>CM035840.1:320391262-330391262 GCA_020510985.1 Pholidichthys leucotaenia | reverse complement strand
CTGGGCCTCCAGTTCCTCTCCACTCGAGCGACCTGGTTCCAGAGCCGGCAAGCTCATGGGGGCACACAAAAAGGATTTGGTGAGGTCAGGTATGGGAGCACTATCTGCCACTGGGGCATAGCACTCGGAGGACTGCACACTCCGAGTCTCCTCGCCAGGAGGCAGGCAAAATTGTTCATCAATAGGAAAAGTTAAATTAGGAAAAACCTGCCTGATGTCCTGGCACAGGGCATCCCCAGTGGCCTCCGAGGCATCTCCTCTCCTCTCCTGGCATTCCTCATCGAGCTGCGGCTCCCCCTCCCTCAGGGAGAGTTCCTTCAATCTCCTGGCCATCTGTGGGAGGAGCCACGGCTTCACCTCCAGGATGAGGTCCGTCTCTGCCAGAAGAGCCAGCCTACATTCCTCCAGCTTCTCCAGGGATGGAGCGGGACACAGCTCGGAATGTCATCGGCGAGGCTGGAGGCGAGGCTTGTCGTTGGCAAGGCTGTCGTCGGCGAGGCTGGAAGCTTTTTCCGGCAGGGGTTCCTCCTCTTCTTTCTCATGGATGGCTCGGGAACCAGATAATCCAGGATACGAAGCACTGCACTGGGCAGTGAGTCACCCATGCTGAGAAGCTCCATATTATCCGGAGCAGACATTGGCATGGCTGTGAGAAGCTCGAGCACTTGGAGATCCTGATCCGTCTCCTCACATGGCATGGCAAAGATGTCCCAGAGAACTTCCATTGCCTCGGGATGATCCCAGAGGCTGTCTCACTCCATCACCATCCTCGCTGTGTCCCAAGCCTGTCAAACAGTCTGGGAGGAACAGGGCTTCTGTGTCCATAAAAAAACCTCCTCCAGGAAGGACAGCAAGTGCAGCTCCCTCTCCAGCTCCCTCTCCGTCCAAACCACTATGTTGATACTTGGGGAGGAAGGGAAAAGAGGGTGGAAAGAAAAAGAAAAAACGCACGTCTACTCCGCTGGGTTTTTTCTGACTTGTCGGAGCATTCTGTTATGACTCCCCGTGCGCCATTATGCGGCACACGAGGGAAGGAATGAAAAACCCAATTGCTGGAGTAGAACTTGCACTTTATTAACATAATCCACAAAATAACAAGTCCAGAAATGACCACGCTAATTACAGAGGATTGAAATTATGATTTAGAGGCCACCAGACATACAGGGACGCCACCTGGATGTTCTACAGCCTGAGGGAGAGAATGCCTAGTGCTGCTGTACGTTGACGGCACGAGGAGAAAGGCAAACTTTCTTTCCACTGAAGTCCAGTGGATGATGGTGAGGCAGGGTCAGCCGCCAACGCCAAGGAAATAAATCATGGCGGCATCTGGCTGAATGAACTCGTAGGTAGTAGTGCACACATACATGGAGGGACACGCTGTCATGTATGAGGCTGAATGCTCCGACGATCTCTTCCTGCTGACACATTGTTTAAGTAATAATAATCCCAACGAGGGAAGAGATCGCCGGTGTGAAAGTCTGTGGGCTGAACATAATGAATCTCAGGTGTGGATGAGTGAGCACACCTGAGAGTCTGAGCGTGTGAATGGGAATGAATGGTTTGTGTGTGCATGTGTGTGAAAACACCCGTAATGAGAAACAGCTGATGGTGCTGACAAGAGGAGGAGGCATGTCCAATCTGTCAGGAAGCGAAGGACCCAAAGCTCCTTGAGCTCCTATTTGCCTGAAGGAAAATAGGGCAAAATAACCATCAGTCAGAACTGGGTTTGGAACCACCAAACCCAGGTTCATGACACTTTTGTCTTAGGATTTAATTTTATTATCTCTACCAAAGGTTCGTACTGAAGTGGGAAAAACGGCATTACAATTTGCTGCTACATTTGCCTGGAATAATTTGCAATACGACCTGAAACTTACAAACCTGGTCCCACTGGACATTTTCAAAATGATTTTAAATGACTGGGAGGTAGAATTCGTTGCTTTTCAGTGTTTTAATTGATTAAGTTTTATATCAATAATCTGTCTGACTTTATTTTCGGATATTTAACTTATTGTGTAATTTTATTGCCATGTAATATGGATGATGTGTGTATGTATGTTTAAGCTGTAATATTGTCTTACCCTGTTATCCCTGTAACTGCTCTTAGCCAGGACGTTCCTGATAAAGAGATTTTTAATCTCAGTGAGCACTTTCTCATTAAATCAGAATCAGAATCAGAATCAGCTTTATTGGCCAAGTATGCACAACACATACAAGGAATTTGACTTTGGCTAAAAACTTGCTCTCGTTGTTCAGGTGGAGGATTTAAATAAGATTTAAATAAGGATTCAATGACAACAGAGTATGTACAGTAAATTACAGTCTCTCCACGTTTCTATAAAAGGATGCAAATATATACAGGAATATATGCAGTTATTTACTCAGACTATCCACACTTTGCAGAAATATATGAAAAAATATACAGTCACACAGTATTTCAATGTGAACTCAGATTCAGTGATATAATGTGAATTAAGTAAAAAGCAGTGTGAGAGTTATGTGCAATGTAAGAATTTTTTTTTTTTTTTTTTACTTATTTGTACCCGTAGGTAGACTTGGTTTGCAGTCTGGTGACAAGCCACTGGCTGCTGGTCGCTGCGTGCGTGAGCGCCCTAAACCTACATGTTTTTGGTGTGCGGGAGGAAACCGGAGAAATCCCGGAGTAAACCCGCGCAACACGGGGAGAACATGCAAACTCCACACAGCTCACTGTTGGTCGGGAGCTGGGATCGAACCCACGATCTCATGATCCCCGCGATCCCCCGGCCGAGGGTAAAACTGTGCTGCCACAGTGCTAAACCACTGCGCCACCGTGCAGCCCTGGAATGAATGGAGGAAAAGTCATGAGTACAGCAACAGGTAGGACTAGATGAATGTTAGGAGTTCATCAGAGTGATGGCTTGAGGAAAGAAACTGTTCCTGTGATGGGTGGTTTTGACCTTCAGTGATCTGTAACGACGACCAGAAGATAGAAGTTCAAACAGTTTGTGGCCGGGGTGTGACGGGTCAGCACAGATGTTTCCTGCCCGTTTCCTGGTTATGGACCGATATAAGTTCTCAATGGAGGGTAGGTCGGTACCAATGATCCTCTCCGCAGACTTAATGATCCGCTGCAGTCTGGTCTTGTCCTGTTTAGTGGCAGATCCAAACCAGACAGTGATGGAAAAGCAGAGGACAGATTGGATGATGGCGGTGTAGAAGACAACCAGCAGCTCCTGAGGCAAATCAAACTTCTTGAGCTGACGCAGAAAAAATAATCTCTGCTGGGCCTTTTTCTGGACAGTGTCTATATGGGAGGACCACTTCAGGTTCCGGGAGATTGTGGTACCCAGAAACTTGAAGGAGTCCACAGTGGACACTGTGCTGTTGAGGATGGTGAGTGGGGGGAATGAAGGAGGGTGTCGCCTGAAATCCACAGTCATCTCCACCGTTTTGGCTGGGTTAAGCTCAAGATGGTTCTGGCCGCACCAGAGGATCAGCTGCTCCACCTCCCACCTGTATGCAGACTCATCACCATCCCGGATCAAACTGATGACTGTGGTGTCGTCCGCAAACTTCAGGAGCTTCACCGAAGGGTCCTCTGAGGTGCAGTCGTTGAAGTAGAGGGAGAAGAGCAGTGGGGAAAGGACACATCCTTGGGGGGGCGCCAGTGCTAATTTTTCGGGAGCTGGATGTAAATCTCCCTAGCTTCACCTGTTGCCACCTGTCAGTCAGAAAGCTGGAGATCCACTAGCAGGTGGAGGGGGGCACGTTGAGCTGGAGGAGTTTCTGATGAAAAATGCCTGGGATGATGGTGTTGAACACCGAGCTGAAGTCGAC
This sequence comes from Pholidichthys leucotaenia, assembly GCA_020510985.1. Lineage (NCBI taxonomy): Eukaryota > Metazoa > Chordata > Actinopteri > Cichliformes > Pholidichthyidae > Pholidichthys > Pholidichthys leucotaenia. Next base: position 330,387,443 of record CM035840.1, on the reverse strand, counting down.
AAACAGGATCCTGGCATACATCCCTGGGGAGTCGAGGTGTTGCAGGATGTAGTGTAGTCCCATATTCACTGCATCATCCACTAACCTGTTTGACCGGTAGGTAAACTGTAGTGGGTCCATCAGGGGGCCTGTGATGACCTGATGATGATAAGAGGTTAAATAAAGGTTAAATAAAACAAAAATAAATAACTGCCCCAATCTTGTTTAGAGACATATACAGTCTGACACACATAGGGCCCTATTTTGATGGTCATCTGCACACTTTTCTGATAGACTTTCCACCGTGCACCAATGGTTTTATTAATTTCAGTCAGTGCATTGTCTGTTTTTTATATTTTGCGTCACGCCATCAAATTACCAGCGGACAGTGCACCCGCTCTGCACTGGGAGGAGGAGAATCATTTCAAAGAGGTGTGTCGGAGTGCAATCTAATCAGCATTACTATTATAGTGCATTCCATGAGAATCCACTTTTGATCAGGTAAAAGGAGGTCTATCGTCAGAAGCACATTGCTTAATTATATTTCAGTGGCGTGTTTTGACATCGTGCAGCTCCGGAGCTTAGGGAACTATTTTAATAGAGGTGTCATGATTAAATATCAAGGAGGCTTAAGAGCTGGGCAAACTGCTTTGTATAAACACTCAGACACAAGGAGAAACTTTAACACCTCTTTAATGGCAAAACCCAAAAATACAAAAGCCGCCAACTTAATAAACATACACACTCAACACCACTACTGAAAATGTGCAAAATGACACCAACTTAAATGTAGCATCATCGTCTCCTCAAACCAAGACAGAAGATCACTTCTCTTCAGTTTATAGGAATTTCAATTTATTCATTACACAGGAATATCACTTTTCTGCCTTTTCAGGAATATCACTGGCTTTTATGTTGACTCATGCCAGGCCTCTTCCGGGACTGACCAAAGATGCTTGCTTTCCCAGGACCCCAATGTAAACAGTTGCCTCTTGCAGAGATTGTAAAGATCAGAATTTGCTTTTAAAGGCTCAAAGGAACATAAAACTCAGGAGACCAGACCTCTCAACGTGAACACTGCATTTGATAACGTACCTTTTCACAGGAAACCAATGTTCTTAAGAGTCATAAACCACTTAATCTGACGGGTTTATAGCCGATGCTGTCCAGGTTTCTTCGCCCAGATACTAAAGGAAATCATCTACAGCTCAACAGTACCTCCTAGCGGATACTTACGGAATGTGTTTTCAGTATGTAGGATGACTTTTAATTTGTTCTAAACATTAAGTTTCTTTCAGCTTATCCTCTGGATCCTAAGGACACTGAAAATCATCCCTCTTTTATCACCATCCATGGTTTGCTGCATATTTTGCTGCATTTTGATCTAAATGTGAATGCATGTATTATAATTATGTATAAGAAATGTTACATTCATGAGTGTTATTGGAGTAATGATATAAATGCATGATCACCAAAATATTAGCCAAGTCATTTAATTTAGTTAGATTTTATATTGAGCATTTATTTCATAAGAACTGACTGAGTGTTGATTTTCCCTCTGAAATTTCATGGGATGGTGTCTTCATTTGATTGGCTGCTCTCAAACAAAGAAGTGTTCTCACATTGGATAGCAGCCATTTCAAACTGCTTCTGAAAAAGTAGATTGGTCAGTCTTGCGACTGACATCATCAGTTTTACGACCCGGCGAGGTAACTTTAAAAGAGAGAAGTTAGATTTGAGTTTAGTTAAGAAAAAGAGTAGAAAAGAGACAATGAACAGGCAGGAAGATTAGAACAGCAAAACAGAGAACGATGATAAAATTAAGAATTAGAAACACAGAAAGAAGAAAGAAAGAGATTTTGAGAAGGATTAGGAACTAAATTAAGATTAAAGAAGCAGAATAGTAATCTAGATCTCAGAAGAAGATTTTATTCCACCGTTTCAAGGCCCTGTGAAGTTTTATTTTATTCTCTGTGTTTGTCAAGTCTTTCCTTATATTCTGGTTACTGAGGAGAAACCATTTTTCTTTAGAGCTCGTCCCTTTTAGAGAATCAAATTCTCAAACTTTTTCCTTTACCTCAGAAGCCATTCTTATCCTAGTAAATGTTTTTCTAACATTTTTTTTTCATGACTTTTCACGCCATTAACACTAGAAGACCTAGACATTAGCCCTCTTGTGGCCACTTGATGGTCCCCCTATGGGTTTTCTAGCCAAAAAGGCCAAAAGGCCCCTCTCTGGTTCTTCTAGTGTTAAAGTGGACCTTTAATTTGCCTAGTTTAAAGTGAACAGAGACTGAGAAGATTTTCCTTCAGTTTTTGGGTCGATCCCGCTACAAGAGACCCCAAATTTGGACTCTTTTTCAAGGACTTTCCACGTTGCCCTGAGACAAACCATCCACGGCTGCAACTGTCTGCTTGAAGGGCCCCCAGCTGAGTTATCACCTCCACGGCTGTGAGTGAGGACAGCAGCCGCTTCCTCCGACATCCTAACTTCAAAACCCAGCGGTACCGACCCGCAGAAACATGGACCTACGGATGTTGTGTGAGTGAAACTCTTATTTCTCCTATCTGCTGGGTTAAAATGTGATGTCCTAACAATTAAATTACAATTGAATATGGCCCATATTTCAGGGCTCAATTAGTCTCTCAGCCACAGGATAGAGCTGTAAACTGAAGGAAAACTCTTTGTCATTTTTAAGTAACTGCCCTTAAATTTTTGTAGATTAATTCAGGAGTCATTTTTAGATAATTAGCTTATACATTTTCCCCATAAAATTGTGTTGTTTTGATAAAACATTCCAGCCTCATTTACCGTTGAAACATAAGTCTAGTTCCTCCGTGGTTCTGCAGAGGTGTAACGCTGGATTTTATGTTCAGGAACCCAATATCAGTTGATGTGATATATTACGCTGTTATCATCTGAATCTGTTTATTCATCATTTAAACGCCATGTCATGTAACCTGAATGAGTTTAATAAAAGAGTGAATGAGAGCAGTTGAAGCATTTTCCTTTCGCATATACAGGTTTCCTAATCACGGCAGGACAAAAACTCACTGAAACTTTGAGACTGATTCATTAATTAATTTAAGGTACAAAGTTAATTAAAATTGAAGTTAATATTATTGTCCGTTAGGACTGGTGCCCCTTTTACGAGTGCTTTTATTTAATTTAGCGGGTGTAGAAGTGATGGTTTAACTCCGCCCCCTTTCACACCCACTATTAAATAAAATAAATAATTCCTGTACCTTATGACAAATATTTTTATTGGCAATTCACCCTACATAAATAAACAGAAGACAAGTGCACACCGGAGCCACATGTAGCCTGTAAGAGAAGATGGGAGAAAGGATATTAATGGCAGGGAAGTATTTAACAGGGAATTACAATTGAGATGATAAGTCTTACTGTACAAGCAGAGAGCTTGGCAGTGAAGTCCAGCGTGTAACATAAAGGAGAGACTGGAAACTGCAGAGGAGAAGGAGGATGAGCAATGACTGGGTGACCTGGTTGAAGAAGCTGTCATCTTGAGGAGGAGTGGAACAGATGAGCATGCACAAAGCCCCAGAGACACACTGCTGGAGTGGCAGCAAACCTGAGGAGAAGAAAATACAAAGGGTATGTCAACAGGAAATATGAATTCACCAAACAATATTAACTGGAGTTGTTTCGGCAGCAATACCCAATGATCTAGCAGCGTGGTCTTCACACACTGGCTCTTAAATACGCTGGTAGATCAGGATGCAACAGGTGTGTCAATCACGCAGGTGTGCTGATGAGCTCTGGAGCCAGGGAACGCAGAAACAGGAAGGGAGGGGGGAAGCACACTCGCCTGATCATGACAGTGCCCCCCCCCCCCCAAGGGACGCTTCCTGGAGACCCTCCGGGCTTCTGGGGATACACCCGATGGTAAGCCTGTACCATGCCCTTGTCGTGGAAGTAGGATCCTGGGATCAATGACCTCTCCTCCGGTCCATAACCTTTCCAGTAGACCAGATATTGCAGACCCTGGCCCCGACGACGGACGTCCAGGATCCTTTGAATGGTGTCGGTAGTCTGGCCGTTGACGACCTAAGGAGGGGGGGAGGGTCCAGAGGAGGGCACAGGGGGCTGGCGGAGAGGGGTTTAATTTGAGACACGTGAAGCGTCGAGTTGATGTGGAAAGCCGAGGGCAGATCCAGCCGAACTGTGACATCATTAATGATGCGGGAGATGGGATACGGACCCAGATAGCAAGGAGAAAGTTTCAGAGAATCCATCTTCAGTGGCACCTATTTGGCGGACAACCAGATCGGCGCCAGCACTCGTCTGCAGTTGGCATAGTGGTGGTTCTGCTCGGATGAACAGAGAAGGGCAGCCCGAGTGGACCTCCAAAGATGATGGCAGCTGCACATGTGAGCCTCCACCGATGGCACAGCTATCTCCCTCTCCACTATGGGCAGTAGTGGAGGTGTGTACCCCATGGAAGCCTTGAAAGGTGTCAGTCCGGTGGTGGAGGAGATGGCAGAGTTAAGCAAATACTCCACCCAGGTCAGATGGAAACTCCAGGTGGACAGGTTGCAGGATGCCTCACCACCTCAGGGTTGTTTCCAAGGACTGATTAGCATGCTCGACCTGTCCGTTGCTCTGCGGGTGGTAATGGAGGTGAGGCTGACGATGGTACCCAGAGATTGTTAGAAGGCTTTCCACTCTCATGATATAAACTGTGGCCCTCGGTCTGACACAAAGTCTATAGGGATGCCATGCAGGCAGATGACATGGAGGGACAGAAGGTTCGCAGTCTCAGCAGCAGACGGGAGTTTAGGGTGAGAAACTAAGTGAATGGCTTTGGAAAAATGGTTAACAATGGTGAAAATGAATGTATTACCCTAGGATGGAGGGAGGCCCATAATAAAGTCTATGGCAATGTGGGACCAGGGGCGAGCAGGGACAGGGAGGGGATGAAGAAGTCTGGCCAGGGGTAATGAGTAAAATTTATTGGAGACACAAGTATGACAAGCCTTCACATAGTCCTTGATGTCTGTACTGAGCGATGGCCACCAAAACACACGTTGCAGCAACTCGATAGTGTGGGAAATAGCAGGATGACAAACGAAGAAGCTGGTGTGCCCCCACTGGATGACGTCACTGCATAAAGAGGAGGGCACATACAACCTACTGGGGATAGCTTCTACCAGCTGGGCCTGCCAGACCCCCTGCTCAATATCCCAAGTAAGGGCTCCCAGAATACAGGAAGTGGGCAGAATGGTGTCCGGGAGAGGGGCAGCAGCTGCAGGAAAGCAGACCAAGGAGGAGTCAGAGGAAAACTGGTGTGAGAGAGCGTCAGGTTTAACATTGCGGGACCCTGGGTGGTATGTGATAGACAGATTAAATCTAAGAAAAAACAGGGTCCACCGAGCCTGCCGGGAATTCAACTGTCTGGCAGATCTGAGGTATTCTCAATTTTTGTGATCTGTCCAGATCATCACTGGCTGACTGGTTCCCTCAAACCAGTGCCTCCACTCCTCCAGTGCCAATTCAATGGCCAGCAGTTTTCGGTCCCCTACGTCATAATTTCTCTCCGCTGAGGCCAGCCACCGTGAGAAAAACACACACGGATGGAGCTTCTGATCGGAGCCGGAACACTGTAAAAGCACAGCGCCCACCCCCGAATCAGAAGCATCCACCTCGACCATGAACTGCGCTTGGGAGTCTACCTGTGCCAAAATAGGCACGGTGGTAAATTTCTCCTTGAGAGATGCAAAAGCCCATTCAGTGGTCTCAGACCACTTAAATGCACTTTTGTGGAAGGAAGCTGAGTGAGTGGCAGAGTGGTTTTACTATAATCATGAATTAATCGGTGGTAGAAGTTGGCGAAACCCAGGAAGCGTTGGAGCTCCTTCCTGGTTCAGGGAATAGGCCAGTCTACTACTGCCTGTATTTTAGCCTGGTCGGCCTATAACCTGCCCCCGCCCACAGTAAACCTAGAAAAGAAATGGAGTGGGTAGTAAACTCACACTTCTCAGCTTTCACAAAAAGCTGATTCTCAAGCAGCTGCTGCAGGACAGTGTGGACATGAACTATGTGTTCCTCCAGCATGCGAGAAAAAAATCAAAATGTCATCTATGTAAACAAAAATGAAATTGTTTACCAAGTCCATTAGGACATCATTGATTAATCACTTAGTCAAGCCAAAAAGCATAACCAGATACTCAAATTGACCCAGATGTGTTTAAAATGCCGTCTTCCACTCATCCTCCTCACGAATACACACCAAATGATACGCGTTCCGGAGATCGAGCTTAGTATATACCCATGCCTGCTGGAGCAGTTCAAAAGCTGAATTGATGAGCGGCAACGGGTACTTATTCTTAACGGTAATGCCATTAAGCTTGCAATAATCAATGCACGGTCAAAGAGACCCATCCTTCTTTCCTACAAAAAAAAAAAAAAAACAACGCACCGAGACGGGCGGATGACGGACGAATAACAGTAGCGTTGAGGGAGTCTTTAATGTAGCTCTCCATCGTCTCCCACTCTGGCCCAGATAAACTGTAGAGTCGGATGGATGGCAGTCATGCACCCGGAAGGAGGTCAATGGCATAGTCATAGGACCAATGAGGTGGTAACGAAATGGCCTTGACTTGCTAAAGACCTCCCCTAAGTTATGATAGACCTCGGGCACATGGCTGAGATCCGTCAGCTCAGCCGGAGGGGAGGAAATAGGGAGAGAAGGTGAGCATGTGGCCAAACGGAGACACGATGATAAACAAAATGGACTCCAGGAGGAAACTGAGATCCCAGCAGTGAAGTCCAGTGTATAACATAAAGTGGAGACTGCAGAGGAGGAGGAGGATGAGTAATGACTGGTTGACCTGGGTGAAGAAGCTGTCGTCTTGAGGAGGAATGGAACAGGCAAGCATGCACACAGCCCCGGAGACACACCACTGGAGTGGCAGCAAACCTGAGGAGAAGGAAATACAAAGGGTATGACAACAGGAAATATGAATTCACCAAACAACATTAACTGGAGTTGTTTCGGCAGCAATACCCAATGATCCAGAAGCGAGTTCTTCACACACTGGCTCTTAAATACGTTGGTAGATCAGGAAGCAGCAGGTGTGTCAGTCATGCAGGTGCGCTGATGAGCTCCGGAGCCAGGAAACGTAGAAACAGGAAGGGAGGGGGGAAGCACGCTCACCTGATCATAACAAGAGAGAGTTGTAACAGTCACAATCACTGGTCATTTTAATTATATGATGATCACTCACTAGTTATTTTTTTTTTCTATCCACACTCTCATTTTAATTGTGCACTTACTGTTGGAGTCCATAGATTAGGCATTATTGTAGGATTTTTTTAGGGGAATGAATGAATGAGCAGGGAGCATGTGTGCCAGTGTGTTCCAGTGTGATGCACAGCACACGACAATGGGGTGGGAGGGGTCGTTTTCATCACGGACTTATTAGGCATTAACGTTTTTATTTTTAGGGGAATAAGTGAATGAATAAGGCTCCAGATCACCTCCTTCCCTCCTACCCAGGATGGATAGGGGTAGACCCTCGGTCAGCGAAAGCAGCAGGAGAGGGAGCACCCCATCTCCCCACAGCTGGGAGCAACATCCATGTCATTGTTAATGAAAGTTTATGAAAGTTTGCAGTGGCATCAACCTTTTTTCCTTAAGTTTCAAAACCATTCATGTCTGTGTTGCATCCATGCACAAATTAAACAATTCAGCTGATTTTTTCAGCCCGTTCTTCACTGTTCTTTCTAACATAACTACCTGGGCATCAGCTGTGATTGATGTCTTCCTTATTACCAAGCAGCATTACTATTGCATACATTTTGGCTCACACACATGGGCTTTGGTTAGTGCAAAACCCATCTTAAAGGGGTCATTGACTGAAAAATGGTGTGTTTGTAGGTTTTAACTGTCTGAAATTAGTCTACTGGTCACCTAATTATCTAATTTTTAAAACAGTCAGTTCTCTTAAAAAACACAAAGCCTTTATCTCGTTTTTCTCTCCCAGAAACATTTTTGCCTTTTTTTGTGGAAATCATATGCGTCAAGTTTTGAAAAAAGCCAACCCACCGCCATCCTTGAGACCAGCCCACTGTTCTATTATTGGCCCGCCTAGCTGTCTGTCATATATATGGAAGTGGTGCTAAAGGTAGCCTATTAGCCCCTGAGCTATTAACCCTCAAGCTAACACTGGTAACAGGATGCTCAGACCGAACGTGGCTTATATTATTATTTTCTTCAGATCTCGGTCAGTCTAATAACCATCCCTGTTACCACCTGGTACACCAGTCCGCAGTCCACAATGTGCCTTGCGTAGCCCCAGCCCATCTCCCAGTGGTTTCATGGTGGGTCACCGGCATGCCAGTCACGGGGAGCTAAGAGCCAGCAGCCCCAGGCAGTATCCTAGAGTCGAGGCGCAGGCAGTTGCCGCGACCCGGGGATACTGCCTAGAGCTGCTGGGTCAATTTCCTCACCATCCTCCGGGCATACTCTAACAGATAGTGAGGGTGTGCCACTTCATGACGGGGCAGACCCCCTCAGCTGCCCGTGGGAGTACTATGGCAGAACTGGCTAGAAGCTACTCAGCTAATGGTTAACTGATGTAAGAGGGAGGGCGGAATTGAACACTTGAAGTCTATTAATTTCTTAAAGTTACAGGCTATAAATCAGAGCATTTGAAGAAAGCCAAGAAAAAAAAATTGCCTCAATAATTAAAAATTTAAAGAAAATGTCAACAAAATATGTCACAAGCACTTCATTAAGACATGAGTGAGCTGTTAAAATGTGTAAAAAGTGCAGTCAATGAGCCCTTTAAACCGTCATGATCACAATTCACTTTAGATATTGCACCCCTTTGGATTAAAGGGATGAGAAGGAGCGCTTTGGTTTGGATTATCCAAAACACACCTCTGAATGATTAGACCGGCCTCTTTATGTCATGCATCAGAGGAAAGTTCATTTTTACACTGTTGTGATAAGGAAATGAACTTGGAAATGCCCATAAATGTGTTCTGCGTCAGTGACAACTGATCAACCGACCCCATCATTGTAATGGTAAATGACGTTCACTTATATAGTGTCATGAACTGAGTTTGGACTTTTTCCAAACTTAGCTTCATGGCTTTTTTGCTGTATTTATTTCCATCTGTTGTATTATTGGTGCCTTTTATTTGTCTGTTTAGGTTTTGGGTTGTTTGAATATCTCTTGTGTTATTTGTAGTTATTCTCCAGTCTGCATTTGGTTTTGTTATTTATTTTGTGACTGACAGTGGTCAGGTGCTTTTCCGGGTCATGTTGTGCCACCTGTCAGCTGGCAGTCACTCCTCCCTCTCGTCATTACTGGCAGCTGATTCCAATCGTTAATTGTTTCTTCCCTCTCTGCTCAGGTCATCCCACAAATGGGACCACTTATGTTGTTATCTCACTTATTACTTAAGCTCTGTCTATTCATTTGGTCTCTGCCAGTTCATTGCATTGTCTACTCCTCCACCAGAGCACGGTCTGCTCTGCTGAATTCTCTGTAAGTAACCCTGCACTCACCAGTTTGTTTGTCGGAGTGCTTGGTGGTTTCCTTTGTCTTTTTCACCCCCTCACCAGTTGGTTTGGGAGCGCTCAATGTTTATTCTGTATTTTCCTATTTGCTCACTAGTTCGTAAGTCGGAGCGTTTTTGTGTTTATTCTTTATATTAATAAAATGCACAGCACCATCCTGCATGGGGTTTTTTCGTCTCTCCTGCCTCGAACGGGCACTAAACATGACATATAGTGCTTTTTCTCATCTCTAGATGACCAAAAGCACTTTAGAGATCCTGCTATCCACCCATTCACACACACATTCACACACTGATGGCGGTGGAGCTACCATGTACTGGCACTGGCCTATCCCACCAGGACCAAATGGCGGTTCAGTTATCTCGCTCTAGGACACTTTGACATGCAGACTGCAGACAGAGGAGGAATTTAACTCCTAACCCTCCGATCAGTAGTCAGCCACACTACACCTGCGCCACAGCCGCCCCTTGCCCCCGTAATATGGCTGATAGAGATAGTTCACTAAACAGTTCCACACAAGACTAAATATTAATTCATGGCAAAATTAGATCAGGATCTAAAAAATTATTTCACTTTTGCCATTCATTCTAATACAGACTTCTTCTTTTTTTTTTTTTTTTACACAAAGTTAGGTCCCATATGCAGAAGTAGAGGGGACGGGACTTAGACAGTTGATTGTGCAGTTGCTGATTATGGCCAGCAAAAGTGCTATATAAAAACATGTCAATCTATTCATTTTACCAGGAAAGGTCTGACGGTAGCAGATGTTGCTCCAAAACTTTAAATTGCCAATGTGTTGACATTCAATCACTGTGTAGTTTGGGAACTGCAGAGTTGCACTGTAATCTTCTGGAGTTCATGGTGAGGACTCCTGGGAACATCACTGGTGCCTCTGTAAACGATACAGAACCTTAAAACCAATAGGTGTGACCCCTCACAGAGACTGCTTCAACTCCTGCCGTCTGATAGGAGGCACTGAAGCATCCAAGAGCCCATCATTTTTTTCCTCCAAATTGCTGCAGATATGTTTGCTGTACATCCATGATGCTCCATGCATTCATCCATTCTTTCATATAAGATGCTATGCTCAACACTTCATTTCCAATACACACCTCACACTTTATGTACTAATCCACTTTCGCTCTTGAAAAATCCTTTCACATTGTGATTATCTATTTTTGTAGAATTTTCAGTCTCCTCTGTTTGGTATTGCATCATTAAATTGTGGAGAAACAGCCTTTCAGTGACTGCACACTGGATGGGCTGACAATAGAGTTTGCTTGTATTGTGACTGCCACAGTGTCAGTGAGATGTCTTTCAGATGTCACCTGCAGATGCCGCGCAACAGAGAAACTTGTCTAAGCTTGAAACCTCTGCAGACCAAGCTGACAGTTGAAAGCAGGAAGAGCTGACAAGCAAGTAAAAAATATTATACTAAGCTTTAAATAAAATATTGTGGCCTGAGCCTAAATGACCCCATATAAAGTTACTATTTAGAGACAGGATTAGAGCACTTGCTATCATTTGTGCTGAAATAGACTTCATAATATTATAACAGAAAATACAGAGTTTGAACTGTCTGACAAAAGTGTTAGTTTACATCAGTGTAGAGTTTATGTGTGGAGGCTGATTTGCATGCCTGTGTTTATAGCTGTGTGAACATCTGTCACCCCCGGTATGAACACCATGAACTATGAATGTTATTTAAGTGGCACGACAGCCCGAAAGTGTGAGAAACACAGTTCAGGGAGGCTGGATGGCTTGTTTTCTATACGCGCTGCTACCTCACTTAATGTCAGGGTTGTAGTTAGTGATTTGCATATCCAGATGTTTCATATTAGAGCCTTCTCTCAGCCGGAATAAGATGCTCATGATGAATGATCATTCCCTCGGTGGAATAATTCACGTCAGCGACTTTCAGCCACTCAGACAGCTTTGGAAATTAAGTACTTCAGAGTTGGAATAAAATACAACTTTATTAGATGGAACGAAGGAGTTAGTGTTGATCTGGTCTGCATGACAGATACTGATGCTCAAAGAAAAATGACTCCAAGTGACTCAAAACACAAATGACAACACAGTATCTATCAGTATCTATCTGGATACTATAACTAGTGGATCGTCTGTAGATAGTAGATGATTTGAGAGGGATAAAGTGGGATGCCATCCCCTTGTTGATATGCCATGCCACCCATTCCCATAAAAAGTGCAAGGATAGTTTATACGGTGTGATAGTTTTACTCATGTGTGGATTTTAATGATTTTCTTCAGATTTTTAAGAGCAAAATGTTACAAATTGGTGAGTATAGCTGCAAATGTTCAAGAAAAATACCCCCAAAAAATCATATGGTTTGACGTTCACTGACTCTTTGGCTTTCTTCCTAGACAAAAGACACCTTTCTTCTTTTCCTCTGGAGTTTCTCCCAAACTCTTGAGTGTATCCTGAACCACACACCTCAGACTCTACAGCAGCTCTCCATTACCTCATGACAGAGCAGCCTATATAATTCAATTCAAGCTCCTCTCCTGTGGAACCAGCTGCCAATCTGGATTCAGGAGTCAGACTCGATCTTTTTAAGAACAGGGCTAAAACCTCTTTTTGATATAGCCTATAATTAGGGAGGGATCATGTGCCCCTGAACCCTCCCTTAGTTATGCTGCTAATAGGTTTAGAAAGCCAGAGGACCTCCAACAATGCACTGGGCTTCACTCCTTTCTTCACTCTCAATGAAATATTTTTGCTGGTCATTAACATCTGTTTGTTCTCTCTCATAGACTGAGTACCCATTGTGCTGTTTGCTCTCTACATGTCTGTTCTTTTCATCTTCTCTATCCCCTCACCCCCCAGCCGGTCGCAGCAGATGACTGCCCCTCCCTGAACCTGGTTGTGCTGGAGGTTTCTTCCTGTTAAAAGGGAGGTTTTCCTCTCCACCGTCGTCAAATGTTTGCTCACAAGGGATTGCCTGATTGGGGTCTTTCTACAATTGTGGGGGTTTCCCCTACAGTTGAAAGTGCTATGAGATGACTGTTGTTGTGAAATGGCGCTATATAAATAAAGTTGAATTGAATTGAATTTAATTGAATTGAATTGAATTGAATAAGATTTCTCACCCAGTGCTCCTGGCCAATTGGCCATTGGGCTTTTGTTGTGTTGAGATGTGGGTGGTGCTGTGGTGTGTGTGCAGAAGTGCTTATTTGATCTGTGCATAGGATTTAGTAGCTCTAGACCTGTTTGGTGCCTATGCACTTCAGTATTTTGCCAAGTATTGTAGAAACAACTGTGGGAGTTCTCTGCCTTTTTTGTTCACTTTGTTTCCTCATGTTTTTGTAACATTCACTTTATACTGTTGTACTGTAATACTAGAGGATGCCACAGGGCTGTGCTACTCCCCTTTTGTGTTGGCAGTGTAATAGCGTAGAAATAAGCCACGCAGTAGGAGAACTCTTCGAGTAACTGGTAGGTATTGATCATGTTGCACATGTTTTCCTATTCATGCATGAATTACAGTATGTGGCACCATGGAGACCTGGCATAACATGGTCTGGTTTAGACTGTTGTAGAATAAAGCACTGAGTGGAAGTATATATTCTGTGTCTGGTCACTCTCTGTGTACTCCGGAGCTCATGCTAATGTGTTAGTCTTGGCCTACTAGCTCTCCACCGACGCCTCAACACCCGTTACAACTGGCACCCGAACATAATTTCAATGGTCTTCTCATCAGTAATAGAGAGTCCCGAATGAACAAACGCTCCCTGGACTTTCTCTGGAATATGTTAAAAATGAGTTAACGTAGTGATGTTTCCAAGGCCAAGCTACATTTTCATGTGAGCATTTGAAGCTAGGCTAACTGTGGTCGGATGTATCCTCACTCAGCTAATCTGCAGACTTTGTGAAGCGCATGTGAAAGACTGTATTATCTTCTCATATCTCCTAAATTGTATATGCACTGGGATTAAATGAAAAAGGCACCTCTGTGAAACTTTATGATTCAGAAAATAAATTTCATCTGATTTTTTCCAGTTGCTAACTAAAAACTGAGAAAACTTCTCCACTGAAGACAAAATTAAAAAAAGCTGAAAAACAACTGCTGATGTAAAATTGCATCCAACACAGAAATAAGAAGGGCCAGTGAAGCTGCTGATTCTGACATAGACATTGAATTGAAGCATGCCACACATCATCATACATCTCCAAACCTTCAACTGCATGTCCAAGACCTACAAGCAGAGGTGAAGCACTTGCAAGATTGTTTCCATGATTCCCTGTCCCTGTAGTGTGACATATTGAAACATTTGGAGAAGTCACATCAATATGATACTGTGGGGGACCTAGACATTACATTCTCCACCCAGACTGAATGGCACAGGAGGAGAGAAGCCGACGGGGGGTCGAGATGGGACAGAGGAGGTGGAGACGATAAAGGACTGTTAGGCGGATGCGCCGGGCAGACTGTGGCTTCTCCACCATACTGCATGTTAATGCGCCAACAGGCTTGGTGAGGACGTGTATTGTGATTGTGGTGTGAACCCCCAGTTCGCTAGGCAAGAATGTAAGATAAAAAAAGAGAGATGCCCAGTGACCTGGGTTATTCTTGCTGACTTGTGGTTAGAGAGAATAAAGTCCACTCTAATCCAGCTCACTGCCTCGCCTGCTCATTTCTCTCTACACTGGTGACCTTTGATGTAGAATGGAACTCAAGGCAAACACCCCGGAGACGGCCCGGACTGGAAGCGCCAGCATTGCATGCACATTTCGGTCAAGCTCCCAGACTTTTGGCTACATAACCCAAAGGCTTGGTTCCTCCACACCGAGGCCCAGTTCACGCTCTGTGGAGTGACGGCAGATGACACCAAGTACCACTACGTGGTTGCAGCGCTGGACGCACGCACAACACAGCAGGTGGTGAACCTGCTCCAAAGGCCCCCAGCCCATGGCAAATATGATGCTCTCAAGACCGCGCTGACCCAGCGCTACACATTCTCAGACTGCGAGAGAGTGGAAAGGCTCCTGACACGCTCCGAGTTGGGAGACAGGTCGGTGGTCGAATTAATTGAGAAGATGTTGGCGTTGATGGGCACAGATGGCGAGCAGTTCGTCTTTGCCCACCTTTTCCTCCGGAACCTCCCGACAGCGGCCAGAGCAGTCCTCACCAATTTGCCGCTGTTGGCCACACAGAACTACCGGGCGCTGGCACAAGAGGCGGATCGGATTATCCGGGCGACCAGAACCCTCGCTGTGAACGCAGCAGCGTCGGAACTCACGCCGATGCATGCCACCGTGCCAGTTCAAGCGCTCTGGAAACGCCAGGACCGGCAGTCGGTAGCAGCTGCGACCGCCGGTGACACAACCAAGCTGCTCTATGTGATGGACTCACGCTCAGAGAGACAGTTCCTTGTGGACTCCGGCTCCCAAAAGAGCCTCATCCTGCCGTCCTACGCAGACCGGCTGGCTGGAAGTAGTGGCCCCGAGCTGGCAGCTGCAAACGGTTCAGACATTAAGACTTCTGGTGAGAGGACACTGACGATATCGTTACATGGCAGTATCTACCAATGGTCCTTCGTCATAGCGGCATGTAACTCCCCCATTTTGGGTGTAGATCGTTTGTGTGCACATGGGCTAATAGTCAGTGTGGCTAACAGACATGTGATTAACACTATGTCTTTTGATTCTCTGCCCTGTACAGCTTGAGGACCCAGGTCCACAACACTGGCCAACGTCACAGCTCCAGGGGATAAGTTCCACACACTACTCACCCAGTTCCCAGCGCTCACGGTTCTGATGTTTTCAGCGACCGTCACTAAGCACGGGGTAGAGCACGTCATTACCACCACGGGGCCGCCCATTTTCACACGACCTCGGCACCTGGATGCAGCTAAACTGGCCAGTGCATGCGAGGAGTTCGCCAACTTGGAAAGGTTGGGCATCATCAGGTGCTCAAACAGCCCATGGGCATCCCTGCTACACACGGTGCCTAAGGCCGAGGGATCGTGGTGACCATGCGGAGATTTCCACAGATTAAACAACGCCACAGCGCACGATCGCTACCCACTCCCCCATATTCAAGATTTTTCCATCCACCTCACCAGGGCACTCATTTTTTCCAAGGTGGACCTGGTCCGCGGGTACCACCAGGTCTCGGTACGCACAGAAGACATACCCAAAGCGGCGGTAATACACCCCGTTCGTTTTTTTTGAGTTCCTACGCATGCCTTTCGGGTTAAAAGGCGTGGCGCAGACCTTCTAACACACGATGGATGCAGTGCTGCGCGATCTGCTGTTTGTGTTTGTCTACCTGGATGACATCCTGGAGGCCAGCGCATCCGAGGATGAACATGTAGCCCACCTCAGGACAGTTTTACAGAGGTTGGAAGAACACGGATTAACAATCAACCCGGTGAAATGCCAGTTTGGGGTTACAGTAATCGACTTTTTGGGCCACCGCATCTCACCGGAGGGCGCGATACCCTTCCCGGACAAAGTGCGCACAGTGGCAGATTTTCCCCGGCCTCAGACGGTCAGGGTGCTGCAAGAGTTTTTGGGGATGGTTAACTTTTACAACCGTTTTCTCCCCTGCTCATGCAGCCATTGTACGCCACGCTTAAGAAATGGAAACCAGCGGACAGCATTGACTGAACTCTTGAACAGGAGCAGGCGTTTTCCAACGCCAAAACAACCCTAGCGAACGCCGCACTACTGGTGCACCCAGACCCGGCGGCTCGCATAGCGCTCACTACCGACGCATCGGACGTGGCCATAAGGGCCTTTGTAGAGCAGCGCGTCGCCGGTTCTTGGCAGCCGCTTGCCTTTTTTAGCAGGTCTTTGAGCGACAATGAGCGTAAATATGACGCGTTCGACAGGGAGTTACTGGCTCTCCATCTGGCCATACGCCACGTCCACTTCTGGCTGGAAGGGTGCAGCTTCACTGCGTTTGTGGACCACAAGCCACTAACGTATGCTATGGCCAAGGTTTCGGAACCATGGTTGGCCCAGCAGCAGAGACAGTTGGCCGCTATCTCGGAGTTTACGACCGACATTCAGCACGTGGCCGGTAAACTCAACGTGGTGGCAGACTGCCTCTCACACGCATTACTGGCCCCAGTCTACGTAGGGATAGATTACACGGCCATGGCCGCCGAGCAGGTCGATGACATGGACGTTTGCGCGCTCCAGTCTGGACCAACAGGGTTAAGGCTGTACTGCAAGACCCCCCCCCCCCCATCACTCTGTGATGTTTCTACAGGCCACCTGCACCTGGTGGTCCCACGCGCTTGGTGCCGCTGCATTTTCAAGTCGGTTCACTCCCTGGCGCACCCGGGAGTGTGCGCGTCAGTCAAAATGGTGGGAGCAAAGTTCATCTGGCTTTGCCTGCACAAACAGGTGAAAGAGTGGGCTGCAGCCTGCATAGCATGCCAACGAGCCAAGGTAAACAGGCACACAAAGGCCCCCCTCGAACCATTCCATATCCCGGCTAAGAGGTTCGACCACGTTCACGTGGACCTCGTGCGCCCCCTCCCACCATCGCAGAGGATTACGCACCTCCTGACAGTGGTGGACCACACCACGCGCTGGCCTGAAGTGGTGCCGCTAGCATCCACCATGTCTACAGAAGTTGCACGTGCTTTTTTGGCAACATGGGTGGCACGCTTCGGCACCCCTTCGGATATCATGTTCGACCGGGACCCGCAGTTCGTTTCCGACCTCTGGTCCATGATGGCCCGGAGCCTGGGCATCACCATTCATCGCACGACTGCGTACAACCCCCAGGCCAACGGGTTATGTGAGTGTTTCCATAGGTTGCTTAAAGTAGCGCTCAGGGCTTCACTTATGGATGCAAATTGGGTGGACCGGTTGCTGTGGGTTCTGTTAGGGTTGCGTTCTGCACCGAAGGAGGATTTGGCTGCCTCCCCAGCACAATTTGTTTTTCCCCAGCCGCTTCGGCTCCCCGGAGAATTTTTGCTTGACAACCCCGCGCCGAACACCAATCCATCCCTGCCTTCACTACGTAGCGCAGAGGCAGGGACGGCACCCGGCCCGGCCCACCACTGTTTTCCCCACGCTTTCGTCCCAAGGACCTTGAAGGATGCGTCGTTCATGTTTGTCAGGCACGATGCCCACCGGACCCCGTTGCACCCTCCCTACGACGGCCCATTCAGAGTGTTGGAACCTGGGGATAAACATTTTGTGTTAGACTTGGGGGGGCGCAGAGAAACAGTCTGCATAGACAGGCTTAAGCCCGCATTCGTATTAGCAGACGAGCAGGTGGTGTTGGCCCAAGCTCCTCAGCGTGGACGACCCCCACTGAGAGATCCCCAGGTAAATGACTCATCAGCTCAGTCACAATGGCATGGTGTAGATGTGCCCCCCACCACCACCACCACCAATGTTCCCTCACAGATGGACGCTTCTCCAGGAGCGCCCCATGGCACAGCAGCGCCTCGAAGCCGGCAACCGCCTGTTATGGCCGCTACAGACGTCGGCTGAAACCCACAGGACATGAGGATTAAGGCCCATTCTGTGTGTTTGGGGGGGGGGGGGGTGTTTTTATGTCTTCGTTTTTGTTTTTGTTTTTTTGTTATCTCATCTTCAAAGTATATGAACGAGAAAATCAGGAGAATGTACACAAACAAATAAATACATTGGACCTACCGCTCACCATGTCTTCATTCATCCATTTTCATCATCCCAGGTCCTTATTTTGTCTTCTGCTAGTCATTTTCGCTTTCTCTCCCACATCCAGAAACTCTCATATGTAAATTATGATTTATTCCACCTTAATTTTCGGTTACATAACACCGCCGAACCGGTGCTATCGTTCTCTGTCGTCATGTGCAGCTTCATCGATGGCAGACAAAAGTGTACATGCTCCGGGCCATCTGCTGTCACAAAAGGTAAATATTTCCCTTCAGAAGCTAAATAATCTCCTTTTAGAATCATAGTTGGCAAAATCTGGAGCAAATACTTCCTTCGTGTGGAAATATGTGTTGGAATGGAGACTTTGTTTACATTCTCTTCTTTGCATTTCCGGAAATGATGTTTGAGGCAGTTCATTTGGGTGAAGTCCTCCAGTCCTCCAGTGAAGAGCAGTAAGCTATACGTGTCTGACATCCTGTGATGTGAAATGCTTTATGCAACTGGGTTTTCTGTGCTTTTTGGACACATCACGTGACAGGTGCGGACCTGCGACATAAGCAGCAGGTGATGCACATGTTTTATGACAGCCAGACAATTAAAGAGTTAAATGCTTGCAGCCTGGGTTCACATCTCAATCCTGTCCCAACTGCAATCCAGCTCTCTATGCCCTACAACCTACTGCTCATCCACCAACAGACCCCACCCCTCCTTCACAAGAGGGATAACCAGTGGTCTCCGGTGAGTCAAGTACTCAAACGACACTCTCTAGACAATCGAGAAATTTCAGGGGAGGAAGGATATTTCACAGAGGCACTCCTCCCTCCAGACAGTAAACGAGCCTCTCCAACATAATGCAGCCCCACAAGACCAGCATGTTCTAGGTCACATTGAAGACACTGATTCTCTGTCTCCTCGGAACACACCACTGAGAACTTAATTTTAATTCTACATGTATTGATGCAACATTTGACACAGATGCTTCACTTTCAGCTGTACGAGCAGACCTTGTTCCAGTTAATGACAATTATCCGAAGAAGACGTATCACTGGCAAGGTCCACCTGTGAGTCTGGAAGACAATGCTCTTTGCAACCCAGTTGGTATTACTTGGTTGTCTATTGGCTTTATGAACAAATGCTTTTATCACCGTTTTACCATTAATGAAAATTTGTCCTCCCCGTTTATCCTCGGGATGGACTCCATGATCAGAGCTTCTATCTCTATCCACATTCTCTCCAGAACTGTATTTATAGATGATGCTCCTTGTCCTTTGATGGAGGATGAAGCTAACTGTGATGCCGGATGAGAAAGACACCATAATGTCCATGGACACTTGGCCATCTGCACCTGAAACAAAAGTGGATGAAGCAAGCCTTAATGACAATCAAAGAACAGCCTTATGCAACCTTCTCAACCATTTTGACACAATGTTTGATGGTCATCTTGACCATACTAACATGGTTGAACATGTCATCAACACAGGGGATGCAAAACTCATCAACCTAGCCCCCTATCAAACTTCTCCCTCAAAAAGACATTTCATAGAAGAACAAATTCAACAGATGTTAAAAGACAACATCACTGAGCTATCCACAAGCCCCTGGGAAGCCCCAGTAGTGATCGTGAACCGGCTGGATGCTAACCCACGTATCTGTACGGATTTGGAGGTTTGAACCAGGTCACACAAAAAGACGCTTACCCTTTACAATGTATTGATGAGTCCTTTGACTTCCTGGCAAGAGCAAAGTTCATCACAACATTGGATTTGGCCTGTGGATATTGACAGGTGGCTTTAGAGGAAAATTCCAGACCAAAAACTACTTTTATTTCTCATTGTGGCCTGTATCAGTTTCGTGTCCTAGCTTTTTGCCTCTGCAATGCACAAGTGACATTTCAAAGACTCATGAACTCAGTTCTTGCTGGCCTGGTGTACAAAACATGTGCTGTGTATTTGGATGACATAGTTGTTACATCTCCTACATTTGAACAGCACCTGATTGATTGATTTGGAAGTTTTGAAAAGACCTGAAAATGTTGGACTGTGCTTAAAACTGAAAAAATGCCAATTCTGCCTTAATGAGTTCACCTTCTTAGGTTACCACATCACACCTTCTGACATCAAACCTGATGCAGACAAAATCAAAGCTGTGCTAGACTTCAAGACCCCAACTACAGTCAAGCATGCCAGACAGTTCCTTGGTCAAACTGGCTTTTATCGCCATTTTATCCAGAATGATGCATGCCATGCTGAACCCCTTCACATGCTCACCAGACAAGATACTTCCTTCTGCTGGGATGACAAATGTCAGGAAGCAATGGGATTCTGTAAAATCTGGCACAAACCTGGCACACAAAATGCTGGGCCTGATGATCTCTCACGTAACCCCTACCTCATCCTTGTCACACTCCCACAGATATTCTGCCAGAAAACGCTGTCATCAGCAGCTTGGACCATTGCACCTTGTCCCCAGTGCTCGTAGACCATCACTCCCAGGTAAGGCACCTGCAGCTCGATGACCCAGTGGCAGGCAAATTACTCAGAGACATTGAGAACATTCAACAGGTAGACAATGACAACACAAACCCACCTTATTACAAGACCCAAAAGTCAGGTGTGGTTTACATCCATTGAAAGAGCTTAAACTTTATGCTCCCACAGTAATCCATGGCACCTTGTTAAACTACTACCATGACCACCTGTTAAGACCAACTTTCTGGGCTAAGGCCAGAATTGCCTACTTCAGCCTGGTATCATAAATCATACAGTTCATTTTGACCATCGGTCAAGGTGGACATACCCAGTGTCACCCTTACCCACTGGCAAGGAAGAGTAGCACTTATACGGTCTCTTTGCTCACAGCAGGCAGACCTACACCTGCATCCCAGGCTGGGATTCAAACTCATGACACCATGAGCTCAAAACCTCTAACTCCACCACTGAGCCAAAGAGGAATTCTTCCCTAGTACCTTGGCTAGGAGTGGAGGTGTACCCTGACAGTGTCATGAACTGCACCACTGATTAATTCCCCATGGAGGGGTGCATAACACCTCCCCCCTTAAGAAAGTGGTGCAGGTGTCCAATCCCAGACAATCTCCCATTTCTGTTATGAACCCAGACAAGCCCCTGTTTCTGTTACGACCAACTTTCTGGGCCAAGGCCATAATTGCCTACTTCAGCCTTGGATCACAAATCACAAAGTCTATTTTGGCCCTCAGGCAAGGTGGACATACCCACTGTCACCCTTACCCACTGGCAAGGGAGATAAGCACTTACATTGTCTCTTTGCTCATAGCAGGCAGACCTACACCTGCATCCCAGGCTGGGATTCAAACCCATAACACCATGATCTCAAAACCTTTACTCTACCACTGAGCCAAAGAGGAATTCCTCTCTAGCACCTTGGCTAGGAGTGGAGGTGTACCCTGACGGTGTCATGAACTGCACCACTGACTAATTCCCCATTGAGGGGTGTGTAACTCCACCCCACTGCAGGTCACCTGGGTATTTCAAAAATATTAGCAAGGCTACAGTTCAGGTTTTTCTGGCCCACAATGACAGCTGATGTAAAATGCTACCTCACCTTCTGTTCTATCTGCCAGCTCACCAAACCAAGTCAAAGAAAACCAGCAGGTTTGTTGGTTCCCATTGTGCCACAGAAGCCCTAGAAATACACAGGAGTGGATTTTGTAGGCCTATTGCCCTGCACTTCAGCTGGAAATGCCTACCTGCTTGTTTTTGTCGACTATTTTCTAAATAGATCAAGGTGTGTGCAGTACGACAAGCCACTGCTCAAATTGCAGCAAGCAAGTTTGTCAGTGAAATATTCACCAGACATGTTACTCCCACCTATTTTATCTCCGACAGAGGTTCACCTTTTGTAAGTGAGTTGTTTGAGCATGTTTCAGCCCTTGGTTCCATGCACAGACTCACCACTACACACTGTGGTGTCATGAGTGTAGTGTGTGTGTGATGCCGTACCCACCCACAGGGTGACGTCAGGCAGGCAAGGCCACTGGTGTATATAATTCTGTATTCTGGAATAAAGGATGGTTTGCTGTTCAGTTCAGCACAGCTCCTGTAGTATTATTCATACATAACATATTTGGCGACGAGGATAATTATGGTAGTGTATGGACTACCTCAACCCTTAGTGCCATTTCTGGAGTACACAGGACAGCTGGTGATCCTGTGGCCGAAGTGGAGGGCCATGTTTGAGGGTTACATTGGGACGCTGTGCCTGAGTGGACTCGACGGGAGAAGACGATGAGTGCTCCTGGCCCATCATCTTGGCGCAGAGGACCAAAGAATTCTCAGTAAGTTGGAAGAGACAGAGCGCTATGAGAATGCTGTCGAGCAGCTGGCCAATTTTTTCACCGGGCAGATGAGGACCACGACGCTGTGGGTGGTGGGAGTGTTGGTGCCAAACTAGGCTAAGCTAGTTAGCTGGGAGAAGCTAACGGCACAGTCAGTGTCTATGGATGGGCTAGCCATGAAGCTAACTGCGTGCCAAAAAAGGGCTCCAAGCTACCAGCTGGGCATTGAGGTGGGACCAGGGAAGTCCCCGGTCACTGAGGATGGCAGGTCAGCCGCGAAGCGCAGGAAGGTGGAGGACTGGAGCGCTGATCAACTGGATGGCGCGGGGTGCAACGACAGCAGAGAGGGAGAGCCGCAGGAGTCATCCCCACAGCTGGAAGCTAGACAGCGGGAGAGAGGGACCATGGCGGCTGAGGGGCCCGGGGAAGAGCAGCGACAGCCGGTCATGGAGACGACACAGCAGAGCACCTGGGACGAGGGTGATGGGAGCAGCAAAGAAGTGCCTGGGTCGGCGAGTGGAGCCGACGAGAGTGACGCTGAGCTCCCCGAGGGAGAGCAGCTGCAGCCAGACTTGGAGTCGACGCAGCAGAGCACCTGGAACGAGGGTGCTGAGAGCAGTGATGAGATGCATGGGTCAGAGAGTGACGCCGACCAGAGCGAAACTGACAGCCCCGGGAGAGAGCAGCTACAACAGGGCATGGAGACAGCGGAGCGCCTGGAATGAGGATGCTGAGAGCAGGAGCAAGGTGCCAGGGTCAGAGAACAACACCGGCGAAGGCAATGCTGTGAGCCCCAAGAGCGAGCAGCAGCAGCCAGACATGGAGGCAGTGCAGTGGAGCGCCCTGGATGAGGGTGCTGGGTGTTACGGCGAGGTGCCCAAGGCAGCAAGTGGTGCCGATGAGCAGGCTTCGGGTCTCCCCGGAGTTTGGCCACAGGGGGCCGGAGTGTTTAGATCCACGACGGCAGTGTTGAGAGCAGTCTGGAGTGGACCGACGAGCACCGAGGTACGGTGGGTCGGACAGCAGCACAGCGGGCCCCGAAGAGTGACGCAGTCGGCGGTTAAGAGAGACGTTATGGCGGGAGAGATTGTTTTTGATCCTGGGGCAGACGGCGGCCACGGCTGCAGATGTCATGGGGCTGCCCGGGGCCTCCAAGCCAGTCTTTTCTTCAGTGGCCAGGGGTGTGTATGATTTGGGGCTGCCCTGGGCCCCCGGACCAGCTTTACCGCTGACTGCCAGTGGACAGAGGTGTGATTTGAGCACTATTAGTGTAAATATGTTATATGCTGGTGTGCATGAGAGTATGTATGTGGTGTGTTATGGGATTACTTTTTAATACGTTTTAAGAGACTTGGTCAAATTTTAGTTGTTTTGTGTGAATGTGATAGGATATTTTATTACAATTCATGATTCCTTGTTTGCTTACTGCATGATTCGGGTCCTAAATTGGGCAGGGTCTCAATTGTGTGTGTGGTTTTGCATTTTGTAAGGGGGAGGAGAAGTGTGGTGTTGTGAGTGTAGTGTGTGTGTGATGCCGTACCCGGCCACAGGGTGACGTCAGGCGGGCACGGCCACTGGTATATATAATTCTGTTTTGTAATCAAGGGTGGTTCGCTGTTCAGTTCAGCACGGCTGCTGTCGTATTATTCATACATAGCACACACCACCCCCAAACGAATGCTGCAGAGCGAGTCAATAGAACACTGAAAGAAGAAGCCATCTCTATCGTCATTCAGTCCATACAACCAATCATGTATAGTAGAATGAAATTATGTTTGTTCTGTCTACAATGTTAATCACATGTAGAATCAGAGGGGTCACTGCCATGCAAGGCACCACCACAAACAGCTTCTCCTTCTCCCATTCTTTTACCAACGTTGACCACCAAGCTAGAAGGCAGAAAGTGCCATTTTTATATGGTCTTTGGTATGACCCGGCTGGGACTTGAACCCTCAACTTCCCGGTTGTGGGTCAGATGCTCAATCAACTAGGCCACCACTCTGCTGATGTAATACATGCATACATAGTGGACAAGCACACAACTTGGGACAAGTTCCTCCCACAGATCTGCGTTGCACTTCATACTGCCCCACATGAAAGTACAGGACTCAGCCCATCCATGATGCTGTATGGTCATGAGCTGGAAACACCCCTTGACCCCACCTGTGAAAGGATGGATGAACCTGGCGCGCCGTATCCTGAAACTTTCAGAGCTTCACTCCAGGAAGCCCACCATCATGCTAGAGCGGCCCTTGATCGCAGACATGAAAGACAAAAACACTACTATGATTTGAGAAGATGTCACACCACTTATAAGGTCGGTGACCTTGTCAGAGTGAAAGCACACCCTAGATCAGATGCACAGTCACACTTTGCTGCAAAGATCGTGCCCCATTCAGTGGTCCACTTTGTGTCAGTGAGAAGCTAGAAGATGTTAACTGCAGACTGACTGAACTAGATTATGGTGCAGATGCTGGCGTTTTCCACGTTGTTAATCTCCAACATTTTCATACATGGGACTCACACAACACACACCCAGTTTCAGCCCCAGTCCCACAAAATTCTCCTGACACACAATGCAATGGAACTGTTCCCCAGTTTGATAGTCACACTGATACCCCTGATGAAGATGCAGACAATGGACTGCCCAGCAACATGGGTCCAGTGCAGGATATGGACTGTGTTCCCAAAAGACCTGTGCATGTAGCTGTGTCCGACTTTGATGACACAGATCACTACAACCTGAGGCCAAAACGCTGCCCAAAAATTAATACTCATTGGTCAAATAATAGGTGGACACATGTTTATCATTCTGACAGGCTTGATTTACAGTAGACTACTTTTTGCAGTGTGGTAAGTCTTTATATGTATGTGTAAACTGATACCGGTTAAGTTTTTTTTTTTTTTTCTGTGGTTTACACCATGTGCCAAAATTTTCATATTTCAGAGGTTTAAGCTGCAATTTTTGAGAACAGTTTTGTAATGATGTCACTGAATTTAGTTTTTCAAATTAAATAATAGTTTGTCATGGGCAGCGAGAGCGCGCCCCCTCCTTCCTGTTTATCTCTCCTCAGGTCATCAATGCACCTGAGTCAGAAGACGCACCTGCTCCCTCTCATCAGTCAGCGTTTATACGGAAGCGCTCTTCAGTGACTCAAAGCTGGCTCGTCTGGGTATACTGCCCGTTATTAGGACAAGCAAGTATAATCGTTCACTAAGGTGAAAACATTACTCACCTGTTTATTCTCTTCTCCCTTCAGGTTGCTGCCATCGTGCGGGTATATCTCCAGGACTGCACGCGGTCTCCTGCCACCTCGTTGCCAATCTATGGCACTCAACCTCCACCCAGTCAGGCACCACCAGCTCCATTCCCTTCACCCTGCTGGTTCGTCTATTCCCTGCTGGGGCCCTGCTGGTTCTCCCTTGGAGTTCACGTAAGTGGTAATTTTGCCAGCCCATTTTCCCTTACTCTGTTCCTCCATTTACAGCTCTCGTCTTCTCTCCACAGGCTGTTTCCTCTGACAAGTGACTGTTTCAGTAGTTGTGCATCTATTTTGACATTTAATAAAGATCTCAAACATGTGTTATGGTTTGATTGCTCTTTCTTGTTGCTGCATCACACACGTGAGCTGATTGTTAATTACAATCATGACAGAATGAGCCAGCATTGATCTCGGCTCAGCAGGTGCAGCAGCATCGGGGCAATCAGCTCTGGATTGCTTAGATGCGACCAAGCGTCAGATCGCTGTAATGTCCCAGCAGCTGCAAACTATCATACAGTAATTGGGCACAGTCACACAACATTTGACCAATGCGGCTCCCCTGACTCCTCCTCCTCCTCAGCCTGCTCCTGTTGTTCAACCTCCAGTGCACTGTACCACCTCTGTTCCCACACAGAGGAACGGAGGTGGTACAGCGGGGAAGTGTAAGGAGTTTCTTCATCAGGTGTGGATGTATTTGGAGCACGTCGGGGGGCTACCCGGGGGATGTCACGAAAATTCAGTTTTTACCCTACTGCTATGGGACCGAGCACTTAGTTGGGCTTGGGCCTTGGCAGACAGCACTGAGGGGTGGGTATACACATTTGAGCAATTTGTGGTCATCTTCTCTCGCGCGTTTGACCATACAGAGTCAAGGAAACATCATGAGCCGCCTTATGACTCTCCACCAGGGTGCTCAGTCAGCAGCCAAGTACTCAGTGGAGTTTCGGGTCGAAGCAGCGGACTCGGGGTGAAATGAAGTTGCCTTACGCAGCACATTCCTCCATGGTTTGAGCACTCACCTCCGCAACGACCTGGTGATTAATGCGGTTCCCGACACCCTCGATGGTCTTATTGATCAGGCCATTGGTTTAGACAACTGCTACTGTGAGCGCACGAAGGAGCGACAGTCCTCCTCTCGCCCGTCTGCCAGGCGGGTGCCCACCACAGTGACTGACTCTGATGGCGCTGGTCCTCCTCCCAAGCCGATGGAGTTCAGTCAGTACCAGTTGACCGACAATGAGCGCCAGCGAAAGAGGAGGGCTAGCGCGTGCACGTACTGTGGTTTGGTGAAGCACAGTCAGGACGAGTGCCGCCAGTGACCAAAAGACGTGGCCTGTCAGTAACTGTGGGGGGGTCTGACAGGCAGGACCAAATTAACTCCCCCCAGTAATTTCTATATTTCAGCCCTCGTGCAATTGCCGGGGGTCGAGAGGAGGACGACGGCGTTAGTGGATTAAGGGGCAGAGGGCAATTTCGTGTTGGCCCCGTTTGTTTGGCACATGGGTTTTCCCACACTCGAATTGCCCCAAACACCAAAGAATTACCACCATATCTGGCTGGGAGGTTGCGGTAGTCACCGAACGCATGGCACAGATCACTATCCTTCTTTCCGGGAACCATCAGGAGGAACTCTCGTTCCTAGTTCTCCCCGATGGTCCTAGGTTATCCGTGGCTCCAGAGGCATAACCCCATCATAAACTGGGGGCAAAATTCTATCTCCTCCTGGAGTCCATTCTGTTTGGCAAATTGTTTACGTTCAGCAGAGTGTTCGCCGTCTCTCCCCATCTCTCTTCCTCAGGCCGAGCCGTGGGACCTCAGCCTCATTCCCCGGGCTTACCATGATTTGGGAGAGGTCTTCAGAAAGACGAGAGCGCTGTTGCTTCCGCCTCATCACTCTTACGACTGTGCTGTGGACCTCATCCCGGGGGTGAGGCTGCTGTCCAGTCGGCTCTATAGTATTTCTGGTCTGGAGAGGGAGGCGATGGAGAAATATATTAAGGAATCACTGGACTTTGGCCTTATTCGGCCATCTTCGGCTCCTCTCGGGGCCGGGTTCTTCTTCGTGGAGAAGAAGGATGGCTCGCTGCGCCTGTGTATCGGCTACCGGGAACTCAACGCTATTACAGTTAAAGACGAATATCCCCTGCCCTTGATCAATTCTGCGTTTGGACTCCTTCAGTGCTCATGGGTGTTCACCAAATTAGACTTGCGCAACGCTTACCATCTCATCTGCATTCGCGAGGGGGATGAGTGGAAGACGGCGATTAAAATCCACCAAGGGCAATTTGAATATTTGGTGATGCCGTTTGGGCTCACCAACGCCCCCATTGTCTTCCAACAGCTTATTAATGACGTCCTCCGCGATATGCTGTATCAATTTTTGTTTGTCTATTTGGATGATATCTTGATTTTCCCCTGCTCGCCAGAGGAACATGAGGTCCATGTGAGAGCCATCCTACAACGGCTCTTGGAGAACCAGCTCTAAGTTCAGGCTGAGAAGTGTGAGTGCCCCACCAATTCCACCACCTTCTTGGGCTCCATAGTGGCTGAAGGGAGACTGATTGCCGACCCAGCCAAGGTGAGGGCAATGTTTGATTGGCCAACTCCCCCTCCCACAGGGAGCTTCAATGTTTCCTCGGGTTTGCAAACTTTTATTGCGGGTTCATTTAGAACTATACTGGGGTAGCACTGCCCTTAACACAGCTGACCTCTGTTAAGGTTCCCTATTGTTGGACCGAGGCAGCTGAACAGGCGTTTTCCAAATTAAAAGGGCGGTTCACTGACACACCAATCTTGGCTCAGGTCGACACACAGCTCCAGTTCGTCCTCGAGGTAGATGCGTCTGATTCAGGGGTAGGCGCTGTCCTCTCACAGCACACACCGTCCGACCAGAAGCTCCACCCGTGCACGTTTTTCTCTCACTGGCTTACGCAGGCTGAGAGGAAATACGACGTAGGGGACAGAAAGCTTCTCGCCATTAAGTTGGCGTTGGAGGAATGGAGGCACGGGTTAGAGGGGGCTATTCACCCCATTGTGGTGTGGACCGACCACAAAAACCTAGAGTATTTGCGGTCGGCCCGCCGACTCAATGCCAGGCAGGCTTGTTGGGCCCTGTTTTTTCAGCGGTTCAACTTTACCATCACCTACCGGCCTGGCTCTCGGAATACCAAACCGGATGCTTTATTGCGCCATTTTGATTCTGAGAAGGTAGTACCCCCTTCCCACACCCAACCAATTCTTCCCTCTTCTTGCATCCTCAGAGCCCTTACGTGGGACATAGAGCGGAGGGTCTGTCAGGCTCAGTCTCGGGAGCCTGTACCAACCCGCCTGTATATCAGGGCAACTCTCCACAGTGATGTCATTCAGTGGGGCCACACCAGCCATTTTGCCTGCTACCCTGGGATCACCCCCACCACTGACCTAATTCAGTGGGTGTTCTGGTGGCCTACGCTGCGGCGGGATGTGCAGGAATATGTGCGGGCCTGCCAGACCCGTGTCCAGGGCAAATCAGACTCCTCCCCCCCCCGGCTGGACTCCTCCATCCCCTGCCCATCCCTGGTCGCCCTGGACTCACATTGCCCTGGACTTCGTGACTGGACTTCCCCCCTCCCATGGAAAGACATTCATCCTGACTATTGTGGACCGCTTCTCCAAGGCTGTGCACCTAGTGGCTCTCCCCAAACTTCTCTCAGCTCTGGAGAAGACCACCCTGCTCACCGAACACGTGATCTGTCTCCACGGCATCCCATCAGACATTGTGTCTGACTGGGGTCCCCAGTTCATGTCCCAGGTTTGGAGGGCCTTCTGCCGGACTCTGGGTACCACTGTGAGCCTCTCCTCTGACAACTATCCCCAGAGCAATAGGCAGGCAGAGCACATCAACCAGTCCTTTGAGGCCACTCTCCGATGTGTAGCGGACAAGAATCCTTCTGCTTGGAGCACACACCTAACCTGGGTGGAATATGCTATGAACTTTGCCGTCTCCACAGCTACCGGACTCACTCCTTTTGAGGCGTCATTGGGGTATACTCCTCCGCTGCTGCCTATGACCGAGAGGAAGGTCGAGGTTCCCTCCGTGGGGGTCCACGCTCGCTGCTGTCGGCACCTCTGGAGGTCAACACGCACCGCCCTCTCCCACTCTAAGATAAGATAAGATAAGATAAGATAAGACAATGGAGAAATTCCAGGATTGCAACAGCACAGGGATAGCAACACTCAGAGCAACAATCAGAAGGCAAGAAAAAACAAGAGCAGCGAGTATACATATGTACATATAAACATAAATATATAGACACACGATGCGGAGCATTGCAGCTAGATGGAATAAATATATAGATATATAAACACAGTGCGGAGCATTGTAGCTAGATGGAATAAATATATGAACATATAAACACACACAGTGCAGAGCATTGTAGCTAAATGGAATAAATATGTGAATATATAAACACACACACAGTGTGGAGCGTTGTAGCTAGATGGAATAAATATATGAATATATAAACACACACAGTGCGGAGCATTGCAGCTAGATGGAACAAACATGCAAATATATAAACACACACAGTGCGGACCATTGTAGCTACCGAGCGCAACCGGCCCATGGCCGACAGGAAATGGGTGCCTGCCCCCAAGTATGCCGTGGGGCAGCAGGTCTGGCTGGCGGCTAATCAGATTCCTCTGAAGGTGAAGTCCAAGAAACTGTCTCCTCGCTTCTTAGGACCTTACATGATCTCCAGAGTGGTCAACGACGCCTCAGTACAACTAAAGCTACCACCGACCCTACGGGTGAACCTGACCTTCCATGTGTTGCATATTAAACCCCTCTCAGTCAGCCCCCCACCCCCCAAAGCTGCCTCTTCCTCCCCACAGGAGCCACACCGCCTACATAGTTCATTGGATCCTGAATGTTCGCCGTCGAGGCCGGGGCCTGCAATATTTGGTCAATTGGGAGGGCTACGGCCCGGAGGAATGATCCTGGGTTCCCACGTCCTGTGTTCTGGATAAGGAACTGCTTCGGGCCTACCACCGAGCCCATCCCTGAAAGCCCTGTGGACCGCCAGGAGGCGCTCCTAGAAGGGGGGAGGCTGTCATGGGCGGCGAGAGTGTGCCCCCTCCTTCCAGTTTATCTCTTCTCAGGTCATCAACACACCTGAGTGAGAAGACGCACCTGCTCCCTCTCATCAGCCAGTGTTTATAAGGAAGCGCTCTTCAGTGACTCAGCGTTGGCTCGTCTGGGTATACTGCCCATTATTAGGACAAGCAAGTATAATCGTTCACTAAGGTGGAAACGTTACTCACCTGTTTATTCTCTTCTCCCTTCAGGTTGCTGCCATCATGCGGGTGTGTCTCCGGGACTGCGCGTGGTCTCCTGTCACCTCATCGCCAATCTACGGCACTCAACCACCACCCAGTCAGGCACCACCAGCTCCATTCCCTTCACCTTGCTGGTTCGTCTGTTCCCCGCTGGGGCCCTGCCGGTACTCCCTTGGAGCTCACGTAAGTGGTAATTTTGCCAGCCCATTTTCCCTTACTCTGTTCCTCCATTTACAGCTCTCGTCTTCTCTCCGCAGGCCATTTCCTCTGGCGAGTGATTGTTTCAGTAGCTGTGCATCTATTTTGACATTTAATAAAGATTTCAAAGGTGTGTTGTGGTTTGATTGTGCTTTCTTGTTGCTGCATGGCACACATGAGCTGATTGTTAATTACAATCATTACAGTTTGCATCTACTTTAGTTGACAAATGTTTTCCACCTTGTTCATTCCGGCTTGAATGGACGGAAACAGTGTTCTCCACGGTGCCCTTTTTTGTTAAATGTGATTTATTGTATGCTCTGTATTCTGATATGTATATTGGTTTGCTGAGCATAGTATTTTTCCCTGGTCATAACCACTAGCTTTTCATTAAGTCTATGTTTAGTTTACTGATGATTGCTAGTATGTTCCTTCATCAGTTATATACAGCAGAGGACAGCCTTTTTTTTGCCGGGGGGGAGGTATATGTAACACTCCCTTTATACTGTTGTACTGTAATACCAGAGGGCACCATAGGGCAGTGCTACTCCCCTTTGGTGTTGGCAGTGTAATAGCATAGAGCTAAGCCTCGCAGTAGGAGAACTCTTGAGTAAATGGTAGGTGTCAGTCATGCTGCACATGTTCTGCTATTCATGTATGAATTTCATACATTCTTTTCATCTTCTCTGTCCCCTCACCCCCCCAGCCAGTCGCAGCAGATGACTGCCCCTCCCTGAGCCTGGTTCTGCTGGAGGATTCTTTCTGTTAAAAGGGAGTTTTTCCTCTCCACCATCACCAAGTGCTTGCTCACAGGGGATCGCCTGATTGCTGGGGTCTTTCTGCAACTGTGGAGGTTCCCCCTACAGTTGATAGTGCTATGAGATGACTGTTGTTGTGAAATGGCGCTATATAAATAAAGTTGAATTGAATTGAATTACAGTATGTTGCACTATGGAGACTTGGCAAAATATGGTGTTGTTTAGATTGTTGTCGAATAAAGTACCAAGTGGAAGTATATATTCTGTGTCTGGTGACTCTTTGTGCCCTCAGCTACTTCGGAGCCCATGCAAATGTGTTAGCCTTGGCCTGCTAGCTCTCCACAGACACCTCATCACCTGTTACATTTTGTGGTAGGCCAGGTAGATAAACTTTTGTATTTTGAGTTGCACTAGGGTAGTACTTTTATTTTCTTGAAAGAGTGTGTGTGGGGGGGGGGGAGGGTTATTATTTTGGCCTGGGAGAACCCTAAAGTTTTTGTCCTTTCCTCTCAGTTGAGTTATCTTTTCTGTTAGTCACCGAAGCACATATAAATAAATCATTGCCCTTGTTTGACACATAATCAGTCCCTTTGTGTTTATTTGTGAGTGGGTTTCAGGTTCAGGTTACTTTATTTGTACCCGTAGGTAGATTTGTTTTGTGTTGCAACCAAATTTTATGTTACCTCTGTAGAAGTTTGAACTGCACTCTCTCTCTCTCTCTCTCTCTCTCACCCCAATTAACCACTCATCCCTTACAGTTGCATCTACTGCCTGTGGGCAATCAGGAAGCCCTTTACATAGGGTCAGTCTCCTTCGGGTTGTCAGGAACACATCAAAGTTTTCTTCCATGCTGACCTCCGGATGTTTCTCCCCCAATGTGCAGCCTCGAGCCCGTCGATCGTCCCCTCTGTGAAGACTGCTTTCAGCCTCCTCGTCTATCTGTGGACATGGAAGGGCAATTTCTCTTAATCTTCCCTATTATATCTCCTCAGGAAAAGAATGAACTGCCGGACTTGGACCCCAGCCTGGCAGAACTCCCATTCCAGACTTCCTCCTCAATGGCTCAGCTCTGTGAGTCTATTCCTGAAACACTTAACCTATTCCCCCTCTCTCCCAGCACAGGAGCACCACGTTTGTAAATACGCAACATGTGAATCTCATTGCCACGCCGGGAGCCTGCAGCCTCCCCAGCCTGTTGGAAGGATTGTCACTATCTGTACGAGAGACAAACAATAACATTTTCAAACTGTTGAAAGCATCAGACTTACCCCTTTTCTTTTCTCTCCTTCCCACAGGATTGACAGACCCTCCACACATGTTTATTATCACTATTATTGTAATAAAGATTGTTGTTTCAGTTACCTTTGGTCTCCTTGCTGCCTGGTTTTGGGGCTGTCATAGTAAATCATGTCAACTTCCTTTTGGCTACCCTAGCATTTTAGTTTAATAAGGTCCTAACATATGAAGAGTTTGTTTGCAAAAACAGATAAACGCCACTTCCATGAAAATTTCACTGTTTACATCAAACAACTGTTAACATTACCTACTTGTAGAATTCAAATCGTTTTGTCTCAAAATCTGATACGTCCTATGTTATAGACACTACAAATTCATGTTTTTTTTTCAAAAGCCAACACCAGGAGCATTTTTTCTTCTATAATCAACATGCATTAGAATAAGGCTCATTTAGCATTTTCAAATATGCAACACATTTAATATCAATGATTAATGAAACATTTCAAGCCAGAAGGGTATGTCAGAGTCCCTCTTGATTTTCCAGGGTGTCCTGAAAAAGAAAATAATCTGAGAATTGAGAGATTTTGAAAAAAAAAAAAAAAAAAATATTTCATTCATTAACATCAGTTCAGCTTGTAGAGGCAAAAGCAAACATATTCCAGAGTCATCCACCAGGGGGTAATTTTGAGCTGTGGACAATTCCTAGTGACCGTGGAATGCACTCAAGGAGTCTGGGATATATCTCAAACAATTGTTAAAGCATAGAACTGTCTGATTGGGATGAAATTCCTGTTATTTATGATGGCAAACTAATCCATTCCTTGCACAAAATGGGATCCTTATTGTACCTTTTACCATGGAATGTGTTTTCCAACTGTGGTTCTTAGATGAAGGAAACAATTCTTGACCAGACTTTTTGGGTGAAATTATTTATTTAAGGTCAAGGGTAATTTAATAGATTAGAGCCAAAGGGAGTTGATGCTACACCTGTTAAAACATAAATTAACTGTGGTTTATCACATCTTTGGAAAACAAAGCACACCCAGGCCTGATTACTGCCACACCTGTTCTTAATCAAGAAATCACTTAAATAGGACCTGCCTGACAAAGTGAAGTAGACCAAAATATCCTCAAAAGCTAGGCATCATGCTGTGATCCAGAGAAATTCAGGAACAAATGAGAAACAAAGTAATTGAGATCTATCAGTCTGGAAAAGGATATGAAGCCATTTCTAAAACTCTGAGACAACAGCAAACCACAGTGAGAGCCATGATCCACAAATGGCGAAAATATGGAACAGCGGTAAACCTTCCCAGGAGTGGCCGGATGACAAAAAATTACCCCAAGAGCATAGCAACAACTCATCCAAAAGGTCACAAAAGACCCCACAACAACATTCAAAGAACTGCAGGCCTCACTTGCCTCAGTTAAGGTCAGGTTCATGACTCCACCATAAGAAAGAGACTGGGCAAAAATGGCCTGCATGGAAGAGTTCCAAGACAAAAACCATTGCTGAGCAAAAAGAACATAAAGGCTCATCTCAGTTTTGCCAGAAAACATCTTGATGATCCCCAAGACCTTTGGGAAAATTCTCTGTGGACTGACAAGACATAAGCTGATCTTTTTGGAAGGTGTGTGTCCCATTACATCTGGCATAAAAGTAATAAAGCGTTTCAAAAAATGAACATCATACCAACGGTAAAATATGGTGGTGGTAGTGTGATGGTCTGGGGCTGTTTTGCTGCTTGAGAAACTGGAAGACTTGTTGTGGTAAATGGAACCATGAATTCTGCTGTCTACCAAAACATCCTGAAAGAGAGTGTCCGGCCATCTGCTCGTGACCTCAAGCTGAAGCTCACTTGGGTTCTGCAGCAGGACAATGATCCAAAACACACCAGCAAGTCCACCTCTGAATGGCTTAAGAAAAACAAAATGAAGACTTTGGAGTTGCCTAGTCAAAGTCCTGACCTTAATCCAATTGAGATGCTGTGGCATGACCTTAAAAAGAGGGTTCATTCTTGAAAACCCTCCATTGTGGCTGAATTACAACAATTCTGCAAAGATGAGTGGACTGAAATTCTTCCACAGTGCTGTAAAAAAGTCACTGCCAGTTATCACAAACACTTGATTGCAGTTGTTGCTGCTAAGGGTGGCCCAGTTAGTTATTAGGTTTAGGGGGCAATCACTTTTTCACACAGGGCCATGTAGGTTTGGAATTTTTTTTTCCTTAATAATAAACACCGTCATTTAAATACAATATTTTGTGTTTACTTGTGTTATCTTTGTCTAATATTTAAATTTGTTTGATGATCTGAACCATTAAATGTGACAAACATACAAAAAAATGAGAAATCAGGAGGGGGTGAACACTTTTTCACACCACTGTATATAGTGAAATTAGGTATAGTGGACTATACAGTAAACTCAATATAACAATAAAATTAACCGCTTTCAGACACTACTGGGCTTGTTTTCGCGGCACGGTTAATGACGTAATCACGTGAGAGTAAAATGTAACAGACTAATGGTGGTAAAAAAAAAATGAATACCTGCATGTAATTTGTAGTAAATATGTGTTTAATCAAATCGTTTTTGCTGAATTATTAAATAAAAAATACCTTAAGGAAGTTTATGTTGTGATGTGAAGCTCTTCTCTCACTGTTCCGTTGGCTGCACATTCACTATATAGTACACTATGTGAGGAAGAAATTTCTTTTTTCCAGCCTTATGCCTTTTGTTTTTATACTGTGCACACTAATGAAGAGAGAGAAAAATGTCATTTCAATTCTCCTGTAAGTCCTGTACGTATAGTAGTACTGACAATAAAATCTTTGAATCTTGAATTATAGCTTTATAATAGCTCCTGTATATTATACCATTTTACTGAGTGGATATCCCTAAATCAGTGTGTCAGTCATACTACATTGATGCTTATACACATTCAAGTATGTTCCAGACAAAATAGCATGGCTTTCGGGACATGTCTGTTTTTGCCAAAGAATGGCTTGTGGACTTATCTGTTTTTGAAAAAAAAATTACTAATAAATTGCCAAAAAGTAACAATGAGTCGATGTTTGATTTCTTGCTTTATTATGTCTGAGATACTCCTATTTCAAGTGACCATGTCTTAGAAGCTGATTTGGAAATAATAACACCTATAAATCTACAGATGAAAAAGTGTATTTTCTCAATTTGAACACAACTGGACTTATATCTGTTTTTGCAAAAGAACTGTTCATATAGCTACAGTAAAAATGATCTCTCTTTACTTAGAAATTATCAGCTTTTAACATTTCAGCATAATGGGCAGAAGCCAGCTTTGCTCTGCTGGATCTTTTCCCCTGTGTTGCTGACAAATGGTCCAGTTGTTAGGAAAAAAAACAAAACATCACCATATTGGCTGTAATGATCCAGTCCCCGTCAAGATCAGTGGGGAGCTAAAAACGTTAGCCTCAGAGCTAATAGTGCTTTGTGTGATTTAGCTTACCAAGCATGGTTTATATTGTTTATTTTTATTTTTTTTTATTTCAGTTACCCTAATAGTCGACCTGTTTCCACTAATCAGCAGTCATCCAGGCTTGTTTTGCTATGTTTCACCGTTATGCTACATTAAACGGTGAGCATTAACTTAGATATGCTGTCTTGCCGCATTATGGGGAAAGTTATCACAAAATATGGCAAATTAATAGGAAAAAATATTACATTTATTAGAAGAGTTGGGGTGCACGGTGGCGCAGTGGTTAGCACTGCGGCAGCACAGTTTACCCTCGGCCGGGGGATCGCGGGGATCATGAGATCATGGGGTCGATCCCTGCCCCCAGCCAACAGTGATCTGTGTGGAGTTTGCATGTTCTCCCCGTGTTGCGTGGGTTTACTCCGGGATTTCTCCAGTTTCCTCCCACATGCCAAAAACATGCAGGTTAGGGATATGAGTTGCTTGCGCACGCAGCGACCGGCAGCTGGTGGCTTGTCACTGGACTGCAGAACAAATCTACCTATGGGTACAAAATCAGTCAAAAAAAAAAAAAGAGTCACAAATTTGCCATGGGAAAAGATATACAATTCTCAGAAAAAGTTAAAAAAAAATATTACAAGTCTGGAAAGTTATCATAACTGTGCCTTTTAATTAACATCTTTTATCATATTCTTGCAGCTATATAATTGCACTGTAGGGAACCCACGCTGGGATATTCATCTCAGACTGGAAGCAGAGGGGAGGGGAATATTCCCGTGGGGGATTAAATGAAGGACAGTACGTATTGTAATGTGTGAATGTATTGTGATGCAAGATTTCAGGCAACAGGGGGAAAGAATGGAGTGATATAAAAGGAGAGACCCTGGTGTATTGAGAGAAGTCTTTTTCTGTGTATGAATGAAGTGAGAGAGAGAAATAAAGTCATCTGTCGTGCAGGTTTGGTTCCTTTATTTGCACTCTCCACACTGGTGACCCTTGACGAATTATGGAACACGAGGCAAGAACCCTGGAGTTGGCCCGGACGGGAAGCCCCAGCAACGCGGCAAGCATCCCAGAGACGGCCCGGACGGGAAGCCCCAGCAACACGTGCGCTGTTTTGGTCAAACTACCGGACTTTTGGCTGCACGACCCGCAGTCTTGGTTCCACCACACCGAGGCTCAGTTCGCCCTCAGGGGAATAATGGCAGATGACACCAGATATTACTATGTGGTTGCAGCACTGGACGCTCGCACGTCTCAGCAAGTAGCGAGCCTGATCCAACAGCCTCCAGCCCACGATAAATACGAGGCTCTCAAGGCCGCGCTGACCCGGCGCTACACACTCTCGGTCTGTGAGAGAGCAGAGAGGCTCCTGAGGCGCTCCGAGTTAGGAGATGGGTCGGCGGTCGAACTGATGGAGAAGATGTTGGCGTTGATGGGCATGGACGACGGGCATTTTCTGTTTGCCCACCTTTTCCTCCGGAACCTCCCAACAGAGGCAAGAGCAGTCCTGGCCAACTCACCGTTGCTGGCCGCACGCGACTACCATGTGCTAGCCCAGGAGGCAGATCGGATCATCCTCACCACCAGAGCCCTCACAGTGAACGCAGCGGCATCGAAACCCAGAGAGACGACAAGCGGAGGCGAGGAGCCGGCGACGGTAGCGGCAGCGGGGGCCAGAAGGCGACAGAGAGACACGCTCTGCTTCTACCAGCACCACTTTAGAGAGAACGCATGCAGATGTGTGCCACCGTGCCAATTCAAGTGTTCGGGAAACGCCAAGGCCGGCAGTTAGTAGCAGCTGCAACCGCCGGGGAAGAAAACAAGCTGCTCTACGTGACGGACTCGCGCTCGGGGAGACGGTTCCTCGTTCACTCCGGCTCCCAAAAGAGCCTCATCCTGCCGTCCTAAACTGACCGGCTAGCGAGAGCTAGTGGCCCCAAGCTGATAGCCGCAAACGGCTCGGACATTAGGACTTTTGGTGAGAGGACACTGACTGTATCCCTACACGGCCGTATGAACGAGTGGACATTCGTCATAGCAGCATGCAGTTTCCCAATCTTGGGAGCTGATTTTCTGTGTGCACACGGATTGCTAGTCGATGTTGCTAACAGACCCCTGGTTAATGCAATGTCTTTTGATACTCTCCCCTGTACAGCTCGAGGGGCTGGGCCAACAACACTAGCCAACGTCACAGCTCCGGGCGGTAAGTTCCACACACTGCTCACTCATTTCCCAGCACTCACGGTCCCGACGTTTTCAGCAGCCATCACTAAACACGGGGTGGAACACTTTATCACCACCACTGGGCCACCCGTTTTCGCAAGACCTCGGTGCCTGGACACAGCTAAACTGGCCAGTGCGCGCGAGGAGTTTGCCAACTTGGAAAGGTTGGGCATCATCAGGCACTCAAACAGCCCATGGGCATCCCCACTACACATGGTCCCTAAGGCCGAGGGATCGTGGCGACCGTGCAGAGATTTCTGCAGATTGAATAACGCCACAGCGCATGACCACTACCCAATTCCCCATATTCAGGATTTTTCCGTTCACCTCGCTGGGACACGCATTTTTTCTAAAATAGACCTGGTCCGCGGTTACCACCAGGTCCCGGTGCGTGCAGAGGACATACCCAAAACAGCGGTAATAACTCCGTTTTGCTTGTTTGAGTTTTTACGCATGCCCTTTGGATTAAAAGGTAGGGCACAGACATTCCAGCGCATGATGGATGCGGTGTTGCGCGATCTGCCGTTTGTGTTTGTCTACCTGGATGATATCCTGGTGGCCAGCGCGTCCGAGGACGAACACGAAACCCGCCTCAGGATGGTTTTCCGGAGGTTGGAGGAGCACGGGTTAATAATCAACCCGGCAAAATGCCAGTTCGATGTGACGGGGATTGATTTTTTGGGGCACCGCATCTCACTGGAGGGAGCAATACCTTTGCCGTGGCAAATTTTCCCTGGCCTCAGATGGTCAGAGCGCTGCAAGAGTTTTTGGGGATGGTTAACTTTTATAACCGGTTCCTCCCCCGTGCAGCTCAGCTCATGCAGTCATTGTATGCCGCGCTCAAGAAACGGAAGCTGGCGAACAGAGTCGAATGGACTCCAGAGAGAAAACAGAGAGAAAACAGCCCTGGCAAATGCCACACTGTTGGCACACCCGGACCCGGCGGCTTGGATAGTGCTCACTACTGACGCCTCGGACGTAGCCATAGGGGCCGTAGTGGAGCAACGCGTCGCTGGTTCTTGGCAGCCGCTCACTTTTTTCAGCAGGGCTTTGCTCGACAGTGAGCGTAAATACAGTGCGTTCGACAGAGAGTTGCTGGCTCTCCACCTGGCCATATGCCACTTCCAGTTCTGGCTGGAAGGGCGCAGCTTCACTGCGTTCGTGGACCACAAGTCGCTAATGTACACGATGGCCAAGGTTTCGAAACCATGGTCAGGCCGGCAGCAGAGACAGCTGGCCGCGATCTCGGAGTTTACGACCGATATTCAGCATGTGGCCGGTAAACTGAATGTGGTGGCGGACTGCCTCTCACGCGTAGTAGTGGCCCCAGTCTGCGTGGGGATAGATTATACAGCCATGGCCGCAGAGCAGATTGGCGATGCGGACGTGTCCGCACTCCAGTCTGGACCAACAGGGTTAAGGCTGGAGAGCAGAGTACTGCAAGATGGCAGCCCCCCCCCAATCTGTGACGTCTCCACGGGACGCCCACGCCCGGTGGTCCCAGTTGCTTGGTGCCGCCGAGTGTTTGAGTCAGTTCACGCTCTGGCGCACCCAGGAGTGCGCGCATCAGTCAAAATGGTGGGAGTGAAGTTTGTATGGCCAGGCCCGCGCAAACAAGTGAAAGAGTGGGCGGCAGCTTGCATAGCGTGCCAACGAGCCAAAGTACACAGACACACGAAGGCCCCTTTGGAGCTGTTTCGTATACCGGCTAAGAGGCTCGACCATGTTCACGTGGACCTCGTGGGCCCCCTCCTGCCATCGCAGGGGTTCACGCACCTTCTGACAGTGGTAGACCGCACCACACGCTGGCCAGAAGCAGTCCCACTGGCAGCAACCACCTCTGCGGACGTGGTGCGCGCCTTTTTGACAACATGGGTGGCACATTTTGGCATCCCGTCGGACATCACATCCAATAGGGGCCCATAGTTTGTTTCCAACCTCTGGTCCGCGATGGCCTGTAGCCTGGGTGTAGCAATTCATCGCACAACCACGTACAACCCACAGACCAATGGCTTATGCGAGCGTTTCCACAGGTCACTGAAAGCAGCACTCAGGGCTTCGCTTACGGATGCAAATTGGGTAGACCGTTTGCCATGGGTTCTGTTAGGGTTGCGTTCTGTACCAAAAGAGGATCTGGAGGCTTCCCCGGCAGAGCTTGTTTTTTCTCAGCCACTGCAGCTCCCCGGGGAATTTTTACCAGATAATCCCGCACCGGACAACTATCTGTCTCAGCGTTCGCAGCATAGCGAAGATACAGGCACGCTACCGGGCCCGGCCCACCACTGTTTTCCACACACTTTTGTGCCAAAAACTTTGAAGAACGCGGCGTTCGTGTTTGTCAGGCACGATGCCCACCACCCCCCATTGCGTCCACCCTACGATGGCCCGTTCAGAGTGCTGGAACCGGGGGACAAACATTTTTTGTTAGATTTGGGGGGTCGTCGGGAGAAAATATGTATAGACAGACTTAAGCCTGCTTTTGTGGTGGCGGATGAGCAAGTGATGTTGGCTCGGGCCCCTCGGCGTGGAAGACCCCCACTGAGAACTCCCCAGGTAGAAGATTCAGCAGAGCAGCCACACGGGCAAGTAGAATGTCCCCCCCTCGTCATTGCCCACCTGCAGACAGACACGCCCCCAAGAGCCCCCAACCGGCACAGCAGCGCCGCGGAGTCGAAGGACCCTTGTTACAGCAGATATGGGAGGAGACTGAAGCCAAAAGGACGTGAGGGTTGAAACTCAGTCTGAGACTCTGGGGGGGGGGGGGGGGGGAACCCACGCTGGGATATTCATCTCAGACTGGAAGCATAGGGGAGGGGAATATTCCCTCTCTCGGCAGAGCGTGGGGGATTAAATGGAGGACAGTACGTATTGTAATGTGTGAATGTATTGTGATGCAAGATTTCAGGCAACGGGGGAAGGAATGGAGTGATATAAAAGGAGAGACCCTGGTGTATTGAGAGCAGTCTTTTTCTGTGTATGAATGAAGTGAGAGAGAGAAATAAAGTCATCTGTCGTGCAGGTCTGGTTCCTTTATTTGCACTCTCCACAGCACCTTTATTCTTGCAAATTTGTACATACGTACATTATGTCTGTGCTTTATGATAAATTTGCAAATACTTCATCACCACCATCCCACTTTCTATCAACCACTGTATCAATCAGTGTTTTTCAACCTTTTTTGAGCCATGGCACAATTTTTACATCCTGTAATTTGTTCATTCTCACTCATCCATCTTGTCACTGCCATGTCTCTGACTTTATGCTTTGCATTTCTTCTCAAGTGCGATGCAGCTGAAATTACTGTGTTGACTGCATGAGCTGCATGTTTAAAGAACCAATCTCCTGTTTGAAAGGTGGCGCCACCCACAGAGAATGCAAAGATGAGGAAGATGACATCCTGAGTTTTTAACACTATTGTTTTTCTTCGGTATTTCTTTTACCTTCTTCTGCCAGAAGTAGTAAACACAGGAGC
Source organism: Pholidichthys leucotaenia (assembly GCA_020510985.1). NCBI lineage: Eukaryota > Metazoa > Chordata > Actinopteri > Cichliformes > Pholidichthyidae > Pholidichthys > Pholidichthys leucotaenia. The sequence goes on along the minus strand of CM035840.1, from coordinate 330,345,046 downwards.
TCCTTAGCTGGCCTGTACAGTTGCCTTTGTTGTTGCTAAAATGCATGTGGCTCTTACTTTTCTTCTCTTTTGTATAGCCGATGAACAAACTGGCATGTCACTGCATTTGCACTCCCTATTGGGCTGGGGTGAAACTCTAGATGATTGTTATGTGCGTGCATCAAATGCTTGGTCAAACAGTAGACACAAAAGATGCATAAATACATTTTTTTGGACCAATTAATTGAAATTAAACAATTTCCGGCAGCACACCTGATGATTTTTCATGGCACACTGGTTGAAAATCACCGGTATATACCAATAGTTGTTTTTCTGTTTTAAGATTTACTTATTAGTTATTTTAACAAAATGTTTGGTCTAGAAAACAATGAACAGAAGATGCTATGATAATAGTTTAGGAACTCAGAAAAAACACGGCATAGCTAGAGGTCTTTTTTTGCTTTAAATGTCAGATTTTGACAGTTTGTCATTTGTACAACATTCACAAAGTTTTGCTCTTGTACAAATGAAAGCAAAAACAGCTGGCTGAGAGAGACAATCTCTGACTTGCTTAATGGTCTGTTGAAGTGTCAGAAAGCACAGCAGCACTGAGGAAAGTTTCAAATCCCAATTAGAGATACTTGCACGTCAAGCCAGCTGTCTGACAGCTGTCTACCTGAAACACCACAAAAACCTAATGGATATAAAGTAGTTACGTGGTTACTGCAGACCTGTTCCCAGATCATGAGACGTGTTGGGTTTGATGCTGTAACCACAAGCTGTCACATCATCAGTCAGGTTTGAATGCAAAGGAGACAAAAGGAATACAAAATTAACTTTAAACTAGACAAAGTTTAGAAACCACTGACTTCTGAAAATATATGTTGAATAAATTCCTTTCTTGTTAGCTACCAGGTTTGCAGTTCTCAGGGTGAAACCACAGCCCTTTTGATGTAAATGGTCTTTATAAGTTTGGTCTTAGCAGAAGTGTAAGGTAATAATAAAGAGATGCTAAAAAGTTTTTGCTGCTTTATACATGTAGACCAGGGGTGTCAAACTCAATGAAAGGACTGGCGAAACCTAAAAACTGAGTCCAAATAAGGACAAATAGACTGACATTGACTATATTTAAAACTACAATATCATAATTGTCCTGACATATCACATTGTTGCTGTCATGCAAAAACCTTGTATTGTGGTGACACCAGCACACGGCGGATGGACATTATCTCGCACCCAGAAGCAGACAGAAGGTCTGAACAATGGACTGAGGGAGGTAGCTCCCCACAGGAGTAATTACACCAGACTTTAAGGCGCCTTCGCCACCTGCTGCTATAAGCGACAGCACAGGGAGGCGATTGTTTTGTAGGAAGGTAACGTGTTATGTTAATTGTGCCACACGGTGCTTTTGTATGTGTTATTATAATCTTGCCACTCATGGCCTTTGTCAGACCTTATGTAATATGTGCCAGCCTCAGTTTCTATGTGCAGGTCAATAAAGCTTTATAAGAGAGCGCAGAGAAACTGAGGCATGCCTTTCCAGACTAGGCTCTTCACGGACCCAGTGTCCACGCTGGGGTCACAGGCTGCACATATGGTAGAGGGTTCAATAAAGAATCTGTGTCGACCTACGCTCGTGCCTCACCTCCACATCCTTCTCTTTCACCCTCCACATTGGTGACCTGACGTGAAATGGACTATCTCTCCCTTTCGCTGCGCTGTGGACTCTTTTTTTCTACACATTGGGGATCTGACGAGAGAGAATGACGTCTACTCCTTCTCAGCCACAGTGGAGTGCGCGTGCCTGTTCCTCTCTCCACAATGGCGACCTCAAGGGCCGGAAGCAGAGCGTGGCGTGGGGACTGAGATGCACCAGAATCAGCGAGATGAGCACCACACAGAAACATCCTGAAAGGAGAAGATTGGCGCAGTCTGCGTTGATTCCCACCAAGCCCTGACCCTGACTTCACCTCCAGACAGCGGAGTTTCAGCGCACAGAAGCCCCGCACTCACACCACAGGATTACGAGGACAGCGCAACTTCCAGCTATGTGGTCACTGCACCAGAGCGCGTGCCACGCACCAGGGACAAACCAGCTCCACAGACTTATACATCGTCCTCCGCCGCTGCACATACCCGGGGAATACAGCCGATTGCCATCGTTGGAGCCTTTAGGGCCGCCCTCACACCTAAAGCAGACGCGCAGCCTCGCACACAGGACATGTGTTCGTTTCTCAGCCGCTGCACACCTACGGGGATGGAGATGATTGCTTTCCGCGAAGCCTTTAGGACTCCTCCCACACCTAAAGCAAAACTGCCAAGTTTCCTGTCACAGCTTCAGTTTTTTTACAGCCGCTGCACATCCTCGGGGAATTTGGCCATTTGCCTTCCCCACATCCTCGCAGGAGTGAGCCCGCACGCGGAGTCAGAGACTACATTTTTTTCACAGCTACTGCAGATCACCGTAAGGTTTACTGGGAAAGTCCCTCACCCATGACTGATCCACACGCAATTTTTGCAAGGCCGAGACACTTGTGATGTCCTGGGACGGAACTCCAATGCTTCCCACCCACCTCCCCCTCATCCTCCACATTGCTACACCCACACCTCTGTCCCAGAGACCTGCCGATCGCTAGCTTTGTTCCTTCAGTGCGACGCACGTCGGCCCCATGCACCCACAATCCACGGCCCTTCAACGTGTTGGAACTCGGAGCAGAGCAGACTATGTTTTTCACCCCTCCCCCATTCCCCCCACGGACTGACATGCTTTCCGACACTCCTCTACAGCCGTATAGTTTGACCAGAGCGACAACCCCCACTGCAGCCTCCACGGGTACCGACTTCAGCTGAAACGACCGTGGGGTCACAGCCCCTTCTGGGTGTTTGGGGGGGCCTGTGTGGTGACACCAGCACATGGCGGATGGACATTTTCTCGCACCCAGAAGCAGACAGAGGGGCTGGACAATGGACTGAGGGAGGTAGCCCCCCACAGGAGTAATTACACCAGACTTTAAGGCTCCTTCGCCAGCTGCTGCTATAAGCTACAGCACAGGGAGGTGAATGTATTGTAGGAAGGTAACATGTGTTATGTTAATCATGCCACACGGTACTTTTGTATGTGTTATTATAATCTTGCCACTCATGGCCTTTGTCAGACCTTATGTAATATGTGCCAGCCTCAGTTTCTACGCTCAGGTCAATAAAGCTTTATAAGAGAGAGCAGAGAAACTGAGGCATGCCTTTCCAGACTAGGCTCTTCACGGCCCCAGTGTCCACGCTGGGGTCACAGGCTGCACATATGATAGAGGGTTCAATAAAGAATCTGTGTCGACCTACGCTCGTGCCTCACCTCCACATCCTTCTCTTTCACCCTCCACATTGGTGACCTGACGTGAAATGGACTATCTCTCCCTTTCGCTGCGCTGTGGACTCTTTTTTTCTACACATTGGGGATCTGACGAGAGAGAATGACGTCTACTCCTTCTCAGCCACAGTGGAGTGCGCGTGCCTGTTCCTCTCTCCACAATGGCGACCTCAAGGGCCTGAGGCAAGGCTGCACATATGATAGAGGGTTCAATAAAGAATCTGTGTCAACCTACGCTCGTGCCTCACCTCCACATCCTTCCCTTTCACCCTCCACAGTATATCCATTTTTAGTCTTTTTTAGAAAACCTTTTCTTTTCTATAAACTCATTCCACTGGTCACCCTTTATGTCTTTGGATGTTTTTATTAATATCAAACCATGACAAACATTAGAAAAGCTATGTGAATAAATAGTGTAGCATCTAAATTAATCAGAAAATGCAGTTTTTCTTATTTTCTGAAAAATGTCAGTTTCAATCAGTTTTTTTCAATGAAAAGGATTTCATCTATTTGAAATAAACAGAAAATGTTGTTCCATCACGGTATATGTAAAATTAAGGGTTTTTTTCAATAACACTTTATAACATAGCCCATGCAAAGTAAATTACAGCATATTTGTAGTGTAGTTTCAGTGAAAGTACTGACAAAACAATGTTAGTATGCTGAACTATCAGAGTAACAAGCTCTGTGTGTGTGTGTGTGTGTGTGTGTGTGTGTGTGTGTGTGTGTGTGTGTGTGTGTGTGTGTGTGTGTTTAAGAATTGCAGGGTACTTTCTTTGTACTTTCAGTGAAAGTACTAGTGTTAGTACATGGTACTTACAGGGTCCTAGGCTGTGTTATACAGGGATTATCATTAAATATTACCCCAAAACTCTATACTCATACTCCAGTTTGCCTACCAGCATGGCATTGGGGTGGAGGATGCGGTGATATTCCTCCTTCACCGTTCTCTGTCCCACCTGGAGAAGCCCGGGAATGCGGTGAGGATCATGTTCTTTGACTTCTCCAGTGCTTTCAACACCATCCAACCGATGATCCTGAAGGACAAGCTGCTGTGCGCAGGGATGGACCAGCACCTGTCATCATGGATCCTGGACTACCTCACTAACCGGCCTCAGTTTGTGAGAACCCGGGACTGTGTGTCCGACACGATCATCGGTAGCACGGGGGCCCCCCAGGGAACGGTTTTGGCTCCCTTCCTGTTCACACTTTATACTGCGGACTTCTCACACAACACAACACACTGCCATCTACAGAAGTTCTCTGATGACTCTGCGATCGTTGGCCTCATCTCCAATGGAGATGAAGCTGAGTACAGAGGGCTTATCCAGGACTTTGTGGACTGGTGCCATCGGAACTGCCTCCAGATCAACGCGAGGAAAACTAAGGAGCTGGTTGTGGACTGCCGCAGGCAAGGACAACCCCTCACAGCACCAGTAAATATACAGGGAACAGACATTGAGATGGTGACATCCTATAAGTACCTGGGTGTTCATCTGAACAATAAACTAGACTGGTCACACAATACTGACGCACTCTACAAGAAGGGACAGCGCAGGCTGTTCCTACTGAGGAGACTCAGGTCTTTTGGTGTACAAGGGACGCTGCTGAAGACATTCTATGGCACGGTGGAGGCATCAGCCATCACTTTTGGAGTGGTCTGCTGGGGCAGTGGCATTACGGCAGCTGATGGGAAGAGACTGAACAAACTGATCAAGAAAGCTAGCTCTGTCCTGGGGCAGTGCCTTGGCCAGTGGAGGAGATAGGAGAGAGAAGGACGGTGGCTAAACTGTCATCTCTGCTGGAGTCCGAGTTCCACCCTATGCAGGACATACTGAATGCACTGAGGAGCTCATTTAGCAGCAGACTACATCATCCTAGGTCCACAACCGAGAGGTTTCGCAGGTCCTTCCTACCTACGGCTGTCAGACTGTACAACCTAAGCAGGGCTGCTCGCAGAGATAGCAAAAAGACGTGACGACCTAATAGTTTTGAATGCAAAAGATGCAACAGACTTATACAATGGTCCCCTCCGGCATACAACTAGGAAAATACCGGTCGCTATGGAGGGTGAGAATATGTATGGGTACATAATCATACCATGTAGGATAACTAAGTAGACGGTTGTGCTGTTTCTTCCCATCTAGCAACAATGGTCTGCACTGTGTGTGTTTATATATTTACATATTTATTCCATCTAGCTACAATGCTCCGTACTGTGTGTTTATATACTCATATATTTATTCCATCCAGCTACAATGCTCCGCACTGTGTGTCTATATATATATATATATATATATATATATATATGTACATATGTATACTTGCTGCTCTTGTTTTTTTGTTTTGTTTTTTTTTCTCTTGCCTTCTGAGTGTTGCTATCCCTGTGCTGTTGCAATCCTGGAATTTCCCCATTGTGGGACTAATAAAGGCTTATCTTATCTTATCTTATCTTAAAATAACCCATTACTTATCGGGTTTTGGGGTGATAGTTCATTTTCCTAACAGTGTTTTACCAGCCCAGTCTCACCACAAAAAAAACAAAACAAAAAAAACCCCATGAAATTGTTCGTTGTCATTCAGAGAAATCGTACACACACACGAAAAAAAGATTTTTCATGTGCAGTAGATACGTGGTGTTTACAGCTTTAAGAAAGGTGTCTATTGGCAGATTAATGTTTGCCAGTTTGTGTTCCTGTCACTTTTATTCTTTCACCATCTAGCAACTAACCAACACTTTAATCCCTAACCATAACCTCATAGGAACCTTTCATTACTGAAGTGAAAAACAATTTAAGAAAAAAAAAACTCACTCAAAGAGGAGAGTTGGACTTGATCTTGTGTGTTTTTATGCCGTTGCTTGAATGTCCGTGTATTTAACCGTGCGCCCATCTCCCTCCCACTAACCAAATGAGTGTTAGGAAATCAAAGTAAAAGAGGCGTTGTTTTGTGCATGCATGGTGAGGACTATTTAGAAGTGTTTTGTGCATGTGCAGTGAGTGAAGGCATGGACTCCGGACTCGACTTGCAAATATGTGCTGAGGCACTTTATTTTTGATTAAACGTGGTCCTGGCTTGTCCATATTAATGTCACTGGGTAATCTGAAGCACATCAGAAAAAAATAATGCCATGTCGTATAAGCTTTAATAACCAAATGTTGCCATTTTAGGAGTCTAAATTGGGGTTTTAACATTAAAACTGCTGCATAATTTAAGGACAAAACTTACATTGAGGGGCAGATGTACTAAGGCAATGCAAATTAGCGAGTGCACAAATTAGACAGAGTGCCTAAGGGAGTGGCCAGTTTTTGCCAGTGATCTGCTAACAACACTCAAAATTATGAACACAGATGTAGTCACTTTATTTCAATAATGACCACCCATCCACCAAAAGTACCGCAAAATTGCATACATGCACACCTGATGAGGAAGCAGGTCATCAACACAGGTACAGCCAGTTCAGAGGAGCATAATATAGTTCTTTAAGCTTTTTTTTAAGCTTTTGTTTAAAATGGTTTATTTTTGTTCATCATTTATCAGAGTTTTGATTTTCATTTCACATGGCACACTCTTTTGTTTAATATGTATAAATTAAGGACTACTCATGAATAAATTGATTATTTACCATTGTGTTTATTTGATTAACATAGGAACCATCAAGATGGTCTGATGAAGACTCTGGGGTTTTATGATGTGAATACCTTTGTTATAACAAAATCTACAGGTCTCCCAGTGCATGACTTTTCATAAATACTGTATGTGTGTTTTATCTTTTCTCAAGTCTGGAACATAATAAAATTAAACACACATGATTTCACTTATTCCTCGGACAGCCACAGCAGAGACTGCTGTCACTGAGTTACTACGATGTTGCAATGTCAGGGGACATATATGGATCTGTGCTATTTTTGTCCACTCCAGGTAGGAAGGGCTATCCTATTTTATGGATACAAATTCAATGTTTAGGAAAGCGTTTTCATTTTATTTATTTATTTTTTTTAACCTTTATTTTACCGGGTAAAATATTTGAGAGCAGTTCTCACCAGTTATGTACTGGTGTGTCATCGTATGTACTTAATGTTTACTGTTATTTCTGTTCTAATCCTATTTGTGTAGAGATTTTGCCCCGAGATGAAAAGTGCATTATAAATGAACTAAATTATTATTATTATTATTATTATTATTATTATTATTATTATTATTATTATTATTATTATTATTATTATTATTAGGCTATATATAAACAAATTACATTTTTTTAAAAATCCTCTGCCGGCTGATGTCCAGTTCAGCACAATACCGATCTCTGTGAGATTGTTTCTGTTCATATTAATCTGTTCTGTCATTCCAAATCAAGTCATGCGGGGGGAGAAGCTTCTGTCTCTCTGGCCATGCGCCCTTTGTTCTCTCGTTGTCATCAGCCACAGATGAATTAAAACAAGCTTTATTAGGGCGTTAAATCCTGGCGCATTTAGCAGGAGATTGACGTAGCCAACCGCCATGTGGCCCATATCAAAAACCGCCACTGCTGGTAAGTTACTACATTGCTCTGATTTTTTTCAAGTGACTATTTATGCTGTTAATGGCCATATTTCCTCACTCCGAGTGCTACCATGGCTCATTTTTCCTCTTTTCGGCTGCTTTAACTTCCTGTGTTTGGTCCGAAAGACCAAACCTTTGTGAAAATTGCTTTCACACTTTAAAGAAACTAGACCAGGGTTTGGTTTGATCTGGACAGAAATCACCTCTTTTTGCCGGACCAAATTTTTCTCTTTGGACGATGGTAAGGGGGAGGTCTCGCACCTAAAGTTTTGGTCTGACCCAAAACTGAAAAGTCTGAAATTTCAGACCAGATGAGTTAAAAGCACCCTTAAAGCTAATTATCAGTACAGTCTGTACTGTAGATGCACACTGGTTAATTTAATGGATAGATCATTAGAATATGGAGGAAGGTATTTGGAATTGATTGCTACCGGTTGCATTCTGGGATCTATAGTATCTGTGGTATTCCTACAATAAATGCCAGAAGGCCAGTTATTATAATCATTGATTTTATATTGCAGGCCAGATAAAATTGTGCAATGGGCCAGATATGGCCCACGGGCCTTGAGGTTGACATCTACAGTGCATCCGGAAAATATTCACAGCGCTTCATTTTATCCACATTTTGTTATGTTACAGCCTTATTCCAAAAGGGATTAAATTCATTTTTTTCCTCAAAATTCTACGCACAACACCCCATAATGACAATGTGAAAAAAGGTTTTTTGTTTAATTTTTGCAAATTTTTTGAAAATAAAATCTAAGAAATCACATGTACATAAGTATTCACAGCCTTTTCTCAGTCCTTTGTTGATGCACCTTTGGCAGCAATTACAGCCTCAAGTCTTTTTGAATATGATGCCACAAGCTTGGCACACCTATCTTTGGGCAGTTTTGTCCATTTCTTTTTGCAGCACCTCTCAAGCTCCATCCAATTGGATGGGAAGCATTGGTGCACAGCCATTTTCAGATCTCTCCAGAGATGTTCAATTGGATTCAAGTCTGGGCTCTGGCTGGGCCACTCAAGGACATTCACAGAGTTGTCCTGAAGCCACTTCTTTGATATCTTGGCTGTGTGCTTAGGGTCGTTGTCCTGCCGAAAGATAGACTGTCACCCCAGTCTGAGGTCAAGAGCACTCTGGAGCAGGTTTTCATCCTGGATGTCTCTGTACATTGCTGCATTCATCTTTTCCTCTATCCTGACTAGTTTCCCAGTTCCTGCTGCTGAAAAACATCCCAACATCATGATGTTGCCACCACCATTGGTGTTGTTATGAATGATGCCTGTTTCCCTCCAAGCATGATGCCTGGCATTCACGCCAAAGAGTTTAATCTTTGTCTCATCAGACCAGAGAATTTTGTTTCTCATGGTCTGAGAGTCCTTCAGGTGCCTTTTGGCAAACTCCAGGTGGGCTGCCATATGCCTTTTACTAAGGATTGGTTTCCATCTGGCCACTCTACTATACAGGCCTGGTTGGTAGATTGCTGCAGAGATGGTTTTCCTTCTGGAAGGTTCTCCTCTCTTCACAGAGCAATGCTGGAGCTCTGACAGAGCGACCATCAGGTTCTTGGTCACCTCCCTGAATAAGGCCCTTTTCCTCCGATCGCTCAGTACCACAGGTGGACTCCAATTAAGCTGTAGAAACATCTCAAGGATGATCAGTGGAAACAGGATGAACCTGAACTAAGTTTTGAGCTTCATAGCAAAGGCTGTGAATACTTATGTACAAGTGATTTCTTAGTTTTTTATTTTTAATAAATTTGTAAAAATCTCAAAAAAACTTTTTTGATATTGTCATTACGGGGTATTGTGTGTAGAATTTTGAGGGAAAAAATGAATTTAATCCCTTTTGCAATAGGGCTGTAACATAACAAAATGTGGAAAAAGTGGTGTGCTGTGAATACTTTCCAGATGCACTGTATGATGTAGAGAATCAATATGCAAGAGCTGGGAGAAAAACTCCCTTCTAAAAGTAAAAATCTATTATAAGCTGGCTCCTGAAGGCAGCATGGCAGTGTGCTGCAGCTTATTGGAGTGCAGGATGAACACAAACAGAGGAGCCTATGAGCTGTTCCTTGTTGATAACTCAGTTTCACAGTTTTGTAATTTTAATTTATGATTTTAGCAAAATGCTGCAAAACAGTCATACACTGTCACATATTCTTACAATGCTATCAAATCCAATCAGTGAAGTGACTCTGCGATTTCACAGGATCACTCAAACAGAAGAGACATGAATCGTGCTTCCATTTTATGAAAAAAAAACAAAAAAAAACAAATGCAGCTCTCTGGAAAGAATGTTTACCCAAGGATTTTCTTGTGTAAGGATAAAACAATTAAATGAAACAAGCCAGGCATCAAATGTTGTACATTATCAGCTTGTTGTTACAACAGGCCAGCTAAATAAGGAGCTTTTCTTCATTCCAGACAAGCATTTTTACTGGTGAGGTCACAGTTTTAGGAGCGAAATAAGGAACACTTTCAGCAAGTGTTTTGACGGCACGTAAGTGCAGACAGGAAATTCAGGGAGAGCTAGAATTGTACTCAGCAGACCCACACCTTCTGCAGCTAGTTCCCCACCACACATACTTAATGATTTTTCTTTTTTACTTGAAGTCACTGTTATGTCTGGAATCAGGACAGTAAAGGCAGGAGTCGAACCGAACACCAACTTTATTACAAACACAAACTGTGATACATGTGTTGTATCAATGTAGCCATAAATTAACATATAACTAATGTAGGCTGTTGCTGTTACAGACATGGAGAGCTAAAGATCCTGGCTCCCACCAAGAGTCCTCTCAAATAGGAATGACATGTTGACGTGACCCATGCATTCCACGTCATGTCCGTGCTGCCTGTCTGTTACTATTTCAATACCTAACATCTACCTCCCCCTTGAAAATCTCAAAACATCACGAACACAATTCACCTTAGCTCTCTTTTTTTACATTACACTCATCACAGCTTCTTTTTTTTTCTATTGTAACAAGCACAGAACTATAACCTGGGCCACTGGGTAAACCACTGGCAGACTCTACACGACTTGGTGGATTATTCTGCCACCATGAACCAGACGTGCTTCTACCAAATACATTCAAAACAGTCACTGCTTACAGTTCTACTTCAGGGGCCTCAGTCGAGCCCATGACAGGTGTGCCCCCGGAGGCGCCGGCTGCAGCCGACCTTGGTGCCCACTCGCTGGAATCATGGCTCACTCATCAGCATCGTTCCAGCTCGGGTCCCATACCAACTGGATCGGCTCCAGCACTGCATTTTGATCCAAGGCAGCTGTTCTTACCTTCTGCAGACAGCTGATGTGCCCTCTGGAACCGTCGGCCATCTGGACAGCAGTTGTCTCTTTCGTGCGGCGACTCTCATCTGCGATGACAGAACCATCTGTGGGTCCAGGCAGTCAGCTCATTGGATCCAAACTCACTCAAGTAGTGCACACAGCGATCGGTTTGGCTGCACTCGGTGCTGCTGCTCTCTCGTCTCTGATGCTGGTTGCTGCTGTGGCGGCGTGCCATCTGCACCAGTAGCCGGACATGCCCTCAGATGGTGTTGCTCTGCTGGGTCCTGTGGGGCCACAAATTTTTCATCCTGCTGTGCTGAGGCAGCTCCCTGAGGTTAATACTTGGCGAGGATGCTGGATGAGTTCAGCTTTTTTTCCATCTCCCCTGCTGCTGGTTGTGATTGCAGCAATGTGTTGTTGTCAGTGACGGGATGCACGCTGGGCCGTCTTTGGTCACCGGGGTCCACTTTTTTTTTTTTTGGGACTTATTTTGTACCCGTAGGTAGATTTGTTCTGCAGTCCGGTGACAAGCCACCAGCTGCCGGTCGCTGCGTGCGCAAGCGCCCCTTAACTCCCTAACCTGCATGTTTTGGGCATGTGGGAGGAAACCGGAGAAATCCCAGAGTAAACCCAAGCAAACACGGGGAGAACATGCAAACTCCACACAGATCACTGTTGGCCGGGGGCAGGGATCGAACTCACGATTCCCGCGATCCCCCGGCCGAGGGTAAACTGTGCTGCTGCGGTGCTAACCACTGTGCCACTGTGCTTTCTCCATGAACTCCCCCTCCTGAGGCTCCACGACGGCTGCTTGGAGTTCATGCTGGGCGAGGATCGGAAATGAGTCCAGCTTGTGTTCTCTCACTGTGCTGTGCGCTCTCTCCATGCCGCATTCAATCTCTGTACTGTGTTCTCCCATTGGACCCACGTTTGCAAAATCCAATTCTCCCTCCTGTGATGAGGCTGCAGCTTGAGACCGCTCGTGCTGCGCGGGGACTGGCTCCTGGTCCCATGTGGCTGTGGACTGGGGCTCCTGTGGTGGCTCCGGTACCTGCATGGGTACGGACTGGGGCTTCTGCTGCTGCTCCGGTACTGCTGGGCTCTGTTCAGTGTGCAGTGCGAGGCAGCAAGTGGCAGCATGCACATTTGCCTGCCATGGACTCAAGTCATTGTCTAGGCTGAGTTTGCCACTGGGTTGCTGTGCTGTGGTGTCTTGCTGTCCTGTGGTGTCTACCTCAGGGCCCTCCCAAGAAGATGTGAGGTCAGCGGGCTCAGAAACCGGGGCCACCGTCTGTACCGGCGGAGCTGACTTTGGGGAACACGGGCGGAGGCCCTCCAGTCGCAATGCTGCTAGGGCCATCATCCCCAGCTGGGTCGCCAACTCCATTGCGGTCATCTCCGATAGGCTTTGCAGCATCCTCAACAGCACGAACTGTAGCCAGTCCACCAAGCCTGCTACTGTTGCATTCGGCCCCACCCACAACATGTCCTGTATCAACGGATCCACAGTGTACTCCTCCAACTGAGACTGTATCAGCCTATCCGCCGCATGCCCAAACTTGCATATGCTAGCCAAACAGCGAAGGGTGTCCACACACTGTATGAGTGATTCGTCCTCTCACTGTTGGTGCTGGTAAAACACGGACCTCTGGGCCATCATGGCCCGTGGAACAGCGAAGTGTACAGTCAGCAATGTTATGCAGTCGTCATATGTGTCCGCCTGTCCCTAAGGGTCGGATATCTGCTGCCCCTCAGCACCCAGGCCATGGGCCAAGATTGCTTGCATCCTCTTCTCTCCGTGTCTGCCCAGGTTCTCAGCCTCCGTGTAACTGCCAAACCACTCAAACCAACAGAGCCATGAAATGGGTGGCTCACCTGGGGCATCAAAGAACGGTGGTGGTGGCTTCAGACGTGCTTTCATTTTGGGGTTGTTAGGGTTTATCCTTGTCACCATTTGTTATGTCTGGAATCAGGACAATGGCGGCAGGAGTTGAACCGAACACGAACTTTATTGCAAACACAAAAGGTGATACCTGTGTTGTACCGATATAGCCATAAGCTAACATTTATCTAACGTAGGCTGTTGCTGTTACAGAGGCGGAGTGCCAAAGACCCCAACTCCCGCTAAGAGTCCTCACAAATAGGCACGGCATGCTAACGTCACCCATGCATTCCACATCACGTCCGTATTGCTTATCTGTTAGGATTTCAATACCTAACAGTCACTATGTGACATGATTTGAGGCTTAAACCCAGGAGCAGACAACAGACTTGGTTAGAAATACAATGATCTTTATTGAACACGTGTGTGTGTGTGTGTGTGTGTGTGTGTGTGTGTGTGTGTGTGTGTGTGTGTGAGAGAGAGAGAGAGAGAGAGTGAGTGAGTGAGTGAGTGAGTGAGTGAGTGAGTGAGTGAGTGAGTGAGTGAGTGAGTGAGCGAGTGAGTGAGTGAGTGAGTGTACAGTGGGAGGAGTTTGGCAACCGTGCAAGGAAGAGCGAGAAGGAGATATGAGTATCTTGTAACACATGGAGGAATTAATGGAGTAAATGATAATCTTAAGGAGCAAAGAAGGGTATGAGTGAAACTACTGGCAGCCTTGTTCTTGTCCAGGTTACCATAGTCCCGAGACGGTGAGGAAGTGCCAGTGCAGATATGTACAGTGATCTGTGCAGAGGAATCTTCAGCTGAGGAGGGAAGGGGAAAGTTCAGTCTTGTTGCTGAGGCACTTATGAGGTGCAGATGAGGATGAAGAGCCTCCAGCTGATAGAGTGAGTCCTGGTCCGCCGCCCAGAGTGGAGTTGGTCCGCCAGGAGGACGGTCCACCTGTGCACAGGTATAAAGGGCAAGAAGAGGATGATGCAGGTGGATGAGAGCAAGTAAACAGGCTGCTTACGATTTGTAGAGAGGGAGGCAAAACTCCCAGCTGACGAGGAGTAGAGTAGATGTAGTAGAAAGGGAGGTTAAGCTCCCAGCTTGATGAGGAGAGTTGAGAAGTGTCGTGAAGCTCTTTCCCAGAGTTGGAGCATTGACATCTCCGTGCAGGGGTGGAGGATCCAAATCCTTATAAAGGTAGTGTGATTAGGAGATGCAGGTGTGAGTGAGACCGCAGCTGTGGAAGATAATTAGAGAGAGAGGAAAACAACAACACACAGCTCGGATCACCACACTATGGGCCAAAATGGATTTTGATCTTTTATGTCCCTGGGAGAAGACAGGGGGAAGATGGTGCCCTCATGAGCTTTTAAAATTGTATATCAACAGAGCAGCTATCTAGTTAGCATGGAGCGACCACAGTTTTGATGGTACGTAGTAAATTCTATTCACTATGGGTGGGTATCACCAGAGCCCCCATGAAGGTGACTGCCCTAGCCATGCCTCAACTCTGTCGTGTGGTTAAAAATAAGTGTTGTAAAATTTGTCTGGCCCAATGTTTTTCAACCAGGGTTCCATGAAATGTTCAGGTTTCTGTGGGAAATTATCTAATTTCACTTTTTAATTGGTCCACAAAATGCAAATAATTGCCATTGTTATGCATAGGTGCCTACAGAACCTATGCACAGCAACCACAGATTATACAATATTTGCAGTTTTTTGTACCAATTAATAAGTGAAAATTGATAATTTCCCACAGAAACCTGGACAGACCAGGGCACCCTGGTTGAAAAACACCAAATTAACCCTTTGAGTGTGTAGAACTTTTGGCAGGAAAATGCAGAGTTTGACCTCAAATTTTCAAATGACAATAGCTTCAGAACGGTAATAGTTAGAGGCAAAGTCCCAATTACAAAAATGTTGCAGAGGAACCCAAGTGTCTGCCAGGTGAACTTGCATCCATGCATTGTGCATAATTGGACCTAATTTGCATATTGCATCAATCCAAATTTTACAACACTACAGCTTCAGAACGGTAATAGATGCAAAGTCATAATTACAAAAACGTTGCAGAGGAACCCAAGTGTCTGCCAAGTGAACTTGCATCCATGCATAGTGCTTAATTGGACCTAATTTGCATATTGCACCAATGAAATGTTCAATACCTTCCAGAAAAAAGTCGTACATGACAGAGAAGGTTGTGATTTCAGAAATTTTATTTACCAATGTGCATAACACACATTAGTAACACATTGGTAAAAAAGTACAAGAAATGTGACATATAATTTTACCATGACAATTAACAAAGCCAATTTTTTATGCTTTGGGTCATTGTGGTCATTTTGTCAGTAACAGTATCTGCCCTCATCTGTCAAGGTGGCAGAGTTTGAAGTTCTTGAGTGTGTGGTAATGTTCAAAGCAAGGCACAGCACACAGTCCTACCCCACACTGAGCACACCTGAAGTGCGTCTGACGACGACCTTGAAGATGGCTTCGATCCCAACACACTACACAGTCTGGACGTGAACCAGTACTTTCGGCCATAAAGTACCATTCAGTCAGTCTCTGTGGCATCTCCAAAGTTTGCTGTGAAGGCCTTCCAGCTCTCTTGCCCTCACTCCTCTTGTGCCCCTCAAGCAAACCTCTGATGAGTTCCTGAATGAATAGCTTCAGGGGCTTGTGTGGACCAGCAGTACACCTAATGTACAGGATGTGGGAGTTCACAACGCAGATGCTCATGAGCGCGTTGAAAATGCGGCTGTACCATTTCTTGGCCCTGTGTGGAAACAGGTAAGTTTTCATTTGTTGGTCAGCCCTGTCTACTCCTCCCATGTAGGTGTTATAGCTGTCCACACACACAGGCTTGTTTATGTCACGGAAACCAGTCGCACTCCCCTTTGTGCGAATGCGTTTTCGGACACAAGTGTTGGCATGGACCGAGGAAGCATGGTGACACGCTTTGTGTCATGTCACGCACAGGCCAGCAGTTTGTCGTGCCGCATGAAAACTGGGTCATCTCCCCTTCTCAACGACAACAGGGCTGGTCTGAGATCCCTTGGCATACCTACAGTAATGGCATAAATAATGGCGTGAATAAACTGGCATAAATAAATCGGCATAAATAACACAAAAAATGAATAAAAATAAAAACAAATTACCTCTCCTGTTGCTGCTGATGGTCCCACACAGTCCAGTGTCCTTGGCTGTCAGCTCCATAGTGATGGCTGGCCCTGTGTAATAGCTATTCATGTACATGTGATGTCCCTTCCCGGTGTATGGCTCCATCAACTACTGATGTGGTTTGTACGTTTAGCTTTAAATAGTTTTTACCCTGTGCTGGTCGAAGCCCAAAGGGGTCGAAGAGCCCTTTGGATGAAGACCGAAGGGGGATTATGTTATGGGTCAGTCCTTCCATCCGTCCATCTGTCTGTCCGTCCATCTATCCATACGTCTGTCCCACTTTTGTGAAATCAACTCCTGCTACAGTTTCAGTCCGATTCTTTTGAAACTTGGTACAGTGGCTTGGTATACTCTGATGATGCACATATTGCAATTTGGTTTTGATTTGATAATTTTTTTCAGGAATTGTAGCCCCTGACCTATGACCTCCTGTTTCACCTCACTTCATAGACAGTAACGGTCTTGTGAAATCAGCTCCTCCTACAGTGTCGTTCAGATTGTTTTGAAACTTGGTACCATGGTTTGCTATACTCTGACAATGGACATATTCCAATTTCACTCTCATAGGATGACCTTGTGGTCAAAGGTCTGTGGTCAGATTTTCCCTAAATCTTCTAATCATACGGTGGGGTAAAAAAGTATTTAGTCAGCCACCAATTGTGCAAGTTCTCCCACTTAAAAGATGAGAGAGGTCTCCAATTTTCATCATAGGTATACCTCAACTATGAGAGACAAAATGAGAAAAAAAAAATCCAGAAAATCACATTGTGTGATTTTTTTAAAAATTATTTGCAAATTATGGTGGAAAATAAGTAAGTTCATCTCAATACTTTGTTATATACCCTTTGTTGGCAATGACAGAGGTCAAACGTTTTCTGTGAGTCTTCACAAGGTTTTCACACACTGTTGCTGGTATTTTGGCCCATTCCTCCATGCAGATCTCCTCTAGAGCAGTGATGTTTTGGGGCTGTCACTGGGCAACACAGACTTTCAACTCCCTCCAAAGATTTTCAATGGGGTTGAGATCTGGAGACTGGCTAGGTCACTCCAGGACCTTGAAATGCTTCTTACGAAGCCACTCCTTCGTTGCCCAGGCGGTGTGTTTGGGATAACTGTCATGCTGAAAGACCCAGCCACGTTTTATCTTCATGCCCTTGCTGATGGAAGGAGGTTTTCACTCAAAATCTCACGATACATGGCCCCATTCATTCTTACCTTTACATGGATCAGTCGTCCTGGTCCCTTTGCAGAAAAACAGCCCCAAAGCATGATGTTTCCACCCCCATGCTTCACAGTAGGTATGGTGTTCTTTCTCCTCCAAACACGACAAGTTGAGTTTTTATCAAAAAGTTCTATTTTGGTTTCATCTGTCCATATCACATCCTCCCAATCCTCTTCTGGATCATCCAAATGCTCTCTAGCAAACTTCAGACGGGCGTGGACATGTACTGGCTTAAGCAGGGGGACACGTCTGGCACTGCAGGATTTGTGTCCCTGGCGGCATAGTGTGTTACTGATGGTAGCCTTTGTTACTTTGGTCCCAGCTCTCTGCAGGTCATTCACTAGGTCCCCCCGTGTGGTTCTGGGATTTTTGCTCACCGTTCTCATGATCATTTTGCCCCCACGGGGTGAGATCTTGCATGGAGCCCCAGATTGAGGGAGATTATCAGTGGTCTTGTATGTCTTCCATTTTCTAATAATTGCTCCCACATTTGATTTCTTCACACCAAACTGCTTACCTATTGCAGATTCAGTCTTCCCAGCCTGGTGCAGGTCTACAATTTTGTTTCTGGTGTCCTTTGACAGCTGTTTGGTCTTGTCCATAGTGGAGTTTGGAGTCTGACTGTTTGAGGTTGTGGACAGGTGTCTTTTATACTGATAACGAGTTCAAACAGGTGCCATTAATACAGGTAATGAGTGGAGGACAGAGGAGCCTCTTAAAGAAGAAGTTACAGGTCTGTGAGAGCCAGAAATATTGCTTGTTTGTAGATGACCAAATACTTTTTTTCAACCATAATTTGCAAATAAATTCTTTAAAAATCCTTCAATGTGATTTTCTGGATTTTTTTTTCTTATTTTGTCTCTCATAGTTGAGGTATACCTATGATGAAAATTGGAGACCTTTCTCATCTTTTAAGTGGAAGAACTTGCACAATTGGTGGCTGACTAAATACTTTTTTGCCCCACTGTAACTACTGAAAGAAATGATGTGGCTTTTCAAATTGATACAGTAGTTGTATCTAATGCACATTTTGGATGACTTACACCCTAACCTATGGGTTTGGGGTCAAGGGGTCAAAGGTCAAAGTTCAGCGTTAACATTGCAGTTGCACTGTGGTAAATAGTAAATGCTACATTTACTATTACTATAAAACGAGTAAAGCTACAGCCACCAAACCTGGTACACAGGTTCACCTTGTGATCCTTAAGTGTGACTATAGTTTTGCGATTGCAAGGTCAAAGGTCAACATCAAAATGGCTAGTAAACTATATCTCAGCGACAAAGAAAGCTAGGGCCACCAAACCTGGTACACAAGTTCACCTTGGGATCCTGACCTCTGACTATGGGTTTGGAGTCAAAAGGCCAGAGGTCAAGGTTAACATTCCTTATGCCATATTACTGTACAACAAGTAAAGCTAGGGCCACCAAACTTGGTACAGAGGTTCACCTTGTGACCCTGAAGTGTGACTGTGGTTTTGGGATTGCAAGGTCAAAGGTCAACATCAAAATGGCTTATAAACTATTTCTCAACAACAAAGAAAGCTAGGGTCACCAAACGTGCTACACAGGTTCACCTCGGGATCCTGACCCATAGCTATGGGTTGGATACTTTGTTGTATATTCGTGGATGATGGGTTTATCATAATTTTGTTCTGCCACAGTAATTATATTGAAATGTTTAAAACTGCTTTGTGTCAGTAAGTATTGAGATCTTCAAAGAAAACGTAGGTGGGGGATATTACACTTGTCTCAGAGTGCTCTTGTCACATTAGGTATACAGTGGTGTGAAAAAGTGTTTGCCCCCTTCCTGAGTTCGCATTTTTTTGTAAGGTTGTCACACTTAAATGTTTCAGATCAAACATATTTAAATATTAGACAGAGATAACACAAGTAAACACAAAATGTAGTTTTGAAATGGTGTTTATTATTAAGGGGGGAAAAAACAAAACTACATGGCCCTGTGTGAAAAAGTGATTGCCCCCTAAACCTAATAACTGGTTGGGCCACCCTTAAAAGCAACAACTGTCATCAAGCGTTTGCGATAACTGGCAATGAGTCTTTTACAGTGCTCTGGAGGAATTTTGGCCCACTTGCCCACTTGCAGAATTGTTGTAATTCAGCCACATTGGAGGGTTTTCGAGCATGGACCGCCTTTTGAAGGTCATGCCACAGCATCTCAATTGGATTAAGGTCAGGACTTTGACTAGGCAACTCCAAAGTCTTCCTTTTGTTTTTCTTAAGCCATTCAGAGGTGGACTTGCTGATACGTTTTGGATCATTGTCCTGCTGCAGAACCCAAGTGCGCTTCAACTTGAGGTCACGAACAGATGGCCAGACATTCTCTTTCAAGATTTTTTTGTAGACAGCAGAATTCATGGTTCCATTTACCACAGCAAATCTTCCAGGTCCTGAAGCAGCAAAACAGCTCCAGATCATCACACTACCACCACCATAATTTACTATTGGTGTGATGTTCCTTTTCTGAAATGTTGTGTTACTTTTACGCCGGATGTATTGGGAAATGCACCTTCCAAAAAGTTTAACTTTTGTCTCGTCAGTCCACAGAGTATTTTCCCAAAAGTCTTGGGAATCATCAAGAAGTCTTCTGGGAAAACTTAGATGAGCATTTGTTCTTTTTGCTCAGCAGTGGTTTTTGTCTTGGAACTCTGCCATGCAGGCCATTTTTGCCCAGCCTATTTCTTATGGTGGAGTCATGAACACTGAACTTAACTGAGGCAAGTGAGGCCTCCAGTTGTTTGGATGTTGTTGTGGGGTCTTTTGTGACCTCTTGGGTGAGTCGATGTTGCACTCTTGGGGTAAATTTTGATCTGTCGGCTACTCCTGGGGAGGTTCATCACCGACTTCCCAGACACCAAACCATTGCTGCCCCCACCTTCATCTAGTCCCGCTGCCCCCCCCACCCCACCCCCCATACATCCCACGCTGTTTTTCCCCTCACAGACACACCCCCCCCCGGCACACAGCCCTCCTGCCCCAACCTCACCATCGCTAAGACCCAGGTGTGAGCTGAGCTGAGGAAGATCAAGGAGAGGAAGGCTGCAGGTCCGGAAGGCATCAGCTTGAGGCTCCTCAAGTCCTGTGCGGACAAGCTCTGCGGAATCGTGGAGCACACCTTCAGCCTGACCCTGATCCTGGGGAGGGTGCCACAGCTGTGGAGAACATCCTGTGTGGTACCCATACCAAAGACCCAGCACCCCAAGGACCTGAGCAGCTTCAGACCAGTGGCCCTCACATCACACCTAATGAAGACCCTGGAAAGGCTGCTCCTCATCGAACTCCACCCCCTGGTGGGATCAGCGATGGATCCACTTCACTTTGTCTACCAACATGGCATCGGGGTGGAGAATACAGTGATCTTCCTCCTACGTCGTTCCCTGTCCCACCTGGAGAAGCCTGCGAGCACCGTGAGGATCATGTTCTTTGATTTCTCCAGTGCTTTCAACACCATCCAACCACTGATCCTGAGGACAAGTTGCTGAGCGCAGGGTTGGACTGGCACCTATCATTGTGGATCCTGGACTTCTTCACAAACTGACCACAGTTTGTGAGAACCCAAGACTGTGTGTCTTACACCATCATCTGCAGTACGGGGGCCCCCATGGGAACAGTTCAGGCTCCCTTCCTGTTCACCCTTTACACTGCTGACTTTTCACACAACACACCACACTGCCATCTACAGAAGTTGTCTGATAACTCTGCAATTGTCGGCCTCATCTCTGATGAGGATGATGCAGAGTTCAGAGGACTTATGCAGGACTTTGTTGACTGGTGTGTATGGAACTGCCTCCAGATCAATGCGAGGAAAACTAAGGAACTAGTGGTGGACTGCCGCAGGTGAGGACAACCCCTCACAACACCAGTAAACATCCAGGGAACAGACATTGAGATGGTGACATCTTACAAGTGCCTGAATGTTCACCTGAACAATAAACTGGACTGGTCACACAACACCAAACACGTTCTACAAGAAGGGGCAGTGCAGGCTCCTCCTCCTGAGAAGACTCAAGTCTTTTGGAGTGCAACTCCTGAAGACCTTCTACGATTCGGTGGTGGCATCAGCCATCACATTTGGAGTGTTCTGCTGAGGCAGTGACGTCAAGGCAGCCGACAGGAAGAGACTGAACAGGCTGATCAAAAAAGCTAGCTCTGTGTGGGGCAACACCTCAACCCAGTGGAGGAGCTAAGTGAGAGGAGGATGGTGGCTATGCTGTCATCTCTGCTGGAGTCCAAGTCCCACCCCATGCAGGACATGCTGAACGCACTGAGGAGTTCATTTAACGGCAGGTTGTGTCATCCTAGGTGCACAACGGAGAGGTTGCGCAGGTCCTTCCTACCTACGGCTGTCAGACTTTTTCACCAGTCCAGGGCTGCTTGTAGAGGTCATATGAAATGTACTAAATGTAACAACTTTGCACAATAGAGATTGTCCCCTCCAATAAACAGCTAGGACAATAACAATCATTACTGAGGGTGGCAACAAGCCTGTTGACTCAAATGCGAAATATACTGTATGAGTACATATTCATATTCTGCACGGTAATCTAACATACCATAATGCTGTTTATTCCATTTAGCTGCAATGCTCCTACACTGTGTATATATCTGTGTACATATGTATATCCCTTTACTGCTTTGGCTAACCAATTCTTATTATCTTGTTAACTATTGCTCTGAGTGCTGCTATCCCTTTGCTGCTGTAATTCTGGAATTTCCCCACTGTGGGACTAATAAAGGCTTATCTTATCTTATTCCATGTTTTTGCCATTTGTGGATAATTACTCTCACTGGTTCGCTGGAGTCCCAAAGTTTTAAAAATTGCTTTATAACCATTTCCAGACTGATAGATCTCAATTACTTTGTTTCTCAATTGTTCCTGAATTTATTTGGATCGCAGCATGATGTCTAGCTTTTGAGGATCTTTTGGTCTACTTCACTTTTTGAGGCAGATCCTATTTAAGTGATTTCTTAATTGAGAACAGGTGTGGGTGTAATCAGGCCTGGTTGTGGCTAGGGAAATTGAACTCAGTTTTCCAAAGGTGTGATAAACCACAGTTAATTTAGGTTCTAACGGCGGAGGGGTGGGGGGGGAGATCACATGGCCATGTAGGTTTTCATTTTTTTTACCCTTAATAATAAACACCTTCATTTAAAAACTGCATGTTGTGTTTACTTGTGTTATCTTTGTCTAATATTTAACCTCTTGCACTCCGGAATACCGCAGGCGGTCACGTATCTGTGTCCTAGTGCGTCTCAGTGTGCACTGTGCATCTCAGTGCGCACTGAAAAAAAAAAAGCTGCATTTCCGTTCTTCCACTACAGACACAGCCGCGAACAGAAAGCCAAAGGAGTGTTTTGACTGGTTTAGATTTGATTGACCTCTCATTCAACTAATAAGAGCCTTGAATTGAGTTTCTGAAACCTTGAAGAACCAATGACTGAAAACCTAGCAAGAAGGACCTGCCTACCAACGACCGTGAATACAACGAGCCAATTGAAGCAGAGAAGTTCGACAATTGAAACGCATGCGTCCCGTGCGTAAAATCTGTTTTGTGTAAGCCGCTGTGTGTAACGGTAGCGTTCGCCAGTCTTTTTTTATTACTACTGTTCTTATTTGTTTTAAAAAAAACGTTTGCCAAAACCGTAATCATGGAAGTGCAAAACCGCAATCATGGAATCATGGTTTGACCGGGTCGCGTGACCCGGTTACAACCACGAGTTGTAACAAGCGGACCAGCTTCATGTTCGTCTCACAATGAGGAACAGATGTTCGCCAACGACACTGCTGTTGTGGACAGGTAAGTGTTATAAGCTAAATTATTCTTTATCACTGAAAATAGTAATAAAAATGACTTTTGACCGATCGGTAATTACAACGGTGCGTCATTGCCACATGACGGACCGTTGACGGACCGTTTTTTGTGCGCCGAGCTCCTCTGTAGCGGGGGGGGGAGTTGTTATCCTTTACATTGCAGATATTTTAATATAATTTTTATTGCACTGTAGGTTATTTTTTCTTGTAAAAAAAAGGCCACACATTTTTTACGTGGCATGCTTCTTTGTGTGTGGGGGGATTGTTTGTTCATTCATTCATTCATGAATGAATAAACAACCCCCCCACCCACACACACACACAGCCCTGAGTGTCACCTTTCATTAGAGCCCAAGATCAAGCTTCTATGTTGAATCATTCAAAAGTTATAGATGTTTTTCCAAACTGTGCCATTTGGCACAATTTGGCACAGTTCAAAAACGCCTGGGAACAACCTGAGAAAAAAAGCTGTGTAATATATTCATTTTTTGTGGTATTGTTACAAAATTTTGACCTCAGCTTGATAACACTTGGTTCTACATTTCTGTTGCATTTTCCAGCCAGTATCTGACAGCTTTGTGTTATTTGCAAGCATTTGTATCTAAAAAAAACACCCAGGCAAACTTTATTTTCTTCAAGTTCAGTATGTTTAGATGACTGTTACTCAGTGGCAGGAGCACTTAGAGAGATTATGACTGTTTTGCCAAAAAATTCAAAGTGTTTTCTTTTAAATGAGACCAACCCCATGAAGATGCTGCAAAGGGTTGAAGAACAGCTTTTGATTTACTTTGGGTATGTTATTTTTAGACATTTTTAGGGAAATTGACCAGAGTGCATGGGGTTAATTTGTTTGATGAACTGAAACATTTAAGTGTGACAAACATACAAAAAAAAAGAGAAATCAGGAAGGGGGCAAACACTTTTTAACACCACTGTAGTTGTTCATCCCTCTCCTGTCCCCCACAGGTTTGTTTTCATTAACCAATTGCTGAAGGATGCGTTTCGATACAGAGTTTCCAGTATGTACATAGCTGGTTTGTAAGAACAAAGAAGAAGAAGCCAATCATGATAACACTGAAAAGCATCTATCTTCTGTCTGGACAACTGAGTCAAGCATGCTACTGTGGATTTTTTTCATCATCTTTAATTGCAAAGACTGACTATCTCACATGCTTTCCTGCTTCCACAATTACCATCAGATAATGAAATGGGCCTGTGCTTCGTGGGCATGAAGGTTCCAGGAGACACAGGAGAAGTTGAGGAATGTCTTTGCAGCTCTACTCACTGACTGCAACCTGCAGTCACCTGTACAGTGAGTTACCGATATAATTGGCCCACATCTCAATCTCTTTCCAGCGGTCGAGGCAGTCTGTCTCAGTGGTGTTGAGACTGCCATTGATGCCGTTAATGTACTTCATCTGGGCTGTCTTGGTGTGTGGGTCATTGTGTGCTTGACGGAGCATACTGAACAAGCAGGTCATGTTGTTTTTTCTTGCCGCTGACTACAGACGCTCTGCTTTTCCCAACCAGTACCTCTCTTTGTCCTCTCTGATCACTACATTACATAGATGGTTGAATCTGCAGTGCTCCATCAGGTCGTCTTGGAGGTGGGCCTCTCGGCGATGGTCGATGATGTCCAGAGTCTGCCGAGAGATCCAAGGTCATTTTGGGGAAGACTGTGAATGTCCCAGGGCATTGCGGGAAGATTGGATGATGTTTTTCTTGAAAATCTCACAGTTGCCCACTTTGTCCGTGGCCAGGGCACTGAAGCAGTTGTTGATAGAACATTGGAACACAGTGGCGATGTTGGGATCAGGGAGCTGGGAGTAGTCCAGGTGGGACTGATACTTGGCAGAAGGATTGGCCCGTAGCTTCAGCTTAAGCTGCACGACCAGCAGGCGATGGTCAGTGTTACCAAGCTCTGCTCCTCTGAACACACAGCAGTTTGTCATAAATTACTTCCAACAGTGGGAGATGATGATGTGGTGGAGGGCCTTTCGGGTTCTGCCATCAGGGCTGTATCAAGTTCAATGATGGAGGAGTTTCCGAGGAAACCAGGTGTTGGCTATGCAGAGATTGTGGGAGTGACATAGCAGAAGGAGACAGTTTCCATTGTCATTCATCAATGGGTCGGAAAAGGGGGTGCCGACAGGTGGACTGGGAGTCTGGGCTGGTAGTAGATCTCTGAAGGAGAGGGTAGCATTGGCATCGGTAAGAATAATGGTGATGCCGTGCGGTGGAACCTGTCCAACAACCTGATGAAGCTGGTCAACAAAAGCATCCTTTTCCTCATCTGCAACATCGGTGGGGGCATAGGCAACAATAACTGTCATCTTTCCATGCTGATGAAGAAAGTGGGCCGAAAGTAGTCTGTCACTCACCGGTACCCAGCTGATGAATGACTTGTGGATGGGCTTTAACATGGCAAGTGCTACACCAGAGAGGCCCGTCCTCTTCTCAGGGCCACTCCAGATGAAACAGTAATCACCTACAATGGTTTCATCGCTGCTTTGCCATCATGATTTGCGGAGACCCACCAGGGTGATGTTGTAGTGGGACATTAACAGCAGTTTTATCACCAATGAGACAGACTGCCTCGGCCACTGGAAAGATCACTTCAGTCACCTTCTGCATCATCCTCCTGTTCCCTTTGAACCCAATCTTTTAGCCACTGCCAATGCCACTGCTTCCTGTGATTCCTGCAGGACTGATAAAGTCACCCCCGAAGAAGTCACGGCTGCCCTGACCAAGATATACAACAGGAAAGCCCCTGGAATTTGTGCTATAGCCACCAAAATGCTGAAGATGGGTGGAAATTGCACAAGCCAGTGGCTCACTCACATCATCAATCATATTTGGGTGACAGGGCAGCTCCCTAGTGACTGGACCAGGGGCATCATCCTCCCCTTCTGGAAGGGAAAGGGCGACAAACTCGTCCGCAGCAATCGCAGAGGTATCACCCTTTTGTCCATTCCTGGAAAGCTCTTTACCAGGATCCTCCTCAGTTGTGCCCTTCCAGCAATCAGAGGCGGCCGTCGCCCTCAGCAGGCAGGCTTTATGCCCAACCGCTCAACCTCAGACCACATCTCTGTTGTTCTTCGCCTATTAATAGAGAAGGCCTATGAATTCTGCAAGGACCACCATCACTATACAGCTTTTATAAATCTTAAGGCTGCCTTCGACACCGTGGACCACACTTCTTTTTGGAGTATCCTGCAGATCCTCGGAGCCCCACCCAAGATCGTAGCCCTGTTTAAGTGGGCTATTTAAGTACAACAGCTTGGAGAGCTGTGTCCGTGTGAATGGATAGGAGTCTGGCTGGTTTCCCATCAACAGCTGGGTCAGACAAGGTTGTGTTGCCGCTCCTGATCTCTTCAATTGTGTCATAGACTAGCTGATGACCAAGGTCTATGAGTGGGTCCCTGGCATGCAGTTTGGCAGCTACCATCTGGCTGACCTTGAATATGCTGACAATACCATCCTGTTCAGCCCATCCTACAGTCAGCTGAGAGATGCTATAGTTTTCTACCATGAAAAGGCAGCGAAGCTGGGCCTTCAGGTGAGCTGGACAAAGACTAAGCTAATGCATGTTGGCGACAGACCAGACCCACCCCATAAGAGCTTGGGAATGATGTTGTCGAGTTTGTCAATTCCTTTGTGTATCTGGGCTCCACAGCGACCAACAATGGGGACATGAAACCATCAACCGCAGATATGGCCTAGCTGCATCAGCCCTGCAGGCACTATAGAAACCTCTCTGGCACCATCATTCAATCTCCCGTAAGACGAAGCTCCGCATATACAATGCATCAGTCCTCTCCATCCTACTCTATGGGTCAGAGACATGGCCACTGAAAAAGACTCTGGCCTTGAGAGTGGATGGGTTTGATAGTCGGGCCCTCAGAACCATTGAGTATATCAGGTGGCCCCAGCGCACTTTTAGTGACGCACTTCGAGCCCGCACACATTGGCCTGCAGCTTCCTCCCTTATTTCAAAGCTGCATGTCCGCTGGCTTGGCCATGTCCTCCGCATCCATACCAGAACATCCGACAAAAGCCACCCTCATGTTCGACCCCAGGGTCTCAGGGTGGAAAAGACCTCAAGGGAAGCCATGCACCAGATGGCTCAATGTGGTGGAGAGAGAGTCCCAACAGCTCAGAGTCACTGTTGATGATGCAGAGGAGCTGGCCAAAAACCTGCAATGTTGACATGCACTGGTTAACCTGATTGGCTCTACACACGGTGAAGGCCACCCAGCCCTCATCAAGCAGGAGTAGTAAGCAAGCATATCTCGGTCATTAACAGCTCTGGCAAATCGTGCTCAAGCATGCATTCACAGGGGCCTAAGACTATCTTTTCAGACAGACTCAGGCATAGTGACCAAGAAGAGTTCACTTGTGCTCACACTGATCAAATGAATTGGACTTTTAGAGGAAAGTGTACGAAAACATCTCCCACCAATGTATGTCTGGTTAAGGACTGTAATGCAACGTGAGATCTCACATTAAATTTACCAATTTAAATTTACCATTCCAAATTACTAGTTAATGTAAAGCAAAAAACATGTTATAATTCCTTTGAGGGCCTGGTCCTCAGTATTGGGCACTTTAGCAATTTTAGGTTAAACCCAATTTTATTTGCCATAGTTTATCGTCCCCCATCAACCTACTCAGAATTTTTATCCGAATTTGCTGATTTCTTAGCTGATTTAGTGCTGAAATCTGATAGAATAATTATAGTAGGGGACTTTAATATACATGTGGATGTAGATAGTGACTGCCTTAATGTGGCATTTAATTCAATATTAGACTCGATTGGGTTTTCTCAGAAAGTAGGAAATTCTACTCATTACCTCCACCATACATTGGACCTTGTTCTGACATATGGCATAGAAATAGAAAATCTTGTAGTGTCTCCTCATAACCCTGTACTGTCAGACCATTGTCTGTTAACCTTTGATTTTACTATTTCTGACTATTTGGCTCCTAAAGAAAAATATTATTACAGTAGATGCCTCTCAGATGATGCTGTTTCCAAATTTATGCAGATTGTTTCCTCTATGCCATGTGTCAACACAACGGAAATAAGCTATAGACAGCTTGCTCCTTCTGTAATTGATAACATGGTGGATAGTGTTTCAGCTTCTCTGCATCAGGCTCTAGACTTGGTGGCCCCCTTAAAAAAGAAAAAGTCTAATCAGAGATTTCTAACTCCTTGGTTCAACACAGAAACTCGTAGCTTAAAACAGAAGACTCGTCAATTAGAAAGAAAATGGCGCTCTACTAATTTAGATGAAATCTATTTAGCTTGGAGAAATCATCTTTTAATTTATAAAAAATCTCTTAGAAAAGCTAGAACGAGTTATTACTCTGCATTAATAGAAGAGAACAAGAATAATCCCAGGTTTCTTTTCAGTACTGTAGCCAGGTTGACAAAGAGTCAGGACTCTGTCAATCCTAGCATTCCCTTAGAGCTTACTAGTCAGGACTTTATGAACTTTTTCAATAATAAAATTTCATCCATCAGAGATAAAATCAATCAGATTCTTCCCACAGTTAACTTAAATACTGTAACTACTACAACTCCTTCTTTTGATGTCTGTCTTGATGAGTTTACTCCAATCGACCTTTGTAAGTTAGACAAAATAGTTTCCTCATCCAAACCTTCAACTTGTCTTTTAGACCCTATTCCTACTAGGTTATTTAAAGAAGTCTTCCCACTTATTGGTAGCTTTATTCTTCATATAATCAATTCTTCATTAACTTTAGGCCATGTACCGCAGGCTTTTAAAACAGCTGTAATTAAACCCTTACTCAAAAAGCCAACGCTAGATCCAGGAGCTTTAGCTAACTATAGACCAATCTCTAATCTCCCTTTCATTTCAAAAATCTTAGAAAGAGTTGTTGCTACGCAATTATTTGACCACCTGCAGGGAAATGGTTTACTCGAAGAGTTTCAATCTGGGTTTAGAATCCATCATAGTACTGAAACAGCCTTAGCGAAGGTCACTAACGACCTCCTCATTGCATCTGATAATGGACTAGTTTCTGTACTTGTCCTTTTAGACCTTAGTGCAGCTTTTGATACTATTGATCATAATATTCTACTTGATAGATTAGAACACTATGTTGGACTTAACGGAACTTCGTTGCAGTGGTTTAGATCTTATTTATCTGATAGGTTCCAGTTTGTTCATGTAAATAATGAGTTTTCTTTCAGCTCAAAGCTTAGTCATGGAGTTCCACAGGGATCTGTGCTAGGCCCTACTCTTTTTAGTTTATATATGCTTCCGTTAGGCAACATTATTAGAAAGCACTGTATACATTTTCATTGTTATGCAGATGACACACAATTATACCTGTCAATGAAGCCAGATGATAGTAATCAATTAGCCAAGTTAGAAGCCTGTCTTAAGGAAATCAAAGCTTGGATGACTTGTAATTTCCTGCTATTAAATTCAGATAAGACTGAAGTCATTCTTGTTGGTCCAAAAAACCTTAGAAATTCCTTTCCAAATCAAACTTTCAGTTTGGATGCAGTTACTCTTTCTCTTAATAGCTCTGTGAGGAACCTTGGAGTTATTTTTGATCAGGATTTGTCCTTCAATTCACATATTAAATTTGTTTCTAAGACTGCCTTCTATCATTTGCGTAATATTGCCAAGATTAGGAGCATCTTGTCTCAGAGTGATGCTGAGAAGCTGATCCACGCTTTTGTTAGCTCGAGATTAGATTATTGTAATTCTTTATTATCAGGTTGTCCTAAAACATCTTTAAAAAGTCTTCAGCTGATCCAAAATGCTGCAGCAAGAGTTTTAACAGGTACTAGAAAGAGAGATCGTATCTCTCCGGTTCTGGCCTTCCTTCATTGGCTTCCCATAGAGTTTAGAATTAAGTTTAAAATCCTTCTTCTTACTTACAAAGTTCTTAACAATCAGGCTCCTTTTTATTTAAAAGATCTGATACTACCGTATTATCCTAACAGAGCACTACGCTCCCAAAATGCAGGACTACTTGTAATACCTAGAATCTCCAAAAGTACAATGGGAGGCAGAGCCTTCAGTTATCAAGCTCCTCTCCTGTGGAATCAGCTGCCAATCTGGATTCGGGAGTCAGACTCGATCTCTGTTTTTAAGATTAGGGTTAAAACCTACCTTTTTGATATAGCCTACAATTAGGGAGGGATCATGTGTTTCTGAACCCTCCCTTAGTTATGCTGCTAATAGGTTTAGTCAGCCGGGGGACCTCCAGTAATGCACTGGGCCTCACTCCTTTCCTCACTCTCTATGAAATATTTTTTTTTTGCTGGTCATTAACATTTGTTTGTTCTCTCCTATAGATTGAGTCCCCATCGTGCTGTTTGCTCTCTACATGTCTGTTCTTTTCATCTTCTCTGTCCCCTCACCCCCCAGCCAGTCGCAGCAGATGACTGCCCCTCCCTGAGCCTGGTTCTGCTGGAGGTTTCTTCCTGTTAAAAGGGAGTTTTTCCTCTCCACCGTCGCCAAGTGCTTGCTCACAGGGGATCACCTGATTGCTGGGGTCTTTCTGCAACTGTGGGCGTTCCCCCCTACAGTTGATAGTGCTATGAGATGACTGTTGTTGTGAAATGGCGCTATATAAATAAAGTTGAATTGAATTGAATTGAATTAAAAAAAAGATGAACAAGGGGAAAAATGAGGCAGTATTTAAACAAGGCTTAATCTTTATCAATTGTTCTCAGCTTGTGCAGGGGTAGCACCAGATGTCCCTCAAGCGGACAACAATTTCACTTTTTCAAGGGGATGCTAAGAAGTTCCAGTCAAGATACATAATCTCATTGGTGTCCTGAGTCTGGCTGGACATGCCTGAAATGCCTCAGTTAAGGAATCTCCAGGAGGTACTCCTGGCAGTTGATTTAACTATGTCACCTGGGATATTTTGATGTGGATAAGCCTTGTCTGAATTCTGAGCATTCCCTAAATGATGAAACTCCTCAGCCTCTCTCTACATATGAGCCAAGACTCTCTTCAAAAGGAACCTGTGTCAAGCACTTGCTTTAGGAGTCACTTTTACTGACCCGGAACAACTTGTGGTCATAAGTGAAGGTATGAACTTGAATCAAGAGATGATCTTTTTCCATTTATAAATTAAGGGCTATTATGCCTAAAAATGAAAACTCAGTGAGTCAAAGACGAACTTGCAAAGTGCTACTGTACACTTAAATTGTATATGAGCAACCGTGCCCAGGAGGTAGAGAAAGGTGTTCTGTTCTCAGGCTCAAGTTTCCTCAAGGAAAGCTACTGAAGTCCACAATCCCCCATCATACATTCAGTGGTATGTTTGTGTGTGCATGTGACTGAAAACTGCTCTTAAGCGAAGTTCCAAAAATGATTGTGTGTGGATGGTGAATGTGGCTAATAGACAAACATACTTTGAGCTTTGGTTTGGTTTGAAAAGTGCTACACAAATGGAGTCCCAGTTTCATATCCACCTTACACTGTTTAATGGAGGAAATGCAAATGTATGTCAGGAGTCTGAGTGAAATCTGTAAGAAAGTTAGAACTGTTAATGATCTGCAAATGATGTAAACAGAAAAGAATAGTAATGTGTCTGAAAAATATTCTTTTCATGGCCTCTTTTCATATTTCATACAGGTGATCCAGGTCAGCTCTCATTATTCTTTTATCTTTTCCATGCCAGCTATATTGTCAGGAAATCTATGAAAATCAAAATGTTCCAGAGAGAGATTTAATATTTTCTTTGACTTGAAATGTGCCCAGAACCTTGGGTGACATTAATCTGAATATGTTTTGTTATTGAAATTTAAAAATACTTTCTGTTCATATAAATTCTCTGAAAACACACGCACGACTGTCACATATGGGGTGGAATCACGGTGCAGGCAATAGTCCAGTTCAGAGATTTATTTAAAGAACACAAGACAAAGCATGAGGGCTAAATAAAATGCAAACAAAATAAAATGAAAACAAGAAATACAGCTATCTAAGCACAGAGGTAATACTAATGCAGACCAAACAGCATGGAAATCAGGAGAGCACGGGAAACAAGGAAACATCCGCAAACAGATACAATGATAAGATAAGCCTTAACTAGTCCCACAATGGGGAAATTATAGGATTGCAGCAGTAAAGGGATATCAGCACTAAGAGCAATAATAAATAAGATAATAAATAAGATTAAGAAATTGGGTAGAAAAAAAAGCAAATATACGTATATACACAGTATATACAGTGGATATAAAAGTCTACGCACCCCTGTTCAAATGCTAAGTTTTTGTCATGTAAAAAAGAAGACCAAGGTATATCATTTCAAAACTTTTTTTCCGCTATTAATGTGACCTATAACCTGTACAACCCAATTGAAATACACATTGAAACTTTTAAGGGGAAAAATAAAAAAACTTACAATAACCTTGTTGCATAAAGATGCACACCCTTAAACTAATACTTTGTTGCAGCACCTTTGGTTTTTATTACAGCACTCAGTCTTTTGGGATAGGAGTCTGTCAGCGTGTCACATCTTGATGTGACAATATTTGCCAACTCTTCTTTGTAAAAATGCTCCAAATCTGTCAGATTGTGAGGGCATCTCCTACGCACAGCCCTCTTTAGGTCACCCCACAGATATTCGATTGGATTCAGGTCCGGACTCTGGCTGGGCCATTCCAAAACCTTAATCTTCTTCTGGTGAAGCCATTCTTTTCATGATTTGGATATGTGCTTTGGGTCATTGTCATGCTGAAAGATGAAGTTCCTCTTCATCTTCAGATTTCTAACAGAAGCCTGAAGGTCTTGTGCCAACACTGACTGGTATTTGGAACTGTTCCTAATTCCTACTAGAACAGCTGAACTTTATTTGGGGTTAATCAAAGGCACTTTAAATGGTGGTAGGTATGGGCTGACTGCAATTTAACATGAGTTTTAATGTGATTGGTTAATTCTGAACACAGCCACATCCCAAGCCACATGCCCTGAATATTTATGCAACCAGGTTATTGTAAGTTTTTTTATTTTTTATTTTTTATTTTTTATTTTCCCCCTTAAAAGTTTCAGTGTGTATTTCAGTTGGGTTGTACAGGTTATAGGTCACATTAATGGTGGAAAAAGTTTTGAAATGATTTATCTTAGTCTCATTTTTTTACCTCAATAAAACCCGGCATTTGAAAAGGGGTTTGTAGACTTTTTATATCTACTGTATACACAGTGCAGGAGCATTGCAGTTAGGCTGCGTGTCCACCGAACGTGTTTTTTTTCCGCTGTGGGTGACTATTTTCGATTCATTCTCTATGTAGTCCAGCGTCTACAGCGCTGAGCGCCCTCGGTGCTGAAACGCTCTCGGTGGTGGCCTCTTTTTGTCGCGGTGCTCAGGGTGCTCAGAGTTGAAAAAATTTCAGCTTTCAGACTACAGCTGAGCTTGTCAACGTCAGCCCTTTCTAAGCAGCCAATCAGAATAAGGAAGGGTGGGACATAGGATGCCGGTACAGTCTGTACTCAGAATCCTATTTTCGGTGTCATCATATTTTGCATCCAGAGCTGCTACCAGTGCTAGAATACGTTTCCTATCCATTGTTATTTAGAGATCGCTATTAAAAAATAAGTAGAAAGTCTGACCATAGGAAAAGCAGAAGTGCCAAGCTGTGAATGACAAGCTGTAGCTGGGATAAAGGACACAGACTTTTTTTTTCCAGAGCGCAGCGTACAAGCACTGAAAAAAAGTTGTTCAGGGCGGTCAGGTGACAAAAAACACTTTTGGTGAATACGCAGCCTTAAATGGTATTTACAGCATTACAGTTAAATTAAATGAACTGGCAGTATATAAATTTAAATCCATCCATCCATCCATCTTCTACCGCTTTTCCGGAGGTCCCTCTCCCCAGCCACCTGCTCCAGCTCTTCAGAGAGGATACCAAGGCATTCCCAAACCAGCTGGGATTTTAAAATTTAAATTTAAAATTTAAATCCAAACAGTATATTTCACAGTTGAGTTAACAGTGTTGTTGCCACCTTCAGTAATAATTGCAATTGCATTAGTAGTGTATTGGAAGGGAACAATCCCTATTATGCAAAGTAATGGTGTTATATATGGTCTCAATGAGCAGCACAGATGAGATTATGAAGTCCGACAGCCACAGGTAGGAAGAACCTCTGGAACCTCTCTCTCAAGCATTTGGAATGGTGCAGCCTGCGCCTAAATGAGCTCCTTAGTGCGTTCAGCATATCCCGCATGGGGTGGGACTCCAGCAGAGATGACAGCTTAGCCACCATCCTCCTCTCTCATATCTCCTCCACTGGGTTGAGGCATCACCCCAGAACACAGCTGGCTTTTTTGATCAGCCTATTCAGTTTCTTCCTGTTGGTTGCTGCGATGCCACTGCCCCAGCAGACCACTCTTCCTTTTGGCTGCTGTGATGCCGCTGCCCCAGCAGACCACTCCATACGTGGTGGTTGATGCCACCAAAGAGTGGTAGAAGGTCTTCAGGA
Organism: Pholidichthys leucotaenia; assembly: GCA_020510985.1. Taxonomy (NCBI): domain Eukaryota; kingdom Metazoa; phylum Chordata; class Actinopteri; order Cichliformes; family Pholidichthyidae; genus Pholidichthys; species Pholidichthys leucotaenia. Next base: position 330,310,281 of record CM035840.1, on the reverse strand, counting down.
GTGCCCCTTGCACTCCAAAAGACCTGTTCAGGAGGAACAGCCTGCGCTGCCCCTTCTTGTAGACCGCGTTGGTGTTGCGTGACCAGTCCAGTTTATTGTTCAGGTAAACACCCAGGTACTTGTGAAACGTCACCATCTCAATGTCTGTTCCCTGGAGGTTTACCGGTGCTGCAGGGGGACTCCACACCTGTGGAAGTCCACCACCAATTCTTTGGTCTTCCCTGCATTGATCTGGAGGCAGTTCTGCAGTCACCAGTCCATGAAGTCCTGGATCAGTCCTCTGTACTCCGAGTCATCCCTATCAGAGATGAGGTCGACAATCGCAGAGTCATCAGAGAACTTATGTAGATGGCAATGTGGTGTGTTGTATGAAAAGTTAGCAGTGTAGAGGGTGAACAGAAGGGAGCCAGAACTGTTTCCTGGGGCGGGGGGGGGGGCATACTGCAGATGATGGTGTCAGACACACAGTCCTGGGTCCTCACAAACTGTGGTCGGTCTGTGAGGTAGTCCAGGATCTTCAGGATCCAGAGTCTTCGGTACAGGCACCATCCAGGATTTTTTCCACAACTGTAGTACCCTCTCCTGCTTCAGGCTCAAGCTGACGATGTGCTCCACAATCTCACACAGCTGGTCTGCACAGGACTTTAGGAGCCTCTAGCTGATGTCAGTCAGACCTGCAGCCTTCCTCTCTTTGATCTTCTTCAGCTCAGATCTCATCTGTATCTGAGTGAGGGACAGAGAGCAGGGGCTAAGCTTATAGACAACTAAGGCATAATGAACAGCTGGGGCACAAGGAGCAAAGAATCTGGTTAAAGAGGTTACATAATACAAAAATATGACCTGTAAATCATAACCAAGGACAAAGAGGAAGACACTACCAAAATAAAACAAAAACACACAGGAAGTACTTTCAAATTAAACCTAAAATAAACATGACACAAAATACACACCAGGATAATACAAGGAATAGTCCCCCCCCCAAAAAAACAGCCTAAAGACTGATCACAAATTATGCACCCCCTGACAATGACCATTTATGTACACTACACATAAATCCTGTACATTTATTGTCATGAAAGAAACACAGTTTTGTTGTGTTGCAAGAGTTCAATTTGTATTTCCAACAATCAGTCAAACTCATTCCCAGTGAGAGCTGGACTCCACCAGGGCTATGCTTGTATGCTTGGATTTGTAGGCGCGGCCAAGGAATGGAGGGTGTCATGTTTGGAGACCACAGGATCTCATCTGTTTGCAGATGATGTTGTCCTTCATCGAGCAATGACCTATGGGTCTTGCTGGGATGGTTTGCTCCTGAGTGTGAAGCAGCAGGGATGAGAATCAGTGCCTCGAACTCCAAGTCTATGGTGCTCAGCCGGGAAAGGGTGGATTGTCCTCTCTGGGTAGGGATCGGAGCAGCATCTGCAGTGATGCTGATGTTGTACCAGTCTGTTGTGGTGAGGAGGGAGCTGAGTTCTAAAACAAAGCTGTCGATTTACCACTCAATCTACATTCCTACCTTCATGTATGGTCATGAACTTGTTTCATTTCAATTTGTAATTATTATCCTGCATTTGATTATTTTGATTCTTTTACTGTGATGTCCTTCTCTGGGCTGACAGCTGTCAGGCTGCATTTCTGGTTTTGTGCTCTGCGTAAGTGTCGCCTGTCAGCTGTCAAAGCCCAGCCGCTCCCCCCTCATCTCCTTCAGCTGATTCCAATCACCATTCATTGTTCCCTTTTGCCCACTCATGTGAACCCACACCTGTCACCACTTGTGTTATTCATTCCTTCCCTATTTAAGACCTGCATTTCCTTTTCTTTTCGCCACTGAATTGCTTATCTTCTCCTCGTCTCCATCGGAGCCCTGCCTCGCTCTGGTGCGTATTTCTAAAAGTAAGTTTTTTTCTCACTTGTTGTACTTTGTGTTTCAAATGTTCTGTTGAACTTTGTGTTAGTTATTTTTGTCAATAAATTATCTAAACTGACAGTTGGCACGTGGGTCTCAATTCTCTGCCCTACGAGGCAATTCAGGACTGAATTCAGCGGCCAGTAGGGACCCAGCCACTTTGAGTTTGTTGATTTTTTGTTTTTGTCACTCGTTGGCGGCGAAGCTCGTTTTTTTTTTTTTCCATTTTTTCCCCATTTAGTTTCTCTCTTCCTCTATACAGAGAGTACCATGTCTGTGATCCCAGAGAAGTTCACCGTGGGATTAAATGAAATGGAGCGGTGGACAGTGAGCTTGCTGGAGGACATCCTATTACAGGCTCGAGCCTCTTGTACCCCCAAGGCAACCCAGAAGTGTATGGAGGGTGCGGTGCAGGTGCTTGAGGCATGCCCCAGTCTGTGGGACCACCCAGAGCTCACCAACCTACTTCTTTCCGTATTCCTCCTTTCACCATTAAGCAATGAACTAGGGGAGACAACTCCGATGCCAGCGCCTGTGCCAACGAAGACCAAGTGCTCATGCAAAAAGAAACCTCCAGCCTCTCGCCACTCTCCAGCGGCGGCTCCACTGCCTTCTCCCGAGCCTTGGCCTACTCCATTGGCCAAGGAACTGGAGGAGTGCTAGCAGGTTTTATTGGCAGAAACCGAGGTTAAACCATTGCTCCTCCCGGATTTGGTTCATGAATTAGAGGCGTTCTTACCAAGGGAACCGGAGTTGGAGCCAAAGATTGAGCGTTCCCTGACTCCGGAGCCTCTTCCTCTCCACGATGAGCCTATGCCTCCGCCTCCCGCTCATCGCCATTGATCTCCAAAATCCCGGCGGAAGAACACCACAACCTCTCAGCCTCTTACACCCGGTCAGAAGCCTCCCTCAGCAGTGTGCATTCTGTGTCCTTTGTCTCCGGCTGAATTGTCAGCACCTCCCTTCTCAGCAGCTGCTACCCCCTGCTTCTCCCCGGCGCTCTCTCCTACTGCCGAGAGGTCAATTGTTTTTTCCTCCGACTCCACCCGCCTCCGTTTCCACTGGGGCTGCTCCTCCATGATCCTCTGAGGGGCCAACATCTACTGTAGTCATGGAGAGGGACGACACCATGCAAGCTGCAGCAGAGAACACCACACCCCGGGAAAACAGGCAAGTGTTTTTTTCATTCTCAGTTACTTAAACAGGAATTACCTTGTCTGATTCCCGGTGGTGAGGCTCAGCTCATACTGTCCTCTGAGCTCTCACTGCCTGATGCAGCTGTAAGCCTTTTACCTACTCTCTCCGTGTCGCTCCCCAATTTCTCTGAGTGCCCGCCAAGCCACCGGACGATGGAGGAGCCTGTGGCCCTGGAGGACCTGGCACCAGCCCCGCAGCCACAGCCTGGGCTTAGAGGGAGCGTTGTTACCGAGCTAACACCGGTGCCTATGATGGAGTGGCCCCGGACCTCAGCTACACCGGATCCAGCAACTCCAGGAAGTAGAACCCCAGCCGCCACTCCGGAAGAGCCTACTGTCACTAATCTGGGTTTTTCAGATGGACAGTGATTTTAAACTAGATCGTCAAATTGCTGCAGTAGTGAAGTGCAGCTTTTTTTCATTTAAGGTAACTGGCAAAGGTTAAACCCATTCTCTCTAAACAGCACTTTGAGACAGTAATCCATGCCTTCATCACATCTCAGCTGGATTACTGTAATGCACTTTATTTTGGAGTCAGCCAGTCTTCCCTCGCACGTCTCCAGTTGGTTCAGAATGCTGCTGCACGTCTTTTAAATGGAACACATTAGAGGGACCACATTACACCTATTTTAGCTTCCCTCCACTAGCTGCCTGTGCACTTTAGGGTTCATTTTAAAATTCTTTAATTTGTTTTTAAATCATTGAATGGCCTTGCCCCGCATTACCTCTCTGAGCTTCTTCACTTTTACACTCCTGCTCGGTCTCTCGGGTCAGCTGATCAACTGCTCCTGGAGATACTAAAATCAAAGAGGAAGCTCAGAGGGGACAGAGCTTTTCTGTTGCTGCTCCTAAACTATGCAACAGTCTTCCTTTGACTATTAGACAGGCTCCATCACTGTCCACTTTTAAAATTTATCTTTAAAATCATTTTTACTCCTTGGCCTTAAACCCAACATGAGACTTCGATTGTACTTGTTTTATTGCTTTTATTATATGATTGTCATTTTTACTTGTTTTGTTTTATACCTTTATAGTTGCTTTTTACTGTCTTTTATGTCCTTTTTATTTTATCTATTCCTGATGTACAGCACTTTGTATCAGCTGTAGTTGTTTTTAAAGTGCTTTAGAAATAAAGTTTGATTGATTGATTGCTTGAGCCACTGGCGTGGGTCACTTCGCCTGGGAGTCTGGAGACTGAATCGACCACCAAGCCTGCTGCAGGGGCCTCCACGGCAGAGTTGGAGCTGGACCTCCAGAGGACCGGACCCAAGAAATCATCGCCTGGACTGATGGAGTCCTGGACGGCGGTGGAGCTCAAGTTCAGGCAAGTGCCCTCTTCATTTCCTGTTGTTTCTGTATTGGAGAGGCCTTGTCTGGTGCTTGGATAGGAGAGCCAAGTGCAGCCATCAGCTGCACCTGAGCTCACCTCGCCTGGTTCCACTGCTGCCTGTGACCCTGACCCTGCTTCTATGTTGTCTGAGCACTTTCCCAGGGTCGCCGAGGCTAATTCAGATCTGCCAGATGTCTCTGTGGGTCCAGAATCATCTCCAGAGGTCATTGTGGGTCCAGATCCTCCCGCTGAGGCCGTCGCGGGCGCTCCGTCCCAACCTGGGCCCTCCATGGGTGCAGCATTGACTCAGTCTGGATCCACTGCGGGTGCAGGCATGAGTGCAGCATTGACCCAGTCCGGGTCCACCATGGGTGCAACCCTGGCCCAGTCTGGGCCCACCATGGGTTCTGCTCCTTCTCCTGCTGAGGTCATCGCGGGCACTCCATTCCAGCCCAGGGCCTCCAAGGATGCAGCCGTGGCCCAGCCCGGGTCAGCTGTGTGTGCAGCTGTGTTCCAGCCCTGAGCCACCAAGGGTGCTGCACTGTTCCAGCCCGGAGCCTCCAAGGGTGCTGCACTACTCCAACCCGGAGCCACCAAGGGTGCTGCACTGCTCCAGCCCAGAGCCACCGAGGGTGCAGCTCCACTCCAGCCCGGAGATACCAGGGGTGCAGTTTTGCTCCAGCCCGGAGCCACCTAGGGTGCAGCTTTGCTCTAGCCCGCAGCCACCTCGGGTGCAGCTTTGTTCCAGCCCACAGCCACCTCGGGTGCAGCTTTGCTCTGGCCTGGAGCCACCATGGGTGCAGCTTTGTCCCAATCTGGGACCACCAAGGGTGCTGCTGGCCTGACCAAGGGCATCGTGTCCCCCTCTCCTTCGCCAGACACTGTCGTGGTCCCCACTCCTTCTTTGCCAGACGCCGTTGTGGTTCCTCCTATGTTGCCAGACACCGTCGTGGGTCCCTCAATTCCCCTCACCTGCTCACTATTCATGTTTCCAGGCTGGCGGCCACCTCCTTGGCCACCCCTTCAGTTTGGGTGGCTAAAGAACTCTGGCAGGCCACCCGATAGACTGTGCTGCAGAGTTAGGAGGCCCATGTTCTCTGGGAGGCCACCTGACTTGTAATATTATACTATCTGGCGGGCCTGGGACTCTGGTCACCTGTTCAGCTCCTCGGTTCAGGGGGCTTAGATGTGGTTGAGGGTTTGACTGGTGTGGGTCCTAAGCGGGGTTTTATTTTGTTCCCTCCTAGCCTGTTCCCCCTGCCACCCACCCTTGATGGGTCATTGTTGTGCCCTGCTGGGGGAGGCAGTTTTTTTCTTTTTGTTTTGGTGTTACCCTGGGGTGTCTGAGAGCCACCCCTTGAGAGGGGGCCTCTGTCATGAGCTGAGTTCTGGTAGTTCTGCCAGATTCAGTCTTGTGGCTTTTTCTTTGTATTTATATACATTTGTTGTATTTTGTGCTTTTGAGTTTTGTACTGCTTTCTATTCTTCTGTTTTAGTTTCAGTGTTGTTTCATTTCAATTTGTAATTATTAGCCTGCATTTGATTATGGTGATTCTTTTACTGTGATGTTCTTCTCTGGGCTGACAGCTGTCAGGCTGCATTTCCAGTTTTGTGCTCCCAATCACCATTTATTGTTCCCTTTTGCCCACTCATGTGAACCCACACCTGTCACCCCTTGTGTTATTCATTGCTTCCTTATTTAAGACTTGCATTTCCTTTTCTTTTTGCCGCTGAATTGATTTTCTTCTCCTCATCTCCACCGGAGCCCTGCCTTGCTCTGGTGTCTATTTCTAAAAGTAAGTTTTTTCTCACTTGTTGTACTTTGTGTTTCGAACGTTCTCTTGAATTTTGTGTTAGTTATTTTTGTCAATAAATTATCCAAATTCACAGTTGGCACGTGGGTCTCAATTCTCTGCCCTAAGAGGCAATTTATGACACACACAGTACAACACAGAGTTATAGACAGCACTAAGGGACCTTAATCAGTACAAAACAAAGAAAATGCGCAGAGGATGCTGACTGATAACAAATTAGAGTACTAAGAACAAGAACAGTTTCCCAGTGATGCCTTCTCCAGTTACCCGATAAGAAGTTTAAAATATCCTAAAGAAATCAAGCTAGACAACTTCAGACTCTACTGTAGCGAGTTTCAAGTTCAGGGAGCAGAGTGCAGAAATACATTTTAATCAAGCTCTGTACGGAGAGAAGGGACAGTAAAAATAATGAAGTCCTGGGAGCACAAACTATGACTGATCGTTGATAGATCAAAAATTTGCAACCTTTCAGTGATCTCCACCCCTGTATTAAAGGGGTATAAATGCCTCTGTAACACTGGTCCACTCTGTACGTTCATTGCATTTAATGCCAATTCTAGAGGGTCAGAACAAAATAAAATATATACTGCTCAAAAAAATAAAAGGAACACTTTTTAATCTGAGTAAATTTTGGAGTGTTTTGAATTCAGCGCTCTGTAGGTTGTAGGTTGATAATTTTCATTTCCATCAAAAGATGTGGCATCTTTTCATTCTTAACACATTATCCAGTCCATATAAGTGTAGATATCCAGTGTTGCTCCCCTGGGTAGCGGCCCAGGAGAAGGCAACGTGCATGTGGAAGTTAACTCTCCAACCTGTGATAGAAGAATAGGCAGAACACATTTCGTGCTGTTATTTCACACAAAGGAGTTTATTCTTTGTCCTCCGGTGCGTGAGTCTACTCTCTATCACTGTGCGGCATGCGCCATCTATTAGTCGGCGTACGGAACTGCACTCAACTCACATGAGTTATAATGGAACCAGGTGGATTACAAATGCATTGTAGAAAAATAAAACTATTAAAGAATAAAATAAAAATTGTAGGGGTGCCTGTTTTTTTTTTAATTTTTTTATCCAAATGTCTTTTTAGCACCTTTTACATAACTATTAACTATTTCCAAGCCTCTACACTCTCCCCCACTTCAAATAAATGTCTCCCGACATTTCATGTTCTAGGGTGACTTAATGCATGAGAGTGTACCAGTTATAACCATAGGACTGAGGTTGGGTGGGGTATTGGAATGGCATATAGTTTTGAGTTAGCGGCACAGGGGTAGGGAGTAAGAGAGGTCTTACGTCTGCAGTCCAAGGCTGGTACAATGGCTGTCCCAGGACGTCGTAGGTCAGTCTCTCTACTGGCCTTGCTCTCCGCTGTGACCTTCTCAGTTCCTCCTGTTCTCCATTATCTCCATCCATCACCTCCACTTGTCCTTGACGTTCTTCCTGCAGCAAAGCTGGTCCATCCACTTGCTCCTCAGCATCCCGCTGAATGGGGACCGGTTCCTGTCTTACTGGTGGGCAGAACTCTCTAGCTGTCGCTCGAAGCCTTTGCTGATTTTGAGGATTTTGCTTTGGCATGAGAGGTACTGGTTGCTGAGTGTTTTGGTCTGGGATATTTGAAGCATTTTGCTGAGGATTTACGAGTCTGTAACATGGGATTTGGCTACGGAGGTTGTTGCGGTAAGTATTTTCCTCTTCTTCCTCCGAGCTGTCATTGTCTGTGTTGTCAGTGTTAGGATTTGTCTCTGTCCTCTTCTTTCGTTTCTGTTTTGTCTTTTCTTTTGCAGGCAGTTTTTCTTCTAAAGGTAAGTCATTTACAGGCAACAACAGGTTTCTGTGTAACACTCGCATCACTTTGCTGCCTCTCTCTGCTTGTACTTTATAGACTGGTCCATCTCCCACTCTCTCAACTACGCGATGTACTGCTGACTCCCAGTAAGCGCGCAGTTTCCCTGGGCCTCCTCTTTCAGAGAGGTTTCTGACAAACACCCTGTCACCTGGTTGGAGTGTGACACCTCTTAAGCATTTGTCGTACTGCTTTTTGCCTTTATCTGAAGACTTTTGACTGTTGTCTGCAGCGATTTTGTAAGCAACACGCATCCTATCAGCCCACTTTTTGGCGTAGGCTTGATGGTTTGTGTGTGTCAGTGTCTTTTGTCTGGTTCAATAGTAGATCTACAGGCAACCTTGGACTCTGCCATATAAAAGGAAAAATGGAGAATAGCCTGTTGACTCGTGTCTTGTACATATTGTAGAGCATGTACAATTTGGGGTAGGTGATCCTTCCATTCACTTTTTTTCTCCTCCTGTAGGGTACGAAGCATTTGGAGTAGTGTACGATTCAGGCGCTCCACGGGGTTGCACTGCGGATGGTATGGAGTGGTTCATGAGTGAGAAATTCCAAATAGTTGTTGTAATCTCTGGAAGAGACTGTTTTCAAACTCACGTCCTTGATTGTGATGCAACTTCTCAGGGTACCCGAAATGAGGAATAAAATCCTGAAATATCTTTTCTGCGGCTGTTTTGCCTGATTTATTCCTTGTAGGGTATGCCTGTGCGAAACGAGTGATATGGTCCACTAGTACGAGGATGTACTCATACCCTCCTTTACTTGGCTCAAGGTGTAAGTAGTCGATGGAGATTAACTCAAAGGGGGCACTGGTTGTGATAGATCCCATTGGAGCACTCTGGGGAACATTTGGGCATTTTTGTTTGATGCACGGACATTTTTTTGTTACATAATCTTCAACATCTAGTTGCATATATGGCCAATAGAAACGCTCACAGGCCAGATGTATCACCTCATCACACCCTATGTGACCCATGTCATTGTGTAGACTCTTTAACATCATTGGCCTTAGCTGTTCAGGTAGGACAAGTTGTTTGCTGTGCTCTGTTTTTCTGTACAATAATCCATTGTCAACTTCCAACTTGTTCCACTCATACAGTAGTCTCTGTGTCCGTTTACTCATTGTCCGTTTATCTTTATCATTTGGTGTCCATCCTTTGAGTTTGAGGGAGATTACTTCTCTAATTGACTCATCGTCTTGTTGAGCAGCATTGATGTCTTTAGGTGTCATGCTCAAAACACTGTCAGTTGGCACATTGTTGTCATTAGAACTCAGTTGTAACGCAGCTATCCATGGCACATCACTGTTTTGTGCTGCCTTGCTCCCTTGCCACACTGCAGACACCACTTCCGGTAAAACTGTCTCTGTGAACTCATTCATTTGCTCTTGCAGATCTAGTGGGTGTCTGGACAACATATCTGCATCTGCATTCCTTTTCCCTGGCCTATACTTGATATCAAAATGGAAGTCAGCCAACACCCCAACCCGCCTATGACCCACTGCATTCAACCTGGCTGAACTGAGGACATAGGTTAAAGGATTGTGATCTATATAGACAGTAAAAGTCGGTGCATAATACAGATAGTCGCGGAATTTGTCGCAGATGGCCCACTTGAGAGCTAGAAACTCTAGTTTACCGGAATGTAAGTGATAATTCTTCTCGGCCAGTGTGAGAGTTCTGGATCCATAGCCAATCACCTTAAGTTTGTTTTCTTGTTTTTGATACAAGACGGCTTCCAGGCCTTTGTTTGACGCATCTGTATGCAATACAAACGGAAGGTCCAAATTGGGATAGGCTAGAATGGGAGGATTAGTCAGAATGTCCACAAATCTTGACAACTACCTTCCTGATGTTCACTGGTCCATATTATTGGTGTGCGAGTAAGGAAGCTGGTTTTTGTCTCCTTTCTTTGTTTGTCCTTTCTCCTTTTTGGTGCTGGTTTATTGTCATTGCTTATTTCATTAGTGCTCTGAAGGAGTTCAAACAAGGGTCTCGCCAGACGTGAAAAATCTTGAATAAATGATCGATAATAACTGAGAAAACCCAGTAAAGTTTCTGAGTTCTCTCCGACTGTGCGAGGTTTCTTGGCTTTCAGAGCGAAACACAGCATCCAAGTCTTTTGGGTCAATCTGGACTCTTCTCCCGGACACTAGCCTACCCAGGTAGCGTACTTGGTTTTTGAACAGTTCACATTTGGCTGGCCGAAGTTTTAATGCCGTGTTGTTGCATTTTGCACAAAAACTGTTTAAGGTGTTCTACGTGGCTTATCAAAGGTTTTGGAGTAACACAGTAACATTGCCCCAAGTAAGGCACGAAACACCTCGTCTCTAATCCCTTCTAACGCCCCCTCCATACACCTTTGGAATGCGGCCGGGTGCGTTTGACAACCGAATGGAACCCGCACCCACTTCGTATAGTCCCCAGGGTGTGCTAAAAGCAGTTAAATGTCTTGACTCCTCACTTACAAAACCCTGATGGTAGGCACTTCCCTGATCCAATATGGAAAACCAGGAGTTACCCCCAAGACTGTCCAGTAGATCTTGTATCCGTGGTAACGGATGCCTGTCCAGGTATGGTTTTTTTCCGGTTCAGCTCAGGAAAATCAACACACAAGTGCAAAGTATTGTCCTTTTTTACTCACACACACTACTGGCGACGAGTTGTTAGACACTGATTTCATGATCCAGCCCCTGCTTAAAAGGTTTTGAACATACTGCCTTCACCTCTTTATACAGTGGTCTTGGAATGGAGTTGTAACTTTTCTGCACGGGTGTGTTGTCAGTGGTGTTGATTTTTAGCTGTAGGTCCAGGAATACATCAAAGTCTCTTCATCATGAGCAAACACATCAGACTGTTCATAGAGCATCTGCCAAACCACCTCCCGATCACCCTCTGAGAGATGGTCTAAATTGACATTAGGGTGCCATCTCAGGTGTGAGGGAGCAGTGCTTATGTTTCTTCACCCTCACCTTGACTGTCACATGTCACTTGTAGCAGAGTGACAAAATGGCTTGTCTGTAGTTTTGGTTGCATTTTCAGCACTGGGAACAAACATTACAGGTTTGTATTCAGTGATCTCTGAAATAAGTCCTAAAACAGTCTTTGGATTTAGAAAAATGTTGTGCTTTGTTGAGTTTTGGATTGGGATTTTGACAGTTTTTGAAGCACCAGCGGGTACATCAATAAGAGCTGGGAATAACTCCAATCCATCTGGTGAGTTACATTTCACAGCTGGCTCGAACAACATTTCTCCTCCTCCAGGAAATGCTCTGATGTGACATTTAACATACAGATTTGGCTACTGTGAACAGTGAGTCCTTTTTTCCCAACTCTCACCACTGGACTTTCTGGTTCATTTTCTGTTGACTTGGTGTGGACAACAGAGATGAGTGACTCAACATTACCTTTCTGGACCTTTAAAGTCTCCGACAGTAAGCCCACAAAGCTATATCGTCACTTTTGTTCACTGTTTGCCATTATTATCTCTTGGATCACGTTAAAGCCCAGCAGCGGAGTGCTTAAACGCTGCTGACTGACAACCATTGGAACATACAAGGATACAGAACCATACTGTGAACTTGTGATCTCCAGCAGGACATCTATCCACCCCTCGAACGGAACATCCGTTCCATTGGCTGTGGTGATTTCGAGTGGATGGTCTGGGAGTAGGCTCTCGAGTGGCTCTATTTTCACATTTGGTAAGGCTGCTTGTACCCATGACTTTTCAAGAATGCTTACTTGTGTCCCACTGTCCAATAACATCTGTAGGTTTACTCCATTTAACTGGCAACTGATCATACACCTACCGCTAATGAGCTGTGCCACACGCTTTGTGTTGGGTAACTTTTGGGACTTGGCAGTAGTCTGTTTGGAGTTCAGTCTTTTAGTGTTGTGGGACTTTGCTGGTGGTTCAGTCACTGGTGGTCCCTCCCCAGCGACCTCCTCCAGTTTCCCGACATATTGCTTTTCTGAAGGCAACCTATAGCTCTGTGCCCCTCCTCTCCATATCGAAAACAATGTGTGCAGCGCTCAGTCTCTTGGGCGATACACTTTTGGCACTTTCCTTTCACTGCGGGTTTCAGTGCTGTCTGTTTAGGGACAAGTGCTGTGGGACTGGTGTTTACTGTATTTACCATTGGGGTTAGGGCCTTTTCTAAACTCTTGGTTAGGGAGGAGACCTGTGCCGTCAGCTCCTGGATAGCTACACGATTAGCTTAGACTTTAGTGTGCATTTTAATAGAGCTTTGATCTGTCTCTATCTGTGCCGCATTAACACTGGTGACTTTCTGTTTCTGACTTTGTCCCAACCTACTTAATCTCTCTGTCTCTTCACTAACAGAATTTGCTATGAGCTCCAGGATGGAGTCATCTGTGACACTGGTGTTGGAGATGTGAGGTTTAAGGTCTCTCCTGACATAAGAGTATTTTTCATTCAAACCCTGATACAGTGAATGGATAAACACATCTTGTACCAACTTGTTGTCATAATGAAACCCACTACTGTTTTTAGATGCAGTCAACACACGCTGTTTTAGCCCCATTAGTCTATACATAAACTATTGTGGTGTTTGTCATTTTGCTTACCATTACTCAGTTCCTGAAATAATTCAGTGCTGCTTTTCTCGAGTAGATGTGTCCTTAAGAGACGTTTCAACTCAGCTACAGTAAGGCTATCCTTGGCTACAAGCATATATTTAAAGGTACCAGGCTTAATTATCTTAAACACCATTCTGATAATCTCAGCCTCTGTGAACCCTTCATTTAGCCCTTCATCAAGCTGTTTGCACAAGTTATTGTAACTCAAATCAGAATCAAAATCAGAGATTTGACCACCATAAATCTTGTACTCTCTACGTGGCAACAGTGACGTAAGTTCAGTCAGTCTGACTAACCCTGGGTCAGGAACTACAGATGGTGATGTCGGATGGTTCTTCCCTGATGGTGCTGCAGCTCCAGTGGTCACAGGAACTACTATCACCGGATCATCGTCGGGTGACACCTCTGCATCCACTTCTCCAGCTGCTGTGGGCCATTGCAGTTCAATGATGAGGTCACAGAAAGCAAGCAGGTGAGACATCCCCTGGTCCTCAAGGCTCTTCAGTTGTGGACTTCTCAGCGAGTCAACAATGAAGTCGAAGAGTTCCACTTCGGTCGATTCTGCACCTGGCAAATCTTCTCCCATCTCATCCTTGAACGACTCAGCCAGCTTGTAAAGAATGTTTCTGCAGCGGGCAATGGTCAGCTGGCGAAGCTCTTGCTGGATTTCCCATCTCAGGTCATGTAGAGCAGACATGGCTGTGGTTTCCTGTAGTCAGTCGCTTAGGTCGATGGCTCAGGAACAGGTGGTCAGCATCCCTTGGTTCTTCAATGATTAGTGCCAGACTGGTAGGTGGCTCTAATCCCGGACAAGCCCCCAAAATTGGTGCTCCCCTGGGTAGCGGCCCAGGAGGAGGCAATGTGCATGTGGAAGTTAACTCTCCAACCTGTGATAGGAGAATAGGCAGAACACGTTTCGTGCTGTTATTTCACACAAAGGAGTTTATTCTTCGTCCTCCGGTGCATGAGTCTACTCTCTATCACTGTGCGGCATGCGCCATCTATTGGTCGGCGTACGGAACTGCACTCAACTCACATGATTTATAATGGAACCAGGTGGATTACAAATGAATTGTAGAAAAATTAAACAATTAAAGAATAAAATAAAAATTGTAGGGGTGCCTGTTTTTTTTTATTTTTTTTATCCAAATGTCTTTTTAGCACCTTTTACATAACTATTAACTATTTCCAAGCCTCTACACCAGCTTATTTTTTCCCATTGAATTCTGATGTGTTTTCAAAGTGTTCCTTTTATTTTTTTTGAGCAGTATATTTTTCTGACTTCCACCCTGTTATCAATACGTCAGTATCAAACCCCTTCAAGTTATTATTTTTTATGTTGCACTGTCCCACAAAATTGATGATCATTGTTTGACAGAAGTGTGACAGAAGGGGCGTTTTTTTAGTCATTTACATAGATCATCATTAATGGGAGGAACCAAGGTGGAGTAAAGAGACTGTGCACATGTGCTGGTTTTCATGGTGAAGTGGGATGTATAAAGAAAAGAAGTGGAGAATCTGGCATGAGCACAGTTTTATACATCTGAAAATTTCTGTGTGCATGCACTTTTCAGATTTTGTTAGTACTTCATCTTTCAGTATGAAAGCTGTGCCATATTTTATACAGTGGGGTAAAAAAGTATTTAGTCAGCCACCAATTGTGCAAGTTCTCCCACTTTAAAGATGAGAGAGGTCTCCAATTTTCAGCATAGGTATACCTCAACTATGAGAGACAAAATGAGAAAAAAAAATCCAGAAAATCACATTGTCTGATTTTTAAAGAATTTATTTGCAAATTATGGTGGAAAGTAAGTATTTGGTCAATAACAAAAGTTAGTCTCAATACTTTGTTATATACCCTTTGTTGGCAACGACAGAGGTCAAACGTTTTCTGTAAGTCTTCACAAGGTTTTCACACACTGTTGCTGGTATTTTGGCCCATTCCTCCATGCAGATCTCCACTAGAGCAGTGATGTTTTGGGGCTGTTACTGGGCAACACGGACTTTCAACTCCCTCCAAAGATTTTCTATGGGGTTGAGATCTGGAGACTGGATAGGTCACTCCAGGACCTTGAAATGCTTCTTACGAAGCCACTCCTTCATTGCCTGGGCGGTGTGTTTGGAATCATTGTCATGCTGAAAGACCCAGCCACATTTCATCTTCAATGCTCTTGCTGATGGAAGGAGGTTTTCACTCAAAATCTTACGATGCATGGCCCCATTCATTCTTTCCTTTACACGGATCAGTCGTCCTGGTCCCTTTGCAGAAAAACAGCCCCAAAGCATGATGTTTCCACTCCCATGCTTCACAGTAGGTATGATGTTCTTTCTCCTCCAAACACGACAAGTTGAGTTTTTACCAAAAAGTTCTATTTTGGTTTCATCTGACCATATGACATTCTCCCAATCCTCTTCTGGATCATCCAAATGCTCTCTAGCAAACTTCAGATGGGCCTGGACATGTACTGGCTTAAGCAGGGGGACACGTCTGGCACTGCAGGATTTGAGTCCCTGGCGGCGTAGTGTGTTACTGAAAGTAGCCTTTGTTACTTTGGTCCCAGCTCTCTCCAGGTCATTCACTAGGTTCCCCCGTGTGGTTCTGGGATTTTTGCTCACCGTTCTCATGATCATTTTGCCCCCACGGGGTGAGATCTTGCATGGAGCCCCAGATGGAGGGAGATTATCAGTGGTCTTGTATGTCTTCCATTTTCTAATAATTGCTCCCACAGTTGATTTCTTCACACCAAGCTGCTTACCTATTGCAGATTCAGTCTTCCCAGCCTGGTGCAGGTCTACAATTTTGTTTTTGGTGTCCTTTGACAGCTGTTTGGTCTTGGCCATAGTGGAGTTTGGAGTCTGACTGTTTGAGGTTGTGGACAGGTGTCTTTTATACTGATAACAAGTTCAAACAGGTGCCATTAATACAGGTAATGAGTGGAGGACAGAGGGGCCTCTCAAAGAAGAAGTTACAGGTCTGTGAGAGCCAGAAATCTTGCTTGTTTGAAGGTGACGAAATACTTATTTTCCATCATAATTTGCAAATAAATTCTTTAAAAATCCTTCAATGTGATTTTCTGGATTTTTTTTTTCTCATTTTGTCTCTTATAGTTGAGGTATACCTATGATGAAAATTGGAGACCTTCCTCATCTTTTAAATGGGAGAACTTGCACAATTGGTTGCTGACTAAGTACTTTTTTACCCCACTGTACATGAGGCCCCTGCTCCTTAATCCAACATCAAGTCACCTTTTTTTTTTTTACTTCTAATTATTTTCTTAAAGTTGTAGCTGAAGATTCCTCCAGCTTATCAAATATTTAAACCAACTACAGACAGCAAGTCAGGGATTTTTTTAAATTAGTTTATTTTGTTGGATATTTATTTACAACCCTAATTCTGGTGAAGTTGGGACACTGTGTAAAATCTAAATTAAAACAAAATACAATGATTTAAAAATCAAATAGACTACAAAGACAATATATTTAATGTTCAAACTGAAACTTTCTTTTTTTGTTGCAAATATTCACAGATTTTAAATTTGATGTCTGCACCACGTTCCGACAAAGCTGGGACAGAGGTAACAAAAGACTGGAAAAGTTGAAGAATGCTAAAAAGCAAACAAACAAAAAAGACCCCACCTTTTTGGAACATTCTATAAATGAACAGGTTAATTGGACACAGGTCAGTGTCATGATTGGGTATAAAGGAAATATTCCTGAAAGGCTCAGTTGTTCACAAGCAAGGATGGGGCGAGGTTCACCACTTTGTGAACAACTGTGTGGGCAAATATTCCAGCTGTTTAAGAGCAATGTTTCGCAATGTACAATTGGAAGGAATTTAGGGATTTCATCATCTACAACCCATAATATCATCTCTGTTCTAGGAAATCTCACAAACTTGTTCGTGGTGAAACATGATTGTGAAAAACATGAGAAGAAACACTGATCTTTTCTCATATCACTTTCCGTGATCACATGACAATCCAATGAAATCCATCCATCCATCCATCCATCTTCTACCGCTTTTCCGGAGGTCCGGGTCGCGGAGGCAGCAGTTAAAGCAGAGAAGCCCAGACTTCCCTCTCCCCAGCCACCTGCTCCAGCTCTTCAGAGAGGATACCAAGGCGTCCCCAGACCAGCTGGGAGACATAGTCTCTCCACCGAGTCCTGGGTCTGCCCCGGGGTCTCCTCCCAGTGGGACGTACCTAAAACACCTCAAGTGGCAGGCGTCCAGGCCAAGCTCCAGCCCCTCTCCAGGAGACTGGTTCCAGAACCGGAGCTGTGTGTTGAGGTGAGGCCGACTATATCTAGCCGGTATCTCTCAACCTCGTACACCAGCTCAGGCTCCTTCCCCACCAGAGAGGTGACATTCCACGTACCAAAAGCCAGTTTAGAAAGCTTGGGATCAGTCCGCCAAGGTCTCCGCCTTTGACCGCCACCTAATCCACATAGCACCGAACCCCCATGATCCCTCCTGCAGGTGGTGAGCCCACTGGAGGGCGGACCCATGTAACTCCTTCGGGCTAAGCCCGGCCGGGTCTCATTGGTGGAAACCCGGCCACCAGACACTAGCCTTCAAGCCCCTCCCCCAGGCCTGGCTCCAGGGTGAGGCCCCGGTAACCCCATACCGGGCTGGGTACACTGAATCCTTGATATACAATTTATCATGAGAGTCTGTTGGATCGTTCTTAGTCTGGCCCTTCACCCAGGACCAGTTTGTCTTGGGAGACCCTATCAGAGGCAAATTGCCCCGGACAACATAGCTCCTGGGATCACTGGGGCACGCAACCCCCCCCCCCCCCCCCCCCCCACTACGATAAGGTGATGATCCATGAGGGGGCCAATGAAATCCACTCATGAATATTCAGCATGTCTGATATTCATGTTCACAGTAAGACCCATTACACCACAGGAAAATCTGACAAGATAACTGGTAGGACCAGAGGTGATTCTAGAGTCTCTTGGGGCCCTAGGCAAAAATTTACATAGTGCCCATCAAACCAGCATTCATCACCCTGTGTCCTTGGGTGGACACAGCTTTCATTTCATAACTAAAGAAAAAGTATTGTTACAGGACATCCAGGTACTCAGAACAGTCACATCAGGACCAGCAGATGGAGGACACACTAAGCTGCCCTGTGCTAAATTAGCTACTACATTATCAAATCAAAATCAAATCAAATCAACCTTTATTGTCATATTGCTGTACATACAACTGTAGTGCAGGCAAGATGAAATTGCGTTTCTCTCGCCATCCATATAAGTAAAAGAACATGATTTAAGACACACTCACACATATCCACACCCCCCCACCCCACCGCAGCCATTCACACATCCCTGAGACATACTTGAAAAACTAACCAGAACTATAATATACAAATAATATACATAATGTCCGTAGGTGCAGTAGTATGTATGAGAGATTCCGGATCAACTGTTCAGCATCCTAACAGCTTGTGGAAGGAAGCTGTTAATCAGTCTGGTGGTTCTGCCTCTGATGCTCCGGAATCGTTTGCCAGATGACAGAAGTTCAAAGTGTTTATGCAGAGGGTGAGAACGGTCCTTGACAATGTTCAGTGCCCTGCTCCTACAACGGTTCTGAAAAAGTTCTTGGACAGAGGGGAGGAAGATTCCAATTACCCTCTCAGCTCCCTTAACTATCCTCTGCAGGGCTTTTTGGTCTGACATATTGCAGCTGGAGTACCATGTAGCAATGCAGTACGTCAGAACACTCTCCACCACACCTCTGTAGAAGGTCCTGAGGATGCAGATGGGGAGAGTGGCCTGTTTGAGTTTCCTCAAGAAGTGTAGTCTCTGCTGGGCCCGCTTCCTGATCCCCAAGGAATTCTTGCTCCAGGTCAGGTCCTGCGAGATCGGCACTCCGAGGAACTTGATGTTCTCCACTCTCTCCACTAAACAGCCGCCGATGCTGAGGGGGACGTGTTCAGGCTGTGACCGCCGGAAGTTGATAATCATCTCCTTCGTTTTGTCCACTTTGAGCACCAGATTGTTCTCCCTGCACCAGCCCTCCAGGTCTCTCACTTCTTCCCTGTACATTGATTCCTCATCCCTCTGAATAAGTCCCACCACCGTGGTGTCGTCTGCAAACTTAATAATCTGGTTCCCCTCGTGTCTGGATACACAGTCATGTGTTAGAAGTGTAAACAACAGTGGACTGAGTACGCAGCCTTGAGGGGATCCGGTGCTCAGCGTGACAGAGTTGGAGATGTTGTTTCCAACCAGGACAGACTGAGGTCTCTCAGCCAGGAAATCCAGGATCCAGAGACATGTGGCCGTGTTCAGACCAAGAAGGAGTAATTTCTCCATCAGTCTCTGGGGAATAATAGTGTTGAATGCTGAACTGAAATCAATGTACAGGAGTCTGGCGTAGGTGTCTTTCTGATCCAGGTGGGTGATGACAGAGTGCAGGGTGGTGACTATAGCATCCTCCGTGGAGCAGTTTGAACGATATGCAAACTGGAGTGGGTCATGTCATGCAGGGAGGCAGGCTGTAATGTGTAGTTTGACAAGCCATTCAAAACACTTCATCACAATTGGTGTCAGTGCAACAGGACGATTATTTGCACTACTTACCACTATCTTGCTTTCTTTTGTCCTCTTCCTCTTTTTTCTTGTTTCTTTTGTCACTGCCAGATGGATAACTTTGCTTCAAATTGATACAGCCATTCTCACTTGTTTGTTTACACAAGACACACATTAGGCACTTTTCCACTAGCCCAGCACACCTCACCACATCTCGATTCACTTTGACACGGTTCGGCTCGCTTTTCTCTCCATTACAACCGTGTTAAGCTGGGGTGGGTGGGATTTCTATAACAGCGAGGTGGCGCCACACTCCCGTGACGTAAAACACGCGACCCAAGCAGAACATAACACATGCGGCTGTACAAGGCGACTCCTCGGTCTGTGGCTTTTTTCACCGTAAATGCAAAAAAGGACCGTCAGACAAGGGTACAGGCAGCGAGATGAAACACTCTGGAATAGTTCTGCAGCTTCTGGGAGAGCCAAAGATGTGAGGATACAAACTAGGTCATATATGACGGTAAGCTAATGTTGCTAATGCTAGTTTGCTATAAGTACGTCGTACTACACTTTAATGTCTGCAAGTTATCGCTGTTAGGTACTAAAATATGTATGCTGTGTGTGTTTCAGATGACTCTGTTGTGGGGAAATTACCGCTTCAAACAGTCGGTCTGGGCGTTCAGCACAGCCTGTCAAGGATGTCATCAGCCTGTCACTGATGTCAACACAGCTTCACAAACGATCAGTGGTTATAGAGCTTAAGAATGTCTGTAGAAACGTTTATTTCCTGTGCAACAAATTGTTCTGATCTGTGTGAAAATCATGGACTGTTGAGACATCATGGACGTACCTGCTTCTGCAGCACTGAGTCTGAGGTGGTGTCATAGAAAAAAATGATCAGCTGACACAACTTGATCGCCGTGTTAATAATTATATTAGCCACAAAATATATATTCAAAAAGTAAACAGTACTGAGTTAGGTATAATATGATATATTTGACAGTCATCATGCATTTTAGGCCAAAACAAACTTGATCTAGGATTAAAAGCAATTAAAATAATGCAGTCACAAGGTTACATGGAAAATACTTGATTTACTAGATACATGTACTGTAGAAATATATATTCTCTGCATCAACAATGTACTAGACATGCATTCATGTAGTATTGCACTGGGAATTGCACTGACAATAAACCTCTGAAGTTTTTGCAGATGTCTCTTTTTTTATATGCGAAGGTTACCACCATGTGGCATAAATTAAATACTGAAAGATTGGAAAAGCTGTCTAAGAATAATCCAGCAGTCTGAGAAATCACTTTTGGTTTGGTGTAAGTCTGTCAACAGCATTATGAACCATAAAGCAGTTTGTGTTAAAATGTTAAATCCCATTAAACCTAATCCGGGGGCTTCCAATCATGTGTCATGGGGGGCCAAGACCCTGCAGGTTCTCTCTTCTACCCAGTCTCTTCAGCAGGTGTTCTCACTGATCAGTCAGTGGAAGAAGTTCAGTGGAATCTGCTGTTGAAGACACTGGTTGGAGGTAAAGCCTGCAGGGTCTTGGCCCTCCATGGCACATGATTAGACACCCCCGCCCAAACCCATTATGATGAAGAGCAGATGCTAATATGACCCAGAATTCCTCCATATACTGGTACTGTCACTAAAGTATGCAGGGTTTTCTGCAGTAGCACATCCAACAATACAGTTTTCAGTTAATAAAATAATTGTTTTGGTTACTTTTTTCTTAAAAATGAGCCATTATTTTCAAGGTCACCGATAAATCCTTTGTACAGTTGACGCTTTTCCCACCGGTGTCTTAACAGACAAAATAGAAAATCATGATGCAAACACATAAGTCACTAAATTGTTTATTACAATCAGCAGCAAATTCCAGATTATTCAGAATGTGCAAAATTCAAACTGTAAAAAAAAAAAAAAACTGGAATGGGTCACACACGCCAGCCATGCTGCCTCACTGAGAAGCAACTGGATCGGCCCCTTGTACTGGTCCTGGTTCAGCAGATCTTCAGCCTGCATCTCTGTAAATAGTGAGGCAAGGTCCAGTTGGGGTGGACAGTTTACCTCTTGCCTAGACAAAAGACAAATAGGTGGTGGTTAATTAAAGCAAGTTTAAAACATATTTGGGAAATACACTTGTTGCTAAAAGCCAGTGGTGGAATGTGAATTAATGAATGAATCTTTATTTTGGATTGATTAAAAGTAAAGATTAAAATAAAATAGAATAATATAACAAAGGGGGAAAATCTAACAAGGTCAAATTAAACAATAACTCCTCTGATTATACAGTTCAACATAGGTTATCTGAAATGGGTGATGGCTGAAGCTGCAGCTTATATTGCCCACCCATATTCCATCCAAGAATTCAAAAGAAAAACAAAACAGGAGGGATTACAATTTGAATGTAACAATAAAGTACTTTGTTGTTGTATTTAACCACAATTTTCATGTAGCTGCGCTTCAGTACATTTTACAAGGGCTGGGTTACATTTAAAATCATCTGTTTTTACTGTGGCCTCAGCATTCAGAATGAATAATACATTCACTTGAATGGAATATAGTACTTTAACTGAAGGTGTGCATCACCGAGTATGGAGTCGCTCAGTCAAAATATGAAGTTTTTATCAATAAAAGTTTGTCTTGTCTGTAAAAGTGTCTCTTGTTGCCCTGACTTCAAGTGTTGGTGGTGTTTTGTACTAGCATTGCTAAAATATAAAAGGAAGCACTACAATGGGTCTCAAATATTTGTAATGTGTCCTGTTACTGCATGAGTTTATTGATGATAGACTATAAACTACACATATAAAGTAAATTATATTGACGACTGAACATCTCACATTCACCAAAACATACAGTTATGAACATAACTCACAAAGGATCACACAAGTGATCTGACAAAAAAAAAATAAATACATTAACAAGCGGTTTACTTTACAGTTGATGTGCCATGTTCACACAATCAAATAAATCTCAGTTCAGTCCCTTTTATATTAAGTGGAAATTGTGCTACTTTGGTTTTGACACTTTACCTATAAAAGCAAAGGATTTCAGTACTTTCCACAGTGGCGAGGTCCGTTGTGCGGTGGCTGCTTTCCTCTTGCCTAGATGAATGACAGAAATGGATGGTGGTTAGGTTCAAGCAAGTTCAACACTTAATACAGGCACATCTCAAAAATTAGAATACCATGAAAAAATTCAATATTTTTTTCACTCATTTCAGAAAGTGAAACCCATATTAGATTCATTACAGGGACAGTGATATATTGAAAGTGTTTATTTTAATATTGATGATTACTGCTACAGCCCATATTAACCAACACCTCAGCGGCCAACATTTATATTTAAAAACTATTTTTAAAGTTAATTTTATGTAATATTCTAATTTTTTGCCAAATTGAATTTGGGGTTTTCAGGGGCTGTAAGCCGTAATCATCAAAATTCAAATAAATAAATGCTTGAAATATATCACTGTCTGTGTAATGAATCTATATAATATACGGATTTCTCTTTCAATTCAATTCAATTCAATTTCAATTCAACTTTATTTATATAGCGCCATTTCACAACAACAGTCATCTCATAGCACTATCAACTGAAGGGGGGACCCCACAGTTGCAGAAAGACCCCAGCAATCAGGTGATCCCCTGTGAGCAAGCACTTGGCGACGGTGGAGAGGAAAAACTCCCTTTTAACAGGAAGAAACCTCCAGCAGAACCAGGCTCAGGGAGGGGCAGTCATCTGCTGCAACTGGCTGGGGGGGTGAGGGGATAGAGAAGAAGAAAAGAACAGACATGTAGAGAGCAAACAGCACGATGGGGACTCAATCTATGGGAGAGAACAAACAAATGTTAATGACCGGCAAAAAAAAAATATTTCATAGAGAGTGAGGAAAGGAGTGAGGCCCAGTGCATTACTGGAGGTCCCCCGGCTGACTAAACCTATTAGCAGCATAACTAAGGGAGGGTTCAGAAACACATGATCCCTCCCTAATTGTAGGCTATATCAAAAAGGTAGGTTTTAGCCCTATTCTTAAAAACAGAGATCGAGTCTGACTCCCGAATCCAGATTGGCAGCTGATTCCACAGGAGAGGAGCTTGATAACTGAAGGCTCTGCCTCCCATAGTACTTTTGGAGATTCTAGGTATTACAAGTAATCCTGCATTTTGGGAGCGTAGTGCTCTGTTAGGATGATACGGTAGTATCAGATCTTTTAAATAAAAAGGAGCCTGATTGTTTAGAGCTTTGTAAGTAAGAAGAAGGATTTTAAACTTAATTCTAAACTCTATGGGAAGCCAATGAAGGGAGGCCAGAACCGGAGAGATATGATCTCTCTTTCTAGTACCTGTTAAAACTCTTGCTGCAGCATTTTGGATCAGCTGAAGACTTTTTAAAGATGTTTTAGGACAGCCTGATAATAAAGAATTACAATAATCTAATCTCGAGCTAACAAAAGCGTGGATCAGCTTCTCAGCATCACTCTGAGACAAGATGCTCCTAATCTTGGCAATATTACGCAAATGATAGAAGGCAGTCTTAGAAACAAATTTAATATGTGAATTGAAGGACAAATCCTGATCAAAAATAACTCCAAGGTTCCTCACAGAGCTATTAAGAGAAAGAGTAACTGCATCCAAACTGAAAGTTTGATTTGGAAAGGAATTTCTAAGGTTTTTTGGACCAACAAGAATGACTTCAGTCTTATCTGAATTTAATAGCAGGAAATTACAAGTCATCCAAGCTTTGATTTCCTTAAGACAGGCTTCTAACTTGGCTAATTGATTAGTATCATCTGGCTTCATTGACAGGTATAATTGTGTGTCATCTGCATAACAATGAAAATGTATACAGTGCTTTCTAATAATGTTGCCTAACGGAAGCATATATAAACTAAAAAGAGTAGGGCCTAGCACAGATCCCTGTGGAACTCCATTACTAAGCTTTGAGCTGAAAGAAAACTCATCATTTACATGAACAAACTGGAACCTATCAGATAAATAAGATCTAAACCACTGCAACGAAGTTCCATTAAGTCCAACATAGTGTTCTAATCTATCAAGTAGAATATTATGATCAATAGTATCAAAAGCTGCACTAAGATCTAAAAGGACAAGTACAGAAACTAGTCCATTATCAGATGCAATGAGGAGGTCGTTAATGACCTTCGCTAAGGCTGTTTCAGTACTATGATGGATTCTAAACCCAGATTGAAACTCTTCAAGTAAACCATTTCCCTGCAGGTGGTCAAATAATTGCGTAGCAACAACTCTTTCTAAGATTTTTGAAATGAAAGGGAGATTAGAGATTGGTCTATAGTTAGCTAAAGCTCCTGGATCTAGCGTTGGCTTTTTGAGTAAGGGTTTAATTACAGCTGTTTTAAAAGTCTGTGGTACATGGCCTAAAGTTAATGAAGAATTGATTATATGAAGAATAAAGCTACCAATAAGTGGGAAGACTTCTTTAAATAACCTGGTAGGAATAGGGTCTAAAAGACAAGTTGAAGGTTTGGATGAGGAAACTATTTTGTCTAACTCACAAAGGTCGATTGGAGTAAACTCATCAAGACAGACATCAATAGAAGGAGTTGTAATAGTTACAGTATTTAAGTTAACTGTGGGAAGAATCTGATTGATTTTATCTCTGATGGATGAAATTTTATTATTGAAAAAGTTCATAAAGTCCTGACTAGTAAGCTCTAAGGGGATGCTAGGATTGACAGAGTCCTGACTCTTTGTCAACCTGGCTACAGTACTGAAAAGAAACCTGGGATTATTCTTGTTCTCTTCTATTAATGCAGAGTAATAACTCGTTCTAGCTTTTCTAAGAGATTTTTTATAAATTAAAAGAAGATTTCTCCAAGCTAAATAGATTTCATCTAAATTAGTAGAGCGCCATTTTCTTTCTAATTGACGAGTCTTCTGTTTTAAGCTACGAGTTTCTGTGTTGAACCAAGGAGTTAAAAATCTCTGATTAGACTTTTGTCACTCATTTAAATGAGTGACAAAAAATATTGAAGTTTTTCATGACATTCTAATTTTTGGAGATGTACCTGTGTTAGGGAAATAGACCTGTGAAAGTCAGTGGTGGGATGTGACAAAAATGCTTTGTTTCCCTGACAAGCACTGCAGGATCCACAGAATAGGTGTGTAGGTCTATTCTGACGCTTTAGAAAATTATATGAATTGTAGAAGAGCTTGGAATAACGAGGCGATGTGACTTATAAACCAAAGTTTATTATCAGCTTCGCTCCTCTAACAAGTCTCATCTCAGTGCAGAAGCAGAAGTAGAATAGAGGAAGAACTCATTCAGCTCTACATACTTATACCTACACATAACAAAAGACATGCATATCCAAGCTGACATCCCGCATTATCTTAATCCCCCTCCTTTGTCTTCGTATCCCTCCACCTGGCCCTGGGAGGTCAGGGCGATCGATCTGGTCTCCACCGCAGTGCCTCGGATGCTCTTTGATCTCCACTGACGGTTGAGACCTCTTTGTCCTGTTCTGAGGTGTGAAGTCGCTTTACATATGTAATCACCAAACATTCTCACATGCTTATACATATGTAGGTTATGGGATATATGATTAATATAGACCACAGCCTCCCCCACCAAACGACTAAGAAAAGGACAATAGAAAAATTCACAGTTTAAGATAATTATTATGACATACTAACTGCTACACCTCTTGACAAGGAAGAAACTTTCCAGCAGCTATGCTCCTGTAGAGAATTCAGTGGTAATCATAACAGCGTAGTAATATCACAAGTCAGTCTTAAACTGTTACAGCACAATTAGTGAACAACTTTTGAGTAGTTTGCATCAGTCCCTGTGCCGTCTGGGTTTTAATCTTCTCCCGAATCTGCTGTGGGTCCGCTTGGGTGTCCTGGTGGGACCTTCCTGTAAGGAATCTGCAGCTTGGGGAGGAGAGTGATTATTTGTTCCCTGCAGGGGGGCTGAGTCTTTTCTCTTGGGGAGTCTACTCCGCCGAGGTGCTCTCGCCAACCGTGCAGGTTCGTCTCTCAACAAGAAGGCAGGTTTAAGTCTGTCAATGCTGACTGTTTCTTTTCTGTCCCCTAAATCAAGCACAAAATGCTTATCACCAGGTTCCAGCACTCTGAAAGGTCCATCGTATGGTGGACGGAGGGTTGGTTTTAAAGCTTCATGCCTAACAAAAACGAATTCAGCGTTTTTTAAAGCTTGGGGGACAAAAACCCATGGAAAAGAGTGATGTGCCGGTCCGGGGAGAGTGTCAGGACCGTTGCTGCCTAAAAGCCTCGGGGCTGGAAGATGCCCTGGCTCTGGGTTCTCTGGTAAAAATTCACCTGGGAGCCTGAGAGGTTGTGCAAAAACTAATTCTGCTGGGGAGGCGTCTAGATCCTCTTTAGGCGCAGCACGCAACCCCAATAAAACCCAGGGAAGTTTATTTACCCAATTTGTATCCGTTAATGAGGCTCTGAGGGCAGCCTTTAAAGATTTGTGAAAACGCTCGCATAACCCATTAGCCTGAGGGTGATAAGCGGTGGTGCGGTGAATTGTCGCCCCTAAGCTGCTGGCCATGGCTGACCAAAGCTCCGAGACGAATTGAGGCCCCCTATCGGACGTGATGTCCGATGGGACGCCAAAACGTGCCACCCAGTTTGTCAAAAAAAACGCGAGCGACTTCCTCCGCTGTGGTTGACGCCAGAGGGACCGCCTCAGGCCAGCGCGTAGTACGGTCTGTCATTGTTAACAGATGAGTGAAACCTTGGGAGGAAGGTAGTGGTCCCACGAGGTCGACATGAACGTGGTCGAACCTTCTAGCTGGGATTCGAAAAGGCTCTACAGGGGCTTTTGTGTGTTTGTGTATTTTGGCGCGCTGACAAGACATGCAAGTTTTTGCCCATTCTTTTACGTTTTTGCGCAGGCCGGGCCACACAAACTTTTCGGCGACCATTTTAACCGAGGCGCGCACACCCGAGTGCGCGAGGGCGTGAATTGAGTCGAAAATACGGCGGCGCCATGCAGCTGGGACTACCGGGCAAGGACGGCCGGTTGAGATGTCGCATATTAGGGGGGTACACCGTCGCGTAAACCCCTTTCCTCCAGCCTTAACCCTGTTGGTCCAGACAGGAGTGCGCGCACGTCTGCGTCACTAATTTGCTCCTCCGCCATGGCTGCGTAATCTATCCCTACGTGGATTGGGGCTGCGTATGTGTCCGCGTTGGCGAAGAGTTCTGCGGCTGAGGTAGTATAATCTGTCTCCTCGCGCTCTGGCGATGTCACAGCGCGAGAGAGGCAGTCTGCTACCACGTTAAGTTTGCCTGCCACATGTCGAATGTCTGTGGTGAACTCTGAAATTGCAGCTAGCTGTCTTTGTTGCCTGCCTGACCATGGTTCTGAAATTTTAGCCATCGCAAAGGTGAGCGGTTTGTGGTCTACAAAAGCCGTGAAACGCCGCCCCTCTAACCAGAACTGGAAGTGGCGGATGGATAAATGAAGCGCTAGCAGCTCCCTGTCAAAAGTGCTGTATTTACGCTCAGTTTGGTTTAACGATTTGCTGAAAAATGCCAAAGGTTGCCAGGTTCCGCCAACGTGTTGTTCTACAACCGCCCCTATGGCCAGGTCTGAAGCGTCTGTGGTTAGCGCAATGCGGGCCGAGGGATCAGGATGAACCAACAATGTGGCGTTAGCTAGGGCACTTTTTACTTCCGCGAAGGCGCGTTCGCGCTCCGGGGTCCATTCGACCACGTTGGAAGGCTTTTGTTTTCTGAGCGCGTCATATAGGGGCTGCATGAGTTGAGCTGCACGGGGGAGGAAACGGTTGTAAAAATTAACCATTCCCAAAAATTCTTGCAGCGATTTGACCGTTTATGGCCGTAGAAAACTTTTTACTGCGCGAACTTTGTCTGGCAGTGGGACTGCCCCCTTCGGTGAAACTCTGTGTCCCAAAAAATCAATTTGTGGCACGCCGAATTTGCATTTGGCTGGATTGATTATTAACCCGTGCTCTTCTAGTCTTTGAAAAACCATAGTGAGATGCTGTTCGTGTTCTTCCTCCAACGAGCTGGCTACCAGCATATCGTCGAGGTAGACGAACACGAAAGGGAGGTCGCGTAATACCGCGTCCATCATCCGCTGAAAGGTTTGAGCAACGCCTTTGAGGCCAAAAGGCATCCGCAAAAATTCAAAAAGCCCGAAGGGGGTTATTACAGCTGTTTTAGGAATGTCTTCCGCTCGAACGGGGACTTGGTGATAGCCACGGACCAGGTCTATTTTAGAAAAAATGCGCGCACCCGCCAGATGTAGTGAAAAATCTTGGATGTGAGGAATTGGGTAGCGGTCATGCGCTGTTGCATTGTTTAATCTGCGGTAATCACCGCACGGTCTCCAAGAACCGTCGGATTTCGGGACCATGTGTAGTGGTGATGCCCAGGGGCTTTTTGAGCGTCTGATAATGCCTAGTTTTTCAAGGGTGGTAAACTCGTCCCGAGCTATGGCGAGCTTGGTCGCGTCTAAGCGCCGAGCTTTGGCGAATACGGGTGGGCCCGTTGTGGGAATAAAATGTTCAACCCCGTGCTTAGCCACTGTAGCTGAGAATTTGGGAATTGCGAGTGCTGGAAATTGGGTGAGGAGTTGATCAAACTTATCTCCTGCTGTAGTGACGCTGGCCTGCACGGGTGGTGGAGAAACTCGAGCTGAGCAGGGAATAGAAGCAAATGACAGTGCATTAACCAAGCGTCTATTTGCTAGATCGACTAATAGCCCATGTGCACACAAAAAATCCGAGCCCAACAAGTTAAAACTCACCGCCGCTACAACAAATGTCCATCTGTAGTTGCGGCCATGAATGCAGAGGGGCAGATTCCTTTCACCATAAGTGTCGATGATGGAGCCGTTGGCTGCCATCGCTCCATTGCCCCGGGGGCCCATGGCCCGGTCTGCGTGGGAGGGCATGATAAAACTCAGTTGAGCTCCAGTGTCAATTAGGAACTGTTTGCCGGTGTGTCCGTCAGTCACATAAAGAAGTTTATTTTTTTTGCCGAGAACCACAGCCATTAACGGTTCTCGGTTTGGGCGTTTTCCCGAACTTTTGAACTTGCAGGGGGGAACGCATTTGTACGCCCCCTCGGCGAAACGGTGGTGGTAATAGCAGATGTCGTTCCGCCTGCTGCGTCTTGGTCGTGTTGCCGCCATGGTGGGCAGGCTCTGCTCGGTTGTCTGTGGTTCTCCGTTGCTCTGGGCATCTGCGGATGCTGCTGTGGCCACCTGTTCCCTGCAGGCGTTGGTGAGTCGCTGCGCTTCTCGGGCCAGCGCGCGGAAGTCCTGCTGGGTGCTGCACCGCATGTTGATCAGCGTCCCTCTCATGTGTGGCGGCAGAGTGCTGAGGAAGATGTGTTGGAAGAGGAAGTTGTCGTTGTCCTCCTCCTTAAGCTGCAGCATGTCCTCTATGAGGGCCTTGGGTCTGCATCCTCTGTGGCCGTAGATCGCCAGGATCTTCTCTGCTCTCTCCTCGGCTGAGGGGACGAAGTTCTCGACGATGGTCGCCTTCAGCTCTCTGTATTTGTCATAGGCGGGGTGGCTGTCGGATTATGCTCCGCGCGCATCTAGACGTGGCAGCGTCGAGTTTGGCGACGATGTGATAAAACTTCGTCTCATCCGCCGTTATGCCCGCCAGTGCAAACTGAGCCTCAGCTTGCTGGAACCACGAGCTCAGGTCTTCTTGCCAGAATTCTGGCAGCTTGACGGTGACGGCGCTTGTGTGGGCCATCCTTGATGTGTCCGCTGGGTGAGAGCGCCTTTCTTCTGCTCTCACGGCGGGGCTGGTGCTCGGTTGAGCCCTCTCTTCTGCCATGGGGGAACGTCTTCCATCCGTTCCCCTGTCTGCATGGGCACCAGCGTCTGCCTGGGTCTCCTCAGATGAGTCAATCGCGGGGGAACGCCTCTGGTCCATCCTCGCGTCAGGGTCACCAGTGTAGAAGAGCTTGGAATAACGAGGCGATGTGACTTATAAACCAAAGTTTATTATCAGCTTCGCTCCTCTAACAAGTCTCATCTCAGTGCAGAAGCAGAAGTAGAATAGAGGAAGAACACATTCAGCTCTACATACTTATACCTACACATAACAAAAGACATGCATATCCAAGCTGACATCCCGCATTATCTTAATCCCCCTCCTTTGTCTTCGTATCCCTCCACCTGGCCCTGGGAGGTCAGGACGATCGATCTGGTCTCCACCGCAGCACCTCGGATGCTCTTTGATCTCCGCTGACGGTTGAGACCTCTTTGTCCTGTTCTGAGGTGTGAAGTCGCTTTACATATGTAATCACCAAACATTCTCACATGCTTATACATATGTAGGTTATGGGATATATGATTAATATAGACCACATGAATGACTTTATAAATCACTGGTTTGAAAAAGCAATTTTAATATGATGAGATTTCGGCTCCTGTGGTCCATTTCACCAGTATCCACAATATAAACACTGAGGGAAGCTAACCCCTGGCATGTGGAAACACATTCTAACATTAAATTGCACACAATTTAATGTGCAGCACCAAAGTGCAATACGTACACAAACCAGGACTTTAACCAGATTAACATATTTCATCGTTTTGCTCTCACAAGCGAATACTTAGGAGAAAACAAGCGTGAATCAGCAGTTGGTACTAGCTAGCTACTAGCTAAAACTCGTTAGCCAGCACAAAACAGCGCTGTATGGCTCAAAAAAAGTGAGCTTACCACCAACAGGATAAATAAGTGAACAGATGCACATTATTAAAAGCACTCACCATCGAGGGTTCTCTCACGTTCGTCTTCAGCTTGTCCTAGTCGGTTCTATGCTGATCTGCCATCTGTATCAGTCCGGGTCGCTCCTCTCACTGTGGATCTGCCACCAAGCAGAGAAAACTCCGCACCTCTTCGTTGGACCACGGTGTAGAGTTCCGCAAAACCTACAACGCTGTCTGTATCAATATCGTATTTACTCCGTGACCGAGTTAGTCCGTGAAATATTGCAAATGGCGGTCGTGTGTAGATTCATCAGAAGACGGTCGCTTTCCGTGACGTACGACCTGAACCAATCAGCGGCGACCAGGCTGTTGACGGTCACATCACGGCACGACTCAGCACAGTTGTACCCTGCGCTCGAGTAGGGACGAAAATAGCGGCTGTTAAACCGTGTTGGGGCTAGTGGAAAGAGCTACAAAGCGTGCTGAGCTGTCCCATGTTGGGCTATGTGGGGCTAGTGGAAAAGGCCCTATTGGTACTTGTGACAGTGAGAGGTGGGGAGTTCTAAGCTGGCCTACTACTGTCGCTGTAAACTCTCCACTTTGTCCATGCTGTAGTGATTCAAAGTAGGTCAGCCCTTGGAGTGCCCCTTCTGGCCTGGGACCCCAAGCATTTGTCTGTCTTGCCTGCCTGCATACAGCACCCCTGGGTAGGACCACTGAGATGACCTGGAATTTTCCTAAGATTGTCAGAAGGTGAGAACAAGGCCCCATATTGGTCTAATTATCTTTTCGTGTGGGGCAGGCATTGGCCTTAACCACTAGCTTTTCAAAAAGTCTGTGTTAACGGTCCTAAATTGGTGATGCAATGTATCTATCCAAAAATAAAACAATGAAAGACAAATGATTTTGGCCTTGGGCATTTATGATCTTTTCATGCTCAAGGTCACCACCTACTGACTGTGTGACAGTCTAACCTCAGCAGCAACTCTCCTGTTTATGCTTTTAGAGGCAGCTGGTTTTCCCAAATCTTCCCAGTATTCATTCCACACACCATGTATTCCATTAGATGGCATAAATGCTCATTAAATGCACTCAGCTGTAACCACGGTCTCCTTGCTTTTTTAGATTAATTCTTTTTCCCTCTGCTGCATAAGCATGTTTGCCCTTGACTCAGTCCGTTTGCACAGGCCATGAATGAGAATGGCTGCCCATTGGTATGCATGAGAGCAAAGGTGAGATACTGAGCCAGCAGCGGGCAACACACAGGCCATTATATTCAAACATCATGGGGCTAAACTGTCAAATGCTATTGTCACTCCGATACTCCATCTCATACACTCACTCGCTCTCAGACTTTCACTCTTTCTAGCACACTCACACAAGATTCTTTCCCATTTGTGACTTCACGTCAATGAATTAAAGAACTAATACCCTTTAATCTGGATATGTATACTCAAACACTGCTGAGGTGCAGAAGTCTCATTGACAGTTACAGAAATCGTTTGATTGCAGTGACTGCCTCAAAAGGTTGTGCAACAAAATATTAAGCTAGGGGTACCATCATTTTTGTCCAGGCCTGTTTCATGAGTTTGTTTTTTAAAATAATTCTGTTGAACCACAATTCAAAAGCATTGTCTGATTTTCATTGGTTAATTTTCATAGAATTTTTATTTATTACCACTTTTGTCAGATTCAAGTTATTTCTGTGACCATTGTGGGTTTTTCTTTCATTAACAGAGGAGTACCAACAGTTTTGTCCACATCTGTATGGGGAAAAATTCATTTTTTAGAACTATTCACTGCTCCATGACCCACATGACTTCCGCATTCCACAGTTTCTATAGAAGTCTATCGGAGTCTCGCAACTACCAAATTATACGACTATGAGAAGAACAAGATCAGTTTTTTATCATTGAGAAGACAAAATGAACCTGCTTGAGATAAGAAAATAGTCAATTTCAATATTTATTATCATTACCACTTGCACATACTTGCTTTTTCTCTCAGACTCCTCCTCCTCAGGGTTACCAGGTCACATCATCAAAAATTCTCTGTTCAATAAAACTAATATTAAACTTTTCAAACTGCCTCCATTCAGTGTCTGCATTTAGGTCTATTCATTGTAAACATGTCAGTATCTATGTCTTGTTGTCATAATCATGTTCTTAGCACAGACCGGTACTTAGCAAATTCACCCTCTGAGGGATCTGACCGTGTTTTAGAAAATGAATTGACAGACCAGAATGCAGTTCACCTACTGGCACCAGGAGTAACTCAAAACAATGTGCTTTTTTAATAGTTAAAGAGAACCTTTAATTTAAATTGAATATCAAATACAATATAATGTTGGTTTGTCACTTTTAATTGACAGCTAGAGATACAATAAATGTGTTAGTAGTGTGCATAATCATTATTATCTTGACCCTTTTCTCTCTCTTGCCCATATTCTGCCAATGGCAAAATTAATTACATTAACTGTGCATGTGGCTAATTGTGATTAACTCAATGTGCCCACCACTAAAATGTGCACATCCTTATTAAACACATGTGCAGCATTAGCTCATAAATTCTCCCAAAGGGAAAAAGATTTTCATTGTGTCATTGCCTTGAGAATGTGATTTACTGTGTATGTTTCACTTACTGTAAAGTCTGTTATCTGCACTGATAAAAGCCAATGCCATACACTCTGCTTGATTCACTCAAGCTGATTGAGTTCTAGAAACTCTGAGGTTATTACCAAGGCAATGCTGGCAAGAGAAGACAATTTATTATGCTTGTGGGGCATTTTTTTTAAAATGTAGCATAACAAATGGAGAACGGGGTTATTTTTGCCAAGTATTTCAATTTTGATGCATTTTTTTCCTAGTGGGATTTTTCAAAATGGAAAACACATGTTCAAAAATAAAGGTGTTATCATTATTTTATATTACTCATGGCACAAAGAAACATGGATACAGAAATTATACCCAGTAAACCCCTCTTTGATAAACCTAAACTGCACAGAGGGCGAGAAAAAGGGACACTAAGGGTGCTAACTTTGAAAGTTTACAGATGGAAGTTGCACTGATTTAAAAGCCACATCTTAGGCATGAACTCATAATAGTATTACTGGAATCACCTTTGCCCACTGTTAGATGAATGGGTGCATTGATCAGTGTTGACACGGTGGCAGGCTGCCACAGACCCACAGATGGCAGTGGAGGTCATCCCTCTGCACCGTCTGCTTTTCATGCTCTCATGAACACAGGTAGCCGGGTCAGGAGGGCACCCACACACTGTAGGAAATTACTGGAAGGAAAAGCACAGCACAAGCAAAACTTGTAGTGATTCATATTTAAATGCACAAGACATCATCAAATTTCATCAATTACCAACAATTGCATCACTGCATCACACAATTTTCACATGCCGTTGGCATTGTTATTTATGTACTCCCCTGTGTGATCGTGGAGATAGCGTTTGACGTCATCCACTCAGTCACTAGCAGGCGGCAGACACAACACCAAAATGCTCTCCTGCTCATCTCTGGTGATTTCAACCATACTTCACTGTCCTCCATTCTGCCTACATTCACCCAGTATGTCACATGCCACACCAGAGACAATGAAACACTGGACTTATTTTATGCAGACACCAAGGACGCTTACACCTCATCGCTACCCCCCCCCCCCTTCCCGGGAAGATCGGACCATAATTTGGTTCACCTCCTGCCTGTGTACAAACCCCTGGTACACAGATAACCTCCTGTTACACACACAGTATACATATGATCTGAGGAGGCAGAGGACACTCTGAAGGACTGTTTTAAATCACCACGTACCCAAGACAGATCACCACGTACCCAAATCAGAAGCCGTGGATGAACAGAGAAGTGCGACTTCTGCTAAAAGCACGTAACAATGCCTTTAGATCTGGTGATGCACAGGACTACAGTTCATCCAGGGCAGATCTGAAGAGGGGCATCAAGAAGGCCAAGCACAGCTACAAGCTGAAGGTGGAGGAACATTTTAGGGACTCTGACCCCCGACGTATGTGGCAGGGCATTCAAGCTATCTCTGATTATAAGCCCAGCAACTCCATACCTATAGCCATGACTGTGCCCTTTCTCAATGAGCTAAATAACTTCTATGCTCGTTTTGACAAGGACAACAATGAAAAGAACATCAGTTTCCCACCCTCTGATGACCTCCACCACCTCACACTCACCCACACCGACGTCCGTAATGCACTGAGTCATGTCAACGTACGTAAGGCTGCTGGCCCTGATGGCATTCCTGGGCGTGTGCTGAGGGCATGCACTGAGCAGCTGGCAGGGGTCTTCACAGACATCTTCAATCTGTCCCTGGCCCAGGCCGTGGTACCAGCGTGCTTCAAGACCACTTCAATAGTACCAGTGCCGAAACATTCAACACCATCGTGCCTAAATGACTATCGCCCTGTGGCACTGACGCCCATAGTCATGAAGTGCTTTGAGCGACTGGTCTTGGCACAGCTAAAAAAAAAGGCCTGGACCCTCATCAGTTCGCCTACCGGAACAACAGGAGTACAGAGGATGCGGTTTCTACAGCGCTGCACTATGTACTCTCACACCTGGATGACAAGAACACCTACGCAAGAATGCTGTTTATTGACTTCAGCTCAGCATTCAACACAGTTATCCCCTCCAAGTTGCTCACCAAACTTGGGGACCTGGGAATCAGTACCTCCACCTGCAAATGGATCATGGATTTTCTGACCAACAGACCCCAGCATGTTAGGTCAGGCCCCAACCGTTCTTCCGTCATCACACTCAACACTGGTGTACCACAGGGCTGTGTGCTCAGCCCATTCCTCTACTCCCTCTACACCCATGACTGCAGGCCTATGTATGGATCCAATTCCATCATAAAGTTCGCAGATGACACCACGGTGATTGGACTCATCAGGGACAACGACGAGTCAGATTACAGGGCAGAGGTTGAGCACTTGGCTACTTGGTGCGCTGACAATAACCTGCTCCTTAACACCAGCAAAACCAAGGAGCTCATAGTGGACTACAGGAAGGAGAGGGAAGAGACACATGACCCCATCCATATCAATGGCATAGCTGTTGAACGTGTCCCCAGCTTCAAATTCCTGGGGACCCACATCTCGGAGGACCTGTCCTGGTCAGTTAACACCACCAGCCTGATCAAGAAGGCCCATCAGCGCCTCTTCTTCTTGAGGACATTGAAGAAGAACCATCTGTCAACTGACATCCTGGGCAACTTCTACCGCTGCGTGATAGAGAGCACCCTGACCAACTGTATCACACTCTGGTATGGGAGCTGCTCTGTAACTGACCGCAAGGCGCTGCAGCGGGTGGTGAAAACCGCCCAACGCATCACAGGGACTCCACTTCCAGCTATAGAGGACGTCTACAGGAAAAGATGTCTGCGCCGGGCACGCAGCATTCTTAGGGACTCCAACCATCCTGCTCATGGACTGTTCCAGCTTCTCCCCTCCAGAAGACGTTTCAGAAGCCTTCGGACTAGAACCAGCAGGTTTAGGAACAGTTTCTTTCCAACAGCTGTCACGTTATTGAACTTAGTTCCCCGCTGACTCTCTTACAATCATCTTTTACCATCCTCACCTGTACATAACTGCATAACTACATAACTACATCTAACTTATTGCACATTATTTGCACATAACAGTACTTTTAACTTTCTGCACTGCTGCATATATTTGCTTAAATTGCACATACTGTTAATTACCGTATATACTGCACTGCTGTCCTTTGCACTTCTGATTGGATGCTAAACTGTGTTTCGTTACCTTGTATTCATACATGTGTAATGACAATAAAGTTGAATCTAATCTAATCTAAATCCACTGTATGGGAGCAGCTTTGTGATCCACATGGTGAGGACACTGACAGCCTCACACACATCATCACAGACTAAATCAACTTCTGCGTGGACAACACCATAACCACCAAGACCATATGTTGTTTCTCAAACAACAAACCCAGGATTAACCCTGAGATAAAGTCACTGCTGAAGGAGAAGAAAAGGAATCTCAAGGGTCGGGAGCAAGGAGGGATGGAACTAAGTCTGTCAGAGGGAGCTAAAAAGAACAGAGCGGGGAAGGACAGCTCCAGAAGAAGATGGAGGACAAGCAGCAACAGAGTGACACAGCGGGTGTCTGGAGAAGCTCAAAACCATTCTGGGCACCAGAAACCTCCTCCCAGGCCACAGGGGTCGGGAATGGGTGAACATACTGGTTCAGGTTCATCTAGTCCACTGTCCACGCCTCCACCCAACACCCCCCTCCTCTCCAAGCACACAACAACCCTGCCCCAACCTGACTCTCACTAAGACCCAGGTGAGAGCTGAACTGAGGAAGATCAAGGTGAGGAAAGCTGCAGGTCCAGATGGCATCAGCTCGAGGATCCTCAAGTCCTGTGCAGACCAGCTATGTGGGATGGTGGAGCACATCTTCAGCCTGAGCCTGAAGCTGGGGAGGGCACCACAGCTGTGGAAAACACAGTGTGTGGTACCTGTACCAAAGACCCCTCACCCCAAAGACCTGAACAGCTTCAGACCAGTGGCCCTCACATCACACCTAATGAAGACCCTGGAGAGGCTGCTCCTTGCCCATCTCCGCACCCTGGTGGGACCAGCGATTGATTCACTTCAGTTTGCCTACCAGCATGGCATCGGGGTGGAGGATGCAGGGATCTTCCTCCTAGACCATTCCCTATCCCATCTGGAGAAGCCTGGGAGCATGGTGAGGATCATGTTTTTATTTTGATTTGAAATTTGATTTCTCCAGTGCTTTCAACACCATCCAACCAGTGATCCTGAGGGACAAGCTACTGTGTGCAGGGTTGGACCAGCATCTGTCATCGTGGATCCTGGACTCCCTCACAAACTGACCACAGTTTGTGAGAACCCAAGACTGTGTGTCTGATACCATCATCTGCAGTATCCCCCCCCCCCAATGGAACAGTTCTGGCTCCCTTCTTGTTCACCCTCTACACTGCTGACTTTTCACACAACACACCGCATTGCCATCTACAGAAGTTCTCTGACGACTCTGCGATCATTGGCCTCATCTCTAATGGAGATGATGCAGAGTACAGAGGACTTATCCAGGACTTCATGGGCTGGTGCCTGCAGAACTGCCTCCAGATCAATGCGAGGAAAACTAAGGAACTCGTAGTGGACTACCTAAGGTGAGGACAACCCCCACAGCACCAGTAAACATCCAGGGAATAGACACTGAAATGGTAACATCTTAAAGTACCTTGGTGTTCTCCTGAACAATAAACTGGACTGGTCACACAACGCCAACGCGCACTACAAGACCTCAGGAGGAAACACAGCGCATGTGTTTCCTCCTGAGGAAAATCAGGTCTTTTGGAGTGCAAGGGGCACTCCTGAAGACCTTCTATGTTTCAGTGGTGGTATCGCCATCACATTTGGAGTGGTCTTCTGGGGCAGCAGCATCACAGCAGCCGACAGGAAGAGAATGAACAGACTGATCAAAAAAGCTAGCTCTGTTCTGGGGCAACGCCTCGATCCAGTGGAGAAGATAGGAGAGAGGAGGATGGTGGCTAAGCTGTCATCTCTGTTGGAGTCTGAGTCCCACCCCATGCAAGACATGCTGAACACACTGAGGAGTTCATTTAGCAGGAGGCTGCGTCATCCTAGGTGCACGCCGGAGAGGTTCCACAGGTCCTTCCTACCTATGGCTGTCAGACTTTATAACCTAACCAGGGCTGCTCATGGAGGTGGTATTAAATGTACTAAACATAACAACCTTGCACAATAAATCATCCCCTCCACTATACAACTAGGACAATGTCAATCATTACTGAGGGTGACAACACTGTTGATTCAAATATGGAATATACTTTCTGCGCACATATTTATATTCTGCAGGGTAACTTAAAAAACCATAATGCTGTTTATACCAGCTAGCTGCAATGCCCCTGCACTGTGTATATGCAGACGTGGACAAAATTGTTGGTGCCCCTCTGTTAATGAAAGAAAAACCCACAGTGGTCACAGAAATAACTTGAATCTGACAAAAGTGGTAATAAATAACAATTCTATGAAAATTAACCAATGAAAATCAGGCAATGCTTTTAAATTGTGGTTCAACAGAATTATTTTAATAAACAAACTCATGAAACAGGCCTGGACAAAAATGATGGTACCCTTAACTTAATATTTTGTTGCACAACCTTTTGAGGCAATCACTGCAATCAAACAATTTATGTAACTGTCAATGAGACTTCTGCACCTTCCAGCAGGTATTTTGACCCACTTCTCATGAGCAAACTGCTCCAGTTGTCTCAGGTATGAAGGGTGCCTTCTCCAGATGGCATGTTTCAGCTCCTTCCACAGATGTTCAGTAGGATTTAGATCAGGGCTCATAGAAGGCCACTTTAGAATAGTCCAATGTTTCACTCTTAGCCATTCTTGGGTGTTTTTAGCTGTGTGTTTTGGGTCATTATCCTGTTGCAAGACCCATGACCTGCGACTGAGACCAAGCTGTCTGAAACTGGGCAGCACATTTCTCTCTAGAATACCTTGATAGTCTTGAGATTTCATTGTACCCTGCACAGATTCAAGACACCCTGTGCCAGATGCAGCAAAGCAGCCCCAGAACATAACAGAACTGTCACCATGGGGTGAGACGCCGGCTCGGCGCTCAGCCCATGCTCCTTTTATCCCTACCTCTCATTGGGCAGCGCCTCAGCTGGTTCCCAGCTGTCAGTGTCAAGGGACGGCTGGGGCCAATTAATCCTCATCAGCTGGGGCGCTGCTAATGAGTATAAAGAGGAGCAGCCTCGATCATTCGGGGCTGCGACATAAGCACTGCTAGGCTGGAGTCCCTTCGTCCGGTTCCAGTCCTTGACTCATCTGCAGCATTACCTGTAAGTGTTACCCTGTAAGGAGCTGTTGTGCCTCTGTACCCCCTTGTCTGGTGCTAGCCCGCTGCTGCTTAATGTATCACTTGGGTGTATCACCTTATATGAGTATCTGAGTACTGGAGCCCTATGCCAGTGCCAGCTCTCTGGCTGCTAGACCCGTGAGTGTACCCGCTGTGAGTTTTCATGCTGTTACCCCTTCGCCCGGTGCCAATTGTTAACTCTGGTGCTGTACTGCTCGCGTATGTTACTATGTATGAGCATTTGTGCTTTCCTCATCCCTTCCCTCTGTCACTAATAAACATCACAACTGACTGGCTCGCCCTTGGCTCTCTTTTTGCGTGGCTCCCTAGAGCCACGTGTGACAAGAACCTCCTCCATGTTTCACAGTAGGGACAGTGTTCTTTTCTTGGTGTCCTTCATTTTTGCGTCTGTGAACATAGAGCTGATGTGCCTTGGCAAAAAGTTCCAGTTTGGTCTCGTCTGTCCATAGGACATTCTCCCAGAAGCTTTGTGGCTTGTCAACATGCAGTTTGGCAAATTCCAGTCTGGCTTTTTTATGATTTGTTTTCAACAGTGGTGTCCTCCTTGGTCGTCTCCCATGAAGTCCACTTTGGCTCAAACAATGACAGATGGTGCGAACTGACACTGATGTACCTTGACCTTGGAGTTCACCATGAATGTGTTTAGAGGTTGTTCTGGGCTCTTTTGTTACCATTCTTCATCAAGTTTCCTCCTGCGGCCACATCCAGGGAGGTTGGCTACAGTCCCGTGGATCTTAAATTTCTGAATAATATGTGCAACTGTAGTCACAGGAACATCAAGCTGCTTGGAGATGGTCTTATAGCCTTTACCTTTAACATGCTTGTCTATAATTTTCTTTCTAATCTCCTGAGACAACTCTCTCCTTTGCTTCCTCTGGTCCATGTTTAGTGTGGTATACACCATGTCCAAACAGCACAGTGACTACTTGTCACCCTTTAAATAGGCCGACTGACTGATTACAAGTTTGTAGACACCTGTGATGTTAATTAGAAGACATCTTGGTTGAACATGTCCTTATGGTCACATTATTTTCAATCTTTTCTAGGGGTACCATCATTTTTGTCCAGGCCTGTTTCATGAGTTTGTTTTTTAAAATAATTCTGTTGAACCACAGCTAAAAAGCACTGTCTGATTTTCATTGGTTAATTTTCATAGAATTTTTATTTATTACCACTTTTGTCAGATTCAAGTTATTTCTGTGACCATTGTGGGTTTTTCTTTCATTAACAGAGTACCAACAATTTTGTCCACGTCTGTATCTGTGTACATCTGTATATTCTTTTACTGCTTTTGGCTAACTAGCTCTTATCCTATTTACTGTTGCTCTGAGTGCTACTATCTCTTTGCTGCTGCAATCCTGGAATTTCCTCATCGTCGGACTAATAAAGGCTTATCTTATTTAAAATTCTACACACAATACCCCAAAATAACAATGTGAAAAAGTTGTTTTT
Source organism: Pholidichthys leucotaenia (assembly GCA_020510985.1). Taxonomy (NCBI): domain Eukaryota; kingdom Metazoa; phylum Chordata; class Actinopteri; order Cichliformes; family Pholidichthyidae; genus Pholidichthys; species Pholidichthys leucotaenia. Next base: position 330,268,919 of record CM035840.1, on the reverse strand, counting down.
TTAGATTTTTGCATTTTTTTTTAAATAAACTAAGAAATCACATGTACATAAGAAGAAGCCATCTCTGTTGTCATTCAGTCCATTCAGCCAATCATGTACAGTAGAACGAAATTACGTTTCTCCTATCTACAATGTAGAATCTGAGGAGTCGTGTCATTTAAGACGCTGCCACAAACAACTTCTCTCCCCCCCCCCCCCATTCTATTCTGCTGAGCACCAAGCTAGAAGGAGGGAAATACCATTTTTATATGATTTTTGGTATGACCCGGTCAGGACTTGAAGCCCAACCTCCTGGTTGTGGGGCAGATGCCCTATCAACTAGGCCACCACTCCAGTATTAATGGTATTCACAGCCTTTGCCATGAAGCTCAAAATTGAGCTCAGGTTCATCTTGTTTCCAATAATCATCCTTGAGATGTTTCTACAGTTTAATTGGAGTCCATCTGTGGTAAGTTCAGTTGATTGGACATGATTTGGAAAGGCACACACCTGTCTATATAAGGTCCCACAGTTGACAGTGCATGTCGGAGCACAAACCAAGCATAAAGTCAAAGGAATTGTCTGTAGACCTCTGAGACAGGATTGTCTCGAGGCACAAATCTGGGGAAGGGTACAGAAAAATTTCTGCAGCTTTGAAGGTCTCAGTAAGCACAGTGGCCTCCAGCATCCATGAATACGCAGGTGGCTAATTCAACAAGAGCAGACAGACTGAAGAGAGTGTCCAATTTATCCTCTCCCACAAATTGGCAACTGGTAGTGCTTGCAGCTGCGGGCAAAGAAGCTCAATTAGCAGGTAGAGAGGGAGACAGAGCAGGCAGAAACCCTTACAGTACACCCCTCCCCCGCAACAGATGCCTCCTGGTGTCATTTTGGCTTGTCGGGGTGTCGGCAGTAAAAATCCTTAATCAGGGAGTTGTCCATAATAAATGACTGGGGAATCCAAGACCTCTCCTCAGGACCATAGCTCTTCCAGTTCACCAAAAACTGGATGCCACGCCCCCTGCAAAAGGCATCCAAGATGTGAGTCACCACATAGACAAGACCCCCATCGATCATCTTTGGGGGTGGAGGTGGTTTGGATGGGGGACACAGGGAGCTGGTGAATATAGGCTTGATGTGGGACACATGAAAGGTGGGGTGGACATGAAGAGAAGAAGGGAGTTCGAGCTCGACTGTGGAGGGTTTCACCACAGCCTTGATTGTAAAAGGACCAACAAACCAGGGGGCAAGTTTCTTGGACTCAGTCTTGAGAGGGAAGTTTCTGGTAGATAACCACACTCGCTGACCCACAGTATAGGCAGGGGCCTGGTGCCTCCTCCCATAGCATTCTCCCCAACTTACCTGAGCAAAGCCGCCTTGTGTCCTTCAAGGAACGCTTGCAGCTAGCAATGTGGGCAGCAACGGAAGGGATGGTGATCTTGTCCTCTGAGATGGAGAGCAGGGGCAGGGGTTGTACCCCAGGGACACTCGAAGAGGGAAAACCCAGTGGCAGCAAACGTGGCAGAATTGTAGGCTTATTCCACCCACGGTAGATATGCACTCCATGAAGATGGGTCAGATGCTGTTACACAGCAGCGCATAGCTTCCAGCTCCTTATTTGCCCACTCACTCTGCCCATTGCTTTGGGAGATGGTAGTAGCCGGAGGAGAGACTGACTGGTCGCCCAACAGACTTGCAGAACGCCCTGCAGAGATGAACTGTGAGAAGTACTGGGGCCCTGGTCAGAGACAATGTCAGCAAGGATCCCGTGTAACCTCACCACATGGGTCATAAGCAGGCGGATGGGAGTTCTCAGGGGCACAAAATGCACAGCCTTGGAGAATTGGTCAACAATGGTGAGTATCACAGTGTACCCGTTGGAAGGGGGTAACCCCGTAATGAAGTCCAGAGCAATATTTGACCAGAGACGATTGGGCACAGGAAGAGGCTGAAGCAGACCTGCTGGGGGGAATGTAAGGGATTTCCGGGTGACCATTGAGGGCAGACCTTGATGTAGGACGGGACATCTTTCTCCATTGACAGCTACCAAAACAAATGTCGGAGTGATGCTGATGGGAGATGATGAACCCGAGAAAGCTGGGAGTGGTAACATGGAACTCAAACTTTTCACCTTTGACAGAGAGCTGGTTCTCTAAAAGGGGTTGGAGAACTGCTCTAACATGGACCTGATGTTCTTCAGGGCATCGAAGAAAAAAAACAAGGACGTCATGTACACAAATATGAGTAAGTTCAGGAAATTATGAGGAACATCATTAATCATCCGCTGGAAGACAGCGGGGGCATTCGTGAGACCAAATGGCATGATGCAATATCCAAACTGGCCCAGATGAGTTTTAAATGCCATCTTCCACTCGTGCCACTCCCTGATCCTAATGAGATGGTATGCATTGTGCAGATCGAGTTTGGAGTTAACCCTCTGAGTGTGAGAATTTGTGTGCCCCTAGTGGCAGAGTGTGGCACTGCGCCTGCCTTCTCACTCTGACTTTGTCAAAAGTACGTGAGATTTTTTTTTTTTTTTAAATGTACTGATTTCTTGTTCATATACTTTGAAGATAAGATGATGAGGTACCTCTGTACAAAAAACGGTATCAAAAGGCTGAACCATTTTATTGACAAAAAATATTTACCACTCTTGACCACTGGAGGTATGTTGCAGTTCTGCACCATACACACTCAAAGGGTTAATGACGGAACCCTGAAGCAGGTCAAACGCTGAGTTTAAGAGGGGAAGCAGGTATTTGTCCTTTACAGTGACTTTATTGAGTTCTCTGTAATAAATACATAGACGCAGGGAGCCATCCTTCTTGCCCACAAAGAAGAAGTCCGCCCCCAGTGCCGATGGCGAATTAAACCTGCAAATCAAACCAGTGATTTCTTAATATATTTCTCAATTGACTCTCTCTCCAGTGCTGAAAGGCTATACAGTTTACTGGATGGCAGTGGGGCCCCCTGCTGGAGCTCAATTGCACAGTCATAGGGTCGATGTGGGGGAAGAGATAGTGTTTTAACCCTACTAAAAACCGAGGCAAATCATGATACTCGGAAGGATACTTTAGACAGATCCGGAGGCTCAGGAGCTGGGGTTTTAATAGGGATAGATGGGGAACATGCAGCAGACCGAAGGCAAGCAGCCATACAATATGGACTCCAAGAACTAATTACCCCTTTATTCCAGTCAATGACAGGGTTGTGAGCCTTCAACCAAGGAAATCCCAGAACTATGGGGGGAGCTAAGGCCAGAATGACCAAGGACAGATTCTCATGGCGGTTTCCTGAGGCTAATAGAGCGAGAGGGACAGTTTGTTTAGAAACCTGGCAAAGGGACCGGTCAGCAAGGGTAATCGCTTTCAGTCGTTGAGGTAACTAGAGACAGGGTTGTTTTTTTTTTTTAACCGGGTTGCCAGAGTCTCTGAAATGAGATTTTGTTCTGCATCTGAGTCAATTAAAGCTGCCCCAACATACTCAGTAGCCTCAAGCAACACTAACGGGTAATGTGAAACAATTGGCGGAGGGGTTTGAAGTTTTACCCATCAGGCCCCCTACAGTCATTAATGGGCTTGGACTTAACTTCGTGGGGCAGTAGACCACCATATGACCAGGTTTACCACAGTACAAGCACAACCCCTCCTCATGACATAACCATAGGCTTGGGCTCACTGGCTGTCGGAAGCGTGAGAAGGTGTGGTTTGGGAGCAGACAAGAACGAAGGAGAGTTGCGGGGATAAGACTGCCATTCCCTTGCACGCTGACGAAGCCTATTGTCCATCTTAACCCTTTGAGTGTGTATGGTGCACAACTGCGACATACCCCCTAGTGGTCAAAAGTGTTAAATATTTTTTGTCAATAAAACAGTTCAAATTTCCAAGGCTATAACTTGAAAGTGGTAAGAGATAATGACTTACTGTCAATTAGAAAGATGTAAAATATGATCCAAAGTTTCAGATAGGAATAAATTTATGCATCTAATTTGCATAATGTCATGGCACCTCTTTAAATTCCATAACTCAGTCAAAACTGGACTTTGGATGTATTCACACAAAAAAATGGTTCAGTCTTTTGACACCATTTTTTGTACAGAGGTACCTCATCATCTTATCTTGAAAGTATATGAACATATACAGTAAATATATAACATATATATGAAAATATATAAATATATTTTCATATATATTTATGAAAATCAGTAAATATACAAATATATGAAAATCAGTACATTTTAAAAGAACCCAGAAATGTCTCACTTACTTTTGACAAAGTCAGAGTGAGAAGGCAGGCACAGTGCCACACTCTGCCACTAAGGGCACACAAATTCTCACACTCAAAGGGTTAACCACCAAAGAAATCAATTCATCCAGTGTTTTGGGCTCCTCGAGGAGGTGCGTGAGTTTGTTGCGAAGAGAACCATTCAGACTGTGAATGAACACCCAGCAGAGAGCACTTTCATCCCACCCTGCTTCAGCGGCGAGAACCCGGAATCCACCAAATGCTCCGCCACAGTTCTTTGCCCCTGACAAAGATCGATGAGCCGGGTGGATGCACTCCCCTCCTTGTCAGTATGACCAAAAACAGGAATTCACTGGTAAATCGGTCGTATGTATATTACAAATAATTGGACCCCTCAATTATTGCCTGGGCACAAGAGAGGGTGCGCCCATCAAGCAACCCTGTAAGGAAACTAATCTAACTCTTGTCAGAGGGGAAGTCACCAGGAGCGCTGTCAAAAAAACAAGCCGAACATTGCAGCATGAACCCGCTGGCCTCTCCTACCTGGCTGTTGTAGTGCTCAGGGGTGGGAGTACGGCGGGGACATGGCTAAACTGCTTGTGGACCGGAGCTGCCGCTGGAGGCAGACCCCCCAGACCAGAATTGTGGCTAGGCCCTGGACCAGTGCTTTCTAATTTAGTAGAGCCGCTCTGAGTTTTCATTATTTCATTTAATATCACCTAGTTTTGTTTATTAACCTGATTGGTGTGTTGCTCAACGGCACCGAAATGGGAATTTACAGCTTCCATCTTAGTTGCTGGGTCTAAATTGCTGGTCACTTACTGTCAAGGAACAGAACCTCCGACCCAAAAGCAACTCAGAGGGAAACCGTAACAGAGTGAAACAATAATCTTTTTTACAAAATGTGCAAATGTGGATTGTGCAGGATGGCTCTGGAAACCCTGCAGGAGAAACAGAAACAAGAGTTAGAGTGGTCAATGGGCTCATTTAATACTTTTACTGTGTAAATGCTTACAGGATCTTCTGAGTGGTGGTGGGCAGCTGAGTAGAAGATCCTTCCAGGGCTGGACATTGGTAATAGAGGAAGGGGGCACCAGTGAGGGGGCTGAGGGAATGCTGGAGGAGCAGCTGGGTGCAGGCTTGCCAGGCCTATGTGAAAAGGAGGGGTGATGGTGAAGAGACTGAGAAAACACAAAGGTGACTTGGCTTACTTGGGTTGGGGGAAGGAAATGTGCACAGCCTGGGGGAATTCCAAAATCCGATCCATAGAGCGGAATCTAAATCCAATGAGCAGGCAGAGGGTCAGAGCATGGCAAGCAAACACAAGGCAGGCAAAATCCAAATGGTCAGGCAGGTTCAGGGTCTAGAGCAAGCAGAAGTCAAAGCACTGCAAAGAAAGACAGAATGAGTCACAGTTGATCTCAAGGCAAGGATATGCAGGTGGCTAAGTCGACATGAGCAGACAGACTGAAGGGAGAGTGTCCAATTTATCCTCTCTCACTAATTGGCATGTGGTGGTGCTTGCAGCTGTGGGGAGACAGCTCAATTAGCGGTAAGAGAGGGAGACAGGAACTCTTAGAGAAACCAGCTGAACATCTCTGGAGAGATCTGAATATGGCTGTGCACTGACATATCCCATCCAACCTGATGGAGCTTGAGAGGTGCTGCAATGAGGAAAGGGCAAAACTGCCCAAAGATAGGTGTGCTTAGCTTGTGGCATCAAATTCAAAAAGAGGCATTACTTGAGGCTGTAGCGGCTGCCAAAGGTGCTTCAACAAAGTATTGAACAAAGGCTGTGAATACTTATGTGCATGTGATTTCTTAGTTTGTTTGTTTTTTTCATTTTTAATAAATTTGCAAAAATCTAAAAAGAAACTTTTTTCACGTTGTCATTACAAGGTATTTTGTGTAGAATTTTGAGGAAAAACTGAATTTAATCCCTTTTGTAAAAGGCATTTTTTTTTCATAATAAAAACAGTATTTACTCAATTTCCCCAGTCTATTATACTCAGAAGTTCTTGGTTTCTTTGCATTTGACAGAACTCTTAACAAATATATCAGTTTTCTATCTGTTATACCATCTATACTTATCTAAAATGTAAACTGCAGGATATAAAATTAGTTCAACACCTAAAAATATGTTCTTTCTACTGATCTAAACAAAGTGCAATGATACAGACTTACACTCTTACAGTATATTATGTCATAGATCTGGGTGAGTGCAGCGCATTCTGTTAATTTTAACTATATCAGGGTGTTTACCTCCAACTTCAGAAGCAGTAAGAACCCTAATTACCTGCAGCAGTCATCAGTTATCTCCACTTGTCTCTGATTATTCCCACACTACTACAAGCGAGAGTGGTGTTTAAGTAGCAGCATGGGATTGTTATGTTTGGTCAGTGCTCTGCCAGCCTTCCTTGCCGTCTCCTGCTCCCCAGGTCTTCGGCTGTGTCTCAATTCAGGTGTTGTAGCCTTGTAGACTGCGGCCCTGGAGGCCAGAGCACTCAAAGGTAGGGTAGTCTGCATCTAAAGGCTGAGTTATGGCTGCTATATGTGATGGTCTTGTCTTTGGAGGATGTGTGTTTGCATGACCATGCACTACCCTGTTGCCTAGCAACCATGACAGCTTGCATTGTTTTTTTTTTTTTTTAATGACATTTTTTGACAGAGAGAACTTTATTTTTATCTTTTTTATTATTGTATTTTCTTTACCTTTTACTGGGGAATCTTCACCAGACAGAGAGGATGATGATGAGATAAAATAAGACTTTAACTCATGTTAAAGTCAGCAGGTAAAATTAAGGTAAATTAAAACCACAAAATAGATAAAACCTGTGAGCTGGTTGCCAATTGCCAATCAAATCTAAAAGAAGAAGAAAATAATTTTTATTACTTTAAATATGTATACCAGTTAGATTGAACTCTAAAATATATTCTTAATTACATGAACAGTAGAAAATATAATGGTCTACTGCTATCATTTATGATCATGATGTAGCTAAATAATTAGATGTTCTGCCTTGTATCAGCACTGACATTTAGTTTTTAATGTTCTAAAGCAGACCACAGTCCTGTACTGTAGCATGATAAGCCTCAATGATTTTCAGCAGCAGTAGAACAGATTCCATCTTCAGCTTCATCTCAGCTGTACCAGTGCATCTCAGTAAATTAGAAAATCATGATATTGTGGAAGATGTGAAAATGACGAGGCAGTGTTCTTTCTCAGAGTCAGCTTTATTCACATCTCCATCATTTCAAAGCAGAAAAAAGAGAATGAAACAGTAAACTCTCGTCCTTAAATATCAGGGACTTCACACCTCATAGATCACATGTCCCACAGACCACCTTGCATAATAAAGACAGTCACAATGCATTTCCCTCCATGATATCACTTCCACTGTCTCCCACACATCCTTTAATCGACCCCCCACAGTCTCCAGCCTTGCATAACAAGGCTAAGCTTCCTGCCTTTGTTCTGACCTAAAATGCGAGTCACAGAACCGGTCCAACAGGTCCATTGAGTGTTCACCACACAAGCCCCCCCAGCATTTTAGAAAAACAGAACAAAAAGAAAATAACCACATGCATGCCGTGATAGCATCAATACACATCAGTCCACATGCTGGATAGGCTTCAGCCTCCTGCCGAATCTGCTGTAGCTGGGGTTCACCGTCTCTGCGGCGCTGTCCCGCTGGGGATTTGCCGTCTGGGGGCGGAAACCCTTTGTCAGTCTCTGCGGGTGTTCTGGGGAAACATTACTTTGGGAAACATTACTGTGTGAAACCCTCCGTGGTGGTCTACCTCGCCGCGGGGCCTTTGCCAACAGCACTTCCTCCTCTGCCACCACAAAAGCGGGTTTAAGTCTGTCTATGCCAATTTTCTCTTTCCTACCCCCCAAATCTAGCAAAAACTTGTCCCCTGTTTCTAGCACTCTGAATGGTCCATCATAAGGCGGTCGCAGTGGGGTTCGATGCGCATCGTGTCTAACAAAAACAAACTCTGCGTTCTTCAAAGTTTTAGGCACAAAAACGCGCGGAAAACTGTGGTGCGCGGGGCCGGGCAGCGTGCTTGATTCTATGTTACTCCGCAACAGCTGAGATGGGGAGGCGTTTGGCGCAGGGTTATCTGGGAGAAACTCCCCAGGCAGCCGGAGTGGCTGCGCAAACACAAGCTCCGCTGGGGAGGCTTCTAGATCCTCTTTAGGTGCAGAACGCAACCCCAATAACACCCATGGTAACTTGTCAACCCAATTTGTATCCGTCAGTGACGCTCTGAGAGCCGCTTTCAATGACCTACGAAAACGTTCGCATAACCCGTTAGCCTGCGGATTGTACGCGGTTGTGCGGTGAATTGTGATACCCAGGCTGCGGGCCATTGTCGACCAAAGCTCGGAAACAAATTGAGGGCCTCTGTCGGACGTAATGTCCGACGGAACGCTGAAGCGCGCCACCCAAGCTATTAAAAATGCGCGCGCCACTTCCTCGGCCGTGGTTGATGCCAGCGGGACCACTTCAGGCCAGCGCGTGGTGCGGTCCACCATTGTCAGAAGATGTGTGCACCCCTGTGACAGCGGGAGGGGTCCATCGAGGTCCACATGAACGTGATCGAACCTCTTGGCCGGAATGTGAAACGGTTCCAAAGGAGCTCTCATGTGCCTGTGTACTTTGGCTCTTTGACACGCCGTGCAGGCTGCTGCCCACTCTTTGACCTGTTTGCGGAGGCTCGGCCAAACAAATTTCTCTCCCACCATTTTGACCGACGCACACACTCCAGGGTGCGCCAAAGAATGAACCGAGTCAAAAAAGCGGCTGCGCCACGCGGCCGGTGCTACTGGACGCGGCCGTCCAGTGGAGACATCGCAGATTAGGGGGGGCATACCATCTTGCAGCACCCTGCTCTCCAGCCCTAACCCTGTTGGTCCAGACTGGAGCGCGCGCAGGTCCGCGTCATTAACCTGCTCTGCGGCCATGGCTGCATAATCTAACCCTACGCTGACTGGGGCTGCCACAGTGCGCAAGAGGCAATCTGCCACTACATTGAGTTTGCCCGCCACATGCTGAATATCAGTGGTAAACTCTGATATCGCGGTCAGCTGTCTCTGCTGCCGGCCTGACCACGAGTTCCGAGACCTTGGCCATCACGAATGTTAGCAGTTTGTGATCAACGAACGCGGTGAAAGCGCGTCCTTCCAGCCAGAACTGAAAGTGGCGGATGGCCAAATGGAGAGCGAGCAGCTCCCTGTCAGACGCGCTGTATTTACGTTCGCTATCGTACAAGGTCCTGCTGAAAAAGGCGAGGGGCTGCCAAACCCCGGCTACGTGTTGCTCCACGACCGCCCCTATGGCCACATCTGACGCATCAGTGGTGAGCGCTATGCGGGCCGTTGGGTCTGGGTGTGCCAACAACGTAGCCTTTGCCAAGGCTGCTTTCACCTCCGAGAACGCTTGGTCCCGCTCCGGGAACCACTCGATCTTATCCGCGGGTTTCTTTTTTTTGAGCGCGGCATACAGCGGCTGCATGAGCTGCGCCGCGTGGGGGAGAAAACGGTTATAAAAATTCACCATTCCCAAAAACTCCTGCAACGCCCTGACTGTCTGCGGCCGGGGAAAATCTGCCACAGCGCGCATTTTGTCAGGCAGCGGGACTGCTCCTTCGGGGGAGACGCGGTGTCCTAAAAAATTGATCTGCGCCACCCCGAACTGACACTTTGCTGGGTTGATTATTAACCCTTGATCTCCCAACCTTTGGAAAACTGTGGCCATGTGTTTTTCGTGTTCGTCTTCGGACGCGCTGGCTACTAAAATATCATCCAGGTAGATGAACACAAAAGGGAGATCGTGAAGCACCGCGTCCATCATGCGTTGGAACGTCTGAGCAGCCCCTTTAAGTCCGAATGGCATGCGTAAAAACTCGAATAAACCAAACGGAGTTATTATCGCTGTTTTGGGTATGTCCTCAGCGCACACTGGGACTTGGTGGTAACCGCGGACCAAGTCTATTTTAGAAAAAATGCGCGCCCCTGCCAAATGAACCGAGAAATCTTGGATATGTGGGATTGGGTAGCGGTCGTGCGCTGTAGCGTTGTTTAACCTGCGAAAAGCCCTGCAAGGGCGCCATGATCCGTCAGCTTTCGGGACCATATGTAGGGGGGAAGCCCACAGACTGTTTGAACGTCGGATAATGCCCAACCTCTCCAGGTTGGCGAACTCCTCGCGTGCTATGGCTAGTTTAACTGCGTCCAAGCGCCGAGCTTTTGCAAAAACGGGCGGTCCGGTAGTGGTAATAAAATGCTCCACCCCGTGCTTAGCGACTGTTGCCGAAAATGTGGGGACCGTGAGTGCTGGGAAGTGAGTGAGCAGTGTGTGGAACTTACAGCCTGCTGTTGTGACGTTGGCTTGTGCTGTAGGCGGGGCCACTCGCGCTGCACAGGGGACAGAATCAAAAGAGTGCATTAACCAGGCGCCTGTTAGCGAGATCAACCAACAACCCATGTGAGAACAAAAAATCAGCCCCCAGCATATTGAAATTTACTGCTGCTACAACAAAAGTCCACTCATATGCATGGCCATGTAGAGACAGAAGCAGAGTCTTCTCACCAAAGGTCTTAATCTCCGAGCCGTTCGCCGCTGACACCAGGGGACCTCCGGAACCCGCCAGTCTGTCCGCGTAGGAAGGAGTGATGAAACTCAACTGAGAGCCTGTGTCGACGAGGAACTGCCTCCCGGAGCGTGCGTCCGACAAGTAGAGCAGCTTGTTCTCTTCCCCGAGGGCCGCGGCTGCTACCGACCCCCGGTCTTGGCATTTCCTGAACGCCCGAACTGGCACGGCGGTACACACTTGCGTGCCCTCTCTGCGAAGCGGCAATGGTAGAAACAAAAGACATCCGGTCCACGTTCCCTGGACCTTGCCGCCGCCGTCGTCGGTGAGTCTGGCACCGCTGTCTCTGGCCTCCTGTCGTCTGCGGTCGTCGCGCCGAGTTCTGCTGCAGCGGCCGTGGCTGCGCACCGCTTGGTGGCGTTGACAATCCGCTGCACCTCTCGACCCAGCGCGCGGTAGTCCCATAGGGCCAACAGTGGCGAACTGGCCAGAACCGCTCTCGCTGCTGACGGTAGAGTCCTGAGGAAGAGGTGGGTGAAAATGAAGTGATCATCGTCAGAGTCTTTCAACCTCAACAACTTCTCCATCAGGCTCGCGGGCATGTCGTTTTCCCCCTCCGTCAGTGCCAGGAGCCTCTCTGCTCGTTCCTCCGCCGAGGGGGTGAATTGCTGGATGAGTGCAGCCTTCAACGCGCCGTATGTGTCGCTCTCCGGCGGCTGGTCAATCAGGCTCTCCACATGCTGGGCCATATTGTTGTCCAGCTTTGCGACTACGTGGTAGAATTTCATGACATCTACCGATATCCCCCGGAGGTTGAACTGCGCCTCAACTGCGTTGAACCAGGAGCACGGATTGTTCTGCCAGAAGTCCGGTAGCTGGACTGTAGTGGTGTTCGCTTGGCTGAGGGCTCCTGATGCGGCTGGCCCAGGGGAATTTCTTTCTTCCATGATACGTCTCGGGGTCACCAGTGTGGAAGATGTGAAAATGACGAGGCACGTTCTTTCTCAGAGTCAGCTTTATTCACATCTCCATCATTTCAAAGCAGAAAAAAAGAGAATGAAGTAGTAAACTCTCGTCCTTAAATATCAGGGACTTCACACCTCATAGATCACATGTCCCACAGACCACCTTGCATAATAAAGACAGTCACAATGCATTTCACCACCTTGCATAATAAAGACAGTCACAATGCATTTCCCTCCATGATATCACTTCCACTGTCTCCCAAGCATCCTTTAATCGACCCCCCACAGTCTCCAGCCTTGCATAACAAGGCTAAGCTTCCTGCCTTTGTTCTGACTTAAATGCGAGTCACAGAACCGGTCCAACAGGTCCATTGAGTGTTCACCACAATATGTCATTTAATTTTAAAAACTAAAATCGTCATCAGCAATATTAAATCAGGTTTAAAATGGTTCACTCTGTGTGTAATAAATATATGAAAATATCTTTTAGAATTAGCTTGCAAAAAATCACCTTTATCAAAAAACTTCTTCATTGAAATGTTTTTCTAACTTTTAACAGTAAACATGCAATATATTTATTTAGCTTGTTTCAGTTTGCAAAGTAAACTGCTAAAAAAAATCACAATCAATAAAAAAAATCATTAAATCTCTTTTATTGTGGTTATTTCAGTCAAATATCAGTTTTATTAATCTTCAGTCCAGCCCCTTGTCTCCACAACTGATCCTTGGTTCTCCACAGGTTCTCCACAGGTTCTCCACCGTGGACCTCGGAAGTAAACTAGAAAATAGAAACATAATGTTTATCATTTCAGACGTGATGGAACATTTTTAAGATCGGCATAAAGTTATTACAGATGTCCTGTCCCTCCTCAGCTTCATTAACTGCTCCGTCTCTAAAAATAACCTTAAGTGCTTTTTTAATAGCACCACATAAGCAAATAGCATCAACTTCCTGATGTCTCTACAGGACTTTAAAAGGTATCTTAAAGCAAGTTATTTCAACCACGTCATACTGTATTTTTTATTACTGACATTAGTTAATAAACTGACATTAATGGGAAAAAAAAGTTTGACTTCAGAAAAAATAACAGTTCAACAAGTTTATTTAATACATTAAGTAAAGCATACAGCACATCAGAAAAAAGTAATGTCACATAACATGAGCTTAAATAATTAGATGTTGCTGTTTTCTGGATTATTGGCATTTTCACGTTCAAACTGTTGCAGAGTTCAAGCAAAAACTTACTTTGAACTGTTTCTGACTTCAGTCCACTTCTGTCTGAACCAAGGAAAACAAAAAAAAAAAAAAACAGGTTGAGCCACACGCTGCATGCTGGATAGTTAAGGCCTCAAGGGTACTTTTAATGTATCCTTGTTTTCGGGGGTTTTAAGGCGCATTTGTCGGCCACATGTGAAGGAGCCCATGGAATAGGACAGCCTTGGAAGCAGCACAGTGACGTATCTAGCCTAGAAATGCGCACTTGGAGGATGCAGAACCTAAATTGAGACGCAGCCTTAGTCTCCAGAACTCTGAAGTAAGCTATCCCTGCAACATTCAAATTGCTCTGATTAGCCCTCACCCCAGGACCCTCCTTGGATCTGCTGTCTCCGTTCACCCAGGCTTCAAGTAAGCCCAAAACAACCTGTAATTTCCCCATTGTGGGACTAATAAAGGCTTATATTATCTTATCGTCTCCTCAGGATCTACACTGGACAAGCTCACCAATGCTATCTTCATGGACTGCTCCACAAACCTTAAAGCAAGAACTCAGCCTCAATCTCCAAACATATGTTCACCTCTTGAATTTTCCCATCACTTGCCTTGTCCCCTCGTCACTATGGGAGTATTCCCACTGAGCGGACTCACCAAGAATATTAGTAATGCATTAACAACAAATCTTTAACTCCGTATTCTGGTCTCAATGTGTTGTGTCTGCTATTGGGTCCAACTCTGCCATAACATTTAAGAGCATCTTGTAAAGACTTGTATTCATTTAAGCTTTTGATATTTTTTTTTTCTCTTTTTACTGATTTGATCACAGCAGTAGCTCCTGCCTTCTCAATTTTAGCAGACAAATTTGGGTAATAAAATTGGCATTCTCATCTTGCTTTGTCTAAGCCATGATGACTGTATTTTTTTTTTCAAACTTAAACAGTTAACTCGAGCAAAAAAATTGAAAATAAAAAAAAAACAAAACTTAAAGCTGGTTCATCTAGAGACTAATATTCAAAGGTGCCATGTATAGAAAACATCCCCCTTTCCTTCACTGACAATTATAAGTTCTATTAAGAGCTTCTTGGAGTCGCTGTTAACCAACAACTGATGACCTCCAACATGGCTGCCTAGGGGTATGTTACATCACGACAAAACTCTTCTCTCCATAGACTTGCCCCCAGACTAAACAGATTGTTTTCAAGTGGTGTCTGATGCAAACATTTTCACATTCCATCACAATTAAAGTCCTTCACAACACACACTGACAGCCTCATGCTGTGTAAAGACCCATTTTCGAGCTTGTTGCAAGTGAATCAGTGGGTGTGCATGTCACATGTGAACACATCAGTGGCAGCAACAATTAAGCTGTTAGAGCAGCAGATACGAGATGGTCTAGACTGACTCTTCTAGCTGTGTTTTTGTAAAAATGAGAGAAGGAAATGTCCCGCTGAAATGAATACAACGAGCTGAATGGATAATTGGATGGATGGGTGCACTAGTGTAGGGGACAGGTGGATGAATGGTTGCACAGTTCCATTTTGTTCATGTAGCATTGCACAGGTCATACAATCAGCACATTTCTTCAAACGAAAAGTATAATTTTTAAAGGAGTTTTGCAAAGGATAAAACTCTTCAAAGAAACAAAAAATACTACAGGCATGTGATTGCAGCATATCAGGCTGGAACAATTAAAAGACTACAAATGGCATGTTTTAAAACGTGTCTCCCAATAGCCAATCATAGGGCATGACTGTAGCCACCAACCAACAAAGCACCCCATGCCTGGCTATTGGGACTCAGGTCATAAACATCCCATTGTAGTATTTTCAGTGTTCCAACCAGGAGCAGAAGTTACATGGTGCTGCTTTAAGTGTGCAATGAGACAAATCTACAAATATTGTGGATTATACTGCATAGCCGCATAGCTGAACAAACATCACAACAAATCCAATAATTTTCACTTAAAAACATCTTTTACTCCTTGAGTGAGATTCTTTTTGTCAGAAATGAACTCAAAAGGGAGATTAAGATAATAAATGAGATGGAACATTATTATCTGTGAAGATTTTGTGGGGGTCTTGGTAATTGTTTTTTTGTTTTTTTTTGTTTTGTTTTGTTTTAAATAGTCTCTGCTCTTTTGACTCCACAAGGTTTCTGGGCCCATGCTGAGTGCAACTGGAAGTGCCAGGAAATGGTCTGCACGGTTTGTGCTCAAAAAAAAAAGTGAAATTTTACACTTCAGAAATTTAGATAATGTGACTTTTCATCAAAAAAAAAAAAAAGATTTTAGACAGCAGAGAATCTTCTTATCCCCCCGGTCTTTCCAAAATGCTACGATTCCTCGGCCCTGTGAAGTGTCACTGCTTATTAAACTGAAACTGAATTTAAAAAATTATTTGTGAGTCCGCACTTTCAGCCTTTGTTTGAAGTTCTCAAACTTTCATATATTTTTTGCAATATCAGACAGCTTGTTCATCTCTGTGCACCAGTAAATAATTAACTTGAATCTAGATCAAACATCTCTGAGCCAGTTTATTATTTGCAGATTGGTATCATGAGTCTTTAAGCCTTAAGTTTTTGGTTTATCAGGTAGAAGAATCCATCCATCCATCTTCTACTACTTTTCTAGAGGTCCGGGTCACGGAGGCAGCAGTTCAAGCAGAGAAGCCCAGACTTCCCTCTCCCCAGCCACCTACTCCAGCTCTTCAGAGAGGATACCAAGGCATTCCCGGACCAGCTGGGAGACATAGTTTCTCCACCGAGTCCTGGGTCTGCCCCGGGGTCTCCTCCCAGTGGGACGTGCCCAAAACACCTCAAGTGGGAGGCGTCCAGGAGGTATCCTGATCAGATGCCCATATCACCTGAACTGACTCCTTTCAATGTGGAGGAGCAGCGGTTCTACTCTGAGCCTCTCCTGGATGACTGAGCTCCTCACCCTATCTCTGAGGGTGAGTCCAACAATCCTAAGGAGAAAGCTCACTTCAGCCACTTGTATCCGCGATCTCGTTCTTTCGGTCATTACCCAAAGCTTGTGACCATAGGTGAGAGTAGGAACGTAGATTGACCGGTAAATCGACAGCTTTGCCTTAGAACTAAGCTCCCTCTTCACCACAACAGACCGGTACAACGTCCGCATCACTGCAGACACTGCTCCGATCCATCTGTCAATCTCTCGCTCCATTCTCCCTTCACTCGTGAATAAGATCCCAAGATACTTAAACTCCTCCACTTTGGGTAGGAGCCTGTCCCCAACCCAGAGAGGACAATCCACCTTTTTCCGGCTGAGGACCATGGACTTGGACTTGGAGGTGCTGATTCTCATCCCAGCTGCTTCATACTCAGCACCAAACCATCCCAGAAAGAACTGTAGGTCATTGCTGGATGAAGCCTACAGGACAACATCATCTGCAAACAATAGGGATGAGATCCTGTGGTCACCAAGCATGACACCCTCCATTCCCTGGCTGTGCCTAGAAATCCTGTCCATGAAAATTATGAACAGGATCGGTGACAAAGGGCAGCCCTAGCAGAGTCCAACTCTCACTGGGAATGAGTCCGACCGAGTGGTGGCAATATGAACCAAAGTCTGACAACGGTCGTACAGAGACCGAATAGCTCGTAACAACAAGCCCAATACCCCATACTCCCAAAGCACCCCCCACAAAAAAACACGAGGGACGAGGTCGAATGCCTTCTCCAAATCCACAAAACACATGTAAACTGGTTGGGCAAACTCCAAAAAAGAGCTGGTCCGATGTGCCACGGCCAGGACGAAAACCACATTGCTCCTCCTGAATCCGAGGTTCGACCAGCGGCCGGATTCTCCTCTCCAGTACCTTGGCATAGACCTTCCCAGGGAGGCTGAGGAGTGTGATCCCTCTAAAGTTGGAGTACACCCTCCGGTCCCCTTTTTTGAAGAGAGGAACCACCACCCCGGTTTGCCATGCCAAAGGCACTGTCCCCGACCTCCACGCAATGTTGCAGAGGCGTGTCAACCATGACAGCCCAACAACATCCAGGGCCTTGAGGTACTCAGGGCAAACCTCGTCCACCCCCGGGGCCCGGCTACCAAGGAGATTCTTATCCACCTTGGCGACCTCAGCCCCTGTGGTGGGCGAGTCGTCCCTCTCGTCCACAAGCCCTGCTTCCTCTGTGGAAGGCGTATCAGTGGGATTGAGGAGACCCTCAAAGTATTCCTTCCACCGCCCAATGATATCCCCAGTCGAAGTCAACAGCGCCCCATCCGCACCATACACAATGTGGACAGGGAGCTGCTTCCCCCTTCTGAGCCACCAAACAGTTTGCCAGAATCTCTTTGAGGTCGACCAAAAGTCTTGTAGGTATAAGAATCCCTTTTGCATGTTTGAGTTTTAAACTGCACATGATAAGTCTTTTTCTTCTCTCTCGTGCTTATTCTTTTGTTTTCATTTTCTATCAATTCTAGGGGGTAACACTGTCCTGGTTATGCAGTTACTTAAAGAATAGATATCAGTATGTATGTGTTGGTAACAAAAACTCACAGAGACGCTTCCTGGAAGTCTTTGACCATTCTTGTACCGAGACGGTCCAGGTCGATCGGCTTCTCGCCCTCCAGCAGGGAAGCCGGTTGGCAGCGGACTACGCGGTCGACTTCCGGGTAGCGGCGGAGGAATTAGGCTGGGAGGAACGCTCCCTCTGTGGCCTCTTCCTCCGCAGTCTCAATGATGATCTGAGGGATGAACTGGCTGGGCGGGATATCCCTGAGACGCTAGCGGAGCTAACATCCCTAGCGATCAGTTTGGACAACAGGCTGCGCGAGCGCTCCTCGGGACGGAAGTCGTCTTCTTCTCGCCCTCGTGGAGTCTCGCCCCGCCTGTTCCAAGCTCGCCCCCTGGTGACGCCGCCACCATCGTGCCCCGAGGAGTCGGAGCCGATGGTGACGGGTTGGACAAAGCTTTCCCCTGCGGAGAGACAACGCCGCCGTGAGTTGGATCTCTGCATGTATTGCGGAGATGACCAACACACGGTGAAGCTTTGCCCACGGAAAGCCAGTCGGCGGGGTCCGCGAGTCACTGTAGGGGCCTCGCGGACGTCAATCGGTTAAGTTCTCTCACACAATTGAAACTGCCCATCCGTTTCTGTCACAACTCCACTGGGCATCTCACCCACGCACTGGTGGATTCAGGCGCGGAGGGCAGCTTTATTTCTCAAAGCCTGGCAACCCGATTGGGCATCCGCTGTCAGGCACTAAGGAACCCTATCTCCCTGGTCAACCTCTCTCGTGCCTCCCTTGGGAGAGTTACACACCAGACCATCCCCGTCCCGGTTATTATCTCTGGAAACCACCGGGAGGAGATAACCTTTTACGTCCTGCCCAACTCTGTGTCGCCCGTCATCCTGGGGTATCCCTGGCTACGCCTCCACAACCCCGTTTTGGATTGGAAGTCCGCCGGGGTGTCGGCATGGAGAACGTTCTGCATGAGCACCTGTCTACAGTCCGCTGCCTGCTCTCCGTCCGCTTCTCCCTCACCTACGGACGCTGCGCCCCCGGACCTGTCCCTGGTGCCATTGGAATTTCACGACCTGGGTATGGTATTCAGCAAATCCAAGGCGATGTCTCTCCCTCCTCATAGGCCCTACGACTGTGCAATCAACCTCCGCCAGGGGGCACCCTTACCCTCTGGACGACTCTACAGTCTATCGGCGCCGGAGAAGGAGACCATGAACTCCTACCTCAAGGAGTCGCTGAGTGCTGGGATAATCCGCCCATCGTCATCACCTGTGGGGGCAGGATTCTTCTTCGTCGGTAAGAAGGACGGATCCCTCCGTCCTTGCATTGACTATCGTGCCCTTAACGACATTACGGAGAAGGATCGCTACACCCTGCCCCTCATGGACACCGCTTTCCACTCCCTCCAGGGGGCGACTTGGTTCACCAAGCTGGATCTACGCAGCGCATACCACCTCGTCCGGATCCGGGAGGGAGATGAGTGGAAGACAGCCTTCCGTACCCCGAACGGCCACTTCGAATACCTGGTGATGCCGTTCGGGTTGACCAACGCTCCAGCCGTCTTTCAGCGCCTCATCAATGACGTCCTCCGGGATTTCATTGGCCTTTTTGTGTTCGTCTACCTGGATGACATCCTCATCTTCTCCAAGTCCAGGGACGAGCACCAGGTCCACGTGAGGCGGGTCCTCCAAAAGGCTGCCATGGAGAACCGGTTTGTTCGTGGAAGGCCGAGAAATGCGAGTTTTACGCGAAGACAACATCCTTCCTCGGGTTCATCATCTCCCACGACCAGGTGCTTCTGGATCCAGAGAAGGTGAAGGCGGTGGTTGGAATGGCCCACCCTGCGTCAAGAAGCAGGTGCAGCAGTTCGTTGGGTTTGCGAACTTCTACCGCCGCTTCGTCCCAAATTTTGGTACCATCGTCGGCCCGCTGACCCGCCTCACGTCCCCTAAGGTCCTGTTCCGGTGGACCGAAGAGGCCGCGGCTGCCTTTCAGCCGCTGAAGGCGGAGTTCTCCTCCTCCCGGGTCCTTAGCCAAGTCAACCCTGCGCTGCAGTGCATCGTGGAAGTGGACGCTTTGGACACAGGAGTGGGGGCGGTGCTATCCCAGTGGTCGCCAGATGACGGAATCAAACGGCCCTGCGCCTTCTTCTCCCGGTGCTTGTCCCCGGCAGAGAGGAATTACGACGTGGGTGACAGAGAGCTCCTCGCCATCAAGCTCGCACTACAGGAGTGGCGTCACTGGCTAGAGGGGGCGGACCTGCCATTCGTGGTCCTGACGGACCACAAGAACTTGGAGTACCTAAGATCTGCCAAGCGCCTGAACGCCCGCCAGGCGCACTGGTCCTTGTTCTTCGCCAGGTTCCAATTTACCATCACCTTCAGGCCTGGCTCCAAAAACGGCCTGCCCGACGCCCTCTCTAGGCAATTCGCCCCTGAGGAGTCGGAGGACACGGTCCACACCATCCTACCCAGGTCGTGCGTCATGGGAGCCATCACCTGGGACATTGAGAGCAAGATCCGGAAGGCGCAGGAAGTGGAACCTGACCCTGGCGGCGGACCGGAGGGGAGGCTGTTCGTGCCATCCACGGTTCGGGGGGAGGTCATCCACTGGTTACACACATCCAAGCTCACCTGTCACCCTGGCTCCTCCCGGATGATTGACCTCCTCCAGCGGTCCTTCTGGTGGCCGGGCCTGCGGAGGGACGCTGCCCGCTACGCCCGGGCCTGTCCAGTGTGTGCCACCAACAAATCGGGTAATGCCCCTCCAGGGGGTTTGCTCCAGCCTCTGCCCGTCCCTGGCAGGTCCTGGTCGCATATCGCCCTGGATTTCGTCACCGGACTCCCAGTCTCAAACACCTACGACACCGTCCTGACCATCGTGGACCGCTTCTCCAAGGCGGCACACTTCGTCCCCCTACGAGGTCTTCCAACTGCCCTGGAGACGGCGGACCTCCTAATCCAGCAAGTGGTCAGGCTGCATGGGATTCCGGTGGACGTGGTCTCGGACTGAGGGCCCCAATTTTCTTCAGAAGTTTGGAGGTCGTTTTGCAACGCCTTAGGAGCCAAGGTGAGCCTCTCCTCCGGCCATCACCCCCAATCCAACGGGCAGTGTGAGCGGACCAACCAGGAGCTGGAGGCTGCGCTCCGCTGTGTAACAGCGTCCAAACCGACGTCCTGGAGTAACCACCTCGCCTGGGTTGAATACGCCCACAACACCGCTCGCTCTTCTGCTACAGGGATGTCCCCCTTTAAGGCGTCCCTGGGTTACGACCCCCCGCTGTTCCCGGCGCAGGAGAGTGAGGTAACTGTCCCCTCAGTACGGGCGCATCTCAGGCAGTTCCGCTCCATCTGGGCATCAGCGCGCAATGCGCTTTTACGCACGGCGGAGCGCAAAAGAGCCGTGGCGGACCGGCACAGAAGACCTGCCCCGGCGTACAGAGTTGGTCAGCAAGTCTACGTGTCGACCCAGGACGTGATTTTAAAGGGCGAGAGGAGGAAGCTGGCACAGCGCTTTATGGGCCCATACCCCATCACCAGGATCATCAACCCGGTGGCTGTGCGTGTAGCTATTCCCCCCTCCCTCCGCATCCATCCCACCTTCCACGTGTCCAAGGTGAAGCTGGCAGTCTCCGACCCCCTTTGCCCTCCTCCTGCTGCGCAACCTGCGCCCCGGATGATTGATGGCCATCCGGCCTGGCCCGTCTCCTCCATCCTGGACTCCCGGCGCCGGGGTCGTGGGTTGCAGTACTTGGTGGACTGGGAGGGCTATGGGCCTGGACATCGGCAGTGGGTACCCTCGTCATTTGTGTTGGACCCATCGCTCATCGCTGATTTCCACCGAGCGCACCCAGAGAAGCCATCGCCAGGAGGCGCTGCTAGAGGGGGGAGTACTGTCACGCAGCGCCGCTCATCAACGGCGCCACCTGCACGCACACCTGCACATCATCAGCGGCGAGGGATTTAAGCCGCCTCGGCCTGAGCTTCGGCCTGAAGCCGTCAGACTTCCCTACGCATCGCTGTGAGTTCCTTTTCATTCTCAGCTGATCATTCCGGTAAGAAGGTCTTACCTTTTTCTCCTCCAAGTCTGCTCCCCTGTGCACAGGTGGATTTCCCGGCGGCGGACTACTCCTTTCTATCGCCTGTTCCTCGCTGCTGCACCGGGCTCTCCAGGTGGCTGTCTACCGGACTTCGTCCCTTGCTGTGCCAGTCATCTGTCCTATCCAAGTAAGCTCCTCTCTCGCTCATTTATCTCCTGTGTTGGTGTGTGCCCGTCACCCTTCTCCCTGTGCTTTTCCCATAGGGTTGTCCGGCTGTACGGTCTCCTGCCTCTGTGCCCGAAGCAGACGCCGCCACCAACACATTCACATCCCGCAGACACACATTCATACACTCCTGTTGTTAATAAACTATTTGAACTTCTCTGAGCCTGTGTGTGTGCGTCTCCTGAGCCGTGCGTTATGTCAGGAACCAACAAACCCACTTTTTCTTAAATTAAAAGCGCTCAAGTTGAAAGATCTGGTTGACTTTAAAACTGCAGTAATAATGTTTAAAATGAAGAATCTATCACTGCCCGCAAATATCCAAAAGCTGTTCCAAATAAGGGAGAAACAATATCATTTCAGAGGAACATGTATATTTCAAAAACCTTCAGTGAGAACTACCACCAAGCAACACTGTGTTTCAGTGCAAGGAGTCAGATTATGGAACGATTTTGGACCTGAATTAAAATCATGTACAACGCTTGGACAATTTAAACAAAAACTAAAGGAAGAAATACTCCAAACATATATACAAGATGACATATAAAATCACTTAAGGATTGTCATATCCAGTCTGTGTTGTGTTGCTTCCTAGTTTTTTTTGTCACATTTTGTCTTAGCTTTGTTCTGAATTGTAATCGCTTTTGTTTTGTTTTTCTTTTGAATTCTTGGATGGAATATGGGTGGGCAATATAAGCTGCGGCTTCAGCCATCACCCATTTCGGATAACTTATGTTGAACTGTATAATCAGAGGAGTTACTGTCTAATTTGACCTTGTTGGATTTTCTTCCCCCTTTGTTATATCATTCTGTTTCTTTTAATCTGTACTTTTAATCTATCCGAAATAAAGATTGATTGATTGATTCTTATCATGTACATTCTTCTCACAATGTGTTAGCAACCTGGAAAAAAGACAGAATGGTTTTCCCCTAAGACCATCATAGACCTCTTCATATCATGCTATATAAATGAACAAAATGCATTTGAAAAAAAAAAAACTAATCAAAAATAAGAAAAGTCAAAGTCAAAGTGCCTTTATTGTCATTCCATTGCTAATAAACAATGCAACGAATTGAGAAAAAAAATCACATATTTGAATTTTTTCTCATAAATTATTCTCTTCGAAATTTGTAACTGCTTTCCAATGAATTTCCAATTTTGTTCTCCTAAATTTGTTATTAGGGCCTGAGCCACTGACAACGTCAGTGGGCGAGAGCCCTATTGTAATTGTTAGATTTTTTTTTTCTTTTTCTCCATCTAAGATCTCATTTTTGGGGTAGTGAACGTGCATGAAAACACCATTTTTTGCAGGGACCTCAAGATTGGCAAAAAAAAAATTGAATATTTTGGAGGAAATACTGTATGAATGACCAAAAAAAATGGCTCTACAGCGCCACCTAACATGTGAAGTCAAAGGGGAGTGGCACACGCTTACTTTCGCGAAGAAAGATGAAAATCGGGTGAGATGTTTATCATGTCAAAACATGCAGAAAACTCCATTGAAGTGATGGTCTACACCCAACAGGAAGTTGGCCATTTTAGCAGGAAGTAGCAGTGACCTGATTTTTACCTCGCACAATTGATGTGCATTTGATCGAACTCGTCCTAGCGTTTTTGGCCAATTGAGCTCATTTGTGGTGACAATCATCTATACCCATGTGCTATTAAAAGTTATTGAAAACTTTTTTTGAAGTTGGACGGATTGGCCGTAGGGGTGTGGCAAAGTTTGATGCCTTGCCATGATCATTCTATGATCATTCTGATGGCAATAACTCTGGTATGCATTGTCGGATTTCAACCAAATTCAATATTATGGATATCAGTCCAATTCCAAACAGTTCTGAAGAAAAATATTCATAGAAATCTACAACGCCACCTAGTGGTTAAAGGGAGAATTGCTGAAAACTGTTTTATTCATTACTCACGCGCCACTTGCCAGAATGACGTAAAATTTCCTGATATTCATCAGACCACAGGGATGATTATAATTGGACATCAACTTTACCATGACATCACACGTTACCATGGACACGCCCTCCCCGCCATTCAATCTGTGATCTTATGGGGAGGGTTAGGAAGGTCCTGGAGTCATGAAATTTGGAGCATCGGTAGACGTGACTGTCATCTGTCATCTTATATGGTTCAGCAACACATAACTGATAGGGAAGTGTTTCCATGGTGAAAGTTGACTCCTCGCCATGGAACATCAAAAAGTTGCAACTTGGACAAACTTCATCCAATTTTCACCAAATTTTCTACAGTGGATGGTAGTCTGACCCTGCACACTCCTACATAAAAATGGTTGACAAAACTTATAGGCCCACCGAGTGCTCATGAGAAGTACTGCGCCACTCGCATTTGAACAAACTCCTCCTGGGGGCCTTCTCCCATTGAACTCATTTTCACATGGCAGCATCTAGGGTCATTAGTCATTAAAAGTTATCAAATGTGAGTTGCAATCTCAAAAGGTGTGGCCACAACACCATTGCGAAGTTTGACTCCTCCCCTTACAACATCAAATAGCTGTAACTCAAGCAACACTTGTCCGATGTCCACCAAAGTTTCCATGATGGAAAATAGTCCCGCCCCTAATGCATCTACATAAAAACACCTGACAAAAGATATAGCACCACCTCGTGGTTAAAGGAAGAATTGCTGAAAACTTTTATTTATTAGTCACGTGCCACTTGCCAGAATGACATGAAATTTTCTGAGGTTTATCAGACAATGTGGTTGATCATAACTGCACATCAGCTTTAGTATGGTGTCACTGCTGTTACCATGGACAAACCCTCCTTGCCATTCAATCCGTGATCTTGTTGGGATGGTTGGGGACGACCTGGAGTCATGAAATCTGGGACACAGGTTGAGGTGACTGTCATATGTAGTTCTATATGGGCGGGCAACACATAACTGAAAGGAAAGTGTTGCCATGGTGACATGGCGAAGGTTGACTCCTCGCCATGGAACATCGGAAAGTTGTAATTTGGACAAACTTCGTCTGATTTTCACCAAATTTTCTACGATGGATATTAGTCCCGCCCCACACGCTCCTACATAAAAATGATTGACAAAAGTTATAGCACCACCGACTGCTCACAGGAAGTACTGCGCCAAACTGTTTATGATTCACACAGCGCTTGCCGCAACGACAGGAAATTTTCTGAGCCAGCTAGGTACAACGGGCACTGGGGTCTGCGGTTGCCTGCAGGGTGAGGGCCTGCTTCCAGCTGCTTCCAGCTTTAATTGATCAATTTATTTTTCTTCTTCTCCATCTAAGATCTCATTTTTGGGGTAGTGAACGTGCATTAAAACTCATCATTTTTTGCAGGGACCTCGTCTGGCAAAAAATTAAATATTTTTGAGGAAATTTGAATGACCCCACAAAAATGGCTCTACAGCGCCACCTAACATGTGAAGTCAAAGGGGAGTGGCACACTTACTTTCGTGTAGAAAGATGAAAATCAGGTGAGATGTTTATCATGCCAAGACATGCAAAAAACTCCATTGAAGTCATGGTCTATACTCAACAGGAAGTCAGCCATTTTGGCAAGAAATGACAGTTACCTGATTTCCAAACTTGCGCAATTGACACACATTTTGTTCAAACTCATCCTAGGGTTTTTGTTCAATTGAGCACCTTTGTGGTGACAATCATCTATGCCCATGTGCCATTAAAAGTTATTGAAAACTTTTCCAAAAGCTAGAAGGTTTGGCCATAGGGGTGTGGTAAAATTTGATGCTATGTCATGATCATTCTATGACCAATCTGACGGCAATAACTCTGGTATGCATTGTCGGATTTCAGCCAAATTCACCATTATGAATATCAGTCCACTTCCAAACAGTTCTACACAACCATATTAATGGAAATCTACAAAACCACCTATAGGAGGCAGAAAGTTTTGCATCAGAAAGTTTGCATCATGTTGTTTTTTTAATACCTCAGGAACGGAACATCGGATTGGCACCAAGAAAGATATGATTTATATGGGTATGCTTCCAAACAATTACAGCAATGAATATTCATTAGTAGCAATAGTGCCCTCTCTTGGAGACATGAAGGTTACACCAAAGGTTTTCTTCAATATCTCTGAAATAAATAGTCTGATTGGCACCATTTGTGGTGACAATCATCTATACCCAAGTGCCATCAAAAGCTGTTGAAAACTTTTCCAAATGCCCAACGGTTTGGCGGAAGGGGTGTGGCCAAGTTTGCAGTATCGCCATCACCCTTCCAATTGCTTTTACTCTGGCATACATTGATTGATTTCAACCAAATTTTGTGTGACTAGGTAGCCAATACTGATAATTTCTGTAATAAAGAATGACACATAGTGACAGCGCCCTCTACCGCCAATGAACAGGAAGTTGCAATAACTCACATGCCATACTTACAGTACGTGCCGCTTGCCAGAATGATGTGCAATTTTCTGAGGTTTATCAAACCACCTGCTTGATCATGACTGCACATCACCATTAGCATGACATCACTGCTGTTACCATGGACGCGCCCCCCTCGCCAATCACTCTGTGATCTTGTTGGGAGACTTTGGAAGGACTTTGAGTCATGAAATCTGGAACACTGGTCGAGGTGACTGTCGTATGTAGTCCTATATGGATGGGCAACACATAACTGACAGCGAAGTGTTGCCATGGCAACATGGCGAAGGTTGACTCATCACCATGGAACATCGGAAAGTTGTAACTTGGAGAAACTTTATCCGATTTTCACCAAATTTTCTACGGTGGATATTAGTCCGACCCTTCACGCTTCTACGTAAAAATGGTTGACAAAACTTATAGCACCACCTGCTGCTCACAGGAAATAATGTGCCAAACGATTTACTTTATTATTCATGCAGCGCTTGCCGTGACGATGAGAAATTTTCTGAGCCAGCTAGTTACGACGGGCGCCAGGGTCTGCGGCTGCACGGGGGGTGAGGGTCCGCTTACAGCTGCTTGCAGCTTTAATTTTTTTTTATCTTCTTCTCCATCTAAGATCTCTTTTTTGCTATAGTCAGCGTGTATGAAAACTCATCATTTTTTGCAGGGATGTCAAGACTGGCAAAAAATGTAATATTTTGAGGAAAAATGAATGACCCCACAAAAATGGCTCTACAGCTCCACCTAACATGGGAAGACAAAGGGGAGTAGCACAGACTTGCTTTTGCGTAGAAAGATGAAAATTGGGTGGGATATTTATAATGTCAAAACGTGCAAAAAACTCCATTGAACTGATGGTGTACATCCAAGAGGAAGTCGGCCATTTTGGCAGGAAGTGACGGTGACCTGAATTCGACCTCGTGCATTTGATCAAACTCATCCTAGGGTTTTTGTTTTTTTTTTCCAATTTAGCTCATTTATGGTGACAATCATCTATACCCATGTGCCACTGAAAGTTATTGAAACCTTTTCAAAAAGCTCGACAGGCCGTAGGGCCCTGCAGTTTGATGCCTCGCCATGATCATTCTGTGACCCTTCTGACAGCAATAACTCTGGTATGCATTGTCAGATTTCAAACAAATTCAAAATTATGGATATCAGTCCAATTCCAAACAGTTCAATAGAACAATATTCATAGAAATCTACAATGCCACCTATAGGATGCAGAAAGTTTTGCATCAGAAAGTTTGCATCATATTGTTTTTTTTTAATATTTCGGGAATGGAATGTCTGATTGGCACCAAGATAGGTATGATGTATATGGGTATGCCTCCAAAAAATGACAGCAATGAATATTCATGAGTAGCAATAGCACCCTGTCTTGGAGACATGAAGGTTTCACCAAAGGTTTTCTTCAATATCTCTGAAATAAATAGACTGATAGTCACTATAAATGGTACCAATCATCTATACCCATGTGCCATCAAAAGCTATTGAAAACTTTTCCAAATGCCCTACGGTTTGGCATAAGGTATGTGGCCAAGTTTGCAGTATTGCCATCACTCTTCCAATGGGTTTTACTCTAGCATACATTGACTGATTTCAATCAAATTTTGTGTGGTGAATAGGTAGCCAATACTGATAATTTCTATAACAAAGAATGACGCATAGCAACAGCGCCCCTTTCCGCCAATGGACAGGCACCTGTCATGAGCTGGGCTCTGGATTTTCTGCCAGACCCAGTCTCGTGGCTCTTTCTGTGTGTTTTTGTATTCATTGTGTTCTTGTGCCTTTTTTGTTATGCTGCCTTTTATTTCTTTGGTTGTGTTTTCAAATTGTTTTGACCATGTCTCGTTTCATTTGTGATTATTTCCTAGTATTCATTTGGTCATGTTCATCACAAGAGAAATTCTTGTTTATTCTGTGGGCTGACAGCTTGCAGATGACATTTCCATGTCTGTGTAGTGTGGGCGTCATCTGTAAAGCTACCAGTTCAGCTGCTCCTCCCTCATCTCTCCCAGCTGATTCCGATTCCCATTAGTGTTCCCCTTTGCCTGAACCCACACCTGCAATCACTCACATTGACGGGTCACTACTATTTTAGTACTGCCTATTCAGTCTGTCATTGCGACTAGATTAATGATCCTACTTCTGTGTAGTCCACTTTTCCAGCCTCTGAAGTGTCTACTCCTTCTCCAGAGCGCACCCAGCTCTGAGGCTCTTGCTGTAAGTGTTCCTTGTTTTTGCAAGTCTGTAATTGCGACTAGATTAATGATCCTACTTCTGTGTACTCCGCTTCTCCAGCCTCTGAAGTGCCTACTCCTTCTCCACAGCACACACAGCTCTGAGGCTCTTGCTGTAAGTGTTCCTTGTTTTTGCATTTTTGTATGTACAGCGCTATTTTTGTACTCATGTGTAGGGGAATCATCCTCTGGGAGGAGACCCCGGGACAGACCCAGGCTTCGGTGGAGAGACTATGTCCCCCAGCAGGTCTGGGAACGCCTTGGTATCCTCTCTGAAGAGCTGGAGCAGGTGGCTGGGGAGAGGGAAGTCTGGGCTTCTCTGCTTGAACTACTGCCTCCGCGACCCAGACCTCCGGAAAAGCGGTAGAAGATGGATGGATGGATGGATGGAACATTAACTTTATAAAAAAGCGGTAGAAGATGGATGTTCTTTTTGTTAATAAACTGCACAAACACCATTCAGCATGTGGGTTTGTCTCTCTTCCTCGAAGGGGCACACATGACAGAATATAGCCAAAAGCAAAAAAAACCCAGCTGTGGAGTTTGTGCATTTTTTCCTTGACCTGGAAGATGTGGCGCGGCAGACCGTGTGCATCCTGGAGGGTATTTGGTGGCTGACACAGGATTCCCATTCTCCCCAGACAGTTTGAGAGAGTCAGGACGGCGTGGCGCGGGTGATGGAGACATGCCCCAGCCTATGGAATCACCCGGAGGCAACGGACATACTCCTCTCCATATACTCCTGTCCGTGCATGAGTGATGAGCCGGGGGAAGCAGCTCCGACGCCTGCACCGTCCCCAAAGAAGAGTAAGCACTCCCGCAGAAAGAAGCCTTCAGCCTCTTGCAGCTCCGCCTCTTCCTCCTGAGTCCTAGCCCGCTCCATCAGCCGAGAAGCTGGAGGAGCCAAGACAGGTGCTGTTGGCTGAGACAGACCTCCTCCTGGAGGTTAAGCTGTGGCTCCTCCCAGATTTGGCCCATGAATTAGAGAAGTTTCTTCCAAGGGAGCCAGAGTTGGAGCCGGTGATCGAGCATTCCCCGACCTTGAAGCCTCTTCTCCATGATGAGCCTACACATCCGTCTCTCACTCATCGCTGCCGATCCCCAAAATCTAAGGAAAACACCACCATTTCTCAGCCAGCAGCCCCTCCTTCGCAGAGGGAGAAGATTTCAGCAGCAGAGCCTCTCCGTGTCTCTTCCTCTCGCCCCTGAGTGTCCGCCGGCCCCGGAATTCATCCACTGAATGATGGAGGAGCCCGCGGTGCTGGAGGACACCATCCCGGTTCTGCAGTCACATCTTGGATTGAGGGAGGGTGCTGAACCTGAGTTCGCCACGTGGAGTCCAGAGCCTACAGTGAGCCGGACCCCAGCCGCCATGCTGGATGAGCCTCCTGCGTGGATCACTCTGCCTGGAGCTGCAAAGACTGCAATGAACATCATGCCTGCTGCAGAGGCCGCCGCAGAAGAGTGGGAGCCCAAGCTGGACCTCCTGAGGGCCGAGCCAAAAAAGTCATCATCGCCTGTGTAGTGAAATTAAAGGGCTTTATAGGTAATTTAATGTTGGTACACATATTAGTGTAAATATGAATGTGAGTAGGAATGAAGATTTACTTTCATCACACTCAGTTCCTCGTTAGGGCACCATCCATGTTTTATAGAGGTGGAAACTCTTATGCACAAAGACTTTAGCTTAAGAATTTAGCAAATGTTAAGTTAAGCCTTAGTTAATAATCCTATTGAAAATATTTGATCAGTCTCATTATAAACCCTTGTGTGAGTTCTTGTCTCTGATGATCAAGAAGATGGACATGAAATCAAACAATAACTCCAATATGTCTTTCAATGATTTAATAAGAAATGTCAGAATAGGTTAACATATTTGTATAACTCTAAAACAGATAATTTACACGTATCATGGGCATCATAGACTGTTACTGAGTTACTTATGAATCAAGCATTTGTGGAACCACATGAAGCATAGTTTAATTTGTCAGTATACTGGAAATTGGAAAACCATAAAATAGCATTGGTTGAGAAAAGTGGATGCGATTTTATGAAGAAAATGAAAATTAACTTCGTCCTTGTGGATGAGGGGGATGACTCACCTATCACAGGGGCTGAGGTCACCAAGGTGGTTAAAAATCTCCTTGGTGGTCGGGCCCCGGGGGTGGACAAGATTCGCCCTGATTACCTCAAGGCCCTGGATGTTGTTGGGCTGTCATGGTTGACACGCCTCTGCAACATTGCGTGGAGGTCGGGGGCAGTGCCTTTGGCACGGCAAACCGGGGTGGTGGTTCCTCTTTTCAAAAAAGGGGACCGGAGGGTGTGCTCCAACTTTAGAGGGATCACACTCTTCAGCCTCCCTGGGAAGGTCTATGCCAAGGTACTGGAGAGGAGAGTCCGACCGTTGGTCGAACCTCGGATTCAGGAGGACCAATGTGGTTTTCGTCCTGGCCGTGGCACATCGGACCAGCTCTTTACCCTTTTGAGAATTCTCGAGGGTTCGTGGGAGTTTGCTCAACCAGTTTACATGTGTTTTGTGGACTTGGAGAAGGCATTCGACCGCGTCCCTCGTGTTTTTTTGTGGGGGGTGCTTTGGGAGTATGGGGTATCGGGCTTGTTGTTATGAGCTATTCGGTCTCTGTACGACCGTTGTGAGAGTTTGGTTCGTATTGCCAACACTCAGTCAGACTCATTCCCAGTGAGAGTTGGACTCCGCCAGGGCTGCCCTTTGTCACCGATCCTGTTCATAATTTTTATGGACAGGATTTCTAGACGCAGCCAGGGAATGGAGGGTGTCATGCTTGGTGACCACAGGACCTCATCTGTGTTGTTTGCAGATGATGTTGTCCTGTTGGCTTCATCCAGCAATGACCTCCAGCTCTTGCTGGAACAGTTTGCCACTGAGTGTGAAGCGGCTGGGATGAGAATCGGCACCTCCAAGTCCAAGTCCATGGTCCTCAGCTGGAAAAAGGTGGATTGTCCTCTCTGGGTTGGGGACAGGCTCCTGCCTCAAGTGGAGGAGTTTAAGTATCTTGAGGTCTTATTCACGAGTGTGGGGAAAATGGAGTGAGAGATTGACAGACGGATTGGAGCAGCATCTGCAGTGATGCAGACATTGTACTGGTCTGTTGTGGTGAAGAGGGAGCTGAGTTCTAAGGCAAAGCTGTCGATTTACCAGTCAATCTACGTTCCTACTCTCACCTATGGTCAAGAACTTTGGGTAATGACCGAAAGAACGAGATTGCGGATACAAGCGGCTGAAGTGAGCTTTCTCCTTAGGATTGCTGGACTCACCCTCAGAGATAGGGTGAGGAGCTCAGTCATCCGGGAGAAGCTCAGAGTAGAACCGCTGCTCCTCCACATTGAAAGGAGTCAGTTGAGGTGATATGGGCATCTGATTAGGATGCCTCCTGGACGCCTCCCACTTGAGGTGCTTCGACCACGTCCCACGGGGAGGAGACCCCGGGGCAGACCCAGGACTCGTTGGAGAGACTATGTCTCCCAGCTGGTCTGGGAACACCTTGGTATCCTCTCTGAAGAGCTGGAGCAGGTAGCTGGGGAGAGGGAAGTCTGGGCTTCTCTGCTTGAACTGCTGCCTCCGCAACCCAGACCTCCGGAAAAGCGGTAGAAGATGGATGGATGGATGGATGGATGGAAAATTAACTTTATAAAAAAAATTAGAAAATTTGTTTTACTCTGAAAAAGAATGTAGATTAATGAAAGACAACATGCATTTTGAGATTCTGATGGGTGTTTGCATAAAATTAGGTTCAAAGAACTTATACCAGGAATATTCTGAAGACAAGTGTAAATTACATAACAGACCGTCAGCCACAGAAACTTTGCATCCCAATGGGTAGCAGGCGGGTCTGCTGGATTCTGTTTCACTGGACCAGCGTGGGTCTGTCGGGAGACTCCATACCACTTTTATGGCCTCCTTCTGGGCTCACAAAGGCTGGTCTCCAGCAGGCTGGGTGAGGTCTTCTCTGCTGCACTGAAGAAGGAATTAGTTTATGGTGCAAATTCTCATCAGAAAGTCAAATTACATCACAAACTCATTTCTTCCGATGTTGGTGGTTTAAATGAGTTGGTTTAAGCTTAAAAAAAATAAACAAAATCTTCTTACACAATAATTTAAAGAAAAAGAAGCATAAAATAAGAAAAATGAATTTTTAAAGAAAAGAAACAGGATTTACACAGAGCATGACAGGCTCTGGGCCCTTTTTAAAAATATAGGAGAAATTGGAGGAGCAGAGAAAGCAGCTCACAGCTTTTGCCAACCACACCCGAGCAGACTCCGAACAAAGAGCAATAAAACTTAATTTTTCTCTAGTAGTTGCAGGGTGGTCCCAAAACTTCATGAGACCTGAGGTGGCCCAATTATATTTGAGCTTCTTCCAACAAGGATCATAAACTCGACCTAAAAAGGGAAATGCAATGAAACTTTGAACTCTATTGGTCAGTTAATGTGCAGCTATGGTCCCCTGAAGAATGACAAGGGGAAGAGACATTTGATCTGAGAAGTGAGACCCCCTTTTAAGACACATGTTGCTGAAAAAAGCATAAATTCCTTAAACTTTAGTTACTAACTAGTTACTAACTAGTTACTAACTAGTTACTAACTAGTTAGTTACTCAATAAAGGAGCATAAAATGAATCTACACCTACTGTAATTAACTTGTGATAATAAGCATGCAAACATTAATTTCTTCCTGAAAATAGCAGAACATATCACAATCATATCAAATTGAATCATATCAATAAAAGCATTTGAAACCCAATGTCCGTCCCAGAGTTCAATCAGGTCTTTGTGGGCAGATACTGTCTTAAGAGAAAGAATATGAGTTAGTTCATAGTCCATAAGGCATAAATTCCACTGCAAACGAAAAATTTAAATATTCCTGATTCATCCATCTGATGGCACAGTGAAACAGGTTGTTTACTGGAGAGTCTTGGCTTCCAAAATCTTGACTATGTCGATCATAAAACTGTCAATTAGAACATTCCTTTGCCAAACAGTCTTGGAGAAAGGGATTAACTTCCACTTTATGGCCGATGGATAGGGTTACAGCTCTAGTTCTTGGGTGAGAGAAGCAGTTTCAAAAGCCAGATTTTTGAATTGGAAAAAAAAAATTCTTCAGCAAAGAATAATTTATAAATTGGAACTCAAGGTCACGCTACCCCTGGATCATCTGAGTCCTGGACGGCGGTGGAGTTTGAGCTCAGACGAGTGATCTCTTTTGTTTTTCTCCTCTCTGTCCTAGAGCAATCTTGCCTGGCTCTTGGTGAGGAGAGACGGCTGCACCTGAGCTTGCCTCGCCCGGCTGTGCCGCTGCCTGTGACGCTGATCCTCCTTCTCTCTGTGCTGTGTCTGAGCTCTCTCCCAGGGTCTCTGGGTAGGATCCATCACAGCCAGATGTCTCCAAAGGTCCAGGTTCACCACTGGAGGTCACCCAGGGTCCAGCTTCTCCTGTTGAGGTCATCGCGGGTATCCCGTCAAAGCATGGGACTGACGAGGGTGCAGCTCCGCTCCTGCCTGGAGCCACCATGGGTGCTATGTTCTTTCAGTCCGAGACCACCGTGGGTGCTGCAGTGCTCCAGCCTAGAGCCACTGAGGGTGCTGCAGTGCTCCAGCCCGGAGCCACCGAGGGTGCTGCAGCGCTCCTGCCTGGAGCCACCGTGGGTGCTACAAAGCTCCAGCCCGGAGACACCGCGGGTGCAGCGTTGGCCCAGCCCAGGTCCACCGAGGGTGTAGCATTGGCCCAGCCCGGGTCCACCAAGGGTGCTACAGTGCCCCAGTCCGGAGCCACCACAGGTGCTGCAGAGCTCCAGCCCGGAGCTGCTGCGGGTGCTGCATAGCTCCAGCCCGGAGCCACCACAGGTGCTGCCATGGTCCAACGCTTAGCCACCAAGGGTGCGACCGGCCAGACTGATGATGTCAGGGTCTCTTCCCCTCTGCTGGGTGCTGTCAGGGCTCCCCTTCCGTCTCTGCCTGACAACATCATGATTCCCCCTCCTCAGTTCTCCTCTCCATTATTGGGTCTCCCAGTGGGGAAGCCGCCTCCCGGGCCTCCTCTCCTGTGCAGGTGGCTAAAGAACTCGAGCCGGCCCCCTGAAAGACTGAGTCGCCGGGTCAGGTGATCCATATTCTCCGGTAGGCCACCTGACTTGAACCACCTGGCCGTCCGGCTGGCCTGGGACTTCAGCAGGCCAACTGACTGGTTTCACCTTGCTGTCCACTGGGCCTGGGACTTCAATCGGCCTCCTGAACTCTTGAGCTCTTTGTTCCCGGGAAGGGGGGGGGGGGGGTGAATCTAATTTTGTGTTTCTCTGGTGTGGGTCTTGAGCAGGCCTTTTTGTTTCATTCCCTCCTAGCGGTTTCCCCCATCACCCACCCTGGGTGGGTTATTGTTGTGATCCGCCTGGGTGGGGGGGGCAGGTTTTTTTTTAATCTTTTCTTTACATGGTACCTTGGGATGTCTGGTTCACCCCTTGGGGGGGGGGGGGGGGGGCTCTGTCATGAGCTGGGCTCTGGATTTTCTGTCAGACCCAGTCTTGTGGCTCTTTCTGTGTATTTTTTATATTTATTGTATTCTTGTGTCTTTTTTGTTATACTGCCTTTTATTTCTTTGGTTGTGTGTTCAAGTTGTTTTGACCATGACTCGTTTCATTTGTGATTATTTCCTAGTGTGCATTTGGTCATGTTTATTCCTCTTGTTTATTCTGTGGGCTGACAGCTGGCAGATGACATTTCCGGGTTTGTGTAGCGTGGGCGTCATCTGTCAAGCTGCCAGTCCAGCTGCTCCTCCCTCATCTCTTCCAGCTGATTCTGATTCCCATTAGTGTTCCCCTTTTCCTGAACCCACACCTGCAATCACTTACATTGTCAGGTCACTACTATTTATGTGTTGCCTATTCAGTCTGTCATTGCGGCTAGATTAATGATCCTACTTCTGTGTACTCCGCTTCTCCAGCCTCTGAAGTGCCTATTCCTTCTCCAGAGTTCACCAAGCTCTGAGGCTTTTGCTGTAAGTGTTCCTTGTTTTTGCAGTGTTGTATGTACAGCACTATTTTTGTACTCTTATGCTCGTTTTGTTAATAAACTCCACAAACACCATTCAGCGTGTGGGTTTGTCTCTCTGCCCCAAAGGGGCACACATGACATCACCTTTCACTTTGTTATCTTGTTGGGAGGCTTGGGAAGGACTTGGAGTCACGAAATCTGGAACATAGGTCAAGGTGACTGTCAAATGTAGTCCAATATGGGTGGGCAACACATAACTGACAGGAAAGTGTTGCCATAGCGACATGGCGAAGGTTGACTCTTCGCCATGGAACATCGGACAGTTGTAACTTGGACAGACTTTATCCGATTTTCACCAAATTTTCTGCAATGGATATTAGTCCAACCCTGCACACTCCTACAAATGGTTGACAAAACTTATAACACAACCTACTGCTTACACGAAGTACTGCGCCAAAGGGTTTACTTTATTATTCACTCAGCGCTTGCCGCAACAACGGGAAATTTTCTGACACAGCTAGGGAGGAGGGGAGCCGAGGTCCGCAGGTTTGCAGGGGGTGAGAGCCCTCTTGCAGCTTTAATTTTGTATTTTAAATTTGAAACTTTTTTCTTGTAAATTTGTAGCATTCATATGAATGCTGTTTTTTTTTTTTTTTTTTTTTTTGTTTTTGTTTTTCTATGGAATGGTTTTGACTTAATGGGCATGATTGCCCTGTCACTGATCCAACCGTTGTATGACAAGAGCTCATTGCCTTGAACTCCTGGTAATGCAATGTCATGATCTGCTTTTTTAACTCCGACAAGGAGGTAATGTAATCGGGGTGGTTTGTCTGTTTGTGATCCTTGGGCTAGAGAGGAACCCATTACATTTTGTTGATGATCCGAGAACACATACCTCCACCAAGGCTTTTATCTTCTCACAGTGTCTTAACAAGAGTACTCCAAAACTACTGGATGGTTTTGGATGAAATTTTTCCAGAGGTGGTCTTTGGGCTAGAGAGGAACCCATTACATTGTGGTGATGATCCAAGAACGCATACCTCTACCAAGGATTTTAAGCTATGTGTCCACCTAAGTGTCAGGTCCGCAAGCTTCCACTGCACACGGATCCATCGGGAGTGTGGAGGGGGTGTAATCAGGAGTCACGAGCCCAATACTCCGTAGCCGCAAACTATATGGATAGTATCACTGACTGGTCAGAGAACTTCGGCCATTTTTCAAGCAGTATTTTCGGCTACGAGAGTGCAGTTTGATGAGCTTATTCTGTCTAGCCCAACCCACTCTGATCTTCCTGACCTGCACAGCCTGCATATTATTGGTCACTGCGGTGGATGGTCTGTTCTAGTCTGTACACGATCTTTCCAAATGTTAAACTCTTGCTTATATCTTCAAAAGTAAAAAGCAAAACATTTTTCAGAAAAAGATAGAGATGAGAAATAAATGTGTAGCTGCCAAATATGTGTTTACTTTTAATTAACAACCACTACTTTAAAAGTCCAGCACAAGGTCCAGGAAGCGATTAGCTCCAGAATCAGAATCAGAATCAGAATCAGGTTTATTGCCATTGTTCATGTAGTACACAAACTAGGAATTTGTCTCGGTACAATGCTGCAACATTAAACATGATAAGATAAGAGAAATAAACTATACATGTAATAAAGTGTAGGATAAGATTAAGTGATACTGGTCAACAGTTAAAATATATATTAGCCAGCAGCAGATACTGTGGAGAACTATATAGTGCAGTCGGTAATGCAGGAAGAAAACAGTGATGATTGACATGAGTCTGGTTGAGCTGCTGTACATGGTGCACGAGAGTCACTTAGTGTTCAGCAGTCTAATGGCAGAGGGGAAGAAACTGTTCATGTGACGGGAGGTTTTAGTCTGGATGGACCGAAGTCTTCTACCAGAGGGGAGGGGGGCAAACAGTACGTGACCAGGGTGTGAGGGATCGGCTATGATCCGGCCAGCACGCCTCCGGGTCCTGGAGATGTACAGATCCTGGAGAGATGGGAGCTTGCAGCCGATCACCTTCTCAGCAGTGCGCACGACACGCTGCAGCCTTAGTCTGTCCCTGGCAGTGGCTCCTGCGTACCACACGGTTATGGAGGTGGTGAGGATGGACTCGATGATGGCTGTGTAGAACTGCACTAACATCTTGGTGGGTAGCTTGAGCTTCCTCAGCTGCCGCAGGAAGAACATCCTCTGCTGGGCTTTTTTGATGAGTGAGCTGATGGTCAGCTCCCATTTGAGGTCCCTGGTGATGGTAGTGCCTAGGAAGCGGAAGGAATCAGCAGTGGTGATGGGAGAGCCTGAGAGGGTGAGGGGGGGCAGAGGAGTAGTGACTTTCCTGAAGTCTACAATCATCTCCACTGTCTTCAGAGCGTTCAGCTGCAGGTTGTTATTGCTGCACCAGGACGCCAGCTGGGCCACCTCTCTCCTGTAGGCGGACTCGTCGCCGTTGGAGATGAGCCCGATGAGGGTGGTGTCGTCCGCAAACTTGATCAACTTGACAGACTGGTGGCTGGAGGTGCAGGAGTTGGTGTAAAGGGAGAAGAGTAGGGGGGAAAGTACACAGCCCTGGGGTGATCCGGTGCTGATGCTAGTATAGTCTGAGACAGTCTTTCCCAGCCGCACATGCTGCCTCCGGTCCGTCAGGAAGTCGATGATCCACCTGCAGAGGGAGTCAGGCACGTTGAGCAGGGACAGCTTGTCCCGGAGCAGAGCGGGCGGATGGTGTTGAATGCGGAGCTGAAGTCCACAAACAGGATCCTGGAGTAGGTTCCCGGGGAGTCCAGGTGACTGCTGAGATGAGTGGAGGGCCAGGTTGACTGCATCGTCTACAGAACCTGTTGGCTCGGTAGGCAAAACTGCAGCGGGGTCCAGGAGAGGGGTGGTGATGGACTTGAGGTGGGACAGGACCAGGCGCTCAAAGGACTTCATGACTACAGAGGTGAGCGCTACAGGTCTGTAGTCATTAAGTCCAGTGATCCGTGGCTTCTTGGGGACAGGGATGATGGTGGAGGATTTGAGGCAGGATGGCACGTGGCATAACTTAAGGGAGGTGTTAAAAATGTCTGTGAATACAGGAGCCAGCTGTTTCGCACAGAGTCTCAGGGTGGAGGGAGACACGCCGTCTGGGCCGGGGGCCTTGCGCGGGTTCAGTCTGGAGAACTGTTTGAGCACATCCTGCTCACTGATGATAAGGGGAGGGGGGGAGGTGGGGGGGGTGCCTTAAATGAAGTAGGGAATGTGGAGGCTGTGGAGCTGGAGGGAGGGGGGGAGTTGGACACAGATGACGAGGTGTCAAAACGGGCATAGTGTTGGGACAGTCTCTGACAAAGGGCTTTGTCATCCTGACCTTTAGGAGCCTGAGGCCGATAGTTGGTGATCTGCCTCAGTCCTCTCCACACGGAAGCCGAATCATTAGCAGTGAACTGCTGCTGGAGTCTCTCTGAGTACACAGATTTAGCCCTCTTCAGCTCTCTGTTAAACCGGTATTTAACCTCCCTGTAGCAGTCCCTGTCTCCACTTTTCAGCGCTGCTTCCTTCTCCTTCCTGATCTGTCTGAGCTTAGCTGTGAACCAGGGTTTGTCATTAGAGTAACTCACCCTGGTGCGTGATGGAAGAATGTTCTCTTCACAAAAGTGGATATATGAGTTCACAGTGTCCGTGTACTCATCCAGATCATGCGTGGCTCCTTTAAGCATGCCCCAGTCAGATATTTCCATGCACGTTTCCAGCTTCTCCTCAGCATCACTGAGGAGAAGCTCATCCACGAGCCTGCTCCTCATTTGTGTATTATGGATCTAAGCGGGGATTCAGGAGGAGGAGGAGCGGGCATCTCCAAACGATGGCTTGAGATTCTTGACTCCATGCTAACAGAGTGCATGCAGGGTTTGCTACATAGACAATGTATGGGAAGCGAGAGAGCGCACACCTAGGTGGACACGTAGCTTTATCTTCTCACAGTGTTTTAGCAAGAATCCTCCAAAACAACTGGATAGACTTTGATGCAATTTTTCACCAGAAGTGACCTGTGGCCTACACACGAACCCATTATATTTTGGAGATGATCCATGAGGGACGGAAGGAGCCTTGGCGGAGGTCTGTGATCTCTGAATGCTTTTCTAGTTTTTTTCTGGTTTTGTCAGAGGGGGAGTTTTTTCTTTTGTCTTTCTTTTTTTTGTCATTTTAAAGGGTTTGAACTCTTCCCCATTTCGGAAACATTGTCTCCAAACAATGTTGCATAGTGTCATGATCGGAGGCAGTGTCTGGGGACCATGCCCACCCCTTGAGTTAGTTTTATCTTCATTTCTTGATAGTTATAATAATTATCATCCTGGTCTTGGTTCCAAGGTTGTCATAGCCAGGAGCGGCACTGGGCTTAAGCTCCCAGTGCTCATAAAATGCTCCTTATGGCGTGCGTCTCGAAAAGCCTCTGACAACTAAGTCCAACTCCTAGCCTGCCCGTGTGGTTTAGTCTCTAAGCCCGGCGGAACTGCTTTTACTAATAGGAGAGGGGGCGAGGGCGGATCTCTGGCGCCTTAAAACCAGATGCTTCGGGTAGATGGTGGCTCGTCAACCTGGGAAGGTAGCCCATCTAGGGGAAGGTAAACCCTGATTTCAAACCTCCACTGCCTTGCGGCATACCCGGTCACGGGAAAGGCTTCAGGAGTCAACCCTGAGGAAAAATCTGGAGTCAGAGCCCCTAAGGCAGTGCCATGTTGTGCTCAACATCGTTCTGGCAGCTCCTGCAACGGCGCTGGTGCCAAACTGTAGCAGCCCTGCTGTTCCTTTGGATTCATCAGTGACGTGGAGAGGGGGGACATGCTGCATGGGCAACATCTTGTCCTCCATATCTTCCTGCCCAGGCTTGAATCCTACCAACGGCCAACGCTGGAAGGTAGAACACCGGATCACTGGAGAGGATACTCCTGCTTCGCCTTTGGCGTAGACAAAACACGGGGAATGACAGTTACCGGTTATAAGCCACCGCTCAATTGGCGTAGAGCGCGGTGCCAGGGGTTATTCCCGACGGTGGGAGGGATCATCGGATCTCACTGGACAGCTACTGCCCGCCTCAAGCTGGGCAGCCCCCAGCCAATAAGGTGTTGTCCCGCCACAGCTTGCTTTCCTCATTGGGTGCATGGGGATGAGGAGAAGTCCGAACAGCAGGCTGAGAACCTTCGCACCAGGCAAGACAATAAAACAAAAGAGACCAACTCTAAAACTGGGAACTTGGAACGTCCGCACTATGATGACAGGACTCGCTGCTAACCTCAAGGACATCAACGACACCAGGAAGACTGCCATCATCAATAATGAGCTGAAGAGACTGGGAGTGGATATCGCCACTCTCCAGGAAACACAGTTGGCTGACGCAGGCACACTGAGAGAGAAGGACTACACGTTCTACTGGCAGGGAAAGGGCAGTGACGAACACAGGGAACACGGAGTGGGCTTCGCAGTGAATAACACCTTGCTGAAGATGGTGGAACCGGGCAGCACTGGCTCTGCACGACTCCTCACCCTCCGCCTGAACACCACTCAAGGCCCAGTCACCCTCGTCAGTGTGTATGCCCCAACACTGACAGCCACACCAGAGGCAAAAGACGAGTTCTACGAGAATCTCGCAACAACTGTCAGGATCATCCCCAACTCTGAACAACTCATTCTCCTTGGAGACTTCAATGCCAGAGTGGGTGCTGGCCACGACTCCTGGCCCTCCTGTCTTGGACCTTTTGGCGTGGGCAGAATGAACGACAACGGACAGCGGCTGCTCGAGTTCTGCACATATCACGATCTGTACATCACAAACTCGTTCTTCAAGACGAAGCCCCAACACAAGGTTTCCTGGCAACATCCGCACTCAAAGCACTGGCACCAGCTGGACTTGATCCTGACCAGGTGCACCTCACTGAAGAACGTGCTAATCACCCGTTCGTTCCATAGTGCAGATTGCGACACAGACCATTCATCGGTGTGTTGCAAGGTCAAGCTGCAGCTGAAGTAACTCCATCGTGCTAGACAACCTGGAAAGGCACGGATTGACACCAGCAAGATGGCTCAACCAGAACTTGTTGAGCAGTTTGCCTCCACCTTTGAGAAGGAACTTGGTGTACCACAAGAAGGAGAATCTGCAAAGCAGAAGTGGGAAGAGCTGTGAAACACCATCCACCGCACAGCCTTAGCTACCTTTGGGAGGAAGACCTCAAAGTCACAGGACTGGTTTGATGCCAAGTTGACCGAGATGACCCCCGTCATTGAAGCCAAGCGCTCAGCACTTGCTGAGTACAAGAAGTACCCAAACGAGAAGAATCTCCAGATTCTCAGGGCTGCGAGAAGCAAAGTTCAGCAGACTGCTCGGCGCTGTGCCAACGAGTACTGGACTCAGCTCAGCCAAGACATTCAAACCGCTGCCATAACAGGGAACATCCGTGGTATGTACGATGGCATCAAGAAAGCACTTGGTCCAGTTCAGAGCAAGACGGCCCCCCTCAAATCCTCCACTGGGGAGATGATCACAGTAAAGAACAAGCAGATGGAGAGATGGGTGGAACACTACTCCGACCTCTACTCCAGACAGAACATTGTGATACTGTCAGCCCTTGATGGCATCGACTGCCTGCCATCCATGGACAAACTTGACGCCGAGCCAACCATCGACGAACTCAGCAAGGCCATTGATAGCTTGGCCGCTGGCAAGGCACCCGGCAACGACGGCATACCCCCTGACCTGATCAAGCACTGCAAGACCGCCCTACTGCTGCCATTGCATGACGTCCTCTGCCAGTGTTGGAAGGAAGGTGCCGTACCACAGGACATGAGGGACGCCAAGATCATCACCCTCTACAAAAACAAAGGGGAGAGAAGCGACTGCAACAACTACAGGGGCATCTCCCTCCTCAGCGTTGTTGGCAAAGGCTACGCACGAGTTGTTCTCGTTCGTCTACAGAAGCATGCCGAACATGTCTACCCCGAGTCTCAGTGTGGCTTTCGCGCTGAGCGATCGATGGTAGACATGATATTCTCCGTCCGCCAACTCCAGGAGAAATGCAGAGAACAGAACATGCCCCTGTACGTCGCCTTCATCGACCTCACCAAAGTGTTCGATCTGGTCAGCAGAGAGGGCCTTTTCAAGATCCTGCCAAAGATAGGATGCCCACCAAAGTTGCAAAGCCTCATTGAATCGTTTCACACCAACATGCAGGGGATAGTGCAGCATGATGGCAACGTCTCAGAGCTATTCAACATACGCAGCGGAGTGAAACAGGGCTGTGTACTTGCGCCAACCCTC
Organism: Pholidichthys leucotaenia; assembly: GCA_020510985.1. Lineage (NCBI taxonomy): Eukaryota > Metazoa > Chordata > Actinopteri > Cichliformes > Pholidichthyidae > Pholidichthys > Pholidichthys leucotaenia. The sequence continues at coordinate 330,226,213 of CM035840.1, read as the reverse complement.
TTTGGGATTTTCTTTGCTATGCTCCTGAGGCATGCCTTCAGCGCAGCAACAGAGGGAATCTACCTGCACACAAGATCTGACGGCAGGCTTTTCAACCTCACCCGCCTGAAAGCCAGAACCAAAGTACGCGAGGCTCTAATCAGAGACATGCTGTTCGCAGACGACGCTGCAGTCACAACCCACACACAGCAGGAGCTTCAGACACTGATGGACCGCTTCTCCCAGGCATGCAAGGACTTCGGGCTTACCATCAGACTGAAGAAGACTAACGTCTTGGCGCAAGGCTCGGAAGCACCACCAACCATCACCATTGACGACTACGAGCTGGAGGTCGTGAATCAGTTCACGTACCTGGGGTCCACGATCAGCAACAACCTCTCCCTTGATACAGAGATCAACAAGAGGATTGGAAAATCAGTCTTCACACTCGCTCGCCTCACCACACGAGTGTGGGAGAATCCCAAACTCTCTGTCAAGATGAAGATGGCAGTGTACAATGCCTGCGTCATCAGCACACTGCTCTATGGGAGTGAGACGTGGACAACATACGCCCGGCAGGAAAAGAGACTGAACTCCTTCCACTTGCGCTGCATCCGCCACATCCTGGACATATCCTGGCAGGACAAAGTGCCCAACACAGAAGTTCTGTCCAGTGCCGGCCTTCCCTCCATGTTCACTCTACTCAGGCAGCGCAGGCTCCGCTGGCTAGGCCACGTTCACCGTATGGAGAACTGGCGACTGGCAGGAGAGACTTTGGCCGCCCACAGCTGCGCTTTAGAGACGTCTGCAAGAGAGACATGAAGGCCCTGGAGATCAACACAGAGCGCTGGGAGGACCTTGCAACGGACTGCTCCAAATGGAGAGGCACCCTGACCAGACAGCTCAAGGCGGGTGACGAGAGACTGACTGCTGCAGCAGATGAAAAAAGGACCCGCAGGAAGAACCGCCACAGACCCAGCAGCACGGGGACCACCCACAAGTGCGACCTGTGTGACAGGGACTGCCATTCGCGCATCGGCCTGTTCAGCCACAGGCGGTGCTGTTCCAGCAAAGTAGACGTTTAGGATTCTCTTCCATGGTCATCATAGACCGACGGAGGCCGATGACGACATCCTGGTCTTAGTTTTTCTGGTTATTTTCCATGCCTGGTCCTTATCTTTCTGCATGTTATCACATTCTTTGTCTCTGCTTTAGTTAATATGGTCATTAGGTTTATTATTACCTCTGCCAAGGAGGTAATGTTTTTACTGGGGTTTGTCTGTCTGTCTGTCTCTTTGTCTGTTACCAACATAACTCAAAACGTTATGGACGGATTTTGATGAAATTTTCAGGAAAGGTGTTTAATGGCACGGGGAACAGATGATTTTTTTTTTTTTTTTTTTTTTTTTTTTTTTTGTTACTTATTTGTACCCGTAGGTAGACTTGGTTTGCAGTCTGGTGACAAGCCACCGGCTGCTGGTCGCTGCGTGCGCGAGCGCCCTAAACCTACATGTTTTTTGGTATGCGGGAGGAAACCGGAGAAATCCCGGAGTAAACCCGCGCAACACGGGGAGAACATGCAAACTCCACACAGCTCACTGTTGGTCGGGGGCTGGGATCGAACCCACGATCTCATGATCCCCGCGGTCCCCCGGCCGAGGGTAAAACTGTGCTGCCACAGTGCTAAACCACTGCGCCACCGTGCAGCCCAGTCCCCAGTTGAGGATCTGAGAGTGCATACCTCCACCAAGGGCTTTGTTTGTATTTGTGCAGCAGGATTACACAAAAACTACTGGATGGATTTGGATGAAATTTTCACCAGACGTGGTTCTTGGGCTAGAGAGGAACCCATTATATTTTGCTGATGAGAATGCATACCTCAGCCAAGGCTCTTATCTTCTCACAGTGTGTTAGCAACAATATTACAAAACTGATGGACAGACTTTGATCCAATTTTCACCACAACTGGCTATAGGCCTACACACAAACCCATTACATTTTGGAGGTGATCCATGAGAAACGGAAGGAGTCTTGGCAGAGGTATGCGCTCTATGGGTGCTTTTATAGTTAATATTGTGGTTTCTATTGTAGTGTTCCTGCTTGGTCCCTTGTTCTGTGTTTGTGGTGGTGTATTCTTGTCCTTGTCAGTCACATCATGGTGATGTTCTTCCCTGGCCCTTTGTGCATGAGTTTTGTGTATTCTCAGTTCCTGTTATCCTTTTTGACTCAGCTCTTCATGTTTTCATGTACCAGTAGCCACTTCCCTGCTGTCTCCGATTGCTTTGATTGTCCCCACTTGTTCTGTGTTTGTTGATTAACCCTTGTCTATATATGTGTCGGTGTTAAGTCTCAGTCTGGTGTGGTATCTTTGATATTTCTGAAATGTTTGCTGTCAGTCCTGTCAGTGAGTTTTTCATGTCCAAGTTGTCTTAGCCCAGTCTTGCCTTGCCTGTGAGTTTTGCCATGTTTAAGTTTTGTTTTCAGCACACTGCCACATGCTGCCATTTGTGTACAATAATGATGTTAAATAAATTAACATCATTATTGTACCTGATCCTGCCTGCACCTGAGTCCTGTGTTAACCAACCTTGACAGAATGACACCACCATGCTTGGACTCAGCAGGCAGGAGGAGAATGATGGCTGAGGGTGCCAACGCGGACGAGCTGCGAGCAGTCCAGCTCCTCAAGAGTCTCACCTCGGATGTTTACACATCTCACATGCCGAAGAAAGCACTGGAGTGCCTGGATGCTGCAGCCGGAGTAACAGGAGCATACCTCAGCCTGTGGCGCTACCCCGAGCTGGCTGAGGTGCTCCAGTTCATCTCAACACTCCTGCAGATGTATCAGGTGATGGTGGGAGACATTTTGGCAATGCCGCAACCTGCGCTGATGAAGAAGCATCCCCGAGTTCCGGCATCGTCTCCCACTACATCGTGCACCAGCTCCAGCCCCAGCCCCATCTCCACCTCCCAAGCAGTAGCCCGCTGCACCACAGGTCCCATGGGAGATATGCACCATTGAGAGGGAGCGATTTTGGGCATCAAATTGGCGATTGGTGGTCCCGGAGAGGGCTCTGGGAGACACCACTCCTCTCAACGCCATGCACCACCATCAGCACAAGCTCTCTCCATGGTGCACACACCATCTCGCTTTCCACCTGTTTCGCCTGAGCTGTTTGCCCCGCCTGTCATTACGCATGAGCTTGCATCTGCCATCACGCCTGCAGTTTCTCCTGTCACCACACCTGCAGCCTCACCTCTTCTCATGCCTGCAGCTTTGCTTGAAGTTTCGCCTGTCATCGCACCTGCAATTTCACCTGTCGCCATGCCTGCAGTGCCAGCTCCTCGCCAGACAGCTCAAGCTGTTTGCGAGGTGCATGTCATAGCTCCAGCCATCCTCAAGGTGCACACAACAGCTCCTGCTGTCCCTGAGGTGCACACAATGCCTCCTGCTGTCCCCAAGGTGCACAAAACGTCTCCAGCTGTTCACACGTTGCGCATCACAGTTCCTGTTCAGCCCGAGGTGCACCCTCCTGTTCCAGTTCAGTCCAAGGTGCACGCTTCGACTCCTGTGGCTCATCCTGAGGTAGCCACCCCAGCAACAGTGGACCAGGAGCTAAGGCAAGTTCTTTACTTTGTGTTTGACATCACTTTTTAAAAGAACTTGCCTTACTCCTGGTGGAGGGGTCCAAGTACAGGTTCCGCCTGTCACTGAATCCTCCCCACCAGTCCCTGCTGCCGAAGATATTGGTGTCGCCTCATCCACTCCCTGTTTTTCTCCCCTTTCTGAGGTGGCCGCATGGAGGATGGCTTCCCAGGAGTCTGGGACAGACGTTCGTCAGCCTCTGTGGCCATCTGCTGACGAGGGCTGCTGTCACCTGTCCATGAAGTCAGCATGTCCATGTTAACAATGCCTGAGGTTAGTGCGCAACAGCTTTCTGCTCCTGAGTTCAGGGCACCCCTGTCAGCTGTTTCTGAGGTCAGCGCACTGCAGCAACCTGCAGCTGAGCAGAAAGCTGTTTTGTTGTTGTTTCCTGGGCTAAAAAAAGCCCTGTTACCATTTCCTGAATTAAAAGCTCCTATGTTATGGTCTCCTGAGCAAGAGAGCACCACTGTGTGTTCTCCTAAGTTTAAAGTTTAAAAGCGCCCCTACAGTTTTTGTCTGAATACATCCTGCTATCTGCTTCATTGGCTCAGGATCTTTGGAGAGGCCACCCCAGTGTGCATTGTTTTGTGGTCTGGGGGCCCATGAACTGGGATATGCCCCCCGACACGCCCTGCTCTCTGGTCAGGTGGCCCAAGGATGCTGGTAGGCCACCGGAACTTGCTGTGCTCTTTGGTGGGCAGCCCAGGGACTTTGGGAGGCCACCTGACCCCCTACATTTCCTGGTCTGGGGGCCTGTGGACTGGGATTGGCCCCCTGACCTGCCTTGTTCTACAGTCCTGTGGGTCTGGGATCTTTGAGAGATCACTTGATGGACATTTTTGAGTTTTTTTGTGAGATTCCTGTATTTTGTTTCTTCCCACCGTGCCATGTCCCCCTCCTCCCACCTTTTTGATGTTGCTATGTTTCTTTTTGTTTTTGTTTTGTTTTTTTTTTTGTTTAGGGGTGTCTGGATTCCACCCCTTTAAGGGGGGACTAAGCCATGATCGGGGGCATAGACCAGGGACCATGCCCACGCCTAAAGTTAGTTTTATCCTGATTTCTTGGTGGTTATAATTATTATCATTCTTGTCTTAGTTTGGCTGGTTATTTTCCATGCCTGGTCCTTCGTTTTTTGGATGTTATCATTTTTTTGGTCTCTGCTTTAGTTAATATGATCATTAGGTTTATTATTAATATTGTGGTTTCTGTTGTAGTGTTCCTGCTTGGTCGCTTGTTCTGTATTTGTGGTGGTCTATTCTTGTCTTTGTCAGTCACATCATGGTTATGGCTGCCCTGGTCCTTTGTGCATGAGTTTTGTGTATTCTCAGTTCCTGTTGTCATGCTCCTGAGCACGGACGAGGGCCGTGATCAGCCTCAATGTAAGTTAAGTCTTTTTCTGTTTGTTTTTTTCTATTTGTTTATTATGGTCATTTGTATCTGGTCTCTGTTCCTTTATGAGTTGTTGTATTCTTAGTTGTGTCCTTATAGTCTTGCCTAGTTATTGTGTGTCATTTGTAGGTTATGGTATCATTTACATCTGTTGGGGTTGTGTTATTTTTTTCTTGTGTTATTTAGTTTCCCGTCTGTTACTTTTATTTTTGCAGTGCTATGCAACTTCCAGCTGTCAAAATCTGTTTTGCAGGCTGCACAGCTGTCATGAGTCATGTGTCCTGTGGCCCTCATGTACCCACACATGATTTTTGATCAGTCGATGAGTTTTGATCAGCATGTCAAATCTCTGACCCGGAGTTATTTTTTCCGCCTTAGGAATATATCCAAAATTAGGTCATTGGTTTCCTACAGTCAGTTAGAAATTATTATTCATGCCTTTGTTTCTTTACATTTGGACTACTGTCATGCTCTTTTCACATGTCTTAGTAAATCTTCTTTACACCACCTACAGTTAGTCCAGAACTCTGCTGCAATATTACTGACTAGGTCCAGATTCTGTTATATCACTCCACTTTCGGCCTCCTTGCATTGGCTTCCTGTAAATTATAGAGTTGGTTTAAAAATTCTTGCTCTTACTTACAAAGCCATTCATGAAGAGGTGCCTTTTTATATTAGTGAACTGCTCCATCAACACCATCCCGGCAGGTCTTCTAATCAGAATCTACTGGTAGTCCCTAGCACTAGGCTCAGAACCAAAGGCAATAGAGCCTTTGCTGCTGTTGCTCCCAGACTTTGGAACTCCTTACCTTTTGAACTTAGATCTGCACTTTCCATTGATGTTTTTAAGAAGCAACTAAAGACCCACCTTTTTAGCCTGGCTTTTTAATTAACTATGTGTTGATTGTATTTTTATGTGCTTTTACTGTCTACTTTGTTCTTTTACTGCTTTATGTACTTGTATTTTTATTTGCTTTGTTTTTTACCATGTTAAGCACTTTGGGACTCTGTGAAAAGTGCTCTATAAATAAACTTATTGTTATTATTATTATTATTATTATTATTATTACCTGATGATCATCTGGTAGATTTCTATTTAAGCAGGCCAATGTAGTTGATGGGTTGCAGCGGTCTTGCATTACCAGACGTTAGTTTTACGTTTCTTGCATTCCAAGACGGAGCTCCCGTCTTTATTGCTTCCTCCAGGCTTTCTCCGGTATTCATCATTATCTGTGTGTGTGTATTTGTGTATTTTGTTCTTGTACGTCTTTCACTTAATAAATGTGCAAACTCACAGTCAGCGTGTGGCGTCTTCAGTCAGCCCTTAAAAAGGGCATTTTATGACAGAAAACTGCTGCCAATGTGAGACGCCAGTGGCTGTGAGTTTTGCCCTTTTTTTTTTTCTTTCCCTCCCGGTTATTTTTAAGTTGGTTTTCCCCCCACAGTTTTGACAATGTATGTGGACTTTAGTTTGCTCGGGCTGAATGAGGCTGAGTGCAGGGCGGTGCAGGTAATCCACACTTTCATCTCAGATGCCCGCACCTCCCGTACTCCCAAGGGAGCTCAGAGATTGCTGGACTGCGTGGTGCAGGTTACTGACGTGACCCCCAGCTTGTGGTACTCAGTGCTCATGGACTTACTCCTCTCCATAGTTACACCACGGTTCATGCTCCACGGGCTGGAGGAAACTTCTTCTACATCCGTGCCTGTGCCAATGAAGAAGCAGCACCGGGCATGGCGACTCCGACCCTCTCCCAGTTATCCAGCAGCAGCCCCGCCTTCCCCTCCCGAACAGTGGCCTGCACCATTGGCTGAGGAGTTGGAGGAGTGCAGGCAAGTTTTAGTGGCTGAAACTGAACTGTTGCTGGATCACAAGCCATGGCTCCTTCCAGACTATGCGGCCCAGCTGGAGGAAGATTTGTCAGGTGAAACAGAACCTGAACTGATGAAGGAACGTCCCCTGACTCTGGCGTGTCACCCACCTTGCCAGGCAACCTCTGCAGCTCCTGTAAGGGCCTCGTCTGGACCCGCAGCGGCAGCCACCATCAAGCCCCGGAAATTAAAGCAAGTGTCTACTCATTCTCTAACTTCTTAAAATAAATTGTCTTACCTAATTCCCGGTGGTGGTGGTGGTGGTGGTGGGGGGGGGGGGGGCTCAGAGGCAGCCGCACACTGTTACTGAACACTCATCACCTGCTGCTGCAGTTAATCTTGATTCCTCACCTGCTTCTCCCATGTCCCCCTCTGCTCTCTTTGATTGGTTGCCGGTCCTTGGAGGGAGCCGCCGGACAACGGGGGATCTTGTGGTGCTGTAGGTCATGTTCCAGCCCCACAGCAACGCTCTCCAGGGGAGAGGAGCACCCCCTGTGTCCTGAAGCCTGAGCTGGCAAAGCAGTGTCCCCTGGTTTCGGGATCATGGGATCTGGGGCCATCGGTGAGGCGTTTTCTGGCTCCACTACGTCAAGCTGGAGATCATCCTGCTTCTACCTTGTCTCCTCTACCTGAACGAGGGCTCACACCATCAGCCGTTCCTTCGATGCTGGGAGAGCCCACAGTCAGTTGGATCGGGCATGTCTTCCTTGCGCTCCCTGACAGTCCAAGTGTGGAGGAGCTGGAGGAGCGCCAGCAGGTTTTGGTGGTGTAGAGGGAGCTACTATAGGAGTACAAGCCATGGTTTCTTTCAGAGGTTATGCAGGAGCTGGAAGGTGTTTCTTTGGAGGGTGTGAAGTCGGCGCTGATGAGCCGGTGTTCCTGGACTTCACAGCATCATCTGTCTCTGCCTCCTCATCAGACGACCCCTGCCATTCCTGGAAGAACATTGCCTGGTTCAGCAGCAGCAGTCACCATCGTACGCCGGGAGATAAGGCAAGTGTGTCCTCATTCTCTTACACATGAAAATGAAATTTCTTTCCTTGTCCCCGGTGGAGAGGCTCAGCATCAGTAGTCCACTGTGGCTGAGCCCTCATCATCTGCTGCAGTCATATGCTCCTCACCCGTCTCTTCTGTGTTTCCTCCCATCTTCCCTGAACATCTGTCAGTCCTTGGATGGAACCACCAGATGACGGAGGAGTCTGCGGCCCTGGTGAACCCCATGCCAGCCCCGCAGCCACTTTCTGGACATGAGCGGAGTAGTGCCGGATCCCTGAAGCCTGAGCCAACAAGGGAGTGTCCCCTGGTTTCAACTGCCCAGGACTCAGCTCCAGTGATGAGGCAACCTCCAGTCGCAGCCGCCATGCTGGGAGGGCCACCTGCATCGATTGTCATGCCTGGAGGTCTTTGGGCTGCATCCACCACCATGCCTGCAGCAGAGGTCGCCACAGCAGAGTCGTCGGAGTCCTGAATGGTGGTGGAGCTCAAGTCCAGGCAAGTACTCAGTTCTGTTTTACCATCTACAGATCTAGAAAATTCTTGTCTGTCTCAAGGGGGGGATCAGTTCCAGATGTCCACTGCTCCTGAGCTCTCCTCAACAGGCTCCACTGCTGCCGGTGATTCACTTTTCTCCACTGTCCGAGGTGGCCACGTCAGAGGGGGAACATCGGGCGAGCAGAGCAGGAACGCACCAGATGGAGCCGCCGGAATCCTGGCTGGCGGCGGAGCCTGAGTCGAGGTAAGTATTCTTTCCTGTTTCTAAAATATAAGGGTTAGAGAAGTCTTGTCTTGCTTGTGGAAAGGAGAATCAGCTGCAGACACCCTCTGCTCCTGAGTTCTCTTCACCAGGCTCCGCTGCTGCCGGTGGTAGTAGCCCAGCGTATGTGTCTTCTCCTCTGCACAAGTCCTCGTCTGGGTCCACTAATGGTCCTCCTCCATCTCCTCCTGAGGTCTTTGGGGTCCGGCCTCTCCACCCTAGGTCTCCGTGGGTCCTGCCTCTCCGCCCGAGGTTGTCGTGGGTGCTCCGCCTTAGTCTAAGGCCGCCGTGGTTGCTCCACCTCTGTCCGAGGTTGTCATGGGTCCTCCACTTCAATCTGAGGTTGTTGAGGGTCTCCCGCCATTGCCGGAGGTCGTTGAGGGTCTCCCGCCGTTGCCAGAGGCCATCATGGATCCTTCGCCTTCGTCGGAGGCTGCCGGGGGTCATCAGGTCCCGCTGTGGATCCCCACTGATCAGTCATCTTGACTGTTTGGTTGCTTCACTTGTCAGCTGATTCCTTCCTCTGGTGTTCTCACTCATCAGCTGTCATCACCATCTGGCTCCACTGTTGGTCAGCAATCAGTGTTGGGAACCAACCACCCACAGCCCTTGTCCTGCTTCATCCACACTGCAGTCCATATGGTCCGTTGGGGGCATGGGTTCCAGCTACCACCTCCAGAAGGGGGCGCATTGTGCCCCATGGCCTGTTGGCTCAGGGATGTAGGGAGACCACCCGACAGACTGTGTCATTTGGTCTGGTGGCTCAAGACCTCTGGGAGACCACCCAACGGGCTACGCCAGCTGCTCAGGTGGCTCAAGAGCTCTGGAAGGCCACCAAACGTGTGCCACAACGTTATCTGGTGGTCTTGGGACTTTGGTAGGCCACCTGAACTACCTTATCTACCTTTCCAAGCCCCTAGATTTATGTGCTGCCATATCTGTTTGGGTTGTGGGTCATGAGTTTTGTTTTGTTTTTTTGTATTTTTGTCTCGTTTCTGTTTTGGGTTCGGTCCCTCCGTGCCTAGGTTCCCCCTCCTCCCGCCTGGGGTGGGTTATTTTTCTGGGGGGGGGGGGTCCTCTTTTCTCTTGTGATGTTGCCCTGGGGTGTCTGAGGTCCACCCCTTGAGGGTGGGCACTGTCATGATCCTGGGCACGGGTGATGGCCGTGCACAGCCTCAGTGTAAATTAAGTCTTTTTCTGTTTGTTTCTATTGTTTATTATGGTCTATTGTATCTGCTCTCTGTTCTTTTATTAGTTGTTGTATTCTTAGTTATGTCTGTCACAATTTCCCCTCCTGAGCAGAGAGGAGACCCACGTGCTGGACTGTTAGTCTGTGTAGTTTTATTGAAAACATAAAATACCAAGTGCACAAACAAACAATGAGGCTTGGGAGACAGGTGGGATAACAAAGAGAATGAATAGAGAACAGCACATCAAAACTTACGTCTGCCAATGTGAAGACCGCAGCGAAGAATGAGTGGAGCAGCGGTTCGTAAACAAAGCATGATACAAATAGCAGCAAATGGTTACAGGTGTGGATCACCAATGCGAGGAGTAATGGAAAACAACTGACAGGTGTGCAAGACCACAAACCAAACTAACAAAGGACGTCAACACTACATTATGTCAAAATAAAAGCTCAGATAGAGTGGCAAAGGGTGAGGGCTCATGTCAAAAGACAGAATGTAATACAATGGAAACAGAAACTACAATAGACATACTCAAAACATGTAACCAACCGTACAGTTAAATAATAACACAGAACTGAGAAAATAAAGGAAATAACGAGGAATAACCTGAGAGTGCGAGCACAGTGAAAACACCATGCTCCGCCTCATGACAGAACCCCCCACCCCCCAAGGGGTGGAGACCAGACATCCCAGGGAAACAACAAGAAAAAAGAAAGCCCCACCCACCCCCATCCAAATAGGGGAAGAACCTTAACCCAACCTGGGAGGGCGGTGGGGGTAAGCCCGGCTAGGGGGGACAAAATACAAGAAACTCGCTAAGGGACCCACACCAGAGCAAAACCAGACACTTTGGCCCCCTGGACAGGTGAGACTGGACAGTTCTGGGAGTCGGCTAAAGTCCCAGACCTGGCAGATGGCATGATGGAATGAGTCGGGTGGTCTGCTGGAGAACGTGGGCCACCCAGCCCAGCAGCACAGTCTGTCAGGCGGTCTACCAGAGTGCTTTAGCCACCCAAACAAATGGAGAAGTCCAGGAGGTGGCTGCCTAGTAGGGAAAACCGGTGACGAGGTAGGCTGAAGGGCAAGGGAACTGGATAGAAAGGATGGCCGGCCAGCAAGAACCTCAGGGGAAAGAACAGGACCCTCGGTGGCCTCAGGAAGAGGGGAATCCACAATGGCCTGGAGCAGAGGAGAAGAACCCACAATGGCCTTGGGTGGAGGAGAGGAACCCACGATAGCCTCGGGCAGAGGAGAGGAACCCATGATGGTCTCATACGATGAAGAGGAACCCTCGGTGGGAATGGATGGGGACTGAGGGACCACAGCAAATTTGGACATGAACATAGCAACCTCAGAGGCCCTGGACTGGGGCATGGCAGCACCCGCAGTGGCCCCAGACTGGGGGATAGTTGCACCTGTGGTGACCCTGGACTGGGGCCTAGCTGCACCCATGATGGCCCCAGACTGTGGCACAAAACTAACGTTTGCCCAGAGAGAGGGGAAGCGGCACCCACAGGGACCTCAAATGATGGGGAAGCCGCACCCAAGAAGGTCCAGGGCTGTGATAAAGCACCCGCAAAGACCTCAACTGGAGGGGGAGCAGCACCCACGGAGGTCTCAGGCTGGGACAAAGCACCCATGAAGACCTCAGATGGAGAGGGAGCAGCACCCATGGAGACCTCAACCAAATGGGCTGTATGCACGGAAACCTCAGGCAGCAAGGTTGGACACACAAAGACCTCCGGCAACAAGGCTGGACCCACGGAGACCTCTGGTGAAGTTGGACAACCCTCGGCAACCCTGGGGAAAGGCTCCAACAGAAGGGACAAAAATACAGGGACAGGGTCACTGTCAGCAGTGGATCCCAGCAAGGTGAGTTCAGGTGCAGCTGATGGCTGCACTTGGCCCTCCCCACCAAGAGCCAATCAAGACCTCTCCAAAATAGAAACAGAGAAAACAAAGGAGAGCACTTACCTCAGCTCAAGCTCCACCGCTATCCAGGACTCTGTTGATCCAGGCGGGGACGTCCTGTGCCTGGTCCTCTGGAGGTCCAGCTTCGGCTCTGCTGCAGCGGCCCCTGCAGCAAGCATGGTGGATGATGCAGTCTTGGGGCCCCAAAGCAAAGTGACCCACACAGATGGCTTGCTCGATGTGGCAACTGGAGGTCAGCTGACCGCTGGAGCTGGATCCCATGTAGCCAAAGCCAGGGGACTTTCTGTTGTCGGCACAGACTTCGGGTCGCCGGAAGCACTCCATCTCAATCCAGACCATGGCTGCGGGGTTGGGACCAGGTCCTCTAGGGACACAGGCCCCTCCATCATCCGGCGGCTCAATCCCGGGACCGGCGGACACTCAGGGGAGAAAGGAGGAGACACAGAGGTAGCAGGTGAGGAATTTATGTCTGCAGCAGGTGGTAAGAACTCAGTGGACTACAAAGGCTGATCCTCACCACCGGGAATCAGGCAAGATGATTCGGTTTTATGAAATAAAGAATGAAAAAGCACTTGCCTGTATTCCCGTGGCATGATGGTGTGTGCTGTAGCAGGCCCAGTATCATCCGTTTCAGAGACTGCAGTGACCGTGTGCCCCCCTGAGGAACATGGAGGAGCCACTCCTGCAGCTATGATGATGGACAGAGCTGGAGAAGAACCAACCAGGCTCTCAGCAGCGGAGAGGATCGCCGAGGAGAAAGGGGTAGCAGCAGTAACAAAGGAGGAGGAGACAGCTGACAGAACAGCAGACGATGAGGAACAAGAGAATAAGGAAGAAGCTACTGCAGTAATTCCCTGAGGTGGCAAAGAAAGGACTGCTGGCTGAGAGGCGGAGGAGTTCCTCTGGCTGGCGGTAGCTGGATGACGGCGTCTTGGAGCTGGTGAGGTTGGAGCTGAAGCTGAACCTGGAGGCAGGTGAGGAGACGGTGGTACCAAAGCCCAGGGCCGCCTCCCTGTTGGTGCAGACCTCTGCTTCCTCGCGGACCTCCTCAACCTACCACTGTTCTCCAGTCACAAGTCCGCCACCATTGTAATTTTCTCCACCCCCTCAGCATGCTCCACAAGCTGAGGGCACTGGCGAGCAGCCACCTCCACGAGACCCAGGTACAAGAGCACGTCTTTCGGAGTAGGAGTCCAGCGAGCAATGGAGATTAGGTCATTAATTTCCATCAGTGTTTTGCAGATCTCCCACCCCAGGCTCATCAGGTACCCCCGCTCACTCACTGTCAGTGTGAGCTAAGTACATGCTGACAACTCCGGTGACAATGAACACAGGTGACTGGAGGCGGGGGTGGGGTGGGGTGGGGTGGGGGGAAACAGCAGCTGGATCACAAACTGGCTGCGGTCTTCTGTCACAATTGCCCCTCTGGGACAGAGAGGAGACCCAGGCGCTGGACTGTGAGTTCATGTAGTTTTATTGAAAATATAAAACACCAAGTGCACAAACAAATAATGAGGCTAGGGAGACAGGCGGGATAACAAAGAGTAAGAATAAAGAACAGCATGTCAAAACTTACGTCTGCCAGTCTGAAGACCGGAGTGAAGAATGAGTTGATCAGTGGTTCTTAATTAGAGCATGATATAAATGATAGCAAATGGTTACAGGTTTGGATCACCAACACAAGGAGTAACGGAAAACAACTGAAACATGTGCAAGACCGTGAACCAAACTAACAAAGTCAACACTACATCCTATCAAAATAAAAGCTCCGAGAGTGGCAACTGGAAACTAGAATGGGTGAGGCTCACATCAAAAGACAGAATGTAATACAATGGAAACAGAAACTACAGTAGACATACTCAAAACACATAACCAACCGTACAGTTAAATAATAACACAGAACTGAGAAAATAAAGGAAATAACCAGGAATAACCTGAGAGTGTGAGCACGGTGAAAACACCATGCTCTGCCTCGTGAGAGTGTCCTTATAGTCTTGCCTAGTAATTATGTGTCATTTTGTAGTTATGGTATCATTTACATCTTTTGGGGTTGTGTTATTTTATTCTTATATTGTTTAGTTTCCAGTCTGTACTTTTATTTTGACAGTGCTGTGCAGCTTCCGGCTGTCAAACTCTGTTTTGTGGGCTGCACAGCTGTCATTTGTTATTTTGATTACGTTCTCACTTATGTACACTACCGTTCAAAAGTTTGGGGTCACCCAGACAATTTTGTGTTTTCCATGAAAAGTCACACTTTTATTTACCACCATGAGTTGTAAAATGAATAGAAAATATAGTCAAGACATTGACAAGGTTAGAAATAATGATTTGTATTTGAAATAATAATTTTTTCCTTCAAACTTTGCTTTCGTCAAAGAATCCTCCATTTGCAGCAATTACAGCATTGCAGACCTTTGGCATTCTAGCTGTTAATTTGTTGAGGTAATCTGGAGAATTCTGACGCAATGAGCAAACACATTGTACCATTAGAACACTGGAGTGATAGTTGCTGGAAATGGGCCTCTATACACCTATGTAGATATTGCACCAAAAACCAGACATTTGCAGCTAGAATAGTCATTTACCACATTAGCAATGCATAGAGTGTATTTCTGATTAGTTTAAAGTTACCTTCATTGAAAAAAACAGTACTTTTCTTTCAAAAATAAGGAAATTTCTAAGTGACCCCAAACTTTTGAACGGTAGTGTACTCACACCTGATAATCATCTGGTAGATTTCTATTTAACCAGGTCGGTGTAGTTGATCCCTTGCAGTGGTCTTGCATTACCGGACGTTAGTTTAACGTCTCTTGCATTCCAAGACGGAGCCCCCATCTGTACTGTTTCCTCCGGGCATTTCCCGGTATTCATTATTATCTGTAAGTGAGCGTATTTGTGCATTTTGTTCTTTTACGTCTTTCACTTAATAAATGTGCAATCACACAGTCAGCATGTGGTGTCTTAATTCAGCCCTTAAAAAGGGCAGCTTATGACATTATTTGTCTTTTTGTCTCAGCCCTTCATGTTTCCATGTACCAGTAATTACTTCCCTGCTGTCTCCAGTTGCCCTTGATTGTTCCCACCTGCTCTGTGTTTGTTGATTATCCCTTGTCTATATATGTCAGTGTTCAGTCTCAGTCATTGATGTTTCTGTAATGTTTGCTGTCAGTCCTTTCTGTGAGTTTTTATGTCCAAGTTTTCCTTGCCTAGTCTTGTCTTGCCTGTGAGTTTTGTTATGCTTAAGTTTTATTTTCAGCCCATGTGCTGCCATTGATTTGTGTTTGAGTTAAGTAAATTAACATCATTATTGTACCTGATCCTGCCTGTGCCTTGGTTCTGTGTTAACCAACCTTGACACTTAGGATCCCCCCAAAAAGCTAGAAACTATCCTGACTACAATCATACTTATAGTGACTCCTTCAATATTTATTCTTGAAAGAACATTCTGTCCCCCCCCCCCATAGTGAAATGAAATATCCACCTATGGCCATAAAACAGTTTTTGCATAAAACACCTTAGCCAAAGGATATGTTTGAAACAATGTAATTTGAAAACTAAAGAACAACAAGCAGAATTTTAAGTATGAACAGTATTGGTATCACTTGCTAAAAATCACTGCCAACATGAGCATAATTCAAGGTGAAAAAAACCCTTTCAGCATTATTCATTAAACACATTTTTACTTCATACAGTAGTGCAATAATTTCCCTTTGCTGTTTGCTAATTAAGGCAGATTTTAATCTCAGTGGTATTCATGATAATAAATCAATTAAGGAGACCTTCATAAGCTCATTTTCTAGATGTCACAGGGATTAAGATATGGAATTGTTATGTGAATGATATTCCTCTGTATGTGTTAGTACGATTTGTCTGCAGTTATTGTCTAATTCTTCTTGTGGTTACAGTGTGTGGTTATTAGCCACAGTTTCAAAATATACACAAGTGAAGGCTTTTGTGCATTCTGTGTTTACTGTAATTCAGCTTTATTTCTGCGTCAGATTCCCAGCTGCTTTCAGAACAGGATTTTAAAGCTGATTTAATTTACTGTCCTGTGTTAAATATAAGTTGGTGTCCCTGATGTCATTCTGTTGTGAGGGCTGACTTTGATTCTTTTGGGCAGCAAAACATGAATCAAATATCAGTGTGCTGTACTGTGGTGATGTACACTGAGGCAAAGATCAGTGAGGCTCCATTCAATGCAGCGCTTTTTTTCAGCTCACAACCTCTCTGCTCTTTGCTCAATAACACACAAATACTTTATCTGTTAATCTGTTAATCTGTTTATCTGTTTAATCTTCCGATTGCCCTTAAATCACAGCTATACTGAGACTGCAGTGGTTCAACCAGTAATTTAGCTTGAGTTCAGGTTGTGTAGATATACTGTAGTTTGTGCAGAAAAAAAAAATCCCAACTTGTAGAAATCAGCAGTTATAAAACTTTAAGGTTGTTGTCACTCACACTTTTTGAATCCTTTTTAGCTCATTTCCTAAGTTTGTTTCTTTGTAATTTTGCAAAATTCTCATTAGCTTTACCTCATTTAGGCAATGTCAAATAACCTATTCCACGACTTCTCATAACATCAAAAAACAAAGTGTATACATATATTTATGTTCACAAATGTTTCTTTTTGGGTTATCACCAACAGTAAAGACAAATATTAACAGTGCAATAAATTATCACAAATGTGAGAAAATATAATGGTCCAATGAACTGAACCACTGTGAGTTCTTGAATACATGCCATTTCCCACAGCATGCCTTTACAAAAAGAAAAAAGTAAAAGACCAGAAATAAAAAAGGAACATGTTTATAGACAATTCTCACCGCAGTCAAGGTTTTGAAGGCATTTTCCCACATCACTGTTTGCAGTGTTTTGTAAGTATCTGTGTGTATTTGTCATATCCTCTTCCTGAACCACAGGTACAATAAGACATCCACCCATCTCTTTCCTTTGAGTTGAGTGTGTGTGTGTGTGTGTGTGTGTGTGTGTGTGTGTGTGTGTGTGTGCGTAGATTTAGCCCAACCAGGCAGGTGTCATTACCCTAGACTACTTCCTCAGTGTAGGCCACCAAAAACATGTTTAAATCTAATCATTCATGATCCCATTGGCTTGCATTTGGGTCCTCTTTTCCTCGAGTCTCTTGCTATAAAGGATAGCATATTGGGAAGCAGAATGCCCCACCCTTTACAACTCTTGGTTGCATGGGGCTCTCGAGCCTGAGATCCCAGCCAAGATGTCCATGTGGGACTGACCTGGGTGACATTGGTTTGAAGTGGGAATGGGCTTGAGCAGGCCAAATTGTGTGGGTAACCTATAGTTTCACTACTATGGGTTCCATTTGGGTTCCCCAAGCTGACTAATGGGTCTCATAGGGGATACAATGGGCTAAGTGGGCAAGGGCTGAAGCTAGGCAAAGCTATCTAGGACCCATGTGGTTTTATGGGATCGAGCCAAGATGGATTTTTGGGGTCCATGTGGGTAAACTTTGAGCTGCAAGTACATGGGTATGAAATAGACATGGACTTGACTAAAATAATTGCGTGGGTGACATACAGTATAGTTTCACTAAAGCCTGTCATCCATATAGCCCCACTTTAAAAGCTTTAACTACAAGTTTGTGAAGTTTTGCAATCATGTCCATTGACAGACACTGGCAGTGCATCTGGAAAGTATTCACAGCACTTCACTTTTGCCACATTTTTTTGTTACAGCCTTATTCCAAAATAGATTAAATTCATTTTTCTTCAAAATTCTACACACAATACTCCATAATGGCAATGTGAAAAAAAGATCTTTTGAATTTTTTGCAAATTTATTAAAAATAAAAAACTAAGAACTCACATGTACATAAGTATTCACAGCCTTTGCCATGAAGCTCAAAATTAAGCTCAGGTGCATCCTGTTTCCACTGATCATCCTTGAGATATTTCTACAGTTTAATTGGAGTCCACCTGTGGTAAATTCAGTTGATTGGACATGATTTGGAAAGGCACACACCTGTCTATATATAAGGTCCCACAGTTGACAGTGCATGTCAGAGCACAAACCAAGCATGAAGTCAAAGAAATTGTCTGTAGACCTCCAAGACAAGATTGTCTCAAGGCACAAATCTGGGGAAGGGTACAGAAAAATTTCTGCAGCTTTGAAGGTCCCACTGAGCACAGTGGCCTCCATCATGCGTAAATGGAAGAAGTTCTGAACCACCAGGACTTTTCCTAGAGCTGGCCAGCTGTCTAAACTGAGCGATCAGGGGGAAAAGGGCCTTAGTCAGGGAGGTGACCTAGAACCTGATGGTCACTCTGTCAGAGCTCCAGCATTCCTCTGTGGAGAGAGGAGAACCTTTCAGAAGGACAACCATCTCTGCAGCAATCCACCAATCAGGCCTGTATGGTAGCGTGGCCAGACGAAAGCCACTCCTTAGTAAAAGGCACATGGCAGCCCGCCTGGTTTGCCAAAAGGCACCTGAAGGACTCTCAGACCATGAGAAACAAAATTCTCTGGTCTGATGAGATGAAGATTGAACTCTTCGGCTTGAATGCCAGGCGTCATTGTTACATATGTAAATAGGGATTACAGTAGCAAGATGGCGGCCCAGGGAAATACCAGGAATAGAGGGGGTCAGTGCCTTCCATCCTTCCAGGGGTGACGTTGGCCGGAGTATAAGGGCCGGGGCGGGGAGGAGCACGTCCTCTTTCACTGTGGACAGCTAGACAGAGCGCTGTAGTTACTGCTAGTGGGTTCTTTGAGTTGTTTAATAAAGTATGTGAAACTGCCCTCCCCCTTCCTCATCATTAACATCAAGTATGGATACAACAGTCATGTTTGGAGGAAACCAGGCACCTTTCATCACCAGGCCAATACAATCCCTACAGTGAAGCATTGTGGTGGCAGCATCATGCTGTGGGGATGTTTTTCAGCGGCAGGAACTGGGAGACTAGTCAGGACAGAGGGAAAGATGAACGCAGGAATGTACAGAGACATCCTGGATGAAAACCTGGTCCAGAGTGCTTTTGACCTCAGACTGGGGCGACGGTTCATCTTTCAGCAGGACAACGACCCTAAGCACACAGCTAAGATATCAAAGAAGTGGCTTCAGGACAACTCTGAGAATGTTCTTGAGTGGCCCATCCAGAGCCCAGACTTGAATCCAATTGAACATTTCTGGAGAGATCTGAAAATGGCTCTGCATCAACACTTCCAATCCAACCTGATTGAGCTTGAAAGGTGCTGTAAAGAGGAATGAGGTAAAACTCCCCAAAGATAAGTGTGCCAAGCTTGTAACATCATATCCAAAAAAGACTTGAGGCTGTAATTGCGGCCAAAGGTGCATCAACAAAGTATTGAGCAAAGGCTGTGAATGCTTATGTATATGTGATTTCTTAGTTTTTTGTTTTTAATAAATTTGCAAAAATCTAAAAAAAAAAATAAAAAAAAATTTCATGTTGTCATTATGCAGTATTGTGTGTAGAATTTTGAGGAAAAAATGAATTTCATCCATTTTGGAATAAGGCTGTAATATAACAAAATGTGGAAAAAGTGAAGTGCTGTGAATACTTTCAGGATGCACTGTATGTCTTTTGCTGAGTTGGTCCTGTTATCACCACTTGAAGGTATGTGTTTATGATAGATAGATAGATAGATAGATAGATAGATAGATAGATTTTTTTTTTTTTTTTTTTTTGTTACTTATTTGTACCCGTAGGTAGATTTGGTTTGCAGTCTGGTGACAAGCCACCGGCTGCTGGTCGCTGCGTGCGCGAGCGCCCTAAACCTACATGTTTTTGGTGTGCGGGAGGAAACCGGAGAAATCCCGGAGTAAACCCGCGCAACACGGGGAGAACATGCAAACTCCACACAGCTCACTGTTGGTCGGGGGCTGGGTTCGAACCCACGATCTCATGATCCCCGCGATCCCCCGGCCGAGGGTAAAACTGTGCTGCCGCAGTGCTAAACCACTGCGCCACCGTGCAGCCATAGATAGATAGATAGATAGATAGATAGATAGATAGATAGATAGATAGATAGATAGATAGATAGATAGATAGATAGATAGATAGATAGATAGATAGATAGATAGATAGATAGATAGATAGATAGATAGATAGATAGATAGATAGATAGATAGATGTACTTTATTGATCCCAGATTGGGAAATTAAAGATGGATCTTTTCAGAATAGTGACCATTTACCATGAATTTCATTTTGAGGAACACAATGAAGTCACAGGAAAATCAAATTTGGTGTTTAATGTGTGAGATGAGTGAAGAGAAAATTCAGCCCTGTTCAGAGTGCTTTGAATTTCCTCCCTTTGGTACTTTGGGATGTTAGAGTAAAACTCTTGTTTTGACTGTGTGACCCAGGGTGAATAATTCACAGGGGCAAATGAATACTTACTCATGCTCCTGACCTGTTGCACTGGCTTCAAGCTTTGCCATTACAGGCTTTTCCACAAAAAAGCAATACAAACTCAACAAATGAAATGATCAACAGCTGAGAGGATATAAAACACTGTGTGAGGGCAGGAAAAATCACAGGACACCACCTAAATCTAAACTGAATAAAACAGTGGCAAAAAAAATGTGATGCATGGATAACACTGCCAATGGCCTGATGTGTCACCATGGGATGAGACGCCATCTTGGCGCTCAGCCCATGTCTCCTCATCCCTGCCTCTCTTTAGGCAGCATCTCTGTCACCATGGGAGGAGACGCCATTTCGGCGCTCAGCCCATGTCTCCTCGTTTCCGCCTCTCATTGGACAGCGTCTCAGCTGGCTCCCAGCTGTCAGTATTACGGGACGGCTGGGGCCAATTAATCCTCATCAGCTGGGGCGCTGCTAATGAGAATAAAAAGGAGCAGCCTCGATCACTCAGGGCTGCGACTTAAAGCACTACAGGCTGAAACCCCTATTCCCGGCATCAGCCCTTACTCCTCTTGCAGTAACCTTGTGAGTGTTCCCTGCTGTGAGTATTATGCCTTGGTATCCTATTCTCCGGTGCCAGCCCTTTACTCCTGTACCGTTCTACTCGTGAGTTTAACCTGTTTATGAGTAGCTGTGCTTTGGGTCTACAACGACCGTGTTCCTTACCCCGTGTCCTTATCCCTTGTTCCTAACCCTTCCTTATAATAAACATCTCAACTCACTGGCTCGCCCTCGGCTCTTATTGCGTGGCTCCCTAGAGCCACGTGTAACAGTAAGTCGCAGCCAGACGAGTTGCCGGCGGCCGTGAGTTTGTGGAACTGTACCTTCCTTGTCCGGGTGTTAGCGCCATTAGCACGCCGTTTCCCAGGAGTCACTCGCAACGCCAGGGCGACGAGCTGAGGTCCATCTCGAGGGCTGTCGACAGGACGCTCTTCACCCTGCACGACACCACCAATTCGAGACGCTGGCATCCGGGCCATGCTGAGGATCTCCCGGACTGTCACCCTCTTTCTTTGTTCCATCTCGAGGTCAGTGCCAGGATTGACGCCATGGTCACACAGCGAGAGAAGCTCCGCGGGTTGGATGGAAAACCGGGCAGGACGCCGAAGTGGATGACGTTGCCCCCCGCTTCGGGACCCCGTTCCTGCTGCCATTCCTGCTCGGGAGTCCGCGGGTTGGATGGAAACCCTGGCAGGACGCCGAAGTGGATGACGTTGCCCCCCCGCTTCGGGACCCCGTTCCTGCTGCCGTTCCAGCCCGGGAGTTCGCGCCACCCAGAGGGCTTCCCCCGTTCTGCATTACGCCACTCAGGATTCCCCCCATGGAGCCGCAGCTGACAGCAGTTATGTCTGGGACCCAGCGGCTGACGCGATTCCCGCTGTGTATCCATTCCCCATCTGCAGGCACGTGGCGGCGGCAGTGAGATTGGTGGAGAGGACTCCAGAGCAATGAAGCCTTCCCAAGCTCAATGCCTTCCTCGCCTCGGTCTCTGATCAGGAGCGGCGATTCCTGGGTTCCCCCCTCACTTTGTCCCCTGGGAGCAGTCATCGTCACATCGCCAAGTCACCTCAGCATGAACCCCATCCGGACCCAGTTCTGGGCTGCTGCCAGGACCTCTCCTCCCATGCAGCTGTCACCTTCTCGCCTCGTCAGTGTGGAGATTTCACAGCCTCGTTCCCTGAGCTTCATTCCCCCGCTGTCATCCCAGGACATTCGGGCTGGCTCACCGCGGCTGTCACCCCCTCCTCCTCGACGCGTCTCGTGACTACTGTGTGTGCCTGGAACTCCGGCCTGGTAAGCCCTCTCCTGGAGACAACGCGAGCGGTCCCCAGATGATTTCCCAGGGGGTCCTCCGTTATCACCTGGCGGGGAGAGGAAGAAGCTATGTCCACGACAGCAGGCGCCATCGAACCTCCAGGAGGCAGGCAAGTCTTAGTTTATTTACATCAGTTTTATGATTTGCTTTGTCACACTCCTGGAGGTGGAGTTCGGGGTCCGCAGCTCCCTGAACTCCCACCACCTGCTGTAACCTGTGCCTTTAATCCTGCGTCCTCTGTGTCTCTCTCCGCCGAGCGATCCCCGGCTCCGGGTCAACGTGGTGGGATAGGGAGAGGGCCTGGGGTTCCGCAGCTACGTTGTGGACGGAGGAGGAGGACTGACTGCTACGTAGAGTCTGCGCTGACGACCAAGCGTCCCCGGGTCTCCACAGAGGTGCGGTTCGGTCCAGCGGGACGAGGTTCTCCTGCCATCACGCCGCGTGGACCGTCGGTGTGGTTACCAACGCGGGAGGAACCTCAAGCTGCGCTGACCATCGTGCTGGCTGCGGGGCCCGACGCAGCCGAGTGGGAGCCTGACAACGACCTCCGGAGGACGGATCCTGGATCTTCGCAGTCCTGGACGGCGTCGGAACCCGAGATCAGGCGAGTGCTCTCCTCTCTTTTCTCGCTCTATTTCTCTGAGCACTTTAGCTTGTCTCTAGGGGGGATGAGCCGGGTGCAGCCGCCCACTGCATCCAAGCTCGTTTCGCCGGGTTCTGGCGCTGCCGGTGATCCTGATCCCGGTTCTGTTTTTTCTCCCGAGCCTTCTTCCAGGGTCACCGGTGAGGAGTTGCCATTCCTCGTGATGCTGGAGGGTCCAGGTTCAACGTTGGAGGTCGGTTCTGGTGCGGTGCCGGCCCAGTCGGGGTCCGACGCGGGTGCTGCTTCGGCGGTGTCCGACGTGGGTTCACCTAAGACCCAATCGGAGTCCGACGTGGGTGCTGTGCCAGCGTTGTCCAGGTCCGGTGAGGAGGTGGCTGTTTCCCAGCGGCCTGACGCTCGTTGCCCTCGTCATCAGCTCTCCCCTGTGCCTCGTCCACCGGGACCCGCTTTGACCCTTCGTCCGTCTCAACGGTCCTGGTGGTTGAGTGATGCGGGTCGACGGCTCACCCGCAAGACTTCCGGTTCGGTGATCTGGTCCATCTCCCTGACGAACTTTGTTGCTTCTGGGTGGCCTGGCACGGCTACCGGCGGACTGGTTTCTCGGGATCTGGGTTTGGACTTGGCCGCCCGAACATTTTCCTCTTCCCCGTATATTTAGTGCTGTGTATTGTGTTTTTTTTCCCTTATTAACCGTACTCATCATTCTGTTTCATTGTTATCCTGTTTCCCTGTCACCGTTATCCCTCTAGGTGACCCCCCGTATATTTAGTGCTGTGTATTGTGTTCTCTCCTTACTAACCATACCCAGCATCTTATCTCATTGTTCTCCTGTGAACCTGTCACCAGTATTCCCCTAGGTGACCTCCCATTTATTTAGTGCTGTGTATTGACCATATTCACCATCTTATCTTATTGTTGTCCTGTTACCCTGTCACCATTACTTTCCTAGGTGTCCTTCTTTGCATATGGTACCGTGTATTTTGTTATCTTTCTACTTACCAGTGCACATCATTCCTACTATTTTTGTCCTGGTCTTAGCCTGCTTTTGTTTCATGGAGTAATGTGTTTTGGTTCCTTTATCAACCATACTCTGTGATCACCTTCCTGTTCTATTTAACGTTGTGTATTGTTTGCTATTTATCACTTGTACTCAGCGTTTTTGCTCTGTTACATTTTGGTGGTTTTTTCCTTGCCCTGAGCCACACATTGTTTGTATTTCTGGGTAGTGTGTTACCAGTGTCTGACTCAGTTTTCTCCCCATCTGTGCCCTGGGTTAATTATTCCCTGTTTTGTAACGTGTTGTATTTGGGTTTTTTCTTCTCTCTGCCCTGCTACCCTACATTGTCCATTGGGTTTTTTTTGTCCTTCCCTTTGCATCTCCCCCTCCTGTCCTGCCCCCCTTCCACCCACCCTAGGTGTGGGGGGAGCTGGGATGTTCCTGGTCGTTCGGGAGCCCGACCTTGAGGGGGGGGGGCTCTGTCACCATGGGATGAGACGCCATCTCGGTGCTCAGCCCATGTCTCCTCATCCCTGCCTCTCTTTAGGCAGCATCTCTGTCACCATGGGAGGAGACGCCATTTCGGCGCTCAGCCCATGTCTCCTCGTTTCCGCCTCTCATTGGACAGCGTCTCAGCTGGCTCCCAGCTGTCAGTATTATGGGACGGCTGGGGCCAATTAATCCTCATCAGCTGGGGCGCTGCTAATGAGAATAAAAAGGAGCAGCCTCGATCACTCGGGGCTGCGACTTAAAGCACTACAGGCTGAAACCCCTATTCCCGGCGTCAGCCCTTACTCCTCTTGCAGTAACCTTGTGAGTGTTCCCTGCTGTTAATATTATGCCTTGGTATCCTATTCTCCGGTGCCAGCCCTTTACTCCTGTACCGTTCTACTCGTGAGTTTAACCTGTTTATGAGTAGCTGTGCTTTGGGTCTACAACGACCGTGTTCCTTACCCCGTGTCCTTATCCCTTGTTCCTAACCCTTCCTTATAATAAACATCTCAACTCACTGGCTCACTCTCAGCTCTTATTGCGTGGCTCCCTAGAGCCACGTGTAACATGATGAAGGCTGAGGAGGACAAGACAAACTCAGGATGACTGTGAAATGAGAAACAAAAGGGAGATTTGACACAGGTGAGAACAGTCACAACGAGGCTGCCAAAGGCAGCATAGTTTGATCTCTGCTGGAGTCTGTTTTTCCACACAGTATTTCACGATCTCCTCTTGGGAGCACAATGATTTGATATATAATGCAAAGTGAAACAAACATAGTGTCATGTTAGGGGTTGTTTTCAACCTCCCCCCCCCCCCATGCCCCGTGGCTGTAGGTTTTGATCCTTGCTTATTAATTCCAGCTGGCAGATTGAGCCTTGCTCTCTGCCAGCCCTACTGCCACGCCTCCTCCTCTTGCCAGACATTCACCGGCTGATTTCCATCACCACATGCACACAAGCACGCACGCACACACACTCACACATGCACACATCCAAACATTCACGCACCTGCTTGCCACACGGCTGTGTCCACTTGCCTTTGTTAGTGTATTGTGTACTTATAGGGAGGCAGTGTGACCAGTCAGTGTGGCAGCTTAAGTCAATCTTGGACATCCTGGCTCACGACTGTTGGCTTTTTCCTGGACTAAATCGTGTTGTTACCTCAGAGCCTTTCCGCTCCAACATGTATGTAAGTCTTCCCTAATTATGCCTTCCTCTCCGCTCCCGCTCAGCCTGGAGCGTGCTTGGCATTTTCTCTATACCAACTCAGCTTGTAGCCGGTTGTCTCATCATGACTAATTGTGACTGTTATTTGCACCATTTGTATATTTTTTTCTCCCTGTAATAAACACATTTACTTTACTGCACGCTGGGCTCACTTCCATTTTATATGTTCGCTGCGAGATCGGGCAGCGGACATGACACATAGTAATCACACTAAATCATCCACTGTATATGGGTGGGGTGGGGGGGATGAAAAGTTCATAGGCTGAAAAGTTCATAGTGGTCAAATTTGACCAATTGTGGTTTATTTTTCAGCTGCAGGGATTCAAGCACTGCAACACCAGTGGAAGAAGTGTGTCAACCAAAGGGGAGACTATGTTGAAAAACAAACCACATTTGGTCAAATTTGCCCACTATGAACTTTTCAGCCTATGAACTTTTCACCCCCCCCCCCACCCCTCCACCCCCGTATAACAGATAAGAAGGCAATGAATTTACAGAATATGTGACTTCCAGGTTATCCCCCTCTTCAAAAAAGCCAATTGCAACAGCAACAACAACAACAACACAATATTTACATCAGTGTATACAGACAGCACATGCAGTACCTTTGCTGACACCCCCTGCATCTCATGGATTGGTGAATGCTGATGAACGTTGTGCTTTCTGGGTTTTGTCAGGGTTTGTAAATGGTTGCCAGACAGTTTACAAACAGATTCAAGATTCAAAGGCTTTATTATCATGTGCACAGTTAAGAAATGCAACATTCCCTGAGCAATGAAATTCTTACTCTGCTCTCCGAACAAATGCCAAGGTAAAGAGGGAAAGATGAACGCAGGAATGTACAGAGACATTATTGGATGAAAATCTGGTCCAGAGTGCTTTTGACCTCAGACTGGGGCGACGGTTCATCTTTCAGCAGGACAATGACCCTAAGCACACCTAATATTAATGAATACTAATAACACACTAATAACACACAGTAGGCAATTAGGACACCTTAAAACACCTTAATATTAAATAATAATGAATACTAATAACACACATTAGGCAATTAGGACAATTAAAGCAGTTAAACAGTTAAACTAGAGGAAATAAGAAGAATGAAAATTGAAAATTAACTGGATGACTATAATGGTCAATGGTACAGTGCATCCGGAAACTATTCATAGCGCATCACTTTTTCCACATTTTGTTTTGTTACAGCCTTATTGCAAAAGTGATTAAATTCATTTTTCCCTCAAAATTCTACACACAATACCCCATAATGACAATGTCAAAAAAGTTTTTTTTTTTTTTGAGATTTTTGCAAATTTATTAAATAAAAAACTGAGAAATCACATGTACAAAAGTATTCACAGCCTTTGCCATGAAACTCAAAATTGAGCTCAGGGGCATCCTGTTTCCACTGATCATCCTTGAGATGTTTCTACAGCTTAAGTGGAGTCCACCTGTGGTAAATTCAGTCGATTGGACATGATTTGGAAAGGCATACACCTGTCTATATAAGGTCCCGCAGTTGACAGTGCATGTCAGAGCACAAAAAAAAGCATGAAGACAAAGGAATTGTCTGTAGACCTCCAAGACAGGATTGTCTCGAGGCACAAATCTGGCGAAGGGTACAGAAAAATTTCTGCAGCTTTGAAGGTCCCAGTGAGCAGAGTGGCCTCCATCATCCATAAATGGAAGAAGTTTAGAACCACCAGGACTCTTCCTAGAGCTGGCCGGCCGTCTAAACTGAGCGATCGGGGGGAAAAGGGCCTTATTCAGGGAAGTGACCAAGAAACTGATGGTCACTCTGTCAGAGCTCCAGTGTTGCTCTGTGAAGAGAGAACCTTCCAGAAGGACAACCATCTCTGCAGCAATCCACCAATCAGGCCTGTATGGTAGAGTTGACAGATGGAAGCCACTCCTTAGGAAAAGGCACATGGCAGCCTGCCTGGAGTTTTCCAAAAAGCACCTGAAGGACTCTCAGACCATGAGAAACAAAATTCTCTGGTCTGATGTGTAACAATATGGTGGGGCCAAAGCTAAAATCTTCAATTTTCCAATTTTATTTCAATAAACTTACAAGTACATAATTCTCAAGAAAACATCTGACACGACTCTTCATCAAAGAATGAACAATTCACCATCAACCAACAATACCGAGGGATGAATCAACCCATTATCATTAACCACACCTGTTAAATACTATTCGAGATAATTAGGGCTGATTAGCCCCTACCATAACCCCAGGTAAGACAATAAACATTTTTCCATTCTTTACACATACCCACTAATATCTAAAAATACATAAATAATTCCCCCAACTATATACAAACTAAATAAATAACATAGAATAAATAACCATATAAATAATTCAATAAATAATTCAAACCCCTATTTACAAATGCTAAACCACCCCTCTAACTTACCATACATGCTTCCTTCCTGCTGGTGTCCTTTAAAAAGGCGTTCAACCCCCAAAGAGTCTTTTGACCGGACACCCACAGGAAGCACGCTGGCAAAGGTATGTGCATTATACAATCACCAATTGTTTACCCAAATGATTAACCACACAAATATCTCACAAAAGGCACACCAAATTAAACAAAGACAGATCCTAAAATAATGTGTGCATTTCTACAAATGATCATAATAACATTTACAATATTACAAACAATATAGACACACATACAACAAATCATAACAGTGGTGACACTTCATCGTCACATTTCCTCCCCCCTTTTCCCAAGAGTACATGACTCGTAGAGTACTGTACTCTGCCACAAGGTTGGTTTTCTCTGCCACATACCGAACAGTAAAATTATATGGCTGAAGGGACACATACCGCCCTGTGAGACGACTGTTCATGTCCTTCATCCTGTCCAACCATTGTAAGGCCCGATGATCTGTCTCCAACAAAAAATGACGCCCTAGTAAATAGTACTTGAGAGACCCTATTGCCCATTTCATGGCAAGACAACACAACACATTGCCATCTACAGAAGTTCTCTGATGACTCTGCGATCGTTGGTCTCATCTCCAACGGAGATGAAGCTGAGTACAGAGGGCTTATCCAGGACTTTGTGGACTGGTGCCATCGGAACTGCCTCCAGATCAACGCGAGGAAAACTAAGGAGCTGGTGGTGGACTGCCGCAGGCATGGGCAGCCCCTCACAGCACCAGTAAATATACAGGGAACAGACATCGAGATGGTGACATCCTATAAGTACCTGGGTATTCATCTGAACAATAAACTAGACTGGTCACACAATACTGATGCACTCTACAAGAAGGGACAGCGCAGGCTGTTCCTGCTGAGGAGACTCAGGTCTTTTGGTGTACAAGGGGCGCTGCTGAAGTCATTCTATGACACGGTGGTGGCATCAACCATCACTTTTGGAGTGGTCTGCTGGGGCAGTGGCATTACTGCAGCCGATAGGAAGAGACTGAACAAACTGATTAAGAAAGCTAGCTCTGTCCTGGGGCAGCGCCTTGATCCGATGGAGGAGATAGGAGAGAGAAGGACGGTGGCTAAACTGTCATCTCTGCTGGAGTCCGAGTTCCACCCTATGCAGGACATACTGGATGCACTGAGGAGCTCATTTAGCAGCAGACTACATCATCCCAGGTGCACAACCGAGAGGTTTCGTAGGTCCTTCCTACCAACGGCTGTCAGACTGTACAACCTAAGCAGGGCTGCTCGCAGAGATAGCAAAAAGACGTAACAAACTAATAGTTTTTTTGAATGCAAAAGATGCAATAGACTTACACAATGGTCCTCTCCGGCATACAACTAGGAACATACCGGTCGCTATGGAGGGTGAGAATATGTATGGGCACATAATCATACCATGTAGGATAACTAAATAGACGGTTATGCTGTTTCATCCCACCTAGCAACAATGCTCTGCACTGTGTGTGTTTATATATTTACATATTTATTCCATCTAGCTACAATGCTCAGCACTGGGTGTGTTTATATTTATATATCTATATATTTATTCCATCTAGCTACAATGCTCCGCACTGTGTTTTTATATATCTACATATTATTCCATCTAGCTACATTGCTCCGCACTGTGTGTGTTTATATACTTGCATATTTATTCCACCTAGCTGCAATGCTCCGTACTGTGGGTGTTTATATATTTACATATTTATTCCATCTAGCTACAATGCTCTGCACTGTGTGTTCATATATTCATATATTTATTCCATCCAGCTACAATGCTCTGCACTGTGTGTCTGTGTGTGTGTGTGTGTATATATATATTTTATAGTAATATGTACATATGTATATTAGCTGCTCTTGCTTGCTTGTTTTTTTTCTTGCCTTCTGATTGTTGCTCTGAGTGTTGCTATCCCTGTGCTGTTGCAATCCTGGAATTTCCCCGTTGTGGGACTAATAAAGGCTTATCTTATCTTATCTTATCTTAAGACATTCCTTTTCTACCGTAGGTTATCTTGTCTCCCGGTCCAACAACTTACGGCTCAAGAACAGTACTGTGTGTCTCTCTCCCCTCTCCTCCTGGAGAAGTACTGCTCCAATGCCAACTCCTGAAGCATCTGTCTGTAAAATGAACGGGCGAACAAAGTCTGGACTGTAGAGAACCTTCTCCCCAGAAATAGCCCTCTTCAGATCTTCAAAAGCTCTATTGCATTCCTCTGTCCATTTTACCCTATTAGGTGCTGAAGCCTTAGTGAGGTCAGTCAAAACTGCGGCTCTGTCAGCAAAGTGGGGAATAAACTTGCTGTACCATCCTACCATTCCCATAAATGATCGTATCTTCTTCTTAGTGGTGGGTACAGGCTAGGTCCGGATGGCATCCACTTTACCTACTCGTGGTCTAATGACCCCCTGACCAACCACATGTCCCAGGTACTCCACCTGCTGCTGTCCGAACGCACATTTGCGTGGATTGATTGTCAGTCCTGCCCTCTTAATTAACTGAAGGACCTGCCTAAGGTGTATCAAATGTTCTTCCCAGGTCTGACTATAGATGACCACGTCATCCAAATAGGCAGCCGCAAAATTTGATACCCTCCTTAACACTTGGTCCATAAGCCGCTGAAAAGTTGTAGGTGCCCCCTGAAGGCCAAATGGCATGACCCTAAACTGGAAACTGCCATGAGGTGTTTTAAAGGCTGTAAGTTCCTTTGTTTCCGGTGCCAATGCCACTTGCCAATACCCCTTGCATAGGTCCAGAGTAGAAATAAACCTAGCCCTGCCCATTTTCTCTAATAGTTCATCAATCCGGGGCATGGGGTATGACTCAAACTTAGATACTGAATTAAGGTATTTAAATTCAATACAGAATCTTAATGAGCCATCCTTTTTGGGGACCAGCACAATCGGGCTACACCACTCACTGACTGACTCCTCGATCACTCCCAGCTGCAACATCAAGTCAATTTCTTGCTTCATTTTTGAGACCAGTCGCTCCGATTTTCTGCGTGGAACAGCTTCCTCTTTCAAATAAACCTTATGACGCACCAACGTGGTGAAACCAGGTCTCTCCTGAAACAATTCTGGATCTAATAGTGCCTCTAACTCTCTCTGCTGATCCACCTACAAATGAGACACTTGAAACAAGTAAGGCTCTGACACATTTGTGGGAAAGGACTGTTCTTTCTCCTCATCCACTTCTGTCGCACAAATGAAGAGCTGATGTGTCTCCTGAAGAACAGGTTGCTGCTGATGATGACCAGGCTGCTGAAACTCTTTCAACAAGTTAATGTGGAAGGTCTGATATTTTACCTTCCTGTCAGGCATATATAGTTCGTATGTCACTGAACTTAGTTTCTTAGAAATTTCATATGGCCCCTGCCATCGAGCCAACAGCTTACTGTCACACGAGGGCAGCAATAACAAAACCTGTTGTCCTGGGTGAAAAACCTTTTTCTGGCCTTCTTGTCATACCAAGTTTTTTATTTGGCCTGCGCCGTCCTCATGTGCTCCTGAGCCAAAGCAGTCATTTGATCCAGTTTCTCTCTCATCTTAATGACATAAGAGACCACATTGTCCTGATCACTTGGTGGACTCTCCCAGTGCTCCTTTAATAAGTCCAATGGGCCCCTCACCTGACGACCATACAGCAGTTCAAAAGGTGAGAACCCTGTTGAAGCCTGGGGCACCTCCCGATAAGCAAACAATAAGTATGGTACCCACTGGTCCCAATCCGAGCCCGTTTCAGAAACAAATTTCCGCAGCATGTTTTTAAGAGTCTGATTAAAACGCTCCACTAGTCCATCAGTCTGAGGGTGATATGGGGTGGTCTTAATACCCTTAATACCCAACAGTTTATATACCTGCTGCAACAGTTTGGACAAGAAATTTGTTCCACAGTCTGTCAGAATTTCTCTGGGTATGCCTACCCTTGAAAACAACTGGATAAGGCAGTTGGCAACCTGCATAGCCTTAATAGATTTCAGGGGAAAGGCTTCTGGGTACCGAGTAGCATAGTCACAAATTACCAGAATGTATTTATTACCAGAGGAGCTTCTCTCTATGGGGCCAACTACATCCATCCCTATTCTATCAAAAGGTGTTCCAATGATTGGAAATGGTTGCAGTTGGCACGGGCTACTCCCCTAGGTGATGTAATCTGACATATTGGGCACGTTGTGCAGAACTCCTTTATCTGGGTATACATTCCCGGCCACACAAACCTTCTAGCAATTCTCTGTAAAGTTTTATGAAATGCTAAATGACCTGCCCAAGGGATAACATGTCCCAGTTCCATAATTTTTGGTATGAGGTCCTGTGGCAAAGCTATGGCCATAACTCCACCTTGTTGCTGGTACAGAATGCCCTTTTTAATGACATACAAAGCCTCAGCCAAACAATCCGTTCTACCCTGTTTCACACCCTCAATCTCCGAGACTTTATCAAACCATGGTCTAAGTGCTGGGTCAGCTTTCTGCAATGCAGCTATGTCAGGAGGGATGTCAAACTCTACTGACTGATTTAGCTGTGGTGTTTCTTCACCCAAGTTCTTTGCTGATGCTAACACCTTATCTCTTCTCCTCTGAGCCTTGGATTTAGGTTGTTTAATAGGGCCTGCCTCTATCTCAGAATCATAAAATGGTAGCTCCTGAAGAACATTGGCAGCCCTCTGTGCCCTCTGTGCCCTGGTTGTCACCGTATTACAATTTTTCACCACAGGTGTCTTTACTCTCTGCTCAACAGCACCACCTGCCTGTCTCTCCTCCATTTGTTCCTCTCTAACCTGTTGTATGATGTCCAACAAAGTTGGAACATCATTGACAAGAATAACTGAGTAAGGCAAATCAGGCACAAGAGCTACAGGAAGGAGATAAGCTTGCCACCCCCCCCCCCCCCACACACACACACACACTGTTAAATAAACCTCAGCAGTCGGGTACAGTTTCTTATCCCCATGAACACAACTGATATTTACTTCAGATTCATTCCACAAATCCCTAGGGACCAAACTGTGCAGCACAACTGTTTTAAAACAACCAGAGTCTAAAAGGGCCTCTTCACACTGACCATTAAGCAACACCTTCGTTTTATACACTCCACTGTGCACTGGGGCTGAAAAAGTGGGTCTAGGAACTGAACATAGTAATGACGGTTTCTCATTCTTTGTGGCAGGACATGAATACTGGGTGTGACCGATTTTATTACACTGATAGCAGCGTATATCTTTATTTGCAACAACACGTGACTTTTTGCTATTATCATATCTGCTATTTGTGATCTGACTGGGCCTGGAATATAGCCTATTTCAAGCTCGACCACCCCTTTCACCCTCATTAAACTCACTCCGTGTGGTGAAAGATCTGTCACGGCCAAGAGTAGGTCTCCTGCTCCCAGACCTGGCCGACAGAAAAACCTCCGCAAGACAAGCAGCGTCCTCTGCAGTCTTCGGGTCCCGCTCTTGTATCCAGATTCCCAGTTCCGGTTTCACCATCCGTAGAAACTGCTCCAAAATCAATTGTTCCATAATGTCTTTTATAGTTAAGGTCTCTGGTTTAATCCATTTACATAACAGGTCTTT
The DNA here is from genome assembly GCA_020510985.1 of Pholidichthys leucotaenia. Classification (NCBI taxonomy): domain Eukaryota; kingdom Metazoa; phylum Chordata; class Actinopteri; order Cichliformes; family Pholidichthyidae; genus Pholidichthys; species Pholidichthys leucotaenia. The sequence continues at coordinate 330,192,883 of CM035840.1, read as the reverse complement.
CAAACGTACATAAAGTTCACGAGGGGTTTCGTCCTGATGAATGTCCAGGGATTGAAACCTCCTCCTATAAGTGTCAGATGTAATCTTGTATTTACTTAAAATTGCTTCCTTGACTTTCCCATAATTGTTCGTGTCAGCAATATCCATAAGTACATATGTGCTCCGCGCTTTACCTGTAAGCAGAGGAGCTAGCTGGATAGCCCACTCTTCTTCACGCCAGCGGCAGACTGTAGCGATCCTGTCGAACGTCGTCAGGTAGTGCTCGATGTCATCTTCGGGAGACAGAGGATTCAGCCTGGGCTCGTGGTGCGTTTGTGGCCTCCTTGGCTGCACCTGCAGCGGCAAATCATCCTCCTGTGGACCGACCCGACTGGCCGTCACCCCGGATACCTCCCCCGAAGCGCCTTCGTCACCACTATGTTCAGCCCGGCTCCCATACTCCTCTCTCAGCTCCGCAACCTGCGACTCCATTCGACGAATTTGACCATCCACAATCCGCCACCTTTGGTCCTGAAGAGCGGCTTCTTCCTCCATCTGATGATCCCTGAGAGTCAGCGAACGCACCAAAGATTTCACCAGGCATGTTAGCTCCTCGAGCTCGCTCAGTCCGCTGACTCCCGGCTCCTCAGCTGCCATACCTGCGTCCAGGTCAGACTGCTCCTCTTGCCTCACTTTCCTTCTGGCCATCAGTCCTTCCGTTCCGTGGTCTTTCACCGCTTCCACCAAGCGCTACGACGTCCTGGGAACGGACCACCGCTGCCACCAAATGTAAGCATAGTGGCACAGTCTGGCCAAGCTTCAATTCCAATTTTCCAATTTTATTTCAATAAACTTACAAGTACATAATTCTCAAGAAAACATCTGACACGACTCTTCATCAAAGAATGAACAATTCACCATCAACCAACAATACCGAGGGATGAATCAACCCATTATCATTAACCACACCTGTTAAATACTATTTGAGATAATTAGGGCTGATTAGCCCCTACCATAACCTCAGGTAAGACAATAAACATTTTTCCATTCTTTACACATACCCACTAATATCTAAAAATACATAAATAATTCCCCCAACTATATACAAAATAAATAAATAACATAGAATAAATAACCATATAAATAATTCAATAAATAATTCGAACCCCTATTTACAAATGCTAAACCACCCCTCTAACTTACCATACATGCTTCCTTCCTGCTGGTGTCCTTTAAAAAGGCGTTCAACCCCCAAAGAGTCTTTTGCCCAGACACCCACAGGAAGCACGCTGGCAAAGGTATGTGCATTATACAATCACCAATTGTTTACCCAAATGATTAACCGCACAATTATCTCACAAAAGGCACTCCAAATTAAACAAAGACAGATCCTAAAATAATGTGTGCATTTCTACAAATGATCATTATAACATTTACATTACAAACAATATAGACACACATACAACAAATCATAACAGTGGTGACACTCCATCGTCACATGATGAGACAAAGATTGAACTCTTTGTTGTGAATGCCATGCGTCATGTTTGGAGGAAACCAAGCACTGTTCATAACCACGCCAGTGGTGGTGGCAACATAATACTGTGGGGATGTTTTTCAGCGGCAGGAACTGAGAGACTAGTCCGGATAGAGGGAAAGATGAATGCAGAAATGTACAGAGACACCCTGGATGAAAACCTGTTCCAGAGTGCTCTTGACCTCAGACTAGGGTGACAGTCCATCTTTCAGCAGGACAACAACCCTAAGCACACAGCTAAGATATCAAAGAAGTGACTTCAGAACAACTCTGTGAATGTCGCTGAGTGGCCCAGCCAGAGCCCAGACTTGAATCCATTTGAACATCTCTGGAGAGATCTGAAAATGGCCGTGCACCAACACTTCCAATCCAACTAGCTGGAGCTTGAGAGGTGCTGCAAAAAGAAATGGACGAAACTGCCCAAAGATAGGTGTGCCAAGCTTGTAGCATCAAACTCAAAAGACTTTAGGCTGTAATTGCTGCCAAAGGTGCATGAACAAAGTATTGAGTAAAGGCTGTGAAAATGTATGTTCATGTGATATATTAGTTTTTTTATTTTTAATAAATTTTCAAAAAAAAAAAAACTTTTTTCACATTGTCATTATGGAGTATTGTGTGTAGAATTTTGAGGAAAAAAATAATTTAATCCCTTTTGGAATAAGGCTGTAACATAACAAAATTCTGGTCAATTTCCCTAAAAACGCCTAAAAATAACATACCCAAAGTAAATCAAAAGCTATTCTTCAACCCTTTGCAGCATCTTCATGGGGTTGGTCTCATTTAAAAGAAAACACTTTGAATTTTTTGGCAAAACAGTCATAATCTCTCTAAGTGCTCCTGCCACTGAGTAGCAGTCATCTAAACATACTGAATCTGAAGAAAATAAAGTTCGCCTGGGTGTTTTTTTAGATACAAATGCTTGCAAATAACACACAGCTGTCAGATACTGGCTGGAAAATACAACAGAAATGTAGAACCAAGTGTTACCAAGCTGAGGTCAAAATTTTGTAACAATACCACAAAAAATGAATATATTACACAGTTTTTTTCTCAGGTTGTTCACAGGCGTTTTTGAACTGTGCCAAATTGTGCCAAATGGCAGCTTGGAAAAACGTATATAACTTTTGAATGCTTCAACATGGAAGCTTCATCTTGGGCTCTAATGAAAGGTGACACTCAGGGCTCTGTGTGTGTGGGGGGGGGGGAGTTGTTTATTCATTCATGAACGAATGAATGAACAAACAAGCCCCACACACACAAAGAAGTATGCCACGTAAAAAATGTGTGGCCTTTTTTTACAAGAAAAAATAACCTACAATGCAATAAAAATTATACTAAAATATCTGCAATGTAGAGAATAACAACCCCCCCCGCCCCGCTATAGAGGAGCTCGGTGCACAAAAAACAGTCCGTCAACGGTCCGTCATGTGGCCATGACGGACCGTTGTAATTACCAATCGGTCAAAAGTCATTTTTTTTACTATTTTCATTGATAAAGAATAATTTAGCTTATAACACTTACCTGTCCACAACAGCAGTGTCGTTGGTGAACATCTGTTCCTCATTGTCAGATGAACATGAAGCTGGTCCGGTTGTTACAGACTCGTGGTTCTGGTCACCCGACCCGGTCAAACCATCTCCGCTTCCATGATTGCGGTTTTTACAAACGATTTTTCAAAACAAATAAGAACAGTAGTAATAAAAAAAGACTGGCTAACGGCTGAGAGTGGCGAACGCTCCCTTTACACACAGGTCTCTATGTGTGTCACCCAACAGCTTAGACAAAACAGATTTTACGCACGAGACGCACGCGTTTCAATCGTCGAACTTCTCTGTTTCAATTGACTGGTTGTATTTGCGGTCGTTGGTAGGCAGGTCCTTCTTGCTAGGTTTTCAGTCATTGGTTCTTCAAGGTTTCAGAAACCCAATTCAAGGCTCTTATTAGTCGAATGAGAGGTCAATCAAATCTAAACCAATCAAACACTCCTTTGGCTTTCTGTTCGCGACTGTGTCTGTACTGGAAGAATGGAAATGCAGCTTTTTTTTTTCAGTGAGCACTGAGATGCACAGTGCGCACTGAGACGCACTAGGACGCAGAGACGTGACCGCCCGCAGAATCCCGGAGTTCAAGGGGTTAATATCAGAGATGATATGAACCTGAGATGGTATATGCCTATGTACAGTGTGCAAATGAGCAATGTGCAAATAAGCAATGTACAAATTAGCACCCAGTGTGAGACAATGATAATATAGCAATGTATAATAATAATTTAGCAGCAGATGACGATGTGGACATCAGACGGGGTGAAACTATGTACACTGTGAAAGTGAGCAGTGTGCAAATTTAGCAACCAGTGTGTGAATTCCTATTTGCAAAGCTGTGTCCGGAGTTTGTTATTTATTCAGGAGTCTGATGCCAGGCAGGCCTGCTGGGCCTAATTTTTCCAAAGATTCAGTTTCACCATCACTTACTGTCATGGCTATCGGAACACCAAACCGGATGAGCTCTCCCGCCAGTTTGACTGTTCCTCCTTCCTGTGTTCTTGGAGCCCTTACTTGGGACATTGAGCAGAGGGTCCGACAGTCCCAGTCCCCAGAGGCCGAACCAGTAGGATGCCCCCTCAATAGACTGTTTGTTCCTGCCGTCCTCCGCAATGAGGTTATCCACTGGGACCACAGCAACTGTTTTGCCTGTCACCCTGGGATCTCCCATACCATCAATCTAGTCCGGCAGGTGTTCTGGTGGCCTGCGCTGTGGCTGGATGTGCAGGAGTATGTCAAAGCCTGCCAAACCTGTACACAGGGCAAGTCCCCCCCCCCCCCGCTGGTCTCCTGCATCCCCTACCCATTCCTGGCCGCCCTTGGTCCCACATTGCCCTTGATTTTGTAACTGGTCAGCCCCTCTCCCATTGGAAGTCAGTCATTCTCACTATTGTTGACCACTTCTCCAAAGCTATTCACCTGGTTGCCCTGCCCAAACTCTCCTCCACCTCTGAGACTGCTCATCTCTTAAGTCATCCGTCTGCATGGTATTCCCCTTGACATTGTGTCTGACTAGGGTCCCCAGTTCAAGTCGCAAGTCTGGAAGTCCTTCTGCCGTACGCTGGGTACCACCATCAGCCTCACCTCCAGGAACCACCCACAGAGCAATGGGCAGGCTGAGTGCACTAATCAATCCTTGGAGACCACCCTCAAGTGTGTAGCAGCTGAAAACCCATCTGCCTGGAGCACGTACCTGACCTGGGTGGATTTTTCACACAATTCTGCCATCTCCACCACCACCATGGAGCTCACCCCCTTCAAAGCCTGTATGGGATACACCCCCTGCCCCCTTACCGATGGCCGAAAGGAAGGTCATGGTGCCGTCCCTGGGGGCCCATGCTCGCCACTGCTGCCGGATCTGGAGGTCCACCTGTGCCACCCTCTCCCACTCTGTTGAACGTAATCATCAGGTGGTGGATCGTAAGCGGGTCCCTGCCCCCAAATACACCGTGGGGCAGCAAGTATGGCTGGCAATGGACCAGATTCCTCTGAAGATGGACTTGAGGAAGCTGCCCCCCCCCCCCCATTTCTTGGGACCCTACCCCATTACACACATCATCAATGACTCCTCAGTCTGGTTGAAGCTCCCACAGACCCCAAGAGTGCACCTGACCTTCCATGTGTCTCACATCAAGCCAGTCTCTGTGAGTCCCATCCCCCCCATACCAAAGCTGCCTCCTCCTCCTTGGACACTCGACGGCCAAACCACCTACACTGTCAAACGGATCCTGGACATTTGTCGTCGGAGTCGAGGTCTGCAGTATCTGGTCCACTGGAATGGTGATGGCGCAGAAGAACAATCATGGGTCCCCAGATCCCATTTTCATGACAAGAGGATGGTCCGGGCCTACCATCGAGCCTATCCCGAAAAACCCAGTGGACTGTCAGGAGGCGCTCCTTGAGGGGAGGGCACTGTCATGTTCTGGTGAGCGCGTGCCCCCTCCTTCCCATTTTCTCCTCAGGCAATCATCACACCTGGGAGATTACACGCACCTACTGCCCCTGCTCAGACAGCGCTTATAAGGATCTGCTCTTCGGTGCCTCAGAGCTGGATCGTTTGGGGTATACTGCCTCAACTAAGAAACAAAGCAAGTATTGTTATATGTGTTTGGTGAAGTTTTCACACTCACCTTCTCTTGTCTCTCCTCTTCTCCAGGTTGCTGCCATCTGTGCAGGTGCGTCTTCGGGGATTGTGTGCACTCCAAACTCAGCTGTTACTACCCTCCACCCAGTCAGGCATTATCAACTTCTTCACGACCCACTTCATGCTGCTGGTTTGTCTCTCCCCGCTGGGGGTTCCTGGTGGTTCGCCTGTTCGGCCCAAGTAAGTGGCCATCTAGCTTTCCCACTGCCTGGTCTCCATTACTCACTAACAGATCTCATCTCTCTCTCTCCACAGGCCACTTCCTCTGGCGAGTGACGTTTTCTGTAGCTGTGCTGCAGTTCCTTTTGAAATTTAATAAAACTCATAAACGTGTTTTTGTGTGTTTGGATTGTTCTCCTGTTGTTGCATTCTGCATGTGGGCTGTCTATACTATTAATCATGACAGTGGGTGGGGTGCTGGAGGATGGCGGCAACTCTCCTTTGGAATCTGCAGTGGTAGATGCTCTGCAGAGCGAGGATTGGAGTCCTGATGATCTTCTCCGCTTTCTTCCCCACTCTCTGCAGGCGTTTGCGGTCCAGGGCAGTACTGCTGCCATACCACGCAGTGATGCAGTTGGTCAAGATGCTCTTGATGATGCAGCTGTAGAAATTGTTGAGGATCTTAGGGGACATGCCAAACTTCTTCAGCCTCCTCAGAAAGTACAGCCGTTGAGCTCTCTTAACCAGCTCTACGGTGTTGAGTGCCCACATAAGGTCCTCGTTGATGTGGATGTCCAGGTATTTAAAGCCGCTCACCCCCTCCACCTCAAGCTTCCAGATGAACAGTGGCCGATGGGGTCTTCTCCTCCCTTTCCTCATGTTCACTATCATCTCCTTCATCTTGTCCATGTTGAGGTTGAGGTTGTTGTCCTCACACCATGACACCAGGCTGGCCACCTCCCTCCTGTAGGATATTTTATCATCACCAATGATATGTCCTATCACTGCTGTGTCATCTGCAAACTTTAAGATGATATTGTCCTTGTGGGAGGCAATACAGTCATGGGTGAACAGGCTGTAGAGGATGGAACTGAAAACACAACCCTGTGGGACACCTGTGTTCGTGATGATGCTGGCTGAGGTCCTGTTACCCATCCTGACAGACTGGGGCCTGCCAGTCAGAAAGTCCAGTAGCCCGTCACATAAGGTTAAATTAAATTAAATCAAATCATTAATTAAATCACCCTTTATTGTCATTCAACCATACATGTACAGTAGAACGAAATTGTGCTTTATCCTATCTACAGTGTCAATCACACACACCCCATGTGTAGAATCAGAGGGCCGCTGCCATGCAAGGCGCCGCCACAGATTTCCCTCCTCCATTCCATAATTGCTGAGCACCAAGCTGGACGGTAGGAAGTTCTGCTTTTATATGGTCTTCAGCATGACCCGGCCGGGATTTGAACTCCTGCCTCCCGAGCGTGGGGCTGATGCTCTACCAACCGATCCACCACTCAGGTGGGGTGCAGGCCAAGTTATGACAGTTTGTCGGTGAGGTTGTGGGGGATGAAGGCGGAGCTGTAGTTGACAAAGAGCATCCTGATGTAGGAGTCTTTATCTTCCAGGTGGGAGAGAGAATAATGGAGTGCTGCAGCAATGGCATCTGAGGTGGACCTGTTGGGCCGGTAGGCATACTGCAGGGGGTCCAGGGTATCCAGTATGCTGTCCTGAAAGAGGGGCAGCACCACTCAAAGCACTTCATAATGACTGGCGTGAGTGCTACTGGCCTGTAATCATTCAGGCAGGTTGGCAGGCTCTTTTTGGGGAGGGGGACGATGGTTGTGGTTTTGAAGCAGGAGGGGACTATGTTCTGGTTGAGGGAGAGGTTGAAGATGGATGTGAGAACATCAGTCAGCTCGGCAGCACACGCTCTGAGAGCCCATCCACAGATGTTGTCTGGTCTTGCTGCCTTGCGGAGGTTGATATTCCTCAGTGCTCTGTTTACCTGGCCTAATGAGACGTTTAGTGGAGGGGGAGGCTGCATGTATGTGTGTCTCATCTCTGCACTGTAGCTGGAGGTCTCAAAGTGGGTGTAAAAGATGTTGAGATCATCTGGCAGGCTGTCTGTGGAGCTAGTGGTGTTGCTGTTGGTTCTCTTGTAGTTTGTGATGTGTTGCAGGCCTTGCCACATGCGTCCCGGGTCAGGAGTGGAGTAGAGGCTGTCCAGCTTTTCCCTGTACTGCCTCTTGGCTGTTGTTATAGCCTTCCTCAGTTCATACTTTGCAGCTTTGTACTCGACCTCATTGCCTGATTTAAATTCAAGAGAGCGAGCATGCAGCATCTGACGTACTTGATTGTTGATCCAGGGCTTTTGGTTGGGGATCTTCCTGACTTGTATGGTGGGTACAATGGTATCAGCACACATGTTGATGTACCCAGTCACATACTCAGCATAGTCCTGTATGCTTACAGAAGAGTCCTCCTGGGTGGCTGCAGCTTTAAACACATCCCAGTCTGTGCAGGCAAAACAGTCTTGCAGGGTGCTCTCGGCTTCTGAAGTCCAGCGTTTAATTTGTTTAAAAACAGGGTTTGTTTGTTTCAGCTTTTGTCTGTAGGCTGGGTACATAAACAGGGGGATGTGATCTGACTGTCCGAAGTAGGGGCGGGGTGCCGCTTTGTATGCACTGTGTATGTTTGTGTAAACATGATCCAGTATGTTCTTATCGTGGGTGGGAATGTCCACATGCTGGTAATATTTGGGAAGTACAGTCTGTAAATTGCACTGGTTAAAGTCACCAGCAACAATAAAAACAGCATTGTCACATTGTCAAAATGTTGTTGTTTTTTTGCTGACGTCGTTATTTGTTTGTCTGTCTGTTGTAGCTCATTTTGTTGAAGACGTTAGGTCGTTGTTGTATGTTATCTGCATTTTTTCACCATTTACTAACCTTCATGTCTGTTTTCTTTCATACTTCTGGTTTATAGGAAATACCTTTAAGTACATGCACCCAAGTCCATACGCCCCATTTTCTTGCAGTTGCAAGCAAATGGAACAGAGACATCATATGCGCATACCCAAGCATACATGCATAGGTATATATGTATATTTTACACACAACATACATATACACACATATGCATGCATTACGGACATATAATCACATTGTCATGTGCTGCAAGCGCTCGCCCCCTCCTTCCTGTTCACCTGTCTCCTCATCAGATGCACCTGCTGTTTCCTGCTGGGCCAGCGTTTATAAGGAAGCACCCTTCAGTGATTCAATGCTGGCTCGTTTGGTTATACTGCTCCAGGAGACAGCTCATTTAGTAAGCGGCTGTGTTGTGAATGACCTCATCTTACACACGTTTCCTTCCATCCCTTCCAGGTTGCTGCCAACGTAGTGGTGCGTCTCCGAGGATTTGGTTGGATTTCGCTGCTCATCCTCTCCACCAGGTCAGACTCCACGAACCATTCCTTACTGGCAGTTCTTAACTGCTGGTTCCTCTCCTTCGCTGGGTTCTGTGCTGGTCACTCTTCATCTCCCACCTAAGTGGTGTAATTAGATTTCCATCATCCCTCCATTTCTCTAATCAGTCTCGTCAATCCAACGCAGGGTTGCTGCTTCTCTGGCGAGTAACTGACTTTTTCCACAAGTGTGCGGTTTTGAAAATTCTAATAAAAGGTCAAAAGTTCTCTGTGTGTTCTTTTGGTGATTGCACTTTGCACTCAAGTTGCTTGACTGGTCAATATGACAGAACAAGCCAGCCAGGGTCACAGCCTGGCAAGTGTGTCATCAACTGAGCACTCCGCGCTCCACCGCCTCGACGTTACAGAGAGGCAGGTGGCTGAACACACTCAGCTGCTGCAGGCAATTACGCAGCAACAGAGTGTCATTTCTGATCAATTGGGCCATGCGGCTGCTCCTGCCACTCCACCTCCACCTGCTTATCCACCATCTACTATCATCTGCCGAACCCTTTCCATTTCCACACCTGCTCTGTATGCGGGGGAGGTGGGGAAATGCAAGGACTTTCTGTGTCAGATTTGACTTTATTTCGATCAGGTGGAGGGGGAATTCCTGGATGATATTTCCAAAATCCACCAGTTTACTCTTCTGCTTCGGGGCCGCGCTCTTATTTGGGCGCGGGCTGTTATCGATAGTCAGAGAGGTTCGCCACCCACGTTTGACCAATTTGTGTCCGAGTTTTCCCGCACTTTTGACCACTCTGAGCGCGAAGGGAATATCATGAGTCGCCTGATGTCGCTCCGCCAGGGCAGCCGGTCTGTAGCCGACTTGTCGGTGGAGTTTCGAGTCAAGGTAGCTGATTCGGGGTGGAACGAGGTTGCACTGTACAGCGCATTCCTCCATGGACTGAACCCTCGGCTTCGCAACGACCTGGTGGTTCATGCCGCTCCTGCCACCTTGGACAGTCTGATAGATCAGGCGGTCGGGCTGGACAACCGTTACCGCGAACGTGCCCGGGAGCAGGGTGCCTCCTCTCACCCGTTCACCAAATGCACACTCCCGGCACCAACTGACCTAGGTGAGTCCAATTCTGCCCCCGAGCCTATGGAGCTCAGCTCTGCTCGCCTTCCACGGGCAGAGGTTGAGCAGCGATGGCGGATCGGGCCATGTGCCTACTGTGGTTCGCTGAAGCACAAGCTGGACACATGCCACCTATGGCCAAAAGACAGAGCCTGTCAGTAGCCGTGGGAGGTCTGGCCGGCGGGACTCAACCTGATCCCCTGGGTAATTTTTCCATTTCGGCTCTGGTTCAGTTACTGGGGGTCGAGAGGAGGGTCTCTGCCCTAATTGATTGTGGGGAAGAGGGTAATTTCATCTCCTCTAAGCTGGTGCACAAGATGGGGATTCCAATGGTTAAACTGCCGGCTCCCCGTTCCGTGCGAACCCTTTCTGGCCAGACGGTGGCGTTTGTTACTCATTGCACGGCACAGTTATCCCTCCTATTGTGTGGTAACTTCTGGGAGAGGCTGACTTTTTACGTGTTTCCACGGGTCTCTCATGCGGTGGTTCTAGGTTATCTGTGGCTCGGGAGGCATAATCCAATTCTTAATTGGGCACAAAATTCCATCACCTCCTGGAGCCCTAATTGTTTGGCTACTTGTCTAAATTCGGTCAAGTGTTCACCGTCCCTCCCCGTGTCCTCTCCTCAGGTTGAGCCGCCAGACCTCAGCCTCGTGCCCGAGGCTAATCACAACCTTGGAGAGGTCTTTAGCAAGTCACGAGCGCTAGCGCTTTCTCCGTATCGCTTGTATGACAGTGCCATCGACCTCCTTCCGGGTGTGAGGCTGCCATCCAGCAAGCTTTATACTATTTCTGTGCCTGAGAGGGAGACGATGGAGAGCTACATTAAGGATTCATTGAACACCAGTCTCATTCAGCCATCCTCGGCTCCCCTTGGGGTGGGTTTTTTCTTTGTTGGCAAGAAGGACGGGTCTCTGCATCTGTGCATTGACTACCATGAGCTTAACGCCATCACAGTCAAAAATAAATACCCTTTGCCCCGATGAACTCCGCTTTCGAGTTCCTGCAGTGCTCATGCATATTCTCTAAGCTTTATTTATGCAATGCATACCACCTAGTCAGAATACGCGAGTGGGGACGAGTGGAAAACAGCGTTTAAAACACACTTGGGGCAATTTGAGTGCTTAGTTATGCCTTTTGGATTAACTAACACCCCCGCTGTTTTCCAACGTTTAATCAACGACGTCCACCGCAATATGCTAAATCGGTTTGTTTTTGTCTATTTGGATGACATCCTGATTTTTTCTCGCACCCCAGAGAGCCATGTTACAGCAGCTCTTAGAGAACCAACTTTACGTCAAGGCTGAGAAGTGTGAATTTTCCACGAATTCCACTTCTTTCCTTGGCTTTATTGTAACGGTGGGAGAGCTGAGGGCTGACCCGGCCAAGAAGAAGGCTGTGCTGGATTGGCAACACCCCACTCCCACAAGGAGCTGCAATGCTTCTTAGGGTTTGCAAATTTCTATCGCAGGTTTTTCCGTAATTATAGTGGGGTAGCACAGCCTTTAACACAGCTGACCTCTGTTAAGGTACCATTTTTATGGACCGAGGCAGCTGAGCAGGCCTTGAATGAATGAATGAATGAATGAATGAATGAATGAATGAATGAATGAATCTTTATTTCGGATAGATTAAAAGTAAAGATTAAAAAGAAACAGAATAATATAACAAAGGGGGAAAAAAGAAAAAAAAAATCCAACAAGGTCAAATTAAACAATAACTCCTCTGATTATACAGTTCAACATAAGTTATCCGAAATGGGTGATGGCTGAAGCCGCAGCTTATATTGCCCACCCATATTCCATCCAAGAAATCAAAAGAAAAACAAAACAAGAGCGATTACAATTCGGAACAAAGCTAAGACAAAATGTGACAAAAACAAACTAAGCAACAACACAACACAGACTGGATATGACAATCCTTATGTGATTTTACAAGTCATCTTGTATATATGTTTGGAGTATTTCTTCCTTTAGTTTTTGTTTAAATTGTCTAAGCGTTGTACATGATTTTAATTCAGGTCCAAAATTGTTCCATAATCTGACTCCTTGCACTGAAACACAGTGTTGCTTGGTGGTAGTTCCCACTGAAGGTTTTTGAAATATACATGTTCATCTGAAATGATATTGTTTCTCCCTTATTTGGAACAACTTTTGGATATTTGCGGGCAGTGATAGATTCTTCACTTTAAACATTATTACTGCAATTTTAAAGTCAACCAGATCTTTCAATTGAGAGCTTTTAATTTAAGAAAAAGTGGGTTTGTTGGTTCCCTGTAAGCAGCTTTGTTTATTATTCTAATAGCTCTCTTCTGAAGCATAAAGACTGGATATATGTTTGTTTCATATGTATTTCCCCATACACTATCGTTCAAAAGTTTGGGGTCACTTAGAAATGTCCTTATTTTTGAAAGAAAAGCACTTGTTTTCCAATGAAGATAACTTTAAACTAATCAGAAATACACTCTATACATTGCTAATGTGGTAAATGACTATTCTAGCTGCAAATGTCTGTTTTTTGGTGCAATATCTAGATAGGTGTATAGAGGCCCATTTCCAGCAACTATCACTCCAGTGTTCTAATGGTACAATGTGTTTGCTCATTGCGTCAGAAGGCTAATGGATGATTAGAAAACCCTTGTGCAATCATGTTAGGTCTGCAATGTTGTAATTGCTGCAAATGGAGGATTCTTTGACGAAAGCAAAGTTTGAAGGAAAAAATTATTATTTCAAATACAAACCATTATTTCTAACTTTGTCAATGTCTTGACTATATTTTCTATTCATTTTACAACTCATGGTGGTAAATAAGTGTGACTTTTCATGGAAAACACAAAATAATTGTCTGGGTGACCCCAAACTTTTGAACGGTAGTGTACTTCAGTACAATATGTCATGTATGGGAGTATTAATGAATGATACAAAGTATATAGTGTGGGTTGATTCAGCAAATATTTCACTCTGTGTAGTATTGCAATTGATTTAGATATTTTACCTTTAATATAATTAATATGTGACTTCCAACACAGTTTATTATCAATTATTACTCCAAGAAATTTAGTTTTTGGATACCCTTTCAATCTCTACACCATTTACACTGAGTTTAGATGCTACGTTGTTGTGATGGTTGTTAAAAACTATAAATTTTGTCTTACTTAAATTGAGCGTTAATTTGTTTGAATCAAACCACAGTTTAAGCTTTCCTAATTCCTTTCAGAGTGTATCCAAAAGTTGTTCCAAATTGCTTCCGCTGCATAATAGATTAGTGTCATCGGCAAACAATATTAAATCCATTTTTCCAAAACCTTACATATATCATTTATATACATACTGAATAACAGTGGCCCCAAAACTGAACCCTGTGGGACTCCACAAGTAACCTTCAGTAACTGTGAGTTTTTGTTACTAACACATACATACTGATATCTATTCTTTAAGTAACTACATAACCAGGACAGTGCTACCCCCCCCCCCCCAATACCACAATTTTGTAGTTTCTTTAATAATAAATTATGATCCACTGTATCAAATGCTTTTTTAAGATCCAGGAATACCCCAACTGAGTACTCTTTATTTTCAACGGTAGTTGATATTTTTTCTATAAATTCCATTAGAGCAAATGCAGTTGTCCTCTTGTGTCTGAACCCATATTGCTGCTCACACAATAAATTATTCTTCATTATGAAGTTGTCAGTTCTCTCACAGAATATTTTTTCAAGTATCTTGGAAAATTGTGGCAATAGTGAAATTGGTCTATAGTTTGAAAGTTCCCCTCTGTCACCCGTCTTGTATATCGGAATTACTTTGGCTATTTTCATTGCATTGGGAAATATACCTGTTTGGAGAGACAGGTTACTAATATACGTCAGTGGTTTCACTAAGCATTCAATAATAGTTTTGACTAAGAGCATGTCAATACCATCACAGTCCACAGATGTTTTACCTTTAAACGATTTAACAATTTCAATTACCTCTCTCTCGTCTGTGTTCTTTATGAAAATGGAGTCTTTTATAGCAGTGTTTTTGTTTATTGTGCCTTTGCCAAATTAAAGGGCCTGTTCGCAGACAAACCTATCTTGGCTCAGGTCGACCCCCAGCTCCAATTTACCCTGGAGGTGGATGCTTCAGAAACGGGGGTGGGCACTGTTTTGTCCCAACGCTCTCCCCCAGACTTGAAGGTCTGTCCTTGTGCGTATTTCTCTTGGCGGCTCACCCCAGCTGAGAGGAATTATGACGTCAGGGATCGCGAGCTGTTGGCCATTAAGGTGGCATTTGAGGAATGGAGACATTGGCTGGAGGAAGCTGTTCACCCAGCAGTCGTTTGGACCGACCACAAGAGCTTGGAGTATCTGCGGTCAGCATACCGGCTTAATCCTAGGAAGGCTCGCTGGGCCCTATTTTTTCAGCGTTTTAATTTCACTGTCACCTATAGGCCCGGCTCCCGTAACGGGAAGCCTGATGCTCTCTCCAGGCAGTTCAGTCAGGACTTGGATAACCTCCCTTCCCGCTCCCAGCCCATTCTTCCGCCTTCGTGCATCCTGGGAACCCTTACCTGGGAGATTGAGAGTAGAGTCCGCCAGGCCCAGTCCTCAGAGCCCAAAACAGTGGGATGTCCCCCTAACTGCCTTTACGTCCCTGCCGCCCTCCAAAGCAATGTTATCCAGTGGGAGCACACCAGACGTTTCCCCTGCCACCCGGGGGTGGTATGTATGTTGACATCATTAGGCAAGCCTTTTGGTGGCCCACGTTGCAGCGGGACTCGCAGGAGTATGTGAAGGCTTGCCAAACATTGTGCCTGCAATAAAACCTCCCCTACCCCTCCTGCTGGCCTTCTTCACCCCCTCCACATCCCCAGCCAGCCTTGGTCCCACATCGCCATGGACTTTGTCACTGGTCTTCCCCCTTCCCATGGTAATACTGTGATTTTGACCATTGTGGACAGATTTTCTAAGGTCGTACATCCCTCCCCAAGCTGTCATCCACCTCCAAGACTGCAGAATTACTGTCCTACTACATCATCAGGCTGCACAGGATTCCCATGGACATTGTGTCTGACTGGGGTCCTCAGTTTATCTCACAGGTATGGAAATCATTCTGTCACTGCCTCGGCACCACCGTCAGCCTCACCTCCGGCTATCATCTGCAATGGGCAGGCTGAGTGTGCCAACCAGTCCCTGGAAGCTGCCCTTCGTTGTGTGGCAGCCGATGATCCCACTTCTTGGAGCTCCCATCTGACCTGGGTGGAGTACTCACTAAATTGTATGGTCTCTTCAGCCACGGGCTGATCACTGTTTGAAGCATCCATGGGCTACAATCCCCCCCACACACACACACACTTTCTATGATGGAGAGAGAGGTAGTGGTGCTGTCCGTGGGGGCCCATTTTCATTGCTGTTGCCGGGCCTGGAGATCCACCAGAGCGGCTCCCCTTCACTCCACTGAGCATAATCAGCGCTATGCTGACCGCAAGAGGGTCCCACTGCTGGAATACAAGACTGGACAGCAGGTCTGGGTGGCCATGGATCAGGTCCGATGGCATCGCGAAGGTGGTTCCATTTGGCGTCCACGCCGCCTGGGGTATCGGACTAGAGGTGAGCTTCAAGTTTCCTCTGAAAGCTGTCAGCGAAGGTCTGAGCCTTGATCGGATTGGAAATTCAGCAGGTGTTGATGCGGGGGCGACCCTTAGTCTTGGTATGGTGGATCTTCCTTGGCTTCAGTCTGACCTTACTGGCAACAAGGGAATGATTTGTATCACAATCAGCGCTGTGATAGCTTCTTGTGTGAAGAACACTGCTGAGGTCCGCTCTTCTGGTGGTGACAAGATCTAGCTGGTGCCAGTGACGGGACTGGGGGTGTCTCCAAGACACTTTCCGCAGCTCCTTAAACTTGAAGTAGGAGTTTGTAATGCAGAGGCCATGATGACAACAGAATTCCAACAGCCTCTGTCTGCTCTCATTCATCCTGCCTATGCCAAAGTGACCAAGACAGGATGGCCACACTTGCCAGTCTGCTCCGACGTGAGCACTGAAGTCGCCTAGCAAAACTTCAGAGAGGGGAATTCTAGATAGCACTTCCTCTAGAGCCTCGTAGAACTGATCTTTGGCTTCTGGAGTGGATGTGAGGATCGGGGCATATACAGAAAGGATGTTCACAAAGCCTGACGATGTCTTCATGCAGAGAGCGAGGATTCTTTTGGACCCTCCTGTAGGGGTTTCTGTGGTAGCGATCAGCGAGTCCCTCACTGCAAAACCTACACCAAGCTGCCTGGACTCATCCTGGGACAGGCCCTGCCAATAAAAGGAGTAGTCTGATTCTCTAAGAGAGCCGCTGTCGGCCAAGCGGGTTTCCTGAAGGAAGGCAACAACAATGTTAAGCCGTGCCAGTTCCTTATTGATGGTGGCGGTTTTGCGAGAGTCATCCATTTGCTGGAGATCAGCGGTAAGTCAAGGGCACATGGTGCGAACGTTCCAGCTTGCCAAATGAAGAGCTGGAGTCTTCGTATGTTTCTCCTTTTGACTGCCTGGTGCAGATTGACGCTTGCTTGTCAGGAGAGACCCCTAAGCTCTAAGCACCCAGTAGAGCAGGCAAGCCATGGCGGGGTGGCACCTTACTGGCTGGGGGCTGCCCAGCTTGAGGCAGGCAGTAGCTGCCCAATGAAGCTGTGAAGGCTTCTCCCACCATCGGACGAGACCCCTGGCGCTCCTCCCTACGCCAGTCGGTTGGAGTTTATAACTGGTAACTGCCTCTTCCCGTGTTGTGCCGGAATCTTGCGACGCCGCTGGAGTGGCCTTTCCAGTTTGCACTAAAAAGCCCAGGTGGGGTAGTATGGAGGCACTGGGCTACCCATACGTCAGTGTCCCCCCTCTCTGTGTCACTGGCTGAGTTCAAAGGAAAGGATGATCCAATACAGTTTGGGACCAGTTCCACTGCAGGAGTTGCCAGAAGTAGTGCTGAGCATCTGCCAACCGCCTTAGGGCTCCACTCCGGATTTATCCTCGAGGTTTACTCCCGAAGTCTTCCCTGTAATCAGGTATAGCCGCAAGGTAGCGGAGGTTTGGAATCAGAGTTTACCTTCTCCTAGGGTAGTTTGCCGGCCAAGGCTAATGGGCACCACCTGCCCGGATTTGAAATCAGAGTGGTCCTTCTCCTAGGTGGACTGACACCCAAGTCTGATGAGTTGCACCTACCCGGAGCAACCTGGTTATAGCGCCAGAGACTCGCTGACACCCTCTGTCATTTAGTGAAAACAGGGTCGGCACGAGAAGCCAGACAGTAGGATTTGGTTAGGAGAGGCTATTGGAGAGATGCTGTGCTATGAGTGGGGTATTTCAGTGGAAATGTAGGTGCTCATTTCTGCATTCCACCCCAGCACGTCCTAATCCATTTAGACACCAATTTGATAATATTAAATTGGTGGTATTATTGGTGGTGTTATTAAATTAATATTTAATAATATTTAATAATTTAATACACTACTGCAAGATTAATAACTTGTCTCTGGATGCAGAGAAAGCCTTTGACTGTGTTAACTGGAAATTTCTTTTTATGGTGTTAAACAAGTTCGGGTTTGGTTCATCTTTCATAAACTGGATTAAAACACTATATAGCTGTCCAACTGCATCTGTCTGAACAAATGATCAGACTTCCCGAAGCTTTAATCTCCAGAGAGGTACTAGGCAGGGTTGTCCACTCTCTCCCTCACTTTTTACCATCTTTATCGAACCATTAGCAGCAGCCATACAACAAAATGTTGATATCGGAGATATCCAAACTGGAGAAAAAGAACACAAGTCTTTATGCTGATGATGTATTGATTTTCCTTGAAAACTCACAAAGATCGCTTCTTCATACAGTGGTGATCATTGATAAATTTTCATCATTTTCAGACTATTCTATTAACTCAGGTAAATCAGAAGTCTTACCTATAAATTGTAATTTCTCAAATACATCCACTATTCAAATGCAATCAGGTAATATTAAATATTTAGGAATAGCTATTTCCCCCAGGGTCTCAGAGTTATTGCAACTAAATCACATTCCCCTTTTAAAAACAATACAAGACGACCATACACACTGGAGGACACTACCTATGTCATTAATGGGAAGAGTCGCAACCCTTAAAATGATGGTCCTTCCTAAAATCAACTATTTTTTCTCAGTGATTCCAATCCAACAATCTATGGCCTGGTTTAAGTCTCTAGACTCAAATTTAAGTGAATTTTTATGGAAGGATAAACCACTACAGGCTAGTTTAAAAACTCTTCAAAAAACAAGAGTGCGGAGTCTTAGGTCTACCATTTTTTTTTAATTACTTTTTAGCCAATAGACTGCAGTGTGTTTCTAAATGGACAAAATCAACTCCACTAGGAAACCCATGGTTAGATGCTGAACAGACTCTCTGTGGGTCTAAAAGCAATAATATCAGCTCCTCTCTGACAGCTTGGTGTAAATTTTTAAAAATAACGAGGTCTTCACTTGTCCTGTGGAGGAATAAGATCAGGTGAGATGCGAAGAGCTGGAAGGTTGCAGAGTTTTATTTTCCTCCAACATAATGAGACGCACTTTGTAGCTCTGTGCGCTACTGTGCTGCTGAGGCATGTATCGTAAGCTCTTTTATAGGTGTTATACAGACAGAGAGAATGCATGGCACATTAGCATAGTGATATACATATCAGTCAATACATATTATTAGCGTGACCAACTGGCGCCTGGATGTCCGCTCCCTCATTCAGGAGATGTATACATAACAGTCCATTGTTCTGATTGCCTCCAGGGGCTCTCTGTCTGTATGCAAATTGTCCTCCGTTTCCCCCAGCCCTGCTGAGCATGAAATAGTATCAGTCTGCAATAGCTGGGTCACCACACGGCATGCCCCAAAACACTCAGAAGGGGCTGTAACACCCCCCCCCCCCCTTTGTTTGGACTCCAGCTCCGGTAGAACTGTCCTGCTGTAGAGGAGTGTCGGAGGGCATGTCAGTCCGTGGGGCGGACGGGGTAGGGGTGGAAAAGACAGTGTCCTCCACTCCGAGTTCCAGTACGTCGAATGGCCGTGGATCGTGGGCGCACGGGGCCGGTGCGCGTAGTGCGTAATGGAACAAGACAGCGATTGGCCGGCTTTACGGAGTGAGGTGTGGGAAGAGCGCTGTGGAGGAGGAGTGGGAGGGGGGTGGGAGTAAGTGAGTGCCGGCCCGGGAGGTCAAAGGTGTCTGGGCCGCGCAAAAATTGTGTGTGGATCCGCCATGGCGAGAGACTTTCCCGGTAAACCAGTGGCGGTGAGCCGCAATGGCTGTGAAAAAAAAATTAAGTCTCTGACTCATCTCACGGCTCGGTCCAGCGAGGATGTGGGGAAGGCGAACAACCAAATTCCCCGAGGATGTGTAGCGGTTGTGAAACAACTGCAGTTGTGTGAGGGACTTGGCAGTGTGGCTTTAGGGGCGGACGCAGCCCTAAAGCCATTGGGGACAGCAATCGGCTAACACAGCGCGGTGAGAGGGGGCAGACGGTCATTCTCTCTCGTCAGGTCACCAGTGTGGCGGTAAAAGATCAGGCGAGGGGTGCACCATGACACGTCGGGGGCTTCCCATCCGGGTCATCTCCGGGGTGTTTGCCTCGTGTTCCATTATTCATCAAGGGTCACCAGTGTGGAGGTAAAAGATCAGGCGAGGGGTGCACCATGACACGTCGGGGGCTTCCCGTCCAGGTCATCTCTGGGGTGTTTGCCTCGTGTTCCATTGTTCATCAAGGGTCACCAGTGTGGAGGAACAAGATCAGGCGAGATGCGACGAGCAATTTTAGGAACTAGTGTCACAGTACGACATCAGTGAAAAAAAGTATCTTGAATACCAACAGCTTAAATGCATAATAAAAACAAGATTCGACCTTAATCAGACAGATTTAGAGGTACCAGTTAAGGTGGCAGAGTTTCTAAATCTTCGTTCCCCTAAATTGATATCAAAAATACATGGACTGCTATCAAAACTGGATGAGTCAGTATCTCTTCCAATATCAAAATGGAAGACAGACCTATCAACAAGGAGGAAAGCTTCTGGACACAAATATGTTTAAACACTTTAAAGATGACTAAAAACTCTAATTTACAATTTATACAGTATAAAGTTCTGCATGGAATTCATTACACAGGACAAAGAATGTTCAAAACGGGCCTGAGTCACACAAATATCTGCTCTTACTGCACCAGCAACGTCCCGGATAGCTATATGCATGCTATGTGGTCCTGTGCACCGGTTCAAAAGTTCTAGCGGAAGACATGTGGGGACTTGTCGGCATGACTTGGGTATAGTGTCCCATCCTCACCCACACTTTGCATATTAGGTGATCTAAGTGAAATAAATATAGAGGCAAGGATGTCACACATGGTTCTCACTGCCTTGCATTGCAAAGAAAACTATCCTCATGAATTGGAAATCAAGAAATAATTTATGCATGACTCACTATTATAACTTACTATTAGATTATATTAGCGTGGAGAGAATGTCTGCCTCCTCAAATAATCAATTGGCAGAATTCAATTGTCTCTGGTCCCCGCTTATTAATTCTATAACCTGAGGGGTGGTGGGTGGTGATTTGCTGTCCTTGGTGCCTCTGGCGGCTGGCTGCACCTTGACCGCAGGGGCCGGTGTGGGGGCCTGTTCTGGGGTGGCCGTGTGTGGAAGTGGGTGCATGAGTGTGTGTGCTGTGTGTGGGCATGTGGGGCCATGTGTGGGTGTAGGTGGACATGTGTGATGGTGAGTGTGTGTGTGTGCACGAGGGCGGGCGGGCAGGTGTGTGTGTGTGTGTGTGTGTGTGTGTGTGTGTGTGTGTATGGCTGCGGCTACCTGTGGGTGGATGTGTGGGGGTGGAGGATGTGTGTATATGTGGGAGAACCTCGTTGGGTGGCAGGGTGGGGCAGACCACCTAGTGGTATGGGGGTCGGTGATTCGAGGTCTGCCATTTTGTCACGGGGCGGGGGGCTTTGTCACATTGCCCCTGAGGTCTTTGGCGCAGGGTAGGTGTGGGTGCTCTGGGGGGCCATTGGTGTGGGTTGGTGGCTGTGTTGCCGTCAGGCCACTCCGGGGTGGCTGTGGCTGCGGGGTGGCCTGCAGCTCTCGGTGTGCATCTGGGGTGGGTGGTCGGTGGGCTTGCATTGGGCGCTTGGGGGTGTCGCTTGGCATGTGGGGTGCCGTATGGGTCCAGACCATTGTTCACTATTGTGATTATTATTGTTGTACATGTTTGTGTGTGCAAGATGATTGGGAATGGGTGTGACTTCTCCATCATGTTTGTGGTGCTGGGGGCGAGACACTGGTGGGTCCTGGGCTGCTCGGCTTAGCAGCCCTCACCCTGAATTGGGATTTGGGGGCAGTGGGTGAACCAGTTTGTGAGCTGGTTTCTGGGGGGGAGCGGCCTCGCTTTTGGACCGCCTCTCTCACAGTCTTATCCCCCCCTCCCCCAATTCTGGGTGGAATATACATATTTTTGGATACACTTAGGGCTTTGGGGCGAGGGGTGCCGCACTATGGCGGTGAAGGGGACACCTCTGCTGTGCAGTGGGCTGCCCCCACCTCAATTTTAATTGCATTTTAGACACTGAGGGTTTGGGGGGATGGGGACCCCGCTGCCTATCGCAGTGGCTAGTGGTGCTCCAACCACAATTCCCCCCCCAATTTTAACTGCACCATGGTAGTTTACACACCTACACACAATGACTTCATACAACTGACAGACACATATCATGTTTTGTGCAAGGGCGGGGGGTCATCCCCCACCCCTGATGCCCTCCTTCTGCCAGGGGCCTGGGGGCCTGGTGGGGGGGCTGAGACTTGTCATGTCAAAATCCCTGGGTGCTGCTGAATGAATAGATACAAGCAAGGGAGTGAGAGAGGAATTGAATAAGAGAGTTAGTGAGAGTGAGGGATTGATGAATGGAGATGGCGTTGGTGGGTAGGTTTTGTGTGGCAGTTTGCAAGTCGGGTGGCATCTCGGGGCGCCTGCGGTGATCTCCTGATCAGTCGCTTGGGTGGGCGCTGGGGGTGGGGTTCTGCTTCTGTGGCCATGGTCGCCCTGGGGCGGGGCAGCGGGGGGATGACCGCTGGCCTGCGCCAGTGGTCTTCTCAACTGCTGCCAGGAGCTGGTGCATGTTCAGGCTCAGTGCATCTGCATCGCAGTCGCCCTAAGAAATAGGGGTGAATGAGGGTGGGTGAGTGTGCGGGGAAGAGCATGAATGGATGTGAGTAGGTCGGAGTGGGAGTGGGAGTGAGAGTGCATGCGTGGGTGAGCATGAGAGAGTGTGGGTGACCCTGAGGGCAAGTTGAAGTGAGATTGAGTGGGTTCAGGAGTGAGACAGAATGATGGGTCCATGAGTGCGAAAGTGGGACTGTGTGGGGGAGTGGGGGAGTGAGAGTGAGTGAGTGCTTGTGGGTGCATATGACAGCAAAGGGGTGTGGTGTGGGAATGAGTGTGTCTGTTAGTTGAGAGGTGCTGGATTGAGGGGGTTAATGTCTCATGGCTATGTGGGCACCCTTGGACTGGGGTGGGGGACTTCTTTGGGTGTGGGGGTTTCTGGGATGTGTGGTGATGGCACGGGGGGGGGCTGATGGGGGGTGCCTGGGGGGTTTGAGCCAGGGGCGTGGGCCAGTCTCCGGCCTGGGGGTGGGGTCGCTGGGGTTGGCGTTTTCCCTACTGGGGGGTTGAGGGGTTGGGGGGTTGGTGGACCCGGGGCTGTGGGCCTGCCGCACCGGCCGCCTAGCGGCCTTGTTGGGGGCGGATGCCTGGCATTCATGGGGCTTGTCAGCCCCGGGCATTTGTGCTCTGTGGGGGTTGGTGGTGCTGCTTTGACTGCTTGGGGTTTCCGGGGTGGCGGGGAATTGTTGCGACCGGCCCCCCTCTTTGTATGTTTCCTGACAAACCACTCACATGCACACACTTATTTTGCGCATGCTCTCATATACATGGACATGGACGCACACACACAAATGTCTTCCCATTAACAGGTGCGGATACCAGACTCGTGTTGAGACCTCTTCGGTGGAAAAAGCAGTTTGTCTTATTTTGTTTAAGTTTTTGGTTCGTTTGTCTTTTTTTGTCAGTTCATCTCTCTTTTCTTTCCCTCTCCACACACTTCCTTTCCCCATTCCCCATCCTGTCGGGTCCTTCATGGGTAAAATAATTTAAATAAAGTATTAAAAGTTATTACAGGAGGAGTTTGCAACAATATACAGTACATAGATAGGTACTGTATAAAGCTCCTTTTGGCAAAGTAAATCTGTTTTGGCACAATAAGGGTAATAGATCTCTGTTGTGCTTACCTAGCTTTCTGATGGGACAAGGAAAAAAAAAGCATCGGGAAGGGTCGTCTCTACTGCGCTGATGGCATCATGGAGTTTGCGTCTTACTGCTGTGTAGTTGCTTTGCGGGCAGATGTAAACAGCGGCCAAAAACACAGCAGTGAATTCCCTAGGTAGATAATAAGGACAGCATTTCAGCAGTAAAAACTCCACATCAGGTGAACAGTGCTTGTAAACAGTCTGTACAGCTCCGCACCACAAGTTGTTTATAAACACACACACACACACACACACACACACACACACACACACACACACACACACCACCCCCTTTCCCCCATCTTACCTGAGGCTTCAGTCTGGTCCACCTGATGTGCTGAGTGAGTCTGTAGTTGAATGGCGCACTCAGGGACTCTGTCTGAGAGCCAGGTCTCACAGAAAATTAGGGTGCAGCACGCTGGTCTTCAATCCTTACTCTTAGTTTGTCTAACTTGTTTTCCAGAGACCATACTTTAGCTTGTAGGAGGCTAGGTAGCAGTGGGCGCCTAGTACGAGCTTTTAGCCTTGCATGTAGCCCCCTTCTCTTATCTTGCTTTCGCCGCTTCCAACGCGCTTTCTTGGGGTCAGCATGCTCATGCGGGCTCGGTGCTTCGGGGCCTTCCTGGGAGTGGTGCTGATCGCTGCGTGGACACACAATGCATTGTAGATCAGGTGGTATGAAGCCAGTAAATTCCATATGACTGCTTGTCTTGGCGATGTCCAGTAGTGTCCGTCGGACGTATGTTAGGAGTGCATGACCTTTATGCACTGTAGAAAGAGCAGCAAACATACAAAAAAGGAGAAAAAGTCGGCATTCGAGAACGGAACGAGCAAACATGTCTGCCTTAGGGGGCACCATGTTGCCTCCAAAACAGTTTTTCTGAATGTATTTTTCTGTTAACATTTGCAAAATAGTTGTACACATTTACAAACTGTTGAAACGTGTGTTGCTTAAGTTCTTTTTGGCTTGCCAAGTAGTGAACACTAGCACCTGTTTAAGAGCCTTTTCAACAAAGCTGTTGGCGACCTTCAAAATTCTTGACGAATTGTTTTGCAACCTTTTATGAGCCCTGATGAAATCCAAAAAAGCATAGTTTTTGTCGCTCCTTGAGATGCTAGCTTGATTTTCTCCAACATTCATCAGAAAAGGGATCAACTCCAAGATTCGGCAAGTTCGTCAGCATTTGCCGCTGTGTCAGATACTACCCAAAGCAATCTAATGTAGTTTCCAGCCCTTCCACAAGCTCTGGACCCACACCCTATCCTGGCTAATAACTGATCAACAGCATATATTGTATATGTATAGATACCCAGCTCTAAAATATATCTGACCTTTTTTCATCAAGGTTTATGAAAAATCCAAAGAGAAATAAAGGAAGATGTCAAAAAAACAATAAAAAAGGCCTATGGTACAATATAAAAAGGTTCTTTAAATTCTAACAGGTTCTTTCTTCTATGGCCCTATAGTCCATAGTTTCTGCATAATCCTGCCAACAGAAAGAGAACCAGCAGCAGAAACATAACCCCTCCCGACAACACCACCATCTTGATGGAGTTAACCAATACATAAAAAGACAAGCATTCAAACATCAGCGTTTCACAACACAGGCTTTATAACAACTTGACGTGCAGCTTTGTGTGTATTTGTCTTTATGTATACTGTATGTGCCATCCTAGCCTCTGGGAAGTGATGGGCACTCTGAGTATTACACACTGTCTCATCCACTGTGTGCACCACTTTGTGTAGCTCTGTGTATGTGTACATGTGTATGTGTATGCTCTGTGTATGTGTACACCTGTAATCACATCCTCCAGTGGAGATCCGCACTGACAGTTGAGCCTGAGAGCAGTCGCTTCAGTCTCATGAAAGACATAGAGAGAGGAGACCATTCATGTTTAACACACACATGCACACGCACCATTTTTATAGGCAGTTAACTTCTTGAAAGGACACAGCCTTGGGACCTTATACTTGGACAAATGATGGTATGGAAAATTGCAAGAAGGTCAAATCTGTTGAGTCATTCCTGTCATTTATTTCATACTGACAGCAAATCATCATAAATAAGTGTGATCTAGTGCTTTATTATCCAGAATTGAGTGGAACACTTCATGACACATGAACTGGCTTCTCCAACACAATACATACAAGAATCACTCCAATCACACAAGTGATTGGAGTGGTGGTCTGTAGAGCCTCCACCCCACAGCCGGGAGTTTGTGGGTTCAAGCCCCAGGCAAGTCGTACCAAAGACCATAAAAAACACAGTACTTTCCACCTTCTAGCTCAGCATAAATAGAATGTGGAAAGGGAAGTTGGTTACCCAGCTATGGTCAGAAGCTTGGGTAAATGTGGAGGACTGTGTCAGGAAGGGCACTGGCAAAAAAAAAAAAAAATTCTTGCCAAATCAAATATGTGGCCCGCTGGTGTGACCCAAAGTAGGGAGCAGCCAAAAGTGTGTGTGTGTGCTGAACATCAGTGCTAGTATCTTGGTTTTAAGGTAAGCTGTTCAAACTTCTGTCAGAACCTGAACCTTAACCTCAACCATTGTTCCCTCCACCATGGAGGTTCATACAATTATTATGGCTTGCTGGTTAACCTGTTTGGTTTTCTAAAAAAAAAAAACAAGCAAGAAAAACAAACAAACTACCTGATAGATTTTGATGAAAATTTCAACAGAGGTGGCTCTTTTATCAAGGGTGAGTTCATTAGATTTTGAGGCAGATCTGGATCAGTATGTATACTCTGGATCACTTTTGTTTTTTACTTTTTCGACATTGTCAGATAGGGCTTCTTTTATATTTTTTGCTAAATTCATACAAACAAATGGGCTAATCACCCTGAATATACACAGGAACAGACAGCTAATGATGCTCTGACAAGACCCTTAACTGGTGGACAGCACAGCTTTGGTGGAGGTGTGTGCTGTGGTTACCTTCACTAAGGAGGTGATATGATTGGGGCAGTGTGTTTGTTTGAAGGATTACACAAAAACTGCTGGATAGATTTTGACAAAATTTTCAACAGAGGTGGCCCTTGTGCCAAGGATGAAACCGTTAGATTTTGGAAGTGATCTAAGAGTGCATACCACCGCTATTGCCCTTGTTTTTGTGTGGCAGTTTTACGCAAAAACTGCAAGATTTGGATGAAATGTTCACCACAGGAGGTCCTTGGGCTACACATGAGCACATTAGATTTTGGAGGTGATCTGAGAGTGCATATGTCTGCAAGGGCTGCACGGTGGCGCAGTGGTTAGCACTGTGGCAGCACAGTTTTACCCTCGGCCGGGGGAGCGCGGGGATCGTGGGTTCGATCCCAGCCCCCGACCAACAGTGATCTGTGTGGAGTTTGCATGTTCTCCCCGTGTTGTGTGGGTTTACTCCGGGATTTCTCCGGTTTCCTCCCACACGCCAAAAACATGCAGGTTAGGGATACGGGGCGCTTGCACACGCAGCGACCGGCAGCTGGTGGCTTGTCACCAGACTGCAAAACAAATCTACCTACGGGTACAAATAAGTAACAAAAAAAAAAAAAAATATCTCTACCAAGGCCCCATCCTGCAATGTTAAAGAAAGTGAAAAAGTGATCCGGAATCTGCAACCTGACCCGGATTACTGCCAAAATCTAATGGGTTCATCTGAAGCCACCTCTGATGAAAATTTCATTAAAATCCATCCAGCAGTTTTTGCATAATCTTGGTCAAAGACAAGCAAACAGACAGGCCTTGGGGAGGTATTTGCTTTCTGAGTGCCTTCTACTTTGCAAGTGTAATCCATCTAATCAGGTTTACCTAAATGACAGTGACCTTAACTACACAATATTTCACCAATATATGTTTGATAAAGTATAATGAAATTAGATATCGTAATTGACATTTCCTGTGGGGACCCCATGAGAAGAGTTTCATTTACTTTCATCAAACTTTATAGACACAACCTTTTGGTGTGTTCTGTATGGAGGAGAAGTATTGCCTTAATAAACTATATGGACACAGAATAGCATGCAAAATTCCATTTTGGAAAAAAATAAGAGACCACTGCAAAATCTTTCCATAAATTACAAAAGGGGGTGGCTGTGGCGCAGGTGTAGTGTGGCCAACTAATGACTGGAAGATCAGTGGTTTGATTCCCGCTTTTTCTGCAGTCTGCATGTTGAAGTGGCCTTGAGCAAGACACTGAAACCCAAGTTGCTCATCGGCCAGGCCAGCCCCTGTGTATGGCAGCTCCACCGCCATCAGTGTGTGAATGTGTGTATGAATGGATGGATAGCGGGATCTGTAAAGCGCTTTGGTCATCCAGAGATGAGTAAAAAAGTGCTATATAAGTGAATGCCATTTACAATTTTATCATCTCTACATGTATGGCAGCCATTCAGTTTGAGTATCTGCTGAATTCCAACACAAGCACACCTCAGTCTACTTAAGGAGGTACTGATTAGGTGATCATCTAAGCATGGTAAGACGCATGAACGCTGTTAATAATAATCAGTTATTACCAGTGCTGGGAGTAACGCATTACTGTAACGCCACAACTTTTGCAGTAATATGCTATGTAACAAAATTACTGTTCAAAATTCAGTAATGCTTTACAGTAACTGAAATTTGATCAGATGCATTACTCATTACTCGTTTTATTAATATGGATAGATATTTTTAGCGCAAGTAAATGACTATACAAACGGACACTACCATAGCAGAGATGAGCCATCAGTCGAAGTGACTGTTATGTTGGGAAAAGGATACGAGACGGAAAGCTTCATGAGGGACATCCAACTCCTCTTTATTATGCCGAACACTCAACTGTATACAGAGTGGGCCGTGCCCGCTTGACGTCACCCTGTGGGTGGGCACAGCATCTCAGACACACATATTTTTACCCCCCTCAAAAAAAAGTATCAAGCATACAGGAAACCCACCCAAATTTAGTAACCCGACTCACACTCTAAGAACAGGGCGAGTAATATACTGTAATAAAACAACCTATCACATTCACACCAAAATAATCAAAATGGACCATGTCTCCTTAAAATACATAAAATGATCCGATATTACACACATTCACTCATATACACACACACACACACACACACACACACACACACACACACACACACACACACACACAGAGGTATTTACACCAGAAAAATAAAATTTGAGGTAACTCCAACAGCTCTGGGTAGCCACCATCTTCTGCACAGCCACGGAGAGCCTGGGCACCCCCACGGCATTCTTAAGGCCAGCCGCTGCTGCCCCCCAGCGTCGAAACATCCCTCTTTGTCCAACCTTTCTCCAACCTTTCAAACTAGTTTTTCTCTTCTGGGCCGAACCCCGCCGTCAACCCGCAGGTAAACCCGAGCCGGTCTCCCGTGCCCGCCACATCATCTCAGGACCTCCTTTCTGCGTCGTGCTATCCCGCCGACCCATTCCAAACTCATATCCTGACGATGGCATTTGGCGCTCTGTAGGACCGCGCCAATTTTTTCCGCTCCACTTACATGTCCTCCAGTTTTGACAGCCCTCTGCACGGGGACCCCACAGTGCCCTCCGGCACCCACACCAAAGGTACTGCGGCTACATCGGGGTCAACCCTCGCTGGGTTATTGTCACACCAGTCACCATTTACACCCAGCTCGCCAGACCAGCATATGTCCCGAACCGCGCTGTCAATCATGTCTGGCTGTAGCTGCTGTCCCTCGGGGCCCTCTGTGACACTCCCGTCGGCTCCATCTCCCGACCCGGGCACGTTGTCACTTCTCTCAGCCCCCTCGCTCCACATGTCTTGCTGCGCAGCCTCCATATTCGGCTCCTGCTCACCTCCAGGACACGCACCATCACCCTTGTCGGGCCCACTCACCGACCTGGGCTCCTCACCGCTGCATTCAGTGCTCTTGGTGTTTGTGCTCTGCTGCACCATCACCATGTCCTGCGGCCGCTGCTCCTCCCCGGGGCCTTCAGCCTGCCTGGCCTCGCTCGTCCCCTTTTGGGGCAAAGTTAGCTTCACAGCTAGCCCATCAGTTCCTGGCGCCAAGAGCTCCATCACACGCAGCTTCATGGCCCTCATCTGACGGTCGAAATGCCTGGCCAGCCGCTCGACAGCATCCTCGTAGAGGTCTGCTCCACCCAGAGCACCGAGGATCCTTCGGTCCTCCACGCTGAGATTGTGGGCCAGGAGTGCCCGCAGACGTCTCCCGTCTAGCCTGTGTAGGCCCAGCGCCCTAATATACTCCTTAAATGAGGCTCTCCACTCTGGCCAGAGGATCACAGGCTCCCCCTCACGCTCCAGAAACGGCGCCAACAGCCAAGGCAACCAGCACACTCCAATTAGTCTCCTCGTCGCCAAATGTTATGTTGGAAAATTGACATGAGACGGAGAGCTTCATCCTCTTTATTATGCTGAACACTCAACTATATACAGAGTGGGCCATGCCCACCTGACGTCACCCTGTGGGTGGGCACGGCATCTCAGACATACATATTCATACATCACAGTGACCTGTTGCAAAGAGCCTGAGTCTTCAATACTGAGTGGAGGAAAAGATGAAGCTACTTTGTTTTTGTTGAAATAGACAGATTATTTTTCCTTTGTCGCAGTTAAGGACAAAAGCATATTGGTGGGTTGCAAGCTAAGTGCCAGTTGAGACCTACTGCAATCTTCAGAAGTGTCTGAAAACAGTAACAAGCTCTGACAAAGCTAGTGCTAAATAACGGCTAGCTATACTAACAACTAATGCTGTGTTAGTGGATTAATTATATTCTGAACAGCTATGGCTGGATGTAAAGTGGAAATACAACACTCTTTTCTCAAGACCCACAGCTGGATTTCAAGCACAGGTATGCATCTTGACAGTTTGTGACCCAGCAAGAATTAAACTGACTGATTGTCAGATATGTCGTTACAGACTGAAGACATGATGTAAACAGTGACTTTCTATCAGACAGCTGAGACTGTAATCCGCTGAAGTTAAAACACATTTACTTGCCACCTGGATAAAGATTATTGAAAAATAGATTTTGATCTCCAAAAGGAATTTGAGGGACTGGATCACATCTCCGTCACAGCAGACATTTGGACTGCAGATAATGGACGTTTTCTTTAGATCACTGCACATCGGATTAAATCCGTAATATACTGTAAAGGTAGATAAACATGGACAGCTTTATGCAGTGTTGCCAACTCTCACTCTTGTTCCCTCTCTTTCACTGCAAAAACCCTATTTCTCACTCCAAAATGAGGAAATTACTTGCAACATCATGTTCATTTTCTTCAGATTTTTCCCATAATAAAAGCTCTCAAGGCAGGATAAAGCAGACCGAACATGTTCTAAAAGCTCTGACTGAAACAGACTGTTTTCAGCCTGACATTAATAAGCCCGTAACGTAATCCATTAATTAAATTATCTTGCTATGTGTGCAAGAGGATTTAAGTGTACATTTAAAAGTAACATGAAAGTTATTTTTCCAAGTAACTAGTTACTTTAATCATGCAGTAATTGGTAAAGTAACTCAATTATTTTTGAAAAGAAGAAACTAGTAACTGTAATTAGTTACTATTTTTTTAGTAACTTGCGAAACACTGGTTATTACACAAGCACAGATTTCTGAGTTCTGCCTAAGTTAAAAGGTTAGAATGAAGATAAACTTGTTGAGTGCTTATGAAGCTAGGCAAAACAATGAGAGAACAAAACCTGGACGGCAATGGAAAGGCACAAAGGTGAACCATGATCTGTGGTATAGAACAAGACAAATCAATCAGAACATCAACATAGTTAATGTAACCAATTTTTACAAAGAGTTTCCACATCATGAATTAAATCTTGAACTCATCAAACACTTGATACAATTGCTGGTACAATTTCACCATAATTCGCCCAGCGTGTTGTTTGATTACACAATCCCTTTACTCTCCTTTCCTTCTGATTTAAACATGTGGGACATGTCCCTATCCCATTCCCATCCCCATCCCTTCATCTGTAATTCATTTTAAGATGGTCTCAAATATATTTGGTAGATAAGCTCAGAAAGGAGGCTCACTATCTCTGCTGTCTTGGCTGGAACAGAGGCAGACTGTTAACAAAACAAAGCAATTTCCCAGCACAAAGGCAGAGAGAGAGCAATCTATCATCGGCCCATGAGAGTCGGGCAGCAGGCGGAGAGGCAGACCGTGCCTGTGTTGGAAAATGGGCAGAAAGCTCGTTTGTTGCCGAGGCTTTGCCGTCAATCTGCTGCAATGAGAAAGTGTAAAAATGAGAGGGCAGATTTAAATGCTGCCAGCGTCTGTGAAGACTCGCTGGCCAGTTTCTGATGACCAACTCCTTGTGGTAAATTCAGGAACTGTAAAATCTGCTCTTCTGGCTGTTCCACCTCTGGTTGTACATCAAGGCTCCCGGCTTGAAGAGTTTGATTGGGATCATTTGTAGCAGCATAGTGCAATTCTAAATCGATGTTTCAAACACTTTGCCGAATATTTAAAGAGACATTAGGTCATATTTTTTACCCTTCCCCTGTTGCGCAGAATGACCACAGTACATTAAAGCTGCAGGGGCTGATGGGGTTGTTGATCAATACAATGACTCAGCAGTTACTGTGCCAGCTGCTGAGACTTCTGGCTTTCAACATTCATTCTCTGTGTAATTTAGAACCATTTCTAAACTTCCCTCTTCAACATGCTCATGCCAGAAGACTTTGCTGTATGAGTGCCGTCACTATACATTTTAGCTGCAAAGGTTGAACAGGTCGTGTGGTTATGTCATTGATGGTGAAATGCCAGCATTGACTGTTTTAGGGAACATCCTCAGTCTTGAAAATGAGTACAGTGTGATAGGAAAACAATGTCTTATTTTTCATGACTACATTGTTTTTTCTTTTGTCATCTACTGTATATACAGTACATTTACACAATCATCTTCCTCTTATTCCTGTCAGATTAAACAGTCGCTTAGAGCTTAAGTGTCAAATGAGCTCAATGTGAAGAAATCTGAGAAGATCTAACAAATAACCAGTGATGCTAATGACAAAACGGATTATCTGCATTATTTTGTAAAACGTCCTGTTGTTGCAAATATTTACTCTGATTCTGAATTGTCAGATAACCCCATGAGCCAGTGTGACCAGTAGGTGATCTGAGGGGGTATAAGGGGTGATGTCATCCCAATTGTGGGCAGAATGACCCAAAACCAACACCACTGTTAGCCTGCCATGCCCTCACTCATACATCGGTCGGAGTATACCTGCAAATGTACAAGAAAAATATTGAAAATTTAAGAGAAAAAAGTTGCAAATTTATGTCACAGTGTGGAAGTATTTTATTGTGTTTTTGGGGGGTTTATATGTTTTTTTTTTAAGTTTGTGTTGCATGTTTATTTATAGCTTTGCATGTTTTGTAGTTTTTTATATTTAATCAGTAGGCTTCTAATTGGAAATGTTGTCTACTTCCCCCCATGCCTCCCCTAATTGCTAATCGCCTACACCTGTGTTGATTGGAGATGTGCAGCACCTGTGACTGCACATGGCATAAAAGGTGCTTTGGCAGTCCAGATGAGATTACTGCCTGAGGAGAAAATCCTGCCTGAGGGGAGCCTGACCATACCAGAGGAGAATCCTGACAGATGGGGGAGCCTGGCCGGAGGGGAGACCTACTTGAGGAGAGAGCCCTGCCTGAGGGGCGCCCGGCCGGATGAGGGCCTGCCTGGAGGAGAGCCGCTTGAATGAGACCCTGTTTGGAGGAGAGCCCCTGCCAGGACAGCCCAGCCCGATGAGAGCCCTGCTGGACCAGAGGATACGTTTGGTCCTAGAGCAGATAGCATAGACCAAGGAGGGCATGACTGAGAGTAATGGCCCAGGACCACCATGACATCGGCATTTGGGGGAGGACACTTCTATGTGGAGCAGTTGGGGTGCTGCAGGCGAAAGATGGCAGGAGGCAGAGTGAGGAGCTCTGCCTTTGCTGTAAGTATCTGGTCACCAGAAAGCAGCACCCATAATGACGATGATGATGACACTAATGATGATGACGAAGAGAAATATGGACATACTGCTGGTAAGTGTCTTTCCCTGTAGAGGTTTCCTGAGGACGTCGGCATCGTGGTGGCAGAAGGTGCCTGAAGAGTGAATCCTCCTCCTCCTCAGCCTTTTTGGGACTTTGTTTGATTTTTAGCCTACTTTCATTTGTTTTAGCTTATTTTAATGTAATTTTAATTAGGTTTTAGTTTAGGCTTTTTTAGTGGGCATTTGTTGTAGGCTACATATTTTATGCAAAAAAAATTTGTTTGAATGCATTTTTAAGTTTTCCCTTTGATTGCTACCTGTGACTCTTCACCTTGTTTTTAAAGAACCCTGCAAAGTGATGATTTTAACTGCCCCTTGGCCTATACACTTTACATTTACATGAAAAAAAGTATTGAATTTATGAGGAAAAAGATTGCAAATTTGCAAGAAAACAGTTGAAAATTCCAGAGAAGAGTTATGACAAAAAGTAGCAACTTTATAGGAAAAAAAACTAAATTTATTAGAAAAAAAACTTGTTATATATTTAAAAAAAATGTTCAAAGTTTATAAGAAAAACTTCACAAATTAGTGAGAAAGTGAAAAATTTATCAGCAAAAAAGTAAAAATTCATACAAAAGTGCAGCTTTTTTTCTTTTCCTCCTCTAAATGTATCAATTTTTCTTATAAATTTATGACTTTTTTCTCAGAAGGCTGTAACTTTTGTCTTGGAAACTTTGGATTTGTCTATGGTAAAATTTTTGACTTTTGAAATTATAATCCAGCATCTTTTTTCATATTTTTGCACTGATATTCATTGAAATTTGTAGTTAATTTACATTTTTACAGTACGTATACCCACCACTACCATACCTTTGTTAAGAAATAACAGATCACCACCTGAGTGTAACCACAGATCACCCAGGTTCAGGTTCAGGTTCAGGTTACTTTATTTGTACCCGTAGGAAGATTTGTTTTGCAGTCTGGTGACATCCATATTTATAAGCCACAAATTACATTCAACATAGACACAAACACAGGCACACATGAAGCTGACTATAAACATGATAAAAATACTCAAGGCTCCATCAATCAGGGTATAAAAAGACAAAGAGATGGGAAAAAACCAGAGGTAAGAGAGAAGGGTCATATTAAAAGTTAAAAACTAGTCAAAGAGGTTAAAAACTCAAAGGTCTAAAACCCAATAAAATATTAAGAACCCAAGTAACATCCTACAAAAATAAGTAACTATAAAATGGAGTTAATAAATAGGTACCTAAATTATGTGCAATATATTGTTACAACTTGTTCAACTCTTTGACAGCAGCAGGAACAAAGCTGTTTTGTAGCGCTGGGTTTTACTTTTTGGGACAGCAAACCTCTGTCTTAAGGGAAGAAGCTGAAAGTGGCAATGCAAAGGGTGGGAGTCATCATTTAAAATGGAGGTAGCCATCCTCTGTACTTGTCTGGTGTACAGGGATGTCAGGCTGTGACTCACCAAGCAAACGACTGGACCATCTAACTACCTGATCCAAGGATTTCCTCTGTTTCAGTTTTATCTGACCAAACCATGACACTAAAGAAAAGGATAAAACAGATTCAATAAAAGCCTGATAAAACATTATCATTATGGTTCGGTCAATTTGGAAGTGTGCAAGTTTTCTCAAGCAATGCAAATGTTGCTGACCCTTTTTGCACACCCTTTCACAGTTCTCTTCAAAGTTTAAATTACTATCAATAATCGCCCCAAGATATTTGTAGGATTGTACACATTCGGTGGTCTGGCCTTTTAGTACGGTGACTTTGTGCCTGGGAGTTTTCCTCCTAAAGTCAATAATCATGTCTTTAGTTTTTGTCGTATTCAACTGCAGGTAGAAATCCTCACACCAGTGAACAAAATCATCAACTACTGGGCCGTGGCCACTCTCACCATCCTGGAGGAGACTGACAACAACTGAATCATCAGCATACTTTATAATGTGTCTGTTGTCATGTCTGCTCCGACACATGTTTGCGTACAGGATGAAAAGTAGTGGTGACAACACACACCCCTGAGGAGAGCCAGTAGAAGAGCACTTTAGGTCAGACAATGTACCATTGACCCTTACTTTCTGCATCCTGTTGGTTAAGAAATCCAGAATCCAACCCATCAGATTATTGCTGACTGTATTGACCAAGCTTTATAATGTGTTTAAAAGTACTTTTTAAACCTATTTTACAGGTCCATGATGATAAAAAAAAAAAAAAACATTCAGACTGGACATTTTGGAAACATAACATAGCTTAATATTTAATTTACTCTAACACTGCGCCAATATTTTCTGCAAACTATCGTACACAGTATTTTTCTTTTCTTTCAAGAATCGTATAAGAATATCAGCATTTACACAGAAAAAAACAGGAAGAGGATACCTGTTGTTTGTTCACAAAGGAAAGCCTGTGTACAAAAATAGTGGAAGCAGGAGCTACTCCTTCCATCATAGCAGTGAAATACAGACAATAAAGCATTATTCAAGCCTCAATCTCCTTGGACGAAAGTATTTGCTATGTATAGATGCTAAGCAAACAAATGTGTGTACTTCCACTTTAAATGGCAGAAATGTCCACATTTTGTGTGTATACAACTTGATTTCAATAACGGGGCCCCTATTTTAATTCATCGAAAGTGTTTGTCTTTCAAAGCTTAATTTGCAAACTGTAAGTATGGTAAGTATGAAAAGATAACAGGGCCTGTTGTCTTGGCAAAACGTAAGAGTGATTGCAAACTTTTAGTACATGATAGATTTGCGCACCTGTGCAGAATCTCCTATTTTCTGCTGTACTGTAATAGCAAAACTGAAGCGACGTGCCCATAAATGACATTTGCATTTTTGACTAGATTGTCATAGTGGGGCCCAAAATCTACTTGTCAAGAATCAGATACCCATCACTTCTACAAAAAAGACAAACATTTTTTTTTTTCCACTTCTGAGTAGTACTACTTTGGTACAAAGCCTAAATATATTTATCAAAATGACACTGGATTTGTATCTGAGAGTGACAAATTAATTTTGTTTAGGACAAAGATGCTTTCTCATTGTGGTGCAGAACACAGATCATGGTAGCATTAGTTTACACTGTCAACTCTGCTGAGCTAATTTAGTCATATTCATTGTTATTGCCGCATATACTCTGTAAAGCTGTTATTACGCTGGTCAATAGTTTTGGGTAGAAGTTAGCATATAGCTAACTACCAAGTACTGTGTCTTGTAAGTGAGTGCTATTCACTCCTACAAAAACCGAATACATACAGTGCTGTGAAAAACTATTTGCCCCCTTCCTGATTTTTTTATATTTTTGTATATTTGTCATACTTAAATATTTCAGATCAAACAAACTTTAATATTAGACGAAGGTAACTGGAATAAATACAAAATGCAGTTTTTAAATGATGATTTCATTTGTTAAGGGAAAAAAGCTATCCAAATCTACCTGGCCCTGTGTGCAAAAAGTAATTACCCCCTGAACCTAATTGGTTGTGTCCCCCTTGGTGCCAACAACTGCAGTCAAGTGTTTGTGATAACTGGCAATGAGTATTTTCCATTGTTGTTGATGAATTTTGGCACACTCTTCTTTGTAGACTTATTTTATTTCAGCCACACTTGAAGGCTTGAGCTTGATGTCAAGAAATGATGGCCACATATTCTCCTTCAGGATTTTCTGGTAGACAGCAGAATTCATTGTTCCATTGATTACAGCAAGTCGTCCAGGTCCTGAAGCACCAAGCAGCCCCAGACCATCACACTGCCACCACCATGTTTGACTGGTATGATGTTCTTTTTATGAAATGCTGTTTTAGTTTTACGCCAGATGTAATGGGACGCATGCCAAAAAGTTCAGCTTTTGTTTCATCAGTCTAAAGAATACTTTCCCAAAAGTCTTGGGGATCATCAGAATTTTTGTTGGCAAATGTGAGGTGAGCCTTTGTGTCCTTTTTGCTCAGCAGTGGTTTTGGCCTTTGAATTCTCCCATGGATGCCATTTTTGCCCAGTCTCTTTCTTATTGCTGAATCATGGACCGATGTCTAAACTAAGGCAAGTGAGGCCTGCAGTTGTCTAGATGTTGTTCTCGGATTTTGTTTCTCATCTGTTCTTGAATTTCTTTACACTGCAGCATGATGTGTTGGTTTTTGAGATCTGTTAGCGTACTTTACTTTTACCAGCAGGTTCTATTTAAATGATTTCTTGATTCAACAAGTCTGGCAGTAATCAGGCCTGTGTTCGCTAGTGAAACCGAGCTCATCTTTACGAAAAAAGATGAGTTGACTGTTGTTGTGAAATGGCACTACACAAATAAAGTTGAATTGAACTGAATTGAAAAAAAAAATGTGTTTATCCAGTTAATTCATGATGTAACAAAGGAGGGCAATTACGTTTTCCACACAGGGCCAGGTAGGTTTGGATAGCTTTTTTCCCCTTAATGAGTGAAATCATAATTTAAAAACTGCAATTTGTATTTACTCAAATTGTCCTTGTCTAATATTAAAATGTGTTTGATGATCTAAAACATTTAAGTGTGGCAAATATGCAAAAATATAAGAAATCAGGAAGGGGGCAAACACATTTTCATAGCTCTGTCTATGCATGTCCATCATGGTTGTAGGATCTTTGGTGATAGCTGCCACCTTCACACTACCTTAAGAAACCTTTCCTTCACTTTAAGTACCATCATTCTGTCTTATTATAGCTCCATTTAGTCCATTTTATAAAAACATCCTCATTACTTGGGTCATTCAGCTGTGACACAATTTGGAGAGACAACAATACTGATCAAAACAAAGAAAAAAAAGGCATTACTTTATACTGCTCTGAATCTGCATTGGCTTTAAAAATTAATGAATGAAAGTTTGAGAATTTTGTTGTTGTCTTAATTCATACTAGACAACGAAAACAGCCCTTAGGCATCTGATGCAGGATAATGGTCTGTGCTTTTTATATCTCTATTGCTCCTGAGGCACGTAGCAAATTATATTATGTTTGACTTCATAAGATAGAACCCAGTTACTATTATGCAAGTACATAGATGTTTGTGCTGTTTTAAGCTATGAATGTGTTTGTGCTGGTAAATTTATTGCAGTTGGTTAATTAAACCACTATTGCATGCACGCACACACAAACTCATTTTCTTGGTATTTTCCATTACTCTGCTGCCATGGGTGTTAAAGAGAAACAAGTGCTGAGCATTACAAAACCACAGAAACATTTCAATTCAAGGAAACTGATTTCCATATTAAATGTGTATCAATTATATTTTAAATAATTTGAAATATGCATCAGTATGTGCTGGGGGTTTTTTATATCTTACCCAAACATTCCTAAGGCATCTCAGAAAATTATGATATCATGTTTTGCAATTTGATTTCAAAAACTTAATCATCAAAATTAAGTAAAAAAAAAAAGCTTGAAAAAATCCACTGTGTAATGAATATTTAACCAAAGTTTATGTTTGAGTTATATTGCAAAAGCACACAATTTTCTAGTTTACTGAGATGTAGTAGTACTTTATCCTCCCTTTTCTCTGCATGTCTGTATTCAGCATTTGCTGTTATTACCCAGAAGCTCCATTGAATTTGTAGTGTGATGGCCACTCACACATGAACCATCTATGGAAGGCTACAGCTTGTGGAGTTAATTTGGGGACTGGTGATTTTTCAGTAATATATACCATAAGCACACTTAGAGGTCTATATTTTCAAGCAACAGAACAATCACAGGCAACCACAATAGACCTGAATTGTTCAGGCAGCGCTAAGGGAAACAATATAGGAAAACAGGTTATACTCCAGCACAGGTAGGACCTAATTTCTCACCATCTGTCAGCTTCTCTCCCTTTTCTCTGCCTTCATGTGTATTTATCTTTGTTTTCCTCCTATCTCCTACATTGTTGTCATTCTTTTTCTCCTGCTCCTCCTACACACCTTAAACATCTTTTTGTCTGCATTGCACATGTAAGGAAACACACCCCACAGTCCCATTTGGAAAGGCTACATAGAGTTTGAGTTACTGGGGAAGGGGGTGGGGAGAAATGAGGGAGGGAGTATAGGAGCATGGGGACATCAGCCAAGTGTGACAGCGGAGTCGTATTTCTCTCCCAGGTCGTCCGCTGTGGGCTCTGAGCTGAATACTGAGTACGCCCACTGCAGAGCCCGAGGACACAGCCAGCATCTGAACTAGAGAGAGCCTCAGAGGTGGCCAGAGGACCAGATCAACCACAGAGGAGGCTGATCTCATCAGATCCTCCATATCAGGTCCAGATGCAGCCAGAGGGCCTGTTTCATCACATCAAACAGCAGGTGAAACTCACAAACCCATTGAAAACCCTCCCCAACACCACCACCTTCAGTCTCCTTGGCACTTGATAAAGTATACATTATCTTTAACTGAAGATATAATACATCACTTTACACATGTGAGCAAATTGGCTCGTCACCTTCCGTTAAAGAAAGAAAATTCCACAATGGTCACTGAAAAAACGTGAAACTGACAAAAGTAATATGGGGGGGTGGGGGTGAAAAGTTCATAGTGGTCAAATTTGACATGTATAAAGAACATCTTTTAGTACAGTCTGAGATTAATGTACTAACAGTAGATCATGCTGCAGAACTTCTTGTTAAATCCAGAAGTACCTACTATGAACATGGGGACAAGGCTGGCAGATTACTGGCTCATCAACTTCGACAAACTTCTTCCTCTCATCAGATATCACAAATACAAACATCTTCTGGTATCACTACGGATCCTAAGGAAATTAATAAAGAATTTCAGTATTTTTACTTACAGTTATATACCTCGGAAAACTCTTCAACCATTCAAGACATAAATAATTTCTTTGACACACTCGAAATTCCCACTGTAGGATCTCAAATGGTTGAAGAACTGGAGAAGCCACTGACAGTTCCTGAAATATTAGCAGCTATTTCCTCAACGCAGAGTGGCAAATGCCCAAGCCCAGACGGCTATCCTATTGAGTTCTAAAGGAAATTTCAACACAAATTAGCCCCTCTTTTGCTGGATATGTTCAATGAATCATTTAAGCTACTGTAAGTAACTTACCTCCAACACTCTATCAAGCATCTATTTCTCTAATATTGAATAAAGATAAGGACCCTCTTAACTGCTCTTCTTACCACCCAATTAGTCTTTTTAAATGTGGATGTTAAATTACTGTCTAAAATATTGGCCTTACGTCTGGAGACTGTATTACCATAAATTATTTCCTCCGACCAAAAAGGATTCATTAAAAACAGGCACTCCTTTTTTAATTTAAGACGACTGTTCAATATTATTTATCACCCTTCCCAAACATCCAGTCCACAGGCAATAATCTCTCTTGATGCCGAAAAGGCCTTTGATGGTGTTGAATGGCAGTATCTTTTCTACACACTGGAGAAATTTGGGTTTGGTAACAATTTTATTTCATGGATTAAAATATTGTATGCATCCCCACAAGCTGCAGTTAGAACCAGTAATAATTATTTATCATATTTTCCTCTCTACTGCTCCACTAGGCAAGGTTGCCCTTTAAGTCTACTCCTATTTGCAATAGCCATTGAACCACTTTCCATTGCACTTCTTAACGATCCCTATATTACGGGAATTTTCAGATATGGAATGGAGCATCGAATATCTCTGTATGCAGATGACCTTCTGCTGTACATCTCTGATTTTTCAACCTTTATTCCTAGAGATCTTAACATCTCTAAATCCTTTGGTGCTATTTTGGGCTACAAACTAAATCTGAATAAAAGTGAACTCTTTCCTTTAAATAAAGCAGCAGAAGAATATCCATTGCACACTCTACCCTTCAGGATAGCACAACACAGCTTTACTTACTTAGGGGTGGAGGTAACTCATAAATTCAACGAATTATATAAAGCAAATCTTACTCCCCTCCTTACCCATATTCAAGAAGACTTTGATCGTTAATCAGTGTTGAATTTGTCTTTAGCCGGCCTTGTCAATGCGATTAAAATGAATACTTTGCCTAAATTCTTGTATATATTTCAATCTATACCAGTCTTCCTTCCTCTAAGCTTCTTTTTTTTATATAAAATTGACACTACCATTAAGGAACTTATTTGGAATAAAAAAAAATTCGAAGGATTAGACAACAATTCTTACAGAGACCTAAAGAAACTGGAGGCATGGGCTTACCAAATATAAAATTTCATTATTTGGTGGCTAATTTAAGAATTCATTCAATTCTGGCTGCACTCTGAATTCTTCCAACCGCTG
Source organism: Pholidichthys leucotaenia (assembly GCA_020510985.1). NCBI lineage: Eukaryota > Metazoa > Chordata > Actinopteri > Cichliformes > Pholidichthyidae > Pholidichthys > Pholidichthys leucotaenia. The sequence continues at coordinate 330,151,120 of CM035840.1, read as the reverse complement.
CCTGTTTGGCTTACAATGGAATCAACTTCTTGTGGCCCAGTATCTCTATCAGCTTTGGCTCACTCCATTAAAACTTCATCTCCTGATTATACAAGAAATATTATTGTTAAGACCTCAAAGAGAATCTGGAATAAATTTAAACGTAGTTTCCATCTTCAAACAGATTCGATCTCTGCTCCTGTCATGGCGTGTTAAATTCTTGACAGCTCACGCGCATGATACAAAAAAATAATCACTCGCCAGAGGAAATGGACCTGTGGAGAGAAGACGAGAGCCGTGAGCTGAGGAGTAGAGTAAGGGGAAAATGGGCGAGCCAAATTGCCACTTACCTAGGAAATCCAGGGATGACCGGCAGGACCCAGTGGGGGAATAAATGAATCAGTAGGGTTGGAGGGGGAATGGAGCTGATGGTGCCTGACTGGGGAGATGAAGGTGCTGGAGGGCAGTGAGGTTGGGCAGGAGAGCGCGCGCAGTCCCGGCGACATACTTACACGATGGCAGCAACCTGGGAAGAAGGAGAAGAGAGATGGTTAACAACGTGTTAACGATCACAATTAAATAAAGCAAGTTTGAACACGGGCAGTATACCCAGACGAGCTAGCGTAGACTGTGCAGAGGGAACCTCCTTAAGTAGGCTGGCTGATGAACGGGCGCAGGTATGTCTTCTGCCTCAGGTGCAGAAGCAAGAAAGCAAGTCCAACAACGGGCAGTGTACCCAGACGAGCCAGCGTAGACTGCGCGGAGGGAACCTTCTTAAGTATGCTGGCTGATGAGCGGGCGCAGGTGTGTCTTCTGCCTCAGGTGCAGTGATGAGTTGATGAAGGTGAGACTGGAGGGGAGGGGAGCGCTCCCGCTGCCCATGACAGGGCCCCCCTTCTAGGGACGCCTCCTGGCAGACCGGAGGGCTTGTCAGGGTGAGCACAGTGAAAAGCCCGGAGCATCTCCTTGTTGAGTACCAGTGACGAGGAAGTCCAGGATTGTTCCTCCGGCCCATAACCCTCCCAATCAATGAGGTACTGCAGGCCCCAACCCCTGCAGCGGACATCCAGGATTCGCTGAACCGTGTGGGCGGGTTGGCCGTCAATGATGCGGGGAGCGGGAGGAGGCTTGGGGGGGTCAAAGAGGACTGGTCGAGAGGGGTTTAATATCGCTGTTGTGGAAGGTCAGGTTCACCCGCATCATCGACCACCCGGGCAATGGGGAACAGCCAACTCTTGGAGTTGCTCTTCAGAGGAACCTGGCTAGCCGCCAGCCAGACTTGCTGCCCCACAATGTACTTGGGGGCCGAAACCTGCCTCTGATCAGCGGCGGTGTGGGTGCGTTCTGTGGTGCAGGCCAGGGCGGCCCGAGTAGCTCTCCAGACATGTAGACAGCGCCAAGCGTGGGACCCTACAGATGGCATTGAAACCTCCCTCTCGGCAAAGGGCAGGAGAGGAGGCATGTACCCCAATGACACCTCGAAGGGGGTCAATCTGGTGGCTGAGGATACCACAGAGTTCATTAAGTATTCAACCCAGGTCAGGTCCGTGCTCCAGGAAGAGGGGTTATTGGCTGCTACACACCGCAAGGCAGCCTCCAGGGGCTGGTTGGCGCGCTCCGCCTGCCCATTACTTTGAGGATGGTTCCCGGATGAGAGGCTCACTGTCGTACCTAACGTCCGGCAGAAGGCCAGACACAATGTCCACAGGGATGCCGTGGATCCGGATCACGTGGTCGGTAAGAAGAACAGCTGTCCGAAGAACAGGGCCGACGGAAGCTTGGGGAGGGCCACCAGGTGGACTGCCTTGGAGAACCAATCCACAACAGTCAGAATAACCATCTTGCTGTGGGAGGAGGGCAATCCAGTCACAAAATCTATGGCAATGTGAGACCACGGCCAGCCGGGGATGGGAAGGGGATGGAGGAGACCCAAAGGGGGGGAGGAGTCAGTCTTCCCCCGGACGCACGTCTGACAGGCTCTGACCTACTCCTGAATGTCCCGCCGCAGTGTTGGCCACCAGAACCCCCGCTTGACAAAATCCACGGTCCGGGCGATGCCAGGGTGGCAGGCAAAGCGGCTGGTGTGGCCCCACTGGATGACGTCGCTGCGGAGGGAGGCCGGGACATATAGACGGTTTGGGGGGGCACCCCACTGGCACAGGCTCCTGGGACTGGGCCTGGCGGACCCTCCACTCGATATCCCAAGTAAGGGCTCTAATAACGTGTGCAGGTGGTACAATAGTTGGGGGGGGGGGGGGCGCTATGTCCCTGGAGTCAAACTGGCACAAGAGCACATCTGGTTTGGTATTCCAGGTGCCAGGCTGGTAAGTGATGGTAAAGGTGGGCGGCACGGTGGCGCAGTAGTTAGCACTGCGGCAGCACAGCAACTCACCTTGGCCATGGGATCCCTGGTATGATCCCAGCCCCTGACCAACAGTGATCTGTGTGGAGTTTGCATGTTCTCCCTGTGTCTGCGTGGGTTTACTCTGGGAGTTCTCCGGTTTCCTCTCACAAGCCAAAAACATGCAGGTTAGGTTAATTAGAGACTCTAAAAGTGGCCCTAGGTGTGAATGTGTGTGTGAATGGTAAAGGGATAGCTCCGTACCGTGGCTGCTTCATCCATCCAGGTGGATGCCCTCAATTTCCCCTCTGGGGATCAATAAAATATACAAAATCAAAAAAAATAAATAAATAAATAAAGTCAAATCGCTGGAAGAATAACGACCAGTGAGCCTGCCTGGCATTCAGTCGGCGGGCCGACCGCAAGTACTCAAGGTTCTTGTGGTCCGTTCATGCAACGATGGGATGAACAGCACCTTCTAGCCAGTGCCTCCACTCCTCAAGTGCCAACTTAATGGCCAGCAGCTCTCTGTCCCCTAAGTCATAATTCCTCTCGGCTGGCGTGAGCCGCTGGGAGAAATATGCACATGGGCGGACCTTCTGGTCGGGAGGCATGCGCTGCGACAGTACAGCGCCAACCCCTGTATCAGATGTGTCCACCTCAAGGACGAATGGGAGCTGCATGTCGACCTGGGCCAAGATAGGTTTGTCAGTGAACTCGCGTTTTAATTTATTAAACTGCAGTTCAGCTGCCTCAGTCCACCGAAAGGGGACTTTAACTGAGGTCAGCTGCATTAAAGGCAGTGCGATCCCACTATAGTTCTGGATGAACCTACAATAGAAATTCGCAAACCCGAGGAAGCATTGGAGCTCCCTATAGGAGTGGGGTGTTGGCCAATCTAACACTACCTTGACCTTGGCCAGATCGGCAATCAGCTCCACCTCAACCACAATGAAGCCCAAGAAGGTAGTAGATGGTGTAGAAAACTCATACTTCTCAGCCTTCACGAACAGCTGGTTCTCCAAGAGCCATTGTAAAATGGCTCTAACATGGACCTCGTGTTCCTCTGGCAAGCAGGAGAAAATCAAAATATCATCAAGGTAGACAAACACAAATTGATAAAGCATACCGCGGAGGACCTCATTAATTAACCACTGGAAGACGGCAGGGGCCAAACGGCGTCACTAGGTACTCGAACTGGCCCTGATGAGTTTTAAAGGCCGTCTTTCATTCGTCACCCTCGCGAATGCAAATCAAATGATATGCGTTTCTAAGGTTTAACTTGGTGAACACCCATGAGCGCTGAAGGAGCCCAAATGCTGAGTTGATTAAAGGCAGAGGGTATTTGTCTTTAATTGTAATGGCTATGAGCTCCCAGTAGTCGATCCACGGTCACAGCGAGCCATCCTTCTTCCCAACGAAGAAGAACCCAGCCCCGAGTGGAGCCGAAGATGGCTGAATGAGGCCGGCGTTCAGCGATTCCTTGATGTACCACTCCATCGCCTCCCTCTCTGGGCCCGAAATGCTGTACGGCCGGCTGGATGGCAGCCTTGCCCCCAGGATGAGATCTATAGCACAGTTGTAAGAGCGGTGAGGAGGCAGCGACAATGCTCTTGACTTGCTAAAGACCTTGCCCAAAATCATGATAAGCCCGAGGGATGAGGCTGAGGTCCGGCGGCTCAGCCCGGGAGGGGGAAACAGCAAGCGACAGGGAGCAATCAGCCGAACACATACAATTGGCCATACAGAAAGGACTCTGGGCAGAGGTGATGTTTTGAGCCCAATTAATCGTTGGGCTATGCTTCTGGAGCCATGGGAAACCTATGACCACCGGGGAGGACCAGGAACGCAAGTTCCTCCAGGAGGTTCCCAGAAAGAAGGATGGGAATAGGCACCGTGCATAGGGTAACCACCGCGAGCTTGCTGCCGGATATGGCAGTGACTCTCTGCCTATGGGGGAATTTATGTGTGGGAATGCCCACCTGCTCCACGAGAGCAGCTGAAACAAAATTACCCTGGGACCCCAAGTCAACCAGTGCCTCAACCCTACTCTCGGCCCCCAGCAACTGCATGAGGGCCGACATACACAATTTACCTGGGGGAGAAGAATACGTACCACCAACCAGACCCCCCACGGTTACTGACGGGCCATATCTTTTGGCCGCCGGCGGCATTCGTCCAGACTGTGGTCGAGCGAACCACAGTACATGCACGTGCCAGCCCGTCCCCTTCGCCAACGCTCCTCGTCGGTGATATTCCGAGAGAGCTCCATCGGTTCGGGCCAAGACCTGGCGCTGCCGTCTCAGTAACTGCAGCAGGCACGCGCTCAGCATGCGGACGAGGGATGGGGCCACACTCCCTCACATGCTCACGGTGTCGACTGTCTAGACCTACAGCCTGATCTATCAGGTCATCAACCATCTCCGGGACAAGATGAACTGCCAGTTCATCACGGAGTTGGTCGCTCAAGCTGTGGAGGAATGCGGTGCATAGAGCAGTCTCGTTCCACCCCGACTCAGACGCCACAACCCGGAACTCCACCGAGTACTCAGCCACCGACTGGGTGCCCTGGCGGAGGGTCATTAGGCGGCTCATAACATTGCCCTGACGCTCAGTCTGACCAAACGCACTGGAAAATGCAGCCACCAATTGATCAAACAAATATCAGTGCCCCTCAGGGTTGTCTAGAGTGGCATGGGCCCACTCCAGGGTTTGATCCCTGATCAACAGGACAAAAAGCTGTATTTTGGCTACATCCCCCTGATACTCCTCCCCAACCTGCTCCAAGTACATTTGTAGCTGGAGAAGAAATGGTTTGCATTTCTCCACCTCCCCTGCATACGAGGAAGGTGCGGGAACGGAAAACATATGGTGCAAAGTAGTGCGCAGAACAGGCTGGGGGGCGCGGCCGCAGGATGTGCCGCAGACCATAACGTTACCATATTGGAAACTTGTTGCGTCAGCGCAGTGAGCTGCTGCTCGGTCACCGCTAGGCAGTCCATAGCAGATTGCTCCTGCGGTGAGGCACCGGCTGAGCTACCTTCCTGGCTGGCTCGTTCTGTCAAGGCATGTTAAATTCTTGACAGCTCACACGCATGATACCAAACACAGGATGGAACCACACTGAGGGGCACGTTTGACAGTTTTATTAATGGCAAAATAACAGCGCACAGCTACAGAAACAGTCACTCGACAGAGGAAATGGACCTGTGGAGAGAAGACGAAAGCCATGAGCTAAGGAGTAGAGTAAGGGGAAAATGGGAGAGCCAAATTGCCACTGGGAAATCCAGGGATGACCGGCAGGACCCAGCGGGGAATAGACGAACCAGTAGGGTAGGAGGGGGAATGGAGCTGATGGTGCCTGACTGGGGAGATGAAGGTGCTGGAGGGCAGTGAGGTTGGGCAGGAGAGCGCGCGCAGTCCCGGCGACATACTTACACGATGGCAGCAACCTGGGAAGATGGAGAAGAGAGATGGTTAACGACGTGTTAACGATCACAATTAAATAAAGCAAGTTTGAACACGGGCAGTATACCCAGACGAGCTAGCGTAGACTGTGCAGAGGGAACCTCCTTAAGTAGGCTGGCTGATGAACGGGCGCAGGTATGTCTTCTGCCTCAGGTGCAGTGATGAGTTGATGAAGGTGAGACCGGAGGGGAGGGGCATGGTCCCGCTGCCCATGACAGCTCCTATAACCGCTAACCATTTGTTTCCTTCATCCTTAGTGGACGACACATTTAAAACTTGGTTCAACTTTGGTATTAAATCATTTAAAGATCTATATATTGATTATTTATTTGCCTCCTTTGGCCAGTTGTCCGATAAATTTGAATTGCCTAAGCATCATTTCTTTAGATATTTACAAATCCGTAGCTTTGTGACCAAAACAGTCCCTCATTTCTTGTGTCCACCTGATCATTCCCCTCTGGATATCTTCCTAGGGCCTATTAGTAAACTAAAAGGAATATTTATTCCCTGATTCATTCCCTTTGTTTGGTCTCTCTTGATTCTATTAAAACTTCTTGGGAAGCAGAGTTAGGCAATAATGTTCCAGATGATCTTTGGAGAAATATTCTCTATAGACTACATAAATCATCTATTTGTGCAAAGCATGGATTAATTTAGTTTAAAATTGTACACTGTCTTCACTTCACTAAGGTTAAACTATCTACAGTTTACAGAGACACAGACCCGATCTGTGACAAGTGGTGCCTAGCTCCAGCAAACCATGTTCACATGTTCTGGTCCTGCCCTGCCTTGCAATCCTTCTGGGCAGAAATTTTCAAATCCCTATCAAGTGTTATTGGAAAACATACAGTATTGAGCCTAATGTTTTGATGGGTTTGTTTGAGATTGCTTTGACTGTATCGCTTACATCAACAGAATCAAATTTTATTGCTTTTGTTGCTTTGTTGGCTAGACCTACAATAATACTTAAGTGGAAATCTCCAACAGCTATTTCGCACACCCAGTGGATAAAAGAAATCCTCAGTTGTCTCAGTTTGGAAAAGATTCGACGTACTAAGAAGCTCTAATGAGAAATTTTATAGGACTTTGGACCCTTTTTTTTTAAATATGTCAAACAGTTAGATTTTCCTAATATCGCTGACCTTACATGACTTGCTTGGGCATGGCAGGCTGTTTGTTTTTTGTTTTTTGTTGTTTGTTTGTTTTTTTTTTTGCTTTGTGTATGTGCATGTGTGTGTTTTGTTTTTGTTTTTTTTTTGTCTGTTTGTTTGTTTGATTGGCTGATTTTGTTTCTCAATGATTAATGTTATTTCTGACTTAAATATGTAATGGGGGGGGTGGTATTGTAGTCTGATCCTTGTTCTCTGTAATCTACTTAATTTCAACAAGGCTGAGTTTTCCTATATTACTGAATTACTCAACTGGGTTTTACTTTGTTGATGGTACATTTAATACTTGCCCTAACCCCCTTGCATGAATTTATTTTGTTGCACTGAAAATTAATAAACAAAGTTTTGAAAAAAAAAATTTTTGACCAAATGTGGTTAATTTTTTCAACCGCAGGGATCCAAGCGCTGCAACACCGATGGAAGAAGTGTGTGGACCAAAGGGGAGACTATGTTGAAAAATAAATAAAATAACGTCATCCATCTATCCATCCATCCATCTTCTACCGCTTTTCCGGAGGTCCGGGTCACGGAAGCAGCAGTTCAAGCAGAGAAGCCCAGACTTCCTTCTCCCCAGCCACCTGCTCCAGCTCTTCAGAGGGGATACCAAGGTGTTCCCAGACCAGCTGGGAGACATAGTGTCTCCAGCGAGTCTTGGGTCTACCCCAGGGTCTTCCCAAGACTCGCTGGAGAGACATAGTCTTGGGTCTACCCCGGGGTCTCCTCCCAGAGGGATGTGCCCGAAACACCTCAAGTGGGAGGTGTCCAGGAAGCATCCTGATCAGATGCCCATACCACCTCAACTGGCTCCTTTCAATGTGGAAGAGCAGCAGTTCTATTCTGAGCCTCTCCCAGAATACTTAGCTCCTCACCCTATCTCTAAGGGTGAGCCCAGCAATCCTACGAAGGAAGCTCATTTCAGCCGCTTGTATCCGCAATCTTATTCTTTCAGTCACTACCCAAAGCTCATGACCATAGGTGAGGGTAGGAACATAGATTGACCGGTAAATCGACAGCTTTGCCGTAGAGCTTAGCTCCCTCTTCACCACAACAGACCGGTACAACATCCGCAGGGATGTATGTAATGTTGGTTATATTAACTCCAATCACTGTTTCCATTTGTGTTTCATTCATTGCTATATTCTTTTTCCATTTGAGCTTCTTGGTTTGGTTTTACACACTTTATTGAAGTTTCCTGAAACCCATTTTGGAGTACAGTTGAAGAATGTTTCAAGTATAGCAACCCAAAAAAAGACTTTTAACTTCTACACTGAACCCAATTGTTTTTTGTTACATCAACAGACTGTATGTATGTATGTATCCTCTTTTTAAAAAACAACACCGCCCACCCACCAACTTTGCCAGCTGGCTAAAAAAGCAAATGTTTTCTGTAGAGACGGAGGCAAACTCCTCCACCATTGAAATGCAATCCATCCATGAGTGACCCTGCTTCTCTGCAGTGATCTCTAGAGCATTCACTGGGGGCATTTCTTCCTATATTTTTGCTGGTCAAGTTGGGTTTTTACACTGAGGGAGTTGTCAAGCCAGCTAGGCAGGCACACTGGCTCACTTGAGCCCTGTGTTAACATTTTATCTTTGACACAGTTCTGTTATCTAGTTGCTAGTTTGAGGTATTGCAAGGTGCTTCTAGAGCAAAGTGTTTATTTTCCTACAGAAAATTGCAGTGGAGTAAATAAAAGAGAACAATGAAGTAAGAGTCTCGTTGTAACATACTCTTTTGTTGTTGTGTAACCTTGAGGAATAACAAAAGACTTCCAGCAAGGCTGACCTTTAACAATCCAGCATCACAGTATATAGTAAGTGAACTGAACAGTCCATGTAACTGCATTTTACATGGACTAAGGCAGTGGTTTTCAACCTTTTATAACCAAGGAACCCTTTTTACATTGAAAATATCTCAGGGAACCCCACCAACCAAAAATTATTCAAAATGAAAAAAGCTCATACAGGCAGGCCAGCACTTTTCCTCGCAACAACATCAGACTTCAGTACAGAGCAACAAGGTTTTGTGCTCCACTCACATTTCCTCACAAAAAAATAAAAAAGCAAATATGTTGCTTTTCAGAGGTCTTGTCTTTACAAAGTTTACCATCAACATTATCCTACACATGACCTAGGTCTGCTGGTGAAGTCTTAGCAATAGGCACCTCACAATGCAAAAACCAGTGTGTAACAACATCTGGATTTCTCTTTTTCACTCTGCTAACAAAGCCTCTGGTGTGCCCGACCCTTGTGACTGCTCCATCACTTCAGAGTCTGAATCTTTCCTCTTCAAATATTTATCCATCACTGTTTTTTGTCTAGTCAAAGTCATTAATCTCTATAAGACACATGAAGGACAGGAAGAAGAAGAAGATGGTAGCCATTATTATTGTGTTCATACTGCCACCTACTGACATGGAAGAGCCACTACAGGCGCTCAACAACAGCAAATTATTTGCATTTTTTGGACCAGTTGAGAAGTGAAATAAATAATAGAAATAGAATAGAAATAAACTTTCAAAAATTGTAAATATATCAAGTAAGATCATAGGTCAACAACAACACAGTATGATGCAACTTTTTGAGTCCCAAGTCTATATCTACATCGGGACAGGGACAGGGAGTTGGATCAATGTCTACTAGGCTGTTCTTTATTTTAAATATCATTGTAAGTTGTTGTTTGTAACAGCGTGTTTCTAGTGACTCCCAGTGAAACTCTTTTAGCATGTTGGTCACACTGCTTGTATTGTGATACCTGTTGGTTGCAAAACGGGCTGCCCTACACTGTACCATTTCCATTTTGTTTATCAGTTGTTTGTGATGGGGGTTCCAGACTATGAAGCAGTATTCTAAATGAGGGCGGACCATGGAGGTGTAGGCTCTTTTCTTCGCATCTCTGCTGGTGTTCTACAGGTTACGCCACAAAAATCCAAGCATATTTGTGGCTTTTTTTTTTTTTTAGAAAAAAACACAAGTGGTGAGAAGAGGAAGAGCAATTCTTAGTCATGTCTCACCCTCTGCATAATGAATATGAGTTAATGCCATCAGGTCAAAGACTCAGGGCAAAACTTGTGCGGACTTCTCAAGCTCAGAGAACTTTTATACCTTTAAGTATATCTTTGTTGAGCAAACTCCATCAATAGATTAGGCATTATTTGCAGAGGAGTTTGATTTGATTTTAGGTGACTGCATAATGCTGTTTTGTCATGGGATGTATGTATTTAATGTTTGTTCTTTATGTTGTGATTGTATTTGTCTGACTGTAACCACAGACACAAGAAAAATTTCTGAATGGACAATAAAGCTAACTAACTAACTAACTTGGACAATTTCTTGAGGAACCCTGAACATTCACAAAGGCATTTGAAACAAAATCTCATTTTTTCTTCGACTCCCCCAACAGCTTCTTCTTCTTCTTCTTCTTTTAGATTTGATTGGTGGTTGGCAACCAGTTTTCAGGTGCATTACCGCCACGTACTTCACTCTATATCATCACTCTATCCATTTAAAGTTTGAAGTCTACTCTTCCCCAACAGCTGTAAAGATATTAAAATGAATAGATGAATACTTCTCTTTAACAACACTGAAGCAAATCAAGAGAATCAGCAGAAACATCTCTTCCACTTGCTGGAGTGTTGACTTGGTAAATACTATCAGAGCTGCTGAAGTTCACTGGATTAGAGGCTCATTCATTCATGAACTTCACCACTTCGAGATTTATCGCAGAGAGGGATCAAGGCTTGCTGCCAGCTTAAATTGCAGAGGGAGGAGTCTTATCTGAATAAAAACAGTCTACTGTGGTAAATTAATTAAAATTATTTCCCTCTTTGTTCAGCTGTGAAAAACCATTATCTCTAGATATTGCTATGTCTGGCTCGAAGAGTGCAACACATGGGGAGACACAACACACGCCTGTGCTAAAATCAGTTTATTGGGAGGGCAGCACAAAGCATTACCAAGAACTAGCATAACAACATGAAAAAAGAAACTGACATTTTCTTTTGCAAAGAATGGCACGTGAGTCTGCACCTTGAAAGCCCCTTGGCTCTCCACAGTTGATTGGATCTTAACTGTTCAGCCTCTAATTGCACAGCTCTGCCCACTCTTTGTGATGCATAACGTTATCCATAATTAATTGGATGGCTTTAACAATAATAGTATAGCCAGAGGGTTCTTACTAAAACCCTGCCACACACACCATTAAAATGTAAATTGTGCCTAGAAAACACATCTCAGATATATTATGCCACATAGACTGTAAGAGACAAATGCTGAAACACACCAGATACACCCTATTTTGTCCCACTTTCAGGCATGTACAGTGGTGTGAAAAAGTGTTTACCCCCTTCCTGATTTCTCTTTTTTTTTTTTGTTTGTCACACTTAAATGTTTCACATCGTCAAACAAATTTAAATATTAGACAAAGATAACACAGGTAAACACAAAATGCAGTTTTTAAAAGAAGGTGTTTATTATTAAGGGGAAGAAAATCCAAACCCACATGGTTCTGTGTGAAAAAGTGATTGCCCCCTAAACTTAATAACTGGTTAGGCCACCCTTAGCAGCAACAACTGCAATCAAGCGTTTGTGATAACTGGCAATGAGTCTTTTACAGTGTTGTGGAGGAATTTTGGCCCACTCATCTTTGCAGAATTGTTGTAATTCAATCACATTAGCCATGTTTACATGGACACAAGTAACGATTAAAAGCCTGATTGGAATAAAAATGTTTCATGTATACACGCCAATCCGAATATTTTGACCCGATCACACTCATTCGGATCAAAATTTCCTTCCAATTGAGACGGGTGGGTCATGCCAACTGTTAATCCAATTGGTGCGCATATAAACACTTATTTCAAAGTTTGGGTAGAAAATATGTTTATTGCGCATGTCTGTACGTCAGCTACACGTCGACGTGATGTATTTCTGCCTTTACAGCAGCTAGCAGAAGACATGGCAGGGGTAAAACAAAACTGGTCTGCATCATCCTGCTATCTCCCTCTGTTCGTCATATGTGCTATGAGATGACTGTTGTTGTGAAATGGCACTATATAAATAAAGTTGAATTGAACTGAACTGAATATGCAGAAGTATGTACTGCTGGGCTTGTAGCTTAATTACAGAGACCAGCAGAAGCAAAAGTACAGTCTGAATAACACAATATTGACATAATGCACGGCTCAGGAGACACACACGCAGGCTCAGAGTAGATCTAATAGCTTTATTAACAACAAGTGTGTATGAATGTGTGTCTGTGAGATGTGAATGTATTGGTGGTGGCGTCTGCGTCGGGCACGGAGGCAGGAGACCGTACAGCCGGACAACCCTATAGGAGAAGCAAAGGGAGAAGGGTGACGGGCACCACACCAACACAGGAGATATGAAAATGGTGACTGGCTTACTTGGAATTAGCAGGTGGCTGGCACAGCAAGGATGAGGTCCGGTAGACAGCGACCTGGAGCGCCCGGTGCAGCAGCGAGGGAATGGAGGCGGAGAGGAGTGGTCCACCGCCGGGGAATCCACCTGTGCACAGGAGAGCAGACTGGGAGAAGAATGAGGTAAGAGCTTCTTACCAGAATGTTTGCTGAGTGGTAGAGATTCCTTACAGCAATCGTAGCGAGTGAAGAGTGACGGCTTCAGGCCGAAGCCCAGGGCGAGGCGGCTTAAATCCCTCGCCGCTGATGAGGTGCAGGTGTGCGTGCAGCTGGCGCTGCAGATGAGCGGCAAGGCGTGACAGTACTCCCCCCTCTAGCAGCGCCTCCTGGCGATGGTTTCTCCGGGTGCGCTCGGTGGAACTCAGTTATGAGGGACGGGTCCAACACAAATGACGAGGGTACCCATTGCGATGTTCAGGCCCATATCCCTCCCAGTCCACCAAGTACTGCAACCCGTGACCCCGGCGCCGGGAGTCCAGGATAGAAGAGACAGGCCAGGCCGGATGACCATCAATCATCCGGGGCGCGGGCTGCGCAGCAGGAGGAGGGCAAAGAGGGTTGGAGACTGCCAGCTTCACCTTGGATAAGTGGAAGGTGGGATGGATGCGGAGGGAGGGGGGAATAGCTACACGCACAGCCACCGGGTTGATAATCCTGGTGATGGGGTATGGGCCCATAAAACGCTGTGCCAGCTTCCTCCTCTCACCCTTTAAAATGACGTCCTGGGTTGACACATAGACACGCTGGCCCAGCTGGTACGCTGGGGCAGGTCTTCTGTGTCGGTCCGCCGTGGTTCTGTTGCGCTCCGCCGTGCGTAAAAGCGCATTGCGCGCCGACGCCCAGATGGAGCGGAACTGCCTGAGGTGCACCCGAACTGAGGGAACAGTTACCTCACTCTGCTGCACTGGGAAAAGAGGGGGGTCGTAGCCCAGGGACGCCTTAAAGGGAGACATCCCTGTGGCAGAAGAGCGGGCGGTGTTGTGGGCGTACTCAACCCAGGTGAGATGGTTACTCCAAGACGCAGGCTTGGACGCAGTGACGCAGCGGAGCGCAGCCTCCAACTCCTGGTTGGTCCGCTCACACTGCCCGTTGGTTTGGGGGTGATGGCCAGAGGAGAGGCTTACCTTGGCTCCCAGGGTGTTGCAAAATGACCTCCAAACCTCTGAGGAAAATTGGGGCCCCCGGTCCGAGACCACATCCACCGGAATCCCGTGCAGCCTGACCACGTGTTGGACTAGGAGGTGCGCCGTCTCCAGGGCAGATGGAAGACCTCGTAGCAGGATGAAGTGCGCCGCCTTGGAGAAATGGTCTACGATGGTCAGGACGGTGTCGAAGGTGTTAGAGACTGGGAGTCCGGTGACGAAATCCAGGGCGATATGCAACCAGGGCCTGCCAGGGACGGGCAGAGGCTGGAGCAAACCCGCTGGAGGGGCATTACCTGACTTACTGGTGGCACACACAGGGCAGGCCCGGGCGTAGCGAGCAGCGTCCTTCCGCAGGCCCGGCCACCAGAAGGACCGTTGAAGGAGGTCGATCATCCGGGAGGAACCAGGGTGGCAGGTGAGCTTAGACGTATGTAGCCAGTGGATGACCTCCCCCCGAACCGTGGATGGCACGAAAAGCCTCCCCTCCGGTCCGCCGCCAGGGTCAGGTTCCACTTCCTGCGCCTTCCGGATCTTGCTTTCAATGTCCCAAGTGACGGCTCCCATGATGCACGACCTGGGCAGGATGGTGTGGACCGTGTCCTCAGACGCCTCAGGGGCAAATTGCCTAGAGAGGGCGTCAGACAGGCCGTTCTTGGAGCCAGGCCTGAAGGTGATGTTAAAATGGAACCTGGCAAAGAACAAGGACCAACGCGCCTGGCGGGCATTCAGGCGCTTGGCAGATCTCAAGTATTCCAAGTTCTTGTGGTCAGTCAGGACCACGAACGGCAGGTCCGCCCCCTCTAGCCAGTGACGCCTCTCCTGCAGCGCGAGCTTGATGGCGAGGAGCTCTCTGTCCCCCACGTCGTAGTTCCGTTCCGCCGGGGACAAGCGCCGAGAGAAGAAGGCGCAGGGCCGTTTGACTCCATCATCTGGCGACCGCTGAGATAGAACCGCCCCCACTCCTGTGTCCGAAGCATCCACTTCCACGATGCATTGCAGCGACGGGTCGACTTGGCTAAGGACCTGGGAGGAGGAGAATTCCGACTTCAGCGCCTGGAAAGCAGCCGCGGCCTCTTCGGTCCACCGGAACGGGACCTTAGGGGACGTGAGGCGGGTCAGAGGGCCAACGACGGTGCCAAAATTTGGGACGAAGCGGCAGTAGAAATTTGCAAACCCAATGAATTGTTGCACCTGTTTTCTCGATGTAGGTGTAGGCCATTCCACCACCGCCTTCACCTTCACTGGGTCTGGAAGCACCTGGTCGTGGGAGATGACGAACCCGAGGAAGGACGTTGTCTTAGCGTAGAATTCACATTTTTCAGCCTTCACATACAGCCGGTTCTCCAGCAGCCTTTGGAGGACCCGCCTCACATGGACCCGGTGCTCATCCCTGGATTTGGAGAAGATGAGGATGTCATCCAGGTAGACGAACACAAATAGGCCGATGAAATCCTGGAGGACGTCATTTATTAGGCGCTGAAAGACGGCTGGAGCGTTGGTCAACCCGAACGGCATCACCAGGTACTCGAAGTGGCCGTTCGGGGTACGGAAGGCTGTCTTCCACTCATCTCCCTCCCGGATCCGGACGAGGTGGTATGCGCTGCGCAGATCCAGCTTGGTGAACCAAGTCACCCCCTGGAGGGAGTGGAAGGCGGTGTCCATAAGTGGCAGGGTGTAGCGATCCTTCTCCGTGATATCATTCAGGGTGCGGTAGTCGATACAAGGACGGAGGGAACCGTCCTTCTTGCCCACAAAGAAGAACCCTGTGCCTAATGGAGATGATGAGGGAGGGATAATTCCAGCACTCAGCGATTCCTTGAGGTAGGAATTCATGGTCTCCTTCTCCGGCGCCGACAGGCTGTAGAGTCACCCAGAGGGTAAGGGTGCGTCCTGGCGGATGTTTATAGCACAGTTGTAGGGCCTGTGTGGAGGAAGAGACATCGCCTTGGACTTGCTGAAAACCATACCCAGGTCGTGAAATTCTGATGGCACCAGGGAGAGATCCGGGGGCGCAGCGTCCATAGGAGTTGGAGAAGAGGACGGAGAGCAGGCAGCTGATTGCAAGCAGGTGCTCATGCAGAAGGTACTCCATGCCGATACCCTGGCGGACCTCCAATCCAGGACGGGGTTATGGAGGCGAAGCCAGGGGTACCCCAGGATGACGGGCAACACAGAGTTGGGGAGGATGTAGAAGGTGATTTCCTCCCGGTGGTTCCCAGAGATGATCACAGGAACAGGGACGGTCTGATGTGTTATTCTCCCCAGGGAGACATGGGAGAGGTTGACCAGGGCGAGAGGAGATTTGAGGACTTGGCAACGGATGCCCAATTGGGTTGCCAGGCTTTGTGAAATAAAGCTGCCCTCCGCGCCCGAATCCACCAGTGCGTGAGTGAGGTGCCCAGTGGAGTTGTGACAAAATCGGACGGGCAGCTTCAATTGGGAGAGGGGATTTAACCGATTGATGTCCGCGAGGCCCCCTACAGTGACTCGCAGACCCCGCCGTTTGGCTTCTGTGGGCAAAGCTCCACCATGTGTTGGCTGTCTCCGCAATACATGCAGAGACCCAACTCACGGCGGCGTTGTCTCTCCGCAGGAGGGAGCTTTGTCCAGCCCGTCCCCATTGGCTCCGACTCCTCGGGGTGCGATGGTGGCGGCGACGCCAGGGGGCGAGCTTGGGACAGGCGCGACGAGGCACCACGAGAGCGAGAAGAAGACGACTTCCGCTCCGAGGTGCGCTCGCGCAGCCTGTTATCCAGGCTGATGGCTAGGGACGTTAGCTCCGCTAAAGTCTCCGGGATGTCCCACCCAGCCAGTTCGTCCCTCAGACCATCATTGAGACTGCGGAGGAAGAGGCCGCAGAATGAACGTTCATCCCAGCCTAACTCCTCCGCCGCTACCCGGAAGTCGATCGCGTAGTCAGCTGCCGACCGGCTTCCCTGCTGGAGGCTGAGAAGCCAATCGACCTGAACGCTCTCAGTACGAGAATGATCAAAGACTTCCAGGAATTGTCTCACAAATTGGCCATAGGTGAGGGTGGCGTAACTGGGCCTCGCCATTACGGCATAAGCCCAAGTTAGCGCTCGCCCCTCCAGGAGATTCCCTATGTAGCCAATTCGGCTATGGTCTGAGGGAAAATCTCCGGGCATACGGTGGAACATGGACTCACACTGCATTATAAACCCCCGTGCTCCGCCGAGCTTACCGTTAAAGCGGGCGGGAGTCGGAATGGGTGTGAGCCGAACCAGTGCTACCGGAGCAGGCTGGACGGCCGCTGGAGCAGCAGGAGCCGCGCCGCCCTGACGAGCCCGGGGGAACGACTGTTGGGGGTCCAAGCGGTCCAATCGGTTAGTAATGATGGTTAATTGATTAAGAATCACCTGTTGCTGGTGGGCTATTAGGTCCACTCGAGCCTCGAGGGTGGAAAGTCGGCGTGTGAGCCCGCCGTCTGCCGAGCCGCTCTGCTGAAGCCGTACTGACATAATGCACGGCTCAGGAGACACACATGCAGGCTCAGAGTAGATCTAATAGCTTTATTAACAACAAGTGTGTATGAATGTGTGTCTGCGAGATGTGAATGTATTGGTGGTGGCGTCTGCGTCGGGCACGGAGCGCCCGGTGCAGCAGCGAGGGAATGGAGGCGGAGAGGAGTGGTCCACCGCCGGGGAATCCACCTGTGCACAGGAGAGCAGACTGGGAGAAGAATGAGGTAAGAGCTTCTTACCAGAATGTTTGCTGAGTGGTAGAGATTCCTTACAGCAATCGTAGCGAGTGAAGACTGACGGCTTCAGGCCGAAGCCCAGGGCGAGGCGGCTTAAATCCCTCGCCGCTGATGAGGTGCAGGTGTGCGTGCAGCTGGCGCCGCAGATGAGCGGCGAGGCGTGACAAATATAGGTCCATTTCAAAAAGAGAAAGACACAAAGCGGGGTTTGTTTACATCGGAAGTTTCTTCTTCTTCTACTATTTCTGGAATGTTGGATAATTGTGCACATGTCAAAATGATTTAGTCCATTAAAACGTGTGACACATGGAAACGCAGGTCCTAATCGGATCAACTTTTTCAGGATCCATGTAAACAGTAAAGTTCTGATCTGACTTGTATTCAGATTGAAGAAATTTTGCACATGTAACCGTGGCTATTGGAGGGTTTTCGAGCATGAACCGCCTTTTTAAGGTCATGCCACAGCATCTCAATCGGATTCAGGTCAGAACTTTGACTAGGCCACTCCAAAGTCTTCAAATTGTTTTTCTTGAGCCATTGAGAGGTGGACTTGCTGGTGTGTTTTGGATCATTGTCCTGCTGCAGAACCCAAGCGCGCTTCAGCTTGAGGTCACAAACAGATGGCCGGACATTCTCCTTCTGGAATTTTTGGTAGACAGTAGAATTCGTGGTTCCATTTACCACAGCAAGTCTTCCAGGTCCTGAAGCAGCAAAACAGCCTGGACCATCACACTACCACCATCATATTTTACTGTTGGTATGATGTTTCTTTGCTGAAATGCTGTGTTACTTTTACGCCAGATGTAATGGGACACACACCTTCCAAAAAGTTCAGCTTTTGTCTTGTCAGTTGACAGAGTATTTTCCCAAAAGTCTTGTGGAATCATCAAGATGTTTTCTGGCAAAACTGAGACTAGCCTTTATGTTCTATTTGCTCATCAGTGGTTTTCATCTTGGAACTCTTCCACGCAGGCCATTTTTGCCCAGTCTCTTTCTTATGGTGGAGTCATAAACACTGACCTTAACTGAGGCAAGTGAGACCTACAGTTCTTTGGATGTTGTTATGGGGTCTTTTGTGACCTCTTGGATGAGTCGTCACTGCGTTCTTGGGGTAATTTTGGTTGGCCGGCCACTCTTGGGAAGGTTCACCACTGTTCCATGTTTTCACCATTTGTGGATAATGGCTCTCACTGTGGCTCGCTGGAGTCCCAAAGCTTTAGAAACCTTTTCCAGACTGATAGATCTCAATTACTTTGTTTCTCATTTGTTCCTGAATTTCTTTGCATCGGAGCATGATGTCTAGCTTTTGAGGATCTTTTGGTCCATTTCACTTTGTCAGGCAGGTCCTATTTAAGTGATTTCTTCATTGAGAACAGGTGTGGCAGTAATCAGGCCTGGGTGTGGCTAAAGAAATTGAACTCAGCTTTCCAAAGATGTGATAAACCACAGTTAATTTATGTTTTAACGGGGGGGGGGGGGGGCAATCACTTTTTCACACAGGGCCATGTAGGTTTGGATTTTTTTTTTAACCCTTAATAACAAACACCTTCATTTAAACACTGCATTTTGTGTTTACTTGTGTTATCTTTGTCTAATATTTAAATTTGTTTGATGATCTGAAACATTTACGTGTGAGAAACGTACAAAAAAAATGAGAAATCAGGCAGAGGGCAAACACTTTTTCACACCACTGTACCCAAAAGTCTTCACAGCCTTGTTCTTATCCACAATGTCCAAAAATTACACTTCCAATACTTTGTACACAGAGAAATTAGCTGAACTTCACTTCACACTCTCTTCATAACCCCCTACAATGTCACCAAGTCATATTCCACCACCCCGGTACTTTTAACGGCTACTTTAATATTACCTCCACCAAACAGTTTAGGCTTTTTTGTTGTCCTTTGTCTCCCTGTTTGCAGAATTACTTGAAAACTACTCCCTCAATTTCAACAAAATTAGGTGGAAGGGTGGAACTTGGCCCACTGAAGAAAACATTCAATACTGGAGCAAACTGAAATCAAGAATTGACGGCAAGGATTTTTTTTCTCTTCCTTTAACATTGTGAGATAATGTCACCATGGGGTGAGACGCCGGCTCGGCGCTCAGCCCATGCTCCTTTTATCCCTGCCTCTCATTGGGCAGTGCCTCAGCTGGTTCCCAGCTGTCAGTGTCACGGGACAGCTGGGGCCAATTAATCCTCATCAGCTGGGGCGCTGTTAATGAGTATAAAGAGGAGCAGCTTCGATCATTCGGGGCTGCGACATAAGCACTGCTAGGCTGAAGCCCCTTCGTCTGGTGTCAGCCGCAACTCCCCTTGCAGCATTCCGGTGTTTGTATCCCGCTGTGAGTATGCACGTCTTGTTACCCCCACGTCCGGTACGAGCTACCTACCCCTGCGCTGTGCAGCCTGAGAATGTACGTCTGTATGAGTGTCTGTGCTCTCCTCATCCCTTATCCCTTACCCAGAATAAAACATCTCGACTCACTGGCTTGTCCCTGGCTCTGATTGCCCGGCTCCCTAGAGCCGGATATGACAGTATGTCGCAGCCAGAAGAGTTGCCGGCGGCCGTGAGTCGCTGTGGAAATGTACCTTTCTGTCCGGGTGTCAGCGCTGCTAGCATGCCGTTTCCCAGGAGTCACTTCCGGCGCCAGGGCGACGAGCTGAGGTCCATCTCGGAGGCTGTCGACGGGACGTTCTTCACCCTGCACGACGCCTCCAACGCGAGACGCTGGCATCCGGGCCGTGCTGAGGAACTCCTGGACTGTCACCCTCACTCTCTGTACCATCTGGAGGACAGTGCCAGGATAGACGCTGCAGGTACACAGCAAGAGAAGCTCCACGGGGTGGATGGAAATCCCGGCAGGGAGTCGAAGTGGGCGACGTCTTTCCCCGCTTCGGAGTCCCGTTCCTGCCGCTATTCCAGTCCGGGAGTTCGCGCCAACCAGAGGACTTCCCCCGACCTGCGCCACGTCACTCGGGATTCCCTTCAAGGAGCCGCAGCTGACAGCAGTTATGTCCGGGGTCGAGTGGCTGTCGCGAGCTCTACTGTGTTTCCTGTCACCACCTTCAGGCATGTGGCGGCGGCAGTGAGATTGATGGTGAGGACTTCAGGGCTACGAAGCTTTCCCGTGCTCGACGCCTTCCTCGTCTCGATCTCCGATCTGGAGCGGCGAATCCTGGGTTTCCCCCTCGCTTCGTTCCCTGGGAGTAGTCGTCATCACATCGCCGAGTCACCTCTGCACGAACCTCGTCCGGATCCAGTTCTGGGTCATCGTCAGGACCGTTCCTCCCACGCAGCTGTCATCCCTCCGCCTCGTCAGTGTGGAGATTCTACAGCCTCGTCCCCTGAGCCTCGTTCCCCCGCTGTCATTCCTGGACATTCGGGCTGGCTCACCCCGGCTGTTTCCCCCTCCTCCTCGACGCGCTTCCTGACCGCTGTGTGTGCCTGGAATCCCGGCCTGGTGAGCTCTCTGCTGGAGACAACGCGAGCGACCCTCAGACGAATTCCCGGGGGGTCCTCCGTTATCGCCGGGCGGGGAGAGGAAGAAGCAGATTCCACTACAGCAGGCGATGCTCAACCTCCAGGGGGCAGGCAAGTCATTGTTTTTTCACACCTGCTTAATGATTTGCTCTGTCACATCCCTGGAGGAGAAATTCAGGGTTCGCAGCTCCCTGAACTCTCCCCACCTGCTGTAACCTGTATTCCTAATCCCGCATCCTCTGTGTCTCTCTCCGCCGAGCGGGCTCCGGGTCAACGTGGTGGGATATGGAGAGGGCCTGTGGTTCCGCTGCTACATTGCGGACGGAGGAGGGGGACTGACTGCTGCGTGGAGTCTACGCCGACGACTGAGCGTCCCCGGGTCTCCACGGAGGAGCGGTTCGGTCCAGCGGGACGAGATTCTTCTGGCTTCACGCCGAGTGGGTCGTCGGCGGGGTTACCTGAGCTGGAGGGATCTCAAGCTGCGCTGACCATCGTGCTGGCTGCGGGGCCCGACGCGGCTAGATGGGAGCCTGACAACGACCTCCTGACGACGGATCCTGGATCTTCGCAGTCCTGGACGGCGTCAGAACCCGAGATCAGGCGAGTGCTCTCCTTTCTTTTCTCTCTTTTTATCCTTGAGCACTTCAGCCTATCTCCAGGGGAGACGAGCAGGGTGCAGCCGTCCGCTGCGTCTGAGCTCGTCTCGCCGGGTTCTGGCGCTGCCGGTGATCCTGATCCCGGTTCTGTTTTCTCTTCTGAGCCTTCTTCCAGGGTCACCGGCGAGGAGTTGCTGTTCCTCGTGGTGCTGGAGGGTCCGGGTTCAACGTTGGAGGTCGGTTCTGGTGCAGTGTCCAACGTGGGTTCGCCCGAGACCCAATCGGGGTCCAACGTGGGTTCGCCCGAGGCCCGATCGGGGTCCGACGTGGGTGCTGCCCCAGTGTTGTCCAGGTCCGGTGAGGAGGTGGCCGTTTCCCTGAGGCCCGCCGCCCTCGTCATCGGCTCTCCCCTGAGCCTCTTCCACCGGGATCCGCTCTGATCCTTCGTCCGTCTCAACGGTCCTGGTGGTTGAGTGATGCGGTCGACGACCCGACCCGCAAAACTTTCGGTTCGGCGATCTGGTTTCCCCCCACTGGTCTGTGTTTGCCTTTGGGCGGCCTAGTTCGGCAGCCGTTGGACTGGATTCCTGGGATCTGGGCCCAGAGTTCGCCGTCCGAACATTTCTCTTCCCCGGGTTGCCAACTGGACAATGGGCGGGGAGATTACCAGAACAATTCCGGCCGTTTTGGACTCTGCCTGCCGTCTCCTCGGGTGTCCTTTACTACTTTTATTATTATTGAAGTCACTTGGGTGTAGTTTCTTTGTCCATTAGGGGAATATATGTTTTTGTGCTGTGTGTTGTTTTTTTTAACCATACTCAGCATTTTTATCGTATTGTTATCCTGTTACCCTGTCACCTTTTTTCCTCTTGGTGACTCACCTTATGTATCGCGCTGTGTATTGCATTTTCTTATCTTTACTCAGCGTTTTCATTCATCCTTACCTTAGCCTTGGCCTCGTCGGTGCATCATGGAGTATGCGTGTGGTTTCCTGTTCAACCATACTCTGTGATCACCCCATTCTGTCTTATTATCCTCGTGGGGGGCCTTCCCTAGCCCCGACTTTAACATTGACTGTGTTTATTGTTTGAAGTAATGTTTCATTCCCACTTAACTGTACTTCATTATTACCCATTTGTCCTTGTCACCTCTGTTTCTTTAGGTGATCTTTTATATATTCAGTGCTGTGTGTTTTGTTTTCTTTAGTATCCATGCACAGCGTTTTTCATCATTTTTTGTCCTGACCTTTGTCTTGTTGGTGCATTATGGAGTAGTGTGTTTTGTTCCCCTTAACTATACTCTGTGATTGCTTTATTCATTCCTGCCACCTTTTTGGTGGGTTTTTGGTTTTCTTTTTTTTGCCCCGATCTATACATTATTTGTATGCTGTCTGTAGTCATATTTGGTATTTTCCCTACCTGTGTCCTAACTCAGTTTTCTCCCTAACTGTGCTCTGGGTTAATCCTTTTCCCTGTGTTGTAGGGTATTGTATTTGGGTTTTTTTTTTCTCTGCCCTGCTGCCCTACATTGGTCTATTGTTTTTTTTTGTCCTTCCCTTTGCATCTTCCCCTCCGGTCCTGCCTCCCTTCCGCCCACCCTAGGTGGGGATGGGGGGGGGCTGGGATGTTCCTGGTCGTTCGGGAGCCCGACCGTGAGGGGGAGGCTCTGTCACCATGGGGTGAGACGCCGGCTCGGCGCTCAGCCCATGCTCCTTTTATCCCTGCCTCTCATTGGGCAGTGCCTCAGCTGGTTCCCAGCTGTCAGTGTCACGGGACAGCTGGGGCCAATTAATCCTCATCAGCTGGGGCGCTGTTAATGAGTATAAAGAGGAGCAGCTTCAATCATTCGGGGCTGCGACATAAGCACTGCTAGGCTGAAGCCCCTTCGTCTGGTGTCAGCCTCAACTCCCCTTGCAGCATTCCGGTGTTTGTATCCCGCTGTGAGTATGCACGTCTTGTTACCCCCACGTCCGGTACGAGCTACCTGCGCTGTGCAGCCTGAGAATGTACGTCTGTATGAGTGTCTGTGCTCTCCTCATCCCTTATCCCTTACCCAGAATAAAACATCTCGACTCACTGGCTTGTCCCTGGCTCTGATTGCCCGGCTCCCTAGAGCCGGATATGACAGATAAGGCTTTTAGACATGTTGAAATATTTTTCAGAAAATGTTGGATAGATATGATAAAAAAAAACCCTAGAAAAGCACTCAGAAAGCACATACCTCCACCAAGGCTCCTTCCATCCATCATGGATCACCTCCAAAATGTAATGGGTTTGTGTGTAGGCCACGAGTCAGTTCTGGTGAAAATTGCATCAAAGTCTACCCAGTAGTTTTGGAGTATTGTTGCTAACACACTGTGAGACTATAAGAGCCTTGGCGGAGGTATGTATTCTCAGATCATCACCAAAATGTAAGATAAGATAAGCCTTTATTAGTCCCACAATGGGGAAATTCCAGGATTGCAACAGCATAGGGATAGCAACACTCAGAGCAACAATCAGAAGGCAAGAAAAAACAACATCTAGTAAACATGTCCATATTACTATAAATGTATATATATAGACACACAGTGCAGAGCATTATGGCTGGTGAATGTGCAGCAGAAAGTCTAAGCTCTCTCTCCGCGGATGCAGCGGGCCAGCTGGAAGTCTTTGGGCATGATGGTGACCCCCTTAGCGAAGAAGAGACCACCAGGTGGGTCTCGCTGGTCTCCTGCAGAGCCATGACGGCGAAACTCAGGAAACGCAGGACGGTCTTGAAGTCCTGAGCGATCTCCCTCACCAGGCGCTGGACGGGCAGCTTACGGATGAGCAGCTCCGTGGATTTCTGGTAGCGACGGATCTCTCTCAGAGCCACGGACCTGTGACGGCGAGGCCTCTTCACTCTGCCGGTGGCCGGAGCGCCTCTCCGAGCAGCCCTGGTGGCTAGCTGTCTCCTGGGGGGCTTCTTCCTCCAGTAGATTTTACGGGCGGTCTGCTTGGTTCTTGCCATCGCTCTTTATTATTCTGTCTTATATTTCTTTCACGCCGCCTAAACTCCAGCCCGGCACCCGCTTCGTTTTCGCTACAGCTCCCGGTATGTCGAGTTTCCCATTAGCACCGGGCGGCGGCCAAGTGCTAGCTAGCACTAGCTCCTCCCCGCTGTAACGTCTCCCGCTGCAAACCGTGGCTCCGTCCGCCGACCCGGGAGACCCCCGGGGCGATCCGTGCGTCCGTGATATATATACAGAGTGAAAGGTGTAGAAAGAAGAAGGAAGATAAAAAAAAAGGCTGTTGCAACAGGCAGCCGACTCGTGTGGCGCCGCCGGTCCGGCGGAACCGGAACTGGAAAAAAATAATATAGACTTAAAATCCTAACCAGCTGTCACTGAAGAGCTCTCACCTCTGGGAGCAAGGTTGAGCATGGCCCCAGCCCGCACTGAAATTTCCTCCTGAGATGCAGCTGTGAAGTCATACTCCGCTCGGGCCACGACATGGTCATCCTCTCCGCTGGCCCAGTTGGTGCCAGTTTCTTCGGAGACGGAGCTGGAGCTCAGCTTCCAGATAAGATAGGGTACACCCAGGACTACAGCAAAAAACAGTAAGATCGGCCAGGACTTAACTGGCTGCTCCTCCACTCCTTTGGAACCATCTGGAGCAACACTCTCACTTGTGTTTCCCCACAAGGCTTCAACCTCAGGGTCTAACCGCCGCCCGAGTAGTCTCTGCAGCCATTGGTAAAGGTACCTCAATGTGCGCACCAGAGCAAACGTTGACAAAACTCTGCTGAGTTGCACACACAGCCGTGTCATGTGGTTGACTACATCCAGCACGGCACGGAAACCATTGTGCAGTGCTGAAAAAGTGGCGTCCATCATCATGCTAACTGAAGCGAAAGTCTGCACAATGCTCTCAATGGACTGGAAGGCGCTGCGGCTGCTTTCTTCGGCTTGCTGCACAAACCTGCTGGGGGCAACATCATCCACCGGAGGAAAGTGTCTATACCCTCCAAGACCATAGCCACCGCCATAGCTACCACCATAGGTGTAGGGGTTGTAGCCGCCATAGATGGAGCTCCTATAGGTGCCATAAGATGGGGCAAAGGAGGTGTAGGATGGATGGTAGGACTGTTGGATGGGGCGAGGTGGTACTGGGGGAGCCACCCTGGTCAGGACAGGAGGACCAGCAAGGCCAGCAGGGTTGGAGGGGCCCGCAGCAGGTCCCAAGTCAGCTGCTCTGTAGTTCACAGGAGCACTCATGGAGCCAGGAATCCGCCTCTCCCACGGCTTTGTCGGAGGCTGTGAATCCATTACCAATTATTTATCCACGAAACAAACGCTAACCACAGGCCTAACCTGGACCTCGTCCCCAACTGTAATGGGTTTGTCTCTAGCCCAAGGGCCACCACTGATAAAAATTTCATCCAAATCCATTCAGTAGTTTTTGTGTAATCCTGGTGCACAAATACAGACAAATACTGTATATAGTCCACGTCGTGAGACAGTAAACAAAACACTCAATAATAATGCATTAAAAAAACAGTGATGAAATAACGCACCCCGTGAGTAAAATCACACCCCCTCTACTTCCACATGTGGTAATTGGGAAAAATTATTTATTTAAGCCGCCCAAATTTTGTCAGGAGTTGCACATACAGTATGCTTATCAGTTTAAAAGGTAATTTTCCAGATAGATAGATAAATAGATAGATGTACTTTATTGATCCCAAACTTGGAAATTACAGTGTAGCAGCAGCATTAAAGTAGAAAACCAAACGACAGAAACACACGCATGACAGACAAAAGGATTAGATAGATAGATAGATAGATAGATAGATAGATAGATAGATACTTAATTTCGAACAAAAAAGTATAACAAAAACAAAACAAATGACAAATGCAATAAAGTAACAGTATACAGTGTTCGAAAGGGAGAAGGAAGAAGTGAACACTTATTAATTCCAACTCCTCTTTTCCATAAATACACCCATGTGAATTATATACAAATTACCACATTTAAGACCCCAAGTAAACAATTAACTGTATTTTGTACATATCAACATTAACACCCACCCATCCCAGCATACATTGATGTCCATATATCAAAACCAGCATCAAACAACACAGATATACACAGTGCTGTCCCACCCACCATTCCATAGTGTCCCATAGTGTCCCAGAGTGAGCATAGTGAATCGTACATATAAATACTACCCTTCTAACATATAACCTTTCAGCAAATAATGTTTGTACCTCTTTTTGAATTGATTTCTGTTTGTACATAGTTTCAGTTCCGGCTCCAGACTGTTCCACAAATCCACCCCGCAGACAGATATGCATATACTTTTCTGGGTTGTTCGTACAATATCTTGGGTTTTGTAAAGTTTAAGTCTCCTCTCAAATTATGATCATTGTCTCTTTTTTTAAATATTTTTTGTATATTAGTTGGGAGTTGATTATTAATTGCCCTGTACATGACTTGTGCTGTCTTAAATTTAACTAAATCGATGAACTTTATGACATGTGACTTTAAAAACAACGAATTGGTATGGTCTCTATATCCTACATTATTTATTATCCTTATAGCTCTTTTTTGTAATGTGCATATTGACTGTAGGTTGGTCTTGTAGGTGTTTCCCCAGACTTCTACACAGTAGTTAAGATAAGGTAGAAACAGTGAATTGTACAGTAAGACCAATGATTTATAGTCCAAGATGTGTCTTGTCTTCCCCAGTATGCCTATACATTTTGCCAACTTGGCCCGGATGTGACTGATGTGAGGTTTCCAGCAGATTTTATTGTCTAGCGTCACCCCCAGAAACGTATTTTCCTGTACTGTTTCTATTCTGGTATCATCTATTGTTACCATTATTTCATGATTTATTTTATAATTTCCAAACAACATAATCTTTGGGGTTT
This sequence comes from Pholidichthys leucotaenia, assembly GCA_020510985.1. Classification (NCBI taxonomy): domain Eukaryota; kingdom Metazoa; phylum Chordata; class Actinopteri; order Cichliformes; family Pholidichthyidae; genus Pholidichthys; species Pholidichthys leucotaenia. The sequence goes on along the minus strand of CM035840.1, from coordinate 330,123,885 downwards.
TTTTTAGATTTAGAGATAATTTATTTTTGTTGAACCACTGCGTTAAATTTTTCATTTCAGTTGTGACCACCTCTAAAACCTGCTGCAAATTCTCACCAGTGCAAAGGATATTTGTGTCATCCGCAAACAAAATAAATTTCAGAATTTTTGATACTTGGCATATGTCATTTATATACAAAATAAAGAGTTTGGGTCCCAAAACTGACCCCTGGGGCACACCACAAGTGATGTCCATGAAGGGTGATTTGTGCTCCCCAATTTGTACAAATTGTTGTCTGTTACTTAAATAACTTTCCACCCAACTCAGTCCGACCCCTCTTATCCCATACCTTTCCAGTTTCCTTAGTAGTATTCTGTGGTCAATGGTGTCAAAAGCTTTCTTTAAATCTATAAATACTCCTACAGCAAACTTTTTTTTTATCTATACAACTAGTAATTTCTTCTATAAGTTCGATCAGTGCCAAAGATGTAGATTTATCTGCTCTAAAACCATACTGGCTGTCTGTAAGGAGGTTGTGTTTTTCAATGAAATCATCCAGTCTCTTAGTGAAGATTTTTTCAAATATTTTGGAGAATTGTGAGAGTAAACAGACTGGCCTGTAATCTGTGAAACAATGATTGTCTCCTGTTTTGTATAGAGGTATTACTTTTGCTATTTTCATTTTGTTTGGAAATTTACCAGTTTGAAATGACAGGTTACAGATGTGGGTGAGTGGCTTAACAATTCCTTCAATTACTTTTTTCACTATTGTCATGTCGATTTCATTCCAGTCCGTTGATTTTTTGTTCTTAAATTTACTCACAGTCTCGATAATTTCCTTTTCAGTAACTGCACCCAAAAAGATTGTGTTTGGATTTCTATCTTCTTTTTCATTTACAGAACCACTGTTGTTTGTTTCTGTTGTCACTATTGATTTTGCTAATTCACGACCAATGTTTACAAAAAATTTATTGAAACCACTGACCACTTCCTCCATATTATTTATCAAATTGCCATTTTCAATAAAATATTCTGGATAATTAGTATTCTTAGGTCGATTACTAATAATCCCATTGAGTACTTGCCATATTCCTCTTAAGTTATTTTTATTATCCTCTAATATTCTGTTGTAATATTCTTTCTTACAGGTCCTCATTATATTAGTAAGCTTATTTTTATATCTTTTATATTTGATCTCAGCCTCCACCATTCTGCACTTAATGAATTGTTTATATAATGTATTCTTCTTTTTACATGCATTTATTAACCCCTTGGTGACCCAAGGAATATTTATCTTTTGTTGTCTGTCAGTGTATTGTTTTATAGGACAGTTTTCATTGTACAATGATTGAAATATTTGTAAAAAATTTATCATATGTTTTATTTATATCATTTTCATCATAAACTATCTTCCAATCTTGTATTAACAATTCCTTTGTCAGTAAATACATAGATTCTTTGGTTCTTATTCTTTTATATTTAATATTTTTGGTATACTTTTTCTTCCTATAATCACATTGATAGACAACAAAAATCGGCAGGTGGTCAATGATATCATTCAATAAAAGCCCACTCCTGATATTATTTTCCATAATGTTTGTGAATATGTTATCTATTAGTGTGGCACTGTGTGACGTGATTCTGCTAGGTTCGGTAATTGTTGGATGTAAGCCCATACTGTACATTGTGTTGATAAATTCTTCTGTCAAACTATGTTGTTTTGAATTCATCAAATCTTTATTGAAATCCCCACAGATGAACATAACTTTATGAGTTAGTTTTGCATACATTTTTTCCATCCAGTCCTTAAATAAGTCAATGTTTGATCCAGGTGTTCTATATACACAGCTCACTACTATATTCTTCACATTGTCCAGACAGATTTCTATTGTAATGCATTCAAATAAATCATCCACAGTTACTGACAGATTTTCAACAACCTTGTATTTCAATCTCTTGTCAACATAAATTGCAACTCCTCCTCCTTTTTTCACTTTTCTATTTATATAATTTAATTCATAGCCATCCATGGTAAAATCCACTCCTTTCTCTTCACTGAGCCACGTCTCTGATATTGCCACAATATTGAATGGCTATTTAAACTGATGTAAATAATCTTTAATGTTATTAAAGTTGGCATAGAGACTTCTGCTGTTGAAGTGGATCATAGAAATATTGAAATCAGATGTGACCATTGTGTTAAACTATTTATCTGTGTAGTAACTACAGTCATTATTGATGGAGCTAAATAAATTATTATCAGGGTCTGTGTTATATTCCACGTCCTGTGGGTTGTGATCTGTATATTCAAAAACTTTCAGTTCCTGTTGTTCCTCTTTGTTGATCTTTTGTTTCATGTTGTTAAATGTCTTGTAGCAGATGAGTATATCCCTTCAGTGTCCTACAATTGTCTGTTGTTGCTGTCGACTCCAGTTCATAATATTCATTGATATTTGTCCAGTTCCATAATATTACGGATGTTAATGACCTTGGCTTCTTCAGGTGATCCGTTTAATTTGATGTATATTTTACAGTTTGATATCCATTACCCATTACCCATGGAAAGTAAAACTAACACTACTATAAAAGCCTATATACATCATAGCTGAATATATGGTGACCCGTATAAACACATGAATCATACCCGCTGCACAATGCAGGACTATCAGGAGCAGAGTGAAATGTGAGGTACCAGATAGACTGTAAGGCGCAGTGTGGCAGCATAGCTATGACCAGAATACAACATCATAGTGAGTTATTGTACAGTGAAATGGCATGTGGCAGGAAAGATTTCCTGTACCTGGCCGTTCGACAACGAAGCTGTAGTAGTCTACTGGAGAAAGTGCTTCGCTGTCTATCTAGTGTGTGGTGGAGGGGGTGATCAGGATTGTTCATGATGGATCGCAGTTTATTTAGTGTTCTCCTCTCCACCACTGTCTCAGTACATATACATAAATAACTAGGTAGGTTGTTGTCTAACTGTTCAAGTACATAAGGTAAAATATGTAACTTGAAAAGACTACAAACGCAGACTGACGTTACGTCATTATATTTGAAGTGAGCCCACAGGGAAGTATCAAGTTGACACTATCAACAGTCTTCTGGATTAGCTGCATAATGACGAAACAGCAAAGGTAGGATAACATTTACAGTGGTTTGATGAAGTGTTTGCCTCCTTCCTGATTTCCCATATTACTGCATGTCACAGTTAAATGCTTCAGATCATCAAACAAATTCCAATATTAGACAAAGATAACACAAGTAAATAGAAATTGCAGTTTTTAAATGAAGGTGTTTATTATTAAGGGTAAAAAAAAAAGGCTACTGGTCCAGTTGGGGTGCCAGGAAAGGTGCTCAGAGCATGTGCAGATCAGCTATGCTCTGTTTTGACTGACATTTTTAATTTGTCTCTTAAGGCAGTCTCTGTTCCACAGTGTCTAAAATCTGCAGTCATTATCCCAGTGCTCAAAAAACACATTATCGATAGTCTGAATGATTACCAACCAGTAGCTTTAACACCCATTGTTATGAAGTGCTTTGAGAAACTGGTATTGAAACATCTTTTGTCCAGTCTCCTACCCAGCCTTTGATCAGTACCAGTTTGCCTATAGGCAGAGCAGATCTACTGAAGATGCTGTTGCTATAGCTCTCCACTCAGCATTCAGCCACTTAGAAGGGGAGCTATGAAAGAATATTGTTTGCGGACTATAGTTCGGCATTTAATACAATTATTATGTTTTGCTTCTTCAGGACCTGGAAGACTTGGTGTGGTAAATGGGAACCATGAATTCTGCTGTCTACCAGAAATTCCTGAAGGAGAATGTCTGGCCATCTGTTTGTGAGTGACCTCCAGCTGAAGTGCACTTGGGTTCTGCAGCAGGACAATGATCCAAAACACACCAGCAAGTCCACCTCTCAATGGCTCAAGTTAAATAAAATGAAGACTTTGGAGTGGCCTAGTCAAAGTCCTCACCTGAATCTGATTGAGATGCTGTGGCATGACCTGAAAAAGGCGGTTCATCTTCAAAAACCCTCCAATGTGGCTGAATTACAACAATTCTGCAAAGATGAGTGGGCCAGAATGCCTCCACAGCGCTGTAAAAGTCTCATTGCCAGTTATCACAAACGCTTGATTGCAGTTGTTGCTGCTAAGGGTGGCCCAACCAGTTATTAGGTTTAGGGAGCAATCACTTTTTCACACAGGGCCATGTAGGTTTGGATTTATTTATTTTTTTTTTTACCCTTAATAATAAACACTTTTATTTAAAAACTGCATTTTGTGTTTACTTGTGTTATCTTTGTCTAATATTTAAATTTGTATGATTCAATTCAATTCAATTCAATTCAACTTTATTTATATAGCGCCATTTCACAACAACAGTCATCTCATAGCACTACTATGATGATGTGAAACATTTAAGTGTGACAAACATACAAAAAAATGAGAAATCAGGAAGGGGGCAAACACTTTTTCACAACACTGTATTGTGGTGGTGGCTGTATAAAGTGAAGTTTTTTGTCTTCTTTTTCTGTTGGCTCAGATTCAGTGAATGTTGGTTGCAGAGTGTTAAAATCTTGTATTGAGCTGCTGGGTCTCTACTGGCATGGTTAAAGCTGCAGCAGCAGGAGTTATAACGCCATTGTAAATTGTGATGTGTGGACATGCATGTTAGGGTCATTTAACAGTTTTATGATGCAATTGCTTCATGTTGTGACGGCGTTTTGTGTAGACTGAAATAAAAATATTGTGAGGCCCCGAAAGTGATGTGTGTGTGTGTGCCTGCGGGCGGGGGGGTACCCTAATTCTTCCCAGGGTGCCAAAACGACCAGGGCCGGCCCTGAGTTCACCTGTAGAAGATCTGCAACTGGCCTGTCTCCTGTCTAGCACTCCCCTGCAGTCCAGGAAGAAAGGGGAGTGTGATATGATGTTGCATTCACTTACACTCAGAAATTTGACAATTTATCAGAACTTTTCATATATTAATTAATGAAAGAAAGTTTGAATTAAACTATTCCTGAATTCGTGGCAGCACAGTGGTGCAGTGGTTCACACTGTGTCAGCACAGCAAGAAGGTCACGGGACTGATTCCACCTCTGACCATCGTAGGTTTGATCCCACCCCCTGACCATCGGTGAGCCTTCTGTGTGGAGTTTGCATGTTCTCCCCGTGTCTGCGTGGGTTTACTCCGGGTACTCTGGTTTCCTCCCACAGGCCAAAGACATGCAGGTTGAGTTAACCGGCATCAATTTAGGATTCTAAATTGTCCATAGGTATGAATGTGAGAGTGAATGGTTGTCTGTCTTTCTGTGTTGGCCCTGTGATGGACTGGCGATCTGTCCAGGGTGTACCCTGTCTCTCACTCAAAGATGCTGGGATAGGCTCCAGTCCCTCTGCCACCCGAAAAGGATTAAGCAGTAGAAGATGGATGAATTGATATTCCTAAATTCAGTAATATACCAGGGGCCGGAAAGAAAGCTCTGTGTCAGCAGTTGGCATTCACTGCTATAGGGCATAATTCATGCTTGTAAAAATGGGAAAACTCTAACATACTGTCGACAGATGGTGAAGGAATCTCACTTAGGCACAGGGAGAACATGCAAAGTAAATACACAAAGAACCCTGCCAATCAGGAGGCTGGAAGTGGGAACCTAACTATGAAGTGACAATGCTATGCTGCTCAACTGTGCCACCCACTAAAACCTGTGTATATCACCCATTTGTATATGATGTGAAAACAAGTAAAAGGCAGATTTTCACATTGGAAGACAAGAGATTTAAATGTTTTTGCATGCCTCTGTGCATGAATAATTTTTTCAACGTTCCTTCACATCTATATTTATCTGTAAGAGCTATTTTTTTTTCCCTAAAGGCTTTAGAAACATGAAATAAAGTCAGCATGGCACTGCGTTTGATCACCATTCAGCTGGTTTAAAGAAATGGAAGCCCCCTTGAAAGCTTCGAACCAGGCAGTACAAACGCAGACATGACAAGCTTTTACTACAGAGGCAAACAGGGCTCATGTAGTCGTGACTGCATATCCAGGGAGACATTAGTGGGAAGGGTGCTCAGCACTACGGCAGCTGATTCATCAGTCAGATTTGGTTTATCCAAAAAAAAAAAACAGAGAGAAAAGTGTACGAGGGGGTGCACTAGCCTGAGTAACAAAAGAAGTGTGTCATGTGGAGAGTCGTGAAGCTGTAGGTTGAGTCATGGTGGATGGAAGTGGTGAAGGCAGAACTAATGAAGATAACTTTGATATCACACATTAGACTGGTGGTGGTGTGGTGGGGTGGGGTGGGGTGGGGAGGGGGGATCTGCTCCTTATCACATCAAGATGGGGTTGGGGGACAAAACCACCAAGGCAGGGACAAATGTGCCACAGATTAATGAGCTGAGGATGAATTAGTTCTCACTGAGCTACAACATCAGTGTTTTTCCCGTTTGGTTAAAGGCACTCAAGTGATCAGACGGTTGAGAAATTGGTTTTGAAATCCAAATTAGGCACCTTAAAAACCACACGCAACCTATGGAAGCATATGCCATTGCATCATCTGCTGTTGCTCTCAATCTAGATACACTTAGCTCATTATTTATTGGGCCTCGCACACACACGAGTGTGTAGGGAGCAGATGGCAAACCCCCAACGGATCGCGAGAGTGCACGGTGAGCATCTAGGAGGAGAAGTAAAGGGCCTTCCTGGGTGCTTCAAGGGATTCCAAACGTGATGTCGCCGCTAATCCCATCAGGAAAACACAGCTAAATCCACCGCCACTGGGCCACAGTCACGCAGATTAGCCATGGCAGCAGCCAAGGATGAGATGGGACTATAAATAGCACTACAGAGCCACAGCCTCTGGTGCTGTCAATGGGGACTAGGTGGCAGACGACTTTCCTTCCAACGGGTCGCCGGAGAGAGGAAAGAGCGGAAGGGGATTCCCCCAGTGACTCAATGCCAAAATGCTCGTCCCCAATGTCATGCGTTCACTGTGAAACTCTTGGGCAGAGCAGCTGGGAGGCACAGTGGCAGCAAACAACCCCAAACGCTGTGACTGGTTGGCTGTGAATTTGCAGACAGCAAAAGAGCAGGACTGCTAGTTTGATTTTTTTTTTTTTTTTTGGTCACACTTTACCCCTCACAATAGTTATGTTGCTTGTGTGCTATCAATGCCAGCTTTCTCCTGGCTATGAAGTTGAGTACAAATGAGTCGCACCCACTGCATGCATCTTAATTGGAATGCATTTTGCATATTTGAGGTTGTTGTTGAGGTGTTTTAGAACAGTTTTCATTACACTGAACAAATTAACATGGGACACTTGAAGTTATCAGGAAGTTGTGGGAAAATTTTGGGCTCACAGTCAAATGGGATGATGATGGAGATGATCTGGAAGACCTTGATCCCTTTTAAAGGGGCCATTGCACTTTATCCACAAGGCACACAGGTCTGAATGAAATGTTTGTGACATATTTTGGTCACATTTTCTGTAATTATTGCAGCATCACTGTGAATACTCTTTTGCAGCCTTACTCAGAACGGATCATTTCAGTGCATGTTTCTTTAACTCTCACTCTTTAAACCACTGCATTTAACAACCCTCCACCACCACCACCACCACTGTCACATCTTAGCTGGCTAGCTCCTAGGTTGGATTGAGCCCGAATCAATGAATCACTGGTGGATAGGGGGATGTGGTTTCACTGGTTCAAAGGTTATGATTTTGACATTTTTTCTGATAATGTGGCCAATAATGATAATAATGGATTGCATTTATATAGTGCCTTTCAAGATACCCAAACTGCTTTACAATGAATCCACTATTCATTCACTCCACAGATGGGCAATGGTAGTAGTGCGCTACTGCTGTAGCCACAGCTGCCCTGGGGCAGACTGATGGAAACATGGCTACCAATCCCCGCCGACAGCTACTGAACATTTATACACATTCATACCCAGTATCTGTTGTGATCTGAGCGCTGACCCCATCTGCGCTCGGGTTGCTCTGTATTTCTCCTTTTCCATTATATTATTCCGGGGTTTGTTATTAGGGCCGCTTAGGGGCTTTTATTGTGACAGTATCACGGCCGCACTTCCGGCTGTCAAAGCCGAGCTGGGGCCATGACAGCTGTTTGTCATTTTTGTTAATTACTTCACCTCTTTTCTGATTTGTTTGTGTTCGGTATTTAAGGGAGCAGCTGAGGCTCACTCCTCGCTGCGACCTACACAATCCTACTCCTTGATGACGAGGGACTGCAGTTCCTATTTCCGACTCCAGTCTTCTCCTGAGTCTTGAATCCTTTTCTGCATATTCTAGTAAGTGTTTTTGCACAGCGCAGGCTGCGTCGTAGCTGCCACTCCTAGTCTTTCCTCAGAGTCTATTATTTTGTGTCTCAGCTTATGTTCGTGTTTTGCCCCACGTGGCTGTTTATTTTGTCATTTTGTCTTCTTGTGAATAAACGTGCAAACTTACTGTTTGGCATCTGGCGTCTCATTAATGCCCTGCAAGGGGCATTCATAACAGTATCATGGACACTGGAGGCAAGGTGGGTAAAATGTCTTGCCCAGGGTCACAACAGTAAAATGACTGGGGAAAGTGTTGACTCAAACCGCCAACCCTCTGGTTATTGGACGACCCACTCTATCTCCTGAGCCACTACCGCCCCAAACATTTCCCTCCTTCATTCCATTTTTGCTGAGCACCAAGAAGGACAGCAGGAAGTTCCATTTTTATATGGACTTTGGCATGACCCGGCCCAATAGATGCATTCTGGAAGGTTAAAACCTACCAACACACCATTTTTCAGTCAATGACCCTCTTAAAAGTAGCAGAATCTTAGTCGTACCTAATTTATCCAAGTTATGAAGTTCTTTAGCAGCAAGAAATTTCTGCTACTTTTTTAGATAAAAATTATTTCTACCACGGGTGTCCAAATATGTGGAACAGAGGGCCATTAGTGGGAAGAAATTCAGTGGAATCGCTTGTTGAAGACACTGGTTGGAGATAAAATCTGCAGGGTCTTGGCCCTAACCACTGAAATATTTTTTTTTTTTAAATCTTTTTTTTTTCTATCATTTGCTGGCCATTTCTTTCAAAATATGTGTGCTTTTTGACGGCAAATTTCCTTGGCAGTGTCATAGAATGAAAGGCCTAATTAGGTAGTTGAAACTCTGAGCTAACTAGCTGCTGCTCTGCTGAGCGACAGCACAGAATCCTCAGTGTTTAAGAAGTCTCTGCAGTGAGTGATCCACACGACGGATTATGCAGATTCAGAAACATGCCTCACACTTCTGAGAAAAAAAAAAAACTGTGCTTTATAGTTGCCTGCAGGGGCTTAAACATTACTCACAGTCATGTGCTCTCTCGTGACTACGGTCATACATGACTAATTTACTGAATGGATTATGCACATGCAGGCACATGTGATAAAGGGAGAAGTGCATCTGCGAAACTTGCACATGGAGGTGTGAAAGGATTATGTTCTTTGGGGTGGGTGTGCTGTCTGAGAAAAACCCGGCAGAAATGTCTGTCAGTGGCACTAATGCAAAAATCATAGTAACTCACACTGCTATGGAAGAAATACCACAACTTACTGTGACTTTTTATGCTTTGGGCTCTGCAGCAGCTGGAGATGTTTAGAAAAAAGACATCCTAGACTGCACTATATAGATACTTTCACTAGAGCTCCAAAAGAGGCCTCAAGTTATTCAAACAGGACTTTACTCACCTAGCAAAATGTTGTTTAAAAAAAGTGGCTGTGCACTATGTCTTTGACATATCAATTAGTGGGTTTCCATCTAGCAAAGCTGAGACATTGGACTTGCAAATAAAAATCCAATTTGAACCAGAAAATTAAAAGCAAAGAAGAAATGTCCCAGTACACTTTGCTCCACTGGTGAGATAAAAGAAAAAAAAAAAAAAACATCAGCTTTTTTATGAAATACATGAAAGAATTCCATTATTTTTCCACCTCCTGAGGTTTGGCACCATTTTAATTGGCTCTTCTTTCTTATCCCCTTTTGTTTGATTAACAGTTTTGTTTTTTGGACACAGCTAGAAAAATTTGTGACACTGACTTTACCTTGATTAAACTACCCTAAATATTTAGATAAGGGTAGTGGGTGAAAACAGGCAAACAGTTTCCATTTTCTCAAAAGAAACTAATCAACATTCAGTGTTTTCTGACTGTAGATCAGGAGATTCAAATGCTGATCCTAAACATACAGTGCTTTGAACAACTATGTCCCCCCTTTCTGATTTCTTATAGTTTTGCATATGTGTCACACTTAAATGTTTAAGATCATCAAACAAATTTTAATATTAAACAAAGATAACCAGTGCAAATACAAAATGCATTTTTTTAAAATTATTTCATTTATTAAGGGAAAAAAAGCAATCCAAACCTACCTGGCCCTGTGTGAAAAGGTAATTGGCCCCTAAGCCTAATAACTGATAACCTAATAATGGGTTTTTCACCCTGTGCAGCAACAACTTCAATCAAGCATTTATGATAACTGGTAATGAGTCTTTCCCGTCGCTGTTGAGGAATTTTGGCCTGCTCTTCTTTGCAGAATTGTTTTAGTTCAGCCACATTGGAGGACTTGATCTTGAGGTCACAAACTGATGACCAGAAATTCTCATTCAGGATTTTCTGGTAGAGGGAATTCATTGTTCTATCAATTACTGCAAGTTGTCCAGGTCCTGAAACAGCAAACCAGCCCCCAGATCATAAGGCTACCACCACCATGGTTGACTGTTGGTATGATGTGTCATGAATCACCCGTTTCACTGTGGAAAGTAGGACACCAAATGCTCTCTGTGAGTTTGCACATTTATTAAGAGATAAGACAAGAGATAAGATAAGCCTTTATTAGTCCCACAATGGGGAAATTCCAGGATTGCAACAGCACAGGGATAGCAACACTCAGAGCAATAATTAAGAAGATACGAAAGATATAAATAAGAGCAGTGGATATACATACATACACCTCAATATATAAATATATATACAAAGTGCGGAGCATTGTAGCGAGATGGAATAAACAGCATAACCGTCTACTTAGTTATCCTACATAGTATGAATATGTACCCATACATATTGTCACCCTCCGTAGTGACCAATACTGTCCTAGTTGTATATACTGGAGGGGATCATTGTGTAAGTCTATTGCGTCTTTTGCATTCAGTACTATTAGGTCGTCACATTTTTTTGCTATCTCTGCGAGCAGCCCTGCTTAGGTTATACAGTCTGACTGCCGTAGGTAGGAAGGACCTGCGAAACCTCTCGGTTGCGCACCTAGGATGATGTAGTCTGCTGCTAAATGAACTCCTCAGTGCGTTCAGTATGTCCTGCATAGGGTGGGACTCGGACTCCAGCAGAGATGACAGTTTAGCCACCATCCTTCTCTCTCTCCTATCTCTATTAGCATAAAAACAGAAAGAATGTTAACATACAAAAACTAAATCATGAAGTGCAAGTACAAAGACAAAAACTGGAAGAGAGTGGGGCTCGACATCCAGGGTGACGGAGCCAGAGAACGCCTGACCAGGGACAGAATCCAGCCGGAGCTCTTCCAAAGGCAGCAGGGCTCAAGGCTGGAAATAAGGTGCAAACATACCTGGACGGAGCTCTCCTACTCTCCTCAACAGCTGGACCCAAACACACTCAGGACAAACTGCTCTGCTCCTGAGTTACGGGTACACGTGGTAGAAGGACACGACAAACCCCAGAGGTTTGCCGTGCCCTTATATGCAGTACATAATCAGTCACAGGTGTGGACGCGTGATTGAAGAAAATAGCAGAATGAATAACAGGTGTGCAGCTCCCACCAGTTTGAGAGCCAGAAGCTGCACAGCGCTGTCAAAATAAAACATAACCAGAACCATAACAACACAACCCCAACATGTGAACATAACTACAAATGCACAATGACAATAACTGGACAAAATAATAATGGATCAGACAGAAAAAGACCGAACTAAAACTAAAGACTGGTCACAGCACCCAGCCATGCCCCAGGATCATGTAGTCCCCGCCCCTCAAGGGGTGGGGCCCAGACACCCCAGGGCAACATCAAAAGAAAACGAACCACCCAACACAGAAAACCTCCCAACAAGAAAAACAACCCACCACGGGGGGGGGGGCGGGGGGGGGGCAGGCATAGAGGGACCGAGACAAAACAACAACCAAAAAAGGAAAACAAAACAAAACACTCATTATCCACAACCTGAACACTACAGTGGCCCAGACTCCAGGGACCTCGAACGGAGACTAAGGTAGTTCAGGTGGCCTACCAGAGTCCCAAAACCACCAGAGCATATGGCAGAACACGTCTGGTGGCCGCCCAGAGTACCAGAACCACCTGACCGAATAGGGAAACCTGTCAAGTGGCCTCCCAGAATGCATGAGCCACCGGTCCGCCGAGTACAACACCCCACCCTCCCCCAGGCAGCGGCAGCTGGAACCCATGCTCCCAGCGACTCGCCTGTTCATCAGCATGGGGAAGGCGGGACCAGTGCTGCAGCAGATTTGCCCTCAACAGTAACTGCTGTCCAACAGTGGGGCCCGGTGATGGTGGTAGTCAACCAGCAAGGAGGCCGGACAAGGGAAGAGGCTGTACTGTGGGGACCTCCGGTGAGGACAGGGAGTCTCTGATAACCTCAAGCTGCGGAACGGCACACATGGCGGCCCCGGGGTGGGCTGTAGCACCCACGGCGGCCTTGGACTGGGGTATAGAACCCATGGCAGCACCAGGCTGGGGCATAGCACCCACAGTGACCCTGGACCGGAGCATGGTACCCATGATGGTCAGGCTGGCCCGCGAGAGCACCAGGCCAAGGAGGCAGTCAAACAATGGAGCCCCAGGCTGAGGTACTGCACCCACAGTGGCCCTGGACTGAAGTATGGCTGCACCCACGCAGGCCCCATACAGGGACATGGCTGCCCGCAGAGGCCCCGGACTGGGGTGTAGCTGCATCCATGGAGGCCCCGGACTGGAGCATTGCTGCACCCGTGGAGGCCCCGGACTAGGGCGTAGCTGCACCCGTGGAGGCCCCGGACTGGGGCGTAGCTGCACTCGTGGAGACCTCAGGCGGAGGGGGCGGAGCACCCATGGAGACCTCAGGTGAAGGAGGAGCAGCACCCACAGAGGCCTCGAACGGAGGGGGAGCAGCAGCCACAGAGACCACGAGAGAAGACTGGGGCAAAACACAGACAACCACTGGGTCAGAGTCACCGGCAGCAGTGGAGCCCGGCGAGAAGGACTCAGGTGCAGCTGAGGGCTGCACCTGGACCCCCCACCAAGAACCAGGAAAGATCTCTCAAGGACAGAGAAAGTGAAAACAAGAAAGAGCACTTGCCTGAGCTCGAGCTCCACTGCTGTCCAGAATGCCAGTGATCCTGGCTGGGAAGTCTCGGCTCTCCCCTCCTGGGCATCCCCACCCGGCACCACCACCTCAGACGGGGGGGGGGGGGCGTCTTGGTCCTCTCAGTCTGGACATCCACTCCAGACATGACCACCTCAGATGGGAAGGAAAGAAAAAACACTGGAACAAAGTTGCCAGCAGTGGTGGAGCTTGGCGAGGAGAATCCAGAAGCAGAGGACATCTGCAGCCGGTTCTCCTCACCACAAGCCAGACAAGAGTACTCTAGATCTGTGGATGTTCGAACAGAACAGAGTACTTGCCTGGACTCAAGCTCCACCGCCGCCCAGGACTCCGGTGACTCTGCTGCGATGACCTCAGAAGAAGGCATGATGGTTGATGCACCCAGATGACCTCCAGGCTTGGTGCCCCCCGCTGGTGGACCTCCCAACGGGATGGCTGCTGCTGAAGGTGAACTCACTGACGGTGCCGGCTCCCATGTCGCTGAATCCAGGGGACACACAACTGTTGGCTCAGGATTCAGGGCACGGGTGGCGCTCTCCTCCCATCCTGGACGTCTCCGCAGGGCAGGAATGGGAACTCCTAGGACCACTGGTTCCTCCGTCGTCCGGCAGTTCCTACCCCAGAGCGATGGATCCTCAGAAGCCACACAGAAACACACGGGAGAGGGAGGTGAGGGTGAGTTAATAGCAGCAGGTGGTGAGGACTCAGCTAAACTTGGCTGCTGTAGCTGAGCCTCATCACCGGGACTCAGGCAAGGTATATCATTATGAGGCAAAAAGGAATGACAACCCACTTGCCTTATTTCCAGGTGCCTGATGGTTCCTGCTGCTGAGGTGGGACCAGACAAGGCTCTTCTTTCCACCATTGACGTTGCCTGGGAAGGAGGCGGAGGCTCGGGTGTCTGACGACGGCGGTGGGATGCCGGAGATCAGGGCTGGGGAGGAGCCGATGGTGCCGAGGTCAGGAACACCCTCTTGCTGACACGGGACCTTGATTAATGGATGGAGCTCCTTCCGCAATACTCTCACTGCACATCCTCCAACAGAAAAACCCTCTCCCTTCCTTCAGCGTGCAGTACGAGCCGGGGGTGACACTGCACAGCCGCCTCTGCCAAACAAGTTCCTCAAAGCGTCTTTTGGGGTGGAAGATGCGTGTGCATTGGCAATGAGTCCATCCACTTCCTGGAGCGCAGCACAGAGTTCCCACCCCAACCTCCGTGAAAACTGTCTTTCACCTGCTGACATCTCAGCAGGCAAAGAATGGCAAGAGAAAAAGAAAAGGTAATCACGGGAAAAAGAAAAAATTACAGAACTCACAGAGGCTGGTATCCAAGTGGTAGTGTCTTTCTGTCATGAATCGTCCATTTTATGGGCAAAAGTAGGACACCAAACACTCTCTGTGAGTTTGTACATTTATTAACATAAAAACAGACAAGAACGTTAACATACAAAAACTAAATCATGAAGTGCAAGTACAAACACAAACACAGGAGGAGAGTGGGGCTCGACGTCCAGGGGGACGGAAGCCAGAGAACGCCTGACCAGGGACAGAATCCAGCCGGAGCTCTTCCAAAGGCAGCAGGGCTCAAGGCTGGAAAAAAGGTGCAAACATACCTGGACGAAGCTCTCCTACTCTCCTCAACAGCTGGACCCAAACACACTCAGGACAAACTGCTCTGCTCCTGAGGACAGGCACACATGGTAGAAGGACACAACAAACCCCAGAGGTTTGCCGTTCCCTCATATGCAGTACATAATCAGTCACAGGTGTGGACGCATGAGTGAAGAAAATAACAGAATTAAGTTTACTCTGGGATTTCTCCGGTTTCCTCCCACATGCCAAAAACATGCAAGTTAGGTTAATTGGCATCAAACTGGGGATTCTAAATTGTCCTTAGGTATGACTGTGAGAGTGAATGGTTGTCTCTCTCTCTGTGTTGGCCCTGCGATGGACTGGCGATCTGTCCAGGGTGTACCCTGCCTCTCGCCCAAAGATGCTGGGATAGGCTCCAGCTCCCCCGCGACTTGAAAAGGATTAAGCGGAAGAAGATGATTTATTTATTTTTTTTGTTACTTATTTGTACCCGTAGGTAGATTTGGTTTGCAGTCTGGTGACAAGCCACCGGTTGCCGGTCGCTGCGTGCGCGAGCGCCCTAAACCTACATGTTTTGGTATGCGGGAGGAAACTGGAGAAATCCCAGAGTAAACCCACGCAACACGGGGAGAACATGCAAACTTCGCACAGCTCACTGTTGGTCGGGGGCTAGGATCGAACCCACGATCTCACGATCCCCGCGATCCCCCGGCCGAGGGTAAACTGTGCTGCCACAGTGCTAAACCATTGCGCCACCGTGCAGCCCCCATGGATGAATGAATAACAGGTGTGCAGCTTCGACTAGTTTGACAGCCGGAAGCTGCATAGTGTTGTCAAAATAAAACATGACCGGAGCCATAACAACACAACCCCAACATGTAAACATAACTACAAATGCACAATGACAATAACTGGACAAAATAACAATAGAATAGACAGAAAAAGACTGAACTAAAACTAAAGACTGGGCACGACACCCATCCGTGCCCCAGGATTATGACATGATGTTCTTTTTATGACATGTTTTGATTTTCCACCAGATGTAACAGGATGCATACCTTGTAAAAAGTTCAGCTTTTGTCTCATTAGTCCACAAAATATTTTCCCAAAAGTCTTGGGAATCATCAAAATGTTTTTTTTGGTTTTGTTTTGTTTTTGTTTTTTTCAAATGTGAGACAAGCCTTTGTGTTCTTTTTGGTCAGCTGTGGTTTTCACTTTGGAACTCTCACATGGATGTCATTTTTGCCCAGTCTCTTTCTTATTGTTGAATCATGGACCAGTGTCCAAACTGAAGCACTGGTCAAGGCCTTGGGGTAAGGAGCTCTGGAGGAGTAGTACCTTTCCTAGTGGCCCTTGTGGCATCCTAGACTGGTCTCCCCAGACCCAGCGTCAAGTGCAGCAAATCCCCCAGAACTCTACTTACATTTCAGGAGTCTGGGCAATTATGGCCAACCCCAAGCGGCCACTAGCCTATCCTTGATTTGCCCCTGTTAACACTGCAAAACATGGCGGATCTAGGGGAGCAAACCCCGAAAAAAACAACAACATGCTGTTGCTATCTATATAGCACAATGAAGACGTCTTATTATTATAACTCATACTGCATCGTCCGTCGCACAGGTGAACAAGGGACGCATCCCTCAGTAACTAGCCGGGATGAGGTAGAAAAGTGTGCTGCTGGCTGTGACAGTTTGTTGCTGTCCTCCAAAACATCCGGTACTAGAACTCATAACCGAACTAGAAAGACTGGTACCTTAAAAAAACAGTGATTCAATGTAATATCATCTGCATTGCAATGATAAATGTAAGAACCCTACAGGATAATCTGAAACTAGCCTCGTGTGTGAAGACCACTGTGATCTAGGTCTGGACATTCTGGCAATACAAGTCAGACGTACATCGACAGGAATGATGACATTCGATGATGAGTCCCTGAGAGGATGGTCACTTGTATGGAGTGGCCATAAACAGAAACATGAGCATGGAGTAGGGATACTGCTTGCACCACATGTGAAACTAGAATGCTGTCAGGAACATCTACCTTCCAGGATAATATAGACTACAGTGCATGTGAAGGGAGTGAGATTATCTATCTTAAATTCATACTCCCCAACTGATTCAACCAAGTCAAAATCTTCAAAATCTGCCTTCCATGTAGCCCTGAGTAAAGCAAAGGAAGAGCTTGAAAGAAATCCACAGTTCAAACTTGTTACCCTTGGTGATTTCAATGCCACAATTTCCTTGGAAAGTAAGGAATCAGGAGCACGGGGTGACACACTCGGTCATAACAACTCTGATAGAGTTACAACTAATGATAATGGTGAATGTACAGTGGGGCAAAAAAGTATTTAGTCAACCACCAATTGTGTAAGTTCTCCCATTTAAAAGATGAGAGAGGTCTCCAATTTTCATCATAGGTATACCTCAACTATGAGAGACAAAATGAGAAAAAAAAATCCAGAAAATCACATTGAAGGATTTTTAATGAATTAATTGGTAAATTCCTCAGTAAAATAAGTATTTGGTCACCTACAAACAAGCAAGATTTCTGGCTCTCACAGACCTGTAACTTCTTCTTTAAGAGGCTTCTCTGTCCTCCACTCGTTACCTGTATTAATGGCACCTGTTTGAACTCATTATCAGTATAAAAGACACCCATCCACAACCTCAAACAGTCAGACTCCAAACTCCACTATGGCCAAGACCAAAGAGCTGTCAAAGGACACCAGAAACAAAATTGTAGACCTGCACCAGGCTGGGAAGACTGAATCTGCAATAGGTAAGCAGCTTGGTGTGAAGAAATCAACTGTGGGAGCAATTATTAGAAAATGGAAGACATACAAGACAACAGATAATCTCCCTCGATCTGGGGCTTCACGCAAGATCTCACCCTGTGGGGTCAAAATTATCACGAGAACGGTGAGCAAAAATCCCAGAACCACATGGGGGGACCTAGTGAATGACCTGCAGAGAGCTGGGACCAAAGTAACAAAGGCTACTTCAGAAAAACACTACGCCGCCAGGGACTCAAATCCTGCAGTGCCAGACGTGTCCCCCTGCTTAAGCCAGTACATGTCCAGGCCCGTCTGAAGTTTGCTAGAGAGCATTTGGATGATCCAGAAGAGGATTGGGAGAATGTCATATGGTCAGATGGAACCAAAATAGAACTTTTTGGTAAAAACTAAACTTGTGTTTGGAGGAGAAAGAACACCATACCTACTGTGAAGCATGGGGGTGGAAACATCATACTTTGGGGCTGTTTTTCTGCAGAGGGACCAGGACGACTGATCCATGTAAAGGAAAGAATGAATGGGGCCATGTATCGTGAGATTTTGAGTGAAAACCTCCTTCCACCAGCAAGGGCATTGAAGATGTAACGTGGCTGGGTCTTTCAGCATGACAATGATCCCAAACACACCGCCCGGGCAATGAAGGAGTGGCTTCGTAAGAAGCATTTCAAGGTCCTGGAGTGGCCTAGTCAGTCTCCAGATCTCAACCCCATAGAAAATCTTTGGAGGGAGTTGAAAGTCTGTGTTGCCCAGCGACAGCTCCAAAACATCACTGCTCTAGAGGAGATCTGCATGGAGGAATGGGCCAAAATACCAGCAACAGTGTGTGAAAACCTTGTGAAGACTTACAGAAAATGTTTGACCTCTGTCACTGCCAACAAAGGGTATATAACAAAGTATTGAGATGATCTTTTGTTATTGACCAAATACTTATTTTACTGAGGAATTTACCAATTAATTCATTAAAAATCCTTCATTGTGATTTTCTGGATTTTTTTTTTCTCATTTTGTCTCTCATAGTTGAGGTATACCTATGATGAAAATTGGAGACCTCTCTCATCTTTTAAGTGGGAGAACTTGCACAATTGGTGGCTGACTAAATACTTTTTTACCCCACTGTATGTTGGCATGGTGTTTGAAAAACCGCATGAGGATAATGAACAGTATCTTTAGAACAAAAAGGGTACATCATGGCAGCATGCTGTTACTGGTAAATGGAAATGAGTTGATTACGTCTGCACAACAGGATGGGTATCCAGATTTGTTTGATCGTGCCGAGTGTTCATTGGTCCTTCAGTGTTGTTCAATACTGATCACAGGCTTTGTTGATGAATATCAGATTTCCCTTATCAAAGAGAAGCGTTTGTGAGTTAAATCACAAATGTCAAGCACACTCCAAAAAAAGTACGACAGACCATCAGGTATTGAGAGATAGCCCATTACTGCAGCAGAAGTTAACAGAGAAGTTGGACAAGGAATTTGAAGGAATCGACCTGGAAGATTTGATGAATTAAATGAACCAATCGTAATTACAGTTAAGAAATGTGCTGAGGAAGTTTGTCCTTGAATATACTCGGATGCGAAGAAGAAAAAAACAGAGGGAAGATTTGACTCTCTCGCAAATGATACATGGTCTGCGGCAGTGCACCAATCAAAAGGGGGTTAGAAAGC
Source organism: Pholidichthys leucotaenia (assembly GCA_020510985.1). NCBI lineage: Eukaryota > Metazoa > Chordata > Actinopteri > Cichliformes > Pholidichthyidae > Pholidichthys > Pholidichthys leucotaenia. The sequence continues at coordinate 330,104,471 of CM035840.1, read as the reverse complement.
TACAGATATCTGTGATATCCTACCGTGTAGCAATGATCACACTTGAGTTATTTCTTTGGCTAACTCTGCCATTTATTCTGCAACACACATAATATGACTGAACATGGATTCTGCGCGGGGTTTTCACACTCTTATTCTAATGTGTCCCCTTAGTAGCAGTGCTGAACAATAAAGGTAGTTCCCCCTAGAGGCATGTGCCAGTAATGTTTTAAGTTAGACTTGCAGTCTACCACATCCCTCCCCTCTAGATTAAACTATTCTTAAACACATGTGCCATACACATAATGTCTTTCTCTTTTTTTTTTTTTTTTTTATATGTATAACACACATAACAGTCTAACTGGGGAATTGGTTTGACTACCGCATCCCAGTGAGGTTCCAGGACGCATTCTTGTCCTGTGGCTGGGGAACTCACTACTGACTAAGTATAGTCCTTCAAGTAGTCTGGAGCTTTCCTAGCTCGCTGAGATCTTCTCACGGCTGGTGAGCCAACTGCAGGTGAAGACTCAGACTGCTCCACTGTTTCGGCTGCTGCAGTGCTGCCCGTAGAATCTGCAGAGACGGGTACCTCAGGTATCACCTGAAGTGGTGGTTCGTTGATGCTCTCCTCAGAATGGTTGTCAGACAACACCTCTGGTGCCATCGGCAGGGGAATGGAGCTCCTACCACGAACTTGGTCGATGTGTCGCCTCACCACTTGTCCATGGCCTAATGTCACCTTGAATGACACAGGGCCTGTCTTCTCTGTTATTTCTCCTGGTACCCAGGCTGGTCCTGAGCCAAAGTTGCGGGTGTAGACCACGTCTCCTTCTCTCAGTATTCTCTCTCTAGCATGCATGTCATGATAACCTTTTTGTTTCTCTTGTTTATCATGCACTTTGTTTCTGAAGTCTGGATGTATTAAGTCAAATGTTGACCTCAACTTCCTTCCACACAACAGCTCAGCTGGTGACTTGCCAGTTGTAGATTGGGGTGTTATTCGATAGCTGAACAGAGCTCTCGACATTCGGGTTTCAATAGAGTCTCCTGTCATCTTTTTCATGAGTGACTTGAACGTCTGCACGGCCCTCTCGGCTAAGCCGTTAGAAGAAGGATGGTATGGCGCAGTCGTGATGTGACGTATGCCATTCTTTTCAGAAAACTCTTGGAACTGTTCACTCGTAAAACATGTACCGTTATCTGATACTATGATTTCAGGTAGCCCATGTTGGCTGAAACTCTTTCTAAGACATTCAATGGTAACAGTAGAAGTAGAGCTACTCACAGAATATGCATCGATCCACTTTGAGTATGCGTCAACTATGATCAGGAACATTCTTCCCATCCATGGACCTGCGTAGTCAATGTGAATTCTTCTCCATGGTTTATCTGGAACTTCCCAGGGATGTAGTGGGGCTGCTGGAGGACTGTTCCTGTTCTCCTGGCATGCCGCACATGACTTCACAAGCGCCTCCACCTCTGCATCCATGTTGGGCCACCACATGTAACTCCTCGCCAACGCTTTCATGCGAGTGATGCCAGGGTGTGCTTGGTGTAGTTGTTGCAGTAAGGCATTCCGACCAGGTGGTGGAACAACCACGCGTCCTCCCCACAGGATACAACCTTCCTGGGTGCTGAGCTCATCCTGTCGTCGGGCATAGGGAATGAACTCAGGACTGTTCATCTTCGGCCATCCTCGCAAGATGTATTCTCGCACTCTTGCTAGAACAGGGTCTTTGTCTGTCCACTTCTTTATTTGTTGTGCGTTCACCAGGGGCACGCCGATATCTTCAAACAATAGCACTCTCTCCTCCTCCTCAGGCGTGCTGTCTCTTCCTCCATCCAAGGGTAGCCTACTCATCGCGTCAGCATTCGTATGGTCCCGTCCGGCTTTGTAAACGATGGTGTACTCATACGCTGCTAATGTAACGGCCCATCTCTGAATTCTCTGAGATGTCATCTGGGGTATGGCTCTCATTTCACTGAACAGTGAAATTAGTGGCTTGTGGTCAGTCACTATAGCGAACTGTTTCCCGTACAGGTATTTGTGGAACTTTTTTACACCAAATACTACTGCAAGGCCCTCCTTGTCTAGCTGGGAGTAGTTTTTCTCAGCTGCACTAAGAGTTCTTGAGACGAACCCTATGGGTCTCTCTGAGCCATCCTCCATATGATGAGAGAGTACAGCACCCACACCGTAGGGTGATGCGTCACACGCCAGGATGAGTGGTTTGTTTGAATCATAGTGCACTAACACACTACAGGACTGAAGTAGCGCTTTGGACTCTTCAAACGCCTTCTGCTGCTTGACCCCCCATGACCATTTTTCTTCCTTCTTAAGTAAGGTATGTAGTGGTGCCAGCAGCGTGGAGAGCTTTGGGAGGAACCTATGGTAATAGTTCAACAAGCCCAGGTAGGCTTTTAACTCAGTAACATTTTGTGGCTCAGGCGCCTCCGCAATGGCTTCCACTTTGTCTGTTAGAGGGTGTAGACCACTGGCGTTGATCTTGTGGCCTAGGAACACCACCTCTTTTCCCATGAACTCACACTTGCTTCTTTTCAACCTCAGACCGCTTTTCTCCAACCGTTGAAGCACTTCCTCCAGCGTTTTCAGATGTTCTTGTTCATTTGGTCCTGTACAAAGGATGTCATCCAAATAAATGGCAACATTCGGAATTCCACCTAGGATGCCCTCCATAGTTCTCTGGAATATAGCAGGACTGGAAGCTACTCCAAATGGTAAGCGTGTGTAGGTATATAAGCCTTTGTGTGTATTGATGGTTACATACTTTCTTGATTCTTCTTCCAAGACTACTTGTTGATAAGCGTGACTCATGTCTAATTTCGTGAAGTGTCGGCCGCCGTTCAGCTGTGCGAAGAGGTCCTCCACTTTAGGAATTGGATACTGATCCACCCGTGATGCTCGATTGACAGTGAGTTTGTAATCTCCACATATTCTAATGGAGCCATCCGGCTTTCTCACTGGGACTATGGGCGCCGCCCATTCTGCAACCTGCACTGGCTCAATGATCTTGTCATCCAGCAGCCTCTGTAGCTCGCTTTCGACCAGTGGCTTGACTGCATAGGGTACCGGTCGGGGTTTGCAGAATCGTGGTTGGGCCTCCTTGTCCACATTAATCTTTGCAGTGACACCTTTTAGCTGTCCTAAGCCTTCTTTGAACACCTCAGCGTGTCTTTCGAGGATCTCCTCCAGCTGCAATTTGGGCTGAGATTCCACCTTATTCACCAACTGATCCATCATGGCCAGTTCTTGTAGCCAACTTCGCCCTAGTAGATTTGGTCCTTCGCTCCCAACTACTACTACAGGTAAGTCCTTTTCTTTGTTTTTGTGTTGCACCTTCACTTGTGCCATGCCTAGCACGTCTAGCTTCTCTCCTGTGTATGTTTTTAATTTTAATGAACAGGGATTTAATTCTGCTGTGTCTGTTTTCTTCCACAGTTGTGTATATTGCTGTTTACTTAATATGGTTACTCCACAGCCTGTATCAACTTCAAATGTTACTTTCATTCCATTAACATTCATGGTACGCGTGATGGGCGCTACCTTGGTCAGCTCCTCTGACGTGTTGTAAATTGTGTGAAAACCCATGTCTTCTGTATCACTTTCTCCCTCCCCTCTAAGTTGATTCGCTCGCTGGTCCTTTCCAGGGCCCTTGTTTTCATTCTTTTGCCCTTTTACTGTTGCCTTCTGCACCTGTGCATTGCCCACCTTTGTTCTACATGCTTTCTTAATGTGCCCTCGCTTGCCACAATTATGACACAGCTCAGTGGCAAATTTGCACTCGGCGGCATTGTGCTGGCCTTTGCAGCGATAACAACTGGGGAATTTGTGCTGATTTTTGTCAGTCGACACTTTGTGGACACCTACTTGGGTCTTAGGCACACGAACATGCGTTGCTGTGTCCTCTGTTAGCTTCCCTTGCATCTCTCTCACATCTTTAGATGCTGTTTCCATCGCTTGGCATAATTCCAAAGCCTTTGCAAAAGTGAGTTTTGTTTCAAATAAAAGTCGCCGTTGCATTCGGTCATCATTCACTCCACACACAAGTCTGTCTCTTAACATTTCTTCCAATGAGTCTTTGTAATCACAGTGCAGTGTTAATTTCTTCAGTTCTGCCACATACTCTGCTATGGACTCAGTGTTTCTCCTTATGCGTGAATTAAATTTAAATCGTTGCACGATTTCACTCGGTTTGGGGCTGAAGTGCTTCTGAAGCTCAGCAGTAAGCTGGTCGTACGTTTTATCTTTCGGTAATGCAGGGCTTATTAAATTTCTCAACAAACTGTAAGTAGTTGCACCAACTCCACTCAACAGTACAGCCTTCCTTTTGTCTGGCTCCTCAATCTCATTAGCTTCGAAGAAAAAGTCCAACATTTCACTATATTCTTCCCATGACTGAGTCGAGTTATCAAAAGGGGTTACCGTTCCGATTACAGCCGCCATTGCTCGTCGTGGTGGGGAAACCTCGTTTTCCTCCTCTGAACTTGCACTCGAACTACTGGAGTCACTTGAATTCGCCACACTTGCAATGTTCTCTGTTTCTCGCCGCTGATTTTTTTCTTTTAATCCTCGTCGCCAATTGTGTGATATCCTACCGTGTAGCAATGATCACACTTGAGTTATTTCTTTGGCTAACTCTGCCATTTATTCTGCAACACACATAATATGACTGAACATGGATTCTGCGCGGGGTTTTCACACTCTTATTCTAATGTGTCCCCTTAGTAGCAGTGCTGAACAATAAAGGTAGTTCCCCCTAGAGGCATGTGCCAGTAATGTTTTAAGTTAGACTTGCAGTCTACCACAATATCCATCAAGCTTCGACGTAGGCAGTTAAAAAATGACTACTATAAGGAATTGGCTGCAAACATAAATTCTGCTGCTGAAGCGAGGGCAGTTGAAAAGGAATTTGCATTGGCAAAGAAGTTCAAGATATTGAAATACAAATCTAAGCATGCGATCTCGAAGTCCAAACTCAAGCAACACTTCAAAAAGCACTTTGAGCAGAGGGAGCTAACTACTCCACCTGAGTGTGCAAACCCGTGTGACTTTTTACATCTTTGTGATGAGGCCATATATATAGATGAAGAGGTACCAGACAAGGAGGAGGTTCGTGACATTTTGAAAAGCTTTAAGAACAACAAAAGAACGGATAAGCTAAAAACCGAGCATCTAAAATATAATGAGAGTAAATACCTAATTAATGTGATCCTATCTCTGATGGTATTGATATGGACACTTGTTAAGGTCCCTGTCTCGTGGCTTCATTCCAATATTATCTGTTTATATAAGAAGGGTAAACTGAGTGTCATTGAGAACTATTGTGGTCTGTCCATTGGAGCAAATAGGAGTCGTATTCTAGCAAAAATCATCATAAACCAAGTTAAGAAAGTGTACGAAACACACATTAGTGAAGCCCAATATGGTTTCCACCAGCATGTCTCAACAACAGATACAATATTTATTTTGAAGTCGGTAGTTGACAAGGTTGGTGGCCCTTTCATCATGTCTTATATTGACCTGAGTTCTGCGTTTGACCATGTTCCTCGTGATTTCCTCTTTCAAGTGCTGAGTATACAAATGGGCGCAGCGTGGCTCACATCGATATTACAAGCACTTTACATGAACACAACAGCATCCATCAGTGGGATGAAGTCCAAGTTTAATGTATGTATAGGATGCCACCAAGGAGGTCAAGAATCCTCTTTTCTGTTCAACTATTACTTTGACTTTGTGCTAAAAGTCACAGCCAGTGACACTGATAAGGCCATCCCTGGCAGATGGGGAATTAATCTTGAATACAACATACCGCATCTTTGTACTAATAGAGAACAGCGCTGTCATGGCCAGCTGCAAGGTATGGAAGTTATGAAGTGGATCTTGTATGCTGACGATGTTGCTCTGTTCTCTAAGTCCATCCGTGAGGTGGAAAAAGTTTTGCGTATCCTCAGTGAGACATGTAAGTATTTTGGGCTAACAATATCTTTCAAGAAAACTAAGACTCGAGTGTTCAACGACCAAGCCCTTGCAAAGCAGACAACCTTGTTTTCTATAGAAGGACATGCCATTGAGAATGTGACACAGTTTTGCTATCTTGGTCAAATTGTTACCAATGCAGAGGATGGATGCTTTACCGAAGACCGTGTGGCCAGTGCAATAGCTAAGTTCAATGAGCTACATAATATCCTGAGGTCAGCACACCCCTAGCCATTTCATCCTGAGCTTGACACGTTGGAGCTGCCTTCACCTGAGATTGACATGCTGCAGTTGTCTTCACCTGAGCTCTGTGCTGCCCAGCTGCTGTTCCTTGAGTTTCGGAACCCAGCTTTGTGTTGACCCATTTGGTGGTCCAGGGACTGTGGTGGGTCACCTGACGTGCTGTTCTCCCCCGTTAGGTGGCCTTGGGACTCTGACAGGCTACCTGACTGGCTGTGTCCACCCATCTGGTGGTCCATGAACTTTGGTAGATCGCTCGGTGCACCTTTCTGTTTGGGGGCCCTGGGACTTTGACAGACCACCCAACGGATTGTTTTCCAGCCCAGCCATGGGTTGTTGGACTGAGGGGGCATGTGTGAAGCCCACTGGCTTTTTCCCCCCCACAACCCATCTGGCTTGGGGTTTCCCCCCCTTTTTTTTTTTTACCTTGCAAGCATCTTCGTGGACTGGTGCCATCGGAACTGCCTCCAGATCAACGCAAGGAAAACTAAGGAGCTGGTGGTGGACTGCCGCAGGCATGGGCAGCCCCTCACAGTACCAGTAAATATACAGGGAACAGACATCGAGATGGTGACATCCTATAAGTACCTGGGTGTTCATCTGAACAATAAACTAGACTGGTCACACAATACTGACGCACTCTACAAGAAGAGACAGCGCAGGCTGTTCCTGCTGAGGAGACTCAGGTCTTTTGGTGTACAAGGGGCGCTGCTGAAGACATTCTATGACACGGTGGTGGCATCAGCCATCACTTTTGGAGTGGTCTGCTGGGGCAGTGGCATTACTGCAGCCGATAGGAAGAGACTGAACAAACTGATTAAGAAAGCTAGCTCTGTCCTGGGGCAGCGCCTTGATCCGGTGGAGGAGATAGGAGAGAGAAGGACGGTGGCTAAACTGTCATCTCTGCTGGAGTCCGAGTTCCACCCTATGCAGGACATACTGAATGCACTGAGGAGCTCATTTAGCAGCAGACTACATCATCCCAGGTGCACAACCGAGAGGTTTCGTAGGTCCTTCCTACCAACGGCTGTCAGACTGTACAACCTAAGCAGGGCTGCTCGCAGAGATAGCAAAAAGACGTAACAAACTAATAGTTTTTTGAATGCAAAAGATGCAATAGACTTACACAATGGTCCCCTCCGGCATACAACTAGGAAAATATCGGTCGCTATGGAGGGTGAGAATATGTATGGGCACATAATCATACCATGTAGGATAACTAAGTAGATGGTTATGCTGTTTCATCCCATCTAGCAACAATGCTCTGCACTGTGTGTGTTTATATATTTACATATTTATTCCATCTAGCTACAATGCTCAGCACTGGGTGTGTTTATATTTATATATCTATATATTTATTCCATCTAGCTACAATGCTCCGCACTGTGTTTTTATATATCTACATATTATTATGGAGGGTGAGAATATGTATGGGCACATAATCATACCATGTAGGATAACTAAGTAGACGGTTATGCTGTTTCATTCCATCTAGCAACAATGCTCTGCACTGTGTGTGTTTATATATTTGCATATTTATTCCATCTAGCTACAATGCTCAGCACTGGGTGTGTTTATATATTTATATATCTACATATTATTCCATCTAGCTACATTGCTCCGCACTGTGTGTGTTTATATACTTGCATATTTATTCCACCTAGCTGCAATGCTCCGTACTGTGGGTGTTTATATATTTACATATTTATTCCATCTAGCTACAATGCTCTGCACTGTGTGTTCATATATTCATATATTTATTCCATCCAGCTACAATGCTCTGCACTGTGTGTCTGTGTGTGTGTGTATATATACTGTATATATTTTATAGTAATACGTACATATGTTTATTAGCTGCTCTTGCTTGCTTGTTTTTTTTCTTGCCTTCTGATTGTTGCTCTGAGTGTTGCTATCCCTGTGCTGTTGCAATCCTGGAATTTCCCCGTTGTGGGACTAATAAAGGCTTATCTTATCTTATCTTATCTTATCTTATCTTATTATTCCATCTAGCTACATTGCTCCACACTGTGTGTGTTTATATACTTACATATTTATTCCACCTAGCTGCAATGCTCCGTACTGTGGGTGTTTATATATTTACATATTTATTCCATCCAGCTACAATGCTCTGCACTGTGTGTCTGTGTGTGTGTGTATATATATATTTTATAGTAATATGTACATATGTATATTAGCTGCTCTTGCTTGCTTGTTTTTTTTCTTGCCTTCTGATTGTTGCACTGAGTGTTGCTATCCCTGTGCTGTTGCAATCCTGGAATTTCCCCGTTGTGGGACTAATAAAGGCTTATCTTATCTTATCTTATCTGGATTCCTCCCTTAAAGGGGGGGCACTATCATGGTTGACAGGTTTATAGACATGTCCTGCCCTTTAAGTTATGACTACTGTTTGTTATTGTTATTAGTGCTCCTCAGTCTTTAGTTCACTTTTACTTTGAAGTATATTCTGGTTTGTTTAGCGTCACTGTTGTTTGTCATTTCCTGTTATCGTCATTGACTCCTTAGTTCCTAATTTGCCACAGCTGTTCCTTATTTTGCTAATTAAATTCATTTCTATTTAGTTGACTCCGCTCTGGATCTCAATGTGGCGTCCACATCATTCCTGCCTGTAACACAAGCTCACTTCACGTCATTATTAGATTGAAGTAAGTTGTTTCCGCCGTTACGGCTTGTATTTTGTTTTCAGCCCATAAGCTGCTTTATTTTGTCAATAAATATGCCAAAGCGTTACCCAGGACTTGAGTCCTTCTTGACGCCCCGGGTGGCATCATGGCAGACTTTCCTTTTCTTTTTGCAGAGAGAAGCCAGAGGAAAAGTGTGAAGAGTAAGTGGGCAGACGGAGAGGCAGAGTGAGTGTGGGCAGGAGCTGAGCAGGTAGGTAAGTAGATTCCTGGAGAAAGTAAGAATGATAGCAAAAGGCAAACACAAAGTTTCTGATAGAGCTAAGTTTAGTCTCGGGCACAAGAGGCAAGTACCACACACAACACTCAAACAAGAAGTCAACCACTCTCATAGGTCTTTTCCATCAAAACGGTTCCAGTGCTTAACTGGAGCCAGAGCCTGATTAGCACCAGTTCTTTGGTTTTCCACAGCCTGAAGCACCATTCCCAAGCTCTCAAAAGTGAGGCTAATGTGGCCCCAACTCCTAGCTGGGCCAGCGGGAGCACCAGTTTATGTTGGTTACACCCACAGCCATGGGCGTGGTTAACTGACCAGCTTCAGAACATTACTGACCACCATGTTGCTTTCTAAACAGCGGAGCAAACGACGGATTCCAAAACCAAACATATTTAGAGTGAAGAGGAAACACATTTCTTGGCTCTATGGACATAAGCAGAAGTACAAGATAAACTGGAGGGGGCCACTCATGTGATGAACTGTTTTGGAGGATAAGCCAGCCAGCTGGACCATCGTCACTGCTGTGGATTAGGCTGTACAACAAACTACTCAAAACACACTGGTAAGTGTATTGCCTTTAAAATGCCAAACGTTAACGAATATATATACATACATATACAGTATATCCGCTTGTATTGATATGTAACGGCCAAAGTGCAGATATTTTTTTTACTCACTCTTGTGACTATAGTCTTTTCCGTTAGCTATGCTAACAAGCGAACAGTGCTTTTACTACGACCAAACGTTTGTCCTCGCCATCAAGAAATGGAAATGAACAGGTGGTCTCTGCTGACAAATGTATATCGCTTGTATTGATATGTAACGGCCAAAGTGCGGATACTATTTTACTCACTCTTGTGGCTATACTATTTTCGGTAGCTATGCTAACAAGCTAACAGTGTTTTCACCACGAACATTTCTCCTCGCCATAAAGAAATGCGTGTTTGAGAAACTAGAACAAAAATCTTAGCGTCTTACAGAATACTTTTTTTTTTATAAAGACATCAAGCGCAAAATAAGTTTTTTGTGGTATCAATACTGTGTATGAATGGGTGCCTTGCGTTGTGTTATGGGAGATTTTTCTACCAAAGACACTAGTAATGTCGTCTTTTTTACAATTCTAGTCATCATCATATCATCATCATAGCAGTCTGTCGTGGACGACAATGACTGTTTCATTTAGGTCTGATCAGATTCCTCCACACAGCTCTGTCCTTAGCCTTCCGCTGCCAGGAACTCCTGTCTATGTCCAACTTCTTCAAGTTTCTTTTTACAGTGTCTTTAAATCTGAGCCTTGGTCTACCCTGATTGCATTCGCCCTCGCATTAACTGTGAGTAGAGTAACTGCCGAGGGAGACGCTGGTGGTCCATCCTGTCAACATGTCCGAGCCATCTCAGGTTCATCTGTATTAACATGTCCTCCACTGATGGTAGACCAGCTCGTTTCAACACTTCTATGTTGGTTATCTTGTCTTTCCATGAGATGTTCATTATGGCTCGAAGGTGTCTCATCATGTGGAGTTTCTTCACCTGCACTCTATTTTTATTTATTTATTTATTTTATTTGTTTATTTGTCAGGGACAGTGCAATAAACACAGACAAAAAAGAAAATCTGATGTGTTGCACAGAGAGTGTATAGCATTAAGCTAGTTTGCAACTCTTGTCTCTGGATGGGCTTTAGAGAAAAGAAACAGAGAAAAAGAGAAAAAGATGAAGAAAAAACAAAATGAAAACAGTATAAACATTATCCACATACATCAATGCAAACAAAATTATAAATACACAATATAAAAACCTGATTCACATTTGCCTGTTACAGTAAAATGCCTGTTACACATTTGCCTTCCCTTCTTCACTCACACCCTGCAGACAATCATTTCATACATGGGTACATTCTTGTTTACTTTTCAGCCAGTTTTTAACCTTTGTAGTAAATGTTTTTATGTTTTTACTGTGGAGTTTCTTCACAGTAGCCAGTACTGTTGCTCTGTACACTTTGCATTTCACACGGATAGACACATGTCGATTGTTCCACAGTCTCTCCCTCAAGTTTCCAAACACAGCGCTCGTTCTTCCCATTCTGAGAGATAGTTCATCCTCCAGCCTAGCATTCTCTGAAACAGTACTCCCTAGATACTTGAAAGTCTTGCACTTGACTAGTGGCTCTGTACAAATGCTGATCTCTTCTGGTAGTGATGTTGATAATTGGAACTTTGGTGGTTGATAAAGGCACGCTTGATGTTGATTTGGAGGCTGAATTGGCTAGCTGCTCTTGCAAATTTCTCCACTAAAGATTGCATATTTTCCACACTGTGTGCAACTACAGCACTGTTACAGTATCAGCAAAGAGCATTTCTCTTACTACCTCTATCAATGTCTTACTCTTGGCTTTAAACTGTGCCACATTGAACAAGTCTGCTTCTTTCCTTGTTTGAATGTATACTCCTTCTGAAGTGTCTTTGAAGGCCACCTCAAGTATAGCTGCCAGATATAGCGAGAAGAGTGTAGGCACTAGCACACACCCTTGTTTCACCCCGTTGCTTACTGAAAAGTCTTTAGATACTGAACCACTCATTGCCACGTTTGCTTGCATACCTGTATGGAGTGCCTTGATCAGGCTGACAAACTTCTCTGTACAGCCATATTTCTTGAGTACCTGCCAAAGTCCTTGTCACGAAACAGTATCGAAGGCTTTACTGAAGTCTGTGAAGACTACATAAAGTGGCATGTTCTGTTCGATACACTTTTCTTGAACCTGTTCCAAGCAGAAAATCATATCCATTGTGCTTCTTCCACTTCTAAAGCCACACTGGGTTTCTGGTAGTACATTCTGCGAGATGTGTTCATTGAATATGTTCAGTAGTACACGTGAGAGAATCTTACCAACAGTGGCTAGCAGTGATATACCTCGGTATTTTCCACAATCTTTCCTGTCACCTTTCTTGAACAAAGGCACAATACTTGCATCCTTCCAGTCTTGAGGTACTTTGTGGGCATCCCATATCTCTTGGATGAGCTTGTGCAGGCAGTTGGTCAGCTGAACACCACCAAATTTCCACACTTCTGCTGGAATTCCATCCCTTTCTGGAGCTTTACCATCCTGTGTTGTCCTGATAGCTGTCATTAGTTCATCAAAATTTGGTGGTTCATCCAGACTTGATACAGCTAGTTGCTGCACTAGAGCTTCTTTAGCCTCTTCAGTGAGATCTCCAGGGTTGTTTAGTAGTTGGTCAAAGTGGTCTGCAAATCTGTCCAGGATCTTGTTTTTCTCCTGCAAAACCGTTTCACCATCCATAGCCTTTAGTTGGATCAATCCTCTTGGTTTAGGGCCGTAGATTTCTCTCAAACCTGTGAAGAATGTTTTCATGTCCTTCCTGTCTGCTGCAGTTTGAAGTTCCTCCGCTTTTCATCCCACCAGTTGGACTTCATCTCTGGTGTACTTCTGTAGCTCACTCTGAGCCTTTGAGTATTTCTTTTTCTTCGACCTTGTGTTACACTGTAGGTTTTCCTGCCTAGCTGTATTCCTCGCTTCTAGTAGTTTCTTCAAGTGTTCATCATGCTGATCAAACCAGCATCAGTCGGTACACGCCTGATAGTCTCACGTAAATCACTGTAGAACTCTTCCTTCACCTCCTCTGTGTTGGTTATTGTTGGGGCATATACAGTGATGAGTGTGGCATACATCTTCCGCTGTAGTGGGAGTCGCATAGTCATTATTCTGTCGTTGAATGGCACCGGTTCCTCATCAAGCATTGCTGCTATCTCCTTTCTAACTGCAAAGCCCACTCCTGCTTCTCTCCTTTCTTGAGTTGATCTCCCACTCCAAAAGAAGATGTACCCATGGTCTTCCAAGTTGTCATATCCAGGCAATTTTGTTTCACTAAGTGCAGCTATGTCTACATTGTACCTGTTCATTTCCAGGGCCACAAGCGCGGACTGTCTTTCTGGGCACTGTGATGTTGTTCTGTCCAACAGAGTGCATACATTCCATTCTGCTACACACAAGGCTGCTGATTTCCTCTTCTTTTGTCTTCCTGCTCCTAGCTTACTTTTCGCTGCCTGTCGGAGTGTGAACAGATCAGCGCGGACCTTGTAAGCCCGGGCGAAATCCGAATAATCTTGGGCCATTTTTTTAAAAAATTCACTCGTTTAATTGTGTGTTGTATAACCATGTTTTATCTAATCCTTCTCTTACTTTATTGTGCAGTAGCTTGATGGAGCACCTACAATGTTATTGTACTGTACAACTGTACAATGACAATGCAGCCTCTTCTATTCCTATTCTTCTATTCCATAATCACACATGTAAGCTTTGCTAATATTGATATTGAATAAAATTGCCTTCTATGTCTGCACATTTAATGGAAGGCTTAAGTTGGACACTGCACAAACTAAAACACTTTTTTTGTATTTTCAGATTTATCACAGCTGGATTATGAGGGAGAACCAGCCAGACCTGTGGTGTCCAGCTCACATTCACCAACACCAAGCTTGTTCACTTCCTGCTATTCCTCTTCTCATCAGACCAGATTAGATAATATATGTTCAGCTCATGACCCATTCACACAAAGGAGGGAGTGAATTAAACCAATTATACACTTGAGCTGAATGTTGTGATGTCACTATCAGTAAATGGATGTTGAATAGACACATTCAGTCTTGGACTGATGATTCCTGCATTTTTCAGTGTGTGATTATTTTATATTGCTTATTTTTGTACTTTAAAACAGGGAAACGGAAGTGGGACACAAACATGGACCTCCTTCTTGACTACCTGGAGAGGTCAGATGAGAGACAGCAGGAGCAGAGCAGGAGGGATGAGCAGCTGACCTCCGCTTTGCTGCAAAGCATTCAGAAGATGGAGGACAAGACCAATACCCTTGTTGGACTGATGGGACGCATTGTGTCTGTGCTTGAGGGACTACAAAAAAGTAACTATCACAGCATTGATATTTTTGGCTGTGTGTACATAATATTTCATATGTAGCAGTCTTAAATTTTTGTACATTTTGTAAATAAAAGCTTTCTTTCCTTAAGTGTTTTTCTGCTTCTACAGTAATTGTTATCCTCACACCAAACATATGCATGAAATGTAAAGCTATTTAGGACAAACAATGCAAATCACTAAAACATTGTAGTGGTGGGAAGTGAAAGTACAAGTACTGAATTACTGCACTTAAGTTCATTTTTACAGGTATTGGACAATATATCAGGTATTTGTGGACTTACTCATATTTTTGACAACTTTTTCACATTTTCTAAAGAACAAGCAGCAACAAACTTTAAATCTATGCACTTTTTCTGTGGAAAATGTTCCAAATTGCCAGCTTAAAAAATGATAATGAGTTTATATTCCTTTGACAACGTACCACATGACATTCTATCAGCTCTGGACAAAATCATTTCTGGGAAAAGTACTTTTAACTTGTATACTTTAGAGTCTTTCTCTTGTTACCCCTACATGAATAAAAACTTGAATCAGTACTTTAACCAGAATAGATGACATACAAGTACAGAAGGGTATACCTTTAACAACTCTGTAAATGTGCCTATAAAATATATAAATACACCATAAATTCTTTAAAACAGAGTACACTGAGGACTGATTGTCAGCTGAATGTTTTATTCATTAATTATTTTGAACTACTTCACGTTACATTTTGTAAATGATATGGCAGGCACTAAACAGGTTATTGCTCCCCACTGTTAAAATACTCCATTAAAGCTGCCCTAATGTCATTCTACACTGGCATGGTCAGGTAGTGGTTGAACTGGAGGCTGACTGTGATCAGGTATGTCTGGGAGTCCAAAGTTGTCACCATGTTCCTCACAAATATTATCAAGTATGCAGCAGGTGAGCACCATTTCTTGCTCAGCAACACTTTGCAGTCATTTCTTGTCAGGAGGGACCTCCATTGTCCTTTCAAGCCGCCGAAAGCCATTTCCACAACTGAACATGCACGGCTCATCCGGTAGTTGCAGTTACGTTGTTCAGGGGTAAGTCTGCCTGTGTCCAAAAAGGGTTTCATCAGCCGCTTCTGCATGGGGTCAGCTGGGTGGTGAAATCCGGTGTCGTGCCAAAAAATGATCACCATCTACAGGAGCCAGGAGCACCCGCTTGTTAAAGGTGTACTGCCTGGTCTCAGTCCACCTACAATGGTCTAAATGTTTTGAGGTTTTATCATACTGTATCTGAAAAATTATAGTGTTGGCCAAAGTGTTGCAGTTTGGAAAACAATGTATAGAATTTATCTGATTGCAATGTTTATGTGCAAAAACATCTTTGTTTGGCGGTATATAGAATATGTATTTATACAGCATCTTCATGTATATATGCAGTAAATCTATGCATTTTTCCATGTAACCTTGTGACTGCATTATTTAAATTGTTTTTAATCCTAGATCAAGTTTGTTTCGGGTTCAAAATGCATCATAAGTGTTAAATATATCTTGTTATACCGAAGTACTGTTTATCTGTTGAAATATATAGTTAATGGCTAATATAAACCCATAAAAATATGGCCCCTGGAGATCATTTTTTGGGCAGCTGATCACTTTTTGGCATGACATAACAGGTGACCTCCATCTCGTAATGCGCCGTAACACCACCTATTACAGAACTGACATAAATATTATGTTTAAAAGTGTAGTCAATGCTCGCGCTACAGACTTGATCTAACAACGGCTGATAACTGAAATATTGATAATTACCAGTCTTCTTAAACGTAGCTGTCGTTCTCTGCCATTAAGAATAAAACTGTTTTTGGATGGTAATACAGGTTTGGAATAATAAAAGCAGCGCTTCCAAAGAGACAACAAAATCCTACATGTTGACAAGCTAGCACTGCTACTTCTTCTTCTGTGGTGTTCTTCTTCTTCTTCTTCTCTTGGTTACTGGTGGATAGCAAACAACTGAAAGGTGCATACCACCATCTGCGGGGTTGCATAAAGGCGCTTCACGCTACTTAATGACGTAGCCCTGACGTAATCCCCGACTAGCTCCATATCGGTGGAAAACCAACTGGTTCTTATGAAGCACTACAGTTGAACTGGTTAAGCACTGACACCGGCCCCAGAACCAAACTAGCACTGGCTCTTATTCTGGTGGAAATGAGCCTTCAGAGGCTTAAATAGGACAGGGGGCTTGTTACCCGTAGGTGGAGGTGATTATCCAGCTGCTGCCAATCAGTTCCTCTTTACTCCAGAAACAGAAGGTGGAGGGTAAACCAACCAATGATCAATTGATATGCAACAGAATGTACGATGCCCACCCAGAATCATAACAGAAGGGGTAGTTGATTAGACGGAACAACTCAAAATGCACCAAAGCTATTTATATACAGTGCAATTTGAAGCATCGTGGTATACACTAGAGAAAAGATGACTAAGATAAATGAGAGGATTTCCAAATATATCTACAGCAATATAATCATAAAATTTTCATTTATGACAATAAATTACTGAAGACCTGATTTTGCCACTGCTTAAATGGGTCTCGAGCAGCAGCATGCCTTCGCCAGACTTGCTGCTGTCTCACTGTTCCAAATTTTTATTAATGGAAACTGACAAAAAAGCCAACTGACCTCTACAGCACTGACCCCCAGTTCATCCACACAATGCACCCCAGCTGCTGTTTAACACACACTGATTGCTCTGCAGACAAGCGGAAGAATGTTTCTTTTCTGTCATTCATTTTAACAGAGCAAAACTCAGACTTCCTCATATATGTGATACAGATTCAGATGTTCACCCGCTCCTCCTAATGACCGTGTGCTTGAAGTATCCGTGTCTGTGGGTACTTTCACAAGTTTGCCCTCAAACCCACAAGCACAGAGTTGCATGAAAAATGCTAAACAGGTTTTTGTTCTCGTTACTCTGAGGCTGAGCTGCTAATTTGTTTGCTGATTCTTGAATATTGCAGACAGGCCTTAATGAGCCCTGGGTCTTTCACACAGTCTTCCCCCAGGACTCTATAACTTTGTAAGCAGAGAACAACAAATAAACTTTTATAGTTGCTGCACTCTTCTGCTAATATGACTGCAAGCACTGTTTGTTTTATATTACTTGGAATTAATGCCATCTTCTGTTAAGCAAGCATATTTGATTATTAGTTTTATAGAAAACACTTTTTTGTTATAACTTGTGTTTACAATAACACTTCTATAATGATTAAGCTCTATATGACCACTTTGCATATGGACACAGAATAGTTTATCATAGTTACCTGAATTGTACAAAAATAGTGTAAACCAACCAGGATAAATATTTATACTGTATGTTGCTATACATGAACTCCAATCACAGCAGAAATATGCTTTTGTGTTTTATGTAGTCCATCAGAGAATGTGAGGCACATGAATTCATTTCAATTATATATACACAATGACAGAGTTAACATAGAGGTAAAGTTGAACCCAATTATGTGGAAACCATTCCATAAATCCTTTTCATTGGGTCAACCACGCTTACTTAAGTGCATCTGGTCTAGACCTTATGGCATGCCTATTCAGTTAGTGGCCCACAGGCCACACGTGGACCAGAACCAACCTCCCAATAGACCAGGCCACGCCAAGGAAATACAAATTTAAGAAAAAAATATGAAGGAATAGCGGTCTGCAAGCTCGCACATGAACAGTGCGCGTGACCATCATTTGCACGGAGTTCGGAAGCGCCCCGCCCATGTGAGTGTACCAGTTGGCAGACAGAGTGGTTTTCTAGCGTTGCTGTCTGAGAGAAAAATGAGCTTATTAGAATAATTTAAACATGGAAAAAAAAGCAGAAGAGATATTTAAGCAGCGGAGGCATTTATTGTGGTTTTAACGCGCTGGAAACGGGAGCAATAATGAAGAGTTGCTTAGCGAACATGTATGGTGAGGCTTCATACTGTATGCAGGGAAAGGCAAGAGTGACTGAATCACTTAGGATTGACTTCACTAGCTACTACAATATCTATCTATCCATCCATCAATGGATAGATAGATATTATGTACTTGGCAAGTTAAGATGACCGAAATTCACGAACTCAGTGACTTTAATCCATCCACGGCCTTCAGACAAACTAAACGTGCCAACATTTGGATTTCAAAATAAGGGAGGTTTTTCCTGCTGTCCGGGTGGTGAGGAGAATTCTAAAAACATATAAATATATAGAAATATTTTAACAGAAATAACCTCATCTTTGGTCATTTAAGTTAATTTATTTCATTAAACAGAATTTTATTAATATTTTTCTTTGAAATCAGAGTTAAATTATTGTTCTGTTCTGGCTCTGCAAACTTATGGTCAAAAGTGTAAATTCTATAAGGAAAAAAAGTTAAAATTTTACCACAGTCTGTTTCAAATTTATTTAAAAAAACAGTAATTTTATTTAAAAATAAACAAAAATTAGCCATAAAAAAATCCACAAATTTATAATAAAATCTCAAATGTACAAGAAAAGTAAATTTTACAAGAGGAAATTACAAATTTGAGGATAATGGTTTCAAATTTAGATTAATTTACAGAGAAAAGTAGAAAACTATAAGAAAATTGTTATAAATTTTGGAGAAAAACCTCAAACCTTCCAGACTGAAGCCATTACTCAAGTTTTTAAGTGGGTGCTTTTTGCATCCTTAACTCTACTAGAAATTTTTGTTTGACTGATTTGTGTGTGTAATGGAATGTGTAGTTATAAAAAGAGGTTCCTACTCACACACGTGGTGATTTAAAACAAAACCAACCACACTGGTGGATGTGCAATGTTTGTTAATGTTATCAATCTCTTCTTGGGGTGGCGGGGGGCGGGGGAGTTGCACTGAAGTGTTTGACAGTTCATTTTTTATTCAGCTAAATGCACTTTGTGATGTGCCAAGGTCAGCTATGACCAGAATGTAGTATATTTTATTTCAAAAGGGAAACAAATGTTAATGCTACTAACAGTGCACATTGAGTTTTTATGCACTTTGAGATATGCCTGAGTAAGATGTGACCAAAATGGTTATTTACAAAAATTTTTTCATTCTATTTATTGAATTGTTGTTCAAGAGGAAAAATATTTCTACTACTTCAAGTTCTTCTCAACCCCAGCACTGTTATTGTGTTTTTATGCACTTTTGATGTGCCTTTGCCATGTGCCAAGCACACATTTAAAACCAAGACAATGAATAAAAAGTACATTTTTTTTCGTCATATTGAACTGTGTTGGTTTGAAATTTGTCATTCAACAGATCGCTGAACATGTGCGGCTCAGTTATATGTCCTGATTTCAAATTGTGGCCTAACTGATTTTGTAACTGAATAGCCCTGCCTTATGGGACAAAACTTAATATACTAATACTTTTGGACAGTTTCAGCAGAGTACTTGTTAAACTAAAATCATCATTGAGTCTAATTTGTGATGTGGCTTAGATTTAATTATTTTACTGACTATGGACTGAACTCATGTATGTACTACATCAACGATTATTTCACTGATCTAACATTGGAGCCCAGTTGCATCCTGGGTGCTTGATAGACTGCATTGGTAAGAGTCCTTTCAAAGGAAAAGGTATGATTTGGCTTCATAGTAGTCCGCCACAATGGTGCATTACATATTCTGCTTTAAATAATGACACTAAGGACAGAATTGCAATATCCTGCATTCCTAATACTTTGCAGTGCACTTTTCTTCCATTTTGTTCATAGGCAGGATCATAATTGGCAAAGTGAGTAATGCAGAGTAAGATTAGATGTGATGATGGAAAAAATAACACAAACTGAAGAAGTCTCCTCACATGTTTTTTTCAGGAGAGGCGTTCTAGTGCTAGAGCATCTGCCCCACAGCTTGGATTTTGTGGGTTCACACCTTGGCCGTACCACACCAAAAACCATATAAGAGTGTCATTCTCTGCCTTCTAGGTTGGTGCATAAATAATAAATTAAGACAGAAAGTTACCTAGACCCCAACTTTAGCTTCCATCCTCTAACAGATGTGTGTCTTAAAGTTACTGGAAAGAAGACAGATACCATCCGATGCGCCACGTAAGTGTGAAGTTGACCTGGACTACCTGCACTATTACAAGTGAGCCACAACCAATGTATAGTTCTCTTAAGATTCCAGCTACATTCGATACAGCTCCATATATCTTACTCGCTGTAAGTTTGACAGCTCAGCATGCAGCTTTTAAGTCATACGTTTGAGAATATAGATAGACTCTGTTAAAAC
The DNA here is from genome assembly GCA_020510985.1 of Pholidichthys leucotaenia. Lineage (NCBI taxonomy): Eukaryota > Metazoa > Chordata > Actinopteri > Cichliformes > Pholidichthyidae > Pholidichthys > Pholidichthys leucotaenia. Next base: position 330,084,155 of record CM035840.1, on the reverse strand, counting down.
TGAAGAAAACATCAGTGAAAGTAGATTTTTTTTTTTAATACAAAAAGGTGTCTTTTTTCTGCCGGAGTAGTTAGACTACTTTATTCTTAAATAGTGTTGTAATGTCTTGGCTTGGCTTCGGGTCATGCCTAGCATTTTCTGTGTATTTATTCATTCTTGGTTGTGATTATTTTCATCCTTGTTATTATTCTTGCTGCTTAGTTATTCCTAGCTCTTTGTTTGGTCTTATTTTGAAATCCGTTCATTTCCTGTATTTCTCCTTCCAGTTTGTTGTGATTTGCTGTTTACTTTCGTTCCTTAATCCTTATCAGCTGTTTTTCATTTCCCCTCATTAGTATTTGTATATAGCCTCCCTCATTCCTCACTTTCCCTGCCAAGAGTTAAATCAATGTTATGCTCATCATTTTCCACGCTTCTGTCTTGTTAGCGCCTTTAGTTTATTACTTTGTGTTTATGCTTAGTTTCATGTTTTCCAGCCTCTGAGCTGCACCCTTGGTAACGCATCAGTTGCCTTGTTGAGTTTATGGTTTTCCATATTCCCCAGAAAAATGCCTTATAACCGATTCTTCTGCACTGTATTGTTGGTTGTTGTTTGAAACCTTGTGGAAAACAATTTTGTATACATTTTCAGTCCTCTAAAAATTGGAATGCATAAGGATGTACTGGAAGAGTCTGATGAGATTTAACTGAACTTGTAGGGTTGCTCATCTTTGTGCCAGATACCACAGGGCACCTCCATGGGTCTTGTAAAGCCTCAGCAGGTGCAAGCTGTTTGGTTTGCAGCATGCGAAGAAAGACAAGGGTTTAAGCCAGTAGAGGGGATGATATACTGCATATAGACAGCCCTTCACTTTAGCCTTGTTAATCTAAATAGAGGTCTGCGTCTTCATACTCAAACAAAATCCATGCTACTGATATCTGCTCCAATCTTATTCCAATATAATATTCATTCCATCCTCTTGCTTATGCAGGAAGACTGCATTTTTGCATTCATATGCTTGCGTTTCTGTTTCCTCCCACTCGTTAAGACCTCTCTCTGCTCCCACAGCTTGTTGCCATAAAAACAGATGGCTCTCCTGCAGACCAGCATCCCCACAGTGTTTGCAGCGGATCGTAAATTGAACACGGTTTCATCAAGGCTAGTATATCTTGCCACATGAACAGAATGTGGAGCTGAATAACAATATGATACAATGTCAGGCAATGACAGACACCTCTTGAGGGACTGGTCGTGTGACCTGAGACACAGAGCCACTGTGTGTGGAGTGAAAACGATTTCAACTGTCAAAATAGAGGCCATGTGAGACATTGTGGATAAGAAAAGAAAATGATTTACTGCAAATGATTAGATCTTTTTTCCTAATTAATTTGATACTACACTGGCGATCTGTCAGGGTGTACCGCCCAAAGATGCTGGGATAGGCTCCAGCCCCCCACCCCCCCACCCCCCCCCCCGCGACCCGAAAATGATTAAGCGGAAGAAAATGGATGGATGGATTACATGTTATACCAGACGAGCAAATAAATCACCTTCTCAGTAGTACACTATATGTACTGTATGTATAATAAATCCATTAAGACATCACACCTATTTTATCATTTTGAAGATATTTGGTGTTGACCTTATTAATAGACTCAATAGCTTTTGTTAGATCCTATAAATTGCAGCCACTCCTGAGATCTCCCCCTGGGGAGCAGTTAATGGGCTGTGACACTGATGACATTGATGGTGGTGGAGGAGGTAAGGCAAGCCTGTGTTCACTGTGGTGACAGCAGAATGAGGCATTATGCAGAGCAGGTTAAACTCCCCTTAGCCAACCTGATCACTGGTTGACAGAAAAGGCCACAGTGTGTCAGCATGGGGGAAATTCCTCAGCCACCCTGTCCCTGAGCAGTGGAGCTCCACAGGGGTGTGTCCTCAGTCAATTTCTTTGCTCCATCTTCATATATTACTGCTTGCCACTTCATCCCACTAACACCATTGTAAGTTTGTTGATGGCACAACTGTGGTAGGACTGATTAATGACACAATTCAATTCAACTTTATTTATATAGCGGCATTTCACAACAACAGTCATCTCATAGCACGTTCAGCTGTAGGGGAAACCCCCACAATTGCAGAAAAACCCCAGCAATCAAGCGATCCCCTGTGAGCAAGCGCTTGGCGATGGTGGAGAGGAAAAACTCCCTTTTAACAGGAAGAAACCTCCAGCAGAACCAGGCTCAGGGAGGGGCAGTCATCTGCTGCGACTGGCTGGGGGGTGAGGGGATAGACAAGATGAAAAGAACAGACATGTAGAGTGCAAACAGCACAATGGGGACTCAATCTATGGGAGAGAACAAACAGATGTCAATGACCAGCAAAAAAAAAAAAAAAAAAAATTCACTGAGAGTGAAGAAAGGAGTGAAGCCCAGTACAATTATTGGAAGTCCCCTAGCTGTCTAAACCTAATAGCAGCATAACTAAGGGAGGGTTCAAAAACACATGACCCCTCCCTAATTGTAGGCTATATCAAAAAGGAAGGTGTTTACCCTATTCTTAAAAACAGAGATTGAGCCTGACTCCAGAATCCAGATTGGCAGCTGGCTCCACAAGAGAGGAGCTTGATAACTGAAGGCTCTGCCCCCCCCCCCCATTGTACTTTTGGAGATTTTAGGTATTACAAGTAATCCAGCATTTTGGGAGCGTAGTGCTCTGTTAGGATAATAGAATAATATCAGATCTTTTAAATAAAAAGGACCTGATTGTTTAGAGCTTTGAAAGTGAGAAGAAGGATTTTAAACTTAATTTTAAACTCAATGGGAAGCCAGTGAAGGGAGGCCAGAACCGGAGAGATATGATCTCTCTTTCTAGTACCTGTTAAAACTCTTGCTGCAGCATATTGGATCAACTGAAGACTTTTTAGAGATGTTTTAGGACAACCTGATAATAAGGAGTTACAATAATCTAATCTAGAGCTAACAAAAGCATAGATCAGTTTCTCAGCATCACTCTGAGACAAGATGCTCCTAATCTTGGCAAAATTACGCAAATAATAGAGGGCAGTCTTAGAAACAAATTTAATATGTGAATTGAAAAACAGATCTTGATCAAAAATAACTCCAAGGTTCCTCACAGAGCTATTAAGAGAAAGAGTAACTGCATCCAAACTAAAAATTTGATTTGGAAAGGTTTTTCTAAGGTTTTTTGGACCAACAAGAATGACTTCAGTCTTATCTGAATTTAACAGCAGGAAATTACAAGTCATCCAAGCTTTGATTTCCTTAAGACAGGCTTCTAACTTGGCTAATTGATTACTGTCATCTGGCTTCATTGACAGGTATAATTGTGTGTCATCTGCATAACAATGAAAATGTATACAGTGCTTTCTGATAATGATGCCTAACGGAAGCATATATAAACTAAAAAGAGTAAAAAGAGTAGGGCCTAGCACAGATCCCTGTGGAACTCCATGACTGAGCTTTGAGTTGAACGAAAACTCATTATTGACATGAACAAACTGGAACCTATCAGATAAATAAGATCTACACCACTGCAACGAAGTTCCATTAAGTCCAACATAGTGTTCTAATCTATCAAGTAGAATATTATGATTGATAGTATCAAAAGCTGCACTAAGGTCTAAAAGGACAAGTACAAAAACAAGTCCATTATCAGATGCGATCACAAGGTCATTAGTGACTTCACTAAGGCTGTTTCAGTACTATGATGGATTCTAAACCCAGATTGAAACTCTTCAAATAAACCATTTCCCTGCAAGTGGTCAAATAATTGCATAGCAACAACTCTTTCTAAGATTTTTGAAATGAAAGAGAGATTATAGTTAGCTAAAACTCCTGGATCCAGCATTGGCTTTTTGAATAAGGGTTTAATTACAGCAGTTTTAAAAGTCTGCGGTACATGGCCTAAAGTTAATGAAGAATTGATTATTTGAAGAATAAAGCTACCAATAAATGGAAAGACTTCTTTAAATAACCTGGTAGGAATAGGGTCTAAAAGATAAGTTGAAGGCTTGGATGAGGGAACTATTTAGTCTAACTCTAAAAGGTCAGTTGGAGCAAACTCATCCAAATAGATGTCAATTGAAGGAGTTGTAGTAGTTACTGTATTTAAGTTAATGGTGGGAAGAATCTGACTGATTTTATCTCTGATAGATGAAATTTTATGGTTGAAAAAGTTCATAAAGTCCTGACTAGTAAGCTCTAAGGGAATGCTAGGATTGACAGAGTCCTGACTCTTTGTCAGCCTGGCTACAGTGCTGAAAAGAAACCTGGGATTATTCTTGTTCTCTTCTATTAATGCAGAATAATAACTCGTTCTAGCTTTTCTCAGAATTTTTTTATGAATTAAAAGACGATTTCTCCAAGCTAAATAGATTTCATGTAAATTAGTGGAGCGCCATTTCTTTCTAATTGATGAGTCTTTTGTTTTAAGCTACGAGTTTCTGTGTTGAACCAAGGAGTTAGAAATCTCTGATTAGACTTTTTTCTTTTTTAAAGGGGCCACCATGTCTAGAGTCTGATGCAGAGAAGCTGTAACACTATCTACCATGCTATCAATTACAGAAGGAGCAAGCTGTTTCCGTTGTGTTAACACATGGCATAGAGGAAATAATGTGCATAAATTTGGTAACAACATCATCTGAGAGGCATCTACTGTAGTAATATTTTTCCTTAGGAGCCAAATAGTCAGAAATAGTAAAAATCAAAGGTTAACAGACAATGGTCTGACAGTACAGGGTTATGAGGAGACACTACCAGATTTTCTATTTCTATGTCGTATGTCAGAACAAGGTCCAACGTATGGTGGAGATAATGGGTAGAATTTCCTACTTTCTTAGAAAACCCCATTGAGTCTAATATTGAATTAACTGCCAAATTAAGGCAGTCACTATCTACATCTACATGTATATTAAAGTCCCCTACTATAATTATTCTATCTGATTTCAGCACTAAATCAGCTAAGAATTTGGCAAATTCAGATAAAAACTCTTAGTAGGTTGATGGAGGATGATAAACTGTGGCAAATAAAATTGGGTTTAGCCTAAAATTGCTAAAATGCCCAATACTGAGAACCAGGTCCTCAAAGGAATTATAACATGTTTTTTGCTTTACATTAACTAGTAATTTTGAATGGTAAATTGTTGCTACTCCTCCTCCACGACCAGACCTTCTGGGATTTTGACAGTTTAAATAACCAGATGGAGTTGATTCATTCAAACCAACATAATCCTCTTGCCTTAACCAAGTCTCTGTAAGGGATATTAAATCAATCTGATGATCAATTAACAGATCATGGACTAGCAGAGACTTGGGAGTTAGAGACCTAATATTTAATAAACCACATTTAATTTTTAAATTATGAGGAGGAACAGAGGCCAAATTATTAAATTTAGAGGCTTCATGTTTAATTTGAGTTTTACCAACTTTTTGTTTAATCCCTTTGGGATGCTTATACATTTATATTTTTATTTACTTTGGAGGGAGCAGACAATGATTCTCTGATGGGGAAGACAGAGGCTAAGTTGAGGGGTGGCGGATGAAGAGGAGTTGCAGAGAGGCATGTAAGACTGCGACTCTGCTTCCTAGTCCCAACTCTGAGTTGTCAAGGTTTTGGAAACTTGGATAAAAATGATGCCAGATTGTTAGATAAAAGAGACGCACCATCCAAAGTGGGATGGATGCCATCTCGTCTAATAAGACCAGGTTTTCCCCAAAATGAGTTCCAATTATCTATGTAGCCCACATTGTTTGCAGGACACCACACAGACAGCCAGCGGTTGAAGGATGACAAGCGGCTAAACATGTCATCACTGGTCAGATTGGGGAGGGCCCCAGAGAATACTACAGAGGCAGACATTGTTTTTGCAAAGTCACACACTGATTCCATGTTAGGTTTTGAGACTTCCAACTGCCGGAGTCGGACGTCGTTAATGCCAGTGTGGATAACAGTTGTGGAGTATTTACAGTTACTTTTAGCCAGCATTTTCAAATTTGACTCGATGTTACCTGCTCTGGCCCCAGGAATGCATTTGTCTATGGCCACTGGAGTCTCTAGGTTCACGTTTCTGACTACAGAGTCGCCAATGATCAGAGCTTTTTCCTCAGCGGGTGTATTGCTGAGCGGGGAAAAGCGATTAGAAACATCAACAGGTTGGTGGTTAACCGGGGCTTTGCGGCTAGGCTTCCTTCTTACTGTCATCCACCCAGCCTCCTCGCTGCTGAGGAGGACCAGAGGACCGCTAGCAGGCCGCCCTAAGCTAGGGACCTCCTCTGCAGCTAAGGGACGTCCATCGTTATTAACTGGTGCAGATCGTGTTTCAATACAGCGGAGCCGGGATTCCAAATCAGACAACCTCGCCTCAAGTGCCTCAAAAAGACAACATTTATTACATTTACCCTTATCGCTAAAAGAGGCAGAGGTGTAGCTAAACATCTGACATATAGTGCACACCAGAGGAGGAGAGGAAGGAGAGCTAGTAGCCATAGCTAGTGGTTAACCTGAAGCTAACAAAAACACCGATGAAAGGTGAACAGAAGGCTAAAGAGGGTGATTAGATGACACTGAGTGCGCACACAGGTGCAGGAGGCTTGATAAACCAAAGTGAGAGCTAACAGTACATGGAAAAAGTGAGTAAAATACAATTAAAGGCAAAATCCTCGGGAGAATGAGGAGAGCAAACCACAGACAGCCAGCAACACAGGAAGTGACAATACGTTACCACAGGAAGGTCCCTCTCCCAGGAAGGTCCCTCAGGATTCTGAGGAGTTAGCCTTGTCCAACATCTGGCATAATGGTATTCCCTTAAGAATCTGGACTTGAACACTAGGAAAACCAAAGAAATGATAATCAATTTAAGGACATCACAGCGAGTGGAACACTCTGCTCTCTGCATACGTGAGCTTCAGGTACCTGGGAGGTCACATCGTGGCCGAGCTCCACCGGAGCGGGCACATTTCACACCAGGTGGGGAAGGCCCAACAGAGGCTCTTTTTTCTCAGGAAGTTGAGGCAGGCTCATCTCCCTAAAGAGCTGCTGATAAATTTTCATTGTGCCACAGTCAAGAGCCTGCTGACCTACTGTTATGCTGTGTGGTTTGCAAGCTGCATGGCACAGGACTGCAACAGGTAGTCAGGATGGAAGGAGGGGTCATCGGAACCTCATTGCCCCTCTCTGCAGGGGCAGCCTCAGGGGGGAAGCACAAAACCAGTGTACCCCATGTGCCGGTCCCAAGCCTGGGTGAATGGGGAGGGTTTCCCCAGGAAGGGCATTCGGCATAAAATTTTTGCCAAATCAAACATGCAGACCAATGATCCCCTGTGGTGGTGCAACCGAAAATTGTGTGTGATATTGTTTCTAATTGTAAGTGCAGAGTTTTTAGAGTAATGTGTAAGTGTAAACATGTATTGAGATATACTGGCAAACATTAGTGAAAGCCCTTTATGCACCAGTGATTCACCTCTGTGCTAGAAGTCATAAAGATGTCAAAGTCAAGTGCAGTGACAGGCCTTCTTACTGTAAGCTAACATGCATTGACAAGTATTCAACACACACGTCTTCTTTTTCACATAGAAGCTGTAACGTGTTTTGAAGGCTGCGAGTAAATTGATGAGATCATTGCAAAAGCACAAAGCTGCTGCAAAGACGCCTGCGAGCGAAACAAAGGCCCCCGACTCCAAAAGAAACAACGTTGTGGAGCTCTGACAACCCTGAGAAGGACAAGTCAAAATGAATTCCCCACACAGTGATCAACCCTCTGCAAAATCTTGTTTTCTTGAGCATTGCAACGCTTAGATAGCACAGCTCAGACATGGCTGGGAAAAGATGTTTAATTGTTTGAAAAAAAGAAGAAAGGAAAAGAGGGAAATGACTCATGAAGTTTGATGGAGCTTATCACTGCACGCCAAACTGTGAGGAGACATCAAGATGACAAAGTAGAATTCAAACTGGGAACAAAGTGACAGCCAATTAATTCCCTTAAGCCTTTATAGAGAACTGATACTTTGAGACCATGCATAAAATTGCAAAGGGAACAAAACCAATTTTTAAACTGCTTTTCTCCTCTTTTTTTCTATTGATATGGTGGTGAATTCTGAGGTTTTTAATGTATAGTAAGCTATATGCTTAAAATGTAGGACTCTAAGAACAGTGAACTCTAGATGATTACACATCAGTTTATGGTTCCTATCGAGGCTACTTGGGAATCTCATTTTCATGGTTTTATTTTACATTTGATTTTTGATACTGATATTTGATATTTACTTCTTGCTTCATAATCATCAAATCAAAATCCCAATTTTTGGGCAGGGCAGTCGGTGCCGTCTGCGACCGACTATGTTCATGCTCTAGTTCAACAGGGAATGAGGCTAGGGCCATCAAACTTGGTACATAGGTTCATCTTAGGATCCTAACCTAGAAGTTTGGGTTTGGGATAAAAAGGTCAAAGGTTAAGGTTTTAAATCTATAAGGCTGCAAAAGGCATGGGCCTACATCTTGGTTGAGTGCATTCTAGTCTTTCTAGCCAAGCTAGTTTTTGAAATTGTCGCTATGCCCTATTACTACAGAACAAGTAAAGCTGGGGTCACTAAACTTGGTACACAGGTTGACCCTGACACCCTGACCTCTGACTATGGGTTTGGGGTCAGAAGGTCAAAGTCCAAGGTTTTAAATCTATAATGCTGAAAAAGGCATGGGTCTACATCTCAGTTGACTGCATTCTAGTCTTTATAGCCAAACTAGTTTTTGTAATTGTCTCTGACATTTTGGTCTTAAGCTGCTGAAATTCACTACCTTCTAGTCAAGCACACTATGATCCTTGTCTAAAAAGTGCTAGGGAGGTTACAAAAAATCAAAATAGTCTTGATTTATATGAGACCTCTTCCGAAGTTCTCCAACTGATACACTTACTGTCATCATAAGCGCCATCATTCCTATTCATTCACTACCTCCGCCAAAGGGGGAGGTTATGTGATCATCGGCGTTGGTTTGTTTGTTTGTTTGTTTGTCTGTTTGTTTGTTAGCAAGATAACTCAAAAACTTATGGACGGATTTTCATGAAATTTTCACAAATTGTCACAAATGGGGTATCCTACAGATGATTACATTTTGGTGGTGATCTGGATCACCGTCCAGAAGAAAACTGCCATTACGATTACGGAAAATGCCATTTTCGTGAATAACTACTGAACCACTAATCCTATCATTGTGAATCCAATTGCTAGTCATATGTTTTCATGGTCAAGGAATTTGAAAACGTACACACAAACACTGTATGGGGGGAACTGTGGCCGCCATTATGGAAAATGCCATTTTCGTCAATAACTACTGAACCACTAATCCTATCATTGTGAATCCAATTGCTAGTCATATGTTTTCATGGTCAAGGAATCTGAAAACGTACACACAAACACTGTATGGGGCAAACTGTGGCACTAAACCGCCATTACGGAAAATGCCATTTTCGTGAATAACTACTGAACCACTAATCCTATCATTGTCAATCCAATTGCTAGTCATATGTTTTCATGGTCAAGGAATCTGAAAACGTACACACAAACACTGTATGGGGGGAACTGTGGCGCTTGGCGGAGGTCTGCGCTCTCCGAGTGCTTTTCTAGTTCATCATGTTAACTGCTTTGTCCTTTTTGGGTCACAGGTAATCAGGAGCATATTCCATTGTCTCCATCACAGGGCTAAAACAGCAAGACAAACAACCATCCACTCTCCTTCATACCTAAGGCAACTTAGAATCCACAGTTGTGCCAAATAACTTAACATGCATGTATTTGGACTGTATGTATTTCAAAAGCACATACGTTCAAATAGGCAGGGTATGGTGGGTATAAAGGATAGCACAAAAATAGTGATTTCATGCGGGTAATTGAGGTGTGACTCCATCTAAAAGTTTTTGTTCACTTTCACTATAGATAGATAGATAGATAGATAGATAGACAGACAGACAGACAGACAGATAGATAGATAGATAGATAGATAGATAGATAGATAGATAGATCCCAAACTGGGAAATTACAGTGCTCCAGCAGCATGACAGCAGACAACCAAAATGACAGAAACACACACAGCATAACTAACTAACTAACTAACTAACCTGCACTTATATAGCGCTTTTCTAGTCACAAAGACCACTCAAAGCGCTTTCATTAATACTAACCCTCTATTCTAAGGGCCTATAGGAAACAGATATCTAGGGACAATTTAGAACAGCCAATTAACCTAACATGCATGTTTTTGGCATGTGGGAGGAAACCGGAGAAATCCCGGAGTAAACCCACGCAACACGGGGAGAACATGCAAACTCCACACAGATCACTGTTGGTCGGGGGCTGGGATCGAACCCACGATCCCACGATCCCCACAATCCCCCGGCCAAGGGTAAACTGTGCTGCCGCAGTGCTAACCACTGCGCCACCGTGCAGCCACACTGCGCCACCGTGCAGCCACATAATAGACAAAAGGACTGCCCATGGAAAGTAAAACTGCCTAAATAACTTATATACATCATAGATGAATAGATGCTGACTCGTTTAGATACATGAATCATACCCGCTGTACAATGCAGAACTATCAGGTACAGGGTGAAATGTGAGGCATCAATTAGACTGCAAGGTGCAGTATGGCAGCATAGTTATGACCAGAATTCTATATTAGAGTTATTGTACAGTGAAATGGAATGTGGCAGGAAAGACTTCCTGCACCTTACCATTTGGCAGCGAAGCTGTAGCAGTCTGCTGGAGAAAATGCTCTGCTGATTGCCCAGTGTGTGGTGGAGGGGGTGATCAGATTTGTCCATGATGGATTGCAATTTGTTTAGTGTCCTCTTCTCCACCACAGTATCAAAGGTCTCTGGCCTGAGACCAATCACAGAGCCAGCCATCTTGATAATCTTGTCAAGTCTGTTGGTGTCGCTGGCTCTGATACTGCTACCCCAACAGACAGCAGCAAAGAAGATGGCGCTGGCGACAACGGCCTGGTAGAAAAGCTCCAGCATCCTGTTACACACGTTGAAGGATCTCAGCTTCCTCAGGAAGTAGAGTCTGCTCATCCCCTTCTTGTACGCAGCATCGGTGTTAGATTTCCAGTCCAATCCATTGCTGATCATGACACCCAGGTATTTGTAGTCCTCCACTACCTCCACATCCTCCCCCCAATCTGCAATGGCTTTGAAGGCGTCCTCTTCTTCCTGAAGGCAATCACCATCTCTCTGGTCTTGCTGACACTCAGCTTCAGGTGATTCTGCTTGGTCCACTCCACAAATCTGTCTACCAGTGCCCTGTACTCCCCCTCTTATACATTCAACAACAACTGAGTCATCAGACAATTTCTGCAGGTGGCATGACTCGGTGTTGTACTGAAAGTCAGTGGTGTATAAGGTGAAGCGAAAAGAAGAAAGCACAGTCTCATGTGGAGCTCCCGTATCACTAACCACTCACATCAGACAAGACACTGCCCAGCCGGACAAACTGTGGCCTGCCTGTCAGGTAGTCAGTAATCCAGGAGATCACAGAGCTGTCGACCCCCATCACCCACAGTTTGTCACCCAGCAGCAGTGGCTGTATGGTGTTAAACGCACTGGAGAAATCAAAGAATGTGATTCTCACAGTGTCTTCTCCTCCATCCATGTGCAAATGGGCTCATTGCAGCAGATAGATGACAGTGTCTTGAACTCCTAAATGGGGTTAATATGCAAACTGCAGAAGGTCCAGCAATGTCTTCACCTGCAGCCTCAGGTGGGCTAAGACCACTCTCTGTGGGACCTTCATCACATGAGATTAGAGGGCAACTGGTAGATAGTCTATCAGGTCAGATGGAGACAACTTCTTGGGAACAGGAACCAGGCAGGACGTCTTCCACAGCACTGGTACTCCCACCAGACTCAGGCTCAGGTTGTACAGGTGTTTCAGTACTGGAGCTAGCTGGTTGGCACAGGTCCCCAGGATCCTGGGGGAGATGCCATCAGGGCCCGCAGCCTTCCGCTGACAGAGTCTCTCCAGCTGTTTCTTAACCTGGTCTGTAGTCACAGTGATGTGTGTGTGTGTGTGTGTGGGGGGGGGGGGGCTGGTGCTGGTGTCCCCAGAGGAGGGTGAGCGGGGAGAGAGAGAGGTGCTGCACAGGAGGAGGAGGGGGAGGGGTGTGTGGGGGTCTAGCTGTGTTTTGGGGGTGACAGATGGTGAGTTGAACCTATTAAAAAAAACAGATTCAGCTCATCAGCTTTCTCAAGGCTCCCCGATTTCTGTCTCTCCCCTTTCACCCAGTGATTTGTTTCATTCCCAACCAGATATCCTTCGTATTGCTTTGCTGGAGTTTGTCCTCCAACTTCCTCCTGTAATTGTCTTTACACATCCTCAGCATCTCTCTCAGTTCATGCTGCACTCTCCTCAGTTCCTCCCTGTCTCCAGACCTAAAAGCCCTGTCTTCTTGTTCAGAAGTGCTTTCAGGTCTCTGCTGATCCATAGTTTGTTGTTGGGGAAACAGTGCACGGTCTGGGCTGGCATGGCTGTGTTTTCACAGAATCTGATGTATTCTGTGATGCAGTCGGCCATACTGTCTATGTCCACCACATGTGATTCACGGAGTATGCCCAGTCCATCGTCTCAAAGCATTCCTGTAGTGCATCAGCAGACCCCTGTGTCCACCTCCTCACAGTCCATGTATAAGCAGGCTGCCTTTGCACAAGGGGAACGTACTTGGGTGATAACAGGACCAGGCTGTGATCTGGGGGGGGGGGGGCATGGCGCTATATGCATCTCTTGCAAAGCATGCAGTAGATCCAGTATTTTATTTTCTCTGGTGGGACAGTCAACAAAATAGTGGAAGTTTGGTAATGTTTTGTCCAGTGAGACTGTTATGACCCGAGCGCCGGTTCTGATCGCGCTCGGGTTAAAGTTATGTCTCGCTGCCGGCCTTGACAGCTGCGGGCGGTATTTTGGCCTCTCCGGGCTCTTATTGTGAAAGTGCTCGGAGAGGTTTCCGCCTGTCAACGGTCGGTCAGCTGTGTGTCATCTGTCATTAAGTACCTTGTTATTTAAGCTGAATGCTGGCGTCATTAAGACGCAGCAGTGTCTGATCGCATATGATCGTTATTCTGATCGTTATTCTGTTCACTCATCGTCACGGATGCCTGGACTATGTTCACACCTCGGCTGCCTAAGGGCTTGACCGTCTTTTCACCGGCACAGTAAGTGAGCTGTATTAGCCTTATTCCCTCTGGTGTAATTTGTGCTGTAGGTCCCTGCTTTAGCAGCCCGTGTGCTAATTATTACCAAGCCTGTCTGTGTGTGACTGTCTCCTGCCCTGGACCTGTAGTGTGCTTTATTGCCCTATGCTTCCTGTTCTGCAAAGACTCTGTCATCATCTCAGCAGCTTGTGTAAACACCTTATCACCGTAATAAAACTCACTAAAAAACTCACTGGTGACTTGTGTGCGTCTTATAGGTGGCTCGCGAGGGCCACCGCATGGCAGAGACGTGGTTAAAATCACTTGTGATGGCCATAAACGCATCAGGGTGCTTTCCAGTAATGTGGCAGTAGTGGAGCTGATGACATCACAGGCCACTGCTGCAACAGCTGATGGAGAGATGTAAACGGTAATCACAATGGCACACATGAACTCTCGCGGCATATAAGGTTGCATACTGTCATAAATCGCCCTTTTCAAGGGCAGGCAGAAGACACCAAACATCAACTATGAGTTTGCAACATTTATTAACTTAAACACAAACACTACACAACACTTACAAATAGAGAGTGATGAGAGGAACACTGGAGGAGAACGGGGCTCACATCTGGGGAAAAAAGAAGAACAGCCTGGATGGACCCAGGCTGTGGTGCTCAGACACACTAGGGGGAAAAAAGACAAAAACCAGACGGAGTCACACCTGAAAAGAAACAGGGCTCACATCTGGGGAAATGGGATAAAGGAAAAAATTCCAGGACGGATCGCACCCGTTCACCTCTGTGGAAAAAAACATTTTCACTCAGAGTTTAGCTGGTGCTCTGAGGAAGCAAACAGTAGGACACGGCAAGGGGAAACGCTGCCATTGTCCTGAAATAGGTGAATGGACAAGTGATCAATGAATGACAGGTGTGGGTACATGAGTGAGGAAATAATCAGTACAACAAGTGACAGCTGTGCAGCCCGCGAAACAGTTTGACAGCAGGATGTACACAGACACTGTCAAAATAAAAAACACAGACGGATTTAATAAATATTGATACAGAGGGTAAAATAACAACCCCAAGAGACACACATACAAGATGATACACAAATACCTAGACAAGACTATAATGACACAACAAAGAATACAAAACAACTCATTAATAAGCAGAGACAAATAAATAACCCAGAGACAACATACAGAAGTGCATGAAAACCCCCACACTAAGATAATCATAGTAAGTAAAAATTAAACAGATACAGAAATACAAAAGAAAACATAAAACAACTTGGAGGCTGAGCACGGCACCCACCCGTGCTCAGAAACATGACACATACTCACAGCCAGCAGTTCAATGTCCGGGCTGCAACGCCATTCCTTCACATAAATGTGTCCAGGATTACACCACCTTTCATTCACAAGAACTGCCAACCCTCGTCCCCTCTTTTTCCCGCTACTTATAACGTCCCTGTCCCACTGGATAGTCTTAAAACCAGATGTCGCTACATTGTTGTCCGGGATCTGTGAGTGTAACCACGTTTCTGTAAAACACATGACACTATACTCACGATATTCCCTTTGTTTCCTGACCAGTGCTGTGAGCTCATCCATCTTGTTTCCCAGCGACCTCACGTTGCCCGTAATGAACATTGGTACTGTTGGCTTGTACTTCCTCCTCCTCATACTCACCTTGGCTCCAGCCCTTCGCCAGTGGCATCTCCTCTTCAGCTCATCCGGGATGAGGGGCTTCACTCCAAGCAGCAGCGCTGGCCTCCTCAGCACAATCAGCTGGTCGCGTGAGTATACAATGCCTTTGCTCCCACCTCTATTGCTCTCCATTGCCCCAAGGAAGAAAAATAAAAGAAAGACCGGGACTAAAATAGAAAAAAAAAAACTTGGTCTTGTCATTAATCTGAGTCTTCCTACCGAGCCCTGATGAAAAAGACACACTATGTACAGTACAAGAATAAGCTAATAAAAACACAAAGACACAAAAGTGTCATGGGTAGTGGGAGCACGCCCCTCCCATCCCACCTCACATTCACTAACTCATCACAACACCTGAGGCAGAAGACACCTGCACCCGGTCATCAGCCAGCGTACTTAAAGAGGCTCTCTCCTCGCAGTCAACACTGGCTCGTCTGGGTGTACTGCCCGCAATAGGCAAGCAAGTCTAAGCAATAAGTGTGAAAACGTTATCTCACCTTATTTCTCCTTTTCCTGAGGTTGCTGCCACTGTGTAGGTGTGTCTCTCTGACTGTGCGCTCTCTCCTGCCACATCTCACCATCCTCAGCTCCTGCTCCACCTGGTCAGGCACCATCAGCTCATCTTCCCCCCTTACCCTACTGGTTTGTCTATTCCTCGCTGGGTCCTGCCGGTCATCCCTGGATTTCCCAAGTAAGTGGCAATTTGGCTCACCCATTTCCCCTTACTCCATCCCTTTGCTCACAGCCAGTGTCTTCCCTCCACAGGGCCATTCCTCTGGCGAGTGTCTGTTTCTGCAGCTGCGTGGTTTGTTTTTTTGAGATTTAATAAAACTTTCAAACGTGCCGTGCCCCTCTGTGTGGTTCCTCCTGTGTGTTGGCATCGTGTACGTGTGCTGTCAAGCTTTATTAATCATGAGAGAGCTGCTGCTGATATGGCTGCCTCTCCTTACGGCACCAGAGACTTTCCTTCTGGCTTACCTAGTCATATTTACTTACTTACTTCGTTGTTGGCCTCCGTCGGTCTATGATGACCATGGAAGAGAACACTAAATGTCTACTCTGCTGGAACAGCACCGCCTGTGGCTGAACAGGCCAATGCGCACCGGTGTTCTACCTTCCAGCGTTGGGCGTTGGTAGGATTCAAGCCTGGGCAGGAAGATATGGAGGACATGATGTTACCCATGCAGCATGTCCCCACTCTCCACGTCACTGATGAATCCAAAGGAACAGCAGGGCTGCTATAGTTTGGCACCAGCGCCGTCGTAGGAGCTGCCAGAATGATGTTGAGCACAACAGAGAACTGCCTTAGGGGCTCCGACTCCGGATTTTTCCTCAGGGTTGACTCCCGAAGCCTTTCCCGTGACCGGGTGTGCCGCAAGGCAGCGGAGGTTTGAAATCAGGGTTTACCTTCCCCTAGATGGGCTACCTTCCCAGGTTGACGAGCCACCATCTACCCGAAGCATCTGGTTTTAAGGCGCCAGAGATCCGCCCTCGCCCCTTCTCCTATTAGTAAAGGCAGTTCCGCCGGGCTTAGAGACTAAACCACACGGGCAGGCTAGGAGTTGGACTTGGCTGTCAGAGGCTTTTCGAGACGCATGCCGTAAGGAGCATTTTATGAGCACTGGGAGCTTAACCCCAGTGCCGCTCCTGGCTATGACTTACTTACTTACTTACTTAACCCCAAAGCAGGGCGGCTGTAGGGGCACCACCAATGACCTTTTGACAAGCTTCCTCCATCTTGTACAGTCCTCTGCTAACCTCAATATGCTGGTGAGAGGTAGGTTTGTCCATTCAGAATCAGAATCAGAATCAGCTTTATTGGCCAAGTATGCACAACACATACAAGGAATTTGACTTTGGCTAAAAACTTGCTCTCGTTGTTCAGGTGAAGGATTTAAATAAGGATTCAATGACAACCAGAGTATGTACAGTAAAATACAGTCTGTCAACGTTTCTATAAAATGATGCAAATATATACAGGAATATATGCAGTTATTTACTCGGACTAACCACACTTTGCAGAAATATATGAAAAAATATACAATCACACAGTATTTCAATGTGGACTCAGATTCAGTGATATAATGTGAATGAAGTAAAAAGCAGTGTGAGAGTTATGTGCAATGTAATAATGGATGAAAAGTCATGAGTACAGCAACAGGTAGGACTAGGTGAATGTTAGGAGTTCATCAGAGTGATGGCTTGAGGAAAGAAACTGTTCCTGTGACGGGTGGTTTTGACCTTCAGTGATCTGTAACGACGACCAGAAGATAGAAGTTCAAACAGTTTGTGGCCGGGGTGTGATGGGTCAGCACAGATGTTTCCCGCCCATTTCCTGGTTATGGACCGATATAAGTTCTCAATGGAGGGTAGGTCGGTACCAATGATCCTCTCCGCAGACTTAATGATCCACTGCAGTCTGGTCTTGTCCTGTTTAGTGGCAGATCCAAACCAGACAGTGATGGAAAAGCAGAGGACAGATTGGATGATGGCGGTGTAGAAGACAACCAGCAGCTCCTGAGGCAAATCAAACTTCTTGAGCTGACGCAGAAAAAACAACCTCTGCTGGGCCTTTTTCCGGACAGTGTCAATATGGGAGGACCACTTCAGGTTCCGGGAGATTGTGGTACCCAGAAACTTGAAGGAGTCCACAGTGGACACTGTGCTGTTGAGGATGGTGAGTGGGGGGAATGAAGGGGGGTGTCGCCTGAAATCCACAGTCATCTCCACCGTTTTGGCTGGGTTAAGTTCAAGATGGTTCTGGCTGCACCAGAGGATCAGCTGCTCCACCTCCCGCCTGTATGCAGACTCATCATCATCCCGGATCAAACCGATGACTGTGGTGTCGTCCGCAAACTTCAGGAGCTTCACCGAAGGGTCCTCTGAGGTGCAGTCGTTGGAGTAGAGGGAGAAGAGCAGTGGGGAAAGGACACATCCTTGGGGGGCGCCAGTACTAATTTTTCGGGAGCTGGATGTAAATCTCCCTAGCTTCACCTGTTGCCACCTGTCAGTCAGAAAGCTGGAGATCCACTGGCAGGTGGAGGGGGGCACCTTGAGCTGGAGGAGTTTCTGATGAAGAATGCCTGGGATGATTCCTTGATGTTATCATCCCATCTTTTCTTCTGTCTGCCGCGTCTCCTTCCTCCAGGTACGGTGCCTTGCATGATGGTTTTCGCAATTCCACTGAATCGTGTCACATGGCCATACCAGTTCATTTTCCTGCTTTTCACAATGGAGAGGAAATCCTCATATGGTCCAATGGCAGCTCTGATGCGACTCTGCACTGCTTTGTTTGTAATGTGGTCTTTGTAAGAGATGCCCAAGATTTTTCTGTAGAATCTCAGCTCAAAAGTTTAGATCCTCTTTTCTGGTCCACTGTAAGTGTTCAGGATTCACATGCATAGAGGAAGGTTGACATGACCAATGAACGCAGCAGACGTAATTTGTGCTTGTTGGTGATGCTTCTGTCATTCCAGATTTTCTTCAGCCTGGTTAGTGCTCCTGTGGCCTGTGCTTTTCTTGCAAGAACTTCTTTCTTCGACCCTTCATCTGTTGCAATGGCTTCAAGATACTTAAAGCTGGTGACTGCTTCAAGTTTTTGAGCTCTTACTTTGATTTCTCTCTTGACGCCATCTTGATTGTTGGTCATGATTTGTGTTTTTTCAGCACTAATCTCCATTCTATAAGCTGTAGATGCTCTATCCAGCTGTTCCACTAGATTTTCAAGTTCTTCTTCTGTTTCTGCCAATCCATCAATGTCATCGGCAAAGCGTAAGTTACAGAGTGTTCTTCCTCCAATACTGATTGAGCCTTGGTGATTCTCCAAAGCATTGCTCATGATCTTCTCCAGGAAAATGTTGAAGAGGGTTGGCTAGTAAACAACCCTGCCTGACCCAACAGTAGTTCTGAAAAAGTCTCCAGTGCTGCCAATGTAGAATACTGAGCTGGTGGCTTTGTCACACAGGTTCTTGATGATGTTTATGAGATTAGCACTGATGATGTATTTGTGCATAGTGGTCCACAATGCCTGGTGCCAAACTCTGTCAAAAGCCTTTTTAAAGTCAACAAAGACATGATACAGATTTTGTTGATGCTGCAGGTACTTCTCCATGAGTATCCCCAAGTTGAATATTTGTTTGATGGTACTTCTTCCTGATCTGAAGCCAGCTTGTTCCTCGGCAATGATATTCTCTGCTTGTGGTTTGAGCCTGTTCAAAAGTACTTTCAGCATAACTTTGCTGGGGTGGCTAATAAGGCTAATTGTACGATAGTTTTGGCACAACTGCAGGTTCCCTTTCTTTGGTAGTGTAATTATTAGTGACTGTGTCCACTGGGTTGGCCATTCTCCAGTACGCCAGATTGTACTGCAGATGATATAGAGACCCTCAATCATGACATCCCCTCCTGCTTGTACAAGCTCGGCTGGTATATTATCCACGCCTGCTGCCTGATACCTATTCATATCTTTTCCTTATTAATATATTTACATGTGCTTAAGATTACGGTAATAGTTTACCATTAAAAAACAATAAAAAAGAGAAAAGGCTAAACCTCTCACACATTAAACCTCCCCCCTCCACCATCTCAGTTTAGTTTAGTTTAATATTTATTTGAAAGGGACATTACATGCTAATGAACATTAATACAAAAGTAAGTATGCCAGATTTAGCAATACTGCTAATCTGCATCTGTAGTCCCCTGGCGGGTCACAAAAACACACAAACAATCATACAGGAGAAGAGCATCTACAATGAAACAAAGTGGATATACTAAAGTGCAAGAGTTAAGGTGCTGCAAACAAAACATTCAAATGTCACACGAGTGAAGTGCTTTTTATGCACACACACACACACACACACACACACACACACACACACACACACACACACACACACACACACACATACAATGGGGTAAAAAAGTATTTAGTCAGCCACCAATTGTACAAGTTCTCCCACTTAAAAGATGAGAGAGGTCTCCAATTTTCATCATAGGTATACCTCAACTATGAGAGACAAAATAAGAAAAAAAAAATCCAGAAAATCAACATTGAAGGATTTTTAATGAATTAATTGGTAAATTCCTCGGTAAAATAAGTATTTGGTCAATAACAAAAGTTCATCTCAGTACTTTGTTATACACCCTTTGTTGGCAATGACAGAGGTCAAACATTTTCTGTAAGTTTTCACAAGGTTTTCACACTCTGTTGCTGGTATTTTGGTCCATTCCTCCATGCAGATCTCCTCTAGAGCAATGATGTTTTGGGGCTGTCGCTGGGCAACACAGACTTTCAACTCCCTCCAAAGATTTTCTATGGAGTTGAGATCTGGAGACTGACTAGGCCACTCCAGGACCTTGAAATGCTTCTTACGAAGCCACTCCTTCGTTGCCCAGGCGGTGTGTTTGGGATCATTGTCATGCTGAAAGACCCAGCCACGTTTCATCTTCAATGCCCTTGCTGGTGGAAGGACGTTTTCACTCAAAATCTCACGATACATGGCCCCATTCATTCTTTCCTTTACACGGATCAGTCGTCCTGGTCCCTTTGCAGAAAAACAGCCCCAAAGTATGATGTTTCCACCCCCATGCTTCATAGTAGGCATGGCGTTCTTTCTCCTCCAAACACGACAAGTTGAGTTTTTACCAAAAAGTTCTATTTTGGTTTCATCTGACCATATGACATTCTCCCAATCCTCTTCTGGATCATCCAAATGCTCTCTAGCAAACTTCAGACGGGCCTGGACATGTACTGGCTTAAGCAGGGGGACACATCTGGCACTGCAGGATTTGAGTCCCTGGCGGCGTAGTGTGTTTCTGATGTAGCCTTTGTTACTTTGGTCCCAGCTCTCTGCAGGTCATTCACTAGGTCCCCCCCATGTGGTTCTGGGATTTTTGCTCACCGTTCTCGTGATCATTTTGACCCCACGGGGTGAGATCTTGCGTGGAGCCCCAGATCGAGGGAGATCATCAGTGGTCTTGTATGTCTTCCATTTTCTAATAATTGCTCCCACAGTTGATTTCTTCACACCAAGCTGCTTACCTATTGCAGATTCAGTCTTCCCAGCCTGGTGCAGGTCTACAATTTTGTTTCTGGTGTCCTTTGACAGCTCTTTGGTCTTGGCCATAGTGGAGTTTGGAGTCTGACTGTTTGAGGTTGTGGACAGGTGTCGTTTATACTGATAACGAGTTCAAACAGGTGCCATTAATACAGGTAACGTGTGGAGGACAGAGGAGCCTCTTAAAGAAGAAGTTACAGGTCTGTGAGAGCCAGAAATCTTGCTTGTTTGTAGGTGACCAAATACTTATTTTACTGAGGAATTTACCAATTAATTCATTAAAAATCCTTCAATGTGATTTTCTGGATTTTTTTTTTCTCATTTTGTCTCTCATAGTTGAGGTATACCTATGATGAAAATTGGATACCTCTCTCTTCTTTTAAGTGGGAGAACTTGCACAATTGGTGGCTGACTAAATACTTTTTTGCCCCACCGTAGCAAAAGCAATAGCACCTCACAGCAACAACAAACAACAGCAACAAAAAAGAGGCAGAGCATATCTGTGTGACGCACAGGCACATATATAGTATATGTGCATGCCTGTGATGAAAATTGGATACCTCTCTCTTCTTTTAAGTGGGAGAACTTGCACAATTGGTGGCTGACTAAATACTTTTTTGCCGCACTGTATACCCAAGCACCTCACAGCAACAACAAACAACAGCAACAACATTTGACATTTCAAATATGGCAATTTGACACCTTTGACCTTTGACACGGAAAGCGTGGAGGCATAAGATTAAACCTGAGAAGGCGTCAGCTTAACCGCATTCCTCTTCCTTCCATTATTATGGGGAACATACAATCCCTGAGAAATAAAGTGGATGAAATTCAAGGAAATGTATGATATCAGAAGGATTTCAAGAACTGCTGTGTCATGGCTTACACAGAGACATGGCTTACGGCGCATGACCGGGATGCAGACCTGTGGATTGACGGCTTTGGAGCCCCACTTCGCTCGGATCGGCAGGAAGAGGTAACAGGGAAACGTCAGGGGGGCGGCGTATGTTTATATATTAATAAACAGTACTGTACATCTGTCACAGTCAAAGAGCGCATCTGTACACCAGATGTGGTGCTTCTGTCTGTGTCACTATGCCCTTTTTATCTGCCCCGCGAGTTCCCCCAACTTTTCATAACGACTGTGTACATTCACCCGAGAGCGGATGCTGCCTCCACCTCCAGCACCGTCTTTGATGTGGTACAGCGATTGCTGTCGATTTCCCCAGAGGCTCCAAATTTTATTCTTGGGGATTTTAACCATGTGTCTCTAAAGAAGACACTTAAAAACTTTTATCAGTATGTCTCCTGCCCAACCAGGTGAAAAAAGACATTGGACCTGTGCTATGGATCCATCGAGAGGGCCTATAAATCTATTCCCCTTCCTCCTTTAGGATCCTCAGATCACAACTGTGTACATTTGCTGCCCACATATAAAACTGCTCTCAGAAGAGACAAGGCGGAGACCAGAGACATAAACGTGTGGACAGAGGATTCAGTGCACTGCCTCCAGGAATGCTTTAACTGTACGGACTGGGAGGTGTTCACACTGTCCTGTGGAGATGATTTGGACTCTTTAGTGGACGTGACATCCTCATACATGGCTTTCTGCAGAGACATGATCGTTCCATGTAAACGTGTCAAAATATATCCCAACAACAAGCCATGGGTTACAAAATCAGTTAAATCCTGCTTACAGAGGAAAGCACTTGCCTTTAAACAGGGGGTTGTTTCTGAGCTGCAGGTTGCCACAAAAGAGCTGAAGGCCGAAATTTTAAGAGCAAAACAGAATTATAAATCAGAGTTGGAAAGCAAGATGGCAACAAAGAAACGGTTCAGTCTAGGCCAGTATGAAAACTATTGCAGGCCTTCAGAGCACAGAGCGCTGTAATCGTGTGTTTTTAGATGGTTTTAATTCAGACACAGAGCTGGCTAATGCTCTTAATTGTTTTTATGGTCATTTTGACTCCTTTGATTTTAGCACAGAAACCCAAGATTTGAAACAGAAACTCAAAGACAATCAGCACTTTAATATTGAGGTGCAGGATGTTAAAAGGTCATTCTGTGCTGTAAAAGTGAACAAAAGTCAGGGCCCTGATAATATATGTGGGCGCTTGGTAAAGTGCTGTGCACATGATCTGAGTCCTGTATTTCACTACATTTTCAATAAGTCCTTACAGACACAACATGTGCCTAAGATCTGGAAAGATGCTGTGGTTGTCCCCGTTCCAAAATCCAGCTGTCCTAAAATGGTAAATGATTTTAGACCAGTTGCTTTGACTTCAATTTTAATGAAAATTTTTGAAAAACTGGTCAGATTTGAGGTCCTAAAGCAGACTGAACATGTATTGGATCCTTTGCAGTTTGCCTATAGGCCTCACAGAGGAGTGGAGGATGCCACTGTCACTCTGTTTAATATGCTTTTTGAACATCTGAATTTTAATGGGACACACGCCAGGCTTTTATTTGTGGACTTTTCTTCTGCCTTTAATACAATCCAACCTCATATTTTAGTTGAAAGGCTCCTGCAACAATTTGATTTGAGTAATAATCTGACGGGTTGGATTCTGGATTTTTTAACCAACAGGACACAGAAAGTAAGGGTCAATGGTACATTGTCTGACCTTAAGTGTTCTTCTACTGGCTCTCCGCAGGGGTGTGTTGTCACCACTACTCTTCATCCTGTACACAAACATGTGTCGGAGCAGACATGACAACAGACACATTATAAAATATGCTGATGATTCAGTTGTTGTCATTTTCCTCCAGGACAGTGAGAGTGGCCACGGCCCAGTAGTTGATGATTTTGTTCACTGGTGTGAGGATTCCTACCTGCAGCTGAATACGACAAAGACTAAAGATATGATTATTGACTTTAGGAGGAAAACTCCCAGGCACAAAGTCACTGTACTAAAAGGCCAGACCACTGAATGTGTACAATCCTACAAATATCTTGGGACGATTATTGATAGTAATTTAAACTTTGAAGAGTACTGTGAAAGGGTGTGCAAAAAGGGTCAGCAACATTTGCATTGTTTAAGGAAACTTGCACGCTTCCAAATTGACCGAACCATAATGACAATGTTTTATCGGGCTTTTATTGAATCTGTTTTATCCCTTTCTTTAGTGTCATGGTTTGGTCAGATAAAACTGAAACAGAGGAAATCCTTGGATCAGGTAGTTAGATGGTCCAGTCGTTTGCTTGGTGAGTCACAGCTGAGCCTGACATCCCTGTACACCAGACAGGTACAGAGGATTGCTACCTCCATTTTAAATGATGACTCCCACCCTTCGCACTGCCACTTTCAGCTTCTTCCCTCAAGACAGAGGTTTGCTGTCCCAAAAAGTAAAACCCAGCACTACAAAAACAGCTTTGTTGCTGCTGCTGTTAAAGAGTTGAACAAGATGTAACAATATATTGCACATAATTTAGTTACCTATTTATTAATTTTATTTTATATTTACTTATTTTTGTAGGTTTTTTTTATTTGGGTTCTAAATCCTTTATTGGATTTTAGACATTTGAGTTTTTAACCTCTTTGACTAGTCTTTAACTTTTTAATATGACCCTTCTCTCTTATCTCCTTGTGTTTTTTACTCTTATCTTTTTGTCTTATGTCCTGATTGGTGAAGCCTTGAGTACTTTTATCATGTTTATAGTCAGCTATATGTGTGCCTGTGTTTGTGTTCATGTTGAATGTAATTGTGGTTTGTAAATATGGATGTCACTTGACTGCAAAACAAATCTACCTACGGGTACAAATAAAGTAACCTGAACCTGAACCATTACCCATTTCTGTCTGGCAGATTAATAAGATTTCATCCATTTGATAGCATGTTCTGAAAAGTTGAACTGAGTAAACCAAACCGCAAACCAATGCGGTGGCATCACTGTGGTATTTTAGTCAAGCACAATCTTCTTATTTTTGAAAATTTTATTATCTTCTGTAATATCAGACTGGTTTTAAAATGTCTATACAATCTTGTTTCACCTCCTTTCTCTGGTTTGGTGGCTAGACGCTCGATCTCTAGCAGAGCATACACACGAGCTTCCATCAGCGGTGACTGCATTGTCACCATGTCTAGAACTTCATTTGGTCAGTCTGCTTTCTCCATAAAAGGGGCAAACTTATGGAACTCTCTGCCAACTTACTTAAAATTGGAGACAAATGCCAACCTCTTCAACAGAGGCACTAAAGATTGGTTAAAATCCCACCAGCAATGTGTGCATGTCTAGTCTGAATTGTGTTTGTTGTGATCATGGATCTCTTGCTCTATTTATAATTTGTAATGTATTTGTAATTTTAATTAACTTGTAAATTTTGTTTGTACAACCTAATTTATGACCTATATAAGCCACCTATGGACTGGTGTTGAGAATTAGCACTTGTGCTATATACACCTATGCAAAACATCTGGTCTCTCCTTGTGATTGTACTAATGTAATTTGTTATGTCCATATTAAATAAAAGAAAGAAAGAAAGAAAGTAAGTTTGGTTAAAAGGATGTTGTGGTAAACGGTGTCAAATGCCTTCTTCAGATCTAAAAACACAGCACCTACACAATTGCACTTATCTGAAAAAAGATTTAGTTTTCTCTAAAAACAAGCTTATTGCAGGTTCTGTTAAGTGGTGGCACAGAACCCAAACTGTGCATGATGCAGGGAGGTGTTCCCACAATTCAGATGTTCACATAATAGTCCAAGCAGTTGGGACAACAGCATGTTTGATTGACAGATTGATTAAATTAGTAATTGGACAAGTGAGAGATTCCTTATGTTCGTAAGACCACGTTCATCCATTGCTTTTGAGCTATTCAGTGAGCTGATGATATTTGCAACCTAATTTTCAGTTACTTCTAATATGTTAAAAACTGTTTGTGAGAGGTTAATAGGACTAGAGTTATGATCAGGTGGATTAAATGAATGGGATATTTCTAGCAAAAAGTTTATGAAAAAGTTGTTAAACTTTAGCAATGACCATGGGATTCTGTACAAATTTGTTATTAATATTAAGTTCCACATCTCCGTCATCTTTTTTGTTCTGTTTATTTGTTAATTTGTTAATATTATTCCAATTTTTTTTACCATCTCCTTTTGCATTTTCAGTAATGGTTATAAAAAAGTTTGCCTTAGCCTTTCTCAGGGTTTATGTTACCTTATTTCAAGCAGATGTAAATTTTTGTCTGTCTGTTGTTAAACCTGATTTTAGAGCTATTTTAAGAAGTTGATCTCTGGTCTTCATTAGTTGTAGACATTTGGAGTTGAGCCATGGTAAGTTGATTCTTCTGTTGCTTCCTTTTTTTTTTTTTTTGAAAATGCTGCAATAACCTCTTTGATTTTCATTATAAAAAGTTCACTCACTTCATGTAGTCTTTCTTACAATAATTCTAAGGCATAACTCCTGTGGGTAAAAACACATTATAAGGTAATTTTCTTTTGGGGTGCAGTCTTTTTTATTACTGAGGTGAAAGTAGCAATGAGAATAAAATTCTTGCAAGCTATCCAAATCAAGGTGAAGAGTCAGAAAATATAAGTTCTTCACACTATTTTTTTATATTTTACAGTACATACAAAAGGGTGTGCATTCCACTGAAATCTGTCACCTTAATTGAAGTAAACACTGTTCAAGTTTATCTTAAACTTTCAATAGAAAACTGTGTAGAATTTTAACTGAGCTCATCAGCAGTACTATTGTATGAAGATATATGCATCACTGTGATTACATATATTCTCAACTATTAATAAAACACGAAAGTACAATAACATGCTACAACAGCAATTTCAGTTAATTTTGGTGGTTTGTTTGATATAGAGGGTATGCGTATGATGTCACTGAATAGCACTCATGGCAGTTAAAAAAACACTGAGTGGCAAAAATGAATGGCAGCATTAGGGGCTATGCATTAAAACACAAAAACTGCACAGTATTCAATTACACCAGTACACAGAGTATCTGCTTGCATTGTGGAGAGCTAATCTTATTTTTCCATCTTGTATTAATTGGCCCAAAAAATTAAATCCATAATTAAAGGCTGTGAATCAGTTCTTCTCTTACCATGTGCTTTTTGGTATTTACCCACACATCACTACAGTCAAGCACATGGTGCGGTATAAACATCTAAAGTAAAAAAAAAAAAAAAAAGGTACTCTGTGTACTACTGTGACAGAATATTTTGTGTGATTTTTATGTTTTGCTGCTTACAAAATAAAGCTGTCACATGTGATTGCCACTGAGTGCTGTGTTGCTGTGGTAACTGTCCTGGAACTGCCAAGAATCCTGTTCCAATGTATCCCCTCTATCGTAGCCATGTTCTTGTGATGTCATACCAAAATATCTCAAATACCTACTGTATGTGCAACACTGAAATTCTTATTTGGAAAAAAAAAATCATAATGAAGAATGAATACTATTTCAATTGCCATTGTATCATATCATAAATGGATTTATTTCATTAAAGGTAGATAGACTTAACGACTAATGCATCAGTGATGGTTCAGTTCCATCCAAGTGGTCCCCAATTGAAAATGGATTAAATCATAACTGTAGCTCTGTGTGTCATTACAGCAGCAAAAGTATCAGCACTGGCCAGTGAAAGTCGAACACACATTTAATTAAAAATCACTTGAGTGCATAAATATGGACAAGGATGCA
Organism: Pholidichthys leucotaenia; assembly: GCA_020510985.1. NCBI lineage: Eukaryota > Metazoa > Chordata > Actinopteri > Cichliformes > Pholidichthyidae > Pholidichthys > Pholidichthys leucotaenia. The sequence continues at coordinate 330,056,563 of CM035840.1, read as the reverse complement.
CAACCCTCAATTACTGCACTTTAATAGAAAATATATAGAATTTATTTGAGTCTGTGCTGAGGATAATTGCAGTTGCTGAGGAGGGATGTGGAGCAGCGAGTATGTAAATGGTATCAGATAATTCTTCATTCTCAGAATTAATTAACTTGCAGTGATTCATGTTGTCATTTGGAGAATTGCAATAAATGTGTTCTGTATATGCATAGTAACCAAAATAATGGCCAAATTTTCCCCTCTTCCTATATCAATTAAGGCTGAAACGATTAGTCGACGCTGACAATGTCAACAATAAAAATTTGTCAACGCGGATTTTTATTGTCAACAAATCGTTTAATTTTAAAGTTCATATGCATGCCGTGGAAATGTTCAGTTGTAACTGCAATGCACAACCGGAACTGCTGCGGGCAGTAGCGGCTCTGTTGTCCGGCATGCGTGAACAATTTCCAGCGAAGAAGCAGAGGAGCACAGCATGGCAAAGCAAAAAGATAAACAACTTGAAGTGGAGCTAAAAAAAAAAAAAAAAACAGATCCAAAATTTCTAAAGTATGGGAACATTTCACAGAAAACAAAAAAATGAAACAAGTAAAAAGCAGACATTGCAAGGCAGACCTTTCCTATCATGACAGCATTACAGTGATGCATGAGCATCTGAAACGACAGCACCCGAGAGCCGCAACATTAACAGCTGCTTCTGCTTGGTAAGTTTTAGCGAGTAAAGAAAATTAGCGCCACTTATTTTCAATGACCAACTGTTTCAAGCTTTAGAAAAATGGCAATGCTGTTAGTATGTGCTGTTTATGTTAGCTTACCTGTTTGACAATCAGCTCTCTGGTTGCTGAGGGCTGAGTTGTCATGGCTAATGTCACAACTTGCCGCTCCCTGTCATCCACCTCAGCTGCGCGCACACCTGCGCCTCGTCAATCACGGGCTATTTAGCCCACTCGGCCCAGAGCATCGGTCTGGAGCCATCTGTGTTTCTACGCGCTCAAGCCCTCAGCAGGATTGTCTCTTCCCGTCCTGCCGACCTTCTCTACAGCACGTAAGCTATTTAACCACTTACCTGTCTACCAGCCTCTCCCCTGTACACAGGTTGGATTCCCTGGCGGCAGATTCTCCCGTCATCCCTATCTCCTTTTCTCTCCTCTCCATGCCTCGTCGTGTGCGCAGCGGAACGCTGTCTTCCAGGCCGAAGATCCTTAGCCAACGCCAGCCACCGTCCCACCTGCAAGTAAGCCATATTCAGTATATCTCTCCGTTTGGTTAAGCCCAGCTCATATTCCTGTCTCCTCTCTTCCCATAGGGTTGCCTGGCTGCACGGCGTGCTGCTCTGCTCCCAACTCTCTTCGTCCACCCACAATCCATAAACATATCACATACACGCACCCAAACACCCTTGCTATTGAATAAAACTATTGAATCTTACCTGAGCCTGCGTGCGTGTTTCCTGGGCTGATAAATATGTCAGTACGGCTCCAGCAGAGCGGCCCAGCGGACTGCAGGCTCGCACGCCGTCTTTCCACCCTCGAGGCTCGGGTGGATTTAATAGCTCATCAACAGCAGGTGATACTAAATCAGTTGACCATGATAACTCACCGGTTGGACCGTCTTGACCCCCAGCAGGCGTCCCCCCCGACTCATCATGGCGGATCAGCTTCGGCTGCCTCCGCGGCTTGCCAGCCTAGCTCGGGAGCGCCAACCCGGCTCACTCCGATCCCAACTCCCGCTCGCTTCACCGTGAAGCTCGGTGAGGCATGGGGGTTCATCTTACAATGTGAGTCGGTGTTCCTGCGCGTTCCCGGGGATTTTCCTTCAGACCACAGCCGAATTGGTTACTTGGCTAATCTCTTGGAGGGGCAAGCGTTAGCTTGGGCTTACGCCGTCATGTCGAAGCCCAGCTACGCGAACCTCTCCTATGACCAGTTCGTGTGGGACTTCCTCGAGGTGTTTGACCACTCGCGTCATGACAGCGTCCTCGCTGACCGGCTCCTTAGCCTCCAACAGGGCAGCCGGTCGGCGGCGGATTATGCTGTTGACTTCCGGGTGGCAGCGGAGGAGGTTGGCTGGGGGGAGGCGTCCCTCTGCAGCATCTTCCTCCGCAGCCTCAGTTCTGGTCTGCGGGATGAGTTGGCCAGCCGGGATCTTCCAGGGCGACTGTCTGAGCTAATCTCTCTGACTCGGGGGCAGAGCAAAGCTTTATTTCCAAGAGCCTGGCAACCCGTTTGGGTATTCCCTGTCAACCATTGTCAGCGCACCTCAACCTTGTCACCCTTTCTCGCTCACCCCTGGGAGTAGTGACACACCGCACCAGGCCGATGCCAATTATAGTTTCTGGCAACCACCGAGAGGACCTTAGCCTGTATGTCCTGTCTTCCTCTGCGGCCCCCGTCATCCTGGGTTACCCGTGGCTGCGCCTACACAACCCTGTGCTCGACTGGCAATCCGGAAGCGTCCTCTCATGGAGTGCTTTCTGCATGGGTGCCTGTCTCCAGTCTGCGGCTTGCGCCCCATCCTCTCCTCCGACTGCTCCAGTCTCCTCTCCTCCGGACCTCACCCTGGTGCCCCCGGAGTTCCATGACTTGGGGCTCATGTTCAGCAAGTCCAAGGCGATGTCTCTTCCTCCTCACCGTCCGTATGACTGCGCCATAAACCTCCGCCCGGGGGCGTCATTACCATCTGGCCGCCTCTACAGCCTTTCTGCTCCTGAACGTGAAGCAATGGACACTTACATCAGGGAGTCGCTCAGCGCTGGGATCATTCGCCCCTCCTCGTCCCGGCTCGGTGTAGGCTTCTTCTTCGTCTCAAAGAAAGATGGGTCCCTGCGTCCGTGCATCGACTTCAGAGCCCTCAACGACATCACGGTGAAGGATAGGTACACCATCCACTCATGGACACCGCCTTCCACTCCCTCCAGGGGGCCACTTGGTTCACCAAGTTAGACCTCCGCAGTGCCTACCATCTCGTCCGGATCCGGGAGGGCGATGAGTGGAAGACGGCCTTTCGGACACCCAGCGGCCACTTTGAATACCTAGTAATGCCGTTTGGGCTCACCAACGCTCCCGCCGTCTTCCAGCGGCTCATCAACGATGTCCTGCGAGATTTCCTGGGGGTCTTCGTCTTCATGTACTTGGACGACATCCTCATCTTCTCCAGGTCTCGGGAGGAGCACCAGGCCCACGTGAGGCGGGTTCTGCAGTGGCTGTTGGAGAACAGACTTTACATCAAGGCGGAGAAATGTGAGCTTTATGCCAAGACCACCTCTTTCCTGGGTTTCATTATTTCCCATAACCAGATCCTCCCCGACCCTGCCAAGGTTAAAGCGGTGGTCGAGTGACCCACACCTACCTCCAGGAAACAGGTGCAGCAGTTTATTGGCTTTGCCAATTTCTACCGTCGCTTTGTTCCCAACTTTGGTGCCATCGTTTCTCCCCTGACCAGCCTCACCTCTCCCAAGGTGCCCTTCCAGTGGACCGAGGAGGCAGCGACCGCGTTCGAGACCCTGAAGACGGAGTTCTCCTCCTCCCGGGTCCTGACCCAGGTTGACCCCGGGCTGCAGTGCCTGGTGGAGGTGGACGCATCTGACACGGGGGTGGGAGCGGTGCTTTCCCAGCGGTCACCGGTGGATGGAGTCAAGCGGCCCTGCGCCTTCTTCTCCCGGCGCCTGTTGGCGGCTGAGCATAACTATGACGTCGGCGACAGGGAGCTTCTGGCTGTTAAGCTCGTGCTGCAGGAGTGGCATCACTGGCTGGAGGGGGCAGCTCAGCCTTTTGTGGTTTGGACGGACCACAAGAACCTAGAGTATTTGAGGTCAGCCAGACGTCTGAATGCCCGCCAGGCACGCTGGTCCCTGTTCTTTGCTTGGTTCCAGTTCACGATCACCTACCGTCCAGGCTCCAAGAATGGGTTGGCCGACGCCCTGTCTAGACAGTTTGCCCCTGAGGCCCCGGAAGAGCTGGATCACACCATCCTGCCCAGTTCGTGTGTTGTGGGGGCAGTTTCCTGGTCCATCAGGGACAAGATCCGGAAGGCGCTGGAGACTGAACCGGACCCTGGCGGCGGCCCGGATGGGAAGCTCTTCGTTTCATCAGTAGTTCGGGGGGAGGTCATTCACTGGGCCCACACGTCCAAGCTCGCCTGTCACCCTGGCGTCTCCCGACTGGTGGACCGCCTTCAACGCTCTTTCTGGTGGCCCGGTCTCCAAAAGGACGTCGCCAATTACGTCCGGGCTTGCCCCCAGTGTGCTACTAGCAAGACCACGAATTCCCCCCCCCCGCGGGCCTACTCCAGCCCCTGCCAGTCCCGGGCAGGCCCTGGTCACACATCGCCCTCGACTTCGTTACTGGTCTCCCTGTCTCCAACGCCTACGACACTGTTCTGACGATTGTGGATCAGTTCTCCAAGGCCGCCCACTTTGTGCCGCTCCGGGGTCTCCCTTCGGCACAAGAGACGGCCGATCTCCTTGTCCAACATGTGGTCAAGCTGCACGGGATCCCAGTGGACGTTGTATGCGATCAGGGGCCCCAGTTCGTGTCCCAAGTGTGGAAGTGCTTTTGCAACGCCCTGGCGGCCACGGTGAGTCTCTCCTCCGGTCACCACCCTCAATCCAACAGGCAGTGTGAGCACATCAATCAGGAGCTGGGGGCTGCCCTGCGCTGCGTCACCTCCTCCAACCCATCCTCCTGGAGCTCTTACCTGGTCTGGATGGAGTTTGCCCATGACGCGACATTGTCATCGGCTACCGAGATGTCTCCCTTCCGGGCATCGTTGGGCTATGACCCCCCCCCCCCCTTGTTTCCCGAGCAGGAAAGTGAGTTGGCCGTTCCGTCCATCCAGGCGCAACTGAGACGTTGCCGGAGCTTGTGTACTAGGGCGCGCGAGGCGCTTTTACGCACGGCGGCGCACAACAGCACCACAGCTAATCGCCACAGGAAGCCGGCCCCCAGTTACCAGGTGGGCCAACAGGTCTGGTTGTCATCCCGGGACATTAATCTTAAGGCCGAGAAGAGGAAGCTGGCTCCACACTTCATCGGTCCCTTCACCGTCTCCAAAATTGTCAACCCGGTGGGTGTGCGTTTGCCCCCCCCCCTCCCTCCGTGTGTGTCCCATTTTTCATGTGTCTAAGATCAAGCCTGTGATCTCCGACCCACTCTGTCCGCCCCCTAGGGCTCCACCCGCTCCCATGATGATCGACAGCCACCCGGCTTGGGGGGTTGCATCCATCTTGGACTCCCAGTGTCGAGGTCGCGGGCTGCAGTACCTGGTGGACTGGGAAGGATATGGCCCGGAGTGGAGGTCCTGGGTGCGCTCTTCTTTTGTGCTGGATAGAGATCTCATCACGGAGTTCCACCGGGCGCACCCGGACAAGCCAGCACCAGGAGGTGCTGCTAGGGGGAGGAGTACTGTCACAACTCGCCGCTCCCTGTCATCCACCTCAGCTGCGCGCACACCTGCGCCTCGTCAATCACGGGCTATTTAGCCCACTCGGCCCAGAGCATCGGTCTGGAGCCATCTGTGTTTCTACACGCTCAAGCCCTCAGCAGGATTGTCTCTTCCCGTCCTGCCGACCTTCTCTACAGCACGTAAGCTGTTTAACCACTTACCTGTCTACCAGCCTCTCCCCTGTGCACAGGTGGATTCCCTGGCGGCGGATTCTCCCGTCATCGCCATCTCCTTTCCTCTCCTCTCCACGCCTCATCGTGTGCGCAGCGGAACGCTGTCTTCCAGGCCGAAGATCCTTAGCCAGCGCCAGCCACCGTCCCACCTGCAAGTAAGCCATATTCAGTATATCCGTTTGGTTAAGCCCAGCTCATATTCCTGTCTCCTCTCTTCCCATAGGGTTGCCTGGCTGCACGGCATGCTGCTCTGTTCCCGACTCTCTTCGTCCACCCACAATCCATAAACATATCACATACGCGCAACCAAACACCCTTGCTGTTGAATAAAGCTATTGAATCTTACCTGAGCCTGCGTGCGTGTTTCCTGGGCTGATAAATATGTCAGCTAATGTGTTGAATGCAGTAAATGACTGAATTACAGGAGTATGTATCTGTTTTTCATCTTTTGTTAATATTAGCCCTCATTCTGAATATTAGTGCATCTGCGTTAATTAAAATATCCTAATGTATAATTTAAAAAATAAAAACCTACAACCATAATCATCAAAATTAAATCAAACGACTTAAAATATCAATCTTTAGCACAGTGAATATTGAATATGAAGGTTTACCTTTCTGAATTATATTGTTAAAAAATGCAATTATAGTAAACTTCCACCTAATGTTAGTTTGTGGGTTGGAGCAGATCAGTAGTCCAGTTGTAAGATATTTAATAAATTGTTTATTTGACATCAGGCATTATGCTGTCTGTGATAAACTGATATACGTATAACCTTATACTTGTGATAATTAATACAGCTTTCTAGTTTTTTGTATTTAGCTCTGGAAACTGCTTATAAAATGTTATATTAAAGCGGGGACTGACAACAAGGTGATTTTGGTGTACACAACTCACAAGAAAACATACAGAGCCTCCCCCCTTCCCCACCTGAGTCTCTCTGATCACATCACCGTCTTGTTAAGGCTGGCATACAAACCCAGAGTGAAAACAATAAGACCAACAAAAAAGCAGGTACGTGTGTGGCCAGAGGGGGCCTCTGATGCTCTGAAAGACTGCTTCAGCACTACAGACTGGGACACTTTCAAGCACGCAGCCATTCACAATGGACACACAAACCTAGAGAAGTACACTGAGGTTGTTTTAGCATACATAGCTAAATGCATTGATGATGTCATTCACTGCAAAACCATCACTGTTTGTACCAACCAAAAGCCATGGATGACAGCAGAGGTCCACAGGCTCCTGACAGCTTGGGATGCAGCCTTCAGGGCTGGTGACACTGCAGGACTAACAACAGCTAGGGCTAACCTGTCCCGTGGCATCAAGGAGGCAAAATGACAATATAGCAAGAAAATATCCGCCCACTTCAGCAACACCAGAGATGCACGTTCCCTCTGGCATGGCATACAGGCCCTCACCAACTACAAACCTCCACCTCAGACCAGTACAAGTATCATCACACTGTTTAACAACCTAAATGACTCCTTCGGCCGCTTTGAAGCACAAAACTGCATATTAGCATGGAAGGCCATTCTTCCTCCAGATGAGTAGGCTATAGGTCTGGATCCGGCTAGTGTGAAAAGGACCCTTAGGTCGCGTCCTGAAGGACTATGCAGAGGAGCTCAAAGAATATCCTGGCTGACATCTTCAGCATCTCCCTGAGTCAAGCTGTTGTCCCCACGTATTTCAAAACTGCCACCATAATACCAGTCCCAAAGAAGCCCATCCCATCCAGCTACAACAATTACTGGCCCATAGCACTGACCCCCATCATAATGAAGTGCTTTGAGCAGCTGGTCATGAAGAATATCAAGTCCATCCTCCCTCCGTCTCACGACCCCACGGTCAAACAGATCAACAGAAGATGCCATCACTGCTGCTCTCCATCCAGTCCTCACCCACCTGGACTCAAAGAACTCCTACGTGCAAATGCTGTTCTTGGACTTCCGTTCAGAATTCAACACAATCATCCCCCAGCACCTAATACAAAAACTCAGACACTTGGGACTCAAAACCTCTATAACCAAAACCTCTGTAACTGGGTGCTGGACTTTCTCACAGGGAGGCCACAGAACATGTGGGTTGGCAGCAGCACCTCCAAGACCATCACATTGAGCACAGGGTTCCCACAAGGCTGCGTGCTCAGCCCACTGCTCTTCACCCTGCTGATCCATGACTATGTACCAGCCTACAACACCAACCACATCATCAAGTTGATGGATGATATGATGGTGGTGGGCCACATCACCAACAATGAGGAGGCCAACTACAGAAATGAGGGAAGCCAACTGGTCCAATGGTGTAAAGACAATAACCTCTTCCTGAACATGGGTAAAACCAAGGAGATGGTGGTCGACTTCAGGAGGGGACACACACAGCATCCCTCTCTGATCATCAATGGTGCAGCTGTGGAGAGGGTGAGCAGCACCAAGTTCCTGTGGGTGCATATCTCTGTGGACCTCTCCTGGTCCAACAGCACCACATCACTGGCCAAGAAAGCTCAAACTTGCCTCCATTTCCTCCACAAACTGAGGGGGGCATGAGCTCCACTCCCCATCATGTGTTCATTCTACCGGGGCACCATTGAAGGCATCCTCATCAGCTGCATCACGGTGTTGTATGGAAGTTGCACCACCTCCTGCCGGAAGACACTACAACGTACAGTGAAAGCAGCCAGCAAGATGCTGGCAGAGGTGCCCCTCTGCCCCCCCCCCCGATTTACCTCACCCGCCTCACCCGCAGAGCCACTGACATTGCAGGCGACACCTCCCACCCCTCCCATTCCCTCTTCAGCCCCCTGCCCTTGGGGAAACGGTACCAGAGCCTCCGGGCCCACTCCACAAGACTGCTAAACAGCTTTATTCATCAGGCCACCAGGACCCTGAACTCTGTCCACTCCCCCCCACCCCCACTTCCCAGAGTGTAATGCACTCACTCACACAATAACTACCTCAGCTGTTGGCACAGAAAGACTGGCACACCAACAGTAATACATCTGCTGCTGTACGTGTCTGCACTTTACTGCAACCATTTGCACAAATGCCATATCTGCTGCTGTCTGTTATTGCAATACTGATCATGTGCAGTCCCATCTGTCACTGTCTGCACCTACACTACCACATTGAACTTGCAACTACAAGTATTACTGCTCTGCGTTTTTGTATATCGGATTGCTGCTTTTATCGTTTATCTTTATTTGCACTGTGGGAGGTTTGGGTCTATCTTTTGTTGCCATTTGCACTATGGGTAGCATTACTGTACATAGACTGCTGTTGTTTTTTGTTTTTTTTATCAGCCTTATTCCTTTTTCTTTTTTTATAATGTGCGCACCACTGAACAGAAACGCCATTTCAATTCTCCTGTATGTCCTGTATGTATAGTAGTATTGACAAATAAAATGTTTGAATCTTTTGAATCTTGAATTTTCACGTGTGCAGGCTTACAGGTGGATTCACACTACAATGTTTGGACCAACTTTTATTGACGTTCTGACAAATGTCTGGCTCTGCTGGCAAAAGTTAATGATTGCTGGTATTTGTTGGCAAACGCTGGTGAAAGTTGTGTTCTTTGAAAATTTTCAGCATGCTGAAAATTTGTCGACATTTGGAAATAAACTTTGGTGAAAGTTGTGCTCAGTTTGTAAAAGTGCTTGAGCGCTGGGCTAAGTTATGCAGAGCTGACCTAAGTTGACCTAAGTTAAAGCTGGGTTCACACTATAACGTTTGGACCGACTTTTACAGACATTTTGAAAAATCAGAGAAATAGTCAGCACAGGTCAGCTGACATCAGCATTAGGCGACGCTCATACACAGTAAAGAGCAGCGTTTGTGGAGGCTTCCTGCCATTCTGGACCTGCATCTGGCGTGAACACATCTCCCTTGGGCATATGTTTCGGTATTTCTTTTATATTTTATATTTATTTGTATATTCCAGTGTAGTTACTTCTGTATACCCTTTTCCCCTGTTCATTCAGTCATTCATCTAAAAAAAATAAAATAATGCTATAGACTCCAACACTAAGTCCACAATTAAAATGTGGATGGAATAAAAAAAAAATAGTGTATCATCATATCAATAAAATGACGGGTGGTTATATTTTGACTGTTACAACTCTCTTATTAAAATGATATAAAATCCTGTTAAATTTGATTTACTTATTGACACCACATCAGCGCTGTTTGATTCCCCACAATGGAAGCTGAACCAATAAATCCTGGAGAATAATTAGGCACGGAGTAGAAAATTAAGAACAGTAAATTTCTCAATGAGGAGATTTTTTTTTTCTTTTAGGCTGTCATATTTTTGGGAGTTTATATATATATATATATATATATATATATATATATATATATATATATATATATATATATATATATATATCAATGTTTGGGACCTTGGGGAAGTCAGGTTATTTAGCACCTCAGACAGAGACAGGGAATAAGCATGGGAAAACAATGCCCGGGAAGGACAGAGGGGGTTGAATGCAGTGTAGTGTAAATATCATGCTGTGTGAGGTGAAGTGCCATGAAAACCTGTGAAGTGTGACTTGGCATATAGAGAGGAGAGCTTGCTGTAACCATTCAGTCCATTCTGTGCTTGTGAGATGTGAGTGTGTAATAAATCATCTGTCATGAATCTGCCTCTTCATTTACACACTCCACAAATGTTTATTTCCAAACGTCGGCAAATTTTCAGCATGCTGAAAATTTTCAGCATGCTGAAAATTTTCAAGAAATACAACTTTCACCAGCGTTTGCCAACAAACACCAACCACCATTAACTTTTATCAACTTTTGCCAGCAGAGCCAGACGTTTGCCAAAACATCAGTAAAAGATGGTCCAAACATTGTAGTGTGAATCCATGCAAAAAAGCAGGTCCAGGACAGCAGGTAGCCTCCACAAACGCTTATCTTTATATGAGCATCACCTGACACTTATGTCAGCTGACCTGCGCTGAGTATTCATTTCCTTAAGTTACCCTCTTGTGCTCCGTTGTCCCACGGGTGGGCAAGTCTCTGCGTCCTAGGACGCAGAGACGTAGGTGATGTAGGTGATGTAGGTGTAGGTGTAGGTGATGTAGGTGTAGGTGATGTAGGTGATGTAGGTGGTGTATGGCGTCCAAGCGCGCACTGAAAATAAAAGCTGCAGACACAGCCGCGAACAGATTAGTTCATCTGATTGACCTCTCATTTGACTAATAAGAGCCTTGAATTGGGTTTCTGAAACCTTGAAGAACCAATGAATGAAAACCTAGCCAGAAGGACCCGCCTCCCAACGGCTGCGAGCCAACTGAAGCACAGAAGTTCGCTGAGCTGTTTTGTCTAAAGCTGGGTGAAGAGAGACTGCTTCAGCAGCCACAGGCAGTGGTTTATTTATTTATTTTTTTTATTCCAGCAGAGTGTTTAGGATTCTCTTATATGGTCATCATAGACCGACGGAGGCCGCCGACGAAGGTCGTAAATCATTCGTCAAAACCGCAATCATGGAATTATGTTTTGACCGGGTCGCGAGACCAGAACCACGAGCGGACCAGCGTCGGTTCGTTTGACAATGAGGAAGAGAAGTTGGCCAGGACAATGTGGCTGTGAAGAGGTAAGGTGTTATAAGCCAAATTATTTTTTATCCTTGAAAATTGTAATCAAAAATGACTTTTGACCGATCGGTAAATTACAACTGTGCGGCGCACGATGTCCGAAGTGCATGCGGCGCGTTACACAGTCCGTTCGCCGCCTCCGGACTGTGAACGCCCCCCCGCTGCTACGATTCTGTAGCGGGGAGGTGGGGGGAGCCGCAGTGACAGCGGTGCTGTGGAAACATGCCTTATCCGAGTGTAATCCGTCATGTAGCGAGGGCGGATCTCCGTCCTCTGTAGCGGGGGGGGGGGTGGAGAACCCCCCCACACACACACAGACACAGCCCTGAATGTGACCTTTCATTAGAGCCCTAAATGAAGCTTCTACATTGAATCATTCAAAAGTTACAGACGTTTTTCCAAACTGTGCCATTTGGCACAATTTGGCACAGTTCCAAAATGCCTGGGAACAGCCTGAGAACAAAGCTGTGTAATATATTCATTTTTTGTGGTATTGTCACAAAATTTGGACCTCAACTGGATAACACTTGGTTTTACATTTCTGTTGCATTTTCCAGCCCGGAGCTGAAGCTGTGTCAACTACCAAAAGAATCGTTTGTTGCAGTCCTAATATCAATTTTCCACAGGGATTCCTCACTCCCCACCCTCATCATCATCATTATCATCATCATAGCAGTCTGTCATGGGTGACAGTGACTGTTTCATTTAGGTCTGATCAGATTCCTCCACACCGTTCTGTCCTTAGCCTTACGCTGCCAGGAACTCCTGTCTATTTCCAACTTCTTCAAGTTTCTTTTTACAGTGTCTTTAAATCTGAGCCTTGGTCTACCCTGATTGCGTTTGCCCTCACTTATGCGAGTAGAGTATGTTGTGAGTATGCTCTACTCACTTATGCTGTGAGTATAGTAAGTGCCGAAGGAGACACTGATGGTCCATCTTCTCAACATGTCCGAGCCATCTCAGGTTCATCTATATTAGCATGTCCTCCATTGATGGTAGACCAGCTCATTTCAACACTTCTATGTTGGTTATCTTGTCTTTCCATGAGATGTTCATTATGGCTCGAAGGTGTCTCATCATGTACGCATGGAGTTTCTTCACCTGTACTCTGTAGACAGTCCAAGTTTCAGCACCGTACAATAGAGTAGCCAGTACTGTCGCTGTGTACACTTTGCATTTCACACGGATAGACACATGTCGATTGTTCCACAGTCTCTCCCTCAAGTTTCCAAACACAGCGCTCGCTCTTCCCATTCTGAGAGATAGTTCATCATCCAGCCTAGCATTCTCTGAAACAGTACTCCCTAGGTACTTGAAAGTCTTGCGCTTGACTAGTGGCTCTGTACCAATGCTGATCTCTTCTGGTAGTGATGTTGATAACTGGAACTTTGGTGGTTGATAAAGGCACTCTGTCTTCTTGATGTTGATTTGGAGGCTGAATTGGCTAGCTGCTCTTCCAAATTTCTCTACTAAAGATTGCATATCTTCCACGCTTTGTGCAACTAGAGCACTGTTGTCGGCAAAGAGCATTTCTCTTACTACCTTTATCGATGTCTTACTCTTGGCTTTAAACTGTGCCACAATGAACAAGTCTGCTTCTTTCCTTGTTTGAATGGATACTCCTTCTGAAGTGTCTTTGAAGGCCACCTCAAGCATGACTGCCAGATATAGCGAGAAGAGTGTAGGTGCCAGCACACATCCTTGTTTCACCCCGTTGCTTACTGAAAAGTCTTTAGATACTGAACCACTCATTGCCACGTTTGCTTGCATACCTGTATGGAGTGCCTCGATCAGGCTGACAAACTTCTCTGTACAACCATATTTCTTGAGTACCTGCCGAAGTCCTTGTTGCAAAACAGTACCGAAGGCTTTACTGAAGTCTATGAAGACTACATAAAGCGGCATGTTCTGTTCGATACACTTTTCTTGAACCTGTTTCAAGCAGAAAATCATGTCCATTGTGCTTCTTCCACTTCTAAAGCCGCACTGGGTTTCTGGTAGTACATTCTGCGAGACGTGTTCACTGAGTCTGTTAAGTAGTACACATGAGAGAATCTTACCAACAGTGGCTAGCGGTGATATTCCTCGGTATTTTCCACAATCTTTCCTGTCACCTTTCTTGAACAAAGGCACAATACTTGCATCCTTCCAGTCTTGAGGTACTTTGTGGGCATCCCATATCTCTTGGATGAGCTTGTGCAGGCAGTTGGTCAGCTGAACACCACCAAATTTCCACACTTCTGCTGGAATTCCATCCCTTCCTGGAGCTTTACCATCCTGTGTTGTCCTGATAGCTGCCATTAGTTCATCAAAATTTAGTGGTTCATCCAGACTTGATACAGCTGGTCGCTGCACTAGAGCTTCTTTAGCCTCTTCAGTGAGATCTCCAGGGTTGTTTAGTAGCTGGTCAAAGTGGTCTGCAAATATGTCCAGGATCTTGTCTTTCTCCTGCAAAACCGTTTCACCATCCATAGCCTTTAGTTGGATCAATCCTCTTGGTTTAGGGCCGTAGATTTCTCTCAAACCTGTGAAGAATGTTTTCATGTCCTTCCTGTCTGCTGCAGTTTGAAGTTTCTCCGCTTTTTCATCCCACCAGTTGGACTTCATCTCTCTGGTGTACTTCTTAGCTCACTCTGAGCCTTTGAGTATTTCTTCTTCTTCGCCCTTGTGTTTCACTGTAGGTTTTCCTGCCTAGCTGTATTTCTCGCTTCTAGTAGTTTCTTCAGGTGTTCATCATGCTGATCAAACCAATCTTGATGTTTCCTCTCAGGGTAGCCTAATACATCACTCACAGTCTGATACACCGTATCCTTCAGTGTTGCCCATTTCTCTTCTATGTCATTCTCTGAGTTGTTGCTGTCCCAGTCTTTCAAGTTTTCATCCATTTCCTGTGTAAGTTCTTCCTGCTTCTTTTGGCCTTTCAGTGCACTAGTGTTAAGCTTCCGTGGTGGCTTCGCACCCATCCTGCAGTGCTGTTTTCGTCTGCAAATCCTTAATCTAGATCTCAGCATAACATGATCAGTACTACAGTCCGCACCTCTCATTGCTCTGGTGTCCAATACATCACTTATGTCTCTCTGCCTGATATGATGCAGTCTAATAAGTGCCAGTGCTTGGATCTTGGGTGCATCCATGTCTTCTTGTGTGTGTCCTTGTGCTTAAATAGAGTGTTAGTTATCACAAGGTTGTACTCTGAACATAGTGCAAGTAGAAGTTCTCCATTAGCATTGCACTTGCCTACTCCATGACTGCCTAGCACTCCTTTCCATTTCTCAGTGTTCGAACCAATTCTGGTATTAAAATCTCCAACGAGTGTCAGCCTGTCATCAGTCAATACACGCCTGATAGTCTCACGTAAATCACTGTAGAACTCTTCCTTCACCTCCTCTATGTTGGTCATTGTTGGGGCATATACAGTGATGAGTGTTGCATACATCTTCTGCTGTAGTGGGAGTCTCATAGTCATTATCCTGTCATTGATTGGCACCGGTTCCTCATCAAGCATTGCTGCTATCTCCTTTCTAACTGCAAAGCCCGCTCCTGTTTCTCTCCTTTCTTGAGTTGATCTCCCACTCCAAAAGAAGATGTGCCCATGGTCTTCCAAGTTGTCATATCCAGGCAATCTTGTTTCACTAAGTGCAGCTATGTCTACATTGTACCTGTTCATTTCCAGGGCCACAAATGTGGTCTGTCTTTCTGGGCGCTATGATGTTGTTCTGTCCAACAGAGTGCGTACATTCCATTCTGCTACACACAAGGCTGCTGTTTTCTTCTTCTTTTGTCTTCCTGCTCCTAGCTTACTTTTCGCTGCCTGTTGGAGTGTGAACAGATCAGCGCAGACCTTGTAAGCCTGGGTGACATTCGAGCCGGTATGAGTTACTTTCTGATTGACCATTTCATGAAACTGCTTGCAAAGTATTTGAGTACTGCTAGCTTTTGCTGGTCTAGCAGCACATTCTTGGCAGATAAAGGTATTATCAGTGGCAAGGACAAGCCAAGACAAACTGACTCCAGTATCTGTTGCAGTGACTGACCAGATAATAGGTTTGTTTATCTCTGCTCTTTGTGTAGTGCATGTCACAATGCACCGACTGGCACAGTCCACCACAGACCTTGCGAAAGATGTGTTTATCTACCAGGATGTCCAGTCTCACCATGTGTAACTGGGAGTAGTCCACCACAGACCTGTGGCAGATATTGTTTTTAGTTCTGCCAGGATGCCCTGTTTCACCCTCCACACCCTCGGAAGGGCGGGGGATGCCGGTTGAGTCACGGACGGCTCGACCTATGAGACAGGTAGTACCGGTTTTCATGGTTATCCGGTAGCAAGCAAGCCAATGCCTGACCTGACACACACACAAAAAAAGGATGTATGTCTCAGTTAAAAGCTGCCAATTTCTGACCCCCCTCCCCCAAAAAAGTGGAATTTTATGGGTAAGAATCTGCAACTTTAGCAAAAAGACAAAAGAAGGTGTAAATTTCCAACTGTTTACAACTTAAAACACTGCAGATATAAGATTTGAGTAAAATGCTGCAAGTTTTAGCTTTAAAAAAAAAAAAAACGCAAAACTTTGCAAAAGTTCTAAATTCATGAGGAAAAAGCTGCAAAATTATGAATAATAAAAAGCTGCAAATTTTCAAGTAAGAAGCTGCACATTTCTGAGTAAAATGGCTCTAACTCTGCAGGAAAATCCTGCAAATTTATGAGAAAAATCCTCACATTTACAAAAGAATGTTTCTAATTTACACGGAAAAAGGATGTGATAAATTGGCGTGTGTTGACCATTTTTTTTAAAAGACAGCCGTGAGGAGGAACTAAGCGGTGATGTTTGGAGGTGTTAAATCCTGCAGATCTGCATTAATCAGCAGGGAAAAGGAGAAGAAGAGGAATAAGTGATCCCCAGCAGCAGAAATAATCCAGTTAACCCAGGAAGAGTAGACACATGACACCCCATGACACCCAACAGATCCCCCCCCCATGACATCAGTGGGAACAGCTGGGCCAAACTTCACACCTCTGTCAATTTACATATTCCCTTCTGAGGACAATTCAAACAGAGCTGCTACTGAGATGGAAACCAAAGGGTTAAAGGGTGACGTGGCTTTATCAGCAGCACTGATTCCCCCCTACCCCCAACTGACCTGCTGGCCAGGAACTAACAACTCATCAGGTCTGTGAATGAACAGAGCAGCCATGAGTGTTTCACGGAGTCACTTATTGAATTATAATGGTTAATCTAAGTCACAATTTCAAGAAACATAAACTTCAGGGGAAACTTAAACCCATGACAAATTGTTTTAAATTTTGCTGATTTTTCTATTTTTTTTTCTGTTTCTTTTCCAGTCCTTATGACCACTTTCTGATTGCTTTGAGTTTTTAAAACATCATTTTAAGAATAATGTTAACTGACTTAAAGTACATTTCTAACTACACTATATCATACAATATGCTGTTTAACATACAATTTCATTTGATTCAATCCAATTCAATTCAATTCAACTTTATTTATATAGCGCCATTTCACAACAACAGTCATCTCATAGCACTATCAACTGTAGGGAGGACCCCCACAGTTGCAGAAAGACCCCAGCAATCAGGCGATCCCCTGTGAGCAAGCACTTGGCGACGGTGGAGAGGAAAAACTCCCTTTTAACAGGAAGAAACCTCCAGCAGAACCAGGCTCAGGGAGGGGCAGTCATCTGCTGCGACTGGCTGGGGGGTGAGGGGACAGAGAAGAAGAAAAGAACAGACATGTAGAGAGCAAACAGCACGATGGGGACTCAATCTATGGGAGAGAACAAACAAATGTTAATGACCGGCAAAAAAAAAATATTTCATAGAGAGTGAGGAAAGGAGTGAGGCGCAGTGCATTACTGGAGGTCCCCCGGCTGACTAAACCTATTAGCAGCATAACTAAGGGAGGGTTCAGAAACACATGATCCCTCCCTAATTGTAGGCTATATCAAAAAGGTAGGTTTTAGCCCTATTCTTAAAAACAGAGATCGAGTCTGACTCCCGAATCCAGATTGGCAACTGATTCCACAGGAGAGGAGCTTGATAACTGAAGGCTCTGCCTCCCATTGTACTTTTGGAGATTCTAGGTATTACAAGTAAACCTGCATTTTGGGAGCGTAGTGCTCTGTTAGGATGATACGGTAGTATCAGATCTTTTAAATAAAAAGGAGCCTGATTGTTTAGAGCTTTGTAAGTAAGAAGAAGGATTTTAAACTTAATTCTAAACTCTATGGGAAGCCAATGAAGGGAGGCCAGAACCGGAGAGATATGATCTCTCTTTCTAGTACCTGTTAAAACTCTTGCTGCAGCATTTTGGATCAGCTGAAGACTTTTTAAAGATGTTTTAGGACAGCCTGATAATAAAGAATTACAATAATCTAATCTCGAGCTAACAAAAGCGTGGATCAGCTTCTCAGCATCACTCTGAGACAAGATGCTCCTAATCTTGGCAATATTACGCAAATGATAGAAGGCAGTCTTAGAAACAAATTTAATATGTGAATTGAAGGACAAATCCTGATCAAAAATAACTCCAAGGTTCCTCACAGAGCTATTAAGAGAAAGAGTAACTGCATCCAAACTGAAAGTTTGATTTGGAAAGGAATTTCTAAGGTTATTTTGGACCAACAAGAATGACTTCAGTCTTATCTGAATTTAATAGCAGGAAATTACAAGTCATCCAAGCTTTGATTTCCTTAAGACAGGCTTCTAACTTGGCTAATTGATTAGTATCATCTGGCTTCATTGACAGGTATAATTGTGTGTCATCTGCATAACAGTGAAAATGTATACAGTGCTTTCTAATAATGTTGCCTAACGGAAGCATATATAAACTAAAAAGAGTTGATCGCATTTAGATCTTAATTCACACAAGCAGAGTATTTGCAACCAACTTAATTAAGACTTGAAAAAAACAATCAATCTGAATACAACTTGGAGTGTTTAAGAATAAAAATCTTTGGATTCCTTAATGAAGTTCTGCCTGCAGATCAACTGCACTCAAACATTCCAATTACCACTCATGAGACGGACCAGATTCCATACAAAATGTTAAAAATTTTGCTTTGGCTTCGTCTTTAAGGGGTTGCTGTTCCAGTTAAAAGACTCAAGTGTTGCAGAGTCCACCTTTGTATAAAACGGCCACGTCAGTATACCACAAAAGGCTCAAAGTCGCTAAGATAATTCAGAGGTTAAACCGGCTGTTAATGTCATTTAAACCCTGCATGGCTTCGACAACGTGGAACCGGCATTTCACTTTGAAACGGATGGCTCGAGTTATTGCAAACGAGCAAGTTTAAAACACACACTAAAGAGTATTGCAAGAAGGAAAATAGTTTAATATAAAACACAGCTGTCTTATCTTGAAATGCCCTTTACAAATGAAGAAACTCAAACTGAAGAAAAACGTAATTCGAACCACCAACCCTGTGGTTACTGGACAACTCGCCCTGCGCACTCCAGGGAAAACCGAAGCCCGCTCGTCGGTGCCGCTCGCTGCCTCGGGAACCTCGCCATACCGCGCAGCGCCCTCATCCAAGGCGCATGGAGCTCCGGCACTGAGAGACTGCCTGACATCCATGGCACACGGCTGCTGCTGCTCACTCCCGGGGTCCACAGCATCGCTCTGTGATGCCACTATACCCACCTGATCGTATAATTTAAGTATGCATGAGTACATTACTATTATGAATGTTTCTTTCCCTTCCCTACTCTCTCAATGGAAAAAAAAGAAACACTAGAATAAAAATACAAAAAAGACACTTATTTTTGTCATTTATGTAAACCGTGACAAAAAAATCCTGCAGGACAAAACATGATACTTGATATTTTCTAACCTGTTTGTATACCACCATAGATAGAGAGAGAACCTGAATTAGACAGAGCTCAGAGAGGGCAAGATGAGACAGAAGAGAGAAGCCAAGGAGAGGGAAGTGTTCAGGCAGAGGAAGGAGAGAAGGATAACACCACTAAAAAGTCTAAACACAGGACGTCTGGGTGGGATCCCAACTTGCCCAATAGTCAAGCCTCGGTTGTACTATACTTCAAATGGTAAGTTCCACATGCTACATTGCTGTGTAAAATTAAAAATAAACAAATAAATAAATAGTATAAAATTAACATATTCCAGCATGTTTACCCCTCCCGGGGAAAACTTTGTTGCCACCGCGCCAAGGTCTTTAAGCCAGAGGAAACACTACGGCATGTCTCTGTGGTTCGGCAATATTTCTGTGCAGGCCAAATCTAAGCTGCAGCGTCTGGTCCAGGGTGCCATGAAGGTGATAGGGAGAACTGAAAAGCTCTCCCTTAAGGCCATTTATTAGCAGTGTGTGTACAGGCAAGCACAGAGAGTTCTGCAGGACCCCTCACACATCCTCTATTTTGAGTTTAAGCTCTTGCCTTCTGGTAGAAGATACAGAATACCAAAATGCACGGTGTGGGGGAAGGATTTATCTAGCACCACGGCGGTCAAGCAGGACCAGCCTCACTCAGGTTCGACGCAGGAGGGTCTCAGTGCCGGCGCTTGAGCTACCTTGGACGAGCATACCGAGCGTGACGACAAGGCACCCGCGTCAACAAGTCACGCCAACAAGTCACGCCAACAAGCAAGCCCCTGAGAGTTAAGGACCTGATCTGGGTTCATGGGGAGAGACGTCCACGGCGGATGTGGGCCAAACAACAGTCAGATGGTTACCAGGAGCGGCTGTGCATAGTGGCTAAGCGGGGTGCAGCCTACTCCCAGCTGTCGAACGGCTCGTGGAGACACGCCAATGAGCTGTGGCATGCTCGGAAGGAGGCTTTGGATGGGGAAGAGAAGAGGTGCTCTCGTCTATGAGGCCAGCTACAATCCTGGAGGCATGCAACTTCCAGGGGGGGGTCTCACGAGGGGCTGCCCGGGGCCCCCACAAGCCAGTTCTACCCCTTTCTGCCAAATGAACAGTAATGTGAGTTTATGAGAAACAAAAAAAAAAGAAGTTCTAATGTTCTGGTGTTCATGTGTTTGTTTGTTGTAAAAAACCACACAGAGAACTACATATATAGATGTACTACACACCCCCAGGGTTTGTTTTGTAAATCTATAGTAATCATGCCATAAGACACAGTTAGTGCTTACTCCCCACCCTACAACATCTGTTATGGTAATACCAGGAGAGGAAGCTTTTAAGTTAGTTTCCTTCATGTCATTAAAGACTGTCCAAGAGAAAATAACAGCAGAAGCATTTTACCAGAAAGTTAGATAGATAGTTAGATAAAAGTGACTTTTAGTAGGAAAATAATTCCATGAAGTGTTGAGACGGAGGGTTAGAAGTGTAATATTAACATTCCGGGTCCCGTGAATGGGACGTTTAAATGTCTAAATGTCTCTCTGCGGTGGCACAGTGAATTGTGGTAAACATGTTTAGACTAGATGGTCATGCTTTACATCATTTGAAAGCTTAGAATTTGGTCTATTTGGCTATTAAAACAGATTTCAGATTATACACACGAACCTGACATGAAGGCCAACGGCGCTCTCAAGCATGACGAGGCGTGGACCAAGACTTGGCAAAGAAAGTTTGACGATAACTCCTGACAAGATCAGACGGGATGTTGACTGATACTCCTGCGTCTTACCGTCGCTAATGCCAGGCTTAAAAAGGCGAAGCACTAACGACGGTAATGACAAACAGCTGACCAACCTTGACAGGCGAAAGCCCCACCGAGCACCTTCACAATAAGAGCCCGGTGAGGCCAGAATACAGCCCGCAGCTGTCAAGGCCGGCAGCGAGCAACACTTAGCCCGAGCGTGATCAGAACCGGCGCTCGGGTCATAACAGTACCCTGCCTCCACGGGCGGACTCAGAACGCCCCAAGGAACCACCCTGCCCCCCCCCCACCCCCCCAGGGGCTGGGGACAGGTGCGGAGGGAGAACAACCAATCCAGGAACACAGACAGAAAAAAAAAAAACATACAGGACAATGACAAGACTAACAAGAAAATGCACAAGGGAAAGAACAAAAACCAGAACTACAGGGTCAGAAAAATACAAGACTTTGATGAAATACCAAATATTCATATCAGATAAATAAAGCTCAGGAAAATAAGGCAACATTAGAACATAACACCATTTGCCAAAAAGTCTCAACTCAGTTACAGGGAGCACGGGATAACTACGAGGGAAAAAAAAGGTCTTGACCCAAAAGTTACAACCAGAAAAAAAAGGACTTCTCACCTGTGTGAATTCTCATGAGATTCCGAAAAAAACTGAATACAAAAACAGAGCATTACTCGCTCATACCAGACTATGCATAAATCACCTAAGGCTACTGCAAGACATGAAACGCCAAATACAAAATACAACCAGGACGAAGAGAAAAAAAAAGCACAAACACTGACAGACAAACCCAGGGACCACTACCCCCACCCCCCGACAGTTTATATTGACCGCCAGAGACCAAGTACCACAGGAACAGAACAGGTGGTCTCCCTGCATCCAACAGCCGGCCGGTGGTCAAAGGAGGCGGACCAGGCGGCTCACCAGAGTCCAAAATCCCGCACGTCCGCTCCTCCGGTGGTCGAACTAGGTTGCCCCAAGGCACACACAACAGGTCGGGTGGCCAAACCGAGGCGCCGAACCGGCGAAACAGTCCCTCCGGCGGCCAACCCGTGTCCCTCAGCCACCAGTCCAGGGCATCAACAACCCGCAGTGGCCTCCCTGATGAGGACAAAACTCGGGAGAGCCGGGGCGAGCGAACAGGGACCCCCCCGGCCCCCGACGATGATGTATAGGGGCGGTGACTCTGAGGGGGCAGATGAGCAGGGCGAGTCAGAAATCCGCTCCGCGAAGAAGGGTCTGCAGCGCCTCCTCCGCCTATGGACCACGCTAGCGCTGCATCACCGCTGGACCCAGATTGGGTCCCAGTTGCAGCCACATTGGGCTTCGATTGGGCCAGAACCGCACCAGCGATGGACCCCGATCGAGCCTCCAGTGCACCCTCATTGGACCCCGATTGGGTCGGATCCGCACCCGCGGTGGACCCCGATTGGGCCTCCGACGCACCCATGTCGGACCCCAATTGGGCCAGAACCACCTACGCGGTGGACCCCGATTGGGCCCCCGGTGCACCCACGTTGGACCCCGATTGGGCCAAAACCGCCCCCGCGGTGGACCCCGATTGGGCCTCCGGTGCAGCTCCACTGACGAGCTCCACCCCCGAACCTGGGACCTCCAACTCGGTGACACCGACCCATTCCACGCCGGCGACACTGAAACAAAGCTCGAGGACAGGAAAACCGGGATCAGCATCACCGGTAGCAACGGAACCCAGTGAGACGAGCTCGGGCGCAGCAGACGGCTGCTCCTCACTCGCCTCCCCGAGAGGCAGGCAAAAATGCTCAACAGGGGACAGAGACAGAAGAGGGAGCACTTGCCTGCACTCGGGTTCTGTTGCCACCCAGGACTGCGACGATCCAGATTCTTGGCGACTCTTGTCAGCAGACTCGGATTCAGGTGCATCGGGCTCCACAGCTGACAAGATGTTATCAGCAGCCTGAGGCTCCTCCCACGCTGCTGTCCACGCCGATGACCCATATGGCGTGGGGGCGGGAGACCCTCGACCCACTGGCTCGGACCGCTCCGGCGAGGAGACCCGAGGACGCTTCTTCATCGGCTCAGGCTCGGGGCCGCAGTCCGCTCTTCTCCTCCGACCGAGACGTGGCTGCAGGGCCGGATCCAGGCTTTCCAGCACTGCAGGGGCCCTCTTCATCCGACGACTCTGGCCTGGCGTCGCGGACCGCTCAGCGGGGGAGAACACAGAGGCAGCAGGTTTAGTTATTTCATCCACAGCAGGTGGAGGGAGCTCGGGGGGCTGCGAACCCTGAACTCCACCCCCAGGAGTCAGACAAGGCAGAACAAGGTCAAGGTGTAACAAATTATTGTGCACTTGCCTTCCTCCTGGGGCCGAGATGGTTCCTGCTGCAGAGGACATCATTCCTCCTTCTCCCCGCTGGGTGGCGACAGAGGACCCCCTGGAAGGACGAAGCGGAGCCGCTCTCGGAGGTTCGCTGACAGGATACGCCGGCAGCGAGTCCAGCCGGGGATTCTGCTGAGGGTTACCCGCGCCGTTATGCCGACGTCGTCATCGGCCCCCAGACGGCGTGTACTCCTGGACCTGCTCCGGGACGGGAAAGGGACACCAGCGCGGGGAGCGAGGATGCCTCCTCCTCTGCTTCCTGCTCTTCTCCTCCAGCCCACGAAGTACCTCGCGCTGAACGGCGAGTTCCTCCCACCTTGTTATCACCTCCAGGTGGTCGTAACTATCGAGGGGAAGGTTGTCCAAAAGCTCCTCAGCGTAGTCCAAATGCCTGCGCACGTCGCTGGGAGCGACGCACAGCGTAGCGGTGAATAACGTGCAGTCCACGTACTCCAGAACCTCCGCTAGCCTTCTGTCCAGGCGCCGACCGCAGCCCCTGGATGACAGCATTCTCCCAGCACAGGCACCCAGACAGGGAAGAACAAACAGTCCAATTATGGCACAAACTCACGGTGAAAAGGCGTCTCGGTATGGCGCCTCCGTTTAGGCGACCTGGCAGGAGTATACTGTCATGTGGTGATCCTCGCGGATCACCAAGAGATGCCAAAGAGTTCACCAGAGAGTTTGGCTAAGATGTTATTTCATTTACAGACGTGACACAACAAGGCTATGAGCCCCTCAGGGCAACACACAAAAACGAGGCTTGAGCCTGTAGGGCCAACCCCAGCCACTACGAGCTAAACTGTGACAAAGCTACACACACAAACCTGACATGAAGGCCAACGGTGCTCTCAAGCATGACGAGGCGTGGACCAAGACTTGGCAAAGAAAGTTTGACGATAACTCCTGACAAGATCAGAAGGGATGTTGACTGATACTCCTGCGTCTTACCGTCGCTAATGTCGGGCTTAAAAAGGCGAAGCACTAACGACGGTAATGACAAACAGCTGACCAACCTTGACAGGCGGAAGCCCCACCGAGCACCTTCACAATAAGAGCCCGGTGAGGCCAGAATACAGCCCGCAGCTGTCAAGGCCGGCAGCGAGTAACACTTAGCCCGAGCGCGATCAGAACCGGCGCTCGGGTCATAACAAACCATTTTTCAAAAAGATGAGTGATGTTACAACACTTCTGCCTTGGATTCAAGTACTGGTTTACGTTAGCTTTATGCACATGCTTTACACGTGGGCTTTAGAGGGGGGAAGTGGGCTGAATCCCCCCTTGTAAGGTATCCCTGAATTCAGAAATTAATTGGCTAAGCCACACGTCCATCATTTCCTTACTGTGATACAATTGGCTCGTTGTGTTTCTGTTAGCCATGAGGCTGGACCTTCATGGACCTTTACCACTCATTGGGTTTCTACAGCTTTCAGTCACAAAATGGAGACTCTATTGTGTCAAATGAGCTTTCAATCAATAGCAGAGCTCCACCCCCACCCCCTTGGGTTTCCGTTTCTGGTTCAACCTCCCAGCAGTGTGGTGTTTTTAGCCTAAAGAGCTAAACTTTCTTGGCTGATTTGCAAACAAATGCTTCTATTTTATGGGCAGTTTTCCCCATTATCATCAAGGTGGACAATAAATCTTACTCAAAAGGATCTATTGGACCTTTTGCAATACAAATGAACCATATTTGTTGAACGATCATTCATTCGGGGATGGCAAGGGAGCTCCTTTGGTGAGTCACCCCTTTGATTTCATGCTAACGCTAGCTGGTTAAAAGTTCTTTTTAAATCCAGTGTTATGATTTTTTTCTGAAATCTGTTTAAGTAACCAAGTAGATGAAATTCTAAGCTTTCAAATGGTGTAAGGCATGACTGCCTACTGTAAGCATGTTTAAAACAATTCACTGTGTTGCAACTGAGACATTTAAACGGTATTTAAATATGCCTGCCAGCGGTACCCCAGAACATTAAGAGGCTAGTGTTAATAAAATAAACACGTTGGTTAAATAATCAATTTATTCATGAGTAGTCCTTTTTAAAATTAGATACAAATGCTTCATTTATACATATTAAAAAAAGAGTCTGCCATGTTAAATGAAAATCTAAATTTTTGAGATATGACAAAAATAAACTATTTTAGAGGGGTTTGTGCTGAAACAAATGCTTAAAAAAAACTTTATTTATTTTGGTCTTCTGAACTGGCTGTGCCTGTGTTGATGACCCACTTCCTCATCAGCTGTGCCTGTGCACAGTTTTGCGGTGCTCTTGGTGGATGGGTGGTCATTATTGAAATGAAGTGTCCTGAACTGGTCCTGGGTGAAGGGCCAGACTAAGAACGAGCCAACAGACTCTCATGATAAATTCTAGATCAAGGATTCAGCGTACCCCACCCAGTATGGGGTTACTGGGGCCCCACCCGGGAGCCAGGCCTGGGGAGGGGCTCGATGGCTAGCGTCTGGTGGCTGGGTTTCCACCCATGGGACCCAGCCGGGCTCAGCCCGAAGGAGTTAATGGGGCCGCCCTCCAGTGGGCTCACCACCTGCAAGAGGGATCATGGGGGTCCAGTGCTATGTGAATTAGGTGGCGGTCAAAGGTGGAGACCTTGGCGGACTGATCCCAAGCTTTCTAAACTGGCTTTTGGTACGTGGAATGTCACCTCTCTGGTGGGGAAGGAGCCTGAGCTGGTGTACGAGGTTGAGAGATACCGGCTAGATATAGTCGGCCTCACCTCAACACACAGCTCCCATTCCGGAACCAGTCTCCTGGAGAGGGGCTGGAGCTTGGCCTTTTCTGGAGTTGCCCCGGGTGAGAGACGACAAGCAGGGGTGGGTATTCTTGTATCCCCCCACCTTGCTGCCTCTATATTGGAGTTTTACCCAGTGGACGAAAGGGTTGTTTCCCTGCGCCTTCGGGTTGGGAAACAGGTCCTGACCATCATTTGTGCTTATACACCAAATGATGTTTCAAAGTACCCAGCCTTTTTGGAGTCTCTGACTGGGGTGCTGGTGGGTGCTGCTCTTGGAGACTCCCTTGTCCTACTGAGGGACTTCAATGCATGCGTGGGCAACAACAGTAAAACCTGGAAGGGGGTGATTGGGAGGAACGGCCTGCCTGATCTGAACTCGAGTGGTGTTCAGTTATTGGACTTCTGTGCTAACCACAGTTTGTCCATAACGAACACCATGTTCAAGCATAAGGGTGTCCAAATGTGCACCTGGCACCAGGACACCCTAGGTCGCAGGTCGATGATCGATTTTCTTATTGTGTAATCAGACCTGCGACCGTATGTCTTGGGCACAGGGTAAAGAGAGGTGCAGAGCTGTCAACTGATCACCACCTGGTGGTGAGTTGGATCTGATGGCAGGGGAGGATGCCATTCAGACCTGGTAGACTCAAACGTATAGTGAGGGTGTGCAGGGAACGTCTGGCTGAGGCCCCTGCCAGGGAGGTCTTCAACTCCCACCTCCGGAAGAACTTCAGCCACATTCCGAGGGAGTCTGGAGACATGGAGTCTGAATGGGCCATGTTCTCCACCTCTATTGTTGAAGCAGCGGCCCAGAGCTACGGCCGCAAGGTGGTCGGTGCATCTCGTGGTGGCAACCCCCGAACTAAGTGGTGGATACCAATGGTGAGGGGGGCCATTAAGCTGAAGAAGGAGACCTATCAGGCTTGGTTGGCTTGTGGGACTCCCAAAGCAGCTGAGGTGTATTGGCAGGCCAAGCAGAGTGCAGCTCAGGTGGATGCTGAAGAAAAAAAACAGGTATGGGAGGAGTTTGGTGAAGCCATGGAACAAGACTTTCGGTCAGCCTCGAAGAGATTCTGGCAAACTGTCCGGCAGCTCAGGAGGGGGAAGCAGCTCCCTGTCTACACTGTGTATGGTACGGATGGGGCACTGTTGACTTCGACTGGGGATATCGTCGGGCGGTGGAAGGAATAGTTTGAGGATCTCTTCAATCCCACTGATACGCCTTCCACAGAGGAAGCAGGGCTTGTGGACGAGCGGGGTGACTCGCCTATCACAGGGGCTGAGGTCGCCAAGGTGGTTAAAAATCTCCTTGGTGGCCGTGCCCCGGGGGTGGATGAGGTTCACCCTGAGTACCTCAAGGTCCTGGATGTTGTAGGGTTGTCATGGTTGACACGCCTCTGCAACATGGTGTGGAGGTCGGGGGCAGTGCCTTTGGCATGGCAAACCGGGGTGGTGGTTCTTCTCTTCAGAAAAGGGGACCGGAGGGTGTGCTCCAACTTTAGAGGGATCACACTCCTCAGCTTCCCTGGGAAGGGAGGCTGAGGAGTGTGGAGGAGTGTCTCCAGTACCTCTCCAAGGTGCTGGAGAGGAGAGTCCGGCCATTGGTCCAACCTCGGATTCAGGAGGAGCAATGTACTTTTTGTCCTGGCGGTGGCACATCGGACCAGCTCTTTACCCTTTCGAGAATTCTCGAGGGTTCGTGGGAGTTTGCCCAACCAGTTTACATGTGTTTTGTGGACTTGGAGAAGGCATTCGACCGCATCCCTCGTGGTTTGTGTGGGGTACTTCGGGAGTATAGGGTATCGGGCTTGTTGTTACGAGCTATTCGGTCTCTATATGACCATTGTGAGAGTTTGGTTCGTATTGCCAACACTCGATCGGACTCATTCCCAGTGAGAGTTGGACTCCGCCAGGGCTGCCCTTTGTCACCGATCCTGTTCATAATTTTTATGGACAGGATTTCTATGCGCAGCCTGGAAATGGAGGGTGTCATGCTTGGTGACCACAAGATCTCATCTCTGTTGTTTGCAGATGATGTTGTCCTGTTGGCTTCATCTAGCAATGACCTACAGTTCTTGTTGGGACAGTTTGTCACAGAGTGTGAAGCGGCTGGGATGAGAATCAGCACCTCCAAGTCAGAGTCCATGGTCCTCAGCCGGAAAAAGATGGATTGTCCTCTCCGGGTTGGGGACAGGCTCCTGCCCCAAGTGGAGGAGTTTAAGTATCTTGGGGTCTTATTCACGAGTGACGAGAGAATGGAGTGAGAGATGGACAGACGGATCGGAGTAGCATCTGCAGTGATGCTGACATTGTACTGGTCTGTTGTGGTGAAGAGGGAGCTGAGTTCTAAGGCAAAGTTGTCGATTTACCAGTCAATCTACGTTCCTACTCTCACCTATGGTCATGAGCTTTGGGTAATGACCGAAAGAACATGATTGCGGATACAAGCAGCTGAAATGAGCTTTCTCCGTAGGATTGCTGGACTCACCCTCAGAGATAGGGTGAGGAGCTCAGTCAACCAGGAGAGGCTCAGAGTAGAACCGCTGCTCCTCCACATTGAAAGGAGTCAGTTGAGGTGGTATGGGCATCTGATTAGGATGCCTCCTGGACGCCTCCCACTTGAGGTGTTTCGGGCACGTCCCACTGGGAGGCGACCCCGGGGCAGACCCAGGATTCAGTGGAGAGCCTTACGTCTCCCATCTGGTCTGGGAATGCCTTGGTATCCTCTCTGAAGAGCTGGAGCAGGTGGCTGGGGAGAGAGAAGTTTGGGCTTCTCTGCTTGAACTGCTGCCTCCGCAACCCAGACCTCCGGAAAAGCGGTAGAAGATGGATGGATGGATGGATGTGTCTGTGTCATTTTTCATAATTTTGTGTGTTGTTAGTAGATCACTGGCAAAAATTGGCCACTCCCTTAGACGCTCTGTCTTAATTGTGCACTTGCTAATTTGCGCTGCCTTAGTAAATCTGCCCCTTAATGTGTAAAATAAGTGAGCTATGAAACTGCAAGTAAATCTCAAATGCAGAATATACAGCGGAATCCGCTGTAAAAAAGGGGGGAAAAAAAGGAACTAACTGGATTAAAACTGCCTCTCCATGGACTGCCACCTTATTGTGGTGGAGGTGTTTGTGTGCCCTAATCTTCCCAGAAGCTAGTGTTGTCAGGAGCATCTTGTCCCTTGTAGGGTCCCCCAAGACAATTTGGTCCTGGGTAAAGGGCTGGACCAAGAGCAGTCCCTATGGAAAAACATTACATTAAGAACTGAGTGTAACCAAAGGAGCCACATGGGTCCAGCCTGTAGTGGGCTCACCACCTGCAGGAGGGGTCATGGGGATCATGGTGCTCAGTGAAGTGGGTGGAAGTCTTGGCTACTATGTTTAAACTGCTGCTCTCACGACCCGGCCCCCCAAATAAGTGGTAGATGATGGATTGATTGATTAAAACTGGCATTTCTTGCATTAGGGCACCTTTTTAGTGCCATCCCTCAAAGTCACAGCTTTACAAGATTGTGGCAAGGAGCAGACTTATGACAGTAGGGGAAAATTGCAAATATGAGAATGAGAGGGAAAAAAACTGCAAATTTAGAAGAGTGCAGAAAAAGTCAAATTTAGGAGAAGTATAAAAAGGGTAAAAAAAATTATGGGACTTGGGAAAAAAACATTAAAAACTTCTTTTCTGGAAAGAAAGTTGCATACAACTTGCAGTGCCACACGAGTAGGCTGTCTCTTTGCAACAGCGGCTCAATTCTGAGTTTTTCTTCTTGTTGTTTATTTACCATCTGTCTTTTTCTGGTCAAACTTTCTGATCCTGCGACACCTTATCCATCAGGAACACACAGATCGCTGCACTGGTGCTGATATCAGTCTGATATTCGGCTCATATCCCAAATGCCTCCTGAGCCGGCGGACAAAGCTATTGTTTACAGCAGGAGATGGTACAGCAGGAATCAGCTGTTAACACTTAACCGCCCCACGGTGCTAACGCAAAAACTCGACATACCAAGAGAAATCAGGTGAAAACAGCGTAAATGTCAGGCTGGAGTAAGGCGACGGGTGAGGAACATAAGGTACAGACCCGTCATTCCATCCATTATCATGGGGAATGTACAGTTGCTACTTAATAAGACAGATGAGCTAGCAGCCATGTCCCGTTACAAGAGAGTCTTCAGAGAGATTAGCATGATGTTGTTTACTGAGATGTGGCGAACAGAACTAGCAACAGATACTATCATCAAACTGGAGGGTTTCCATGCAATACGGGCAGACCGGACACCAGACAGTGGGAAGACAAGGGGTGGAGGGGTGATAATGTATGTGAACATCAGATGGTGTAACCCTGGGCACATCACAGTTAAAGAGCAACACTGCAGCAAAGACATTGAGTTGCAAGCTGTTAGCATGCGGCCTGTTTACCTCCCTAGGGAATACTCACACGTGATTTCCATTGTTACTTATGCAAATCTGTCTGCGAACGCTGGGGCAGCATGACACCATTCACTCAGTCAATAGCAGGCTGCTGACACAACACCTCCTCGTCTTGGGTGATTTTAACCATACTTCACTGTCCTCCATTCTGCCCACGTTCACCCAGTATGTCACGTGCCACACCAGAGATGATAAAACGCTGGACTTATTTTATGCAAATGCTAAGGAGGCTTACACCTCATTGCCACTTCCCCCCGCTCAGGATATCGGATCACAACTTGGTTCACCTCCTGCCTGTGTACAAACCCCTAGTACACAGACAACCTCCAGTTACCCGCACAGTGAAATTACAGACGTGGACAGAATTGCTGGTACCCCTCTGTTAATGAAAGAAAAACCCACAATGGTCACAGAAATAACTTAAATCTGACAAAAGTGGTAATAAATAAAAATTCTATGAAAATTAACCAATGAAAATCACACAATGCTTTTGAATTTTGGTTCAACAGAATTATTTTAAAAAACAAACTCATGAAACAGGCTTGGACAAAAATGATGGAACCCTTAACTTAATATTTCGTTGCACAACTTTTTGAGGCAATCACTGCAATCAAACGATTACTGTAATTGTCAATGAGACTTCTGCACCTCTCAGCAGGTATTTTGGCCCACTCTTCATGAGCAAACTGCTCCAGTTGCCTCAGGTTTGAAAGGTGCCTTCTCCAGATGTCATGTTTCAGCTCCTTCCACAGATGTTCAATAGGATTTAGATCGGGGCTCATAGAAGGCCATTTTAGAATAGTTCAATGTTTTGTTCTTAGCTATTGTTGGGTGTTTTTAGCTGTGTGTTTTGGGTCATTATCCTGTTGCAAGACCCATGACCTGCGACTGAGACCAAGCTGTCTGACACTGGCCAGCACATTTCTCTCTAGAATACCTTGATAGTCTTGAGATTTCATTGTACCCTGCACAGATTCAAGACACCCTGTGCCAGATGCAGCAAAGCAGCCCCAGAACATAACAGAACCTCCTCCGTGTTTCACAGTAGGGACAGTGTTCTTTTCTTGGTATGCTTCATTTTTGCGTCTGTGAACATACAGCTGATGTGCCTTGCCAAAAAGTTCCACTTTTGTCTCGTCTGTCCATAGGACATTCTCCCAGAAGCTTTGTGGCTTGTCAACATGCAGTTTGGCAAATTCCAGTCTGGTTTTTTATGATTTGTTTTCAGCAGTGGTGTCCTCCTTGGTCGTCTCCCATGAAGTCCACTTTGGCTCAAACAACGACGGAGGGTGTGATCTGACACTGATGTACCTTGACCTTGGAGTTCACCATGAATGTGTTTAGAGGTTGTTCTGGGCTCTTTTGTTACCATTCGTATTATCCATCTTCTCCTGCGGCCACGTCCAGGGAGGTTGGCTACAGTCCCGTGGATCTTAAATTTCTGAATAATATGTGCAACTGTAGTCACAGGAACATCAAGCTGCTTGGAGATGGTCTTATAGCCTTTACCTTTAACATGCTTGTCTACAATTTTCTTTCTAATCTCCTGAGACAACTCTCTCCTTTGCTTCCTCTGGTCCATGTTTAGTATGGTACACACCATGTCATCAAACAGCATAGTGACTACTTGTCACCCTTTAAATTGGCCGACTGACTGATTACAAGTTTGTAAACACCTGTGATGTTAATTAGAGGACGCATCTTGGTTGAACATGTCCCTATGGTCACATTATTTTCAATCTTTTCCAGGGGTACCATCATTTTTGTTCAGGCCTGTTTCAGAAGTTTGTTTTTTAAAATAATTCTGTTGAACCACAATTCAAAAGCATTGTCTGATTTTCATTGGTTAATTTTCATAGAATTTTTATTTATTACCACTTTTGTCAGATTCAAGTTATTTCTGTGACCATTGTGGGTTTTTCTTTCATTAACAGAGGGGTACCAACAATTTTGTCCACGTCTGTATGGTCTGAGGAGGTGATGAATGCTCTAAAGGACTGTTGTGAAATCACTGCATGGGAGCAGCTCTGCGATCCACATGGTGAGGATATCAACAGCCTCACACACACCATCACAGACTACATCAACTCCTGTGTGGACTACATCGTACCCACTGAGACCATACGGTGTTGCTCAAACAACAAACCCTGGATCAACCCTGAGATAAAGTCTCTACTTAAAGAAAAGAAAAGGATCTTCAGGTCGGGGAACGGGGAGGAGCTGAAGTCCATACAGAGGGAGCTAAGGAGGAAGATCAGTGAGGGTAAGGACAGCTACAGGAAGAAGATGGAGGACAAGCTGCAACAGAGTGACATCAGCGGGGTTTGGAGAAGCTTCAAAACCATCTCTGGGCTCCAGAATACCTCCTCCCAGGCCATGGGGGGCAGGGAGTGGGTGAACAATTTGAACCTGTTTTTTAACAGGTTTGACCCACCACCCTCCCTTCCGCCTGCACAACAACCACTGCTGCCTCTATTGTCATCTAGTCCTGCTGTCCACACCCCCCTCCCACCAACACCCCCCACTCCCAGCACACAGCCTTACTGCCCCAACCTGACCCTCACTAAGACCCAGGTGAGGGCAGAGCTGAGGAAGATCAAGGTGAGACAGGCCTCGGGTCCGGACTGTATCAGCTCAAAGCTCCTCAAGTCCTGCGCAGACCAGCTGTGTGGGATTGTGGGGCACATCTTCAACCTGAGCCTGAAGCTGGGGAAGGTACC
This sequence comes from Pholidichthys leucotaenia, assembly GCA_020510985.1. Classification (NCBI taxonomy): domain Eukaryota; kingdom Metazoa; phylum Chordata; class Actinopteri; order Cichliformes; family Pholidichthyidae; genus Pholidichthys; species Pholidichthys leucotaenia. The sequence continues at coordinate 330,023,499 of CM035840.1, read as the reverse complement.
ACAGCTGTGGAAAACATCCTGTGTGGTACCTGTACCAAAGACCCCGGACCCCAAAGACCTGAACAGTTACAGACCAGTGGCCCTCACATCACACCTGATGAAGACCCTGGAGAGGCTGCTCCTTGCCCACCTCCGCCCCCTGATGGGACCAGCAATGGATCTACTCCAGTTCGCCTACCAGCTTGGCATCGGGGTGGAGGATGCGGTGATCTTTCTCCTACACCGTTCCCTGTCCCACCTGGAGAAGCCTGGGAGCATGGTGAGGATCATGTTTTTATTTTGATTTGAAATTTGATCTCTCCAGTGCTTTCAACGCCATCCAACCAGTGACCATGAAGGACAAGCTGCTGTGCCCAGGGGTGGACCAGCATCTGTCATTGTGGATCCTGGACCACCTCACAAACCGGCCACAGTTTGTGAGACCCCAGTTTTGTGTGTCCGATACTATCATCTGCAGTACGGGGGCCCCCCAGGGAACAGTTCTGGCTCCCTTCCTGTTCACCCTTTATACTGAGGACTTCTCACACAACACACCACACTGCCATCTACAGAAGTTCTCTGACAACACTGTGATCGTTGGCCTCATCTCTGATGGAGATGATGTGGAGTACAGAGGACTTATCCAGGACTTTGTGGACTGGTGCCATCGGAACTGCCTCCAGATCAATGTGAGGAAAACTAAGGAACTGGTGGTGGACTGCCACAGGCGAGGATATCCCCCCACAGCATCAGTAAACATCCAGGGAACAGACATTGAGATGGTGACATTCTCCAAGTGCCTGGGTGCTCATCTGAACAATAAACTGGATTGGTCACACAATACTGACGCGCTGTACAAGAAAGGACAGCGCAGGCTGTTCCTCCTGAGGAGACTGAGGTCTTTTGGTGTACAAGGGGCACTCCTGAAGACCTTCTACAATTCGTTGGTGGCATCGGCCATCACATTTGGAGTGGTCTGCTGGGGCATCGGCATCACGGCAGCCGACAGGAAGAGACTGAATAGACTGATCAAAAAAGCTAGCTCTGTCCTGGAGCGGGACCTCGACCCAGTGGAGGACATAGGAGAGAGAAGGTTGGTGGCTAAGCTATCATCTCTGCTGGAATCTGAGTCCCACCCCATGCAGGACACCCTGAACGCACTGAGGAGCTCATTTAGTAGTAGGCTGCACCATCCTAGGTACACAACCGAGAGGTTTTGCAGGTCCTTCCTACCTACGGCTGTCAGACTTTATAACCTAACCAGGGCTGCTCGTAGAGGTCATATTGAATGCACAAAACGTAACAAACTTGCACAGTAATGGTCCCCTCCGTTATACAATTAGGACAATATCGAGGGTGACAACTAGGCTGATTCAAATACGAAATATACTGTATGGGTACATTTTCATACTATGCGGGGTAACTGAATAGACCTTTATGCTGTTTATTGCATCTAGCTACAATGCTCCGCACTGTGTATATTTATGTGTACATATGTATATTCACTGCTCTTATTATCTTATCTTCTGAATTATTGCTCTGAATGTTGCTATCCCCGTGCTGTGGAATTCCCCCATTGTGGGACTAATAAAGGCTTATCTTTTCTTATCTTATCTTTTCCTGATTGAAAAATTTGCAAATTTATTAGCCATATCTGCCCCCTCCCACCAGCTAATTATTTGTGGTTGTAAATGATGAGCTACATAGCATATGTTATAGGATTTGTCTTTTATTATTCCATTTGATGAGTTTTCACATTCTGATCTCACATAGTCTGCAGTGTTTTTATTGCAAAGAGGATTTTCCCCTCCTTTTTGACTTTGGCTACATGGATAATACATTTTCTGATTATTTATTTTGTTTTGTAGGCTTAAGTCATTTCATGGGATTTTTTTTACCATTTAGGGTAAATAACACAATTCCTCCCTTTTGATTTAATAAAAGGACGGTAGAAAACCAACTGCAGTATAGGAGCAAAATAGGAGGTGGACACAGAAACATTGCAGGCCAACACCTGAGGTCCAACCGTGAGTAGCCTATTTGTAATTGTATTTTTTTATATATTGTGCATCATCTATGTAATCTGTTGCTGCTTTCAAACAATTTGTTGAGCTTTTAGTGTTCGGCTTGGCCATTAGAGGCAATATCACTCACTTGAGCAACTGTACTCAAAGTTTGGGCTAACAGAATGAAAGCCTTGAACAAGAAGCACATTTGGCGGTAAAGAGCTTTTCATGATTGAATAACAGTAGAAGGAGCTTTTGGGTAGATATTAAATTTATCAACTTGTTTGTGTACATGTGGTTAAATATTTTTTCCCATCAAAATACAGAGAGTCAGCCTAACTTTACAACCCAGAAGTACAACAGAAAGCAGAAGTTAACATATACTATATAAAGGGACAAATAACCTTTTTTTTTCCACATTGTCTGACATTAAATCAGACTACACTTTTCCTGTTTTAGGTCACTTGGGATTACCAAAATTATTTCTATTTGCTATTTTTTTTATATTTACTAATTTTTGGATTATTTTTATTACTTTCTTCAAAGTCAGAAGTTTACATACTTTTCCTTAATATTTAGTAGCATTGCCTTTAAACTGTATGACTTGGCTCAGACATTTTGGGTATACTTCCACCAGCTTCTCACAATAGTTTGCCAGAATTTTGGTCCATTCCTCCTCACAGAACTGCTGTAACTGAGTCAGGTTTGTAGGCCACCTTGTTTACACATGTCTTTTCAGCTCTGCCCCCAAATTTGCTATGGGATTGAGCTCAGGGCTTTGTAATGGCCACTCCAAAATTTTGTTGTTGTTAAGCACCTTTGCAACTAATTTGGTGGTGTGCTTAGGGTCATTGTCCATCTGGAAGACCCATTGGCTTTAACTTCCTGGCTGATGTCTTGAGATGCTGCTTCAGTATTTCCACACAATGGTCTTTCCTCATGATGTCCTCTATTTTGTGAAGTGCACCAGTCCCTCCTGCAGCAAAATACCCCCGCAACATGATGTTGCCACCCTCGCACTTCACAGTTGGGATGGTGTTCTCATGCTTGCAAGCATTCCCCTTTTTCCTCTAAATGTAACAACGATTATTTTGGCCAAACAGTTTGATTTTAGTTTCATTAGACCATAGGACATGTCTCCAGAAATTAAGGTCTCTGTCCCTGTGTGCATTTGAAAACTGTAATCTGTCTTTTTTATGTTGCTTTTGGAGTAATGGCTTCTTCCTCAATGAGAAGCCTTTCAGCCCGTATCAGTACAGGACTCGTTTCACTGTAGATAATGACACTCTTTTACCAGCTTTAGTCAGCATCTCCACAAGGTCTTTTGCTTTTGTTCTGGGGTTGATATGCACATTTCACACCAAAACACGTTCATCTCTGGGACACAGAACCTGTCTCCTTCCTAAGCGGTATGTATGATGGCTGGACATTCCCATGGTGTTTATACTTGTGTATAATTGTTTTGAACAGATGAATGTGACACCTCTAGAAATTGTACCCAAGGATGAACCAGACTTGTGGAGGTCCATTCCTGATATTAGTGTATGTAAACTTCTGACTTTGAAGAAAGTAGTAAAAAAAATCTAAAAAATTAATTAGCAATTATAAAAAAAAATAGGAAATAGAAATCATTTTGGTAATCATAACTGACCTAAAATAGGAAAAATTTAGTCGGATTTAATGTCAGACAGTGAGGCAAAAAAGGTTATGTGTCTTTTTATACAGTGTATGTAAACTTCTGGTTTCAACTGTAATTTTTGGAGCCCACACTGCTGGGCATGGAAAGTCAGCACTTTAACAAATAATATAAGTCAGCTATTTAAAATATCCATCCATCCATTTATCTTCTACCACTTTTCCAGAGATCCAGATTGCAGAGGCAGCAGTAAAAGGAGAGAAGCTCAGAACTCCGTCTCCCCAGTCACCTCCTCCAGCTCTTCAGGGCAGTGACGTGTGGTCAGAGGAGGCAGGTGAGCCAGATCCTCACCTGTTATCAGGAAAAAATAAAAATTATGAATATGTTCTTAGTTGTCCACTAATTTGTCATGTAGGTCTAATTGTAATTTCTGAATGATTTCAATCATTTCAACAATATTTATATTTTTAAAATCGCCGAATCTGCACATTTCCCGTTCAAATACAAGGGAGAAGGTGAAGCAGCAACAAACACAGCCTTAAAGAGATTGTGCAGTCCTTCACAGCCTGGTTAGAGCTCGTGCAAGATGCGCGTTCCTCAAATCAAGTCAAGTCTTTATTGTCATTGTATTCAACACAACGAAACTGGAGATGCTACTCCTTAGGTGCACGTCAGCATAACACACAATAAATAATTAATAATAAATCACAGCCACACACAATCCTTAATAGTTAAAACTGTAAAAAAAAAAAATAACCTGCCAACCTGCAATAAAATAAAAGTTAGAATAACATGATACAAATAATGCAAGATGAGCATAAGTCATAGCCACACACAATCCATAATAGTTCATCCTTCATCACTCTTTTTGGTTACTGCCATCAGGCAGACGATATAAAGTTCCGTTGGTCCATAAAAACATTTACAAGAAATCATTTTTTTCCTTCTGCATTAACAATCCTGAACAAAATCAAATAGTTATCATACTTCAGTTAGCTATCAATATTAGCTATCAGCATTTATCTATTAATCACCATTAATTTTTAATAGTTATTAATATTTTCTGCCACATGATTTTATTTTCTGTTTCCTTTTTAACCATGTTTCCTTTTTAAACTGTTTTTATCCTGTGAGTTTGAACATGTCTTTGAGAGTGTTGAATGTGTAATATTGTTGTTCCCGTGTCAAAGAAGAATTTCTGTCACTGACACGGACAGACAACAAAGTTATCTATCTATCTATCTATCTATCTATCTATCTATCTATCTATCTATCTATCTATCTATCTATCTATCTATCTATCTTTAAAAACCATAAAAATAACCTGCAGACCTGCAAATAAGAATAAAGGTTAGAATGACATGATACAAATGATGCAAGATGAGCATAAATAATGGTTATTGAGAGTTTAGTGCAGCAATGGCCTGAGGAAAGAAACTGTTCCTAAATCTGGATGTATGAGCTTTGATGGGCGATAACGTCTGCCTGATGGCATCAGTTGAAACGGTCTATTTTCAGGGGGTGTAGAGTCTTTTGAAATGATGGAGGCTGTTTTGAGGTAGCAAGCGGTGGCAGTGTTCTGTAAAGAGGGTAATGAGCAGCCAATGATCTTTTCTGCTGTACGAATGATCCGCTGCAGTGATTTCTTCTCTGCAGCTGTGCTGCCTGCATACCACTGCATGTTCCTGGTGACAGCTTTGTGTATGTCAAAAATGTAATGTTTGTAGGAGCTTTTATTGTGTGTCCTCCTTTTCCAAAGTCTATGTAATGTACTTAACATGTGTGTATAACATATTTAGTCTTCTTCATCTGACATAAAACTTTATTTAAAAATCACGGTCAGAGGCTGTGCAGTAATGTTGCTCCAACGGGGGGGGGGGGGGGGGTGCTTGAGCACCGTAGGGGTTTGTACTCGTTACTCTTCTTCTGAGGCTAAATGCCAAATTAGGTAAAGATAAAATCAGAAAGTTAAGTGTACCGAGGACTCCGTTTGTGCTTCTATTTTGTACAGACTGAAAATGGAAGATTTTATAGCTAAACTTGGAAAATTCCCAAAATTGGCCTTTCAATCAAAACTGGCAATAATCTCAAATGAGACAGAGAGACTTTTAAAAATAAAAGAAGATAAGGAGAACTTTTACAACAAAGTCATTGGGATTTTTGTCCAGAGAGACAGGCGGATGGATTTTATTTACAAGTAAAGGTAAGACCATGCATACTTGTTTTATATACTTGAATTTGTATTGAATTGTGGAGCTACAGGGTGGACAGCAAATGCCCTCTCTGAGCCACTGTAATTTCAGTTCCTCCTTGGCCCGAAACCTGTAGTCTATAATCACTTTTGAGCCTGCGAAATTTGTCTGTAAAAGAACTTATTACATTTTACCTATGTAGCCAAGGGTCTTTGCACTTTGTTCATATTCAGGAGAGTTGAATGAAATGAAAACATGGAGGCATAGAGTTAGTCAACAGAACTTGAACTGCCTTTCTGCAAAACAAAAGCAACTGCAGTGTACTACTATTTCTGCATCTTCCTTTCACAATAAAAGGTCTAGACTGTGGAGGAAAAATAAGTTCAGGTGAGACGCTACAAGCTGGAAGGTTTAAGAGTTTTATTCCTCCATCATCATGAGACACACTGTAGCGCTTTGCTGCTTGTGTGTGTGTGTGCGTGTGTGTGCTCCTGTGAGTGTGCTACGTGAGGCATGTCAAGTCAGCTGTTTTATACAGACAAGAGAGAATGCATGGCACATTTGCATATTGATATACATATCAGTCAATGCATATCAATCTCATGATTAACTGGCGCCGGACTTCCTCTCCTTAATACGGGGATGTATAACAATAGTCATTGTTCTGGTTGTCCCCCTAGGGGCTCTCTGTCCATATGCAAATTGTTCTGCTTCCTGCCCTAGCTGAGTGTGATGGCTGAATGTCCATGTAGATTGTGGTGGGTCACCACAGGGCTCCCCCCCAGAGCACTCAGCAGGGGTTGTGATCCCCCCCCCCCCCCGTCGTTTGGGCTCCAGCTCCGGTAGAACTATCGGAGGGCATGTCAGTCCATGGGGGGACGGGGGAGGGGTGGACAAAACAGTGTGCTCCGCTCCGAGTTCCAGCACATTGAACGGCCGTGGATCGTGGGCGCACGGACCAGTATGCAGTCGTGCATAATGGAACAAGACGGTGATCGGCCAGCTTAGGGAGTGAGGTGCGGGAAAAGCTCTGTGCAGGAGGAGGGGGAGGGGGTGGGAGTAAGCGAGTGCCGGCCTGGGACGTCAAAGGTGTCTGGGCCGCTCAAAAATTGATGTGGATCCGCAATGGTCAGGGACTTTCCCGTTAAACGTGGCGGAGATCCACAGCGGCTGTGAAAACAACATTTTGTCTGACTCCTGCCGTGGCTCGATCCAACAAGGATGTGGGGAAAGCGAGCGGCCAAATTCCCCAAGGATGCATAGTGGCTGTGATAAACTGAAGCTGTGTCAGGGACTCGGCAGTTTGGCTTTAGGTGCGGGAAGCAGCCGTAAAGTCATCGGGGAAAGCAATCGGCTAAATTCCCGATGTGCGCTGCGGCTGAGAAACCCATACAAAGTCCTGTGTGCGGGCTGCACATCCACTCCAGGTGTGCGAGCAGCCCTGAAGGTTCTGAGGGTGGCGATCGGCCGTTTTTCTCAGGCATGTGCAGTGGCGGAGCACACTGTATCAGTCTGTGGAGCCGGTTTGTCCCTGGTGCGTGGTGCGTGCCTGGCGCAGTGACCACATAGCTGGCAGTTGCACTGTCCTCATAATCCTGCGGAGTGCGGGGCTTCTGTGCTCGGGAGGTCTGCTGTCTGGAGTTTAGTCAGAGTTGGGGAGCTCGGTGGAAATCAGCGCAGTCGGCGTCGATGATTGTCCCTGTTCAGCCTGCTTCCTTCTTTCGCTCGTGTTGATCATGGTGCGTTTTGATCCCAGCGCTGCCCTCCGGTGAGGATGAAGAGGTTGCAAGCGTTTTCTGGTCCTCTGGGATCCACAGCGTGGTGAGAAGGAGCAGACGGTAATTCTCCCTCGTCATGTCACCAGTGTGGAGGGAAGAGATCAGGTGATGGTCGCACCATGACGCGTGCTGGGGCTTTCCGTCCAGGTCCTCTCCAGGGTGTTCGCCTCGTGTTCCATTCTTCGTCAAGGGTCACCAGTGTGGAGGTAAAAAATAAGTTCAGGCAAGACGCTGCGAGCTGGAAGGTTTAAGAATTTTATTCCTCCATATCATGAGACACACTGTAGAGACACACTGTAGAGCTGTGCTGTGTGTGTGTGTGTGTGTGTGTGTGTGTGTGCGTGTGTGTGCTCCTGTGAATGCGCTACATGAGGCATGTCAAGTCAGCTCTTTTATCCAGACAAGAGAGAATGCATGGCACATTTGCATATTGATATACATATCAGTCAATACATATCAATCGCGTGATTAACTGGCGCCGGACTTCCTCTCCTTAATCCGGGGATGTATAACAATAATCATTGTTCTGGTTGTCCCCTAGGGGCTCTCTGTTGGTATGCAAATTGTTCTGCTTCCTGCCCTAGCTGAGCGTGATGGCTGAATGTCCATGTAGATTGTGGTGGGTCACCACAAGACATGCATTGCAGAACTGAACTTAAATTCACTGCCCATTCTATCAAGAGGTAAATCAGTAAAATGCCTTGTTTTGTTAATAAATTATTTATAGATCCTGCTGAGACATCAGCCCTTTAATCTTCACTATGTTCTTTAAATGATAATAGGCTGACTTCACTACTGTCTTAATGTGGCTGTTAAAATTAAGGTCTGAGTCCAAAACCACACCCAGATTTCTAGCTTGGCTGTTGGTTTTTAGCATCACTGATTGAAGCTGAGTGCTAACTTTGAGTCTTTGTTCCTTGGCTTCAAAAACTATTATTTCAGTGTTGTCTTTTTTTCATTTAATCATCATATAGGGATTACGAGTCTCTGATCAGGCTGTTTAATCCAACTTCAGATTGTCCATTCTGCTGTCCATTTCCAGTGTAAAACAGTTTAGCTGACATGATAGTCTTTACCAGCTAACAGTGATTTAACTTCATGGTAGTCCCTGCTAGTTTAAGCATGCTTTATTCACTTTTTTTGGTATCTTCAGATCACATACTATAGGGGCGAACACCGCATTTCTTTCTAAGAGCCATTTTAATTTTTCCGCCGTGTTCTGCTTCTTCCAAACAATGCTAACTGGACAGCTTCCGGGGTGTTGGGTCACGTGACTGCACACCTTGAAGGGGTAGGATGTGAAAGAACTCATATACTGTACACATGCACACAATAAGGAAGGGGAAAACCCAACATGACCAAGATTAGGTTGGTTTTACATCCCAAACCTATTTCAGTTAATCGCCCAGCCCTAGTAGGAACATCAATTGACCAGTAAATTAATGAAGACATATTGAGTTAACATTGTTAAGAGCCATGTATGACAACATAAGAGCCCAGAAAAAAATTATTGGCCACAAGGATGTGTGGTCAAAAGAATATGACCCGTCCCTGGGGTACACAAAGCACAGAAACAATCCTGAATGACTGAATGGCTAACTCTGCTAACACTTGAATCTATCTCGCCTTCTTCCTGCTGAGATGATACTTAATGCGATAGACAGGCTGACCTTGTTCCTCTTTTTCCTGCTCCTTTCAGGGGTCGCCACAGTGGATCATCTGCCTCCATCTCACCCTATCCCTTGCATCTTCCTCTGTAACACCAACCCTCCCCATGTCCTCCTTCACTACATCCATGAATCTTCTCTGTGGTCTTCCTCTTCTCCTCCTGCCTGTCAGTTCCATCTTCAACATCCTTTGTTCAATAAATCCACTATCCCTCCTCTGCACATGTCCAAACCATCTCAGTCCTGCCTCTCTTACTTTGTCTCCAAACCGCTAAAACTGAGCTGTCCCTCTGATTTACTAATTTCTAATCTTGTCCCTCCTAGTCACTCCCAATGACAGTCTTAGCAACTGCAGCTCCGTCTCCCGTATTTTTGTAAATGCCACTGTCTCCAAACCATACATCATAGCAGGTCTCACTACTGTCTTGTAAATCCTCCCTGTCATCCTAGCTGCTATCCTTGGCAGGCTGACCTCAACCACCAAGACAATTTCTTTCCTACGGGCAAAATTTAATAAAATACGGTAGAATGACATGATGTATATAATTGACTGTGTATTATTGAATTAGGTTGAACACATACAGTATGTCCAGTAAGGGTATATAGAACATATAGAAAAGAGCTTCAAGACCCGACTGCAATCCAACAACTAAGCTAGCACTGGGCGGTCGCTCTATTGGCTTCTCAAGCTGAGATGATCTCTATTGCAGTAGACAGACTGCCCTCTGCTGGCTAGTCAAGGTGCTAACAGGCCGATGCACTGGCCTATAGAGAATGTGCATTGACATCATGCCACGCTATATTCTGGACCGTTGTTGCCATTTTCATGGTCTGGCTTCTTTGTTTACCTGTAGTCTACAGCAGCTGCTAATGGGGACAGACATATGTTTGATGGAATACAGCAAACAGAAAATTAAAATTCCTGATAGAGAATGGGCGCGTGACGTCAGCCGATGGAAAAACCACAAGGAATTGTGGGAAAAGTTGTCACAAAGTCACAGCAGTTAAGCTGAAGTTTTTTAGAGGGTTGCCTCAGTATGTTAGAATTCATCATCCTAATACCACAAAAGAGTGGGGAAGTCCACTTTCAGGATCGGCGAGGGAAAAAGATTCATAAGAAGAAGAAAAGTGGAGAGAATCAGGTCTCCGAGCTAGCAAAGAGGCATCAGCTGGAATGAATTGCAGCAGGCAGAAAGAAAGACATCAGCTTCGACAATATTCCTGCACACATGGTCATGTGTTCACGGCATTTTCACAAAGGTAAGTTGTGATTTAAACACAGATTACTTATATAAGATTATTGTATGTGCATGGAGATGCTGCAGCTGTAACAGAGGCGCAGGCGCATGGAGTTGTTGCTAACTTTTGACAAGTCGGCTGCACATCTACATATCTAATCAAAGTCATTGTTTTTTGTACAGGCAAACCAGCCCATGAAATGTTTGACTACCATTACGATTGGGTGCGATCATTACATCTCAGCCATGATGAGGTGAAAAAAAAACAGCCCAGTCAAAACTAAGTGGAATTAAAGGCTTGTATCATTGTATCGCCATATTTTCTTGACTTCTAATTTGCCAGAATTCCGAGATAAGGCTTTGTTTTTGAAATAAACACAAATCTATCTCACCTTTAACATCAATGAAGCTGGAGGAAAAGGTATTGTAATAACTATGCTGGGCCACTAGAGGCAGCAGTGTGACTTTTTTACAACACAATATGTACCTTTTTTTACAGCACGTAGCGCTGAACTGTTATTAAATAGCGGTTACTGAAAAAAAAAATATATTCAGCAACAACACCATTTATTCATCACATCGATTGTTTTCACATTAGTTTTGCTGTTTAGTTTTGCAGAGGAAGGACGAGGTAAAACTCATTAAAAACTCCAAGTCCCAACATTCCTCACCCATAAATGGTTGCAATGAACTGCACATGTGTCCGGAAACTCTCGCCACAGGGAAGTACTGAGCAATACGCCAATACTGGGTGAACAAATGTCTGTCTTTTTGCCCATCTGTTTTCTTCCTCTGCCACTAAACCGCAAAAGCTCCTGTTCAACTTGATTGTCTTGTATTCACATGTCTCCATTGCTTCTGCCATTTAGTGCTTGGATTGCAACTGTTCGGATCAGTTTGGTGGCTCTTGGCTGCCGCCGACAGTACGGGCATGTGAACTGTAGAATTTTTTCTCTGCGCATGTATGTACTCCAAAACTACTGGATGTATTTGGATGAAATTTTTACCAGAGGTGGTCCTTGGGCTAGAGAGGAACCAATAACATTTTGGTGATGATCCGAGAATGCATACCTCCACCAACGCATTGGCACTGAGGCATCAGCACATTGGTGTTTTCATTAAAATTGTCTTACTGTACCTACAGATAATTACCTCCACCAAGGAGGTTATGTTTTTGTCAGCTTTAGTTTATTTATTTATTTGTTAATCTATTTGTTAACAAAATAACTAAAAAAGTGATCAACGGATTGGGATGAAATTTTCAGGAAAGGTGTGTAATGACACAGGGAACAGATGATTAGATTTTGGTGGTGATCTGAGAGTGCATACCTCCAAAAAGGACCTTGGTTTTATTTGTGCAGCAGGATTACACAAAAGCTACTTGATGGATTTGGATGAGAATTTTCACCAGAGGTGGTTCTTGGGCTACAGAGGACACCATTACATTTTGGTGATGATCTGAGAATGCATACCTTAGCCAAGGCTCTTATCTTCTCACAGAGTGTTAGCAACATTACTCCAAAACTACTGGACAGACTTTGATGCAGTTTTCACCAGAAGTTGGTCTAGGCCTACACACAAACCCAATAAATTTTGTAGGTGATCCATGAGGGACAAAAGGAGCCTTGGCGGAGGTATGCACTCTATGAGTGCTTTTCTAGTTTCTCTTGGATTAAGTCATTTTCTCCTTAAATATAGTGTTCATTGCTGGTGTTTTGGCTGATCATTTTTGCAGTGTACACGGCCAGTTAAGGGTGATCTGTGGTCACAGGTGGCTGCTGCCCTAGGAGATGAAGATGCACAGGGGCTACCTGTGCATGATGCAGCTCCAACAGACAACACTGGAAAAAAGCAGGAAGACAGTTTGTGTAGCAGCAGGTGTGCTGAAATAAATCACTTGTTGGAGGAGAACAGGAAACTGAGGGCAGAGCTCTCCAAAAAGCAAATGGATGAACATTTCTTGAAAGATGATGATATTAAGGTGGAATATTACACTGATTTACCAAATTTTGGTGTGTTGATGACTTTGCTGCAGCACATTCTTGCTTGCCTGTCAACACCAGGTCGAAAGCTTTCCCCTTTTCAGATGGTCCTCCTAACTTTGATGCTTCTGACACTAAATTTGTCTGTGCAACACATCGCACACCTTTTCTGCATCAGCCGCAAAACTGTTTCCAACATATTTAGGGACACCTTAGATGTTTTGTTTGACCACCTCAGCCCTTAGATGCTCTGGCCAGAGAGACACTGCTTGCAAGGCAGCATGCCACATCAGTTTGTCGAGGCTTTGGGCAGTCATGTTGCAGTTATTGTGGATTGCTTTGAAATCCCAGTTGAAAGACCATCAAATCTGCAAACTACAGCACAAACATTTTCCCACTCCAAGCACAAGCACAGATCTAAGTATCTGATTGGAATAGCACCACATGGAACCATCTCTCTCATTTCTGACGGGTGGGAAGGTCATGTGAGTGATAGGCATTTGACAGAGATTACAAAAACTGTTGGCGGGGGACTTAGGGTTGACACAATTCCTTGAGGTTTTTCCATTGGGGGACATCACGCGCCCATTCATTATTACAGCTGAAATATAATAAAATAATTCTGAAATGTGGATTAATGAACCAGGTGTGAACAGTGATATCTAGTGGGGTGACAAGAATTAAAGGAAAAGCGAAAAAAAAAAAAAAAAAAACATGGTTGCCAAGCTAACTCTTTTACAGCAAAAATAGCACTGTTTTTGTGGGTTTTGACATTCACAGTGATCTTCCCACAGTCCTTAAAATGGATGGATATGAAGCTGCGAGTGTGGTGTCATTCTGATGAAGTGTGGTTCTCACGTCACAGCCAGACAAAATCAAAGCTGCCTGTTTAGTGAGAGCCCAAGGCCGATCCTAACAAAATGACAAAGTTGTGTTTTGCTCAGAGTTCTTCCATTGATAACCCCTCCAAATGCCCAACTACATCAACAAAAGCAGTGAAAGTGAAATTGTCATCATATACCCCCTTCACTGGTCTGATTTGATTAGACTTGGAATGCATCACTATATAGAGGCAAGGATTAAGACAGACCCATCCATCCATCTTCTACCACTTAATCCTTTTTGGGTCGCGGGGGGCGCTGGAGCCTATCCCAGCATCTTTGGGCGAGAGGCAGGGTACACCCTGGACAGATCGCCAGTCCATCGCAGGGCCAACACAAAGAGACAGACAACCATTCACTCTCACAGTCATACCTATGGACAATTTAGAATCCCCAGTTGATGCCAATTAACCTCACCCGCATGTCTTTGGCCTGTGGGAGGAAACCGGAGTACCCGGAGTAAACCCACACAGACACGGGGAGAACATGCAAACTCCACACAGAAGGGTCACTGATGGTCTGGGGGTGGGATCGAACCCACGATGGTCAAGGGTGGAATCGATCCCACGACCTTCTTGATGTGCTGCCACTGTGCTAACCACTGCACCACCGTGCTGCTCAGACAAATCCCTGAGCCCCAAATACTGTTTAACTATAGTGTGACAATACATTTACTATTCATGTCATTACACAAGAGTCTTCGTGTAATTGTGTAAAAGCTCCAGCTCTCTCTTTACTTATCTTCACAAAGACATTGTAAGTGGAGTGCAATTGTGTCCCCATCAGGCCAAGTAAATTACTTCTGAAAGTGGTCATTTTTCAGTTACGTTGATATTTGGCAGCAGTAACAGTCCTCCACAGTCTTTCTGCTTTTGGTCTTGTCTGCAGTACAGCTCAGCAGCTCACTTTAAGTCAGTAGTGCATCACTGCGTGGTACAGCAGCATCACTGCCCTGGACCGCAAACACCTACAGAGAGTGGTGAAGACAGCGGAGAAGATCATCAGGACTCCATTCCCCTCTCTGCAGAGCATCTACCACCGCAGAGTCCAAAGGAGAGCTGAAGTCATCTTCCGGAACCCCACCATCCCCAGCACAGACTGTTCACGCTTCTACCCTCAGGCCAGAAGTACAGAAGTGTGAAATGCAGGGCAACCAGACTGAAGAACTCCGTCTTTCCCACTGCCATCGGACTCCTGAACAGATAACAACTCCCAAAACTCTGTAACACAGCTTTGCATATAGGAACTCATACACCGGCTGCTAAATGTGCACACTGTTCACCCATACAGTAGATATAGTCTCACCCATCTGATGTCCATATCATCTCTGCTGCTAATTATCGTCTCTGCTGCTACTTATCATGCACAGTCTACTGGTACTACCATTACAGAAATTAGCACCGGGTACTAATTTGTAATTATACACTGCTCGCTGCACAATGCTCATTTGCACACTGTACATAGGTCTATGCCATCTCAGGTTCACATCAGGTTTCACAATGCTCATTTGCACACTGTACATAGTGTTATTAGTACTCATTAGTTTTAGTATTTAGTATCAAGGTGTGCTCAGGAGTCCTAACTGCCAAACTGTGTGTTGGTGCGTGTGTAATTACCGTCCGTTAGTATTAGGATTGAGTTACTGTGTTAGTGTGTCATGACCATATTAGAATTGTTGTTTCTGTACCTATTAACCTTGGCATTCGTTCAGAGAGCAAAGAATTTCATTGCTCACAAAATGTAGCATTTTTTAACTGTGCACATGATAATAAAGCCTTTGGATCTCGAATCTTGAATCTTGTAGTGGCAGGTAGAATTTTAGAGCTAATGATTACTTTTCAGAATCAGAATCAGAATCAGATTTATTGCCATTGTTCATGTAGTACACAAACTAGGAATTTGTCTCGGTGCCATGCTGCAACATTAAAAACATGATGAGATCAAGAGATAAACTAAAAACTAAAAGCCTAAAAACATGCAATAAGTGTAGAATAATAAGTAATAATAATAATAATAATAATAATAATAATAATAATAATAATGAGTAATACTAGTCAAGGCAGTTTTAAATAAATTAGCAAGTAGCAGATAATATGGGGTACCACAGTGCAGTCGATAATGCAACAGAAAAACAGTGATGAACGACATGAGCTGCTGTATATAGTGCACGAGAGTCAATAAGTCACTTAGTGTTCAGCAGTCTGATGGCAGAGGGGAAAAAGCTGTTCATGTGCCGGGAGGTTTTAGTCTGAATGGACCGAAGTCTTCTACCTGAGGGGAGGGGGGCAAACAGTACGTGACCAGGGTGTGAAGGATCGGCTATGATCCGGCCTGCACGCCTCCAGGTCCTGGAGATGTACAGGTCCTGGAGAGATGGGAGCTTGCAGCCGATCACCTTCTCAGCAGTGCGCACGACGCGCTGCAGCCTTAGTCTGTCCCTGGCAGTGGCTCCTGCGTACCACACGGTTATGGAGGAGGTGAGGATGGACTCGATGATGGCCGTGTAGAACTGCACTAACATCTTGGTGGGAAGCTTGAGCTTCCTCAGCTGCCGCAGAAAGAACATCCTCTGCTGGGCCTTTTTGATGAAGGAGCTGATGGTTGGCTCCCATTTGAGGTCCCGGGTGATGGTGGTGCCCAAGAAGCGGAAGGAATATGCAATGGTGATGGGAGAGCCTGTGATGGTGAGGGGGGGCAGGGGGGTTGTGACTTTCCTGAAGTCCACAATCATCTCCGCTGTCTTCAGAGCATTCAGCTGCAGGTTGTTGTGGCTGCACCAGGACACCAGCTGGGCCACCTCTTTCCTGTAGACTGACTCGTCGCCGTTGGAGATGAGCCCGATGAGGGTGGTGTCGTCCGCAAACTTGATCAGCTTAACAGACTGGTGGGAGGAGGTGCAGGAGTTGGTATAAAGGGAGAAGAGTAGGGGGGAAAGTACACAACCCTGGGGTGATCCGATGCTGATGCTAACAGAGTCCGAGACAGACTTCCCCAGCCGCACATGTTGCCTCCGGTCCGTCAGGAAGTCGGTGATCCACCTGCAGAGGGAGTCAGGCACGTCGAGCAGGGACAGCTTGTCCTGGAGCAGAGCGGGGCGGATGGTGTTGAATGCAGAGCTGAAGTCCACAAACAGGATCCTGGCATAGGTTCCCGGGGAGTCCAGGTGCTGCAGGATGGAGTGGAGGGCCAGGTTGACTGCGTCGTCCACAGACCTGTTGGCACGGTAGGCAAACTGCACCGGGTCCAGGAGGGGAGTGGTGATGGACTTGAGGTGAGACAGGACCAGGCGCTCAAAGGACTTCATGACTACAGAGGTGAGCGCTACAGGTCTGTAGTCGTTAAGTCCAGTAATCCGTGGCTTCTTGGGGACAGGGATGATGGTGGAGGATTTGAGGCAGGTCGGCACGTGGCATAGCTTAAGGGAGGTGTTAAAAATGTCTGTGAAGACAGGAGCCAGCTCTTTCGCACAGTGTCTCAGGGTGGAGGGAGACACACCGTCCGGCCCGGGGGCCTTGCGCGGGTTCAGTCTGGAGAATTGTCTGTGCACGTCCTGCTCACTGATGACAAGGGCAGGGGGGGAGGAGGAGGAGGGGGGGACCGCTTTTGATGAATTAGGGGCCGAGGAGGCAGTGGAGCTGGGTGGAGTGGGGGAGTTGGACACAGCTGACAAGGTGTCAAAACGGGCATAATGTTGGGACAGTTTTTGACAAAGGGCTTTGTCATCCTGACCTTTAGAAGCCTGAGGCCGATAGTTGGTGATTTGCCTCAGTCCTCTCCACACAGAAGCCGAGTCGTTAGCAGTGAACTGCTGCTGGAGTCTCTCAGAATACACAGATTTAGCTCTCCTCAGCTCTCTGTTAAACCGATATTTAACCTCCCTGTAGCAGTCTCTGTCTCCACTTTTCAACGCAGCTTCCTTCTCCTTTCTGATCTGTCTGAGCTTGGCAGTGAACCAGGGCTTATCATTAGAGTACCTCACCCTGGTGCGCGATGGGAGAATGTTCTCCTCACAAAAGTTGATGTATGAGTTCACAGTGTCTGTGTACTCATTAAGATCATGTGTGGCTCCTTTAAACATGTCCCAGTCAGTTATTTCCATGCATGTGTTCAGTTTCTCTCCAGCTTCACTGGTCAATTTCTTCGTGGTGGTCCCAACAGGTTTAGTGAGCTTCAGTCTCTGTCTGTATGTGGGAATGAGGTGGACCATCACGTGATCAGATAGACCGAGCGCAGCGCGGGGAACAGCGCGATATGCATCTTTCACTGTGGTGTAACAGTGATCCAGCGTGTTATTTCCTCTGGTTGGACATTTAATAAACTGTCTGTATCGGGGGAGCTCGTGACTCAGATTGCTCTGGTTAAAGTCGCCTACCACAATAACCAGGGAGTCTGGAAAATTCCGCTCCGCATTTAGGACGTGATCTGCGAGCGCGCGCTGGGCCTCGCGCGCATCCGCGTCGGGAGGGGCGTACACAGCGATCAAAACAAATGATGCGAACAAATGATGCGATTACTTTTACATCTCTTTGTAAATTTAAGTCTACTGATTTAAAGCAAATCAAATTAATTTAATGTCATGAACCTGGGTTTGGCAGTTCCAAGCCCATTTATTTACCTTTTGTTCTTATTAAAGACAAAAATAGAAAGGAGATGTTTTTACCTTCTTTACGTTTCGACTGTTCACTGCACAAGTGTCAGCACAGGTGTCATTTTATCAGCTGACTTTCATAGGCGGAGCCAACCCAGCAGACCTGTCAGATCCACCGAGCCGGCCCTGCTTCCCGCCGTCCGATGGTCTCTGGAGAATGTAGTCCAAGGTGTGGAAAAGCATAAAGGCCCCCCTCATCTCGGTTCATGGTGTCTTTTCCCCGCTTCCTGATTTCTATGGCCTCCTTGATCCAGTGTTTGTGTCTGTTGCTCTCCGATCCAATAATTTTTGCATTGTCCCAGTCCATGATGTGATTATTTCTTTTGCAGTGATCTGATATAGCTGATTGTAATGTTCCTTGTTCTGCCTTTTCTTTTTGTGATCTTGTGAGTCGTCCTTGTGTTTCCTTCTCACATTCCTTCTGGTGTTCTTTTTTCCCTGTGGTGAATGATCTTCTGGTTTCTCCAATGTAGGTTTTGTTGCATGATCTGCATGATATTTCATATATTACATTGCATTTTTTGTCTTGTTCTATTTTGTCCTTGGGGTGTACTAATAACTATCTTATTTTTTTCTGTGGTTACATTCTCCAGAGACCATCGGACGGCGGAAAGCGGGGCCGGCTTGGTGGATCTGACAGGTCTGCCGGGCTGGCCCCGCCTATGAAAAGTCAGCTGATAAAATGATACCTGCAGCAATCAGCTGACACTTCTGACGAAGGCTGCAGTGAACAGTCGAAACGTAAAGAAGGTAAAAACATCTCCTTTCTATTTTTGTCTTTAATAAGAACAAAAGGTAAATAATAAAAAGAAGACAAAATAAATCTACCTGAGCGGTTCCAAACCCAGTTCTGACTTTTGGTGCGGTTGCCCTATTTTCCTTCAGGCGCGTCAGGGAGCTCTTTGGGTCCTTCGCTCCCTGACAGCTTGGGCACGCCTTCTCCTCTTGCCAGTGCCATCAGCTGTTCCACATTACGGGTGTTTCCACACACATACACACACTCCATTCATTCCTATTCACATGCTCATACACTCACTCATGCACACCGGGGTTTAATTATGTTCAGCCCACGCTTCCTCACAAAGGCAATCTCTTCCCTCATTTGCATCATGATTACAAATACGCTGCGTTTGTGGGAAGAGATTGTCGGAGCATTCACCTTCATACGTGGCAGCTTGTTCCTCCACACATGGTTTTTGACTACCTACGTGTTTATTCAGCCTCTCAGTTCAAGTTCGGTTAATCCCTTGATGTTAGTGGCTGACCCTGCCTTTCTCCCTCATCCACCAGACTGCACGGACAGCCTCGGATTGCTCCAGCACCGTAAGTTTCATGTTTGCCTTTCTCCCTGTGCCGACAGTAGCTCTGTGGTACTAGGCATTCACTTCGCTGGGCTGTAGAGCATCCAGCAGGCGCCCTGTATGTCTGGTGGCCTTAAGCTCATCATTTGCAACTCTCTGTATTTTTGTGGTCAACTGGACTTGTTATTTTGTTGTAGTTTATGTTAATAAATGGCACGTTCTACTCCAGCTATTGGGTTTTTCATTCCATCCCTCGTGTGCAGCGAAATGGCGCACGAGGAATCATGAAATCTAATGTAATTTAAGTTTAGACAAATTGAAAAATGGTGGAGAGGTTTTGCAAAATTCCTAACAGACCCAAGCCCCTTTTCCACTAGTACCTAGTCAACCCTTCTCACCTCGACTCTACTCGGTTTGTAGGGTTTTCCATTAGTACTTTGTACCAGGTACTTTTTTTGGACCTACTTCAGTGAGATTGTAACCATGCTGAGTCGAACTGAAAATGTGATGTCAACGGTTTGCAGGCCAGCCACTGATTGGCCAGGGCATGACGTCAGTGGATAAGAGCAACGTCTTCACAAGATTCAAAACCGCCATTTGTGAATTCGGCCGTGAGTTTTTAATATTTCTGTTACAATCAGCGAAATAAATGGCTACACACAAATCAACACCATCACAAAACACTCACCATCTTCCCCGTGAGCAGCCATAAGCTCATAGACCTCCTGGTATTTCATTTCGGAACACTCCGCCGGTGCCATGGCTGAAAAGTTCATAGGCTGAAAGTTCACTGGTCAAATTTGATCAAATGTGGATATTTTTCAACAGTTTCCCTGTTGGTGCGCATAGTTTTTCCATCAGTGTTGCAACGCTTGGATCTCTGCACTTGAAAAATAAACTACATTTGGTCAAAGTTGACAACTATGAACTTTTCAGCCCTGTCGGCCATGCTGCGGTGGAGCAAGCCGAAATGAAAAAAAGTATACAGAAGCTCTCCAAGCTGATGGCTGCTCATGGGGAAGATGGTGAGTCTTTTGTGATTTTAAGCATTTTTACATTATTTATCAATGAAAACATCAGCATGTAAACAACATAATGTGATAACGGGCCGCCTTCCTGTAATGAACCCAACTCCACCCACTTGAAATAGTACTCAGTTGAAATGGAAAACCAACCACACCACGTTGAGCCGGGTAAAGTTGAGGCAAGTTGGGCTGAGTAGGTACTAGTGGAAAAGGGGCTTTACATTTAGAGGTTTCTTGTTTTCCATACATCTATTTCCTCAAATGAGCCTTGATAATTATACGTTGTCAGGAAATAACTGTAACAGTCAGGATAAATTTGAAACCTGGCAGCTGCTTTGCCTCATTGACTGGCAACAACTTTTCACTTTCTGCAACACCCTCACATAGCCACCATGTCAGTTACCATGAGAACACAAGAACCCCATCTCAGGTGAAATGGTTTATGATGAAATGATTTTCCAACATGAACCCAGTTCACTTTTCCTCTGAATATAGCTATTAGCCAGCTTGTGCCAAGTGAGGGCTTGCCTGGGAAATGGCGAATGCAACTTTTTGACATGAAGTTTTAATGTCGTGAAGTGGCACATTTTGACCATGGCCTTCTATCAAATGCAACATTTTTAGTGCTTAAAAATGCTTCTCTGCTAAGGCTTTCAGACCACCTTGTTGAATTTAGAAAATAAAATAATAAAGGTAGAATAATAAGGTAGAATTAAAGTTTTTGGTTAAAGCTTAAAACTAGCATCTGACGGAGTGGCGAATGCTGATTAACAATATGATTCAGGGTTCATAATAGGTTGTAAAACAGTTCACGGTTTTTAAGGTTGCAAAAAGTTTTTCTTGTCGCAATTGGGTTTGCACTGATTAGCAACTATTTGCCAGTCTTTTGTTTATTCATAATTTCTTACCAAATTTATTTTTCACAAACATTTGCAAAATAGTTGTAAGCATTTGCAAACAGTTGTAACATGTTGCTAACCCCCGTATCTCATGTAGCAGCAAATGCTGAGGAATGGTCAGGAACGTTGCGCTTTTTGGGTTTCAACATGGTTCGTAAAGATTGTCAAACACTTCACCAACAGTTTTTAAGGTCACCAGCAGTTTCTCTTGCCACCAAAACATTTTGAACATGATCAAGTATTATGAACATGTTCAAAAATTTTTTGCAGATGTATTTTTCCTCAAACAGTTGCAAACTAGTTGTGTGTGCAAAAGGTTGTAAAGCGTATTGCCACAGTTCTTTTTGGTGAACACTAGCAACTGTTTAAGAACCTTGGTTGGAGGAAGTAAGATGGCGTCTGTGTTTGGCCTGGCTACTGCTTCACTTCATCTGTGTCGTCTGTCGCTGTTTGTGATTTTTGTTGTTACAGTATATCCTATCACTAAACCCTATCACTAAATGAATGTGCCTTCGCTGCACTGAGTTATGATCGACAGTCGTTGTACCAGATTAAACTGTCTATGGAAAGATCATTTGATTCTTGGGAGGGCTACAGACAAACCTTTCCGCCCCCATTTGTGTGTTCTCCCTCCTCACCTGAGTACTGGCTTTTCTTCGTGACCTGGCGTCCTGGCAAGCCTGGGAAGAAGCCCAGTAGACGGGGTTGCAGAGCCGGCTGTCAAGCTGAGGAGACAAGCCCTCCGGACCGAAGGTTTCTTGTTTGGTCGCCATGAATGCACCCAGTGTCTGCTGCTGGTTTCTCTCCAGGACGTGACTATGGATGCTCCTCTGCAGCCACTGGATTGCTCTCTTGTCTCACAATCCCTTTTGCCCAGGACGCTTGTGGACGGGATTACGTTTTTGCCATCAGGGTCTCAGTCTGTCCTGCCTGACCAGAGACTAACTGCCCAGCACAGCTGGAAGTCACGTGACCGCGACAGGTGAGGGCTGTCAGTTCCACTCCGATCAACTGTGAACAACACTCATTCCATTTCTAACGCATCCCTGACTCTTAATTAACTTTTTTTGAGGAAGGATATGGATTTTATGTTCCTGGTGGAAATGTGGTAGAAAGAAAATGAATTTTTCCACCTGAAGGAGCTCTGTCCCCCTGGCTGCTCTGTTACTGGGACTCCCCGGATTGCACGACTTGGTGGAGAACTTGCTGTCATATACCGGGACAGCCACCTGACTGGTAAACTCTGAGCCTTTCTCCTCCTTCGAGTCTCAGATAATAAAAGTTGGAACTTTTAATGCCTTTTATTGTGTTTTAATTTACCATCCTCCTGGCTTTTTATCTTCTCTAAAATGTGTGTGTGGATGACTTCCATATCAGTGATCAAAGCGGTGCTTTTTAATGTTAATTTCCCTGTGAATCCTCCCTCTCTGAAAATGGCAACAAAAAGGCGGATTATTAATCAATCATTAACCAAGAGGCAGCTACTTCAGTGTGATTTTGAGACTCCTCACGAACCTTTAAAAAACACATCAAAAAAATTTCAAACATAATCAAATTCAATCTAAGAAATTTTAAACAAATTAGCCCATCGCTGACAGTTAATGCAGCCAAAATGTTTCTGCATGCAATGATCCTCTCACGCATCGATTACTGTTTTAATAACTGGTCACTCACTGGTGTGACCATAACCAAACCCACTGAATCTTTATACAAAAAAGCCATAAAAATCCTTGACAAGAAAGATCCCACATATCATTGCTGTTGTAGGAGTCAAGAATTGACAAGACTGGGTGTCTTTCCAGTATTTTCTTTAATTCTCTCGCATCCTACGTCCTCTCTCTCAGTCAGAGTAAAAGAGACAGAACACAGTCACTCACATCCATTTATACACACCTCCAATACTACGTCACATACACATACAAAGTCACACACTTCAGTTACATTCTCCCATTTGCATTATAAAACTCAGAGTCCTTCTGTTCTCCTGTCTGACCCCAGATGGTCAGACGCGAGGGATCCTCTCCTTTCTCTCGAGCCGTAGGTGGTCCAGACGTATTGTCCTCTTGAGGTGTGATGTCAATACACATTGCCAGCCTAAAGTCTCTCTAGGCTGAATTCAAGCATACATCCATGTGAGTCACATACATTTACAATTATGGACACCACATCACTCCCCCTTCCACGCGAAAGACTGGACATACACCTACAGCGTCATCCCCCCCCGCAGAATCTTACAGCACAATCCAACAGTCTGATCAAAACCCACATCACTCTGCCTGTCGTCTAGGTTTCAATCTTCTCCCGAATCTGCTGTACGCTGGTCTCACAGCCTGTGCCGGGCCGTCCTGCTGTGAATCTGTGGAATGAGGGGGAGAAGGGTTATTTGCCCCTTGCGGGGGGTCCGGGGACCGCCCCCTGGGAGGCCTGCCGCGTCGAGGCGTGCCCACCGGCCGTACAGACTCATTATGCAACACAAAAGCAGGTTTTAATCTATCAATACTGATCGTCTCCCTCCTGCCCCCCAAATCTAGCACAAAATATTTCTCCCCGGTCTCCAGCACTCGAAATGGACCGTCGTAAGGTGGGCGGAGGCTGTGACGCTGAGCGTCATGTCTGACAAAAACAAACTCTGCTTTTTGTAAAGCTTTGGGCATGAACACACGCGGAAAAGTGTGATGAGCGGGGCATGGGAGCATTTCCGCTCCCGTGTTACTCAGAGGTCCCCGGACCGGGGGGGGCCCTGGTGCCGTATGCTCTGGCAAGAACTCACCGGGCAGCCTGAGAGGTTGCGCTAAAACCAACTCTGCTGGTGAGGCATCTAGGTCCTCTTTGGGTGCCGAACGCAACCCTAATAAAACCCATGGTAGTTTGTTTACCCAATCTGCGTCCGTTAGCGACGCTCTGAGGGCTGCCTTCAAAGACCTGTGAAAACGCTCGCATAAACCGTTGGCCTGGGGATGATAAGCGGTAGTGCGGTGTACTGCCGCTCCTAAGCCACTGGCCACTGCTGGCCACAGTTCCGACGCAAATTGAGGTCCCCTATCGGACGTAATATCTGACGGAACCCCAAAACCCGCTACCCAGGCTGTTAAAAAGGCGCGAGCCACCTCTGCCGCTGTGGTCGATGTTAACGGGACCACTTCCGGCCAACGTGTGGTCCGGTCCAACATCGTCAAGAGATGTGTGAACCCTTGAGATGGCGGTAGGGGGCCCATGAGGTCCACGTGCACATGATCGAATCTCCTAGCCAGAATGTGAAATGGTTCTAAGGGTGCTTTGGTGTGCCTGTGGATTTTGGCCCGCTGGCAAGCCATGCAGGCTTTAGCCCACTCCTTCACGTGCTTGCACAGGCTTGGCCAAACAAACTTCTCTGCTACCATTTTCACCAAAGCGCGTACTCCCGGGTGCGCTAGGGAGTACATGACGTCAAAAACGCGACGGCGCCAAGTGGCCGGTACCACCAGTCGCGGTCGCCCAGTGGAGACATCGCAGATTAGAGGGGGGGAACCAGCTTGTAAAGTTTTTCGCTCCAGCCTTAACCCTGTTGGTCCAGACAGGAGCGCACGCACGTCCGCGTCTTCGCTCTGCTCCGCCGCCATGGCTTCATAATCTATTCCCACGTGGACCGGAGCCGCGTGCGCGTCCGCGCTGTTACCGCGATCTGGGTAAGCGGCCGCGCACCCCTGCTCCACGCGGACGGGTGCTGTTACCGCGCGTGACAGACAGTCTGCCACTACATTGAGTTTACCGGTCACATGCTGAATTTCGGTGGTAAATTCCGAAATTGCGGCTAGCTGTCTCTGCTGCCACCCTGACCACGGTTCTGAAGTGTTGGACATTGCAAAAGTGAGTGGTTTGTGGTCAACAAACGCGGTGAAACGCCGCCCTTCCAGCCAGAACTGGAAATGGCGAATGGCTAAGTGGAGCACCAGGAGTTCCCAGTCAAATGCGCTTTATTTCCGCTCGGGCTCGCACAAGGACCTGCTGAAAAAAGCGAGAGGTTGCCAAACTCCGGCGACCTGCTGCTCTACCACGGCCCCTATCGCTACCTCTGGCGTGTCTGTGGTTAGCGCTATGCGAGCTGCCGGGTCTGGGTGCGCCAGCAGTGCTGTGTCCGCGAGTGCTTTTTTTAACCGCTGTGAACGCGCGCTCCCGCTCCGGGGACCATTCGATCACATTGGCAGGCTTCTGTTTTTTAAGCGCAGTGTATAGCGGTTGCATGAGTTGCGCTGCGCGGGGTATGAAACGGTTATAAAAATTCACCATCCCCAAAAATTCCTGCAACGCTTTCACTGTCTGTGGCTGGGGAAACTCAGCCACCGCGCGCACTTTTGCCAGCAGAGAAACTGCTCCCTCTGGTGAGACACGGTGCCCCAGAAAATCAATTTGTGCTGCGCCAAACTGGCACTTGGCCGGGTTGATTATCAACCCGTGTGCTTCCAACTTTTGAAAAACTGTAGTGAGGTGTTTTTCGTGTTCCTCCTCTGAGGCGCTGGCTACTAAAATATCGTCAAAGTAGACAAAAACAAACGGAAGGTCGCGCAGCACTGCGTCCATCATCCGTTGAAAGGTTTACGCGGCGCCTTTAAGGCCAAAAGGCATGCGTAAAAACTCAAAAAGTCCATACGGGGTTATTACCGCTGTTTTGGGAATATCCTCTGGTCGAACCGGGACCTGATAATAACCGCGGACCAGGTCTATTTTAAAAAAATGCGCGCTTTTGCCAGGTGCACTGAAAAATCCTGGATATGTGGAATTGGGTAGCGATCCTGAGCTGTGGCATTGTTTAACCTGCGATAATCACAGCAAGGTCTCCACGAGCCGTCAGCCTTAGGCACCATATGCAGGGGGGAAGCCCAAGCGGACTTCGAGCGGCGAATTATGCCCAACCTTTCCAGGTTGGGCATAACTCCTCCTGTGCCACGGAGAGCTTAGGTGCATCCAAGCGCCGAGCTTTAGCAAAAACTGGTGGGCCACTCGTGGTTATGAAGTGCTCCACCCCGTGTTTCGCCACCTTAGCTGAAAAAGTGGGAACTGTGAGTGCTGGAAACTGGTGTAGGAGAGTGTGGAACTTACCACCTGCTGCGGCGATGTTGGTCTGTACTGGCGGCGGGCACACCCAAGCTGCACAAGGGATAGAACAGAAAGAGAGTGCATTTACTAGGCGTTTGTTGGCCAGATCAACTAACAAACCATGTGAACACAGAAAATCAGCACCTAACATATTGAAGCTCACTGCCGCTACGATGAAGTTCCACTCGTAAGCGCGGCCGTGGAAGGACAGAGACAAGGTTCTCGCTCCATAAGTCTTGATGCTGGAGCCGTTGGCCGCTGTTGCTCCGTCTCCGCGGGGTCCAGCCACCCGATCTGCATAAGTTGCAGTGATGAAGCTCCTCTGGGCTCCCGTGTCCACGAGGAATTGCCGCCCAGAGCCCGCGTCTGTCAGATAAAGCAGCTTGTTCCATTCGCTGAGAGTGGAAGCTGCTAACGACTCCCGGCCCGGTCGTTTCCCCGCTTTTTGAAACTGCACGGTGGGATGCATCTGTGCGCCTTCTCGGCGAAGCATCGGTGGTAATAGCAGAGGCTGTCATCTCCCCTGGCTCGGGATCTCGTCGCCGCCGTCGTCGCTGAGGTGGGTTCTGCTGCCTCTGGCTCCACACTGCCCCCTGCCGCCGCGCCGAGGTCTGCCGCTGCCACGGAGGTCTCTTGCTCGTCACAGGCGTTGAGGAGCCGCTCTGCCTCCTGGGCCAGCTCGCGGAAGTCCTGCTGGTTCACACATCGTCTGCTGGACAGGGGACCTCTCGTGTGTGCTGGGAGGGTCCTCAGGAAAATGTGCTTGAAGAGGAACGCGTTGTTGTCCGTCCCGATTATCTGTAACATGTCCTCCATGAGGACAGTCAGCCTGTGTCCACCTCTGTCGCACAGGTCCAGCAGCTGCCCGGCCCTTGCCTCAGGCGATGGCACAAACCTCCTGATGAGGGTGGCTTTCAGCGCGTAGTATTTGCCAGCAGCGGGCGGCTGCTGCACCAGGCTCCGCACACACCGAGCTGTGCGGCTGTCGAGTCTCGCGATGACATTATGAAACTTAATGTCGTTCGCTGATACTCCCCCGAGTAGGAAACGCGACTCCACGTGCTGGAACCATGAGTGCGGGTCATCGTGCCAAAACTCGGGGAGCTTAATCAGGCTTGTGCCCCTGCGGGCAATTCCCGGTGAATCCGAGTCTGAGCGGCTGTCTCCCGGTTCTTCCATGTCGATCACGAAGCTGTCTTCCAGCCTCGGCGTGCTCAGATTCATGTATAGGTCACCAGTGTAGGAGTCAAGAATTGACAAGACTGGGTGTCTTTCCAGTATTTTCTTTAATCCTTCTTCTTACTTACAAAGCTCTAAACAATCAGGCTCCTTTTTATTTAAAAGATCTGATACTACCGTATTATCCTAACAGAGCACTACACTCCCAAAATGCAGGATTACTTGTAATACCTAGAATCTCCAGAAGTACTATGGGAGGCAGAGCCTTCAGTTACCAAGCTCCTCTCCTGTGGAATCAGCTGCCAATCTGGATTCGGGAGTCAGACTCGATCTCTGTTTTTAAGAATAGGGCTAAAACCTACCTTTTTGATATAGCCTACAATTAGGGAGGGATCATGTGTTTCTGAACCCTCCCTTAGTTATGCTGCTAATAGGTTTAGTCAGCCGGGGGATCTCCAGTAATGCACTGGGCCTCACTCCTTTTCTCACTCTCAATGAAATATTTTTTTTGCTGGTCATTAACATTTGTTTGTTCTCTCCCATAGATTGAGTCCCCATCGTGCTGTTTGCTCTCTACATGTCTGTTCTTTTCTTCTTCTCTATCCCCTCACCCCCCAGCCAGTCGCAGCAGATGACTGCCCCTCCCTGAGCCTGGTTCTGCTGGAGGTTTCTTCCTGTTAAAAGGGAGTTTTTCCTCTCCACCGTCGCCAAGTGCTTGCTCACAGGGGATCGCCTGATTGCTGGGGTCTTTCTGCAACCTACAGTTGATAGTGCTATGAGATGACTGTTGTTGTGAAATGGCGCTATATAAATAAAGTTGAATTGAATTGAATTGAATTAATTCTCTCGCATCCTACGTCCTCTCTCTCAGTCAGAGTAAAAGAGACAGAACACAGTCACTCACATCCATTTATACACACCTCCAATACTACATCACATACAAAGTCACACACTTCAGTTACATTCTTCCATTTGCATTATAAAACTCCAGAGTCCTTCTGTTCTCCTGTCTGACCCCAGATGGTCAGACGCGAGGGATCCTCTCCTTTCTCTAGAGCCGTAGGTGGTCCAGACGTATTGTCCTCTTGAGGTGTGATGTCAATACACATTGCCAGCCTAAAGTCTCTCTAGGCTGATTCAAGCATGCATCCATGTGAGTCACATACATTTACAATTATGGACGCCACACTGTCACATTTACAAAAAATACAATCTTCTGTCTTTTTAAAATTATAAAACTCTCAAATTTGCCTGTTCAATTTATAAAATATTAAATGGCTATGCACCCCCCCCCCCCCGGGAAAATATGTTAAACTGAGGATTGTCACCGACACAACCACCAGAGCAATCACTAGAGGAGACTCTGGGGTCCCCCACAGACGCACCACATTTGCTTCTGTGCTATCAGTGAGGGGCATCAAGATCTGGAATAACATATCACCTGCAATCAGAGAACGTACCACACTAAACACTTTTAAGATGCATTGTAAAAATTGGCTTTTAAGCAACCAAAACTGTACCCATAACTAGTGGTTGCTCTGCGGCATATGCATATATACATATGCGCCAGTGCGTCACACACATATGTCCTGCCTCTTGTTTGTTGCTGTCTCTTGTTGCTGTGAGGTGCCTGGGTGCAAGTGTGTGTACACATAGGCAGTGCTTCACGTGTGTGACATATGAATGTCTTGTTTTGTAAGATCTTAACTCTTGCACTTTAGCATATACACTTTGTACAGTTTTATTGCAGTTGTTCTTCTCATGTATGATTGTTTGTGTGCTTTTATGACCCGCCAGGGGACTACAGATGCATATTAGCAGTACTGCTAAATCTGGCATACTTACATTTGTATTAAAGTTCATTAGTATGTTTTGCCCCTTTCAAATAAGCAAACATTAAACTAAACTAATGACTTCTCTGCTTTGTTTGAGCCACACTTACTGATGAGAATTAAAGATACTGATGTTTTCACTCAGACATTAAACAGCCACACTGTATGGCTATTTTAGACAAAGTGGCACCAGTGAAATCTGTCTTTTGCCTCTCCTAAAAAGTCTCACCCCTGGATTCATGGCTCCATTTGATCCTTTAGGAGAAATTGTCGTAAGGCAGAACGCCTATGGAAATCCACCCAATTGGAGGTTCACAGACTCCGTCTAAGTGAGCTTAAAGCCTTTTAAATGATATTTTGAGGGATGCCAGGAAACAGTATTTTTCAAAAATAATTTTCACAAATAAGAAAAATCCCAGTCTTATTTGACCCAATTAACACTCTTGTCTCAACTGCTGCTCTTCTAATTCCTGTGTTCTTTAAAGCAGACAGTAACAAATTTCTTATTTTTTTGTTGATAAGATCAGAGATATCAGGGAAAACATTTTGCCATTATCTCCTTTTAACTGTGCCAGTGTTATGCCTTCACCCTGTTCTTGGTCCACTTTTAATCTTGTGACCCTTCAGAACATCATGGCTCTGCTTAAGAAAATGAAACCATCCTGTTCCCCTGTTGATGTTCTCCCTACTAAGCTGTTTGAAGCAGTTTTTGAGTCAGTTGGTCCTTCAGCTGTTGAACTGATAAACATTTCACTTTCAGCTGCTGGGGTTCCCAGCTCTTTCAAACATGCAGTGTTGAACCAACACTTAAAGAGCAGAGCTTGAATCCATCGCAGCCAAATAATTATAGACCAGTTTCTAAACTTTCTTTCATATCAAAAAATTTGGAAAAGGTAGTGGCAGAGCAGCTTATGTCATTTTTGGCAAATTGTAATATCATGGATAACTTTCAGTCAGGCTTTCGAAAAAAATCATTCTTCTGAAACAGCTTAAGTCAGAGTCTCCAGTGACATTATAATGGTGGCTGACACTGGTAAATATACAGTTCTGGTTTTACTGGATTTTTCTTCTGCCTTTGATACTGTTGATCATTGCATAATGATCAACAGACTCAAAGAGCTAGGGTTGTCTAATTCTGTTTTAAAATGGTTCTCATCGTACTTCACCGACAGAAACCTTTAAAGTGTTCGTGAATCGTTTTTTTCTGAAACAGCACAGTATTCATGTGGGGTGCCACAAGGCTCAGTTCTAGGACCCATTTTATTTTTACTTTACAGTGGTACCTCTACTTACGAAATTAATTCGTTCCGGAAGTATTCTCGTAACGTGAAAATTCCGTAAGTAGAGGCGCATTTTACATGTAAATGCTGTAATCCGTTCCAAGCCCCCCAAAATTCGGGCATAATTTTTTTATAAATCATAAAAACGCATCAAAACATGTAACAAATACATGTTACAATTAGATTACTGCACAATAAACATAAAATGAGAGTTTAAAATGAGAGAAAGAATAATAAAAGAGAATAATAAAAGAGAAAGAATAATAAAAATTATGTTCATTTACCTTTTAACTGCTATCGTCGTCGACGTCGTCACCTTTTGCCTTCTTTGGTTCATGTTCTGATCCAAGGACGTTTGCTTTTGTCGGCTTGTAAGTGCTTCCTTTTGTTTTAATACCGTGCTGATCGTTGATGTATTACAGCCATATTCTTTGGCGAGATCAACCAAATGCATCCCCTTTTCATACCTTTCGATTATCTCCTTCTTTGTTTGTATGGACAAAAAAACTCTCTTCTTCTTTTCTCCTTTTCCACTTATCTCCGTCACTTTCTTGGGGCCCATAGCGAATAAATGTTAATTCTGTACTGTACACACACGTAAAACTTTCACCTTGTTCTTAATAAAGTTTTGGAAAAAAAAAAAACTTTGTGGCCAATGGGATACCAGGAAGATGCTAGGCAATAGCCAATGGCAGAGCAGCTACAGGTATGTTTACATTCGGTAAACTACGGGAGCTGCGAGGAGCGCGTACTTTTTTGCCTTTCGTATCCTGAAATTTCGTTCGTAACAAGAGGCAATATTTTCCCGTTGAGGCGTGTCGTAACCTGAAAATTCCGTATGTAGAGACGTTCGTAAGTAGAGGTACCACTGTACATTCTGCCACTGGGACAGATAATTTGCCATTTCACAGATATTTCTTAGATGTATTGCTCTTTATGGAGTCTGAGTTTCACATGTTGTCATCATTAACTAACTGCTTGTCTAACATCAAAGAGTTGCTAAGTGCAAACGTTTTACAGCTTAACTCAGACAAGACAGAGACATTAATTATCACTCTGGAAAACAAAATTCTGCTTATTAAGCACCACATGGGTACCCTAGGCTCCTCTATCCAGGCAAGTCTTCAGAATCT
This sequence comes from Pholidichthys leucotaenia, assembly GCA_020510985.1. Taxonomy (NCBI): domain Eukaryota; kingdom Metazoa; phylum Chordata; class Actinopteri; order Cichliformes; family Pholidichthyidae; genus Pholidichthys; species Pholidichthys leucotaenia. The sequence continues at coordinate 329,991,770 of CM035840.1, read as the reverse complement.
TGGTGATACTTTTGACTCGGCTATGTCTCTTGAGCACCACATTAATCACTTAATTAGAAATTGTATCTTCCATCTGAAGAATATTTCAAAGTTGAAAACCCTGGTGTCGAAGGTGGTCTTGAGATGATTATTCCTGCTTTTATTTCTTCTTACTTAGACTACTGTAATAGTCTTTTTACTTGTCTGAGCCAAAAGCATCTTCAATGCCTCCAGGTTGTCCAAAATTCGGCTGCCAGACTTTTAACCCAAAGAAAGCGGCACACATTGCACTAGTTTTCGCAGCACTTCACTGGCTCCCAGTTGGTTTTATGATCCAGTTTAAAATATTAGTTCTTGTTTTTAGAGCCATTCATGATCAGGCCCCCAAATATATCACTGAGCTGCTTAAAGTGTATAACCCCTCACAGTCTCTGAGGTCCTCGGATCAAGTTTTACTGGCTGTCCCTCAAACCCATTTTAAAACTCGAGGTGATAGAGCCTTTCAGGCAGTGGCACCAAAATTGTGGAATGCTCTACAGGTTCAGGTTCAGGTTACTTTATTTGTACCCATAGGTAGATTTGTTTTGCAGTCAGGTGACATCCATATTTACAAACCACAATTGCATTCAACATGAACACAAACACAGGCACACATGTAGCTGACTATAAACACGATAAAAGTACTCAAGGCTCCACCAATCAGGACATAAGACAAAGAGATAAGAGAAAAAAAAACAAGGAGATAAGAGAGAAGGGTCATATTAAAAAGTTAAAGACTAGTCAAAGAGGTTAAAAACTCACAAGTCTAAAACCCAATAAAAGATTTAGAACCCAAATAAAAAACATACAAAAATAAGTAAATATAAAATAAAATTAATAAATAGGTAACTAAATTATGTGCAATATATTGTTACATCTTGTTCAACTCTTTAACAGCAGCAGGAACAAAGCTGTTTTTGTAGCGCTGGGTTTTACTTTTTGGGATAGCAAACCTCCGTCTGGAGGGAAGAAGCTGAAAGTGGCAGTGCAAAGGGTGGGAGTCATCATTTAAAATGGAGGTAGCAATCCTCTGTACCTGTCTGGTATACAGGGATGTCAGGCTCAGCTGTGACTCACCAAGAAAATGACTGGACCATCTAACTACCTGATCCAAGGATTTCCTCTGTTTCAGTTTTATCTGACCAAACCATGACGCTAAAGAAAAGGATTAAACAGATTTAATAAAAGCCCGATAAAACATTGTCATTATGGTTCGGTCAATTTGGAAGCGTGCAAGTTTCCGTAAACAATGCAAATGTTGCTGACCCTTTTTGCACACCCTTTCACAGTTCTCTTCAAAGTTTAAATTACTATCAATAATCGTCCCAAGATATTTGTAGGATTGTACACATTCAGTGGTCTGGCCTTTTAGTACAGAGACTTCGTGCCTGGGAGTTTTCCTCCTAAAGTCAATAATCATATCTTTAGTCTTTGTCGTATTCAGCTGCAGGTAGGAATCCTCACACCAGTGAACAAAATCATCAGCTACTGGGCCGTGGCCACTCTCACCATCCTGGAGGAGATTGACAACAACTGAATCATCAGCATACTTTATAATGTGTCTGTTGTCATGTCTGCTCTGACACATGTTTGTGTACAGGATGAAGAGTAGTGGTGACAACACACACCCCTGCGGAGAGCCAGTAGAAGAACACTTTTGGTCAGACAATGTACCATTGACCCTTACTCTCTGTGTCCTGTTGGTTAAAAAATCCAGAATCCAACCCACCAGATTATTACTCAAATCAAATTGTTGCAGGAGCCTTTCAACTAAAATATGAGGTTGGATTGTATTAAAGGCAGAAGAAAAGTCCACAAATAAAAGCCTGGCGTGTGTCCCATTAAAATTCAGATGTTCAAAAAGCATGTTAAACAGAGTGACAGTGGCATCCTCCACTCCTCTGTGAGGCCTATAGGCAAACTGCAAAGGATCCAATGCATGCTCAGTCTGCTTTAGGACCTCAAATCTGACCAGTTTTTCAAAAATTTTCATTAAAATTGGAGTCAGAGCAACTGGTCTAAAATCATTTACCGTTTTAGGACAGCTGGATTTTGGAACGGGGACAACCACAGCATCTTTCCAGATCTTAGGCACATGTTGTGTCTGTAAGGACTTATTGAAAATGTAGTGAAATACAGGACTCAGTTCATGTGCACAGGACTTTACCAAGTGCCCACATATATTATCAGGGCCCTGACTTTTGTTCACTTTTACAGCACAGAACGCCCTTTTAACATCCTGCACCTCAATATTAAAGTGCTGATTGTCTTTGAGTTTCTGTTTCAAACCTTGGGTTTCTGTGCTAAAATCAAAGGATGTTGCCATCTTGCTTTCCAACTCTGATTTATAATTCTGTTTTGCTCTTAAAATTTCGGCCTTCAGCTCTTTTGTGGCAACCTGTAGCTCAGAAACAACCCCCTGTTTAAAGGCAAGTGCTTTCCCCTGTAAGCAGGATTTAACCGATTTTGTAACTCATGGCTTGTTGTTGAGATATATTTTGACACGTTTACGTGGAACAATCATGTCTCTGCAGAAAGTCATGTATGAGCATGTCACGTCCACTAAAGAGTCCAAATCATCTCCGCAGGACAGTGTGAACACCTCCCAGTCCGTACAGTTAAAGCATTCCTGGAGGCAGTGCACAGAATCCCCTGTCCATACGTTTATGTCTCTGGTCTTTGCCTCGTCTCTTCTGAGAGCAGTTTTATATGTGGGCAGCAAATGTACACAGTTGTGATCTGAGGATCCTAAAGGAGGAAGGGGAATAGATTTATAGGCCCTCTCTATGGATCCATAGCACAGGTCCAATGTCTTTTTTTGCCTGGTTGGGCAGGAGCCATACTGATACCAGTTTTTAAGTGTCTTCTTTAGAGACACATGCTTAAAATCCCCAAGAATAAAATTTGGAGCCTCTGGGGAAATCGACTGCAATCGCTGTACCACATCAAAGACGGTGCTGGAGGCGGAGGCAGCATCTGCCCTCGGGTGAATGTACTCAGTCGTTATGAAAAGTTGGGGGAACTCGTGGGGCAGATAAAAGGGGCGTAGTGACATGGACAGCAGCTCCACATCTGGTGTACAGATGCGCTCTCTGACCGTGACAGATGCACAGTGCTGTTTATTAATATATAAACATACGCCGCCCCCCTGACGTTTCCCCGTTAACTCTTCCTGCCGATCTGAGCGAAGTGGGGCTCCAAAGCCGTCAATACACAGGTCCGGGTCCCGGTCATGCACCATAAGCCACGTTTCCGTGTAAGCCATGACACAGCGGTTCTTGAAATCCTTCTGATATCGTACATTCCCTTGACTTTCATCCACTTTATTTCTCAGGGACTGTACGTTCCCCATAATAATGGAAGGAAGAGGAATGTGGTTAAGCTGACGTCTCCTCAGGTTTAATCTTACGCCTCCACGCTTTCTGCGTTTCCTCCTCTTGTCTCTCTTTTCATTGCTGTGTCCATGAAAATCTCTTAAAATAAAGTCCGGTAGTTGCAGCACAGACTCAAACACAGATGCTGCATTATCCATGTTTAAATGCAGTAACATGTCTCTGGAATACTGCATTCTTCCCGGCGAGATCACGATCGCGCTTACCTCCAAGACAAAGAGCCGGTAAGAAAGAAACGAACCAGGGAGCTCTTTGTTATATAGTCCACAAACATTCAAGGACAAAAACGGCACAGAGAATTACGTTGAAACACATTAAAGTGCATAAAAACAGAGACACAGATGTCAAACTTTTTTCACCTGCTGCTGGTCGCTGCGTGCGCATGCGCCTAAACCACTGTCTTTGTGCTCAGTAGACTCTGCTGACGCTTTTAAAAAGCAGCTGAAGACACTGCTGTTTAAACAGGTTTTTAAGTTTTGTTATGAGTTATGTTTTTTTTTATTTTTTTAATGTTATGTTTTAATGTTTTTATTTTTTAATACTTTTATCGTTGTATTTGTGAATGTGTGTTTTATTTTATTGTGAAGTACTTTGTGATTCTTTCTGTGAGAAATGCTATATAAATAAATTTTACTTACTTACTTACCTACTTTACAACAAAGCTGTCTGTGACCTTAAAAACTGTTTGTGAAATGTTTTGAAATCTTTTATGAACCCTGACGAAACCCAAAAGTCGGAGCGTTCATGAACGTTCCTCAGCATTCGCTGCTCTGTGATACTACCCTAAAGTTTTTTTTTTTGTTTTTTTTTTGGGGGGGGCGGTGTTGCTCAGGAAGTAGTGATCACTAGCAACTGTTTAAGAACTTCTACAACAAAGTCTTGAAATCTAAATGATGGGCAGGGTTTGCCTGACATTCATCTGGTACGGTGGTGTGAAAAAGTGTTTGCCCCTTCCTGATTTCTCATTTTTTTGTATGTTTGTCACACATACAGTAAATGTTTCAGATCATCAAACAAATTTAAATATTAGACAAAGATAACACAAGTAGACACAAAATGCAGTTTTTAAATGAAGTTGTGTATTATTAAGGGTTAAAAAAAACAATCCAAACCTACATGGCCCTGTGTGAAAAAGTGACCCCCCCCCCCCCTTAGAACATAAATTAAGATAAGATAAGATAAGATAAGATAAGCCTTTATTAGTCCCACAACGGGGAAATTCCAGGATTGCAACAGCACAGGGATAGCAACACTCAGAGCAACAATCAGAAGGCAAGAAAAAAACAAGCAAGCAAGAGCAGCTAATATACATATGTACGTATTACTATAAAATATATATATATATACACACACACACAGACACACAGTGCAGAGCATTGTAGCTGGATGGAATAAATATATGAATATATGAACACACAGTGCAGAGCATTGTAGCTAGATGGAATAAATATGTAAATATATAAACACCCACAGTACGGAGCATTGCAGCTAGGTGGAATAAATATGCAAGTATATAAACACACACAGTGCGGAGCAATGTAGCTAGATGGAATAATATGTAGATATATAAATATATAAACACACCCAGTGCTGAGCATTGTAGCTAGATGGAATAAATATGTAAATATATAAACACACACAGTGCAGAGCATTGTTGCTAGATGGAATGAAACAGCATAACCGTCTACTTAGTTATCCTACATGGTATGATTATGTGCCCATACATATTCTCACCCTCCATAGCGACCGGTATGTTCCTAGTTGTATGCCGGAGGGGACCATTGTGTAAGTCTATTGCATCTTTTGCATTCAAAAAACTATTAGTTTGTTACGTCTTTTTGCTATCTCTGCGAGCAGCCCTGCTTAGGTTGTACAGTCTGCCAGCCGTTGGTAGGAAGGACCTACGAAACCTCTCGGTTGTGCACCTGGGATGATGTAGTCTGCTGCTAAATGAGCTCCTCAGTGCATTCAGTATGTCCTGCATAGGGTGGAACTCGGACTCCAGCAGAGATGACAGTTTAGCCACCGTCCTTCTCTCTCCTATCTCCTCCATCGGATCAAGGCGCTGCCCCAGGACAGAGCTAGCTTTCTTAATCAGTTTGTTCAGTCTCTTCCTATCGGCTGCAGTAATGCCACTGCCCCAGCAGACCACTCCAAAAGTGATGGCTGATGCCACCACCGTGTCATAGAATGACTTCAGCAGCGCCCCTTGTACACCAAAAGACCTGAGTCTCCTCAGCAGGAACAGCCTGCGCTGTCCCTTCTTGTAGAGTGCATCAGTATTGTGTGACCAGTCTAGTTTATTGTTCAGATGAATACCCAGGTACTTACAGGATGTCACCATCTCGATGTCTGTTCCCTGTATATTAACTGTGGTTTATTGTCATAATTGCCCTTTCTGGGCAGAAATTAAGACTCCAATTGCCTGTTGTGAGTTTGCGTATTTAATAGTAAGGAACAGAGATAAACCATGAGGGGTATGAACCCCGCAAGCGAGCTTAAATAATAACAAGAGAAAACCAAATGTGGAACAGGTGTGGATGCATGAGTGAGAAAGTAATCAGGACAACCAAAACAGCTGTGACAACCAGCAAAAAGATTTGACAGAAGGAAGCAACATAACGGTGCTGTCAAAATAAAAGCACAAACCATAATGGATGAAAATCAAGAACAAAATCAAGAACAAATAAATAAACAGAAAATCACCAGTGAAACCTAGAGACCCGAGCGCAGCTCTGACCCGCGCTCGGAATCAAGACAGTGCCCCTCTCTTAAGGGGTGGATCCAAGACACCTTAACATAACATCAAAAAAGGATGAAAGTACACCCCCACCCCCACCCCAACAGGTTAGTTAGTTAGTTAATTCCCTTCACACCATGTTGGTGTATGGGGCGGCGCCTATCTCCGTTTCTCTGACCCTAGGCCACACAGCTACTGTAAGTAGTGAAAGCTACAGCGGGGGGTCAGTGCTCTGGTAGCTCTGTACGTAACTTTACTTTCCCCGTTCCATTATGCGGAGCACCACGCTAGAAGGCAGAAAGTACCATTTTTATATGGTCTTTGGTATGACCCGGCCGGGATTTGAACCCCTACCTCCCGGGTGTGGGGCGGATGCTCTACCAACTGAGCCACCACTCTGGTACCCCAACAGGAATAACCCCAAAAACAAACCCCAGGAGGGTGGTGGGGGAATCCAGGCCTGGAGGAAGAGATACAAAGCAAATCAAACAAAACACACATGACCCACAACACTGACCAAATAAAGTGCAAAGGAAACCTTGCAAAACTGGGTGACTGAGGGAACAGTTCAGGTGGCCTTCCAAAGTCCCATCTCCATCCGACCATCAGGTGGAAAAGGTCGGGTGGCCTACTAGGTCTCCCGAGCCACCAAAATGGAGGAGAGAATTCATCGGGTGGTCTTCCAGAATTCAGAAGCCACCCAAGCAAACAAGAGAGTTTGTCGGGCAGTCTCCCTGCATCTCTGGGCCAACGGGCCGCGGAGCACCATGCGCCTCCCCCCAAGGGTGGCAGTTGGAACCCGTGCTTACCACGGACCACAGAAGCCAGGAGATGGGCACCTGACGAAGGGGATGGTGGAGAAGGAACCATGACGGAATCAGATGTAGATTGAGGACCCGCAGCAACCTTGCACATAGGTGCAGCACCCCCGGTAGCCCCGGACTGGGGCAAAGCAGCACCCCCAGTTGCCCTGGACTGAGGCAAAGCAGCACCCCCGGTGGCCCCATACTGGGGCGAAGCAGCACCCCCGGTGGTCCCGGGCTGAGGCGTAGCAGCACCCTCAGTGGCCCTGGACTGAGGCATAGCAGCACCCTCAGTGGCCCCAAACTGAGGCGTAGTAGCACCTTCGGTGACCCTGGGCTGGGGCGTAGCAGCACCCTCGGTGGGCCCGGGCTGGGATGCAGCTGCACCCGTGAAGACCTCAGCCAAAGGGGTAGCACCCACAGAGACCTTGGGCGATGTTGGGTGACCCTCAGTGACCCTGAGGAGAGGCTCCGATGAGAAGGACAAAAAAACAGAATCAGGGTCACCTGCGGCATTGGAACCCGGCGAGGTGAGCTCAGGTGCAGCTGACGGCTGCACTTGGCCCTGTCCACCAAGAGCCAGGCAAGATCTCTCCAAAACAGAAAAAGTGCAAACAAAGAAGAGCACTTGCCTGAGCTCAAGCTCCACCGCCATCCAGGATTCCGTTGGTCAAGGCGGGAACATCTCGTGCCAGGTCCTCAACAGCAGGCATGGTGGTTAGCGCAGTCCCCAAACTTCCAGGCAAAGCGACCAACGCAGGTGGCTCGTCCGGCGTGGCAGCTGGAGGTCATTTCACCACTGGTGCGGCATCCTGCATAACTGAAGAAAGGGGAAGCTCAGTCGTCGGCGCAGGCTTCAGGTCACAGGCTTCAGGTCGCAGGCTTTAGGTCGCAGGCTTCAGGTCGCAGGCTTCAGGACACAGGCAGCGCTCCCCCTCTGTCCGGGCCGTGGCTGCAGGGCTGGGGCCAGGACCACAGGCTCCTCCATCATCCGGCTGCTCGATCCTGGGACCAGCGGACACTCAGGGGAAATTGGAGGAGACACAGAGGGAACAAGTGAAGGAAAATTATCTTCAGCAGGTGGTGTGGATTCAGTGGACTGCAGTGACTGAGCGTGACCACCGGGAATCAGGCAAGGTAATTCATATGTTGGTGATAAAGAATGAAAAAGCACTTGCCTGTGTTCCCAGGGCATGGTGGTTTCTGCTGCAGCAGACCCAGAATCATCCCTCTCCGTGGCTACGGTGGTTATGGCCCCCCTGGAGAACATGGAGGAGCCGCCCCTGCAGCCTCGATGACGGGGGAAACTGGGAAGGAGACAGCCATTCTCTCAGCAGTGGGAGGAGACGTGGTAGAGGAGAGGGGAACAGCAGCGACGGCCCAGCAAAAGAAAGCAGACGAGACAGCCGGCGAGGAAAACCTAGAGGCAGAAGCTGCTGTAGTACCTGTAGCATCATCGTCTCCTCAAACCAAGACAGAAGATCACTTCTCTTCATTTTATAGGAATTTCATTTTATTCATTACACAGGAATATCACTTTTCTGCCTTTTCAGGAATATCACTGGCTTTTATGTTGACTCATGCCAGGCCTCTTCCAGGCCTGACCAAAGATGCTTGCTTTCCCAGGACCCCAATGTAAACAGTTGCCTCTTGCAGAGATTGCAAGGATCAGAATTTGCTTTTAAAGGCTCAAAGGAACATAAAACTCAGGAGACCAGACCTCTCAATGTGAACACTGCATTTGATAACGTACCTTTTCACAGGAAACCAATGTTCTTAAAAGAGTCATAAACCACTTAATCTGACGGGTTTATAGCCGATGCTGTCCAGGTTTCTTCGCCCAGATACTAAAGGAAATCATCTACAGCTCAACAGTACCTCCTAGCAGATACCTATGGAATGTGTTTTCAGTATGTAGGATGACTTTTAATTTGTTCTAAACATTAAGTTTCTTTCAGCTTATCCTCTGGATCCTAAGGACACTGAAAATCATCCCTCTTTTATCACCAACCATGGTTTGCTGCATGTTTTGCTGGATTTTGATCTAAATGTGAATGCATGTATTATAATTATGTATAAGAAATGTTATATTCATGAGTGTTATTCAAACACATATTGGAGTAGTGATATAAATGCATGATCACCAAAATATTAGCCAAGTCATTTAATTTAGTTAGATTTTATATTGAGCATTTATTTCATAAGAACTGACTGAGTGTTGATTTTCCCTCTGAAATTTCATGGGATGGTGTCTTCATTTGATTGGCTGCTCTCAAACAAAGAAGTGTTCTCACATTGGATAGCAGCCATTTCAAACTGCTTCTGAAAAGGTCGATTGGTCGGTCTTACGACTGACATCATCAGTTTTACGACCCGGCGAGGTAACTTTAAAAGAGAGAGGTTAGATTTGAGTTTAGTCAGAGATCAGCAGAGTAAGAAAAAGTAGAGAAAAGAGAACAGAGCAGACAAAGAACAGGCAGGAAGATTAGCTAGAAATAAAGTAACAAGTAGCAAGATAGAATTAAGAATTAGAAACACAGAAAGAAGAAAGAAAGAGATTTTGAGGAAGATTAGGAACTAAATTAAGATTAAAGAAGCAGAATAGTAATCTAGATCTCAGACGAAGATTTTATTCCACCATTTCAAGGCCCTGTGAAGTTTTATTTTATTCTCTGTGTGTTTGTCAAGTCTTTCTTTATATTCTGGTCACTGAGGAGAAACCATTTTTCTTTAGAGCTCGTCCCTTTTAGAGAATCAAATTCTCAAACTTTTTCCTTCACCTCAGAAACCATTCTTATCCTAGTAAATGTTTTTCTAACATTTTTTTCATGACTTTTCACGCCATTAAAGTGGACCTTTAATTTGCCTAGTTTAAAGTGAACAGAGACTGAAAAGATTTTCCTTCAGTTTTTTTGTCTATCCCACTACAAGAGACCTCAAATTTGGACACTTTTTCAAGGACTTGTCACGCCGCTCTGTGACAGACCATCCCCTGCTGCCATTGTCTGGAGAGCCCCCAGCTGAGTTTACACTTCCACGGCTGTGAGGAGGCATCGCAGCAGCCGCTTCCTCCGACGTCCTAACTCCCAACTCGGCCGGTATCGACCCGCTGAAACGTGGATCTACAGCTGTCTTGTGAGTGAAACTCTTATTTCTCCTATCTGCTGGGTTAAAAACGCGATGTCCTAGCAATTAAATTACAGTTGAATATGGCCCGTATTTCAGGGCTCAATTAGTCTCTCAGCCACAGGATAAACCTGTAAACTGAAGGAAAACTCTTAGTCATTTTTAAGTAACTGCCCTTAAATTTTTGTAGATTAATTCAGGAGTCATTTTTAGATAATTAGCTTATGAATTTTCCCCATAAAATTGTGTTGTTTTGTTAAAACATTCCAGCCTCATTTACCATTGAAACATAAGTCTAGTTCCTCCGTGGTTCTGCTGAGGTGTAATGCTGGATTTTATGTTCAGGAACCCAGGTTCAGGTTCAGGTTCAGGTTACTTTATTTGTACCCATAGGTAGATTTGTTTTGCAGTTGGTGACATCCATATTTACAAGCCACTAATTACATTCAACATAGACACAAACACAGGCACACATCTTACAAAATAGGTAAATATAGAATATGTACAATATAATTTTATAGCTTGTTCAACTCTTTGACAGCAGCAGGGACAAAGCTGTTTTTGTAGCGCTGGGTTCAACTTTTTGGGACAGCAAACCTCCGTCTGGAGGGAAGAAGCTGAAAGTTGCAGTGCAAAGGGTGGGAGTCATCATTTAAAATCGAGTCGGCCATCCTCTGTACTTGTTTGGCGTACAGGGATGCCAGGCTCAGCTGTGACTCACCAAGCAAACGACTGGACCATCTGACTACCCTACTACAACTACCCAATATCAGTTGATGTGATATATTACGCTGTTATCATCTGAATCTGTTTATTCATCATTTGAACGCCATGTCATGTAACCTGAATGAGTTTAATAAAAGAGTGAATGAGAGCAGTTGAAGCGTTTTCCTTTCGCATATACAGGTTTCCTAATCACGGCAGGACAAAAACTCACTGAAACTTTGAGACTGATTCATTAAGTAATTTAAGGTACAAAACTAATTAAAATTAAAGTTAATATTATTGTCTGTCAGGACTGGTGCCCCTTTCACGAGTGCTTTTATTTAATTTAGCGGGTGTAGAAGTGACGGTTTAACTCCGCCCCCTTTCACACCCACTATTAAATAAAATAAATAATTCCTGTACCTTATGACAAATATTTTTATAGGCAATTCACCCTACATACCTTTTTGACACGGCGAAGAAGAAGCTGCAAACTGAGAGGCGGAGGAGTTCTTCCGGCGGCCTGTAGCTGGATAACAGTGGGAGGTTTGCGGATTCTGGATCCAGTGACTCTCCTCCATCCGCCTCGGTATGGCCGTGTCTCGGGGAGGAGTGGAGGTCTGCATCGGGAGACTTCATCTACAGGTTGGTGACGAGCCTATCGCCAACCCAGGGAATGACAGCTGGAGAGTGGAGACGGTTGACAGTAGTTCCATGAACTCAGGATACTTCCTTAAACCGGAATGCGTTTCCACAATCCCGACCACTGCCATCACATTCTCCAGGACCTTCTTTGGACTGCGGGAGGTGAGAGCCTCAGCCACATAGCTCTGGATGAATTGAGCTGCCCACAGTTTGTCCATGCTGGGGCCCCCGACTGCCAACCTCCTTCTGGAAGCTGAGTCCCGGCAAGCTGGGGACATTCTGTCAGCTCTCCTTCCAGCAATAAAAAAGATGAGTGGAAAAAAGGAAAAAAGCAAAACCCACAGCCGCTGGCGTCTACTGGCTGCAACCTACTGTCATAATTGGCCCTTTCTGGGCAGAAATTAAGACTCCAATCACCTGCTGTGAGTTTGCGTATTTAATAATGAGGAACAGAGATAAACCACGAGGGGTAACATACAGAAAGGCAATAAATGAGAACCACGAAGGGTAACTTACAATTCGTCAGGCGAGGCTGAATACTGAGCTGAAAATAAACAGGAATCACATGGGGGATTCCTGTCTGTGGACAGGGTGAGGTCGCAGCAAGGAATGAACCCCGCAAGCGAGCTTAAACAATAATAAGAGAAAACCAAATGTGGAACAGGTGTGGATGCATGAGTGAGAAAGTAATCAGGACAACCAAAACAGCTGTGACAACAGCAAAAATATTTGACAGAAGGGAGTAACGTAACGGTGCTGTCAAAATAAAAGCACAAATCATAATGGATAAAATCAAGAGCAAATACAAAAACAGAAAATCACCAGTGAAACCTAGAGACCCGGCCACGGCTCTGACCCATGCTCGGAATCATGAGAGTTTATCACATCTTTGGAAAGCTGAGTTCAATATATCTAGCCACACCCTGGCCTGATTACTGCCACACCTGTTCTCAGTCAAGAAATCACTTGAAATCATGCTGTGATCCAACGAAATTCAGGAACAAATGAGAAACAAAGTAATTGAGATCTATCAGTCTGGAAAAGGTTATAAAGCCATTTCTAAAGCCTTGGGACTCCAGTGAACCACAGTGAGAGCCATTATCCACAAATGGTGAAAACATGGAACAGTGGTGAACCTTCCCAGGAGTGGCCGGCCGACCAAAATTATCCCAAGAGCACAGCGACGACTCATCCAAGAGGTCACAAAAGACCCCACAACAACATCCAAAGAACTGCAGGCCTCACTTGCCTCAGTTAAGGTTGGTGTTCATGACTCCACTATAAGAAAGACACTGGGCAAAAATAGCCTGCTTGGCAGAGTTCTAAGATGAAAACCACTGCTGAGCAAAACGAACATAAAGGCTCGTCTCCGTTTTGCCATAAAACATCTTTATGATCCCCAAGACTTTTGGGAAAATACTCTGTGGCCTGACAAGACATAAGTTGAACTTTTCGGAAGGTGTGTGTCCCATTACATCCAGCGTAAAAGTAACAGAGCATTTCAGAAAAGGAACATCATAACAACAGTAAAATATGAAGAGTTTGTTTGCAAAAACCGATAAACGCCACTTGCATGAAAATTTCACTCTTTACATCAAACAACTGTTAACATTACCTACTTATAGAAGTTCAAATCATTTTGTCTAAAAAGCCGATATGTCCTATGTTACAGACGCTCCAAATTCATGTTTTGTTTTGTTTTTGTTTTTTTCAAAAGCCAATAAATGCCGGGAGCATTTTTTTTTTTTTTTTTGCAAAAGCAGATAACTCTACAGGGCAAATCAGTGCTTGGTATTTGAGTCACGTGACTCATCTTGGCTGCCTTCCCGGTCTGCTCGCTCTGACTGATTTCCCTGGCTGTGTTCGGAATGTTCACTCACTCCCTCCCTCCCTACTTGCTATATAGTGAATTTAGATATAATGGACTATACAATAAACTCAATATAACAATAAAATTAACCGCTTTCAGACACTACTGGGCTTGTTTTCGTGGCACGGTTAATGACGTCATTACGTGAGACAGTAAAATGTAACAGACTAACGGTGGTAAAAAAAAAATGAATACCTGCATGTAATTTGTAGTAAATATGTATTAAATCAAATCATTTTTGCTGAATTATTAAATATAAATGCCTTAAGGTAGTTTATGTTGTGATGTGAAGCTCTTCTCTCACTGTTCCGTTGGCTGCGCATTCACTATATAGTACACTATATGGGGAAAGAGTTTCTTTTTTTCCCAGACTTATTCCTTTTCTTTTTATACTGTGCACACCAATGAAGAGAGAGAGAAACGCCATTTCAATTCTCCTGTATGTCCCATAGGTATAGTAGTATTGACAATAAAATCTTTATATCTTGAATCTTGAATTACAACTTTATTATAGCTATGTTATACCATTTTACTGAGTGGATATGCCTAAATCAGTGTGTCAATCATACTACACTGATGTTTATAGACATTCAAGTATGTTCCAGGCAAAATAGCATGGTTTTCAGGACAAAAGAATGGCTTGTGGACTTATCTGTTTTTGCAAAAATAAAAAGTACTAATAAATTGCCAAAAATGTATTTGGTGTTTGATGAGTTGATGTTTGATTTTTTTGCTTTATTATGTCTGAGATACTCATATTTCAAGTGACCATGTCTTACAAGCTGATTTGGAAATACTAACACCTATAAACCTACAGATGAAAAAGTGTTTTTTTCTCATTTTGAACACAACAGGACTTATCTGTTTTTGCAGAAGAACTCTTCATATGGTGGTGGTAGTGTGATGATCTGGGGCTCTTTTGCTGCTTCAGGACCTGGAAGACTTGCTGTGGTAAATGGAACTATAAATTCTGATGTCTACCAAAAATCCTGAAGGAGAATGTCTGGCCATCTGTTCGTGACTCAAGCTGAAGCGCACTTGGGTTCTGCAGCAGGACAATGATCCAAAATGCACCAGCAATGGCTTAAGAAAAACAAAATGAAGACTTTGGAGTGGCTTAGTCAAAGTCCTGATCTGAATCCAACTGAGATGCTGTGGCATGACCTTAAAAGTCAGTTCATGCTCGAAAACCCTCCAATGTGGCAGAATTACAACAATTCTGCAAAGATGCGTGGGCCAAAATTCCTTCACAATGCTGTATAAGACTCATTGCCAGTTATCGCAAACGCTTGACTGCAGTTGTTGCTGCTAAGGGTGGCCCAACCAGTTATTAGGTTTAGGGAGCAATCACTTTTTCACACAGGGCCATGTAGGTTTGGATTTTTTTTCCCATTAATAATAAACACCTTCATTTAAAAAAAACCTGCACTTTGTGTTTATTTGTGTTATCTTTGTCTAATATTTAAATTATTTTGATGATGTGAAACATTTAAGTGTGACAAACATACAAAAAAAAGAGAAATCAGGAAGGGGGCAAACACTTTTTCACACCACTGTATTTTGCCTGGTGTTCACAAAAGGTTCCAAATCTTCCCAAACGGTGGCAAAAGAGTGGCAAATAGTTGGTAATTGTTGCAAACACTAACATTTGCTAAGCGTCACTAATGTTTGCCAACTGTTTTTCAAAAGCACTTGTGCAAATGTTGCTAATTGTCACTAAATGTTGCTAAATGTTGTTAATTACAACGGTGAACCCTGATTTTCATGAACATTTGTCAGAAAAGTTGTTTTTTTTTTTTTATTTGTCCTTTCCAGCAGGTTGACAAGCGGAACAAATATCTGATTGCTTTATTGTGCCAGATAGGAGCTATACTATTACTATTATGTACAGTATGGATAGTATTTATAGGCTCCTGTTGCTGTATAATAACTTTAATACTTTATTTACATTGTTGTAGCTATGCTGGACCTGACGGGGAGAATGGGGAAGGTAGTTGAGGGGATATGAAGTGGTCGGAGTGGGGCATGAGGAAGGGGAGAAAGAGAAGGAAAAACAACACACACACCCCGCACAAGCCGTAATTTAGACGTTGTATTTTGGGCTAAGTCAGGTCCGTCGGTCCAAGCCTTAATTTAGCCCACAAATAGATGCTGAAAATTGGTCTGTGTTAAGTCCATCTACCACAGACCATATTTCATCAGAAAAAAAGTTGCTGAAAATTTGGCAAAAAAAAAAAAAAATGTCCAATTATTAGGCTGTTTAGTCCACAGGATTTGGCCCAAATTTATCCTCAAAATATTTTTTCGCACTTGGTGATGGTGGTGGGGGTCTGTCTCAAAAGTCAAATATACTTTTACAACCACTGGGAGTCTTTGTGTCGCCACACACAGCTCAAAATAGGATGCTAGTGGCTATGTTCTTTTTTAACAACCTTAAAAAGGCGATTTTCATCTTCATTTTTCAACCAAATTTAGACCATACAGTGACATCTACATGAAGACGCCTTTTCAACAACCTTAAAAAGACGGCTTTTCATCTTTTACTTTTCAACCAAATCCGTACATTTTTGTGCTGGGAGAGTAGTTTAACTGGTGTAACCCAGAGCCATTAAGAAAATCATGCATTGCAATAATGCTGAAGCCAATTTTTGTCCAATTGCATCCTTTTAAACAAAGTAGAGAGAGAGAGAGAGAGAGAGAACAAATAAACAAGTGATCATAAGTTTGCCACTTTTACTCCCTTTTGTTGGCAATGATAGACGTTTTATTGAAGAACCTTATCTTAATTGCAGCACATTGCAGGTTTTAAGCCCACTGACACCCTCTAATGTCTTGGATGAGTTTTGTGTTGAAGATGCTTATCCACCACAAACACATATACAGAGTTTTTTTTCTCTTTTCTTCTTTCTCCTGGATGAAAATATTGGGGGAACTCAATCAGTGTGCTGATAGTGAAATGCCACTGAGTGAGGCTGGAGGGAATGCACCTGAGAGCCTTGGTGATTTATTGCGAGGCGAAGCTGAAGCCAAGTCGCCAACTCTAATTAGAAAATCCTGTGCAGGCAGCTGAGTGCAGCAGTGAGCCTTAAATCTCAGAGCCATCAGCCTCAGACTGCGGCACCATCAGGGCTCATTGGAGACAAAAGACAGGACCCTCACACGAGCGCAGAGAGGTCCCTTTAAGTCTCTCTGTACACACACCTTACAGTCTGTGTGTGTAGGATGGTTTTGTCTCTTTTGAGGAATGTGCTGCTCACGTGCATCGACGCTATTCGAGTAAAAATTTATGCACAACAACTTCATCCTAAAACACCAACAAAAATGCGACATTTAGACAAACAGATATAAATACCAGGTCTAAACAAAAACAGGGGTTTGACTTTTTATACAACTGTATGGTACGATGTCTGTCCTACTATCCGTTCATCCGCATGTCCGTACGTCTGTCTTGTCCGGCAAAGTCCTCCCACAGTTTTCGAGCTATGACTTTTTCATTTCACACAGCATTTGTACATGTATTGGAGATGTGCATATTACTAGGATTTTGATTGTGGATCATTTTTTGTGATAATTACAGGTTTTGCAACTGTCATTTTTGGAATGTTTGTACATGTACTGAAACTTTACATATTGTAAGGGTTAAATGATCTCATATTTTCTCTAAATTTGTTCCACTTTTAATTGTAGATTGCTATACTAAAAGTCCTTGTAATTATATGGGTGTTTTATCACAGATTTACACTACATTGTTTTGTGAATTTGCAATTGATTTTCCGGTTGTTGGGAGCCAAAGTCCTGAGTAGTAATGTGTAATACCCCTTTACACAAGGGTGGAGATTATTGAGAGATCACCAAGTGATGAAAAAATAGCCAGACCTCTATACAATCTTTCAATGACTTTTCA
Organism: Pholidichthys leucotaenia; assembly: GCA_020510985.1. Classification (NCBI taxonomy): domain Eukaryota; kingdom Metazoa; phylum Chordata; class Actinopteri; order Cichliformes; family Pholidichthyidae; genus Pholidichthys; species Pholidichthys leucotaenia. The sequence goes on along the minus strand of CM035840.1, from coordinate 329,974,567 downwards.
GTATTCGCCAAGATCTCTCAATGATTTCTCAATGATCTTGAACAATCTCCACAGTCCTCAAAGTTTTGACTCATTCTTTAATAATCTCTCAGTGCTCTCCAAAGGAAATTGCTCTCTCAACAGTCTTTCACTGATATCATCCATCTCCCAATGATCTCTCAGCAATCTTTGAATGAACTGTCTCAGTCTTTCATCAAACCCTCAGCAATCCCTCACTGATCTTTCAGCCATCTCTACCTTCGGTGTTGGAAAATTTGGCATTCATTGAAAGATCACTAAGAGAGCATTGGCAGATTGATGAGATCACTGACTGCTCCTTGAGTTCTCCTTGACCACTCAACAAACTCATCAATCGCCCAATGACCTTTCAATGAATGCCAAATTTTTCCACCAGCCAGAAATGGCTGAGATATCAATAAGGAATAGTTGAGCATTTGATGAAAGACCAATAATCTCATTGAAAGACTGCTGAGAGATCATTGGGAGGTCAATGAGATCATTGACTGCTCACTGAGAGATCATTGAAAGATTGTTGAGAGATCATGTCCCTTTGGAGATTGTTTTGGACTTCACCATGAAAATGTTACAATAAACAGAAACAGTTTTTTTGAGGCTTTGGGAGATTGTTGCGAGATCCATTCAATTTTTGATCTCTCAATGGTCACCCAACAATCTCCGTCAGGGTAAAGGGGCCCTAAGGATCCGGAGGCTCCAATAAGATAGCCAAATGACATTAAGCTCTGCCACAACATCTGTTGGGACCAGTCTACCTGTAGGGGAAAAAAATGAGAAGGACTAGATAATAAAATCTGGGTAGCACCAAAAACAAGTCTGCCATCCCAGTAAAGTTTGTCCATCTCTGTCTGTCTGTGTTGGTTAAAATTCAGCCATGCATCTGGGGTGTTTCATCTTTCTGCTGCTCACGTCACAAGACTCAGATGAAGCCAATGCATATATAAAAGGTGAAAGTTCAATTCATTGTGTTTGTTACAGTCTCCACGCGCAGACCATTACACACACACACACACACACACACACACACACAAACCAAACACTCACTGAAGCAGAGCTAAGACCTCCCATGTCTCTCCCAATGGCAGAAATGCAGACAACCTGGCAAGTCTGTGAAATTATATTTAGATATGTGCTGACACACGCTCGCGCAAACAGATGCACACAAACATCCAGATACACAGCTGACAGCCCCGGTTCTTGCCGAAAAAAAAAGGCAGTATCAATGGAGGCGGGTCTCGTCTGCTGAATTGTATTTTGATGTCTGCTGGCGCGCGAAGAATACATTTAACCGTCTGTCAAGCTGTGGATACAGAACACGCGCATACACCTACACACACGCACACGCGCGCACACGCGGGCACACGCGGGCACACGCGCGCACACACATGTATTGTCAAATAATGATCCAATGAATGCAAATTACAGGCATTTTTCTCTTCACAGCTGTGCCTATCAGGGCTCCTCATATATTTACACCTCAGAATCAGAGTAATGTTTATTCAGCATGAGGGTCCAGCCAACAAATCGGCTCATTCATTATTCTGAGGATTAATTTCAGCTGTATTAGGCACCGTTGCCCAGCTGATGGATCTAAAAGCTTATATTATCCTCAAATATTGGCTTGCTTTCTGACATGTAATTAAGATTTTCATAGTTCCGCTGTATGTAGTCACATTAATGGGGAAAACTGGTCTCTGTCGTGTTCTGTGTCCACAGCCAAAGATGCAGCAGGAACTCCACTCCAGTACATTTACATAGATACTGTAACCTAGAATCTTTGTCGTTCTTGAGCCACGTGGGGAGTAAGAGGCATCGTGGCAGTGACCTCCAACCTCCTTACTCCTGTCATCTTGTATTATTGCTTATCTCTAGAGTTCAACATGCTTTACTGTTGTGTTTGTCATGATTCCCAGTATGAGCTAAACACCTGAGACAGATGAGGCCATTTAAAAAATGCAAATATTCACCTCCGATCGGCCCGCCAACACGTTTCCTCTCATCTGCATTTGTCCACCAGCCAACTCACCTGACACAGTGCCGATAATATCTTTATCATCTGTCACAGTGCGACCTCTGCAGAGGGATGTCACAGCCGATTAGGCTCTTTTCCCAGCTGTCTCTGTTAATTAATATGAGTCGCATGTGGAGGTGGATGTAAAAGCTCCATTTCATTTATTCCAACTTCTCCCCTGCCTTAGCACTACTAGCACTTCTTCATCTCCTAATATCACACTGCAGAGCCCAGTGGGCATGTCTGCACTGCAGATTAATATTAACGATTCTTACTCATCTCACTACTGTAGTCATTTAAAACGCAGGTGTACGGTGGTGGATTAGCAGTGCTTTGGCTTTTTCCAATAGTTTAATTTCTTTGTAGATCCACTGGGGCCATGACATGGATTACACTTAGACCCAGGTACAGACACGGAGGACAACATTTAAGGTGAGTGTAACAATAATCTTTATTTACAATAATATTGTGATAGAAGATGGTGGTGAGGATCTGGCAACCCTGCAGAGGAGAGAGTAGAACATTGGTGAGGATATGGTAAGAAGACAGGGAGGTAATATTTGCGTTTATGCTTTCAGTTCTCTTCGGGTGGAAACAGCGGTTAGTAGAAACGGATCAAATGGTAAGATTCTCCAGAGGAAGTATCCCAGAGGTGCTGGTGAGAGGCAAAGGGGAAAGAGGCTAGCCAGGCCTGAGTGTTATGATTTCCTGCCTGTTTGAGGCAGGAAAGACAAAAAAACCAATGCAGGCGGTAGTTATGTGTGTTTATTGACAAAAATGTGATAAGCAGTCCAAATAAAGTGTGGTACCTGTACCAAAGACTTCCCACCCCAAAGATCTGAACAGCTACAGACCAGTGGCCCTGACGTCCCACATGATGAAGACCCTGGAGAGACTGCTCCTTGCTCACCTCCGCCCCCTGGTGGGTCCAGCGATGGATCCACTCCAGTTTGCCTACCAGCATGGTATTGGGGTGGAGGATGCGGTGATCTTCCTCCTTCACCATTCTCTGTTCCACCTGGAGAAGCCCGGGAATGTGGTGAGGATCATGTTCTTTGACTTCTCCAGTGCTTTCAACACCATCCAACCGATGAAGCTGCTGTGCGCAGGGGTGGACCAGCACCTGTCATCATGGATCCTGGACTACCTCACAAACCGGCCACAGTTTGTGAGAACCCAGGACTGTGTGTCCGACACGATCATCGGTAACACGGGAGCCCCACAGGGAACGGTTTTGGCTCCCTTCCTGTTCACTCTTTATACTGCGGACTTCTCACACAACACAACACACTGCCATCTACAGAAGTTCTCTGACGTCTCTGCGATCGTTGGCCTCATCTCCAACGGAGATGAAGCTGAGTACAGAGGGCTTATCCAGGACTTTGTGGATTGGTGCCATCGGAACTGCCTCCAGATCAACGTGAGGAAAACTAAGGAGCTGGTGGTGGACTGCCGCAGGCAAGGACAACCCCTCACAGCACCAGTAAACATACAGGGAACAGACATTGAGATGGTGACATCCTACAAGTACCTGGGTGTTCATCTGAACAATAAACTAGACTGGTCATACAATACTGACGCACTCTACAAGAAGGGACAGCGCAGGCTGTTCCTACTGAGGAGACTCAGGTCTTTTGGTGTACAAGGGGCGCTGCTGAAGACATTCTATGACACGGTGGTGGCATCAGCCATCACTTTTGGAGTGGTCTGCTGGGGCAGTGGCATTACAGCAGCCGATAGGAAGAGACTGAACAAACTGATCAAGAAAGCTAACTCTGTCCTGGGGCAGCGCCTTGATCCAGTGGAGGAGATGGGAGAGAGAAGGATGGTGGCTAAACTGTCATCTCTGCTGGAGTCCGAGTTCCACCCTATGCAGGACATACTGAATGCACTAAGGAGCTCATTTAGCAGCAGACTACATCATCCTAGGTGCACAACCAAGAGGTTTCGCAGGTCCTTCCTACCAACGGCTGTCAGACTGTATAACCTAAGCAGGGCTGCTCGCAGAGATAGCAAAAAGACGTGACAACCTAATAGTATTGAATGCAAAAGACACAATAGACTTACACAATGGTCCCGTCCGGTATGCAACTAGGAAAATACCGGTAGCTACGGAGGGTGACAATATGTATGGGTACATAATCATACCATGTAGGATAACTAAGTAGACGGTTATGCTGTTTCATTCCATCTAGCGACAATGCTCCACACTGTGTGTTTATATATTTACATATTTATTCCATCTAGCTACAGTGCTCCGCACTGTGTTTATGTGTTTGCATATTTGTTCCATCTAGCTACAATGCTCCGCACTGTGTGTGTTTATGTATTTGCATGTTTGTTCCATCTAGCTGCAATGCTCCGCACTGTGTGTGTTTATATATTCATATATTTATTCCATCTTGCTACAACGCTCCACACTGTGTGTGTGTTTATATATTCACATATTTATTCCATCTAGCTACAATGCTCCGCACTGTGTGTGTTTATATGTTCATATATTTAGTCCATCTAGCTACAATGCTCCACACTGTGTTTATATATCTATATATTTATTCCATCTAGCTGCAATGCTCCACATCGTGTGTCTATATATTTATGTTTATATGTACATATGTATACTCGCTGCTCTTGTGTTTTTTTCTTGCCTTCTGATTGTTGCTCTCAGTGTTGCTATCCCTGTGCTGTTGCAATCCTGGAATTTCCCCATTGTGGGACTAATAAAGGCTTATCTTATCTTACCTTATCTTATCTTAAACAGACTAATTGCACAGGATACACAGGGAAAATCCTCAGGATGCTCTACAGAACACAGGGGAATATACACAGGAGTAAATGTCCCAAACGCAGACAGACGTAACTGATTGCAGGGGAATGAATCAGAGAGCCCAAAGTGCTTCCAGGCGTGACTGGTAAGCTGGGGAGAAACAAATAGTACTCACAGGCTGGAGCGGTCCGAGTAAGTCCGCATGAATAATCCATGAATGCATGTATGTGTGTGTGTGTGTGTGTGTGTGTGTGTGTGTGTGTGTGCGCGCGCGCATGCGTGAAAGAGCAGAGGAGTGAACACAAACGATAATGACAAACAGCTGGCATCACTGGCAGGAGAGGGAGACGTGGCTGTCAGCTGCCAGGGAGCCGAGCAAACCCCAGAGGCTCCCTGAGAGCGCCTGATGGCAAATGAGGAAAAAAAAAGATACACAGAGGGCATGCAGCCACAGCGTCACTAAACTGGGCCAGCAACTCAGTTCATGACACTGAGTGCTGGGGAAACAGGGAGGAAGGAGCTGGTGTCAGTGAAAGTAAGTCGACTTACTTGTTGGGGATTTGTGTGCGCAGTGAAGATAATCAGAATCCAATCCAACAGCCAATTTCCTGGGTCCAGAGGCAGGTTAGGGTCAGGGCACAGCAAGTTAGGACAGAGGAGACAGATAATTACAATAATACAGACAGGCTCAGGGTCAAGAGGCAGGCTAGGGTCAAGGCACGGCAGGTTAGGACAGAAAAGAAAGATTATTCCATAACACAGACAGGCTCAAGGTCAAGATGCAGGGTAGGGTCAGAATTTGGCAGAACGAATCACAAACTGTGCTAGAGATATCACAAAGTAGGATGCAGCCAGGATGAGAATCAGACACAACCAGGCAGAGTGGAGTGAGAGCGTCCTACGTGTACTACCCCACTAATTGGCTGCAGGTGATGATTGCAGCTGCCAGGAGAGGTGCTTAATAGTGAGGAGAGAGAGAGGCAGACAGGCAGGCCAGGCAGGAATCCTTACAGGCCAGTGCTGCAGATGCTGATGTTCCTCTGTTCTTGACAGCATTCTCCTGTTGCTATTTTGTTTGTTCTTAGAGACAAAAATAGTGTTAGTACAACCCCCAATTCCAATAAAGTGCAAAACAGTAAAGGCAGTAAGTGGTTGGGCAACAGAGCAGTAATTCTGAATGAAAAACTGGGGAAAAACAGGAAAAACTGGTGAACCCCAGGAATTGTTGTAGCTGTTTCCTGGTGGATTGGGTGAGCCACTCGGCTACAGCTTGAACCTTTACCTGATGAAGTTGGATGCATTCAGGTGATATAATGTAGTCCAGGGAAGTGGTGGTGGAGGTGTGATATTCGCACCTGTCAGCCTTGACATACAACTGGTTCTCAAGAAGGCACTGAAGAACTAGGAGAACGTGGACCTGATGCTCCTCCAGTGACCATGAGAAGATCAGGATGTCATCGAGGTATACGAACACAAACATATTCACGATGTCCCAGAGTACGTCATTAATTAGTCAGTGGAATACTGCGGAGGCATTGGTGAGCCCGAATGGCATCACACAGTACTCAAACTGACCCAAGTGCATGGAAAAGGCCGTTTTCCATTCATCACCCTCCCTGATCCGGATAAGGTGGCAGGCATTCTTGAGGTCGAGTTTAGTGAAAATAGTTGAGCCCTGGAGTTGGTTGACGGCTGAATTGATAAGGGGTAGAGGGTAATTGTCCCTGATGATAATGTTTTTGTAGCTCCCAGAAGTCGATGCAGGGACGTAGTGAACCATCCTTCTTTCCCACAAAGAAAAATCCCACACCCAGGGTCGAGGAGGAGTGATGGATTAAGCCAGTGCTTAGCGACTCCTTTATATATTTCTCCATGGCCTCTTTTTCAGGAGCCAGCAAGCTGTACAGGTGTCTGGAGGGTAATTTGGTTCCCTGCTGGAGTTCTATAGCACAAATATATGGCTGGTGAGGGGGAAGTGACATAGCTTTAACCTTACAGAAAACGGGGGTTAGGTCATGGCAGACCGGGGAAACTTTTGAGAGATCAGGAGGCTCTGGGGCAGGGGGCTGGAGAAAAATGGATGGTGAGCAAGCTGCTGGCTGGAGATAGGCGAACATACAAAAAGTGCTCTAAGAGCGAATGACCCCCCGACTCCAGTCAGTGACAGGGTTGTGAGTGTATAACCAGGGGTATCCTAACACCACCGGCGAGGAGGAGGCTGGGAAGACAAAGAAGGATTGTACCTCCCAGTGGTTACCCGAGGTTAATACAGTTAGCGGGACCGTGCATTTCGTGACCTGAGTGAGGAGCTGGCCAGACAGAGGTATGAGTCTCTGGGGATGTGGTAACTGGGTGCAGGGAATATACTCAATTGCCAGACTCTCAGAAATAAAATTTTGCTCAGCCCCTGAGTCGACTAGTGCTGAGCCAACAAACTCAGTAGACTGGAGCATTAAGCGCACAGGAAGAATAAGGTGGTTTATAGGGAATTATTGGCTCTGCCCAACAGCTTGCCAATTTTGACTGAGGGGCCAAGCTGTTTCAATTTCTCTGGGCACCGTCTCACAAAATGATCAGGTTGGGCACAGTATAGACATACCCCCACATCACACCACTCGCTGTTTTTCAGCCAGAGTTAGCTTGGGCCGACTGATAGCCATGGGAGGCGAGGGTTTGTGATTGACGGTGACAAGCGGCAAAGCGGGGGGCTGTAAACACGGTAGGCTAACGCATGACATGGCATGGAAAGCTCATTGCCATTCCAACGAGCGTTCGTGAATCTGTAGTCCAGCTAAACAATTACTGAAATGGAAGCAAACTGTAAAACACTTCCTGACATGAGTCGGCTAACTAAGCTAACGCTGCTCCAGAACATTGAGTCGAGCAACAACAGTCATCACATCCGTGTCCGCTGGGTCTACTTGCTGGTTGCGTGCTGTTTATGCTTACAGTTCTTTTCGAGTGGAAACAGTGGTTAGTAGAAACAGATCCAACTGTGAGATTATCCAGAGGAAGGAACCCAGAGGTGCTGGTTAGGGGCAAAGGGTAAGAGGCTGGCCAGGCCTGAGTGCTGGGAAAACAGGGGGGAAGGAGCTGGTGACAGTGAATGTAAGTCGACTTACTTGTTGGGGATTTGTGTGCACAGTGAAGATAATCAGAATCCAATCCACCAGGCAGTTTCCTGGGTCCAGAGGCAGGATAAAGTCAGGGTATGGCAGGTTAGGACAGAACAGGAAGATTATTCCATAACACAGACAGGCTCAGGGTCAAGAGGCAGGGTAGGGTCAGAACTTGGCAGAACAAATCACAAACTGTGCTAGAGATACCACAAAGCAGGATGCAGGAAGGATGGGAATCAGACACAACCAGGCAGAGTGGAGTGAGAGCATCCTACTTGTACTACCCCACTATATGGCTGCAGGTGATGATTGCAGCTGCCAGGAGAGATGTTTAATAGTGAGGAGAGAGAGATAGAAGCAGACAGGCAGGCCAGGCAGGAACCCTTACAGGCCAGTGCTGCAGATGCTGATGTTCCTCTGTTCTTGACAGCATTCTCCTTTTGCTATTTTGTTTGCTCTTAAGAGGCGAAAATAGTGTTAGTACAAACCCCAATTCCAATAAATTGTAAAACAGAAATAAAAAGAGAATTTTGAATCCTTTTCAGCTTATATTCAATTGGATACACTACAAAGACAAGATATTTAATGTTCAAACTGATTCGAAGCAGCCATTTTGAGAAAAACGAAGAAAAAAACAAACAGGAAGTACCTCAAATATAAAACTAGAATCAAGTAAAACAAAATCCAAACATTAAAAAAAAAAAAAAAATCATGAAAGCACCAAGGTGCAGCTGCCTCTGTACGTCCTCTACTGGTCTGGCCTACTTATTACAATGCCTTTTATCGTGACTGCACCACCGTGGCAGCACGGTGGTGCAGTGGTTAGCACTGTTGCCTTACAGCTAGAAGGTTCCTGGTTCGAATCCCCAGGCTGGCAGGGGTTGGAACCTTTCTGTATGGAGTTTGCATGTTCTCCCTGTGCTGTGTGGGTTTACTCCGGGGGCTCCGGTTTCCTCCCACAATCCAAAGACATGCATGTTAGGTTAATTGGTTGTTCTAAATTGTCCCTAGATATCTGTTTCCTATAGGCCCTTGGAATAGAGGGTTGGTGCTAGTGAAAGCGCTTTGGGTGGTCTTTGTGACTAGAAAAGCGCTATATAAGTGCAGGTTAGTTAGTTAGTTAGTTAGTGACTCCATTGAGGGTATAATGGCGAGTTAAATTTGTGTTTATTTTGAAAACAAAACCTCATCTCGAAATTCTGGCAAATTAAAAGTCGAGAAAATATGACCAGGAGAGCTGAAAAGCTGGTAACAGATAAACACACACAACCACACAATGACACACTGGGTGACTGCCGTATGCCTCCATTGCACCGGGGCATAAAAATCCATATCCCAAAATAGCCAAAATCTAAGAATGGTTTATGATTTTATTCCCTTGTCCTGTCAGGAAGCTAGGTAACCAGAACAGAGATCTGTTACCCTTATTGTGCCAAAACAGATTTACTTTGCCAAAAGGAGCTTTATACAGTAACTAACTATGTACTGTATATTGTTGTAAACTCCTCCTGTAATAACTTTTAATACTTTATTTAGATTATTTTACCCATGGAGGACCCAAAAGGATGGGGAATAGGGAAAGGAAGTGTGTGGATGGGGAAAGAAAAGGGAGGGGAACAGACAAAAAGACAAACAAACCAACAATTAAAACAAACAGAAGACAAACTGCTTCTTCCACCAAAGATGTCTCAACATGAGTCTGGTATCCGCACCTGTTAAAGAAGAGATATTTGTGTGTGTGTGTGTCCATGTGTGTATATATGAAAGCGTGCAACATAAGTATGTGCATGTGAGTGGTTTGTCAAGAAACATACGAAGAGAGGGGCTGGTCGCAGCAGCTCTCCCCTCGGGAGCCCCAAGCAGGCAAGGCAGCGCCGCCAACCCCTAGAGGGCACAAATTCCCGAGATCGGCAAGCCCCAGGAAAGCCAGGCATCCGCCCCCAGAAGGACGATCGAGGGAGGCCAGGGCGGCGGACCCACATCCCCAGGCTCACCAACCGCCCAACCCCCAGTGGGGCCAACGCCAGTCCCTGAGCCCCAGGTGCCAGAAGGCCAGCGCTCCCACCCCCCGAGTTGGAGACCGGCCCACATCCTTGGCGCAAGCCCCCTCCAGGCATCCCCACAGCGGGTCCCCCCCCCCCACCAGCGCCACCGCCACACACTCCGGGGACCCCCATGCCCAAAGAAGTCCCCCCGCCCAGGGGAGCCCACATAGCCAAGAGGCATTACACCCCTCAATCCAGCACCTCCGACTTGCAGACTCACCCATCCCCACACCTTCACACCCTCATGCTCTCATACGCACCCACATGCACTCCCTCACTCTCACTCACCCACTCTCACACTCCCGGACCCACCCATTCTCTCTCACTCCTGTACCCATTCAATCTCACTCCCACTCGCCCTCAGGGTCACCCACACCCACTCACATTCACCCACGTACGCACTCTCACTCACAGTCTGACCTACTCACATCCATCCGTGCTCTCCCCCTCACACTCACCCACCCTCATTCACCCTTTTTTCTTAGGGCAACTGCAGTGCAGAGGCAGCAAACCTGAATGTGCACGAGTGCCCGGCAGTGGCCGGGGAGACTGCCAACCCACCCCAGGGTGGCCATGGCCACAGAAGCAGACCCCCACCCCCAGCACCCACTCGAGCGGCTGATCAGCAGATCACCGCAGGTGCCCCGAGATGCCACATGACACGTAAAGCGCCACACAAAACCGACTCACCATCACCACCTCCATTCATCACGCTTTCACTCTCGCTTACTCTCTTATTCAGTCCCTCTCTCACTCCCTTGTTGTATCTATACATTCAGCAGTACCCTGGGATTTTGACAACGTGACGGGTCCCAGGCCCCCCGCCGGGCCCCTAGGCCCCCAGCAGGAAGAGGGCAACGGGGTGGGGGAAGACCCCCACGCCCCCTCCCCCTTGCACAAAAAATGGTAAGAGTATGTCGGCTGTATGATGTGATTGTGTGTAAATGTGTGGACTACCATAGTACAGTTAAAATTGGGGGGATGGTGGTTGGAACACCACTTGCCACTGCGATAGGCAGTGGGGCCCCCATCCCCCAAGCCCTCAGTGTCTAAAATGCAATTAAATTTGAGGTGAGGGCAGCCCCACTGTGCAGCAGAGGTATCCCCTTCACCAACACAGTGCGGCACCCCCCCGCCCCAAAGCCCTAAATGTATCCAGGAAGATGTATATTCCACCCAGAATCAGGGGGAGGGGGGTGGCAGGAAATAAGACTGGGAGGGAGGTGGTACAAAAGCGAGGCCGTCCCCCCAGAAGCCAGCTCACAAATGTGTTCATGAGGCCACCTACTGGCCCCAAATTCCAACCCAGGGCGAGGGCCGCCAGGACAAGCACCCCGGGACCAGCATTGCGCCCTGGTGCTCCCAGCACCACAAACACGATGGAGAAGCCACACCCATTCCCACTCATCTTGCACGCACAAACATGCACAACAACAATAAGATAAGGTAAGATAAGATTTTTTTATTTTTTTTTTGTTACTTATTTGTACCCGTAGGTAGATTTGGTTTGCAGTCTGGTGACAAGCCACCGGCTGCCGGTCGCTGTGTGCGCGAGCGCCCTAAACCTACGTTTTTGGTATGTGGGAGGAAACCGGAGAAATCCCGGAGCAAACCCACGCAACACAGGGAGAACATGCAAACTCCACATAGCTCATTGTTGGCCGGGGGCTGGGATCGAACCCACGATCTCATGATCGCCGCGATCCCCCGGCCGAGGGTAAACTGTGCTGCCACAGTATTAAACCACTGCGCCACCGTGCAGCCAAAGCCAAGATAAGATAAGATAAGCCTTTATTAGTCCCACAATGGGGAAATTCCAGGATTGCAACAGCACAGGGACAGCAACACTCAGAGCAATAATTAAGAAGATAAGAAAAATAAAAATAAGAGCGGTGAATATACATACGTACACATAAATATATATATATATATATATATATATATATATATATATATATATATATATATATATATATATATATATATATATATATATATATATATATATATATATATATATATATATATATACAGTATATATACACATATATATACACTACCGTTCAAAAGTTTGGGGTCACTTAGAAATGTCCTTATTTTTGAAAGAAAAGCACTTTTTTCAATGAAGATAACTTTAAACTAATCAGAAATACACTCTATACATTGCTAATGTGGTAAATGTCTATTCTAGCTGCAAATGTCTGGTTTTTGGTGCAATATCTACATAGGTGTATAGAGGCCCATTTCCAGCAACTATCACTCCAGTGTTCTAATGGTACAATGTGTTTGCGCATTGCGACAGAAGGCTAATGGATGATTAGAAAACCCTTGTGCAGTCATGTTAGGTCTGCAATGCTGTAATTGCTGCAAATGGAGGATTCTTTGACGAAAGCAAAGTTTGAAGGAAAAAATTATTATTTCAGATACAAATCATTATTTCTAACCTTGTCAATGTCTTGACTATATTTTCTATTCATTTTACAACTCATGGTGGTAAATAAAAGTGTGACTTTTCATGGAAAACACAAAATTGTCTGAGGTGACCCCAAACTTTTGAACGGTAGTGTATATACACAGTGCTGAGCATTGTACCTAGATGGAATAAACAGCATGACCGTCTACTTAGTTATCCTACATAGTATGAATATGTACCCATACATATTATCACCCTCCTCTCTGATATTGTCCTAGTTGTATACTGGAGGGGACCATTTGTGTAAGTCTATTGCATCTTTTGCATTCAATACTATTAGGTCATCACGTTTTTTTTGCTATCTCTGCGAGCAGCCCTGCTTAGGTTATACAGTCTGACAGCTGTAGGTAGGAAGGACCTGCGAAACCTCTCGGTTGTGCACCTAGGATGATGTAGTCTACTGCTAAATGAGCTCCTCAGTGCGTTCAGTATGTCCTGCATAGGGTGGGACTCGGACTCCAGCAGAGATGACAGTTTAGCCACCATCCTTCTCTCTTCTATCTCCTCCACTGGGTCATGGCGTTGCCCCAGGACAGAGCTAGCTTTCTTGATCAGTTTGTTCAGTCTCTTCCTATCGGCTGCTGTAATGCCACTGCCTCAGCAGACCACTCCAAAAGTGATGGCTGATGCCACCACCGTGTCATAGAATGTCTTCAGCAGCGTCCCTTGTACACCAAAAGACCTGAGCCTCCTCAGTAGGAACAGCCTGCGCTGTCCCTTCTTGTAGAGTGCGTCAGTATTGTGTGACCAGTCTAGTTTATTGTTCAGATGAACACCCAGGTACTTGTAGGATGTCACCATCTCAATGTCTGTTCCCTGTATGTTTACTGGTGCTGTGAGGGGTTGTCATTGCCTGCGGCAGTCCACCACCAGCTCCTTAGTTTTCCTCGCGTTGATCTGGAGGCAGTTCCGATGGCACCAGTCCACGAAGTCCTGAATAAGTCCTCTGTACTCAGCTTCATCTCCGTTGGAGATGAGGCCAACGATCGCAGAGTCATCAGAGAACTTCTGTAGATGGCAGTGTGGTGTGTTGTGTGAGAAGTCCGCAGTATAAAGGGTGAACAGGAAGGGAGCCAAAACCGTTCCCTGGGGGGCCCCCGTGCTACCGATGATTGTGTCGGACACACAATCCTGGGTTCTCACAAACTGTGGCTGGTTAGTGAGGTAGTCCAAGATCCATGATGACAAGTGCTGGTCCACCCCTGTGCACAGCAGCTTGTCCTTGAGGATCATCGGTTGGATGGTGTTGAAAGCACTGGAGAAGTCAAAGAACATGACCCTCACCGCATTCCCGGGCTTCTCCAGGTGGGACAGAGAACGGTGAAGGAGGAAGATCACCGCATCCTCCACCCCAATGCCATGCTGGTAGGCGAACTGGAGAGGATCCATCGCTTGTCCCACCAGGGGGCAGAGGTGAGCAAGGAGCAGTCTCTCCAGGGTCTTCATCATGTGAGACATCAGGGCCACTGGTCTGTAGCTGTTCAGGTCTTTGGGGTGGGAAGTCTTAGGTACAGGTACCACACAAGATGTTTTCCACAACTGTGGTACCCTCCCCAGCTTCAGGCTCAGGTTGAAGATGTGCTCCACAATCCCACACAGCTGGTCTGCACAGGACTTGAGGAGCTTCACGCTGATGCCGTCCGGTCCCGAGGCCTTCCTCGCCTTGATCTTCCTCAGCTCCGTCCTCACCTGGGTCTTGCTGAGGGTCAGGTTGGGGGGCTGTGTGCTGGGAGTGGGGGGGTGTTGATGGAGTGGGGTGTGGACAGCAGGTCTCAATGACTTTAGAGGTAGGAGTGGTTGTTGTGCAGTCGAGGGGGGAGGGCAGTTGGTCAAACCTATTAAAAAAGCAGGTTCAGATTGTTCGCCCACTCCCTGCCCCCTGTGGCCTGGGAGGAGGTATTCTGGAGCCCAGAGATGGTTTTAAGGTTTCTCCAGACCCTGCTGATGTCACTCTTTTGCAGCTTGTCCTCCATCTTCTTCCTGAAGCTGTCCTTGCCTTCTCTGATCTTCCTCCTCAGCTCCCTCTGTACGGACTTCAACATCTCCCTGTTCCCCGACCTGAAGATCGTCTTCTTCTCTCTCAGAAGTGTTTTTATCTCAGGGTTGATCCAGGGTTTGTTGTTCGAGCAACACCATATGGTCTTGGTGGGTATGGTGTTGTCCACACAGAAGCTGATGTAGTCCGTGATGGTGTGAGTGAGGCCATCGATGCCCTCACCATGTGGATCGCAGAGCTGCTCCCAGGCAGTGGTTTCAAAACAGTCCTTTAGAGCGTCCATTGCCTCCTCAGACCATAACTTTACTGTGCGCATGACTGGAGGTTGTCTGTGTACTAGGGGTTTGAATACCGGCAGGAGATGAACAGCTACAGACCGGTGGCCTTGACGTCCCACTTGATGAAGACCCTGGAGAGACTGCTCCTTGCTCACCTCCGCCCCCTGGTGGAACCAGCGATGGATCCACTCCAGTTCGCCTACCAGCATGGCATTAGGGTGGAGGATGCGGTGATCTTCCTCCTTCACCGTTCTCTGTCCCACCTGGAGAAGCCCGGGAATGTGGTGAGGATCATGTTCTTTGACTTCTCCAGTGCTTTCAACACCATCCAACCGATGATCCTGAAGGACAAGCTGCTGCGCACAGGGGTGGACCAGCACCTGTCATCATGGATCCTGGACTACCTCACAAACCGGCCTCAGTTTGTGAGAACCCGGGACTGTGTGTCCGACACAATCATTGGTAGCACGGGGGCCCCCCCAGGGGACGGTGTTGGCTCCCTTCCTGTTCACTCTTTATACTGCGGACTTCTCACACAACACAAGACACTGCCATCTACAGAAGTTCTCTGATGACTCTGCGATCGTTGGCCTCATCTCCAATGGAGATGAAGCTGAGTACAGAGGGCTTATTCAGGACTTCATGGACTGGTGCCATCGGAACTGCCTCCAGATCAACGCGAGGAAAACTAATGAGCTGGTGGTGGACTGCTGCAGGCATGGACAACCCCTCACAGCACCAGTAAATATACAGGAAACAGACATTGAGATGGTGACATCCTACAAGTACCTGGGTGTTCATCTGAACAATAAACTAGACTGGTCACACAATACTGACGCACTCTACAAGAAGGGACCGCCCAGGCTGTTCCTACTGAGGAGACTCAGGTCTTTTGGTGTACAAGGGGCACTGCTGAAGACATTCTATGACACGGTGGTGGCATCAGCCATCACTTTTGGAGTGGTCTGTTGGGGCAGTGGCATTACTGCAGCCGATAGGAAGAGACTGAACAAAATGATCAAGAAAGCTAGCTCTGTCCTGGGGCAGCGCCTTGATCCGGTGGAGGAGATAGGAGAGAGAAGGACGGTGGCTAAACTGTCATCTCTGCTGGAGTCCGAGATCCACCCTATCCAGGACATACTGAATGCACTGAGGAGCTCATTTAGCAGCAGACTACATCATCCCAGGTGCACAACCGAGAGGTTTTGCAGGTCCTTCCTACCAACGGCTGTCAGACTGTACAACCTAAGCAGGGCTGCTCACAGAGATAGCAAAAAGACGTAACAACCTAATAGTTTTTTGAATGCAAAAGATGCAATAGACTTACACAATGGTCCCCTCCGGCATACAACTAGGAAAATACCGGTCGCTATGGAGGGTGAGAATATGTATGGGTACATAATCATACCATGTAGGATAACTAAGTAGACGGTTGTGCTGTTTCATCCCATCTAGCAACAATGCTCTGCACTGTGTGTGTTTATATATTTACATATTTATTCCATCTAGCTACAATGCTCCGCACTGGGTGTGTTTATATTTATCTATATATTTATTCCATCTAGCTACAATGCTCCGCACTGTGTGTGTTTATTTATCTACATATTATTCCATCTAGCTACAATGCTCCGCACTGGGTGTGTTTATAATTATATATCTATATATCTATTCCATCTAGCTACATTGCTCCGCACTGTGTGTGTTTATATATTTACATATTTATTCCACCTAGCTGCAATGCTCCGTACTGTGGGTGTTTATATATCTACATATTTATTCCATCTAGCTACAGTGCTCCGCACTGTGTGTTTATATACTCATATATTTATTCCATTCAGCTACAATGCTCTGCACTGTGTGTCTGTGTGTGTATATATATATATATATATATATATATATATATATATATATATATATATATATATATATATATATATATATATATATATATATATATATATATACATTTATAGTAATATGTACATATGTATATTAGCTGCTCTTGCTTGCTTGCTTTTTTTTCTTGCCTTCTGATTGTTGCTCTGAGTGTTGCTATCCCTGTGCTGTTGCAATCCTGGAATTTCCCCTTGTGGGACTAATAAAGGCTTATCTTATCTTATCTTATCTTAAGTTGTGATCCGATCTCCCAAGTGGGGAGAGTGGTGATGAGGTGTACGCCTTCTTAGTATTTGCATAGAATAAGTCCAGTGTTTTATTGTCTCTAGTGTGGCATGTGACATACTGGGTGAGCGTGGGTAGAATGGGGGACAGTGAAATATGGTTGTAATCACCTGAGATGAGGAGAAGAGCATCTGGGTGTTCTGTCAGCAGCCTGCCAGTTACTGAGTGGATGACATCACGCGCTGTCCCAGCGTTCGCCGTCGGATTTGCATAAATAACAATGCAGATCACGTGTGAGTATTCCCTCGGGAGATAGGTAGGCCGCATGCTAACAGCTAGCAACTCAATGTCTTTGTTGCAGTGTTGTTGTTTAACCGTGATATGTCCTGGTCTGCACCAGCTGTTATTGACATACATTATCACTCCCCCACCCCTTGCCTTCCCACTGTCTGGTGTCCGGTCTGCCCGTATTGCGTGGAAACCCTCCAGTTCAATGTTAGCATCTGTTGCTAGTTCTGTTAGCCACGTCTCGGTAAACAACATCAAGCTACTCTCTCTGAAGACGCTCTCGTAGCGGTAGATAGCCGCTAGCTCGTCAGTCTTATTGAGTAGCGATCATACATTACCCATAATAACGGATGGGAGGACGGGTCTGTACCTTATATTCCTTGCCCGCCGTCTTACTCCAGCTCGACATCCACGCCGTTTCCGTCTTATTTCTCCCGGTATGTCGAGTTTTTTGCGTTAGCATCGTGGGCCGGTTAAGTGCTAACAGCTGGTCTCTATTGTACTGCCTCCTGCAAGAAACAGTTGCTCCGTCTGCTGGCTCAGGAGACATTTGGGCGATCTATGTGTCTGGATGGAATAAAGGTGTTGCTGGATCAGAAAGATTAGCAAGAGAGCCAGATAGTAAATAAAAATAGGAAGAAATTGATCCGCTGTTGCAAAAAGGCAGCCTACTCGTGTGGCGCCGGAAGTAATCCCAGCATAATTCAATAGTCACAATAGTGAACAATGGGCCGGACCCACACAGCACCCCACATGGCAAGCGACACCCCTGAGCGCCTACCGCAAGCCCACCGACCACCCACTGACCACCCACCCCAGACACACACCGACAGCAGCAGGCCGCCCCACAGCTATAGCCACCCCGGAGCAGCCCTACAACAACACGGCCACCAACCTGCACCAACGGCCCCCCCAACCACCCCCGAGCATCCACAAACACCCACAGCCAATGACACCAGGAGCAATGTGACAAAGTACCCCGCAACACAACAGCAGAGTGGCTGGGACAAGCAGACCCCGAATTGCCAAGCCCCATGCCACTAGATTGACTGCCCCACCCCTGCCACCCAACGAAGTTCACCTACCAATACACACATCCTCCACCCCCACACATCCACCCACAGGTAACCACACCCATACACACACACATTCCCGCCCACCCTCATGTTCACACATACACACACACTCACCATCGCACAAGCCCACCTACACCCACACACAACACACACACTCACGCACCCGCTCACACACATACCCCCACTCACACCCACTCTCACACACCTACACACACACATGCACACCCACACCCCCAGGCCCCAGAGGACGGGGAAGGCGACCCCCCAGGACGCAGGCATCTGCCCCAGGGCACTGCCAGGTCCCCAGGGAGGACATGACCCTGCTGTGCAAGGACGCAACAGGGCCGGCCCGCACCACCGGCGTACACCCAACCCCGGCACGGGTGGGGGGGGCGCACCCCCAGCACCAGGGGCCCAGGGCCAGACCCAGCCCCTCCTGGGAGGCAAGGCCAAGGCCGGGGGCCACGGCCCACCCCACAGCCCCCCCAACCAACCCCCCGGCCAGACACACGGCCACCCTGGAACAGGCCCCTCGTGGTCGGGGCACAGCCAGCCGCCAGAGGCACCAAGGAGAACGAGACACCGCCCACCACCCCTCAGATTATAAAATTAATAAGCGGGGACCAGAGAGAATTGAATTCAGCCAGTTGATTATTTGAGGAGGCAGACATTCTCTCCAGTTTAATATAATCTAATAGTAAGTTATTATAGTGAGTCATGCATAAATTATTTCTTGATTTCCATTTCATGTGGATAGTTGTCTTTGCGATGCATAAGGCGGTGAGAACCATGTGTGACATCCTTGCCTCTATATTTATTTCACTTAAATCACCTAATATGCAAAGTGTAGGTGAGGATGGGACATGATACCCAAGGCATGTCAACAGGTCCTCATATGTCTTCCGCCAGAACTTTTGAACCGGTGCACAGGACCACATAGCATGCATATAGCTATCCAGGATGTTACTGGTGCAGTAGAAGCATATATTTTTGTGACTCAGGCCCATTTTGAACATCCTTTGTCCTGTGTAATGAATTCTATGTAGAACTTTATACTGTATGAGTTGTAAATTAGAGTTTTTAGTCTTCTTAAAAGTGTTTCAACATATTTCTCTCCAGAAGCTTTCATCCTTATTGATCGATAAGTCTGTCTTCCATTTTGATATTGGAAAAGATACTGACTCATCCAGTTTTGATAATAGTCCGTATATTTTCGATATCAATTTAGGAGAACAAAGATTTAGAAACTCTGCCACCTTAAAAGGTACCTCTAAATCTGTCTGATTAAGATTGAATTTTGCTTTTATTATGGATTTAAGCTGTTGTACTCAAGAAACTTTTTATCACTGATATCGTACTGTGACACTAATTCCTGAAATTGGATAAAATTTCCACATTGAATAAGATGCTCTAAGTTTTTATTCCCTTCTCTTGACATAGTGGAAAGTTTAACATCCTCTGGCTTATGATTAACAGCTGGCAGATCATAACCTCTTCATGACTTCAGACGTCTTGTTATACAGTATCACAAAAGTTGCTAACATAACATATTGTATCAGGTACATGTGCTCATCATGGCATGAAATTTTTTTTTCTTTTGACATGTAATTTTGTGGTTAATATGTGTCAGTGCTACTTAAGACCTACAGTATATGAACAGCTGTAACAACTGACTTGGCAGAACAGTTTTTATATGCAGTTTACAGCCTGAAAAATAAAAATGTTCTTTAATCAGCTAAGGTAACTGGTTTAACAGCTGCTATTTGCTGTATAGAGTTAATATTCTATAATAAGGTAATTATTCAGTTTTATAAAGGAGAAACATCAGAAGCAAATTAGTCTTTTTTAAGTTCATATGTATAGTAAAATCTATATTGTAACTGATGACTCGAGGGAGTTGAGGAACCAAAATACTGACATCTTCTACTGACAAGTCCACAGTGCAAACAGAGTTGAGGAGGAAGACAATTAAAGATGACTTTGACGGCTCTTTCTTCATTATTGCAGCTCCTGCTGTGTTGTTTCCATCTGGTGTTAGTACATAACATTATTAGTGGTTTTAGTTAAACAAAGACTTCATTAATTATGGATAATACCAGCATATTTCTCATTTAATTTATGTAAAATTTATCTGAATAATGGAAGAGAAAAGTGCTTGTTTTCTGTGACTTATTCAATGCCCCCTTTACACATAGGTGGCGATCATTGAGAGATCATTGAGGGATCATTGAGTAATGAAAAAATGGCCAGATCTCTCAATGATCTTTCAGTGATCCTGTTTACATGGTCATGAGTAAACCGATCACTGGAGTAAATCGATAAAGGTAATAAGCTGCTTATGGTGTTTACATGCACAAGTAAACGGTTATAAGGAAATAAAATAGGTGTGTTAATGCATTTTCTCATAAACCGATAATGGCCTTTAACTGATAAAGGTAATCGGATTACTCTGTTTACATGACAGTTTGAATAATCAGGTAACTCCAGAAAGCTGATTATAATCAGTTTACTCATGACCATGTAAACATGGTCAATGAGCACCTAGTGAAGGCAGAGATTTCTCAGTGATCTGCTAGTGATTGCCACAGTCTTGTAGTGGTCTGGATAGGTCTGCAGCCCCTGTCCATGCTTTGTGTTTCAGTTTTGACCCATTTATCATGTTTGGTGTGTATCCCCTCTGTGTTTGTACTGCCCTACCCGTCTTGTGCCGCCTGAAAATCTTGAGGTGCTCACCTGTTCTGTTTTGTCCTGATTGCTCCCCTGTCTAACAATGTGCTTTTTCAGTCTGTGTTCTTTGCTGTGTCCTTACTTCTGTCCTCGTGCAGTGTTTATTTTCTGTTTTGTAATAAATCATGGTTTACCAGATTCACCTGGCGAGTGGGTCCTCCTTTCCTTCTTTGCCCCACAGGGACAGACACTTCTTTGCCAGTAGGACGCAGCCAGTAATGGACCCAGTAAGTCTGGTAAGAGGAGGAAGAGGTGGAGTCGCCAGGATCAGCAGTGGTGGTCCCAATGTAGATGAGCAGTGGGCAGCTCAGTTCATCCGGGATTTTGTTTCAGCCGCTTGTGCCTCCCACATGCCAGAGAAGGCCCTGGAGTGCCTAGACGTCGCGGCTGGAATTGTGGAGGCGTACCCCAGTCTGCGGAGATACCCCGAGCTGGCAAGACTATTGGGCACCGTTTTCAACCTCCACCGGACATATCACACGTTGGTGAGGAAGTCATGTGGGGCACCAGAGCTTGTGCCGATGCAGAAACGTCCCCTGGCTCCCACAAGTTCCACACACCTCTCCTCCGCTCCAACTCCACTGCTTCTGCACTGCTTCTCACCAGACAGTCACTGTAGGCACCCAGAGAGATTTGTTTGGTTCTGCACCGGCGGGTTTAACAGTAGCAGCAGCCTCAGTGGCAACAGAGCTGGGGACAAGGCAAGTACTATTTTCTCATTTTTTAACATCTAATAGTGAGAGGTCTTGTCTCCAGTGAGAAGACTCAGCTGCCACCTCTTATTGCTGCTGAGCCCTCAAATATTTTTTTCTGCTGTCGCCCCCTTGTTTATTAAACCTCTCACCTTAACCCCTTGTTTCCCTGAGGTCATCTTCACCTCAGCTGGGTCTGTAACGGAGGAGGTGAGCTCAATTGCAGCTACTGCTCCTCTCCATGTGCACGCTCCAGCGGAGATTTTTCTGTCTCACATGCACACTCCAGCAGAGACTGCCCCACGTCACATGCCCACTCCAGCAGTGACTGTTCCGCTTCACGTGCATGCCCCTGCAGAGATTGCTTCTCTTGAGACCGTCATTCCAACATCGGCAACACCGGGGTCCTCGCCAGTGGAGGAGCAGGAGTTAAGGCAAGTCCTCTTTTTTGTTTTCTTAATATCTGTATTAGAGAGGTCTTGTCTTACTCCTGGTGAGGAGACCCAGTTGCAGCTGCCATCTGCTTTCAAGCTCTCCCGACCGAGCTCTTCTGCTGACTGTTTGGGTGTGGTTCCTGCTTCAATCTGTACCTCTTCCTCCCTGTCTGAGGGGGTGGCATCGGAGGAGGATTCCTGGGTATCTGGACCGGATGCGCCCCTGCCATCTCAGCCTGAGGTCAGTGCACCCCAGCCATCTCATTTGGAAGTCAGAGCGCCCAAACCATCAGCACATGAGGTCGGCGCGCTTCAGTCATCTGATCCAGAGGCCAGCGCTCCCAGTTGTCTTATCCAGAGGTCAGCACACCCCAACCGTCTCATTCAGAGGTCAATGCACCCCCAGCCATCTCATTCAGAGGTCAACGCACCCCAACCATCTCATCCAGAGGTCAGCACACCTCAGTCATCTCATTCAGAGGTCAGCGTGCCTCAGTCATACGTTTTTGAGCAAGAGACTCTAACATTATTACCCCCAGAGCTTAATGCTCCCATGTTAGATCCTAGGTTTGAAGCCTTTATGTTATTATTTTCTGAGGTTAAGGGTTCTTTGTTATCTGTCCCTCAGTTTAAGAATTCCTTGTCGTTTTCACCCGAGCTTAAAACGCCCCTGCAATTATCTGTGGACCCCTTCTGCTCTCCGGTCTGGTGGTCTAGAGACTCTGGGAGACCACTCAACTGGTTATGTTTTGAAATCTGGAGGCCCATGAACTGGGTTAGGCCCCCCTTCTTGCTTTGTTCTCCGGTCCAGTGGCCTAGGGACTCTGGCAGACCACACGACATGCTCTGTGCTCTGGTCTGAGGTCACATGGACTTGGATAGGCCCCCTGACCCACCTTGCTCTCCGGTCCGGTGGCCCTGGGACTTCTGGAAGGCCACTTGACCCATTCTGTGTTGGGCTTTGCTGGGGAGGGAGTTTGTTTCGACCCACCTGGCCTTTTTCCTCCACCACCCACCCTGTGAGGGTTTGTTTTTGTTTTCTCTTATGGGTGTTATTCTAGGGTCGTCTGGATCCAACCCTTAAAGGTGGGTGTTATAGTGGTCTGGACAGGTCTGCAGCCTCTGTCCATGCTTTGTGTTTCAGTTTTGACCCATTTATCATGTTTGGTGTGTATCCCCTCTGTGTTTGTACTGCCCCGCCTGTCCTGTGCCGCCTGATGGCCTTGATGGTGCTCATCTGCTCTGTTTTGTGCTGATTGCGCCCCTGTCTATACATGTGCTTTTTCAGTCTGTGTTCTTTGCTGCATTGTTAACTCTATGTTTACCTTGCTATTATTTATACCACACTGTTTGGATTTTTGTTGTTTTTTCACTTCACGCCGTTTGGGTTATTATTTCATTTCACTTCTGCCCTCGTGCAGCATTTGTTGTCATGAATCTGGGTTTGGAGACCGAACCCAATTCTGACTCATCGTTATGTCTTGACCTAATTTCCTCCTGACAGCTCGGGCACGCCCCCTCCTCCTGTCAAGCTCCATCAGCTGCACTGTCATGGTGTTCACACATACACACACCCACACGCACACACGCAAGCACATGCTCTTCACTCCCATTCACACACGCTCTCACACACCGGATGCCGATCAGTTCTGCCGATGCATTTTCACACCGGCAATCTCTTTCCTCGTTAGTTTCTGGAGTATATGTTTGTCATGCCGGGGGAAAGAGATTGTCGTGGCATTCACCCTCGTTTATGGCAGCAACCTCCCCATGAATGACGTTCCACTCCCTTCACATCCTCAGCCCGACATCTGCAGACGATCCATTCCTGGGTGTTCGCGGCTGCCTCAGCTTCTATCCCTTTTCCGTCAGACTGCTTGGTTTCGCCCCGGATCTGCTCCAGCTTCGTAAGTGTCTTTTTCGCCTTTTCTCCTGTGCTCCGCAGCCCTGCGGCATGAGGCCGTGCGCCTTTCCTTTTTGTGCTTTATGCAGCCCTGCAGCACAAGGCTCTATTTAGGCCAGGCTGTTGAGCATTCGGCTGCCGCCCTGTATGTTTAGTGGCCAAAACTAGTCATTACATCACTCTATATTTCTGTCGCTGAACTGAACTGTATTCGGTGATAATTGGACTGTTTGTTCCCTTTGTGTGGTTAATAAAAGTGCACCATCTACTCTCGCTTTTGGGTTTATTCATTCCCTCTCTTGTGTGCCGAGCCGTGGCACACGGAGGTTTATGACATTTGTTTTCTGTTATTAATAAATCATGGTTTACCAGATTTGCCTGGAGAATGGGTCCTTCTCTCCGTGTTTGCCCGGGAGGGGTAGATGCTTCCATGACAGGTCTCCTAAAATTTTGTCCAAAAACACACAAGGATCTCCCAAACATTTACACAGAAACAGCTTTTTGAGCTTTTAGGAGACTGTTGAGAGATCAAGCCAATTTCTGATCTCTCAGTGGTCACCCAAGGATCGCCAAGCTGTGTAAAGGGGCCCTAACTGACAGTCATATGCAAACTTAGGCATCCCTTGACAAATACAATTTTGTGGTTTTGTTTTGTTTTTTTTAGCGGTGTTGGCGTTATCGCATTACTCGCCCATTAACGCTTTGCCCCCATCAATGGCGACACATTTTGTGATAGTGGTTAATGGCAGAAAGTGCAAACAGTACTTTTTGGCCTAGCGGCTCTCCGTACCAAAGCCGCTCTGGTCACAGATACTGTGCGTACCGTGCAAACATTGCGAAGTCAAACAAGCTGGATTACAGCCATGGAAATCTCCAAATGCTGTCATATTTAAGTTTACAACGTTATCTGTCAGAGCTCTCACCTGGATAATTGTTACAGCCCCCTTCAAAAGTTCACCTGGATGTTGGGCTGTTCTTCTTCTGTGGAAGCTGGCTAACTGGTTAGTAGCTACATGCTAAGTTGTAGCTGACCTCCAGCAGCTGACACGGTCAGAAATTCACCTGTTTTTCATCCTCATAGATTTGGGTCCAACTGTTGGTGAGAACCAGTCTAAAAAAATTCTCAAGCTGTGTTGGTAATGTCCAGTTACACCGCCACTGTTTTTGCAGCATGGTGGAGTGTCATCATGGGTGAGATAGTTGTTTGTTTATGTTTGCAATTTTTCTGCTAAAAGGGAAATTGTGTCTGTTGTGACACACGAGGTTTTGTGTTGATCTGCTTAAAAGTTGTGGAAGTTTGCCATGGGAGAAAGAGCAAGCTCCATTTGTGGCTACTAGCTGGTTGGATACTGAGTTGTGTTGCAGTGACGTTGATGAGCCCTGGCATTCCGTTGTTTACACATGCAGTCTACTTTTGAGATTTTTCTGGAGAATATTCTGGATAGTTTTTGTCATTTTGGATATGTTCAGAGCTTTAATAAACCTGCAGGTGAAGACAGCAAGCATATTTGTCCTCTCCCATGTTCATAACAGTATGACAAACTTGAAAAATTACCGACTTAAGGTACATTGTATCTGTATGGAAAAACATGCAATTAATGCGTTATTAATCGTGATTAACTGAATAGTCCAAAAGATTAATCACGAATAAAAATTTTAATCACCCAACACCACTAGTTTTTTATATAAAAGATATAAAAACACTGTCTTTAGAATCAGGAAAAAACTATATTATCTGCAAGCATTTATGTATAGTTACTTCATAAAGTCAACAAAATAAAAAAATAAAAACATAACTAACGTGAAAATATTTGGGCATATCTGATTCTTTTTACAAGTTTTGACAAACTAATATATAAATAAACTTATTAGTCATGTTGTGGAGGGAAAATAAGTTCAGGCAAGATGCGGCGAGCTGGAAGGTTGCAGAGTTTTATTTCTTCCATCAAAATGAGACGCACTTGTAGCGCTGTGCGCTACAGTGCTGTACTGTCCGTGTTGTGTTGCCCTGTGTGTGCTGTGTGCTGCTGTTTGTTATACAGAGAGAATGCATGGACATTAGCATATTGATATACATATCAGTCAATACATATAATTAGCCTGACCAACTGGCGCCCAGACATCCTCTCCTTAATCTGGGGATGTATAAACAATAGTCCATTGTTCTGGTTGTCCCCCCAGGGGTTCTCTGTCCGTATGCAATCCCTGCTGAGCGTGAATAGTATCAGTCTGCATTGTGCTGGGTGACCACAATGTCACCATTTATTGGCAGATTTACTAAGGCAGCGCAAATTAGCAAGTGCGCAATTGAGACAGAGTACCTAAGGGAGTGGCCAATTTTTGCTAGTTACTGTATCTACTAACAACACGCAAAATTATGAACACAGATGCACTCACTTCATTTCAATAATGACCACCCAACCACCAAGAGCACCGCAAAATTGCACACAGGCACACCTGAGGAAGAGGGTCATCAACACAGGCACAGCCAGTTCGGAGGAACATAAGATAGGAGTTTTTTAAAGCTTTTTTTTAAAGCTTTTGTTTAAGCACTACCCCCAGTAAAATAGTTTATTTTTGTTCGTCATGTACAGTATCAAAGTTCTGATTTTCATTTCACATGGCAGACTCCTTTCTTTAATATGTCTATATTAAGTATTTGTATATAATTTAAAAAAGGACTACTCATGAATAAATTTATTATTTGACCAACGTGTTTATTTTGTTAACCCTCAAGATGGTCTGATGGAGACTCTGGGGTTTTATTATGTGAATGACTTTGTTTTTTTCCAAAATCTGCAGGTCTCTCAGTCCATGACTTTTTATAAAAACGTGCATTTTATGTTTTCTGAAGCCTGGAATGTAATAAAATTAAACACACACGATTTCACTTATTCCACAGACAGCCACAGCAAAGACTGCTGTCATTGAGTTACCATGATGTATCATGAGCTGAGCACTGGAGGGGTCTGTCTTGCTCAGCTCTTCTGTTATTTTCTTGTATCTTTGTATTTTTGGTTACGTTTCATTATCTGGTAATTATCCTTTAGTCTAGTTTCGTTCTCACATCACAGTTGTAGTTTGACAGTTCTTTTTGTTCCCCTGCTCTCTTTCTCTCTCTCTCTCTCTCTGTCAGGGCTACAGCTGTCAGTGTATATTTCTGGGGTTGCTCCATTCGGGACAGTCCACCTGACAGCTGTCACCCTGATTGCTCTCCACTCATTCGACTCACAGCTGATTCTGATTGTCATTATCCTCTCTGCCTTATTTAAGACTTTGTTTTCCATCCATGAATTGTTGGGTCATTAGCTCTTCTCAGTTCCCGAGACGGCACTCCTGTCAAACCTTCCTTGTCTAAACGTAAGTCAAGTGCTGGGAGTTCGTAGCTTTTTCTTTGTTTGTAACTGTATGTCCAGCTAGGCAGGGATTCCGTAGTTGTTTTCCTTTGCTCTACATTTTTGTATTTCAGTTCTCTGTTTAAATAAATTTGCAAAACCTCACTGTCTGCGTTTGGCGTTCCTTTGCCACACATGGCGGTTCATGGCACGATGCTGTCATGATTGGTAATAATTGACAGCTCACATGCAGGGAGTGACACCAGAGAAAACACACAATGACACAGAGAAGTAAATTAATTTGGATTTTATTAATTCAAAAGGGAGAGCTTTGTTAATGAAAGATGTCACTTGCCAGAGGAAGACCCAACTTGAAAGGAGAGAAGAGAGCAGGTTAGATAAGATGGGAGACTGAAAAGGGAAAATAGGACTGCATTCACTTGGGAGAAATAGAGAACCCGGCAGCGAAACCCAGCACAAACGGTGAACCAGGAGAAGAAGATGGAAGGCAGGAGTAGAGCTGGGTGAGGTGTCTGACCGGGTGGATATGGCTGCAGAAGTGGTGATGATGATGATGAGGCAGGTGAGTGTACAACAACCTCAGAGATGCACCATGAAGATGGTAGCAACCTGTAGAATACAGGACAAGAGGAATTAATAAATTTCCTCTGAGAGAGAGAATATATCTTACTTGCTTACAGTTGGTAGTATACCCAATGAGCCAGCGCTGAAGCATTGAAGTGAAGGTCCTTTTAAGCACTAGCAAGGCAGAGGCAGCAGGTGCGACTCATCACGCAGGTGAGCTGATTGCCTGCGGAGTTGGGGAAAGTTGAACAGGAAGGGAGGGGGAGAGTGCACTCATCAGAACATGACAGTGCCCCCCCCCACCCAAGGAGTGCCTCCTAGTGGGCCACTGGGCTTGTTGGGATGTGCCTTGTGAAAGGCCCGAACCATCCCCTTGTCGTGGAAGTAGGAATCGGAGATCCACGACCTTTCTTCTGGTCGGTAGCCCTTCCAGTGGACAAGATATTGTAGTCCCCAGCCCCGACAGCGGATGTCCAGAATTCTCTGGACCACGTACGTGGTTTGACCATCAAGGATCCGAGGGAGAGGAGGCAGCTTTTTTGGGGGGTGGGGTGGGGGGGAGCCAGAGAGGGTTGGCAGAGAGGGGCTTAATTTTAGAAACATGGAAGCTGGGGTTTAGCCGCATCACCGGCGGGAGCTTCAAGCGGACCGTGACGTCATTAATAACCCTGGAGATGGGGAATGGGCCCAGGAAACAAGGAGAAAGTTTCCTGGACTCCATCTTCAAGGGCACCTGGTCCGCTGACAACCACACCTGCTGCCTGATGGAATACTTAGGGGCAGGAGTACACCTGCGGTCCACGTACTGGCGGTTGTGTTCAACTGAATGGGCGAGGGCAGCACGAGTGGCCTTCCAGAGCTGGTGACAGCAGCGTGCGTGGGCACCCACCGATGGTACAGCCACATCCCTTTCAACCATAAGTAATAGAGAGGGAGTGTACCCCATAGATGCCTCTAATGGGGTCAGTCCGGTGGCCGTTGAGATAGCACAGTTGTGTGAATATTCCACTCAGGTCAGATGAGTGCTCCAAGAACTGGGGTTGCAGGCTGCAATGCACTTAAGGGTGGCCTCCAAGGATTGGTTGGTGCGCTCAGCCTGCCCGTTGCTCTGAGGATGGCATCCTGATGTAAGGCTGACGGTGGTGCCTAGGGAGCGGCAAAAGGATCTCCAGACTTGGGAGGTGAATTGAGGGCCCCGGTCAGACACAATGTCCACAGGACTGCCATGTAAGCGGATGACATAGGTCATAAGGAAGTTCACCATTTCCAAAGCAGAGGGTAATTTTGGAAGGGGCACCAGGTGGATCGCCTTAGAGAAGCGATCCACACAGGTGAAGATTACGGTGTTGCCTTGACAGTCCAGTGATAAAGTCCAGGGCAATATAGGACCAGGGTCTGCTGGGGATGGGAAGTGGGTGGAGGAGACCAGAAGGGGGTGAGGAGTCAGATTTATTGCAACTGCAGACTTGACAGGCATTGACATAATCCCGGATGTTGGTCCGTATGATGGGCCACCTGACAGATGAGGTTGATGGTGCGAGTGATACCAGGATGGCAGGCAAAAAAGCTGGTGTGGCTCCACCTGATGACATCACTGCGGAGAGCGGCCGGGA
This sequence comes from Pholidichthys leucotaenia, assembly GCA_020510985.1. Classification (NCBI taxonomy): domain Eukaryota; kingdom Metazoa; phylum Chordata; class Actinopteri; order Cichliformes; family Pholidichthyidae; genus Pholidichthys; species Pholidichthys leucotaenia. Next base: position 329,945,089 of record CM035840.1, on the reverse strand, counting down.
TGAACAGACGACCGTCAGGACCCCCTTCTGGCTTAGGTTCCGTGGATTGAGCCCACCGTACCTTCTGCTCAGTGTCCCACGTGAGAGCTCCAAGGAAGCAAGAGGGTGGGACAGTGGGTAGGAGGGTCGGGGCAGAACTGGCGGGAGAGAGTGTCCGGTTTAACATTACGGGAGCCAAGCCTGTAAGTGATGGTAAAATTAAATCTAGCAAAAAAATAAGGCCCAGCGGGCCTGCCTGGCATTCAGCCTGCGGGCCAACCATAGATATTCTAAAATTTTTGTGGTCGGTCCACACAGTAACATGCTGGGCCGCTCCCTCCAGCCAGTGTCTCCACTCCTCATGGGCCAACTTAATGGCCAAGAGCTCTCAGTCCCTTATATTGTAATTCCTCTCGGCAGGCTTGAGCCACCGAGAGAAATAGGCGCATGGATGGAGCTTCTGATCTGAAGCTGAGCACTGTGATCGGACAGCACCCAACACCGAGTCAGAAGCATCCACTTCTAGAATAAACCGGAGCTGGGGGTTGACCTGGGCCAAGATGGGGGCGTTGGAGAACAAACCCTTCAATTTGGAAAAAGCCTGTTCAGCTGCCTCGGACCAACTAAAGGGCACTTTAACCGAGGTCAGCTGGGTAAAGAGGCTGTGCTACCCCACTATAGTTTCTGATGAAATGGCAATAAAAAATTGCGAACCCCAATAAGCACTGGAGCTCCTTGTGGGAGTGGTGTGTAGGTCAATCAAGCACAGCCTTCACCTTGGCCGGGTCGGCCCCCAGTTCCCCCTCAGCTATGATAAAACCGAGGAACAAAATGGAGCGGGTGGAAAACTCACACTTCTCAGCCTTAACGTAAAGCTGGTTCTCCGGGAACCATTGTAGAATGGCCCTGACATGGACTGCATGTTCCTCTGGCGTCTGGAAAAAAATCAAAATGTTGTCAAGGTAGACAAAAACAAACTGATTAACCATATCGTGGACGATGTCGTTGATCATACGCTGGAAGATGACGGGGCAGTGGTGAGCCCGAATGGCATCACCAGATATTCAAATTGCCTCAAGTGTGTTTGAAAGGCTGTCTTCCATTCGTCCCCTTCACAAATGCAAATGAGATGGTAGGCAGTGCGCAAATCCAATTTGGTGAATACTCACGCGTGCTGAAGCAGCTCAAACGCAGAGTTTATCGGGGGCAGAGGATACTTATCCTGAACAGTTATGGCATTAAGTTCCCGATAATCTATGCACAGGTGCAAGGAACTGTCCTTATTACTGACAAAAAAGAATACTTCCCCAAGATCTGCTGATGAAGGCCGAATGAGGCTGGCGTTCAAAGAATCTTTAATATAGCTCTCCATCACCTCCCTCTCCGGCCCAGAAATGCTGTAGAGCTGGCTGGATGGAAGCCGCACACCCGGGAGAAGGTCTATGGCACAGTCATAAGAGTGATGGGGAGGTAAAGAAAGCGCTCTCGACTTGCTAAAGACCTCTCCAACATCATGATAGACCTCGGCTACTAGGCTGAGGTCCGGTGGCTCCACCGGAGGGGATAAGATGGGCAGCGATGGTGAACACTCGGCCGAGCTAAGACAGGATGCCAAACAATATGGGTTCCAGGAAGGGATGGAGTTATGTGCCCAACTAATAATGGGGTTATTTTTCTGGAGCCACGGGAGCTCTAGAACCACCAGGTGACACGATTTAGGGAGAATAAAGAACAAAATTGTCTCTGGGTGGTTACCGGAAAGAAGGACAGAGACCGGCCCTGTGCATTCGGTGATGGATGCTATATTTTCGACCGACAGTGTAGGGACATTGAGGGGCGTGGGCAATTTGGTCATGTGGATGCCTACATCCTCCACGAGACGCACAGAAATAAAACTCTGCTCTGCCCCTGAATCAATCAAAGCATTGACTCTCCTCTCGACCCCCAGCAACTGGATGAGGGCTGAAATGGACAAGTTACCTGGGGGATGAATAGATTTCCGCCCCTTAGACCCCCACGGCTACCGACGGGCCATGTATTTTAGGCTTCAGATGGCACTTATGCAGTGTGTGCTCTAAAGAGCCACAGTACATGCATGCACTGGCTCTCCTCCGCCACTGGTGCTCTTCCGGAGTCAGACGGACTCAGCTGAGCTCCACAGGCTCGGAGGAAGAGCCGGCTCCACCTGTGTCAGTAGCCGAAGAGGGCATGTGTGCACTGGGCAGGTTGGCGGAGGCCTTGCGCTCCCTCGGGCACTCATAGTATCGGTTGTCTAAACTGACAGCCTGATCAATATGACCATCCAGGGAGGAGGGTACTGCATGAACCACTAGGTTGTCGCGAAGGTTTTCATTTAAGACGTTACGTAGCGAAACGTCATTCCATTGGGAGTCTGCTGCAACGACCCAAAACTCCACAGAGTAGTCGGTGGCAGACGACTCCCCTGACGGAGTGACATCACTCGACACATGATGTTCCCCTCGTTCTCTGTCTGGTTGAACGTGCAAGCGAATTCATTAACAAATCTTATCAAATGAGTAATTAGGGCCCTCCAGACTGTCGAGAATAGACTGGGCCCAGCTGAGGGCCCTATCTCGCAGCAGGAGGGTCATAAAATGAATTTTAGCTGTATCGTCCGGGTACTCCCCACCGACCTTCCCCAGATAAAGCCAAACATGACAAAAAAAGCCTTTACATTTCTCCACCTCCCCCGCATACGGAGCAGGTGAGGGAACAGGGGTAGTTCGGCACACGGTGGAAGAAACTAGGGTGACAGGTGAAGGGGTGGAACCCGGATGAGACAAGTGAGCCAAATGCTTGGCAGCCGTACCCAGCTACTGTGTAATCGTTGGCAGCTGCTGCATAAGCACGGCCATCTGCCTCTCTGTGGCATCAAAGCCATCTATAGTGGAGTGTTCCACTGATGTCGCTCCCGCTGAGCTTGCACTAGGGCTGGCTCGTTCTGTCATGATTGGTAATAATTGACAGCTCGCGTGCAGGGAGTGACACCAGAGAAAACACACGATGACACTGAGAAGTAAATTAATTTGGATTTTATTAATTCAAAGGGGAGAGCTTTGTTAATGAAAGACGTCACTTGCCAGAGGAAGACCCAACCTGGAAGGAGAGACGAGAGCAGGTTAGATAAGGAGGGAGACTGAAAAGGGAAAATAGGACTGCACTCACTTGGGAGAAATAGAGAACCCAACAGCAAAACCCAGCACAAATGGTGAACCAGGAGAAGAAGCTGGATGTCAGGAGTAGAGCTGGGTGAGGTGTCTGACCGGGTGGATGTGGCTGAAGAAGTGGTGATGATGATGAGGCAGGTGAGCGCACAACAACCCTGGAGACGCACCACGAACATGGTAGCAACCTGTAGAAGAGAGGACAAGAGGAATTAATAAATTTCCTCTGAGAGAGAGAATATATCTTACTTGCTTATAGTTGGTAGCATAACCAATGAGCCAGCGCTGAAGCATTGAAGTGAAGCTCCTTTTAAGCGTTGGCGGGGCAGAGGCAGCAGGTGCATCTCATCATGCAGGTGAGGTGATTGGCTGCGGAGTCGAGGAAAGTTGAAAAGGAAGGGAGGCGGAGAGTGTGCTCACCAGAACATGACAGATGTTGCAATTTCGGGGGACGTTTGTATGGAAGCTGGTCTGGGAATGCCTTGGTATCCTCTCTGAAGAGCTGGAGCAGGTGGCTGGGGAGAGGGAAGTCTGGGCTTCTCTGCTTGAACTGCTACCTCCGTGACCCGGACCCCCGGCAAAGCGGTAGAAGATGGATATTATATTGTGTAGCACTTTGAGATTTTGCCCTGAAATGTGAAGTGCATTATAAATTAAATACATTATTATTATTGTTGCTGTTGTAAGTTGCTTATTGGATGTCTATTGGATTATTATTATTATTATTATTATTCTATATATAAACAAATGAAATTTAAAAAATCCTTTGCCGGCTGATGTCCAGTTCAGCACAACATCAATCTCTGTTAAATCATTTCTGTTTATATTAATCTGTTCTGTCATGCCAAATAAAGTCAAGTGCAGAGAAGCTTCTGTTTCTTGGGTCACGTGCCCTTGGTTCTCGCTGGTGTCTCCTCCTGGCACCAACGATCACTCTAATGTTGTGCACAGATGAATTAAGACATGCTTTTTTGGGGCATTAAATCTTGGTGCATTTAGCAGGAGACAACCACAAACCTTAGTAACTCACCTTGTGCCTGTCCTTTAAATACTCTCCTCCCTGAAATTTGTGCTTTGATATGATAGCTCCCACAAATACATATGCAATGAGGCTAGGTGCAAAATTAACATTCTCCATGCCTTTCCATTGTTAACTTTGCCCTGTGCCCTTTAGTAAATCTCGATAGTAGTTTTTTTAATGCTAAAACAGGGTTTTGCAATGGTGCAGCAAGTTAGTGAATCTGCCTTGTAGTGTCAGATGATGCCAGTTTCCAAGCTTTTATATTCTGTGACTGTTCAAACCTTTCATCAGCCATGGGTCCCTCTGGGCAACTGTGTAACATGTGGAAATGAAAGTTGTTGATGCCCATAGTGCTGGGGAAAGTCAGAACAAGATAGAAATGCATTTTTTTTTTAAATAAATGCTGTGGATTGTTGAAGTTAAAGTAGAACTATTCAACCACAATCAGCAGTGGTGTTTTGGAGAAACGGAGTTTTATTTTATAAAAAGAGTGCTTTGCTAACTGTTTAAGCACGGGGGTGAATCTATCGTGCTTTGTTGTTGTGTTGCAGGCAACTCAACACTGGCAACCCTGGGCATGAATGCAATCTCATCGATCTCTCAGTGATATTTCAATGAATAACAAATTTTTCCGCCCCAAAGGTAGAGATGGTTTACCAAAAGCTAGCTAGTTTAGGAAGTTTGGGATCAGTCCACCGAGGTCTCCGCCTTTGGCTGCCACCTGATCCACATAGCACCGGACTCCCATGATCCCTCCTGCAGGTGGTGAGCCCACTGGAAGGCGGACCCATTTAATTCATTCGGGCTGAGCCTGGCCGGGTCCCATGGGCGGAAACCCGGCCACCAGACTCTAGCCATCGAGCCCCTCCCCCAGGCCTGGCTCCAGGGTGGGGCCCCGGTAACCCCATGCCGGGTGGGGTACACTGAATCCTTGTTCTAGTATTTATCATGAGAGTCTGTTGGATCGTTCATAGTCTGGCCCTTCACCCAGGAGTTTGTCTTGTGTGACCCTACCAGAGGCAAATTAACCCGGACAACATAGCTCCTGGGATCAGAAAGAATCAGAAATCAGAAAAAGATTTATTGCCAAGTACATTAACAGATCACTGATAACATACGAGAGAATTTGACTTGACACAGAAAATGAACCTGCATTTCCAGTGATGCGGCAGCATCAGAGACGCGCCTGCCAACAGGATAGTGAGTACAAGCATGAGAATAAGAATAATACGAGGAACAATAGGAAGGAGCAAAAAAATCATTGATTCAAAATACTGGTTACATAATTAATCAATATTAAGATTTCAAGGAAAAAAAAGCTCTCAATGCACATTCGCTACACAGGGTTAACAAGACACAAGAGAGCAGTGTGTGTATCTTTATTCAGTTCATGGATCAATGTGTGTGCGGTGTTGAGCAGTGTTGATGATAATAAGAGAGACAACAAGGACTCTTGGCAGGAGATGTTTTGTCTGGCTGGCGCCGAGTCCTTATCTTGGCAGAGTCCAGCTGGCTGTCCAAGGCCTTATGCTCGATGATTTTGAAAACACAGACTGCAGACAGCCAGGAGGAATTTTCATGGGGAAATTGAGCCAAATCGGACTGATCACAGAGAAGGCTTTTTATTTCTTCTGTAGATTCAGTACTTAATCCTTCATTGCGGGACTTTAAATCCATCGTGGAAAGACCTAAGCGAGACCATGATGTAATCCACCTTCCGAGACAGTTCTCCATTTGTCGCTATCAGGGTCTTCTCCAATTTTTCAATTTGACAGATGCACCTCGCCTGGCCAGCATTTTGATAGGTTGAATCCATCTTCAGCAATTTGCAGTAAACCAGGACAATTCCAGTCCCAATCAGAAAGATCCCGATCACCATTATTACGAAGATAAACAAATCTTCAATATCTTCGATAGAGAGATTAGTGAGACACAGCATTCTCCAATTACCTGTGTCACGTAAATAGCCCGCTGGAGCCGTTCCTGCGGGGCAGACAGCTTCCCCCGGAGCACTTTTCCTTGTTGAAAAAATAGTGTCAATTGTGTTCAAAGCCCAGCTTATTAACTCCATAATTTCTTTTCGACGGTCGCAGTTAGACGCAGACAGACAACAGCAAGCTGGGATCCAGTAGTTGGGAGGGGAGGAAAAAAGTCAGAGCAGGAGAGAAAGAAAAAGCGTCTACTCTCTTGGGAGGGCGGAAGTGAAGATCACTGGGGCACGCAAACCCCCCACCACGATACGGTGACGATCCGTGAGGGATGGCTGAGAGATCAATGAGGGAACTCTGAGCATCTCATGAAAGACCAATTGAGTTCATTAAAAGACTATGGTGGAGATCATTGAGAAGTCATTGGGAGATCGATGAGATCGTTGAGCAGACTGCATATACAGTGGGGCAAAAAAGTATTAAGTCAGCCACCAATTGTGCAAGTTCTCCCACTTAAAAGATGGGAGAGGTCTCCAATTTTCATCATAGGTATACCTCAACTATGAGAGACAAAATGAGAAAAAAAAATCCAGAAAATCACGTTGTCTTGTTTTTAAAGAATTTATTTGCAAATTATGGTGGAAAATAAGTATTTGGTCAATAACAAAAGTTCATCTCAGTACTTTGTTATATACCCTTTGTTGGCAATGACAGAGGTCAAATGTTTTCTGTAAGTCTTCACAAGGTTTTCACACACTGTTGCTGGTATTTTGGCCCATTCCTCCATGCAGATCTCCTCTAGAGCAGTGATGATTTGGGGCTGTCGCTGGGCAATACAGACTTTCAACTCCCTCCAAAGATTTTCTATGGGGTTGAGATCTTGAGACTGGCTAGGCCACTCCAGGACCTTGAAATGCTTCGTACGAAGCCACTCCTTCGTTGCCCGGGCGGTGTGTTTGGGATCATTGTCATGCTGAAAGACCCAGCCACGTTTCATCTTCAATGCCCTTGCTGATGGAAGGAGGTTTTCACTCAAAATCTCACGATACATGGCCCCATTCATTCTGTCCTTTACACGGATCAGTCGTCCTGGTCTCTTTGCAGAAAAACAACCCCAAAGCATGATGTTTCCACCCCCATGCTTCACAGTAGGTATGGTGTTCTTTCTCCTCCATACACAACAAGTTGAGTTTTTACCAAAAAGTTCTATTTCGGTTTCATCTGACCATATAGCACTCTCACAATCCTCTCCTTGATCATCCAAATGCTCGCTAGCAAACTTCAGATGGGCCTGGACATGTACTGGCTTAAGCAGGGGGACACATCTGGCACTGCAGGATTTGAGTCCCTGGTGGCATAGTGTGTTACTGATGGTAGCCTTTGTTACTTTGGTCCCAGCTCTCTGCAGGTCATTCACTAGGTCCCTCTGTGTGGTTCTGAGATTTTTGCTCACCGTTCTCTTGATAATTTTGACGCCACGGGGTGAGATCTTGCGTGGAGCCCCAGATCGAGGGAGATTATCAGTGGTCTTGTATGTCTTCCATTTTCTAATAATTGCTCCCACAGTTGATTTCTTCACACCAAGCTGCTTACCTATTGCAGATTCAGTCTTCCCAGCCTGGTGCAGGTCTACAATTTTGTTTCTGGTGTCCTTTGACAGCTCTTTGGTCTTGGCCATAGTGGAGTTTGGAGTATGACTGTTTGAGGTTGTGGACAGGTGTCTTTTATACTGATAATGAGTTCAAACAGGTGCCATTAATACAGGTAACGAGTGGAGGACAGAGGAGCCTCTTAAAGAAGTTGTTACAGGTCTGTGAGAGCCAGAAATCTTGCTTGTTTGTAGGTGACCAAATACTTATTTTCCACCATACTTTGCAAATAAATTCTTTAAAAATCCTTCAATGTGATTTTCTGGATTTTTTTTTTCTCATTTTGTCTCTCATAGTTGAGGTATACCTATGATGAAAATTGGAGACCTCTCTCATCTTTTAAGTGGGAGAACTTGCACAATTGGTGGCTGACTAAATACTTTTTTGCCCCACTGTATTTTCTGTGCCAGCATTGGCTTTATTTTATCATACATGTCTACACAAGAAAAAATCCCGTTTCAAAACCAGGTATTACACAGTTCTAATGAATGCCCTTATAATGCTTTTACAGCTCATTTTTAGGCATATTAAGCACTTTTATTTTCATTTTTTGTCCGTCTAAACGAACTGACAAAACAGATTAGCAAACACTCCAAATAACCACCAAGAGAGCGGGTAAGCAGGGTTGTCAGCTGTCAAAAGGCAAATAACACCATAAGGCATATGGGTTTAACCTTTGATGTCAACTGTAATACCTTGACTTTAAAGGCATGTAATGTCTTCTGCCAACAGCTGTTGTGTATTACAGATGGATTTTCTCAGTCACATTACAAGTTAAAACTAAAGTTTGATGCTAATTACCTCCCAAAGGGGTTAAGTCCCTCGTTTTCTCTGCACTAATGTGTAATGCTTAGTTTTTGACTTGTTAAGTTTCACATCAGTTTAGACAAAGAATGCAGGATGTAGGAGATCCTGTATGTATTTGTTCCTCCTTACCGTTTTCTCTTACTAGTCACATTTCTTTTTTTCTTTTTTTTTTTTTAAAGCACAGCATTTGTGTGATTTGATTTTTCCAAACTAACAATTGCTCTTCCATGCCCTCTTGGGATAATTCTGCTCATTCTGCAAGACAAAAGCATTGTAGATCAAAATGTCAGTCATGTACAATATGGTGAATTTGTAGTTCTTCTCTTGGAGCTGTATGTACAGGCCTGGCTGGTGTTCTCACCTCTGTAACCTTATGGAACAGACTTATGAGAATCTCATTACTCCTCTTCTGCATATGAATCAACAGTGGTGTTCTGGGTGAAAGCAAGCTAAAGCTGGCTAAAAATGCCAATCAAACTATCTATCAACTGGGTTTTTGTCAGCAGCTGGAACACATTTACCCACTCTTAACTGCTGAGTCATATGCTTTATTATTCTTGAGTGGTGTGTTGTTGTTTGTGTTTTATTCTGAGTTATTTTTACATGGACTGAGAGTAAATAACAGCTGAGTAATTAACCCACACCCTTGCAGTTTCCCGAGACTGCTTTTTAAGCCAGGAAGCAACATGTGAGGGAGAGAGCAGACAGGAAGCAGGAGTACAGGCAGGAGTTGGAGCACAAGCACACAGGCTAGAAGGATTTTTTTCTAAGTGGTGCAGCAACTGCATGAGGACAGGCTGAGGCGCCTGGGTGACAGAACTGATGAGAGATCTAAGAAGAAGACAAAGATGATTTTAAGCCTGCAACTGCATTTGGTCTGATTGGCAAGCTTGAACTAGCGCCATAAAGTGAAATGGAGATTGCAAGCTTTAATCATAAGTCTCCCTTTTAAATGCTTGTTTTTAAGGCTATGCCTTGTAATTCTTTAGCGTCATTACGGAAGTAGGTTTTGGTTTAACTGATGTGACTGCACATGTGTAAGCATCTGTTTGTAAACTCGGTCACTTCTACACGTACTGGTTATCTTGTCTGTTTTTGTTTTGTTGTATTAGCTCTGTTTTAAATTTTTATCTCTTTTATTGATATTAACTTTTTACTTTGTGTTAGCTCAGTAAATACAATAGCCCGTATTGGCTCACAGGTGAATCAGACCCCGATCAGGGCTGTTCACCGGGTTAGGCTAACCTATCTGTTTTAGCTAGCTAGCTAGCCACTTCTGGCCTGGAAAGCCATGGCTCCCTCTCCGACCTGTGTCAGCTGTGTTTCCCTCTCTAAGAAGGATTCTGAGTTGGAACTGAGACTGTCTAACCTCTATAAGACTCGGGAGGCTGAAAATCACCTGGATGCTATCATTTTTGGACGGACATCGGTGCCAGCGACGGACTCGCAGCTAACAGAGACGGCTACTTACCTGGATGAAATTAGCATATCGCCATCCACCTCCACCCCTGCTCTGGTCACCTCATCTGTCCAGGACTCCAGTACCAAACACTGGCTTCAGCTCGGAGCTAAACCCAAAGCCCCGGGTGGTTCTTAACAGCCTCAATGCATGCCCTGGACCATGGTTGGTCCCAATAGCAAACGTTGGGTCGTTTTTGACCCCACATATGGAAAAGTGTGGTACTGATACAAAAAATGCAATTAAAAAATATAACAATTAGATGCAAATTCAAATGGCCTCATGTCAAAGACAACCTATTTGAGGAATACATGGAAGATTAAATGATAAAAAATTAAAATTACAAAGATATTGCAAAAAAAACAACCGCTCGGGCATTTTTGACCCCTGCATCTAACAATACCTACATTGTCCTCACTGTATACACTGTATTGTCGTCATCTGTTTACCCTCTCTGTTTACCCTCGGCATCCAGTCTGAGATGCTAATTGCAGCGTCTACAGTGTTACTTATAACCTTGGTGAAATTGAAAAGGGGACAGCTTGGGAAAAGCTTGGGGTCATTTTTGACCCCACATATGCATCTAAAAAAAACTGTTGTCCTCATCTGTTTACCCTCTCTGTTTACCCTCGGCATCCAGTCTGAGATGCTAATTGCAGCGTCTACAGTGTTACTGATAACCGTGGTGAGATTCAAAAGGGGACAGCTTGGAAAAAGCTTGGGGTCATTTTTGACCCCACATATGGAAAAGTGTGGTACTGATACAAAAAATGCAATTACTTAAAAAATATAACAATTACGGTGGGGTAAAAAAGTATTTAGTCAGCCACCAATTGTGCAAGTTCTCCCACTTAAAAGATGAGAGAGGTCTCCAATTTTCACCATAGGTATACCTCAACTATGAGAGACAAAATAAAAATAAAAAAAAAAAAAAATCCAGAAAATCACATTGAAGGATTTTTAATGAATTAATTGGTAAATTCCTCGGTAAAATAAGTATTTGGTCAATAACAAAAGTTCATCTCAATACTTTGTTGTATACCCTTTGTTGGCAATGACAGAGGTCAAATGTTTTCTGTAAGTTTTCACAAGGTTTTCACACACTGTTGCTGGTATTTTGGCCCATTCCTCCATGCAGATCTCCTCTAGAGCAGTGATGATTTGGGGCTGTTGCTGGGCAACGCGGACTATCAACTCCCTCCAAAGATTTTCTATGGGGTTGAGATCTGGAGACTGGCTAGACCACTCCAGGACCTTGAAATGCTTTTTATGAAGCCACTCCTTCGTTGCCCGGGCGGTGTGTTTGGGATCATTGTCATGCTGAAAGACCCAGCCACATTTCATCTTCAATGCCCTTGCTTGTGGAAGGAGGTTTTCACTCAAAATCTCACGATACATGGCCCCATTCATTCTTTCCTTTACACGGATCAGTCATCCTGGTCCCTTTGCAGAAAAACAGCCCCAAAGTATGATGTTTCCCCCCCATGCTTCACAGTAGGTATGGTGTTCTTTCTCCTCCAAACACAACAAGTTGAGTTTTTACCAGAAAGTTCTATTTCGGTTTCATCTGACCATATGACATTCTCCCAATCCTCTTCTAGATCATCCAAATGCTCTCTAGCAAACTTCAGACGGGCCTGGACGTGTACTGGCTTAAGCAGGGGGACACGTCTGGCACTGCAGGATTTGAGTCCCTGGTGGCGTAGTGTGTTTCTGATGTAGCCTTTGTTACTTTGGTCCCAGCTCTCTACGGGTCATTCACTAGGTCCCCCCATGTGGTTCTGGGATTTTTGCTCACCGTTCTCGTGATAATTTTGACCCCACGGGGTGGGATCTTGCGTGGAGCCCCAGATCGAGGGAGATTATCAGTGGTCTTGTATGTCTTCCATTTTCTAATTGCTCCCACAGTTGATTTCTTCACACCAAGCTGCTTACCTATTGCAGATTCAGTCTTCCCAGCCTGGTGCAGGTCTACAATTTTGTTTCTGGTGTCCTTTGACAGCTCTTTGGTCTTGGCCATAGTGGAGTTTGGAGTCTGACTGTTTGAGGTTGTGGACAGGTATCTTTTATACTGATAACGAGTTCAAACAGGTGCCATTAATACAGGCAACGAGTGGAGGACAGAGGAGCCTCTTAAAGAAGAAGTTACAGGTCTGTGAGAGCCAGAAATCTTGCTTGTTTGTAGGTGACCAAATAATTATTTTACTGAGGAATTTACCAATTAATTCATTAAAAATCCTTCAATGTGATTTTCTGGATTTTTTTTTCTCATTTTGTCTCTCATAGTTGAAATATACCTATGATGAAAATTGGAGACCTTCGACCTTCGAAAACTGGAGACCTCATCTTTTAAGTGGGAGAACTTGCACAATTGGTGGCTGACTAAATACTTTTTTTGCCCCACTGTAGATACAAATCCAAATGGCCTCATGTCAAACACAACCTATTTGAGGAATACATGGAAGATTAAATGATAAAAAATTAAAATTACAAAGATATTGCAAAAAAAAACAACCGCTGGGGTCATTGTTACCCCTCTTATGCATCAAAGGGTTAAATTCAACTGGTTTTTCTCAGTGTGTTAGTAAACCAACTCATCATCATAATCACACCCTTGACCTGATCTTGGCCTACGGTGTAGAAATTGATGAGCTGCTTGTCATCCCTCAAAATGCTACATTGACTAACCACTGTTTGACAGTGTTCAAATTTGTGCTATCCGATTTCACAGCATCAAGCAGAAATATAGTTACCAGATACGTATCTGATAATGCCGTGTCTTGCGTTAAAGAATTAATCCCTTCAGCACTTACTCTATTACCATGTCTCAATATAGCAGACAGCACTGACTACTTGAATCCATTAGAATTAGCCCTTTTAGTTGGTAGTACTGCAGCCTCACTGCAGTCAACCCTTGACTCCATAGCCCCTCTTAAAAAGAAAACTGTTAAAAATAGGAGACTAGCTCCATGGTACAACTCCCACACCCGTAAGTTAAAACAGAAAGATAGATTCTGTGAAATGTTTTGGCATGCAAATAAGAAATATCTCCGTAGTGCTAGGCGACAGTACTATTCATCCCTGATAGAAGAAATAAAAAAACAACCACAGATTTCTCTTTAACACTGTGGCTCAGCTAACCAAGAGCCAAAATGCCATAGATCCCTACATCTCTCCAACTCTTAGTGTTGATGACTTTTTGAATTTTTTATTGATAAAATTGTCAGTATTAGGAATAATATTCCAAAAAATATCCCCCCTAAAAATACCAAGCCTCTGCCAAACGCTGCTGTGCCCACAGGTTCAGAACTCCACTTTTCTAAATTTTCTCATATCAATCATTCTGATCTAGCCCTAATAGTGTCTGCCTCTAAACCAACTACCTGTCTTTTAGACCCAATCCCCGCTAGACTAGTGAAGGATTCGCTATCTCTGATTAGTCCATCTCTTTTGAACATAATTAATATGTCCCTGTTGTTGTACCGCAACATGTACCGCAGTCATTTAAAGTGGCAGTAATTAAACCTCTACTTAAAAAACCTTCGCTTGATTCTGGGATTTTGGCCAATTATAGGCCAATATCTAACCTCCCCTACTTTTCCAAGATCCTTGAAAAAGTAGTCGCCAATCAACTATGCACCTTTTTAGAAAAAAAATTCTATATTTGAGAAATTTCAGTCAGGCTTTAGGAAACATCACAGCACAGAGACAGCCTTAGTGAAAGTTACTGATGACATCCTTATGGCATTTGACAAAGAACGTCTCCATCCTTGTTTTATTGGACCTCAGCGCTGCCTTTGATACCATTGACCACCATATTCTGATAGAGAGACTTGAACAGCAAATTGGCTTGAATGGAACAATGCTAAGATGGTTCCAGTCTTATCTATCAGATCATTCCCAGTTTGTTCATGTCCATAACAAGTCCTCTACTCAGATCACAGTTAGCTATGGAGTTCTGCAGGGATCAGTACTTGGACAAGTATTGTTTACATTATACTTGCTGCCTTTGGGAGACATTATGATGAAGCATTCTATTCATTTTCATTGTTACGCTGATGACACTCAGTTGTATTTATCCATCAATCCAGATGATCCCAGCCAGTTGGATTTCCTCCAGGAGTGTCTTAAGGATATCAAAACCTGGATGAACTACAACTTCCTATTACAGAATACAAATAAAACTGAAGTCATCGTTCTCGGCCCCAAACATGCTAGAAGTACTCTTTTTAGCAAGATAACAACACTAGATGGCATTGCATTGGCTTCTACGTCTTCTGTTAGGAATCTTGGAGTTGTCTTTGACCAAGATGTGTCTTTCAACTCTCATATACAGCAAACCATTAAGACCGCCTTCTTCCATTTGTGTAATATTTCTAAAATTAGGTCCATCCTGTCTCATAAAGATGCAGAGAAACTTGTCCACGCCTTTATCACCTCTCGACTTGACTATTGTAACTCACCTTTATCAGGTTGCCCAAATAAGTCCATAAAGTTTCTCCAACTCATTCAGAATGCAGCTGCACGTATCCTTATGAGAACAGGGAGAAGAGATCACATTACTCCAGTTCTAGCTTCTTTACATTGGCTCCCAATAAAATATAGAATTGAATTCAAGCTATTGCTCTTAACCTATAAAGTTCTTAATGGTATGGCTCCTTCTTACCTGCAAGAACTCTTAGTTCCCTATCATCCAACCAGAGCTCTGCGTTCCCAAAAATCCAAACTACTAGTGGTCCCCATGGTATCTAGAAGTAGATTGGGAGGTAAAGCTTTCAGCTATCAGGCTCCCTTCCTGTGGAACCGTCTTCCCAGTTCAGTTTGGGAGGCAGACACTCTCTCTTTATTCAAGAGCAAGTTGAAATCTTTTCTTTTTGATAAGGCCTTTAGTTAGAAATGCTGCCCCTGCCAGGCCTTCACTCACATGTGCAGCCTGGCCAGGCTTGGTACTGGACTGTTTGGCTTTGAATGTTGTATTTGTATGTTTGTTTTGAATGTAGCTACTCAACCCAGCCGGTTGAGGTAGATGGCCGTCCTCTATGAGCTATGGTTCCGTCCGAGGTTTCTGCCTGTTAAGCGGAAGTTTTTCCTCGCCTGTGTCGCCGCAGTGCTTGCTCTTATGGGGCCTCTGCTGGGTTCTATAAACTAAGAGTGTGGCCTGAACCCACTCTTTTCTGTAAAGTGCCTTGAGACGACCTGTGTTGTGATTTGGCGCTATTTAAATAAAATTGAACTGAATTGATGCTTCAAGGGATCATACTGTATGTTTTAATTGTGTTTCCTTTTATAACATGATAGAAGCCTGCTGCTGATTTTAACTGTTTTCTTTGTCTGTTTTAATGTACTCGGCCGTGTGTTTTAGCCTACTTTCATGTATTAGGCCAGCGATGGGCAACTTTGGTAGTAATGAGGGCCACAAATTTTTTTCCTCACTTCCCGAGGGCCAGATTTACATGTAAACCTTGAAGGGTTGTATTTTCTTAAAAGTCAAAACTTTCTCAATTAAAACTAAAAATGCAAATGAAAGTAAAAGCTACTCAGTGTTTTATCATATTAAAATTAAAATTATGATAAAGATAATGATAAAAATTATATGATGACCTAATTTTTAAAACTCTCTCCATCAAAGTGATGAGCAAAGAGAAATTCTGGACAGTAATTAACAAAAAAGCCAAGAAGAAAAGGAAATATGACGATGAAGAAAAATGTTTTTAAAATATTAGAAGAAAATGATCAAAGTAAAAAATAGTTTTTATGATAAATATGCTACATTTCTGGTTTAAAGTAGCCATTTTTTGCAACTCTATTTTTATTTTGTATTAGATGTTCAAGCGTCTACTGATAAATTTGCATAATTTTATTTAAAAATTTTAACTTTTTAGTTACACTGGGTTTTTTTTTTTCTAAATTAGTACGTTTCTGTCATAAATTTGTCTTTTCTTATATAAATTTGCCTTTCAGTTTGAAACTTGTTACTGTAAATACTCCGCAGTGAGGAGCTGTATCATGTATTGTTGTTTAAAAGCAGCCTACTCTGTGCATTTACTGCTGTTGACAGCCTATTAATGCAGTCTCAACATGCAACACATACAGTACATACCTTAAAAGACTTACTCTGGGGCACACTGCTCCCTCTAGCTGTGGCTCTGGCACCAAGGTTTTGATTAGAGCTCCCTCTGTTGGCGTATAAATACTGCATATAAGAATGTAGTTCCAAATATGTTCAAACGGGATATAAATAAACAGTTGATTTTTGGAAATGGACTGGCGGGCCGCAGTGGATGATGTCGGGGGTTGCATGCAGCCCGCGGGCTGCCAGTTGCCCATCCTGTTTTAGGCTATTCCACTGTCAAGGTTGCCTGTCCTTTTTCTTTGTTTGCAGTCACCACGGTAGGGTGTTCGTATAGATGTGTGCATGTGTGTTTGGGAGCATTGGGGAGAGTAGTACGGGCCCAGAGTTAGTCAACCTTGATGCTTCAAACTGACTTTTCTTTTCAACGGCTTTTTTGATATTTTATGCCAAGAGCAAACCTTGACCAGTTTTAGTATGTAAAATTTAATCTCTTTTTTTCACATATTTTAAAGAGTGACGAAATAAAAGTGACAAAGATCTGGCAACCCTGGTGGGAGAGAGCAAACACGGGTTGAGTATATATAAGAATAGGATGGGCATGTGGTATTTGGAGGATTAATAGTATAATTATTCTTACAGGTTTCCTCTGGAAGGTGCTACGTGGAAAACCTTCTGGTGCAGGGAAGCTGGATGCCAGGTGAGACTCCTCTGGGGCGGGGAGCCGCTGTGGATCCTCCTGCAGGGGACCGTGACAGGCTGGCCAGGCCTGGGGGCAGGGGAAAGGAGTGGAGACTGCAGTGAAGGTAAATGGTGGTAAGTTAACTTACTTGGGAGTGAGGGGAGTGTGCACAATCTGGGGTGCAAACAATCCAGTTCGTGAGGCAGGTTTGGGGGTCAGACAGGCATAGGTCAGAGCACAGCAGGAGGAACAATAAACAGCCAGGCAAATCCAAATTGGCAGGCAGGCTTGGGTTCTACAACAGGCAAATGATCAAAGTAGTGATGGGACGACAGGCTCTGGGGCTTCAAGGGTGCTCTGAGCTTATCCAGGAAATATTTGGCAAAGCACGTTTCGAGGCTTGTATTGCTGACATTGTACCATGTGACTGGGTCAGGAAGCAATTCATAATTTTGCACGCAACCTGAAATAAAGTGAGCAGCGATACACTATGGAATCCCCATCCCTCACATTTTGTATTGTCGATGTTTGACTGTGTAAGGGATTTGTCACAGCCAATTTCAGATGGAGCCAGCACAAAAAACACGGACTTCTCCCGTTTGGGAACGCTTGAGCTCATTTCTCCCATTGATACATTTTTCACAAATAGTGGCTGTTTATTATAACTGAAGTGCTGGCCTAGTGATAAAGCATCTGCCCCCCAACTAGGAGGCTGGTGCTCAAGTCCCAGCTAGGCCTTTGCTTGTAATTTTATTTTTATTTGCAAGGTGAAGTGTCTGTTGTGTTTCAAAGACCTTGGATCATTATGCTGAGGCACTATTGTGCCCTGCATGACAATAAGGAGAGGTGAATTTACTGGGAGAGACAGAAACTTGTCTACCCTACACTGTACAAATTTGCAGTAGACTTCCTTTGCACACCTGCATCCTCTGTGCTCTGAGATAATTTTCTCCATAGCTGGAGAAATAATCTGAAAAAAAAAAAAACATAAATTGCCTTAGTCCAAAGACTGTTCAAAAGTTATTATTTCTTAATAAAAATGGATAAGTACCACAAGCACATTCACTGTAGTCACCCGAGTTTTATTATTTCTTTTTTCCCTTATGATCACTGATATTTCTTAAAAGACAGTGCATTTATTGAAATGGAAAAAATACACATTAAACCAACAATGCCGTTGTAAAAATCTGCATGTTGTATGCGTTTTGTCCACTAGATGGCCTAGTAGAGAAAATGAAGTTTCACATTAAGCCTTGTCTACGTAAGCGATTTTGATGAAAGGCCTCAAGTCCTTTAAAATGCTTTATCTGGCCATCACTAGGTCAAAGCACAAGAGATAGGATAACAGATTGATACTAGTGATGAGACAGCAGGCTCCAAAGCTTCAACGGTGCTCCAAGCTTGTCCAGGAAATATTTGGCAAAGCGCGTTGGCAGGTGTGTATTGCTGACATTTATGCTGATGTTGTACCACATCACTGGATCAGGAAGCCATTCATGATTTTGCACGCAACATGAAATAAAGTGAGAAGCGATACACAATCGAAATCTCCGTCCCTCACGTTTTGTGTTGTCGATGTTTGACTGTGTAAGGGATTTGTCACAACCAGTTTCCAGATGGAGCCAGCACCAAAAACACAAACTTCTGTCTTGTTTGTGAAGCGTTTGATCTCATTTCTCCCATTGATACATTTTTCACAAACAGTGGATGCTTATTGTAACTGAAGTGATGGCCCAGCAGTTAAAGCATCTGTCCTGCAACTAGGAGGCTGGGGTTCAAGTCCAGGTAAGTCATTCTTGTAATTTCATTTTTATTTGCAAGGTGAAGTGTCTGTTATGTTTCAGAGAGCTTAGATCATTATACTGACGTACTATTGTGCCCTGCATGAGAATAAGGATAGAGGTGAATGTATTTCACTTTCAGTTTATTGAAATGGAAAAAATACACATTAAACCAATAATGCCCTTGCAAAAATCTGTATGTTATATACTTTTTGTTGACTACATGGCCTAGTAGAGCAAATGAAGTTTCACATGAGGCTTCGTCTCTGAACAATTTTGATGTAAAGCCTCAAGTCTTCAAAAATGCCTCACCTAGTCATCTTTAAGTAGTAGCTTAGAGGTAAAGCAGCTGTCCCACACCTGAGAGGCTGGGGTTCAAGTGCTACCTGGGTTGTTCTTATAACTTATTTTTATTTGCACAGTGAAGTGTCTGTTGTGTTTCAAAGACCTTGGATACAACAATAACACATCATTATGCTGAGGCACTATTGCCCTCATGACAATAAGGACATGCCCTGCATGACAATAAGGACAGAGGTGAATGTACTGGGAGAGACAGAAACTTGTCTACCCTACACTGTACAAACTTGCAGTAGCCTTCCTTTGCACACCTGCATCCTCTGTGCTCTGAGAGAGTATTCTCCAAAGCTGGAGAAATAATCTAAAAAAAAAAAAAAAGAAAGAAATCGCCTCAGTCCAAAGACTGTTGAAAAGTTATGTAACGTGAAAAATGGATATTAATAAATAATAAATATGATCAGGTATGAATTATTTAATTTATATTGATGTATTGGAATCTGAGCTCAAATCTCATTTCATATACATCAGAAAAGTTAATAACACTCGTAAGGGGCACCAGCTTCTATCTTTAAGAAGCAATTTGATCTTTAATTTCACTTTATACCTGTTTGATCACTCAATAAATTAATCAATAATCAGTCTCAAAAATTTTCCGTGAATTCGATACCTGGGCTTGAAACAGACTCAGAATGAAATAAATTCCCAACAACTTCTCATTTTTAAATATTTATTAAACGAAATGATTAATAGACATCGAAATAATTTCATTAATCATAAAATCAATCTTGTAAATGATAGATTAACACTGTCAATATTTTCGGAACCAGGGTTAAACTGAGAAACGAATTTCTATCAGTTTGAGTTAACAGATTATCAAAAACAACGCAAATTTATGGAGAAAGTTTGCTAATTATGAAAAAGTCCTAAATTAATCTTACGAAAATAAAAACGGAATTTTAATGAAAAGGAGAGTTATGTTAAGGGCTTCTTAATTTGCATCTGATTAGATATATAAATTAGTACCGAACCTCAAGTTTAATTCAGCAGATGAATTAAAGTTTTTTCAGCTCACGTGATCCTCAGTGATGGCAGTTCTGTCGTCCTTTTTCAGCCCAAGACTTTGTGGATGTGAGGGAAATATCTGCCAGCAGATACTTCAAGGGTTCACAGCTCGACCTTTAGATTCAAGCAGTCGAAGGAGGCTGGATTCTGGGCTGCATGACCCACAGTTGAAACGGGTCTTAGCCAGATGGTGCCGACGTCTCTTCAGAGTGATGTGGGACAGCTGTGTGTTGATCCTACAGCTGCACGTTATGTGGGAGCTGTGTCTTTCTTCAAGAGGTCTTCGGTAATAATTAAGAGATATCTAATCCGATTTCAAATTAGAAAAGAAACTTTCGGACTTTAGATAAAAAATAGTTTTGGGAGGTGCTTGGTCAAGAAAAATATTATAAAAATAAAGTCAAGATTAAAGTTTACCTTAAAATTAAACAAACGGCGGTTTACAGAAAGTTTAACAAAAAGTGATAAATTAAGAATTGGAGTTTGACTCCGATTAAGAATTGAGCTCAAAGAAAAAGGAATTCCTAGGCATTTAAGAGAAGAAGAAAATACAAAGTTACATAAACAAATTATCTGCTGTGTTCAGAAAAGCGCCATGTGGTCCTTTGTTCTCCCTTGCTGTGTGTAGACAATGGAGGAGATCAGAAAGAAGGGAGCAGGCGAAAAGAGAATCCGGAGCAGAAAGAGTGACAAAAAGAGAGTCTGACGAGAAGGAGCGACGAAAAGAGACTGAAGCCGAGTCTCTCTCTCCTTTTTATAAGCTCTGTTGAGTTTCGCGGGATTCCGGCCTGACCGGAGTCTCAGCCAATGAGCGTCTTTCGTGGGCGGGCTCGATGAACTTTTAGTCCAATGAACAAACAGTCTATTGTTCGGAGTCCTTTGGAGTGAAGAGCTGTCGTGCAGCGATTGGCTGTGGGAGTCACATGGTTTTAGAGGCAAACTTTGATACATACTGGAAGTTAATATTTACCTTTATGTATTAAACTAAGATAACTTTAGTGATTAGTATAAATTATAAGCAGTGCTTCTAAATCAACATGCAGGAATAAACATTCATTTAAAACATTAATATGCATATATATATAAACTATAAAATCACAGATTAATGCATTTCACACATTTTCCACAAAAAAAAAAAACATCAGAGTCCATCTGCATTTTCATAGTCCTGAAAAGAATGAAGGTTTAGAATTGAGTTTGTAATAATGTACTTTAAAGTTGTTTAAATCCAGCGTTTCCAGAGTTTAAGGAAATTAGCTGAGTGTGGATCTGTTGCATGTTTTATGGGGGCAATAAAATGGAGCAGGACATTGGGGAAATTCCTTAGGCTGGTTTTAACAAAAGGGGATTTCAGCTGTGGCCTGTGGGAAGAAAATCCATTTCTTTGCGTTATTCCTGGATGAGACAAAAATGTCTTTAAGCAGGAGAATAATTATTGCTGAGCCAAAGTGAGATGATGCTACAGTTATCTCTTGATAAAAATGGATAAGTACCACAAGCACATTCACTGTAGTCACCCAAGTTTTATTATTTCTTTTTCCCTTATGATAATTGAGATTTCTTAAAAGACAGTGCATTTATTGAAATGGAAAAAATACACATTAAACCAATAATGCCCTTGTAAAAAATCTGCATGTTGTATATGTTTTGTCCACTAGATGGACTAGTAGAGAAAATGAAGTTTCACATGAGGCCTCGTCCATATGAGCCATTTTGATGAAAGTCCTCTAGAAAGCCTCATCTAGCCATCACTAATTGATACAAAGGAAGCTCAGGTAGGATACAGGCAAGCAGGTTGTCTGACGTAACCAAAGTGGTGGGAGAGCGTCCAATATAAAGGGCTGCTCTGATTAGCAACAGGCGGTGCAATCAGCTTCAGGGGGCGGTGCCTAATCAGAAAGGAGACAGGGAGACAGGCAGGGACACAGAGCAAGCAGGAATCCTAACAATTTCATTAATATTGACAACTTCAGTGGAGCCTCTTTTTAACAGTAATTCATATATCAGCAAAAGTTTATTTAGCGTTCATTTGATTTGTTTGAATATTTGTTTTAAGCTTAAAAATTAATAGTCAAAGTTTAATTTTTAGCCTTAAAAATAACATCTTTGACAAACCCAGAATGTCTCCTTTTTGCTGCACAGTGGTGACACCTTGTGGGTTTACCTTTTCCCTATATTGTGATCCATGCTCCAGCTTGGACGTCACAGTTCTTATGTTGCAGATTAACTGTGTGTAGGAAGGAGATTAATTCATGTTGCCGCAGCAACCTCAGATATTTGTGCAGGAATGTGCACAGGCATTTTGAGGGGCTGTTTCTCTTCCCTAACACAAGGGCACTGCCACTCTTTAGTGTCGCTATCAGTAGACTGAATGCTAAGCATGCTCATTTAACCAGCTGAGTAAGATAGCACATACTGTATACTTCTCATATCATTTCCTTTAAATGCTTTAAGAAGCGACATGATTTTGTGTCTGGAGCTTAACATTTACACTACTTCAATCACTGTGACAGAAAAATATGTAACTATGATGATCTCAGCATTTCAAGATGGCTCAGTGGTTGTTCATTTCATGATTTGTTATCATGAAGATGTTCACAAGTTAAAGAAAAAAGACACAAATCTGTAAGAAAAAAGTTGTGGATTCATAAGAAAAAATTGTGATTTTACAAGAAATTCACAACCTTCCAAAAATGTCTGAATATAAGAAAAACTGTAAGAGACAAACCTCAGACATTTTTACAAGAAAGGGGAAAGGAGCCTTGAAATTAATACATTTGCATTTTCTTCTTTCTGAGTTTTAAAAATCAGAGTAGTTGTTCAAGACAAGTTGCACCTTTAAAAAAGAAAAGTCACACCTTTGCCATAAAGGGGAAATTTTGCAACTTGATATGGATTTTTTAAACTTTACAAGAAAAAAATTGCAACTTTATGTGGAAATGCATATCTTAAGAAGACATCACAGCCTTAAGAAGAAACCATTGCACCTCTGAAGGGAAAACTCAACAACATGGGCAGCTTGATGGTACAGTGGCTAGCACTGTGGCAGCACAGTAAGAAGGTCATGGGTTCAAACACCCCCCCGCCCCGACCGTCAGTGACCCTTCTCTGTGGAGTTTGCATGTTCTCCCTGTGTCTGTGTGGGTTTAGCTTAGGTACTTTGGTTTCCTCCCACAGGACAAAAACATGCAAATTAAGTTAATTGGAGACTCTAAACTGGGCCTAGGTTTGAAGGCATTGGCATCCACGTGCATGACCTGAATTTCCCTCTGGGGATTAATAAAGTATACAAACTTTAGCAGGGAAAACATCACTTCTTCTACCAGCTGCTACCTTTAGGGGTCTCCACAATGGATCATCTGCCTCAATCTCACCCTCCCTTGCGTCCTCTTCTGTCACACCAACCCGCTCCATGTCCTCCTTCACTACATCCATGAATCTTCTCTGTGGTCTTCCTCTTTTCCTCCTGCCTGGCAGCTCCATCTTCAACATCCTTTGTCCAGTATTTTCACTATCCGTCCTCTGCACATGTCCAAACCATCTCAGCCTTGCCTATCTTGCTTTGTGTCCAAACCGCTCAACCTGAGCTATCCCTCTGATGTACTTATTCTAATCCTGTCCCTCTTAGTCACTCACAATAAGAATCTTAGCTCGTTCAACTCTGCCACCTCCAGCTCCATCACCTGTCTTTTTGTCAGTGTCACTGTCTCTAACCCATACATCATAGCAGGTCTCCGACCATCTTGTAAATCTTCAATTTCATTCTAGCTGCTATCCTTCTGTCACAAATCACCCCTGACACACATCTCCATCCACTCCACCCTGCCTGCACTCTCTTCTTCACCTCTCTTGTGCATTTTCCTTTACATTGGATAGTTGACCCCACATATTTAAACTCATCTACCTTCACTAACTCTACTCCTTGCATCTTTACAATTGCAGCTGCCTTCCTCTTATTTACACACATTTATTTTGTCTTGCATCTACTGACTTTCATTCCTCTTCTCTCCAGAGCATACCTCCACCTCTCCAGGTTCTCTTCCACCTGCTCCCTACCCTCACTACAGATCACAATGACATCTGGAAACAAACACCATCTGGAAACAAACACCATGGTCCACAAAGACTTCTACGTGACCTCGTCTCTCAGCCTGTCTATCACCATGGCAAACAAGAAGGGACTCAGAGCTGATCCCTGATGTAATCCCACCCCCACCTTGAATCCATCTGTCACCCCTACAGCAAACCTCACCACTGTCTTGCTGTCCTCATACATGTCCTGCACCACCCTCACATATTTCTCTGCCACTCCTGACTTTCTCATACAGTATCACGCTTCCTCTCTTTGCACCCTATCATATGCTTTCTCTAGATCCACAAAGACACAGTGCAACTCCTTCACATAATCAGGCAATACTGTGCCATGACGTGGCTGTGACAAGCTGGCACAGCAGTGTGGCATATGTTACAAAATATGGTGGTAGATGTTTATTCACCGAGCATTCCAGAAAGATTATGTCATCATTTCTAAGTACGTTTTCAAAAATATTTACTTGATATCATGCAATCACAGCTGCAGTAAGTGTCGTAAGGCATCCATTAGTCATGTTTGCTATTCAGCTTTGGTTCATATTTCTTGGCTCTGCCCTGGGCCACTCCCATATCTGACTGAGGGACTGAAATTACAGGCTATTTGTATTCCAGCGGGCACATCAGCTACTATTATTATTATTATTATTATTATTATTATTATTATTATTATTATTATTATTATTATTATTATTATGTTGTTGTTGTTGTTGTTGTTGTTGTTGTTGTTGTTGTTGTTAAGATAAGATAAGATAAACTTTTATTAGTACCACAATGGGGAAATAATAATAATAATAATAATAATAATAATAATAATAATAATAATAATAATAATAATAATTTCCCTCTGGAGGGGAAGCTCAGCAAAAAAGATGCAAATGGGCCATTGTCCATGGCATCAGTACCCCATACCTGTGCACATCCTTGCTTTTGTGTGTCTGTGATCCAGCATTTTTGAGCAAAGAACAACAAAAAGACTCACCATATGACATAACAGCATTCCTCATTTGCCCGCCAGCATGTGAGGGGAGAGACTAAGAGAGTGTGCTATGTGCATGTCCACTATAGACGCACTGAAACATCAGCTATTTCAGAGTCCAGTATTTTCCGCCACAGTCAACAGTTGCCTCGAGGCACAGAGGAAGCTCCCATTTGGCTCTGAATCTACTCTCTCCCTCATAAACCTCCAACTACAAACACACATACACCAAACCACACAAACAAACACACGACTCCTTGGATATAATTAAGTATTTGCAGAAAATATAGTCAATAACCAAGAACAGTCTCTTAACTTTGATCAAGGAGTTGGCTGGTGAGTCTCTGGAGCATGCTTCTCTTTATTTTTTTCCAGTGGGTTTTAAAAAGCAGAGCAAGCATGCACGCGCGCGCGCGCATGCACACACACACACATGCACACGCACACACCTATGCACGTGCACGCACACACGCACACACACACACACTATACACACAAACAGTAATGATTCATCCTTGCTTTCTAAAATGGTTCTTTAAGCTTGTTGTGGCACTGAAAACGTTGGTTTTATTTATCTTCAGAATCATGCCCTAAAAGCTTAAATATGGGTGGTTTGGTGTCAAACTCTAACCTCACTGATTTCACCTGTACATTCTCTGCAACTGAAAAATCTCAATGTTTTAAATGTTTTAGAAAGATTAAATTCAAATGTATTCAATTCTTGCTGATTCCACGCATGCAAAATAACAAAGTAGGCCAGAATAACATGAGATAGGATAAGCCGAGGCACAATGTTACTGTTTTTTACAATTGTCACATAATTGTGTGTCATGATTGGCAATAATTTGACAGCTCACATGCAGGGAATGACACCAAAGGAAACACAAATGACACAGAGTAATAAGTTGCAATTGAAATTTAACTGCAAAGAACGCCTCCGCAAGAGAAAACTGCCACTCGCCAGGGAAAGCACACAGCCTGAAATGAGAGACAAGAGCAGATGAATTAGGATGGAGACTAGACACAGGGAGAATAGGACAGCACTCACATGGGAGTAATAGAGGGACCCGGCAGAAGAACCCAGCACTTACAGCGACCCTCTCGGTGAAACAGGATGGCATAGGAGAGCTGGGTGAGGTGTCTGACCGGGTGATGACGGTCGCTGATGTGGTGATGATGACGGGGCAGGTGAGCGCACAACAATCCTGGAGACGCATCAAAAAGGAGGTAGCAACCTGCGAAGATAAGCAGAGAGTTAAAGGGTTTTTTCTAGATAAGGCAAAAAAAATGGATTAAACTGCTGTTATAGGTAGTCTACCCAACGAGTCAGCACTGAGACATTGAAGAGAGGTCTATTTAAGTGCTGGCAAGTCAGAGGAGCAGGTGTGTCTCATCATGCAGGTGGAGATGATTACCCGCGGAGTAGGTGAAGGTTGAGCTGGACGGGCAGGAGGAAGAGTGCGCTCACCGAACCATGGCAGTGCCCCCGCCCCCCAAGGAATTCCTCCAGGCAGTCCACTGGACTTGGTGGGATGAGCCTTATGAAAGGCCCAGATCATTCCCTTGTCATGAAAGTAGGAACCAGAGATCCACAACCTCTCTTCTGATCCGTAGCCCTTCCAGTGGGCAAGATACTGGAGCCCCCGGCCCCGACGATGAGCGTACAGAATTCTCTGGACCATGTGAGTAACCTAGCTGTCGATGATCCAAGGGGGAGGAGGTGGCTTTGGGGGAGGACAGAAAGAACTGGCGGAGAGGGGTTTGATTTTGGAGATGTGAAACATGGGCTGAATCCGCATCGCCAGTTGGAGCTTCAAGCGGACCGTGACGTTGTTGATGATCTCTGCGATGGGGAATGGGCCCAGGAAATGAGGAGATAGTTTCCTAGACTCCGTCTTTAACCCTTTAGCTGCCCCAGGTGCCGCATGGCAACAGGAATGGTTAAGGGGTAAACATAACCCCTAGTGGTCAAGAGTGGTAAATATTTTTTGTCAATAAAATAGCTCAGATTTCCAAGGCTATAACTTTAAAGGTGCAAGAGATAATGGCTTACTGTCAATTAGAAAGATGTAGAATATGATCCAAAGTTTCAGATAGGAATAACTTTACGCATCTAATTTGCATAATGTCGCGTCAGCTATATAAATTACATAACTCAGTCAAAAGTGGACTTTGGACACATTTACACAAAGAATGGTTCAGTTTTTTTGATGCCGTTTTGTCTACAGGGGTATGTTTTTATCTAATCTTCAAAGTATATGAACCAGAAAATCAATAAAATGTAAAAAAAAAACCAACAACATATATTTCTCTTACCTGTTGCTGGGGGGGGTGGGGGCTCACTTGTCCATGCAGCCGGTCTGTTTTCGTCCATCGTGGTCGATGTTTTGCGTTTGCTCGGTCATTTACACTCTCTACCACATCTACAAACTCTTATGATTATCCCATAATTTCGTTTGTATTACATGGCTATTTTTACTGTTTGATGCAGTTTCAGTCAGAATCGTCGCTGCCATGTTCGGTCATGGTGGCAGCACATTAGTGCTGGGAGCTCAAAGTGGAAAAAGGAAGAAGAATAATGAGGATTTTTTTCTTCTTTGCTGTATGCCATGTCAGCCATGATTCCTCTGGTGTGTGTCTGCCACCTTCTGAACTGTCAGATTAGTCCAGATCAGTACAAATTGTCAGTATAGCCGGAGGACGTCAATAAGTTGACAGATGCAGTTGCTGTGCTGTACCACTGGGTGCAACCTGTCCATTTAATGTGGACAGTTAGAGGGTTAAGTCTTTGAGTTTGACTGTCGCCGAATTGTGACATAACCCCTAGTGGTCAAGAGTGGTAAATATTTTTTGTCAATAAAATAGTTCAGATTTCCACGACTATAACTTGAAAGTGGTAAGAGATAATGGCTTACTGTCAATTAGAATGATGTAAAATATGATACAAAGTTTCAGATAGGGGTGATTTTATGCATCTAATTTGCATAATGATGCGGCAGC
Organism: Pholidichthys leucotaenia; assembly: GCA_020510985.1. NCBI lineage: Eukaryota > Metazoa > Chordata > Actinopteri > Cichliformes > Pholidichthyidae > Pholidichthys > Pholidichthys leucotaenia. Next base: position 329,917,098 of record CM035840.1, on the reverse strand, counting down.
TATATTGAATTACATAACTCAGTCAAAGGCGGACTTTGGACATATTTACACAAACGATGGTTCAGTCTTTTGACACTGTTTTTTGTACAGAGGTACATTATCATCTTATCTTCAAAGTATATGAACAAGAAATCAGTACAATGTAAAAAAACAAAACAAAGAAATTCGTCACTTACCGGCGGCTAAGGGGACTTGCTCGCTGCCATGGTCGATGCGTTTTCGTCCATCATGGTCGTTATTTTGCATTCTGTCGGTCATTTACGCTCTCTACCACATCTACAAAGTCTTATGATTACCCCACATAAATTTCGCTTGTATCCTGCAGCTATTTTCCATGTACGAAGCCATCTAAGTGACAATGCACGATGATGGACAGTGGCCATATTAGCTTTCTGAGCTAAAAGAAGGGAATACAGGAAAGGGAAATAAGGAGTTCTTCTTCTTTGGTGTATTACATGTCAGCCATGATTCCTCCAATGCGTGTCTTCCACCTTTTGAACTGCAAAAGGTACAAGTCGTCAGTATAGCTGGGGAGTACAGGGATGTCAGAATTAGTTGACAGGCACAGCGCCACGCTCTGCCACTAGGGGCACGCAAAATCTCACACTCAAAGGGTTAATGGTTCCTGGTCCGCTGATAGCCACATCTGCTGCCCGATGGAGTATTTCAGAGCCAGAACCCGCTTACGATCGGCGTATTGGCGGTTCTGTTCAGTTGACCGAGCGAGGGCAGCCCAGGTGGCCTTCCCCAGCCAGTGACAGCAACGAGTGTGAGCCCCCACAGATGGAACAGCTACTTCCCTCTCCGCCATGGGTAGTAAAGGGGGGGGGGGTACCCCATGGAAGCTTCAAATGGGGTCAACCCGGTGGCCGTTGAAACAGCAGTGTTGTGGGAGTCCTCCACCCAAGTGAGGTGGGGACTCCAAGTAGATGGATTAGAGGCTGCCACACACCTCAGGGCGGCCTCCAAGGATTGGTTGGCACGCTCAGCCTGTCCGTTGCTCTGCGGATGGTATCCTGAGGTGAGGCTGGCAGTCAAGCCAAGGAAGCGGCAGAAGGCCTTCCAAGTCTGCGAGGTGAACTGTGGCCCCTGGTCAGACACAATGTCCACAGGAATGCCACATACCCGGATGACGTGGTCGGTGAGGATGTCCACCGTTTCCAGGGCAGAAGGCAGCTTGGGGAGGGCCACCAGGTGGATTGCCTTAGAGAAGCGATCCACACAGATGAGGATGACAGTATTGCCCTGGGATGGGGGAAGTCTGGTGACAAAGTCTAGGGCAATGTGGGACCAGGGACAATGAGAGATGGGGAGTGGATATAGCAGGCCAGAAGGGGGCGTGGAGTCTGTTTTATTGTGACAACAAGTCTGGCAGGCGTTGACATATTCCCGGACGTCAGCTCCCGGGGTGGGCCACCAAAACACCCGACAAATGAAATTAATAGTCCGGGTAATGCCAGGATGGTAGGCAAAGAAGCTCGTGTGGCCCCACTTGATGGCATCACTGCGAAGCGAGTCCAGGACAGACAGCTGGCCATAAGGGCCCCCTTCTGGTATGGGTTCTGTGGATAGCGCCCGCCAGACCCTCCGTTCAATGTCCCACGAGAGTGCGCCAAGGAAACAGGAGGATGGGACAATGGATTGGGGAGGGGAGGGAGGGGTAGGGGGGTCAGGATAGAACTGGCAGGAGAGGCGTCCAGCTTAATATTGCGGGAACCAGGCCTATAGGTAATATTAAGATTGAATCTAGCAAAAAAATAGGGCCCATCGGGCCTGCCTGGCACTCAGCCTGTGGGTCGACCGAAGGTATTCTAAATTTTTATGGTCGGTCCACACAATTACAGGCTGGGGCACTCCCTCCAACCAGTGTCTCCACTCCTCCAGGGCCAGTTTAATGGCCAGCAGCTCTCGCTCTCCTACGTCGTAATTCCTCTCAGCAGGCGTGAGCCACCGAGAGAAATACGCACACGAGTGGAGCTTCTGATCTGAGGCCGAGCACTGAGATAGAACAGTGCCCACCCCCGAGTCAGAAGCATCCACCTCTAGGATGAACTGGAGTTGAGGACTGACCTGGGCCAAGACAGATGCGTTGGAGAACAGGTCCTTTAATTTGAGCAAGGCCTGTTCCGCTGCCTCGGACCACTTAAAGGGAAACTTTGCCGAGGTCAGCTGGTTCAGAGGCTGTGCTGCCCTGCTATAGTTTCTGATGAAATGGCGATAAAAATTCGCAAACCCGGAGAAGCGTTGCAGCTCCTTGCCCGAGCAGAGTGTAGGCCAATTCAGTACAGCCTCCACCTTGGCCGGGTCAGCCCTCATCTCTCCCTCAGCCACGATAAAGCCCAGAAAAGAAGTGGAGCGGGTGGAAAATTCACACTTCTCGGCTTTAACGTACAGCTGATTCTCCAGAAGCCGTTGCAACACGGTCCAGACATAGACTGTATGTTCCTCTGGCGAGCATGAAAAAAATCAAAATGTCATCCAGATAAACAAAAACAAATTGATTAACCATATCACAGAAAACGTCGTTAATCATCTGCTGGAAGACGGTGGGGGCATTAGTGAGCCCAAATGGCATCACCAGATATTCAAACTGCCCCAGGGGTGTTTTAAAGGCCATCTTCCACTTGTTCCCTTCACAAATGCGGACCAGATGGTAAGCGTTCCGCAGGTCTAATTTGGTGAACACTTGCACGCGCTGAAGGAGCTCAAAAGCACAGTTTATCAGAGGTAGAGGATACTTGTCCTTAATTGTAATGGCATTGAGCTCACGATAGTCAATGCATGGGCGTAGGGAGCCATCCTTCTTGCTGACAAAAAAAAAAACCCGCTCCAAGAGGAGCCGAAGAAGACCGAATGAGTCCGGCGTTCAACAAGTCTTTAATATAGCTCTCCATCACCTCCCTCTCTGGCCCAGAAATGCTTTAGAGCTGGCTGGACAGTAGCCGAGTTCCCGGAAGAAGGTCTATAGCGCAATCGTAAGAGCGATAGGGAGGTAAAGAGAGTGCTCTCGATTTGCTAAAGACCTCTCCGAGATCATGATAGACTTTGGGCACAAGGCTAAGGTCCGGCGGCTCTACCGGAGGGGAAGAGATGGAAAGCATGGGTGAACACTCGGCCGAACAGAGGCAGGATGCCAAACAATACTGGCTCCAGGAGGAGATAGAATTATTGGCCCGACTGATAATGGGGTTGTGCTTCTGGAGCCATGGATAACCAAGGACCACTGGGTGACCAGATTTAGGGAGAATGTAAAGCGAAATATTCTCCTGGTGGTTGCCGGAAACAAGGACGGTCACCGGCTCAGTTTTCTCAATGATGGTAGCAACTCTCTTGCCTGATAAAGTGATAACACTTATGGGCCTGGGAAGTTTAGTTGTAGGGATGGCTAGATGCCGTACAAAACACACAGAAATGAATTTCTGCTCTGCTCCTGAGTCAATCAGTGCTCTAGCCCTCCTCTCGACCCCCGGAAACAGAATAAGGGCCGAAATCGATAGGTTACCGGAGGAATGACTGGATTTCCGGCCCATTAGCTACCTCAAGGCTACTGACGGGCCACATTTTTTAGGCTTCAGCTGACACCCCTGCAGTGTGTGTTTGAGAGACCCACAATACATGCAGGTGCCGATTCTCCTTCGCCTCTGGTGCTCTTCCGGAGTCAGACGGACCCGGCCACACTCCATCGGCTCAGAAAGAGAATCGGCTCCAGCTGTATCAGCAGCTAAGGGGGATGCACGCGCAGAGGGCAGGTGGGAGGGGGCTTTGCGCTCCTTCTCTCGCTTGCAGTATCGGTTGTCAAGACTGACAGCCTGATCAATTAAACCATTCAAGGAGGAGGGAACTGCATGAACCGCTAGGTCATCCCGGAGGTGTTCAATTAAACCCTGGAGAAAGACACTTCATAGTGAATTGTCATTCCATCCCGACTCCGCCGCGATGACCTGAAACTCCACAGAGTAGTCAGCAGCTGACCGGCTACCCTGACAGAGAGACATTAAGCGGCTCATGATGTTACCCACGCTTTCTGAACGGTCAAATGCGCAAGTGAATTTGCCCACAAATCTTTCAAATGAATAAGTGGGACTCTCTGGGCTGTCGAGTGTAACGTAAAATGGGATATTAATAAATAATAAATATGATCAGGTATGAATTATTTATTTTATATTGATGTATTGGAATCTGAGCTCAAATCTCATTTCATATACATCAGAAAAGTTAATAACACTCGTAAGGGGCACCAGCTTCTATCTTTAAGAAGCAATTTAATCTTTAATTTCACTTTATACTTGTTTGATCACTCAATAAATTAATCAATAATCAGTCTCAAAAATTTTCCGTGAATTCGATACCTGGGCTTGAAACAGACTCAGAATGAAATAAATTCCCAACAACTTCTCAATTTTTAAATATTTATTAAACGAAATGATTAATAGACATTGAAATAATTTCATTAATCATAAAATCAATCTTGTAAATGATAGATTAACAATGTCAATATTTTCGGAACCAGGGTTAAACTGAGAAACGAATTTCTATCAGTTTGAGTTAACAGATTATTAAAAACAACGCAAATTTATGGAGAAAGTTTGCTAATTATGAAAAAGTCCTAAATTAATCTTAAGAAAATAAAAACGGAATTTTAATGAAAAGGAGAGTTATGTTAAGGGCTTCTTAATTTGCATCTGATTAGATATATAGATTATTACCGAACCTCAGATGTTAATTCAGCAGTGGAATTAAAAGTTTGCAGCTCACGTGATCTTCGGTCTTCGTCCTCAGCCCAGCTTTCGTGGAAGTTAGGGGAAATATCTGCCAGCAGATACTTCAGAGTCCACAGTTCGACCTTTAGATTCAAGCGGTCGAAGGAGGCTGGATTCTGGGCTGTATGACCCAGAGTTGTAACTGGGTTAGATGACTTTCTTCAGCGTTTGATGAACAGCCTTGATTCCTCAGCTGCACGTGACGTGGAAGGCTGCGTCTTTCTTCAAGAGGTCTTCGATAACAATTAAAAGATATCTAATCCGATTTCAAATTAGAAAAGAAACTTTCGGACTTTAGATAAAAATAGTAGTTTCTGGTAGGTGCTTGGTCAAGAGAAATATTATAAAAATAAAGTCAAGATTAAAGTTTACCTTAAAATTGAACAAACGGTGGTTTTACAGAAAGTTTAACAAAGAAAAAAAAAGTGATGAATAAAAATTGGAGTTTGACTCCGATTAAGAATTGAGCTCAAAGAAAAAGGAATTCCTAGGTATTTAAGAGAAAAAGAAAAATACAAAGTGACAAACAAATTACGAGTTATCTGCTCTGTGTTCAGAAAAGCGACATGTGGTCGAAGTCCTTTGTTCTCCCTTGCTGTGTGTAGACAATGGAGGAGATCAGAAAAAAACGAGCAGCCGGAAAGAAATCCGGGGAGGAAAAAGGCTGGAAAAAGAGTCTCTCTCCTTTTTATAAGCTCTGTTGAGTTTCGCGGGATTCCAGCCTGACCGGAATCTCAGCCAATGAGCGTCCTTCGTGGGCGGGCTCGATGAACTTTTAGTCCAATGAACAAACAGTCTATTGTTCGGAGTCCTTTGGGGTGAAGAGCTGTCGTGCAGAGATTGGCTGTTGGAGTCACATGTGATAGAGGCGTAACTCATACATACTGGAAGTTAAAATTTCCCTTTATGTATTTAACTAAGATAACTTTAGTGATTAGTATAAATTATAAGCAGTGCTTCTAAATCAACATGCAGGAATAAACATTCATATAAACATTAGCATGCATATATATATATATATATATATACAGTATATATATATATAAAATCACAGATTAATGCATTTCACACATATTTTCCACATCAAAAACATCAGAGTCCATCTGCATTTTCATAGTTCTGAAAAGAATGAAGGTTTAGAATTGAGTTTGTGATAATGTACTTTAAAGTTGTTTAAATCCAGCATGTCCACAGTTTAAGGAAATTAGCTGAGTGTGGATCTGTTGCATGTTTTATGGGGGCAATAAAAGTGAAGCCGGACATTGGGGGAAATTCCTTAGGCTGGTTTTAACAAAAGAAAGGGGATTTCAGCTGTGGCCTGGGGGAAGAAAATCCATTTATTTCTGTTATTCCTGGATGAAACAAAAATGTCTTTAAGCAGAAGAATAATTGTTGCTGAGCCAAAGTGAGATGATGCTACACGAGGATGGCTTAGGCCCAGCTCAGGGCCCTGTCCCACACAGGAGGGTCAAAAAACGAATTTTGAAAGTTTCATCTGGGTGCCACACACACACACACATGCACACACCTGGCCCAAGTACATCTGTAGCTGACATAAGAATCCCTTATATTCCCTCACAGGCGAGGAAACGGAGGTGGTTTGGCGCACAGTAGAAGAAACTGGGACAACAGGCAGAGGAGCAGGCACCGGATGAGACAAATGGTCCAAATGCTCAGGGACCATGCCAGCTGCTGAGTAATGATTTGCAGCTGTTGAGTTAGCACGGCCACTTGCCTGTCTGTGGCATGTAACTGCGCTATAATGCAGTGTGTTCCGATAATGCCGCTCCCGCTGAGCTTGCAACATGGCTGGCTTATTCTGTCATGATTGGCAATAATTGGACAGCTCACGTGCAGGGAGTGACACCAAAGGAAACACAAATGACACAGAGTAATAAGTTGTGATTGAATTTTATTAACTGCAAAGAACGCCTCTGCAAGAGAAAACTGCCACTCGCCAGGGAAAGCACACAGCCTGAAATGAGAGACAAGAGCAGATGAATTAGGATGGAGACTAGACACAGGGAGATTAGGACAGCACTCACATGGGAGTAATAGAGGGACCCGACAGAAGAACCCAGTACTTACAGTGAACCTCCCGGTGAAACAGGATGGCATAGGAGAGCTGGGTCAGGTGTCTGGCCGGGTGATGACGGTCGCTGATGTGGTGATGATGACGGGGCAGGTGAGTGCACAACAACCCTGGAGGCGCACCACAAAGGAGGTAGCAACCTGCGAAGATAAGCAGACAATTAAAGGGTTTTTTTTTCTAGAAAAGACAAAAAATGGATTAAACTGCTGTTATAGGTAGTCTACCCAACGAGCCAGCACCGAGACATTGAAGAGAGGTCTATTTAAGCGCTGGCGAGTCAGAGGAGCAGGTGCATCTCATCACGCAGGTGGAAATGATTACCCGCAGAGTAGGTGAAGGTTGAGCCAGACGGGCGGGGGGGAAGAGTGCGCTCACCGAACCATGACAATTGTGGTTAATATACTGTAGGTGTTAGTCACATAAATCTCATCTATATGCTTTTGGACATGTCCTGATTCATATGATTTAATTATTTTTATCTTATCTATTACATGCTTGAAGTGGACAAATGAAAATATATGTGGTCATATAACTTTTTACCCCACTGCTTGGAAAAGCTGTTATACTAGGGTAAGTTGTTACAGTGGGTGGTAAGTTGAGAAATTCACAAGACAAAGTACTTATCTCTATAGTTTTTATTCAGACTTTAAACAAAACACTTTCACTTTCACACCATGTTTTCGTTTTGTTTTTTTTTGTCCTTTGACTGTTCCCTTTCAGGGTCCCCACAGAGTATTATCATCTTATATTGTGATGATCCGCATGTTGATTTGGCAAGGATTTTTACGCTGGATGCCCTTTCTGACACAACCCTGCCCATTTATCCGGGCTTAGGACTGGCACAGGGAATACACTGGCTTGTGCAGCCCCTGTGGCTGGGTAACCAACTTTCCTTCCTCCATTCTACTTTTGCTGAGTACCAAGCTAAAAGGCAGGAAGGACCATTTTTACATGGTCTTTGGTATGACCTGGCTGGGAGTTGAACGATGCTCTACCTCTAGGCAACCAACACCATGTTTTACATCTGGAATAAAATGTGAATGCAGTGTATCAGTCCAATGGACAGATAAAGATATCACACTGCTTACTAAATATGGCTGAAATCAAAATATTTGTGGAAAACAGAGGGAAAGTTGCACAAACTCATGGTGGAATTCTGAAGCCATATTTTATTCAGATAGGCTAACAAATTCAAATCTTAAGACCCTGTCACACCTTGATGATTTAGGCAGTGTCTGCCGATGTATCAAAATTTTTCTAAAATGCTGGCATAAGGCCAAAATTTTCAATTTTGGACATATGCATCGTGTATCCATAATGAGCTGGACATATGCATAGCATATTAGTAACTTATATAGAATGTTTCGATAACTTATACATAACATACTACCGAATGCTTAGCATGTTGCTGGCATTCACAACCTATGCCCAATGATAGTCTAATTTATGCATAACTTATACATAGCTTATTCTAACTTATGTATAGCGAGGTCATGCCAAACTGTCGTCACCTCCCGATCCATGAATCCTAGGTGTGCAAGAGCATGAAACTTCCATCTTCTCAGTTCAACCAAGATGATCCTCTCCTCCAAAGACCATCGCATGGCAGGGGACGTAACCAGCCTGGCAGATCTGTCAAATCTGTTAGGTCGGTCACACCTACAGAAAGGATAAAACAGCTGATGTGACACGTCACGAAAGTCAGATGACAGCCAAAACATGTCAAGGTATGAAACATCTCTTTACTTTGTCTGAATAGAAGAACAAGACCAGTTTGACATGGGCATCTGCTCACCATGGAGTCATAACGGTTTCCTCCTGTGAACCAAAGCTGCCAATATGCCATTATACGGTAGCTGTAAGTTAGAAGCCCGTTCAGTAAGTTACAAATAGGTACAAAGCACATTACTGATAGATTAGAAATAAGTTTTGGGTACACTAGACATTATCTCGACATATTTTGACTTGTCAGTAATTTACAAACTGTAGCAAGGACTCTCTTTTATATTACAACACTCACACGTCCCTGCTGCCCAAGGTCCTGCATTACAATTCATTCTCGTATCATAATTCCTTTTGTCCCCCAGCCCTTTAATCCCCATGTTCTTCCGTCAGAGGAAATTACTGCATCTCCCTTCCTTCCAGTCTGAGATGAATACCACAGCACGGGTCCCCCAATCCCCCCCCCCCCCCCACCGAGTCTCAGATGGAGTGTTAACCCTCACGTCCTCTCGGCTTCAGCCTCCGCCCATAGCTGCTGTAATGAGGGGTCTTCGGCTCCGCGGCACTGCTGTGCTGGTGGGGGGTTCCTGGGGGTGTGTCCGTCTGTGGGTGGACAATGGAGGGGGGGGAGCATTCAGCATGCTTGTGTGACTGCTCTGATGAGTCGTTTACCTGGGGAGTTCTCGGGGGGGGAGTCTTCTGCGCCGAGAAGATTGAGCCAACACCACCTGCTCATCTGCCACCACAAAGGCGGGCTTAAGCTTACAGATTTTCTCCTGGTGACCCCCCAAGTCTAACACAAAATGTTTGCCCCCGGGTTCCAGCACTCTAAACGGGCCATCGTAGGGTGGAAGCAATGGGGGCCGGTGGGCATCGTGCCTGACAAACACGAACATCACGTCCTTCAAGGTTTTCTGTACAAAAGCGCGGGGAAAACAGTGGTGTGCCGGGTCAGGTATCGTCCCTGTGTCTGTGCTATGCTGTGAACGCGGGGACGGATGGGTGTTCGGCGCGGGGTTATCTGGTAAAAATTCCCCGGGGAGCCGCAGCGGCTGAGAAAAAACAAGCTCTGCTGGGGAAGCCTCCAAATCCTCTTTCGGTGCGGAACGCAACCCTAATAAAACCCATGGCAACCGGTCCACCCAATTTGCATCCATAAGCGAAGCCCTGAGTGCTGCTTTCAGTGACCTATGGAAACGCTCGAATAACTCATTGGCCTGTGGGTTGTACGCTGTCGTGCAATGAATTGCGATGCCCAGGCTCCAGGCCATCGTGGACCAGAGGTCAGAAACAAACTGAGGGCTCCGATCGGACGTGATGTCTGAAGGGGTGCCAAAATGTGCCACCCATGTTGTCAAAAAAGCACGTGCCACGTCTGCAGACGCAGTGGAAGCTAGCGGGACTTCTTCTGGCCATTGTGTGGTGCGGTCCACCACTGTCAGGAGGTGCGTGAGCCCCTGCAATGGCGGAAGGGGGCCCACGAGGTCCACATGAACATGGTCAAACCTCTTAGCCAAGATATGGAACGGCTCCAAAGGGACCTTTGTGTGCCTGTGCACTCTGGCTCGTTGGCACGCTACACAGGCTGCAGCCCACTCTTTCACCCGTTTGTGCAAGCTCAGCCAGACGAACTTCGCTCTACCATTTTGACTGATGCGCACAGTCCTGGGTGTGCCAGGGAGTGAACGGACTCAAAAACGCGGCGGCGCCAAGCACGTGGGACCACAGGGCGCAGGTGTCCTGTGGAGACGCTACAGATTGGGGGGAGGGCCCATCTTGTAATACCTTGCTCTCCAGCCTTGGCCCTGTTGGTCCAGACTGGAGCACGCACACATCCACATCGCCGATCTGCTCCGTGGCCATGGCCGTGTAATCCATCCCTATGTAGACTGGGGCCACTAATGCGCGCGAGAGGCAGTCCGCCACCACGTTAAGTTTACCAGCCACATGCTGAATGTCAGTCGTAAACTTCGAGATCACAGCCAGCTGTCTCTGCTGCCGGCCCGACCATGGTTCCGAAACCTTGGCCATCGCGTACGTTAATGGCTTGTGGTCCACGAATGCAGTGAAGGTGCACCCTTCCAGCCAAAACTGGAAGTGGCGTATGGCCAGGTGGAGAGCCAGTAACTCTCTGTCGAACGCGTTGTATTTACGGTCACTGTCGCGCAAAGACCTGCTAAAAAAGATGAGTGGCTGCCAAGAACCGGCGACGCATTGCTCCACGACGGCCCCTATGGCTACGTCCGAGGAGTCGGTAGTGAGCGCTCTCGGAGCCGCCGGGTCCAGGTGCACCAGTAGTGCGGCGTTTGCCAGGGCTGTTTTAACCTCAGAGAACGCCTGCTCCTGCTCAGGAGTCCAGTCGACTCTGTCAGCCAGTTTCCATTTCTTGAGTGCGGCGTACAACGGCTGCATGAGCTGGGCTGCGCGGGGGAGAAAACGGTTATAAAAGTTAACCATCCCCAAAAACTCCTGCAGCGCCCTGACCATCTGAGGCCGGGGAAAATTCGCCACTGCGTGCACCTTGTCCGGCAAGGGTATTGCTCCCTCCAGTGAGATGCGGTGTCCCAAAAAATCGTTCCCCGTCATGCCGAACTGGCATTTCGCTGGGTTGGTTATTAACCCATGCTCCTCTAACCTCCAGAAAAACGTCCTGAGGTGGGTTTCGTGTTCATCGTCAGATGCGCTGGCCACTAGGATGTCATCCAGTTAGACGAACACAAACAACAGATCATGCAACACCGCATCCATCATGCGTTGGAATGTCTGTGCTGTGCCTTATAACCCGAAAGGCATGCGTAAAAACTCAAACAGACCAAGCGGGGTTATTACTGCCATTTTAGGTATGTCCTCTGCGCACACTGGGACCTGGTGGTAACCATGGACCAGGTCTATCTTAGAAAAAATACGTGCCCTGGCAAGGTGAACGGAAAAATCCTGAATATGGGGGGTCGGGTAGCGGTCATGTACTGTGGCGTTGTTTAATCTGTGGAAATCTCCACAAGGTCACCACGATCCCTCGGCCTTAGGGACCATATGTAGTGGTGATGCCCATAGGCTGTTTGCTCGTCTGATAATGCCCAGCCTTTCCATGTTGGCAAACTCCTCACGCGCTACGGCTAGTTTAGCTGTGTCCAGGCACGGAGGTCATGCGAAAACGGGCAACCCGGTGGTGGTAATAAAGTGCTCCGCCCCGTGTTTAGTGATGGGGACCGTGTCGGGACCGTGAGTGCTGGGAACTGGGTGAGCAGTGTGTGGAACTTACCACCTGGAGCTGTGACATTAGCTACCGTTGTTGGCCCGGTTCCTCGAGCTGTACAGGGGAGAGAATCAAAAGACATTGCATTAATCAGGCGTCTGTTAGCAACATCGACTAGTAGTTCATATGCACACAAAAAATCAGCACCTAAGATTGGGAAACTGCATGCCGCTATGACGAATGTCCATTGGTATGTACGGCCGTGCAGGGATACAGTCAGTGTCCTTTCACCAAAAGCCTTAATGTCTGAGCCGTTTGTGGCCATCAGCTCGGGGCCGCTAGTTCCCGCTAGCCGGTTGGCGTAGGATGGCAAGATGACGGTCTTTTGGGAGCCGGAGTCTACGAGGAAATGTCTCCCCAAGCGTGAGTCTGTCACGTAGAGCAGCTTGCTTTCTTCACTGGTGGCCGCAGCCGCTACTGACTGCTGGTCCTGGCATTTCCCGAACGCTTGAATTGGCATGGTGGCACGCATCGGCGTGCGTCCTCTCCAAAACGGTGGTGGTAGAAGCATAGCGTGTCTCTCTGGCTCTTCCTGGACCCCCTGCCGCTACCATCGCTGGCTCCTTGCTTCCACTGGCTGCCTCGCTGGGTTCGGACGCCGCTGCATTCACTGTGAGGGTTCTGGTGGTGATGATGATCCGATCTGCCTCCTGGGCTAGCGCACGTTAGTCACACGCGGCCAGCGATGGCGAGTTGGCAAGGACCACTCTGGCCACCGTTGGGATGTTCCGGAGGAAAAGGTGGGCAAATAGAAAATGCCCGTCGTCCGTGCCCATCAACACCAACATCTTCTCCATCAGTTCGACCGCTGACCCGTCTCCTAACTCGGAGCACGTCAAGAGCCTCTCCGCTTTCTCACAGTCTGAGAGCATGCAGCCCTGGATCAGCGCGGTCTTGAGAGCCCCGTATTTGTCACAGGCTGGGGGCTGTTGGAGCAGGCTCGCTACTTTCTGGATCGTGTGAGCATCCAGCGCTGCGACCACGTAGTAATATCTGGTGTCATCTGCCATTATTCCCCGGAGCGCGAACTGGGCCTCGGTGTGGAGGAACCAAGACTTTGGGTCGTGTAGCCAAAAGTCTGGTAGTTTGACTGAAACGGCGCACGTATTGCTGGGGCTTCCCGTTCGGGTCATCTCCGGGGTGTTCGCCTCATGTTCCATTATTCGTCAAGGGTCACCAGTGTGGAGAGAGGAATAACCAGGCCAAGCATTCAGAGCAGATGAACTTTATTCACCCTCTCACATCTCTCAGAAACAGAAAACATTAACCATCTGTAGCAGGGACTCTCTTTCATATTATGACACTCACACGTCCCTGCTGCCCGAGGTCCTGCATTACAATTCATTCTCGCATCACAGTTCCTTTTGTCCCCCAGCCCTTTACTCCCCATGCTCTTCCGTCAGAGGAAATTAATGCATCTCCCTTCCTTCCAGTCTGAGATGAATATCGCAGCATGGGTCCCCCATAAAACGTCTGTGAACAATCACACAACTTACATATAACTTATGGCCCACATATGCGGGACGGATGAGCCATATGCTGGATACAACAAAATTTTTCAACAACCTCACTGTGCTACAACGTATACCAGCATGCTTCAGCGTACTATTAACTTATACAGAACTTACCCTTAACTTATTAGTTGTACGCCGCGTATTCACCAATTTTTTTTAAACGTCGGCTTACGCTGCCTAAATCGTCAAGGTGTGATAGGGGCTTTAAACATGTATTGTGATGATTATGCCTAAAATATTTATAATATAACTATGATAAGTTTTTTTTTTTTTTTTTACATAATTACACCACCAAGAAGGAACCCTGCTTAATGTGAAAACAGACATATGGCCATATGGCCCAATAAGTCTATATAGTTTAATGTGCAAAACGATATGTTTTGCTCGTGAAACTACAGTCTGACAACTATGAAGAAGGCAACATCTAAATCTCTTCTCTGAAAGTGTGTTCAAAATTGAACAGTTAGCACAAAACCATTATTTAAAGATTAACAATAACAAGAGATAGACTATTCCTCAACTTATCTTTTTACTGAAGCATGCAGAGAGTAACACAACTGCGGGTCTTTGTCCTCAGCTCAACCTGACAGGAAAAGACCCTGAATAAGTGTTCACGGTTACATTTATCTTCTGACCATTTTAGTCCATTCAGACTAAAACCTCCCGTCACATAAACAGCTTCTTCCCCTCTGCCATCAGACTGCTGAACACTAAGTGACTTATTAGACTCTCGTGCACTATGTACAGCAGCTCAACCAGACTCATGTCAATTCACTGTTTTCTTTTTGCATTACCGACTGCACTATGTGGTACTCCACAATATCTGCTACTCGCTAATATATTTAAAATTGCTTTGACTAGTATTACTCATTCATATTCTACATTTTATTGCATGTATAGTTTTATTTCTATCTTTTATTTTTTCATGTTTAATGTTGCAGCATCGCACCGAGACAAATTCCTAGTTTGTGTACTACATGAACGATGGCAATAAATCTGATTCTGATTCTGATTCTGACTACTTGGGCATTCCCAATATAGCCTCCTACAATGGCTGCCTTGTGCTGAACTGGTAAAAACCAGTTCCTTCATCAGATGCTCGTTGAACAGGTCAAAACCAGTTTCTTCATAATATGCTCCTTTGTCCTGCAGTGGCTGGCTGGCTGCTGACAGATGTTTCCTGTTATTCTCAAACTGTCCTCTTTCACTTCCTATCGCAACCCCATGATCAACCTCATGATCAACCCCATGACCCAGGGACATTTCTCTATATGTATGCAGAAAGGATTCTTCATTGCAGAAGCAGTTGGTATGTGTGTGTGTGTGTGTGTAGCTAAAACTACTTCCTGTTATGTAGGCAGATGTGCAGTGCAAAGACTTCATACAGCAATAAGCACTTTTTGTGGCCTCTTTTATCTAATTAACACATTCTTAACTAAAACATTCTTATCTAACTAAAATAGTCTATCACAAATTCCTCTTTTGACTCCATTTTATGGAGTCAACAATTAAAGCAGGCACATCATCAAGCAGACCCTGCATACATTTAATTCATTGAATATGACATGAGTAAAAAACCTGTTGGCAGTATATATATTTCATTAAGCAATCATGCATATGCATTTTCTTTATTCACTGATGCATATTTACAGGCAACAATTCTCATGCCAGCCCCACTGCCTGGTGGCCTTTAACAAAAACTGTTATCAATAAAATAAACACAGCAAAATGGATAAATGATAAATGTGCAATGCAAAACATTTCAAGTCAGAAGATATTTCTGTCCTTGTATGCTGTATCAGTGTCCCAAGACCTGCCGTACAACAGATACTGTAACCTTCTTATCTATTCTTACTACACGCACAATATTTTAAAGATAGCTGTAAGAAAACAAAAGAAAAAGAAAGGGCCAGGGGTGGGTTATAGACACACCCTGGCATGTGACTTATATGTATGAATGTGATGTTGGATGTGTGAACAGTGGACAGAACAGTGGATAGCAGAAAGACACAATATATACATTTCAAACAATGGCCTCTCCTTCATCACTGTCATTCCCTGATACACAATGGTCATTGTCGTGGAGGAGAGACCTGGACTCCTCTTGGGAGTGGACCTGAGCCATCATCCTTTGGGTTGACTCTTTGGACAGGGTTATAACTATACATCTTTCCAGCAGCGCTCTCAGACGTGGCATACAGCAGCAGCTCACTATCACTGCTAGTGAGATGACTATGACCAGAATTACTGAGCGTACTACTCCTGCACAATGTCCAAAGATAGACTGCAGCCATGCAGTAAAAGCATCTTCCTCATAACCAGTATTTTGTCCGAATTCTGTTCTAAGGCTTTTAGGGCCTTTATAGCTCGTGTAATACTGCCATCTGGGCTTGTGTTAATAGGGATAAAGGTGCAGCAAATGGATCCAAACATTTGACACAGTCCCCCTGACTCTGCCAAGAGCATGTCAAAGGCAATGCGATTCTGGTAAGTCATTAAGGAGGATGCTTTTAATTGTTCATGCACACCTTTTAAAGCATCAGTGGTGTAGGCTAACATTCTTTGCTCATTATAGTACAAATATTCGATCCACAATTGCAGTTGTATCGTTTCTATTACTTATCTTGCCCAGGTGATAAGAGATATAGGTTCGACTTTGAAACCCTTGTGGGACACCAACTACTCTGCCTGTGCCATCCACATATGGTCTTACTCCTCCTAAGGTATCTTCCATTAACCCCAGAGCATCTCTGTTATGTCTGTGAGTGTGGTGATCAAGAGGCCCTATTGGATAAACTGAGAAAGGAATAACTAATTGTATTGGGGCACAAGTACCCTTCCAGGTTGTTGGTAAAATAGGTCACAGCCTCATTTGTCCACATCAAAACCAAATGTCTGATCTAGGCTGGGACATTTTTAATAACTCTGAGTTATGATTATCTCTTACTGATTGCATTGTTAGACAGGAAGTCAGATGGCCTACTGAAAGAGAACCTGTTGTCTTTTGGAAACAAGTATAGTTTCCTTTGTAAGGCTGGAATGGTGGAGGTGTCATTGTAGTTACTGGAGGAAAAAGATAATGCAATGAACTGCAATTCTTAGTAACATTAGGTGTGGTAAATAACTGAAGTAAAGATTTAAAGCCATGGTTGTCACTTATTGGATCAAGGGGTAAATGGGACAGTGGCCAAACCTGGGCATGCTGCGGCACAAGCATAACAGCCAACCTGGTTTTGGACCACTGTTCTCACAGAATATTGTACCTATGCCAACCACTCCTTTTTGTCTATATAACCTGTTTCCAATGTAATTATGTCTCGCATAGTTTCAACATTTAAATAAGTGACAACCTTTTGTTCCTAAATGGGAGTTTGGTGGTGTGGTCTTAACCCACTGAGTGTGTGTGTCACACAAGTGTGACTGTCAGCTGATCAGTCCAAACGAAGCCTGTACAGCTGGATAGAGTGTGAAATGTACAAACCTTTTAACACCACTTGGTGGCCGAGAGGTGTGGCTTTTCACTTTCCGCGAGAACTGGAAGTGGTCCAATGCAATAAGTAGGTCAAATCAGCATTTGCAGCCCACCCCCTTTCATTCTGCTGTTTGACACGGAGGAGACAGGATGGCAAGGAAGACGCTCTCAGCTGAAGAGGTTTTAGCACTGGTGTTCGCCGCTCCTGGTTCAGAGGAATAGCTTAGCCCTAGTTTTTTTTTTTTTTTTTTTTTTTTTTTTTTTTTTTTGTTACTTATTTGTACCCGTAGGTAGATTTGGTTTGCAGTCTGGTGACAAGCCACCGGCTGCTGGTCGCTGCGTGCGCGAGCGCCCTAAACCTACATGTTTTTGGTATGCGGGAGGAAACCGGAGAAATCCCGGAGTAAACCCACGCAACACGGGGAGAACATGCAAACTCCACACAGCTCACTGTTGGTCAGGGGCTGGGATCGAACCCACGACCTCATGATCCCCGCGATCCCCCGGCCAAGGGTAAAACTGTGCTGCCACAGTGCTAAACCACTGCGCCACCGTGCAGCCATCTGAGGAAGAGTCCAGCTCTGATTATGTGCCTTTGGACAATGGTGTAAGCAGTTCTGGCAAAGGTGGAGATGAACATCTTGCGCGCGATGCTGTAGCTGCGTTTTCTGTGTCCAGCCGTGCCCAAAATGGCACAGGAGTGTCGTCTGCAAATTGTTCTACTTTGCCAAACCATGGTTGCGGGGCGAAAAGGTCCAGAGCAGCCCATGGGTGATGTTTTGGTGGGCAAGAGCGCACAGCCGGTTGGTATCGACGTGCACCACGTGTGCGCAGTGGCAGGTCAACAACAGGCAGTGGCGATTTTTTTTTTTTAAATAATTTTTAGTGGTGACATAGCGACATAGTGTGAAACAAAAATTGTTTTTTTCTTTAATGATTTTTAGTAATTTTGGCAATGAATGAACAAAGGACCGTGTGGTGACAGTGTAAAACAAAAATTGTTTTTTTAATAATTTTTAGTAATTTTGGCAATGAATGGACAAAGGACCGTATGGTGAATGGACAAAGGACCATGTGGTGACAGTGTGAAACAAAAAATGTTTTTTTTTTAATAATTTTTAGTAATTTTGGCAACCTTGACAGATCAGGGCAGAGACTTACTGACAAAATGACCACAATGACCAAATATAATAAAATTTGGATTGTTGCAATGTGCAAATTAGGTCCAATTATGCACTATGCATGGATGCATGTTCACTTGGCAGACACTTGGGTTCCTCTGCAACATTTTTGTAATTGGGATTGTGCATCTAATTATAATCATTCTGAAGCTATACTGTGATAATAACATTTGGATTGTTTGAATATGCAAATTAGGTCCAATTATGCACTATGCATGGATGCGCGTTCACTTGGCAGACACTTGGGTTCCTCTGCAACATTTTTGTAATTGGGACTGTGCATCTAACTATAATCATTCTGAAGCTATTGTCATTTGAAAATATGAAGTCAAACTCTGCATTTTCCTGCCAAAAATTCTACACACTCAGAGTTTACATTGTCAGCGGTTGTATTCTTTGATAGGTCTGTGAACTTTAACACGACCTGCGAAAGTGGTGTGACTTTTTCGTGTCCCTAAAATTAGATAAAAAGAATCACCATCTTCAAGGGGATTAGGTTTCTTGGCAAAACTTTCCACTACTAACACCAACGAGTTCAGGGGTCCACCTTGAAACCGTTGCCCTCGGATTAAAGTTATTTTATTTTTATAATCATCCCACTCCTGTGGGTAGATGCCCCAGGTATATTCCTCTTTCCCAGTAGTCCAATAAAACCCCTTCCAGTTTTGACATGATGGGGTCCCCAGGCGTATACATACAAAAACAACTTTATCTGTCCAATAATATGGAGGACCTTTTCTATCACCACATCCAATCACATCACACAAGTCAATAGTCACTACGGTACGCTTCCCAATTTGAGTCCGTATCTCTAATTTCATTCCAGTTTTGTCACTGATCGGTGTGTACACTGAGCGCTTAGCTCCATGAACTCCATCATGGAGATGAATTTCCCACCAGATAACAGGGAAGGATATGATCAATGCTAGGAGCAACAGGAGACAAAAAATTGCCCTAGTGGATCAATTAGGCAATGTGGGAAACACCATCTCAGCCTACGTTATCTATGTCTTCAACAGTTTGCAGTAAAGGTCAACTTGGCTCAGCTGCTCTAGCACAATGAGTTTCATGAATCCAATTACTGAGCTTTCCTTTTTTCCAGACCTGCACTGCATGTGATGTGGATTTTATCACTTTAAAAGGTCCCTGCCACTTAGGAGAATCCCAATGGGGCCTTATCACTTTTTGCCATACCCAGTCACCAAGTTCCAATGGGGTAGTGCCTCCTTGTCTGTCCTTGTTGAGAATATCCGGAACCTGTTGAGAGAGAGCTTCAGATATTTTTCTGAGACTCTTAATGTACTATGACAATTCTACAGCTTGACTATTTCTTGGAGTCTAAGGCGGATCAACAAATGGTTCTGGCATCTTTCTCCCTGTTAGCAGCTCATGAGAAATCAGGCAGAGTGTCGTGTTGGGGGTATATCGCAGTGCTATCAGCGCTAATGGCAGTGCATCGACCCATCTCATGCCTGTTCCCATGCATTGTTTGGCTAGCATTCTCTTCACTGTTCTGTTTGCTGTCTCAACTAGCCCTTGGGAGGATGGATGCACTACAGAGCCAAACTTATGCCTTAAGCCTAAGGCACATTCATCTTCCTTCAAATGTTTATTTGCAAAATGACAGTCATTGACTGACCTGATCACTCTTGGAAAACCATGTCTGGGAATCACTTCCTCTGTCAGCCATTTAATCACTTCCTTTGCACTGTCTGTTTTACATGCTTTTGCCTCAACCATCCATCCATCCATCCATCCATCTTCTACCGCTTTTCCGGGTCGCGGAGGCAGCAGTTCAAGTAGAGAAACCCAGACTTCCCTCTCCCCAGCCACCTGCTCCAGCTCTTCAGAGAGGATACCAAGGCGTTCCCAGACCGGCTGGGAGACATAGTCTCTCCAGCGAGTCCTGGGCCTGCCCCGGGGTTTCCTCCCAGTGGGACATGCCCGAAACACCTCAAGTGGGAGGCGACCAGGAAGCATCATGATCAGATGCCCATACCACCTCAACTGGCTCCTTTCAATGTGGAGGAGCAGCAGTTCTACTCTGAGCCTCTCCCAGATGGCTGAGCTCCTCATCCTATCTCTGAGGGTAAGTCCAGCGATCCTATGAAGAAAGATAATTTCAGCTGCTTGTATCTGTGATCTCGTTCTTTCAGTCATTACCCAAAGGTCATGACCATAGGTGAGGGTAGGAATGTAGATTGAATGGTAAATCGACAGCTTTGCCTTAGAGCTCAGCTCCCTCTTCACTACAACAGACTGGTACAATGTCCGCATCACTGCAGATGCTGCTCAAGTCCATCTATCAATCTCTCACTCCATTCTCCCCTCACTCATGAATAAGACCCCAAGATTCTTAAACTCCTCCACTTGGGGCAGGAGCTTGTCCCCAACCCGGAGAAGACAATCCACCTTTTTCCAGCTGAGGACCATGGACTCGGACTTGGAGGTACTGATTCTCATCCCTGCCGCTTCACACTCAATGGCAAACCATCCCAGTAAGAACTGTAGGTCATTGCTGGATGAAGCTAGCAGGACAACATCATCTGCAAACAACAGAGATGAGATCCTGTGGTCACCAAGCATGACACCCTCTGTTCCCTGGCTGCGCCTAGAAATCCTGTCTATAAAAATTATGAACAGGATCAGTGACAAAGGGCAGCCCTGGTTGAGTCCAACTCTCACTGGGAATGGGTCCGATCGAGTGTTGGCAATACGAACCAAACTCTCACAACAGTTGTACAGAGACTGAATAGCTCATAACAACAATCCCGATACCCCATACTCCCGAAGCACCCCCTACAAAAAAAACACGAGGGACGCGGTCGAATACCTTCTCCAAGTCCACAAAACACATGTAAACTGGTTGGGCAAACTCCCACAAACCCTCGAGGATTGTCAAGAGGGTAAAGAGCTGGTCCAATGTGCCACGGCCAGGACAAAAACCACATTGCTCTTCCTGAATCCAAGGTTAGACCAACAGCCGGACTCTCCTCTCCAGTACCTTGGCATAGACCTTCCCAGGGAGGCTGAGGAGTGTGATCCGTCTAAAGTTGGAGCACACCCTCCGGTCCCCTTTTTTGAAGAAAGGAACAACCACTCCGGTCTGCCATGCCAAAGGCACTGCCCCCGACCTCCACGCAATGTTGCAGAGGCGTGTCAACCATGACAGCCCTACAACATCCAGGGCCTTGAGGTACTCAGAACGAATCTCATCCACCCCCAGGGCCCGGCCACCAAAGAGATTTTTAACCACCTTGGTGACCTCAGCCCCTGTGATTGGTGAGTCGTCCCCCTCGTCCACAAGCCCTGCTTCCTCTGTGGAAGGCATATCAGTGGGATTGAGGAGATCCTCGAAGTATTCCTTCCACCACCTGACAATATCCCCATTCGAAGTCAGCAGCGCCCCATCCGCACCATACACAGTGTGGACAGGGAGCTGCTTCCTCCTCCTGAACCCCCGGACGTTTTGCCAGAATCTCTTCAAGGCCGACCAAAAGTCTTGTTCCATGGCTTCACCGAACTCCTCCCACACCCGAGTTTTTGCTTCAGCAACCACCCAAGCTGCACTCCGCTTGGCCCGCCAGTACACCTCAGCTGCTTCAGGAGTCCCACAAGCTAACCAAGCCTGAAAGGACTCCTTCTTCAGCTTAATGGCCACACGAGATGCCCCGATGACCTTGCGGCTGCAGCTCTGGGCCGCCGCTTCAACAATGGCAATAGAGAACATGGCCCATTCAGACTCCATGTCTCCAGACTCCCTCGGAATGTGGTTGAAGTTCTTCCAGAGGTGGGAGTTGAAGACCTCCCGGACAGGGGTCTCAGCTAGACGTTCCCAGCACACCTTCACTATTTGTTTAGGTCTACCAGGTCTGAATAGCATCCTCCCCTTCCATCGGGGAGGATGCAAGCTTGGGATCAGACCACCAAGGTCTCCGCCTTTGACCGCCACCTAATCCACATAGCACCAGACCCCCATGATCCCTCCTGCAGGTGGTGAGCCCACTGGAGGGGCTTTTTCCTCACCCCATCTTGAAAATGTATCCACACACACCATCACATATCTGTAGCCTCTGCATCTGTTTTCTGGGCCCATGTCTGTAAAGTCAATCACAATGTCTTTCCATGGCCCTTCATCGGCTGGAAAAGCTCCCATAGAGGCCTTTAACATGTGTTTAGGATTGAACTTCTGGCATGCTTCACATTCAGAGACAACTAGTTCTGCAACCTCAACCAAATGTGGATGCCACCAATGTACTTCAGTCAAAGCAGAGATTTTTGTTTTTGAGACATGGCCTTTTAAGTGTGCTTCTCTGCACAACAACAACAACACCTTAGCCGAGGCTACTAGCCTTCCATCAACTGATCTCCACAAACCTTCTTCATCCTTCTTTGCCCCTTTCTCTATCCACCTACTCTTTTCCTCAGGACTTGCCTTCTCTTGTAGCTGCTTGATTTCCTCTGTGCCTTGTTTCATGTACTCCTGATCTTCTTTCTGCACCATCATGTTTGCTTGCACAACCTGCTTAGCAGCCAAATCAGCAGCTTCATTTCCTTTAGCTACACTTGCATTTCCTTTTTGATGTCCTTTGCACTTCAAAATTGCAAACCTCTTTGGTTGACCCATGGCCTCAAACAGCTCAACCATTTCTGTTAGGTGTCTAATTGTTGTGTTGGTTGAGTTGAGGAAACCCTTCCTTTTCCAGTGTGGTAAATCAACATGTGCAGCCTGATGTGCATAAGCTGAATCAGTGTATATGTTTGCCTCTTGTTGTTTAGCATATTGACATGCTTTAGTAAAGGCTACAATTTCAGCTTTTTGAGCAGAAGCAGGCTGGTCTACCATTCCTGCCTCTACAGTTTGAAATTCACCTGTCTCCTCATCATACTTTACAACTGCATATGAAGCACTCAAAGATCCATCTGTTTTCCTGTAGCAACATTCATCACAAAAAAAGATTCAAATTTGGATGTTCAATTTCATCAGATTGAAGATTTGGAACAGCTTTCATGTCTGTTTCCACAATTGCAGAACAGTCATGAGATTTACCTGTGAACATGTCCTCTGCCATGTTTGTGCCTTCACTTGTGTAAATGGCATTTGGTGTTTGCAGTATTCTTTTCAACCTTTGTGTTCTTTTGGCTGAAAGTATGAACAACACACTTTGTAGATACAATGCTACCCTGTGCATTGTGTGCACAATCACAGTGTGTTGCTGAGGCTGTTGTGTCTACTGTGGCTGATCTGGCCACACCCCAGGTCCTGGGGGTGAAGTAGCTGTGTAGTTTGTCCAGGCATGTCCTCTGCCAGAACGTGGAGCTCTGCAGTCACAAGCCCAATGTTCTGACCTTCCACATTGATAGCACATGTTCTGTGGACCAGTTGATCTCATGCCACCTCTGTATGCACCTCTTCCATGCTCCGTTTGTGGTGGGTGGGAATACCATTGTTGCTGGGGTGCCAACATAAAAAATTCAGCAGTGATGGGGCCAATAATAGCCTGAGGGGCTGCCACTGGGACAGCCAGAGCCTGTTCAGTAGTTGTTGTTTTTTTTTGTTTGTTTGTTTGTTTTTGTCTTTACTCACTACATCCCTAACTGCTTTCAGCTGGACTTTTACCAGCTGTTTTGATAAATCTGCTGTTTCTGTCTCTTTCTCATTTTGTTTTTTATTGTATTGTTTCACATGATGCACATGTGAGAGCCATTCTGCCCAGGGGCAGGTATTCAATCCCACTACCCCTTCCAGTGCGGCTCTGACATGCGGTGGTACTGATGTCTGTATGACATTACAGAATACTGGTGATGTGGTAGCATTGTTACATGGGTTTTCTCCAGTCATGTCAGTCCAAAGTGCCAAACAACTATCCACATAGGCTCCTACCTCCTCTCCTTTTTTCATTGGTATGGCTGTTAACTCTGCACTAGTGAGATCTATAGGAAACATCCTTCTCATTACTGCAAAAATCTCATCATTGTGGTTTCTGAATAGTGCCTCATCAGGCTCATTAGTGGTGCCAGCCTCTTCCTTTATGTTCTTAAGCATAGTGGCTGAGGTGTGGGTAGCCACTATTCTTATAATATCTGCCAAGCACAAACAGCAACCAACTGTTACCTTCTGCATAGCTCTAATCCACGGAGAGGCCCCTGAAGTTAGCAAAGGCAATGCACCACAAATGCCTTTTAGGTCCTTAAATGACCATTCTACATATTGTGCTGCCCCAGTTTCAGTAGCGATCATGGGCAAGTGTTTATAGCTTACTTTTGGTATGTCTCCTGCTTGTAAACGTGTGCGCTGAGATGCCCCTTCGGTCAGATTTTCTATTGTGGATCCATAATCACTAATTTTGCATTGTTTTTGTGTGCCTGTCGGTGCCTTTTTGTCTGTATAATTGATTATTTTCTTAGGGGTGGCTATTCCAGTAACAGATAAATTATGCAGACTGGTTCTGGTTCCTTCTCAAAGTTTTCCTAATCCTTCCAATGTCCATAAACAGCCTCCCAGTCATCTCCCTTATCCCCTGTTTCCTGTTTTGCTGAGGGGGTTGAGGTAAGGGGCAATCCTGATTTAATCAGGACCCTTCTCCTCTTCCTGTTCCTCACTGTCATGATCATGCTGACTCATAGGCTTGTTACATGTGTGTTGATTAATGACTTGGTGTATTTTATTTACTGTTGCTTCGTTATCTGTGGTGGACTCCATTGGCCTCATGTGTAGTACTCCTGTTACTGCTTATACCGCATCCAAATTGTCATTGACAAAAGTAGTAAGGGCTATCTGCTTAGAGAGCATGTTTACACACTCTGTATAGGGACTAGGGCGAGGTATCTGTTGTGCTGGAGGGGCTGTTGGAGGAGGTGAGGCAACATCATCATACTGGGGTGGTTTCTCACTGTCCTCTTTTTGCTTAATCAGCTGCAAAGTTACTTTTCCAGTATCACTTACAATTTCCCGTCCTTTCAATGCTGCTCAAGTTTAGGAATCTAACACATAGTCCTGGTCTTTTTCTTCTCTGTTTCTTGCAACTTATTCTTAATTTTTCCCAATCTGATTTTCCTCTGCAGTGAGATAACTTTGTATGATTATCTGCAGTATTTCCACCAGTTTAGTTGATTGAGGCATTGCTTTTTCTGACCCTGGTAAAAATCCTTAATCCTGCATCTCACACACCCACTGACTTTCTGACTTCCTTTTTTCTGTCTCTCACACCTGTCTTTCTGTCAGTTGCCTTTTCTGTTTTCTTCACAGTAAAAAAAAAAAAATGGTTTTGATGCTGCCATGTTAGATAATCTTTACAAACTATGTAAAGAAAAAGTTAATTGATATTTACAACCCTAGGGTTCAAACTCCAGATACTGAATCCTTTCTGGATTTCTGGCCTCACCAAGCTTCTACTTCCTACAATCCTTTGTTTCTTGTAGACCAAAAAATATTTACATTTCCCCAGGCTTTTGCCTTTGTTTCCAACCCTCAAAATACACTTCCTCTTTTTTCAGACAACCAGAAGTGGGAATTCGGGATCAGGGCTAACCCCTTTCACCCTACACCACTCTTTGTGTCTTAAATTGGCATAAAAACCGGTTAACCACCCAAACAGTTTTCCCAGACAAAACATCAACTTGCACAATATTTGCAGATCTATTTGTGTATGTTTGTGTCTTTGTCCCTGCCGCTTGGAATCACTTTTAATCTTAACCAGTTTAACTATGCGTAGAGGGTCCTTACATAGACCCGCATCCGGCATCTATACCAGAGGGACCTTATCATATAGATTAATCCCAGATTAATTTTAACAAACTGGCTATACAGTTACTCACTATTTGTTGTTCTTTTACAGTCTCATGCTGTATCTCTTCATTTTCATTATTCTTGTATTTCTCACTCTTTGATTAAACTTGAGAATCTTGTAATTATTCTTATATTACTCACTCATTGATGAAATTTGAGACTCTTGTAATTATTAGACTTCCTTATTTTTATGCTGACTTGTTGATGTAAAATAAGATCTCGCCCTGTATTAATATTTCTTCTTATTTGTCTCTAAAAAGCAGCTCACTGATCTGACCCTAAAATGTGATGATTAACATACAGTACTCTTTGCATGTTCTCAGTTTTTTTCAAAAAATGACATTAAATTCTCAAATTCTTGATTTCTGGTAAAATTGTAATTATGACAAAAAAAACTTACTTTGCATATTGCAAACAATCTTACAGAGATTTTTGAAAGAGGTTCTCTGCTCACCTTGTTAATGGGTGCCCCGAATTGTCTGCAATAGACAGGTGAAAGCTTTTTGTCCGGTCGCCTCCGATGTCCCTCAGTGGAGTCGGCCAACTGGCCAATCATGTCAGCGGTCACCAAGTTCTAAAACTCTTCTTTGAAAGTGTGTTCAAAATTGGACAGTTAGCACAAAACCATTATTTAAAGATTAATAATAACACAAGATAGACTATTTCTCAACTTATCTTTTTATTGAAGCATGCAGAGAGTAACACAGCTGTGGGTCTTCGTCCTCAGCACAACCTGACAGGAAAAGACCCCAAAGTGTTCGCAGTTACATTTATCTTCTGGCTACTTGGGCATTCCCAACATAGCCTCCTACAATGGCTGCCTCGTGCTGGACCAGTCAAAATCAGTTCCTTCATCAGATGCTCGTTGAACAGGTCAAAACCAGTATCTTCATAAGTTGCTCCTTTGTCCTGCAGTGGCTGGCTGGCTGCTGACAGATGTTTCTTGTTGTTCTCAAACTGTCCCCTTTCACTTCCTATCACAACCCCATGATCAACCTCATGATCAACCCCATGACCCAGGGACATTTCTCTATATGTATGCAGAAAGCATTCTTCATTGCAGAAGCAGTTGGTGTGTGTATGTAGCTAAAATCACTTCCTGTTATGTAGGCAGATGTCCAGTGCAAAGACTTCCTACAACAATAAGCACTTTGTGTGACTCCTTTTATCTAATTAACACATTCTTCACTAAAACATTCTTATCTATCTAAAATATTCTATCACAAACATATTTTCACTAAACTACTCAGATGGTTCATAATTCATATATCTGTCCTACAAAGATCCATATGCATGGCTTGTATGCAGCAGGAAGGTATAGCGTGTATTGTGCAAGCACTGAGTCTGATATTAGAAATGCCACACAGGTCAAACACAGGCAGGAGGGGGTGTAACAACCTTTCCCATGTGACATTTTGCGAGAGCTTACACTATATTATTGACTGTAGGTTAATGAACAAGCTGGGACCATGGATCTCTGGCAGGGTGACTAGAATTCACAGATAAGCTAGCTAGCAAGCTTGCTGGCTAAGCTAGTCTGACTTTAAGCTAGTCTCACTGTAGCTATGAACTCCGAGGCTCAGAAGAACACTTCCCCTTGTCCTCTGAGGAGTGGGTATGAAAGACTAGGCTTAAGGAAGGTCTGTATCAGGTCTGCTAAGTAATGACATAGTAATCTTGAGAAAGAAAACAGCAAATCCATATGAGGCATTTCAAGCAGAGTTGTTGTAATAAGGTGTCATGGTCTGTAGGTGAGCACACCCTTCACACTCACAGCAGTATTGATTAACCTGATTACCTGCAGCTGCTCTCATTAGTACACCGGTCCTAATTACTACCTCAGTTTATATAGACCTCATTGTGCTCTAGTTCCTCATGGGATTGACTCGACTCTACATCTCATCATGCTGTCTGGTTCTTCTGCTCCCCAAGCTCTTGTGTGCCTCACCTGATGACCAAACTTCCCCCACAGATTCATGTAAGCCTGCAAAATCAGTTAATCACCAAAACCTAGCTTGAATCTTCCCCTGCCTCTCCTCAGTGCCTCCTGCAACTGAGCCACCTCTGTTCATCTCCATTTGCACCCACCTGGAAGGAAAAGGAAAACAGTCAGGATTATTCATTCTGTATATTACAATATACTTAACCTTATCGTCATAAAAAAAAATGGGCCTGGGGTACCTCCATACTCACTCTCTGAAGAACATGCAGTTACCAGATTCATTCCCCAACTCCACCAGCAAGATACCTACCATTGTGAAGTCCCCATCCACACTTCTCCAACACACTCCTTCCTCAGTAAGTGAGCTACCATTTCCAAACCACTTCAATAAACATCATCAGTTTTCCACCTCTTCCCCAGAAGAAAGGACATAGCTACCACTAATCACCATTACAGTAAGAATAATCACTCTTTCTATTTTGCCAACTATTTCCCTGCTGCATACTCACATCTCCTCTTCTCCTTCCCCTGTAGGTCAGACACTCCCAAGAACCGTCAACACCTCTTTTAACCCCTTGCACTCTGGTCAATTTCCCTAAAAACGCCAAAAAATAACTTGCCCAAAGTAAATCAAAAGCTGTTCTTCAACCCTTTGCAGCATCTTCATGGGGTTGGTCTCATTTAAAAGAAAACACTTTGAATTTTTTGGCAAAACAGTCATAATCTCTATAAGTGCTCCAGCCACTGAGTAACAGTCATCTAAACATAGTGAACTTGAAGAAAATAAATTTCGCCTGGGTGTTTTTTTGGACACAAATGCTTGCAAATAACACACAGCTTCAAATCCTGGCTGGAAAATGGAACAGAAATGTAGAACCAAGTGTTATCCAGCTGAGGTCAAAATTTAGTAACAATACCACAAAAAATGAATATATTACACAGCATTGTTCTCAGGTTGTTCCCAGGCGTTTTTGAACTGTGCCAAATTGTGCCAAATGGCACAGTTTGGAAAAAACATCTGTAACTTTCGAATGATTCAATATAGAAGCTTCATCTTGGGCTCTAATGAAAGGTGACACTCAGGGCTGTGTGTGTGTGTGTGTTGGAGGGGGTTGTCCCCCCCCCCCCCCGCTACAGAGGATGGACATCGCCCGGTGCACGGGTTCGTGTGCCGCGGTCAGTCATGTGGCGATGACGCACAGTTGTAATTTACCGATCGGTCAAAAGTCATTTTTGATTACAATTTTTAGGGATAAAGAATAATTTAGCTTATAACACTTACCTGTTCACAACAGCAGCGTAGCTGGCGAACTTCTCTTCCTCATTGTCAGACGACCATGAAGCTGATCCGCTTGTTACAGACTCGTGGTTCTGGTCTCGCGACCCGGTCAAACCATAATTCCATTATTGCGGTTTTGCGCTTCCATGATTGCGGTTTTGGCGAATGATTTTTCAAAACAAATAAGAACAGTAGTTAGAAATAAAGACTGGCGAACGCCTGTGTGTCACCCAGCCTTACACAAAACAGCTTTCGAACTTCTGTGCTTCAATTGGCTGGCTGCATTCGCAGCCGTTGGTAGGCGGGTCCTTCTTGCTAGGTTTTCAGTCATTGGTTCTTCAAGGTTTCAGAAACCCAATTCAAGGCTCTTATTAGTCGAATGAGAGGTCAATCACATCTAAACCAATCAAAGCACTCCTTTGGCTTTCTGTTCGTGGCTGTGTCTGTAGTGGAAGAAGGGAAATGCAGGTGTTTTTTTTTTTCAGTGCCTCCTAGGATGCACAGTGTACATACTAGGATGCCCTCGTGCGTCCTAGGACGCAGAGACGTGCCCGCCCGCGGTACTCCCAAGTGCAACAGGTTAATAAGATTAAATTAAATTCAATTACATATTGTCTCTGTGTGCTTGCTATGCTAACTGTCACTGGGTCCTGTACTGAAACCATGTCATAAGGAGAACTCCTGCAAGGCAGACTTTGAGCTGTTTGGCTTTGAAGACCATATAATGTTAAAAAAAAAAAAAAAGATGAGATAATGGACTACAAAGGGTAAACCACAAAAAAAAAAAAACATAATAGTGGCTCTTTAATATTTTTTTATGTACTGACTTATTCATACAGTAAGTGAAATCACCTATTTCTAAACTCCTCTGTGTGTGTGTGTGTGTGTGTGTGTGTGTGTGTGTGTGTGTGTGTGAATGTAATACCCAGTAGCTGTTGGACTGAGTATATTACAAACATTTGTTTGCATACGCTGATCTTAATATTATAGCATTAATCTAAAGCTTTTGTTTTGCTTTGTTTTGTTTTGTTTCCGTGTACTCAGATTAAAGCTGTACTTATAGACATTACTTTTCTGACAGCTTCTCTTGAATTATACAGTGTTTTTTAGTCAGTGCTGTCTGCACATTGTTATGATGTTCATGTAAACAGCAAAGAGGCAATGCACTGTGAGCCACAACAATATCAGTAACCATGACAGAAACCAGTGTTAAATAATGAGCCAATCACACACACACACACACACACACACATTCTGACACATACTCACGACGGTGGTTGTAAATGGTGTTTGTGTAAAAGCATCATTTGTAGGGAACACTACTCAGCAGGAGAAGCCCCAGGTTTAGCTTTCTGACAGTGAAAAGGCCAGTTCTTACATTTAAATTCAAGTCATAGTACTGATGATCTGATTAAAACCGATTGGATATTTATCATGAATATTTCCGACATTACATTAAGAGGACAAAGTTGGTGTACTATGCCAAAAATGTGTTATTGTCATGTACCAAGCCTCTTAATAGTTATAACTTTGAGTATAAGTTATAGTGGTACTATTAATTAAACTTTCAGCAATATATTTTGAGATTTCATTCTATAATATATTTTCAAAAGTCTTATCACAATTCTGGTATGTATATTTTTGAACTGCTCCCCGTATTAACTGCTCAATGGTCGTGTGAGTTAAGTTAATTAGTTCAGTGTTTTTCATTGCAACAGCAGCTCATCTCAGCTCTAATGTGAACTGAGATGAGCTCTTCACACTGTCCCCAAGGCTTTCTTTAATGTATGTGAAATGTTACACATTAATTAAGGACAAATTAATTTTGGGTGCAGGGGGAATTAATTTTCTGTGAACATGTCAAAATCAGAAAGCTGTTATTGGCCTAATGACAGCTACACTTACAGCTGCTCGACAGGTATGGGATTACAATCAAAGCTGCTTAGTAACCATGACACATGACATATCTGGACTGTATATAAAATTAAGAATGCAGTCTATAGGTGGCTTCCAAAATACTGCTTCAAACAATGACTAAACCATCACTGCTTTTTAAAATATAGAACACTATGTAACCATAGCTAAAGTAACACTTTGCACTTAAATGTTGGGAGATAATGTCAGCAAAAAATTTTTATTTCCCTACAAATTCTAAAACTTCTCTTAATCCTTAAATTCTTAATGTAAAGCCTTATATTACATCAGACAGGATGATATCAGTTTGGTATAAGCATACAAATTAAAAGGCAACACTTTTCAAGCATCTTTTAAGTTGCATTTTCTGTCTTAAATGCTTTCCTGTGAGAACAGCTTGTTGGCTCCTTACCCTCTCACCAAATGCTGAATGGTGTACCTCTGACCAGGACATCTCCTTTATGGATATTGACACCATGCATTTTGCAGCCACTGCAGAAAGGCTGACCCTTTTCACACATCTGCATAAGATGTGTTGAGCCACACAGGTCATGGTGACAAATGAAGCCATTGAGGCAGATTTTTTTTTTTTTTACAGCAGAACCTGTGAAAGAAGTGGAAGTGCTGTACTCACATTATCCGTCCTTCAGTGTCCTCTACAGTCATTAGGGTTTAATCATTAGAATGGAACTTATAACTCACATGCCAAAAAGCACTAAATGGACACTTTCTCACCTCACCTGCAATCTTAGATATTTATGTCTCCTGGTGCAAAATAAAAGACACTCTGTCACTTCGTTCATTGCAGATGATCCCTTTCTTGTTCTTCCAATGGACAATTGAGGCACCAGTTTACCAGTGTTGTACACACGTGGACAAAATTGTTGGTACCCCTCTGTTAATGAAAGAAAAGCCCACAATGGTCACAGAAATAACTTGAATCTGACAAAAGTGGTAATAAATAAAAATTCTATAAAAATTAACCACTGAAAATTAGACAATGCTTTTGAATTGTGATTCAACAGAATTATTTTAAAAAACAAACTCATGAAACAGGCCTGGACAAAAATTATGGTATCCTTAACTTAATATTTTGATGCACAACCTTTTGAGGCAATCACTGCAATCAAACGATTTCTGTAACTGTCAATGAGACTTCTGCACCTCTCAGCAGTTATTTTGGCCCACTCCTCACGAGCAAACTGCTCCAGTTGTCTCAGGTTTGAAGGGTGTCTTCTCCACACGGCATGTTTCAGCTTCTTCCACAGATGTTCAATAGGATTTAGATCAGGGCTCATAGAAGGCCACTTTAGAATAGTCCAGTGTTTCGCTCTTAGCCATTCTTGGGTGTTTTTAGCTGTGTGTTTTGGGTCATTATCCTGTTGCAAGACCCATGACCTGCCACTGAGACCAAGCTGTCTGACACTGGGCAGGACATTTCTCTCTAGAATACCTTGATAGTCTTGAGATTTCATTGTACCCTGCACAGATTCAAGACACCCTGTGCCAGATGCAGCAAAGCAGCCCCACAACATAACAGAACCTCCTCCATGTTTCACAGTAGGGACAGTGTTCTTTTCTTGGTATGCTTCATTTTTGTGTCTGTGAACATAGAGCTGATGTGCCTTGCCAAAAAGTTCCAGTTTTGTCTCGTCTGTCCATAGGACATTCTCCCAGAAGCTTTGCGGCTTGTCAACATGCAGTTTGGCAAATTCCATTCTGGCTTTTTTATGATTTGTTTTCAACAGTGGTGTCCTCCTTGGTCATCTCCCATGAAGTCCACTTTGGCTCAAACAATGACGGATGGTGCAATCTGACCCTGATGTACCTTGACCTTGGAGTTCACCATGAATGTGTTGAGAGGTTGTTCTGGGCTCTTTTGTTACCATTCGTATTATCCGTCTCCTCCTGTGGCCACGTCCAGGGATGTTGACTACAGTCCCGTGGATCTTAAATTTCTGAATAATATGTGCAACTGTAGTCACAGGAACATCAAGCTGCTTGGAGATGGTCTTATAGCCTTTACCTTTAACATGCTTGTCTATAATTTTCTTTCTAATCTCCTGAGACAACTCTCTCCTTTGCTTCCTCTGGTCCATGTTTAATGTGGTACACACCATGTCACCAAACAGCACAGTGACTACTTGCCACCCTTTAAATAGGCCGACTGACTGATTACAAGTTTGTAGACACCTGTGATGTTAATTAGAGGACACATCTTGGTTGAACATGTCCCTGTGGTCACATTATTTTCAATCTTTTCTAGGGGTACCATCATTTTTGTCCAGGCCTGTTTCATGAGTTTGTTTTTAAAGTAATTCTGTTGAAAGTTTCTGTTTAAAGATTTTTTTTACAGCAATCTGCCAGTCATGGGGAGAAATGAAAGCAAAATTCTAAAGTGTTTGTAGTTGTGCATCATGTAATGGAGGGTAGGTTAAGATGCTTATTTAACCCAAACCACCAGCTTTTTCTAAAATTATCCAGTTTCACTTGTGTACTTTGATTGGTTCAAGTGAGGTGAACAATAAAGCTTGATTATGTTACATTCTTGATGGTTCAATAATAAAAACCCAAAAGAAAAGTGTTAAGTTTGTGTAACAGTTTCCAGAGTTCTCAGTTGCCCTTTCTGTTAGTTTCCTAGGGTGTCCTTTGGTATTGGTGTTTTGACATAGCAAAAATAGCATTATATGTGGAAGCCCCATTTAAGAGACCTTTGTGAAGAGATCCCATTTTTACTTTGTCTTTTTTTTCCTGTTGACTTTATTTCACTTCCTGGTTAGGTTTAGACACTAAAACTTACTAAAATCTAAAGATGGTTATTTTGAGTTAAGAGTGCCTGTTATGTATGGAAAATGCCTGGGCCAAGGATGAGGCAAGATGAGTTGGCAAACACAGTTTTATTACAGAGAATCGGCAGCATTACATGACAGCACCTAGTGTGGGCATCGGGCATAAGAGAGCCTAAGATACTGTAGATGCCCCCTGCCTTATATAGGGCAGTGCGTTGACGTGACAGGACATCCACGTCACCACACTGCACTTCACAATAAAGTGCCCTTTATTTCTATATTATATTTCCTCCCTGCTTTAGAAAAGTCCAAAACCACACACACAATTGAAACCCCCCCAATTTGGAACTCGAATCACGCACTAAAATAACAAAAAACAATGTACTAAACTGGCCTAACACACTCACTCAAAACAACCTAAAATAGGGCTGATAGATGGACTACCGTACAGCCAGCATGGCGGGGTGGATTATTCTGTCACCCATACTTAAAGGCCAAATGTCACGTAATTTTTTTTTCTAAATGACAACGAATTTAGATAAAATACACATAGCTTAAACCAAATATTCATACCGGAGACCATATCACCCACCTGTATTTACATAATTGCACAAAATACACCAGGTGAAGGCCCCACCTTGCTTGCTGGCTTGTGACAGCCAGTCCAGACCACGCCCATGTTTTTGACATCACCAGTTGTACCCTGGCTGCCCTGCCTATCCACATTCACACTTATCAACATTGGACAATCATGACGGAAAGTGACAGCGATTGTGAACAAATTAGTTTAGTTTTGTCTTTTTTTTTTGTCAGTGGTTCAGACAGTGACAGAGGCATAGAACCTTACCGGTTCGAGCCGTCCGAGACGGAATCAGATGCTTTGTCTGATGACAACAGTTCCAACGATGACCAGAGAGCAGAACCAGTGGAAAATGTCATTGAACTGGACATTAATCGCCTCCAGAATTGCGAAGCCGGAGGGGGTCTGTCGAGGGCGCCCCATAAATATTGATTTTTCGGAAGCCATTATTATTGCAGTGGAGGAGAGCCGCTGCTGTCAAGAAATTGACCAGATCAATATGAAAATGGAGGCGCATACCTGTCAAGGGAGACGTTTTCGCCGTATTTTGGTGCCAAGCGCGGCTGTGGGAGACGGCAGAGTGGTTTGGGACACTTTTCTGGGAAATGTTTTAAATGTAGTTCGTGTTGTTATTGTCAAATATTTTAAGGAAAATACGGGGAAAATGCAATTTTAGCAAAAACGGGCGTATTGCCATTTCTGTACGCCCAAAAGAAAAAATATACTGGAAAAAAAACTGAGTGTCTTGAGGAGCAGTCCTGTGTGTGATCACTCACAGCTGAGGCGGGCTGATCGCTCAGCGGGAGCGCTTCTCACTACTGTTCGAAGTGTGGAGTCACTCATTAGTTTAATTGTCTGGGCGGGCTGATCGCTCAGCGGGAGCAATTCTCACTACCATGAGAAGTAATTAGGACAATGGTTTAACACGTTGAGCTGTGCAGCGGTTGCGGAACAGACACAGATCCCAGAGAGGTGTGCCTTGTTGCTCCGCCGTTGCTTATAGCCGCTTTTTACGGTGTTGAAGTACGGCGAAAACGTCTCACTTGACAGGTAAGAAAACATTTCCCAGAGAAGTGTCCCTTATTACCCAGCTGTCCCTGATAGTCCCGTTTTAAGGTATGGGTGAAATATCCAATTTTTTCTTTCTTGTTGCTCACTTCAACCTTCCAGTCTCCATATAAACAATCAATTGAAATACCCCAAGCATCAAACTAGGGTACAATCGATTTCGTCACTTCCGCCTTCTTCCCCAGGCGATTCCAGGGGCCGTGTCAGGCCAAGCGCGGCAGTTTTAAATTAACGAATATTCCGTTGTTACTGAAGCATATGCACCAAGACCCGAACGGATCGGTTCCCTTTTATATCTAGTTTCAAGATATTTAAAGTACCCTGTTACGTGACATTTGGCCTTTAAAGAAAAGTACTTTGTCATGTGGTGATCCTCGCGGATCACCAAGAGACACCACAGAGTTCACCAGAGAGTTTGGCTAAGATGTTATTTATTACAGACGTGACAAAACACAACTATGAACCCATAAGGGCAAACAAACACATGACTGAGACTTGGGCTCGTAGGGCTAACCCAGCCGCTACGAGCTAACTGTGACATAACTAAGATGACAGACCTGACATGAAGGTCTGCGGCACTCTCAAGTATGACGAGGCGCAGACCCAGGGCTTGGCAGGACGAAGCCACTCAGACGTAACGTTGACCAATGTCGACTAATAATCCTGCGTCTTACCGTCGTCAGTGCCGGCCTTAAAAGGGCGAAGCACTAACGACGGTAATGACAATCAGCTGACCGGCCGTTGACAGGCAGAAGCCCCACCGAGCACTTTCACAATAAGAGCCCGGCGAGGCCAGAATACAGCCCGCAGCTGTTAAAGCCGGCAGCGAGAATAACTTAGCCCAAGCGCGATCAGAACCGGCGCTCGGGTCATAACAGTACCCTCCCTCCACGGGCGGACTCCGAACGCCCCAAGGAACCACCTTGCCCCCCCCCCCCCCAGGGTGGGAGGTTGGGGGACAGGTGCGGAGGGAGAGAAACCAACCAATGACCAAGACAAAAAAACCATACAAGACAATGACAAGACTAAAAAAAACATACAAGACAATGACAAGACTAACAAGAAAAAATGTACAAATGAAAACAAAAACCAGAACTACAGGTTCAGAGAAACTAGATACAAGAACACATTACCTGCTCATACCAGACTTAACATGAAAAAACAAAAAACAGAGCATTACCCGCTCATACCAGACTATGAAACAAAAACAGAGCATTACCCGCTCATACCAGACTATGAAACAAAAACAGAGCATCACCCGCTCATACCAGACTATGAAACAAAAAACAGAGCATTACTCGCTCAAACCAAACTATACATGAAACAAAAAAAAACAAAAAACAGAGCACTACACTCTCTACCCAGACTATACATAAACCAGCAGGGCTACTGCAAACACACATGAAGCAATCTAAAATTGCTTAACATAACTTTACTATGGCTAGACTGTGGCTTTCAAAAACACAAGAGACAATCAAAAATTGCTTTGACATAACATGACTAAGACTTGACTGTGGCTTTCAAAACAAAGGCATGAGCACTAGATACAACATAACCAGGACGAGAAAG
Organism: Pholidichthys leucotaenia; assembly: GCA_020510985.1. Taxonomy (NCBI): domain Eukaryota; kingdom Metazoa; phylum Chordata; class Actinopteri; order Cichliformes; family Pholidichthyidae; genus Pholidichthys; species Pholidichthys leucotaenia. The sequence goes on along the minus strand of CM035840.1, from coordinate 329,880,171 downwards.
AAAAAAAAAAAGCACAAATACTGAGACACACCCAGGGACCACTACCACCCCCCAACAGTTTATGTCGACCGATGGTCAACGGAGGCGGACCAGGCGGCTCACCAGAGTCCAAAGTCCCGCACGTCCGCTTCTCCGGTGGTCGAACTAGGTAGCCCCATGGCACACATAACAGGTCGGGTGGCCGAACCAAGGCGCCGAACCGGTGAAACAGTCCCTCCGGTGGCCGACCCGTGTCCCTCAGCCACCAGTCCAGGGCATCAACAACCCGCAGCGGCCTCCCTGACGAGAACAAAACTCGGGAAAACCGGGGCGAGCGAACAGGGACCCCCATGGCCCCAGGCGATGATGAAAAGGGGTGGTGATTCTGAGGGGATTGATGAACAGGACGAGCCAAGAATCCGCTCCGCGAAGAAGGGTCTGCAGCTCCTCCTCTGCCAATGGACCACGCTCGTGCTGCCTCACCGCTGGACCCAGATTGGGTCCCAGCTGCACCCACGTTGGGCCCCGATTGGGCCAGAACCGCACCCGCGGTGTACCCCGATTGGGCCTCCGACGAACCCACGTCGGACCCCAATTGGGCTGAAACCGCCCCTGCGGTGGGACCCGATTGGGCCTCCGGTGCAGTTCCGCTGACGAACTCCACCCCCGAACCTGGGACCTCCACCTCAGAGACTCCGACCCGTTCCCCACCGGCGACACTAAAACAAAGCTCGGGGACAGGAAAACCGGGATCAGCATCACCGGTAACAACGGAACCCAGCGAGACGAGCTCGGGCGCAGCAGACGGCTGCTCCTCACTCGTCTCCCCGAGAGGCAGGCAAAAATGCTCAACAAAAGAGGACAGAGACATAAGAGGGAGCACTTGCCTGCACTCGGGTTCCGTTGCCACCCAGGACTCTGACGAGCCGGGTTCAGGGCGACTCTCGTCAGCTGACTCGGACTCAGCTGCGTCGGGCTCCGCAGCTGGCACGATGTCATCAGCAGCCTCAGGTTCCTCCCACGCTGTCGTCCACGCCGACGACCCGTATGGCGTGGAGGCAGGGAACCCTTGACCCACTGGCTCGGACCGCTCCGGCGAGGAGACCCGGGGACGCTTCTTCGTCGGCTCAGGCTCCGGGCACAGTCCGCTCCTCTCCTCCGTCCAAGACATGACTGCAGGGCCGGATGCAGGCTATCCAGCACTGCAGGGGCCCTCCTCGTCCGGCGACGCTGGCCTGGCGTCGTGGACCGCTCAACGGGGGAGAACACAGAGGCAGTAGGTTTAATAATTTTACCACAGCAGGTGGAGGTAGCTCGGGGGGCTGCGAACCCCGAACTCCGCCCCCAGGAGTCAGACAAGGCAGATCATTATTAAGATGTGACAAACAAACGATCACTTGCCTTCCTCCTGGGGCCAGAGATAGTTCCTGCTGTGGGGGACGTCGTTCCTCCTTCTCCCCGCTGGATGGCGACAGAGGGCCCCCTAGGAAAACGAGGTGGGGCCGCTCTCGAAGATTCGCTGACGGGATACGCCGGCAGCGAGTCCAGCCGGGGATTCCACTGAGGGTTGCCCGCGCCGTTACGCCGATGTCCTCGTCGGCCCCCAGACGGCGCGTACTCCTGGACCTGCTCCGGGACGGGAACGGGACACCAACGTGGGGAGCGAGGATGCCTCCTCCTCTGCTTCCCGCTCTCTTCCTCCTCCAGTCCACGAAGAACCTCGCGCTGAGCGGCGAGTTCCTCCCACCTTGATATAACCTCCGGATGATCGTCGTAGTCGAGGGGAAGGCTGTCCAGATACTCCTCAGCGACGCCCAGATGCCAATGCATGTAACTGGAGGTGTCGTCAAATGTAGCGGCGAGGAGCGCCCCATCGGCGTATTCCAGCGCGCTTGCTAGCTCCTTGTCCAGGCACCGACCGCGGCCCCTGGATGACGGCATTCTCCCAGATGTTGACACCCGAACAAGAAGAAACAACAGTCCAATAAAGGCACAAACTCCCGGTGAAACGGCGTCTCAATGCGGCGCCCCCATTTGGGCGACCTGGCAGGAGTATACTGTCATGTGGTGATCCTCGCGGATCATCAAGAGACACCACAGAGTTCACCAGAGAGTTTGGCTAAGATGTTATTTATTACAGACGTGACAAAACACAACTATGAACCATAAGGGCAAACCAACACATGACCTGAGACTGGGCTCGTAGGGCTAACCCAGCCGCTACGAGCTAAACTGTGACATAACTAAGATGACAGACCCTGACATGAAGGTCTGCGGCACTCTCAAGTATGACGAGGCGCAGACCCAGGGCTTGGCAGGACGAAGCCACTCAGACGTAACGTTGACCAATGTCGACTAATAATCCTGCGTCTTACCATCGTCAGTGCCGGCCTTAAAAGGGCGAAGCACTAATGACTGTAATGACAATCAGCTGACCGGCCGTTGACAGGCGGAAGCCCCACCGAGCACTTTCACAATAAGAGCCCGGCGAGGCCAGAATACAGCCCGCAGCTGTCAAAGCCGGCAGCGAGAATAACTTAGCCCGAGCGCGATCAGAACCGAGCGCTCGGGTCATAACATACTTTTTTATTAAACTAAAATCACACGCCGTGCTGCCTAAACTAAAAGAAAAACACATAAATAACCCTATACCATAACATATATGCAAGAACAGCAGAAACTATAAACAACCCATTATTTACAGCACAGTCTCTTGAATGGGAGAGGTAGTACCAGCATGGGGAAAAAAACAGTTCAGTCAGGGGAACCTTTGGGGTGGCCTCATGGCGGCCCCCTCCTGGAGTGCTGAAGCAGGCCCATGGCAGTACCCCCCCAACCCATGGAGTTTTGAAACAACCTCTTGGTGGCCTCCTCCCAGGAGCTTTTGGACACCCAAGGCCAATCTTCCTGACACCAGAGCCTGGGTCCCACACTGCAGCAGCCAACCTCCGCAGAGCCCCTCCATCCGAAGCCGCCGCCCAGATGACCGCAGCTTGTTCACATGCCACAGTGAATTGTCCGTCAGCCGAACAACATGCTGTTCCCAGCTTCTCCCCCACTCCTCAGCAGCGCCCGCTGTTTTTACTGGCTGTGGTCCGATTAGTCGCTGTCCCGACCTCCCGCTGGAACAAACCCGAACCCAGTCCATGACTTGTAACGGCGTTTTACCCTGGTTCAATGTGCTGCTGTGCGCTTGCCAGCTCTGCGCTCTCCTTCTGTCTGGCACCTTCGTTACACTGTGACAGTTCAGCAGTCACCCATTGCTGGCTGAAACTCAACCTGAGCGCTGAAGGTGTCCAATGCTTCCTGGTGTCACTCGTCAGAACGGACCCTCCGCCCACCAATTCAGATGCTCCCACTGCATCCGGCCGAGCGCGGGCACTGAAGTCGTCCGGTTCCTTCACTGAGCCATCCGAAGCGCTCTGCTGTGCTGCGCTGTGCACTGCATCCGAGTTCGTCTGCTGTTATTGTGCGTTGTTGCCTTCTGCATGCTCGGGCCCCTCCTCCAGGCAGCTCTCTCACTGAGACCGTGGAATGGACACTCCGGTGCTGGTGCTTTCATAAAAGCCTCGTTGGTGTTGGTCTCACCTAACGTGGGCTCTCTCTCTTCCTGCTCCGGGTTCTGGCTGCTCGAGGGGTGGGAGGCAATCCCGGTCCTTGTTCTTCCTCCATTTCGTCTTCATCATCCGTGCCGTATCCACTCTCTGCGGTGCATTCACTGTCCACACTGTGCTCTTTGGCCGCACCCACATCTGCGAGCCTGGGCGAACTGGGCCTGGGCCGCTGACCATTTGCCTGCCGATTGTGAAAATAAACCCCAGCTCACCAAATAAAACCCACTCCATAACATTCCCACCCTGGCATGTCACCTGGAACCGGAACACTGGAATCACTTTTTTGCCATACTGCACTGCAAATGTGACGTTCCTGCCAGCACCGGAGCTCCCGTCGTCCAGTAATTCCACGATCAGGGCACCGGGGAGTGAGCCTCCAAACCCATGGCCTCACTCGCTATGGACTGCTTGGCAGCGATGGCTATCATCATGGGTACACTCACGCCGTCTAGCTTCACAGCACGTTGCAGTCCTGACCAACCTTCGGGGCTTGCAATGTTTTATGCCGTCTCCGTAGGGTTTGGAGTTAGTTGGGTTAGCTTTTCTTCGATGGTGGCAGGTTTTCACGTGCTGCGCCACGTTTTCAGGCTTAGCAAAGTAGCTAGTTAGCATCTCAATAACCTCCTCATAACAGTCCATTGGGCCAAGCATTTAGAAAACTCTGACCTTCTGAGCCTAGGAAGTGGAACCAGCAGCGCTCGCTTCCTCACTCCATCCAGCTTCCCCCAGATCCAGAGCCGCGATGTAGGTTTTGAAGGCCCCAACCAGTCGGGCCATGGCACCGGCTCCAGAAAGGCTGCATTGGTGCAAAGCACGCTCCATGAGTTAATCCTCAGTCGCCAAATGTTGTGTATGGAAAAGTCTCGGCCAAGGATGAGGCAAGATGCGATGGTGAACACAGTTTATTAAAGAGAACGGGCAGCATTGCATGACATGGCACCTAGTGGGTGCATAAGAGAGCCTAAGATAGATGCCCCCTGCCTTATATAGGACAGTGCAGTGACGTGACAGGACATCCACATCACTACACTGCACTTCACAATCAAGTGCCCTTTATTTATATATTTCAGTGCCCTTTTCTATCACCAACATTCCTTATTCTGCTCAAAGCATTTAAAGTGCAATTCCCAGGTTAACCACACCAGTGATTAATATGTTGGAAAAAATTAAATAAACAGATATTACAGAAAACATAGTTGTCTGTGTATGAGAGCAACTTTTAAGCCATTTTTGCAGCAGAGTATCAGCCCCTCCTCAAAAGCACCAGTGTTGGCTATGAAGTCAGCAGGGGTAAATAGGAGCAGCTGGTCACTAATGGATTATGTGCAGTAGTTCAGTGGTCGTGAAGAGCAGGGAAATAAAGGTCTATACACGGAGGGAGGGCCCACAGCCTTATAATTATGAACCTGGATAACATGACAGACACCAGGAGCTGGGGCGGAGTAGGTGGAAATAATGCCCACTACCAACAAATTAGATCTGGGGTGTGACTGAAACCAGTGGGGAACCACCACAGCTATCAAGGTGAGCTGCTTAGCTTACTGCTTACAATAATTGTTGCCTTATGATAATTAACTGCTGTGAAAAATCCTGTAATTGAGGGTAAGTGGTAAATAATTGGGTAAGTGGTAAATGTTTGATTAAATCTGGTAATTATGATTTTCTTATGCTGTAGTACTGAGGACACCATTTAATGGTTGCAGTGGTTAAACATGGTTATATTATGAATTCCAACAGTTACAGAATGTTCATGCCATTTTCAAATTCAGCAAAATATATTTTAATCATTATGGCTTAATATGGTTTTATGTCTTGTGTAAAACAGGACATGATACATGTGATAGATGTTTTTCTACGAAAATGAGTGTTGTAAATATACTGTCCCTGCTCTATGAAACATTTAATAAGGATCAAGAATACATTTATTTATGTGAGATAGGCTATTTAGACATTCTAAATAGACCTAAAAAAATACACATTTTGCTTTAAGGACTGATGCCTGAAACATTGATGGGACAGAATGAGAGCAGTCTTCCATTTGCCAAGGCCCAAAACTCCCCACAACTAAATCAGGTGTTAATGAGCTCTATGGAATGAAGTAGAAGTTGAGGTTAGATCCAGAAAATGGAGAGAATTGTAATACTTTGTGGAGAACATGTATATAAATGACATCTGATAATCTGTTTTCACCATTTTGTTATTTGTGTCTTACGTAAAATCTGACAACATATTTCCTCCAACAGTGCCAATTTTTGTAAACAGTCTGTGTTCCACCCCTGCAGCTAGATTGCTTCATAATGAGAGATCAATCCCCAAATGGCATGATCCCAATTTACTGTTGAAGTGGCAGAAAAACAAAAGTTTAGATGTTTCCTAACTGGAAGGCTATAGTATTTTGTTGGGCACAGATCCACTGTCTTTCCATTGGCTCCTCATTTATTTGTTTTTGCATGCACTGACGTGTCTATGTTGGTGGTTAACACAAGGAAAAATGAACACAAAGTAAAACAAATGCCAGTCAGAGATATTATTTTATAAAAGCTGATCAAATGAGTTTGTCAAGGACAAAGAGGCTGTAAGACATAAAATGCAGAGCTGAATGCTGCTCAGAAGGCACACATGTATGTTTCACGTGTGTTCTTCTGACAGCATTAAGTGCATGGCCCTTGGCTGTGTCTTTAGCTGCCACTCAGTGCATTCAGTCGACCTCCAACCTCTTCCCTCATAGATTCTTCCAGATCACGCAAAAGAATAGAGTATAGTGATGACCAGAGGCCATGTTACACAAAGGAGGAAAAATGGCTACAGACTGAATCATCTTCAGTAGAAGTCGACTGACAGTTCAGGTCACAAAGAGAAAAATTCTTAAGATGTTCACAATAGGAATGTTTTTGCATCTGATGGATGGGGAGTTGTAGTTTTTCCTTCATGTGAATTCAACAGGAAGACCTGTATTTAGAATAGAATAGAACTGAATAGATTAGAATAGAATAGGCTTTATTGTCATTGTACAGTTGTACAGTACAACAAAATTGTGGGAGCTCCACCAGGCTACTGCACATTTAAGTATGAGAGAAGGATTAGATAAAACAAGGTTACAGAAGACACAATTAAACACACATTATGTTAGATCTGAACATAAATAATAACAAATTGTCTTGTTTGTCGACCTTGTATACAGAGGTGTAAATACTGCAGTGACAGAATGGATACAGCATGCGACTACCATTTTTTTTTTTTTTTAAATATGGCATTTCTACCAACTCTATTCAGTGTCGCTGTTATAGAACTATTCAAGAGCAGGGACATACAATGGTGTGAAAAAGTGTTTGCCCCCTTCCTTATTTCTCATTTTTTTGTATGTTTGTCACACATAAACGTTTCAGATCATCAGACAAATTTAAATATTAGACAAATGTGGGCAATGACAGTGAAACCTAGAGGGGGTGACTGGGAGGAACGGCCTGCCCAATCTGAACCCAAGTGGTGTTCAGTTATTGGACGTCTGTGCTAACCACAGTTTGTCCATAACGAACACCATGTTCAAGCATAAGGGTATCCATATGTGCACCTGGCACCAGGACACCCTAGGTCGCAGGTCGATGATCAATTTTGTTATTGTGTCATCAGACCTGTGACCGTATCTCTTGGACACTCAGGTAAAGAGAGATGCAGAGCTGTCAACTGATCATCACCTGGTGGTGAGTTGGATCCGATGGCAGGGGAGGATGCCATTCAGACCTGGTAGACCCAAACGTATAGTAAGGATGTGCTGGGAATGTCTGGCTGAGGCCCCTGTCCGGGAGGTCTTCAACTCCCACCTCCGGAAATACTTTGCCCACATTTCGAGGGAGTCTGGAGACATGGAATCTGAATGGGCCATGTTTTCCACCTTCATTGTTGAAGCGGCATGGTTGTGGTGGCAACCCCCAAACCAAGTGGTGGACACCAGTGGTCAGGGGGGCCATTAAGCTGAAGAAGGAGTCCTATCAAGCTTGGTTGGCTTGTGGGACTCCCGAAACAGCTGAGGCGTACCGGCAGGCCAAGAGGAGTGCAGTACGGGTGGTTGCTGAAGCAAAAACTCGGGTGTGGGAGGAGTTCGGTGAGGCCATGGAACAAGACTTTCGGTCGACATCAAAGAGATTCTGGCAAAATGTCCGGGGGCTCAGGAGTGGGAAGCAGCTCCCTGTCCACACCATGTATGGTACGGCTGGTGCACTGCTGACTTCGACTGGGGATACCGTCGGGTGGTGGAAGGAATACTTCGAGGATCTCCTCAATCCCACTGACATGCTTTCCACAGAGGAAGCAGTGCTTGTGGATGAGGGGGACAACTTGCCCATCACAGGGGCTGAGGTCACCAAGGTAGTTAAAAAACTCTTTGGCATCCGGGCCCTGGGGTGGACAAGATTTGACCTGAGTACCCCAAGGCCCTGGATGTTGTAGGGCTGTCATTGTTGACACACCTCTGCAACATTGCGTGGAGATCAGGGACAGTGCCTTTGGCCTGGCGAACCGCGGTGGTGATTCCTCTCTTCAAGAAGGGGGACCGGAGGGTGTGCTCCAACTTTAGAGGGATCACACTCCTCAGCCTTCCTGGGAAGCTCTATGCCAAAGTACTGGAGAGGAGAGTCTGGCCGTTGGTCGAACCTCGGATTCAAGAGGAGCAATGTGGTTTTCGTCCTGGCCATGGCACATCGGACCAGCTCTTTACCCTCTCAAGAATACTTGAGGGTTCGTGGGAGTTTGCCCAGCCAATTTACATGTGTTTTGTGGACTTGGAGAAGGCATTCAACCACGTCCCTTGTGGTTTTTTGTGGGGGGTGCTTCAGGAGAATGGGGTATTGGGCTTGTTGTTACGAGCTATCCCGTCTCTATACAACAATTGTGAAAGTTTGGTTCGTACTGCCAACACTCAGTCGGACTCATTCCCAGTGAGAGTTGGACTCCGCCAGGTCTGCCCTTTGTCAACGATCCTGTTCATAATTTTTATAGACAGGATTTCTGGGCACAGCCAGGGAACGGAGGGTGTCATGCTTGGTGACCACAGGATCTCATCTCTGTTGTTTGCAGATGATGTTGTCCTGTTGGCTTCATCCAGCAATGACCTACAGGTCTTACTGGGACAGTTTGCTGCTGAGTGTAAAGCAGCTAGGATGAGAATCAGTACTTCCAAGAAAAAGGTGGATTGTCCTCTTTGGGTTGGAGACAGGCTCCTGCCCCAAGTGGAGGCGTTTAGGTATCTTGAGGTCTTATACATGAGTGAGGGGAGACTGGAGCGAGAGATTGACAGACGGATCGGAGCAGCATCTGCAGTGATGCGGACATTGTACTGGTCTGTTGTAGTGAAGAGGGAGCTAGCTTTAAGGCAAAGCTGTCAATTTACCGGTCAATCTACATTCCTGCCCTCACCTATGGTCATGAGCTTTGGGTAATGACAAAAAGAATGAGATCGCAGATACAAGCAGCTGAAATGAGCTTTCTTCATAGGATTGCTGGACTCACCCTCAGAGATAGGGTGAGGAGCTCAGTCATCCGGGAGAGGCTCAGAGTAGAACCGCTGCTCCTCCACATTGAAAGGAGCCAGTTGAGGTGGTATGGGCATCTGATCAGGATGCCTCCTGGACGCCTCCCACTTGAGGTGTTTCGGGCACATTCCACTGAAAGGAGACCCTGGGGCAGACCCAGGACTCGCTGGAGAGACTATGTCTCCCAGCTGGTCTGGGAATGCCTTGGTATCCTCTCTGAAGAGCTGGAGCAGGTGGCTGGGGAGAGGGAAGTCGGGGCTTCTCTGTTTGAACTGCTGCCTTCGTGACCCGGATCTCCGGAAGAGTGGTAGAAGATGGATGGATGGATAGATGGACAAAGATAACACAAGTAAACACAAAATGCAGTTTTTAAATGAAGGTGTTTATCATTAATTCAATTCAATTCAACTTTATTTATATAGCGCCATTTCACAACAATCATATAGCACTTTCAACTGCAGGGGAAACCCCCACAATTGCAGAAAGACCAGAGCAATGAAGCCTCTGTGATCCTCTGTGAGCAAGCACTTGGCGACAGTGGAGAGGGAAAAACTCCCTTTTAGCAGGAAGAAACTTCCAGCAGAACCAGGCTCAGGAAGGGGCAGTCATCTACTGCGACTGGCTGGGGGGTGAGGGGATAGAGAAAAAGAAAAGAACAGACATGTAGAGAGAAAACAGCATGACGGGGACTTAATCTATGGAAGAAAACAAACAGATGTTAATGACCAGCAAAAATATTTCATTGAGAGTGAAGAAAGGAGTGAAGCCCGGTGCATTGTTGAAGGTCCCCGGCTGTCTAAACCTATTAGCAGCATAACTAAGGGAGGGTAAAGCGGCATCTGATCCCACCCTAATTATAGGCTATATCAAAAGTGAAGGTTTTAAGCCTATTCTTAAAAACAGAGATCGAGTCTTTCTCCCAAATCCAGATTACAGCTGATTTCAAAGGAGAGGAGCTTGATAACTGAAGGTTCTGCCTCTCATTGTACTTTTGGAGATTCTAGGTTTTTCAAGTAATCTTGCATTTTGGGAGTGCGGTGCTCTGTATTGAGGGAAAAAAAATCCAAACCTACATGGCCCTGTATGAAAAAGTGATTGCTCCCTAAACCTAATAACTGGTTGGGCCACGCTTTGCAGCAACAACTGCAATCAAGTATTTGCAAAAAGTGGCATTGAGTTTTTAACAGCATTGTGGAGGAATTTTGGCCCACTCATCTTTGCAGAATTGTTGTAATTCAGCCAGATTGGAGGGTTTTTGAGGATGAACCGCCTTTTTAAGGTCATGCCACAGCATCTCAATCGGATTCTGGTCAGGTCTTTGACTAGGCTACTCCAAAGTCTTCATTTTATTTTCCTTGAGCCATTCAGAGGTGGACTTGCTGGTGTGGTTTGGATCATTGTCTTGCTGCAGAACCCAAGTGCGCCTCAGCTTGAGGCCACGAACAGATGGCCGGACATTCTCCTTCAGGATTTTTGGTAGACAGCAGAATTTGTGGTCCCATTTACCATAGCAAGTCTTCCAGGTCCTTAAGCAGCAAAACAGCCCCAGACCATCACAATACCACAACCATATTTTACTGTTGGTATGATGTTCCTTTGCTGAAATGCTGTTACTTTTACGCCGGATGTAATGGGACACACACCTTCCAAAAAGTTCAGCTTTTGTCTCATCAGGCCACAGAGAATTTTCCCAAAAGTCTTGGGGATCATCAGTATGTTTTCTGGCAAAACTGAGACAAGCCTTTATGTTCTTTTTGCTCAGCAGTGGCTTTCGTCTTGGAACTCTGCCATGCAGGCCCTTTTTGCCCAGTCTCTTTCCTATGGTGTAGTTATGAACACTGACCTTAATTGAGGCAAGTGAGGCCTGCAGTTTTTTGGATGTTGTTGTGGGGTCTTTTGTGACCTCTTGGATGAGTCACCGCTGTGCTCTTGGGGTAATTTTGGTTGGCCGGCCACTCCTGGGAAGGTTCACCACTGTTCCATGTTTTCGCTATTTGTGGATAATGGCTCTCACTGTGGTTCACTGGAGTCCCAAAGCTTTAGAAATGGCTTTATAACTTTTGCCAGACTGATAGATCTCAATTACTTTGTTTCTCATCCATCCATCCATCCATCTTCTTCCGCTTAATCCTTTATAGGGTCGCGGGGGGGCTGGAGCCTATCAAAGCATCTTTAGGCGAGAGGCAGGGTACACCCTGGACAGATCGCATTTGTTCCTGAATTTCCTCAGATCACAGCATGATGTCTAGCTTTTGAGGATCTTTTGGTATACTTCACTTTGTTAGGCAGGTCCTAGTTAAGTGATTTCTTGATTGAGAACAGGTGTGGCAGTAATCAGGCCAGGGTGTGGCTAGAGAAATTGAACTCAGCTTTCCATAGATGTGATAAATCACAGTTAATTTATGTTTTAATAGGGGGGGTGGGTACTTTTTCACACAGGGCCATGCAGGTTTGGACTATTTTTTTTTTTTACCCTTAAACACCATCATTTAAAAACTGCATTTTGAGTTTACTTGTGCTATCTTTGTCTAATACTTAAATTTGATGATGTGAAACATTTAAGTGTGACAAACATACAATAAAATGAGAAATCAGGAAGGGGGCAAACAATATTTTCCACACCACTCTGAGTGAGTTTGTGTGTGGTGTGTTGTGTGTGTGAGTGGTGGTGTGTGTGTGTGTGTGTGTGTGTGTGTGTGTAAATTCATAAAGTTAGAGGTCCCGAAACACAGCCAGACCGATATTCTCTACAGCTCAGCGGAGGAGGTGATGGTACCGAACACAGAGTATGGGTCATGTTGGGTTGTTTTTTGTTTTGTTTTGTTTTGTTTTGTTTTCAGTGCAGATTTGTAGATAGTGCACACACATCTAGCACATGTTACATAAATGCAAAAAAAAAACAAAAAAAAACAGAATGCCATAACATACAAAAACTACTGAACACATGAAGAAAAATGTATTTTGCTGCCCAAGTACTAGATTTTCCAATGAAATAAACCTAAAAAAAAACAACAACAAAGTTTTCACTAACAGGGCAAAAGCTATATACAGTGGGAAAAATAAGTGTTGAACACGTCAACATTTTTCTCATTTAACATATTTCTGATGGAGCCACTGACCTTAGATTTTCACCAGATATCAGTAACAACCCAAGTAATCCATACTTATAAAGAAATCAAGGCAACTGTGTTGACAAAACAAGTCATACTTAATAAAGTGGAATGACACAGGGAATGTGTAAGTATTAAACACATGAAGAAAAAGAGGTGCAAAAATGCATAGAAAGCCAAAAAAAAAACCAGCTGACATCCATCAGAATTTAAGAAGCCATCCCATCCCCCATCAGTGGAAGTTAATTTCAGCTGGTTAAGTCCTGAGTGATAGCCTTTAAAAAGTTATGTGAATATCAGATTGTCACACCACAAAGAATTCATGATGGGTAGAAGCAAAGAGCTCTCTCTTGATCTTCGGAACCTTATTCTTGCAAAATATAATGGTGACATTGGTTACAGGCACATTTCTAAACTGCTGAATGTTCCTGTGAACACTGGTGGAGCCATCATTCAGAAGTGGAAAGAACATCATTTTACCATAAACTGGCCATGACCAGCAGCTTCTCGCATGATTTCTGACAGAAGAGTCAAAAGAGTTATCAGAAGAGTTATCCAAAAGCCAAAGACCAATCGCGAAGAGTTCCAGAAAGACCTGGCGTTAGCAGGCACTGCTGTTTCAAAGAAAACAGTAAGTAATGTACTCAACCAACATATATGCCTGCTCATCTCACAAGACTTCATTGCTGAAGAAAAAGCATGTTGAAGCTGATTTAAAATTTGCTGCACAACATTTGGGCAAACCAGTAAAATACTGGGAGAATATAGTCTGGTCAGATGAGACCAAAATTGACCTTTTTGGATGCCACAACACAGCATGTTTGGAGGAGAAATGGCACTGTACATCAGGCCAAAAACACCATACCAACAGTGAAGTTTGGAGGTGGGAGCATCATGGTGTTGGGGTGTTTTTCAGCACTACAGGCAGACTTCATATAATTGAAGGAAAGATGTATAGACAAATGTACAGAGGCATCCTTGAAAAGAACTTGTTGCCATCTGCCAAGATGCTAAAGATGAAATGAGGGTGGACATTTCAGCAAGACAATGATCCCAAACATACAGCAAAAGAAACTCTCAACTGGCTCCAGAGAAGGAAAATAAAGCTGCTAGAATGGCCCAGTCAGTCACCTGACGGGAATCCAATAGAAAATCAATGGAACTAACTGAAGATCAGAGTTCATAGAAGACACCCATGGAACCTTCAAGATTTGAAGACAGTTTTTGTGGAAGAATAGGCTAAAATCACTCCTGAGCAATGCCTGCACCTAGTTTTCTTCATACAGGAGCGTCTGGAAGCTGTTATTACCAACAAAGATTTAGTACAACAAAGATATTCACCAATTTTTTTAAACGTCAACATACGCTGCCTGTTATAGTCGGTAATAATGGAGACCGCACTCTGCTTATGCCAAGCAAAGAACTGAACCTTTATTGAGAATACAACACAATATACTGTATAGTGGTACGCAGTCAGCCCGCCTGATGTCACCACCAGGGGCAGCTACGGCAAGCCCTGAGGACCACACCACACCCACCCACATTCTACACACAACATTCCCTCCCCCTAACAAAGTCTAGAACACATACATACAATTCATACCCCACCCAATTTAGGACCCAAATCACGAAACTAAAGGAAACAATGAACTGTAATGGTCAAACACATTCACACTAAAATATCACTAAAATTGAGTTGTGGGTGGACTGCCACCACACCCGCATGGGCAAAGTGGATTATTCTGCACTTATTAAACTAAAACTAAAAGGAAGTCCATTTTAATTAGAAATATCGCCGTGTTGCTACATTAAACAAAACACTAAGATAAAAATTAATACCCAACAACCACATAACAGTCACATGCGCCTCACACTCACACCAAACACTTCTTTTTTAAAAACACATGCCAAGTGAACATTATAACTATTATTAATGTAACACCATATCAACATATTTACATTAAAATTATTTATGTTTCACCTGTGTCCACAGGCAGCCAAGGATAAAGCCAGCTCGGGGGGCCCAGGGCAGTCCCTCAGTAGGTGCATTCCTGGAAGCAATCTGCCCCTGGGGTCAAAGCTGACTTCGCCGGCGACAGTGTCTCTTCTCACCACCAACCGCTTCTCCTGTCCGGACCCGCCATCCAACACCTCCTCTCGGGAACACCGCAGCCTTGCTGGCACACCTCTTCGCAACCGTCCCGATATGCAGTGCTGCTGCCCGCAGACGCAGTCCCTCCCTCCGTGCCTGTTGGTCCGCCCCCGACCGCCTTCAACACCACTGCAGCTGTCACTTACAGCCCCAGACACTCCGGTCCCCTGTGGCCGAGCTCTGGGAAAAAATGAAGCTTGCTCATCGGCGTCACTTGTCGACTTGGGCGCCTCGCCATTATGCCCAGCACCCTCGTCCGAGGAACTTTGAGCTCCGGCACTGAGGTCCTGCCCGACCTCCGTGGCACTCGGTGCCTCCTCTCTGTCATCCAAGGCACTCCGCTGTGCTGTTTCTGTGCCCAACTGTCGCTGCTGCTTCCCGGGGCTCTCAGCATACATGTGCCTCCTCTCCCGCTGCCCCGACTCCAGCTGCGGAGAAAACTCAGTTGAGTCCAGTTGCTGCTCTCCCTCCATGCTGTCTTTGCTCACCGTGCCGTCTTCACCACCAGTGCTACGGTCACGCACTGTGCTGAGCTCCTCGGCTGGCTTGCCATCTTCGGTGACCAGGGGCTCCAGTCCCCCCTTGATACCCAGCTGTAGCTGTAGCTTGTTTTGGCGCACCTAGCTTCAAGGGCTAACCTTGCCGTTGCCACAGACTGACCTTTAGCTCCTCCGAGGCTAACTAGCTTAGCTCCCCTTGGTGCCCACAGCTTCTTGTCCCTTGTATGTTTGGCAAAATCTCCAGCCAGCCGCCCAACAGCATTCGCATAACCCTCCGTCTCTGTCATGATTTCCCCTCCTGCGCCATTATGCGGCACACGGAGGAAGGAATTAAAGCCCACATGCTGGAGACAGTTGTGCATTTTATTTACAGTTAGTGAATAAACAGTCTAGGATTACAGATGAATGTACAGGATGAGATACAACGGTTCAATATGGGCAGTGAGCAGGCAGGAGACAGAAGATGTCTCGCCAGGATGCTCTACAGCAGTGGTTCTCAACTGGTCTGGCTTTGGGACCCACCATCACCCCTCAATGACAAGCTGCGACCCAAATCAAAGATTTTCAAATTCTCAAATTTATTGAATGTAAAGATTGCGCATTTTGAACCTGGGGTAGAAGAACAGAATATCACAGTATACAAACACAAAACAAATTTAATGATAAACCAAAATGACCAGTAAGTGGCAATACAACAGAGCGAACAATTCCCTTTAATGCTGAATTAGCTGCATTTTAAATTAAACAAAAAGTGCAAATCAAAAGAATTCAAGTCTCAAAATTGACTTTTCTTCAGATTGTTTTTTCAGTATTTACCGACTGATAAGGTTATGTGCTTTGAAGAAAATGAAGGAACACTCACTAAAACCTGTAACAGTGACATCATAGACCTGAGTCTGGAGGAATTAATGGGAGAACTGGGGATGTTTTTTGCTCTTGACAAGAGTCTCAATGTCTCGAGTTATATTAGACAAAGCGACTCTGAGGTCATGCTCAATGTCCAGTCTGTTTCTCTGTTTTGTCTTCAACTGAACCAAAGCTGAGAAGTCACACTCACAGAGATAGGTAGTGCTGAAAGGTAGGAGGGTTTTTACTGCTCGAATGGCAAGAGAAGGATACTCGCTCATCACAGTGCTGCACCAGAACTGCGAGAGGCTTACCTCCGTGAACCTCTTTTTCAGCGTGCGGTCACATGATAGCTCCACCAGCTGACTCTCTTTGTTGCTTGGCAACGTTGCTTGGCGCATGCCAACACCTCGCTGCACAAAACACACTGAGGTTTCTGTACTCCTTTGTCCTCAATGTAAAAAAATCCATATCTCATATAGTCCGTGTCGTATCTGCGTTTCGCCATGCTCAATTAGCATATACAAACAAATGTTGCGAGTCTTCTTCTATGGTGCGAAATATTGTGTCGCCCGCCACCTACTGCCATCTACTGTTAAGGAGTGTGAATCGATGACACTATGTTGATTTATTTCTTGATATTTTATTTGACTAGGCAAAGGCCCACGACCCACTGAAAACAGGTCTGCGACCCACTTTTGGGTCACGACCCACCAGTTGAGAATCACTGCTCTACAGAACAGGTGAGATGACTAGGGGAAAACGTCCTATGGCAGGTGGAACTACGGAGGAGGAATGGAGAGGTGCCCGGGAAAGGAACCGCCAGACAGAACTGGACGGCAGGGGTGGAAACAGTCAATACTCATGATGGCTGGAGCAGTCCGAGTAGATCCCAGTGAAAATCCAGATGCACGCAAACAACCAGTTACAGATAAGCACGCCACCCAGTGCAAAGCGGTACCGAGAAGAGCAGGCAGGGCTTCTAGACATGAGCGGCAGCGAAGAAACACTGTGTGAGTAAACCACCGTGTAGGAAACACAATGATCCAGCAATCTCTTCCAACAGCCAAAGGCCTAAAATAGTGCTAGGCCTAATGAGAAAAGAGATTGCCAGTGTGAGTAATGAAAGTGAGAGTGTGGAAATGAGTGGGTGTGTGTATGTGTCTAAGAGTGTGCATGGGAGGAAATGTATGTACTGTGGTGACCCACCACAATCTACAGGGACATTCATTCTCACACTCAGTAGGTCCAGAAGATGCAGATGACCATTCACATACGGACAGAGAGCTCCTGGAGGGACAACCAGAACAATGGACTATTGTTTATACATCCCCGGATTAAGGAGAAGACGTCCAGGCGCCAGTTGGTCATGCTAATCATATGTATTGACTGATATGTATATCAATATGCTAATATGCCATGCATTCTCTCTGTTTGTATAACATATAAAAGAGCTGACGATACATGCCTCAGCAGCACACAGTACAGGGCAGTAGCTCAGAGCTACAATGTGTGTCTCATGATGATGGAGGAAATAAAACTCTGCAACCTTCCAGCTCATCTCATTTCGCCTGAATTTATTCCTCCACACTGGTGACCATAGACATGTCATAGTGCGCCCCTCACCTGATTCTATTCCTCCACACTGGTGACCTGACGAGATAGAATGACCGTCTGCTCCCTCTTGCCGCGCTGTGGACTCCAGAGGACCAATGAACGCCTGCAACCTCTTCATCCACACCCACGAGGATCAGCGGGCAGTGCTGGGACTGACACGCACCATGAACAGCGACACAAGCGAACCGAAGGAAGCAGCCTGAACGGGGAAGAACATCGGCACCGACTGCGTTGATTTCCACCAAGCTCCCCGAACCTGACTTACCTCACGACAGCAGACCTCCCGCGCACAGAAGCCCCGCACGCACACCTAAGGATTACGAGGACAGCGCAACTGCCAGCTTGTGGTCACTGCGCCAAGCACACACCACGCACAGAGATGAACCGGCTCCACAGACTGATACAGCGTCCTCCGCCGCTGTACATGCCCAAGAAACACAGCCGATCGCCACCCTCGGAACCTTCAGGGCTGCTCACGCACCTGATGCAGACATGCAGCCCACACACAGGACATTATATAGGTTTCTCAGCCACGGCGCACACCAGGAGTTTAGCCGATTGCTGTCCCCGATGGCTTTAGGGCTGCATCTGCACCAAAAGCCAAACCGCCAAGTCCCTCACACAGCTGCAGTTGTTTCACAGCCGCTACGCATCCTCGAGGAATTTGGCCGTTCGCTTTCCCCACATCCTTGCTGGACCGAGTCGCGAGAGGAGTCAGAGACTTAATTTTTTCACAGCCGCTGTGGATCACCGCCAGGGTGACCGGGAAAGTCCCTCACCATCGCGGATCCACACACAATTTTTGTGTGGCCCAGACACCTTTGACGTCCCGGGCCGGCACTCACTTACTCCCACCCCCCCCCCACCCTCCTCCACAGCGCTCTTCCCGCACCTCACTCCCTAAAGCCAGCCGATCGCCGTCTTGTTCCATTACGCACGATACGCACCGGCCCCGTGCGCCCACGAGTCACAGCCAATCAACGTGCTGGAACTCGGAGCTGGAGCTCAAATGACCCGGGGGGGGGAGGGGGCAGCACGGGGGTCACAGCCCCTTCTGAGTGTTCTGGGGGGAGCCAGAAGATGCAGATGACCGTTCACATACGGACAGAGAGCTCCTGGGGGGACAACCAGAACAATGGACTATTGTTTATACATCCCCGGATTAAGGAGAAGACGTCCGGGCACCAGTTGGTCATGCTAATCATATGTATTGACTGATATGTATATCAGTATGCTAATGTGCCATGCATTCTCTCTGCTTGTATATCATATAAAAGAGCTGACGATACATGCCTCAGCAGCACACACAGTACAGGACAGTAGCTCAGAGCTACGATGTGTGTCTCATGATGATGGAGGAAATAAAACTCTGCAACCTTCCAGCTCGTCTCATCTCACCTGAATTTATTCTTCCACAGTACGTGTGTTTGCGTGTGCGTGAACCAGAGAGTGACAGTGATAATGAGATACAGCTGATACCACTGACAGGAAGAGGAGGCGTGGCTGAGCTGTCAGGGAGCCGAGCGGACCCAAGAGGCTCCATGAGAGCGCCTGATGGAAAATAGACAGCAACAAATACACAGAGACAAAATTGCCACAGCGTCATAGAACTGGGTTTGAGACCATCAAACCCAAGTTCATGACAGTCTCTCCCCACATGCAGCGAATTCTCCGACCCTCCACACCGAGATGGCGGACCAGGACAGTTCGTCCTCGGTCCCCGTCGAGTCTACCCAGGCCCAGCTAAGCAACATATCCCCCAAGCATGGCCACCCAGTCTGGCCACAGGATCGCTGGCTCTCCCAGACACTCCAGAAACGGCGGTAGAGGTGAAGGTAGCACACATGCCTCCATGGTTTTTTCTTGTCACCAAAATGTTATGTCGGTAATAATGGAGACCGGACTCTACTTATGCCAAGCAACAAACTGAACCTTTATTGAGAATACAACACAATATGTAGTGGTACTCCAGCCTGCCTGACATCACCACCAGGGCTGCTACGGCAAGCCCTAAGTGCCACACACACACACACACACACACACACACACACACACACACACACACCACATTCTACACACAATACTGTCATATAATGTGATATTTATATGTGGTGTGTCTTTAAGACTGTGATGACGTCACAGGTCAGAGTTGACCTTCACCGAGTGATATGTATGAAAATGGCGATGTGTTGATGTTGCCGCCTGTTAATGTTTCCCGCTCCTAGTTTTAAAAAAGAACTTTGTTGAAACCACCATTCGTGTGGACCTCAGTTCTTTACATGGTGTCAGAAGTGCTTGACGGACGCTCTGCTTCAGTAAGATGGCCTTGTTTAATCCCCCGGAAAGTTTTCCTTTTCATCGTCCAAATGAATGGGCGGGCTGGAAAGAGCGCTTTCTGCGTTTCCGGACGGCTACAAAACTGAATAAAGAGGACGGCGAAATTCAGGTCAGTTCACTGATTTACGCCATGGGCCCCGAAGCTGAAAACATCTTCAAATCATTCTCATTTACTGAGGAAGCGGATCAAAAGAAGTTTGACGTTGTGTTAGGAAAATACGACGAGTACTTCTGTCCCAAACGGAACGTGATCCATGAGCGCGCTTGTTTTCACCAGAGGCTGCAGCGGCCCGTTCGCCAGTCCGAGGAGGTTGTCCTCCAGGTTCACCAGCAGGGGGAGGCACACGCCACGGTGCAGGAGATCCAGGGAAAAGCAGCAGGCAGAGGAAGATCTCCATTTAAACCAAGGAAGGGAAAAAGTGGAGAGCAAAAAGACTCATGGTGTGGAAGATGTGGAAAATTAAAACACAGAGATCCTGAAAAGTGCCCAGCCATGAAGTCAACATGCAACAAGTGTAAAAAGGTGGGTCACTGGGAAAAGAAATGTCACAGTAAATCAGTCAGAGAAGTCACTGAAGAGACAGTTTCCCAGACACCATATTTTTTGGGCGCAGTCACAAAAACAGACAGAAATGACAACCCATGGACCATACAGCTTACAACTGGAACAACACCAGTCAATTTTAAAATTGATACGGGTGCAGATGCAAACATTATGGGAGAAAAGACATTTAACAAACTAGTTCCTAAGAAGGAATTAGAGCCATCTAATGTCACACTGTGCAGCCCGGGTGGTCAGTTGGACTGTATAGGAAAATTTCAAGCCTTCACAGAATACAAAGAAAAACCATATACTTTTCCTGTGTATGTCATCAGTGGCAATAATGCAAACAATTTGCTGGGCAGAGATACAGCAATGTCGATGGGGCTTGTGAAGCGTGTCGAAGAAGTTCACAAAGCATTTGGTGAGCATGGAACACTTAAAACAGAACCAGTTAAAATCCTGTTAAAAGAGAATGCTCAGCCATACACAGTGCACACTGCCCGTCGTGTCCCTTTGCCACTTTTGCAGAAGGTTAAAAAGGAATTGCAGCGTATGGAGAAGAATAATGTGATTGAAGCTGTGATCGAGCCTACAGATTGGTGCGCGCCAATGGTACCAGTCCCAAGGAAAAATGGAAAAGTGCGGATCTGTGTCGATTTAAAGAGGTTAAATGAAGCTGTACGAAGAGAGAGGTATGTTCTTCCTACTGCAGAGGAAATCACTGCAAAACTTAGTGGAGCAACCACATTCACATCATTGGATGCTGCCTCCGGGTTTTGGCAGATTCCTCTCCATCCAGAAAGCAGTAAATTAACAACCTTTATCACACCCTTTGGGAGATATGCATTCAAACGTCTTCCATTTGGGATCACAAGCGCTCCTGAAATTTTTCAGCGCAAAATGACAGAAACCCTCAACGGCCTGGAAGGCGTGGCTATCTACATGGATGACATACTGGTGTACGGCGACACTCCTGAACAGCACGACCAGCGTCTCAGCAAGGTACTGGAAAGGATCGAGTCAGACGGACTTAAACTGAACAGAGAAAAATGTAAGTTTAGACAAAACAAGCTTCACTTCTTGGGCCAAGAAATTGACAAATCAGGCGTGAGACCCGACCCTGATAAAGTCAAGGCAATCCGCGAGCTCCCTCCACCACAGAACGTGCATGACCTCAAGCGTGTCCTAGGCATGTTTAACTACCTAGGGAAATATATCCCAAATCTGTCGACAGTGGGCCAGCCACTATATGAACTGTTGAAATCCAAGTCAGTGTGGATGTGGGACCATTCTCAGCAGGAGGCATTTCAACGCATCAAAGACATTCTGTCTACTTCTCCAGTTCTGAAATTCTATGATGTGAATCGACCTACTGCCGTATCAGCCGATGCCAGCAGCTATGGTATAGGTGGAGTACTACTGCAACTGCACGATGGAAACTGGAAACCTGTGGCATACTGCTCACGTCGTCTGTCAGAGGCCGAGACTAGATATGCACAGATAGAGAAGGAGTGTTTGGCGAGTGTCTGGGCATGTGAGAGATTCGAGAAGTACCTCTGTGGTCTGGAAGATTTTAAGTTGGTTACAGATCACAAACCCTTGGTGCCTCTCATGAACAAAAAGGACCTGGACAATGTGCCAATACGGTGCCAAAGGCTACTTATGAGACTTATGAGGTTCAAACCGACAGCCGAATATGCTCCGGGAAAGACCTTGGTAGTAGCTGATACACTCTTCAGCTCCAAATGACCTGCAGCCAGAGATTGTCGATCAGCAGCCTGAAACTGCAGCTGCCGCTGACACTATTTTACCAGAATCCAGTGTCAAACCGCCAGACCCAAAGCAAGGACTGTTGTTTACCCGGTCTGGTAGAATGATTAAACCTGTGCAAAGACTAGATTTGTAGAGAAAAAAAAAAAGAAAAATGAAAAGAGAGAAATTCACGTGTTCACTGTGATAAGTGTGGTTATATGTGGTTCAATAATTAAGCCATGGGCTGTGGGGAAGGGTGAAATGGAAATGGAAAATGTTTGAATTGAAAATTGTTTTGTTCTGAAAAAAAAAAAGCTAAAAAAGGGGGAGATGTCATATAATGTGATATTTATATGTGGTGTGTCTTTAAGACTGTGGTGACGTCACAGGTCAGAGTTGACCTTCACCGAGTGATATGTATGAAAATGGCGATGTGTTGATGTTGCCGCCTGTTAATGTTTCCCGCTCCTAGTTTTAAAAAAGAACTTTGTTGAAACCACCATTCGTGTGGACCTCAGTTCTTTACAAATACTGCCTAAATTGTCAAGGTGTGAAAGGGGCTTTAAACACCTATTGTGATAATACCTAAAACGTTTATGTTTTTATACATAATTACACCACGTTATAAAACATTAACTTGACATCCACAATACCATGTAATAGCTAACAATGTGCCCCTGGTTTCTCTTTAAAATCTTGCCCCATCATTGCCATTTAGCTTTTACACCACCAGGAAGGTCCCCTACTTAGTGTGAAAACAGACACATGGCCATGTCCCCCAATACTTCTATATAGTTTTATGAGCAAAACATATTGTGCACAAGATTACTACAGTCTGGCAGCTATGAAGAAGGCAATAGATTTTCACTAAATTACTCAGAGGGCTCATAATTCATGTATCTGTCCTACAAAGATCCATATGCATGGCTTGTGTGCAGCAGGAAAGCATAGCGTGTATTGCACATGCACTGAGTGTAATATTAAAAACACCACGCAAGTGCAACACAGACAGAAGGGGGTGTAACATCCTGCCGCATGTTACTTTTTGAGAGGGCTGACACTATATTATTGACTAGATTAATGAACAAGCTGGGACCATGGATCTCTGGCAGGGTGACTAAAATTCACAGATAAGCTAGCTAGCTAGCATGCTGGCTAAGCTAGTCTGACTGTAAGCTAGTCTCATTGTAGCTATGAACTCAGATGTGTGGAAGAACACTTCCACTTGTCCTCTGAGAATCAGGCGTGGAAGACTATCCTTAAGGCAGGTCTGTATCTGGTCTGTTAAGTAATGACATGATAACCTCAAGGAAGAGAACAGCAAATCCAAATGAGGCACTACTAAATATTAAAGGAATTTCACCATGTGTGTTCAATGCTTATTCCCTGTGTCATTCCACTTTCTTAAAAATAACTTGTTTTGTAAACACGGTTGCCTTAATTTCTTTGTATGTATGGATTACTTGGGTTATAAAGCTGGGTTCACACTATAGCGTTGGAACCCACTTTTACAGACGTTTTGAAAAATCAGAGAAATTAGTCCAAAGACTGGTGAAATTATGTCCATGAGCTTTTTTTTAAATCCAGTGCACACCAGCTTTTACAAACTTCTACGAACTTTTACAAACTTTTACAAAATTTTGCTAGCATTTGCCAGTGCTGCATTCAGCGTTGGCAAACTTTTGACAACTTAGGCTAGTGTATGTGTAGCTGTTGCCTACTTAGGTTAACTTAATCAAGAATACTCAGCACAGGTCAGCTGACATCAGCGTCAGGCAACGCTCATATAAAGATCAGTGTTTGTGGAGGCTTCCTGCCATTCTGGACCTGCTTTTTTGGATGGATTCATACTATGTTTGGACCAACCTTTACTGACGTTTTGGCAAACGTCTGGCTGTGCTGACAAAAGTTGGTAAAAGTTAATGATAGTTGGTGTTTGTTGGCAAACGCTGGCGAAAGCTGTGTTCTTTGAAAATTTTCAGCATGCTCAAAATTTGTTGACATTTGGATATTGATTGATTATGCAACCAGTATTCTGAATCAATGATTTTTTTGCTCCTTCCTATTGTTCCTCGTATTATTCTTATGCTACCTGTACCCTCTATCCTGTGGGCAGGCGCGTCCCCGATGCAGCCGTGTCACTGGAAATGCAGGTTCATTTTCTGTGTCAAGTCAAATTCTCTCGTATGTTATCAGTGATCTGTTAATGTACTTGGCAATAAATCTTTGATTCTGATTCTGATTCTGAAATAAACATTGGTGAAAGCTGTGCTCAGTTTGTAAAAGTTCCTGAGCATTGGGCTAAGTTATGCAGAGGTCACCTAAGTTGGCCTAAATTAAGCTCCATTATCAAATGCTGACTTAAATGCCGGTGGAAGCAGATGTTTTTAGACCAAAACTCACTTCAGACATGCACGGACAAAAGAGAAATGGAGAGAAGGGGGAATTTAAAAAAAGAAAAAAATGTATATATAATCTCCCAACAATGCGACAACCCAAAAGAAAAAAATGCCCTTATTGAGAAATTTACTGTTCTTAATTTTCTGCTCCATGCGTAATCATTCTCCAGGATTTATTGGTTTGGCTCCCATTGTGTGAAATCAAACAGCGTTGATGTGGTGTCAAAAAGTAAATGACATTTAATGGGATTTTATGTTATTATGTTATTATTATTATGTGAGGCGGCTGTGGCACAGGTGTAGTGTGGCCGACTACTGATTCCCACTCTGTCTGCAGTCTGCATGTCTAAGTGTCCTTGAGCAAGACCCCCATTTGCTCCTGGTGCGTCAGGCCAGCGCCTGTGTATGGCAGCTCTGCCACTATCAGTGTGTCAATGTGTGTGTGAATGGGTGGATAGCAGGATCTGTAAAGCACTTTGGTCATCTAGAGATGAGAAAAAGTGCTATATAAGTGAACGCCATTTACCATTTTACTAATTTAATGTAACAGTCAAAATATAATCACCAGTCATTTTATTTATATGATGATACACTAAATACTTTTTTTAAATTCCATCCACGTTCACATTTTAATTGTGGACTTAATGTAGGAGTCTATAGATAGTGATGGACCCTCAGGGACAGCCAAGCCTTGTCTGCTGGCCTAAACACTATCAGAGTTACATTTACAACCTTTGCAACATATTTGTTCCATGAGGATGTATTAAATTATTCTCAATAGTCTTTTCTCTTCATTTTGTAGCTTTTCTCTTGGTTGCACTCCTTCCAGTAGTGTAATGCATGTTAGAGTTTTTTGTCCAATCATATTTCAGCCATTAAGTTGCAAGGGTCAAGCAAATCTGCCGTGGGCCTTCAGGAATTGACAGTGCAGCTCTGTAGGTTAAATTAACTGTTAAACTTATCCTGTTGCTTTAACCAATCAGATGTCTTCTGTATGTCCAGGGGTACGCATAGAAAGTATCCTAGAACGTCGGCATTTTTAAGTCTTTTGATTGGATGGTAAGACTCCTCCACCCACAATGCAGATGATCCTAGCTAGCAAAACGCCAGTGCAAGGACTTGTTTAAGCAGCTACAGTATACTGTATCTGTTTAAATATAATAGCTGTTTTTCCACCCACAATGGCTGACAGGGGAGAGGAAAATGTTGCTGATATTTAAAAAAAAATCAGTTTTCCAGATGGACTTTTCAAGAAAAGCTGGTCATTGTGAAGAGAGGTCGGCCAACCCTGAAGCTAGCAGGCCCGTCTCAGCCAGGGAAAGGATTTGTCAGTCACTTCCATATTAACAACGAGCGGTATCCTTGGATTACAGCCTCCGAGGAGTGTTGCAAATTATCTTGCTGGGCATACCTCTTGTTTGCAACTGATTGAGTAGGTATTTGAAGCCAGACAGGGTTTGCAAACTTGAGCTGTCTGTCACACTGTGATGATTTAGGCAGCATTCGCCAAATGTTTAAAAATTGGTCTAAAATGCTGGCATATGCCAAAATTTTCACTTTTGACCATATGCATTGTGTATCCATAACGACTTGGACATATAATTAATAGAAACTTAAGCTAACTAATGCTTAGCATGTTGCCGAGATTCACAATTTATGCAACAATAGTCTAACTTCTGCATAGTGCAGTCATGCCAAACTGCCGTTGCCCCTCGACCTATGAATCCTAGTTTTGGGAGAGATCGTGTCTGTTCAACCCAGATGATTCTCCCCTCCAAACACCACGACGGGGGGTGTGACCGACCTGGAAGAGCTGTCAAATCTGTTAGGTCAGTTGTGCCTAAAACAGCTGATGTGACACTTCAGGAACATCAGATAACAGTTGTCACAACCTGGCTCAAAGGCATGCGAACTGATGGCGATAAAAAAGTTTATTTTCAATAAAGTGAAAAAACAAAACTAAGATAATACATGGAGTGTGCTTTTGCTGGGAGGTGCAGGCAATAGCAAAGTAAACAGCTGCGCTCTGCGCTTCAGGTGATCAGCTGATTGAATCCTCCTCAGGACAGATGATCGTATAGATTTCAGTTAAATGTAAAAAACCCTGACATGTCCCGTTATAAAGTACGTGTTTTGCTCTGTGTGTGTGTGCCCGCGTGCACGCACGCACTTGCGTATATATGCGCTGCAGGCAGAGAGCTCTGTACAGGTTTTTCCTCTGAACAAATGCTGCGAATACTCCATTTGCTCCGCGAATGCAGGACATTATCAGCCATACGCTAGATACGTCGGAAAATTTTCAGCATGCTGAAGATTAATTTTCAGAGGAGCTCCAGCATGCTTCAGCGTGCTCTTAACTTAGACAAAATTGAGCCATAACTGATTCCCCTACCCCAGTATATTCTCCAAATTTTTCATATGTTTTGCTAACACTGCCTAAATCATCTAGGTGTGACAGGGCCTTAACCAAGGCGGCAGTGAGGCATGAAAGCATAGCCGCCAGCTGGACACTTACAAGCAGCAGTACTTTTAAACCTTTGGGAAAATGCGGCTCTATGAACAAATGCACAGGGATATGGAGCTCTACAATGAAAAGGAAAAAAAATTTAAAACTACAGTTTTATAGTTAAAGTTGTCTTTAACATGCTTTGTGTGGACGGCCCCATAGGCTATTTTTATAAATGGCACTTAAATCGGGTAGATCATCACTGAAGGCCTAGTTGTAAAATACATGGTCTGCCACTGAGAGATAGGATTATTGCATTTTTTTTTTGCGAAATGAATGAATGAATGAACAGGGAAAAAGGGCATGTAGAAGTAACTACATAGGAATGAAAAACAAAAAATACTGAAACGTATGCCCAACGAAGATGTGTTTGTTATGTCTGGAAATGAGTCGTCGACTGCAGACATGAACCGAACACATACTTTATTCATACCACACTTAACTATATGCAGATGGGTGGCACCATCCCATGCCACGGCCAGTTCGCCACGTGATGACATCACCTATGGCAAGCCACCACATCCAAACACCACATTTACCCCCCTTGAAAAACCCCAAAGAACTTTATACAACTACCTGGGCACCCGGGTACATTACCGGTATGCCCGCATGACCGAGTGGATTATTCTGCCACTGTTGTCGGTCACGTCCTGGCTACACTCAAGAGTTCAATATATCAAAAGTTAATCACAAAGTCCTTTAGCTGGCGGGGTCTCTGACAAACCCGGGCCAAGTGGTGCTCAGGCTGTATCACTGCCGCTGGCTCCAGCGAACGTGCATCGGGGTTTGTGGGTGTTGCATCGCCAAAGTCCCAGCCTGATCTCGTCGTGTCCGCAGCCGTTTCCTGATCCGGGGCCGAAGTCAGTGTCACTTTTCTGAGGTGGCTAGCGTGCTACCGTGACCCATCATTGAGACAAAAGGTGAATGGGCCCAACTGTGCTGTGATCTGCATTGGCATTGTCCAAAACGACTGCAGCTTGTGGGGCGCTGGATTCAAACACAGTGCCGCACTGCGAGTCCGAATTGCTTTGCTCGGCGCTTCTTGTCAAACCTTTGCTTCATTCGTTGTTGTTCGACTGCCCTGCTTCTAGATGAGGGCGTCTCCATTGGGGTAGTGATCAATGGGGGGCATAGTCGGTCCAGAGATAGGCTCATCTCGCGTCCAAGCATCAGTAGGGCTGGGGAGCTGCCCATTGTGGCATCAGGCGTCGCTCTGTAATGTAGTAGGGTGCTCTGTAATGGGGCCGAAAACGGGAGCCCATCTGCTAGGTGTGCCCTGAGACCATTCTTGAGAGTCTGATTGAACCCCCCCCCCCATTCGCCTGAGGATGGTAGAAGGCAGTTCCTTTGTGTTTGATGCCCCTTTCTTTCACAAAAGCCTTGAAATCTGCTGAGGTGAATTGTGGTCCGTTGTCCATTGTGATTGCATCTGGCATGCCCCAACGGGCAAAGACAGAGGTGAGGAAACCAGTGACTACATCAGTGGTGACTAAACCGGTGGGTAACTCCTCAGGCCATTTTGAGTGAAAGTCGTAGGGCACTAGTAGAAAACATTGGTGCAAGGGGGCGCTGTGTAGTTTGCCGCATATGTCCAATTGGACATGTTTCCATGGAGCCGATGGCCATGGCAGTGGCTGAAGGGGCAGGGGTGGTGGCATCCCAGATTTTCTGCTGGCCAGACCAAGAACACAGTCTTTCACCATGATCTCCACATCTTTGTCAATGC
Source organism: Pholidichthys leucotaenia (assembly GCA_020510985.1). Lineage (NCBI taxonomy): Eukaryota > Metazoa > Chordata > Actinopteri > Cichliformes > Pholidichthyidae > Pholidichthys > Pholidichthys leucotaenia. The sequence goes on along the minus strand of CM035840.1, from coordinate 329,851,561 downwards.
CTGGCCACCAGACCGAGCCCATACACCGTTGTTTGACTCTGACGACGCCCAGGTGGCCCTGGTGTACCATGGTCAGGATGCGGCTTTTTCGTGCTTCTGGAATTACCGTGCAGTGTCCTTTTGCCACGCAGACATCACTCCAGCACAGCAAATCGTCCCTGACCCTGTGGAAGGGTACCAGTTCTCCCAGCACGTTAGCAAGCCAGCCCTCGCGGATGAAGGTGCACAGCTGGGTCAGTGTCGGATCCTGTTCTGATGTCGTCTGGAGCTCTTGCAGGGAGACAGCATTTTGGAGTGGGCCGTGCAGCATGTGGATCAGCTTCGGCTCCAGGGGGTCTCAGTCACTGTTCGGAGTGGGGTTAGGTTTGGCCCGGAACAAAAGGTCCACCAATACCTTTTCTCTGCCCAGCAAGAACTGGATGGTAAAGTTGTATACTTGGAAACTCTCTGCCCACCTATAGATGCGCAGAGGTTTGTACCCCACCAGGATGTTTAAAGCAGTGCCATGAGGGCCCTATGATCTGTCCGCAGTGTGAAGCGTCGTCCATACAGGTACATATGCCAGCATTCACACACCCAAATGCATGCCAGTGCCTCCCTCTCTCCCACTGAGTACTTCTGCTCCGCCGAAGTGAGTGACCTCGAGGCGAACACCACTGGGTGTTCAGTCCCCCCTTGAAGTTGTGACAAGACAGCTCCTACTGCTGTGTTGGAAGCATCGCACATCACAACCATGGGGCTCTGTAGGTCGAAGTGGGTGAGTACTGGTGGAGAGGTGAGTTGTGTCTTCAGTTGACTTAAAGGGTCCACACCCAGGGTGCATCCTGCTTCAGGAGGGCGCACGATGGTTCTATCGCCTCTAAATAACAGGGAATGAAGCGCCCAATAAAATTTGCCATACCCAAAAAGGATGAGAGTTGTGCGGGGCATGATGAGTCGGGCAGTTGCAGTACCGTCTCCACGTTTGAGTGCAGGGGGCTCAGGCCCTTGGCAGTCAGGCGGAACCCCACGAACTTGATGGTCATTGTTCTAAAAATGCACTTTTCCCCGCTGAGTGAGAGGCCGTGTTTCGCTAGCACCTCCATTACCCTATCGAGGCGAGTGTTGTGGGAAGCCGATGTCACGCCATGCACCACGATATCATCCAAGTACACCACCACCCCTGGGAGGCCGGCGAAGATGGTAGCCATGACTTTCTGGAAACAGCTCGAGGCAGAACTGAGGTCGAAAGGCATGCGGATGTACCTGAACACTCCCATGTGGGTGATGAAAGCTGTCAGGTTGCAGCTGTCGGGGTGGAGGGGAACCTGCAGGTAGCCTTGGCGGAGGTCCAGTTTGGAAAAGACATTTGAACTGTTGAACGCCATCATCAGTTCCTCCTTCGTGGGTAGGGGATATTTGTTAGGGAATCACCACCTTATTTACTATTCAGAGGTCAATGTATGGTGGTACGCCGGTCAACTTCTTCTTTGCCACGACCAGATTGGAGATCCAGGAGGAAGTGTTCACCCGTTCAATGATGCCGGCGTCCAAGAGCTTCTGCAGCTCCAATGTGACATCATCCCACGGTGTGAGGGGGAGTCAGCAGAGTGGCTGGATTTTTGGTGCCATCGTCAGATCAATGAGTGGTCAGTGATTGAAGGAGGAGAGTCATCCCAGTTCCGTGAAGAGTGCGGGCCAACGGTGCTGCCAGGATGAAGGGACTGTCAGGACGGTGGAGCCCATTGGGTTGGTGATGGATAAACCCATCTCACTGATCCGGTTGATGCCCAGCAAGTTGGCGCCCCAGCATCTTATTTGGAAGGTGAACAACTGGGTGGTTTTAGGGCCGCCATGTACAGTAAAGGTGACCGTTCCCGCCATACCAATCCTGACATGTCCGTAGCCGAATAAGTCATCCACATTCGCTGTGATGGCCTTCCGGAGTAACAGTTTTCTGACCATAGCCTCACTTAGAAGGGACTTCAAGGCTGCTGTATCCAGCAGCAGTGGTGAATCGACGCCGTCCAGTTGTACTGTACACCATTTGAATGGCCAGTTTTTGGTGCCGACCATGTGGATGGCGGTTGGGCCTGATGGGTAGGCCGCTGAATTTCTGATGGTTGAGCAGCAGACTTTGGCAAAATGGATGAGCTTTTTACAGCAGTGGCATCTTAGCCCTCTGGTCGGGCAGGCAGGTGAATGAGTTTGGTGTCTGGATGAACCACAGTCATTGCAGGGCGGGCACTGCCTCGTCTAGCTTAAGGTTGTTCCCTGCCAGTATCATCTGTTCCAACAGCCACCCGCTCCTAGTATTCTCCACTAGCTTGTCACATATTAGCTCTTCCTCTAAGTGATCAAAGGCGCACATGCTCGCCAGGGACCGGAGCTCGGTGGCAAATTGAAGAGTTGCTTCATCCATACATTGACGGTGCCGGCTGGAAGTGATTCTTCGCACCATTAGGCTATGTGTGTCAGGGAAATACCTGGTCATTACAGCCACACAGTTCTCATATGTGCTCACAGGGCTGAGGGAGTGAAACACACACTGCCCCTTGGCGCCAAGACTGTGGATTAGCATCCTTTTCAGCCTCTTGTCACTAGCGTCGTTCAGCCTGGCAGCACTGATAAAGACTTTGAATTCTTCGTGCCACTGTGGCCAAGGAAATGGTGGCTTACCTGGTAGAGCAAGGAATGGTTGCACGGGTCGTATGATTATTGTTTTTACCTTTGTCACCATTGTTATGTCTGGAAATGAGTCTCTGACAGCGGACATGAACCAAACACACACTTTATTCATACCACACTTAACTATTTACAGATGGGTGGCACCACCCCGTGCCATAGCCAGCTTGCCACGTGATAACGTCCCCTACGGCGAGCCACCACATCCAAACACCACAGTGTACACTCTAAAAGCAGGTCCAGAATGGCAGGAAGCCTCCACAAATGCTGATCTTTATATGAACGTCACCTAATGCTGATGTTATCTGACCTGCTCTGAGTATTCGTTTGCATAAGTTAACTTAAGTTGGCAACAGCTACACATACGCTAGCCTAACTTGGCAAATGTTTGCCAACACTGAATGCAACACTGGCAAATGCTAGCAAAAGTTTGTAAAAGTTGATGTGCGCTGGATTAAAAAAAACCTGCTCATGAACATTATTTCACAGACATTTGGACTAATTTCTCTGATTTTTCAAAACATCTGTAAAAGTCAATCCCAACGTTATAGTGTGAACCCCACTTTAACTTAGGCCAGCTTAGGTAAACTGCATAACTTAGCCCAGGGCTCAGGAACTTTTATGCTGATGCTCTGACTGGTTGGGCATTTTTAAATTTCATTGTTTATGTGACAATGACAATAAAGCTTATTCTGTTCTATTTTACAAACTGAGCACAACTTTCACCAACATGTACTTCTAAACACCTGCATAACTTAGCCCAGCTCTCAGGAACTTTTACAAACTGAGCACAACTTTCACCAACGTGTATTTCCAAATGTCGGCAAGTTTTCAGGGCAGCGCGATGGCAGAGTGGTTAGCACTGCGGCAGCACAGACACTCACCCTGGGTTCGATCCCAGCCCCCGACCAACAGTGATCTGTGTGGAGTTTGCATGTTCTCCCCGTGTCTGCGTGGGTTTACTCCGGGATTTCTCCGGTTTCCTCCCACATACCAAAAACATGCAAGTTAGGTTAATTGGCATCAAACTGGGGATTCTAAATTGTCCTTAGGTATGACTGTGAGAGTGAATGGTTGTCTGTCTCTCTGTGTTGGCCCTGCGATGGACTGGCAATCTGTCCAGGGTGTACCCTGCCTCTCACCCAAAGATGCTGGGATAGGCTCCAGCGCCCCCCCCCCCCCCCCCCCGCGACCCAAAAAGGATTAAGCGGAAGAAGATGGATGGATGGCAAGTTTTCAGCATGCTGAAAATATTCAAAGAACACACCTTTCGCCAGTGTTTACCAACATACACCATCATTAACTTTTACCAACTTTTGCCAGCAGAGCCAGACATTTGCCAAAAGGTCAGTAAAAGTCGGTCCAAACATTGTAGTGTGAATCCACCCTTGCTGGCATCTGGTGAAATTCTCAGGTCAGTGGTTCCATCAGAAATATACACTACCGTTCAAAAGTTTGGGGTCACTTAGAAATTTCCTTATTTTTGAAAGAAAAACACTTTTTTTCAATGAAGATAACTTTAAACTAATCAGAAATACACTCTATACATTGCTAATGTGGTAAATGACTATTATAGCTGCAAATGTCTGGTTTTTGGTGCAATATCTACATAGGTGTATAGAGGCCCTTTCCAGTAACTATCACTCCAGTGTTCTAATGGTACAGTGTGTTTGCTCATTGTGTCAGAAGGCTAATGGATGATTAGAAAACCCTTGTGCAATCATGTTAGGTCTGCAATGCTGTAATTGTTGCAAATGGAGGATTCTTTGACGAAAGCAAAGTTTGAAGGAAAAAATTATTATTTCAAATACAGATCATTATTTCTAACATTGTCAATGTCTTGACTATATTTTCTATTCATTTTATAACTCATGGTGGTAAATAAGTGTGACTTTTCATGGAAAACACAAAATAATTGTCTGGGTGACTCCAAACTTTTGAACGGTAGTGTATGTTTAATGAGAAAAATAGTGACGTGTTCAATAATTATTTTCCCACTGTAAATGCAGTAATTGAAGTATTATGTTTGTTCAAAATCAGCAACACTGCACACCATCCAACAGATAAAAACAATACAATTTCTTCTTACCATCATGCTTATTAGTGAGGAGATGGTTGAGGGAAGATAAGGTGATCTTCGCCTTGGAAAAAGGCTGTCCAGCAGTGTCTGCTAGGAACAGGTACGCTAACATCACCCCTCCCTCCGGTGCTACTTCCTGTAGTCCTGTCTCCACTGAGGGTCTCCACACTGTTGAGCAACATCCACCAAAAGCAGTGCCCCCCTTAGGGTCTGAGTGATCAGCTAGTTTTCTGTATTTCTGGCCATTTAATCAGTCTGCTGCTAGGCTAAATCAAGCTGCCAGCTGTGTCACCTGGAGCGTTGCCTCCTTTTTTTTCCTCCGCTAAAATATAATTTAAAATGCATATAAAACAGACAAAAAGGATTCTTGCACAGTTTCAAATGAATAAAGACTAACAACACAGATGACATTAAATAATAAAAATCTTATTTACGTAAAGCAGGCTGTATTCTGTGTAATGGTGCTTTCATGGGTAATAGGAACTCAGAAATACTGACCTCTGACAGGCTGTAAACAAAGAAATGTTGCCAGAAATCAGATTCCCAACTCTACAAAATTTCTCAATCCTCACTCTTATCAAAGTGAGTTGACGCAGTTACATTTTTATTCATTCATTCATTCATTCATTCATTCATTCATCTTCTTCCGCTTAATCCTTTTCAGGTCGCAGGGAGGCTGGAGCCTATCACAGCATCTTTGGCCGAGAAGCAGGGTACACCCTGGACAGATCGCCAGTCCATCGCGGGGCTAACACAGAGAGATAGACAACCATTCACTCTCACAGTCATACCTAAGGACAATTTAGAATCCCCAGTTTTGATGCCAATTAACCTAACTTGTATGTTTTTGGCATGTGGGAGAAAACCGGAGAAATCCCGGAGTAAACCCACGCAGACACGGGGAGAACATGCATTTTTATCTAATTTATAAAACATAACCTATGATAAGTTAACATTTGCATATTATTATCTGCTGTTTATTTTAGATAGGTGATCATGTGTCTGCTAACAAGCATTTGCTCTCAGTAGACAAGCAACAAATGAAATCTGGAGACAGCCATAGGCTTTTTCCCCCTATTTTGTATTATTACAAGTACAGAGAAAGATAGATATTTTGATTGATGAATTCCAAGGTGCATGAATAAAAGCTGCATTAATCTATAGAGCAGGCCTATTCAATTAGCCACCTGCGGGCCACATGCGGCCCAGGACCAACCTCCGAGTGGCCCAGGCCCAGTCTGTGGTCCAGCCAGAGAAGCAAAGGCCAATGCATTTCACAGAATTGTAGAAATCCATTAATGACTACAGACCATAGATGCAACACTCTGCGTGGCTGAGCAACCATCAACCCACAATGCAGCGCATTTGTTTTGAAGGGTGGGCTCTATTATTATAACTGTGGCTAACAGTGCTAGTGGCAAGATCCCAAGCCTATACCAAATGTGAATGGGCGGCGCAAATGCATACAAAGTCAATGAAAAGAGGCGAGCACACGCGAAATTGCGCATTCGCATCCGAAGGATAGCACTAGCTTATAGATTCTGCCGTCATCAGAGTAAAAGTATCGACACTGGAGAGTAGACTAGTTTGAAAATGAGACTGTCGCTCATCTGGAGAAAAAAGGACTGGGAGCTCTTCAGCTGAATCGAGATGTCGTTGTTATTTACCCACGGACTCCTGCCATGGACGTGCTAACAAGGATAGCAGGCTAGCAATGTAAATGCCTATCATCTTGTGAAGTTTTGGAGGCAGGGTCAACTTTTTCAGGTGAACACCCCGTCAGATAATGTAAACCTAAGCATGACGTTATTTTGGGGATTTCAACAGCAGTTTGAACACAGCTGCAGAAGTTATAAAGGCAGCTTCGCCTGTCTACAACTCACTCAGATGGTGAATTCATGTCAGTTTGTGTGTTTACATTGATTACAATGTAATCGCACTGCACAAAAAATTTCCCCATTTGCATTTGATGTGTAGGCACCTTAAAACATATTGTCAACTCTGAAGTGTAAAATTGATGATGAAACTCCTCGGTTTAACTCTGCCTGGACTGATATATGTGTAATGGAATGTGTAGTTATAAAAAGAGCTTCCTACTCACACATGTGGTGATTTAACCCTTTGAGTGTGTATGGTGCAGAACTGCGACATACCCCCTAGTGGTCAAGAGTGCTAAATATTTTTTGTCAATAAAATAGTTCAGATTTCCAAGGCTATAACTTGAAAGTGGTAAGAGATAATGACTTACTGTCAAATAGAAAGATGTAAAATATGATCCAAAGTTTCAGATAGGAATAAATTTATGCATCTAATTTGCATAATGTTGCGGCACCTCTTTAAATTCCATAACTCAGTCAAAATTGGACTTTGGATGTATTTACACAAAAAAATGGTTCAGTCTTTTGACAGTTTTTTGTACAGAGGTACCTCATCATCTTCAAAGTATATGAACAAGAAATCAGTACATTAAAAAAAACCCAGAAATTTCTCACTTACTTTTGACAAAGTCAGAGTGAGAAGGCAGGCGCAGTGCCACGCTCTGCCACTAGGGGCACGCAAATTCTCACATTCAAAGGCTTAAAACAAAACAAACCACAATAGTGGATGTGCAATGTTTGTTAATGTTATCAATCTTTTCTTGGGGGATTTGTGCACTGAAGTGTTTGACAGTTCATTTTTTATTCAGCTAAATGCACTTTGTGATGTGCCAAGGTCAGTTATGGCCAGGATGTGTAGTACATTTTATTTCAAAAGGGAAACAAATGTTAATGCTACTCACAGTGCACATTGAGTTTCTATGCACTTTGAGATATGCCTGAGCAAGATGTGACCAAAATGGTTATTTATGTAGAAGAGCTTGGAATAACGAGGCGATGTGATTTATAAACCAAAGTTTATTATCAGCTTCGCTCCTCTAACAAGTCTCATCTCAGTGCAGAAGCAGAATAAGAGGTCGAACACATTCAGACCTACATATTTATACCTACACATAACAAAAGACATTGCACATCAAAGCTGACATCCCGCATTAGCTTAATCCCCCCTCCTTTGTCTTCCTACTCCTCCACCTGACCCTGGGTGGTCAGGGCGATCGATCTCCTTCATTGTCCTCTGTTCTTTCCACCTGGCCCTGGGAAGTCAGGGCGATCGATCCGGTCTCCACCGCAGCGCCTCGGATGCTCTTTGATCTTCGCTGGCGGTTGAGACCTCTTGTCCTGTTCTGAGGCATGAGGTCGTTGTACATATGTAATCCCCAAACATTCTAACATGCTTATACATATGTAGGTTATGGGATATATGATTAATATAAACCACAGCCCCCCCCCAAACGACTAAGAAAAGGACAATTAAAGAAAGTCCACAGTTTAAGATAATTACTATGACATACTAACTGTTAAACCTCTTGACAAGGAAGAAACTTTCCAGCAGCTATGCTCCTGTAGAGAATTCAGTGGTAATCATAACAGCGTAGTAATATCACAAGTCAGTCTTAAAACTGTCACAGCACAATCTGATAAAATAGTCAACAACTTTTGGTTAGTTTGCATCAGTCCTTGTGCTGTCTGGGTTCTTCTCCCGAATCTGCTGTGGGTCCGCTTGGGCGTCCGGGTGGGACCTTCCTGTAAGGAATCTGCAGCTTGGGGAGGAGAGTGGTTATTTGTTCCCTGCAGGGGGGCTGAGTCTTTTTTCTTGGGGGGTCTACCCCGCCGAGGTGCTCTCGCCAACCGTGCAGGGTCGTCTCTCAACAAGAAGGCAGGTTTAAGTCTGTCAATGCTGACTGTTTCTTTTCTGTCCCCTAAATCAAGCACAAAATGCTTATCACCAGGTTCCAGCACTCTGAATGGTCCATCGTATGGTGGACGGAGGGTTGGTTTTAAAGCTTCATGCCTAACAAAAATAAATTCGGCGTTTTTTAAAGCTTGGGGGACAAAAACCCGTGGAAAAGAGTGATGTGCCGGTCCGGGGAGAGTGTCCGGTCCGTTGTTGCCTAAAAGCCTCAGGGCTGGAAGATGCCCAGGCTCTGGGTTCTCTGGTAAAAATTCACCTGGGAGTCTGAGAGGCTGTGCAAAAACTAAGTCTGCTGGGGAGGCGTCTAGATCCTCTTTCGGCACGGCACGCAACCCCAATAAAACCCAGGGGAGTTTATTTACCCAATTTGTATCCGTTAGTGAGGCTCTGAGGGCGGCCTTTAAAGATCTGTGAAAGCGCTCGCATAACCCATTAGCCTGAGGGTGATAAGTGGTGGTGCGGTGAATTGTCGCCCCTAAGCTGCTGGCCATGGCTGACCAAAGCTCTGAGACAAATTGAGGCCCCCTATCGGACGTGATGTCCGATGGGACGCCGAAACGTGCCACCCAGTTTGTCAAAAAAACGCGAGTGACTTCCTCCGCTGTGGTTGACGCCAGAGGGACCGCCTCAGGCCAGCGCGTAGTACAGTCTATCATTGTTAACAGATGTGTGAAACCTTGGGAGGAAGGTAGTGGTCCCACGAGGTCGACATGAACGTGGTCGAACCTTCTAGCTGGGATTCGAAAAGGCTCTAGAGGGGCTTTTGTGTGTTTGTGTATTTTGGCGCGCTGACAAGACATGCAAGTTTTTGCCCATTCCTTTACGTTTTTGCGCAGGCCGGGCCACACAAACTTTTCGGTGACCATTTTAACCGAGGCGCGCACACCCGGGTGCGCGAGGGAGTGAATTGAATCGAAAATACGGCGGCGCCATGCAGCTGGGACTACCGGGCGAGGTCGGCCGGTTGAGATGTCACATATTAGGGGGGGTACACCGTCGCGTAAACCCCTTTCCTCCAGCCTTAACCCTGTTGGTCCAGACAGGAGTGCACGCACGTCTGCGTCACTGCTTTGTTCCTCCGCCATGGCTGCGTAATCTATCCCTACGTGAATAGGGGCCGCATACGCGTCCGCGTTGGCGAAGAGTTCTGCGGCTGAGGTAGTATAATCTGTCTCCTCGTGCTCTGGCGATGTCACAGTGCGAGAGAGGCAGTCTGCTACCACGTTAAGTTTGCCTGCCACATGTCGAATGTCTGTGGTGAACTCTGAAATTGCAGCTAGCTGTCTTTGTTGCCTGCCTGACCATGTTCTGAAATTTTAGCCATCGCAAAGATGAGCGGTTTGTGGTCTACAAAAGCCGTGAAACGCCGCCCTTCTAACCAGAACTGGAAGTGGCGGATGGACAAATGAAGCACTAGCAGCTCCCTGTCAAAAGTGCTGTATTTACGCTCAGTTTGGTTTAACGATTTGCTGAAAAATGCCAAAGGTTGCCAGGTTCCGCCAATGTGTTGTTCCACAACTGCCCCTATGGCCAGGTCTGAAGCGTACGTGGTTAGCGCAATGCGGGCCGAGGGATCAGGGTGAACCAACAATGTGGTGTTAGCTAGAGCACTTTTTACTTCCGCGAAGGCGCGTTCGCGCTCCGGGGTCCATTCGACCGCGTTGGAAGGCTTTTGTTTTCTGAGCACGTCATATAGGGGCTGCATGAGTTGAGCTGCACGGGGGAGGAAACGGTTGTAAAAATTAACCATTCCCAAAAATTCTTGCAGCGATTTGACCGTTTGTGGCCGTGGAAAATTTTTTACTGCGCAAACTTTGTCTGGCTGTGGGACTGCCCCCTTCGGTGAAACTCTGTGTCCCAAAAAATCAATTTGTGACACGCCTAATTTGCATTTGGCTGGATTGATTATTAACCCGTGCTCTTCTAGTCTTTGAAAAACCATAGTGAGATGTTGTTCGTGTTCTTCCTCCGACGAGCTGGCTACCAGCATATTGTCGAGGTAGACGAACACGAAAGGGAGATCGCGTAATACCGCGTCCATCATCCGCTGAAAGGTTTGAGCAGCGCCTTTAAGGCCAAAAGGCATCCGCAAAAATTCGAAAAGACCGAAGGGGGTTATTACAGCTGTTTTCAGAATGTCTTCCGCTCGAACGGGGACTTGGTGGTAGCCGCGGACCAGGTCTATTTTAGAAAAAATGCGCGCACCCGCCAGATGTAGTGAAAAATCTTGGATGTGAGGAATTGGGTAGCGGTCATGCGCTGTCGCATTGTTTAATCTGCGGTAATCGCCGCACGGTCTCCAAGAACCGTCGGTTTTCGGGACCATGTGTAGTGGCGACGCCCAGGGGCTTTTTGAGCGTCTGATAATGCCTAGTTTTTCAAGGGTGGTAAACTCGTCCCGAGCTATGGCGAGCTTGGTCGCGTCTAAACGCCGAGCTTTGGCGAATACGGGTGGGCCTGTTGTGGGAATAAAGTGTTCAACCCCGTGCTTAGCCACTGTAGCTGAGAATTTGGGAACTGTGAGTGCTGGAAATTGGGTGAGGAGTTGATCAAACTTACCTCCTGCTGTAGTGACGTTGGCCTGCATGGGTGGTGGAGAAACTCGAGCTGAGCAGGGAATAGAAGAAAACGACAGTGCATTAACCAAGCGTCTATTTGCTAGATCGACTAACAGCCCATGTGCACACAAAAAATCAGCGCCTAACATGTTAAAACTCACCGCCGCTACAATAAATGTCCATCTGTAGTTGCGGCCATGAATGCAGAGGGGCAGGCTCCTTTCACCGTAAGTGTCGATGATGGAGCCGTTGGCTGACATAGCTCCATTGCCCCGGGGGCCCATGGCCCGGTCTGCGTGGGAGGGCATGATAAAACTCAGTTGAGCTCCGGTGTCAATTAGGAACTGTTTGCCGGTGTGTCCGTCAGTTACATAGAGAAGCTTGTTTTTTTCGCCGAGAACCGCAGCCGTTAACGGTTCTCGGCTTCGGCGTTTCCCGGAATCTTGAACTTGCAGAGGGGAACGCATTTGTAAGCCTTCTCGGCGAAACGGTGGTGGTAATAACAGATGTCGCTCCGTCTGTTGCGTCTTGGTCGTGTCGCCGCCATGGTGGGCGGGCTCTGCTCAGTAGTATGTGGCTCCCCGTTGCTCTGGGGATCAGCGCTGAGATCTGCGGATGCTGCTGTGGCCGTCTGTTCACTGCAGGCATTGATGAGTCACTGCGCTTCGCGAGCCAGCGCGCGGAAGTCTTGCTGGGTGCTGCACCGCATGTTGACAAGCGTCCCTCTCATGTGTGGCGGCAGAGTACTGAGGAAGATATATTGGAAGAGGAAGTTGTCATTGTCCTCTTCCTTGAGCTGCAGCATGTCCTCCATGAGGGCCTTGGGTCTGCATCCTTTGTGGCCGTAGATCGCCAGGATCCTCTCTGCTCTCTCCTCGGCTGAGGGGACGAAATTCTCCACGATGGTCGCCTTCAGTTCTCTATATTTGTCCTGGGCAGGCGGTCTCTGGATTATGCTCCGCGCACATCTCGAAGTGGCAGCGTCGAGTTTGGCGACGATGTGATAAAATTTTGTGTCGTCAGCCGTTATGCCCGCCAGTGCAAACTGAGCCTCAGCTTGCTGAAACCACGAGCTCGGGTCTTCCTGCCAGAATTCCGGCAGCTTGACGGTGACGGCGCTTGCGTGGGCCGTCCCTGATGTGTCCGCAGGGTGAGAGCGCCTTCCTTTGGCTCTCGCGGCGGAGCTGGTGCTCGGTTGAGCCCTCTCTGTAGCTTCTGCCGTGGGGGAACGTCGTCCATCTGTTCCCCTGTCTGCATGGGCGCCGGCGTCTGCCCGGTTCGCCTCTGATGAGTCAATAGCGGGAGAACGCCTCTGTTCCATCCTCGCGTCAGGGTCACCAGTGTAGAAGAGCTTGGAATAACGAGGCGATGTGATTTATAAACCAAAGTTTATTATCAGCTTCGCTCCTCTAACAAGTCTCATCTCAGTGCAGAAGCAGAATAAGAGGTCGAACACATTCAGACCTACATATTTATACCTACACATAACAAAAGACATTGCACATCAAAGCTGACATCCCGCATTAGCTTAATCCCCCCTCCTTTGTCTTCCTACTCCTCCACCTGACCCTGGGTGGTCAGGGCGATCGATCTCCTTCATTGTCCTCTGTCTCTTTCCACCTGGCCCTGGGAAGTCAGGGCAATCGATCTGGTCTCCACCGCAGCGCCTCAGATGCTCTTTGATCTTCGCTGGCGGTTGAGACCTCTTGTCCTGTTCTGAGGCGTGAGGTCGTTGTACATATGTAATCCCCAAACATTCTAACATGCTTATACATATGTAGGTTATGGGATATATGATTAATATAAACCACAATTTACAGAATTTTATTTTTTCATTCTATTTATTTAATTGCTGTTCAAGAGGAAAAATATTTCTACTACTTCAAGTTCTGCTCAACCCCAACACTGTTATTGTGTTATTATACACTTTTGATGTGCCTTTGTCATGAGCCAAGCACACATTTAAAACCAAGACAATGAATAAAAAGTGTATATTTTTCATCATATTGATCTGTGTTGGTTTGAAATTTGTCATATTCAACAGATCGCTGAACATGTGCGGCCCAATTACATGTCTTGATTTCAAATTGTGGACCGATTTTGTAATTGAATCCACCTTATTCCTAGGGGTGCCACTGTAGGAACTATTATGGGCAGAGCTTCCGGTTTCGGCTGAAGTAGTGTTAAATCAGTCAGAAAGAGTGGAGTAGCAGGGGAATTTATAAATAGCGTTTTTAAAAGTTTTTCAAATTCATTTTAATGTATAGTCCACATATGTGTTTTGCACTCAAGTGGCAGCTAATTTCAGCTCTTCTAGTTTTTGTATTTTTTGAATGTTTTGGCCTAGTTCTGGTACTTGTTGCTGGAGTTCGTGGTTGTGCCATAGACCAGAGGTTCCCAAAGTGGAGGTCCTGATACCCAGGGGGTCCCGAGACGCTGAGAGGGGGTCGCGAGATGATTTTCAGAACTTTTTTCACTTTAACTGTGCCACAGTAAACGTCACTGGTCACACACAGGTCAAGGTGCACCAGTAGATTTTGTCTGAACAGCTCAAATCAACACACTACGCTTTAAGCCTAGGATAGTATTTTTAAAAATGAAACATTGGTTAATACTGACTTAAGACAACACATAGAGGCCAGCGGAGACGGCAGCAGAGGAGAGCGGAGAAATGCCTTCAGAAAGCCCATCGACTTCTGGCGCGGGGGGAGGAGGAGGAGGAGGATAGTACCATACAGGGCTCCATAATCAGTCGGACGAGCCTTCCTCCAAGTGTCGCAAGTATCACGAGGAATATGTTCAGTATGGATTAATGCATCGTTTTCAGTGACATACAATATCCCCAATGTGTAGTGTGCACCGAGGTGCTTGCACATGAAAGTTTAAAACCCGTAAAAATGCTCAGAAACTTGGAAACTAAGCACCCATCTCTTGCTGCTAAACCAGAAGATTTTTTCCACTAAAAGGAGAAATTGCAAGGCCAAAAGAAAATCATAACTAATCAAACAACAAGTACTACCAAAGTTAAAAGGTGGCATATTTAATTGCATGGGCAAAAACGCCACATGCAATCAGAGAAACCCTAATAAAACCTGCTGCTATTGCTATGAGTTGGATAATGCGTGGGGATAAACAGGCGCGGGAGCTGGAAGCAGTGCCGCTCTCTGACAGGACCATATCCCGGCGTGTCACAGACATTGCCCAGGACATAAAGTGTCAGCTGACTGACAGAGTGAAGAAAGGGAAATACGTATGCTTTGCAGTTAGATGAATCCACAGATATATCAAACTGTGCACACGTTTTCTTATGTATCAGTTACCTCTGGGGATAGCGGGGGTCGCCATTCTCTGTCACCATTATTTCGGGGGTCATGAGCTGAAAAGTTTGGGAACCCCTGCCAAAGACTATAAATGGAGGCTTCTCACCACATGGTGACAGACGACATCCAAGCATTGTGTTGTGGCATATGTCTGCTCTAAGGTAAATTTGATTATGTCCAACATATTTAACAAAATTCAGCCGACTTTATTGCAGTGGAGACGTGCTGGCAAAATTCAGAAAGTGCACCGTGTCATTACGAGCTACAGGCAACGAGAAGTCATGAATCATGACTCTTTCTTTGTTTGGTAGCGGCGACATCCCGGGAAAACCCCATGAGTGCCTGATATCATTGGAAAGCTTAGAAATCGTACTTTCTAAAAATACCTAAGTTTTTGCAGAAGATGTAACTCCTGACCGATCAAATGCAAGTTTTCAACCTAGCTAAAATATAAACAAATCATCTTTTTCTGGGTCAGTTTCCGTGCACTTCCTACAAATTAAATATCATTTTGAAGGTCTTTCAATACAGAATATGGAAATAACATTTTATCAGTTTTGAAAATGTCCTCAAAGTGACTCATTTTGCCAGCACGGGTCATTTGTTTACAGCCTTAGCATCTTAGCAGCGGTGAGCCGCAGAGCTACTGTGTACGAGGCCACTTTTTAAGGTCATCTTCCCATCCCTCGATAGTCGTGGGGAGTGGTATGATTATATTACTGTTTTGAGGTGCAAGAGGCCATATTGAGGCCATATTGAGGCCAAAAATAAAACTTTTCCGGTTCCGGCTCTGCCGGACCGGCGGCGCCACACGAGTCGGCTGCCTGTTGCAACAGCCTTTTTTTTTTTATCTTCCTTCTTCTTTCTACACCTTTCACTCTGTATATATATCATGGACGCACGGATCGCCCCGGGGGTCTCCCGGGTCGGCGGACGGAGCCACGGTTTGCAGCGGGAGACGTTACAGCGGGGAGGAGCTAGTGCTAGCTAGCACTTGGCCGCCGCCCAGTGCTAATGGGAAACTCGACATACCGGGAGCTGTAGCGAAAACGAAGCGGGTGCCGGGCTGGAGTTTAGGCGGCGTGAAAGAAATATAAGACAGAATAATAAAGAGCGATGGCAAGAACCAAGCAGACCGCCCGTAAAATCTACTGGAGGAAGAAGCCCCCCAGGAGACAGCTAGCCACCAGGGCTGCTCGGAGAGGCGCTCTGGCCACCGGCAGAGTGAAGAGGCCTCGCCGTCACAGGTCCGTGGCTCTGAGAGAGATCCGTCGCTACCAGAAATCCACGGAGCTGCTCATCCGTAAGCTGCCCGTCCAGCGCCTGGTGAGGGAGATCGCTCAGGACTTCAAGACCGTCCTGCGTTTCCTGAGTTTCGCCGTCATGGCTCTGCAGGAGACCAGCGAGACCCACCTGGTGGGTCTCTTCTTCGCTAAGGGGGTCACCATCATGCCCAAAGACTTCCAGCTGGCCCGCTGCATCCGCGGAGAGAGAGCTTAGACTTTCTGCTGCACATTCACCAGCCATAATGCTCTGCACTGTGTGTCTATATATATACATTTATAGTAATATGGACATATGTTTGCTAGATGTTGTTTTTTCTTGCCTTCTGATTGTTGCTCTGAGTGTTGCTGTCCCTGTGCTGTTGCAATCCTGGAATTTCCCCATTGTGGGACTAATAAAGGCTTATCTTATCTTATCTTATCTTATCTTATTCCCGCATTTCTGATGCCAAAGTCATTGTTTTTGTCATGAATTCGCCCGTGCGCTAGGAAAAGCGCACGGTGAGGGGAGAAAGGATGAGGATTTACTCGCTGGGTACACCAACACACATTTATTAACACACACATACAAACACAGAATAGCTTGAATATACATTGGATTCCTCAAGGTTGCCCAACACACACACACTGGAGGAATACAGTAGTGGACGGCGCACAGACAGATACTCACAGTGTGGGGGTGGACCGAGTAGTCACAGCGAAATCACAAGCGCGCACAGAGGCAGTCCTTAACGACGTGACGGTTAGATGGTGAAGCACAGTCATCCAACTCATACAATAATCCAGCGGCGTCTGTCTAGCGAAGAGCTCCTTTAATACAGACACCGCTGGCGTGACAAATAGGAATCACCTGGGCGAGGCATGGACAGATAATTACCGGGGACTGGAAACAGCTGATTGAGACAGAAGGAGAGTGAGGGGGCATGGCTAGGCCGGCAGCCTGTCAGCAGCGTGAGAGAAAGGGGATGACAAATGCTGACTAACAGCTGCCGGTCAGACAGTGGCTAGTGACATGGAAAAAGTACAAGAATACATCAAAATGCACATCACCAGCAAAGCCAACCCCACTAAGAGATCGAGGCCGAGCCGAGGAAAGCCAAGCCGGCTCAGTACGTGACAGGGCCCCTCCTTCTAGGGGTGGATACTAGACACCCACGGTAACATCGTAAAAACACCACCACCACCACCAATCCCCACAGGCAAAACAATGACACACAAACCTGGGCGGGAGGTAAGGGGAACTGGGAAGGAGGGAACACCTGACCGGGCCAGCTCCGCAGCACCCGCGGTGACCTCCGGCTGAGGCTCTGCAGCACCCACAATTGGACTCCGATTAAGCCGGCTCCACTGCACCTGCGATGGACCCCGATTGGACCAGAGCTGCACTCACGATGAGCAGACCAACCCACAGGAGCACCAGGCTGAGGAGACGATCGATGGGAGGAGCCCTGATGACCCTGGCAGGAGAAGCTGGAGCAGCGACATCCTCCCTCGGCAGAACTGGACCCTCGGCGACCTCTGGCGGTGACACACCCCCTCCGGCGGCCCTGGTTGAAGGCTCAGGGGAAGCAGGAGAAGAAAGATGGTTAGGGTCACCGGCAGCGGCGGAGCCCGGGGAAGGAAGTTCAGGAGCAGCTGTGCGCTGCCTGACTCCCCTCACCCAGAGCCAGGCAAGATCTCTCTAAAACTGACATAAGCAAAACAAGAGAGATTACTTGCCTGAGCTCGAGCTCCACTGCGGTCCAGGACTCCGTCAATCCCGGCGATGACCACTCGGGCCCGGCCTCCAAGAGGTCCAACTCAGGCTCCCAGTCCACTGCAGACGCCTCCGCAGCTGGCAAGATGGTGATATCAGTCCAGTGTTCCTCCTGCAGTGGCTCAAACGCAGGGGAATCCTCTGGCGTGGCTGCAGGGGAGCCTCTCCATGCTGGCTCTGGGAATGGATCATCTGAGGCCACTGGCTCCTCCACCATCTGACGGCCCTGACCTTGGGCCAGCAGGCCCTCGGGGAAATGGGAGGAGACACGGAGAGGAGAAAAATTAGATTAATGTCTGCAGCTGGAGGAGAAGACCCAGCGGACTGTTTAAACCGGGTCTCTCCCTCGGGAGACAGGCAAGATTCAATACTGTTAGATGAAATGGATGGATAAAGTACTTGCCTGTCACCCCAGTCGCTGGTTCTGACAGCTGCAGATAGCAGACTGGCATTCCTCTCCGTGTCAACGGTGATATGGCCCTCTTCAAGGGATGGAGGAGGAGCCATCTCCATGGCAACGGAGGTGGGCGTTCCCCAAAGCAGCACCATCTAGCCTCGCAGCATGTGGGAGGGTGATGACAGCTGATGACAAGGGACGCTTCTCCCGGTGTCTCCACGCAGGGTGACGCTATCTTCTGTTTCCTAGAGAGGACCATGCTTGAGCGGGAGGAGGGACGGGCGAAGCGTCACGGAGGATGACGGGCTGAGAGTTGCCGGTCCTCTGCCTCGGCGCCGTCAGCCACGCCAATCCGGGGAAAGAGCAGTGGAGCGAGCAGACCATGGAGAGCAGGTCGGCGAACTGGGGGTAACTCCACAACCCAAGATTCGCTTCCAGGATCCCAACAACTCCGCCCAGGCATTCCAGCGTCTTCTTCGGTCCACGGGTGGCGATAGCTTCTTTCACCAAGCTGCGAACGCCTTCAGCGGCCCATCCCTCTTCAACAGTGGGAAACCCCGCTGCCGATCCTCTTTCTCGGCGAGACTGGGGCATGACGCTCTCCAGACGCACGTAGGTCCAGAAAACAGTCAAAAAAAGAAAAGAGAGCGATGTGTGGTGTAACACGTTAAATCCTATGGTTCGGCTGGATTATTCTGTCATGAACTCGCCCGTGCGAGAAAGGGCAAGGATTTACTCGCTGGGTACACCAACACACATTTATTAACACACACATACAAACACAGAATAGCTTGGATATACATTGGATTCCTCAAGGTCACCCAACACACACACTGGAGGAATACAGCGGCGGACGGCGCACAGACAGAGACTCACAGTGCGGGGGCGGACCGAGTAGTGACAGCAAAATCACAAGCACGCACAGAGACAGTCCTTAACGACGTGATGGTCAGATGGTGAAGCACAGTCATCCAACTCGTACAATAATCCAGCAGCGTCTGTCTAGCGAAGAGCTCCTTTAGCACAGATGCTGCTGGCGTGACAAATAGGAATCACCTGGGCGAGGCACAGACAGATAATTACCGGGGACTGGAAACAGCTGATTGAGCCAGAAGGAGAGCGAGGGGGCATGGCTAGGCCGGCAGCCTGTCAGCAGCATGAGAGAAAGGGGATGACAAATGCTGACTAACAGCTGCCGGTCAGACAGTGGCTAGTGACATGGAAAAAGTACAAGAATACATCAAAATACACATCACCAGCAAAGCCAACCCCACAAAGAGATCGAGGCCAAGCCAGGGAAAGTCAAGCTGGCTAGGCACATGACAGTTTTTTAACAAGGAAAGTGTCCTGTTTCAGTGACAACCATATGTTCTAAACTAGTACCGGAAGTTGCTACCATAATTCACGCAAGGCATCATGGGGCCTAGGAATAAGGTGGATAGCCCGGCTATAGAGAGGAGAAACATATCCAGCAACGTTCACATTATCCCATGATGCCTCTTAAAGAGGAGCTTCCAACAGGTCATCACTACCTACTGTATACAGTATATCCTATCATATAGTGCGCTAAAAGAAAAGAGAGTTCAACAATGCTCAAGCAATGAAGTTGCCAACACCATAGGAACAAGGACATAAACTGCCATGGCAAATGCCTCATCAGCACATTGATCTTACTGTTAATTAACACTACAGTTAGCAAAGCCACCCTGTTCTCTGCTGTATTTACCTGTGGGAATGTTCCACACAGTAGCTGTTTCTCTGTCCATCATTATTTTCAGACGATCTCTTGCCATTTTTTTCCATACCCCCTCCCTCCTTTTCTGCTCTATGAATGTGTGAGCCATATTTCCATTTTTGCATCTCCTCTTTTTTCCATTATCCAAATCAAAACGTATATTTTCCTACTTCCTCTTTCTGCCCTGTTAAGACTGCAGAAGCCTCAGCTACTGTATTGGCTTTATATGCAATTTCAGTCATTCTTCTTAATTTTCTTTCCATTCCACTCCCCCACTGTCATTCCTCTGTGGAGTCACTTGGTTGATCTGTCTCTTTTTTCTGTGGATTCACTTCTTATACCTCATCTGTCTTCACCCAGATATCAGGTCTTGTTGATCCTACTTGTTCCTTGCATGTTAAACTTGCTTTTTTTTTCTTTTTTTTTTGCTCTTACTGTATAAATTCCCTTCATTATTCTGTTTGTCTCTGCTTTTGCCTCTTCTTTCATTTTCATCCCTCCATCACCATTTCTAGTTTTTTCTTTCCCTTCTCTCTTTAACTCTCCATTTTCTGTGTTCTCCTCACTTGTGCATCCCTCTACTTTATTTCTAATCTCTCTCACTTTCCCTTGTTGCCCCCTTTATCTTCATCCTCTCCTCCCTCACATCCTCCGCCTCTAACAGTCAACCCCCTCTTTTCCATGACTTAGACCAATGTTATTTCCCTTGCGGCAAGCATTCACCTTAGCCCACCGGCTGCTCCTGTTCTCCTGCCTCCTTGCATTAAAAAGGAGGAATGGTGCACAGCTGCTAAACAGAAGCCTATTCTCTCTGACCTCTGCAGAAATGCAACATCATTTCCCCTCTTCAAAGACAAGATTTTTCTATTAGGTTAAGTTCTGTTATGCTATTATTTTACTTTTTTTTCCATCAGTGCATTCAGCGTAAAACAAGTTATCAGTGGATGGTTGAAAATAAGGATTTTTTTTTTGTTCTAGGGTAGCCGGGAAGTGGCTGCAGGTGAGGAGACAGGATGAGTTAACAATACATGAACATAAAATGTGGGCTTGATCATAGGATCAAGCCCAGTTTATGACAGCACCTCCCCCCAAGGGTGGATTCTAGATGCCCTTCAAACAAGAAAGACAATACCCCAATTGGGTGGGGGTGGGGGGGACAGGGCAACAAAACCAAAACAGTGGGGCAAAACGAGAACACAAACAAAGGAAAACTTTTCATCAGGTGGTCGGCCAAAGTCACTGGACCACCGGATTGATGGACATGGAACATGGGGTGGCCTACCAAAGTCCAAGAACCACCAGACGAATTAACACGGTGTGTCAGGTGACCTAGTAAAGTCCAAGGGCCACTGGACAGATGAACACGGTGCATCGAGTGGCCTACCAAAGTCCAAGGGCCACCAGATGGAGGAGCAGGGTGCATTAGGTGGCTTACCAAAGTTGAAGGATCACCAGACGGATGAGCATGGCTTTTCAGGGTGGCCGATCAGAGTCCATGGGCCACTGGACGGAAGAACAAGGTGCCACAGGGGTGCAGAGTTCAGGGGCCAGTTGCAAACGAGGTCTGAGCTCAGGAGGCAACAACACAGGGGCCCTAAACTCAGGTGGTAATATAGTAGCTTTTTAAACTAGGGGGATGACAACATAGAACCTTGAAACTCAGAAGAAGACACGGGAGTCTTCTGCTCAGGAGAAAACAACTTGGGCACTTCTTGCTCTGAAGATAACATAGGAGCTCTTTGCTTAGGAGATAACAACATAGAATCTTTGAGCTCAGCAGCTGGCAACAGTGCAGCTCTTTGCACAGAAGATAACATAGGAGTTTTTTGCTCTGGAGAGGCACAAGAGCTTTTGACTCGAGACAATACAGACACTTTTAACTCAGGAGGTAATGGAAACACGGAAACCTTAAACGCAGGAGATAGCAACATTGGAACTGTAAATTCAGAAGGTGACAACATAGGAACTGCAAAGTCAAGAGATGACCACATGGGCACTTTGAACTCAGGAGGTAATGACAACTCAGGGATTTGAATCTCAGGAGGTAATGACAACACAGGAGTTCTAAACTCAGGAGCGAACAACATGGGAACTCCCTGCCCTGGAGAAAACTACTTAGGAACCTCTTGCTCGGAAGGAAACAAAGTCAGAGCCCTTTGCTCTGGGAAAGATAACATAGCTGCTATGAACTCAGGAAAGGACCCAGAAGCTCTTGACTCTGGAGAAAATAATATAGGAGGTCTTTGCTTTGGGGAAACCACTATGGGAGCTCCTTGCCCTGCGAAAAACAATGTAAAAGCTCTAGACTTTGGAGAAAACAACACTGGAGGTTTTTGCTCAAAAGACTTCTTAAACTCAAGAGATACCAACTTAGCACCTTTAAACCCAGGAGGTGGCAATATAAAACTTTTAAACTCAGGAGGTGGAAACCTAAAGCTGTTAAACTCAGGAGATGACAACCTAAAGCTTTTAAACTCATGAGGTGACAATGTCTCGGTATCTTTTGAGCAAGAGGCAGGGTACACCCTGAACAAATTGCCAGTCCATCACAGGGCCAACACAGAGAGACAGACAACCATTCACTCTCACATTCATACCTAAGGACAATTTAGAATCCTCATTTGATACCAATTAATCTAACCTGCATGTCTTTGGCCTGTGTCTGTGCCCACACAGACATGGGGAGAACATGCAAACTCCACACAGAAGGGTCATGATGGTCTGGAGGTGGGATCGAACCCACGATGGTCAGGGGTGGAATCAATCCCGTGACCTTCTTGCTGTGCTGCCACAGTGCTAACCACTGCACCACCATGCGGCCCAGCCCCCCGTGATCCGAAAAGGATTAACCCTTTAATTGTCCGGCTGTCATAAAACATGTGCGTCACTTGCTGCCTAAGTTGCAGGTCCGCACCTGTCAAGTGATGTGTCCAACAAGCACAGAAAACACAGTTGTACCAAGCATTTCACATCACAAGTTGTCAGACATGTATAGCTTACTGCTCTTCACTGGAGGACTGGAGGACTTCACCCAAACAAACCGCCTCAAACATCATTTCTGGGAACATGAAGAAGAGAATGTAAACAAAGGCTCCTTCCCAGCATATATTTCAATTCAATTCAATTTAACTTTATTTATATAGCACCATTTCACAACAACAGTCATCTCATAGCACTTTCAACTGTAGGGGAAACCCCCACAATTGCAGAAAGACCCCAGCAATCAAGCAATCCCCTGTGAGTAAGCGCTTGGCGACGGTGAAGAGGAAAAACTCCCTTTTAACAGGACGAAACCTCCAGCAGAACCAAGCTCAGGGAGGGAGGGGCAGTCATCTGCTGCGACTGACTGGGGGGGTGAGGGGATAGAGAAGATGAGAAGAACAGACAAGTAGAGAGCAAACAGCACGATGGGGACTCACTCTATGGGAGAGAACAAACAGATGTTAATGACCAGCAAAAAAAATATTTCATTGAAAGTGAAGAAAGGAGTGAAGCCCAGTGCATTATTGGAGGCTGTCTAAACCTATTAGCAGCATAACTAAGGGAGGGTTCAGAGACACATGATCCCTCCCTAATTGTAGGCTATCAAAAAGGAAGGTTTTAACCCTATTCTTAAAAACAGAGATCGAGTCTGACTCCCGAATCCAGATTGGCAGCTGGTTCCACAGGAGAGGAGCTTGATAGCTGAAGGCTCTGCCTCCCATTGTACTTTTGGAGATTCTAGGTATTACAAGTAATCCAGCATTTTGGGAGCATAGTGCTCTGTTAGGATAATAGGATAGTATCAGATCTTTTAAAATAAAAAGGGGCCTGGTTGTTTAGAGCTTTGAAAGTGAGAAGAAGGATTTTAAACTTAATTCTAAACTCTATGGGAAGCCAATGAAGGGAGGCCAGAACAGGAGAGATATGATCTCTCTTTCTAGTACCTGTTAAAACTCTTGCTGCAGCATTTTGAATCAACTGAAGACTTTTTAAAGATGTTTTAGGACAACCTGATTATAAAGAGTTACAATAATCTAACCTAGAGCTAACAACAGCATGGATCAGTTTCTCAGCATCACTCTGAGACAAGATGCTCCTAATCTTGGCAATATTTCGCAAATGATAGGAAGCAGTCTTAGGAACGAATTTAATATGTGAATTGAAAGACAGATCTTGATCAAAAATAACTTCAAGGTTCCTCACAGAGCTATTAAGAGAAAGTGTAACCACATCCAAACTAAGAGTTTGATTTGGAAAGGTATTTCTAAGGTTTTTTGGACCAACAAGAATGACTTCAGTCTTTCCACACGGAGGAAGCATTTGCTCCAAATGTTGTCAACTATGATTCTAAAAAGAGATTATCTTTTGAAGGGAAATATTTACCCTTTGTGACAGCAGAAGATGGTCTGGAGCATGTACACTTTCATCTGCCATCAACGGAGCTGCACGTGACAACAGAGAACAATAGCGCCGGTTCGGTGTATCATAAGATACATTTGAGAGTTTCTGGATGTGGGAGATAAAGTAAAAATGACCAGGGATGACGAAAATGGACGAATGAAGACACATGGTGCATGGTAGGTCTGATGTATTTATTTGTTTGTGTGCATTCTACTGATTTTCTGGTTCATATACTTTGAAGATGACACAAAAACTAAGACAAAAATACAAAACCATGCTTTGTGTAAATATGTCCAAAGTCCACTCTTGACTGAAAGTTACCGAAAATAACAATTCGATGCAGCTGCCTTTGCATTATGCAAATTATATGCATAAATTTACTCCTGTCTCAAACTTTGGATCATAATCTTCATCTTTCTAATTGACAGTAAGCCATTATCTCTTACCACTTTCAAGTTATAGCCTTTGGAATTTGTCATATCTAAACTGAATATTTTCTTGAAAAAAAACTTCACCGCCAGAGGGTGGTGAGCTGATGGGAGCACTGCTGCGCTGTAGACAGAAAATAGGTTAAGCAGTAGAAGATGGATGGATGGATGGATGGATGGATGGATGGATGGATAGGTGACTGTTATGACCCCCCGTGCGCCATTACGCAGAGCACAGAGGGAGGAATGAAAAACCCACGAGCAGGAGTAGATTTGTGTACTTTATTAACATAACCCCAAACCAGGTCCAGCAAAACAGTCACGCTATAAACAGAAGGTTGCAGTTATACAATTAAAGCCACCAGACAAATGGGGATGCCACCTGGATGCCCAGCAGCCCGGGGAGAGGGAATGCCTAGAGCCACAGGGCAGCTGTCGGCACAAAGAGAAAGGCAAACATGACTTACGGGCTGAGGTGATCCAAGGCAGTCCGAGCTGTCCGGAGGATGAAGACTAGGCAGGAACAGCCGCTTACACTAACTAAATACAACAGTCTAGTAGCGTAAGAGAAGACTAGATTGTCAGGCTGAAGAATAATGTAGGGAATGAAAGCTGGCATACACAGAGGAACACGGTGCTGTATATGAAGCGTAATGCTCCGGCGATCTTTTCCCACTCCAAGAGAGCTAAAGTAATCACAATACTAATGAGGGAAGAGACCGCCGGTGTGAACGAGCATGGCTGGACAAATTGAAACCGTGTGTGTGTGAATGAGTGTCAGGGCATGTGAATGGATGTGAATGAGGCATGTGTGTATGTGTGTGAGACACCAATAATAAGGAACAGCTGATGATACTGACAGGAGGAGGGGTCATACCCGAGCTGTCAGGGAGCAGAGGACCCAAAGGGCTCCCTGAAGCGCCTGATGGAAAATAATAAGTGAAACAGGCCAAAATAGCCACGGTGTCAGAACTAGGTTTGGGATCACCAAACCCAGATTCATGACAGGTGACAATGTAAAACTTTTAAACTCAAGAGGTGACAACATGAAACCTTTAAACTCAGGAGATGATAGCATGGAAACATTAAACTCAGGAGATGTCAACATGGACACTTTAACCTCAGGAGGTGAAAATGACAACTCAGGGATTTCAATCTCAGGAAGTAATGAAACACAGGAGTTCTAAACTCAGGAGCGAACAACATGTTAACTCCCTGCCCTGGACAAAACTATTTAGGAGCCCCCGGTAGGCAGGGTGGTGGACTCAAGTAGCAGGCAGAACTCCAGCGTGACACGGTTTAATTAATAAACAGAAATAAACAAACAAAATAGCAGCACGAGGGCTGAGAACTCAAAGAGTAAATAAACTTACAGAGCTACTGGGTGTCACCATGGGTTGAGATGCCGTCTCGGCACTCAGCCCATGTTTTCCCTCATCCCTGCTTCCCATTGAGCAGCATCTCAGCTGGCCCCCAGCTGGCAGCATTATGGACGGCTGGGGCCAATTAGTCTTCATCAGCTGGGGCGCTGCCAATGAGGATAAATAGGAGCAGCCTCGATGACTCGGGGCTGCGACATAAACACATTGCTAAGCTGAAGCCCCTTCGTCTGGTGTCAGCTTATACTCCTCTTGCAGCATTCCTGTGTTTGTATCCCGCTGTGAGTATGTACGTCTTGCTACCCCCACGTCCGGTACGAGCTGCTTACCTCTGCGCTGTGCAACCTGTGAGTGTACCTCTGCATGAGTATCTGTGCTCTCCTCATCCCTTCCCCTTTACCCTGAATAAAATATCACGACTCACTGGCTTGCCCCTGGCTCTGATTGCCCGGCTCCCTAGAGCCGGATATGACAGTATGTCGCAGCCAGAAGAGTTGCCGGCGGCCGTGGGTCGCTGTGGAAACGTACCTTTCTGTCGGGGTGTCAGCGCTGCTAGCATGCCGTTTCCCAGGAGTCACTTCCGGCGCCAGGGCGACGAGCTGAGGTCCATCTCGGAGGCTGTCGACGGGACGCTCTTCATCCTGCACGACGCCTCCAACGCGAGACGCTGGCATCCGGGCCGTGCTGAGGAACTCCTGGACTGTCACCCTCACTCTCTGTACCATCTGGAGGACAGTGCCAGGTTAGACGCTGCAGGTACACAGCGAGAGAAGCTCCACGGGGTGGATGGAAATCCCGGCAGGGAGTCGAAGTGGGCGACGTCTTTCCCCGCTTCGGAGTCCCGTTCCTGCCGCCATTCCAGTCCGGGAGTTCGCGCCAACCAGAGGACTTCCCCCGACCTGCGCCACGTCACTCGGGATTCCCTTCAAGGAGCCGCAGCTGACAGCAGTTATGTCCGGGGTCGAGTGGCTGTCGCGAGCTCTACTGTGTTTCCTGTCACCACCTTCAGGCATGTGGCGGCGGCAGTGAGATTGATGGTGAGGACTTCAGAGCTACGAAGCTTTCCCGTGCTCGACGCCTTCCTCGTCTCGATCTCCGATCTGGAGCGGCGAATCCTGGGTTTCCCCCCTCGCTTCGTCCCCTGGGAATAGTCGTCATCACATCGCCGAGTCACCTCTGCACGAACCTCGTCCGGATCCAGTTCTGGGTCATCGTCAGGACCGTTCCTCCCACGCAGCTGTCATCCCTTCGCCTCGTCAGTGTGGAGATTCTACAGCCTCGTCCCCTGAGCCTCGTTCCCCCGCTGTCATTCCTGGACATTCGGGCTGGCTCACCCCGGCTGTTTCCCCCTCCTCCTCGACGCGCTTCCTGACCGCTGTGTGTGCCTGGAATCCCGGCCTGGTGAGCTCTCTGCTGGAGACAACGCGAGCGACCCTCAGACGAATTCCCGGGGGGTCCTCCGTTATCGCCGGGCGGGGAGAGGAAGAAGCAGATTCCACTACAGCAGGCGATACTCAACCTCCAGGGGGCAGGCAAGTCATTGTTTTTTCACACCTGCTTAATGATTTGCTCTGTCACATCCCTGGAGGAGAAGTTCAGGGTTCGCAGCTCCCTGAACTCTCCCCACCTGCTGTAACCTGTATGCCTAATCCCGCATTCTCTGTGTCTCTCTCCGCCGAGCGGTCCCCGGCTCCGGGTCAACGTGGTGGGATATGGAGAGGGCCTGTGGTTCCGCAGCTACATTGCGGACGGAGGAGGGGGACTGACTGCTGCGTGGAGTCTACGCCGACGACTGAGCGTCCCCGGGTCTCCACGGAGGAGCGGTTCGGTCCGGCGGGACGAGATTCTTCTGGCTTCACGCCGAGTAGATCGTCGGCGGGGTTACCTGAGCTGGAGGGATCTCAAGCTGCGCTGACCATCGTGCTGGCTGCGGGGCCCGACGCGGCTAGATGGGAGCCTGACAACGACCTCCTGACGACAGATCCTGGATCTTCGCAGTCCTGGACGGCGTCAGAACCCGAGATCAGGCGAGTGCTCTCCTTTCTTTTCTCTCTTTTTATCCCCGAGCACTTCAGCCTATCTCCAGGGGAGACGAGCCGGGTGCAGCCGTCCGCTGCGTCTGAGCTCGTCTCGCCGGGTTCTGGCGCTGCCGGTGATCCTGATCCCGGTTCTGTTTTCTCTTCTGAGCCTTCTTCCAGGGTCACCGGCAAGGAGTTGCTGTTCCTCGTGGTGCTGGAGGGTCCGGGTTCAACGTTGGAGGTCGGTTCTGGTGCAGTATTCAACGTGGGTTCGCCCGAGACCCAGTCGGGGTCCAACGTGGGTTCGCCTGAGGCCCGATCGGGGTCCGACGTGGGTGCTGCCCCAGTATTGTCCAGGTCCGGTGAGGAGGTGGCCGTTTTCCTGCGGCCTGACGCCCGCCGCCCTCGTCATCGGCTCTCCCCTGAGCCTCTTCCACTGGGATCCGCTCTGATCCTTCGCCCGTCTCAACGGTCCTGGTGGTTGAGTGATGCGGGTCGACGACCCGACCCACAGAACTTTCGGTTCGGTGATCTGGTTCCCCCCACTGGTCTGTGTTTCCCTCTGGGCAGCCTGGTTCGGCTGCCGGTGGACTGGATTCCTGGGATCTGGGTCCAGAGTTCGCCGTCCGAACACTTCTCTTTCCCTGATTCGCCAGCTGGACAATGGGCGGGGAGATCTCCGGAGCCATCTCGGCCATTTTTGGACTCTGCCTGCCATTCACCTCGGGTGTCACTTTTTCTTTTGTTATTAAGGTCACTCGGGTGTAATGTGTTGTCCTGTTGGTGGATTCGTTTTTATAGTGCTGTGTTTTCCATCGCTCATGCTCAGCATTTTACTTTTTGTGCCATGTTTTTAGCCTCGTTTTTTGTATTGTAGAGTTATGTTTTGTTTTCCATAACACCATGCTCTGCAGTTATCCATTTATTCCAGTCACTTTCATTTCTTTAGGTGACTGGGTATTTATATATTCGTGTGTGTGGGTTTTTCTTTGCCTGCACTCAGTATTTCTTTTTTGTCCTGTTGGTTCATTATAGAGTCATGTGCCTTGTTTTCCGTAACACCATGCTCTATAATTGTCATTTGTTCCAGTCACCCTCACTTTTCTTGGTGACTGTGTGTGTATGTACTTAAATTAGCACTGTGTATAGGTTCCCCTTTATTTAACCGTACTCAGCATTTTTTGCCCTGTACCTTTTTGGTGGTTCTTTTTTCCTTGCTCTGGGTCACGCATGGTTGGTACTCTCTGGGTAGTATGTAACCGGCGTGCTGACCCAGTTCTTCTCCCCATCTGTACCTGGGTTAATTATTCTGTTTTGTCAGTATTGTATTTGGGTTTTTCTTTCCCGCTACCCTACATTGCCCCATTGGTGTTGTCCTTCCCTTGGCTTCTTCCCCTCCGGTCCGCCTCCCTTCCTCCCCCCCTAGGTGGGGGGGGGGGGGGGGGCTGGGATGTTCCTGGTCGTTCAGGAGCCCGACCTTGAGGGAGGGGCTCTGTCACCATGGGTTGAGATGCCGTCTCGGCACTCAGCCCATGTTTTCCCTCATCCCTGCTTCCCATTGAGCAGCGTCTCAGCTGGCCCCCAGCTGGCAGCATTATGGACGGCTGGGGCCAATTAGTCTTCATCAGCTGGGGCGCTGCCAATGAGGATAAATAGGAGCAGCCTCGATGACTCGGGGCTGCGACATAAACACATTGCTAAGCTGAAGCCCCTTCGTCTGGTGTCAGCTTATACTCCTCTTGCAGCATTCCTGTGTTTGTATCCCGCTGTGAGTATGTACGTCTTGCTACCCCCACGTCCGGTACGAGCTGCTTACCTCTGCGCTGTGCAACCTGTGAGTGTACCTCTGCATGAGTATCTGTGCTCTCCTCATCCCTTCCCCTTTACCCTGAATAAAATATCACGACTCACTGGCTTGCCCCTGGCTCTGATTGCCCGGCTCCCTAGAGCCGGATATGACACTGGGATCCCAACAGGGAATATAGACGGACGGCGCCACACCAGACAGACACTGAACACTGATGTATATACAGTGATAACTAATTACAGATGAGAGACAGCTAGGAACCAAACAGGGGTTGCCGGGAAGTGGCTGCAGGTGAGGAGACAGGACGGGTGGGGCTGTACAGGTGATAACAAACAGGGGATGCACATGAAACATGACAATGAACACTGGATGACCATACAGGAGTAATACAGCGAAGGACAGTGGCTAGGGATATGGAAAACATGGGGAGTTGGAACAATAGGTAAACAGATATACACACAGACCCAGGACCAAACAGGATGACACAGAAGACAATGACAGAGGACTCAGGGGAACACAGAGGGCAATAAATGCAAATAATAATCATACATAATCACAGAAAGAACAATACATGAACATAAAATGCTCATTTGAATATGATTATGACAAGTACACTCAAATCCCACCTGTGGTGGGACTTTTCTTCTTCTTCTTCTTCTTCTTCTTCTTCTTCTTCTTCTTCTTCTTCTTCTTCTTCTTCTTCTTCTTCTTCTTCTTCTTCTTCTTCTTCTTCTTCTTCTTCTTCTTCTTCTTTTTCTTTTCTTCTTCTTTTTTAAAGCTCAAGTCTGTAGCCTGTAGTCTGTTTTTAGTGTCAGTTAAGGACACTAATTATTGCCTAAAGTGCACTTGAGCTTTAAATCTTCAATTTCAATAACTGGATTAACACAGCAAACATGGACTGAACTGAATTTCCCCTCAATATTCACCTCAAGAAGAAAACACTTGAGAGAAAGGATTTTTCTTTTGGTATATGCCTACTAGATACCATGGATTTTTTTTTTCTTTCCCTCACTTGTTGGCTGTAGGGCGATAGTCAAACGAAGGCATGTCTCTACTTGGTGACATGTTTACACCAGAATTGCCTTTTTAAGTCCAAGAGTGGATTTGTATCAAGATTTACAATGCCTGAAGCTTAGCATTATCCTATTAGTGAGTGTGGTGCTCAACGCCACCGGCAATCTAATCTTTACCCGATTTATAAAACTGAGCCTAATGACTTAGAACAGAGCCTTGCTGATCAAGTCAACAAAGTATGTTGTACAGTTTAAGATGGTCATTGTGTGAGTTTCAAAATAGAAACAAACAGAAGCTGATGAAACAATCTACAGCTTTTGTTTCTGGAAGCAGCAAATATAGAAATACATGGATTTTTCTGTGAAAGGCATCTAATCAAGGGGAAAATGCTTGAAGTTTATAAAACTCATCAAGTTATTCGGACCAGAATAAGTGAGCTTAGGTGGGAAAATACCCTTAGTGCTCACCAGAATGAACCTTGAAAGAACGTTGATTCAAAGAAAACTTTATATCCACAGTGTTATTCTTTTAGACAATATACAATGGTTGTAATATAGTAATTTCAGTGGCTGCAGTTTCATAACTAGAATGCGCTCAACAGCGATGCAAGCCCACACCTTTTGTTAGCCCGACAGATTTAAAACATTGTTCTTTCACCTTTTGAACCCAAACCAATAGTCAGAGGTCAGAATGTCGGGGTGAACCTGTGTACAAAGTTTGGTGACCCTAGCTTTCATTGTTCTTGAGATATAGTTTATATAGCATTTTGACCTTGTGATCCAAAACCCATGGTCAAAGCAAACCAAGTGTGGTGACCCTAGCTTTACTTGTTCTGTAGTAATAGGACACAGGGAATGCAAATGTTGATCTTTGACCTTTTGACCCTAAACCCATAGTTCTAGGTCAAGATCCCAAGGTAAACCAATGCAACAAGTTTGGTGGCCCTAGTTGCCTTTGTTGTTTGGCCTGTAGTTTACTTGACATTCTGACTATGACCTTTGAACTTTTGATGCCCAAAATATAGTCATATGTGCTAGTCCCAAGGTCAACCTGTGTACCAAGTTTGGTGGCCATAGCCTCATTCCCTTTTTGAGTTAGAGCATGGGCATGCAGTGGATATAAAAAGTCTACACACCCCTGTTCAAATGCCAGGTTTTTGTGATGTAAAAAAGTGAGACCAAGATAAATTATTTCAAAGCATTTTCCGTCATTAATGTGACCTATAACCTGTACAACCCAATTGAAAAACAAACTGAAATCTTTTAAGGGGAAAAATGAAAAACAAAAAAACCTACAATAACCTGGTTATATAAAAATGCACACCCTGTTATAACTGGGGATGTGGCTGTGTTCAGAATTAACCAATCACATTCAAACTCATGTTAATGGGAGTCAGCACACACCTGCCACCATTTAAAGTGCCTCTGATTAACTCCAAATAAAGTTCAGCTGTTCTAGTGGGCTTTTCCTGGCATTTTTGTAGTCACATCTTACAGTACAAGCCATGGTCCACAGAGAGCTTCCAAAGCATCAGAGGGATCTCATTGTTCAAAGGTATCAGTCAGGAGAAGGGTATAAAAGAACTTCCAAGGCATTAAATATACCATGGAACACAGTGAAGACAGTCATCATCAAGTGGAGAAAATATGGCACGACAGTGACATTACCAAGAACTGGACGTCCCTCCAAAATTGATTTAAAGACAAGAAAAAAATGGTCAGGGAGGGTGCCAAGAGGCTGACAGCAACATTGAAGGTGCTACAGGAATTTCTGGCAAGTACTGGCTGTTTAGTACATATGACAACATTCTCCCGACTAGGGTGGCAAGATGGAAGCCTAGCTTGTGAAGAAAAACATCGAAGCCCGGCTGCATTTTGCAAAAATTTGGCATTTGAAATCTCCCAAACGCATGTGGGAAAAGGTGTTATGGTCTGATGAAACCAAGGTTGAACTTTTTGGCCATAATTCCAAAAGGTATATTGGCGCAAACACAACACTGCTCATCACCAAAAGAACACCATACCTACAGTGAAGCACAGTGGTGTCACCATCATGCATTGGGGCTGTTTTTCTTCAGCTTGAACTGGGGCCTTAGTCAAGGTGGATGGAATTATGAACAGTTCCAAATGCCAGTCAGTGTTGGCACAAAGCCTTCAGGCTTCTGCTAGAAAGCTGAAGATGAAGAGGAACTTCATCTTTCAGCATGACAATGGCCCAAAGCACACATCCAAATCAACAAAAGAATGGCTTCACCAGAAGAATATTAAGGTTTTGAAATGGTCTAGCCAGAGTCCAGACCTCAATCCGATCTAACATCTGTGGGGTGATCTGAAGAGGGCTGTGCACAGGAGATCCTTGCAATCTGATAGATTTGGGGTGTTTTTGCAAAGAAGAGTGGGCACATATTGCCACATCAAGATGTGCCACGCTGGAAGACTCCTACCCAAAAAGACTGAGTGCTGTAACAAAAGCTAAAGGTGCTGCAACAAAGTATTAGTTTAAGGGTGTGCATATTTATGCAAACAGGTTATTGTAAGTTTTTTACTTTTTATTTTTCCCCTTAAAAGATTTCAGTTTGTTTTTCAATTGGGTTGTACATGTTATAGGTCACATTAATGGTGGAAAAAGTTTTGAAATGATTAATCTAGGTCTCATTTTTTTACATCACAAAAACCTAGCATTTGATCAAGAGTGTGTAGACTTTTTATATCCACTGTAGCTTGCCGGCTACAGAAAGCACCACCCGCCTAATCCACACATGCTTTTCACCGGCATGGGTAAATACACACAGAAAAGGAATGTTTAAACCAGAGTTAACTGAACACAGGAAAGTAAGAATAACAGAAAGGGCAGAGCAGACATGAAAACAAAAGGATCCTTGAGCATGTGTGATGAACAACTGCAGAGGTATTTTTAGCTTCCCTGAAAAGTCTTCATGGCTCATAAACTCGCTGAAAGAACAGAAAATGTGTCTGTATCCTCTCACTCCATCCAATCATCCCTCTGAAAGGGGTGGCTGTCCAGGCATACCAAGGTTTTCTTTTTCAGTTTAAAAAAAGTGGGTGAATGAAATGACCTTCTGTTTCATTGTTTTATTTTATTACTTTCATTTTCTTTTTTATACGTTCTTTTCTTAGAGGAGGGCAATTCATCACAGTGGAAGAGAGCAACAACAAACCTAAACTCGACGATGGAGGATGATTTATCGTCTCTTTTTCTCTGCTCCACTTTCTCCCTCTCTTCATTGTGTGACTTTAGAAAATGGATGAAAGACAGGCGGGAAAGACTGAGAATGACAAGGAATAGTGGTCTCCTTGAAAGATTGGTTCAGAAGGCCGAGTCTAACAAATGTAAATAGTCTAGCTCAAGCAAATAATGTCACTGATGCACCCTACATTTTTCTGTCACAGTGGCTAAGTACTTCTACATTTAGGGAGCCATCATGTACTTTAACATTAAGGGGAATGGATTAAAAGGCAAAGAAAGTCATGCAACACTTATGGAACATGCGCCTCACAGAATTTACTGGTGACAATGAAAAATAGTTTCACTCTATGTTCACACAGTCAGAAGAAAAATGTGTCCATTAGTATTCTGAGATGATGCTGGCAGTGCACTTGCTATTTTATTTACATGCTGTGTAGAGCTTTCAGTCAAGGATGGCATGAACATCGTAGTCTTATGTGTGCACATAGAAAACAACTGTAACAGCCATCAGGCATATATTCGGCACTGTTGAGACTAGGTTTTATTCTAGCTCATACAGGTTTATAGTAATGATCCAGAATTATTTTCAGGGTAGTTGTTATTAATTAACGAGCACTTTACATGCAATGGAGATTGTTAGGTGAAAATGGGAGATCAAAAATTGCCCTGATGTCTCAACGATCTCCAAAAGCCTGGAAAAAGCCATTCCTGTGTAAATGTTTGTGAAATTAAAAATTAAATTTTCAGCAAATTTCATGGTGATGTGTAGAGATCTTTGAAAGATCCTTGAGAGATCACGGAGTGAGCAGGAGCAAATTTTTCCACCCCAAAAGATAGAGAAGGCTGAGAGATCAATGAGGGATTGCTGAGCATTCAATGAAAGACCAAAAGAGTTCATTGAAAGACCATGGCAGATATGGTTGAGAGATCATTGTGAGATCAATGTGATCGTTGAACGCTCCTTGAGAGTTTGTTGAGTTATTGCTTCTCTTTAGTGATAGTTGAGAGATTGTCTTGGACTCAGTCAAAACTTTGATGATGGTGGACATCACTGCAGATTGCTGAAAGATCACTGAAAGATGGTTGAGAGATCTGTCCATTTTTTTAATCACTCAACGATCTGTCAACTATCTCCACCCCTGTGTGTAAAGGAGACTTGAGACATTCAACATGTAAAACAAAATAGCTTAGAACAGAGAATGGACTAGAATAGGCTTAATTAAGAATGGTCACCTGACAGAAAAACCACAAGGAATTGTGGGAAAAGTGTTCTGCCTGTCTGTGTTTAGTAGTGAGCAATGAACGTGATTAAGCTGAAGTTGTTGAGAGGGTTGCTTCAGTCTGTTTTTATTTTTTATATATTTATTCAGAAAAAAAAAATTATGCTGAAAATGGTATACAAACATAGGAAATGTAAATGTACATATAAAACGTCATACAAACTCCAGGGTGACACATGAAAGTGAAAACACTTAATTCCAATGTAGTTCTTTCAATCACATTATTATTCTTCCGAATACCACGCAATGTTAGAATGGGGAAGCTTTGCTGCATTTTGCTGCATTATCAAATGAAACAACTCCTCTCACAATTGGCGTGGAAAAAGATTGATAATGGGGTATGCTTTTTTTAACTTCCCAACTTGGAAGAAAAGTTCAATTCAACTTTATCTATATAGCGCCATTTCACAACAACAGTCATCTCATAGCACTTTCAACTGTAGGGGAAACCCCCAGAATTGCAGAAAGACCCCAGCAATCAGGCAATCCCCTGTGAGCAAGCACTTGGCAATGGTGGAGAGGAAAAACTCCCTTTTAACAGGACAAAACCTCCAGCAGAACCAGGCTCAGGAAGGGGCAGTCATCTGCTGTGACTGGCTGGGGGGTGAGGGGATAGAAAATAAGAAGAAAAGAACAGACATGTAGAGAGCAAACAGCACAACGGGGACTCAATTGATGGTAGAGAACAAACAGATGTGAATGACCAGCAAAAATATCTCATTGAGAGTGAAGAAAGGAGTGAAGCCCAGTGCATTGTTGGAGGTCCCCCGGCTGTCTAAACCTATAATCTACAAAGTGCAGACAATCAGGTCTCCAAGGTAAAAAAGAGGTGTCGGATGGAATGGATTGTAGCAGTCAGAAGGAAAGACATCAGCTCCGACAATATTCTTGCACACATGGTCGTGTGTTCATGGCATTTTCACAAAGGTAAGTTGTGATTTAAAAAATAATAAAGATGATACGCACATCACACAGTCCACCTGGTCAGGTGCTGGACCCCAAAAAACATATCAGAAAAATCAAAGACAATCTGCTCACCGAAAAGCTCCCATTGTGGAGATATGTGGAAGGACGAGGCTGAGTTTATTTCTCAAGACCAGTTTTATTCACGTTCACATTCTCTAACATTCAAAAACAGAAAGAGAAAGGAACCCCTGTGGGTCACCCCCACAACATACTGGGACAAGCAGAGTGCTCAGCTGGAGCAATTAGCAGAACAATGAGATGTGTGTATTGATATCAATAGGCAGCCTCTCTTTGTCTAGCTCTTTCCTGCCAGTATCCTGCTGTTATGTATGACTCAAATGCAAATGTTCATGCTTCCTGCTCTGTACTGTGATGCTAATGTGCCATGCATGCATTGTCTGTAGTGGGGTATTTAAACTGCATATCGCTCTGTAACTCTCTCTCTCTGACCACTGCTTCTGACTACACGCATTGCCTATCTGTTGACGAGAGCCTCCGGGCTCGCTTCGGCACGCCTGCACGGCGCTGGAGTGAGTTCTTGTGATGGCGATGAAATAAAACCCACTTTTAAACCTCAGTTCGCTACTTATTATTTCATGCCGCCACACTGGTGACCCCGAAAGAAAGCACACGTTTTGTGCAACGCAACCTTCTGATCTGGACATCAACACTGGTGACCCCGAGAAAAGAACACGCTGTGTGCAACGCAACCTTCTGATCTGGACATCCACGCTGGGACTGGCCAAGGGACACAGAACGTCTAGTCCCTCTCACCACTCCTCCGCATCAACACGAGCCCGAGGGACAAAGATCATCTACTCCCTCTCACCGCTCCTCCGCATCGACACGAGCTCGAGGGACAAAGACCGTCTACTCCCTCTCACCGCTCCTCCGCATCGACACGAGCCCGAGGGACAAAGATCGTCTACTCCCTCTCACCGCTCCTCCGCGTCGACACGAGTGCGCACGATGGAGAACGCAGCACTTGGACCAGAACGCACCATGACCTGGCACCAGCGAACTACAGCAACAGCCAAGACAGGGAGGACCATCGGCGCCGACGATGCTGATCTCCATCAAGCTCCCTGACCCTGACTCGCCTCTCAACAGCGGACCACACACGCACCGAACCCCCACGCGCACACCGGGGGGTTACGAGGACAGTGCACCACGCACGGGACAATACCGGTTCCACACAGACCGCCATCGTCCTTCGCCGCTGCACACAGAACCTTCAGGGCTGCTCACACACCTGAAGCACGCACGCAGCTCGCTCACAGGATTTTGTATGGGTCTCAGCCATGGCGCACAAGGGAATTCAGCCGCCTGCTGTCCCCGAGGGCTTTAGGGCTGCACGCGCACCTAAAGTCAACACGCCAAGTCCCACACTGCTGCAGCTCCTTTTTTTCTTCATAGCTGCGAGAGGAGTCAGAGACAAATTTTTCTTCTCACAGCCGCTGTGGACCACAGCACGTTCAACGGGACAGCCCCTCAACACCGTGGATCCACATGCAATTTTTGCGCGGCCCAGACAACTTCACCGTCCCGGGCCGGCACTTGCTACCCCCACCCCCCTCCCTCCACCTCCTCGGCACAGAGTCTTCCCCTCAGCTCGCTTCCAAAGCCAGACTATCGAGGCCTCAGCTTCCTGCTGAGCCCTCTGGGGGGGAGTGTGTGGGTCACCCCCACAGCCTACGGACAAGCAGAGCACTCAGCTGGAGCAATTAACAGAACAATGAGATGTGTGTATTGATATCAATAGGCAGTCTCTCTTTGTCTAGCTCTTTCCTGCCAGTATCCTGCTGTTATGTATGACTCAAATGCAAATGTTCATGCTTCCTGCTCTGTACTGTGATGCTAATGTGCCTTTCATGTATTGTCTGTAACTGGGTATATAAGCTGACTGAAATTCACATGCTCTCTCTCTCTGACGACTGCTCATCTGGCTACACGCATTCCCTGTCTCCTGACGAGAGCCTGAGGGCTCGCTCTGGCACGCTTATACAGTGCTGGGGTGAGTTCTGTGATGGCGGATGAATGATGAATAAACTCCCTTAAAAACTCCAGTTCGCCGTGCCTTATTTCGTTCCGCCACACCCCCCCACATTTGTCCCTTTAATACCTCGGGACATCAAAGCCACAGTCACATGGTCTTTTAATCCCAAATCACAATGTCTCCCCCTCCAGGTCTTCTTGTCTTCACCTAAAGTCCTGGTGGTCAGGAAATCCCTCAAGGCCATCTCTCTGCATACAAAAGGCCAGACTTCACATCCTCCTGTTACCCCTAGGAGGTTCAGACCTTTTGTTCCTCTGAGATGTGAAGCACACAATAAGCATACAGTGATACACATGTGAAGCATATGGAACCCACATATGTGCACTACACCATTGAGTATTTTTTATTTATCAGTTACGTTTCGGGCCCCCTGCCCTTCCTCAGACCAGTTGGACTAAACAGCGAACAGGACCAAACAGACCTAACAGGACCGCAACCCCCTAGAAAACATCCAAATAATAAATGAAATAATTTTTTATGGGACACCAAAAGTGTCATGAACCTGGGTTTGGTGGCCCCAAACCCAGTTCTGACACTGTGGCTATTTTGTCTCTTTTCATTGTCTATTTTCCATCAGGCGCTTCAGGGAGCCCTTTGGGTCCTCCGCTCCCTGACAGCTCGGCCACACCCCCTCCTCCTGTCAGTGTCATCAGTTGTTCCTCATTATTGGTGTCTCCCTTACACACGCACACACGCACACACACACAAACACACAAACACACACACACGCCTCTATTCATTTCCATTCACATGCTCAGACACTCACTCGGGCACACCTGTTTTCTATTAGGTCCAGCCCACGCTCTTCCACACCGGCGGTCTCTTCCCTCATCAGTATTGTAATTACTTAAGCTCTGTTTGAGTGGGAAGAGCTCGCCGGAGCATTGCGCAATAGACTCTAGCACAGGGGTCACCAACCTTTTTGAAACCAAGAGCTACTTCATGGGTATCGAGTCATGTGAAGGGCACCAGCTTGACACACTCCTCTAAAATAACAAAGTGTGTGTGTGTGTGTGTGTGTATATATATATACGTATATATATATATATATATATATATATATATATATATATATATATATATATATATATATATATATACACATAAATAAATAATTATCAATAACTTAGAGTGGGTAACAGACAAGATTAATATTCAACACTTTATTTTTATTAATCTCAGCAATTGTTCAGATGATCCCTTCTACATTTCATAAAAAATGTCCAGTTTTCACCAGTCCCTTTTAACCATAAAAAACTAAACCCTTTTAATTCATGAACTATGTTGAACCATGTTTGAAAAAGTTATGCAACATTTAAGAAAAATCAACTTTCATATTAAATAAATCTTATCACATTTTTAAGTGAACAAATCTGCTGCAATTCTGCTCAAAAGCTGTTACATTTAATAAACACACTTTTGTGTGTTCTTCTTCACTGGCATTATATCCATACAGTTCTTGCCAAGAATCATGCTTGAGCAACCAGCACTGTCCTTTCATGAGAAGAAACTAAACAAGCACTGAGAGAGCTTATATGCACGGTGGCGCAGTGGTTAGCACCGCGGCAGCAGTTTACCCTTGGCCGGGGGATCGCGGGGATCGTGGGTTCGATCCCTGCCCCCGGCCAAGAGTGATCTGTGTGGAGTTTGCATGTTCTGGTGGTGCATGTTCTCGTTTTTCATGCAAAAACATGCAGGTTAGGGAGTTAAGGGGCGCTTGCGCACGCAGCGGCTGGTGGCTTGTCACCGGACTGCAGAACAAATCTACCTACGGGTACAAGATAAGTCAAAAAAAAAAAAAAAAAGAGTGGGTAGTGAAGTGGCGCTTCGCCATCGCCCCGCAAATGAAATACACGCAGCTTCCTTTCACGGTAGTAAAAAAGAACTCTTCCTCCCGCTCACTTTGAAAATGATAAATTTTCTGTCTTTTTTTTGCCATGTTTTTGGGCTTGGAAACCGCACTGCGCCCACCATCTTAACTGCCAGCTAGCTAAGCTTACGCTCCACAAGCGCGAAGGTTTTGTCATGCGCACAATACTGACCTTTGAACTAGGTCAGAGTTCACCTTAACTTTACGTATAATAAACATATTTTCATTTTTTTTTTATTTTTAAGACATTGTCATTTTTAAATCTATATAAATGCAAGTGTGATTTTAAAAAATATAAAAAATATAAAATAAAAAATAGCAGCAGAAAAAATTACATCTGCAGCTCACTTGCGAGTTGTGCTATTTTTAGAACAGGCCTGCGGGCGACACATGTGGTCCCTGCAGGCGACATGGTGCCCGCAGGCACCGCGTTGGTGACCCCTGCTCTAGCATTTTCCTCTGTGTATGTAAGCCTCCACTCCCTACGTTCAACTTTCAGCCTGACTGGTTAAGTCTTCTCTAACGCTACTTGACTGTTGTTGGTTATCTGGTGTTAGCGGCTGTTCCTGCCTCGCCCGCTTCCACTGAACAGCACAGACTGCCTCGGACTGCTCCAGCCCGTAAGTTCATGTTTGCCTTTCTCCTTGTGCCGACAGCTGTTCTGCAGCACTAGGTATCCCCCTCCCTCGGGCTGTTGAGTGTCCAAGTGGCGTCCCTGTTTTCCTGGTGTTCTCCATGACAATAATATCAACCCTATGTTTAATATTGTGACTGTTTGCTGGACAAAGCTTTGTTTTTGTTGTGGCCATTCTTGTAGTAACTAACGATACACAACATGCCCAAATAGCACATTAAATTGTATCTAATGGGACCAAGTGATTAGGTTAATTGGCATCAAACTGGGGATTCTAAATTGTCCTTAAGTATGACTGTGAGAGTGAATGGTTGTCTGTTTCTCTGTGTTGGCCCTGCGATGGACTGGCGATCTGTCCAGGGTGTGCCCTGCCTCTCGCCCAAAAAAGATGCTGGGATAGGCTCCAGCCCCCCCGCGACCCGAAAAGGATTAAGCGGAAGAAGATGGATGGATGGATGGATGGATGGATGGATGGGACCAAGTGACATTAAGTGTCATGATTTAATACTAGGAAGACTCAAATGCAGGGCAACCATATCGAATGAACACTCAGACTCAAGTGGGAAAATTTTTACACAACTTTAATGAAAACACAAATACACTCAGCTCAAACTTAGGCTGTATTCACACCAGGATAGTCCAGTTCGACTCGGAGGGGAATGGTGAGAATTTTCACACCTTCGTTTGGTTTGGTTTGCATTCACACAGCACTTCACTCAAGCAGCCCAAACTGCTTGGACAACGTCAAGCAGTTACAACAGCGGCTCATTTGTGTCTATGTAGCCAAAGCCACCACTGACCAGGAAGAAAAAATCTCAGCAAAGAAGAGAAATCCAGCTCACTGATTGGTCAGGACCGGTGTTATACCGAGAATTGCTCGCTTGCCAAGAATTGCATCCCATGCACCAAAACTATAACATATAACACTACAGCCAGGCTCGTAACCATTTGTGCATTTTTAGAACTACCCATTATTCATTTTTAGAAGTAAAAATTGTTATTATCTCTTGTAAATTATCTTTAAATTATGTTTATTTGACGATGGGATGCAATTCTCGGCAAGCGAGCAACTCTCAGTATAACACTGTTCCCTTCAGTAAGATGTTCATGAATCATAAACTAATAAAAATGAAAAGCTCCGCTGTCTGTATAAACCCCCTGTGCCGCCATCATGTCGCTAAACATTTTAAAAACATCGGTATTCTTGTGTGTAGCCACAAACAGCTGAGAAATCTGGTTCTCAGACCAAATATCTATCAGAGGCTGCATCTCACTACTCCAAGTCCAAGAGACATTTTTTTTTTAATTTTCTCCTCGGTTTTCTCCAGTAAAAGCATTTCTTGGATCTGCGCGGTTGACTATATTGTTATTTCTAACCAAAATGGAGGCTGAAGAACCAGGAGAATCGGGATGTTGGATTTATTTATTTACCCACGGATTCCTACCACGGACGTGCTGCCAGGAAGCACACATCAAGTTTTCAACAGGGACAACTTTTTCAGGTGAGTGGGAACTTCACCTGTCTGCATCTCACCCAGATGGTGAATTAATGTCTTTTCATGTATTTACATTGAGTTACAATGTAATTGTGCTGCGCAAAAAATTCGCCCGTTCGCGTTTGATGTGAAGGCACCTTTACAGTAAACGCCACTTTCTTTTCTCACTGTGTGTTGCTGTGGTTACACAAACTTAGCGGAGCCCGTCTGCCGTTTTGTCCGTTGGATACTCCATTTGCATTCACACGGCAAGCGAAGCACACCACTGTGTTTGCAAGCGAACCGAGACCCCCCTTTTCAGGGGGACCAGAATTCGCTTGTTTGGTGCTGCACCAGAATTCCAGGCGCATTCAAATGGAGCCAAACAAACTGAACTATCCGAGGAATACACACTTTGGTCCTTTAGTCCGGACCAAATAGTGGCTGTGTGAATGCGCCCTTAATAAACATAAACCCACGCACAGCTGCAGAATAACGTAAAACATAGACTGTGGAGCGTATAAATGAAGAGGCAGATTTGTTTCAGATGCTTTATTACACATTCACATTCTCAAGCATAGTAAGAATGACATTCAAGTAGAAGCTCTTCTCTTAAATACCATGACATTCTTCTAGAATCTTCTCACACACAAAAGATGATCTTCTCGTCCAATCGCAATCAACCCACTCATCCTTAACACCTCCCTGTTATCTTACTAGGGAACCCCTGCTCTTTGTTCTTGTCTAAGATGGTATACAATTAGGCTCTCCCCAGGTTGCCACACCACCACCCCCAGCAACTTAGATAGGACAAAAGGATAACAGTCCACATGCTGTGATAGAACCATTAACATCAGTCCACATGCTGCTTGGGCTTCAGTCTTCTCCCGTATTGAATTGAATAAGGTTTATTGTCAATACTACCATACGTAATACATACAGGAGAATTGAAATTTGACTTGACATTGGGCGCGCTCAATAAGCGCATCCCATAGCCGGGGCAGCCCGAAGGCGCCAGTCGAACAGTGAGGGTAAAGAGGGGAAGGGGGGGGAGAGAGGAAAACACAATAGGCAGAGAGAAAAAACATAGTTATCAGAATAACGCTCGTATAAGCTCATATAAAGCTCAAATGAGCCAAATTTTGATCACACAGAAAAAAACCCTCTATGCACGCAAACGTTGACAAATGACAAAGCGAGAGAGACCAGTGTATGTAGTCAGCATATGATCAGTGTGTGATGCAGTGTGGAGGTGTGTCAATTGCTGGTGAACAGCAGAGGGCACCCCCTGGCAACGGATAGTCATGTGTTCTACTCGGCATGTCCATTCTCATGCAGGTGGCAAGTTCTGTAAACACATGATAGCGCTGTCCTTGAGAAGCTCGATCTGCAGAACAACAGCCATTGTATGTCGATGTTTGGGTTAAGCCACTTCTCCAGCGTTATCTTCATCGAGGAGGAATGTAAACAAGGGCACCAAAACACAAGGTCAAATCTGCACAGTGCACTCAGAGAATAAAAAAATTTCCCTCTCTTCGATTCTGTGCTTCAAATTTCATACAGGCTTGAATCATGCTTTAGATCATTCTCTGGAGAGCACTCAGCGATCCACAGATGTTATCCACCTACCGAAACATAGGTAAACATGTCCAAGAGAGTCCGTTCTCTCTTCAATGCATGCCAGGTGGTAAATTCCATGTTAATCCTGCCGCTGACAGTCAGTGCTCCCCCCAGCTGGACGAATTGTTGAATTTGTTAAGGGAGCTACGCCGGGGTCCGCATTTGATTAGCTCACCCAGATAATTTCGATACACTAGGAAAACTTCAGGGGCCAAACAGAAGATCCTGTGATCAGTTCAATCTCAGTCGAATCACACAGACACATGAATTCCAATGCCATGAGTCTCCCTTGGGTTCCCCCTGACCCGATCTTCTTCTTTTAAAGTGGTGACAATCGCATATAAGCCGCTTTCCAGATCCATAATTTCCATTTGG
Organism: Pholidichthys leucotaenia; assembly: GCA_020510985.1. NCBI lineage: Eukaryota > Metazoa > Chordata > Actinopteri > Cichliformes > Pholidichthyidae > Pholidichthys > Pholidichthys leucotaenia. The sequence continues at coordinate 329,807,467 of CM035840.1, read as the reverse complement.
ATTAAGATTCAGCCAGGAGAAGAGCAACATTACAAGCTGGGATCAGAAGGGAGAGGATGCTGTATATGCTGTAACCAGAATTCGCCGCCTCCGCGGCGCTGCCCTGCCTTTGGGGGGCTGTTGTTTGGGGGGAAAACCTTTCTGTCTGTCCGTGTGGGTACTCTGAGGAATCATCTCTCTGGGGAGCTCCCCGTGGGGGTCTTCTACGCTGAGGGGCCCTTGCCAACAGAACTTGCTCGTCTGCCACAACGAAAGCAGGTTTGAGTCTGTCTATGCCAATTTTTTCCCTCCTACCCCCCAAGTCTAGCAAAAAATGCTTATCCCCTGTTTCCAGCACTCTGAACGGTCCATCATAGGGTGGGCGCAGTGGAGGGCGGTGGGCGTCGTGTCTGACAAAAACAAACTCCGCGTTCTTCAAAGTTTTAGGCACAAAAATGCGCAGAAAACTGTGGTGGTCATGGCCCGGCAGCGTGCCTGTGTCTGCGCTACGCTGCAAAAGCTGAGACGGTCAGCTGCCCGGTGCGGGATTATCTGGCAGAAACTCCCCGGGCAGCCGGAGTGGTTGTGCAAAAACGAGTTCTGCCGGGGAAGCTTCCAGATCCTCTTTAGGGGCGCAGCGCAACCCCAATAAAACCCACGGTAGCCTGTCTACCCAATTTGCGTCCGTCAATGAAGCCCTGAGAGCCGTTTTCAATGATCTATGAAAACGTTCGCATGACCCATTAGCCTGTGGGTTGAATTGTTATACCCAGGCTGCGGGCCATCGCTGACCAGAGTTCGGAAACAAATTGAGGGCCTCTGTCGGACGTAATGTCTGACGGGACTCCAAAACGCGATACCCATGCTGTTAAAAAAGCGCGCACCACCTCCTCAGACGTGGTTGCCGCCAGCGGAACCGCTTCCGGCCAGCGCGTGGAGCGGTACACCATTGTCAGGAGATGCGTGCACCCCTGTGATGGCGGGAGGGGGCCCACGAGGTCCACGTGAACATGGTCGAATCTCTTAGCCGGAATACGAAACGGCTCCAAGGGAGCCTTCCTGTGTCTGTGTACTTTGGCTTGTTGGCACGCCACGCAGGCTGCCGCCCACTCTTTCACTTGTTTGCGAAGGCTCGGCCACACAAATTTCTCCCCTACCATTTTGACCGACGCACGCACTCCTGGGTGCGCCAAAGAATGAATCGAGTCAAACACGCGGCGGCGCCATGCGGCTGCGACCACGGGACGCGGGCGACCCGTGGAGACATCACAGATTAGGGGGGGCATGCCGTCTTGCAGCACCCTGCTCTCCAGCCTTAACCCTGTTGGTCCAGACTGGAGCGCGCGCACGTCCGCGTCACTAACCTGCTCCGCGGCCATGGCTGCGTAATCTATCCCCACGCAGACCGGGGCCGCCACGGCGCATGAGAGGCAGTCTGCCACTACATTCAGTTTACCCGACACATGCTGAATATCGGTAGTAAACTCTGAGATCGCGGCCAGCTGTCTCTGCTGCCGGCCCGACCACTGTTCTGAAACCTTGGCCATCGCGAATGTTAGCGGCTTGTGGTCAATGAACGTGGTGAAACTGCGCCCTTCCAGCCAGAACTGGAAGTGACGAATGGCCAGGTGGAGAGCCAGCAACTCCCTGTCGAACGTGCTGTATTTACGTTCACTGTCGCACAAAGTCCTGCTGAAAAAGGCGAGCGGCTGCCAAGCCCCGGCTACACGCTGCTCCACGACCGTCCCTATGGCCACATCTGAAGCGTCAGTGGTGAGCGCTATCCGGGCCGTTGGGTCTGGATGTGCCAGCAATGCAGCGTTTGCCAGGGCTGCTTTGACTTCCGAGAACGCCCGCTCTCGCTCCGGGGTCCATTCGACCCTATCCGCGGGTTTCTGTTTTTTGAGCGTGGCGTACAATGGTTGCATGAGCTGCGCTGCGCAGGGAAGGAAACGGTTATAAAAGTTTACCATTCCCAATAATTCTTGTAGCGCCCTGACTGTTTGCGGCCGGGGAAAATCCGCCACTGCACGCACCTTGTGGAGAATGTGGAAGGACAAGGCTGAGTTTATTTCACAAGTCAGGTTTATTCACATTCTCCAACATCATCAAAAACAGAAAAGAGAAAGTCCTTTTGTTCCTCTGAGACGTGAAGCATACAATAAGCATACAGTAATATACATGTGAAGCATATGAAACCCACATATGTGTCCCACATGACCCCCCCAAATGTCTAAGATGGAACAACGTAATAACAGTTTGCATGTCATAATAAAATCACTACACATCAGTCCACATGCTGTTTGGGCCTCAGTCTTCTCCCATATTTGCTGTAAGCAGGCTTTACCACCTCCGCGGCGCCCTCCTGCTGGGGAGCTGCTGTCTGAGGATGAGAACTGTTAGTCAGTCTCTGTGGGTGTTCTGGGGAATGCTCTCTAGGGGGTCTGCCGTGCCGAGGAGCCTTAGCCAACTGCACACCTTCGTCAGCCACCACAAAAGCGGGTTTGAGCCTGTTTATGCCAATCATTTCTTTTCTGCCCCCCAAATCTAGCAAAAAATGCTTATCCCCTGTTTCCAGCACTCTATATGGTCCATCATAAGGTGGTCTTAACGGTGGGCAATGGGCATCATGTCTGACAAAAACAAACTCCGCATTTTTTAAAGCCTTAGGCACAAAAACGCGCGGAAAACTGTGGTGAACGGGGCCAGGTAGCGTGCTCGAGTCCGTGCTACTCTGTAACCGCTGAGCTGGGGAGCACTCTGGCGCCGGATTATCTGGGAGAAATTCCCCGGGCAGCCGAAGTGGCTGTGCAAAAACTAGCTCAGCTGGGGAGGCTTCTAAATCCTCTTTAGGTGCAGAACGCAACCCCAATAAAACTCATGGTAGCCTGTCCACCCAATTTGCATCCATAAGTGACCCTCTGAGGGCCGCCTTCAATGACCTGTGAAAACGTTCGCATAACCCGTTAGCCTGCGGATTGTACGCGGTCGTGCGGTGGATCGTTGCCCCCAGGCTGCGGGCCATCGCTGACCAAACTTCTGAAACAAATTGAGGGCCTCTGTCGGACGTAATGTCCGACGGGACTCCAAAACGCGCTACCTATGCTGTTAAAAATGCGCGTGCCACCTCCTCGGCTGTGGTTGACGACAGTGGGACCACTTCCGGCCAGCGCGTGGTGCGGTCAACCATTGTCAGAAGATGTGTGCACCCCCGTGAGGGCGGGAGGGGGCCTACGAGGTCCACGTGAACATGATCAAACCTCTTAGCCGGAATGTGAAACGGCTCCAAGGGAGCTCTCGTGTGTCTATGTACCTTGGCTCGTTGACAAGCCATGCAGGCTGCCACCCACTCTCTAACTTGTTTGCGCAGGCTCGGCCATACAAATTTCTCTCCCACCATTCTGACCAACGCGCGCACTCCCAGGTGCGCCAGAGAATGGATCGAGTCAAAAATGCGGCGGCACCACACGGCCAGTACCACAGGACGCGGTCGCCCAGTGGAGACATCGCAGATTAGGGGGGGCATACCGTCTTGCAGCACCCTGTTCTCCAGCCTTAACCCTGTTGGTCCAGACTGGAGCGCGTGCACGTCTGCGTCACTAACCTGATCCGCGGCCATGGCTGCATAATCTATCCCTACGCGGACTGGGGCCGCGCGCACTTCTGCGTCGCTAACCCGATCCGCAGCCATGGCTGCAAAATCTACCCCTACGCGGGCTGGAGCCGCCATGGCACGTGAGAGGCAGTCTGCCACTGCATTAAGTTTACCTGCCACATGCTGGATATCGGTAGTAAACTCCGAGATCGCGGCCAGCTGTCTCTGCTGCCGGCCCGACCAAGGTTCTGAAATCTTGGCCATCGCGAAAGTCAGCGGCTTGTGGTCAACGAGCGCGGTGAAGCGGCGTCCCTCCTGCCAGAACTGGAAGTGGTGAATGGCCAAGTGGAGAGCTAACAACTCCCTGTCGAATGCGCTGTATTTTCGTTCACTATCGCGCAAGGTCCTGCTGAAAAAGGCGAGCGGTTGCCAGGCTCCGGCTACATACTGTTCCACGACCGCCCCTATGGCCACATCTGACGCGTCAGTAGTGAGCGCCATGCGGGCCGTTGGGACTGGATGTGCTAACAACGCAGCGTTTGCCAGGGCTGTTTTGACTTCAGAGAATGTGCGCTCTCGCTCCGGAGACCATTCGATTTTATTTGTGGGTTTTTGTTTTTTTAGTGCAGCATACAATGGTTGCATGAGCTGTGCTGCGCGGGGGAGGAAATGGTTATAAAAATTCACCATTCCCAAAAACTCCTGTAACGCTTTGACCGTTTGTGGCTGAGGAAAATTTGTTACTGTGTGCACTTTGTCAGGCAGAGGAACCGCTCCTTCTGGAGAGACGCAATGCCCCAAAAAATCAATCTGCGTCGCCCCTAACTGACACTTCACTGGGTTGATTATTAACCCGTGCTCTGCCAACCTCCGGAAAACTGCCGTGAGGTGGTTTTCGTGTTCGTCTTTGGACGCGCTGGCTACCAATATGTCGTCCAGGTAGACGAACACGAAGGGGAGATCGCACAACACCGCGTCCATCATGCGTTGGAACGTCTGCACCGTGCCTTTAAGCCCAAACGGCATGCGCAAAAACTCGAATAGCCCGAACGGAGTTATTACCGCTGTTTTGGGTATGTCCTCAGCGCACACTGGGACCTGGTGGTAACCGCGTACCAAGTCTATCTTAGAAAAAACGCGCGCCCCCGCCAAATGAACTGAAAAATCTTGGATGTGCAGGATCGGGTAGCGGTCGTGCACTGTAGCGTTGTTCAACCTGCGGAAATCACCGCAAGGTTGCCACGAGCCATCAGCTTTCGGGACCATGTGAAGCGGTGAAGCCCATGGGCTTTTCGAACGCCTGATGATGCCCAACTTTTCCAGGTCGGCGAACTCCTCGCGCGCTATGGTCAGTTTAGCTGAATCCAAGCGCCGAGCTTTTGCAAAAACGGGCGGTCCGGTGGTAGTAATAAAATGTTCCACCCCGTGTTTAGCCATGGTCGCTGAAAATGTTGGGACTGTGAGTGCTGGGAACTGAGTGAGGAGTGTGTGGAACTTACCACTTGCAGCTGTGATGTTGGCTTGTGCTGTTGGCGGGGCCACTCGAGCTGTACAGGGAATAGAATAAAAAGAGAGTGCATTAACCAGGCGTCTGTTAGCAAGATCAACCAACAAACCATGTGAGCACAAAAAATCAGCCCCTAACATGTTGAAATTGACTGCAGCTATGACGAAAGTCCACTCGAATGTACGGCCGTGTAGGGACAGAAGCAATGTCCTCTCACCGAAGGTCTTAATCGCCGAGCCGTTCGCTGCTGACACCCCGGGACCACTGGAAGGCGCCAGCCGGTCAGCGGAGGAAGGTGTGATGAAACTCAGCTGGGAGCCTGTGTCCACGAGGAAATGCCTCCCCGAGCGCGCATCCCTCAAGTAGAGCAGCTTGTTCTCCTCTCCGAGGGCCGCAGCTGCTACCGACCCCCGGTCTTGGTGTTTCCCGAGCGCTTGAAATGGCACGGTGGTATACATTTGTGTGCCCTCTCTGCGAAGCGGCGATGGTAGAAACAAAGGACGTCGTCTGCTCCGTGTTTCCTGGCCCCTGCCGCCGCCGTCGTCGGTGAGTCTGGTACTTCAGCCTCTGGCCCCCTGCCATCTCCGGATGTTGTGCTGAGCTCTGCTGCCGCGGCCGTGGCCGCGCGCCCTTTATTGGCGTTGACGAGTCGCTGCGCCTCCTGGCCCAGCTCGCGGTAGTCTCGTCGGGCCAACAGTGGTGAAGTGGCCAGGGTCACTCTCACCGCTGATGGTAGGGTCCTGAGGAAAAGGTGGGTGAAGATGAAGTGGTCATCGTCAGAGTCTTTCAACCTCAACAGCTTCTCCATCAGGTCCGCAGACCTGTCGCTTTCAAATTCAGTCAGCGCCAGGAGCCCCTCTGCTCACTCCTCCACCGAGGGGGTGAAGTAACGGATGAGTGCAGCCTTCAACGCGCTGTACTTGTCGCTGTCCGGTGGCTGGTTGATCAGGCTCTCCACCCGCGGGGCTGTGTGGTTGTCCAGCTTTGCAACCACATGGTAGAACTTTGTGTCGTCTACCGAAATCCTCCGGAGGTTGAACTGCGCCTCGACCGCGTTAAACCAGGAGCGCGGATTGTTCTGCCAGAAGTCTGGTAGCTGAACTGTGGCTGCATTCGTTTGGCTGGCTCCTGACGAGTCTGGCTCGGGAGAATTTCTTCCACTCGCGATACGTCTTAGGGTCACCAGTGTGGAGAATGTGGAAGGACGAGGCTGAGTTTATTTAACAAGTCAGGTTTATTCACATTCTCCAACATCATCAAAAACAGAAAAGAGAAAGAATCCCCCAACATCTGTCCCTTTTATACCGCAGGACATCAAAGCACACAGTCACATTGTCTTTTAATCCCAAGTCACAATGCGTCTTCTTCCAGGTCTTCTCACCTCCACCTAAAATCACTGGTGGTCAGGAAATCCCTCAAGGTCATCTCTTTGCATACAAAAGGCCACATTTTACATCCTCCTGTTATCTCCTAGGAGGTCCAGTCCTTTTGTTCCTCTGAGACGTGAAGCATACAATAAGCATACAGTAATATACATGTGAAGCATATGAAACCCACATATGTGTCCCACAGCATAACCCATTAGCCTGTGGGTTGTACGTGGTTGTGCGGTGAATTGTAATACCCAGGCTGCGGGCCATCGCTGACCAGAGTTCAGAAACAAATTGAGGGCCTCTGTCGGATGTAATGTCCGACGGGACTCCAAAACGCGCTACCCATGCTGTTAAAAAAGCGCGCGCCACCTCCTCAGACGTGGTTGCCGCCAGCGGAACCGCTTCCGGCCAGCGCGTGGTGCGGTCCACCATTGTCAGGAGGTGCGTGCACCCCTGTGATGGCGGGAGGGGGCCCACGAGGTCCACGTGAACATGGTCGAACCTCTTAGCCGGAATACGAAACGGCTCCAAGGGAGCCTTCGTGTGTCTGTGTACTTTGGCTCGTTGGCACGCCACGCAGGCTGCCGCCCACTCTTTCACTTGTTTGCGAAGGCTCGGCCACACAAATTTCTCCCCTACCATTTTGACCGACACGCGCACTCCTGGGTGTGCCAAAGAATGAATCGAGTCAAACACGCGGCGGCGCCACGCGGCTGGGACCACGGGATGCGGGCGACCCGTGGAGACATCGCAGATTAGGGGGGGCATGCCGTCTTGCAGCACCCTGCTCTCCAGCCTTAACCCTGTTGGTCCAGACTGGAGCGCGCGCACGTCCGCGTCACTAACCTGCTCCGCAGCCATGGCTGCGTAATCTATCCCCACGCAGACCGGGGCCGCCACGGCGCGTGAGAGGCAGTCTGCCACTACATTCAGTTTACCCGACACATGCTGAATATCGGTAGTAAACTCTGAGATCGCGGCCAGATGTCCCTGCTGCCGGCCCGACCACGGTTCTGAAACCTTGGCCATCGCGGATGTTAGCGGCTTGTGGTCAATGAACGCGGTGAAACTGCGCCCTTCCAGCCAGAACTGGAAGTGGCGAATGGGCAGATGGAGAGCCAGCAACTCCCTGTCGAACGCGCTGTATTTACGTTCACTGTCGCACAAAGTCCTGCTGAAAAAGGCGAGCGGCTGCCAAGCCCCGGCTACACGCTGCTCCACGACCGCCCCTATGGCCACATCTGAAGCGTCAGTGGTGAGCGCTATCCGGGCCGTTGGGTCTGGATGTGCCAGCAATGCAGCGTTTGCCAGGGCTGCTTTGACTTCCGAGAACGCCCGCTCTCGCTCCGGGGTCCATTCGACCCTATCCGCGGGTTTCTGTTTTTTGAGCGTGGCGTACAATGGTTGCATGAGCTGCGCTGCGCGGGGAAGGAAACGGTTATAAAAGTTTACCATTCCCAAAAATTCTTGTAGCGCCCTGACCGTTTGCGGCCGGGGAAAATCCGCCACTGCACGCACCTTGTCAGGCAGCGGGATTGCTCCTTCGGGAGAGACGGGGTGCCCCAAAAAATCAATATCCGTCACTCCGAACTGACATTTCACTGGGTTGATTATTAACCCGTGCTCTTCCAACCTCCGGAAAACTGTCATGAGGTGGGTTTCGTGTTCGTCTTCGGACGCGCTGGCTACCAGGATATCGTCCAGGTAGACGAACACGAACGAGAGTTCGCACAGCACTGCATCCATCATGCGCTGGAACGTCTGTGCCGCTCCTTTCAACCTGAATGGCATGCGCAAAAACTCGAATAAACCGAACGGAGTTATTACCGCTGTTTTGGGTATGTCCTCAGCGCGCACTGGGACTTGGTGGTAACCGCAGACCAGATCTATCTTGGAAAAAATGCGCGCCCCGGCGAGGTGAATGGAAAAATCCTGTATGTGGGGAATTGGGTAGCGATCGTGCGCTGTGGCGTTGTTCAACCTGCGAAAATCCCCGCACGGTCGCCACGAGCCCTCAGCTTTAGGGACCATGTGTAGCGGGGATGCCCATGGGCTGTTTGAGCACCTGATGATGCCCAACCTTTCCAGATTGGCGAACTCCTTGCGCGCTATGGCCAGTTTAGCTGCGTCCAAGCACCGAGGTCGTGCAAAAACGGGCGGCCCGGTGGTGGTGATAAAATGCTCCACCCCGTGTTTAGCGATGGCTGCCGAAAACGTCGGGACTGTGAGTGCTGGGAACTGGGTGAGCAGTGTGTGGAACTTACCGCCTGCTGCTGTGACGTTGGCTTGTGCTGTCGGCCGGGTCACTCGAGCTATACAGGCTAGAGAGTCGAAAGACAGTGCATTAACTAGGCGCCTGTTAGCAAGATCAACCAGTAAATTATGTGCACACAGAAAATCAGCCCCCAGTATATGATAATCCAATGCTGCTATGACAAAAGTCCACTCATATGTACGGCCGTGTAGAGACAAGAGTAGAGTCTTCTCAACAAAGGTCTTAATCTCCGAGCCGTTCGCTGCCGCCATCTCGGGGCCGCTAGATCCTGCCAGCCGGTCAGCGTAGGTCGGCTGGATGAAACTCTTCTGGGCGCCAGTGTCCATGAGGAAATGCCTCCCCGAGCGTGCGTCCGTCAGGTAGAGCAGCTTGTTCTCCTCCCCGAGGGTCACGGCTGCTACCGACCCCCGGTCTTGGCGTTTCCCAAGCGCTTGAACTGGCAAGGTGGTGTACATCTGCGTGCCTTCTCTTCGAAGCGGCGGTGGTAGAAACAAAGCATGTCTCCCTCGCGCTCCTTGGCCCCCGCTGCTGCTGCCGTCGGTGGCTCCTCGCCTCCTCTGGTCGTCTCGCTGAGCTACGTTGCTGCCGCGATGGTCGTGAACGCCCTAGTGGCGATGATGATCTGGTCTGCCTCCCGGGCTAGCGCACGAAAGTCCCGCTCGGCCAGCAACGGTGAATTGGCTAGGGCCGCTCTCACCGCTGTCGGAAGTTTCCGGAGGAAGAGGTGGGTAAAAAGAAAGTGGTCGTCGTCCGTGCCCCTCAATGTCAGCATCTTCTCCATAAGGTCTATTGCTGACCCATCTCCCAACTTGGTCCGCGTCAGGAGTCTCTCTGCTCTCTCACCATCCGAGAGAGTGAAGTGCTGGATGAGCGCAGCCTTTAGCGCCTCGTACTTGTTGCCAGTTGCTGGCTGATCGAGCAGGCTCGCTACGTGCTGAGCTGTGCAGGCGTCGAGCATTGCGACCACATAGTGGAACTTGGTGTCATCTGCCGTTATTCCCCGGAGGGCGAACTGCGCCTCGACGAGGTGGAACCAAGAGCGCGGATTGTTCTGCCAGAAATCCGGTAGCTTGACTGCAACCGCACATGCGTGGCTGGAGGTTCCCGTCGAGGTCGGCTCCGGGGATCTTGAATCGTGTTCCATGATATGTCTTAGGTCACCAGTGTGGAGCGTGTAAATGAAGAGGCAGATTTGTTTCAGACGCTTTATTACACACTCTCACATTCTCAAGCATAGTAAGAATGACATTCAAATAGAAGCTCTTCTCTTAAATACCATGACATTCTTCTAGAATCTTCTCACACACAAAACATGATCTTATCGTCCAATCGCAATCAACCCACTCATCCTTAACACCTCCCTGTTATCTTACTAGGGAACCCCCGCTCTTTGTTCCTGTCTAAGATGGTATACAATTAGGCTCTCCCCAGGTTGCCACAACACCAGCTTAAATACACATAAAGTAGGAGCACGCTGGAGCCCATATAGTCTGAAAGAAAGGAGCAGAAAAATAATTAATACAAGGATAGCTAGAGAGAGAGAAGGTGAGAGAGGAGAAGGGCTTACGGTTAGAGCTGAGGGCCCGGCAGGGAGCTCCTGCATGGGACACAATGGGGAATGACAGGATGAGGAATGGATGGGTTGACTTGGGTGGATGAGTCCATTGTCTTGAAGGAGAATAATTCAGGTTAGCGTGCACAGCCCCAAAGACACACCACTGACATGGCAGCAACCCTGAGTAGAAGAAGACACAAAAGGATAAGACAACGGGAATCAAAACTAGCCTAACAACAATTGCTGGAGTTTTCTGTGGCAGCAATACCCAGCAGTCCAGCAGAGAAGCATTCACACACTGGCTCTTTTATACGCTGGTAAACCAGGAAGCGGCAGGTGTGTCCAGTCACGCAGGTGCGCTGATGAGCTCTGGAGCCGGGAAGACAGAAACAGAAGGGGAGGGGGTGCACGCTCACCTGATCATGACATCAAGTCAACTAACGGACTCGTTTACAAATATTTGAGACCTATTGCAATATATTCCTTGAAATTTAATTTAATAATTTTGGCGTTTTGTGTCGTGTTCAGACACATTCATTGTTTAATCCAAATACTAACTGAATATTTAAAAAGCCATCATTACACTGCAGTCATGAAGTAAAAAAAATGCACATTGACTAGTCAGAGATGACTGAAGCTGAAGATGTCTGAGTGTGGAAAAAATATGTCTGACAAATGATCACAATCAATAAAAACCTTGACACAAACCGCTACACACAGCACTGTGGTCCCCCTTCTGTGCGTACTGGAAGGGAATTCCCAGAGCACACGTTGCCTTCATTACGCATGGATTTAATATTAGCTGGGGACTGAAGTCCATAGAATGTTTGGTATTGTTAAAGATTCTCCTCTTTCAGGTGACTATAAAAACGTCATTGTCCTGATTTAGTATGTTTTTATAGTGGCTAATTATACCAGTAATTTTTTTCAGTGACCCAGCATGAGTGTTGAGTTTATCACATTGCTGGATTAGTATTTCATGTCATGTTGGTAATAATGTGTACAGTATATACTTATCAAGCATCATATAACAAACTTAAACATACTGTAAAGCTAGCATTTCACTGCTGGGACTTAGAAATGCCTGTAGTTGCAGACACATGCTGCAGAAAACTGTGTAGAAACAATGACTGCTTACCTTTGTGCAAACAACGGTTTTCTAGTTATTCACCTGGAAGATTTGAGGCGGCTGGACCTATCTGTTGGTTAATTGAACATGAGCTTCTAATGATTTATAGTTTTTAAACTGCTCATGGGTTTATGCGCTCACCCCACAAACCAGGTAGGCAAACACATCTGACAGTGTGACTCGAGGCAGTTGGTCGAGATCCGTGGTCCATTTCTTGTACTCACACGGATTGAACCGTTTATTTCTGAAATTTTTTGGAGGTAGCGTTCCTTTGCTTCGTTATTAAGCTTCTGTGAATAAGGAATTTTAATTTTCTGTTTGCTCTGTTCCATTGCATGTATACAGTCATCTGAAAAAATTAGGACACTCCATTAAATATTCAGTTCTTTATTAAGAAATGTTCACATATCTATATCTAATCTTGTTTTTGTTTTTATTTGCATTTTTTTAACATTTATTTTAGCCATTTTAAGTGGGAATGAATGTGGGGGGTGTCCTAAAAAAATGGAGGGTGGCCTAATTTATTCCTCAATATTTGTTTAGAATTACATTTTACAGAAAATTTGAAAAAAGTCTTCAGTTCATTTTTAATTGTTTAGTTGTATTACATGAATCTCGTAGTAGTTTTAACATTGATATTTTTAGATTAGATTAGATTAGATTCAACTTTATTGTCATTACACATGTATGAATACAAGGTAACGAAACACAGTTTAGCATCCAATCAGAAGTGCAAAGGACAGCAGTGCAGTATATACGGTAATTAACAGTATGTGCAATTTATGCAAATATATGCAAATATATGCAGCAGTGCAGAAAGTTAAAAGTACTGTTATGTGCAAATAATGTGCAATAAGTTAGATGTAGTTATGTAGTTATGCAGTTATGTACAGGTGAGGATGGTAAAAGATGATTGTAAGAGAGTCAGCGGGGAACTAAGTTCAATAACGTGACAGCTGTTGGAAAGAAACTGTTCCTAAACCTGCTGGTTCTAGTCCGAAGGCTTCTGAAACGTCTTCTGGAGGGGAGAAGCTGGAACAGTCCATGAGCAGGATGGTTGGAGTCCCTAAGAATGCTGCGTGCCCGGCGCAGACATCTTTTCCTGTAGACGTCCTCTATAGCTGGAAGTGGAGTCCCTGTGATGCGTTGGGCGGTTTTCACCACCCGCTGCAGCGCCTTGCAGTCAGCTACAGAGCAGCTCCCATACCAGAGTGTGATACAGTTGGTCAGGGTGCTCTCTATCACGCAGCGGTAGAAGTTGCCCAGGATGTCAGTTGACAGATGGTTCTTCTTCAATGTCCTCAAGAAGAAGAGGCGCTGATGGGCCTTCTTGATCAGGCTGGTGGTGTTAACTGACCAGGACAGGTCCTCCGAGATGTGGGTCCCCAGGAATTTGAAGCTGGGGACACGTTCAACAGCTATGCCATTGATATGGATGGGGTCATGTGTCTCTTCCCTCTCCTTCCTGTAGTCCACTATGAGCTCCTTGGTTTTGCTGGTGTTAAGGAGCAGGTTATTGTCAGCGCACCAAGTAGCCAAGTGCTCAACCTCTGCCCTGTAATCTGACTCTTCGTTGTCCCTGATGAGTCCAATCACCGTGGTGTCATCTGCGAACTTTATGATGGAATTGGATCCATACATAGGCCTGCAGTCATGGGTGTAGAGGGAGTAGAGGAATGGGCTGAGCACACAGCCCTGTGGTACACCAGTGTTGAGTGTGATGACGGAAGAACGGTTGGGGCCTGACCTAACATGCTGGGGTCTGTTGGTCAGAAAATCCATGATCCAGTTGCAGGTGGAGGTACTGATTCCCAGGTCCCCAAGTTTGGTGAGCAACTTGGAGGGGATAACTGTGTTGAATGCTGAGCTGAAGTCAACAAACAGCATTCTTGCGTAGGTGTTCTTGTCATCTAGGTGTGAGAGTACATAGTGCAGCGCTGTAGAAACCGCATCCTCTGTACTCCTGTTTCTCCGGTAGGCGAACTGATGAGGGTCCAGTGTAGGGGGCAGGCCTTTTTTGAGCTGTGCCAAGACCAGTCGCTCAAAGCACTTCATGACTATGGGCGTCAGTGCCACAGGGCGATAGTCATTTAGGCACGATGGTGTTGAATGTTTCGGCACTGGTACTATTGAAGTGGTCTTGAAGCACGCTGGTACCACGGCCTGGGCCAGGGACAGATTGAAGATGTCTGTGAAGACCCCTGCCAGCTGCTCAGCGCATGCCCTCAGCACACGCCCAGGAATGCCATCAGGGCCAGCAGCCTTACGTACGTTGACATGACTCAGTGCATTACGGACGTCGGTATGGGTGAGTTTGAGGTGGTGGAGGTCATCAGAGGGTGGGAAATTGATGTTCTTTTCATTGTTGTCCTTGTCAAAACGAGCATAGAAGTTATTTAGCTCATTGAGAAAGGGCACATTTTATATCCATATGTCCAAATATGTAAAAAAAAAAAAAACAAAAAAAAACACAGGCTTATACAGAGTGTCCTAATTTTTTCACGACTGTATGTCTGTTCCTGTTAGCAGTTGCCTAGACTACAGATAAACAAAGAAGCCAGACCATGACAATGGCGACAACGGCCCAGAATGCAGTGTGGCATGACGTCAATGCCCATTCCCTATTGTCATTGTACAATTATACAGTACAACGAAATTGTGGGTGCTCCACCAATAATGTAAGAGAGAAGGATTAGAAAAACACAGTTACAGAGCACACAATTAAACACATGACTGAAATTTAAAGGGCCTATATCATGCAAAATCGACTTTTTTGAGCTTTTAAGCATGTTATAATGTTAATTCCTCACCAAAAACACCCTCAAAGTGGTATTTTGCTCCATTCACGCATCTCTGAGTATTCCTCCTCAACCCTGCTCTCTGAGCTGCTGCTCCGCCCTGTCCCTGATAATGACTGGGTCCCCACGTTCATACGTATGAACGTGGGTGAGCCGCCCACTCCAGGAAGTGCCTGTGCTGCCAGCACCGCCCCCAGGCTAACGCACACACCCACTTTCTCCGCGCAGCTAACGGAGCGGTGATCGGCAAAACTCTTTCACTTTAGCATTGACGCTGTGAAGAAGTAGTTCCTCTCGCACCTAGTCTGCTCAGTGACAACAACTGTTTGCTTTTTTACGTAAGACAATGTCATCTAAGTTTTCATGGGCGGAACCCAGCGACACGCTGCAGCAGCCGGCTCAGGGGTTACGTCATGAAATGGGCGGCAGCCACAAGAAGGAGAGGCGGAGCCTCAGAGATCGAGGCATCTTACTTCCGGGCTGGAAAAGTAGCTCATGAAAATAACTCATATTTCATAAGAAATTCATTTTCCTGTGTACCAAAGGTAATATACTATCACATACATGCATATAGTTTACTCTGAAAGGCTTAAAATAGCATGATATAGGCCCTTTAAAAAAATACCTACGATTCTGGAAATATACATAATGTTGTATTTTTTTGATCTCTCAACAATCTCCACCCCTGTGTGAAGGAGATATGAGACATTCAACATGTAAAACAAAACAGCTTAGGAGGTAAATGTGAATAGATGATAGACGAAACCTGCTGGTTTCAGTCAAAGTGGAAATCCAGGGAATGGTAAAGTACACTCATAGAAATATGGGGTGTATACACTGTATATACAGTGAGAGGATAATTAGCTAATTAGATACAGGTGTGAAAAGTGGGCACTAAACAGTACTAAGTAAGGGCATTTTAAAGCACAAAATCATTAATTAAGGTTTAGGTCATTTATCATGCTTGAACAGGTCTGTAGACATGGATGTTAAAAATTATATTTTTGGGCATGCTTGTTCTTCATTGGGGCCCTTCTCTATTTTTAGAGAAATAATGGAACAGATAGGGGAAGAAAGAAAGGATTCTTGCTTTGATAAATAATGGAGCTGAGAGGGGATACAGAAAAATGTAAAAATATGGAGCTTTCAATCGTGCCATGCCAAATTGATGACATAACATGCAAGTCTGTTTTGGATTGTTGTAATGACTCACTGGGTTGAATCACTCAGGTCCTGCACTTGCTACAAATCTGCAGATGGCAACCGTCAGACTACACTATAACTCCAGTTGAGAATCTTATATACTTACATAGAGCAGGCAAAGTATATATAGTGCGTAGTGTCAAGCCTGGCATCATTGCAAATGGGATCAGTTGGTATTGAAGCGGACTTTCATTTGGCTGCAAGATATACTGTAATAAGACAATGTAAATTAATCACAAAGGATCTAAGACAGTTATAATCCCTTTTTATGTGAACATGTTCATAATGATGGTGCAGATGTAATGGCAAGTGAGCCCAGATAACAAAAACAGATCTTTGGGAGTCTGAAGTCAATTCAGAGAGCGTCTACAGTGCATCCAAGGAATGGAGGGTGTCATGTTTGGTGGCCACAGGATTTCATCTCTGCTGTTTGCAGAGGATGTTGTACTATTGGCTTCATCGAGCAATGACCTACAGGTCTGACTGGGACAGTTTGCTACTGAGTATGAAGCAGCCAGGATGAGAATCAGTACCTCCAAGTACGAATCCATGGCACTCAGCCAGAAAAGGGTGAATTGTCCTCTCCAGGTTGGGGACAAGCTCCTGTCCCAAGTGGAGGAGATCAAGTATCTCGGGGTTTTATTCGTGAGTGATGGGAAAATGGAGTGGAGATTGACAGATGAATCAGAGCAGCATCTGCAGTGATGCGGAAGTTGCACCAGTCTGTCATGGTGTAGAGGGAGCTGAGCTCTAAAGCAAAGCTGTTGATTTATCGGTCAGTCTACATTCCTCCCCTCACCTATGGTCATGAGCTTTGGGTAATGACCAAAAGAATGAGATCACCGATACAAGTAGCTGAAATGAACTTTCTCTGTAGGGTTGCTGGACTCACCCTTAGAGACTGGGTGAGGAGCTCAGTCATCCGCAAGAAGCTCAGAGTAGAACCGCTGCTCCTCCACATTGGAAGGAGCCAGTTGAGGTGGTTTGGACCTCTGATCAGGATGCCTCCTGGATGCCTCCCACTTGAAGTGTTTTGGGCACATCCCACTGAGAGGAGACCCCGGGGCAGACCCAGGACATGCTGGAGAGAATATGTCCCCCAGCCAACGTGGAAGCACCTTGGTGTCGCCTCTGAAGAGCTGGAGGAGGTGGCTGGGGAGCAGGAAGTCTTAGCTTCGCTGCTTGGACTGCTGCCTCCATGACCCGGATCCTCGGAAAAGTAATAGAAAATGGATGGATGGATGGATGGATCTACAGTTCAATGATATTAATGGTGGGAAAATTAACAGTAATTGCATGATAATTCAATAGCTCTTTGATCGCAAACAATTTTTAAAATAATCATGGCAGAAGGAAAAAAGCAGAACTCTCGAAGCGCTTGTATTGTTTTCAGATGGGCAGTCTATGTCATGACTCAAAATAGACACATTGCACAAGCTCCTCATTTTATTTAATTCTGGATGTTCAAATCAGTTTGCTGTATCACTGTCGTACTATTTGAACATGTTGACTGTATCATTGTACAGTCTCCATCTGCTGGACAGAAGAGGCAGAAGCATGGCTAACAAGGAAGGCTAACAGCTGAGCACACGGTTTTAAGACCATGTCCGTGCTTTTTGTTAATTCTGGGTTTTCTGGGTTTTCCCTTGTCATTATTATTTTCATAATTGCCTTCTGTGATATTGTGGTCCCCCCGTTTTCTTTATTGTCTTCTGTGTTTCCCCCCGGTCCCCAGTCTGTCGTCTCATCCCCGTTGTTCCTGTTGTTGCTGTCCTCTGTGTCCCTTGGTCATCTGTGTAAGTTTTGTGTATATCCCCAGTGTGTTTCCCCTATATTTGGTCAACCTTAAACTCTTCCATGATCCTGAAAATAAACGCGAGCTTTCAAGTTAAACTGTCTGCCACTGTGCAAACAGCATGGATTCTTCTCTGTTGCTTTTTTTTTTTAATTTCACAGACATCTTTGGAACTTTCAAGGAGATTTTTGCTTGGAGGCCCTGGTAATTTCTGTCTCTGATTCAGTACATGCTTTACTACAAAGTACAGTATGAGATATCAGTGCCCATCTCCAGAGGGCCATTGTCCTTAATTAGAAGCATGGTTATCTCCTTCGTTCTGCCCTTCATCATTAGCAGCTCCTCTGCTTCACACAGAGGCTCTGGGTCACATTCAGTTCAGTCCATTCAGCTGATGAAGCAATTTTTTTAAGTTTGCCTGCAGATTTGGTGGCAGGTAAACCCCAGGTAGTTAATCAGATGTGCTGGAAAACTGTTTCATTCCTGCAGTAATTTTATTGGAAACCAGTTTAAAGTACACTTTGTGTCACACAGGTAGTCACAAATGAAGGCACATCTGCTGTATATTACTAAAGTATAATGCACTGTGCAGAAAGCAGAGTACATCACATCAGATGCAGGTTCCTGCATGTCGGAGGACAACAGCTGCAGAGCCATTGTCCAAATGTTGGCTGCTGTATGTGACTGCGAGAATCCATGCACAACCTCACAGGTGGCTCAAGTTATTGTGCCGAATTAAACTTCTGCTTAGTACAACATTATTAGGAGCTGAGGAGGTGGAGGTATGGAGACCAAGCTTTATTTTGTGGCCAGAACCTTTTTTTTATTTATTTTTATTTTTTATGGTGGAGGACAATCAAGGTTGGAATTTTAGTGAAAAGCATCAGCAAATAGGCACAATTATGACGCAACAAAGATCAAGTGTAGTGGAAGTCACAGTATTTTTCCTCAATATATATTTTACTGTGGACAGCATCTAAAGCCATTTACACTGTACTGAGCACTCTGCTTACTGGTTGTATTAACGCATACAACCTTTGCACTTTTCACATTTATTGAAACTTTTTGCAACATATTGCTTTTGTATAAAAGCTACCGTGGTTTTTTGTTAAACGAGGTGGAACAATGGTTAGCACTGTTGCGTCACAGCTTGAAGGTTTGTGTGTTCTTGTTCCATCCAGAAATCTAAAGACACACTTGGTAGGGTAATCGATGATTTTAAACTGACTCTAGGTATCTGCATTAAATGGACCCAATCGCTGGAGCTGTGGTTTGCAGTGGTTTAGTTCCAACTAAAAATAAGCCAGACATGACATGAACGTAACATAATACTTGACATGACTTGGCATGACATGACGAGATGTGACATGACAAAAGAGCACAGTTGATCGCCACACTGAGGACAAAGTGTGGCGTGTGTATATAGAGCAGTAAATCCAAATCACCGGTACACAATCAGTAATCAGAAATCAAAAATAGCCGTGAATAATTAACAATGTAAGAATGAAGCTAAACAGAAAATGCATTATGCTAACAAGACGTAAACAGAAGACACTGTCAAAACAAAAGCCCAAACTAAAAGCATGACAGGAATAAACATGATAACATACAGTATCTCACAAAAGTGAGTACACCCCTCACAATTTTGTAAATATTTTATTATATCTTTTCATGGGATAACACTGAAGATATGACACTTTGATGCAATGTAAAGTAGCCAGTGTACAGCTTGTATAACAGTGTAAATTTGCTGTTCCCTCAAAATAACTCAACACACAGCCATTAATGTCTAAGCCGCTGGCAACAAAAGTGAGTACACCTCCAGTGAAAATTTCCAAATTGTGCCCAAAGTGTCAATATTTTGTATGTCCACCATTATTTTCCAGCACTGCCTCAACTCTCTTGGACATTCAGTTCACTAGAGCTTCACAGGTTGCCACTGGAATCCTCTTCCACTCCTCCAGGACATCACCACGGAGCTGGTGGATGTTAGAGACCTTGCGCTCACCTTCAGGTTCTTTAGCAAGGCAGTGGCCGTCTTGGAGGTGTGTTTGGGGTTGTAATCATGTTGGAATACTGCCATGCGGCCCAGTTTCCAAAGGGCTGCTTCAGTATGTCACAATGCATGTTGACATTCATGGTTCCCTCAATGAACTGTAGCTCCCCTATGGCGTCAGCCCTCATGCAGTCCCAAACTAAGACACTCTCACCACCATGCTTGACTATAGGCAAGACACACTTGTCTTTGTACTCATCAACTGGTTGCCGCCACACACGCATGACACCATCTGAACCAAATGTTTATCTCGGTCTCATCAGACCACAGGACATGGTTCCAGTAATCCATGTCCTTAGTCTGCTTGTCTTCAGCAAACTGTTTGTGGGCTTTCTTGTGCACCATCTTTAAAAGGGGCTTCCTTCTGGGACGACAGCCATGCAGACCAATTTGATGCAGTGTGGGGCATATGGTCTGAGCACTGACAGGCTGACCTCCACCCCTTCAACCTCTGCAGCAATGCTGGCAGCACTCATACGTCTATTTTCAAAAGACAACCTCTGGATATGACGCTGAGCACGTGCACTCAACTTCTTTGGTCAACCATGGAGAGGTTCTGATTGGAACCTGTCCTGTTAAACCACTGTATGGGCTTGGCCACTGTGATGTAGCTCAGTTTCAGGGTGTTGGCAATCTTCCTATAGCCTGGGCAATCTTTATGTAGAGCAACGATTCTTTTTTTCAGATCCTCAGAGTTCTTTGCCATGAGGTGCCATATTGAACTTCCAGTGACCAGTATGAGAAACTGTGAGCGTGATAACACCAAATTTAACACACCTGCTCCCCATTCACACCTGAGACATTGTAACACTAACGAGTCACATTTGGGCGCATGCGCACGCAGCGACCAGCAGCTTGGTGATATAGTGCGTGTGTGCGTGTGTGTGTTTTTTGTACTTTTTTACGTTTTTAGAAAATCCTCTGTGTCGTTTCTGCCCTGGAGCGTTGGTGGAATATATGGCGAACAGCTCCCTGGTATCTGCAACATGGATTTCCTGTCATATCTCGCACTACTGCTTTCTGTGCTGTGGCTCTTTGTCTCTGAGGTAAACGTGTTCGGCTCCATGGCGAGCAGAATAGCGGGCAGAATACAATATTCCAGGGACGTGTTGCTGCGCTTTAACACAGCTGGTGCAGAGTCTCTGATTGCGCCCAGATTTCAGCTGCCGGACTTTATTTTGAGAGACGGACACAGCGGTGAAAAGAGAAGCAGCAGGAGGAAGCGTGGAAGACGTGGAGGTGTGAAATTGCGCCTTAGGAAACGTCAGTTTGGTAACATTCCTCTTCCTTCGATCATTTTTGGGAATGCACAGTCTGTGAGAAACAAGGTGGAGGAAATTCAAGGCAACGTACGTTACCAGAAGGATTTTAAGAACTGCTGCGTCATGGCTTTCACTGAATCTTGGCTTACTGCGCATGATCGAGACGCAGACCTGTGGATTGACGGCTTTGGAGCTCCGCTGCGCTCGGATCGGCAGGAAGAGGTAACGGGGAAACGTCAGGGGGGCGGAGTATGTTTATACATTAATAAGCAGTACTGCACATCTGTCACGGTCAGAGAGCGCATCTGTACACCCCATGTGGAGCTGCTGTCTGTGTCGCTTCGCCCCTTTTATTTGCCTCGAGAGTTTCCCCAACTTTTCATCACAACTGTGTACATTCATCCGAGGGCAGACGCTGACTCCGCCTCCAGCACCATCTCTGATGTGATCCAGCGGCTGCAGTCAATTTCTCCAGAGGCGCCAAACTTCATTCTTGGGGATTTTAACCATGTTTCTTTAAAGAAGACACTTAAAAACTTTCATCAGTATGTCTCCTGCCCAACCAGGCGAAAAAAGACATTGGACCTGTGCTATGGATCCATAGAGAGGGCCTATAAATCACTCCCCCTTCCTCCTTTAGGATCATCAGATCACAACTGTGTTCATTTGCTGCCCACATATAAAACTGCTCTCAGAAGAGGCAAGGTGGAGATGAGAGACATTGATGTGTGGACAGAAGATTCAGAGCACAGCCTCCAGGAATGCTTTGACTGTACAGACTGGAAGATGTTCATAATGGCCTGCGGGGATGATTTGGACTCTCTGGCTGAGCTCACATGCTCATACATGGCTTACTGTCAAAATAAGATTGTTCCACGTAAACGTGTCAAAATATATCCCAACAACAAACCATGGGTTACTAAATCAGTTAAATCCTGCTTACAGAGGAAAGCACTTGCCTTTAAACAGGGGTCTGTTTCTGCGCTACAGGTTGCCACTAAGGAGCTAAAGGCCGAAATTTTAAGAGCAAAACAGAATTATAAATCAGAATTGGAAAGCAAGATGGCAGCAAATAAACTTGGTTCGGCCTGGGCCAGTATGAAAAAAATTGCAGGCCTTCAGAGCACAGAGCGCAGTAATCGTGTGTTTTTAGATGGTTTTAGTTCAGACACAGAGCTGGCTAATGCTCTTAATTGTTTTTATGGTCGTTTTGACTCCTTTGATTTTAGCACAGAAATCCAAGATTTGAAACAGAAACTCAAAGACAATCAGCACTTTAATATTGAGATGCAGGATGTTGAAAGGGAGTTCCGCGCTGTAAAAGTGAACAAAAGTCAGGGCCCTGATAATATATGTGGACGCCTGGTAAAGTCCTGTGCACATGAACTGAGTCCTATATTTCACTACATTTTCAATAAGTCCTTACAGACACAACATGTGCCTAAGATCTGGAAAGATGCCGTGGTTGTTCCCGTTCCAAAATCCAGCTGTCCTAAAACGGTAAATGACTTTAGACCAGTTGCTTTGACTTCAATTTTAATGAAAATTTTTGAAAAACTGGTCAGATGTGAGGTCCTAAAGCAGACTGAACATGCATTGGATCCTCTGCAGTTTGCCTATAGGCCTCACGGAGGAGTGGAGGATGCCACTGTCACTCTGTTTAACATGCTTTTTAAACATCTGGATTTTAATGGGACACACGCCAGGCTTTTATTTGTGGACTTTTCTTCTGCCTTTAATACAATCCAACCTCATATTTTAGTTGAAAGGCTCCTGCAACAATTTGATTTAAGCAATAATCTGGTGGGTTGGATTCTGGATTTCTTAACCAACAGGATGCAGAGAGTAAGGGTCAATGGCACATTGTCTGACCTAAAGTGCTCTTCTACTGGCTCTCCTCAGGGGTGTGTGTTGTCACCACTACTCTTCATCCTGTACACAAACATGTGTCGGAGCAGACATGACAACAGACACATTATAAAGTATGCTGATGACTCAGTCATTGTCAGTCTCCTCCAGGATGGTGAGAGTGGCCACGGCCCAGTAGTTGATGACTTTGTTCACTGGTGTGAGGATTCCTACCTGCAGCTGAATACAACAAAAACGAAAGATATGATTATTGACTTTAGGAGGAAAACTCCCAGGCACAAAGTCACCATACTAAAAGGCCAGACCACCGAATGTGTACAATCGTACAAATATCTTGGGACGATTATTGATAGTGGATTGAACTTTGAGGTGAACTGTGAAAGGGTGTGCAAAAAGGGTCAGCAAAATTTGCATTGTTTGAAGAAACTTGCACGCTTCCAAATTGACCGACCCATAATGACAATGTTTTATCGGGCTTTTATTGAATCTGTTTTATCCTTTTCTTTAATGTCATGGTTTGGTCAGATAAAACTGAAACAGAGGAAATCCTTGGATCAGGTAGTCAGATGGTCCAGTCGTTTGCTTGGTGAGTCACAGCTGAGCCTGACATCCCTGTACACCAGACAAGTACAGAGGATGGCCGACTCGATTTTAAATGATGACTCCCACCCTTTGCACTGCAACTTTCAGCTTCTTCCCTCCAGACGGAGGTTTGCTGTCCCAAAAAGTAGAACCCAGCGCTACAAAAACAGCTTTGTCCCTGCTGCTGTCAAAGAGTTGAACAAGCTATAAAAATTATATTGTACATATTTTATATTTACCTATTTTGTAAGATGTGTGCCTGTGTTTGTGTCTATGTTGAATGTAATTGTGGCTTGTAAATATGGATGTCACCAACTGCAAAACAAATCTACCTACGGGTACAAATAAAGTAACCTGAACCTGAACCTGAACCTCACATGACCCCGGGGAGGGAAAATGGCTAAATCGACACAATTTGGACATTGTCACTTAGGGGTGTACTCACTTTTGTTGTCAGCAGTTTAGACATTAATGGCTGTGTGTTGAGTTATTTTGAGGGGACAGCAAATTTACACTGTTATACAAGCTGTACACTGACTACTTTACATTGTATCAAAGTGTCATATCTTCAGTGTTGTCCCATGAAAAGATATAGTAAAATATTTATAAAAATGTCAGGGGCATACTCACTTTTGTGAGCTACTGTAACTACAAGAATACAAATCATCAAACTCAAACATAATTGTGACTTGTGATGATTGGCTCTGCCTGATTATCATCCTCAGCTGCGTGCACATCTGCGCTTCATCATCACCAGAGCTATTTAGACTGTGCTGCCCTTAGATCAGCGCGGAGTCATCTGTCTCCATGGTCAGATGAGACCAACACACGCCTTCGTCCTCCTCGCAGTACCTCACAGTCACAGCCTTCATGCTCCTAAGAACAGCGCTCCTTGTCATCAGTCATCAGGAAGGATTATCACCTCCACGACAAGTAAGCCATCACAACTCTCATCTTTATCTACGCTCATCCCCTATGCACAGGCGGAGATCTGTGGCGGTGGACCTCTCCCTCCTGGCGGCAGACCAAGCAACACTCCACATCCACGAACACTTCCATCTTCTCCAGCAGTAATCGGGACAGCGGGCGCTGTCTCCCTGGCCAGAGCCTTCAGGTCGAACCTGAGCACAACTCCATCTCTGCAACCAGTAAGCATTGGACATTTCTGTACATCCCCTCCGGGGTCAAACGCTAATCCTCCCTGTCTCTGCTTATCTTTAGGGTTGCCACGCTGCACGGTGCTCTGCTCGCCCCAGGCTGCTACATCTACAGACACACGCACGCACACACACACTCTGAACATAATAAAGATAATTGAATCTGCTTTTTAGTCTGAGTCTGCTCACTGGGTCATAAAACCATCAGGCCAAAACCAAAAACATGACAATACACAGAAATCCAAACATGAACTAAAAGCGAGGACAAAGCCTGACAAAATCCTAACACTAGACAGAGATAAATAAAAGACAAATGAGACCGTGAGAACATATTAATAAACAAGACTATAATGACAAAATTAAGATATCAAGACAAAACTTAGAAGGCAAACATAGCAAACAGAAACAGATGGCAAACTCAAGAAACATGATTACAGACAAAACCATGATCAAATTCAATAACTAAACTGAGATAGGGAAAACAGAAAATAACCAAAATAAACTTAAAGCGTGGGCATGGTTCCCCAACCATGCTCAGCATCCTAACATTTTGGAATTCTCTATATTTGTTATTTATGTTCTCTGTTTTGGTCTGGGGTTTGAAGTTAGTTTTGTATGACTCTGTGTTTGTTATTATTATCATTTGTCATGGTTGTGTATTCCCTGGTCCTGTGTTCATGTCTCTGGTTTACCTTTTGTCTCAGTCCCTCATGTTTGCCGTGCCTCTAGCCACTCCCTGCTGTCTCTGATTACCCCTAACTGTACCCACCTGTTCCTCGTTGTCTGCTAGCTCTTCCCCTGTCTATATATGTGTGTGTCATTTTCTATCAGTTGTGGTGTCCTTGTCTCATTGGCGTGATTACACACTTCTGTCTTTCCTGTTCATGCCTAGTCTAGTGTTATCCTGCCAGTCAGTAAGTCTCCCGTGTTTTTTTGCTTTTGTTCAGCCCATGTGCTGCTTTATTTTCTGTTTCCTGTTTAAGTCTTGCAATAAATTATGGTTTACCAAATTCACCTTGCAATTGGGTCCTCACCTTCCTTGCCCCAGAGGGGTTCCCGTTATAGAGACACCCACAATGGTGCATAGGACTTAACTGTGTCAGGTGTAACTGCAATTTCTGAGAAGGTCTTGTAATACTGTGCTGATAATCAGGCAAGCCTTCCTTTTTACATTAGCATGGATATCTACTGTATGACATGTCCTGGCAAGCACTCGCCCCCTCCTTCCTGTTTCCTCTGCTCTCCTAATCATCTCATCTAACTCACCTGCTTTTCCTGCTGAGCCAGTGTTTATAAGGAAGTGCTCTTCAGTGATTCAACGCTGGCTCGTTTGGGTTGCTGCCTACGAAGCGGTGCGTCTTCAGGGGGTTTGGTGCGCTCGCCAGCCTGTTGCTTCCCCCTGTCGCAGCTCATCATCTCCACCCGGTCAGACTCCGCTCCTCATTTCCCTGCCTGCAGTTCCAACCTGCTGGTTCATCTCCTTTGCTGGGTTCTGAGCCGGTCTCTCTTGTCCTCCCACGTGAGTGGTATTATTTCGATTTCCACATCCTCCTCCATTCCTCTGTTAATCAGCCTCGTCTCATCCTCTGCAGGTTTGCTGCTCCTCTGGCAAGTAACTGGTTTTCTCCAAGTTCGCGTTTTTGAAAGTTATTTAAGGGTCAGACGTTCTTTGTGTGTGATTCTTTTGGTTTTGCACCTTGCACTTAGGCTGACTGTCCAGTCAATATGACACTGTATCCTTACATGGATCAAAACAAAACAGGAAGACACGCACAAGTTTATAGTTTTCAAATGATGTTGACATTTTCAGCTGTTACAGTTTTCCTCCTCCATGGTTGAACAGTGGTTAGCACTGTTGCCTCACAGCCAGACAATTCGTTCTTCAAACCACCTGGACCAGTAGGTTTGGGAATCTTTCTCTGTGGACTTCCCATATTTTCACTCTTTTGCACAGGTTTTCTCCAGGTTTTTCTGCTTTCTTCCCACAATCCAAAGACATGCATGTTAGCTGTATTGGTGACTCTAAACTGACCCTTTGTATCTAACTCCATAGAAGTAGTTAGTAGTCTTGAGATTAGAAAAAAAAAAAGCTATATAAATATGAGTATTTATCTTTCTTTTATTTGACTCTCCTTAGCATTAAATCTGCCTGTTTAAGTCAGCTGGTTTGCTCCATGACTCTTTAGATGGTGAAATAATTCTGTCCGTCTGGGTGAAGTTCCAGAAGTAAGTCTCGATTCGCTCCATTTTCCTCATGAGTTCATCATGGGCTAAAAGGGAAGCCAAGCTGTTGTTCGTGCACGACTCACGTGCCCTGTCTCTCCATCAAAACACACACCCCAAACACAAAGGCTTTATTTAGTACACAAGGATACATGGTAACTGATGGGGCTTTGCACTGCGGTCTGTTTCATTGTCTGAGTCTGTAAACAGCAGAACAAAATGCCTTGCATCACAGACAAGACAGCAGCTTAGCCTTACAATGATGAAAGGATTAGCTAGTGAACGACAGTAAGTGAATGAATCTGAGGCACAACATTACACAAATCGTGACTGAATGAACTGAGGTACGATTAGTTGAACTAAATGATGGGGGTGAGTGCTCGACAGCAGCCAAGCCACTGAATGAATCATTTAATTGAAAAAATGTGTTTAAAATCAGAGTATGTGTTAACAAAAAGTAAAGGGATTTATTATAAAAAAAAAAAAATGAATGTGGACACAATTCATGACTCAACATGCAGGCAAATTGGTGTGCTCCTCAACTCTAAGTGTGCCAACCTGGAATGCTCCAGTGCCTACCTCCTCCACCTTCTCCAAATGCTGGAAACTGTGAGACCAGACTTTAATATTCTAACCTTTCCTCTGTCTCCATATTTCCCAGGACTACCCATACTTACCGTTCCCTGGCAGACTTGGAGTCCTACCTGGCAGAACTGCAATTTGGAAACCCACCATCTCATCCAAGCAAGTCAGAACTCAAAATTCACAATTTCATAACCTTCAAAGTCCTTGGGCCTGGGGCACCATCTCTTACCACCTTCAGACTCGCATCATAGGATCACCACCTAATGAAGAACGGCAAACCACCTGTAATATACTCACCATTCCACACAGTAACATAAAAAAAAAAAAAAGATTCATTTAGTATTTTCATTATCAAAGTCACAATTCAATATACTTGCCATTCTCTCCTCCCTTTTCTGCAGGATTTCCATTTTTCATCATTGCATATTTTCTATTAATAAAAACACTTGTTCAAACTCTTTAAAACTGTCTCCTCTCAGTGTCTGCATTTTGGGTCTACTGAAAACATGTAAGTTTCCTGCAATCAGTTATTTTTTGACATTTTATTATTCACCCAAAAGCTCAGCATCAAACACTGGCTTAAGCAGGGTTAAGCTAGTAATGAGTTTTAGAAGAAGAAGTTCTGGTCTCTTGAGCTGAGACCATATCTGCATTACATTTTTTTTATTAAGTTTTATTGCTTTTTTAAAAACTACAGCTCTCTTTTGTTTTTGTTTTTTCTTGTAAATGTGCACTTTCCACATAAATTATTTTTTTTTACAAATTTGCAGCTTTCTTTCTAGTAAATTTCTGAATTTTTCTACTTGTATATACAGTGCATCTGGAAAGCATTCACAGCACTTCACTTTTTCCACATGTTGTTATGTTACAGCCTTATTCCAAAAAGGATTAAATTCATTTTTTCCCTCAAAAGTCTACACACAATACCCTATAATGACAACGTGAAAAAAGGGTTTTTTTTTTAGATTTTTGGAAATGTATTAAAAATAAAAAAACTAAGAAATCATATGTACATAAGTATTTAAAGCCTTTGCCATGAACCTCAAAACTGAGCTCAGGTGCATCCTGTTTCCACTGATCATCCTTGAGATGTTTCTACAGCTTAATTGGAGTCCACCTGTGGTAAATTTAGTTGATTGGACATGATTTGGAAAGGCACACACCTGTCTATATAAGGTCTCACAGTTGACAGTGCATGTCAGAGCACAAACGAAGCATGAAGTCAAAGAAATTGTCTGTAGGCCTCCGAGACGGGATTGTCTCAAGGCACATATATAGAAAAGGGTACAGAAGAATTTCTGCTAGTTTGAAGGTCCAAATGAGCACAGTGGCCTCCATAATCTGTAAATGGAAGAAGTTCTGAACCACCTGGACTCTTTCTAGAGCTGGCCAGCCATCTAAACTGAGCAATCAGGGGAGAAGGGCCTTAGTCAGGGAGGTGACCAAGAACCCGATGGTCACTCTGTCAGAGCTCCAGCGTTCCTCTGTGGAGAGAGGAGAACCTTCCAGAAGGATAACCATTTCTGAAGCAATCCACCAATCAGGCCTATATGGTAGAGTGGCCAGACAGAAGCCACTCCTTAATAAAAGGCACATGGCAGCCTACCTGGAGTTCACCAAAAGGCACCTGAAGGACTCTCAGACCATGAGAAACAAAATCTCTGGTCTGATGAGACAAAGATTGAACTCTTTGGCGTGAATGCCAGGCGTCATGTTTGGAGGAAACAGGGCACCGCTTATAACCATGCCAGTAGTGGTGGCAACATCATGCTGTGGGAATGTTTTTCAGTGGCAGTAACTGGGAGACTAGTCACATGAGGGAGAGATGAATGCAGCAATGTACAGAGCAGGTACATTGCTGCCAAGAAAACCTGGAGCAGGTTTTCTTGGATGAAAACCTGCTCCAGAGCGCCTTTGACCACAGCCTGGGGCGATGATTCATCTTTCAGCAGGACAACGACCCTAAGCACACAGCTAAGATATTGAAGGAGTGGCTTCAGGACAACTCTGAGAATGTTCTTGAGTGGCCCAGCCAGAGACCAGACTTGAATCTAATTGAACATCTCTGGAGAGATCTGAAAATGGGTATGCACAACGCTTCCCCTCCAACCTGATGGCGCTTGAGAGGTGCTGCAAAGAGGAATGGGCGAAACTGCTCAAAGATAGGTGTGCCAAGCTTGTGGCATCATATTCAAAAAGACTTGAGGCTGTAATTGCTGCCAAAGGTGAATCAACAAAGTATTGGGCAAAGGCTGTGAATACTTATGTATGTACATGTGATTTCTTAGTTTTTCATTTTTAATACATTTACAAAATTCCCCCCAAAAAAAACTTTTTTCACATTGTCATTATGGGGTATTGTGTGTCAAATTTTGAGGGAAAAAAGAATTTAATCCCTTTTGGAATAAGGCTGTAACATAAAATGTGGAAAAAGTGAAGCGCTGTGAATACTTTCCGGATGCACTGTAAATCTAAGACTTTTCATGTAAATTTAAGACTTTTCTATCATCAATTTGAGAATTTTTTCTCATCAAATTTCTTTTTCTCTCTCTTTTTTTTTCTGGTGAAAGATCATCGATTTAACCTTACCTCCATTTCAGTGTCTGTATCCATTATAAGCATCCTCATTCATTCATTCATTTTGCAAATGCCATACCATTGCCCTTCACTGTGATCAGCTGTCAGCTCAGCTAGTAAGTGAGATTTTAAAAAGAGGTGTGAAGCCAGTGTGGGGAAACATGTCAGTTCTCAGGGAGTCAACAAGAGACCCAAGGAATTATTGCACTCTCGTGGTTTAAAACACAATTTTGGCTGGCTGCAAAACCCTTTCCCTCACTGAACTCAAGCCTCAGAGCACCGAGGAAGCAGCGAGTGGCTAGTCTGCTCACAGGTGAAAACAAACCTTTATTTTCCTCCTTCTTTGATGGAGGACTGTTTTGCCTCTGTTTACGGGCTTTTTTGGCTGATATTATGGCAAGGGCAGACTTAGTCCATTTGGGGCCCAAGGCAAAGACAGAAATGGAGCCCTTGTGGGGGCATGGTGTTGGACTTCTCCACCCAGAGAACAATGGACCGAAAGAGGAGGTGTCACCGGGGGGTACCAGACGGGACAGTAAGGACTATGCACTCCCCCAGGGAGAGGAGTAATTGCCGGAGCTGCTGGGAGTAGAAGAGTGTTGAAACAGTGCCGGCATTATGTTAATGTGCCACACAGTTCTTTCTTCAAACAACGTGTTATGGTCGGAAGTTTCTGGTCTCGATGCATGGAAATAAAGCTATAAAAGAGGAATGCACAGAGATCCAGGAATCGCTTGCTGTAAAATATGTTGGAGAAAGAATAAAGTAACTGTATCGTCCAGCTCGTTGTCTCGCCTGCCTCCTTTCTCCACATTGGTGACCCCAAGACGTGCCATGGAAAATGAGCCTGGAGACTGCCTGGAGGGAGGGCACCAGCGCTGCGTGCGTGGTCCCAATCGAGTTCCCAGGCTTCTGGCTTCATAACCCGACTGCATGGTTTTTGCACATAGAAGCCCAGTTCGCACTCCGCGGGATAACAACGGACTATACCAGGTACTACTATGTGGTCGCTGCGCTGGATGCGCGCGCTACACAACAGGTGATGAGCCTGCTCCAGAAGCCGCCGGCCCAAGGAAAATATGAGGCGCTCAAGAGGATGCTTCTCCAGTGCTATACTCTTTCTGACAGTGAGAGGGCAGAGAGGCTCCTAATGCATTCAGAGTTAGGGGACAAATCAGCAGTGGAGCTGATGGAGAGCATGTTGGCGCTGAGAAGGGAAGGACGACGAATCTTTCCTGTTCCTCAGGAACCTACCGGCCACAGTGAGGCTGATCCTGACCCAACTCGCTGCGGCTGGTCGCTAAGGACTACCGCACCATGGCGCAGGAAGTGGACCACATCCTTTTGGCAACCAGAACTCTCAACTTGCAGACAGGGGCACCAGCATCCATGAGGGACTCCAGCAAGGTCGAGGAGCCATTTGCGGTAGCCAGGACGGACACCAGAAGACCTGTTTTTATCATTGCCATTTCAGCTCGAATTCCCAATGCTGCCGGTCGCCATGCCAATTCAAGAAGCCGGGAAGATGGCACTTTCGGAATTCAGTGGCAGCTGCAACAAATGTCGAAAGGAACAGACTGCTTTATGTCATGGACACACGTTCAGGGAGATGGTTTTTGGTGGACTCCGGCTCCCAGAAGAGCCTCATCCTGCCTTTCAACGCAGACAGGGTGGCAGGACACAGCGGTCCCAAGCTCACGGCCACCAATGGATCCACCATCAGGACATTTGGCAAGCGGACACTGATAAGATGCTTCCACCGACGCAACTTTCAATGGAACTTTGTGATAGCTGCATGTTCCAGCCCCATTTTAGGAGCAGATTTTCTGTGTGCTTATGGATTGTTAATCGACGTTGCTAATAAGAGATTAGTGGACGCTGTCTCTTTTACCTCACTGCCCTGCACAGCTCGGGGAGCTGGGTCGACAACACTGGCTAATGTTATAGCTCCATGGGGTAAGTACCAACATTTGCTCGCACAGTTTCCAGCACTCACGGTCCCAACTTTTTCAGCTACGGTAACAAAACATGGGGTCGAGCACTTTATCACAACAAAAGGCCCACCAGTGTTTGCGCGTCCTCTGCATTTGGATGCAGCTAAACTGGCCAGCACACGAGAGGAGTTTGCCAACTTAGAGCAGTTGGGCATCGTCAGGCGCTCCAACAGCCCGTGGGCATCCCCACTACACATGGTGCCTTATGCCGACAGGTCGTGGCAACCATGCAACGATTTCCGGCACTTGAACAATGCTACGGAACACGATCGCGATCCTATTCCATACATCCAGGATTTTTCCGTGCACCTGGCCGAGGCACGTTTTTTTTCCAAAGTGGATCTGATCCACGGTTACCACCAGGTCCCGGTGCACGTGGAAGACATTCTAAAAACACCGGTAATAACTCCTTTTGGCCCTTTCAAGTTTTTATGCATGCCGTTCAGATTAAAAGGCGCAACGCAGACCTTCCAGAGGATGATGGATGCAGTGCTTCGCGACTTCTCCTTTGTTTCGTCTACTTAGACAACATTCTGGTAGCCAGCGCGTCCGAGGAGGAGCACAATGCCTATCTCAAGACAGTGTTCCAGAGGTTGGAAGTGCACGGGCTGGTAGTTAATCCGGCGAATTTCCAGTTTGGTGTGGTAGTGATTGACTTTTGGGCCACCGCATTTCACCAGAAGGCACGATCCCGTTACTGGACAAAGTGCGCGGTGTGTCGGATTTTCCGCATCCACAGACCGTGAGGGCACTACAGGAGTTTTTGGGAATGGTGAATTTTTATAACTGTTTCCTTCCCCAGGAAGCCCAGCTGATGCAGTCGTTGTACACCGTGCTTAAAAAAAGAAGCCCTCAGAAACCATCGAATGGACTCCCGAGCAAGTCCAGGCTTGTACTAACCCCAAAACAGTGCTTGCAGATGCTGCGTTGTTAGCCCACCCAGACCCATCTGCACGGATATGTTATGGTTCGAGCACTGTTCTCGTCTGCGCTCCAGCCATGCACCATTTTTTGGCCATCTGACAGCTGTGTGCCCCTTTTGCTCTCCGAGCTTTTATTGTGACAGCGCTCTGAGGGGCTTCCGGCTGTCAGAGCTGTCAGGTGAGCCACATTTCGTCTCATCAGCTACTTTCTTCTTAAGAGGGCAGTTGGGAGCGAAATGTGCGGCAGTCTCGTCAAGAACCTTTTCATTGTCGGACGTTAGCGAGCACTCCTTTGTTCGGACGCTGACCATTATTCCTCCATATTCGTAAGTGTGTTTCCTTGAGTTTCCATTTTCCATTGTCATTGTCTGTATTCCGTTGTAGTGTGTTTTAGCCCCCCGTGGCTTGTTATTTTGTTCCTTTTCTGTTCTATTAATAAACTGTGCAAACTCACCGGCAATTTGTGGTGTCTTATGATGGCTCGCGAGGGCCATCCATGACAGTAGACTGCCGCCATACTGAGATGCCAGTCCCGGTGAGTTTTGCCTAAATTGGACTTTGGTTTTCCCTGTCTGGGTACCTGTGTGCTGGAAGAGTATGTCCTCACACAGGGGCCGAGCTCGGAGCCTGGGCTACAAGCTGGTGGAGGCCCTGGACTACATAGATGGGACTATCTTCACCGCTGGCCTCTACAACACTCCCAGCGATGTACGCCGGCACCTGGACCTTGCTGAGGACATTATTAATCGCCTTCCCCGCTATTCCAACCACCTGGAAGTCACGGTGAGGAAGGCTGAAATCGCTGTGCAGCGGGAGAGACTCCGTGGGCTGGAGGGAAACCCTGGCAGGAAACCGAAGAGGAGGTATCCTCGCTCCTCGCTTCAGGATCCCATTCCTGTCCCCGTTCCAGGCCAGGAGTTCGCACCGCCCAGGGGCGATCCCTGAGAGAGTGTGTCATCAGTCAGAATTCCCCCGGAGACGCTACGTCTGACAGCTGTTTCCATCAGGGACCGAGTGGCAGCTGCTTGCTCCGCCATTCACCCTACACAGGTGATAAAGCATGTGACGGCGGCAGTCAGGCTGGTGGAGAGGAATCCAGCATTTAAGGACTATCCAGAGTTCACCGACCTGCTCGCTTCTGTTTCCACAAAGGAGTGGCGTTTCCCGAATCTCTCCTTTGCCTCGCCCTCTGCCGGTAACCGTCGTCACACAGCCAACTCGAAGCCTCAGCAAGAACCAAGTCCGGATCCTGTTCCGGGTTGTCACCAAGACTCTACCTCTCTGGCAGCTGCCACTCCTACGTCTCGTCAGGAGGGAATTCCCACAGCCTCTCTCCCAGGGTCACTTCCTCCCACTGTTCCGTCAGCTCCTGGTGCCCGGATCACTTCGGCTGTCATCCCCTCCTCCTCGACGTCATCCTCGGCTCCTGTGAGGGTTATGAGTCCTGCTTCGGCGACGCCCATCGTGGATCCACCGCGAGCATCTCCTCCTCGTCCTCCCAGGGGGCCCTCCGTCACCATCCAGTGGGGCAAGGGGGAAACGAAGTCCACTGCAGCAGGTTCCATCGGGCCTCCACGGGTCAGGCAAGTAACTTTTCATTCTGTTTCCATATTAGATGAATTGTCTTGCTTGATTCCTGGGGGCGGAGTTCGGGGTTCACAGTCCCCTGAACTCCCTCCACCTGCTGCAGTAAATAGTAATGGACCTGCTACCTCTGTGTCTTCTTCCTCTGAGCGTTCCGCGGCGCCAGGCCTACACCACTGGACGAGGTAGGAGCCTGCGGCCCTGGATAGCCTGGTTCCAGCCCCGCAGCCACATCATGGGCAGAGGAGGAGAGCGGACTGCAGTTTGGAGCCTGCGACGGCGATGAAGCGTCCCCAGGTCTCCACGGAAGAGCGGTCCAACCCAGCAGGTCGAGGAACCCGTGCCACCACACCGTGCGGGTCGTCAGCATGGACGTCAGCGTTGGAAGTTCCTCAGGCTGTGAAGAACATCATGCCGGCTGCGTAGCCCGCCACAGCTGAGTGGGAGCCAGGCGACGACCTTCTTTGTCCTGAGCCTGGATCGACGAAGTCCTGGACGGCGACAGAACTCGAGTGCAGGCAAGTGCTCTATTTTGTCTTCCGTCTATCAATTCTGGAGCATTTTTGCCTGCCTCTGGAGGAGACGAGCCAGGTGCAGCCGCCCACTGCATCCGAGCCCGTCTCACTGGGCTCTGTCACTACCGATGATCCTGATCCCGGTTCTTTTTCCTCTCCTGAGCCTTCTCCCAGGGTCACCGGTGCGGAGTCATTCTCGGTCGCTGTGCGGGAGGTTCTGGGTCCAGGGTTGGAGGTCGTTTCTGATGCTGCGCCGACCCAGTTGGGGTTCGTCGCGGGTGCGGCACTGACGCAATCGGGGTCCATCGTGGGTGCTGCTCCGATTCAATTGGGGTCTGACGTGGGTGCAGACGAGACCCAATCGGGGTCCATCGCGGTTGCTGCTCCGGCCCAATCGGGGTCCGTCGTGGGTGCCGCGCTGACCCGATCGGAGTCCAACAGTGGTGCAGCGCCGGTTCAGTCCAAGGTCGGTGAGGGAGCTGCAGATCCTCTGCCGCCCGACGCTAGACTGGCTCATCATCTTCATCGTCATCCTTCCCCCATTCATCTTCACCGGGGGTCGTTGGGGTTCTCTATGATCGGCTCGGCTCTCCCTCGTTTTTCCCCTTTCCAGGGAGGCTATCTTCAGTTTCTCCCCTGCGGTCCTGGGGGTTGGGTGATGCGGGTCGGCCGCCTGGAGGACTGCACTGCCTGTTTGGCGTTCTGGGTCGGCTACCCGACAAACTTTCATGTCCGTTCAGCGATCTGGCCTGGCCGCCAGAGGAATTGTGTTTCCTGGCATGGGACTGGGGTAGGCCGCCCGAACTGTTCCTTTTCCCCCTGCCAGCGATATGGACGCTAGATGCAGGGTGGTCCCCCGAATGATCGACTTTCATGCCGTGGTGTTTACACTGCCGTCATCCCTGGTGTCCTGTTTCTGTTCTCCTGTAACCTTTTGGGATGTGCGGGGGTCTTATGTGCAAAATTGTATATATATGAAGTTGTATATGTCACCGCTTCCTAGCGAGTGTTTTTCGTTTTCCCCCTGTTTAAATATCCATTCGTTGCCTGTACAGTTTGTGTGTGTGAATTTACAACTGCAGGGTTTCAACGTTTGTAGTGGGGTTTTTTTTCCTCTCCCCCCTTTCCTTTGTGGGGGAAAGGGGGGGGGGGCTCTGGACTACATAGATGGGACTATCTTCACCCTGGGGGGGGGGGGGGGGGGGGGCTGAGTGCACGCTTCAGTGAAGCTAGTGGGGACGAAATTTGTCTGGCCGCGCTTGCACAAGGACATAAAAGAGTGGGCTGCAGCTTGCGTCGCGTGCCAACGGGCCAAAGTGCACAAGCACACCAGAGCCCACCTCGAGCCGTTCCAAATTCCAGCTAGGAGGTTCAACCACCTCCATATGGATTTGGTGGGACCCCTCCTGCCATCGCAAGGTTTCATGTACCTTTTGATAGTCATGGACCACACCACGCACTGGCCTGAAGTGGTCCCACTGGCTTAAACCACGTCCACGGAAGTTGCGCGCGCTTTTTTGTCGGCTTGTGTGGCACGTTTCGGATCTCCATCGGACATCATGTCTGACAGGGGTCCACAATTCATTTTAGAACTCTGGTCCACAATGGCCCAGAGCCTGGGGTTCAAAATTCACCGCACTACCGCGTGCAACCCCCAGGCTAATGGGTTATGTGAGCGTTTTCATAGGTCGCTTAAAGCAGGGCTCTGCGCTTCACTCACAGACACAAATTGGGTCGACCACCTGCCCTGGGTTCTTTTAGGGTTGCGCTCCACACCTAAGAAGGAGCCTTAAGTGTGGCAGCCTCCCCAGCAGAACTTGCTTTTTCTCAGCTGCTGCGGATCCCCAGATTACCTGAAAACCCTTCTCCCGAGGCTGATCCGCCCAAACAATTTTTACACAATACGGAGGCTGCAAGCGTACCGGGCCTGGCCCACCATTGTTTTCCTCGCACCTTTGTCCCAAAAAGCTTGCAGAATGCCAGTTTGTTTGTTTTTCTTGCTAGGCACGATGCGCACCGGACCCTGCTGCACCCACCGTACGACGAACCGTTCAGGGTGTTGGAACCTGGGGCGAAGCATTTTGTGTTAGACTTGGGAGGACGTAGAAAGACCATCTGCATCGACAGGATGAAGCCCGCTTTTGTGTTGGCACATGAGCAGGTGGTGTTGGCTCAAGCTCCCCGGTGCAGACGCCCACCGTTGGTGGCTCTACAAGTTGGTGATCCCTCGGCAGGGACCTGCGCTCGCGAAGCTGATGTATTTTCTCCCCCTCCCTTTTTCCCTCCACAACTGACGTGCCCTTCGTTTCACCCCGCCAACAGGGCAGTTTGACTGGATCGGCGACTCCCCGCTACAGCCCCTATGGGCGCCAGCTCAAGCCCTAAGGATGGGGGGGGGGGGGTTAGTGCCCTTTCTGAGTGTTTGGGGGGGGCTGTGTGGGGGCATGGTGTTGGACTTCTCCACCCTGGGAACAATGGACCGAAAGAGGAGGTGTCACCGGAGGGTACCAGACGGCACAGTAAGGACTATGTGTCCCCCGGGGAGAGGAGTAATTGCCGGAGCTGCTGGGAGTAGAAGAGTGTTGAAACAGCGCCAGCATTGTGTTATGTTAATGTGCCACACAGTTCTTTGTTCAAACAACTATGTGTTATGATCGGAAGTTTCTGGTCTCGATACATGGAAATAAAGCTATAAAAGAGGAATGCACAGAGACCCAGAATCTCTTTTGCTGTAAAATATGTTGGCGAAAGAATAAAGTAACTGTGTTGTCCAGCTTGTTGTCTCGCCTGCCTCCTTTCTCCACACCCTACGTTTTCTTTGCTCTCGACTTTCTTTTCAGGCCTTATTGAAATCTTACCTGAAACTTATTGTCCTCTAAAGTCTTCAAATGATATCATTCAGGCATCTTTAATTACATCTGTTGAAAAACAAATAAGTTTAACAAATTTAATGTAGACTCTTGTCTATTATAAAAAGAACAACAATTCACGTGGAAGATCTGTTGTTTGTTCACACATACCAGTCCCTCCGGGATTTTGCGATTTGCGATCACACTAATTCACATGAAATCAGGTCATTGCTGCATCATTTGAGTGACCTTGCAGCTTTGTCCAATCACCGCAACTTTCCCACAATTTTGGCCAATCCTCATCAACTTCCATCAATTTCGCCAATCAAATTTGTCCCTGAGTAGCACTCAAACATTCAGTCTAACCAGTCAAATATACTGCACCATGCTCATTTCCATGTTTAATGTGTATTAATGGAACACATCAGCAAAGAATGGTGTGTGATTTAAAAAAAAAACACTCACCCACGAGTTTTCCCACACCATCCCTTCCTGCGTCTCCCCTGGCCCGCCAGTGG
The DNA here is from genome assembly GCA_020510985.1 of Pholidichthys leucotaenia. Taxonomy (NCBI): domain Eukaryota; kingdom Metazoa; phylum Chordata; class Actinopteri; order Cichliformes; family Pholidichthyidae; genus Pholidichthys; species Pholidichthys leucotaenia. The sequence goes on along the minus strand of CM035840.1, from coordinate 329,769,564 downwards.
ACGTCTCCCCACGTCTTTTACTTGACTGCATGTACAAAGTGAGGGGTTTGTGTTGAAAAAAGTCTGCCTGGCTGAAAAGCACCCCGTTGCGGAAGTGAGCGTGACAAGAGACTCCATAAAACCACAAACAATTGACCACATCGAACACTACAGCCAGTGTTTGAACATTCTATACATCTTTAGAGGTAAAATCATTACTACATCTTGTCAATGAGCTTTAAAGCTGTGAATCTCCGGTCTGGTCACAGACCAATGCGAGCTCCCGGCAAACCCCCAAGGACAGCCCCTCCTCCCGGTATGAATACCAGTAAAGGAAAGATGAGTATCTGATGAGACAGGTGTGTGTCAAGACTTGCAGCAGATAGACAGACAGGTAGGAGTCAGGCATGGAAAGAGAGAAAATATTCAGCATTTTTTTCAGAAAAACAGAGACTTTGATAGACAATACAGAGCAACAGAATAAATTATTTCTTTTTTCTCTGTGCTTGGTACTGAGTGGTTGGGGACTACTACGATTAGGGAGTTTTAAATGAAGATGCTGCCATAATTTCCAAATTTATACTCTTCAACATACATTCTATGCAATTTAGCTGTTGTAATGGTTATTTTTTTCATCCTTTTTATTCAAGATCTCAGCAAGAGTAGTCTACAATGTTGGTCATTTTTATGACAAATTTATGAGTCGCTACTTCATTCTCACTTAATTGTGTTAAAGTCTGTATTGCTGCTTTAAAATTTATAATTCTTCCCACAACTTTTAGTGTAAAAAAAAAAGCCTCTCAAAACATCACAACTTTTATTGTAACTTTTGAAAAAAAGCTCCCGCAAATTCAGGCTTTTTGGGCCGCAACAATCATAAAAACATCCTGTGAAATCCTGGAGGGATTGACTTACCCACATTTGCCAGCTGTATCCTGTTCATGGTCTGCTGACTGGTCCATTTTGCAGAGGATCTATTGTGCTCCTTCCTCTGTACTATGTAGGCACAAGAAAGAGTATATTTGTTAGACCCCAGGGAGAATAGCTGATATTTTATACAAGTGCTAATGGGGATCTTAATAAAACAAACAATATTTAACCTCATGTAAAGTAATGTCATCTGCTATGAGGCTGCTGATGTCCTGTTGTGACCAAGGGGATAGGCCATTAAGCCCAACTGGTGGTGTCCAACTGGGGGTTTGAATCTCCCGCTCCAGAGTCTGGCAGCCTATCGGTGTAACCAAGAGGGTTGGCCCACTTGGGAAGCCAAGTAGGAATGCTTTTTATTGACTCCGCTACATAGTGCATGCCTGGAGAGCACAGTCGGTCATATGTAAATTTAACCTTGTGAGCCTTGGCCTCTGCAAATCTGGCAATTAGAAAATATAGTAAAACATTTAGTTGTTTACCTGTATTGTCAGCAATCGGCATGACCGCTGCCTCCTCATTAACAAGAAGTGCTCGTCATGAGCATCATGTGTGCTCATACCAGCAGCATTGCTCTCTATCTGCTCCTCAGAAGAGTTAGTCTCCTCCCTGGTTGAAGTGAAAAAGGTTGTTTTGATAAAAAGTCTCTGCGCTTCCCTTTTTCTCCATTTCTTTGCACCTCTCGGATAACTTCGTTTCATTTTGCAGCTATTCTACATGCTGTATGGTTTATTTACAATGTAACCAATGATACACGCGTGAATGTCTCAGAAACAACATAGACGAGTCCAACAGTCTGTAGAGAAGGGGGGAGAATGTTACGTTCGTGATTTGATTTGCAGTTTATGTAAATACTGCTGTTTCTTTTTTTTGTCCGACATGTTAAATATGCTAAAGATTTTATATATATATATATATATATATATATGTGTGTGTGTGTGTGTGTGTGTGTGTGTGTGTGTGTGTGTGTGTGTGTGTATGTGTGTGTGTATGTGTATATATATATATATATACGTATATATATATATATATATATATGGGGCTCCTACTAGATCGGGGCCTTTAGCAGATCAGGGCCTAAGGGAGTTGTTTACCTTTGCCTAATGGTAAGTCCGGCTCTGTATTAAGGACTATATTTTTGCTGTTCTTCTTTTTCTTTTTTTATTATCTGGACTAATGTCACAGCACTAATGTTGGGCAATGTTGAGTGGTACAGTGGTTAGTACTGTTGCCTAACAGCTAGAAGGTTCCAGGTTTAAATCCCTAGGCTGGCAGGGGTAGGAAGCTTTCTGTGTGGAGTTTGCATGCTCTCCCTGTGCTGTGTGGGTTTACTCTGGGAGCTCTGGTTTCCTCCCACAGTCCAAAGACATGCATGTTAGGTTAATTGGTGATTCTAAATTGTCCCTAGGTATCTGTATCCTATAGGCCCTTAGAATAGAGGGGTACTTCTGGAATTTCACCATTGTGGGACCAATAAAGGCTTACCTTACTAGTGAAGTGCTTTGAGTGGCCTTTGAGACAAGAAAAAGCACTTTATAAGTACAGGTCCTTATCCCTTAATGTGTGATACAGACTTACATATGTGTGGATTTATTTCCGTCTGTTTTATATTTGTTGCTGGTCTGTACCTCAACGCATTGCCGCATTTTCAGTTTTGGGTGTACAATGAACGCAGCTAAAGCAATGCTCACATGTACCTGTGCATGGACAGGTAGCAGAAGTTGTAGCAGCAGCAGGAGGAGGATGAAGAATGAAGCATTTCTGGTGATGAAGGAAATGTCATTAGAAACTGGCAGCACTTCATGTTCACTCTGCTCATTGTAAGGTCCTTTTACAAAATGCAATAAACTGGTTTGCCTCATGGCTTTATCTAGCTGGAACTGTAGGTGACGGGAACTATTCCGGAGAGGTGAAAAAGTCTGATTGACATTTGGGGTGAGTGAGCAAAAAAGTGAAGGCATCTGGTTGGGTAGTTATAATTGGCAAGTGAGTGGGTACAGGCCCACCCACAGATACGCTTCATTTGCAACCCCATCAGATTATTTAAAGAAGGCCATGTACTATAGGCTTTTAAAATTGGTGTAATTATCCTGCTACTTAAAATGCCAATGCACGATCCAGAAGCTTTAACTAAATAAAGGCTAATTTCTAATCTGCCCCTTTTTAAAACAAAATCTTAGAAAGACCTGTCACTAATCAGTTATCTGACCATTTGCAGAGAAACTATTTATTTGAAGAGTTTCTATGAAATGCTTCACCAAGTCTCCGATAGGATGAACTCTCAACTCTAATTTGAAAGTTGAGTTCAGCTGGAGGTTTATGACTCTGGAACTGGAGCAGAGGTCTGTGCGTCAACTGTCAGACGGGCCAGACGATGCTCTGTGGCATCACGCAGGTCTGCAGGGGAAAGGTGACATAAGATAGCTGAAAAAAATGGCACTTGTTAACCTCTAATTAACTTTTCCCCAAAATGTCTATACACATGCCCAGGGTCTCATCTGGAGCCAATGTGGAGCCTCTGCTATCTCTCACAGACATATATATATGTCGGCACTTAGCTCACTGTGGGCACTTTTGGATGTGATACACACCTAATCTGTCACGGACCCAGGAGGTTGAACCATGCAAATGGGGAAATGATGTTGTGGTTTCTGGCAGAAATAGGGCAGTGATGTTGCTTAGAAATGTGCAAACTGGGCTGAAGTCTTTCAGACTTGAAATATAAAAAGTAAGCAGTCGATATTTACTTTGCCCCCAGAGATGGTGGCAAAGTATTATGATAATAGTGTCCTTGTATCTCTCTGTGTGTCTTCATTTCTGCGCACTCTAAAAACTGAGGGTTCCGGGGTTCCACGAGGCTTTGTATGCTGTAAAAATAGGGTTCTACACATTGTTTTTTAATTAAAAAAAGGCCTACAATGTCCAAAACTTAAACTTTTTTTTTCGTTTATAGACTGTTAAGACAGCCCTTACTCTAAAGTAACTTCATTTTAGCTATCCCATACAAGTGCTGAACACACTGGGCAGGCTGTCAGATGAGGTCAGGCTGAATTCTCTGTGAACTATGATGTTTGCAGATGACACTGTGATCTGTAATGAGAGTCAGAAGAAGGTGGAGGAAAATCTGGAGAGGTGGAGGTATGGACTGGAGAGAAGAGGAATGAAAGGCAGTAGAAGCAAGACAGAATACATGCGTGTGAATGAGATAGGAATCAGCTGTAATGGTAAAGATGCAAGGAGTAGGAGGTAGTGAAGGTAGATGAGTTTAAATACCTGGGGTCAACCATCCAAAGCAATGGACCGTGCACAAGAGAGGTGAAGAAGAGAGTGCAGGCTGGGTGGAGTGGGTGGAGATGAGTCTCAGGTGTGGGGAGCCTTGAATAACGAAACTGAATTGCATTTAATTCAAGTTTATTTCAAGCAACCATTCCCACAGTCTGCTCTCATTCTTGAGCAGCGAACAAAGAGGGGGAAACACACCAAAGTCCTCACCTTTAAACATTCTCACATAAAGAAATCTCCCTCGCAGGGGAGGTCACACATCTCCATCATAATCCCTTTATTCACATTCATAATCCCTTTATTTACATTACTCCCCCCTCTCTCCTCTCGAGCCTCAGAGGTCAGGGAGTCTTCTGTCCACACCTATTGTCTTCTCTCGCTGTCCTCCGCAGGTGTCCTAGACTCTGCGTCTCCTTCATCGTGAGGTTAAATCACATATGTGCTGTCAGCATATCTCTCATATGTCCAACATGTACATGCACAACTACACAGCCATATCAGGGACAATTTGTGACAGAAGAATAGCAGTTAAAGTGAATGGGAAGATTTACAAGACAGTAGTGAGACATGCTATGATGTATGGCTTGGAGATTACGGCACTGACAAAAAGACAGTAGGCAGAGCTGGAGGTGGCAGCATTGAAGATGCTAAGATTCTCATTGTGAGTGACTAGGAGGGACAGGATTTACAATGAGTAAGTATATCAGATGGACAACTCAGGTGGAGCAGTTCAAAGGATGATGACGATGGAGCTGCCAAGCAGGACAAAAAGAGAAAGACCACAGAGAAGATTCATGGATGTTGTGAAGGAGGACATGGAGAGGGTTGGTGTTACAGAAGAGGATGCAAGGGATAGGGTGAGGTGGAGGAAAATGATCCGCTCTGGTGACCCCAAAAGGGAACAGCTTGAAGAAGAAGAAGAAGAAGAAGAAGAAGAAGAAGAAGAAGAAGAAGAAGAAGAAGAAGAAGAAGAAGAAGAAGAAGAAGAAGAAGAAGAAGAAGAAGAAGAAATAAGTGCTGAACACACTTATTACAATTTAGAAGTTTAATCCATCTGTGGAAACTGGTTAAACTGCCATACTTAGGTTTTGGTCATCTTTGACTTAAATTTTGATTTTGTTCTTCCTGTTTGTAGATTTTATTTGGTAATATTTCCTGTTGGGTTTGTGTCACTGTCTTCCCAATTTATTGTGGCTTTTTTCCTCCACCAAGGGAGGAGGTAATGTTTTTGCCGGCACTGGTTTGTTTGTTTGTTGGCTTGTCTGTCTGTTAGCTACATTACTCTAAAAGTTAAGAGTGGATTTTGATGAAATTTTCAGGAAAGGTGTGTAATGGCACGGGGAACAGATTATTAAATTTTGGTGGTGATCCAGATCACGATCTGGAGCCAGGATTTTTTTGAATATTATTTTATATTTTAATATGGCGCTTTTCATGTACTGCCCCTTTAAGACTTGTCCACTGAGTCACATGCATGGCCATGCCATAGGGCAACGCACCTCCTCAACCCTTGAAGCCAAACGCTGCAGAAAAAGTATAAAACGGCTTGGAATGAAAACAAATGTGGTCTTCACCTACATACAGTAGTATGTGATGATTGACATTATTTTATCTTAAGACACCAAGAAAAAGTAAGCAAAGTGTGCAGTTTAAGACAGGGTTTGGAGTGCGTGCAGACGTAACTCCAGCCAGCAGACAAGGATGTCTTTGCAGCCACGTGACCCACACGGTATGTAAATACAGCAAACTTCAGCATTGGACAAGGTTTAATTTTTTTGTTTGTGAAATCACAATAGGCCTGTTCTGTTATGCTCATTTACTACGCACTGCAGTGATATGATACCACACTGTTGAGTAATATTGCTTAATGATTATGAACCTTGTCAGTAAAATGGAAGGGAGAAGAGAGGAGGAAAGAAATGAAAACTGACCTGAAAGTTTCAATAAACCACAATGTTGGTTTAAAGGGCTGATGACATGATTTTGACATTTTTTAGGATGTTGTGTAAACCCAAAAGTCATTGTCCATGATCAATATAACATTTACAACCGCGCCTGCAAAAACTAGTTATTATCAAAAAACAACAGCCGCTGATTGGACTGTGGTGCCACCCACCGAATTAAGGGCGGCACCCCCATGACGTAAGCGGGAGAACGGACTCCGGTGTTGTTGACTGGAATGACAGCAGCTTTGTAGTTCACAGTTTCTCTGGTTTCTTGTTTTAATTTTATGGCTGTGCCTTCACGTTGTGTCGCAGGCTTAGATAAACATCAAACCATGAAAGACCACATCACACGCTTCAGCTCCAACTGTTATTAAGTCTCACGCTTTTATGCAGGAGGAGAGCACAAGGAGGGGAAGGATTAATGGATTTACGCGCAGCTTTGACTTACTTTCTGTGATCCATTGCTGACATCTTGCCAGTCCGGGCACATCCCTTCTCTCATTATCACCAGCTGATTCAAACTCCCGCTGACCATGTTTCCCAGTCCTCGCCCAGGTGCTTCTAATCACACCATCACCAGCAGTGCATGGACTTTGCGGCCGTTTGCCAGTCATGCACTGCTGGTCCATAGTATTGTCATCTGTGCTGTTTGTCTGCCAGTATTTTTAGCACTCTCAAGACACACTAGTCACTCCATGTTCGCTGTGACTCTCATGCGTCCTTGAAGCGATGTCCTCTGGGGCGCACCTGTGGCAAACACGTCTCCTCTCATTCGTTCGCTGGGCGATGTCTGCCCCCGAACGCCATCAGTAAGTGTGTCTGTTTCTTGTACATCTTCACCTTTCAGGGAACTGTCTGTCTTTCTGTATTAAATGTGCTGTGATGAACCCTGCCCACAAATCCTCGTTATTTCATCATCCCTCTCCCTGCCCTGCTTAAGAGCACACGGAGGGTCCTGATGAATGGATTTAGGCGCAGAGTTCACCACAGCACATGTATTGAACATAAGAATGATGACAACAGTTCCCAAAAAGGTGAAGACCCACAAAAATAAACAGAAACACTTACAGTTGGCATTCGGGGCCGACATCGCCCAGCGAACATGGAGAGGAGACATGTTAACCACGGTTGCGCCCCAGGGCCGACATCGCTTCAAGGGGCGCAACAGAACCACGGCTGTGTGGAGCAGCCAACACGTTGTGATAGCGCTGGCAGCATTGACTGGCTGACAACACAGCAGATGATGCATACAAACCATGAACAGCTGACTGTCAAAGAGAGAGGGTGCGTATGTTCGGACTGGCGAATCTTGGACAGCGCCCATCTGAAAGTGGCTCAAAACACACATAAAACACACGTACAAAACAAAAACAAGAAGAACTCAAAATATAATCCATAATAAACCCGATGCCTGAGCCACAGAGAAAACACTGCTATGATTTTATTGAAAAATCGGGTTTAAATAAATTATATTTATGAACAAATAATTTGTTGCAATATCTGTAACAAAAGAATAACACTGGTGTTCCCCTGCCGTGTTTGTCGCTGCTACTGCGGTGAGCATATGTGCCTCTCCACCATCACTCTCTGACTGGCTTGGCACGATGCCCGCTTGGCACGGCTCAAACCTATACGGTCTGATGCCCCCAGATTCTTCATTATCATGTCATTCTTCGGAACTATAATCGTCTGAAGATTGGACAACACAAACCAATTCCAGACTACATGTGCTGTAACCATCGTGGATGTTTTCAGCCTCTTCCATCCTGTGTGTACAATGAGAAGCCAAGCGCTGTGTTCTCCCGATGACGTGACTACATGGCGGTGGGGTTTTCCAGCCACTGACGTAATTGGTGATGTGGTGCTCATGAAAACGTTGGATATTCAAGTGAAAAAAGCCTGTTTGACTTAGAACTGCACAGACCAACCTATTTTGTCATATTGTATTATGTGTTGAAAAATTAGGTGAAGTCAAAAACGTGTCATCAGCACTTTAAGGTGGAATTGTCCAGCCCCAACGTATGGTCAATACAATTATGACAGTCTTGTTAGGGCCCGAGCCACTGACAACATCAGGGGGTGAAATCCCTATTACAATTAGGGCCCTAGCCACTGACAACGTCAGCGGGTGAGAGCCATACTGTAATTGTTAGAATTTTTAGGGCCCAAGCCATTGACAACATCAGTGGGCAAGAGCCTTATTGTAATTGTTAGATTCTTTTATTTATTTATTTATTTTTTCTTCTTCTCCATCTAAGATCTCATTTTTGGGGTGGTGAACATGCATGAAAACTCACCGTTTTTTGCAGGGAACTCAAGACTGGCAAACAAAAATTTAATATTTTGCAGGAAATATGAATGACCCCACAAAAATGGCTCTTCAGCACCACCTAACATGTGAAGTCAATGAGGAGTGGCACATGCTTACTTTTGCGTAGAAAGATGAAAATCAGGTGAGATGTTGATCATGTCAAGACGTGCAAAAAAATCCATTGAAGTGATGGTCTACACCCAACAGGAAGTCAGCCATTTTGGCAGGAAGTAGCAGTGACCAGATTTCCACCTCACGCAATTGACGTGCATTTGATTGAACTTGTCCTATTGAGTGTAATGAACACCCCTCCAGGGCAGAAAAAAACCCAGTCACTTGACTGCAGTTAAGGCATTTATTAACAGAAAAGAACAAAGTCCAAAAATTACTGTGAAGACAAATACAAGAAAACACGAACAACTTACACAGATGAGCTGCTCCAGGGCTGAGATGTCCCTGAAGGGAAAGGAGGGGGAGACTGACTGTAGTGAGGGTGGTCCAGTCTAAACACTGTTGTGACAGCCGCAACAACAGTGTGCAATGGCAGTGTGCAATGGCAGTGTATAAATACGAGAAATGTAATGGGCAGCAGGTGCGAACACCGAGCTGGCAGGGACTAATTGTCTAACTGCTCCCAGCTGATGGGTGAGTAGACTGAGAGCAGTGACGGGAAAATAGCAGGTGACCTAAAGCATAATCAGTCACAGATGATGGACTGAAAACAGACTGCAAGTGAAAGGTGACTGTGGCTGGAATGGAGGAAAGGTTCTCGTATCGCCCAAACAACATAACAGAAAAAGCAGGAGAATAATAATGAACAGAAAAACACTCAAAACCACAAAGGAAGTCTGAGCGCTGTGGGCAGACGCTAAAGACATATGACATTGAGCTCATTTGTGGTGACAATCATTCATACCCATGTGCCATTAAAAGTTATTGAAAACTTTTCCAAAAGCCTGACGGTTTGGCCGTAGGGACGTGGAAAAGTGTGATGCCTCGCCATGATCATTCTATGACCAATCTGATGGCAATAACTCTGGTATGCACCGTCGGATTTCAACCAAATTCAATATTATGGATATTAGTCCAATTCCAAACAGTTCTGTAGAACAATATTCATAGAAATCTAAACGCCACCTATAGGAGGCACAAAGTTTTGCATCAGAAAACTCATGTTGTTTTTTTAATACCTCGGGAATGGAATGTGGGATTGGCAACAAGATAGGTTTGATGTATATGGATATGTCTCTGAAAAATTACAGCTATGAATATTCATGAGTAGCAATAGCACCCTCTCTTGGAGACATAAAGTTACACCAAAGGTTTTCTTCAGTATCTCTGAAATAAATAGATTGATTGGTACCATTTATGGTGACAATCATCTATACCCATGTGCCATCAAAAGCTGTTGAAAACTTTTCCAAATGCCCGATGGTTTGGCAGAAGGGGCATGGCCAAGTTTGCAGTATCACCATCACCCTTCCAATGGCTTTTACTCTGTCATACATTGACTGATTTCAACCAAATTTTGTGTGGTGAATAGGTAGCCAATACTGATAATTTATACAATAAAGAATGACACATAGCGACAGCGCCCTCTACCCCCAATGGACAGGAAGTTGCCATAACTCACATGCCATACTCATGCGCCGCTTGCCAGAATGGCGTGCTATTTTCTGAGATTTATCAGACCACCTGGTTGATCATAACTGCACATTACCTTTAGCATGACGTCACTGCTGTTACCATGGACACGCCCTCCTCGCCATTCAAACCGTGATTTTGTTGGGATGGTTGGAAATGACCTAGAGTCATGAAGTCTGGAACATAGGTTGAGGTGACTGTCATATGTAGTCCTATATGGGTGGGCAACAGATAACTGATGGGGAAGTGTTGCCATAGTGACATGGCGAAGGTTGACTCCTCGCCATGGAACATCGCAAAGTTGTAACTTGGACAAACTTTGTCTGATTTTCACCAAAATTTCTACGATGGATATTAGTCCCGCACCACACGCTTCTACATAAAAATTATTGACAAAACTTACACAGCTACCTACTGCTCACAGGAAGTACTGCGCCAAATGGTTTACTTTATTATTCATGCAGCGCTTACCGCAACAACAGGAAATTTTCTGAGCCAGCTAGGTACGACGGGCACCAGGGTCAGCGGTTGCCCGGGGGACAAGGACCAGCTTACAGCTGCTTGCAGCTTTAATTTTTTTTTTTTCCTTCTCCATCTAAAATCTCATTTTTGGAGTAGTCAACGTGCACAAAAACCCAAGATTTTTTGCAGGGACCTCAAGACTGGAAAAAAAAAATAATATTTTAGGGGGAAATATGAATGACCCCACAGAAATGGCTCTACAGCGCCACCTAACACGTGAAGTCCATGGGGAGTGGCACACGCTTACTTTAAATAGAAAGATGAAAATCAGGTGAGATGTTTATCATGTTAAGTCATGCAAAAAACTCCATAGAAGTGATGGTCCACACCCAACAGGAAGTCGGACATTTTGGCAGAAAGTGGCGGTCACCTTGTTTCCACCTTGAGCATTTGATCAAACTCGTCCTAGGGTTTTAGTCCGAGTGAGCTCATTTGTGGTGATAACCATCTATACCCATGTGCCATTCAAGTTATTGAAAACTTTCCAGAAGCTCAACAATTTGGCTGTAAGGGTGTGGCAAAGTTTGATGCCTTGCCATAATCATTCTATAACCATTCTGATGGCAAAAACTCTGGTATGCATTGTCGGTGACAGGAGCGGAGTCGGCTTGGTCTCCCCAACTCAGTCCTGACCTCTCTTTGGGTTTAGGTGCCGCTGTGTATGTGTATATTATGTATTTCTGTGCTGTTTCCTTACCCATACCCACTGCTCTCTGGAGGGCAGCTGTGAGGCAGCCCTCTTTGGCGCACTCCTGTGTGAGCGCTGGCTGACAGCCTGCCAGTCCGACCATGCCTCCTCTCTCATTACCGCCAGCTGTTTCCATCCCCGTTTGCCTTCTCCCCGCTCCTCGCCCAGGTGCTCCCAATCTCACCATCACCAGCAATGCGTGTACTTAAGCAGCCTTTTGCCAGTCATGCATTGCTGGGTCACTGCATTGTCAGTGATTAGTCTGTTGTCAGCACTATTTTGACGTGTTAGCCACTCCGCGTTTGCCATGGTCCTCTCACGTCTGCACAGCAATACCGGCTGTGGGACACCAGCGTGGTTACATGTTTCTCCTCCTGCATTTGCGGGGCGATGCAGGCCCCTGAACGCCAACCATAAGTGTACCTTCAAGTTTTTGTAAGTCTTCACCCTTTTGGACTGTTTGTCATTGCTTTAATAAATGCATTGTGGTGTTACCTGCATGCAAATCTGTAATTTCATCCTCCCTCTCCCTGCGCTGCGTAAAGGCACATGGGGAGTCATGACATGCCATGGCTGCACGGTGGCGCAGTGGTTAGCACCGCGGCAGCACAGTTTTACCCTCGGCCGGGGAATCGCGGGGATCATGAGATCGTGGGTTCGATCCCTGCCCCCGGCCAACAGTGATCTGTGTGGAGTTTGCATGTTCTCCCCGTGTTTGCGTGGGTTTACTCCGGGATTTCTCCGGTTTCCTCCCACATGCCAAAACATGCAGGTTAGGGAGTTAAGGGGCGCTTGCGCACGCAGAGACCGGCAGCTGGTGGCTTGTCACCAGACTGCAGAACAAATCTACCTACGGGTACAAAATAAGTCAAAAAAAAAAAAAAATGACTGTCGGATTTCAACCAAATTCAATATTATGGATATCAGTCCAATTCCAAACAGTTCTGTAGAACAATATTCAAGGAAATCTACAGCGCCAGTTATAGGAGCCAGAAAGTTTTGCATCAGTGATGATCAGTGATCAGTGATCAGTGTTTGCACCAGTGCAAACACTGGATTTGTTCTACGCAAACACTAAGGAGGCGTACACCTCATCACAACTCCCCCCACTTGGGAGATCGGATCACAACTTGGTTCATCTCCGACCGGTGTACAAACCCCTAGTGCACAGACAACCTCCGGCCATGCACACTGTGGAGTTATGGTCTGAGGAGACAATGGACACTCTAAAGGACTGTTTTGAAGCCACTGCCTGGAAGCAGCTCTGCGATCCACATGGTGAGGACATCGATGGCCTCATTCACACCTTCACGGGCTACCTCAGCTTCTGTGTGGACAAATCCGTTCCCACCAAGACCATACGGCGTCACTCAAACAACAAACCCTGGATCAACCCTGAGATAAAAACACTTCTGAGAGAGAAGAAGAGGATCTTCAGGTCGGGGAACAGGGAGATGCTGAAGTCCGTACAGAGGGAGCTGAGGAGAAAGATCAGAGAAGGCAAGGACAGCTTCAGGAAGAAGATGGAGGACAAGCTGCAACAGAGCGACATCAGCGGGGTCTGGAGAAACCTCAAAACCATCTCTGGGCTCCAGAATACCTCCCCCCAGGCTACGGGGGGCAGGGAGTGGGCGAACAACCTGAATCTGTTTTTCAATAGATTTGACCAACCGCCCTCCCCCCTGTCTGCACAACAACCACTGCTGCCTCTAAGAAATCAAGTCCTGCTACCCACTCCCCACTCCACCGACACCCCCCCCACTCCCAACACACAGCCCCCCATCCTGACCCTGACCAAGACCCAGGTGAGGACGGAGCTGAGGAAGATCAAGGCGAGGAAGGCGTCGGGACCGGACGGCATCAGCGCAAAGCTCCTCAAGTCCTGTGCAGACCAGCTGTGTGGGATTGTGACGTATATCTTCAACATGAGCCTGAAACTGGGGAGGGTACCACAGCTGTGGAAAACATCTTGTGTGGTACCTGTACCAAAAACTTCCCACCCCAAAGACCTGAACAGCTTCAGACCGGTGGCCTTGACGTCCCACTTGATGAAGACCCTGGAGAGACTGCTCCTTGCTCATCTCCGCCCCCTGGTGGAACCAGCGATGGATCCACTCCAGTTCGCCTACCAGCATGGCATTGGGGTGGAGGATGCGGTGATCTTCCTCCTTCACCGTTCTCTGTCCCACCTGGAGAAGCCCGGGAATATGGTGAGGATCATGTTCTTTGACTTCTCCAGTGCTTTCAACACCATCCAACCGATGATCCTGAAGGACAAGCTGCTGCGCGCAGGGGTGGACCAGCACCTGTCATCATGGATCCTGGACTACCTCACGAACCGGCCTCAGTTTGTGAGAACCCGGGACTGTGTTTCCGACACGATCATCAGTAGCACGGGGGCCCCCCAGGGAACGGTGCTGGCTCCCTTCTTGTTCACTCTTTATACTGCGGACTTCTCACACAACACAACACATTGCCATCTACAGAAGTTCTCTGATGACTCTGCGATCGTTGGTCTCATCTCCAGCGGAGATGAAGTTGAGTACAGAGGGCTTATCCAGGACTTTGTGGACTGGTGCCATCGGAACTGCCTCCAGATCAACGCGAGGAAAACTAAGGAGCTGGTGGTGGACTGCCGCAGGCATGGGCAGCCCCTCACAGCACCAGTAAATATACAGGGAACAGACATCGAGATGGTGACATCCTACAAGTACCTGGGTATTCATCTGAACAATAAACTAGACTGGTCACACAATACTGACGCACTCTACAAGAAGGGACAGCGCAGGCTGTTCCTGCTGAGGAGACTCAGGTCTTTTGGTGTACAAGGGGCGCTGCTGAAGTCATTCTATGACACGGTGGTGGCATCAGCCATCACTTTTGGAGTGGTCTGCTGGGGCAGTGGCATTACTGCAGCCGATAGGAAGAGACTGAACAAACTGATTAAGAAAGCTAGCTCTGTCCTGGGGCAACGCCTTGATCCGATGGAGGAGATAGGAGAGAGAAGGACGGTGGCTAAACTGTCATCTCTGCTGGAGTCCGAGTTCCACCCTATGCAGGACATACTGGATGCACTGAGGAGCTCATTTAGCAGCAGACTACATCATCCCAGGTGCACAACCGAGAGGTTTCGTAGGTCCTTCCTACCAACGGCTGTCAGACTGTACAACCTAAGCAGGGCTGCTCGCAGAGATAGCAAAAAGACGTAACAAACTAATAGTTTTTTTTTTTTGTTTTGTTTTGTTTTTTTTTTTTTTTTGAATGCAAAAGATGCAATAGACTTACACAATGGTCCTCTCCGGCATACAACTAGGAACATACCGGTCGCTATGGAGGGTGAGAATATGTATGGGCACATAATCATACCATGTAGGATAACTAAATAGACGGTTATGCTGTTTCATCCCACCTAGCAACAATGCTCTGCACTGTGTGTGTTTATATATTTACATATTTATTCCATCTAGCTACAATGCTCTGCACTGGGTGTGTTTATATTTATATATCTATATATTTATTCCATCTAGCTACAATGCTCCGCACTGTGTTTTTATATATCTACATATTATTCCATCTAGCTACATTGCTCCGCACTGTGTGTGTTTATATACTTGCATATTTATTCCACCTAGCTGCAATGCTCCGTACTGTGGGTGTTTATATATTTACATATTTATTCCATCTAGCTACAATGCTCTGCACTGTGTGTTCATATATTCATATATTTATTCCATCCAGCTACAATGCTCTGCACTGTGTGTCTGTGTGTGTGTGTGTGTGTATATATATATTTTATAGTAATATGTACATATGTATATTAGCTGCTCTTGCTTGCTTGTTTTTTCTTGCCTTCTGATTGTTGCTCTGAGTGTTGCTATCCCTGTGCTGTTGCAATCCTGGAATTTCCCCGTTGTGGGACTAATAAAGGCTTATCTTATCTTATCTTATCAGAAAGTTTGCATCATGCTGTTTTTTTAACACCTCAGGAATAGAATGTCGGATTGGCACCAAGATAGGTTTGATGTATATGGATATGCCACTGAACAATTACAGCTATGAATATTCATGAGTAGCACTAGTGCCCTCTCTTGGAGACATGAAGGTTACACCAAAGGTTTTCTTCAATATCTCTGTAATAAATTGTCTGATTGGTACCATTTACGGTGATAATCATCTATACCCATGTGCCATCAAAAGCTGTTGAAAACTTTTCCAAATGCCCGATGGTTTGGCAGAAGGGGCGTGGCCAAGTTTGCAGTATCACCATCACCCTTCCAATGGCTTTTACTCTGGCATACATTGATTTCATCCAAATTTTGTGTGGTGAATAGGTAGCCAATACTGATAATTTATATAACAAAGAATGACACATAGCGACAGCACCCACTTCCGCCAATGGACAGGAAGTTGCCATAACTCACATGCCATATGCGCACTGCTTGCCAGAATGACGTGCAATTTTCTGAGGTTTATCAAACCACCTGGTTGATCATAACTGCACATCACCTTTAGCATGGCGTCACTGTTGTTACCATGAACACTCCCTCCTCACTATTCAATCCGTGAATTTTTGGGGGATGGTTGGGAATGACCTAGAGTCATGAAATCTGGAACATAGGTTGAGGTGACTGTCATATGTAGTCCTATATGGGTGGGCAACAGATAACTGACAGGGAAGTGTTGCCATGGTGACATGGTGAGGGTTGACTCCTCGCCATGGAACATCGGAAAGTTGTAACTTGGACAAACTTTGTCTGATTTTCACCAAGTTTTCTACAATGGATATTAGTCCCGCCCCACATGCTCCTACATAAAAATGATTGACAAAAGTCATATCGCCACCTACTGCTCACATGAAGTACTGCACCCAATGGTTTACTTTATTATTCATGCAGCGCTTGCCGCGATGACGGGAAATTTTTTGAGCCAGGTAGGTACGACGGGCCCGCGGTTGGTGGGGGGTGAGGGCCCCCATACAGCTGCTTGCAGCTTTAATTATTATTATTATTATTATTATTATTATTATTATTATTATTATTATTATCATTATGTACTCATATAATGTAGTCATTTTGTTTTTGCTGCCATTTCTCTGTCAGCAGGATCATGCAAAAAATCATAGATGGATTTGGATGACACTTTCACCAGAGGTGGTCCTTGGCCCAGAGGTGAACTCATTAGATGTTGGAGGTGATCCGTGAGTTCATACCTGTGCCAAAGCCCTATCTCACAATGTACAGATGGATGGCGATGTGGATGGACAAAGGGATGGAGGGGAGGACAAAGGGAGGGAAGGATCGTGCCTTGGGGGAGGTATGCACTCTTTGTGTGCCCTCTAGTTATTCATGTTTATTTCCCGAGTTTTGCTTTATTTCCTTGTTGGAAGTTTTTTTGTGAGATTAGGATTTGTTCTTTGTTGTAACAAGAAGTGATTTATCAAGTCAAGCGCAGCACTGAAATCCAAGAATATGGCAGCAATTAATTTACGTTTGTCAAGATCAGCATACCATTTGTCAGCCATGTGAACAAGAGCTGATTCTGTGGAGCATCCAGGCTTATAGGCATGTTGAAATGGAGTAATCAGATTATTATAATGTAAATAATGTTGAATCTGCTCATAAACAGTTTTCTCCATAACTTTTCCTATGACAGGAAGAAAAAACAGGCAAACTGTTTGAACTTTTGGAAGTGGAACAGTTTTAATCTTCTTCCACTGTGTTTAATCCATCTAACAAAGTCTAAAACAGACCATATTTAGGCCAAAAATAGTTGGTGAAGATTGGTCTTTGCCTAATATAGACCGTATTTTACAGAAAAATTGTCATCTTTTCAATGACCTGAAGAAGACAACTTTTCATCTTTCACTTTTAAACCAAATCCAGACGTTGTTTAGACAGTTGGGGAAATAATCTTGTCAACATTTTTTCCAGGTGAAACCAATAGCATTTAATATTAGTTTGGGTCACACTTGAGATGATTCTCAGGAGTAGCTTGAAGGTTCAATATCACATCAAGACAAAGCAGGAAAAGATGTAAATAGGTAAAACTACCACTGGTGCGAGAAAAAAAAATTGAAAGTAAAACAGAAAAAAACAGAAATGAATCAGAACCCCTGATATAAAAAGGTCATTGCCTGGAAGCCATGAGACATGCTCAAATAAAAAAATTCAAAGATTAAATGGGTATTCATTGTTCATTGAACACAACACAATCAGTTGAAAGACCTTGAAGCACTCTGGACCCTCCACTACTATGAACAGTTGCACTGAAAATTATCTCCAAGAGAGATGTTGCCAAGTTGGCAGAACTAAAAACTGATCAAATATTATGGCCATCATTGCACCTGAGAAGGAGAAATGCCTGGATCAGGTATATACACATCAGTTTCCTTCATGAGTCAAGTCTGTCAAATTATTCTGTGCTTTGCTAAGAACTGCTAGAATCGCGTCTCTTTACACCATTCATCATCTCCGACAGGAGCAGGAACTACAATCCAATCAGCCCGGAGCAACATGGGAAGCACAGCAGCTAACAAATTAGGCTGCCGTTCAGTCAAGTCCTGAACTAACAGTTCTGCCATTCTTAACTTTCATTTCACACTTTTTTGTGTTTAAATCATACAGAAAATCATCCAAAAAACATTTTGGGGCATTTTTAATTACACATTTTGTTTTTATGCTGATGTAACTCATTAATTGTAACTGATTCAGTTACTTTTGGGAGGCATGTGTAATATCGTCATCATCCATACCTTTAATCTCGATGCCCACCACTCATATTTCTGGCCTAGTGTGAATTGTTAGCTAAAATTGTAATTTTCTACAGCTTTAAGTGCAGACAGCATCACACAGGAAGATGGTCTGCTTCACTTGTAATATCTATATCTTGATAACCTTTTTACTCAAGATAAAACTTTTGTCTTTGGTAGAATATTTCGTACATTTTACTAAGATGACAGCAGTAATCAAGAACAAAGCCGAACTTCTAGACACAACATCTTACCTGTTGTATTTTCTTTATTGTACATTACTGATCACATCTAAAATCTCCAAACTTCTTTTTCTGCATTGCCAGATGTTAGCCAATAGTTTGTCCCTCTAAAGACCAAAAGTATCATAGTCAGAAAGAGTAGTGCAGTAGTCCCCAACCACCCGGCCACACACCAGTTCATTGATTACTTGGTACCAGGCCACACAGAAAAAAACATATTTTTTATTTTGTTCCACTTTAATAACTATTTGAGTCTGCTGGGTGCTTTATTTGGAAAAATTACAGCATATTCTCTCTTTGCCTGTGCTTGAATTTCTGCCTTGTATGTGTATGTCTTGACACACACATGTCTTAGTATTTAGCAGTCATGCTTTAATATTAAACCAATGCGCTAGATTGCTAAAATGAGTTAAAAGCAGTAATCTTTAGAGGTTCTTTAGAAAAGGGGTAAAAGCCCAGTGATTGCTCCCATTGATTCTCCATTAAGGTGAGCATTTTTAATTACACATTTTGTTTTTATGCTGATGTAACTCATTAATTGTAACTGATTCAGTTACTTTTGGGAGGCATGAGTAATAGGATAAGGTAAAAACAAATGGATATGTAACCAGCGTTCTCTCCTGTGCAGGTTTTTTTTAATGGACACAACCAATTCAAATCAAAAGTAACTGTAGGTTGCAACTAAATGTAACACATTTGTAACACAACTAAATGTAATAGTATGTGTTTTTCTTTATAAATGTATTCAAGCCCAACAATACCCTGCAACAAAACATCACAGTAAAGTACAAAAACTTACATGAGTTGTTGTTGTTGTTGTTGTGTTATGTTGGCATCCTGTCATCTAGGGTTGCCGATTTGTTGTCTCCACAGCCTGCAATCGCTGGCTGTTTGAATCCTATAAGGGAGGGTCATGCTGCAGTGCTGGCTTAAGTCTTTTAGCCAAGTGTTGTGAGGCTGGCATCTTGGTCTTTTTCCATATACTCTTTCCACCATCATCTTGTAGCTTAGGCCCTCTTTCCTCACCAGGTGCCTCATGTGCAAAGACTTGTGTGAATTTCCTACTGAAAGATGATGTACATTTAAATCAAGAAAACGCCGTAAGCAAAAAAATAAAAAATAAAAATCCAGATGTATGAAACAGTGCGTACGGATTAATCCAAGCACATTTCCTTTGTGCATCCCAATCTACTTCAAATTGAATGCACGTGAGGAAATATCGGACTCCTCCCTTGACATGCCTCCATTTGAATGCGCAATTAAATGCAAATAGATATGCAAATAGATATATACAAGCACTGCACATTTGATTCTCCTTTATCCACAATCAAAAATAATGGATTTAATGGAATTTCATGGACTGTGAGTTGGAGGCACTCCTGAATGAGGTAGAGGGGCGTGAAAATGTGTTGTTTGGCACACTGTACTCCAGCATTAGCGCCGGATACAAGTAATTCAATAGGCTGCTCACAGCCCTATAAGATTAGTTTATTGTTTTCCTTTATTCAGACAGGGATGAGAAGGAGATGTTTACTTAACCTTGACATGTTTCGACTGACGTTTGCAGTTGTCCTTAGAAGTGTCAGCTGATCGCTGTGATTTGTGACCAGCCGGGTGGATCAGCTGGTTGAATTAAAGGAAAACAGTCACAAAAAAGAAGACAATATGAACCTATTTAGTGGGTAGCCACAGTCACCTGTCAGTTGAAAGCAGATCATATTAGACTTGACAAGTACATATTTTATGTCCAAAATGCAAATGTCATCCTTTATAGTTATATACAACTTACATGGATTATACACACTACTATTGTAAATGAATCAACTGCGCCGGGGAAAGGGTGAGACTGTTACATTTCAAACTTTACGCATGTGTTTATTGACATAACTACCGGACACACAGTGGCAATTGGGGGCTTGGTAGAATGCCGTGAAACTGTAGTTTAATCAGCAAAAAAAGAAAGTTACTTTCTCAACCCACTGACTTGTAATGAAGCCTTGAAGACAGGGCGATGTTTAGGGGTGCACAGGCGCATTGTGCATGAGGTGGGTTATTAAGGACAATTACATGAATTTACTCACCAACAAGCCACCCATCCGCACAATGCCAGCTTGTAGTTTGTTCCCAACAATGCTGTTCATTAGAATCATTGGGAAAACCGGCTCTCGTTGCAAATTGCGCTTTGATGTTGGCCTGTTCAACTGCATTGTATGGGAATATGATGTATCTGAGTGACAGCCGGATAATGCCATCCCACACAGCTGGCATAGCTCGGCTCAGGTTTGACTGGGTAATTCCCAATCGATTTGTCAGCTCCCTCTGGAATGCCCCTGTAGCCAGGAACCCCAGTGTTGTCAGCACCTGCACTGGGGAGGGCAGCGCACAGCTACTCGTCATGTCAAGCTCCAAGAGTGGCCATAGCTCTGAGCACAGTTCCACAAAGATTGCCTGGGGAAACCTAAACTGGCTGACAAGCCAGTCATCATCCTGAGCCAGAAAATCTTTTGTCTCTAAATACCCTTTCGCTTCTCACTGCACGATTTGCAATATCCTCTAATAATGCTAACGCCATTGTTAGAGGCATTTTCTGCACTTCTTTGCACTTGCTTTTATATCCACTCATCTAATTGCACACACTTGAATGTTTGTTCATCATGTGTCTCTGGTGTGTACAATAATTTTCACGTTATTATCAATCTCCCAACATTACCTCTGAGTGTCGCCAATGTACCAATAACAGTAGAAACGTACGTACGCCAGCCATAAAGTTGCCCTTCACATATTTCATTCTTGATACATCTGAAATTTTCTGTGGAAAAGGACGTATGCCATATTTTTGTACGTAAGTACCCTTTGGACATGAGGCCCCTGGTGTCCAAAAACCTCTTTCGTCTTGACAGTAGCTGTTGGCAAAGCTTCGGCTAATTTCCAATCCTGATGTTGACATCCTTGTTAGAAATGTGATCCTTCCACGAGATTCTAAGAATCCTTTGATAGCACCAATTTTCAAAGCTCTGAATTCTCTGTATGATATCTGTAGTGTACGTCCATATTTCAGAAGCATAACTCATGACTGACCAAAGCATCATCTCCATTAACTGCTTTTTGGTTTCCAGTGAAATGAACCTTCTCTTCCAGATTTCACTCAAGTTTCCAGCTGATTTCTTGGCCAACATTATCCGCCGTTTTACCCCCCCAGTTTTGCTACAGCTAGCATTCAAGATGGAACCTAGCTAGATGAATTCCTCAACCTGTTTGAGATTTTCATTTGGATACACAATCATTGCTGGGATTGGTGAAAATGTTATCACCTCAGTCTTCTTACCATTTAGGGGCAGATTTACTAATGTGCTGCGCCATCGCTAAACCCTGTTTTGACATTAAAAAACTACAGTTGAGATTTACTAAAGGGCGCAGGGCAAAATTTGCGGTGGAAAGGCATGTGTTATGTCCACAAACCTGGCAATGATGACGGACGAGGATGCTGTTGTTGAACCGTACTTTATTACAGTACTGTTATAGTACAAGCGCGTGTGTACACTCAATATTATATCTCACTCTTAGCTCTCACCTCTAACCAACCAACTAACCACCTCCCAGTGAGATGGCGGACTGCCCAATATATATCAGGGTTGAGGTCAGCCCCAGGCTGCGTCCCACTCCGAATGTGTCCTTTAACTAAACACCACATTTTCCCCCATCCTCCTTGCAAAATGCAGAACACAATACAGAAAATGGCAAATCAGCCCTCCCCAATTTAGCATACTGAAATTCCCCATTATCGACATGTATTATCAATTAAACACACATTTCTTTATGCATTATTAAATCAAACATTTAACATTATTGTTCAGGCCAACACACCACTACTTTTTAATTTTAAAGAACACTCTTTTTTTATATATATATAAAAAATGAACACAGAACCAACACTAAGAACTAGGGTTGGCAGGTAGACCACCGCTGGACCCAACATGGCTTGGTGGGTTATTCTGCCACTGTCTCAGCCTTGTTCCTGCCTGAACAGTCTTTTTGGGTTTTTTTATTTCTTTACTGTCTTCCATGGGGAAAGCAGTTCTGCCGGAGGGACATTGTAGTGGGTCCATGGCGGACGCATCACCGGAGCATGCAAATTTGAGGGAGGGGAGTATTTAAATGACTGGCGCAAGGTGATTTACTAAGGTTCACAGTTGTCAGTCTCCTGCTAAATGCACCAGGATTTAACACCCCCAAAAAAGCTTTTCTTAATTCATCTGCGCTTGACATTATAGTGATCGTTGGTGCCGAGACACCGGCAAGAACCGAGGGAGCATGGCAGAAGCTTCTCTCTGCCCGTGACTATCAATGGTCTCACAGAGATCGGTGTTATGCTGAACTGGACATCAGCCCACAATTTTTTTTAATTTCATTTGTTTGTACTGTATATGGCCTACTACATGAAATTGTATCCAAAAAGTAGTATTCAATAGGAGCCCTTATACTTGCAGTGGACATACAGATGATGTCAGTCGATAATGACTCTTTTTTTCTTTTCTGCAGAGGTTCAGACTTGGAGCTGAAGTTTCCCTATCAGCTCCCCCTCGCTCTTGAAGCAAAATATTCCACATTGCCAGTTTTCTTCATTTTTTTCTCTATCCATATTTCTATATTTACAATATTTCTTTTTGCTGTGCATAAAATGGTAATTCAGTTCCCTCTTCTCTCTATTTCTCTCTCCCAGTTCAGGATACCCAATATAGGAGGAAAACAACGAGATTTTTTAACAAAAAGAGCACACAGATCCATAGAAACGTCCCCCGAAATTGCAACACTGTAACTCAATGACATTTATAAAAAGTTGTGAACTGGGAGACCTGTAGAGTTTGTTAAAAAAAAAAAAAAGTTATTCACGTAATAAAACCCCAGAGTCTCCATCAGACCAGCTCTGTAAAGAATTATATATCTTTAGCTTTTTTGTTTTATTTTTAGGAAGCACTGCTTGGGTGGGAGAGGTGGGGTGGGGGGAGGGTGATGTGTTATGTGTTATGTTTAAATATGTCTTATATGTGTTTTGTAAAACTTGAGGTATATCTATACAATTGTGATGGCTGTGTGACTCAGATGCCTCTCAATAAAAATATCTGAAACAAATAATTTATTCATGAGTAGTCCTTTATTAATGTCATGATTTATACCAGATAGGCTCAAATGCAGAGCAACCACACCAGATGAACACTCAGACTCAGATGGTAAAAGATACACAACTTTAATGAAAACACACAAATCCAACAATACACAAATTTAAGTCAAAGTGCAAAACTAAGGAACAGTGCAAAACTTGACACAAACTTAAATTGACGCACAAAACACAGGAGCATGCTGGAACGCACGTAGCCTTGGGAGAGAGAAAAGAGAGAGATGATTAGAGGCGAGTAAACTCCAAGAAGATGGAGAATAAGAAGGGAGGTTAATGCTTACTGCATGGAGCAAAGGACCCGGCAGGGAACTCCTGCATGGGACCAAAGGGGAGAAGGGAAATGGCAGATGACCTGGGTGGAGAATCCGCTGTCTTCAGGAAAAGGTTCAGGCGAGTGAGACCAGCCCTGGAGAACACACCGCTGAGATGGCAGCAAACCCAGCGGTCCAGCGGCGCAGCATTCACACACTGGCTCTTAAATAATGCTGGCAACCCAGAGAGCACCAGGTGCAGCAAATCATGCAGGTGTGCTTATAGCGCCACAGCCAGGAAAACGGGAACAGGAGGGGAGGGGGAGCACTCTCGCCTGATCATCACAGTGCACCCTCCCAAGGGGCGCTTCCAGGCATACCACTGGGCTTCCGAGGGTGCGCTTGATGGAAGGCACGCACCATGCCCTTGCCGAGGATGTATGAGCCTGGGATCCTGGACCTTTTCTCCAGGCCATTCCCTTTCCAATCGACGAGGTACTGGAGACCCCAGCCCGGTCAACGGGCATCCAGGATTTACCCATTGATGATCCGCGGGGCGGAGGGGGGTCCAGAGGAGAGGGGTTTAAAACAGGAGACATGGAAGGCCGGATGGATGCGCAGTGAAGGTAGCAGGTCCAGCCGAACAGTGACATCAATGATGTGCGAGATGGTGAACAGACCCAGGTAGCACTGTGACAGCTTCTGGGATGCTGTCTTCAGTGGAATCTGCTTGGCGGACAGCCAGACATTCTGTCCCACTGCATACTTTGGCGCTGGCACACGTCTGTGGTTAGCATAATGTTGGTTCTGCTCAGCTGAGCAGAGAAGAGCAGCTCACGTGGCCCTCCACAGACAGTGACAGCAGCGCGCGTGGACCTCCACAGATGGAACAGCGATTCCCCTCTCCTCCATTGGAAGCAGGGGCTGTGTAAACCCCATCAAGGCCTCAAAGGGTGTCAGCCCAGTGGCAGAGGAGACGGTGGTATTGTGGGCATTCTCCACCCAGGTCAGGTGGGAGATCCAGGTGGTTGGGTTGCAGGATGCCACACATCTCAGGTTGGCACACTCGACCTGACTGTTGCTCTGAGGATGGTATCTAGACGTGAGGCTGGCAGTAGCACCAAGGGATCAACAGAACGCCATCCACACCTGTGATGTAAACTGAGGACCACGGTCCGAGACAATGTCTATGGGAATCCCATGCAGGCGGATGACATGAAGGGTCAGCAAATTGGCTGTTTCCGCAACCGAGGGCAATTTGGGGAGAGGGACAAGGTGGATGGCTTTGGAGAAGCAGTCAATGATGGTGAGGATGACCAAATTGCCCTGGGATGGAGGGAGGCCTGTGACGAAATCCACAGCGATATGGGACCACAGACGGCTGGGCACTGGGAGGGGATGGAGGAGGCCGGCTGGAGGGGAAGAGTCTGACTTGCTGGTAGTGCAGACGTGACAGGCTTAAACATACTCCTGCACATCCCTAGTGAGTATTGGCCACCAAAACACCTGTTTCAGCAGCCCAACTGTCCATGAGATCCCGGGATGGCAGGCAGAAAAAAACTGGCATGCCCCCACTTGATAACCTCACTGTGTAAAGAGGAGGGCACATACAGTCAGTCAGACAGACTTCCCTCCGGGATGGGTTCAGAGGACTGGGCCCACCAGACCCTCTGCTCGATCTCCCACAAGAGAGCCCCGAGAAAGCAGGAGGAGGGAAGGATGGTCTCCGGGGGAGAAGCAGCAGCTGCAGAGGAGGAAGAGGAGTCAGGAGAGAACTGGCGCAAGAGGGCATCCGCCTTGGCATTACGGGACCCTGGGTGGTATGAGATTGAGAGATTGAACCTAATGAAGAACAGGGCCCACCGAGCCTGCCGAGAATTTAACCGTCTGGCAGATCTAAGATTTTCTAAATTTGTATGATCTGTCCAGACAATGACCAGTTGGCTAGCCCCTTCGAGCAAGTGCCTCCACTTCTCCAACCCCAACTTAATAGCTAGCAGTTCGTGGTCCCCTACGTCATAGTTCTTCTTTGCTGGAGTTAGCTGTCAAGAGAAAAACACACACGGATGGAGCTTCTGGTCAGAGCTGGAGCACTGGGAGAGAACAGTGCCCACTCCCAAGTCGGAAGCATCCACCTTGACCGTGAACTGTGTCTGAGGATCCACCTGCACCAGGACGCACCCGTTGGTGAAGAGGCCTTTCAGGGTTGCTAAAGCTCATTCAGCGGCCTCGGACCACTTGAACGAACTCTTGATTGACGTCAGCTGCGTCAGAGGTTGTACCACCTTACTGTAATCACGGATAAATCGGTTGTAGAAGTTAGCACAGCCCAGGAAGCGTTGGAATTGCTTTCTTGACTGGGGGGTAGGCCAGTCTACTACTGCCTTGATTTTTACCGGATCAGCCTTTAACGCGCCCTCGGCGATGATGAACCCCAAGAAAGAAGTTGAGCGGGTAGTAAACTCACACTTCACTTTGACAAAAAGCTGATTCTCCAGCAGCTGCTGCAGGACAGTCCAGACATGGACTACATGCTCTTCCAGTGTGTAGGAAAAAATCAACATATCATCCAAATAAACAAAGCAAACTGGTTTACCATGTCCCGCAGGACATCATTGATCAACCGGTGGAAGACAGCAGGGGTGTTGGTCAGCCCGAATGGCATGACCAAATATTCAAATTGACCCAGATGTGTTTTGAATGCCATCTTCCACTCGTCTCCCTCATGAATGTGACTAGGTGGTATGCATTACGGAGATCGAGTTTGGTGAAGTAATGAGCCCGTTGGAGAAGTTCAAAAGCTGAGTTTATTAGGGGCAGAGGATATGTATCCTTACGGGTGATAGCGTTAAGTTCATGGTAATCAATGCATGACCGCAGCGTCCCATCCTTTTTCCCTACAAAAAAGAACCCAGCGCCGAGAGGGGCAGACAACGGATGAATAAGGCCGGTGCTGAGGGAGTCTTTGATGTATGTCTCCATTGCCTCCCTCTCCGGCCCAGATAAATTGTAGAGCCAGCTGGATGGCAGCCGCACGCCCGGAAGGAGGTCAATAGCACAGTTGTAGGTTAGGTGAGGTGGTAAAGATAGGGTCCTAGACTTGCTAAAGACCTCCCCTAAGTTATGATAGACCTCGGGCACAGAGCTGAGATCCGCCGACTCAGCCGGAGGGGAGGAGATTGAGAGAGAGGGCGAGCATGTGGCTGAGCGGAGACACAAAGAAAGACAAAAGGAGCTCCAGGACAAAATGGAGCCCTGACTCCAATTAATTATGGGATTATGTATTTGGAGCCACGGATACCCCAGAATCATGGGGGTAGAAGAATGAGGCAGCACATAAAACTGAATGGTCTCACGGTGGTTACCGGACAAAATAACTGAAATAGGTTCAGTTTGTGTGATATCCACTGCGATCCTACTGCCGGATACGGCCAAGACATTCAATGACATTGGGAGGTTCCTGGTGGGAATCTGAAATTTCTGGACCATTGCCTGATGAATGAAATTCTGCTCCACCTCGGAATCAACCAGGGCGGACGTTTTGAACTCGACCCCAGGTAACTGAATGAAGGCCGGGAGTTCAAAACGGTTGGGAGGATTTGGGGAAGATCTTCCCGCCAGACCCCCCACGGTTACTGACGGGCTGGATCTTTTGGTTTAGCTGGACATTTTGATATTACGTGGTCAGTTGCCCTGCAATACATGCACGCCCCCCGCCCTCTCTTGATGCCGGTGTTCCTCCGGTGTCAGATGAGACCTACCAAGGGACATCAGCTCGGATGACACCAACGGAGCAGCACCAGAGGACGGGGGCTGGCCGTGGAGCAAACGGGGATTTCGAGGCTCTCTGCTCCCTCACATGCTCCCTAAACCGGTTATCGAGTGCCACTGCCAGCATAATAAGCTCATCCAGAGAGGAGGGAGATGCTTGGATAGCCAGCTCGTCATGAAGGTGAGCGTTCAGACCCCAGGGGAAGGTGCTGGCAGAGCAACGTCATTCCAGCTGGAGTCTGCCACAGCGACTAGGAACTCAACAGAGAAATTGGCTACAGACCGATTTCCCTGCCGGAGTCCCATCAGCTGACTAACGATATTCCCCTCACTCTCTGTATGGTCGAAAGCCTCAGAGAATTCCCACACAAACTGTTTAAATGTGTATTGGGGGCCAGCCGGACCACTCAAGATGGACTGTGCCCACTTGAGCACCCGGTCTCACAGCAACAAGGTCACAAAATGAATTGTTGCCGAATCTTCCCTATACTCTCCCTCCATCTGCTGGAAATAAAGCCGGCAGTGGAGCAAGAACCCTTTGCATCCCCCACCTTTCCCCCCAGAGGGGGCAGGTGAAGAAGCAGAAATGGTCCTGCGGATGGAAGATACTGCTGGTGCAGCAGGTGCAGGGGGAGCCGCACCAGGAAGCCGAAACAAATGCTCAGTGATGGTTGCCAATTGTTGGGTTATGTTTTGAAGTTGGTCAGATAGGAACATGACCTGGCGTTCGATGGCATCCAAGCACAAGAGTGCCGACTCCAAACCTGGTGAAGCACCCACTGAACCTCGATCCTGGCTGGACCGTTCTGTCATGATTTATACCAGATAGGCTCAAATGCAGAGCAACTACACCGGATGAACACTCAAACTCAGATGGTAAAAGATACACAACTATAATGAAACACACAAACCCAAAAATACACGAACTTAAGCAAAAGTGTAAAACTAAGGAACAGCACAAAACTTGACGCAAACTTAAACTGACACACAAAACACAGGAGCATGCTGGGATGCACGTACCCTGGGGGGGGGAAGAAAAGAGAGAGATGATTAGAGGCGAGTAAACTCCAAGAAGAGAAGAATAAGAAGGGAGGTTAACGCTTACTGCGTGGAGCACAGGACCTGGCAGGGAACTCCTGCATGGGACCAAAGGGGAGAAGGGAAATGGCAGATCACCTGGGTGGAGAATCCGATGTCTTCAGGAAGAGGTTCAGGCGAGTGTGACCAGTCCCGGAGAACACACCGCTGAGATGGCAGCAAACCCAACAGTCCAGCGGTGCAGGATTCACACACTGGCTGTTAAATACGCTGGTGACCCGGAGAGCAGTAGGTGCAGCAAATCACGCAGGTGTGCTCATAGCTCCGGAGCCAGGAAATCAGGAATAGGAGGAGAGGGGAAGCACACTTGCCTGATCATCACAATTAAATTAAATACAAATGCTTCATTTATATAGTACATATTAAACAAAAAAGTATGTCATGTTAAATGAAAATCTAAATTTTGAAATATAATAAACAAATATAAACTATTTTAGTGGGGTTTGCGCTTAAACAAAAACTTAAAAAAAACTTTATATATTATGGTCCTCCGAACTGGCTGTGCCTGTATTGATGACCTGCTTCCCCATGAGCTGTGCCTGTGCACAATTTTGCAGTGCTCTTGGTGGATGGATGTGCATTATTGAAATGAAGTGACTGCATCTGTGTTCATAATTTTGCGTGTTGTTAGTAGATCACTGGCAAAAATTGGCCACTCCCTTAGGCGCTCTGTCTAAATTGTGCACTCGCTAATTTGCACTGCCTTAGTAAATCTGCCCCTTAGTCTCAATCCAAATGCTGCAGACACTTCCCCTACTTTGCTGACAAGTTGCTGATGATGGTGTTCCGATGTTGCAATAGGGACCACATCATCAGCATATCTTAAGTCACTTATCTTTTCTTCATTCAGGCAGAATCCATTCTCCCAGTCAGCCAATGCCTGTCTCACAATATTCTCACTGTAGATGTTAAATTGAATTAGAGACAGAGAACAACCCTGTCTCACACCTAGATAGAACGTCCCACTGGTGTTTCTATTTCTGCTTTCTGTCCAGCATAGAGCGCACATAGACACTTGATTAAATAGGCTGGAATACAAAACCCTACCAAGGAAGACCAGAGCTTGCTGAAATCTACACAATCAAAGGCTTTGCTATAATCAGTAAAGCAGCAGTAGAGTGGAGTGTTGAACTCATAGGCCTTCTCTGTAATCAACCTTAGCTTCAGTATTTGGTCCCTTGTACCACTATCTCTACAAAATCCAGCTTCTATTTATATGGATGCCGAGAGAAACGCAATTCCATCTTGCCTGCACTACAGTTGTATGTACAGCAATATGACAATAAAGTTTGATTTGATTTGATTTGATTTTGATTTGATTTGTGTGTGGTTAATCTCTCTCTCATGGTATCACTGAATCTGCTGGTGTATAACAGCTAGGATTATTTTGTTGGTATGTGAGATAAGAACTATAGTCCTGTAGTTGGCACACTCTTTGTTGTCCCCTTTCTTGAGCAGTGGAAGATAGACTGACATGGTCAATTCCTCAGGCCATTCCCCTCTTCGCATGATTTGGTCACAGAATGTTTGAATCCAATCAATGATGTCGCTGTCTTCATCAAGAGCTTTGATAAATTCAGTGGGCAGTTCATCCATACCACATGCTTTATTGTTTTTGATATACAGTTAGGCCCAGAAATATTTGGACAGTGACACAATTTTCATGATTTGGGCTCTGCATGCCACCACATTGGATTTGAAATGAAACAACTACAACGGAATTGAAGTGCAGACTTTAAGGTTTAATTCAAGAGGTTGAACAAAAATATATGATTAAACATGTAGGAATTGTAGCTATTTTTATACAAACGCTCCTCATTTCACGGGCTCAAAAGTAATTGGACAAATAAACATAACCCTAAGTAAAATGTTACTTTTCAATATTTTGTTGAGAATCCTTTGCAGGCAATGACTGCCTGAAGTCTGGAACCCATGGACATCACCAAACGCTGGGTTTCCTCCTTTGTGATGCTTTGCCAGGTCTTTACTGCAGCTGTCTTCAGTTGTTGCTTGTTTGTGGGTCTTTCTGCCTTAAGTTTTGTCTTGAGCAAGTGAAATGCACGCTCAATTGGGTTGAGATCTGGTGATTGACTCGGCCATTGCAGAATATTCCACTTCGTTGCTTTAAAAAAACTCCTGGGGTTGCTTTTGCAGTATGTTTTGGATCATTGGTGAAGCGCCGTCCAGTCAACTTTGCTGCATTTGGCTGAATCTGAGCAGAAAGTATATCCCTATACACTTCAGAATTCATCCGGCTGCTTCTGTCTTTTGTCACATCATCAATAAACACAAGTGACCCAGTGCCATTGGAAGCCATGCATGCCCATGCCATCACACTGCCTCCACCATGTTTTACAGAAGATGTAGTGCTTTGGATCATGAGCTGTTCCAATTCTTCTCCAAACTTTCTTCTTCCTATCATTCTGGTACAGGTTGATCTTAGTCTCATCTGTCCAAAGAATGCTGTTCCAGAACTGGGCTGGCTTCTTCAGGTGTTTTTTGGCAAAGTCAATTCTGACCTTTCTATTTTTGAGGCTGATTCATGGTTTGCACCTTGTGGTGAATCCTTTGTATTTACTCTCATGAAGTCTTCTCTTTATGGTAGACTTAGATACTGATACACCTACTTCCTGGAGAGTGTTCTTCACTTGAGTGGATGTTGTGAAGGGGTTGTTCTTCACCATGGAAAGGATTCTGTGATCATCCACCACTGTTGTCTTCTGTGGACGTCCAGGCCATTTAGAGTTCCCAAGCTCACCATTGCACTCTTTTTTTTCTCAGAATGTACCAAACTGTTGATTTGACCATACCTAACATTTCTGCTATCTCTCTGATGGATTTCTTCTTTTTTTTCAGCCTCAGGATGGTCTGTTTCACCTCCATTGAGAGCTCCTTTGACCGCATGTTGTGTGTTCACAGCAACAGCTTCCAAATGCAAATGCCGCACCTGGAATCAACTCCAGACCTTTTAACTGCTTAATTGATGACAGGTTAACGAGGGAAGAGCCCGTGCAGCCTTGTTTTTTTTTTTGCAGCCTTCTGAGTCAATTGTCCAATTACTTTTGGTCCCTTGAAAAAGAGGCAGCTATGCATTAAAGAGCTGTAATTATTAAACCCTTGCTCCAATTTGGATGTGAATACTCTCAAATTACAGCTGAGAGTCTGCACTTTAAGCCCATATTGATTATATAATTGTATCCTGAATATGTTTTCGTAAACAGCTAAAATAACAAAACTTGTGTCACTGTCCAAATATTTTTGGGCCTAACTGTATGTGATGGCTATGAGGACCTCAGAAGGTAGAGATGCAGGTGTTTCACTGTCTGGATTGACTTGCAGGGGTGTTGGTTGGATACTGTCATTTGTAGCATACAGGGCCTCAGTATAGCTCCTCCATCTTTCCTTGATGACTTCAGTTTCTTGAA
Organism: Pholidichthys leucotaenia; assembly: GCA_020510985.1. Taxonomy (NCBI): domain Eukaryota; kingdom Metazoa; phylum Chordata; class Actinopteri; order Cichliformes; family Pholidichthyidae; genus Pholidichthys; species Pholidichthys leucotaenia. The sequence continues at coordinate 329,737,554 of CM035840.1, read as the reverse complement.
GAACTGTCCCTTGTTGGTCTTTTATCACACACGAGTGGAGTGTGAATGCTTTTTAAGAGTTCTAACGTATTGATATACATACAGTGCATCCGGAAAGTATTCACAGCGCTTCACTTTTTCCACATTTTGTTATGTTACAGCCTTATTCCAAAATGTATTAAAGTCATTTTTTCCTCAACATTCGACACACAATACCTCCTAATGACAATGTGAAAAAAGTTTTTTGAGACTTTTGCAAATTCATTAAAAATAAAAAACTAAGAAACCACATGTACATAATAATACACAGCCTTTGCTCAATACTTTGCTGATGCACCTTTGGCAGCAATTACAGCCTCAAGTATTTTTGTATATGATGCCACAAGCTTGGCACACCTATCTTTGGGCAGTTTCTCCCATTCCTCTTTGCAGTACCTCTCAAGCTCCATCAGGTTGGATGGGAAGCATCGGTGCACAGCCATTTTCAGATTTCTCCAGAAATGTTCAATTGGATTCAAGTCTGGGCTCTGGCTGGGCCACTCAAGGACATTCACAGAGTTGTCCTGAAGCCACTTCTTTGATATCTTGGCTGTGTGCTTAGGGTCGTTGTCCTGCTGAAAGCTGAACCGTCACCCCAGTCTGAGGTCAAGAGCGGTCTGGTTTTCATCCAGGATGTCTCTGTACATTGCTGCATTCATCTTTACCTCTACCCTGACTAGTCTCCCAGTTCCTGCCGCTGAAAAACATCCCCACAGCATGATGCTGCCACCACCATGCTTCACTGTAGGGATGGTATTGGCCTGGTGATGAGCGGTGCCTGGTTTCCTCCAAACATGACGCCTGGCATTCATGCTAGAGAGTTCATACTTTGTCACATCAGACCAGAGAATTTTATTTCTCATGGTCTGAGAGTCCTTCAGGTGCCCTTTGGCAAGTTCCAGGTGGGCTGCCATATGCCTTTTACTAAGGAGTGGCTTCCATCTGGTCACTCTACCATACAGGCCTGATTGGTGGATTGCTGCCGAGATGGTTGTCTTTCTGGAAGGTTCTCCTCTCTCCACAGAGCAATGCTGGAGCTCTGACAGAGTGACCATCGGTTTCTTGGTCACCTCCCTGACTAAGGCCCTTCTCCCCCAGTTGCTCAGTTTAGACAGCTGGCCAGCTCTAGGAAGAGTCCTGGTGGTTCCGAACTTCTTCCATTTAGGGATGATGGAGGCCAGTGTGCTCATTGGGACCTTCAAAGCAGCAGAAATTTTTCTGTACCCTTCTCCAGATTTGTGCCTCGAGACAATCCTGTCTCAGAGGTCTACAGATAGTTCCTTTGGCTTCATGCTTGGTTTGTGCTCTGACATGCGCTGCCAACTGTGGGACCTTACATAGACAGGTGTGTGCCTTTCCAAATCATGTCCAGTCAACTGAATTTACCACAGGTGGACTCCAATTAAGCTATAGAAACATCTCAAGGATGATCAGTGGAAACAGGATGGACCTGAGCTCATTTTTGAGCTTCATGGCAAAGGCTGTGAATACTTATGTAGATGTGATTTCTTAGCTTTTTTATTTTTAATAAATTTGCAAAAATCTCAAAAAAAAACTTTTTTCACATTGTCATTATGGGGTATTGTATGTAAATTTTGAAGGGGAAAAAAAGGAATTTAATCCATTTTGGAATGACGCTGTAACATAACAAAATGTGGAAAAAGTGAAGCGCTGTGAATACTTTCCAGAGGCACTGTAGGTGTGGCAATGTGTATCATATTTCATTCATTCATCCATCTTCTTCCGCTTAATCCTTTTCGGGTCGCAGGGGGGCTGGAGCCTATCCCAGCATCTTTGGGTAAGAGGCAGGGTACACCCTGGACAGATTGCCAGTCCATCGCAGGGCCAACACAGAGAGACAGACAACCATTCACTTTCACAGTCATACCTAAGGACAATTTAGAATCCCCAGTTTGATGCCAATTAACCTAACTTGCATGTTTTTGGCATGTGGGAGGAAACCGGAGAAATCCCGGAGCAAACCCACGCAGACACAGGGAGAACATGCAAACTCCACACAGATCACTGTTGGTCGGGGGCTGGGTGTATCATATTTATTCTCGAAACTGCTGCAGATTTCACTAAGGAAGTTGTTTTTGTCCCTTTTACATGAGCTTCTGATGATTCTGTCCAGAGCTCTGTAGCCATCTGCAGCTTCAGTCGAGTTTTTGAGCAGGGGTTTGAGCTTTCTCCTATCTTCCCTGAGGTTCAAGGTATCCTCTTAGATCCATTGCTCTCTTTTCTAAGTTGTTGCTTTCTCTATGACCTTCTCTGCAGCAGTTGTGAGCACACATTTGATGTTTTACCATAAATCTTCAGTGCTGTTTGATGGGGGGGTTGTTACATTGTTGTGTGGCTGCTTTGATCTCCTGATTGTCATGGCAGCCTCTGGGCCGTCATTGGCATCATCAACTCCAGCTGTGCACAGACCAACAGGTGGTAATCAATGGCTATTAAAAGCCAGCGTCGCTGACAGCCCGGCACGGAGTCGTCTGTCCTCCTCGTCGGAGAATGAGCCTGAACTCCGCTCTCTGGCCTCGTCAGGATTCTCTCTCGTCTCGTCAGGAACTTCTCTTGCCTCATCGAGAACTTCTCTTACTTCTTCAAGGACCTCTCATCAGAGTCAACCACATAAGAGAATAATCTGTTACTCAACTCCAAATTTATACCCCTGTGCACAGGTGGACCTCCTTGGCGGCGGACCTGCGTCCCCAGCTGACGGGGTAACGCCAACACGCACACGTAGCGCTTCGCTACCACCACGTCTACCAGTACGTCTTGCTCCTCAAATCCCAGAACTGTTGTTATATCAGTTGCAGGAGTATTGGCCACCGCTATCAGTGGAGTCACTGTATACAGCATCAGCTATATCATCACCACGTTCTGTGGAATCACTCACCTCGTCATCGTCAGGATTATCATTGTCCCGGTCTGTGGAGTCACAGCCGGCGTCAACAGAAGGACTACCCTCGTCACAGCCACGGGTGGTATCAACAGCACGTTCACGGACACCTTCACCTCCACGTTGCATGGCCGCTGGATCTCTGCAGGACGAAGCCTGTGCTGCACCCAAGTAAGCCTCTCTACTTGTAGCTTGTCACAAGTGTGGGACAAAAGTAATTGTTTCTGCTTATATGTTCCAGGGTTGCCGGGTCTCCGTCCAGGGCGCTCAGCTCCAGTGACCAGAACTCAATCCACGCACTCACACTCGCGCTACACACCCTCACTCTTAAATAAAGATTATTGTCACTATCTGCCCGTGTCAGTGTCTGTCTCCTGGGTCCTAAACCATGTCAGTACGACTCCGTCACGTTGACCCAGCGGACAGCTCACTGTCGCGCCTAATCAACACTCTTAGCGCCCGGGTAGATTTACTAGCTCACCAGCAGACAGTAATCTTAAATCAACTTTCCTTAATTAATGGTCGGCTGGATCGTTTGGAAGGACACCAGACGTTTCCCCCGACCGCAAATATCTCAGCCCCTGCAGGCTTAGCGTCAGGACAAGCTAACACCTCCTCATCCTCTCGCCTCACCCCTATTCCTACACCTGCCCGGTTTAGCGGAAAACTTGGGGAAGCCCGAGGATTCCTGTTACAATGTGAGTCAGTTTTTCTGCGTGTTCCGGGGGATTTCTCTCACGATTCTAGTCGGATTGGCAATGTCATAAATTTGCTGGCAGGAAGAGCCTTAGACTGGGCGTATTCGATCATGGCTAAACCAAGCTATCCCCTGCTTTCTTACCAGGAGTTTGTGTCAGAGTTTTTGTCTGTGTTTGATCATACTGATAGGGGTGAGGTGTTGACAGAACGGTTTCTGAGCTTACAGCAGGGAAAGAGATCAGCTGCTGATTACGCTATTGACTTCCGGGTCCTGGCTGCAGAGATTGGGTGGGGGGAGCCATCGCTATGTGGTATTTTCCTACGTAGTCTTAACGACGAGCTAAAGGATGAGTTAGCGGCACGGGACAAACCAGACAATTTGCGGGATTTGATTGCCCTAGCGGTTAGTCTTGATAGCAGATTAAGGGAGCGGGCGGCTGAACGGTGTACTACTTTCCGTTCGGTTAAACCCCGCCCTCGCGTCCCTAGCTCTCCTCCTCTCGCTTTACCCGTGTCAGAGGAATCTCCGGATCAGGAAGCCATGATCATTGGCCGGTCTAAAGTGTCAGCAGCTGAGAAACAACGCCGCAGGGATCAGGGCCTTTGTTTCTATTGTGGGAAAGAGTCACATGGGGTGTTCGAATGTCCCAATAAGTTAAAAGGGAAGGCCCGTGGATCGCAGTAGGGGGATTCACAGGCAAGAACTCAGAAGAACCCCTTACTTGTTGTCGTTTACCTCTCAGACTTATCCATACACATACAGAACACTCCACACTAGCGTTAGTAGATTCTGGAGCTGAGCAAAATTTCATTTCTAGAGACCTGGCAACCCGAATGGGCCTTAGCTGTCAGACTCTAGAACCCCCTGTCAAACTAATCACCCTGTCTAAAGCATCTTTGACCACCATTGACCATCAGACGGCCCCCGTGTCAATTATTGTTTCAGGGAATCACAGGGAGGAAATTCAGTTTCTAGTGCTGCCCGTTTCTTCTTCGCCCGTTATTCTGGGGTACCCCTGGCTGCGCCTACATAACCCCACCATTGACTGGCACGCTGGGAGAGTAACGGCATGGAGTACGTTTTGCCTTAGCGCCTGCCTCCAATCAGCGGCGTGCGCCCCATCCGTTAAGGTGCCTCTGCCTGATTCATCCCCACCGGATTTGTCTAAGGTGCCAGAGGTTTATCACGATTTGGGGCAAGTGTTTAGCAAGTCTCGGGCGTTGTCCTTACCCCCCCATCGTCTGTATGACTGCGCCATCAATCTGAAGGCTGGGGCCCCTCTTCCTGCTAGCCGCCTTTACAGCCTATCAGCCCCGGAGCGCGAGGCCATGGACACGTACATCAAGGAGTCCTTGGCCTCTGGTATCATCCGCCCGTCGTCCTCGGCAGTGGGAGCTGGATTTTTTTTCGTTGGAAAAAAGGACGGTTCACTACGCCCCTGCATCGACTTCCGGGGACTAAATGAAATAACAGTTAAAGACAAATATACTCTGCCCTTGATGAACACTGCTTTTGACTCCCTCCAGGGGGCATCTTGGTTTACTAAACTGGACCTTAGGAATGCCTACCATCTAGTGCGCATTAGGGAAGGAGATGAGTGGAAGACGGCTTTTCGGACCCCCAGCGGTCATTTTGAGTACCTGGTAATGCTGTTTGGGTTAACTAACGCTCTAGCCGTCTTCCAGCATTTGATAAATGATGTACTACGGGATTTTCTGAACTCGTTTGTTTTTGTTTATCTTGATGATATTCTCATCTTCTCCCGCACACTAGAGGAACATCGGGTGCATGTCCGCAGGGTACTACAGCGCCTCCTGGAGAACCAGCTGTTTGTCAAGGCCGAAAAATGTGAGTTCCACACTGATCAAACCTCCTTCCTTGGATTTATTATTGCTCGGAACCAGGTGCTCCCTGACCCCGCCAAGGTCAAGGCGGTTGTGGATTGGCCTGCACCCACCTCCAGAAAGCAGCTTCAAGGTTTCCTGGGGTTTGTTAACTTTTATAGGAGGTTCGTGCCCAATTTTGGTAATATTGCCCGTCCTTTGACTGCTCTCACCTCCCCTAAGACCCCGTTTTGCTGGAGTAAGGAGGCAGCCGGAGCATTTGAGAAGCTCAAGAGGGAGTTCGCCTCGGCCCGAGTCCTTACTCAGGTGGACCCGAAGCTGCAGTGCTTGGTGGAGGTGGACGCTTCTGATTTGGGAGTTGGAGCAGTACTCTCCCAACGATCTCCTGAGGACGGTAAGATTCACCCTTGTGCTTTTTTCTCTCACCGTCTCACTCCTGCAGAGAGGAACTACAGCATCGGAGACAGGGAGTTACTGGCAGTGAAACTCGCCTTGGAGGAATGGAGACATTGGCTGGAGGGGGCTGCTCAGCCGTTCGTGGTTTGGACTGATCACCGTAACCTGGAGTACCTCAGGACGGCTAAGCGCCTGAATGCACGCCAGGCTCGCTGGTCCCTCTTCTTCGGCCGTTTTAACTTTACCATCACGTACCGGCCGGGAAGCAAGAACGGTAAGCCGGATGCCCTCTCACGGCAGTTTGACACTCCATCCTCTGAGGACCAGGAGACCCCTATCCTGCCGCCTTCCTGCGTCGTGGGCGCCCTGTCCTGGGGAATCTGCAAGACGGTTCGCCAGGCTCAGAAGACCGAGCCGGACCCCGGGGGGGTGGGGGGGGGGCGGGCCGCTTGTTTGTTCCACGCGCTGTCCGAGGCAAGGTGATTTAGTGGGGTCACGCTTCCAAGTTGGCTTGTCATCCTGGAGTGGGTCGGACCGTGGATCTTCTCCAAAGGACCTTCTGGTGGCCAGGGTTACGGAAGGACGTTGTAGGCTACATCCGGGCCTGCGCTCAGTGCGCCACCGGGAAGACAACATCATCCCCCCCGGCGGGCCTGCTACATCCGTTGCCGGTTCCTTCACGCCCCTGGTCTCACGTAGCGATGGACTTTGTGACCGGTTTACCCATTTCAGATGACTACACCACGGTTTTAACCATCGTGGACCGGTTCTCGAAGGCGGCCCATTTTGTGCCACTTCGAGGTCTGCCTTCGGCCCAGGAGACTGCGGACCTCCTGGTGCAACATGTGGTCCGTCTTCATGGCATCCCTGCTGATATTGTGTCAGATCGAGGACCCCAGTTTGTATCACAAGTTTGGAAGGCTTTCTGCGCGGCACTAGGAGCCACAGCCAGCCTCTCCTCTGGTTATCACCCTCAGAGCAATGGCCAGTGCGAGCGGGCTAATCAGGAGCTGGAGGCCGCCCTTCGCTGTGTCATCTCCTCCTGCTCATCCTCCTGGAGCAAGTTTTTACCTTGGATTGAGTACGCTCACAACGCCACGATCTCCACGGCTACGGGCGTCTCCCCGTTCAAGGCATCATGCAGGTTTGATCCTCCGCTGTTCCCGGAGGAGGAAAAGGAGGTAGCGGTTCCTTCAGTCCAGGCACATATCAAGCGCTGCCGGCGAGTTTGGCTCCTCGCTCGTCAAGCCTTGCTGAAAACGACTAAACGCAATATCCAGGTGGCCAACCGGCATAGGAGACCCGCCCCGGACTATAAGGTGGGTCAGAAGGTCTGGTTGTCAACCCGGAATATTGGTGTACCGGCCGAAAAACGTAAGCTCACTAAGCGCTTCATTGGCCCCTACACCATTAATCGTGTTATTAACCCTGTGTCTGTGCGCTTGTCTCTCCCCTCTTCGATGCGTATCTGCCCCACCTTTCATGTCTCCCAGGTCAAACCGTACGTCTCTGATCCCCTGTGCCCTGCTCCCGCGGCTCCCGCACCCCCGAGGATGATCGATGGCCATCCGGCCTGGGGGGGTGACTGCCATCCTGGATGTCCGCAGGCGGGGTCGTGGTCTTCAGTATTTGGTGGACTGGGAGGGCTTTGGACCGGAGGATCGTTCTTGGATTCGCCCAGCGTTGATCCTGGATAAACAGCTGATTCGCGATTTCCATCGGGCGAATCCAGGTAGGATTGGGCAGGTGCCTGGAGGCACTGCTAGAGGGGGGAGTACTGTCATGGCGGCCTCTGGGCCGTCATTGGCATCATCAACTCCAGCTGCGCACAGACCAACAGGTGGTAATCAACGGCTATTAAAAGCCAGCGTCGCTGACAGCCCGGCACGGAGTCGTCTGTCCTCCTCGTCGGAAAATGAGTCTGAACTCCGCTCTCTGGCCTCGTCAGGATTCTCTCTCGTCTCGTCAGGAACTTCTCTTGCCTCGTCGAGAACTTCTCTTACTTCTTCAAGGACCTCTCATCAGAGTCAACCACGTAAGAGAACAATCTGTTACTCAACTCCAAATTTATACCCCTGTGCACAGGTGGACCTCCTTGGCGGCGGACCTGCGTCCCCAGCTGACGGGGTAACGCCAACACGCACACGTAGCGCTTCGCTACCACCACGTCTACCGGTACGTCTTGCTCCTCAAATCCCAGAACTGTTGTTATATCAGTTGCAGGAGTATTGGCCACCGCTATCAGTGGAGTCACTGTATACAGCATCAGCTATATCATCACCACGTTCTGTGGAATCACTCACCTCGTCATCGTCAGGATTATCATCGTCCCGGTCTGTGGAGTCACAGCTGGCGTCAACAGAAGGACTACCCTCGTCACAGCCACGGGTGGTATCTCCAGCACGTTCACGGACACCTTCACCTCCACGTTGCACGGCCGCTGGATCTCTGCAGGACGAAGCCTGTGCTGCACCCAAGTAAGCCTCTCTACTTGTAGCTTGTCACAAGTGTGGGACAAAAGTAATTGTTTCTGCTTATATGTTCCAGGGTTGCCGGGTCTCCGTCCAGGGCGCTCAGCTCCAGTGACCAGAACTCAATCCACGCACTCACACTCGCACTACACACCCTCACTCTTAAATGAAGATTATTGTCACTATCTGCCCGTGTCAGTGTCTGTCTCCTGGGTCCTAAACCATGTCACTGATTATAGTTTTGCCTGCACTCAGCATCATCCTGCAGCTTCTTGGTGTTCCGCCTGGCCCGCCTTTTCCTCTGCTGAATGGTTTCCATTCTAAACCTGAGCTGCAAGGTTGATGACAACAAGTTGTGGTCAGATCCACAATAGGCACTGGGAAAAGCTCTGCAGTTAATGTTCGATGCTCTATACTTTGATTTAACTAAGATAAAATCTATTTCATTCCTAGTTCTGCCTCCTGGCTTGATGGTTGAAGTTCGTGTTAGTGATGAACAGTCGGTTGGCTGCGCAGAAGCCAATCAGTCACTGTCCACTTCTATTTCAAGTCCCTGTTCCATACAAGCCCGTGACATCTTGTTCACGCACATTACCGAGAATGGCATTGAAATCCTCCATGACAATGGTGTAGTCACTGCATGCAACACTGTCCAAGGTCTGTTGGAGTTTCTCATAAAATTCCTCATGTACTTCATCTTCTTTATTCAAAGTTGGGGCATAGATTTGGATAACAGAGATGTTAACTGGTTTAGCCCTCAATCGTACTGTGATAATTCTGCCACTAATCATGTTGTAGCCCATCAAGTATTTCTTCATCCTCTTGCTTAATATGATTCCTATTCCTTGATAATTGTTGTTGTTCTCACGACTCATTAACAGCAAGGCATCCTCAACGTTCATCTCTCCAGACTGATTCCCATGTGTCTCAGACATCTCCAGATACCAATACCTAGTCTTTGCATTTCTTTTACTACATTCAAAGTTTCCCCTACTTTCTTAAGGCCTCTAACATTCCAAGTAGCTATTATCATCTGTTGCTGTATCTGAATCTGTGGTCAGTAACATATTTTGCACACAGAGCTTGTCCAGACACTCTAGCATGCCGAGGACCAGTTGGATCGCATGGCACTTTATGTGTCTGTATAGCTGTGTTCATAATACAAATGTGCCTAGGAAGTTGGTCAACGGTGGGTCCCGAGTCTCTGCCGTCAGTTAGGCTTATTGAACAGCGGCCTATCCTCAACCTGTCACAAGGGGGCTATGGGTTGTTGTGACACCATCCATTACACCCTGACCCCCTCACCACTGTGGTTCACGGCTGCTTATTCAATATTTGCAGCTAACCCCTGTATCTAGAGGCCGTTCGACTATCCACCACCTGCCGACACGCTGGGTTGCTGCAGCTTGCTTACTTGAGTACATAGCTTTAAAAAAATTAAATAAATGATGTATTTCTACAGTCTGCTCTGTTTAGTAGTAGTAGTCAAAAGTACTCTTTAAGCATTTTAGTTCAGGAATAAAGAGGAATGAAACTAATGTTATTTTGAAAGAAATATTCTGTTATTTGTTTAATTTTTAATTTTAACTGAATAAAATGTGCTTAAGGCCATGATGGAAGTGACATTCATCAAAGGTTGAGAAACCATAAATATGATTTTGGAAACATTAGATAGATAGATAGATAGATAGATAGATAGATAGATAGATAGATAGATAGATAGATAGATAGATAGATAGATAGATAGATAGATAGATAGATAGATAGATAGATAGATAGATAGATAGATAGATAGATAGATAGATAGATAGATAGATAGATAGATAGATAGATAGATGTGCTTTATTGATCCCAAACTGGGAAATTAAGGTGAAACCCTTTCATAGTGTTGCTTTAACAAAACAGAGAGATGACAAGGCAGAGGGTCACAGCTGATTATGTTTAATGCCTGAAGTAAAGAGTGAGTGAAAGTGAAGCTTAAGACAGAACACATGAGTGAAAAAGGGGAATAACAATGCAATTTTGAGTCCCTGCATGAGAGACAGCTGTTTAACTCATTCACCACCTCCAACACCTTTTTATGTGGAGTTTACAGCTTTTGAAACCATCGTTGTTTCTACCCTCACACTGGAATGTATTCCATTCTGACAACATCAGCAGTCCAGCAAAGAAGGGCACTGTGTGAATCTGTCTTGTGACACAGATTCTGAACAAATGACAACTTACTACCCCCAAATGAGAATCTATTGGGTCACTTAATATCACCCAATTTCTCAATACCTAACTCTTTTGACTCAATAATAGGAACAGTTATCATTTTACTTTTGGTTCTCTGCTGGTCGGCCATGTTGCAGTTAGTGGTCAAGATTGTACACAATTTTTCTCTTGGGTTAAGGTTATAATCCATGTTTCACAATTGGAAAAGAAAAAACATCTTTATTTTAAACATGAAAATATTCCATCTGAATCATTTCCTATGGCATGAATAGAAATTTGAAAGTTGTCAAGTCCTTTACTGATATAATAAATCCAGTTTCAAATTCTTGAATGTGTGAATGAAGTCTGACTAGTAATAGTGGTCAAATTTCACCAAATGTGATTTATTTTTCAACCGCAGGGATCCAAGTGCTGTATCAAAGATGGAAGAAGTGATGGACCAAAGGGGAGACCAAAGGGGAGACTATGTTGAAAAATAAACCACATTTGGTCAAATTTGACCACTATTAACTTTTCAGCCTATGAACTTTTCAGACCCTCTTGTACATAACCATTGTGAAAAAAAAAAATTATAAAAGAAAATATAAAACACTCACATTATTTACTTAACTCACAAATAATAAGCTATAATTTTAATGCTAAAAACTCACATTTCTGCAACACCAGCATTTGTCATTTAAACCCTCTGCTGCTAATGGTTATTTATTAAGCATCGATTGGTTGCTGAATCTCAAGTGACCTGGAGACTTTCAGAGGACAAAGACAATCTACAAAAATGGATTTCATGTATAAATCTGCTTAAGACTAATAAAATGCAATGGCGGTCATATCATTATGATGTATATCCTGCAACTTACCAAACTCCAAACATGTAACACAAGACATTTTTTCCCTGTTGTATAACTCAGTTAACTATTTATTTTTTAACGCTTCACATTTGCAAACAAACCAGGTAGCTTTATAGAAAGGATAAGTTTTGACCTGAGGAAACAAAACAAAACTTTTTGCGCAATGTAATTACTTATTGATGAGGGTTTGTGCCTACTTGGTGTGAATATCTCCATTTTTATGTGAGCATACTTGATTTAATGAAGCTTGTATGCATGTGTGGATGGGCTTTAATATGTGATTTCATACCTATACCTGTGTTATATGCGTGCAGGACCACATTAATGCATATCTGTAGCAGCAACCCATGGATAAGATATGAATAAAAAAGTAAGGAATATGGTAAAAGTATGCTAATGGCGTAGTCTGTTTATGAAGGAAATACATATGTATTCAGCGAAAGCAGAAAAGACTCTATGCATCTATAAATTACTTTGGGGGCTCTGCTGCCTCTCTCAGGGATGCTGATACATCACAGAGAATGAGAGTGAGGGAGTGCCTGCCAAAAAAGAGGATGTTTGTGCAGAGAAAATAAGAGACTGAAGAGATAAATGAAGAAAACAAACAAACATGCAAAAACAAATAAGAATCTGCTCATGTGGAAACTCAAAATGGATTTATTAAGAATATTTGATTAAATTCTTCTCATTGTCAACCTGAAACTGCACTACACCATATAGAAATTGCACAATAGATTATAAATGGAAAAAAATTCTTTAGAGCAATATACAGGAGATCAGGGTGGATTCAACCTCAACAACATAAACAGTGTGCCTGCCATTTCTTAGCAACATATCACGTATTAGTTGTCTTGTAATTTTATTGTTTCATAAGCAAGTGCTTACAATAACCATGTGGCTGCAAAAGTTAGAAAACTGGTGGCAGCAAAAGTCACCCTTGCACTTTGTTTTATTTTGTCTGACAGCCTTCTTTTCCACTAGCTGATCTTGTTTTATAACCAGATATTTTTTAAGACATGCTAGTAACTGTAATAGAAAAAAGCAGTCGTTGCACTTGGAATGAGAATGGCTAAAGTAGATAAAAAAGTAAAGTAGGTAAGTAGATAAGAAAGTAGGTAAGTAAATAAATGGGTAGATAAGTAGGTATAGGTAAGTTATTAGGTAGGTGGGTACTCTATGTAGGTAGGTAAGTAGGTAGGTGAGAAGGTAGGTAAGTGGGTAAGTAGATAGGAAGTATGCAGGTAAGCATAGAGGTAGGTAGGTAAGTGGGTAGGCAGGTGAGTAGGTAAGTAGGTAGGTAGGTACAGTCGTGAAAAAATTAGGACACCCCATTAAATATTCAGTTCTTTATTAAGAAATGTTCACATATCTATATCTAGCCTTGTTTTTGTTTTTATTTGCATTTTTTAACATTTATTTTAGCCATTGTAAATCGAAATGAATGTGGGAGTGTCCTAAAAAGATGGGGGAGGGGTGTTGTAATTTATTCCTCACTATTTGTTTAGAATTACATTTAACAGAAAATTTGAAAAAGTCTTTAATTCATTTTTAATTGTTTAGTTGTATTACATGAATCTCCTAGTATTTTTAACATTGATATTAAATATCCATATGTCAAAATATGTTGAGAAAAAACACACACAGGCTTATACAGGGTGTCCTAATTTTTTCACGACTGTATGAAAGTAGGTAGGAAGGTAAGTAAGTAGGAAGGCAAGTAATCAGGTAAGTAAGTAAGTAAATAAGTAGGGAGGTCGGTAAGGTAAGTAATGTGGCTGAATGTTCCACAGCAATTCCAAATAGTTTCCCTTTGAACATTTAGCTCACCTTTCCACAGCAATAATCTAACTGAAATTATATACACAATTTGGCATCTAGTGTCTGAGCTCATTACTCCCTACATTTAATGTTCATGCAGATGTTGAGAAATGATAACTCAATACCACCCTAGATGATGTCAGTGAATGCTGGAACAGTGAAGGGGCAAAAACAGTTCCCAATTGGCTGCAGCTATTTGGTCTAATCAATTAGGAAGTGAACAGAAAGTGAAGACTGAGGATAGTGTTGAAATGATGGAAACAACAGCGTTAAATTAAATCACCCTTTATTGTCATTCAACCATACAACCAATCATGTACAGTAGAACGAAATTGTGCTTTATCCTATCTACAGTGTTAATCACACACACCCCATGTGTAGAACCAGAGGGCCGCTGCCATGCAAGGCGCCGCCACAGATTTCCCTCCTCCATTCCATAATTGCTGAACACCAAGCTGGACGGCAGGAAGTTCCGCTTTTTTATATTTGAACCCCTGCCTCCCGGGTGTGGGGCGGATGCTCTACCAACTGAGCCACCACTCCGGTGGCTTAATGGTATGTAATGATTTTAGGGGGTGAGCAGTGGCTCAGGTGTAGTGTGGCTGACTGCTGATTGGAGGATCAGGGGTTTGATTCTCGCTCTGTCTGCATGTCAAAGAGTCCTTGAGCAAGACACTGAATCCCCAGCTGCTCCTGGTGGGTCAGGCCAGCGTCTGTGCATGGCAGCTCTACCGCCATCAGTGTGTGAATGGGTGGATAGCAGGATCTGTAAAGCACATTGGTCATCTAGAGAAGAGAAAAAGCGCTATATAAGTGAACGCCATTTACCATTTTATATCCAGGGTATGGGGGTGAAAAACAGGAGTGATTAATCCATCCTCACCCTACAGCAGCACCTATAGACCTTTTTTTCCTGGGTCACCTGATCCACTCCTGATAATTGTGGAGTTTGTAAATTGTAAGTATCCATCCATCCATCCATCCATCTTCTACCGCTTTTCCGGAGGTCCGGGTCGCGGAGGCAGCAGTTCAAGCAGAGAAGCCCAGACTTCCCTCTCCCCAGCCACCTGCTCCAGCTCTTCAGAGGGGATACCAAGGCGTTCCCAGACCAGCTGGGAGACATAGTCTCTCCACCGAGTCCTGGGTCTGCCCCGGGGTCTCCTCCCAGTGGGACGTGCCTGAAACACCTCAAGTGGGAGGCGTCCAGGAGGCATCCTAATCAGATGCCCATACCACCTCAACTGACTCCTTTCAATGTGGAGGAGCAGCGGTTCTACTCTGAGCCTCTCCCGGATGACTGAGCTCCTCACCCTATCTCTGAGGGTGAGTCCAGCAATCCTACGGAGAAAGCTCATTTCAGCCGCTTGTATCCGCGATCTCGTTCTTTCGGTCATTACCCAAAGCTCGTGACCATAGGTGAGAGTAGGAACGTAGATTGACTGATAAATCGACAGCTTTGTCTTAGAACTAAGCTCCCTCTTCACCACAACAGACCGGTACAACGTCCGCATCACTGCAGATGCTGCTCCAATCCGTCTGTCGATCTCTCGCTCCATTCTCCCCTCACTCGTGAACAAGACCCCAAGATACTTAAACTCCTCCACTTGGGGCAGGAGCCTGTCCCCAACCCAGAGAGGACAATCCACCTTTTTCCGGCTGAGGACCATGGACTCGGACTTGGAGGTGCTGATTCTCATCCCAGCCGCTTCACACTCAGCGGCAAACCGTCCCAGCAAGAGCTGTAGGTCATTGCTGGATGAAGCCAACAGGACAACATCATCTGCAAACAACAGAGATGAGATCCTGTGGTCACCAAGCATGACACCCTCCATTCCCTGGCTGCGCCTAGAAATCCTATCCATAAAAATTATGAACAGGATCGGTGACAAAGGGCAGCCCTGGCGGAGTCCAACTCTCACTGGGAATGACTCCGACCGAGTGTTGGCAATACGAACCAAACTCTCACAACGGTCATACAGAGACCGAATAGCTCGTAACAACAAGCCCGATACCCCATACTCCCGAAGCACCCCCCACAAAAATCCACGAGGGACGCGGTCAAATGCCTTCTCCAAGTCCACAAAACACATGTAAACTGGTTGGGCAAACTCCCACGAACCCTGGAGAATTCTCGAGAGGGTAAAGAGCTGGTCCGATGTGCCACGGCCAGGACGAAAACCACATTGCTCCTCCTGAATCCGAGGTTCGACCAACGGCCGGACTCTCCTCTCCAGTACCTTGGCATAGACCTTCCCAGGGAGGCTGAGGAGTGTGATCCCTCTAAAGTTGGAGCACACCCTCCGGTCCCCTTTTTTAAAGAGAGGAACCACCACCCCGGTTTGCCATGCCAAAGGCACTGCCCCCGACCTCCACGCAATGTTGCAGAGGCGTGTCAACCATGACAACCCAACAACATCCAGGGCCTTGAGGTACTCGGGGCGAATCTCGTCCACCCCTGGGGCCCGGCCACCAAGGAGATTTTTAACCACCTTGGCGACCTCAGCCCCTGTGATAGGCGAATCATCCCCCTCGTCCCCAAACCCTGCTTCCTCTGTGGAAGGCATATCAGTGGGATTGAGGAGATTCTCGAAGTATTCCTTCCACCGCCCGATGATGTCCCCAGTCGAAGTCAACAGTATCCCATCCGCACCATACACAGTGTGGACGGGGAGCTGCTTTCCCCTCCTGAGCCGCCGGACAGTTTGCCAGAATCTCTTTGAGGCCGACCGAAAGTCTTGTTCCATGGCCTCACCAAACTCCTCCCATACCCGGGTTTTTGCTTCAGCAACCACCCGAACTGCACTCCGCTTGGCCTGCCGGTACACCTCAGCTGCTTCGGGAGTCCCACAAGCCAACCAAGCTTGATAGGACTCCTTCTTCAGCTTAATGGCCCCCCTCACCACTGGTGTCCACCACTTGGTTCGGGGGTTGCCACCACGAGATGCACCGACCACCTTGCGGCCGCAGCTCTGGGCCGCCGCTTCAACAACAGAGGTGGAGAACATGGCCCATTCAGACTCCATGTCTCCAGACTCCCTCGGAATGTGGTTGAAGTTCTTCCGGAGGTGGGAGTTGAAGACCTCCCGGACAGGGGCCTCAGCCAGACGCTCCCAGCACACCCTCACTATACGTTTGGGTCTACCAGGTCTGAATGGCTTCCTCCCCTGCCATCGGATCCAACTCACCACCAGGTGGTGATCAGTTGACAGCTCTGCACCTCTCTTTACTCGGGTGTCCAAGACATACGGTCGCAGGTCTGATGACACGATAACAAAATCGATCATCGACCTGCGACCTAGGGTGTCCTGGTGCCAGGTGCACATATGGACACCCTTATGCTTGAACATGGTGTTCGTTATGGACAGACTGTGGTTAGCACAGAAGTCCAATAACTGAACACCACTCGGGTTCAGATCGGGCAGGCCGTTCCTCCCAATCACCCCCCTCCAGGTTTCACTGTCGTTGCCCACGTGCGCATTGAAGTCCCCCAGTAGGACAATGGAGTCTCCAAGAGGAGCACCCTCCAGCACCCCAGTCACAGACTCCAAAAAGGGTGGGTACTCTGAAACATCATTTGGTGCATAGGCACAAATGATGGTCAGGACCCGTTTCCCAACCCGAAGGCGCAGGGAAGCAACCCTTTCATCCACCGGGGAAAACTCCAATATAGAGGCAGCAAGGTGGGGCGATACAAGAATACCCACCCCTGCTCGTCGCCTCTCGCCCGGGGCAACTCCAGAAAAGGCCAAGCTCCAGCCCCTCTCCAGGAGACTGGTTCCGGAACCAGAGCTGTGTGTTGAGGTGAGGCCGACTATATCTAGCCGGTATCTCTCAACCTCGTACACCAGCTCAGGCTCCTTCCCCACCAGAGAGGTGACATTCCACGTACCAAAAGCCAGTTTAGAAAGCTTGGGATCAGTCCGCCAAGGTCTCCGCCTTTGACCGCCACCTGATCCACATAGCACCGGACCCCCATGATCCCTCCTGCAGGTGGTGAGCCCACTGGAGGGCGGACCCATATAACTCCTTCGGGCTGAGCCCGGCCTGGTCCCATGGGTGGAAACCCGGCCACCAGACGCTAGCCTTCGAGCCCCTCCCCCAGGCCTGGCTCCAGGGTGGGGCCCCGGTAACCCCATACCGGGCGGGGTACACTGAATCCTTGATATACAATTCATGAGAGTCTGTTGGATCGTTCTTAGTCTGGCCCTTCACCCAGGACCAGTTTGTCTTGGGAGACCCTATCAGAGGCAAATTGCCCCGGACAACATAGCTCCTGGGATCACTGGGGCACGCAAACCCCCCCACCACGATAAGGTGACGATCCATGAGGGGGAATTGTAAGTATGTCAAGTTTTAATCCTGGATTTTATTTCACAGCAGTGGAAAGAATATGTAACCTGTCCTTACAATGCTGAAAGAGTGGATTAATACAGCTGGTGGCAAAATTGTCTTATGAAATACTATCTGAGACACTGTGAAAACAGAGTTGACTATGTGTTAATTGTTCAGTTTTTCAAATCTTGATCTACTTTTTCTAGTGTGTGTCTTATATCTAAAATCAGTCACTGTTACACTTTTAACTTCAAGGTCAAAAGTTCAAAAACAACATATTTTCTAAGAACCTTATAATGTCTACTTCAATGACACACGCTTGTGCATTTTATCTCTGTGATTGCAGTGGGAATATCAGATCATTTGCTCAGTTGTGAACATGTGCAATTGAATGATTGGAGATTACCCTGTTTATTATAATTTTATTATTATCCACAGAGGGCTGAATTTAGAATTAGTCCAAATTTAAAGCATGGCTTCTGATCCTCTTCTGTGAATATGTACGTATATTTGCAATGCTAAAATGTTTTGTACAATCATATACAGTATATATACATACATATACATAAATGTATATATATATAATGTGTGTGTGTGTGTGTGTGTGTGTGTGTGTGTGTGTGTGTGTGTGTGTGCCCATCAGAGGTCCCCTCTGGCCACACACATACAGTGGTGTGAAAAAGTGTTTGCCCTCTTTCTGATTTCTCATTTTGTGTATGTTTGTCACACTTAAATGTTTCAGATCATCAAAGAAATTTAAATATTAGACAAAAATAACACAAGTAACCACAAAATGCAGCGTTTAAATGAAGGTGTTTATTAATAGGAGAAAAAAAAACAATCAAACCTATGTGGCCCTGTGAGAAAAAGTGACTGCCCCCCATTAAAACATAAATTAACTGGGGTTTATCACATCTTTGGAAAGCTCAGTTCAGTTTCTCTAGCCACACCTAGGCCTGATTACTGCCACACCTGTTCTCAATCAAGAAATTACTTAAATAGGGCCTGCCTGACAAAGTGAAGTAGACCAAAAGATCCTCAAAAGCTAGACATCATGCTGCGATCCAAAGAAATTCAGGAACAAATGAGAAACAAAGTAAATGAGATCTATCAGTCTGGAAAAGGTTTTAAAGCCATTTCTAAAGCTTTGGGACTCCAGCAAACCACAGTGAGAGCCATTGTCCACAAATGGCAAAAACATGGAACAGTGGTGAACCTTCCCAGGAGTGGCCGGCTGACCAAAATTACTCCAACAGCGCAGCAATGACTCATCCAAGAGGTCACAAAAGACCCCACAACAACATCCAAATACCTGCAGGCCTCACTTGTCTCTGTTAAGGTCAGTGTTCACGACTCCACCATAAGAAAGAAACTGGGCAAAAATAGCCTGCATGGCAGAGTTCCAAGACGAAAACTACTGCTGCGCAATCAGAACATAAAGGCTCGTCTCAGTTTTGTCAGAAAACATGTTGATGAGCCCCAAGACTTTTGCGAAAATACTCTGTGGAGTGATGAGACAGCCCAAAGGTTGAACTTTTTGGAAAGTGTGTGTCCCATTACATCTGGCGTAAAAGTAGCACAGCATTTCAGAAAAGGAACATCATACCAACAGTAAAATATGGTGGTTGTAGTGTGATTGTCCTGGACTGTTTTGCTGCTTCAGGACCTGGAAGACTTGCTGTGGTAAATGGAACCATGAATTCTGTTGTCTACCAAAAAATCCTGAAGGAGAATGTCCGGCCATCTGTTTGTGACCTCAAGCTGAAGTGCACTTGGATTCTGCAGCAGGATAATGATCCAAAACACACCAGCAAGTCCACCTCTGAATGGCTTAAGAAAAACAAAATGAAGACTTTGGAGAGGCCTAGTCAAAGTCCTGACCAGAGTCCAATCAAGATGCTGTGGCATGACCTTAAAAAGGCGGTTCATGTTCGAAAACCCTCCAATGTGGCTGAATTACAACAATTCTGCAAAAATGAGTGGGTCAAAATTCCTCCACAGTGCTGTAAAAACTCATTGACAGTTATCTCAAATGCTTGATTGGAGTTGTTGCTGTTAAGGGGGACCTAACTAGCTATTAGGTTTAGGGGATAATCACTTTTTCACACAGGGCCATGTAGGTTTGGATTTTTTTTCCCTTAATAATAAACAACTTCATTTAAAACCACATTTTGTGTTTTACTTGTGTTATCTTTGTCTAATATTTAAATTTGTTTGATGAGCTGAAACATTTCAGTGTGACAAGCATACAAAAAACTGAGAACTCGGGAAGCAAGCAAACACTTTTTCAAACCACTTTGTATGTATATATATATATATATATATATATATATATATATATATATATATATATGTGTGTGTGTGTGTGTGTGTGTGTGTGTACACACACATATATAAGTTATATATATATATATATATATACTGTATATATATATAACTTTTACTGGAGAACATACCAGCTGCACCAAGGCACAGTACCAACCAACCAACCAAAACTGTCTTCTAGCTCACAGAAAACAAGCAAAATAGATTCTGATTTCTCTGAACATGGCCTTTGGCCTTGTTAGTCTGTATCAGGAACTCTGTGACAAGCTGGTGAAAGTATAAGGGACATTTTATCAAACTGTAGCTGACTGCAGGGGACACTGTGACAAAGGATGACAAGCAAGGGGCTCTGAAGACACTGACAATTTCTTAAACAACCTTGGGTGTCATGTGAAAATCTACATGGTGTGGAGGCAACTTTGTAAAGTGTCATGCCCATGCCAAAGTCCAAAACCAAAAACTTTATATAGAATCTAGCCAGAATAATCCCTGTAGGGCATAGAATTAAAAAGGTACTTGTTTTAGCAGTTAAGGGCAAACATTTAGGCTGCTTAACTTCATCTCATTAAGAATTACTTTGATATATGTTTACCTCTTTTGGGTTTTTAGGTTTCATCAACTGACTTACACATATAACCACTCTACATTTTAATTTAGTTGATGATAGTTTTCCAGAGGCGCTGCGTGCTGACAGGGCAAGGCAGGCAAATGCTTGCGACCCTGTCCAGAAGGGGTGCTCCACAGGGCTGACAAGCTTTGAATCACTAAAGCAGAGTGTTTACAATAGTACAGTGGTAGGCTGGCGCAGAACTCCCTAAAGAGGCAACAGCCCCACTATTCACTCTCTCCAGTGCCAGTGTATGTCTTGTGTATACAAACAAGTGAGAGCAACTGTATCAAAATGAAGCAAAGTTATTTGTCTGGCAGTGACAAAAGGAAGAAAAGAGGAAGAGGAGAAAAGAAAGAAAGACAGTGGCAAGTAGTGCAAATAATACAATATTTATATAATATTTGCCCTGTATATTTATACTGTGTCAACTTTGTACATTGCACTTGGTTTTTTGAAGTTCTTTTGTTATCTAAAGTTATTTAATTATTTGTGTTTTTTCTGTTCTGGTTTTGATTGTTCTGCTTTTTAGTGTTCTTTAGAATTCTATTTTTGAATTTAATGTTTATATTCTTATTGTGAAAAGATCTCAGTGTGCACTTTTGAAATTTAAAAAAAAGTTCACATTTCATATTTTTTGTTAGTGTCAGATTATTTATTATATAAGGGTGATGAACTCTGGCTGGAGGGGCCTCCTTTGAATTTTTACCTAGGTCCCCAAGGGACTGTAGGCCGGAGCTCTTCAATTACAAAATCAGTTAGGCCACAATTTGAAATCAAGACATGTAACTGGGCCGCACATGTTCAGCGATCTGTTGAATATGACAAATTTCAAACCAACATAGATCAATAAGACAAAAAATCTGCACTTTTTATTCATTGCCTTGGTTTTAATTGTCCACTTGGCACATGATAAAGGCACATCAAGTGCAAAAAAATGCCATAACAGCATTGGGGTTGAGCAGAATTTGAAGTAGCAGAAATATTATTCCTCTTGAACAACAATTAAATAAATAGAATAAAAAAATTAAAATTCTGTAAATAACATTTTGGTCACATCTTATTCAGGCATATTGCAAAGTGCATAAAAAACCTCAATGTGCACTGTTAGTAGCAATAACATTTGTCTCCCTTTTGAAATAAAATATACTACATTCTGGTCATAACTGACCTTGGCACGCACCCTCTCCCCCAAGAAAGGATTGATAATATTAGCAAACATTGCACATTCACAATTGTGGTTTGTTTTGTTTTAAATTACCACATGTGAGCAGCAACCTCTTTTTATAACTACACATTCCATGACACACACATATCAGTCAACCAAAAATTTCTAATAGAGTTAAGATTACAAAAAGCACCCACTTAAAAACTTGAGTAATGACTTCAGTCTTGAAGGTTTGAGGTTTTCTCCAAAATTTATAACAATTTTCTTATAGCTTTCTACTTTTCTCTGAAAATTTATCTAAATTTTAAACCATTTTCCTCAAATTTGTTATTTCCTCTTCTAAATTTAACTTTTCATATACATTTGAGATTTTATTATAAATTTTAATGGCTATTTTTTGTCTACTTTTTTTAAAATAAAATTAATGTTTTTGAATAATTTTGAAACAAATTGTGGTAAAAAAAATTCACTTTTTTCCCTATATACAATTTGCACTTTTGACCATAATTTTGCAGAGCCAGAACAGAACAATAATTTAACTCTGATTTAAATGAAAAAAATATTTATAAAATTATATTTATTGAAATAAATTAACTTTAGATTACCAAAGATGCAGTTATTTCTGTTATAATGTCTCTATATATTTGTAGTTGTTTGGGGTTTTTTTGTTTTTTGTTTTTTTTTAACTCTCTTTACCAACCAGACAGCAGGACAAACCTTCCTTATTGAATCCTTATTCCTTATTGAAATCCAAATGTTGGCAGGTTTAGTTTATATGAATGCTGCTGACGGATTAAAGTCACTGACTTCCTGAATTTCAGTCATCTTAGCTTGCCAGGTACATAATAATGAACATAAATTAGTTAATATTGTTGTGACTGGTGAAGTCAGTCCTCAGCAATTCAGTCACTTTTGCCTTTCCTTGCAAATGAAGACAAACCACACCTGTTTGCTGAGCGATGCTTCATTATTGTTTCCATTACCAGCGGGTTAAAACCACCATAAATGCCTCCACTGCTTACATACCTCTTCTGATTTTTTTTTTCCGCATTTAAAGTACTTTAATAAGCTCATGCTTCTCTCAGACAGTGACACTAGCAAGACATTCTGCCTGCAGACTGGAGTGGTCACAAGGGCGGGGCGCTTCTGAACTGTACGCGGATGGCGGTCATGCGTGTTGTTCATGTGTGTGCATGTGAACCATCATTCCTTCGTATTTTTTTCTTAAATGTATATTTCCTTGGCGTGGCCTTGGCCGGCGGGCTGCTCGGTGGTTGCTTCTGGGCTGCATGTGGCCCGTGGACAGCTAATTCAAAAGGCCTGCAGTAAAATCGACTCATGTTTTCTATGGCCTGTCTGCTTTAATTTTTAACCATACTTCAATGGCCACTACCCACAGGCCTACACAGCATTGTTAGGGCCTGAACCACTGACAACGTCAGTGGGTGAGAGCCCTAATGTAATTGTTAGAATTTTTCTTTTTTTTTTCTTCTTCTCCATTTAAGATCACATTTTTGTAGTCAGCATGCACGAACACTTACCATTTTTTGCAGGGACCTCAAGACTGGCCAAAAACTTTAATATTTTTGAGAAAAAATGAATGACCCCCAAAAAAATGGCTCTACAGCACCACCTAACATGTGAAGTCAATGGGGACTGGCACACGCTTACTTTCGCATAGAAAGATGAAAATCGGGTGAGATGTTTAACATGTCAAGACATGCAAAAAACTCCATAGAAGTGATGGTCTACACCCAACAGGAAGTCGGCCATTTTGGCAGGAAGTGGCAGTGACCTGATTTCCACCTCACGCATTTGATCGAACTCGTCCTAGGGTTTTTATCCGATTGAGCTGATTTGTGGTGACAATCATCTCAATACCAGACAGTTTGGCGGAAGGGGCGTGGCCAATGTTTGGAGTCTCACCATCACCCTTCCAATGGCTTTTATTCTTGCATACATTGATTGATTTCATCCAAATTTTGTGTGGTGAATAGGTAGCCAATACTGATAATTTCTTTAATAAAGAATGACACATAGCGACAGCGCCCCCTACCACCAATGGACAGGAAGTTGCCATAACTCCCATGCCATACTCATGCGCCGCTTGCCAGAATGAAGTGCAGTTTTCTGAGGTTTATCAAACCACCTGGTTGATCATAACTGCACATCAACTGTAGCATGGCATCACTGCTGTTACCATGGACACGTCCTCCTCGCAGTTCAATCCGTGATCTTGTTGGGATGGTTGGAAACAGCCTGGAGTCATGAAATCTAGAACATAGGTTGAGGTGACTGTCATATGTAGTCCTACATTGGTGGGCAATACATAACTGATAGGGAAATGTTGCCATGGCAACATGGCAAAGGTTGACTCCTTGCCATGGATCATAGGAAAGTTGTAACTTGGACAAACTTTGTCTGATTTTCACCAAATTTTCTATGATGGATATTAGTCCCACCACACACACTCCTTGACAAACATTACAGCGCCACCTACTGCTCACCAGAAATACTGCGCCAAACGGTTTACTTTATTATTCACACAGTGCTTGCCACGACGACAGGAAATTTTCTGAGCCAGCTAGGTACGACTGGCGACGGGGTCCGCACTTGCATGGGGGGCAAGGTCCCGCTTACAGCTGCTTGCAGCTTTAATTAGGGCCTGAGCCACTGACAATGTCAGTGGGCGAGAGCCCTATTGTAATAGTAAGAATTTTTTTTTCTTCTTCTCCATCTGTGATTTCATTTTTGGGGTAGTCACCGTGCATTAAAACTCATCATTTTTTGCAGGTACCTCAATACTGGCAAAAAATTGAATATTTTTGAGGAAATATGAACGACCCCCAAAAAATAGCTCTGCAGCACCTCCTAGCATGTAAAGTCTAAGGGGAGTGGCACACCCTTGCTTTTGCGTAGAAAGATGAAAATCGGGCGAGATGTTGATCATGTCAAGACATGCAAAAAACTTCATAGAAGTGATGCTTGACACCCAACAGGAAGTTGACCATTTTGGCAGGAGGTGGCATTGACCTGATTTCTACCTTGCGCAAGTGACGCGCATTTGATCGAACTTGTCCTAGAGTTTTAGTTCGATTGAGCGCATTTGTGGTGACAATCATCTATACCCATGTGCCATTAAAAGTTATTGACAACTTTTCCAGAAGCTCAACGGTTTGGCCATAGGGGCGTGGCAAAGTTTGATGCCTTGCCATGATCATTCTATGACCATTCTGACGGCAATAATGCTGGTATGCATTGACGGATTTCAACCAAATTCAAAATTATGGATATCAGTCCAATTCCAAACAGTTCTGTAGAACAATATTCAAGGAAATCTACAGCACCACCTATAGGAAGCCGAAAGCTTTGCATCAGAAAGTTTGCATCATGTTGTTTTTTTAATACCTCGGGAATGGAATGTTGGATTGGCACCAAGATAGGTATGATGTATATGGGTATGCCTCCAAACAATTTCAGCTATGAATATTCATGAGTAGCAATAGTGCCCTCTCTTGGAGACATGAAGGTTTCACCAAGGGTTTTCTTCAATATCTCTGAAAAAAATAGTCTGATTGGTGCCAATTATGGTGACAATCGTCTATACCCATGTGCCATCAAAAGCTGTTGAAAAATTTTCCAAATGCCTGATGGTTTGGCGGAAGGGGCGTGTCCAGTTTTGCAGTATCACCATCACCCTTCCAGTGGCGTTTACTCTGGCATACATTGACTGATTTCAACCAAATTTTGTGTGGTGAATAGGTAGCCAATACTGATAATTTCTGTAATAAAGAATGACACATAGCGACAGCGCCTCCTGCTGCCAATGGACAGGAAGTTGCCATAACTCAAATGCCATACTCATGCGCTGCTTGACAGAATGACGTGCAGTTTTCTGAGGTTTATCAAACCACCTGGTTGATCATAACTGCACATCACCTTTAGCATGGCGTCATTGCTTTTAAAATGAACATGTCCCCCTTGCCATTCACTCCGTGATCTTGTTGGGAGGCTTGGGAGGGACTTGTAGTCATTAAATCTGGAACATAGGTCAAGGTGACTGTCATATGTAGTCCTATATGGGTGGGCAACACATAACCGACAGGGAAGTGTTGCCATGACGAAATGGCGACAGTTGACTCTTCCCCATGGAATATCGGAAAGTTGTAACTTGGACAAACTTTATCCAATTTTCACCAAATTTCCTACGATGGATATGGGTCCGACCCTGCACACTTCTACGTAAATATGGTTGACAAAACTTATATCATCACCTACTGCTCACAGGAAGTACTGCTCTAAATGGTTTACTTTATTATTCACGCAGCACTTACTACGATAACGGGAAATTTTATGAGCCAGCTAGGTACGACGGGCGACAGGGTCTACGTTTGCGCAGGGGGTGAGGGCCTGCTTACAGCTGCTTGCAGCTTTAATTGTTAGAATTTTTTTCTTCTTCTTCTTCTCCATCTAAGATCTCATTTTTGGGGTAGTCAGCGTGCATGAAAACTCAACATTTATTGCAGGGACCTAAAGACCTGCAAAAAAAATTTATATTTTGGAGGAAACATGAATGGCCTCCAAAAAATTGGCTGTACAGTGCCACTTGACGTGAAATCAGTGGGGAGTGGCACACACTTACTTTTGCGTAGTAAGATGAAAATCGGGTGAGATGTTTATCATGTCAAGACATGCAAAAAACTCCAAAGAAGTGATGGTCTACACCCAACAGGAAGTCAGACATTTTGGCAGGAAGTGGCGGTGACCAGATTTCCACTTCATGCATTTGATCGAACTCATCCTAGGGTTTTAGTCCGATTGAGCTTATTTGTGGTGACAATCACCTATACCCATGTGCCATTAAAAAGTTATTGAAAACTTTTCCAAAAGCTCGTCGGTTTGGCCGTCGGACTGTTTCAAAATTTGATGCCGCGCCATGATCATTCTATGACTATTTTGAAAGCAAAAACTCTGGTAGGCATTGTCGGATTTCAACCAATTTCAAAATTATGAATATCAGTCCAATTCCTAACAGTTCTATAGAACAATATTCATAGAAATCTACAGCACCACCTAGTGGTTAAAGGAAGAATTGCTGAAAACTGTTTTATTTATTACGCGCCACTTGCCAGAATGACGTGAAATTTTCTGAGATTCGTCAGACCACAGGGATGACCATAATTGCACATCAACTTTACCATTGCATCACACTTGTTACCATGGACACGCCCTCCTCGCCATTAAATCCATGATCTTGTGGGGAGGGTTGGGAAGGTCCTGGATTCATGAAATTTGGAACATAGGTAGAGGGGACTGTCATCTGTCATCCCATGTGGGTCATCAACACATAACTGATAGGTAAGTGTTCCCATGGCGACATGGCGAAGGTTGACTCCTAGCCATGGAACATCGGAAAGTTGTAACTTGGACAAACTTTATCCCATTTTCACCAAATTTTCTATGATAGATAGTAGTCCAAGCCCACACACTACTACTGAAAAATGGTTGCCAACACTTATAGCACCACCTGCTGCTCACAGGAAGTATTGCGCCAAAAGTTTTTCTTTATTATTCACACAGCGCATGCCGTGACAACAGGAAATTTTATGTGCCGGCTGGGTCCGACGGGCGCCAGGTTCCAAGAGTGCGTGGGGGTTGAGGGTCCACTTACAGCTGCTTGCAGCTTTATTTAGATTTTTTTCTTCTTCTTCTCCATCTAAGAGTTCATTTTTGGGGTAGTCACCATGCATGAAAACTTATCATTTTTTGCAGGGTCCTCAGAACTGGCAAAAAATTTTATATTTTGGAGGAAATATGAATGGCCCAACAAAAATGTCTCTACAGTGCCACCTAACATGTGAAGTCAATGGGAGTGGCACACGCTTACTTTCATGTAGAAAGATGAAAATCGTATGAGATGTTTATCATGTCAAGACGTGCAAAAAAAAAACTCCATAGAAGTGACGGTCAACACCCAACAGGAAGTCAGACATTTTGGCAGGAAGTGGCGGTGACCAGATTTCCATCTCATGCATTTGATTGAACTCGTCCTAGGGTTTTAGTCCGATTGAGCTTATTTGTGGTGACAATCACCTATACCCATGTGCCATTAAAAAGTTATTGACAACTTTTCCAAAAGCTCGTCGGTTTGGCCGTCGGACTGTTTCAAAATTCGATGCCGCGCCATGATCATTCTATGACTATTTTGAAAGCAAAAACTCTGGTAGGCATTGTCGGATTTCAACCAATTTCAAAATTATGAATATCAGTCCAATTCCTAACAGTTCTATAGAACAATATTCATAGAAATCTACAGCACCACCTAGTGGTTAAAGGAAGAATTGCTGAAAACTGTTTTATTTATTACGCGCCACTTGCCAGAATGACGTGAAATTTTCTGAGATTCGTCAGACCACAGGGATGACCATAATTGCACATCAACTTTACCATTGCATCACACTTGTTACCATGGACACGCCCTCCTCGCCATTAAATCCATGATCTTGTGGGGAGGGTTGGGAAGGTCCTGGATTCATGAAATTTGGAACATAGGTAGAGGGGACTGTCATCTGTCATCCCATGTGGGTCATCAACACATAACTGATAGGTAAGTGTTCCCATGGCGACATGGCGAAGGTTGACTCCTAGCCATGGAACATCGGAAAGTTGTAACTTGGACAAACTTTATCCCATTTTCACCAAATTTTCTATGATAGATAGTAGTCCAAGCCCACACACTACTACTGAAAAATGGTTGCCAACACTTATAGCACCACCTGCTGCTCACAGGAAGTATTGCGCCAAAAGTTTTTCTTTATTATTCACACAGTGCATGCCGTGACAACAGGAAATTTTATGTGCCGGCTGGGTCCGACGGGCGCCAGGTTCCAAGAGTGCGTGGGGGTCGAGGGTCCGCTTACAGCTGCTTGCAGCTTTATTTAGATTTTTTTCTTCTTCTTCTCCATCTAAGAGTTCATTTTTGGGGTAGTCACCATGCATGAAAACTTACCATTTTTTGCAGGGTCCTCAGAACTGGCAAAAAATTTAATATTTATATAGTATTTTAATATATAATATTAAATATTATAATTATATATTATATATATATATTATAATTATATAATTATATATATTATATATAATTATATAATATAATATTATATATTTATATAATATTATAATAATATATATTATAATATTTTAATATAGTATTATTGATATCAGTCCAATTCCAAACAATTCTATAGAACAATATTCATAGAAATCTACAGTGCAACCTATAAGAGGCAGAAAGTTTTGCATCAGAAAGTTTGCATCATGTTGTTTTTCTAATACCTCGGGAATGGAATGTCAGATTGGCACCAAGGTAGGTATGATGTATATGGGTATGCCTCCAAACAATTACAGCTATGAATGTTCATGAGTAGCAATAACACCCTCTCTTGGAGACATGACGGTTACACCAAAGGTTTTCTTCAATATCTCTGAAATAAATAAGATAAGATAAGATAAGATAAGCCTTTATTAGTCCCACAACGGGGAAATTCCAGGATTGCAACAGCACAGGGATAGCAACACTCAGAGCAACAATCAGAAGGCAAGAAAAAACAAGCAAGCAAGAGCAGCTAATATACATATGTACATATTACTATAAAATATATATATACACACACACACACACAGACACACAGTGCAGAGCATTGTAGCTGGATGGAATAAATATATGAATATATGAACACACAGTGCAGAGCATTGTAGCTAGATGGAATAAATATGTAAATATATAAACACCCACAGTATGGAGCATTGCAGCTAGGTGGAATAAATATGCAAGTATATAAACACACACAGTGCGGAGCAATGTAGCTAGATGGAATAATATGTAGATATATAAAAACACAGTGCGGAGCATTGTAGCTAGATGGAATAAATATATAGATATATAAATATAAACACACCCAGTGCAGAGCATTGTAGCTAGATGGAATAAATATGTAAATATATAAACACACACAGTGCAGAGCATTGTTGCTAGGTGGGATGAAACAGCATAACCGTCTATTTAGTTATCCTACATGGTATGATTATGTGCCCATACATATTCTCACCCTCCATAGCGACCGGTATGTTCCTAGTTGTATGCCGGAGAGGACCATTGTGTAAGTCTATTGCATCTTTTGCATTCAAAAAAAAAAAAAAAAAAAAAAAAAAAAAAAAAAAACTATTAGTTTGTTACGTCTTTTTGCTATCTCTGCGAGCAGCCCTGCTTAGGTTGTACAGTCTGACAGCCGTTGGTAGGAAGGACCTACGAAACCTCTCGGTTGTGCACCTGGGATGATGTAGTCTGCTGCTAAATGAGCTCCTCAGTGCATCCAGTATGTCCTGCATAGGGTGGAACTCGGACTCCAGCAGAGATGACAGTTTAGCCACCGTCCTTCTCTCTCCTATCTCCTCCATCGGATCAAGGCGTTGCCCCAGGACAGAGCTAGCTTTCTTAATCAGTTTGTTCAGTCTCTTCCTATCGGCTGCAGTAATGCCACTGCCCCAGCAGACCACTCCAAATGTGCTGATTGTCACCATAAATGGTACCAATCATCTATATCAGGGGTGGGCAATCATGTGCCGCGGAGGGCCATTCCACTGCAGGTTTTCTGTTCCACCCTGTCTCTTCAGCAGGTGGCTTCACTGATTAGCAATCCTTGGAGCTGATGAGAGCAAACACCTGCTGAAGAGACTGGGTGCAACAGAAAAGCTGCAGTGGAATGGCCCTCACTGCCCACCCCTGATCTATACCCATGTGCCATCAAAAGCTGTTGAAAACGTTTTGTTTGGCGGAAAGGGCATGGCCAATTTTGTTGTATTGCCATCACCCTTCCAATGGCTTTTACTCTGGCATACATTGATTGATTTCAACCAAATTTTGTGTGGTGAATAGGTAGCCAATACTGATAATTTCTATAATAAAAAATGACACATTGCGACAGTGCCCCCTACTGCCAATGGACAGGAAGTAGCCATAAGTCATATGCGATACTCACACGCCGCTTCCCAGAATGCCGTGCAATTTTCTGAGGTTTTTCAGACCACCTGGTTGATCATAACTGCACATCACCTTTAGCATGGCATCACTGCTGTTACCATGAACACGCCCTCCTCACCATTCAATCCGTGATATTGTTGGGATGGTTGGGAACGACCAGGAGTCATGAAATCTGGAACATAGGTTGAGGTGACTGTCATATGTAGTCCCATATGGGTGGACAACACTTAACTGTAAGGGAAGTGTTGCCATGGTGACATAGCGAAGGTTGCCTCCTCGCCATGGAACATCGGAAAGTTGTCACTTGGACAAACTGTCTGATTTTCATCAAAGTTTCTATGATGGATATTCGTCCCGCCCCACACCCTCTTACATAAAAATGATTGACAAAAGTTATAGTGCCACCTACTGCTCACAGGAAGTTCTGCGCCAAACGGTTTACTTTATTATTCATGCAGCGCTTGCTGCGATGACAGCAAATTTTCTGAGCCAGCTATGTACGACAGGTGCCAGGGTTCGCAGTTGCGTGGGAGATGAGGGTCCACTTACAGCTGCTTGCAACTTTTACATTTTTCTTGATTTTCTTCACTTTTACAAAAAAGTTTTCGTAAATCAATTTGAGTTGATTTGATGTACATGACAAAATGAAGCAAAACCAACATTTTCTCACCTGAGTATCAAATACTGCCATAATCTAATATGCATATTAGCTGGAGGACTTGTTGAGATATGAGAACTCTACTATCCTCTTCATACTAAAATAAACATTCTCTATATCAACTGCTATTACTGGCTACATCAGAATACCACTGGTGTGCTTCATACAGGTTGACATACAGTATGTGGTTTAAAAATAAGAAACATGGCAGCTGAAGTACAAATGGATTCAGCTTTTAACAGCATATTTTTCATTTTGCTTAATATTTCTCAGCTACATTAAAGCAAACTCACTAAGATGCAGCCCTGTAATCACAATGCTTCTCATATTGGGCTCTATGCAGCTGCAGAGCATGAGCGCATGCCCATAAAAACATCCCACACGTTCATGAAATGAGTTAATTTAAATATTAATACTCTATGTAAATAACCAATGACTGAATACAACTCCACCTCCACAGGGTAAACATTGCTCATATTTGAGCTTTCCACCTGCTGGAGGCTTCACCCTGCTAACGTGCAAGGAAGAAATTACATGTCAGCCACAGTGTCAGAATGATTAATTTGCCTCTGCATCATTGCATAGTAATCCACCTCACGATGGTGCGATCAATCACACAACGCCCGGTGGGTCGCCATGGCACACACCGCACAAGCCCAACTGAATGCTAAGGCGAGATGAGTTCCTCCCATAATACAGTAACAACAAACAGCTTGATAGACGTGTCTTGCCTTGCAGAAACAGAAAGGAAAAAATTCATACTCATAGAGAGCAACAGTGCCAGGATTTAAAATTTCTATAATGTAGTTTCATGTTGAATTTTTGATTCAGGAATTTAGGAAAGTTGGACCTAAACATGCCAAGATAAAAGTTGCAAGAATCGTGACATGAACCAAAACTTAGTAAGACGCAAAAAGTGCATGGCAACAGTAAACAATAGAAGCAGTTCAAACTAGATAAACACACTTTTTACATTTTCAAAATTTGTCTTTGTATAGTTTGGGGTCAAAAATAGTGTATAGCAAGCATCAAGAGTAGTTCAAATCTCAACCAGCTGTGGTGTGGCTAACTGGCTTCCTTGTCCAGGCCACATACATGTGAGGATGCCGGGATGGAAGCAAACTACACATGGCAGCATGTGCGGCAGCATGTGCGGCAGCATGTGCGGCAGCATGTGCGGCTGGGAAAGACTGTCTCTGACTCTGTTAGCATCAGCACCGGATCACCCCAGGGCTGTGTACTTTCCCCCCCTACTCTTCTCCCTTTATACCAACTCCTGCACCTCCAGCCACCAGTCTGTCAAGCTGATCAAGTTTGCGGACGACACCACCCTCATTGAGCTCATCTCCAACGGCGACGAGTCCGTCTACAGGAAAGAGGTGGCCCAGCTGGCGTCCTGGTGCAGCCACAACAACCTGCAGCTGAACGCTCTGAAGACAGCGGAGATGATCGTGGACTTCAGTTAAGTCATAACCCCTCCACCCCCCCTCACCCTCACAGGCTCTCCCATCACCACTGCAGATTCCTTCCGCTTCCTGGGCACCACCATCACCCGGGACCTCAAGTGGGAGCCGACCATCAGCTCCCTCATCAAAAAGGCCCAGCAGAGGATGTTCTTCCTGCGGCAGCTGAGGAAGCTCAAGCTACCCACCAAGATGTTGGTGCAGTTCTACACGGCCATCATCGAGTCCATCCTCACCACCTCCATAACCGTGTGGTACGCAGGAGCCACTGCCAGGGACAAACTAAGGCTGCAGCGCGTCTTGCGCGCTGCTGAGAAGGTGATCGGCTGCAAGCTCCCATCCCTCCAGGATCTGTACATCTCCAGGACCCAGAGGCGTGCAGGCCGGATCATAGCCGATCCTTCACACCCTGGTCACGTACTGTTTGCCCCCCTCCCCTCAGGTAGAAGACTCCTGCGGGGGCATGTCCTGGGGTGGACATTGCTGCAGCCTCCTACCCTCATTTTTTTTCCCTGGCAAACCACAAACACACTTTCTTTTGCATGCACATGTTACATCTGTAAATCAACAGTAATATGGCCGCCTGGGATTTACCAGGGATTAGAAGGGGCTGGCAAACCACACTTCCAGTGGTGATGCTGGCCAGGGTATAAAAGGTCAGGGGCGGAAGGGGTAGTCCTCATTCGTCATAGATGCCTGGACCTTGAGTGCTGTAGCCCACTGCTGTTTGACTGGTGTGTTATTTATAAGTTAATAATAAAAGATACAGCCGTGGACAAAATTGTTGGTACCCCTCTGTTAATGAAAGAAAAACCCACAATGGTCACAGAAGTAACTTGAATCTGACAAAAGTGGTAATAAATAAAAATTCTATAAAAATTAATAGGTGTGTATAAACTGCGTTCCGCCATGCTCATCACTTCAATAATTATGGACACAACATTTGGTGATGAGGAGAACACGGTTATGGAGCGTGTTGCAACGAGTTTTTGAACGTTTCTGGAGGCCCCTGGCGAGCCTCCTGTGTCATGGCCTAGGTGGTTTGTGGCATTTAGCAACTACCTGGTGGCCCTCAACCTCGGTGAGTTGAAGAAATTGCGAGCAAATTGGGCATGGAAGGGCAGAGGATCCTGGAGACACTAGGCAGAGCTGAAACTTTTGAGGAGGTTGTAAAGCTAATGGCGCAATATTTTCGCGTGCCGGACAACGTCATCATCCAAAGCATCTAGTTTCAACAGCGCCACCAGCAGCCAGGAGAGCCGGTGAAGAGGTTTGTGGCAGATTTGTGTCAGCAGGCGGCAGAATGTAATTTCGGAGCTCTACAGGACAAGATGATTTGGGACCAGTTGGCAGAGTATATCAGGTGTTTGGCTGCCCACTCGCGCCTCCTGACCCATTCAGGTGAATTGATGTTGACCACCACCTTTGATATTATCCAGCAGTTTGAGGCAGCTGAGACTATAGCGAGGGACCTCAGCAGACAGTCATCCTCATCCTCAAATGAACCTCAGCTAAAGACGCTGACAGCAGACCCTGTAGATGAAAACAACGTTGAGGAGGAAGGGGAGTACACCTCCGTCATCAGAATAAGGTCTTCTTCTTCTTTTTCTTCTTCTTTTAGATTTGATTGGCAGTTGGCAACAAGCTTGTAGGTGCATTACTACCATGTACTTCACTCTATATCATCATTGCTAAGTCCGCCACATACTCTATATATGAGAATACGGTCGACCCCAGGAACACCGAGATGTTACGGCTGTGGATCCGCTAGAAAAAGCACTAGGAAAGCACTCTGGAAAATGTGGCCAGCTACACCATTTTGCGTAAGCCTGCAAGAACTTTGAGTGTGGGGAATGTGGAAAAGGAGGGGTCTCCTCCACGAAGACTCCAAATGTCATGCATATGGTTGTACCTGAATCCGGTGGCCGTATCTATTGCACGGTATCTCTGGACAGAGTCGAGGTACTGATGCTGGTGGATACGGGTGCAGTGGCTTCAATTTTAAATCTGCAGACAGTGAAGAGCTTGTTTCCCCTGGTACCGCATCCAGAAAATGGTGGTCCCATTTTACGGCTACAGCAGAAGTAGGATTGCCGTATTGGGGTACATCGAGGTGATGGCACGTTATAAGTCGAGGAGCATGGCGGTTGTCCGGGTGCTGGTGACGGCCACAGGATCCAACATTTTGGGATGCGACATGTTCTACACCTTGGGTTTCTCCATTGCCAGTGACACTGGAGAGGAGTGGTTGAGTGGAGACTTGTGGAACCGACCCCTGCCGGAGGTGGGCGATGATGCGATCTTCTGGTGCACTTCAAGTGCGCACCTGTCGGTCTAGCCCCGGTGCGCGCTTGAAGTGCACCAGAAGACGGCCCTTGAAAAGGGCTTCGGGCCGGACCGGAAAGAATACCAGGTCAAAATGGGAAGCCCCCCCACGGCGGAGAGATCCAAAGAGACTTGTTAGAGCTCCCCTGGGGGTTGGTGATACGGTTCGCCCTAGGATAGAAACTTGGTCAAGGGGATCCCATAGACAGCGTGGACTGTATGATGACCAGGGGCAGCTGCAAGTGGAGGCTACCCGGAGTGATGGCTATTTGGGCCTGTCGGACCGAATGTGGAGGCACCCCAGCGAGCTGCGTTGGGTGAAGGTGAAGAAGAGATGATGTAGTCCGTCCCCAGAGACTAAAAGGTGGCGATGCTCTGGGTGGGAACCACAGGATGTAATCCTGGAGGGGGCCATTCGACGAGTTGTGTGAAATGACTGTGAGTTGTTTGTTTGAAAGAAAATGTTCAGCATTTGCCTCACAGGTCTGGTTGTTTATAAGTTAACTCTGCTGGGTTTGTGCTCCGTGTACATTTAATAGATTGATTTGAGTGTTTAATTGACTACATTTGGGGAGGTTATATATTTAAAAAAGAGAAACTAACGCAAAAGAAAAGAGATGCAATTACTGTATTTGGCTTTGAGTTTTTCTCTCTGAGGAGTATTGGGTTAACATACACTGAGATAAAACCTGTTTATTAACTGGAATAAGGGTGATAGGTGCTCTGAGACTCGACCTGGTGTGTGTTCATGTGAGAATGTGTTGTGCAAAATTGGCTACCTCAACACTGTTTTCTTGTGTGTGTACTCTTATGTGGGGGTGTTGGGGGTGGGAGGCCGCCAGTGGAGTTAGGTTTGGCGAAAGATGCATGTGTTCATTGTTTAGAATGCACTGTGTTTAGGTGTATTCATTGCTGGTTCTGGGGTTATTTTCCTTTAATTAGAAGCACGGCCTATTTTATGTTCTGCACTAATGAGAAAGCTGCAGAATAATCCGTTTGGCCGTGTAGGGGGCGCTGGTAGTCTACCCAGCCTCCCAGCCTGAGTTGTATGACTGGATAGATTATTTGTTTATTTTTGTATATGTTGTTTTCCCCTGTTAGTGCATGAGTCAGGTTCTAAAGTTGGGTGGGCCAATTGTGTGGTTGCATTTTTTTGAAGTGGGAGAAATGTTACATCTGTAAATCAGCAGTAATTTGGAGGCCTGGGATTTACTGGGGATTAGTGGGGGCTGGCGAACCACACTTCCGGTGGTGACACTGGCCGGGGTATAAAAGGCCAGGGGTGGAAGGGGTAGTCCTCTTTCGTTGTAGACGCCTGGACCTTGAGCGCTGTAGCCCACTGCTGTTTGACTGGTGTGTTATTTATAAGTTATTAATAAAAGATACAAAGTGCCTTCCGCCCTGCTCATCACGTCAGTAAAAATGGACACAACAGCACACATGCACACACACACACACACACACACACACACACACACACACACACACGTCTCTGTATTCTCTTTCAGGTGCAGATTTCAGGATTGTGCTGGGACCTTCTCAGAAGCAGCAATTGTTTCTTGTGTTTTCTCTCTCTTTGTTTTTCTTTCTTTCTTTCTTTCTTCCTCCCTCCCTCCCTCCCTCCACGCCCCCTCACCCCTTCACCCAAACACTTCATATCCCTTCAATTCCCTCCCCCACTTCCCCAGTCAACCCAGTATCATGGCCATGCATGTAATTGCCATGTTGATCCACTATGGACACCATGTAACTGTCACAGTTCAAATGCACTAAGCGCCTCTTCTGTAAGGTGCACTCTTAAAGGGACACTAGAGTAAAAATCAAATTTTTTCTGTTGTTAACATGTCTCTAACATGTTTTTTGTGACTTACAAGACATATCAAGAGCAGAATCACTCAAATGTCTCATATCTCTGTGTTTTTGCTGTAAAGTTTCCCTTAAGCCCCACCCCACAAAAAATGCAAGTTTTGACAGAGTGTTTCTTGCTACAGTGCATCAAGAAAGTATTCACAGCACTTTTTCCACATTTTGTTATGTTACAGCCTTATTCCAAAAGGGGTTAAATTCATTTTTTTCCTCAAAATTCTACACACAATGCCCCATAGTGACAATGTGAAAAAAAGTTGTTGGGAAAGGTCCCAGATCATCACATTGCTAACAGTTAACAGTATCCCCATGTCTGTTTACTGTCACTACAAACTCAGAAAGAAACATGCCAATCTACAAAATCCAGCCCCAGGCAATCTTCAGCTTTATCGCTGATAAGTGGCATATTGATTTCTTAGCATGGACTTGAGACTGGGGAAAACACTGAGCAGATGAAATAACCATTGAATTTTCTCCACGAAGAAATTATTGACTTCTTTGATGTGTGTTCAGGGACTATTTCAAAAGGCTTTCAAGTAAAATCTTTTTCTTCTCAATAAAATGCAAGTCACAGGAAAAATTAGTATAGATGTCCTTTTACATTTTTTTATATTGATATAAGTACTAGTTAGCTCACTTTTTTTTTAAATTCCACTGTCCAAACTCAAAACACTTTGAATTTGTGTCACTGAAAGCTAGGATGACTGATGTTGAATTTCACTGTTTTATTGTAACCCTAACAGAGGGGAGAATTTCTAAATGAAGTCAACAGTTTCACAAAACTTTAAGCACATATGATAGGAGGTTTCTAATACTTTCCACTGAGATTCTTTCAAAGTAGGTTTCAAACCATATAGATTCAGGCCAAGCTGCATCCGATGGAAATACTGGTAACTGTGAAAGACAGCTGGTTCATCAAATCAACCACATAGCATTCCTTGAAAGTGCTCATTTTCACAGTTTCCAAGGAAGATTTCTCAGTTGGTTTAGTCTAACAAGCCATCTGGTGCACAAGGTTGTGCTGGTTGTATTGCCTTGATAAGCCAGCATCACAGCTCCCTCTTGATGCGTCACGGTTTGAACCACACAAGCAAATAGCATCCGTTCACCCTCTAGAAATGGCTGCTGGAGTCAATAATGTGAAATTTACACAGAGATCCACATTTAGCTCGGTTTGCTGTGCTTCTCTGGCTAGGTATTGCACCTTTTCTTATTGGTGTCACTTAGGAGTGATGAGGTAATTTAACTCAAAAGAGTCTATTAGCACTGTTTTTTTTAGTTGATTTTTTTGATTTCTTTGAACTCTGAACTTTTTAAAGGTGTTCTGGATTGTATTTTCAGGAAAACAAATGTTTTTAGAAATAAAACATCAACAAAATGTTTAGGAACGTGCAGAATTAAAGCCTTTATAACCTTTTAAAAAATAACGTATTGATGGAAAAAATCTATCTATAAATGCAGCATATCTGTGTGTGTGTGTGTGTGTGTGTGTGTGTGTGTGTGCGTGCGCACACACGCGCGCGTGTGTTCCTCAGATATCTCTCAAAAGTGCTTTGCTGAGGTTACAAGGGTGTGCATCTCCGATTATGGAGTTGCTCAGCAAAAATATGTCATTTTTATCAATTAAAGTTTAGTCACCGCTTTCTTCATGCCCTGGCTTCTAGAAGTGTGAGCGGAGCATCGGATTGAGTCCTTGCATAATATGCGGCATCACGACCAGTCACCAGAGCGCTCCACAAACAAAACAAGGAAGTGAAAAGAGAGAAATTTGACCAGGAAAAGAGAATACTGACGATTTAATGCTTGAAAAATTATACTATAATGTTGCCGTGATTGTGCAGCTCTAAAGGATAATTCGGCATATCGATGGCTGAAATGCAAAACCTGCAGGATTTTCTGATTTGCAGACTTCCCTTTGGATGATGAGAACAATGAAGGCTGCTCATATCTGTCTGCAAGACAGTTTCTCCCTTTATTGTGACAGAAAATTATTCTGATGAAAAAAAAATAGCATAGCATTCTGCAAGAAAACAGTGGAGGTTTTTTTCTCAAAAAAAAATGCATTTTTCAGATAGGAGGTTTTGCATTTCGGCCATCGATATGTGGAGAACACAAGGTGGGGGGAGAGCAGCCGGACCAGCTTATCGCAGTCCCACCTTCCCAGGGAGCAAAGCCCAGCATGCCCGATTAATGGGACGGAGTCTTGGCTGCTGCTTCACCCTTGCCACCGTTGTCCTTTGCGGCACCGCAGGATCAACATGGCGCTTCTCCCGGTGCACGGCTATCTAAAAATTAAAAGTTAATAATACCACCATGATATGATTGTGGAGCAGAATGGCCAGATCAGTTTCGTATGATATGCGGACACATATGCGCATGCTTTGAATAAATGACGACCGTGACAAAAACCACCTAAATAACAAAATAAATCATTTTTTATTTACTGGCAAATTGGCCACACTGATGCAACACCTACAGCACACTGCAGTCATTCTTCTGAGTATAATAATGTTGGGTGTTTTGTATTTATAATATTACTAACATATAAAAGGATGCATTACAGTGGGTCTCAAATATTTGTCAACATGTCCTGTTATAGTACTGCATGAGTTTATTGACAATAGACTGTAACCTACACATATAAACTAAAACAATTATAATGATGACTGAACAACTGCCATTCCCCAAAGTACAAGACACAACACTTATGAATATACTGTAACTCCTAAAAGATCACACAAATAAGTCTGACAAACAAATTAACAAGGGTTCTTAAACAGTCACTAATATTGGATGTCCCGTTCATTTTCAATAGTTCTGTAATTAATATTCACACAATCAAATAAATCTTAGTGTTCAGTCCCTTTTATATTTGTCAAAGTCTAACATGTGATTGTCTACATATTAGAAGATGGATGGATGGATGGATGGATGGTTACACCTCTTTGCATTCCACTTTCAAACACAGCCTACATTTGGGCCTGTAAAGCTTAATTGGCCTACCTGTTTTCAGAAAGGAATACTTGCTTTCTATGGGCATGCACTAGTACTTAAACTATTTTTATGAGTCCAAAACAATCATACTATTAATATCTGAGGAGATGGATGATGAGACTACAGTGGCTGGTAAGGAGGCCACAGCCAATAGCATAGCTAGGTTGATGTCACATTTCACCGGCTCTTTGTAAGTTCATATGACAAAAAAAGTCCTTGCTTGACATGCTGTATCTGACTCATAATCACAAAACAACTAAGATTGTAGAATAGTCTGTGCTGCATGTTGATGCAAGAGTAAGTGTGACACCTACTGGCAAAGAGGTCACACTGTTGTCTCTCACCTTTAAATATTGCTGTGGATGTTAATGAACTTCTGGCCGATGTTGCTTAGTTGCCTTATAGCTATGACTAGTTCTACACCATCCATCCATCCATCCATCCATCTTCTTCTGCTTAATCCTTTTCGGTTCTCATGGGTGGGGTGGGGGGTGGGGGGCTGGAGCCTATCCTAGCATCTCTGGTCAAGAGGCAGGGTACACCCTGGACAGATCTTCAGTCCATCGCAGGGCCTACACAAAGAGACAGACAACCATTCACTCTCACAGTCATACCTAAGGACAATTTAGAATCCCTAGTTTTTGATGCCAATTAACCTAACTTACATGTTTTTGCCATGTGGGAGGAAACCGGAGAAATCCCAGAGTAAACCCACACAGACATGGGGAGAACATGCAAACTCCACACAGATCACTGTTGGTTGGGGGCTGGGATCGAACTCAGGATCCCCCGGCCAAGGGTGAGTTGCTGTGCTGCCGCAGTGCTAACCACTCCACCACCACGCTGCCTAGTTCTACACCTGCAAAAGAAAAACAAAATTAATATTTTCTGGATTATTTAGCGAATGCAAAGTCCTTAAGCCAAGCAGTTGCCTCCTGGTTTGCTGTATGGAGGGTGTGTAATCCT
Source organism: Pholidichthys leucotaenia (assembly GCA_020510985.1). NCBI lineage: Eukaryota > Metazoa > Chordata > Actinopteri > Cichliformes > Pholidichthyidae > Pholidichthys > Pholidichthys leucotaenia. The sequence continues at coordinate 329,696,596 of CM035840.1, read as the reverse complement.
CCTTCCAGTCTTTGGAGCGGGCAAGCCTCTATGATGTGTTCCATAGTTTGCTCCTCTCCACATGCGCACAGTGGGCTAGGGCTACTGCCCCATCTGTGAAGGCTGGCCAAGCAGGGGCCATGTCCAGTCCTGAAGCGATTGAGTGTAGACCACTGTCTCCTTGGGAGGTTGGTGCCCGGGACCTGTTGGTTGGGGTTTATCACCAGCTGTTTGTTTGGGACCTCCTTGGTCTCCCATTCCTCTTGCCAAGCTGTCTGGATGGTAAAGTCAGCTGGGGGAGGGTTTTTCCAAATCGGCCGTCTGGATGAAAGTCGGGCAGTGGGTGGGGTGTAGATATCTGCATGGATTGGTAAGTGAGGAAAATCTTTAACTTTTTGGAGCATCCTTTGAGTTAATGCTGCTCGCCGGATGTGTGGAGGGGCTATGTTTGACAGTACAGAGAGCCAGGGGAGTGGTGTTGAGCGGATTTAATCCATTTAATCCATTTTCTGGATTAAATGACCTTCATAACTCAAATTAATGTTATTTCTCTTTTTTCAAAGCAGTTATTATAAAAGTACAGGGTGTATAATTTTGGGGTAATGAGAATTCTGAAAATTAATGCAGCATACAAATAAAACCTTAACCTTGTTTTCATTGTTATATAATCACTCTTAAGTAAAAGTTGTTGCATTTTTGTGTACTGTCATGTTTTTTTTTTAAACTCAGGAAGAGAGTCCTTCTCAATGTAGGTGACCATCTTGGATCACCATGACATCTTACCAAGTCTTTATGTCAAACTTTACTCAAATCGCTTCTGCATGTTCTTGCTTTTGAAGAGCGTGATGACTGATAAAATGTGAATTGGTTGCATATTGAAATCTAACCCAGCCACAGGGGGTGCACAAGCCAGTGTACGCCTAGTGCCGGTCCAAGCCTGGGAAAATGGGGAGGATTGTGCCAGGAAGGTCATCCAACGTAAAAACCTTTGCCAAATCAAACTTGCAGATCATGACGAATGAGACTTCCATACCAGATCGGTCGAGGCCCAGGTTAACAACGACCACCACTAGTGCTGTTAACCGACAGGGTGCCGGTGGAAATTGGGCTACTGTTGGTCAAAAATCAAGGAGGAGGAAAGGGGGAGGCGTGTTAGGAGGGAGAGAGAGAAAAGGAAAGGTAGACGTGTGGAGGTGAGAGTAGGGATGTTAAATGTAGGGACTATGACTGGTAAAGGCAGAGAGTTGGCTGATATAATGGAGAGAAGAAAGGTAGATATACTGTGTGTTCAAGAAACCAAATGGAAGGGAAGCAAGGCTAGGCACATTGGAGGTGGATTTAAACTTTTCTACCATGGCGTAGACAGGAAGCGAAATGGAGCATGAGTAATCTTGAAGGAAGCGTATGTAAAGAGTCTTCAGGAGGTAAAGAGGGAGTCAGACAGAATCATGAGCTTGAAACTAGAAGTCAATGTTGTGATGTTGAGTGTTGTCAGTGCGTATACCCCACAAGTTGGGTGTCAGGTAGAAGAGAAAGAGGAATTCTGAAGTTGGATGAAGTAGTAGACAGTGTTCCCAGGGGGGAGAGAGCAGTGATTGGAGCGGACTTTAATGGACATGTAGGTGAAGGGAACAGAGGTGATGAGGAGGTCCTGGGTAAGTATCGTTTTAAGGAGAGAAATGTGGAAGGACAGATGGTTATGGATTTTGCTAAAAAGATGGAAATGGCTGTGGTGAACACATACTTCAAGAAGAGAGAGGAACATACAGTATGTTACAAAAGTGGAAGAAGGTGCACATGGGTGGAATACACCTTATGCAGAAGGAGAAATCTGAAAGAGATAGGAGACTGCAAGGTGGTGGGAGGGAAGAATGCAGCTAGACAGCAGAGGATGGTAGTCTGTAGGATGACTTTGCAAAACAAGAAGAGGAAAACAGTGAAGGCAGAGCCAAACATTAAGTGGGGGAAGTTTCAGAAGGAAGAAGGTCGCACAGAGTTCAGGAAGGAGTTGATACAGGCTCTGGGTGGTAGGGAAGAATTACCAGATGACTGGGAAAGTACCGTAAAAGTATTGAGGGAAACAGGTAGAAAGGTATGTGGTGTATCTAATGGACAGAGGAAGGAAGATAAGGGGACTTGGTGGTGAAATAAGGAGGTATAGGAAAGTATTCAAAGGAAAAGGTTAGCAAAGAAAAAGTGGGATAGTCAGGGAGATGAAGAAATTAGACAGGAGTATTTGGAATCTAGGCGCATGGCAAAGAAAGAGGTGGCAAAGCCAAAAGAAAAGGCATATAGTGAGTTGTATGAGAGGCTGGGCACTAAGGAAGGAGAAAAGGACTTATATCGATTGGCTAGAGCGAGAGACTGATTTGGAAAGGATGTACAGCAGGTTCGGCTGATTAAAGATAGAAATGGTAATGTACTAACAAATGGCGAGTGTGTAGAGAAGATGGAAGGAGTACTTTGAAGAGCTGATGAGTAAAGAAAATGAGAGAGAGAGGAGGATGGATGAAGGAAAAATGGTGAACAAGGAAGTCCCGAGGATTAGCTAGGCGGAAGTGAAGGCAGCTTTGAAGAGGATGAAGAATGGAAAGGCGGTTGGTCCAGATGACATACCTGTGGAGGTATGGAGATGTGTAGGAGAGATGGCAGTGGACTTTTTAACCACACTGTTTAACACAGTCTTGGAGAGTGAGAGGATGCCTGAGGAGTGGAGAAGAAAGTGTTTTGGTACCAATTTTCAAGAACAAGAGTGATGCTCAGAGTTGTAGTAACTACAGAGGCATAAAGTTGATCAGCCATATTATGAAGATATGGAAAGAGTTGATGAAGCCAGGTTAAGAGGAGAGGTGACAATCAGTGAGCAGCAGTATGGTTTCATGCCCAGGAAGAGTACTACAGATGCATTGTTTGCTCTAAGAGTGCTGATGGAGAAGTATCGAGGTCAGAAGGAGTTGCACTGTGTCTTTGTGGATCCAGAGAAAGCATATGATAGGGTGCCAAGAGAGGAAGTATGGTACTGTATGAGGAAGTCAAGAGTAACAAAGAAGTATGTGAGAGTGGTGCAGGACATGTATGAGGGCAGCGAGATGGTGGTGAGGTGTGTTATAGGAGTGACAGATGGGTTCAAGGTGATAGACAGTTGGGATCACACTCCTCAGCCTCACTGGGAAGGTCTATGCCAGGGTACTGGAGAGGAGAGTTCGGCCGTTGGTCGAACCCCGGACTCAGGAGGAGCAATGTGGTTTTCATCCTGGCCATGGCACATCGGATCGGACCAGCTCTTTACCCTCTTGAGAATCCTCGAGGGTTTGTAGGAGTTTGCCCAAATAGTTTATGTGTGTTTTGTGGACTTGGAGAAGGCATTTGACCACGTCCCTCATGATTATTTTGTGGGGGGTGCTTCAGGAGTACGGGGTATCGGGCTTGTTGTTACGAGCTATTCAGTCTCTGTACGACTGTTATGAGAGTTTGGTTCGTATTACCAACACTCGGTCAGACTCATTCCCAGTGAGAGTTGGACTCCGCCAGGGCTGCCCTTTGTCACTGATAGAAAAATTCCATATTATCCATATTATTATTACATTATTATTACATTGTTATTCTTATATCATTCCATGACTTTCCCATTTCATGTCTGGTGTTTATATGTGCATTCCATGTAGGAATAAGTTCATATATTCCTTTATATTATTCTTTCATGTCTGATATATTTTTGGTGTGTTTCTGTGAGCAATTATTCTCTATCTGTGGCCTTCAGTGGATGTGTGTGTGAGTGAATGCAGGTCAGCAGAGATGTAAAGGGTGACCTAGATAATCTCTTTTTATTTTGTTAACCTGCTATGCTAAGTTTCTGTGACCAGAGGAATGTGCTATAGATTAGATTTATAGACACTTAGACTGTCTTCAGGAGATGTCTCCAATATACCAAGGACTTCTCTCCCTTTGTTTATCTATCCTGAAGGGCTATAAATATCAGACTCAGAAAATGTATGGTCAGAGATTCAGTGTGTGTGTGCTGAGGGCCGTGCTCATGTAATCTCTCCCCCAGTGGCCATGTGTAAATAAATATACTTACATTCAAATATTCCACCTGATTTTTGACTCAGAATGATTATGCTGAAAATTATTATCAGTCACCGACCCGACCCTGTTCATAATTTTTATGGACAGGATTTCTAGGCGCAGCCAGGGAACGGAGGGTGTCATGCTTAGTGACCACAGGATTTCATCTCTGTTGTTTGCAGATGATGTTGTCCTGCTGGCTTCATCCAGCAATGACCTACAGGTCTTACTGGGATGGTTTTCCGCTGAGTGTGAAGCGGCTGGGATGAGAATCAGTACCTCCAAGTCCGAGTCCACGGTCCTCAGCAGGAAAAAGGTGTATTGTCCACTCTGGGTTGGGGACAAACTCCTGCCCCAAGTGGAGGAGTTTAAGTATCTTGGGGTCTTATTCATGAGTGAGGGGAGAATGGAGCAAGAGATTGACAGACGGACCGGAGCAGCATCTGCAGTGATGCAGACGTTGTACCGGTCCGTTGTGGTGAAGAGGGAGCTAAACTCTAAGGCAAAGCTGTCGATTTACCAGTCAATCTGCGTTCCTACCCTCACCTATGGTCATGAGCTTTGGGTAATGAACGAAAGAATGAGATTGCAGATACAAGCGGCTGACATGAGCTTTTTCGTAGGATTGCTGGACTCACCCTCAGAGATAGGGGGAGGAGCTCAGTCATCCGGGAGAGGCTCAGAGTAGAACTGCTCCTCCTCCACATTGAAAGGAGCCATTTGAGGTGGTATGGGAATCTGATCAGGATGCCTCCTGGATGCCTCCCACTTGAGGTGTTTTGGGCACGGCCCTCTGGCAGGAGACCCTGGGGCAGACCCAGGACTCGCTGGAGAGACTATGTCTCCCAGCTGGTCTGGGAACGCCTTGGTATCCTCTCTGAAGAGTTGGAGCAGGTGGCTGGGGAGAGGGAAGTCTGGGCTTCTCTGCTTGAACAGCTGCCTCCGTGACCCGGACCTCCAAAAAAAGGGGTAGAAGATGGATGGATGGATGAATTTACTGTATAAATTAACTCGCTGTCCAAAATTAAACAAAACCCCACAAAGTGCCTTATTGCAGCTTCTTTTTTAAATGCTAAACTAAAAATCCACCAGGTACCAACTCATACCTTGTTAAAGTTTGGACAGTTTGGACAGCTGTAATAATAAGACGGATGGCTAGTTATGATTCAAAATTCTAAGCCTGCTATAAGAAAGTGATTGTGAACTAAGAGAGACATTGAAAGCCCTTTTTTTCCCCTCAAGGTAACCTGGGCATGTGTGTATAATTATAAACACCTTTTCAAAAGTGTATTTAAGACACCATGCTGCTCACCTTATTCACAGGGATAATATGATTAAGAGCCACCCATGGTGTTTTGCAAGCGAGCGTGCATGTTGCGTGTGTGTGTGTGCACGCACACAAAGGGAAACTGGTCAGCAGCCAAAAACACCATCTTAATGTTTTCTCCCCCTCCTCCCACAGGCCTTGAGCAGCATGACGCTTGCGCCATGCAGAGTCTCGCCTTCAAATCACTAGCCGACTATCACACTGAGCAAGGTTACATTAACACCCCCAAGCCACCAATCATATATAAGACTATACACTCAAGGTGTTAGATATTTAAGTCCTTACAGGACAAAGATCACCCTGAGGTTTTGTTGTGTGACATTTTCATCTCTGTACATGTTTCTGTGTCTGAAATGCAAGCTTGACTCGATGACCTAAATGAGGTGATTCCACGTAAAAACCATCATCACTTTAGGGATGATAGGAATGATACAAAAAATATGAAAGACAAGTACTGCTATGTTAAAAAATTATATATAACCATCTAAAATATTCAAGACATTTAGTTCATTAAGTCCACTAATGAGGAAGATTCAGGTATGAGCCATTCTACCTAATAGATTTCTCTCATTAGATTAAAGAGAAGGAGATGGAGATAAATAGTAGGAGAAGGTGTGAGATGGAATTTTAAAGCAGCAGCTGCAGCAGTTCTGCATGATTATGCTAAGCTGTAAAATAATGATGGGAAAGGGGAGGTCAGTGTTCTTGTAGCCTAAAATGTGTGCATGTTCATACTCCAAAATGCAATTCCAGCAATTATCTAACAGAGAGATGTTGTTCATTAATCACAGACAGCATGACCCAGAAAATTCTCTGTTGTGGAAAGAAGAAATAAAAGATAAAGTTTGAGGACATAAAAACAAAGAGAACCACAATAAAAACACCCACTGTCGAGAATAGAAGCTGAGGGTTGTTGCTATAACTCAAGATTCAGAGCTTATTGAGGAAAGTTTAGGTTTGCAAAGATGCTTTATCTACAATTAATTAATCTTGGTCACATGTCCTGCAGGGTTATCTTGGTCTTAAAATGACCAATTGGTTGTTGAATTAGTTTTGGTGGTAGAAATAGTACATACAGTGGGGTAAAAAAGTATTTAGTCAGCAACCAATTGTGCAAGTTCTCCCACTTAAAAGATGAGAGAGGTCTCCAATTTTCATCATAGGTATACCTCAACTATGAGAGACAAAATAAGAAAAAAAAAAATCCAGAAAATCACATTGAAGGATTTTTAATGAATTAATTGGTAAATTGACACCACCAACTTCCTGAAACTTCTACAGTGCTTCACCTTCACTCAGCACGCTGATTTCCCAACTCACTCACATGGACATTCTGGATCTGGTCTGCTCAACTGGATTAACAATACTCCAGCTGAGCAGCATCAACCTCCATATCTCTGACCACCTGGTAATCATCATGGACATCAATGTTTCCATCCCCTCCCCTGAAGAAAAGCGCACAATATCCTTCAGAAATATCAAAACCATCACTCCCCCAGTCCGCTCAGCCTCACTCACCAGCATGATATCTAACTCCCCTCTCCCGCTCTCTGATGACCCCACAGATCTTGTGTGCTATTACAACACCACCCTCTCCTCCTGCCAGAACCAGTTAGTCCCCATCAAAACTAAAACAGTCTCCTTCACGCACTCTGCTCACTGGTACACTCCTGAACTCTATGCCATGAAATCGCATAAGTGACAGCTGGAAAGACTTTACAAGAAAACAAACCTAACAGTTCACCTCCAAGCCTACACGGACCACTTCCAACAACACAAGACTGCCCTCAACAAAGCCCGGTCCAACCTCTACTCTCATCTCATACATCATGGCTCCAATAACATCAAAACACTCTTCTTTACAATAAAAAAAACTTCTCAAATCCATCAATAACACCTTCCCATCGTTCACTGCTGAAAAGGGCAACTCATTCCTGTCTTTTTTTCCAAACAAAGATCACCACCGTCCACAGCAACGTGACAACCTCCCCTCTGATCCTGTCCCCTCTATCAGCTCTTCCCCTCCACCTCTATTCAGCCACTGTCTCATTTTCCCCCACTGACACCTCTAGAGCTCACTAAAGTTACCACAGTCATGGGAAGCCCCACATCCATACTGGACCCCATCCTCTCCGCACTTATCAAGTCCTGCCTCCCATCTCTCTCCCCACTCATCTGCAGCATCATTAACGCCTTCCTCAGCTCCGGCTCAGTTCCTGACCCCCTGAAACTCGCCGCTGTCACCCCAATCCTAAAAAAAACCTGAATTAAACCCTGACATCATAAATAACTTCTGTCACATCTCCAACCTGCCCTTCCTGTCCAAAATCCTAGAATGTGTTGTTGCCACCCATCTCAAAACCCACTTCACCTCCAGTGACCTTTTTGAGACATTCCAATCTGGATTCCATTCACTACACAGCACTGAAAAAGCCCTGCTCAAAGTAACAAGTGACCTCTTCCTCTCAGCTGACTCTGGACTCCTGAACATTCTCATCATGCTTGACCTCACAGCTGTCTTCAACAAGACAACCACACCATTCTCCTCTCCTGTTTGGAAACCTCCCTCAACATTACTGGTACAGCTCTCTCCTGATTCCACTCATATCTCACCAACAGACGGCAATTCATTCACATCAACAACTGCACCTCCCTCATAGCCCCCCTCTCCCATGGTGTTCCACAGGGTTTTGTGCTTGGTTCTCTCCTCTTCATCCTCTATATACTCCCGCTTGGTAACATCATCCGCTGACATGGCCTTAACTTCCATTGTTATGCCGACGACATTCAAATCTACATTTCCACTAAGTGCATAACCACAGTAACCTGATCCATACTGGAAAACTGTCTTTTGAAATAAAATCCTGGATGCAAAAGAACTTTCTACAACTCAACTATGATAAGTCTGATATGATGATCATCGGCCCAGAATCCCTCATCAAAACAACCCACAACTTCAACCTCACTGTTGCCAACTCCACACTTTACCCATCCCCACAGCTATGAAATATTGGAGTCATCTTTGACAGCCACCTCACTTTTGAACCGCACTTCAATCATGTCACCAAAGCTGCCTTCTGCCACCTAAAAAACAGCCTCACTCCATCCTTCACTCACCTTCTCCGCCACAGAAACCCCCATACACACATTTATCCCATCCAGACTCGACTATTAAAATAACATTCTTTATGACTCATCATCCAAAGTCCTCCAGAAACTTCAATACATTCAGAACTCAGCCGCCCGTCTCCTTACCCAGTCTCACTCCTGCAACCACATCACCCCATTCCTCCAGAACCTCCACTGGCTCCAAATTTCACAGTGCATACAGTTCAAAGTTCTCCTCACCTTTAAAGCCCTCCATCACCAGGCCCCTTCCTATCTTACCAACTTGTTGCACCGGCACCCCCCCCCCCCCACTGCCTCCAGTCCTCTGATGCGCACCTCCTCTTTCCACCACACAGAACCAAGCACAGAATCTGGGGGGAAAAAGCCTTTTCCATCACTGCCCCCACCCTCTGGAACTCTCTCCCACCAACATTGTCATGATTTAATACCAGAAAGGCTCAAATGTTGGGCAACCACACCGAATGAACACTCAGATTCAAGGAGGAAAATTTGACACAACTTTAATGAAAACCAAAAGACACACAATGCTAACTTTATGAATGCATAAACAACGCAAATCAGACACTAACTTAAATATACACAAAAACAGGAGTACGCTGGAGCTGCCCACAGCCTGAAAGAGAGGACAGAGACGAATGGTTGATAATGGGGATTACTAGAGAGGAGTAAGTTTGTGAGGGAAGAGAAGAGCTTACTGTACAAGCAGAGGGCCCAGCAGGGAACTCCTGCATGGGACACAATGGGGAATGACGGGATGAGGATTGGATGGGTTGACCTGGGTGGAAGAGTCCGTTGTCTGGAGATGAATAGTTCACGTGAGCATGCGCAGCCCCAGAGACACATCGCTGAAGTGGCAGCAAACCTGAGGAGAAGATACAAGAGGATGAGACAACGAGAATGAGGATTTGGCCAAACAACATTAATTGAGGTCGTTTGTGGCAGCAATACCCAACGGTCCAATGGAGAAGCATTCACACGCTGGCTCTTTTATACGCTGGTAGACCAGGAAGCAACAGGTTTGTCCAATCACGGAGGTGTAATGATGAGCGCCGGAGCCGGGAAGAAACAAAAACAGGAGAGGAGAGGTGCACGCTCACCTGATCATCACAAACACATCTGTGACTGCACAGACTTAAACTCCTTCAAATCATTATTCAAAACCCACCTGTTCAGACTTGCTTTTACTCTTTAATTTTAATTGTGCCGGGGGGGGGGGGGGTTGTCTCTAATGTAAAGCGTCTTTGAGTGCCTTGGAAAGCACTATACAAATAAAATTTATTATTATTATTATTATTATTATGTGGTATGGTTGATGGGAAGGGTGGATGTCATGTAGGATGGTTGGGTGGTTTTGTGTATTTGAGGGGTGGTTTGAACAAGTGGACTTTTGAACCAATGGACCTACGGAATATTGACTAGTCACCACTGACACACAGACGTGGACAAAATTGTTGGTACCCCTCTGTTAATGAAAGAAAAACCCACAATGGTCACAGAAATAACTTGAATCTGACAAAAGTGGTAATAAATAAAAATTCTATGAAAATTAACCAAAGAAAATCACACAGTGCTTTTGGATTGTGGTTCAACAGAATTATTTTAAAAAACAAACTCATGAAACAGGCCTGGACAAAAATGATGGTACCCCTAGAAAAGACTGAAAATAATGTGACCATAGGGACATGTTCAACCAAGATTTGTCCTCTAATTAACATCACAGGTGTCTACAAACTTGTAATCAGTCAGTCGGCCTATTTAAAGGATGACAAGTAGTCACTGTGCTGTTTGTTGACATGGTGTGTACCACACTAAACATGGACCAGAGGAAGCAAAGGAGAGAGTTGTCTCAGGAGATAAGAAAGAAAATTAAAGACAAGCATGTTAAAGGTAAAGGCTATAAGACCATCTCCAAGCAGCTTGATGTTCCTGTGACTACAGTTGCACATATTATTCAGAAATTTAAGATCCACGAGACTGTAGTCAACCTCCCTGGACATGGCCGCAGGAGGAGACGGATGATACGAATGTTAACAAAAGAGCCCAGAACAACCTCTAAACACATTCAAGGTGAACTCCAAGGTCAAGGTACATCAGTGTCAGATCACACCATCCGTCGTTGTTTGAGCCAAAGTGGACTTCATGGGAGATGACCAAGGAGGACACCACTGTTGAAAACAAATCATAAAAAAGCCAGACTGGAATTTGCCAAACTGCATGTTGACAAGCCACAAAGCTTCTGGGAGAATGTCCTATGGACAGACGAGATGAAACTGGAACTTTTTGGCAAGACACATCAGCGCTATGTTCACAGATGCAAAAATGAAGCATACCAAGAAAAGAACACTGTCCCTACTGTGAAACATGGAGGAGGTTCTGTTATGTTGTGGGGCTGCTTTGCTGCATCTGGCACAGGGTGTCTTGAATCTGTGCAGGGTACAATGAAATTTCAAGACTATCAAGGTATTCTAGAGAGAAATGTGCTGCCCAGTGTCAGACAGCTTGGTCTCAGTCGCAGGTCATGGGTCTTGCAACAGGATAATGACCCAAAACACGCAGCTAAAAACACCCAAGAATAGCTAAGAGCGAAACATTGGACTATTCTAAAGTGGCCTTCTATGAGCCCTGATCTAAATCCTATTGAACATCTGTGGAAGAAGCCGAAACATGCCGTGTGGAGAAGGCACCCTTCAAACCTGAGACAACTGGAGCAGTTTGCTCATGAGGAGTGGGCCAAAATACCTGCTGAGAGGTGCAGAAGTCTCATTGGCAGTTACAGAAATCGTTTGATTACAGTAATTGCCTCAAAAGGTTGTGCAACAAAATATTAAGTTAAGAGTACCATCATTTTTGTCCAGGCCTGTTTCATGAGTTTGTTTTTTAAAATAATTCTGTTGAACCACAATTCAAAAGCACTGTCTGATTGATTAATTGATTAATTTTCATAGACTTTTTATTTATTACCACTTTTGTCAGATTCAAGTTATTTCTGTGACCACTGTGGGTTTTTCTTTCATTAACGGAGGGGTACCAACAATTTTGTCCACGTCTGTAAGTTGTGTGTTACACAGCAAAACAGACAGGGCATAGGAAGACCACAGTCGCTCTGTCGTTGGGGTTACCTGAAACTGGATCTAGTTGTGTGGAAATATTTTGTTTTTAATGCCGTTTAAGATTGCTGCAATATTTATTAAAGAAAAACAGTGTGGATAATCTGGCCATGAATTCTCCCACATCAACAGTACTCCTTTGGAGTGAAGTTGCCAGTGTACGTGGTCTGTTTTCGTTCCGTTTCTGTCTCTTCAGGTTGAATTTATTCTGCCACCCAAAGAAAAAAACATTGTTCAGTGCAACTAGAACCAAAACACCACAGGGAAGGTCCTTGTAATAGAAACTTCAAACACAGGTAAACTGTCTGCATATAAAACCCCCACATCTAAAAGTGCTCTTAAGATGTGGCAGTTCATATTAATTTCTTGTAATATTTGATGCAGAATTTAAAAATATATTTGAAATTCAATCTGCGCTACAGTTGAATAGTTCCTTTGCAAAAACAGATAAGTCCAATTGTTTTAATAATGAGAAAAACAACTTTTCATCTGTTGGTTTATATGTGTTAGTATTTCCAATTCAGTTTCTAAGACATGGTCACTTGAAGTATGAGTATCTTTGACATAATAAAGCAAAAAATTGAACATCAACTCATTGTTATTTTTTGACAATTTATTAGTACTTTTTTCCGCACAAACAGATAAGTCCACAACACAAACACAAAATGCAAAAACAGACATGTCCCAAAAACCATGCTAGTTTGTCTGGAACATACTTGAATGTCTATAAGCATCAATGTAGTATGATTGACACACTGATTTAGGCATATCTACTCAGTAAAAGGACTGCAAACATCATGACGAGAGAATTAAGAAGATGGTAGCACTGAAGCTTTGTTGACTTAATCAGTACTGTCACCCAAAGAAATGTGGTATTTATCCAGGTACTAAGGGTGTAGCATTACAACATCAATCCTATTGCTTGTGGAGTCAGGTGTGTTATAATACTGTACTATAGCTATAATACTACTATAATATTGTGCCGAGCACACTTGGCCTTATTTCGTGAATATTGTTTGCTGTTCTGACCTTGTTTGTGCCCTACTGGTGAACGCATCACTGGTTCATCTGCTTCATCAAAATTATCCATATTTGACAAAAAAATGCAACAAAATTGTAAAAAAAAAAAAAAAAAAACTGCCAGGGAAATCACTCAAGGCAAGCAGGGAAATCAGTCAAAGCTAGAAGACTAGGGAGGTAGCCAAGATGAGTCACGTGACCCAAATACCAAGTGCTGATTTGCCGTGTGGAGTTATCTGGTTTTGTAAAAACAGGGTCCCGGCATTTATGGGCTTTTTAAAAAGAACAGGAACTTCGTAGTGTATATAACATAGGACATATCGGATTTTTAGATAAAACCATTTGAACTTCTATAAGTAGGTAATGTGAACAGTTGTTTGTTGTACACAGGGAAATTTTCTTTGAAGTGGCGTTTATTGGTTTTTGCAAACGAACTCTTCAGTTTATGAACTGGACAAATAAGAGAGTTCCTGTTTTCTTTGTACTGGACATACTGACAGCAAATAACACTGACTTGTGAAACTGTCCTTTATAACTTATAAAGAAAAAAATAGGATTTTGTGATATCATCAAGAATACTGTGACGTTTCAAGGGTTCATACAATAATTGGAGAGGATTTGGAATGTAACAGGCATTTATTTCTTCACCGACAAATTACGCAGTGCAGAGGGGAGGTCATTCACACACACACTCCCCTCAGTCAGGGTGACACAGACACGTAATCTCTCACACGCAGGGAAAACAACACTATCACAACCAGACTTATAACACAATTATAACGATACAACAATAATGCTCAGAACACAAGAATAAAAACAGTCTTTGAATACCCCATGGCGCAAAGCATACCGGGAGAATCCCCCCACTCCTTATCACAGCCCCGACGTTACACTGTCTCCCCCTGGACTGGTTTCTGTCCCCAGAACAATAAGCCCAACTCAAACGTCCAATATGAACTCGTCCAGGTGTCAGGGCACCCACAGTTGTCGGCAGCTAGCACACACAGGCCCGTTAGTGTCCATCCGAGCCTTGGCCGGGATCCCTGGTCGTGATGGGGCATCTGGCTCGGCCACCTGCAGGGCAGCTGGCTGATACGGGACAAGGCGGTCACGGTTAAGTACCACCACCCAGTTGCTCTTGTGCAGCCTCACCCTGTACACTACATCCCGCAGTCTCTGTAGGACCACGCATGGTCCCGACTAGTGGCTCGCCAGTTTTAGTGACAGTCCCTTTTTTTCCACTGCGGGCAGAAAACCCAGATTTGATCCCTAGGTGCAAAGTCTCTCCCCTGGCAGCGGGGATCATACACTCGCTTCTGTTGACTCCCCGCCGCAACCAGGGCCTCCCGAGCCAGTTCATGTACTGTTTGAAGACATTCTCTCAAGCAAAACAAATAATCCAACCTTGATTTGCTCCGGGGGAGGGCCGAACACCAAGTCCACCAGGGTGCGCAGCTTGCATCCAAACATCAGCGCTGCAGGAGTGCACCGGGTGGATTCCTGGACTGCTATCCGGTATACCCATAGGACCATGGGCAGGTGCAGATCCCAGTCTCGCTGTTGCTGGTCCACTAGGACAGCAAGCTGGGTGGTCAGGGTCCAGTTAAAGCATTCATCCAGGCCGTTGCTCTGTGGGTGCAGCAAGGTGGTCCGAGTCTTCCGGATGCCCAGCTTTCTGCAGACCTCCCCTAAGACCTCTCCCTCAAAGTTCCATCCCTGGTCACTGTGCAGCTCCTCTAGTGTGCCCAACCGACAAAACATCTCATCCACCAGCTTTGATGCTGTGGTGGTGGCGCTCTGATCAGTGACTGCATACACCTCTGGCCACTTGGTGAAGAAATCCATTGTGACCAGAACGTAACAGTTCCCCCGATCCGTGGTCAGAAAAGGGCCCAGAATGTCCACTCCCACATGCTCCATGGGTTCCTCTACCCGGTACTGCTGCAAGGGGGCATGGGATTGCTGAGTCGGACCTTTCTGAGCTGTGCAGGTGTCACAGCAGTGGACATTTAGCTCCACGTCCTGATGACGCCCCGCCCAGTAGAACTGGGCCCAAAGACGCTGCAGGGTCTTCGTCACTCTGAAGTGGCCCGCCCCCACCAACCCATGGACCAACTGGAGCATCTTGGGGTGAAACCATCGGGGGACCAGCAGCTGCCAGATGTGGCGCTGCCCAGCTGGAGACTGCCACCACTGGTAGATGACACCCTCACAACAGCAGAGGTTGGCCCACTGGGAATATAGGGTCTTGGTCCTGGGTCAAGCACAGATAAAGCCTCCCAGACTGGCCGTTCGTCCATGTCCAGCCACTGCCGGACCCTAGAGACGACAGCATCTCCATGTTACGCAATCCGAAGCTGCTGCGCGCCGAGAGCCTCTGTGATGTTATCACTGGGGAGTGTTGGCTGATGATCTGAGGACGCACTGTGAGCCACTGCGTTATCCCCGGCCGCAGCGGTTTTGATAGCAGCAATCTGTGAGACTGCTGAGTCACGATCCTCTGCCCACTGGCAGTGCAGACAGGCCTCCACAGCACAGGGGCACCGGGACAGCGTGTCAGCTTTGGCATGGAGGCGGTCTGCTCAGTGCATAATCTGAAAATCATAATCCTGCAGTGCCTCCAGCCATCTTGCTAACTGTCCATCCGGCTCTTTAAAATTCAGTAGCCAGGTCAGGGAAGCATTGTCCGTCCTGAGCCGAAACTTCCCCCCATAAACGTACAGGTGGAAATGGTAAAGCCCTGGGATGACTGCCAGCAGCTCTCGGTGGATGACGCAATAATTCCTTTCAGCTCTACTGAGAGTGCGAGTGAAAAATGCACCCGCCTGCTCTCCATGTTCTCCCTCCTGTGATTGCACCACTCCGATGCCCTGGTTGCTAGCATCTGTGTCCATGATGAAGGGGCCAGGATACTGCAACAAGGGGGCTCCGATAAGCACCGAGTGGAGACAGGAAAAAGCAACACTTCTATGTCAGCTGATGTAGTGGGCTAGCGATGGTGGCAAAATCCTTCACAAACCTCCTATAATAGGAGACCAGTCCAAGGAAGCTCCACAGCTCTCCTACATCCCACTGGACTGGCCAGTTTCTCACCGCTGCCACCTTCTCTGGGTCAGTGGCGACTCCCGCATTGCTGACGACGTGGCCCAGGGAGATGGTTTCTCACAAAACAGGTTGCATTTCCAAGGGCGGAGCCACAGCCTGGCCCAGCGGACAGTGTCCAACACCTCCCAGAAGTTGGACAGGGCACCACCAAGATCAGGTGCATGAACCAGCAGGTCACCGAGATAAACGATGCAGCGGCTCCGGGGGACGTCAGCCAGATTCGCTCCATCAGGCGTTCAAAGTTGGCCGGGGCATTACAAAGTCCAAATGGCATCACCTTGAACTCCCGCAGTCCCTGCCCGATGGAGAAGGATGTTTTATGACAGGCTTCTTGTGACAGCTCCACCTGCCAATAGCCACTGCAGAGGTTGAGTGAGCTGAACCAGCTGTGAACTAGTGTGTCATCGATGCAGGGCAGAGGTTAGGAGTCCTTATGGGTGATGTCATTCAGGCACTGATAATCCAAACAGAACTACCATGAATGGTCCTTCTTCTTGACCAGAACCTCCAGCGACGCCCAGGGGCTGCTGGAGGGTTCAATGACATTCACCTCCAGCATCTCGAGTCTCTTGCTCTGCTGTTGCCTGCCTTGAAAAAGGTAGACTGCGGGGGCGGATTGGCCTGGTCTCACCGATGTCAATCTGGTGCTGCACCAAGCTGGTTCGGGTGCACTCTTCATCCCTGGTGGTGAAAACTTTAGTGTAGCAGTCCAGCAGCTCCCGCAGCTGGCGTCTCTGCCCCGGCTCTAACCCCCTGCAGCTCTGCTGGAACAGCTCTTTGACCACCTGCTGTGCTTCTGATGATGTGGCGATTCACTCCGCTGGTGACCCCTCGCTGCTGTCTCTAGCGGCGATGACGATCCCTGTGCTCACACTGATGCTACTGCAGCGGTCGGCTCTGGCGGTGGTTCCCCACTGATGGCCCCTCGATTGCGTGGGTCCCTTGGTTCCCTATCTGGCTCTTGTCACAGAGCACAATGGTCTTAGCACCCAGCAGGACAGAAGAGCTGTCAGTGTCAATCTTGGCACCCCATACTACGAGCAGATCCAGTCCAATGGTGCAGGGGTCTTGGATGTCAGCCAGCCAGAACGGATGGTTCATGTTCTGACCGGCCACTCCCATGACAAGGACTCGTCACCCTCCCAATCTGGCGTGCTCACCGGTGGCTGTGATGATATAACGCCTGGTGGGTCGGACCAGGGAGACGATGGAACCAATGTCAATCAGGGCCTGGATTGGCACGGTGTCCAGGCTGCACTGTAGGTATAGCCCTGGCGAATGTCCAAGTTGGCCCAGACGTGATGAGAGTTCACTAGGGAAAATGTCTGTGAGAGGCAGCAAATCCCCATCTGTGCCACCTCGCTTTAGTTTAAAGCTGATGAGGGGGCTGGTTGTAGCAGAGTAGATGCGGGGCAGTAGCGTGTGATGTGGCCTGGCTCCCCGCAGCAGAAGAATTCCTCCTCATGCCGCCGTCATACTCTCGGCGGCCGTGCAGCTGTGGTCTGGTGCGGCTACTCCTTGTCCTCACTCTCAGCTGTGGCCTGGAAAGCTCTTTGCCTTGGTGATGAAACGTCAGCCGCGTGATGCAGCATCAGCTCCACCCGCTCTGCCTTTGCCACGGCTGTCTCCCAGCTGCTCATGGTGTGAATCCAGACGTGTTCTTGGAGCCGGGCTGGGCGGAGCACTTGGATGAAACTCTGCAGGGCAAGCTTCTTCACCGCCTCTGGCTCGAAGTCCGAGTAGCTACATTGTGTCAGCAGCTGGACATCTGCTGCTCTCTTGGTTGCATTGCCAGCAGCTGGCCAGCTGTTCCTCGATGTGGTCAGCGTAGGTTGCCCTCCTGAACTGCCTCCGAAGTGCTCCCTGTAGCGCTGCCCACCTGTGATGTTTTTCAGGCCAGAGATTGGACAGCGTGCAGAGAGTGCCGCCCTCCAGAGCCAGTGCGACCTGCACAGCTGTCTCTTCAGGTGTCCAGCTGTTCAGCATGGCGGCTAATTCAACCTGGATGAGGTAGTTGTCCAGTGAGATTTCACCACCAAAGTGAGGAAGCTTGGCTGGTTGGGACAGTCGCCTCCGTGCTGATCACGGCCCTTGGCTGCTGTGAGATCGCTGGTTTGTAGTTTCCCCGCTGGCGCTCCCCATCCTGCCTTGAAAAAGGTGCGACAGGGGATGCGCTTGCTCCATCCTGCCCGCTTCCCCATTCTTTGTGGCGAGCGGCTCCGAGGACTGGCGTGCCTGCTCCGTTGCCCATCTCTATCTGGGCGATGAGCTGTTCCAGCTGTCGAACCTCTGCCTTGGTCCTCGCTTCCATCTCTCAAATATCCCACTTTTGACACCAGTGTGACAATTTAAGGGTTCACACAAAAATGAGAGAGGATTTGGAATGTAACATGCATTTATTCTCCACTGACAAATTATGCAGAACAGAGAGGAGGTCATTCTCACACACACACACACACACACACCTCACTCAGGGTGACACAGACACATAATCTTTTACACACAGGGAAAACAAGACTATCACAACCAGACTTATAACACAACTATAACGGTATAACAACAATAATGCTCAGAACACAGAAGTAACACTTTGAATACCCTGCGGCGCAAAGCATGCCTTGAGAATTCCCCTGCCCCTTATCACAGCCCCGACGTTACAATACATTATTGTGAAAATTCACAGGAATATTGTGATAACATTTTTGGGGGCCATGTAGTTCACTCCTAGTCTAGGGCATCTGAGAAAGTCTTATCAGAGAAAATGGATTTGCGGTTTTCTTCTGCATTAAATACAAACTGTTTTAAATAGTAAATACACACACACACACACACACACACACACACACACACACACACACACACACACACCATGTACAGTCATGTGAAAAAATTAGGAAACCCTGTATAAGCCTGTGTGTTTTTTTTAACATATTTGGACGTATGGATATTTAATATCAATGTTAAAAAATACTGGTAAATTCATGTAATACAACTTTTTTCAAATTTGCTGTAAAATGTCATTCTAAACAAATAATGAGGAATAAATTAGGACACCCCCCATCTTTTTTAGGACACCCCCACACATTCATTCCCACTTAAAATGACTAAATCAAAAAAAAATGCAAAGGAAAAACAAAAACAAGGTTAGACATAAATACATGAACATTTCTTAATAAAGAACTGAATATTTAAAGGGGTGTCCAATTTTTTTCACATGACTGTAAATACCTTAGTATTGAAAAAAATAGATTAGTTTTCCTATAAGCTGAGGTTGATCTTTCATTTAGAATTGCTTTTATTTGGTTTGGATTTGTGTGACATATTTTTTTGATAAAATATCTTCAGACTGCTATTGCTAACTCATATTTCTATTTGTACAAAGAATTGAATTATTTCTGTTTCTTCTGGTATGTATTATATTATCTTTTTTTTGTTTTCTTGTAATAGAGTGGAGTTTCACCCTCTGGGAAACCTTGTGCTTTATCTGTCTCTGCTTTTGTGCAGGGTGATGATGACATTCGCTGAACCCTCATTTTTCCTACCTGGTTTATATTGTATTTCTTACTCAATTTATGCAGTGCATTTTAGGATTCATGACCTGCTCTTCCATAGATATTATTGGTTCTTTTCAAATTCATACCTACACAAGTGTGGAACATAGAAACAAACTGTAAGTCAGACAGTTGTTTCCTTTGATGACAGCAGATGGATGTAAAATGAGATGAGACAGAAAAAAAATAAACAGAACTGTTGTAAGTTTATGTGCCCAACTGCTGCTATAGGAGTCAAGAGACAATTAGGGTGTTGTCATGGTAACAAATGCCTCCTTCTAAAGTAGCCCCTTTTAATCAGGCCAATGAGTGCCATTTTTGTGATAGAGACGTTGCCAGAGATGGCATAGCAACCAGATAAATATAAATTCCCTTATGTCAGCTCCAGTTCTTTTGTTTTGCAAGATTAAAAGAACAATAAATTAAAACTACTTAAAGCTTTGGGATTGTGCAGTTTTGCAGTATGTTTTATTGGGTAATCAGAAAGGAAATTATCCCTCTGAGCTAACTCTGTCCTTTTGTTTAGGCTATATGGTGTAGTAAATCATCAGTGTTATGTGCAAGTAGCGGACACATCTAATATTCAACAGTGATTCAACAGCTGAATTAATGAAATGTGTTTTTTTTTTTGTTTGGGGTTTTTTTTTATTTGTATTTTGCAAACACCGGAAAATTTGTATATTTGGAAAATAAATGGTAATTTGCAATGGGGGTTGAATAATTTTGAGCTCAGGTATACAGTATGTGCTGGATGTGGAATTCAACCACACAGGTGCACGTCTCTTCAGACTGAAGCCAGCAGTGCAGGAAAACCCTGGCAGAGATAACTGGTATAGTGGTGATGGGGCTGTGGAAGTATAATATGATGGACAGTGACTTTAATTTGGCATGTGGCTAAAAGTTGATCATTCTCTTTCCTAAGTTAAAAGGTCATGATTGGTACGAGACAAAGTTATGATGTTAACCAAAACCATCAAAGCAGTATTGAGTATACCGTATGTTGGAGTCACATGCTAACACTCATGCACTTGTGTCAGCGGTGGTTGTTTTCAAAGTGCTTTATAAATGAAGGTGGATTGGACTGGATGAGGTTCAGAAAGAAACAAAACAGTTAAAGGTGAACTAGACAGAATTTTCATGGAAATTTTATTTTCAAATAATGCATAAACAAAATATTTAGAAATGTGCAGAAATAAAGTCATTATATTCTTCAAAAAATAATATATTGATGACATGGGTGATGATGGGTTCCAAGGTTGTCATAGCCAGGAGCGGCACTGGGGTTAAGCTCCTAGTGCTCATAAAATGCTCCTTACGGCGTGAGTCTCGAAAAGCCTCTGACAACTAAGTCCAACTCCCAGCCTGCCCGTGTGGTTTAGTCTCTAAGCCCGGCGGAACTGCTTTTACTAATAGGAGAAGGGGCGAGGGCGGATCTCTGGCGCCTTAAAACCAGATGCTTCGGGTAGATGGTGGCTCGTCAACCTGGGAAGGTAGCCCATCTAGGGGAAGGTAAACCCTGATTTCAAACCTCCGCTGCCTTGCGGCACACCCGGTCACGGGAAAGGCCTCGGGAGTCAACCCTGAGGAAAAATCCGGAGTGGGAGCCCCTAAGGCAGTTCTCTGTTGTGCTCAACATCGTTCTGGCAGCTCCTGCGACGGCGCTGGTGCCAAACTATAGCAGCCCTGCTGTTCCTTTGGATTCATCAGTGACGTGGAGAGGGGGGACATGCTGCATGGGCAACATCTTGTCCTCCATGTTTTCCTGCCCAGGCTTGAATCCTACCAACGCCCAACGCTGGAAGGTAGAACACCGGTGCGCATCGGCCTGTTCAGCCACAGGCGGTGCTGTTCCAGCAGAGTAGACGTTTAGGATTCTCTTCCATGGTCATCATAGACCGACGGAGGCCGACGATACGAATATATTGATGAAAAAATACTTTTTAAAAATAATAATAATAATAAGTCCAAAATATTCATAATATTTCCATCTGAGCAGGTGGAGCTATGGTAGTAACATAGATATTCTGTATACACACTAGATAGGAAACAGCTAACATTTCATGGCATACGGAGGCACCATATTCTGTAGTAATTATAATGGTTGACAGTAACTGCAGCAATGTGATAACATGATACACAAACAGTCGCTCATTGTATTTATTGTAGTGCTGATTAATCTCCATGAATATCCTGTTAATACACGACTAATCATGATTAAAAGAAAAGTTGTTTTGTTTTCAGTGTAATCTACCATGACCTTGTTATTTTTCAAGTTTTTCATAATCTTAATGCAGTGCACAGATGTGCTTTCTTTCTGCATTTAAAGCTTTCAACACATCAGAAATGATAACTATCCACAATATTCTGCAAAAAAATCCTAATAAGTACTGCAGAAATATTCCTAGCAACTAGTGACCGCTTATTACACAAATCATCTTGTTAGCTTAGCTGTTAGCCCTTCTCTAGAGCTGCATTAGTCTCTTCTCTTCTTTCCAGCATTGAAGTTGAGAATGGGCATTGATACAGTCCATATGTCTGTTGTGTATGAATAATATGAGACAGGAGCCGTGCTGAACTGAACAGTGAACCACATTTTATTATCAGAACACAGAATTGTATACACCAGTGGCCGCACCCGCCTGACGTCACCCTGTGGGTGGGTATGGCATCACACACAAGCTACACTCACAACACCACACTTCCCCTCCCCCTTGCAAAATGTAAAATCACACACACAATCGAGACCCTCCCCAATTTAGGACCTGAGTCATGCACTAAGAAAACAGGGGAACAATTAACTGTAATAAAATAACCTACAACTTTCACACAAAACAACTAAAATTGGACCGAGTCTCTAAAATACTTAAAATATTCCCATAACACACCACATACATACTGTCATGCACACCAGCACTATGTACATGTATTTACATTAAAATTTTTATGTTACTCTACAGTCCCTGGACAGCCATGAACAAAACTGGCTCGCAGACCTAGGGCAACCCCATGGCATGCGTGCCCTTGGCCGCCATCTGCCCGCAGGATCAAAGCCACCCTCCCCGGCGAAAACCGAGGCCCATTCGTCAGCGCCACTTGCTGCCTCAGGCGCCTCACTGTAAGACCCAACACTCTCGTCCAGGTCGCTACGCTGCACTGCCTCCATGTCCAGCTGCTGCCGCTCTCCCTCAAGGCTCTCAGCGTCACTCTCGTCAGCATCCCTGTCCAACACAGGCGCTTCGTCGCTGCTCTCAGCACCCTCGTTCCAGGCGCGCTGCTGCATCGTCTCCATACCCAGCCATAGCTGCTCTCTGCCAGGGCTCTCAGCTTCGCTCTCGTTGGCGTCACTCTCCGACCCATGCGTTTCTTCGCTGCTTTTGGCACCATCGTTCCCAGTGCTCTGCTGTGTCGACTCCATGTTCAGCTGCAGCTGCTCTCCCTCAGGGCTCCCAGCATCACTCTCAATGGCTCCACTCTCCGACCCAGGGGTCTCGTCACTGCGCTCAGCACCCTCATCCCAGGTGTTCCGCTGCGTCGTCTCTGCACCCGACTGTCACTGCTCTTCCCCGGGGCTCTCAGCCTCCATGGTCCCGCTCACTCGCTGCCTAGCCTCCAGCTGCAGGGATGACTCCTGCTGCTCTCCCTCTCCACTGTCGTTGCACACTGTGCCGTCCAACTCATCAGCGCTCCGGTCCTCCATATTTCTGCGCTTCGCGGCTGGCCCACCGTCTTCAGTGACCAGGCACTCCCCCGGTCCCACCTCGATGCCTAGCTGGTAGCTTGAAGCCCTCTTTTGGGTCACAGTTAGCTTTGTGGCTAGCCCGTCCATAGACACTGACTGTGCTGTTAGCTTCTCCCAGCTAACTAGCTTAGCCTCGTTTGGCGCCAACACTCCCAGCACCCACAGCATCGTGGTCCTCGTCTGCCAGGCGAAAAAATCGGCCAACAGCTTGACAGCATCCTCATCGCGCTCCATCTCTCCCAACGTACCGAGAATTCGTTAGCCCTCCGTGCTGAGATGATGGGCCAGGAGCGATTGTCGTCTTCTCCCGTCGAGTCCACCCAGGCCCAGTGCCTCGATGTAACACTCAAACATGGCCCTCCACTTCAACCACAGGATCACCGGCTCTCCCATGTACTCCAGAAATGGCACTAGGGGTTGAGGTAGCCCATACGCTGCCATGATTATTCTCATTGTCAATATGTTATGTATGAATAATACGAGACAGAAGCTGTGCTGAACTGAACAGTGAACCACACTTTATTGTCAGAACACAGAATCATATACACCAGTGGCTGTGCCCGCCTGACGTCACCCTGTGGGCAGGTACGGCATCACACACACACTACACTCACAACACCACAATGTCCACATATTATGACAGTGATACTCCACCAAACTGAATTGAACAACGTGAATTAAATAAAATGAGGAGTTTATTCCTGCTTTATTGCTTATTTTGAGGCATGCCATTGACTGGCCAAAAAGAGTACCCGAATTTTGAAAGTTCCACTTTTTTCATTCTGCCCCACTGCCCCCCCTCCACCATGATAAAAAAAAAAAACCAAAAAAAAAACAACTTAGATATCAAAGAAGTTGGTTCAGGACAATTCTGTGAATGTCCTTGAGTGGCCCAGCCAGAGCCCAGACTTGAATCCAATTGAACATCTCTGGAGAGATCTGAAAATGGCTGTGCACCAACGCTTCCCATCCAACCTGATGGAGCTTGAAAGGTTCTGCAAAGAGGAATGGGAGAAACTGCCCAAAGACAGGTGTGCAAAGCTTGTGGCATCATATTCAAAAAGACTTGAGGCTGTAATTGCTGCCAAAGGTGCATCAACAAAGTATTGCGCAAAGGCTGTGAATACTTATGTGTATGTGATTTCTTGTTTGTTTTTTTTTTTAATAAATTTGCAAAAATTAAAAAAAAAACTTTTTTCACATTGTCATTATGGGGTATTGTGTATAGAATTTTGAGGAAAAAAAACAAATTTAATCCCTTTAGGAATAAGGCTGTAACATAACAAAATGTTGAAAAAGTAAAGCGCTGTGAATACTTTCTGGATGCACTGTACGTCTATAGCCAGTAAGGATGTCACAGCCGGTCACAGCCAATACCATAACTGGGTTGATGTCACGTGCCTCTACAAAGCAGTTGGCTGCAGATTAAATGCAGCGCCTACTGGCCAGGAGGTCACAATGTTGTCTCTATCACATTTAAATACTGTATGTTACTTCATTCACATTGCAAAGCTTTAAAAGACTGCTTACATAAATGACTCCCGTGTTTAAGTGGAATGAATTTTAATCATTCGGGTGTTATTTCATTCCTGCGGAGAACATTAATTGATATTTTAATGTCTACATTTGTGCTTAAAAAAGAATCCCTTTATACATGAAAAAGGTGTTTTAAATACTTTGAGGGCTCACTGTCACTGGGGCCAGTTGGTCCTCGACTTCCCAAAGGGAATTGTCCCACATTCCCGGCCATCCCGTACTCACATTGCTTTTAGCACAGCCACAACTATGTAAGCACCACTATCTCTTGCAGAAATAGAATATGCACGCATGCCCTCATACACGTCCTGAAGCCCACCTTTCCAGTACACCAAAACCAAGGGAATTGGCCACAGTTTAAAGAAGCAGGCTTTGGATTGACAAACTTCAACTCAGATTCTGACTATTGCTTAATACGTACAGTATGTTCATGCTATTATATTCTCAGGGCATTTTCACACCTGAAAGTCCACACCAAGTTATGGAGTAAAGTTTTAATTTTGTTACATTGTATACATTTGGTCCAGTTCAGTTTGGTTTCACACTGCTCTTTATCTAAGTGGAAACAAACAACTTTACGTGACACACTGACATTGTGTTGTCATGATGACATTTATGTAGTTAGCACAGACATGCAATTAGCAAGTTTGCCACTCACCCTTGGAGGTGTTTTCTACACTTAGTTTGCGCACGTTCTCATATACTGTATATGCACGCAGACATACACGCACAAGTGTCTCTCCTTTAACAGGTGCGGAAACCAGACTCGTGTCGAGACTTCTTCGGTGGAAGAAGCAGTTTGTCTTTTGTTTGTTTTAGTTGTTGGTTTGTCTGTTTTTTGTCTGTTCCCCTCCCTTTTCTTTCCCCCCTCCATACACTTCCTTTCCCTCTTCCCCATCCTGTTGGGTCTTCCACGGGTAAAATAATTAAAATGAAGTATTAAAAGTTATTACAGGAGGAGTTTACAACAATATGCAATACACAGTTAGATACCGTATAAGCTCCTCTTGGCAAAGTAAATCTGTTTTGGCACAATAACAGTGACAGATCCCTGTTCTGTTTGCCTAGCTGCCTGACAGGACAAGGGGGAAAAAAAAGAGTTTGGTTTCACACTGTTCTTTATGTAAGTGGTAACAAACAGTTTTACGTGACACACTGACATTGTGTTGTCATGACGACATTTATGTAGTTAGCACAGACATGCAATTAGCAAGTTTGCCACTCACCCTTGGAGGTGTTTTCTACAGCTCTGGACACATCAGTACCCACACTCCATTATATTTGTAGGTGATCTAGTTTTCGGAGGACAGAATATTTTCAGGTCTTCATCAAAGAGGACATTTGTCCTTCTCATCGGCTGTGATAATTTTCAGCTGGCATTGCTTCTCTAATCTTTAACACTCTCTGCCACATCCCCTCCAAAAATATCTGGTAAGTTTCTGCATTTATTAGGGCCCGAGCCACTGGCAACAGTGGGCGAGAGCCCTATTGTAATTGTGAGGGCCCGAGCCACTGACAAAGTCAGTCGGCGAGAGCCTTACTATAATTGTTAGAATTTTTTTTTTTTTTCTTCCTCTCCATCTAAGTTCTCATTTTTGGGGTAGTGAACATGCATGAAAACTCACCATTTTTCGCAGGGACCTCAAGACTGGCGAAAAATTGAATATTTTGAGGAAATATGAATGACACCACAAAAATGGTTCTGCAGCGCCACCTAACATGTGAAGTCAATGGGGAGTTGCACATCCTTACTTTCGCATACACCCAACAGGAAGTCGGCCATTTTGGCACAAAGTGGGAGTGACCTGATTTCCACCTCGCACAGTTGACGTGCATTTGATCAAACTCGTCCTAGGGTTTTTGTCCGATTGAGCTCATTTGTGGTGACAATCATCTATACCCATGTGCTATTAAAAGTTATTGAAAACTCTTCTATAAGCATGACGGTTTGGCGGTAGATTTCAACCAAATTCAGCATTATGGATATCAGTCCAATTCCAAACAGTTCTGTAGAACAATATTCATAGAAATCTAAAGCGCCACTAGGAGGTAGAAAGCATTGCATCAGAAAGTTTGCATCATGTTGTTTTTTTAATACCTCGGGAATGGAATGTTGGATTGGCACCAAGATAGGTATGATGTATATAGATATGCCTCCAAACAATTTCAGCTATGAATATTCATGAGTAGCAATAGAACCCTCTCTTGGAGACATGAAGGTTACACCAAGGGTTTTCTTCAATATCTCTGAAATAGTCTGATTGGTACCATTTTTGGTCACAATCATCTATACCCTTGTGCCATCAAAAGCTGTTGAAAACTTTTCTAAATGCCCGATGGTTTGGCGGAAGGGGTGTGTCCAAATTTGCAGTATCGCCATCACCCTTCAAATGGCTTTTACTCTGTCATACATTGACTGATTTCAACAAAATTTTGTGTGGTGAATAGGTAGCCGATACTGATAATTTCAATAATAATGACACATAACAACAGTGCCCCCTACCACCAATGGACAGGAAATTGCCAAAACTCACATGCCATAAATCGCATGCCATACTCACACACTGCTTGCCAGAATGACATGCGATTTTCTGAGGTTTATCAGACCACCTGGTTGATCATAACTGCACATTACGTTTAGCATGGTGTCACTGCTGTTATCATGAACACGCCCTCTTCGCCATTCAATCCGTTTTTCTTGTTGGGATTGTTGGGAACAACCTGGAGTCATTAAATCTGGAACATAGGTGGAGGTCATATGTAGTCCTATATGGGTGAGAAACACATAACTGACAGGGAAGTGTTGCCATGGTGACATGGCAAAGGTTGACTCCTCACCATGGAACATCGGAAAGTTGTAAGTTGGACAAACTTTGTCTGATTTTCACCAAATTTTCTACAATGGATATCCGTCCCACCCAACACACTCCTACATAAAAATGATTGACAAAAGTTATAGCGTCACCTACTGCTCACAGGAAGTACTGCGCCAAAAGGTTTACTTTGTTATTCACGCAGCACTTGCCGCAACGACGGGAAGTTATCTGAGCCAGCTAGGTACGACGGGCGCCGGGTTCCGTGGTTGCGCGGCGGGTGAGGGCCCACTTACAGCTGCTTGCAGCTTTAATTATTGCCCGAGCCACTGACAAAGTCAGTGGGGGAGAGCCCTATTGTCATTGTTAGAATTTTTTTTTCTTCTTGTCCATCTAAGATGCATTGTCGGATTTCAACCAAATTCAATATTATCGATATCAGTCCAATTCCAAACAGTTCTATAGAACAATATTCATAGAAATTTACAGTGTCACCTAGTGGTTAAAGGAAGAATTGCTGAAAACTGTTTTATTTATTACTCACGCACCACTTGCCAGAATGACGTGAAATTTTCTGAGATTCATCAGACCACATGGATAATAACTGCACATCATCTTTAGCATGACATCACACTTCTTACCATGGACATGCCCTCCTGGCCATTCAATCCGTGATCTTGTGGGGAGGGTTGGGAAGGTCCTGGAGTCATGAAATTTGGATCATAGGTAAAGGTGGGCTGCACGGTGGCGCAGTGGTTTAGCACTGTGGCAGCACAGTTTTACCCTCGGCCGGGGGATCGCGGGGATCATGAGATCGTGGGTTCGATCCCAGCCCCCGACCAACAGTGAGCTGTGTGGAGTTTGCATGTTCTCCCCGTGTTGCGTGGGTTTACTCCGGGATTTCTCCGGTTTCCTCCCGCATACCAAAAACATGTAGGTTTAGGGCGCTCGCGTACGCAGCGACCGGCAGCCGGTGGCTTGTCACCAGACTGCAAACCAAATCTACCTACGGGTACAAATAAGTAACAAAAAAAAAAAGGTGACTGTCATCTGTAGTCCTGTATGGGTCAGCAACACATAATAGACTGGGAAGTGTTCCCATGGCGACATGGCGAAGGTTTTCTTGCCATGGAACATTGAAAAGTTGCAACTTGTACAAACTTCATCCAATTTTCACCAAATTTTCACCGATGCATAGTAGTCCAAGCCCGCACACTACTACTGAAAAATGGCTGACAAAACTTATAGCACCACCTGCTGCTCACAGAAAGTACTGCGCCAAACACTTTTCTTTATTATTCACACAGCACATGCCGTGACAACGGTAAATTTTACATGCTGGCTGGGTCCGATGGACACCAGGTTCCACGGGTGCATGGGGAGTGAGGGTCCACTTATAGCTGCTTGCAGCTTTAATTAGGGCCTGAGCCACTGACAACGTCAGTCGGCGAAAGCCCTATTGTATCCGCATTTTTTTTTTTATTATTATTCTGCCTAAATGATCGCATTTTTCACCCTCTGAACGTTAACCAAAACGCGATTTTTTTTGGCAAACCCCTCTGACCCGGCAAAAAATTCGATAAACTGGAAAAAATATGTGCCCCCCCACCCCTCATTTTTGTGGGTGGGGTCAAACGTACAAGGTCTATGGAGACAGAAGACCATAAACTTTGCCGTAGACACATCAAATTTGGGTGAGGTGTGAATCACCTCAAGACATGCAAAAAACATCATTGTGGCCCATACCCACCGCCAACAGGAAGGCCGCCATCTTGCCTCAAATCGCCCCACCTCCAATTCGGGAAAAAAGTCACACCTCGCATTTGAACGCACTTGTCCTAGGGACCTGCTCCAATTGAGCTCATTTTTGCATGGCGGCATCTATAGGCATTGGCCATTAAAAGTTATATAAATTAGGTCAAAATCTCAAAAGGTGTGGCCAGGGCGCCATGGCGAAGTTTGACTCCTCCCCTTACAAATTCAACCAGCTGTAACTCCCGCAAAACTTGTCCGATGTCCACAAAACTTTCCATCAAGGAAAATAGTGCCACCCCGGATACAATGACATCAAAATACCGGACAAAAGATATAGCGCCACATAGTGGCTAATGAAAGAATTGCTGAAAACTGTTTTATTTATTACTCACGCACGGCTGGCCAGAATGACGGGAAATTTTCAGAGTTTCATCAGAACACAGACATGATCATAACTGAACATCAACGTTAGTATGACGTCATACATGTTACCATGGACACGCCCTTCTCGCCATTCAACCCATGAGCTTATGGGGCGGGGTGGGAAGGTCTTGGAGGTCTAAATTTTTCAACATATGTTGAGGTCACTGTCATATGCAGTCCAATATGGGTGGACAACACATAACTTACAGGGAAGTGTTGCCATGGCAACATGGCGACGGTTGACTACACGCCATGAAATTTCGGAGAGTTGTATCTTGGACAACCTTTTTCTGATGTCCACAAAACTTCCCATCAAGGAAAATAGTGCCACCCCGGATACAATGACATCAAAATACCGGACAAAAGATATAGCGCCACATAGTGGCTAACGAAAGAATTGCTGAAAACTGTTTTATTTATTACTCATGCACGGCTGGCCAGAAAGACGTCAAATTTTCAGAGATTCATCAGAACACAGACATGATCATAACTGAACATCAACGTTAGTATGACGTCATACATGTTACCATGGACACGCCCTTCTCGCCATTCAACCCATGAGCTTATGGGGCGGGGTGGGAAGGTCTTGGAGGTTGAAATTTTTCAACATATGTTGAGGTCACTGTCATATGCAGTCCAATATGGGTGGACAACACATAACTTACAGGGAAGTGTTGCCATGGCAACATGGCGACGGTTGACTACACACCATGAAATTTCGGACAGTTATATCTTGGACAACCTTTTTCTGATGTCCACAAAACTTCCCATCAAGAAAAATAGTGTCACCCCGGATACAATGACATCAAAATACCGGACAAAAGATATAGCGCCACATAGTGGCTAACGAAAGAATTGCTGAAAACTGTTTTATTTATTACTCACGCACGGCTGGCCAGAAAGACGTCAAATTTTAAGAGATTCATCAGAACACAGACATGATCATAACTGAACATCAACGTTAGTATGACGTCATACATGTTACCATGGACACGCCCTTCTCGCCATTCAACCCATGAGCTTATGGGGCGGGGTGGGAAGGTCTTGGAGGTCTAAATTTTTCAACATATGTTGAGGTCACTGTCATATGCAGTCCAATATGGGTGGACAACACATAACTTACAGGGAAGTGTTGCCATGGCAACATGGCGACGGTTGACTACACGCCATGAAATTTCGGAAAGTTGTATCTTGGACAAACTTTTTCTGATGTCCACAAAACTTTCCATCAAGGAAAATAGTGCCACCCTGGATACAATGACATCAAAATACCGGACAAAAGATATAGTGCCACATAGTGGCTAACGAAAGAATTGCTGAAAACTGTTTTATTTATTACTCACGCACGGCTGGCCAGAATGACGTGAAATTTTCAGAGATTCATCAGAACACAGACATGATCATAACTGAACATCAACGTTAGTATGATGTCATACATGTTACCATGGACACGCCCTTCTCGCCATTCAACCCATGACCTTATGGGGTAGGGTGGGAAGGTCTTGGAGGTCTAAATTTTTCAACATATGTTGAGGTCACTGTCTTATGCAGTCCAATATGGGTGGACAACACATAACTTACAGGGAAGTGTTGCCATGGCAACATGGCGACGGTTGACTACACGCCATGAAATTTCGGAAAGTTGTATCTTGGACAAACTTTTCTGATTTCCACCAAATTTTCAAAAATGGATAATAATCCCACCCTGACCATTCCTATATAAAATAACAAAAGTTTTAGCACCGCCTAGTGGTAACAACATTAGACCCTTGTAAATTGAACATACTTTGCATGATTTGCAACAAATTTTATACAATCAATATTCTCCCTTCCACCAACTCGTCTATATACAAATAATAAACAACACTCATAGCGCCCCCTAATGATTAAAGGACAAATTACTGACGGGCAAAACTTGTCCGATGGCCATAAAACTTTCCATGAAGGAAAAAAGTGCCACCCCGGACGCAATGACATCAAAATACCTGACAAAAGATATAGCGCCACATAGTGGATAACGAAAGAATTGCTTAAAACTGTTTTATTTATTACTCACGCTCAGCTGGCCAGAATGACGGGAAATTTTCTGAGTTTCATCAGAACACAGCCATGATCATAACTGAACATCAATGTCAGTATGACATCAAACATGTTACCATGGATATGCCATGACAAAAGGGATAATGCCACTTACTGCTCACAGGAAGATCTGAGCCAAATGGTTTACTTTATTATGCATGCAGCCGTTGCAGTGATGACGGCACATTTTCCCAGCCAGCGAGGGACTATGGGCGCTGGGTTCCGCGGGCGCGCGGGGGGCGAAGGCCCGTTCACACCTGCTTGCAGGTTTAATTTTGTTTTGTTTTTATTCAATGTTCTCCATCTAAGATCTCATTTTTGGGGTAGTCATCATGCATGAAAGCTCACCATTTTTTGCAGGGACCTCAAGACTGGCAAAACATTGAATATTTTGGAGGAAATATGAATGACACCACAAAAATGGCTCTACAGCGCCACCTAGCATGTGAAGTCAAAGGGGAGTGGCACATGCTTATTTTTGCGTAGAAAGATTAAAATCAGGTGAGATGTTTATCATGTCAAGACATGCAAAAAACTCCATTGAAGTGATGGTCTAAACCCAACAGGAAGTCGGCCATTTTGGCAGGAAGTGGCAGTGACCAGATTTCCACCTCACGCATTTGATCGAACTCATCCTAGGGGTTTTGGCCAATTGAGCTCATTTGTGTTGACAGTCATCTATACCCATGTGCCATCAAAAGTTATTGAGAACTTTTCCAAAAGTTCGACGGTTTGGCCATAGGGATGTGGCAACCTTTGATGCCTCGCCATGATCATTCTATGTCCATTCTGACGGCAATAACTCTGGTTTGCATTGTCGGATTTCAACCAAATTCAACATTATGGATATCAGTCCAATTCCAAACCATTCTATAGAACAATATTCATAAAAAATTACAGCGCCACCTTGTGGTTAAAGGAAGAATTGCTGAAAACTGTTTTATTTTTTACTCACGCACTACTTACCAGAGTTTCATCAGACCACAGGGATAATAATAACTACATATCAACTTTAGCATGACATCACACTTCTTACCGTGGACATGCCCTCCTGGCTATTCAATCCGTGATCTTGTGGGGAAGGTTGGGAAGGTCCTGGAGTCATGAAATTTGGAGCATAAGTAGAGGTGACTGTCATCTGTAGTGGTATATGGGTCAGCAACACAAAACTGATAGGTAAGTGTTACCATGGTGACATGGCGAAGGTTGACTCCTCACCATGGAACATCGAAAACTTGCAACTTGGACAAACTTCATCCGATTTTCACCAAATTTTCTATGATGGATATTAGCCCAATCCTGCACACTCTTAAGTAATAATGGTTGAAAAAAATTTATAGCACCACCTCCTGCTGACGGGAAGTACTGCGCCACTCACATTTGAATGAACTCCTACTGGGGGCCTGCTCCCATTGAACTCATTTTCACATGGCAGCGTCTATAGGCATTCGCCATTAAAAGTTATCAAATGTGAGTCGCAATCTCAAAAGGAGTGGCCACAACACCATGGCGAAGTTTGACTGCTCCTCTTACAACATCAAACAGCTGTAACTCGAGCAAAACTTGTCCGATGTCCACCAAAGTTTCCATGATGGAAAATAGTCCCTCCTTGAATGCTTCTACATAAAAATACCAGACAAAATGTATAGCACCAATAATGTGCAATTTTTTGAGGTTTATCAAACCACCTGGTTGATCATAACTGCACATCACCTTTGGCATGGAGTCACTGTTCTTAACATAGACATGCCCTCCTCGCCATTCAATATGTGATCTCATTAGGAGGGTTGGGAATAACCTGGAGTCATGAAGTCTGGAACATAGATTTAGGTGACTGTCACATGTAGTCCTATATGGGTGGGCCACACATAACTGACAGGGAAGTGCTGCCATGGCGACATAGCGAAGGTTGAATCCTCGCCATGGAACATCAGAAAGTTGTGACTTGGACAAACTTTGTCTGATTTTCACCAAATTTTCTACGATGGATATTAGTCCTGCCCTGCACACTCCTATGTACAAATAATTTACAAAAGTTATAGTGTCACCTTGGTTCCAAGGTTGTCATAGCCAGGAGCGGCACTGGGGTTAAGCTCCTAGTGCTCATAAAATGCTCCTTACGGCGTGAGTCTCGAAAAGCCTCTGACAACTAAGTCCAACTCCTAGCCTGCCCATGTGGTTTAGTCTCTAAGCCCGGCGGAACTGCTTTCACTAATAGGAAAAGGGGCGAGGGCGGATCTCTGGCACCTTAAAACCAGATGCTTCGGGGAGATGGTGGCTCATCAACCTGGGAAGGTAGCCCATCTAGGGGAAGGTCAACCCTGATTTCAAACCTCCGCTGCCTTGCGGCACACCCGGTCACGGGAAAGGCTCCGGGAGTCAACCCTGAGGAAAAATCCGGAGTCGGAGCCCCTAAGGCAGTTCTCTGTTGTGCTCAACATCATTCTGGCAGCTCCTGCGACGGCGCTGGTGCCAAACTGTAGCAGCCCTGCTGTTCCTTTGGATTCATCAGTGACGTGGAGAGGGGGGACATGCTGCATGGGCAACATCTTGTCCTCCATATCTTCCTGCCCAGGATTGAATCCTACCAACGCCCAACACTGGAAGGTAGAACACCGGATAACTGGAGAGGACACTCCAGCTTCGCCTTTGGCGTAGACAAAACACGGGGAATGACAGTTACCGGTTATAAGCCACCGCTCAACTGGCGTAGAGTGTGGTGCCAGGGGTTGTTCCTGACGGTGGGAGGGATCATCGGATCTCACTGGACAGCTACCGCCCACCTCAAGCTGGGCAGCCCCCAGCCAATAAGGTGTTGTCCCGCCACAGCTTGCTTTCCTCATTGGGTGCATGGGGATGAGGAGAAGTCTGAACAGCAGGCTGAGAACCTTCGCACCAGGCAAGACAAAAAAAACAAAAGAGACCAACTCTAAAACTGGGAACTTGGAATGTCCGCACAATGATGACAGGACTCGCTGCTAACCTCAAGGACATCAACGACACCAGGAAGACTGCCATCATCAATAATGAGCTGAAGAGACTGGGAGTGGATATCGCCACTCTCCAGGAAACACGGTTGGCTGACACAGGCACACTGAGAGAGAAGGACTGCACGTTCTACTGGCAGGGAAAGGGCAGTGACGAACACAGGGAACACGGAGTGGGCTTCGCCGTGAAGAACACCTTGCTGAAGATGGTGGAACCGGGCAGCAATGGCTCTGCACGACTCCTCACCCTCCGCCTGAACACCACTCAAGGCCCAGTCACCCTCGTCAGTGTGTATGCCCCAACACTGACAGCCACACCACAGGCAAAAGACGAGTTCTAAGAGAACTTTGCAACAACTGTCAGGATCATCCCCAACTCTGAACAACTCATTCTCCTTGGAGACTTCAATGCCAGAGTGGGTGCTGACTATGACTCCTGGCCCTCCTGTCTTGGACCATTTGGCGTGGGCAGAATGAATGACAACGGACAGCGGCTGCTCGAGTTCTGCACATATCACGATCTGTGCATCACAAACTTGTTCTTCAAGACCAAGCCCCAACACAAGGTTTCCTGGCAACATCCGCGCTCAAAGCACTGGCACCAGCTGGACTTGATCCTGACCAGGCGCACCTCACTGAAGAATGTGCTAATCACCCGTTCGTTCCAGAGTGCAGATTGCGACACAGACCATTCATTGGTGTGTTGCAAGGTCAAGCTGCAGCTGAAGAAATTCCATCGTGCTAGACAGCCTGGAAAGGCACGGATTGACACCAGCAAGATGGCCCAACCAGAACTTGTTGAGCAGTTTGCCTCCACCTTTGAGAAGGAACTTGGTGTACCACAAGAAGGAGAATCTGCAGAAGTGGGAAGAACTGCAAAACACCATCCACTGCACAGCCTTGGCTACCTTTGGGAGGAAGACCTTGAAGTCACAGGACTGGTTTGATGCCAATTTGACCGAGATGACCCCTGTCATTGAAGCCAAGCACTCAGCACTTGCTGAGTACAAGAAGTACCCAAACGAGAAGAATCTCCAGATTCTCAGGGCTGCGAGAAGCAAAGTTCAGCAGACTGCTCGGCGCTGTGCCAACGAGTACTGGACTCAGCTCAGCCAAGACATTCAAACCGCTGCCATAACAGGGAACATCCGTGGTATGTACAATGGCATCAAGAAAGCACTTGGTCCGGCTCAGAGCAAGATGGCCCCCCTCAAATCCTCCACTGGGGAGATGATCACAGAAAAGAACAAGCAGATGGAGAGATGGGTGGAACACTACTCCGATCTCTACTACAGAACACCGTGACACTGTCAGCCCTTGATGCCATCGACTGCCTGCCATCCATGGACGAACTTGACACCGAGCCAACCATCGACAAACTCAGCAAGGCCATTGATAGCTTGGCCGCTGGCAAGGCACCCGACAACGACGGCATACCCCCCGACCTGATCAAGCACTGCAAGACCACCCTACTGCTGCCATTGCATGACGTCCTCTGCCAGTGCTGGAAGGAAGGTGTCGTACCATAGGACATGAGGGATGCCAAGATCATCACCCTCTACAAAAACAAAGGGGAGAGAAGCGACTGCAACAACTACAGGAGCATCTCCCTCCTCAGCGTTGTTGGCAAAGTCTATGCACGAGCTGTTCTCGTTCATCTACAGAAGCTTGCCGATCGTGTCTACCCCGAGTCTCAGGGTGGCTTCCGCGCTGAGCGATCGACGGTAGACATGATATTCTCCATCCACCAACTCCAGGAGAAATGCAGAGAACAGAACACGCCCCTGTACGTCGCCTTCATCGACCTCACCAAAGCGTTCGATCTGGTCAGCAGAGAGGGCCTTTTCAAGATCCTGCCAAAGATAGGATGCCCACCAAAGTTGCAAAGCCTCATTGAATCGTTTCACACCAACATGCAGGGGATAGTGCAGCACGACGGCAACGTCTCAGAGCCATTCAACATACGCAGCGGAGTGAAACAGGGCTGTGTACTTGCGCCAACCCTCTTTGGGATTTTCTTTGCTATGCTCCTGAGGCATGCCTTCAGCACAGCAACAGAGGGAATCTACCTGCACACAAGATCTGATGGCAGGCTTTTCAACCTCGCCCGTCTGAAAGCCAGAACCAAAGTACGCGAGGCTCTAATCAGAGACATGCTGTTCGCAGACGACACTGCAGTTGCAACCCACACACAGCAGGAGCTTCAGACCCTGATGGACCGCTTCTCCCAGGTATGCAAGGACTTCGGGCTTACCATCAGCCTGAAGAAGACTAACGTCTTGGAGCAAGGCACGGAAGCACCACCAACCATCACAATCGACGACTACGAGCTGGAGGTCGTGAATCAGTTCACGTACCTGGGGTCCACAATCAGCAACAACCTCTCCCTTGATACAGAGACCGACAAGAGGATTGGAAAATCAGCCTTCACACTCGCTTGCCTCACCACACGAGTGTGGGAGAATCCCAAACTCTCTGTCAAGATGAAGATGGCAGTGTACAACGCCTGCATCATCAGCACACTGCTCTATGGGAGTGAGACGTGGACAACATACGCCCGGCAGGAAAAGAGACTGAACTCCTTCCACTTGCGCTGCATTCGCCACATCCTGGACATATCCTGGCAGGACAAAGTGCCCAACACAGAAGTTCTGTCCCGCGCCGGCCTTCCCTCCATGTTCACTCTACTCAGGCAGCGCAGGCTCCGCTGGCTAGGCCATGTTCACCGTATGGAGGATGGCAGAATCCCCAAAGACGTCCTCTACGGAGAACTGGCGACTGGCAGGAGAGACGTTGGCCGCCCACAGCTGCGCTTTAGTGATGTCTGCAAGAGAGACATGAAGGCCCTGGAGATCAACACAGAGCGCTGGGAGGACCTTGCAACGTACCGCTCCAAATGGAGAGGCACCCTGACCAGACAGCTCAAGGCGGGTGAAGAGAAACTGACTGCTGCAGCAGATGAAAAAAGGACCCGCAGGAAGAACCGCCACAGACCCAGCAGCACGGAGACCACCCACAAGTGCGACCTGTGTGACAGGGACTGCCATTCGCGCATCGGCCTGTTCAGCCACAGGCGGTGCTGTTCCAGCAGAGTAGACGTTTAGGATTCTCTTCCAAGGTCATCATAGACCGACAGAGGCCGACGATACTGTCACCTTGTGGTTAGAACAACGGACGCCTGTAACTTTGACAAACAATTTGACGACAATTTTCACCAAAATTTCTACGATCGATTGTAGTCTCAGCGTGAACACATCTATTTAAAAATAATTAACAAAGGTCATAGCACCCCCAGTGATTCAAGGAAGAATTGCTGAATACTTTTTTAAAATTATTTTTCTCTCACCAGATGCAAAAATGAAATGAAGGAATGACTAAGAGTCATTGACAGTACATGTACATAGTACAGAATGATTTCCATGGCAACCAGCATGCTTCAATGGCTTCCTCGCCATGCAAAACATGAGAGTTACAGCTCAGACAGTCCTTGTCTGATTTGGACCAAACTTTGCACAAATCATACTAATCCCACTCTGAACATGTCTGCATGTCAGTATCCACAAAATTGTCACAGCACCACCTAGTGCTGACATGAGGTATTGCACAAAATTATATCAACTTTCGCACAAAGACTAGTAGTCAGAATGACATGACATTTTCAGAGGTTTCTCAGAACGCATTGGATTACCCTCAGTGGAAGTCACTTTTGTTCTGCAAACATCACAGTTGCCATGGAAACCCACTCCTCACCATTCAGTACATTATTTTACTTTGGAAGGTTGGGAAAGTCCGAGCGTCATGAAATGGGGAATATACACTACCGTTCAAAAGTTTGGGGTCACACAGAAAATTATTTTGTGTTTTCCATGAAAAGTCACACTTATTTACCACCATGAGTTGTAAAATGAATAGAAAATATAGTCAAGACATTGACAAGGTTAGAAATAATGATTTGTATTTGAAATAATATTTTTTTCCTTCAAACTTTGCTTTCGTCAAAGAATCCTCCATTTGCAGCAATTACAGCATTGCAGACCTAACATGATTGCACAAGGGTTTTCTAATCATCCATTAGCCTTCTGACGCAATGAGCAAACATATTGTACCATTAGAACACTGGAGTGATAGTTGCTGGAAATGGGCCTCTATACACCTATCTAGATATTGCACCAAAAACCAGACATTTGCAGCTAGAATAGTCATTTACCACATTAGCAATGTATAGAGTGTATTTCTGATTAGTTTAAAGTTATCTTCATTGAAAAAAAGTGCTTTTCTTTCAAAAGTAAGGACATTTCTAAGTGACCCCAAACTTTTGAACGGTACGGTAGTGTAAGTCAAGGTGACTCTCTTCTGTAGTCCTATATGGGTCTGCAGCATGTACCTAACACATAAATGCTGCCACAGCCACATGTTGAAGTTTCCCTCCTGGCAATACGTTGGACAGCTGTAACTTGGACAAACTTAATCCAGTTTACCCAATAATTGCAACACTGGATCTTAGGCCTGTCCCGCTTGCTCCTACATAAAAATGATTTACAAAAGTTATAGCACCACCTACTGCTCACAAGAAAATACTTTGCCAACTGGTTTTCTTTATTATTAATGCAGGGCTGGCCGCGATGATGGGACATTTGTTGGGTCCGATGGGCAGTGGGGTCCATGGGCATGCGGGGGGCGAGTGCCTGCTTACAGCTGCTTGCAACTTTACTTTTATTTTAATTGAGTATTTATGACATTAATGGACCATATTTACACTGGAATGGTGGCGTAGAGGTAGAACATCCGCCCCACAACCGGGAGGCTGGAGTTCAAGTCCCAGCCAAGTAATTTCAAAAACCATATAAAAACGGAACTTCCTGCCATCCAGCTTGGCGCTCAGCAATAATGGAACGGAGGAGAGAAATGTTGGTTACCCAGCCATGGGAAGTGCACAAGACAGTGTACTCCCTGCGTCGGTCCCAAGCCTGGATAAAATGGGCAGGGTTGTGTCAGGAAGGGCATCCGGTGTAAAAACCCTTGCCAAATCAATATGCGGATCATGGCAATATAAAGTGATGATACGCTGTGGCGACCCTGAAAAGGAGCAGCCAAAAGACAAAAGCAAAAAAAAAGGACCATATTTAAATTAAATCTGGGTCTCTTCCTCTCTCCAAGTCATTTTTCCTCCTACCGGTCCTAAAGTCTAACCTTTTTTTAAAAAATGCTTTGACACTCTAAATGAACCAGACCACGCTTCAGTTTGATCCGGATCAAGACCACCTCTCTTTGCCAGACCAAATTTCGGCTCTTTGGTCCGGACCATGGTTCAGGGAAGCTTTCACACCTAAAACTTTGGTCCAGGCCAAACTGAAAAGTCTGAATGTCCAGACCAAATGGGTTAGGTGTGAAAGCCCCCTTAGACTGTGGTGTTATGTCTGGAAATAATGGTCTGCAGACAAGTCCACATGTTGAGGTCAGCTTTTATTGAACATTAACATAACATATTAAGGAGGGAGTGCACAGAGATGTAACTGGGTGGCACCAAAGGTGGATAGCAAGAGAAAGACCGGCTACCCCTGGGTAGCCGGCTATTATACCCTGCGGCATAAGCCCCTTTTCCACTAGTACCTACTTAGCCCGACTCGCCTCGCCTCGACTTTACTTAACTCAGCTTGCCACAGTGTAGTTTGTTTTCCTTTACAACTGAGTACCACCTGAGATGGGTGGGATTTTTTTACAGCAAGGCGGCCCAACACTCCTGTGACGTTAAACATGCGACATAAGCAAAACACAAGATGAAGGATTACGAGGCGATGCTTTCATACTGCTCGGTCTGTGGCTTTTTGTTCACAGTAAAGGCAAAAAAGAAGAGCCAGAGAAGGCTACATACGGTGAGACGAAACACAGAGAAAAAGTACAGGAGAGTTTTACATGCCATAGAGGACTATGAAGCCGAAGACGTGAGGATGCAAACTAGAAGACAGATGAGGGCAAGCTAATGATTGCTAATCCTTGCTACAGTCATTAATAATCCTGCGTACTATGTTGTGATGTGGCAGGTTTTCACTATTAAAGGTATTAAAATATGTACTGTATGTTGTGTTTGTGTGTTTCAGATGGCTATTTTGTGGTGAAATAATTGCTGTAAATCGTCGGTCTGGACATTCAACTGCGCCTCGCAGTGGTGGGATCTCATTGTTCCCAGCTTCACAAATGCGCAGTGGCTGCAGAACTTCAGGATGTCTGAAGAAACGTTTAGCTTCCTGTGCAACAAATTGTGTCCAGCCATGGAGCAAAAAGACAATATTCTGCCACTGTGTGCCCCTAAAGAAGAGAGTAGCAATTGCACTGTAGAAGCTTGCTGCCGACTCAGAGTACAGGTCATCTGTTTGGAGTCAGCATTACAACTGTGTGCAGGACTTTTGTGATGCAGCAGAGTTATTGTTGGTGCCAGAACAAATCCGTTTTCCTGATAAAGGGAGGT
Organism: Pholidichthys leucotaenia; assembly: GCA_020510985.1. Taxonomy (NCBI): domain Eukaryota; kingdom Metazoa; phylum Chordata; class Actinopteri; order Cichliformes; family Pholidichthyidae; genus Pholidichthys; species Pholidichthys leucotaenia. The sequence continues at coordinate 329,655,515 of CM035840.1, read as the reverse complement.
TCAGAGAAATGGCTGTCTACAATGAGAACAGATGGGGGCTCCCACACTGTGTGGGTGCAATTGATGGCTTCCATATACCCATCATAGCACCACAACAATAACACACTGACTACTTCAATCGTAAAGGCTGGCACTCCATAATCCTTCAAGGTGTTGTTGATGGAAAGGGGCTATTGTAGAATGTGTTTGCTGGGCTGCCAGGGAGCTTGCATGATGCTAGGGTTCTGAGACTGTCCACACTGTGGGACTTCCCAGCTCACATCAGGAACATTGGTGCGGTAAGTGTGAGCTGTTACATCCTCGGAGACTCGACTTACCTTGCAAAATAACTCTTGAAACCACTCCATGACAGTGGACAACTGACAGAAGAACAGAACATGATCAACAACAAAAAAAAAAAAAATCAATCGAGTACAGGTGGTTATGGAGAATGCTTTCGGCAGGCTGAAGGGAAGGTGGCGTTGCCTTCTGAAAAGGAATGACTGTGACATCCAATTGATGAAAGCTATGGTGCGGACTTGTTGTGCTCTGCGTAATCTGTGTGAAAATCATGGAGAATCTTTTGACACTTCATGGGATGATCCAGCAGCTGCAGCACTTGAACCGGTGGTGGCAGTGGCACAGGTTGTAGAGGAGCAGGGCAGAGATGTACGAGATGTTCTGATGTAGTACTTGTACAGCAATAATGACTAAACAATGTGATTGCCTTCCTATTCATGTGCCTACACATGTACAACAACTTTTGTATTTTGAAAATAAAATTTTGTACCTTTTTCAGATATGTCTCCTCTTTTGTTTATAAGGGTTATTTGTGACGGTTACCAAGAGTAACAAATTAAATGCTAAAAGACAGGGGAAGCTGTCTACAAATAATTCAGCAGATAAATAAATCACTTTTGGTTTGATGTAAGTCTGTTAACAGAATTATGAATCGTGTTAAAACATGTTAAATCCCATTTAACCCTAACCCATTATTATCAAATACTTAAAACGTTTTGGTTATTTTTTCTTAACCCCTTAGCATTCCAGCCAATTTCTAGCCAATGTGAAACATTCTGTGGGTGGAAAACTAGAATTTTGGCTAAGAAAGAAGATCTTTCATTATTCACCATTACACACAGATAACATGAAAACATTGCATGGCTGGATTACCAGAATGCATCTAAATATTTTTAACTACAATGTAATTCACTGCATTACAAGATTGTTTTTAGATCCAAAACTGCTCCCACAACCTACAACCTGACCTTGATCTACTGACTTTTATAGTTTTTAATTTGTTCAATCAAGTAGGAGTTCACACTGTCAGCTGAATTTGGTCAGACGAGAGGATGTTTAAGTAATCATTAGACTCCATAATATACTCCAAATTGTGTAGCAACCTTTTTTTCTAAAGCTTTGGAGAAAATTGGTAATATACAACAGACATTTTTTTTTTAATTTTACCTTTATTTAACCAGAAAAAAAACCCGTTGAGATTAAAAACCTCTTTTTCAAGGGAGTCCTGGCCAAGAGGCAGCAAAAAAAAAAAATCACAAATACACTTACAATGACATACAAATCATATAAAACGGTTACAAATTAGTGAGGCCGTCTCAAGTGTTCTCAATCTGGATTTAAAGTCATTCAATGAAACAAATTCCGTTAGTTTCCAGTCTTTTTGCAACATGTTCCATGTAGAGGGGGCTGAGAACATGAAAGCTCTTTTTCCCAGCTCAGTACGGGCAAATGGAACAGAAAGCAACAAATGATCATTAGAACGCAAACCATAAGAATCAACACTTCTCAGTTTGATCAAATTACAAATGTAAGGGGGCAACAGTCCAAGCATGGCCTTGTAAATAAAAATGTACCAGTGAGTCAACCTCCTGGTGGACAAAGAGGGCCATCCCACTCTAGAATACAGTTCACAGTGATGGGTCAAGGCTCTACAGTTTGTAACAAACCTCAAAACAGCATGATATACAGAGTCAATCTTACTCAGACACTGAGCTGAAGCGTTCATATACAAGAGGTCTCCATAATCTAAAATAGATAAAAAAGTTGCAGTAACAAGACGCTTTTTAACCTCAAAAGAAAAACAACATTTATTTCGAAATAAAAAAAACCAGTTTCAGTTTAAGTTTCTTCACAAGATTTTCAACATGGGGCTTAAAAGTCAGAGCGTCATCAAGCAAGATACCAAGATACTTGTACGAGTGAACCACCTCAATTTCATTTCCCTCAAAAGTGGACACTGTGGGAAAAATTTGTGGATTCTTCCTAAAATTTGAAAACCACATCAGTTTAGTTTTGTCAGCATTAAGGACTAGTTTTAGCTGCAGAAGTGTGTGCTGCACCACATTAAAAGCTTTCTGCAGAGAAGCAACAGCATTAGCAGAGGAAGAGCCAAAGCAGTAAATAATTGTGTCATCAGCATAAAAATGCAAACTAGCATCAGACACATTTTGTCCTAGATCATTAATGTACATAATGAATAGGAGGGGTCCTAATACAGAACCCTGTGGCACCCCCTTGTGGACACTGACAATTTCAGAACACAAACCATCATATTTAATACATTGGGTCCTGTCACTCAAATAATTTGCGAGCCAGGAGACTACATGTTCCGACAGTCCAAAACTGATGAGTCTTTGCTTTAAAACTGTGTGGTCCACAGTGTCAAAAGCCTTTGACAGATCAATGAAAAGTGCAGCACAGTGCTGCTTTTTATCAAGAGCAACAAGTATATCATTGACCACTTTTGTAGCAGCAGTAATAGTGCTGTGCTTTTTTCTAAAGCCCGATTACAGTTTTGAAAGAAGTTCATTTGAGTATAAAAACTCTTTAAGTTGATCACACATGAGAGATTCAAGAATCTTGGAAAAGACACACAAATTTGATATTGGTCTGTAGTTAGTTAAAACTGCTGGGTCACCTCCTTTTAAGAGAGGAACCACAAAAGCTGACTTCCATACTACAGGAATCTCTTTGTTTTCAAATGATAAATTAAAAAGTACTGTAAGAGGCTGTGCAATAAAATCGGCACCCATTTTTAAAAAGTAAGGCTCTATCAAGTCTGGTCCAGGAATCAGAATCAGAATCAGAATCAGGTTTATTGCCATTGTTCATGTAGTACACAAACTAGGAATTTGTCTCGGTACAATGCTGCAACATTAAACATGATAAGATAAAAGAAATAAACTATACATGTAATAAAGTGTAGGATAAGATTAAGTGATACTGGTCAACAGTTAAAATATATTAGCCAGCAGCAGATACTGTGGAGAACTATATAGTGCAGTCGGTAATGCAGGAAGAAAACAGTGATGATTGACATGAGTCTGGTTGAGCTGCTGTACATGGTGCACGAGAGTCAATAAGTCACTTAGTGTTCAGCAGTCTGATGGCAGAGGGGAAGAAGCTGTTCATGTGACGGGAGGTTTTAGTCTGGATGGACCGAAGTCTTCTACCAGAGGGGAGGGGGGCAAACAGTACGTGACCAGGGTGTGAGGGATCGGCTATGATCCGGCCAGCACGCCTCCGGGTCCTGGAGATGTACAGATCCAGGAGAGATGGGAGCTTGCAGCCGATCACCTTCTCAGCAGTGCGCACGACGCGCTGCAGCCTTAGTCTGTCCCGGGCAGTGGCTCCTGCGTACCACACGGTTATGGAGGTGGTGAGGATGGACTCGATGATGGCTGTGTAGAACCTGCACTAACATCTTGGTGGGTAGCTTGAGCTTCCTCAGCTGCCGCAGGAAGAACATCCTCTGCTGGGCTTTTTTGATGAGTGAGCTGATGGTCGGCTCCCATTTGAGGTCCCTGGTGATGGTAGTGCCTAGGAAGCGGAAGGAATCAGCAGTGGTGATGGGAGAGCCTGAGAGGGTGAGGGGGGGCAGAGGGGTAGTGACTTTCCTGAAGTCTACAATCATCTCCACTGTCTTCAGAGCGTTCAGCTGCAGGTTGTTGTGGCTGCACCAGGACACCAGCTGGGCCACCTCTTTCCTGTAGAGGGACTCGTCGCCGTTGGAGATGAGCCCGATGAGGGTGGTGTCGTCCGCAAACTTGATCAACTTGACAGACTGGTGGCTGGAGGTGCAGGAGTTGGTGTAAAGGGAGAAGAGTAGGGGGGAAAGTACACAGCCCTGGGGTGATCCGGTGCTGATGCTAGTATAGTCTGAGACAGTCTTTCCCAGCCGCACATGCTGCCTCCGGTCCGTCAGGAAGTCGATGATCCACCTGCAGAGGGAGTCAGGCACGTTGAGCAGGGACAGCTTGTCCCGAAGCAGAGCGGGGCGGATGGTGTTGAATGCGGAGCTGAAGTCCACAAACAGGATCCTGGCGTAGGTTCCCGGGGAGTCCAGGTGCTGCAGGATGGAGTGGAGGGCCAGGTTGACTGCGTCGTCTACAGACCTGTTGGCTCGGTAGGCAAACTGCAGCGGGTCCAGGAGAGGGGTGGTGATGGACTTGAGGTGGGACAGGACCAGGCGCTCAAAGGACTTCATGACTACAGAGGTGAGCGCTACAGGTCTGTAGTCATTAAGTCCAGTGATCCGTGGCTTCTTGGGGACAGGGATGATGGTGGAGGATTTGAGGCAGGACGGCACGTGGCATAACTTAAGGGAGGTGTTAAAAATGTCTGTGAAGACAGGAGCCAGCTGTTTCGCACAGTGTCTCAGGGTGGAGGGAGACACGCCGTCTGGGCCGGGGGCCTTGCGCGGGTTCAGTCTGGAGAACTGTTTGAGCACATCCTGCTCACTGATGATAAGGGGAGGGGGGGAGGAGGGGGGGGGGGGGGGTGCCTTTAATGAAGTAGGGAATGTGGAGGCTGTGGAGCTGGAGGGAGGGGGGGAGTTGGACACAGATGACGAGGTGTCAAAACGGGCATAGTGTTGGGACAGTCTTTGACAAAGGGCTTTGTCATCCTGACCTTTAGGAGCCTGAGGTCGATAGTTGGTGATTTGCCTCAGTCCTCTCCACACGGAAGCCGAATCATTAGCAGTGAACTGCTGCTGGAGTCTCTCTGAGTACACAGATTTAGCCCTCTTCAGCTCTCTGTTAAACCGGTATTTAACCTCCCTGTAGCAGTCCCTGTCTCCACTTTTCAGCGCTGCTTCCTTCTCCTTCCTGATCTGTCTGAGCTTAGCTGTGAACCAGGGTTTGTCATTAGAGTAACTCACCCTGGTGCGTGATGGAAGAATGTTCTCTTCACAAAAGTGGATATATGAGTTCACAGTGTCCGTGTACTCATCCAGATCATGCGTGGCTCCTTTAAACATGCCCCAGTCAGAAATTTCCATGCACGTTTCCAGCTTCTCCTCAGCATCACTGGTCCGTATCTTCGTAGTGCTCACAACAGGTTTAGTGAGCTTTAATCTCTGTCTGTATGTGGGGATGAGGTGAACCATTACATGATCAGATAATCCCAGCGCAGCTCGAGGGACAGCGCGATATGCGTCTTTCACTGTGGTGTAACAGTGATCCAGTGTGTTTAATCCTCTGGTGGGGCATTTAATAAACTGTTTGTAGCGGGGGAGATCGTGGCTCAGATTGCACTGATTAAAGTCGCCAGCCACAATAATCAGCACGTCTGGGAAACTCCGCTCTGTGTGTTGAATGTGATCCGCGAGCACGCGCTGAGCTTCGCGCGTGTCCGCGTCGGGAGGGGCGTACACAGCGATCATTATAAAAGAGGCAAACTCCCGCGGGGAATAAAAAGGCTTGCAATTGATAACGAGAAATTCCAGGGCAGGAGAACAGTGTTTGGAAATTACCGTTACATCAGAGCACCAGCTGCAGTTGATGTAGAAGCAGACTCCGCCTCCTGTGGTCTTGCCGGAAAGCTCTGTGTCACGATCAGCACGGAAGAGCTGAAAGCCGTCGAGGCGCAGCGCGCTGTCCGGTATATTTTCCCGGAGCCAGGTCTCAGTAAAGCAGAGGGCAGCTGAGGAGGCGAGGTCCTTAAAACGCATCAGCAGTCTCAGTTCATCTACCTTGTTAGAGAGAGAGTTGGTATTGGACAGAAATATGCCAGGCAGCGCCGTTCGCGAGCCTCTCCTGCGAAGCCGCACGAGAGCGCCCGCTCGTCTACCTCTCTTTCGCCGTCTCACTTTCCGAGCCAAGCAATAAACCAGATCGGCGGCAGGGGCTAGAAAAACTGGGAGGAGGTCCGTGGGGGTGAAAGTCCTGATATTTAGAAGTTCTTCACGGGTATAAGTGCAAGCAGACACACAATTGACAAACAAAAACAAACAAAGAGCGCAGCGAAGCACCATGTCGACCGCTGTGGGCGCCATCTTGCCAAGATCACACGCCAGGTTATGTTTAAAATAATTTGTTTTTATTGTGGCCTCAGAAATCAAAATTAATAGTTGATTTGAATCATTTGAATGAAGTATGAACACTATTATATTGCAAGTACATTCGGAAGTGAATTCTTCTGCTACATCAGTTTTCAAAAACAAGAATTTTATGAGTACTTCCTCCACCACAGCTAAAAACAGGAACAGGTTATGGACCCCTGACAAGTTAGCACCCCAGGATCCAATCTGTACATGTACAGTATAAGTATATTTTCAATCCAGTGATTTATGGCGGAAAAGAAACAGCATGAGCAGCATGTTTATTGTGCCTTACCAGTACTTATACGTGTCGTGCCAGACATTGACAGAGCTGGTGATGGGACTGGTACTGGTGTCGGACCCGATGCTGGTGCTGCAACAGATAAGGGATAAGGGTATAAGGGCCTGCACTTATATAGCGCTTTTCTAGTCTCAAAGACCACTCAAAGCGTTTCACTAGTACTAACCCTCTATTCTAAGGGCCTATAGGAGACAGATATCTAGGGACAATTTAGAACAACCAATTAACCTAACATGAATGTCTTTAAATTGTGGGAGGAAACCTGAGCCCCCGGAATAAACCCACGCAGCACGGGGAGAACATGCAAACTCCACACAGAAAGGTTCCTACCCCTGCCAGCCTGGGGATTCGAACCTGGAACCTTCTAGCTGTTAGGCAATGGTGCTAACCACTGCACCACCATGCTGCCGATGCAGCACCAAGCTGCAGATGCAGGAAAGCCCGGAGGATTCGTGATGAGGGAGGGGGACCCCTTGCATGTGGAAACAGATTCTAGAAAGAAAATACACACACAACTTTATGCACAGCACGACTCCACAGCACAAAAGTGCAATATGTAAACAAAACTTTTTAACCAGGATTAGCTTATTTCTGTTATGTTTGCCCCTTGCAGGGCAAAGATGAGGCACCAGAAGCCAGCAGTGAGATTGTTATTTTATTAACAAAAAGTACAAAATAATGTGCCACGAGGGGCAAAACACAATACACTAAACACATACGACCCCGGAGGGTGAAATAACTGAACAAATAAAGGATCAAAAAGTCACTTACAAATAACACAGCAAGGGCGAAACCTTTACACTGTAAATGAAGGCTGGCATTGGACGTAGGGATACCAGCCAGCAAGGGCGAGGTCGCAGCGAGGAATGAATCTCGACTGCAATCTTAAACTAGAAAAGCACTCGGAGAGCGCAGACCTCCGCCAAGTGCCACAGTTCCCCCCATACAGTGTTTGTGTGTACGTTTTCAGATTCCTTGACCATGAAAACATATGGCTAGCAAATTGGATTGACAATGATAGGATTAGTGGTTCAGTAGTTATTCACAAAAATGGCATTTTCCGTAATGGCAGTTTTCTTCTGGACGGTGATCCGGATCATCCCCAAAATTTAATCAGTTCTTCCTTGTACCATTTCCAACAACGCCTGAAAGTTTCATCGAAATCCGTCCAAAACTTTGAGTTATCTTGCTAACCAACAGACAAACAGACAGACAAACCCCGGCAAAAACATAACCTCCTGGCGGAGGTAATAATAATGCACAAACTAATCACAAACAGGTGAGACAGATAAGGATGAATAAAGTGCCAACAGCTGTGACAGCCTGGGAGCAGACTGACATGCAGAAGTCCTGCCGTGGCGCTGTCAAAATAAAAGCACCAATAAACACCACTATAACATGCCCAAATAAAAGACAAAAGGAGAAAATAATAAGTGACTTGAGCACGGAGCAGACCTGTGCTCGGGATCACCACAGTGCCCCCTATTTAAGGGATGGATTCCAGATAACTCCAGTAACATCCAGGGAGAACGGACCCCCCCCCCCCCCCCATCCCGAAATAACTGCCAAGAAACAGCCTCGGGAGGACGGAGGGGGAATCCAGGCCTGGAAGGAGGGACACTGAAATGAAAGAAAAAGGAACAACCCAAAATGCTCAGCAAAACTCCCAGAACATCAATGTACCAAACAAAACAATATAGTAAAACCCCAAAAACTATCAGTACAAGTGAGGGTTCTTCTCTCCTCCCCTCCCCCCCCCCAGAAATGTCAACCCAGAAAAGAAATACAGACTACGAAGGCTGAACATTCCAACTTAAACTAATAAACGGGGGAAAATACAATGAATAATTCATGCAGGCAACATTGACTAAACAAAGAGCATAAGGGCTAAACAAGACAGTGCAACAAAAGAAAACTGCTCCGGTGGCCTACCAAAGTCCCATTACAGCCGGACCACCAAGAAGCATGAGTCGAGTGGCCTGCCCAGGAAAATGGGCCACCCAACCCAGCGGCACAGTCTATCAGGCGGCCGGCCTGGGCATTTCAGCCACCAGGCGAGAAGAGGCAGGCCGGGAGGTGACTCCCCCACAGCGACACCCCTAGGGACCAAGACGGCGTCAGAAGGTGAAGGACGAAGAGTAGAACCCACGGTGGTCCCCGTCTGGGACCTAGGTGCACCTGCGGTGGACCCAGACTGAGGCTTGGCTACACCCGGAGGAGACCCAGGCTCGGAGGGCGTCTCCACCAAAACCTCGGCCGGAAGAGCTGGACCCCTGGAGACCACAGGTGGCAGATCAGCACCCACAGAGACCTCTGGAGACTTAGGACGTTCCTCAGTGACCCTGAGAGAAGACTCGAGAACAAGAGGAACAGCAACAGAGTCAGGGTCACCGGCAGCAGTGGAAACCAGCAAGGAGAGCACAGATGCTGCCGATGGCAGCACCCAGCTCTCCCTACCAAGAGCCAGGCAAGATCTCTCCAACACTGAAATAATGAAAACAAAGAAGAGTACTCACCTGAGCTCAAGTTCCACCGCCGTCCAGGACTCCATCGATCCGGATGGCGAAAACTCGGGCCCAGCCTCCTGAAGGTCCAATTCGAACTCTGCTGTGGCAGCCCCAACAGCAGGCATGATGGTCAAGGCAGTCTCAGAACCCCCTGGCAATTGTAACCCACACCGATGGCTCACTCGATGGGACGACAGGAGGTCCGTCTCCAGCTGGGGCAGAACTGTGCTCAATGGAGACCCGGGGAGGCTTCCTCGTTGGCACAGGCTCTAGATGACAGTTCGCCCTCCTCCTCTGTCCAAGTTGCGGCTGTGGGGCTGGAACCAGGTTCTCCAGGGCTGCAGGCTCCTCCTCCATCTGACAGTCTGATCCTGGCACCAACGGACACTCAGGGAATAAAGGAGGAGACACAGAGGAAGCAGGAGATGTATTAATGGCTGCAAAAGGTGGTGTGGGCTCAGGGGACAGCGTGACCTGAGCCTCACCCCCAGGAATCGGACAAGGTAATTCATCAACCAGTGATAAAGAATGAAAACACACGTGCCTGTTTTCCTGGGGAATGGTGGTCAATTGTGCAGCAGGCTCTATTCTTTCTTCTCCCGTTATAGCCGCTCTGGATGGATCGAAGATGGAGGGAGCTGGAGAAGAAATCCCTGGGCTCACAGCAGCTGGAGGAAGCGCTGTAGCGGGGGGGAGGAGCAGCTGAGGCAGTCTGAGGTAGGGGAGCTGGCGAAACAGCTGAAAAAGAAGACCTGGAGGCTGAAACTGCTGTCATCCCTCTCTGCTGAGGCGAGGAAAAAACAGCTAGCTGGGAGACAAAGGAATCATTCCAGAGGCCCCTAGCTGGATCCAAATGGGAACTCCACGGCATATTGACCCGGTCATTATACTCCCTCCGCTTTGGAATGGCCGTGTCCCGGGGAGGAGATGGGTTCTGTGCAGGGCGGTGACGTCTTCTGGCTGGAGACGAGATTAAATTCAAGTTAGGAAAACGTCGCTGCTGAGTGGAAACAATGGCCAGCAGCTCGGCGACCTCTGGATAATTGGTTTAACCTGGGATGTGTCTCCACAACCGTAATTGCGGCCACCACGCTCTTGAGAAACTTGTCCGGGATAATGGAAGAGAGAGCTTCAGCCATCTGGTCCCCGATGAAATCAGCTGCCCACTGTTCATCTTCACTGGGACCCCCGGCTGCCCTCCTCCTCCGCTGCACTGGAAGACTGTCTTTTGGCGATGCAGATACAGGAGCTGGAACCGCGGCAGGAACCTCATTAAGAGCCGAGAAATGGGAGTGCTTCACCGTTGGCCCCCTCTTAGGCTTCCTGGAGAATTTCTGGTCCAACTCACGGTTCTTATGTTGAAGCGCCGATAGCTCAGCCATCATCTCCTTGCCCTTAGCATGATCAGCAAGGCGAGGATGACGTTTGACAGCCGCCTCCATGAGTCCCAGGTACCATAATGCGTCTTCGGGGGATTGATCACGAGCTATGACTAGGAGGTCATCTATCTCCATTAGAGCCTAAACGAGCTCAAAACCCAGGCTCATAGGATACCACCTAGTGTATGACGCCATAATTCCCAAAAACGCTGGCACCCGGAAAGGAAAAAATACAGAGCCAAAAAACAAAACTCACTGAGGCTGGCACCTGCTTAGCTGTGACCTACTGTTATGTTTGTCCCTTGCAGGGCAAAGATGAGGCGCCAGAAGCCAGCAGTGAGTTTGTTAATTTATTAACAAAAAGTACAAAATAATGTGCCACGAGGGGCAAAACACAATACACTTAACACATATGTCCCCAGAGGGTGAAATAACTGAGCAAATAAAGAATCAAAAAGTCACTTGCAAATAACATAGCGAGGGCGAAACCTTTACACTGTAAATGAAGGCTGGCATTGGACGTAGGGATACCAGCCAGCAAGGGCGAGGTCGCAGCGAGGAATGAATCTCGACTGCGATCTTAAATAGTGCACAAACTAATCACAAACAGGTGAGACAGATAATGATGAATAAAGTGCCAACAGCTGTGACAGCCCGCGAGCAGACTGACAGGGGGAAGTCCTGCCGTGGCGCTGTCAAAATAAAAGCACAAATAAACACCACCATAACATGCCCAAATAAAAGACAAAAGGAGAAAATAATAAGTGACTTGAGCACGGAGCAGACTTGCGCTTGGGATCATCACAATTTCGGCGTTTTGTTCTCAGAAGCAAATACTTCAGACACAGCAAGCACAAACCAGCAGAGTTAGATACAAGCTAGCTACTAGCTAGCTCATTAGCCAGGACAGAACAGCATTGTTATTGTTCAAAAAAGTGAGCTTGCCACCAATAGGATAAATAAACCAAAAGATGCATATCACAAAACACTCACCATCCATGGTTTGCAACAATGACATTTCTGTGGCCGAGTTGACCACAATCTCCCTGCCATTGCTGGCCGGTAGATGGCCGTAAATGGCGTCCATTTGACTGAACCACTACCAGTGCTTTCTGTTCACCCCACTTTGACCGTTGTGGTTCTTGATGACCCAGTAATCACTTTTCAATTTATTCAGCTTCTCCCTACATTGTTTTAATAGCCGGTTGTATCCGTGGACGGCCATGTTCGGAGACCTCCTGGTAAACTTTTTCATTGAGGGTAACGCTGTCTAACTCTCTCTGGATTCTATCGTTGGCCACTAAGCACAGAAAAGTCTGCACCTCCTCATTGGACCATGGTGTAGATTTCTGTGAAGCCCTCTCTACCGTTATTGTTCGCTCGCTGAAGAATTTTTGCAAATGGTGATCCTGCTGCAGACGCCGCTCTCATGACATTACACCACTGACCAATCAGTGGCCTGCAGTCTGTTGACGCCACATTTTCAGCTCGACTCAGCATGGCTGGAACTTCAGTCAGGTCGGTACAAAAAAGTACCTGGTCCCAGGTACCAGGTCCTAATGGAAAACCCTACAAAGCACGCCGAGTAGAGGTGAGTAGGGTTAAGTAGGAACTAATGGAAGAAGGGCTATAGTGATATCACGCATGCCTACGAGCGAGCGTAGCATGGTGCATTGTGCTGTTGCCCATATATCACCCCCCCCCCCCGCCCCTGAAAAGCTGAAAACTGTGTCCATCGTTAGCCTTAGAAAGGGCAGCAAATAAACAATAAGGCGGATTAGCATATCGGCTAACGCACAGTTGATTGTATGCACACACATGTAGGTACCTTAAAGTCAGTGATAAAGGAAATGTGCACATGGTCTGGCTGATCAAACTGTCAGTACATTGCCTAGTGTGAAACAACATACATATACTTAACTGGACCTGTTGTAAGAACCACCAGACTTATTTCTGAACATGACATCAGAAAAAAAAAAAAAAAATTTCAAACTACTGCAACCTGGGTAACCACGTAGACTACCGGTATAACTCGTTTGGTTGTGTGGGTTATTCTGCCACTTTAAACTGTAGTGTTAACCCCTTTTGATTCCAATTTATATAATCATTCTTTGCTGACGAAGATTGTTTCAACTCATAAGTCTGGTCATGAATTGCCTTTCTCACCCAAGGACCAGAGCTGTAACACTACCCATCAGACATAAAGTGGAAGCTAATCCCTTCTCCAGGAAGGAATGCCCCAATCAACAAATTTATGGTTGATGTAGTCCAGACTTGGGAGTCAAGACTCCCCAGTAAACAACCAGACCGTTTCACAGTGCCATCTGGTGGACAAATCAGGAATATTTAATTTTTTTCTCTTTGCAGTGGAATTTATGCATTATGGACAAATAAATTAATTCACATTCTTTCTCTCAATACAGTATCCGCTACTGAAGACATGGTTGAACTCTCAGGAATGGACAGTTGTGGTTTCAAATGCTTTTATTGATATGATTTGATATGTGTTGCTTTTTTTTTTTTAGGAAGAAATCAATTTTTGCATGCTTACTATCACAACTTAATCACAGTTACAATGTAGACACATTGTTTGTTCCCGTATTATTGAGTAGAATATCTTAATCACTAAAGTTTAAGAAATTTATGCTTTCATAGCCATCATGTGTTTTAGGAGCATCCCACTTCTCATATCAAATGCCTCTCCCCCTCCTCTCTCTGCTCTTTGGGAAACAGTTGGACTTTAACTGACCAATAGACCTCCAGGCTTCACTGCATCTCCTTTTTAGGTGTAGTTTATGACTTCTGTTGAACAGGAAGCTCAAATGTAATTGGGCCAGCTCAGGTTTCATGAAAATCAGTGAAATTCTGCCACACGGAAAAAATCTTCCCTTTGTTCAGTTTTTGGGGCGGTGGTCAAGCAGTAAGGAGCAGACTTCTCTGCTCTCCCATTTTTTTCCATCTTCCAAGTAAGGCCCAGAGCCTGTCATGCTCTGTGAAAATTCTTTTTTCTTTTCTTTAAAGTTCACTTTTTCTTTATTTTAATCCTTTTCTTTAAATTACCGAGCAGGAAGATTTTGTTTTTTTTAAGCTTAAACCAACTCATTCCAGCCACAATACATCGTAAGAAATGGATCTGTGGCATGTTCTTGTCCCAATTTGACTGTCTGATGGGACCTTGTACAATAAACAAATTCTTCAGTGCATAAGAAGACCACAGCCAGCCTGCTGAAAAACCAGCCCCTTTGTGATCTTGGGAGTAGGCCAAAACAGTGGTAAAGAGCCTGTCTGCCAGTCTTCCAACAGAACCCACACCGGTCCAGTTGAAACAGAATCCACTGGACCACCTGCTACCCACTGGGACACAATGATTCTGCTTGGCTGACAGTCTGTTGTTTAATTTAAACTTAATTCTTCAGAATATTCCTTGTATAAGTTCTTTAAACTTAATTTGATGCAAACCCCCACCAGAATTTCAAAATGCATTTGGTCATTTCATTAATTTACTTTCTTTTTCAGAGTAACACCATTTTTCCCTTTTTCTAGATAGTTTACTCATCATTTTCTTCATAGAATTGCATCCACATTTCTTGACCAATGTTATTTTATGGTTTTCCAATTTCCAGTATACTGACAAGTTAAACTATGCTTTATTTGGTTCCACAAATGCTTGATTCACAAGTAACTCAGTAATAGTCTATGGTGCCCATGATACATGTTGAATTCTCTGTTTTACAGTTATCCAAATATATTAACCTATTCTGATATTTCTTATTAAACTATTGAAAGACATATGGGAGTTATTGTTTGATTTCATGTCTTCTTGATTATCAGCAGACAAGAACTCACAAGGGTTTTTTTTTAGACTGATTCATAATTTTAGACTGATTCATAATTGGCGCAAATACAGAATTGTTAATAAAATTGTCCATTATCTGGACTGGTGCCCTACAAGGATATGGTTGTGTAATAGTTGGAAATTTTCATCGCTACTCACATTCATATTTACATTAATACTTGTACCAAGTGCACACCCCCCTTCAGACCGTGACCTTGACAAGATCGTGGGAAATCTCACAAAATTTGATCCAGGCCCTACCAGTTCACCTGATACCAAAGCCTATCTACAAGACATTGACTACTATCTGTGTAAGTACCCTGATGCTTCGGTCGATGATCACATCTATTTGATTAAATTAACATCTAACAGGTCAGTATCAAAATTTATAGACAGACATCCATCAGATATCAGAACGGACTACATGTGACTCTGCGAAGCCATCGAAAAGGAATTCTCCGACGACTGCCTACAATCAGGGCTAACAGCAGCCCTGGCTGTGAAGCAAGGTCACTCCAAGCCTCCACAGGCCTACTACCAGTGACGACTTCTTGCACATTTCGGATCTCAAAATACACCATGGATGGAAGAAGACCACAATTTTAAGACCATCTTCATCCAGAACCTCCATCCCACTGTGAGTCACCACCTTGGAGTTACAGCTAACCCAAGGTAAAGCTCAATAAGTCAGCTGAGAGAGTTCGCACATTATGTGTGCCAAAAATAGCAACAAAGTCACAACAAGAACGCTGGGCCTGCCACCATGCTAGCTATCAGCACTGCTTCTGATACCCTGGAGTTGGAAGGAGCCCCTCACCCTACTCCATCTCCCACACTGCAATCACATGAAAATCTGAGACATTTCCCCAACCAACCTCATCGAAGTCAAAACCAAAATAGGTCCTCTGGAACCCACTCAGGACCAACTTCACGAAAGCCTGACTACCGTCGTGGACCAAATCCACCAGCTAGATCACGAGAATATGGACTCTCAAGATGACAGATACCGATACAAATACAGTGTAATCGCAGTAGATGGTCTCCTCCACCTCGTCACAGAAGCTCAGAAACAGAGACCAACCAGAAACCTTGGGAGAAAAAAAACTCCTTTTCTCAGTAGAGAAGATATAGAAGCTCTCAAACATCTCCTAGCGAAGATTCAAAACAACAGAAGATGAAACAGCTGACATCCTAGTTATTGCAGCTATGCCAACTCAGAAGAAATGCTCTAAATCATGAAGAAAAGGCAAAAGGAAAACCCATCCTACAAATGGAGAAGAGCCAAAGGACCCAATGCAGTCCAGTGCTGTTCTGGCAGCCCAACCACAAGCCAAAGACCACTCCTCTAAAAACGACCTTTCACAAATCTGTGTCAAACCACCAGTTCACAATTTCTGGGCAATTTAAACAAGAGGGGGGTGGTGCGAAAATTCTATCTTCCACTGACCTTTGAAGACGTGATGTGTCAGGACGCTTTTTTAGACACTGCCGCTGAACATCACTCTTTTGTCACACAATCTTTTTACCAGCTACATGTAGCTGCTAACCGTGCTTACAAAGACTTAAAACTGGAACCTTGTTCATGAGCCATTCAATCATACGCGCTCACTAACACAACTCTGTCGGGCATGTAACTAATCAGAGTCTCCATTGGTCCTGTGACCTTGACACATCCGGTCTATGTGGTCCAAACTTGACTCCATTCCTTTGCTCGTCGGCAAAGACCTACTGAATCGCTCTGAGCCACTGACTGACTTCAAGAATCTCAAACTATGGGCTCAAACTTGACACCCTCACCCATTCGACCTACCAAGGATAACTGAATCACAGTGCTTTGTACTTGACATTTCGGACACCCCGAGTCTCACACAACTAGCACTGTTGGAACAACTGAAACTGATTAAAAGCGGCCATAGAAACCAAGGTGAACACTATCCTCGAGAAGTCGAAGGTCACCTTCAAATACAAGGTCAAGACAAAGAATCGAGTGACCTTGGGTACTCACTGGCCAAGCAGAAAGCTCCACATGGCCCCCTTTGTACCTTTGACTCAATGTTGGTGTCACCTTCTGAATCCCACCCACCCATCCCTGCAGCCTGCGTGGTCACAGGAGCCAAATCAACCGGCTCCCCAGACCCTCCGCAACCCAACAGTTCTGCATCGGTGGACCCAACTTTTGCAAACACTAGGCACACTTCTACTCAAGCCCGTCACCCCGTGGTCCATAAAACCATCCAACACCGGTTGGACCCAACCGTACACATGCTCCGTGCGTTACATTCCTGTAATATCAAACATCGAAAACGCTTCCTGCAACGCGACCTTCTCTGCAGCTATGCGATGGCACTCATATTACTGCTTCCGACGATCAATCATCGCCACCGCTCATAGTTCCTCGAAACCAGAGGGGGGTGATGACTGCCAACACCGATGACCTTCCAGCTGCAGAACACAGAAGCGTCAAAACGATGTACAGTGTTCCCAAGGCCACATTTCAAAAACACATGGACCAATCCGCCAAACAACACAAAGCATACAATGACCAAAAAGCCTCCCATGGCAAACCTCAAGGGGGGGACAAGGTCTTCCACTACACATTTGTACCGTAAACACAAATCAATCTACCGGCAGGGAAAATTGCTCCTAAATTCCTGCCCAGGCGGATGAATCCACACGTTGTCAGCAACAAACTTTGGCCAATTAAGTACCAAATCCAGGACCCCATTTTCAAAAGGGTCCATCACAGTCAGAGTAAACTTTACCAAAACCCCATGGGACTTGTCGGGTACAACACTGTCACAGTAAGTCCATAAATAAGAATAAAATCAGGCCTGCGTCTGAGGAGTAACCATTAGCTAACTATTAGCCTGAGATATACTTGGTCGCATTTCTCCACACCAATCAGTTAACTGCATCAAAACTTTCAAAAGAAAAAAGAGTAAATTAAAATCAAATTATCCCTTCAACTAATCGTAAAGGCCTCTGTAAAATTCTAATCAATTCTAATCAACTTAGAATTCTCAAATAGTACACACAAAACATCCAATACCATTAGCTTGAGCTAACAACATCAAAATTCCCACTAAAGGTGATAAACTATCTAAGGTTTAGAGTTCAATCTCTAAAAGAAATTGTTCCACCTCTGAGAGTAATTTTCATCTGCCACTCAGGTGTCTAAGGAAAACCAGCAAGAAGGTCGAGATTAAAATCACTCACTTCTATTTGTTTGCCAGGATGATGGCCCTTCTGTTTTTCAGCTTAGCCCTACGGTCACCCAGTCAGAACTGGACAGCGCCAAGACAAAAAGTTAATCCTTAGATGGATTCTCAGTAACAGCCTCATCGTTAGGGCCTCTTGTAAGCCTTAGCACGTCCACTGTTAACTCGGTCAACACTGCTACACCGAAGCGCCAGGTAGTTGAACCACAAACCATTACCAAACTTAGCAAGATACTGTGTTGGTTTTGAATGTTTGCTCCGAAGCTTCAAAACAGACCATGCATTGACTGAACATGAAAACAAAGAACATTAGAGTCAGTGACCATTCGAAGCTCAGAGGGGCCTCTGCCAAGCCTAGGGTGGACGTGGCCCTGGCGGCACTGTACTTAGGTGAATCTGGGAGCCACCTTGGAGGAGTTGTGGCAGGCTCAACAGCGAAGTCCCAATCTGGATCCCACACCAGCTGGGTCGGCTCAGTTGCTGTTGCCTGGTCCGGGGCAGGTGGTAGTACTTTTCTCAGACGGCCTGCATGCCATTGGGATCCGTCTGCCATCTGAAATGTAGCTGGTCCAAGTTGCGCGGTGATTTGCATCGGTGATGTTAGCGATGCTGATGACTGGAGCATCTGCAGCTGACGTGGGTGGTTGGCTCAGCAAATCCAAGCCCAGTCAAGCACCATAAGCAAAGCCAATTTCTGCTTTGAGGTGTGCTGCTGCTCTCTCGTCATGTGGCTAGTGAACAGGATTGTAGTTGGGGCACCGTTTAATGGAGGACGTGACTGGGTTGTTGACGGTCATTGAGGCGAAGTGGTCTCGTTGGTAGCCTGATGAACCCCACAATCTTCCGGATCTTGCGTTAACACAGACTGGAACTCCTGTAGTGAAGCGGCCGTTCTGTGAGGCTTATGTCATGCGAGGATCAATCCCCAGTCTTCTGTGCTCTGGTCAACATGCAGTGTGAAAAACTGAGTGGCTACGCTTATTTCGGGGCAAAGCAGGCTCAGGCCATCAGCCATCACACTGAATATCATGTGATCTGTGATGAAAAAGCCCAACTCATGGAAAAGATCACAACCCAGGATGTTGTCACCAAGGCATGTCACTTGAAATGTTGAATGCTGGGTGGACTCTTGACCCGTAGTGAACCTGTAGAGTGATGGTTCCTACCATGCTAATTTTTATGAAGTGGTTCAGCTTACCACAGTGCTGGCACTTGTGTCCTTTGGCGAGGCAGACAGGTGGGCATGTCCGGTGTGAGGGAGAGCCACAGTTATCACATCACCAGCATGCTTTATTGTCCTGTCATCCCACAATGTTAATTTCGGGGTATCCCAGGGAAGAAGCGGGGTCAACAGGCTCAGCAGTCGGGGTAACAGCTTGTGCTAGTGGAGCAAAGTGTGGAGAGTGCAGGCTGGAGGCTCCTAGCTGGGTGTTTAGCCAAGCAGCAACCTCTAGTTGGGATGCCAACTCCACCGCTCTGGAGAGTGGCAAGTTGTCCGGCACCATTAGCAGCTTCACCTGTAGCTTTAGGTTGGTGGTGTGCTCCCCTAACTGGTCCTGCACCATCTCGTCCTCCAGTTGTGCAAACCTGCATGTGCTCGCTAGACAGCAGAGGTCGGCGACATACTGTTGGATTGATTCAACTACACACTGTCTGCATTGGCAATCTTAACCTCCTAACTAGCATGCTCTCTGTAGCGGTGAAATGTCCGGCTAACACAGCAGCACATTCTTCGTAGCTATCTGCAGGTCCGAGCGTCTTTAAGACATGTTGTCCCTTGCTGCCTAAGCAGTGGATTAGTATAGTGTAGCCTTAGCTTGCTAATTTTAGCTATGTCCATGGCAAACACAAACGTCTTGAATGACTCATGCCAACAGGACCAAGGAATAGTTTTTATTTTATTATATACTTTTTGATATAGCCTACAATTAGGGAGGGATCATTTGTTTCTGAACCCTCCCTTAGTTATGCTGCTAATAAATGGTAAATGGCATTCACTTATATAGCACTTTTATTCTCATCTCTTGATGACCAAAGCGCTTTAAAGATCCTGCTATCCACCCATTCACGCACACATTCACACACTGATGGTGGCATGCTGCCTAACATGGCGCTTCCAGACCCACCAGGAGCAATTGGGGTGAAGTGTCTTGCCCAGGGACACAACGGCAGCATATCTGGGGAGAGCGGGATTCGAACCGCCAACCATGTGGTTATTGGACGACCTGCTCTACCTCCTGAGTCACTGCCACCCCTAATAGGTGCTGCTAATAGGTTTAGTCAGCCGGGGGACCTCCAATAATGCACTGGGCCTCACTCCTTTCTTCACTCTCAACGAAATATTTTTTCTTTTGCTGGTCATTAACATCTGTTTGTTCTCTCCCATAGATTGAGTCCCCATCGTGCTGTTTGCTCTCTACATGTCTGTTCTTTTCATCTTCTCTGTCCCCTCACCCCCAGCCAGTCGCAGCAGATGACTGCCCCTCCCTGAGCCTGGTTCTGCTGGAGGTTTCTTCCTGTTAAAAGGGAGTTTTTCCTCTCCACCGTCGCCAAGTGCTTGCTCACAGGGGATCGCCTGATTGCTGGGGTCTTTCTGCAACTGTGGGGGTTCCCCCTACAGTTGAAAGTGCTATGAGATGACTGTTGTTGTGAAATGGTGCTATATAAAGAAAGTTGAATTGAATTGAATTGGCGGCTCACCGGGCAAAGCAAGGAAGGGTGGGAAGGGTGTCAGCAGCATTTCCAGCTTGATGTTTTCCAAGTTTCTCCTCTTCGCCAATTGTTATGTCTGGAAATAATGGTCTGTAGACAGGTCCACGTGTTGAGGTTAGCTTTTATTGAACATTAGCACAACATGCTAAGGAGGGAGCACACAGTAAGGTAACCAAAGGTGGATAGCAAGAGAGAGACTGGCTAGCCTTGGGTAGCCGGCTATTATACCCTGCAGCGTAGTGACGTCACATGTGCATACGAGCGAGTGCAGCATGGTGCGTCATGCTTTTTTCATACATCACATATGGTTCCTGACTTTCTTTCTTAAAAAGTAGTGCATTTTAAAGATACTCCATAGAGTTTTGAGAAACTTGGAGTTAGGGGCTTTGGTTTTGTATTATCCCACTACAAAGTTAATAAAATACCACATGTGAGCTCATAATTAGTGATTTTTGTCACACAACCATTTCCAACATTGACTTTTAAAATTTATCATTCTAAAACCAGCTTGAAAGCAGGCATTGTATGATCAGCCCTCCTAAGGCTCAGCTATTGTGGTGCAATTAGTCTAGGCTTTTACTAAAAGCCTATGATAATAAAGTAGTTAAAAAGATTAATAAAGGACAGGTAGGGAATGATTGATTGTTTCCCTGGGAACTGAGCGTGCTTGCAGTGATACAGAGGAAAAAAGGAAGAAAATGAATTTAAAAAATGCATCTTCTGGGCCCTTTTTAGGAGAGATACAGTAATATATATATATATATATATATACAGTGGGGTAAAAAAGTATTTAGTCAGCCACCAATTGTGCAAGTTCTCCCACTTAAAAGATGAGAGGTCTCCAATTTTCATCATAGGTATACCTCAACTATGAGAGACAAAATAAGAAAAAAAAAATCCAGAAAATCACATTGAAGGATTTTTAATGAATTAATTGGTAAATTCCTCGGTAAAATAAGTATTTGGTCAATAACAAAAGTTCATCTCAATACTTTGTTATATACCCTTTGTTGGCAATGACAGAGGTCAAATGTTTTCACAAGGTTTTCACACACTGTTGCTGGTATTTTGGCCCATTCCTCCATGCAGATCTCCTCTAGAGCAGTAATGTTTTGGGGCTGTCGCTGGGCAACACAGACTTTCATCTCCCTCCAAAGATTTTCTATGGGGTTGAGATCTGGAGACTGGCTAGGCCACTCCAGGACCTTGAAATGCTTCTTACGAAGCCACTCCTTCGTTGCGCGGGCAGTGTGTTTGGGATCATTATCATGCTGAAAGACCCAGCCACGTTTCATCTTCAATGCCCTTGCTGGTGGAAGGAGGTTTTCACTCAAAATCTCACGATACATGGCCCCATTCATTCTTTCCTTTACACGGATCAGTCGTCCTGGTCCCTTTGCAGAAAAACAGCCCCAAAGTATGAGGTTTCCACCCCCATGCTTCACAGTAGGTATGATGTTTTTTCTCCTCCAAGCACGACAAGTTGAGTTTTTACCAAAAAGTTCTATTTTGGTTTCATCTGACCATATGACATTCTCCCAATCCTCTTCTGGATCATCCAAATGCTCTCTTGCAAACTTCAGACGGGCCTGGACATGTACTGGGTTAAGTAGGGGGACACGTCTGGCACTGCAGGATTTGAGTCCCTGGCGGCGTAGTGTGTTTCTGATGTAGCCTTTGTTACTTTGGTCCCAGCTCTCTGCAGGTCATTCACTAGGTCCCCCCATGTGGTTCTAGGATTTTTGCTCAGCGTTCTAGTGATCATTTTGACCCCACGGGGTGAGATCTTGCGTGGAGCCCCAGACCGAGGAAGATTATCAGTGGTCTTGTATGTCTTCCATTTTCTAATAATTGCTCCCACAGTTGATTTCTTCACACCAAGCTGCTTACCTATTGCAGATTCAATCTTCCCAGCCTGGTGCAGGTCTACAATTTTGTTTCTGGTGTCCTTTGACAGCTCTTTGGTCTTGGCCATAGTGGAGTTTGGAGTCTGACTGTTTGAGGTCGTGGACAGGTGTCTTTTATACTGATAATGAGCTCAAACAGGTGCCATTAATACAGGTAACGAGTGGAGGACAGAGGAGCCTCTTAAAGAAGAAGTTACAGGTCTGTGAGAGCAAGAAATCTTGCTTGTTTGTAGGTGACCAAATACTCATTTTTCTGAGGAATTTACCAATTAATTCATTAAAAATCCTTCAATGTGATTTTCTGGATTTTTTTTCTCATTTTGTCTCATAGTTGAGGTATACCTATGATGAAAATTGGAGACCTCTCATCTTTTAAGTGGGAGAACTTGCACAATTGGTGACTGACTAAATACTTTTTTGCCCCACTGTATATATATATATATATATATTACATATAATATATTACATATAATTACTATTTTGAAATGCTTCTGATCGTCACTTCCTTGTGGTAACGTATCGTCACTTCCTGTTTTGCTGTCTGCCTGTGTGGTTTGCTCTCCAGCTCTCCAGCCACTAGCTATGGCTACTAGCTCTCTTTCCTCTCCTCCTCTGGTGTGCTCTCTCTGTCAGATGTTTAGCTACACCTCTGCCTCTTTTAGTGATAATGGTAAATGTAATAAATGTTGTCTTTTTGAGGCGCTCGAGGCGAGGTTGTCTGATTTGGAATCCCGGCTCCGCTGCATTGAAACACCGTCTGCGCCAGTTAATCTCGACGGACGCCCATTAGCTGCAGCGGAGCTAGCTAGCTTAGGTCCCACTGTCAGCGGTTCCCCGGCTCTCCTCAGCAGCGAGGAGACTGGGTGGGTGACGGTGAGAAGGAAGCCTAGTCGCAAAGCCCCGGTTCACCACCAACCTGTTCACGTTTCTAATCGTTTTTCCCCGCTCAGCGACACACCCGCTGAGGAAAAAACTCTGATCATTGGCGACTCTGTAGTCAGAAACGTGAACCTAGAGACTCCAGCGGTCATAGTCCAATGTATTCCTGGGGCCAGAGCAGGCGACATCGAGTCAAATTTGAAAATGCTGGCTAAAAGTAACTGTAAATACTCCACAATTGTTATTCACGCCGGCATTAATGACATCCGTCTCCGGCAGTCGGAAGTCACGAAACTTAATATAGAATCAGTGTGTGACTTTGCAAAAACGATGTCTGCCACTGTAGTATTCTCTGGGCCCCTCCCCAATCTGACCAGTGATGACATGTTTAGTCGCTCGTCATCCTTGAACCGCTGGCTGTCTGTGTGGTGTCCTAAAAATGACGTGGGCTACATTGACAATTGGAGCTCTTTTTGGGGAAAACCTGGTCTTATGAGACGAGACAGCATTCATCCCACTTTGGATGGTGCTTCTCATTTATCTAACAATCTGGCATCTTTTTTATCCAAATTTCCAAAACCCTGACTACTCAGAGTTGGGACCAGGAAGCAGAGTCACAGTCTTACACGCCTCTCTGCAGCTCCTCTTCATCCGCCACCCCTCAGCTTAGCCCCTGACTTCCCCATCAGAGAATCGTTGTCTGCTCCCTCCAAAGTAAATAAAAATATAATGTATAAGCATCCCAAAGTGATAAAGCAAAATATTGGTAAAACTCAAATTAAACATAAAGCCTCTAAATTGAATGATTTGGCCTCTGTTCCTCCTCATAATTTAAAAATTAAATGTGGTTTATTAAATATTAGGTCTCTAACTCCCAAGTCTCTGTTAGTCCATGATCTGTTAATTGATCATCAGATTGATTTAATTTCCCTTACAGAGACTTGGTTAGGGCAAGAGGATTATGTTGGTTTAAATGAATCAACTCCCTCTGGTTATTTAAACTGTCAAAATCCCAGAAGTTCTGGTCGTGGAGGAGGAGTAGCAACAATTTACCATTCCAAATTACTAGTTAATGTAAAGCAAAAAACATGTTATAATTCCTTTGAGGGCCTGGTCCTCAGTGTTGGGCACTTTAGCAATTTCAGGTTAAACCCAATTTTATTTGCCATAGTTTATCGTCTCCTATCAACCGATTCAGAATTTTTATCTGAATTTGCTGATTTCTTAGCTGATTTAGTGCTGAAATCTGATAGAATAATTATAGTAGGGGACTTTAATATACATGTGGATGTAGATAGTGACTGCCTTAATGTGGCTTTTAATTCAATATTAGACTCAATTGGGTTTTCTCAGAAAGTAGGAAATTCTACTCATTACCTCCACCATACATTGGACCTTGTTCTGACATATGGCATAGAAATAGAAAATCTTGTAGTGTCTCCTCATAACCCTGTACTGTCAGACCATTGTCTGTTAACCTTTGATTTTACTATTTCTGACTATTTGGCTCCTAAAGAAAAATATTATCACAGTAGATGCCTCTCAGATGATGCTGTTTCCAAATTTATGCAGATTGTTTCCTCTATGCCATGTGTCAACACAACGGAAATAAGCTATAGACAGCTTGCTCCTTCTGTAATTGATAACATGGTGGATAGTGTTTCAGCTTCTCTGCATCAGGCTCTAGACTTGGTGGCCCCCTTAAAAAAGAAAAAGTCTAATCAGAGATTTTTAACTCCTTGGTTCAACACAGAAACTCGTAGCTTAAAACAGAAGACTCGTCAATTAGAAAGAAAATGGCGCTCTACTAATTTAGATGAAATCTATTTAGCTTGGAGAAATCATCTTTTAATTTATAAAAAAAATCTCTTAGAAAAGCTAGAACGAGTTATTACTCTGCATTAATAGAAGAGAACAAGAATAATCCCAGGTTTCTTTTCAGTACTGTAGCCAGGTTGACAAAGAGTCAGGACTCTGTTAATCCTAGCATCCCCTTAGAGCTTACTAGTCAGGACTTTATGAACTTTTTCAATAATAAAATTTCATCCATCAGAGATAAAATCAATCAGATTCTTCCCACAGTTAACTTAAATACTGTAACTATTACAACTCCTTCTATTGATGTCTGTCTTGGTGAGTTTACTCCAATCGACCTTTGTGAGTTAGACAAAATAGTTTCCTCATCCAAACCTTCAACTTGTCTTTTAGACCCTATTCCTACCAGGTTATTTAAAGAAGTCTTCCCACTTATTGGTAGCTTTATTCTTCATATAATCAATTCTTCATTAACTTTAGGCCATGTACCGCAGGCTTTTAAAACGGCTGTAATTAAACCCTTACTCAAAAAGCCAACGCTAGATCCAGGAGCTTTAGCTAACTATAGACCAATCTCTAATCTCCCTTTCATTTCAAAAATCTTAGAAAGAGTTGTTGCTACACAATTATTTGACCACCTGCAGGGAAATGGTTTACTTGAAGAGTTTCAATCTGGGTTTAGAATCCATCATAGTACTGAAACAGCCTTAGCGAAGGTCACTAACGACCTCCTCATTGCATCTGATAATGGACTAGTTTCTGTACTTGTCCTTTTAGATCTTAGTGCAGCTTTTGATACTATTGATCATAATATTCTACTTGATAGATTAGAACACTATGTTGGACTTAATGGAACTTCGTTGCAGTGGTTTAGATCTTATTTATCTGATAGGTTCCAGTTTGTTCATGTAAATGATGAGTTTTCTTTCAGCTCAAAGCTTAGTCATGGAGTTCCACAAGGATCTGTGCTAGGCCCTACTCTTTTTAGTTTATATATGCTTCCGTTAGGCAACATTATTAGAAAGCACTGTATACATTTTCATTGTTATGCAGATGACACACAATTATACCTGTCAATGAAGCCAGATGATAGTAATCAATTAGCCAAGTTAGAAGCCTGTCTTAAGGAAATCAAAGCTTGGATGACTTGTAATTTCCTGCTATTAAATTCAGATAAGACTGAAGTCATTCTTGTTGGTCCAAAAAACCTTAGAAATTCCTTTCCAAATCAAACTTTCAGTTTGGATGCAGTTACTCTTTCTCTTAATAGCTCTGTGAGGAACCTTGGAGTTATTTTTGATCAGGATTTGTCCTTCAATTCACATATTAAATTTGTTTCTAAGACTGCCTTCTATCATTTGCGTAATATTGCCAAGATTAGGAGCATCTTGTCTCAGAGTGATGCTGAGAAGCTGATCCACGCTTTTGTTAGCTCGAGATTAGATTATTGTAATTCTTTATTATCAGGCTGTCCTAAAACATCTTTAAAAAGTCTTCAGCTGATCCAAAATGCTGCAGCAAGAGTTTTAACAGGTACTAGAAAGAGAGATCATATCTCTCCGGTTCTGGCCTCCCTTCATTGGCTTCCCATAGAGTTTAGAATTAAGTTTAAAATCCTTCTTCTTACTTACAAAGCTTTAAACAATCAGGCTCCTTTTTATTTAAAAGATCTGATACTACCGTATCATCCTAACAGAGCACTACGCTCCCAAAATGCAGGATTACTTGTAATGCCTAGAATCTCCAAAAGTACAATGGGAGGCAGAGCCTTCAGTTATCAAGCTCCTCTCCTGTGGAATCAGCTGCCAATCTGGATTCGGGAGTCAGACTCGATCTCTGTTTTTAAAAATAGGGCTAAAACCTACCTTTTTGATATAGCCTACAATTAGGGAGGGATCATGTGTTTCTGAACCCTCCCTTAGTTATGCTGCTAATAGGTTTAGTCAGCCGGGGGACCTCCAGTAATGCACTGGGCCTCACTCCTTTCCTCACTCTCTATGAAATATTTTTTTTTTTTTTTGCTGGTCATTAACATTTGTTTGTTCTCTCACATAGATTGAGTCCCCATCGTGCTGTTTGCTCTCTACATGTCTGTTCTTTTCTTCTTCTCTATCCCCTCACCCCCCAGCCAGTCGCAGCAGATGACTGCCCCTCCCTGAGCCTGGTTCTGCTGGAGGTTTCTTCCTGTTAAAAGGGAGTTTTTCCTCTCCACCGTCGCCAAGTGCTTGCTCACAGGGGATCGCTTGATTGCTGGGGTCTTTCTGCAACTGTGGGGGTCCCCCCTACAGTTGATAGTGCTATGAGATGACTGTTGTTGTGAAATGGCGCTATATAAATAAAGTTGAATTGAATTGAATTGAATATATATATACACACACACACACACACACACACACATACACACAGTGGGGTAAAAAAGTATTTAGTCAGCCACCAATTGTGAAAGTTCTCCCACTTAAAAGATGAGAGGTCTCCAATTTTCATCATAGGTATACCTCAAATATGAGAGACAAAATGAGGGGAAAAAAATCCAGAAAATCACATTGTTTGATTTTTAAAGAATTTATTTGCACATTATGGTGAAAAATAGGTATTTGGTCAATAACAAAAGTTCATCTCAATACTTTGTTATATACCCTTTGTTGGCAATGACAGAGGTCAAATGCTTTCTGTAAGTCTTCACAAGGTTTTCACACACTGTTGCTGGTATTTTGGCCCATTCCTCCATGCAGATCTCCTCTAGAGCAGTGATGTTTTGGGGCTGTCGCTGGGCAACACAGACTTTCAACTCCCTCCAAAGATTTTCTATGGGGTTGAGATCTGGAGACTGGCTAGGCCACTCCAGGACCTTGAAATGCGTCTTACGAAACCACTCCTTCGTTGCCCGGGCGGTGTGTTTGGGATCATTGTCATGCTGAAAGACCCAGCCACGTTTCATCTTCAATGCCCTTGCTGATGGAAGGAGGTTTTCACTCAAAATCTCACGATACATGGCCCCATTCATTCTTGCCTTTACACGGATCAGTCGTCCTGGTCCCTTTGCAGAATAACAGCCCCAAAGCATGATGTTTCCACCCCCTTGTTTCACAGTAGGTATGGTGTTATTTCTCCTCCAAACACAACAAGTTGAGTTTTTACCAAAAAGTTCTATTTTGGTTTCATCTGACCATATGACATTCTCCCAATCCTCTTCTGGATCATCCAAATGCTCTCTAACAAACTTCAGACAGGCCTGGACATGTACTGGCTTAAGCAGGGGGACACGTCTGGCACTGCAGGATTTGAGTCCCTGGCGGCGTAGTGTGTTTCTGATGTAGCCTTTGTTACTTTGGTCCCAGCTCTCTGCAGGTCATTCACTAGGTCCCCCCGTGTGGTTCTAGGATTTTTGCTCACCATTCTCGTGATCATTTTGACCCCACGGGGTGAGATCTTGCGTGGAGCCCCAGATCGAGGGAGATTATTAGTGGTCTTGTATGTCTTCCATTTTCTAATAATTGCTCCCACAGTTGATTTCTTCACACCAAGCTGCTTACCTATTGCAGATTCAATCTTCCCAGCCTGGTGCAGGTCTACAATTTTGTTTCTGGTGTCCTTTGACAGCTCTTTGGTCTTGGCCATAGTGGAGTTTGGAGTCTGACTGTTTGAGGTCGTGGACAGGTGTCTTTTATACTGATAACGAGTTCAAACAGGTGCCATTAATACAGGTAACGAGTGGAGGACAGAGGAGCCTCTTAAAGAAGAAGTTACAGGTCTGTGAGAGCAAGAAATCTTGCTTGTTTGTAGGTGACCAAATACTTATTTTACTGAGGAATTTACCAATTAATTTATTAAAAATCCTTCAATGTGATTTTCTGGATTTTTTTTTTCTCATTTTGTCTCATAGTTGAGGTATACCTATGATGAAAATTGGAGACCTCTCATCTTTTAAGTGGGAGAACTTGCACAATTGGTGACTGACTAAATGCTTTTTTGCCCCACTGTATATATATATATATATATATATATATATATATATATATATACTGTATATATATACACACACACACACACACACACACACACACACACACAGTGGGGTAAAAAAGTATTTAGTCAGCCACCAATTGTGCAAGTTCTCCCACTTAAAAGATGAGAGGTCTCCAATTTTCATCATAGGTATACCTCAAATATGAGAGACAAAATGAGGGAAAAAAAATCCAGAAAATCACATTGTTTGATTTTTAAAGAATTTATTTGCACATTATGGTGAAAAATAGGTATTTGGTCAATAACAAAAGTTCATCTCAATACTTTGTTATATACCCTTTGTTGGCAATGACAGAGGTCAAATGCTTTCTGTAAGTCTTCACAAGGTTTTCACACACTGTTGCTGGTATTTTGGCCCATTCCTCCATGCAGATCTCCTCTAGAGCAGTGATGTTTTGGGGCTGTCGCTGGGCAACACAGACTTTCAACTCCCTCCAAAGATTTTCTATGGGGTTGAGATCTGGAGACTGGCTAGGCCACTCCAGGACCTTGAAATGCGTCTTACGAAACCACTCCTTCGTTGCCCGGGCGGTGTGTTTGGGATCATTGTCATGCTGAAAGACCCAGCCACGTTTCATCTTCAATGCCCTTGCTGATGGAAGGAGGTTTTCACTCAAAATCTCACGATACATGGCCCCATTCATTCTTGCCTTTACACGGATCAGTCGTCCTGGTCCCTTTGCAGAATAACAGCCCCAAAGCATGATGTTTCCACCCCCTTGTTTCACAGTAGGTATGGTGTTATTTCTCCTCCAAACACAACAAGTTGAGTTTTTACCAAAAAGTTCTATTTTGGTTTCATCTGACCATATGACATTCTCCCAATCCTCTTCTGGATCATCCAAATGCTCTCTAACAAACTTCAGACAGGCCTGGACATGTACTGGCTTAAGCAGGGGGACACGTCTGGCACTGCAGGATTTGAGTCCCTGGCGGCGTAGTGTGTTTCTGATGTAGCCTTTGTTACTTTGGTCCCAGCTCTCTGCAGGTCATTCACTAGGTCCCCCCGTGTGGTTCTAGGATTTTTGCTCACCATTCTCGTGATCATTTTGACCCCACGGGGTGAGATCTTGCGTGGAGCCCCAGATCGAGGGAGATTATTAGTGGTCTTGTATGTCTTCCATTTTCTAATAATTGCTCCCACAGTTGATTTCTTCACACCAAGCTGCTTACCTATTGCAGATTCAGTCTTCCCAGCCTGGTGCAGGTCTACAATTTTGTTTCTGGTGTCCTTTGACAGCTCTTTGGTCTTGGCCATAGTGGAGTTTGGAGTCTGACTGTTTGAGGTCGTGGACAGGTGTCTTTTATACTGATAACGAGTTCAAACAGGTGCCATTAATACAGGTAACGAGTGGAGGACAGAGGAGCCTCTTAAAGAAGAAGTTACAGGTCTGTGAGAGCCAGAAATCTTGCTTGTTTGTAGGTGACCAAATACTTATTTTCCACCATACTTTGCAAATAAATTCTTTAAAAATCAGACAATGATTTTCTGGATTTTTTTTTTCTCATTTTGTCTCTAATAGTTGAGGTATACCCATGATGAAAATTGGAGACCTCTCTCATCTTTTAACTGGGAGAACTTGCACAATTGTTGGCTGACTAAATACTTTTTTGCCCCACTGTATATATAAATGAATAAAGTGAAACCTCTTGGATTGTACTCCTGTGGAATTTTTCTAATATAGCTATATGCTATCAGTTCTTTCCCCTTCAAACTCCTTTCTTCCCCTGATGTTGTCAGCCTCCCATTCCTTGCTTTATGTCCTCCAAAAGGCAAATCCAGCACCATAAAAGAGCAGCAATAACAGCATTTTACAACGTAGCAGATGTCACTGTTTTTGGGATGCATCCTCATTTGGCAGCACAGAAACTCTGCAGTGTCATTCTGTCCATCACACTCTGTCTGGGAAACAAATGAGCAGACACATTCTACACAAGGATGTGATGGTTCCATTTACAGAACTGCTGCCAACATTTAAAAAAAAAATACAGCTAAATCTGGCACCAAGAGTCTTGCGTTTTCATGTAACTAGTCGTACAGTAATGCTGTGATCACTAAAAACCGTGACAGGGAGGGTAAGACGGAACAAAGTTATCTATCTGTTTATTTACTTATGTATATTCTTGTATTATATTACATGTTTGTAGTAGACAAAAATAGATATGGAAAGAGAACTTTTTACCCCTCTGCTAGGAAAAGTTGTTATGTACCAGGGTAAATTGTTACAGTAGGTGTGTGACGACGGAGTGTCACCACTGTTATGGTTTATTGTATGTTTAACTATATTATTTGTGTAATATTTGTAAATGTTAGTGATGGCAAAATCGAAACAATGTTTTGGAACGTACCGGAACCTAGGCGGAACTTGTGATTCGAAACGCTGTTCCGAGGTCTGTATCAGAAGGACGGTGTCACGTGACTGTTCCATATCGCGTTCCATTCCGCCCCCAATTGTTTTGAAACGTCAAAGTCGTTTTTGTTTCAGCAAGTGAATACAAATCCGTGTATGGTTCCTTCATTTGTAATTCCAATTCAAAATAAAATCAGAAAAAACAAAGTTTTGGTCTCATTTTTGTTTTGTCCTTTTCTAAACTTAGGTAGAAAAAAAAATATATTATCAAATTTTTGGACATACCTGTGTTTAATTTTGCTCTTATTGTTTTATAGTCAAAACAAAAATATTAAGTTATTATTTTGGTTTATTATTTTGCGACACCGAAAGTGTTAGTGTTAGTGTAGGTGATGAGTTTAATCAGTTATTTAAAGTGTCTCTAGTTTTATCTATGATGTCTGACCTCCATTACACAAAATTAAAATGCCTGTAGCCCGTGTATTTGTGCCTACATATGTTTAAGCATAAAGTGGATGCTGAGATTACATATGGAGACTGACCTCACGACCGAAGGGGACAATGGGCTGGACCACCTGCGGAGAACAACAAGAGGACAGGGGTACGATGAAAGGACTTCCCGACCCCCGGGAGACAGGTGGGGGACTGAAGGTCTGGAAGAGGAAGAAATGTCAATAGAGGGTTTTGACGAGGATACATGTCTCTTCCTTTGTGTGAATCATCTGTGTGAAAAGCCTTTGTGTGAAATGTTATAAATGTGAAGCTTGGATGTAGCTCAGCCTCTTTGCTCGTTTGAGAGAGAAGGCTGGGGATGATGTGATGCTTGAATAAACCTGAATTAAAAAGCAATTCAGCTTCTTTATTCCACGCTCCCCACAATGCCTATTATATGAAAACTAGTGATGGCAAAGTCAAAACAGTGTTTTAGTGCGTACCGAAACCTAGGTGGAGCTTCTGAATTGAATCAATATAAGCAATTGAATTGCAATATAAGATAAGATAAGATAAGATAAGCCTTTATTAGTCCCACAACGGGGAAATTCCAGGATTGCAACAGCACAGGGATAGCAACACTCAGAGCAACAATCAGAAGGCAAGAAAAAACAAGCAAGCAAGAGCAGCTAATATACATATGTACATATTACTATAAAATATATATATACACACACACAGACACACAGTGCAGAGCATTGTAGCTGGATGGAATAAATATATGAATATATGAACACACAGTGCAGAGCATTGTAGCTAGATGGAATAAATATGTAAATATATAAACACCCACAGTATGGAGCATTGCAGCTAGGTGGAATAAATATGCAAGTATATAAACACACACAGTGCGGAGCAATGTAGCTAGATGGAATAATATGTAGATATATAAAAACACAGTGCGGAGCATTGTAGCTAGATGGAATAAATATATAGATATATAAATATAAACACACCCAGTGCAGAGCATTGTAGCTAGATGGAATAAATATGTAAATATATAAACACACACAGTGCAGAGCATTGTTGCTAGGTGGGATGAAACAGCATAACCGTCTATTTAGTTATCCTACATGGTATGATTATGTGCCCATACATATTCTCACCCTCCATAGCGACCGGTATGTTCCTAGTTGTATGCCGGAGAGGACCATTGTGTAAGTCTATTGCATCTTTTGCATTCAAAAAAAAAAAAAAAAAAAAAAAAAAAAAAACTATTAGTTTGCTACGTCTTTTTGCTATCTCTGCGAGCAGCCCTGCTTAGGCTGTACAGTCTGACAGCCGTTGGTAGGAAGGACCTACGAAACCTCTCGGTTGTGCACCTGGGATGATGTAGTCTGCTGCTAAATGAGCTCCTCAGTGCATCCAGTATGTCCTGCATAGGGTGGAACTCGGACTCCAGCAGAGATGACAGTTTAGCCACCGTCCTTCTCTCTCCTATCTCCTCCATCGGATCAAGGCGTTGCCCCAGGACAGAGCTAGCTTTCTTAATCAGTTTGTTCAGTCTCTTCCTATCGGCTGCAGTAATGCCACTGCCCCAGCAGACCACTCCAAAAGTGATGGCTGATGCCACCACCGTGTCATAGAATGACTTCAGCAGCGCCCCTTGTACACCAAAAGACCTGAGTCTCCTCAGCAGGAACAGCCTGCGCTGTCCCTTCTTGTAGAGTGCGTCAGTATTGTGTGACCAGTCTAGTTTATTGTTCAGATGAATACCCAGGTACTTGTAGGATGTCACCATCTCGATGTCTGTTCCCTGTATATTTACTGGTGCTGTGAGGGGCTGCCCATGCCTGCGGCAGTCCACCACCAGCTCCTTAGTTTTCCTCGCGTTGATCTGGAGGCAGTTCCGATGGCACCAGTCCACAAAGTCCTGGATAAGCCCTCTGTACTCAGCTTCATCTCCGCTGGAGATGAGACCAACGATCGCAGAGTCATCAGAGAACTTCTGTAGATGGCAATGTGTTGTGTTGTGTGAGAAGTCCGCAGTATAAAGAGTGAACAAGAAGGGAGCCAGCACCGTTCCCTGGGGGGCCCCCGTGCTACTGATGATCGTGTCGGAAACACAGTCCCGGGTTCTCACAAACTGAGGCCGGTTCGTGAGGTAGTCCAGGATCCATGATGACAGGTGCTGGTCCACCCCTGCGCGCAGCAGCTTGTCCTTCAGGATCATCGGTTGGATGGTGTTGAAAGCACTGGAGAAGTCAAAGAACATGATCCTCACCATATTCCCGGGCTTCTCCAGGTGGGACAGAGAACGGTGAAGGAGGAAGATCACCGCATCCTCCACCCCAATGCCATGCTGGTAGGCGAACTGGAGTGGATCCATCGCTGGTTCCACCAGGGGGCGGAGATGAGCAAGGAGCAGTCTCTCCAGGGTCTTCATCAAGTGGGACGTCAAGGCCAACGGTCTGAAGCTGTTCAGGTCTTTGGGGTGGGAAGTTTTTGGTACAGGTACCACACAAGATGTTTTCCACAGCTGTGGTACCCTCCCCAGTTTCAGGCTCATGTTGAAGATATACGTCACAATCCCACACAGCTGGTCTGCACAGGACTTGAGGAGCTTTGCGCTGATGCCGTCCGGTCCCGACGCCTTCCTCGCCTTGATCTTCCTCAGCTCCGTCCTCACCTGGGTCTTGGTCAGGGTCAGGATGGGGGGCTGTGTGTTGGGAGTGGGGGGGGGTGTCGGTGGAGTGGGGAGTGGGTAGCAGGACTTGATTTCTTAGAGGCAGCAGTGGTTGTTGTGCAGACAGGGGGGAGGGCGGTTGGTCAAATCTATTGAAAAACAGATTCAGGTTGTTCGCCCACTCCCTGCCCCCCGTGGCCTGGGGGGAGGTATTCTGGAGCCCCGAGATGGTTTTGAGGTTTCTCCAGACCCCGCTGATGTCGCTCTGTTGCAGCTTGTCCTCCATCTTCTTCCTGAAGTTGTCCTTGCCTTCTCTGATCTTTCTCCTCAGCTCCCTCTGTACGGACTTCAGCATCTCCCTGTTCCCCGACCTGAAGATCCTCTTCTTCTCTCTCAGAAGTGTTTTTATCTCAGGGTTGATCCAGGGTTTGTTGTTTGAGTGACGCCGTATGGTCTTGGTGGGAACGGATTTGTCCACACAGAAGCTGAGGTAGCCCGTGAAGGTGTGAATGAGGCCATCGATGTCCTCACCATGTGGATCGCAGAGCTGCTTCCAGGTAGTGGCTTCAAAACAGTCCTTTAGAGTGTCCATTGTCTCCTCAGACCATAACTCCACAGTGTGCATGGCCGGAGGTTGTCTGTGCACTAGGGGTTTGTACACCGGTCGGAGATGAACCAAGTTGTGATCCGATCTCCCAAGTGGGGGGAGTTGTGATGAGGTGTACACGCCTCCTTAGTGTTTGCGTATAAGCTGCAGCTTCAGCCATCACCCATTTCAGATAACTTATGTTGAACTGTATAATCAGATGAGTTATTGTTTAATTTGACCTTGTTGAATTTTTTTCCCTTTGTTATATTATTCTGTTTCTTTTTAATCTTTACTTTTAATCTATCCGAAATAAATAAATAAAAATCATTGTTCCGAGGTCTGTATCAGAAAGAGGATGTCACGTGACTGTTCCATTTCGCGTTCCATTACGTCACCAACTGTTTTCAAACTTCACCATTGTTTTATGCAGTGATTGTGTTATCCCATTTCTCAGATGGAATAATAAAATGCTGCAATTACACAATATTAAAATTGCCTATTCTATGCACAATTTAAGTATTATATAAATAGTTTATATGTAAAATACTAATTTCTCGTGTCCTTGCCTGACTGGCTGCTGATTCATCAGCCCACATGCCTGAAACATTTAAAAGCTTTAAAAGCTAAAAGTGCAGTTTGTTTGTGAAGTCTTGCCTCTCTGAGTGTCTTGTACTGAGCTGCTTTTGGATTTACATTATTTGGAAATGGATGGGGGTAGAAAGCGTCCCAGGTCAGCTGTTTGGGATCACTATGACCTTCTTGAGGGAAAAAAAGTTAAATGTATGCACTGTATGCAACATCTTGCATTTTGTAGCAATACAACAAGTAGGTGGAGACACCTACGGACAAAACATCCTGACGCCTGCATTCCTAGCACAACACAACCAAGTGCTGAATCAAGCCATGGCCAGCGTAATGTTTATGGTATGTATTCATGTTCTTTTAATACAGATACGAGTATACATTTATTATTTATACACCTTTATTATTATTTACAATAAATATAACTAGAAAAGCACTCGGAGAGCGCAGACCTCCGCCAAGCGCCACAGTTCCCCCCATACACTGTTTAACATAAATATTAATCCTACATTTATTTTGTCTAACTTTATAGATTCCTTGACCATGAAAAAAATGCCATTCGCAAGTGGCATATATTAGCTATACTGTGATGCTTGTTTTGTTTTGTTTTTTTTTCCAGACGGTGATCCGGATCACCACCAAAATGTAATCATCTGTAGGATACCCCATTTGTGACAAACTCTGAAAATTTCATGAAAATCCATCCATAACTTTTTGAGTTATCTTGCTAACAAACAGACAGACAGAGAGACCAACCAACGCTGATGAAAACATAACCTCCTTGGCGGAGGTAATTATGCATGTGATCACTAAAAGAAGCCATATTGTTGTACATTTACATATAGTTATATATTTTACATATAGTTACATATATTTACAATATATGAAGTTGCATGGCAGCATTCCTCCTAACTCAGTCTTTTTGTTGTTCCTTGACTGGAAGGCAAAAAAAAACTGAATGTACACAAGCACCCCTAAAAACAGTGACTGATGTCTGTTTTGTAAACAAGCACCCCCTACAAATACTAATTGAAAAAAAATATATATTTTCAGACAAATAATACTAGAAACCCAAACAAAACACGAAACGTTGAGATAAAGACCCGAAAACACTTGACTGGTTCAGTGTAGTGTTATAACATTTGGCCACCAGATGTCGCTGTGGGGAGATGTTTCAAACATTCCAAAACATCAATTCTTTTTCTGAATCAATTGTTCCAAATGATTCGATCTCTCGATCGTTCCATTTCTGCCATCACTAGTAAATGTTAATGATTGTTTGTGGAATGTGCACATATTTTTAGGATCTGTTTTTGACTATTTGGATTGCCTTTTTGTGAGATAATTGTTATGTTTGATTATTTGGGTAAAACAAGTGGTGATCATTATCCACATACCTTTGCCGGCATGCTCCCTGATGGTGTCCGGGCAAAAGACTCTTTAGGGGTTGAAGGCTTTTTAAAGGATACCAGCAGGAAGGGAGCATGTGATGGTAAGTTTAGGGGTGATTTAGATTTTGTAAATAGGGGTTAAATTATTTATTGAATTATTTATGGTGTCTTATTTATTCCGTGTTATTTATATGTATTTTGTAAATAGGTGGGAAGTTGTTATGGACTTTTAGATGCTATTGGGTATGTGTGAAAAATGGAAAATGTTTTATTGTTTTACCTGGGGTTATAGTAGGGGCTAATTAGTCCTAATTGTCTCACACAATATAACAGGTGTTGGTTATTGGGAGAGGAGAGAGTCGTGTCGGTGTGAGGATATGGTATGTTTGCTTAAGTTGTTACCTGTGAAGTTTTTTGGGGGTTTTTTTGAATAAAATGAAAAATTGCTGGTTGCCTCAAAGCCTCCATTTATGAGAGACTGCTCAGCTACGATACAAGGTGATAAGTTGCTAAATTTACAGGCCAGAGTACTTCTTTCTACAGTTTTTATTCAAATTATCAACAAAATGCTTACTGTTGCACCATGCTTTATATCCGAAATTAAAAGTGAATGTGTAGAGGATGCCTTCACAAACGAGACTGAGTTTATTTCTCAGGAAAGGTTTATTTGCAGTCTCATCCTCTAACAAGCAAGTATCTCAACAAAAGAGGAAGGACAATCTTTCCTCACAGCTCTTATACCCCCAGAGACACAAAACCCCCAACATCAAATATCACACCCTCAACCCACGGTCCTTCAGTAAACATCTGAACCCACAGTCCTTCAGTAAACATATAGCCTCCGAGGCTTGTTGGCGTCTCTATTGTCTCTTCCGCCTCGGGGGCTCCTGCTGGGACATTCTCTCTGACTTCCCGTCTCTCCAGAAACCACTTCACACCTGCCGAGGTCTCTGCCGGGTCAGGTCCTTTTGGACGTTTGAAGTCTCCAGAGTATGCACCGTCATGCCTACTAAATACATGTGAGAGAAAATGCGTACCATACAAGCATGCCATCTATGCGCCCTAAATGTGCGCCATATAACCCCCCCCCCCCCAAACGTCTAAATAAGGACAAGTTACACCTCAGATGCATAGAATCATGACATATCACACAGAACGAGAAAAAAAATGGGCACAACATATCACACATCCAACTGCTTGGGCTTCAACTTCCTGCCATATCTGCTGTGAGCAGGTCTCGCTCTGCCTGTGGCTGTCTCTTGCATCTGTGGATCAGAGTCATTAGCACATCGTTGTGAAAGCTTAGCAGAATGTCTCCCCGGCGGCCTGCCGCGGCGGGGGGCCCTGGCCAACTGTACCTGTTCATCAGCTAACACAAAAGCAGGTTTGAGTCTGTTAATGCAGACTAATTCCCTCCTGTCTCCCAAATCGAGCAAAAAATGTTTTTCCCCGGTTTCTAACACTCTGAACGGTCCATCATAAGGTGGTCTTAAACCTAACCTCTGTGCGTCGTGTCTAACAAAGACGAATTCTGCATTCTTTAAGGCTTTAGGCACAAAAACGCGTGGGAAACTGTGATGAACTGGACCGGGGAGGGTGTTTGATCCCGTGTCGCTCTGCAGCCTCTGATCTCCCCTCGTCTCTCGGGGGGGCATTCAGCTCTGCCGCTGCCGTCGTGGCTGCGTGTCGTCTATGGGCGTCGACGAGCCGCTGCGCCTCCTGGCCCAGCTCGTGGTAGTCACGGTTGTTGAGTAGCTGTGAGCTGGCCAGGGTGACTCTCACTGCTGGCGGGAGCATTCTGAAGAAGAGGTGGGCGAAGATAAAGCTGTCGTCATCCTCGCCTCTCAGGCTCATCATCTTCGCCATCAGATCTGCCAGCCTGTCTGCTTCCCCTTCTGTCAGTGCCAGGAGCTTCTCTGCTCACTCCCCCAGCGAGGGAGTGAAGGCTCGAATGAGGGCGGCTTTCAGTGCGCCATACTTGTTGTCTCGGGGCGGGTGGTTGGTCAGGCTCTCCACCCGCTGCACTGTGAGGCTGTCCAGCTTCGTGACGACATGGTAGAACCTCGTTGCATCCGCTGAGATTCCCCGAAGGTGGAACTGCGCCTCCACAGTGGTAAACCAGGAGCGCGGGTTATGTTGCCAGAAATCGGGCAGCTGTAGTGTGGTAGCTGCGTTAACCCGGTTGGCTCCTGAAGAGTCCGGTGCGGAAAGCTCGCCGTCACCGGCCATGGTTTGTCGTAGGTCACCAGTGTAGAGGATGCCTTCACAAACGAGACTGAGTTTATTTCTCAGGTGAGGTTTATTTGCAGTCTCATCCTCTAACAAGCAAGTATCTCAACAAAAGAGGAAGGACAATCTTTCCTCACAGCTCTTATACCCCCAGAGACACAAAACCCCCAACATCAAATATCACACCCTCAACCCACAGTCCTTCAGTAAACATCTGAACCCACAGTCCTTCAGTAAACATATAGCCTCCGAGGCTTGTTGGCGTCTCTATTGTCTCTTCCGCCTCGGGGGCTCCTGCTGGGACATTCTCTCTGACTTCCCGTCTCTCCAGAAACCACTTCACACCTGCCGAGGTCTCTGCCGGGTCAGGTCCTTTTGGACGTTTGAAGTCTCCAGAGTATGCACCGTCATGCCTACTAAATACATGTGAGAGAAAATGCGTACCATACAAGCATGCCATATATGCGCCCTAAATGTGCGCCATATATGCAGTATATCAGTCCACACAGATACTTAGAATGCACTCAACCAAGATGTAGAATATCCCAGTCTGAGACTGCACAGTTTGCACAGATTCCCTGAATGTGCAATGGACAGAAAATATCAGAATTTGGCATAAACAACAACAAAAAAAGAGCAAATGTATGCAATGGGGGATCTTAGATGTACTGCCAACAAATCTGCAGCAAATGTGTGATGCTAGTATATAAATATGGACAAATATCTCTGAGGAATGTTTCCAGCACCTTGTTGAATCTATGCCATGAAGAATTAAGTGAGTTCTGAATACCACAGGGCGCCAACCAGTAATACGTAGCAAGGTGTGCGTTCTGAAGTGGCCAGTGGGTGTATTTTCAGCATTGACAGAGAATCTTTATATTGTTTTTTGGGTCATGTTGCCCAGCCCTGCCTTCATGTATTTTTGGTTTTTTTCTCTTTGCTCTAAACCAGGGGTGTCAAATCATGTGCCATGGAGGGCCAAGACCCTGCAGGCTTTACCTCCAACCAGTGTCTTCAACAGCAGATTTCACTGAATTCCTTCCCACTGATTGCAGTTCAGTGAAAACACCTGTTGAAGACACTGGGTAGAAGAGAAAACCTGCAGGGTCTTGGCCCTCCATGGCACATGATTGGATACCCCTGCTCTAAACGGTACAGTCTGGTGTGGTTTGGACTTTCATGGCTCTGATATCAAATTTGACCAGTTCTTCCAACCCCACCATCTTGTGAATGTAAGATGTCAGGAACAAAGGGGCTATTGCAACACATCAGGCATTCATAACTCAGTACCATCATGATGTCTGAGGGTTTGGAGATCATATATCTTCAGTAATACCTCTGCTCACCATATATAATTCATTTGGCATTTTCCAAAAGATGCTCTATACATTGGATTCTTTTTTCCCTTGTACTTCTGCTTCAGTTCTGCTTTTACTTGTCTGTTTCTTTCCCTCTCCCCAAGTCTCGCAGTAGAGGACCAAGTGCCCTCTTCTTGACATCTCTCTTGGGGTTTCCAATGAAAACTGTTTGTCATGGTATGTGGATGCAGACTGCTGCTTGTACAGTGCACAATTTTCCAGCAGACAAGTTGAAGCCAGAGTGGAGGCTAACAGGGTGCACACTTGGCAGAGCTGATTGTGGTGTAATTCACTGTAAAAGTGTGTTGATAAAGAGAGGGAACCAGTCTGCTCTGTAAATTCACATCCCTCTCTTCTTCAAACCAACTCCTCTGACTGTGTCAATTACTTGCTCAACTTTAAAAAAAAAAAAAAACTTTTCCCTGGAGCTCTTATCCCTAAAATGGCATCACATCACTGCTTTCTTTTTGATGCAAAAAAATCTAATTGTTCAAAATTCCTCTATTTGCAGCCCTAGTTTGATCTGTATACGGGTGTGTGTGTGTGTGTGAAAGATGTTTGGTAGAGGAACATACATTATTTGCTTGCAAACTCAATGCTTTTGGGGGGAGGGTGTAGCTCATGTATTTTTACCTACATATGTATAAGCACTATGGGATGCTTGAGATTGCATGTGTGGATTGACCTCGCGTCTTGAATGGAACAATATGTCTGGACCACCTGTGGATAACAGCAAGAAGACGGAAGTACGGCGATAAGGAGCTGAAAAGACTTCCTGACCTCCTGGGGCCAGGCGAAGGACTGAAGGATGCGGGGGGAGAGTTATTGTCAATAGGGGGTTTTGACGGTGATATTGATTCTTCCTTTGTCCTTGTGTGTATAAAAGAGAAGGTTTTGACTCAGCTCTCTCTCTTCTGTTCTTGACAGATAGCTGGGGATGTGATCGCAACAATAAAACCTGAATTAAGAAATAATTCAGCCTTGTTATTTCACGCTCCCCACATTGGTGACCAAGAGACGTGAAAATGCATAGAAGGGATTCTCCTGATGCAGACTCGTCAGAGTCTGCCCAAGCGAGCGCCGTCTCCATTAAACTGCCAGAATTCTGGCAGGACAACCCGGACTCGTGGTTCCTCCAGGCTGAGGCACAGTTCACGCTCGCAGGAATAACGGCGGATGACACTAAGTTTTACCACGTCATCACAAGGCTCGACAACCGCACAGCTCGATGCATGCGGAGCCTGGTACAGCAGCCACCCGCTGACAACAAATACGGCGAGTTGAAGGCTGCCCTCACCGAGTGTTTCACACCCTCGGCTGAAGAGAGGGCTAGGAGGCTCCTGGCTATGCACGGCCAGGGAGGGCGCAGGCCAGTCGCCCTGATGGAAGACATGCTGCAGCTGAGGGAATCGGACAACGATAATTTCCTATTTATGCACATCTTCCTAAGTAACCTCCCGTCGCACATGAGAGGGACCCTCTCCGGCATGCCTTGTGTGACCCAGCTGGACTTCCGTGCGCTGGCCCGAGAGGCGCAGCGGCTCCTCGACTCCTGCGGCGAGCAGATGGGCACAGCGGCAGACCTAGGTGCGGCGACCCGAGGCAACGAAGAGCCAGAGACGGCGGAGCCAGCCCCACCAACAATGGCAGTGATGCGGCCCCGGCGCAGCGGAGGAGATGGCCTCTGTTATTATCACCGGC
Organism: Pholidichthys leucotaenia; assembly: GCA_020510985.1. Lineage (NCBI taxonomy): Eukaryota > Metazoa > Chordata > Actinopteri > Cichliformes > Pholidichthyidae > Pholidichthys > Pholidichthys leucotaenia. The sequence continues at coordinate 329,613,295 of CM035840.1, read as the reverse complement.
GTTTCGCAGAGAAGGCACACAGGTGTGTGCCGCCGTGCAGCTACAAGAGCTCGGGAAACTCCAGGACCGGGACCCGTTAGCAGCTTCGGCTCTCGGTGAAAGAAATAAGCTGCTGTATATCACAGATGCGAGCTCCAGGCGGCACTTCCTCGTAGACACCGGAGCCCAAGTGAGTTTCATCACCCCGACCTATGCTGACCAGTTGGCTGGCCCCCGTGGTGACGGGGCAACGGCAGCGAACGGCTCAAGCATCAACACCTAAGGAGAAAGGACTTTGTTTCTGTCCTTGCTTGGCCGCACTTATGAATGGACTTTTATCATAACGGCAGTGAGCTTCAATATGTTGGGTGCTGATTTTCTGTGCTCTCATGGTTTGTTAGTTGATCTTGCCAACAGACGCTTAGCTAATGCACTTTCTATTCTATTCCTTGTGCAGCTCGAGTGTCCCCACCACCAGTGCAGACCAACGTCGCCACAGCAGGCGGTAAGTTTAACACACTCCTCAGCCAGTTTCCAGCGCTCAAGGTTCCTACTTTTTCGGCAACAGTTGCGAAACACGGGGTGGAGCGTTTTATCACTACAGCGGGCCCCCCCGTCTTCACGAAAGCTCGGCGTTTGGATGCTGCTAAGCTTTCGATAGCGCGCGAGGAGTTCACCAGCCTGGAAAGACTGGGCATTATTCGTCGTTCGAAAAGCCCATGGGCTTCGTCACTGCATATGGTCCCTAAAGCTGACGGCTCCTGGAGACCTTGCGGCGATTACCGCAGACTAAACAACGCCACAGCTACCCAATCCCACACATTCAGGATTTTTCGGTGCACCTAGCAGGGGTGCGCATTTTTTCTAAAATGGACCTGGTTCGCGGCTACCATCAGGTTCCAGTCCGGCCTGAGGACATTCCTAAAACAGCGGTAATAACCCCTTTTGGACTTTTTGAGTTTTTGCGCATGCCGTTTGGTCTTAAAGGCGCCGCACAAACATTCCAACGTATGATGGATGCCGTGTTACGCGATCTCCCTTTTGTGTTCGTCTACCTCGACGGCATTTTAGTCGCCAGTACTTCAGAAGAGGAACACGAAAAACGCCTCACTGCGGTTTTTCGGAGGTTGGGAGAGCACGGGTTAATAATTAATCCAGCCAAGTGCCAGTTTGGCGTGGCGCAGATCGATTTTTTTTTGTGGGGGGGGCACCACGTCTCCCCAGAAGGAGCAATCCCGCTACCGGATAAGATGCGCGCAGTGGCAGATTTTCCATGACCACAAACGGTCAAATCATTGCAGGAATTTTTAGGAATGGTAAATTTTTATAACAGTTTCCTACCACACGCAGCGCAACTCATGCAACCATTATACGCCGCGCTCAAAAAACAAAAACCCTCCAATCCTATCGAGTGGTCCCCGGAGCGGGAGCACGCATTCGTGGAGGTAAAAAAAGCCCTGGCTAACGCCACGCTTCTGGCTCACCCAGATCCATCGGCCCGCATAGCGCTCACCACCGACGCATCAGATTTAGCCATAAGGGCGGTCATGGAACAGCACGTTGCCGGGGTTTGGCAGCCGCTGGCATTTTTCAGCAGATCCTTGAACGAAGCCGAGCGGAAATACAGCACATACGACAGGGAGCTGTTAGCGCTCCATTTGGCTGTCCGCTATTTCCAGTTTTGGCTGGAAGGTCGGCGTTTCACCGCTTTTGTCGACCATAAGCCGCTCACTTTTGCGATGTCTAAAATTTCAGAACCTTGGTCGGGCCGGCAACAGAGGCAGCTGGCCGCAATTTTGGAGTTTACCACGGATATTCAGCACGTAGCAGGTAAACTCAACGTAGTGGCAGACTGCCTCTCTCGCGCGGTCACAGCACCGGTGCGCGCGGAGGCAGATTATACTACCACAGCCGCAGGGCAAAATGACAGCGCGGAAGCGCACGCGGCCCCAATTCACGTGGGGATAGATTACGCAGCCATGGCAGCGGAACAGGGTAGAGATGCGGACGTGCGCGCGCTCCAGTCTGGACCAGCAGGGTTAAGGCTGGAGAGCAGGTGTTTGCAAACCGGTATGCCCCCCCTAATCTGCGATGTATCGACTGGGCGACCGCGCCTGGTAGTCCCGGCCGCGTGGCGCCGCCGCATTTTTGACTCGGTTCACTCCCTGGCGCACCCGGGAGTGCGCGCTTCGGTGAAAATGGTAGCGGAGAAGTTTGTTTGGCCGAGCCTGTGCAAGCACGTGAAAGAATGGGCAAGGACCTGCATGGCTTGCCAGCGGGCCAAAATTCACAAGCACACGAAAGCTCCCTTAGAACCGTTCCACATTCCAGCCAAGAGATTCGATCACGTGCACGTCGACCTCGTGGGCCCCCTACCGTCGTCCCAGGGTTTCACACATCTTTTGACAATGGTGGACCGAACCACACGTTGGCCGGAAGTGGTCCCACTGGCATCGACCACAGCTGCAGAGGTGTCTCGCGTTTTTTTTGACGGCCTGGGTAGCACGTTTCGGGGTTCCGTCGGATATTACGTCCGACAGAGGGCCTCAATTTGTCTCTGAGCTCTGGTCAGCGATGGCCAGCAGCTTAGGAGTGAAAATTCATCGCACTATCGCTTATCACCCCCAGGCTAATGGTTTATGCGAGCGTTTTCATAGGTCTTTGAAGGCAGCCCTCAGAGCGTCGCTTACGGATGCAGATTGGGTAAACAAACTACCATGGGTTTTATTGTGGTTGCGTTCTGCGCCCAAAGAGGATTTAAATGCCTCCCCAGCTGAGTTAGTTTTTGCACAACCTCTCAGGCTGCCCAGTGAGTTCCTACCAGAGCATCCGGAGCCGGGGCTCCCCCTGGCTCTGGGGTCGCTGATCGGCACGGGAGCAGACATGCTCCCGGGCCCCGTTCATCACACTTTTCCGCACGTTTTTGTTCCCAAAGCTTTGAAAAATGCCGAGTTTGTTTTTGTCAGGCACAAGGCTCTGAGACCGACCCTCCGCCCGCCATATGATGGTCCATATAGGGTGCTGGAAACAGGTGATAAGCATTTTGTGCTAGATTTGGGAGACAGGAAAGAGACAGTAAGTATTGACGGACTAAAGCCTGCTTTTGTGATGAACGACGAATCTGTACGGGTGGCGAGGGCACCTCGACGTGGCAGACCCCCCCAGGGAACACGTCCCTGAGGCCCCGCAGGAATCAAATAACCACTCTCTTCCTCAGTCAGCAGATTCTTTGCAGGACAGCGCCGCAGGGACAGCGAGACCTGCTTACAGCAGATTCGGAAGACGTCTGAAACCCAGACGGCGTACAGACTGATTTTTGATGGGATCATGAGGTATAGACTATGCTATTGAGGTTATCATGTTTTGTGAACTCTGATATATTGTCCATTCTTCGACGTTTGGGGGGGGGGGGGGGGGGGTTATGTAGCTCATGTATTTTTACCTACATATGTATAAGCACTATGGGATGCTTGAGATTGCATGTGTGGATTGACCTCACGTCTTGGATGGAACAATATTGTCACGCCGCGCCATTCATCAACGGCGCCACCTGCTCACGCACCTGACAATCATCAGCGGCGAGGGATAAAGGCCGTCTCGCCCGGAGGCTCGGCCTGAAGCCGTCAGACTTCGTCCCTCACCGTTGTGAGCATACTTCCCTTCAGCGTCACCATTTTGGTAAGAAGATCGCTTACCTGCTCCAAGATGGCGCCCACAGCGGTCGACATGGTGCTTCGCTGCGCTCTTTGTTTGTTTTTGTTTGTCAATTGTGTGTCTGCTTGCACTTATACCCGTGAAGAACTTTTAAATATCAGGACTTTGACCCCCACGGACCTCCTCCCAGTTTTTCTAGCCCCTGCCGCCGATCTGGTTTATTGTTTGGCTCGGAAAGTGAGACGGCGGAAGAGAGGAAGACGAGCGGGCGCTCTCGTACGACTTCGCAGGAGAGGCTCGCGAACGGCGCTGCCTGGCATATTTCTGTCCAATACCAACTCTCTCTCTAACAAGGTGGATGAACTGAGACTGCTGATGCGTTTTAAGGACCTCGCCTCCTCAGCTGTCCTCTGCTTTACTGAGACCTGGCTCCGGGAAAATATACCGGACAGCGCGCTGCGCCTCGACGGCTTCCAGCTCTTCCGTGCTGATCGTGACACAGAGCTTTCCGGCAAGACCACAGGAGGCGGAGTCTGCTTCTACATCAACTGCAACTGGTGCTCTGATGTAACGGAAATTTCCAAACACTGTTCTCCTGCCTTGGAATTTCTTGTTATCAACTGCAAGCCTTTTTATTCCCCACGGGAGTTTGCTTCTTTTATACTGATCGCTGTGTACGCCCCTCCCGACGCGGACACGCGCGAAGCTCAGCGCGTGCTCGCGGATCACATTCAACACACAGAGCGGAGTTTTCCAGACTCGCTGATTATTGTGGCTGGCGACTTTAATCAGTGCAATCTGAGCCACGATCTCCCCCGCTACAAACAGTTTATTAAATGCCCCACCAGAGGATTAAACACACTGGATCACTGTTACACCACAGTGAAAGACGCATATCGCGCTGTCCCTCGAGCTGCGCTGGGATTATCTGATCACGTGATGGTTCACCTCATTCCCACATACAGACAGAGATTGAAGCTCACTAAACCTGTTGTGAGCACTACGAAGATACGGACCAGTGATGCTGAGGAGAAGCTGGAAACGTGCATGGAAATATCTGACTGGGGCATGCTTAAAGGAGCCACGCATGATCTGGATGAGTACACGGACACTGTGAACTCATATATCCACTTTTGTGAAGAGAACATTCTTCCATCACGCACCAGGGTGAGTTACTCTAATGACAAACCCTGGTTCACAGCTAAGCTCAGACAGATCAGGAAGGAGAAGGAAGCAGCGCTGAAAAGTGGAGACAGGGACTGCTACAGGGAGGTTAAATACCGGTTTAACAGAGAGCTGAAGAGGGCTAAATCTGTGTACTCAGAGAGACTCCAGCAGCAGTTCACTGCTAATGATTCGGCTTCCGTGTGGAGAGGACTGAGGCAGATCACCAACTATCGGCCTCAGGCTCCTAAAGGTCAGGATGACAAAGCCCTTTGTCAGAGACTGTCCCAACACTATGCCCGTTTTGACACCTCGTCATCTGTGTCCAACTCCCCCCCTCCCTCCAGCTCCACAGCCTCCACATTCCCTACTTCATTTAAGGCACCCCCCCCCACCTCCCCCCCTCCCCTTATCATCAGTGAGCAGGATGTGCTCAAACAGTTCTCCAGACTGAACCCGCGCAAGGCCCCCGGCCCAGACGGCGTGTCTCCCTCCACCCTGAGACTCTGTGCGAAACAGCTGGCTCCTGTATTCACAGACATTTTTAACACCTCCCTTAAGTTATGCCACGTGCCGTCCTGCCTCAAATCCTCCACCATCATCCCTGTCCCCAAGAAGCCACGGATCACTGGACTTAATGACTACAGACCTGTAGCGCTCACCTCTGTAGTCATGAAGTCCTTTGAGCGCCTGGTCCTGTCCCACCTCAAGTCCATCACCACCCCTCTCCTGGACCCGCTGCAGTTTGCCTACCGAGCCAACAGGTCTGTAGACGATGCAGTCAACCTGGCCCTCCACTCCATCCTGCAGCACCTGGACTCCCCGGGAACCTACGCCAGGATCCTGTTTGTGGACTTCAGCTCCGCATTCAACACCATCCGCCCCGCTCTGCTCCGGGACAAGCTGTCCCTGCTCAACGTGCCTGACTCCCTCTGCAGGTGGATCATCGACTCCTGACGGACCGGAGGCAGCATGTGCGGCTGGGAAAGACTGTCTCAGACTATACTAGCATCAGCACCGGATCACCCCAGGGCTGTGTACTTTCCCCCCTACTCTTCTCCCTTTACACCAACTCCTGCACCTCCAGCCACCAGTCTGTCAAGTTGATCAAGTTTGCGGACGACACCACCCTCATCGGGCTCATCTCCAACGGCGACGAGTCCGCCTACAGGAGAGAGGTGGCCCAGCTGGCGTCCTGGTGCAGCAATAACAACCTGCAGCTGAACGCTCTGAAGACAGTGGAGATGATTGTAGACTTCAGGAAAGTCACTACTCCTCTGCCCCCCCTCACCCTCTCAGGCTCTCCCATCACCACTGCTGATTCCTTCCGCTTCCTAGGCACTACCATCACCAGGGACCTCAAATGGGAGCTGACCATCAGCTCACTCATCAAAAAAGCCCAGCAGAGGATGTTCTTCCTGCGGCAGCTGAGGAAGCTCAAGCTACCCACCAAGATGTTAGTGCAGTTCTACACAGCCATCATCGAGTCCATCCTCACCACCTCCATAACCGTGTGGTACGCAGGAGCCACTGCCAGGGACAGACTAAGGCTGCAGCGCGTCGTGCGCACTGCTGAGAAGGTGATCGGCTGCAAGCTCCCATCTCTCCAGGATCTGTACATCTCCAGGACCCGGAGGCGTGCTGGCCGGATCATAGCCGATCCCTCACACCCTGGTCATGTACTGTTTGCCCCCCCTCCCCTCTGGTAGAAGACTTCGGTCCATCCAGACTAAAACCTCCCGTCACATGAACAGCTTCTTCCCCTCTGCCATTAGACTGCTGAACACTAAGTGACTCTCGTGCACCATGTACAGCAGCTCAACCAGACTCATGTCAATCATCACTGTTTTCTTCCTGCATTACCGACTGCACTATATAGTTCTCCACAGTATCTGCTGCTGGCTAATATATATTTTAACTGTTGACCAGTATCACTTAATCTTATCCTACACTTTATTACATGTATAGTTTATTTCTCTTATCTTATCATGTTTAATGTTGCAGCATTGTACCGAGACAAATTCCTAGTTTGTGTACTACATGAACAATGGCAATAAACCTGATTCTGATTCTGATTCTGATTCTACCTCTTTTCTTCAGTCTTCTCCCCTGTGCACAGGTGGATTCCCCAGCGGCGGACATCTCCACTCCATCGCCCAATCCTCGCTGCTGTACGGAGCTCTCCAGGTGGCTGTCTTCCGGGCTTCGCCCCCTTGTTGTGCCAGCTGTCCTGACCCACCAAGTAAGTCCTTCTCTCGCCATAAATTCCTCCTGTGTTGGTGTATGCCCGTCACCCTCTCCCTGTGCTCTCTCCATAGGGTTGCTCGGCTGTACGGTCACCTGCCTCTGTGCCTGGAGCAGACACCATCACCAACACATTTACATCCCGCAGACACGCACTCATTCACTCCTGCTGTTAATAAACTCTTTGAACTACTCTAAGCCTGTGTGTGTGTGCGTCTCCTGAGCCGTGCGTTATGTCAGTACGGCTTCAGCAGAGCGGCTCGGCGGACGGCGGGCTCGCACACCGGTTTTCCACTCTCGAGGCTAGAGTGGATCAAATAGCTTATCAACAACAGGTGATCTTTAATCAATTATTGAATTTAACTAACCGGTTGGGCCGCTTGGATCCTCAACAGCCGTTCCCCCCGGCTCGTCAGGGTGGCGCGGCTCCTGCTGTTCCAGCGGCCGTCCAGCCGGCTCCAGTGGCACCGGTTCGGCTCACACCGATTCCGACCCCCGCCCGCTTTAGCGGCAAGCTCGGCGGAGCGCGGGGGTTCATTATGCAGTGTGAGTCCGTGTTCCACCGTGTGCCCGGAGATTTTCCCTCGGATCACAGTCGGATTGGTTACATAGGGAATCTTCTGGAGGGGCGTGCGTTAACTTGGACCTACGCCGTAATGGCGAGGCCCAGTTATGCCACCCTCACCTATGACCAGTTCGTGAGGCGCTTTCTGGAGGTCTTTGACCATTCTCAAACCGAGACGGTCCAGGTCGATCGGCTCCTCGCTCTCCAGCAGGGAGGCCGGTCGGCAGCGGACTACTCGGTCGACTTCCGGGTAGCGGCGGAGGAATTGGGCTGGGAGGAACGCTCCCTCTGTGGCCTGTTCCTCCGCAGCCTCAATAGTGATCTGAGGGATGAACTGGCTGGACGGGATATCCCTGGGACGCTAGCGGAGCTGACATCCTTAGCGATAAGTTTGGATAACAGGCTGCGCGAGCGCTCCTCGGGGCGGAAGTCTTCTTCTTCTCGCCCTCGTGGAGTCTCGCCGCACCTGTTCCAAGCTCGCCCCCTGGCGGCGCCGCCAGCATTGTGCCCCGAGGAGTCGGAGCCGATGGTGACGGGCTGGACCAAGCTTTCCCCTGCGGAGAGAAACAACGCCGCCGTGAGTTGGGCCTCTGCATGTATTGCGGAGGTGACCAACACACTGTGGAGCGTTGCCCGCGGAAAGCCAGTCGGCGGGGTCCGCGAATCGCTGTAGGGAGCCTCGCGGGTCCCAACCGGTTAGACTCTCTCACTCAATTAAAGCTGCCCATCCGTTTTTGCCACAATCCCACTGGGCACCTCACCCACGCACTGGTGGATTCGGGCGCAGAGGGCAGCTTCATTTCACAAGGCCTGGCAACCCGATTGGGCATCCGCTGTCAGGCATTAAAACACCCCATCTCCCTGGTCCATCTCTCCCGTGCCTCCCTTGGGAGAGTTTCTCACCAAACCATGCCTGTCCCAGTCATCATCTCAGGGAACCACCGGGAGGAGATGGTATTTTACGTCCTGCCCAACTCTGTGTCGCCCGTCATCCTGGGGTATCCCTGGCTACGCCTCCACAACCCTGTCCTGGACTGGAGGTCCGCTGGGGTATCGGCATGGAGTACCTTCTGTATGGGCACCTGCCTTCAGTCCGCCGCCTGCTCCCCGTCCGCGGCTCCCCCTGTGGCGGATACAGCACCTCCGGACCTGTCACTGGTGCCTCCAGAATTTCACGACCTGGGTATGGTATTTAGCAAATCTAAAGCTATGTCTCTTCCCCCGCATCGACCATATGACTGTGCCATCAACCTCCGCCAGGGGGCTCCCCTGCCATCTGGTCGGCTCTACAGCCTGTCGGCACCGGAGAAGGAGACCATGAATACATACCTGAAGGAATCTCTGAGCGCTGGGATTATTCGCCCATCGTCGTCACCCGTGGGGGCAGGGTTTTTCTTTGTCGGGAAGAAGGACGGATCCCTCCGCCCCTGCATAGACTACCGAGCGCTGAATGACATCACTGAGAGGGACCGTTACACCCTGCCCCTCATGGACACTGCCTTTCACTCCCTCCAGGGGGCGACCTGGTTTACCAAGCTGGATTTACGCAGCGCTTACCACCTCGTCCGGATCCGGGAGGGAGATGAATGGAAGACAGCCTTCCGTACCCCGAACGGCCACTTTGAGTATCTCGTCATGCCGTTCGGGCTGACCAACGCTCCTGCCGTCTTTCAGCGCCTCATTAATGACGTCCTCCGGGATTTCATCGGCCTTTTTGTGTTCGTCTACCTGGATGACATCCTTATCTTCTCCAGGTCCAGGGACGAGCACCAGGTCCATGTGAGGCGGGTCCTCCAAAGACTGCTGGAGAATCGTCTGTACGTGAAGGCTGAGAAATGCGAATTCTACGCTAGGACCACATCCTTCCTGGGATTCATCATCGCTCAAGATCAGGTGCTCCCAGACCCAGAGAAGGTGAAGGCGGTGGTGGAGTGGCCTACTCCCGCATCCCGGAAGCAGGTGCAACAGTTTGTTGGCTTCGCCAATTTTTACCGCCGCTTTGTCCCAAATTTCAGCTCGATCGTCGGACCGCTGACCCGCCTCACGTCCCCGAAGGTCCCGTTCCGGTGGACTGAAGAGGTCGCTGCTGCCTTTAGGGCGCTGAAGGCGGAGTTCTCCTCCTCCCGGGTCCTTCGCCAGGTCGACCCCGCGCTGCAGTGCATTGTGGAGGTGGACGCATCGGACACGGGAGTGGGAGCAGTGTTATCCCAGCGGTCACCTGACGATGGCGCCAAACGGCCGTGCGCCTTCTTCTCCCGGCGCCTGTCCCCGGCGGAGAGGAACTACGATGTGGGGGACAGAGAGCTCCTGGCCATTAAACTCGCCTTACAGGAGTGGCGCCACTGGCTAGAGGGGGCGGACCTGCCGTTTGTGGTCCTGACGGACCACAAGAACTTAGAGTATTTACGATCTGCCAAGCGCCTGAATGCCCGCCAGGCGCGCTGGTCTTTGTTCTTCGCCAGGTTCCGCTTCTCGATCACCTTCAGGCCGGGCTCCAAAAACGGCCTGCCTGACGCCCTCTCTAGGCAGTTCACCCCCGTGGAGGCTGAGGAGACGCCCCACACTATCCTGCCCAGGTCGTGCGTCCTTGGTGCCATCTCTTGGGACATTGAAGACAAGATCCGGAAGGCGCAGGAGGTGGAACCTGATCCTGGCGGCGGACCGGAGGGAAGACTGTTCGTCCCATCTGCGGTCCGAGGAGAGGTCATCCACTGGCTCCACACCTCCCGGCTCACCTGTCATCCCGGCACCTCTCGGATGATCAGCCTCCTCCAGCGGTCCTTTTGGTGGCCAGGCCTGCGGAGGGATGCAGCCCGCTACGCCCGGGCTTGCCCAATCTGTGCCACCAGCAAGTCGGGAAATGCCCCCCCAGCGGGTCTGCTCCAGCCTCTGCCCGTCCCCGGCAGGCCCTGGTCGCACATCGCACTGGACTTCGTCACCGGACTCCCCGTTTCCAACTCCTTTGACACCGTCCTGACCATTGTGGACCGTTTCTCCAAGGCGGCGCACTTCGTTCCCCTGCGAGGTCTCCCTACTGCCCTGGAGACGGCGGGCCTCCTCGTCCAACACGTGGTCAGGCTGCACGGGATTCCGGTGGACGTGGTCTCGGACCGGGGCCCCCAATTTTCATCCGAGGTTTGGAGATCCTTTTGTAACGCCATCGGAGCCAAGGTGAGCCTCTCCTCCGGCCATCACCCCCAGTCTAACGGGCAGTGTGAGAGGACCAATCAGGAGCTGGAGGCTGCGCTCCGCTGTGTTACTAGATCCAAGCCGACGTCCTGGAGCAACCATCTCGCCTGGGTGGAGTATGCCCACAACACCGCCCGCTCTTCTGCAACGGGGATGTCCCCCTTCAAGGCGTCCCTGGGTTACGACCCCCCGCTGTTTCCAGCGCAGGAGAACGAGGTGACTGTCCCCTCCGTTAGGGCGCACCTTAGGCAGTTCCGCTCCACCTGGGCTGCCGCGCGTCATGCGCTTTTACGCACAGCGGAGCGCAACAGGACCGTGGCGGACCGGCACAGAAGACCTGCCCCGGCGTACAGAGTTGGGCAACTCGTGTATGTGTCTACCCAGGACGTCACATTAAAAGGCGAGAGGAGGAAGCTGGCACAGCGTTTCATGGGTCCCTTTCCCATCACCCGGATCATCAACCCGGTGGCTGTGCGCGTGGCTATTCCCCCCTCCCTCCGCATCCATTCCACTTTTCATGTGTCGAAGGTGAAACTGGCAGTCACTGACCCCCTTTGCCCTCCTCCTGCAGCGCAACCCGCGCCCCGGATGATTGGTGGCCATCCGGCCTGGTCCGTCTCCTCCATCCTGGACTCCCGGCGCCGGGGTCGTGGGTTGCAATACTTGGTGGACTGGGAGGGCTATGGGCCCGAGCATCGACAATGGGTGCCCCCGTCGTTTGTGTTGGACCCATCGCTCATCGCGGACTTCCACCGAGCGCACCCGGATAAGCCATCGCCAGGAGGCGCTGCTAGAGGGGGGAGTACTGTCACGCCGCGCCATTCATCAACGGCGCCACCTGCTCACGCACCTGACAATCATCAGCGGCGAGGGATAAAGGCCGTCTCGCCCGGAGGCTCGGCCTGAAGCCGTCAGACTTCGTCCCTCACCGTTGTGAGCATACTTCCCTTCAGCGTCACCATTTTGGTAAGAAGATCGCTTACCTCTTTTCTTCAGTCTGCTCCCCTGTGCACAGGTGGATTCCCCAGCGGCGGACATCTCCACTCCATCGCCCAATCCTCGCTGCTGTACGGAGCTCTCCAGGTGGCTGTCTTCCGGGCTTCGCCCCCTTGTTGTGCCAGCTGTCCTGACCCACCAAGTAAGTCCTTCTCTCGCCATAAATTCCTCCTGTGTTGGTGTATGCCCGTCACCCTCTCCCTGTGCTCTCTCCATAGGGTTGCTCGGCTGTACGGTCACCTGCCTCTGTGCCTGGAGCAGACACCATCACCAACACATTTACATCCCGCAGACACGCACTCATTCACTCCTGCTGTTAATAAACTCTTTGAACTACTCTAAGCCTGTGTGTGTGTGCGTCTCCTGAGCCGTGCGTTATGTCAAATATGTCTGGACTGCCTGTGGATAACAGCAAGAAGACGGAGGTACGGCGATAAGGAGCTGAAAAGACTTCCTGACCTCCTGGGGGCCAGGCGGAGGACTGAAGGATGCGGGGGGAGAGTTATTGTCAATAGGGGGTTTTGACGGTGATATGTGATTCATCCTTTGTTCTGAGATGTATAAATAAGAAGGTTTTGACTCAGCTCTCTCTCTTCTGTTCTTGAGAGATAGCTGGGGATGTGATCGCAACAATAAAACCTGAATTAAGAAATAATTCAGCCTTGTTATTTCACGCTCCCCATATTTTGCCTTTACTTTACTACTGGCAGATGACTTCATGGGTCTGTCTGAAGTATTTTCCTGTTAAAAATTAAAGAAGTCGAGGGCTGCAGTTTGTCCACATTTAAAAAGCCTACAGAGTTCTTAAGTGTTTGACATGTTTTGGTCAAATTTCCCTTAATTATTTAATTTTTGCAGCATCATTGCAGCCTTTCTCAGAACAGCTGGTTTCAGTGCATGTCTCTTTAAATCGATAATACCACATTTAACTACACCCTCCCAACTCCATTACTTCTGCTATTCTTAGCTGGCTAGCCTCAAGCTTGAATCAAGCCTGAATGAAATAATGCATCACTGGTGAACAAGGGTGTGTGGTTTCAGAAAATGGCAATCAAAACAGATCAGCACTTAAGCTAATACCAGGCGGCGTGTCAGACATCCCCACACTAAGGTGAGCTATAATGCCGCTAGAATGACAGACTCCATCCACATTTTCAAGCTAATACTAACAGATCAATGTAGCATATATATATGTATATACGTGTGTGTGTGCATTCACAATGAAGCAGTCATCAGCGTGGGATGTGGCCAAATGACGTCCACTTCTATGCCTTTCTGTGACTCTTCCATTGTCTCTGTATCTCTGTTGCAACCTGCTGATGACGCTCTGTGACACTCCAAGCTCAGTGGCCACTTTCCTCTGAGAACATCCTGTTTGAAGCCTCGCAATGGCGAGGCACTGTTGATCAATTGTGGTCTCATGATGTCAAAATGTGACCAGCATGATGAAGAGGACTGTTTAAATACCAGTTCTAAAAAATTTATTGGTCGATTCATGGATCAAACAACTGTTGTGAATTTTGATGTTAAGCACCTTGTTCGAGAACAGCAAGTTATGCAAAAAATACTGAAACAATGAACAGTTGCCTATGTGCATTCAAACATTTAGAGAAGGTCAAATTAAGTTAACGTGTAAAGGTTATAGTGCATTTTAGGTGCATCCTGAAATTTCACCCTGAAGCTGAATATACCTACCTTTTTGTGAGTAGTGCATAGTCATGTGAAAAAATTAGGACACCCTATGAAAGCCTGTGGGTTTTTTTTAACACATTTGGACATATAGATATTTAATATTAATTTTAACTATATTGAGATTCAAGTAATATAACTAAACAATTAAAACTGAAAAAAAGACTTTTTAAATTTTTCTGTAAAATGTAATTCTAAAAACTTGCAATTTCTGGTGAGGAATAAATTAGGACACCCCCACATTTATTCCCACTTAAAATGGCTAAAATCACACACGTGTATCACATCAGGTGCACATGATTAGAACATTGTAACTCAGCATTTTGAAGGAGGCTTGTCCTATTACTAAGGCAGTGCAAATTAGCAAGTGCGCAAATTAGACAGAGCTCCTAAAGGAGTGGCCAATTTTAGCCAGTGTTCTACTATCGACACGCAAAATAAAATTTTAAAATTAAAATTTCAATAATGACCACCCATCCACCCAGAGCACTGCAAATTGTGCACAGGCACACCTCATGAGGAACCAGGTTATCAAAGGCACAGCCAGTTCGGAGGAGCATAATATAGTTTACGCTTTTTTTTTTTTTTTTTTTTTTTTTAAGCGCAAACCACAAAATGTTTTTTTTTGTTCATCATATATGATGAACATATATATCAGTTTTGATTTTCATTTCACATGGCAAACTCCTTTGTTTAATATGTATAAATTAATTATTAACCAATGTGTTTATTTTATTAACACAAGAAACGTCAAGCTGGTCTGATGAAGATGCTGGGGTTTTATTATGTGAATAACTTTGTTTAAACAAAATCCACAGGTCTCCCAGTTCATGACTTTTCATAAATATTGTATGTGTGTTTTATCTTTTCTGAAGTTTGGAACATAATAAAATTAAACGCACACAATTTCACTTATTCCTCAAACAGCCACAGCAGAGACTGCTGTCATTGAGTTACTACGATGTTGCAATGTCGGGGGATGTGTATGGATCTGTGATCCTTGTGTCCACTGCACTTTCACATCAACACTAGCAAGAAAGTGCATGCCTCTACAATCAGAGACTGCACAAATTTAACTTGCATGGGAGGTGTGCAAGGAAGAAACCTTTGCTCTCTAAAAGAAACATGAAGGCCAGACTGAAGTTTGCCAGAGAGAACGTAGACAAAGACCAGAACTTTTGGAATAATGTTCTTTGGACAGAGGAGTCTAAAACTGAATTTTTTTTGAACACCAGAACAGAGGACATGTTTGGCGTAGACCAAATACAGCATTCCAGGAAAAGAACCTCATCCTAACTGAAGCATAGAGGTGGAAATGTCATGGATTGGGAATGCTTTGCTGCAGCAGGACCTGGCCTGCTCACAATCATAGAATCCACCATGAATTCTATTGTGTATCAGAGGGTGCTTGAGGACCATGTGAGACCATCTGTTCCAAAATTAAAATTGAAGTGGAACTGGACCCTGCAACATGATAATGACCCAAAACATACCAGTAAATCCACCAAGGACTGGCTAAAAACTAAGAAATGGAGAGTCCTGCATTGGCCAAGTCAAAACCCAGATCTTAATCCCCTTGAGATGCTGTGGGGTGACTTGAAATGGGATATAGTACATGCAAGAAACCCCTCAAACATTTCACAGCTGAAAGAATTCTGTGTTGAGGAGTGGGGCAAACTTTCCTCAGACCAATGTCAGAGACTGGTAGATGGCTACAAGAAGCGTGTCATTGAAGTTGTTTCAGCCAAAGGGGGTAACACTAGCTATTAGGCAGTGGGGTGTCCTAACTTTTTCCTCAGAATATGCATTTTTGGTTTGTTTGGGTTTTTTTGATGAGTAAAACAAGGTTAATTTTTATTTACCTGCAATTAAATCACCTTTTCTAGCAATAAATAAAAACAAGATTAGACATGAATATGTGAACATTTCTTAACAGAGCTGAATATTTAATGGGGCATCCTAATTTTTTCACATGACTGTATATATTGCATATATAAAAACTGTGCTTGGTAAGCTTAGCACTTAGTTCTGAAGCTTGTTCTTCCTGCTCACGTTTGCAAGCAGACAGCTTAGCTGGCCAGTGAGCAGTGGACAGATATCAAGGCTGGGCTTGCCACATTTATGACGTTCCATGGCAAACACGGAGGAGTTAGCCTTCAGATTCCTTTCTCATCTTTGTCACTGTGTTGTGAAATGATAACGGTGACATCGCACTTTCGTCTGGATTGCTCTATTTAAATGTCTGCTCAGCAGAGCTGAGATGTAAAGATACAACTAAACAGGCCCAGGTTTCACACTGAGCCAAACGCTGTGATAGGCTACAATATATCATTCTGTAACATTCCGTGGCCGTGGTGTTCTGTGAGATTTTTTTCAATGTAAAAAAACATTTGAAAAATCCTGCTCTAATGTATCATTTAGTAATGTATTACCCCCAACACTGATAGGAAAACATAGTATAGGAGTTAATGAGCGCCTGTCATCTGTTGCACGCCATCACCATCATCTATAGCTACATACAGTAGTATGTAAATTCTAATATTTTCAGGCCAAGAGATGATCTGTTTTTACTATGAAGAGGCACAGGGTACATTCCTTCATAAACAGGCCTCATCTTTCTCCGAGCAACATGCTATTAGTCGAAACCTCCCTCTGCTTTGGCTGAATTAATCGAAAGAATTACATAACTCAGTTTTTCTCCATTTGGCTTTTTTTTTTTCATATCCAAAAACCTTGCACACATGCATGGTGATCCTTGTTTTCAAAAAGGAGATATGACCCCGGTAAAGTGTAATGTGTCCCAACATTTGCCCTTGATGGCTGTGTTAAACAAGGAGAGTGGATTTAATATTTTGTGTTAACAAATGGCTTTGTCGTCCTTCGCTGGCAGCTCTCCTCTAAAGAACAGCTCACTGTCTGACAGTAGGATAACAGCTGTTAGACTAGGCCTACTCATCTAACTGGACATTAACGCATTAAAACACAGGACATCCCGTCTGTGTGTGCTGAACAAGCTCCCCTTCACCTGCCAGAGAGAAGAGCTTCACCTACAGTAATTGCAGTATCTGTCTCTAACACCGCATGATGGCAAATAAAAAATAAAACACTATCTGCACTTGCTGTTAGCTGTCATGATGACTTTCTCCCCCGATAGTTTTCAAATTATGGTGTTGTTATTAAACTCACAGAGCCACTGCAGGAACCCATAGATGAGCAGATAAAATCTGAGGTTCATAAATATCAGGTCGTACTCTCACTGGTGCCGTTTGCCTTGTTCCATGCTGAGGTGACGTGGCACTCTCAGCGGGGGTCGGTGCTGGTTGGCACCAGTCGTACTCGCATTGTATTTTTTTAGCATGTTTCTCCCTGTTCTTGTCATGCGCAGGCAGTGTGTGTGTTATGCACGCGAGCGGAGCGCAGACTTGAGGGGGCTTATGTTTTCGCTACATGGTGCGCTGTCAGTCAGCTGAGCACACAGCGTGCATTTTAAAAATTTAAAAAAAATTGGAGTTTGTAGTTCACAAGCAGCAAGAAAATATGTATAGAAATAGATATTTTGTAGCCTATGTTAAATTGAGGAGCATGGGACACCACCTTCAGGGCAGCAACATCTTGGCCTTAAGGTAAACAGACGACCTTCAGCCAGAAAGAAAAATAAAATTGACGATAACAGTTTCAAATTTACATGAAAAAGCCTCACATTTACATGAAAAGTCTGATATAGCAATAAGTGGAAAAAGTCCAAAATTTACTCGAAAGAAAACTTTAAATGTGCAGAAAACATTAAATTTGTGTGTGTTGGCGGGGGGGGGGGGGTCACATTAACAAGAGAAAATAGCATAGATGAGAGCTGTTTAAAAACAGCACAGAGACCATTTTTCGCAGCAGGGTGAGTTTTATTTAAATTTATTTTGAATATTAAGTTTTTTTCTGTCTCCAAATTTCCGACAGCAGCAGCGGCCTGCCACTGGAGGCATGCATCTTAAAAATTAAAGGTTTTTAGTTAATTGGTGAGTGGTAACAAAATAAATAGTTTGGAGTATGCAACCTACCACTGAATAGTTGAAACCGTTTGCCCACTCTACAGCCACAGAACTCCATTAAGCCAAGGCAGATGCCTCCGCTGCTCATGCGGCAGCTGGAGCTCATCAGCTGGGTTGTTGGGACAGAAACAGCCCATCTGTAGAGTTTTCAGCATGGAGCTCTGTTGTTTTCAAACCTTCCATAGGAAATTATCCTATGTTTAATGAATAGACACAAAGAGCCTCTGTGGTGGGAGGAGGACAACGGGCGGGGGGGGGGGGGGAATCTGCCAACTTTTTTAATTGATAAAATTCAGGCACACCGTGGAACAGGTACTGGTGCCAGAAGGTACCATGGAGCAGGTACTGGAGCTGGGATGTGCATCACGGAGACAGCTGAAGCAGGCTTGTGCTCTTCGGAGACTGCCGGAGCTGCTATATGTGCACCTCAGGAAGGACTGGAGCAGGGATGTGCACCTCGGGGGCAGCTGGAGCAGGCTCATGCATCTCGGAGACTGCCGGAGATGCTGCGTGCACCTCAGGGGAAAAAACAGGTAAACCAAGGATTGTGACAGCACTAAAGCAGGAGGGACAGCAGAAACAGGTGGTGGGGGCTCAGCAGTAGAAGGGGGCTGCTGATGAGGTCCCTCACCCAGAACGAAGAAAGATATATCATTACTTGGTAAGAAGAAATGTACTTGCCTGTTCCATTGCTCTACTGTCACTGCCGGAGAAGAGCTCAGAGTGGAGGTGGTGACTGCTGATGGGGCAGCAGATGTGGAAGCCGGCACTGCAGGTGGAGGATGATGTTGAGCTGCATTGTTGCTGTCACGGGAGCCAATGCTGGAGAGCCCTCCTGGGCTGGGACACTCCATGGGACTGGAGTGGAGGCAGAAGAACGGCGAGGATGAGTAGTGAGGTTTGAGGAAGCCAGGGGATGTTTTACCATTGGCACAGGCTCCGGGCTTTTCACCAGTCTGTGGAGCGAATTTAGTAAATCAGACAATAAGATGAACAGTCCAGTCAGACCGGGGTAGTTCCACAAACTGGGGTAATCCATAACCACTCCGGCTGCAGCGTCCAGGAACATCACAGCCTGCTCCGGACTGTGGCATGACCAGGCATCAGAAATTAACCCCTCGACCAGCTGACCACCCAACACTCAACCTCATCCAGCCCAAACACACTGTAGTCCATGCCCACTGAATCCTCGTTTGGTGGCTTCATTCTGTCATAACTCCCTCTGGTAGGCATGGTTGATTAATTGGACTCAGTGGTGCAGGCAGAACTCCAACCTAACAGTCATTAAACAAAGAACTCAAACAAACAAAAGACAGCATGGGGGCTGGAAAAAAACAACTCAGGACATGAAATAACTTACAGGGAACCAGCAGGGACAGCAACTCAACGTTACATTTAACATTAATGATGCCACACTAGACACAGACAGGACCTAGCACATATAGACAGGGGATAATCAACACAACACAGAACAGATGGACACAACCAAGGGCAGCAAGGAAGTGTCTGCAGGTGAGGAGCACAGAATGGGTGGGGCTGTACAGACAATCGCAAACCAAGGATGTATATGAAACCTAACAATGAACATACAGGACAACAATACAGGAATAATACAGAGAGGGCAGTGGCTAGGGGTACGGAAAACATGAGGGGCTGGAACAATAGGTGAACAGGTACAACACCTCAGGACCAGACAAGGGATGACACAGAAGACAATGACAAAGGACTCAGGGGAACACAGAAGGCCATCCATCTTCTTCCGCTTAATCCTTTTGGGGTCACGGGGGTGCTGGAGCCTATCCCAGCATCTTTGGGCGAGAGGCAGGGTACAACCCTGAACAGATTGCCAGTTCATCGCAGGGCCAACACAGAGAGACAGACAACCATTCACTCTCACAATCATACCTAAGGACAATTTAGAATCCCCAGTTTGATGCCAATTTACCCAACTTGCATGTTTTTGGCATGTGGGAGGAAATCGGAGAAATCCCGGAGGAAACCCACGTAGACACGGAGAGAACATGCAAACTCCACACAGATCACTGTTGGTCGGGGGCACACAAAGGGCCATAAATGCAAATGATAAAGAAAAGATAAAATAAGATAAGGTAAGCCTTTATTAGTCCCACAATGGGGAAATTCCACGATTGCAACAGCACAGGGATAGTGACACTCAGAGCAATAATTCAAAAGATAAGATAATAAGAGCAGTGAATATACACATTTACACCGAAATATACACAGTGCGGAGCATTGCAACTAGATGGAATAAACAGCATAACAATCTATTCAGTTACCCTGCATAGTATGAATATGTACCCATACAGTATATTTTGTATATTTCATATAAACATACATAATCACAAAAAACAATAAATAAACTTAGTGTGGGCTTGATCATAGGATCAAGCCCAGATTATGACTGGATTTGAACATGTGATGACTCCAGTCATGAAAATCATAAACAACATCTGCTCCAAACCCAAACACAGAATATTCAAGGTGCTATTGGAGGAGCTATCAGCTGAATGTGGTGATCTTTTATTACACACAGAAGTCCGATGGCTCAGCAGGGGATGGGTTTTGCATTTTTTGTCACTTTTATGTGAAATTAAAGAGTTCGTGCAGTCCAAAGGCAAAGACGTCTCACTGCTGGAGGACCTTGAGTGGACACTTGACCTTGCATTTTTAATGGACATCATCAGGAAGCTGAACCTTTTGAACTGTGAGCTGCAAGGCAAAGGTAAGACTGTTGCTGACATAAGTGCTGTAAATGCATTTAAAGCCAAGATGAACATTTTCTCTGTGCAGTTACATAAAAAAAACTGCTGCATTGTTTTTCTGTTTCCTAGCTTGTTAAATCATTTTTAATAATCATTGCGGGAATTTAGTAATGTGATCAGTGTCTTCACATTGATGAATATCAGTAATCATTAATAATAATATATAAATTTAAATGGTGCAACTTTTTTCATAAGTGTGTATCAACCTGGTAGCCTTTCAGAGTACACAGTACTCTTGAAGTAGCTCTCAGTTTAAAAAGGGTTGGTGGCCCCCTGCTGTATAAAATATCTGGATAAACAGACAGAGCTTACCTTGACTGTAATGACCATCAGAGACTTGTCATGATGTTGTCTTAAATCTACAACAAAGCCAGCAAAATACTGGTAGCCATTTAGACTTTTGCATACTTCCAGAGTTTCTGCTGTATGAAGTGATTTTGAGTTAATTAGGTAGTTGTCAATATCACGATAGAGCAGTTCCAGGACGCCGCTAGCCTCGTGACACGATGTAAACAAACGATTGACCATGAGATAAGAATCACGTTTCAGACCGTTCACAATTTCACAACATACCGACACTTGTGCAGCTGTCATATGCTCCAACAAAGTCACACAGCCCAATTTTAAGAAGTTCTGTTGACTGGATCATGTTAAAATCTCATTCTGATAATGAATTAGTGTCTATGGGGTAGCCATAGCAATGTGGAATTTTTCACTCCTGAGGACCCGGATCATGGCCGGAGGTCACATGACTGCAAAACCTCAATAAAAGCTACTTTATGTCCTAAATGGGTCTCTCTTTACCTGGAAGGCTTATGTCTGCCAGGCATCCAGCTTGTTTCTCTTTTTTTTATTGAACCCTCACTTATTTCTGAGTTATACTGAATCATGAGTTCTACTTGGATTTAAATTGCCCTGTGGATCTCAACTGTCAAGGTCCTCTTTTTGTGGATCTTGGGACCTCTCCTAAAGGTGCCTTCACACTACACGCGAACGGGCGGTGCAAATGTATACAAAGTCAATGGAAGGGGCGAACACACGCAAAATCGTGCAGTCACGCGTTCCCATCTGAGGAATGGCAATAGCTTTGAGATTCTGCCATCACCGAAGTAAAAGTATCAAGATTGGAGAGTAAACTAGTTTGAAAATGAGACTGCCACTCACCTGGAGACAGAAGGACCTAGAGCTCTTCAGCTGAATCATCGTGGGTTCGATCCCAGCCCCCGACCAATAGTGATCTGTGTAGAGTTCGCATGTTCTCCCCGTGTTTGCGTGGGTTTACCCCGGGATTTCTCCGGTTTCCTCCCACATGCCAAAAACATGCAGGTTAGGTTAATTGGAGACTCTAAAGTGGCCCTAGGTGTGAATGTGTGTGTGAATGGTTAAGGGATAGCGCCGTATCGTGGCTGCTTCATCCATCCAGGTGGTGGATGACCCTCAATTTCCCCTCTGGGGATCAATAAAGTATACTAAATCTAAATCTAAATCAGGATGTCAGTTATTTACCCACGGATTCCTGCCACGGACGTGCTAACAAGGCTAGCAAGCTAGCAATGGAAACACCCGTCATCTTGGAAAGTTTTTAAGACAGGGACAACTTTTTCAGGTGAGCCCCCCCATCAGATAATGTAAACCTAAGTATGACGTTATTCTGGGGATTTCCACAGTAGGTTGAACACTGCTGCAGAAGTTATAAAAGCAACTTCACCTGTCTGCATCTCACTCAGACAGTAAATTCATGTCTATTCGTTTGTTTACATTGAGTTATAATGTTTCATGCTGTGCGAAAAATTCACCCATTTGCATTTGGTGTGAAGGCACCTTTAGAAGTCCAGTTCAATCTGCATGACGCAACTTTCAATGTCACGACTGACTTTTGGCCATGAGGTGTCTCAGTGGTTAGCACTGTTGTCACACAGCTAGAAGCTCCTTGGTGTGAAGCTGAACAGTGTTGCTTTGCGTGGATTTTGCAACTTTTCCACATGCTTTAATGAGTCTCCTTCAGGAACTCCAATTTCTTCTGCCATGAAACAGCATAAAAAGTTAATGTCTGTCCTGGTCCAGTTTGATACTCATACAAAAGACGATCTTCATCTCAAGTTTTCTCTTGTAGTGCCACAAAATTGTTCTGAGGAATCTAAAGGATATCACTGGGAAGAAATAACATTTCAAACTGTCCCTTGCAATTGCTTCTTAGGGAAACAAATCATTTGCTCTTCATGTGCAGACGTTCCTGTTTGTAACTTTGTCCACTTCTTTCAAAAACAAACTAAAATTGAAGTGTCATGAGGAGATCATTGAACTCCACAGTGCAGATCCAAAGGAGCTGAAAATCAATCATTGTTGAATCAATCAAAACACAGGACCAGTGCCAACTACAGTGCAGTTCAAGGAGTTTGATAGCAACCAAGTTATGTCAAACATTCATTCATTCATCCATCCATCAATCCATCTTTTACAACTTATCCACAGGTCCAGGTCATGGGGACATTAACCTAATCAAAGAAGTCCAGACTGCCCCCCCCCCCCCAGTTCACATAGTACCATGATCCACGTGATCTGGGACCATTTCCTGCTTTTGGGTGGGCCCTATACAAGATTGTGTTTTGAAGCCCTTTAGTGCAAGGTTGAAAGTTTACTCTGTGTTGCCGTTGTAATTGTGTCCAAGGTTTGGTTGCTGTGACATTTGAGTTTTAAATGGCTTTTGCAAACCAGCAGTGTTAAGTGCTATGGCAGCAGAACCAGCTGTTGAGCAACAGGACCCTGGTAACCCATACCAGGTTTGGTATAGAGGATTCTTGTTGTAACTTTTTATGGGGATTTGCTGGACCACTCTTTGTCTTGCCCTTTACCAAGGACCAGTTTGCTTCGGGGGGACCCTACCAGGGGCAAGTTGTCCCCGACAACATACAGTGGTGTGAAAAAGTGTTTACCGCTTCCTGATTTCTCTTTTTTGTGTGTGTGATTGTCACATTTAAATGTTTCAGATCATCAAAATTTAAATATGAGACAAAGATAACACAAGTAAACACAAAATGCAGTTTTTAGATGGTGTTTATTATCAATGGGGGAAAAATGTCCAAACCTATGTGGCTCTGTGTGAAAAAGTGATTGCCCCCTCCTGTTAAAACATAAATTGACAGTGATTTATCACATCTTTGGAAAGCTGAATTCAATTTCTCTAGCCATACCCAGGCCTGATTACTGCCACACCTGTTCTCAATCAAGAAATCACTTAAATAGGACCTGCCCGACAAAATGAAGTAGACCAAAAGATCCTCAAAAGCTAGACATCATGCTACGATCCAAAGAAATTCAGGAACAAATGAGAAACAAAGTAATTCAGATCTATCAGTCTAGAAAAGGTTATAAAGCCATTTCTAAAGCTTTGGGACTCCAGTGAACCACAGTGACAGCCATTATCCACTAATGGCGAAAACATGGAACAGTGGTGAACCTTCCCAAGAGTGGCCGGCCGACCAAAATTACTCCAACAGCGCAGCGACGACTCACCCAAGAGGCCACAAAAGACCCCACAACAACATCCAAAGAACTGCAAGCCTCACTTGCTTCAGTTAAGGTCAGTGTTCATGACTCCACCAGAAGAAAGAAACTGGGCAAAAATGCCCTGCATGGCAGAGTTCCAAGACGAAAACCACTGCTCACCAAAAAGAGCATAAAGGCTCATCTCTGTTTTGCCAGAAAACATTTTGATGATCCCCAAGACTTTTGGGAAAATACTGTGTGGACTGATGAGACAAAGGTTGAACTTTTTGGAAGGGGTGTGTCCAAAAGCAACACAGCATTTCAGAAAAGAGACAACATACCAACAGTAAAATATGGTGGTGGTAGTGTGATGGTCCAGGGCTATTTTGCTGCTTCAGGACCTGGAAGACTTGCTGTGGCAAATGGAACCATGAATTCTGCTGTCTACCAAAAAATCCTGAAGGACAATGTCCGGCCATCTGTTCGTGACCTCAAGCTGAAGCACATTTAGGTTCTGCAGCAGGACAATGATCCAAAACACACCGGCAAGTCCACCTCTGAATGATTTAAGAAAAACAAAATGAAGACTTTGGAGTAGCCTAGTCAAAGTCCTGACCAGAATCCGACTGAGATGCTGTAGCATAACCTCAAAAGGCGGTTCATGATCAAAAACGCTCCAGTGTGGCTGAATTACAACAATTCTGCACAGATGAGTGGGCCAAAATTCCTCCACAGCACTGTAAAAGACTTATTGCCAGTTATAGCAAATGCTTAATTGCAGTTGTTGCTGCTAAGGGTGGCCCAACCAGTTATTCGGTTTAGGAGGCAATCACTTTTTCACACAGGGCTATGTAGGCTTGGATTTTTTTCCCCCCTCACTAATAAACACCTTCATTTAAAAACTGCATTTGGTGTTTACTTGCGTCATCTTTGTCTAATATTTTAATTTGTTTGATCTGAAACATTTGTTGGACAAACATACAAAAAATGAGAAATCAGGAAGGGGGCAAACACTTTTTCACACCACTGTAACTCCAGGGATCAGTAGGGCACACAAACCCTTCCACTATGATAAGGTGGCGATCCACACAGGGGTCCATCAAAAATTTCTTTTATATATATATACGTATATTGTCATGAGAATTGTGAATGAACACTTAGCTGATTGATACCCTTCTCAATTAATTTATTTGACATTTATGAGTGGTTTTCTGTTACTGTAAATAATAAAACACTCCTGTTATGGCGCGCATTTAGGGCGCATGTATGGTATGCATTTTCCCTCACATATACTTAGTAGGCATGACGGTGCATACTCTGGAGGCTTCACGTCTAAACGGCCAAGAGGACCTGACCCGGCAGAGACCTCGGGAGGTGTGAAGTGGTTTCTTGAGAGACGGGAAGTCAGAGAGAATGTCCCAGCAGGAGCCCCCGAGGCTGAAGAGTTGAGAGACAATGGAGACGCCAAGGAGCCTCGGAGGCTATATGTTTACTGAAGGACTATGGGTTGGGGATGTGATATTTGATGTTGGGGGTTTTGTGTCTCTGGAGAGTATAAGAACTGTGAAGAATGATTGTTCTGCCTCTTTGCTGAGATACTTTGCTTGATAGAGGATGTAGACTCACAATAAACCTTTCCTGAGAAATAAACTCAGTCTCGTTTGTGAAAGTCATCCTCTACACTGTAGTTTTAACCTCAGACAGTGTCATCCCTGAAGTTTCAGAAATATGTACACATGTGGATGTATTTTAACTTTTATAAACGACCTTTGATTTGTAGTTTTCCACTGAATAGTTTATTACTGGGAAGAAGTCTGAAGTCTGTGAGACGTGCCATATGAACTCACTTACTTTTTTAATATTTGTCCCATCAACACAATCTGACGCATACTAATGAGCTCTCGAGACACTGCACTGCTTAAGATTCATATATTTATGTGTCAGGTGAGAGTGCCTAACTTCAGCAGTGTTGGCTGGGGTTGGTTAACAAGTTTAACAAGATAGATGAACTGTTAAAAAAAAATAAAATTACAGTATCAAAGCTGTGCTGGGAAAATAGGGGCTGATAAATTGGTATAAAGAAACAGAATAAACAAAATGATTCAGCTACATATGGGGGTTAGCATTTCCTGAGTGACCACTGGCAAGTTTCTATATGTTTCTGGCAGTAATACACAGAGGCAATTCGGCAAAACTATGTTTAGCCCACGGAAGGTTTACTGTAGCATTTTTTGCAACGGCTACTGTAAGCGTGCAGTGTGTTTGCATAACTTCCCTATGTTCCACTGTCCGTGGTGCAACAGAAATGAGGAATTATGATTTAGGTGGCGCCTCTGAAGGTGTGTGCATTTGTGATGGGGGGGGGGGGCGAGAGAGGGAGGAGAGGATAGAAAAAAAAAAACCCTGCAGCATAACAATGTTTGGCCGTGTGGAAGTAGATACCTGAGAGACACGGGATGGGGGAAAGCAGGCCCACGTGTGCTGAGCGCTTTTGTGTAAGTGTGCGTGTGCGCGCGCGCTCGCGTTGGCACCGCAGCAGAGGGGAATCCATCATCGTCAGTCTGCTATTGATGTGAATGTCGGACTCGCTGAGGGCCAGTCACGCTGAGACGCCTCACAAAGCACTCACTATAATTAGACTTGAACGTGCACACGGATGCTGTACACCATGATCTTTGTGAGCGCTGTCACTCATGTACATATTTGTATGCTGTAAACGAAAAAACGTGCACACAAATCTGGGTCCGGGTCCCATGTGCGCAGCGGTGACGTCATTCATGTCAGAGTGACGCAGAGCAGTTCATCACTTTAACCAAAATAAACCCAGAGCTGCGTCCAAAGCTACAATCTGTCTGCTTGTTATTTAGAGTACTCTATTGCCATGGCACCCTTTATTTCAATAAAAATGCACCGAAATCCCAAGACAG
This sequence comes from Pholidichthys leucotaenia, assembly GCA_020510985.1. Taxonomy (NCBI): domain Eukaryota; kingdom Metazoa; phylum Chordata; class Actinopteri; order Cichliformes; family Pholidichthyidae; genus Pholidichthys; species Pholidichthys leucotaenia. The sequence continues at coordinate 329,586,576 of CM035840.1, read as the reverse complement.
AATGACTGACAGTCCATAAAGTTACCCATCATTAGAGTAAAAGTTCTTCACTGTCACTGATGTTGTAGCATAATGATTATTTTTAGCCATTAAGCGATTTGGTCAGGAAGTGATGAAGGCAGTATGCTTCTTTTGTTGTAGACCATGGTGAAGTCTTGCAAATGTGTTTCCCCTGAAAAAAAATATTTTGCCTTTATATCAGGTGCTAAATTAGTTTCCTTCACAATAACTTGTAGCATATCTGTTATAGCATCAAAGTTCTGGGGATGAGTGGTGGGTAATGTGCTAATTTTAGCTTATTTCAGTGAAGCCAAAAGGAGTCAATGGGATGCCGTGTCATATGTCGTCCGTCTGTCCATCTGTCCACATTTCATTAGGAATCATTACCAATTTTAGGCATTTGCCCATATACTCACTAAGCTCACTCAAAGATCTTAAGGTGGGTCTGCATCCATGTTGTGTTCAAGGTCACAGTCAAGGTCAAATATCAGGAGATCTTAGCACTTAAGTGATTTCAGAAAAACTGTCACTCCTCCCAGGCGATTGCCTTAGTACTCATCAAACTCACAAGGATCTTCAGGTGAGTCTGCGTCCAAATTGTGCTCAAGATCAGGAGATCCTGGGCACTTGCTGTTCGACATCAGCTACCAAAATGTGCAAGTCAACACAGCTTATTGCAGCAATTTGGAGAAAGACAGAGACATTGAAAAGATTCAGAGGTTATTCACTAGGTGGCACGTGAACACGCAGCGGCCTCCCTTCTCTCTTCATGTTATGTGCCATTTAGTGTTGTTTAAATTACGCCTAAGTGTATATTCATGTGTTTAATGTACATATATGATGCTGCTCACAAGCTAGTCACCACAGCCTTCTGGAGATAAGGAATATGTTCAAACATTACGTCCTGAATCAGAGCATTACAGAGGAACTCCGTGGCCTAGGTCTTCTCCACCAGACCGCCACACCCCCGGACTCGACTGCTGTGTCTCATCCCAAATGAAGATGTCGCAGACAGTGTGAGCAGTGACAAAAGGGAGGTAAATGTGGAGGTATCCGAACAAAGCTAACCGCTAGCCCACACAGACTCCTGATTCCTTCTCTCATTCTGGCCAACATATGCTCTCTAAATGACAAAATAGACCACATAGAGCTCCTGAGAACTACGCAACATGATGCACGGAACTGCTGTGTTTTTATCTTTATTGAAACGTGGTTAAATGACAATATACCGGACTCTGCCATTCAGTTAGCAGGGCTAACATGCTACTGGGCTGACAGAGTGTTCAATGAAGGAGGGAAAACGCGAGGCGGTGGAGTCTGTATCTACATCAGTGACACTTGGTGCCATAATGCAACTCTTGTGCAGAAACATTGTTCTCCACTGGTGGAGTTTATGATGATCAAGTACCGACCCTTTTACATTCCGAGAGAATTTTTATCTGTCCTACTAGTCACTGTGTATGCCCCACACACTGGCATCGGCGAGAGGAGCAAAGCACTAAAAGAACTCTATCAGGCCATCAGTGAGACACAAACAGCGCATCCAGACAGTTTCCTCATAACAGCAGGAGACTTCAAACATGCAGATTTTAAAGCCCTCCTACCAAACCTACACCAACATGTAGACGTTCCAACAGGAGGAGACAATTTCTTGGACCTGGTGTACACAACTCACAAGAAAGCATCCAGAGCCTCCCCCTTCCCCACCTGGGTCTCTCTAATCACATTACCATCTTGTTAAGGCCAGCATACAAAGCCAGAGTGAAAACAATTAGACCAACAAAAAAGCAGGTACCGTGGTGTGAAAAAGTGTTTGCCCCCTTCCTGAGTTCTCATTTCTTTGTATGTTTGTCACACTTAAATGTTTCAGATCATCAAACAAAAAATGAAGGTGTTTATAATTAAGGGTAAAAAAAAACCCAAACCTACATGGCTCTGTATGAAAAAGTGATTGCCCTCCCTTTTAAAACATAAATTAACTGTGGTGTATCACATCTTTGGAAAGCTGAGTTCAATTTCTCTAAACAGACTCAGGCCTGATTACTGCCACACCTGTTCTCAATCAAGAAATCACTTAAATAGGACCTGCCTGATAAAATGAAGTAGACCAAAAGATCCTCAAAAGCTAGACATCATGCTGCAATCCAAAGAAATTCAGGAGCAAATGAGAAACAAAGCAACAGAGATCTATCCGTTTGGAAAAGGTTATAAAGCCATTCTTTTGCGACACAGTCACAAAAGACCCCACAACAACATCCAAAGAACTGCAGGCCTCACTTGCCTCAGTTAAGGTCGGTGTTCATGACTCCACTGTAAGAAAGAGACTGGACAAAAACGGCCTGCATGGCAGAGTTCCAAGACGAAAACCACTGCTCACCAAAAAGAGCATAAAGGCTCACCTCCTTTTTGCCAGAAAACATCTTGATGATCCCCAACACTTTTGGGAAAATATTCTGTGGGCTGACAAGGCAAAAGCTGAACTTTTTGGAAGGTGTGTGTCCTATTACATCCAGCATAAAAGTAACACAACATTTCAGAAAAGGAACATCATACCAACAGTAAAATATGGTGGTGGTGGTAGTGTGATAGTCTGGGGCTCTTTTGCTGCTTCAGGACCTGGAAGACTTGCTGTGGCAAATGGAACCATGAATTTTGCTGCCTACCAAAAAATCCTGAAGGAAAATGTCCAGCCGTCTGTACATGACCTCAAGCTGAAGCACACTTGGGGTCTGCAGCAGGACAATGATCCAAAACACACCAGCAACTCCACCTCTGAATGGTTTAAGAAAAACAAAATGAAGACTTTGGAGTGGCCTAGTCCAAGTCCTGACCTGAATCCGATTGAGATGCTATGACATGATCTTTAATAAGGCGGTTCATGCCTGAAAACCCTCCAATGTGGCTGAATTACAACAACTCTGCAGAGATGAGTGGGCCAAAATTCCTCTACGGTGCTGTAAAAGACTCATTGCCAGTTATTGCAAGTACTTGATTGCAGTTGTTGCTGCTAAGGGTGGCCCAACCAGTTATTCAGTTTAGGGGGCAATCACTTTTTTCACACAGGGCCATGTACAGTAGGTTTGGATTTTTTTTTCCCCCTTAATAATAAACACCTTCATTTAAAAACTGCATTTTGTGTTTACTTGTGTTATCTTTGTCTAATATTTAAATTTGTTTGATGATCTGAAACATTTAAGTGTAACAAACATGAAAAAAAAAAGAGAAATCAGGAAGGGGGCAAACGCTTTTTCTCACACCACTGTACATGTGTGGCCAGAGGGGGCCTCTGACACTCTGAAAGACTGCCTCAGCACTGCAGGCTACGACACTTTCAAGCAAGCGGCCATTCACAATGGACACACAAACATAGAGGAGTACACTGAGGTTGTTGTAGCATACAAAACTAAGTGCACTGATGATGTCACTCACGGCAAAACCATCACTGTTTGTGCCAACTAAAAGCCATGGATGACAGCAGAGGTTCACAGGCTCCTGAGAGCTCGGGACGCACCCTTTAGGGCCGGCGACACTGCAGGACTAGCAACAGCTCGGGCAACCTGTCCCATGGCATCAAGGAGGCAGAACAACAGACAGTACAGCAAGAAAATATCCGGCCACTTCAGCAACGCCAGAGATGCACGTTCCCTCTGGCATGGCATACAGACCCTTACCAACTACAAACTTCCACCTCAGACCTGTGTGAGTGACATCACTCTGCTTAACAACCTAAATGACTTCTTCGGCCACGTTGAAGCACAAAACAGCACGTCAGCACAGAAGACCACTCCTCCCCCAGACGGGTGGGCAATAAGTCTGGATCCGGCTAGCATGAAGAGGACTCTCTCCAGGATCAACCCACGCAAGGCAGCTGGTCCAGACAACATACCGGGTCGCGTTCTGAAGGACTGCGCAGAGGAGCTCAAGAATGTCCTGGCCGACATCTTCAACATCTCCCTGAGTCAAGTTGTTGTTCCTACATGTTTCAAAACTGCTACCATAATACTGGTCCCAAAGAAACCAGTCCCATCCGGCTACAATGATGACTAGTCCATAGCACTGAACCCCATCATAATGAAGTGCTTCAAGCAGCCGGTCATGCAGAACATCAAGTCCATTCTCCCTCCCTCCCACGACTTATCTCAGTTTGCATACAGGTCAAAGAGATCCACAAAAGATGCCATCGCTGCTGTTCTCCATCCAGCCCTCACCCACCTGGACTCAAAGAACTCCTACGTGCAAATGCTGTTCTTGGACTTCAGTTCAGCATTCAGCACAATCATCCCCCAGCACCTAATACAAAAACTCAGACACCTGGGACTCAAAACCTCTCTCTGTAACTGGGTGCTGGACTTCCTTACAGGGAGGCAACAGAATGTGGGGGTTTGGCAGCAACACCTCCAAGACCATCACACTGAGCACAGGGGCCCCACAAGGGTGTGTGCTCAGCCTGCTGCTCTTCACCTTGCTGACCCATGACTGTGTACCAGCCTACAGCACCAACCACATCATCAAGTTTGTGGATGACAAGATGGTGGTGGCCCTCATCACCAACAACGAGGAGGCCAACTACAGAAACGAGGTGAACCAGCTGGTCCAGTGGTGTAAAGACAATAATCTCGTCCTGAATGTGTGAAAAACAAAGGAGACTGTGATCGATTTCAGGAGGGGACACACACAGCACCTTCCTCTGATCATCGATGGTGCAGCTGTGGAGAGGGTGAGTAGCACAAGTTCCTGGGGGTACACATCTCTGAGGACCTCTCCTGGTCCAACAACACCACATCACTAGCCAAGAAGGCTCAAACTCGCCTCCACTTCCTTCACAAACTAAGGAGAGCACAAGTCCCACCCCCCATCATGTGTTCTTTCTACCAGGGCACCAGTGAAAGCATCCTCACCAGTTACATCACGGTGTGGCATGGAAACTGTGTCGCCTCCTGCTGGAAGACATTACAACGCACCGTGAAGGCAGCCAGCAACTTCATCGGTGCCCCTCTGTCCCCACTCTCGGACATCTGCCTCACCCACAGAGCCATCAACATTGCAGGTAACACCTCCCACCCCTCACACTCCATCTTCAGCCTCCAGCCCTCGGGGAAAAGATACCGGAGCCTCCGGGCCCACTCCACAGGACTGCTAAACAGCTTTGTTCTTCAGGCTATCAGGACCCTGAACTCTGTCCACCCCCCTTACCGGACCATGATACACTCACCCACACAGTAACTACCTCAGCAGTTGGCACAGAAAGACTGGCACACCAACAGTAATACACCTGCTGCTGTATGTCTCTGCACTTTACTGCAACCATTTGCACAAATGCCATCTGCCGTCAAATGCCGTCTGTCTGTCATTGCAATACTGATCATGTGCAGTCCCATCTGTCACTGTCTGCACCTACACTACCGCATTGAACTTGCAACTACGAGTATTACTGCTCTACTTTTCTGTATATAGGATTGCTGGGTTTCATCATTTAGCTTTATTTGCACTATGGGATGTCTGGGTCTATCTTTTGTTGCCACTTCTACTACGGTTAACATTACCGTACATAGACTGCTGTTGCTGTTTTCCAGCCTTATTCATTTTTCGTTTTTCATATTATGCACACCACTGAAGAGAGAGAGAAATGCCATTTCAATTCTCCTGTATGTCCTGTACGTATAGTAGTACTGACAAATAAAATCTTTGAATCTTGAATCTTTGAATTTAGAAAATGTTGAATTCATTATTTGAAAAGTTTATAAGTTACAGATTCAGTAATCTGAGTACACACACACACACACACACACACACACACTTTTGACAACTCCCTATTCAGGGTTGCCACAGTGGATCATGGGGCCACATATTTGATTTGGCAAGGATTTTTGATGCCAGGTGCTCTTCCTGATGCATCCATTCCAATTTTACCCAGGCTTGGGACCGGCAAAAGGAGTACACTGGTTTTGTGCTTCTTCCTGTGACTGGGTAAATTCCCCATTCTATTTATGCTGAACTCCAAGTTAGAAGGTGGAACATATGATTTTTATGGTCTTTGGTATGAACTGGCAACCTTCCAGCTGTGGTGCAGATGCTCTACCAATTGGTCACCTGACTTTATAACAAGTTACCACAACATTGCCAGGAATGGTGAGGAGACAGGACAGGCGGGGCTGTACAGATAATGACAAACAGGGGATGTACATGGAACTTGACAATGGCCATACAGGAGTAATACAGAGAGGGCAGTGGCTAGGGATAAGGAAAACATAAAGAGTTGGAACAATAGTTAAACAGATATCTACACAGACCCAGGATCAAACAGGGAATGACACAGCAGACAATGACAGAGGACTCAGGAGAACACGAGGGCAATAAATGCTAATAATAATCACACAGAATCACAGATAAAACAATAAATAGACATAAAGTGTGGGTTGATCCTATGATCAAGCCCAAACTATGACAAAAGATATCTGAAATCACAAAACAAACAAAAGAAAATTTTGCCACTACTGTTTATACATTGCCACGGACGACAATGATATAAGGCTTTACTTCATCGGTAACCGTCATTTGTTTACAATATGCACAGTCTCAGAGAACTACACAGTGAAAACTTCAACTTCATGGACCTTACCATCTATTTTTAGTTAGGATTTTTTTTTTTGTATTGCTCTCTAATACAGCCGCTATGTTGTAAAATGACTGACAGTAACAACAGTTGCACTGATCATATGAAGAGCTCTTTTGCAAAAACAGATAAGTCCAGTTGTGTTCAAAATGAGAAAAAACACTTTTTCATCTGTAGGTTTATAGGTGTGAGTATTTCAAAATAAGATAAGATAAGATAAGATAAACTTTATTGTCCCTCAAGGGGAAATTTGTCTTGGGCTTATCACCCATGCTGCAACCACACAATCCACACATACACAATGGATGTAGTACATAAGATCCTTCATTAATATATATATATTATATATATATATATATATATATATATATATATATATATATATACAGTATACGTATATACACACTACCGTTCAAAAGTTTGGGGTCACTTAGAAATTTCCTTATTTTTGAAATAAAGCACTGTTTTTTTCAATGAAGATAACTTTAAACGAATCAGAAATACACTCTAATATCTAATATACATTGCTAATGTGGTAAATGACTATTCTAGCTACAAATGTCTGGTTTTTGGTGCAATATCTAGATAGGTGTATAGAGGCCCATTTCCAGCAACTATCACTCCAGTGTTCTAATGGTACAATGTGTTTGCTCATTGCGTCAGAAGGCTAATGGATGATTAGAAAACCCTTGTGCAATCATGTTGGCACAGCTGAAAACAGTTTAGCTGGTTAGAGAAGCTATAAAACTAACCTTCCTTTGAGCAGGTTGAGTATCTGGAAAAAATTATTATTTCAAATACAAATCATTATTTCTAACCTTGTTAATGTCTTGACTATATTTTCTATTCATTTTACAACTCATGGTGGTAAATAAGTGTGACTTTTCATGGAAAACACAAAATAATTGTCTGGGTGGCCCCAAACTTTTGAACGGCAGTGTGTGTGTATATATATATATATATATATAATAAATGAAATAAAACTGGATGAATGTCATGTCAGCTTCTAAGACATGGTCACTTGAAATATGAGTATCTCAGTTATTTATCTTTTGTTCATATAAAAGACAAAAAATAAAATAGAAAGATGTCTTTACCTTCTTTACATGTTTCAACTGCACTGCAGCCTTCCCCCACACGTCAGAAGGCTTCTATTTTATTTTTTGTCTTTTATATGAACAAAAGATAAATAATTAAAAGAAGACAAAATGAACCTATTTGACATATGAGTATCTCAGACATAATAAAATTAAAAAAAAATCAAACATCAACTCATTGTTACTGTTTGGCAATTTATTACTACTTTTTTGGCAAAAACAGATAAGTCCCAAAAGCCATGCTATTTTGTCTGGAACATACTTGAATGTCTATAAGCATCAAAGTAATATGACTGACACACTGATTTAGGCACATCCACTCAGTAAAATGGCATAATATAGTTCTAATAACTAGACTGGTCACACAATACTGACGTACTCTACAAGAAGGGACAGCGCAGGTTGTTCCTACTGAGGAGACTCAGGTCTTTTGGTGTACAAGGGGTGTTGCTGAAGACATTCTATGACACGGTGGTGGCATCAGCCATCACTTTTGGAGTGGTCTGCTGGGGCAGTGGCATTACAGCAGCCGATAGGAAGAGACTGAACAAACTGATCAAGAAAGCTAGCTCTGTCCTGGGGCAGCGCCTTGACCCAGTGGAGGAGATGGGAGAGAGAAGGATGGTGGCTAAACTGTCATCTCTGCTGGAGTCCGAGTTCCACCCTATGCAGGACACACTGAATGCACTGAGGAGCTCGTTTAGCAGCAGACTACATCGTCCTAGGTGCACAACCGAGAGGTTTCGCAGGTCCTTCCTACCAACGGCTGTCAGACTGTATAACCTAAGCAGGGCTGCTCGCAGAGATAGCAAAAAGACGTGACAACCTAATAGTATTGAATGCAAAAGACGCAATAGACTTACACAATGGTCCCCTCCGGTATACAACTAGGAAAATACCGGTAGCTACGGAGGGTGACAATATGTATGGGTACATAATCATACCATGTAGGATAACTAAGTAGACGGTTATGCTGTTTCATTCCATCTAGCTGCAATGCTCCGCACTGTGTGTGTTTGTATATTTATATATTTATTCCATCTAGTGACAATGCTCCACACTGTGTGTTTATATATTTACATATTTATTCCATCTAGCTACGGTGCTCCGCACTGTGTGTGTTTATGTGTTTGCATATTTGTTCCATCTAGCTACAATGCTCCGCACTGTGTGTGTTTATATATTTGCATGTTTGTTCCATCTAGCTGCAATGCTCCGCACTGTGTTTATATATTCATATATTTATTCCATCTAGCTACAACGCTCCCACCTGTGTGTGTTATATATTCACATATTTATTCCATCTAGCTACAATGCTCCGCACTGTGTTTATATATCTATATATTTATTCCATCTAGCTGCAATGTTCCGCATCGTGTGTCTATATATTTATGTTTATATGTAAATATGTACACTCGCTGCTCTTGTTTTTTCTTGCCTTCTGATTGTTGCTCTGAGTGTTGCTATCCCTGTGCTGTTGCAATCCTGGAATTTCCCCATTGTGGGACTAATAAAGACTTATCTTATCTTATCTTATAATAAAGCTATAATTGTCATGATTCCGTGCGCTATTATGCAGTGCACGGAGTATAGAGATGAGGAAACCCAAATGCAGGAGAAGTGGTGTTTATTAACGTAAGTGTCCCAGACAATAAATCCCACAAGAAACAGGTGTACATACACAGTCAATGAAAAAGGCAAGTTGTTCCCAAATGAATTGGTACCAGACAACTGAGTAATGCGCTCCTGATGAGACAGTGAACACTGGAACCCCGGCTGCCCTGGGCGGAGAGTTCGGACCCACGGAGACCTCTGGAACATCTCCAGTGACCCTGAGAATGAGTTCAGAAACAGAAGAAGAAGAGGGGTCAGGGTCACCGGCAGTGGCGGAGCCCGGTGGGGTGAGCTCAGATGCAGCGGGTGGCTGCACCTGGCTCTCCTCACCAAGAGTCAGGCAAGACTGCTCTAAAACCGAAAAGAGGAAGACAAAATAGAGCACTTGCCTGAGCTCAAGCTCCACCGCCATCCAGGACTCTGACGAACCAGGCGAAGATGGAGGTCCAGGCTCAGAGTCTGACTCTACTGCGGCAGCCTCCACAGCAGGCATGATGGTAGTAGCAGTCCCATTAACCCCGGCTGCCGTGATCCATGCCGGTAACTGCTCCAACGTGAAGGCTGAGGGTTGGCTCTGTGTTGGCTCAGGGTCCTGGTCCTCCAGGGCCTTCGGTTCCTCCACCATCCAATGGCTCAGTTCAGGGGCCGGCGGGCACTCAGTGGTAGATGAAGGACACACAAAGAGGATAGGTGAGTTATTCACAGTTGCAGCAGGGGGAGAGCACTCAGGTGACTGCTTAGCCTGAGCCTCTCGCCTGGGGCACAGACAAGGTTTATCATCATTAGAAGAAATAGAATAAAAAAACACTTGCCTGACCTCCCTGGTCCGGATGTTTGCTGCTGCAGATGGCAGGCTGTCATCCCCCTCCGTGTCAGTGACAGGTCCGACCCCCTCCATGGATAATGGAGAAGCCAGCTGAGGTGATACGGAGGCTGGCATAGCCATGGGAAACCTGGTAGATCTCTCAGCTGCAGGCGTGATGATGGCTGACGTGGAGAGCTTCCTCTGGCGTCTCGGTACAGGATGACTCTTCTGCCATGGGGTAGGCTCCTCCAGGACCTCTGGCTCCTCCTGCATCTGGCGACTCCCTCTTGGGGCCAGCAGAGAGTTAGGGGAGACAGAGGATAAAGGCTGAGGAGCGGTGACAGCAGCTGATAAGGGAGATCCGGTGGACTGTAAAATCTGGATCTCCTCATCAGGAATCAGTCATACTACTTCAGGTGAGAGAGAAAGAGAACGACAATGGACTTGCCTGAATTCCTGGCAGGTGATGATGTCAGCCGCTGTCTCGCTGTCATGGTCCGTCTCCCCGGGAGTCGGATGGTACGTCTGGCGGGGAAAAGCAGACATTGGCTCAGGAGGAGAGTGGCACACTCTCGGCTTCCAGGTGCGCCTTTTCAGCTGCCGGGGTTGCACGGGGAATGGCTGACTCACCACTCCCTCGAGACGTTGACGAGACTCAAATATCATGGTGAGGAGTGGCATCAGCCCCGGGCATTTCCACAGACTGGGACATGTCTGAATCACCCTGATAGCATTATCCAATAAGGAGAGTGGGTGGCGCAAGCCCTGGAGGCAAAATCTACTGCCAGCTCGGCTGCTGCGCACTCGTCTGGGTTCAGTCCCAAAGCTGTGAAGTCTATGGTGAGCTGCTGATAAATAGGTAGGGGAACAACACAAAAAAGAAAAAAAAATACGCACACACTTCTTCGCTGGGTTTCGATTAGGGTCAGTTCATTCTGTCATGATTCCGTGCGCTATTACGCAGCGCACAGAGGATAGAGACAAGGAAACTCAAATGCAGGAGAAGTGGTGTTAATTAACGTAAATATCCCAGACAATAAATCCCACGAGAAACAGGTGTACATACACAGTCAATGAAAAAGGCAAGTTGTCCCCAAACGAACTGGTACCAGACAACTGAGTAATGCGCTCCCGACGAGATGGTGAGCAGGAGAGAGAATTAATGAACCCAAAGCGCACCTGAAACAAAAGTACAGACTAGAGCTGGGCAACCCAAAACTCTACAGTCTGTACAAAGGTAACGCCGGAAAGAACAGAGAAAACCAAACACACTTACAAACGACAGGTGCTGGTACTTACAGTGATGAAAACACCAGAGCTAACCGTGCTCTGGTGCGGGGGTGACAAAACAATGAACTGACAAAAATCAAGTGCACAAACAGAGCTTAAATGATATCAGACATAATGAGCTGAGTGAAAACAGGTGAGAGAGTGTGTGTGGCCTAAGCTGAGCAGGGAGAGAAACAGACAATACAAATTGGTACCAGCTGTCATAATTTGACAGGAGAGGGAGGTGTGGCTGTCAACAGACAAGAGGTGCAACAAGACTCCACCCTTTGACCGCTGCCAGCCATGAAATAAATATAAACAAACAAAAGCAGACTAAGGAGAAACTACGAAAGAATGAAATAATCCATAGACAAATAACAGGCATAAACATACAACAGGGCATGGGAAACAGAGAAAAACAGAGACAATATTAAAAATACATGGACAATACTCAACAGTATCCTTGGAAATAAAAGCAGAAATACAAGCTACCCAACTAATATTCCAAAAAATAATAAAACGACTCAGAGTGTGAATATCGCTTCACCTGCAGATGAATTTAGTAATTTTTTTGTTAACATTGGACCTAAACTGGCCCGAGAAATACCCACTACAGTGCCAACAGGTGATACAATATGCAATAACACTGCTGTAAAAGACTCCATCTTCATAAAGAACACAGACGAAAGAGAGGTCATTGAAATTGTTAAATCGTTCAAAAGTAAAACATCTACTGACTGTGATGGTATTGACATGCTACTAGTCAAAACTGTTATCGAATGCATAGTAAAACCACTGATGTATATCTGCAACCTGTCTCTCCAATCAGGTATATTTCCCAATGCAATGAAAATAGCTAAAGTAATTCCGATATACAAGACGGGCGACAGAGGGGAATTCTCAAACTATAGACCAATTTCACTATTACCGCAATTTTCCAAGATACTTGAAAAAATATTCTATGAGAGAATTGACAACTTCATACTGAAGAATGATTTATTATGTGAGCAGCAATATGGGTTCAGACACAAGAGGACAACTGCATATGCCCTAATGGAATTTACAGAAAAAATATCAACAGCCATTGAAAATAAAGAGTATTCAGTTGGAGTATTCCTAGATCTTAAAAAAGCATTTGATACAGTAGATCATAATTTATTATTAAAGAAACTACAAAATTCTGGTATTAGAGGTGTAGCACTGTCCTGGTTAAGTAGTTACTTAAAGAATAGATATCAGTATGTATGTGTTAGCAACAAAAACTCAGAGTTGCTGAAGGTCACCTGTGGAGTCCCACAGGGTTCAGTTTTGGGACCATTATTATTCAATATGTATATAAACGATATATGTAAAGTCTCAGAAAAAATGGACTCAATATTGTTTGCCGATGACACTAATCTGCTATGCAGTGGAAACAATTTGGAACAACTTCTGGATACACTCGGGAAGGAATTAGGAAAGCTTAAACTGTGGTTTGATTCAAACAAATTAACGCTCAATTTAAGTAAGACAAAACTTATAGTCTTTAACAACCATCACAACAATCCAGTACCCAAACTCAGTGTAAATGGTGTAGAGATTGAAAGGGTATCTGAAACCAAATTCCTTGGAGTAATAATTGATAACAAACTGTGTTGGAAGTCACATATTAATTATATTAAAGGTAAAGTCTCCAAATCAATTGCAATATTACACAGAGTGAAATATTTGCTGAATCAACCCACACTATACACCTTGTATCATTCATTAATACTCCCATACATGACATATTGTAATGAAGTATGGGGAAATACATATAAAACAAACATATATCCACTCTTTATGCTTCAAAAGAGAGCTATTAGAATAATAAACAAAGCAGCTTACAGGGAACCAACAAACCCACTTTTTCTTAAACAAAAAACTCTCAAGTTGAAAGATCTGGTTGACTTTAAAACCGCAATAATAATGTTCAAAGTGAAGAATTTATCACTGCCTGCAAATATCCAAAAGTTGTTCCAAACAAGGGAGAAACGATATCACTTCAGAGGAACATGTATATTTCAAAAACCTTCAGTGAGAACTACCACCAAGCAACACTGTGTTTCAGTGCAAGGAGTCAGATTATGGAACGATTATGGACCTGAATTAAAATCATGTACAAAGCTTGGACAATTTAAACAAAAACTAAAGGAAGAAATACTCCAAACATATTTACAAGACGACATGTAAACTCATATAAGGACTGACATATCCAGCCTGTGTTGTGTTGTAGCTTAGTTTTTTTTTTTTTTTTTTTTTTTTTCTCTGTGACATTCTGTCTTAGATTTGTCTTGAATAGTAACTGTTTAACTTAGCTTAGCTTAGTTTTCTTTTTTTTTTTTTCTCTCAGTCACACTTTGTCTTAGCTTTGTTCTAAATTGTAATCACTCTTGTCTTGTTTACTCTTTTTTCTTTGAATTCTTGGATGGAATATGGGTGGGCAATATAAGCTGCGGCTTCAGCCATCACCCATTTCGGATAACTCACGTGGAATTGTTTAGTAGAAGGAGTCTTTGTCTAATTTGACCTTGTTGTTATATTATACAGTTTCTTTAACCTGTACTGTATTATCCGAAATAAATAAATTCATTCATTCAAACAAGCTAGACAACAACGATGCAGAAATGAGACACAATATGGAACTCAAAAGCAACATAAAGCACAGATAACTAAGAAACAGGAAAGAGCCATGAAGCCGGGCTCGGGAAGGGCCCAAGCCCGCTTCAAGACAATAATTCAAGATTCAAGATGCAAAGATTTTATTGTCAATACTACTATACGTACAGGACATACAGGAGAATTGAAAAGGCGTTTCTCTCTCTCTTCATTGGTCTGCACAGTATAAAAAGAAAAGGCAGGCTGGAAAAAAAGAAACTCCTTCCCCATATAGTGTACTACATAGTGAATGTGCAGCCAACGGAGCAGTGAGAGAAGAGCTTCACATCACAACATAAACTACGTTAAGAGATTTATATTTAAAAAAAATCAGCAAAAACAATTTAATTTAATACATATTTACTACAAATTACATGCAGGTATTCATTTTTTTACCACCATTAGTCTGTTACATTTTACTGTCTCGCATGATGACATCATTAACCATGCCGCGAAAACAAGCCCAGTAGTGTCCGAAAGCTGTTAATTTTATTGTTATACTTGAGTTTACTGTATAGTCCATTATATCTAAATTCACTATATAGCGAGTAGGGAGGGAGGGAGTGAGTGAACATTCCGAACACAGCCAGGGAAATCAGTCAGAGCGAGCAGACCGGGAAGGCAGCCCAGATGAGTCACGTGACCCAAATACCAAGCACTGATTTGTCCTGTGGAGTTATCTGCTTTTGTAAAAAAAAAAAAAAAAGAATAAATGCTCCCGGTGTTTATCGGCTTTTGAAAAAAAAAACATGAATTTGTAGAATTCATTTGTAGAAAACGTCAGTCACTTGCCAGATAAGCAGGAACCTTGTGGAGGAGAGGCAAGACTGATTAGGAAGGAATGGAGAAATAATGGGAGCCAAATCATACCACTTACGTGGGAGATGAGGAGAGACCAGCACAGAACCCAGCGAAGGAGAAGAACCAGCAGGTAAGAACTGCCGGTCGGGTATGGTTGTGAGGTCTGACCGGGTGGAGAGGATGAGCTGAGTTGAGGCGGAGCAACAGGCTGGCGAGTGCACCAAATCCCCAAAGACACACCGCTTCGTTTGCAGCAACCTGGAAGAGGTGGAAGAGAGGATGTGTAAGGCAAAGTCATAAATAACACAACCGCTTACAAGAGAGCTGTCTCCTGGAGCAATATACCCAAACGAGCCAGCGTTGAATCACTGAAGAGTGCTTTCTTATAAACGCTGGCCCAGCAGGAATCAGCAGGTGCGTCTGATGAGGAAGCCAGTGAGCAGGAAGGAGGGGGTGAGTGCTCGCCAGCACATGACAATATCGGCTTTTGAGACAAAACAGTTTGAACTTCTATAAGTAGGTAATGTTAACAGTTGTTTGATGTAAAGAGTGAAATCTTCGTGGAAATGGCGTTTATCGGTTTTTGCAAACAGACTCTTCATTTACAAGCATGGAAAGCATGCAGAGGGACAGAAGCATCTGAGGTTATGTGAAAATGTTATCTGATTATGTAAAAAAAAATTAAATTGAATAACACACATATACTTATGTAAATGGCCTGCGATGGTCATCGCCAGTCTACGATGGACTGGTGATCTGTCCAGGGTGCACCCTGCCTCTCGCCCAATGATGTTGGGTTAGGCTCCAGCTCCCCATGAAGGATTAAACAGTAGAAGATGGATGGATGAATGGATGGATGGATGGATACTTAAATGGAAACTTATCGTGGCCAGAAAACGCTATTCCTTGCATCTTCCTCTGTAACACCAACCCTCTCCATGTTCACTGTCACTACATCCATGAATCTTCTCTGTGGTCTGTCGCTTTTCCTCCTGCCTGGCAGCTCCATCTTCAACATCCTTTGTCCAATATATCCACTATCCCTCCTCTGCACATGTCCAAACCATCTCAGCCTTGCCTCTCTTACTGTGACTCCAAACCGATCAACGTGAGCTGTTCCTCTGATATACTCATTTCCAGTGTTGGGCAAGTTACTAAAAAATAGTAACTAGTTACAGTTACTAGTTACTTCTTTTCAAAAGTAGCTGAGTTACTTTTGAGTTACTGCATGATTAAAGTAACTAGTTACTTGGAAAAGTAACTTTCACGTTTCTTTTAAAATGCATACTTAAATCATCTTGCATACACAGCAAGATCAAGGGCCCCTTGTTCTCCATCCATCCATCCATCCATCCATCTTCTTCCACCTAATCCTTTTCGGGTCACGGAGGGGCTGGAGCCTTGTTCTCATCAGAAAAAAAGAAGAAAAAGAAAATGTCTCAGATTTACATAAACTATTGTAATCTGCAGAAAGTCAGAAATTTACTAGAAATAAAGCTGTAAATTCACAGAGAAAATTTTGGACCCCCTGGTGGGCCGTTTTTGGCCCACCAGCTAAATGTTTGACACCCCTGGACCAGCCCATTGAAACACATATTTAGAGGATTTACTTCCATGAAATAGTTGCATATCACAACAGCATGTAAATTAATAAGATAAAATGAAACAGAAAGCACCGATAAATGAAAGTTCACCACTTAGAAGAAGCTGTTCTTTTCTGCAACAAATCACAGTCACTTTTTCCTCTGTGTGTAAGAAAACTTTAAATGCATTTAATGTGGACATTAAATGTGAGCTTCTTGCTCAAAAAACACTCATGTTTAACCACAGAGGTAGGAGCTGTAAGGGGCTACTCACCGCTCAGACAACAGGCAATTAGGGCTCGATAGGAGAAGTCGCCACCAACACGGCATTTCTTCCTACCAGGCTGCGGTGTGAACAGGGGCAGGACAGGAAACCGACCCACGGAGGAGACTGACAGCTGCGCCAGCTATGGTAGGGTTAGTTTATTTACGCTAAAAATTTCTATCCATATTAATAAAACGAGTAATACGAGTAATGCAGTTGATCAAATTTCAGTAACTGGAATGCATTACTGAATTTTTAAACCATAATTTCATTACACAGCACGTTACTGCAAAAGTAGTGGCGTTACAGTAATGTGTTACTTTGTTACTTTGTAACCTATTACTCCCAAAACTGCTCATTTCTCACCTTGTCCCTCCTAGTCACTCCCAATGAAAATCTCACCTTGTCCCTCCTAGTCACTCCCAATGAAAATCTCAGCATCTTCAACTCTGCCACCTCGAGCTCCATTTCTTGTCTTTTTGTCAGTGCAACCATCTCCAAGCCATACATCATAGCAGGTCTCACTACCATTGTGTAAATCTTCCCTTTCACACATGCTGCTACTTTTCTGTCACAAATCACCCCTGACACTCATCTCCACCCACCCCATCCTGGCTGCACTGTCTTTTTCGCCTCTTTTGTGTATTTTCCATTGCTTTGGATGGTTGACCCCAGGTACAGTATTTAAACTCATCTACTTTCACTACCGCTACTCCTTCTATCTTCACCATTACACCTCCCTCCCTTTCATTCACATTCATGTATTCTGTCTTGCTTCGACTGACTTTCAATCCTCTTCTCTCCAGAGCATAGCACCATCTATCCAGGTTCTCTTCCACCTGCTCCCTACTCTCACTGCAGATCACAATGTGGTCTGCAAGTGTCATGGTCCATGGAGACTGCTGCCTGACCTCATCTCTCAGCCTGTCCATCACCATGGCAAACAAGAAGGGACCAGAGCCGATCCCTGACGTAATCCCATCCCCACCTTGAATACATCACTCCTACAGCACACTCCACCACCATCTCACTGTCCTCATACATGTCCTGCACCACCCTCATATACTTCTCTGCCACTCCTGACTTCCTCATACAGTACCACCCTTCCTCTCTTTGCACCTTATCATATGGTTTCTCTAGATCCACAAAGACACAGTGCAACTCCTTCTGACCTCAATACTTCTCCATCAGCCCTCTTCGAGCAAACAATACATCTGTAGTACTCTTCCTGGGCATGAAACCATACTGCTTCTGTAGTTACTACAGCTCTGAACATCACCTTTGTTCTTGAAAATTGGTACCAAAACACTTCTTCGCCACTCCTCAGGCATCCTCTCACTCTCCAAGATTGTGTTAAACAATCTGGTTAAAAAGTCCACTGCCATCTTTCCTAAACATCTCCATTCCTCCACAGGTATGTCATCTGGACCAACCACCTTTCCATTCTTCATCCTCTTCAAAGCTGCCCTCACTCCCACCTTGCTAATCCTCGGGACTTCCTTGTTCACCATCTTTCCTTCATCCATCCTCCACTCTCTCTCATTTTCTTTATTCATCAGCTCTTCAAAGTACTCCTTCCACCTTGTCAACACACTCATCATTTGTTAGTGCATTACCATTTCTGTCCTTAATCAACCTAACCTGCTGTACATCCTTTCCAGCTCTCTGTCTAGCCAGTCGATATAAGTCCTTTTCTCCTTCCTTAGTGTCCAGCCTCTCATACAACTCACTATATGCCTTTTCTTTTGGCTTTGCCACCTTTCTTTGCCATGTGCCTAGAGTCCAAATACTCCTCTCTAATTTCTTCATCTCCCTGACTATCCCACTTTTTCTTTGCTAACCTTTTCCTTTGAATACCTTCCTGTACCTCCTCATTCCACCACCAAGTCTCCTTGTCTTCCTTCCTCTGTCCAGTAGATACACCACCTACCATTTTACCTGTTTCCCTCAATACTTTTGAGGTACTTTCCCTGTCATCTGGTAATTCTTCCCTACCACCCAGAGCCTGTATCAACACCTTCCTGAACTCTGTGCGACCTTCTTCCTTCCTTAACTTTCCCCACTTAATCTTTGGCTCTGTCATAAACGCCCCTCCGGGACAAATGAACAGACTCAAATTAAGTTGAAATATAATTTAATGAAAAAAATAAAGGCAGCGTGAGAGCCAAACATAAAATAATGCATAATTGCAGTAAACAGTAATGCTGGGGGAAGAAACCCAAACAACAGAAATGGTGACATTGAACAGATACACTGCGGGAGGAAACCCAAACAGCATAAACTGTGAGAGTATGTGTGAACACAAACTGAACTACTCACAACCAACAAGTTAGGACGAGGACCCAACAAATGGATAAGGGAGTGAAACCCAATAAATAGAAATGAACATAATGAAACTAATGAGCAACAGCCATGAACAATAATTAATAAAAACAAGGATGAGCTGTGCTGGAAAGGAAATAAACAAACACTGTCTACGATTAGCCTACGATTAGGGAGGGATCTTATGTCTCTTAACCCCCCTTTTTGTTCTGCTGTTAATAGATTCAGACTGCCGGTTGACCTCCAATAATGTACACACGTGGACAAAATTGTTAGTACCCCTCTGTTAATGAAAGAAAAACCCACAATGGTCACAGAAATAACTTGAATCTGACAAAAGTGGTAATAAATCATAATTCTATGAAAATTAACCAATGAAAATCAGACAGTGCTTTTGAATTGTGGCTCAACAGAATTATTTTAAAAAACAAACTCATCAAACAGGCCTGGACAAAAATGATGGTACCCTTAACTTAATATTTTGTTGCACAACTTTTGAGGCAATCACTGTAATCAAACGACTTCTGTAACTGTCAGTGAGACTTCTGCACCTCTCAGCAGGTATTTTGGCCCACTCCTCATGAGCAAACTGCTCCAGTTGTCTCAGATTTGAAGGGTGCCTTCTCCAGACGGCATATTTCAGCTCCTTCCACAGATCTTCAATAGGATTTAGATCAGGGCTCATAGAAGGCCACTTTAGAATAGTCAATGTTTCGCTCTTAGCCATTCTTGGGTGTTTTTAGCTGTGTTTTGGGTCATTATCCTGTTGCAAGACCCATGACCTGCGACTGAGACCAAGCTGTCTGACACTGGGCAGCACATTTCTCTCTAGAATACCTTGATAGTATTGAGATTTCATTGTACCCTGCACAGATTCAAGACACCCTGTGCCAGATGCAGCAAAGCAGCTCCAGAACATAACAGAACCTCCTCCGTGTTTCACAGTAGGGACAGTGTTCTTTTCTTGGTGTGCTTCATTTTTGCGTCTGTGAACATAGAGCTGATGTGCCTTGCCAAAAAGTTCCAGTTTTGTCTCGTCTGTCCATAGGACATTCTCCCAGAATCTTTGTGGCTTGTCAACATGCAGTTTGGCAAATTCCAGTCTGGCTTTTTTATGATTTGTTTTCAACAGTGGTGTCCTCCTTGGTCATCTCCCATGAAGTCCACTTTGGCTCAAACAACGACGGATGGTGCAATCTGACACTGATGTACCTTGACCTTGGAGTTCACCATGAATGTGTTTAGAGGTTGTTCTGGCCTCTTTTGTTACCATTCGTATTATCCGTCTCCTCCTGCAGCCACGTCCAGGGAGGTTGGCTACAGTCCCGTGGATCTTAATAATAATAATAATAATAATAATAATACATCAGTCTTATATAGCGCTTTTCTAAATACTCAAAGACGCTTTACAAAGCAGCATAGGGACAAACATACAGAGAACGGGTAAACAGACAAGGTAGGTACACATAGGTAGAAGAGGCAGTCAGTTTTCATAGGTAGATTTGAAAAGATGGGTTTTGAGTTGACTTTTGAAAGAAGCAAGTGTGTTGGCAGACCGGATGTGAAGGGGCAAGGAATTCCAGAGGGTTGGTGCAGCAATGGCGAATGATCTATCACCCAGAGTGCAGAATTTTGTCTTGGTGATGGGGGTAAGAAGGTGAGCGTCAGCAGACCAGAGGAGACGAGTGGGGGAATGACGAGATAGAAGGTCAGTTAGGTATGAGGGGGCGAGGTTATGAAGAGCTTTTTAGGTGATGAGGAGGATCTTGAAGTTGATGTGCTGTTGAATGGGGAGCCAGTGGAGCTGACGGAGGAGAGGAGTGATGTGGTCTCTGGAGCAGGAGTGAGTAAGTAGGCGGGTGGCTGAGTTTTGAGCATACTGTAGTTTTTGGAGGATTTTGGAAGGAAGTCCATATAGAATGCTGTTACAGTAATCAAGTCTGGAGGTGATGAAGGCGTGGATGAGTATTTCAGCAGCAGAGGGGGAGAGGGTGGGACGGAGGCGTGCAATATTACGAAGATGAAAAAATGATGTTTTGGTGATATGGTTGATGTGAGATTTGAAGGAGAGGGTGGGGTCCATGATAATGCCGAGGTTTCTGGCCAGGGGGGAGGGGGTGACTGAGTGACCATCGATTTGGAATGAAAAGTTCTGGGAAGAGGGGAAAAGAGATTTTGGTCCAAAAATGATGATTTCTGTTTTATTGCTGTTTAGCTTGAGAAAGTTGTTAGTCATCCAGGTTTTTATGTCTGTGAGGCAGTTGGTGATGGTGGAGAGAATGGCAGGGGTAATGGATTTAGAGGAGATGTACAGCTGGGTGTCGTTGGCGTAGCAGTGAAAGTGAAGACCATGTTGACGGATGATGTGACCAAGCGGAAGCATGTAGAGAGTGAAAAGGGTTGGACCAAGCACAGAGCCTTGAGGGACACCGTGTGAGACGGGGGTGGTGCGTGATTTGTGATTGTTGATGGAGATGTACTGGAATCTCTCAGACAGGTAGGAGGTGAACCAAGAGAGGGCGGAGTCAGTGATAACAATAGAAAGCAGACGACAGAGCAGGATGGAATGATTGATGGTATCGAAAGCAGCGCTGAGATCGAGGAGGAGAAGAATGGTGAGGGAGCCAGAGTCAGAGGCGAGCAGGAGGTCATTGGTGACCCTGAGGAGGGCGGTTTCAGTGCTGTGGTGAGAATGGAATCCAGATTGAAATGTTTCGTAGAGTTTGCTGGAGAGAAGGTGTTTCTTGAGTTGGATGGCGACAGCTTTTTCCAATATTTTAGCCAGAAATGGGAGGTTGGAGATAGGTCTGAAATTGTTGGGGTCGTCAGAGTCCAGACCAGGTTTCTTAAGGAGGGGGGGTGATGGCAGCAATCTTAAGTGATGGGGGGACAGTGCCAGTGGTGAGGGAGGAGTTGATGGTGTCGATGATAAGGGGGGCAAGAGGGGTGAGACAGGCTTTGATAAGGGAGGAGGGGATAGGTTCCAGGGGGCATGTAGATGATTTCATGCTGGAGAGTATTTCGGAAAGTTCATCAGTGGTTATGGGTGAGAAAAGGGAGAGCTGTTTATCTATGGGTGGAGAAAAAGTGGGTTCTGAGTCAGGGGTGATGGCCGAGGAGGAGGCAAGCTGGTTGTGAATATTGTAATATCTTAAATTTCTGAATAATATGTGCAACTGTAGTCACAGGAACATCAAGCTGCTTGGAGATGGTCTTATAGCCTTTACCTTTAACATGCTTGTCTTTAATTTTCTTTCTAATCTCCTGAGACAACTCTCTCCTTTGCTTCCTCTGGTCCATGTTTAGTGTGGTACACACCATGTCAACAAACACAGTGACTACTTGTCACCCTTTAAATAGGCCGACTGACTGATTACAAGTTTGTAGACACCTGTGATGTTAATTAGAGAACACATCTTGGTTGAACATGTCCCTATGGTCACATTATTTTCAATCTTTTCTAGGGGTACTATGGCTGTGTTGTGAGACATGTATATGTTGGACACTGCATATGTGATTTAACCACGATGAAGGAGAGCCAGCCCCCTGCGGTGCAGAGCCACAGAGCCTGGACCCCCTGCGGAGGACAGGGGACAGAAGACTTCCTGACCACTGAGGCTCGGGAAGAGAGAAGGGGGAGTTATGTAAATAAAAGGCTAATGAATGTGAATAAAGAGATTTTGAGAGAGATGTGTGATTTCCCCCGCGAGGGAAATGGTTTGATGTCAGAATGTTTAAATGAGAGAACTTTGGTGTGTTCACTCTCTTTGTTCGCTGCTCAAGAATGAGAGCAGACAGTGGAATGATTTCTTGAATAAACTGGAATGAAAGACAATTCGGTTTCGTTATTCAAGTCTCCCCACATTGGTGACTGACGACGTTGAGAATGAACGAAGAAATTCTCAGGGTCCCGGACTCACAGCGCTCAGAGCTGGCGAGCGCAGTGGCCGTTAAGCTGCCTGATTTCTGGCAGGATAACCCACGGTCGTGGTTTCTGCAAGCAGAGTCGCAGTTCGCGCTCGCAGGAGTAACGGTGGATGACACTAAGTTCCACCATGTCATCGCTAAACTGGACAACAGCACAGCTCGGTGCGTGCAAAGCTTGGTGGAGCAGCCACCCGCGACCGACAGGTACGGCAAGCTGAAATCCACCCTCATCAAGTTTTTCACCCCCTCGGCTGAAGTGAGGGCGAGGAGGATCCTGTCTTTGCTAGACCAAGGTGGACACAGGCCGAGCGCCCTGATGGAGGAGATGATACAGCTGAGAGGGTTGAACAACGATGATTTCATTTTTCAGTTCATCTTCCTCTCCAACCTCCCGGCGCATGCGAGAAGCACGCTGGCCGGCAAAAAGTGTCACACCCTGGAGGAGTTCCGGGAGCTGGCCCAGGAGGCAGATGGGATCCTGGACGCCTGCGGCGGGCAAGCAACCACAGCAGCGACCCGAGACAGCGGGGAGCCAGAGGCGGCAGAACCAGACTGGCCGACGACGGCGGCAACACGGCCGCGACGAGGGGGAGCCAATAGCCCAGCGGCAGAGGCGCGGGCACGACACAGCGGAGGAGAAGATCTCTGCTTTTACCATCGGAGGTTCGCAGAGAAGGCACGCAGGTGTGTGCCGCCCTGCATCTTCAGGAGTTCGGGAAACGGCAAGACCGGGGGTCGCTAGCAGCTTCGACCCTCGGAGAACGCAACAAGCTGCTCTACATCACGGATGCGCGCTCCGGACGAGAGTTCCTCATCGACACCGGAGCACAAGTGAGCTTCATCACCCCAACATACGCGGACCGGGTGGCTGGACCCCACGGTAGCGGAGCTACAGCGGCAAATGGCTCGAACATCAACACCTACAGGAGAAGGACCTTGCCTTTATGCTTACATGGCCGCACATATGAATGGACTTTTGTGATAGCGGCGGTGAGTTTCAACATGTTGGGCGCGGATTTTTTGTGTTCACACAATCTGTTAGTTGATCTTGCTAATAGACGGCTGGTAAATGCACTCTCTTTTTACTCTCTCCCCTGTTCAGCTCGAGTGTCCCCGCCACCAGTACAGACCCACGTCGCTACAGCAGGTGGTAAGTTTCACACACTCCTCACCCAATTTCCAGCGCTCACTGTGCCCACTTTTTCAGCGACGGTCGCGAAGCACGGGGTGAAACACTTTATCCCCACTTCTGGTCCTCCCGTGTTTGCAAAAGCTCGGCGCTTGGATGCAGTTAAGCTCGCCATTGCGCGCGAGGAGTTCGCCAGCCTGGAGAGGCTGGGCATCGTTCGTAGGTCGAAGAGCCCGTGGGCTTCGCCGCTGCACATGGTACCGAAAGCCGATGGCTCCTGGAGACCGTGCGGGGATTACCGCAGGCTAAACAACGCTACAGCGCACGATCGTTATCCCATCCCGCACATTCAGGATTTTTCGGTGCACCTGGCGGGGGCGCGCATTTTTTCAAAGATTGATCTAGTTCGCGGCTATCACCAAGTCCCGGTCCAACCGGAGGACATTCCTAAAACAGCGGTAATAACCCCGTTCGGACTTTTCGAATTTTTACGCATGCCGTTTGGTCTCAAAGGGGCGGCGCAAACATTTCAGCGGATGATGGATGCCGTGTTACGCGATCTCCCTTTCGTGTTTGTGTACCTCGACGACATTTTGGTCGCGAGTACTTCAGAGGACGAACACGAAACGCACCTCACAGCAGTTTTTAGGAGGCTGGGAGAGCACGGCTTAATAGTTAACCCAGCCAAGTGCCAGTTCGGCGTTGAGCGGATCGATTTTTTGGGTCACCGCGTCTCCCCGGAGGGAGCGGTTCCGTTACCAGAGAAAGTACGCGCGGTAGCGGATTTTCCCCGTCCACAAACGGTCAAATCACTACAGGAATTCTTGGGGATGGTGAATTTTTATAACCGATTCCTGCCCCACGCAGCTCAAATCATGCAACCGTTATATGCCGCGCTCAAAAAACAAAAAACGACCCAGGCGGTCGAATGGTCCCCGGAGCGGGAGCGCGCGTTCACAGAGGTTAAAAAAGCCTTGGCTGACACTGCGCTCCTGGCCCACCCAGACCCTGCAGCACGTATCGCGCTGACGACAGACGCTTCAGATTTAGCCATAGGGGCCGTTATTGAGCAACAGGTAGCCGGAGTTTGGCAGCCTTTGGCTTTCTTTAGCAAATCTTTAAGCGCGGCTGAACGAAAATACAGCGCGTTTGACAGAGAACTGTTGGCGCTGCATTTGGCTATTCGTCATTTCCAGTTCTGGCTGGAAGGACGGTGCTTCACCGCTTATGTGGACCACAAGCCGCTCACATACGCCATGGCCAAAATTTCAGACCCGTGGTCCGGCAGGCAGCAGAGGCAGCTGGCCACAATCTCGGAATTTACCACTGACATTAGGCACGTCGCGGGCAAATTCAATGTAGTAGCGGATTGTCTCTCACGCGCGTTCACGACCCCAACACGCGCAGAGGCAGAACGGGCCACCGTGACCGCGCCGCAGGAGAGCGGCACGGTGGCGCGCGCAGCCCCGGTGCACGTGGGTATAGATTACGCAGCCATGGCAGCGGACCAGGGGGCGGACGCAGACGTGCGCGCGCTCCAGTCTGGACCAACAGGGTTGAGGCTGGAGAGCAAGTGTTTACAAACCGGTATGCCCCCCCGATCTGCGACATGTCGACGGGGCGCCCGCGTCCGGTGGTTCCGGCCATGTGGCGCCGCCGTGTTTTTGACTTGGTCCACTCACTGGCGCACCCGGGGGTGCGCGCGTCGGTGAAACTAGTGGCCGAAAAGTTTGTTTGGCCGTGCCTGCGCAAGCACGTGAAGGAATGGGCAAAAACCTGCATTTCCTGTCAACGGGCCAAAATTCATAGGCACACAAGAGCCCCGTTAGAACCGTTCCGCATTCCGGCCAGAAGGTTCGACCATGTGCACGTCGACCTTGTGGGCCCCCTACCGGCATCACAGGGGTTCACGTATCTTTTGACAATGGTGGACCGCACCACACGTTGGCCGGAAGTGGTCCCACTTGCGACGACCACGGCCGCGGAGGTGGCTCGCGTTTTTTTAACGGCTTGGGTGGCGCGTTTCGGGGTTCCGTTGGACATTACGTCCGATAGAGGACCGCAATTCATCTCTGAGCTGTGGTCAGCGATGGCCAACGGCTTAGGAGCCAAAATTCACCGCACTACGGCTTATCACCCTCAGGCCAATGGTTTATGCGAGCGTTTTCATAGGTCTTTGAAGGCAGCACTCAGAGCGTCGCTCACGGATGCAGATTGGGTGAATAAACTTCCATGGGTTTTATTAGGGTTGCGTTCTGCGCCTAAAGAGGACTTAGACGCCTCCCCAGCGGAGCTGGTATTCGCACAAACTCTGAGGCTGCCGGGCGAGTTTTTACCAGAGCACCCAGAGCCCCCACCTCTCTCGGCTCTGGGACCGTTAGTCGGCACGGGGGCAGACACGCTCCCGGGTCCGGTTCATCACGCTTTTCCACGAGTTTTCGTCCCCAAGGCTTTGAAAAATGCCGATTTCGTTTTTGTCAGGCGCGAAGCCCTAAAAGCAACGCTCAAACCACCTTACGAAGGGCCATTTCGAGTACTGGAGGCAGGTGATAAGCAATTTGTGCTAGATTTTGGAGACAGAAAAGAGACAGTCAGTATTGACAGACTAAAACCTGCTTTTGTCATGAAGGACGTGTCTGTACCGGTCGCAGTGGCGCCTCGACGAGGCAGGCCCCTGCAGAGGGCAATTAACCACTCTCTCCCTCAGTCAACAGAGCCGAAGCAGAAACGCACCGCAGGCAAGGCGGGGCCAACGCACAGCAGATTCGGCAGACGGCTGAAGCCCAAGCGGCGCACAGACTGAATGTTGGTGTTGATTATTCAGTAGTGAGTAAGGTGCTATTTAATTTTAGGAATTAGTCTGTTCTTCATTGTTTGGGGGGGGTTATATGGCTGTGTTGTGAGACATGTATATGTTGGACACTGCATATGTGATTTAACCACGATGAAGGAGAGCCAGCCCCCTGCGGTGCGGAGCCA
This sequence comes from Pholidichthys leucotaenia, assembly GCA_020510985.1. Taxonomy (NCBI): domain Eukaryota; kingdom Metazoa; phylum Chordata; class Actinopteri; order Cichliformes; family Pholidichthyidae; genus Pholidichthys; species Pholidichthys leucotaenia. Next base: position 329,559,496 of record CM035840.1, on the reverse strand, counting down.
CAGAGCCTGGACCCCCTGCGGAGGACAGGGGACAGAAGACTTCCTGACCACTGAGGCTCGGGAAGAGAGAAGGGGGAGTTATGTAAATAAAAGGCTAATGAATGTGAATAAAGAGATTTTGAGAGAGATGTGTGATTTCCCCCGCGAGGGAAATGGTTTGATGTCAGAATGTTTAAATGAGAGAACTTTGGTGTGTTCACTCTCTTTGTTCGCTGCTCAAGAATGAGAGCAGACAGTGGAATGATTTCTTGAATAAACTGGAATGAAAGACAATTCGGTTTCGTTATTCAAGTCTCCCCACAGGTACCATCATTTTTGTCCAGGCCTTTTTCATGAGTTTATTTTTTGAAGTAATTCTGTTGAACCACAATTCAAAAGCATTGTCTGATTTTCATTGGTTAATTTTCATAGAATTTTTATTTATTACCACTTTTGTCAGATTCAAGTTATTTCTGTGACCATTGTGGGTTTTTCTTTCATTAACAGAGGGGTACCAACAATTTTGTCCACAGCTGTACTTGGCTTCTCACTGTTCATGTTCTTTATGTCTGTTCTCTTCATCTTCTCTATCCCCTCACCCCCAGCCAGTCGCAGCAGATGACTGCCCCTCCCTGAGCCTGGTTCTGATAGAGGTTTCTTCCTGTTAAATGGGAGTTTTTCCTCTCCACCATCGCTAAGTGCTTGCTCACAGGGGATCGTCTGATTGCTGGGTCTTTCTGAAATTGTGGGGTTTTCCCTGCATTTGGTAGTGCTATGAGATGACTTTTGTTGTGATATGGCACTAAATAAATAACATGTCAAAATAAAAGCCGACTCAGAAACAAATGATGAGCAGGGAACTATGCAACATATGTAACTGAGGTGGAGAAAAAATAACAATAATAAAAACTAAGATGGGAGTGAAAAACCCATCATGTTGATGATAATAATATTAACGATGACAATAATGAATACAAAAAGAACATCATGTCTGAACCAGTCTGGCCCAGCCCAGACCACCACAGGCTCTGCCTTCACTGTTTTCCTCTTCTTGCTTTGCAAAGTCATTCTACAGACTACCATCTGATGCTGTCTAGCTACGTACATTCTCCCTTGCCACCACCTTGCAGTCTCCTATCTCTTTCAGATTTCTCTTTCTACATAAGATGTAGTCCACCTGTGTGCACCATCCTCCACTCTTGTAAGTCACCCTATGTTCCTCTCTCTTCTTGAAGTATGTGTTCACCACAGCCATTTCCATCTTTTTAGCAAAATCCACAACCATCTGTTCTTCCACATTTCTCTCTTTAAGACCTACCCAGGACCTCCTCATCACCTCTGTTCGCTTCACCTACATGTCCATTAAAGTCTACTCCAATCACCACTCTTTCCCCACTAGAAACACTCTACCACTTCATCCAACTTACTCCAGAATTCCTCTTTCTCTTCTACCTGACATCCATTTTGTGGGGCATATGCACTGAGAGCCCAGTCTCAGCCAAAAAATGTTCAATTGCATGTTTTGTCACTCAGAGAAAACGTGCAGAGGCACTTAAAAAAGATTTTTGACGTGTAGTAGGTAAGTGGCATTTACAGCTTTAAGAAAGGTGTGTAACAGCAGTTTTAGGCTTTTTTTTCACTTTTATTGTGTTTGAGCATGGAGCAAATAACCCATCCTTTAATGCTTAACCCTAACCTCACAGGAACCTTTCATTCGTGGAGTGAAAAACAAAGTAAGGAAAAAAAAAAAACAAGGAAAAAAACGAAGAAAAAGGTCAGTGACAGACGCGAGTGGGAGTGGAACTCGTGTGTTTTGCTGAAACGGTTGTGTAAGTAACCGTCCGCCATCCCTCTCCCACCAACCGAATGAGCGTTGGGAAAGCAAAGTAAAAGATGTGTTATTGTGCGCATGCGCGGTGAGGACCGCGCATGCGCGGTGAGGACCGCGCAGCAAGTAAACTTGTAAAAATGTAGCAAGGCACTTTTTTTTTTAATTTAATGTGCAAATGTACGTTTTTAGAGGGGTGGGAAAACGTTTATTAGATACGTTTTTACTCAGACCGGGTTGGCACTGACAACATTCAACATCACCCCTTTGATTTCTAGCTTCAAACTCATCATTCTGTCTGACTCCCTCTTTACCTCCTGATCACATACTCTTCCTTCAAGATTACTTCTACTCCATTTCTCTTCCTATCTACACCATAGAACACTTCAAATCCCCCTCCAGTGCTCCTAGCCTTGCTTCCCTTCCATGTGGTTTCTTTAACACATAGTATATCTACCTTTCTTCTCTCCATCATATCAGCCATCTTTACCAGTCATAGTCCCTATATTTAACGTCCCTACTCTCACCTCCACACTTCTACCTTTCCTTTTCTCTCTCTTCCTCCTAACACGCCTTCCCCCTCTCCTCCTCCTCGAGCTTCAACCAACAGTAGCCCAATTTCCACGGGCACCCTGTCGGTTAACAGCACCGGTGGCAGTCGTTGTTAATCTGGGCCTCGACTGATCTGGTATTAAAGTCTCATTCGTCATGATCCACATGTTTCATTTGGCAAAGGTTTTATGTCGGATGCCCTTCCTGACACAACCCTCCCCATTTACCTGGGCTTGGGACTAGGAGTACACTGGCTTGTGCACCTCCTGTGGCTGGGGTCCTATGTGTGATACAGTATTATCACAAAATTTATGAGGTAGTTCCTGTGTTAAAACATTAAAACTACAGAAGAAATCAAATATGATAAAATCCATTAAAAATTATGAAAGAATAGGCAAAATGCAGCATCCATAAAGGCACAAATAGTGTTTCTCCTAGACCTGTTTAGCTGTTCTCCAACAGCATTTACAGATGAATAATGATTGAAAAATTGTTCCACCCAGGTATAATTGTCTGCAATTTGCAAGATGGGTGCTGTACTTCAGCTGTACTTCATATCAGTTGCAAAAAAATTTGTAAATTTATATTAGTAGGTTGAGTGAATTTTATCTATACCCAGCTTCAGGTACCCAGGATTTGAATAGCCACAGAGCTAAAGTAGGGACCCAAAATTTCCACAGTTCAATGGGTCAAATCTATCTTCATATTCATATACTAGGCACTGTTTGGACAGGCCACACCATGATGTATTTCAGTGATTGTTATGAATACTTCAATTATTCACTAAAAAAAGCAATTCTTTGTTTTCATTGATGGCATAATTTCATTAAAGCAACATACAGGGCAGATTGTCACTGCTCTCCAGGCACTATCGGATATTTTGTTGTATTCATTGACTTTCTCCTCTTCCCTGACATGTTATCATTCTCTCTGTGGACCTCATGATTGACAAATTAAACTGTAGCTGCAGGTCAGAGTGTGTTCACATGCTATATGCTTACGAGCATACACACGCAGGACTGTTTCACACGCACTGAAAGTTTCTGGGTGTACGGACATAAATCTGTTTACAAAAGTATGGATGAGGGCAGATCCTCAGGAGATGAATATAAGTCAATGTAATGTCAAAGTCAAAGTCAAAGTGCCTTTATTGTCATTCCATTGCTAAAAAAAACAATGCAATGAAACTGAGATACTGCTCCCTAAAACAAACTATCACACTCACAGTTCACCCATGCATTTAACATTCTCATAATTACAACAATAAATAATGCTTAAAACAATAATACCAAAAAAGTTGAATACAATATGTACATAGCAATAATAAAAACATACTGAGTGATAAATAAATAAGACCAGCTTATACACACAGGGTTATTGCCACAAAATAACCTAAAATAACATAAAATAACATCAGCAGTCTGTATGTATTACATAAATCCATTCAAAATACATACTGCTCCTGGGAAAAAAAAACTATGATTAAACCTGGTAGTCCGGGTTTTATGGGATCTGTACCGCTTTCCTGAGGGGAGCAAGTGAAAGAAATCATGGCCTGGATGAGTGCAGTCTTTAATAATGGCAGTAGTTCTGTTGAGGTACCGAGACCTGGAAATCTCTTCCAGAGAAGGGAGAGAACAGCCAGTGATTTTTTGCACAGTCTCGATCACTCTCTGGAAGGCTTTGCGGTCTGCGGCTGAACAGCCCTCATACCAAACCGTGATTCCATATGACAAAATGCTCTCAATAGCAGAAAGATGAAATAAAACCAGTAACTGTGCATTCAGGCCATTCCTCTTGAGGAGCCTCAAAAAGTGTAGACATTGTTGAGCCTTTTTTATTGTAGCTATGGCGTTAACTGCCCAGGTAAGGTTGTGAGAAATATGAACACCCAGAAACTTAAAAGCCTCCACCCTCTCCACACACTACTTATATATCTCCACTTACTACCTATATATAGAGGAGGCGGCTCACTGCTATGCGTCCTAAAATCAATAATGAGTTCTTTTGGGGTTTTTTTATCCAATAGCAGATTATTATTTAAGCACCATCTCACCAGTTTCTGGACCTCATCTCTTTATGCAGACTCATCTCCTCTTGATATGAGCCCCACTACTGTTGTGTCATTGCAAACTTCACTATAATGTTTGTGGGATGAACAGATATGCAGTCATATGTGTACAATGAATACAAAGTGGGGCTCAACACACAGCCCTGTGGTGAGCCTTTGTTAAGCATGACTGTAGAGGAGGAATGGGGTCCGAGTCTAACAGTCTGTGTTTAGTTTGTTAGGAAGTCCTTAATCCAGCTGCAAGTGTGAGTAGGCAGACCAAGCTGAAGCAATTTAGTGATGAGAATGTTGGAAATAATTGTATTAAATGCCGAGCTATAGTCCACAAACAACATTCTTACGTAGCTCCCCTTGTCTTCTAAATGGCTGAATGCTGAGTGGAGAGCTATAGCAATAGCATCTTCAGTGGATCTGCTCCACCTGTAGGCAAACTAGTACTGGTCAAAGTCTGGGAGGAGACTAGGCAAAAGATGTTTCAATACCATTTTCTCAAAGCACTTCATAATAATGGGTGTTAATGCTACTGGTCGATAGTCATTCAGACTGCTGATAATATGTTTTTTAGGCACAGGAATAATGACTGCAGATATTAAACACTGTGAAACAAAGGCTGCCTTGAGAGACAAATTAAAAATGTCAGTCAAAACAGAGCATAGCTGATCTGCACATGCTCTGAGCACCTTTCCTGGCACTCCATCGGAACTAGTAGCCTTTCTCGGGTGAACTGCTCTCAGTGTCTGTCTCACTTCATGATCCTGCAGGGTAAGCACATCAGAGCTGGCATTCAATAACGTCAGTGGGTCCGGGCGAGGTGTATTTGCCTCAAACCGTGCGAAAAAGTAGTTCAATTCTTCTGCCAGTGAGGCGCTGATGTCACTGGAAATGATGCTGCTGCCCTTATAGTTTGTGATATGGTGAAAGCCTTGCCATACTCGTCTCAAATCATTATCAGAAAAATGGTCCTCAACTTTCCTCTTATAGGCCTGTTTAGCCTCCTTAATGCCTTTCTTCAGATTAGCCCGGGCGGTGCTATACAGATCTCTATCCCCTGACCTGAAGGCTGTATCACGGGCTCTGAGGAATGTCTGGACTTCTTTTGTCATCCAAGGCTTCTGGTTAGGAAAAACCCTAATGTGTTTTTCCACAGTCACCTGGTTGATACAGTAGGTGATGTAGCATAATACAGTCTGTGTGTACATTTCCAGATCCTCATTCTTGAATAAATCCCATAAAGTGTTTGAAAAACAGTCCTGCAGCTGAGAAAGAGCTCCCTCAGGCCATGTTGTGATGTTCTTTATAGTAGGTCTAGCAGTTCTCCTGAGGTGTATGCTGGGATGAGGAGCAATGATAGCTGAGTCTGACAGGCCAAGATGTGGACACGGCACAGCTCTGTAGGCATGCTTCAGGTTCGAATACACCCGATCAAGACAATTTTATCCCCTAGTGGCACATTTCACATACTGTGTGAAATTAGGCAGCACAGTTTTCAAGCATGCTTGATTAAAATCACCAGCTATGATGTGAACACCCTCGGGATAGGCCTGCTGCTGTTTATTTATAACACTGTACAAATGACTAAGGGCCGCTTTAGTATTTGCATCAGGAGAAATATAGACCGCTGTTATAATAACCACTGTTAGCTCTCTCGGAAGATAAAAAGGCCAACATAAAACTGACATTGTCTCTAGATCAGGAGAACAGTAAGTGTTAATAATACGACTGTGATTAGTCCAAGAGTTATGAAGAAAAAATACAGAGACCTCCCCCTCTCTGTTTCCCGGATTCCTCTGTTTGGTCCATACAATGAAGTGTGCGCCCTGGTAGCTGCACTGCAGCATCAGTGATCAGCAGGTGGAGCCAGCTTTCTGTTAACAACAGCACACAGCAGTCTCTTACAGTTTTACTAGTTGCCAGCTGTAGCTCTAAATCTTCCATCTTGTGGACGATGCTTCTGGCGTTGGAAAGAAAAAATGCTGGGTAGCGGAGGTCTATGCGGCTGTCTCTTTAGCCTCGCTAGCAGGCCCGACCGGCATCCCCACTTTTTCTTTCTCTCCCTCCTCCATTTGCGTCGCTTCCCAGGACCGACAGCAATCCATGGTGATCCTGCTGGTCTACAGATAGTCTCCGGTATGTTTTGTGTGTTCTCAAAAACTGCTGTAACAGCAGACTTTTGTTGAAGTCCAATATTTATCAGCTCAGTACGACTGTACACAAATCCAACTTCACACGGTCCAATATCCAACAACAGCATACATACAAACAAAAATAGGGAGCAAAGAGCCGCTGCACAGACGCGTGCCGCCATTACCCCCCCCCCTTCACGAAGTCCAAAACACACACACACAATTCAGACCCACCCCAATTTAGGACCCGAGTCACACACTAAAATGACAAAGTGAAATAACATAAATGGCTTAACACATTCACACCAAAACAGCTAAAGCTAAGGGGAACAGGTGGACTGCCGTTCCACCCCACACGGCGAAGCGAATTATTCTGCCGCTTAAATGAAATGAGAGTCCATATAAAACCAAAATACCACTGTGTCTCCTAAACTAAAGTAAAACACCCAAATTAATCCCCAAAACTACATACATAGAAACAACAAAACAGTTAAAATACATGCACAACAAAGAACCTATACAGAATAATCAGTTTGACACACACATAACCGATTCAAACACATGCACAACAGTTAACCTATATACATATGGCTGGAGAAAACAAGTCCGTGGGCCCCCTGGACCACCCTGTCATCCGTCCGGCCCTGGAGGCAGCCAGCCTCCCTGGCCACAGCAGGTTACCTCAGCACTGGTGTGCCTTCTCTTCATCACCACCAGCTGCTCCGCTCGTCCAGGCCCACGTCCGTCAGTCCACTCCCAGACATGCTGCAGCTCGTTTGGGTGCCCCCATGAACTGTCTGGCAGCTGGAGATGAGCATCCTCCCATCTGGCCATGACACGTGAGCGTCCCTGGTGCCCCTCCAAGCATCGACCGGCCAGTACCTGCCATGATCATCTCTCCTCCCGAATCCAGTCCTTGACCCCCAGAGGGGTTCCGCCCAACTTGCAGGGTCCCTGCTTGGCACGTCGTTCTACCGTGCCTGACGGTCTGGCCCCAACCTCTTCTAAATTTGCCACCGCTGTCACCATTGCGGTCCCCTCTTCACCGGCCCACTTCAGCCGAGATCCGGGAACAGGTGAAGCCAGCCTCTCGATGTCGCCTGTCGTCACAGGTGTCCCACTGTGCCATCCAGTACCCTCGTACAGGGCGACTTGGGCTCTGGCACAGGGACCTTCCTGTGATGACCCTGGGCGACACTGGTCTTGCACACTCTCCAAGGTGCCAGGCAGTTCCTCATCCCACATTGCGCCATCTACTGCTCTCGGGATCAGTCAGTCCCACAATCCACAGCCCGATCACTCCTCCCCAGCACCGCTTTTAATGGCGAAGCCCAGACCATAGAGCAGGTCGCAGTCCATTATGTTTTCTCCACGGGCTGTCACGGTGAATTCTAGGTCACACATCTCGGCCGATTTGTACCGAGCTGTCAGTCTGTGTTCCCACCGTGGCCAGCCGTCCTCCTCCACAACCACAAAGCAGTGCAGGGTCACCCCCAATCCTGTACTGTGGAGGAAAACATCCCACAGTCGTCCGACCCAACACGGAACCCACTGCTCCCGCACCAATCAATAAAGGCACCTCCACCCCATCCAACTCCACCATACAGTACGTGTGTCCGTTGGTGCTCAGGGACACAGCGTGGACAACCGTGAGGGCAGGAGAGTCCTCTTTGTGCCACAGACTTCCTTGCTCGGATCTGTGGCATACCCTGGTGAAATGATGCAAGTGGCCACACTTGCCGCAGCGCTGCGCTGTTGCCAAATACTCTCTGGCTCTGAAACGGCACTTCATGGACCCGCAGCCCATACGTATGGGCTTCCCGGGAACAGACCTCAAATCTACAGCTTTAGCATTTCCCGCATCTTCTTACATGCTCCCATCGCTGTCTGGGTCTGCTACTCGTGTGGTAACGGGAAACTCCAGCTGTCAACATGACAAACGCTTGCTCAGCAGGTCGTGAACCAACTCCTCCTCCAATGGTCCAAACACACTAACCAATAGTTTCAAGTTGGCTACGAACCTCTGAATATGCTCACCCATCTGTTGGCAGCACTGTCGAAACCTGCTCTTCCGGACGGTGACCTCTTCCAGGGCACGAAAATTGCACACCATCAGTTCAGCCACGTCCTCGAAGCTGTCAGAGCCGCCAAGCGTGCTCAGTATCCACTGGCCGCCAGTTCCCAAATTGTGCACCAACAGTGTGCTTACCCTCAGCCTGTCCATTCTTCCCAGGTTCAGCGCCACCACGTAAGCCAGGAAGGCCCATCTCGGCCAGGAAACAGGTGGCCCGTTCGGGAGCTCCAGAAACAGCCGAACTCCAAACCCCCATGCTTCCATACCTTCTTAATCCATTTTTTTCCTCGTCACCAAAATGTCTGATATGGAGCCAAGGATGAGGCCAGGTGTAGAACCGAACACATGTTTATTGAAGAGGCACAGGTGCAACACACAGCCACCAGGCAGAGGATGGCAAAGAGGCCGTCCCTCCTGCCTGCAGCCCTTTTATAGTCACAGGCAGTGGCCTGACCGGGAGGAGGAGCCACCACCCCGTGCCTCACATTATATTATAAATAACTACACTACGCTGCCTTGCCATACATTCCTTAGAATGCCCTGCTTTAAAATAATGCCCACAGTCAAATTAATATTAATATCATTACATTATATTCAAAACATTAGAAATGATGGGGAGCAGTTTTTCCTGTTGAATTAGTAGGAGAATATGCTTCACGTCTCCGGAGGGGGAAACAATATTTGAAGAAAATTAACATATTCAACAAAATATTGAAACAAATAAAATGCTTTGTGAAGCATAAATATTAGAAAGAAGAGGAGGATGACTCAACATGCAAAATATGCAGTAGTTTTTATATGTTTCCATATTTTTCCTTCTTTCGTTCTTTCTTTGATTTTTTTTCTATCATTTGAGAGTCAAATTTGCAGAAGACAGCCAGGCTTTGGTTTACTCATGTAAGCCTCTTCTTTTACGCCGGCTACATCTGTTCGCTCTGCCCCACGGAAATACAGCTGGGCTTTGGCCTTGTAGGACAATACAATGTGAGGCTCTGAATGAGTGAAACAGACAGAGATAATGGAGGGATGAAGAGCTGAGGAGAAAACATAATCATTTCTGCTTTCATAAACTCCACATATCCTGCTCATCAAGTCCCAGAAGTCGATGGCCAAATGTTGTCGTCAACTAGAAGAATACAAGGCCGAATACAGCCACTGTGGAGATATATTGAGCGCCGAAGTGATTATTTTATCCAAGTGAAAAACAGGCTTGAACCAGAAAAAGCAGAAGTAATTGGAGAATCATAACCACACAAACCATAATTTAAAAATTCACATCTGTAGAGTTTGGCTGGAGAGCAAAGTAGGGAGGTATAATTATTGAAGATTTGATTCAATAGGGGTGGTTCTTTAACAAAACAATGTACACACACACACACATATATACACTGTATATGCAAATCATTCTGTGTAGTACCTCCTTAAGGTGTGTTCAGACCAAGTGTGAAGCAAACTTTTCGTGCAGCACAATTACATGTCAACTTAATGGAAAAACAATAATTCACACATTGGTAGTTGGTCGCAATAGATAATCACCCTTGAGATCTCTCTGTCACCAGAGTAGGCAGTGACATTTTTCCAGCTGTGTGCCCCACAGGGTAGCATTGTAAACCTAAACATGACAGTGTTTGGGCGATTTTCACAGCAGGTAGAAAGCAGCTTCAGAAATTATGTTCTTTATTATGTACATCCAAATGTAATTTTGGATGGAGATGAACTCCAGATTGTAAATGAATTTAAGTATTTGGAGGTAATATTGGATTCAACACTGTCCTTCAAGAGCCACATCAAAAAAATTAACAAAAACTATTGCATTCAGTCTCCACGATTTCAAACAGATTAGAGCATCCCTGACTGAAGGTGCTGCTTTAATGGTTATACATTCAGTGAGCTAATCCAGTCACAGGGGGTGCACATGCCAGTGTATTCCTAGTGCTGGTCCCAAGCCCGGGTAAATGGGGAGGGTTCAGCTAGGAAGGGCATTCAGCGTAAAACCTTGGCCAAATCAAGCATGTGGATCATGACGAATGAGACTTTGATACCAGATCGGTCAAGGCCCGGGTTAACAACGACCCCCACTGCTGCTGTTAACTGGCGGAGTGCCAGTGGAAATTGGGCTACTGTTGGTTGAAGATCAAGAAGGATTAGAGGGAGAAGGCATGTTACTGTCATGAGCTCTCCGTGCGCCTCTCCAACGGTGCATGGCGAGGGGAAAAAAGGACGAGGATTTAATTGCAGGGTTACACCAAACACACATTTATTATCACACCAGTGAACATAACGGGACAAGACAGCTCGGGTACACTAAAGAGTTCTCAAGGCCGCCCAACACACACACTGGAGATAAACAGCGGCGGAACAGCGCACAGGCAATTACTCACAGTGGGGGGGCAGACCGAGTCATCACAGCAAGAATCCAAGACACAAAGACAGTCCTTAGTGACGTAACGGTTGACGGCAGAGAGAAACCATCAAACACGTACAATAATCCAGCGGCGTCTGTCTAGTGAAGCGCTCCTTTAATACAGACGCCACTGGCGTGACAAATAAGAATCACCTGGGCGAGGCACAAACAGATAATTACTGGGGACTGGAAACAGCTGATGAGCCAGAAGGAGAGCGCGGGGGCGTGGCTGGGCCGGCAGCCTGTCAGCAGCGTGAGAGAAAGGAGATGACAAATGCTGACTTACAGCTGCCGGTCAGACAGTGGCTAGGGACATGGAAAAATGCACCAGAATACAGTAAAATACACATACCCAGCAAAGCCAACCCCACAAAGAGATTGAGGCCGAGCCGGGGAAAGCCAAACCGGCTCAGCACGTGACAGTTGCAAGGGAGAAAGAGAAAAGGAAAGGTAGAAGTGTCAAGGTAAGAGTAGGGAAGTTAAATGTAGGGACTGTGACTGGTAAAGGCAGAGAGTTGGCTGATATGATGGAGAGAAGAAAGGTAGATATACTGTGTGTTCAAGAAACCAGATGGAAGGGAAGCAAGGCTAAGAGCATTGGAGGGGGATTTAAACTGTTCTACCATGGTGTAGATAGGAAGAGAAATGGAGTAGGGGTAATCTTGAAGGAAGAGTATGTGAAGAGTGTTCAGGAGGTAAAGAGGGAGTCAGACAGAATGATGAGTTTGAAGCTAGAAGTCATAGATGTGATGTTGAATGTTGTCAGTGCGTGTGCCCTGCAAGTTGGACATCAGGTTGAAGAGAAAGTGGAATTCTGGAATAAGTTGGATGACAGGGTGATTTACAAGAGTGGAGAAAGGTGCACACAGGTGGACTACATCTTGTGCAGAAGGAGAAATCTGAAAGAGATGGGAGACTGCAAGGTGGTGGCAGGGAAGAATGTAGCTAGACAGCATATGATGATAGTCTGTAGGATGAATTTGGAAAGCAAGAAAAGAAGAGTGAAGACAGAGCAAAAGGCTAAGTGGGGGAAGTTACAGAAGGAAGAAGGTTGCACAGAGTTCAGGAAGGAGTTGATACAGGCTCTGGGTGGTAGGGAAGAATTAACAGATGATTGGGAAAGTACGGCAACAATATTGAGGGAAATGGGTAGAAAGATATGCGGTGTATCCAGTGGACAGTGGAAGGAAGAAAAGGAGACTTGGTGGAATGAGGAAACAGGAAAGTATTCAAAGGAAGAGGTTAGCAAAGAAAAAGTGTGATAGTCAGGGAGGTGAAGAAAGTAGACAGAAGTATTTGGAATCGAGGCACAAAGACAGAGGTGCAAAGGAAAAAGCATATAGTGAGTTGTATGAGAGGCTGGACACTAAGGAAGGAGAAAAGGACTTGTATCGATTGGCTAGACAGAGAGCTGGAAAGGATGTGCAGCAGGTTCGGTTGCTTAACGACAGAAATGGTATTGTACTAACAAATGAAGAGTGTGTTGTGATGGTGGAAGGAGTAATTAGAAGAGCTGATGAGTAGAGAGAGAGAGAGAGAGAGAGAGAGACTTTGACTTTTAAAAAAAATGGCTTTATTGCACATTTCAAAATTGCAGAAAGACCAATATCAGTTGTCCAAGTGTGTCACATCTCAAAAGTGCAAACATAACTCATCCCACTGACCCACTGAACACAAAACATTCCCTACAGCCCATCTATTGATGAACGCCTCCAGATTGTCTACCATTTGATAGTAAGAGAACTCCACCCGGAGTCTGACCTTGGTTCGTCGAACAGCCACATGCCCGGCGCCTCGTCACGGAAGCGGGCCACGTTGAAGACTCGCCATGCATGCAAAACGGACGTGTAAAAAGCAGATAGTCCAGTAAGGTCCACCTCCCCAGATGTCACGAGGAAGAGCTGCTTATCATAGCCCAAGCGACCAACTCTCCTCAAAAGCAGCTTAGCAGTGTCCATCCAGCAGGTTTCGCATCCGTAAAGGAGTCGTTGTGCAGTTCGAAGCCTGAAGCTGGCGATCTTGGAATGTACGTCCACCAGGCCCTGTCCCCCCTCAGCCACAGGCAGGTAGAGAACTGGCGCGCGGACCCAGTGGCGACCAGACCAAAAGAAGTCCACGATTGTCTTCTGAATCTTCTCCACAAGGCTCCTTGGCAGTGTCAAAGCCACCAGCCTATGCCTATGAGGCAACCAGATTATTCACGACCAGAACCCTGCCCCTATATGACAGCTGTGGTAGCAACCATTTCTATTTAGAAATGCAAGCACACACTTTGTCCTTAACACCCTCCCAGTTCTTTTGTTCAAAAGCCTCCGTACCCAGAAAAACCCCCAACACTTTGAGACCGGCCATCCCCCACTGAAGGCCGCCGGGCAGGCGAGGGACGGCTTGACGCGACCAGTGGCCCACCAATAGACCCTCACTCTTGGCCCAATTAACCCGTGCAGAAGATGCCCTTTCATAAACTGTCAAAGTGTCCACCAGACGCTGCACATCCCCATGGGAGGTGATGAAAACGTCGACGTCATCCGCATAAGCAGACAAGACAATCGGGCGGCCACAGCTGGATGGGCCCGGCAGAACCAGACCACCCAGTCGAGCGCGCAACCTGCACAGCAAAGGCTCAATAGCCAAGCTGTACAGCTGACCCAAAAGTGGACACCCCTGGCTTATTCCCCGGTGTACAGGGATTGGCTGACTCAGTCCCGCCCCCACCTTCACCAAACACTCAGCTCCAGTGTATAGCAGATTGACCCACCTCAAAAACATATTTCCAAAACCAAACCCCCTCAGGGTAGAAAACAAATAGGAATGGTCAACCCTATCAAAGGCCTTTTCCTGGTCCAAAGACACAATTCCAAACTGTAAGTCATGACATTTACTGAGCTGGAGAACGTCACGTATGAGGAAAACATTGTCCATAATGTTCCGGTCAGGAATACAATATGTTTGATCCCTATCCACAATCAAACCCAAGACAGTGTTCAGTCTGTTTGCCAGGGCCCTGGAAAGCACCTTGTAGTCCGTGCAAAGAAGAGCCACAGGCCTCCAGTTTTTCAGCAGGGCCAAGTTCCCCTGCTTTGGCAACAGAGACAGCACTGCACGGCGGCATGAGACAGGTAACGTTCCTTCCCTGTAACAGGCCGTCAGAACGTTGTAGAAGTCTGGTCCAACAACATTCCAAAAATGCTTAAAAAATTCTGAAGAAAGGCCATCAAGTCCAGGCGCGCATCCCAGCGCCAGCTGATTCACAGCCACAGTCAACTCATCCAAAGTCAGGGCACAGTCCAGAGCGGCCCTGTCGTCCTGGCCGAGCACCGGAAGGGCCTCGAAGAGCTGATTTTGAGATTCTTTGCAACACGTTCCCGCAGCAAACAGGGCCCCGTAGTAATCCACTGCATGGCGGTGCATCTCGGACGGGTCCGTAGTCAGGCGACCATCTGGGAGTGTCACGCAAGCCATCAACTTCTTTGTCGCAGTAGACTTTTCCAAATTGAAGAAGAAGGACGTTGGTGCATCCATGTCCTGCAGGCGAGTGAAGCGCGACCTCACTAACGCCCCCTCTACTCTGCCCTGCATGAATGTGCGCAGGGCCGATCTCTTCTCCTGCAGCAAAGGACCAGCGGTAGAATCCCGACCCGTAACCAAGCTGGCCTCCAGCCTCTTTACAGCGTCCTCTAGTTCACTGACCTTGGCGTTGATGATGGCAGTTGAGTACGCTGCGTACCGTTGACAAAAAAGGCGAATTTGCACTTTGCCAACGTCCCACCACTGTTCGAGGGAACCAAAACGAGCTTTCATGGTCCTCCAGTGTTCCCAGAAGCACACAAAATACTGACAAAAGGCATTGTCCTGTAGGAGCTTGTTATTGAAGTGCCAATATGACTTTGCCCATTTCCCTGGTGAGTTCAGTAACACCGCAGTAGCCAGGTGATGATCCGTGAAACCGACGGGACTTATGTTACTGTGAAGGAGGCCGGGGCTCCAGGTTCTAGAAACATATATCCTGTCTAATCTCGCAGCACTGACAACCCCGTCAGTGACCCTGACCCAGGTATACTGTCTCGCATTGGCATTTTTCGACCTCCACGTGTCCACTAAGTCTAACTGCACAGTGAAATTTTCCAAGCATCTAGAAGACTGCAGATGAGGTTCTGCATTAGTGCGATCTACAGTGAAGTCCAAGGTACAGTTGAAATCACCAGCCACAACAAGTTGGTCTTGGTGATAGCGCTGCAATTCAGTAGTCATTGTATTGAAAAAGGCAACCCTTTCCGCGCCGTGGTTTGGCGCGTAAACATTAACCAGGCAAAACACGGAATCCCCCACTTGCGCCCTAACTAGAAGCAGCCTGCCCCTCACTATCTCCATCACCGATAAAATTTGTGCATTTGCTGATTCCCCAAATAAAATGGCCACTCCCACGCTTAGATTTGTGCCGTGACTGAGTGAAAATGGGCCTTTCCACCACAAGCCCCAGTCGACTTCATCCGCCGAAGTGGTATGAGTTTCCTGCAAAAACAAAATGTTGAGACCCTTCCGTTTGAACAGGTCACTAACGAATCCCCTTTTATGATTACCCCTCCCACCATTGATGTTTAAGGTCGCTAATTGTATTTTCTGCATTATGGCGATATTTGTGAGGAGCACCGTGCTTTGCCATGGAAATCATTCCATCTTTGCGCGCTTGGCCTTTTGTCCCCCTGCTGATTTACGCAGGGCTGCGAGGTGCTTCTTCAGGCGGTAGCGTTTTCTTTCATCCAGGAGGTCAACACCAACCTCCTTCCTCAGTACATTAACAGACCGAATAAATTTGTCAGTGTCACTGAAGTAATCTGCGACGTTAACGGCCCTATTATTGTAGGTCCCATCCAGGAAAGCATTTATTTCGTCTAGTGAATACAAATGCACATTGGCATCGCCATTAGCCCCAATAGACTCATTTCTAGCAGACTCTGCGTCAGTTCCACACTCCATTCCCTCGTCAGCACAACTCTGCTGACTGTCAGATTCAGCTGGCACGTCAGCTGGTGCAGCTGATCCTTCATCAGTCACGTGGTCCGAGGCGGCGCCTATATCAGGCGACCGGCGTTTTTCCGCCTGCTGCTCTGAAGTTGCAGCAGGCTGCGGAAGCACAGCCGCTGATGTCACACAGCGCGATACTGAGTCCACCTCATGGACCGCTTGTGCGCCATCGCCAGTCACGCCCCCAGCTGCAGGCCGCGCCGTGGGCGCCACAGGCCAACTGTCCACAAGCACAGTGGCAGGCCCTGGAGCAGGAGCGGCGGAAGGCCCCGCAACGGCGTCCGCAGTCGCGGCAGGTGCCGCGGAGGCCTCGCCGGAAGGCTGTGTGGCCTCGCCGGGCTCCGCCGCGGCGGAAGCCCCCGCAACGCCGTCCGCAGCAGCGCCGCGAGCGGAAGGGGCACCGGCCGCCCCAGCCGCGGCCCCACCAGAGCCCCCCGCCGGGCGCCTGTGCAGGCAGGCGAAACGTTTATGGCCCACATCGCCACATTCAAAACACTTCATTTGTCCCACGCTCGCATACACCATATAGTAGCCGTCCCCGTGTTTGACCCGGAAGGACACTTCCAGAGTCTGAGTGGGCGAGTCTAGAAACATGAACACCTGTCGCCTGAGTGATTTCACATGGTTTAAGTCGGCTTCCCTGATTTCCAAACTGACGTGTTTAAACGGGCCCGCAAACTTCCCGAATCTGCGGAGCTCCGCCGCCAACTGCTCGTCAGTAATGAAAGGTGGAACATCCGAGACGGTGATAAGCGTTGATGGAACTGATAAGGGGGACACCTGCACATACACGTCCCCGATTACAATACCGCTCGCAACCAGACGTGGACATCCTCCTCAGTAGCCAGAAACACAACTACAGCCCTATTCATCCTGGACGCATAGCGGATCGCAGCAGGGCCCACCTGGGCCCGCACAGCCAAAAGGACCCCCTTCACAGTAACAGTGTCATCCGGGGGAACGATCCGCACCCCCTGGCGGATAGATGGAGGTGGCATTTCCAAGGTCGCCATCCTCCTCCCCCAAAAACAAGAATTTATTATGCGGGCAGCGATGGAAAAACGAAAAAAAAGTCCAATAGACCACGGAGTTCCCTATTTCCTCCTTCATCCTTCGGCCGAGAGAGAGAGAGAGAGAGAGAGAGAGAGAGAGAGAGAGAGAGAGAGAGAGAGAGAGAGAGACTTTTAAAAAAAGGCTTTATTGCACATTCCAAAATTGCAAAAAGACCAATATCACTTGTCCAAGTGTGTCACATCTCAAAAGTGCAAACATAAGTCATCCCCCTGACCCACAGAACACAAAACATTCCCTACAGCCCATCTATCAATGAATGCCTCCAAATTGTCCACCATTTGATAGTAAGAGAACTCCACCCGGAGTCTGACCTTCAACAAGACCTTGAAAGCAGACACAGGATCCACATTGCCAGCATTGCTTGCCTGATTTTTCCTCATCAGCCAGATGGCAAGCTTAGCAGTACCAGATAGGAAGTTCATCAAAGTGTGGGCAGCCTTCCTTGCCACTTTATACTTCGGACCGTAAATGAACAGACCAAAAGAGAAACGTTCACCCAAAGCCCGAAACCACTCGCGCAAAATGTCAAAAAGTCCAGATAAACGAAAACAGTGGACAAACAAATGGTCGAGGGTCTCAACTTGGGAACAAAACAAACATTTCCCCCCCCACAGTCAGATCAAGGTGTGCCCTGTATTTATTCGTGGCTATTGCCCCATGCACAATCCTCCACTGGAGATCTGCTGTGCGTTTCTCAATAGGTTGCTTGTACATGCACCGCCAGCTGCCTTTTGGGGAGACCCCTGGCCCCAAGCAACCCGCCCACCTCGACTCCGTGACATCCTTCAGAGAGCGCAGATTCAGAACCTTCACACAGATGTGATACACCGCCCTTGTCCCAACAAACTGGAACTTGCCCAGGCGAGGAATCCTGAAGGTCAGTAGGTGATCCTCTCCTCCCTGCCACTCCCCCACAGCTGGAGTTATGGAAATTGCAGGAAAGGTGGACGCAGTGTCGTCATCCCTACCTACCCTCCATTGAGAACTTATATCGGTCCATAACCAGGAAACGGGCGGGAAACATCTGTGCTGACCCATCACACCCCGGCCACAAACTGTTTGAACTTCTATCTTCTGGTCGTCGTTACAGATCACTGAAGGTCAAAACCACCCGTCACGGGAACAGTTTCTTTCCTCAAGCCATCACTCTGATGAACTCCTAACATTCACCTAGTCCTACCTGTTGCTGTACTCATGACTTTTCATCCATTATTACATTGCACATAACTCTCACACTGCTTTTTACTTCATTCACATTATATCACTGAATCTGAGTTCACATTGAAATACTGTGTGACTGTATATTTTTTCATATATTTCTGCAAAGTGTGGTTAGTCTGAGTAAATAACTGCATATATTCCTGTATATATTTGCATCCTTTTATAGAAACGTGGACAGACTGTAATTTACTGTACATACTCTGTTGTCATTGAATCCTTATTTAAATCCTCCACCTGAACAATGAGAGCAAGTTTTTAGCCAAAGTCAAATTCCTTGTATGTGTTGTGCATACTTGGCCAATAAAGCTGATTCTGATTCTGATTCTGATTCTGATCCCTTTGATTGGAAAGAGTGTGGTTCGTCGCAAACGCTCGAAGCGGTTGTGGCAGGGCGGCACACACGTCCTTCACCACCCTTTGCAGCAGTCTGACAGATGTAATTTTGGCACTCCGCCTCAGTGTATCCATCGATGTGGTCGACATCCTCATAAGATGACCAAGCTTGGTACAGCGTGCCTCCCGCAAACAACTCCGCAGACTGACAGACTGCAGCACCTCAGCTTCAATGGAGAGAGAGAGAGAGAGAGAGAGATTTGATTTTTAAAAGATCTTTAATAAACACACTTGTCCATCATTCAGTACAATTACTATGCCATGCTATATTACAAAGAAAATTATTCCCCCAACAAACGCCCGAACAAAAGCTGCCCATCACGAACTAAACAGAGGACATCCTCCAGGGACCAGAGGGTCCTAAAACCTTCCACATCCCCATTCCCCATAAAAAACTCAAAGTCCAGCCTGATTCTGGCTTTAAGTAGCCTCACAAATAAAATTTTGACATCAGCATCATTCTCAACATTCTCAAGTTTTCTTCTCCGGCTTACATAGATGGCCAACTTTGCCTGCCCTAAAACAAAGTTCAGTAGTTGACACTTCTGCTTAAAGTGACAATTGTACATAAAACCACAAATGAAAACCTGCTTAGAGAAAACTTCCTTAAAAATGTGAAAAAGTTCTGTGAGAATTTCAAAGAGACCACTCAGATGCCGACATTCAGTAAAACAATGAAAAACTGTCTCCCTAGAGGAACAAAAAACACACTGATCACTGACACTGCTGTTAATCACAGAAACAAAAGCATTGACAGCTATAATGCCATGCAGGACCCTCCACTGTAAGTCTCCATGCCTCTTAGGGAGAGGGGCTTTATAAAGAGCCCTCCAGGCAGGCCGATGCCCTTTTTCTAGTCTAAAATAGGCTCTCCATGGAGTGTCCACACAGGTGTTCAATCTGTCCTTGTTGAGTGCCATCACCACCAGTCTGTAGAGTGTCTTACCACTGGCTCCTCCAAAGTCCACACCAGTGGGAGCACAGAATGCCAGTAAGGAGCTAGGAGAAACGTCAAAGTCCATATAAAGTGTGAGAGAGGGAAAAGGGTCCGTGCTTTCTGGCTGCAGCGTGCCATTGCTAAAGTCCAAGAGCAGGGAGCGCTCAAGCCCATGAAGCTCCTGTTTCCAGTGTGCAAGAAGACCATCGATGAAACGATTTGATCTAACACCAAGATGAGCTGCTAAAGCTGAGGCGTTGTTGAGGCCAGGACCAGCCAGTTCCACCACTTGCTTCAGAGTGAGAACATTCCTGGAACACAGCCTATCAAGGAAGGTCCTTCCAACTCCCGGCAGGACACCAAGGCGACCACCACGAGTAGGCTGCCTTTTGCAACAGCGGCTCGATTCCGAGTCTTTTTCCCTTCCTCTCTCTTTTGATCCGTCTTTTTTTTTCACCCCACTTATATCACGGACACACAGATCGTCCTAAATGTCTCCTGAGCCAGTGGACGGAGCCACTGTTTATAGCAGGATACGATACAGCAGAGAAGAGCTGCTAGCATTCAACCGCCACCCGGTCCCATTGGAAAAACTCGACATACCAAGAGAACTGAGGTGAAAACGCCGCGGCTGCCGGGCTGGAGTAAGGCGGAGGACAAAAAATATAAGGTACAGACCCTCCCTTCCATCTGTTGTCATGGGAAATGTACGGTCGATACTGGGAAAGTTAGATGAGCTAGCGGCTATCTCCCGTTATGATAGCACATACCGGGAGTGCTCTCTCCTTTTGTTTACTGAGACGTGGCTAACTGAACTAGCAGCAGATGCTAACATTGAGCTGGAGGGTTTTCACATGATACGAGCTGACCGAACACCAGACAGTGGCAAGGCTAGGGGCGGTGGAGTGATAATGTATGTTAACAACAACTGGTGCAGACCGGGACATATCACTGCTAAACAACGACACTGCAGCAAAGACATTGAGTTGCTAGCTGTTAGCATGAGGCCTACATATCTCCCGAGAGAACACTCACACGTGATCTGCATTGTTGTTTATGCAAATCCGACGGCGAACGCTGGGACAGCACGTGACGTCATCCATTCAGTAACTGGCAGGCTGCAGACAGAACACCCAGATGCTCTTCTCCTCATCTCAGGCGATTTCAACCATGTTTCACTATCTCCCATTCTACCCACGTTCACCCAGTATGTCACATGCCACACTAGAGACAATAAAACACTGGATTTATTCTACGCAAACACTAAGGAGGCGTACACCTCATCACAACTCCCCCCACTCGGGAGATCGGATCACAACTTGGTTCATCTCCGGCTGGTGTACAAACCCCTAGTGCACAGACAACCTCCGGCCATGCACACTGTGGAGTTATGGTCTGAGGAGACAATGGACACTCTAAAGGGCTGTTTTGAAGCCACCGCCTGGAAGCAGCTCTGCGATCCACATGGTGAGGACATCGATGGCCTCATTCACACCTTCACGGGCTACCTCAGCTTCTGTGTGGACAAATCCGTTCCCACCAAGACCATACGGCGTCACTCAAACAACAAACCCTGGATCAACCCTGAGATAAAAACACTTCTGAGAGAGAAGAAGAGGATCTTCAGGTCAGGGAACAGGGAGATGCTGAAGTCCGTACAGAGGGAGCTGAGGAGAAAGATCAGAGAAGGCAAGGACAGCTTCAGGAAGAAGATGGAGGACAAGCTGCAACAGAGCGACATCAGCGGGGTCTGGAGAAACCTCAAAACCATCTCGGGGCTCCAGAATACCTCCCCCCAGGCCACAGGGGGCAGGGAGTGGGCGAACAACCTGAATCTGTTTTTCAATAGATTTGACCAACCGCCCTCCCCCCTGACTGCACAACAACCACTGCTGCCTCTAAAGAAATCAAGTCCTGCTGCCCACTCCCCACTCCACCAACACCCCCCCACTCCCAACACACAGCCCCCCATCCTGACCCTGACCAGGACCCAGGTGAGGACGGAGCTGAGGAAGATCAAGGCGAGGAAGGCGCCGGGACCGGACGGCATCAGCGCAAAGCTCCTCAAGTCCTGTGCAGACCAGCTGTGTGGGATTGTGACGTATATCTTCAACATGAGCCTGAAACTGGGGAGGGTACCACAGCTGTGGAAAACATCTTGTGTGGTACCTGTACCAAAAACTTCCCACCCCAAAGACCTGAACAGCTACAGACCGGTGGCCTTGATGTCCCACTTGATGAAGACCCTGGAGAGACTGCTCCTTGCTCACCTCCGCCCCCTGGTGGAACCAGCGATGGATCCACTCCAGTTCGCCTACCAGCATGGCATTGGGCTGGAGGATGCGGTGATCTTCCTCCTTCACCGTTCTCTGTCCCACCTGGAGAAGCCCGGGAATATGGTGAGGATCATGTTCTTTGACTTCTCCAGTGCTTTCAACACCATCCAACCGATGATCCTGAAGGACAAGCTGCTGCGCGCAGGGGTGGACCAGCACCTGTCATCATGGATCCTGGACTACCTCACGAACCGGCCTCAGTTTGTGAGAACCCGGGACTGTGTGTCCGACACGATCATCAGTAGCACGGGGGCCCCCCAGGGAACGGTGCTGGCTCCCTTCCTGTTCACTCTTTATACTGCGGACTTCTCACACAACACAACACACTGCCATCTACAGAAGTTCTCTGATGACTCTGCGGTCGTTGGTCTCATCTCCAATGGAGATGAAGCTGAGTACAGAGGGCTTATCCAGGACTTCGTGGACTGGTGCCATCGGAACTGCCTCCAGATCAACGCGAGGAAAACTAAGGAGCTGGTGGTGGACTGCCGCAGGCATGGGCAGCCCCTCACAGTACCAGTAAATATACAGGGAACAGACATCGAGATGGTGACATCCTATAAGTACCTGGGTGTTCATCTGAACAATAAACTAGACTGGTCACACAATACTGATGCACTCTACAAGAAGGGACAGCGCAGGCTGTTCCTGCTGAGGAGACTCAGGTCTTTTGGTGTACAAGGGGCGCTGCTGAAGTCATTCTATGACACGGTGGTGGCATCAGCCATCACTTTTGGAGTGGTCTGCTGGGGCAGTGGCATTACTGCAGCCGATAGGAAGAGACTGAACAAACTGATTAAGAAAGCTAGCTCTGTCCTGGGGCAGCGCCTTGATCCGATGGAGGAGATAGGAGAGAGAAGGACGGTGGCTAAACTGTCATCTCTGCTGGAGTCCGAGTTCCACCCTATGCAGGACATACTGAATGCACTGAGGAGCTCATTTAGCAGCAGACTACATCATCCCAGGTGCACAACCGAGAGGTTTCGTAGGTCCTTCCTACCAACGGCTGTCAGACTGTACAACCTAAGCAGGGCTGCTCGCAGAGATAGCAAAAAGACGTAACAAACTAATAGTTTTTTGAATGCAAAAGATGCAATAGACTTACACAATGGTCCCCTCCGGCATACAACTAGGAACATACCGGTCGCTATGGAGGGTGAGAATATGTATGGGCACATAATCATACCATGTAGGATAACTAAGTAGACGGTTATGCTGTTTCATTCCATCTAGCAACAATGCTCTGCACTGTGTGTGTTTATATATTTACATATTTATTCCATCTAGCTACAATGCTCAGCACTGGGTGTGTTTATATTTATATATCTACATATTATTCCATCTAGCTACATTGCTCCGCACTGTGTGTGTTTATATACTTGCATATTTATTCCACCTAGCTGCAATGCTCCGTACTGTGTGTTCATATATTCATATATTTATTCCATCCAGCTACAATGCTCTGCACTGTGTCTCTGTGTGTGTGTATATATATATATATATATATTTTATAGTAATATGTACATATGTATATTAGCTGCTCTTGCTTGCTTGTTTTTTTTTTTCTTGCCTTCTGATTGTTGCTCTGAGTGTTGCTATCCCTGTGCTGTTGCAATCCTGGAATTTCCCCGTTGTGGGACTAATAAAGGCTTATCTTATCTTATCTTATCTTAAAAACCAGCGGCTCCCTCAACAACCAGTGGAGGGAATTGCATGGCCCTCTTTGTTTTTTAAAAAGAGTCCATACTGAAAAAAGACTGCGGTAAAAACTGGGCAAAGACAGTGCACTAGAGTTCTTAAAATCCATTAAAAACACAGGGAGGTCTAGCCCAAGCCCAAGGACTCTCTGTAAAATAACACAGGCCAAAGGCCTCCATACCAGGTCCTGGGGGCCCGTCAGCAGTCTCTGTATGAAAGCCAGTCTAAAGGCAGCACCTCTAATAGCTAAATGAACCACTCCTTGCCCCCCTTCCTCTTTGGGAAGAAATAACAGGGCTTGAGGGACCCAGTGGAGTCCACCCCCCCCACAAAAAAAAGTCCACCATAACAGACTGAATTTTTGACAACAAACCAGCAGGGGGGTCCATGCACATGAGGCGGTGCCACAGGGATGAGGAAACAAGATTATTTAAAATGAGCACTCTTCCTCTAAAAGATATTTTTGGCATTAGCCACTTCCACTTATTTAGTCTCCCATTGAATTTCTCTATGACCCCATCCCAATTTTTTTGCTCAAACTGTTGATTTCCAATAAAGACACCAAGATACTTAAACCCTCCTTTTTTCCAAATCAGCCCACCAGGCAGCGTAAGCTGATGTTCTAGTTTCTCCCCCACCATCAGCGCCTCGCTTTTTCCCCAGTTTATTTTTGCAGAGGAAAGTTGGCCAAAAAGATTTACACTCCCAACCAAAACGTCAATGTCACTCTGCTTGTTTAGCAGAATGATGACATCATCTGCATAGGCCGACAGCTTGAACGTGGTGTCACAGCCAGGAAAAGTGACTCCTGATAGGTTCCTTCTCAAGCAGTGAAGCAAAGGCTCTGGCGAGGGAGTACAGCATCCCTGAGAGAGGGCAGCCCTGCAGAACCCCCCTCTGGACTTTTAAAGGGGCAGACAGGCCCCCATTTATCTTCAGCACACTCTCAATGTCACTGTACAAGGCCCGTATCCTGGCTATGAAGCCTGGGCTGAACCCAAAAGTTGCTAAAACTGTCCATAAATATTGGTGTTCAACCCGGTCAAACGCCTTTTCCTGGTCAATTGAAATCAAACCAGTTTCCACCGCCAATGAACCAGAGACCTCCAAAACATCCTGAATTAAAGTGACATTGTCACTAATCAGCCTGCCAGGCACACAGTAAGTCTGGTCTACGTGAATGAGCTCGCTCATCACCTTTCTCAGTCTTCAGGCCAGAGCTTTTGAAAGAATCTTATAGTCCGTGCAGAGCAGAGAGACTGGCCTCCAGTTCTTTAGGCTCTGTAGGTCCCCTTTTTTCGGCAACAGTGTGATGATGGCCCTCCTGCAGGTCGTGGGTAGGGTCCCCCTTTTCAAGCTATCTTGGAGAACCTCCAGCAGGTCTAGACCAAGCAGGGGCCAGAATTCCTTAAAAAAGTCCACAGAGAGACCATCTATGCCTGGTGATTTTCCATTCTGGAGGCTCATTAGCGCCGTATGCAGCTCAGACAGAGACAGTGGAGCATCCAAGCTGGCAACAAGGTCCTCTGAGAGCACTGGAAGACCATCAAGGAAAACCTGGCCCAGTGACGTGTCCTCCCTCCACTCTGCTCTAAACAATTCACTGAAGAAACTAGCAGCATATTTCCTGATCTCTGCTGCTGTGGAGATTGTTCTCCCGTCATCGTCCAACAAGGAGTGAATGAGTTTTCTCTGTCCATTTTTCCCCTCCAGTCCAAAAAAGTACTGGGAGGGCGAGTCCATCAGAGCTACATCCATGTAGCGCGAGCGGACCAGAGCACCTTGTGTGGTGACCCCTAGCAGGCTAGCCAAGGCTGACCTTTTTGATTTAAGAGCCTCTAAGTGCTCTTGTTTTCCTGTAGAACTGAGCAACTCCTCTAGCTCTACCACAAGGATTGGGTCAAGCTACGAGTGACATTTCGAGTGTACTGTTGACAGAGTTGTTTTATCTGTGCCTTACCAAAATCCCACCACATTTGGAGAGAACTAAAAGAGGGTTTTTGTTCCCTGTGTGACTTCCATACATCATGAAAAACTCCTTTAAACAACACATCATTTAAGATAAGATAAGATAAGATAAGCCTTTATTAGTCCCACAACGGGGAAATTCCAGGATTGCAACAGCACAGGGATAGCAACACTCAGAGCAACAATCAGAAAAGTGTATTATTAAAATGCCAAAAAGCACTCTTACACTTTACATTTTCAATAAACACAGAACAAAACAGCAGGCAGTGATCAGTGAAACCAACAGGACAGATAAAATTATTTTTAAAAACACTCATTTGATGTTTAAAACCATAGAAACGGTCTAACCTAGCCATAGATAAAAGGTTATCTTTAGTATGGCTCCAGGTGTACTGCCTCTGGTCCCCATGATGTGATCTCCACACATCGGCCATTTTGTGTGTCTTCACCAGTTCCCTCAGCCTATTGGCAGAAGCAGGGTGAGGCTCCTGATGGTTCTTGTCTAGTCTGTGGTTTAATGTACAGTTAAAATCACCCCCCAGAAATAAAAAACTATTTGGATTACAGGATCTAACCGTATCCGATAGCACATCAAAGACCCTGATCCTCTTTGCTCTCTGTGTTGGCACATACACGTTTATAAAAACCAAGTTCACATTTTCAAACTGTACCTTTAATAAGAGTACATGTCCTTTCACCACCTCTTCTTCCTCAGGAGACAGGCACACAACCCCTAGAGAAAAGTACAGCCACCCCCCCATTGCTATTGGATTTGTGGCTAAAAAAAAAATGCAGCCATCCCACTCTTTTCTCCACTGGCTCTCAATGTCTACAGTGCTGTGAGTCTCCTGGAGCATCAGCACGTCAAGTTTCTTTAAATTAAAAAGCTTGTATAAAGAGGCCCTTTTTACATCATCCCTGGCCCCATTTATATTAAGAGTGCCAATTCTAAGGTAGGGCATTAAAAAGGATAAAAATAAGGTACAGTAAAAAAAACCCCACACACATAGCATAAAAGGGAAGAAACAAACTAAGAGTCAACATGACTGTTAGTGATTTGTGATTTCAGTTTAAGAACCAGTTTCTTTAAACGATATATTTCCTGATCAGTGAAAGTCTCATTCCCATCATTCAGTTTCATAAACTTGTGAGCTGATGCCACGAATAACTCCAGATTTGGAAAGTAATTTTCCACTTTCACAGCTCTGCTCCCCTTAGTCACCTGAAGAAATTTCCTAATCTTGGTAAAACAATAGGAGCTTTGCTCCTTCTGCATCTGCATCAGTTCAGACTCAGTTCCACTTTCGTCAGAAGCGCTCTCATCCAGTATTTCCAAATTCCCAACCCTACTAGATTTAGCAGAGCTCTGCAAGTTTTCAGCACTTTTTCTTTTTTTGTGCAGCTTTAAAAGGATCCTCCTCAACAAAACTACATTCCTGCATTTCTTCGTCAACTGCAACGTTTGTCATGCAGTGTTTACTCTGTGTGTCCGCCACAGCCTCAGTCCGCTCCTCCCCCGCCTGCAAAGTCTTTTCATTCACGTTCTTTTTTTTAACTGCACTCATTTCGCCCTCCACCTCTTTACTCCGGGTGACAGGCTCGTCACAATGATCAGAGCTGCCGCCAGACAGAAATTCCCCACCATCACTGTTTGGAGGGGCAACTACCGTGCCCGCCACGGCCGCCCCAGCAGAAGCAGACGTGGCCACGGCCGCGGACGCCGCAGCGGCATCCGCCGCACCACATGTAACGCTACCCTCTGGACCACCAGAAACAGCAGTGTCACCTTTCTTACTGCCAGTGTTCTTTGTGTTCACCTTTTCAGGACATGATCTAATGAGATGGCCCTGTGCACCACATGCAAAACACTTCATGGTTTCAGATGTTGCAAAGACTAAGTAGCTAAAGCCGTCAATCCTGAAGTTAAAAGATGTGTTCTGTTCAGCAGAGCTGTCTTTTAACACCATAAAGCACTGCCTCCTGTGACACACGACATGCTTCAGCAGGGGTGATTTACTACCCAGAGAAAGCATTCTGAATTGCACGGTTCATCCTTGATGCTGATTTTATGCTGTCATGCCCAACTACCTGTCCTACAGCGAGGCCGGCCTCCTCCACAGAACAGGAAACTGTTGGGAGGATTCTCACGCCATGCTGCCGGGTCAAGCGCTCGAACTCCACACCACCGTCAAACACTGGCATGATGCCAGCTGGGAAAAACGGGCAGCAGAAGCTACCGTTCCCCGACACACTCACACCAACACTCACACCCCAGCACACACACACACTCAAACCGCTATATAATAAACACACACACCTCAAGACACACGATAGAGAAAAGTTAGAAAAAACAAAGTTTAAAGTACTCACTCGACACCACTCCACACCCCTGCTCCCACAAACGCTCACGCATGAGAGAGAGAGAGAGAGAGAGCGAGAGAGAGAGAGGATGAAGAATGGAAAAGCAGTGTGTCCAGATGACGTACCTGCAGGGGTATGGAGATGTTTGGCAGAGATGGCAGTGGACTTTTTAACCACATTGTTTAGGCAAGGCAAGTTTATTTGTATAGCACATTTCGTGTACAAGACAATTCAAAGTGCTTTACATAAAAACATTAAAGCATTACAGAAAGTTGCAAAAGGAATACGTAAGAATTTAAAAGCAAACTAAAAAGTAAATTAAAGAGAAACAAAAACAAGCTAAAATAGAATACGACAGAAATAAAAGTTACAGTACATTGTAGGAGATTAACAATTGTTCTGCTGAAAGGCCACAGCAAATAATTTTTAACCTAGATTTAAAGCAGCTGAGAGTTTCAGCAGCTCTGATGGTTTCTGGGTGTTTGTTCCATATGTGAGGGGCATAAAAATTGAATGCTGCCTCACCATGTTTGGTTCTAACTATGGGCACAGATAGTAGGCCTGACCCTGATGACCCAAGGGCTCTGAGTGGTTCATAATGGACTAGCCGGTCTGAAATGTATTTTGGCCCAAAACCATTCAGAGCTTTATAAACCAACAGCGGTATTTTGAAATATATTCTTTGACAGACAGGAAGCCAGTGTAAAGATCTGAGGACTGGAGTTATATGATCCACTTTCTTTGTCTTAGTGAGGACTTGAGCTGCAGCATTCTGAACCAACTGCAGCTGTCTGATGGACTTTTTAGGGAAACCTGTGAGGCCAGCATTACAATAGTCCAGTTTACTGAAGATAAATGCATGGACAAGTTTTTTTCTAAATCCTGTTGAGACATCAGACCAGTCATCATGGCAGACTTGTACCAAACCATTAACTGCAACGTCCCAACTGTGCACAGCCTGTCACCTCCATAACCCTAAAGCAGTGCTGGGTTACCTCTTACTCTGTAGTGGGGGGAAAGCTTCCTTACTGTGGCCCAATTCAGCAATGACTCCTCCTCCCCCGTGTCGAGCAGCAGTGGTATCTCCACACCATCCAGTTCCACTGCGCAGAAAGTGAACCCATTGGTACTGAGAGACTCTGTATGGATGGTTGTCAAGGGTGGGCAGAGTGATTTCTTCTGCGGGCTCTCCAGTTCAGGTACGCAGCACACTCTAGCATAATGGTTCAAGCATCCAGATGTGCTACAAAGCTTCCCTCTAGCCAGGCAGTCCTTAGCCTTATTTGGTGTTTCACAGACCCGCAACCCTTGCAAAGGGGTTTTCCAGGGGCACACCTTCAGTTGGCAGCACTGGCTTCCGTAGTATCATCGTCCAAGCTATCCTCGCTATCCTCGCTATCCGAGTCCGCTACTAATGCCACAGCAAGAGGCTCCAGTGGCTGCTGAGACTAGCACCAGTTTAGCTCCGAAGCTAGCTTGTCTGTGGCCTCCAACTGGAGAGCTAGCTCAACAGCCCTGACTAACGTTAGGTGACTCTGCACCATGAGTAGCCTAGCCCATACACTGGCGCTACTTGTGTGCTCCACAAGCTGGTCAAGTACCAATTCATCCTCCTGCGGCCCAAAACGACACTTGCTAGCTAACTGCCTCAAGTTGCCAACAAACTCATGTATAGGGTCACCCACATGTTGATGTCACTGCCGAAAGTGAATCCTCCGGACAGTCGTGCTATCTGGGGTATGAAAGTGGCTTGCTAGCAGCTTGACGACGTCTTCAAAAGAGTCCGAAGCTTCAAGTAGAGGACACGCTGGCCCTCAATCCCAAGGTTGTGAACATGTAGCACACGTGCTCTTAACTTGTTGAACTTACCCAGGTCAAGCGCGGTGATCTAGGTCTGCAAGCTTCAAACCATCTTGGCCATGGAACAGGTGGCTCCCCCGGGAGCTCGAGGAAGGGGCAAAGTGGTGTAATACATGCCTCCATTAGTTAATCCTCGCTCGCCAAATGTTATGTATGGTAAAATACCTCTATAAAAGATAAGGGCAGGTGACTGGACGAACTCAGCTTTATTGAACGTTGGTAACACAGCAGACACACTGTCGACACCAGGCAGAGGGCACCGGTCGAAGAGACCTATAATAGATGCCCTCTGCTATTTATAGGGTGGTGCAGTGGCGGAACAGGAAGTGCCCGCCACTGCACCGCACTTCACAATAAAGGTATCAAACACCAACACCACACACACCACACCTTATCAATAACACAATGTATAGACCAAATTTGCTTGAGAGAGAAAAGCTGATGATTTCTCAGAAGTGATCAAAACAGACAAAACAACTCTAGTGTACATCTATTAGACTCTATCTAACACTATTAGATAGAATCTAATAGTGCTGATTTTGTTTTTAGGTTGCCTTTGTACATCTGGCCAGGGACAACAGATGAAATTTAGCTTTTTAGCTAACTCTGGCTTATTTACAGAATTGCTCTCCATTTATTGATGAACATTGTCCCTTTAAATAAACCAATAAATTAAAAAAAATGAAAATAATAAATTTACAGCTTTTTTTCTTATAGATTTAGCATTTTGTTGTAATTTTTTGATTTTGTATCTACATTTGGGATTTTTTTTACTTTTAAATTTGCATCTTCTTGTTCCGTCTCATTTTTTTCCCATAAATTTGTGACTTTAGTGAAATAAAATTATGCATATAGTCCCTCTAATGTTAATTAACTAATAATAATAGTTAATGAACTGATTTAGATTCCTTTATTAATCTCACAATGGATAAATTACAGGGCATCAACATGAGTCGATTAGGCAGCCACTGGTGTAGCGCCCAGCCTTTTCACCATTCACACACACATTCACACCTGGGGCCACTTTAGAGTCTCCAATTAACCCAACTTGCATGTTTCTGGCATGTGAGAGGAAACCGGAGAAATCCCGGAGTAAACCCATGCAGACACGGGGAGAACATGCAAACTCCATACAGATCACTGTTGCTCAGGGGCTGGAATCGAACCCAGGATCCCCTGGCCAATGGTGAGTTGTTGTGCTGCAGCAGTGCTAATCACTCAGCCATTGTGCTGCCCGACCTGCCCAAACTGTCAGTTTGCTCTGACTATTTTTTTTTTTATTTTTTTTTTGGCAGTGGCTATGGATACATAAGACATAGCCATAGAATGTTTTCTACAGACACGGCTCCAATCTGATTGGCAAGTACGTTCTATTATTACATACAGTATCTTAAAAGCAGCAGGCTACAGGTACAGGAATCTGGGGCATTTATTTGTTTCAAAATTTTAATATCTTTTTACTACGTTTTAACCTTACCTACTCCCAAATCGTAAGACTAACCTCTTTAATTTTAATTCCAAATTTCATCTCATATCAAGTAAAATAGCTTGAACAAGGGGCTGATAGGATGCAAACCGGCAACCTTCTGATTACAGATCCACCATACTATTTGCCTAAGCCACAGCTGCAGGTGGCTTGGAGTTGATCTGAAAATGTTTTGCCGGATTGTCAACTCTTCCGTAGCCATAGACATTTTGTATTGGGCAACATCTTACATATCCATAGTTACTACCTTTTTATTTTTTTGCCACCAACAGGCACTTTGTGTCATGAATTGCCCCTCGGGGCAGAGAGGAGAGACCCACGCACAAGACTGCAGTTTGTGAATTTATTACAAAAAACAAACACATCAAACCTGTGCTCAAAACTAAATCCAACAGACAAACAAAGAAAACTTACAATTAACCACACCAGAAGAAGGGCTAGTTCTGGCGGAGAAGAGGGTAGAGAACTTAAGGCTCCAGCGACAAGAAATAAAAATAACAGCCCTTAAATACAACTTAACACAAATGACACAAATGATAACAGGTGCAAATCACATAAGCGGGCTGCACCCGTGGTGGCTCCAGGCTGGAGCAAAACTGCACCCACGGAGGCCCCGGGCTGGGACGGAGCACCCGCAATGGCCTCAACTGATGGGAAAGCAGCACCCTCGGTGAAACCGGACTGGGCCAGAGTTGCACCCACGGAGGCCCCGGGCTGATGATGATGATGACAGGTGCGAATCACATGAGTGGGCTGGGAAGAAAATGACATCAGCTGTGAGTCACAAGGAGGGGAGACGGAGCTGACAGTTTGACAGGAGCACTGCCCACCATCAGGGAAAAACACGGAAGCGCTCCTGACAACTGCAACTCCAAAGAGAGAAAGAAAAGAAAAGACACGGGCAAAAATAAAGTGGAAGCAAATAAGAACAAAACTACACTGATCGTAAACAGGAAAAATAAAGCATACAAAGAAACAATACAGAATATGTGAAAACAAACTAGAAATAACATTACAGGCCAAGACCTCAGAATACATTTGTAGTGTGACCTTGAGTTCCAATTTATTAAAATCATTCTATGCTGAAGGAAAATTGTTTCAACTCAAAAGATCTGGCCATGAACTGCTTCTCTTATCCAAGGACCAGAGCTGTAACCCTATCCATCAGCCATAAAGTGGAAGTTAATCCCTTTCTCCAAGACTCTTTGACAAAGGAATGTTCTAATTGACACATTTATGAGTTGACATTGTCCAGATGGGGAAGTCAAGACTCTCCAGTAAACAACCAGACAGTTTCATAGTGCCATCTGGTGAATGAATCAGGAATATTTAACTTTTTCTCTGTGTAGTGGAATATATGCCTTATGGATAAATGAATTAACTCATACTCTTTCTCTTAAGACAGTATTTGCTACTGAAGACCCGACTGAACCCTGGGGACGGAGAATGTGGTTTCAAATGCTTTTATTGAGATGATTTGATATGATTTTGACATGTTGTGCTTATTTTCAGGAAGAAATTAATGTTTGCATGCTTACTATCACAAATTAACCTCTTGCACTCCGGGATACCGCGGGCGGTCACGTCTCTGTGTCCTAGTGCGCACTGAAAAAAAAAAGCTGCATTTCCGTTCTTCCACTACAGACACAGCCGCGAACAGAAAGCCAAAGGAGTGCTTTGATTGGTTTAGATTTGATTGACCTCTCATTCGACTAATAAGAGCCTTGAATTGGGTTTCTGAAACCTTGAAGAACCAATGACTGAAAACCTAGCAAGAAGGACCCGCCTACCAACGGCTGCGAATACAGCGAGCCAATTGAAGCAGAGAAGTTCGACAATTGAAAGCATGCGTCCCGTGCGTAAAATCTGTTTTGTGTAAGCCGCTGTGTGTAACG
Source organism: Pholidichthys leucotaenia (assembly GCA_020510985.1). Taxonomy (NCBI): domain Eukaryota; kingdom Metazoa; phylum Chordata; class Actinopteri; order Cichliformes; family Pholidichthyidae; genus Pholidichthys; species Pholidichthys leucotaenia. The sequence goes on along the minus strand of CM035840.1, from coordinate 329,526,211 downwards.
GTAGCGTTCGCCAGTCTTTTTTTCTTACTACTGTTCTTATTTGTTTTGAAAAATCGTTCGCCAAAACCACAATCATGGAAGCGCAAAACCGCAATAATGGAATCATGGTTTGACCGGGTCGCGTGACCAGAACCACGAGTCGTAACAAGCGGACCAGCGTCGTGTTCGTCTGACAATGAGGAACAGATGTTCGCCAGCGACACTGCTGTTGTGGACAGGTAAGTGTTATAAGTTAAATTATTCTTTATCCCTGAAAATTGTAATCAAAATGGCTTTTGACTGATCGGTAAATTACAACTGTGCGTCATCGCCACATGACGGACCGTGGCACACGGACTGGACCATGCGCTGCGGTCCTCTGTAGCGGGGGGGGGGGAGTTGTTATCCTGTACATTGCAGATATTTTAGTATAATTCTTATTGCACTGTAGGTTATTTTTTCTTGTAAAAAAAAAGCCACACATTTTTTATGTGGCATGCTTCTTTGTGTGTGGGGGCTTGTTTGTTCAATCATTCATTCATGAATGAATAAACAACCCCCCCCACACACACACACACACACAGCTCTGAGTGTCACCTTTCATTAGAGCCCAAGATCAAGCTTCTATATTGAATCATTCAAAAGTTACAGACGTTTTTCCAAACTGTGCCATTTGGCACAATTTGGCACAGTTCAAAAACGCCTGGGAACAACCTGACAAAAAAACTGTATAATATATTCATTTTTTGTGGTATTGTTACAAAATTTTGATCTCAGCTGGATAACACTTGGTTCTACATTTCTGTTGCATTTTCCAGCCCGTATCTGACAGCTGTGTGTTATTTGCAAGCATTTATATCCAAAAAAACACCCAGGCGAACTTTATTTTCTTCAAGTTCAGTATGTTTAGATGAGTGTTACTCAGTGGCAGGAGCACTTAGAGAGATTATGACTGTTTCGCCAAAAAATTCAAAGTGTTTTCTTTTAAATGAGACCAACCCCATGAAGATGCTGCAAAGGGTTGAAGAACAGCTTTTGATTTACTTTGGGTACGTTATTTTTAGGCGTTTTTAGGGAAATTGACCAGAGTGCAAGGGGTTAATTACAGTTACAATGTAGAGATATTGTGTGTTCCCTTATTATCAAGTAGAATATCTTAGTCACTAAAGTTTAAGGAATTTATGCTTTATTCCGCAACATGTGTCTTAAGGAGGGTCTCACTCTTCACATCAAATTTCTATTTCTGCTCTGTGGGGAAGACCCCCCACTATAGCTGCATTTTAACTGACCAGTAGAACTCCAGGCTATACTTTTGTTGAACAAAGCTCAAATATAATTGGGCCAGCTCTGGTTTTATGAAGTTTTGGACCACCCTGCAACACTAGAGAAAACTTGATTTTTATTGCCTTTTGTTTCAGTCAGTTCTGGGGCGTTGGCCAAGCTGTAAGGAGCCCCCTTCTGCTCTCCTATTTTTTTTCCTTCTCTCTTCCAAGAAGGCCCAGAGTCTTCCAGGCTCTGCAAAAAAATCCTGTTTCTTTTCTTTAAAATTCATTTTTCTTATGTTAAGATTTTTTGTTTGATTTTTTTTTTTTTTTTTTTTTAGCTTAAACCAATTCATTTAAACCACCAACACAGGGCTGCACGGTGGCGCAGTGGTTAGCACTGCGGCAGCACAGTTTACCCTTGGCCGGGGGATCGTGGGGATCGTGGGTTCGATCCCAGCCCCCGACCAACAGTGATCTGTGTGGAGTTTGCATGTTCTCCCCGTGTATGCATGGGTTTACTCCGGGATTTCTCCGGTTTCCTCCCACATGCCAAAAACATGCAGGTTAGGTTAGGTTAATTGGAGACTCTAAAGTGGCCCTAGGTGTGAATGTGTGTGTGAATGGTTAAGGGATAGCGCCTTATCGTGGCTGCTTCATCCATCCAGGTGGTGGATGACCCTCAATTTCCCCTTTGGGGATCAATAAAGTATACTAAATCTAAAAACACAGGAAGAAATAAGTTTGTGATGTGTTTTTCCTCCATTTTGTATTTCTGATCGGACTTTGCACAATAAACTAATTCTTTTTCAGTGCATAAGAGGGGACCTCACCCAGCCTGCTGAGAACAGCCTTTGTGATCTCGGAAGTAGGCCATAACTGTGGGAGAATTTGTCCATCAGCCTCCCTATCAACAGAATCCACGGACATCCAGCTGAATCAAGGTTGGCATGTGGGGGCCCTGCTACCTACTGAGACGCAATGATTCTACTGTGGCTGACGGTCTGTTGTTAATTTACCTTAATTCTTCAGAATATTCCTGGTATAAGTTCGTTTAACTTAATTCCATGCAAACTCCTATCAGAATTTCAAAATGCATGTTGTTCTTTGATTAATTTAAGTTCTTTTTCAGAGTAATACAAATTTTCCATTTTTTAAAAAAATAGTTAATCATCATTTTCTTCATAAAATTGCATCCACTTTTCTCAACCAATGCTATCTTATGGTTTTCCAATTTCCAGTATACTGACAATTTAAACTGTGCTTCATTTGGTTCCACAAATGCTTGATTCATAAGTAACTCAGTCTATAATGCCCATGATACACATTGAATTCTCTGTTTAAAAGTTATCCAAATATGTTAACCTATTCTGACATTTCTTAATAAACCATTGAAAGACATATGGGAGTTATTGTTTGATTTCATGTCCATCTTATTGATTACTAGAGACAAGGACTCACAAGGGTTTATTTTGAGACTGATTCATAATTGGTACAAAAAAGAACTGTTAATAAAATTGTCCATTATATGGACTGGTACACCTAACAAGGATTTGAGTCTAATGAAAGTAAGTTTTCATTCCTACTCACTTTCATATTTACATTAATACTTGTACCAACATTAAATTACCTATAAAAACCCATAAAGCCACTACACATTATACAAATAAGGAAAAACAAAAAGCAAAGAAACAGAGCACGGTGAAATCCCCCCCCCCCCGCCCGTGCACAGATCATGACACTTTGGCAGTATTAATCAAATTTTAAGGCAAAATTAGGGAGAACTCGACAGCATTTTACACCAGTGATACACCATTAATGTCTTATCAGTAACAACTTAGCTTCCTCATTGAATTAAATGTTTTCCAGCTTGCAATGATACAGTAATGCTACTTACCTCAAATTAAAATGGTGTTAGACAATTGTCTTGACTCCTGTCTCCTGCAAGCTAACAAAGAGCAGCTATCAAAGCGTTAGTGGGAGTACACTTTAGTTAACCACCCCTCCCCTGAGTGATCCAGGGAGGACACCTTTGCTCAACTGGAGGCAGAGGCGGACTTACCAATAGGCAAAGGTAGGTGACTGACTTAGGCCCCGATCTGCTTTGGGCCCCAATCTACTAGGAGCTCCATATATTTTTTTTAAATGTTTAGCATAGGCGGTGTGGTGGGGTAGTGGTTAGCACTGCGGCAGCACAGCAACTCACCCTTGGCCATGGGATCCCTGGTTCAATCCCAGCCCCTGACCAACAGTGATCTGTGTGGAGTTTGCATGTTCTCCCCGTGTTTGCGTGGGTTTACTCCAGGAGTTCTCCGGTTTCCTCCCACAGGCCAAAAACATGCAGGTTAGGTTAATTGGAAACTGTAAAAGTGGCCCTAGGTGTGAATGTGTGTGTCAATGGTGAAGGGATAGCGCCGTACTGTGGCTGCTTCATTCATCTAGGTGGATGCCCTCAATTTCCCCTCTGGGGATCAATAAAGTATACAAAATAAAAAAAAAAAAAAAGTAACAAAAAAATGTAACATGATGTCCAACAAAATAAACATCAGTTTTACATATAAATGGCAAATTAAATCATGAACGTAACGTCCTCCCCCCTTCTCCTCAGACTGTTGGACTCTTCCATGTTGTCTCTGAGACGTGTGTATCGTTGGTTACATTGTAAACAAACCGTACAGCATGTAGAATAGCGGCAAAATGAAACAAAGTTATCCAAGCGGTGCAGGGAAATGGAGAAAAAGGAAAGGGCACAGAAATTTTTTATCAAAACAACCTTTTCATTTCAGGCAGGGAGGAGACTAACTCTCCAGAGGAGCAGCAGGTGGGACAAGTTTGCCCTGGACTCTTTCTGGAAGAAATCCTGTCCTCCCAGAAGTCCCGCCCACCCCTCCATCAGCCAATAGATTCAAACAGAACTTCAGCCAATGATGTGGGGTTTTGACTCCACCCGCTGCTGGCGCCTTTCAGTGCACAGGGGAGACAAGACTGTTTGATCTGCCTAAAGGTAATTTATAAAATTTGCTGCATTACTACCTTAATTTTAAACAGAAAAGTTTATGAGACCTAAGTAATGTTAGCTTCATTACCCAAATGAACCAAAATCTGTATTTTTGTTACAGCTATAATAAGTGAATCTTAGCTTGTTAGCTACATTTCTGCTGATTAATCTATGAGCTTCAGCGCAAATGTAGTTTTAAAAACCAGTCAGGTGGCGCAGTGGTTAGCACTGCACCAGCACAGCAACTCACCCTTGGCCATGGGATCCCTGGTTCGATCCCAGCCCCTGACCAACAGTGATCTGTGTTTGCATGTTCTCCCCGTATCTGTGTGGGTTTACTCTGGGATTTCTCTGGTTTCCTCCCACAGTCAAAAACATGCAGGTTAGGTTAATTGGAGACTCTAAAGTGGCCCTAGGTGTGAATGTGTGTGTGAATGGTAAAGGGATAGCGCCGTACCGTGGCTGCTTCATCTATCCAGGTGGATGCCCTCAATTTCCCCTCTGGGGATCAATAAAGTATACAAAATCAAAAAATAAATAAATAAATAAATAAATAAAGGAGTTCTAACTGATAAATGGTTTGTAACCAACTGCTAAAAAAATCAGCTGTATTTCTGTCAGAAATGTGTGGTTATATACTCAATACTAGTATGACAAGATCAATACTTTTGTTTCGGGATTTTTTTTTTTGCCCTCTATGCTCAGTACCTTTGCTGCTTCTGTTTTATCTAAGAGTAGATATGTCCAGACAAACGGCAGGAAAGAAGAATTTAAGTTTTGAAAAAAGTCATTGTTCTCTAGCAATAATTTTGTGCAGTTTTTGCACTTTCAAATTTAGTTCATTACAATATCTAAAATAAGCTCTTTTTATCATAAACATGACTAACTAATTAACTCTAGAATGCAAAAAAAACATGTAGGCATCTAGTTATGATGCTGTCTTAACAATGAATGTATTTCTGGCAGAAATTTAATTACTGTTTATATGTAGCAAACCAGAATAAATGGATTTCTGTCAGAAATATCTATTGATGATATGTAGGGAACAATAAATGTATTTCTGGCAGAAATGTCAATTACTCTTCATGAATACCTGACCTAAGATAAGATAAGATAAGATAAGCCTTTATTAGTCCCACAATGGGGAAATTCCAGGATTGCAACAGCACAGGGATAGCAACACTCAGAGCAACAATCAGAAGGCAAGAAAAAACAACATCTAGTAAACATATGTCCATATTACTATAAATGTATATATATAGACACACAGTGCAGAGCATTATGGCTGGTGAATGTGCAGCAGAAAGTCTAAGTTCTCTCTCCGCGGATGCAGCGGGCCAGCTGGAAGTCTTTGGGCATGATGGTGACCCCCTTAGCGAAGAAGAGACCACCAGGTGGGTCTCGCTGGTCTCCTGCAGAGCCATGACGGCGAAACTCAGGAAACGCAGGACGGTCTTGAAGTCCTGAGCGATCTCCCTCACCAGGCGCTGGACGGGCAGCTTACGGATGAGCAGCTCCGTGGATTTCTGGTAGCGACGGATCTCTCTCAGAGCCACGGACCTGTGACGGCGAGGCCTCTTCACTCTGCCGGTGGCCAGAGCGCCTCTCCGAGCAGCCCTGGTGGCTAGCTGTCTCATGGGGGGCTTCTTCCTCCAGTAGATTTTACGGGCGGTCTGCTTGGTTCTTGCCATCGCTCTTTATTATTCTGTCTTATATTTCTTTCACGCCGCCTAAACTCCAGCCCGGCACCCGCTTCGTTTTCGCTACAGCTCCCGGTATGTCGAGTTTCCCATTAGCACCGGGCGGCGGCCAAGTGCTAGCTAGCACTAGCTCCTCCCCGCAGTAACGTCTCCCGCTGCAAACCGTGGCTCCGTCCGCCGACCCGGGAGACCCCCGGGGCGATCCGTGCGTCCGTGATATATATACAGAGTGAAAGGTGTAGAAAGAAGAAGGAAGATAAAAAAAAAGGCTGTTGCAACAGGCAGCCCACTCGTGTGGCGCCGCCGGTCCGGCAGAGCCGGACCGGCGTTTTACAGGCATTTTACTAAATAAAAGTATTTCTGGCAGAAATATCTATTGATGATGATATGTCGGTAATAAATGTATTTTTGGCAGAAATGTTAGTTACTGTTCAAATATAGCTAACCTGAAATGAAGTATTTCTGGCAGAAATATCTATTGTTGAGGATATGCTGGTAACAATAAATGTATTTCTGGCAGAAATGTTAATTACTGTTCATATATAGCTAACACCAATAACTTTATTTCTCACAGAAATTTCTATTGATCATGATATGTTGGTAATAAATGTATTTCTGGCAGAAATGTCAATTACTGTGCATATGAAGAGTTCTTTTGCAAAAACAGATAAGCCCAGTCGAGTTCACTTTTTCATCTGTAGGTTTATAGGTGTTAGTATTTCCAAATCAGCTTCTAAGACATGGTCACTTGAAATATGAGTATCTCAGACATAATAAAGCAAGAAATCAAACATCAATTCATTGTTACTTTTTGGCAATTTATTCATACTTTTTTTTTTTGCAACAACAGATAAGTCCACAAGCCATTCTTTTGCAAAAACAGACAAGTCCCAAAAGCCATGCTATTTTGTCTGGAACATACTTGAATGTCTATAAGTATCAATGTAGTATGATTGATACACTGATTTAGGCACATCCACTCAGTAAAATGGTGTAATATAGCTATAATAAAGCTATAATTCAAGATTCAAGATTCAAAGATTGTATTGTCAATACTACTATATGTACAGGACATACAGGAGAAATGAAATGGAGTTTCTCTCTCTCTTCATTGGTGTGCACAGTATTAAAAGAAAAGGAATAAGGCTGGAAAAAAGAAACTCCTTCCCCATATAGTGTACTATATAGTGAATGCGCAGCCAACAGAGCAGTGAGAGAAGAGCTTCACATCACAACATAAACTACCTTAAGGTATTTATATTTAATAATTCAGCAAAAACGATTTGATTTAATACTGTCATGAACTGGGGTTGATGTTTTCAAACCCAGTTCCATGACGCCATGGCTTTTGGTCTTCTTTGTATTTTGCTCCCTATTTTCCATCAGGCACTTTCAGGGAGCCCCTGGGGTTTGCTCGGCTCCCTGACAGCTCAGCCATGCCTCCCTCTTCTGTCAGTGATATCAGCTGTTTGTCATTATTCGTGTTCACTCACGCACACACACATACAGTATGCATGCTCCTCTCATTCTCACACTCATGCACTGTCCTGCACGCATACACACACACACCCACTCATCCTTACTCTCATGTTCACAGATGTCCATTCACACACCTGCTTCCTATTAGTGCTGCCTACTCACACCTACACGCTCACTCACTACACGCACCGGCAATCTCTACCTTGATTAGGTTTGGCATTATTTAAGCCTTGTGTCTACTGGAGCAGATTGCTGGGTCATTGTCCTTCACTGTGTTTGCTCCACTCAGTGTTTATGCCACATCGCGCATGACTAGATGCCCTGCCTGTGTTCGGTACCGCATCCCTCTGTGCAGCTTGTGTCATTTCCTGTTTGGTTTTCTTCGCCGGGACAATTGCTTGGACTGACTGACTGCTCCAGCCCTGTGAGTACTATCTCCTTCACCCCTGCCATCCAGCCCTGTCTGGAGGTTCCTTTCTAGGCTCACTCTTCTGTTCCCCCGCTGCAGTTCCGCCTGCCTGCGCCTTGGAACAGTTTACCCTGTTTTGTACTCATCTGTGTTCTGTAGAGCGTCCTGGAAGTTTACCTCATTTGTCCCGAGCTACTCACTTGTTTTGAGCCATTATCACACCCTGTCAATAAATATGCACAACTACTCCAGTGTTTGGGTTTCTCTTTTCCTCCATGCGCTGCATAAAAGCGCATGGGGAAATCACAGCAAATACATATTTACTGCAAATTACATGCAGGTACTCATTTTTTGACCACCGTTAGTCTGTTACATTTTACTGTCTCACGTGATGGCGTCATTAACCGTGCCGCGAAAACAAGCCCAGTAGTGTCCGAAAGTGGTTAATTTTATTGTTATATTGAGTTTACTGTATAGTCCACGATGAGTCACATGACCCAAATACCAAGCGCTGATTTGCCCTGTGGAGTTATCTGCTTTTATAAAAAAAAAAAAAACACTCCAGTTTATTGGCTTTTGAAAAAAAAAAAAAACACAAATTTGATTCGATGTAAAGAGTGAAATTTTCATTGAAGTGGCGTTTATCGGTTTTTGCAAACAAACTTCATATATAGCTACCAATAATAACTTGATTTATGTCAGAAATATCTATTGATGATATTGTCATGGGTGGCCCTCGTGGGCCATTGAGACACTGTAGGCAGTCGATGAGTTTGCAAGTTTATTTACAAAGTACGAATGACAAAATAATAAGCCACGTGGGGCAAAACACATACATGGACTAGGCACAAAACTGACGACTAAGATACGAGACAAAACCCTTGAGGAAGAATGCACTCACTGAATACGAGGAGGAAGGAAGACTGGAATCGGGGTTAGGGATTCCAGCCCAACGTTGTGGAAGTCCAATGTAGAGTGAGGTGAAGCCAGGAGTAACCACAGCTGCTCCCTTAAATAAGGCACAACATTAATCAGGCAATGAGAAACTAATCAGTGGAATGTGAATCAGCTGTCACAACACAGCTCGGCTCTGACAGCCGGAAGTCCCGCCGTGATGCTGTCACAATAAAAGACCTGGAAGGCCATATGACAACAGAACGGGGAAAATACCGCACAGCCCGAGCACAGACAGCATCAGCGCTCAGACCATGACAGATATGTAAGTAGCAATAAATGTATTTCTGGCAGAAATGTCAATTACTGCTCATACAGTCTCTCACAAAAGTAAGTGTACCCCTCACATTTTTGTAAATATCTTATTGTATCTTTTCATGTGACAGCACTGAAGATATGACGCTTTGATGCAATGTAAAGTATTCAGTGTACAGCTTGTATAACAGTGTAAATTTGCTGTTCCCTCAAAATAACTCAATATAGAGCCATTAGTGTCTAAACCGCTGGCAACAAAAGTGAGTACACCCCTAGTGAAAATGTCCAAATTGTGCCCAATTATCCATTTTCCCTCCCCGGTGTCATGTGATTCATTAGTGTTACAAGGTCTCAGGTGTGAATGGGGAGCAGGTGTGTTACATTTGGTGTTATCGCTCTCACACTCTCTCATACTGGTCACTGGAAGTTCAATATGGCACCTCATGACAAAGAACTCTCTGAGGATCTGAAAAAAAGAATTGTTGCTCTACATAAAGACAGCCTAGGTCAGTGTTTTTCAACCTTTTTTAAGCCACGGCACATTTTTTTATATTGACAAAATCCTGGGGCACACCACCAACCAAAATGACACAAACTGACACTCTATAGCCTAACACAGTAAAAATAATAAAATATAGTTAGCAATACAGTTTCTAAATGTATTTATACTCACTCAGTGTGAACCCTGGGCCTGTTTAGATGAACACAAAGCTGATATCCTGGCAGGAATGGAAGAAAGACACACACAGAGCTCTTCCTCAACAGCTCTCAGTCTCTCTCTGTTTTTAATTTTTATCACATATTGCCTTGAGCTCACCGTCTTGTCTTTTTTCTTTTGTGTACCATTCATACTAGAGCCTTCTTCTTGGTCAGAATTTTGTCCAGAACCTTGTTCGGACTTGTCAAAAACTTGTCAAAAACTTCTCCATCACTGTCACTGTGACCTGTCATGTGCAGCTCTAATTCTATTGTCTTTTTACAGGCAATTAGCCGTCTGCTGCCATCCAGTGACATTAAAGAGTATTACTCTGACACTGGTCACAGTTACATGGGCAAAATTTCTTCAATCTGATTACAATTCAGATCAGAATTTTACTGTTTACATGGATCCTGAAAAAGCTGATCTGATTAGGACGTGCGTTTTCATGTGTCACAGGTTTGAACGGAATAAATCATGTTGACATGCGCAGGTCGACATTTCGACATTCAAAAAATAGTAGAAGAAGAAGCAACTTCCGGTGTTAGCGAGCCCCGCTTCGTGTCGAAATTGACCTGTATCGTGTTATTCAGACTGTACTTTTGCTTCTGCTGGTCTCCGTAATGAAGCTACAAGTACATACTTCTGCATATGACGAAAAGAGGGAGACAGCAGGACGATACAGACCAGTTTTGTTTTACTCCCGCTATGTTTTCCGCTAGCTGCTGCTAAGGCGGAAATACATCACGTCGACGTGGGGCTGGTGTACAGACATGTGCAGTAAACATATTTTCTGCCCTGTGTTCGGAATAAGTGTTTTCATGCGCACCATTCGGATTAACAATCGGCATAACCCACCCCTCTCAATCGGAATGAAATTTTGATCCGAATGAGCATGATCGGGTTAGAATATTCAGATTGCCATGTTTACATGAAGCATTTTTATTCCGATCAGGCTTTTAATCCGGTTACTTCTGTCCATGTAAACATAGCCACTCACTCGAGTAATTAAGTTAAATTGGATAATTTCCCACGGCATACCTAACGATCGCTCACGGCACACTAGTGTGCCGCGGCACATAGGTTGAAAATCACTGGCCTAGGTTATAAGAAGATTGCCAACACCCTGAAACTGAGGTGCAGCACAGTGGTCAAGACCATACAGCAGTTTAACAGGACAGGTTCCACTCAGAACAGGCCTCGCCATGGTCGACCAAAGAAGATGAGTGCACTGCTCAGCGTCATATCCAGAGGTTGTCTTTCGAAAAAAGACGTATGAGTCCTGCCAGCATTGCTGCAGAGGTTGAAGGGGTGGAGATGGGGGGGTCAGCTTGTCAGTGTTCAGACCATACGCCGCACACTGCATCAAACTGGTCTGGATGGCTGTCGTCCCAGAAAGAAGCCCCTTTTAAAGATGATGCACAAGAAAGCCTGCAAACAGTTTGCTGAAGACAAGCAGACTAAGGACATGGATTACTGGAACCATGTCCTGTGGTCTGATGAGACCAAGATAAACTTATTTGATTCAGATGGTGTCAACTGTGTGTGGCAGCAACCAGGTGAGGAGTACAAAGACAAGTGTGCCTTGCCTATAGTTAAGCATGATGGTGGGAGTGTCATGGTTTGGGGCTGCATGAGTGCTGCCAGCACTTGGGAGCTACAGTTCATTGAGGGAATCATGAATGCCATCATGTACTGTAACATACTGAAGCAGAGCATGATTGGAAACTGGTTCACAGGGCAGTATTCCCACATGGTAACCACCCCAAACACACCTCCAAGACAACCACTGCCTTGCTAAAGAAACTGAGGGTAAAGGTGATGGACTTCCCAAGCATGTCCCCAGACCTAAACCCTATTGAGCATCTGTGGGGCATCCTGGAAGTGGAAGAGGATTCCAGTGGCAACCTGTGAAGCTGTAGTGAACTCCATGCCCAAGAGAGTTAAGGCAGTGTTGGAAAATAATGGTGGCCACACAAAATGTTGACACTTTTTGTACATTTTCAGTAGGGTTGTACTCAATTTTTGTTGCCAGCGGTTTAGACATTAATGGCTGTGTGTTGAGTTATTTTGAGGGGACAGAAAATTTACACTGTTATACAAGCTGTACACTGACTACTTTGTATCAATGTGTCATATCTTCAGTGTTGTCCCATGAAAACATATAGTAAAATATAAAAATGTGGGGGGTGTACTCACTTTTGTGAGATACTGTATGTAGCTAACAACAATACCTGGATTTCTGGCAGAAATATCTATTGATCCTGATATGTCGATAATAAATGTATTTCTGGCAGAAATGTTAATTACTGTTCATATGTAATTAACCTGAATAAAAGTATTTCTGGCAGAAATATCTATTGATGATGATATCTAGGTACCTGAATAATATATATGTGTCAGAAATGTCCATTTATATTGATATCTAGGTAACCAGAAGAAATAGATTTCTGGCAGTTAATGATGCCATTGTCAATTGCTGATCTTATGTAGGTAACTACAATAAATGTAAGTAGTTTAGTTTTGTTTGTTTACTTCGTTTATTGAACAGGGACCATGTACAGCTGTATTAATCATAGAGGAAAAAGTGCTTTGTACATTATTAAAATTTTGTGTCAATTACTGATCTTATATAGATAACAATGAATGTAATATGTCAGAAATGTAAATTCCTAATCAAATAAAGGTAATATAATAAGATAAGATAAGATAAGATAAGATAAGCCTTTATTAGTCCCACAACGGGGAAATTCCAGGATTGCAACAGCACAGGGATAGCAACACTCAGAGCAACAATCAGAAGGCAAGAAAAAAAAAAACAAGCAAGCAAGAGCAGCTAATATACATATGTACATATTACTATAAAATATATATATACACACACACACACACAGACACACAGTGCAGAGCATTGTAGCTGGATGGAATAAATATATGAATATATGAACACACAGTGCAGAGCATTGTAGCTAGATGGAATAAATATGTAAATATATAAACACCCACAGTACGGAGCATTGCAGCTAGATGGAATAAATATGCAAGTATATAAACACACACAGTGCGGAGCAATGTAGCTAGATGGAATAATATGTAGATATATAAAAACACAGTGCGGAGCATTGTAGCTAGATGGAATAAATATATAGATATATAAATATAAACACACCCAGTGCTGAGCATTGTAGCTAGATGGAATAAATATATAGATATATAAATATAAACACACCCAGTGCAGAGCATTGTAGCTAGATGGAATAAATATGTAAATATATAAACACACACAGTGCAGAGCATTGTTGCTAGGTGGGATGAAACAGCATAACCGTCTATTTAGTTATCCTACATGGTATGATTATGTGCCCATACATATTCTCACCCTCCATAGCGACCGGTATGTTCCTAGTTGTATGCCGGAGAGGACCATTGTGTAAGTCTATTGCATCTTTTGCATTCAAAAAAAACTATTAGTTTGTTACGTCTTTTTGCTATCTCTGCGAGCAGCCCTGCTTAGGTTGTACAGTCTGACAGCCGTTGGTAGGAAGGACCTACGAAACCTCTCGGTTGTGCACCTGGGATGATGTAGTCTGCTGCTAAATGAGCTCCTCAGTGCATCCAGTATGTCCTGCATAGGGTGGAACTCGGACTCCAGCAGAGATGACAGTTTAGCCACCGTCCTTCTCTCTCCTATCTCCTCCATCGGATCAAGGCGCTGCCCCAGGACAGAGCTAGCTTTCTTAATCAGTTTGTTCAGTCTCTTCCTATCGGCTGCAGTAATGCCACTGCCCCAGCAGACCACTCCAAAAGTGATGGCTGATGCCACCACCGTGTCATAGAATGACTTCAGCAGCGCCCCTTGTACACCAAAAGACCTGAGTCTCCTCAGCAGGAACAGCCTGCGCTGTCCCTTCTTGTAGAGTGCGTCAGTATTGTGTGACCAGTCTAGTTTATTGTTCAGATGAATACCCAGGTACTTGTAGGATGTCACCATCTCGATGTCTGTTCCCTGTATATTTACTGGTGCTGTGAGGGGCTGCCCATGCCTGCAGCAGTCCACCACCAGCTCCTTAGTTTTCCTCGCGTTGATCTGGAGGCAGTTCCGATGGCACCAGTCCACAAAGTTCTGGATAAGCCCTCTGTACTCAGCTTCATCTCCGCTGGAGATGAGACCAACGATCGCAGAGTCATCAGAGAACTTCTGTAGATGGCAGTGTGTTGTGTTGTGTGAGAAGTCCGCAGTATAAAGAGTGAACAGGAAGGGAGCCAGCACCGTTCCCTGGGGGGCCCCCGTGCTACTGATGATCGTGTCGGAAACACAGTCCCGGGTTCTCACAAACTGAGGCCGGTTCGTGAGGTAGTCCAGGATCCATGATGACAGGTGCTGGTCCACCCCTGCGCGCAGCAGCTTGTCCTTCAGGATCATCGGTTGGATGGTGTTGAAAGCACTGGAGAAGTCAAAGAACATGATCCTCACCATATTCCCGGGCTTCTCCAGGTGGGACAGAGAACGGTGAAGGAGGAAGATCACCGCATCCTCCACCCCAATGCCATGCTGGTAGGCGAACTGGAGTGGATCCATCGCTGGTTCCACCAGGGGGCGGAGATGAGCAAGGAGCAGTCTCTCCAGGGTCTTCATCAAGTGGGACGTCAAGGCCACCGGTCTGAAGCTGTTCAGGTCTTTGGGGTGGGAAGTTTTTGGTACAGGTACCACACAAGATGTTTTCCACAGCTGTGGTACCCTCCCCAGTTTCAGGCTCATGTTGAAGATATATGTCACAATCCCACACAGCTGGTCTGCACAGGACTTTGCACTGATGCCGTCCGGTCCCGACGCCTTCCTCGCCTTGATCTTCCTCAGCTCCGTCCTCACCTGGGTCTTGGTCAGGGTCAGGATGGGGGGCTGTGTGTTGGGAGTGGGGGGGGGTGTCGGTGGAGTGGGGAGTGGGTAGCAGGACTTGATTTCTTAGGGGCAGCAGTGGTTGTTGTGCAGACAGGGGGGAGGGCGGTTGGTCAAATCTATTGAAAAACAGATTCAGGTTGTTCGCCCACTCCCTGCCCCCCGTGGCCTGGGGGGAGGTATTCTGGAGCCCATAATACATGAAATGTCAGTGGACTGATCATTTGTAAATAACCAGAATCAATACATGTTTAACAGAAATGTCATAGTCGTATTGCAGTTGTCAGACTTTTTCATAAATATCAATAATGTAGTAAGTGGTAGCTAGCAAACAATGTTTATTTCAGTAATTGCATTATTTTTCTTTTTTTTTGAGATGCACACCTTCTAATAATAATTTCATTTTTCATTTCAGTGAAATGGAATCTTACAGGTTGAAGACATTTGAAAAATTCTCTCCACAGAGAAGCAAATCCATTTGTCAAAAGGACAGTACATATTGTGCCTCCAAATGAGACAAGGGATGAATTTATGCTGAGACATCTAATGGTGTTACAGAATAACAGGATTGGAAAATTCTCATCAGTCAAAAAAATGACATCAAACCAGATCCAGTGGCGTTGTGAGAGGGCTAACACATGTAAAGGGAAATCAGATGGAGATCCCACAACCACAAGGGCCAACAGCTGTGCAGCCTGTATGTCATTTACCTTTGTCAGAAAAAACACATTTGACAGTTGTATTGTGTTCGTATTGGACAAGCACTCTGGACATGATATCAACAATCCAAAAGAAGATTGTTCAAATCATCTCACTAGTGATTTGATTAACTACATTCATACTTGTTTCCAGCTGGAATACTCAAATGCAGAAATCCTCCTAAAATGCAAAGACTGGGCAAAGGCCCAAGGACAGGTGGACCTTAGAGACCAACAGTACTTTGTTACACCTGAGGACGTCAGACTGTTAAAAAAGAGCTTTCTTGCACAGACCAAAATGGATGGCAATGACTGCATTGGCGTTGATCGTTTGATTAAAACAGAACTGAAAGACAGTGATTTTCAATCAACTTCTTTCACAAAGTGAGAAGCAGCCACTGATGATTGTTTTCAGTACACCTTGGCAAATTGAATAGTTAAAAAAAAATAACAGTTAAAAAATATGGCCCTGAGATGATCTATCTTGATGCTACCTACAAGGGAATCACACAGTATGGATTTGCATTCTATGCAGCTGTCATCAAATCAGACCAAGGTGGAGGCGTCCCTGTTGCTTTCTTCATCTTGAGCGAGGAATCATCAGAATACTTGACACTTTGTTTGCAGAAGTTGCAAGAGGCTGCCAGTCCATTCCAGCCAAGGTACATTAATTAGAAATACCAATCAAGTGGTATTTAAATTTGTATTTGTTATTTCTCTCATGTCGAATCCTTGGTAAATGCACTGCTTTATATTTCATAATGTACTGTCATCTTTTGAGAGTGAAATTATTTTTTACAACTCTTTTTCAAGATAAACCCCTGCTGAATAGACCAGCCTTAAAACTGGGTTCACATTATAGTGTATGGAATGACTTTTACAGATGTTTTGAAAAATCAGAGAAATAAGTCCAAACATTGGTGAAATTACGTTAATGAGCAGGTTTTTTTTTAATCCAGCGCACACCAACTTTTACGAACTTTAACAGAGCTTTTTAACTCCACAGCCTTGCTTGCCCATGGATGAGAGCTGTCCACTACAATTCAGAGATGATGCCAGTCTTTCTCTTTGACCAGGAGTTGGAGAATTTTAAAATTTCCTTTTAAACCAAGAAAGAGTGAGCCCTTCATCTTAGCCTGAGTTCTATTAATCTGCTCTGGTGAATGCAAAATTGCGGAGTGGTGGCCTAGGGGTAGAGCATCCGCCCCACAACCGGGAGACCCGGGTTCAAATCCCAGCCGGGCCATGCCAAAGATCAGGTAAAAGTGGAACTTCCTGCCATCCTGTTTGGTGCTCAGCAATAAAGGAACGGAGGAGGGAAAAATACAACGTACTGTTGGCGGGCAGAGCGGCATGGCGACCCCTGTCCTGTACAAGCTAAAGAAAGGAAGAAATTCCCGAGGAGACTCGAGCAAAAAATAATAATAATTGTAGATTTAATTCAAAACAAGTTGGGATATTTTAATTTTGAATCATTCTTTTAAAAGAATGACAGTGAAGGAGGTTAACATTGTAAAAACTGTTGTCATTAGATAATGAATATTGGGTTTGTGCGCACATGCCTTTCTCCTCCTGGGTCATGGAGAAGAGCAGCTGCTTTCCCTGTAGGGCAGACTGGTCCGGCAACATTTTTTTTTTCCCTGTTTGTTCATTCGTTTATTCATTCCTCTAAAAAAAAATAAGACAAAAATGGCTATCTGTAGATGTTAACAGTAAGTCCACAATTAAAATGTAGATGAAATTTTAAAAAAACCCTCTATAGTATACCATCATATAAATAAAATGATCGGTGATTATATTATGACTGTTACAACTCTTTCCATTGAAAAAACATGAAATCCCATTAAATATTATTTAGTTTTTGACATCACATCTGCGCTTTTTGATTCCCCACAATAGAAGCCAAACCAATAAATCCTGGAGAATGATTACGCATGAAGCAGAAAATTAACAACAGTAAATTTCACAATGAGATTTTTTTTTTTTTTTACAATGAGATGTTGTCACATTTTTGGGGGATTATACTGTATATGTATGTGTATTTTTTTTTTTTAATTCACCCTTCTTTTGGTATTCCAGCACCATGGACAGCGACACTTCTTTGAAATACTGGTGGAAGCAGATGTTTTTAGACCCAAACTCCAGACATGCACAAACGCAAGAGAAATGCCAGTCGACATTTGCCAGTGGAGCTTAACTTCCGCTGACTAAATCCATTTTTCCACTAGCCCAGTTCGCCTCGTTTCGTTTCATTACTACTTGTTTCGGCCGCGGTTGTGTCTCCATAGCAGCCGGGTAAAGTGGGGTTAAGCTGTGGTGGGCGGGATTTTTTTTACAGCAAGGCGGCGCCACACTCCCGTGACGTAAAACACGCGACCAAGCCAAACACAACATGGCGGCTTTACAAGGCGACTCCTCGGTCTGTGGCTTTTTTCACCGTAAATGCCAAAAAGGACCGTCAGACAAGGGTACAGGCAGTGAGACGAAACACTCTGGAATAGTTCTGCAGCTTCTGAAGAGAGC
Organism: Pholidichthys leucotaenia; assembly: GCA_020510985.1. Taxonomy (NCBI): domain Eukaryota; kingdom Metazoa; phylum Chordata; class Actinopteri; order Cichliformes; family Pholidichthyidae; genus Pholidichthys; species Pholidichthys leucotaenia. The sequence continues at coordinate 329,508,360 of CM035840.1, read as the reverse complement.
CGAAGACGTGAGGATACAAACTAGGTCATATGTGACGGTAAGCTAATGTTGCTAATGCTATTTTGCTATAAGTACGTCGTACTACACTGTAATCTCTGCAAGTTATCGCTGTTAGGTACTAAAATATGTACGCTGTGTGTGCTTCAGATGGCTCTGTTGTGGGAAAATTACCACTTTAAACGGTCAGTCTGGCGTTCATGTACAGCCTGTCAATTGAGTGACAGGCTGAGTGAGCCTGTCAACTGTCAGCACAGCTTCACAAACGATCAGTGGTTGTAGAGCTTAAGAATGTTTGGTTTATTTCCTGTGCAAAAAATTGCTCTGATCCAAGTAAAGTAACCCTATTTCACTGTTTATGGGAATGTAGAAAAATCAGAATGTTTTGGGAAGAGGTGAGGGTAACAATTGGAAAAATAATTTCAAAACAATTCACATTGAACCCTCAACTGTTTTTGTTGGGTCTGCATCCAGAAAAACATAACTTTAATAAGAGTGAAAGAACATTCATAGACCTTAGTTTGCTTAATGCCAAAAAATGTATTGCATTACTGTGGAAAAACTCATAGACCAGATGTGACTCAGTGGTTAAGACAGATGTTAACAACCTTCCACTAGAAAGAATAACATATATACTGAAATCAAAGGAAAATGTGTTTGAGAATATATGGAGACCTTTCATTGATTATGTAAAGAAAGTAAACATAACTTCTGAAGAAGAAGGTGAATGATATGTGTGGACCTTGCAAATTCCAAGCTGGTGAATGTATATTATATATTATGTAATAGATTGCTTAGACTAAACAGAGGAGCATTGTTGTTGACTTGTTTTTGTTAATGGTTGTTTTTATTACCCTTTTTTGTTATTTTGCTATTGTTCTTTTTAGTTTTTAAATTACTTTTGTGTTAGTGTCTGACTGTGTGTGCTGTTTGTAAAAAAAAAAAAAAAGGTTCAATAACAATATTGTGGGGAAAAAAAATTGCTCTGATCTGCGTGAAAATCATGGACTGTTGAAACATCATGGATGTACCTGCTCCAGCTGCACTGAGTCTGAGATGTTGTCATAGCAAAAAATGATCAGCTGACATAACTTGATCGCCAGGTTAATAACTATATTAGCCACAAAATGTATATTCAAAAGTAAAGAGTACTGAGTTCGGTATAATAAGATGTATTTGACAGTTATGATGCATTTTAGGCCTAAACAAACTTGATCTAGGATTAAAAGCAATTAAAATAATGCAGTCACAAGGTTACATGGAAAATGCTTGACTTACTAGATACATATACTGTAGAAATATATATTCTCTGCATCAACAATGTACTATACATGCATTCATGTAGTATTGCACTGACAAACCTCTGAAGTTTTTGCAGATGTCTCTTTTTTATATGTGAAGGTTACCACCATGTGACATAAATTTCTTAAAAATGAGCCATTATTTTCAAGGTCACCCATTAATGGTTTGTACTGTTGACTCTTTTCCAACCAGTGTATTAACAGACAAAAATAGAAATCATGACGCAAACACATAAGTCACTAAATTGTTTATTACAATCAGCAGCAAATTCCAGATTATTCAGAATGTGCAAAACTCAAAGTGTCAGACTGGGTCACTCAGCAGCTGGGATATGCAGCTCACACTGGTCTCAGATCAGCAGATCTTAGGCCTGCATCTCTGTAAATAGTGACGCAAGGTCCAGTTTGGGGTGGATCGATCGTTTACCTCTTGCCTAGACAAAAGACAGAAATGGGTGGTGGTTAAATAAAGGAAGTTTAAAACATATTTGGGAAATACACTTGTTGCTAAAAGCCAGTGGTGGAATGTGAATGAATGAATCTTTATTTCGGATAGATTAAAAGAAAATAGAATAATACAACAAAGGGGAAAAAAAATTCTAATAAGGTCGAATTAAACAATAACTCCTCTGATTACACAGTTCACCATAGGTTAACTGAAATGGGTGATGGCTGAAGCTGCAGCTTATATTGCCCACCCATGTTCCATCCAAGAATTCAAAAGAAAAACAAAACAGCAGCGATTCCAATTCCAATGTGACAATAAAGTACTTCGTTGTTGTATTTAACCACAATTTTCATGTAGCTGCACTGATGTAAAGTCGATTTTACAAGGGCTGGGTTACATTTAAAATCATCTGCTTTTACTGTGGCCTCAGCAATCAGAATGAATTAATACATTCACTTGAATGGAATATAGTACTTTAACTGAAGGTGTGCATCACAGAGTATGGAGTCGCTCAGTCAAAATATGGAGTTTTTATCAATAAAAGTTTGTCTGGAATGTAAAAGTGTCTCTTCTTGCCCTGGCTTCAAGTGTGAGCGGTGTTTTGTACTTTTATTGCTAAAATATAAAAGGATGCACTACAATGGGTCTCAAATATTTGTAATGTGTCCTGTTACTGCATGAGTTTATTGATGATAGAGTATAAACTACACATATAAACTAAATTATATGGATGACTGAACAACTGCCATTCCCAAAAAGATACAGTTATGAACATAACTCACAAAGGATCACACAAGTGATCTGACAAAAAAAAATAAATACATTAACAAGTGGTTTTTTACAGTTGATGTGCCAGTCTTTTTCAATTATTCTGTAATTAATACCCACACAATCAAATAAATCTCAGTTCAGTCCCTTTTATATTAAGTGGAAATTGTGCTACTTTGGTTCTGACACGTTTACCTATAAAAGCAAAGGATTTCAGTACTTTCCACAGTGGCGACGTCCGTTGTTGAGCGGCTGATTCCCTCCTCCCTAGACGAACGACAGAAATGGATGGTAGTTAGTTTCAAGCAAGTTCAACACTTATACGGGCACATCTCAAAAATTAGAATATCATGAAAAAGTTAAATATTTTTGTCACTCATTTCAGAAAGTGAAACCCATATATAGATTCATTACAGGGACAGTGATATATTGAAAGTGTTTATTTTAATATTGATGATTATGGCTACAGCCCATATTAACCAACACCTCAGCGGCCAACATTTCTATTTAAAAACTATTTTTTAAAGTTTATGTAATATTCTAATTTTTTGCCAAATTGAATTTGGGGTTTTCAGGGGCTGTAAGACATAATCATCCAAATTAAAATAAATAAATGCTTGAAATATATCACTGTCTGTGTAATGAATCGATATAATATATGGATTTCTCTTTCTGACGCTTTAGAAAATTATATGAATGACTTTATAAATCACTGGTTTGAAAAAGCACTTTTATATTGTTGAGATTTCGGCTCCTGTGGTCTCACCAGTATCCACTATAAACAGGGAGGCTAAACCCTGGCATGTGGAAACACATTCTAGCATTAAATTGCACATAATTTAATGCGCAGCACTAAAGTGCAATACAAAACAAAAACCAGGACTATAACCAGGATTGACATATTTCATCGTTTTGCTCTCACAAGCAAGTATTTCGGAGAAAACAAGCGCGAATCAGCAGTTGGTACTAGCTAGCTACTAGCCAAAACTTGTTAGCTAAAACGAGTTAGCCAGCACAAAACGGCATTAAATTGCACACAATTTAATGCGCAGCACTAAAGTGCAATACAAAACAAAAACCAGGACTTTAACCAGGATTAACATATTTCATCGTTTTGCTCTCACAAGCGAATATTTAAGAGAAAACAAGCGCGAATCAGCAGTTGGTACTAGCTAGCTGTTAGCTAAAACGAGTTAGCCAGCAAAAAACGGTGCTGTATGGCTCAAAAAAAGTGAGCTTACCACCAACAGGATAAATAAGCGACCAGATGCACATTATTACAAATCACTCACCATCGATGGTTCTCCTTCAGCTTGTCTATAGTCCGGTTGTATGCTGGCCAGCCATCGGGTCACTCCTCACTGTGTAACTGCCACCAAGCAGAGAAAACTCTGCACCTCTTCGTTGGACCACGGTGTAGAGTTCCGCAAAACCTACAACACTGTCTGTATTAATATCGTATTTACTCCGTGACCGAGTTAGTCCGTGATTGCAAATGGCGGTCGTAACGATTTCGAAGACGGGCACTTTCGTGACGTTACGCCCTGACCAATCAACGGCTAGCAGTCGATTGACGTCACATCTCACCTCGCTTTCGCACGGTTATATCCTGCCTCTTAACTGGCACAAAAATAGTGTCGGTTAAAGCGTGCTGGGTACAGTGGAAATAGCGAGAAAGTGAGTAGAGTAGAAGTAAGTAAGGCTAAGGCGATACTAGTTTAAAAGGGCCTTTAGACTCATGTGAAAAAAGTAGAACACCCTGTATAACCCGATGTGTTTTTTAACATATTTGGACATATGGATATTTAATATCAGTGTTTAAAATGCTGGGAGATTTGTGTATTACAACTAAACAATTAAAAATGAATAAAAGACTTTTTTCAAATGTTCTATAAAATGTAATTCTAACAAATAGCGAGGAATAAATTAGGACACCCCCACATTCACCCCCACTTAAAATGGCTAAAATAAATGTTAAAAATGCAAATAAAAACAAAAACATGGTTAGACATAGATATGTGAACATTTCTTAATAAAGAACTGAATATCCAATGGGGTGTCCTAATGTTTTCGCACGACTGCAGGTGAGCTTTGCATAACTTAGCCCAGTGCTCAGGAACTTTTAAAAACTGAGCACAGCTTTCACCAACGTGTATTTCCAAATGTCGGCAAATTTTCAGCATGCTGAAAATTTTCAAAGAGCACAACTTTTGCCAGCGTTTGTCAACAAACACAAACTGTCATTAAGTTTTAACAACTTTTGCCAGCAGAGCCAGACGTTTGCCAAAACATCAGTAACAGTTGGTCCAAATGTTGTAGTGTGAATCCACCTTTAAGCATGTAGCTGCGGTGGAGTCCTTGGTTATCATTTCAACCGCTTACTTCGTAATAGTCAGCTATTGTCCTAATTTTATATGTTCTAGTCTATAGATGAACACAAATATCATTACACAAATCATGAGACATTTCTTTATTTGACTTGAATATATACCAGTTATATAGTTTTGTTACCGCAAATGGTGTTTATATTCAAAACAAGTTACAATTACTACCTGTGATATTTTATCAACATCCTTTTTCCAAAGTAACAGAACACCAGCGTCCAGGGATCCTTAAAAGTTCTTAAACATTTTTAAAATATACTAAATTTAGGCCTTAATTATCCTTAAAATGACAGTTAATCACTAAATCTTCATTTCTGAGTTCTTAAAAATACCCCAGATATAATGAAAGCCTGAGCCTGAACTGTTTTCTTGTTTGTGGGTTTAAATCCCCAGGAATTCCAACTCTTTCCACTGTAAATTTGAAAGTTTTTTCTTGTAAAGTTGCAACTTTCTTCTTCTAAGTATTCAACTTTCTTTCTTGTAGATTTGTGTTTTTTTCTGGTAAATTGCAGCTATCGATTGTATTGGGAGAGGCTAGTTTCAGATATTTTACTTGAATAACTTAATTATAGCGGCAACAATCCTGGGGAAGTTCAAATTTATTGTGAGCTGGATTGATGACCCCAAATGTGTAGTAATTTCAGTTACATAAATAACTGGTCGAGGTTAACTGTAATGTGAACACATATTTTTTTTTTTCCATTTTGCAGATACTGTATGGGGTCTTAAATTTGCTGAAGTGGCTTTAAAAAGGTCTTAAAGTCTAACATTTAACTTCCTCATAGCTGCAATAACCCTGAACATAAAAAGGATGCATTTTTGCTTTTTGGATGAAAAATGATGATATTCATTTCAAGCCCTCACGTGTTTCTCTTTACAGGTGTGTGATGATTGATCATAACATGAAGGCAATCAAAGCAATACGCAGTGTGTTTCCACATGCAAAAACACTGTTATGTTGGTTCCATGTCCTTCAGGTAATGCACAAGATTCCATACATAAAACAGTGTCCAAATTGTGATATTAATCAGTCAAAAGAGAAACAATTTTACTTTTGTGCCATCGTCATAAAGGGGGCCGGAACACATAAACTGTCATGATACGCCTCTGGCAGATGAGGAAGGAACTGGACTGGCAGTACGGGCAGAACTCCAGTGTAACATTGTTTATTGGTGAAAGAAAATCAATGCAGCTCGGTGGCTGTCAAACACAAAAAAGTCAAAAACTAACCACTTACAGTGAACGTATGATGATGAGAAACCGAAGGGAATGCTCTGCAATGATGCCACGGGGAGAAATGAAAACACCGGGTATACATATACAGGAGCAGAGAAATGAATCAATATTACAGGACAGTGTGCAGCATTGATGACTATAGCAGGTTCATCAATATCACCATGGTGATATTTTCATGATACCACATGACCCTGAGTGTAATATTACTTTTATACAACAGGTCCACAGATGTAATTTAAAAGTTGCTAATAAAAACAATGAGTCACAATTGTTTTCTTTAATGTTCCGTAGTTCCACCAAGACTAGCATTGCTAAGCTAATTTTTAAAATCTATACGGGAACGTCCACTGAGAGGAAACCTCTCTTTTTCAAGGATCCCCTGTTCAAACTCACACATTCACACCTGGAAGCTGCCCAGTACAACCAGACTTGACCTGTGGCCACTGAGCAGCTCCACTGGAGCAGTTCACGGTAAGCATTTAAAAAATATAATACAGTGATCCCTCGCTACTTCGCGCTTCACCTTTCGCGCCCTCAGTGCATCGCGGATTTTTCAAAAATATTCATCAAAAATTCAAAATTGAGAAATAATGGGCGGGCGCTAGCAGACGGCAGGGAGACTACATTAGACCATCAGGTATCAACACGGAGAGCCCGCACAACTCAAAAATCCACCTCTCTGTTCGCTGTTCTCGTGTTGGCTCGGCTCGGAAATCTCGCAGGCTGATTGGCCGAGACGTTTCACCCCGCAAGCTGATTGGCCGAGACGTTTCACCCACCTCCTCTCCCTGCCGAGCGCCCAATGAAGGGAAGGAAGACCGCATTCATTGCTCTTTATCGCTCGTGTTACTTTTAGTCTCGCCGCGTGTAACTTTTTGCTGTTCTCTTGTGCCATTTTGTGCGAAATAGTCTTCCCGTCAAGCCACTACGCCGCCTCCTGCAGCTTCTCCAGCTCTATCGGAAGCTGCCCTCGATGATCCTGCGCTTCTAGCACCTGACGATGAGGCGTCACCTGAGGAGCAGTAAAGCTCTCATTAACCTGTGCAGTAAATCATTTTCATCTTGAGTTACGTATCTTGTTATAAGAATAAAAGAGTTCTAAAAACATATTTATGTACACTTTATTTACATCTACGTATGTATGTACACGTACACACACACACACACGTATCATATGAGAGAGAGAGTGAGAAAATGAACGTACGTATTATTTATGGATGACGTCATCAGGGGTGACGCTACTTCGCGGTTTTTCACTTTTCGCGGTCGGTTCTGGAACCCATTAACCGCGATAAGTGAGGGATCACTGTAATGACAAATACTTTGCAGATTTTGAAATTTATACTTCTCCCGAAAAAAGATCAATATATTTTACACAAAGACCATTTTATGACATATTTATTGACAAAAAAAGATAAAAATCACCAGGCGAACTATTATAATTATAGGACTCAAAGGGACTTATTAACTAACACAGGACAGCTGAGTAACTAATTAGGGTCAAATGAAAACACACATGAGTGGCTGGAGGAATGGGAGGATGAAGGGAGAGACTAGAAAACAAGAGGTGACATAAGAAACCAAGGATACACAAACTAATAATGATAACAGAACTGTGCCAATAGTTCAAAAAATAACAAAGCATGGACAGAATGTCCAGATCATAACATAAAGTGACTCATTCTCTTTGGATGTACAGTGATTGCATTTACATCAATATTTTTCTGAAGATGTCCATTATGTAGCTCAGTTGTTGCTGCAACTTGTAATGTTAGTGATATTCTCATTCAGTCCACAGTGACCCATCTCTTTTTATTTACACTGTGTCTGGCTATACTTTTGACAAAACATTCAGTTTCCTTTTGAAAAGGCTGTTCATCGCTGGATGCTATGATTGGAGGGTTGCAATAAAACACCTCAACTCCGCAATGAGGTCATTAGCTCCATGATCCTGCTGAAACAGTGTGCATCTGTAAGTAACTGGTAATTAATAGCTCACACTCTTTCCTTTGCACAGGTATTGTCTTTATTAAGTCTTCAACTGTCATGCCATAAGATGCCACACCGTCACCAGAGAGTTGTGCAAGAGTTTTTATTTAACGGTGAGGTAATAATGGTACAAGCTGCTGAGGCAATGACACACACAAGTCTACACACCAGGAGGCGTAAGGCTAACAGCTCACTTACAGGTCCACAGGAGGCGACGGTCATACCACAGACAGGCAAGGTAGAAACAGTCCAAAGCATACGTAGCTCCGACGATAAGAGACGGACACTGCTGCAAGGATGCGGCCGCTAGCGTTGGTTTAAGAAGTCCATCGCTAACGACCGCAAATGCAGAACAGCTGTTCAGGACTTGACAGCTGAGCGGAAGCCTCCCCGAGCGCCATCACAATAAGAGCTCGGAGAGCCAGGATAACAACGCCGCTGTCAAGCCCTGACAGGAATAGCCCGAGCACAAATAACATAGTGCTCGGGTCATACCATCAACATTGCTATTTGAACTCCACCTACAAAACCTTAACTTTATTAAAGTCATTAATTGCCCCTCAAGGCAGAGAGGAAGACCCAGATGCTGAACTGCAGTTTGGGAAATTTATTGAAAAAACAAAACACAAAGTTCAAATGGTGCACTAACAGAAAATCTAAACAGATATCCAAAGCAACTTAAGGCAAATACAGCACACCAGAACAGGGCAAGGGTTCTGGTGGAGACAATAGCTGGTAGACTCCGGCAAAGAGGAATGAACATAACTGTCATGTGCTGAGTTTGTGATTTTTCCAAACTCAGCTCCATGACTCCCCTGTTTGTCCATATTGGTTTATTATGCTATTATATTTCATGTACTCCTTGCCACCTCCATTGTCCTTGTTATCATTTATATCCATTTCCTGTTTTTAGGTCTTGTTTACCATTTCTCTGTGGTGTTTTGATTTCTGTAGTTTCTGCTATGTGCTCTCCAGGATGTCCTTATGTTTGGTTTCCCCTTTGACAGCGGTCAGGACTGTCAATGTGTGTGGGCGTGCCCTGACGCTTGTCAAACTGCCAGCTACCCCATCCCTCACCAGTTTACCAGCAGCCGCTCATTCCCCTCATCATTCCCAGCTGTGTGTTATCTGCCTTCCCTTGCTCAGGGTACCTACATCTGCCCCTCATGAATAATCAGTTGTTTCCCTATATATAGTAGTCTGTTTCTTATATTCCTTGTCACTCCCTCATCGTCATATCGTGGTTGTAAGGACTGTTTCTCCTTCGCCTCCACCAGAGCCTTCCGCTCTGGTGAGCCTCATTTGAAAGTGTTTGTCGTGATTTATCATTTGCTCATGTTTGCACTTGTTTTTTGTGTTTTTTCAATAAACTCACGAACTCACAGTGCAGCGCCTGGGTGGTTTTTCCTCTCCGAGCACCGTGTAAAAGCGCACAATCATGACAGTAGGCAGTGACCAGTGATCAACCCAGCTGCTGTGAGTTTCGTGCAATTTTTCACCTTTTGTATTTTTCCACCATGTCTCACTTGGACAAAGTAGAGCAGTGGGCGGTGTGTTTCCTGGAGGGCATCCTGGCACAGACACTGGCTTCCCTTTCCCCTAAGATGGTCCAAGAGGGTCAGGACAGTGCAACACGAGTACTGGAAGCATTCCCTAACCTATGGAATAACCAGGAGGCTAAGGATGTACTCAGCACCATCTACTTGCTGCCATGTGAAGAACCGGAGGAAGAATTCCTACACCAAAGCCGTCTTTCACGAGGAGGAAGCGCCCGCGCCGTTCCAAGCCATCAGTCTCTCTCGTGGCAGCTCCGCCTCCTCCACCTGTGCTTTGGCCCACTCCATCAGACGAGGAGCTGGAGGAACGGAAATTGGTATTATTAGCCGAAGCAGACCTCCTCTTGGAAGTGAAGCCGTGGCTACTCCCAGACGTTATCCGTGAAGTGGAGGAGTTTTTTCTCTGTAAGGGAAAATGTTGCGTTTTTTTGTCTTTTCCCTGAACCTGAGCTGGCGACCGAGTGCACCCAGACTTTGATACCTCTTTCCCTAGATGAGCCGACGTCTCCTTCCCCTGCTCGACACCGCCGCTCCTGGAAATCTCGGCAGAGGGATTCCACCACTCACCCTGCGACCCCTCCTTTACAGGGGGAGGACGATTCTGTAGCAGAATCCCTCCTAGCTCTCGGGAGACGGAGCACGACCTTGGGCCGACAGCTGACGTCATCACCCCCCAGGAATTCAGGCAAGTCCTTATTCACTCACCCGCTCTTTCCTCTAAAATAACTTACCTGATTCCTGATGTGGAGGCTCAGATTTCAGAGTTTGCTGAGTCTCCATCATCAGCTGTTGTTACTGCTTCTCCACCCGTGCCTCCTGTCTGCCCCACATCTCCGCCGGTCAAGGGAGGAGATTTCCAGACGATGAAGGAGCCAGAGGTCGTTGAGGGCTCCACTCCACGTAGACGACGTCGTCCTGGACGGGTCTGCCGGAGAAAGCTGCTCCCCATGGCTACAGCTTTCCCTCCATTGTGGGAGGAGTCCAGAGCCGTCATGGACACTGAGAAGGCTGTGTGGGCTCCAGATGCAGCAGGCGACGTCAAACTCCAGGAGAACAGGCAAGTACAGACTCATTCTATGCTCAGGGTTGATGAATTGTCTTGCCTGCCTCCTAGTAGAGACACTCAGATTATACAGTCCCCTGAGTGCTCTTTGCCGGCTGCAGAAGACAAATATTCACCTACCCTCTCCATCTCTTCTACTCCCACTTTTGAGTGTCCGTCGGCCCTGAAGCTCAACCACTGGATGATGGAAGAGCCAGTGGTGCAGGGAGACACTGTCCCAGCTCTGCAGGTCCCCTACAGGCAGAGGGAGGACACTGGACCCGAGCCCATCACACCGAGTCCAGCCCTTACGGTGATTCGGACCCCGGCCGCCATGCTGGATGAGCCTCCTGCGTGGATCACTACGCCAGGGGCTGAGGGGACTGACATCACCATCATGCCTGTTGTAGGGGCCGCTGTTGCAGAATCGCCCATCGAGCGGGACCTCCTGGAGGCCGGGCCCAAGACGTCGTCGCCGGGATCGATGAAGTCCTGGATGGCGGTGGAGCACGAGTCCAGGCAAGTGCTCGCATTTGTCTCTCTTCCTGTTGTGTTGGAGCAACTTTGTCTGGCTCTTGGTGAGGAGAGTTGGGTGCGATTCTCAGCCACATCTGAACTCACCTTGCCGGGCTCCGCCACTGCTGGTGACCCTAACCTCTTCTCCTCTCGTATTGCTCCTGAGCCTTCTCCTAGGGTCGCCGGAGAGGATCCATGTCCGCCTAGGGTCTCCGTGGAGCCGGTCCGACCAACCAATGATGACGGAGGTCCAGCTCCCCCAGTGGAGGTCAACACGGGGGGTCTGTCTCTACCCGGGACCTCCGTGGGTGCCGCACTTCCCCAACCAGATGAGCCACCGCTCCCTGGATCGTCAGAGTCCTGGACGGTGATGGAGCCTGAGTACAGGCAAGTGTGCTCTTTAATGTCTCTCCCACTAGTAGTAGAGCAATCTTGTCTGACTCTTGGTGAGGAGAGCCGGGGGCAGCTAGCCGCTGCACCTGGGCTCACCTCGCCGGGCCCTGCCACTACCAGTAACCCTGACCCTGTCTCTCTCTCCACAGTTTTTGAGCTTCCTCCCAGGGTCACTGGAGAGCGGCCTACACCACCTGAGGCCACCGAAGATCCAGGTTTGCCACCCGAGGTCGCTGGGGGCCCTGCTTCCCTCGCTGGGTAGGTCACCATGGGTGCAGCAGAGCTCCAGTCGGGGTCCACCACGGGCGTGGCAGAGCTCCAGCCGGGGTCCACCGCGGGTGCAGCAGAGCTTCAGCTGGGGTCCACCTCGGGTGCAGCACAGCTCCAGCCGGAGTCCACCATGGGTGCGACACAGCTCCACCTGGAGTCCACCACAGGTGCGGCAGAGCTCCAGCCGGAGTCCACCGCGGGTGCAGCTGTGTCCCAAGCCGGAACCACCGAGGGTGCAGCCGGTCAGCCTGAGGATGCCGGGTCTTCACTCCTCAGCCTGACGCTGTCGTGGTTCCTCTCTTCTCGTTGCCAGATGCCATCGTGGGTTCTCTCCCCTCACCACCAGATGCCATCGTGGGTTCTCTCCCCTTGCCGCCAGACACCGTCATGGTTCCTCTCTCCTCGTCACCAGATGCCATCATGGGTTCTCTCCCCTCACCACCAGACACCGTCATGGTTCCTTTCTTCCCGCTGCCTGTCGATGCCGGGGCTCCCCATTCTCGGCTCTCGTTCCTGGTTGTGGATCTCCCTGTGGAGCAGCCGCCTGCCGGGCTGCCTCGCCAATATTGGTGGCTGAAAGACTCAGGCCAGCCGCCCGTTAGACTGTGCCATTTGGTTGGGTGGTGAGTTTTTCCTAGTAGGCCACCTGACTTCTTCCACCGGGCTGTCCGGCTGGCCTAGGACCGTGGTAGCCCACCTGACTGGGTATGCCATTCCATCTGCTGGGCCTGGGACTCTGGGCGGTCTCCCAAGCCTGCTCGCCTCTGGACTTGGGGGGGGGCGGCTCGGTGCGTTTTTTGCGGTGTGGGCCCTGAGTAAGGTTGTTCTTTATCCCACCTTCACTGGGTAGATTGTGGTAGTTCCTGCTGGGGGGGAGGTCTTTTTTCTGATGTCACGTTGGGTGTCTAGTATCCACCCCTTGGGGAGGGGGGCTCTGTCATGTTCTGAGTTTGTGATTTTTCCAAACTCAGCTCCATGACTCCCATTTGTCCATATTGGTTTATTATGCTATTATTTTTTATGTACTCCTTGCCGCCTCCATTGTCCTTGTTATCATTTATATCTGTTTCCTGTATTTAGGTCTTGTTTACCACTTCTCTGTGGTGTTTTGATTTCTGTAGCTTCTGCTATATGTTCTCCAGGTTGTCCTTATGTTTGGTTCCCCTTTGACAGCGGTCAGGGCTGTCAGTGTGTGTGGGCGTGCCCTGCTGCTTGTCAAACTGCCAGCTACCCCCTCCGTCACCTGTTTACCAGCAGCCGCTCATCCTCATCATCATTCCCAGCTGTGTGTTATTATCTGCCTTCCCTTGCTCAGGTTACCCACATCTGCCTCTCATGAATAATCAGTTGTTTTGTGGAGGTGAAATAACCAGACCGAACTTTCCGAACAGACGAACCTTATTTCACTCTCACATCTTCCAGAATCAGAACATTAAACATTTGTAGCAGGGACTCTCTCTTTTATATCCCAAAACTCACACTTCCCTGCTACCTGAGGTCCTGCATTCACCATTCACTCCTCCAAGACAATTCACCTTACCCCCCCCAGCCCTTTGATCTCCATGCTGTCTCAGTCTGAGAGGAAAACTACTGAACTCTACAGCATGGGTCCCCCACAGTTTCCCTATTTATAGTCTGTTTCTTATATTCCTTGTCACTGCCTCATCATCATATTGTGGTTGTAAGGACTGTTTCACCTTCGCCTCCGCCAGAGCCTTCCGCTCTGGTGAGCCTCATTTGTAAGTGTTTGTCGTGATTTATCATTTGCTCATGTTTGCACATGTTTTTTGCATTTTTTCAGTAAACTCACGAACTCACAGTGCAGCACCTGGGTAGTTTTTCTCTCCGTGCGCCACGTAAAAGCGCACAATCATGACAATAACAGCCCTTAAATAAGGCTAGAAACAAATGATGATAGGTGTGACTCACATGAGCGGGCTGGGGAGAATATGACAATCAGCTGTGAGTCATGAGAAGAGGAGACGGGGCTGACAGCTTGACAGGGGCACCGCCCACAGCCAGGGAAAAAACCCAGAAGTGCCCCTGACAACTGCAACCCCTGAGAGAGAAAGAAAGAGAAGACACTGGCAAATATAATGTGGGAGCAAATAAAGACAAATAAACCCAAATATGTAAATAACAAAACTATACTGAACGTAAACAGGAAAATAAATCATACAAAGAAACAATACTGAATATGTAAAAACAAACTAGAGATAACATAACAGGCATAGAACTCAAAAAATACAACATTATACAAATAAGGAAAAACAAAAGGCAAAGAGACAGCACGGTGGAATCCCCCCCCCCCCCGTGCTCAGTTCATGACAATTAAGTTATAAGCCCCACCCTACGAGGTTGGGGTTTTGAAGGTTTTCTTCAATATCTCTGAAATAAATTGTCTGATTGGCACTATTTATGGTGACAATCATCTATACCTATGTGCCACCAAAAGTTATTGCCTTCTTTACCTTTGCTTTTATTACCATAATAAATCTACCTGTAACCAAACTGCATGGGGCTAGATCTTGGTTGTCTGCATCTAGAGAGTCTTGTCAGTGTGCTTAGCGATTTGTTCTATATTGGCAGTTTCAGTGCTTTCCTGTCCTCACGTAATTCACTCATTTAAAAGACTCTGTCTCCTCTCACTGATGGTACAATGCCAGATTGCACATCTTTGCTGTTTGTGTACTTGCATACCTCCTTTTCTACCTCCCACTTCTTATGTGCATCGAAGCAGTCAGTTTATTCATGCCTTTGACAAGCCTCGCTTTACCTTGCTGACAGCTGATGATTCATGAGCAAGAAGTATTTCATCAAAAAATATTAAAAGCACAAACTACCTTTAAAAATATATCCTGTTGTTTTATTTTGTTCAAATGTGAATAGGAAATAAAATCCTGTGTAGGCATAAATTTGTTTGTAAGGTTGCTGTGTAGTTCAACTGTTGGACAGACACACCATGCACTGAGGCTGTATAGAGTCTATGTTCCGGGCCCTAACAGCCTTGGTCACCCCCCCCCCCCCCATTCCTCTTTGAAATAGTTTGAAATGGCTGTTATGATGTCCCACTTTAAAAATACAGCTTGGTTTGATTTAACTGTCTCGCTGGATAAAGAAACTGTGCTAAATACATGATAGAAAAATATACTATTACAGTACTGTTCCAAAGTCTACCAGAAAATTGTTTTAACAAAGTTTCAATGGCCATCCATATTTATGTCAAACTACACAACCAGACACTACATCAAATAGCTACAAAATTAAAAAAAACATGTAATTTTAACTAAAAGTGCCATCTTTAGCGAAACCCAGTATTTACTGTGATCTCCTGTTGCACTTTACAAGTCTTAAATTTACTACATTAATCCTCTTATATAATACACCTGGTTTATCTTAGACATGATAAAAGTTTTTGATTGGTTGGCCATTTTCATTTGAAATTTAAAGAATCAAGAGAGGTCAAGCACAACAATGAAAGTGGAAGGATAATAAAACTTTCAAAATCTGATGCAGTTCCTCTGAATGTCTTATCTGAGAGACCAGAAGAAGTCAAGACCTGCCTAAAATCCTTGAAGCTTCATTAAGATCCTAAGTTGACCCTTCCACAGAAAGAAAAAACTTGATCACGAATGGATTTTCTTTTTTTTTTTTTTTTTTTTACATATGTATTTGCCATACATTGTGTTTGTATCTGACAACTTTCTGATCCGGCGACACCTTACACTCCATATATATCATGGACACACAGATCGCCCCAAATGTCTCCCGAGCCGGTGGACGGAGTCACCGTTTATAGCAGGAGACGGTACAGCAGGGAAGAGCTGCTAGCACTCAACTGCCAGTTTTTCTGCTAACGGAAAAACTCGACATACTGGGAGAACTGAGGCAAAAACGACGTGAGTGCCGTGCTGGAGTAAGGCGGTGGGCAAGAAATATAAGGTACAGACCCACCCTCCTATCCGTTGTTATGGGGAATGTACGATCGATACTGGGAAAGGTAGATGAGCTAGCGGCTATCTCCCGCTACGATAGCATATACCGGGAGTGTAGCCTGTTCCTATTCACAGAGACTTGGCTAACAGGACAAGCAGCAGATGCTAACATTGAACTGGAGGGTTTCCACGCGATACGGGCAGACCGAACATCAGACAGTGGCAAAGCAAGGGGCGGTGGAGTGATAATGTATGTTTAACAACAACTGGTGCAGACCGGGACATATCACTAACAACACTGCAGCAAAGACATCGAGTTGCTAGCTGTTAGCATGCGGCCTACATATCTCCTGAGGGAATACTCACACGTAATCTGCATTGTTATTTATGCAAATCCGACGGCGAACGCTGGGACAGCGCATGACGTCATCCACTCAGTAACTGGCAGGCTGCAGACAGAACACCCAGATGCTCTTCTCCTCATCTCAGGCGATTTCAACCATGTTTCACTGTCTCCCATTCTACCCACGTTCACCTAGTATGTCACATGCCACACCAGAGACAATAAAACACTGGACTTATTCTACGCAAACACAAAGGAGGCGTACACCTCATCACAACTCCCCCCACTCGGGAGATCGGATCACAACTTGGTTCATCTCCGGCCGGTGTACAAACCCCTAGTGCACAGACAACCTCCAGCCATGCGCACAGTGAAGTTATGGTCTGAGGAGGCAATGGACGCTCAAAGGGCTGTTTTGAAATCACCGCCTGGGAGCAGCTCTGCGATCCACATGGTGAGGACATCGATGGCCTCACTCACACCATCACGGACTACATCAGCTTCTGTGTGGACGACACCGTTCCCACCAAGACCATACGGTGTTGCTCAAACAACAAACCCTGGATCAACCCTGAGATAAAAACACTTCTGAGAGAGAAGAAGAGGATCTTCAGGTCGGGGAACAGGGAGATGCTGAAGTCCGTACAGAGGGAGCTGAGGAGAAAGATCAGAGAAGGCAAGGACAGCTTCAGGAAGAAAATGGAGGACAAGCTGCAACAGAGCAACATCAGCGGGGTCTGGAGAAACCTTAAAACCATCTCTGGGCTCCAGAATGCCTCCCCCCAGGCCACAGGGGGCAGGGAGTGGGCAAACAATCTGAATCTGTTTTTCAATAGGTTTGACCAACCGCCCTCCCCCCTGACTGCACAACAACCACTGTTACCTCTGAAGACATCAAGTCCTGCTGCCCACTCCCCACTCCACCAACACCCCCCCCCCCCCCACTCCCAACACACAGCCCCCCAACCTGACCCTCACTAAGACCCAGGTGAGGACGGAGCTGAGGAAGATCAAGGCGAGGAAGGCGTTGGGACCAGACGGCATCAGCGCAAAGCTCCTCAAGTCCTGTGCAGACCAGTTGTGTGGGATTGTGGAGTACATCTTCAATCTGAGCCTGAAGCTGGGGAGGGTACCACAGCTGTGGAAAACATCTTGTGTGGTACCTGTACCAAAGACTTCCCACCCCAAAGATCTGAACAGCTACAGACCAGTGGCCCTGACGTCCCACATGATGAAGACCCTGGAGAGACTGCTCCTTACTCACCTCCACCCCCTGGTGGGACCAGCGATGGATCCACTCCAGTTCGCCTACCAGCATGGCATTGGGGTGGAGGATGCGGTCATCTTCCTCCTTCACCGTTCTCTGTCCCACCTGGAGAAGCCCAGGAATACAGTGAGGATCATGTTCTTTGACTTCTCCAGTGCTTTCAACACCATCCAACCGATGATCCTGAAGAACAAGCTGCTGTGCGTAGGGGTGGACCAACACCTGTCATCATGGATCCTGGACTACCTCACTAACTGGCCTCAGTTGGTGAGAACCAGGGACTGTGTGTCCGACACGATCATCGGTAGCACGGGGGCCCCCCCAGGGAACGGTTTTGGCTCCCTTCCTGTTCACCCTTTATACTGCGGACTTCTCACCCAACACAACACACTGCCATCTACAGAAGCTCTCTGATGACTCTGCGATCGTTGGCCTCATCTCCAACGGATATGAAGCTGAGTACAGAGGGCTTATCCAGGACTTTGTGGACTGGTGCCATCGGAACTGCCTCCAGATCAACGCGAGGAAAACTAAGGAGCTGGTGGTGGACTGCCGCAGGCAAGGACAACCCCTCACAGCACCAGTAAATATACAGGGAACAGACATCGAGATGGTGACATCCTACAAGTACCTGGGTGTTCATCTGAACAATAAACTAGACTGGTCACACAATACCGATGCACTCTACAAGAAGGGACAGTGCAGGCTGTTCCTACTGAGGAGACTCAGGTCTTCTGGTATACAAAGGGCGCTGCTGAAGTCATTCTATGACACGGTAGTGGCATCAGCCATCACTTTTGGAGTGGTCTGCTGGGGCAGTGGCATTACGGCAGCCGATAGGAAGAGACTGAACAAACTGATCAAGAAAGCTAGCTCTGTCCTGGGGCAGCGCCTTGATCCGATGGAGGAGATAGGAGAGAGAAGGACGGTGGCTAAACTGTCATCTCTGCTGGAGTCCGAGTTCCACCCTATGCAGGACATACTGAATGCACTGAGGAGCTCATTTAGCAGCAGACTACATCATCCTAGGTGCACAACCGAGAGGTTTCGCAGGTCCTTCCTATCTACGGCTGTCAGACTGTACAACCTAAGCAGGGCTGCTCGCAGAGATAGCAAAAAGACGTGACAACCTAATAGTATTGAATGCAAAAGACGCAATAGACTTACACAATGGTCCCCTCCGGTATACAACTAGGAAAATACCGGTCGCTATGGAGGGTGAGAATATGTATGGGTACGTAATCATACCATGTAGGATAACTAAGTAGACGGTTGTGCTGTTTCATTCCATCTAGCTACAATGCTCCGCACTATGTGTGTTTATATATTTACATATTTATTCCATCTAGCTACAATGCTCCGCACTGTGTGTTTATATATTTACATATTTATTCCATCTAGCTACAATGCTCCACACTGTGTGTTTATATATTTATATATTTATTCCATCTAGCAACAATGCTCCACACTGTGTTTGTATACTCATATATTTATTCCATCCAGCTACAATTCTCCGGACTGTGTTTATTACCTCCGCCAAGGAGGTTATGTTTTCATCGGCGTTGGTTTGTCTGTCTGTCTGTCTGTTTGTTAGCAAGATAACTCAAAAAGTTATGGACGGATTTTCATGAAATTTTCAGAGATTGTCAGAAATGGGGTATCCTACAGATGATTAGATTTTGGTGGTGATCCAGATCACCGTCCAGAAGAAAACCGCCATTACGGAAAATGCGATTTTTGTGAATAACTACTGAACCACTAATCCTATCATTGTGAATCCAATTGCTAGTCATATGTTTTCATGGTCAAGGAATCTGAAAACGTACACACAAACACTGTATGGGGGGAACTGTGGCGCTTAGCGGAGGTCTGCGCTCTCCGAGTGCTTTATTAGTATATTTATATATCTATTCCATCTAGCTACAATGCTCCGCACTGTGTGTCTATATATATATATTTATGTAGAAGATGTGCTCAAATGATGAGGCTGAGTTTAGTCGTAAACCAGCTTTATTGACAGAGCACAGCTTCTAGCATTCTCAAAGCAGGAAAGAGAAAGAATCATATCTCATCACCCTTTTATATGTTTCCAGCATCAGAATTCAAGTCACATGGTGTTTTCAGTAAACATACAGTCACAAAGCATCCCTTTGAATCTTCACCATTGTCTCTCATTTCCTGATGAACCGGAAATCTCTCCGGGGCATCTTCTGTGGGACAAAGAGACAAATCTCACTCCTCCTTGTTATCTTCTGCAGATTCGAGTCCTTTGTCCTTGCAGACGTGACACCCTCAATACACATGCAGTCCTATCTCTGTGGAAACGTGGGCCCACAATGTGTGTCGCCCACATTTATATTTATATGTACATATGTATACTCGCTGCTCTTGTTTTTCTCTTGCCTTCTGATTGTTGCTCTGGGTGTTGCTATCACTGTGCTGTTGCAATCCTGGAATTTCCCCATTGTGGGACTAATAAAGGCTTATCTTATCTTATCTTATCTTATCTGAACTAAATATGGACACCAACTGTATTAAAAATTTGCTAAAACAACAAATGTGGTGGTGTTCTGATGTTTTTGCAAGGTACTTTACATTTCAAGTTTGTATGAAAAAATGTTTTAAAAAAAAGTCCAGGGATGAACCTCATAAAGAAAATATTCAATGTGTTATTAAAATGACAGCAAGCTGGCTGATTTGTGTGTGTGTGTGTGTGTGTGTGTGTGTGTGTGTGTGTGTGTGTGTGTCTGTGTGTCTGTGTGTCTGTGTGTATGTGTGCGCACGCTCATTCATTTATGTTTTTTTATTACCTCCGCCAAGGAGGTTATGTTTTCATCGGCGTTGGTTTGTCTGTCTGTCTGTCTGTCTGTCTGTTTGTTAGCAAGATAACTCAAAAAGTTATGGACGGATTTTTTGTCTGTCTGTCTGTCTGTTTGTTAGCAAGATAACTCAAAAAGTTAAGGACGGATTTTCATGAAATTTTCGCAGATTGTCAGAAATGGGGTATCCTACAGATGATTAGATTTTGGTGGTGATCCGGATCACCGTCCAGAAGAAAACCGCCATTACGGAAAATGTGATTTTCGTGAATAACTACTGAACCACTAATCCTATCATTGTCAATCCAATTGCTAGTCATATGTTTTCATGGTCAAGGAATCTGAAAACGTACACACAAACACTGTATGGAGGGAACTGAGGCGCTTGGCGGAGGTCTGTGCTCTCCGAGTGCTTTTCTAGTTTTGTATACATGAAACTGACTTTGCCAAGAGGGCCAAGGAGATCACAATAAGGCTGGATGCAATAACTGGCAGTAACAGCATCTCCAAATACATGCAAACACAGTGGTTTCCATATGCAGAGATGTAGACACATTATGGATGATGTGTTTTCCATCAGAACAGTGAAGCAAACAACTTAGCAGAGAGGTCAGTATCTGGAAACGAACAATATACTTTCCAAAACTGAAAAATGTAAAGATTTCTTCTTGTTACTGTTAATTTATTAGTTATTATGATGAAAGTGGCAACATGGAGTGATCTCTGTGGTCAGTTTTACCTCCACTCAATTACCCAATGTGCTCTTTTATATTTAAGGTTCTTCTTGAGCATGAAGTATCAGTTTCTTCGAGGGTATACAAACAGACTGGTTGACAAACTGCTTCTACTGTTGAATGATAAAGTTGTGAACTACTACAGGTTTGTAGCAAGGGATGGGCGATACCGCCATTTTTCCTTTCAATACGATATCATTAATTAATGGGACTTTTTCTTCGATTCCGATACTTTTTGCCCCTTAAAGGAAAATCACATGATTGCAGTTTCATTAACAACATTATTGCAAGGGCAATATGAAATATGAATAAAAGTCATGAGCATAAATACTTTAAAGAAATGCCTATAAAATGATAATAAAACAGAACAGTGAGCAAAGTAAATAAAATGAAGTATAATTCAATTATGATAAAATAATTAAGACTTAAAATTAATTCAATTTCTTAATTTGGTGAAGATTCTCAGTCATCCAGGCGGGTCAGTATGCTGTAGGAAAGCTCAGTCAAGCCATCTGGATTCAAGCATTTTTTACTTCTGAAATGTTTCACCATTCATCCAAATTCTATGGTAATACCAAGCAGCATATATGTGTAATTTTTTTTCACAATGCATTTTTTTATTTTTATTTTAGTATTTATTTATTTTGTTTTTATACTATTCTACAAAATTAAATAGTGCCTATTTTGTTTGTTTTTCAAAATTATGCTGCTTGGTATCACCATAGAATTTTAATGAATGGTGTAACATTTCAGAAGTAATACTTCTTCTGCTGCCCACAGTGCTGCTGAGCTCACTCTGCTCTGCACTGGAGTCAGTAGTGACTGCTTGACTGAAGGCTATCAGTGTGCAGTGAGTCTTTGGCTCTGATATCTGATAGGCTGCCATAATCATGTGACACAGCAGACCATCTCTAAAATATGCCTGGGCTGGTTTTTCACACAAATTTAATGGTTAAAACTTTCAGAAGTGAAAACAAATTGCACGTTTTGTATTAACACGGCGGTATTGCAATATTTAAAAAAGTATCGACTTCAAAGTATCGAAGTATCAGTACTTGAGAATATATATACGCCCATCCCTATTTGTAGCACATTTGATTATCCACTTTTTTAAGTTGACTAAAATGGAATAAAGTGTGGTATATAATAAACTAAAATTAAATTAAATTATCATGCTTGTATTATTTATCCAGTACTTACTGTAAGTACTTCACAATTCCTATGTGAAGTACATATGAATAGTCAGTCTCACCTGCAGTGGAGGGTAGTAAGCGTGTTCCCAGTTTGGAGAGGCAAGGTAGGTGACTGAAAGGTGAATGAAGTGAGGAGCTACTCAAAACAGGGTCAGTTGAGGAGGGAAATTTTAGTATCTAAAATAACCAGTTGGACTGGTATTGAACGCTGACTGTACAGGCAGTCACTGACCGGTGATGCACTGTACAGGTGCAAAGCAAAACTGGCCCCAAGAGCTCAAACGTGTTGCAAGTTAAGAAAACGCCTGCAAATGCCTGGTCTGTCTGGGTCTATATTTATATTTTGCTGGGTAATTTAACTAACTGTAATGCTGTTGATATCATCTACCTGCAATGCTCCTGCACTGTGTATATACAGTAACTGTGTACATATGTACTGTATATTTATTTACTACTTTGGCTAACCAATTCATATCTTATTCTTATTAACTATTGCTCTGAGTGCTGCTATCCCTTTGCTGCTGCAATCCTGGAATTTCCTCATTGTGGGACTAATAAAGGCCTACTTTATCTTATACAGACAGAAGAAAACCAAATTAAGAAAGCGTCAAAATGACAACAAGTAGATGCTCCAAAAAATCACAACACTCTCAAATAAAGAAATGAGCTGCAAATAGCTGCAAATTTAGAAATGCATTTGGCATTGCAAACTAAACTGTAGCAGTGGAAAAAAAAAAAATTAACTATTGTTTTTTAAAACTGTAATAAGCTTATGAGATTCGAGGGTTTTTTTATAACTGACCTCCTTTTGAGTACCACCTTGATTCACCCACTTCAGCCACCAAGTCAGAAATGAGAACTTGCTTTCTACTGTATATTGCAGGTGAGACTGGGACTGTCAAATCCAACCCAATTTTATTTATAAAGCACTTTAAAACAACAAGCTGATCCAACAGCTGTACACAAAACAAAATAAAAATACACAAGAATAAAATGAGGTAAAAGAAATAAAGTAAGTAAGAAAAAGAAAAACAAATAGAATAAAAGTCAACATCTCTCCCTGGGTCAAAAGCCAGGAAGTAAAAGTGCATTTTTAAATGAGATGTAAAAACAGTAAGTGAAGGAATCAGATTAATGTTTAATGGCAATTCATTCCACAGTTTTGTAGCCACAGCTGAAAAGGCACGATCACCTCTGAGCTTACCCCGTGTCTTTGGCACGTGACAGGGTGTAAGGAAGGAGCGGGTCTGCGAGGTATAGAGGGGGTGACCCATCAAACACTTAAAATAAAAGGATTTTAAAATGAATCAGAAAGGGTACAAAAAGCCAGTGAAGAGAAGCTAAAATCGGAGTGACATGCTCTTGCTTACGTGTACCAGTTAAAAATCTAGTGAGAGCCTTTGCCACCAATTGTAGGCAGGCAACGGAAGCCTGACTGATCCCGACATACAGCACATTACAATAGTCATGGCATGAGGTTCTAAAAGCATGGATCACTGTTTATAAGCATGTGATCACATTGTAGTGCTCTGGCTACTCACAAGTTAGTGGCTACGACTACTCCACACACCCCGACAGTTAAAATCATTTTAACAATGTGAAAATTTTCAAATTTAGCCTGTTAACCGATGTGAGTAAACTATTGCTATCAGCAGAACACAACTCCCTTCCAGTATTCCACAGCTAATTTTTTGCATATTAAATGCTTTTTTGTACCAACCTTCTGTGAGAAAAAAAGATAACATTTTTATGTTTACAGTTTGCTAATAACTTTTAAGAAAATATTCATTTCTGTAATTTAAGAACTATAACTTTGTGTTTCTTCCTTGAAAGCTACCTGGATGACCTCTACAGCGCCGACCGGATCCTGGACTCAAACACACACCACACAGTGGAAGCTTCATCCAGGATGATGAGTAAATGGTTTCTCAATAAAGTCATTCTAAATGACGCTGGTCAATGTTCAGTTCCCTCTGAAGCAGATGAAGGAAAAAACTACAATGTCGATGTCATTACAATGCAGTGCCAATGAACATTGTCTTTGAGAGGTAATTTGTGCAAGCATATTATCTTGGCCATGGAAAAATGCAAAGAAATGGACACTGACATAAATGAACTCAGGAACAGAACAGCCATGTCTCTTTTTGAACAACAAAGTTACGAATGGGATGGAAAGCATCTGATTGTGTACCACCAAAAAGACTTTGGAGTCGTCAGTGTTCAGAGTAAACATTGCACATGTCTCTGTAATAGCCTAAAAGAAATACAGTACGTGTCTGCATCAGACTTTCTGAGATATTACTAAAAGACAATAGTCTGCAAGAGGACACTGAGAACCAGCTGAGAGAAAGCACAACTGTTACTTTAAAAGAGTCGAAATGTTTTAAAGCTATGAGAGCAGAATTGCATGATTGGTGTCAGAGTTACAATTACAAGGAAACACCTGTGATACTCTCTAGTGGAAAAGGTTCACCAATTAGCATTTGGACAGTGTATCAGGGCCACTAGGAAAAGTAAAATTCTAAGGCTACTATAGACAAAAAATAAATAATGCAAAGACAACTTTGAACCACATGCATTCATATCATCTTACAGGGAAAAGGACTTGTGCACTGCACAGTGTTAGGCCTGACTCATAGTTCAGGATTTCCTCCTTTCAAAGCGCAATTGGAGGTGGACAACGGAGAAAACTAATGTATGTAAAATTAGGCCCTCCAAAATTTTCTGTCCCAGGAGGAGAGATCATTGATCCCAAACTGTTAAACCACTGAAAGTGTTGAACTGCTGAAATGTTTCTGTTTTCACACAATCATGGAAAATCTTATAAAGTAATGATATTGTAAAGTATTCTTTTCTTGGCCAAGAAAAGTCATTACGTTTTGTCAAATTATAGAATGTTTTTGAACAGTAATACAAGTTGTATCTGTTGTAATTAATGGCATTAAATTGATTGTGTTATATGGAAAATGTCCTAATGTGCAGGTCCAAATTCACTGAAATACTCTTAAAGGCATTTGTAAGAATTGGAAGAAAATGTCTTGGAAGTGCAAACAAGCAGGCTGTTACCATGGAGATGAACAAGATGAGCATTGTATTACCCAGACCTATGTAAATGTAATAAATAGTAATGGACTGTAGGTTATGGTTCCTTAAAAAGACAAATAAAAGTATTGATCTGTTTAACAAAATGTGATGGAAACATGTGATTATAAATATGAAGACTGTTAATGTCAGCAAACTGTTTTTACAGCATCTGATGTATCATTTCATTCATAACTGTTTTTAGTGTGCATTCAGTGGTTGGTATGTTTAAGGTGCCTTGTGTTCATCAAAAACTCCATAACATTATAACTTCTGGAGGTTGTATGTTGAAAAAAAATGTGACTATTGTGATTGTTGCCAATGGGAGACTGATACTGGTTTGTGAGTAGGTGATACATTCTCACAGTAAATGAGAATGGTGATGAAACTTGTTTCATTGCATATTTGTTGATTAATTATATGCTATCATATATGTAAACTGACTTGGTTCATATTAAATTCAATTGTAAAATCCAAAGAAGTTGTTTGCAAAGGGAAAAACTAACTGCACATCAGTTACTTTTTAGATAGATAGATAGATGTACTTTTTTGATTCCAAACAAGGAAATTACTGTGTAACAGCAGCATGACAGTACACGACCCAAACCAACAGAAATACACACAGCATAATAGAACTAGAAAAGCACTCGGAGAGCGCAGACCTCCGCCAAGCACCACAGTTCCCCTCATACAGTGTTTGTGTGTACGTTTTCAGATTCCTTGACCATGAAAACATATGACTAGCAATTGGATTCACAATGATAGGATTAGTGGTTCAGTAGTTACTGACGAAAATGGCATTTTCCGTAATGGCGGTTTAGCGCCACAGTTCCCCCCATACAGTGTTTGTGTGTACGTTTTCCGATTCCTTGACCATGAAAACATATGACTAGCAATTGGATTCACAATGATAGGATTAGTGGTTCAGTAGTTATTGATGAAAATGGCATTTTCCGTAATGGCGGTTTAGCGCCACAGTTCCCCCCATACAGTCTTCAGATTCCTTGACCATGAAAACATATGACAAGCAATTGGATTGACAATGATAGGATTAGTGATTTAGTAGTTATTCACGAAAATGGCATTTTGCGTAATGGCGGTTTTCTTGTGGACGGTGATCCGGATCACCACCAAAATCTAATCATCTGTAGGATACCCCATTTCTGACAATCTGTGAAAATTTCATGAAAATCCGTCCATAACTTTTTGAGTTATCTTGCTAACAAACAAACAGACAAACAAACAAACAAACTAACGCCAATGATCACATAACCTCCCCCTTTGGCGGAGGTAAAAAGGAGTTACCCAGGGAAGTAAAAATATTTAGATAACTTTATATACTATACTACACAGGCTACTACTCAGTTAACTAGATGATCCTTATGAATCTATGGATAGTACTGACTGTACAAAGAAGGATTTTACAGCGCAGGGTACAATATGAGGTACCAATTATATTGCAAGGCACAGTATGGCAGCATTGTTATGACCAGAATTCAACATCAGAGTGAGTTACTGTACAGTGAAATGGCATGTGGCAGGAAAGATTTGCTGTACCTGACTGTTCAACAGCGAAGCTGTAGCAGTCTGCTGGAGAACATGCTCTGCTGTCTGTCCAGTGTGTGGAGGGGGTGATCAGAATTGTGACATAATGCACAGACCCAGGGAACAGACACAAGCTCAGAAGTAGATTCAATAATCTTTATTGTAATAATGTTTGTGTGAGGATGCGTGAGTGCGAAGTAAATGTAGATGTTAGTGTGTGGATCCGTGGACTCGAGACAGCAAGGAGTGACCAGAACGCCGTACAATCTGGCAACCCTGAGGACAGAGCAGAGGCACGGTGTTAGCACAGTTCAACACAGGGATGTATTGGTGGATTGACTGAGGCTTACTGTTACAGCTGTGATGGTGAATGGAGGTTGGCCTGGAGGCAATCCCAAAGGACAACGTCTGCCACCCAATGCTGCTGACGAGAGACGGTGAGATGGTGAGAGGTTGGCGAAGTCCGCCGCCAGGAGGAAAGGATTCCGCCGCCTGGGAGTTCCACCTGTGCACAGGGGATGACGCTGAACAGGTCAGTAGAATGAAGTGCTTACTTGGAGATTGAGGAGAATCCTTCCAGGAAGAAGCAGGCACAGCAGGGATGACAAGGGCAGAATGTTAGGCTGGTCGGAGAGCATAGTGCTTCGCGTAGCCAGGGAGACAGACAGCTCCGTGCCAGTCTTGCAGGCAGAGCAGGTTATATAGGCCGTGAGTGATGAGCCGCAGGTGTGCGCGCAGCTGTGGCAGATAATGGCAGAGAGCGGGTCATCACAGATTGTCCATGATGGATCACAGTTTTAGTGTCCTCCTCTCCACCACAGTCTCAAAGGTCTCCAGCCTGAGACCAATCACAGAGCCAGCCCTCTCGATAATCTTGTCAAGTCTGTTGGTGTCACTGGTTCTGATACTGCTACCTCAACAGACAGAAACAAAGAAGATGGCGCTGGCAACAACAGCCTGTAGAAAAGCTCCAGCATCCTGTTGCACACATTGAAGGATCTTAGCTTCCTAAGAAAGCAGAGTCTGCTGATCCCCTTCTTGTACGCAGCATCAGTGTTAGATTTCTAGTCCAGTCCATTGCTGATCATGACACCCAGGTATTTGTAGTCCTCAACTACCTCCACATCCTCCTCCCTTAATCTGCAGTGGCTGTGAAGGTGTCCTCTTCTTCCTGAAGTCAATCACCATCTCTTTGGTCTTGTTGGCGTTCAGTCTCAGGTGATTCTGCTCTGTCCACGCCACAAATCTGTCTACCAGTGCCCTATACTCCCCCTCCTCTCCCCTTCTTATACACCCAACAACAGCCGAGTCGTCAGAGAATTTCTGCAGGTGGCATGACTCTGTGTAGTACTGAAAGTCGGTGGTGTATAAGGTGAAGAGAAAAGGAGAAAGTACAGTCCCCTGTGGAGCTCCCTTATCACTAACCACTACATCAGACAAGACACTGCCCAGCCGAAAAAAACTGTGGCCTGTCTGTCAGGTAGTCAGTAATTCAGGACATCACAGAGCTGTCAACCCCCATCACCCGCAGCTTCTCATCCAGCAGCAGTGGCTGGATGGTATTAAAGGCACTGGAGAAATCAAAGAATGTGATTCTCACAGATAAAGACACATAACATTTTAAATTGTGACTTTTAGCTTTGTAAAATATGTCCATTGCTCACATGTATATTGTTAAAACATAAAAACTCTAACTTCACACCAAATGAAACACTGCCTTTATTTATTAAACTCTTAAACATACAAACATACACACTGCAATTCCTCGGTCTTGTGATGTCACAGATGAGCAAGTTTCACCTTTGGTTCCGAAACGCACATTCATATTGGTTGTCAAACTGCCTCTGCTGCAGGCAAATGCTTGTAACAAAGCTACAACATTGTTGTAAACAGAACAAAGTTCAATGCTGGAACACAGTCCTGACTTTTCAATGTCTGACACTAGTTTGATTATCAAAACATCTTTCAAAAATTGCCAGCACAAGGTCTAGCATTTTCAACATGAATCCATGGGTCACCAGATCAACAGCTTCCATTCTTGATTTTAAGGCCCCCATAGCTCCCCTCAGGTGGGACCTGTAAATACAAATTGTCTGTGAAAAGCAATGTCCACCTCAAACTATTTATAGCCATAAACTTGAAGTAAAGAATTGTTATTTATGAACATCACACAAACTGTGTGTGAAAACTTGACACAAGATAAAGTGAACTTTAAAGGATAAACTTTGTCATGTTAAGTTTGTCAGTGTAATGTGTAAATTTTATTCTGTTAATGTTTTTGGAAAGTTTACTATTTACCGTTTCTTAGAAATATCAACAACTTTTACACTAGATATACTGTAATGAAAAACAACATCAACTGCTGGTATTAGCTGTGGATGTTTTTAAAGGAAATAATATTCAGTACCCTCTAACTACATACTAACTCAGAACTGAGCCAGAGAAAATGCAATAAAATGTTAGTCATGAATGTAATCTCACCTGCAAGAATTTTAAGTCTTAGGTTGCATCATTAAGACAGTAAAGCAGGGTATTATTCATTACAAATGAGGATGAATACTTCTCAACAACAATTGTGAATAATATAGAAACAGCTTGAAACTTACCTAAACTCTGACAACCGTGCCAGAGTCACCAACTCATCTGTGTCCTCCGGAAACATGTGCTGACATATTGTCGGCCCAGGAAACACGCACGCAGGCTCAGGTAGATTTGACAGCTTTATTAAACAACAAGGTGAGTGTATGGACGCGTGTGTGAGAGATTAGTGTGTGATGCGGGTGGAGGATGCAAGCCAGGACAGAGCAGCACGTCATGCGGCCAGACAACCTTGCAGAGATGCGGTGGCTGGCGTTGGCAGGTCCCAAGCCTGGGATACAACGTCCTGCTGTGCGTCCGGGCGAAGCGGTGAGGCAGAGGAGCGGCGGGACGATGGAGGGTAAGTCGGCCGCCGGGTAATCCACCTGTGCACAGGGGAGGCTGATAGAAGAAGATGAGCAGACAATAATGACAGCTTACGTGTCCTTTAGCATAGATCAGCAGGCCTGATGAGGAGGAAGCTGCTGGGAGATTTCGATGTTGGGAGACAGACGGCTCCAGGCTGCAGCTCAGGGCAGGATGGAATAAATAGCAGCACCCTAACGAGGAGCAGGTGTGCGCGCAGCTGAGGTGGAAGCCCGTGAGCTGCGGGTGATGACAGTACTCCCCCCCCTACCAGCGCCTCCTGGCACTGGCTTACCTGGGTGTGTCCGGTGAAACTCCGCGATGAGGTCTGGATCCAACACCCACGAAGAGCGCACCAAAGATCTCCACTCTGGCCCATAGCCCTCCCAATCCACCAGGTATTGCAGCCCGCAACCCCGACGCCGGGAGTCCAGAATGGCAGTAACACCCCACGCCGGGTCACCGTCGATCATTCTAGGCGCGGGAGGAGACCTAGGAGGAGGGCAGAGTGAATTGGACACAACAGGCTTAAGCTTGGAGACGTGGAAAGTGGGACACACACGGAGGGAGGGGGGGAGGGCCAAACGCACAGCCACCGGGTTGATGATTTTGGAGATCACAAAGGGGCCGAGGAATCTCGGGGCCAATTTCTTCTTTTCTCCTTTCAGGTTGATGTCTCGAGATGACAGCCACACCCGCTGACCCACCTGGTAAGCAGGAGCTGGTCTCCTGTGACGATTGGCAGTGGAGCTGTTGCGCGCCGCTGTGCATAAAAGCGCGTCCTTAGTTTTGGCCCAAATCCTCTGGCAGCGCCTGATGTGCGCCTGGACGGAGGGAACGGCTAGCTCACCCTCCTGCTCAGGGAAAACAGGGGGGTTATACCCCAAGGACGCTTCAAAAGGTGACACTCCAGTTGCCATGGACTGGGCCGAATTATGGGCGTATTCTACCCAGGTCAGGTAGGAGCTCCAGGACGAAGGATTGGAGGATGTTATGCAGCGCAGAGCGGCTTCCAACTCCTGGTTCGTGCGCTCGCACTGCCCGTTGGATTGGGGATGGTGACCTGAGGAGAGACTCACCGTGGCTCTAAGGCGCTGCAAAAACTCCTCCAGACCTGGGAGACAAACTGCGGACCCCTGTCCAAGACCATGTCCAGCGGGATACCATGCAGTCTGACGACATGGTGGACCAGTAGATCGGCCGTCTTGCTTGCTGAAGGGAGACCGTGAAGAGGCACAAAATGGGCAGCCTTGGAGAATCTGTCCACAATTGTCAGGACCGTGTCATAGGTGTTAGAGACTGGTAAACCGGTGACGAAGTCAAGGGCGATGTGCGACCAGGGCCTGCCCGGGATCGGCAGAGGCTGGAGTAGACCCGCAGGTGGAGAGTTCTGGGTCTTGCCGGTTGCGCACTGGGGACAGGCCCGGACATAGTTGGTAACGTCTTTATGGAGACCTGGCCACCAAAATGAGCACTGCAGCCAACTCACCAGGCGGGTAATGCCGGGGTGACAAGCAAGTCTGGAGGTGTGGGCCCAATGGATCACCTCACCCCGAACTGCAGATGGAACAAAGAGTCTCCCCTCCGGCCCCCCGCCAGGATCCGGTTCCGTCTTCTGAGCGTCCAGGATTTTGTCCTTAATGGGCCAGGCGATCACTCCTAAGACGCACGACTTGGGCAGGATGGTATGACCGGATTCTTCTGGGCCCTCGTTGGCAAACTGTCTGGAGAGGGCGTCGGGCAGCCCATTCTTCGAGCCTGGACGATACGTGATGGTGAAGTTGAAACGAGTGAAAAATAGAGACCAGCACACCTGGTGGGCATTCAGACACCTCGCTGACCTCAGGTACTCGAGATTTTTGTGGTCCGTCCAGACCACAAAGGGTTGGGCTGCCCCCTCCAACCAGTGACGCCATTCCTCTAGCGCGAGCTTGATAGCGAGAAGCTCCCTGTCGCCGACGTCATAGTTACGTTCCGCCGCCGTCAGCCGTCGAGAGAAGAAGGCGCAGGGACGCTTGACTCCATCCACCGGCGAGCGCTGAGAAAGCACTGCCCCCACCCCCGTGTCAGACGCGTCAACCTCCACTAAGCACTGAAGCGCAGGATCGACCTGGGTCAGGACCCGGGAGGACGAGAATTCCGCCTGGAGGGTCTTGAAGGTGGTGGCCGCTTCCTCGGACCACTGGAAAGGCACCTTCGATGACGTGAGGCGGGTCAGGGGGGAGACAATGGCGCCGAAATTAGGGATAAAGCGCCGGTAGAAATTTGCGAAGCCAATAAACTGCTGCACCTGCTTCCTGGACGTGGGCATGGGCCACTCGACCACCGTTTTAACCTTCGCGGGGTCGGGGAGGATCTGGAGGAGGGAAATTTGTGGTGGCGCCTTGCATGGCAGCGGCCCTCTGATTCTACACTTGGGGTGTGTGTGATTAACACGGTAGATAGGTAAAACACAATCTCGTTCTGCTGTACATGATTGGTTGTACAGTTGAATGACAATAAAAGGTGATTTAGTATTTAGTATTTAGTTATGCAAAATGACGAACCCCAGGAAGGAGGTGGTACGGGCATAAAACTCGCATTTCTCGGCTTTAATGAACAGCCGGTTCTCCAGCAGCCGTTGTAGGACCCGCCTCACATGGGCCTGGTGTTCATCTCATGCCTTGGAAAAGATGAGTATATCATCCAGATATACAAAGACGAACACTCCCAGAAAGTCCCGGAGGACGTCGTTGATTAGACGTTGGAAGACGGCAGGTGCCTTGGTGAGCCCAAACGGCATCACGAGATACTCGAAGTGGCCGCTGGGCATCCTAAAGGCAGTCTTCCACTCGTCTCCCTCCTGGATCCTAACAAGATGGTAAGCGCTGCGGAGGTCAAGCTTGGTGAACCAGGTCGCCCCCTGGAGGGAGTGGAAGGCAGTGTCCATAAGGGGCAGTGTGTAACGGTCCTTAATGGTTATGTCGTTCAGGGCTCTGAAGTCGATACAGGGGCGTAGGGACCCATCCTTCTTTGCCACGAAGAAGAATCCCGCGCCAAGTGGGGACGAAGAAGGGCGGATGATCCCAGCGCTGAGCGACTCCTTAATGTACGTGTCCATTGCTTCTCGCTCCAGTGCAGAGAGGCTGTACAGACGGCCTGACGGCAAGGGGGCCCCCGGGCAGATGTTGATCGCGCAGTCGTAGGGTCGATGCGGGGGAAGAGACAAGGCTCTGGACTTACTGAACACCGCCCCTAAGTCGTGGAATTCCTGCGGCACCAGGGTCAGGTCCGGAGGTTCGGAGACGGGCGCTGATGGAGGGGAGGACGGTGCGCAGGGCACCGACTGGAGACAGGTGCCCAAGCAGAAGGTGCTCCAGGACAGGACGCTGTCGGTCCTCCAATCCAGGACAGGGTTATGCAGCCGCAGCCAGGGGTATCCCAGGATGACACGGTCCGACAAGGAGGGCAGGACGTAGAAGGACAAATCCTCCCGGTGGTTGCCGGAGACTATGATGGGGACTGGCTTTGTGCGATGTGTAACAGTTCCCAGGGGAGAACGGGAGAGAGTGACCAAGTTTAGGGGGTTAGGCAGTGGTTGACATGGTATGCCCAAACGGGTTGCCAGGCTTTTAGAAATAAAGCTCTGCTCTGCCCCGGAATCCACTAGTGCGTGAATGGAGTGCCCAGTGGAGTTGTGGCAGAACCGTAAGCGCAGTGTACAAGAGGATAGGGAGTTAGACCGGTTAGAGTCCACGAGGCCCCCTATAGTGACTCGCGGACCTCCCCGTTTGGCTTAACCGGGCACAGCTCCACGGGATGCTGGTCATCTCCACAATACATGCAGAGACCCCGTTCCCGCCAGCGTTGTCTCTCCGCTAGAGGGAGCTTAGTGCGCCCGATAGCCATGGCCTCTGGTTCATCGGCAGACTCCGGAGCCGGTAACGCCAGGGGGTGAGACTGAGCTGGGCGGAGGGAAGCTCCGCGCGAGCGGCTGGCAGACTTCCGCTCCGCAGCCTGCTCACGTAGCCTGTTGTCCAGGCTAATCGTGAGCGAGATTAGCTCAGAGAGTCGCCCTGGGAGGTCCCGGCCAGCTAGCTCATCCCTCAGACCAGAGTTGAGGCTACGGAGGAAAACGCTGCAGAGAGATGCCTCTCCCCAGCCCACCTCCTCCGCTGCCACCCGGAAGTCGACCGCGTATTCCGCCGCTGACCGGCCTCCCTGTTGGAGACCGAGAAGCCGGTCAGCGAGGACGCTGTCGAGACGGGAATGGTCAAAAACCTCTAGAAAGTCCTGCACGAACCGGTCATACGAGAGGTTAGCGTAACTGGGCTTCATCATTACGGCATAAGCCCAAGTTAACGCTCGCCCCTCGAGAAGATTGGCCATGTAACCGATTCGGCTGTGGTCTGAGGGGAAATCCCCGGAGACGCACAGAAACACAGACTCACACTGCAGGATAAACCCCTTCGCTCCACCGAGTTTCCCGCTGAAACGAGCGGGGGTTGGGATAGGTGTGAGACGGGTTGGCGCCCCCCAGCCAGGCTGGCCGGCCGAGGAGACAGCCGGAGCCGCGGCACCAGGAGGACCCGGAGGGAAGGACCGTGGAGAATCCAGGCGGTCTAACCAGTCAGTAATTAATGTCAATTGATTTAATATCACCTGCTGTTGGTGAGCTATCATATCCACCCGCGCCTCGAGGGTGGAAAAACGGCGTGCGAGCCCGCTGTCCGCTGGGCCGCTTTGCTGGAGACGTACTGACATATTGTCGGCCCAGGAAACACGCACGCAGGCTCAGGTAGATTTGACAGCTTTATTAAACAACAAGGTGAGTGTATGGATGCGTGTGTGAGAGATTAGTGTGTGATGCGGGTGGAGGATGCAAGCCAGGACAGAGCAGCACATCGTGCGGCCAGACAACCTTGCAGAGATGCGGTGGCTGGAGTTGGCAGGTCCCAAGCCTGGGAGACAACGTCCTGCTGTGCGTCCGGGCGAAGCGGTGAGGCAGAGGAGCGGTGGGACGATGGAGGGTAAGTCCACCGCTGGGTAATCCACCTGTGCACAGGGGAGGCTGATAGAAGAAGATGAGCAGACAATAATGACAGCTTACATGTCCTTTAGCATAAATCAGCAGGCCTGATGAGGAGGAAGCTGCTGGGAGATTTCGATGTTGGGAGACAGACGGCTCCAGGCTGCAGCTCAGGGCAGCATGGAATAAATAGCAGCACCCTAACGAGGAGCAGGTGTGCGCGCAGCTGAGGTGGAAGCCCGTGAGCTGCAGGTGATGACATGTGCAGGCCATCAAAGGAAAGATGATCGTGCACCAGCGTAGCACAGCTCTTACATAAGGCATTGATCTCTTCTGAAATCGGGAAAAAACAAAAATACTTAAATAAATAAACTAATTTAAAAAGTGTCATCTCTATAACTTGTTAATGATTTCTGAAAATTGGAAGGAATGATTGATATACAGTAGCTTGCCTTCACAAAGACGAGAAAATAATGATGTCTCTGCTGTGAGACGAATAGGCTTAATAGCTACAATGTTCCACACTGCGTGTGTGTTTATATATTCACATATTTATTCCATCTAGCTACAATGCTCCGCACTGTGTGTTTATATGTTCATATATTTATTCCATCTAGCTGCAATGCTCCGCATCGTGTGTCTATATATTTATGTTTATATGTACATATGTATACTCGCTGCTCTTGTTTTTTTCTTGCCTTCTGATTGTTGCTCTGAGTGTTGCTATCCCTGTGCTGTTGCAATCCTGGAATTTCCCCATTGTGGGACTAATAAAGGCTTATCTTATCTTATCTTATCTTATCTTAATCCCAGCTTTGTCCAACTGGGCTTGCAGCTGTCATGACGCCGAGTGCGGGTCTGTGCTGTGCTCAGGTCTTTTGGTTATTTTCCTTTTTCTGTATATGTATTTAGTCCTGATTTTCTTCCACTATTAACTGTGCTTTTATTTTGACAGTGTGGTCACATGACTTCCGCCTGACAAATCTGTTTGCGACCTGTCATAGCTGTTTAGTGTTTCTAATTATGTTCTCACTTGTGCATCCAAACCTGAGTCACATATTGGTTTCCCCCCTTGTATTATTTAAGTTCGCTGGCGAGGTTTATTCCTCGCTGCGACATCTCCCTGTGTAGACAGGAATCCCTACGTCTGACTCCTGTTTAAATATCTGCTTTGTGAATTTATTGTAAGTAACCTTTCATGGTTTTTCATTATTGTATCTTCCTGTCGTCACCCCTCGTGGTCCATGTTTATTGCCTTTTTTGTAATTGCCCTTTGTGGCCAGTATTTGCATTCCTTATTATTCTTTATTAAATGAGCAAACTCATAGCAGGCGAATGGTGCCTTATTTCTGCCTTAAAGGGCCATTTATGACAGTGGGTCGCAGCCAGTAGGTGCCAGCAGCTGTGGGTTTGCCTTTTTTTTCTTTTCTTTTTCCACTCACCTTTTTTCGTGGCCATAAGGAGAGGCTGTCAGTATGTTCCCAGCATGAGGAAGGACGATGCCAGCCGGGCGTCCCAGCATAGATGAGCAGTGGGCAGCTGAGTTCATCTAGGGCTATGTTGCTTAAGCCCTCACCTCCTGCAGCCCGAAGAAGGTTCTGGAGAGCATTGTGACAGCAGCCAGGATTGTGGAGGCGCACCCCGGTTTGGGTAATTATCCCGAGTTCATTGAATTGCTGTCTACCATCTCCGCTCTCCAGCAGCAATTCCCGGGGTTGGCGATAGGCTCATCTCCAGCCCGTAGACAACGCCTCCCGGCGCAGACCTCTCCTCCCCGTGACTCGGAAGTACCGAAGTGGATGGAGGAAAGTCACCGGGTCCAGTCGCCACAACTTCCCTGCCATTAACCAGCCATGGGCCATCGGAAGAACTCCTCCGTCTCTCCGTTTTCGCCGTGTCAAGAAGGTTCTACAGCAGCTTCAGTATCTGGGGTTTCCTCTCCAGCTGTCTCGTCAGTTCCCTCTTCCTGGGTCATCACAGCTGTTCCCCCACTCTTCCACGGTGCCTCCTCTCACTGCTGAGAGCCCATCTGGTTCTCCCCCAGCTCTTCCTGTCACCATGCCTGCAGGGGTGGCTCCTCCATGTTCTCCAGAGGGGCCCACGATCACCGCAGTCACAGAAAAGGAAGAAACTGGGTTTGCTGCAGCAGGAACCACTGTACCCTGGGAAAACAGACAAGTGCTTTTTCACTCTATATCACCATCTTATGAATTGCCTTGCCTTATTCCCGGGAGTGAGGCTCAGTTAGTGCAGTCCACTGACTCTTCACCACCTGCTGCAGCCACTAAAACTTTTCCTGCTCTCTCTGTGTCTCCCCCTAAGCCACCTGAGTGTCCGCCGGTTCTGGGATTAAGCCACCGGAGGGAGGAGGAGCCTGCAGCCCTGGAAAACCTAGTTCCAGCCCCGCAGCCATGGTCCAAACAGAGGAAGAGTGCTGTCTGCATTCCAGAGCCTGAGCCGACAAGGAAGCGTCCCCAGGCTTCAACTGTGCAAGATTCAGCACCAGCAGGAAAGCTGATCTCCTGTCGCCACACTGGGTAAGCCACCCGCTTGGGTCACATCACCAGGGGGTTCCAGAACTGCAGTGGCCATCACGCCTGCTGTTGGGGCCACCACAGCAGAGTCCGAGCTGGACCTCCAGAGGGCCGTGCCAGAGACATCGTCATCTGGACTGACGGAGTTCCTGGTGGTGGAACTTGAGCTCAGGCAAATACTCTCCTTTGTTTTTGTTGTTTCTGTATTGGAGAGATCTTGCCTGGCTCTTGGGGGGGGGGGGGAAGCCAGGTGCAGCCACAAGCTGCACCTTGAGCTCACCTCGCCGCATTCCACTGTCGCCCTGACCCTCTTATTATTCTATCCGAGTCTTTTCTCAGGGTCACCGAGAATCATCCAGCTACGCTAGAGGTCTCCGTGGGTTCGGGTCCGTCGCCTGAGGTCTTCGTGGGTCGAGCTCCTCCAACCAAGGTCGTCATGGAGGCTCCATCCCAGTCCAGGACCTCCGTGGGTGCTGCTCACCCTCCTGCTGAGGTCATCGTGGAGGCTCCATCCCAGCCAGGGACCTCCGAGGGTGCAGTTCCTCCTCAGTCTGGGTCTCTGTGGGTTCTGTGTTCCAGCTTGAATCCTACGTGGGTGTGGCGCTCCAGTGTGTACCCGCTGTGGGTGCTACGCTCCAGCTCCGGGCCCAGCTAGGGTGCCGCAACGCCTCAGTCCAGGGCCACCGAGGGTGCCGCAATGCCTCAGTCCGGGGCCACAACGGGTGCTGCTTCACCCCAGTTCGGGGTCACCGAGGTTGTGGCGCCTATGTCTAAGGCTGCAGCAGGTCCTCGGTCCACATCCGGGCCTGTCGTGTTTCTCCCATCACCATCACCTCCATAGGGTGTCCATCTCAAGGTTCCAGGGGGCCGCGGAAAGCACTGGTTCCATCTACCACCTTCAGGGGGAGGTGTGTGGTGCACTGCAACCCATTGGCCCAGAGATGCAGGGAGACTACCCGAACTCTCTCGTTTACTGGGGTGGCTTCTAAATCCTGGTAGACCATCCGATGGACTCTTTCATCCAAGTTGGGGGCTCTGGAGACCTGGTAGGCCACCCAACCTTTTCCACCTGATGGTCAGGTGGAGCCGGGACTCTGGAAGGCCACCAGAACTGTTTCCATATTTATCTAGTATTGCTTAGTTTTCTTAGTACTTTGTTTTGTCAGTGTGTGGATCATGTGTATTTCAGGTTGATTTTGTTTTCTTGTCTCTCCCTCCAGGCCTGGATCCCCACCACCACCTTCCCGGGGTCAGTTTTTGAAGTTATTTCTGCTGGGGAGGGAGGTGTACTTTCATTCCTTTTGATGTTACTGCAGGGTGTTGTGGCTCCACCCCTTAAGGGAGGGGCACATAACAAAATGTGGAAAAAGTGAAGTGCTGTGAATACTTTCCGGATGCACTGCAAGAACAGTAATTGACATTTCTCCCAGAAATAAATTTATCGTTACCTACATATCATCATCAAAAGATATTTCTGCCAGAAATACTTGTATTCAGGTTAGTTACATATGAACAGTAATTAACATTTCTGCCAGAAATACATTTATTACCGACAT
This sequence comes from Pholidichthys leucotaenia, assembly GCA_020510985.1. NCBI lineage: Eukaryota > Metazoa > Chordata > Actinopteri > Cichliformes > Pholidichthyidae > Pholidichthys > Pholidichthys leucotaenia. Next base: position 329,469,502 of record CM035840.1, on the reverse strand, counting down.
ATCATGATCAATAGAAATTTCTGTAAGAAATCCAGTTATTGGTGTTGGCTACATATGAACAGTAACTTTTGGGAGTATGGTGTTGGACTTCTCCACCCAGGGGACAATGGACCAAAGGAGGAGGTGTCACCGGGGGGTATCAGAGGGGACAGTAAGGACTATGCGCCCCCTGGGGAGAGGAGTAAATGCCGGAGAGAAGTAGGGTGTTGGAGCAGAGCTGGCGTTGTGTTATGTTAATGTGTCACACAATTCTTTGTTCAGACAACAGTGGTTATGGCCGGAAGTGCAGGTCTCGATGCATGGGAATAAAGGTATAAAAGAAGAATGCACAGAGACCCATGAGATTCTTTTGCTGTAAAATATGTTGGAGAAAGAACAAAGTAACTGTGTTGTCCAGCTCGTTGTCTCGCCTGCCTCGTTTCTCCATAAACTAACATTTCTGCAAGAAATTAATTTATTGTTGCCAATGATCAATAGATATTTCTGCCAGAAATCCAGTTATTGTTGTTAGCTACATATGAATAGTAACTGACATTTCTGCCAGATATAAATTCATTGTTACCTACATATCATAATCAATAGATAATTCTGCCAGAAATACTTTTATTCAGGTTAGCTACATATGAACAGTAATTAACATTTTTGCCAGAAATACATTTATTACCAACATATCATGATCAATAGAAATTTCTGTGAGAAATCCAGTTATTGGTGTTAGCTACATATGAACAGTAACTAACATTTCTGCCAGAAATACATTTATTGTTGCCTACATATCATCAATAGATATTTCTGACAGAAATCCAGTTATTTTTGGTAGCTATATATGCACAGGAATTGACATTTCTGCCAGAAACACATTTATTACCAACATATCATGATCAATAAAAATGTATGTGAGAAATCCAGTTATTGGTGTTAGCTACATATGAACAGTAACTAACATTTCTGCCAGAAATACATTTATTGCTGCCGATCCTCATCAACAGATATTTCTGCCAGAAATCCAGTTATTGTTGTTAGCTACATATGAACAGTAATTGACATTTCTGCCAGAAATACATTTATTCAGGTTAGCCACATATGAACAGTAACATTTCTGCCAGAAATACATTTATTCAGGTTAGCTATACTGTATATGAATAGTAACATTTCTGCCAGAAATACATTTGTTAGCAACTTATCATCAACAATAGATATTTCTGCCAGAAATACTTTTATTCAGATTAGTTACATATGAAGAGTAATTAATATTTCTGCCAGAAATACATTTAACACCGACATATCATGATCAATAAAAATGTCTGTGAGAAATCCAGTTATTGATGTTAGCTACATATGAACAGTAATTGACATTTCTGCCAGAAATACATTTATTGCTGCTGATTATCAGCAATAGATATTTCTGCCAGAAATACATTAATTCAGGTTAGCTATATATGAACTGTAACTAACATTTCTGCAAGAAACACATTTATTGTTATCTACATATCATCATCATTAGATATTTCTGCCAGAAATACTTTTATTCAGGTTAGCTACACATGAACAGTAATTTACATATCTGCCAGAAATATATTTATTGTTACCTACATATCATGATCAATAGATAAATCTACCAGAAATCCAGTTATTGGTGTTAGCTACACATGAACAGTAACTAACATTTCTGCCAGAAATACATTTATTGTTGCCTACATATCATTATCAAAAGAAATTTCTGTCAGAAATCTAGTTATTTTAGTCTGCTACTTGTGAACAGTAATTAACGTTTCTGCCAGAAATCCATTTATTGTTACCAACATATCATCAACAATAGATATTTCTGCCAGAAACTCATTTACTCAAAATAAATGAGTTTGGCAGTAACTGACATTTCTGCCAAAAATACATTTTTCCTACATATCATCATCAATAGATATTTTTACAAGTAATACTTTTATTCAGGTCAGGTATTCATGAAGAGTAATTGACATTTCTGCCAGAAATACATTTATTGTTCCCTACATGTCATGAATAGATATTTCTGACAATAATCCATTTATTCTGGTTTGCTACATATAAACAGTAATTACATTTCTGCCAGATAATACATTCATTGTTAAGATAGCAGCATAACTTGATGCCTACATGATTTTTTTTGCATTCTAGAGTTAATTAGTTAGTCATGTGTATGATAAAAAGAGCTTATTTTAGATACTGTAATGAACTGAACTTGAAAGTGCAAAAACTGCACAAAATTATTGCTAGAGAACAATGACTATTTCAAAACTTAAATTCTTCTTTCCTGCTGTTTGTCTGGACATATCTACTCTTAGATAAAACAGAAGCAGCAAAGGTACTGAGCATAGAGGGCAAAAAAAAATAAAATCCCGAAACAAAGGTATTGATCTTGTCATACTAGTATCAAGTGTATAACCACACATGGCACGAGCATTTCTGACAGAAATACAGTTGATAGGTTTAGAAAAAGATGGTTTATTTTTCTAGCAGTTGGTTACAAACCATTTATCAGTTAGAACTCCTTTATGACAGCAGACTGGTTTTTAAAACTACATTTGCGCTGAAGCTCATAGATTAATCAGCAGAAATGTAGCTAATAAGCTAACATTCACTTATTATAGCTGTAACAAAAATACAGATTTTGGTTCATTTAGGTAATGAAGCTAACATTACTTAGGTCTCATAAAGTTTTCTGTTTTAAATTAAGGTGGCAATGCAGCAAATTTTATAAATTACCTTTAGGCAGATCACGCAGTCTCGTCTCCCCTGTGCACTGAAAGGCGCCAGCAGCGGGTGGAGTCAAAACCCCACATCATTGGCTGAAGTTCTGTTTGAATCTATTGGCTGATGGAGGGGCGGGCGGGACTTCTGGGAGGACAGGATTTCTTCCAGAAAGAGTCCAGGGCAAACTTGTCCCACTTGTCCCACCTGCACCTGGCCAGCGGCAGATAGAGAGCAACGCTGCTTGTATGAGCACACATGATGCTGATGACAAGCATCTGTTGTTAATGAGGCAGCGGTTGTTGACAGTACAGGTAAACAACATTTTGTTTACTATTTTTTCTAATTGCAAGATTTGCAGAGGCCAAAGGTCACAAGGTTAAGTTTAAATATGATCAACTGTATTCCCTAGGCATGCACAGGATATCTGCAGCCTCAGCAGTTGACATTACATGAGATTAAATACAGTTTGTTTGTTTTGTTAAGATCCCCATTAGCGCTTGTATAAAGCAATAGCTATTCTTCCTGGGGTCTAATATACTGTATATATTCCCCCTTGTGTCCATGTTGTACAGAGGAGGGAGCACAATAGATGCCTCTGTAAAATAGACCAGTCAGCAGACCATGAACAGGACCCAGTTGGCAAATGTGGGTAAGTCAGTCCCTCCAGGATTTCACTGGATATTTTTATGATTGTTGTGGTCCAAAAAGCCTGAATTGGTGGGAGCTTTAAAAAAAATGATGAAAGTTGTGATGTTTTGAGAGATTTTTCTGCACTAAAAGTTGTGAGAAAAATTACAGATTTTAAAGATTGCTGTACAGAAAACACTTTTTTGTGCAACAGCAAATACAGACTTTAACACAGTTAAGTAAGAATTAAGTAGCTGCTCTGTAGAAGAGCTTGGAAGAACGAGGCGATGTGATATATAAACCAAAGTTTATTATCAGCTCCTCTAACAAGTCTCATCCTAGTGCAGCAGCAGAAGAAGGAAAAAGAGACCGAACACCTTCGGCTCTATGAACTTATACTTGCACAAAACAAAAGACATGCATATCAAAAGCTGACATCCCTCATTATCTTAATCCCCCCGTTGTCTTCGTACTCCTCCTCATGGCCCTGGGGGGTGAGGGCAGCTCCTCCGGTCTCCACCGCAGTGCCTGGGAAGCTCTTTGATCTTCACTGGCGGCTGAGACTCTTTGTCCTGTTCTGAGGTGTGAAGTCGCCTTACATATGTAATCACCAAACATTCTCACATGCTTCAACATATGTAGGTTATGGAATATATGATTAATATAGACCACAGCCCCCCCCCCAAACAACTAAGAAAAGGACAATAGAAAAATTCACAGTTTAAGATAATTACTATGACATAATAACTGCTACACCTCTTGCCACAGAAGAAACTTTCCAGCAGCCATGCTCCTAAGAGAGTTCAGTGGTAATCATAACAGCATAGTAAAATCACAAGTCAGTCCTAAACTGTTACAGCACAATTAGTGAACAACTGTTGAGTAGTTTGCATCAGTCTCTGTGCTGTCTGGGTTTTAATCTTCTCCCGAATCTGCTGTGGGTCCGCTTAGGCGTCCTGCTGGGACCTTCCTGTAAGGAATCTGCAGCTTGGGGAGGAGAGTGATTATTTGTTCCCTGCAGGGGGGCTGAGTCTTTTCTCTTGGGGGGTCTACCCCGCCGAGGTGCTCTCGCCAACTGTGCAGGCTCGTCTCTCAACAAGAAGGCAGGTTTAAGTCTGTCAATGCTGACTGTTTCTTTTCTATCCCCAAAATCAAGCACAAAGTGTTTATCACCAGGTTCCAGCACTCTGAATGGCCCATCGTATGGTGGGCGGAAAGTTGGTTTTAAAGCTTCATGCCTAACAAAAACAAATTCAGCGTTTTTTAAAGCTTGGGGTACAAAAACCCGTGGAAAAGAGTGATGTGCCGGTCCGGGGAGAGAGTCCGGTCCGCTGCTGCCTAAAAACCTCGGGGCTGGAAAATGCCCTGGCTCTGGGTTTTCTGGTAAAAATTCACCTGGGAGCCTGAGAGGTTGTGCAAAAACTAATTCTGCTGGGGAGGCGTCTAGATCCTCTTTAGGCGCAGCACGCAACCCCAATAAAACCCAGGGAAGTTTATTTACTCAATTTTAAAAATTAAAATTAAATTAAATCACCCTTATTGTCATTCAACTGTACAACCAATCATGTACAGTAGAACGAGATTGTGTTTTACCTATCTACTGTGTTAATCACACACACCCCAAGTGCAGAATCAGAGGGCCGCTGCCATGCAAGGCGCCGCCACAAATTTCCCTCCTCCATTCCATTATTGCTGAGCACCAAGCTGGATGGCAGGAAGTTCCACTTTTATATGGTCTTCGGCATGACCCGGCCGGAATTTGAACCCCTGCCTCCCGGGTGTGGGGCGGATGCTCTACCAACTGAGCCACCACTCCGGTATTTGTATCCGTTAGTGAGGCTCTGAGGGCGGCCTTTAAAGATCTGTGAAAACGCTCGCGTAACCCATTAGCCTGAGGGTGATAAGTGGTGGTGCGGTGAATTGTCGCCCCTAAGCTGCTGGACATGGCTGACCAAAGCTCCGAGACAAATTGAGGCCCCCTATCGGACGTGATGTCCGATGGGACGCCGAAACGTGCCACCTAGTTTGTCAAAAAAACGCGAGCGACTTCCTCCGCGGTGGTTGACGCCAGAGGGACTGCCTCTGGCCAGCGCGTGGTGCGGTCTATCATTGTTAACAGGTGTGTGAAACCTTGGGAGGAAGGTAGTGGTCCCACGAGGTCGACATGAACGTGGTCGAACCTTCTAGCAGGGATTGGAAAAGGCTCCAGAGGGGCTTTTGTGTGTTTGTGTATTTTGGCTCGCTGACAAGAAATGCAAGTTTTTGCCCATTCTTTTACATTTTTGCGCAGGCCAGGCCACACAAACTTTTCGGCGACCATTTTAACCGAGGCGCGCACACCTGGGTGCGCGAGGGAGTGAATTGAGTCGAAAATACGGCAGCGCCACGTAGCTGGGACTAACGGGCGAGGTCGGCCGGTTGAGATATCGCATATTAGGGGGGGCACGCCGTCGCGTAGACCCCTTTCCTCCAGCCTTAACCCTGTTGGTCCAGACAAGAGTGCACGCACGTCCGCGTCACTACTTTGTTCCTCTGCCATGGCTGCATAATCTATCCCTGCATGGATTGGGGCCGCGTATGTGTCCGCATTGGTGAAGAGTTTCGCGGCTGAGGTAGTATAATCTGTCTCCTCGCGCTCTGACGATGTCACAGCGCGAGAGAGGCAGTCTGCTACCACGTTAAGTTTGCCTGCCACATGTCGAATGTCTGTGGTGAACTCTGAAATCGCAGCCAGCTATCTTTGTTGCCTGCCTGACCACGGTTCGGAAATTTTAGCCATAGCAAAGGTGAGCGGTTTGTGGTCTACAAAAGCCGTGAAACTCCGCCCTTCTAACCAGAACTGGAAGTGGCGGATGGATAAATGAAGCGCTAGCAGCTCCCTGTCAAAAGTGCTGTATTTACGCTCGGTTTGGTTTAGCGATTTGCTGAAGAATGCCAAAGGTTGCCAGATTCCGCTGACATGTTGTTCTACAACTGCCCCTATAGCTAGGTCCGAAGCGTCTGTGGTTAGCGCAATGCGGGCCGAGAGATCGGGGTGAACCAACAATGTGGCATTAGCTAGGGCGCTTTTTACTTCCGCGAAGGCGTGTTCGCGCTCCGGGGTCCATTCGACCGCGTTGGAAGCTTTTTGTTTTCTGAGCGCGTCATATAGGGGCTGCATGAGCTGAGCTGCGTGGGGGAGGAAACGGTTGTAAAAATTAACCATTCCTAAAAATTCTTGCAGCGATTTGACTGTTTGTGGCCGTGGGAAACTTTTTATCGCGTGAACTTTGTCTGGAAGTGGGACTGCCCCCTTCGGAGAAACTCTGTGTCCTAAAAAATCAATTTGTGACACGCCGAATTTGCATTTGGCTGGATTGATTATTAACCCGTGCTCTTCTAGCCTCTGAAAAACCATAGTGAGATGCCGCTCGTGTTCTTCCTCAGATGGGCTGGCTACCAGCATATCGTCGAGGTAGACGAAAACAAAAGGAAGGTCGCGTAATACTGCGTCCATCATCCGCTGAAAGGTTTGAGCCGCGCCTTTGAGGCCGAAAGGCATTTGCAAAAATTCAAAAAGGCCTGTCACCATGGGGTGAGACGCCGGCTCGGCGCTCAGCCCATGCTCCTTTTATCCCTGCCTCTCATTGGGCAGTGCCTCAGCTGGTTCCCAGCTGTCAGTGTCACGGGACGGCTGGGGCCAATTAATCCTCATCAGCTGGGGCGCTGTTAATGAGTATAAAGAGGAGCAGCTTCGATCATTCGGGGCTGCGACATAAGCACTGCTAGGCTGAAGCCCCTTCGTCTGGTGTCAGCCTCAACTCCCCTTGCAGCATTCCGGTGTTTGTATCCCGCTGTGAGTATGCACGTCTTGTTACCCCCACGTCCGGTACAAGCTACCTACCCCTGCGCTGTGCAGCCTGAGAATGTACGTCTGTATGAGTGTCTGTGCTCTCCTCATCCCTTATCCCTTACCCAGAATAAAACATCTCGACTCACTGGCTTGTCCCTGGCTCTGATTGCCCGGCTCCCTAGAGCCGGATATGACAGTATGTCGCAGCCAGAAGAGTTGCCGGCGGCCGTGAGTCGCCGTGGAAATGTACCTTTCTGTCCGGGTGTCAGCGCTGCTAGCATGCCGTTTCCCAGGAGTCACTTCCGGCGCCAGGGCGACGAGCTGAGGTCCATCTCGGAGGCTGTCGACGGGACGTTCTTCACCCTGCACGACGCCTCCAACGCGAGACGCTGGCATCCGGGCCGTGCTGAGGAACTCCTGGACTGTCACCCTCACTCTCTGTACCATCTGGAGGACAGTGCCAGGATAGACGCTGCAGGTACACAGCGAGAGAAGCTCCACGGGGTGGATGGAAATCCCGGCAGGGAGTCGAAGTGGGCGACGTCTTTCCCCGCTTCGGAGTCCCGTTCCTGCCGCTATTCCAGTCCGGGAGTTCGCGCCAACCAGTGGACTTCCCCCGACCTGCGCCACGTCACTCGGGATTCCCTTCAAGGAGCCGCAGCTGACAGCAGTTATGTCCGGGGTCGAGTGGCTGTCGCGAGCTCTACTGTGTTCCCTGTCACCACCTTCAGGCATGTGGCGGCGGCAGTGAGATTGATGGTGAGGACTTTAGGGCTACGAAGCTTTCCCGTGCTCGACGCCTTCCTCGTCTCGATCTCCGATCTGGAGCGGCGAATCCTGGGTTTCCCCCTCGCTTCGTCCCCTGGGAGTAGTCGTCATCACATCGCCGAGTCACCTCTGCACGAACCTCGTCCGGATCCAGTTCTGGGTCATCGTCAGGACCGTTCCTCCCACGCAGCTGTCATCCCTTCGCCTCGTCAGTGTGGAGATTCTACAGCCTCGTCCCCTGAGCCTCGTTCCCCCGCTGTCATTCCTGGACATTCGGGCTGGCTCACCCCGGCTGTTTCCCCCTCCTCCTCGACGCGCTTCCTGACCGCTGTGTGTGCCTGGAATCCCGGCCTGGTGAGCTCTCTGCTGGAGACAACGCGAGCGATCCTCAGACGAATTCCCGGGGGGTCCTCCGTTATCGCCGGGCGGGGAGAGGAAGAAGCAGAATCCACTACAGCAGGCGATACTCAACCTCCAGGGGGCAGGCAAGTCATTGTTTTTTCACACCTGCTTAATGATTTGCTCTGTCACATCCCTGGAGGAGAAGTTCAGGGTTCGCAGCTCCCTGAACTCTCCCCACCTGCTGTAACCTGTATTCCTAATCCCGCATCCTCTGTGTCTCTCTCCGCCGAGCGGTCCCCGGCTCCGGGTCAACGTGGTGGGATATGGAGAGGGCCTGTGGTTCCGCAGCTACATTGCGGACGGAGGAGGGGGACTGACTGCTGCGTGGAGTCTACGCTGACGACTGAGCGTCCCTGGGTCTCCACGGAGGAGCGGTTCGGTCCAGCGGGACGAGATTCTTCTGGCTTCACGCCGAGTGGGTCGTCGGCGGGGTTACCTGCGCTAGAGGGATCTCAAGCTGCGCTGACCATCGTGCTGGCTGCGGGGCCCGACGCGGCTAGATGGGAGCCTGACAACGACCTCCTGACGACGGATCCTGGATCTTCGCAGTCCTGGACGGCGTCAGAACCCGAGATCAGGCGAGTGCTCTCCTTTCTTTTCTTTCTTTTTATCTTTGAGCACTTCAGCCTATCTCCAGGGGAGACGAGCAGGGTGCAGCCGCCCGCTGTGTCTGAGCTCGTCTCGCCGGGTTCTGGCGCTGCCGGTGATCCTGATCCCGGTTCTGTTTTCTCTTCTGAGCCTTCTTCCAGGGTCACCGGCGAGGAGTTGCTGTTCCTCGTGGTGCTGGAGGGTCCGGGTTCAACGTTGGAGGTCGGTTCTGGTGCAGTGTCCAACGTGGGTTCGCCCGAGACCCAATCGGGGTCCAACGTGGGTTCGCCTGAGGCCCGATCGGGGTCCGACGTGGGTGCTGCCCCAGTGTTGTCCAGGTCCGGTGAGGAGGTGGCCGTTTCCCTGAGGCCCGCCGCCCTCGTCATCGGCTCTCCCCTGAGCCTCTTCCACCGGGATCCGCTCTGACCCTTCGTCCGTCTCAACGGTCCTGGTGGTTGAGTGATGCGGGTCGACGACCCGACCCGCAAAACTTTCGGTTCGGCGATCTGGTTTCCCCCCACTGGTCTGTGTTTGGCTTTGGGCGGCCTGGTTCGGCAGCCGTTGGACTGGATTCCTGGGATCTGGGCCCAGAGTTCGCCGTCCGAACATTTCTCTTCCCCGGGTTGCCAACTGGACAATGGGCGGGGAGATTACCAGAACAATTCCGGCCGTTTTGGACTCTGCCTGCCGTCTCCTCGGGTGTCCTTTACTTCTCTTATTATTATTGAAGTCACTCGGGTGTAGTTTCTTTGTCCATTAGGGGAATATATGTTTTTGTGCTGTGTGTTTTTTTTTTTAACCATACTCAGCATTTTTTATCGTATTGTTATCCTGTTACCCTGTCACCTTTTTTTCCTCTTGGTGACTCACCTTATGTATCGCGCTGTGTATTGCATTTTCTTATCTTTACTCAGCGTTTTCATTCATCCTTACCTTAGCCTTGGCCTCGTCGGTGCATCATGGAGTATGCGTGTGGTTTCCTGTTCAACCATACTCTGTGATCACCCCATTCTGTCTTATTATCCTCGTGGGGGGCCTTCCCTAGCCCCGACTTTAACATTGACTGTGTTTGTTATTGTTTGAAGTAATGTGTTTCATTCCCACTTAACCGTACTTCATTATTACCCATTTGTCCTTGTCACCTCTGTTTCTTTAGGTGATCTTTTATATATTCAGTGCTGTGTGTTTTGTTTTCTTTAGTATCCATGCACAGCGTTTTTCATCATTTTTTGTCCTGACCTTTGTCTTGTTGGTGCATTATGGAGTAGTGTGTTTTGTTCCCCTTAACTATACTCTGTGATTGCTTTATTCATTCCTGCCACCTTTTTGGTGGGTTTTTGGTTTTCTTTTTTTGCCCCGATCTATACGTTATTTGTATGCTGTCTGTAGTCATATTTGGTATTTTCCCTACCTGTGTCCTAACTCAGTTTTCTCCCTAACTGTGCTCTGGGTTAATCCTTTTCCCTGTGTTGTAGGGTATTGTATTTGGGTTTTTTTTTCTCTGCCCTGCTGCCCTACATTGGTCTATTGTTTTTTTTGTCCTTCCCTTTGCATCTTCCCCTCCGGTCCTGCCTCCCTTCCGCCCACCCTAGGTGGGGAGGGGGGGGGGGGGGGCTGGGATGTTCCTGGTCGTTCGGGAGCCCGACCGTGAGGGGGAGGCTCTGTCACCATGGGGTGAGACGCCGGCTCGGCGCTCAGCCCATGCTCCTTTTATCCCTGCCTCTCATTGGGCAGTGCCTCAGCTGGTTCCCAGCTGTCAGTGTCACGGGACGGCTGGGGCCAATTAATCCTCATCAGCTGGGGCGCTGTTAATGAGTATAAAGAGGAGCAGCTTCGATCATTCGGGGCTGCGACATAAGCACTGCTAGGCTGAAGCCCCTTCGTCTGGTGTCAGCCTCAACTCCCCTTGCAGCATTCCGGTGTTTGTATCCCGCTGTGAGTATGCACGTCTTGTTACCCCCACGTCCGGTACAAGCTACCTACCCCTGCGCTGTGCAGCCTGAGAATGTACGTCTGTATGAGTGTCTGTGCTCTCCTCATCCCTTATCCCTTACCCAGAATAAAACATCTCGACTCACTGGCTTGTCCCTGGCTCTGATTGCCCGGCTCCCTAGAGCCGGATATGACAAGGCCGAAAGGGGTTATTACAGCTGTTTTAGGAATGTCCTCTGCTCGAACTGGGACTTGATGATAACCGCGGACCAGGTCTATTTTTGAAAAAATGCGCGCACCCGCCAGATGCAGTGAAAAATCCTGAATGTGAGGAATTGGGTAGCGGTCATGCGCTGTTGCATTGTTTAATCTGCGGTAATCGCCGCACAGTCTCCAAGAACCGTCGGATTTCGGAACCACGTGAAGTGGTGAGGCCCAGGGGCTTTTCGAGCGTCTAATAATGCCTAATTTTTCAAGAGTGGCAAACTCGTCCCGAGCTATGGCGAGCTTGGCCGCGTCTAAGCGCCGAGCTTTGGCAAATACGGGTGGGCCTGTTGTGGGAATAAAATGTTCAACCCGTGTTTAGCCACTGTGGCTGAGAATTTGGGAATTGTGAGTGCTGGAAATTGGGTGAGGAGTTGATCAAACTTACCTCCTGCTGTGGTGACGCTAGCCTGCACGGGTGGTGGAGAAAGTCGAGCTGAGCAGGGAATAGAAGCAAAGGACAGTGCATTAACCAAGCGTCTGTTTGCTAGATCAACTAATAACCCATGTGCACACAAAAAATCTGCGCCCAACAAGTTAAAACTCACCGCCGCTACAACAAATGTCCATCTGTAGTTGCGGCCGTGGATGCAGAGGTGCAGGCTCTTTTCGCCAAAAGTGTCGATGGTGGAGCCGTTGGCTGCCACCGCTCCATTGCCCCGGGGGCCCATGGCCCGGTCTGCTTGGGAGGGCATGACAAAACTTAGTTGAGCTCCCGTGTCGATAAGGAACCGCTTGCCGGTGTGTCCGTCCGTCACATATAAAAGCTTGCTTTTTTCGCCGAGAACCGCCGCTGTTAACGGCTCTCGGCTTCGGCGTTTTCCGGAAATTGTGAATTTGCAGGGGGAAACGCATTTGTAAGCCTTCTCGGCGAAGTGGTGGTGGTAATAACAAACGTCGCTCCGTCTGTTGCGTCCTGGCCGTGTCGCTGTCACCGCGGGCTGATTCTGCTCGGTGATTTGTGGCTCCTCGTGGCTCCGGACATCAGCATTGAGGTCTGCGGATGCTGCTGTGGGTGTCTGCTCCTTGCAGGCGTTGACGAGCCATTGAGCTTCGTGAGCTAGCGTGCGGAAGTCTTGCTGGGTGCTGCATCGCATGTTGGCCAGCGTCCCTCTCATGTGTGGCGGCAGCGTACTGAGGAATATGAAATGAAAGAGGAAGTTGTCATTGTCCTCTTCTTTAAGTTGCAGCAAGTCCTCCATGAGGGCCTTGGGTCTGCCTCCTCTGTGGCCGTAAACTGCCAGGATCCTCTCGGCTCTCTCCTCGGCTGAGGGGACGTAATTTGCCACGATGGTCGCTTTCAGTTCTTCATATTTGTCCTGGGCCGGCGGCCGTTGGATTATGCTCCGCGCACATCTTGAAGTGGCGGCGTTGAGTTTGGCGACGATGTGATAGAACTTTGTATCGTCAGCCGTGATGCCCGCAAGTGCAAACTGGGCTTCAGCTTGCTGAAACCACGAGGCGGGGTCTTCCTGCCAGAAGTCCGGCAGGTTGACGGTGACGGCGTTTGTGTAGACCGTCACTGCTGTGTCCGTAGGGTGAGAGTGCCTTGCTTCGGCTCTCTCTGCGGCGCTGGTGCTCGGTTGAGCCCTCTCTATCACTTCTGCCGAGGGGGAACGTCATCCATCTGTTCCCCTGTCTGCATGGGCGCCGGTGTCTGCCTGGGTCGCCACAGATGAGTCGATCGCGGGGGAACGCCTCTGGTCCATCCTCGCGTCAGGGTCACCAGTGTAGAAGAGCTTGGAAGAACGAGGCGATGTGATATATAAACCAAAGTTTATTATCAGCTCCTCTAACAAGTCTCATCCTAGTGCAGCAGCAGAAGAAGGAAAAAGAGACCGAACACCTTCGGCTCTATGAACTTATACTTGCACATAACAAAAGACATGCATATCAAAAGCTGACATCCCTCATTATCTTAATCCCCCCATTGTCTTCGTACTCCTCCTCATGGCCCTGGGGGGTCAGGGCAGCTCCTCCGGTCTCCACCGCAGTGCCTGGGAAGCTCTTTGATCTTCACTGGCGGCTGAGACTCTTTGTCCTGTTCCGAGGTGTGAAGTCGCCTTACATATGTAATCACCAAACATTCTCACATGCTTCAACATATGTAGGTTATGGAATATATGATTAATATAGACCACATGCTCATAAATTTGACATGAAAATGACCAACACGCTAAGCTACTCTTGCTGAGAACTTGAATCAGAAGGTTGAAAAAAATAATTATCCATTACAACAGCTAAATTGCATTGAATGCGTGTTGAAGTATAAATTTGGAAATTATGGCAGCACCTTCATTTGAAAACTCCCTAACCACAGCAGTCCCCAACCACTCGGTACCGAGCACAGAGAAAAAAGAAATAATTTATTCTGTTGCTTTGTATTGCACACCAATAACTGAACACCACTCGGGTTCAGATCGGGCAGGCCGTTCCTTCCAATCACCCCCTTCCAGGTTTCATTGTCATTGCTCACATGTGCATTGAAGTCCCCCAGTAGGACAATGGAGTCTCCAAGAGGAGCACTCTCCAGCACCCCAGTCAGAGACTCCAAAAAGGGTGGGTACTCTGAACCATCATTTGGTGCATAGGCACAAATGACGGTCAGGACCCGTTTCCCAACTCGAAGGCGCAGGGAAACAACCCTTTTGTCCACCAGGAAAAACTCCAATATAGAGGCAGCAAGGTGGGGGGATACAAGAATACCGACCCCTGCTCTTCGCCTCTCACCCTGGGCAACTCCAGAGTAGGCCAAGCTCCAGCCCCTCTCCAGGAGACTGGTTCCGGAACTGGAGCTGTGTGTTGAGGTGAGGCCGACTATATCTAGCCGGTATCTCTCAACCTCATGCACCAGCTCAGGCTCCTTCCCCACCAGAGAGGTGACATTCCACATCCCAAAATCCAGTTTAGGAAGCTTGGGATCAGACCGCCAAGGTCTCCACCTCTGACCGCCACCTGATCCACATAGCACCGGACCCCCATGATTCCTTCTGCAGGTGGTAAGCCCACTGGAGGGTCGCAGGTTGATGATCGATTTTGTTATCGAGTCATCAGACCTGCGACCATATGTCTTGGACACTTGGGCAAAGAGAGGTGCAGAGCTGTCAATTGATCACCACCTGGTGGTGAGTTGGATCCAATGGCAGGGGAGGATGCCATTCAGACCTGGTACACCCAAACGTATAGTGAGGGTGTGCTGGGAACGTCTGGCTGAGGCCCCTGTCCGGGAGGTCTTCAACTCCCACCTCCGGAAGAACTTTGACCACATTCCGAGGGAGTCTGGTGTAGCAATATGTAATTTATAATTATGATCAGGTATAAAGATTATTTAATTTGTATTAGTGTATTGGGACCTGAGATTTACTCCGGGTCCACACACATAGAAAAAGCTGATAGTAAACACTCGTTTGGGGGCACCAGCTCGATAAATGTGAGCAATTTATTAATTAATTCCACTTTATATCTATTTAATGAAGTAATCAGTCTCAAAATAATTGTGAATTCAATACTGGGGCTTCGAAGACAGACTCAAAATGGAATAAATTCCCAACATCTTCTCTCATTTTACAGATTTATTTAAATGAAGCTGATTAAATGACATCACATTCAAATAACTTGTAAACAGTGAAATGATCAACATTAACCATCGCATTAAATTTGTAACTGAGGATAGAGTAACAATGTGAGCACATCTATAAACCATGGACTTTGGCATGAATTTGGAAGAGTTGAAATTAAAATTATGAATAATATTGGGCACAAATTTATGGAGAAAATTAACTAATTATATAGAAAAATTCTGCATTACTCTTAAGAAAGTAAAAACGGAATTTTAGTGAAAAGACAATATTAATCCTCTTTAATTCTGCATCTGGTCAGATTTTGAATTATTTCCAAACTTTGGACAAGTCATTCAGCAGATGGAAATGAAGAGATATGGCTCACGTGAATCCGGTTTGAAGTCCTGTTGTTGAGGTTTTGCCTGAAGCTTTATTTGCAGATGGCACCAAAACCAGAATATCTTGCCAGCAGATATTCGGACAAGGTATAGCAGCTTTCAAAGTCTGCAGTCACAAGATGAGATTTTGACTGTATCAATCACAGTTGGGCTGAGGTCCAGCAAAGATGGCGACAGTGTTTCCTCTTCTCGGTGGGCCAGTGGGTTTTTCCAGAGTCCAAATAAATTCAGAAATAATTCAGATCTGATCTGACTACCAAAATTCAAAGAGACAAGATAAAAACCTCAAGCCACAAAAATCTAAGTTACTCTGACATCGTGGAGTTGGCTGAAATAGTTTCCAGAGTGAAATGAATGGTCAGGCAGTCCTTTAAAAAAAAAAAAGAGCACACAGTGAGTTTAAAGAAAGTGTAGAGAAAAATATAGAATGCCTAGGAACGGGAGTTTTTAACTCTGAATCAAGATTTGAGTTCAGGAAAGAAACAATTAATTCCTAGACGCTTAAAGAAAAACATTCAAATACACAGAAATTTACACAAACACAATATTCCGTGTTCCCTGTAAAACCTGAAGGGACAGAAACTCTGATACTGCTCTGATCTGCTCTCCAGGAGGGCGTCTCCCTCTTTATAACTTCAGACAATTTTCGTGCCATTGAGGTGATTGACATAAGCCTAAACCAATGGCCTTCCTTCATGGGCGGGTTTTATGAACTTTAGTCCAATGAACAGTCTTTTGTTTGTAAGGAGCCAATGGAATGAAAGAGCTGTAGCCCAGCATATGCTGGGTGATGATTGGCTGATACCGGTCCTCACAGAATGACACACATTTTAATACACTGGAGATTCCTTAACATACTTATGTATAAAGTCTAAGCTAGCTTCAGTGAGCATGCAACTTTATAACTAGTGCTTTTAAATTAACATGCAAGAATAAACATTCATTTAAACATTTAAACATGTGCATATTTAAGATCAAGGATTAATATATTCTTTCAAACCCAATATTGATTGTCCACAGAATATCAGAGTTCCACAGAGGCAGGGATCTTCGACAAATAGTGTCCTTAGAATTGTCCTGAGAAATGAAATTTGAAGAAAGAGAGTTAATTTCAGTTCATCAGTGTACAGTCAAAAGTGAGTGTCTACTCCAGAGACGTCCACCAGGGGTAGTGTCGACCTGTGGATACTCCTAGGGCCTTAGGAAATATCTTTAAAGCTTATGGGATGCCTGTTGAATGTCACAGGGGTTTAGAAGATGTCAAACCATTTTATTAGCCAATAAAACGGTCTGGAGTAAGAGAGTTTCCAGTTTATTTATGATGTGAACTAATCCATTCCTTGCAGAGATGGAATCCTTATCTCTTGTACCTCTTTACAAAGGAATGTGTTCTCCACAGTGGTCCTGAGATGAAAAAGCAGTTCTTGACTGGCCTTTTCCTGGGGGAAACACTGTCTTTAAGATGAAGGATAATTTTATTGATGAGAGCCAAAGCAAGATGATGCTACACTGGAGACATGGAGTTTGAATGGGCCATGTTCTCCACCTCCATTGTTGAAGCAGTGGCCCAGAGCTGTGACCGCAAGATTGTCGGGGCATCTCGTGGTGGCAACCCCCAAACCAAGTGGTGGACACCAGTAGTGAGGGGGGCCATTAAGCTGAAGAAGGAGTCCTATCAGGTTTGGTTGGCTTGTGGGGCTCCTGAAGCAGCTGAGGTGTACTGGCAGGCCAAGTGGAGTGCAGCTCGGGTGGTTGCTGAAGCAAAAACTCGGGTATGGGAGGAGTTTGGTGAGGCCGTAGAACAAGACTTTCGGTTGGCCTTGAAGAGATTCTGGCAAACTGTCCAGTGGCTCAGGAGGGGGAAGCAGCTCCCTGTCCACACTGTGTATGGTGTGGATGGGGCGCTGTTGACTTTGAATTGGGATATCGTCAGGCAGTGGAAGGAATACTTCGAGGATCTCCTCAATCCCACTGATACGCCTTCCACAGAGGAAGCAGGGCTTGTGGACGAGGGGGACGACTTGCCTATCACAGCGGCCAAGGTCGCCAAGGTGGTTAAAAATCTCTTTGGTGGCCGGGCCCCAGGGGTGGGCAAGATTTGCCCTGAGTACCTCAAGGCCCTGGATGTTGTAGGGCCTTCATGGTTGACACACCTCTGCAACATTGCATGGAGGTCTGGGGCAGTGCCTTTGGCATGGAAAACTGGGGAGGTGGTTCCTCTCTTAAAAAAAGGGGATCGGAGGGTGTGCTCCAACTTTAGAGGGATCACACTCCTCAGCCTCCCTGGGAAGGTCTATGCCAAGGTATTGGAGAGGAGAGTCCAGCCATTGGTTGAACCTCGAATTCAGGAGGAGCAATGTGGTTTTTGTCCTGGCCGTGGCACACTGGACCAGTTCTTTACTCTCTCGAGAATCCTCGAGGGTTCGTGGGAGTTTGCCCAACCAGTTTACATGTGTTTTGTGGACTTGGAGAAAACATTCGACCGAGTCCCTCGTGTTTTGTTTTGTTTTGTTTTTTTATGGGGTGGGGGGTGCTTCGGGAGTATGGGATATCGGGCTTGTTGTTACGAGCTGTTCGGTCTCTGTATGACCGTTGTGAGAGTTTGGTTCATATTGCCAACACTCGATCGGACTCATTCCCAGTGAGAGTTGGACTCCACCAGGGCTGCCCTTTGTCACAGATCCTGTTCATAATTTTTATGAACAGGATTTCTATGTGCAGCCAGGGAACGGAGAGTGTCATGCTTGGTGACCACAGGATCTCATCTCTGTTGATGATGTTGTCCTGCTGGCTTCATCCAGCAATGACCTACAGTTCTTATTGGGACGGTTTGCCACTGAGTGTGAAGCAGCTGGGATTGGAATCAGTACTTCCAAGTCCGAGTGCATGGTCCTCAGCCAGAAAAAGGTGGATTGTCCTCTCCTGGTTGGGGACAGGCTCCTGCCCCAAGTGGAGGAGTTTAAGTATCTTGGGGTCTTATTCACGAGTGAGGGGAGAATTGAGTGAGAGTTTGACAGACGGATCGGAGCAGCATCTGCAGTGATGCGGACATTGTACCGGTCTGTTGTGGTGAAGAAGGAGCTGAGCTCTAAGGCAAAGCTGTCGATTTACCAGTCAGTCTACGTTCCTACCCTCACCTATGGTCATGAGGTTTGGGTAATGACTGAAAGAACGAGATTGCGGATATAAGTGGCTGAAATGAGCTTTCTTCGTAGGATCGCTGGACTCACCCTCAGAGATAGGGGGAGGAGCTCAGTCATCCGGTAGAGGCTCAGAGTAGAACCGCTGCTCCTCCACATTGAAAGGAGCCAGTTGAGGTGGTATGGGCATCTGATCAGGATGCCTCCTGGATGCCTCCCACTTGAGGTGTTTCGGCACGTCCCTCTGGGAGGAGACCCCGGGGCAGACCCAGGGCAGACTCGGTGGAGAGACTATGTCTCCCAGCTGGTCTGGGAACACCTTGGTATCCTCTCTGAAGAGCTGGAGCAGGTGGCTGGGGAGAGGGAAGTCTGGGCTTCTCTGCTTGAACTGCTGCTTCTGCGACCCGGACCTCCAGAAAAGTGGTAGAAGATGGATGGATGCTTTGTACTGTCTATCGAAGTCTGTGTTTTTCTGAAAAAATTACTGAATATTCTCTCTCTTTCTATGCCTGACTCCTACCTGTCTGTCTGTCTGCTATGCGTCTTAACACACACCTGTCTCATCGGATACTCATCTTCCTTTACCTGGAGTTTTACCTGGAGGAGAGGCTGTCCTTGGGGGTTTGCCGGGGGCACGCATTGGTCTGTGTCCAGATCATAGAGTCACAGCTTTAAAGCTCATTGACAAGATCTAGTAAAGATTTTACTTATTAAGATGTATAAAATGTTACAACACTGGCTGTAGTGTTAGATTTGCTCATTTGTTTGTGGTTTTACAGCATCCCTTCTCGTGCACTACCGCAACGGGGTGCTTTTCAAGCAGGTGGACTTTTTTCAACACAAACCCGGCAATTCATACACACGATTAAGACAGAGACATGAGGAGACGTCCACTGGCGGCCCGAGGGAGATGGAGGAGAGGACAGTGTGGGAAAGCTCACGTTTTTGTTGTTTTTTGTTTTTTTTAAATCTCTTAGTTTTTTAAAAATGTTTTTTGCTGATGTGTTCCTTTAATACTCACTGTAAACATGGAAGTGAGTGTGGTGCAGCAACGCATTTGATTGGTTAGACTGAGTGTTTGAGCACTACTCAATGACAAATTTGATTGGTGAAATTGGTGGAAGTTGGCAAGGATTAGCCGAAACTGTAGGAAAGTTGAGGTGATTGAACAAAGTTGCAAGGTTGCGCAAAAGATGCAGTGATGGCTTGAATTTGCATGAATTAGTACAATCGCAAAATCACAAAATCCTGGAGGGACTGGTAAGTGTGAACAAACAACAGATCTTCCACATGAATTGTTGTTGTTTTTTTTATATAATAGACAAGAGTCTACATTAAATTTCTTAAACTTCTTTGTTTTTCAACAGATGTAATTCCTGATGCCTGAATAATATCATCATTTGAAGACTTCTGAGGACAATAAGTTTCAGGTAGGATTTCAATAAGGCCTGAAAAGAAAGTGTAGAACAAAGAAAAAGTAGGGCCCCATTTTTGTCTTTGCCTTGGGCCCCAAATGGACTAAGTCCGCCCCTGTCTGGAGATATACAGTGGGGCAAAAAAGTATTTAGTCAGCCACCAATTGTGCAAGTTCTCCCACTTAAAAGATGAGAGAGGTCTCCAATTTTCATCATAGGTATACCTCAACTATGAGAGACAAAATGAGAAAAAAAATCCAGAAAATCACATTGAAGGATTTTTAATGAATTAATTGGTAAATTGGGGATCAGTACGCCAAGGTCTCCGCCTTTGACCGCCACCTAATCCACATAGCACCGGACCCCCATGATCCCTCCTGCAGGTGGTGAGCCCACTGGAGGGCGGACCCATGTAACTCCTTCGGGCTGAGCCCGGCCGGGTCCCATGGGTGGAAACCTGGCCACCAGACGCTAGCCTTCGAGCCCCTCCCCCAGGCCTGGCTCCAGGGGGGGGGGGGGACTGGGAGGAGACCCCGGGGCAGACCCAGGACACGGTAGAGAGACTATGTCTCCCAGCTGGTCTGGGAACGCCTTGGTATCCTCTCTGAAGAGCTGGAGCAGGTGGTGGGGGAGAGGGAAGTCTGGTTATGGTTCTGGAAGTCTGGTTCTGGAAGTCTAGTTCTCTGCTTGAACTGCTGCCTCCGCAACCCGGACCTCCGGAAAAGCGGTAGAAGATGGATGAAGATGGATAATTGGTAAATTCCTCAGTAAAATAAGTATTTGGTCTCCTACAAACAAGCAAGATTTCTGGCTCTCACAGACCTGTAACTTCTTCTTTAAGAGGCTCCTCTGTCCTCCACTCGTTACCTGTATTAATGGCACCTGTTTGAACTCGTTATCAGTATAAAAGACACCTGTCCACAACCTCAAACAGTCAGACTCCAAACTCCACTATGGCCAAGACCAAAGAGCTGTCAAAGGACACCAGAAACAAAATTGTAGACCTGCACCAGGCTGGGAAGACTGAATCTGCAATAGGTAAGCAGCTTGGTGTGAAGAAATCAACTGTGGGAGCAATTATTAGAAAATGGAAGACATACAAGACCACTGATAATCTCCCTCGATCTGGGGCTCCACGCAAGATCTCACCCCGTGGGGTCAAAATGATCACGAGAACGGTGAGCAAAAATCCCAGAACCACATGGGGGGACCTAGTGAATGACCTGCAGAGAGCTGGGACCAAAGTAACAAAGGCTACATCAGAAACACACTACGCCCCCAGGGATTCAAATCCTGCAGTGCCAGACGTGTCCCCCTGCTTAAGCCAGTACATGTCCAAGCCCGTCTGAAGTTTGCTAGAGAGCATTTGGATGATCCAGAAGAGGATTGGGAGAATGTCATATGGTCAGATGAAACCAAAATAGAATTTTTTGGTAAAAACTCAACTTGTCGTGTTTGGAGGAGAAAGAACACCATACCTACTGTGAAGCATGGGGGTGGAAACATCATACTTTGGGGCTGTTTTTCTGCAAAGGGACCAGGACGACTGATCCGTGTAAAGGAAAGAATGAATGGGGCCATGTATCGTGAGATTTTGAGTGAAAACCTCCTTCCACCAGCAAGGGCATTGAAGATGAAACGTGGCTGGGTCTTTCAGCATGACAATGATCCCAAACACACCGCCTGGGCAATGAAGGAGTGGCTTCGTAAGAAGCATTTCAAGGTCCTGGAGTGGCCTAGCCAGTCTCCAGATCTCAACCCCATAGAAAATCTTTGGAGGGAGTTGAAAGTCTGTGTTGCCCAGCGACAGCCCCAAAACATCACTGCTCTAGAGGAGATCTGCATGGAGGAATGGGTCAAAATACCAGCAACAGTGTGTGAAAACCTTGTGAAAACTTACAGAAAATGTTTGACCTCTGTCATTGCCAACAAAGGGTATATAACAAAGTATTGAGATGAACTTTTGTTATTGACCAAATACTTATTTTACTGAGGAATTTAGCAATTAATTCATTACAAATCCTTCAATGTGATTTTCTGGATTTTTTTTTCTCATTTTGTCTCTCATAGTTGAGGTATACCTATGATGAAAATTGGAGACCTCTCTCATCTTTTAAGTGGGAGAACATTTGCACAATTGGTGGCTGACTAAATACTTTTTTTCCCCACTGTATATGTCGGCATGATGACACAGCCGGATGGTGATGTCATCACGCCGCAAATTATACAAAACCCATCACTGCATTCTACCCCCCTTTACAAAACACAAAACGCATCCAATTAAGACCCTCCCCAATTTGGTATACTAGAACCCCAATAAACACACTAAAATAAAACATTCAACACACAATAAAACAAAACCTAAAACTAGGGTCTGTGGGTGGACTGCCACAAGATCCAGAACAGCTAAGCAGGGTATTCTGCCACTTTATTATGTTCCAGTCATTCTCCTACCTAAACAGTCTTTTACGTTTTACAGTCTCCCATGGTAAGGGTGGGTCTATCGGGGAGGAGGGGGGCTCTGCAGCAGCCCCACAGCGGACACTCCCCTGGTGGTGCCAGACCCCCCAGGACAAGGGGCGATCTTCATAACACAGGAGCCCGGGTCCCACACTGCAACAGCTGACTCCCGTGGAGCCCCACCGCTTGGAGCAGCCACCTGGACACCCCGTAGAAGGTTCGCATGCCGAACCATCTGTCAGCCAAAAGCACGCTGTTCCCAGCTTTGCCACGATCCTCAGTGGCACCCGTCATTTCGCTGGCTGCAGCCCAGTCAGTCGCCGTCCCAGTCTCTCGCCGGCATGAACCCGAACCCAGTCCATGACTTGGAGCGGTGCTGTACTTGTTTTCATGTGTGCTCCTAGTGGCTCTGCGTGCTCGTTCAGCTTGGGACCTCCGTCGTGCTGCGGCAGTTCCATTGTCATCGTGTTCGCTGTGGACCCTTCACCCATTGTTTCCATCATCGGTTGAGGCTTATTGTGGGTACGGAAGGTGTCTGGTGCCTCTCCGGTGTTGCTCGTTGAAGCGGATTCTTCACCCGTCAGCTTGGCCGTAACCTCCGTAGCCTGTTGAGCGAGGGTATGGGAGCAGTCCGGTTCCTCCTCTTTGCCATCTGAAGTGCTCTGCTGTGCCGCGTCATGCATTGTGTCTGTGCCCGGCTGCTGCTGCTGCTGCTGCTGCTGTGCTTCGGGGCTCTCAGCATGCTTGTGCTCCCCCTCCCACGGTTCCGACTCTGGCTAAGGGGAAAATGAAGTTGAGTCTGGTCGCTGCTTTCCCTCTGTGCCATCTTCGCTCTCCACGCCATGTTCACCCACAGTGCTGCGGTCACTCTCTGTGCTCACCATGCAAGCTAGCGTCCTGTCGTTTGGCGCCATTAGCATCTCAACCCACAGCCTCGTGTTACGTGTGTGTTCAGCAAAGTAGCTAGAAAGAAGTTTGACAGCATCCATATATGACTCCGTCAGTCCCAACATGTGGAAAATTCTCTGACCCTCTACGCCGAGTTTGCGAACCACAAGTGCTCATTTCCTTACTTTGTCAAATTTACCCAGGCCCAATGCTGCAACGTAGGTCTCGCACACTTCCAGCCAACGTGGCCACAGGACTGCTGGTTCCCCTGGGTTCTCAAGAAAAGGCCATAGTGGTGCCATGCACGCCTCCATAGTTTAATCCTCCGTCGCCAAATGTTATTTTTTTTTTTTTTTTGTTACTTATTTGTACCCGTAGGTAGACTTGGTTTGCAGGTCTGGTGACAAGCCACCGGCTGCTGGTCGCTGCGTGCGGGAGCGACCTAAACCTACATGTTTTTGGTGTGCGGGAGGAAACCGGAGAAATCCCGGCGTAAACCCGCGCAACACGGGGAGAACATGCAAACTCCACACAGCTCACTGTTGGTCGGGGGCTGGGATCGAACCCACGATCTCATGATCCCCGCGGTCCCCCGGCCGAGGGTAAAACTGTGCTGCCACAGTGCTAAACCACTGCGCCACCGTGCAGCCCATGTGGACATGTGGACATGTTATGTCCACATGTTATGTTGTGGACATGTTATGTCCACAAACCTGGCATTAAAGAGACGGACGAGGATGGTGCACTGGAACTGGGCTTTATTATAGAACTGGTTGTTCATACAGTACACGCCTTCACTGCACCAAGTCACCAGGGCAAGAGCCTTGAAATGGCGGACTCGCCTATATATATGTCGGCGTGATGACGCAGCCGGATGGTGACGTCATCACGCCACATATTGTACAAAACCCATCACTACAAGCAGCTATAAAAATGCTGGGAAATACCAAGTCTTGTGCAGCAGAGGGGGGGGCCGCATTAAAAACGTTACCTTTCTTTCCTTGCTAATGAAAGTAAATGAATAAAAATGACAAGTTTTTCATTCCAGCTTGTAGATATTTTTATTCATCACCATTATATGATTATGGAGGGTTATATTGGCTAGATTTGATTTTTTTTGGGGGGGGGGGGTATGACCCCCCAATAAATTACGCATATGAAAGGGATAAAAAATAAAATTTTACTATATACATTTGAACTAGCAGAACAGTCCAGGTCTCATGTGTAGGGCTGTATTCGTGACACTTTGAAATGCAATAGCCTGTGACTGCCCAGCGAAAAAGTGGGCACTCAAACTGTTGGAGGTGTATATAGATCTGAGCACTTGTGTCACCTTCGGAAGGGGATTGATTTAGCCTTTCCATTTCAAAGTGTAAACTTTTATCCCTCTGTCGCTATAGGTACAAGGACACTTCACTTCTTCTATAACTCAAAGAGCAAAGTGAGCAGAAAAAAATGCTTACTGACAAGAGCATGTGCTTGGTTTTATAGTTTAGGCCAGGGGTTCTCAAACCTTTGAATGAAACTGCCGAGTTTGCACAAGAAGAACAACCACAAAAATATAACTTTTGAATATCTTTGAACCAGGACAGTTATAATATGCAATATTTAAAATTCTTCACATACACTACCTTTCAGCAGTCCTTTTAAAACTCCTTCACTCTAACATGGTGTGGTTGTGGGTTTCAGCCTTCTAAAATGTGTTCTTGGGTAAGGTGACTACAGTAAAAATATTCAATTCCCTCTTCATTTAGACATAATTATGTTTTCAAATTTCAGCAGAATGGGCAGATACCAGTTATGCTCATCCAGATCTTTTTCCCTAAGTCATTAACAAATGATCTAGTCTTCAGTTACAACAAATCACCCTGCTGTTGGCTGTGATATTATGCTGTTATATTGCTATTTTCTTTAAACTGCAGTCACCCCACTAGACATCCTTGTTTCCACCTAGCTCACTAACCGCATTGGTTTGGCTTATTTTGTTATATTTTCATGGTTATGGTAGATGAACCATTAGCATTAGTTTGGCTAGGCAGACGAGTTGGTCTGCTTATTGTTGAGGGATAAGGGGATAAGGACCTGTACCTATATAGCGCTTTTCTAGTCTCAAAGACCACTCAAAGTGCTTCAGTAGCACTAACCCTCTACTCTAAGGGCCTATAGGAGACAGATATCTAGGGACAATTTAGAACAGCCAATTAACCTAACATGCATGTCTTTGGATTGTGGGAGGAAACCGGAGCCCCCGGAGTAAACCCACGCAGCACAGGGAGAACATGCAAACCACACAGAAAGGTTCCTACCCCTGCCAGCCTGGGGATTCGAACCTGGAACCTTCTAGCTGTAAGGCAACAGTGGTAACCACTGCACCACCACGCTGCCCGGATAGCACAGGCAGCATGGTGGAGCATTGTTAGTGTAACTGTCTGATTACGACTGATTTTGATTGCTATTTTCTACAGTTTCTATTTACGCCCAATGGAGTTGCTGTTTATTTACCAACTTGATCATATATGCCATTCTTTGACATAATTTTTGCTTACTTGCCTATAGTTTATTTTACTCTGACCGGGATCAAAGGCAGCTAGCAGCCATTAGTAGTTTCCCATTCACTCATTCACAGTGTTGGGAGTGATATGTTAAAAAGTAACTTCCATCCTAAGTGACGAAAAAGAGAGGGTGGGATGAATGGAGGCTCATCAGCATTTAAAGAGACATGCACTGAAACAAGCCCTTCTGTGGAAGGCTGCAAAAGATGATTCGCAATGATGCAGTAAGTAAATAATTAAAGGCTATTTGATCAAAGTATGTCACGGACATACCTGGGCTACCTGACAGCACGTGGAAAAAATGCAGTGAATGGGACCTAAATATGCACACCCTGTTATAACTGGGGGTGGGGCTGTGTTCAGAATTAACCAGTTAACCCACTCATGTTAAATGGGAGTCAGTACACACCTGCCACCATTTAAAGTGCCTCTGATTAGCCCCAAATAAAGTTCAGCTGTTCTTTTAGGTTTTTCCTGACATTTTTGTAGTCGCATCTTACAGCACAAGCCATAGTCCTCAGAGAACTTCCAAAGCATCAGAGAGATCTCATTATTCAAAGATATCAGTCAGGAGAAGGGTACAACAGAATTTCCAAGGTATTAAATATACCATGGAACACAGTGAAGACGGTCATCATCAAGTGGAGAAAATATGGCACAACACTGACATTACCAAGAACTGGACTTCCCTCCAAAATTGATGAAAAGATAAGAAGAAAACTGGTCAGGGAGGCTGCCAAGAGACCAACAGCAACATTGAAGGAGATGCTGAAATTTCTGGCAAGTACTGGCTGTTTAGTACATGTGACAACAATCTCCTGTCTTCTTCATATGTCTGGGCTATGGGGTAGGGTGGCAAAACGGAAGCTTTGTTACAAAGAAAAACATCCAAGGCCAGCTACTTTTGCAAAAACACATTTAAAATCTTCCAAACGCATGTGGTTTCCCACATATGTTTTTGTCCACATGTGTTATTGTCCAGTGAAACCAAGGTTGAACTTTTTGACCATAATTCCAAAAGGTATATTTGGAGCCAATGTAACACTGCTCATCACCAAAAGAATATCATACCTACAGTGAAGCATGGTGGTGGCAGCATCATGCTTTGGGACTGTTTTTCTTCAGCTGGAACTGGGGCCTTAGTCAAGCTGGAGGGAATTATGAACAGTTCCAAATACCAGTCAGTATTGACACAAAACCTTCAGGCTTCTGCTAGAAAGCTGAAAATGAAAAGGAACTTCATCTTTCAGCACGACAGTGACCCAAAGCACACATCCAAATCAACAAAAGAATGGCTTCACCAGAAGAAGATTAAGATTTTGGAATGGCCCAGCCAGAGTCCAGACCTGAATCCGATCAAACATCTGTGGGGTGATCTGAAGACTGCTGTGCACAGGAGATGTCCTCGTAATCTGACAGATTTGGAGCATTTTTGCAAAGAAGAGCGGGCAAATATTGCCACATCAAGATGTGCCACGCTGACAGACTCCTACCCAAAAAGACTGCGTGATGTAATAAAAGCCAAAGGTGCTACAACAAAGTATTAGTTTAAGGGTGTGCATATTTTTGCAACCAGGTTATTGTCAGTTTTTTTATTTTTCCCCTTAAAAGATTTCAGTTTGTTTTTCAATTGGGTTGTACAGATTATAGGTCACATTAATGGTGCAAAAATTTTTGAAATGATTTATCTTGTTCTCATTTTTTATATCACAAAAACCTGGCATTTGAACAGGGGTGTGTAGACTTTTTATATCCACTGTATGACCTGAGGGGTTGCATTAGGCCCCAATCAAAGATAAATGAGAATTATTTTCAAATGACCAATATCCACAGAGCTACACTCACTAAGCCCTTGTTCAGCTACACAAGGTTGGTATTGCAGCATTTGGAGAAACATTTTTCTAGTGGTGAATTACTTTTTTAAACATAAGCATCACAAGAATTCTTTGTATGAATTCAGAGATTTTCTTCCATCATACAGCTAACTATGAACGGCCATTTCCACTGAAACGTATCAATCTCAAACAGTGCTTGAGACATCAGCAATCTCATTTTTCACTTTCATGCCCATATTTTCATCATGTCACTAATGCTCCTCCTCTGTTTATGTTATTGAGAGCTGCAGCGATACACAGAGTGGATCTTTTTGACGGCTCTGAGATTTATTGAAGTCTAGATGTGCTGTAACTCTTCAGTGATTATTTTAGATTTTTTTTTTTTTGTTACTTATTTGTACCCGTAGGTAGATTTGGTTTGCAGTCTGGTGACAAGCCACTGGCTGCTGGTCGCTGCGTGCGCGAGCGCCCTAAACCTACATGTTTTTGGTGTGCGGGAGGAAACCGGAGAAATCCCGGAGTAAACCCGCGCAACACGGGGAGAACATGCAAACTCCACACAGCTCACTGTTGGTCGGGGGCTGGGATCGAACCCACGATCTCATGATCCCCGCGATCCCCCGGCCGAGGGTAAAACTGTGCTGCCACAGTGCTAAACCACTGCGCCACCGTGCAGCCCACGGTGACCCTGAGGGAAGAAAAAACTGGGCTTTCTGATGCAAGAAAGATAGATGAGTGCAAGTGTATGATTAGCAGTTAAAATAATCATCGAATTATTATCTATGGATGCTGTTATTTATGATTATTTGGCTTGATGCCCTTGGATTATAAACACTGTTCTGCTCTTGTGTATTGTATCGTATTAGCATCCCAGCCAAAATAGAAACAAAAAAATGAAGCTTTTGTCCCCATAACACGTGACTCATGTAGTATGCTATACTGTTTGCTGGAATTGTTTTTTTACACAAGTGCCTGTTAATGACATTGACCTCTTTCATGTTTACAGTCAGAAGCAGGTTTGCATGCAACCTCGAGGCAGGAAGTCAGTGTGCTCAGGCAGCCTTTCTGACAATGACGAGGTTGAAGTTCATTTCCCTTTCTTCTGTCATTTGTCATTATTTTCCATGCACGCAATGAAAACATTGCGCTCTCCGTGGACGCTAAAGGGCATCTTCCATAGGCACAGTCACAGCAGAGACTGAACAACACAATTTGATGGAGGCTTTAAACAGCAAACTCCCAAGAGAACCTGAATTTAATATTTATATTATGAAAAAGGAGAGCTGATATGTTGGTGCCATTTTGAGTCTCGCTAACAATGGCTTCTGTATCAAGAGCCCACACAAGGATCAACTGTTTACTTATTGTGCTCAGAGACAATTTGTGCCATCTAAACAGTTTCACTTCATGCAGTTTCTTTCTTGTGATTTTCCCCATTGACATATGACTTCAGTGTTGTTAGCAATCCAAATCTCATCAGTTTGACAATGACCTTTACACTCCCCCATACTTATTCACCTTATGTAAGAATCAGCCTTCCTGGTACTAAGTTGTTTACCAATTAATTCACTATTCTAATTATCAATGCTAATTAAAATACTCCATGCCAAGAAAGAGTACCACAGATGCAATGTTTGTTTTAAGAGTGTTGATGGAAAAATAGAGATATGCTAAGGTTTCAAGAGAAGAAGAGTGATACTATATGAGGAAGTCAGTAGTGGCAGAGAAGTATCTGAGGGTGGTGCAGGACCTGTATGAGGACAGTGAGACAGTGGTGAGGTGTGCCATAGGATTCAGAATGACGGATTTAAGGTGGGGGTGGGATTACACCAGGGATCGGCTCTGAGCCCTTTGTTGTTTGCCATGGTGATGGACGGGCTGACAGACGAGGTCAGGCAGGGCTCTCCATGGGCTATGATGTTTGTAGATGACATTGTGATCTGTAGTGAGAGTAGGGAACAGATGGAAGAAAACCTGAAGAGGTGGAGGTATGCTCAGGAGAGAAGAGAATCAAAGTCAGTAGAAGCAAGACAGAATACATGAGTGTGAATGAGAGGGAGGCAGGTGTAACGGTGAAGATGCAAAGAGTAGAGGTAGCGAAGGTAGGTGAGTTTCAATACGAGGGGGGCTGAAAAGTTCATAGTAGTCAAATTTGACCAAATGTGGTTTATTTTTCAACTACAGGGATCCAAGCACTGCAACACCGATGGAAGAAGTATGTGGACCAAAGGGAAGACTATGTTGAAAAATAAACCACATTTGGACAAATTTGACCACTATGAACTTTTCAGCCCCACCTCATACCTGGGGTCAGCCATCCAATGCAATGGAAAATGTACAAGAGAGGTGAAGAAGAGAGTGCAGGCAGGTTGGAGTGGGCAAAGACAAGTGTCAGAGGTCATTTGTG
The DNA here is from genome assembly GCA_020510985.1 of Pholidichthys leucotaenia. Taxonomy (NCBI): domain Eukaryota; kingdom Metazoa; phylum Chordata; class Actinopteri; order Cichliformes; family Pholidichthyidae; genus Pholidichthys; species Pholidichthys leucotaenia. The sequence goes on along the minus strand of CM035840.1, from coordinate 329,439,707 downwards.
ACAGAAGGATAGCAGCTAGAGTGAAAGGGAAGATTTACAAGACCGTAGTGAGACCTGCTATGCATATGGTTTGGAGACAGTGACACTGATGAGAAGACAGGGGCGGAGCTGGATGTGACAGAGTTGAAGATGTTAAGATTCTGACTCGGAGTGAGTAAGAGGGACAGGATTAGAAACAAATATATCAGAAGGACAGCTCAGGTTGAGCGGTTTGGAGACAAAGTAAGAGAGGCAAGGCTGATATGGTTTGGACATGTGCAGAGGAGGGATAGTGGGACAAAGGATGTTGAAGATGGAGCTGCCAGGCAGGATGAAAAGAGGAAGACCACACACTGTAAAAAAAAAAAAAAAAGTTGTTTCAACTTAAAAAAAAGTCAGTGTTTGGGCTGCCTTAAAATTTTAAGTTGACTGAACTTGAAAAGATAAGTGGTAAAGACACATAAAACACAAACACAAAAAATCAAGTTCAGGCAACTTAAATTCTAAGGCAGCCTGAAGACTAACTTTTTAAAGTAGAATAACCCTAGTTGTTTTTTACAGTGTACCCTTAACTCCAACTGCTCCAGTGGAGCTACTCAGGGGCCACAGGTCAGTCTGTGGCTATACTGGGCTGCTTCCAGGTGTGGATGTGAACAGGACATCCTTGATAAAGAGAGTATGCCCCTCAATAGACCTCCCCTGAACAAAAATAAAGTTATCTCTGTTTCAATAACACCGCAGTGCAGTATCAGTCCTCTGGTGTCTCCATTTATGCTGAGCAGCAACCTAGGAGGCAGAAAGTACCTTTTTAATAAGGTCTTTATGACCCAAAAAGAGCTTGGAGCCTTGAATGTCCAGCTGTGGAGTGCATGTTCTACCATTAAACCAACACAGTCAACAGCCATAATAGAACTCATTATTAAGAAATTAGCTAGCAAATTCTCCATACACTGACCAAGAGAGTAAGCTCCCACCCTCCCCTTAAGACTAAAAAAATATTGTGACACCACTACTTTTAAAGGCCTGTTGGCACATTTTTCTGTTTGAAATACACTAAAACCTGAGTACAGAGGTCAATGGGGGATGGGGGATATAGTCAAATTAGCCCTCCCATGCTGGTAACCAAAGTTACTTTACCATGATACTTCGTGTAGGGCTTTTTAGTGGTGGTTAATGATTATGATGGGAAAATAATTGTGATTAATCCTTTGAAATTGCTTTGTTAATCATGATTAATCACACTTTAATCTGGACATCTTTCTTTATATAATTTACCATAAATTGATAATTTTTCAAGTTTTTCAAACTCTATCCCCTTTACACAGGGGTGGAAAACACTGGGAGATCATTGAAAGATCAGGCCAATTTTTTGATTGGCCAGATCAAAAGTGATGTCCACAGATCACTGATCTTCAGTGATCTCCACAGTCACTACGTCTCCTCAAAGTTTTGACTCAGTCCAAGGAGTCAGTGGACACAAGGATTTTCCAAATGATCCCAAGGATCAAAAATTGGCCCAATCTCTCACCAATCTCTGTGCTGTGTAAAGCGACCCTTACTAACATGCAAATGGACAAATATGCTCTCTTTCTGGAACGCCAGGTTTATTTAAAACTTTCAACATGTCAAAATAGACAATAACTATACAGAATATTCTCCAAAAAACTCAGAAATACTGCAGAAATACTGCATGTACAAACAACTAGTGACCACTTTAGCATTATTACACCAGTTGTTATACCAGTTGCATCTCTAGCTATCCTTTTTGAAGTGAATTCCAGTAGTGGATAGTCCAGTTTGTTTTCTAGGTAGCAGGCATTTGCAAACAGAACTGATGGAAGCAGTGTTCACCCAGGGATAGCCTTTAGCTTAGCTGTTAGCCCTCCTCAGCAGCAATGCTCCTGCCTCTACATTAGACTCTTCTCTTCTCTCCAGCATTCAGGTTGGGATTGTGCGTTGATATGGTTCATATGTCCATATAGTATGACAGCGAAACTCCAGCAAACCGATTTAATCACCCAGAATTAAATAAAATGAGAAGCTTGTCCCATGAATTGAGCTTCATGCATCTCTGTTTTGAGTCGCACCATAGACTGTCTGACAGAAACAGTACCCATGTTCCCAAATTTCTGCTTTTTCCATTCTGTGATTAATCTTGATTTATTGCAATCCAAGCAATTCATCACGATCATGGGGGAGTTGAGTTAATCACGATTAACTAGATTAATACACCCACCACAATTTTTTTTAAACAACCACTTTTATCAAATGCATAACTATAGGGTGTAATTCTTGCTGGTTGAAATGTTTTACATGGGTGTTTCCGTTGCGAAGATGGGCTCAACCAAATTATAGTAAACGGAAAAAGGCCCTTCAGTTTGCTAATCTGACAGGTGTCTCATAAAGTTGCTTATTAAACAGCACAATTGTGCCTTGGGTTCACCTTATAGAGCCTGCATTGAAATAACTGTCTAAAGCAAAAAAAAAAAAAACTGACTTTTTTTCAGAAATGGTAAAGATTTATGGTTTAATACGAGTACCAGAAAACTGAAAGCTCTTTAAGCATACCGACTGTGATATCTTTCCATACAGACAGATGCATATCCTCTGTTGGCATACAAACTACATTATAATACAAATGAAGGAACCTGAACCTAATAATTCAACAACAAATAATAACAAATGAAGGTCCACTTGGAGGAATTGTGTGAAGATACTTATTTCATAACTGGTAGAGGAAAATTCCTAATGTCAGGTTTTTACATGTTGAAGTTCTTATTGCGTATGTTGTATTATTTGTTTTTTGTATTTTGAACATTTTAATGAACTCCATCCATCCATCCATCTTCTACCGCTTTTCTGGAGGTCCGGGTCGCAGAGGCAGCAGTTCAAGCAGAGAAGCCCAGACTTCCCTCTCCCCAGCCACCTGCTCCAGCTCTTCAGAGAGGACATCAAGGCGTTCCCAGACCAGCTGGGAGACATAGTCTCTCCACCGAGTCCTGGGTCTGCCCCAGGGTCTCCTTCCAGTGGGACGTGCCTGAAACACCTCAAGTGGGAGGCGTCCAGGAAAAGCCAGTTTAGAAAGCTTGGGATCAGTCCACCAAGGTCTCCGCCTTTGACCGCCACCTAATCCACATAGCACCGGACCCCCATGATCCCTCCTGCAGGTGGTGAGCCCACTGGAGGGCGGACCCATGTAACTCCTTCAGGCTGAGCCTGGCCGGGTCCCATGGGTGGAAACCCGGCCACCAGACGCTAGCCTTCGAGCCCCTACCCCAGGCCTGGCTCCAGGGTGGGGCCCCGGTAACCCCATACCGGGCGGGGTACACTGAATCCTTGATATAGAATTTATCATGAGAGTCTGTTGGATCGTTCTTAGTCTGGCCCTTCACCCAGGACCAGTTTGTCTTGGGTGACCCTATCAGAGGCTTTGTTCTTCTATTCAGACAAAGTAAAGAGATGTTTCATACCTTGACATGTTTCGACTGTCATCTGACATTCCTGACGTGTCACATCAGCTGTTTTATCCTTTCCATTAGAGTGACCAACCTGACAGATTTGACAGATCTGCCAGGTCGGTGAAGCCTCCTCTGTACGATGGTCTTTGGAGGAGAGTGTGGGTAACCCCCACAACATACTGGGACAAGCAGAGCGCTCAGCTGGAGCAATTAGCAGAACAATGAGATGTGTGTATTGAGATCAATAGGCAGCTTCTCTTTGTCTAGCTCCTTCCTGCCAGTATCCTGCTGCTGATATGTATGACTCAAAGGCAAATGTTCATGCTTCCTGCTCTGTACTGTGATGCAAATGTGCCTTTCATGTATTGTCTGTAGTGGGGTATTTAAACTGCATATCGCTCTGTAACTCTCTCTCTCTGACTGCTCAACTGACCACACAATTGCCTGAGAGCCTGAGGGCTCACTCTGGCGCGCCTGCACGGCGCTGGAGTGAGTTCTGTGATGGCGGGATGAATGATCAATAAAACCCACTTAAAAACTCTCAGTTCGCCGCTTATTATTTCATACCGCCACAGAGAGAATCATTTTGGTTCAACCGATATGATGGAGCCTTCATGCCTTTTTTATTTACTCCCGGCGCCGGAGGAATGGCAGCCAGTAACAGCAGCTCCTTAATGTTTTTCTGAACTTTGTGACTTTATTTAGTGTTTTCTGTCTCTAGTGTGTTCTTTTTTTATCAGAGCTGGGTAGTAGGACTTGAGTAATGACTGGACCAAGTTTTACTATTTTTTTTTTTCTACTGGTTTTCCTACTATTTTTCTTCCTCGTGGCTATGGAAAATAAGAGCAGAGTCAAAAAGATTGTTTATACATGGAACCAGCTGATTGCACTGAACAGGCCTACACTGCTACCCTGAGCAAAGCCTCTGATCCTGGACGAGCTGAGGAGACGCCAGGGGTGAAGAGCTGGAGGACAGGTTAGAATGAAGAGGAGAACGTTTGAACCAACAGTGCCGGTGTTAATAACGGGGAACGTGAGGTTTCTGGGAAATAAGACAAAAGAGCTCACAGAGCTGGTCAGGGTGCAGAGAGAATACCGAAAGAGCAGCATCATGTGTTTTACAGAGACGTGGCTTCACTCACACATCCCGAAAAACAGCGTCGTGTTACCCAGCTTCAAGATTATCCAGCCGGATAGGGACGTTATTTGGAGCAGTAAAAGGAAGGGATGAGGGAATGCACTTTGTGAATGAAAGGTGGTATAATCCTGGACACATTTATGTAAAGGAACATCTCTGCAGCCCGGACATTGAACTGCTTGCTGTAAGCATGCGACCTTATTACATGCCAAGAGAACTCACATGTGCCATTGTAATTGCTGTTTACATTCATCCGTCAGCTGATGCAGTGGTGGCCTGTGACGTCATTGGCTCCACTGCTGCCACTCTATTGGCCCAGCACCCTGACGCATTTATGGCCATCACAGGAAATTTTAACCATGTCTCACTGGACAAAACATTACTAAACTTCCACCAGTTTGTTGACTGTCCCAACAGAGAAAATAAAACACTGGATCTCCTGTATGCCATTGTCAGAGATGCATACAGCACCACCGATAACCCCCAGGTATGTTCCGCTTGTGCAGAGCAGCCTGCTCACACACGGACTGTGAGAAGGTGGACACAGAAGGCTGCTGATGCACTATAGGACTGCTTTGAGACAATGGACTGGGATGTGTACTCTGTGGGCCACACGGGGAGGACATAGGCAACATGACTGCATGTGACTGCATCACAGAATACATCAAATTCTGTGAAAACACAACTATGCCAGCCCAGACTGTGCATTGTTTCCCCAACAACAAACCATGGATCACCAGTGACCTGAAAGCATTTCTTAACAAGAAGAGGGTTTTTGGGTCTGGAGACAGAGAGGTCAGGTCAGGCATTGGTTTGCTTGCTACCGGATAACCATGAAAACCTGTACTACCTGTCTCATGGGTTGGGCCGTCGACGACTTAACCGGCAACCCCGCCCTTCCGAGGGCGTGGAGGGTGAAACTGGGCATCCTGGCAGAACTAAAAGCAATATCTGTCACAGGTCTGTGGTGGACCACTCCCAGTTACATGGGGTGAGACTGGACATCCTGGCAGATAAGCACATCTGTCGCAAGGTCTGTGGTGGACTTTTGCCAGTTGGTGCATCATGACATGCACTACACAAAGAGCAGAGATAAACAAAACTATCATCTGGTCAGTCACTGCAACAGATACTGGAGTCGATTTGTCTTGGCCTGTCCTTGCTACTGATAATACCTCTATCTGCCAAGAATCTGCCGCTAGTCCAGCAAAAGCTAGTGGTACTCAAATACTTTGAAAGCAGTTTCATGAAATGATCGGTCAGAGGGCAGCTCATGCTGGCTCGGACGTTGCCCGGGTTTGCAGGGTCAGGAGTTCCTGGCAGCAGAGGGCAGGGGACGGAGCTGCGTAGAGGAATCTGATCAGACCTAAATGAAACAGTCATTGTCGCCCGCGACAGACTGCTATGATGATGATGATGATGATGATGACAGAGAGGAACTGAGGAGAGTGCAGCATGAACTGAGAGAGATGCTGAGCATGTGCAAAACAACTGCAAAAGGAAGTTAGATAATAAACTCCAGCAGAAAAACGTGAGGGATGTGTGGACTGGAATGAAGCACATCACTGGCCATAAGGGGAGCGGCAGACAGACATTGGGGATCATTGAGAGAGCTAATGAGCTGAATCTGTTTTTTAATAGGTTCAACTCACTGTCTGTCACCCCCACAACACAGCCAGAATTTTACACAGCCCTTCCCCTCACTCCCCTGTGCAGCACCTCTCTTCCCCCTCACCCCCCTCCTCTTCAATGAAGACATCAGCACCAACCCCCACATCACTGTGACTACTGACCAGGTTAGGAAACAGTTAGAGGGACACCACCAGCGGAAGGCTGTGGGTCTTGATCATATCTCCGCTTGGATCCTGAGAACCTGTGCCAACCAGCTAGCTCTAGTATTGAAACATGTATACAAACTGAGCCTGAATCTAGAGAGGGTACCAGTGTTGTGGAAAATGTTCTGCTTGGTTCCTGTTCCCAAGAAGTCGTCTCCATTGGACCTGAACGACTATCAACCAGTTGCCCTCACATCTCATGTGATGAAGGCCATGGTGAGATTTGTTTTAGCCCACCTGAGGCCGCAGGTGAAGACGTGGCTGGACCCTCTGCAGTTTGCATATCAGCCCCATTTAGGAGTTGAAGATACTGTCATCTACCTGCTGCAACAAGCTCATGTGCACCTGGATGGCAGAGGAGACACTGTGAGAATCGTGCTCTTTGATTTCTGTAGTGCATTTAACACCATCCAGCCACTGTTGCTGGATGAGAAACTGTGGGTGATCTCCTGGATTACTGACTACCTGACAGGCAGGCCACAATTTTTCCGGCTGGGCAGTGTCTTGTCTGATGTGGTGGTTAGTGATACAGGAGCGTCACAGGGGACTGTACTTTCTCCTTTTCTCTTCACCTTATACACCAATGACTTTCAGTACAACTCCGAGTCATGCCATCTGCAGAAATTCTCTGATGACTCCGCTGTCATGGGGTGTATAAGAGGGGGAGAGGAGGGGGAGTACATGGCACTGGTATACAGATTTGTGGAGCGGACAGAACAGAATCACCTGAGGCTGAAGGTCAGCAAGACCACAGAGATAGTGATTGACTTCAGGAAGAACAGGATGCCTTCACAGCCATTACAGATTACGGGGGAGGATGTGGGGGTAGTGGAGGACTACAAATACCTGGATGTGATTAGCAATGGACTGGACTGGAAAGCTAACACTGATGCTGTGTACAAGAAGGGGATGAGCAGACTCTACTTTTTGAGGAAGCTGAGATCCTTCAGTATGTGCAGCGAGATGCTGGAGCTTTTCTACCAGGCCATTGTTGCCAGCACCATCTTCTTTGCTGCTGTCTGGTGGGGTAGCAGTATCACAGCCAGCGACACCAACAGACTTGACAAGATTATCAAGAAAGCTGGCTTTGTAATTGGTCTCAGGCAGAGACTTTTGAGAATGTGGTGGAGAGGACACTGAACAAACTTTTAACCATCATGGACAACCCTGATCCCCCCTCCCCCTCCACCACATACTGGACAGACAGCGGAACACTTTCTACAGCAGACTGCTACAGCTCTGCTGCCGAATGGTCGGGTACAAAAAATCTTTTCTGCCACATGCCATTTCACTGTACAATAACTCATTCTAATGTTCTGATTATAACAATGCTGCCATACTGCACCTTACAGTCTAACTGGTACCTCACATTTCACCCTGCGCCTCATAATTCTTCTTTGTACAGTCGGTACTATCCATAGATTCATAAGGATTATCATCTGTTCAACCTAGTAGTAGCCTATGTAGTATATAAAGTTATCTAAGCATTTTTACTTCCCTGGGTAACTCCTTTTCTCTTAAGCTGTGTGTATTTCTGTTGGTTTGGGTTGTCTTACTGTGTCATGCTGCTGTTACACTGTAATTTCCCAGTTTGGGATCAGTAAAATCTATCTATCTATATCTATCTATCGGGAGGCAACGGCAGTTTGGCATGACCATGCTATGCACAAGTTAGGATAAGATATGTATAAGTCATGCATAAGTTAGACTATCGTTGGGCATAAGTTGTGAATGCCGGCAACACACTAAGCATTTGTTGGTATAAGTTAGTGAAACATTCTATAGACGTTACTAATATATTATGTATTCGTCCAACTCATCATGAATATGTGGTGCATACACCCAAAACTGAAAATTTTGACCATATATTTACCAGTGTTTTAGTGAAATTTTGATATGTCAGCATGCACTGCCTAAATCGTCAAGGTGTGACATGGGGCTTTACAGATGAACTCATTAGATTTTGTGATCCATGTCAGGATGCAGGCACGTGCACAGCTAGGCCCCAGATGGAGCTCTAGCACCTTACTATTGCCCTCTGCCCTCTGAAGTGCTCTTCTGGAGAGCTTTTTTTTAAGGCATTATAGATTCAGATTTTCCCCCATGGAGACACCAGTTGGCTATCAAATGTGCCTTAATGTTCAATTGGCCACATTTCTCTTCCATTTGTTTTATTTAAAGAAAGGTGATTGCAAATACTTTGCTTTAAAATACCAAACTGTCACACAGTGGGAGGGAAAAAATCCTGAATAGAAAAAAAAAAATGCATCAAGAGTCGTTTTAGAATTGAATTGTAAACCCCTGAATCATAACCAAATAGAACTGTGAGGTGCCTAAAGATTCCCACCCCATGAACCATGATTTCTTTGTGGGTTGATAATTTTGTGGAAATCAATTGGGTATTAAATCTCCATGAGCATATAGATATTAAAATAAAATAGATATACCAAGAAGGTACAGTAAAATTTGCACTACTGTATGTAACTTTACTTTTTATATTTAGAGTGCCCCTTTATTGAGCATCTACCCGCAGAAATGTCTGTGTATGTCACTGTCAGCTGCACGAAAGACAGCCTTGGTGGAGCAGAGTGGTGAAAATTTCATCAAGATCTGTCCTGTAGTTTTTGTGTAATCCCGCTAACAGACACAGCCCTTGGCAAAGGCATTCTCTCTCTGAGTATCCTTTAGTTTTTCCTTGCAATGGTAAGGAAAAGAACTTTGGTTGTCTGTATAGTTTACAGATCAGATTTATAAATGGCTAACCACACAGTCATATCATCTATTTCTTTTACATCCTAAACTCCTGAAGAAAGGATATTTTATGCTTCATATTTTATAAAGGATACTTTATGAAATCAGATTATGTACTGCACAGGGGCAAAACTACAAGTCTAAACACACCATTATCTCCATGTTGCACAAACATAACAAAAACACTTTATGCCATAAAGGTCATGGTAGAAACTTGCACCACGTTTTAATTAAGTCCTTATCGAGCGATGCCATAATGTTGCCCCTGCAGTGTTGGAGTGCAAGCAAGAAAACAACCATGCGATTACAGACCAAAGATGAGATTTTTGTCTCTGGACGGCCAAGAAATCTGGTGTTCATTCAGGTTTACACCCACATACAGTATATACTCTACTTTTTTTTTCTTTTTCTCTTCAGGGCCTGAGGGAAATGTAATTGTACCCTCCTCCTGGCAGTAATACAAGCAGACTGGCTTTATGCATAATTCATGGTGTCTAACATGGCTCGTTGGATTTTTAAATTAGAGGTCATCATGTGTTCAGACTCACTGGGAATTACCTGCTTTGCAAGATGCCCGTGTAAGTGTGTACAGTATATGAATGTGTACCTCCATAGGTGTTTGTGTCTGCACTAGGCTGAGTTTTATTTAGCATCTTTAAATGTGTTTATGTTTGTGTGTTTTAATCTCTTTGGTGGGATTACAGCTCACGCCCTTCTGCATTAAGCTGTCATGATATTTGCACCTGGAAGCATATGGCTCTCTGACCCGTTTGATGTTAGCAAGCCGTGTCTGGATGTCAGGTCAGCATGCTACTAATCTATGCAGTCTGGCCAGGCCAAATGTTCAAGATTTAAATGCAGGTGCACAGAAGATGTTGTTGATCACACTAAACTGTGTAGTTTTGCAATTCACTTTCCAAAAAGCTATGGCAGGGTGTGAAAATTAAAACAGAATATTGCAATAGTTTGAAAATAATTAAAAGTCTGTTAAGGTGAAAAATAGTGCAGAATTATCATTCATCTGCTTACCTAGCATTAGCATATCCCAGCACCCCACTCATGCCAATTCGAGAGATAAACAACTATCAACACCCATATTCATAGTGCCAACTAAGAATTAGAAATTAACCAAACAAACATCTCTTTAGACTGACAGTAAAGTTGCCACTTGCTGGCAAAGAAGGAGGGACAAGGAAAATCTACAAAGAAAAGCCAGTGTCACCCAGTAAATTTGAACTAGGAAGCTTTGTGTACTTTTAGCATATACCATGCTAATGTATTAGAACAGAAAAATATCGGCTCGGTAGGAATATTCATTCCAATTTGAGCTGCTACCTTAGTATAATTATTTCAGTCATCACGGGCAACAATGGGTTATCCAATGCTCTATAATTATAGAGGACTGGATGCTCCTCAAAGTGCTTATCAAATCTGGCCTTAAAAACATCCACACTCGTGGCATTCACCACATCCTCTGGTAAATTATTCCACCATGAAACCACTCTATTGCTAAAAAAAAACAACCTACGGTTCGACCTAACACTGTTCTTTTGAAGCCGCATATGACCTTGAGTCCTTGTATCTGTCAGTAGGTCTGATAAACATGGATCTGCATCTTATTTCTTATGGATGTATTTAAAGGTATTGATTAGGTCTCCTCGCAAACGTCTTATACACTAGCATGGGAATATTGAGGTGCCTCAGGCGCTCTTCATATGACAGGTTGCTTAGCCCAGGCACTTGTTTGGTGGCTCTCCTCTGCACTTGTTCAATCGCGTCTGCAAGCTTCCACAAGTGGGGTGACCATACAGAGGCTGCATATTCAACATGAGGCTGTATCATTGTCTTATACAGGAGCTTGAAGACCCCATTATCTATGCATACAAAAGTTCTCCACATGACACCTGTTATCTGGGTGGCTTTCTTTACCATTATCTGACATTAACCAAACAAACATCTCTTTAGACTGACAGTAAAGTTGCCACTTGCTGGCAAAGAAGGAGGGACAAGGAAAATCTACAAAGAAAAGCCAGTGTCACCCAGTAAATTTGAACTAGGAAGCTTTGTGTACTTTTAGCACATACCATGCTAATGTATTAGAATAGAAAAATATCGGCTCGGTAGGAATATTCATTCCAATTTGAGCCGCTGGTTATATGACATGAGATGGCAGCAGTGCGCATGGACGCAGCGGCCCCTCTTGGCATCAGTGAGTGTGAGAATTTTGAGTGTTTTGATCTTCCCAGACGTACATTCTGTAAAGCTTACAACCGTGAGACCTTATTAAACATCAAGGTACTGCACGCTGCAAGAATCGCGGCGATCGGTTGTGATTTGGACATTCTACGCCAGCATGGAATTCTGGCGGAGTCCCCACTGGAAGCTACCCAAGAGAGGAGGAGGCGTAAGCGGAGCGAACGCAAGCAAAAGCGAGGAAAAAGGGCTGGGATCCATGCTAGGCTAAAGGCTAACCCCTCCAGACCAGCGGTACCATCGCTCATTCTCTCTAACGTCCACTCCCTCGACAACAAGCTGGACGAGCTGCGTTTGCTGAGAGAAACCCGGCGAGAGTGGAGAGACTGCTGTGTGCTTGTGTTCATAGAGACATGGCTCCACGACAACATCCCTGACGAGGCCATTCAACTGGAAGATATGGCCATGTTCCGTGCTGACAGGGAAACGACAAGCTCCGGTAAGAGCCGAGGGGGTGGGCTATGCATCTATGTTAACAAGAACTGGTGCATTAATGCCACATTAGTGTCTAAACACTGCTCTCCGTTGGCAGAGTTCCTTATTGTAAATTGTTGGCCATATTATTTGCTGAGGGAATTCAGCAACGTGTTTGTAGCGGCTGTTTACATAGCGCCAAGCGCTAACGCTAACGCTACTGCTAAGAAGGCACTCGGGGAACTGCACAATGCGATTAGTGAAATCCAAACTTCACACCCGGACAGTTTTGTGGTGGTTGCGGGGGATTTTAACCACACCAGCTTAAAGACTGTGCTCCCCAAGTTTAAACAATGTGTAGACTTTAAGATCAGAGGAGAGAATATGTTGGACTTAGTGTACACAAACACAGATGCATATAAGGCGATACCCCACTCCCATCTCGGCCTTTCTGACCACATATCCGTGATGCTGCTGCCTGCCTACAAACCTTTATTGAAGTGCAGCAGGCCAGCAGTGAAACAAATCAGAATTTGGCCAGAGAGTGCAACCTCTGCACTGAAAGACTGATTTCTGCACACAGACTGGGAGGTCTTCAAAATAGCAGCCTCCCAGGAAGACAAGACAGATGTGGAGGAGTATGCTGAAACGGTCACCAGCTACATCGCGAAGTGCACAGAGGATGTCACTACAGTGAAGACCATCATTATGCGGGGTAACCATAAGCCCTGGATGACTGCAGAGGTGCGCTCGCTGCTTACAGCCAGGGATGCAGCCTTCAGAGCGAAGGACAGGATCGCCCTCCGCACAGCCAGGTCTGCGCTCTCAAAGGGAATTAAGGCGGCAAAGCGCGCCTATGCGAAGAAAATCCAGGGACACCTCTGTGACACTAGGAACACCAAGCAGATGTGGCAGGGAGTTCGGACACTGACGGGCTATATGTCTAGGCAGGGGGTCGATGATGACGACGCTTCGCTTTCAGACAGGCTCAACGACTTCTTTGCACGTTTTGAAGCATCAAACTCGACAATCAGAGGGAGAGCCGGCCCACCCCCACCATCGGTCGAACCAGCTTTTACCATCAACACAGCGGACACACGGAGGACCCTAACCAGAGTCAACCCACGTAAAGCTGCAGGTCCGGACAACATCCCGGGACGTGTGCCTCGAGACTGCGCGAGTGAGTTGGCGGATGTCCTGACTGACATTTATAACATCTCCCTGAGTCAGGCCATCATTCCCAGATGCTTCAAGACCTCTATCATTGTACCGGTGGCAAAGAAACCAGTGGTGTCCTGTTTGAATGACTATCGTCCTGTTGCACTTACACCAATTGTGATGAAGTGTTTTGAACGGCTTGTCAAACCACACATCACAGCCTGCCTCCCTGCATCACACGACCCGCTCCAGTTTGCATATCGTTCAAACCACTCCACGGAGGACGCTATACTCACCACCCTACACTCTGTCATCACCCACCTGGACCAGAAAGACACCTACGCCAGACTCCTGTACATTGATTTCAGTTCAGCATTCAACACCATTATTCCCCAGAGACTGATGGAGAAATTACTCCTTCTCGGTCTGAACACCGCCACATGTCTCTGGATCCTGGATTCCTGACTGAGAGACCTCAGTCTGTCCGGGTTGGAAACAACATCTCCAACTCTGTCACGCTGAGCACCGGATCCCGTCAAGGCTGTATACTCAGTCCACTGTTGTTTACACTTCTAACACATGACTGTGTATCCAGACACGAGGGGAACCAGATTAAGTTTGCAGACGACACCACGGTGGTGGGACTTATTCAGAGGGATGAGGAATCAATGTACAGGGAAGAAGTGAGAGACCTGGAGGGCTGGTGCAGGGAGAACAATCTGGTGCTCAATGTGGACAAAACGAAGGAGATGATTATCGACTTCCGGCGGTCACAGCCTGAGCACGTCTCCCTCAGCATCGGCGGCCGTTTAGTGGAGAGAGTGGACAACATCAAGTTCCTCGGAGTGCAGATCTCACAGGACCTGACCTGGAGCAAGAATTCCTTGGGGATCAGGAAGCGGGCTCAGCAGAGACTGCACTTCTTGACGAAACTCAAACAGGCCTCTCTCCCCATCTGCATCCTCAGGACCTTCTACAGAGGTGTGGTGGAGAGTGTTCTGACGTACTGCATTGCTACATGGTACTCCAGCTGCAGTATGTCAGACAAAAAAGCCCTGCAGAGGATAGTCAAGGGGGCTGAGAGGGTAATTGGAGTCTCCCTCCCCTCTGTCCAAGAACTTTTTCAGAACCGTTGTAGGAGCAGGGCACTGAACATTGTCAAGGACCGTTCTCACCCTCTGCATAAACACTTTGAACTTCTTCCATCTGGTAAACGATTCCGGAGCATCAGAGGCAGAACCACCAGACTGATCAACAGCTTCCTTCCACAAGCTGTCAGGATGCTGAACAGTTGACCCGGAATCTCTCATACACACTACTGCACCTACGGACATTTTGTATATTATTTGTATATTATAGTTAGTTAGGTTTTTTTGTTTTTGTTTTTTTTTCCCCCAAGTATGTCTCAGGGATGTGTGAATGGATGGGGGGAGGGGGTGAAGCTATGTGTGAGTGTGTCTTAAATCATGCTGCTTCTATTTATATGGATGCCGAGAGAAACGCAATTTCATCTTGCCTGCACTACAGTTGTATGTACAGCAATATGACAATAAAGTTTGATTTGATTTGATCTGTATGTGTTTTTCAAACGACAGTTCTTTATTTACAATCACTCCAAGGTCCCATTCATGGTCTGTGAATTGGAGGGGAACACTTTTTCCCTAATCAGTCATTTCATATATAAATTCTGGATGACCTGCCCCTATTCATATCACTGTGCATTTGTCAGGATGAAAGCATAACTGCCACTTCACAGCCCATTCCTGGAGACTCAATAAATCCTGCTGTAGCCTCTTACAGTCCGTTGGTGAACTTATGGGCATGTAGATTATTGTATCATCAGCAAAAAGCTTCAGGTTAGCCCCAACAACTTCAGGCATATTGTTAACAAATAATGTGAACAACACCGGCCCAAGGACACTGCCCTGTGGAACACCACTTGTGACATCAGTCCACTGTGACAGGGATCCAGTCACACAAACCCTCTGCTGTCGTCCTGTGAGGAAGGAATTAATACATTTTAATAGATTGCAAGGGATACCATAGCTCTCTACTTTTTGTAAAAGATGTCTGATGGGTACTGAATCAAAGGCCTTTTTAAAATCAAGATAAATAGCATCCACTGGTATGCCAAGATCCAACCATTCTGTCCATTGTTCAAATCAAATCAAATCAAATCAAACTTTATTGTCATATTGCTGTACATACAACTGCAGTGCAGGCAAAATGAAATTGCGTTTCTCTCGGCATCCATATAAGAAGCAGCATGATTAAGACACATTCCCACATAGCTCCACCCCCCACCCCCACCCCCCATCCATTCACACATCCCTGAGACATACTTGGGGAAAAAGAATAACTAACTATAATATACAAAATGTCCATAGGTGCAGTAGTGTGTATGAGAGATTCCGGGTCAGCTGTTCAGCATCCTGACAGCTTGTGGGAGGAAGCTGTTGATCAGTCTGGTGGTTCTGCCTCTGATGCTCCGGAATCGTTTACCAGATGGAAGAAGTTCAAAGTGTTTATGCAGAGGGTGAGAACGGTCCTTGACAATGTTCAGTGCCCTGCTCCTACAACGGTTCTGAAAAAGTTCTTGGACAGAGGGGAGGGAGACTCCAATTACCCTCTCAGCCCCCTTGACTATCCTCTGCAGGGCTTTTTTGTCTGACATACTGCAGCTGGAGTACCATGCAGCAATGCAGTACGTCAGAACACTCTCCACCACACCTCTGTAGAAGGTCCTGAGGATGCAGATGGGGAGAGAGGCCTGTTTGAGTTTCCTCAAGAAGTGCAGTCTCTGCCGAGCCCGCTTCCTGATCTCCAAGGAATTCTTGCTCCAGGTCAGGTCCTGCGAGATCTGCACTCCGAGGAACTTGATGTTCTCTACTCTCTCCACTAAACGGCCGCCGATGCTGAGGGGGACGTGCTCAGGCTGTGACCGCCGGAAGTCAATAATCATCTCTTTCGTTTTGTCCACGTTGAGCACCAGATTGTTCTCCCTGCACCAGTCCTCCAGGTCTCTCACTTCTTCCCTGTACATTGATTCCTCATCCCTCTGAATAAGTCCCACCACCGTGGTGTCATCTGCAAACTTAATAATCTGGTTCCCCTCGTGTTTGGATACACAGTCATGTGTTAGAAGTGTAAACAACAGTGGACTGAGTACACAGCCTTGAGGGGTTCCGGTACTCAGCGTGACAGATTTGGAGATGTTGTTTCCAACCCGGACAGACTGAGGTCTCTCAGTCAGGAAATCCAGGATCCAGAGACATGTGGCGGTGTTCAGACCGAGAAGGAGTAATTTCTCCATCAGTCTCTGGGGAATAATGGTGTTTGTGGGGAGACTTGAATAACGAAACCGAATTGCCTTTAATTCCAGTTTATTTCAAGTAACCATTCCACTGTCTGCTCTCATTTCTGAGCAGCGAACAAAGAGGGTGAACACACCAAAGTTCTCCCTTTTAAACATTCTCACATCAAACCATTTCCCTCGCAGGGGAAATCACACATCTATATCAAAATCCCTTTATTCACATTCATTAACCTTTTATTTACATAACTCCCCCTTCTCTCCCGGTCAGGAAGTCTTCTGTCCTCTGTCCTCCGCAGGGGGTCCAGGCTCTGCGGCTCCGCACCGCAGGGGGCTGCAGCTCTGTGGTTCTCCTTCATCGTGAGGTTAAATCACATATGCAGTGTCCAACATATACATGTCTAACAACACAGCCATATAACCCCCCCAAACGATGAAGAACAGACTAATTCCTAAAATTTAATAGCACCTTACTCACTACTGAATAATCAACACCAACATTCAGTCTGTGCGCCGCTTGGGCTTCAGCCGTCTGCCGAATCTGCTGTGAGTTGGCCCCGCCTTGCCTGCGGCGCCTTTCTGCTTCGACTCTGTTGACTGAGGAAGAGAGTGATTATTTGCCCTTTGCGGGGGCCTGCCTCGTCGAGGCGCCACTGCGACCGGTACAGACACGTCCTTCATGACAAAAGCAGGTTTTAGTCTGTCAATACTGACTGTCTCTTTTCTGTCTCCAAAATCTAGCACAAATTGCTTATCACCTGCCTCCAGCACTCGAAATGGCCCTTCGTAAGGTGGTTTGAGCGTTGCTTTTAGGGCTTCACGCCTGACAAAAACGAAGTCGGCATTTTTCAAAGCCTTGGGGACGAAAACTCGTGGAAAAGCGTGATGAACCGGACCCGGGAGCGTGTCTGCTCCCGTGCCAACTAACGGTCCCAGAGCAGAGAGAGGTGGGAGCTCCGGGTGCTCTGGTAAAAACTCGCCCGGCAGCCTCAGAGTTTGTGCGAATACCAGCTCCGCTGGGGAGGCGTCTAAGTCCTCTTTAGGCGCAGAACGCAACCCTAATAAAACCCATGGCAGTTTATTTACCCAATCTGCATCCGTGAGCGACGCTCTGAGTGCTGCCTTCAAAGACCTATGAAAACGCTCGCATAAACCATTAGCCTGAGGGTGGTAAGCCGTAGTGCGGTGAATTTTGGCTCCTAAGCCGTTGGCCATCGCTGACCACAGCTCAGAGATGAATTGCGGTCCTCTATCGGATGTAATGTCCGACGGAACCCCGAAGCGCGCCACCCAAGCCGTTAAAAAAACGCGAGCCACCTCCGCGGCCGTGGTCGTCGCACGTGGGGCCACTTCCGGCCAACGTGTGGTGCGGTCCACCATTGTCAAAAGATGCGTGAACCCCTGTGATGCCGGTAGGGGGCCCACCAGGTCGACGTGCACATGGTTGAACCTTCTGGCCGGAATGCGGAACGGTTCTAACGGGGCTCTTGTGTGCTTGTGAATTTTGGCCCGTTGACAGGAAATGCAGGTTTTTGCCCATTCCTTCACGTGCTTGCGCAGGCACGGCCAAACAAACTTTTCCGCCACTAGTTTCACCGACGCGCGCACCCCCGGGTGCGCCAGTGAGTGAACCGAGTCAAAAACACGGCAGCGCCACGTGGCCGGAACCACCGGACGCGGGCGCCCCGTCGACATGTCGCAGATCAGGGGGGGCATACCGGTTTGTAAACACTTGCTCTCCAGCCTCAACCCTGTTGGTCCAGACTGGAGCGCGCACACGTCTGTGTCCGCCCCCTGGTCCGCTGCCATGGCTGCGTAATCTATACCCACGTGCACCGGGGCTGCGTGCGCCACCGTGCCGCTCTCCTGCGGCATGGTCACGGTGGCCCGTTCTGCCTCTGCGCGTGTTGGAGTCGTGAACGCGCGCGAGAGACAATCTGCTACTACATTGAATTTGCCCGCAACGTGCCTAATGTCAGTGGTAAATTCCGAGATTGCGGCCAGCTGCCTCTGCTGCCTGCCGGACCACGGGTCTGAAATTTTGGCCATGGCGTATGTGAGCGGCTTGTGGTCCACATAAGCGGTGAAGCACCGTCCTTCCAGCCAGAACTGGAAATGATGAATAGCCAAATGCAGCGCCAACAGTTCTCTGTCGAACCCGTTGTATTTTCGTTCAGCCGCTCTTAAAGATTTGCTAAAGAAAGCCAAAGGCTGCCAAACTCCGGCTACCTGTTGCTCAATAACGGCCCCTATGGCTAAATCTGAAGCGTCTGTCGTCAGCGCGATACGTGCTGCAGGGTCTGGGTGGGCCAGGAGCGCAGCGTCAGCCAAGGCTTTTTTAACCTCTGTGAACGCGCGCTCCCGCTCCGGGGACCATTCGACCGCCTGGGTCGGTTTTTGTTTTTTGAGCGCGGCATATAACGGTTGCATGATTTGAGCTGCGTGGGGCAGGAATCGGTTATAAAAATTCACCATCCCCAAGAATTCCTGTAGTGATTTGACCGTTTGTGGACGGGGAAAATCCGCTACCGTGCATACTTTATCTGGTAACGGAACCGCTCCCTCCGGGGAGACGCGGTGACCCAAAAAATCGATCCGCTCGACGCCGAACTGGTACTTGGCTGGGTTAACTATTAAGCCGTGCTCTCCCAGCCTCCTAAAAACTGCTGTGAGGTGTGTTTCGTGTTCGTCCTCTGAAGTACTCGCGACCAAAATGTCGTCGAGGTACACAAACACGAAAGGGAGATCGCGTAACACGGCATCCATCATCCGCTGAAATGTTTGCGCCGCCCCTTTAAGACCAAACGGCATGCGTAAAAATTCAAAAAGTCCGAACGGGGTTATTACCGCTGTTTTAGGAATGTCCTCCGGTTGGACTGGGACTTGGTGATAGCCGCGAACCAGATCAATCTTTGAAAAAATGCGCGCCCCCGCCAGGTGCACCGAAAAATCCTGAATGTGCGGGATGGGATAACGATCGTGCGCCGTAGCGTTGTTTAGCCTGCGGTAATCCCCGCACGGTCTCCAGGAGCCATCGGCTTTCGGTACCATGTGCAGCGGCGAAGCCCACGGGCTCTTCGACCTACAAACGATGCCTAGCCTCTCCAGGCTGGCGAACTCCTCGCGCGCAATGGCGAGCTTAACTGCATCCAAGCGCCGAGCTTTTGCAAACACGGGAGGACCAGACGTGGGGATAAAGTGTTTCACCCCGTGCTTCGAGACCGTCGCTGAAAAAGTGGGCACAGTGAGCGCTGGAAATTGGGTGAGGAGTGTGTGAAACTTACCACCTGCTGTAGCGACGTGAGTCTGTACTGGTGGCGGGGACACTCGAGCTGAACAGGGGAGATAGTATAAAGAGAGTGCATTCACCAGCCGTCTATTAGCAAGATCAACTAACAGATTGTGTGAACACAAAAAATCCGCGCCCAACATGTTGAAACTCACCGCCGCTATTACAAAAGTCCATTCATATGTGCGGCCATGTAAACACAAAGGCAAGGTCCTTCTCCTGTAGGTGTTGATGTTCGAGCCATTTGCCGCCGTAGCTCCGCTACCGTGGGGTCCAGCCACCCGGTCCGCGTATGTTGGGGTGATGAAGCTCACTTGTGCTCCGGTGTCGATGAGGAACTCTCGTCCGGAGCGCGCATCCGTGATGTAGAGCAGCTTGCTGCGTTCTCCGAGGGTCGAAGCTGCTAGCGACCCCCGGTCTTGCCGTTTCCCGAACTCCTGAAGTTGCAGGGCGGCACACACCTGCGTGCCTTCTCTGCAAACCTCCGATGGTAAAAGCAGAGATCTTCTCCTCCACTGTGTCGTGTCCGCGCCTCTGCCGCCGGACCATTGGCTCCACCTCGTCGCGGCCGTGCTGCCGCCGTCGTTGGCCAGTCTTGGTCTGCCGCCTCTGGCTCCCCGCTGTCTCGGGTCGCCGCTGTGGTTGCTTGCCCGCCGCAGGCGTCCAGGATCCCATCTGCTTCCTGGGCCAGCTCCCGGAACTCCTCCAGGGTGTGACACTTTTTGCCGGCCAGCGTGCTTCTCGCATGCGCCGGGAGGTTGGAGAGGAAGATGAACTGAAAAATGAAATCATCGTTGTCCACCCTCTCAGCTGTATCATCTCCTCCATCAGGGCACTCGGCCTGTGTCCTCCTTGGTCTAGCAAAGACAGGATCCTCCTCGCCCTCACTTCGGCCGAGGGGGTGAAAAACTTGATGAGGGTGGATTTCAGCTTGCCGTACCTGTCGGTCGCGGGTGGCTGCTCCACCAAGCTCTGCACGCACCTAGCTGTGCTGTTGTCCAGTTTAGCGATGACATGGTGGAACTTAGTGTCATCCACCGTTACTCCTGCGAGCGCGAACTGCGACTCTGCTTGCAGAAACCACGACCGTGGGTTATCCTGCCAGAAATCAGGCAGCTTAACGGCCACTGCGCTCGCCAGCTCTGAGCACTGTGAGTCCGGGACCCTGAGACCTTCTTCGTTCATTCTCAACGTCGTCAGTCACCAATGTGGGGAGACTTGAATAACGAAACCGAATTGCCTTTAATTCCAGTTTATTTCAAGTAACCATTCCACTGTCTGCTCTCATTTCTGAGCAGCGAACAAAGAGGGTGAACACACCAAAGTTCTCCCTTTTAAACATTCTCACATCAAACCATTTCCCTCGCAGGGGAAATCACACATCTATATCAAAATCCCTTTATTCACATTCATTAACCTTTTATTTACATAACTCCCCCTTCTCTCCCGGTCAGGAAGTCTTCTGTCCTCTGTCCTCCGCAGGGGGTCCAGGCTCTGCGGCTCCGCACCGCAGGGGGCTGCAGCTCTGTGGTTCTCCTTCATCGTGAGGTTAAATCACATATGCAGTGCCCAACATATACATGTCTAACAACACAGCCATAGTGTTGAATGCTGAACTGAAATCAATGTACAGGAGTCTGGCGTAGGTGTCTTTCTGGTCCAGGTGGGTGATGACAGAGTGTAGGGTGGTGAGTATAGCATCCTCCGTGGAGTGGTTTGAACGATATGCAAACTGGAGCGGGTCGTGTGATGCAGGGAGGCAGGCTGTGATGTGTGGTTTGACAAGCCGTTCAAAACACTTCATCACAATTGGTGTAAGTGCAACAGGACGATAGTCATTCAAACAGGACACCACTGGTTTCTTTGCCACCGGTACAATGATAGAGGTCTTGAAGCATCTGGGAACGATGGCCTGACTCAGGGAGATGTTATAAATGTCAGTCAGGACATCCGCCAACTCGCTCGCGCAGTCTCGGAGCACACGTCCCGGAATGTTGTCTGGACCTGCAGCTTTGCGTGGGTTGACTCTGGATAGGGTCCTCCGTGTGTCCGCTGTGTTGATGGTAAAAGCTGGTCCGACCGATGGTGGGGGTGGGCCGGCCCTCCCTCTCATTGTCGAGTTTGATGCTTCAAAACGTGCAAAGAAGTCGTTAAGCCTGTCTGGAAGCAAAGCGTCGTCATCATCGACCCCCTGCCTAGACTTAAAGCCCGTCAGTGTCCGAACTCCCTGCCACATCTGCTTGGTGTTCCTAGTGTCACAGAGGTGTCCCTGGATTTTCTCCGCATAGGCGTGCTTTGCCGCCTTAATTCCCTTTGAAAGCACAGACCTGGCTGAGCGGAGGGCAATCCTGTCCTTCGCTCTGAAGGCTGCATCTCTGGCTGTAAGCAGCGAGCGCACCTCTGCAGTCATCCAGGGCTTATGATTACCCCGCATAGTGATGGTCTTCACTGTAGTGAAATTCTCTGTGCACTTCGCAATGTAGCTGGTGACCGTATCAGCATACTCCTCCACATCTGTCCTGTCTTCCTGGGAGGCTGCTATTTTGAAGATCTTCCAGTCTGTGTGCTGAAAACAGTCTTGCAGTGCAGAGGTTGCACTCTCTGGCAAAATCCTGATTTGTTTCACTGCTGGTCTGCTGTGCTTCAATAAAGGTTTGTAGGCAGGCACCAGCATCACGGACATGTGATCAGAACGGCCGAGATAGGGGCGGGGTATCGCTTTATATGCATCTGTGTTTGTGTACACTAAGTCCAACATATTCTCTCCTCTGGTCTTAAAGTCTACACATTGTTTAAACTTGGGGAGCACAGTCTTTAAGCTGGTGTGGTTAAAATCCCCCGCAACCACCACAAAACTGTCCGGGTGGGACGTTTGGATTTCACTGATCGCATTGTGCAGTACCCCGAGTGCCTTCTTAGCATTAGCTTTAGGATTAGGGCTCGGCGCTATGTAAACACCAACTACAAACACGTTGCTGAATTCCCTCGGCAGATAAAATGGCCGACAATTAACAATAAGGAACTCCGCCAACGGAGAGCAGTGTTTAGACTAACACTGCTACTAACACTAGACACTAACGTGGCATTAACGCACCAGTTCTTGTTAACATAGATGCATAGCCCACAACCCCGTGTGTTGTTCAACACATTCTAGCATTTGTGTAACTGTGGAGCGCTCTGGCAGAAAACCATGCTGATGCTTAGAAAACAAATTATTTATCTTCATATCTTTGACCACTTCATCTCGAATAATACCCTCCAATATTTTACAGACTACTGATGTAAGGCAAATTGGTCTATAATTACTAGGGAGATTTTTAGCCCCTTTCTTAATTATTGGTGTAATATATCCCTTTTTCCAAGTTTCTGGGAGTTTACCTTCACTCATAGATTTTTCAAATATTATATGCAGCGGGGACCTAATAACATCTGCCAATTCTTTAAGGATTCTCGGGTGAATATTGTCAGGTCCTATTTATTTATTACGATTCAAACTCTTTAATCTGTTATATATATCGTCCTCACTAATTTTTAAATTGTTGAGCTCTTGGGTAAATTGTTGTCTTCTTACATCAGGGATGTTATAGATATCCTCATTGGTAAAGGTACTAACGAAGAAAGCAATCAGGGTTTCTGCCTTCTCCAAGTCTGATGTAGCCATCTTAGACTCACTTATAATTAAATCAGGAATGTACTCTCTTGTTTTTGATTTTGATTTAACATACTTCTAAAACAATTTAGGATTGGACGTTTATTTTCTTAGCTAAATGCTTCTCAAATTTCTTCTGGGCTTTTTGTACGGCTCAGTGTGCCTGATTACGTGTCTGATTATATTTCATGTGATCTTCTTGACTTTTCGATATGGTATATTTCTTCTACAACTTCTGTTTCTTCCTCAGTTTATAAATTGTTTCATCTTTCCATCTTAACCTATCTACTTGACCCAAGACGACTTTTACTGGAATATTTTTGCCCATAGATAGATGTAATTTATCAGTGGACAATTCCCAACTATTATCAACATTAGTCTTCTCAAGAAGTCTTTTCCAATCTAATGTAAGATCATTTTTCATTTGTGCATAATTAGCCTTATGATACTGAAAATTTTTCCTACTTGTTACCATTTCCTGGACATAACAGTTAAATGTGAAACAGATAACAATATGATCACTCTTCCCTACTGGTGATTTTGTTATACCGCTGATCATATGTTCCTCATTTGTAAAAATGAGATCAAGCACATTTGGCTAGTGATTTACTGAATCTGATACCTAGTACAAAAGTCCTCATGTTGGTAAAGGAAGGTATCCCTGGTTGCCTCTAGAAATCTATTAACATCACAGTTACTAAATCTTGTGATACCACCTCCATTTGCCCATTTAATTTCTGGAAAGTTAAAATCACCAACTACTAATAAATGCGAATAGCCCATGTTCCCACAGCTCTGTATGAAATTAGACAATTTTACTTTGTTTTCAGCTGATGACCTTGGGCTACGATATATACCAACAATAAAGAGTTTATCATTCTTATTTAGTTTAATTTCAACTGATACCATCTCAGCAGGGGGCTCAATTCCTAAATTTAATGGTTCCATAGAATTAAGTTCTTGTTTCACATGAACTGATATCCCTCTCACCCCTTTCTGCTCTGCATTTGTATAGAGGGTGTATCCCGCCAATTGTAATTCACTTCTTGTCATATCAAAAAGTGTGTTCTTTGGATTTGTTTCTGTGGTAATAATATCAGGCTTTAAATTATTAATCTCATACAAAAAATCAGCTTTCTTATTTGTTATACAATCAATGTTGGTGTAAAAAACTTCTAGGGATTTCTTAAATCTAATCCCAC
Source organism: Pholidichthys leucotaenia (assembly GCA_020510985.1). Taxonomy (NCBI): domain Eukaryota; kingdom Metazoa; phylum Chordata; class Actinopteri; order Cichliformes; family Pholidichthyidae; genus Pholidichthys; species Pholidichthys leucotaenia. The sequence continues at coordinate 329,415,268 of CM035840.1, read as the reverse complement.
CATTAGCTTTATGTTTGTTGTTTGTTGTTGCTTTCCTTCTTATTTCCAGAATTATTATCATTACTATCTAACGGCTGGTACACCAGTATTGAAATCCTCATTTTGAATTGTGTGCCCAAACATGTTTAACATGATCATTGACTAAAAATGGCCTGTTTGTAGGTTTAACCCCTTAGCATTCCAGACAGTTTCTCTAAAAACACCTAAAAATAACATACCCAAAGTAAATCAAAAGCTGTTCTTTAACCCTTTGCAGTATATTCATGGGGTTGGTTTCATTCAAAAGAAAACTTTTTTGGGGGGGGGGGGGGAACAGTCAGAATCCCTCTAAGTGCTTCTGCCACTCAGTAACAATCGTGTAAACATACTAAATTTGAAGAAAATAAAGTTCATCTGTTTTAGATACAGATGTCTTCAAAAAAAACATAAAGCTGTTCAATACTGACTGGAAAACACAATAGGAATGTAGGCCCAATTGTTAATCAAGTTCAGGTCAAAATTTTGTAACAACACCACAAATGACTATATTACAGTTTTTTTCTCAGGTTGCAACCAGGCATCTCTGAACTGTGCCATTTGGCACAGGGTGGCACATACCTTGAAAAAACGTTTATAACTTTTGAATGCTTCAACATAGAAGTGTCATCTTAGGTTTTAATAAAAAGTGACAGTGTTAACCCGCCCCATATTCAGATACACTGTCAGCAGTGGTGGACTCAGATATGTGGGTAGGCGCCCAGGGCACCATTCTTTTGAGGGCGCCATGAGACTCAAAAGAATTAAAAATAATAATAAAAATTCATAATTATGTATGCTGAGTGTGTATTTGTGGCAAATGGGTGCCCTCTACAGGCGGGATGCCAGTGCACTCTATCTGCAGCTGGCAGACTCCACAGATCAAACTCCAGTATGGCCAACATTCAAAGCGGTGCAAAGGAGTAAAAAAATCATTTAAAGTAAGTTGGGGGTTTTTTTGTTGTTTTTTTTTAGCACAGTTTACCCTCGGCCGGGGGACGGCAGGGATCGTGAGATCGTGGGTTCGATCCCTGCCCCCAACCAACAGTGATCTGTGTGGAGTTTGCATGTTCTCCCCGTGTTGCGTGGGTTTACTCCGGGAATTCTCCGGTTTCCTCCCGCATACCAAAAACATGCAGGTTAGGGATACGGGGCGCTTGCGCACGCAGCAACCGGCAGCTGGTGGCTTGTCACCAGACTGCAAAACAAATCTACCTACGGGTACAAAATAAGTAATAAAAAAAAAAAAACTGCCACAGAGACCATGGTCTTCATCATTAATTATAGAAAGGTCAATGACAAAAAAAGGGCAGCTTCCATTGAAAAATGATTCTCTTCACAATAAAAATGTCTTTGCAAAAATCTGAATAAAGCTTTTCTTTCAATAAATAAATAATTAAAACTTCATTCAAATGACTAAATCGTTGCAAAAAAATTAAAAAGGACATTTGCCTAGTCAGCAAAATGACCCCAAACCATCCCCTCTGTTAAACTGCCACCCTCCATCTCCACAAAGACTGCAAGGATAGTTTATACAGGACAATGTAGTACAGATGCATCTCAGTAAATTAGAATGTCATCAAAAAGTTGATTTAATTCAGTTAAAAAAAAATGAAACTCCTATATTATAGATATTCATTATACACAGAGTGATATATTTCAGGTGTTTCTTTTTATGTTGATGGTTATGGCTTTCAGCTCATGAAAACCCCAAATTTAGTTTCTCAAAAAATTAGAAGATTACGTATAATTAATTTTTTTTTAAAAAATGATTTTCAATAGAAATATTGGCTGACTAAAAAGTATTCAGGGGGAAGTGGGCTGTCCATAAAAATTATGAACAGGATTGGTGACAAAGGGCAGCCCTGGCGGAGTCCAACTCTCATTGGGAATGAGTCCGACCGAGCGTTGGCAATACAAGCCAAACTCTCAACAGTCATATAGAGACCAGATGGCTCATAGCAACAAACCCGATACCTCATACTCCAGAAGCACCACACACACACACACACACACACACACACACACGCACAAAAAAAAAAAAAACACGAGGGACGCGGTCAAATGCCTTCTCCAAGTCCACAAAACACATGTAAACTGGTTGGGCAAATTCCCACAAACCCTCGAGGATTCTCGAGAGGGTAAAGAGCTGGTCTGATGTGCCACAGCCAGGCCAAAAACCGCATTGCTCCTCCTGAATCCGAGGTTTGACCAAACCCCATTAAAAAAAAAAAAAAACTGGCCTCATCTCTGACATCCCTAATAATTTTCAACCAATCTCCAACCTACCCTTCCTGTCTAAATTATTGGAACGTGTTGTACCCTCTCAACTCAAAGGCCACCTTTCTGCCAATAACCTGTATGAAACACTTCAATCTGGATTCTGCTGTCATCACAGTATTGAAATGACTTCCTCCTCTCCTCTGATGCTTGAAACATTAACATTCTCCTTGATCTTTCTGCTGCCTTTGACACCATCAATAACTCCATCCTTCTCATCACACTGGAAACCATCTTCAATTATCACTGGCACTGCCCTCAACTGGTTCAGATCATATCTCTCTGACAGACAACAATTTATTTCCATCAACAGCTGCAACTCACCCACTGCTCCCCTACCTCAAGGTGTCCCCCAAGGATCAGTTCTCGGCCTCCTTCTCTTCACCCTCTACCTTTTCCCTCTCGGAGGCATTATCTGCCACCATGGTCTCCAGTTCCACTGTTATGCCGATGACATCCAGCTCCTTTTCTCCACCAAGTCCATCTCCCCTATCACCCACCTAACCCTGACAAACTGCATTGCCAATATAAAATCATGGCTCCAACTTAACTTTCTACTACTGAACTGTGATAAATCTGAAGTCATTATCATTGGTCCTCAGTCTCCACTTAAATCCACCTAAAATTTAATCTTAACATTGATGACTCTCTAATTTCCTCCTCTCCCCAAATCCATAATCTTGCCACCATCTTTAACCGGACACTTTCTTTTGAAAAACATGTTAAAACACATCACCAAAACAGTCTTTCCATTTAAGGATCATTGCCCGCCTCCATCCTTCCCTCACCCCAACAGCTGCTGAAACTCTCATCCATGCCTTCACCACCTCCCATCTCAACTATTGCAACAGCAGACACCATCAAAAACAGTGGACCACCATCAAAAACTCTCAAGCTACAACACATCCAGAACTCTGCTGCTCATCTTCTCACCCTCACTTGTATCCGTGACCACATCACCACATTACCCCCATCCTCTACAAGCTCCACTGGCTCCCCATCCCCCAGAGAATTCATTTCAAAATCCTCCTCATGACTTACAAAGCCCTCAATAACCTGGCCCCATCCTATCTCACCAAGCTCCTCCATCAATACACCTGCTCCCGCACACTCCACTCTACTGATGCCAGCCTTCTATGTCCCCCCCCCCCCCGAACTAAGTACAAGTCGTGGGGAGACAGGTCTTTCTCCATTGCTGCTCCTAACCTCTGGAACTCCCTCCCTATAACCATCAGAAGTTCCCCCTCACTCCCAGCATTCAAAAAATCTCTAAAAACCCATTTATTCAAGATTCAAAGATATTTATTTGTCAGTACCTCTATACATACATGACATACAGGAGAATTAAAGTGCCATTTCTCTCTCTCTTTTAGTGGTGTGCACAATATATAAGAAAAGAAGGAATAAGGATGAAAAACAACAGTGGTCTATGTACAGTAATGCTACCCCTAGTGCAAATAAAGATAAACCATAAAACCCAGCAATCCTATATACAGATAAAGTGGAGCTGTAATACCCATAATTGCAAGTTCAATGCAGTAGTGTAGGTGCAGACAGTGACAGATTGGACAGCACATGATCAATGTTTCAATAACAGACAGACAGCATCGGGTGTGGCATTTGTGCAAATGTGCCAAGTCTTTCTGTGCAAACAGCTGAGGTAATTATTGTGTGGGTGAGTGTGTTATGGTCTGGGGGGGGGGGGGTAGAGTTCAGGGCCCTGATGGCCTGGTGAACAAAGCTGTTTGGCATTCTTGTGGAGAAGACCCAGAGGCTCCAGTACCGTTTCCCCAAGGGCATAGGACTGAAAAGGGAGTGTGAGGAGTGTGAGATGTCACCTGCAATGTTGATGGCTCTGTGGGTGTTATAGATGTCTGATGGGGGGGCATAGGGGCACAGATGATCTTGATGGCTGCTTTCACTGTGCGTTGCAGTATCTTCTGGCAGGAGGCTGTGCAGCTTCTGTACCACACAGTGATGCAGCTGGTGAGGATGCTCTCAGTGGTGCCCCGATAGAATGACGCATGAATGTGGGTAGGACTCATGCTGTCCTCAGTTTGCGGAGGAAATAGAGGCGAGTTTGAGCCTTCTTGGCCAATGATGTGGTGTTGTTGGACCAGGAGAGGTCCTCAGAGATGTGCACCTCCAGGAACTTGGTGCTGCTCACCCTCTCCACAGCTGCCCCATCGATGAACAGAGGGGCATGCTGTGTGTGTTCTCTCCTAAAGTCGACCACAATTTCCTTGGTTTTTCCCACATTGAGGAAGAGATTATTGTCTTTACACCCCTGGACCAGTTGGCTCACCTCATGTCTGTGGTTAGCCTCTTCATTGTTTGTGTTGAGGCCCACCACCATGGTGTTGTCCGCAAACTTGACGATGTTGCTGTATTCAACACTGCATTCACTGAGTGCCTTGAAAAGCACTATATAAGTCTAAAGTATTATTATTAAGACTCTAAGAAAGCTTCATTGGTGAGTAAATGCTATGTTGTGCTAGCTCATTTGATACTCTATTTAATTCCAGTGGTATGATTGTATCTCAAATCTGTTTTTAGAGCCAAATAGATGAAATTCTATTCTTTCAAATGATGTAAGGCATGACAATCCACTCTAAACATGTTTACCACACTTCACTGTGTTGCAGCAGAAATATTAAAACGTGTAATACTCGCTTCTCTTAAAAATGGGTATTTTTTTTTATTTTAAAGTGTGTGTTCTTTATATAGTTTTTCACTCCAAAAAGTAAAATTGACTGTACTGGATTTGCCATTATTGACATAGTAAACCCAACCCAGCAGCACTACTGCTCTATTCTTGACCAGCAAAGCTGCCTGTCATGTAAGTAGATGGGAGACAGAAGCATTAGCTTGCGAGCTAGCAGTGGTACTAGGAAGCTCGCACCAAGCCCTGTTTAAACTGTTTTCTTAAGATTTCGGTCACCCTAATAGACATCCTCATTTCCACCTGATTCACTAATCCACAAGTGATAAAATATCTCACATGGTTCTAGCTTATTTTGTTATATTTTCACCATGATTCAAGTGTTAGCACTAGCATGCTAGGCGGTCTGAACTAATCACCGTAACTGATACTCATCTCACTTTGGCATGGAGGAAGTGATGGACTGGCTGCCTGAATCTGGCCAGTTCTGATTTTCTGTAAATTCTATTTACCCCCACTATTTAGAGGCATATTTAAAGGCATATAAGCACCCTAATCACCCCAGCGTCATTACTGTAAGCTACAAATTCTGACACAGTTTGCATTGCAGCCTCACAGGTCTTGCACCAATCTCCATCATCTGCCCATGATGCCAGTGGCTCTGACCAAACAAATACGTTATGCACCAGGAATACAGCCGTGGACAAAATTGTTGGTACCCCTCTGTTAATGAAAGAAAAACCCACAATGGTCACAGAAATAACTTGAGTCGGACAAAAGTGGTAATAAATAAAAATTCTATGAAAATTAACCAATGAAAATCAGACAGTGCTTTTGAATTGTGGTTCAACAGAATTACTTTAAAAAACAAACTCATGAAACAGGCCTGGACAAAAATGATGGTACCCCTAGAAAAGATTGAAAATAATATGACCATAGGGACATGTTCAACCAAGATGTGTCCTCTAATTAACATCACAGGTGTCTACAAACTTGTAATCAGTCAGTCGGCCTATTTAAAGGGTGACAAGTAGTCACTGTGCTGTTTGGTGACATGGTGTTTACCACACTAAGCATGGACCAGAGGAAGCAAAGGAGAGAGTTGTCTCAGGAGATTAGAAAGAAAATTATAGACAAGCATGTTAAAGGTATAGGCTATAAGACCATCTCCAAGCAGCTTGATGTTCCTGTGACTACAGTTGCACACATTATTCAGAAATTTAAGATCCACGGGACTGTAGCCAACCTCCCTGGACGTGGCCTCAGGAGGAGACGGATAATATGAATGGTAACAAAAGAGCCCAGAACAACCTCTAAACACATTCATGGTGAACTCCAAGGTCAAGGTACATCAGTGTCAGATCGCACCATCTGTCGTTGTTTCAGCCAAAGTGGACTTCATGGGAGACAACCAAGGAGGACACCACTGTTGAAAACAAATCATTAAAAAGCCAGACTGGAATTTGCCAAACTGCATGTTGACAAGCCACAAAGCTTCTGGGAGAATGTCCTATGGACAGATGAGACAAAACTGGAACTTTTTGGCAAGGCACATCAGCTCTATGTTCACAGACGCAAAAATGAAGCATACCAAGAAAAGAACACTGTCCCTGCTGTGAAACATGGAGGAAGTTCTGTCATGTTCTGGGGCTGCTTTGCTGCATCTGGCACAGGGTGTCTTGAATCTGTGCAGGGTACAATGAAATCTCAAGACTATCAAGGTATTCTAGAGACAAATGTGCTGCCCAGTGTCAGACAGCTTGGTCTCAGTCGCAGGTCATGGGTCTTGCAACAGGATAATGACCCAAAACACACCGCTAAAAACACCCAAGAATGGCTAAGAGCAAAACATTGGACTATTCTAGAGTGGCCTTCTATGAGCCCTGATCTAAATCCTATTGAAGATCTGTGGAAGGAGCTGAAACATGCCGTCTGGAGAAGGCACCCTTCAAACCTGAGACAACTGGAGCAGTTTACTCATGAGGAGTGAGCCAAAATACCTGCTGAGAGGCGCAGAAGTCTCACTGACAGTTACAGAAATCGTTTGATTGCAGTGATTGCCTCAAAAGGTTGTGCAACAAAATATTAAGTTAAGGATACCATCATTTTTGTCCAGGCCTGTTTCATGAGTTTGTTTTTTAAAATAATTCTGTTGAACCACAATTCAAAAGCATTATCTGATTTTCATTGGTTAATTTTCATAGAATTTTTATTTATTACCACCTTTGTCAGATTCAAGTTATTTCTGTGACCATTGTGGGGTTTTCTTTCATTAACAGAGGGGTACCAACAATTTTGTCCACATGTGTATGCATTGCTCTGTCTTTACCTATGTTGGTTTATTCTGAGTGCTCTGGTGTCCTCCAACAGTAAAAACACGATAGACAACCAGGTGATACTGAGTTGAATGTTGGATGTGTGGGATTTTGTCTATGGGTCTTGTTATAGATTTGTAGAAAGTACAGAATATTCCTGGTTTTTCACTGTGCCACAGCTGGGATTGGCTCCAATAACCCTTGCAACCCTGAGTTGGCTAACCGGTTGAGAAAATGAATGTTTGAAGAGAAAATTCAATCTAGACAAATGTCTGTGCACAAGGGAAAAGGAAGAAAACCAATAAGTAATGAAGGTGATGTTCCGGCCGTGGGGTAGCACTGCAATAAAAACAGACACAATTCTGTAGAAAAAAATCTCTGCGGGGGCTCAAAAGCACTCCTGTAAACTGTAAGTGAAAACAATTCATCACTGAAATAAAGTAAATAAATAAAATTCAACCAAAGAAAATATAACCGCAAAGAAAATATAAAAACATGAACGCGATTTTGGAAATGGACTGAAGTAATTCACAACAATAGTCATCTTATAGCGCTTTTAATTGTAAAGACCATATGATCTCAGAGACATCAACAGTCAAGTGATTCTCTGTGATCCAGAACTTGAGAAAACTCTAAGGCAGGGGTGTCAAACTCAATCCATGGAGGGCCAAGACCCTGCATGTTTTGCTTCTACCCAGTGTCATCAGCAGGTGTTTTCACTGATCAGCAGTCAGTGGGAAGAAATTCAGTGAAATCACCTGCTGAAGACACTGGGTGGAGGTAAAACCTGCAGGGTCTTGGCCCTCCATGGAATGAGTTTGACACCCGTGCTCTAAGGGTTCAACCTTCTTGAAAGTTCTATGCAGCAGCCATGGACATAGTTACTTTAGGAAGAGGTGTTCTCTGGCTTTTTATGCATCTTTAAGAGCTTCTGTTTTCATTAAAGTACTCTATAAATCTGTGCTGATTATTTTTACCTCCGCAGGCCGCAGGAGGTTATGTTTTTGCCAGCGTTTGTCTGTCTGTCTGTCTGTTGGTTAGCAAGATAACTCAAAAAGTTTTGGACGGATTTCCATGAAACTTTCAGGCGTTGTTGGAAATGGTACAAGGAAGAACTGATTAAATTTTGAGGATGATCCAGATCACCGTCTGTATCATCTGATGATACAGACGGTATCATCAGATGATTCAGATGATGATCATCAGATGATGATTCACTGTATCACCGGATACAGGAATTTTTTAAAGGATTCTTTAACATTGTGAGATACGGCCATTTTCAACATGTGTGCAGGCGCAATGGAGGGCGCTGGTCGTCGTGTCTGACGAACACGAACTCCGCGTTCTTCAAAGTTTTAGGCACAAAAGCACACGGAAAGCAGTGTTGGGCCAGGCCCGGCAGCGTGCCTGTGTTTGTGCTATGCTGCAAAAGCTGAGACGGCAGCTGTCCGGCACGGGATTATTTGGCAGAAATTCCCCGGGCAGCAATAGGGGCTGCACAAAAACAAGCTCTCTGCCGGGGAAGCTTCCAAATCCTCTTTTGCCGCGGAGCGCAACCCCAATATAAAACCCACGGCAACCTGTCTACCCAATTTGCATCCGTCAGTGAAGCCCTGAGTGCTGCTTTCAGTGATCTATGAAAACGCTCGCATAACCCATTGGCCTGTGGGTTGTACGCGGTTGTGCGATGAATTGCAACGCCCGCAGCCTGGGAGTTTGCAGATGGAGGAGATGGACACAACAGCAACACTTCAGTTTATTACCTCCGCCAAGGAGGTAATGCTTTTACTACTGAACCACTAATCCTATCATTGTGAATCCAATTGCTAGTCATATGTTTTCATGGTCAAGGAATCTGAAAACGTACACACAAACACTGTATGGGGGGGAACCGTGGCGCTTGGCGGAGGTCTGCGCTCTCCGAGTGCTTTTCTAGTTACCTCCGCCAGGCCGCAGGAGGTTATGTTTTTGCCAGCGTTTGTCTGTCTGTTTGTCTGTCTGTCTGTCTGTCTGTCTGTTGGTTAGCAAGATACGGTAACTCAAAAAGTTTTGGACGGATTTCCATGAAACTTTCAGGCATTGCTGGAAATGGTACAAGGAAGAACTGATTAAATTTTGGGGATGATCCGGATCACCGTCTGGATACAGGAATTTTTTAAAGGATTCTTTAACATTGTGAGATACGGCCATTTTCAACATGTGTGCAGACGCAATGGAAGGCGCTGGTCATCGTGTCTGACGAACACGAAATCCATGTTCTTCAAAGTTTTAGGCACAAAAGCACCCAAAAAACAGTGGTGGGTCGGGCCCGGCAGCATGCCTGTGTTTGCGCTATGCTGCAAAAGCTGAGACGGGCAGTTGTCCGGCGCGGGATTATTTAGCAGAAATTCCCCGGGCAGCCATAGGGGCTGTGCAAAAACAAGCTCTCTGCCAGGGAAGCTTCCAAATCCTCTTTTGCCGCGGAGCGCAACCCCAATATAAAACCCACGGCAACCTGTCTACCCAATTTGCATCCGTCAGTGAAGCCCTGAGTGCTGCTTTCAGTGATCTATGAAAACGCTCACATAACCCATTGGCCTGTGGGTTGTACGCGGTTGTGCGATGAATTGCAACGCCCACAGCCTGGGAGTTTGAAGATGGAGGAGATGGACACAACACCAACACTTCAGTTTATTACCTCCGCCAAGGAGGTAATTGTTATGACTCGCCACTCATCAGCGGCGCCAGCCACGCGCACACCTGCTCCTCGTCAGCGGCGAGGTATTTAATCCACTCTGCCCTGGGCTTCGGCCTGAAGCCGTCTCTCTACTTCGGCCCCTTTGCTACTACGGATCTCAAACCGACTAGTGAAGATATCTTGGGTAAGCTCCCCTTACCTCTCTCCTCTAGCCTTCCCCTGTGCACAGGTGGACATTCCCGGCGGCGGACTTCATCACCTCGCCGTTGGCTCTACGCTGCTACCACAGGTACCGCAGGTCACTGTCTCCCGGGCTTCGCCCTTGTCGACGCCAGCCACCTGTCATAACCAAGTAAGCCAGCTACCATCATTATTCCCTGTATTGGTGTGGTGCCCGTTACCCTTCTCCCTCTGCTCTCTCCCACAGGGTTGTCCGGCTGTACGGCCTCCTGCCCCCATGCCTGACGCAGACGCCACCACCAATACATTCTTATTCCACAGACACTCAGCCATACACTTCCTTGTTGCTAATAAAGCTGTTAAATCTATCCTGAGCCTGCGTGTGTGTCTCCTGGGCCGTGCATTATGTCAGTACGGCTTCAGCAGAGCGGCTCGGCAGACAGCGGGCTCGCACGCCATCTTTCCACCCTCGAGGCTCGGGTGGATTTAATCGCTCATCAGCAACAGGTGATATTAAATCAATTAATTATCATTACTAACCGATTAGACCGCTTGGACCCCCAGCAGCCGTTCCCCTCGGCTCGTCCGGGTGGCGTGGCTCCTGCGGCTCCGGTGGCCGTCCAGCCCGCTCCGGGTGCGCCAACACGGCTCACACCAATCCCCACTCCTGCTCGCTTCAGTGGTAAGCTGGGTGGAGCTCGGGGTTTTATTATGCAGTGTGAGTCCGTGTTTCTTCGCGTTCCCGGAGATTTTCCCTCAGACCATAGCAGAATTGGCTATATAGGTAATCTCCTTGAGGGTCGTGCGCTTACCTGGGCTTACGCCATTATGGTGAAGCCCAGCTACGCCACCCTCACCTATGGCCAGTTCGTGCGACAATTTCTGGAAGTGTTCGATCATTCGCATTTGGACAGTGTCCAGGTCGACCGCCTTCTCGGACTCCAACAGGGGAGCCGATCGGCGGCCGACTACGCGATCGACTTCCGGGTTACCGCGGAGGAAGTTGGCTGGGAAGAGTGCGCGCTCTGCGGCATCTTCCTCCGCAGCCTAAATTCCGGTCTGAGGGATGAGCTGGCTGGACGTGATACCCCGGACACGCTGGCGGAGCTGATTTCTCTCACCATCAGTTTGGATAACAGGCTGCGCGAGCGCGCCTCCGAGCGGAAGCAGTCTTCTCGCTCGCGGGGCGCCTCTGCACGTCTGCCCCAAGCTCGCCACCTGGCGTTGCCGCCACCGGAGGTCTCCGAGGAGTCGGAACCAATGGTGACGGGCCGGACAAAGCTCCCCCTGGCGGAGAAACAGCGCCGTCGTGACCTGGGCCTCTGCATGTATTGCGGAGGTAGCCAGCACACGGTGAAGCATTGTCCGGAGAAGCCAAACGAGGTGGTCCGCGAGTCACTGTAGGGGGCCTCGTGGACGCTAATCGGTTAAATCCCCTCACACATTTGACGCTGCCCATCTGCTTCTGTCACAACCTCACTAGGCACCTCACACATGCACTGGTGGATTCAGGCGCGGAGGGTAGCTTTATTTCACAAAGCCTGGCAACCCGACTGGGCATCCATTGTCACTCCCTCAACACTCCTCTCGCCCTGGTTAATCTCTCCCGAGTTTCCCTGGGAAAAGTAACTCACCAAACATCCCCCGTTCCCGTGATCATCTTTGGAAACCATCGGGAGGATATCTCCTTTTACGTCCTGCCCACCTCAGTAACTCCTGTCATCCTCGGTTATCCCTGGCTCCGCCTCCACAACCCCGCCTTGGACTGAAAGACTGGGAAGGTGTCAGCGTGGAGCACTTTCTGCATGGGTACCTGCCTCCAATCCGTGGCCTGCGCCCCGTCCTCGCCTCCCACAGCTCAGGACACCGCGCCCCCGGATCTCACCCTAGTGCCCTCAGAGTTCCACGACCTGGGTGCCGTTTTCAGTAAGTCCAAGGCGATGTCTCTGCCTCCTCACCGGCCCTACGACTGCGCCATTAACATCCGCCAGGGGGCGCTCTTACCCTCAGGACGCCTCTATAGTCTGTCAGCGCCAGAGAAGGAGGCAATGAACAGCTATCTGAAGGAGTCGCTCAGTGCTGGGATCATCCGACCGTCCTCCTCTCCAGTAGGTGCAGGGTTCTTCTTCGTGGGAAAGAAGGACGGATCTCTTCGTCCTTGTATCGACTATCGAGCTCTCAACGATATCACGGAGAAGGACCGGTACACCCTGCCCCTTATGGACACTGCCTTCCACTCCCTCCAGGGGGCGACCTGGTTTACTAAGCTGGATCTCCGCAGCGCTTACCACCTCGTCCGGATCCGGGAGGGAGATGAGTGGAAAACCGCCTTCCGTACCCCAAACGGGCATTTTGAATATCTCGTGATGCCGTTTGGGTTGACCAACGCTCCAGCCGTCTTTCAGCGCGTCATCAATGACGTCCTCCGGGACTTCATCGGCCTGTTTGTATTCGTCTACCTGGACGACATTCTCATCTTCTCCAGGTCCAGGGATGAACACCGGGTCCACGTGAGGCGGGTCCTGCAGAGACTGCTGGAGAACCGTCTGTACGTCAAGGCGGAAAAATGTGAATTCTACGCTAAAACGACTTCCTTCCTGGGGTTCGTCATCTCCCATGACCAGGTGCTTCCGGACCCAGCGAAGATCAAAGCAGTGGTGGATTGGCCCACACCAACTTCTCGGAAACGGGTTCAGCAATTCATCGGGTTCGCCAATTTCTACCGCCGCTTTGTCCCGAACTTTGGAGCCATCGTCGGGCCCCTGACCCGCCTCACCTCTCCTAAGACCCCGTTCCGGTGGACTGAAGAGGCCGCTTCGGCCTTCCAGGCACTGAAGATGGAGTTCTCCTCCTCCCGGGTCCTCAGCCAGGTCGATCCCGCGCTGCAGTGCATTGTGGAGGTGGACGCTTCGGACACGAGGGTGGGGGCGGTGTTGTCCCAGCGGTCCCCAGCCAATGGAGTCAAGCAACCCTGCACCTTCTTCTCTCGGCGCCTGTCCCCGGCGGAACGAAACTACAACGTGGGGGACAGAGAGCTTCTTGCCATCAAGCTTGCCCTTCAAGAATGGCGTCACTGGCTGGAGGGGGCAGCCTTGCCTTTTGTGGTCCTCACTGACCACAAGAACCTGGAGTACCTGAGATCTGCCAAGCATCTGAACGCCCGCCAGGCGCGTTGGTCCCTGTTCTTTGCAAGGTTTAAGTTCAGCATCACATATAGGCCTGGCTCCAAGAACGGCCTGCCCGACGCCCTCTCCAGGCAGTTTGCCCCGGAGGCCGCAGAAGACGTTGCTCACACCATCTTGCCCAGGTCGTGCGTCGTGGGGGCTGTTACATGGGACATAGAAGACAAGATCTGGAGGGTGCAGGAGTCGGAACCGGACCCTGGCGGCGGACCGGAGGGGAGGCTCTTCGTGCCATCTGCCGTCCGGGGGGACGTTATACACTGGCTCCATACCTCCAAGCTCACCTGCCATCCTGGAGCTTCGCGGATGATTGACCTTCTCCAGCGATCCTTTTGGTGGCCAGGCCTGCGGAAGGATGCCGCCCGTTACGCCCGGGCCTGCCCCATCTGTGCTACCAATAAGTCAGGTAACGCTCCCCCTGCGGGTCTGCTTTAGCCCCTGCCCGTCCCTGGCAGGCCATGGTCACACATCGCTCTGGACTTCATCACCGGGCTCCCTGTCTCTAACAACTTTGACACAGTTCTGACCATTGTTGACCGTTTTTCCAAGGCTGCCCACTTCGTGCCCCTACGTGGACTTCCCTCAGCCTTGGAGACGGCGGACCTCCTCATCCAGCACGTGGTCAGACTGCGTGGAATCCCGGTCGACGTGGAATCCCGGTCGACGTGGTCTCCGACCGCGGCCCCCAGTTTTCTTCGGACGTCTGGAGGTCATTTTGCAACGCCCTGGGAACCAAGGTAAGCCTCTCCTCCGGCCATCACCCCCAGTCTAACGGGCAGTGTGAGCGGACTAACCAGGAGCTGGAGGCTACGCTCCGCTGCGTTACTTCATCCAAACCCACGTCCTGGAGTTCTCACCTCGCCTGGGTGGAGTACGCCCACAACACCTCTCTCTCTACAGCTATCGGGATGTCGCCCTTTAAAGCATCCTTGGGCTATGATCCACCCCTGTTCCCCGCGCAGGAGGGCGAGTTGGCTGTCCCCTCTGTCCAGGCACATCTGAGGCGGTGCCGCTCCCTTTGGTCCACGGCGCGTAATGCGCTTTTACGCACGGCGGAGCGCAATAAGTCTACGGCGGACCGACATAGGAGACCTGCACCTGCCTACCAGGTGGGACAGCAAGTTTGGGTATCCACACAGGACATTAACCTAAAGGGTGAGAGGAGAAAGCTGGCCCAACGGTTCATCGGCCCTTATCCCATAGCCAGAATCATCAACCCGGTGGCTGTGCGTGTGGCTATTCCCTCCTCCCTCCGCATCCATCCCACCTTCCACGTCTCCAAAATTAAACCGGTGGTCTCTGACCCCCTCTGCCCTCAACCTGCGGCGCACCCCGCTCCCTGGATGATTGGTGGCCATCCGGCCTGGACCTTCGCTGACATCTTGGACGCCCGACGCCGGGGTCGCGGATTGCAGTACCTGGTGGATTGGGAGGGCTATGGACCCGAGTGGAGACAGTGGGTGCCTTCCTCGCTGGTGTTGTACCGGTCACTCATTTCTGAGTTTCATCGAGCGCACCCGGAAAAACCATCGCCAGGAGGCGCTGCTAGAGGGGGGAGTACTGTTATGACTTGCTGCTCATCAGCGGCGCCAGCCGCGCGCACACCTGCTCCTCGTCAGCGGCGAGGTATTTAATCCACTCTGCCCTGGGCTTCGGCCTGAAGCCGTCTCTCTACTTCGGCCCCTTTGCTACTACGGATCTCAAACCGACTAGTGAAGATATCTTGGGTAAGCTCCCCTTACCTCTCTCCTCTAGCCTTCCCCTGTGCACAGGTGGACATTCCCGGCGGCGGACTTCATCATCTCGCCGTTGGCTCTACGCTGCTGCCACAGGTACCGCAGGTCGCTGTCTCCCGGGCTTCGCCCTTGTCGACGCCAGCCACCTGTCATAACCAAGTAAGCCAGCTACCATCATTATTCCCTGTATTGGTGTGGTGCCCGTTACCCTTCTCCCTCTGCTCTCTCCCACAGGGTTGTCCGGCTGTACGGCCTCCTGCCCCCGTGCCTGACGCAGACGCCACCACCAATACATTCTTATTCCACAGACACGCAGCCATACACTTCCTTGCTGCTAATAAAGCTGTTAAATCTATCCTGAGCCTGCGTGTGTGTCTCCTGGGCCGTGCATTATGTCAGTAATGCTTTTACTACTGAACCACTAATCCTATCATTGTGAATCCAATTGCTAGTCATATGTTTTCATGGTCAAGGAATCTGAAAACGTACACACAAACACTGTATGGGGGGAACTGTGGCACTTGGTGGAGGTCTGCGCTCTCCGAGTGCTTTTCTAGTTACATGTATGTGTTAGTGGTGGGCAGTAGTGCAATAATGCAATGCATCATTTAACACAGACAATTTTTTTTGATTGCAATAACTCACAATTAATTGCTGCGGAACAAAAAAGTGAAACTTTTTAAATGCGGGTACTGTTTCTGGACAGTCTATGGCTTGACTCAAAACAGACACATATGAAGCCCAGTTCATTGTATGGGCTCCTCATTATGTTTAGTTCTGGGTGTTCGGTCGGTTTACTGGAGTGTTGATGTCATGCTATGTGGACATGTGGACCATGTCAATTCACGGTCCTGGGCTGGGGACTTGGGGGGTGGTATGCAGGCCCTGGGTGGCATGGTTCTCCCCTACTGCAGGACCCGATGGCTGGAGGTTGGACCATCTGGAGAACGGACTGGACTGTCTACTACCAGAGCTCACATCAAAGCAGGGGGCAAGAGATGCAACTGGTGTGACAGCTGGTAGGATTACGACTGGTTTGGTTTTGCTGGTTGTTCACATATATAGTGTTTCTGCAGTTTTTTGAAGAATGGTCTGGATGTTTGTTGTAACCTTTGACATACTGAAGACTTTAAAGGTGAACAGGACAGTATTTTCATGAAAACATATTTTAAAAAAATGCATAAAAATGTTTATCTGAGCAGTTTGATGACAAAATTTCAGTCTAATGCTCCAGTGGCCTGGTAACATAGATATACAATACTGTGGTGACCCACCACACTCTACATGGACAATCCTCACACTCATCAGGTCTGGAGGAAGTAGTCAACTATTCACATACGGACAGAGAGCCCCTGGGGGACAACCAGAACAATGAACTGTTGTTTATACATCCCGGATTAGGGCGAGGACGTCCGGGCAGCAGTTGGTCATGCTAATCATGTGTATTGACTGATATGCTAATGTGCCATGCATTCTCTCTCCCTGTATCACTGTATAAAAGAGCTTGTGTGACATGTCTCAGCAACACAGTAGAGCACAGTAGCGCACTGAGCTACAATGTGCGTCTCATTATGTTGGAGGAAAATAAAACTCTGCAACCTTCCAGCTCGTTGCATCTCGCCTGATCTTATTCCTCCACAATACCCTAGATAGGGCATGACTAACATTTTCATGGCAAACTGAGGTGCCATATTCTGTAGGTAATTTTAATGATTGATAGCACCTACAGCATTGTGATAACACGATACACAAATTGTTCATTGTATTTATTGTAATCATATAAATGAGCTATGTATATCAAATGTGACTAGCCATGTTCTATCTAATGTTTGTTTATCTATAGCCAGTAGATAAAGCTATCACAGCCAGTCACAGCCAATAGCATAACTGGGTTGATGTTGTGTGGCTCTACCAGCCAGTTAGTGCAAGAGTAGGTGTGACACCTACTGGCCAGGAGGTCAGAGTCCTGTCTCTATCACCTTTAAATGGACCTGTGGTTGCAGAAAGCAAGCATATTTGCCCATTCCCATGTTCATGAGTATAAAACTTGGAAAATAATAAGTTTAAGGTGTATTACGTTGAAAAAAAAAGTTAGTTTGTAGAAAATTTTAAAATATGAATGCACCCACAATTAAATTAAAATTGATTTTAGCATCCTCTCCTCTCTACACCTTTGTGCATTGCTTCCCTGAATTCACTCTCTGATCAGGCGGTCCAGCTACTTGTCAGGACTGAAAAGTGAAACCACAATAGTGAACATGTAGCACAGCGGGACTCTGAGATTAAACACCTGTACATTCATTCAGCATCTGACCTGTTGTTCCGGTTCACTTGGCAAGGTCCTGCTGTTGTAAATTATTCAGAGTTCAAACTTGATTTCTGAACCAGCAAGCATTCAAAAAGAGAATATTTTGTAGCATCGTACCTACATAAACATGAGCACTTCCCCATGGGGCAAATATCCAATATTGTATAAGGTTTTAGGCATTTTTTTTTCTACCATCTTGGTGTCCATTTTTTGTTTTCATGAATGTGGCAGTAACCCAATTAAAATGTTGGCATACTGCATAGAAATAATGTTGAACACACAGTCAGTATAGCACTCAGTCCTGGCAGACTTGCAGTCAATATCGTTCTTTTTGTTTGTTTTTTTAACAGCAAAACAAGGTTGCATTCAAATTAGATTAGTCCAGAATTTTCCTGGCATGCTTCTGCAGCAAACAAGCCATAAAGCATTGGAAGATGTGACTGACTTTGAACCATTTAGTATAAGATATTTAGAAACAGAAAGTGTGCAGGTAATTTTACTGTCATCAAGCATGGAAACATACTGTAAGTGTATTCTGTATCTTTAAGGTTACACTTTTCCAAAATCTGTTTCTTCTCCTTCCTCTTTGCCTCCCTCCTTCCTGATGAAGCAGCCAGTGAAGGAAGTGCCATGTCAGGCCCTCCTGCTGCTCGTCGATCATGATTTTCCTAGTAGAGCTCTCAATAACTCAGCGGGCTCTCATGCACCATGAGCGTGCAATTAGGTCGACTGACAACTGCATTTTTCTCCTCAGGAATAAAGTGGCACGATCCGTCGATATTAATCTCAATGAAAATTTTTGACTGATGTAATGAAAAGATGAGTTTCCTGTGGAGCTTGGCACTGGTGTACTGTCACCCGCTTCCTTTTCACCTGAAGAGGGGAGGAGGATTTTAGGAAACTGTTTTATATCTAAAAGGAAAGAGGAAAAAAAAATGCTGAAACTGGGTCAGATGAACTTAAAGGTTAACACGTGGTGAAGATCGCTTTTTATGTCTGCAACATGAATGCAGAAAGTGAAAAATGAGAGCATGTTAAAGGTGCTGCTTTGGAAAAAGAAGGCTTCCAGTATGTGTGTTTTCACCTTTAACTGAATGGATTTTAAAAGGGCAGATTTCAGGTTTTCATATGTCATTCTATTACAGTCCCAGCAGTAGGTGGTTTGTTTATTTGTTGCACATTTGCTTTAAGAGTGCACCTTCTGCAACCACATGACCTTGAGTACATCTCATGACTGGATGTGGGGGTGTGGTTGATGGCAATTTGGACTTTAGGGGAAAAGTGTAACTCTGTTCAGCAGTGTTATAATACCTGTTAATTATTCTCATTGACCTCTCATTGTAAGTGAGAATTGTAATGCTGTATTGCAGTCTTTTTCAACCTTTTTTAAGTCACGGCACCCTTTTTATATTGGAAAAATCTTGCAGGAACACCCCCCCCCCAAAAAAAAAAAAAATGTTATAAAATGACAAATTGTAGCCTATTATGGCATATCTAATGACAATTTATTCTTAAAATTTACAAGACAAAGTCAGTGGAAAGATGCAAAAACACATACATTTGCTGCAGGTGACGTGTAGTGAGTTCCCGTCTGTGCGACTTGGATTTTGTTTAACTCAGGCCAAGAGTTTGCTTGATACGGCATTCCACCGTTGTCCAGAGAGTGAATTAGTTTGAAAATGAGACAGCCACTTACACGTGCACTTCCGCCAAGGGACACAACAGACCTCTGTGATGGTTGTATATTTACAGCTTGTTTGGTTCTGGGTGCAGCTGACAGCAGGATGCAGTTTCTGGGGGAGGTGGTGACATTTTCCCATCCAGAAAGTGTTGTGTTTTTCCTTTTGTGATTTCCACACAAATGCAGGGTGGCTGCTGGGGTTGTAAAGGGGTTCCGTTGAGAGGAAGAAGAAGAAGGAGAGGAGGTATTGCATTCATGCTGCCACCTGCTAACATGGAGGAGCCACTGCAGGCATCCATGCACAACAACGGCAAATTATTTGCAATTTTTTGGACCATTTATGAAATTAAATTAGACAGTTTCTCATGGAACCCTGAACGTTATGTCATGGAACCTCTGGGGTCCGAGGACTCCCAGTTGAAAAACATTGATATATTGTGTGTCTTTATTTCCACAGTTAGGTGCTGTTTCAAAAAAGATAGCTTTCACAATCTGGATGTTGTCTTGCTGTATTCTGGATTCATGCTAACCGTTAGCCAAATCAGCTGTGTTATTTTACTTTTAAAATTAGTTACCCCAGAGTTTAGATTAAAGCTGCAGAGTGTAATGCACGGTGACACTTCACTTCATCTGAAGATGCCAAAGAGAAGGTGGCAAAAACAACATAAATAAATGTGAAGATATGGAGATATTCATCCCAAATGCAGCAATTGATAGCTAGCTAGCAGGCTGTTCAACCAAAGCAGCTGAAGCAATGGAATCTGCAAAGGAATGTATACTGCCCTGTTCAGGCCAGGAAGGCTCTCCAGCATGTGATAAAAACTGCACAATCCATCCTGGACCATCACTCACGGAGAGCTACACAACCAGGGTCATCAGGAGGGCCCACAACATCATCAAGGACCATACCCATCCACAACACAGTCTGTTCTCACTACTGCCATCAGAAAGGCACTTCAGGAGTGTGAAATCCCACACATGCAGGCTGTCAAACAGCTTCTTCATACAGGCCATTAGACTCCTGAACACTAAACCATCCCCCTCAACTTTTTTTACTGTTGTGTGAAGGGAGGTATGTAGCAATATGAATTTCATGACATGGTGTAATGACTGTTTGACTGTGTTTATGACAATAAAGCTTCTAATTCTGATTCTATATAAAGAATGACCCACAGACAATAGCAATTTTTGTTGAACCTATGCCAAAAATTACAATAATACTTTTCTATATTATACTTAGTGTTTGTGTAAGTTGGTCACAAACCCAAATTGTCATTTTTAACTGCTGCTGATAGTAGCAGTTGAAAATGACAATTTTTTTCAAAGTCATTCAATCAGTTAACAAACATATCATGATCTGTAGTCACTTTTTACTGTCAGTTTATAAATTATATTTGTGGAGCTGTTGTATAAAAGCAATATTACACTTAAGGTTGTGCAGCCTACTGCACGTTGGGCCTATGACTAAATCACTGCAGCACTATATTCATTGATGCTACACTCCATCTCATGTAATACTGTTAAAATCTACCATCTTTTCTTATTTATACTGTAGTCCATGGGTTTTTTCATAATATGTCTCAGCTCACTTAAGTTTTTAAAGTAAGTGGTGACAGTGTTTTTTCTTCCCTGGACTATGTATTTGGGATTGCTGCCATGCCTCCCTGTATCTGTTTGTGTAGCTGGTATTTCTGTCTTTAATGTTATACAGCAGGATCACATTGTCCTGTCCGCATGAGGGCTGGCCATTGTTTTCCGTTGCCTCCAGAGGACAGTTTGTATATAAAGCTATTCTCTTGCTGCTGTCACTGTGGTTGTTGTACTTTAAAAGAGGACATTCTCAGCATTTCAATGACCTGACCTCAGTGGCAGATGGTTCTTTGAGCTTTTTACTGTATATAGTTATAAGTAATATAAATTTCCACACTAACAGTAAAATATCAGTATTTTTGTTTCATATAATAAAAGCTTTTATCACAGATTGTGGCACATGATGTTGGTATGTATGTTAAGCATCTTTCACACTGAACATGAGCACATTAACATCGCTAGTGTTTCCAGTTCTAAAACCACATTGTTAATGTGGTATGCATAAAGCCTCATGCTTTCTATGTGTTGCGTTAGGAAAAATTGCCCTACAGAATGCATAAAACCTGTCAAGTTAAAAGTGTTGACAAACACTTACTCAACTAGTAAAAGTTTAGGAAACAGCATGATAGCACCAATTTCTGTTTAGACTAAAGAGCAGATTATACATTCTTGACTTGGAAGATGACCACTAAATGAAAAAGTTAGATTTTATTCCCTTCTTTTATGTGGAGTACAACTGTTGAATACGCATCAGTGACACACTGTATGACCATGGTGGCTTTGCAAGCTCATGACCTTTTGACCCCAAAACATAGCAACAAGATTTAGTTTCAAGGTCAACCTGTTTACCAAGTTTAGTGACCTTTGTGACCTTAAAATCATAGCCACAGTTGAGGGTCTCAAGATCCACTTGTATCCCATGTTTACTGACCATCACTCTTATATAATAAAACGCTGAATTAGCACGGCAGGCACGAATGCTAAAAAAACAAAATAAGATACAGGCAACCTGGACAAGAAATTGTAGAATTTGGATTAAACTAAATGGATCACCTGAGCAAGCAAGGAGTATAATGATCAGAGATGCTACTGACTTAGATAAATACAGATGAACACTGATTAAGAAAATTATGAGTCAATGATAATCCATATTCATACACACGATAAGAATAGTTCTTTTGATACACCATGCCAAAGTACTTTAAAAAAAATAAGCAAAATAAACAAAAACTTATGATCGACTCGAGTAGACATCAATTATCCCCAGTTGGAGGAAGTCATTTGACACAGAGTGAGGAAACTCAAACTCTGAAAATATGCCATTATGCTGAACATAAACCACAAGAAATGGAGAATGATATTGATCCTGATAACCACTTTTTCAATAATATTCATAACCACTGTGAATATTACACTGAAAAACAATTCAAAAGTCAAGTGCAATTAGATGGTAAACTGTCAATAATACACTTCAATAGCAGAAGTCTTAACAAAAACTTTCCACAGATTCAGGACTATTTAAAACAGCTAGATAGAAAATTCACAGCTATTGCAGTCTCTGAAACCTGGCTTAATGAAGTACAGGCTCCCCTGATGGCAATAGAGGGATATCAGATGTTTTATATAAACAGAACTCAAAAAAAGGGTGGTGGTGTTGCACTGTATATTGATGACCTGTATAGGTGTAAGCTTGTAAATGAAATGTCCTCAGCACTACCAGGGATTTTGGAATGTGTTACTGTTGAGATTGACCTAGACAAAACAAAAAATCTAATCATAAGCTGCATATATAGAACACCGGGAACTTGCATTGAGACATTCAGAGATAAATTAGTCGAGCTGTACAATAATATTACTAATAAGAAAATGGTAGCAATTTGTGGAGATTTCAATATTGATTTACTGAATCCACATCAACAAAATGTAGTTACAGAGTTCATGAACTCTATGTACAGCATGAGTCTATATCCCACAATAACACGTCCCAGTAGAATCACAGCTCACTCTGCTACACTTATTGACAACCTGTTTGTCAATGTTTTCGATAAGAAAATAGAAAGTGGATTATTGATAAATGATATAAGTGACCACTTGCCAACCTTTGCACTTATCCATGGCCACACGGGGCCCAACGCAGAAAAAATTTCTAAATCGTTCAGACACAAATCACCAAATGCAATCAGTTCTCTTAAAGAGGACTTGCTGAAGCAAGACTGGACAGAAGTCTATGTATCAGATGTAAATGAAGCCTATGACACATTTATAAACATTGTAACCACTCTTTATGAGAAAAACTGCCCATTAGTAAAAAAAAAAGCTCAAACACAAATTTGCTGATAAGCCATGGTTAACCAAAGGACTACAAAAGGCGTGTAAAAAGAAAAATTTATTATATAAAGCTTTCCTAAAGAAAAGGACAAAAGAAGCAGAGCAGCGGTATAAAACATACAAAAATAAGTTAATATACTGTATATAATAAGATGTAGTAAAAGAGACTATTACAGTAAAGAACTGGTGAAAAACAAAGACAATATTAAAAATACATGGACAATACTCAACAGTATCCTTGGAAATAAAAGCAGAAATACAAGCTACCCAACTAATATTCCAAAAAATAATAAAACGACTCAGAGTGTGAATATAGCTTCACCTGCAGATGAATTTAATAATTTTTTTGTTAACATTGGACCTAAACTGGCCCGAGAAATACCCACTACGGTGCCTACAGGTGATACAATATGCAATAACACTGCTGTAAAAGACACCATCTTCATAAAGAACGCAGACGAAAGAGAGGTCATTGAAATTGTTAAATCGTTCAAAAGTAAAACATCTACTGACTGTGATGATATTGACATGCTACTAGTCAAAACTGTTATCGAATGCATAGTAAAACCACTGACGTATATCTGTAACCTGTCTCGCCAATCAGGTATATTTCCCAATGCAATGAAAATAGCTAAAGTAATTCCGATATACAAGACGGGCGACAGAGGGGAACTCTCAAACTATAGACCAATTTCACTATTACCGCAATTTTCCAAGATACTTGAAAAAATATTCTATGAAAGAATTGACAACTTCATACTGAAGAATGATTTATTGTGTGAGCAGCAATATGGGTTCAGACACAAGAGGACAACTGCACATGCCCTAATGGAATTTACAGAAAAAATATCAACAGCCATTGAAAATAAAGAGTATTCAGTTGGAGTATTCCTAGATCTTAAAAAAGCATTTGATACAGTAGATCATAATTTATTATTAAAGAAACTACAAAATTGTGGTATTAGAGGGGTAGCACTGTCCTGGTTAAGTAGTTACTTAAAGAATAGATATCAGTATGTATGTGTTAGCAACAAAAACTCAGAGTTACTGAAGGTCACCTGTGGAGTCCCACAGGGTTCAGTTTTGGGACCATTATTATTCAATATGTATATAAACGATATATGTAAAGTTTCAGAAAAAATGGACTTAATATTGTTTGCCGATGACACTAATCTGCTATGCAGTGGAAACAATTTGGAACAACTTCTGGATACACTCGGAAAGGAATTAGGAAAGCTTAAACTGTGGTTTGATTCAAACAAATTAATGCTCAATTTAAGTAAGACAAAATTCATAGTCTTCAACAACCATCACAACAACCCAGTACCCAAACTCAGTGTAAATGGTGTAGAGATTGAAAGGGTATCTGAAACTAAATTCCTTGGAGTAATAATTGATAACAAACTGTGTTGGAAGTCACATATTAATTATATTAAAGGTAAAGTATCCAAATCAATTGCAATTTTACACAGAGTGAAATATTTGCTGAATCAACCCACACTATACACCTTGTATCATTCATTAATACTCCCATACATGACATATTGTAATGAAGTATGGGGAAATACATATAAAACAAACATACATCCACTCTTTATGCTTCAAAAGAGAGCTATTAGAATAATAAACAAAGCAGCTTACAGAGAATCAACAAACCCACTTTTTCTTAAACAAAAAACTCTCAAGTTGAAAGATCTGGTTGACTTTAAAACTGCAATAATAATGTTCAAAGTGAAGAATTTATCACTGCCCGCAAATATCCAAAAGTTGTTCCAAACAAGGGAGAAACGATATCACTTCAGAGGAACATGTATATTTCAAAAGCCTACAGCGAGAACAACCACCAAGCAACACTGTACTTCAGTGCAAGGAGTCAGACTATGGAACGATTTTGGACCTGAATTAAAATCATGTACAACGCTTGGACAATTTAAACAAAAACTAAAGGAAGAAATACTCCAAACATATTTACAAAACGACATGTAAACTCACATAAGGATTGACATATCCAGCCTGTGTTGTGATGTAGCTTAGTTTTTTTTTTCTCTGTGACATCTTGTCTTAGATTTGTTTTTGAATAGTAACCGCTTAACTTAGCCTAGCTTAGTTTTCTTTTTTTCTCTCAGTCATTTTTGTCTTAGCTTCGTTTTAAATTGTAATCGCTCTTGTTTTGTTTTCTCTTTTTCTCTTCTGAATTCTTGGATGGAATATGGGTGGGCAATATAAGCTGCGGCTTCAGCCATCACCCATTTCGGATAACTCATGTGGAATTGTATAGTAGAAGGAGTCTTTGTCTAATTTGACCTTGTTGTTATATTATACAGTTTCTTTTAACCTGTACTGTACTATCCGAAATAAATAAATTCATTCATTCATTCAATTCATTCATTCATTCATTCATAATAAAGTAACTAGAGCAGAACTGTTTCTGAGACTCTATGTTCTTGTCAATCTTGACTTTTGACCGCAAAAACATAGCCACAGGAGCCAGTCTCATGACCAACCTACATATAAAATTTGTTGACCCAACTTTTCCACACCTTGACTACACTGATGTGGGTGTTTTGACCCATTTCTAACCAGGTGGGGAAGGCACAACAAAGTAGAGTCGGACTGTTCATGAACAATTCATTTGAGTGTACTAGTTCTTTTGGGTGAACGAACTGTACTGAATCACTTCTCGTAACTGAATGAATCACTTAGGAAATAGGGGCCATTTCATTCCCCGCTTCTGAATCACGTACATGTCCATTGACTAGTAGCTCTCCTATCTTTCTACAGCCAATTACAGCCTCGCAAACTTGGAGCTCCAGAAGGAGCAGCTTTTATTGGATGAGTCGTTCATGAAGGGCTCCTCCTGCCTGGCCTGCAGGAACCAGGAAGCAAACAATGGATGGATTCATCATGATGAAATGAAACAGTGATAGCGATTTTGAAGCAAGAAATATATCATTTAGTTGCTGAATCTGTTTTTATATAACACACACATCTGCTTCTTTAAAAGTTTTTAGTTGACTCAGTTCAGCAGCTGAAAAAATTTGCGTGTGACCTGCTAAAATGCACCACAAAGCTTTCCACATAGACAATGAATGAGGAGTGCCGGAGTGGAAAAAACCCGAGTGGTTTTCTTTCAGCCATTATTTAAACTTAGAAAGTATGAACTCTTTGATCTCACCTCATTCTCCCCACTCCATAGTAAATTCTGTCATATGACAAGGGGAACAATGAGCAGACTTAAATGTGAAGTAATGGCATACTGTATGTGAGCTCTGATTGAGACAGCTGCTTCTGGAATCGGACTTAGCAAGTCTAGGAACATGATCCAGATCAGTTAAAAAGACTTAAAAAATCAAAATAAAACCTGTGGTCATATCCAACAATTGTTAAGTAAACCTCTAAAATGCCAGACTCATAAAAGGTGTCTGTGGAACTGGGGCAAAAGCTCCCTAAACAACGGAACTCCTCATTTGGATGATGCACCTCAGTAAGGAACAGTAGGCAGTAGTGTTTAAACAAGGTTTATTACCAATCACTGTCAGGCTATATACAGGAGTGGAGTTAAGTTTACAATCACTGTTTTTTTTTTAAGTTATCCTTTAAAAAAACACAAACACCACAACAAAACATGCAATAATAATAACATGCAACAAATCAAACAGTAAAAAGAAACAAAAAGAAAAACAGCAAACTCAATTTTTCATCATCATAGCAGTCTGTCGGGGGCGACAATGACTTGTTTCATTTTGGTCATCAGATTCCTCCACGCAGCTCTGTTGTTCGCCCTCCGCTACCAGGAACTCCTGACCTTGTTAACCCAGGCGACGTCCGAGCCGGTATGAGTTGCTTTCTGTCTGACCATTTCATGAAACACTTTCATGAAAAATTTGAGTACCGCCAGCTTTTGCTGGACTAGCGGCAGGTTCTTGGCAGATAGAGGTATTATCAGTGGCAAGGACAGGCCAAGACAAGCTGACTCCAGTATCTGTTGCAGTGACTGACCAGATGATAGGTTTGTTTATCTCTGTCCTTTGTGTAGTGCATGTCACAATGCATCGACTGGCAAAAGTCCACCACAGACCTTGTGACAGATGTGCTTATCTACCAGGATGTCCTGTCTCACCCCGTGTAAAATGCATAAAACCCCAAGTACTAAAATAAAAGGGCTAAATATACTCTTAAAATAATCCAGCATAATAATAGAGGGCATGCATATGTCACCGAACAGAACTCACGGCAGTTAAAAAACACTGAGTGGCAAAACTGAGTGGCAGCATTAGGGTGTATGCATTATAAAACAAAAAATACACATGGTATTCAATCACAGCAGTACACAGAGTACCTGTTTGCATTGTAGAGAGCTAATCTTATCATTCCATCTTGTATAAATTGGCAAAAAATTAAATAAATACATAATTAAAGGCTCTCAATCCATTCTTCATTTACCATGTGCTCCTTGGTCTTTATCTACACATCACGACAGTCAAGTAAATGGTGTGGTATTAACATGTAAAGTTAAAAAAAAAAGGTACTCTGTGCATTGCTATGACTAAATATTTTGTCATTTTTATGTTTTGCTGCATACAAAATAAAGCTGTCACATGTGATTGCCACCCAGTGCTGTGTTGCTATGGTCGCTCTGGCATCCTCGTCTTGAAGAGGCGATGGTTAGCGTGTCAAGGGTTGGAGCAGTGCCTGGAAGGACTATACAGCCCAATCCTTGAGTGGCAGTCTTTGGAGCAGTTGGCGCAGATGAAGATTGATGGTGCACATGCTGATGCTACGCGTTCTTTGCTCACCGCACGCTTCGCCGCCATCTGGACTCTCGTGTTTGCTTCCATCTTGAGAACACCCTCTTTGACACTGTAGCGCCAGGTGGCTCGATCTTTGGTAATAACCTCCCAGTTATTGGTGTTGATCTACACACACCGCATGTCACGTTTGAAGACATCTTTAAAACGCAACAGCGGTCGGCCCACACAGCGGATGCCCACCCGCAGTTCTCCGTAAAGGATTTCTCTCGGCGGACGGTCAGGCTCCATGCGGTGCATGTGGCCGAGCCACCGGAGTTGTCTCTGGCTGAGAAATGCAGGGATGCTTGGCAAGTCAGCGCACTCAAGGACCTCGGTGTTGGGGACTCTGTCCTGCCACTTGATGTGCATAAGGAGGCGAAGACAGTAGAGGTGGAACCCGTTTAACTGCTTCTTCTGCCTGGCATAGGCTGTCCAGGACTCGCTGCCGTACAGGAGAGTGGACAGGAAGCAAGCTTGATATACAAGTAGCTTGGTCTTCAAATTCGGCAGATTGTTGTTCCACACATGCTTGTTGAGTTTGGCCATGACAGCAGCTGCTTTGGTGATTCTGGAGCTCATCTTGGTGTCCAGCGAGAGCATGTTTGAAACAGTGGACCCTAGGTAGGTGAAGGTGTCAACAACTTCCAGCTGTGTGTTGTCAATGGTAATGACAGGAGAGGAGACAGCATCTTGCGCCATAATGTTGGTTTTCTTAAGGCTGATCATGAGTCCAAACTCCTGGCAGGCGTGGGACAGTTTGTTGACCAGGTGCTGCAGGCCCTCCTCACTGTGCGATGCTAGAGCAGCATCGTCTGCAAACAGCAGCTCACATATGAGGACCTCGTAGACTTTGGTTTTAGCACAAAGTCTTGCGATGTTGAGGAGTTTTCCATCTGATCTCGTGCGGATGTAAACACCTTCAGGACAGTCGGCGAAGGCGTAGTGGAGGAGCATTGAGAAAAAAATCCCAGAGAGTCGGTGCTAGAACGCAACCCTGCTTCACTCCACTGCTGACTGGGAAGGCATCTGAGGTGGATCCATCAAAGCAAACAGTACTATGCATGTCCATGTGGAAGGGGGAGATGATTTCAAGGAGCTCTGGGGGACAATCAATCTTTCGCAGGATCTGGAAGAGCCCGCTTCAACTAACTAAGTCAGAGGCTTTGGTCAGGTCCACGAATGCAAGGAACAATGGCCGCTGCTGCTCTCGACACTTCTCCTGCAGCTGACGGAGGGAGAAAATCATATCCACTGTGGACCTTCCAGCTCTGAAGCCATACTGGGAGTCAGGATAGACTCGCGAAGCTGGGCCTTGCTCCTTGCTACTCGAAGGGCATTGGGTGTGCCAGGGCAAGGGTTCTGCTTGTGAGCCAGCAGTGCTTCTCTTTTGGCCTCTGTGACTGGCTGCATTTCATCCCAGTGAGCCTCAAACCAGTCAGCATTCTTGCGTTCTTTCTTTCCGAATGTGGTCATGGCTGAGTCGTAGATGGCGTCGCGAAGGTGGTTCCATTTGGTGTCCATGTCGCCTGGGATATCAGACTGGAGGTGAGCTTCAAGTTTCCTCTGAAAGCTGTCAGCGAAGGTCTGAGCCTTGACCGGATCGGAAATTCCGCAAGTGTAGATGCGGGTGCGACCCTTAGTCTTGGCATGGTGGATCTTCCTTGGCTTCAATCTGACCTTACTGGCAACAAGGGAATGATCTGTATCACAGTCAGCACTGTGATAGCTTCTCATGTGAAGAACATCGCTGAGGTCCGCTCTTCTGGTGATGACAAGATCTAGCTGGTGCCAGTGTCTCCAAGACACTTTCCACAGCTCTTTACACTTGAAGTAGGAGTTTGTAATGCAGAGACTGTGATGACAACAGAATTCCAACAGCCTCTGTCCGCTCTCGTTCATCCTGTCTATGCCAAAGTGGCCAAGACAGGATGGCCACACTTGCCAGTCTGTTCTGACGTAAGCGTTGAAGTCGCCTAGCAAAAATACGCCTTCAGAGCAGGGGATTCTAGATAGCACTTCCTCTAGAGCCTCGTAGAACTGATCTTTGGCTTCTGGAGTGGACGTGAGGGTCGGGGCATACACAGAAAGGGTATTCACAAAGCCCGACGATGTCTTCATGCGAGAGTGAGGATTCTTTCGGACCCTCCTATAGGGGTTTCTGTAGTGGCAATCAGCGAGTTCCTCACTGCAAAACCTACACCATGCTGCCTGGACTCGTCCTGGGACAGGCCCTGCCAATAAAAGGTGTAGTCTGATTCTCTAAGAGAACCGCTGTCGGCCAGGCGGGTTTCCTGAAGGCAGGCAACATCGATGTTAAGTCGTGCCAGTTCCTTATTGATGATGGTGGTCTTGCGAGAGTCATCCATTTGTTGGAGATCAGCGGTAAGTCCGGGGCACATGGTGCAAACGTTCCAGCTTGCAAATCAAAGAGCTGGAGTCTTTGTATGTTTCTCCTTTTGGCTGCCTGTTGCAGATTGACGCTTGCTTGTCGGGAGAGACCCCTAAGCTCTACGCACCCAGTAGAGCAGGCAAGCCATGGCGGGGCGGCACCTTACTGGCTGGAGGCTGCCCAGCTTGAGGCGGGCGGTAGCTGCCCAATGAAGCTGCGAAGGCTTCTCCCACCATCGGACGAGACCCCTGGAGCTCCTCCCTCCACCAATCAATTGGAGCTTATAACCGGTAACTGCCTCGTCCCGTGTTGTGCCAGAATCTTGTCATGCCGCTGGAGTGGCCTCTCCAGTTTGTGCTAAAAAGCCTGGGCAGGGTAGTATGGAGACACTGGGCTGCCCATTCGTCAGTGTCCCCCTCTCGGTGTCACTGGCTGAGTCCAATGGAAAGGATGATCCAATACAGTTTGGGACCAGTTCCACTGCAGGAGTTGCCAGAAGTAGTGCTGAGCATCTGCCAACCACCTTAGGGCTCCACTCCGGATTTATCCTTGAGGTTTACTCCCGAAGCCTTTCCTGTGATCAGGTATAGCTGCAAGGCAGTGGAGGTTTGGAATCAGAGTTTACCTTCTCCTAGATAGTTTGCCGGCCAAGGCTAATGGGCACCACCTGCCCGGATTTGAAATCAGAGTGGTCCTTCTCCTAGGTGGACTGACACACAAGTCTGACGAGCCCCACCTACCCAGAGCAACCTTGTTATAGCGCCAGAGACTCACTGACACCCTCTGTCATTTAGTGAAAATAGGGTCGGCATGAGAAGCCAGACAGTAGGATTTGGTTAGGAGAGGCTATTGGAGAGACACTGTGCTATGAGTGGGGTATTTCAGTGGAAATGTAGGTGCTCATTTCTGCATTCCACCCCAGCACGTCCTAACCCATTTAGACCCCAGTGTTGCTATGGTAACTGTCCTGTAACTGCCAAGAATTCTGTTCCAATGCATCCTCTCTTTTATAATAATCCTTTACATCTGTTTACCATGTAAACAGATGTACACACAGCACGGATCCAAGCCACCTTGCCCGGCAGCTGATTCGTACAGCAGCCTCCCACACGTTGTCAGTCAATTGAACGAACCTGTACTGTGGAGCAGAGACCGACACACTGGCTGATTCATACAGCTGCTGATACGTACAGCAGCTGATTCGTACACAGCTGCCTCCCGACATTTTCAGTACATGAACGAACGAACAAACGTGTACTGTGGAGCAGAGACCGACACGCCGGCTGTTTCGTACAGCCGCAGATTCATATACAGTAGTGTGAAAAAGTGTTTTCCCCCTTCCTCCATCCATCCATCTTCTTCCGCTTAATCCTTTTCAGGTCGCGGGGGGGCTGGAGCCTATCCCATCCCAGCAGCCGATCCCACATCTTTTGGACAAGAGGCAGGGTACACCCTGGACAGATTGCCAGTGTATCGCAGGGCCAACACAGAGAGACAACCATTCACTCTCACAGTCGTACCTAAGGACAATTTAGAATCCCCAGTTTGATGCCAATTAACCTAACTTGCATGTTTTTGGCATGTGGTTTCTCATTGTTTTTGTATGTTTGTCACACTTAAATGTTTCAGATCATCAAACAAGTTTAAATATTAGACAAAGATAACACAAGTAAACACAAAATGCAGTTTTTAAATGGTTTTTATTATTAGGGGAAAAAAATCCAAACCTACATGGCCCCGTGTGAAAAAGTGATTGCCCCCTAAACCTAATAGCTGATTGGGCCACCCTTAGCAGCAACAACTGCAATAATTGGCAATGAGTCTTTTAAAGTGCTGTAGAGGAATTTTGGCCCTCTCATCTTTGCAGAATTGTTGTAATTCAACCACATTGGAGGGTTTTCAAGCATGAACCACCTTTTTAAGGTCATGCCACAGCATCTCAATCGGATTCAGGTCAGGACTTTGACTAGGCCACTCCAAAGTCTTCATTTTGTTTTTCTTAAGCCATTGAGAGGTGGACTTGCCGGTGTGTTTTGGATCATTGTCCTGCTGCAGAACCTAAGTATGCTTCCGCTTGAAGTCACGAACAGTTGGCCGGAAATTCTCCTTCAGGATTTTTTGGTAGACAGCGGAATTTATGGTTCCATTAACCACAGCAAGTCTTCCAGGTCCTGAAGCAGCAAAACAGTGCCAGACCATCACACTACCACCACCGTATTTTACTGTTGGTATGATGTTCCTTTTCTGAAATGCTGTTACTTTTACGCCGGATGTAATGGGACACACACCTTCCAAAAAGTTCAACTTTTGTCTCATCAGTCCAGAGTATTTTCCCAAAAGTCTTGGGGATCATCAAGATGTTTTCTGGAAAAACTGAGATGAGCCTTTGTCCTTTTTGCTCAGCAGTAGTTTTCGTCTTGCAGCTCTGCAATGCAGGCCATTTTTTCCCAGTCTCTTTCTTATGGTGGAGTCATGAACATTGACCTTAACTGAGACAAGTGAGACCTGCAGTTCTTTGGATGTTGTTGTGGGGTCTTTTGTGACGTCTTGGATGAGTCATCGCTGCACTTTGGGGTAATTATGGTTGGCTGGCCACTCCTGGGAAGGTTCAACACTGTTCCATGTTTTTGCCATTTGTGGATAATGGCTCTCACTGTGGTTCACTGGAGTCCCAAAGCTTTAGAAATGGCTTTATAACTTTTTCCAGACTGATAGATCTCAATTACTTTATTTCTCATTTGTTCTTGAATTTCTTTGGATCGCAGCATGAACTTTAGGATCTTTTGATCTACTTCACTTTGTCAGGCAGGTCCTATTTAAGTGATTTCTTAATTGAGAACAGGTGTGGCAGTAATCAAGCCTAGGTGTGGCTAGATAAATTGAACTCAGCTTTCCAAAGATGTGATAAACCACAGTTAATTTATGTTTTAACGGGGGGGGGGAAACCATTTTTTCACACAGGGTCATGTAGGTTTGTATTTTTTTTTTACCCTTAATAATACACATCTTCATTTAAAAACTGCATTTTGTGTTTACTTGTGTTATTTTTGTCTAATATTTAAATTTGTATGATGATCTGAAACATTTAAGTGTGACAAACATACAAAAAAATGATAAATCAGGAAGGGGCAAGCACTTTTTCACACCAGTGTAGTTGTCTCTCTCACGCTCTCATCAGTTCAGTTAGTGAGTGTACTGAAGAGCAGTGAAGGAACGAGCCTCACCCACTCAGTTCAGCCATGTTTTTCAGTTCAGTGAGTGGCAGGCAGTCCGAGCTCCAGTACAGCCCTGAGGGATTCAGTGTACGAATCCATAGAATGGATTTTTTTTTGTGAACGAACCAAAGTGATTCAGTACATTTTAGTGAACTGTGGATCCCATCACTACAACAAAGACTGTACTTCTTCAGGAAGCTCCGTCAAGCCCATCTACCACAACCCCTGCTGATTAACTTCTACCACTCCACCATTGAGTGCCTCCTGACCTACTGCTGTTCAGTGTGGTTCGGCTGCTGTATTGCAGAGGACAGAAAAAACCTGCAGCAGGTAGTGAGAGCAGCAGAGCGGGTGATCGGTACAGCACTACCCCTTGTCGGCGACATTTACACTGGCAGACGTCAGAGGAAAGCAGATGGTATAATCAGAGACCCTTTATATCCTGGACACTCCCTTTTCTTTCCTTTCCCCTAGAAGGGGAGAAGATACAGGACAATCAGGACAAAGACAGACTCAAGAACGGCTTCTACCCACAAGCTGTTAATTGTATCCACCCCCACCCCCTACTAACTGAACAACCATCCACCCTCAGTCTAACGGGCAATGCAATATTAATTGAGTCATGCATCTTGTTTTTAATCTTCATGTGTTCTTTTATTGTGTGATAGTTATTTTGTCATGATCCTGAGTACGGGTGGGAGCCATGCTCAGCCTCTGGTTTAGTTTAAGTCCTTTTCTGCATGTGTGCATCTCTGTGTATCATTTTACTATGGCTATCTTAGTTTGGGGGTTTCGTGCATTTTCATATTTTGTCTCTGTTTATTTATGAGTTATCTTGTATTCTTAGTTTTGCCATTATAGTCTTGCCACCTCAACAACCAGCACTCTGAGGGATGGAGACTGGTGAGGGACATTACAGGGAATCACTCCCCCTGCCCTTGCCAAACGGAAGGGGATACAGCAGAGGAGAGAGTCAGTCTTTAGTACAGTCACTTTAAGAACTTGCTTGGACTACCTTCAGTAGTAGAGGATGAAGACGAGGAGATTATTTCAGTTTTGAGAACTTGTCCATTGAGGATGGCCCATTCACGTTAGAGGAATATCATGTGGCTAAGAAATCGTTGAAAGTGAGTAAAAGTGCAGGAGCAGATGAGGTTACC
Organism: Pholidichthys leucotaenia; assembly: GCA_020510985.1. Taxonomy (NCBI): domain Eukaryota; kingdom Metazoa; phylum Chordata; class Actinopteri; order Cichliformes; family Pholidichthyidae; genus Pholidichthys; species Pholidichthys leucotaenia. The sequence continues at coordinate 329,380,760 of CM035840.1, read as the reverse complement.
CCAGAGGTACTGAAGTGGGTAGACCTTGATGATATTGTCCTGAGCTTCGCGAACAGGGCATATGTGAATCAAGATCTGCCAGAGCAATGGACTTCCCTTAACATTATCCCTATTCCAAAAACTGGTGATCTCAGGAAGAGAGATAACTATAGGGGGATAAGTTTGGCTTCAATTGTTGCTAAGGTGTACAATAGGATGATGCTTAACAGGGTCCACCCAATATTGGACCCTTTACTGCGGCTGAATCAAAATGGATTCAGAGAGGGGAGCTCCACTACTACCCAAGTTCTTGCACTAAGGCGACTAATTGACGGACTTAAAAAGAAGCAACTACCTGCAATATTCACTTTCACTGATTTTCTCAAAGCTTTTGACTCTGTACATCGTGGTAAATTGATGAAAATCTTACTGGCTTATGGAATTCTGCCAAAAATGGTACAGTCAATTAGTAATATGTATACTAAATCCAAAGCAACAATGATCTCTCCAGATGGAGAAACAGAGTCATTTAATATTGAAGCTGGCGTGTTACAACGGGACACTTTACCTCCCTACTTGTTTGAGATAGCTCTTGATTACACTCTGCGCAAGGCAATCGATGGCAGAGAGGGGAAGTTGGGATTTAATATTCACCCAAGGTGGAGTAGGAGAGTTGGTCCAGTTACGCAAACTGACCTTGACTTTGCAGATGACATCGTACTAATCAGTGATTCTATAGACCAGGTGCAGGCATTGCTTAACAGCGTACAGCTACAGTGTAAAAAGACTGGCTTGTTACTTAATGCTACTAAGACGGAGGTGGTCCAGTTTAACATCCCAACTGTAGCAGATCTGTCAACTTTAGAGGGTGAAGTACTTGCAGTTAAGGATGACTTTAAATATTTGGGTTCTTATATTAGCTCTTCTGACAAAGACATTGCAGCAAGAAAGGCGCAAGCGTGGCACGCACTGCATAAGTTATGTAACATCTGGAGGTCAAACTTGTCTGACACCCTAAAGCGGCATCTGTTTGTAACTACTGTAGAGTCCAATCTATTGAACGGATGTAAGGCCTGGACTTTGACAGTTCAGGTGGAGAAAAGGCTGGATAGATGCTACACCCGCATGCTACGGAAAGTGCTCGACGTCTCCTGGTAAGACCGTGTCTGCAATGATGTGTTGTATGGGAACATGGAACAGCTGTCTGCCAAGATCAGGGACAGGAGGATGAGGTTAGAAAAATTCTTGTAGACCTTCAGTCAAAAACCAGGCTGGATCAAAGTTTCAGCAAATTTAATTGCACTGATCAGCAGGAAGACAATACAGAGTTCAGCTCTCAGACTGCTGCAGTGCATTGGCTTAACTAGTGATTATGGCTATATATATCCAAGGGGCCATCGGGGTGAGGTCACTTTTTGATAGTTCATTCATGACTCAGTTGATAAAGTTTGCTGAGCTTCTTGATTATGTCATTCATGACTAAGATTGTATCTGCTGAATCTATGCAGAAAACACGAGTGATAAGCTGTACAGTCAGTGATAGAACTGAACATTCACAGTCACATTAGCATCCTTCAATCTGTTTTTTCCACTACTCAACAACTCCAAATATGGTAACAGGATTTCCTAGGTATACACATTAAGCTTTATAAAGAAAAATTCATATTCATAGAAATTCATAACATAGAATTTTTTCCATCACAGGGCATTGCTTACAGCATTGTGATCTGCCTGCACACAGACTTGTACTATGGGAGCCCAAGCATGGACGTGCTCTCCGTGGTGGCCAGAGGCTAACCTACGCAGACAAGCTCAGCAAGGACACTGGCCTTCAGTCATCTGATGAAATAAGATCCATCATGCTGGACAGAACATCATGGCATGTCATCTCTGGCTGTTCCCGAGAAGGAGGAGACTCAACCTAAGTAAGCAAGTAAGTAAGTATTACAATCATGTTTGTGTATTTGTGTTTCATTTTGTATGTATTGTATTATTTGCAGCTCGTGGGTTTATTTTCATCCCAGTCCCTGTAACATTAGTTGTTTCACTCTGATGCTTTTATTGTGACAGCACCCCGTGTATGTCCGGCTGTCAAACTGTTTCGCAGGCTGTACAGCTGTCACTCGTTGCATTAATTATTTCCTCATTCTTGTGATCCACACCTGTAATTCTCTGATTTGTTTCCACTCACCTATCTAAGGATACAGCAACGTTTCCCCCGTTGCCGTGTCCTGCTGTTTGCTTCCTCAGAGCATCTGCCAAGTGCTGAGTGAATGTGTTTTTCCCGCAGAGGGGAACGGGTGAGCTCCGCCATGGATTTAACCCTTTTCCTGTTTCCCTTAGCTGTGAGCTCCGTTTCCTTTCGGGTGTGACTCAGGCTAGGGTTCGTCTCTTTTCCCCTGGCATTACCACATGCCTCAGCTTGTGTTCCACCTGGGTTGTTCTGTTTTTCCTTCGGCGAGAGCCCCATTCTCCTCCAGCACAGCTCATCATTTCCTCATGTGTAAGTGTGGTGTTTTTGTACTATGTTTGTGTTTATGTTAATAAATGTTACAAACTCACAGATGGCACTTGGTGTCTTATGCAGCCTTTGAAAGGGGGGTTTTCTGACATATTTTATATACGGTAGTGTTTGTATATAGTTTTTATTCTGCACTTTAAGAATCTGCTGCTAAACAAAACAGCTGCTAAATTGATTTTTGTTGTTCCTGTAACAGTGACAATAAAGGTCTATTTTATTCTATTCTCTTCTATTCCATTAAAGACAAGAAGACTTATTAAAGAAAATATGGTGGGTTTTTTTTTTATTTAAGTTTTTGTAAAGGGTATACATGTCATTACAGCATTGCATTGTTTACATTTTCATCATGTTCCCTTTTTTTGTTTTTTGACAACATTGGAAAAATAATTATTACAACCTTTTTTTAAGTGAAAGAAAAAGAGAAATTAAAGGGAAAAAAACAAGAAAAAACAAACAAACAAACAAAAACAAAACAAAAGAGAAAAAAAAATAAGAGTATCTGAGTAGCCTTGGAACAAAGAGTGGTGCCATTATTGAAATGGTATTTGTCAAAGATTAGATCTAATGGAAGACACATATGCGTTCCAGGGTTGCCAAAAGTTCAAGAACCCATCCATGTCCTGTCTCAGTGCGAATGTCAACTTTTCCATCGAATAAATGTCCTGAATCACATTAATCCAATCTTCAGGTGTAGGACAGTCCTTCAACATCCGTTTTTTTGTTAGAGCTTTTTACTTGCCAATATTAAAACAGTGAATAAGTATTTTTCTCCTCGTCTTTCCAGTGATTCCGGTAGTAAACCCAAATACAAAGTTACAAAAGAAAAGGGAACTGTTATTTTGAATATTTTCTCCAATATTGTCTGTACATTGGTCCAATATTGGTGGATAACTGGGCATGACCATAACACATGAAAATGATTTGCAGTCTCTTCACCACACAAGCGCCAACAATTCAACCCCTTACGAGTAAATTTGTTTTGTGCAGGTGTTCTGAAAAATCTTACCAAATTTTTCCATCCAAATTCTCTCCACTGCAGGGATGAGGTACTTTTCCATTGTTGTTTATTTAGCTTTTCCCATATTTCCAATTGTAAAGTGAAATTCCCCTCTTTTTCCCATCTCTCTTTTATATATGATGTGTTGTCTCCTTTTAAGTCTTGAAGACCTTGGTATATTTTAGAAATGTATCTGATCCCTGGGATCCCTTTATATGCCATTAAGAAGACCTTCAGAACACCTGACTGGGCCCTTTCCAAAACCTCCTTTTTAAGTATATTGTTTATGTGGTGTCTAAGCTGGAAGAACCTGTAAAGGTCTTGATTTATTAGAACTTGTTTCTTCAAATCTTCAAAACTTCTTAAAGTTTGCCCTTTAAAAAAATCGTAATATTTTATCAGTCCATTCTCTTTCCACTTTTTAAATCTAGTGTCTGTTTTATTAGGAGTAAAGTCTTGATCATAGGCAATCCATTGCAGTAATCGATAGTGTTCATTAGTTTGATTTTCTCTGACTATCTTAAACCAAATTTTTAGCGGGGTCTCTATCCACGGGTTAGTGTTATTCAAAAGTTTAGGTAAGGCATTGTTCCCTATTATCGCCTGTAGGGGAATGTCACTTGTTATTTGGCATTCCATCTCCTTCCATTGTGCAGTGTAGACTGGGTTACATATCTCTACTAAAGTTTTAATTTGTGCGGCTTTAAAATAGTCCCTTATATTTGGCAGCGTGAGCCCACCTTTGTCTTTGTTTAGCTGTAGGGTTCTATATCTGATTCTAGGTCTCTTGCCCTGCCATATGAATCTTGAGATCCTTCTGTCCAGTTCTTGCCATGTTTTTTTGGGAGGTTCTACCGGTATTGTTTGGAAAAGGTATAGAAGACGTGGAAGTATATTCATTTTGACTGCTTCAATTCTTTGTGCAGTACCCAAGAATGGTATCATATTCCATCTTGCTAGATCAGATTTTATTTTTGCCACCAGTGGATCATAGTTTAGTATTATAATTTTGTTGAGTTGTTTCGGGATATTGACCCCCAGATATTTCATAAATTCCATCTCCCAGCTAGTTTTGAGTTTGCTTAGTAAATATTGATTTGGGTCATAGTTGGATGTTAAAATTTGGGTTTTATGCATGTTTAATTTGTACCCCGATAAATCTCCATACTCTGAAAAAACTGAGATTAGTTCTGGAAAAGAGGTGTCCGGCTGCCCCAGGTATATTAAAATGTCATCAGCAAAAAGTGCTATTTTATGTTCCTTCTGACCAAGTGTAATACCTTGAATTTTTTGATTCTGTCTTATCCATTGGCTCAGAGGTTCTATGAAGATTGCAAAGAGCAGTGGAGACAAGGGGCAGCCCTGACGACATCCTCTTTCCAGTTCAAAAGATGATGATAATTTACTCCTTATTTTAGCTGTTGGTTTTTTATATAATGCCTGGATAGTTCTAATGAAGTTGCTATGAAAATTGAAACTGGATAAGATTCTATATAGGAAAGATCAGTCAACCGAATCAAATGCTTTTTCAGCATCTAATTCCAATATGGCTGAATTTAAATTATATTTTTTTATATGATGATTATGTGTAAAGTGTGTCTAATGTTATCTTGTGTCTGTCTTTGTCTTATAAAACCTGTTTGGTCTAAATGAATTAAGTCTGTCAGTATATTTTCTAACCTTTTGGCAAGGATAGTGGTAAAAAGCTTATAGTCCTGATTTAACACACTGATTGGTCTGTAGTTGGAGCAGTCTAGTTTATCCTTTTCAGGTTTAGGTATGACTGCAATGACCCCTTCTCTCCAGGAGGGGGGATTTCCCCTGTGTGGAGAACATAGTTAAATGTTTTCAGGAGGAGAGGAGATAGTTGCTGTTTAAAGGTTTTGTACCACTCTGCTGTATAGCCATCTGCTCCTGGGGATTTGTTAGCTTTAAGTTTCATAATTGCTTTTTCTAATTCTTTAGGTTGTATTTCTGACAATAGTGTTTTATTTTGTGACTCAGTAAGTTGGGGAAGGTTTAATGTATTTAGGAAGGCTTCGGATGCGTTTTTATGTTTTTTGAGGGAGTACAAGTTCTTGTAGTAGTTCTCGAAGCTTTTAAGAATTTCCTGAATTCTAAATTTTATTTCCTTTGATACTGGGTCTCTGATTTTGTAGATTGCTCTCTCCATTTGTTGTTTCCTCAATTTATAGGCTAGTAACTTTGCCGATTTGCTACCTGTTTCATCGTATTTTTGTTTCAGAAATGTAAGTTTCTTCTGGATTTCTATTGTGTAGATCTCATTTGTTTTTTTAATTTCCTTAGTTTTGAGCGAGTCATTAGAATGAGTGTTGTCTTTGTGCTCTTTTTCTAGTTTCTTAAGTTCTGACTCTAATGTGATAATATAATAACTGTCTCAGTTTCTTTTGGATTGCCAGTTTTGCGATAATCTTTCCCCTTATTACAGCTTTGCATGCGTCCCACAGTATTAAAGGGGATACTTCTCCGTTATCATTTTCTTCCAAATATCTGAGAGTATCTGATTCCAATTCATCTTTCAGTGGTCCTTTCAGCACATTTGAATTTAACCTCCAAGAAAATGTATTATTTGTGTATTTTTGGATACTTAAGTCCATATAGATCGGACTGTGGTCAGAGAGATCCATCAGTCCTATTTTACATGTTTTTACTCTTCCAATGTCTCTATTAAACATAAAAAAATAGTCAATCCTTGAGTATGATGAATGTGGTGCTGAGAAAAAATGTATAATCTTTTACACTGGGGTTGAATTCCCTCCACACGTCACAGATTCCCATTTCTTTTAGTAGCATCCCAGTTTTTCTACTTTGAGTGTTATTTTGATGTGGAGAATTACTTGATGCATCCCAGTATGGATTCAGTCTTAGATTGAAGTCTCCACCACATATCACTAAACCTTGGGCTTTAGTTATCATTAGGTCAAATACATTTTTATACAATTTCCAGTTAGCCCCCTGGAGGTGCATATACATTCAGCAGGGTGATATCTTCTCCCTCTAGCCGACCAAGTACTATGCTGAATCTCCCTTCTTTATCTTTGTGTTCTGATTTTTTTCAAATATAATTTTGGTTGAGATCAATGTCGCTACCCCCCCTCCTCCTCCCTGACTTATATGAAGATGAAGAGATCATTTTAAACCCTTGTCTATTAAGTTTAGTGTGCTCCGCGTCTGTTAGGTGGGTTTCCTGTAAAAATATTATTCCTGCTTTGTCTTTTTTCATTTTGCCTAGAATCTTGGATTTTTTAACTGGGTTCAGGATCCCTTTTACATTATATGAGATTATTTTGGTTACACCCTGTTTCTCCATTGTGTTGTCTTATTTAGTATAACAGTGTGGTGGCCCTCTTTTATGCTACTCAGAAACTGAAAGAACATTAAGAACATAAAAAAAACATTAAGAACATAGTATATAAAACTAAAACAAAAAACTGACAAAAGATCTTCCTGAGCTGAGGTCATTTTAGTGACCTTAGAAGAGCCTTGATGGTGTGTTGGCTCTGAGGGAAATTCCTCAAACTCTGTTACGTGTTGAGGGCCCTCTCTTACCCCTGTAAGTTGTCCCATGTTTTTAACGTGAATTTCAGATCCCAATCCGAACTTATAATGATTTTTTTTTTTTTTATGCCTATACCCTATGAAATTGTGCGCAACCTCCCACCACCATCACAGCAAACAGTCACGTTAATACAGTATTTGTTAATGTGGAGAGATCATGTGGTTCATTGTCACATTTCTATTTTAACAAGTTTTTTTTTTTTTAAAGACTTATTTGTTTCTAATATTATGTCTGTTCCATGAAATGTTTTACCACTTGATACTTGCTGATTCTGCATCTCCTTTAATGTTTGTTACCTTGTAGGAGGAGGGTTGGATGCGCAGATTGACTAAAAATATTGTTATTCCCTACTGTAAACGCTCAGTTTTTCCTTATAGCCCTGGAGCTGGGTTTCCCGCTGCTGGCTCGTGGATTTTGAAGGTCTCTATAAGCACCACGTTTGAGCCTTGATTCTTTCGATCGGGTCTGCTGCGGGTTTGTACACCGTTACCGGGAGCCCTCTTCTCGCCATATCCGTGGTTGCTTCTTCTGCCGAGTTGTAGAGACACGTCTCATCCCCGTAAAAAACCCGCAGCTTCGCCGAAAATGGAGTTTGAAAGCGCAGTTTCTTCTCTCGTAGTACCTTTTTAGCGTCGTTGTATTCCCGATGCTTTTTAAGGACCTCCGGGGCGTAGTCGTGCTCGACGAAAACTTTTCTCTCTTGGTGCATAAATCCTTTTTTCTGCCAAGCCAGTCTCACAACCTCTTCTTTTATTCTGGAGTTGGAGAACTTCACCACCACCGATCTTGGTGGCACTTCCGCCGACGGCCTTGGGGCTAATGTACGGTGCGCCCTTTCTATCTTCAAGTCGGTGGTTTGGGGAATTTCCAACTCCTCTCTCAGTATGGATTCCACGCATGCAGCCATTATGGTGAAACCGTCCTCGACTCCTTCTTTCAGACCATGAATTCTTATGTTGTCTCTTCTTAGTCTTCCTTCTTGGTCGGTTAGCTTAGCCTCCAGTCTTGACTGTCGTTTGAGTAGTTCCAGCACGGTTTCTTCCAGCCCTTTTATTCTTTCCTCTGCTTCCATGATTCGGTCCTCAGCCTGGTCCACTCTGCTATTTGTCCTTTTTATTTCGTCTTTAATTTCACGAAATTCGGCCCAACACTCTCGGCGAAATTGTCTTAATTCTTGAAGTACCATTTTTAAGCTAACCGTGTTGCTAGCTTCATTCAGCTCCTCTGCTTCCGAGTGGATGTCCTCCAGGTCAGATTCTCCAGCCGATGCGTGTCTTGGCCTGGTAAATGTCGATCTCTTCTGTTTTCCTTTAGGCATAATGACTTTGTCTTTTGATTTTCACTCTTCCAAAAATCCGTTAAATCTGATTTTCAAGGTATTTTCACGGATCGGGTCTGGGAGCTTCAGCGTTAAGCTGCTATCACCATGGTGTCCAGACCGGAAGTCCCAAGATGGTGTTTTTGAGATTGACTTGTAACAGGTGACACCTGCCAGTAATTAGCACTTTCATTGGATTTCATCTGAAGCAGGATGTCATTTAAAAAAGGATAGAACAGGCAATTCTAGTAGTCACATTAGTTTCAAAAGTTTTAACAATTACAACTATATAAGGATTTTTTTTCCTTTGGCCATCAAAAGCCAGATTTGGCTAAGAAGAATGAGATGATGAAAAAAAAAATGTTTGAAATGGATTTCATCCAAGCAAACCTGTTACTCCTCCACAACAAAATCAGCCAGTAGAGGTGGTTTGTGGATGAGATTAACTTTGAAATACTTTTTTAATTAAGTTACACTTCATAAAGAGTCAGACTGTGCAAGTTTTTCCATTATTCAAATCCTCTATGGACCTTTTAGAAACCTAGATTTTAGTATACTAGTGCATACCTGTGCATGCCCATAGAAAGCAAGTGTAAGCAAGCATTTCTGCATGCCCGTAGAAAGTTACTGTTACCATGGCAACAGTAACCATGGTGAAACTGGCCTTTGATCTTTGATGTCACCACTCGTTCAGTGATGAATGCCTTTGATCTGTGATGGCTGCCTTTGATCTTTGATGATGTCATAGCAAGTCCTATGATCTTTTAGCGAGTCCTATGATCGTGACTGATGCCTACCTTTGATCTCATAGCGAGTCCTATGATCTTTTAGTGAGTCCTATGATTGTGACATGATACAAAGATATAGAGTGATTATAATCAAGTCAGTGGCAGTAATGCACCTGTAAGCTGGTTGCCAGCCGCCAATCAAATCTAAAAGAAGAAGAAAAAGAAGACATCATGAAAATCTAAAAGAAGAAGTATGTGGATAGGACACACAAGCACAGAGTGATGATATAGAGTGAAGTACATGGCGATAATGCACCTGTAAGCTGGTTGCCAACTGCCAATCAAATCTAAAGAAGACGACATTGTGATAGTTTGTTGATGTCAGCTATGACATCAGGCATCACTGAGCCTATGATGTGCCTATGATGTCTATATGACAGTCCTATGATTGTAAGTGAAGCCTGCCTTTGATCTTTGATGATGTCATAGCGAGTCCTATGATCGTGTGTGAAGCCTGCCTTTGAGCTTTGATGATGTCATAGCGAGTCCTATTGTCATGAGTACTCTCTATGTATTTTTGAGTATTTTCTGTCTGTTATTATTTTCTTGTCAGTTTATGTTTTGGTTTGTGACACGAGCCTCCTTCCTCCTCTTCCAGACACACCCACCAGCCACTCTGTTTCCCAGTTCCCAGCTGCGAGTGGCTGTCTAATTAGGTCACCTGCTCACTAAGTCAGCTCACACCTTTTGCTCATCTACCTGTCAATCTGCTGTGGACTATTTAAGGGCTGTTGTTTTGTCTCTCAGTGCGGCAGCATTACATGGACTGCATTACATGAATGGCATTACTTGATGTAACTGGACTGCTTTCTCAGTAAGTTTTTTCCTCTTGCTAATCCTGTATACTACCCTCGTTTGTATTTTTATGTTTGAGCACTGTTTTTTGTTCTCTTCTGTTAATAAATGTCACTAAACAGTCCAGCACATGAATCTGTCTCTCCCTGCCCCGAGGGGTGTTCATGACAGAATGCTGCCGCCTTAATTAGATTCAGCTGCTGTTTTAGTGTATATTTTTTCATTTTTCTTGTGTTTTCTCACCATCAATACCATGGCTGTGATCCTGGAGAGGTTCACCATGGAGTTTAGCGAAATGAAGCGGTGGACTGTGAACATGCTGGAGGACATTTTATTACAGGCTCGAGCCTCCTGTACCCCCGAGGCAGCCCGAGAGTGTCTGGACGGTGCAGCGCAGGTGCTGGAGGCATGCCCCAGCCTGTGGGACTATCCAGAACTCTCCAACATGCTTCTCCCTGTTCTTCTTCATTTAACATCGAGCAGTGAACCTGGGGAGACAACTCCGATGCCTGTGCCAGCCAAAAGTAAGCACTCGCGCAGAAAGAAGCCTCCAGCCTCTCGCCATTCTCCGTGATGGCTCCGCCTCCTTCTCCCGAGCCTTGGCCCACACCATCGGCTGAGGAGCTGGAGGAGCGCAGGCAGGTTCTTTTGACAGAGACTGACCTCCTCCTGGAGGTTAAACCATGGCTCCTCCCTGACTTGGTTCATCAATTAGAGGAGTTTTCCCCAAGGGAGCCAGAGTTGGAGCCAAAAATTGAGTGTCCCCTGACTCTGGGGCCTCTTCCTCTACATCATGAGCCTACACCTCCGCCCCTTGCTCGTTGCCACTGATCCCGGCGAAAGAACACCACCTCTCAGCCTGCAGCTCCCTCAGCAGTTCAGTCTTCCTCCCTTTCCTCTCTGGCTGAATTGGCAGCAGCTGCTGTTTCCTGCTTCTCCCCAGTGCTCTCTCCCGCTGCCAAATTAAATCACCAGATTAAATTAAATTAAATTAAATCACCCTTTATTGTCATTCAACCATACAACCAATCATGTACAGTAGAACAAAACTGTGCTTTTCCTATCTACAGTGTTAATCACACACACCCCATATGTAGAATCAGAGGGCCGCTGCCATGCAAGGTGCCACCACAGATTTCCCTCCTCCATTCCATTATTGCTGAGCATCAAGCTGGACGGCAGGAAGTTCCGCTTTTATATGCTCTTGGGCATGACCCGGCCGGGATTTGAACCCTTGCCTCCCAGATGTGGGGCGGATGCTCTGAGAGGTTAATTGCTTTTCCTCCGACTCCGCCCAGCTTCCTGTCCTCTGGGGCTGCTCCTCTACGATCCTCTGAGGGGCTAACGTCTGCTGTAGTCACTGAGAGGGATGACGCCACGATAGCTGCAGCAGAAAACACCACGCCCTGGGAGAACAGGCAAGTGTTTTTTTCATTCTTAGTCATTTAAATATGAATTGTGGTGAAACTCAACCCATGCTGTCCTCTAAGCTCTCACCGCCTGCTGCAGCTGTAAGACTGATACCTGCTCTCTCCATGTCTCCTCCTAATTTCTCTGGGTGCCCGATGAACCACCGAATGATGGAGGAGCCTGCAGCCAGGGAGGACCCAATTCCAGTGCCAGCAGAGAGCCGACCCCCAGCTGCTACTCCGGACGAGCCACCAGCATGGGTCACTCCGCCTGGGGGCACCGAGATTGCTCACACCATCATGCCTGCTGCAGAGGCCGCCGCAGCAGAGTTACAACTAGACCTCCAGAGGACTGAGCCGGGAGCATCGTTGCCTGGATCAACGGAGTCCTGGACGGCGGTGGAGCTCGAGTTCAGGCAAGTGCCCTCTTCTGTTCCTATTGTTTCTATATTGGAGAGGTCTTGTCTGGCTCATAGGGAGGAGAGCCAAGTGCAGCCATCAGCTGCACCTGAGCTCACCTCGCCGGGCTCTGCCACTGCCGGTGACCCTGACCCTGTTCTTCTGCTTGTTTTTCCTGAGCCTGCTCCCAGGGACGCCAGGGAAGATCCACCTGATCCAGAAGTCTCCAAGGGTCCAGGCTCGCCGCCTGAAGCCATCGTGGGTTCAGCTCCTCCCACTGAGGTCATTGCTGATGCTCTCTCCCAACCCAGGACCTCCGTGGGTGCTGCTTCCCCTCCAGCTGAGGTCACCGAGGGTGCGGCGTTTCTCCCGTCCAGAGCCACTGTGGGTGCGGCGTTGCTCCAGCCCGGAGCCACCGCGGGTGCTGCAGTGCTCTAGCCCGGAGCCTCTGCAGGTACTACGGTCTTCCAGCCCTAGACCACTGACATCATCATGGTCCCCTTCCTTCTCCAACAGACACCATCGTGGTTCCCCCCCTCCGGTCCTGCTTCCCATCATTGGGCCTTCCTGTGGGGAAACCGCCTCCTGGGTCATCCCTCCGGTTCTGGTGGCTAAAAAAAACTCAGGCCAGCCGCCCGAAAGACTGAGCTGCTGGGTTGGGTGTTCCATACTCTCTGGCAGGCCACCTGACTCATACCACCTTGCTGTCCAGCTGGCCTGGGACTTTGGCCGGCCATCTGAACAGCTGTGTTCTCTGGCCTAGGGGGCCCAGGAGCCTGGTGTAGCGTGGGTGTAGGTCCTGAGTGGGTTTCTAATTTTTTCCCTCCTAGCCTTTTTCCCCTACCTCCCACCCGGGGTGGTTTTTGCTGTATTCCTTCTTTTTTTTTGGGGGGGGGGGTCTTTTTTGGTGTTGCCTTGGGGGGGGGGGGCTCTGTCATGAGTCTGAGCCCAGAGCTCAGACTCCCTATGTATTTTTGAGTATTTTCTGTCTGTTATTATTTTCTCGTCAGTTTATGTTTTGGTTTGTGACATGAGCCTCCTTCCTCATCTCCCAGACACACCCACCAGCCACTCTCAGTCTGTTTCCCAGTTCCCAGCTGCGAGTGGCTGTCTAATTAGGTCACCTGCTTGCTCAGTCAGCCCACACCTGTTGCTCATCTACCTGCCAATCTGCTGTGGACTATTTAAGGGCTGCTGCTTTGTCTCTCAGTGTGGCAGCATTACATGGAATGCATTACATGGATGGCATTGCTTGATGTAACTGTACTGCTTTCTCAGTAATTTTTTTTTTCCTCTTTATCTCCTCCAGAGCAGCTCTGGAGTGCTAATCCTGTATACTACCCTCGTTTGTATTTTTATGTTTGAGCACTGTTTTGGAATTTTTGTTATCTTCTGTTAATAAATGTCACTGAACAGTCCAGCACATGAATCTGTCTTCTTCTTCTTCATGACATCATCACGCTATGACTATATTAGGGGATTAACCGCGAGAGACGGCCTCTCTTTGGTGCTCTGCCTCTAGCCTGCTACCTGCTGTATCACACCTCCATTAGCTTGCTATTATGTGTCTGACACCATCATCTGCAGTACGGGGGTTCCCCAGGGAACAGTTCTGGCTCCCTTCCTGTTCATCCTCTACACTGCTGACTTTACACACAACACACCACACTGCCATCTACAGAAGTTCTCTGATGACTCTACGATTGTCTGCCTCATCTCTGAGGGGAATGACACAAAGTACAGAGGACTTATCCAGGACTTGGTGGACTGGTGCCTGCGGAACTGCCTCCAGATCAATGTGATGAAAACCAAAGAATTAGTGGTGGACTACTGCAGGCGTGGACAACCCCCCACCCCCACAGCACCAGTAAGCATCCAGGGAACAGACATTGAGATGGTGACATCTTGCAAGTACCTAGGTGTTCACCTGAACAATTAGCTGAACTGGTCACACAACACCAACGTGCTCTACAAGAAGGGGCAGCACAGGCTGTTCCTCCTGAGGAAACTCAGGTATTTTGGAGTGCGGGGGGCACTCCTGAAGATCTTCTATGATTCTGTGGTAACATCAGCCTTTACGTATGGAGTGGTCTGCTGGGGCAGTGGCATCATGGCAGCCAACAGGAAGCGACTGAACAGACTGATCAAAAGAGCCAGCTCTGTTCTGGGGCAATGCCTCGACCCAGTAGAGGAGATAGGAGAGAGGAGGATGGTGACTAAGCTGTCATCTCTGCTGGAGTCCGAGTCCCACCCCATGCGGGGCATACTGAACGCACTGAGGAGCTCATTTAGTGGTAGACTGAGGCATCCTAAGTGCTCGTGGGAGACATTCCGCAGGTCCTTCCTACCTACGGCTGTCAGACTGTATAATCTAAATACTGCTCACAGAGGCCATATTAAACATCACAACTCTGCACAATAGAGATCGTTCCCTCCAATACATAACTAAGACAATTACAATTATTATCGAGGGTGACAACAACACTGTTCATTCAATGTGAAATATACTGTCTTGGTCAATATTTATATTTTGCTGGATAATTTAACTAACTGTAATGCTGTTGATATCATCTAGCTGCAATGCTCCTGCATTGTGTATACAGTCATGTGAAAAAATTAGGACACCCCATTAAATATTCAGTTCTTTGTTAATAAATGTTCATATATCTACAGTATGTCTAACCTTGTTTTTGTTTTTATTTGCATTTTTTTAAACATTTATTTTAGCCATTTTAAGTGGGAATGAATGTGGGGGTGCCCTAAAAAAGATGGGGGTGTCCTAATTTATTCCTCACTATTTGTTTAGAATTATATTTTACAGAAAATTTCACAAAAGTCTTTAATTCATTTTTAATTGTTTAGTTGTATTACATGAATCTCCCAGTATTTTTAACACTGATATTAAATATCCATATGTCCAAATATGTAAAAAAAAATAAAAAACACCACACAGGCTTATACAGGGTGTCCTAATATTTTCACATGACTCTATAACTGCACATATGCATATTTATTTACTGCTTTGGCTAACCTATTCTTACCTTATTTACTATTGCTCTGAGTGCTGCTATCTATTTGCTGCTGCAATCCTGTAATTTCCCCATTGTGGGACTAAAAGGCTTATCTTATCCTATTAGCTTATTGTTTGACTGTTCCATGTGTTGGCTAGCAGTTCATTAAAGCTGACCCTCAATGCAGACAACTTGTCCGCTGGTCTCATTCCCAGACATAACACTAACCATAACTAGGAGTTCTCCACATATATCATGCCATTCTAAAAAAAAAAAATTTAAAAAAAATGGCTAAACATTTGATGAGGAGTGTCTATGAGTAATTTCAGGATGACACAATAATGCAATTTTGTATCACCTTTGTTGCACAATGATTACCGTATTGCAAGCCTCATAGTCTCATAATCCTTGATGTCAAGGACAAGGAACAATCATTTTTCACTGTTCATCCGCCGCATGGGCCAGTCAACATAGCTGCAGGTTATTCTCACTTCCTGACATTTCTAACCAACCGAGGAGTCAACTAGCTGCACATCTCAAGGACAGCTCAGCTGACAAGATAGACAGGGGATGACAAGCGGGGGTAGAGAGACAAAAAAAAATTAAGATAGGAAGCAAGAAATCTGATGATGGAAATAGAGACAGGGGATAAGGGGGAAAGGGAGAGAGGGGGTCGAGAGAGCTAGACTCAACGCCCAGGAGAGCGAGCAGAGGGGTAAAATTCATCAGTCTGGCTAAATTAAGCAGATTGCTAAATGTAGTCTCCTGTGTGGATATGAAGAAATGTGCCTCTTAATGTGATTGCCAGTGGCAGCCATGCCATAACTCAAGGTTGAGGTTGGATGATGCGAGGAAGAGGGCTGGAGGGGATTATATGAGGACATTAACAATGTGATGATGCCAGGAGAGTATCATGGAAGAGTAGAGCTTGGACCAGTCAGCAGCTTCACAGGCCAGCAAGACAAGCTAGCTTACGTTATGGCACTTAACTGCTTTTTTTTTGGGGGGGGGGGGGGGGTAAAAATATTTATATTACAAATAAAGGGGTGAACTGCCTTAAAGACTATTATGAAAGATTGCTGAACATTTTTATATACACTACTGTTCAAAAGTTTGGGGTCACCCAGACAATTATTTTGTGTTTTCCATGAAAAGTCACACTTATATACCACCATGAGTTGTAAAATGAATAGAAAATATAGTCAAGACATTGACAATGTTAGAAATAATGATTTGTATTTGAAATCATAATTTTTTCCTTCAAACTTTGCTTTCATCAAAGAATCCTCCATTTGCAGCAGTTACAGCATTGCAGACCTAACATGATTGCACAAGGGTTTTCTAATCATCCATTAGCCTTCTGAAGCAATGAGCAAACACATTGTACCATTAGAACACCGGAGTGATAGTTGCTGGAAATGGGCCTCTATACACCTATGTAGATATTGCACCAAAAACCAGACATTTGCAGCTATAATAGTCATTTACCACATTAGCAATGTATAGAGTGTATTTCTGATTAGTTTAAAGTTATCTTCATTGAAAAAAGTGCTTTTCTTTCAAAAATAAGGACATTTCTAAGTGACCCCAAACTTTTGAACGGTAGTGTACCTAACACTTTTTTTTTCATTTGTTGTTTATTTCATATGTAACCCAAGAACGATACCATCCCTCCTTTTGTTCGGATGCTTCATAAAACTTTACTGCCACAATCTGCCAGTTATCAATTGATGTCATGTTACTAGCAACATGCTGAAGTGTATCATTGCATGACTGAATGAAGGGTCCACCCATTGAAATGTGGCCCAATCAGCCACTAGGTCAACTGCTGCCCCATTCAGTCTTTTAAATCTGTTTCTGGGAAGAGCTTAGACCCATAGTCCTTCCCAGATTTGCATGACCTTAAACAGGTAAATGTGTAGTTGAGGCCTAATTACTTCTTAGAAGAATATTCATACATAAAAATGATGGGGAAATATATTGTTGAATATCAGTATCATATACAAATTTTAAGCATGTCTTTTCCATTGTTTGTTTTTTCCTTGCTTTGCTAAAATGGTAAACTTCTCTAAATACCAGTGCAGAGCAAGTCAACTTATACTCCTCTTTGAATCAGTCTAAAGAAGCTGAGCCTTGCCAGTGATTAGTCATGATTTTCCAGCCAACTTCAATCACACCCACCTCCAAATATTTCTCTGTGAATGTTACATATGTTTTAAAAGTTATAATTTGCTGTCTGAAGCAACTTTTCGCTCATTTCCCCACATCTTTGTTTTTTCTGTACTTATGTGGACCCATTGCAGGCTGTTTGCATCAATAGCTATGGTGTCTTTTCCGGTGGAATTCTGTATTTCTTTTGTGTGGTCTGAAGTGCAGAGAAAATATAACTCACCAGTGAGCAGTGGGCTGGAGAAGGATGTGATCCATTTGGGAGGTAATGTAGTTATGCTGGTCATAATGTAAGGCTTCACACAGTGATATGAATGACTCAGGAATCCCTGTGATATCAGTAGCTGCCAGTGCTTTGTCGACACTGTGTGCCCTCAAGCATTTTACTGTATTCACCATAGGCTATTCAGAGCAAGGAGGATGATACTATTGTGTAGGTCCAAAACTACGCAGTCTTTGACTCTTTAGATAAACTAGTTTGTGATCCCTTATATGGTCAGCAAATATGTTAGAAGGAAATTTAAAAATGCATCTACGAAACACATTTACAAGTTTAATGGTAAATTAATCTAATAAATCTACTGGGGATAATTGATCCTTTAAGATGATTTGAGAAAACCTTTTCCATCATAAAGTATGATTTTGACATGAATGGTAAATTTCCCAACATCTGATGTCTTTAGTAATAAGTAATAATAATAGTAATAGTAATATGAATAATCGAAATATAGACAATGTCAGAATGTTCTTATGACAACAAAATGCAACACCTTTTTATAAAGCCATAATATTTTAGTCTGAAATACTGCCCTGAGTTTTAACTGTTTTATGACAGCACAGATTATTTTGTTACACAGCAGTTAGGATTTAAACTTATGGCTGAAACCAAACAGGAGGAGTAGCACTACAGGGCATCTGATGACCTTTTAACCACATTTTATTCACAATTTTAGACCTTTCCTTCGGGAATGAGGAGACTTTTTTAAATATAACTTAGTTTGCAGTGGCAAACTTCAACAATTGGAATGATTTGCTGGACTGATGATGACTTTCAAAGTGAAAGAATCAAAGGCTTTTATTGTCATATGCGAAGATAAAAGAAATATTAGTGCAATTAAATTTTTAGTTCACCTTGTCTCTTCTCTGTTGCCGTGGTTGAACGTTAAAACATTTAAAATATGATTATACAAACTATAAATAGGTCTAAGATAGACAAATGTACTTTATTGATCCCAAAGTGGGAAATTACAGTGTAACAGCAGCAGATGACCAAAACGACAAACACACACACCATTATAGACAAAGGGATTACCCATGGGAAGTAAAACTGCTAAACACTTACATTTTAGATGAATAGTTGCTGACCCGTATTGATACATGAATCATACCCACTGTACAATGCAGGACTATCAGTTGCAGGGGGAAATGTGAGGTGGCAATTAGACTGTCAGGTGCAGTATGGCAGCATAGTTATGACCAGAATACAACATTAGAGTGAGTTATTGTACAGTGAAATGGCATGTGGCAGGAAAGATTTCCTGTACCTCACTGTTCGGCAGCAAAGTTGTAGCAGTCTGCTGGAGAAAGTGCTCCGCTGTCTGTTCAGTGTGTGGTGGAGGGGGTGATCAGGATTGTCCATGGTGGATCTCAGTTTGTTTAGTGTCCTCCTCTCCATTACAGTCTCAAAGGTCTCTGGCCTGAGACCAATCACAGAGCCAGCCTTCTTGATAATCTTGTCAAGTCTATTGGTGTCCCTGGCTCTGATACTTCTACCCCAACAGACACCATCAAAGTAGATGGTGCTGGCGACAACAGCCTGGTAGAAAACTCCAGCATCCTGTTGCACACGTTGAAGGATCTCAGCTTCCTCAGGAAGTAGAGTCTGCTCATCTCCTTCTTGTACGCAGCGTCGGTGTTCGATTTCCAGTCCAGTTCATTGCTGATCATGACACCCAGGTATTTGTATTCCTCAATGACCTCCACATCCTCCCCCTAATCTGCAATGGCTGTGAAGGCGTCCTCTTCTTTCTGAAGTCAGTCACCATCTCTTTGGTCTTGCTGACGTTCAGCCTCAGGTGATTCTGCTCTGTCCACTCCACAGATCTGTCTACCAGTGCCCTGTACTCCCCTCCTCCCCCCCCCCTTATACACCCAACAACGGCTGAGTCATCAGAGAATTTCTGCAGGTGGCATGACTCTGTGTTGTACTGAAAGTCAGTGGTGTATAAGGTGAAGTAAAAAGGAGAAAGCACAGTCCCCTGTAGCGTTCCTGTATCACTAACCACCACTTCAGACAAGACATTGCCCAGCTGGACAAACTGTGGCCTGCCTGTCAGGTAGTCAGTAATCCAGGAGATCACAGAGCTGTCAACCCCCATCACCCGCAGCTTCTCACCCAGCAGCGGTGGCTGGATGTTGTTAAAGGCACTGGAGGAATCAAAGGATGTGATTCTCACAGTGTCTCCTCTGCCATCCAGGTGCAAATGGGCTTGTTGCAGCAGGTAGATGACAGCATCTTCAACTCCTAAATGGGGCTGATATGCAAACTGCAGAGGGTCCAGCCACGTCTTCACCTGCGGCCTCAGGTGGGACATTACTGCACACATACACTCATACAGTACATGTACTCATATACTTGCTGTATATATAGCTCATTCCAAGCAAACAATATAATTTAAAAAAATATGCAAAGTGGTAGCATATATACAAAGGTAGCCATAGGTAGTAAAAAAGTGCCAAATGTAAATACATGTAGATTGTCTTTTGTTACTGGTGTAGGGAGTGGGGAAGTGTGGCGGGGGACTGGGCAGAGTTTATTATGTTATTAATCAATCTTATGGCCTAAGGGAAGACACTGCCTCTGAACCTTTTACTCCTGAATTTCACAGTCTTAAGCCTTACTCATGCCGCATTTCCCCTCTGGTCTGCTTTGGTTCGCGTGTGCTTTGGACGAGTCCGGTGCACACGCGGCGTTGTACATGTTCACTTTTCATCTACCAGGCCAAGCAGTTGACACATGCGCACAACTGTTATTTGTAGTTTCGCCCCAGCCCTATGGGTAGCGCAAATGCGCTAACACACCAGTTTGTTCACCGGCTATAAACACGAGAGTGACACATTTTTTTTGTAGCAACAACAATGGTGTCATTTCAAGGAAAAGGAGGAATTACCTGTTATGTCTGCAAACCTGGCACAAAGGGACACGGACAAGAGGTTGCACTAGAACGGCACTTTATTAATGTACTGGTTGCTACACAGCAGGTGCTCTACAATGTGGGGTCGTCCAGGCAAGAGGAAGCCCAAAATGGTGGATGCCCCTATTTATAGGGTGGTGTGGTGGCGGACCTGGAAGGCAGCGTCATCACACTGTACTTCACAATAAAACCCATCATCACATTACTGTTTTCCAGTGCTCTTCCCCACTCAAGCTGCTGCTGCATAAGGATTCATGTATGTTTATTCTCGTCTTCCACCTCCTCATTGCCTTTCTCGTCTACTTTGTCTTTGTATGCTGTGTTGGTAGCACCATCTCGTGAAAGGGACGTTCATTCTTGCGCATGCTCTGTCAACACGTTCAGATCGTGGGCAGGTTGCGCAGTCATAAAATTTGGGCTGCACACGGTCATTCGCAGTAGAGCCCTGCATACACTAGTGGAGTGGAGACGATGACGTAAATTTCGTCACACGAGGATTCCGGTTGCACGTACGTGGACAGCTGAGGTGGAGCAAGAATCCAGCTTTACATAGCCTGCCTGATGGAAGGAGAGTGAAGTTTAAGTTTAATGTTTATTTGAACGGGACATCGCATACTAATTAACATTAATGTAAATGTAAGTATTCCAGATTTAGCAATACTGTGGAGGAACAAAATAAGTTCAGGCGAGACACGGCAAGCTGAAGGTTTAAGAGTTTTATTCCTCCATCACCATGAGGCACACTGCAGCGCTGTGTGCTGTGTGTGCACTCGTGAGGCATGTAAAGTCAGCTCTTTTATACAGACAAGAGAGAATGCATGGTACATTTACATATTGATATACATATCAGACAATACATATCAATCGCGTGATTAACTGGTGCCAGACTCCTCTCCTTCCTCTGGGGATGAATAACAATAGTCATTGTTCTGGTTGCCCCCCTACGGCTCTCTGTTCGTATGCAATCCCTGTTGAGCATGAATATTATCAGTCTGCATTGTGCTGGGTGCCCACAATACTACTAATTTGCATCTGTAGTCCACCAGCAGGTCACAAACCTTTTTATAACCTTTTCCAGACTGATGGCTCTCAGTTACTTTGTTTCTCATTTGTTCTTGAATTTCTTTGGATCACAGCATGATGTCTAGCTTTTGATGATCTTTTGGTTTGCTTCACTTTGTCAGGCAGGTCCTATTTAAGTGCTTTTTTGATTGAAAACAGGTGTGGCAATAATCAGGCCTGAGTGTGGCTAGAGAAATTGAACTCAGCTTTCCAAAGATGTGATAAACCACAGTTAATTTATGTTTTAACGGGAGGGGGCAATCACTTTTTCACACAGGGCCATGTAGGTTGGGATTTTTTTTTTTTTACCTTTAATTATAAACGCCTCCATTTAAAAACTGCATTTTGTGTTTACTTGTGTTATCTTTGTCTAATATTTAAATCTGTCTGATGATCTGAAACATTTAAGTGTGACAAACATACAAAAAAATGAGAAATCAGGAAGGGGGCAAACACTTTTTCACACCACTGTATCGGTCTCTGTTAACATCATAATGGAGAAATTATATTTAGTAGCCCAGAGGTTCCAAAACTTTATAACAGGTAAAAAAAAGAGCCACCCTCTGATGCAAAAACTCATATTTTAGGCTGAACATACCTTGCTAATAGCCCTACAAAGGATATTAAAAATATCTATCTTGCATATTTTCCTTCCTTCCTTTCCTGCCTGGTGAAGAAGGCCCACCAATGCCCCTTCTTTCTTAGGAGGCTGAATGTCATAAACCCCCTTCAGGGCAGGATAAAAGGTACCACGCGCCGGCTGTGAGTCTGCAAGTTTTAATAACAAAAGGCACAAAAGAACAAACAGAATCCAACCAAAAACTAGTAGGCAATTGGAGACACAGGTTAAGCAAGAATAGCGAAAGCTAAGGTGACTGGATTCGCCGGCTAAACCTAGGAGAACTAACCGTGAAACACACACTAGGAAAAATAAAAAGTAAAGAGACACTTACGGCTCGTGGAGAAAAGCTGCAAGTTAGGGTGCTGCGATGGACAAAAGTGCACAGCCCCTTAAATAGGGATCAGAATCCATTAACATAATTAACAACAGGTGTGGGTATCTGAACGGGCAGGAGAAAGCGAGGATACATAATTGGGATCAGCTGAGGCAGTGAGAGGGAGGTGAACCAAAAACTGACAGCTGACAGGGCATGCCCACACGAAGCTTCGCGCCCTTGACAGCTGTCAACAGTCAGAGGATAATACTAAAGATATAAAGAATAAAATAACATACCAAATAAATATAAATAAATGCAAAATAGAAATATAACACTAACACAAACAGGAAAAATGGCAAGCAGAACAAGAATACATAAACCCCAAAAAGCATAAAATGCAACAAATGAGTAAATAAGCAGAAAAAGCCATGAGACTGAGTTTGGCGGAATCTCCAGCACTCAACTCATGACACTGAAGCAGGAAAGGCTGAACAAGTCAGTCTTGACAGCCTTCTACTGGTGCAAGCAAGAACTCCAGGTGGGCAAATTGGAGGAGGAGTCTTGCCCTGCTTTCTCGGTAGGGCAAAAGGTATGGCTATCCACCAAGAATTTTTCATTGAAAACTGAGTCTAGGAAGTTGTCCCCTCGCTTTGTGGGTCCCTTTGTCATTAACCGTATTGTCAAGCCTTCCTCTGTCAGACTCAGTCTTCCTCCCTTTCTACATGTCCACCCTACTTTCCATGTCTCTCAGATCAAGCCAGTATTCTCCACCTCCCTCCTTTGGACTCTGCGGTGATAGATGCTCTGCAGAGAGGGGAGTGGAATCCTGATGATCTTCTCAGCTGTCTTCACCACTCTCTGCAGGCGTTTGCAGTCCAAAGCAGTAGTGCCGTCGTACCACACAGTGATGCAGTTGGTCAAGATGCTCTCAATAATGCCGCCGTAGAAGTTGCTGAGAATCTTGGGGGACATGCCAAACTTCCTCAGCCTCCTCATTAAGTACAGCCACTGTTGAGCTCTCTTAAACAGCTCTGTGGTGTTGAGTGCCCACATAAGGTCCTCGCTGATGTGGATGCCCAGGTATTTAAAGCTGCTCACCCTCTCCACCTCAAGCTCCCAGATGAACAGCAGCCGATGAGGTCTTCTCCTCTTCCTCATGTCCACTATCATTTCCTTTATCTTGTCTGTGTTGAGGGTGAGGTTGTTGTCCTCACACCATGACACCAGGCTGGCCACCTCCCTCCTGTAGGATGCTTCATTGCTACCAGTGATGCGTCCTATCACTGCTGTGTTGTCCGCAAACTTTAAGATGACATTGTCCTTGTGGGAGGCAACACAATCATGGGTGAAGAGGCTGTAGAGGATAGGGCTGAGAACACAACCCTGCGGAACACCTGTGTTCGTGATGGTGCTGGCTGAGGTCTTGTTACCAATCCTGACAGACTGAGGCCTGCCAGTCAGAAAGTCCAGTAGCCAGTCACAGAGGGTGGGGTGCAGGCCAAGTGAAGATAGTTTGTAGGTGAGTTTGTGGGGGATGACCATGTTGAAGATGGAGCTATAGTCGACAAAGAGCATCCTGATATCGGAGTCTTTATCTTCTTTATCTTCCTTCTGTAAAACTGAATAGTTCACAAAACTCAAAACTTGTGTGGAAACTGATTACCTAATAAATTTTAAGCAAATGAAATGATTTTTTGAGTAATCTTAAATTTAAAAATACATTTTATGTTAAAGTTTACTCAAAAAAAATTGCTGAAAATGTATTTTTAAATTTAAGATTACTCAACTGGGGATTCTAAATTGTCCTTAGGTATGAATGTGAGAGTGAATGGATATCTGTCTCTCTGTGTTGGCCCTGCGATGGACTGGTGATCTGTCCAGGGTGTACCCTGCCTCTCGCCCAAAGATGCTGGGATAGCATACTCGTCAAGTGATATGGTTTCGCCGTATTTTAATACGGGGAAAATGCAATTTTAGCAAATACGGGCGTATTGCCATTTCTGCATGCCAAAAAGAAAAATATACAGTGAAAAAAAAAATTATTGAGAGAACCTAAAATCAACTGAACAATAATTTGACGCCTGGCGAAACTGAGCGCACCTAAGCAGTCTTTTTGTGATTTTCAAAATGGCTTCATGCAGCGTGCCGCCGGCGAAGAAAACAAAGCTTGAAGAAAAGGGAAATCGAGGGACTGGACGTCACCGAAAAGAATGGGAGAGTCTGAGCTTCGAGAAGGGAAAATACGCTCATCTGCATCAGATCGTACCTGACAGCCAGACCCACACTGTAGGTCGGCGCCTTTTTAGTCCTTCATGCTTCCTAGACACACTGGATATAAAGTATCAAACTTCAGCTTTCAGTAGATCAAACCCAATGAAGGTGATGATTTACAGTAGGTGAGAATAGGGAAACACCATCTTTGACTGACAGCGCTGTTCAGATTCAGCAGGGCATATGCTGCTCCATGATAGCTATGGCACTAAAAAACGGGCTTTTCAATTTTATATAATTTAGCTAAAATATAGAAATGTTACACATTTATGAGGGCTGTTCATAAGATATTTCCCCTGAGTCATCTTCCATGGACTGAGAAGACTCAACTTTGGCACATTTATTAGTCTTTCTCTGCATAGTTACCACCGAGGGTTACACATTTCTCCTATCGCTTTATGCAGCTGCGGAGACCTCACCTGTAGAAGTCTGCAGGCTGTGCCAGAAGCCACAACTTGACCATGGAAATCAGCATTTCATTGTCTTGGAAGGGCTTGCCCTTCAAAAATGACTTCACTGTTGGAAAAAGGTGGAAGTCAATGGTGTAAGGTAGGGAGGGGAAGTGGGGTGAGGAAGGATTAAATAGCCGCAGGACTGTGCTTCCCTCTGGGCAACGTGTAAGTTGTGAACCCGGCATTATCTTGCAGGAAGCGGACACCTTTGGTCAGCATGATGATTGCTTTTGATGACTTTCTGCAATTTCTGCAGCAGTGAAGTGTAGTAAGTCCCGGTAATTGTGGTACCCTTTACCAGGCAATCCATCATCACTACTCCATGCTGGTCCCAAAAGACCGTGAGCATGACCTTGCCTGCCAAGGGTTGGACATGTGCCTTCTTCAGAGGTGGTGAGCCATAACGCTTCCATTGCTTCAACTGGGCTTTAGTTTCTGTATCATAGTGATGGACGTATGTTTCATTCTATGTGATTAGTCTGTCAAAGAAGTCATCTTGGGGGTTTTTTGGTATATGGCCAAAAGAGCCTGACAGTATGTGACTTGTTCCTGCTTCTCAAGTTCATCCTGCCTATAATCAACAACTTCAACACCATCTTTCAAGCAGACGAGAGCAAGATAGGCAGTCTCCTCCCTGAAATGGATCGTCTCTTGAGAAAACTATTGGTCAAATTTGTTCAAATGAAGTATGTAAAGGCGACCAATGACCTAAGAAGGCTGGATTTCCTGGACAGTGACCTGCAGCTCTCTGATGAGTTTATCGCCATTGGACTGGAAGCCAGAGAAGCCCTACAAACCCAGGAACTTGACCCAGGCACAGAGCAGAAGTTCTTTGAAGCAGTAAGAGGCTTCTATGAAGCTGTAGTGAGAAAGATGCTCAACAAGTTCCCCTTTGATGACAATATTCTGCCACACCTCTCTGTCCTCGACCCCAGGAAAACAGAGTCCCTGACCTATGGCCCCATTGTAGAGCTTGCTGCTGCATTTTGCCCCACTGTTGATACAGAAGAGCTGAAAGAAGAATGGGAGGACCTGCAACTGCTACCAGAAAACACAGTGCCTCTACAAGACAAGGATGGCAAGCCTGTCCGTGTTGATGTCTACTGGGGTCAGGTGATGGCCTTGAAGACAGCCCTTGATGTGCCCCGCTTCCCCCAGCTCCTCAAAGTGTACTCAGCACTGCTTTGCCTTCCTCACAGCAATGCTGACAGTGAGAGGGCTTTCAGTATGGTCAGGAAAACTCACACCGACTTCAGAAAAAGTATGCTCCCAGAAACTCTGACTTCTTTCATGCAAGTGAAGATGAATTGTGGCACTCCATGCTTCAAGGTCAAGCCTTCAAAAGAAATGCTAGAGTCAGCAAAGGCTGCTACTTGGAACTATAACAAGCAGCATCAGTGAACATTTTCTTGTTTCAAGTTCATCCAAGTGCATTAGTGTAACAAAGCTGACAATTAAAAACTCTTTAATTCCAAGTGTATATATCTAGCTGACAATTAAGAGCTATATTCAGAATTATTCTTATTGTGTACTTTCAAATTAAGCAATCTACCTTGTGCTAATGTAAATTTGAAAAATATTGTTTTTTTATTTTTTTTATTTATTTATTATTAATATTATCATTTTTTAAATTTATTTATTTTTTATTTTTTTATTTATTTTTTTTTGTGTGCTACTTGGCTTATTATTTTCACATTACCAAAAAGTTATGGCTCAAGATTGTGTCCATATAAGTGTGCATTTGAATAAATATGTTTGAAATAGTTCATGTTGCAATTGTTGTTGTTTGGTTGGTTTTTGTTTGGGTTTTTTTGCTTCAGTTTTCTTTCATCTGCCGATAAATACAGTTTTTAAGTACTCAGTACAGGTGTGAAAGCCCCCCCAATAAGGGAGGCATGAGGTATGCCTTGACAGGTATGGGATAGGCTCCAGCCCCCCTGCGACCCAAAAAGGATTAAGCGGAAGAAGATGGATGGATGGATTACTCAAAAAAAAATCATTTCATTTACTTAAAATTTATTAGGTAATCAGTTTCCACATAAGTTTTGAGGGGGGCGGGGTATTGTAAGGATTCTAGGGCTGCACACTGTAGCTACGTTCCAATCCACAGTGTACTTCAAACTGTATTCCCTACTTTGTTCTCAGGGAATATCAGTAAGCTAACTACCCTTCACAAAATTTCTCCAGTTGAAACACCCTGTAACCGTCGGCTCCTCCTCCTCCGTGAGTTACCACGGTAACCATGGACACGTGTTGATACTATGGTGGATAATTTATATTTCTTGAATAAAATATTAATACAAAT
Source organism: Pholidichthys leucotaenia (assembly GCA_020510985.1). Taxonomy (NCBI): domain Eukaryota; kingdom Metazoa; phylum Chordata; class Actinopteri; order Cichliformes; family Pholidichthyidae; genus Pholidichthys; species Pholidichthys leucotaenia. The sequence goes on along the minus strand of CM035840.1, from coordinate 329,353,572 downwards.
ATATTTTTATTACTGTCAGTTGATATAAACAATAACCAACATCAGTTTAGCTTGTTAATAACGTTAGCAACAATAGTTTGTTTTACTCATATTTGAGGCGCAATGGCTTATGGGTAATCTTCTTGTCAACTTCTGGTGAAGTGATGTCTGGTTGTTCACTTTTTCCCTGCACAGTTCTCAGTTCCCTTTGAACTGAAGACCGTTCTTTCCCTTCGATTTGGAATCTCAGTTAATATGGCGGATGCCCTGTGCAGTCCACTTCAGAGTACACTTTTGGGCGATCGGAACACAGTTTTTGTTCAGCTCTCTCTCCACTAATCAACCTCCTCCCTGCAGTTGTGCTTCTCACCTGGTGGCAACCAGGGAGCACCTTTAAATTGAAGTCACTCCTGCTGCTCTGTCTGAGTGCGTTGGACCTTCTCTATGCAAGAAACTGAGTGTGCAGCCTGGAGATTGCCTGCTCCCCCGTCACCATTGTTTAATCATTAAAATCAATTAACCCCTTTCCAAGTATCTTCTAGGAAATCCTCTCTTTGTTAACGGGCTTAACCGCTTCCAGGAGGACTGCCCAGCTCTAACCCCCTTCCCCCCACCACTACCATCATCTACATGTAAGTCGACTGACCACCTTTACCTGCACTGTTTCTCCTCACCCCCATCTCCTCTAGTCCAAGCCTGGCCAGCCTGGCTCCAATCCCCAAGACCTCCTCACCATACTGCACACCTCTTCAACATGAAGGATCAACTGCCTGATTTCACCACCGCAGCATCCAGCATAACCTGTAAGAAAATACAGTTAATTCTTTATCTGGCTTTTCCATCCCCATATACTTACCATACAGTGTATCTGGAAAGTATTCAAGGCACTTCACTTTTTCCACATTTTGTTATGGCACAGCCTTATTCCAAAAGGGAATAAATTCATTTTTTTCCTCAAAATTCTACACACAACACTCCATGATGTCAACCTGAAAAAAGGTTTGAGATTTTTGCAAATTTATTAAAAATAAAGAACTAAGAAATTACATGTACATAAGTATTCACAGCCTTTGCTCAATACTTTGTTGATGCACCTTTGGCTGCAATTACAGCCTCAAGTCTTTTTGAATATGATGCTACAAGCTTGGCACACCTATCTTTGGGCAGTTTCTCCCATTATCTTTGCAGCACCTCTCAAGCTCCATCAGGTTGGATGGGAAGCGTTGGTGCACAGCCATTTTCACATCTCTCCAGAGATGTTTAATTGGATTCAAGTCTGGGCTCTGGCTGGGCCACTCATGGGCATTCAAAGAGTTGTACTGAAGCCACTCCTGGTTTATCCTGGCTGTGTGCTTAGGGTCGTTGTCCTGCTGAAAGATGAACCGTTACCCCTGTCTGAGGTCAAGAGCACTCTGGAGCAGGTTTTCATTCAGGATTTCTCTGTACATTGCTGCATTCATCTTTCCCTCTATCCTAACTAGTCTCCCAATTCCTGCCACTGAAAAACATCCCCACAGCATGATGCTGCCACCACCATGCTTCACTGTAGGAATGGTATTGGCCTGGTGATGAGCGGTGCCTGGTTTCCTCCAAACGTGACGCCTGGCATTCACACCAAAGAGTTCAAGCTTTGTCTCATCAGACCAGAGAATTTTGTTTCTCATGGTCTGAGAGTCTTTCAGGTGCCTTTTGGCAAACTCCAGGCGGGCTGCCATGTGCCTTTTATTAAGAAGTGGCTTAAATCTGGCCACTCTTCCTTTCAGGCCTGATTGGTGGATTGCTGCAGGGATGGTTGTCCTTCTGGAAGGTTCTCCTGTCTCCACAGAGGAATGCTGGAGCTCTGACAGAGTGACCATCGGGTTCTTGGTCACCTCCCTGACTAAGGCCCTTCCCCCCCAATCGCTCAGTTTAGACAGCCTGCCAGCTCTAGAAAGAGTCCTGGTGTTTCCGAATTTCTTCCATTTATGGATGATGGAGGCCACTGTGCTCACTGGGACCTTCAAAGCAGCTGAAATTTTTCTGTACCCTTCGCCAGATTTGTGCCTCAAGACAATCCTGTCTCGGAGGTCTACAGACAATACCTTTGACTTCATTGTTTTTTGTTTAATTTCATTGGTTTATTTATGCAAGGGCAAAACACAATCAGGGTAGACCAAGGCTCAGATTTAAAGACACTGTAAAAAGAAACTTGAAGAAGCTGGAAATAGACAGGAGTTCCTGGCAGCAGAAGGCTAAGGACAGAGCTGCGTGGAGGAATCTGATCAGACCTAAATGAAACAGTCATTGTCGCCCACGACAGACTGCTATGATGATGATGATGATTTAGTAGGGACAGTGCACATTAATGAACAGTTTTGTAAATGTGCCAGAATTAGCCAAAAAGCTATTTTTCATCTGTAGTCCCTGGACAGATGTTACAAGTCATCCTAAAAGTAAAAACAAATGAATATAAAATTATCAGAAATATAGAAGAAAACTAATAACAGAAATATTGGCACTAATATGAAAGCTTATTGGAACATCCTTATGTTATAGGCTACTGTCACAAAAACATGCAATTAAGACATTTAAAACGTGACAAACAGTACAAATCATGCAAAACAATAAGATGAAAAATATTGGTGTTAGTTAAAATATGAGCCAAGTTAAAACCACATATAGTAAACAGAATTATTAGACAAAAAGAAACATGCAAAATGGACACAAACAATAATATGTACAAAACATAAAACAAGGCAACAAAAAAACATGCATGCAGGCACATAAAGACAAACTAAGACAGCAGCAGGTAGCAACAAGAAGAATTCAGCACAGAAACACTAAGGCTATTAAAAATGCAATTTAGGGTGCTTTCACAGCTAAATTCGTTTAATTTGGTTCGAATCAGTTGACAAGTTTGTTACTTTGTATCATTTTCTCCTCGGTTCGGTCCCCTTTCACACAGGCAAAAATTGAGGCAGACCATAAGTAGACCAAACTGTGTCACGTTAAATCCCGCAAGACTTGCGTCAGAACGTTCTCTGTTCTTATTGGTCAGATTTTTTTTGCCGCAAGAACAGGAAAGGTAAATACAGGAAGTAGGATGACTACTGTGTATTTATGCATTTATGCGGTTGTTTTGGTACGCACTTGAGTGCGATTACCGTGTTCTCACCAGACAAAATGAACCACACTAACGGAGAAAACAAACTTGAGTTCGATTGAAATGGACTAAAGCCTGCAGGTGTGAAAGCACCCTTAGTTTTAGTGCTGGCAGAGCTGATTGTCAGCCATTTCTTTGAATGTGCTTGAAATAATTTATATGAATCCAATTCTGATAGATTATGGGATAGAATTCCATTCTAATGCAGCTTTAACAGAGAATGCAGACTGACCGAAAGTGCTTTTTTCTGAGTGGAATAATGCAGTCCCCTCTTGCTGCACCTCTTGTGACATGGTATTCAATTGTTCTTATGGTAACAAATGGTCTAAGTGGAGGACAGGTCAAGTTATGGATGATCTTATACATAAGACAAATATTTACATGTTTAATCAAACTTTCCCAGCTCAACAGATTAATTTTTTTTTAGTATTGGACAATGATGATAATGTATCCATTTCTTGTCAAGAACTTTAAGTGTTTGTATAAGGATTCTAATGGTTTGAGAGTAGTGATGCCAGCCTGTGACCATGTTGTTCAACAGTAAGTGAAATGAGAAAAGACCATAGAGTACATGTACATCTTAGCTGCCTTAGTTGACATGTAATTCTGAGTAAATCTAAAATTTGATAGATTGAATTTGACTCTGTTACAGGCCTTCTTCACCTGTGTCTTGAAAGAAAGTTTAGAATCTATGACAACTCCAAGATATTTAAATTCAGACACCACCTGTAGCCTCTCCCCTGAAACAAAAACATCTGTCTCTAAATTGTTAATGTTTTTAGACTTGGTGAAAAACAAGGGCACAGTTTTAGAGACATTTAGCTGCAGACAAGATTGATTTAACCTTGTTGTTACATGAGTCAAGATGTTTGTAAGTTCATCAGCAACCTGACTCATACTGCTACCATGTACGTAAATGACAGTGTCATCTGCATATATTTGGATGTAAGCATTAGGACAAACGGATGAAAGATCATTTATGTCTAATGTGAATAATAGTGGACCCATGATCCATCCTTGTGGGACACCTGTAGATAGGTGAAGAGCAGAGGATTGGCGATTTTATATTTGAACCTGCTGAGATCGGTTCGATAAATATGATTCTATCCATTTAAGTGTATTGTAGGAAAAACTGAAACTAGATAATTTAGACATAAGAATTCTGTGATTCACAATGTCAAAAGCTTTTTTGAAATTAGGAAATGCAGCTCCAACAGCACCACCTTTATCCAAGGGACACTTGATTTTTTTCAATAAAATAACAGTTGGCTGTCTCTATCGAATAATTTGCCCTAAAGCCAAACTGCATTGGATGCAGGGCAAATCATGCTTGGTTTATGCTCTGACATGCACTGTCAACTGTGGGATCTTATATAGACAGGTGTGTGCCTTTCCAAATCATGTCCAATCAACTGAATTTACCACAGGTGGACTCCATTTAAGCTGTAGAAACATCTCAAGGATGATCGGTGGAAACAGGATACACCTGAGCTCAATTTTGAGCTTCATGGCAAAGGCTGTGAATACTTATGTACATATGATTTCTTAGGTTTTTATTTATTTTTAATAAATTTGCAAAAAATCTCCCCCCCTCCCCCCAACTTCCTTTTTTTCCACATTGTCATTATGAGGTATTGTGTGCAGAATTTTGAGGAAAAAAATAATTTAATCCATTTTGGAACAAAGTGGAACAAGGCTGTAACATAACAAAATGTGGAAAAAGTGAAGCACTGGGAATACTTTCCAGATGCACTGTATCTCCTCTGCTCTCTCCCACAGGGTTGCCAGATCCAACGTGCAAGTTTTACTGCATTATTCAAAAAAAAATAATTGTATTCACTTGTCATTTTTTGTCTCCACCTTGTCTGCTTTTGGGTCTGGTAGTTAAACCATGTCAGTAGGTACTGTTTGCTGTCCAGACGATATGTGCAATATGTTGTGATAGCATTTAACAGTGCAGTTTGTGTGTATCTCCACTCATCCATCTTCTACCACTTTTCCGGAGGTCCAGGTCGCAGAGGCAGCAGTTCAGGCAACGAAGCCCAGACTTCCCTCTGCCCAGCCACCTGCTCCAGCTCTTCAGAGAGGATACCAAGGTGTTCCCAGACCAGCTGGGAGACATAGTCTCTCCAGTGAGTCCTGGGTCTTCCCCGGGGTCTCCTCCCAGTGGGACATGCCTGAAACACCTCAAGTGGGAGGCGTCCGGGAAGCATCCTGATCAGATGCCCATACCACCTCAACTGGCTCCTTTCAATGTGGAGGAGCAGCATTTCTACTCTGAGCCTCTCCCGGATGACTGAGCTCCCCACCCTATCTCTGAGGGTGAGTCCAGCAATCCTACAGAGAAAGCTCATTTCAGCCACTTATATCCGTGATCTCATTCTTTCGGTCATTACCCAAAGCTCATGACCATAGGTGAGAGTAGGAACGTAGATTGACTGGTAAATCGATAGTTTTGCCCTAGAACTCAGCTCCCTCTTCACCACAACAGACCGGTACAACGTCCACATCACTGCAGATGCTGCTCCGATCCATCTGTCAACCTCTTGCTCCATTCTCCCCTCACTCGTGAATAAGACCCCAAGATACTTAAACTCCACCACTTGAGGGAGGAGCCTGTCCCCAACCCGGAAAGGACAATCCACCTATCTCATCTATGCAAAAATAATAATGCCCATTATTTTATTAGTACTATTATACTGGGTACTCCTTTTCTGGTGTCTTTTTTCAAATAACTGCACTTCACTATCAACCTAGGGGATTGTAATTTCATTCATATGGAAACATGTTGAAAGCCAAAGAATCTTGAATCTTGAGTAGTCGTAAAGACAGACAAAAACATCTTTCCACAGCTTAGTTTGTGTATACCCTCTGAGTTCAGCTGAATTTTTTTGAATGTCTGCCAGGATATTCTTGCTCATAAATCATAGCTAGAGTTTTTAAATAATGCTATATACTGTAAATGTCAAAGAGGGAGATACATTTTCCCATCTATTCCATTTTTATATAATGGCTGCATCTTCTCCCGGTGTCAGATGTAGTTCAGATCTCCTACTCCTCCCATGCTGGTGAGAGCTTCAGGAGTGTCTCCTCTAGCAGCTATTGATTACCTGCTCTGATATGAAAAATGCTCAACTTTACACCTTTTAAAGTCACTCTCTGAAGCCTGCGAGAGTAGACATGATGACCTTTAGAGAATGAGAAATGAAGTGAAGACACTGCTTTCATAAGGAAACTGGAACTACTGACCTAGGTCAACCTAAATTGTTTTCCTATTTTTTTCCATTTAGTGATATACAGTAACAGTAATGGATACTTATATGCTATATCTGCAAAAGTCAGTCCTTCCTGGATTTTGTGATGTTGCAGTCACGCTAATTCATGCAAAATCAACAATTTGCCGCATCTTTTGCACGACTTTGGAACTTTGTCCAATCACTGGAACTTTCCTGCAATTTTGGCAAATCCTCGTCAACTTCCGCCAATTTCGGCAGTCAAATTTGGCCCTGAGTAGCGCTCAAACACTCATTCTGAACCATTCAAATGCGTCATTGCACTGCGCTCACTTCTGTGTTGACAGTATTAACAGAACACATCAGCAAAAAGCAGTGTGTGATTTAAAAAAAACAAAACACTCACCCACGAGTTTTCTCACACCGTCCCTTCCTCCATCTCCTCCGGCCCGCCGATGGACATCTCCTGGCATCTCCATCCTAACCCCATGGACATCGTGTTGGATTTTTGTTGAAAAGAGTCTGCCTGCCTGAAAGCACCCCATCACATGAGCATGCGTGACGAGGGACGCCGTAAAACCACACACAAAAAAAATGAGTAAATCTAACACTACAGCCAGTGTTGTAACATTTTATACATCTTTAGAGGTAAAATCATGACTACATCTTGTCAATGAGCTTTAAAGCTGTGAATCTCCAGTCTGGACACGGACCAATGTGCACCCCCGGCAAACCCCCAAGGACAGCCCCTCCTCCTGGTACAACTCCCAATATTAAACTCCCAATTTCTTATTATTATTTTTTTTTTTCTGCGCTCAGTACCAAGTGGTTGGGGACCGCTGTGGTTAGGGAGTTTTCAAAAGAAGGTGCTGCCATAATTTCCAAATCTATATTCTTTAACATGCATTCAGTACAATTTAGCTGTTGTAATGGATAATTATTTTATTCATCCTTTTTAATTCAAGTTCTCAGCAAGAGTAGCCTACAGTGTTGATCATTTTTATGACAAATTTATGAGTAGCTACTTTGTTCTCACTTAATTTGTTAAAGTCTGTATTTGCTGTTGCAGAAAAGTTTTTCTGCATAGCAGAAGTTTCTGCTAAATTTACAAATCACTATTTAATAGGAATTTTTTGACAATTATGCTTTTCTTGCGGTGTTATATAGAATATCATTGCAGTAAACTATGAAAAATCATCTTTAAAATTTGTAATTCTTCCTAGAACTTTTAGTGCAAAAATCTCAAAACACTGTAACTTTTATCACAACTTTTTTTAAAAAAAAAAAAAAAACTCCCACAAATTTAGGCTTTTCAGGTCACAACAATCAAAAATATCCTCTGAAATCCTGGAGGGACTGCCAACACATTATTTTTATGACATCCCATTCTAAATCCATAGGTGTTAATATGGGCTTGGTCCCCATTTTGCAGCTGTAACAGCTTCCACTCTTCTAGAAAAGCTTTCTGTTAGATTCTAAAGTGTGTCTGTAGGAATTTTTGTGGATTTGTCCACAAGAGCATTTGACAGACACTGACAGTGAGCCACTGGGCCTGGCTCCAGTCTCCATTCCAGTTCATCCCAAATATGCTGGATGGGGTTGACATCAGGCCTCTGTACTGGCCACTTTAATTCTTCCACGTCAAGCTCACATCAAGCTCATCCAACCACTCCCTTGTGGACCTTGTTTTGGCAGCTGGGACACAGTCACAATGGAACATAAAAGGGATTCCCCAAACTGAAAAGCATAGAATTGTCCACAATGTCTTGGTAAGCTGAAGCAGTAAGATTTCCCTAATATAAATTACCTGTGTTCAGTGATTTAGAAGTAAGGACCAATACCAAATGTACTGGTCCTAACATGTATCTAACATGGTCAAATTTTCAGTAAGATCAAAGTTTGTATAAGTCATTTTAGCATTTTTACTAAGGTTGCATCAACTGGCAACATCCAGAAAGAAATTAAGCCAATGACGAACAAATACTACTTTTTCATCAAGTAGCCACTACACTTGGATTTGAGACAAGTGTAATAAGTACTCTATTTTTTTTAACTTTTGCTGTAAAAATGTGTTTTCAGAGGAAAGCAAGCGCCTTGGCTTTATCATTTATTTTTAGCTCATTCTAGGCAAGCCGAATGGAGCTAATGTGATGGCACAGTGTCTGTTGTCAATCCGTCCATATACAGACGTGGACAAAATTGTTGGTACCCCTCTGTTAATGAAAGAAAAACCCACAATGGTCACAGAAATAACTTGAATCTGACAAAAGTGGTAATAAATAAAAATTCTATGAAAATTAACCAATGAAAATCAGACAATGATTTTGAATTGTGGTTCAACAGAATTACTTTAAAAAACAAACTCATGAAACAGGCCTGGACAAAAATGATGGTACCCCTAGAAAAGATTGAAAATAATGTGACCATAGGGACATGTTCAACCAAAATGTGTCCTCTAATTAACATCACAGGTGTCTACAAACTTGTAATCAGTCAGTCGGCCTATTTAAAGGGTGACAAGTAGTCACTGTGCTGTTTGGTGACATGGTGTGTACCACACTAAACATGGACCAGAGGAAGCAAAGGAGAGAGTTGTCACAGGAGATTAGAAAGAAAATTATAGACAAGCATGTTAAAGGTAAAGGCTATAAGACCATCTCCAAGCAGCTTAATGTTCCTGTGACTACAGTTGCACATATTATTCAGAAATTTAAGATCCATGGGACTGTAGCCAACCTCCCTGGACGTGGCCACAGGAGGAGACGGATAATACGAATGGTAACAAAAGAGCCCAGAACAACCTCTAAACACATTTATGGTGAACTCCAAGGTCAAGGTACATTAGTGTTAGATCGCACCATCCGTCGTTGTTTGAGCCAAAGTGGACTTCATGGGAGACAACCAAGGAGGACACCACTGTTGAAAACAAATCATAAAAAAGCCAGACTGGAATTTGCCAGACTGCATGTTGACAAGCCACAAAGCTTCTGGGAGAATGTCCTATGGACAGATGAGACAAAACTGGAACTTTTTAGCAAGGCACATCAGCTCTATGTTCACAGACGCAAAAATGAAGCATACCAAGAAAAGAACACTGTCCCTACTGTGAAACATGGAGGAAGTTCTGTTATGTTCTGGATCTGCTTTGCTGCATTTGGCACAGGGTGTCTTGAATCTGTGCAGGGTACAATGAAATCTCAAGACTTTCAAGGTATTCTAGAGAGAAATGTGCTGCCCAGTGTCAGACAGCTTGGTCTCAGTTGCAGGTCATGGGTCTTGCAACAGGATAATGACCCAAAACACACAGCTAAAAACACCCAAGAATGGCTAAGAGCGAAACATTGGACTATTCTAAAGTGGCCTTCTATGAACCCTGATCTAAATCCTATTGAACATTTGTGGAAGGAGCTGAAACATGTCGTCTGGAGAAGGCACCCTTCAAACCTGAGACAACTGGAGCAGTTTGCTCATGAGGAGTGAGCCAAAATACCTGCTGAGAGGTGCAGAAGTCTCATTGACAGTTACAGAAATCGTTTGATTGCATTGATTGCCTCAAGAAGGTTGTGCAACAAAATATTAAGTTAAGGGTACCATCATTTTTGTCCAGGTCTGTTTCATGAGTTTGTTTTTTAAAATAATTCTGTTGAACCACAATTCAAAAGCATTGTCTGATTTTCATTGGTTAATTTTCATAGAATTTTTATTTATTACCACTTTTGTCAGATTCAAGTTATTTCTGTGACCATTGTGGGTTTTTCTTTCATTAACAGAGGGGTACCAACAATTTTGTCCACGTCTGTAAGACAACAGCAGTTAGTAGGTACTGCATCACTGACAAGTTTATCCGGTTTTTGTTAAATAAGTTTGGGTGAAAATGGTGGGCATATTTACATTTTATTAGCTTATAGCAGATGTTGCTTGTATCTAATTTAGAACAAGTATTCATCTGTTTAATGTAGGCGGAAAATTTATTGGAGGGATTATTAAATATCTAGATAAGATAAGAAAAATGCCAGAAGAAGAAGAAGAGTTGAGACCCTGAATTTGGCATAATAGGAGCTCTTAATCTGATCAACAAAATCATTGTTGATATAAGGGCTGCAAATATGTACTACTCTGCAATCAGCACATACCAAATGCACAGTTGTTCTTGGCTGCTGCAGTCACTCTTCACATTTTTTCAGTGAACTATAACAACTCCAAGATTTCAGATAGCCCTTTTCCAAAGTTAATTGCACAGCCGTGCAGCTGATTTTCTTCCCACACCAATTTGGCTGCTACCTTCCAATGTTGGTGGTTGAGGTTTTTACTCAGGGTGACCACCTTCCCATGTGTAGCTACTGCAATGGGTTAATGACTGCTTGAGCCAGCTAGCTGTCCCATAGCAAGGATACTCTCTTCTGCCATTGCAGCCATTGAGAGACAGACTCCTCTTCCCCCTGCTCTGCCGTTGGACCCCAGATTGCCCGCTGGTCTGAGTTGGTTGCTGGATACCTGCTGTTGTCCATAGGCTGAGAGCATCATCATCTCACTACAATGGCTCATCCAGTATACTGTCTTTGCCAGAGCCCTGTTAACCAGAGATCTGGTCTGTCCGCCATGGGAGGCTCTACCAGAGTTCTCCCCATAGTGGAAAAAGCACCCCCATGTTTTAGAGACAGTGCAATTTCCATGAGTTTTCCCCAGACGGAATAGCTCTGAGACCACATCATTATGAGCTTGGACTTTTGTGATGAATGATGGGAATTGCGGACGCAGCCCACTGTAACTGTGGCTCGGAAGAGGAACCCCCCCCCACACACACACACACATTCTCCAGACTTGCCCAGTAAGAAAAATCCTCAATGGTTCTCAAAGGAATGCACTTACTAAAACCCAAGGAATGGCGAGGGCCTAAATAATAAACTGTGTTGCTGTTCCTCCTTTTGCACTTGTAACCTTGAATGTGCAATGTGATGCACCATGCTATGGCATTAGAGCCTAAACTGAAACAAGTAGTTTCACACTGAACAGGTGGTACACATTAAAAAGTAAGTGAAAGCAAAATTAGCAGCAACTGACAAAAGAAAGTCAAAGTGCATGAATGAGGCACAGACCACAGCTTTCTGCCTGAGAAACCAACCACCCTTCCAGCTTAAAGCGATGAGGTTGGAGTATTAACAAAAGAACCGTTGTCTCTGGATAATCTATACCGCCTGTTACACAACCTATGTACAACAACTTCTGTATAACAGAGAAATGGCAATCAACATAACTGATACCCTAGAACTGTCATGTGCGCCTCTACACGGTGCACAGAGAAAGAGATGAACCCACTCGCAGGATAATATTTGCAACATTTATTGGAAAAAATAACATAAGTCCAAAAGGTGCAAAAACCCAAAAATGCAAAAACAGGAAAACTTGCAGCTTAATGTGCTCCTGAGCAGTCTGCTCAGGAGGAAACTGGAGAACAGTCCTGAGGAGCACTCAGTAGGGATGTATGAGGAAGCGGCAGTTACAAAGTGCACAGACAAAGCTTAAATAGTACCAGAAACAATCAACATGAGTGATCCCCGGTGCGGGTCAGCCCGAGCAGGAGAAGAGTGACAATAATTAATGATTGGAACCGGCTGACAGTAATCAATGGAGAGGGAGGAGCAGCTGTCAGCCTGGCTCAGACAGCGCCAACACAAACCCAGAGACGTCACCTCCCAGCTGACAGCTCATAGAATAAACAAACAGAACCAAACACAGACTAGAGAATATTTACAGGTGAAGCAGAAAAATAAATCATCAGAACTCAGTACACACAAGCAGAAAATACAGAAAACTGACAATAATAATGAAATAATAATGACAGATCTACAAATCTCAGAAATAACTTGAGTCTGCACTCGGGGGGGGGGGGGGGAGGAATGAGCACAGACTCATAAGAACAGTGGTTGCCAGTCTTATTAAAACTTTACTGATTTTTGTATTGATTTTTTTCCACAACTATGATTCATCTAGTTTTGCATTGTATTTTACATACAAAGTATGTCAAGACAAAATATCCTTTTTGCTGTTGTTGTTGGGTTCTTTTGCCAAAACATATGCTCTATTTATTTCACTACAAAATATGATAAACATGCGAGTGGTGAATAGAATGGCCAAGTATTGCTTTATGATAATAATTGCTCAAATATCAGAAAAACTTGCACCTAAAAAATGCTTTTAACCGTCACTAATTTAGAATCTACTCACAATATGATCAACTTATTCTAAACAAGTTAAAAAGTACAGTATTTTCCTGATGAAAATAATAAAGAAGATTCATGGGAAACCAAATATTTTTCAGAGCTAGAATACAGTAAAACAACAATCATCTCAACACTGAATTCAATGAAAGCAAAGCACCAAGGTGCTGATGCCTCGGTTCCAGAACCTTGGCAGAGGTATGCATTCTCAGATCATCACCAAAATGGTATGGGTTCCTCTCTAGCCCAAGGACCACCTCTGGTAAAAATTTCATGCAAATCCATCCAGTAGTTTTGGAGTATACGCATGCACAGTGACAATAATCTGCAGTTCACATGCCTATACTGTCTTCGGCAGCCAAGATCCACTAAACTGATTTGAACAGCTGCAATCCAAACACAAAGAAGAGCACGGTGACAAATGTTTTAAATGGCGGAAATGATGGAGGTACGTGAATACAATGACAATCAAGGTGAACAGGAGCTTTTGCTGTTTAGTGGCAGAGGAAGAAAAAAGACGGACATTTGTTCACCCAGTATTGGCAGATTGCTCAGTAATTCCCTGTGGCGGGAGTTTCGGGGCGTATGCTCCATTCAGTGCTACCATTTGTGGATGAGGAATGGTAGGACTTGGAGTTTTTAGCGAGTTTTTAACGAGTTTTACAGCAAAACCAGTATGAAAACAATCGATGTGATGAATAAATTATGTAGTTGCTGAATATGTGGGGTTTTTTCAGTAACCGCTATTTTATAACAGTTCAGCTCCATGTGCTGTAAAAAAATGTGCTGTGTTGTGCTGTAAAAAAGTCGCACTGCCGCCTCTAGTGGCCCAGCATAGTTATTACAATACCTTTTCCCCCGGCTTCATTGATGTTAAAGGTGAGTTAAATTTGTGTTGATTTCGAAAACAAAGCCTTATCTTGGAAATCTGGCAAATTAAAAGTTGAGAAAATATGGCGATACAGTACAATGATACAAGCCTGTAGTTTCACTTAATTTTGACCGGGCGAGCTGAAACAGAGAGGCAGACAGAGGGACAGATACACACACACAGACTCATTGACTGATTACAGTATGCCTCTCCCTTTCACCGAGGCATAATGAAACAAAATTATGAATTAACTAAAAGAACTACATATGCAGTTCTTATCATTTGTTTTTACAGTGTTAACAAATATATTTCTGTCACTTTTTCCTCTATGCAGAATTTACATTAATACCCTACAGCCACTGAACTAATGAATGCTGTGTTGGCGATACATGGCACATATGGCACAGGAAATAGGAAACCTATCATTTTCGAGTAGTAAGGTTTCATCTGCTGTACCACCATGGATTAAAAATTCTGTGCAAATATTTTTTTTTTCTTTAACTAGTTAGAAACTGTGGCTTTAAGTACTAATTGCTTCTAAACAATAACCCTTTGACTCTTGGAATTATTTGACAGTTATGTTCAACAGCAGACTGACACCTTTCATAATGTGTCACATTCAATTTTCTGTTGAAGTTTCAGGCAGCCCTGAGGTTCCTGGGGTTAGTCGTTCAGGCAGTTGAGTGTCTTTCTCATTTACTTTCTGTGTTAAGAGTTATTCCATCAGGGAGTTGAACCTATGACCCCCTCCACCCGCACAGCTGCTGGTCTGTCTGGGAATGCTCCATGCACTTTTGGGTGAACTAAATTGGTCGACCCACTCCAAACAACAATAGAAGCCAATTAAAGGCTGCTGGGAATATAAATAACCACCACCAGCACTTTATTCTGCATTTACATAAAGAGCTATAATGGGTGCATAATGGTTTAAATATTCATCATGCTTCCCTTGCATCCAACATCGCACTTTCCACTGAAATATAACAATGGCAACTGCACACGTGCAAACCAGATTTCCAATGGAAAATTTGCAAAGATGATGATGAAGTTATAAGTGGTACTGTTAAAAACTGAACAAACAAAAACATTTGAAATCTTTGTGAAAATCTGGTTATACAAAAAGAGGGGTTGGGTAATAAGAGGAACATACAATACTTCAAAAAAAATCAAGAAAAACTGTATACTTTTGCATTTTATTTATGTTTTGTTCTTTGACTGAATGATCTGACCATGAGGATGACTCCTGGATTCCTTATAGGCAAAATGTATCCAGCATGTCCAATCCTATGGCAGACCCAGGGAATGCATGAGAAATTACATCCTTCACTGGCATGGCAATGTCTTGATGACCCTCCAGATAACACAGAGGTGGTGACTGGGGGCAGGAAAAGTCCAGACACCTCTGCTTAGACTGCTGCTCTGGACCCAGACAAAAAGCAGAAAGGGGATCAATGGATAATTCAGGTGAAAATATCTGTTGTGGGCTGCTCATTAAAGATTTCCCCTGACTGATTTCCCTTGGACTAAAAGGAACCAAACTTGGCACAGTTATTAGTCTTTCTCTACATAGGGACCACCAAGGCTCGCACACTTCTTCCATCGTTTTATGCAGCTGCAGAGACTTCACCTGTTGAAGTCTGCTGGTTGCGTCAGAAGCTACGGCTTGACCTCAGAAATCAGCATTTCCTTATCTTAGAAGTGCTTGCCTTTCAAAAACGACCTCAAGGTTGGAAAGAGGTGGAAGTCAGATGGTGCAAGGTCGGGAAAGTAAGAGGGGTGCGGAAGGATTTCATAGGAGTTGTCTTGAAGGAGGTGGACATAGGTAGCGAACATTGACTGACCAGTAATTGACAGCATTACTGGAACAAAGTTGCAATCACAATCATTCAACCCCCACTGCAAATTGGGCTTATTGTCAAAATGTACAAACTAGCAGCTGTTTGCAATAAACAAATCAAACAAGAACAATTTAAATGGCTCAACACTACTAATATTACAGGTGGTTTCTCCAAATTCAACACAAAATGCCACTTTTAATGACTACTGCAGTTTCAAAATTATTCAATCCCTTCATGACAAATATCTTTAGTACTTAGTAGAGCACACTTTTGCTGTTATGACCTGCTGCAAATGGGATGCACAGCCAGATACCAACTTCTAGCAGCATTCTGAGGAATCTTATGGGCAGCCCCTCACAGTACCAGTAAATATACAGGGAACAGACATCGAGATGGTGACATCCTATAAGTACCTGGGTATTCATCTGAACAATAAACTAGACTGGTCACACAATACTGATGCACTCTACAAGAAGGGACAGCGCAGGCTGTTCCTGCTGAGGAGACTCAGGTCTTTTGGTGTACAAGGGGCGCTGCTGAAGTCATTCTATGACACGGTGGTGGCATCAGCCATCACTTTTGGAGTGGTCTGCTGGGGCAGTGGCATTACTGCAGCCGATAGGAAGAGACTGAACAAACTGATTAAGAAAGCTAGCTCTGTCCTGGGGCAGCGCCTTGATCCGATGGAGGAGATAGGAGAGAGAAGGACGGTGGCTAAACTGTCATCTCTGCTGGAGTCCGAGTTCCACCCTATGCAGGACATACTGAATGCACTGAGGAGCTCATTTAGCAGCAGACTACATCATCCCAGGTGCACAACCGAGAGGTTTCGTAGGTCCTTCCTACCAACGGCTGTCAGACTGTACAACCTAAGCAGGGCTGCTCGCAGAGATAGCAAAAAGACGTAACAAACTAATAGTTTTTTGAATGCAAAAGATGCAATAGACTTACACAATGGTCCCCTCCGGCATACAACTAGGAACATACCGGTCGCTATGGAGGGTGAGAATATGTATGGGCACATAATCATACCATGTAGGATAACTAAGTAGACGGTTATGCTGTTTCATTCCATCTAGCAACAATGCTCTGCACTGTGTGTGTTTATATATTTGCATATTTATTCCATCTAGCTACAATGCTCAGCACTGGGTGTGTTTATATATTTATATATCTACATATTATTCCATCTAGCTACATTGCTCCGCACTGTGTGTGTTTATATACTTGCATATTTATTCCACCTAGCTGCAATGCTCCGTACTGTGGGTGTTTATATATTTGCATATTTATTCCATCTAGCTACAATGCTCAGCACTGGGTGTGTTTATATATTTATATATCTACATATTATTCCATCTAGCTACATTGCTCCGCACTGTGTGTGTTTATATACTTGCATATTTATTCCATCTAGCTACAATGCTCTGCACTGTGTGTTCATATATTCATATATTTATTCCATCCAGCTACAATGCCCTGCACTGTGTGTCTGTGTGTGTGTGTATATATATATATTTTATAGTAATACGTACATATGTTTATTAGCTGC
This sequence comes from Pholidichthys leucotaenia, assembly GCA_020510985.1. Classification (NCBI taxonomy): domain Eukaryota; kingdom Metazoa; phylum Chordata; class Actinopteri; order Cichliformes; family Pholidichthyidae; genus Pholidichthys; species Pholidichthys leucotaenia. The sequence goes on along the minus strand of CM035840.1, from coordinate 329,336,739 downwards.
TCTTGCTTGCTTGTTTTTTTTCTTGCCTTCTGATTGTTGCTCTGAGTGTTGCTATCCCTGTGCTGTTGCAATCCTGGAATTTCCCCGTTGTGGGACTAATAAAGGCTTATCTTATCTTATCTTATCTTAGAGGCCTCCAGTTCACTAATATTCTTGGGTCTTTGTGCTGCAACCGTGTTTTTCAAATCCCACCAGAGATTTTCAATGGGGTTGAAGTCAGATGACTGTGATGGCCACTCTAGTATCGTCCAGGACTTCATCTGAAACCAAACCTTTGTGGACTTGCAGATATGCTTGGGATCATTGTCCTGTTGGAAGGTCCAAAGATGCCCAAACTTCAGCTTCCTCACCAACGGTATGACATTTCTTCCAGGATTTCCTGATACTTGATTGAATCCATCTTACCCACCACACGCTGCAGGTGTCCAGCACCAGAGGAAGCGAAGCAGCCCCAGAGCATCACTGAGCCACCACCATACTTCACTTTAGGCATGGTGTTCTTTTCAGCGTATGCTTCATTCTTCCTTCTTGAACGCCATTGAAAATCTCTTGTAGGATTTGAAAAAGGCTGTTGCAGCATGCAAACCCAAGCATATTAATGAACTGGAGGCCTTTACCCATGAGGAATGGGTTAAGATCCCTCAGGAACACTGCCAGAAACTGGTGTTTGGTTATGCATCATATTTGCAGCAGGTCATAACAGCAAAAGGGTGTTCTACTAAGTACTAAAGATGCTTGTCAAGAAGGGGTTGAATAAATTTGAAACTGCAGTAGTCATTAAAAGTGGCAATTTGTGTTGAATTTAGAGAAACTACTTGTAATATTAGTTGTATTGAATTATTTAAATTGTTCTTGTTTGATTTGTTTATTCCAAACAGCTGCTAGTTTGTACATTTTGCCAGTAAACCTAATTTGCAGAGGGGGTTGAATAACTTAGATTACAACTAAATGGGCAATCAACCATGCATTTCAAGCTTAGCATCATGCTCTTATACGTGGTACAAAAGAAATAGCAAAGACGAGCCTTGGTGGAGTTTCCGATCCAATTGGCCTAATCCTCCATACTCATGAACCATCCCCTGTTGTAACAGTTTTCCTTTCTAGAGTTTAATAACTTTATATTATAGATCATTCAACTTCTTTGGGCGTTTTAATATATTAATCCTCGTTCTTCACAAACGATGCTGCTGTTAGTATTCCTGTCCAACATTAGCATTACTTATTTGCAAGTAAAACTGTCATTTTTGTGCCATTTCAGTTTGATTTTCCAGTGTCCCACATTATTCCTATTCCTATACATTATGAGGTGCTGTGTGCCTGCCTACACTAACCACTGGTCTTTGTTTGTTTGCCTCTGTAATGGTTTAAAATCCTTCTCTGTGAAGTGGTTCTATTATTTACTCGAAGAGCCGAGTTTGAAGTTGAAGCCCCACAGAAGGAGCATCTTTCCCTTTACACTAATGAAGACATCATATTCATATTCAGCAGCCCTTGTTCTCTCTCTCCTCTCTCTGTGTCTCTCTAAGTGTGTGTGTGTGTGTGTGTGCTCTTCAGTTCCAGTATCACTCAGCCTTGTGATTCCTTCTGTGCCCGCCGGCATTAGAATCAGAGTCACGTTCTAGCGGACACTTCGGACAAAATGGTCCCGAGGAGGAGTGTGTATATGTGTGTGAGTGCAGAAATAGAACGTGCTACATTAATATTACCAAAGACATTAGTAGAAGGCCCACTTCACTACTGGATTACACAGGAATTTAAAAATTGATATTTAAAGTACCACTCACGTATTGTAACAACTCAAGTGAATAACAATAGTTACATTATAAGGAAAATAAGCCTCTACCCTACAAGGTCAGCCCGAGACACACCTATACAACAAACAATCATGTTATTTAATCATCTTCTTCTACCCTAACCCTTTTGCTCACCATCCCTGTTTAACAGTATGCTAGGCAAAGTCAAATTAAAGATGTTTACTTTATTGATCACTTAATTAAAATAGTACTCAATAATTAGCCTTATAATACCAGGAAAATGTAAAAAAAAAATAAAATAAAATCTGTGCAGAGTTTGCATGTTCTCCCCGTGTCTGCATGAGTATTTCCTTTATACTCTGGTTTCCTCCCACAGTCCAAAGACATGCAAGTCAGATTAATTGGCATTACACAACAGTTAGTTCCAATGGCGCAATCTGATTGGACGATAAAAATTCCAGGAGTTAATTTATTCCTTGATAATCACACTTGGATGTTTCACCAAATAGGTATCACTCCATTTCTGCTGTGTTTTAATAATCTTTAAATTAAAGTTAATATCAGTGGCTTTTTTGTGAGAATTGTAATACTGTGTTGGATACCTTAATTTCCAGAGAGAGGCGCTTTTTGAAAAGAGACGGTCCTAAAAATCCAGACCTCTGTGACGTAGAAGTCCCACCCTTACAAACATCCGGCCATAGATATTTCACACCTGTTTACACAAAATAGACAAGCTACAGTTGGATTTATTGTCTCAAATAGCCAGCCATAACACCTTTGTTGACAGGAACCGAGCCGGCTTGGTTTCCCCGGCTCGGTCCTGACCTCCCTGTGGGGTTAGGTGCCGCTGTTTATGTGTGTTTACTGTGTATTTCAGTGTGCTTCCTTTTCCATAGTCTCTGCTCTCTGGCTGGCACCTGTGAGCCAGCTTTCTTTGGCTCACTCTCCTGTAAGCGCTGGCTGGCAGGCTGCCGGTCCGACCACACCCCCCTCACTCATTATCACCAGCTGTTCCCTCTCCCTGTGCCACCTCTCCGCTCTCGCCTAGGTGCCCGCAATCTCATCATCACCAGCAGTGCGTGCACTTAAGCAGCCTTCTGCTAGTCATGCACTGCTGGGTCTTTGACTGACTGATTGTGTGTTGTATCAGTGAACTGTCAGCTCCATTATGACGTGTATCCACTCCGTGCAGTCCGTGTTTCTCTCATGCTCTCATGGTGATTTTGGCTGTGGGACGCCAGCATGGGTACACGTCTCTCCTCATGCGTTCGTGGGGCGATGCCAGCCCCCGAACGCCAACTGTAAGTGTATTTTCATACCTTTTTGTAAGTCTTCACCTTTAGGAACTGTTTGTCATTAGTCTTTATGTGAATAAATGTGTGTAGGTGCAACCTTGCATGTAAATCCTTATTATTCCTCCCCTCTCCGTGCGCTGCGTAAAAGTACACAGGAGGGTTTTGACAGAAAGACCCAGCCAGAAAGGAGGATTTAGTGGGTACACCCACACATCACTCTTTTCCTTTTTGAACTGTTTTGGACTCAACTGTCTTTGGAGCGCACCATGCCCCAGGTTCACTGGCCTCGTCGTAGCGGAGGAGAAATGGCAGCTGGGACTCCCATGGTGGCGGAGGAATGGGCCGCCGAGGATATCCAGAGCTTCATGGATGAAGCCCTCGCCGCCCGGGGACCGAAGAAAACGCTGGAATGTTTGGATGGAGCAGTGGTAATCCTGGAGGCGCACCCTGGGTTATGGAACTACCTCCAGTATGCCGACCTGCTGGCCACAGTCTGCTCGCTCCAGCGCTCCTTCCCCGGTTTGGCGTTTCCCACGGCGTTGAGACGGAGGCCCAGTTACCAGCAGATCTCCATCCTCCGTGATGCTTCGCCCAACCCTCCTCCCGCTCCAGCACGGTCTCTGCCAGTCAACAGGGGACAGCGTCATCCTGCATGGAAGCGTCAGGAGAGGCCTTCCACGTCCACGGCAGCCATCTTTCCTCCAGCTGCCGAGAAGCCTGCCAGACCCGCCCCAGGAACACCCACCTCCATCGCCAGGGAGACGACTCCTCCTCAATCTTCAGAAGGGGCCAAGATCACCATGGACATGGAGAGGGACGACAACCTTCCTGCTGCAGCCGTAACAAACTCTGGGAGAACAGGCAGGTGTTTTTTCATTCCATTCAATTTAATTATAAAAATCCTTGTCTGTCTCCCGGTGGGGAGGCCCAGTCTCAGCAGTCCGCTGGGTCTGGTCCTCCGGCTGCAGTTATAAACTTATCCCCTATTTCCTCTGTGTCTCCTCCCTCTTTCCCTGAGTGCCTGTTGGTCCTAGAGCCGAAACGCCAGACGGTGGAGGAGTTTGGGGCCCTGGATGATCCTGCCCAGGGGCCCACACGGAGGTGTTTTCCTGCAACCACACCGGTGGAATCCCCAGCGTTGGATCCGCTGCAGGAGTTTAAAGAGACTGCAATGACAACCTCGCCTGCTGTGGAGGCTTCTGCAGCGGAGTGGGAGCCAGAGATGGACCTCCTCTAGGCCGGGCCCGGGATGTCAACGCCAAGTTCGACGGAGTCCTGGACAGCGGTGGAGCTCCAGCTCAGGCAAGTTCTCTCTGTTATATTTCTCATGTCAGTATTGGAGAGATCTTGCCTGGCTCTAGGTGATGGGAGTCAGGTGCAGCCCTCGGCTGCATCTGAACTCAATTCGCTGGGCTCCGCCGCTGCCAGCGACCCTAACCACTTTTCTTCCCCTGCTATCTCTGAGCCTTCGTTTAGGGTCACTGAAGAGGGTGTATCACCGCCAGAGGTCGCCGAGGGAGGAGGAGGACCCCGGTGCTCCTCCTGTCGAGGTCATCAGGGCTTCCCCCATCGACTGCCTCCTCAGCCTAGTGCTCCTGCGGGTTGGTCCGCTCACCATGGGGGCAGCGGGGGCCCAACCGGGCTCCACCGCGGGTGCTACACGGCTCCAGCCGGAGTCCACCGTGGGTGCTGCACGGCTCCAGCCGGAGTCGACTGCGGGTGCTGCAGAGCTCCAGCTGGGAGCCACCACAGGTGTTGCAGAGCTCTGGCTGGGAGCCACTGCGGGTGCAGCGCTGGCCCGGTTGGGGTCCACTGCAGGTGCAGCTGTGTCCCAGGCCGGGACCATCGAGGGTGCTGCCAGTCAGCCTGAGGACACTGGGCTGTTACTCCTCAGCCTGACGCCGTCGTGGTTCCCTTCTCCTCCCAGTCTGACGCCATGGGGGTCCCCTCCCTACGGTCCAGTCACCCACCAGAGAGCCTCCCGGTGGGCAGGCCGCCTCCTGCTCCACTCCCCACCCCCCACCGGTCCTGGTGGCTCTACAACATTGGCTGACCGCCTGAGGGACTGAGTGTCTGGGCCAGATGGCCCGTGTTTTCCAGCAGGCCACCGGACCCTGTTCACCGGACTGCCTGCTGGGCCTGGGACTCTGGGCAGCCTCCCGAGCCTCCATGCATTTGGACTTGGGGGATTAATTGTGCGCCCTGGGCGGGGTATTGTGTTCCCTCCTTCCTGTTCCCCCTACCTCCCACCCTGGGGTTATTTTTTGTTACTGTTCCTGTTGGGGGGGGGGGGGGGGGTCTTTGTGATGTTACCTTGGGTGTCTGGGAATCCACCCCTTAAGGGGTTTTTGCTGCATAAAAGCGCACAGGAGGGTTTGACATTTGTTGTGATGGACTCTTTGTTTCATCTGAAAATGCCAAGAAACACTGAGTAGCGTGTGCAGAAACAAACATAGCCAAAGCTAAATTGCTAACAAGCTAGCTAGCTAATAAACAAGCCGACCATTGGAATCAATATGACCCACAAAACTGACTCAACAGGTGGAGTGGTACTGGATAATAAATTTTGTTGCATGTGTATGGAGTGCGCTAGCTGTGCATTCAGTTTGATAAAATGCACCACATTAGGATCATATGTCCTTGGCAAAACTTTATATAATTCAATCTGTTATGTCTGTAAATAATCTCTCAATGTTGAGGCCAGGTGCACAACTGAACTTAACTTTACTAATGCTGCGAGCTCCACAATACAACTGCCAGGCAGGGGCACTCGCTGGCAAAGAGGCTGGATTTCCCTGCCCGCTGATATTTATAGGAGCGGTGTAGTGGTGGAAACAGAAGTGGGCGCCACTACACCACACTTCACAAGTAAGAGCATCTTTGAACATCATTGAACTATACAACACCCCCCCCCCCCCCGTAGAAAAGTCCAAAGCACACTCACAGTTAAGACCCTCCCCAATTTAGGACCACTAATCACGCACTAAGAAAACTCAAACTGAAAACACAAAGGGCCTATCACATCCACACAGCAAACCTACGCTAGGGGGGATGGGAGGACTACTGTCCTACCCCACATGGCAAGGTGGGTTATTCTTCCACCTCTAGAGCAAATAAATAAAGTCCATACACAAACTAAAATCACTGCCATGTTCCTAAGCTAAATAAAACACACAAAATAATCCCAGAACAATATACAACCGTATGAACATTAGAACTCTCTTATTTTCACACATGCACAAACATGAACATTTAAACTATTTTTATCATTATTATTTTTTCAAAACACCTACAAAGTACCGTGCTATTAGAACTCATTTTTCACTTAAAAAAAAAAAAAAAAATATATATATATATATATATATATATATATATATATACAGTATATATACACTACCGTTCAAAAGTTTGGGGTCACCCAGACAATTATTTTGTGTTTTCCATGAAAAGTCACACTTATTTACCACCATGAGTTGTAAAATGAATAGAAAATATAGTCAAGACATTGACAAGGTTAGAAATAATGAGTTGTATTTGAAATAATAATTTTTTCCAGATACTCAACTTGCTCAAAGGAAGGTCAGTTTTATAGCTTCTCTAACCAGCTAAACTGTTCTCAGCTGTGCTAACATGATTGCACAAGGGTTTTCTAATCATCCATTAGCCTTCTGACGCAATGAGCAAACACACTGTACCATCAGAACACTGGAGTGATAGTTGCTGGAAATGGGCCTCTATACACCTATGTAGATATTGCACCAAAAAACAAACATTTGCAGCTAGAATAGTCATTTACCACATTAGCAATGTATATTAGATATTAGAGTGTATTTCTGATTAGTTTAAAGCTATCTTCATTGAAAAAAACAGTGCTTTTCTTTCAAAAATAAGGAAATTTCTAAGTGACCCCAAACTTTTGAACGGTAGTATATATATATATATATATATATATATATATATATATATACACAGTATACTCACGCTCCACTCAGTGAAGTAGGGAAGGAACTGGCCTGTGGGGGCCCCGGTCTCTCAGTAAGTCTGCCCCTGGAGGCAGCATGCATCCATGGCCGCAGTTAATCACGTAGATGGTGATGCTTCTCGTCTTCTCCGCTGTCAGCCACTCCTCTCGTCCAGACCCACCATCCAAAACCTCCTCTTGGGCACGGTGCAGCTCATTGGTGTGCCTCCACGAACCATCTGACAGTTGAAAGTGGGCTGCGCCCCGTTCAGCCACAATGTGCAGCCGATCCTGGTGATTTTCAGGCTGTCGTTTGGCCCGTATTTGCCGTGGATATGCCTTCTCACGAGCCCAAACCAGATCCGTGACTCTCAGAGGGGTCTTGCTCGGCCTACAGTGTTGCTGCTTGGCACGCGGTTTCGCTGTGCCTGTTGGTCTGGCCCCAACCTCTTTTAAAGCTGCTGCAGCGGTTGCCATTGCAGCCCCAGATCCTCTGGCCCACTGCAGCTGAGCTCTGGGGGAAAATGGAGCTAGTTTGTCAGCATCGCTCAACGACGCAGGTGCCTCGCCATTACACTCAGTACCCTCATCCAGGGTGTCTTGAGCTCTGGCACTGAGACCCTCCTGCGTTGACCCTGAGCGAGGCTGGTCCTGCTCGACCTCCGGGGTGCCTGGTAAATCTTTGTCCCACACTGCATTGTCCTCCACTCTCGGAACTGGCCAGTTCTGCTGTCCACATCCCGACCACTTCTCCTCAGTGTCATTCTTAATGGCGAACCCCAGACCATAAAATAGGTCACAACCTATGATGTTGTTGCCTCGGGCCATCACGATGAACTTGAAATCGGTCATCTCCACTGACTTGTTCCACACCAACGTTCCAAACGTGCACAGCCGTCTACCTCCATAACCATAGAGCGGCGCTGGGTCTCCTGCAGTTCTATGGGAGGAAGAATTTTCTCACCATAACTCAATTCAGCAGAGAACCCTCCGCCCCCCGTGTCAATCAGCAGTGGCACCTCCACACCATCCATCTCGACTGTACAGAATGTGTACCCGTTGGTACTTGGAGACACCACATAAAAAATTGTCGGGGCGGTGGTTGGGGTGGGGGGGTGATTTCTCCTGTGAGCTCTCCAGCTCGGACATACGGCACACCCTGGCATAGTGGTTCAAGTGTCCACACTTGTCACAGAACTTTCCTCTCGCTGGGCAGTCCCTGGCCTTGAAGCGGTGTTTCATGGACCCACAACCCATGCACATGGGTTTTTCCGGGGCAGACCTAAGTTTCGCAGCGTTGGTTTCCACAGCGTCGTCCTCCACGCTGCCATCACCGTCTGGGTTTGCTACTTGTGCTGTGGCGGGAAACTCCACCTGCCGATGTGACTGGCATCCACTTAGTTCTGAAGCTAACATGTCCGCTGTCTCCAATTGGAGAGCTAACTTGATAGCTCAAGCTAGCATCAAGTCATCCGGTACTGTGAGCAGTTATGGCCACATCATAGCGTTGTTGGCGTGCTCCGCCAGCTGGTCGCAAACCATCTCCTCCTCCAGTGACCCAAAGCGACACTTACTAGCCAGTAGTTTCAGGTTGGCGACGAACCACAGTATAGGTTCTCCCGCCTGTTGGTGGTGCTGCTGAAACCTGATCCTCTGGACGATGATGCTGTCAGAGGTGCGAAAATGGTGCGCCATCAGCTTGACCACATCTTCCAATCTGTCCAAATCACCAAGTGTGCTTAGGATCCACTGGACCTCAATTCCCAAATTGTGCACCAAGAATGCATGTGCCCTTAGCTTGTCTGTCTCACCTAGATTGAGCGCCATGATGTATGTCTTGGAAGGCTGCATACCATCTCGGCCAGGGGACGAGTGGCTTGCCTGGAAGCTCCAGAAAGGGCCGAATTGGAGAAATACACTCTTCCATGCTTTATCCTCACCGCCAAAATGTTATGTCTGTAAATAGTCCCTCAATGATGAGGCCAGGTGCACGACTGAACTTAACTTTATTAATGCTGCAAGCTCCACAATACAACCGCCAGGCAGGGGCGTTGGCAAAGAGGCCGGACTTCCCTGCCCACTGATATTTATAGGAGTGGTGTAGTGGCGGAAATGGAAGTGGGCGCCACTATGCCGCACTTCACAAATAAGAGCATCTTTGAACATCATTGAACTATACAACACAATCATCTCGCCTCATAGTCTGCGGAAAGATAATGATGGTAAAAGCATTTTTAATAGCTCTGAGTAAGGCAAATCTTTAAGTCCTGGCACATATTTAGTTGCTCTCCGCTGAGCATTCTCAATGGCATGTATGTGTTTCTTTAGATAGGGGGCTCAGATCTGGTTACCAAATTCTAATGCGGTGTCACCATTGCTATATACAGCAATCTTTTTAAGTTGTTCTGATCCAGATACTCAAAATTTCTTCTGATGGTAGCTAACATTTTATTGGCTTTTCTAATCTTCTCTTTGATGTGTTGACTGATATTTAGCTTTTCATCTGTAATTACTCCAATATCATTTTCTTCCCTAACTTGGCTAATTATTTCCCCTACACTTACTAAGGGCCCCTTTATACAGCACAGAGATCGCTGAGAGATTGGGCCAATTTTTGATCTTAGGATTGTTTGGGAGATCCTTGTGTGTTTTGGACTAAGTCAAAACTTTGAGCAGACCATGGCAACTGCGGAGATCACTGAAGATCATTGATAGATCAAAAAATTTGTCAGAACGTGGGTTGGGCCCATGTCCTCACCTTATATTCTAGTTTATAATCCCTTGTCACCCATACATAGGCTCAGCCCACATCCTCGCCTTGAGTTTGGTATTGCATGGATTCTCTGTGTTTAAGTTCCTGGTTTTCATTATAATCTTGGTCCTGTCCTTTGTGTATTGTTTTTCCCTGCCGTTGTCTAGTTGGGGTCTTTAGGGTTATTATTATTGTCTTGGTTTGTTTTGTATTATTTATCCCTGTCTTGTCTTTTATCCTGTATGTTCATTGTCATCATGTCTCATGTGTATCCCCTGCCCTTGTCTGTCTGTTAGTCCCAGCCTATCCTGTTTTCTCCATGTGTCCCTTATCAGTCATGATTAGTCTCCCCGCTTGTTCTGTGTTGTGGTGATTACCCCTCATCTATTTATGTCAGTGTCAGTCTTTGTCTTGTGCGGCATCCTCATCTCATGTTGGCGTGTTACACATGCTTCAGCCTAACCTGTGTTTACACCAAGTCCTGTTTATTCCTTGCCTGTGTATTTTACTTGCCTAACCTGTTTTCAGCCCACAAGCTGCTTTCTGTTCATTTTTTCATAATAAATCATGTATGAAATTCGCCTCGTGTTTGGGTCCTCTTCTCCACCCCAGAGGGGCAAACCTGACAAAACTGGCCAGATTTCTCAACGCTCTCTCAATAATCTCCACCCCGTGTAAAGGGAGTATAACTTATAAAATGTAGTTGCATTATTCATTTTTTTGTTAGTTATCCTCATATGCTTACACTTTACTTTACACTACTTTTCACTATGCTTTACACTAGGTTCCAAGAGAGGAAGTGTGGTACTGTAAAAAGAAGTCAGGAGTGGCAGCGAAGTATGTGAGGGTGGTGCAGGACATGGATGAGGACAGCGAGATGGTGGTGAGGTGTGCTCTAGGAGTGACAGATGGATTCAAGGTGGGGGTGGGGTTACATTAAGGATTGAGTCTGAGCCCCTTCTTGTTTGCCATGGTAATGGACAGGCTGACAGATGAGGTCAGGCAGGAGTCTCCGTGGACCATGATGTTTGCAGATGAGATTGTGATCTGTAGTGAGAGTAGGGGTTGGTGAAAGAGAACCTGGAGAGGTGGAGGTATGCTCTGGAGAGAAGAGGAATGAAAGTAAGTAGAAGCAAGACCGAATACATGAGTGTGAATGAGAGGGAGACAGGTGTAGCAGTGAAGATGGAAGGAGTAGAGGTAGTGAAAGCAGATGAGTTTAAATACCTGGGGTCAACCATCCAAAGCAAAGGAAAATGCACAAGAGAGGTGAAGAAGATAGTGCAAGCAGAGTGCAGTGGGTGGAGATGAGTGTCAGGGGTGATTTGTGACAGAAGCGTAGCAGCAAGAGTGAAAGGGAAACTTTACAAGACGGTAAGACCTGTGATGATGTATGGTTTGGAGATAGTGGTGCTGACAAAAAGACAGGAAGTGGAGCTGGAGGTGGCAGAGTTGAAAATGCAAAGCTTTTCATTGGGCGTGACTGGGAGGGACAAGATTAGAAATGAGTATATCAGAGGGACAGCTCAGGTTGAGTGTTTGGAGTCAAAGTAAGAGGGGCAAGTCTGAGATGGTTTGGACATGTGCAGAGGAGGGATAGTGGAGATATTGGACAAAGAATGTTGAAGATGGAGCTGCCAGGCAGGGGGAAAACAGGAAGACAACACAGAAGATTCATGGATGTAGTGAAGGACATGGAGAGGGTTGGTGTTACAGAGGAAGATGCAAGGGATTGGGTGAGATGGAGGCAGATGATCCATTGTAGCGACCCTTAAAGGGAGCAGCTGGAAGAAGAAGAAGATCCTCATATGCTTACACTTATCCGGGTGTAGTTTTAAAAGAGATGAATCTCTCCAGCTTACGATGGCATTCAGATCATCCTGAAGTTTTTCACAGTCCTGTTATAAATAGATTTGTATACCTTAGTATCATTAGCAAATAGGTATGCTAAGGAGGTGTACTAAGATGAATGAATGAGTGAATGAATTTATATTAGTATGAAACTGTTCTGAAACAATTTACACCAAATCAATTATATTTTTCAAAATTAGACTTTAGTAATTCCACACGTGAAATTTTGAAATTAGAGCAGCTCCACAGAAGAACACAGAAATAGGAACATGACAGAAATATGTCTTAAAAACCCCACTGTGGAACACCTCAGCAGCACCACGTCTCTTTAAGAATATCATAAGCGTGTGGGGTCAGTCTTAGTAAGTTTTGTGATTTTTGCTGGGGGGGGGGGGTGGTTGTCTTTGTAAGTAGCAGAAACTCACGTTCAGCTAGTGACACCTCTACCGTCCAATTACGGGCGGGCCCAGAACGGCGCGGCCCAATGGCAGCGCGCTGTGGGCGTGTCCGTGGGCTGTGAGGTGTGTTTTTTGGAGTTTGCTAAATGACTGCAGCAAGAAAATACGGCGTGAGAGCGCACGAGGCTGGCCATTTCCATAGCCGTCTGTGAACCTTCGCGCGCGTGCGCGTCTGTATGTGCGCGCCAGGCGGCGGTGGGGGGGAGGACCAGTGTCGCGGTCCCTTTCACGCCGTGGAAGTGGCTCCACATTAGCCCAGCACGCAGGACGGTGTGACGCGCTCACATCACTCGGACTAGGGACGATTTCTTCCCCCCACCCTCACTTTTTTTTTTTCCCTTCCTCTTTTAACGGAGCCGGTGCCCGTGTAGGAGCCGATGCGGAGCGCAGCAGCAGCGGCCGCCGGTGCGTCTCCAAGTTGACCACCACCAGACAATGGGAGCAGCTGAGCCGTGCTGCTGCAGCGCCAACTACTACTACAACTACTCGCCCCTGGGAGACAAGTACGAGGAGGAGAAGAGGGAGAAGCAGCAGCAGCAGCAGCGGGAGGAGGTGAAGAAGAAGAGGGAGAGGGAGAGGGAGAGGGAGAGGAAGAAAAGGAGGCAGACTCGTTCCACCTGCGGACCCCCATCTTTGAGCAGCGGTGCCGGGACTCCCGCGACAGCCCGTGCGCGCGGATCCAGAGCCGGGCTGCTGCTGCTGCCTCCGGGACGCCAGTGAGAAAAGCTGCGCCCCTCTGCGTGGCTCCGTTCTCCGAGTGGATTTGGGGGATGTGACACACATGCACAGTTTCTTTTTTTTTTCTGTTTTAAACCAGTCCTCCGGAGACTGCAAACAGCCCGCGAGTCTGTCCAGGAATATGTTTGATTCCCCCTGTAACCGCTGTGGATGGCGCAGGCTGCACTTCAGGGCTCCTCGGTGTGATCGGGTGTCAGTTGGGGGCAGCCTGTGAGCGGCTGATCTCCTCCCCTGTACCCCCACCGTCTCTCCTTCTCCCCTCTTTGCCCCCCACCCCTCCCCTTCCCGTCCAAGCCCAAACCTGGACGAGCCTCCCTCCCCGCAGCCCCGCCGCCTCCTCCGCCTGCCTCTGTCCGTGGTCCTGAACGCGATTTCGTGGAGGATTTGTTTTTTTGGGGGGGGGCTGTCCTCCGATCTGCGGGGACAGGAGCATGACTTGGTGGGGAGAGAGGTCATGAGCGTCCCGCGGCTCCGCACCGGGATCTGACCACAAAAAAAAAAAAAAAAAGCGGACCATTTTCGGTTCACCTTGGAGGTCATAAACCGTAACCGCGAACCCCCCTCCCCTCTCACCCTCTCCCTCCTCCTCCTCCTCCGCCTCTAAGGATTTGTTCTGGTAGGGGGGGATTCATCCTCTGAAGAGTGGGACCCTCCACCCCCCCCTGCAGACACACACCCCTCCAAACCAAACATGAGACTGGCAAAAATGTGCAGACTCAATGCGCTGGGGCTCTATCTGTGGGAAACGGTGGTGTTTTTCAGGTAAGCGTGAAAGCATGAAATGGACTTAACGTGTGGAAAATAACGGGCCGAGAGCCGTTTTTATTTCCGATTTCATTTTATTTGGGGAGGTAGTTTGATAAATTCAGAATTTGCATTTTTATTGCTTGGCTGCCGTTTGGGACGTGTGTGGAGTTTAGAGGCCCCCCCTCAGAGCTCTTGAAATGAGAAAAAGGGGCATGGAGTGAAAACTTAGGAAAGTTCCCTTTGGGTTTGCATGCGTGTGCGTGCGCGTTATTGCCCCGGAGCACGCCAGTCTGCATGTGCAAGTAAGTTGGATTAAGTTACACAAGGGGAAACGACGACCACTAGTGGTGAACTGGGTCATGGCGCCAGTTTTTGTGTAGAAGTTTGGTGGATCTTCAGTCCTCTTGAAGGTGTTTATTTGCCTGAAAACCTAAATTCCTTTTTTCTTTATATCTTATTTAGATGTCTCCCAAATAAAATTTTCTGAGCTCGTTTTATTTTATTTCATCTTGAGATAACTTCTGTCATTATTTTGGTGGTATACAAATAAAACTGAGCTGAAATGAACAGTGAATATTCAAAGATTTAGACGTAGAATGATGGGGACATGATCAATAAAGGAGGGAAATATCACTAAAGTAATATAAGACTTGAGTGTATTTCAGATAAAAACATAGATTATGCTAATAAGGCTGTGTCAAATATTATTTGGAGCCCCAAGTGTTTGTCTAGCAATTAAGCTCTTATCATTCTAGCCAATTTCCTTAAATTTAGCATATGCAACAACAACAAAAAAATCTAATTCTTTCTTCACTGAGTGGCAGCAGAAAATGTGAAATGTTCCGTCTGCAGAACACCAGAATTCTAAGATGTTAAAATTATGATGTTAAATTTTTATATTTTTTCCCCTTAAATATTTGCAATATTTTCCTTTAAATTTGCAACTTTTTCCTGTAGATCTGAAGCTTTTCTCAACCCCTTATAGCATTCCAACCAATTTCTCTAAATTTAGCAAACGCAAAGAAAATCAAATTCTTTCTTCACTGAGTGGCAGTAAAAAATTTCAAATGGAACAGAGGAATTTTAAGAGGTTAACTGCAAATATTCAAAGTGTCACTTATTAAGGAAAATTTTAAGAAGTCTTACTCCAAATATTTTAGAAAGGACCTTAAAATAGACTAATTGTGCTGTCTGAATGCCATTTTTGGATCTTTAAATATTTACTTCCATTGATCGTAAAATATTTAGTGCTTCAGTCAAGGACAGGAGGGAAAAACTCACTAAATGAAAATTGCTAATTGCTAGTTCTAAATTATATTCAGTTCTATCCTTAATGAAGCTAACAGAACTAGTCCAAATGTTTTCTGAATATAGTGTCTGAATATTTGGCTTGCATGGAGCAATGAATATTCACATCTTCAGTCATTGTGGGCAGGAGAGGGAAATAAACTGTTAATAAATATGAAAAACTAAATGAAGTAATATGAAAAATTGTCAAAACAGCAATCTAAGTTAGACCAACCATCTGTTATATTCAAAAACTGCAGTATTTGATCTGCAGTAAATGGGGAATATTCAAAGTTTCTGCCAGGCAAGGGAAGAACTCTCCAAAACAATATAAAAATCACTAAAATATATATATATATATATAAAATTTGCAAACTCTCCATAATTTCACACAAAAACAGGAATTACAACTAATAGTGCTTTCACAAATGTTATTTTTAAAATTCTGAATATTAGCTCGGAATTAATAGTAAATATTGAAGGTATTCAGGGAGGGAGATACTTATAATTCCTGACTAATTCAAAATTATTTCAGGCTGTAGTGTCTAATTGGTAACAACAGTGTGAGCTAAAGCATGATGAGAAAGGGGGAGAGACGATAAATATGTTTCACCTTTTTAAAACAAGCAATTGTCTGAATATCAAAGTTGGAGGTCATAATGGACAGATAATGGATAAATGTTACACTGCAGTTCTGCTTAACATTTCAGTGTTGATCACAGTTATTGTGAGGTTTGGATTATTTCTTCCACGTGAAGGTTTCACGTCCTTTAGGGGTTGCCGTGACGTTATCGTGTGTTAGAACACCTGTCCAGCAGCTACAGGCAGTCAGGCGGCTTGGTCATTTATTTTTTCCCATGTAGATTTTCAGGACACTCCATTCTCATTCTTGCTGCCCTCGGGCTCTCCTAAGCGATGCGTACAGAGCCCCTCATCAACCTGCTAAATCGCCCCGCTCAAATGTTTCAACAGCGCCCGATGCACGGCAATGCTCACGGTGATAATGTGTGTGTGTGTTAGATAAGGAGTTGAAGGTAGTTGTGCCATTAGGTGTGAACGTGTAATTCCCTTTGTCTGCACCACTTAGAGAGCTTGGCATGGAGAGATATCACGGTTATCGAGTTTCAGATACTGGTGTCCAGAGCGAAAACAACAAAATCTGTTGTACCACTGCCCGAAAATCAAGTGTTTTGTGTTTTGGAGAGCGGTTTTACGCAGGCTCTGCAACGTACTGATCATTTTTGTGGAACCTAACAACATGAACATATGAGAAAACATCCCACGGGTTTGTACAGCAACGAGGGTTGTTGGTGTGCTTGTTATCACTGGTCATTTCTAACATCTGGAGTTCTGGTTAAAGGAACACGATGTACTGTAGTACAAATGCAGAGGAGTGGAGACATGGAGGAGCCGTGGCACACACTGGCAAGCAACCATGACTTCTACGCCATAAGGTGTTAATTTTTAGGTCAGGTTGCAGTTACCTTTCCTCCTTTTCTCCTGCTTGTTTCCATGACTGCAGCACACTGTGTTTTCTCCCGCAGGGCTTTGCTTATTTGGCATTACAAGGAGTCGAAACAAGATTGGCTCTTCTTTTGGGAATTAGTTTAGACAACACAAAACAGAAGCAAACCTCTCCTGGACAGGTTGTAAACTTAGCAAGTAGAAGTAGCTGGTCTGTAACTTTGAGAGTATTTTATGGCTTATTACACACATTATCTTATGGATATCTCATTTAGGCGTACTAACTCAGTACCTGAAGTTGACCACATCATCCCCCAAAGCAGCTGTATTAGTGATAATTCCGTTGTTGCTATTGGCACTGGTGAAATCCAGTATGTAGATGTATACTTATATGCACAATGCACTCTCGATAAGGTGAAAGCTTTTTTGGAAATATGACAGCAGCAGCAGATTTTAGAATTTGTTAAGCGCACACAGGCTGGCATCATATTTGACTGACCTAGGTACCCTTCTGCATGATTAATGAGTTAAGTTTTTAACTGTTTTTTTTAACCCAACCATGATTTTTAATGAACCTCACAAAGTAGTTTTGGTCAGTACACCTTTAGCAAAAAAAAAAAAAAAAAAAGTGACAGAAAGCATTATGTAACAGGTTGTCAGAAGAAAGGGAAATATTCATTTTATAATTTGCCAAAATCCTGTCAGGCTTGTCCTGTGCTGACTGAGCATCATAAATTTCTTCAATACACATTGGCATTTTCTCACTGTTTTGTAACACAGTCAGTCCTTGAGGTAGTAAAAGCAGCCCCCAACCATGATGCTCCCCCCACCATACTTCACAGCTTTAGCTGTCTCGATGCCCGAGACACCCCCCCCCAAAAAAAAAAAAAAACCACTGTGTTGACGTTGAATTTTGATCATTTGACACAAAAGTGCCGTGGAACATCCATGGGGTCTTTCTCACACTTTAGACATGCTGCAGTTATTTTGCTCTTGGCTTTCTTGCATGAGCACATTATTTGTCAGTGTTGGTTTCATGAACACTATTTTTTTAGCCAACTGTGCAGATCTCTGCCAGTGCTTCTCTGTCATCATTGGTGTGATCATTGCAGGATATTGACTTGAAGGGAGGTTGCAAGAGTCTTGTTGGTTGACAGTGAGTTACTTTGAGTATTATTGAGTGACCAGGACTGAAGGAGTATGGAATAAAGTGTTAATGGCACCTACAAGGCAGTAAGAGTAAAAGAGCTACTTGGTGCATCTATGTAACTTGAATGTACACTTCTAATCCGGCCACTTTTACTAATACACATGTCCAGGTTTAGTGGTGGTTGTTAGCACTGAACTCCACTTCCTTTTTTTAAGTGTAGGACAAGGAATGGCCAACTAGTTTGTTGTAGAAAAACATGACAAGTACAAATGGGATCTTGTTGGTATTGATCAGATTGTGTTACATCAAATAAGACATTTTATCAGTAATGCACACGGGGATGATGTAAAATGTGACGTTCAGTTCTTTCACAGTAGGTCTAGTCAAGCCAATAGACCGTACTAAATGAATTGACTTCCCTCATATTTTTAAATTCCCAAAACAAACTCCACCCTGAGAAAACGCCTGTTTACCTTTACCCACTGCTTCCTCTAATTTACACCGAATGCATATTGTATGCTAATATTCAGTAATATTATTTGCTAATGTGTTCCGTTCCTGCTTTGCATTTCCAACCTGCGGGTGCCCTGCTTGCTTTCGTTCATTGCGTCACGTGTGGCTATTATTCCCGTGGCCTCCGAGGTATTTCATTATGTGAACTATCAAAGGCGCCTCTCCACCTGCTACAGTGACACCCTCATTTCCATTGAATACGGCGGCCATTTACAGCCGGGACGGATGGTGGCTTTGTAAGAGGGTGGCTGCAGGAGTTTTTGCATTCCGCACGCGCCGTTTAGTTAATGAACCAGAGTCGGGATATTGCCGTCTCAGCTCCCCGGGCCTGGACTCTGCAGTTCCCTGTTAATCAATATGTCTTTCCCCTCCATCCTGACCCGGACCCCCCCCCCCTCCCCCAACACACACACACACACCTCATTCCACATTCAGCCTTATTACTAAACATTGATTAGCCTGTCAATGGCCTGGCCCAGACCCGATGAATACACATTTAATGCTCGCACATATCTTTTTCTCTCTCACTCTCACCGTCTGTGCTCGTATTATTCATCAAACAGGCAGGAGGGGCGAGCTGTGAATTTAGATTGGAGCTGCGGGAAATGTTCATCTCAACAGTTTAATCTTATATTCAAGTTAAAACCTGTGATTTCTCTCGATACAGGAGAAAGAAAATGCTCAGTAGATGGCATATATTTTATTCTTTTTTCCAAGAGATCATAAATTGGCCCCATCTTTCAATGATCTCCTAAAGCCTGGAAAAAAGCCATTTCTGCGTAAATGTTTGGGAGATCAAAAATTACATTTTCTGCAGCTTTTATGGTCATCTATAGAGATCTTTGAAAGATCCTTCAGAGATCACTGAGAAACCAGGAAAGATCACTGTGGGATCATTGAGAGTTTCTTGGGTGACTAAGGAGGTTAGTGAGCGTTTGGGAGGTTTTTAGAGCTTTTCTCCCCCCTTTACACAGGGGTGGAAATTGCTGGGAGATCGTTGTGTGATGAAAAAAATTACCAGATCTTGCAACGATCTTCCAGTGATCTCTCAGTGATCTTCCAGTGATCTTCACTGTTGCCACGGTCTCCTCAACGTTTTGACTCAGTCGAAAACAATCTCCCAAGGATCACCATAGAAAAGTGATCTCTCAATGAACTCTCAAGGAGCAATTAATGATCTCCTAAAGATTTCTCGGCGATCACCACAGTCTGTCAATGAACTCTGTTGGTGTTTAATCAAACGCTCAGTGATCCTTCACTGGTCTCTCAGCCATCTCTACCTTTGCAGTTCATTGAAGGGTCCCTGAAAAGTCATTGAAAGATTGCTGGGAGATAATTGGGAGATCGGTGAGATCACTGAGTGCTCTTTGAGCACTCAACCATCTCAATGCTCTCCCAAAGCTTTCTCAGAGATCTTTCAATGATCTCTCAGCAATCTTTCAGTCAAATTTTTCCACCCTGAAGGATGAGATGGCTGAGAGATCAGTGTGGGATCACTGAGTGTTTGATGAAATACCAATAGAGTTAATTGAAAGACTGTGGCTGAGATCATTGAGAGATTGTTGAATGCTCCTTGATGCTAATTGGGAGTTTGTTGAAAGATTGCTTCCCTTTGGTGATCAATTAGAGATTGCTTTGGACTGAGTCTAACCTTTGAGGACTGTGGAGATCACGGAAGATCATTGAGAGGTCTTTGCAATCACTGAGATTATTTAAAGATCATTGAGAGATCTGGCCATTCTTTCATCAATCAACAATATCTCAAATGATTTCTACCCCTGTGTAAAGGGGGTATCAAGGATTGAGAAGCCCCTGCTTGTCAGAATATATTCATTGATATACTTTGTAAGAAGTTATTTTATTCTGTCATCTGTAGTATAGACAATCTTCCTAAGACTACCGAGTATTCTTAACGTTTTCCTGTCATTAATTTTTCTTGTGTGTGTCAGGAAAGTCCTAAAAATGACTGTCAGCGCAAAGAATTACAGATGGGGTAATATTATGACGTCTTGTAACAGGAAATCATTTAGTTAGTGATCTCTTTTGGCTTCCATCCATCCATCTTCAGTTACTTTTCTCGGAGTTTTTGTTGTGGGGCAACAGTCTAAGCTGAAGTGGCCAAAATTCCCTCTCACTGTCCGCCACCTCCAACTCTTCCAGGGCCCATCCAAGACAGTCGAGAGACGTAATCTTTCTGGCACATCCAAGGTCGGCTCCAAGGCCGCGATCTGGTAGGGCATGCCAAAAATACCTCCCTTAGGTGGCATTGAGTTGGAGCAGTGGCTCACCTCTAAGCCTCTCCTAAATGGCCGACCCCAGATAAATAAAAACAAAGCTAATTTCTGATGCTTTTGTCTAAAATCTCATTCTTTCAACCACTGCCCAAACTGTAGATACAGTTGATAAACTGCTTAAAGAGCTGTGCTTTAAAGCACACTTCTCTTTTCACCACTATGGACTGGTATAAGATCCTTACCAATGTAGATGCCCCTTCACTTGTCAACTCTAACATTTCCAAAGGAAAGTCCTCACCAGAATGAGACTGCCGTTGAAACCAAATGATACAGTCGCTACTCGTAAGCTTATATTTTCAGGACTGTTGCCTTCAGCTGCGGTGCTGTACGTGACCCTTAATGTTTATTTATTTAATAGCTGATTTCTAAAAGCCAGAACAGACTGAAAGCACCAGCAGAACATCACATGCTCCTCAGTCCTGCAGCACCGCATCTGCTTCCATTGACCACTCCAGCAGGACTGATTAATCAAACTGGTCAGCGTTGCATTTAAAGAATGCCAACGCACTTGCCATGACCACCAGGGACTACCAATCAGTCAATCAAGATGACTGACAGGCATCGGAGCAGCCAGTGACATCTCTGTTGTGCTGCTTTTCTGTCAGGCGGGAGGATGTTGTTGTCGGGTAGGCAGAATCTTTGAGGTTAGTTCAAGTACGGGAAGTTCTGGGGAAGATTCGCCTCTCTGTGCAGTACAGTGAGACATGGTTCATCCTGAATCTGGAGCAGGGATCTGTAACCTGCGGCTCTGGAGCCACATGTGTCTCTTTGGCCCATAGCCAGTGGCTCCTGGAGGCCTTGACATAAAGAAAAATTTATAAGAAAATGAAAACACCAAGGTGCTGTGCCCAGGTGCCTGTGGCATGGTAGCATGGGCGGCTGTAAAATAGTGGCACTCCGACCTCTAGTGGCCCGGGATAGTTATTACAATACTTTTTTTTTCTCTGTGGCATTGACAGAAATGGTGAGTTGCATTTGTGTTCATTTCAAAAACAAAGTGCTATTTTGAAATTCTGGCAAATTAAAAGACGAGAAAATATGGTGATACAACGATAGAAGCCTTTAGTTCTACTTAATTTTGACAGGGTGAGCTGAAACAGAGAGGCAGACAGACAGACAGACAAATACACACAGCCACAAACAGATAGACTGATTAATGTATGCCTCCATTTCACCAAGGCATAAATATTATTAAAAAATTAGAAAACCTGAAAATTTATGAAGAAATTCTTACTAATTTAGAGAAAATATCACAATTTTATGGAGAAAACATGCCCAAAATTTACAAGAAAAAAGTCACAAAATTTCTGGGAAAAAGTCACAAAACAATTGTAAAAAGTTGGAGTTTTATGTGGAAAAAAAAAATAAAAAATGCTGCAGCTTTACTAATGAAAGGTAATAAATCTACAATAATAATAAATTTATGAGAACAGCTCTAAATTTGTGTCAAAAATATTTTTAAAAAATTGTGAAAAAGTTGTAATTTTATCAGGACCCTCCCACACACACAGAGATTTACCAGAAAAAGCTAAAATTTTATTCTAAACTGTTGCAACTTTAAGGGAAAGATGCTGCATTTTTACCTAAAAAAAATTACAAAAAAAGACAATCTTATGATACAAGCAGGAGAAAATGCCAAACATATAAAAATTTATGGAAAAAGTCTTCAATTTCATTGGACAAAGATAGTAAATTTGCAAGGAAAAATGAATCCAAAACAAATTTTTTGGGAAAAAAAACCCATTGCAGTTTAACGAGGAAAACACCCACACAGATGGGCAAGAAAAAAGTTACATTTTCTTTTACAAATAATCAAAAATTTACCAGAAAAAGGTGCAGTTTTGTGGAAAAAAGGGGTAACAAATTTACAATCAAAAAAGCTGCAAATTTATGACAAAAACACTCTCAGTCCTGATGTGGTCAGGTGAGACTGTTACAGGCTCAGATATTTTTGTGGAGTACAGGTTGTTGACCCCTGGTGCAGAGCATGTATACAGTTATGCAAAAAGTCTTTGAAAGGAAAAATAATGTACTAATTTAAATACAGTTATGGAATGAATGTGTTATGTTGCAGTTGCTGTGATGTTTACAGTCTTGCTGATGTTTAGGGAATAGGGCTGCAGCTAACGACTTTTTTACGGCTTGGATAATCACCCACTCTAATCGAAGATTACTCGAGTAATCAGATACTTTTTTTTTAAAGAAACTTGCATTGACCAACATTTGCGGAACTTTCTTTCCTAAAGAGCAGTAGTAATTGTACCAAACACTCAATAAAACAGGTACACATTTATTGCAATGCTTATTGCAATGTTTATTGCATAGAACGCAACTTTAAATGGTACGTTACACCATCAAGTTCCTTTCGCTAGCCGTTAGCATCCATTAGCATCCGCTAGTTGACACATTAGCATCCGGATGCTAACGGTGGTGGCTATATGTTCTTTGGTCATATAAGCAAAATTAGCGTAGCTGACTACACTCTATTCATCTTAATTTAAAATCTCAATCATGTACCTTGTCTCGGGAGCGCTGGCTGTGCATGATGTGGGATGCTTTCTGCCGAGACACTGTAACATCCGATGTTGTAGCATGCTAGCTTGACGCTCGGCTTTAGCATGTACACACTGGACAATGTTTTCCTTCAATTTGAGTTTGAAGTGATTCCAGACTTGAGATACTTTTGTCATTTTTTAAATTTTTCTTTATCTTTGCCAGCCTGTCACAATGCCGCTCTGCCATGGCGCCGTTAAACAAATCTGCGTTTTGTTGAGGTAGCGTGACCGGAAGAAGGTCACACCAGAACAAGGTCATATAAACCAGAAGTGCTACATTAAATGACATGTTGACACATAAATTTTAGATTGAGAATTTTTTTGTAACCGAATTATTCAAATTATTTGAGTAATCGTTACAGCGCTAATAGGGAATAAAAGTGGGTGACCTGCAGCGAGGCGATTTTTATGGCTTCATTTGCCGCACTGCAACTGCAACAAACAAAGCAGGCTTTAAGAGCTCGGCTTCTCTGACCAAAACGCTCCTTTTGATTTCGATTTTGTGCTTTACTCACTTCAGATCCCCTTTCCTGTGATAAGGCAGATTGATCACCTCCCTTGTTTCCAGTCGCTCGGCACAGATCGTTACTGTGCACGTGAACGTGTACCAGCCCAAATCGTTCTCCGGCTGCCCTGCACAAATTTTAATAGTCAGTGAAAAGATTTATCCTCTCCAGTGGAGGCGGCGGGCGGTGCACGTGAAGGCGTAACCTAAACACTTCGTCTCTCCCGTGTGAGGCTGCTGCACGGTAACCTTGAGCTGGCCTTGACAGAAGCAAGTGCACGTGCGGACTCCACCACGTCATAAAATGATTTGATGTCGGAGCGTGCTGATTTACAGAAGGTCATTTGTTGACTTCATTCAATCATTTCAGCTTTTCAAAGGCTCTTACTGTCAAATGCTGTTTGAGTCCTGCTATTAAATAAAAGTCATCCTGAACTGGGAGCACGGAGGCTGAGAAAGGACTGCCGTTTTCCAGGCAGCAGATTGACCCCGGCGGTTTGTCCATTAAATAAAAGGTCAAACCTCAAGGCGGAAGAAAGCGGAGCCTGGACAGAGGGACTTACAGGAATGCCGCACTACCTTGAGTAATATTTCGCTCGGGTGTATCATGTCTAGTTGTGGCCTTCGTTAGCCGTGCAACTGTTGTGACTCAGCGTTGGCTGTCATCTGTATTTACAGTCAGGTTAGAGGCTAGTTTAATAGGGAACCTAGAGGAACCTAGGGAACACAAAGCATGTCTGCATGGGTCATTTTTGAAGTCTTCAAGGTCAGTTTTGTTGTGGAAAAAGTCAGAAAAAGGGATTTTTCTTTTGTCTTTGGTGCTTTTGTAAATTCCAACTTTCTGGTTGGAAAAAGTCTTATTGATATACAAAAAATCTGCTTGATTAAAAATAGCATTTTTTATGATGATCTCTCAAGTAGAAACCAAAATAAATATATAAATATCAGAATCAGAATCAGAATCAGCTTTATTGGCCAAGTATGCACAACACATACAAGGAATTTGACTTTGGCTAAAAACTTGCTCTCGTTGTTCAGGTGAAGGATTTAAATAAGGATTCAATGACAACCAGAGTATGTACAGTAAATTACAGTCTGTCCATGTTTCTATAAAAGGATGCAAATATATACAGGAATATATGCAGTTATTTACTCGGACTAACCACACTTTGCAGAAATATATGAAAAAATATACAATCACACAGTATTTCAATGTGGACTCAGATTCAGTGATATAATGTGAATGAAGTAAAAAGCAGTGTGAGAGTTACGTGCAATGTAATAATGGATGAAAAGTCATGAGTACAGCAACAGGTAGGACTAGGTGAATGTTAGGAGTTCATCAGAGTGATGGCTTGAGGAAAGAAACTGTTCCTGTGACGGGTGGTCCTGACCCCCAGTGATCTGTAACGACGACCAGAAGATAGAAGTTCAAACAGTTTGTGGCCGGGGTGTGATGGGTCAGCACAGATGCTTCCCGCCCGTTTCCTGGTTATGGACCGACATAAGCTCTCAATGGAGGGTAGGTCGGTACCAATGATCCTCTCCGCAGACTTAATGATCCGCTGCAGTCTGGTCTTGTCCTGTTTAGTGGCAGATCCAAACCAGACAGTGATGGAAAAGCAGAGGACAGATTGGATGATGGCGGTGTAGAAGACAACCAGCAGCTCCTGAGGCAAATCAAACTTCTTGAGCTGACGCAGAAAAAACAACCTCTGCTGGGCCTTTTTCCGGACAGTGTCAATATGGGAGGACCACTTCAGGTTCCGGGAGATTGTGGTACCCAGAAACTTGAAGGAGTCCACAGTGGACACTGTGCTGTTGAGGATGGTGAGTGGGGGGAATGAAGGGGGGGTGTCGCCTGAAATCCACAGTCATCTCCACCGTTTTGGCTGGGTTAAGTTCAAGATGGTTCTGGCTGCACCAGAGGATCAGCTGCTCCACCTCCCGCCTGTATGCAGACTCATCATCATCCCGGATCAAACCGATGACTGTGGTGTCGTCCGCAAACTTCAGGAGCTTCACCGAAGGGTCCTCTGAGGTGCAGTCGTTGGAGTAGAGGGAGAAGAGCAGTGGGGAAAGGACACATCCTTGGGGGGCGCCAGTACTAATTTTTCGGGAGCTGGATGTAAATCTCCCTAGCTTCACCTGTTGCCACCTGTCAGTCAGAAAGCTGGAGATCCACTGGCAGGTGGAGGGGGGCACCTTGAGCTGGAGGAGTTTCTGATGAAGAATGCCTGGGATGATGGTGTTGAACGCTGAGCTGAAGTCGACAAACAGGATCCTGGCGTACGTCCCTGGGGAGTCGAGGTGTTGCAGGATGTAATGTAGTCCCATATTCACTGCATCATCCACTGACCTGTTTGACCGGTAGGCAAACTGCAGTGGGTCCATCAGGGGGCCTGTGACGACCTTCAGGTGGTTCAGCACCAATCTCTCCAAGGATTTCATGACCACAGAGGTCAGGGCAACAGGTCTGTAGTCGTTTAATCCTGTAATAGAGGGTTTCTTGGGAACTGGAATGATGATGGAATAGCTCATAAAGTTGGAGCTTAAATTTCCTACTGCTGTAAGACTTTCTGTCCTTTTTCCCCTCATAAATTTGCACTAATTTGATAATAAATATGTGAGGTTTCTCTTTTATATTTGTAACATTTTTCTTACAAATTTACAATTTTCTTCTGAGAAAATTTGCAACTTTTTCCTGGTAAATTTGTGTTTTTTTCTTATAAATTTTGTATTTTTTTCCCATATAAATGTGTCACTTTTCGTGATAAATTTGTTATCTTTTTCCACACAAATTTACAGCTGCATACTCCTAACTATGAAATATTTTCTATTAAATCCTGTTCTCTCCCTTTCATCAGCACAAGGAGTACACCAGTTTTGTTTTTCCCCCTGGGGGTGGGTAACCAGCTTTCCTTTCCCCATTCTATCATGCTCAGCACCAAGCTAGAAGACACAAAGTCATGTTTTTATATGGTCTTTGGTACGACCTGGCTGGGGCTTGGAAAAACAAAAGTAAAATAACTTGCCGTTATTGTGCTTGGGTGCCTACAGAACCCAACAACAACGGCAAATTATTAGCAATTTTCTGTGTGAAATAAGGAGTGAAATTAGAAAATTTCCCACACAAACCTAAATGTTCCAGGGAATCCTACTTGTAAAGCAGTGTTTCCTCTGGGGTTTGAGGCTCGACTTCAATTGATTGTTCTGTTCTGGCTCTGTCAAATTATCAAAAGTCTGAATTGTATAAGGGGAAAAAAGTCAAAAATTTTTACCCCAATCTGTTTCAAATTTATGTATTTTTAAAAAACAGTACTTTTATTTAAAAAAATAGACAACAGCCATAAAATAATCCACAAGTTTATAATAAAGTCTCAAATGTACAAGAAAAGTCATAATTTTACAAGAGGAAATTACAAATTTGAGGAAAATGGTTTCAAATTTAGATAAATTTATAAAGAAAAGTAGAAAACTATCAGAAAATTGTTATACATTTTGGACAAAAACCTCAAACCTTCAAGACTGAAGTATTACTCAAGTTTTTAAGTGGGTGCTCTTTGTACTTTTACTCAACTCAACTAAAAATATTTGGGTGTCTGCTTTTAATTATTAATTTCATAAGATAGCACTGCTTTGCATAAGCAGAATTTCTGGTTACTATACCCACCTCTGATCATATAATTTAAGTATGCGTGAGTTAATTACTATTATGAATGTTTTTTCCCTTCTCTTTCCTACTGTTTCTCAGTGGTAAAAAGAAACACTATACTAAAAATACAAAAAATACACATATTTTTATGTAAATCATGGCAAAAAAATCCTGCAGGACAAAATGTGACACGGTATTTTCCAACCTGTTTGTATACCACCATAGACAGAGAGAGAACCTGAATTAGACAGAGCTCAGAGAGGGAAAGATGAGACAGAAGAGAGGAGCCAAGGAGAGGAAAGTGTTGAGGCAGAGGGTCCAGGAGAGGTGAGAGCAGAGGAAGGAGAGAAGGATGACCCCACTAAAAAGTCCAAACACAGGACGTCTGGGTGGGACCCCAACTGGCCTAATATTCCAACATTCAAGCCTTAGTTGTAAAATACATCAAATGATAAGTCTCAAATGCAAAGTTACTGTTCAAAATTTTAAAAAAAAGAAGAAGAAAGAAATACTATCAAATTAACATATCCCAGCCCCCCTTTCCCCCCGGAAAAAATATATTGCCACCATGCCAGGGTCTTTAAGCCAGAGGAAACACTGAACTTGACATGGTTTTGGTCTTATCCTAAAGAATTTCAAAAAAGCAAACAAATAAAAAGCTTATGAGTCCTAATAAGTGCCTACTGAGTTAAAAAAAAAAACAATCTGAGACCAAGAAATATATAAAAAATTGCAACCTTGCACATTTTGCATTACATGCCAAATGAAATCCTCATATGAAAGTCGGTTACCGTATTGCTCAGTATTTTTTTTTATTTATATCTGCCTAATATTCTTGATTCAACACCCATTACATGAATCCTAGGTTGCTGGGTGTAGCTTGGAGTCCAGATAATTTCATTTCTTTTTAGTTGGAAATGCATATCTAAAACTGCAGTTGCATGAAACAAGATGCAAGTTTCTTATTGTAGACACTGACTAAAACAATCTCCTGTAGCCAGGTTAAAGGAACGCATTTAATTCAGAATTCAATAATCCTTTTTTTATCTCAGCAGTGACAGAACCTCTCTTTTATTTCATCCCAATGTGAATCTCAGAGTTGGGGTTCACAGTTCAGAGATCAGAGCACAATCTCTGGAGCCGGCTGGGATTTGTTTTTGCTCGGAGGCAGAGAGCTCAGCACGCGGCCCGCAGAATTCCCCCCGTGTCTGTTAGCATACACAATGTGTCCAGCAAAATTAAAGCAACACCTTCCACTTATGAAGCTTCCCCCTCAGGCTGTTTCTTTTGTTCTGCGGGGATGTGGCCGATATTTATCACTCCTATCTCCCATCATAACAAATCATAACTTTTATATTTATTTTGTTTCATGTGATCAATTTCACACACTGCTTTAATGAAAAACAATCGACTTCTCCAGTGACGTTCACTAACCATTTCTACAATAATTAACTTCTGGGCGGGTTCATTTCTAAAACTTGATATATGATAATTTATTATTGATTAGCAGACAGTAAACGATTTCCATCATAAACAACAGTTTAGATTATCAATGGCCTCTTAGAGCTGAAACTGAGTTTCAGTTAAAGTGGATATCTGGAAATGTTGAGGGCTACAGGGTACTTCAGAAATCAAAGCAAGGCTCGGTAACAGCAGACGACAGGCGAGCATCTTTGCTTTGACGGTAGCAGAAGACGCTCGTGTGGAAAGTTGTCACACTTCTGGCTAGCTTATGCCTTTACCACATGATGATTTACATTAACTGATTGAGACTATTGCAAATCCACACTGGAGTCGTATCAGCTTTGTTTTGCAGAATTTCTTTTTGCAGCATGCTTTGCTCTCATTGCCAAGTAATGTCATGTTATTCACTTAAACAATGTTGTGACTCGCTGCAATAAAGTTTCATGCAGTAGTTGGGGAGTAACTCTGAAACAGCTGAAATGGAGGAAGCATTCCAGCATGCATCATTAAAAAAGAAGACAATAAAACATTATTCATGCCTTAATCTCAATGTTGCAGTCCTTGGAGGCACATGTCGAGAACTAAAACGAGGAATTTAACTGTTTGTGGTTCAGTACTGCTTTAAACAGTAGGACCGCTGCGCTGGAAAACGTTTATTTTAGCCCCTTTTAATCTTCTTCTTCTTTCGGCTTCTCCCTTTCCGGGTCACCGCAGTGTATCATCACCTGTCGATTTGGCAAGGATTTTTTTTTAGGCTGGGTGCCCTTCTGACAAAACCCTCCCCATTTATCTGGGCTTGGGACACTGGGGGGTACACTGGCTTCTCCCCCTGTGGCTGGGTAACCAACCTTCCTTCCCCCATTCTATTATGCTGAGCACCAAGCTAGAAGCTAGAAAGGACCATTTTTACATGGTCTTTGGTACGACCCTTCCGGGGCTTGAACCCACAACCTCCCAGTTATGGGGCGGTTGCTCTACCACTAAGCCACCACTCTGGTATGTTTGAACGACTTTTAATATCAAATTTTTTGGGGTGTGTTATCTACAGTTTTTCCCCTTAGCCTCTAAAAGGCTAATTGGGGTGTTGTAGTCATCTGGGGCCTCATGTACAAAGGGTACATACGCACAAAAACATGGCGTACGTCCCTTTCCACAGAAAATTTCAGATGTATCAAGAATGAAATGACCGTGGAAATATGCGCAGCCCCACGGCAACTTCATCGCTAGCGTACATACGTTTCTACTGTTATTGGTCCGTTGGCGACACTTAGAGGTGATGTTGAGAGACTGATAATGACGTGAAAATTATTGTACACACCAGAGACACATTATGAACAAAGATCCACATGTGCGCAGTTAGATGAGTGGATTTAAAAGCGAGCGCAAAGAAGTGCAGAAAATGCCTCTAACAACAATGGCGTCAGCGTTATTAGAAGATATTGCAAATCACCCAGTGAGAAGAGAAAGGGTATTTAGAGACAGAAGATTTTCTGGCTCAGGATGATGACTGACTTATCAGCTGGTTTAGTTTTCCACGGGCAGTCCTTGTGAAACTGTGCTCAGAGCTACGGCCGCTCTTGGAGAGTGACACGGCGAGAAGCTGTGCACTGCCCATCCCACTGCAGGTGCTGACAGCACTGGGGTTCCTGGAAACAGGGGCATGCCAGAGTGAGCTCGCAGACCAATCGGAAATTTCCCAGTTGACCCTGAGCTGAGCTATGTCAGCTGTGTGGGATGGCATTATCCAGCTGTCACCCAGGTACATCATCTTCCCATACAGTGCAGCTGAACAGGCCAACATCAAAGAGCAATTTGCAGCGAGAGCCGGTTTTTCTAATGATTCTGATGAACAGCATTGTTGGGAACAAACTACAAGCTGGCACTGTTTGGATGGGTGGCTTCTCGGTGAGTAAATTCATGTAATTGTTCTAATAATAATCCACATCATGCACAGCGTGTCTGTGCGCCCCAAATATCACCCTGTCTTCAAGGCTTCATTACAAGTCAGTGGTTTGAGTAAGTGACTTTCTTTTTTTGCTGATTAAACTACATTTTCACAGCATTCTACCAAGCCCCCAACTGCCTCTGTGTGTACAGTAGTTATGTCAAACACATGCATAAAGTTTGAAATGCAACAGTCTCATCCTTTCCCCGGTGCACTTCATTCATTTACAGTAGTAGTGTGTGCAATCCATGTAAGTTGTATATAACTATAAAGGAAGAGATTTGCATTTTGGACATAAAATATGTACTTGTGGAGTCTAATATGACCTGCTTTCAACTGACAGGTGATCGTGGCTACCCACTTAAATAGGTTCATATTGTCTTCTTTTTTGTGACTGTTTTCATTTATTCAACCAGCTGATCCACCCGACTGGTCACAAATCACAGCGATCAGCTGACGCTTCTGAGGACGACTGCAGACATCAGTCAAAACATGTCAAGGTCAAATAAACATATCCTTCTCATCCCTGTCTGAATAAAGGAAAACAGTTAACTAAGCTTATAGGGCTGTGAGCAGCTTGGTGAATTACCTGTATCTGGCACTAATGCCGGAGGACAGCGTGCCAAACAAAAAGTTTTTACTACTTCATTCAGGAGCGCCTCCAACTCACAGTCTGTGAAGTTCCATTAATTCTATTATTTTTGATCATGGATACAGGAGAATCAAACATGCATGGCTTGTATATATCTATTTGCATAGCAATTTGCATGTAATTGCATATTCAAATGGAGGCGTGTCAAGGGAGGAGTCCGGTATTTCCTCACATGCGTTCAATTTCAAGTAGATTGGGATATACAAAGGAAATGTGCTTGGATTCCTGCATACACACTGTTTCGTACATCTGGATTTTTTTTTTGCTTACGGCATTTTCTTGATTTAAATGTACGTCATCTTTCGGTAGGAAATCCACACAAGTCTTTGTACATGAGGCCCCTGGTGGATGAGTGGTGGTGGCAGCGGCTGCAGCAGTGGCGGCTTCAACACCAACCCTGTAAACACAATAACTAGAGACAAAAATGATGTAAGCTTTTCAAATTGATACCATAGTAGTATCTAAGAAAAATCTTGGACAAGTTTGAATTCGGGTGACTTGTCAGAGGTCTGTTTTTTATAAAGACAGAACATATCATGGTATGATGATGTCCGTCTGTTTGCCTAGCCGTCCGCCCATGTGTACGAGTTGCCCGGCTAACTTCCACAGTTTTCAAGCTAGGACATTTTCATGTCACACAATGCTTGTAAATGTATTGAAGATGTGCTTAATGTAGATGGTTAAATGATTTTCTGATAGTTCATTAAATTTGTTCAGCTTTGAATTCTATATTGTTTGCTTTGCTAAAATATTTGCAATTACATGGTTATTAGTTTTATTATAGATCTACAGTGTATTGAATCATGAATTTGCTATCGATTTTTCTGTTGTTTGTATGCTAGCTACTATTGATAATGGCTATGGACGGGTGTATATTGTACTATGTGGGGCTCTTATTCCCCAAATCTTGTAAACATGAAAACTTGAGAAGGAAATGACGTAGGATTTTCATATTGATTCCATAGATATGTATATGAAAAATCTTGAAAGAGTTTGAATTTTTGGTGACAGTGACCTTGAATTCAAGGTCTGAGGTCAGATTTTCCACAACTTTTGTAAACATGGTAGCTCAGCAGGGAAATAAAGGAGGCTTTTGATATTGATACCATGCTGTGAGCCTTCTAGAAACTTGAATGTGTTGCAGTTGTTTATTTCTAAAAATCCCACCCAGTCCTATAGCTACAGTGGCTATAAAGAGTCTACACACCCCTGTTCAAATTCCAAGTTTTTGTGATGTAAAAAATGAGACAAAGATAAATCATTTCAAAACTTTTTCCACCATTAATGTGACCTAAAACCTGTACAACCCAATTGAAAAACAAACTGAAATCTTTTAAGGGGAAAAATTAAAAATAAAAAAACTTACAGTAACCTAGTTGCATAAAAATGCACACCCTTAAACTAATACTTTGTTGCAGTACCTTTGGCTTTTATTACAGCACTCAGTGTTTTTGGGTCGGAGTCTATCAGTGTGGCACATCTTGATGTGGCAATATTTGCCTACTCTTCTCTGCAAAATCTGTCAGATTGCGAGGGCATCTACTATGCACAGCCCTCTTCAGATCACCCTACAGATGTTCGATTGGATTCAGGTCTGGACTCTGGCTGGGCCATTCAAAAACCTTAATCTTCTTCTGGTGAAGCAATTCTTTTGTTGATTTGTATGTGTGCTTTGGGTCATTGTTGTGCTTCTAGCAGAAGCCTGAAGATTTTGTGCCAACACTGACTGGTATGTGGAACTGTTCATAATTCCCTCCACCTTGACTAAGGCCCCAGTTCCAGCTGAAGAAAAACAGCCCCGAAGCATGATGGTACCACCACCACCATGCTTCGCTGTAGGTATGGTGTTCTTTTGGTGATGAGCAGTGTTGTGTTTGCACCAAATTTACCTTTTGGAATTATGACCAAAAAGTTCAACCTTGGTTTCATCGGGCCATAACAGATTTTCCCACATGCGTTTGGGAGATTTCAAATGTGTTTTTGCAAAATGTAACTGGGCTTGAATGTTTTTCTTTGTAGGATAAGGCTTCCGTCTTGCCACCCTACCCCATAGCCCAGACATATGAAGAGGATGGGAGATTGTTGTCACATGTACTAAACAGCCAGTACTTGCCAGAAATTCCTGCAGCTCCTCCAGTGTTGCTGTTTGTCATGAACTGGGTTTGGACGTTTTCCAAACCCAGCTTCATGGCTCTGTGGCTGTATTTATTTCCCTGTCATATTTTTGGTGCCTGTTATCTGCCAGTTTATGTTTTGATTTGTTCTCATGTATTTTTGTGACAGGCGGCTGTCAGGGAGCCTTTCACGGTTGCCCCGCCTCCTGTCAGCTGGCAGCCATGCCTCCCTCTCCTGTCAGTGCTTGGCAGCTGATACCAATTACTGTCTGCTTCCACTCAGCTCAGCCACACCCACACTCACATACACACTTGTACACACTTGTACACACTCACATACATACACACTCATACACACTCACTCACACCTGTGCTCACTCAGCTCAGCCACATTCACACTCACATACGCACGCACACATACATACATACTCGCACCTGTAATTACTCTGCTCGTTATGTTTGGATTATTTAAGCTCTGTCTGTTCACTTGTATCTTGCCGGTTCATTGGATTGTCAGCCCCTTACTCCAGAGCACGGACCACTCTGTCGAGATTCTGTAAGTACTGTTTCCCCCGCGTTCTACAGTTTTGTCTGGGAACACCTTAGGTTTTTCTCTATTATCCCGCTGCTCCGCAGTATCGTCTGCGAGCACCTTGGGTCTTTTCTCATTCATTCCACTCTCCAATGAACCGCTGAGCGTTAGTGTTTGTACTTTGTTTAATGCTCAGTTCGCTCCTTGGAGCTTTGTCATTCTTATGTTCAATAAATACGCACAACTCTAGCCTGCGTTTGGGATTTTGTCTCTTCTGCCCCGGAGGGGCAGCAATTCATGACAAAATGAAGCAGCCCCAAATGAGAAAACCCAGCAGAAGAGTTGTGCGTGTCATTTTTCATCTTTCTGTGTTTTTTCCTACCCACCTGTCATTTGGAGCACCATGGGCCATCTGAACGGAGTGGACTGGCGGGCGATGACCTTTCTGGAGATCATCCTGGCACAGACTCAGGCTTCCCTTTCCCCAAAGACAGTCCGGGAGGGTCGGGACAGCGTGGCACGGGTTATGGAGCTGAACCTCAGCCTATGGAATCATTCAGAGGCTATGGAGGCGCTCAACTCCATATACTCCCTGCCGGTGGAAGAATCCCTGACACCGGAGCTGTCCCTTACGAAGAGGAAGCGTGCACGCCGTAAGAAGCATCCAGCCTCTCCCACGACAGCCCCGCTACCTTCTCCAGAGCCCTGGCCTTCTCTGTCCACAGAGGAATTGGAGAAATGCAGACTGGTGTTGCTGGAGGAGACCGAGCTCCTTCTGGAGGTGAAGCCGTGGCTCCTCCCAGAATTGGCGTTGGAGTTAGAGGAGCTTTCCCCGAGGGACCCGGAGCTCCTGCCTGAAGTCGAGCCCGCTCTGACCTTAAAGCCTCCTTCAACTTTACGTCATCGCCGTTCCCGGCGGTCTCGCTCAAAGATTGATACCATCTCTCGGCCAGCAACCCCTCTCTCGCTGGAGGAGGAGAACTCTTCTGAAAGAGCCGATTTTTCCTCCAGCTGCCTCGCTGGCAGCTACCTCCTCCTCTGCAGCATTTACATCCGCCAATGGGGGTAAGGCCATTTTTCTCCTGGCTCCATCCACCTCCGTGCCTGTTTGGGAGGCTTCTCCGCCGCCTACTGAGGAGCCCAGGCCCGCCAGGGACACGGAGAGGGATGAAAGTGCTCCAGATGCTGCTGGAAACATCATCAACCAGAACAGGCAAGTTTCCTCTCATTCTATTTTTACCATTGACGAACTATCTTGCCTGATCCCTGGTGAAGAGACTCAGGTTCTGCAGTCTCCTGAGTTCTCTGCACTAGCGGCATGTGATAATCCCTCACCAGTCCTCTCCGTGTCCTCTCCATGAGCTCTTGAGAGTTTGCCGGCCCCTGAACCGAGCCATCAGACGGAGGAGGAGCTCACGGCCCTGGAGGCTCATTCTCTGGCAACAGCAGTGAGTGGTATCCCAGCCGTCACACCGGAAGAATCACCAGTGTGGGTCACTCAGCATGGGAGTACATGGACTGTTGACACCATCAAGTCTGCTGCGGAGGCCGCTACAGCAGAGAACCTGAGCTGGTCCACCTTGAGGTCGGGCCCATGAGGTCGTCATCAGGATCGACGGAGTCCTAGACAGCGGTGGAGCCCTAGTCCAGGCAAGTGCTCTCCTTTAATTCTCTCCCTTCTGTATTGGAGCAATCTTGCCTGGCTCTTGGGGAGGAGAGTTGGGTGCAGCCGGCAGCTGCACCTGAACTCACCTCACCGGGCTCTGCTGCTGCTGGCGACCCTGACCTAGTCTCTCCCTCTGTTGTTTCTGAGTCTCATCCTAGGGTTTGCGGGGAAGGTCTGCTCCGGCCTGAAGCTTTCATGGATCTGGGCTCACCGCCTACGGATGTCACAAGTCCAGCCTTCCCCTGCTGCCGAGGTCGTCCCAGGTCCAGCTTTCCCGGTAGAGGTCGCTGTGGGGGTTCCGTCCCAACCCGGGACCTCCGTGGGTGCAGCTTTTACCCAGACCGGGTCCACCGCAGGTACAGCATCCCCTCAGCCTGATGACCTGTCGCCACCGGGATTGCCGGAGTCCTGGATGGCGGTGGAGCTTGAGCTCAGGCGAGTGCTCTCTTTTGTCTTTCTCTTTTCAGTTTTAGAGCATTCTTGTCTGGCTCTTGGGGAGGAGAGCCAGGTGCAGCCACCCGCTGCATTCAAGCTCGCCTTGCCGGGCTCCGCCGTTGCCGGCGATCCTGACCGCCCTTCTCACTGTGCTGTCTCTGAGCTCTCTCCCAGGGTTGCCGGAGAGGATTCAACACCGCTGGAGGTCTCCAAGGAGCCAGGTCTGCTGCCCGAGGTCGCTGAGGGTCCAGCTGTCCCTGCCATGAAGGTCGACATGGGTCTACCCACGTCGTCCCCCGCCTGGTCTCCCGTTGGTGGACTGCCTCCCTGGTCTGATGCTGTCGCCAGTCTGCTGGTCTACCAAGGGTGCTGCAGAGCTCCAGCCTGGAGCCACCATGGGTGCTGCTATGGCCTAGCCGGGGCCCACCACGGATGCAGCTTTGTCCCAAGCCGGGACACCCACAGGTGCTACTATCCTCCTGCCTGAGACCATCAAAGGCGTCGTCCCTCCTCCCTCTCCGCCAGATGTGTTTGAGGGTCCAGGATTGCCACCGAAGGCCACTCAGGGTCCAGCTCTTCTCATAGAGATCACCGTGGGTGCTGCCATGTCCCAGACCATGTCCCGGACCGGGACCATCGTGGGTGCAGCTACCCACCAGTTCCTGACCACTGTGGGCATAGTGGTTTCCTCCCCATCGCTGTTTTAACGCCGGGGCTTCCTTTCCTCGGCTCTCCCCTCCAGTTGTGGGTCTCCCTGTGGGGGAGCCGCTGCCTGGGCCACCTCTCCCGAGCCGGTTGCTGAAGAACCCAGGCCGGCCGCCCGAAGAACTGTGCTGTCGGGTTGGGTGGCCAAATTTTCTTGGCAGGCCACCGGACTTGTTCCTCCTGACTGTCCGGCTGGCCTGGGAAGCTGGCAGGCCACCCGACTGGCCTCACCACTCTGACTATGGGGCCTGGGACTTTGGGTGGTCTCCTGAGCCTCTTGCTCCAGAACTCGGGGGGTGGGGGGTGATTTTGTGTTCTTTTTGTTGTGGATCTTGAGCTAGGTTGTTTTTGTTCCCTCCTGGCCTGTTCCCCACACCACCTGCCCTGAATAGTTTGTGGTAGTACGTGCTGGGGGGGGGGGGGGCAGGTTTTTTTCTTTTTGTTCTTTTGATGTTACTTTGGGTGTCTGGTTTCCACCCCTTGAGAAGGGGGCTCTGTCGTGAACTGGGTTTGGACTTTTTCCAAACCCAGCTTCATGGCTCTGTTGCTGTATTTATTCCCCTGTCATATTTTTGGTGCCTGTTATCTGCCAGTTTATGTTTTGGCTTGTTCTTATGTATTTTTGTGACAGGCAGCTGTCAGGGAGCCTTTTGGGGTTGCCTTGCCTCCTGTCAGCTGGCAGCCACGCCTCCCTCTCCTGTCAGTGCTTGACAGCTGATACCAATTACTGTCTGCTTCCACTCAGCTCAGCCACACTCACACTCACACTCACATACACACACATACATACACACTCGTACACACTCACTCACACCTGTGCTCACTCAGCTCAGCCACATTCACACTCGCACCTCTGCTCATTATGTTTGGATTATTTAAGCACTGTCTGTTCACTTGTATCTCACCAGTTCATTGGATTGTCAGCCCCTTACTCCAGAGCACAGACCGCTCTGTCGAGATTCTGTAAACACTGTCTCCCCCCCCATTCCGCAGTTTGGTCTGGGAATGCCTTGGGTTTTTCTCTATTATCCCCCTGCTCCGCAGTCTCGTCTGCGAGCGCCTTGGGTCTTTTCTCATTCATTCCACTCCAATGAACCGCTGAACGTTAGTGTTTGTACTTTGTTTAATGCTGAGTTCGCTCCTTGGAGCTTTGTCATTCTTATGTTCAATAAATACGCACAATTCTATCCTACGTTTGGGATCTTGTCTCTTCTGCCCCGGAGGGGCAGCAATTCATGACACTGTCAGCCTCTTGGCAGCCTCCCTGACCAGTTTTCTTCTCATCTTTTCATCAATTTTGGAGGAACCAGTTCTTGGTAATGTCACTGTTGCGCCATATTTTCTCCACTTTATGATGACTGTCTTTACTGTGTTCCATGGTATATTTAATGCCTTGGAAATTCTTTTGTACCCTTCTCCTGACTGATACCTCTGAACAGTGAGATCCCTGTGATGCTTTGGAGGCTCTCTGTGGACCATGGCTTGTGCTGTAAGATGTGACTACAAAAATGTGAGAAAAAGCCTACTAGAACAGCTGAACTTTATTTGGGGTTAATCAGAGGCACTTTATATGGTGGCATGTATGTACTGACTTCCATTTAGCATGAGTTTGAATGTGATTGGTTAATTTTGAACACAGCCACATCCCCAGTTATAACAGGGTGTGCAAATTAATGCAACCAGGTTATTGTAACATTTATTTTTTATTTTTCCCCTTTAAAGATTTCAGTTTGTTTTTCACTTGGGTTGTACAGGTTATAGGTCACCTTAATGGGGGGAAAAATTTTGAAATGGTCTCATTTTTTTACATCACAAAAACCGGGCATATGAACAGGGGTATGTAGACTTTTTGTATCCACTGTACATATATTTTGAGGATGGTAGGTTTCATATCTTATCATATTTTACTGAAATTACATAGTTTAATATTATATATTTAATATAATATATAATATATTTAATATATACTGCTCAAAAAAATAAAGGGAACACTTTGAAAAACATCAGATTTTAATAGGAAAAAATAAGCTGGATATCGAAATTGTGGCAGGCTAGTCCAGCTTACTCAGATTAAAAAGTGTTCCTTTAATCTGAGTAAATTGGACTAGCCTGCCACAATTTCGATATCCAGCTTATTTTTTCCCATTAAAATCTGATGTGTTTTCAAAGTTTTCCCTTTATTTTTTTGAGCAGTATATATAATAATTTATTTATCAGGTCATTATTCACCATCCGTTTTTGTGTTTATTGGTTTATTTTTTTTTAGTTAAAGTTTCATTCTTTTCACATATAGTGTGGCTTTTCAGACAAAGATTCAAGTAAATACCAAATGTCAAAAGGTCTAAGAGTATATTAAAAGTGTATAGTCTTGTTTTCGAGAGTTAGAAAATTGTGATTAGTCTGATATGAAACTTGATAAGGAGTGGATTAGATTGTTCAAGGCTTTAAGTAAGGAGAAACAGCTACAGTAGTATGACGTTCTCTAAAGTTGAACTCTGAGTTCATTTTAATTAAGCCTTTTCAACAAAACTGCAGTTCAAACTTCAACTGGGTATTTGCATAGGTAATAGTGTGGTTGAGTGGCTCGTCTGACTTCAAATGTCAGTGGTTGTTCTGATAGTTTTTATCCATAAAATATTTGCATTAGGGCTGGAATATTTAATGAGCTAACTTTTTGAATAATGTGGGCCAGTTAACGGATTTAAAAAAAATTGACGCTATTGCTTCCTGATGTAGTGTTGTCTGTTTGTTTCAGCTGCTCAGAAGAAGAGTAGGCCTTGTTTTTCAGTTTAAATTTGTAAAGTTTGCACAACTCTTGAGTGCACTAATAGTACTTGTCCCCCTAGGCGTGCGTTTTCACGCTCCCCATTCATTGTCTACATAGCACGCCCCACATGCATTCGGGTAGTGTGGCGTCAAGAATCTCAAGCCGATGCTTGGAGTTGTCCATTCCTCCTCCTCCTGAATCCCCCGCTCAGATCCATAATACACAAATGAGGAGCAGGTGTGTGTGGTCCCAATCGCTTCCGGGAGCTCGTGGTGAACGGGGTGAACAGAGCAGGGTGGGGTAGACAGAAAAAGCTCCCCCAACTGCACTTTTGTAGCTGAAAATACTGCTTGAAAAGCAGCCGAAGTTCTCTGACCAGACATTGCTGCTGTCTGTGCAGTTTGTGGCTACGGAGTATTGGACTCGTAGCTCTTGCCTGATTAGGCCTCTTTCATGCTCCCAACGGATCCCGATGTGGAGGAAGCGCGAGGGCCTTCCGTCAACAGACGCCTAGGTGGACAAGTACCATAAGTCACCCTACGCACACCCCCGGTTCAGTCCTACCCATCTGATGTAGTGCTCAAACAAGAGTATGAGAAGAGGGAGGGTGGCACAACCAGTTGTTAGGGGGCAGTTACTTTTTAACATAGGGCCATGTAGGTTTGCACAGCTTTTTTCCCTAATAAATGAAATCGTCATTTGAATACTTCATTTTGTATTTACTCAGGTTATCTTTGTCTAATATTAAAATTTGTATGATGATCTGAAACATTTAAGTGTGACAGATATGCAAAACTGTAAGAAATCAAGAGGGGCAAATACTTTTTCACAGCACTGTATATTCATTGAATAAAATGTAATTAAAGTTGCTAAAGTATAAGTTTCTAAAAATGTGTGAATAATTAGTTACATTTCTTCAATCGATTCACAACCCTAATCTGCAGGCAAATCCACCCCTGAAACTGTTTAAATCCCTGAAAGACGAATTTGTTTGAGTTCCTGGGATTTGTCAAAAAATGCAACAACAAAAAAAGGCTCTGTAGCTTGAAATACTGACTCAACAACTTACAGGAGCAAATAACCTGCACCAACCTGACCCACTGCAGCCACCACAAGCTAAAAACCACGTGTTCACGTATTAAACCGCACCGCAGTTTAGCCAAATCACCCCGAAACGCCTCAGAGTGCCATCAGAAAGCTCTGACACGCTGACATTTTTGCCCCATGAATGTGAAAATGTGACTGTTTTCGCTGCAGTTCCTGGTGTTATTGGAGCAGTGGAGTGTGTGACGCAGCTCAGCCATCCGAGCTTCGGACTTTCATTTGCAATGATGAGCGAGTGTTTGCTGGGTGAGCCAGGCAGCCTATCTGTTAGTGCCAGAGAAATGAGCAGCCCTTTGCTTTTCCTGAGTGTTGCTAAACGCCAGGATGAGATCAATTAGGGATTCGGGCCTTCAGAGGTTTTAGAAACATAATGAGGAACACTTAGGACTAATGATTGGGCCCTTGCATTAGCCCACACCTCTCTTTCCCACTCGCTGTTCTCTGCACTGGTCGGGTGCATGCGAGACACTGGCACTGGTCGACTCAGCTGTTTTTCCTCCTCCTTTGCTGCCTCAGCGTTGGCCGTGGGTCTCCACAGTAGGAACAGCCAGCATTGATCTGAAATAATTAAAGCAAATCCAAACTTTGATCAGAGAAACCCAGAGAGGAGGACATTCAAGGGGGGAGATTATCAGCAAAAGCCGAAGAGAAGGCCTTTGGTCTGTGCTGGCGGTCTTGTGTTAGTTACAGTTCATTCATTCCAGACAGTTTTACAATTGCACTTAAAAGTGCAAATGTTATTTTCAGTATTTGCAAACTTGCGTACCTTAAATCAAACGAGAAACTATTCAACTGTTGATGTTGTTTGTGGGGAAACTTTCAGCTTCCAGGCAGACCTGCAGTCCTGCCCTCATCTGTTGTAACACTGTGGACGTTTACCGAAAGAATGAAAGTGCAGTTACCAGCAGAAAAGACCTTTACACTGAGTCACTGATGGGAAACAAATCTGATCTTTCTGGCTGTGTAAACCAAGCAGAAAAAAGTGATATAAATGCATAAATAAGAAGAATAAGAATAAGTAAAAAAAAAAATAAAAAAGTTGTAAACTTGTATCAGATGTTTCTTAACTGGATGCAGAAAGTTTTGGATTATTTAGTATTTTTTTTTGTGAATTTACTTGGAAAAATACAAAAGTTATGAGCAATATCATTGTTATTAAGTTATTATAAATTGTTATTGGTGGCCAACAAGTAAATTGTGTTTATCAGTAACAATTTATTTCATCAAATATATTTTCCATCTAACAGAAAGCCAACAGCAGAAGTGCGCAGAACCAGGGTTCAGGTCATGTTTGGTGGGCTTGTAAAGGTGATACCAAAGCTGATAAGCTGTGATTGTATGATCAGGTGTGCTGTAACCATGCTGTGTGCCAGATTTGTGTGGCTCAAAAGAATTAACCTTTACACCCCGACTTTGTAATATGAATTATTTCACAGGTTTGTGTATCTTGCCTGCAGGCTCTGCATCAATGTTGTGCTTCAGGGCGAGGTCAGCGGTCAGGAGATCTGAGAACTGCCCCGCTGATTTCGTCCAATGAGCTACTCCGTTACTGACGCTCTGGTTTTACATGATTTGGATTATATTGGGTTTAAATGTGGAACGTTTGTTTTTCTCAGGCTGAAATGTTTAAGGAGGAAAAAAAAAAATATCCAAATTTGTGACAGTAGATTCATGAATCTTCAAGAAAAAAAGTTTAACATTTTCAAGTAAATTGCAAATTTATAAGAAAAAATGGCAAGAAAAATGTGTGGCATAACAGAAAAATCACAGAAGGTTATGAGAATATGTTTTCTACAAGAAAAAAAATCATAAATTACAAAAGCAAAATGAACATTAAGGAGAAAATGTTCAGATTTGCTCAAAATGTTAAAAAAGTTGAAACTTTATTTTTAAAAAGGTTCAAGCTTATGAGGTAGTAAGAAGTATAGAAACTATTTTATTAGAAAATAGCCACAAAGTCCAGAGAAAAAGATCACAAACTGGCAAGAGTGAAGGTGTTACTACTACTACTGCTATTACAAGGAGCATTTTTAGTAGATATTTTCTTGCTCTTAAACATTTTTGGTGGCTGCCCTCACTTACATGCTGTATGTGCACCATTTATGTCTACTCCACCCACCTCTGTGAATACTTTAGGGATTAATTAGCATCTGCAAATTCAAACTTTACCTCTAAAAGTCTGCAGTAGAATGTAACCTTTCACAACAAATGCTGCTAATAATGCATCTGTTCCCGTTGGCTTTTCTTCCCCTGCTATACTTAGTAATTCAGCGTGATGTAAATGCTATGAAGCTATGATGAATGTTATCAGCACTAGTGCTTTTAACGGCGGGAAAGCCGTCTCCACCTTTGCAGCCGCCGGGCTGTGGAAGCTGTTGCACTGTACGGTGTCTGGACCTCTGCAAGCTACAGGCTGGCATATTATGAAGATATTAGAGAAGACGATGCATGGTGAGCCACAGCTGGGGAGGATGTCTCCTCAAGTGAAAAATCAAACAACAGCGCCGCGTTCTAGTGCAGAACTCCCTTTTTGCTGTGTGTACTGTTTTATGCACAGGCCTCATGCCATCACGTAGCTGCTTGCACCCGTTGTGATTTAAAGTGTCCTCGGTTTTTGATGCTTTACTTCACAAACATTCATTTCAGTGTTTCTTTTTCTTTTTTATTTCCTGTTTAAACTGCCTGCAGAGAGGTAGATGGAATATTCAGCAACTTGTTTTTAAGTTTATTCATGGGAACAGAAAATCGATGAACATTTGTGGCACAAAACGTCTGCAATAACCGTAAAGCAGGTGGGCTTTTAGGACTATGTGATCTATTAACCAAAGCGTTTATGCAAATGGGACAGACACCTGGCAGATGTTTGACTCTGTGACCTAATGAATATGCATGTTGCTGAACAGCAGAGAAGAGAAATGGTTGGATGTGTCTGTAGTGCATCTCCCAACTGCTTTTTAAAAAGCTTGCACCTGTAGATAAAAAAAAAAAATGTTACCCAGTTGTCCATCATGACGCAGTCTTAATGACATTGACAGTTTTTTATAACCTAGATGCCCATGACCTTGGTCCAGTATAATAAAGAGAGAGTAATATTATATTATGTCATATTGTTTTTGGGCTGTTATTTACTCCATGTCTTAATGCTCATGGCATAGAGGTGTGCAGCTTCAGACAGGGATAGAGGATAACGAGGACAAAGGGGACAGGATTACATAAATGGTGACAAATCACTGCCTGAGAGGCGAAAATCGCAGAACAGAAGTCCTGCTGAGCTTGGATTACATCCACAGTTGTTTTGGGGGGGAGGGAAGTGGCCGAGATCAAGTGTCAGAACATCAGGGTTACAGCTTTGTGTAGTTAAACCAAATATAATACACAGATGATTTTTCCTGTTATTTAACCCGGGAT
The DNA here is from genome assembly GCA_020510985.1 of Pholidichthys leucotaenia. Taxonomy (NCBI): domain Eukaryota; kingdom Metazoa; phylum Chordata; class Actinopteri; order Cichliformes; family Pholidichthyidae; genus Pholidichthys; species Pholidichthys leucotaenia. Next base: position 329,292,968 of record CM035840.1, on the reverse strand, counting down.
TTTGTTAAGTTGTCTTGTTTTTCTGTCAAGAGATGAATAACTCAAACACAGACACTGAGACGCTTTAAGTAATTGTTAAACGCTGACTGTGCATATTCAGGTGTGGATTTGCTGTTCCTGGGTAGCCTGTAAATGTGTTTTTTAGAGATGGGAATCTTTAGGCGCCTCCCGATTTGATTCAGAATCAGTTAAGGGGGCTCTGATTTGAGTCTGGATAGATTCTCAATGCATTTTGTTGCATCTTTTTTTAATATATTCCCACAAGTAACGTAGTCCTTCAGTCAAAAATGCACAGAATTGCTAACATATAAATATTAGAGTTTCTAATGAAAAATAGAAGCATTCCTACCTGATGCCTTTGGTGGCTCCATGCTTTGCTTGAGCCGCAGTTGTGCAGGTTGGGTGTTTGCCACTCGATCATGGTTCAGGCACATGCATGGGATGTAATCAGCTGTGCACATGTCTACATAGAATGACAGCAGTCCTCCAGCCAACTGACTTGAACACCCAGACTTGAATAACATGAGGAGTTTGTGCCACTCCATACCTCTCTGTTTTGTTCCGTTGGAACAGTTCCACTTTTTTTGTTCAATCAAAATTATTACGTTAATAATGAATATTTGAGAGTCAGAATCTTGACATTTGAGCATCAATTCAGGATTGTTCACGTCTGCAATTATGATGCGTCAAAAAACAATTATGTCCCCATCCCTAGTATTTTGAGATCAAAAGCCCACTTAAAACTGGTTCTGTTATTGGTAACAGACTACTCTAATAAAGAGTTTATAGATATTTTATAAGCTATTATTAATTTGGGGACTATTTGATAAGATCAGTTAAAAAAACTCACCTTCAGTGAGTGATTCACGAGCTTGTTTCTCAACAAGTATACGATCCCATCAAGACGGATCAACTCTTCACTGATAGTGGAAGCCTTTTTAGCCTTAGCAATGCGGTCAGCCACCAAGTAGGATACCGGAGTGCCGCCCTGTAACAAACTGGTGGGGCCGAGCTTCAATTTTCCAATTTTTATTTTGACAAAAACTTACAGGTAAATAATCCAACTAATATGCGACATCTTCACACCGACACGACTCTTCATCAACAATCCACAATCGATCTTCACTATCAATAATCACACCTGTTATATACTAACTGAGATAATTAACATTAATTAGGACATACCATGTCTCAGGTAAAACAATAACATTCTCATTTTCCACACATACTCACTAACATCTAAAAGTCCATAAATAATTCCCCCAACTATAAACAGAGTAAATATAAACAACACAGAATAAATACTATAAATAATTCACTAAATATTTTAATCCCCTATTTACAATTTTAAATCTCCCCTATGACTCACCATCGCATGATTCCTTCCTGCTGGTGTCCTTTAAAAGGCATTCAACCTCTGACAGAGTCTTTTGCCCGGACACCCTCAGGAAGCATGTTGGCAAAGGTATGTGAATTAATAATTATCAATTGTTTACCCCAAATAATTAACCCAACAATTATCTCATAAAAGGCATTTCAATTAGTCAAAGACAGATCCTAAAAATAATGTGTGCACTTTTACAAATAATCATAATAACATTTACAATATTACAAATAATATAGTCACACATAAAATAAATCATAACAGTGGTGACACTCCATCGTCACATTTCCTCCCCCCTTTTCCCAAGAGTACAGTACTCTACGAGTCATGTACTCTCGAGAGACTATCTGCCACAAGGTTGGTTTTCCCTGCCACATACCGAACAGTAAAATTATATGGCTGAAGGGACACATACCACCCTGTGAGACGACTGTTCATGTCCTTCATCCTGTCCAGCCACTGTAGGGCCCGATGATCTGTCTCCAACACAAAATGACGCCCTAGTAAATAGTATTTAAGAGACCCTATTGCCCATTTCATGGCAAGACATTCCTTCTCTACTGTAGAGTATCTTGTCTCCCGGTCCAACAACTTACGGCTCAAGAACAGTACTGGGTGTCTCTCTCCCCTCTCCTCCTGGAAAAGTACTGCTCCAATGCCAACTCCTGAAGCATCTGTCTGTAAAATGAATGGGCGAGCAAAGTCTGGACTGTAGAGAACCTTCTCCCCAGAAATAGCCCTCTTCAGATCCTCAAAAGCTCTGTCACACTCCTCTGTCCATTTTACCCTATTTGGTGCCGAAGCCTTAGTGAGGTCAGTCAAAACTGCGGCTCTTTCAGCAAAGTGGGGGATGAACTTACTATACCATCCTACCATTCCCATGAACGATCGTACCTTCTTCTTAGTAGTGGGCACAGGGTAGGTCCGGATGGCATCCACTTTACCTACTCGTGGTCTAATGACCCCCTGACCAACCACATGTCCCAAGTACTCCACCTGCTGCTGTCCAAACGCACATTTGCGTGGATTAATCATCAGTCCTGCCCTCTTAATCAACTGAAGGACCTGCCCAAGGTGTACCAAATGTTCTTCCCAGGTCTGACTATAGATGACCACGTCATCCAGATAGGCAGCCGCAAAATTTGATACCCTTCTTAACACTTGGTCCATAAGCCGCTTAAAAGTTGCAGGTGCCCCCTGAAGGCCAAATGGCATGACCCTAAACTGGAAACTGCCATAAGGTGTTTTAAAGGCTGTAAGTTCTTTTGTTTCCAGTGCCAATGCCACCTGCCAATACCCCTTGCATAGGTCCAGTGTAGAAATAAACCTAGCCCTGCCCACTTTCTCTAATAGTTCATCAATCCGGGGCATGGGGTATGACTCAAACTTAGATACTGAATTAAGGTATCTGACGTCAATACAGAATCTTAATGAGCCATCCTTTTTGGGGACCAGCACAATCAGGCTACACCACTCACTGACTGACTCCTCGATCACTCCAAGCTGCAACATCAAGTCAATTTCCTGCTTCATCTTTGGAACCAATCGCTCTGGGATCCTATAAGATTTCCTACGTGGAACAGCTTCCTCTTTCAGATGAACCTTATGACACACCAATGTGGTGAAACCAGGTCTCTCCTGAAACAATTCTGGATCTAATAGTGCCTCTAACTCTCTCTGCTGATCCACCTGCAAATGAGACACTTGAAACAAGTAAGGCTCTGACACATTTGTGGGAAAAGACTGTTCTTTCTCCTCATCCACTTCCGTCGCACAAATGAAGAGCTGATGTGTCTCCTGAAGAACAGGTTGCTGCTGCTGATGACCAGGCTGCTGAAACTCTTTCAACAAGTTAATATGGAAGGTCTGATGTTTTACCTTCCTGTCAGGCATATATAATTCATATGTCACTGCACTTAGTTTTTTAGAAATTTCATACGGCCCCTGCCATTGAGCCAACAGCTTACTGTCACACGAGGGCAGCAATAACAAAACCTGCTGTCCTGGGTGAAAAACCCTTTTTCTGGCCTTCTTGTCATACCAAGTTTTTTGTTTGGCCTGCGCCGTCCTCATGTGCTCCTGAGCCAAAGCAGTCATTCGATCCAGTTTCTCTCTCATCTTAATGACATAAGAGACTACATTGTCCTGATCACTCGGTGGACTCTCCCAGTGCTCCTTTAATAAGTCCAGTGGGCCCCTCACCTGACGACCATACAGCAGTTCAAAAGGTGAGAACCCTGTTGAAGCCTGGGGCACCTCCTGATAAGCAAACAATAAGTATGGTACCCATTGGTCCCAATCTGAGCCCATTTCAGAAACAAATTTCCGCAGCATGTTTTTTAGAGTCTGATCAAATCGCTCCACCAGTCCATCAGTCTGAGGGTGATATGGGGTGGTCTTAATACCCTTAATACCCAACAGCTTATATACTTGCTGCAACAGTTTTGACAAGAAATTTGTTCCACAGTCTGTTAGAATTTCTCTGGGTATGCCTACCCTTGAAAACAACTGGATAAGGCAGTTAGCAACCTGCCTAGCCTTGATAGATTTCAGGGGAAAGGCTTCTGGGTACCGAGTAGCGTAGTCACAAATTACCAAAATGTATCTATTACCAGAGGAACTTCTCTCTAGGGGGCCAACTACATCCATCCCTATTCTGTCAAAAGGTGTTCCAATGATTGGTAATGGTTGCAGTTGGGCACGGGCTACTCCCGTAGGTGATGTAATCTGACATATTGGACATGTTGTGCAGAAGTCCTTTATCAGGATATACATTCCCGGCCACACAAACCTTCTAGCAATTCTCTGCAGAGTTTTTTGAAATGCTAAATGACCTGCCCAAGGAATAACATGTCCCAGTTCCATAATTTTTGGTATGAGGTCCTGTGGCAAAGCTATGGCCATAACTTCACCTTGCTGTTGGTATAAAATGCCCTTTTTAATGACATATATGGCCTCAGCCAAACAATCCGTTCTACCCTGTTTCACACCCTCAATCTCCGAGACTTTATTGAACCATGGTCTAAGTGCTGGGTCAGCTTTCTGCAATGTAGCTATGTCAGGAGGGATGTCAAACTCTACTGACTGACTTAATTGTGGTGTTTCTTCACCCAAGTTCTTTGCTGAAGCTAACACCTTTTCTCTTCTCCTCTGAGCCTTGGATTTAGGTTGTTTACTAGGGCCTGCCTCTATCTCAGAATCATAAAATGGCAGCTCCTGAAGAACATTGGCAGCCCTCTGCACCCTCTGTGCCCTGGTTGTCACCATATTACGGATTTTCCCAGCAGGTGCATCAAGCCACTGCTCAATAGCGCCACCTGCCTGTCCCTCAGTTTGTTCCTCTCTAACCTGTTGTATGATGCCCAACAAAGTTGGAACATCATTTCCAAGAATAACAGAGTAGGGCAAATCAGGCACAAGAGCTACAGGAAGGAGATAAGTTTGCCCCCCCACTGTTAAATAAACCTCAGCGGTCGGGTACTGTTTCTTATCCCCATGGACACAACTGATATTTATTTCAGATTCATTCCACAAATCCCTAGGGACCAAACTGGGCAGCACAACCGTTTGAAAACAACCTGAGTCTAACAGGGCCTCTTCACGCTGACCATTAAGCAACACCTTTGTTTTATACACTCCACTGTGCACTGGGGCTGAAAAAGTGGGTCTAGGAACTGAACATAATAGTGACGGTTTCTCATTCTTTGTGGCAGGACATGAATACTGGGTGTAACCGATTTTATTACACTGATAGCAGCGTATATCTTTATTTGTAACAACACATGACTTTTTGCTACTATTATATCTGCTATTTGTGATCTGACTGGACCTGGGATACAGCCTATTTTGAGCTGGACCACCCCTTTCACCCTCATTAAACTTACTCCGTGTGGTGAAAGAATTGTCACGGCCGAGAGTAGTTCTCCTGCTCCCAGACCTGGCTGACAGAAAAACCTCCGCCAGACGAGCAGCATCCTCTGCAGTCTTCGGGTCCCGCTCTTGTATCCAGATTCCCAGTTCCGGGTTCACCATCCGCAGAAACTGCTCCAAAATCAGTAGTTCAGTAATGTCTTTTACCGTTGAGGTCTCTGGTTTAACCCATTTACAAAACAGGTCTTTTAAACGTACGTAAAGTTCACGAGGGGTTTCGTCCTGATAAATGTCCAGGGACCGAAACCTCCTCCTATATGTGTCGGCTGTTATTTCATATTTGTTTAAAATCGCCTCCTTCAGTTTTCCATAATCGTCCGTGTCAGCAATATCCATCAGCACATATGCGCTCCACGCTTTACCTGTAAGCAGAGGAGCTAGCTGGATAGCCCACTCTTCTTCACGCCAGCGGCAGACTGTAGCGATCCTCTCAAACGTCGCCAGGTAGTGCTCGATATCATCCTCGGGAGAGAGAAGATTCAGCCTGGGCTCGTGGTGCATTCGTGTCCTTCTCGGCTGCACCTGCAGCGGCAAATCATCCTCCTGCGGGCCGACCCAACTGGCCGTCACCCTGGGGTCCTCCCCCGAAGCGCCGTCGTCACCACTGCGTTCAGCCCGACTCCCACACTCCTCTCTCAACTCCGCAACCTGCGACTCCATCCGACGAATTTGATTCTCCATAGTCTGCCACTTTTGCTTCTGAAGAGCGGCTTCTTCCTCTCTCTGACGGTCCCTGACAGTCATTGAACGAACCAAAGATTTCACCAAGCATGTTAGCTCGTCGAGCTCGCCCAGTCCGCTGACTCCCGGCTCCTCAGCTGCCATACTTGCGTCCAGGTCAGACTGCTCCTCTTGTCTCGTCATTTTTCTTCTTGCCATCGCTCCTTCCATCCCGTGCTCTTTCCACCACTTCCACCAAATGTCACGTCGTCCTGGGAACGGACCACCGCTGCCACCAAATGTAACAATCTGGCGAGCAAGCAAGGCAAAATCTCCAATTTTCCAATTTTTATTTTATTTCACAAAAACTTACTAGTAAACAATTCACATATTGACCGACATCTCCACACCGACACGACTCTTCATCAACAATCCACAATCGATCTTCACTATCAATAATCACACCTGTTATATACTAACTGAGATAATTAACATTAATTAGGACATACCATGTCTCAGGTAAAACAATAACATTCTCATTTTCCACACATACTCACTAACATCTAAAAGTCCATAAATAATTCCCTCAACTATAAACAGAGTAAATATAAACAACACAGAATAAATACTATAAATAATTCACTAAATATTTTAATCCCCTATTTACAATTTTAAATCTCCCCTATGACTCACCATCGCATGCTTCCTTCCTGCTGGTGTCCTTTAAAAGGCATTCAACCTCTGACAGAGTCTTTTGCCGGACACCCTCAGGAAGCATGTTGGCAAAGGTATGTGAATTAATAATTATCAATTGTTTACCCCAAATAATTAACCCAACAATTATCTCACAAAAGGCATTTCAATTAGTCAAAGACAGATCCTAAAAATAATGTGTGCACTTTTACAAATAATCATAATAACATTTACAATATTACAAATAATATAGTCACATATAAAATAAATCATAACAGTGGTGACACTCCATCGTCACACGCCCCATTTGGGGATGTAGTCGCCTTCAAGATTTGCTTCTGTCCTCCTGGTCCACATTTTTTTTTTTTTTTTTTTTTGTGCTCAAAGAACTCCAAAGATTTGTCTTTCAGTGCAGGGGGATTGGCTTTCACGTGCCAAAGCAGATTTGAAGGCTTCATGGACTCATTTGCTAGCTTGCCACCACAAATTACGCGGCGTGGGTTTGGACCATGTGCGTCACCCTTACCGATGAAACCATTAAGCTGTATGATAAATAGGACTAGCATTTCCTAGTAAAAGTACCTTTCTCTTTCTTGGCAGTCTCAGGCTCTTCTGGCATCTCTTATTATTTCTCTGCTCCTCTCTATGACCCATTACCAAGTGGTCCACGATTCGGGGGTTGTGGACCACTGATCCAAGTAAACTGATTTCTGAAGTCTGAGAGAACAGTTAAGTGTAGGCTCATTGTTTTTGCCAGCTTTGACCATGTGTTATAACAGCATATTGATGATTTAAAGTGTTCACAACCTCATTAATAATTTGATATTTATAAAGCCTTTATGACGGTAGTCCCATTGTAAAGTGGTACCCCATTATTAGACCCTCAAAGCCCCTGGTACCCTGCACAGGTTCTTTTTGCATCTAGATTAATGTGAAATCATTATTATTCTTTGTTTTCTTCTTTCTTTGTTATTTAGCTTTGTCTTACTTTAATTTGGCATAAAAATAGAAGTAGCAGCAAACTATTAACTTCTCTGTTTTCCCAACAGATGATGTTGAAACAATATTTGAAAATTTTGTTGTGCATAAAACACAAAATCCTTAATTAAACTCGCCAGTCTCCAAACAGTAAGTAGTTGTCAATCCCAAGGATGAAGGAAGGCTGAGTGTAAAAAATATTAAAAAAACAAAACAAAACCATTGTCACTGGTCCACAGACGAAAAGCTATAAATGGGGACAAATTCCCCCATTTAAACTTTAAAAGTGCCATCATAATTCAATCTGAATGTCTCCCAGCACGTGCAGGGGAAGTTGTTTTTGCCGTCTATGATATGCTGCTCTAATCTCCATCTGTGACTAATCTGATTGCCCTGTCATCAGCCCAGCAGTGTGTGTGTGTGTGCCCGATGCTAATTTGGAAGCCATTTCACACGGGTCTTATGCTTCATTGTATATCGCCTGTGTGGCGAGGTCTGCGGCAAACAACAGAAATTTGTTCCTCTAAGATCTTGATCCTATCACACACACACACACACACCCCTCCCCGCTTGCCGTTGTAAAGAGGATTAAGCTGAGATTTGTCACGTTGCAGAGGGAATTATTGGCACAGAGATAATCTCCGATCCACCTAATTTGTCGCCGCTGAGGAAAAGAATCAGAAATGTGATGGGTCTCAAAAACCTCATGTTTTCCTATTGATTAGCATTGACTGGGTGTCCAGCTTGGGAGACGCCATTATCTGACCATTGATGGTTCTAGAGATGGTGCTTTTTGTGTGGGTATTCTCTGACGCCTGAGGCTGGTGGACCCTCGTACTCTCTGGACAACTGTAGATCATTGCCTTCAATCAGCCACACTTTGTCTCATCAACCAGTGCTGTGACACAAGGAGCATTTCACTAAGAGAGCAGTTAGCACTAACTGGCTGAGCAAACAGTTTTCACAACAGGTAATCAATTGGGGAAATTAGCTTGATTTAATCTCAGCAGCCGCAGCAATCTCAGATCATTACATCAGTTATTGGTGTTTATTTTCAACAAGACTTTAATAAATCGTGGGTGGAAATGCACACAAACATAAAAAATGCTCCAACTACTATTTGGGGGTCTTAAAAACAAAGCAAGGTAAAGAGCAGTAAAACTTAATAGTATCAATAATATTATGTGATATTAGATAAAAAATGTATTGTATTCTATACATATTATTCATGAAATTTTAAAATGTTCATTAGATCATGATAACAAAATAGATAATTTAGTACTGCTACTTGAACAATACGTATCTATATTTTTCATGGAGAGCTTGAGGGTAAAAAATATGACCAGCAGAATTTCATTGGAAAGCTCAAAGTGGTGTGCATTGCTGTTAAAAATCGTAGTTGCACAACGCACATGCACACACACACACACACACACACACACACACACACACGCATATATACAGCGGGGAAAACAAGTATTGAACACGTCAACATTTTTCTCATTAAACATATTTCTGATGGAACCATTGACCTGAGATTTTCACCAGATATCAGTAACAACCCAAGTAGTCCATACATGCAAAGAAATCAAGGCAACCGTGTTCACGAAACAAGTTATATTTAATAAAGTGGAATGACACAGGGAATAAGTATTGAACACGCTTGGTGAAATTCATTTAATATTTAATAGAAAAGCCTTTGTTGGTAATAGTTCAAAATCTCAAAGGAAGATTCCATCTCCAAGGATGGTAATAGGAAGAAAAATAGCTACAGTAAGTACATCTCAAGGATTTAAACCATGCCCAATTTTTATTCAGAGTTTTAATTACTATAAATTTGTAAAAATATGTGTTCTTTAATTGACCTGACTTTAGTTGCTCTATATAAATCAAATTGTCCCAGTTTTGAGGCCACCCTGAGTAAGAACCTGACCACTTTAGAGCTCAGGGTTAAACTTGTGCTCATATCAGAGATGCAGTGACAGGCAGAAAGGGATATTTATCCACATTTTTTTGCCATTTATCAGCTGTCTCGGTGATGTTTCAGATCATGCTTCATCTCTCTTACGGGCTGTTTTTTTACCTTTGATTCTGCCATCTAAGGTCAACATTTCTGCTCTATTGTGATGTCTCAGACACGTCTGGCTTGCTTTTGGTGAGATTCTGAGGTGTGACACACGTTGACTCTGTTCGTTGGCATTTAAAAAATTGCCGGCTCTCCAAATGTGAAGTCTGCTACTAAAGGTCAGAATTTCAAATATTGAAAGGCCACAAACTGTACAAAGACTCTGTGTGTCTTGTTCCTAATTGGCCTAAAGCGTGCCTCCGTCGACAGTAACTCCAAATTTAAAAAATGTATTTTTGTGGACTGAATCATAAGGCAGCAGTCTGAGTCAAATTCACCACCCACTGCAAGACAGTTTGTCATTTTGTCCCTCAAACTGTGAAAGTCCCATATGTGTGGCTGACTGTGCACTGGTCCCAAATTAAGAAGAGGGTTCACACCTACTAGATCTCATTTATATTATTGATTGAAATATGAAAAAAATGAAGAGTCATTTAATTGTCATGGAGGTGGAAAATGACTGCAGAAGTTTAAATTGTATTTTCTTCAATTCTGTGATTATATAAAGTTATACAAAAGCCCTCTGCTGGTGTCATCGGCAATACAGGTGGATACATATCTTAACCAAAGACACATAACTGCAGTAGTCAGAGAAATGTCAAGATCGTGGGTTTAGGTGGGATTAGTCTCCCTTGTAAAGGCCCATTCCAGCTGTGCACCAAATAAATCTGAAGGAAAGTTTAGAAACCTCTGCAATGGGCATCAAATGTCAGAATGTTCAGGTTGAGCTTACTGTCGCTCATCAAAAATGGCAGTTTTAGGAGTTGCAACTAGCTGTTTCCAGGACTGTATACTGTCATTTGCATATACAGACAAACTTAAATTGAGGGCTGCTTTCCTAAAAATCTTAAATCTAACTAACCAATCTAACCTTTAAAAATGGTTAATGCTTGTTGTTATTTTTTTTTTTTTAATTTCTCAAAGTAAATGTGATGTTACCCAAGCCAAGCACTGCTGTCAAATTTGGAGCACTGGCCCTTTTAAACAGCACTTCCTTGCAGTGGACAAGGGTTTAAATACTTCTGTTTCTTTTCCTTTACTCTTTCATTCATTGTTCATTTCTGAGTTGCTGATTCAAATAATTTTATTGATTAATTACACGTTTATGTGCTCAAAATGCCTTGGCTAAAGATATGTAAAAGCTTAGGATTAGGGTTAAGGGAAGGTGAGGGTCTACTTTCAACACATTACATCTCCCACCTTCTACCATCTCACTGCATGTAATTATTTTCACAACCACTAGAGCTTTCTTTTTTTCAAACATGCAACTGTAAGGCATAAATCCTGGTAGCAAGGAGGACAAGCTGTAGTATATATATACTGTATATACACTGTATATATATATATATATATATATATATATATATATATATATATATATATATATATATATATATATACTGTATATATATATATATATATCACAAATTTTGGGGGAAAAAAAGGAAGACGATTCTAATCTCTGGGTTGAGCTGGGTTGGATCATGCTAGCTTTGATCCAAATAAACAGAAGTTAGCAGGCTTACCTGTCTGTCATTCATCAAAAGGTAGCCCAGCATTCATAATGTGATGCTCATTTTCATTTTTTCAGTCTGATCACCATCGTCATTAGTTATAATTGGTTTAACATAATTATCTGGGTTCAGATTTATGATCATTACAACATCATCAGCATCACTGTCATCTAAGAGCAGAGATGGAGAGATAACAGCCTAATCGTATTGTGCTGGGCACACTGATGTCCTCATTTATTTAGTCAATAGAACAATAACAAGTCTTATGTAGCATCAGTAATTCTCTGTAGATATGTCCCTGTAGTATTTTTAAATATCCCACATTGCGACTTTTTCCTTTGATCAAAGCTATACCCACTGAGTTATTTCCAGGTAAATACAGAAATAAAACTTTATATTCCTCTGATTTTTTGCCTTTTATCATACATATAAGCGTTATTACAATATGTTCAAAGTAACAACAGCAAAAATATCAACAAAATGATCAGCATGAAGAATCACCAGAGGCACTGTGATGTGATAGTATCACAATCTTGTGGTGCAGTGAGTATTGTGATGTCGTATATTGTGATTTCCCATCCCAGTCTGTCTTGTTCAGTTCCCAGCTAGATCTCCAGTCACTCCTTTGTTATACTGACCTAACCAGACAGAGAGCATTTGGAACCGTGTAATGGATTGAAAAGTCAGTTGGTTTTTACTACTTTGGTACCCAAAAAACTGAGTTTGTATTTGCAGTATTTATTAATACTTGGTTTCTCTAAATCGATACAGTATCATGGACACAAGTATTGTGATACTACAATGTATCAGCCCCCCCCACCCCAGCATTACTTTGACTTCATATCTTATTTATCTTTTTTATTTATGTTAAATGTTTATTACCTTCAGAGTACATTTTTGTGGTAGACTGCAAGTCTAAAATAAATCATTACTGGCACATGCCTCTAGGGGGAACTATCTGTATTGTTTAGCATTACTATGAAGGGGACACATTAGAGCAAGAGTGTGAAAACCCCGCGCAGAATCCATGTTCAGTCTTATTATGTGTGTTGCAGAATAAACGGCAGAGTTAGCCAAAGAAATAACTCAAGTGTGATCATTGCTACACGGTAGGATATCACACAATTGGCGACGAGGATTAAAAAAAAAAAAATCAGCGGCGAGAAACAGAGAACATTACAAGTGTGGCGAACTCAAGTGACTCCAGTAGTTCGAGTGCAAGTTCAGAGGAGGAAAAACGAGGTTTCCCCACCACGACGAGCAATGGCGGCTGTAATCGGAACGGTAACCCCTTTTGATAACTCGACTCAGTCATGGGAAGAATATAGTGAAATGTTGGACTTTTTCTTCCAAGCTAATGAGATTGAGGAGCCAGACAAAAGGAAGGCTGTACTGTTGAGTGGAGTTGGTGCAACTACTTACAGCTTGTTGAGAAATTTAATAAGCCCTGCATTACCGAAAGATAAAACGTACGACCAGCTTACTGCTGAGCTGCAGAAGCACTTCAGCCCCAAACCGAGTGAAATCGTGCAACGATTCAAATTTAATTCACGCATAAGGAGGAACACTGAGTCCATAGCAGAGTATGTGGCAGAATTGAAGAAATTAACACTGCACTGTGATTACAAAGACTCAATGGAAGAAATGTTAAGAGACAGACTTGTGTGTGGAGTGAATGATGACCGAATGCAACGGCGACTTTTATCTGAAACAAAACTCACTTTTGTGAAGGCTTTGGAATTATGCCAAGCGATGGAAACAGCAGCTAAAGATGTGAGAGAAATGCAGTGGAAACTGGCAGAGGACGCAGCAACGCATGTTCGTGTGCCTAAGACCCAAGTAGGTGTCCACAAAGTGTCGACTGACAAAACTCAGCACAAATTCCCCAGTTGTTATCGCTGCAAAGGCCAGCACAATGCCGCCGAGTGCAAATTTGCCACTGAGCTGTGTCATAATTGTGGCAAGCGAGGGCACATTAAGAAAGCATGTAGAATAAAGGTGGACAGCGCACAGGTGCTGAAAGCGACAGTTAATGGGCAAAAGTATGAAAACAAGGGCCCAGGAAAGGAACAGCGAGCGAATCAACTGAGAGGGGAGGGAGAAAGTGATACAGAAGACATGGGTTTTCACACAATTTACAACACGTCAGAGGAGCTGACCAAGGTAGCGCCCATCACGCGTACCATGAATGTTAATGGAATGAAAGTAACATTTGAAGTTGATACAGGCTGTGGAGTAACCATATTAAGTAAACAGCAATATACACAACTGTGGAAGAAAACAGACACAGCAGAATTAAATCCCTGTTCATTAAAATTAAAAACATACACAGGAGAGAAGCTAGACGTGCTAGGCATGGCACAAGTGAAGGTGCAACACAAAAACAAAGAAAAGGACTTACCTGTAGTAGTAGTTGGGAGCGAAGGACCAAATCTACTAGGGCGAAGTTGGCTACAAGAACTGGCCATGATGGATCAGTTGGTGAATAAAGTGGAATCTCAGCCCAAATTGCAGCTGGAGGAGATCCTCGAAAGACACGCTGAGGTGTTCAAAGAAGGCGTAGGACAGCTAAAAGGTGTCACTGCAAAGATTAATGTGGACAAGGAGGCCCAACCACGATTCTGCAAACCCCGACCGGTACCCTATGCAGTCAAGCCACTGGTCGAAAGCGAGCTACAGAGGCTGCTGGATGACAAGATCATTGAGCCAGTGCAGGTTGCAGAATGGGCGGCGCCCATAGTCCCAGTGAGAAAGCCGGATGGCTCCATTAGAATATGTGGAGATTACAAACTCACTGTCAATCGAGCATCACGGGTGGATCAGTATCCAATTCCTAAAGTGGAGGACCTCTTCGCACAGCTGAACGGCGGCCGACACTTCACGAAATTAGACATGAGTCACGCCTACCAACAAGTAGTCCTGGAAGAAGAATCAAGAAAGTATGTAAACATCAATACACACAAAGGCTTATATACCTACACACGCTTACCATTTGGAGTAGCTTCCAGTCCTGCTATATTCCAGAGAACTATGGAGGGCATCCTAGGTGGAATTCCGAATGTTGCCATTTATTTGGATGACATCCTTTGTACAGGACCAAATGAACAAGAACATCTGAAAACGCTGGAGGAAGTGCTTCAACGGTTGGAGAAAAGCGGTCTGAGGTTGAAAAGAAGCAAGTGTGAGTTCATGGGAAAAGAGGTGGTGTTCCTAGGCCACAAGATCAACGCCAGTGGTCTACACCCTCTAACAGACAAAGTGGAAGCCATTGCGGAGGCGCCTGAGCCACAAAATGTTACTGAGTTAAAAGCCTACCTGGGCTTGTTGAACTATTACCATAGGTTCCTCCCAAAGCTCTCCACGCTGCTGGCACCACTACATACCTTACTTAAGAAGGAAGAAAAATGGTCATGGGGGGTCAAGCAGCAGAAGGCGTTTGAAGAGTCCAAAGTGCTACTTCAGTCCTGTAGTGTGTTAGTGCACTATGATTCAAACAAACCACTCATCCTGGCGTGTGACGCATCACCCTACGGTGTGGGTGCTGTACTCTCTCATCGTATGGAGGATGGCTCAGAGAGACCCATAGGGTTCGTCTCAAGAACTCTTAGTGCAGCTGAGAAAAACTACTCCCAGCTAGACAAGGAGGGCCTTGCAGTAGTATTTGGTGTAAAAAAATTCCACAAATACCTGTACGGGAGACAGTTCGCTATAGTGACTGACCACAAGCCACTAATTTCACTGTTCAGTGAAATGAGAGCCATACCCCAGATGACATCTCAGAGAATTCAGAGATGGGCCGTTACATTAGCAGCGTATGAGTACACCATCGTTTACAAAGCCGGACGGGACCATACGAATGCTGACGCGATGAGTAGGCTACCCTTGGATGGAGGAAGAGACAGCACGCCTGAGGAGGAGGAGAGAGTGCTATTGTTTGAAGATATCGGCGTGCCCCTGGTGAACGCACAACAAATAAAGAAGTGGACAGACAAAGACCCTGTTCTAGCAAGAGTGCGAGAATACATCTTGCGAGGATGGCCGAAGATGAACAGTCCTGAGTTCATTCCCTATGCCCGACGACAGGATGAGCTCAGCACCCAGGAAGGTTGTATCCTGTGGGGAGGACGCGTGGTTGTTCCACCACCTGGTAGGAATGCCTTACTGCAACAACTACACCAAGCACACCCTGGCATCACTCGCATGAAAGCGTTGGCGAGGAGTTACATGTGGTGGCCCAACATGGATGCAGAGGTGGAGGCGCTTGTGAAGTCATGTGCGGCATGCCAGGAGAACAGGAACAGTCCTCCAGCAGCCCCACTACATCCCTGGGAAGTTCCAGATAAACCATGGAGAAGAATTCACATTGACTACGCAGGTCCATGGATGGGAAGAAAGTTGAGGTCAACATTTGACTTAATACATCCAGACTTCAGAAACAAAGTGCATGACAAACAAGAGAAACAAAAAGGTTATCATGACATGCATGCTAGAGAGAGAATACTGAGAGAAGGAGACGTGGTCTACACCCGCAACTTTGGCTCAGGACCAGCCTGGGTACCAGGAGAAATAACAGAAAAGACAGGCCCTGTGTCATTCAAGGTGACATTAGGTCATGGACAAGTGGTGAGGCGACACATCGACCAAGTTCGTGGTAGGAGCTCCATTCCCCTGCCGATGGCACCAGAGGTGTTGTCTGACACCCATCCTGAGGAGAGCATCAACGAACCACCACTTCAGGTGAAACCTGAGGTAACCGTCTCTGCAGATTCTACGGGCAGCACTGCAGCAGCCGAAACAGTGGAGCAGTCTGAGTCTTCACCTGCAGTTGGCTCACCCGCCGTGAGAAGATCTCAGCGAGCTAGGAAAGCTCCAGACTACTTGAAGGACTATACTTAGTCAGTAGTGAGTTCCCCAGCCACAGGACAAGAATGCGTCCTGGAACCTCACTGGGATGCGGTAGTCAAACCAAATCCCCAGTTAGACTGTTATGTGTGTTATACATGTGAAAAAAAAAAAAAAAAAGAAAAGAAAAGAGAAAGAAATTATATGTATGGCACATGTGTTTAAGAAGTTAAAGTAACTGTGATTGTTTAGGATTAAATGGGAGTTCCAGGATGTCTAGCATAATTGGCTAAGGTAATTAAAAGTAGTTTAATCTAGAGGGGAGGGATGTGGTAGACTGCAAGTCTAAAATAAATCATTACTGGCACATGCCTCTAGGGGGAACTATCTGTATTGTTTAGCATTACTATGAAGGGGACACATTAGAGCAAGAGTGTGAAAACCCCGCGCAGAATCCATGTTCAGTCTTATTATGTGTGTTGCAGAATAAACGGCAGAGTTAGCCAAAGAAATAACTCAAGTGTGATCATTGCTACACGGTAGGATATCACAATTTTCATGTTTCTTATTTGTTTTCCATTTAGAGGATTTTACATATTGTTTCTTTCTATTGAGGTTTTGATGGATTTAACAACTTCTGCATATTTGTTTTACTGTTGCCATTCTAAATACAACTTGCTTTTTCAAGGCTCTGATGGCGATTATGTCTGTCTTACTTTCTTTTTTCCTTTTTAAAATTTTTATTCTGGTCTCTGTAATTGAATGTCAGAAAGGATGTGTGATTGTCTAGGCTGAGCCCACACCAACATTTTTTTAAGCAATTTTAACAAATTTTGAAAATAATGGGTCAGTTTTTGTTGATTTTGGCACCTTGTATTTTTAAAAATAAATAAATCAGTGACTTTGTGAAAAGACAAAAAAACAAAAACAAGACCAGGGTGCAGGAAACAAAGAGAACTGGCAACTCGTGTCCAGGAAATCTCGCACAATCTTTTTTGGTCAAACATGACTTTAGACAACACACGCAGAAAATCCTTTCATCTTTCATCAGCTCACTTTCTAATGGATTGTTCCTTTCTCATGACAGTCCATAGAGTTTATGCTCATCTGTCTTTGGTTTGTAAATATTCAACATGTTGAGTATTTACAATTTGCGATTGGAACAGTCTAAACATTTTTCTAAGCTGAAGACAAGCTAATTGGTAAGACCACCAAGCTGTTTGGGACTTCCCCTACAAGTGTTGGAACTGGAGAATCGGGCCCAAAATGAGTGCGTCCCCCTTGTTAGCAAAATGACCCAAAACCATGCCACTTATTAACATGCCATCCGACCATCCCATCTCCATAAAGAGTACAAGGATACTATATTAACCAGTTACAACATGTACTCAAGTAGCTTTTTTACAAAATTGCACTTTCATGACTCGTGTTGCTTGTCAGAATAACATTTCAAAGAAGAAAATGTCACAAATTGGCGAGAGTATAAGTGCAAATTCACAAGAAAAAATTAATAGAAAGGTTTCAAATTTATGTATATCATATATTTGTGTGGGGGGGAAAAAGGTGACCTTATCAAAAAAATGTCAAATTTATAGGAAAAAAGTACTAAATTTATTTAAATAGTCACAAATTTGCCAGGGAATATTTACAATTTTATCAGAAAAACTCTTGTAAATTTGCAAGAGAAATGTTAATTTGCAAGAAAAAAGAAGCAAATTTACTGAAAAAAAATCACAAGTTCATGAGAAAACAAATGCAAATTTATTGGAAAAGTTAAAAATTTACATTATATATTATTTAACTTACAAGTCAAAGTTTAACATATTCAAGAAAAAAAGTGAATTATTTTGCAATTTTGAAAATGTGAATTTATTTGGAAAAAATGTTAAATACAATTGTGAAGATTTTGTTCTTGTAAATTTGCATTTTTTCTTGTAAATTTATACAGCAGGGAAAATAAGTATTGAACTCATCAACATTTTTCTTATTAAACATATTTCTGATGGAGCCATTGACCTGAGATTTTCACCAGATATCAGTAACAACCCAAGTAATCCATACATACAAAGAAATCAAGGCAACTGTGTTCACAAAATAAGTTATATTTAATAAAGTGGAGTGACACAGGGAGTAAGTATTGAGTACATGAAAAAAGAGAGGTGCAAAAATGCATAGAAAGCCAAGAAACCAGCTGAAATCCATCAGAATTTAGGAAGCCATCCCACCCCCCATAAGTGCAAGTTAATTTCAACTGGTTAAATGCTAATAGCCTTTAAAAAGGTCTGTGAATATCAGATTGTCACACCACAAAGAATTCATGATGGGTAGAAGCAAAGAGCTCTCTCTAGACCTTTGCAACCTTATTGTTGCAAAATATAATGATGGCATTCGTTACAAGCGCATTTCTAAACTGCTGAATGTTCCAGTGAGCACTGTTGGAGCCATCATTCGCAAGTGGAAAGAACATCATTTTACCATAAACCGGCCACGACCAGGAGCTCCTCGCAAGATTTCTGACAGAGGAGTCAAAAGAATTATCAGAACAGTCATCAAAGAGCCAAAGACCG
Source organism: Pholidichthys leucotaenia (assembly GCA_020510985.1). NCBI lineage: Eukaryota > Metazoa > Chordata > Actinopteri > Cichliformes > Pholidichthyidae > Pholidichthys > Pholidichthys leucotaenia. Next base: position 329,274,275 of record CM035840.1, on the reverse strand, counting down.
CTCGTGGAGAGATCCAGAAAGACCTGGAATTTGCAGGTACTGCTGTTTCAAAGAAAACAATAAGTAATGCACTCAACCAACAAGGGCTGTATGCCCACTCACCCTGTAAGACTCCATTGTTGAAGAAAAATCTTGTTGAAGCTCACTTAAAGTTTGCTGCACAACATTTGGGCAATTAAGTAAAATACTGTGCATCCGGAAAGTATTCACAGAACTTCACTTTTCCCACATTTTGTTATGTTACAGCTTTATTCCAAAATTGATTATTTATTTATTTTTCCTCAAAATTCTACACACAATACCCCATAATACCAATGTGAAAAGAAGTTGTTTTTTTTTTGTTTTTTTTTTTTAGATTTTTGCAAATTTATTAAAAATAAAAAAAACTAAGAACGCACATGTGCATAAGTATTCACAGCCCTTGCCATGAAGCTTAAAATTGAGTTCAGGTGCATCCTGTTTCCACTGATCATTCTTGAGATGTTTCTACAGCTTAATTGGAGTCCACCTGTGGTAAATTCAGTTTACTGGACATGATTTGGAAAGGCACAAACTTGTCTAGGTCCCACAGTTGACAGTGCATGTCAGAGCACAAACCAAGCATGAAGTCAGAAAGGAATTGTCTGATCTCCAAGACAGGATTGTCTCGAGGCACAAATCTGGGGAAGGGTACAGAAAAATTTCTGCTGCTTTGAAGGTCCCAGTGAGCACAGTTGCCTCCATCATCCATAAATGTAAGAAATTTGGAAACACCAGGACTCTTCCTAGAGCTGGCTGGCCGTCTAAACTGAGCGATCGGGGAAGAAGGGCCTTAGTCAAGGAGGTGACCAAGAACCCAATGGTCACTCTGTCACAGCTCCAGCATTCCTCTGTGGAGAGGGAACCTTCCAGAAGGACAACCATCTCTGCAGCAATCCACCAATCAGGCCTGTATGGCAGAGTGGCCAGACGGAAGCCACTTCATAGTAAAAGGCACATAGTAGCCCACCTGGTGTTTGCCAGAAAGCACCTGAAGGACTCTCAGACCATGAGAAACAAAATTCTCTGGTTTGATGAGACAAAGATTGAACTCTTTGGCGTTGAATGCCAGGCGTCATGTTTGGAGAAAACCAGGCACCGCTTATCACCAGGCCAATACCATCCCTACAGTGAAGCATGGTGGTGGCAGCAGCATGCTGTGGGGATGTTTTTCAGCGGCAGGAACTGGGAGACTAGTCAGGATAGAGGGGAAGATGAATGCAGCAATGTACAGAGACATCCTGAATGAAAACCTGCTCCAGAGCACTCTTGACTTCTGACTGGGGCGACAGTTCATCTTTCAGCAGGACAACGACCCTAAGCACATAGCCAAGATAAACCAGGAGTGGCTTCAGGACAACTCTGTGAATGTCCTTGAGTGGCCCAGCCAGAGCCCAGATTTGAATCCAATTGAACATCTCTGGAGAGATGTGAAAATGGCTGTGCACCAACACTTCCCATCCATCCTGATGGAGCTTAAGAGATGCTGCAAAGAGGAATGGGCAAAACTGCCCAAAGACAGGTGTGCAAAACTTGTGGCATCATATTCAAAAAGACTTGAAGCTTTAATTGCTGCCAAAGGTGCATCAACAAAGTATTGAGCAAAGGCTGTGAATACTTATGTACATGTGATATCCTAGTTTTTATTTTTAATAAATTTGCTCTCAAAAAAACTTTTTTTATATTGTCATTACGGGGTATTTTGTGAAGAGTTTTGAGGAAAAAATGAATTTAATTCATTTTGGAATAAGGCTGTAACATAACAAAATGTAGAAAAAGAGAAGCGCTGTGTATACATTCTGGATGCACTGTACTGGGAGAATATAGTCTGGTTAGATGAGACCAAAATTGGAGTTTTTGGATGCCACAACACACAGCATATTTGGAGGAGAACTGGCACTGCATATCAGCCCCAAAACACCATACCAACAGTGAAAGTTTGGAGGTGGGAGTATCATGGTGTGGGCTGTTTTTCAGCACATGGTACAGGCAGACTTCATATAATTGAAGGAAAGATGAATGGACAAATGCACAGAGACATCCTTGGTAAGAACCTGTTGCCATCTGCTAAGATGCTGAAGATGAAACGAGGGTCAACATTTCAGCAAGACAATGATCCCAAACACACAGCCAAGGAAACTCAACTGGCTCTAGAGAAGGAAAGCAAAGCTGCTAGAATGGCCCAGTCAGTCACCTGACCTGAATCCAATTGAAAATTTTTGGAACGAACTGAAGATCAGAGTTCATAGAAGACACCCATGTCTTCAAGAAGACACCACTCTGTCTTCAAGATTTGAAGACAGTTTGTGTGGAAGAATGGGCTAAAATCACTCCAGAGCATATACTGTATATATACTCACCGGCCACTTTATTAGGTACACCTGTCCAACTGCTCGTTAACACTTAATTTCTAATCAGCCAATCACATGGCGGCAACTCAGTGCATTTAGGCATGTAGACATGGTCAAGACAATCTCCTGCAGTTCAAACCGAGCATCAGTATGGGGAAGAAAGGTGATTTGAGTGACTTTGAACGTGGCATGGTTGTTGGTGCCAGAAGGGCTGGTCTGAGTATTTCAGAAACTGCTGATCTACTGGGATTTTCACGCACAACCATCTCTAGGGTTTACAGAGAATGGTCCGAAAAAGAAAAAATATCCAGTGAGCGGCAGTTCTGTGGGCGGAAATGCCTTGTTGATGCCAGAGGTCAGAGGAGAATGGCCAGACTGGTTCGAGCTGATAGAAAGGCAACAGTGACTCAAATAACCACCCGTTACAACCAAGGTAGGCAGAAGAGCATCTCTGAACGCACAGTACGTCGAACTTTGAGGCAGATGGGCTACAGCAGCAGAAGACCACGCCGGGTGCCACTCCTTTCAGCTAAGAACAGGAAACTGAGGCTACAATTTGCACAAGCTCATCGAAATTGGACAATAGAAGATTGGAAAAACGTTGCCTGGTCTGATGAGTCTCGATTTCTGCTGCGACATTCGGATGGTAGGGTCAGAATTTGGCGTCAACAACATGAAAGCATGGATCCATCCTGCCTTGTATCAATGGTTCAGGCTGGTGGTGGTGGTGTAATGGTGTGGGGAATATTTTCTTGGCAGTCTTTGGGCCCCTTGGTACCAATTGAGCATCGTTGCAACGCTACAGCCTACCTGAGTATTGTTGCTGACCATGTCCATCCCTTTATGACCACAATGTACCCAACTTCTGATGGCTACTTTCAGCAGGATAATGCGCCATGTCATAAAGCTGGAATCATCTCAGACTGGTTTCTTGAACATGACAATGAGTTCACTGTACTCAAATGGCCTCCACAGTCACCAGATCTCAATCCAATAGAGCATCTTTGGGATGTGGTGGAACGGGAGATTCGCATCATGGATGTGCAGCCGACAAATCTGCGCCAACTGTGTGATGCCATCATGTCAATATGGACCAAACTCTCTGAGGAATGCTTCCAGCACCTTGTTGAATCTATGCCACGAAGAATTGAGGCAGTTCTGAAGGCAAAAGGGGGTCCAACCCGTTACTAGCATGGTGTACCTAATAAAGTGGCCGGTGAGTGTATATATATATATATATATATATATATATATACAGTGGGGGAAAAAAGTATTTAGTTAGCCACCAATTGTGCAAGTTCTCCCACTTAAAAGATGAGAGAGGTGTCCAATTTTCATCATAAGTATACCTCAACTATGAGAGACAAAATGAGAAAAAAAAATCCAGAAAATCACATTGAAGGATTTTTAATGAATTAATTGGTAAATTCCTTGGTAAAATAAGTATTTGGTCAATAACAAAAGTTCATCTCAGTACTTTGTTATATACCCTTTGTTGGCAATGACAGAGGTCAAATGTTTTCTGTAAGTCTTCACAAGGTTTTCACACACTGTTGCTGGTATTTTGACCCATTCCTCCATGCAGATCTCCTCTAGAGCAGTGATGTTTTGGGGCTGTCGCTGGGCAACACAGACTTTCAACTCCCTCCAAAGATTTTCATTGGGGTTGAGCTCTGGAGACTGGCTAGGCCACTCCAGGACCTTGAAATGCTTCTTACGAAGCCACTCCTTCGTTGCCCGGGCAGTGTGTTTGGGATCATTGTCATGCTGAAAGACCCAGCCACATTTCATCTTCAATGCCCTTGCTGATGGAAGGAGGTTTTCACTCAAAATCTCATCATACATTGCCCCATTCATTCTTTCCTTTACACGGATCAGTCGTCCTGGTCCCTTTGCAGAAAAACAGCCCCAAAGTATGATATTTTCACTCCCATGCTTCACAGTAGGTATGGTGTTCTTTCTCCTCCAAACACGACAAGTTGAGTTTTTACCAAAAAGTTCTATTTTGGTTTCATCTGACCATATGGCATTCTCCCAGTCCTCTTCTGGATCATCCAAATGCTCTCTAGCAAACTTCAGACAGGTCTGGACATGTACTGGCTTAAGCAGGGGGACACGTCTGGCACTGCAGGATTTGAGTCCCTGGTGGCGTAGTGTGTTACTGATGGTAGCCTTTGTTACTTTGGTCCCAGCTCTCTGCAGGTCATTCACTAGGTCCCCCCGTGTGGTTCTGGGATTTTTGCTCACCGTTCTCGTGATCATTTTGACCTCACGGGGTGAGATCTTGCGTGGAGCCCCAGATCGAGGGAGATTATCAGTGGTCTTGTATGTCTTCCATTTTGTAATAATTGCTCCCACAGTTGATTTCTTCACACCAAGCTGCTTACCTATTGCAGATTCAGTCTTCCCAGCCTGGTGCAGGTCTACAATTTTGTTTCTGGTGTCCTTTGACAGTTCTTTAGTCTTGGCCATAGTGGAGTTTGGAGTCTGACTGTTTGAGGTTGTGGACAGGTGTCTTTTATACTGATAACGAGTTCAAACAGGTGCCATTAATACAGGTAACAAGTGGAGGACAGAGGAGCCTCTTAAAGAAGAAGTTACAGGTCTGTGAGAGCCAGAAATCTTGCTTGTTTGTAGGTGACCAAATACTTATTTTACCAAGGAATTTACCAATTAATTCATTAAAAATCCTTCAATGTGATTTTCTGGATTTTTTTTTTCTCATTTTGTCTCTCATAGTTGAGATATACCTGTGATGAAAATTGGAGACCTCTCTCATCTTTTAAGTGGGAGAACTTGCACAATTGGTGGCTGACTAAATACTTTTTTGCCCCACTGTATATATATATATATATATATATATATATATACTGTATATAAGTGGTGTTGGACGATTAAATTTTTTAATCATGATTAATCTTTTGGAATGTTGAGTTAACCATGACACCCTCATCGCGTGCTTTTCCCTGCAGATACAGTGTACCTTAAGTTGGTAGTTTTTCAAGTTTGTCATACTGTTATGAACATGGGAGTGAACAAATATGCTTGCTGTCTTCACCTGCAGGTATATTAAAGCTCTCAACATATCCAAAATGACAAAAACTATCCAGAATATTCTCCACAAAATTCTCAAAAGTATTACTGCATGTGTAAACAACAGAATGCCAGGGCTCAAAAACATCACTGAACAACAACCAGCCAACCAGCAGCCACAAAAGGAGCTTGCTCTTTCTCCCATAGCAAACACCCACCACTTTTAAGTAGATCAACATAAAACCTCGTGTGTCACAACAGACACAATTTCCGTTTTAGCAGAAAAATTGCAAACATAAACGAGCAACTATCTCGCCCTTGATGACACCCCACTGTGCTGCAAAAACGGCGGGGAAGTGAATGGACATTACGAATACAGCTTGAGAATTTTTTTAGACTGGTATTCACCAACAGTTCGACCCAAAGCTATGAGGATGAAAACAGGCAAATTTCTGTCTGTGTCAGCTGCTGGAGGTCAGCTACAACCTAGCATGTAGCTACTAGCCAGCTAGCCAGCTTCTACAGAAGAAGAACAACCCAACATGCAAGCAAAGTTTTGGAAGAGGCTGTAACAATTATCCAAGTGAGATCTCTGAGAGATAACGTTGTACAGTAAACTTAAGCATGACAGCACTCGTCCATAGCTGTAATCCAGCTTGTTTGACTTCGCAATGTCTGCAAGGCGCACACAGTGTCTGTGGTGAGAACGGCTTTGGTATGGAGAGCCACTAGGCCACTAACTGCCATTAAATGCAATCCCAAAATTTGTCGCCGTTAACGGGAGCAAAACGTTAACGGGCGATTAACACGATAACGCCAACACCACTAAAATAACACACACACACACACACACACACACACACACACACACACACACACACACACACACACACACACACAGAGTGGGAAAAATAAGTATTGAATACTTTTAAATAAGTATTCAATACTTACAGTAGTTCCCCCGCTGTATTTTTTGCTTGGAAACATGTTTTCTTCCTCATTCATGAGTTGTTATTTTTCCTCATGAATTTGTAACTTTTTATCTAAATCTGGTAAATGCTTATGGTAAAATTGTGACTATTCAAATTATAAATTTGCATTTTATTAACCTCTTGCACTCTGGGATACCGCAGGTGGTCACGTCTCTGCGTCCTAGTGCGTCCTAGTGCGCACTGTACGTCTCAGTGCGCACTGAAAAAAAAAAATGCTGCATTTCCGTTCTTCCAGTACAGACAGCCGCAAACAGAAAGCCAAAAGAGTGTTTTGATTGGTTTAGATTTGATTGACCTCTCATTCGACTAATAAGAGCCTTGAATTGGGTTTCTGAAACCTTGAAGAACCAATGACTGAAAACCTAGCAAGAAGGACCCGCCTACCAACGACTGCGAATACAACGAGCCAATTGAAGCAGAGAAGTTTGACGATTGAAAGCGTGCGTCCCATGCGTAAAATCTGTTTTGTGTAAGCCGCTGTGTGTAACGGTAGCATTCACCAGTCTTTTTTTATTACTATTGTTCTTATTTGTTTTGAAAAATAGTTTGCCAAAACCGCAATCATAGAATCATGGTTTGACCGGGTCGCGTGACCAGAACCACGAGTCGTAACAAGCGGACCAGCTTCATGGTCGTCTGACAATGAGGAACAGATGTTCCCCAACGACACTGCTGTTGTGGACAGGTAAGTGTTATAAGCTAAATTATTCTTTATCACTGAGAATAGTACTAAAAATGACTTTTGACCGATCGGTAAATTACAACGGTGCGTCATCGCCACATGACGGACCGTTGACGGACCGTTTTTTTGTGCGCCGAGCTCCTCTGTAGCGGGGGGGGGGGGGGAGTTGTTATCCTCTACATTGCAGATATTTTAGTATAATTTTCATTGCACTGTAGGTTATTTTTTCTTGTAAAAAAAGGCCACACATTTTTTACGTGGCATGCTTCTTTGTGTGTGGGGGGCTTGTTTGTTCATTCATTCATTCATGAATGAATAAACAACCCCCCCCCCACACACACACAGCCCTGAGTGTCACCTTTCATTAGATCCCAAGATCAAGCTTCTATGTTGAATCATTCAAAAGTTATAGACGTTTTTCCAAACTGTGCCATTTGGCACAATTTGGCACAGTTCAAAAACGCCTGGGAACAACCTGAGAAAAAAGCTGTGTAATATATTCAATTTTTGTGGTATTGTTACAAAATTTTGACCTCAGCTTGATAACACTTGGTTCTACATTTCTGTTGCATTTTCCAGCCCGGATCTGACAGCTGTGTGTTATTTGCAAGCATTTGTATCTTAAAAAAACACCCAGGCAAACTTTATTTTCTTCAAGTTCAGTATGTTTAGATGACTGTTACTCAGTGGCAGGAGCACTTAGAGAGATTATGACTGTTTTGCCAAAAAATTCAAAGTGTTTTCTTTTAAATGAGACCAGCCCCATGAAGATGCTGCAAAGGGTTGAAGAACAGCTTTTTGATTTACTTTGGGTATGTTATTTTTAGGCGTTTTTAGGGAAATTGACCAGAGTGCAAGGGGTTAACCTCTTAAAATTCTGGTGGACATTTCAAATTTTGTACTGCCACTCAATGAAGAATGAACTTGGTTTTCTTTCTGTATGCTAAATTTAGGAAAATTGGCTGGAATGCTAAGGGGTTAAAAGAAAAGTTGTGAGGAAAAAAACTGCAAATTTACAAGAACAAAGTTGCAAATTTTTGAGGAAAAAAAAATATACAAAATTGCACAAAAAAGTTTCAAAATTGCAAGAAAAAAAATATAGATTTTTCAGAAAAAAGTTGCAAAACTGCAATAAAAAATTGCTTATTTATAAGAATGAAGTTGCAAATATTTGAGAAAAAAGTTTCAAAATTGCAAGAAAAAAGTTACAATTTTGCAAGAAAAAAGTTGCAAATTTACAAGAACAGAGCTGCAAATTTTTGAGAAAGAAAGTTGCACAATTGCAAGAAGAAAGCCACAAAGTCACAAGAAAAAAGTTGTAAATTTAACATCTTAAATTTCAGGTGTTCTGCCAGGGGGACATTTCAAATTTTCTGCAGCCACTCAGTGAAGAAAGAATTTGATTTTCTTTGTGTATGCTAAATTTAGGGAAATTGGCTGGAATGCTGAGGGGTTAAAACATATTTTTGCACCTTTATTCTTACAAACTTGTATTTAATTTACATTTATATGTTTGTATCTCATGCTAAATTTGTGAATACTGCACTCATCCACCGGGTTAAAAAATAATAAATCATCTAGTGGCTGTAACTACCTTGAATAGTGGATTAGTTTTTCTCTGGCTAAAGGAAAATTTGTTTCACTTTTCATGTTAATGTTATACAGTAATTCTTCCCCTATTCCTCAAAAATGTGTGCAAGTGTGACCTATTTTTGTCATTAATAGTGTGGGATTTCAGCATTGGACTCACATGGCTTCAACCCACTGTGACAAACTAACACACTAAAGAGGCACATCCTGCTCAAAGGTTTATTTATGAAGCTTGTTAGTTTTCTTCAATATGATGATTATCATTCATCACACACACACACACTAAAACTGCTATCAATGTATTTCTTTTGCTGACATTAATATTCTCAGTTAGGATCATTATAATGCCATTATCATCTTCATGATTTATGCTTGATAACAAGTCTGCATGCTGCCAAGACACCACACCACAGACTGTGTGTCTGGGTTGGTCATGGGTGGTTGTGGCTGAGACTCTGTAAGCAGTTTCACCAGCGGACCGATGGGAGGGGCGTGACCCAAGCACCTGGTAACAGCATGGCATGAGATGGTGGCCGAACTTCATTTACTTCTCCTTTCCTTCACTACCCCCTCCCCACACACACACCACCATCCTCATTTGGCCTCCACCCACGGTCTCCTTACCACCCTTCGTGATTTGTTTTCCAGTGTTTTTCACTGATAAAGGCGAGCTGGTTGCAGGGTTGGGGTGCGTACGGTTGTGTATGTATGTGTTTTTGTTCCCATTTTTAAACTGTGCTTGCGACAAGTTCTGCACTGCTAGGAGCCGTAATTTTGCATTTTTATGAACCTGTGTGTTTGTCACAGTCGTGCACACAAATAAATACACAACAGGACTAAAACTAACAAGGGAGTCGCTCCTTTTCCGTTCTGTTTTCCAATCACGGCTCCACCATAATTCCCTGTTTTCACTTGGCGAACCGCGATTGTGATCAGCAGCTTCTAGATAAAGCCACAGTGCTGACTGCATTACGTGTTTATGAATTGCTAATGTTGCTATTTATCATGCCGCATGACACGATTTACCATATTGAAAGTCACGGTTAGCGGTTTTACATTTAGGAGGTGAGCGCGATCGACTGTATCATCTGTCATTTTAATTTATGAGAGATTAATGCGGCAAACAGGGTTCCTCCTCCCACGCACTCATCAGGAGTTACAGCTAATGGCTGAATAATCATCACCCTCACATTTAGCACTTGAAACTCTCTGTGCTGCTCTTGCGCACATTTGGAGAAGTACTCGGTGTTTTGGTTAACTTTAGGGGCTTTAACTTTAAAAAACTTGCAGCTTAAATTATTCTGAAATAATTTTGTTTTCAATCATTTATGTCAAACTGATATTAAATCCAGTTGCCTGGGGTTGGCTGCTGTTGCTGCACTGGACATCTGAGTGCTGCAAAGTGAAAATGTTCCTACTCCAAGATGAATTATTCGTCACAAACATGGTCCAAATCCCCCCTCTGCCTTAAGAAAGCTTGGCTCCTAACTAAAACTTGCATGTAAAAAGGAATCCCATTAGGACATGAATATTTTTTATTGGATGTCATACATTATTATGACCCAATGAGACTGAAATGTTCAAAGACCATTTTTTATCACTAAAGTAGATCAGGTTTCTACCAAATGAATTTAGCATTGAATTTCTGTTAAATTTGTCATTCAAAAATATCATGGCAACATCTGGTATATTTGAGTGAATATCAGCTGAGTTTTTTTTGGGGGGGGAGGGGCGCTGTGTTATCAGAACTTTGTGTTTTATGAATGAATGAGAATTTTATACAGTAATGAACATACAATAAAAACAACAAAAAAATATGTAGGACACATGAAAGAACAACCGAAAGGGTGTAGGCTGAAGCTAATGCTTATATAGCGCCTACCCTGTTACGATTTTAAAATCAGTAACATAAAAATTTAAATCATATTCAAAAATCAACAAACAAAATCAAATAGAATAAGTGAGACAAAAAACAAACAAACAAAAACCTTTAAAAGTGCAATATAGAACATTCTGACCTCCTGGCCAGTAGATGTCGCACTCACTGTTGCCTCATGATAACATTGTACGGGTTGCCAGGTAGAGACACAAACGGCGCTGGAAATAAGCGTCAACAGGCAGCAGCAGACTGTGTGGAAATCAGTTTCATTGTGAGTACGAGCCAGTAAAATCATATCAAGCGACAAATCTTGAGCGCCCAGTGATTTTAACCAAGTCTTCTTTGATTTGTATCTCCATTCAACATTTTTATTAAATCACTACCATATAATTATTAATAATTTATAGTCGTGCTACCGTTTCACAGACGTGATTGAACCTGATAATTACATAATTTTGATAATGTAATCATGGCAAAGCTGTAGCTGACTTTAAGGACTTTGCTGCTGGTAGAGTGTTTTGTGCAGATATGCTGTAACACACTCTTGTGGTTTGTTTATGTTCAGCATTTTAGCTAAGAATGCTGTTCTAAAACGAGCTGTTTCTATGGCTAATCCATTGCCTTATTCTGCAGCCAGAGGTAGATACCTCCGATGCCAGCTTGACTGAGGTCAGCCGTGGTCAAGGCAGGGGGAGAGGCAGGAGGGGGCAGAGAACCAGAGGAGTAAGGCTCAGAGACAGTGACCATATAGATGAATCTGTAGTATCAGTGTGATGAATTAACATGGAAGTGTGAAACTAGATTAGATTAGATTAGATTCAACTTTATTGTCATTACACATGTATGAATACAAAGTAACGAAACACAGTTTAGCATCCAATCAGAAGTGCAAAGGACAGCAGTGCAGTATATACGGTAATTGACAGTATGTGCAATTTAAGCAAATATATGCAGCAGTGCAGAAAGTTAAAAGTACTGTTATGTGCAAATAATGTGCAATAAGTTAGATGTAGTTTTGTAGTTATGCAGTTATGTACAGGTGAGGATGGTAAAAGATGATGGTAAGAGAGTCAGCGGGGAACTAAGTTCAATAACGTGACAGCTGTTGGAAAGAAACTGTTTCTAAACCTGCTGGTTCTAGTCCGAAGGCTTCTGAAACGTCTTCTGGAGGGGAGAAGCTGGAACAGTCCATGAGCAGGATGGTTGGAGTCCCTAAGAATGCTGCGTGCCCGGCGCAGACATCTTTTCCTGTAGACGTCCTCTATAGCTGGAAGTGGAGTCCCTGTGATGCGTTGGGCGGTTTTCACCACCCGCTGCAGCGCCTTGCGGTCAGCTACAGAGCAGCTCCCATACCAGAGTGTGATACAGTTGGTCAGGGTGCTCTCTATCACGCAGCGGTAGAAGTTGCCCAGGATGTCAGTTGACAGATGGTTCTTCTTCAATGTCCTCAAGAAGAAGAGGCGCTGATGGGCCTTCTTGATCAGGCTGGTGGTGTTAACTGACCAGGACAGGTCCTCTGAGATGTGGGTCCCCAGGAATTTGAAGCTGGGGACACGTTCAACAGCTATGCCATTGATATGGATGGGGTCATGTGTCTCTTCCCTCTCCTTCCTGTAGTCCACTATGAGCTCCTTGGTTTTGCTGGTGTTAAGGAGCAGGTTATTGTCAGCGCACCAAGTAGCCAAGTGCTCAACCTCTGCCCTGTAATCTGACTCGTCGTTGTCCTTGATGAGTCCAATCACCGTGGTGTCATCTGCAAACTTTATGATGGAATTGGATCCATACATAGGCCTGCAGTCATGGGTGTAGAGGGAGTAGAGGAATGGGCTGAGCACACAACCCTGTGGTACACCAGTGTTGAGTGTGATGACGGAAGAACGGTTGGGGCCTGACCTAACATGCTGGGGTCTGTTGGTCAGAAAATCCATGATCCAGTTGCAGGTGGAGGTACTGATTCCCAGGTCCCCAAGTTTGGTGAGCAACTTGGAGGGGATAACTGTGTTGAATGCTGAGCTGAAGTCGATAAACAGCATTCTTGCGTAGGTGTTCTTGTCATCCAGGTGTGAGAGTACATAGTGCAGCGCTGTAGAAACCGCATCCTCTGTACTCCTGTTGCTCCGGTAGGCAAACTGATGAGGGTCCAGTGTAGGGGGCAGGCCTTTTTTGAGCTGTGCCAAGACCAGTCGCTCAAAGCACTTCATGACTATGGGCGTCAGTGCCACAGGGTGATAGTCATTTAGGCACGATGGTGTTGAATGTTTTGGCACTGGTACTATTGAAGTGGTCTTGAAGCACGCTGGTACCACGGCCTGGGCCAGGGACAGATTGAAGATGTCTGTGAAGACCCCTGCCAGCTGCTCAGCGCATGCCCTCAACACACGCCCAGGAATGCCATCAGGGCCAGCAGCCTTACGTACGTTGACATGACTCGGTGCATTACGGACGTCGGTGTGGGTGAGTGTGAGGTGGTGGAGGTCATCAGAGGGTGGGAAATTGATGTTCTTTTCATTGTTGTCCTTGTCAAAACGAGCATAGAAGTTATTTAGCTCATTGAGAAAGGGCACAGTCATGGCTATAGGTATGGAGTTGCTGGGCTTATAATCAGAGATAGCTTGAATGCCCTGCCACATACGTCGGGGGTCAGAGTCCCCAAAATGTTCCTCCACCTTCAGCTTGTAGCTGTGCTTGGCCTTCTTGATGCCCCTCTTCAGATCTGCCCTGGATGAACTGTAGGCCTGTGCATCACCAGATCTAAAGGCATTGTTACGTGCTTTTAGCAGAAGTCGCACTTCTCTGTTCATCCACGGCTTCTGATTTGGGTACGTGGTGATCTGTCTTTCCGTGGTGACACTGTCAATAGTGGTGTTGATATGGTCCAGGACTGAGTGGGTGTAAGAGTTGATGTTTATGTGGGAGCCACAGGTAGCCTGAGAGGTGAACATACTCCAGTCTGTGTTCCTAAACTTCTCCTGGAGTACAGAGTCAACCCCCTCTGGCCACACTTTGATGGTCCTCACTGATGGCTTCACCCGGTTGATAAGCGGTACATACTTGGGGGTAAGGAACAAGGATAAATGATCAGACTGACCTAGGTGGGGGAGGGGAGTTGCTGTGTAGGCTCCCACAATATTGGTGTAAACATGGTCCAATGTTTTGTCCCCTCTTGTGTGACAGGAGACATGCTGGTAGAATTTAGGAAGCACTGTCTTGAGGTTAGAGTGGTTAAAATCACCCGCCACAATAAATGCTGCCTCTGGGTGTGCAGTTTGTTGTTTGCTAATAGCTGCATGCAGTTCTTTCATAGCAAGCTTAGCATTAGCATCCGGAGAAATGTAAGCGGCTGTTATGATGGTACAAGTGAACTCGCGTGGCAGATAGAAAGGTCTACATTTAACCATGAGAAACTCCAGGTTAGCTGAGCAGTGTCTCTCAACAGTGACAGAGTTCGTGCACCAAGCCTTGTTAATATAAATGCACAATCCCCCCCCTCTTGTCTTACCGGAGTCAACTGCTGCTCTGTCTGCCCGGAGCGTGTGTAGGCCGGCTAGCTCGATAGCATTGTCGGGTATTCCACTGTGAAGCCATGTTTCCGTAAAAATCATGATATTGCAGTTCATAAGTTTCTTATTGTTGGTGATCCGAAGCCGTAGTTCACTCATTTTGCTCGCCAGAGACCGTACATTAGCAAGGAAAATACTGGGTAGCGATAGCCGGTGCGGTGTTAGCTTTAGCTTAGCTCTTAGCCCACCGCGCTTACCCCTCCTTTGTTTACGTTCCTTACGCCGCCTGCGAGCACTTCCGGTCGGTCGGGAAGCCTGCCGAGCGTCGGGAGTTCTCCAGAGCTCCGGGATGAGACGTAGATTCAGACGTAGGTTGCTAATAAAAAGGTCGTTATCGTTGTTTTGTAAACCAATATTCAAAAGCTCATCTCGGGTGTAAGATGTAAAAGCAGAGCTGTTCTGAACAAACATACCCGAAATGAGCAGAAATAACACTGCTAGTCCCCAGAATCTGGTAGGACGCTGAGCCTCGCGTTGTGCACGTGCTGCCATCTTGCGCCGAAGCTACTACTGGCTTTGTTTTAGTTTGCTCAGTCCAGTTATAAGGGTGGCATAACAGTCTGTTTTCATCCTAGGATAGACAGATAGAAGGATCACAAAGAGGTCAGGAAAGAGCAAGAAGGAGTAGAGGAGTAGGAAGAAGAAGAGGAAGAGGCAGAGGCAGACAGAGAGATGGAGAGGAGGAAGAGAGAATCTTGGCTCTGCAAGAGGAGAGAAGGGTTAGGACAGAGGTTTGTATATATTCATTTTCTGGATCATTTGCATCATATCACAGCACTATTTTGTCATATCATATCAAAAATTATTTGAACTGGATACACAATATTTTATTTTTACCTATATGATTCTGTTTAAAGCCATACTAAATATTTTTTTTTTGTTATACTGTATCTGTCTTCTCAGGAGCTCCCCAACTCCATGACCCTGGAGGAGTGCAGAGAATTCGGCAGGAAATTGTTTCTCAGGCAGCCAGGGTTGGTTTTTGATGCCCTGATGATGCACTAAAGTCGACATGGTGCACCATCACATACTGATCTGCCATGTGTCAACTGTAGGGAAATGCCCACAGACCAGGAGAAGAAATGCTGCAGCCAGGAACCAATTCAGTGTATTAGCCAGCAGCCACACTTCTCCCTGTACTGCCTTGATGAAGCCAACTTACGTATTCACAGGCAGTACAGGGAGGACTTGCTGGTAGTCATGGCGGCAAGAGATCCTGGAGATGACAACCGGGAGTACTGTTATGCTGCCGATAGGCATTTTATATTTTGGCAGCATGGCTCTCTGGGCCAGGGGAACCAGTTGGTCATTCTCAGTTACTGTGTGTGGGCAATCAGGGACCGTTACCCTAATCCATACAGACAATACATTGTGTTTTCTCCAGGTCGCTAGCTCACGCTCCTGGTCTGTGGCAGATCTCACATGTACAGTGCATCTGGAAAGTATTCACAGCGCTTCACTATTTCCACATTTTGTTATATTACAGCCTTATTCCAAAAGGGATTAAATTCATTTATTTCCTCAAAATTCTACACACAATACCCCATAATGAAAACGTGAGGAAAGTTTTTTTTTTTGAGATTTTTGCAAATTTATTAAAAATAAAAAAACTAAGAAATCACATGTACATAAGTGTCATGAGCGTGCGCCTTTACGCACGCACAAATGAAAGGAGATAAGCCCACTTGCAGGTGAAGAGTGTGTTTTATTAAATAAAGAGTCAAACATGCAACAAGTGTCAACATAAGAGTCCAAAAAGGTTAGCTGCACAGCAGGTGAATATAGTTCAGCTGAGTCAGGTTTGGCTTTGAGAAAAACAGTTCACATAAGCCCCAGGGTAACACTGGCCGCTGGGGGAAACAAGAAATGTGAACTCAGGAAGGAGGACTTACATGGAAGTGTTGGAACACAGCTGGGCTCTGAGAAAAACAACAGCAACCGTAGTCCAGGGGAAAAAGTCCAAACACAGAGAGTAGGCTGAATGAGCGACTGACCACGTGCGGGATGTAGACTAATGCTGTGACAATACAAGAAAGAACTGATAGGAAATAAATACACAGAGAACTGATGGTGCAGAGTGAATACAGGTGAGTGGCTGAACAGGTGTGCTGATGACAGGCTGCTCACTGCAGCAACAGGCTGAGCAGCCAATGGGAAGTGCCTGGAGGAAGAGGGAGAGGCAGAACAAAACACAGAATAATCTTAGACAATAAGTGGGTAGAACAAGGAGACAAAATACAACAGTAACCTGTGTCTGAGGTCTAGGATGACATGGAACCTCAGACACATGACACATAAGTATTCACAGCCTTTGTCATGAAGCTCAAAATTGAGCTCAGGTGCATCCTGTTTCCACTGATCATCCTTGAGATGTTTCTACAGCTAAATTGGAGTCCACCTGTGGTGAATACAGTTGATTGGACATGATTTGGAAAGGCACACACCTGTCTATATAAGGTCCCACAGTTGACAGTGCATGTCAGAGCACAGACCAAGCATGAAGTCAAAGGAATTGTCTGTAGACCTCCGAGACAGGATTGTCTCAAGGCACAAATCTGGGGAAGGGTACAGAAAAATTTCTGTTGCTTTGAAGGTCCCAATGAGCACAGTGGCCTCCATCATCTGTAAATGGAAAAAGTTTGGAACCACCAGGACTCTTCCTAGAGCTAGCTGGCCATCTAAACTGAGTGATTGGGGGAGAAGGGCCTTAGTCAGGGAGGTGACCAAGAACCCAATGGTCCCTCTGCCACAGCTCCAGCATTCCTCTGTGGAAAGAGGAGAACCTTCCAGAAGGACAACCATCTCTGCAGCAATCCACCAATCAGGGCTGTATGGTAGAGTAGCCAGATGGAAGCCACTCCTTAGTCAAAGGCAGATGGCAGCCCACCTGGAGTTTGCCAAAAGGCATCTGAAGGACTCTCAGACCATGAGAAACAAAATTCTCTGGTCTGATGAGACAAAGATTGAACTATTTGGCGTGAATGCCAGGCATCATGTTTGGAGGAAACCAGGCACTGATCATAACCACGCCAATGCTGGTGGCAGCATCATGCTTTGGGGATGTTTTTCAGCGGTAGGAACTGGGAGACTAGTCAGGATAGAGGGAGAGATGAATGCAGCAATGTAGTGAGAGACCCTGGATGAAAATCTGCTCCAGAGCTCTCTTGACCTCAGACTGGGGCGATGGTTCATCTTTCAGCAGGACAGCGACCCTAATCACACAGCCAAGATATCAAAGGAGTGGCTTCAGGACAACTCTGTGAATGTTCTTGAGTGGCCCAACCAGAGCCCAGACTTGAATCCAATTGAACATCTCTGGAGAGATGTGAAAATGGCTGACGCTTCCCATCCAACCTGATGGAGCTTGAGAGGTGTTGCAAAGAGGAATGGGTGAAACTGTCCAAAGATAGGTGTGCCAAGCTTGTGGCATCATATTCAAAAAGACTTGAGGCTGTAATTGCTGCCAAAGCTGCATCAACAAAGTATTGAGCAAAGGCTGTGAATACTTATGTACATGTGATTTCTTAGTTTTGTATTTTTCATAAATTTGCAAAAATCTCAAAAAAACTTTTCTCACATTGTCATTATGGAGTATTGTGTAGAATTTTGAGGAAAAAACAAATTTAAACCCTTTTAGAATAAGGCTGTAACATAAAATGTGGAAAAAGTGAAGTGCTGTGAATACTTTTTGGATGGACTGTATATCCATGGTAAAAGGTGCATCATCAGGGCATCAAAAACCAGGAGGTGGGAAGTTATTTGTCGGTTCTGTTTCATTTTCTGTTCATTTAAATTTTATTTATTGTTTTATATTATTGTTAATGTTATTATATTAGTAAAATAAATTATTGTAAAATGTATGCATGACATTGTTTGTGCCTTTTGTTGCCTTTTATATAAGATAAGATAAGATAAGCCTTTATTAGTCCCACAATGGGGAAATTCCAAGACTGCAACAGCACAGGGATAGCAACACTCACAGCAATAATTAAGAAGATACGAAAAATAAAAATAAGAGCAGTGAATATATATACATACGCACACATAAATATATATACAAAGTGCGGCGCATTGTAGCAAGATGGAATAAACAGCATAACCGTCTACCTAGTTATGCTACATAGTATGAATATGTACCCATACATATTGTTACCCTCCGTAGCGACTGATATTGTCCTAGTTGTATACTGGAGGGGACCATTTGTGTAAGTCTGTTGCGTGCTTTGCATTCAATACTATTAGGTCGTCATGTTTTTTTGCTATCTCTGCGAGCAGCCCTGCTTAGGTTATACAGTCTGACAGCCGTAGGTAGGAAGGACCTGCGAAACCTCTCGGTTGCACACCTAGGATGATGTAGTCTACTGCTAAATGAGCTCCTCAGTGCGTTCAATATGTCCTGCATAGGGTGGGACTCGGACTCCAGCAGAGATGACAGTTTAGCCACCATCCTTCTCTCTCCCATCTCCTCCACTGGGTCAAGGCGTTTCTCCAGGACAGATCTAGTTTTCTTGATCAGTTTGTTCAGTCTCTTCCTATCGGCTGCTGTAATGCCGTTGCCCCAGCAGACCACTCCAAAAGTGATGGCTGATGCCACCACCGTGTCGTAGAATGTCTTCAGCAGTGCCCCTTGTACACCAAAAGACCTGAGCCTCCTCAGTAGGAACAGCCTGCGCTGTCCCTTCTTGTAGAGTGCGTCGGTATTGTGTGACCAGTCTAGTTTATTGTTCAGATGAACACCAAGGTACTTGTAGGATGTCACCATCTCAGTGTCCGTTCCCTGTATGTTTACTGGTGCTGTGAGGGGTTGTCCTTGCCTGCGGTAGTCCACCACCAGCTCCTTAGTTTTCCTCGCGTTGATCTGGAGGCAGTTCTGATGACACCAGTCCACGAAGTCCTGGATAAGTCCTCTGTACTCAGCTTCATCTCCGTTGGAGATGAGGCCGACGATCGCAGAGTCATCAGAGAACTTCTGTAGATGGCAGTGTGTTGTGTTGTGTGAGAAGTCCGCAGTATAAAGGGTGAACAGGAAGGGAGCCAAAACTGTTCCCTGGGGGGCCCCCATGCTACCGATGATCGTGTCGAACACACAATCTCGGGTTCTCACAAACTGTGGCCGGTTAGTGAGGTAGTCCAGGATCTATGATGACAGGTGCTGGTCCACCCCTGCGCACAGCAGCTTGTCCTTCAGGATCATCGGTTGGATGGTGTTGAAAGCACTGGAGAAGTCAAAGAACATGATCCTCACCGCAGTCCCGGGCTTCTCCAGGTGGGACAGAGAGCGGTGAAGGAGGAAGATCCCTGCATCCTCCACCCCAATGCCATGCTGGTAGGCGAACTGGAGTAGATTCATTGCTGGTCCCACCAGGGGGCGGAGGTGAGCAAGGAGCAGTCTCTCCAGGGTCTTCATCACGTGAGATGTCAGGGCCACTGGTCTGTAGCTGTTCAGATCTTTGGGGTGGGAAGTCTTTGGTACAGGTACCACACAAGATGTTTTCCACAACTGTGGTACCCTCCCCAGCTTCAGGCTCAGGTTGAAGATGTGCTCCACAATCCCACACAGCTGGTCTGCACAGGACTTGAGGAACTTTGCGCTGATGCTGTCCAGTCCCGAGGCCTTCCTCGCCTTGATCTTCCTCAGCTCCGTCCTCACCTGGGTCTTGGTGAGGGTCAGGTTGGGGGGCTGTGTGCTAGGAGTGGGGGGTGTTGGTGGAGTGGGGTGTGGACAGCAGGTCTCAATGACTTTAGAGGCAGCAGTGGTTGTTGTGCAGTCGGGGGGAGGGCGGTTGGTCAGACCTATTAAAAAACAGGTTCAGATTGTTCGCCCACTCCCTGCCCCCCCATGGCCTGGGGGGAGGTATTCTGGAGCCCAGAGATGGTTTTAAGGTTTCCCCAGACCCCGCCAATGTCGCTCTGTTGCAGCTTGCCCTCCATCTTCTTCCTGAAGCTGTCCTTGCCTTCTCTGATCTTCCTCCTCAGCTCCCTCTGTACGGACTTCAGCATCTCCCTGTTCCCCGACCTGAAGATCCTCTTCTTCTCTCTCAGAAGTGTTTTTATCTCAGGGTTGATCCAGGGTTTGTTGTTCGAGCAACACCGTATGGTCTTGGTGGGTACGGTGTTGTCCACACGGAAGCTGATGTAGTCCGTGATGGTGCGAGTGAGGCCGTCGATGTCCTCACCATGTGGCTGGCAGAGCTGCTCCCAGGCAGTGGTTTCAGAACAGTCCTTTAGAGCCTCCATTGCCTCCTCAGACCATAACTTCACTGTGCGCAAGACCGGAGGTTGTCTGTGTACTTGGGGTTTGTACACCGGCAGGAGATGAACCAAGTTGTGATCCGATCTCCCAAGTGGGGGGAGTGGTGATGAGGTATACGCCTCCTTATTATTTGCATAGAATAAGTCCAGTGTTTTATTGTCTCTAGTGTGGCATGTGACATACTGGGTGAGCGTGGGTAGAATGGAGGACAGTGAAATATGGTTGAAAACACCTGAGATGAGGAGAAGAGCATCTGGGTGTTTTGTCTGCAGCCTGCCAGTTACTGAGTGGATGACGTCACACGCTGTCCCAGCATTCGCTGTCAGATTTGCATAAATAACAATGCAGATCACATGTGAGTATTCCCTTGGGAGATAGGTAGGCCACATGCTAACAGCTAGCAACTCGATGTCTTTGCTACAGTGCTGTTCCTTAACTGTGATATGCCCCGGTCTGCACCAGTTGTTATTGACATACGAATGAATGAATGAATGAATAAGGTTTATTGTCAATACTACCATACGTAATACATACAGGAGAATTGAAATTTGATTTGACATTGGGCGCGCTCAGTAAGCGCATCCCATAGCCGGGGCAGCCCGAAGGCGCCAGTTGAACAGTGAGGGTAAAGAGGGGAAGGGGGGGGGGAGAGGAAAACACAATAGGCAGAGAGAAAAAACATAGTTATCAGAATAACGCTCGTATAAGCTCATATAAAGCTCAAATGAGCCAAATTTTGATCACACAGAAAAAAACCCTCTATGCACAATTAGCAGACGTTGACAAATGACAAAGCGAGAGAGACCAGTGTATGTAGTCAGCATATGATCAGTGTGTGATGCAGTGTGGAGGTGTGTCAATTGCTGGTGAACAGCAGAGGGCACCCCCTGGCAACGGATAGTCATGTGTTCTACTCGGCATGTCCGTTCTCATGCAGGTGGCAAGTTCTGTAAACACATGATAGCGCTGTCCTTGAGAAGCTCGATCTGCAGAACAACAGCCATTGTTTGTCGATGTTTGGGTTAAGCCACTTCTCCAGCGTTATCTTCATCGAGGAGGAATGTAAACAAGGGCACCAAAACACAAGGTCAAATCTGCACAGTGCACTCAGAGAATAAAAAAAAATTTCCCTCTCTTCAATTCTATGCTTCAAATTTCATACAGGCTTGAATCATGCTTTAGATCATTCTCTGGAGAGCACTCAGCGATCCACAGATGTTATCCACCTACCGAAACATAGGTAAACATGTCCAAGAGAGTCCGTTCTCTCTTCAATGCATGCCAGGTGGTAAATTCCATGCTAATCCTGCCGCTGACAGTCAGTGCTCCCCCCAGCTGGACGAATTGTTGAATTTGTTAAGGGAGCTACGCCGGGGTCCGCATTTGATTAGCTCACCCAGATAATTTCGATACACTAGGAAAACTCCAGGGGCCAAACAGAAGATCCTGTGAACAGTTCAATCTCAGTCGAATCACACAGACACATGAATTCCAATGCCATGAGTCTCCCTTGGGTTCCCCCTGACCCGATCTTCTTCTTTTAAAGTGGTGACAATCGCATATAAGCCGCTTTCCAGATCCATAATTTCCATTTGGATTAAGATTCAGCCAGGAGAAGAGCGACATTGCAAGCTGGGATCAGAAGGGAGAGGATTAGGAGGGAGAGGGAAGAAAAGTGTCTACTCTCTCTCAGAAGCGGAAGTGAACATTATCATATACATTATCACTCCCCCGCCTCTTGCCTTCCCACTGTCTGGTGTCCGGTCTGCCCATATTGCGCGGAAACCCTCCAGTTCGATGTTAGCATCTGTTGCTAGTTCTGTTAGCCACGTCTCGGTAACAACAGGCTACTCTCTCTGTACACGCTTTCGTAGCGGGAGATAGCCGCTAGTTCATCAGTTTTATTGACTAGCGATCGAACATTCCCCATAATGACAGATGGGAGGACGGGTCTGTACCTTATATTCCTCACCCGCCGTCTTACTCCAGCTTGACATCCATGCCGTTTCCGTCTTATTTCTCCTGGTATGTCGAGTTTTTGCGTTAGCATCGTGGGCCGGTTAAGTGCTAACAGCTGGTCTCTATTGTACTGCCTCCTGCAAGAAACAGTGGCTCCGTACGCTGGCTCAGGAGACATTTGGGCGATCTACGTGTTTGGATGGAATAAAGGTGTTGCTGGATCAGAAAGATTAGCAAGAGAGCCAGATAGTAAATAGAAATAGGCAGAAATTGATCCGCTGTTGCAAAAAGGCAGCCTACTCGTGTGGCGCCGGAAGTAGATCTTATATATGTAACGGGTGTTGTTGATTCATTGTCACAGATTTACCAAGTGATGGCTTACCTATCCTCAATGCACAACTGAACTATTGTCAACCTTTGTACAACCTAGTGAAATTCCTGAGAACTTCAGTTATACATACCTGATCAGACATATGCATAGCATTCTCTTCAATAGGCTCACTTTTTTAAATTATTTGTGGTACAGTAATAGTCGTTTCCAAATGGATACTCAGTGTAAAAGTCGGTGCATTTCAGAAAATAAGCACATTAATAATCCAATCTGGCACACAATCACTAGTCATAGTCCTCATAATATCTATAAAAAGTATTCTTTAATATTTAAATTTATATTGGATTACTGTACTGGATAATCTGAATGTTTTGTTAATATTTTATAAAAGGTAAATTCTCAGCAATATTACATTTTCTGACAGTGTACTAATATAATGTTATAAAGAAAATCAACCACAACTAAAGTTGCTTTTGAAAAATAGGGCTTTTTTTAAATTCAACTTTATTATATAGCACCAACTCACAACAGTCAGCTCATAGAACTTTGAAGTGTTGGACAAAGACCCCACAATTCCAGAAAGTCTGTCTCCCAAATATCAGAATTTGAAGTCAGATGTAGGCATCTTTCCCCTGCGTGATTACTGAGTGGACTGGATCGGCGTGGTCCATGGAGCTGATCTGGGAGAGCAATATAGAAAAATAAGATAAGGAATTGGACAGAAACTTCAAATCTTTCGTTGTCTCCTTAGTTTGTGTCGCCCTAGCTTCTTATAAGGTACAAAATACCAATGTCCAAAAATAAATAAAGAAAAACAGTCTAAAGAAAAAAAACTGCATAAAAATATGACAAAATGTGAACTTGTAGACATTTTTTTACACACTACAAATATGCTACAATGAGTTTGCTTGGTCTGCTAATGCAAAATATACTGTTAGTGATAGAAAGAGTGGGTAGAGAAATGGAATTCAGTTTTACTGTACCTGTGTGTCGTGCACTGTGTTCACTCCTGCTGCAGCATTGGATCTGATTCAAGAATAGGAAAAAGATTTTCAGTTCCACATCTTTGGAACACCAAGTGCACCGCCACCTTGTAGTTTCATTAGCAATGAAATTTCAAGACATCTTAGCTTCCCCATTTGTAAGATGCCCTTGATCAGACGTTCAAAAAAAAGAAACAATCTCGTGTCCTCAGAAGCTCTTCCATTGGTGGCAGTGGTTCTGCAGGAACAAGGCCAAGTGTACGTGGGTCCTCTGGGTGCAGCTGTCTATGTTGTGGCAGCCCTGCATCTGCAGAAAGCCGCTTTGAAAGAATGGGGACCAGAAGGGGTGGAATGTGGTCATAAGTCTTCTCCTCCTTGACCGCGTAGACACTCCAGCGCCTTGTATTCTTTTTATACAGTCTTCTGGTACTGAGAATACAAAGTATCAGAAAATTCTTATACTAATTAATTCAGTTTGAAAAATCATAAATAAATATGACTGGATGGACGTACCAGAGTTTTCACTAAATATTAAGAAAAACAATCATTTCTGTAAAATTTACAAAAAGGTTTAAAATTAATAAATCACCTCCAAAAAAGACATTTTAAATTTATAATCATAATATTACAGTTTGAAGATTATTGTGTAAAATGTTTGGTTTCTAAATGCTTTGTTGATGTTTTTTTTTTAAATCTTTGTTTTCATGAAAATCTTCTGTAAGTTACCTTTAAGTGATTTCAAGTTTGACTCCTTGCATTTACAGTGAAATACTGAGAGATTTTCTCATTTTTGTACATTTTTTTGAATTGCTTCAGAGTAGAACTCGTTTTAATATTTTCAGAGCAACAGTACCACACTTTAACTCCAGTGGCAGACATGCAATGATATTTTGTATTTGTTCTGACCTTTGGTTTGTTAAAAATGGAGTTTCCTCTTAGCTCATATTTGCTTTCCCTTTTTTGAAACATTCTCTGAATATTAACAAGTAATTGATTATTCACTTTGTACATTATTTGAATGATGTTATAATCTACTAGATCTCTAAATTTAAGAGCATGTAATTGAATGAATATTGGATTTGTTGATTCGCGGTAAGGTTTCTTTGATACAATGCATATGGCTTTTTTCTGTAGTAAAAAGATTAAGTTTGTGTTTGTTTTGTATGTGCTTCCCCAGATTGCCACACAGTATGTCATGAAAGGAACTATCAGTGAATTATATAAAATGCAAAGAGATTTCTGACACAGGAAATCCTTAACTTTATACAGTACGGCAATGGATTTAGATATTTTAGTTTTAACATAATTTATGTGTGAGTTCCAGTTTAGTTTGTTATCAACAATGACCCCTCGGAACTTGGTTTCCAAAACTATGTCAATTTCAACATTGTTTATTTTAATTTTTCTGTGATTATATAATTTGTGGTTTCCAAATATTATACATTTTGTTTTTCCAAGGTGAATAGATAATTTGTTAGCAGTGAACCACTGATGGATTTGTTTAAGTTCATTTTCTACTGAGTCCAGAAGCTGCTTAAGATTTTCTCCACTACAAAAAAAAGTTGTCATCTGCAGATAAAATACACTTGAGCAATTTAGACACAGAACATGAATCATTAATATATAAAATAAATAGCGATGGACCGATTACAGAACCTTGTGGTACCCCACATGTCATCTTCTGCAACTCAGAGTCTGTATTATTCACATGAACATATTGATATCTGTCTTCTAAATAGCTGTGTAACCAGTCAAAAGCAATTGCTCTGATGCCATGTGTAATTTACTGAGGAGTAATTTATGGTCAACTGTATTGAATGCCTTTTGTAAGTCCAGAAATATTCCAACTGTGTATTCTTTTCTATTTGTTGTGTCCGTAATCTGTTCAACAAAGTCAATAAGTGCCAGTGAGGTGGTCCGGTTCTTTCTGAATCCATACTGTTGTTCGCAGAGTATATTGTGCTTATCAATGAAACCATTTAGTCTCTTAACAAATCATTTTTTCCAGTATTTTGGACAACTGAGATAACAATGAGATGGCTCTGTAGTTTGACAGTATTATCATTTGGTCACAATCCTTATAGAGCCAAGTAAAGTGTCAGTCAATAGTTGGATTTACTTTGTCTTGATTTGTCTGAGAGATAAGGTTGTCAACATTTTTAAATTGTGATTGATACTCTTTGAGGGCTGGGAATATTAATGCATCAATGTTTTTTAATTAATGTGGGCCAGTTAATGCATTTTTATTAAAATAATGACACTGTCAGGTCACTCCCTGAGGTGGTGTCAGCAGTGGTCACTGGTTTGTCTCAACAGCTGGCTCAACTCAGAACAAAAGTAGGTCTTGCTTTCAGTGTTAAAATTTACACCACACTAAACTGATCCTCTGATACTCAGTGCAACCTCATCCTGTGTACACATACCCCACTTAAAGCGCACACACACACACACACACACACACACACACACACACACATGATGTAGCATTATTGATCTGGTATGAAGAGTATGAAGAATAGAAAAAGTATGAAAAGAAGGAGAGTTTCTGTCAGAGTGAGCGGAGAAAAACACAGAATTACAATATAAAGTAAGTAAAAGCTTCTAACTCACCATTAAGGTCAGGAGCTCTGAAAATCAGTTAAAGGTGCGTTCAGACCAAACTTGAAAGCGCAACATGAATACATATAAAGTTAATGTAAACATGTGGAAAACGTACAAGTTTGGGCATTTGTGCCTCCGAGGGATTTGATAGTGCAAGCTAGTAATCAGCCTTGAGATTCTATCACTGGAGTTAAAGTATCATAACTGGACAGTAAGCTAGTTTGAAAATGATACTGCCACCCACCTGTACAGTAGACAGATACACCAGGAGCTCTGCAGCTGAATCAGAGTGTCAGAGTTATCCACCCACGGACTCCTGCCGCGGATGTGCTAACGAGGACTAGCAGGGTAGCAAGTGAAGTTTTTCCAAGTGAAGTTTTGGAAGCAGGGACAATTTTTCCAGGTGAGAGCCCCGTTGGTTAATGTAAATCTAAACATGACAGTGTTTTGGGGATTTCCACAGCAGGTAGAACACAGCTGCAGACATTATAAAGGCAACGCCACCCATCTGCAACTTGCTTAGATGGTGAATTCATGTCTACTGTATTTGCATGTTTACAGTGAGTTAACATGTAATCACGCTGCACAAAAACTTTGCACTTTGGCATTTGTTCTGAAAGCATCTTACGAATTGCTCATGTTGCTAACCTTAGTTCTGCAATATGAGTGATTCTGGTCAGGAGAGGAGGAGGTGCACCCTTATCAACTGTTTTGGAATTTGGACTGGAGAACCATTTTAAAACCTGAGTTATATGCATTACATCATGGTCCTTTAAATATCATCTGTACACATTTAGGCTGCATTCAGACCAGGATAGTCCGGGGGTCTTGGTTCAACTGTGCGTGGAATGCCGAGTCACACTGCAGCGGACCAGACTGCCTGGACAACGTCACGCAGTTACAACAACTGCTCGTTTGGGGCGCTGTAGCCGAAACCACCACTGACCAGGAAGAAAAAATCTCGGTGAAAAAGAAAAATCAGGCTCATCGATTGGCTAGGACCGAAAATGGAAATCTGTTCCCTTCAACTGGGTTGTTTGCCGCTACAAACAAGACATTTTTTAGCTTTTCTCCTCAGCTTTCTCCAGTAAAAGGATTTCTTGGATTTGCGTGGTTGTCTTTATTGTTATTTTCTACCCAAAATGTACTACAGTAAACGCCACTTCCTCTTCTCAGACTATGTGTTGCTATGGCTACACAAACGCAGAGGGGCACTTTCACTCTTTGGTCCACTGGATACTCTGTTTGGATTCACAATGCAAGCGGAGTGCACCACACTTTGTTTGCAAGAGAACCAAGACCCCCGTTTTCAGGGGGACTAAACGAACCGAACTATCCGCGGAAGCGGAGCAGAGTTCCTTTGGTCCGGACCAAACAGTGGTCGTCTGAATGTGCCCTAAGAGTCTGGCTAGCAACTGTTGGCTGTGTAAGCCAGTGCCTTTCAACCAGGGTTCCCTGGAACGTTCAGGTTTCTATGGGAAGTTTTCTAATTTCACTTCTTAATTGGTCCCAAAAAAATTTGCAGACAATTTGCCGTTATTGTGCATGGGTGCTGACAGAATCCATGCACAACAACGGCACATGATTTGCAGATGAGCTTCTACCCAATCCATTCATCCATCCATCCAGCCGTCCATCCATCCATCCATCCATCCATCTTCTTAACACATACCTGTTCAGGCTAACAGGATAGATGGAGCCTACCGATTATTTTTCTCTTCTCGAAGAACTCCCCTCTGAAATTAAAAGAAGTTAATTTGTCATGTGAAGACATTCCTGGTTAAAAATGAATGTAATATGGGAAACACCATTATATAACATAAAGAAGGAACTACTGTAATCACTCTGCAAAATGACTGTTGCCAGACAGTTCTCTGTGCTGATTAATTAAATGACTAATCCCAAGGCCAAAACTGACACAGTGAAAGTTCTCCCCATGTCGTCTTGCATAACAAAGCTCATTGTAAAGCCATAGCCAAAATGAAATGGGGCAGTACAGCAGCTTATTTTTAGCCCAGATCACACTGCTGTCCGTGCTGTCTCCAGGCACAGCAGGAAATGATGCAATGAATTACAAACTGCACTACAAGTGGCCACTAATGCGGTGCCACTCTAAGGCCACGGGTCAGTTCAGTCCCCCCCCCACCCCACCCCCCTCAGAGTGAAGTCACTGTCAGTTCACTTTCCATCTAAGTGAGGCAGTCAAGCATTTTGGTTCAAATACGCTCTAAAACGTTTTCACATACTGTAGGGGGAGATAACTTTGAGCAGCGTCAATAACCTTGCTGACATCTTCCATATAATTAAAAAAATGGGTGGATGATATCTTAAAATCACGTTTTTTTACTGCTACCAGAAGTTCCCATGATGGCTGAACAGTCATTAAATTAAATCACCCTTTATTGTCATTCAACCAATCATGTACAGTAGAATGAAATTGTACTTTATCCTATCTACAGTGTCAATCACACACACCCCATGTGTAGAATCAGAGGGCCGCTGCCATGCAAGGCACCACCACAGATTTCCCTCCTCCATTCCATTATTGCTGAGCACCAAGCTGGACGGCAGGAAGTTCCGCTTTTATATGGTGTTCGGCATGACCCGGCCGGGATTTGAACCCCTGCCTCCCAGGTGTGGAGCGGATGCTCTACCAACTGAGCCACCACTCCGGTGTTGGGGCTCAGTTGGGGCTATTGATACTTTAAACCTTAACCTTTCATTGGAAAAACTTTGATTATGCCCAAATTAAACCTTAGATGGAAACATGATTACCGCCTTAAACACAAACTTCAGTTTAAAAAATAAGAGGCTGAAATGCTATGACTTGGACAAATATGACTAATGAAGAGTGTAGTAAGACAAAGAAACAAATATTTATGGATTTAATTCCGAGTAGCAACATAAATTCCTTTAGATCTCCATATAAAAAATCCACAAAAAGTCAGAGGCCGTGCTTCTTAACCTGAAAATGAATGTGTTTCCTGGCTCAGCATTTAGTTACCTTGACTGATGAGGCTTCGTCACCCTTTGGCCTTGTACTTGAGTAAGGGAAGAATCCAGCAGTGACCAATGAGGAATAGGTGTTTTCCCTTGAGCATCTGCAGTAAGATACTGCAAGAGAGTTTAGGCTGAAGGCACTTCTCGCTAATCCCTTGTAGATGTGCATTTTTACCCTCACAAATGGTCACAAGCTGTGGGTAGTGACCGTGAGAATAAGATCACAGAGGCAAGTGGCAGAAATGAGCTTCTACCCAAGTGTGAAGGGTTTTTTTTTTTCCAGTATTGTGAGGGGCTTAACCATTCAGGAGGGCTTCGGAATAGAGCGCCACCAAATTGAAAGGAGTCCATTAAGATGCTTGGGGCATGTGAAATCTATTTGACCCGCAGTGTCAAAGCCACTGGTGCTTCACTTTTACACACCGGGTGTCCTTTCGCAATTGTCATGCTCATTGTACGCTGTGTTTACCTGTCTAGGGGATGCTTTAAAGGTCAGATGAGAGGTGTACTGTGTGTAATAAGTACCAACTGACCCTTAAGTGCGGGCCTGGTGTGAGCTATTGACATCTCCCACTCCTCTCGTGCACCTTCCGTACTGGCCACCTTGCCACTGCCCTTGCTCCACTTTGCATCGTGTGACATTGTAGCATTTCTCACATCAGCTCCGGTAGCTGTGAGCAACACTTGCAGTTAGACTCCCGCTTGAGCAGTCCAGTTATTTAAATAATTAAGGAGCTACAGAACAGACCATAACTCCTTCGCCAGGTTTGTAGTCTGTCGGTATTATTGACTTTTAGTACTTGAATCATTGCATGTCTATGGGCTAAAGGCTTTGCTGTGGATTTGACATTGTACAGAGAACATGTAATGAGGATTATGGACCTAATAAGGTAAAGAAGTCGGCTGCAAAATCAATGTGGCACTTAGCTGGACTCTGAGTTGGTTAAGGGAAACAGAGCATTAGTTTGAGAAAGTACTTTAGAAAACGTGCGCATGTGTGATAACTAATGCATACAACTCACTGAATGGAAAGTGCACATTTAGTCATTATTTTTTTAATTAAATTAGATAAAATGAAATGAAATCAATTGCAGATGAATACATTTTATTTGACGTTTTGGTGCGAACAAGTCCAGTACTTGTCCAGTACCTGATGCACACTGGATGACCTCCAAAAATCAAAGATTCAATTCAAGTTTAGTTATATTTATATAGTGTCAGTTCATAGCAGGTAAGTGCTCCAAAGGTGCTTGAAATTGTAACCCTAATTAAATTCTTACCATGTGACATTGAGGGTATGAATGGCTTTTGGGGAGTGATAGCTATTAACTATAGCTGACTATTTTCATTTTAAAACTAGGCAGTACTCTCCATAAATCTAGTACAAAAAGGTTAAAGTAAAATACATGTGCTGCCAAAATAGGTTCATCTTACAGAGCAAAATGAATAAATAAAGAGAAAACCCCGGCCTTTAACAGAAATGAAATTTTTATTCAAAAAATTCCTTATCAAGAAATATTTTATTTAAAAAAAGGTGAATCATTTACTACTAGGGCTGGGAATAAAAAAATAACCTTAATTGCATGTTTTCTATAATTAATTGTGTGTGTCGCTAAAGTTTCATTGAAGAAACAATGAGAAAGGTATGTTAAGTAACTTTGAATTGCATAAAATGCTTGATAATCATGAATATATATTTAATTATTTTTTTAAGATATCATTTTGTAATATTCTGGAATTTCCCCATTGTGGGACTAATAAAGGCTTATCTTATTCTTTTTTAGTTCATTATAAAGAGGGAGTCAATTTTTATGCAAAACTACCATGTTGTTGTCACACTGTTTTATTTTATAATGGTCAAAGTGGAAGTCAGTGCTTCTACTTAAGGTCTTCTTCTTTCGACTGCTCCCTTTAGGGGTCGCCACAGCAGATTATCTGTCTCCATCTCACCCTATTCCTTGCATCTTCCTCTGGAACACCAACCCTCTCCATGTCCTCCTTTATTACAGCCATGAGTCTTCTCTGTGATCTTCCTCTTTTCCTCCTACCTGCCAGCTCCATCTTCAACATCCTTTGTCCAATATATCCACTATCCCTCCTCTGCACGTGTCCAAACCATCTCAGACTTGCCTCTCATACTTTCTCTCCAAACAGCTCAACCTGAGCTACCTGAGCTGTCCCTCTGATACACTCATTTCTAATCTTGTCCCTCCTAGTCGCTCCCAATGAAAATTTTAGCATCTTCAACTATGCCACCTCAAGTTCCATCTCCTGTCTTTTTGTCAGCGACACTGTCTCCAAACCATACATCATAGCAGGTCTCACTACCATCTTGTAATCCCTTACATGCTTGCTGCTACTCTTCTGTCACAAATCACCCCTGACACTCGTTTCCACCCACTCGACCCTGTCTGCACTCTCTTCTTCACCTCTCTTGTGCATTTCCCATTGCTTTGGATGGTTGACCCCAGGTATTTAAACTCATTTACTTTCACCACCGCTACTCCTTCTATCTTCACTGTTCCCTCTCATTTACACTCATGTATTCTATCTTGCTTCTACTGACTTTCATTCCTCTTCTCTCCAGAGCATACCTCCACCTCTCCAGGTTCTCTTCCACCTGCTTCCTACTCTCACTGCAGATCACAATGTCATCTGAAAACATCATGGTCCATGGAGACTCCTGCCTGACCTCATCTGTCAGCCTGTCCATCACCATGGCAAACAAGAAGGGGCTCAGAGCCAATCCCTGATATAATCCCACCCCCACCTTGAATCCACCCCTCACTCCTACAGTGCACTTCACCACAATCTCGATGTCCTCATACATGTCCTGCACCACCCTCACATTCCTCATACAGTACCACACTTCCTCTCTTGGCACCCTATCATACAGTATGCTATCTCTAGATCCACAAAGACACAGCGCAACTCCTTCTGACCTTCTCTATACTTCTCTGTCAGCACTCTTAGAGCAAACATTGCATCTATAGTACTCTTTCTTGGCATGAAACCATACTGCTGCCCACTGATTGTCACCTCTCCTGTTAACCTGGCTTCAACAACTTTTTCCCATATCTTCATAGTGTGGCTGATCAGCTTTATGCCTCTGTAGTTACTACAGCTCTGAGCATCACCTTTGGTCTTGAAAATTAGTAACAAAACACTTCTCCACTCCTCAGGCATCCTCTCACTCTCCAGGATTGTGTTAAACAGTCTGGTTAAAAAGTCCACTGCCATCTCTCCTCAACATCTCCATACCTCCACAAGTATGTCATTTGGACCAACCACCTTTCCATTCTTCATCCTCTTCAAAGTTGCCCTCACTTCCACCTTGCTAATCCTCAGGACTTCCTTGTTTACCATCTTTCCTTCATCCATCCTTCTCTCTCTTATTTTCTTTATTCATCAGCTATTCAAAGTACTCCTTCCACCTTCTCAACACACTCATCATTTGTTAGTACATTACCATTTCTGTCCTTAATCAACCTAACCTGCTGTACATCCTTTCCAGCTCGATCTCTCTGTCTAGCCAATCGATACAAGTCCTTTTCTGTTTCCTTAGTGTCCAGCCTCTCATACAACTCACTATATGCCTTTTCCTTTGCCACCTCTCTGTGCCATGTGCCTAGATTCCAAATATTGCTGTCTACTTTCTTCATCTCCCTAACTATCCCACGTTGTCTTTGCTAATCTCTTTCTTTGAATACTTTCCTGTACCTTCTCATTTCACCACCGAGTCCCCTTGTCTTCCTTCCTCTGTCCACTGGATACACCACATGCCTTTCTACCCGTTTCCCTCAATACTTTTTACTGTGCTTTCTCAGTCATCAGGTAATTCTTCCCTACCACCCAGAGCCTGTATCAACTCCTTCCTGAACTCTGTGAGACCTTCTTCCTTCTGTAACTTCCCCCACTTAATCTTTGGCTCTGCCTTCACTGTTTTCCTCTTCTTGCTTTTTTTTTTTTTTTTTTTTTTTTTTTTTTTTTGTTACTTGTTTTGTACCCGTAGGTAGATTTGTTTTGCAGTCTGGTGACAAGCCACCAGCTGCCGGTCGCTGCGTGCGCAAGCGCCCCGTATCCCTAACCTGCATGTTTTTGGCATGTGGGAGGAAACCGGAGAAATCCCGGAGTAAACCCACGCAACACGGGGAGAACATGCAAACTCCACACAGATCACTGTTGGTCGGGGGCAGGGATTGAACCCAGGATCTCACGATCCCCGCGATCCCCCGGCCGAGGGTAAACTGTGCTGCCACAGTGCTAACCACTGCGCCACCGTGCAGCCCAAAATGACTGTAGGATGACTCTTTGCAGAGTCATCCTACAGACTACCATCCGAGGCTGTCTATCTAGTACATTCTCTCCTGCCACCACCTTGCAGTCTCCTATCTCTTTCAAATTTCTCCTTCTGCATAGGATGTAGTCCACCTGTGTGCACCTTCCTCCACTCTTGTAAGTCACCCTATGTACCTCTTTCTTCTTGAAGTATGTGTTCACCACAGCCATTTCCATCCTTTTAGCAAAATCCACACAAACATCTGGCCTTCCACATTTCTCTCCTTAAGACCATACCTACCCAGAACCAACTCAGTGCTTCTACTTAAGGTAACTTTCCTAATTATCTCAACAGTTAAACGTACAAACAAAGGAAGTAATTCTTGATTTCCAGAGCTGTTGACTTTAATGTTGAGTTAGAAGCTATTATTCACTTTATAGTGGAGGGTATGTTTTTCTCCACTCACTTGGACTGAAACGTTCTTTCTTTTCATAATCTTGAGTGACCGATGGTAATCAGTGATGCTATGTCAGGTGTGCGTGTGTGTACGTACGTGTACGTGCTTTATGTGGGGTTTGTGCTTGCAAAATGAGGTGCCCCTGAGTACCGTAAAATCATTTTAGTGTGTTGTGAATTTAAACACTGATAAAGAAGACCTACCCTTGTTTTAATCTGAGCCAGCTGCTAAGCCAAACCAGTCATCCCTGCCAACAGCACCTGAGGGAGTGACCTGACAGCCTCAATTTTTTTAACGGATTAATTGACCCACATTAATTAAAAAAGTTAATGCCTTAATAGTCCCAGTTGTAGTTACCACTAAAGCATGTTTCCCATATACTGTAAATTTCCCCCTTTGTTGATTTTTTTAGATTTCTTTATTAGTCCCACAACGGGGAAATTACAGGGCATCCACATGAGTGGGTGAGGCAGCCACGAATGTGGCGCCCAACCCTTTCACCATTCACACACACATTCACACCTGGGGCCACTTTAGAGTCTCCAGTTAACCTATCTTGCATGTTTTTGGCATGTGGGAGGAAACCCACGCAGACACGATGGAGAACATGCAAACTCCACCCAGATCACTGTTGGTCAGGGGCTGGGATCGAACCCAGGATCCCCCGGCCAAGGGTGAGTTGGTGTGCCACAGCAGTGCTAACCAGTCCGCCACCACGCTGCCTGATTTGATGGAAGTGTGAACAATGTGACAAATTATAATCCATGACTATCTGATTCTTAACTCTAGTTTAAATATGAGGTTGTTAAAAACTGATATTTACCTCAAAATGCTATTTCTGTTGTTACAGCAATAATTAAAAGTTGACATCAACTGAACTATTACAAAAACTGAAGGGTCAGTCTTTGTTGTATACAAGAAAATGTGAAATTACAGGCTTATCATGGATCTCAAACTGCCATCAGACACATTAGATGATTTGAAAATGTTATTTTTGTTCATACTTTTGGCTGTTGGCTTAACTCTGCCTTTTTTTAAATCAACAGGACCCTCGTCACTTTTTCCAACTCTCTAACCAACTAACCAAATTTTCTTTTATCTGTTCCCCAGCTTGGCAGCATCGAAGGAAGCTGCGGCGAGGAAAGCCGCCTCCCCGATGCCCCCGTCCGAATTTCTGGACAAACTCATGGGCAAAGTCTCGGGTTACGACGCCAGAATCCGACCGAATTTTAAAGGTAGGAGTTGCCACCAAGACTCAGTCGGATAAGACAGGAATGTAGCCAAACAATATTCTGCTGTTCCTGCATTATATGACCTTCTCCAAAATGTATTTTTTAGTCAAGGTTTAATCAAGATTACCGTCTGAAAGGTTTGTATTTACTTTTTTCACTGAAAGAAGAAGAAAGTCTATAGTTCTTATTGTTGGGTGTTTAATCATCCAAATGTTTCTCGTTTGTTCTCAATCTGTCAATCTCTTTATTTGCCCTTTGCAGTGTGGAACAAAGGTAATTTTGTCCAGTGCTCAGTTTGCTAAGGAAAGAAACAATAAGGCCATAAGTCTTTAGACCCCAAACCCCAACTTTGTTTTTCTAATACAACCCTGTGCCTGCACATTTAGCCCAATCACACGAGCATATGATCCCATTAAGATACTAGATAGGCTAGTTGGCTACATTCCTTGGTATCCACGCTGTATCCTGAGTGCTTGTTTTGGTGGTCAAGGTAATGTGCCTCTCTCCCATGAGTGCGCTGCTGAATATGATTTCATAATGATGATGATATAATATTTAGTAACCTCTCCCTGAATGGAAGCCCCCAAAAAGACTCATGTCAGAGGTTTCTATATTAAACTTTTTTTTTCCACATTAGGAACACAGACTGGTTATCAATAAGTTTGTTCAACATTAGTGAACTGGGGCAACCTTCTATTTTCCTTATTCCTGTATTAATAATACAGTAAGCTAAAATGATTATAAAGTGTCTTAGAATACTGTGAAAAGACACAAATGTCAGTGCAAAAAAAGAAAAAAATCAATGGAGTTAATTTACCCTGTGCTGTTTGGCGTCATTGGATTTTTAAATGTTATATTTGAGTCTTGGTGCCTGTTAGATGTTGTCTTAACAAGGTTTTTGTAGTGGATGTGCGTGATTTTTTGTTGCAGTGCATTCACTTTGTCTGGTCCCTTGTGATTCTGCATTTTCTCATCAATACATTTATACCTGATTCTTAATCCTAATCCTTTTTTCTATGTTCCTTTTTTATATGATTACCCAGGATTACAGACACTGTCAAAGTGTCACCATTGACATACTGTATTGCTTAACGTTTGCGTTTTAATGTAATGCTTACTTGATTGATATTTGATTTAGCCGTAGACATTAGTTCGGTAAGTGGGAAGAGTAATATGTCTTATTAGCTGTTTTCCATCATGGAGCAACAGTTAGTGCCTTATTATTATTATCTGATGTTGTTTGCAATTCCTCCTTAAGCACAATGTTTTCTTTTGGTGTTATTTTGTCTGCAAAAGATAATTATGGTCGTGGCTTGCAGACCAACAATAGCCCTGCTGGTACATTAGAGGTAATTGTATTTACATTAGTCTTATGGACTACTCAAATGGCTTTTAAAGGAGTTATCTATAAGATAAATCCTGCAATGAACATACAAATAATCATGAGTTATCACCAGAGGTTAATTAAATGTTTAAGCTGAAAAATCAGACTTCTCCAACAACAACGTCACAGCCTGGATAGAAAAAAACCCCACAAACCTTCATGGAAATGTTTTTTCTTTGTCATGATTCAAGATTTTGAGGAGGCTTAAGTGCAAGGCAACCACTTCAGAAGAACACGCAGACGCAGATGAAAAGTTACACCACTTTAATGAAAACCGAAACCCTATACAAAACACGCTAACTTAATGAATATATACACACACCACAATTAATGAAACCCGCAACCAAGAAGCCACACTAGATGCAAGAAAATAATTGCACGCTGGAGCCACATGCGTCCTAGGAGGGAAAGAGAGGAGAGGAGGGATTAATAATGGAGATGGCGCACTGAAGAATAACTACAGAGGATATGGATC
This sequence comes from Pholidichthys leucotaenia, assembly GCA_020510985.1. Classification (NCBI taxonomy): domain Eukaryota; kingdom Metazoa; phylum Chordata; class Actinopteri; order Cichliformes; family Pholidichthyidae; genus Pholidichthys; species Pholidichthys leucotaenia. The sequence continues at coordinate 329,237,216 of CM035840.1, read as the reverse complement.
TTACGATGCTGACAGAGAGCCCGGCAGAGACCACAGCATGGGAGAAGAGATGGGGAGCTTATGACGGCAGGGAAGGAGGAGGAGTGACTGGAGAACCTGGGTGGAGAAGCCGTTGTCCTGGAGGTAGAAGATCCAGGTGAGCGAGCAAAAACAGCTCCGAAGACACACCGCTGGAGGCAGCAGCAAACCTGAGGGAAGAGGAGGATAAAAAGGTAAGACAACTGACGGGAATAATAATGTGCCGAACAAGAACTGCTGTTAAGAGGCAGAACAAACCCAACGATCCAGCAGAGAGCTCTTCACGCATTGGCCCTTGAATACGCTGGCGAATCAGGAGGCAGCAGGTGTGTAATCACGCAGGTGCGCTTGATGAGCTCCGGAGCCGGGAAAACAGAGACAGGAAGGAAGGGGGGATGCACGCTCGCCTGATCATGACTTTCTTTGATTTGTGTTGACATAGACTGCTTCCTGGCACTAGAGCTAATCATGTTATGGCCCCCTGCAGAGCCAGATAACCGATGGGAAAACTTCTGTGGGAGAAAGTATGGTGTGCTGAAGTTTTTAAAGCGTGCTTTATTCTTTGCGTGTCCACGATGCCCCTATGCTTTGGACAAGGCCAACGCGCATGTGCATAACCATCATCTGCAGTTTTAACCCAGCCCGATAGGTAGCACCAATACACTGACATGCCAGTTTGTTCACTGGCTATGTAAAAGAGAAGAAAACAAGAGCTACATGCATTTTAGTATTGACAATAATGATTGCAAGAAGGAGAGACAAGCAATTACTACTTTTATTGTTAATCTTCTTTTTCTTTCTCTGGTCTTGTCATGTCACATTTCTTTTTAATTCTTCTTTCTCTTCGTCTTTGTATGCTGTGTCAGTGGCGCCACCTCTTGAATGGGTGACATTGGATTATGCACATGTGTAGTTGGTGCACACAGTCAACGCCGTCACAAAATTTTGACTGCATGTGCACAGCCATGGAGGGAGCCCATGAAGCCTATAGTGGACTGGAGAGGATGACGAAATTTACGTCACACAAGCCTTGTGCTTGAGCAGATGCATAACCTGTGAACCTAACTTTTGCCAAGCAAGGGGACATGACCAGAAATTTGTACCTGACCTAAAAGCATTGCAATGTATATATTAGCGGAAAAATTTATCCTCTGAAAGAGATACTGTAGGAGTTACTAGGCAGTATTGGATGGTAATCTCTAGGATGGCTTTGGAAACTGAGAAGAGGAAGCGAGTGAAGGCAGAGCCAAGAATTAAGTGGTGGAAGTCAAAGAAAGAAGGCTTCTGGGTGGAAGCGAAGAATTACCGGATTATTGGGAAAGTGCAATTCAAGTGGTGAGAGAAACTGCTAAGAAGGTATTTGACAAGGAATCAGGAAAATGAAGAAAGTAAACAGGAGCACTTGGAATCTGGGTGTAGCCTACAGTGGTGTGAAAAAGTGTTTGCCCCCTTCCTCATTTCTCATTTTTTTGTATGTTTGTCACACTTAAATGTTTCAGATCATCAAACAAATTTAAATATTAGACAAAGATAACTCAAGTAAACACAAAACTCAGTTTTTAAATGAAAGTGTTTATTATTAAGGGTAAAAAAAAATCCAAACCTACATAGCCTTGTGTGAAAAAGTGATTGACCCCTGTTAAAACATAAATTAACTGCGGTTTATCACATCTTTGGAAAGCTAAATATATTATAAAGCCATTTCTAAAGCTTTGGGACTCCAGCAAACCACAGTAAGAACCATTATCCACAAATGGTGAAAACATGGAACAGTGGTGAACCTTCCAAGGAGTGGCCGGCCAACCAACATTACCCCAAGAGCGCAGCGACGACTCATCCAAGAGGTCACAAAAGACCCCACAACAACATCCAAAGAACTGCAGGCCTCACTTGCCTCAGTTAAGGTCAGTGTTCATGACTCCACCATAAGAAAGAGACTGGGCAAAAATGGCCTGCATGGCAGAGTTCCAAGATGAACCCCACTGCTGAGCAAAAAGAACAAAAGAGCAAAAAGACAAAAAAGGCTCGTCTCAATTTTGCCAGAAAACATCTTGATTACCCCCAAGACTTCTGGGAAAATACTCTGTAGACTAACGAGATAAAAGTTGAACTTTTTAGAAGGTGTGTGTCCCATTACATCCGGCATAAAAGTAACACAGCATTTCAGAAAAGGAACATCAAACCAACGGTAAAATATGGTGGTGGTAGTGTGATGGACTGGGGCTGTTTTGCTGCTCCAGGACCTGGAATACTTGCTGTGGTAAATGGAACCATGAATTCTGCTGTCTACCAAAAAATCCTGAAGGAGAATGTCCGGTCATCTGTTCGTGACCTCAAGCTGAAGCGCACTTGGGTTCTGCAGCAGGACAATGATCCAAAACACACCAGCAAGTCCACCTCTGAATGGCTTAAGAACAACAAAATGAAGACTTTGGAGTGGCCTAGTCCAAGTCCTGATCAGAATCCTATTGAGATGCTGTGGCATGACCTTAAAAAGGCGGTTCATGCTCGAAAACCCTCCAGTGTGGCTGAATTACAACAATTCTGCAAAGATGAGTGGGCCAAAATTCCTCAACAGCACTGTAAAAGACTCATTGCCAGTTATCGCAAACGCTTGATTGCAGTTGTTGCTGGTAAGGGTGGTCCAACCAGTTATTAGGTTTAGGGGGCAATCACTTTTTCACACAGGGCCATGTAGGTTTGGATTTTTTTCCCCTTAATAATAAACACCTTCCTTTAAAAAAATGCATTTTGTGTTTACTTGTTGTCGTTGTCTAATATTTAAATTTGTTTGATGATCTGAAACATTTAAGTGTGACAAACATACAAAAAAATGAGAAATGAGGAAGGGGCAAACACTTTTTCACACCACTGTATGGCAAAGGAAAAAGTAGAAAAGACAAAGGAAAAGGTATACAGTGAGTTATATGTGAGGCTGTTCACTGAGGAAGGAGAAAAGGACTTGTACCGATTGGCTAGATGGAGAGATTGAGCTGGAAATGTTGAAGTTAGGTTGATTAAGGACAGAGATGGTAATGCACTAATGATGAAGCTTATGAACTAAGAAAATAAAAGAGGAAGAAAAGCGGTGCAAAATGGATGGAGGAGGATGGCTGGAGAAAAGAATGAACTGGAACGTGCAGAGGATGAATAAGGTGGAAGTGAGGGCAGCTAAGAAGAGGATGAAAAGTGGAAATGTGATTGGTCCAGATGACATGCCTCTGTGTGTGTGTGCGTACGTGTGCGTGTGTGTGTGTGTTTCGGAGAGATGGCAGTGGACTTTTTAATCAGATTGTTTGACACAGTCTTGGACAGTGGGGGATGCATGAGAAGTGGAGAAGAAGTGTTGTGCTACCAATCTTAAAGAAAAAAGGTGATGTTCAGAACTGTAGTAACTATAGAGGGATAAAGTTGATCAGCCACACTGTGACGATATGGGAAAGAGTTGTTTAAGCCAAGTTAAGAAGAGAGGTGACAATCAATGAGCAGCAGTACGGTTTCATGCCAAGAAAGAGTACTACAGATGCAATGTTTGCTCTAAGAGTGCTGATGGAGAAGTATAAAGAAGGTCAGAAGGAGTTGCACTGCGTCTTTGTGGATCTAGAGAAAGCATGTGATAGGGTGCCAAGAGAGGAAGTGTGGTACTCTATGAGGAAGGTAGGAGTAGCAGAGAAGTATGTGAGGGTGGTTCGGGACATGTATGAGGACAGTGGTCATCATACATGTCTTGCATGTAAGTCAGTGGTGGTGAGATGTGCTGAAGGAGTGACAGATGGATTCAAGGAAACAGTGGGATTACATCAGGGATCGGCTCTCCTCTGCCCCTTCTTGCTTGCAATGGTGATGGACAGGCTGACAGATTAGGTCAGGCAGGAGTCTCCATGAACCATGATATTTGCAGACAACACTGTGATCTGTAGTGGGAGTAGGGAGAAGGGGGAAGAGAACCTGGAGAGGTGGAGGTATGCTCTGGAAAGAGGAGGAAAGTTGATAGGAGCAAGACAGAATACATGTGTGTAAATGGCAGGGAGACAGGTGTAATGGTAAAGTTGCAAGGGGTAGAGGTAGTGAAGGTAGATGAGTTTAAATACTTGGGGTCGACCATCCAAAGCAATGGAAAATGCACAAGAGGTGAAGAAGAGAGTGTAGGCAGGGTGGGGTGGGTGGACACGAGTGTCAGGGGTGATTTGTGACAGAAGGGTAGCAGCAAGAGTGAAAGGTAAGATTTACAAGATGGTAGTGAGACCTGCTATGATGTATGATTTAGAGACAGTGTCACTGACAAAAAGACAAGACATGGAACTGGAGGTGGCAGAGCTGAAGATTCTAAGATACTCATTGGGAGTGACTAAGAGGGACAGGATTAGAAATGAGTATAATAGACAGACAACTCAGGTTGAGTGATATAGAGACAAAGTAAGAGAGACAAGGGTGTGATGGTTTGGACATGTGCAGAGGAGGGTTAGTAGATATATTGGACAAAGAATGTTTAATATGGAGCTGCCAGGCAGGAGGAAAAGAGGAAGACTACAGAGAAGATTTATTGATGCAGTGAAGGAGGTCATGAAAAGGGTTGGTGCGACAAAAGAGGATGCAAAAGATAGGGTGAGATGAGGCAGATAATCCACTGTGATGACCCCTGGAGGAGGAGGAGGAGGAGGAGGAGGAGGAAGAAGAAGAGGAAGAAGAAGAAGGTTCATTTCTTTATATGTAGTCAGAATGCTCAATCCGAAATGTCATATGGTGTTGCTTGGTTAGGACTCATCAACTTCAGATTGTGGGATAATATGTACCCCTTTGAATAAATTCTGTTGTTCAGTATGAGTATCTCAGTGTTTTGAACAGACGCAGTGAGACTGCAGACAAGAGCAAACTACTGTTGTCATCATTGCCACGGGCCATGTAATCATGCCACCCAAAGAAGTTAAACATCCACAGTCCATCCATCAAGATATTTCTTTAATTGATTATCTCGCTCAGGGTCTCTGTGGGGTTTTGGGCTGTGTTCCAACTGTCATACTGTGAGATGTGGGGTACATCCTGGACAAATCTCCAGTAGCCCTACCCTATGGGTCATTTTGAATTAGTACTGACTTAGAGAGTATGTGTTGGAGATGAGAAAGTAAACTCATACAGACACAGTGAAAAAATACAAACGGCATACAGTGTTTCCTCTGGTTTAAAGACCTTGGAGCGATGGCAACATATTGTTCCGGGGAGGGGGGGCACATGACGTGACATGACACTATTGTAACTAGAATATGTTAATTTTATACTATTTATTTCGTTTTTAAATTTTGCACAGTACCTTCACATATGGAACTTACCACTTCAAGTATTGTACAACCAAGGCTTGGATCTTTGAATATTGGGCCAATCGGGGTCCCACCCAGACGTCCTGTGTTTGGACTTTTCACTGGTGTCATCTTTTCTTCCTCTGCCTGAACACTTTCCTCTCCTTGGCTCCTCTTTTCTGTCTCATCTTTCCCCTCTGAGCGCTGTCTTATTCAGGTTCTTTCTGTCTCTGTCTAAGGCAGTATAGAAATGGGTTAGAAAATACCAAGTGTTACGTTTTGTCCTGCAGGATTTTTTGTCATGGTTTACATAAATGACACAATATGTACATTTTTTTGTATTTTTATTACAGTCTTTCTTTTTTCATTGAGAAATAGTAGGAAAGAGAAGGGAGAAAACATTCATAATAGTAATTTACTCATGCATACATAAATTATATGATCAGAGGTGGGTATAGTAGCCAGAAATTCTACTACAGAAAAGCAGTGTTATCTTATGAAATTAATAATTAAAAGTAGACACCTAAACATTTCTAGTTGAGTTAAGGTACAAAAAGGTTTGAGGTTTTTCTCCAAAATTTATAACAATTTTCTTATCGTTTTGTACTTTTCTTTGTAAATTTATCTAAATTTGCAGCCATTTTCCTCAAATTTGTAATTTCCTCTTGTAAAATTATGAGTTTTCTTATATATTTGAGACTTTATTATAAATTTGTGGATTATTCTATGGTTAATTTTTGTCTTATTTTTTTTTATAAAATTATTATTTTTTTTAATAAATTTGAAACAGAATGTGGTAAAATTTTTACATTTTTTCCTCATACAATTTAAACTTTTGACCATAATTTTGCAGAGCCAGAACAGAACAATAATTTAACTCTGATTTCAAAGAAATATAATTATTAATAAAATTATATTTCCATCCATCCATCTTCTGCCGCTTTTCCGGAGGTCTGGGTCGCGGAGGCAGCAGTTCAAGCAGAGAAGCCCAGACTTCCCTCTCCCCAGCCACCTGCTCCAGCTCTTCAGAGAGGATACCAAGGCGTTCCCAGACCAGCTGGGAGACATAGTCTCTCCAGTGAGTCCTGGGTCTCCTCTCAGAGGGACGTGCCCGAAACACCTCAAGTGGGAGGCGTCCAGGCGGCATCCTGATCAGATGCTCATACCACCTCAACTGACTCCTTTCAATGTGGAGGAGCAGCGGTTCTACTCTGAGCCTCTTCCGAATGACTGAGCTCCTCACCCTATCTCTGAGGGTGAGTCCAGCAATCCTGTGAAGAAAGCTTATTTCAGCTGATTGTATCTGCGATCTCATTCTTTCAGTCATTACCTAAAGCTCATGACCATAGGTGAGAGTAAGAACGTAGATTGACTGGCAAATCGACAGCTTTGCCTTAGAGCTTAGCTCCCTCTTCACCACAACAGACCGGTACAACGTCTGTATCACTGCAGATGCTGCTCCGATCCGTTTGTCAATCTCTCGGTCCATTCTTCCCTTACTTATGAATAAGACCCCAAGATACTTAAACTCCTCCACTTGGGGCAGGAGCTTGTCCCCAACCCGGAAAGGACAATCCACCTTTTTCCGGCTGAGTACCATGGATTCGGACTTGGAGGTACTGTCCCAAGCTTCCTAAAATTATATTTAGAGAAATAAATTAAGTAAAATGACCATAGATGCAGTTACTTCTGTTATAGTATTTCTATATATCTATCTATATCTATCTTGGATGGAATATGGGTGGGCAATATAAGCTGCGGCTTCAGCCATCACCCATTTCGGATAACTTACGTTGAATTGTATAATCAGAGGAGTCATTGTCTAATTTGACCTTGTTGTTGTATTATTCAGTTTCTTTTAACCTGTACTGTACTATCCGAAAATAAATAAATTCATATTTTTTTAGAACTCTCCTCACCAACCAGACAGCAGGAAAATCCTCCCTTATTTTGAAATCCAAATGTTGGCATGTTTAGTTTGTCTGAAGGCTGGAGGATGTTGACGGATTAGTCAGTGACTTTGTCAATTTTAGACATTTTAACTTGCCAGGTACAGCAGAGAAAATAAGTACTGAACATGGCAACATTTTTCTCATTAAACATATGTCTGATGGAGCCATTGACCTGAGATTTTCACCAGATATCAGTAACAACCCAAATAATCCATACATACAAAGAAATCAAGGCAACTGTGTTCACAAAACAAGTTATATTTAAGTGGAATGACACAGAGAATAAATATTGAATACATGAAGAAAAAGAGGTGTAAAAAGGCATAGAAAGCCAAGAAACCAGCTGAAATCATCAGAATTTAGGAAGCCATTCCATCCCCCATCAGTGCAAATTAATTTCAGCTGGTTAAGTCCTGACTGATAGCCTTTAAAAAGGTCTGTGAATATCAGATTGTCACACCACAAAGATCTCATGATAGGTAGAAGCAAAGAGCTCTCTCTAGACCTTTGTAACCTTATTGTTGCAAAACATAATGATGGCATTGGTTACAAGCACATTTCTAAACTGCTGAATGTTCCAGTGAGCACTGTTGGAGCCATCATTTGGAAGTGGAAAGAACATCATTTTACCGTAAACTGGCCACAACCAGGAGCTCCTCACAAGATTTCTGACAGAGGAGTCAAAAGAATTGTGGAGAGCTCCAGAAAGACCTGAAGTTAGCAGGTACTGCTGTTTCAAAGAAAACAATAAGTAATGCACTCAACCGACATGGGCTCCATGCCTGCTCTCCTTGCAAGACTCCATTGCTGAAGAAAAAGCATGTTGAAGCTTGTTTAAAGTTTGCTGCACAGCATTTGGGTGAACCAGTAAAATACTGGGAGAATATAGTCTGGTCAGATGAGATCAAAATTGACTTTTTGGATACCACAACACACCGCATGTTTGGAGGAGAAATGGCACTGCACATGCCATCATGGTGTGGGGGTATTTTTCAGCACATGGTACAGGCAGACTTCATATAATTGAAGGAAAGATGAATGGACAAATCTACAGGGACAACCTTAATAAGAACCTGTTGCCATCTGCCAAGATGCTGAAGATGAAATGAAGGTGGACATTTCAGCAAGACAATGATCTCAAACACACAGCCAAGGAAACTCTCAACTGGCTCCAGAGAAGGAAAATAAAGCTGTTAGAATGGCCCAGTCAATCACCTGACCTGAATCCAATTGAAAATCTATGGAACAAATTGAAGGTCAGAGTTCATAGAAGACACCCATGGAACCTTAAAGATTTGAAGACAGTTTGTGTGGAAGAATGGACTAAAATCACTCCTGAGCAATGCCTGCACCTAGTTTCTCCATACAGGAGGTGTCTGGAAGCTATTATTACCAACAAAGGCTTTTCTACTAAATATTAAATGAATTTCACCAAGTGTGTTCAATACTTATTTCCTGTGTCATTCCACTTTATTAAATATAACTTGTTTTGTGAACACAGTTGCCTTGATTTCTTTGTATGTTTGGATTACTTGGGTTATTACTGATATCTAGTGAAAATCTCAGGTCAATGGCTCCATCAGAAATATGTTTAATGAGAAAAATGTTGACATATTCAATACTTATTTTCTCCACTGTACATAATAATGAACATAAAGTAGTTAATATTGTAGTGGCTGGTGAAGTAAATCCTCAGCAATTCATCAGTCACTCTCGCCTTTCCATGCATATGAAGCCTAGCCACACCTGTTTGCTAAGCAACTCTTCATTATCGTTCCCGATACCAGCGGGCTAAAACCACGATAAGTGCCTCCACTGCTTACATGCCTCTTCTGCTTTTTTTTTCCTCATTTAAAGTACTTTAATAAGCTCATGCTTCTCGCTGACAGCGATGCTAGAAAGACACTTTGCCTGCCGACTGAAATGGTCATGCGGGCCACGCGCTTCCGAATTCTGCCCATGACAGTCATCCCGTGCATTGTTCATGTGTGCTCTTTCAGAGCGTCATTCTTTCATTTATTTTTCCTCTTAGTGTGGTGGCTCAGTTTCAGGGGTTGTGGCTCGCCACGTGGAAATGAAACCCTGGGCATACATTAAGGCTCCTCTTCTGTACTGTATCGCCATGCCACCCAAGTGTTTACTGTATCTAAATGAATGTCACCACGTCTTGTTTTAGACTAAAAAAAAGTCTGTCTTGCGTTTCACATAGTTTAAAAAAATGTTATAATTTAACTTTAACTGGGATACTTCCTTAAGACGATCACTGCACCATGTAAAATGGTTTGATGCTTATACCTAACAAACAGTTATTTATATGTAGTGTTGTAGTCGAGACCTCGTCATGACCAGAGTCTTTCAAGACCAAAACCAAGTGGAGACCAAGACCAAGACATAGACCTACATACACAATGGTCTTGGTCTCCACTTGGTTTTGGTCTTGGGAGACTCTGGTCTCGACTTCAACACTACTTACGTGACTTTAATTTTTGGCTAAATCAAATGGGGATGAAGGTGAGAAGGTCTGAAGATGCCCCTATGAATATGTCACTGGTTCTGACAAAATCTATAGGAATGCTGCTCATGTCTGGATGTGATTTTGTTTGAATACTTGTCTCCCATTGGTTTTTAAAGGAGATGTAATAGATAAAACGGATAGTGTCCTATTATGTTGTACAATGAGCAGACAGGTACACAGACTGCCAGAATCCACAATATCACAATCATTGTTTAGCTGTTGCTGCCATCTGTATGTTTTTTCCTCCACTGAGATCATAATGCTATAAGCCATTGTAGGTTAATCTCTGTAAGTTGGATATGTGGTGTTGTGTAAGGTACTATTGAGAGGAGCTATCCTGTGACTAAGTGCACATTACTAAAGCTGCAAAACAGTCATTCGCACCTCCTGACCTACTGAGGATCTGTTCAGGTGCTCATCAGGGAGTCAATTCCGGAGACCATTTCTAGTTTTTAAATTTGATTTCTCCTCAGCTCTGGCTGGCGACGGTCCAATGTGATTTACTGAGGCTGGTGCTGCACTGACCTTTACAAATCAGGATTTAAACAGGCCGATGTGGCAGTTATTGGAATTTATAGCTTTAATCTTTTTTCGTCCCTGTAATGTGATGCAATAAAAAAAGTTGAATGCAGATGAAATTACTCTCTGACGGTGAGCTATACGTGAAGAAAATAACAATCCCGCAGCTGACGTAAGTTAGCTTTAGAAAAAATGGCTCATGCAATGATAAAATGATGAACTGCAATTCTTCAGCAAGTATGTTATTTCCTTTTTCTTAATGTGGAGCTAGTTTGTGCGAGGGGGTGGTCTGTGATGAAGACACATATTCAGAAGGATGAGTCTGCCTTTTATATAATCTACTCAGCTAATTGTGTCAGGAGCCATTGTTAGCAGACACAGCCTGATGTGGATTTCCAGACTGTCATGGTTGTCAGGTCGACAACGTAACATAGCGTGAGCTCTCCCACTTGCTCATTCATGCAGTTTTTCTTTGAGAGAGAGAGAGAGAGAGAGAGAGAGAGAGAGAGAGAGAGAGAGAGAGAGTGTGTGTGTGTGTGTGTGTGTGTGTGTGTTTTACCAGCTAAGTACGCCACAGCATTAATCACACTCATGAAATAAACAGCCTGACAGCTCTTCTGCGTCTTCCTCTTCTTCATAAACTCTGTGGGAAAAGGAGCAAAAAGTCCTACTTGCACAGATGCAAGAGTCATTTGGGAAACAAAAGGAAGACTGGAAAGGGGCAACAGTTTGAACTTGTTTCTCAGTTGATCGAAATATTTCTCTACTAATATTATGAATATTAACTTTATTTTTATAGTTTGTCTAAAATCCCTTTGGCATAGACAAATGTTGATGTTTTTCTCTTGTAGTTTACTTTGAGGAACCTTCATTTTTTACATTGTTTACGGAGTTGCTTCATCGTTCTTTTCTGCTATCAACTGCAACTGAAATTCAGGTTCAGGTTACTTTATTTGTACCCGTAGGTAGATTTGTTTTGCAGTCAGGTGACATCCTTTTACACACATATTTACAAAACACAACTACATTCAACATGAACACAAACACAGGGACACATTTGTAACTATATACAATTGTAACTATAGCTTCTTTATACCTATCGAAAATCCCAGAGAGGCCAGAAATATCTTTGCATTTTGGTCCGTAACATTTTCCAAAGGTAAACGTGACAATAAAGTTTAGTACTTGTTAACGGGATGACTTGGGACTGTCCAGGAGCCACGAGAATTTCACTCTTGATTCGCTTTCCCAGTACAATGTCAGATTAATCTTAACTCCTGTTGAAATGCTGTTAACTAGCAAATTTATGTTTTTAAACAGGGATTCCCTGGAACATTTGTGGTTCTATTGGGAAATTGTCTAATTTCACTTCTTAACTGGTCCAAAAAATTGCAAATAATTTGCTCTTATTGAACATGGATGCCTGTAGCCTATGGGCATCCATGCATGCACGTACGGCTTATCTATTGATTAATGTACATGCATTTGTAGAGCTTTTTTTTAATTTATTGACCACTCAAAGTACTTTCTGGACTATTTGCAGCACTCATTCATTCATTCATCTTCTTAACCACTTAATCTTTTTTGGGTTGTGGGATGGGGGTGGGGGTGGGCTGGAGCCTATCCCAGCATCTTTTGGGCAAGAGGCTAGGTCCATCCTGGACAGATTTCCAGTCCATCCCAGGGCCAAGACGACCATTGAATTCCATGTTCATACCTGAGGACAGTTTAGAATCCCCATTTGATGCCAATTAACATGTCTTTGGACTGTGGGAAGAAACCACAGTACCCAGCGAAAACCGATGCAGACACTATTGTCCATTTCCACATAGCTTAAATTCTTCCACTTTGTTACTGCTCAAAAAAGGTTCACCACAAAACTATCAATGTAACCATCAAGATGGATTTTTTTATGTACTTCATATTCCTTCAGTTTCCTCCTCCATTCCTACCTGCCAGATCCAGCATAAGTAAGACAATATAAATAAAGTTTTAAAATTATTTTATAGCAAGAGGAGTCTACAAATAACTATTTGTACATATACAGCAAATATCAAATATGAGAAGAGCTCCTTTTGGCAAAGTAAATCTGTTTGGCACAATAAGGCTGGATAGGACAGGTTAAAAAAAGACGGATTTATGTGTAATTATTTTTATTTTGACAGGATGCTCTGGTGCACTTCTTTTATTTTCAGTTAGGCCAACGGCTGGCCTTCAGGCCAACGGCTTAATTAGTGTAGAGTTGTTGATATCTCACCAAGAGACAAAAGTTTTCTAAGGTTCAGTAGCTATTCTGAAATTTATCACAGCTGGAAGTGGAACTTAAATCACATTGGGCAAATCATTCTGCCAGTTAGCCTAGTGAAAGTGAACTCTTTCACAAATGCAGTAGTTTCTGATTTGGCAGGAATTTAATGGAAGAAATAACATCCTTGATTTTGACTAAGCTTTTGGCATTTCCTTTTGCCCCTACTCAGATGTTTTAGTTAAAGATTTTTTTTTTCTTTATCATGATATAATGAAAGCTCAGTTTAACCCAAGAACTGAGAGACATCATTGTTGAATGTCACCACAGTGCTCACATCCACATACTGAACATGCTAGTTGACGTTAAATAATCCTTTAAGGACCCTTTTAGCACAGATGGAGATTGTTGGGTGACTATTGAGAGATCAAAAATTGGCCCGATCTCGCAATGGCTCCGAAAGCCTCGAAAAGTTATTTCTGTGTAATTGTTTGGGAGATCATTGTGCAGTTTTCGTTATGATCCATAGAGATCATTGAAAGATTGGTGAGAGATCATTGAGAGTTTCTTGGGTGACCAAAGAGGGGTACAGTATATACAGAGTGTGTGCGTGTTTGAAAGGTTTCTTCTACCCCCTTTAAACTTTGTGGAGATCATTGATAGATCATTGAAAGATGAAAAAAATGATCAGATCTCTCAACGATCTTCAATCATCTGTCAGCAATCTCTCAATGATCTCTCAATAACCTTCCAGTGATCTCCATGGTTGCTAGGGTTTCCTCAAAGTATTGACTCAGTCCAAAACAATCTCTGAGCGATCACCAATGGGAGGTGATCTCTCAAGGAGCATGCAAAGATCACATTGATCACCCAATGATCTCTCAATGATTTTCGCTGCTCTCTTTGAATGAACTCTATTGGTCTTTCATCAAACACTCAGCGATCTCTATCTTCGGGGTGGAAAATTTTGGCGTTCCTCGAAAGATCGTTGAGAGATTTGGCCATTTTTTTTTTAATCTCTCAATGATCTCCACCCCTGTGTAAAGGGAAGTGGGGATTAGGGGATAATTCCGTTATAATAAAGATGGAATATTTTTCCAAGACTGTCCATTTAACATGAGGTACACATTAGGAGATAATTTACTTTAAATGTGCTTACATGACTACAAAAACCTTTTCTGCTAAAAAAAAATAAAATAAATAGCTTCAACTTAAAAAGCTGTGGATGCTTGTAACAGTGTTCTTGTCACGTGGGTTTCACCGGTTCACTTGCAGGTGTGGTAGTCAGCTAGTTTCTGGCACCACTGTACTTGTTCATGTTAGAAAAGGCGGCAGTGTCTTGGATTTTTATAACCTTGTGCCATGGGTGAAAAATGACAATGCTTGAAGTTATGGAAATATTAAATTCACTACTTTAAAAAACAACACAAAATGCAATGATAAAAGCTGACTTCCATGTTGGAAAACTGCAGCACAGTAGTTCAGCTGTTTTCCCTAAATGGAAGCTCATGGGCTCTCCTCTTCGACCCACGCAGTTTACCCTCATCAAATTAGCACCAGCCTTGCTAATTTCACCATGCAGAAAAAAAAAGAATGAGGAAACAGCAGAGGGAACTGATGAGATTTGCTCCAAGCTACGACTCTGCTGGCATGAAAGGAAATTACACCGATCATGACCAAGGGTCCACTGTGTGGGCGAGAAGCTTCCGATTGATTTAACAGGTTCCTCCATCGGAGAGAGGAGAGCAAACACTCCTGACACATTCAGGACAAGCCATTTATAATCCATGAGTCCATCTTCTAGATCGTTCTCTCTCTGTGCTTCCTGGTTTTTAGAACAGTATTTCCCCTGTTGTATACATTTCTTTCTCTCTGAATGTTTTTCTTCTGTCGTTCCTTCCTGTTTTGAATCCTATAGCGTTCCCGTTCCCTGTTTGTTTTCTTCTTTTATTTTGTATTTCACTGTCTAATTTCTTCACCTTTGTCTAACACAGAGGTCAGCAACCTCCACTGTGCAAAGAGCCGTTCTGAGAGACTTTGACCAGCAAAATCCGCATGGAGCCACAAAAATATCCGAGCCTGAAAACAGCAATTAACAGCAACATTAGCAGAACAAACTGGCCTGACACTATCAGCATTAAGAGTTTTTTTCCTGATAAAATTATAGTTTTTTCCCAAAATTGTTGAGATTTTTGACATAAATGTTCTGGTTTTCTAATAAGTTTTAATTTGCTGCTTTTTGCAGGTAAAATTGTAGCCTCTATCACCATAAATTTTTTGACACACACTCACAAAAAATGCAGCGTTTCAAGTATTTGTGATTTTTTTTCTAAAAATTTTGATTTTTTTTTTATTGCAAATTTGCAAGCGTGTTTCCCCATAAGATGGCAACTTTCCCTCAAAATTTGTCATATTTCTGACATAATTTTTCTGCTTTTCTATTAAATTGGTTTTATTTGCCTTTGGAATTTTTTTTTTTTTTAACTTTTTCAGGTAAATTTGCAGCACTTTTCACATAAGCTGTAACATTATTCTCAAAAATTGCAACTTTTCCAGTAAATTTGAGGGGGGTTTTTTCCCTGAAATTTTGTGGCTCTTTCTTGCAAATTTGTTGTGAGAATTTTTGGCATAAGTTTCCATCTTATAAATTTGAACATTTACATTTTTTTCCTCACAAATCTGTATCCTCTTTTTATTACTGGAAGTCATCATTTTTTTGTTGAGATTTGTTTGTTTTGTCTTGTTCTGTTTTCTGTTTGTCTTATTTACTACTATTTTTGACATTTCAGTATAAGGTATGTAACATTATTTTGGTACAAATTCACTGTATGGTTACATGTTCAAAATAAAATGAATTGAAGTTTTGCATCTTTAGGAGCCACTGGCTGTAGGCAAGTGTTATGTTAACCTTTTGAGTGTGAGATTTTGCGTGCCCCTAGTGGCAGAGTGCGGCGCTGCATCTGTCATCTCATTCTGACATGATCGGCTCCATTGAGGATTTGTACTGATTTGTACTGCTCTGCCAGTTTCAGAAGGTGGCAGACATCTGTTGGAGGACTCAATGGATGACACGTAATACACCAAAGAAGAAGAACTCCTCATTTCCTTTTCCTGTTTTTAGCATTTTAGCCCAGAAAGGTAATATGGTTGCCGTCTGTCATCGTGCACCATCACTTAGTCGGCTTTGTACACGGAAAATAGCTGCTGGATACAAGTGAAATTTATGTGGAATAATCATAAGACTTTGTAGATGTGTTAGAGAGCGTAAATGACCGACACAACACAAAATAACAACCACGATGGGTGAAAACGCAGCGACCACGCCAGCCAGCCAGCCAGCCCCCCTTTGTCAACAGTAAGTGAGGAATTTCTGTTTTTTTTTTTTATATATTGTACTGATTTCTTGTTCATATACTTTGAAGATAAGATGATGAGGTACCTCTGTACAAAAAACGGTGTCAAAAGACTGAACCATTCTTTGTGCAAATACGTCCAAAGTCCAGTTTTGACTGTGTTATGGAATTTAAAGAGGTACTGTGACATTATGCAAATTAGATGCGTAAATTTAGTCCTATCTGAAACTTTGGATCATATTTTACAGCTTTCTAATTGACAGTAAGCCATTATCTCTTACCACTTTCAAGTTATAGCCTTGGAAATCTGAACTATTTTATTGACAAAAAATATTTACCACTCTTGACCGCTAGGGGTTATGTTGCAATTTGGCGACAGACACACTCAAACAGTTAATAATGCAAGACGTGAGCCATGTTTTACCGAGCAACGAACTGATCTTTATTGAGATTTGTGCTCAACATACATATTGGCCGTAGCCCTCCTGATGTCACCACGTTAACTGCCTGGCGTAGGCTATGACAAGTCCCAAGGACCAAATCCCCACACAACATACCCACCCTTAACAAAACGTGAAGAACACTCCATAGAACAGACCCCCCATTAAGCTTAGCATTGAAACCCCACAAAACACATGCAATATTTACACTTTTTTTTTAAACATTTCTCTTTTTTTTTACACACAAAGCAACAGGCCTAATAGCTAAATGGGCACCTGGGTAGACTGCCAGGATACCCTGCTGTGTTGGGGCAGATTATTCTGCCACCCATGCCCAACACACTTCAGCTAAGGCCACCTCCACCATAAAGTCATTAAGGTGTCTGGGCCTCTGACGTGTCCTAGCCGAGCGCCTCACCAGAGGAGGACCTGCTCCAGGCTCCGTTGGCCGCACCTCAGAATCCCCAAAACCCCCTTCAGGCAAGTCCCACTCTCATCAGTCACATCTGCTGCAGCTCCCGGACCCTGGGCCTGCAATGACTCCCTGAGTCAGCTGGAATGCCACCATGACCCATCTGAGAGCCCGAATGTGTCCGAGCCCAGCCAATTCACGATCTGCAGGGGTCCCATCCAGAAAGGCTGTAGCTTATCTGTACGGTTGGGGTGCTTGATCCTGACCCAGTCCGACACATCGAGTCCATGGGCCCTCGCCCTGCGCTTCCTGTCGAAATGCTGTTTGATTTTCTTCTTTTTTTTTTCCCTTGTCCTCTCAGGCAGCTAGGTAAGCAGAACAGAGATCTGTAACTCTTACTGTGCCAAAACAGATTTACTTTGCCAAAAGGAGCTTTATAGGGTACCTATCTATGTACTGTATATTGTTGCAAACTCCTCCTGTAATAACTTTTAATACTTTATTTAAACTATTTTACCCATGAAGGACCCTACAGGATGGGGAATGGGGAAAGGAAGTGTGCGGAAGGGGAAAGAAAAGAGAGAGGAACAGACAAAAAATACAAACAAATCAACAACTAAAACAAACAGAAGACAAACTGCTTTTTCCACTGAAGAGGTCTCAACACGAGTCTGGTATTCGCACCTGTTAAAGGGGAGACATTTGTGTGTGTGCGTTCGTATGGATGTATATGAGAGTGCGCGCAAAATAAGTGTGTGCATGTGAGTGGTTTGTCAGGAAACATACGAAGAAGGGGGCCAGTCGCAGCAATTCCCCGCCACCCCGGAAACCCCGAGCAGGCAAGGCAGCACCACCAACCACCACAGGGCACAAATGCCAGGGCCAACAAGCCCCAGGAACACCAGGCATCCGCACCTGGTGGGACAGTCGAGGAAGGCAAGGCTGCCAGGCAGCTGGTGCAACGGGCCCACAGCCCCGGGTCCGCCTGCCAACCCCCCACCCCCCCAGCGGGGCCAACGCCAGCCCCTGGGCCCCAAGTTCCAGAAGGCCAGGGCCCCTAACCCCCAGGCTGGAAACCAGCCCGCGCCCCCCACGTGAGCCTTCCCCCCCAGGCACCCCCCAGCGCCCCCCCCCAGTGCCACCACCGCACACTCCGGGGACCCCACACCCAAAGAAGTCCCCCACCCCCGTCCAAGGGAGCCCACAGCCCACATAGCCGAGAGGCATTACCACCCTCAATCCAGCACATCTCAACTAACAGACACACTCATTCCCACATCACACTCTTTTGCTCTCATATGCAGTCACAAGCACTCACT
This sequence comes from Pholidichthys leucotaenia, assembly GCA_020510985.1. Lineage (NCBI taxonomy): Eukaryota > Metazoa > Chordata > Actinopteri > Cichliformes > Pholidichthyidae > Pholidichthys > Pholidichthys leucotaenia. The sequence goes on along the minus strand of CM035840.1, from coordinate 329,219,149 downwards.
CACTCTCACTCACTCACTCCCCCACACAGCCCCACTCTCGCACTCCCGGACCCACCATTCTCTCTCACTCCTGAACCCACACAATCTCGCTCCAACTCACCCTCAGGGTCACCCACACTGTCTCATGTTCACCCACGCACGCAGTCTCACTCCCATTCCTACTCCGACCTACTCACATCCATTCATGATTTCCCCCTCACACTCACCCACCCTCATTCACCCTATTTCTTAGGGTGACTGCGATGCAGCGAGCCTGAATGTGCACCAGCTCCTGGCAGCAGCCGGGGAAACCGCCGGCACAGGCAAGCGGCTGCCCCCCCACCACCCCACCCCAGGGCAGCCGCAGCCACAGAAGCAGACCCCCGCCCCCAGCGCTCACCCAAGTGACTGATCAGGAGATCACCGCAGGCGCCCCGAGATGCCACCTGACACGCAAAGCACCACACAAAACCGACCCACCAACACCATCTCCATCAATCCCTCACTCTCGCTTACTCTCTTATTCAACTCACTCCCTTGCTTGTATCTTTTCATTCAGCAGCACCCAGGGATTTTGACAACCTGACAGGTCCCAGGCCCCCCACCGGGCCCCCAGGCTCCTGGCAGAAGGAGGGCAACAGGGGTGGGGGAAGCCCCCCACCCCCCTTCCCCTTGCAAAAAACATCATATGTGTGTGTCAGTTGTATGATGTGATTGTGTGTAGGTGTGTGAACTACCATGGTGCAGTTAAAATTGGGGAGATGGTGGTTGGAGCACCACTAGCCACTGCGATAGGCAGCGGGACCCCCATCTCCCCAAGCCCTCAGTGTCTAAAATGCAATTAAAATTGAGGTGAGGGTAGCCCCACTGTGCAGCAGAGTTGTCCCCTTCAACGACACAGTGTGGCACACCCCCGCCCAAAACCCAAGTGTATCCAAAAAGATGTATATTCAACCCAGAATTGGGGGAGGGGGATAAGACTGGGAGGGAGGCGGTACAAAAGTGAGGCCACTCCCTCCCAGAAACCAGCTTGCAAACTGGTTCAGGAAGCCACCACTGCCCCCAAATCCCAACTCAGGCTGAGGGCTGCCAGGCTGAGCAACCCAGGATCCACCAGCGTCGCGCCCCCACCACCACAAACATGATGGAGCAGCCACACCCATTCCCACTCATCTTGCACACACAAACATGTACAACAACAATAATCACAATGGTGAACAATGGGCCGGACCCATACGGCACCCCACATGCCGAGCAACACCCCCGAGCGCCCACCGCAAGCCCACTGACCACCCGCCCCAAACGCACACCGACAGCAGCAGGCCACCCCGCAGCTACAGCCACCCTGGAGCGGCCCGACGGCAACACGGCCGCCAACCCGTGCCAATGGCGCCCCCCACCCCGAGCACCCACACACACCCAGTGCCAAAGACCCCAGGGACAATGCGACAGAGTGCCCTGCCCTGTGACACAACGGCAGGGCGGCCAGGACAAGCAGACCTTGAATCACCAACCCCCATGCCACTAGGTGGTCTGCCCCACCCCGCCACCCAACGAGGTTCCCCCACCCATACACACATCCTTCTCCCCCACACACCCACCCACAGGTATCTACACCCATACACACGCACACACATCCGCCCGCCCTCATGTGCATACATACACACACTCACCATCACACATGCCCACCTACACCCACACACAGCTGTACAGTGGGGTAAAAAAGTATTTAGTCAGCCACCAATTGTGCAAGTTCTCCCACTTAAAAGATGAGAGAGGTCTCCAATTTTCATCATAGGTATACCTCAACTATGAGAGACAAAATAAGAAAAAAAAAATCCAGAAAATCACATTGAAGGATTTTTAATGAATTAATTGGTAAATTCCTCGGTAAAATAAGTATTTGGTCAATAACAAAAGTTCATCTCAATACTTTATTACTGTATATACCCTTTGTTGGCAATGACAAAGGTCAAATGTTTTCTGTAAGTTTTCACAAGGTTTTCACACACTGTTGCTGGTATTTTGGCCCATTCCTCCATGCAGATCTCCTCTAGAGCAGTGATGTTTTGGGGCTGTCGCTGGACAACATGGACTTTCAACTCCCTTCAAAGATTTTCTATAGGGTTGAGATCTGGAGACTGGCTAGGCCACTCCAGGACCTTGAAATGCTTCTTACGAAGCCACTCCTTCGTTGCCCAGGTGGTGTGTTTGGGATCATTGTCATGCTGAAAGACCCAGCCACGTTTCATCTTCAATGCCCTTGCTGGTGGAAGGAGGTTTTCACTCAAAATCTCATGATACATGGCCCCATTCATTCTTTCCTTTACACGGATCAGTCGTCCTGGTCCCTTTGCAGAAAAACAGCCCCAAAGTATGATGTTTCCACCCCCATGCTTCACAGTAGGTATGGTGTTCTTTCTCCTCCAAACACGACAAGTTGAGTTTTTACCAAAAAGTTCTATTTTGGTTTCATCTGACCATATGACATTCTCCCAATCCTCTTCTGGATCATCCAAATGCTCTCTAGCAAACTTCAGACGGGCTTGGACATGTACTGGCTTAAGCAGGGGGACACGTCTGGCACTGCAGGATTTGAATCCCTGGGGGCGTAGTGTGTTTCTGATGTAGCCTTTGTTACTTTGGTCCCAGCTCTCTGCAGGTCATTCACTAGGTCCCCCCATGTGGTTCTGGGATTTTTGCTCACCGTTCTCGTGATCATTTTGACCCCACGGGGTGAGATCTTGCGTGGAGCCCCAGATCGAGGGAGATTATCAGTGGTCTTGCATGTCTTCCATTTTCTAATAATTGCTCCCACAGTTGATTTCTTCACACCAAGCTGCTTACCTATTGCAGATTCAGTCTTCCCAGCCTGGTGCAGGTCTACAATTTTGTTTCTGGTGTCCTTTGACAGCTCTTTGGTCTTGGCCATGGTGGAGTTTGGAGTCTGACTGTTTGAGGTTGTGGACAGGTGTCTTTTATACTGATAACGAGTTCAAACAGGTGCCATTAATACAGGTAACGAGTGGAGGGCAGAGGAGCCTCTTAAAGAAGAAGTTACAGGTCTGTGAGAGCCAGAAATCTTGCTTGTTTGTAGGTGACCAAATACTTATTTTACTGAGGAATTTACCAATTAATTCATTAAAAATCCTTCAATGTGATTTTCTGAATTTTTTTTTCTCATTTTGTCTCTCATAGTTGAGGTATACCTGTGATGAAAATTGGAGACCTCTCTCATCTTTTAAGTGGGAGAACTTGCACAATTGGTGGCTGACTAAATACTTTTTTGCCCCACTGTACATGCCCACACACAACACACACACACTCACGCGCTCACTTCCACACACACACACACACACACATACGCACCCACTCTCACACACATGCACACACACACACATGTACATGCACACCCACACCCACAGGCCCCGGAGGATGGGGAGGGCGACCCCCCCAGGACACAGGCACTCGCCCCAGAGTGCCGCCAGGGCCCCGAGGAGGGCATGACCCCGCCGTGCAAGGACCCACTGGGGCTGGCCTGCACCAGCGGCACACACCCGACCCTGATCTGGGGGGGGAACGCCCCCCCCCCCCCCAGTACCAGGGGCCCAGGGCCAGACCCAGCCCCACCCAGGAAGCAAGGCCAGCCGGTCCACCCCGCACCCCCCCCAATCAACACCCCCCCTTCCCCACATGGCCACCCCGGAACAGGCCCCTCGAACACCGGCCCCCTGTGGTCAGGGCGCAGCCAGCTGCCAGAGGTGCCAAGGAGAGCAAATCACCACTCATCACCCCTCAGGTTATAGAATTAATAAGCGAGAACCAGAGAGAATTGAATTCTGCCAATTGATTATTTGAGGAGGCAATCATTCTCTCCAGGCTAATATAATCAAATAGTAAGTTATTATAGTGAGTCATGCATAAATTATTTCTTGATTTCCAATTCGTGAGGATAGTTTTCTTTGCGATGCATAAGGCGGTGAGAACCATGTGTGACATCCTTGCCTCTATATTTATTTCACTTAGATCACCTAATATGCAAAGTGTGGGTGAGGATGGGACACTATACCCAAGCCATGCCAACAAGTCCTCACATGTCTTCCGCCAGAACTTTTGAACCGGTGCACAGGACCACATACAGACGTGGACAGAATTGTTGATACCCCTCTGTTAATGAAAGAAAAACCCACAATGGTCACAGAAATAACTTGAATCTGACAAAAGTGGTAATAAATAAAAATTCTATGAAAATTAACCAATGAAAATCAGACAGTGCTTTTGAACTGTGGTTCAACAGAATTATTTTAAAAAACAAACTCATGAAACAGGCCTGGACAAAAATGATGGTACCCTTAACTTAATATTTTGTTGCACAACCTTTTGAGGCAATCACTGCAATCAAACGATTTCTGTAACTGTCAATGAGACTTCTGCACCTCTCAGCAGGTATTTTTGCCCACTCCTCATGAGCAAACTGCTCCAGTTGTCTCAGGTTTGAAGGGTGCCTTCTCCAGACGGCATGTTTCAGCTCCTTCCACAGATGTTCAATAGGATTTAGATCAGGGTTCATAGAAGGCCACTTTAGAATAGTCCAATGTTTCGCTATTAGCTATTCTTGGGTGTTTAGCTGTGTGTTTTGGGTCATTAGCCTGTTGCAAGACCCATGACCTGCGACTGAGACCAAGCTGTCTGACACTGGGCAGCACATTTCTTTCTAGAATACCTTGATAGTCTTGAGATTTCATTGTACCCTGCACAGATTCAAGACACCCTGTGCCAGATGCAACAAAGCAGCCCCAGAACATAACAGAACCTCCTCCATGTTTCACAGTAGGGACAGTGTTCTTTTCTTGATATGCTTCATTTTTGCGTCTGTGAACATAGAGCTGATGTACCTTGCCAAAAAGTTGCAGTTTTGTCTCGTCTGTCCATAGGACATTCTCCCAGAAGCTTTGTGGCTTGTCAACATGCAGTTTTGCAAATTCCAGTCTGGCTTTTTTATGATTTGTTTTCAACAGTGGTGTCCTCCTCGGTCGTCTCCCATGAAGTCCACTTTGGCTCAAACAACGACGGATGGTGGGATCTGACACTGATGTACCTTGACCTTGGAGTTCACCATGAATGTGTTTAGAGGTTGTTCTGGGCTCTTTTGCTACCCTTCATATTATCCGTCTCTTCCATTTTTCATCAAGTTTCCTCCTGCGGCCACGTCCAGGGAGGTTGGCTACAGTCCCATGGATCTTAAATTTCTGAATAATGTGTGCAACTGTAGTCACAGGAACATCAAGCTGCTTGGAGATGGTCTTATAGCCTTTACCTTTAACATGCTTGTCTATAATTTTCTTTCTAATCTCCTGAGACAACTCTCTCCTTTGCTTCCTCTGGTCCATGTTTAGTTTTGTACACACCATGTCACCAAACAGCACAGTGACTACTTGTCACCCTTTAAATAGGCCGACTGACTGATTACAAGTTTGTAGACACCTGTGATGTTAATTAGAGGACACATCTTGGTTGAACATGTCCCTATGGTCAAATTATTTTCAATCTTTTCTAGGGGTACCATCATTTTTGTCCAGGCCTGTTTCATGAGTTTGTTTTTTAAAATAATTCTGTTGAACCACAATTCAAAAGCATTGTCTGATTTTCATTGGTTAATTTTCATAGAATTTTTATTTATTGCCACTTTTATCAGATTCAAGTTATTTCTGTGAACATTGTGGGTTTTTCTTTCATTAACAGAGGGGTACCAACAATTTTGTCCACGTCTGTAGGTAGTGTCCTCCAGCATGTAAGGTTGTCTTGTATTGTTTTTAAAAGGGGAATGTGATTTAGTCACAATAACTCTGAGAGCCTGGGGGAAATATCTATTCCTAAATATTTAATATTACCTGATTGTATGGTATTGTGGTATGGAAGCTGCACTGCCGCCTGCCGGAAGACACTACAACTCATAGTGGATGCAGCCAGCAAGATCATCGGTGCCCCCCTGTCCCCCCCCCACCGGACATCTACCCCACTCGCCTCACCTGCAGAGCCACCAACATCACAGGTGACACTTTCCATCCCCTACACTCCCTCTTCAGCCACCTGCCCTCGGGGAAAAGGTACCGTTGCCTCCAGGCCCGCTCCACAAGACTGCTGTACAGCTTCGTTCATCACTCCATCAGGACCTTGAACTCTGTTCACCCCTCCTCCCCCCACTTCCCATATGGTAACACCTACACAATAACTACCTCAGATGCTGGCACAGAAAGACTGGCACACCAACAATAATACTGTTGTTCTGTTGTACTTTTGCTGCTATATGTCTCTGCACTTTACTGCAACCATTTGCACAAATGCCATATCTGCTGCTGTCTGTATATCACTGCAATACTGATCATGTGCAATCATATCTGTCACTATCTGCACCTACATTACTGCATTGAAATGCACTACGACTATTCATCTCTCGCTGTCTGAATATAGGATTGCTGGGTTTATTACCACTAATCGTTTACCTAAACTAATCATTTACCACTATGGAGGTCAGAGTCCTTCTGGCTGCCATTGGCACCACGGGTTGCATCACTGTATATAGACTGTACATAGACTGCTGCTGTCACTGTTTGTTCTTGTTTTCTTTTTTTAATCCAGCCTAATTTCCTTCTTTTTATAAAATGCACACCAGTGTAGAGAGAGAGAAACTCCTGTATGTCCTGCACATATAGTAGTATTGACAATAAAATCTTTGAATCCTTGAATCGGAATAGTGGATGTATTTGAGAAATTACAATTTATAGGTAAGACTGTTGATTTACCCCAGTTAATAGAGTAGTCTGATAATGATGCAAATTTATCAATGCGCGCCACTGTCTGAAGAAGAGATCTTTGTGAGTTTTCAAGGAAAATCAATACATCATCAGTATAAAGACTTATCTTGTGTTCTTTTTCTCCAGTTTGGATACCTCTGATATCAACATTTTGTTGTATGGCTGCTGCTAATGGTTTGATAAAGATGGTAAAAAGTGAGGGAGAGAGTGGACAACCCTGCCTATTACCTCTCTGGAGATTAAAGCTTTGGGAAGTCTAATCATTTGTTGCAGCTGGACAGCTATATAGTGTTTTAATCCAGTTTATGAAAGATTAACCAAACCTGAACTTGTTTAACACCATAAAAAGAAATTTCCAGTTAACATGGTCAAAGGCTTTCTCTGCATCCTGGGAATGCTGTTTCATGCTGGGCGATGACCCAGTCTCGTGATGGATCTGTGTCTGCCGAAGGGGAGGTCGTGGGGGGCCATAGCCAGTCCAGTAGCAGATGTAACTCACGCCCCAGCATGAGCTTCGCTGGGGAGCACCCTGTCGTGGTGTGGGCTGTTGCCCTGTAGTGGAGGAGTGTGTTCTGAAGGGCATCAGAGAATGTGAAGCCGTCCGCCAGATGGGCCCGCAGACCATTTTTCAGAGTCTTATTGAAATGTTCTACACCTCCATTGGCCTGAGGGTGGTAAAATGTACTTCTGATGTGCTCCACGCCCCTTTCTCCTAATAACTCCCCAAACCCCCCACCTGGCAAACAGCGATGAGAGGAAACCGGTGACCACATCCGTCATGACCGAGTTAGTGGGCAACACTTCTGGCCATTTAGAAAACAGATCATAGACCACCAGCAGGAAACAGCTGTTCGCGGGGGCCGTGTGTAGTTCACCAAAAATATCCCACTGGATGTGCTTCCAAGGGCCCCCCGGGTATGGTAACGGTCGCAAAGATGGAGGAGGTGGCACGCCAGTCTTCCCACTTTCCAAACACAGAACACGGTCTTTAACCATAGTCTCAATGTTCTTATCAATGCCAGGCCACCAAACTGAATCCCTGCAGCGTTGTTTCACCCTGACTACCCTGACTGACCCTCATGGAGCATAGCCAAGATGCGCGATCTCACTGACACCGGAATCAGTGTGCAGTGTCCTTTTGCCACACACATGTCATTCCAGCAACTCAGTTCGTCCCTGAACCTGTGAAAAGGTGCCAGATCACCCTGCACCTTCATGGGCCGACCCTCCCGATGACCGAGCGAAGCTGCGACAACGTCAGGTCCCATTCCGACTCCGCCTGGAGCTCCTGGAGAGACACCATGTCCCGGAGGGGTCCGTGTAGCACGTTGACCAGATCCACCTCCAAGGAGTTGCTGTCGTCCGGTTGTGCGGTGTTGGTCGTGGCACAGGACAAGATGTCCGCCACTACGTTCTCCTTGCCAGGGGTGAACTGGGTGGTGAAGTTGTAGGCCCGCAGCCATTCCATACACCTGTGGATCCGCAAAGGCCTGTCCCCCAAACCAGTCATCTCCAGCAGCATCGTTAGCACCCGTTGGTCCATGTGTAGGGTAAAATGGCGTCCGTAGAGGTAGCTTTACCACCATTCACATGCCCAAAACACATGTGAGCACCTCTCTCTCGCCCACGGCATACTTCTGTTCAGCTGGTGAGAGGGACCTTGACGCGAACGCCACTGGGCGTTCCGTACCATTTTGCACTTGAGCTATAACCGCCCCCCACTGCCGAACCAGATGCGTCACAAGTCACAAAAGTTGGCCATTTTGGATCAAAGTGGGCCAACACCGGCGGGGAGGTGAGTTGAGACTACAGTCTAGCGACCACTGCTGAGCAAGCCAGAGTTCATTGCCATGGACCATCCTGCTTCAGGAGAGCTCGAAGAGGTTTGATAGTCTGAATAATGGGGAATAAAACATCCATAGAAGTTCACCATGCCCAGAAATGAGGAGATTTGCGCGGGCGTCGTGGGGTCGGGGAGATGCAGGACCACCTCTACGTTCGAGTGTAGGGGGCTCAGTGCCCTCAGCCACTAACCAGAACCCAACAAATTCCATGGAACCCGCTGCGAAGATTCACTTTTCCCCATTCAGCGTGACCCTGTGCTCCAGCAGCATTTCCATTACTTGTCTCAAATGTTCATCATGTGCTTCCCGTGATGCACCGTGGACCACGATGTCGTACAGGTACAACAACACACCACTGAGGCGGGCGAGGATGGTAGACATAATTTTTTGAAAACAGCTTGGTGCCGAGCTCAGATCAAAAGGCATGCGGGTGTACCTGAAAACGCCCACGTGGGTCACGAATGCTGTCATGTTGTGGCTGGCTGGGTGGAGGGGCACCTGCAGATAACCTTGGCGGAGGTCCAGCTTCGTGAACACCGTTGAGCCGCTGAAGACCGCAGTGAGTTTCTCCATCATGGGGAATGCGTACTTTCTGGGATCATCACTTTATTAACCATTTTAAGGTCGATGCACGGCCGAATGCCATCCGTCTTCTTCTTGGCCACCACGATGTTTGAGATCCACGGCGAGGCATCCACTTTCTCGATAATGCCGGCCTTAAGCAATTTATTCAGGTCCGCCTTAACGTTGTCGCACAGGGCAAGGGGAAGCCGCCATAATGGTTGGATCTTGGGCCTTATGCTCGGGTCAATGAGCGGGCAGTGGTTAAAAGCCTTCACACAACCCAGACCCGCAAACAATGCCGGCCAATGAGCCTGCCACCCTGGAGACACAATCAACACCATCGAGCCTGTTAGATCTGTGATGGAGAATCCTAACTCTCCCAACAAGTCAGTTCCTAACAAGTCGACCCCCTGGCGTGAAACCTGGAAGGTAAACACGGGAATAGTCTTTGACCCACACGCTACTGGGAAACTGACTGTGCCCACCATGCCAATGTTAGTGTGCCCGTAGCCAAACATTTTCACAGCACCCACTTTAGTAGATTTCTTTGGGAAAAATCTTCTCAACATGGACATGCTCAGTATGGATTTACCAGCGCCCGAGTCCATCATAAGCGGCACATCAACCCCATCAAGCTGCAAAATGTACCACTGTAACGGCCACTTCTTAGCACCTGCTACACACACCGACATCATGCCCATGATGGCACCGAGTCTGTTGGCTTGTTGGCGGTGGTGCAAACCCTGGCCCAGTGATTAGTATGGCCACAGTTGTAGCACTTCTTCTCCCTAGCGGGGCAAGTGGGTGCACCCGACTGGTGATGAGGATAGCCACAGCCACCACACAGCCCCCGAGTTCCCGCTCCTGCCTGTGCCACGGTCCGCTGCCTTTTGGGGATCCGCCCCGAGGGGTTAGCTGTGTTGCTAGCAGCCCAACGCAGAGGGGAAGCTTGGGTGGCTAGGTTCTTTTTAGCCAGTACTTGTAAACCTAGCTGGATAACGGACTCTATTTGGCTGGTTATCTCTATTACTTGCTTCAGCATGAAGACATCCTTAGTTAGCATTAGCTTCTCTTTAACCCACTCGTTGCTCGTACCTTTAATACCTTCCTTTAATGAGTCCTTGCTACCCAGCGCACAAAACACACGTTGGCCTTCCTTACCAAGGCAGTGGATTAGCATGCTCTTCCGTCTCTTTTCGTTGGTGCCGCCCAAGCCAGCTGCGGCAATGTTCTCATCGATTACCTCCAACCAGCAGCGCCACAGTGTAGCTGGCACACCCGGAGACTCCAAGAACGGAGGAGGTGGTCTTGCGCACACCCCCATGGTTTAATCAAACGTCGCCAAATGTTATGTCTTAATAATGTGAGACATGAGCCATGTTGTGCAAAGCAACGAACTGACCTTTATTGAGATTTGTGCTCAACATACATATTGGCCGTAGCCCGCCTGACGTCACCACGTCAACTGCCTGGCGTTGGCTACGGTGAGCCCCAAGGACCAATTCCCCACACAGCAAAAAGAGCCACATGTGGCTTCAGAGCTGCAGGTTGCAGACCCCTGGGCTAACATGTACTATAGCCCTTTAATGTGTCTTCACCCCATCCTTTTCTGTTTCTGCTTTGGTCACCAGTTCTCTTCCTCTTGCCTGATTGAAAGATGAGTTCATCATAGAGAAACCCCCTACTGTATTTTCCACTCATCCCCCTCTTTTGTGTTCCTTTAACTTTCCCTTTTTTATATATATCCTCCTTGTTTACCAATCCCCCCGATTTCTGGCTCAAATTGGATCCCTTTGACCTGTCCGACCAGTCTGAGAGGCAGCAGATGAGCTCTTAGAGGAGGGAGCGGCTGTTCAGTTTGGGCCTTTCTGATGTGCTGTCCGTGGTAATGAATGGCCACAAGGAGCTTTGCAGATAAATGAGTGAAAGAGAAAGAGGAAGACAGAGAGAGAGAGAGAGATAGGGTTTCTAGAGAGCGGACCAATGAGAAGGTGTGTTTATGAGTGTCTGTGTGATTTTTTTATCCTCTGTGTGTGTGTGCGCGTGCGTGCACACTTGATGAATGGCACCCACTACAGCTGCGACTCCCCTCTCCCTCTCTGCCATAACCTTGTCCTTCCTCATCACTCAAGCCGAGCCGCATCGAGGATGATGACTGCGAGTGAGCTTCTGGTTTTAAGCTTGGCCAGATCAGACTGAAAAGCGAGCCGGCTATGTATCTCCCCCCCCACCCACCCCGCTCCCACCTCCATGCACCCCCCCATTGTTACAAAGCAGACAGCTCCAGAAGTCATGTCATCGGCCCTGAGATCATAGCACGCATCGGGGCAGCGTGGGTGCACTCCAGCAGGTTTTTCTCTTCAGCTCTCTTCGGGAGCTGCAGTAGCTGCCATTTTGCTTCTTGAAATAAAATCCCTTTATTTCACGCTGCTTTCTCGGCTGGTTTGGCAAAGCTTCCTCTTCTCCCCCTTCTCTTTCTTTTTTTTAAATCCCCATGATGATCAGTGGTGGAAAAATACCCTCTGTTGAAAATCCTCGAGCACGAGTATGTATGTATATATGTGTGTATCTCTTCCTGCTCGTGTTCGGGCTTCTTTCCCAACTTCAGCTGTTCGGCACAAAGCTTCACCCTTCTGTTTTGCACTCACTTTGCCCCACTTCCTCCCTGTTCCTTTTCTGCACCCCCCGCCCCCTCTCCTTGCCAGGGTTGAGTGTGTCGAGGTGGGACTTTAGTTATTAGCTGTCGGAGCTTGACGTTCATTTGGTGTTATCAGCACTTGTTTAATGGCTACTTAATGGGATTAATGGGCATAAGGTAATGAGTGTGGGATGGAGGAATGGCTGCAGGGGGAAAAATGGATGGGTGAGGGAGCAGGAAAGAGAGAGGGAGAGATGATGGAAGGGAGGGAAGGTAGCAGTGCAAATGGTAACTTGAACTTGGAGGGATTTGCTTATGATGGGCGATTGTAAAGGACCGCAGATGGCGAAAAAGTCAAACCCGGAGTCTCGCTCTGCAAACACAGAAAATGTTTCTACCAGCTTAGCACAGGAACTGATGCTAACACAGTTCCCAGTGGACTCCGGTATTGCTCGGTTATGTATAACACTTGCAGCAGGCTTGAATAAGCAGCTTTGAGATACAAGCTGTAATATCCACTCCTTCCTCTTGGCCGTCTACAAGGATGCAGACACAGAAATGTGCCGGAGTGAGCAGACAGGCTCGCCCAGAGGAAGGTCTCACGGCTGCTTTGGTATTCAAGGTAATAGCCCTATCCCTTCCAAGTCAGGAAATTTGGATGGGGACTATATTGCACGGAGCGAGGAATTTTAATGTCGTCACAGAGGTGACTCTCCCCTGAGTTATGACAAAAATATTGATCACGCTTCAGCGTCTAGCTGGAGGAGGCGGAATGGCAAGGGCAGCGAAGAGAGGAATATTGAATAGGGTAATAGTAAAAGGCAGCCAAAAATATGAGGGCACTCAAAGCAGACTCGGAGACTGGAAGGGGAGGGAAAGGAGGAGATGAATGAAAGGGATGCCTGCACGGGTGTTGCAGCCAAAAGTTTAAGTCTGTCTATTATCTTAAACTTTAAAAGACTGTCAGATGAGCCGTGTTGTCAGTAACGGAGGAGTTGTCGAACTGTTTACTCTAAACAACACAGCATTATTAAGTTTTTTTTTCTTATTGATTTTAAGGTGTCAAAAACTTTCTTTAGCTCAAGGCTGTGAAAACCGCCCCGGGGTTGTGAGAGGAGTTGATTACTGCATTACTCTGTCTTCCTCCCTCTGCAGTCCACTGGTCCATGGATAATATGTTTATAAGGAGGGAAACGGGGCTTGATAAAAGGCCATTCAGTCCTCCCTTTGAATCCCATCTCCCCTCTAACCACTAACCAGAGGAAAAATCAGTTTAGGGCTACCGTATTAGCTTATACAGCCGTGGTCAAAATTGTTGGTACCTCTCTGTTAATGAAAGAAAAACCCACAATGGTCACAGAAATAACTTGAATCTGACAAAAGTGGTAATAAATAAAAATTCTATGAAAATTAACCAATGAAAATCAGACAATGCTTTTGAATTGTGGTTCAACAGAATTATTTTAAAAAATAAACTCATGAAACAGGCCTGGACAAAAATGATGGTACCCTTAACTTAATATTTTGTTGCACAACCTTTTGAGGCAATCACTGCAATCAAACGACTTCTGTAACTGTCAATGAGACTTCTGCACCTCTCAGCAGGTATTTTGGCCCACTCCTCATGAGCAAACTGCTCCAGTTGTCTCAGGTTTGAAGGGTGCCTTCTCCAGACGGCATGTTTCAGCTCCTTCCACAGATGTTCAGTAGGATTTAGATCAGGGCTCATAGAAGGCCACTTTAGAATAGTCCAATGTTTTGCTCTTAGCCATTCTTGGGTGTTTTTAGCTGTATGTTTTGGGTCATTATCCTGTTGCAACACCCATGACCCTCGACTGAGACCAAGCTGTCTGACACTGGGCAGCACATTTCTCTCTAGAATACCTTGATAGTCTTGAGATTTCATTGTACCCTGCACAGATTCAAGACACCCTGTGCCAGATGCAGCAAAGCAGCCCCAGAACATAACAGAACCTCCTCCGTGTTTCACAGTAGGGACAGTGTTCTTTTCTTGGAATGCTTCATTTTTGCGTCTGTGAACATAGGGCTGATGTGCCTTGCCAAAAAGTTGCAGTTTTGTCTCGTCTGTCCATAGGACATTCTCCCAGAAGCTTTGTGGCTTGTCAACATGCAGTTTGGCAAATTCCAGTCTGGCTTTTTTATGATTTGTTTTTAACAGTGGTGTCCTCCTTGGTCGTCTCCCTTGAAGTCCACTTTGGCTCAAACAACGACGGATGGTGACTGATGTACCTTGACCTTGGAGTTCACCATGAATGTGTTTAGAGGTTGTTGTGGGCTCTTTTGTTACCATTCGTATTATCCGTCTCCTCCTGCGGTCACGTCCAGGGAGAGTTGGCTACAGTCCCGTGGATCTTAAATTTCTGAATATGTGCAACTGTAGTCACAGGAACATCAAGTTGCTTGGAGATGGTCTTACAGCCTTTACCTTTAACATGCTTGTCTATAATTTTCTTTCTAATCTCCTGAGACAACTCTCTCCTTTGCTTCCTCTGGTCTGTGTTTAGTGTGGTACACACCATGTCACCAAACAGCACAGTGACTACTTGTCACCCTTTAAATAGGCCAACTGACTGATTACAAGTTTGTAGACACCTGTGATGTTAATTAGAGGACACATCTTGGTTGAACATGTCCCTGTGTTCACATTATTTTCAATCTGTTCTAGGGGTACCATCATTTTTGTCCAGGCCTGTTTCATGAGTTTGTTTTTTAAAGTAATTCTGTTGAACCACAATTCAAAAAGCATTGTCTGATTTTCATTGGTTAATTTTCATAGAATTTTTATTTATTACCACTTTTGTTAGATTCAAGTTATTTCTGTGACCATTGTGGGTTTTTCTTTCATTAACAGAGGGGTACCAACAATTTTGTCCACGTGTGTAAAAGGCCTGGTAGAGAGGTTGGGGTGTAATTGCTTCATGCTTTGACACATTAAATCAATTCACGACAGTCCTGAAAACCTCTTTCTTCTCTGTGGTTTTCAGGAGACCTTGGTTTTACTGTACCACACAGTTTTATTTACTTATTTTGGTGGTGTAGTTATTGTGTTATTCCTGCAATAATGCAAAGCCTCTTTGATTGTGAACAATTTTAAAAAATTGTGGTTAATCACAATTAATCGCGGCAGTACAAAAAAAGCAGAACTCTCGATATGTGGGTACTGTTTCTATTGGACAGTTTATGGCACACTCAGAACAGAGATGAAGCTCAAACTCCTCATTTTATTTAATTCTGGGTGTTCTAATCAGTTTGCTGGGGTTTTGCTGTCATACTATGTGGACATATCAGCCATATCAATGCACAATCCTGATCTGAATGCTTCAGAGAAGACAAGATGCCGGTGGACAACAGAGGAGAGGCCACTGCACACGGCACCTCATGGGTCCTGGGCGGCACCCTTCTCCACTCTTCCAGGAGTCAATGGCTGGAGGTTCTGGGTTCCAGGACCGGGTTGTGGACGGTGCCGGTCTGGTGGTTCGTCTTTTAAGATAAAAGCTGCTCCGTGATCCAAACAGTGAAGCTGAGAAAAGCAGTTCTGCTGTGAAAAGCAGACATGAGAAGGGCTAACAGCTAAGCTAAAGGCCAGCAGTTAAGCTAAAGACAAATGCCACTCCCATCGCAAATGTCCACTCACTAGAAAACAAACTGGACTATCTAGTACTGGAACTCCCATCAAAAAGGGAGGTGAGAAAGGCAACTGGTAAGATAACAACTGGTGTAATAATGCTAAAGTGTTCATTAGTGCAGTATTTCTGCAGTACTTATGAGTTCTTTTTTTGAGAATATTTGGTATAGTTATCATTTTTTGACTTGTTGAAGGTTTTAAATGAATCTGTAGTTGCAGAAAATGAGCATATTGCTCCACTCCATGTCAATCTGAATATGAAAACTTGAAAAACTAGAAAAGCACTCAGTGAGCACATGCCTTTGCCAAGGCTCCTTCTGTCCGTCATGCATCACCTCCAAAATGTAGTGGGTTTGTGTGTAGGCCTAGAGCCACTTCTGGTGAAAATTGCAAAGTCTGTCCATTAGTTTTGGAGTATTGTTGCTAACACATTGAGAAGGTAAGAGCCTTAGGCAAATCTCAGATCATCACCAAAATTTAATGGGTTCCTCTCTAACCCAAGGATGATCTTTGGTGAAAATTTCATCCAAATTCATGCAGTAGATTTTGTGTAATCCTGCTGCAAAAATACAAGCAAGGTCCTTGGTGGAGGTTTGCACTCTCACATCATCACCAAAATTTAATGGGTTCATCCTTGACCCAAGGACTACCTCTGGTCAAATTTTCACCAAAATCCGTCCAGTAGTTTTTGTGTAATCCTGCTAACAGTCAGGCAAACAGATGGGCAAACCACCCCGATCACATGACCTCCTTGGCGGAGGTAATTACAAGTTTAAAGTACATTACATGAAAAATTAATTTTCCAGTTTTAATCACGATTAATCATGAATAAACACAAATCTTTATTAGATTAATTGCGATTAAACTTTTTAATTGTTTGACTCTACCAATTTATTTTACAATTTTTTTTAGTTTTATTTAACCGGAGTGGTAACCTAGTGGTAGAGCGTTCACCTCATAGCTGGGAGGTTATGGGTTCAAGCCCCAGCTGGGTCATACCAAAGACCATAAAAACAGTACTTTCCAACTGCTAGCTTAGTGCTCAGCGTAAATAGAATGGGGAAAAGGAAAAAGGTTGCTCACCCTGCCGCAGGGGGAAGCACAAATGCAGTGAACTTGCTGTGCCAGTCCTAAGCCCGGGTAAAATGAGGTGGATTTGGTGGAAAAAACATCTTTGCCATATCAGTGTGTGGACCCATGATCCACTGTTGTGACCCCAGATAAGGGGTGTCCATAAGCCTTCTGTTTATATGCTGGGCATTTTATTGTTTGTGTCTACTGCCAACTTAGTGGTTGTTGATTACATTTTACATTTGTATAACTTTTACAGCACTTCGGTCAGCTGAGGTAATTTTAAATTTTGACTTGATAATCAAAAAAACTGCAAGCTGCTTTTTGAATTTTTTTAGGCATGGGTGCACAGCCCTTTCTTCATTTCAGGGAATGCTTGGTTTTCTTAAACACAAGCACATTTTTTTGTACCTCTGCTGTAAAGCCAAGAGAATTGATTGTGCCCAGCACTAGTAATTAGTTCACATTTAGGAGATCTTGCTGCCAGGAAAGCAAAAAACAAAGGTGCTGCTGCAGTCTTAATGCCAGGATAAGGTGCTCAGATGTTCAACGGGCCGCCTGGCCATGGGGCTAAGCCTGGGCTTAGCCCTGACATCGAGAGATTGTGGTGGCGCGGAGGAGGGAGGAAAATTGCCTTTCATGGATTCAGGCAGATTATAGAGTTTAAGTCACCTGTCTACAACAGTTCATGGTCACGACGAAGACTTTCCATCTATCTTGGAAGCCGTTTCCCCCTTTTTTTTACCCTGACAATGACAGATTACAATATCGCTCCCAGACTTCTACTCGGTGGAGTTGCCATCCTTCACATTGGCAGTTGTCAAGTACAGCAAAGCAGGTTGGGCTCAGCTCAGTGTGGTTCGAAGGCAAAATAGGACATCAATCAAAACATCTGAGCTAAAAGAGTGAAGGAAAAGCTCTTCTGCATCTATTGATAGGATATTTTCTTGGTCTCTGTTCAGAGTTCTGAGTAATTTGGGGGAAAGCTGTTACTCTGATGAAAATCAAAGGCTTAATGGGGACTTTTATCTGAGACTAATTGAAAAGAAAAAAAAAGTCATGGTAGTTATTTGTTTGGGAACCAATAGGACTTCTGTATGATAATTATGATCTGGTTTCCAAGTGCTACAATTTTTTTGTTTTTTCTCCCTCTTGCCTTTAAATTGGCCTGTATGGTTTTGTAGTAAGTGGCCCAGATTTGGAAATATCAGTTGTGAAGATATCTGCCTTATTTTGAATACAACAGTAACAGTAAAATGCCATATGCTATTTTTTTTAATTGAACTACACCCACTAACTGTATCACTGTGCATAACAATGGATGCAGGTGTGAAGAGAAGGAACACACTTTATTTCATACACTGTTTGATTGATTTTGTCATGTGTATTATTTCAGAGAAGTCTCACTAAAAATCAACTTAGTAAAATATCTTGCAGAAGAATGACAAAGCAATTTAAATTCTCAAGATCTGAAATGATATAGTGTTGCTTTGCTATACTACTTGCAGTGAATTTCAGCCAGGGTTCCTTGGGACCCCAGATGTACTGAAAAAAAAAAAAAAAAAAGTCCAATTCAAGAAAACTGTTCAACTTCACCTTACTGGTCCAAAGAATCTGGAAGTGTTTGGCACCAATCAAGTGAAACCAGACAACTTTTCACAGCACACCAGGCACAAAGGTTGAAAATCACTGATGGAATATGAAAATGTTTATCTCCAGTTGAGTGGAGTCTTTTTTCTCTTTATCGTAGTGAAAAAATACTACTGATCCATTAACATGAAAATGATAAAATGTTTAAGCGTGTCAGAAGCTGAACTACACCAAATCTTCATTTAACTGTGAAAAGAATTATAGTCATTATCACTGACAGTTTAATAGACTTAGTGTAGTGTAAAAGTCAAACTAAACATGTTGTTTTCCAAAAGGTTGTGTATATGCAGTGCCCTCTGCAGCTACTGCACCTTATAAAGAATAGCAAAAAAGAGTTAAAATAAAAATGTTGATGAAGTACCTTAATTTCACACTGGAAATATTAAATTAAATAATCCAAGGACAGATAAATCTCTTTGGAGGAAAAAAATAATGTCAGCAAGACCACAAGTTAAGATTACAGAGACACCTGAAAGTTATTGTGAACAAATGTAATTCTGATTAATTTTTTTGAGAACTTTAGAGCTGTAATCCACGACTTTCTGATTAAATGGAGTGCAAATATGGGGTGACACACCGTCCCCTTCCCTTAGTCAACCATCAGGATGGGAAATGTTAGAGAGCACAATAACCAAGTATGCAAAGTGTTGGCATGGAAAAGCCCATTTTTGCTATTGAGGCAATAATAAGTAAGTGGGCATATGCTAGAATGGTTACAAACTTACTTCAAAAGACATGTCACATTTAACACAGTGAAACAGAAGCATTTTCACACAGAATAATTCATACTCCCCTCATGGATCGTCACCTTATCATGGTGGGGGTTTGCGTGCCCTAGTGATCCCAGAAACTACAGCATGTTGTCTGGGGCAATTTGCCTCTGGTAGGGTCACCCAAGACAAACTGGTCCTGGGTGAAGGGCCAGACTAAGAATGATCCAACAGACTCTCATGAAAAATACCAGAACAAGGATTCAGTGTACCCCGCCCGGTATGGGGTTACCGGGGCCCCACCCTGGAGCCAGGCCTAGGGAAGGGGCTCGATGGCCAGCGTCTGATGGCCGTTTTTCCGCATGGGCGGAAACCCAGCCAGGCTCAGCCCGAAGGAGTTACATGGGTCCGCCCTCCAGTGGGCTCACCACCTGCAGGAGCGACCATGGTGGTCCGGTGCCATGTGGATCAGGGGGTGGTCAAAGGCAGAGACCTTGGTGGTCTGATCCCAGGCTTCCTAAACTGGCTATGGGGACATGGAATGTCACCTCTGTAGTGGGGAATGAGCCTGAGCTGGTGTATGAGGTTGAGAGATACCGGCTAGATATAGTCGGCCTCACCTCAACACACAGCTCCAGTTCTGGAACCAGTCTCCTGGAGAGGGGCTGGAGCTTGGCCTTCTCTGGAGTTGCCACGGGTGAGAGGCGACGAGCAGGGGTGGGTATTCTTGTATCCCCCCACCTTGCTGCCTCTGTATTGGAGTTTTTCCCGGTGGACGAAAGGGTTGTTTCCCTGCGCCTTCGGGTTGGGAAACGGGTCCTGACCATCATTTGTGCCTATGCACCAAATGATGGTTCAGTGTACCCACCCTTTTTGGAGTCTCTGACTGGGGTGCTGGAGAGTGCTCTTCTTGGAGACTCCATTGTCCTACTGGGGGACTTCAATGCGCACATGGGCAACGACAGTGAAACCTGGAAGGGAGTGATTGGGAGGAACGGCCTGCCCAATCTGAACCCGAGTGGTGCTCAGTTATTGGACTTCAGTGCTAACCTCAGTTTGTCCATAATGAACACCATGTTCAAGCATAAAGGTGTCCATATATGCACCTGGCACCAGGACACCCTAGGTCACAGGTCGATGATCAATTTTGTTATCGTGTCATCAGACCTGCGACCGTATGTCTTGGACACTCAGGTAAAGAGAGGTACAGAGCCATCAACTGATCACCATCTGGTGGTGAGTTGGATCCGATGGCAGGGGAGGATGCCATTCAGACCTGGTAGACCCAAACGTATAGTGAGGGTATGCTGGGAACGTCTGGCTGAGGCCTCTGTCCGGGAGGTCTTCAACTCCCACCTCCGGAAGAGCTTCAACCACATTCCGAGGGAGTCTGGAGACATGGAGTCTGAATGGGCCATGTTCTCCGCCTCCATTGTTGAAGCAGTGGCCCAGAGCTGCGGCCGCAAGGTCGTCGGGGCATCTCGTGGTGGCAACACCCGAACCAAGTGGTGGACGCCAGTGGTGAGGGGGGCCATTAAGCTGAAGAAGGAGTCCTATCAAGCTTGGTTGGCTTGTGGGACTCTCGAAGCAGCTGAGGTGTACCGGCAGGCCAAGTGGAGTGCAGCTCGGGTGGTTGCTGAAGTGAAAACTCGGGTATGGGAGGCGTTCGGTGAGACCATGGAACAAGACTTTTGGTTGGCCTCCAAGAGATTCTGGCAAACTGCCCGGCGGCTCAGGAGGGGGAAGCAGCTCCCTGTCCACACTGTGTATGGTGCAGATGGGGCACTGCTGACTTCGACTGGGGATATCATCGGGTGGTGGAAGGAATACTTCGAGGATCTCCTCAATCCTACTGATATGCCTTCCACAGAGGAAGCGGGGCTTGTGGATGAGGGGGACAACCACAGTGGCTGGGGTCGTCAAGGTGGTTAAAAATCTCCTTGGTGGGCGGGCCCCAGGGGTGGACGAGATTTGCCCTGAGTACCTCAAGGCCCTGGATGTTGTAGGGCTGTCATGGTTGACACGCCTCTGTAACATTGTGTGGAGGTCGGGGGCAGTGCCTTTGGCATGGCAAACCGTGGTGGTGGTTCCTCTCTTCAAAAAAGGGGACCGGAGGGTGTGCTCCAACTTTAGAGGGATCACACTCCTCAGCCTCCCTGGGAAGGTCTATGCCAAGGTACTGGAGAGGAGAGTCTGGCCGTTTGTCGAACCTCAGATTCAAGAGGAACAATGTGGTTTTCGTCCTGGCCATGGCACATTGGACCAGCTCTTTACCCTCTCAAGAATCCTTGAGGGTTCGTGGGAGTTTTCCCAACCAGTTTACATGTGTTTTGTGGACTTGGAGAAGGCATTCGACCGCGTCCCTCGTGGTTTTTTGTGGCGGGTGCTTCGGGAGTATGGGATATCGGGCTTGTTGTTACGAGCTATTTGGTCTCTGTACGACCGTTGTGAGAGTTTGGTTCGTATTGCCAACACTGGATCAGACTCATTCCTAGTGAGAGTTGGACTCCGCCAGGGCTGCCCCTTGTCACCGATCATTTTTAGGCGCAGCCAGGGAACAGAGGATGTCATGCTTGGTGACCACAGGATCTCATCTCTGTTGTTTATAGATGATGTTGTCCTGCTGGCTTCATCCAGCAATGACCTACAGGTCTTACTGGGACGGTTTGCCACAGATTGTGAAGCGGCTGGGATGAGAATCAGCACCTCCAAGTCCGAGTCCATGGTCCTCAGCCAGAAAAACGTGGATCACCCTCTCCGGGTTGGGGACAGGCTCCTGCCCAGTGGAGGAGTTTAAGTATCTTGGGGTCTTATTCACAAGTGAAGGGAGAATGGAGCGAGAGATTGACAGACGGCACAGCATCTGCAGTGATGCGGACATTGTACTGGTCTGTGGTGGTGAAGAGGGAGCTGAGCTCTAAGGCAAAGCTGTCGATTTACCAGTCAATCTACGTTCCTACCCTCACCTATGGTCACAAGCTTTGGGTAATGACCGAAAGAATGAGATCGTGGATACAAGCGACTGAAATGAGCTTTCTTCGTAGGATCGCTGGACTCACCCTCAGAGATAGGGTGAGGAGCTCAGTCATCCGGGAGAGGCTCAGAGTAGAACCGCTGCTTCTCCACATTGAAAGGAGCCAGTTGAGGTGGCAAGGTTATCTTATCAGGATGCCTCCTGGACGCCTCCCTCTTGAGGTGTTTCGGGCATGTCCCACTGGGAGGAGACTCCGGGGCAGACCCAGGACTCGCTGGAGAGACTACGTCTCCCAGCTGGCCTGGGAACACCTTGGTATCCTCTCTGAAGAGCTGGAGCAGGTGGCTGGGGAGAGGGAAGTCTGGGCTTCTCTGCTTGAACTGCTGCCTTCGCAACCCGGACCTCCAGAAAAGCGGTAGAAGATGGATGGATGGATGGATGGAATAATTCATACTGGGTGCATTGCAATTACAATAAAAAAACTGATGAATTACCATTCTTTCATGCATACATGTCAATTGGAAATGTAATAACCTTAACCTTCATACAGTGGCAGCAAGCATTATTTTCAAAAATAGTGTTGCAGGAAGTTGGTACTTTTTCTGACATAGATGAAGCAAATGGTCTTTCTGACACATGTCCATGTTGCATATTACAGTGCATCCGGAAAGTATTCACAGCACTTCACTTTTCCCACATTTTGTTATATTACAGCCTTATTCCAAAAGGGATTAAATTAATTTTTTCCTCAAAATTCTACACACAATATCCCATAATGACAACATGAAAAAAGGTTGGTTTTTTTTTTAGATTTTTGCAAATTTATTAAAAAATAAAAAACTAAGAAATCACATGTACATCAGTATTCACAGCCTTTGCTCCATACTTTGTTGATGCAGCTTTGGCAGCAATTACAGTCTCAAGTCTTTTTGAATACAATGCCACAAGCTTGGTACACCTATCTTTGGGCAGTTTCACCCATTCCTCTTTGCAGCACCTCTCAAGCTCCATCAGGTTGGATGGGAAGCGTCGGTGCACAGCCATTTTCAGGTCTCTCCAGACATGTCCAATTGGATTCAAGTCTGGGCTCTGGCTGGGCCACTCAAGGACATTCACAGAGTTGTCCTGAAGCCTCTCCTTTGATATCTTGGCTGTGTGCTTAGGGTTGTTGTCCTGCTGAAAGATGAACTGTCGCCCCAGTCTGAGATCAAGAGCGCTCTGGAGCAGGTTTTCATCCAGGATGTCTCTGTACATTGCTGCATTCATCTTTCCCTCTATCCTGACTCGTCTCCCAGGTCCTGCTGCTGAAAAACATCCCCACAGCATGATGCTGCCATTACCATGCTTCACTGTAGGGATGGTATTGATGTAGTGATGAGCGGTGCCTGGTTTCCTCCAAACATGATGCCTGGCATTCACACCAAAGAGATCAATCTTTCTCTCATCAGACGAGAGAATTTTGTTTCTCAAGGTCTAAGAATCCTTCAGGTGCCTTTTGGCAAACTCTAGGTTGGCTGCCATGTGCCTTTTACTAAGGACTGGCTTCCATCTGGCCACTCTACCATACAGGCCTGATTGGTGGATTGCTGCAGAGATGGTTGTCCTTCTGGAAGGTTCTCCTCTCTCCACAGAGGAATGCTGGAGCTCTGACAGAGTGGCCATCAGGTTCGTGGTCACCTCCCTGACTAAGACCTTTCTCCCCCGATCACTCAGTTTAGACGGCCGTCCAGCTCTAGAAAGAGTCCTGGTGTTTCCGAACTTCTTCCATTTACAGATGATGGAGGCCACTGTGCTCATTGGGACCTTCAAAGCAGCAGGAATTTTTCTGTACCCTTCCCCAGATTTGTGCCTCAAGACAATCCTGTCTCAGAGGTCTACAGACAGTTCCTCTGACTTCATGCTTGGTTTGTACTCTGACATGCGCTGTCAACTGTGAGACCTTATATAGACAGGTGTGTGCCTTTCCAGATCATATCCAATCATCTGAATTTACCACAGGTGGACTCCAATTAAGCTGTAGAAACATCTCAAGGATGATCAGTGAAAACAGGATCCACCAGAGCCCAATTTTGAGCTTCATGGCAAATGCTGTCAATACTTATGTACATGTGATTTCTTGGTTTTTTATTTTTAATAAATTTGCAAAAATCTCAAAAAAAAACCAAAAACTTTTTCTCATTGTCATTATGGGGTATTGTGTGTAGAATTTTGAGGACTTTTTTGAGGAAAAAATTTCAGAATAAGGCTGTAATATAACAAAATGTGGGATCTTCCGGTTATGGTGGCCACGTAGGAGGGTGTGCTTCACTCTGCTCTGCTCCTAATGATAAAAAAGTAGGCTAAAACTCTCCCAATTGGAACAAAAACCTATTCTAGTGTTTGGGGGCGGATATGGTAAAAACTAAGGCTGTGAAATCAGGCGGAGGAAAAACTGATTCGTCGAGACAACCCAAGTTAACAGATTTCCACGCTCGTGACGCAGCAGATAAATCGCCAGTGACCATGGCTGAGGAGGGAGCTACCGGCGGGGCGGTAACTGCCGAAGGAACGAATGCGGTCCTTGCTGCCATCAGCGCTATGAGAGCAGACTTTTCGTCTAAGTTTGATGGGATTATAGCAGCGATAGAAGCTATGAGAAAAGAAATAAGCGACTGTATGGAGCGAATATCACAGGCAGAGCTCCGGATCTCCAACGCTGAAGATGACGTCACCAGCCTGCAATCAAAGGTCCAAACACTGGAATTAAAAAATAAGCGTCTGGAAGATAACGTCTTGGACTTAGAATCCCGGTCGAGACAGAATAATTTAAGGCTTGTGGGCCTTCTGGAGGGGGCGGAGGAACGGGATGCGTGTTCCTTTTTGGAAAAGTGGATTCCAGAAGCGCTGAACAACGCAGAGCTGCAGTCATCAGTCGTCTTGGAGAGCGCACACCGAATAGGCCCACTGAGAGATAAGAAGACAACACCGAGGACGCTGATTATGAAGTTCCTCAACTACAGGGACAAGATGACGGTCTCCAACGCAGCGCGTACTAAAGGAGAAATTAAATACCAGGATCAACAGGTGCGGTTCTACCCAGATTTGGCCGCAGGAATCCAACAATTAAGGAAACAGTTTGACCCCGCCCGTAAAGAGCTGCGCAACCTTGGGATTCGTTATGGAGTGATTTATCCTGCAAGACTGTTGGTCACATATAAGGGCAGAACCCACACCTTCAAGACCCCAGAGGAGGCGCAGGAGCTCATCAAGAAGATCCAAGAAGAGACTGGTGGGAGCTAAGCATGAAGCATGAACAAGGTATAAGGTAGAATATTTAAGCATTTGCACAGGCATCTGACTGATCTGAAGCAAATAGCAAGTTCACAAAATACAGATTGTATTGTATAAAAAAAAAAAAAAAAAAAAACTATGATGTACAAAGTTGCTATAAAACTTTGGAGTTAAGTTGGAAAAACTACAGAAGAGAGTTATTGTCATGTCATTAAAAGTAGCAGAGTCAGGGTGATTGAGAGGAGAAAGAGTGAGTGGTTTGACTGATCCTCACGGGGGAGGAGCAGATTCAGGCTATAACGGGAGACGGAATTTATTTTTTTTTGATTTTGGGGGGATTACCACGAATGTGGGAAGGGGGAATTTGTTTGTGTGTAGTTTGTGGGATGAATGTTCAACCATCCATGTTTTTGCTTCTCTGTATGAGCATGCTTATTTTGCAAGGTAATCTCAAACTCTTTATTGATCATAGACCAATGCGTTAAGCTTAATTTAACATCATGGAATTGCAGAGGTCTACAAAATCTAAAAAAACTTAAACAAGTTTTGAATAAAATAAAAGACATAGGTTCAAAAATTGTGTTTTTACAAGAAACTCATCTAATAGAGGAGGATGTAAAAAGAATAAGGAGTAGATGGCAGGGAAGTGTATTCACCTCATCATTTTCATCCCAAGCCAGGGGAGTTATGACTCTCATACATAAATCAGTCCCATTTCAAGTGAAAAATGTAACTGGAGATAAATTGGGAAGATATTTAATCATCCAAGGATCTTTGTTATTAGAAAATATAAATCTGGTGAACTTATATGGTCCCAATATAGATGATCAAAACTTCTTCATTAATTTATTTCTTACTTTAACATCACTCACAGGGCTACATATAATAGCTGGGGATTTTAATTGTACATTGAATCCCAGTATAGATAGATCAACAGGACAGGACTGTACGCACAATGGATGTAGGATGGCCATTAATCATTTTATGAAAGAATTGAGATTGCTAGATATATGGAGAGAAATGAAACCACAAGTCAAAGCCTATTCTTGTTATTCTAACACCTACAAGACATTTTCACGTATTGACTATTTTTTGATCTCCACAGAATTAAGGTCCAAGATTCAAAATTGTTTCTATGATAACATTGTGATCTCTGATCACGCACCCTGCTATCTAATATATGTAGATAAGAAATTGACAAAGGTTCCTGGTAGGTGACAATTTCAGCATAAATGGCTTCAGGATGAGGAATTTGTTAAGTACATAGAAAAACAGATAGATGAATTCTTTGATATCAATGCAACACAAACATCAGCATGTATAAAGTGGGAAGCTTTCAAAGTTTTTATTAGGGGGCATATTATTAGTTACACAGGTTCAAAATCTAGGAAGACTCGAGAGGAGACAGTCCAATTGGAACGTAAAATAAAAATTCTTCAAGAAAAAGTGTATGCAGGAAGTACTCCAAAATTAGAGAACGAATTACTGATTCTGAGAGCTGAATATGACAAAAAATCAGCGAATAGAGCTGCCTCGAGTCTTCTAAGATTGAAGCAAACCTTTTATGAACAAGGTGAAAAATCAGGAAAATTATTGGCATGGCAGATTAAACAATTAGAATTTAAAATACTAATTACCAGTATTATAAGTAACGGACAGGCAGTCGTAGATCCTTTAGAAATTAACAGTGCCTTTAGAGATTATTATGAAAAGCTATATGATACAAAAAATGAAACTGACTTAACAAAACTAAATGGGTTTTTGGACGGATTATCTATACCGTGTATTCCAAATGAAAATAGGAAGATACTGGAGTCAAAAATTAGTCAAGAAGAAGTTGGGCTAGCCATTGATAATATGAAATCAGGAAAAAGTGCAGGACCAGATGGTCTTCCAGTTGACCTCTATAAAAAATTTAAGAATAAATTAATTAAACCATTTTTGGAAATGGTTTTAGAAGCATTTCAAAATAGTAAATTACCGCCATATATAAATAATGCCTTAATTATACTGTTGCCAAAACCAGGTAAACCCTCTAATAAATGTGAAAACATGAGACCAATAAGTCTATTAAATGCAGACCTTAAGATAATCTGTAAAATTTTAGCAAGACGACTACAAGAAATATTACCAAATATTATTAACCGAGATCAGAATGGCTTTATAATGGGAAGACAAGGCTTCCATAATGTAAGAAGACTATTTAATATAATTTATTCTAATAAAGAAGCGCCGGATACAGCTCTCCTATCATTGGACGCTGAAAAGGCCTTTGATAGGATCGAATGGCCCTTTCTTTTTGAAGTTCTTCAAAGGTTTGGACTTGGAAAGAATTTCATAAAATGGGTTTAGATAATATACAATAATGCTACAGCAGAAATCCTAACAAATAGCAATATCTCAAAATCAATAAAAATTAATAGAGGTTGCCGACAAGGTTGTCCACTTTCACCTTTACTGTTTACTATGGCAATTGAACCTTTAGCGATGGCAGTATGTTTACATCCACAAGTATATGGAATTAAAGTAGGACCAACAGAACATAAAATCTCCCTGTATGCTGATGACATAATTTTGTTTATGTCGAATCTTAAAAAATCAATTCCGACCTTGTTAAATTTAATAAAGAACTTTAGGGAAATATCAGGATATAAAATAAATAAAACTAAATCTTCAATATTAATGCGAAATGAGACCCAGAGAAAGCACCCAGCTCCTGAGGTAAATCAATTCAATGTTGTAAATCAGTTTAAATACTTAGGAATTCAAATTGTGCCTAAGTTAGAATCAGCCGCCAGTATCAACTATGAAGCCTTAATGACAGACATTAATGAGTTACTTCAGAGATGGATGTCACTACCAATGTCGATGATCGGGAGAATTAATATACTTAAAAGTAATATCTTACCCAAAATACTATATTTATTTCAATACATTCCTTTACCACCACCTTCAGATCTATTCTCAAGAATTAAAAAAAAGTTAGTGGAATTTATATAGAACAATAGAAAGGCTAGATTACGTCTGTCCTTACTATACTTACCATTTGATCGTGGAGGTCTGAAATGTCCAAACTTTATGTTGTATTATTGGTCAGCACAACTGAGGTCTGTGACATATTATTTTTCATCAAATGATCTTCCTCACTGGACGTTGATGGAATCATACAATTTACCTTTACCTCTTCCCTTATTCATATACTCAGACTCGGCTAAAAAGTTACAGAAACAAGTTAAAAATCCTATTGTAAAGCATATGATCAAAATATGGTATGAAATCAAAAAATATTTAAAAGAACCACACTTATTGTCACAATTTAGCCCAATATGGGGTAATCAGTATTTTACACCAGGGAGAGCGGATGCTGTATTTAAATTATGGAATTTAAAGGGGATTCAAAAGATTCAAGACTTATATTTGGCACGTTCAGATAACATAATGTCTTTTGAAGAACTGAGGGCCAAATTTAATCTTAATAGAACACATTTTTTAAAATATCTTCAGCTTAGGAATTTTATTCGATCAAATCAAAATAATGCTCTCACCCGACCTACCTATTCACACTTGGAAAAAATTTTGATGAAAAATAGTAAGAGAAAGAGTATTATTTCAGAGTTTTATAACTCATTGACACTATCCTCAAGTGAAAACTCACAGAAAAGAAGGAATTATTGGAAAGAAGACCTGCAAATTGAAATTTCAGAGGAACAATGGGAATTGGCTTGCACAGAAGCTCAAACCAAATCAATAAATGTACGTCTTAAATTGATACATTTTAAATGTTTAATGCGGATGTATGTTACACCGGTGGAGTTAAATAGATATAACAAAAACATACCAGACACGTGCACAAAATGTATGGAAAGTAAAGG
This sequence comes from Pholidichthys leucotaenia, assembly GCA_020510985.1. NCBI lineage: Eukaryota > Metazoa > Chordata > Actinopteri > Cichliformes > Pholidichthyidae > Pholidichthys > Pholidichthys leucotaenia. The sequence continues at coordinate 329,190,116 of CM035840.1, read as the reverse complement.
AACTCTATTTCATTGTTTATGGGAATGTAGAAACATTAGAATGTTTTGGGAAGAGGTGAGGGTAATAATTGAAAAAATAATTTCAAAACAATTCATATTGAATCCTAAATTGTTTTTGTTGGGTCTGTATTCAGAAAAGCATAATTTTAATAAGAGTGAAAGAACATTCATAGACCTCAGTTTGCTTAATGCCAAAAAATGTATTGCACTATTGTGGAAAAAGACTCATAGACCAGATGTGACTCAGTGGTTAAGACAGATGTTAGCAAACCTTCCACTAGAAAGAATAACATACATATTGAAATCAAAGGAAAATGTGTTTGAGAATATATGGAGACCTTTCATTGATTATGTAAAGAAACTAAACATAACTTCTGAAGAAGAAGGTGAATGATATGTGTGGACCTTGTAAATTCCAAATTGGTGAATGTATAATATGTATATTTATGTAATGGATTACCTAGGCTAAACAGAGGAGCATTGTTTGACTTGTTTTGTTAATGGTTGTTGGTGTTTTTAGAACATTTAATTTTAATTTACTTTAGTGTTAGGGTTTGATTGTTGGTGTCATGTTTGTTAAAAAAAGTTCAATAAAAAATATTGTGGAAAAAAAAATATAACAAAATGTGGAAAAAGTGAAGAACTGTGAATACTTTCTGGATGCACTGTATATTACACATCCCCCACAGCTAAGCTGGGATGAGAGGAAGCAGCACATTTGTTTGTGCCGGTGGGTGTATGCAGAAGGACAACAAGGTTTGAATTGAATGAATAGAAATTTATAGAACAGAATTGCTTTATTGTCATTGTAAAAATCAATAGCATTAGAATGAAATCACATTTACATGCAACCAAAATCACTGGAATTTTTTTTCCTTTGTTATATTCATGAGAATTAGAATTAGAATTAGAATTAGAGTATAATAAATTTTATTGCCCCAGAGGGGAAATTTGTCTTATCACAGCCCACTTCCAGTATAAAACATTCGGACATGATACTTCAACCTCTCGGGCCTGAGAGCCCTGGATCCTGGACCTGACGTATATATTTATATGTATATATTTTTTTTGTGGTCAATATATCTGTCCAGTGGATTTTTCAAAAGAAACCAAAAACAGTCAGAATTACATGGAATGAATATTTTTTAGTGATATATAAGTGAAATACAATTATTTATATTGTTTGGTACCTGAGGAATCTAAAATGGCAAAAATGGTGCCAACTGGGCCAAAATGGCTAATTTGGAGAGTGCGCCTCAATATTTCTTCACTAATGCCTCTCTAAAAAAAAAATCTATTTTTTTATTTTTTCTGCATGAACTTTGGTGTAGGTGATAGTTCTATTTTGATTTGCTAGAGGTTCTCGGCTACTACAGCATCATTCTAAAAAGATATTTACTGTAAGAATGTCAATTTCTTTAAGGGGAGAATGAAGTTTTTCCATTTTCTGCTGAGTGCCATCTTCATTTACTCTGACCCAGTAGCATATACAGTGATTCTTACATCTCTGAAATAATCTCATTAGCGTTACCTTTATTAGGATACCAAGATTATACAAATAAACCTTGTGCTTGCTGAGATATACATCCATCTGCTAGCACTTATCTGGGAATCCGGGTCGCGGGGGCATCAGTCCAGGCAGAGTGGCCTAGACTTCCGCCAAGTTCACATAGCACCATGATCACCTCCTCCAGGTGGTGAGCCCACTGGAGGGTGGACCCATGTGTCTCCTTTGGGTACACTGGGTCCTTGATCTAACTTTTTGATGGAGATCCACTGGACCGTTCTTTGTCTAGCTCTTCACCCAGGAACAGTTTGCCTTGGGAGACCCTAGCAGGCGCAAGTTGCCCCCGACAACGTAGCTCCTGGGATCATTTGGGCACTGAAACCCCTCCACCATGATAAGGTAGCGATCCACGGAGGAAAGTTGCTGAGATATACTTAATTAATTTTGGGCATGCTATTTTCAAGCAGGATCTACAAAAGTAGGCCCATTAAACACGATATCAGCTAAAAAATGTCATTGTCACACAATCACATAACATTTGAGAGCAGATCCAACCAGTTCATGCAGTTCAGATTGCCACTGTGCAATGGATGTGGTACTCAGGATTTCCATTTGTTCAGCAACTTTATAGATGCTGGGATGAAAGACAGCTTTAACCCCCGTATCTCACAAAGTGGCAAATGCTGGCGAATGTAGCAATTTTGGGGTTTTGTCAGGGTTTGTCAAAGGTTGCTACACATTTCATGTACAGTTTTTCAAACAGGTCCCAGTTTTTCTTGTCACCACGAATGTTTGAAATATGGAGGGGATTTATTTTTCTGGAAACAGTTACAAATGTCTGCCAACAGTTGTAAATGGTTGTAACGCGTTGGCAAATGGTCTTTTTGGTTCACCAAGTTGTGAACACAGCTGTTTAAGACCCTTTGTGACAAAACTGTCTGCAAACTGTTTTACAGCTTTTAATGAACCCTGACAAAGCCCTAAAAGCACAATATTCTTGAACGTTATTCAGCATTTGCTGATTCATGAGATATTAGCTTGATTTTCACCAGCATTCATCAAAAATTGCCACGTTCATCAGCATTCACTGCTCCGTGATATACTGCACTACCCTTACCAGTTAGAGTTGTGGTGTTGCACTCTACAGTGGTGTGAAAAAGTGTTTGCCCCCTTCCTGATTTCTCTTTTTTTTGTATGTTTGTCACACTTAAATGTTTCAAATCATCAAACAAATTTAAATATGAGACAAAGATAGCACAAGTAAACAAAAAATGCAGTTTTTAATTGAAGGTGTTTATTATTAAGGGTGAAAAAAATCCAAATCTACATGGCCCTGTGTGAAAAAGTGATTGCCACCCTGTTAAAACATAAATTAACTGTGGTTTATCACATCTTTGGAAAGCTGAGTTCAGTTTTCTAGTTATTTCTAAAGCTTTGGGACTCCAGTGAACCACAGTAAGAGCCATTATCCGCAAACGGAAAAAGCATGGAACTGTGGTGAACCTTCCCACGAGTGGCCGGCTGACAAAAATTACCCCAAGAGCACAGCAACGACTCATCCAAGAGGTCACAAAAGACCCCACAACAACATGCAAAGAACTGCAGGCTTCACTTGCCTCAGTTAAGGTCAGTGTTCATGACTCCACCATAAGAAAGAGACTGGGCAAAAATTGCCTGCATGACAGAGTTCCATGACGAAAACCACTGCTGAGCAAAAAGAACATAAACACTCATCTCAGTTTTGCCAGAAAACATCTTGATGATCCCCAAGACTTTTGGGGAAATTCTCTGTGGACTGACAAGACAAAGTTGAACTTTTTGGAAGGTGTGTGTCCCATTACATCCGGCATAAAAGTAACACAGCGTTTCATAAAAGGAACATCATACCAACAGTAAAATATGGTGGTGGTAGTGTGATGGTCTGGGGCTGTTTTGCTGCTTCAGGACCTGGAAGACTTGCTGTGGTAAATGGAACCATGACTTCTGCTGTCTACCAAAAAATCTTGAAGGAGAATGCCCGGCCATCTGTTCGTGACCTCAAGCTGAAGTGCACTTGGGTTCTGCAGCAGGACAATAATTGAAAACAAACCAGCAAGTCCACCTCTGAATGGCTTAAGAAAAACAGAATGAAGACTTTGGAGTGGCCTAGTCAAAGTCCTGACCTGAAGCCGATTGAAATGCTGTGGCATGACCTTAAAAAGGCGGTTCTTGCTCAAAAACCCTCCAATGTGGCTGAATTACAACAAAACTGCAAAGATGAGTGGGCCAGAATTCCTCCACAGCGCTGTAAAAGACTCATTGCCAGTTATCGCAAACGCTTGATTGCAGTTGTTGCTGGTAAGGGTGACCCAACCAGTTATTAGGTTTAGGGGACAATCACTTTTTCACACAGGGCCATGTAGGTTTGGATTTTTTTTTCCTTTCATCATAAACACCTTCTTTTAAAAACTGCATTTTGTGTTTACTTGTGTTATCTTTGTCTAATATTTAAATTTGTTTGATGATCTGAAACATTTAAGTGTGACAAACATAAAAAAAAAATGAGAACTCAGGAAGGGGGCAAACACTTTTTCACATCACTGCTAAATTTTCTTTCCGATGCCACTAGTTCATATTCAGAAAAGACGGGATGGTTGGAGTCTGCTGTGATCTTTGCTGCTTGTCTGTTCATACAGTCCATACTCTGAATAGAATCATAGTTCTTCTAGGTAGCTTGCAGCAGAATGATCTAGCTAGAGAAACAGCACTTCAGACACATTCCAGGAGTTTTCCCAAGTTAGATTTTCAGAGTTGTTTGCCAGAAGATGTCTCATACCACACACCCCAAAGTTTGATTTCTGACTGTATAAGTTGCACAGCTGGCAACATACCCCAGTAAGAGGGAGGTAAGCATTCAAAATGACTGTGCCCAGCATCAACTGTCAGTGGATGCTCAGGTAATATGTTCTATTTATTAATACAATAGAGGATTTTGTCCGTGTTGGTTTTCCAGCTTTGTGAAAATGTGCTGAAACATGTTTATGGTCCGAAATGCAACTTAAGGGGGCGGGCCATTTGACAACTTCCAGAACCTAACTGGGAATATCTAACTTTGTAGAATTCTGGGAATGTACTCCACAACGAAACCGTAATATACATCCTTCCATCCATCCATCCATCCATTTTCTACCACTTTTCCGGAGGTCCAGGTCACGGAGGCAGCAGCTCAAGCAGAGAAGCCCAGACTTCCCGCTCCCTGGCCACTTGCTCCAGCTCTTCAGAGAGGATACCAAGACGTTTCCAGGCCAGCTGGGAGACGTAGTCTCTCCAGCATGTCCTGGGTCTGCCCCGGGGTTTCCTCCCCGTTAGACGTGCCCGAAACACCTCAAGAGGGAGGCGTCCAGGAGGCATCCTGATCAGATGCTCAAACCACATCAACTGGCTCCTTTCAATGTGGAGGAGCAGCGGTGCTACTCTGAGCCTCTCCCGGATGACTGAGCTTCTCACCCTATCTCCAAGGGTGAAACTTTAATATATTATAATATAATAACTATAATATATGCATTTGTGGTAAAGTGTGCATTTATGTTTACCTTGTAATAGAGGATGACGGATGGGGTTGTTGGGGTGTTGTGCAGTTTTGGTTGGGTATCTGCTCATCATGAGGCAGTAAAACTTTTTGCCTTTTCCTTCCTGTACTTTCTTGGACTTTGTAGACAAATCCTATTAATAAGCCACTGATCTCCAGTGACACATCAGGCAAAGTCTTTTGTTGAGCACTAACTTTTCTGGAGTGAACAGGGGAAAGGACCTTGTCACTGTGGAACAATGAATCTTTCGGCTTTAACTTCCATTTCCTTGACATTAGGATGTTGGCAGTCTTCCATTATAAATCAGCCTCTCTGCAGATTAGAAGTTGTCCCTCTGTGCTTTGACTTAAACTGTGTGGGCCCCTTTGTAACCGGTCGAAGGTTTACATTTGGGAGGTTGAAGAGGAATATTCCTGATGGGCTCCCATTACTAGCCAGATGACTTCAAATTAAAAAGGAGAAGTAGAATTTGATTAATTTCTCTGGGATTTTAGGAGAAATGATCTGTTTTGCTCAGAAATTTGCAAATCACATTCAACCTGTTGCCCAGTATGACAAAGTGTAATTTCCTCAAAGGCCAAACGAGGCAAAAAAAAAAAAAAAAAAATCCAAATGAAGCCAATTTGACATGTAGTCTTTGCACTTTCCCCCTGCCCTCCTCCTCCTCCTCCTCCTCCTCCTCCTCCTCCTCCTCCTCTTTCTCTCTGGCCTCTCGCATCTCCCGTAGTGCATTTTGCTAGTCTTGACTTCAGCTCCTCTCTGACAGAACTGCATTGCAACCCTCCTCTTCATCTCAAGCGCATCGCCTCTCTCCTGCCCGCTGCAGTATGGCAGTAGATTGTTACTATACAGACTCGTGCATCCCTTCCCCGCTATTGCCTTTCACAGTATGTTGCCCCCCACCACCACCCCCCTTGCCCCCTCTAAGTCTCGCACCTCCCCCCCCCCCCTCACTGCCACACACTCACCCTTGCTGAGTGTTGGCAGCAGAGTGACACCTTAGATAGTCGAGCCTTGCTGTCTTGTTCGCTCCTTGATAGACAAAGCGGTTGTTTTCCTTAACGAGGACAAACAACGTATAGTTGGTAACGTGTTGTTAGTATATGCTGTGTTTAATTCTGATCTTTTTTTTATTAGACCCCAAAGGCTCCAAAAATGAAGCTACTCACAAGAAAGGTACTATCCGTTTTTTTTTCCTTTTTTTAAACTCTTCTTCTTCTACTTCTTCTTCTTCTTCTTCTTTTTTTCCTCCTTGATCATCCTTTTGTGTTTGACAGTCACTCCTGCGAAGAAGAGGCATTTTCCAGATGTGCCAGAAAAGTTTGTGGAACATTGGGGAGATGCCTTTTTTTTATTGCTGAAACTGTAGTGATTGCCATGTGTTGCTGCAGGTTATTTCAGTTAAAATGTCTAAGAAATGCTGTGACAACAGCAGTTATGCGCATAAGAAGGTATTTGCAAAACGTCAGCAATATTTCTGGCTGGATTTAGTTAATTATGCTGACATGGCGCAGACGTTTTCTCCCTTAATGCTGAGCATAATTATTTTGGGACAGTTGTTTCTGGCAAAGAAGACTATCTGGAAAATGAAAGTAATGTTTGTTTTCTGGCTTGCAGATGATTTAAAAAAGAAGCTTTACAAGTGTGTGCCTTGCCCCATCTCCAGATTATCTCACTGGTCAGAAATGTTTAAAAGCTGTTTTAATGTTGCTGGAAGCCGTGTTGTATGGATGGCTGATGCGCAAGTCTGATCAGTTTATCGACAAGTTTTAAAAGTGTGCTTGATGCCAAATAATTTAGCGTTGTCAGTGATTCGTGGATGCATTTAGCGCTGGAAAAAGACAAGATCACGTATAGCACACAACTGCCTGAGATGTAGTGGTTGGTGGAAGCTGAAGTCTTTGTGGTGCCTCCTTCATCTATATAAAATACAGTATGGCTTGAAAAGCAAAGCTGTTGTGCAAGTTCTTCAGCCGACGTTCTCTCTCCTGGATGGGCAACATGTGCCACAGTGGGCCAAGACGCTGCAGGTTTTCTTACCAACCAATCTGTTTAACGGGTGATTTCACCGAGTTCCTTCCCACTGATGGCTCATCAGGGAAAATACCTGATTTAGTGACTGGAATGTAAACCTGCAGGGTCTTTGCCCTCCATGGCACATACTGTAGCTGCCCAGCCGTGTTGTATCCAGTGGCCATGATACAGCGACACCAGCAGAAGAAGTTGGATAGTGACACGTTGACATTTAATGCCCCTCATTACTTTTGTTAAATTCAATTCAATCCAATTAAGATCTCATTGACTATCTGAAGCTCTATTAAAGGTCCCATTCACTGAGAAATGGTGTTTTGTAGGGTTTACCCTTCTGAAATTGGTCACATTATTGAAAAACAGAAAAATGCTCACTTCTCTTTAAACACACACACACACACACACACACACACACACACACACACACACACACACACACACACACACACACACACACACACACACAGCCTTTATATCGTTTCTGTGTCTGACTGGCCATTTGTTCTTCTACGTCAAGAAAAGGTAAGCCCAGCCTTGATATGTGCTTCTGCTCTACTATTGGCCAGCATAGCTGTCTATGTATTTGCAAACGTAGATGGCGGGGAGCCCAGCCAAGGCATTAGTTAACAGTGTCAGGGAATTGGCTTACCGAGTGCGGTTTATATTGCTGTTTTATTTAGATTTCAGTCACCCGAATAAACATCTGTTTCCACCTGGTTCACTAATCCACAGCTGATAATACATCTCACGTCATTCTGGCTGTGTTTTGTTGTATTTTCGTCGTGATTCTACATCAGTTTGTTAGCATTAGCTCGGCTAGGCTGTCAGCGTCAGTCAGTCTAACAGCATTATTAGAGCTGGCCTCAGCCCAAGGTGGCTAGTTGAAGCTAGCAGTTTAGCCACTCATTCACGAATGTTCCTGTGCTTATTGTACTCTAGGGACCGGTCATATCCTATCGACCACTGGAACTCCCCCTCCCATCCACCAGTGATCCATTATTCTGAGACAGATTTCTGTTGGTTGGCTCAGGCTCACACCCTGAGCTATGAAGTAGCCAGCCAAGATTAGCAATAGTGACGTAAGAGGGGAGGGCAGAGTTAAATGCAGTTCTTAGGAATTTAAAGAGACATGCACTGAAACGAGCCGTTCTGAGCAAGGCTGCAAAAGATGATTCACAATGGTGCTGTAATAATTAAATTTGACCAAAATGTGTCTCAATCATTGTATTAGGACAGTCAGCATGTGGGAAAAAGTGCGGTGAATGGGGCCTTTAAATAAAAATAATGTCAAATTTGCACGCTGTTGTCCTTATTAGTGTCTACTTTGTGACTGATAAGTTGCTACCATATGAAAGTACAATTGTCCTCACTTTCATTACAAAACGGCAATATATCAATGTGGAAATGGTCAGCTTGAGGCGTCATGTTGTCTACCAATAAACAACGTCAGGAAAGTTGCATCCATCTTTTATATATTTATAGTGTCTTAGTGGCATGTTGTGAATATGTAGGTATATTTTGTAGTAACTTTGAATATAGAGTGATGTAGACAGTGGACTCTGAGAATGATGGAAATGGGAAAGGATTATTAACTTTTAAAATTCTCAAACATGCAACACACTTAAAAGACAACACCTGCTTTGCAATCCTGTTTAATCTGATTTATTAATAATCCCAAATTCTCACATCTGCGTTCACCCAGTTTCTTTTCAAGATGTACAAGGAGAGCACGACAAGCACTCCCAAAGTAAGAAAATGCAAAAACTGACAAATCTAGAAAAAAAAAAAATCTTACAAAAGATCACTGACATTTTTGTTTTTTTGTATATGTGCTGCTGGTCACCATGGTTACACATTCAACCACAGTATGACAACAGCAGAATAGGTCTGTCAAGCTGTTAATAGTATAATATTACAAATAGTAGGATATTATATTATTTTATGCGCAGTATACAGTAGTTATAACATATAACCAAATTTATCTTTGACTAAAGTGCATTGCTGTACAGTTTCTAAGCAATAAAGGAAAACTGCAGTACAGTGGGGTAGAGGGCCCAACTCTTCTGCACTTCTCTTTATTTCACATGTTGCAGAATCCCTTTCAGCTCATTTGTCTTGTTAGCCCAACATGCTAACTCTCATAGCACAGCAGGGCCTTTAACACAGTGGCTCCTCTCAGTCGTAACTAATGTGTATGTGGCCCTAATTTGCATGCCGCGATAGAACCCCCCCCTTCCCCCCCCATACACAATCCGCTCTCATGGTCAGTCCTGCAATTACTGCTGCGGGACTTTCCAGACAATTACAGTTGGTGATGGAGCAAACGACAAAGGTTACGCACCGGGTAATCCTATTACGCAATGCGACCCGACACAGTCTGCAGAGTGCAGCGAAGGTTAAAAAAAAAACGCAGGAGAGAGAAGAAATTATTATTGCAACAATGCTGAGGAAATAATGGCTAACACATCCCCTAAAAAGCTGACACGGACTGTAGCATCTTCAGATGATTACAACACAGTTGAATGTCTTTATCCGCGGCGTTGCTGATACAATCCTTTTGTGTCTGGTTACTCCTGGTGAATTTGCTATTGAGAGAGACTCTTTTGGTTTGCAGACTAAAGACCCCAATTACCTCCGGAGCTTAGTCTGCTCGCTGATACTGTCAGCTTCACAGAGGACATCGCTTTATATTAGCAGGAAGCAGCCAGTCTGCCTCCAGGCTACTGCAATGCATAACTTACCCACTGACTTGGCAGAAGAAGAAGAAGGAAAAAAAAATAATAAGTAATAATTCCTCTGTTTGATGTTCCAATAGCAGGAGGAAAATTACAACCTGTGAAGTTGAGGAATCCAGGCTAATAGTGTAAATGCTAATGTGGGGTTTCTCTTTTGCTATAACCTTTATATTTGAATGAAATGTCGGTTTCAAAGTTAGTGCTAGTAAAAAAAGGGAAGGTTGATCAGGAAGGAGATTGATTTGTACAGCACCATCCACAGAGTACTGGGGTGAGGACGCAAAAGTATCTCATCACACATTTGTTCTGTGGTTTAATGCTTGGCTACAAGCCTACAGTGCCGCTCCTCTTATTAACTCAAAACGCCATGCTGTGTTGTTGCTGAATGAGTAGCGAGGTTTCAGAAAAAGCTGTTGTGTTCACTCACTTTCTCTTGTGCTGTGGACAGCTTGATGACTTTGTTTTTTCAGCATGTCATAGGTGTAAATCAACGGGGGGACAAGTCCCCCCAACCTGGAAAATAGATAAAATTGCCCCCCAAATCATTATAAACAATTCTTTATCATGTTTCAAACTGAATAAAATGCATTTGAAGCACCAGTGCTAAGTATAAATGCTTTTTTCCTTTAAAATTTACAGCTTTTGGATTAAATTTGTAACTTTGTCTCATTAATTGATGACATTTATTTGTATATTTAAAAACTTTTTTTCTCGTAAATTAACTTTTTTTGCATCTTAAACGTGACCCACCAGGAGTATGACTATGATTTTGGGATTACAAGGTCAAAGGTCAAGGTCAAATTTCTATTTAAACTATATCTCAACAACAAACAAAGCTAAGGTCACCAACCTTGGTACACAGGTTCACCTTGGGACCCTGACCAATGGCTATGGGTTTGGGATCAACAAGTCAGCAACAAATTGTCCTGAAGTGATTCCTAAAACAGAATTTTTTATTTTTTTTTTGAATTTGTGATTTTTGTTTTTTTGCAAAACATGCTAGTTGAAATCAAGAAGCTACTCCATGCTTCAAATGGTAGTGTGGGAGATTTTAAAACTGTAAACTTTGTATTTGAAATAGAGTAGTTTCAGGGGGAAATATCAGCAAGTCCTAGTTTTGGGGGCGTGGATACCACAGCTGATTTACATATCCGGTTTGTTTGGCCATTCACACGTCTTTGTTATTCATTTCGGACAATCAGCATGTTCAGGTAGAAGCAAGCGGCTACTTAAGCAGCTTGTCTTCCAGCATTTGATAAGCACTGTAAGAGGGTTGGGTTCATGGTAAGTCATACAAATGACCAGCTTTTGTTACCACCCCCCCACCTGGCTCTCTTGGAAGGTGACAATCCTTGGAAATTTTAAACCTGATTTTCTCAGAGAAGCAGTTTGAGAGGTGCTAACATTGAAATGGCCACATCTTCTTAAAATCTTTTCGGATTTCCATGTGTTAGACATCATTGGAAAGTTTAGAGTCAACACTTTTAGAATCTGTAAATAACTCAAAATACCCTTTGGGAGACTTGTTCCTGGTTTTTCCATGGCTGGTTGCAAATTTAAAATGTTTTTTGTGCAATTTTTTTACTTTTTGTAAATTTTTGATTATTTTCCTCATAAATCTGCTACTTTTTGTATCTTAAATCTGCATCTTGTAAATTTGCAACCCTTTTCTAATATTTTTTTTCTTTTAAATTTCATATTTTTTTCTCATACATTTGCAATTTTTTTTCTAGTAAATCTGACTTTTTACCCCTCAACCTGCCACCCTGCCAGGTGGATGGGCGGAAGGCAGTGGTAGCAGTGTCAACACTTACCTTGTGAACGCGATGACTACAGAAAAGAATGATATGGCCGTTTCAAATTGATAACATTGGTGTATCTATGAAAAATCTCAGACAAGTTCAAATTTGGGTGGCCTCTGAGCTTTGGGTGAACTCTGACCTCAGAGGTCAGTTTTCACTAAATCTTGTAACAAGATAACTACACAAAGGAATGATGTAGTCTTTTCAAATCTATATCATGCCTAACACAAGTCTTCAATGGCTTAGACCCTGCTCTCTGACTATTGGTTTGGAGTCAAAAGGTCAAAGGTCAATATTGACATTCCCTATACACTATTACTATAGAATGAGTAAAGCTAGGGTTACCAAACTTGGTACATATGTTCACCTTGGGGCCCTCAGCCCACAACTATGGGTTTGGGGTCAAAAGGTCAAAGGTCACAGCTAGCTTTCCCTATACCGTATTACTATAGAACGAGTAAAACTAGGGTCACCAAACTTGGTACACAGGTTCACCCTCTGACCCTGACTTCTGACTATGATTTTGGGATTACAAGGTCAAAGGTCAAGGTCAAATTGCTATTTAAACTATATCTCAACAACAAACAAAGCTAAGGTCACCAACCTTGGTACACAGGTTCACCTTGGGACCCTGACCAATGGCTATGGGTTTGGGATCAAAGGTCAAGGTCAAAATGTCATATAAACTATACATCAACAATGAAACCTATGGTCACCAAACTTTGTATATAGGTTCATCCTGTCACCTTGACCTCTGCCTATGGTTGTGAGATTGCAGGGTCAAAAGTCAAGGTCAAATAGCCATTTAAACTGTATCTCAACAACAAAGAAAGCTAGGGTCACCAAACTTTGTACACATGTTCGCCCTGAGACCCTGACCTCTGATTATGGGTTTGGGGTCAAAAGGTCAAAGGTCATGGTTAGCTTCCCGATCCTCTGTTTCTATAGAATGTGTAAAGCTAGGGCCACCAAACTATGTACACAGGTTCAACTTGTCATCCTGATATCTACCTGTGGTTTTGGGATTTCAATGTCAATGTGGACCATGATGTTTGCAGACAACATTGTGATCTGTAGTGAGAGTAAGGAGCAGGTGGAAGAGAACCTCGAGAGGTGGAGGTATGCTCTGGAGAGAAGAGTAATGAAAGTCAGTTGAAGCAAGACAGAATACATCAATGTGAATGAGATGGAGGCAGGTGTAATGGTGAAAATGGAAGGAGTAGAGGTAGTGAAGATAGATGAGTTTAAATACCTGGGCTCAACCATCCAAAGCAATGGAAAATGCACAAGAGATGGGAAGAAGAGAGTGCAGACAGGGTGGAGTGGATGGAGACGAGTGTCAGTGGTGATTTGTGACCGAAGGGTAGCAGCAAAAGTGAAAGGGAAGATTTACAAGCTGGTAGTGAGACCTGCTACGATGTATGGTTTGGAGACAGTGGCCCTGACAAAAAGACAGGAGGCGGAGCTGGAGGTGGCAGAGTTGAAGATGCTAAGATTTTCATTCGGAGTGACTAGGAGGGACAGGATTGAAAATGAGTACATCAAAGAGACAGCTCAGGTTGAACGGTTTGGAGACAAAGTAAGAGAGACAAGGCTGTGATGGTTTGGATATGTGCAGAGGAGAGATAGTGGACATATTGGACAAAGAATGTTGAAGATGGAGCTGCCAGGCAGGAGGAAAAAAGAAGACCACAGAGAAGATTCATGGATGTAGTGAAGGAGGACATGGAGAGGGCTGTTGTTACAGAGGAAGATGCAAGGGATAGGGTGAGATGGAGACAGATGATCCACTGTGGCGACCCCTAAAGGGAGCAGCTGGAATAATAATAATAATAATAATAATAATACATTTTATTTATGGGTGCCTTTCATGACACTCAAGGTCACCTTACAGTAATAAAAAAGAAATAAAATGCATTAGAATAAACATAAAACAGACAAAACACAATGCAACTCAGTGGGGGTAAGCAAGCCTGAACAAGTGGGTTTTGAGTTTAGATTTGAAAAGAGAGAGAGAATCAGTGTAATGGAGATCAGGAGGGAGTGTATTCCAAAGTTTCAGTGCCAAATAGCTGAATGCTCTGCCACCCATGGTAGTGAGCCAAACAGAGGGAACAGTGAGATGAATGGAAGAAGAGGATCTAAGGGTGTGTGCAGGTATAGGGATGTGGAGGAGATCAGAGAGATATGGAGGGGCAAGGTTGTGGATGGCCTTGTAGGTGAGTAACAGTATTTTATACTGTATTTGGAACGTGACTGGGAGCCACTGAAGCTGCTGCAGAACAGGAGAGATGTGATGAATAGATGGAGTCCTGGTGATGATACGAGCTGCTGAGTTTTGTACCAGTTGTAATTTATGGAGACTTTTCTGTGGAAGACCTAACAGGAGGGAATTGCAGTAGTCAAGATGAGATGTAACAAGACTGTGAACCAAGATGACAGCGCTATGAGTTGTGAGGGAGGGGCGTAAGCAGTTGATGTTGCGGAGATGGAAGTATGTTAACCAGGTTATGTCGTTAATGTGAGATGTGAAGGAAAGCATGCTATCGATGGTGACACCCAGACTCTTAACCTGAGGGGATGGAGAGGTAAGAGAGCTGTCCAATGATACATTGAAGCTTTAACATTTGATAAGAGTGGATTTCGTGCCAACAATTAACATTTCTGTTTTATCATTGTTTAATTTGAAGAGGTTGAGTGTGAACCAGGACTTTATCTCAGAGAGACAGTCAGTAAGGGATGAAGGTGGGAGGATGGAGTTAGGTTTAGTGGAGATATACTGTAGAGCTGAGTGTCATCTGCATAGCAGTGGAAATGAATATGATATTTATGGAAAATATGACCAAGTGGATGTAAATGATAAATAAAAGGGTCCCCAGGACCAAGCCCTGGGGCACTCTTGTGGTGACCGGAAGTGATTGTGAAGAGAATGATTTCAGCTGAATGAACTGAGTGCGGCCACAGAGATAGGATTTGAACCAATTGAGGGGTGTATGTATAATACCAAGACTGAGAAGTCTGTCCAAGAGGATGGTGTTTGAAATGGTGTCAAAGGCCACACTCAGATTAAGTAGGATAAGAATAGATAAAAAACCAGAATCTGTTGCCAGGAGGAAGTCATTTATGATTTTCAGTAAGGCTGTTTCAGTAGAATGAAGGGCATGGAAACCGGACTGAAATTTCTCTTAGAGATTATTGTGAGATAGGTGAGCATGGAGTTGAGAAGCAACAGTTTCAAAGGTCACTGTCAAAGGGCAAGGTCAAAATACCATATAAACTACTGTACATCTCAACAACAAACAGAGGCTGAGGGGTACCACTGGCAGCCACCAGTATTTTTTGTTAATTTGCAACTTTTTCTTGGAAATTTGCTATTTTTTTGTCATAAACCTGTGATTTGTTTTTGTAAATATGCAGATTTTTTCCCTAACTGTACATTTTGTTTCCCATAAATTTTTTTACTGTCTGCAATAATACAGTATTTACTATGGAGAAAATACCCTGTTCATTGTTCCCCCAACAAGGAAAGGAAATATCCACTCATACAGCATGTTGGCATTGTTCCGGACCTCTGGCCCACTGGAAAAAACAAATATAGACCTTATGCAAAAAAAGTTTGAATACCCCTGGTCTGCTGCTGAAGCGTTAAATCATTTTGAAAGCCTCAGCACTCCAATTAGCAACTAATCAAAAAGAGCTCAAGTTGGAGATTAAAGACTATTGATGTCTCAGTCTTAGTAATAAGGGACTATTTTATTTCTTTTGCATGCTTTAACTTGATTTTAGTTTCCTTACAAAGCCTTTTTTTATATAATTTTACTTGTGGCAGTGCTGGTTGATGCTCATGTTTTCTCTGCATCATTGCACAAAGTAATACTTTTTTTTAAAGTATGCAGGATCTTCCTTAATCTCCTTGGCATGCTGGTTTTAGACAATTTTTGGTGGAAATGTCAATTTTATAAGAGACAGGGAAGACATGAAGGGAAAAGATTAGATTAATGTCAAAGCTAGAGGGGAACGATGTAATGTGCACAGGAGGAGAAATGAGGAGATGGAAGACTGACGGAAAAGATTGGCAGAAAAGGTTATAGAGCAAAAAGGAATGAGAAATTGAATTATGTAGAAAAGCAAAAAAGGGAAGGAAATAAGTAGCATGGTAATGAAATAAGAGGAAACGAAGTAAATTAAGGGACAGTAAAAGAAAAGGTATGGACATGAGTCCCAGTAGGAGGAAATTGAAGAAGGGAGGGCATGCATTTCAAAGAAAATGTTTGGACAAAAAAGACAAGAAAAGGGTAATAAAAAGAAAGGAAATTTGAATGAATGAATGAATGAATAGAAACTGAGTTTACACTTGACATGCCATTACTGAGGAGATGTTAGCAGACGGGGGATTAGAGGAGAGCAGAGGAGATAGGACACAGAGAGAACGGAGGTGGAGGAGCGGAGGAAGAGATTTCCCTTCCAGCATGTTCAGCAGAATCCAGTCAGCAGGTCAAGGCCTCGAGCCTTCTCCACAGCCGCCATCGGCAGCAGCCGCTCTCCCTGATTAGAGCCTCGGTGCTCCCTGCTCCTTCTGTTGTGGAATGTTCAGCACACATTACACACAATTCACCTCCTCACACCAGAGCTTTATGCAGATTAATGTTAGGCCAAGGGATACTTGTCTGCTAACAGATTCTGGGCTCTCTTTTCTCACCTGATGCCGTGCAAGGAAGGCCAAGGATTCAATCTGTCCCTGCAGATTTATGCCCAAGAAGGTGCCCAATTACACGGAGGATGGCCCAGCAATGTTATTGCATACTGCTCTGGAGAGGTGACACTTTAATGTGACGAAGGCAGGTGGGAGCATATTGCAGTTATTTAACTTTCTTTTTTTTTTTATTGAGGGCAGGGGGAAAAATGCTGCTATGTAGATTTATGCTTATCCAAGTGGCTTGTCTCGTGCAGAACACCTTTACAATGTGATTGCACAGTTCTGCAGAGAGCTAACACTGCAAAATGATTACTGCAGGCTGAAGCACATGGTGCCTTTTTAGTGAATGTAAAGCTGAATATCGCCCTGCACAGAGTAATGTCTATTGAAGTGGGCCATTTTGAGGGGTGCAATTTGACGGCACAATGATTTCGAAAAGAAACACTTAAGTGTCTAAAGGAATGGATAGTCCTTATATTCAAAGGAACAGCCATGTTTTATTGGTGTAACAGTTTCCTTAAGCTTTGGGATGGAACAAAAATCGTGGACTATATTGTCAAAATCACAGGCCTCTTAAACCTGTACAGTTAATAGTTCAGATGGAGACCACTGCAGTGTTGGGTTTTGGCCAAATGAGTGCAAGACAAAACACAAAATATATAAAGAGGTTCTTTATTCTGAATGGAAAAAAACAGTTCTTTAAAACAGACAAATCTTAAAGGAAAACTGTTCACAAATTGAGTGCATTAACAACTGTAATGGCTTGTCTTCCTGTTTAGAGCAGAACACAAAACCCACATTAACAAGAAAAACTACAACAGTTATACTTATTAAACAGTAGAATACACCCATGATACTAACTTTCAGTGCATTGTTAAGGGCCCACTTACAGATGCACATCTCAGCTCCAAACAGTTCTAAAACAACAAAAGAAAATACATTATCTTCAACTCAAGTCAGTGGCAACAATAAAACATGAAATAACCCAATTAAAATACACCATAAATACCATCACTGACGAAGAAAACCCATGGCCCCCATCCCTCAGGCCTACAAGGTCACCCGGCCCATTACCACACCAACAAGCCTGAAAACATTACACAAACACCTTTACCTCTTTAATAAATACAGTGTTTGGCAATCTATATCAGCTCTTTAAAAACATTCACATACAAGTACATCTCATAACATTTTACCTAAAATCACTGGCTTGTTCCAAACCTCGGGTGTGGCCTTCTGCTTGGGCTGTCTGAGCAGAACAAAAGAACTTCCTGTTTCCTATCAGGTATTTATAGTTTTCTCTCCCCCCCCCCCCCTTCAGCTGCTGCCTACTAAAACCAGGAAAGATTCTCACAAAATGCCATCGCCCACTAGTGGAGAGGAGAACCCCCCCCCCCCCCCCCCCCCCAAATCTTCCACCTGGCTACACTCTCCCCTGCTATAATGTCAACATCCCCAGTGACTTAACAAATTTTTAACTTCACTGATGGCTTCCCTGAAGAAAACAGTACCCATACTGGTTAACAACTGGGACAGTACATCAGAAACTGAACTATGAACAGACCTAGGGAGATGATGAGGATTGGGATGAACCCCTATATTTGACCTTTGACTTCGACATGGTGCCGGAGTAGGTACTGTCACCTCAGCATCGTTCGGACTGTCACATGTGAGAGGAATTGCATCAGGTGTAGGCGAAACAGCTATTGTCTCAACCCCATCTTCAACCTCAGACACTGCAAATTCAACAGCCTGCTCCTCTCCTCCAGTGACAATCTCTCTCTCTCCATCTCTGGGATCCAGAGTGGGAGATGACATCTCTTCAACAACAACATATTCTGGGTCTGAGCCTAGATGTTCAGTAGAAATAGTGGAATGGGAATGGTGTGTAGATGATGGGGAAACGCTACCCCCTCCTGGGTGCAGGAACAGGATGCATGCAAGGCCTAAGACTAGTTCTATGGACCCTTTTAATGGGGCCACCCTCTACTGGCTCCACGGCATGTGTGCTACCCTTGACCTCAACTACTCTGTACACAGTCGGTCCCCAAGCATCTTGAATTTTATTTCTGCCCTGAGGCCAATGGCGAAGGTAGACCAACTGACCCACCTCTATCGGAGGACAGTGTATTTTATCCCTGCATGCCTCAAGTCCCTCTGCAGCCTTCTGCTCTGCATATTGTTTTACTCTGCCATGAACATCATTAAGATGTTGCAGATGTATGGCTAACCACTCATATTTCCTGCCAAATGTTTGTCCCTGCTCTAACAAAGCATCCACAGGAAGATGTGTGTGCATGCCAAACATAAGGTAATAAGGCAAGTAGCCTGTAGTAGCATGAGGCGTTACATTATATGCATAGACTGACTCTGGTAAATACTCAGGCCAACGTCGTTTCTTTTCTGGAGGTAGTGTGCGCAAGAGATCGTGCAGGGTCCTATTAAAGCACTCACATTGTGCATTACCTTGTGGATGATGAGGTGTAGTGCGAGTCTTCTTGACACCATACAGTTTGCACAACTCCTGGACAACTTTGCTCTCAAAATTCCTACCCTGATCTGAATGTAGTCTCTCAGGCACTCCATATTTCATAAATCACTCCCTTAGAAGTATTTTAGCTGTGGTATCAGCTCTCTGGTTACGCACAGGAAATGCCTGTGTAAATTTAGTGAAAACATCAGTAACAATCAACACATTCTCCTGACCATCTGATGCAGGTTCCAACAAAGTAAAATCCACTGCAACAACCTCAAGCAGTCGAGTAGCTAGGAATGCATGCATAGGTCCTCGGATCTTTGGCTGTGGCATCTTAGTAAGTACAAACCTCTGACATCCCTTAATCCACTTCTCCACATCCTCATACATCCCAACCCAAAAACATCTTTGTCTCAAGAGGTTCTGTGTATGTTCTATACCTTGATGTCCCATATCATCATGAACACATTTTAGAACAACATCTTTCAAACACGCAGGTAACAGAAGTTGCTTGCATTCACCCTCCTGCACATTTCCAATGACGCGGTACAAAAGTTCATCAATTTTCCTAATCCTTGGCCAGTGTCTTAGTAAAGAAATCACTGACTTTGTCAGTCCCTTTCCTTCATGATAAGTGGGCTTTTACTGCTTGTACCAAAACTGCTTAAAAAACTGAACTGTAGGATTGGCATTCTGGAGCTGACTAAGCTCCTCTTTTGAGTAACTTGGCAAAGTGGGTGTATTACCTTGCAAACCATAATCAGCACTCGGCGCAGCTACCAAAGCCCAAGCCTGCCTAACCTGGCAACATTTAACACCTGCGCCAACCAAATCTGGATCCAAAACTGTCCCCCTCCAAATGACATTACAGATAGATATACAACCATCAAACACCTGATCATCACCATCCGACTGAGGCTCCCCTGCTAACGACTGCCTAGAGGGGGCATCAGCGGCATTGTTATTTTTACCAGGGCAGTACTGCACATCAAAATCAAATATAGCTAACTGTGCAACCCACCGTTGCTCAATTGCCCCCAACCTGGCAGTGTTCAGATGACATAAGGGACAGTTGTCAGCCACAACCGTGAATTTGGATCCTAAAAGGTAACCTCTAAATTTTTCAGACACAGCCCACTTCAAAGCCAAAAGCTCAAGTTTCATACTGCTATAATTCCTCTCATTTTTTTCTGCATTTCTCAACCTCCTACTAGCATAGGCTATTACCCATTTCTTGCCTTCCTGAATCTGATAAAGAACAGCCCCCAACCCCAAACAGCTAGCATCAGTCTCCACAACAAAAGGAAGAGAGAAATCAGCATAACCAAGCAAAGGGGGCACTAATGAGCTTCTCCTTCAATAACTCAAAGGACTTCTGACACTCTGAGGTCCATAGGCTATCAAATAGTCCCTTTGACTGAGCAGAATGATTCTCTTTAATACAGGCATTAGGGATGCCGTACTAGGGATGAGCCGATACCATTTTTTTCAAGATCGATACCGATGCCGATACTGTGACTTTGAATATCGCTGATACCGATCCAAACCCGATACCATTTCTCTTATTTAAAACAGCAGTACAGAACATATTTTGGTAATGAGTGGTTGCGTTTTGCATACATATAAAAACATAAATTTAAAAGTCAAAGAATATATTACAAATTTTACTCAGTTCAGCAATGCTGCTGCTTTTTTTAAATTTAAACTTTGTAACATTGGCAGCATTTCACTGGTCAGCACTATGTAAACATGCATTCTGAAGTTTTAAGTGCAAGTTTAGTGCAAAACTTTAAAGCTGAGTATTTAAGTAAACATTCAGATGAAATTCAAAGTTCCACTGTGCATGAGGTAAAAAATGCTGCAGATCTGAAAATAAAGGAACTAACCCTTTAAGTTGTATTTTTGTCATTATAATATTACTACTACTACTACTACTAATAATAATAATAATAATAATAAATATTCTCCTGGTGCTCAGTTTATTTAGTAGTTTATTCTCTGTCCATAGTTTTTAGATTTGCTCTCATTTTGAAGTCATCCCTGTTTCCTTTCATGTAGCCTTGTTAGTCCTTGTATAGTCCTGCTTCCAATTCACCGGTTATAATTTGCCATTTATGTTTCTGTCGCCTCCCTCTCATCAGCTGTAACTGTCCATCTGAAGGTAAGCCCATGTTATGTCTCCATTCCTGCACCTCTGTTTTTTACTTTCACTTTCCTTCTTTTAGTTTCACTTTTAGCGTATTCCAGCAGTAAAACAGTGGCTGCTGCTGCACAACACACTTGGTTCTGCTCGGTTCTTGAGAGAATTCAGCATACTTCTTTGCTGCCGTGATACTTTTGCAAGTGTTTTATCAAGGACCGAAACCCTCCCAGTCCACCAAGTACTGCAGCCCGCGACCTCGGCGCCAGGAGTCCATGATGGAGGCGACTCTCCAGGCCAGGTGGCCATTGATCATCATAGGCGCGGGCGGCGCAGCGGGCGGGGGGCAGAGGGGATCGGAGACAAAGGGCTTAATCTTGGACACGTGGAAAGTGGGACAAATGCGGAGGGAGGGGGGAGGGGCAGACGCACAGCCACCGGGTTAACAATTTTAGAAATGGTGAAGGGACCAATGAAGCGTGGGGCCAACTTCCTCTTTTCAGCCTTAAGGTGGATATCCTGAGAGGCCAACCAGACCTGTTGATCCACCTGGTAGGCAGGGGCCGGTCTCCTGTGGCGATTCGCCGTAGTGCTGTTGCGCGCCGCCGTGCATGAAAGCGCGTCGCGCACCTTGGTCCATAGAGCCCGGCACCGTCTCAGGTGAGCTTGAATGGAAGGAACCGCCAGCTCCGCCTCCTGCTCCGGGAGCAAAGGTGGATCATAACCCAAGGACGCCTTGAAGGGGGACATCCCTGTGGCAGAAGACCGAGCCGTATTGTGGGCGTACTCTACCCAAGCCAGGTGCATGCTCCAAGAAGACGGGTTGGAGGAAGTGACACAGCGTAGGGCAGCTTCCAGCTCCTGGTTGGCCCGTTCGCACTGCCCGTTGGATTGCGGGTGGTGACCGGAGGAGAGGCTAACTGTGGCCCCCAAGGCGTTGCAAAAACACTTCCACACCTCTGAGACAAACTGGGGCCCCCAATCCGAGACAACGTCCACCGGTATCCCGTGCAGCCTGACCACGTGCTGAACCAGAAGGTCAGCTGTCTTCCGTGCCGTTGGAAGACCCTGAAGTGGCACGAAGTGGGCGGCCTTGGAGAATCGATCCACGATGGTCAAGACGGCGTCATAGGTGTTGGAGGTCGGGAGACCGGTGACGAAGTCGAGGGCTATGTGAGACCAGGGCCTGCCAGGGATTGGCAGGGGCTGGAGCAGACCTGCTGGAGGAGAATTTCCTGACTTGCCGGTGGCACACACAGGGCACGCCCGGACGTAGTTGGCGGCATCCTTCTGCAGACCTGGCCACCAGAAGGAACGCTGGAGGAGGTCCACTAGCCGGGCTATGCCAGGATGGCAGGCGAGTTTGGAGGTGTGAACCCAATGGATGACCTCCCCCCGGGCAGAAGATGGAACGAACAGCCTTCCCTCCGGTCCGCCGCCAGGGTCCGGTTCGGTCTCCTGCGCCCTCTGGATCTTGTCCCTGATGGTCCAGGAAATTGCCCCCACCACACACGAACTGGGCAGGATGGTATGACCCGGCTCCTCTGACATCTCAGGGGCGAACTGCCTGGAGAGGCAGACCAACTTTTGATCACTTTTTTTTTTCACCCCACTTATATCACGGACACACAGATCGTCCTAAATGTCTCCTGAGCCGGTGGACGGAGCCACTGTCTATAGCAGGATACGATACAGCAGAGAACAGCTGCTAGCATTCAACCGCCACCCGGTCCCATTGGAAAAACTCGACATACCGAGTGAACTGAGGCGAAAACGCCGCGGCTGCCGGGCTGGAGTAAGGCGGAGGACAAAAAATATAAGGTACAGACCCTCCCTTCCATCTGTTGTCATGGGAAATGTACGGTCGATACTGGGAAAGTTAGATGAGCTAGCGGCTATCTCCCGTTATGATAGCACATACCGGGAGTGCTCTCTCCTTTTGTTTACTGAGACGTGGCTAACTGAACTAGCAGCAGATGCTAACATTGAGCTGGAGGGTTTTCACATGATACGAGCTGACCGAACACCAGACAGTGGCAAGGCTAGGGGCGGTGGAGTGATCATGTATGTTAACAACAACTGGTGCAGACCGGGACATATCACTGTTAAACAACGACACTGCAGCAAAGACATTGAGTTGCTAGCTGTTAGCATGAGGCCTACATATCTCCCGAGAGAACACTCACACGTGATCTGCATTGTTGTTTATGCAAATCCGACGGCGAACGCTGGGACAGCACGTGACGTCATCCATTCAGTAACCAGCAGGCTGCAGACAGAACACCCAGATGCTCTTCTCCTCATCTCAGGCGATTTCAACCATGTTTCACTGTCTCCCATTCTACCCACGTTCACCCAGTATGTCACATGCCACACTAGAGACAATAAAACACTGGATTTATTCTACGCAAACACTAAGGAGGCGTACACCTCATCACAACTACCCCCACTCGGGAGATCGGATCACAACTTGGTTCATCTCCGGCCGGTGTACAAACCCCTAGTGCACAGACAACCTCCGGCCATGCACACTGTGGAGTTATGGTCTGAGGAGACAATGGACACCCTAAAGGGCTGTTTTGAAGCCACCGCCTGGAAGCAGCTCTGCGATCCACATGGTGAGGACATCGATGGCCTCATTCACACCTTCACGGGCTACCTCAGCTTCTGTGTGGACAAATCCGTTCCCACCAAGACCATACGGCGTCACTCAAACAACAAACCCTGGATCAACCCTGAGATAAAAACACTTCTGAGAGAGAAGAAGAGGATCTTCAGGTCGGGGAACAGGGAGATGCTGAAGTCCGTACAGAGGGAGCTGAGGAGAAAGATCAGAGAAGGCAAGGACAGCTTCAGGAAGAAGATGGAGGACAAGCTGCAACAGAGCGACATCAGCGGGGTCTGGAGAAACCTCAAAACCATCTCGGGGCTCCAGAATACCTCCCCCCAGGCCACAGGGGGCAGGGAGTGGGCGAACAACCTGAATCTGTTTTTCAATAGATTTGACCAACCGCCCTCCCCCCTGACTGCACAACAACCACTGCTGCCTCTAAAGAAATCAAGTCCTGCTGCCCACTCCCCACTCTACCAACACCCCCCCACTCCCAACACACAGCCCCCCATCCTGACCCTGACCAGGACCCAGGTGAGGACGGAGCTGAGGAAGATCAAGGCGAGGAAGGCGCCGGGACCGGACGGCATCAGCGCAAAGCTCCTCAAGTCCTGTGCAGACCAGCTGTGTGGGATTGTGACGTATATCTTCAACATGAGCCTGAAACTGGGGAGGGTACCACAGCTGTGGAAAACATCTTGTGTGGTACCTGTACCAAAAACTTCCCACCCCAAAGACCTGAACAGCTACAGACCGGTGGCCTTGACGTCCCACTTGATGAAGACCCTGGAGAGACTGCTCCTTGCTCACCTCCGCCCCCTGGTGGAACCAGCGATGGATCCACTCCAGTTCGCCTACCAGCATGGCATTGGGGTGGAGGATGCGGTGATCTTCCTCCTTCACCGTTCTCTGTCCCACCTGGAGAAGCCCGGGAATATGGTGAGGATCATGTTCTTTGACTTCTCCAGTGCTTTCAACACCATCCAACCGATGATCCTGAAGGACAAGCTGCTGCGCGCAGGGGTGGACCAGCACCTGTCATCATGGATCCTGGACTACCTCACGAACCGGCCTCAGTTTGTGAGAACCCGGGACTGTGTGTCCGACACGATCATCAGTAGCACGGGGGCCCCCCAGGGAACGGTGCTGGCTCCCTTCCTGTTCACTCTTTATACTGCGGACTTCTCACACAACACAACACACTGCCATCTACAGAAGTTCTCTGATGACTCTGCGATCGTTGGCCTCATCTCCAATGGAGATGAAGCTGAGTACAGAGGGCTTATCCAGGACTTCGTGGACTGGTGCCATCGGAACTGCCTCCAGATCAACGCGAGGAAAACTAAGGAGCTGGTGGTGGACTGCCGCAGGCATGGGCAGCCCCTCACAGTACCAGTAAATATACAGGGAACAGACATCGAGATGGTGACATCCTATAAGTACCTGGGTATTCATCTGAACAATAAACTAGACTGGTCACACAATACTGATGCACTCTACAAGAAGGGACAGCGCAGGCTGTTCCTGCTGAGGAGACTCAGGTCTTTTGGTGTACAAGGGGCGCTGCTGAAGTCATTCTATGACACGGTGGTGGCATCAGCCATCACTTTTGGAGTGGTCTGCTGGGGCAGTGGCATTACTGCAGCCGATAGGAAGAGACTGAACAAACTGATTAAGAAAGCTAGCTCTGTCCTGGGGCAGCGCCTTGATCCGATGGAGGAGATAGGAGAGAGAAGGACGGTGGCTAAACTGTCATCTCTGCTGGAGTCCGAGTTCCACCCTATGCAGGACATACTGAATGCACTGAGGAGCTCATTTAGCAGCAGACTACATCATCCCAGGTGCACAACCGAGAGGTTTCGTAGGTCCTTCCTACCAACGGCTGTCAGACTGTACAACCTAAGCAGGGCTGCTCGCAGAGATAGCAAAAAGACGTAACAAACTAATAGTTTTTTGAATGCAAAAGATGCAATAGACTTACACAATGGTCCTCTCCGGCATACAACTAGGAACATACCGGTCGCTATGGAGGGTGAGAATATGTATGGGCACATAATCATACCATGTAGGATAACTAAGTAGACGGTTATGCTGTTTCATTCCATCTAGCAACAATGCTCTGCACTGTGTGTGTTTATATATTTGCATATTTATTCCATCTAGCTACAATGCTCCGTACTGTGGGTGTTTATATATTTATATATCTACATATTATTCCATCTAGCTACATTGCTCCGCACTGTGTGTGTTTATATACTTGCATATTTATTCCACCTAGCTGCAATGCTCCGTACTGTGGGTGTTTATATATTTACATATTTATTCCATCTAGCTACAATGCTCTGCACTGTGTGTTCATATATTCATATATTTATTCCATCCAGCTACAATGCTCTGCACTGTGTGTCTGTGTGTGTGTGTATATATATATATTTTATAGTAATACGTACATATGTTTATTAGCTGCTCTTGCTTGCTTGTTTTTTTTTTCTTGCCTTCTGATTGTTGCTCTGAGTGTTGCTATCCCTGTGCTGTTGCAATCCTGGAATTTCCCCGTTGTGGGACTAATAAAGGCTTATCTTATCTTATCTTATCTTATCTTAAAATTGTAAATGCTGGTACCACACAGCAACATACTGAGGCCAGTCCCACAGACAGGCTCCAGTGATGTGACGCTCTTTGCCTCTGTTTACAGAGGCCATGCGCAGCGCAGCTGAGAACAGGATCGCGCCTTCATTTTAATATCATTAATGCATTGGATCGGTAAATTACTTTTATTCCTTAACGATACTAATCTGGCCATTTTGCCTGGATCGAACCTGATACCGATACGGCGGATCGGATCGGCTCATCCCTAGTACAAACAGAGGTCAGCTCCTCCTCCCACAGCATGTGGTGTATAAGGAGTGCCATCTACAGTATCTGCATTCTTGGATATTGGAGCATTTAGTAGAACCTTTTTTAATTTTTCCTTATTGCCGAATGATATTAAGCAAATTGAATTATTATAATAAACTGAATTTAATGTGCTTTGTTCTGTATGTTTCTTATAAGGTGGCAGTTCTACAAGAGTAGGCACTCCTATTTAAAGCTGCAGTAGGCAGAAATCTGAAAAGACTTCCTGAAATTTGGAAAAAAAAAAAAAAAACTGTCTTCCTCCTACAGCTCCCTATCTCTTCCCTGGAGAAAATATTTGAATCTAAAATTTCATGAGAAAAGTGTATACTGAATAAATACAGATATGAGGGCAGCTCATTAAAGATTTCCCCTGACTCATTCCTTATAAATTGAGAGGAACCAAACTTGGTGCAGTTAATAGTCCTTCCCTATATAGGTACCACCAAGGGTCACACACTTCTCCATCGCTTTATGCAACTCTGGAGAGCTCACCTGTAGAAGCGTGCAGCTTGCATCAGAAGCCATGGCTTGAACTCGGAAAACAGCATTTCATCATCTTGGAAGTGCCTCTCGCCCAAAGATGCTGGGATAGGCTCCAGCCCCCCCGTGACCCGAAAAGGATTAAGCGGAAGAAGATGGATGGATGGATGGAAGTGCGTTTTCTTCAAAAATGACTTCATGGTTGGAAAGAGATGGAAGTCAGATGGTGCGAAGTCAGGAGAGTAAGGGGGTGAGGAAGGATTTCATAGCCCCAGGACCATGCTTCCATCTGGGCAACATGCAAGTTGTGGCGTTGTCTTCCACCTTTGGTCAGCATGCCACACCTCTTGGTTTTGATGACCTTCTGCAATATCTGTAGCAGTAAAGTGTTGTAAGCCCCGGTAACTGTGGCACCTTTTACCAGGAAACCCATCATCAATACTCCATGCTGGTTCCAAAAGACCGTGAGCATAACCTTTGCCGCAGAGGGTTGGACACTTGCCTTCTTCAGAGGTGGCGAGTCATAATGCTTCCATTGCTTTGACTGGCCTCTGGATCATAGTGATGGACCCATGCTTGGTCCTGCATGATTAGACTGTTGAAGAAGTCCTCCTGGTTTTCTTGACACATGGCCAA
The DNA here is from genome assembly GCA_020510985.1 of Pholidichthys leucotaenia. Classification (NCBI taxonomy): domain Eukaryota; kingdom Metazoa; phylum Chordata; class Actinopteri; order Cichliformes; family Pholidichthyidae; genus Pholidichthys; species Pholidichthys leucotaenia. The sequence goes on along the minus strand of CM035840.1, from coordinate 329,162,535 downwards.
ATGAGCCTGAGTGCACATGGCTTGTTCCTTCTTCTGGAAAGGTGTGAGCAGCTGGGGAATCCATTGTGCAGACAACTTCTGCATGTGCAAATGGTCATGGAGGATTTTTTTTTCCACAGACCCCACGCTGATCTTGACGTCCGACCACACTCGAAATGTCGATACCAGTGCTTGACTACATCATACGATTGGGCATCCTCCCTATAAGCCTCATTCATCTCATCGAATGTTTCCTATGGTATTTGGCCTCTCATCCACAGAAACCTGATGACTGCTCTGCATTCAGTTGGCTCCATTGTCACACTTTACTCCACCTTAGCACCTGTAGAAGAGAAACCTAGAAGTTCATAGCTGGAAATTGCCACGTGACCCATAGAGGTATGTAGTATTATGCATGTGCAATTTCAGTCTCCTGTAATAACCAGAAGTGGGTCAGGAGAAATCTTTAACGAGCCACTCTCATACTATTTGCTTAAAAAGATAGAACTGTGACTGACTATGTATTGCAATTTTTCTGTTCCGTCTAACTTCACAGTTATGCCAAGGACTCCATACCATACCCCTACATTAGAAATCAATTATACAGGAAGCAGGCAATTGGTTGATGATAGCATACAGCATTTGTTTACTCCTGAGAAGAATAAAATTGGGCACAAAATGGGGGGTGCAATGGCCCCGTTGGTACCCCCTATTTCCAGTCCCAATGGCCCAGCAGAGATGCTGTGGTGTAGCTGTGCTGTGAGTCCTCATGCATTACAAATTTTCAGTGGATGGTAATTGATTTATTTCAAAATTTAAACAAGGTTATTTTGCCTAATGATGCTTTAATAACTTTTAATTAATTAATATGCTCTGTTCTTGACATGCATTAACCACATTATAACTTCCATCTATTGCAGCTGTTAAATGTGACTAATACAGAGCTAATATACAGTACATACTAATAATCAGCTTTTTCACAGTTAATATGTGCTCGCTATTCTAAATGTCAGTCACATTAATGTATAACAGTAGCTAGTCTTTATATAAAATCCACTATCTTGCAAGATGTTGAGCTAAACAAATTAAATTAATTGCTGTCATTCCATCACACAGAGTACAAGTGAAATTAAACTATTGTTTATTCATATTTTCAATACATTCTGAATAATTTAATTTTATGATTTCTCTGAGACTTGAAAAAAGGGCAAGAGAATACCCAACCAAGCAGTTTTATCACAGAGGAGTGAATGTGGGTGTTGGAGGGATATGCTGAGGGCGGTGGAGAGTGTGTGTTTGTGTGTCTCTGCACTAATCTCAAACGACAATCTACATTCTCCTCAAGATGATTAAAAGCATCAAGCTAACAGCGGCGCATCACCACGCGCCGTTAAACCACACACTGATTTATAGAGGAGATGGCCGTCTCACACACACACACACACACACACACACACACACACACACACACACACACACACACACACACACACACACGAACGAGAAACAGGAAGAATTGAGCAAACACGTTGCTGCTATTCATATGCACACATGGATACAGAAACATGTACTGTATGCATACATGACAAATATAAATACTGATTATTATTAATTATGAGTAAAAATGAGTGAAAAATTGAAGTTGCAAGAAAAAGAGTCACAAATTTATGAGAAAAAAACTTGTAAATTTACAGAAAAGTAGTGATTTTATAAAGAAAAAAGTCACAAATTTGTGAGAAAAATTTAAAAAATTTACTTAAACAGTTGCAAATTTACGATAAAAAGTCACAAATTGATTAAGATTTAATAATTTTGAATCAATGAAATTAATAAAATTTCTAAGTAAAACTGCAAATTTTGAAGAAAAAAGTCACAATTTCACAAGAAAAAGTTGCACATTCATGCAGAAAAAAGCTGCAAATTTACAAGTAAAAGTCACCAATTTACAAGAAACAGTTAAATATTCCAAAGAAAAATGTTTCAAATTCAAAGTTAACATTTATATGAAAAAAGTAGCACATTTATGCGATAAAATGTGCAAGTTCAAGAGGAAAAAAAAAAAGTTGTCAGTTTACCAGAAAAAAATGATGAGGGAGCCCTCTAGTGGCCGAGTGGGTGCATTATATTTGAAAGCTGTCCTACAGCTAGAAACGGCTCTGCCGCTCAAACTTGTTAAATCTCCCACTCAAACTCATCACAGTTTGCAGCATCACTACCTTTCTGTGCTCCTGCGATATAAAGCCTGCGTCTCCTCTTCTCCCTCGCTGCGTCGCCACTATAGACCTGCTATTGATCCCCGTCTCTCTGCAGGCAGGCAGCTGCCAGCCTGTCATGTTCACCCCTCAATCAAAGCTTAGAAGGCCCTCAAGGAACTAATTTAATGCTGTGCTAATTCAGTATCTCTTTATCACTGGTGAATGATTATATTGCGGAAAGCAACCACCAACACTCAAAATGTAATTGTTCTGGTGTCATGTTCTCGAAAAGGAGTGGAAGAGAGTCTTTATTTGTACCTGGGAACAGCCATGAATCAAAACATGACGCCCTTGATGGCCGTCTCCTGGGAAAAATGCAGACATAATGATTCTTTCATTTAATCTGGGCTTTCAGTTGATTCAGTCAATGTGGAGGGGTCAACAACCTGCAGCTTTTGTGTCCATAACCACCCTCTGATTTAAAAAAAAAAAAAAAAAGCCTCATTATTCATGACAGGCAAAAACAAATTTGTCATGTTTGAACTAGAAGTGCACCCAAGTGCAGCACACAGCCACATACGAGGAGGATTGTCAATCTTTATTGAACAATTGGACACACAGCCGGGGGGGTGGGGGGGTCAACTCCTGTAGGGAGACAGAAGGGGAAGAGATAAGTGACCACATCAATCATGAAGGTAGGTATGTTTCAATATTGATAGGGTGGAGCTCTTACTTTAGGGTCCCATGACGGGCTGCTCCAGACTGAAGCTTAAATAGCCGTGGGCCCCAGTGATCACCTGCAGATGAGTATGATCACACAGCTGCTGCCACTCAGCCTCCCAGGGTCCTGTTGAGACATGTAATGTATCCACCAAAGATTAATATAAAGCAAGGTGGTGCAGTGCTCACCCAGATCCACGACAGAATTTACAAGAAAAGTTCCAAAATTATGAGGAAGAAAATCCCTATTACTAATGTGGAAAAGCCGGTTTATATTTATAACTTGCATTTTAGCCTGCATTTTAAGGCTCGAATATGTTTTGTGGTTACATGTTTTTGGCCCAAAAATGCTTAAAATGGCTTTTTTCTATAAAGTTGCCAACCTTTTGTGTAGAGCATTCAAATGATTAAAATGCAAAATGGATTCCAGTAACTATTTCAGAAGAAGCCTTTTCTGCTTGTGCTGTGAAGAAGTATTTGCCCCCTTCCTGATTTCTTATATTTTTGAATATTTGTCACAGTTCTAATGTTTCAGATCATCAAACACATTTTAATATTAGACAAAGATAACTGGAGCAAATGATGATTTCATTTATTAAGGGAAAAAATGCCATGCAAATCTAGCCAACCCTGTGTGAAAAAGTAATTGCCCCCTAAACCTAATAACTGGTTGTGCCACCCTTGGCAGCAGCAACTGCAATCAAGCATTTGTGACAACTGGGACTGAGTCTTTTACATTGCTGCTGAGGAATTTTGGCCCACTCTTCTTTGCAGAATTGTTTTAATTCAGCCACATTGGAGGCTTGAGCTTGAGGTCACGAGCGGATGCCCGGACATTCTCCTTCAGGATTTTCTGTTTGAGAGCAGAATTCATGGTTCCCTCAATTACAGAAAGTCGTCCAGGTCCTGAAGCAGCGAAGCAGCCCCAGACCATCGCACTGCCACCACCATGTTTCTGTTGCTATGATGTTCTTTTTTTATGAAATGCTGTGTTAGTTTTATGTCAGATGTATTGGGAAGCACGCCTTCCAAAGCGTTAAACTTTTGCCTTGTCAGTCCACAGAATATTCTCCCAAAAGTCTTGATCATCAAGATGTTTTTTGGCAAACGTGAGATGAGCCTTTTGTGTTCTTTTTGGTCAGCAGTGGTTTCAGCATTGGAACTCTCCCATGGATGCCATTTCTGCCCAGTCGCTTTCTTATTATAATCATGGACCAGTGTCCAAACTGAGTGAGGCCTGCAGTTCTTTAGATGCTGCTCTGGGTTTTTGTTTCTCATCTGTTCTTGAATTTCTTTAGATCGCCACATGATGTGTTGCTTTTTGACAGACAGGTTTGATTTAAGTGATTTCTTGATTCAACAGGTCAGGCAGTAATCAGGCCTGGGTGTGGCTAGTGAAATCAGCTTTTCAAAAAATGTGGTTAATCACAGTTAGTTCATGATGTAACAAGGGGGGCGATTTCTTTTTCACACAGGGTCAGATAGGTTTGGATAGCTTTTTTTTCCCTTGATAAATGAAATCGTTATTTAAAAACTGCATTTTGTATTTACTCTGGTTATAATATTAAAATTTGTTTGATGACCTGAAAGATATTTAAGTGTGACAAATATGCAAAAATAAAAGAAATCAGGAAGCGGGCAAATCCTTTTTCACAGCGCCGTGCATATTGTTTGTGCTTTTATCCCATGTGTGTGTTGTGTTAGCACACGTATAAACAGGGGAAATGTGGGAGAGACGAATGCTCATATGCAGGCACATGCTGCCGGCAAGCAAACATCCCCGCACACACACACACACACACACACACACACACACACACACAGAGCGTCACGCAGAGAAACTGAGAACGCTCACAGCCATGAATGCCAATTTTTTAGTAAATATGCAGACACACACACACACAGAGAGAGAGAGCCCCAGGTGTTTTCTGACCATGCTACCGTGCATCCATCCATCCATCTCTCCATCCTCTCCTCCTTTTGCCTGCCTCCCACTTTGAATACATTTCATCTCATAATGAAACTTCAGCACCCCGTGGCTGGAAGGGAGAATACGAATGAGAAGAAGAGGAAGGGTGACATGAAAAAAAAAAAAAAAAGGCATGGGGGGGGGGGGAACTAAAATTCTGAAAACAGGGAGAGAAAAACGGAGGTAAAACACAGTCATGATGGCGTTTCTCCTCCCTCACTGGGGAGGAAAATGGAGTTTTTTTACCCCTGAAGTTCCCTCAGTGGAAGAGGCGATGATGGATGGCTGCATGTGACGGAGGGAAAACCCAGCATTCCTCATCGCACCGCTCCAATTAAAATGTGACAGGAAGTAGGCTTTTTTTTCCTGCCCCTTCATCATGGATCAGCCATACTACTTATTCCCTTTACTCTTCTATAGGAGCGTCTCGGTGCACGCGTTTGATTTTCAGGTGCATAATGAGAGCTGTCTGTGTAAATGAGGATCGAGAGACAGAACAGGCATCTGCATGGGAATAAGGGGGAAATATAACAAGAGAGCGATGCAGACAGGGCCCCTGTTTTCATGTGTTGGAGATCATTTTTTTTTTGAGGAAATGAGTGCCATGAAGAAGCAAAAAAAAAAAAAAAACAATTTTCAGTAGTGTTTCGTTGTTGAGCTCGGAGACGGATGGCACTTTAATGTTCCGCTGCCTTCGAGCATTTGCTTTGCTTTCCCACAGTGCAGCCTTGATGTTTATCATCTCCTCTTTGTCACGTCTGGGTGTAATGGAGGAAAATAATCGGAAAAAAATCGTGGCAGCAGCAGGGAGACTGAAAGTTATCCTTTCTCCTCTTTTTATTATCATATTTTTTTTCCTGCCAGCTCTTTTGCTGGTAGAGAAAATCTGGGACAATCCCTAAAAGTTTGTTGATTTGCGGTTAAAATGAACTCTTTAACCCACCATTTAAAAGCCTATTCAATCTGGGATGCTATATATGGAAATGCCTCCATCTAGATTTACTGCCTTTCAGGAGCACTCAAGCATTTTAGGAATGCCGGCATCATTGTGGACCTCACTAATGGTCCTCCTGCTGAAATAGAGCAAACCCCTGCAGCCATGTTCCAAAATCTGGCGGAAAAATCTGAAATGATAGGAGTGCATACTGTGGTTTTTACTGCGACATCCAGCTGTACAGTGTAGGGATGCAATGTGGGGGTGGTTACGTAGTTTTGGCGATGCACTGCTGTAATTATTTGCAGTAAAATTATTTAGTGTTTCCATTAAAGTAAATTCAAGCAGTATTATTGTTCACTGTTGTGCATCTTCAGCAACTACAACGTTTCCTTGAATAGCTGAGGTTGATTTCAAATGGAGGCCGACCCTCATTGTCTTCCATTGTCATGATGCCGAGCGCGGGTCTGTACCGTGCTCGGGTCTTTTGGTTATTATCCTTTTTCTGTATATGTATTTAGTCCTGATTTTCTGCCATTATTATTTGTGCTTCTATTTTGACAGCATCGTGGCATGACTTCCGCCTGTCAAGTCTGTTCATGGCCTGTCACAGCTGTTTAATGTCTTTGATTGCGTTCTCACTCATGCATCCACACCTGATTCTCATTTTGGTTTCTCCTCTTGTGTTATTGAAGCTTGCTGGCGAGGTTTATTCCTCGCTGCGACCTCACACCATGTTTAGACAGGAATCCCCATGCCTGATTCCTGTTTTAGTCTTTGCGTTACTCTCAGCTTCGTCAGGCTATTTGTAAGTAACCTTTCATGGTTCTTCATCATTTGTATTTTTCTGTAATCACCCTTCGTGGTCCTTGTTTATTGCCTTTTTTTGTATTCACCCTTCGTGGCAAGCATTTGTGTTCCTTATTATTATTATTTATTAAATGAGCAAACTCACAGCAGGTGAATGGTGCCTCATTTCTGCCCTAAAGGGCCAATTATGACAGTAGGTCGCAGCCAGTAGGTGCCAGCGGCTGTGTTTGCCTTTTTTTTTTTTTTTTTTTCTACTGTTCTATTTTTTCCCCTTTTTTGGGTGCCTGCTTTTTGGGAATGGCATTGTTTGGGAGGGGGTATCCAATGAGCCTGGGCTTTGAGCTCTGCCAGGCTCTAATGGAAATTGATGACCTCCTAGCCATAGCTCGACAATATTCCACTCCCAAAGACACTTTGTGGTACCTGGACTTCGCGGAGGTGGCTGTGCGGCGACATCCTTGCCTCTCGGAGCATGGTGAGGGAAGGGAGAGGATAGCCCTGATGGTGGCTCTGCAACAGCAGAACCGTGAGTTGGAGAGGAATCCCACCAGGAAGCCAAGATCAGCGCCGACGGGGAGGCACTCCCGGGCTTTGGTCCAATCGACCCCTCACCAGGTTCCTGCTCCGGCTCCAGCTCCTGCTTCACCTGCTGCAAGATGCCAGTTCCCGGTGCGGACCTCCACTCCTCCCCGTAATACGGCTGTACCACACCAAATGGAAGAGAGTCCCGGGTGAAAACGCCACAAACCCCCTGCCATTGCCCAGCTACGGGCCACTGGAGAAAATCCTCCTTCTTTCAGCCAGTTGCATCCGTTTCACCATGCCAAGAAGGAACCATAACAGCTTCTGCCTCTAGGTTATCCTCGCCTGCTGTCTCGTCAGCTTCCTCTTCCTGGGCCATTGCTGTCCCCTTCTCCACCACGGCATCACCTCTGACTGCTGTGAGCCCAGCTTATTCTCCCCTGGCTCCGCCGCTCGCCGTGCCTGCAGGGGCGGCTCCTCCATGTTCTCCAGAGGGGCCCATGATCACCGCAGTCATGGAGAAGGAAGAAACTGGGCTTGCTGCAACAGGAGCCACCGTACCCTGGGAAAAAATGCAAGTGTTTTTTCACTCTATATCACCATCTTATGAATTACCTTGCCTGATTCCCGGGGGTGAGGCTCAGTTAGTGCAGTCCACTGAGTTCTCACCACCTGCTGCACCCACAAAAACTTTTCCTGCTCTCTCTGTGTCTCCTCCTGCGCCCCCTGAGTGTCCACCGGTTCTGGGATTAAGCTGCCAGACGGAGGAGGAGCCTGCGGCCCTGGAAAACCTGGTTTCAGCCCTGCAACCGTGGTCAGGACAGAGGAAGAGGGCTGTCTGCAATCCGGAGCCTGAGCTGACGAGGAAGCATCCCTGGGCTTCAACCGTGCAGGATTCAGCACCAGCAGGAAGCTGATCTCCTGTCACCACACCGGGCGAGCTACCTGCATGGGTCACATCGCCAGGGGGTTCCAGGACTGCAGTGACCATCACGCCTGCTGTTGGGGCCGCTACAGCAGAGTCCGAGCTGGAACTCCAGAGGGCCAGGCCTGAGACATCGTCATCTGGATTGACGGACTCCTGGACGGCAGTGGAACTTGAGCTCAGGTGAGTACTCTCCTTTGTTTTTGTTGTTTCTGTATTGGAGAGATCTTGCCTGGCTCTTGGGGGGGGAGAGCCAGGTGCAGCCTTCAGCTGCACCTGAGCTCGCCTTGCCGGGTTCCACTGCCACCGGTGACCCTGACCCTGTTCCTCTTCTATTCGAGTCTTTTCTCAGGGTCACCGAGAAATATCCAGCTATGTCAGAGGTCTCCGTGGGTTTGGATCCGTTGCCTGAGGTCTTCGTGGGTCCAGCTTCTCTGGCTGAGGTTGTCATGGAGGCTCCGTCCCAGTCCGGGACCTCCGTGGGTGCTGCTCCCCCTCTTGCTGAGGTCGTCGGGGAGGCGCCATCCCAGCCCAGGATCTCCGAGGGTGCAGTTCTTCCTCAGTTTAGGTCTCCGTGGGTGCTGCGTCCCAGCTTGAATCCCACGTGGGTACGGCGCTCCAGTGTGTCCCGCTGTGGGTGCTACGCTCCAGCCCAGGGCCATCGTGGGTGCAGCTCTGTCTCAGTCCGGGGCCACCGAGGTGCCGCAACGCCTCAGTCTGGGACCACCAAGGGTGCCACTTCACCCCAGTCCGGGGTCACCGAGGTTGTGGCGCCTACGCCCAAGGTTGCGGCAGATCCTCGGTCCATATCCGGGCCGGTCGCGTTTCTCCCACCGCCATCACCTTCATCGGGTGTCCATCTCCTGGTTCCGGGGGGTGGCGGTAAGCACTGGTTCCATCTGCCACCTCCAGGGGGATGTGTATGGTGCACTGCGACCCGCTGGCCCAGAGATGGGGGAGACTGTCCGAACACTCGTTTACTGGGGTGGCTTCTAAACCCTGGTAGACCACCCAATAGACTTTTTTATCCTGGTTGGGGGCTCTGGAGACCTGGTAGGCCGCCCGACCTTTTCCACCTGATGGTCGGGTGGAGCCGGGGCTCTGGTAGGCCACCAGAATAGTTTCCTTATTTATCTAGTATTGCTTAGTTTTCTTAGTACTTTGTTTTGTCAGTGTGTGGATCATGTGTTTTTCGAGTTGTTTTTGTTTTCGTGTCTCTCCCTCCAAGCCTGGATCCCCCCACCACCCTCCCGGGGTCGGTTTTTGAAGTTATTTCTGTTGGGGGGATGGGGGGAGTGAGTGTACTTTCTTTTCTTTTGATGTTACTGTGGGATGTCTTGGATTCACCCCTCAAGGGAGGGGAACTGTCATGATGCCAAGCACAAATCTGTACCGTTCTCGGGTCTTTTGGTTATTATCCTTTTTCTGTATATGTATTTAGTCCTGATTTTCTTCCATTATTATTATTTGTGCTTTTATTTTGACAGCATCATGACATGACTTCCTCCTGTCAAGTCTGTTCACAGCCTGTCACAGCTGTTTAGTGTCTTTGATTACGTTCTCACTCGTGCATCCACACCTAATTTTCATTTTGGTTTCTCAGTGTTTCCTCTGGTTTAAAGACCATGGCGCGGTGGCAACATATTTTTCCGGGAGGGGGGGCACATTTTTATGAATATGTTTATTTTATACTATTTATTTCTTTTTTTAAATTTTGCACAGTAACTTTGCATATAATAATAATAATGCATCAGATTTATATAGCGCTTTATCATAGACACTCAAAGACGCTTTTTACAGATACATTATTCATTCACTCCAGACAGACAATGGTAGAGGCAAGCTACTGCTATAGCCACAACTGCCCTGGGGCAGGCTGATGGAAATGTGGCTGCCAATCTGGGCCAGCATCCTCTCCGGCCATCACCGAACATTTATACACATTCATACCCAGTGTTATGGACACTGGAGGAAAGGTGGGTGAAGTGTCTTGCCCAGGGACACAACGGCAGGATATCTGGGGAGAGCGGGATCCGAACCGCCAACCATCCGGTTATTGGACAACCCGCTCTACCTCCTGAGCCACTGCCATGCATATGGAACTTACAATTTAAAGTATTGTACAACCAAGGCTTGAATGTTGGAATATTGGGCCATTTGCGGTCCCACCCAGACGTCCCGTATTTGGACTTTTTACTGGTGTCATCTTTCTCTCCTTCCTCTGCACTCACCTCTCCTGGACCCCCTGCAGGAACACTTTCCTCTCCTTGGCTCCTCTCTTCTGTTTATCTTGCCCTCTCTGAGCTCTGTCTAATTCAGGTTCTCTCTCTGTCTATGGTGGTATACAAACAGGTTAGAAAATATCAAGTGCCATGTAAATTAAAGGAGACAACCAAAAATTTCTAGTTAAGGGTACAAAGAGCACCCACTTAAAGCTTGAGTAATGACTTCAGTCTTGAATGTTTGAGGTTTTCTCCAAAATTTATAACAATTTTCTTTTAGTTTTCAACTTTTCTCTGTAAATGTATCTAAATTTTTTGATTATTTTAAGGCTTATTTTTGTCTGTTTTTTTTTAAATAAAATTACTGTTTTTTTAAATAAATCTGAAACAGACTGTGGTATTTATTTTTTTTTTTTACTTTTTCCTTATAACAACTTATATTTTTGACCGTAACTTTGCAGTCAGAACAGAACAATAATTTAACTCTTATTACAAAGAAAAAAATATTAATAAAATTGTATTTAATGATTTAAATTAACTTAAATGACCAAGGATGCCATATATTTATAGTTTTTTTTAGAAATCTCCTGACCGCCAAGAAAACCCTCCCTTATTTTGAAGTCCAAATGCTGGCACGTTTAGTTTGTCTGAAGGCTGCTGACGGATTGAAGTCATTGACTTTGTGAATTTCGGTCATCTTAACTTGCCAGGTACATAATTAGGAACATAACTTAATATTGTAGTGGCTGGTGAAATATATTCTCAGTAATTCAGTAGTCCCCCTTGCCTTTCCCTTCATATGAAGCCGGCTGCATTTGAATTCTAACCACATCTCTTAGCTAAGCTACTCTTCCGTTATTGCTCCCTGTTATTGCTCCCGTTATTGCATTTCCCCTCTATTCTGCTTTGGTCCGTGTACGCTGTGGATGAGCCCAGCACACACGCGGCGCTGTACATGTTCATTTTTTTCATCTACCCAGGCCAAGCCATTGACGCATGCACACAAGCATCATTTGTAGTTTCACTTCTGCCCGATAGGTAGCGCCAAGGCGCTGACGCACCAGGATTTTCACCAACAAAGAAACGGCGGACTTCTTCACAAAGTTTCTCTTCAAATAGAGTTTATTTCTGCTGTTTGACTTCCCAGTTTTCACTCCTTTTCCACGAAGATGCTGCTGCCGCTAGCGAGACACTGCCTGCTGACTGACTGGAAAGCTCGCTTGGGCGGGGTGCTCCTAAACTCCACACGGATGACGGCCACGTGCGTTGTACGTGTGCGCGCTTGTGGAAAGTCATTGCTTCATATATTTTTCTTAAATTCATATCTCCTTAACGTGGCGGTAAATTTTCTGGCACGGCGGCCCGCCACCGAGAAATGTTACCAGAGGAAACCCTGGTTTCTCCTCTTGTGTTATTTAAGCTCACTGGCAAGGTTTATTCCTTGCTGCAACCTCACACCATGTTTAGACAGGAATCCCCAAGCCTGATTTCCTGTTTTAGTCTTTGCATTACTCTCAGCTTCGTCAGGCTATTTGTAAGTCGCCCTTCATGGTTTTTCATCATTTGTATTTTTCTGTAATTGCCCTTTGTGGTCCTTGTTTATTGCCTTTTTTGTATTCGCCCTTCGTGGCAAGCATTTGTGTTCCTTATTATTATTTATTAAATGAGCAAACTCACAGCAGGTGAATGGTGCCTCATTTCTGCCCTAAAGGGCCAATTATGACAACCATATTAAAATGCTAAAGTTTTTGCGTAAAAGCCATTGAAAAATTTTGATGGAATAAAGCGGGGTCACTTTGGAGCAGCTAGCCGTCTAAAAAGTAACAAGAGAGCAAAATTCTGTACCAAATGCAGAAAGATTTTCTGTTCAAGAACAACATTTTGAGTTTTGTTTAGGCCGGATTAATTTTGTTCTCGTATTTGTTTTTGCTTTTCTACTTTTCTGTAATAATTTGGTTTTTTAACTAGAATGCACTCAGCCGAGGTGCAGACCCATGCCTTTTGCAGCCCTATAGATTTAAAACCTTGACCTTGGACCTTCTGACCTCAAACCCATAGTCACAGCTCAGGATCCCAAGGTGAACCTGTGTAGCAACTTTAGTGACCTTAGCTGTCTTTATTGTTGAGATATGTAGTAGTTTTATGGTGTTCTGACCTTGACCTTTGACCTCTTCACACCAAAAGTATAGCCATAGATGCTTTTCCCACGGTCAATCTGTGTACCAAGTTTGGTGGCTGTAGCCTCATTCCCTGTCAAGTTAAGAACGCGGACATCGGTGGCACCGACCGTGCGACTCATTGCAAGGGTAATTAGTTTTTTTTTGTTTGTTATTTTTAACTTTCAATTGATTACAACTATCAACAGGAGGTGGCAGCACTGTGCCAAAAAATCACTTTAAAGCCTGTAACTCACTAGCCTCATGACTAGTTGAGAAAACTGTGACAAAATGCGTGAATTAGCAACAATTTTCACTTGGAATCGCACTGAATTGGCGCTTACAACACAAATGCAAACATTGCTTATCTTACAAAGATAATATCGATGTACTAAATGATGTATATTATAAATATCATATGAGAAAAAATAAATTAAATAAATTGGGGGGGTCACTTCTTGCACACACACTCAGGAAGAAAATTACTTGCCTACAGATTTAATTTCTTGCCAAATTTAATTTCAAACTAAAATTATACTTTAAGAATGAACAGTTTCTATTCACCACTTGACAGGGGGCTGCGGATGTTCTTCACGGTTTTGCTGAATCGACTCTTGCAAAGTTGTGTCTTCATTTCTTTGTTCTTGTAAAGCCTGCGTGCCACTGAGTTGCGACCGACACAGGCTTAATGCTGTTGTGCCTTGTCAAAAACTAAATTGAGAAGGGTTCTCAGTGGGTTTGAGATGCCCTTGACGACTCTGTGACTATTTTGAGAGAAAATTTTTTGAACATGTTCAAAATTCCTAAGGCACAAGAGCCAGCCCCTGTGACTCATGAAAGGAAATTTAGAACTCCTACAAACGATTCAAGAGATATTGGAAACCCAGTGAGATACGTGCTTAAATGCTGCTGAGGCATGTGACAGTCACGACTCCTCCTACAGGTGAATCAGTGATATTACAACCAGCAGCCACACTTGGCTGCTGGTTGAATATGGCGTCATTTGGCTCCAAAGATGGGGTGGTTAATATGGGCATAAAGCTTTTGCTGAGGATTCACATTTATCACAGCCAGTACGTGATATCCCTTTGGAACTGTCAATCTTTTGGAAACACCCGTGACTTTCCAGATTTGGTTGTCTACATTTTTTTGTTAAAATCTGTTCGTTCTTGAGTTCAAGGAGTAATATGTGCCAAATGAACGGAGTCTTTTTTTCTTCCCAGCTGATGGAAAGCCAGTAAACATGTCTGTCTGGCAGTATAACTTTCCTGTATCAATTTTTAAGTAAAAAATAAACCAGAAGCTCACTCAATCATAAGGTATCCATTTCCTTCAAGTGCAAAGAGCCTTAAAGACATTTTTTCTTCAAAGTACAAAATCAGTTTTATGACTTTTAACAAACTTTTTTTGAAGTTGGGCCACAGAACTTTCAGGAATATAAAGCTCTCGGGGTTTGATAAAATGTTCATTACTTCTCTGTTTCACTATCGAGTTGGGGGATTTATGATGCTTTAAAGTTCCCTGGGAAACTATTTTTCTTTCCCTCTTACTGGTGTTTCAGCTCGGATGTTTATGCATGGTGGATAAGAACAAAATGATCACTTTCTCAGCTGTCGTGTGTGGACATAATAGAGAAAAAACAGCACTTGGGAAAGGAAAAACAACCCTCTTTTTTTCCCTCTGCCATTCTCACTCTCCCCGGGTCTTTTCGGTAAAATGAGCCATGTTCCTCAACTTCCTTGAGCATGTGCGGGGAATATATATTAGTTCAATAAAAAAGTAGAACTGCTTTCCTCGAACCATATAGCCTACAGACGACACCTTATACATATTTAATGTCTTGCAGCCATTGTCGTGCTTTTTGCTGAAGGCAGCTCAATTGCAGAAGACGCGGCCCAACGTAATTCAGAGTATTATTCATTTAATTTGTAGCCCGTGACTTTTCTTCTCTCCCCTGCCTCCCTTTGCTTTGTTCAGCTCGATGCCGTTTGTTGCTGGGTATAAATCCAGCCTCGCCGCTGTGGTGCTGAGGTGTCACTTAGAGGAGTGCAAATTGGGCATCAGGAGAAGCGAGAGTTAAATAAAGCATAGGAGAGCAGGGCCACAGCAAACCACCAGATACCTGTGTTTTACAACTCTCCCAAGTCCTGATAATGGAGCATACCCCAGTACACCACCTATACTCCTTCCCTCTTGTAAAAGCACCGGGTGCGCGTGATTTATTCCACTTCATTAGTTCCACTTGGCGGTCCAGGTATGCCGCAGAAGGGAGGAGCAGTAAAATGAAGATGTCAGCAAGGAAGGCTGATGGATTGACCCGGTGATTGTTCCCTGTAAACACCCTGCTGATGATAAGGGATTGGGACGGCTGGCGTTGGGATGAGTCCCTGGAGGCAGAGCTGTTGGCAACAAGCGTTGGATAAATACATTCAGAGTAAAGGATGCTGCATTTGGAGACAAGAATTACAGAATGAGAAGCGTCTTGAGAAAGATGAGACACAGCCACTTTCTTCTGATTTTATTGATTCATTTCTGAATGGTGTAAAAGAATGGTGGAGAGATTAAAATGACTGCTGTATGGACTCTCGGTAAAAAGATTAGAACTGTGAGGAAGATAGGTGTAAGACTACAAGAACTGGAATCCAAGGAAACTTCAACTTGTATGGAGGGATTTTTTTTTGAATCAACATAACTGTTAATTGTTAATGATTAACAGGAGTACAGAAATTGATATTGATCCTGATGTTCAGTTTTACCAGAATATACAAGGAAAATGTAGTTATTATTCAGAAGATGAGTTTAATAAAAATGTGAATACAAATGGCGTTATCTCTCTGCTACATTTCAATAGCAGGAGTCTCAACAGGAATTTTTATAATATTCTGGATTATTTGAATCAGTACAGGAATACTTTTACTGTTATTACAATCTCTGAAACGGGGTTAAATAATGATCAATTCACCATGGTTGACATTGATGGTTATGATTCATATTTCATTAATAGAGCCAATAAGAGAGGAGGAGGAGTTGCTTTATATATAAAGTCATGTTATTGGAGTAAAATTGTTGCAGAAATGTCACTAACGGTAAACAATGTATTGGAATGTGTAACAGTAGAGATTGAAATGGATAAGTCTAAAAACATTATTATAAACTGTGTTTACAGGTCTCCTGGTTCTTCTATTAAAACATTCATAACACAAATGATGGATTTATGCAGCAACTTACACAATAACAAGCTGGATGTTGTAGGGCTGTCATGATTCATGAGCAGTATTGTGTTTGTGCCAAATATACCTCCTAATTATGGCCAAAAAGTTCAACCATGGTTTCATCAGACCATAACACATTTTCCCACATTCATTTGGGAGATTTCAAATGTGTTTTTGTAAAATGCAGCCAAGCTTGGATGTTTTCCTTCGTAAGATAAGGCTTCCGTCTTGCCACCCTACCCCATAGCCTAGACATATGAAGAAGACGGGAGATTGTTCTCACATGTACTAAACAGCCAGTATGTGTACACACACACACACATATAAGTGGTGTTGGCGTTATCGTGTTAATCGTCCGTTAACAGTTTGCTCCCTTTAACAGTGACAAATTTTGTGATCGCAGTTAATGACAGAAGGCGCAAACGGTACTTTTTGGCCTAGCAGCTCTCCATACCGAAGCCGTTCTGGCCACAGACACTGTGCGCGCCATGTAGACATTGCAAAGTCAAACAAGCTGGATTACAGCTATGGAAATCCCCAAAGTGCTGTCATGTTTAAGATTACAACATTATCTCTCGGAGCTCTCACTTGGATAATTGTTACAGCCTCCTTCAAAACTTTGTCTGCATGTTGGGTTCTTCTTCTTCTGTGGAAGCTAGCTAGCTGGCTAGTAGCTACATGCTAGGTTATAGCTGACCTCCAGCAGCTGACACAGACAGAAATTCGCCTGTTTTCATCCTCATAGTTTTGGGTCCAGCTGTTGGTGAGTACCAGTTTGAAAACATTCTCAAGCTGTGTTCATAATGTCCATTCACTCCCCCGCCATTTTTGCAGCACGGTGGGGTGTCATCATGGGTGAGATAGTTGTTTGTTTATGTTTGCAATTTTTCTGCTAAAAGGGAAATTGTGTCTGTTGGGACACACAAGATTTTGTGTTGATCTGCTTAAGGTGGATGTTTCCTGTGGGAGAAAGAGCAAGCCTCTTTTGTGGCTCCTGGCTGGTTGTTGTTCAGTGATGTTATTGAGCCCTGGCATTCTGTTGTTTGCACCTGCAGTAATACTTTTGAGAATTTTGTGGAGAATATTCTGGATAGTTTTTGTCATTTTGGATATGCTGAGAGCTTTAATAAGCCTGTAGGTGAAGACGGCAAGCATATTTGTCCACTCTCATGTTCATAACAGTATGGCAAACTTGAAAAATGACCGACTTAAGTATCTATATGGAAAAACGTGATTAGCACGTTATTAATCGCGATTAACTCAACATTTCAAAAGATTAATAATTTTAATCATCAAACACCACTAAAATGTATATAATATACACTACTCAAAAAAAGTTAGGGATATTTGGCTTTCGGGTGAAATTTCAGGATGCACGTAAAATGCACTATAACTTTTACAGGTGAACTTAATTTTTACATTCTCAAACCTTTTGAATGCACATGTCCAACTATTCAGTGTTTCACTACTTTTTGCATAACTTGCTGTTCTCTAACAAGGTGCTTAACAGCAAAATTCACAACAGGTCTTTGATCCTTGAATCGACCAATGAATTTTCTGGTTTAATTAGAATTGGTATTTAAGCAGTCCTCTTCATCATGCTGTTCACATTTTGACATCATGAGACCAAGTCAACACCTCACAATTGATCAACAGTACCTCACCATTGCGAGGTTTCAAACAGGATGTTCTCAGAGGAAAGTGGCCACTGAGCTTAGAGTGTCACAGAGTGTCATCGGCAGGTTGCAACAGAGATACAGAGACACTGGAAGAGTCACAGAAAGGCATAGAAGTGGACGTCCTTTGGCCACATCCCAAGCTGATGACCGCTTCATTGTGAACAGTGTCCTGCCGAACCGGATGATGAATGCCACTCAACCCCAAGCACATTTAAGGGAGGTGAGAGGCACCCAAGTGTCACGTCAGACCATTCGAAACCGTCTACATCAGCGTGGTCTACGTGCTAGACGACCTGCAAGGGTACCTGACCACACCATCAGGCACAGGCGTCATTGTTTGCATGGGCCAGGGAGCATTTACGCTGGACAAGGGACCAGTGGGCTTCAGTGCTGTTCTCTGATGAAAATCGATTCACGTTGAGCAGAAATGATGGCCGCCAACAATGTTGGAGACGTCAAAGAGAGCACAATGCATCAGTCATTGTCATCACCATGTTACAGTCTGGACAGGTGTGTCTAGTTGATACAGAACTGCCCTACACCTTGTGAATGGTACAGTAACAAGCAGATACTACCTCAATAACACCATTGATCCAGTCATTGTGCCCCTGCATGAACAACACAGGCCTAATTTCCTCTTCATGGCTGACAATACTCCAGTTCATCAAGGTTGCATCATTTGGGAATGGCTACTGAAGGCTGGGGTACCTCAAATGGAGTGGCTTGCACTTTCTCCAGACCTGAATCCCATAGAAAAACTATGGCATCAGCTGAGTCACCGTGTAGAGGCTCGTAACCCTGCACCCCACAACCTCAGTGACCTGAGGGCCACCCTTCAAGAAGAGCGGAATGCCATGCCTCAGCAGACAATAAGTTGACTTATGAACAGCATGAGACATTGTTGTCAAGCTGTAATTGATGCTCAAGGGCACAATGACAAGTTATTGAGACACTGACATTTTTGTTGTAGTATACCCACCACTGTTGTTGGCTTTTGTTTCAATAAATTATTTGAGATGGGGAAATCACCATTGCATGCTTCTACTTAAATGCCCTACTTTCGTGATATAATATCACTGTAGTGTGAACTTATCACATTTTCCATAAATTTCACCCGAAAGCCAAATATCCTAACTTTTTGTGAGTAGTGTGTATGTATACTGTATATATATATATATATATATATATATATATATACACTACCGTTCAAAAGTTTGGGGTCACCTCAGACAATTTTGTGTTTTCCATGAAAAGTCACACTTTTATTTACCACCATGAGTTGTAAAATGAATAGAAAATATAGTCAAGACATTGACAAGGTTAGAAATAATGATTTGTATTTGAAATAATAATTTTTTCCTTCAAACTTTGCTTTCGTCAAAGAATCCTCCATTTGCAGCAATTACAGCATTGCAGACCTAACATGATTGCACAAGAGTTTTGTAATCATCCATTAGCCTTCTGACGCATTGAGCAAACACACTGTACCATTAGAACACTGGAGTGATAGTTGCTGGAAATGGGCCTCTATACACCTATGTAGATATTGCACCAAAAACCATACATTTGCAGCTAGAATAGTCATTTACCACATTAGCAATGTATAGAGTGTATTTCTGATTAGTTTAAAGTTATCTTCATTGAAAAAAGTGCTTTTCTTTCAAAAATAAGGAAATTTCTAAGTGACCCCAAACTTTTGAACAGTAGTGTATATACAATATATGCACACATCTTTGGGTGTTTTTTTTTTTCTAACCCTCAAGAAGAGTCTAGAGGCAACGGTCAGTTTTGGTATTTTGGTTTATTTGGGAACCTAGCATACATTCATTCATGTTGATGGAAGGAAGATGTTAAAAAAATACACATTTTGTTGTTTGTTTTACTGCATCTTGTCTGTGCATATAACAGTTTTTTAACAAACTGGAGTGGTGGTCTAGTGTAGATTATCTGCCCCACATCCGGGAGTTGGAAGCCCCAGCTAGGTCATACCAAAGACCATAAAAACATGGTACTTTCTGCCTTCTAGCTTGATGCTCAGCTTAACAGAATGAGGAAAGAAAAGTTTTCCCAACCACGAGGGGAAGCACAAGCCAATGAACTCCTTGTGCCAGTCCCAAGCCCAAATAAATGGGGAGGGTTGCATCAGGATTCTTGTCAAATCAAATATGTGGACCCATGATCAGCTGTGGGAACTCCAAATAGGAGCAGCCGCAAGACGAAGAAGATGTCGGATATACCTTGTTCAGACAGACACCAGTTTTTCTTTTTTTAGACACCACCATCTTCCTTCAGCTGTTTAATTCTCTACTTAAGTCAGTGTTCTTAACTTCAGAAAAACATCCTTTGTTCAACGAAATACAGAGAAAAACAGCTCTGCTGTAAGACAAACATCTCAGTCTAAATTTAACCTGTTCTCAGGGGTACAGTTAGCAGTTCAATACCCTTACATATTGAATATATTCTATGCATTGTAAATAACAAACTGGCATTTCTGATCACATCTTTTAGTTAGGGTAAAGGTTGCTTCCGTCTTTGTGAATGAACCAAGAATTCACCCATCTTAAAGCATTACTGCATTTAATTTCCACCTTTCCGCTAACACCATCTGGCAATTTACTTCCTGAGCTCATCAAAACTTTAATCTGCTCCTCAGACACGCACGGCTCAGCTGTATGAAGTGAGCTGTGACTGTTGTCAGCGTTGCAGTGTGTTGCATGAGGTAGAGGACCAGCTATTGTTGTCTGAGCCATTGTTGGCAGATGGGGATCAAGCCCCCACCAGAGGCTCGAGGATACGGCGAGCACTGTACGGATGCTGATAAGACCTCAGAGTGTCGCCGGAGGTTGATTAAGAAGCAAGTAAAGCAGTGGCACCGTGTTTGTAGGCCAGCATCTTCTCTGAAGCCCGTGTCAGGCTGCTGGAATTCAATTGATAACCCGACAGAAATGAAGCCTCTTTTTCAGCTGTTATTGTGGTGCATTCGAGCAAGTGAAAAACATTCTGGCAGAAGCAGACTCCAGAATGAGGAAAATGACAGAAGGCAGTAATGGGATATCTAATTATGTGAAAAATCACAATCCGACATGACTAAATAAGTGTGTCTGGGTCTGAAGTCAAACAGGATGAGGGTTAACAGCCAGCAGGGGAATCACGAGGCCTTTTTGATGATTGTCTCTGCTGCACCATGAGAACGCTAATGTGACGCTACAGTCAGCTGACATTTGGTTTGTAGCAACTACAACCAACATTAGAAGATGTAGGCTGAGGTCAGGGTTGAGTCTAGTTGCACTTCTCCGATTACTGCTGAGTTTGCTGTTAAGCCCAGCGGCTGTGAGCAGCTTGGGGAGGGGGTACGGCAAGAATGCAATACTATAATGCTACTATGTGAGTGTCACAGATAGTAGCGTGTTTTTCCTAAATAATCTGTGATTATTTCTGATTTTCGTGACAAAGATTTGTATAATTCATGAAAATTTATCATTACAGCAACAATATGTGTTTTAGTTCTCATTTCCGCTGACATAGCAAGCAGGCTGAAAGGTGATATGTTGGTCTGCATGTAGCTGCTACATATAGCCATGAAATATGTGGAATGTCATTGCATTGTACAATACAACATTAATAATAATGTTTAAACTTTCAACACATCAGTGGTTTTGTGTCAGTGTGTCTGAACTGAGTCCAGAGTGCTTAATTCCACAGTTTTCATGACATTTGTTTCTCCTTTTTCTCTCTATGCCACATCTCACTGGATGTGGATTTCTGGAGTAGCAAGCTCACAGGAAATATGAGCAAAAGTTCTTATTGATTTGAGTTTTTATTGCAAAATCTCAGCCAGTTGTAAAATTTTAATAAGTCCTGGAGTTTAGTATTGATACTTTTTTTTCACTTTTTTTTCCTTCTCATTTTACAGGTAACTAGTGTGATTTTTTTACTGTGTTAAAGTGAAAAAGAAGGAAATTTTTGCCTGGACTTCATTGTTGTGTTTTGTTCTTTTCAAATCAAATCAAATCAAACTTTATTGTCATATTGCTGTACATACAACTGTAGTGCAGGCAAGATGAAATTGCGTTTCTCTCGGCATCCATATAAATAGAAGCAGCATGATTTAAGACACACTCATACATAGCTTCACCCCCCCACCCCCACCCCCCCATCCATTCACACATCCCTGAGACATACTTGGGAAAAAAAAACAAAACTAACTATAATATACAAATAATATACAAAATGTCCGTAGGTGCAGTAGTGTGTATGAGAGATTCCGGGTCAACTGTTCAGCATCCTGACAGCTTGTGGAAGGAAGCTGTCGATCAGTCTGGTGGTTCTGCCTCTGATGCTCCGGAATCGTTTACCAGACGGAAGAAGTTCAAAGTGTTTATGCAGAGGGTGAGAACGGTCCTTGACAATGTTCAGTGCCCTGCTCCTACAACGGCTCTGAAAAAGTTCTTGGACAGAGGGGAGGGAGACTCCAATTACCCTCTCAGCCCCCTTGACTATCCTCTGCAGGGCTTTTTTGTCCTACATACTGCAGCTGGAGTACCATGTAGCAATGCAGTACGTCAGAACACTCTCCACCACACCTCTGTAGAAGGTCCTGAGGATGCAGATGGGGAGAGAGGCTTGTTTGAGTTTCCTCAAGAAGTGCAGTCTTTGCTGAGCCCGCTTCCTGATCCCCAAGGAATTCTTGCTCCAGGTCAGGTCCTGCGAGATCTGCACTCCGAGGAAATTGATGTTCTCCACTCTCTCCACTAAACGGCCGCCGATGCTGAGGGGGACGTGCACAGGCTGAGACCGCCGGAAGTCGATAATCATCTCCTTCGTTTTGTCCACGTTGAGCACCAGATTGTTCTCCCAGCACCAGCCCTCCAGGTCTCTCACTTCTTCCCTGTACATTGATTCCTCATCCCTCTGAATAAGTCCCACCACCGTGGTGTCGTCTGCAAACTTAATAATCTGGTTCCCCTCATGTCTGGATACACAGTCATGTGTTAGAAGTGTAAACAACAGTGGACTGAATACACAGCCTTGACGGGATCCGGTGCTCAGCGTGACAGAGTTGGAGATGTTGTTTCCAACCCGGACAGACTGAGGTCTCTCAGTCAGGAAATCCAGGATCCAGAGACATGTGGCGGTGTTCAGACTGAGAAGGAGTAATTTCTCCATCAGTCTCTGGGGAATAATGGTGTTGAATGCTGAACTGAAATCAATGTACAGGAGTCTGGCGTAGGTGTCTTTCTGGTCCAGATGGGTGATGACAGAGTGTAGGGTGGTGACTATAGCATCCTCCATGGAGCGGTTTGAACGATATGCAAACTGGAGCGGGTCGTGTGATGCAGGGAGGCAGGCTGTAATGTGTGGTTTGACAAGCCGTTCAAAACACTTCATCACAATTGGTGTCAGTGCAACAGGACGATAGTCATTCAAACAGGACACAACTGGTTTCTTTGCCACCGGTACAATGATAGAGGTCTTGAAGCATCTGGGAACGATGGCCTGACACAGGGAGATGTTATAAATGTCAGTCAGGACATCCGCCAACTCACTCGCGCAGTCTCGGAGCACACGTCCCGGAATGTTGTCCGGACCTGCAGCTTTGCGTGGGTTGACTCTGGTTAGGGTCCTCCGTGTGTCCGCTGTGTTGATGGTAAAAGCTGGTCCGACCGATGGTGGGGGTGGGCCAGCCCTCCCTCTGATTGTCGAGTTTGATGCTTCAAAACGTGCAAAGAAGTTGTTAAGCCTGTCTGGAAGCGAAGCGTCGTCATCATCGACCCCCTGCCTAGACTTATAGCCCGTCAGTGTCCGAACTCCCTGCCACATCTGCTTGGTGTTCCTAGTGTCACAGAGGTGTCCCTGGATTTTCTCCGCATAGGCGCGCTTTGCCGCCTTAATTCCCTTTGAGAGTGCAGACCTGGCTGAGCGGAGGGCAATCCTGTCCTTCGCTCTGAAGGCTGCATCTCTGGCTGTAAGCAGTGAGCACACCTCTGCAGTCATCCAGGGCTTATGGTTACCCCGCATAGTGATGGTCTTCACTATAGTGACATCCTCTGTGCACTTCGCGATGTAGCTGGTGACCGTATCAGCATACTCCTCCACATATGTCTTGTCTTCCTGGGAGGCTGCTATTTTGAAGACCTCCCACTCTGTGTGCAGAAAACAGTCTTTCAGTGCAGAGGTTGCACTCTCTGGCCAAATTCTTTTTTATGCCTCAGTGAAACAGTTAGTGCGTCTGTTTGTGGCTTTGTGTATCTGTCGGTCCGTCTGCCTGTCTGTCTGTCCGCCTCTCTGTTTCAGCTTGCCCGGTCAAAATTAAGTGGAACTAAAGGTTTGTTTCATTGTATCACCATATTTTCTCGACTTTTTAGTTGCCAGAATTTCAAAATTGCACTTTGTTTTTGAAATAAACACAAATTTAACTCACCATTTCTGTCAATGCCACAGCGAAAAAAAAGGTATTGTAATAACTATCCTGAGCCAGTAGAGGTCAGAGTGCCACTTTTTTGCATGCTACCATGCCACAGGCACCGAGGCACAGCACCTTGGTGCTTTCATTTTAGACATAATCATTCACTGCAAAAAATGAAATCTTAGTAAGAAAAAAAAATTAAATCATCAATTTAATTTTTTATTTTTTTTTTGTCTGACAAGATTTTTTTTGTCATGCAGTTTTCTGTAAGAAAATTTTACTTGTTATATTTTTTATTTATTTTAGGCAACTTTATTTGGTTTTAAGTAAAAAATTTCTGCCAGTAGAGCAAGAACATTTTACTTATCAAATTGCTTGAAACATGTAAAAAAAAAATCCTTGTAAAAAAAATTACACTTGTTTTGAGCAATTTGAAAAACAAAATTCCCCAGTGAAGCTTTAAGACCTGTATAGTTACAGGAAATATGTGAAGATCTGCAGCAGGCATGAAGAGAGGACCCAGGATGCAGGCAGTGAACAGTTCATAAGGATTTTATTAATAATAAATGAAAAGGCTGTGGCATACGTCAGAAAATGATGAGCTAACTGCGACTTAACAAGAAAATAAAGCAACAGCATGGGAGCTGGGGAAAAAAACATAAGACTAAGCTAAACATAAGAGGCAAAAAAAATAAAGACAGGATAAGATAGATAACTGATAACAAACCGAGGAGCACAAGGAACATCCGTTGAAGGAGTTCTGTTGCAACAAGGTGGGCAGGGCAAAAACTAAACTTAAAGACTAATTAATATTTGGATGTAGGGAACAGTTGGAGCACACAGGGGCAGAGAATCAGCTAGAGATTATAAAAGGCAAACTGTGAATCATAACCAAGGGTAAACAGGAAGTCATTACCAAAAAGCAATAAAACTAAACAGAACCCAAACAGGAAGTACTTTCAAAATGAACCTAATACCAAAATGAGGCAGAATAACCACAAAGAAAACACAAGGCAAAACCCAAACAGCACAACATTCATGAACGTTCCTCGGCATTCTCCGCTCCATGAAATATGAGGGTAATACCATGAAAAATCACTGCAAGACTGATGTCTTACTGCAGTTTCCCATATTCCCATAACTCCTGACACAAGGTATGAGCATCCCATTGGATAATTATCACAATTATTGCAACAAGTTATTCAAATCTAAGTGATGGAATGAGTGGAGCGAGTAGTTTCTCATCTCTGAAAAAAGTATTCTGTGGTTGTGGAAAATATACTGGTTTCAGAAGAGTGAAATTACTGGCCTGCATCAAGCAAAGCAAACAACTAAGACTTTATCTGTCCAGTCAGAGATCTGTCAACATCTTTTTCTGTTAAAACAAAGTGAAAAACTTACCGACGTATCTCTGTCACCCAGTTACTGAAATACAGAGGATTTCAAAATTATCTGGACAGTCATTTCATTCATTTTCTATAGTGCAAATAAATCATTTGAAATCGACAAACAAATAATGGACTTTGGACTACACTACTACACCGGTGACATGCTCCCCGCGTGGCCATGCACCTGCTGTATCACCCTAACATATGGCATTTGGTGAGTGTGGGAAAAAAAACACACTGTGTGGCGGTTTCTTTACTCCAGCCAAGTAACCGTATTTTCTGCTGTGTTAAAACTGAACTCCAGGTTGGTGTTAATGCAGTCAAAGAGTCCCACAGGCTCGTTTCTAGAATCCACAGCTAGTATCCCCAGTTGGCAGCTGAGTGTTTGTTTCCAGCATCAGCTTAAAAATCTCAGCGAGGATGAAATGTTAAGTTGACACTGGAAGTGGAGCTCCTACTCTGCTGTGGTGGTGGTGGCAGTGGGGGTTGGGGGGGGAGGACTATTAATCATTAAAAAAGCAATTACATACACTTGGCTGGCAGGTTTATCAAGCTGTCATCTTCATACTATCTCTGTTTAGACCCTTCTGTTTCCTGGATAACCACCAAACACTCTTTTCACTCTGTCAGTTCTGCTCCATGGTGAAAAATGAGTGGATGATGACGATGACCAGGAATACAACACTCTGAGACATGAAGGATACCACAAAGAACCGGCATACTAAGTGTGTGGTAGCAGGAGCAAAAATCAGTGTTAAATTCCCTGCTTTAATGGTTGCATTCCTTATTGCCTCCACCAAGGAAGTTGTGTGAATGTTGCAGTTTTGTTTGTCTGTTTCTCTGCCTGTTAGCAGAATAATATAAAAACTAGTGGATGGATTTTGATGAAAATTTCATCAAAAGTGGCCCCTGAGGAAATATTAGCTTTTTAAATTTTGGCACAGGTTCAAATCAGTTTGCATATTCTTCATTATTTTGACTTTTTAAAATTAGCATTATCTCTATTTTGACTGTTCTGTTTCTATGAAATTCACATGGTGTGTTGTACACATGGTCAAAGGCAGCGTTATGTCTTGTTTATGGGTGTTTTGTGACACCACATAATTTTACACGGAGGCCATCTGTTCATCCTTTGCAAGACATCAGAGATGAGCCCAGGCCCAAAATGTGTCAGTACAGTAGCCTTTAAGGGCATGCTCTCACTCTTGCCAGGTGACTTGTTCCATTCCAAAGTGAAATGGTGCTGTGCTCCTCTGTCAGCGGGGAGCCATACGCTAGCCCACACTGGCATTGTTTTTGTTTGGCACAGCTCCCAGACTTCCATAAGGAATCCCTGGCAGTAGAGGCACAGCTTCTTCACCTTATCAACACCACCCAACAGCATTTGCATTCGTTCCGTTGCTGAGACTACCTTTGCCAACTGTTCCGAAGCTGGGGAGATGTTCCGTTCTGCAGAACAGTAGGGAGTGATCACACTTACCAAGTGTTCCAGACTTCAAAGGTCAAAACTTGGTCAGCGCAGAACATACGTTACAGTGTGAGAACACCCGAAATCCCTCGGCTCAGGCCACATCAGTCCCAAGGAGCTGGGACCTTCAATGCTGCTTGTGGCTTAAATAATCACATTTTGACAGGCAGCCTTGGCAGACATATGTGCTCCTTGAGTTTAGATTTACTGTAGATACAACTGTTGGATTGTTCCTTTAAAATTCATATGTCCTGAACATACAGTGGTGTGAAAAGATGTTTGCCCCCTTCCTGATTTCTCACTTTTTTGTGTTTGTCACATTTAAATGTTTCAGATCATCAAACAAATTTAAATATTAGACAAAGATAACACAAGTGAACACAAAATACAGTTTTTAAATGAAGGTGTTTATTATTAAGGGAAAAAAGATCCAAACCTACATGGCCTTGTGTGAAAAAGTGATTACCCCATAAACCTAATAACTGGTTGGGCCACCCTTAGCAGCAACAACTGCAATCAGACATTTGCAGTAACTGGCAATGAGTCTTTTACAGCGCTGTGGAGAAATTTTGGCCCACTCACCTTTGCAGAATTGTTGTAATTCAGCCACGTTGGAGGGTTTTCGAGCATGAACCGCCTTTTTAAAGTCATGTCACAGCATCTCAATGGGATTCAGGTCAGGACTTTGACTAGGCCACTCCAAAGTCTTTATTTTGTTTTTCTTAAGCCAATGAGAGGTGGACTTGCTGGTGTGTGTTGGATCATTGTCCTGCTGCAGAACCCAAGTGCGCTTCAGCTTAAGGCCACGAACAGATGGCCGGACATTCTCCTTCAGGATTCTTTGGTAGACAGTAGAATTCGTGGTTCCATTTACCACAACAAGTCTTCCAGGTCCTGAAGCAGCAAAAAAGCCCCAGACCATCACACTACCACCACCATATTTTACTGTTGGTATGATGTTCCTTTTCTGAAATGCTGTGTTCCTTTTATGCTGGATGTAATGGGACACACACCTTCCAAAAAGTTCAACATTTATCTCGTCAGTCCACAGAGTATTTTCCCAAAAGTCTTGGGAAAGCAAGTCTTCAAGATGTTTTCTGGCAAGTCATCAAGATGTTTTCTGGCAAAACTGAGACGAGCCTTTATGTTCTTTTTGCTCAGCAGTGGTTTTCATCTTGGAACTCTGCCATACAGGCCATTTTTTGCCCAGTCTCTTTCTTATGGTGGAGTCATGAACACTGACCTTAACTGAGGCAAGTGAAGCCTGCAGTTCTTTGGATGTTGTTGTGGGGTCTTTTGTGACCTCTTGAATAAGTTGTCACTGCGCTCTTGGTGTAATTTTGTTCAGCCAGCCACTCGTGGGAAGGTTCACCACTGTTCCATGTTTTTGCCATTTGTGGTTGGTGGCTCTCACTGTGGTTTGCTGGAGTCCCAAAGCTTTAGAAATGGCTTTATAACCTTTTCCAGACTGATAGATCTCAATTACTTTGTTTCTCATTTGTTCCTGAATTTCTTTGGATCGCAGCCTGATATTTAGCTTTTGAGGATCTTTTGGTCTATTTCACTTTGTCAGGCAGGTCCTGTTTAAGTGATTTCTTGATTGAGAACAGATATGGTAGTAATCAGGCCTGGGTGTGGCTAGAGAAATTGAACTCAGCTTTCCAAAGATGTGATAAACCACAGTCAGTTTATGTTTTAACAGGGGGGAGCAATCACTTTCTCACACAGGGCCATGTAGGTTTGGATTTTTTTTTACCCTTAATAATAAACACCTTCATTTAAAAACTGCATTTTGTGTTTACTTGTGTTATCTTTCTCTAATATTTAAATTTGTTTGATGATTTGAAACATTTAAGTGTGACAAACATACAAAAAAATGAGAAATCAGGAAGGGGCAAACACTTTTTCACACCACTCTGTGTGTGTGTGTGTGCGCGCACATACACAAAGGAAGTCTGATGCTTTTCCATCCTTACAGCTAAAAATAAAGTTAATTAAAAAAATAAATATAACACAGAAAAGAATAAGAAACTTGCAATCTTACAATGAAATTACTTGGTAAGCCTACATAGATAATACATAAATAATACATAAATCTAATCCTCAGGAGGAGGAGTCTGCTTCTACATCAACAGCAGCTGGTGCTCTGATGTAACGGTAATTTCCAAACACTGTTCTCCCGCCCTGGAATTTCTTTTTATTAACTGCAAGCCATTTTATTCCCCGCGGGAGTTCGCCTCATTCATCCTCGTCGCTGTGTACGTCCCTCCTGACGCGGACACGCGCGAAGCTCAGTGCGTGCTCGCGGATCACATCCAACACATGGAGCGGATTTTTCCAGACTCTCTGGTTATTGTGGTTGGCGACTTTAACCAGAGCAATCTGAGCCACAATCTCCCCCACTACAAACAGTTTATTAAATGCCCCACCAGAGGAAAAAACACGCTGGATCACTGTTACACCACAGTGAAAGACGCATATCGTGCTGTTCCCCGCGCTGCGCTCGGACTATCTGATCACGTGATGGTCCACCTCATTCCCACATACAGACAGAGACTGAAGCTCACTAAACCTGTTGTGAGCACTACGAAGAAATGGACCAGTGAAGCTGAGGAGAAGCTGGAAACGTGCATGGAAATAACTGATTGGGGCATGTTTAAAGGAGTCACGCATGATCTGGATGAATACACGGACACTGTGAACTCATATATCCACTTTTGTGAGGAGAGCATTCTTCCATCGCGCACCAGGGTGAGGTACTCTAATGATAAGCCCTGGTTCACTGCTAAGCTCAGACAGATCAGGAAAGAGAAGGAAACAGCGCTGAAAAGTGGAGACAGGGGCTGCTACAGGGAGGTTAAATATCGGTTTAACAGAGAGCTGAGGAGAGCTAAATCTGTGTATTCTGAGAGACTCCAGCAGCAGTTCACTGCTAATGACTCGGCTTCCGTGTGGAGAGGACTGAGGCAAATCACCAGTTATCGGCCTCAGGCTCCTAAAGGTCAGGATGACAAAGCCCTTTGTCAAAGATTGTCCCAACACTATGCCCGTTTTGACACCCCGTCATCTGTGTCCAACTCCCCCCCTCCCTCCAGCTCCACAGCCTCCACGATCCCTACTTCATCAAAGGCGCCCCCCCCCCTCCTCCCCCCCTGCCCTTGTCATCAGTGAGCAGGACGTGCTCAAACAGTTCTCCAGACTGAACCCGCGCAAGGCCCCCGGTCCGGACGGCGTGTCTCCCTCCACCCTGAGACACTGTGCGAAAGAGCTGGCTCCTGTCTTCACAGACATTTTTAACACCTCCCTTAAGCTATGCCACGTGCCGTCCTGCCTCAAATCCTCCACCATCATCCCTGTCCCCAAGAAGCCACGGATCACTGGACTTAACGACTACAGACCTGTAGCGCTCACCTCTGTAGTCATGAAGTCCTTTGGGCGCCTGGTCCTGCCCCACCTCAAGTCCATCACCACCCCCCTCCTGGACCCGCTGCAGTTTGCCTACCGAGCCAACAGGTCTGTAGACGACGCAGTCAACCTGGCCCTCCACTCCATCCTGCAGCACCTGGACTCCCCGGGAACCTACGCCAGGATCCTGTTTGTGGACTTCAGCTCCGCATTCAACACCATCCGCCCCGATCTGCTCCGGGACAAGCTGTCCCTGCTCAACGTGCCTGACTCCCTCTGCAGGTGGATCACCGACTTCCTGACGGACCGGAGGCAACATGTGCGGCTGGGAAAGACTGTCTCAGACTCTGCTAGCATCAGCACCGGATCACCCCAGGGCTGTGTACTTTCCCCCCCTACTCTTCTCCCTTTATACCAACTCCTGCACCTCCAGCCACCAGTCTGTCAAGTTGATCAAGTTTGCGGACGACACCACCCTCATCGGGCTCATCTCCAACGGCGACGAGTCCGCCTACAGGAGAGAGGTGGCCCAGCTGGCGTCCTGGTGCAACAACAACAGCCTGCAGCTGAACGCTCTGAAGACAGTGGAGATGATTGTGGACTTCAGGAAAGTCACAACCCCTCTGCCCCCCCTCACCCTCACAGGCTCTCCCATCACCACTGCTGATTCCTTCCGCTTCCTAGGCACCACCATCACCAGGGACCTCAAGTGGGAGCCGACCATCAGCTCCCTCATCAAAAAGGCCCAGCAGAGGATGTTCTTCCTCCGGCAGCTGAGGAAGCTCAAGCTACCCACCAAGATGTTAGTACAGTTCTACACAGCCATCATCGAGTCCATCCTCACCACCTCCATAACCGTGTGGTACGCAGGAGCCACTGCCAGGGACAGACTAAGGCTGCAGCGCGTCGTGCGCACTGCTGAGAAGGTGATCGGCTGCAAGCTCCCATCTCTCCAGGATCTGTACATCTCCAGGACCCGGAGGCGTGCTGGCCGGATCATAGCCGATCCCTCACACCCTGGTCACGTACTGTTTGCCTCTCTCCCCTCAGGTAGAAGACTTCGGTCCATCCAGACTAAAACCTCCCGTCACATGAACAGCTTCTTCCCCTCTGCCATCAGACTGCTGAACACTAAGTGACTTATTGACTCTCGTGCACTATGTACAGCAGCTCAACCAGACTCATGTCAATCATCACTGTTTTCTTCTTGCATTACCGACTGCACTATATGGTTCTCCACATTATCTGCTGCTCGCTAATATATTTAAACTGCCGACTAGTATTACTCACTCTTATTCTACACTTTATTGCATGTATAGTTTATTTCTTTTATTTTATCATGTTTAATGTTGCAGCATTGCACCGAGACAAATTCCTAGTTTGTGTACTACATGAACAATGGCAATAAATCTGATTCTGATTCTGATACATGAAAAGACAACAATAATACAAGGAGGAGCCTTCATGAAACACAGCTTTAAAAATGTGTTGGCATAGAGGGAAATTGTGCACGTATGTTAGCTGAGAGCATAGGGACTGTCTTTAGGGTCTCTGCGGTGGCTGCACTGTGTAGCGGCACTGAGAGGCTGCTTGCGTCATCCTTCTTTATTGCTGCTGTCAGTTGTTTATAATGAAACAGGAGTTCCACCGAAGAAGATGGAGATTTATTTGTTCCACCGGGCGGCGAACTTCAACCAGACTTGTGTGTCTTGTGTTTAAAATGCAGAGAGCGCTCGTTCGTCTCCCAGGAACATTCAATACATATTATAAAAGTGAAAAATGTTGGCCAGTTTTATGTAAATTAATTCTGTGCTGTTCTATGAAATATGATCTGTGCTTATTAATAATGTAGTGGGTTTAATGTGATTAAAAGTAAAGTTAGGGTTATACTTTTAAATTATCAAACAGTAAAAAGAGTTTAATTAAGCAGATATTTCAACTTTTTAATATACCCCCTTCTAGCTAGTGAATTTTCTCTGTTGATTTGATAAATGTGAGGCAGCAGTGAGAAACTTTAAAAAGAGGAGAAGTGCAGCCTGACTAAATGTTTTCAGCTGCGAAAGGTGAAAAAGCAGTCATTTGTGTGAATGTATGCCTGTGTGCAAAACTATATGATAATGGGTGTAGTGAGTGTGTTTATATATTCCACGTATGCCTCAGTTCACCGTCATATAAACGTATCTGTGCAGTGTAGCATGTTCACTGTGTCACGACAGTAGATGCACCTCTTTATTTCAGTGCACCTTCCATTCATGGTTTAATTGTAATTGTGTACATTTTTCAGGTATTTATTTTATGTTTTGAAATCCTCAAGGACACATGTATGTAGTTTTAAAGACCAAAAACTGTTTCTGATTTGATTTACAGCTCGCTAAGAAACACTGCCTTTTCAGTCTGCTCATTTACAGTGGATATAAAAAGTCTACACACCCCTGTTTAAATGCCAGATTTCTGTGATGTAAAAAAAATGAGATCAAGATAAATCATTTCAAAACTTTTACCACCATTAATGTGACCGGTACAACCCAGCTGAAAAACAAACTGAAATTTTTTCAGGGGAAAAATAAAAAAAAATTAAAAACCTACAATTACCTGGTTGCATAAATATGCACACCCTCTTATAACTGGGGCTGTGGCTGTGTTCAGAATGAACCAGTCACATTCAAACTCATGTTAAATGGGTGTCAGCACACACCTGCCACCATTTAAAGTGCCTCTGATTAACCCCAAATAAAGTTCAGCTGTTCTAGGTGGCTTTTCCTGACATTTTTGTAGTCACATCTTACAGCACAAGCCATGGTCTGCAGAGAGCTTCCAAAGCATCAGAGGGATCTCATTGTTGAAAGATATCAGTCAGGAAAGGGTACAAAAGAATTTCCAAGGCATTAAATATACCATGGAACACAGTGAAGACAGTCACCATCAAGTGGAGAAAATATGGCACAACAGTGACATTACCAAGAACTGGACGTCCCTCCAAAATTGATGAAAAGACAAAATGAAAACTGGTCAGGGAGGCTAGCAAGAGGCTGACAGCAACATTGAAGGAGCTGCAGGAATTTCTGGCAAGTACTGGCTGTTTAGTACATGTGACAACAATCTCCCATCTAGGGTGGCAAGACGGAAGCATTATCTTACGAAGAAAAACATCCAAGCTCAGCTACATTTTGCAAAATACATTTGAAATCTCCCAAACGCATCTGGGAAAATATGTTATGGTCTGATGAAACCAAGGTTGAATTTTTTGGCCATAATTCCAAAAGGTATACAGTATTTGGCACAAACATAACACTGTTCATCACCAAAAGAACACCATACCTACAATGAAACATGGTGGTGGCAGCATCATGCTTCGGGGCTGTTTTTCTTCAGTTGGAACTGGGGCCTTAGTCAAGGTGGAGGGAACTGTGAACAGTTCCAAATACCAGTCAGTGTTGGCATAAAACCTTCAGGCTTCTGCTAGAAAGCTGAAGATGAAGAGGAACTTCATCTTTCAGTACGACAATGACCCAAAGCACACATCCAGATCAACAAAAGAATGGCTTCACCAGAAGAAGATTAAGGTTTTGGAATGGCCCAGCCAGAGTCCATACCTGAGTCCGACTGAACATGTGTGGGGTGATCTGAAGAGGGCTGTACACAGGAGATGCCCTCGCAATCTGACAGATTTGGAGCATTTTTGTAAAGAAGAGTGGGCAAATATTGCCACATCAAGATGTGCCACACTGACAGACTCCTACCCAAAAAGACTGAGTGATGTAATAAAAGCCAAAGGTGCTGCAACAAACTATTAGTTTAAGGGTGTGCATATTTATGCAACCAGGTTATTGTAAGTTTTTTATTTTTCCCCTTAAAAAAGATTTCAGTTTGTTTTTCAGTTGGGTTGTACAGGTTATAGGTCACATTAATGGTGGAAAAAGTTTTGAAATGATTTATCTTGGTCTCATTTTTTTACATCACAAAAACCCGACATTTGAACAGGGGTGTGTAGACGTTTTATATCCACTGTATATTAAAGATTGAATTTACTGCATTTTTCCCACGTGTTGAGGACAGCTCCTACGAGTCTTAATGAAATGTTTGTGACATATTTTGGTCAAATTACCTTTAATTCTTTAATTATGGCAGCATCATTGTGAATCATCTTTTGCACTCTTCTTCAGAATGGCTCATTAGGTGCATGTCTCTTTAAATGCCCATGAACTGCAGTTAACTCCACCCTCCCTCCACTGCTAATCTTAGCTGACTAGCTCCTAGCTTGGATAGCGAGCCAGAGGGGACTAACGTAAATTTGTCTTAAAGAATGAATGAAATAATGCATCACTGGTTGACGGGGGGCGGGGGGTTTCAGTGGTCGATAGGATTTGTCCGGTCCCTGGAGTACAATAAGCACAGAAGCATTTGCCAGTGAGTGAATGGTGGCCCAAGGTGGTCCTAGCTGCTAGTTGCTAAAAATAATGTCTCAGAGCAATGTAGTATATGCTCAAGTGTTGGTAGATGAACAAAGATTCCATTGGGGGTCAATAGAATTTATAGAAAATAGTGATTTGTTTTAAGTTTACCAAAAGACTGCAAATTTACAAGAAAAACGGCAAATTTATAAGAAAACTGTCATGATCCTGGGCACGGACGGGGGCCTTGCCCAGTCTCCAGTCCCCAGTCTCCAGTTTTGAGTTCAGTCTTATCATGTTTATTTCTTTGTTCATTATATCCTGCTGTATGTGGTCCCTGTCTGTTCATAGTTGTCTATTTATTGTGTGTCATTTCGTAGTTATATTATTTACAGTTGTTGGGGTTGTGTTTTCTTGTTCTTGTGTTGTTACTTAGTTTCCGGTCTGTGCTTTTATTTTTGACAGTGCTGTGCAGCTTCCAGCTGTCAGATTCTGTTCACGGGCTGCACAGCTGTCACTTGTTGTGTTGATTATTACTCATGTACTCACTGTCAGGCATCTATTTAAGGGCACAACAACCTTTTCCCGTTGTTGTGCCCTACTGTGACGCCCTCAGATGATTGTCCATAGTCTGGGTGTGTTGTCGGCCGTAGTCGTTGAGGAGGTTGCGTGAGCTTCGAGCAGGTATTTGTCCCTTTCCCTTAATCCCTCAGCCGTGAGCCTCGCCGCTCTCCGGGTGTGCTCCGGCTGCATTGTCTCTTTTCCCCGGCGTCCCCGAGCACCTCAGCTGTTATTTCCCGGGCTGTTCTGCTTCCCCCTGGTCTTGAACTCCGCTCTCCTGCGGCACGTGTGTTTTCCCTTTATTTATAAGTGTTGTGTTGCTTGTTATGTTCGTGGTTTCTTTAATAAATGTTGCAAACTCACAGACGGCATTTGGTATCTCTTGGTGCCTGTAAAACAGGCGATTTATGACAAAAACGTAAATTTATGAGAAAAAAATTTGAAATTTTTGAGGAAAAAAAATCAATTTATGAGAAAAAAAGTGGTAAATTTAAAAGAAAAGTATTCAAATTTAAAATTCAAGTTTATGAAAAAAACTTTTTTTTTTTCTATGTACGTATACTGAGCAATGGTGCTTGTAATACATTTAGTCCAGTTGTGTAACATGATATATAGAAAGGTTTACGGTGACACCGATTCATGCCTGTGCTGGTGACAAATGTTTTGATTGAGAAATCCTCAGCTCATTCAAGTTGCAGGGAGTGCCTTATGTAATCAAGGCTTCTTGTCTTTATAGGGGCAGAGACAGGCCTACATGCATGCGCGGTTCACAGCATTAGGCACACACACGCGCGCTTGTGCACACACACATGCACACTGAGGCAAACGTGTACTACAGTAGCCTGTGACTCAGTGCCAGCCTGTCCTCTGTGACAGTTAATGAGCCGCTGCTGCTTCTCTCCTTTCTCTTTTTCTGCTGCAATCCTCGTCCTCTGTCTTCAGTGGAGAGCTGTAAAGTCAATCTCTCTCTCCCCTCCTCCTGTCCTCCTGTGGATGGTTATTAAATGAACTGCTGTGGTGGAAAAGAAGGAGAGCAGGAGAGAAAGAGGAAAAAGGAGGCTGTCTGTGAGTAGCTTCTCCTCCTCCACCACCTACTCCTCATATTTTTATTATCATGTGCTGCAATGAGCGTTGAGAAAAGACAAATTATCACATCCGTACCGCACTCCCCCCCCCCCCCCCACCATCACCACCACCACCACCGCCACGCAGCTAGAGGACTTTGAAGAAGGGATTTTGAACAAAGCCAGGATGCAGAAGAAACGTGTCAGAGGACTCGAGTTAGGCCCGAAAAGCCATTCTGAGAGAAAACGTGGCGATAATGTAATGCCAGCTGGTTTATGGATAAACCCTCTGATGCACTCAGACATATCAGGGCTTGTGCGCGCTGGGTTTGTCGAGCCTTCATACATCAGACGGTTGCAGTCTGGAGGTCCAGCAGGGATGATTACAGAGCATCAGTCTATTTATCACAAGGCGTGTTTACTTCCTGTTTGAGTCTCCTCCTGTTTGTCGAAACGTCTGTAGTGCCAAAGAAGAAATGTATTATAGCCACACATTTAAAAATATTTAAAACAAATATTTGGAAAGCACAATAAGACAGTGAGCGTATTGGTCCATCTGGATCACATGTTATCAGTGACATCAAGCTGCAGCTGGAAGAATTAAAGTGTATTATATGGATTAATAATTTAAAAGAAAAACTGAGCTTAATTAAAGTTCCCTTAAAGTTAGTGTAAACCAGACTGATGAGAAGAAGTTGAAAAAGATATAACAAAAAAATCTGATTAAATGGAAGAGAAAATAAGGAAAACAGCCCACAGGTCACCTCTCAATGCATAACTCACACCAAAGAAAAATGCTTCAAGTCCTAAACGGATATTTTTGTAACTTTTAGGCTTATTTAAATATAAGGTGTTAAAGTAGGGATGCATGATATTCAGTTTTTTGAGGATAACTGCCGACTGCCGATATGCACAGATCTCCTTTGTCTTACAGTGATGATTAACTGGCATATTCCCCAAGGAAAATAAGACAACTACCTCAACTTAATATGAAAATAAATGTCTGTTATAATAACGTGTTCAAAAGAACTGTAAACGTCCTGATTTTAATAGGCTTGGAGGATACTGTTCCTGTGACAGCCCTGACAACAGCCACAACCAGGACAAAGGAAACATGTACGTAAATGAATGTAACCTGTCCGCAGGGACCATGTGAAAATGAAGTGCATTCACTGGACAGCTGTAGAGTAAGTAAAACAACCTACGCCACCATAAACAGTCAGTGTAATATTTTTACGCTAGTGCATAGAGAAGTACAAATAAGGCTGCATGAGCTTTACAGACTTCCTTAAACACAGCATCATAGAAACGGGATTGAATAAATCGCTTCAAAATAGGAGTCTACTGAGCAGCTTCTTTTTCAGACAGTAACTTAGAACCACCTCAGTATCAAATTACAGCGTGCAACTCGGGTAAGGCCAAATGGGAAAATTACATGCGACGGGGTGTTGTGTGGCGGGGCTGGGTGGAGTCTGTGAGTATGCTGAAGTGTCCGGCGGCTGGTTTTCAGGAGCGATAGACCCCAGGGGTTTCTGGTGGGGGGGGGGCTTTGGCCCTTGGATGGTCACAGTCATGTTTTTTGCCTTTGTTCGGGCGCTGTGGAAGAGGCTGCTGCCAAAGTAGTTTGTCTTTGACATTGTGTCTTTCTCTTGCTTGGGCTTTGTGGTAGTGTTGTAGTCGAGACCTCATCAGACCAGAGTCTCCCAAGACCAAGACCATGTTGAGACCAAGACCTACATATTTGGTCTCCTCTTGGTCTTGGGAGACTCTGGTCTCGGTCTGGTCTTAACTACAACACTAGTTCATGGATTAATTTCCTCGTGT
The DNA here is from genome assembly GCA_020510985.1 of Pholidichthys leucotaenia. Classification (NCBI taxonomy): domain Eukaryota; kingdom Metazoa; phylum Chordata; class Actinopteri; order Cichliformes; family Pholidichthyidae; genus Pholidichthys; species Pholidichthys leucotaenia. Next base: position 329,124,705 of record CM035840.1, on the reverse strand, counting down.
TGCGTGTTTTTACTCCTCCTTGCATGGCCGTATGGAGGCAGACATGTTTGTTTTGTTACGCTCACCCAACGTGACGTCATCATTCCCTCGCGCCACAGGACAAGCATAACGTCACAGCAGTGTCAGCCCCGACAGTCCGCCGGCATAGTTTATCGTCTACAAGTATTAATTAGTACTGATGCCATAAATGATTTTAAATGCTTTATCGGCTGATACCGATAATGTGTCGATATTGTCGTGCATCCCTATTTTAAAGCTTTGTAGATTTATATTAACTCACTTTAAAGGGGTCATCGATGACACTGTCTTCCACATTTTAACAGCTCACACGTCTTAATGAAATGTTTGACATATTTTATTCAAATTGTCTTTATTTAATTATTCCAGCAATTTTTTTCCAGCCTTTCTGAAAATGCTTTGTTTCAGTGCCGTCACTTTCAGAAGAAATCCCTGACCGCGTTCAACTCCACCACTTAGCCATTAGCAGGCTAGCTCCTAGCCTTTAGCTCACATGTATCTTGAGCTGAACACAAGTCAAGTCAGCCCCTGACTGAGTCAGGCCCCAAAGTCAGTCCTGGGATCTTTCAGGGTAGTCTCTCACGAAGCGGCAAGGAGAGGCGAATGCTGGTGGGCATTTCGGTTAGAGGAGTTCCTTCAGGGATCTTGGGGAGTTACTTGGTGGTTCAACGGCAGTTTTTTCAATGATGGCACTTCGATGGGTGTACCATTTCTTGATGTACAAGAAAATTCCCCAGAAGAGTCAACAGCTTCATAGAGAGAAAAACGAGATAAAGGCTGTGTGTGTGTTTCAGGAGCATCCTGAACATCTCTTATAAAGACCGAAAGACCAGTGAATTTGTCTGGCAGCAAATAACAACACATGCTGGCAAACAGGACCCCCTGCTAACAACAAGAGACAACTACGGTGGTTCGGGCATGTGGCGCGGCATGATAGCCTCTCCAAGACGATTCTCCAGGGCACTGTGGAGGGTGGAAGAAAGCATGGAGGGCAGAGAAAATCTTGGATAGCAAACATCAAGTAGTGGACCGCAATGGACAGCCCCACCCTACTATAAACAGCCCATGATCAAAGCAAGCGCAGAGCTATCTGTAGCTCCCAGTCTGGTACCCCTACGGTCGTTCTGACCACGGGTTGATGATGATGATGATGATGAATATGTGAACAGTTTAACTTTATTTATTTAGCCAATCTAATTTTAAAGCTCTTGGAACCAAAGTCAGTATGACTTTAAGTTAAATAAAGTGAATCTGAACTGAAATAAAGGGCTAAAAGAAGGAGCTGTCCTGCTCAAAATAATCTGACAGCTTATATAATCAGATTGACTGTAAAATATGAACATGTAAAGGATGAAATACGATGATGGGCAACACAAAAGGCATTTCTTCTGAAAATAACTCATTTCTCCTGGAGACTACATAGAAAAATAAACTTGATACTGAGAAAATACGGGTAGGTTAGACAGGTACATTTCACTTGAAAAGATGAACAAGGTACATAAATTATATCCTGCATATTTGCATTGAGTTTTTACTTTGTTTTGATTTTTTTTTTTGTCATTGACAGTGTAAAAATGAGGTGTAGCAGCAAGCATAAAAGAGCATATTCGCATGGCTGAACACCTCTCCACGGGGTGCAGAAGACAAATGACAAGTGCAGTACAAACAGGAAAGCCGGTAGTGTCTCCTCCTTTTAGATTCCACAGTGGCTGACTATAATGTAGCGTTAATCGGCGCGACTCCTGCAGAACTCTAAGCATCAGCGTGAGGCGGCGTCGATCACCTCAGACTGCCGCGGTTTAAATGTCTTCTCATTCGGCGGCAGTGGAAACAAACTGCGCTGATTTATATCTCAGAGTTCACTCTTATACGACTTCATTGTCAGCCCTGTGACTAATCTACTGTTTGTCCTAATCTGATGTAAGTCATGAGAGCTTAATTATTTTTTTTTAACCCTTAACCATGCATACCCACCCCATGGCCTAACCCCAATTGTGTGTTTCTGTCTGTGTGAATGACTCTAAGATGATACTCCTCCCCGGTGGCCTCCGGCGGTCCTCAGACTGTGACAGGGAGAGTAATTGGCCATCAAAATAATCCAGACCCCTTCCTTCATTCCCAGCTTGCCGCCGGCAACCAGAATTACACATCGAGTTTAGGCAGGGACATTAAACGCAAACTCTGTGGTGTGAGCAAGTGTGTGAGTGTGCACATTTGCATGAGCCATAGCGTGACCTTAAGTTGCATCAGCATGTACAATAGAAATGACTCAGCCTTGTAATTCATTTTAAAAAAAATTAAATTTTGTAATCCGGCACACTGTTAAAAAGCCCTTTTCTAACAGGCTCAGTCTGAATGGATTCTTTATTATAGGATTACAGTAATCAGATTACAGTGATGCACTCAGAATTCATTTTGCAATTGTTACGATAATTATTTCACAGGGGAACCTTGATAATATAATGTTTTCAGATTTAAAATAAAAATCCAAATTAAATCCATTATAATTTAAGAATAGCAGTTTTTTTTTCTTGAGATATCAGTGGAAAATGTACTGAAATGTTTATTCTGACTGTGCCATTGTAAGTAATTCTACTGTATATTAAAAGTGCTAAAAAGTGTTGTTGTTTTTTTCATCAAGGTCAAAGGTGGATAAAAAGACAAAGATAAATGAGGTGGAAAATATTATCACTTCAAAATTCAGTTTAAATTGTGCTAACCTTTCAAGACAGTTTTAGATGGAAGGAAGCTCGGCTCTAAAGCTGTGCGATCACTTCAATAAAAGCAGCCTCAAAAGGTTGTTCTTACAGACCAGATGGCAGTGTGGAACAGTTTCTCAAATTTTGCCAAAGTTGTAGAAAACTGGCACATTGAAAGAAAACTTTGAGGGGAAAATGAAGCATAATGATCCCATCATATTAAAGGCGGGGACCTCGTAGTGAACTGTTAAGAAAGAATGGATGAACACACATGAACCCACTGCAAACTTCTTGCCATGTTTTCTTTCAAGTATTTTAATGAAAATTAATTGAATTGATGGATCTTTTTTTTTATTATTCTGTCAATTGTTTATAACAGACACACCAACTGCATTGCTCTTGCTAATAGTAGCCTTATATAAGGATTTAACAGTCAGTTTCATTGTAATTCTATACAGCTCCTGTTTACATTAGTGTGTAAGAAGTTATCAACTTTGAGAAAAAATAACCCCATAAAACCTTATATAGTGTCCAGGATCATCAATGGCACCCATCTAATGAATACATATGTATGTACTGACTAAAGATCAGCAATGGCTAATGGAGTGTTAAGATGCTTTTTCAATTAGAAAATATTCCATATATTAAATGTTAATTGTAGATCTGGGGTAGCTACACGCCTGCACACACCTGCAGTATGTCTATGTGTTTTGTCCAGAATTTTAGGCGAAATGAAGTCAGCAGTAAAAAAAGGTCAAAATAAAGAGGGAAAGTATGACTCTAGACTGGTTCTTTTTGGATTTTAAGATAAAATCTTTTGCTCTAAATATCACAATACATCTCATTTAAAGATGTAAAATGTAATAGTGTAATTAAGAAATATAATAATTGCAATGTATGAAAGACTAATAGCAGTGAGCATACAAGCCACAGTGTAGGTGGAGGGAGTTTTTCCTCTCCACCGTCGCCAAGTGCTTGCTCACAGGGGATCGCCTGATTGCCGGGGTCTTTCTGCAACTGTGGGGGTCCCCCCTACTGTTGAAAGTGCTATGAGATGACTGTTGTTGTGAAATGGCGCTATATAAATAAAGTTGAATTGAATTGAATTTCTCACTGAAATTATGAGAACTTTTAATAAATAAGGGCATTATCTCTGCAGTATACCTTGGCTCCACAGTCAGACCAACCGCTGACCACTGACTCACTTTTATGTCTATACTGAAGCTGTATATTCTCCATATCTTCACACTTAAAATGGAAAAAATTCCTTAAATGCTGAAATGTTTCTTAGATATTAACTCACCAGTCAGCCGTCACAGCATGGTTATCATAGCAGGAAAATAGCATAACAATATTTTCACAGCATCTATAGGAAATATGAAATGGCAATAAATAGTTTGGTTGATCTTTAAATTTTAGCCTGGTTTGCCCCCAGAGTAATTGGGGGGATGGGGTGGGGGGTGGGGGGGTTGCATATGATTGCATGGGATTCTGGTAGATCCTGTGCCAGTAAAATTGCTACGTAAAATCATTCATATAAACGCTGCGTGTGGGGTCTGCCCATCACACTTTATCATTTAATGTGTTTGCAGGATTAGAAAATTAAAATTAAATCAGAAATTAAGCTGTCCTGATGGCTGTGGTCGCACACATTTTAAAAAAATTGGTTGAGATTTAAAATCCTCCCACTTGTGGCCAGCCTTAGTTACATACTGGGGTTAGCAAAGGTGCAAATTAGCTGTATCTACTTCTTTTGTTTATTTGCGAAGAGACTCTGCCGCCACCGTGTGACAGTGCAAGAACACGAAGCAGAAACCCTTCAAGAGGTGTTAGGGAGGTATTATGGTTTTGTCATATGTACTGTAACGCTGTAGCAATACTCCACAAATTGGAAAGCTTGTTGTCATACTATATACCCACTGACTTCTGAAGTTTTCTATAGATTTGATGTGCGGACGCCTGACTGATACTTTTAGAGTGAGTTGGGGTTTATTCACTGTGATTTATCTCCCAAAGCTGATATTATGTCCACAAAGAGATGAGATGAGTGCTCGGTGTTTGGACAGTGTCCACGCTGTTCACTGCAACTTCGCTTCTGCTGCCAACTAATCGCATTTGTGTTTGTACAACCTGGTAATACAATGAATCAATGAGGCGGTCACAAAGGGCCCGATTGCCATTCCGTCTCACCTTCGCTCACTTACGCAACCTTGAACGCTGCGTCTCATCTCAGATCAAGGAGGGCGGACCTTTGGTCATTATAGTTCCCCTTGGAATGACACCACTTGTTTATCGATGCCACTTGAGTTTGACCGACAGGGCTTCTTAAGTGTCAAAGGGATATGAGATGGATTTTCTTGTTTGTAACTAAAGGAGAGGGTCCCTTTTTTTTCTTCTCTCCACAACTTTGGATTAAACTTCCTGCTGCTGTCAGGTAGTCAGACGCTGTCAGAGTATTTGAGCCCAGTACGGGGACTTGTTTATTCATCCGGTGTTTGAAGCCACTTTTACAAGATCAGACAGTTTCTCTCTGTTTACTTCCTGCAGTCTGTCATCAATTCACTTCAGCTTTAATCTTTGCTGCTGCTCTAATATTCGGCCACACACAGGGACCGATATGCCCACGCTTTACGTCACCTTAGAGCTTGTTTCTCACCCAAGAGGAACACTCACATACACAAAACTTAAGTCAAAACTCAGATATTAACAGTAGGAATAAGACAAGACAGGCTGCTATCATGGGAAGCAGAGGGAGGGCTTCTGGTGTGTGTGGCTGTATCTTACTTTAACTAATCTAAAGATATCTCAAAGGGAGACAGGAATTTCAGTGCATCAACTAAATGGATCACAACTTTGAATTGTTCAGCAGTTAAATGGCTGCCTTCTGCCAGTCAGAATGACATTCGGACCAGTCAGAGCTTCAGTCATGTTGCAGATGTGTACAAGTTGTCTTTTATTGTGTGGGTCCTGAAAGTTTTGTAGACTAGACTAGAATAGAATAGAATAGAATAGACTTTACTGTCCTCTTGGGGAAATTTGCTGTGGACTCACGGTGCTGACACAAACCTGCTTGGAACCACAAGGCATCACATCACAACGTGACCTCTGCTCACATACAGTATGTATATTGCACACTACCCCTATTGCACATATTTATAAAAGCAAATTTAAAAGATAAGCAAGCAAACAAAGAACATGTAAATACAAGTTAGGATCACCATACTGCTGTACAATTCTAAGAGCAATTTAGGAGCCTAATAGAAGCAGATACAAAGTTTTTAAAATGGTTTAACCTACATTTTGGTACTCTGCATCTTCTATCAGAAGGCTCAAACTCAGACTGGAGGATGTGTGAGGGGTCCTGCAGAATTCTCTGTGCCTGCCTGCCTGCACACGCACTGCTCATAGATGGCCTTAAGGGAGAGCTTTTCAGTTCTCCCCATCACCTTCATGGCAGCCTGGACCAGATGCTGCAGCTTAGATTTGGCCTGCACAAAAATATTGCCGAACCACACAGACATCCCCTACCTTATGATGCTCTCCAGCACTGCCTGGTAAAATAAAAGCATTATTTTGTCACTGACCCCAAACAACCTCAGCCAACAGAGAAAATACAGCCTTTGCTGTAGATGAGAGCACACAAACTCAACATGGGCGTTCCAGGTCAAAAGGTTATGCAGGCAGATGCCCAGATACCTATAGGAGGTTACCTGTTGAATTTCCACACTGTTAATAGACAGTGGAGTGTGGTCTCCCACTGACTGTGGGTCCAGCACCATCTCCTTAGTTTTTTTTGTGTTAATGATAAAGTGTTCATAACACCAGTGACCTCAGTGAAGTACAAGGAGGTGTCAGTGTCTCGGTGTAGCGGGCTAAGAGTGGCACTATAGTCAGAAAATTTAAAAAGCAGGTTACCTTAATGATAACAAGTACAGTCATTAGTGTACAGGGTAAATAGCACTGGAGAGCTCACACAGCCCTGAGGTGCACCTGGGCTGATGAGTTTGGAATCAGAAAGTGTGTTACAAATCCTAACATTCTGAGTTCTGTCTGTTAAAAAAGAATAAAACTATTTAATAATGAAAGCACAAAGGTACTGATGCCTCGGTGCCTGTGGCATGGTAGCATGGGGGGCTGTAAAAAAGTAATACTGCCACTTGTAGTGACCCAGCATAGCATTATTACAATACCTTTTTTTGCAGCTGCATTGATGGTAAAGGTGAGTTAAATTTGCGTTTATTTTGAAAACAAAGCCTTATCTAGAAATTATGGCAAATTAAAAGTCAAGAAAATATGGTGATACAATGATACAAGCCTTCAGTTCCAGTTGATTTTGAGCAGGTGAGCTGAAAAACTGGTAACAGACAGACAGATACAGACAGATGGAGTGATTACCGTATGCCTACGTTGCCTTTGCTCCAAAGCATAAACGTACAGAAGCAGAAGAATAAAATTAGTAGCCCAAAGAAAACTGCTGGAATAACAGATTTTATTAATTGAATGCATGTACAGTGGTGTGAAAAAGTGTTTGCCCCCTTCGTGATTTCTCATTTGTTTGTATGTTTGTCACACTTAAATGTTTCAGATCATCAAACAAATTTAAATATTAGACAAAGATAACAAAAGTAAACACAGAATGCAGTTTTTAAATGAAGGTGTTTATGGCTGTGTTGTGAGACATGTATATGTTGGACACTGCATATGTGATTTAACCTCACGACAGTGAAACCTGGAGGGGGGTGATTGGGAGGAACGGCCTGCCCGATCTGAACCCGAGTGGTGTTCAGTTATTGGACTTCTGTGCTAACCACAGTCTGTCTATAACGAACACCATGTTCAAGCATAAGGGTGTCCATATGTGCACCTGGCACCAGGACACCCTAGGCCGCAGGTCGATGATCGATTTTGTTATCGTATCATCAGACCTGCGACCGTATGTCTTGGACACCCGAGTAAAGAGAGGTGCAGAGCTGTCAACTGATCACCACCTGGTGGTGAGTTGGATCCGATGGCAGGGGAGGAAGCCATTCAGACCTGGTAGACCCAAACGTATAGTGAGGGTGTGCTGGGAGCGTCTGGCTGAGGCCCCTGTCCGGGAGGTCTTCAACTCCCACCTCCGGAAGAACTTCAACCACATTCCGAGGGAGTCTGGAGACATGGAGTCTGAATGGGCCATGTTCTCCACCTCTGTTGTTGAAGCGGCAGCCCAGAGCTGCGGCCGCAAGGTGGTCGGTGCATCTCGTGGTGGCAACCCCCGAACCAAGTGGTGGACACCAGTGGTGAGGGGGGCCATTAAGCTGAAGAAGGAGTCCTATCAAGCTTGGTTGGCTTGTGGGACTCCCGAAGCAGCTGAGGTGTACCGGCAGGCCAAGCGGAGTGCAGCTCGGGTGGTTGCTGAAGCAAAAACCCGGGTATGGGAGGAGTTCGGTGAGGCCATGGAACAAGACTTTCGGTCGGCTTCAAAGAGATTCTGGCAAACTGTTCGGCGGCTCAGGAGGGGAAAGCAGCTCCCCGTCCACACTGTGTATGGTGCGGATGGGACACTGTTGACTTCAACTGGGGATATCGTCGGGCGGTGGAAGGAATACTTCGAGGATCTCCTCAATCCCACTGATACGCCTTCCACAGAGGAAGCAGGGTTTGGGGACGAGGGGGATGACTCGCCTATCACAGGGGCTGAGGTCGCCAAGGTGGTTAAAAATCTCCTTGGTGGCCGGGCCCCGGGGGTGGACGAGATTCGCCCCGAGTACCTCAAGGCCCTGGATGTTGTTGGGTTGTCATGGTTGACACGCCTCTGCAACATTGCGTGGAGGTCGGGGGCAGTGCCTTTGGCATGGCAAACCGGGGTGGTGGTTCCTCTCTTCAAAAAAGGGGACCGGAGGGTGTGCTCCAACTTTAGAGGGATCACACTCCTCAGCCTCCCTGGGAAGGTCTATGCCAAGGTACTGGAGAGGAGAGTCCGGCCGTTGGTCGAACCTCGGATTCAGGAGGAGCAATGTGGTTTTCGTCCTGGCCGTGGCACATCGGACCAGCTCTTTACCCTCTCGAGAATTCTTGAGGGTTCGTGGGAGTTTGCCCAACCAGTTTACATGTGTTTTGTGGACTTGGAGAAGGCATTTGACCGCGTCCCTCGTGGATTTTTGTGGGGGGTGCTTCGGGAGTATGGGGTATCGGGCTTGTTGTTACGAGCTATTCGGTCTCTGTACGACCGTTGTGAGAGTTTGGTTCGCATTGCCAACACTCGGTCGGAGTCATTCCCAGTGAGAGTTGGACTCCGCCAGGGCTGCCCTTTGTCACCGGTCCTGTTCATAATTTTTATGGACAGGATTTCTAGGCGCAGCCAGGGAATGGAGGGTGTCATGCTTGGTGACCACAGGATCTCATCTCTGTTGTTTGCAGATGATGTTGTCCTGTTGGCTTCATCCAGCAATGACCTACAGCTCTTGCTGGGACGGTTTGCCGCTGAGTGTGAAGCGGCTGGGATGAGAATCAGCACCTCCAAGTCCGAGTCCATGGTCCTCAGCCGGAAAAAGGTGGATTGTCCTCTCCGGGTTGGGGACAGGCTCCTGCCCCAAGTGGAGGAGTTTAAGTATCTTGGGGTCTTGTTCACGAGTGAGGGGAAAATGGAGCGAGAGATCGACAGACGGATTGGAGCAGCATCTGCAGTGATGCGGACGTTGTACCGGTCTGTTGTGGTGAAGAGGGAGCTTAGTTCTAAGGCAAAGCTGTCGATTTACCAGTCAATCTACGTTCCTACTCTCACCTATGGTCACGAGCTTTGGGTAATGACCGAAAGAACGAGATCGCGGATACAAGCGGCTGAAATGAGCTTTCTCCGTAGGATTGCTGGACTCACCCTCAGAGATAGGGTGAGGAGCTCAGTCATCCGGGAGAGGCTCAGAGTAGAACCGCTGCTCCTCCACATTGAAAGGAGTCAGTTGAGGTGGTATGGGCATCTGATTAGGATGCCTCCTGGACGCCTCCCACTTGAGGTGTTTCAGGCACGTCCCACTGGGAGGAGACCCCGGGGCAGACCCAGGACTCGGTGGAGAGACTATGTCTCCCAGCTAGTCTGGGAACGCCTTGGTATCCCCTCTGAAGAGCTGGAGCAGGTGGCTGGGGAGAGGGAAGTCTGGGCTTCTCTGCTTGAACTGCTGCCTCCGCGACCCGGACCTCCGGAAAAGCGGTAGAAGATGGATGGATGGATGAAGGAGAGCCAGCCCCCTGCGGTGCGGAGCCACAGAGCCTGGACCCCCTGCGGAGGACAGGGGACAGAAGACTTCCTGACCACTGAGGCTCGAGAGGAGAGAAGGGGGAGTTATGTAAATAAAAGGCTAATGAATGTGAATAAAGAGACTTTGATATAGATGTGTGATTTCCCCCGCGAGGGAAATGGTTTGATGTGAGAATGTTTAAATGAGAGAACTTTGGTGTGTTCACACTCTTTGTTCGCTGCTCAGAAATGAGAGCAGACAGTGGAATGGTTACTTGAAATAAACTGAAATTAAAGGCAATTCGGTTTCGTTATTCAAGTCTCCCCACATTGGTGACTGACGACGTTGAGAATGAACGAAGAAATTCTCAGGGTCCCGGACTCACAGCGCTCAGAGCTGGCGAGCGCAGTGGCCGTTAAGCTGCCTGATTTCTGGCAGGATAACCCACGGTCGTGGTTTCTGCAAGCAGAGTCGCAGTTCGCGCTCGCAGGAGTAACGGTGGATGACACTAAGTTCCACCATGTCATCGCTAAACTGGACAACAGCACAGCTCGGTGCGTGCAAAGCTTGGTGGAGCAGCCACCCGCGACCGACAGGTACGGCAAGCTGAAATCCACCCTCATCAAGTTTTTCACCCCCTCGGCTGAAGTGAGGGCGAGGAGGATCCTGTCTTTGCTAGACCAAGGTGGACACAGGCCGAGCGCCCTGATGGAGGAGATGATACAGCTGAGAGGGTTGGACAACGATGATTTCATTTTTCAGTTCATCTTCCTCTCCAACCTCCCGGCGCATGCGAGAAGCACGCTGGCCGGCAAAAAGTGTCACACCCTGGAGGAGTTCCGGGAGCTGGCCCAGGAGGCAGATGGGATCCTGGACGCCTGCGGCGGGCAAGCAACCACAGCGGCGACCCGAGACAGCGGGGAGCCAGAGGCGGCAGAACCAGACTGGCCGACGACGGCGGCAACACGGCCGCGACGAGGTGGAGCCAATAGCCCGGCGGCAGAGGCACGGACACGACACAGCGGAGGAGAAGATCTCTGCTTCTACCATCGGAGGTTCGCAGAGAAGGCACGCAGGTGTGTGCCGCCCTGCATCTTCAGGAGGTCGGGAAACGGCAAGACCGGGGGTCGCTAGCAGCTTCGACCCTCGGAGAACGCAGCAAGCTGCTCTACATCACGGATGCGCGCTCCGGACGAGAGTTCCTCATCGACACCGGAGCACAAGTGAGCTTCATCACCCCAACATACGCGGACCGGGTGGCTGGACCCCACGGTAGCGGAGCTACAGCGGCAAATGGCTCGAACATCAACACCTACGGGAGAAGGACCTTGCCTTTGTGCTTACATGGCCGCACATATGAATGGACTTTTGTAATAGCGGCGGTGAGTTTCAACATGTTGGGCGCGGATTTTTTGTGTTCGCACAATCTGTTAGTTGATCTTGCTAATAGACGGCTGGTAAATGCACTCTCTTTTTACTCTCTCCCCTGTTCAGCTCGAGTGTCCCCGCCACCAGTACAGACCCACGTCGCTACAGCAGGTGGTAAGTTTCACACACTCCTCACCCAATTTCCAGCGCTCACTGTGCCCACTTTTTCAGCGACGGTCGCGAAGCACGGGGTGAAACACTTTATCCCCACGTCTGGTCCTCCCGTGTTTGCAAAAGCTCGGCGCTTGGATGCAGTTAAGCTCACCATTGCGCGCGAGGAGTTCGCCAGCCTGGAGAGGCTGGGCATCGTTCGTAGGTCGAAGAGCCCGTGGGCTTCGCCGCTGCACATGGTACCGAAAGCCGATGGCTCCTGGAGACCGTGCGGGGATTACCGCAGGCTAAACAACGCTACGGCGCACGATCGTTATCCCATCCCGCACATTCAGGATTTTTCGGTGCACCTGGCGGGGGCGCGCATTTTTTCAAAGATTGATCTAGTTCGCGGCTATCACCAAGTCCCGGTCCAACCGGAGGGCATTCCTAAAACAGCGGTAATAACCCCGTTCGGACCTTTCGAATTTTTACGCATGCCGTTTGGTCTCAAAGGGGCAGCGCAAACATTTCAGCGGATGATGGATGCCGTGTTACGCGATCTCCCTTTCGTGTTTGTGTACCTCGATGACATTTTGGTCGCGAGTACTTCAGAGGACGAACACGAAACGCACCTCACAGCAGTTTTTAGGAGGCTGGGAGAGCACGGCTTAATAGTTAACCCAGCCAAGTGCCAGTTCGGCGTCGAGCGGATCGATTTTTTGGGTCACCGCGTCTCCCCGGAGGGAGCGGTTCCGTTACCAGAGAAAGTACGCGCGGTAGCGGATTTTCCCCGTCCACAAACGGTCAAATCACTACAGGAATTCTTGGGGATGGTGAATTTTTATAACCGATTCCTGCCCCACGCAGCTCAAATCATGCAACCGTTATATGCCGCGCTCAAAAAACAAAAACCGACCCAGGCGGTCGAATGGTCCCCGGAGCGGGAGCGCGCGTTCACAGAGGTTAAAAAAGCCTTGGCTGACGCTGCGCTCCTGGCCCACCCAGACCCTGCAGCACGTATCGCGCTGACGACAGACGCTTCAGATTTAGCCATAGGGGCCGTTATTGAGCAACAGGTAGCCGGAGTTTGGCAGCCTTTGGCTTTCTTTAGCAAATCTTTAAGCGCGGCTGAACGAAAATACAGCGCGTTTGACAGAGAACTGTTGGCGCTGCATTTGGCTATTCGTCATTTCCAGTTCTGGCTGGAAGGACGGTGCTTCACCGCTTATGTGGACCACAAGCCACTCACATACGCCATGGCCAAAATTTCAGATCCGTGGTCCGGCAGGCAGCAGAGGCAGCTGGCCGCAATCTCGGAATTTACCACTGACATTAGGCACGTCGCGGGCAAATTCAATGTAGTAGCGGATTGTCTCTCATGCGCGTTCACGACCCCAACACGCGCAGAGGCAGAACGGGCCACCGTGACCGCGCCGCAGGAGAGCGGCACGGTGGCGCGCGCAGCCCCGGTGCACGTGGGTATAGATTACGCAGCCATGGCAGCGGACCAGGGGGCGGACGCAGACGTGTGCGCGCTCCAGTCTGGACCAACAGGGTTGAGGCTGGAGAGCAAGTGTTTACAAACCGGTATGCCCCCCCTGATCTGCGACATGTCGACGGGGCGCCCGCGTCCGGTGGTTCCGGCCACGTGGCGCCGCCGTGTTTTTGACTCGGTCCACTCACTGGCGCACCCGGGGGTGCGCGCGTCGGTGAAACTAGTGGCGGAAAAGTTTGTTTGGCCGTGCCTGCGCAAGCACGTGAAGGAATGGGCAAAAACCTGCATTTCCTGTCAACGGGCCAAAATTCACAGGCACACAAGAGCCCCGTTAGAACCGTTCCGCATTCCGGCCAGAAGGTTCGACCATGTGCACGTCGACCTTGTGGGCCCCCTACCGGCATCACAGGGGTTCACGTATCTTTTGACAATGGTGGACCGCACCACACGTTGGCCGGAAGTGGTCCCACTTGCGACGACCACGGCCGCGGAGGTGGCTCGCGTTTTTTTAACGGCTTGGGTGGCGCGCTTCGGGGTTCCGTCGGACATTACGTCCGATAGAGGACCGCAATTCATCTCTGAGCTGTGGTCAGCGATGGCCAACGGCTTAGGAGCCAAAATTCACCGCACTACGGCTTACCACCCTCAGGCTAATGGTTTATGCGAGCGTTTTCATAGGTCTTTGAAGGCAGCACTCAGAGCGTCGCTCACGGATGCAGATTGGGTAAATAAACTTCCATGGGTTTTATTAGGGTTGCGTTCTGCGCCTAAAGAGGACTTAGACGCCTCCCCAGCGGAGCTGGTATTCGCACAAACTCTGAGGCTGCCGGGCGAGTTTTTACCAGAGCACCCAGAGCCCCCACCTCTCTCTGCTCTGGGACCGTTAGTCGGCACGGGGGCAGACACGCTCCCGGGTCCGGTTCATCACGCTTTTCCACGAGTTTTCGTCCCCAAGGCTTTGAAAAATGCCGATTTCGTTTTTGTCAGGCGCGAAGCCCTTAAAGCAACGCTCAAACCACCTTACGAAGGGCCATTTCGAGTGCTGGAGGCAGGTGATAAGCAATTTGTGCTAGATTTTGGAGACAGAAAAGAGACAGTCAGTATTGACAGACTAAAACCTGCTTTTGTCATGAAGGACGTGTCTGTACCGGTCGCGGTGGCGCCTCGACGAGGCAGGCCCCCGCAGAGGGCAATTAACCACTCTCTCCCTCAGTCAACAGAACCGAAGCAGAAAAGCACCGCAGGCAAGGCGGGGCCAACTCACAGCAGATTTGGCAGACGGCTGAAGCCCAAGCGGCGCACAGACTGAATGTTGGTGTTGATTATTCAGTAGTGAGTAAGGTGCTATTAAATTTTGGGAATTAGTCTGTTCTTCATCGTTTGGGGGGGGTTATATGGCTGTGTTGTGAGACATGTATATGTTGGACACTGCATATGTGATTTAACCTCACGATGAAGGAGAGCCAGCCCCCTGCGGTGCGGAGCCACAGAGCCTGGACCCCCTGCGGAGGACAGGGGACAGAAGACTTCCTGACCACTGAGGCTCGAGAGGAGAGAAGGGGGAGTTATGTAAATAAAAGGCTAATGAATGTGAATAAAGAGACTTTGATATAGATGTGTGATTTCCCCCTCGAGGGAAGTGGTTTGATGTGAGAATGTTTAAATGAGAGAACTTTGGTGTGTTCACACTCTTTGTTCGCTGCTCAGAAATGAGAGCAGACAGTGGAATGGTTACTTGAAATAAACTGAAATTCAAGGCAATTCGGTTTCGTTATTCAAGTCTCCCCACAGTGTTTATTATTAAGGGAAAAAAGATCCAAACCTATATGGCCCTGTGTGAAAAAGTGATTGCCCCCTAAACCTAATAACTGGTTGGGCCACCCTTGGCAGCAACAACTGCAATCAAACATTTGCAATAACTGGCAATGAGTCTTTTACAGCGCTGTGGAGGAATTTTGGCCCACTCATTTTTGCGGAATTGTTGTAATTCAGCCACATTGGAGGGTTTTTGAGTATGAACTGCCATTTTAAGGTCATGCCACAGCATCTCAATCAGATTCTGGTCAGAACTGTGCCCTTCAGAGGTAAAGTGGGCTATCCCACAAAACCATTATTTTGAGAAAATGAGTTCTAAAGTTGAAATATTCTCAAAAAATCAGTGTGCCTATATCATTAAAAAGTTACCCCCTATAATTATAACTTTTTAATGATATAGGCACACTGATTTTTTGAGAATATTTCAACTTTAGAGCTCATTTTCTCAAAATAATGGTTTTGTGGGATAGCCCACTTTACCTCTGAAGGGCACAACTTTGACTAGGCCACTCCAAAGACTTCATTTTGTTTTTTCTTAAGTCATTCAGAGGTGGACTTGCTGGTGTGTTTTGGATCATTATCCTGCTGCAGAACCCAAGTGCACTTCAGCTTGAGGTCACAAACAGATGGCCGGACATTCTTCTTCAGGATTTTTTGGTAGACAGCAGAATTCATGGTTCCATTTACCACAGCAAGTCTTCCAGGTCCTGAAGCAGCAAAACAGGCCCAGACCATCACACTATCACCACCATATTTTACTGTTGGTATGATGTTCCGTTTCTGAAATGCTCTGTTACTTTTTCACCAGATGTAATAGGACACAGTTAATTTATGTTTTAACGGGGGGGGGGGGTCACTTTTTCACACGGGGCATGTAGGTTTGGATTTTTTTACCCTTAATAATAAACACCTTCATTTAAAAATTATTTTTTGTCTAATATTTAAATTTGTTTGATGATCTGAAACATTTAAGTGTGACAAACATACAAAAAAATGAGAAATCAGGAAGGGGCAAACACTTTTTCACAACAATGTATAGTTACACTGTGCCATGCAATAGCAGGTAAAAATATCAAAATTTCCAAAAGTAAAAGCATAATTATGATGAATATTAAACATAATCACAGTGATGTAATGAATATTGAGAGTTTTTTAAATAATCTTGGGAAAAAAATAAGTTTTTTTCAAACAGTTTATTGAAATAGAATAGCAGTTTCTGGTATAAACAGTAAACACGTCATATTTTTATTTAGTTTCCAGCCTGTTTTCTTCACAGCTGCTCTGACTGCTGACCCTCAGGTTCACCACCACGGACCTCAGAGAGACAAAGAGGAAAGAAAAACTGCATAAAAATGTGATTATTGTTACAGATGTGATATATCTAAAAAATACAGATGTCATGTTTCTCCTCAGCTTAATAAATTGCTTGGTTTAGTGAGTGAATCATTTTAAAGTGAGTGAATGAAGCATGTTACACTCTGGTGTTTTTATATGACTGACATTAGTATTAAGACTTAAAAAATCAGCTGAACTTTAGAGAAAACAATTTAACAGGTTAAATTAATGTAACCAAGCAGGCAGTCCCCATACAGGAAAAAAATCGGACATTGGAAAAAAATGTGACTTAACATAAGCTTTAAGAATCAAATATTGCAGTTGTAGGAGTTATTAGTGTTTTAATATTGAAATTGCTGCATAATTTAAGCACAGAACTCAATTTTAAAGGATTTTTTGCACCTGTTCAGCTGTCTGGTGTGGGCCGCCATGTTTTTAAGGTGAGGAATTAACTGAAAACTCCAGGAGGAAAATACGTCATCCGTCCTCTGCAAAACTAAGCTGCAAAACCAGTGTGAAAAGAATCGATGTGATGAATAAATGGTGTACTTGCTGAATAGTCATGAATTGGCCCCTCCGGGGCAGACAGACAGACTCAAGCACTGAACTGCAGTGTGACATTTACTAACAAAAATCCAAAACTGTGCTGACAATACAAAAGATGCAAACAAGAATGACTTACTTAAAGAGGCACTCCAGAGCTGGGTTACCTTTGGAGGAGAAGAGAAGATACATGGAGGGGTAAAGTCCATATAATTCCAAACGATGTATAACAATACAATGCTGCAGCAGTGAAACAATGAGTTGGCAGAGCTTATATACCTGGACAAACAAATGAGCAGCAAGTGTGGGCTGAGCAGGCAGGTAACCTAATTACCCAACTGCTCACAGCTGGGAAACAGACTGTGAGCAGCAAGTGGGGATGTCTGAGAGGGGAGGGCACGTAAGTGTAAGTAAACCAAAATATATACAGAAAACTAACAACATAATACTAACAGACATACAAAACTCAGAAATAAATTGAGTCTGAGCTCAGAGGGAATGTTTGAGCTCAGACTCATGACAGAGCCCCCCCCCCCCTCCAAGGGTTGGACTCCAGATACCCCCAGGCAACACCAAAATGGAACCCCCCCCCCCACCCCCAAGAGAAAGAGTACAGCAAAAAACTACCCCGGGTGGAAGGTGAGGGAAAGCAGGTTAGGAGGGAACTAATGTCTGGAGCCCGCTCAGGACCCACACCCACACTATGCCAGGCCGCTGGGCCCCCTAGGCCAAAGAACTCAGCTGTTCGGGAGGCTGGCCAAAGTCCCAGGCCAGGCAGATGGCAGGGTGGAATGAGTTGGGTGGCCTGCCGGGGAATATGGGCCACCCAAACCAGCGGCTCAGTCTGTTGGGCGGCTGGCCTGAGTTCTTTAGCCATCAGGACCAGAGGGGTGACCCAGGAGGTGGCTCCCCCACGGGGAGGCCCAGTAAGGGGATGTAGGGCTGACGGGGGAAAACTACAACAGTGTCTGATGGCGGGGGAGGACCCCCAACGGCATCTGGCAGTGGCGAGGAAACCCTGATGGTGTCAGGCAGTGGAGAGGAGGCCTCGATGCCCTCGGTGGTCTTGAGCTGAAGGACAGTAGCACCCGCGCTGGCTCCGGGCTGGAGCGTTGCAGCACATGTGCTGGCTCTGGGCTGGACTGTTGCAGCACCCACTGTGGCTCCGGGCTGGAGCGTTGCTGCACCCGTGGAGGGCCTGGGCTGGAGCATAGCTGCACCTGTAGTGGACCCGGGCTGGGCCAACGCTGCACCCTTGGTGGACCCAGACTGGGCCAATGCTGCACCCTTAATTGTTCCCAGGCTGGGGCGTAGTGCCCATGGTGGGCCCAAACTGGAACGCAGCACCCATGTCGGATTTATGCTGGGGCACAGCACCCACGAGGGTCCCCGGCCACGACGCAGCACCCACGGAGACTCAGACCAAGGAGGGACCCACACGATGGCCTCGGGCAGAGGGGAGGCCGCATCCACGGAGGTCCTGGGCTGGGATGGAGCACCCAAGACCTCAGCAGTGGGAGCTGAACCCACAACGTCCTCAGGAGGGGAGCCTGGACACACAGAGATATCTGATGAAATTGGATCTTCCCCAGTGACCCTGGAAGAAGGCTCAGAACAAACAAACAAAGGAACAGGGTCAGGGGCAGCGGCAGAGCCCGGCGAGGTGAGTTCAGGTGCAGCTGGTGGCTGCACCCGACTCTCCTCACCAAGAGCCAGGCAAGAGCTCTCTAGAACAGATAAGAGGAAAACAAGCGAGAGCACTTGCCTGAGTTCAAGCTCCACCACCGTCCAGGACTCCGTCGATCCAGACGATGAGGATGTCTCGGGCCCGGTCCATTAGAGGTCCAGCTCAGGTTCCCACTCTGCTGTGGCGGCCTCCACAGCAGGCATAATGGTGGTCGCAGTCCGTGTCTCCCCAGACGAAGGAGCCCACGCTGGCGGCTTGTCCGGCATGGCAGCTGGGGGTCGACTCCATGCTGGCACTGGGATCAGGTCCTCCAGGGCCACAGGCTCCTCCACCAGCCAGCGGCTCAGTTCAGGGACCGGCGGTGCACTCAGGGACAGATGGAGGAGATACAGAGAGGGCAGGTGAGGAATTATTTACTGCAGCAGGTGTGGAGAGCTCAGGGTACTGCGTTTCCTGAGCCTCCTTACCAGGAATCAGGCAAGGCATATAATCATAAAGGGAAATAGAATGAAATGTAACGCCTATTTTCCTGGTGTACGATGTTGTCTGCTGCAGCAGGTGGAATGTCATCCCTCTCTATGGCTATGGTGAATATGGGCCCCCCCCCCCCCCGAGGATTGTGGAGGAGCTGCCCCAGTAGTCACGGAGATGAGCAGAGCTGGGGAAAAAATGGAGGACCTCTCAGCAGCAGGAGAGCACATCGAGGGGACAGGAGTTGCAGCAGCAATGGAGGAAGAGGAGGCTGACGGGACTGCCGGCTAAGGAGGAGAAGAGAGAAGGACTGCTGCGGGAATTGTTGGGCTCGATGCCGGGGAAGTGGCTGCTGAAGAGGCAGAAGGATTCCTCCGATGGTCCGAAGCAGCACAACGCTGTTGCCGTGGAGCTGATGGAGAAGGCGAGGAGGAGGCTGATGGCATAGGTGGGAGTGGAGGAAGGGAGAGTCTCTGCACCCGGGGATGGAATCATACGCTTGGTTTGACTTCCAGCAAATTGGCGACTCCCCCCCCAGCACAGCCTCTCGTCTTTACAGGATGAGCAGTTCCGAGCTCCAATCGCCATGTCCTCTATCATAGACACGAACTCCAGCTCATCCTGACTCCACTTCCTCCTCCTCCGGTCTTCTTTGCCTAATGGAGGCATGACAGCTCCGCAGGACAGGTTAGTAAAAAAAAAAAAAAAAACACACACAAAAAAGATAAAAAATGCAACAGCTGGGCCTTAATTCTGGCTGCAACATTCTGTCATGAATTGGCCCCTCCGGGGCAGAAAGACTGAGGCGCTGAACTGCAGTGTGACATTTATTAACAAAAATCCAAAACTGTGCTGACAATACAAAAAATGCAAACAAGAATGACTTACTTAAAGAGGCACTCCAGAGCTGGGTTACCTCTGGAGGAGAAGAGAAGATACACGGAGGAGTAAAGTCCATATAATTCCAAACGGTGCATAACAATGCAATGCTACAGCAGTGAAACAATGAGTTGGCAGAGCTTATATACCTGGACAAGAAAATGAGCAGCAGGTAACCTAATTACCCAATTGCTCACAGCTGGGAAACAGACTGTGAGCAGCAAGTGGGGATGTCTCAGAGGGGAGGGCACATCAGTGTAAGTAAACCAAAATATATACAGAAAACTAACAACGTAATACTAACAGACATACAAAACTCAGAAAATAAATTGAGTCTGAGCTCAGAGGGAATATTTGAGCTCAGACTCATGACAAATATGTGGGTTTTTCTTCAGCAACCGCTACTTTATAACAATTCAGCTAGAGATCAACTGTAATAGGAAGTCATCCATGTGCTGTAAAAAAGTCGCACAGCCGTCTCTACTGGCCCAGCATAGTTAATACAGTGCCTTTTTTCTCGGCTCCATTACACGGCAATGGTGAGTTAAATTTGTGTTTATTTTGAAAACAAAGCCTAATCTGGAAATTGTGGCAAATTAAAAGTCGAGAAAATATGGCAATACAATGATACAGCCTTTAGTTCCGCTTGATTTTGACCGGGTGAGCTGAAACAGACAGACGGACAGACAGATGCAACCAATCACACACAGACGTATCTATAGACTACTGTATGCCTCCTTCACCGAAGCATAATAAAAGGATTAACCTTCATCTGGGTCATTTTTTTGTAAAAGCAGATGAGGCTGCAAAATGTTCAAAGCTAAACTAAAATCAGTAAATAAAAGACAGGCATAAGCCTTTGAAACTTCCAGATGCTTAAGAGTCAGATGAGCAGTGTATCATCTGTACTCCTCTCCTGACTATAGGCAGACTGGAGTGAACCCAATTTAGGGTTTATCTCCGATTTCAATAAAGACAATCATGTATTTTTCAAAACATTTCATAACAGTGGAAGTTAAAGCAACAGGTCTGTAGTCATTGTTGTCAGTAGGACAGGATTTCTTTGGAATTGGAATGATGGTGAATTTTTTTTCCAAAGTGCCCTGTTTTGAAAAACAGGGCATCAAGCTGGAATTGCCTCCTCTGCAAAGGTTTTTGTAGAAGGGGCAGAGGTGATATCAGGGCCAGAAGACTTCTTTTTGCATATGTGACTGAAGACTGACTGAATTTCTGGAGAGTCAGCTACTAGCCTAAAGCAGGGGTCAGTTGTAGGGACTGTCTGCAGTGTATTATTGCATTTCAAGGAAAAATCCTGTTTGTCAAATCTGAGAAAAAGTAATTGAGTTCATTTGTTTTACCTAGTTCATCATTTTATATCAAGCTTTTCCTTTTCGGTATTCATGATGATTGCAGCTTTAATGGAGTCCTAAAGTTTTGTTTTGTTTTTTTTTTTTGAATCCTTAGAGATAAAATTCTGTTCTATAACATCTATGTTTCCTTTGTACATCTGATTGAGTTTGAATACAGATGGGGAGACAGGAACTTCTGCTGCTTATAAAAGCTGCTAAATTAGAAAGCTGTGTCTGGAATGTGATGTGTGAAGAGTGTAGTGTGCAGCCTTAGATGACCGGCGGACCTACAAGAACTTGCAAAGTTCTGTCATAGAGTCAAAGAATCATATGGATTTGGCCGGTAATTATTACTTTACTTGATTTCGTTCATTCTTGCTTT
The DNA here is from genome assembly GCA_020510985.1 of Pholidichthys leucotaenia. Classification (NCBI taxonomy): domain Eukaryota; kingdom Metazoa; phylum Chordata; class Actinopteri; order Cichliformes; family Pholidichthyidae; genus Pholidichthys; species Pholidichthys leucotaenia. Next base: position 329,103,297 of record CM035840.1, on the reverse strand, counting down.
GTATGTAGTTTGGCTTGTTAAATTTAGACCAAAAATGACTCATGAAAAGGTAGAGGTTTGAGCTCAAAGAGCATCAACCCTTGGAGGTATTTGGAGGTTAATGTTCTTCATTTTGCTTGAACTCAAGCTGCCAACATGCTAAAGGACATATTGTTATGTCTGTGGGTGACAATGACTTGCAGTCTTTCTCTGCAATAAATACAATGAATTGGGCTGAAAATTGCGCTGAAATTCGATTTGTGACCTAAAGGTGTCACTACAACCTGTGTTTCCAAAAGTTCTATATAGTAACCTTAAAGCAACACGATGTAACTTTCTTGATCCAGATAGGAATACTGAAAAGACTACAACTATGGCAACTATGACCTCAGTCCCAGCAACCAATCACAGGGTGCTTTGTTGTTGGTGGCTACAGTTGTGCCCTGTGATTAGCATGTTTGGACTGAGGTCATAGTCACCATAGTTGTAGTCCTTTCAGTATTCCTATCAAGAGCAGAGCTGTTACAGGGAATGTTGACCCACTCAGGCTGTGGGGGAAGTGACATTCACTCAGTCAAAGGTTGATGTACCATCAAAATAATTTGGCAAACATTACATTAAGGGGAAAATCTTACATGTTGTTGCTTTAAGGTTTGCCTGTATATTTAGAAAATTATCTAAAAGGTGGATTCAGACAAAATGAAAAGCAATTTTTTTACTCACATGTTTTTGGATCATTTAGCAGCATAAACAGATTCAGCACCAAACTATCACTGGGATACTTTAATTCTGAAATGGAGGGGTGTTGATTTATGTCTTTAATTTCATTAATCAACCATGATATCTGGATAGCTGGCGGTTCCAGACCTTCTTGAGGCTGACAAGTGCCCAGGTTCTCACTGATGACACAATCTTCTTTTTCTTCTTCTTCTGCTCCCTTTAGGGGTCGCCACAGCAAATTATCTGCCTCCATCTCACCCTGTCCTTTGCATCCTCTTCTCTCACACCAACCCTCTCCATGTCCTCCTTCACTACATCTATGAATCTAATCTGTGGTCTTCCTCTTTTCCTCCTTCCTGGCGACTCCATCTTCAACATCCAGAGTGGCGGGCTTGTGGTAGAGCACCCGCGCCTCTGCCAGGAGGTCATGGGTTCAAGCCCCAGCCTGGTCATACCAAAGACCATATAAAAATGGTACTTCCCGCCCTCTAGCTTGGTTCTCAGCATAATAGAATGGGGGAAGGAAAAATTGTAACCCACAGACAACAGATGTCTGTGGGTTACAAACAAACCCTGTTATTAAACAAATTAAACGCTGGACTCCAGATGCTGAGAGCATCCTGCAAAAATGTTTTGCCTGTACAGACTGGGATGTGTTTAAAGCTGCAGCCACCCGGGAGGACTCTTCTGTAAACATACAGGACTATACTGAGTATGTGACTGGGTACATCAGCACGTGTTAATACCATTGTACCCACCATATAAGTCAGGAAGTTCTCCAACCAGAAGCCCTGGCTCAACAGTCAGGTACGTCAGATGCTGCATTCTCGCTCTCTTGCATTTAAATCAGGCAATGAAGTCGAGTACAAAGCTGCAAAGTATGGACTGAGGAAGGATATAACAACAGCCAAGAGGCAGTACAGGGAAAAGCTGGACAGCCTCTACTCCACTCCTGACCCAGGGCGTATGTGGCAAGGCCTACAACACATCACAGACTACAAGAGGACCAACAGCAACACCACCAGCTCCACAGACAGCCTGCCGGATGATCTCAACATCTTTTACACCCGCTTTGAGAACTCCAGCTACAGTGCAGAGAGGAGACACACACACATACACACACACACACACACACACACACACACACACACACACACACACACACACGCGCGCACCTTCCCCCTCCACTAAACGTCTCATCAGGCCAGGTAAACAGAGCACTGAGGAATGTCAACCCCCTCAAAGCAGCAGGACCAGACAGCATCCCTGGGCGGGCTCTCAGAGCATGCGCTGCTGAGCTGACTGATGTTCTCACATCCATCTTCAACCTCTCCCTCAACCAGAACATAGTCCCCTCCTCGTTCAAAACCACCACCATCGTCCCCCTCCCCAAAAAGAGCCCGCTGACCTGTCTGAATGATTACAGGCCGGTAGCACTCACTCCAGTCATGATGAAGTGCTTCAAGAGAGTGATGCTGCCCCTCATTCAGGACAGCATACCAGATACCCTGGACCCTCTGCATTACGCCTACCGGCCCAACAGGTCTGCCTCAGATGCTATTACTACAGTACTCCATTATTCTCGCTCCCACCTGGAAGATAAAGACTCCTACAGCAGGATGCTTTTTGTTGACTACAGCGCTGCCTTCAACACAGTCATCCCCCACAAACTCACCGACAAACTATCTTGACTTTACCTGCACCCCACCCTCTGTGACTGGCTACTGGACTTTCTGACTGGCAGGCCCCAGTTTGTCAGGATGGGTAACAGGACCTCAGCCAGCATCATCACGAACACAGGTGTCCCACAGGGTTGTGTTCTCAGCCCCATCCTCTGCACCCTCTTCACCCGTGACTGTGTTGCCTCCCACAAGGACAATATCATCTTAAAGTTCGCGGATGACACGGCAGGGATAGGACGCATCACTGGTGGTGATGAAGCATCATACAGGAGGGAGGTGGCCAGCCTGGTGTCATGGTGTGAGGACAAAAACCTCACTCTCAACATGGACAAGATGAAGGAGATGATAGTGGACATGAGGAAAGGGAGGAGGAGACCCCATCACCCGCTGTTCATCCAGAAGCTTGAGGTGGAGAGGGTGAGCAGCTTTAAATACCTGGGCATCCACATCAGTGAGGACCTTACATGGGCACTCAACACGACAGAGCTGGTTAAGAGAGCTCAACAGCGGCTGTCCTCTTCTGAGTAGGCTGGGGTAGTTTGGCATGCCCCCCAAGATCCTCAACAATTTCTGCAGCTGCATCATGAAGAGCATCTTGACCAACTGCATCACTGCGTGGTATGGCAGCACTAGTGCCCTGGACCACAAACGCCTGCAGAGTGGTGAAGACAGCGGAGAAGATCATTAGGACTCCACTCCCCTCTCTGCAGAGCATCTACCACCGCAGAGTCCAAAGAAGAGCTGCTGCCATCCTCCAGGACCCCACCAACCCCCAGCACAGAATGTACACACTTTTACCCTCGGGCCGGAAGCACAGAAGTTTGAAACGCAGGACATCCAGACTAAAAAACTCCTTCTTTCCTACTGCCATCAGACTCCTGAATAAATAACAAACTCCGGCACAGCTTTGCAAATAGGAGTTCACACACTGGTTGCTAAATTTGCACATTGCTCACTTGCACAGTGTACATAGTCTTACCCCGTCTCATGTCCATATAATCTCTGCTGCTAAATTGTCATTGTACAGTCTACTGGGTATTATCATTACAGAGAAATTCTCACACTGGGTGCTAATTTGTACATTGCTCATTTGCACATTGCTCATTTGCACACTGTACATAGGCTTATGACATCTCAGGTTCATATCATCTCTGATATTAATATACCATTGTTCATTCCAGTCATTCAGTGAATTTTCAATTTTCATTCTTCTTGTTTCCTCTAGTTTAACTGCTTTAACCCTCTGACTGTGTATGTCGCCAAACTGTGACAAAATCCCTAGTGGTCAACAGTGGTAAAGATTTATTTCAAGAAAATATTCAGATCACATGTCACAACTTTCCAAGGCTATAACTTGAAAGTGGTAAGAGATAGTGGTTTACTGTCAATTATAAAGATAGCAGTAAATTTATGCATGTAATTTGCATACAAACAAAGACATTCGTCACTTACCGGCGTCCTTTTACCGCATTCTGGTCGCTATTTTGTCCTGTCCCAGTCATTTTAGCTTTCTCTCCTACATCCACAAACTGTTATTGATTATTCCATCTTAATTTTGCTTTTATTCTGGTGCTATTTATCTTATAAAACTGCAATGAAGTGGAGCGATTTTCCTCTCTACAACGATTGGTAGCGGCCATATTTGTTTTGGTCTAATCCCACAGTACAAGAAGAAGGAAGTATTTCTTCTTCTTTGGTGTATTATGTGTCATCCATGAGTCCTCCAACGCATGCCTGCCACCTTGTGAACTAGCATGATCAGTACAAATCCTCAGTACAGCTGGGGAGTGTTTGGCACGTTATTATGAGTTGACAGGCGCAGCGCCATGCTCTGCCACTAGGGGCACATGAAATGTCACAGCTTAAGGGTTAACTGTCTTAATTGCTAATGTGTGTTATTAGTATTCATTAGTATTAGTACTTAGTATTAAGGTGTGTTTAAGGTGTCCTAATTGCCTAATGTGTGTTATTAGTGTGTGTTGTTAGTATTCATTAGTTTTAGGTGTGTTATTACCTTATTAGTATTGATGTGTATCTGTTACCTTGGCATTCGTTCGGAGAGCAGAGTAAGAATTTCATTGTTCAGGAAATGTTGCATTTCTTAACTGTGCACATGATAATAAAGCCTTTGAATCTTGAATTTTGAACAGATGGAAATTAGCCACTGACTACAATCTGGCAAGTTTACATTGATTGATATCAGTGTTCATCAACTTGCACTGTCCTTCAAAACAGCAAATCCCTCCTCTGCACATGTCCAAACCATCTCAGTCTTGCCTCTTACTTTATCTCCAAACCTAACCTGAGCTGTCCCTCTGATATACTCGTTTCTAATCTTGTGCCTCCTAGTCACTCCCAATGAGAGTCTTAGCATCTTAAACTCTGCTACCTCCAGTTCCACCTCCTGTTTTTACATCAGTGCCACCATCTCTAAACCATACATCATAACAAGTCTCACTACCATCTTGTAAATCTTCCCTTTCACCCTAGCTGCTAACCTTCTGTCACAAATCACATCTCCACCCACTCCACCCTGCCTGCACTCTCTCCTTCTCCTCTCTTGTGCACTGACATTGCACTGGATGGTTGACCCCAGGTATTTAAACTAATCTACCTTGACTATCTCTACTCCTTCCATCTTTACCATTACAGTTGCCTCCCTCTCATTCACATGTTTTCTGTCTTGCTTCTACTGACTTTCATTCCTCTTCTCTCAAGTGCATACCTCCACATTTCTAGGTTTTCACACAAAAAAAAATCTGTGTATTTATGTTGCACTACTCAGTAATACTCCATTATACATAATAAAAAAAATATCTTTGTTGCTTGCTGTGATTAACCCACACTGGACTATATTAATGTGTTTGAGACTGGTACTACTACTGTTATAAAGCCTAAATGAGCTAATGCAATGGGACTGTATCTGTCCGTCCGTTCATCCGAAGTTAGTTAAAAAGCACCGCTCCTTCTAGGCAATTACCTATAGTAACACGGTAGTACAGTGGTTAGTAATGTTGCCTCACAGCTCCAAGGTTCCAGTTCGAATTCCTAGACTGGCAGGGGTGGGAACCTTTTTGAGTGGAGTTTGCATGTTCTCCCTGTGCTGTGTGGGTTTACTCTGATTTCCTCCCACAATGCAAAGACATGCATGTTAGGTTAATTGATGACTCTAAATTGTCCCTAGACATCTTTCTCTGATAGGCTCTTAGAATAGATGGTTAGTGTAGCTCCTAGTTAAGTGCTCTGAGTGGTCACTGTGACGAGAAAAATACTATACAAGTACAGGTCCTTACATGCTCACCAAACTCATGCACAATGATCCTCACATGGGTCTGCATCCAGGCTGTGCTCAAGGTGTAGGTCAAAGTTCACAATTTATGAGGCAAAGGCTCTTTGTTACTTTGTGGTGGGGTTTATCAGAACAGAATGAACAACTCTGCCACTGGTCTGGTTTCTTTATATGATATAAACGTTTCAACTTTTCCATCTCTTCTTTCTTCTGTTTCCTGTCTGTAGGTCCACCTGTGAACGTAACCTGCAACATTTTCATCAACAGTTTTGGGTCCATCGCTGAAACAACAATGGTAAGCCCAACTATTCTTTATGTCACTCTTTAATATGGCTCAGTGTGTGGATTCAGTGTGATCTATTTGTTGCTTCAGTCTGTATATAGATCTGGATGGTTAGGCGACTAATGGAAATTGTCATATCTCATCTCAGCTCTATTTTGGCTCGGATAATTTTGCCTCCAAAAAAGGCAATTAATATGAAAGAAGACCTCACTGATAGGGCCTCCAAAGTTGCATTTTCACTTCCTTTTTAAAAAATTCAAAGCCTTTGCCCTGTGAGTGTTTAGAAATTTACTCACCTCATTGAGCCCAGCTCCCATTTGCAACACTTGATTTGAAAGTGCGCATCACTGCCATGGCCATTTCCGTAACAGCACAGTGGCCTCGATGCATGGTGTGCCTGTGTGCGAGCGACAGAGTGGAAATTTACGCTCATTCATTACACAGAAAATCCATTAGTGCTAATATTACTGAACCACCGACCTTACCAGAGCAACAAGGCTCGGAGCAGATATGAACCATATGTGTGTTTACATCTGAGTGTGTGCGACGAGAGGCATGACCTCAGAATTAACGGGACACAGTCACCACTCTAACCTTCAAAGATACATAAATAATTTCATTTGCTGATAGCATTGAACTTGGGTGGCGTGCTTGGCTTTAGGCATAACAGGAGGCAGAGAGGTCATGTCCTCAGTGGTAATGCAGTACAGTCACAATGACTTTATATTGTGAAAATACAAAAAAATTACTTCAACAATGTGGGTGATAGTGTCCCAAATAAAAATATTGCAAGACTAACCTCTACCAAGGCTGAACATTCCCTCCATCCCATGCATGAATTATTTCACTGGTCTTAGAAATATTTCTGAATCTGGATTAAAGGGGTCATTGATTTCACTTTTTTTCTACATTCTTAATAGCTTACATGTCTTAATTGCAGCAATTTTTCCCAGCCTTTCTGAAAACGGCCTGTTTGAATGTATATACCTTTAAATCTTTAGACTGGATTCAACTCTGCCCTCCCTCTTACATCACTTTTACTAATATTGACTGGCTAGCTCCTAGTATTTAGAATGGGCATATCCTGAGCTGAATACTGGTCGGCCCTGGGATGTTTCATGGCATTTCTGTACAACGCCTTACATTTGTTGACAGCAGATAGCCGCTTATGACAGTGGCTAGCTGACGACAAGGATTAGCTGACGACAGTGGTTAGCAGACGACTGTGGCTAACTGATGTTAACGGCTAGCTGATGATAGCAGCTAACTGGCATTAGCTGGCCACTCAAAATAATAATAGGTGATCTGTTGGTCATGTGACCAATGCTGACCAACTACCTAGCCAAGTTAATGCTAACAGAGCTCAATGGGGCATCACGGCAATAATATTCAAGGATTCAAAGGCTTTATTATCATCCATCCATCCATCCATCCATCCGCCTTCTTCCGCTTAATCCTTTTCGGGTCGCGGGGGGGCTGGAGCCTATCCCAGCATCTTTGGGCGAGAGGCAGGGTACACCCTGGACAGATCGCCAGTCCATCGCAGGGCCAACACAGAGAGACAGACAACCATTCACTCTCACAGTCATACCTAAGGACAATTATCATGTGCACAGTTAAGAAATGTAACATTTCCTGAGCAATGAAATTCTTACTCTACTGTTCGCAACAAATGCCAAGGTAATAAATACACATCAAGGGGCGTGTAGGGGCGGCAGTGGCTCAGGAGGTAGAGCAGGTTGTCTAATAACCCGATGGTTGGCGGTTCGAATCCCGCTCTCCCCAGATATCCTGCCGTTGTGTCCCTGGGCAAGACACTTCACCCGCATTGCCTCCAGTGCCCATAACACTGGGTATGAATGTGTATAAATGTTCGGTGGTGGCCGGAGAGGCCGTTGGCGCGGATTGGCTGCCACGTTTCCGTCAGCCTGCCCCAGGGCATCTGTGGCTACAGTAGTAGCTTGCCACTACCATTGTCTGTCCGGAGTGAATGAATAATGTATCTACTTGTAAAGCGTCTTTGAGTGTCTATGATAAAGCGCTATATAAATCTGATGCATTATTATTATTATAATACTATTTAATACTAATAAAGGTAATGAACACACCTTAATACTTATACTAATAAATACACATTTAAAGCAATTAGGACAGTTAAAGCAGTTAAGACTAGAGGAAGCAAGAAGAATGAAAATTCACTGGGTGACTATAACTTGTCCCTGAGTATAATAAAAATTCACTGAGTGAGTATGACTTATAAGATAAGATAAGCCTTTATTAGTCCCACAACGGGGAAATTCCAGGATTGCAACAGCACAGGGATAGCAACACTCAGAGCAACAATCAGAAGGTAAGAAAAAAAAAAAAACACAAGCAAGCAAGAGCAGCTAATATACATATGTACATATTACTATAAAATATATATATACACACACACACACAGACACACAGTGCAGAGCATTGTAGCTGGATGGAATAAATATATGAATATATGAACACACAGTGCAGAGCATTGTAGCTAGATGGAATAAATATGTAAATATATAAACACCCACAGTACGGAGCATTGCAGCTAGGTGGAATAAATATGCAAGTATATAAACACACACAGTGCGGAGCAATGTAGCTAGATGGAATAATATGTAGATATATAAAAACACAGTGCGGAGCATTGTAGCTAGATGGAATAAATATATAGATATATAAATATAAACACACCCAGTGCTGAGCATTGTAGCTAGATGGAATAAATATGTAAATATATAAACACACACAGTGCAGAGCATTGTTGCTAGGTGGGATGAAACAGCATAACCGTCTACTTAGTTATCCTACATGGTATGATTATGTGCCCATACATATTCTCACCCTCCATAGCGACCGGTATGTTCCTAGTTGTATGCCGGAGAGGACCATTGTGTAAGTCTATTGCATCTTTTGCATTCAAAAAAACCATTAGTTTGTTACGTCTTTTTGCTATCTCTGCGAGCAGCCCTGCTTAGGTTGTACAGTCTGACAGCCGTTGGTAGGAAGGACCTACGAAACCTCTCGGTTGTGCACCTGGGATGATGTAGTCCGCTGCTAAATGAGCTCCTCAGTGCATCCAGTATGTCCTGCATAGGGTGGAACTCGGACTCCAGCAGAGATGACAGTTTAGCCACCGTCCTTCTCTCTCCTATCTCCTCCATCGGATCAAGGCGCTGCCCCAGGACAGAGCTAGCTTTCTTAATCAGTTTGTTCAGTCTCTTCCTATCGGCTGCAGTAATGCCACTGCCCCAGCAGACCACTCCAAAAGTGATGGCTGATGCCACCACCGTGTCATAGAATGACTTCAGCAGCGCCCCTTGTACACCAAAAGACCTGAGTCTCCTCAGCAGGAACAGCCTGCGCTGTCCCTTCTTGTAGAGTGCATCAGTATTGTGTGACCAGTCTAGTTTATTGTTCAGATGAACACCCAGGTACTTATAGGATGTCACCATCTCGATGTCTGTTCCCTGTATATTTACTGGTGCTGTGAGGGGCTGCCCATGCCTGCGGCAGTCCACCACCAGCTCCTTAGTTTTCCTCGCGTTGATCTATGTCACAGAGAATGTCTTATAATAATACTAATATAACAAAATAGGCCAGAATGGCATGAGATACATTATCGACTGTGGGTTAGTGAACCAGGTGGAAACAGTGGTGTTTATTATGGTGATGGAAATCTAAAGAAAATAATATACAGTGGGTAAAATAAGTATCGAACACATCAACATTTTTCTCATTAAACATATTTCTGATGGAGCCATTGACCTGAGATTTTTTTTTTTCCCACAATATCTTTATTGAACCTTTTTTTTTTTTTTAAACAAACATGATACAAACAATCAAACACTAACACTAAAGTACTACAAAAAAAAAAAATGCACTAAAAAACACCAACAACCACCAACAAAATCAAATCTTCAACAATGCTCCTCTGTTTAGTCTAGACAATCCAATACATAAGTATACATATTATATTCACCAGTTTGGAATTTACAAGGTCCGCACATATCATTCACCTTCTTCTTCAAGAGTTATGTTTAAATTTTTTACATAATCAATAAAAGGTCTCCATATATTCTCAAACACAATTTCCTTTGATTTCAGTATATATGTTATTCTTTCTAATGGAAGGTTTGTTAACATCTGTCTTAACCACTGAGTCACATCTGGTCTATAAGTCTTTTTCCATAATAGTGCAATACATTTTTTGGCATTAAGCAAACTGAGGTCTATGAATGTTCTTTCACTTTTATTAAAATTATGCTTTTCTGGGTACAGACCCAACAAAAACAGTTTAGGATTCAATATGATTTGTTTTGAGATTATTTTTTCAATTGTTACCCTCACCTCTTCCCAAAACATTCTTATTAATCTACATTCCCATACACAATGAAATAGAGTTCCTTTACTTTCCATACATTTTGTGCACGTATCTGGTATATTTTTGTTATATCTATTTAACTCCTCCGGTGTAACATACATCCGCATTAACCATTTGAAGTGTATCAATTTAAGGCGTACATTTATTGATTTGGTTTGAGCTTCTGTACAAGCCAATTCCCATTGTTCCTCTGAAATTTCAGTTTGCAGATCTTTCCAGTAGTTTAATCTTTTCAGTGAGTTTTCACTTGAAAATAGTGTCAATGAGTTATAAAACTCTGAAATAATACCCTTTCTTTTACTATCTTTCATCATCATTTTTTCCAAGGATGAATAAATAGGTCGAGTGAGAGCATTATTTTGATTTGATCGAATAAAGTTTCTAAGTTGAAGATATTTAAAAAAATGTGTTCTATTGAGATTAAATTTGATCCTCAACTCTTCAAAAGACATTATGTTTTCTGCACATGGCAAATATAAATCCTGAATCTTTTGTATCCCTTTTAAATTCCATACTTTAAATACAGCGTCCGCTCTCCCTGGTTTAAAATATTGATTACCCCATATTGGACTAAATTGTGACAATAACTGTGGTTCTTTTAAATAGTTTTTAGCTTCACACCATATTTTGATCATATGCTTTACAAATGGATTTTTAACTTGTTTTTGTAATTTTTTTGCCGAATCTGAGTATATGAATATGGGAAGAGGTAAAGGTAAATTGTATGATTCCATTTCAGTCCAGTGAGGGAGATCATTTGATGAAAAATAATATGTCATAGACCTCAGTTGTGCCGACCAATAATACAACATAAAATTTGGACATTTCAGACCTCCACGATCAAATGGTAAATATAATAAAGACAGACGTAATCTAGCCCTCCTGTTGTTCCATATAAATTCCACTAACTTTTTTTTAATTCTTGAGAATAAATCTAAAAGTGGTGGTAAGGGAATGTATTGAAATAAATAAAGTATTTTAGGTAAAATATTACTTTTAAGTATATTAATTCTCCCGATCATCGACATTGGTAGTGACATCCATCTCTGAAGTAACTCATCAATATCTGTCATTAAGGCTTCATAATTGACACTGGCGATTGATTCTAGCTTAGGCACAATTTGGATTCCTAAATATTTGAACTGATTTACAACATTTAATTGATTTACCTCAGGGGCTGGGTAATTTCTCTGGGTCTCATTTAGCATTAATATTGAAGATTTAGTTTTATTTATTTTATATCCTGATATTTCCCCGAAATTCTTTATTAAATTCAACAAGGTCGGAATTGATTTTTTAAGATTCGACATAAACAAAATTATGTCATCGGCATACAGGGAGATTTTATGTTCTGTTGGTCCAACTTTAATTCCATATATTTGTGACTGTAGACGTATCGCCATCGCTAAAGGTTCAATTGCCATAGTAAACAGTAAAGGTGAAAGTGGACAGCCTTGTCGACATCCTCTATTGATTTTTATTGATTTTGAAATATTGTTATTTGTTAGAATTTCTGCAGTAGCATTATTATATATTATCTGAACCCATTTTATAAAATTATTTCCAAGTCCAAACCTTTGTAAGACTTCAAAAAGAAAGGGCCATTCAACTCTATCAAAGGCTTTTTCGGCATCCAGTGATAAGAGAGCTGTATCCGGTGCTTCTTTATTAGAATAAATAATATTAAATAGTCTTCTTACATTATGGAAGCCTTGTCTTCCCTTTATAAAGCCATTCTGATCTCGATTAATAATATTTGGTAAAATTTCTTGTATTCGTCTTGCTAAAATTTTACAAATTATCTTAAGGTCGGCATTTAATAGGCTTATTGGTCTCATATTTTCACATTTATTAGAGGGCTTACCTGGTTTTGGCAACAGTATAATTAAGGCATTATTCATATATGATGGTAAATTACTATTTTGAAATGCTTCTAAAACCATTTCCAAAAAAGGTTTTGTTAATTTATTCTTAAATTTTTTATAAAGGTCAACTGGAAGACCATCTGGTCCTGCACTTTTTCCTGATTTCATATTATCAATGGCTAGTCCAACTTCTTCTTGACTAATTTTAGACTCCAGTATCTCCCTATTTTCATTTGGAATACACGGTATAAATAGTTCATTCAAAAACCCATGTAGTTTTGTTAAGTCAGATTCATTTTTGGTATCATATAATTTTTCATAGTAATCTCTAAAGGCTCTATTAATTTCTGAAGGATCTATAACTACCTGTCCATTACTTATAATACTGGTAATTGGTGTTTTAGATTCTAATTGTTTAATCTGCCATGCCAATAACTTTCCTGATTTTTCACCTTGTTCATAAAAAGATTGTTTCAATCTTAGAAGACTCGAGGCAGCTCTATTCGCTGATTTTTTGTCATATTCAGCTCTCAAAATCAGTAATTCGTTCTCCAACCTTGAATCTCTTCCTGCATATACTCTTTCTTGAAGAATTTTTATTTTATGTTCCAATTGGACTCTCTCCTCTCGAGTCTTCTTAGATTTTGAACCTGTATAACTAATAATATGTCCCCTAATAAAAGCTTTGAAAGCCTCCCACTTTACACATGCTGATGTTTGTGTAGTATTGATATCAAAGAACTCGTCTATCTGTTTTTCTATATACTTAACAAATTCCTCATCCTGAAGCCATTTATGCTGAAATTGCCATCTACCTGGTTCCTTTGTCAATTTCTTATCTACATACATTAGACAGCAGGGTGCATGATCAGAGATCACGATGTTATCATAAAAACAGTTTTGAATCTTGGACCTTAATTCTGTGGAGATCAAAAAATAATCTATACGTGAGAATGTCTTGTAGGTATTGGAATAACAAGAGTATGCTTTAACTTGTGGTTTCATTTCTCTCCATATATCTATCAATTTCAATTCTTTCATAAAATGATTAATGGTCATCCTACATCCATTGTGCGTACAGTCCAGTCCTGTTGATCTATCTATACTGGGATTCAATGTACAATTAAAATCCCCTGCTATTATATGTTGCCCTGTAAGTGATGATAAGATAAGAAATAAATTGGCAAAGAACTTTTGATCATCTATATTGGGACCATATAAGTTCACCAAATTTATGTTTTCTAATAGCAAAGATCCTTGAATGATTACATATCTTCCAAATTTGTCTCCAATTACATTTTTCACTTGAAATGGGACTGATTTATGTATGAGAGTCATAACTCCCCTGGCTCGGGATGAAAATGATGAGGTGAAAACATTTCCTTGCCATCTACTCCTAATTCTTTTTACATCTTGCTCTATTAGATGAGTTTCTTGTAAAAACACAGTTTTTGAACCCATGTCTTTTATTTTATTCATAACTTGTTTAAGTTTTTTTAAATTTTGTAGACCTCTGCAATTCCATGAAGTTAAATTAAGATTAACGCTTTGATTTATAATCAATAGGGTGTTTGGGATTACCTTGCAGTGTAAACATGCTCAAACAGAAAAGCAAAAAAATGAGTGGTTGAACATTCACCCTACAAACTACACACAAACAAATTCCCCCTTTCCACATTTGTGGCAATCCCCCCAAAAGCAAAAGAAAAATTCCGTCTCCCGATATAGCCATCGACCGTTCCACACCCACGAGGAACAGCCAAAGCCACTCCTTCTTCATCCTCCTAATCACCCTAACTCTACTGCTTTTAATAACGTAACATTAACTCTCTTCTGTAATTTTCCAATTTAACTCCAAATTTTTTTAGCAATTTTGTACCTTTTTTTTTTTTTTTTTTTTTTAATATGTAATACATTCTATATTTTGTAATCTTGTTATATGCTTCTAATCAGTTAAATGCTCAAATATTCTACCCTATATTCTGTTCATGCTTAGCTCCCACCAGTCTCTTCCTGGATCTTCTTGATGAGCTCCTGCGCCTCCTCGGGGGTCTTGAAGATGCGTGTTCTGCCCTCATATGTGACCAGAAGTCTTGCAGGGTGAATCACTCCATGACGAATCTCAAGGTTGCGCAGTTCTTTGCGGATGGGGTCAAACTGCTTCCTTAATTGTTGGATTCCTGAGGCCAAATCTGGGTAGAACCGCACCTGCTGATCTTGGTATTTAATTTCTCCTTTGGCCCGCACCGCGTTGGAGATCGTCATCCTGTCTCTGTAGCTGAGAAACTTCATAATTAGCGTCCTCGGTGCTGCCTTGTTACCTCTCGGTGGGCCAATTCGGTGGGAGCTTTCCAAGACGACTGATGATTTTAGCTCCGCGTTGTTCAGCGCCTCCGGGATCCACCCCTCCAAAAAGGAGCATGAATCACGACCTTCGGCTCCCTCCGGTAAACCCACCAGCCTCAGGTTGTTCCTTCTGGACCGAGATTCCAAGTCCAGAACACTATTTTCCAGATCTTTATTTTTTTTTTCCAAAGTGCGCACCTTTATTTGAAGTCCGCTAATTTCATCCTCTGCACTTGAGACACGAAGCTCCGCCTGCGTCACTCGCTCCACGCAGTCACCCAACTCCTTTCTCATTGCATCCAACGCTGCCATAATCCCATCAAGTTTAGCGGAAAAGTCTGCTCTCATTGAGCTAATGGCAGCCAGCACTGCACCTGTGCCGTCATCGTCAGCAGCAGCAGTTACCGCACCACCGCTAGTTTCATCCGCCATATCCGCAGCTTTTTCTACTGCGCCACAAACTTTAAAGTCCGTTAATTTGGACTGCTTCGGCGATTCAATTTTCCCCCCTCCTGATTTCCCAGCCTTAGTCTTCACCGGCATATCCTCACCCAAACGCTGGGAAAAGTTCTGTTCCAAATGAGAGAGTTATTTGCCGAATTTTTATTTCCAAGGGCAGAGCAGAGTGATACGTGTCCTTCTAGGCGGCCGCCATAACCGGAAGTCCTGACCTGAGATTTTTACCAGCTATCAGTAATAACCCAAGTAATCCATATATACAATGAAATCAAGGCAACTGTGTTCACAAAACAAGTTATATTTAATAAAGCGGAATGACACAGGGAATAAATATTGAACACATGAAGGAAAGGCGGTGCAAAAAGGCATAGAAAGCCAAGAAACCAGCTGGAATCCATCAGAATTTAGGAAGCCATTAAAAAGCCTTTAAAAAGGTCTGTGAATATCAGATTGCCACACCACAAAGAACTCATGATACAGCGAAGCAACAAGATCTTTCTAGACCTTTGTAACCTTGTTGTCATGGCGGCCGCTGGGCTGTCATCATCATCATCATCATCGTCAGCTGCGCACACACCGGCAGGTGTCAATCAGTGGCCTTTAAAGGCCAGAACCACTGACGGCTCAGCACGGAGTCATCTGTCGCCTTTGCCCAGCAATGAGCCGAGATCACGACCTCAAGCCAAAAATAAGACTAGGACCTCTCGCCAAGCCAAGCCACGTAAGCAACCTCTACATTCATCTTCTCCTAGCCTTTTCCCCTGTGCACAGGTGGACCTCCCTGGCGGCGGACAAACCACCCCAGCTGACGTGGCATCACCTCCTCCTCCTCGGAGCTCCTCCTCACCTCCGCTACGTCGAGCACCACGAGCACCGCTTCGCACGGGCACTCGGAGCCAGCAAGACATACCCTGTGGCACCTGCAAGTAAGCGTTACTATCTGCAGATCCTCCATCTTCACGAACAGCTGTAATTGTTTGTGCTTGTGTGTTCCAGGGTTGCCAGGTCGCCACCGGAAACGCTCAGCTCCAGTGACCAGACATCCACACACTCATTCACTCACACACCACACTCACCAATTATTAATAAAGAATAATTGTCTGATATCTACTCGTGTCAGCGTCTGTCTCCTGGGTCCCGAATCATGTCAGTACGACTCCGTCAAGTTGACCCAGCGGACAGCGCGCTGTCGCGCAGGCTAAACACTCTTAGCGCCCGAGTGGACATGATTGCACACCAACAGACAGTCATTCTCAACCAACTAACACAGGTTAATAGCCGGCTGGATCGTCTGGAAAGACGCCAGACGTTTCCCCCGGCAACCGGGGTTTTTTCAACCCCTGTAGGCGCACCTACTAGCCAAGCTAATGTACCATCTACACATCGTCTCACTCCTGTGCCAACCCCCGCCCGCTTCAGCGGAAAACTCGGGGAAACGCGAGGATTTATACTTCAGTGTGAATCAGTGTTTCTCCGCGTCCTGGGGGACTTTGCCACAGACCCGAGTAAAATAGGATATATCATCAACCTGTTGGGGGGGTAGAGCCTTAGACTGGGCCTACACAGTTACGTCTAAACCAGGTTATCCTGTTTTAACTTACCAGCAGTTCTTGGCAGAGTTTATGGAAGTGTTTGACCATACAGACCGGGGCACAGTGTTAACTGAACGGCTGCTAAGTCTGCGGCAGGGCAGTAGATCCGCCGCTGATTATGCCATTGACTTCCGGGTGTTAGCCGCTGAGATTGGGTGAGGGGAGCCAGCGCTTTGTGGTATCTTCCTCCGCAGTCTTAGCTCCGAGTTGAAGGATGAGCTAGTGGCACGGGACAAACCAGACAAGTTAGGGGAGTTAATTGCCCTCACCATTAGCCTGGACAGAGGACTAAAGGAGCGAGCGGCCGAACGGCGGACAGCTCCCCGTTCGAGTAAACCCCGCCCTCCCTCCACTAGCTCTCCCCTTCTCGCTCTACCCTCACCGGAGGAACTTCCGGAGCAAGAAGATATGACAATAGGGCAATCGGGAGTGTCAGCGGCAGAAAGACAGCGCCGCAGGGATCTGGGCCTATGTTTTTATTGTGGCAATGGGTCTCATGGGGTTGCTGAATGCCTGAATTGGTTAAAAAGGGGCGGTCCGTGGATCACAGTAGGGGGATTCACGGACAAAAACCAAAAAAAGCCCCTCACTAGTTGCTGCATTCCCATTAGGTTACTACACAAACACAAGGAACACTCCACACATGCCTTAGTTGACTCTGGAGCTGAGCAAAATTTTATCTCCAGAGACCTGGCAACCCAGATGGGCCTCAGCTGTCAACCTCTATGTCCTCCTGTCCATCTCGTCACCTTGTCCAAGGCGTCACTGACATCTGTTTCCCACCAGACAGCCCCTGTGTCAGTTATAGTCTCTGGGAATCACAGAGAGGAAATTAGGTTCTTAATTTTGCCCATCTCCTCCTCACCCGTCATCCTGGGGTACCCCTGGCTCCGGCTTCATAACCCCACCTTTGACTGGCAAGCTGGGAGTATTACAGCGTGGAGTTTGTTCTGTCTGAGTGCCTGCCTTCAATCTGCGGCGTGCGCCCCTTCGGTCTCGGTGCCCCTACCTTCGACGCCACCCCCGGACCTGTCCAAGGTACCTGAAGTCTACCACGACCTGGGGCCAGTATTCAGCAAGTCACGGGCGCTGTCCTTCCCCCCCACCGTCTGTATGACTGTGCGATCAACCTCAAGGCTGGAGCCCCTCTTCCGGTGAGTCGCCTGTACAGCCTGTCCGCCCCGGAGCGCGAGGCCATGGATACTTATATCAAGGAGTCTCTGGCTTCTGGTATCATCCGCCCTTCGTCATCGGCCGTGGGTGCTGGGTTCTTCTTCGTGGGGAAGAAGGATGGTTCGCTACGCCCCTGCATCGACTTCCGGGGTCTCAACGAGATCATGGTCAATGATAAATATACTCTGCCCTTGATGAACACCGCCTTTGACTCCCTCCAGGGGGCGTCCTGGTTCACCAAGTTAGACCTGCGGAACGCCTATCACCTGGTGCGCATCAGAGAAGGCGATGAGTGGAAGACGGCTTTTCGGACCCAAGCGGACATTTCGAACACCTAGTGATGCCGTTTGGGTTAACCAACGCTCCAGCCGTTTTCCAGCAGTTGATAAACGACGTTCTTTGGGACTTCCTCAACTCCTTCATGTTTGTCTACCTCGATGACATACTCATCTTCTCACGCACGTTGGAGGAACACCAGGTGCATGTGCGACGGGTCCTGCAGCGCCTTCTGGAGAACCAGCTGTTCGTCAAGGCAGAGAAGTGCGAATTCCACACTGACCGGACCTCTTTCCTTGGTTTCATCATCGCCCGGAATCAGGTGCTTCCCGACCCGGCCAAGGTCAAGGCGGTGGTGGATTGGCCCACGCCCACGTCCAGGAAACAGTTACAGGGGTTCCTGGGCTTCACCAATTTCTACCGTCGTTTTGTGCCTAATTTTGGAAACATCGCCCGCCCCCTGACTGCTCTCACTTCCCCTAAGACCCCTTTTCGCTGGAGTGAGGAGGCTGCCGGGGCGTTCGGGAAACTTAAGGAGGAGTTCGCTTCGGCCCGTGTGCTGACCCAGGTGGACCCGGAGCTGCAGTGCCTGGTGGAGGTGGACGCTTCGGATTCGGGAGTGGGGGCCGTTCTCTCACAGCGCTCTCCAGTGGATGGCAAGATTCGACCGTGTGCTTACTTCTCCCATCGCCTAACGCCCGCAGAAAGGAATTACTGCATAGGAGACAGGGAGCTGCTGGCGGTGAAACTCGCCCTGGAGGAGTGGAGACACTGGCTGGAGGGGGCTGCCCAGCCGTTCGTCGTTTGGACTGACCACCGCAACCTTGAGTACCTCAGGACGGCTAAGCATTTGAACGCACGCCAGGCTCACTGGTCGCTCTTCTTCGGCCGCTTTAACTTTACCATCACCTACCGGCCGGGGAGCAAGAATGGTAAGCCCGACGCCCTCTCGCGGCAGTTCGACGCACCATCCACCGAGGATCAGGAGGTGACCATCCTGTCATCCTCTTGTGTGGTGGGTGCACTGCCTTGGGGTATCTGCAAGAGGGTCCGAAGAGCGCAGGAGACGGATCCAGATCCGGGTGGGGGTCCTCCGGGTCACTTGTTCGTTCCCCGCTCTATCAGGGGCCAGGTAATTGAATGGGGCCACGCGTCCAAACTGGCGTGCCATCCGGGTGTGGGTCGGACCACTGATCTCCTCCAGAGGACCTTCTGGTGGCCAGGGTTGAGAAAGGATGTCCACAGTTATGTCTGGGCCTGCGCTCAATGCACTACTGGGAAAACATCATCATCCCCCCCGGCGGGTCTTCTGCACCCTTTGCCCGTTCCTTCTCGCCCCTGGTCCCATGTTGCCATGGACTTTGTGACCGGCCTGCCCCCCTCCGATCACTTTACTACAGTTTTGACGATTGTGGACTGTTTTTCTAAGGCAGCCCATTTTGTGCCTCTCCGGGGGCTGCCTTCGGCGCGGGAGAGGGCGGACCTTCTTGTCCAACATGTGGTCCGTCTTCACGGCATCCCCGCTGACATTGTTTCGGACCGAGGACCACAGTTTGTTTCCCAAGTTTGGAAGGCATTCTGCGCAGTGCTGGGGGCCACAGCCAGCCTCTCCTCTGGGTACCACCCGCAGAGCAACGGCCAGTGCAAGCGTGCAAATCAGGAGCTGGAGGCTGCGCTGCGCTGTATCATCTCCTCCTGCTCCTCTTCTTGGAGCACGTATCTACCTTGGATCGAGTACGCCCATAACACCACGGTTTCCTCTGCTACGGGGATGTCCCCCTTCAAGGCATCTCTAGGGGTTGATCCACCACTGTTCCCAGAGGAGGAGAAGGAGGTAGCTGTTCCTTCAGTACAGACCCACGCCAGGCATTGTCGGCGGGTCTGGTCCATCACCCGCAGAGCCCTTCTGAGAACCACAGAACGCAACATCCAGGTGGCCAACCGCCACAGGAGACCCGCCCCGGACTATAAGGTGGGTCAAAAGGTCTGGTTGTCCACTAGGAACATTAGTGTGCCGGCTGAGAAGCGCAAGCTAATCAAGCGCTTCATCGGCCCCTACGTTATTTCTCGTATTGTCAATCCTGTGTCTGTGCGTCTTGCTCTCCCCCCTTCCATGCGCATCTGCCCCACCTTTCATGTCTTCCAGGTCAAGCCGTACATCTCCGACCCTCTGTGCCCACCCCCCGCGGCTCCTGCCCCCCCGAGGATGATCGATGGCCATCCGGCCTGGGGGGTGACTGCCATCTTGGATGTCCGCCGGCGGGGCCGAGGTCTTCAGTATTTGGCGGACTGGGTGGGGTTTGGTCCTGAAGATCGCTCTTGGATTCGCCCAGCGTTGATCCTCGACAAGCAGCTGATCCGCGATTTCCATCGGGTGAATCCAGGTAGGATTGGGCAGGTGCCTGGAGGCACCTCTAGAGGGGGGAGTACTGCCATGGCGGCCGCTGGGCCGTCATCATCATCATCATCATCGTCAGCTGCGCACACACCGGCAGGTGTCAATCAGCGGCCTTTAAAGGCCAGAACCACTGACGGCTCGGCACGGAGTCGTCTGTCGCCTTTGCCCAGCAATGAGCCGAGATCACGACCTCAAGCCAAAGCTAAGACTAGGACCTCTCGCTAAGCCAAGCCACGTAAGCAACCTCTACATTCATCTTCTCCTAGCCTTTTTCCCTGTGCACAGGTAGACCTCCCTGGCGGCGAACAAACCACCCCAGCTGACGGGGCATCACCTCCTCCTCCTCGGAGCTCCTCCTCACCTCCGCTACGTTGAGCACCACGAGCACCGCTTCGCACGGGCACTCGGAGCCAGCAAGACATACCCTGTGGCACCTGCAAGTAAGCGTTACTATCTGCAGATCCTCCATCTTCACGAACAGCTGTAATTGTTTGTGCTTGTGTGTTCCAGGGTTGCCAGGTCGCCACCGGAAACGCTCAGCTCCAGTGACCAGACATCCACATACTCATTCACTCACACACCACACTCACCAATTATTAATAAAGAATAATTGTCTGATATCTACTCGTGTCAGCGTCTGTCTCCTGGGTCCCGAATCATGTCACTTGTTGTTGCAAAACATAATGGTGGCATTGGTTACAGGCACATTTCTAAACTGCTGAATGTTCCAGTAAGCACTGTTGGAGCCGTCATTCAGAAGTGGAAAGAACATCATTTAACCATAAACTGGACACGACCAGGAGCTCCTCGCATGATTTCTGATAGAGCATTATCAGAGAATCAGAGAAGAATTATCAGAAGAGGTATCCAACAGCAAAAGACCACTTGTGGAGAGCTCAAGAAAGACCTGGATTTAGCACATATTTCTGTTTCAAAGAAAACAATAAGTAATGCAATCAGCCAACATGGGCTCTATGCCCGCTCACCTTGCAAGACTCCATTGCTGAAGAAGAAGCATATTGAAGCTCATTTAAAATTTGCTGCACAACATTTGGGCAAGCCAATAAAATACCGGGAGAATATAGTCTGGTCAGATGAGACCAAAATTGAACCTTCTGGATGCCAAAACACACAGCATGTTTGGAGGAGAAATTGCCTGCACATCTCATCATGGTGTGTGTGTGTGGGGGGGGGGGGGGGGGGGGTTAGCAAATGGTACAGGCAGACTTCATATAGTTGATGGAAAGATGAATGGACAAGATGTACAGAGACATCCTTGATAAGAACCTGTTGCCATCTGCCAAGATGCTGAAGATGAAACGAGGGTGGACATTTCAGCAAGACAATGCCCCCAAACACACAGCCAAGGAAACTCTCAACTGGCTCTAGAGAAGGAAAATAACGCTGCTAGAATGGCCCAGTCAATCACCTGACCTGAATCCAATTGAAAATCTATGGAACGAACTGAAGGTCAGAGTTCA
This sequence comes from Pholidichthys leucotaenia, assembly GCA_020510985.1. Taxonomy (NCBI): domain Eukaryota; kingdom Metazoa; phylum Chordata; class Actinopteri; order Cichliformes; family Pholidichthyidae; genus Pholidichthys; species Pholidichthys leucotaenia. Next base: position 329,081,346 of record CM035840.1, on the reverse strand, counting down.
TAGAAGACACCCACAGAACCTTCAATATTTGACAGTTTGTGTGGAAGAATGGCCTAAAAATCACTCCTGAGAAATGCTTGTGCCTAGTTTCTCCATACAGGAGGAGTCTGGAAGCTCTTATTACCAACAAAAGCTTTTCTACTAAATATTAAATGAATTTCACCAAGCCTAAATGAAGTGTGTCATTCCACTTCATTTAATATAACTTGTTTTGTGAACAGAGTAGCCTTGATTTTTTTGTATGTATGGATTACTTGGGTTGTTACTGATATCTGGTGAAAATCTCAGGTCAATGGCTCCATCAGAAATGTGTTGAATGAGAAAAATGTGGACGTATTCAATACTTATTTTCCCCGCTGTAAACCATGCTTGGTAAGCTAACTTGTTCACTTTCAGTTGTGCACATGATTGACAACTAGGATGGCCAATAATAGAGCAGTGGGCAGGTATAAAGGATGTGCTGGTCTGAGTTTACTATGTAAGTGACGTCCCATGAAAAAGTGAAGTGAAAAACGACTTAAAAGCTGTGTATTTTTTAAGACAAGTGAGCATTTTGATATTTTTTAGATAATCAATAGACGCCTTTCAGAAGGTTAAAGCTTACAAAAGGACCATTTTTCAGTCAATGACCCCTTTAACTTAAGGGATTTTTTGAGAGCATGTAGACAAGAAAAAATACAAAAGCACCCGGAGAGCGCATACCTCTACCAAGGCTCCTTCCGTACCTCATGGATCACCTCCAAAATGTAATGGGTTTGTGTGTACGCCACAAAGCAGTTCTGGTGAAAATTGCATCAAAGTTATCTGCCATGATTTGTAAAGGCAGGACCCAGATGTAAGACTCAAGTTTAAAGTTTTATTTTGAGCTGGTCACCCTGACACAGTTTGGGGGCTCAAAAAATAATGAATTCCGACAAAACAAACTCTTACCCTCCACAGAGTCCAAACCCAAACACACACACATGGGGCCAACCACAGTCCAAGGCCCCAAAACAGGAACATGGCAGGTTGGGTGGTCTATCCAAGTTCCTGGCCCACCGGACTGGAGCACAAGGCGGATCAGGTCGCCAGCCGAGCCAGATTGCTGAGTCAGGGGTTCAAGGGGCCTACCCCAGTCCACAGACCCCCAGACCAGAATGCAGGGCAGGTCCAACAGTCTGCCACTGTCCTTAGGCCACCGAACCGGAGAACAAAGTGGAACAGCGGCCGTTGGGACACAGAGCTCACCAAACGTACACAAAGGAGCTGTATGCTCAGTGAGTGGTGACTGCTGCACATTGACCCCAGCCTCTGAAAGAGCAGGTGGTGGCCCACCGGCCTCTGGAATGACAAGTGGAGCAGACTGCTCGGACAGCCCAGGTGGAGCGGACTGCTCGGACGGCCCAGGTGGAGCGGACTGCTCAGCCTCTGGAATGACGGGTAGAGGTTCCCCGACCTCTGGAATGACAGGTAGATGAGGTGGAGCGTTATCCTCCTGCGGCTCCATCCTCGACACAGCCACCTTGGACAAGGGAGGAGAACAGGAAGTCAGTGAGGTGACACCACAGTCAACGGCAGCAGAGACTGGTGGAGAGGACCCAAAAGCTGGTGGAATCTGTGCATGGGTCCCCACCAGGAGCAAGCAAGTCTTTTCTAAAATAGTTGTTGAAAATAAGGGAAAAGGTACTTACCTTAACTACTGGTCTCCTGCTGCCAGGGTGATGACCTCAGGATGAGCTGCTGGAGTGGCGAACTGTGGATGAGCTGCAGTTGCGGTGGCCTCTGGAGGAGCTGCAGCAGTGGCAGCCTCTGGAACTCTTGATGAAGGTGCACTGGCCTTTGGAACAGCTGATGGTGGCCCCTCCCGCTCCGGACACTAGAGAATCCTCCAACTTGGAAGATAGCAGCAGAAGAGCCTCCAGCTTGGCGACCTGTGACCGCAGACCCAACAGGAGCACGTCAACCTCCGCCGTATGCTCTGGAGCTGACGGCTGATGCGCAATAATCTCAGGAGCCTACACTGGAGCTGGGGAGTGATGTGGAGCTGCAACTGGAGCTTGAGAGCAACGTTTTCCTGGTACTGGAGCTTCAGGAACAGCAGGCACCTCCATTATCAGTTGGTTCCCACCCAGTATAGGTGAACACTCCGAAAATAGCAGAGGAGAGGGGGGAGATGCAAGGGAGGATGGGTGGATGGAAACAGCGGCAGCAGAGATGACAGCAGATTACGGTAAAGAGAGCTCAGGAGTGGTAGTAATTGACTGCTGCTGAGCCCCCTCACCAGGAACAGGACAAGACCTTTCTGTGGTAGATGTTAAAGAATGGAAATGTACTTGCCTCTGTTCCCTTTCTGCCACCGCGGGTGAGTCTAACGAGTCCTCCCGGGGGTTCACAGAGCTTGCCCAACGAGGAGCCACTGCCCAATGGTGTGTTGCAGTTACTGCGCGGAGGGAGGAGGGTATGGAGGTCTGCTGTGCCTGCGGTGGTGGAGTAATACTAGACTGCTGTGTTCCCTGGCGCCGGCACGGGCCGCGTCTTCCCTCAGCTCACCATTGTTTCACTTACCCTTACTCTCCTCTGATCGCCAACGGCATCTCCACCAGACCCTGGACCAACACTTGCAGAAAGGGAAGGGTGTGTAGGAGTCCCACAAGCTGGGGGCAACGCCGAAGTGTAGGGAAATCCTCAGTGACTCTGGAGGTGCTTTCCAAGAGACTGAGGGCTCATTCCGGCATATCGGAGGAGTGGGCGTCCTCGATGAGGCTCTTGATTAAGGAGGCAGCTCAAACCTTCCTTTCGTCGAGGCCCATAGAAGAAAACTTGGAGTCCGCTGGGTCCATTAGGCTGGTGTCCTTCTGTCACGGTTTGTAAAAGCAGGACTCAGATGCGAGACTCACGTTTAAAGTTTTTATTTTGAGCTGGTCACCCTGACACAGCTTGAGGGCTCAAAAAATGATGAATTCAGACATGAATAAAACTCGGCAGGATACAGACAAGCAAGGCAGGAACAAGAAGCGTGTTGATCACACATGTATGACAAGGACACCAGTGCAGAGCATAGATTGACACGGACATAAATAAACAACGAGCTAATCACAGGACACAGCAGGGAAGCATCATAAGATGGGCACGGCTGCACGGACAATCACAGACAGGGGATGTACATGAGACATGAACAGAGGGCCGGGGGAGACAAGACCATGGCAAATAATAATACTAATAATAATAATCATAATCAACAGAAAGCCAGACAGAAACCATTTCCATAAAACTTAAATACAGCCATAATACACTAAGAACTCAAGCAAGGATAATGACAATACAAGAACAGAATCATGACTGTAATAACAAATAATAATAAATGCAGAAAATCCTAAGATACAAACTCAAAGCGAGGATGTGGGCTGGGACCCCATGTTCAAGTGACAAGGAAAATCAACAATAAATCAAAGTGAGGACCTGGGGCCCAGTCCACGTCTTGACACTATCCAGTAGTTTTGGAGGATTCTTGCTAACACACTGTGAGAAGATAAGACCCTTGGTGGAGGTATGCATTTTCGGATCATCATCAAAATGTAAGTGGTTCCTCTCTAGCCCAAGGGCCACCTATGGTGAAAATTTCATCCAAATCCATCTAGTAGTTTTTGTGTAATTTACAGTCATGTGAAAAAATTTGGACACCCCTTTAAATATTCAGTTCTTTATTAAAAAATGTTCACATATCTATTTCTAGCCTTGTTTTGGTTTTTATTTGCATTTTTTAAAATTTATTTTAGCCATTTTAAGTGGGAATGAATATGAGGGTGTCCTGATTTATTCTTCAGTATTTGTTTAGAATTACATTTTACAGAAAATTTGAAAAAAATACTTTAATTCCTTTTTAATTGTTTAGTTGTATTACGTTAATCTCCCAGTATTTTTAACATTGATATTAAATATCCACATGTCCAAATATGTTAAAAAAACACACAGGCTTATACAGGGTGTCCTAATTTTTTCACATGACTGTAGCTGCACAAATACAAACAAGGTCCTTGGTGGAGGTATGTACTCTCAGATCATCACCAAAATTTAATGGGTTCATCCTTGGCCCAAGGGCTACCTCTGGTGAAATTTTCATCAAAATCCGTACAGTAGTTTTTGCGTAATCCTGCTAACAAACAAACCACCTCGATTACATTACCTCCTCGACAGAGGTAAACAAAAAAATAAAAAGCTCCTTTTAGATGCCCCAATTTAGGGAATCCCTGTAAGACTTCAACCCAAATTTCCAAAGACAAACTGTCAAAGTCTAATTGTACAGATATTAAAATTATTACATTCACAGTCCATTCACAGAAGACCACAGTGTTAGTTCTAAAGTGGTTTATTGGTGGCAATTTACTGTAATAATTGGATTTATCAGGTTTCATTAAACCAGGAAATCAATTGTAAGTAAACCTTGAGATAAAAGAGCATAACCAAGATGAAGACGAGATCCTGATACAGTGATACATGATGGTGTTTTGATGCTCTCACTACATTATTCTGCCTTACCTGACATGCACAAACACGCACGTTCCTGCTTCTCTTTACTAAAGGAATGGATTTTTTTTTTACCCATTACCGTGATCAGTGCATAGAATTACCCAACAGGCTCGATCACAGGCATGGGGATGGCAAATTGTTTTATTTAAAGTATAAAAAGGAAAACCCCAACATTAATGGTCAAAAAACAGAGCCCAAGACACCTGACCAGAGTATGATCAGAACACCACGATCATACTCACTCTCCCTAAACCTTGTCCAGCTCCGAGAACGCCCTCGCTGCCAAGGCGTTAAAACTGTTAAACCAGTCCCCACAGCGCCCTCACACAAACACGCACCCACACACACACACACACACTCTGCGCCGCTGAGGCCGCAGCGCGGTGATAGATGGAGGCGGCGGAATGGCGCAGTGCTTGTCGAAGTCCCGGCGGTACACGGCTTTATTCCTGTTTCAGCGCTCTTCCTGCTTTCTCGCTGCCTTGCTTTTCCCTCTTGCTAACACACACAGAGACACACATGTCGCAGTTTCTCTGCATCCCTCCTTCTTACCTTGATTCCTTTCTTCTTGAGGACGCGTTCATGCAAACGCTCCTCGCATAATTACTCATTCTTCCTGTAAACACGCTAAAACGTGAACGTTTCTTTATGAGGAATGGCAGCACATTTGGGACAATAGTTCTAACAACAGTCAGAGGTGGGTAGAGTAGCCAGAAACTGTACTCAAGCAAAATCATTACCTTAGGACGACTGACTATAACCTGCGGCTCTGGAGCCACATGTGGCTCTTCTGCCCACAACCAACGGCTTGTTAAAGCCGTGACAAAAAAACTCAAAACTTTCAGTGAGGAAAAAATTATACATTTTCTAGAAAAATAACAAATTTATAAGAAAAGCTGAAAATGTGCGCCAAAAATTCTCACAAAAAAGAAGTCTCACAAGAAATAGTCACAAAATTTCTGAGGGAAAAAAAACACATTTAGTGAAAAAGTTACAACTTTTTTAAGACTGTTAAAAGTAGAGTAGTTTATGTAGAAAGTGCTACAAACTTACCCGAAAAGGTAGCAAATTAACAAACGGAGAAAAGAGCAAACTGATTAGAAAGTAGAACCTTTACGCCAGAAATATGGAAAATATAGGGGGAAAGTTGCAGTCTTATGCAAAAATCACTTGCAAATTTGTAAGAAAAAAAAAATCACATTTCTGGAAGAAAAAAAAATCTGACTTACTGGAAGCATTGCATTTTTACAAGAAAAAATGTCACACTTTATGTGGAAAGTGGCAGCAGTTTTACCTGAAAAGGTAACAGATTTTCAAAGAAAAATAAAAGCAGAAAATCTCTCCCAAACATCTCACAAACTTTGGAACAAGGTATTTTTATGAGGACACCCCCCCCCCCCCCGTATTGATGGTGTCAGGCCAGTTTGTCCAGGTAACGTTACTGTTTTACCTTAGTTTCTACGCTCAGATATTTTTGTGGCTGGCTCTTTGTGTAGTAGACATTGCTGCTCATATTAATTACTCATGTACAAGTTAGTCACCAAAAATACGTAAGAATAACTATCTACTAAAAAGTTGAGTAGTAACAGCTTCACTCTTTACGTTTTTGGGTTTTTTTCTCTGAAATTTATGACTACTTTCTCAAAAGTGCCAGTTTTTTTTCCTCTTAAATTTGTGACTTTCCTTGGGACAAGAAGGACCGTTTCCTCATTAATTTGAAATCGTTCTTCAGATAAATTTGCAATTTCTTGCAAATAAATTTTAAATCTTTTTTCTCATAAACTTACATTTTTTCTCCCTTTTTCCTTGTACATTTGGAAATTTTTTCATAAATCTTTCCTGTGCGCCCTAAAAATTTAGAACATTTTTTGTGAAAAATTTGCAACTTTTCTTCTTTTTTTTCTCATAAATTTGCAACTTTGAGTTTGTAAATGTTTTTAAACTTTTTTTCTTGTGAATTTATGAACTACCACCAGTTCAGGAAGATTTTTCATCTCTCTTAAATGTGTTAGTCTGTGGTGAATAAACTTGACACATGGTTTCTGTTAAATACAAATACAGTAAAGTGATATTTTTGGTTCTAACAATATAAAGAAAAATCACATTTCTAAGTGGTTTTTAAATCACTGGAGTTTTCTTCATAAATGTACTCATGTAAGAGTAAAAAGTATCATAGAATAAAACTAAAGCACAATTTTGTGAAAATGTTACTTGTGTACATATTAGGCTGTGCGATATGGCAAAAAATTCATATCACGATATAAGTCATCTTATATCACGATAACGGTATATATCATGATATACATTTTCTGTAAATTCTACAGTTTAGATAATCACATAAAAAGGACCATCTTTTTTTTAACTTTTTTTACATGTACCGTTTTCCCTCATAATTTTGCAGTGTTGTGATAAAATAGTTTTTAATGTGCATGTGAGACTTGATTTTCATAAATTTCAGGGTTTTCTTCTAAATCATATAGGAATAAAAGGTAAACAGTAAGTTAAATATTTCCTGAGCCAGAGAAGAAAAGCAAAAAAAAAAAAAAGAAAGAAAAAAGAAACAGATAACATAAAAAAATGTGTGAAAATGAGAAAATTACCCATGGCTGTCACCTACAGATATAAATTAGCTGTTAGTTTCTGTGAAAATGTAAGTGTAGGCCTGCAGCCTGCCATTCTGGCCTGATTTAACCTGTTTGCTTCTTAGTAAAAATATTTCAGATTGGTCATGATCTGAAAGTCAAAGGCACAAAATACCTGTGATGACTTTAACTTGATTCATTATCGCTACTTGACTAATTATTAGAAATCAAATGAATTATATTAAGAGCCAACTTGCTCCTCTGACCTGTTTTAATTTATTTATTATTTATTTTGCATGCATGTCCAACCATCATGCACTTTTGCAGCTTTAATAAATTTTTTCCAGACAAAACTAAGAAACTCAGCAGTAATTTAAACCAAAGAAACAATGGTCTGCTACGGTTTCCAGTTAGCACAACTTAGCATCGTCATTTACATTTTATAATTAGATATGGTGTTAATGTTACTTACCTCCTATTAAAACAAGGTTAGCGGACTATCCTCTCTGATGCAGCATGAAGGAAAACCCATCAATCCCACATCCCTGGCAAACAGGAGTAGCAGCTATCTGAGCTGGTAGTTTGGAGTTAGCATTAGCATCCACAGGACTGAAGCCTCGCCGCCCACCACACCTGTTCCACTGTGCGCACCGCAGAGGAGAGACGGGGCTCTGGCGAGTAGTGGTGAGGAGCTTTACTGAATAAACGGGAGTATGTGCATTTTAAATAACGATATAAACGATAGAGTATTCTATGAAACAATAGATGTTTTTATATCGTCATCCGATATATATCGTCATATTGCACAGCCCTAACATGTAATGGGTGGATGGATGGACTTTATTGATCCCAAACAGGGAAATTATAGAAATTAATTACAACCCAGCTCTAATAATAATAAACTACAACCTCATTTGCACTATGCAGTCGTTTGTACGTTCACACACTTCTGTCTGTCCTCGTTCATTCGTCCTCTTTGCCTCCATGTGCGGCTCAGTGAACATCCTTTACACAGCGTTACAGCATTATTGCCGTCATTGTCATTCATATTTTCCTCCGCAGTCATCTGACTTCACAAGTTATTGCAGTCCTAGTTGGCATATTAGCTTGACTCCTGTGTTCACTCTTTATTCTGAATGATGGCTTTTGTGCTTCAGCAGGGAAATGCAGGTCTAAACGTAGAACTAGGGCAGTTAGGAATATGTGGTTACAAAGTGACTTTGGAGCAAAGAACTATTGCTCACATCCTAATTCACACCAAACTGAACTTTGCTTAATTGTCCAATTAAACCCCTTTTTTTTTGCCAAAATTGCACCTAGTATTGACCACACAGGGGTGGAGACAGATTAGAACGCTAATATGCTCATTTAAAGGACTTGTTAAGGAAAGTTTTTAAAAGTTTCTGAATAATACCGTGTTTGACATTGAGCCAGTCTGTTCTCTGTCCTGGGGTGTTTGTACGTGCTCGTCCATCAATGCTGCTGGTGTGTTGCCTCAGCTCTGAAAGTGTGACACACCAGACAGTGGAAAGAGCAGCTGCGTAGTCACCACTATAACTAGTATATAAATTTATGTTCATTTATTAGTCCAGTAAACCAGGAAACCTACCCTTAAATTCATGTTTACCACTCTGTCTCTCTTTTTGTTGGTTTGGCTGACTGTTAGCAGGATTACGCAGAAACTACTGGATGGATTTTGATCAGACTTTCACCAGAAGTGGCCCTTGGGCTACGGCTGAATCCATTAGTTCGTGGAGGTGATCCAAGAGTGCACGCCTCCACAAAGGCCCTATCTTGCAATGTTAAAGAAAGTGGAAAAAGTGATCCAGAATCCACATCCTGACTTAGATTCAATTCAATTCAACTTTATTTGAATAGCACCTAATCACAACAAAGGTCATCAAGGCACTAGATACATAAGCACAAGTCAGTTCAGAGAAAAACCCCAACAATCAAACAACCCCCTATGAGCAAGCACTGGGTGAGGGTGGGAAGGAAAAACTCCCTTATAGGAAGAAACCTGCGGCAGAAGCACGCTCAGGGAGGGGCCCTCATCTGCCAAGACTGGTTGGGGGGTGAGGGGAGAGAAGAAGAAAAAGAAGAAAGACGAGACATACCATTCATACAGATAGCAGCAACATTCGCACAGATATGATGTGCAATGTTGTGTCAAAGCTAGGCTAACCTTACAGCATTTGTATAGGCTTTTTTTTTAAGGCTTATTAAGCTAGCTAACAAATCTCATAGGTAACACTGCAAGCAAACACATGCGTAGCTGGACCTAGTGGCGTAATGCTCAAACACTATGCATAACTGGCAGATCAGATCAGATCACCTCCAAAATCTAATGGGTTCATCTGAAATCCGACAGACCTTGGCGGAGGTATGCGCTCTCCGAGTGCCCTCTTGCTCAGTAGTCCCCAACCTGTTGTCTGTGGGTGAATGGGTGCCTACAGCAGTGTTGTTCAGCCAGGGTGCTGTGGTGTGTTTGGGTTTCTGTGGGAAATCATCTACTTTTTGAATTTGGTCCAAAAATTGCCAGTAATTTTGCCATTGTTGTGTGTGGGTGCATACAGAACTCAGACACAACAGTGTGAAATTATTTGCAATTTTTTTTTTGACCAATTAACCAGTGAAATTAGATCATTTCCCATGGAAAGGTGAACATGCCAGGAAACCCTGGCGGTAGAACACTGGCCTACAACACACGTGCACAACAGTGGCACATTAGTTATGATTTTTTTGGACCAGTTAAGAAGTGAAATTGGCAGAAGTTCATATGGAGACCTGAACATTCCGGGGAGCCCAGGTTGGGAACCAGTGCTCTAATTTAGGACATAAATTCAGTTCTAAGTCATAGGAAATGTTTGTGGGTTCAGCAATTACTGTTTGTATTGCTGTACAATTCGGCTGTATTGATAAACTTTTCTTTATTAATCCTGTCCTTGTCAGAGCTTTATGTTTAGGTTTCCAGACAGCTCCAGCATGTTTTACCAAACTGACTTATTTTTCTAAGATGTCCAAAATATTTTTGTTTAAGGAATATACCAGCAGTGGACTCATCAAAAGAACGAACACAACTTATATTTTTACAGACAAAAAAAATGGGGTTTTTTGTTCGTTTCTTTTTTATCACGCACTCAAAAGGTTTTGGGGTTTTTTTCCCACTGTTGCAGGCTTGGTGTTTCGTTGGTCACTGCATGCTGTTACTTCCAGCTTCCTGTGGAGCTTCTTTACTGTATTTTGCACCCCGACATGTTGCACTTGCTCACGACATCTGTCACAGCACCTTCCACAGAATATCTCACCAACGACGAGCAAGTGTTGGGCAATAAACAGTGAAATATCTGGTCCTTGGTAGGGAAAGGGTTAAACAATATTGCTGCTTCTCACTTTATATGTAGAACTCCTTGGAGATGGCTTCAGCCCCTTACATGTCCTTCCCTGATGTCTACAATTAAATTGTGGGTAACAGATTTAGATTTAGTGTGCATAAAAAAAAAAAAAAAGCTTTTCCAGTCCACTGCATAACAGGGCGGCCGAGCTTCTCATTTTTGAAAGTCGACTCATTATTCTAGGAGACGTTTTCTTCCTGGGACCCACATAAATTGACCTGACGTCCCACAGTGTTGTGGATGTCAGCGCGAAAACCGTAACCTCCTGCCCCCCCCCCCCGCAATACCTGAGCAGCATCCCAGGCAGACGGCAGGATGTTATGACAGGCGTGGAATTAGAATATGGCTGCTGCTGTTTCTGTGGTTATTGCTGTTGTTGTTGATGGAGGGAGCAGAGTGGGAAGAGGAAGACAGAAGAAGAAGAGGAGGACGATTGCAGTCCTTCATGCGTGGTTTACTGCCTGAGTTTAATACGTGCTGAAATGAGTTTGGTATTGTGTAAGTACAGCAGTTCCTCTGCTAATGGTTTCATAGCAGCGCGCCGATGGCGGATGGTAATGTGAGGGTAGCACTTAGCAGTCCAATGGCCTTATGGCACGTCCTCAGATGGAAGCGTCTAATATGGAGCGGCCTCACCGTCAGCAATTTCAACAAACCAATTTCTCAAATTAGTCGCCGAGTCCCCTGACTAATAAGTGAACTATTCATTGAAATCAACCAATTGTGCTTACAAATTACGTCCCCCCCATTTAAAAACTGAGAATGGCTTGCCATCCATTTTCCTATTTCTGGTTATGGCGTTTATTGTTTATTGTTCATTCATCTGCACCTTCTGCATTTTCTGTGACCACCCAGCAAAACAATTAATGGCTTTGATTTGCTCATATTAATGCAGTGCGTCTGATTGTGCAAAATAAAGGAGGCTTGTGGCCAAAGATGAAAGCAAGATTTATAGTCTGCATTAATTAACCATCAAAATAAGTATTACAGAAGTGAAGAAATGTTCCTCTATCAAGATTTGTTCTCAGAAAAGTTTAGGTTTCATGCTGGCCAGTACACAGTACTGCATGTGCAGCATGGCATAGGGGTGTAGTCGTTAGCGCGGTTGCCTCACAGCCAGACCAGCTCTGGTTTGAATCCCCAGGTGAGCGGGGGTCTCTGTGTGGCGTTTGCATTTTCTCCCCTTGTCTGTGTGGGTTTACTCAGGTTTCCTCCCACAGTTGGAAGACATACAGTGTTAGGTTAGCTGGTGATTCTGAATTGATTTCTACAGCCATAAAACAGAAGGGGAACTTATGGTAGTTGAGTGCATTCTTCAGCAGCCGACAGGTACTTGAGTATATCTACTCTAGTACAGTATATGTGCTCCAGTATCGGATACTTTATACTCTTGAGTAAATTTTAAAGGAATAAAAATGTACTTTTACTAGAGTACATTTGGCCATTCTCTCTGTGTTACTTTTGATTTCACTGATTTGAAAACTTTTTAGAAATGTACTTGTATTTTTTTGTGTAGTAAAAACTCATTTTAGTGTATTCATAATTATATTTCACTGAAATCAGTGTTGAAATCATTAGGGATGCACCGTTGGTGAACTTTTAGGCTGGTACTTATGTAAAAAAATAACCCAAACTGAACTAAAGAGAGATGCAGACCCACGCCTTACAGCCCATATCCCTGTTGGAATGTCATGTAGTAGGGAAAATCCCTGGTTGACCTTCTGCTACAATCCTGATGGGATGCCAGAACCTATCTTCAGACCTTACTACTCTTCAAGGTTGAATGCAGGGTCCAGGTCATTGGACATTCACGAGCTGTCCCACACCCCGTTCTAAGTTGTGTTAGAATGCGACGGTTCTATCTCTCATAATAAGCCTAAACTGATTTTGACCCTTTATGAAAAAATGACCCTGTGACCCTGACCTTTGACCTTTTGTCCCCAAAACATAGCCAAACGTGGTACTCCTGTGGTCAACCTGTGTGCCAAGGTTGAGCACTCTAGCATCATTTCTCCATCAGCATGAGCAATATGTTGGGTGATAGCTGATAGCGATTGTTTCTTTTGTTTTTGTTTTCACGTATTTCATCTTCATTGTTGTTTATTTTGGGGTAAATTATTGCCACACAACTGGGCCACATTCGAAAAATATCATCCACTGCCGATATCTTGTTTGCTGATAGCTGATATCAGTCAAGGTGAATATCAGCTGATACCAGTTAAGTAGATGACTGTAGTACTGTAGCCTGGCATCCCAAGAAATCATTGTTCATTTTATATATTATTAATTTATATTTCATTTCCCTCAGTTTAATGCATTCATCCATCCATCCATCTTCTACCACTTATCTTCAACCCGGTCTCCATGTGCTTGTCCTCCAGCCCCAGTAGCCATAAAATGGGTGGGGTACACTGGATCCTTGCTAGAACTTCTTCATGGGGATCAATTAGACCACTCTTAAGCTCAGCCAAGACCAGTATGCCTTGGGAGGCCCTACCAGATGCAAGGTGCCCCCAACAACACAGCTCCTGGGGTGATTAGGACAGGCGGCGCCCCCCCCCCCCACCACCACCACCACCATGATAAAGTGGCGATGCATGGCGGGGCAGTCTAATACACTTAAGAGGAAAGACCTCCCACACTGGTGAGAGTAAAGCTGTGAATTCACAATCAAAAAAGCTCCAAATCCGGATGGATAAAGGTCAGCAGTATATGTGTGGCCGGCTACTGATCGAGGGTCAGGGGTTCAACTTCTGCAGCCTGCGTGTCGAAGTGTCCTTGAGCAAGACACTGAACCCCCAGTTGCTCCTGGTGGGTCAGGCCAGCGCCGGTGTGTGGCAGATTAGTAAAAATGCGCTGTACAAGTGAGCGCCATTTACCATGAAAAGTTAACAAGTTTATAAAAAGAAGTTTTAGATTTACAAGAAAAATGTCTCAATTATGACGAGAGAAAAGTGCATATTTACCTTTTTTTTTTAAATCGAATTTTTGAAAAGAAAAGTTGCAAATATTTGGTGAATTTACACAAAAAAAGTCACAAATTTAACAAAAAACTCAAACGGGTGAGAATGAAGTCATTACTAACTTACCAAGTAGCATTTAGAGTTTATACTTTCTTGCTCTTACTCAAGTAACTTTTTAGGTGACCATTCTTACGTGTCACTGGCTAATTAATTTCACCGGGTAATTTCCTTTAGCACAGTTTTCTGGCTACTCTCTCCACCTCTGCTCTTTACTGGTCATTAGGAGATCTTAAATAGCAATAAAGGCAATAACAAAAAAGTAGAAGAAGCTCACAATCTGGACATGGTATGTGTGCTACCATTTGTATTTAGATAATTTACATATTTGCAGCTGTTTAATTACCATTGGCTATGTTTGCAGCGGCGGTGCTGCATGTAAACACATCAAAGCTGAGTGTTACCATTATCTCTTTAATCCCAGTTATCAGATTACTGTGTTCACGTAACTGGACTCACTGTCTCGGATCATTTTCATTAGACCTGTTGGAACGTATGTAACATTAATGTTGATCTTTTTAATACTGTGAGATGGAGCTTCGACCTCGGGGGACTTCCATCCGCCCTTTGAGACGGTTTTGTTTTGATCAACTCCATCAAGTACATTTCTGCTCAGCTTTTGCCCTTTCCGAGCCGATATCAAACTACAGGCGTGTTGGTGACTGATGAGCCTGGCATACGCCCGTACCGCTCCTCTGTATTCCCCCCCCCCTTCCCGCTCTGCACCAACAGATACCCCTCATCTAGGCGCCGTTTCAGGTTATTCATCATATTCTCAAGCAGAAGAACAGGCGGCTCGCTCATGAAAGGTCAGGCTCATTTGTTTCATATGAGATATTCGGTGTAATAAACAGTGATAAACGGGGAAGTGGTCTGACTGAGCCTGATTGCCATGTGACTGTATTTCACACTCACACGCGCGTCCAGCACCGTGGCTGATTGCTCCTTTAAATGCCACCTGCTGGGGCTGCTGGCGTGGCCGTCCCCCATCCCAGCAATGCCTTTCTGCTACGCCGTGCAGCTTAATGATGGCTCCAGCCTGTTTGCGATGGCCAAGCTCCATATTCTGAGAATAATTGACAATTAGGGAGATGGCGGGGCAAGCTAAATGCCACCCCACGTTGACTACCGACTGCATTTTTGATTGCGAGACAGGAAGTGGAGACTTGGTGGTAGAAGGGTTATAGGATGAAGCTCGGGGAGCAGCTGTTAATTCCTCCTACCTGGATCGATCAGACTGCACACACACAGCATTTACAGAGATGTGCACGAGGAAAAAGACACAGACAGAGGGAACAGGATGAAATTTGAATTTTAAAACATTTAGGCAATAACGCAGCTGAGACTGCTGGAAACACCTTTATGTGAGAGCAGTTTCAAATTCCAGTGCAGATGATTTGAGGTGTGCACGTCTATTCTCTTAATGCATGAAAAACAGTTATTTGCCTTCTTGGTGGTTAACTTTAGTACTGCCTCACAATATGAAAAAAATCATTAATTCAGCATTATTTTGAATATTATTTACTCTCCCAACCTCACACCATCTGACTTCCACCTCTTTCCATGCATGAAGTCATTTTTCAATGGCAAACACTTCCAAGATGATGAAACGCTAATTTCCAAGGTGAAGTCGTGGCTTCTGACGCAATCTGCAGACTCCTACAGGCAAGGTCTCCGCAGCTGCATAAAGTGATGGAGACCCTTGGTGGTACCTATGACGAGCAACTTTGCCAAGTTTGGTTCCTCTTAGTTCATGGGAAATGAGTCAGGGGAAATTTTTACGAGTGGCCCTCGTATGTCATTGAAAATGTTCATATTGAAGTTACAAAGGGCCAACAGTAGGAAATTATGACATTTGATTTGATTTTGTGTACTTTATTGATCCCCAGAGGGGAGATTCAGGGCATCCACCTGGATGGATGAAGCAGCCACGGTACGGCGCCATCCCTTCCCCATTCACACACACATTCACACCTAGGGCCACTTTAGAGTCTCCAGTTAACCTAACCTGCATGTTTCTGGCCTGTGGGAGGAAGCTGGAGAAATCCCGGCGTAAACCCACACAGACACGGGGAGAACATGCACAAAGGAGGCTTTGAAGAGTAGCTGAAAACCAAAAAAAGTCCAAGAAAAAAGTCTATAAACAGGGCTGCACAATTAATTGAATCGCAATTACAGTGTCACCTCTCTGCAATTATATTATTGCACAAAATGCTGCAATTTGGATTCAGATACAGTATACAGTACATTATATTTTGTAAACAGTAGTGTGCAAACTGGTGCTTTGGATTTTTTTCTGCAGCTTCATATTTGAGTTGAGATGTAACCACTTCAAAATGATTAACACATGTTGCGCTGTCCTTGAAAACAAAGCAAGTAGACTTCTGAGACCATCCATTTTTTAAAAAAATAGTCAAAATACAACTAATGCAAATTGCAATATTTGGGACCAATAACACAACCGCACAATTTTCTGAAATTTTGCAGCCTTGTCAGTAACTTCTGTGATGTTTTCTCTAGCTTTAACCAAATGGTTATTAACTGAATAATTGCCCAATTGTTTTTCCCTTCTTCTGTTTAAATTTTATTCAATCGCACTGATGTTATAATGCTTCAAGAGTTGTAACAAAATTATATGACGCATAACATCTAAGGTCAAAGGGATTACTTGCTCTCATGCTGATCTCTTTTCCAAATTTTGGCCAGCTTTAATAACATTATAACCAAGGTAATAGTGTGCGTGTGTGTGTGTGTGTGTGTGTGTGTGTGTGTGTGTGTGTGTGTGTGTGTGAGTGTGTGCGTGCGCGTGCGTGTGTGTGTGTGTGTGTGTGTGTGTGTGTTTTACATTTTCCAAACAGCAGATCATGCATAAAAGATTGACTATAAGACGAAACAAAATGAGGTCATAGCATGAGAATTATCCCCCATCATCCTGAAAGAAAAACTGACTATAATGTACTCATATCTGATTTGATTCCAGCGTAATTTGTGACTGATCCTGTAGGGCATATTAACACGTTTTTCATATATTGATATAAAGTTCAAGTGGGTTATAAACAACCTGTTTTGATTCGGCCATCTTATTTCTGACCCTTCACCTGCTTTATCCACGTCTGTTGAAATTTAAAAAAAAAACAAAAAACAAAGCTGTCTCCCCATAATAACATGAATCAAATGTTTTATGACTCATGCTCTTAGTTGCAAAACTTTGTAGTCTTTTCAACTAAATTTAATTCCCATTCCGGCCAAGTGAGTCAAAAAGACCAAAAAAAAAAGAAGTTTTAAATGCATACACCCAAGCTACCAGCCTTGTCTTTGAAATACAGCCCTCTCCATGCTTCATTCATCTGTCCCGTGTGTCCCCCCCCCCCCCCACTGTATCTCTTCATCTCCCTGTGTAAGACTAAAGAGAGAGCAGCAGTTCGGTGACCTTCAGCTCCCCGCATTTATCTATCTGTCTTTATTCTCCTCTGTTTCTGGCTTTTTTCCATTTTTTATTGTTGGGGATAAAATAACAGCAACATTTCTGCAGCTTTTGAAAACAAATCTTTTGCCTCATCAGTCAAACAACAGTGAATACAGGACCCCCAGAGCAAGCAGAGACATAAGAATAGAGAGTATCAAAAAAGAAAAGCAATCCAAAAGCTGTTGTTTGTATACTTGGGGGCTGAGGAGGATCTGAGGCGCCACGTAGACTCACAGGCACACAAGGATCTCTGCTATAGCTCAAGGCTACATATCACCACAATCAGTAAAATCTCTTACTCTCACATACAGTAGAAAATGACATATGGATGAAGACCCATAACCACCTGCTCATCCAGCCGCAGCTTTCTGTCATTCACTCCTTTGCTGCATCTGCCTGAATCCGTCGACCCACATGGACTTCCAGCAGTTTGTGACAGCAGTGCAGTGACCCCTGACAAGTTTTCAATCCTGTTTCTCATAGTTCTTCTGTTTTCAAAGAGAACAGCTCAGTTTTCATACATTTAACATCCTTCTGTGTAGGTTTTAAAGTTAAGTTTTATGACTTTTTCTTGATCATTAACAGTAATCTACAAAGGAAAGAAAAGGAATGTTATGAAGGTTGCTCATTAAAGAGTTCCCCTGACCTAATTCCAGTTATTGTAGGAGGCTGAAATTGCACATGTATTCATTCATTCGTCTTCAACCATTTAATCCTTTTTGGGTCACAGTGGGGCTGGACCCTATCCCAGCATCTTTGGGTGAGAGGCAGGTACATCCTGGACAGACAGCCAGTCCATCAGAGGGCCAACACAGAGAGACAGACAGCCATTCACTCTCACATTCATACTTAAGGACAATTTAAAATCCCCAGTTGCCACTTGACCTAACTTGCATGTCTTTGTCTTGTGGGAGGAAACCCACGCAGACACGGGGCGTACATGCAAACTCCACACAGAAGGGTCACCGATGGTCAGTGAGTGGGATCAAACTCACAACCACTGCGCCACCAAGCTGCACATGTATAACACACACTGCTGTAGGTCACGTGGTAATTTGCAGCTCTGAACTCCAAAGAGTTTCTCTTTTACAGTTGCTAAAATGAAGTAGGATGTGAGAATGGAGACAGTTGAATGCAGAGCGATCATCAGGTTCCTGTACTTTGGAGGCCACACGCCACGGGAGACTTTAGATGATATGAAAGAGTCTTATGGGGAGGATGCTCCATTGTATGATGGAGTCAAACACTGGCATCAACAGTTCAAGTGTGGTCAGACATCGGTGGAAACAGCACCCATTCCCCGGTGACCACAGTGTGCCATTGATTAAGACACCATCCAGCAAGTGGAAAGCCATGATTTTGGAGGATCAGCACATAACTGCATGCATGCATGCATCCATCCATCCATCCATTGCATAACTAGCCCAAGATGTCAAGATTAGTGTGGAGTCTGTAGAAAAAAATCATCCATGACCATTTGCACATGTGGAAATTGTCTGCACAAGGGATTCCTTGTGCACACTATGCTCACCTTATTTGCTCACACCTTTCCCAAAGCAGGAATATATCAAGTGTTCCCAGGCTCTTTTGGCCATCTGCCAAGAAAACCAGGAGAACTTCAACAGACTGATCACACAGGATGAAACATGGGTCCCTGATCACTGATCTAGAGACTAAAGCCCAGGCGAAGCAATGGGAGCGTTGTGACTCACCATCTCTGAAAAAGGCACATGTCCTACCCTCGGTGGGCAAGGTCATGCTCATGGTCATTTGGGACCAGCTTGGGGTGTTGATGATGGACTTCCTGGCAAAAGGCACCACAATTACCAAAGTATACAATGGTGTGAAAAAGTGTTTGCCCCCTTCGTGATTTCTCTTTTTTTTTTGTATGTCACACTTAAATGTTTCAGATCATCAAACAAATTTAAATATTAGACAAAGATAACACAAGTAAACACAAAAGGCAGTTTTTAAATGAAGGTGTTTATTATTAAAGGTAAAAAAATCCAAACCTACATGGCCCTGTGTGAAAAAGTGATTGCCCCTAAACCTAATAACTGGTTGGGCCACCCTTAGCAGCAACAACTGCAATCAAGTGCTTGCAATAACTAGCAGTGAGTCGTTTACAGCACTGTGGAGGAATTTTGGCCCACTCATCTTTGCAGAATTGTTGTAATTCAGCCACAATGGACGGTTTTTGAGCATGAACCGCCTTTTTAAGGTCATGCCACAGTATCTCAATGGGATTCAGGTCAGGACTTTGACTAGGCCACTCCAAAATCTTAATTCTGTTTTTCTTAAGCCATTCGGAGGTGGACTTGCTGGTGTGTTTTGGATAATTGTCCTGCTGCAGAACCCAAGTGCGCTTCAGCTTCAGGTCATGAACAGATGGCCGGACATTCTCCTTCAGGATTTTTTGGTAGACAGCAGAATTCATGGTTCCATTTACCACAGCAAGTCTTCCAGGTCCTGAAGCAGCAAAACAGCCCCAGACCATCTCATTATCACCACCATATTTTATTGTTGGTATGATGTTCCTTTTCTAAAATGCTGTGCTACTTTTTACGCCGAATGTAATGTGACACACACCTTCCAAAAAGTTCAACTTTTGTCTCGTCAGTCCACAGAGTATTTTCACAAAAATCTTGGGGATCATCAAGATGTTTTCTGGCAAAACTGAGACGAGCCTTTATGGGTTTTTTTGCTCAGCAGTGGTTTTCGTCTTGGAACTGTGCCATGCAGGCCATTTTTGTCCAGTCTCTTTCTTATGGTGGAGTCATGAACACTGACCTTAACTGAGGCAAGTGAAGCCTGCAGTTCTTTGGATGTTGTTGTGGGGTCTTTTGTGACCTCTTGGACGAGTCGTTGCTGCGCTCTTGGGCTAATTTTGGGCGGCCGGCCACTCCTGGGAAGGTTCACCACTGTTGCATGTTTTCACCATTTGTGGATAATGGCTCTCGCTGTGGTTCGCTGGAGTCCCAAAGCTTTAGAAATGGCTTTATAACCTTTTCCAGACTGAGATCTCAGTTACTTTGTTTCTTATTTGTTCCTGAATTTCTTTGGATCACAGCATGATGTCTGGCTTTTGAGGATATTTTGGTCTACTTCACCTTGTCAGGCAGGTCCTATTTAAGTGATTTCTTGATTGAGAACAGGTGTGGCAGTAATCAGGCCTTGGTGTGGCGAGAGAAATTGAACTCAGCTTTCCAAAGATGTGATAAACCACAGTTAATTCCACAGTTAATTTATATTTCCACACAGGGCCATGTAGGTTTGGATTTTTTTTTTTACCCTTAATAATAAACACATTCGTTTAAAAACTGCATTTTGTGTTTACTTGTGTTATCTTTGTGTAATATTTAAATTTGTTTGATCTGAAACATTTAAGTGTGACAAACACACAAAAAAATAGAAATCAGGAAGGGGGCAAATACTTTTTCACACCACTGTACTAGGCTTCACTGCTGCAGAAAATGCGGAAGGGCATCAAAACTAAGAGGTGTGGCTGCTGGCCAAAGGTGTCCACCTCCTGCAAGATGACGCCCTGGTTCACAGCTCGCATGTTGCCCAGACAGAAGCACTGTCCCACAGCTATGAAATCCTCCCTCACCCAACTTTCTCTCCCAACTTCACACCATCTGACTTCCACCTCTTTCCAACCATGTCACTTTTGTCACAAGTCATTTTTGAAGGGCAAGCACTTCCAAGCTGATGAAGCACTGATTTCCAAAGTCAGCTCGTGGCTTCTCATGCAACTTGCAAAATTCTACATCTGAGGTCTCGACAGCTGCATAAAGCAATGGAAGAATTGTGTATGTATGCATACTGAATGTAGAAAAAGTCTACATACCAAGTTTGGTTCCTCTCAGTCCATGAGAAATGAATCTGTGGAAATATTTAATGAACAGCCCTCATATCTTTTAGATCAGTGGTACCATTCTTTTTTTTCTTTAGCCTTAATATTAAAATATATCACCTGCTTCCATGTTGTTTTTACAAATCAATAAACTGACTCCACCTATGCATTTTCCTGCATAGGCCTGTTGCATTATTGTAATCCTGCCTCCATCAAACCCTTCCTTTATCCTCCATCCATCCTTTCTGTCTCTGTACAGGACTACAGAGTGAATATTTTCTTGCGACAGCAATGGAACGACCCTCGGCTGGCGTACAGCGAGTACCCCGATGACTCGCTGGACCTCGACCCCTCTATGTTGGACTCCATCTGGAAACCTGACTTGTTCTTCGCCAATGAGAAGGGGGCAAACTTTCACGAGGTCACCACAGACAACAAGCTGCTACGCATCTCTAAAAACGGCAACGTTCTCTACAGCATACGGTAAGTAAGTGGGGGAAGTGTGAGGTTTCATTTTCCAGCTGTGAGAAAGGCTGGCTGTGAAAGTTTTTACAGCAGCATGGGTGCATCTAAAAACTTTAAATCTATCTTGCACAGGGTTGTTACTCGATAAGGTAACATGACAAAGATTTTATAGTCTTTTAAATTGTATTTCTTTTAATGATTGTATTAACGTGCTATGATAGCCTAAGAATTAGCCATGTTTCATTATTATTATGTGGTTCCCACAAACTACATAAAATGATCACAACTTGTTTGCACCATGTTAAAAGTTGCATTTAATTTTTAATAAATTCCATTGCTACTGAAAGCAACAAGCATCTCCTCCACACGCGTACTGTATGTCATGATTGGTGAGGTTTACAGAGACTGAAGTCCAAACTAACAAACATAAATCAAAAGAAAACAAAGATTCCCATTCTCATCGGCAGGATGTTTTGTATGCAAATCCTCCAAGGGGGTTATCTCGGTCAGTCTAGGGCCTCAATGTCTGAGTTCAGTTTAGCAGTGTGCAATATACTCCCCCCTACATCCCAGTAGGATGAAGACACTACAATTCCTCATGAAAACTTTTGGGTAGCATTTAAATGTCCCATTATAATGTCAGTATCTGTTGACTGACCAAATTTCATCTGCTTCTGACTGCAGTTTTAATTTAACTTTAACAATTTTAATTTCAACCAAATAACTCAATTCCATCCAATTGTGGTATTTATGTAGAATCTGGTTTTCTTTTTTTTTAAATTGTGTAAGTAACACTAGGCACCCACAGTTCAGAAACATGCATAAAAACTAGAGACACGCCAGGATGACAGTCGACTATCTGGTAAGGTCCAGGCATTGGTGAACTTAGCTTGTGTGGTCGGTCCATCCAACCATCCATCCATCCATCCATCCATCTTCTACCACTTATCTGGGGGTCCAAACAGAGTTGAGAGACTGTCGCCCAGTTCACATAGCACCATGACCCCCATGATCCCTCCTGTAAGTGGCGCGCCCACTGGAGGGCAGACCCACATGGCTCCTTTTGGTACACTGTGTCCTTGTAACTTTTTTCATAGAGATCTACTGGACCGCTCTTAGTTTGGCCCTTCAGTCAGGACCAGTTTGCCTTGGGAGACCCTACCATAGGTGCCGCCCTGACAACATAGATCCTGGGATTGTTAAGGCACACAAACCCCTCCACCACAATAAGGTAGCAATGCTCGGAGGGGATATGCTATTAAATTGTCACTCAATGGGTTTCTCCTAAAAGGTAATTACAAGGATTTAGAAGCCGTTACAGGGTTAATGAAATGTGCAGAAAAATCCTAATACAGTCAACTTTTAGTATTTCGTTTGTGCAAACCTAAACTGATTTGGACTAAATTGCCCCTATACTGACAGGTCACTTCTGAACCATGATCATTTTGAGAAAAGTTGTATTTTTGGCGACTGAAACAGTTGGCTTTAAAACTGTGACAGATAAATAGTGACTCTCCTGCCCTGACTTCCTGTTTATTGCTGCCGAGTTCTCTTATTGCATCAAAGTTGGAGGTTTTATTTCCTCCCAAGCTCCACTCCCGCACTTTTTTTCCTACTTTGTATCTCCAAGACATCCTTTTCAAGGCTCTCAGAGTTATAGCCTCCTTCAGCCTGACAAACCTCTTAGCCTGCCTCCTCCTCATCCACGCTTTTATTGCGTTTGCTCGGGGGCAAATGAAAAAACGCAGCTGCAGCAGCAGCCATGATAATCTACTCTGCCTGTTAGTATTCTAGCAGCGACTCTGATCCGTTATCAACCTCAGTTTTCACCTTCATGTCCAGCAGCAGGAGCAGGGAGAAGGTTGGGCCTTTATATATATATATGTATACATCTTTAGAAGAAAAAGGATGAACCCAGTGCTCCCCCTCTGCTGCTTTCATTTTTTAACTTGACAGCATCAGAATGAACCCTCAGTTGATCAGCTTGATCTGAGTGTCAACAGGAATACTTTGATACTGAACCGTCCCTAGGGCAAGAAGGATAAAGTGAGCATTGTAAATGTTGTTTACTCAGTATTATTTATTTATTTATTTTATTGCGCAGCGGTCGAGCAGCACAGGGAGAAGTCATGGCTGAGGATTGCTTCTCGATGAAAGCAGTTTTTCGTCAGATTAGATGACCAGATTTAGATTTAGAGCAGTCTCCCGCCGCACTTCAAACACCAGAGCAGAGTTTGCCTTTGATTGATATGTGGTCGTGTTTCTACATGTGGGTTTCTCTTTCAAAGAAAAAGTTGGTCATTTAATTTTGAAAAATTATGTTCTAAAATGCATCATGCACTTTGACTAAAAGGCAAAAGATTATTCAGCATTTTCTCTGAAATAAAAAAGAAGATATATCCACCGACCATGATCATATCACGTCTACCTTTAACCGTTACCCATACCTTTATGCCAGCGGCGAGTGGCTCAGGAGATACAGCAGATCATCCAATAACCGGAGGACTGGCGGCACGAATCCTGCTCCCCAACCCCAGCTTTTCTGCTGTTGTGTCCTTTGGCAAGACACTTCACCCACCTTGCCTCCAGTGTCCATGACACTGGTGTATGAATGTGAAGTGGTGGTCAGAGAGGTGCGGATTAGCAGCCACATTTCTGTCAGTCTGCCCCAGGGCAGCTGTGGCTACAGACGTAGCTTATCAGTATCTGTGTGGTGTGAATAAATAATGGATTCTCTGTAATCACTTTGAGGTGTCATGTGGCATGTAAAGCACTATGTATACTGTATATCCAATCCATTAGTATTGTAGCTCTGTAAACCTGCCTAAACTTATTAATCAACCCTTGTATGTAGCACTTTTGCAGCTTAGATTTGCTAGAATCCACCAGTTCAGAATGTTCATGGCAGACAAGGAAAAGCATGAAATCATAATATGAGCTTGACATTTGGATAATTTGTATACTTTTCCAGTAATTTCACTAATGTCACTGTATGTAATCTTTTTTCTCTTGAGCTGACAAAAGTTCACATGTGACGATATTTGACTGACACAATGTCATGCTTACTCATTTCTACCCAACTACCCCCAAACCCATTGTCCCCTCTACGGGGAAATGATTGTTCAGATGCAATCTATTTATATTCCATTCTAAGCTGTGGCCTGGCAATTTCAGCTCTCCTTCCAATAGGCCTGGTTGGGCTATTCCATTCCAGGCATGGCTATCTATGCAAGCTGCAAACTAATCTGAGTCCCTGGGAGAAACTGTCGTGAATCTGGGGATTTATAAAGACCTCATTGACTGGATGAACCATTTTCCTCCAGCCTCCACTTCTGCAAAAATTGCATTTTTTTTTTTCCATGACCCAGGCATCTTGGCTCCATATGTTAGGAAATTATTTTCCCCCTCCAAAAGACTCCCACTTTACATGTATGCTCAAAGCTGCCATGTCTGTCTCTTACCTGATACTCCTTCTTTACGAAGAAGGTAACAACTAATACACATGTGGACAAAATTGTTGGTACCCCTCTGTTAATGAAAGTAAAACCCACAATGGTCACAGAAATAACTTGAATCTGACAAAAGTGGTAATAAATAAAAATTCTATGAAAATTAACCAATGAAAATCAGACAGTGTTTTTGAATTGTGGTTCAACAGAATTATTTTAAAAAAACAAACTCATGAAACAGGCCTGGACAAAAATGATGGTACCCCTAGAAAAGATTGAAAATAATGTGACCATATGACATGTTCAACCAAGATGTGTCCTCTAATTAACATCACAGGTGTCTACAAACTTGTAATCAGTCAGTCGGCCTATTTAAAGGGTGACAAGTAGTCACTGTGCTGTTTGTTGACATGGTGTGTCCCACACTAAACATGGACCAGAGGAAGCAAAGGAGAGAGTTGTCTCAGGAGATTAGAAAGAAAATTATAGACAAGCATGTTAAAGGTAAAGGCTATAAGACCATCTCCAAGAAGCTTGATGTTCCTGTGACTACAGCTGCACATATTATTCAGAAATTTAAGCTCCACGGGACTGTAGCCAACCTCCCTGGACGTAGCCGCAGGAGGAAACTTGATGAAAAATGCAAGAGACGGATAATACAAATGGTAACAAAAGAGCCCAGAACAACCTCTAAACACATTCATGGTGAACTCCAAGGTCAAGGTACATCAGTGTCAGATCGCACCATCCGTCGTTGTTTGAGCCAAAGTGGACTTCAAGGGAGACGACCAAGGGGGACACCACTGTTGAAAACAAATCATTAAAAAGCCAGACTGGAATTTGCCAAACTGCATGTTGACAAGCCACAAAGCTTCTGGGATGCACAGGGTGTCTTGAATCTGTGCAGGGTGTCTTGAATCTGTGCAGGGTACAATGAAATCTCAAGACTATCAAGATATTCTAGAGAGAAATGTGCTGCCCAGTGTCAGACAGCTTGGTCTCAATCGCAGGTCATGGTTCTTACAACAGGATAATGACCCAAAACACACAGCTAAAAACACCCAAGAATGGCTAAGAGTGAAACATTGGACTATTCTAAAGTGGCCTTCTATGAGCCCTGATCTAAATCCTATTGAAGATCTGTGGAAGGAGCTGAAACATGCCGTCTGCAGAAGGCACCCTTCAAACCTGAGACAACTGGAGCAGTTTGCTCATGAGAAGTGGGCCAAAATACCTGCTGAGAGGTGCAGAAGTCTCATTGACAGTTACAGAAATCGTTTGATTACAGTGATTGCCTCAAAAGGTTGTGCAACAAAATATTAAGTTAAGGGTACCATCATTTTTGTCCAGGCCTGTTTCATGAGTTTGTTTTTTAAAATAATTCTGTTGAACCACAATTCAAAAGCATTGTCTGATTTTCATTTGTTAATTTTCATAGAATTTTTATTTATTACCACTTTTGTTAGATTCAAGTTATTTCTGTGACCACTGTGGATTTTTCTTTCATTAACAGAGGGGTACCAACAATTTTGTCCACGGCTGTATGTATTTGCCCCCACATGTCAAGAGATTTCTGACGATAAGGCCTTCAGTTTTTCAACTAGACTCAGCTCATCATGGGTGCTTAAAGACTTTATATGTACCCCTCAAATTCCCCACCAATGCAGCCGTGGTTTGGCAACATGTAAAACAAGAATTTTCTAGGGTCTGTAAAGGTTTTTCAAAAGTGACACCTGAGTATTTTTTCTATTGCTCTTTGGTTAAAAATGCTTTGATGGACGGTCGGTGCACGCCATGAAGGCAACAGCATAGAACCTCTGCTCCCGGCACGTTCATATTGAAAAAGCCCTTAAAACGCGAAAACCTATAGAACTACCAGCTGAAGACGATCAACTAAAAGGGCAATGGTAAAAGGCAAGTCAAAAACCAAGAAACAGGCTGAAACTACGGAGTTTGATACCGAAGAAACTGAAGCTAACGACGACAGCGTCGGTTTGGCTAGTGCTGGTGCCAGCAAAATGGAGGAAGACGACAGCATTGATTTGAAGGCGATACTGATGGAAATCAGGGACTTCAGGAAAGAAAATACGCAACAGTCGAATGAAGTTAAGGCAGAAATCAGCAAGATTAATGCAAGACTCGAAACAGCGGAGGGACGCATTTTGGAAACGGAGGAACGAGTGGAAACAATAGAGGAGGTGATTACAGAGCTCGTGAAACTCCAGTCTAAGCTACAGGCCCAAATCACCGACCAGGAGGGGCGTTCTCGTAGAAATAATGTACGGATATATGGTGTGATTGAAAACGAAGTGAAAGGTGCTCCGACTATGATAGATTTTGTCGAAAATCTTCTGAGGGAAAAGCTCCAACTGCCTTCAACACTGGATTTGCATATTGAACGCGCACACCGCGCCCTGGCGGCAGTTCCCCCAGCCGGAGCACCACCTCGGTCCATCATTGTACGCTTTACCAGTTACAAGAGCAAGGAAGAGGTGCTCAGGAAAACTTGGCAAATGAGGGGATTTCATTGGAAGGGCAAACAGATTAACCTTGATCACGATTATGCACCCGACGTCCTTAAGCAGAGACAGACATACGCAGAGGCTAAAAAGATCCTAAAACAACGAGGGGTACGTTTCCAGACCCCGTTCCCAGCTAAACTCCGAGTGTTCTACCCAGACGAAACAAAACTTTATAACACCGCTGAAGATGCAACTAAAGACATGTTCGACAGAGGATTCCCAGTCACTGTCTACAAGCCACCGGAGACACTGACGGCGCGGATTCAGAAAACAGCGTGGACCACTAAAGGAAGTACAAGAGGAGAGCGACGCACACCGCTGGATCTGGGTCAGACGGGATCGTCATCAATAAAGGAGAGACTGCAGCAATACAGAAGGGAATCCATGTAAAAACGCCAATATAAATCTGCTGTTCAATTTATAACCCAGTTACAGGTAATCTGATTTAATAATGACTTATCCGTGGTTTATTTTATTTTATTTTATTTTTATTTTATATTTTTTTTTTAAATTTTATTTTATTTTTTTTTTCTTTTAATTTTTTTTTTTTTATATATACATGGTTTTTCTATTAAAAGATAATACAATAACTAAACACGAGAAATGAGTGAAACCTAAGACTTATTGCCAATCTAAATCAGCTGCCGGGAAATGACTGTTCAGGCATAATATGGAGGAAAGGCGTGACGATGGACGCTCCACTAGAGGGCCCACCCTGATGCAAGTGGCTTACCCTCTTAAAGACTCACAACATCAGGTCTTACAGGGTTTGTTTTTCTTTAAACCCCACAAACGGAAATCCTGTTTTATTTCCTCAAATGTTTGTTATTGTTTTGTTTGGCTGCAGTTCAGAGCAGCACTGTTTGGACAAGTGGTATACTTGTTTATTCCGATTAATCAGGAAGGAAGAGAAAAAGAAAAACAAATTATAGCCAACAATCAGACTATCAATGTCATCTCCTTTAATGTAAATGGAATTATCAGCCCACAAAAAAGGTCCAAAATACTCTCCAAACTCAAAAAAGAAAAGATACATGTGGCCCTTCTACAAGAAACGCATGTATTAGACCAAGAACTCAAAAAGCTTAAAGCGTACCTGTGGTGGTCGTAAAAAAAAAGATATTATATTGAGCCCCTGTCTCACGTTCTAGTTCAAGTTTAAGTTGAAATTCACGTTCAAAGCAATTTGATATAAATCCATTGCTGATGTGCTGGTTCAGCTATGTCAGCAAAACATGGGTGCAGCCATACTAGCGGCTACATGGCCTTCCAGGACACTTCCTGTGACGTAATATCGTGGCTACTGCGATCTGGATCAGTATTGGCTGAGCCTGGAGTGCCCGGATGAGCAGTGGCTTTCGGGATATTCAAATTCAAATTCAAACGTTTATTTCAAACTCAGGGTTCATATTAAATGCAGAACTAAAACGAGTAGAAAATAAATAAATAAATGCTTAAATTCAGCGGACCGTCTCGTGTGATCTGAGCTCATAACGGCCGATGATTCTAAAACTATGCGATCTGGATCAATATTGGCTGAGCCTGGAGTACCCGGATGTGCAGCGGCTTTCGGGATATTCAAATTCAAACGTTTATTTCAAACTCAGGGTTCATATTAAATGCAGAACTAAAACGAGTAGAAAATAAATAAATAAATGCTTAAATTCAGCGGCTTGTCTCGTCTGATCTGAGCTCGTAACGGCCGCAACACGGAAGATGATTCTAAAACTATATACAGAGCAGCAGACACTCGGCGCTCTTGTAAAAACAAAAACATACAATGCGATATGGATATCGCAACATGGCGGAATGTAAAGCCTTTGGATGTCTGAATAATAAGCGAAAAAACAAAGATAAAACACTTCTTTTGTGTACCCAAACCCAGCTCACCTTGTCAGAAGATCGGAGCGGAAACAGGGCACAGACGAATAATTTAGACGAAATTGCGTTGTGTGTGAGGACCACTTCGTCACTTTAACCCTCAGAAGACCTTTCTGGCTCAAACCTGTAGCCATGTTGGACGAATTCTTCCTCAGAGTCCGACAATTCAGCCATAATAGAATAAAAACACTCACAACAGCACCCTAGTCTCTCATACAGGCGGAGTATTGGCAACGATATGACGTCACATCCGCATGTGTCATGGCTGCGCTCAGAGTTTTCATTGGCTGGCCATGCCTGCGGTCGTATTTGCATATTTCTCTGGTGGTATATGGCTGGCAATAATTATTTAACCAAATAACGAATACTTTGCCTAATGTTTTCAAGTTGAATGCGTTTAGACGACCACCACAGGTACCCTTTAAACGAGGTTTTTATAAGTATGTCTATGGATCATCATACAAACTTGGCCACCGTAGAGGTGTCGCAATTCTCATTTCACAACAGATTTGTTTTGAATATTTATCTGACAAGAAGGATAAAGAGGGGCGATATATATTGGTAAAAGGAAAAATTGATGGCTCATTAGTAACTATTCTCAACATATACGCACCACCAGGAAGTAATTGGAATTTTTATAAACAGATGTTCGAAATGATGGTATCTGAAACTGAAGGAATGTTGATATGTGGAGGGGACATGAATGTACGGTTGTCAAAACTGGATAGTTCTAAGAATGACTCAGCACAAAAAAAAATCAATAATAAAGAAAATAAACAGTATCATGAGTGAAACCGGAATTATCGATATCTGGAGAGATTTTAACCCTTCTGGACACGATTATACACATTTTTCTGCCCCCCATTCTACATATTTGAGAATTGATTACTTCTTCACATTTAATAAAGACAGATATAAGATTAAAACAAGTGATATTGGCACAATTGATCTGTCAGATCACTCTCCAATATATTTATCTATCTGTATGAATGATACTCGCAAAACCACAACTTGGAAACTTAATTCCAATATTTTGAATGATTCAAAAATGAAAGAGAAATTCAAAGAAGAAATTGATGAATACTTTAAGGAAAATGATAATGGGGAAGTGTCACCATCCATTTTATGGGATGCTTTTAAAGCGGTTATAAGAGGCAAAATTATTGCCAGCACCTCTTTCATTAAAAAGCAAAAAAAAAGAAAAACTCGAAAAATTACAAATGGATCTTAAGGAACTACAAAGACAACACAAAATTACTTTAAACAATGACAAACAATATGAAATAAAAAGATTACGAAAAGAAATTGATAACATATATTCTGATGAAACGCAAAAAAAGCTTATCTATCTTAAACAAAATTATTATGAGGCTGGAGGGAAGTCAACGAAATGGCTAGCTTTTAAACTAAGAAAACAACAGGCTGATAACACAATTTATAGAATAAAAAATCCCAAAACTGGGATTACACATGATGATATTACAGAAATTCAGGAGAGTTTTGTAACCTATTACAAAGACCTTTACTCACAGCCTAAATTAAACAATTGTGACCACATTGAAATCTTTTTAAGTTCACTAAATCTCCCCGGTGTCACTGAACAGGAGAACAGTAACCTAATAAAAGAAATCACAAATAAAGAAATCAATGATGCAACTACAAGACTAAAACCACATAAAAGCCCTGGCCCAGACGGCTACTCTGGTGAATGGTATAAGACCTACAGGGAGGAATTAGTTCCAAGACTGAGTGAAGTGTGTAACTGGGTGTTGAAGGGAGGGGATCCACCTCCCTCATGGAAAGAAGCGATTATTACTGTCATCCCAAAAGAGGGAAAAGATAAATTGAATTGTAGCCAGTATCGACCAATATCAGTCTTAAACTTAGACTACAAAATATACACGTCCATAATAGCAAAACGACTTGACAATATTATACCCAGACTTATTAATCATGATCAAACTGGTTTTATCCGCCAGAGGCAGACCCAAGACAGTATTAGAAGGACCCTCCACGTTATACACCATATTAAAAAAAATAAGATTGAGGCATTGCTTATGGGTTTAGATGCTGAAAAAGCATTTGACTCAGTGAGATGGGCATTTCTTTATAAAGTTTTGAATAAATTTGGATTTCGCCATATAATCTTTAAGGCCATCCAGGCAATTTACCACAAACCAACAGCCAAAATAAAAATAAATGGTAGTCTTTCAAAGCCAGTCTCACTTGAAAGATCATGTCTCCAGGGCTGCCCCCTTTCACCAATTTTATTCACTTTATTTATTGAACCGCTTAGCCAATACATTAGACAAGATAATTTAATTGAGGGAATTGATATACATGGGGACATTCAGAAGATATCACTTTTTGCAGATGATGTCCTAATTTATTTAGGTCAACCAAATAAATCTCTACCTAGATTGATGGAGATATTAGAGCAGTTTGGATCACTTTCAGGTTACAAATTAAATATTGAAAAAACACAAATTATGACCTTAAATTATCAACCCTCAATGGAGTTAAAAAAAAATACAATTTTAAATGGGACAAAGACTCCATGAAATATCTTGGCGTGATATTAAGTAGAGACACTGGAAAGTTGTTTGAAAAGAATTATGGCCCATTAAATTCCAAAATAAAATCGGATTTAAGAAAATGGAGTCTAATACCAACTTTAGGACTAATTAATAGAATAGAATCAATAAAAATAAACATTTTACCCCGATTACTTTACCTTTTCCAAACTCTCCCAATTGAAGTGTCAAAACAACAATTTGTAGAATGGGACAAGTTGATTTCCCGCTATATATGGCTTGGGAAAAAACCTCGAATAAGATACAGTACATTACAACTGCCAAAGGACAGAAGTGGCTTATCTTTGCCATGTATGAGGGACTACTACTACTCTGCCCAATTAAGACCATTGGTTTGCTTATGTGAGCCAATGTTCAAATCTAGGTGGAAAGATATAGAGGAAAAAATCACTAAGGGCCCCCCTATACAAGCAATGATAGCAGACAGGAAATTGCAATCACATTTGAAAGACTCGGATAATCCCTGGCTAAAATTCACTTTTAAGATTTGGAATGACATAAGTAGAGAGAACAAACTAACCAAGACTGAAATGATGTTAAGATGGTGCGCTTACGACACAGAATTTCTACCAAACCGTAATGACACAAGATTTCAAAAATGGACGTCAATGGGACTCACTTCATACTTCACATTTAACCACAAGGGGGAGCTAGCAGACTTCCAAACCCTTAAATCAAAAAAGGGGTTAAATAACCAAGACTTTTTTAGGTACCTACAGTTGAGACATAGATATAATGAAATTATAAGGACCAAGACTGATAAGAAGGATAATAAAATTCTAAATATATTTCAAATGGCCTTTAGCACTACTACTGTTCAGAAAATTATAGCAAGATTTTATCAGGGACTTCAAGCAAACAAATCCACCAATACCCTATATATTAAGAAGAAATGGGGAAAAAGAAACAGGATCAGCAACAGATGATAGTGACTGGGAATCATTATGTACAGTGCAATGGAAAACTACTTATTCAACTGTTTGGAGGGAATTTGGATGGAAAAATTTAATTTGTTTCTTTATCACCCCAGTCAAAAAAAACCACCAAAATTTAGGTACCGGTTGTTGGAGACTATGTGGAAATGAAGAGGCTAATCATTATCATGTATTCTGGGCCTGGCCAAAAGTTACCCCATTTTGGAAAGACACACATAAGTGCCTGGAAAAGGTTTTCTCTACCCATGTCCCCTTTGACTTCCTGTACATGTTCTTAGGTTTGGAAATTCCTAACATAGCCTCATTTGCAGATAAATATTTAATGAGAATTGTACTATTGTCAGCAAAGAAAGTCTTAACGAGAAAATGGCTCCAAACAGACATACCAAAAATCCAGGATTTACATGATATGGTATACCAGATATTTATGATGGAAAGGATTACCATGTCTTTACGACTACAAAGAGATAAATTTGATAAATACTGGCTTAAATGGACCCAATATACAGGAAATCAAAGGAGAGACTTTAAGTAATCTATCCCATTGAAGGGAAGAAAAGAGCAAAACCGAAAAATTTAATACCACTTGTCCACTGTTCAGTTTATTTGTCTACATGTTATTTTTTATACTGCAAAAAAAAAAAAAAAACTTATGGGAAGATTAATCGAGGGCATTTTCTTGTGTATTACTTTTTATTTACCTTTCTTTTTATTCTATTTGAATGATGGCAAATTCTAAGCTTTTACTAATTTTTATTCCCTTGTAATAAAGTACTGCTCTCAATGTAAACAATCTGACCAAGATCACCAATAAAAATATAATTGAAAAAAAAAAATGCTTTGACATTGCCAAACGCATGTTAGATTGAAATTGTTACTGTGCTAGTATTTTCTTTGTTGCCATGTTATGTTTCACAGTAGTAACAACAGCAGCTCCCTGTACACTATAACACCGCTATAGGGTATTTTCACATCGACTTCTGTTGAACTCAGGTTCCAGCCATTAGCCTTTTTATGTGATTTTCTTTAGACTTGTCTATGTAAAAGAAGTGTCTGTTCTGTTGTTGTTTATGGCATACAGCCTTCCTTTAATAAGAAATACCCAATTATCAGTTCTCATGACAACAGATCTATCATGACACTATAGGTGCATTCCGATTGCCTATTAGGGTGCGTTCTGATCACCCAACAGTGTACTTCGAAGTGGACTGCAACAGGTATTCCACCATATTAAGCATGATTTCAAACCGAAGGGAGCGAAGGATGTTCAGGTCAAAGGGAACTGAGAACTGACTAGGGAAGAATGGAACAACTGTTCATTACGTCACCTAAAGCTGGCAGGAAAATTACCGACAAGTCATTGCGCCTCAAATATGAGTGAAACAAATTATTGTTGCTAAGGTTACTAATAAGCTATACTAGCATTGGTTGGCATAACATAAAATGTCCACAGTAGCATGGAAACGTGTTGTTTCCATGATTATCCTGCTTAGCCACAGAAAAGGGGGGTGATGGTTCAGGGTGTTTCAAATGGAGAAATGTTGTTTAGGGGAGTTCCCTTAATTAACATTCCCCGAGAATGCAGTAGGGAGAAGGAAATGCTGCTTGTCATATCCGGCTCTAGGGAGCCGGGCAATCAGAGCCAGGGACAAGCCAGTGAGTCGAGATGTTTTATTCTGGGTAAGGGATAAGGGATGAGGAGAGCACAGACACTCATACAGACGTACATTCTCAGGCTGCACAGCGCAGGGGTAGGTAGCTCGTACCGGACATGGGGGTAACAAGACGTGCATACTCACAGCGGGATACAAACACCGGAATGCTGCAAGGGGAGTTGAGGCTGACACCAGACGAAGGGGCTTCAGCCTAGCAGTGCTTATGTCGCAGCCCCGAATGATCGAAGCTGCTCCTCTTTATACTCATTAACAGCGCCCCAGCTGATGAGGATTAATTGGTCCCAGCCGTCCTGTGACACTGACAGCTGGGAACCAGCTGAGGCACTGCCCAATGAGAGGCAGGGATAAAAGGAGCATGGGCTGAGCGCCGAGCCGGCGTCTCACCCCATGGTGACAGAGCCTCCCCCTCACGGTCGGGCTCCCGAACGACCAGGAACATCCCAGCCCCCCCCCCCCCGTCCCCACCTAGGGTGGGCGGAAGGGAGGCAGGACCAGAGGGGAAGATGCAAAGGGAAGGACAAAACAAACAATAGACCAATGTAGGGCAGCAGGGCAGAGAAAAAAAAAACCCAAATACAATACCCTACAACACAGGGAAAAGGATTAACCCAGAGCACAGTTAGGGAGAAAACTGAGTTAGGACACAGGTAGGGAAAATACCAAATATGACTACAGACAGCATACAAATAACGTATAGATCGGGGCAAAAAAAAGAAAACCAAAAACCCACCAAAAAGGTGGCAGGAATGAATAAAGCAATCACAGAGTATAGTTAAGGGGAACAAAACACACTACTCCATAATGCACCAACAAGACAAAGGTCAGGACAAAAAATGATGAAAAACGCTGTGCATGGATACTAAAGAAAACAAAACACACAGCACTGAATATATAAAAGATCACCTAAAGAAACAGAGGTGACAAGGACAAATGGGTAATAATGAAGTACGGTTAAGTGGGAATGAAACACATTACTTCAAACAATAACAAACACAGTCAATGTTAAAGTCGGGGCTAGGGAAGGCCCCCCACGAGGATAATAAGACAGAATGGGGTGATCACAGAGTATGGTTGAACAGGAAACCACACGCATACTCCATGATGCACCGACGAGGCCAAGGCTAAGGTAAGGATGAATGAAAACGCTGAGTAAAGATAAGAAAATGCAATACACAGCGCGATACATAAGGTGAGTCACCAAGAGGAAAAAAAGGTGACAGGGTAACAGGATAACAATACGATAAAAATGCTGAGTATGGTTAATAAAAATAACAACACACAGCACAAAAACATATATTCCCCTAATGGACAAAGAAACTACACCCGAGTGACCTCAATAATAATAAAAGAAGTAAAGGACACCCGAGGAGACGGCAGGCAGAGTCCAAAACGGCCGGAATTGTTCTGGTAATCTCCCCGCCCATTGTCCAGTTGGCAACCCGGGGAAGAGAAATGTTCGGACGGCGAACTCTGGGCCCAGATCCCAGGAATCCAGTCCAACGGCTGCCGAACCAGGCCGCCCAAAGGCAAACACAGACTAGTGGGGGGAAACCAGATCGCCGAACCGAAAGTTTTGCGGGTCGGGTCGTCGACCCGCATCACTCAACCACCAGGACCGTTGAGACGGACGAAGGGTCAGAGCGGATCCCGGTGGAAGAGGCTCAGGGGAGAGCCGATGACGAGGGCGGCGGGCCTCAGGGAAACGGCCACCTCCTCACCGGACCTGGACAACACTGGGGCAGCACCCACGTCGGACCCCGATCGGGCCTCAGGCGAACCCACGTTGGACCCCGATTGGGTCTCGGGCGAACCCACGTTGGACACTGCACCAGAACCGACCTCCAACGTTGAACCCGGACCCTCCAGCACCACGAGGAACGGCAACTCCTCGCCGGTGACCCTGGAAGAAGGCTCAGAAGAGAAAACAGAACCGGGATCAGGATCACCGGCAGCGCCAGAACCCGGCGAGACGAGCTCAGACGCAGCGGGCGGCTGCACCCTGCTCGTCTCCCCTGGAGATAGGCTGAAGTGCTCAAAGATAAAAAAAAGAGAAAAGAAAGGAGAGCACTCGCCTGATCTCGGGTTCTGACGCCGTCCAGGACTGCGAAGATCCAGGATCCGTCGTCAGGAGGTCGTTGTCAGGCTCCCATCTAGCCGCGTCGGGCCCCGCAGCCAGCACGATGGTCAGCGCAGCTTGAGATCCCTCCAGCTCAGGTAACCCCGCCGACGACCCACTCGGCGTGAAGCCAGAAGAATCTCGTCCCGCTGGACCGAACCGCTCCTCCGTGGAGACCCAGGGACGCTCAGTCGTCAGCGTAGACTCCACGCAGCAGTCAGTCCCCCTCCTCCGTCCGCAATGTAGCTGCGGAACCACAGGCCCTCTCCATATCCCACCACGTTGACCCGGAGCCGGGGACCGCTCGGCGGAGAGAGACACAGAGGATGCGGGATTAGGAATACAGGTTACAGCAGGTGGGGAGAGTTCAGGGAGCTGCGAACCCTGAACTTCTCCTCCAGGGATGTGACAGAGCAAATCATTAAGCAGGTGTGAAAAAACAATGACTTGCCTGCCCCCTGGAGGTTGAGTATCGCCTGCTGTAGTGGAATCTGCTTCTTCCTCTCCCCGCCCGGCGATAACGGAGGACCCCCCGGGAATTCGTCTGAGGATCGCTCGCGTTGTCTCCAGCAGAGAGCTCACCAGGCCGGGATTCCAGGCACACACAGCGGTCAGGAAGCGCGTCGAGGAGGAGGGGAAAACAGCCGGGGTGAGCCAGCCCGAATGTCCAGGAATGACAGCGGGGGAACAAGGCTCAGGGGACGAGGCTGTAGAATCTCCACACTGACGAGGCGAAGGGCTGACAGCTGCGTGGGAGGAACGGTCCTGACGATGACCCAGAACTGGATCCGGACGAGGTTCGTGCAGAGGTGACTCGGCGATGTGATGACGACTACTCCCAGGGGACGAAGCGAGGGGGAAACCCAGGATTCGCCGCTCCAGATCGGAGATCGAGACGAGGAAGGCGTCGAGCACGGGAAGGCTTCGTAGCCCTGAAGTCCTCACCATCAATCTCACTGCCGCCGCCACATGCCTGAAGGTGGTGACAGGAAACACAGTAGAGCTCGCGACAGCCACTCGACCCCGGACATAACTGCTGTCAGCTGCGGCTCCTTGAAGGGAATCCCGAGTGACGTGGCGCAGGTCGGGGGAAGTCCTCTGGTTGGCGCGAACTCCCGGACTGGAATGACGGCAGGAACGGGACTCCGAAGCGGGGAAAGACGTCGCCCACTTCGACTCCCTGCCGGGATTTCCATCCACCCCGTGGAGCTTCTCTCGCTGTGTACCTGCAGCGTCTATCCTGGCACTGTCCTCCAGATGGTACAGAGAGTGAGGGTGACAGTCCAGGAGTTCCTCAGCACGGCCCGGATGCCAGCGTCTCGCGTTGGAGGCGTCGTGCAGGGTGAAGAACGTCCCGTCGACAGCCTCCGAGATGGACCTTAGCTCGTCGCCCTGGCGCCGGAAGTGACTCCTGGGAAACGGCATGCTAGCAGCGCTGACACTCGGACAGAAAGGTACATTTCCACAGCGACTCACGGCCGCCGGCAACTCTTCTGGCTGCGACATACTGTCATATCCGGCTCTAGGGAGCCGGGCAATCAGAGCCAGGGACAAGCCAGTGAGTCGAGATGTTTTATTCTGGGTAAGGGATAAGGGATGAGGAGAGCACAGACACTCATACAGACGTACATTCTCAGGCTGCACAGCGCAGGGGTAGGTAGCTCGTACCGGACATGGGGGTAACAAGACGTGCATACTCACAGCGGGATACAAACACCGGAATGCTGCAAGGGGAGTTGAGGCTGACACCAGACGAAGGGGCTTCAGCCTAGCAGTGCTTATGTCGCAGCCCCGAATGATCGAAGCTGCTCCTCTTTATACTCATTAACAGCGCCCCAGCTGATGAGGATTAATTGGCCCCAGCCGTCCTGTGACACTGACAGCTGGGAACCAGCTGAGGCACTGCCCAATGAGAGGCAGGGATAAAAGGAGCATGGGCTGAGCGCCGAGCCGGCGTCTCACCCCATGGTGACACTGCTGAAGTACACTGTGGATCAGAATGTAGTTTATGATTCAGAGAAAATCATTTTGAGTCTTTTTGGTGTACCCCAAGAATCATACTTCAGCCCCCTTTAATTTTCAATACACATCGCCTTCCTTAGATGGATTAATTATTTTTACATACTAATGACATACTACCTAATACTGATCAAACACTTGTGTTCTTTCTTAACAATCTAGTAACTCAGACCACCAAAGACAAAACTTGTACTAGTGACAAAAGCATTTGCTCAATAAATAATTTTGTAAAGTGAAATAATGCAGAACTTTTATCAGTTCTATCTTAATGCAAAAATCACCATACAAATACACATAAATTGAATACGTGTTTTTTTAAAGGTACAGCCAACATGAAATTAAATTAAATCTATATATACAGTATTTACATCAAATTATTTCTTAACTACAGATGTTCCCTAAAAAGTACACTAGATTAAAAATGCAGTTTATAATAGACTTGTTTTTCATGTTGATAATAGAAAGAAAAAGCGTTTCCCAGTTAATAGCTTCTGTAAGTTAACAATAGTAAAACTGACACTAGCATAGTTTGAAGTCTAAATTCCTGTTAAGCCCTCTGAGAACAATGCACAGCTCTTACACTGTCAGCATTTGGCATTTAGGTGTCATGCTGCAACGGAAAGACGGAAGACCAGAGAGCTGAACTTCTGAGAAAGTGGGACATCTGTGAAAGCTACATCATGTGTGTAGTACATATTCAGCATCCTGTCAGGGATTTCTAACAATGTGCAGACGCGGCAAAGTTTATCTGGTACATCAGGCAGACTGGACGCGTGTGTTGTAGCAGCAGCTGTCCTGTTAGAGCAGAAGAGAAGGGGGAGAGTGTGCAGTGAAGTCACCTTCTGCACTCCGCGACAGCTCACACTTTGCAAATGTGAAACTGGAGCAAAAAAATGTAGCAATTTTGTGGCCACTGCAATTTTTGCTAGTCAGTGATTGTATTTAAACTTACATGACAGAAAACAAACTATCCTTTTAAGCTCTTAAATTTTCTTAAAAAAAATTTTATGATTTAATTACTTTAAAATATTAAAATGATGTTACATTTAATATTTATATACAGTATTTAATACTTAACAGTCAAATACCCACCAGCAGTTATTATCTTTTGTAGTTAAAGCCAGTACCTTAAATTTTTTGGAAGATTTATACGGCACATGTTGTAAAGGTGTAATTTCTTCAGAACATATTATTTTTTCACAATAAAAAAAAGTATGGACTATCTTCTTAAACTGTTCAACCAAATTCAGTTTGGTTTTACCTTACATGAGTGTGTTAAATTATGAAGATTATTGAATTTGTACTTCTACCATGAGTTTTTTTGTGGAAACGGTCTTAAACTTCAATGACAAAGCTATTAAAATTGTCTTAAATAGCCACTGATTAAATGTATTTGTTACTGTTGATACCGTGATACATGATCATGTTTAGTACATTTTGAAATTAGCTGGCATTTGTGTTTGCTTGACACTTGCTAGAGGTGCAAGCGATCCTGGGCAAGCCCTCAATTATTTTACTGAGATTCTACAACATGCTGCAGTTCACATATTCTGTTAATAATTAAAAAGATTTTTATGCAGACCAACAGAAGTAAATGGTTGAGTAACCATGAAAAAGAAAAAAAAATACATCAAAAGAACAACATGTCAGTTCACAGAAGTGCACAACTGTTCAGTATGCACAGCAAATAATAGTTTGGTAACCTTCAGTACAGTTTAGTGTAAAATGTCATTGAAGTGTTTGTTTATTCTGAATTTTGTGTCTTCAAGCACAACAATTTATAAACTAATAAAAAATAAAAATAAAATGTCTTATTGATGTTTTTACATTTAAAAACAGATTATTACATATTCTAGTTTCCTTAAATCTAAATTAACTTAACTTCCCCAAATACAAACTTTAAATTGTCCAATAACGAAGTCTAATAGGTTACATAATATTAAACTTCAGCCCCTCATCTATTGGTTTTTCCATTATTTTCATTGGGAAATCTTTTACGATCCCCTTTCACCATGTGATAGTAGTAATTAATTTTCTCTGCCAGAGATTCAGAGACTTAATGTGTTTCCACCATTTCTCTGACATTTTAATTTGCTCAGCTCACCCTTGCATAAAACAGGATTTGTTACCATGTTACTGTGTGGAGCATGCTCAGCAACATGGCTTCATCATGTTTGTTCTCCGGCACAGAAGATGTGCTGAGTTTTGCTGGAGAATCCTGACCTGTGACCTGATATTTCTATGATAGTTTTCTGAGCATCGTCACAATGTTAAAATTACTACTGGGGAAGTGAATGAGTAAAGTGTTAGTTGAGATAAGGCCTGTATCACAATGTACCATGTAACCCATCGTAAGCCCCATTTTCACTCCCATGAACCAGGGACCAATTGAGGGGGGCCAGGAACTTCTTAAGGGCCGTTGCTGTATTTGGCCCTCTCACCCATTGTGTCTCCATTATGGGGGTAGAACCATCAGTCTCCAGATGGTTTGTTCGTAATCATCTGACGTAAAATACGTTTAAATAGGGTGAAGTCAGAAAGGATTAAACCCTGAATGAAATAAAGTGGAGTGTACAGGACCGACTTGCCGTTGTTTAGTAATTGCAGCGAGGACTTGAGTTGTGTGAACGGCTGGTTTGTGCTTTGATCTTGCTGTTACCCTCTGCCTAAACTTAGCTATTATCGATTGTCCCAGAGCAGAAAAAAAGATATGATATTTTTAGCCATGGATCCAAATTCACGCCTCTACCTGTTACCAGATAAAAAGAACCTGGATATAAAAATGAAAAAATAACAAAATTATTTGGATTGGATTTGGTAGAAACTGTCTTCTATGTTGAATTATCATAAGAGTGAAAATATAATCGATCATCACTGTTTCAAAGAGCGTGTAGTGTGGAGAGACATGACAAAAAATTCAACTGTGTCATAGTGGTCTGCAGTTAGAACTAAACAATAATATACAGTCTGCATACATCAAACCAGATGTTCTACCAAAGTTTATGCATGTACTGTACATACAGCGAGGAAAATAAGTATTGAATATGTCAACATTTTTCTCATTAAACATATTTCTGATGAGCCATTGACCTGAAATTTTCACCAGATATCAGTAATAACCCAAGTAATCCATACATACACAAAGAAATCAAGGCAACTGTGTTCATAAAAGAAGTTATATTTAATAAAGTTGAATGACACAGGGAATAAGTATTGAACACATTAAGAAAAAGCGGTGCAAAAAGGCATAAAAAGCCAAGAAACCAGCTGAAATCCATCAGAATTCGGGAAGCCATCCCCCATCGGTGCAAATTAATTTCAGCTGATTAAGTCCTGACCGATAGCTTTTCAAAAGGTCTGAGAATATCAGATTATTACACCACAAAGAACTCACGATGGGTAGAAGCAAAGAGCTCTCTTTAGACCTTTGCAACCTTGTTGTTGCAAAACATAATGATGGCATTAGTTACAGGCACATTTCTAAACTGCTGAAAGTTCCAGTGAGCACTGTTGGAGCCATCATTCGAAAGTGGAAAGAACATAATTTTACCATAAACCAACCATGACCAGGAGATCCTCGCAAGATTTCTGACAGAGAAGTCAAAGGAATTATCAGAAGAGTTATCCAAGAGCCAAAGATCACTCATGGAGAGCTTCAGAAAGACCTAGAGTTAACAGGTACTGCTCTTTCAAAGAAAACAACAAGTAATGCCCTCAACCAGCATGGGCTCTATGCCCACTCACCTCGCAAGTCTCCATTGCTGAAGAAAAAGCGTGTTGAAGCTCATTTAAAGTTTGCTGCACAGCGTTTGGGTAAGCCAGTAAAATACTGGGAGGATATAGTCTGGTCAGATGGGACCAAAATTGAACTTTTTGGATGTCACAAAACACAGCATGTTTGGAGGAGAAATGGCACTGCACATCTCATCATGGTGTGGGGGTATTTTTCAGCACATAATACAGGCAGACTTCATATAATTGAAGGAAAGATGAATGGACAAATGTAAAGAGACATCCTTGATAAAAACCTGTTGCCATCTGCCAAGATGCTGAAGATGAAACGAGGGTGGACATTTCAGCAAGACAGTGATCCCAAACATACAGCCAAGGAAACTCTCAACTGGCTCCAGAAAAGGAGCATAAAGCTGCTAGAATGGCCCAGTCAGTCACCTGACCTGAATCCAATTGAATATTTTTGGAACGAACTGAAAATCAGAGTTCATAGAAGACACCTACGGATGCTTCAAGATTTGAAGACAGTTTGTGTGGAATAATGGGCTAAAATCATTCCTGAACAATGCATGCACCTAGTTTCTCCATACAGGAGGTGTCTGGAAGCTGTTATTACCAACAAAGACTTTTCTACTAAATATTAAATGAATTTCACCAAGCGTGTTCAATACTTATTCCTTGTGCCATTTCACTTTATTAAATATAACTTGTTTTGTGAACATAATTGCCTTGGTTTCTTTGTACGTATGGATTGCTTGGGTTGTTACCGATATCTGGTGAAAATCTCAGGTCAATGGCTCCATCAGAAATATGTTTAATGAGAAAAATGTTGATGTGTTCAATACTTATTTTCCCCGCTGTATGTCAGTAAAAGTATGAGGCGGCCCCACATATGACTGGTTCACTTTCATTATAAAGTACTCAGGATAAAAGCACGTTTTTGTAGAGGAGCTTGAAATAACGAGGCGATGTGATTCATAAACCAAAGTTTATTATCAGCTCCTCTAACAAGTCTCATCTAGGTGCAGCAGCAGAAGAAGTCAGAGAGCAAACACCTTCGGCTCTACGAACTTATACTCGCACATAACAAAAGACATGCATATCAAAAGCTGACATCCCTCATTATCTTAGTATCCCCATTGTCTTCGTACTCCTCCTCCTGGCCCTGGGGGGTCAGGGCAACCCATCCGGTCTCCACCGCAGTGCCTTGGATGCTCTTTAATCTTCACTGGCGGTTGAGACTCTTTGTCCTGTTCTGAGGTGTGAAGTCGCCTTATATATGTAATCACCAAACACTCTCACATGCTTGAACATATGTTGGTTATGGAATATATGATTAATATAGACCACAGCCCCCCCCCCAAACGACTAAGAAAAGGACAATAGAAAAATTCACAGTTTAAGATAATTACTATGACATACTAACTGCTACACCTCTTGCCACAGAAGAAACTTTCCAGCAGCCATGCTCCTAAGAGAGTTCAGTAGTAATCATAACAGCATAGTAAAATCACAAGTCAGTCCTAAACTGTTACAGCACAATTAGTGAACAACTGTTGAGTAGTTTGCATCAGTCCCTGTGCCGTCTGGGTTTCAATCTTCTCCCGAATCTGCTGTGGGTCCGCTTGGGCGTCCTGCTGGGACCTTCCTGTAAGGAATCTGCAGCTTGGGAAGGAGAGTGATTATTTGTTCCCTGCAGGGGGGCTGAGTCTTTTCTCTTGGGGGGTCTACCCCGCCGAGGTGCTCTCGCCAACCGTGCAGGCTCGTCTGTCAACAAGAAGGCAGGTTTAAGTCTGTCAATGCTGACTGTTTCTTTTCTATCCCCAAAATCAAGCACAAAGTGTTTATCACCAGGTTCCAGCACTCTGAATGGCCCATTGTATGGTGGGCGGAAAGTTGGTTTTAAAGCTTCATGCCTAACAAAAATGAATTCAGCGTTTTTCAAAGCTTGTGAGACAAAAACCCGTGGAAAAGAGTGATGTGCCGGCCCGGGGAGAGAGTCCGGTCCGTTGCTGCCT
The DNA here is from genome assembly GCA_020510985.1 of Pholidichthys leucotaenia. Lineage (NCBI taxonomy): Eukaryota > Metazoa > Chordata > Actinopteri > Cichliformes > Pholidichthyidae > Pholidichthys > Pholidichthys leucotaenia. Next base: position 329,037,114 of record CM035840.1, on the reverse strand, counting down.
AAAAACCTCGGGGCTGGAAAATGCCCTGGCTCTGGGTTCTCTGGTAAAAATTCACCTGGGAGCCTGAGAGGTTGTGCAAAAACTAATTCTGCTGGAGAGGCGTCTAGATCCTCTTTGGGTGCAGCACGCAACCCCAATAAAACCCAGGGAAGTTTATTTACCCAATTTGTATCCGTTAGTGAGGCTCTGAGGGCGGCCTTTAAAGATCTGTGAAAACGCTCGCATAACCCATTAGCCTGAGGGTGATAAGCAGTGGTGCGGTGAATTGTTGCCCCTAAGCTGCTGGACATGGCTGACCAAAGCTCCGAGACAAATTGAGGCCCCCTATCGGACGTGATGTCCGATGGGACGCCGAAACGTGCCACCCAGTTTGTCAAAAAAACGCGAGCAACTTCCTCCGCTGTGGTTGACGCCAGAGGGACTGCCTCTGGCCAGCGCGTGGTGCGGTCTATCATTGTTAACAGGTGTGTGAAACCTTGGGAGAAAGGTAGTGGCCCCACGAGGTCGACATGAACGTGGTTGAACCTTCTAGCAGGGATTCTAAAAGGCTCCAGAGGGGCTTTTGTGTGTTTGTGTACTTTGGCGCGCTGACAAGAAATGCAAGTCTTTGCCCATTCTTTTACGTTTTTGCGCAGGCCAGGCCACACAAACTTTTCGGCGACCATTTTAACTGAAGCGCGCACACCTGGGTGCGCGAGGGAGTGAATCGAGTCGAAAATACGGCGGCGCCATGCAGCTGGAACTAACGGGCGAGGTCGGCCGGTTGAGATGTTGCATATTGGGGGGGCACACCGTCGCGTAGACCCCTTTTCTCCAGCCTTAACCCTGTTGGTCCAGACAGGAGTGCGCGCACGTCCGTGTCACTACTTTGTTCCTCTGCCATGGCTGCATAATCTATCCCCGCATGGATTGGAGCCGCGTATGTGTCCGCGTTGGTGAAGAGTTCCGCGGCTGATGTAGTATAATCCGTCTCCTCGCGCTCTGGTGATGTCACAGCACGAGAGAGGCAGTCTGCTACCACGTTAAGTTTGCCTGCCACAGGTCTGAAGCGTCTGTGGTTAGCGCAATGCGGGCCGAGGGATCGGGATGAACCAACAATTAGCTAGGGCGCTTTTTACTTCCGCGAAGGCGCGTTCGCGCTCCGGGGTCCATTCGACCGCGTTGGAAGGTTTTTGTTTTCTGAGCGCATCATATAGGGGCTGCATGAGCTGAGCTGCGTGGGGGAGGAAGCGGTTGTAAAAATTAACCATGCCCAAAAATTCCTGCAGCGATTTGACCGTTTGTGGCCGTGGGAAACTTTTTACTGCGTGAACTTTGTCTGGAAGTGGGACTGCCCCCTTCGGAGAAACTCTGTGTCCTAAAAAATCAATTTGTGACACGCCGAATTTGCATTTGGCTGGATTGATTATTAACCCGTTCTCTTCTAGTCTCTGAAAAACCATAGTGAGATGCTGCTCGTGTTCTTCCTCAGACGAGCTGGCTACCAGCATATCGTCGAGGTAGACGAACACGAAAGGGAGGTCGCGTAATACCGCGTCCATCATCCGCTGAAAGGTTTAAGCAGCGCCTTTGAGGTCGAAAGGCATCCGCAAAAATTCAAAAAGACCGAAGGGGGTTATTACAGCTGTTTTAGGAATGTCCTCTGCTCGAACTGGGACTTGATGATAACCGCGGACCAGGTCTATTTTTGAAAAAATGCGCGCACCCGCCAGATGTAGTGAAAAATCTTGAATGTGAGGAATTGGGTAGCGGTTATGCGCTGTCGCATTGTTTAATCTGCGGTAATCGCCGCACGGCCTCCAAGAACCGTTGGATTTCGGGACCATGTGAAGTGGTGACGCCCAGGGGCTTTTTGAGCGTCTGATAATGCCTAATTTTTCAAGGGTGGTGAACTCATCCCGAGCTATGGCGAGCTTGGTCGCGTCTAAGCTCCGAGCTTTGGCGAATACGGGTGGGCCCGTTGTGGGAATAAAGTGTTCGACCCCGTGTCTAGCCACTGTGGCTGAGAATTTGGGAATTGTGAGTGCTGGAAATTGGGTGAGGAGTTGATCAAACTTACCTCCTGCTGTGGTGACGCTAGCCTGCACGGGTGGTGGAGAAAGTCGAGCTGAGCAGGGAATAGAAGCAAAGGACAGTGCATTAACCAAGCGCCTGTTCGCTAGATCAACTAATAACCCATGTGCACACAAAAAATCTGCGCCCAACAAGTTAAAACTCACCGCCGCTACAACAAATGTCCATCTGTAGTTGCGGCCGTGGATGCAGAGGTGCAGGCTCTTTTCGCCAAAAGTGTCAATGGTGGAGCCGTTGGCTGCCACCACTCCATTGCCCCGGGGGCCCATGGCCCGGTCTGCTTGGGAGGGCATGACAAAACTTAGTTGAGCTCCCGTGTCGATAAGGAACCACTTGCCAGTGTGTCCGTCCGTCACATATAAAAGCTTGCTTTTTTCACCGAGAACCGCCGCTGTTAACGGCTCTCGGCTTCGGCGTTTTCCCGAAATTGTGAATTTGCAGGGGGGAACGCATTTGTAAGCCTTCTCGGCGAAGCGGTGGTGGTAATAACAAACGTCGCTCCGTCTGTTGCGTCCTGGCCGTGTCGCTGTCACCGCGGGCTGATTCTGCTCGGTGATTTGTGGCTCCTCGTGGCTCCGGACATCAGCGTTGAGGTCTGCGGATGCTGCTGTGGGTGTCTGCTCCTTGCAGGCGTTGACGAGCCGTTGAGCTTCGTGAGCTAGCGTGCGGAAGTCTTGCTGGGTGCTGCATCGCATGTTGGCCAGCGTCCCTCTCATGTGTGGCGGCAGCGTACTGAGGAATATGAAATGGAAGAGGAAGTTGTCATTGTCCTCTTCTTTAAGTTGCAGCAAGTCCTCCATGAGGGCCTTGGGTCTGCCTCCTCTGTGGCCGTAGACCGCCAGGATCCTCTCGGCTCTCTCCTCGGCTGAGGGGACGTAATTTGCCACGATGGTCGCTTTCAGTTCTTCATATTTGTCCTGGGCCGACGGCCGTTGGATTATGCTCCGCGCACATCTCGAAGTGGCGGTGTTGAGTTTGGCGACGATGTGATAGAACTTTGTATCGTCAGCCGTGATGCCCCCAAGTGCAAACTGGGCTTCAGCTTGCTGAAACCACGATGCGGGGTCTTCCTGCCAGAAGTCCGGCAGGTTGACGGTGACGGCGTTTGTGTGGACCGTCACTGATGTGTCCGCAGGGTGAGAGTGCCTTGCTTCGGCTCTCTCCGCGGCGCTGGTGCTCGGTTGAGCCCTCTCTATCACTTCTGCCGTGGGGGAACGTCATCCATCTGTTCCCCTGTCTGCATGGGCGCCGGCGTCTGCCTGGGTCGCCACAGATGAGTCGATCGCGGGGGAACGCCTCTGGTCCATTCTCGCGTCAGGGTCACCAGTGTAGAGGAGCTTGAAATAACGAGGCGATGTGATTCATAAACCAAAGTTTATTATCAGCTCCTCTAACAAGTCTCATCTAGGTGCAGCAGCAGAAGAAGTCAGAGAGCGAACACCTTCGGCTCTACGAACTTATACTCGCACATAACAAAAGACATGCATATCAAAAGCTGACATCCCTCATTATCTTAATCCCCCCATTGTCTTCGTACTCCTCCTCCTGGCCCTGAGGGGTCAGGGCAACCCATCCGGTCTCCACCGCAGTGCCTTGGATGCTCTTTAATCTTCACTGGCGGTTGAGACTCTTTGTCCTGTTCTGAGGTGTGAGGTCGCCTTACATATGCACTCAGCACTGGGTGTGTTTATATATTTATATATCTACATATTATTCCATCTAGCTACATTGCTCCGCACTGTGTGTGTTTATATACTTGCATATTTATTCCACCTAGCTGCAATGCTCCGTACTGTGGGTGTTTATATATTTACATATTTATTCCATCTAGCTACAATGCTCTGCACTGTGTGTTCATATATTCATATATTTATTCCATCCAGCTACAATGCTCTGCACTGTGTGTCTGTGTGTGTGTGTATATATATATATTTTATAGTAATACGTACATATGTATATTAGCTGCTCTTGCTTGCTTGTTTTTTTTTTTCTTGCCTTCTGATTGTTGCTCTGAGTGTTGCTATCCCTGTGCTGTTGCAATCCTGGAATTTCCCCGTTGTGGGACTAATAAAGGCTTATCTTATCTTATCTTATATGTAATCACCAAACACTCTCACATGCTTGAACATATGTTGGTTATGGAATATATGAGTAATATAGACCACAGTTTTCTTTGTTTTTACTCCAGTGGGCCTCACTGGACAAAACCCCAGGCCTTTTTAATACTGATTTAAAACACAAAGGCTGTCCCTCATTGTTGTATTGTAGCATTCAGTGTAAAGCTGCTTTTCCTACTGAGTCATTTGTTTATAAAACAAGGAAAAACAGCAACCCTAATCTCAGGTATAAAAATGACTCACATGAAAGTAAATTTTGCTGTTTCTGAACGCATCTACAGTCATGTGAAAAAATTTGGACACCCTTTTAAATATTCAGTTCTTTATTAAGAAATGTTCACATATTTATGTCTAACCTTGTTTTTGTTTTTATTTGCATTTTTTAAAAATTATTTTAGCCATTTTAAGTGGGAATGAATGTGGGGTTGTCCTAAAAAAGATGGGGGGTGTCCTAATTTATTCCCCACTATTTGTTGAGAATTACATTTTACAGAAAATTTGAAAAAAGTCTTTAATTCATTTTTAATTGTTTAGTTGTATTACAGTATCTCACAGAAGTGAGTACACCCCTCACACTTTTGTAAATATTTTATTACAGTATCTCACAAAAGTGAGTACAGCCCTTACATTTTTGTAAATATTTTATTATATCTTTTCATGGGACAACACTGAAGATATGACACTTTGACACAATGTAAAGTAGTCAGTGTACAGCTTGTATAATAGTGTAAATTTGCTGTCCCCTCAAAATAACTCAGCACACAGCCATTAATGTCTAAACTGCTAGCAACAAAAGTGAGTACATCCCTAAGTGAAAATGTCCAAATTGTGCCCAATTAGCCATTTTCCCTCCCCAGTGTCATGTGACCTGTTAGTGTTACAAGGTCTCAGGTGTGAATAGGGAGCAGGTGTGTTAAATCTGGTGTTATCGCTCTCACACTCTCTCATACTGGTCACTGGAAGTTCAACGTGGCACCTCATGGCAAAGAACTTTCTGAGGATCTGAAAAAAAAAATGTTGCTCTACATAAAGATGGCCTAGGCTATAAAAAGATTGCAAACACCCTGAAACTGAGGTGCAGCACGGTGACCAAGTCCATTCAGCTGTTTAACAGGACAGATTCCACTCAGAAAAGGCCTCGCCGTGGTCAACCAAAGAAGTTGAGTGCACATGCTCAGCGTCATATCTAGAGGTTGTCTTTTGAAAATAAACGTATGAGTGCTGCCAGCATTGCTGCAGAGGTTGAAGGGGTGGGGGTCAGCCCGTCAGTACTCAGACCACATGCCACACACTGCATCAAATTGGTCTGCATGGCTGTCGTCCCAGAAGGAAGCCCCTTTTAAAGATGATGCACAAGAAAGCCCACAAACAGTTTGCTGAAGACAAACAGACTAAGGACATGGATTACTGGAACCATGTCCTGTGGTCTGATGAGACCAAGATAAACTTATTTGATTCAGATGGTGTCAAGCCTGTGTGGCGGCAACCAGGTGAGGAGTACAAAGACAAGTGTGTCTTGCCTACAGTCAAGCACGGTGGTGGGAGTGTCATGGTTTGGGGCTGCATGAGTGCTACCAGCACTGGGGATCTACAGTTCATTGAGGGAACCATGAATGCCAACATGTATTGTGGCATACTGAAGCAGAGCATGATCCCCTCCCTTCAGAAACTGGGCCGCAGGGCGGTATTCCAACATGATAACCACCCCAAATACACCTCCAAGATGGCCACTGTTTTGTTAAAGAAATTGAGGATAAAGGTGATGGACTGGCCGAGCATGTCTCCAGACCTAAACCCTATTGAGCATCTGTGGTTCATCCACAAACGGAAGGTGAAGGAGTGCACGGTCTCGAACATCCACCAGCTCCGTGATGTCATCATGGAGGAGTGGAAGAGGATTCCAGTGGCAACCTGTGAAGCTGTAGTGAACTCCATGCCCAAGAGAGTTAAGACAGTGCTGGAAAATAATGGTGGTCACACAAAATATTGACACTTTGGGCACAATTTGGACATTTTCACTTAGGGATGTACTCATTTTTGTTGCCAGCAGTTTAGACATTAACCCCTTGCACTCTGGTCAATTTCCCTAAAAATGCCTAAAAATAACGTACCCAAAGTAAATCAAAAGCTGTTCTTCAACCCTTTGCAGCATCTTCATGGGGTTGGTCTCATTTAAAAGAAAACACTTTGAATATTTTTGGCAAAACAGTCATAATCTCTCTAAGTGCTCGTGCCACTGAGTAACAGTCATCTAAACAATACTGAACTTGAAGAAAATAAAGTTTGCCTGGGTGTTTTTTTTAGATACAAATGCTTGCAAATAACACACAGCTGTCAGATACCGGCTGGAAAATGCAACAGAAATGTAGAACCAAGTGTTATCAAGCTGAGGTCAAAATTTTGTAACAATACCACAAAAATTGAATATATTACACAGCTTTTTCCTCAGGTTGTTCCCAGGCATTTTTGAACTGTGCCAAATTGTGCCAAATGGCACAGTTTGGAAAAACGTCTATAACTTTTGAATGAATCAACATAGAAGCTTGATCTTGGGCTCTAATAAAAGGTGACACTCAGGGCTGTGTGTGTGTGGGGGGGGTGTTTATTCATGAATGAATGAATGAATGAACAAACAAGCCCCCCACACACAAAGAAGAATGCCACGTAAAAAAATGTGTGGCCTTTTTTTTACAAGAAAAAATAACCTACAGTGCAATAAAAATTATACTAAAATATCTGCAATGTAGAGGATAACAACTCCCCTCCCCCCGCTACAGAGGAGCTCGGTTGAGTCGCCGACGGCCCGACCCATGAGTCGGGTAGTACCGGTTTTCATGGTTATCTGGTAGCAAGCAAGCCAATGCCTGACCTGATAGAATAAGACTCCAGTAAATATAAATCCCCTACAAAAACAAATCTACGCTGTCCAAAATGGCTCATCATGCCCCTCTTCTTAAACAAAAAAAAAAAATAAATCTCACTGTCCCACAGTTTCGTGTGAAAATCCCCTCAACCCCCCCCCCCAAATGCCAGAATCGGTGACCACCAGGACCAACCACATGCCACAAGGCCAACAGTAGCCAACACCACACTATCAGAACAAATGTGTTCTATGCACAGTGGCTCAAGACAACGACTGAGACTGCATCGGTCCCCAAAAGCAGCCCAATGGTAAAACCTATCTCAATTTGGGTCAAGTTTTCAAAGCAGTTCGTTTAAAAAAAATACAAAAAAAAAAACAAAAAAAAACTGCTAACTACCCTTGAGGACAACCCCACCTAGGCCAGAGCGCCCCGACCGGCCCAACACCACCCACGTGTCAGCACCACGAACAGCCACATCACCAAAAACGCTCCAGGTGTTAAAGGTGTTCTAGTAACCGTTAATTACTAACTAATTACTAATTAGTTTTGTGAGATACTGTACATGAATCTCCCAGTATTTTTGACATTGATATTAAATATCCATATGTCCAAATATGTTAAAAAAACAGGCTTATACAGGGTGTCCTAATGTTTTCACATGACTGTATATATCTGCTTGAAATGAAAATGAAATGGTCTGCTAATAACAGCAGTGCATGAATAACTGAATCAGTAGAATTATTTTGCTGATCATCGGGCTACAAAGTACTTTGGGGTAATTAATAAAAGAAAAAAAATTTTGAATTCCTATTAATTTGAACCATTCTGATCTTTCAGTGTTTGGTGTGGTGGTCTGGGGCAGCTTGGTTGAGTAAAGCTGATAAAGCTCTTTGTAATCTTCTTAGTATAAGTGATGCTGCATGTTTGAGGGCCTCTAAGTGTGTGCTTGTGTTAATGTGCACCTCGCTGCGCTGAAATCAACCATTAAGAGGAATTAAGGTGTTATTTTTTTAAATGTGTGTATATATGTGTGTTTACAGAATAACATTGGTACTGGCCTGTCCTATGGATCTGAAGAACTTCCCAATGGACGTCCAGACCTGTATCATGCAGCTGGAGAGCTGTGAGTAATTGCAAGGAGCCCACAGGGCTAAGGCTATGAAGATTTGTTTATTTACAGGGTGTCTGCAAATCTGTTAAAAGTCTTCAATTTAGGCCTTAATTATCCTTCAAAGCACAATTAATCCTTAAATCTGCCTTCAAAGGTCTTTAAAATACGGATGGGCGATACCAGCATTTTTCCTTTTGATGTGATACCATTAATTGATGGGACTTTTTCTTAGCAATACTTTTTGCCCCTTAAAGGAAAATCACATGAGTGCAGTTTCATCAACAACATTATTGCAAGGATGTGAAATATGAATAAAACTCATGAACATAAATACTTGAAAGAAATACTTATAAAATGATAAGAAAATAGAACAATGAGCAAAGTAAATAAAAATAAAATGAAATATAATTCAGTTATAATAAAAATAATTAAGACTTAAAATAAATGCAAAATTAATTCCATTTCTTAATTTGGTTAAGATTCTCAGTTATCCAGGTGGGTAAGTATGCTGTATGAAAGCTCAGTCAAGTCATCTTTTTTACTTCTGAAATGTTTCATCATTCATCCAAATTCTATGGTAATACCAAGCAGCAAACATGTGTAATTTTTTTCACAATGCAATGTTGTTTTTAAATTTTATTTTATTATTTATTTTATTTGTACACTATTATTTTACAATTTTAGATAGTGCTTATTTTGTTTATTTTTCAAAATTATGCTGCTTGGTATCACCATAGAATTTGGATGAATGGTGTAACATTTCAGAAGTAAGTTTTGTGTACGCTAGACATTTATTTCAACATATTTTGACTTATACGTAACGTGTGAGTCGCTTACAAGTAACGTGTGTGAACAAATGCATAACTTCCCTACAACTTATGCCCCGCTTATGCGGGACATTTCAGCCATACGCTGAAAATTTTCAGAGGAGCTCACTGTACAGCGCCGTATACCAGCGTGCTTCAGTGTTCTTCAGCATGCTCTGAACTTATACAAGGACAGGGTTAGGGCCCTGTCACATCTTGATGATTTAGGCAGCGTTTGTCAAACATATTAAAATTGGTCGAAAACACTGGCATACACGGAAATTCTCACTTTTGGTCGTATGCATTGCATATCCATAACGACTTGGACATATACATAATGTCTTAGTAACTTATATAGAATATTTCCATAACTTATAAATAACTTAAACCAACAAATCCTTAGCATGTTGCCAACATTCACAACTTATGCACAACGATAGTCAAACTTCTGCATGTCTGATCCTAACTTCTGCATAGCGTGGTCATGCGAAACTGCCATCGCCTCCCGATCCATGAATCCTAGGTGTGCGAGAGATCATCTCTGTTCAACCGAGATGATTCTCCCCTCCAAAGACCGCAGCGGGGGGTGTGATCAACCTGGCAGAGCTGTCAAATCTGTCAGGTTGGTCACGCCTAAAACAGCTGATGTGACACATCAGAAACATCAGATGGCAGTTTTCAATTGAACTGATGGCGATAAAAAAAAGTTTATTTTCAGTAAAGTGAAAAAAAACCAAGATAATGCATGGTGTGTTTTTGCCGGGAGGCGCAGCCAACAGCAAAGTGTGATTATGGAAAACAGCTGAGCCCTGTGCTTTGAGCGATCAGCTCATTGGAGCCACCTCCTCCAGTGTTCTGACATTTTGGCATATATCAGAGCAACAATGGACAGCTGATAGTACAGACTGCAGTCAAATAGAAAAACCATGGGGGAGGGCTAAACAGTGATTTGGATCTTTATCCTGTAGCTTGAAAGTGCTCAGATACATCCCTAACAGGTCCCGTTATACGAAAAAGTATGTGTGTTTAGCTATCTGTGTGTGTATGTGCTGCAGGCAACAGCTGAGCTCTGTACGGGTTTTTCCTGTGAACCAACGCTGCAAATACGCCAATATAGGGTAGCTGTAAGTTAGAAACCTGTTCAGTAAGTTACACATAGGTTCAAAGAGCGTGACTCATATACTTCTTCTGCTGCCCATGACGCTGCTGAGTTCACTCTGCTCTGCACTGGGGTCAGTGACAGCTTGACTGAGGCTGCCAGTGCGCAGTGAGTCTTTGGCTCTGACATCTGATAGGCTGCCATAATCATGTGACACGGCAGACCATCTCTAAAACATGCCTGGACTGGTTTTTCACCTGTTTTCACACATAAATTTAATGCCTAAAGCTCTCAGAAGTGAAAACAAACTGCACGTTTTGTATTAGCACGGTGGTATTGCGATATTTAAAAAAGTATTGACTCCAAAATATCGAACAGCTGTATCAAAGTATCGATACTTGAGTATCGATATGCCTATCCCTACTTTAAAATACAACAGTGTGATGATGATCACCATGCAGATTTTTGTGTATTGTGGGGTGAAATCTTGACAGTTTTGCAGATTTGTAGTTGCTGTTCTTGACTTTTAACATAAGGGAAAGTAAAATGGGCTCTTTTTAAGTGTATACGGTTTTTGTTTTTTAGGAATTTGTGATTTTTTTTCTTAATTTTTTTACATGTAAATTTGCAACTTTTTCTCATCTCATAAATTTGTGACTATTTTCTTGGAAATTCATAATTTTTTCCCACCATTTTTTTTTTTAATTTTTTATGATTTTTCAAGGGAGTTTTTCAGTTTGTTTGTTTTTTTTCATGAAAATTTGTGACCTGTTTCCAGGAAATTTGTGGTAACTTTGTGACTTTTTCACATAAGTTTGCAACTTTTTTCTTTTTTAGGAAATTTGTAATGTTTTGTAGGTTTGAGACTTTTTTGTCTTAAATTTGCAAGTTTATCCTCACGAATGTGTGATTTTTTTTAAATCATTTTTATACATTTTGATTCTTGTCATGCCACAAATCTGACTTTTTTCTAAGAATTCTTATTTGGTTTTTTTTGTAAGTTTACGACTTTTTCTCTTGCTATAAATTTGATTTTTTTTTTTCAGAAATTTGTGAGCTTTTTATGTATTGTGCTACTTCTCATTTTACTAGCATGAATAGAAAACAAAACACCAAAAAGAGGAGGAGAACAAAGGCTGTCGAGGGCCCCATGCTTGCCTCTACCCTGGGCCAGAAAATGATTATACCCACCCTTACACACACACACACACACACACACACACACATACATCGATGGCCCCATCAGTCAATCAGTCACGGCAGCAGGCAGTGAGAGAAATACCTTATGGATTTTTCTGTAGCCTTTTCATTCTCTGAACAGACGTGAGAAGAAAACAGAAAGTTCAAAGATCTCAGCACTTGTTTAAGGTGCCACTCGCCACACCAGTACATTTTCAGCTGTCATCTGAATTGTCACCATCAAAGTCAAGTGCCTTCACTGTCCCCTGCAGGTTAATTGACAACAAGAAACATGCGTTAAAGGGGTCAGCAAAATTGTTTACCATCTTCTGCAGCCTTTCTCGGAATGGCTGGTTTCAGTGCATGTCTCTTTAAATCTTTAAGGCAGCACTTAACTCCATCCTGTTATGTCCACAAACCTGGCAATGATGATGGACGAGGATGCTGTAGTCGAACCCAAATTTATTACAGAACCGTTGTAATGCAAGCACATGTACACACTTAGTTATAACTCTCGCTCTCAGTCCCCACCTAACTCTCACTCTCTGAACACCCCTGTGAGATGGCGGACCGCCCTATAAATACATGGGAGGTAACGTCAGCCACAGGCTGCGTTCCACTTCAAATGTCCCTTATCCATACACCACATTCTTCCCCCCCTTGCAAAAATGCAGAATACAGTATTGAAAATTGGCGAATCAGCCCTTCCCAATTTAGCATATCAAAATTCCCCATCACCAACATGTACTATCAATTAAACACACATTCTCACACATTATTATTATATAGCAAAACATGTAACATTATTGCTCAGGCCAAAACACAACTTCTCTTATTATTTTTAAAGAACACTTTTTTTTTAGACATGGGCTCCCTCTCCTCCAGCTCTTACTCCAGCTGCACGAGGAACAGAGGCAAGTCCGGCCGCTGCCCCCCTCCCAGGCAGCTCTCCTTCTGAGCACATGGGGTGGATGGTGTGCTGTTGGTGCTGTTCTGAATTGTCTCGTCGGCGTTGATCTCGACAGAACTGGGCTCTCTCTCCTCCAACTGTGGCCGAGCGAGGAACGGAGGCGAGTCCAGTCGCTGTTCTCTCTCCATGGCGTTTTCACTGTCCGTGCCATATCCACTCTCTGCGTTACATTCACTGTCCGAGCTGTGCTCTTTGGCTGCATCCACGTCTGCGAAGCCTGGGTAAACTGGGCCTGGACCGTTGACTGTCTGCCCTCCGATCGTGAGAGCAAAACCCAGCTCGCAGAATAAATCCCACCCCATAACGTTTTCAACCTGGTGTGTCACCTGGAACCAAAATGCTGGAATCACCTTTTTGCCATACTGCACCACGACTGTGACGTTCCTGCTGGTACTGGAGCTTCCGTCGTCCAGTAGTTCCACTGCATCAGGTCGCCAAGGGTGAGCCTCCAAACCGTGGCCTCGTTTACTATGGACTGCATGGCGGCGATGGCCACCGGCATGGGCACACTCACGCTGTCTAACTTCACTACGCGCTGCAGTCCTGACCAACCTTTGGGGCCCACAATGTTTATGCCGTCTCCGTAGGGTGTGGGGTTAGCTTCTCATAGATGGTGGTGGGATTTTGCACACCGCGCCACGTTGTTGATTTTAGCAAAGTAGCTGGTTAGCATCTCAACAGCGTCCTCATAATAGTCCATCGGACCAAGCATGTGAAAAATTCTCTGACCCGCTGCACCCAGGTGGTGGACAAGTAGTATCCGCATTTTGACTTCATCCAGTTCCTCCAAATCCAGCGCTGTAATGAAGGGTTTGAACGCACGCAGCCATCATGGCCACGGGATAGCTGGTTCACCAGGGAGGAATGGCTTTAGTCTGAAGCACACGTCCATGGTTTGAAATTCTTGTCACCAAATGTTATGTCCACAAACCTGGCAATGAGGACGAGGATGTTGCAGTGGAACTGAACTTTATTACAGAATCGTTGTAATTAGGGATGGGCATAATTTACCGATTAACCGATAATTGATCATTAAGAATTTCACCGAGGAAGTTCATTTTCGTCAACAAACCGTTTTTTTTTTTTTAAACAATCCGAGGTTATTAGGCCTAGTGCACGGCCGTCCTCAAACAATGCAATGTCAAAATTTGGGCACCAGGGGGCAACATTACACCATCGCCGTACCCTGGCGTGCCTCAGTTGATACATGCGGGCTTCCGTAGGGCAATCGCCAAATCATGAAGCGGTTACGGCGAAGTGTTGCGTGGGACCATTTCAATTTAAAAAATGACCAGGTGTACTGCAATCACTGCAATGCAGCATACAAATATACCTCATCGACAGGGTCCATGGAACACCCTTATTACGCGAAGAAACCGCCAACAGTGGTTGCGCGCTGAGTAATGGCGGTCGTGAAGATTCTTTTTTTTTTTTCAGAAACTTTATTGAGAAGGTCATGAAGATTCGGTGTACACACGTCGAGGGAAGCTGCAGGAGGCGGCGTAGTGGCTCGACGGGAAGACTATTTTGCACAAAATGGCACAAGAGAACAGCAAAAAGTTCTGCGCGGCTAGACTAAGTAACACGAGCGACAGAGCAATGAATGCGGTCTTCGTTTGTTGGGTGGCCGCTCGGCAGGGACAGAAGCTGGGTAAAACGTCTCGGCCAATCAGCTTGCGGAGTGAAACGTCTCGGCCAATCAGCTTGCGAGATTCCCGAGCTGAGCCAACACGAGAACAGAGAGAGAGGGATTTGAGAGAGAGAGTGGATTTGAGTTGTGCGGCTCTCCGTGCTGATACCTGATGTTCTAATGTAGTCTACCTGCCTTGTTACGTACCTAAAAATGTTAATGATTAACCGATTATTAATCATTAATTCTCCCGACGATCGGTGAAGAAAATTTCACCGAATGCCCATCCCTAGTTGTAATACAAGCATGTGTACACACTTAGTTATAGCTCTCGCTCTCAGTCCTCACCTAACTCTCACTCTCCGAACACCCCAGTGAGATGGCGGACCACCCAATATATACTGGAGGTGACGTCAGGCACAGGCCGCATTCCACTCCGAATGTCCCTTATCCATACACCACATATCCTCCCGTTTACGTCACTACCGGTAACCTTAACTGGATAGCTCCTAGCTCAGAGCCAACTAACACAAATTTGTCTTAAAGAATTAATGAAATAACACATCGCTGGTGGACAGGGGTGTGCGGTTTCAGTGGTCGATAGGATATGACCGGTCCGTGGGGTACAAAAAGCACAGAAATATTCGGGAATGAATGGCTAAAGTGCTAGCTTCAGCTAACCGCCTTGGTAGTGCTAACGATGTAGCATCACAGCAAAAATATAACAAAATAAGCCAGAATGACACAAGCTTTATTATCAGCTGTGGATTAGTGAGCCAGGTGGAAACTGTGTTGTCTATTGAGGCGACTGAAATCTAAAGAAAATAACAATATAAATGCAAGTTTCCTAGTACCACTGTTAGCGCTTAAGCTAACACCTTTCGCTCCCTGTCCATCTACATGACAGACAGCTAGACTGGCCAATAATAGAGCAGCGAGCAGGAATCAAGTCTAGTGATGTTTGTCTTTTAGATGTTTATCTTTAAGTGACGTTTACCATTTCTTGGCATACAGGAAAATACCCGGAAGAATTAAAGCGGCTTCATGGAGAGAAAAATGAGATAAAGGCTGTGTGTTTTTTTAAGAAGTGAATGTTTTTACTTTTTTTTTTGATAATCACGTAACCAATATATGCATTTTAGAAGGTTAAAATTTGCAAAAACACAATTTTTTTACTCAATGACCCCTTTAAATAAACTTCATACCCTGCTAAGCACCACACTCTCTTCCTGCTTGTATAATCGAGAAATTATTTTTGTAGCGAGCTGAACGTTAACAACTCCAAAACCAAGTAGGGCTAATTTCACTTTCACTATCGCCACTGTTGTCCATACACTACACCACATAATGATACTGCTGCTTTATTTAGCAATAGAACTCAGTGACACTAACAGAACGTGTCCTCCAGCTGAAGGTAAAAATAATTTAAAAAAGCCTTCTTTCTGCTGCCTCCTCCAGTCGGCTACACCATGAACGATCTCATATTTGAGTGGGACAAGAAGGGAGCGGTGCAGGTGGCTGACGGGCTGACGCTACCTCAGTTCATACTCAAAGAGGAGAAGGACCTGCGCTACTGCACCAAGCACTACAATACAGGTAAGTGTGTCAGGTTAGGTTTAACCTTCTCCCTTTATGCTGTGGCCACACTGAAGAGGGAGCAGCCAAAAGTGTGTGTGTCCGTGCGTGTGTGTTTAATTAAGTAGGGCACAAGTTTTAAAACGGAATGATTAATGAAAATGTATCTGAGACGGCTGATGATATTTAACATCCAGGCTCTGGTGGCACACGTGAACAGGCGCTATCATGTCCACATTTTATATTCATCCTTTTTACTCCTCATTTTCGTGTTAGTGTGGAGCACAACTAGGCTTTCAGGAAACTTTGGAAACAGTGGCCGCTGAGCTAAACTGAAAATATATTCAGCAGCTGCATGGTTGATTTCTCTGCTCACATCTTTTCAGGAACTTTTTTTGGGGGGTGGGGGGTGGGGGGCTATTTTTGTTTTAATTTGAAATCCTCGAGCAGACAGCCCATGTGGGGTGTTCTTCCAGGTCGGTGCAGCTCAGTGTGTGCATGGCTGAAGGAACTTGGATGAACATGAGAGCAGCGCTTAGTCATCTATCAGATGCTGGCCCAGTCTCGTTTCCTGTCCCTCAGACTGCTACTAAAGCCTCTGAAGTGTCTGATTTAACCAGAAGGTGTCCTTTGGCTCATGTATGTGAGGTATGTCATGTGTGTTCTCATCACGGGGCATCGATGATATCCCTTTTCTGAGATGGTTCCTCCATTTCCCAATACTGCTGAGTTATCCTCTGGTGTTGTATTATTGGGGGGGAATTTCCACCACTGCTCAGTTTAGGAACATTTGTCGAGGGTGGCATGAGTATGGCACACATCCACACATGCTGAGATTATTTTAACTTGTGAGAAGAAAAATTGCATGGCATAATAGTACAATGGAGAAAATAAGTATTGAACACATCAACATATTCTGAATAAACATATTTCTGATGGAGCCACTGACCTGAGATTTTCACCAGATACGTATCCGTAACAACCTAAGTAATCCATACATACAAAGAAATCAAGGCAACTGTGTTCACAAAATAAGTTTTATTTAATAAAGTGGAGTCACACAGGGAATAAATATTGAACACTCTTGGTGAAATTCATTTAATATTCAGTAGAAAATCCTTTGTTGGTAATAACAGCTTCCAGATGCCTCTTGTGCAGAGAAACTAGGTGCAGGCATTGCTCAGGAGTGATTTTAGCCAGTTCTTCCACACAAACTCAAATCTTGGAGGTTCCGTGGGTGTGTTCTTTGAACTCTGATCTTCAGTTCTTTCCATAGATTTTCAATTGGATTCAGGTCAGGTGACTGACTGGGCCATTCTAACAGCTTTATTTTCCTTCTCTGGAGCCAGTTGAGAGTTTCCTTGGCTGTGTGTTTGGGGTCATTGTCTTGCTGAAATATTCACCCTTGTTTCATCTTCAGCATCTTGGCAGATGGCAGCATTTTTTTTTTATCAAGGATGTCTCTGTACATTTGTCCATTCATCTTTCCTTCAATTATATGAAGTCTGTCTGTACCATGTGCTGAAAAACACCCCCACACCATGATGGGATGTGTAGTGCCATTTCTCCTCCAAACATGCTGTGTTGTGACATCCAGAAAGTTCAGTTTTGGTCTCATCTGACCAGACTATATTCTCCCGGTATTTTAGTGGCTTGCCCAAATGTTGTGCAGCAAACTTTAAACAAGCTTGATGTGTTCAATACTTATTTTCTCCGCTGTATACCAGCATTGAAGTTCATCAAACACAGCTCCTGAGGACAGTCATATTTTTCTTGATCATTTTATAGAGACAGACGTGGAGATGATTCTGCTATCTCTGGAAATTCTATCGTAGGTTAAAAAAGCTACCACCACTTTTGTGAAGGTACACTCCTGAACAAAATCTTAAGACTGGGGGAAAAATTAGAAGTACTCATATTTTGCACTGGTAGATCTTAATTGGGTTGTACAGGTGCATCTCAATAAATTAGAATGTCATCAAAAAGTTGATTTATTTAGGTGTTTCAATTAAAAAAAAATAAGCATCTATATTATATAGATTCATTATACAGAGAGTGATATATTTCAAGTGTTTATTTATTTTAATTTTGATGATTGTGGCTTACAGCCCATGAAAACCCCAAATTCAGTTTCTCAGAAAATTAGAATATTACATAAAACTAATTTTAAAAAATAGTTTTTTAATAGAAATGTTGGCTGACTGAAAAGTATGTCCATGTCGGGGACATACTTTTGGTCAGGGCTCCAAAAGGAGCCCCGACCAAGTATTGAGTGTGTACCCGACCAACCCCGATCACCTCCTTTTGGAGGTGATCAGCCTGTGGCACTGCTGAGGTGTTATGGCTGTCCAGGTTGCTTTGATAGTGACCTTCAGCTCGTCTGCATTGTTGGGTCTGGTGTCTCATCTTCCTCTTGACAATACTCCACAGATTTTCTATGGGGTTTAGGTCAGGAGAGTTTGCTGGCCAATCAAACACAGTGATACTATGGTCATTAAACCAAGTTTTGATACTTTTGGCAGTGTGTGTGTTTGGGGGGGGGGGGGGAGTGCCAAGTCCTGCTGGAAAATGAAATCAGCTTCTCCATAAAGCTTGTCAGCAGAGGGAAGCATGAAGTGCTCTAAAATTTCCTGGTAGACGACTGCGCTGACTTTGGTCTTGATAAAACACAGTGGACAAACACCAGCAGATGACCTCTGTTCAGATAAAAGTAAATTTTGCATTTCATGTGGAAATCAAAGTCCCAGCGTCTGGAGAAAGAGTGGAGAGGCCCAGAATCTAAGTTGTTTGAGGTTTAGTGTGAAGTTTCCACAGTCAGTGATTATTTGAGGAACCGTGTCATCTGCTGGTGTTGGTCCACTGTGTTGTGTAAGCCACAACTCCTGTCTAAAATAAAGTCAAGGACTGAATGTTGAAGGATGAATAGAGCTGTGCATCAACTAAAAAACCAGAACTAATTAAATGCACATTTTTCAATTATTAATTGTGTTTAATTGTTAAACTTGCATAAAACAATGATAAAGAAGTACACTTTAGCAACTTTTAATTGCATTTTCATTCAGTGACTATACTGTAACTCTCATATTCAACAAAAATATTGCTAGAGCCACATAAAATACTTGTCATGAATGTATAATTAATTGTAATTTATGATAGCAATGTCTAATAATCTTTTTCAGTTCATTATAAATGGCAAATGGTGTTCACTTACACAGCGCTTTTTCTCATCTCAGAATGACCAAAGCGCTTTACAGATCCTGGACACATTCACACACTGATGGTGGAGGAGCTGCCATGCACAGGCACTGGCCTGACTCACCAGCAGCAACTGGGGGTTCTATGTCTTGCTCAAGGACACTTCGACATGCAGACTGCAGACAGAGTGGGAATTGAACCCCTGACCCTCCGAGTCAGTAGTTGACCACACTACACCTGCACCACAGCCACCCCCTAAAGAGGGAATCGATTTCTCTACCGTTTTTAATGTTGTTGTCACATTTCCTGTTTATATTTTGAAACGGTCAAAGAGGAAGTCAGTGCATCTACTTAATGTAACTTTCCTAATTATCTCAACCTGTAAAAGAACAAATGGAGCAATTCTTAACAGATTTCCTGAGCTCCTAATCTTAATGGTGAGTTACAATTCACTTTATTATTGGAGTGTGTGTTCATGTCTACTCACTCTGACAGAAACTCTTCTTCTCTTCATACTTTTGAGTGAGCAGGAGGAGGTCACCCTGAGTACCGGAGGATCATTTTAGTGTGGTGTAAATTTAAATGCTGAAAAACAAGACTTGCTCTTCTTTTAAGCTGAGCCAGCTGCTGAGGGAAAAATGCAGTCATCACATCCCACATCACCACAGTGGCTGACCCGACAGCATCAATTTTTTTAATGCATCAGTTGGCCAACATTAATCGAAAAAGTTAACGCATTAATTATTCCAGCCCTAATTTATAGGTTAGAAAATGGTACCAATGAGTCCATTATTGGGAAGTAATGTGAAAATCATTGTGTTTGTTAAGAAAACAGTTGGTGAAAATTTGATAGTCGCTGATTGAATCTCCGTTTTCACATTTCTTTCTCACTTTTTTCATTGTATCCCAACAAGCTGTCATCTGTAAAACAAGGTTGTCACGTGCTGAGTCTGGGTCTCTGCCCGACTCAGCTTCGTGGCATTTTTTCCTTTGCATTTATGTGTATTTATTGTTTTTGTTGCTTTTGAGTTTCATTGTTGCCTTTTTTATGTTTCTATTTTATGTTTTGGGTTCTATGATGTGTCTCTCTGGGTTGACGGCTGTTGGCTGTGTTTTCGGGGTTACGCTCTGCTGGGGGCGTCACCCGCCAGGCTGTCAACCGCACCTCCCTCACCTGTCATTACCACCCAGCTGATTCTAATCACCAGTTTTGTTCCTTCTCCGACTCCGGGTCCCGCACCTGTTAAGTTATCATTCTACTTTGTACTTATACTCAGTTTGTTCATTCAGTCCTCGCCGGTTCGTTGTATGTCTGCGTGGAAGTTTTTCCTGGTTGTCCTCCCAGCCTCTGAAGCCTTTCTGCTTCTTCAGAACACACCTTCCTGTGAGGCATCACTGTGAGTTAATTCTTGTTTGGCATTTTTGTATCATTGGCACCTTTGGACTATTCTGTTCTTTTGTTTATTAAACACACAAACTCCATCCAGCGTGTGGGCTTGTCTCTCTCTCTCTCCGAGGTGCATATGACAAAGGTAGAATAGAGCAGAGCATCTCTGTGTGTCTGTATGAGTTGCTCTTTGGAAGGAAAAATGTAGATTAAAATACAGAAAACTCCAAGACACTCTTTAAAAAAAAACAAACAAACACTTCAAATGCCTTTATTCTAATCTTATTTGACTGTAAAATGGTCTGACACCTTAGATTTAATGCAAACAGAGGCACCCCTTTTCCACCACTGTGACAAGCGCGGCGGTGCTCGGCTGGTTCTCAGCGCAGCTCTTAAAAGAAGATGCCACCTTGCTTTTCCACCAGTGGAGCCAAGCTGAAAGCAGCATAATAATGTCAGTTCTGACAGACACGGGCACGCTCAGGGAAGAGCCAGTGTTCTGAGTCCTGGTGCGTGACATCACTGGCGCGGCGAGCACAGCACCAGCACCAGTTTCTTAGGCCGAGCACCGGTGTTTTTGAGGCGGAAACTCAAACCTTCTTCATCAGTTTTACAGATGAACAGTTTTACACTTCCTGGTTTGTGACATCACTGGTGCCAGGAGCCCAGAGTAGCTTTCTATTGGAGCTAAAAAAAAAAAAAAAGGCCAACCACTGATGACTTTACGGTGGAAACGGGGAGAACAGTGCTCAGTCTGGCTTTGGCACGACTCTGGCCCCTAATGACTCCTAATTAACCAATAGCTAGCCTCCACCTGGATAAGTGGTTCGTATAGAACTCTGACATAAACATAAGAAATAGAAATAAATCACTGTGAAAAATCAACCTTCAGTTGATACAGATCTCAACAGAAATAATGATGAAGGTTAACAGGAATAATCAGAGAAGGTAGGGGAACAGAACTTGTCACATCCATGCCACAGAAGGAGATGCCACCTGTTTTTTTTCTTGCTTTATTGTTTGAATAAGAAAGAAATAAGTGTCCTGAAATAAGAAGGACGGTAGGATTTAAATTCATAACTTGGCAGTCTCATTGGCACAGAGACGGTAAAATATGTTTGCCTGGAAACTTGCTGAAATCCTTCATGAGTCACAGACAGGATTTCATTTTTATCTGAACGTGAAATATGGAAATAAGTCCACGGAAGTGGAAATGCATAAAGCAATTCCCCAGTCTTTTTTTTTTTTTTGCCCTCTTTTCCTCCCAGTGTCATGAAAGTTCGGGTTAGAGGAAAACACCATTGACTGCAAATTTCGTTTCAGTTCCACAATGAAAAAATAACATTCATTTACTCACCTTTTTGTAGCTTTGAGGTTTTGCCTGGTATAAAAATGACAAAAACTGCAAAAACGACAAGGAGGGCTTGATGCAAAAACAAAAAAGTAATTTGAAAGTAAGACGTTAAATGAATAGAATTTTTGCAGGAAGAAATGAGAAGCAAAAATGTAGAAATCAAGAAAATAGATTGGCAATTAAGAGAAGAAGAAACAATTATAGAGGCTAAAGAAAGATGAGGAAAAAAAGACAACAGCAATATATTTCCATGTGAAAAGAACGCAGAAATAAGTGAAAGCTGCTGAAATCAGACAAAAAAGTAGAATCTAGCAGAGAACGGGGGCGGCTGCCACGCTCTGTTTCTCCCTCCAGGTCCTCCAAGTGTGGCTGAAAACCATCTGTCCAGTCCACAACGCCAGACTACAATTGTTACACTCCGGAGAAAAAAAACCCCAGAATAAATAAATAACTATATACAGTATGTATCATGTGGATGAGCATACTGGTTAAAATAGGCAGGCAAATGCATAAACAGAGGCGTAGCTTTCTGAGACTGGCATGTCAACTTTGGTCATTTCCAGACAGACCAAATTTATTTGAGGAGTCTTATTTTGGGTACTAAAGCCAAGAAAAACTTACTACAAATTATCCTTCCATTAAATCCTTTAATGTGCATAAAACAGCCCAAAGCCATTAAAACGGCTTCACAGGTCTTTTTTTTCTTTGTTGATGTGACTATCAGAAAAACTTAAAATCTTGTAAAATAGGACGCTGATCGCTAAATTTGGTTCTTTTTAATGAGCCATCTGTGGGGGATGAAACACAGGCCTGCCTCTAATAAAAGCCTGCTTTAAACAGCAGCCTGTCGTTGTAACTCATTATCCTAATTTACTTTATTTCTTGAGGACCCCTTTGCACAGACGGAGATTGTTGGGTGACCAATGAGAGATCCAAAATTGACCAGATCATTCGACGATCTCCTGAAGCCTCAAAAAAGCTTTTTCTGTGTAAATATTTGGCAGATGTTTCAGTAACTTTCATGGCGCTCTCTGGAGATCTTTGAAAGATCATTGAGAGACCGGGAAAGGTTGCTGAGGGATCATTGAGAGTTTCTACAGTGATCGTTCAAAGATGAAAAAAGGGTCAGATCTCTCAGTGATTCAATGATTGCCAAGACCTCACAGTGATCTTCCAGTGATCTCCATGGTCTTCACGGTCCGCTCAAAGGTTTGACTTGGGCCAAAATAATCTCTCAACAATCACCAAATGGAAGCGATCGTTCAAGGAGCTCTCAACGATCTCATCTATCTCCCAAGGATCTCTCAGCGATCTTTCAATGAACTCTATTGGTCTTTCATCAAATCCAAACCTTACAGTATATTACTAATAATAAGATGTCACTTAATCTGTACAGCTGTAAATGCTCTGTCCATCTTATTCAGGCTTGCTTGTCTTTCTGCTTTGAATGATTGATGTTGAGACTTCCAGTCATTTGTTTGGTGACAATGGAAGAAAGCACCACAGGCCTTTTTTTTATTTTTCTTAAAGAGCACAAAAGTTGAAAGAAATAAGGTAAATTAGAATTTGAAAGAAACATATTTCGACAAAATTCCCAAAGTGGCAGGTCTCAAGAAAATCAATTTCCTAAATGCCATGCAATTGGTCAGTGTACAGTATGTGTGTGTATGTGTGTTCTTGCGTGTGCACGTCCCAGCAGCGGGATGATTAGTTCAGATTCGGAGGCATCACTCACAAAGAGGTTGACGTGTGCTGTCGCCACTGAGGAGATGAACGATCCACTTCCAGACGAAAAGCCTTGACACGGCTCAACGCGCTCGTGCACGTGCGCACGCGCACACACACACACACACACACACACACACACCAACTTTCCCATTCTCATTCCTCACACATAAGAATAAAGTGAAGATAGTCAACAGCTTTGCTGTACAAATGCACGCAAATCACCGTTTCTGTGAATCATAATACATAAATAGTTCCTGTCATCCCCAGTCGTGATGTAAAATGCTGAACTGATCTGTTGTTTTGTTGCTGAAAAGCAAAAAATCCCAAAGTTTTGGAAAATGCTCTGTCTCTTCTCACTGTTTCTCTGTCAGATGCCCCTTGTGTCTTCCAATTAAACACGTGTTCTTTAACAGCCTCGTTATGGCGGCTCGGATGATTGGTTGGTTATCTTGGCTCACAGTTAGAAGGTTCCTGTCTTATGCCATCTTGTCAACAGGCACCTTTCTGTGCAGAGTTTGTCTGTTCTCCATGAGTTTGCAGTGGTTTCTTCCCCCAGTCCAAAAGCATGCTTGTTAGATGATTCTAAAATTGGCTGCAGGTGTCTGTCTTCCTGTCAAAAAGAACCTACAGTAGGTGCATAGAATAAGTATTGGCTGAATGTGGCTCGATAGTGTTCTTTTGGGGACATAGAGAAAGAATATACTGTATGTAAAGTCGACTAAAAACATAGTGAACTAACATCCCATAGTTAGATGAGATTACAGCTTGCTAGGTTATCGGTTTAAGCTTGCACGCTTCAACGGTCTGCGTCTGCTTTCTGACATCAGCATCGGAGGTTGGACTGTTGATGTCAGGCGGTGACAGCTGTTTAAGTAAGTGTGCTTAGCTACTTCACTGCATTACTGTGAAGTGTTTTGTGTCTTTGAAATTGCATTTATTATCACAGAGTTTGCATTTAATCGCCTTACCTACAGCTAACTGTGCCACTCACATGTTGTAGACGCCACATAGTATTGTTAAATATAGAAACAACTATCCCATTTGCACTGGTGAATATGTAATATTAATGTTTTAAAGATGTTGGCATTTTAATTAAATAAATCAAAAATTTAATTAAAAATTAATTTTAAAAAGTTAAATAAATTGAAAATTAAAAAGAAATCACTCCGTTGTAAGAATGGCTTGTTTTCAGATGGGTGCATATCTCTGGAAGATGCCACCACAGTAATGGCGGATTCTCCTGATATGTGGCCGAATTGGTTTGAGGACATTAGCGACATTTAGTATAGATTTGCCCCTGTGATGGCCTGGCCGTCTGTCCAGGGTGTACCCCACCTCTTGCCAAAGATGCTGGGATAGGCTCCAGTTCCCCCGCGACCCGAAAAGGATTAAGTGGTTGAAGATGAATGGATGAAAAGTATCGATTTGTGTTTTGAAACAGGTTGTAAATGTGTTTATTTCAACTCTTAGTTGGACATTGTGGCATATGAGTCTGTGGGAATCCATCTTTTTCTGGAGTTGTTTGAGGAACTACCGTTTATGACATTGCCCAAGTCCTGGAAGTTGCCATTTTGTAGCTAGCAGTGAGGCTGAACTGTACAGTGTATGTGCTGCACGTCCAAAAGAGCAAGTGAAATAAAAGAGGGTAAAACAGTGTCGAGCTTTTATGTACTCTCAACAAGAAAGACACATCCCCAAATAAAGCTCAGACCAGCGTCTTCTCATTCTTTTCATTCCATTAAGTGAAGAAGACATGAATTCTTCAAGGGCAGCTGACCACCCTCCCTCTTTCTCTTCCTAGATCCCTCTCTCTGCCGCTCGTCTCCAGCCTATTACTCTCCAGACATGCTGCTGCTCTCTTTGCAAATGCACATGCATGCGCTTATGTATGTGTGTGCGTGTGCCTGCGTGGGTGGGTGTGTTGCAACGCACCTCACTCTTTCCCAATCAAGCATTAAGAGGGAATTAAGGTGTCGCTTTTCTTCAGATTTATTAGCGGCAGACTATTTTGACTGAGGAGAGTGAGCGAGGATTATTTTCCTGCCTCTCTCTTTCTCTCTCCCACCAACTGTTTTATTTCTTCCCATTCCTTCCATCCAATACAGCCTAACACACACATAAAAACAGTCCTGTTTGAAATACTAATTGCGGTTCTGCTGCATTGCAGGGTGCCCCTTTGTTTTCTGTCTCTGAATGTTTGTAGCATGTTTGCCTTCAACAGCTGATGTGATGAATTTTCTAACCTGTTACCTTATCATTAATTGTCACTGCATATATTTCTAATTCCCACCGTTACCCCGGTGACCTCCGAGCCTACCGCCCTCATCCCGACTTGGTCCCATGTGGGACATAAGGCCTCAGTGAGGGCTCGCCGACTGTCTCGTCCTTGTGTGGCTTTGTGTGCCTCACCCTGTGACAGACCCATCTCAGACGGCTCACTTTTCTGCCCTCCATTACCAGGCTGCTTTTGGTCTTCCTCACTTTTTCTTGGCAGGTGTTGTCCATCTTGGGGCAATCCTGGAAACGCGGTTGTTACTCATCCGTGGCACGAGCCCAAGCCATGTAAGACTGCTTCGCTTGATTTCCTGTGGTATACTATGACAGCCAGTCAGTCTGTACGGTTCAGCGTTGGACACTTTGGCAGGCCAAAAACTGCAGCAGATGTAGACACCCATTGAGGAATGGCTGGATCTTATATCTGTCTACTCTGCCCTGTATAGCAGCACAGACTTAAAGATGTTACTGTCGAGGTGTTTCTTTGTCTTTGAGGAGTGTCGGTTTGACTTCCAAGTGGACATAAGCCTAGCAAATGACCCTCACATTTACTGTGATAACATTCCTCTTGTTTGATTTTGCTATACCTCAGCTTTCTTCTCCTTCAGCAGCTTCACTATCTCATTTTCCACTCCTAGTGTGCATACTCCTCTGTTGGTCTTGGTAATTGCCATATTATCTCAATTCCTAGTATCGACCTGTCCAGTGTGATTTTTTTCTTATGTTACCACACTTTTAAAACAGACACCACGCGTACCTGCAGTTAAAAATAATCAGGTTCCTGTCTTGTAATAAAAGTTTGTAGCTCTTCTTAGACTGAAGTATCTCTAGGACTCATGTGCTTTCATAATGCCAAATGCTCATTAAAGCAACCCCTCCTGATTCCTGATGGGGTTCTGGTCTCCCATTCGGGTGGTGTCTTGGTTCTATGTTCTGCTAATCATAGCTGGATTGATACTTTAGCCTATTATCCAGAACTGACAACTCACAACAGAGTACTGTACAGAAGCCTTAAGCCACCTCTCCTTTTTTATATTTTGCTAGGAAAATGGTCACATTAATTAACTGAAACACATGCAAGCATTAGTGGAAATACAGTAAGGCAAAAACAGTTAAGACTCTTACACTGAGTTTTATTACCATCTTAATTCTTCAACACAGCCTGAACTCATTTAGTCAAACTTTCTCAGGGCTTCAGGAAGGATATACAGTAACCAGTGTTGGGCAAGTTACTAAAAAATAGTAACTAATTACAGTTACTAGTTACTTCTTTTCAAAAGTAACAGAGTTACTTTACCAATTACTGCATGATTAAAGTAACTAGTTACTTGGAAAAGTAACTTTCACGTTACTTTTAAATGCATACTTAAATCCTCTTGCCCATATAGCAAGATGATTTAATTAATGGATTACATTACGGGCTTATTAATGTCAGGCTGAAAACAGATCATTTCAGACAGAGCTTTTAGAACATGTTCAGTCTGCTTTATCCTGCCTTGAGAGCTCTTATTGTGGGAAAAATCTGAAGAAAATCAACACAAAATTGCCAGTAATTTCCTCATTTTAGAGTGAGAAATAGGGTTTGTGGAGTAAGAGAGAAGGAAAAAGAGTGAGTTGGCAACACTGTATAAAGCTGTCCATGTTTAGCTTACCTTTATGATATGAATTTAATCTGATGTGCAGTGATCTAAAGAAAATGTCCATTATCCACAGTCCAAATGTCTGTCTGCTGTGACAAAGACATGATCCGGTCCCTTAAATTCCTTTTGGAGATCAAATCCATTTTTGAATAATCTTTATCCAGGTAGCAAGTAAATGGGTTTTAACCTCCTAACTATGTTTGTCGCCAAACGACATAACCCCTAGTGGTCAACAGTGGTAAAGATTTTTTTTCAAGAAAATATTCAGATCAGATGTCAGAACTTTCCAAGGCTATAGCTTGAAAGTGGTAAGAGATAATGGCTTAGTGTCAATTAGAAAGATGTAGAATATAATAATATAATATAATAATAATAATATAATATAAGTTTCAGATAGGAGTAAATGTATACATCTAATTTGCATACAAACAAACAAAGGCATTTGTCACTTACCGCTGGCAAGGCGGCATCCTTTTGCGGCATTCTGGTTACTATTTTGTCCTCTCCCAGTCATTTTAGCTTTCTCTCCTACATCCAGAAACTGTTATTGATTATTCCACCTTAATTTTGCTTTTATTCCTTGGCAATTTATCTTATATGACGACATGCAATCGGCAATTGTTCTACAGTCACATGGTGCTCCGGGCGCCGGCAGGTGAAATCAACGAGCTTCGCGCTCCCTGTGTTATAAGAACATACAAACATCTACCTTAATAAGCTAAATAATTTCTTTTTAGAATCATAGTTGGCAAATTCGGGACCAAATCCTCCGAATTTGCTCCTCCGTCTGCAATCGCGTATGTCCACAACGATGGGTACCGTCCGTTTTGTTTTGTAATCTCAAAGATGAAGAAGAAGAAGAAGAGTGATTTCTTCCTCTTTGGTGTATTACGTGTCATCCATGAGTCCTCTAACGCGTGCCTGCCACCTTGTGGACTGGCATGATCGGTACAAATCTTCAGTCCAGCTGGGGAGTGTTTGGCATGTTATATCAGTTGACAGGCATTGACAGGCGCAGCGCTGCGCTCTGCCACTAGGAGCACACGGAATCACACAGCTTAAGGGTTAACTTCAGTGGATCACAGTTTCAGCTGTCTGATGGGAAATGACTTATCAGATCTTCATTCTGTGACGATGTATCTGGCAATCAGTCGGTTTAATTCTTGCTGGATCACAAACTGTCCAGATGCATACCTGTGCTTGAAATCCAGCGTGGCTGTTCAGATAGCTTAGATCCACTAGCACAGTGTTAGCATAGCATAGCACTAGCTTTGGCGGGCCTTGTTGCTATTCTTTGGTGCTTCTGAAGATTTCAGTCAGTGTCAACCGCACTTTAGCTTGCAACCCACCGTAACCGTGACAAAGGAAAAATAATCTGTCTATTTCCACAAAAACAAAGTAGCTTCATCTTTTCCTCCGCTCAATAGTGAACAGGCTCTTTGCAACAGGTCACGTTGACTGATGGCTGCGTCAGCTACGTAGGGTCAGTTTGTATTTCTTTGCGCTAAAAATATCTATACATATTTATAAAACGAGTTACACGAGTAATGCACCTGATCAAATTTTAGTAGCTGTAACGCATTACTGAATTTTTAAACAGTAATTTCATTACACAGCAGGTTACACAGCACAAGTTGTGGCATTACAGCGGGTTTAACAAATTCCTTCTTTAGATGTTGGTTGTTTTTTCTTCTGTTCTCTGTCAAGATGGTCTCACCACTCTAAAATACCTGCTGTCACTGATTTTCAGTTCAGTTTTTGTACAGTTTGGCATACCTCAGTCCTTTCTCCCTTTTCCCCTTCCTGAATAATGCCTTTTTGACAGCCGCCCTTCCACTAAGACCATGTTTGATGGGGCTTTTGTGACCAGTAGAAGGGCCATCTGAAGGACCAGATGCATCTTTCATTTCTCATGTTAGATCTTTTTGGACTGTTTTTCCCCCCATTCCCCAAAGACCAGACTTTCAAAAACATCATCCTTTGTCCTCCAGTTGCCAAGCATCCTAATTTTTTTTATTAATCTGGACAATGGTTAGGTACAATCAATAAACTGAAAATGAGTTGTAAAAGCAGCCAATGTCCAAAGAAAAACTTTGCAAAACCTGCAGAAAGCCTGGAAGACTATTAAAATTAAAGGAGGCAAAATACTGTATAATTAGGGATTGCTCAAGACTTTTACACAATACTGTAGCACCTAAGATCACTTGAGCACAGAAATGCCCCACTTCATTCAAAAAGCACCAGCTTAGGGGATCCAGGAATCTGGTTTGAATGCCTCTTGTACAACACCCAGGTGAGGTGTTCCATGCACATCCAACTGTGAGGAGAGAACAGTGTGACACCTCTCAGATTTCTTATACACACCTCAGTGGGAAACTGATGAAGTTGGTGATTGGTGAGATGGAGATCTTGGCACCTTGTTCTGAAAACTGCTGACCAAGCAAGATAGACGGATGAATGGACGGATGGATGAACTGGTTGAAATATGGTCCTTCACAGCAAAAACTCAATGTGGCACATAGCAAAGGCAAAGGACACTCAGGGTCTGTTTTACTAAAGGTTTGTGCATGCTAAAAATACATACACAAAAAATAGAGCAAACTGGGGATTGCATGCTTCAGATGAGCATAATAGTGTGTGGTATGGATTTTGCACCTTTACCTTGATGAATATGCCCACAAAATGCCAGGAGGAGACTTTTCCAACCTGCTTTATCTTGAGTCGAAGGATTTTTTTTTTTAATTCCTCAAAATGGCTCTGTTCATAGCAGAATTTAGAAACATGGTTTTAGTCCTGCCAAAACGATTTTCCAGACACTCGTTAAATGTTTTCCACAATCTCATTTTTCAAGGTTTTGATCTAACTTATACATTTATTCACATATCTTCCAGTAGTGAGTGTACGTCTGTGTAAGAGTGTAAATACAGCACACCTAAACTTTGGACCTAAACTGGCCCGAGAAATACCCACTACGGTGCCAACAGGTGATTCAATATGCAATAACACTGCTGTAAAAGACACCATCTTCATAAAGAACACAGACGAAAGAGAGGTCATTGAAATTGTTAAATCGTTCAAAAGTAAAACATCTACTGACTGCGATGGTATTGATATGCTACTAGTCAAAACTGTTATCGAATGCATAGTGAAACCACTGACGTATATCTGTAACCTGTCTCTCCAATCAGGTATATTTCCCAATGCAATGAAAATAGCTAAAGTAATTCCGATTTACAAGACAGGCGACAGAGGGGAACTCTCCAACTACAGACCAATTTCACTATTACCGCAATTTTCCAAGATACTTGAAAAAATATTCTATGAGAGAATTGACAACTTCATACTGAAGAATGATTTATTGTGTGAGCAGCAATATGGGTTCAGACACAAAAGGACAACAGCATATGCCTTAATGGAATTTACAGAAAAAATATCAACAGCCATTGAAAATAAAGAGTATTCAGTTGGAGTATTCCTGGATCTTAAAAAAGCATTTGATACAGTAGATCACAATCTATTATTAAAGAAACTACAAAATTGTGGTATCAGAGGGGTAGCACTGTCCTGGTTAAGAAGTTACTTAAAGAATAGATATCAGTTTGTATGTGTTAACAACAAAAACTCAGAGCTACTGAAGGTCACCTGTGGAGTCCCACAGGGTTCAGTTTTGGGACCATTATTATTCAATATGTATATAAATGATATATGTAAAGTTTCAGAAAAAATGGACTTAATATTGTTTGCTGATGACACTAACCTGCTATGCAGTGGAAACAACTTGGAACAACTTCTGGATACACTCGGAAAGGAATTAGGAAAGCTGAAACTGTGGTTTGATTCAAACAAATTAACGCTCAATTTAAGCAAGACAAAATTTATAGTCTTTAACAACCATCACAACTACCCAGTACCCAAACTCAGTGTAAATGGTGTAGAGATTGAAAGGGTATCCGAAACTAAATTCCTTGGAGTAATAATTGATAACAAACTGTGTTGGAAGCCACATATTAATTATATAAAAGGTAAAGTATCCAAATCAATTGCAATATTACACAGAGTGAAAAATTTGCTGAATCAACCCACACTATACACCTTGTATCATTCATTAATACTCCCATACATGACATATTGTAATGAAGTATGGGGAAATACATATAAAACAAACATATATCCACTCTTTATGCTTCAAAAGAGAGCTATTAGAATAATCAACAAAGCAGCTTACAGGGAACCAACAAACCCACTTTTTCTTAAACAAAAAACTCTCAAGTTGAAAGATCTGATCGACTTTAAAACCGCAATAATAATGTTCAAAGTGAAGAATCTATCACTGCCCGCAAATATCCAAAAGTTGTTCCAAACAAGGGAGAAACGATATCACTTCAGAGGAACATGTATATTTCAAAAGCCTACAGTGAGAACAACTACCAAGCAACACTGTATTTCAGTGCAAGGTGTCAGATTATGGAACGATTTTGGACCTGAATTAAAATCATGTACAAAGCTTGGACAATTTAAACAAAAACTAAAGGAAGAAATACTCCAAACATATTTACAAGACGACATGTAAACTCACATAAGGATTGACATATCCAGCCTGTGTTGTGTTATAGCTTAGTTTTTCTTTTTTCTCTGTGACACTATGTCTTAGATTTGTTTTTGAATAGTAACCGCTTAACTTAGACTAGCTCAGTTTTCTTTTTCTCTCAGTCATATTTTGTCTTAGCCTTGTTTTAAATTGTAATCGCTCTTGTCTTGTTTTCTCTTTTTTCTCCTTTGAATTCTTGGATGGAATATGGGTGGGCAATATAAGCTGCGGCTTCAGCCATCACCCATTTCGGATAACTCACGTGGAATTGTATAGTAGAAGGAGTCTTTGTCTAATTTGACCTTGTTGTTATATTATACAGTTTCTTTTAACCTGTAATGTACTATCCGAAATCCGAAATAAATTCATTCATTCATTCATTCAATTCATTCACACACACATACCGTACACCTTACCCACGGCCCCCACCATGAGATATGGGCCCGGCTGAATAACTTCAATCTTCTTATCAGATTGAAAATATGGACAGCACTTAAAAGCTCTGAAGTGTATCGCAGCTATAAATCAAGTCCAACCTCATCGACTCTTTCTCCTCCTCCTTCTCCTCCGCTTCCTTTTCCTGCTGTCATCTTCTCCT
This sequence comes from Pholidichthys leucotaenia, assembly GCA_020510985.1. Classification (NCBI taxonomy): domain Eukaryota; kingdom Metazoa; phylum Chordata; class Actinopteri; order Cichliformes; family Pholidichthyidae; genus Pholidichthys; species Pholidichthys leucotaenia. Next base: position 329,004,926 of record CM035840.1, on the reverse strand, counting down.
TCCTTCTTTCTTGCCATCCCCTCATATCTCCCTCTCCTCGCTGTCCCTCTCTCCTTCACATTTCCCGGAGTTTCTGACGTCTTTTTCTCCTCCATCTCCCCACCCTCCTTTCAGCCTTTATGCTCCTCTCTTTTTTCCCTCCTCTCCTCTCTTCTCCTCTTTTAGGGTTATTTCTAATTGATGAGGCAGCCATCCATTGATCGTCTTTGATTAAATGGATTGTCGGCCATCTTGCTCCCTGGCTATCTTGCGGTTTATTATGAGACCCACTGTGCTCATTACATTACAGCGAGAGATGGAGGGACATTTGTTACTGTTACTACAGTACCACAATGTAAATAAGGACACTGCAGTGGGCACGTAAAATGGGCATTTGAGCACTTAAGGAATTGTCATGACTGCTTATATTAACATAAAAACAGTGTCTGACTGTGGCTTTATATTTGATTTCATTATCATACTCCAGCATTAAATGGAATATCCAAAGTGCATAAAACTCTGGATTCTGTTCTTCTGTTTGCTCTGGTAAAGGGAGAGCAGATGGATTTGGAGAAAGAGGTTAAATTCCTGCCTTTACTCCCCCTAATCTCTCTACTCCCCTTTTTATGACAACAGCATAAACATCCACAGTTTCCCCTCACAGATTCACAAGGACTTACAGCGCTCCTGGCAGACAGCAACAAGAAGAGTCACATGTTGGGGCTTTAGAAACACATTGCATATGCAGTACTGGCAAAATAATGCAGCAAAGTTGAGTTGAGGTGCTGGAAAATGATCAAGAAGCAAAACAAAAGAGTTTTTTTTTAAAGAGATGTGGAAGCACATTAGCGAGTAAATGCAAACTATAATTTAAACATAAAAATGAAACTGTTATTGCTCATGTGCATTGTTTAAGAAAATGTTTAAAAGTAAATGATGTTTGTTTTTACCTGGCATTTTATCATTTCATTTCAACTGCAGTACAGGAGAGAATCCCCAAATCATGTTATCCCATATGGGTAGCATTTGGAAACAGCGTCAAGGAAAACTTCCTTTTTGCAAGAAATCTCTTCCATGCATTTAAAAACAGAAACACAAACCCCATATTATTATATCATATGCTAAAGGTTTGGTTTAGGCCACTGACATTATACTAGTTATGGCACACAATGGGGAAAGATCACAGTGGTTGATGACTGCTGTTGTCAACCACTCCCTCCAATCTGGCCATGTTGCTCCTGCACTAGAAAATACCTCAACTCACCCTTGACCCAGATGTCTTATCAAACTACAGCCCCATCTCTAATATCCCATTCATATCCAAGGTACTGGAGAAAGTAGTTGCCACCCACCTTCAGGACCTTCTCAAACAAATCAGCCTCTTTGAAAAATTCTAGTTTGGTTTCTGCTCTGCACACAAAACAGAGATACTGTAGCTCTCCATCTACCCATCCATCTTCTGCCGCTTAATCCCTTTCGAGTTGTGGGGAGCTGGAGCCTATCCCAGCATCTTTGGGCAAGAGGCAGGGTACACCCTGGACAGATCACCAGTCCATCGCAGGGCCAACACAGAGAGACAGACAACCATTCACTCTCACAGTCATACCTGAGGACATTTTAGAATCCCTGGTTTTTTTGCATGTGGGAGGAAACCGGAGAAATCCCGGAGTAAACCTACGCAGACACGGGGAGAACATGCAAAATTCCACACAGATCACTGTTGGTCGGGGGCTGGGATTGAACTCAGGATCCCCCAGCCAAGGGTGAGTTGCTGTGCTGCCACAGTGCTAACCACTCCGCCACCGCGCTGCCTCATGAGAGCTACTCATGAACGACCTCCTAATGGTAGCTGATGCTGGCTCTGCTTCTCTCTTCAGTCTCCTCGACTTATCTGCTGCACTTAACACACTTAGCTATGCCATGCTACTCAACCAGCTTCAGCATATCATTGGACTCGCCAGTTGGACAGAATACATCTCCCTTGGACACGCCATATCCAAACCACATACAGTCAGTTGTGGGGTCCTCTGGGGTTCAGTCCTTGGCTCCATCCTATTCATCCTCTACCTACTCCCCCTTGGCCAAGTCATCAGCCACCACGGAATTTCATTCCATTTTTAGACTGATGACACACAGCTATATGTCAAAAACAGCTGCAGCTCCATCGTCATCGTCATCATCATCATCATCATCATCATCATCATCATCATCTCTATCACCATTCACCATCTGTCTGGATGAGATAAAGGTGTGGATGGAGCACAACTCTCTCCAACTCAACAACTACAAAACTGAAGCCATCATGGTTGGCACTCAGCACCAGACTCTGTCATCGTCTATAACCAGCATCACCTTCTCTGGTCACAATACTCTCCTCTCCTCAGCAGTCACCAATCTCGGTGTAAACATGGACCCTAATCTCACCTTTGGATCCCATGTCAATCACCTCTTCATGATCTCCTTTCACCGCCTCTATAAGATTGCAAAACTCCACCAACCTTGCCCCCTCCCAAATGCTGAAAAGCTAGTCCACGCTTTTGTCTCCTCTAGACTGGATTACTGCAATGCACTCCTCATCGTGATCCCTAGCGAGAGACTGCAGGGATGGCAATATAAACATGTAACACCCATTCTCAAATCACGCCACTGGCTTCCCGTCTTTGTCGGGATTGAATACAAGATATCCCTCACTCAGCAATGTGTCCATGAAAATGCGCAATCCACCTTAAAGAACTGCTAACCCCACAAACCACAACCTCCATTCCTTACCAACCTCCTTCATGTGGCTTTCTGTGCGGCTGCCCCTTGTCTGTGGAATGCCCTCCCTGACACCACAATTTACAGACAGTTTTAAAAGATTACTTAAAACCTTTCATTTGATTTTTAAAGCATTTTTCTAGTTGCTGTTTTAATCTCTTCTATTTATTATCTTGGTTTTATCCCCTTTTATGAATTTGATTTCCATGCTTTTTGCCTGTGGGACTTTTTAATGTAAAGTGTGTTCTTAATAAAATGCATTATTATTATTATTAGTAGTAGTAGTAGTAGTAGTAGTAGTAGTAGTAGTAGTAGTAGTAAACAATGCAAACTTTATTGTCAGTATCATTCAGTATCAGAAAAGGCTTTCTGCATTGGGGTACCTGCTTCCATAGATTTCACATGCCTTCCCAATGTTTATTTCTGCCCTAAACTGTGGCCAATATTACACCTACTGTATAGATATTTTAGTCCCATAACTACCAGAATTTTTTTTCACATTTGTTTGCTATTTTTTTCTGCGTACGGCTCTGATTTAGTTCAAATTTATTTCTACAGTACTAGGTCACAAGGACAACCAAGTTGCTTCAGTTTTTAAGGTATAGACCCTACAATATTGGACAGAATATCTCAATGATCTGATGATTCCCTATTTAGCAGCAATGGCCAGAAAGTCCTCTGGCAGAGCTAAGTTCAGACAGATTCAGTCATTAGTAAGAAATAGCTGTAGGTGAGAGGGGAAGAGAAGAGGAAAAGAGTAGCAACAAACAACACAGGGTAAAACACAAATAAACAGAGTAGACACACTTTAATGATCTGCTGTGGTTTTAGAATAGAATAGGCTTTATTGTCATTGTACAGTTGTACAGCACAACAAAATTGTGGGGATTTACATTAAGGTATGTGTATTTATATTAATGTATTTTAATATAATTTATATTAATGTATGGAGAAGTGTTCAGTCCACCAGTAATATTTACTTATAGCACCAAAAATAATGGTGCAAAGTCACCTCATCCAGCAATAAAAATATACACTTGACCAAAAAAAGAATTTTTAACCGTAATCTTCAAAGCAGAGGTTGTGCCTGTGTCCTAAACCACATCTGTCAGCTGCTTCCACAGGAGAAGAGCCTGATAACTTAAAGCTCTGCCTGATTTTATTGTCAGCTAGCTATTTTTGACACAATAGCTGCATAACAGGCAAGTTAGGTTAACTAAAGACTCTAAAGTGGTCTTAGGTGTGAATGTGTGCGTGAATGGTGAAGGGATTGGCGCCGCACCGTGGCTGCCTCATCCACCCATGTGGATCCCCTGAATTTCCCTCTGGGATTAATATAAGTATACAAAATACAAAAAAATTTAGTAGCTGCTGACAAAAGTTGGTCAAGGTTAATGATAGTTGGTGTTTGTTGGCAAACGCTGGCGAAAGTTGTGTTCTTTGAAAATTTTCAGCTTGCTGAAAATTTGCCAGTGTCTGGAAATACACGTTAGTGAAAGTTGTGCTCAGTTTGTAAAAGTCCCTGAGTGCTGGGCTAAGTTATGCAGAGCTTGCCTAAGTCGGCCTAAGTTAAGCTCCATTGGCAAATGTTGACTGAAATACTGGTGGAAGCAGATGTTTTTAGGCTGAAACTCACTTCAGACATGCACGGATGCAAGAGACATGCCAAAGAAGTGTCACTGTCCATGGTGCCAAAAGCTGAGAGAAGGGGGAATAAAAAAGCCAAAAATATATACAATCCCCCCCAAAATGTGACAGCCCAAAAGAAAAAAAAATCTCCTCATTGCAAAATTTATTGTTCTTAATTTTCTGCTTCACACAGAATCATTCTCCAGGATTTATTGGTTCAACTTCCATTGTGGGGAATCAAAAAGCGCTGATGTGGTGTCAAAAAGTAAATTTAACAGGATTTTATGTTATTTTAATGGAGAGAGTTGTAACAGTCAAAATATAATCACCTGTCATTTTAGTTATACACACTAAATACTTTTTCATTCCATCCACATACACATTTTAATTGTGGACCTACTGTTGGAGTCTATAGATAGGCATTATTGTATATTTTTTTTAGAGGAATGAATGAATGAACAGGGGAAAAGGGCATGCAGAAGTAACTACATAGGAATATAAAACAAAAATAAATACTGAAACGTATGCCCAAGGGAGTTGTGTTCACTCCAAAAGCAGGTCCAGAATGGCAGGAAGCCTCCACAAACGCTGATCTTTATATGAGCGTCGCCTGACGCTGATGTCAGCTGACCTGCGCTGAGTATTTGTTTGCTTAAGTTAACCTAAGTTGGCAACAGCTACACATTTGCTAGCCTAAGTTGGCAAAAGTTTGCCAACTCTGAATGTAACGCTGGCAAATGCTAGCAAAAGTTTGTCAAAGTTTGTAAAAGTTGGTGTGCGCTGGATTAAAAAAAACCTGCTCACGAATGTAATTTCACTAACATTTGGACTAATTTCTCTGATTTTTCAAAATGTCTAAAAGTTGGTCCAAACGTAGTGTGAACCCAGCTCAAGAGAAAAAAGCACTTCACCTTCTGGCTACAGGCACCATCAAAATGGTTTCCCAGGGTTACACAGAGCACCTTCAAACTTCATGATGAAGGCACAAACAAAATTGTGTCTGTTGTGGTATTTTTCTACACTTGGATCTCATTTTCAGTTGCTCTGCATCTTATTTTGTTCTTTGATAAGAATCCATTTTGTGCAGTTTGATACCCCATTCCCCGCCTCAGTTTTACTACTAGAAATCTCCTATCTTTGGCGCATTGGTCAAATCAAGGTATGCTCTTTTATGAATTAGGAAGCAACTTGTTTCTTCCTCCGATGGTGTAAGTATTCTTCTCTTCAGACTCTCTCCGAGAGACTGCCGTTGCAACAAGTAACTGGCAGCAGAAATCCAAAACCTCCTCCTGTGTTTGTTTTCAGATATTCAACATGTTTGGCTTCCTTTGATATTTGGGGAGCTCCAGTATGTCTCTGTGATTTTCTGCCCTGATTTACACTAAGGCTTAGCGTGAGAGCTGAAGAAAGACAAAGTTTGCTCTCAAAGCTGTCAGCGCCGTCTTTCTCGGAGCCGTTATTTTTCCCCGCTCCAGCTCATCCTCCCTTTCACTGCCAGTCTAACAACACCTCCCATCTCCTACCTTCTCACCTCCTTCCTTCCGTCCTTCCTCCGTTATGTCCTTGTCTATCTCGCTTTTTCTTTTCCTCGCCCCTCTGTCACATCATCTCCACTTTTTTCCCACTTTGAATGCATCTGTTTTTAGTTAATGTGCCCTTTCAGATGAAGGCAATCGAGATTTCACTAACATCCTAATGGAAGCACATTGCCTCAGGGAAACTGATGAAAGAACACTTTGCTTTTGTTTAAACATCCACCAGCATCATTTCTTTCCTTTTTTTTTTTTTTCTGGAATCAGCCTCGTCTGCTACAAGTTCAGTCGTCTCCAAATGAGATTTTCATGTTGGAAAATCAGAACACCAACTGAGACAAAAATGACTGGCTCCATGAAAATAAAGCTGAGTCATGAATATGTGTGAAGCTCTGAGCATCATGTGGCATCTCATTACAGAACAATAACCATATTGGATGCTTTTGAAATGCTGAATTTAAACAGATGTTTTGCTACCCTGTGAACTTTTTCATACATAATATTTAGAGTTGATTAAATTGGCTGAACTCTTGAAGGGATAATCAGCAATTCTCTTTTAACCCTGATATTGTTTACACTCATTCTAATTATCGTTAAAGCTAGCATCATCTAAATGGATTTACAACCCATCATGTACAAAATGAGACAAAGAAGACTTTGCTGTTTATTTCACTTCCATTATCTCCTGTTATGGTGTGTCTACACAGGGCCTTCATCTGTCTTAGGAGCTACTGCTTTATGGGTGAACTTCTTTAAAGTGATAACAGTGGCACTTCCATGTCTGCACACTCCTGCAGCCATGCAAATACTGAGCTTAACCTGACTGGCTGCCTCAGGTGGACAGGCTGCCATAATTGATTTCAGAGCAGTTCACGGGGCTGCACGCTTTTGGGGGAGGTGCAGTTGAGAAGAAGAAAATTTAATATCTACCTAAAACTGATGAGCAACATTTGTCTTTATTTTAACCCCTTGCACTCTGGTCAATTTCCCTAAAAACGCCTAAAAATAATGTACCCAAAGTAAATCAAAAGCTGTTCTTCAACCCTTTGCAGCATCTTCATGGGGTTGGTCTCATTTAAAAGAAAACACTTTGAATTTTTTGGCAAAACAGTCATAATCTCTCTAAGTGCTTCTGCCACTGAGTAACAGTCATCTAAACATACTGAACTTGAAGAAAATAAGGTTTGCCTGGGTGTTTTTTTTAGATACAAATGCTTGCAAATAACACACAGCTGTCAGATCTGGGCTGGAAAATGCAACAGAAATGTAGAACCAAGTGTTATCCAGCTGAGGTCAAAATTTTGTAACACTACCACAAAAAATGAATATATTACACGGCTTTTTCCTCAGGTTGTTCCCAGGCGTTTTTGAACTGTGCCAAATGGCACAGTTTGGAAAAACGTCTATAACTTTTGAATTATTCAACAAAGAAGCTTGATCTTGGGCTCTAATGAAAGGTGACACTCAGGGCTGTGTGTGTGTGGGGGGGGTTGTTTGTTCATTCATGAATGAATGAATGAACAAACAAGCCCCCCACACACAAAGAAGCATGCCACGTAAAAAATGTGTGGCCTTTTTTTACAAGAAAAAATAACCTACAGTGCAATAAAAATTATACTAAAATATCTGCAATGTAGAGGATAACAACTCTCCCCCCCCCCGCTACAGAAGAGCGCGGTGCACAAAAAAACGGTCCGTCAACGGTCCGTCATGTGGCGATGACGCACAGTTGTAATTACCGATCGGTCAAAAGTCATTTTTATTACAATTTTCAGTGATAAAGAATAATTTAGCTTATAACACTTACCTGTCCACAACAGCAGTGTCGCTGGCGAACATCTGCTCCTCATTGTCAGACGAACATGATGCTGGTCCGCTTGTTACGACTCGTGGTTCTGGTCACGCGACCCGGTCAAACCATGATTCCATGATTGCGGTTTTGGCAAACGATTTTTCAAAACAAATAAGAACAGTAGTAACAAAAAAAGACTGGCGAACGCTACCGTTACACACAGCGGCTTACACAAAACAGATTTTACGCACGGGACGCACGCTTTCAATCATCGAACTTCTCTGCTTCAATTGGCTCACTGTATTTGCAGTCGTTGGTAGGTGGGTCCTTCTTGCTAGGTTTTCAGTCATTGTTTCTTCAAGGTTTCAGAAACCCAATTCAAGGCTCTTATTAGTCGAATGAGAGGTCAATCAAATCTAAACCAATCAAAGCACTCCTTTGGCTTTCTGTTCGCGGCTGTGTTTGTACTGGAAGAACGGAAATGCAGCTTCTTTTTTTTTCAGTACGCACTGAGATGCACAGTGCGCACTAGGACGCACAAGGACGCACTAGGACGCAGAGACGTGACCGCCCGCGGTATCCCAGAGTGCAAGAGGTTAACGTGCAAGCATCTTTTCTATATTAAAAAAAATAAGTCAATATTACCTAATTTTCTCAATTCTGCAGAATAAATTGTGCTTGCTTGTGTAAAATGCATTTAAAAATTGTTTGGATAAATTGTTACCTTGGTATTTTTCAGTAGCTATTATTTATTTATTTATTTCTGTCAGTATAGAGAGCCTTATATGCAGGAAAATAAATTTATGCTAGTTTAGAATCTTCATTTTTGGATTGTGGCCAGTTTAAAGGCTACAAGCGGCTGAAATAAGTTTCCTCCGTAGCATTGCTGGACTCACCCTTAGAGACAGACCTCAGTCATCCAGGAGAGGCTCAGAGTAGAGCCGCTGTTCCTTTACACTGAAAGGAGCCAGTTGAGGTGGTTTGGGCATCTGATCGGGATGCCTCTTGGATGTGTTTCTGGCACGTCCCACTGGGAGGAGACCACAGCACAGACTTGGGACACCCTGGAGCCTCCCAGCTGGCCTGGGAACACCTAGGTGACCCCTCTGAATTGCTGGAGCAGGTACAGTGGGGCAAAAAAGTATTTAGTCAGCCACCAACTGTGCAAGTTCTTCCACTGTAAAAGTGGAGAGAGGTCTCCAATTTTCATCATAGGTATACCTCAGCTATGAGAGACAAAATGAGAAAAAAAATCCAGAAAATCTCATTGTCTGATTTTTAAAGAATTTATTTGCAAATTATGGTGGAAAATAAGTATTTGGTCACCTACAAACAAGCAAGATTTCTGGCTCTCACAGACCTGTAACTTCTTCTTTGAGAGGCTCCTCTGTCCTCCACTCGTTACCTGTATTAATGGCACCTGTTTGAACTTGTTATCAGTATAAAGACACCTGTCCACAACCTCAAACAGTCAGACTCCAAACTCCACTATGGCCAAGACCAAAGAGCTGTCAAAGGACACCAGAAACAAAATTTTAGACCTGCACCAGGCTGGGAAGACTGAATCTGCAATAGGTAAGCAGCTTGGTGTGAAGAAATCAACTGTGAGAGCAATTATTAGAAAATGGAAGACATACAAGACCACTGATAATCTCCCTCAATCTGGGGCTCCACGCAAGATCTCACCCCGTGGGGTCAAAATGATCACGAGAACGGTGAGCAAAAATCCCAGAACCACATGGGGGGACCTAGTGAATGACCTGCAGAGAGCTGGGACCAAAGTAACAAAGGCTACTATCAGTAACACACTATGCCACCAGGAACTCAAATCCTGCAGTGCCAGACGTGTCCCCCTGCTTAAGCCAGTACATGTCCAGGCCCGTCTGAAGTTTGCTAGAGAGCATTTGGATGATCCAGAAGAGGATTGGGAGAATGTCATATGGTCAGATGAAACCAAAATAGAACTTTTTGGTAAAAACTCAACTTGTCGTGTTTGGAGGAGAAAGAATGCTGAGTTGCATCCAAAGAACACCATACCTACTGTGAAGCATGGGGGTGGAAACATCATGCTTTGGGGCTGTTTTTCTGCAAAGGGACCAGGACGACTGATCCGTGTAAAGGAAAGAATGAATGGGGCCATGTATCGTGAGATTTTGAGTGAAAACCTTCCATCAGCAAGGCCATTGAAGATGAAACGTGGCTGGGTCTTTCAGCATGACAGTGATCCCAAACACACCGCCCGGGCAATGAAGGAGTGGCTTCATAAGAAGCATTTCAAGGTCCTGGAGTGGCCTAGCCAGTCTCCAGATCTCAACCCCATAGAAAATCTTTGGAGGGAGTTGAAAATCCGTGTTACCCAGCGACAGCCCCAAAACATCACTGCTCTAGAGGAGATCTGCATGGAGGAATGGGCCAAAATACCAGCAACAGTGTGTGAAAACCTTGTGAAGACTTACAGAAAACGTTTGACCTCTGTCATTGCCAACAATGGGTATATAACAAAGTATTGAGATGAACTTCTGTTATTGACCAGATACTTATTTTCCACCATAATTTGCAAATAAATTCATTAAAAATCCGACAATGTGATTTTCTGATTTTTTTTTTCTCATTTTGTCTCTCATAGTTGAGGTATACCTGTGATGAAAATTGGAGACCTCTCTCATCTTTTACAGTGGGAGAACTTGCACAATTGGTGGCTGACTAAATACATTTTTGCCCCACTGTAGCTGGGGAGAGGGAAGACTAGGTGTCTCTGCTTGGGCTGCTGCTTCTGCAACTCAGATACTGTACCTGATAAAGCGGTACAAAATGGAATGGAATTGCCAGTTTAAAGGTTTTTCACTACTTTGATCTAGGTGTTGCACTGTGCAAAATAGACATCTCGTTCATAATGTTGATAAATTTGGAAAATATAGCTCATAGAGCAAATTTAAATCAAAGTACAGTGGGGCAAAAAAGTATTTAGTCAGCCACCAATTGTGCAAGTTCTCCCACTTAAAAGATGAGAGAGGTCTCCAATTTTCATCATAGGTATACCTCAACTATGAGAGACAAAATGAGGGGGAAAAAATCCAGAAAATCACACTGAAGGATTTTTAATGAATTAATTGGTAAATTCCTTGTTAAAATAAGTATTTGGTCAATAACAAAAGTTCATCTCAATACTTTATTATATACCCTTTGCTGGCAATGACAGAGGTCAAACGTTTTCTGTAAGTCTTCACAAGGTTTTCAAACACTGTTGCTGGTATTTTGGCCCATTCCTCCATGCAGATCTCCTCTAGAGCAGTGATGTTTTGGGGCTGTCGCTGGGCAACACGGACTTTCAACTCCCTCCAAAGATTTTCTATGGGGTTGAGATCTGGAGACTAGCTAGGCCACTCCAGGACCTTGAAATGCTTCTTACGAAGCCACTCCTTCATTGCCCGGGCGTTGTGTTTGGGATCATTGTCATGCTGAAAGACCCAGCCACGTTTCATCTTCAATGCCCTTGCTGATGGAAGGAGGTTTTCTCTCAAAATCTCACGATACATGGCCCCATTCATTCTTTCCTTTACACGGATCAGTCGTCCTGGTCCCTTTGCAGAAAAACAGCCCCAAAGCATGATGTTTCCACCCCCATGCTTCACTGTAGGTATGATGTTCTTTCTCCTCCAAACACGACAAGTTGAGTTTTTACAATAAAGTTCTATTTTGGTTTCATCTGACCGTATGACATTCTCCCAATCCTCTTCTGGATCATCCAAATGCTCTCTAGCAAACTTCAGATGGGCCTGGACGTGTACTGGCTTAAGCAGGGGGACACGTCTGGCACTGCAGGATTTGAGTCCCTGGCGGCGTAGTGTGTTACTGATGGTAGCCTTTGTTACTTTGGTCCCAGCTCTCTGCAGGTCATTCACTAAGTCCCCCCATGTGGTTCTGGGATTTTTGCTCAGCGTTCTCATGATCATTTTGACCCTACAGGGTGAGATCTTGCGTGGAGCCCCAGATGGAGGGAGATTATCAGTGGTCTTGTATGTCTTCCATTTTCTAATAATTGCTCCCACAGTTGATTTCTTCACACCAAGCTGCTCACCTATTGCAGATTCAGTCTTCCCAGCCTGGTGCAGGTCTACAATTTTGTTTCTGGTGTCCTTTGACAGCTCTTTGGTCTTGGCCATAGTGGAGTTTGGAGTCTGACTGTTTGAGGCTGTGGACAGGTGTCTTTTATACTGATAACGAGTTCAAACAGGTGCCATTAATACGGGTAATGAGTGGAGGACAGAGGAGCCTCATAAAGAAGAAGTTACATGTCTGTGAGAGCCAGAAATCTTGCTTGTTTGTAGTTGACCAAATACTTATTTTACCCAGGAATTTACCAATTAATTCATTAAAAATCCTTCAATGTGATTTTCTGGATTTTTTTTTCTCATTTTGTCTCTCATAGTTGAGGTATACCTGTGATGAAAATTGGAGACCTCTCTCATCTTTTAAGTGGGAGAACTTGCACAATTGGTGGCTGACTAAATACTTTTTTGCCCCACTGTATTGTATAATATTAAATCAGTGGTAAACTTCCCCAACAGCACACATACAGGTGCATCTCAGTAAAATTGAATATGATTGAAAAGTTAATTTATTTCAAAAATTCAATTCAAAAATATGCGGATCATCAGAAGAGCAGATGATGATCCCTTGTGGTGACCCTGAAAGGGAGCAGTCAAGAGAAAACGAAGATTAGTTTCTATATTCTGCAAATTTGAGCACCTCTTAATCTAGATTACAATTATAGCATCAAAGAACACCTCACAGCATTTTTTCTCTTGACATTTCCTAAAGAATTCAAACCACTATGCTTTTATTTGAGCATACAGTAGAAATTCTTATTTTTAATTGCAAAATTGGAAAAAGTATTCAAGTAACAATCTGTTTTTCAACTTTCCTCCCAGGTAAGTTCACCTGTATCGAGGCTCGTTTCCACCTGGAGCGTCAGATGGGTTACTACCTGATCCAGATGTACATCCCGTCACTGCTCATCGTCATCCTGTCCTGGGTTTCCTTCTGGATCAACATGGACGCCGCACCCGCCCGGGTGGGTCTGGGCATCACCACGGTGCTGACCATGACCACACAGAGCTCCGGTTCCAGGGCCTCCTTGCCCAAGGTGAGGAACAGACAGACTATTTTTTAACTGAGGACTGTTCACGAACTGGGTGCTTTTTGGGTTCCATCAGAGTTTGTAAAAGCTGGCAGAACAGCTTGCACACAGTTTTTAAGGTCGCCAACAGTTTTGTTATAAAGGGTCGCAAACAGTTGCCAGTGTTCCCTACATGGCGAACCAAAAAACTTTAGCAAGACGTATTACAACCATTTGCAAATGTTTGGAACTGTTTGCAGGAAAATATATTTGCCAGAAAAAGGTTTTCAATTTTTTTTTTGGCGAAAGAAAAACTGTTTGGAACCTTAAAAACTGTTTGAGAACTGTTTGGCAACCTTTTAACAAAATCCATAAGTCGCTATGTTCGTCGGATACGGATGTGAGATATCGGGCCATTTTATGATCTGTCAGTGGTCATCCAACGTTTTCCATGCTGTTTAAAGCAGCCCTTAGCAGCTGGTAAATCCATTTTTAATGTAGGTAATATTTTATCAGGATAACATATGTTAACACTACGTTGAAGGCCTTTTAAATGACACTTCAGTGTTGATTTTTGCTAATGCAATAAAACAGTATTTAATTCTACATGCATAAAGCTACATTACAAGTACATTCTGTATTTGCTATCATATTCAAAATATACTATCCAAAAAAGAGGGAATAAATACATATATGTGTGAGCTGTACATGAAGACTGATGCTTCTTATTATTTATTTCTTGGCTGTCTTCACCAAACAGTTACAATAAGTATTGAATACGTCAACATTTTTCTCATTAAACATATTTCTGATGGAGCCATTGACCTGAAATTTTCACCAAATATCAATAACCCAAGTAATCCATACATACTAAGAAATCAAGGCAACTGTGTTCACAAAACAAGTTTTATTTAATAAAGTGGAATGACACAGGGAATAAGTATTGAACAAACTTGGTGAAATTCATTTAATATTTAGCAGAAAAGCCTTTAGCCTGTTTTCCACTAGCCCAGCACACCTCGGTACGGCTCGATTCACTTCAGTACGGCTCGGAATGCTTCTGTCTCCATTAGCACGGTGTTGTGCTTGTGCTGTGTTTTTTTTTTTTTTAGGAGGTTTTAGAAGCGGGGCAGCAGCAGATTCTTAGCGAGGCGGGGCCACACTCCCGTGACGTTACGCACCCGACTGAGTCCTTATTTACACGAGACAAAAAAGGATCCAAGGATTATTGCCTTGCTCGCTCTGTGGATTTATCTCACAATTAATTTTATCTCATAATTAAGCTGCAACAACACAAGTCACTTTTGTTTTGAATTAACTGCCAAATGACCTAGAAATAATGAGCTGAAACTTGTTTTTATTCGTATTAAAAAATGAGACGGTGGCGCACTGGCCTACACCAAATTATTATTTTTTACATCCTAGGGCATTTTGGATGTACTGAATTAAAAAAATTCATGTTTTTCACCTTCAGGTCAACGTTTGGAACAACAGTATTATTATTTTCCATTTAGATGATACTACACTCCTTCTAAAGTATTGTAAATGTCTGAATTTGGAATGCCGATAGAACATTCAATTTACATATACTTACTTTTTTACATACTTTGACTTGTAAGCTTGATCAGTCTCTCCTGCTGCATTTTAAGGTCCAACTGTGCAACTTCTTATAAGTTAACATAAAAATGTACCCAAAGTTTAGAACTGGATCATGTGGGGCTAATTTTTTATGATATTTCAATAAAAAGAACAGAAAGCTTACAAAAAGATTTCTTTTTTGGTCTAGTTAAAAATTACATTACCTTTACAATGGTTGACCCTGACAGGAAGATCAGTATCATTTTGATCAGACTAGGCAATGGAATTTCTATGTAATTATACTGTTTTATAATTCGGTGTTATAACAGACAAACCACACTTTCCAAAACAATTCCATTTTATTATATACAAAATATTAAAAGAAAAAAAACTTTGCAACACAACATGAAGGTTAATCGACATTTTATACACGCCGACCACTGAGTGTCTACACCAGCTTCCCAAACTGGGTCACGACTCAGATGAATGAAGGCGTCTCTGCCAGCTGTGGGTCAGGAAGGCTCGGTTGAATAATCCAGACGGGCTGTCACGGCAGACGCGTGGGATGATTCTACAAGGAAAATGCACACAATAAAATACAGCACGTAAGTGCAAGATATACAGAAAAGACAATAGTTTTTAACAAGAATACATAAGCTTATTTCAGCGTATTGTTCACATGAATAATTAAAATAAAAGCTTTAGTCCGCATTGTGCTGCAATAAAGCAGCGATCCATCCACAAATGAACAGCTTTTTTATTGCATAAATAAACTGAGCGTCTTACCGAATATATTTGCGAAAAAACGCACAATAAAAAAAAATTAAAACTCACCGTTAAAGGACTCCGATGTCGAGGCCTCCCGGTATATTTTTTCATTCCGGGCGGCTCCGTCTAACTTGCGCTGAATACGTTCGTCTGACAATGCAGTGAACAGACACTGCAGCTCCTTACTGGTCCATGGAACACCCTTATTACACGAAGCCATTTTTGATAGAGAATAAATGAAAATAGCACAACAATACACTGAAAAGGAACCGCCAACAGTGGTTGCGTGCTGAGTAAAGGCGGTCGTGAAGATTCTTTTTTTTTTTTTTTTTCAAAAACTTTATTGAGAAGGTCGTGAAGATTTGGTAGATGAGGAGGAGGAGAGGGGCGGTTACAACCCGACCAATCAGCGCCGGTTACGATCTGACCAATCAGCGGCGACCAGTCTGTTAACGTCACAACACGGCACAGCTCAGCACTGCTGTACCCTGCCCTTCAGCGGGGCTGAGAATTGCGGCTGTTAAACCGTGTTGGGGCTTGTGGAAAAGTGTACAAAGCGTGCTGAGCCGTCCCGTGTCACGCTAAAGCGTGCTAGTGGAAAAGGCCCTTTTGTTGGTAATAACAGCTTCCAGACATTTCCTGTATGGAGAAACTAGGCGCAGGCATTGCTCAGGAGTGATTTTAGCCCATTCTTCCACACAAACTGTCTTCAAATCTTGAAGCATCCATGGGTGTCTTCTATGAACTCTGATCTTCAGTTTGTTCCATAGATTTTCAATTGGATTCAGGTCAAGGGACTGACTGGGCAATTCTAGCAGCTTTATTTTCCTTCTCTGGAGCCAGTTGAGAGTTTCCTTGGCTGTGTGTTTGGGATCATTGTCTTGCTGAAATGTCCACCCTCGTTTCATCTTCAGCATCTTGGCAGATGGCAACAGGTTCTTATCAAGGATGTCTCTGTACATTTGTCCATACATCTTTCTTTCAATTATATGAAGTCTGCCTGTACCATGTGCTGAAAAATCCCCCCACACCATGATACTTCCACCTCCAAACTTCACTGTTGGTATGGTGTTTTTGGGCTGATGTGTAGTGCCATTTCTCGTCCAAACATGCTGTGTGCTGTGGCATCCAAAAAGTTCAATTTTGTTCTCATCTGACCAGACTGTATTCTCTCAGTATTTTACTGGCTTGCCTAAATGTTGTGCAGGAAACTTTAAATGAGCTTCAACATGCTTTTTCTTCAGCAATGGAGTCTTTCGAGGTGCTCCTGGTTGTGGCCGGTTTATGGTGAAATGATGTTCTTTCCACTTTCGAATGAGGGCTCCAACAATGCTCACTGGAACATTCAGCAGTTTAGAAATGTAACCAACGTCATTATGTTTTGCAACAATAAGGTTGTGAAGGTCTAGAGAGAGCTCTTTGCTTCTACCCATCATGAGCTCTTTGTGGTGTGACAATCTGATATTCACAGACCTTTTGAAAAGCTATCAGTCAGGACTTAACCAGCTGAAATTAATTTGCACTGATGGGGGATGGGATGGCTTCCTAAATTCTGATGGATTTCAGCTGGTTTCTTGGCTTTTTATGCCTTTTTGCACCTCTTTTTCTTCATGTGTTCAATACTTATTCCCTCCCTTTGTATGTATGGATTACTTGGGTTGTTACTGATATCTGGTGAAAATCTCAGGTCAATGGCTCCATCAGAAATATGTTTAATGAGAAAAATGTTGATGTGTTCAATACTTATTTTCCCCGCTATATCTGTTTTCCTAAATATTTAATGTTTAAAACAAAGAGAAAAACACAGAAGTAACAAACTTAGATGGGATTGACTTCAAAGTTAAGAGAAAGAAAGAAATAACTGGAGGTCAATAAAATGTCCATTTAACTTTCACAGATTAGAGCGAAGGCAACAGACTGATGGCGAGGGACGAGAGAGAAAAACAGATGACATTTTTAAAAAGACATACAGTACACAGTGGGAATGGAGATGAAATAAGTTTAAATAAAAAAACAGGTCTTTTCCTGTTAGGGATTTTCAGATTGAAGTAAGAAGAGAAAAAAATATCCAAGGTTTGCGTGAGCTTTTAGGATTGTATAATTATGTCAAGAGAAGCTGTAATCCCCATCACACACACACACACACACACACACACACACACTCACACACATTCTCACACACTGTTTGTTGACATTAAGTGCTTCATGCGCTCTAAAAATTGAACAAGTGAACCGTGATTCCTCCGCAGTTCAGCTGTCACAATAATGATCACACAGCACAGCTGAGCTTAGGTGGGCATACTGCTCTCTCATACGCACACACACACACACAGCACACACACAGCACACATACCTCCGAGTGTGTATTTGTGCAATTGATAGTGTACACTCACCTACACATATGGTTCCCTTCACATGCTACTGCTGCTGCGCCGCGTCAGATCAGAGCAGATGGGAGTGGACATGAGGAAAGGAGACAAGGAAAGGGGAAGCAGAGGTCTCTGCCGTGTGTGAGAATGTTGAGCCGAGCAGCTCATGTAAATGCTGCCGTGCACGCTGCTAGCATTAACCTCTGACATGCTATACAGGAGGTGAGCAACCTTTTTTCCAGAGGGCCTCGCTGACTCATGTGAACAGCCACGCACCGAATTAATGGGGCAAAGCATCATTAGAGGTTATAAAATAAATATTAATGACTTTGTATTTAAAAATCTGTTTTAAAAAAATGTTTCCACCCGTTGTTTTCTTTCATCCATCCATCTTCTACTGCTTAATCCTTTTCAGATTGCTCACAGCGTCTTTGGGGGAGAGGCAGGGTACACCCTGGACAGATCGCCAGTCCATCACATTGTTTTCTACTGTTCTACTTTTCCAAATATATTCTATATTAGCATTTATATTGTCCTACATATTACAATTACATGGCTTACACCACTGCAAGCCGCTGCTAAAATACAGTACATTATTATGGTAGAAGGGAGTTGAAAATCACCACATTTGACTCCTAAGCATAAGGCTGCCTGTTATTTTTTTCACTGTATGACATTGGGAGTCCTTTTGAGAGTCCTTTTCACCCCGGGGTCTTAAATTACTGGTGTGTACTAGCATAGCATTTTTGTCTAGATTCACACACTTGTAAAGGTTTAACACACAATTCCACAAATGTCACAAGGCAGCCCACAAACGTTTCAGTTGTGCAGCGTGACTCCGTCTTGGCAGAGACAAAGGAAAAGTGAAAACAGCGCCATGTAATGGTTGCGAAAATAAATGCATGCAGTGAGATTGGAGAGAGGAGCAGTGTGAGAGGAGTTTTAAAAATGTTTTAAACTAAGCCCCTCACTTTGCTGTAATCCTGACCCTAACCATTACTTTCAGGAGTGCCTCGTACCTTAACCATATAAAATGTGTATTAAATTACAAAAGAAAGTCAAGCGCTCAGGCAGATGTGAGTGAACACGTATGGGACTGGATACAGGTTGTTGAGTGAGAGTGCTTTTTTTTTATAAATATTACAAACCACCAAAGCAGATCACCAGTCCATTGTAAGGCCAAGACAGACAACCATTCACACCTACAGAAAATGTATCCCCACTTATTGTTTATTTGTTTTTCTTCTTTTTTGCTGCTGTTTTATGGTCAGATATACTGGTATAAATGATATCCTCATATTATATTTCATATAAATAATTGACTGTGGTGACTATACACTACTCACAAAAAGTTAGGGATATTTGGCCTTAGGGTGAAATTTCAGGATGCACCTAAAATGCACTATAACCTTTACAGGTGAACTTAATTTGACCTTCTCTAATCTTTTGAATGCACATGTCCAACTGTTCAGTGTTTCAGTACTTTTTGCATAACTTGCTGTTCTCTAACAAGGTGCTTAAGGGCAATTTTCACAACAGCTGTTTGATCCATGAATCCACCAATAAACTTTCTGGTTCAATTAGAATTATTATTTAAACAGTCCTCTTCATCATGCTATTCATATTTTGACATCATGAGACCAAGACGACACCTAATATTTGATCAACTGTATCTCACCATTGCAAGGCTTCAAACAGGGTGTTCTCAGAGGGAAGTGGCCACTGAGCTTAGAGTGTCACAGAGTGTCATCAGCAGGTTGCAACAGAGATACAGAGAGACTGGAAGAGTCACAGAAAGGCATAGAAGTGGACGTCCTTTGGCCACATCCCACATCCCCCTTGATGACCGCTTCATTGTGAACAGTGCCCTGCGGAACCGGATCATATAATAAATGCCACTCAACTCCAGGCACATTTAAGGGAGGTGAAAGGCACCCAAGTGTCATGTCAGACCATTCGAAATCGTTTACATCAGCGTGGTCTGTGTGCTAGACGACCTGCAAGGGTACCTGACCACACCACAAGGCACAGGCGTCATTATCTTGCATGGGCCAGGGAGCATTTACGCTGGACAAGGGACCAGTGGGCCTCAGTGCTGTTCTCTGATGAAAGTTAATTCACGCTGAGCAGAAATGATGGCCACCAATGATGTTGGAGACGTCAAGGAGAGCGCTATGTATCAGCCGCTGTTGTCACCAGACGAGCCTTTGGTGGTGGTGGTGGTGTTACAGTCTGGGCAGGTGTGTCTAGTCAATACAGAACTGCCCTACACCTTGTGAATGGTACAGTGACAAGCCGATAGTACCTGAATAACATCATTAATCCACTCATTGTACCCCTGTGTGAACAACACAGGCCTAATTTCATCTTCATGGATGACAGTGCTCCAGCTCATCGAGGTTGCATCATTAGGGAATGGCTACTGGAGGCTGGGGTACCTCCAATGGAGTGGCCTGCACTTTCTCCAGACCTGAATCCCATAGAAAGCCTATGGGATTAGCTGAGTCGCCGTGTAGAGGCTCGTAACCCTGCACCTCACAACCTCAATGACCTGAGGGCCCTCCTTCAAGAAGAGCGGAATGCCATACCTCAGCAGACAGTAAGCGGACTTGTGAACAGCATGAGACATTGTTGTCAAGCTGTAATTGATGCTCAAGGGCACATAACAAGTTATTGAGACATTGACATTTTTTGTTGTGGTATACCCACCACTGTTGTTGGCTTTTGTTTCAATAAATTGTTTGAGGTGAGGAAATCACCATTGCATGCTTCTACTGAAATGTCCTACTTTCATTATAGATCACCGTGGAGTGAACTTTTTACATTTTCCATAAATTTCACGCGAAAGCCAAATATCCCTAACTTTTTGTGAGTAGTATATATCAATAATATAGTACATTATACAATAATAGAAGAAAATATAATATATAAGTGACATAACGTTCAGCTCAGGAGACGCACACACACAGGCTCAAGTAGTTCAAATAGTTTATTGGCAACAGGAGTGAATGGATGAGTGTCTGCGAAATGTTAATGTGTTGGTGGCGGCGTCTGCTTCAGGCACAGATGCAGGAGACCGTACAGCCGGCAACCCTATGGGAGAGAACACAGAGACACAGGATGATGGGCACACACCAACACAGGAGGAGAATAGGTGAGGGAGAAGCTTACTTGCTAGGAACAGATGACTGGCACAACAAGGACGGAACCCGGGAGACAGCCACCTGCAGGGCTCGGTGCAGCAGCGAGGAACGACGAGGGAATGGGATTGTCCGCCGCCGAGGAATCCACCTGTGCACAGGGGAGCAGACTGGAAAAGATGAGGTAAGGGATTCTTACCACACAGCGTCGTGCTGAAGAGTAGATAGCTTCACGTTGAAGGGGAATGAAGTCTGACGGCTTCAGGCCGAAGCTCAGGGCGAGGCGGCTTATATCCCTCGCCGCTGATGATGAACAGGTGTGGGAGCAGGTGGCGCCGCTGATGAGCGGCGCGGCGTGACAGTACTCCCCCCTCTAGCAGCGCCTCCTGGCGATGGCTTCTCTGGGTGCGCTCGGTGGAAGTCCGCGATGAGCGATGGGTCCAACACGAACGACGGGGGTACCCACTGTCGATGCTCAGGCCCATAGCCCTCCCAGTCCACCAAGTACTGCAACCCACGACCCCGGCGCCGGGAGTCCAGGATGGAGGCGACGGACCAGGCCGGATGGCCACCAATCATCCGGGGCGCGGGTTGCGCAGCAGGAGGAGGGCAAAGGGGGTCGGTGACTGCCAGCTTCACCTTAGACACGTGGAAGGTGGGATGGATGCGGAGGGAGGGGGGAATAGCCACGCGCACAGCCACCGGGTTGATGATCCGGGTGATGGGGTAGGGACCCATGAATCGCTGTGCCAGCTTCCTCCTCTCGCCTTTTAAGGTTACGTCCTGGGTTGATACGTAGACACGTTGCCCAACTCTGTACGCCGGGGCAGGTCTTCGGTGCTGGTCCGCCACAGTTCTGTTGCGCTCCGCTGTGCGTAAAAGCGCATTGCGCGCGGCAGCCCAGATGGAGCGGAACTGCCTGAGATGCGCCCTAACCGAGGGGACAGTTACCTCACTCTCCTGCACCGGGAACAGCGGGGGGTCATAACCCAGGGACGCCTTGAAGGGGGACATCCCTGTAGCAGAAGAGCGAGCGGTGTTGTGGGCGTATTCAACCCAGGCAAGATGGTTACTCCAGGACGTGGGTTTAGATGCTGTTACACAGCGGAGCGCAGCCTCCAGCTCCTGATTGGTCCGCTCACACTGCCCGTTGGATTGGGGGTGATGGCCGGAGGAGAGGCTCACCTTGGCTCCGATGGCGTTACAGAACGATCTCCAAACCTCCGAGGAAAATTGGGGGCCCCGGTCCGAGACCACGTCCACCGGAATCCCGTGCAGCCTGACCACGTGTTGGACGAGGAGATCCGCCGTCTCCAGGGCAGTAGGGAGACCTCGCAGGGGGACGAAGTGCACAGCCTTGGAGAAACGGTCCACGATGGTCAGGATGGTGTCATAGGAGTTGGAGACGGGGAGTCCGGTGACGAAATCCAACGCGATGTGCGACCAGGGCCTGCCAGGGACGGGCAGGGGCTGGAGCAGACCCACTGGAGGGGCATTTCCCGACTTGCAGGTGGCACAGATTGGGCAAGCCCGGGCGTAGCGGGCTGCATCCCTCCGCAGGCCTGGCCACCAAAAGGACCGTTGGAGGAGGTCTATCATCCGGGAGGTGCCAGGGTGACAGGTGAGCTTGGAGGTGTGCAGCCAGTGGATGACTTCTCCTCGGACCGCGGATGGCACGAACAGCCTCCCCTCCGGTCCGCCGCCAGGGTCAGGTTCCACTTCCTGCGCCTTCCGGATCTTGCTCTCTATGTCCCAGGAGATGGCTCCCACGACGCACGACCTGGGCAGGATGGTGTGGGGCGTCTCCTCCGACTCCACGGGGGTGAACTGCCTAGAGAGGGCGTCAGGCAGGCCGTTCTTGGAGCCAGGCCTGAAGGTGATGGAGAATTGGAACCTGGCGAAGAACAAGGACCAGCGTGCCTGGCGAGCGTTCAGGCGCTTGGCAGATCGTAGGTACTCCAAGTTCTTGTGGTCCGTCAGGACCACTAACGGCAGGTCCGCCCCCTCTAGCCAGTGGCGCCACTCTTGCAGAGCGAGTTTGATGGCCAGGAGCTCTCTGTCCCCCACATCGTAGTTCCTCTCCGCCGGGGACAAGCGCCGGGAGAAGAAGGCGCGGGGCCGTTTGGCGCCGTCGTCAGGCGACCGCTGAGATAGCACTGCCCCCACTCCCGTGTCCGAGGCGTCCACCTCCACGATGCACTGCAGCGCGGGGTTGACCTGGCGAAGGACCCGGGAGGAGGAGAACTCCGCCTTCAGCGCCTGAAAGGCAGCAGCGACCTCTTCGGTCCACCGGAACGGGACCTTAGGGGACGTGAGGCGGGTCAGTGGTCCGACGATGGAGCTGAAATTGGGGACAAAGCGGCGGTAGAAATTTGCAAATCCAACGAACTGTTGCACCTGCTCCCGTGATGCAGGTGTAGGCCATTCCACCACCGCCTTCACCTTCTCTGGGTCTGGGAGCACCTGGTCATGAGAGATGATGAAACCCAGGAAGGATGTCGTTCTGGCGTAAAATTCACATTTTTCAGCCTTCACGTATAGCCGGTTCTCCAGCAGTCTTTGGAGGACCCGCCTCACATGGACCTGGTGCTCGTCCCTGGACTTGGAGAAGATGAGAATATCGTCCAGGTAGACGAACACAAAGAGGCCGATGAAGTCCCGGAGGACGTCATTGATGAGGCGCTGAAAGACGGCAGGAGCGTTGGTCAACCCGAACGGCATTACCAGGTATTCAAAGTGGCCGTTCGGGGTATGGAAGGCTGTTTTCCACTCATCTCCCTCCCGGATCCGGACGAGGTGGTATGCGCTGCGTAAATCCATCTTGGTGAACCAGGTCGCCCCCTGGAGGGAGTGGAAGGCAGTGTCCATGAGAGGCAGGGTGTAACGGTCCTTCTCAGTGATGTCGTTGAGAGCCCGGTAGTCTATGCACGGGCGGAGGGATCCGTCCTTTTTCCCAACGAAGAAGAACCCTGCCCCCACGGGTGATGACGATGGGCGAATTATCCCAGCGCTCAGTGACTCTTTTAGGTAGGCGTTCATCGTCTCCTTCTCCGGCGCTGACAGGCTGTAGAGCCGACCAGAAGGTAAGGGAGCCCCCTGGCGGAGGTTGGTGGCGCAGTCATAGGGCCGATGAGGGGGGAGACACGTAGCTTTAGTCTTGCTAAACACCATACCCAGGTCGTGAAATTCCGGAGGCACCAGAGACAGGTCCGGGGGTGCAGCGTCCGTAGCAGGGGGAGAAGCGGACGGAGAGCAGGCAGCGGACTGAAGGCAGGTGCCCAGGCAGAACGTGCTCCATGCCGAGACCCCAGCTGACTTCCAATCCAGGACAGGGTTGTGGAGGCGTAGCCAGGGATACCCCAGGATGACGGGCGACACAGAGTTGGGCAGGATGAGAAAGGTCATCTCCTCCCGGTGGTTACCAGAGATGATCACCGGGACCGGGACGGTCTGGTGTGTGACTCTCCCAAGGGAAGCACGGGAGAGGTTGACCAGGGAGATGGGGTCTTTGAGCGCCTGGCAGCAGATGCCCAATCGGGTTACCAGGCTTTGTGAAATGAAGCTGCCTTCTGCGCCCGAATCCACCAGTGCGTGGGTGAGGTGCCCAGTGGAGTTGTGGCCGAAACGAATGGCAGCATTAATTGAGTGTGTGAGTTTAACCGATTGAGATCCGCAAGGCCCCCTACAGTGACTCGCGGACCCCGCCGACTGGCTTTCCGTGGGCAAAGCTTCACCGTGTGTTGGTCATCTCCGCAATACATGCAGAGATCCAACTCACGGCGGCGTTGTCTCTCCGCAGGTGAAAGCTTTGTCCAGCCCGTCACCATCGGCTCCGACTCCTCGGGGCACGATGGTGGCGGCGCCGCCAGGGAGCGAGCTTGGAACAGGCGCGGCGAGGCTCCACGAGGGCGAGAAGAAGACGACTTCCGCCCTGAAGAGCGCTCGCGCAGCCTGTTATCCAAACTAATCGCTAAGGATGTCAGCTCCGCTAGCATCTCAGGAATATCCCGCCCAGCCAGTTCATCCCTCAGATCATCATTGAGGCTGCGGAGAAAAAGGCCGCAGAGGGAGCGTTCCTCCCAGCCTACTTCCTCCGCCGCTACCCGGAAGTCGACCGCGTAGTCCGCTGCCAACCGGCTTCCCTGCTGGAGGGCGAGAAGCCGATCGACCTGGACCGTCTCGGTCGGAGTATGGTCAAAGACCTCCAGGAAGCGCCTCACGAATTGGTCATATGTGAGGGCGGCATAACTGGGCCTCGCCATTACGGCGTAGGTCCACGTTAAAGCTCGCCCCTCCAGGAGATTCCCGATATAACCAATTCGGCTATGATCTGAGGGAAAGTCTCCGGGCACCCGGTGGAAAACGGACTCACACTGCATAATAAACCCCCGTGCTCCGCCGAGCTTACCGCTAAAGCGGGCGGGGGTTGGAATGGGTGTGAGCCGAACCGGTGCACTCGGAGCCTGCTGGATGGCCACTGGAGCAGCAGGAGCCGTGCCACCCTGACGAGCCGGGGGGAACGACTGCTGGGGGTCCAAGCGGCCCAACCGGTTAGTCAAATTTAATAATTGATTGAAAATCACCTGTTGCTGATAGGCTAATTGATCCACTCGAGCCTCGAGAGTGGAAAACCGGTGTGCGAGCCCGCCGTCTGCCGAGCCGCTCTGCTGAAGCCGTACTGACATAACGTTCGGCTCAGGAGACGCACACACACAGGCTCAAGTAGTTCAAATAGTTTATTGGCAACAGGAGTGAATGGATGAGTGTCTGCGAAATGCGTCTGCTTCAGGCACAGAGGCAGGAGACCGTACAGCCGGCAACCCTATGGGAGAGAACACAGAGACACAGGGTGATGGGCACACACCAACACAGGAGGAGAATAGGCGAGGGAGAAGCTTACTTGCTAGGAACAGATGACTGGCACAACAAGGACGGAACCTGGGAGACAGCCACCTGCAGGGCTCGGTGCAGCAGCGAGGAACGACGAGGGAATGGGATTGTCCGCCGCCGAGGAATCCACCTGTGCACAGGGGAGCAGACTGGAAAAGATGAGGAAAGGGATTCTTACCACACAGCGTCGTGCTGAAGAGTAGATAGCTTCACGTTGAAGGGGAATGAAGTCTGACGGCTTCAGGCCGAAGCTCAGGGCGAGGCGGCTTATATCCCTCGCCGCTGATGATGAACAGGTGTGGGAGCAGGTGGCGCCGCTGATGAGCGGCGCGGCGTGACAATAAGAATATAAGGAAATGCAATATAATATAGAATACTATAAGGCAATATGTTACAATAGATTAGAACATAAAAAATGTGTAAGAAAAATTATTAATATAAGGAAACAGAAAAATATGAATATAAGGAAACATAAGTATATAAGGAATGGAGCTCATCTAATATATTGGTGTATAAGCTGGAGAGAAGGGGTGGGACTCAGTAAGTTTGTTCTTCTTCCCACCCTTTTTTGAATGTGTGATTTTGGTTGTACTCATCTTTTTGTTGAGATTTGTTTGTTGTGCTTTGTTTTGTTTTGCCTTGTTCTGTTTGCTTATTTATTTAAGCAATATTATACAGAGTTACGGTATCGTGATAATAGTAACTGTGGCTGTGACACTCTTAGAGCCCTCCACGTAGTGGAGTGTTTTTAAAACATAACTGTTAGGTCGATACTTCTGAAAATCCCAGATCAAAACGAATCCAGAAGCTAGTACTTAGCATGCTAGTGGTTTAGCACATGCTAGTGATTTAACACACTTCACTCGCTTTTCTTCGCATTTTCAGATGAAACAATGAGTCCATCACCACAGAGGTATTGTGGTTTGTTAATCGAGACAATAAACAGACATGAAGTTGCTTAATGATCTTAAAATAATCGGATAGATGGAAGTAGACCTTTGCAAAAGGGTGGTACTTCCGGGTTACGGATGTATAGTTTTTTGTCAAACAGCACTTCACTGTGGAAATTAAGGTATCCAAAACAGTACTGCAATTGTCAGAGAGGTGATGGAAAGTTACTGTTAGTAATTAACATTACTAGAACACCTTTGAAGAGGAGTGATACATATCCAGTGAAATTGGAGTCCAATTATCGCGGATTATAGTAACTCCTGGAATCCCTATTGTCCAATCAAATTGCTCGGTCGAAACTAACTGTTGTATAATACTATTTTTGACATTTTGGTATACGGTATGTAAAATTATAATTTTGGTACAAATTCACTGTATGGTTACACGTTCAAAATAAAACAAATTGAATTGAAAAATATTGCCAATTAACCATATCTTTGAAATGTGGGAGGAAACCAGAATATCTGGTGAAAGCCCACGCAGACACGGGGGAGAACATGCAGATTCCACAGAGAAAGGTCGCCGCTGGCCAGGGGTGGGTTTGAACCCACAACCTTGTGTGAGGTGACAGTGCTCACCACTGCCCCACTGAGCGGCCCCCATAACAAAAAAAAGGTCCATTACATGCTTGGCTATGATGCGAGGGTACAAAAGATGTTGATGAATGGATGTGTGGTGCCCTATTAACTAGGGATGCAAAGACATATTCACCATATACAGTGGGGCAAAAAAGTATTTAGTCAACCACCAATTGTGCAAGTTCTCCCACTTAAAAGATAAGAGAGGTCTCCAATTTTCATCATAGGTATACCACAACTATGAGAGACAAAATGAGAAAAAAAAATCAAGAAAATCACATTGAAGGATTTTTAATGAATTAATTGGTAAATTCCTCAGTAAAATAAGTATTTGGTCACCTACAAACAAGCAAGATTTCTGGCTCTCACAGACCTGTAATTTCTTCTTTAAAAGGCTCCTCTGTCCTCCACTCGTTACCTGTATTAATGGCACCTGTTTGAACTCGTTATCAGTATAAAAGACACCTGTCCACAACCTCAAACAGTCAGACTCCAAACTCCACTATGGCCAAGACCAAAGAGCTGTCAAAGGACACCAGAAACAAAATTTTAGACCTGCACCAGGCTGGGAAGACTGAATCTGCAATAGGTAAGCAGCTTGGTGTGAAGAAATCAACTGTGGGAGCAATTATTAGAAAATGGAAGACATACAAGACCACTGATAATCTCCCTCCATCTGGGGCTCCACGCAAGATCTCACCCCGTGGGGTCAAAATGATCACGAGAACGGTGAGCAAAAATCCCAGAACCACATGGGGGGACCTAGTGAATGACCTGCAGAGAGCTGGGACTAAAGTGACAAAGGCTACATCAGAAACACACTACGCCGCCAGGGACTTAAATCCTGCAGTGCCAGACGTGTCCCCCTGCTTAAGCCAGTACATGTCCAGGCCCATCTGAAGTTTGCTAGAAAGCATTTGGATGATCCAGAAGAGGATTGGGAGAATGTCATATGGTTAGATGAAACCAAAATAGAACTTTTTGGTAAAAACTCAACTTGTCATGTTTGGAGGAGAAAGAACACCATACCTACTGTGAAGCATGGGGGCGGAAACATCATACTTTGGGGCTGTTTTTTTGCAAAGGGACCAGGACAACTGATCCGTGTAAAGGAAAGAATGAATGGGGCCATGTATCATGAGATTTTGCGTGAAAACCTCCTTCCACCAGCAAGGGCATTGAAGATGAAATGTGGCTGGGTCCTTCAGCATGACAATGATCCCAAACACACCGCCCGGGCAACGAAGGAGTGGCTTCGTAAGAAGCATTTCAAGGTCCTGGAGTGGCCTAGCCAGTCTCCAGATCTCAACCCCATAGAAAATCTTTGGAGGGAGTTGAAAGTCTGTGTTGCCCAGCGACAGCTCCAAAACATCACTGCTCTAGAGGAGATCTGCATGAAGGAATGGGCCAAAATACCAGCAACAGTGTGTGAAAACCTTGTGAAAACTTACAGAAAACGTTTGACCTCTGTCATTGCAACAAAGGGTATATAACAAAGTATTGAGATGAACTTTTGTTATTGACCAAATACTTATTTTACAGAGGAATTTACCAATTAATTCATTAAAAATCCTTCAATGTGATTTTCTGGATTTTTTTTTCTCATTTTGTCTCTCATAGTTGAGGTATACCGATGATGAAAATTGGAGACCTCTCTCATCTTTTAAGTGGGAGAACTTGCACAATTGGTGGCTGACTAAATACTTTTTTACCCCACTGTATCAGTATCAACTGACATTCACTGTATTGACTTATACAGGCTATTGAAAAATAAGAAATCAGCAGTGGCTGATATTTTTGTGGTGTGTATCAGCTGTGTGCAAATTCAGAAAACATCCAGGAATGAACCAGTTTGAAGTATTTCAGTTCAGTAATTATTTTATAATGCGTATTTCTTTGTTTTCCCTAGTAATAACGATGGAAACAAAAAAAAAAGAAAAAACTTTGGTATCACATATTGCTTATCACGCAACATCAGCCTCAGTATCAGCCCAAAACTTCACAACTGGTGGATGCCTACTAGTAATATTTAACAAACAATAAATGTGTTTTGCCAGGAAGCTTTGGAGTGACCTTTTATTGGGAGCACCCAAAGGCACAAACATGTTGTCTCGTCAGCATCTCACACCTGTCAGTTGACTGGATTATCTTGACAAAGGAGAAGTGCTGACTGACAGATTTCATAGATTCTTAATAGAAATGTCCCTTGCGTGTACACAGAAAATGCCTGCTCAATTACTTCATCTTAAAAAAATGGAAAGAAGAATAAAACTTATAGATTTCCTCAGCATAAAAATGTAACATTTTAATTAAACTCTAATCAAAATTACTGTGTAAAGTTTTTCTGCATAAAAGAAGCCTCGCTCCAAGGAGATGCAGTACTTGAGTCCGTTGCTCACTTGGTCCCTCGGCCAGAGTTTTACCACCTGAATGCCAAACAAGTCAGCTGATCAGGGGCCAGTGGAGCAATTCTGAGACCACCTCCCTCAACTTCTTCTTCTTTGAGCAATGTCCATTGGAGCATGAGCACTGTAATGCCACCTATGCTGCAGCTCAGAAGGTCACCGCTGGTCACTTTGTCTGTCAGAATGTTTTAGCTTCAGATAGGACATGACGAGAGTGGGGACTGGACTGGCTAGTCTGACCTGGCCTGGCCTACATATAACTTGGTCTCACTACCACACCAGTGGTTGTCTGCTTAAAAAACAGTCAAAAGTTGAAGCCCATAAAATCTATAAAAGTGCCATCCTAATCATAAACTGTAGATGAAAGATGGAAATAGTTGCTGTGGCATCACAAGGTCTTGATTTGAGTCCTGCACCTGACCGGTTCCTCTGTTGATACAGTGCTTTGAAAAAGTATCTGCCCCCTTCCGGATTTCTTATATTTTTGCATATTGTCACACTTAAATGTTTCAGATCATCAAATTTTAATATTAGACAGATAATCCGAGTAAATACAAAATGCAGTTTTTAACCTCTTGCACTCCGTTGTACCATGGACGGGCAAGTCTCTGCGTCCTAGAGCGCATGAGGGTGCACGAGAGCGCCCTCGTGCGCTCTAGGACGCATGATGGAGATTGTGATGTAGGTGGTGTATGGCGTCCAAGCGCACACTGAAAATAAAAGCTGCAGACACAGCCGCGAACAGATTAGTTCATCTGATTGACCTCTCATTCGACTAATAAGAGCCTTGAACTGGGTTTCTGAAACCTTGAAGAACCAATGACTGAAAACCTAGCAAGAAGGACCCGCCTCCCAACGCTGTGAATGCAGTGAGCCAATTGAAGCAGAGAAGTTCGCGAGCTGTTTTTTTTTAGGCTGGGTGAAGACTGACTGCTGCAGCGGATCAAAAAAAAGGACCCGCAGGAAGAACCCCACAGACCCAGCAGCACGGAGACCATCCACAAATGCAACCTGTGTGACAGGGAGTGCCATTCGTGCATCGGCATGTTCGGCCACAGGCGGTGCTTATTTTGTTTTTGTTCCAGCAGAGTAGACGTTATGATTTCTTCCATGGTCATAGACCGACGGAGGCTGACGACGAAGGCTGAGTGACACACACGCCTTCGCCAGTCTTTTTTTAATTACTACTGTTATTTGTTTTGAAAAATCGTTTGCCAAAAACCGCAATCATGGAAGCACAAAACCGCAATAATGGAATTATGTTTTGATTGGGTCGCGAGACCAGAACCACGAGCGGACCAGCGTCGCGTTCGTTTGACAGTGGGGAAGAGAAGTTCGCCAGGACACTGCTGTGAAGAGGTAAGGTGTTATAAGCTAAATTATTCTTTATTCCTGAAAATTGTAATCCAAAATTACTTTTGACCGATCAATAAATTACAACTGTGCGGCGCACGAAGTCTGAACTTCGTGCGCCGCGGTACAAGGGGTTGTTCACCGCGTCCAGACCATGAACGCCGCCCCCCCCACCCCCGCTATTCTTCTGTAGCGAGGGGGGGGGAAGCCGCGGTGACTGCGCTGCTGTCCCACATCGCCACATGAGGCTAATCCGTTGTGTAGCGATGGCCGATGTCCACCCTCTGTAGCGAGGGGGGGGGGACAAACCCCCCCACACACACACACAGACACAGCCCTGAGTGTGACCTTTCATTAGAGCCCAAAATGAAGCTTCTACATTGAATCATTCAAAAGTTACAGACATTTTTCCAAACTGTGCCATTTGGCACAGTTTAGCACAGTTCCAAAATGCCTGGGAACTACCTGAGAACAAAGCTGTGTAATATATTCATTTTTTGTGGCATTGTTACAAAATTTGGACCTCAGCTGGATAACACTTGGTTCTACATTTCTGTTGCATTTTCCAGCCCGGATCTGAAGCTGTGTGTTATTTGCAAGCATTTGTATCCAAAAAAAACACCCAGGCCAAATTTATTTTCTTCAAGTTCACTATGTTTAGATGACTGTAACTCAGTGGCCGGAGCACTTAGAGAGATTATGACTGTTTTGCCAAAAAATTCAAAGTGTTTTCTTTTAAATGAGACCAACCCTATGAAGATGCTGCAAAGGGTTGAAGAATAGCTTTTGATTTAATTTGGGCACGTTAATTTTTGGCGTTTTTAGGGAAATTGACCGGAGTGCAAGGGGTTAAATTAGGACTTCATTTATGAGAAAAAAAAAGGTATCCAAACCTACCTGACCCAAAGTGAAAAAGTAATTTCCCCTTGTTACATCGTGAATTAATTAACTGTGATTAACCACATTTTTTGGAAAGCTGAGTTCTATTTCTCTAGCCACACCCAGGCCTGATTTCTGCCAGACCTGCTGAATCAAGAAATCACTTAAATAGAGCCTGTCTGACGAAGTGAAGTAGGTTAGAAGATCTCAAAAAGCAACACATCAGCACTATATGTTGCTATTTTAAAAACGGGTGAAAAGAGTGAAGTGTTGATTTGATAATACAGTGGAGAATCACATCAATAACAAAGTTGAATCTTTTGCTACTTGATGAATAAGGATTTTAAGTAACTTTTTTTATTTGTATTTTCTCCCAATGAACCACTCTGTCCAAATAAATCCATAATAGCATACCAAAGCATACAAAAACCACTCTGTAAACTAAAAGGATGGCCTTCTAAAACTGCACAGTGCATACATTTCACAGTAAATAACAGTACAAAGGCTCCTTTGAGTTTCTGCAAAATCATTTTTCTGCTGTTTTTTTTTTTTCTTCTTCTTCTTTTTATTCCCTCTCTATGCCTGAAGGACCATCCGTGTCAGCTGACTGTTGAGGCTGCTCTCGGGAGCCCTGGGAGGGAACCGCTCGGGCGTTCAAAGATAAATGTTTTCATAACCAGCCCGGTGAACAAACACAAATCACAGCAAGGCCAAACGGACAGGATAAGCACAATGTGTTTGTGCAGAGTGAGCCGAAGTCATAGTTTAATTGGATTGTGAACGGTTGATTGTGGGCTTTCTTTCTCTCTGTGTGTGTGACAGAACAGGGATCTCCCTTTCAGGCTGCATGGTGTAATTGCAGCCGGAGATGAAGAGCTGTAATGACAGGCTGGGGTGAATGCACGTGAATAATGGTCCTTGGCGGGCAGATAGCAATCAGACAGTGATCCAACCAGACTTCATTTAGCCCTTATTATCTGGAGAGTCTTCACCCTGGCCATCTTGCTTCACACCACCCTAGTTTTATGTGAAAGCAGCTGACATTTGGCTGGTTTCGTGCGTCTTGTGTTGTCATTGTATTTCCATCTTTTTGTGTCCTGCATAGTTCATCTTAAAAAAAAAGCTTCAAACTGTACTCTGGGGTCAGCAGATGTGGGCATAATGCTGGCATTCATTGAGTAATACAGTAGGCATCATAATTTTGGGTTTTGAAATTGGGTTTCAATAATTTCTTCCACGCATTCATCCATTTTCTTTTCTGTGTTGATATGCAGCTGTTTAAGCCAGGACCTCAGAAGTCCTCCAATCCACCTGAGAAACAAAATCTCTGCAGCATGGTCTGGGTCTGTCACAAGGTGTCACCCTGTTTGGAATTGTCTGAAAAAAGTCAAGTAGCCAGCCAGTCCTCCTACAACACCCAACCATATACGTCATTTGTACAAGCAGCTGATGCAATCAATAATTACGCTTTAAAGTTACGCAACTTCTAGAAACCTCTGGACGTCATGAGTTACTGTTATGTTTAAAGTAGACCCTCATGTTCTCCTAACCCGAACCATTACAATACGTTTAACCAACTAGTTTTAGTGTCTAAAGGCCAAAAAGTATGTTTAATAAAACTCAACACAGACATAGTTGTAACACAATGTGGGCATAATACAGATGTGATATTTACAAGTGAAATTTAACACAGACTTTTAAGAATTAAAAAAAAGGGGAACAAGTGAATGCAAACCCAGGTCTGACATTTGAGAGGCTGCGCACATTTCCATATGTGGGTTTGAGGGCTTTTGAAACAGTGAAACTGTGTGATGTGATCATCAAATGGGACACACTTCCCCCAGGGTCATATTTGAAATGCTGCCATGAGTCTTATTAGGAGGGTTGGAACAAATTACCGATGTAGTTGGAGGAATTATTGCACCTAGGAGGCAGCTAGCAGGAATCCTGGCTGCATTTTTGCTTGCAATCAATGCAACTAGTATCCTCAACTTGGTTCTTTTGAGAATTACTCACAGTTTGTGTCCTTAGCTGAAAGGAATGTTGACCAGTAAACTAAGAATGTAAAACTGACTTTTCTCATTGATTTAGTAATTACTGCAAATAGAAGCCAGTCTTCATTCGAATAAACTATCTTGTCCTTAAGTCGCTATGTTCCTTTTAGTGCTGTCAGTCAATTAAAATTTTTAAATCATGATTAATTACTTTATGTCCATAGTTAGCTCTCAATTAATCACACTTTAATTGCACATTTTCTGTCTGTTAGAATATAAATGTAATTCCATTCAAAGCGGCCTTTTCTTGATCCATTTTGGCTCATGGAGGCTTTTTTTGCGGGTTGTTCCTGATTTCCCAAACTGTGGCATGGCTGGAGGGCCTTGAGTATGGAAAGCCATGAAGGCCAAAGACGTGTGTCCACGTGCATTTTAATCACACGTCAAAAAAAAAATAGTTGTGTCAAACATGGTGGTGCATTCACTCATTATTATTGCATTACTTTACTTTCACCAAACTGAAATGTGTGTTTTTATGTGAAATATGAAGCAAAAAATTGTAAAAAGAAAAACTGCATTTTGTAAAGTGATAAATTAGAGCATCAATTGTTAAATTCAGGGTAGGATTTGCAGTCTGTGTGATCTTGGTTTCTTTCAGTATTTTGTTTCTGGAATGATAACAGAACAACCAAAAATAGCCATTATGTGGTTTTGGCCTTGTCACAATAAAACATAAAATAGTTACTTTGTTCTGGGGTTTGTTTGTTTTTTGTTTTTTGTTTTTTTTCGTTTTATTGTTTTTGTCACAACTGGGTGTAAGAGCTGGAAGTTATGAAAAAATACGTGCCTTTTATTTATTAAAAAGCCAATGTGATTATTTCTATAAAACAGACATTACTGGCAAAAGGAACTGCTAAATCTGATACTTTACAAGTGACCAAAACTATAAAAAATAAAAAAAACAATGAAGTGAGATCTGTTATCTTGTTTTGGCTCAATTCCAATTTTATGATGACGAGGCCAAAACCATTTAACGGCTATTTCTGGTTGTTCTGTTTTCATTTTAGAAACAAAATATTGAAAGAATGAAGAGTACATGGATTATTTGCGATTTTATGTTTTCTAGTTTCTATTTGACATATACAAACCAAGAAATGTGGAGTTCTTCATATGCATTTATGGTTTTCTTAGTTGTTGAGGTACAGCATCATATGCCAGCTGAAAATCTATTAGTCTTTTTTTTTTTTTGTAAAGGGTTCTTTATTCAAGAATGAGCCATAAAGTAGTGTTGACGTGTGCACCAGCTACAGTATGTCATTTTTCAATTCGATGCAATGTAACGACCAAGTCCTCACTCCCAGCAACTGTCTGATGCCGTCTCACTTCCTGTCATCCACCAACAGGTGTCCTACGTAAAAGCCATTGACATCTGGATGGCCGTGTGTCTGCTGTTCGTGTTCTCGGCCCTGCTGGAGTACGCCGCCGTCAACTTCATCGCCCGCCAACACAAGGAGCTGCTGCGCTTCAGAAAGAGGCGACGACACATGAAGGTGACCAACCCTCAAACGGCCATCATACAGTCGACAGCATTCATATTCACGCCGACATTTCCACCGCATCTTTCCTACCAAGTCTGTCCTTTCTGCAGCCGACAAAGAATCCAGCCTAACTGATGAGCTGTATTCAAGATTAAATTTTGTCCTCATGATAAAGGTGACTCTGAATATCAAAACAGAAGGAAAAAAAATCAAGGCAGCTTTTTTTGCTGAAGGATTTGACAGAGGTGAATACAAATCAGCTCGTTATACAGAGTTACGCACAATTCACCACATCTTCTTTTAGATTCTGGTCTTTGCCTGTTAAATTAAATATTAAATACTAAAGTATAATGGATTAAAAGACATAGAAGGCAGCCTGAGTTAGAATATCAGCTTTGTGAGACACTGATGAAATAATAATCGCTTGAATTGTGTGGTCTCTTTTAAAATCTGAAGGGTTTTGAAACCAAGGGAAGGTTGATCAGGAACCTGTCATCGGTTTGTACAAACCCAAAATCAAGGTTGTGATTAAACACAACACAGAAGGCAGCAAAGACACACAGTTAAAGATACTAAAGTAGTGTCAATAGAAATTGCATTAGAAGAAGGGTAACAGTAGCTTTCATGCTAATATGGATGAACTAATAGCTAAATAGTAGAAAAATGCTATTTTGCCTAGTGAGATAAGTGAAAATCCAGAAATAAGTATTTTAAAGGAGCCAAAGGAAAAGGTTATAAACATACAAATTTATGAGAAGATGCTTATAAAATTGCCAAAAAGTGAAGAAAAAAGGTAGATACTTTATAGCAACTATGTAAGAGTTTCACCTTAAAATATCCTGACATCCATCTAGCTTCTCCTGCTTTTTCGGGGGTCTGGGTTGCGGAGGCAGCAGTCTAAGCAGAGAATCTCAGCCTTCCCTCTCCTCAGCCTCCTCCTCCAGCTCTCCGGAGGTGATACCAATGCATCCCCAGGCCAGCGCGGAGAGTTAGTCTCTCCAACGTGCCCTGGGTCTACCCCAAGGTCTCCTCTCAGTGGGATGTGCCCAAAACACCTCACGTGGGAGGCGTCCAGGATGCATCTTGATCAGACGCCCAGACCGCCTCATCTGGCTCCTTACAATGTGGAGGAGCAGCGGCTCTACTCTGAGCCTCACCTGGATAACTGAGCTCCTCACCCTGTCTCTAAGGGTGAGTCCAGCCACCCTACGGAGAAAGCTCACTTCAGCCACTTATATCTGTGATCTCATTCTTTCAGAAGTTATCCAAAGTTCATAACCATTGGTGAGAGTAGAAACGTAGACTGACTGGTGGATTGACAGCTTTGCTTTAGGGCTCAGGTTCCTCTTCGCCACAACAGACCGGTACAGCATTCACATCACTGCAGATGCTGCTCCGATCAATCTGTCAATTTCCCACTCCACTTACTTGTGAATAAGACCCCAAGAGGACTTGGGATCACCTTAAAATAAGTAGTTGTAGTCCTTTCTGTGTAGTGTTTCTGTAGTGTTCCTACCAGGAACACTGAAAGGACTACAACTATGGCAACTATGAATTCAGTCCCAACAGCCAATCACAGGGCACAACTGTAGCCACCAACAACTAAACATGCTGTGATTGGCTGTTGGCACTGAGGTAATAGTCGCCACAGTTGTAACCCTTTCAGTATTCCTACCCGGACACAAAAAAGTTACATTGTGCCACATTAAGTGAATCACACAAATTTACAAGGAAAAATATGCAGCTTCATACTTAAAGAGTCACAGATTTATGAAAAAAAATCATAAAGGACAGATTTTTTTCTTTCCTAAAATGTGGGAGTTTTGTCTGTGAATTTTATGGTCCTTTCAGGCTGTGTTCTTCCTCCTTTTTAATTTCTCAAAAGGCGTCTTATTGTTTTGCATGGGAGCTCATTTGCAACTTCCAAAAACTCGGGTTGCTTCAGGTCGTTGATTAGATATAAACTAAGAATTAAGGTAGATTTTGAATTTAACGTGACCCAAACCAGAGAGAAAGAGTAGCTCAAACACAGATTTTTATTTTAAGACAGAAAGCTGGAAAACTCTTGTAGCAGTTTGTGCAGCTGGGCTTTTATAAACTGAAAAACATACTTTCACCTGTGAGGTTAGTGTTGAGACAGTCTCTGTGTGATCATTAAAACACCACCTGGATTAAAATCCTGGCTCTCCTCTACCCTTGGGCCTTCTGAAAAATTTACCCCATGTTTGATATAAGCTTTTTTCTGTGGGGTTAATCATCACCGAGCAGAAACACGAGGCATCAATGTTTCATGGGCGGAGCGGCGAGAATGATTAGAGGCTGAACCGCAGAGCAGACACAGACGAGACTCATAATGGATTCAAGACGCAGAAGGGAAAAAAACCCACAAACAAAATACAAAGTTTTCACTTAATTCTGAAACTTTCTTTGTTCAGTATTCTTCACATTGTCTTTGTGATTTGTGGTTGTGCTTCTTATTGAGAAAATGTGCCTGTGTGAGAATGAATTCTGCTTTTCAATCAGAGCATCGTGACAGAAATTAGTTTAGCTGTTGGGTTGCTAGCTTGGATGATTTATTAAAATAGTCATAGAAAAATAATCAGAGGCAGATACAGCGGGGAGAATAAGTATTGAACACGTCAACATTTTTCTCATTAAACATATTTCTGATGGAGCCGTTGACCTGAGATTTTCACCAGATATCAGTAACAACCTAAGTAATACATACATACAAAAAAATCAAGGCAACTGTGTTCACAAAACAAGTTATATTTAATAAAGTGGAATGACACAGGGAATAAGTATTGATCACATGAAGAAAAAGAGGTACAAAAAGGCATAGAAAGCCAAGAAACCAGCTGAAATCCATCAGAATTTAGGAAGCCATCCCCCTTCAGTGCAAACTAATTTCAGCTGGTTAAATACTGCCTGATAGCCTTTATAAAGGTCTGTGAATATCAGATTGTCACACCACAAAGAACTTATGATGGGTAAAAGCAAAGTGCTTTCTCTAGACCTTCACAGCCTTATTGTTGCAAAACATGATGGCACTGGTTACAGGCACATTTCTAAACTGCTGAATCTTCTAGTGAGCACTGTTGGAGCCATCATTTGGAAGCGGAAAGAACATCATTTTACCATAAACTGGCCATGCCCAGGAGCTCCTCACAAGATTTCTGACAGAGGAGTCAAAAGAATTATGAGAAGAGTTATCCAAGAGCCAAAGACCACTCGTGGAGAGCTTCAGAAAGAGCTGGAGTTAGCAGGTGCTGCTGTTTCAAAGAAAACAATAAGTAATGCACTCAGCTGACATGGGCTCGATTCCCACTCACCTAGCAAGACTCCATTGCTGAAGAAAAAAAAGCATGTTAAATCTCATTTAAAGTTTGCTGCACAACATTTGGGCATGCCATTAAAATACTGGGAGAATATAGCCTGGTCAGATGAGACCAAAACTGAACTTTTTGGATGCCACAACACACCGCATGTTTGTAGAAGAAATGGCACTGCACATCCCATCATGGTGTGGGGGTGTTTTTCAGCACGAGGTACAGGCAGATTTCATATAATTGAAGGAAAGATGTATGGACAAACGTACAGAGACATCCTTGATAAGAACCTGTTGCCATCTGCCAAAATGCTGAAGATGAAACAAGGGTGGACATTTCAGCAAGACAATGATCCCAAACACACAGCCAAGGAAACTCTCAACTGGCTCCAGAGAAAGGAAAATAAAGCTGCTAGAATGGCCCAGTCAGTCATCTGACCTGAATCCAATTGAAAATCTGTGGAATGAACTGAAGATCAGAATTCATAGAAGACACCCACGGAACCTTCAAGATTTGAAGACAGTTTGTGTGGAAGAATGGGCTAAAATCACTCCTCAGCAATGCCTGCACCTAGTTTTTCCCATACACGAGGTGTCTGGAAGCTCTTATTACCAACAAAGACTTTTCTACTAAATAATAAATGAATTTCACCAAGCATGTTCAATACTTATTCCCTGTGTGACTCCACTTTATTAAATATAACTTGTTTTGTGAACACAGTTGCCTTGATGTCTTTGTATGTATGGATTACTTGGGTTGTTACCGATATCTGGTGAAAATCTCAGGTCAATGGCTCCATCAGAAATATGTTTAATGAGAATTAAGCAGAAGAAGATGGATGGATGGATGGATGGAGAAAAATGTTGACATGTTCAATACTTATTTTCTCCGCTGTATGTTTTCTGTTCCATCTGTGTGCATCAATGCCTTAGTTTTTATATTTCTATAAGGACTTTAAACAGCATAATCAGTGTAGCGCATAATCACTGTAGTACTGTAGCACAATTTTGTTGTACAATGACAATAAAGCCTCTTCTTTTTTTTATATTTCAGCCAAAAACAAGCAAATCTCAAATGCAGCTATTTTAGCAACTGCCAAAAAAAATCCTTCTCATGTTACTAAGTGTAGTTGTTTAATTCAATTTCTCAGAGCTGATTTAGATCCATTTATTTCAGATGATGAAGCACAATGTCAATTTCTCCTCGAAGGACAGCTGAGATGAGTCAGCATTTTTTTTCTTCACCTTCTACTTTCTTTGGGTCATTTTGTCATTCGGCATTTAATCAATCAATTCAGTATGTCCAGTTGGATCTATCAGTCCCATGCTCGTGCTACTGAAAAAGGAGTAAAAGCTTTCAGGCCTGCGGGGAATATCGAAGAGCTGGCTGAGTGTGAAACTGCTGGTTGGCGTGGGTGAAGGGCAGGAAAACACAAACACCCACAAGAAATGCAACAATCGTCCTGCAGTAAGCGATTCATACTGAGAGAGTGTGTTTATACGTGTTTGTTAGAGAGAAAGATGGAGTTTGGATCCATACAGTTGGTGAACATGCATGGGTTCATCGATGAATACCACAGCTGGAGCTGCTTGATTGAATCTGACGTGTTTTAATGTATTTTTGGACTGTGCGATCACGGATTTATGAGGACCTTATGAGGCTATAAAATGCAATGAAAGTCCAACCAGCTCATATGCGGGATTTCCATCCCACAATATTTATGCAAATTTTGAATGTGTGCCAAACAAGCCAGAATGGAAACACTGATTTCTAGTTTTGCTCACGCACAACCAAATGATACTTAGCGGCTCGAAGGAGGTGGCACCACTTTGAACGGTCTAGCGCTTGTAGCTTCCCCATAGAAAGACTGCATCCTGTGAACAAATGTGGATCTTTCTCTCAGGTCTTGATCAAATCTATTCTTGGACGTCCGGTCCTACGAGAGCCATGTGCAGACACCCATTCCAAGAGAAACTTCCCATTCCAAGAGAAACTTAGGAAGTCTACCCTTAGGCATTCTCACTACATGTCCAAAGTAGGCGAGTGTGTGTGGTTTATCGTGATGTTTAGGCTACAGCAACCATCTTTCCATGATCTCCCGGTTATATGGTCATAGAACCAAATCTTCAGAATCCTACAAAGACAGGTATGATGGAAGCCGCCTAAGCGGTGTAACTGTTGTTGTTTTAGGGCTCAAGTGGTGCATCCATAAAGGTGTATAGACGGATTTGATCAAGACAAAACTGAGAAAAACTGAATTTTAGCTCACCTTAATAGTTTTTCCACTCGGAAACAATAAATATGGCTATCAAAGAGATGATATAGGGTGTGTGAGCACACGAAGGAACTAGAGGGCACTCAGAGAGCGCATACCTCCACCAAGGTCTGTGAGCAGGATTATGGAAAACTACTGGACAGATTTTGATGACATTTTCTCCAGAGGTAGCGCTTGGGCTAATAGGATGTGGATTCTGGATCACTTTTTCACATTCTTTAACATTGAGACATAGGGCCTTAGTGGAGGTATGCACTCTTGGATCGCCTTCAAAATCTATTGAGTTCATCTGTAGCCCAAGGGCCACC
This sequence comes from Pholidichthys leucotaenia, assembly GCA_020510985.1. NCBI lineage: Eukaryota > Metazoa > Chordata > Actinopteri > Cichliformes > Pholidichthyidae > Pholidichthys > Pholidichthys leucotaenia. The sequence goes on along the minus strand of CM035840.1, from coordinate 328,963,763 downwards.
TCTGGAGAAAATTTCATCAAAATCCATCTAATAGATTTTGTGTAATCCTGCTAACAGACAGACATATAAATAAACCACCCCTATGACATCGCCTCCTTGGTGGAGGTAACAGGTCCTTTTATTCATGATCTAATTTAGATGCCCATCATGTGTTTGTTGCTGGCAACATCTGATGGCATGGACACTGCATAACACATATGGTACTCATCCCCCTGTGTTATTCACTTAACCCCTTGCACTCCTGTCAATTTCCCTAAAAACGCCAAAAAATGATGTGCCCAAAGTAAATTGAAAGCTGTTCTTCAACCCTTTGCAGCATCTTCATGGGGTTGGTCTCATTTAAAAGAAAACACTTTGAATTTTTTGGCAAAACAGTCATAATCTCTCTAAGTGCTCCAGCCACTGAATTACAGTCATCTAAACATAGTGAACTTGAAGAAAATAAATTTGGCCTGGGTGTTTTTTTGGATACAAATGCTTGCAAATAACACACAGCTTCAGATCCGGGCTGGAAAATGCAACAGAAATGTAGAACCAAGTGTTATCCAGCTGAGGTCCAAATTTTGTAACAATACCACAAAAATTGAATATATTACACAGCGTTTTCCTCAGGTAGTTCCCAGGCGTTTTGGAACTGTGCCAAATTGTGCCAAATGGCACAGTTTGGAAAAACGTCTGTAACTTTTGAATGCTTCAATATAGAAGCTTCATCTTGGGCTCTAATGAAAGGTGACACTCAGGGTTGTGTGTGTGTGTGGGGGGGGGAGTTGTCATTCCCCCCCCCCCCCGCTACAGAGGACAGACATCGCCCGTTGCGCCACGGTCTGTCATGCAGCGATGACGCACAGCTGTAATTTACCCATCGGTCAAAAGTCATTTTGATTACAATTTTCAGGGATAAAGAATAATTTAGCTTAGAACACTTACCTCTTCACAGCAGAAGCAGAGCTGGTGAACTTCTTCCTCATTGTTAGACAAACGCGACGCTGGTCTTGCGACCCGATCAAAACATAATTCCATTATTGCGGTTTTGCGCTTCCATGATTGCGGTTTTTGGCGAACGATTTTTCAAAACAAATAACAGTAGTAATTAAAAAAAGACTGGCGAACGCGTGTGTGTCACTCAGCCTTCATCGTCGGCCTCCGTCGGTCTATGATGATCATGGAAGAAGAATCCTAACGTCTACTCTGCTGGAACAAAAACAAAAAAAGCACCGCCTGTGGCTGAACATGCCGATGCGCGAATATCAGTCCCTGTCACACAGGTTGCACTTGTGGGTGGTCTCCGTGCTGCTGGGTCTGTGGGGTTCTTCCTGTGGGTCCTTTTTTTCATCTGCTGCAGCAGTCAGTCTCTCTTCACCCACCCTTACACAAAACAGCTCGCGAACTTCTGTGCTTCAATTGGCTCGCTGCATTCACAGCGTTGGTAGGCGGGTCCTTCTTGCTAGGTTTTCAGTCATTGGTTCTTCAAGGTTTCATAAACCCAATTCAAGGCTCTTATTAGTCGAATGAGAGGTCAATCATATCCGATCTGTTCGCGGCTGTGTCTGTAGTAGGAGAACGGAAATGCAGCTTTTTTTTCCAGTGCGCTCTTAGGACGCAGCGCCCTCGTGCGTCCTAGAGCGCACGAGAGCGCCCTCTGTGCGCTGTAGGACGCAGAGACCTGCCCGTCCGCGGTACACCGGAGTGCAAGAGGTTAAAGGTGCGACGTGTACCTATGAAAAGGAGGTTTGGGGAGGGCAGTTTGTCTGTTTGTTTGTCTGTTTGAAATTTTCATCAGAGGTGGCCCTTGGGCCAACGATGATCCCATTAGATTTTGGAGGTGACCCAAGAGTGCATACCTCCACCAAGGTCCTATCTCACAAAGTTAAAGAAATTGGAGAGGTGATCCAGAAACTGCATCCTGACCAGCTTCATCCATAGCCCAAGGGCTTCCTCTGGATAAAATTTCATCAAAATCCATCCAGTAGTTTTTGCATGATCCTGCTCAAAAACAGACAGACAGACCTTGGGGAAGGTATGCACTCTCTGAGTGCCCTCTAGTTTAAATCTACTATGCATGACATTTAATCCACATATCCTTATACAAAGTTTAACATCATTTGCTTGAATGATCATGAATGATCATTCAACCAAATGATGAATGATCCAGAAAAATATCAGTCTTTTAAAGTCAGATATGAGAGTTGTGGAATTTAGAGTTCCATGCAGAAAATATAAAGTAAATAACAAATAAAATAAATAAAGCTATAAATCCCAAATCCCATTGTTGTAATCCCCAATCCCCCCTGAGCTGCGTTTTGGAAGGTGAAGACGTAGATTAGCACTCTGGCTGCTGCTGCACTTTCAGAGGAATCAGACGCAGACTCTCGCCGTGTTTGTCTACCCTTCTCTATGTCGCTCAGCCCTCCCTCACCCCAAGAACAGGAGTGGAGAGAAGACCGCAGGCTCAGGATTGACCCACATCTGGTGCACCAAATCTTTTGGATTATTTTTTTTAGATAATACAGGGGTGAATTGAGGCCATTTGTCCGTATACTTAATCTATTTTAAGATCATTCTGCAAAATGTGTATTGCATGCTCTGGAGTACTTACGTAGAACCATTTTTTAAAGGTGTGAGGTAGATTTTTTTAAGGTCGATGAAGGTGACAGTACAGTCTGTTTTTCACGCCATGGGATTTAATCTCAACAGGTTTTCCATCCATACCATCTGGCAGCAAGAGACACACTTTCCTTGGTATGCGTGCGCAAGTTGTATTCCATTTATACCACTGTCAGGCAGTTTTGATAAAGACATTCAGGGTTTTTTTCAGAAGTACTTTTTCAATCCCAGGAGAAATTAAGGATCCAGAAGTGCAAATGGCAACAACTGCCAGAGGGGTGATTTACTGAAAAAATTAGTTAAACTCCACAACAGGAAAATAAAACAAATGTTAAAAAAAACAGTCGCAAAATTGACCCTGTTTACACGGTCATGAGTAAACCGATTACTGGAGTAAGCCGATAAAGGTAATAAACGGCTTATGGTATTTACATGCACTGAGTAAACGGTTTATTGGGCAAATAAACTAGGTGTGTTAATCTTTTTTCTCATAAACCGATAATGGCCTTTAACAGATAAAGGTAACCGGACTACTCTGTTTACTTGACAGTTTGAATAACCAGGTAACTCCAGAAAGCTGATTATAATCAGTTTACTCATGACCATGTAAACAGGGTCATTAACATTTCAAAACCTGAAGAATTTGCATTTACAAATGAATTCTACTGCATTAGTTCTAGTTTATAGTAATAATAAAAAAAATGCATTTTTTTTTTCCTTAAGTCACTTGAATTAAGTTCTCACTGGCCATGTTTACATGCACACAAATAAACTGGGGTCATTAACTCAAGTGGTTTACCCTCCAGTAATCTGTTTATTCAGTGCATGTAAACACGAGAAAACTGATTATTGCCATTATCACTTTATTCACAGTAATCGGTTTATTGTGACCATGTAACCGTGGTCACTGTCACACATGACTTTATTTTGTATTTTTATGTTTCTTGAGATCGGGAGTAGGTCTTGATAAGTGTCAAACTTCTACCTAGTCCCTTTCGGACAAAATATTTCTAGCAACATCTTTTTTTGTGTGTGTGAAATTGTTGGTTGTGTGACACCAACCCTAATGCAGCATCTTGCTTTTGTATTTTATTTCATGTTTCTTTTTTCAAATATGTTTGAAATAAGAATTGTCTATTGATCTCTGTTTATGCTAATTCTAGTGGTGGGCATTCTAATCACAATTAATTTGCCATTGGCAGCATATGGCTGTGAGAGAGCATTAATCACTCACTATGCAATTAATCATGATTAATGTAATCAGTCGTGATTAACGTAATCAGTCGTGATTAATGTGATTAATCACGATTAATTGTGTTGATTACAATTAGCTTGCCATTGGCAGCATATGGGAGACAGCAAGAGAGAGCATTAATCCTGCACCATGCAACGTAATTAAGGTTGCGCACTGCTAGAATTCTTGTTTTGAAAAAAATGTGTTTATCATTTATTATGTGTGTTCAAGTATTTGAGGAATATGATATCAGTGTTTTTCATAAGGAGTCCTATCGCGCTTGGTTGGCTTGTGGGACTCCTAAAGCAGCTCAGGTGTACCGACAGGCCAAGCAGAGTGCAGCTCAGGTGGTTGCTGAAGTAAAAACTCGGGTGTGGGAGGAGTTTGGGGAGGCCATGGAACAAGATTTCGGTCGGCCTCAAAGAGATTCTGGCAAACTGTCCTGCGACTCAGGAGGGGGAATAGCTCCTTATCCACACTGTGTATGGTGTGGGTGGGGTGCTGCTGACTTCAACTGGGGACATCGTTGGGCAGTGGAAGGAATACTTCAAGGATCTTCTCAATCCCACTGACACGCCTTCCACAGAGGAAGCAGAGCTTGGGGACGAGGGGAATGACTTGCTCAATACAGGGACTGAGGTTGCCGAAGTGGTTAAAAAAACTCTTCAGTGGCCGGGCCCCAGGAGTGGATGAGATTCACCCTGTGTACCTCAAGGCTCTGGATGTTGTAGGGCTGTCATACTTGACACACCTCTGCAACACTGTGTGGAGGTCAGGGACAGTACCTTTGGCATGGCAACCTGGGGTGGTGGTTCCTCTCTTTAAGAAGGGGGAGGGTGTGTTCCAACTTTAGGGGGATCACACTTCTCAGCCTCCCTGGGAAAAGTCTGTGCCAAGGTACTGGAGAGGAGAGTCCGGCCGTTGGCCGAACCACAAATTCAAAAGGAACAATGTGGTTTTTGTCCTGGCCCTGGCACATCGGACTAACTCTTTACCCTCTCAAGAATCCTCAAGGGTTTGTGGGAGTTTGCCCAACTAGTCCACATGTGTTTTGTGGACTTGGAGAAAGCATTCGACCATTTCCCTCATGGTCTCTTGCGGGGGGTGCTGCAGGAGTATGGGGTATCGGGCTTGTTGCTATGAGCTATCTGGTCCCTATGCGGCCGTTGCAAGAGTTTGGTTCGTATTGCCAACACTCAGTCAAACTTGTTTCCAATGAGAGTTGGAATTTGCCAGGGCTGCCCTTTATCACCAATCCTGTCCATAATTTTTATTATAATAATAATCATGCATCGGATTTATATAGCGCTTTTCATGGACACTCAAAGATGCTTTACAATGGATACATTATTCATTCACTCCACACACTGGTAGTGGTAAGCTACTACTATAGCCACAGCTGCCCTGGGGCAGACTGATGGAAACGTGGCTGCCAATCCGCGCCAATGGCCTCTCCGACCACTACCGAACATTTATACGCATTCATGCCGTGTTATGGACACTGGAGGCAAGGTGGGTAAAGTGTCTTGTCCAGGGACACAACGGCAGGATGACTGGAGAGAGCATGATTCAAATGACCAACCTTCTGGTTATTGGACGACCCGCTCTACCTCCTGAGCCAGTGCCGCCCAATGGATACGATTTCTAGGCAAAGCCAAGGAATGAAGGGTGTCATATTTGGTGACCACAGGATCTCATCTCTGCTGTTTGCAGATGATGTTGTCCTGTTGGCTTCATCGAGCAATGACCTACAGGTCTTACTGGAACGGTTTGGTACTGAGTGTTAAGCGGCAGGGATGAGAATCAGCACCTCCAAGTCCATGGTCATCAGCTGGGAAAGGGTGGATTGTACTCTCCAGGTTGGTAACAAGGTGCCTCCCCAAGTGGTGGAGTTTAAGTATGTTGAGGTCTTATTCACAAGTGAGGGAAGAATGGAGCAAGAGATTGACAGACGGATCGAGGCAGCACCTGCAGTGATGCGGATGTTGTACCGGTCTGTTGTGCTGAAGAGGGAGCTGAGCTCTATAGCAAAGCTGTCAATTTACCGGTCAATCTACACTACCGTTCAAAAGTTTGGGGTCACCCAGACAATTATTTTGTGTTTTCCATGAAAAGTCACACTTATTTACCACCATGAGTTGTAAAATGAATAGAAAATATAGTCAAGACATTGACAAGGTTAGAAATAATGATTTGTATTTGAAATAATAATTTTTTCCTTCAAACTTTGCTTTCGTCAAAGAATCCTCCATTTGCAGCAATTACAGCATTGCAGACCTAACATGATTGCACAAGGGTTTTCTAATCATCCATTAGCCTTCTGACGCAATGAGCAAACACATTGCACCATTAGAACACTGGAGTGATAGTTGCTGGAAATGGGCCTCTATACACCTATCTAGATATTGCACCAAAAACCAGACATTTGCAGCTAGAATAGTCATTTACCACATTAGCAATGTATAGAATATATTTCTGATTAGTTTAAAGTTATCTTCATTGAAAAAAAGTGCTTTTCTTTCAAAAATAAGGAAATTTCTAAGTGACCCCAAACTTTTGAATGGTAGTGTACGTTCCTACCCTCACTTAGGGTCATGAGCTTTGGGTAATGGCTGAAAGAATGAGATCACGGATACAAGCAGCTGAAATGAGCTTTCTCCGTAGGATTGCTGGACTCACCCTTAGAGATAGGGTGAGGAGCTCAGTCATCCGGGAGAAACTCAGAGTAGAACCGCTGCTCCTCCACATCGAAAAGAGCCAGTTGAGGTGTTTCGGGCACATCCCACTGGGAGGAGACCACGGGGCAGACCCAGGACACACTGGAGACACTACGTCTCCCAGCTGGCTTGGAAACGTCTTGGTATCCTCTTTGAAGAGCTGGAGCAGGTGGCCAGGGAGAGGGAAGTCTGGGCTTCTCTGCTTGAACTGCTGCCTCCGTGACCCGGAACTTCAGAAAAGTGATAGAAGATGGATGGATGTTTTTCATATTGTTTTGACTTTTGCACGTTTTTTATTTGTTAACAAAAGTGTCAACAATGCAAAAAATAAGAATTAAAAAAAAATAATAAAATTTGACAAGACAGAACATATTTTAGACCATATATTTTTAATTCAATCAGGAAAACAAACAGTTAATTCCATTAGCTGAACTGTACAATTTAAAAATGGAAGCAAAAAAACTCAACATACTGAAATCATTTCTAAATGGCGAACAATACGAGTCATTGTTCTTAGAACGCATTTTCTTGTGACTGCCCTTAGAAGCCTCACTTAAGTATGAAATTTACACACTCTGAAAATTCAATAAACTATGTTTTGAGAGTTTAAATAATTATCAAGATTTTACCCCTCCAGGCAGAAACATTGATGCATTATGCAAAGTTTGACATTAAAATATTTTTGTTGGATAGGAAGAGTTTCTCTGTGCTAAGGTGGGCTGCACGGTGGCGCAGTGGTTAGCACTGCGGCAGCACAGTTTACCCTTGGCCGGGGGATTGTGGGGATCGTGGGATCGTGGGTTCGATCCCAGCCCCCGACCAACAGTGATCTGTGTGGAGTTTGCATGTTCTCCCCGTGTTGCGTGGGTTTACTCCGGGATTTCTCCGGTTTCCTCCCACATGCCAAAAACATGCATGTTAGGTTAATTGGCTGTTCTAAATTGTCCCTAGATATCTGTTTCCTATAGGCCCTTAGAATAGAGGGTTAGTATTAATGAAAGCGCTTTGAGTGGTCTTTGTGACTAGAAAAGCGCTATATAAGTGCAGGTTAGTTAGTTAGTTAGTTAGTTAGTTTAGTCTGCTTGCTAGGCATCAAACTTTCAGAAACAGTACATGGAAGACAAAATACTCAGCAGGGTTAAAATAAAGTACAGCATCTGCTCCTTTACAAAAACTTCCTGAAATAAATGTACAGGATTTGCTGCCTCGAAAAAAAAATGTCAGTAGAAATTAAATAAAATAAAGCTAATTAATTGTTCTAAAGCTTAGAATATTTTAAACTGTCCCTGGGTAACTAAATAATCTAAACTTAGTGGGCACTACTCTTGCAGAGACTAAAACTAACACCAAGCAGCAAGGACTTCTAAGGGCACGAATAAAATGCAAAAAAGGAACTTGCAGTATTTGCATTTGAAGGAGGACTTTGCCGAGAGGTTTGCATAATTTGGTGGAAATGAAGGAATCATTCAGAAGTGTAAAACGACTTTAAGTTCAGCTCTCCGGGTCTTCGTTATACTTCATTTCAAGCATAATAAAAAAAAATGAATAAAATTCTCCACTATTAAATGTATGAGTGCCCCCAAAATGATCATCACCATTAATCCGGACCGTGAAATAAATCTGATAACAGTGAAACTCCATCCGCACACAGACAGCGAGAGAGGGGTGGGCAGTCCTTGGGCGTCACACGTTCTTAATTAACCTCTCTGGCCAGTCCTTCTAATGTGACTCTAATGTGATCCACAGCCCTCCATTATGTCCCTGAGATTGCTATCAGTCAGGTCTCAGCGCACTGCAGGGGAAACTGTCACTGTTGAACTCCAGCATGCATAAACCCCAGCCCCCCCAAAAACAAAGTAAAAGCAGGGAAGGGATTGTGTTGGAAGTCTGTAAAACTGCAATCTCACACCTAAAAGCTGTGTTCAGACTGCAGGACAAGGCTCAATTTGGACTTTTTGCTCAGGTCTGATTTTTTTTTTGTGTGGCTGCTCATATTATTATTTAAATGAGACCTTCATCAGAGTCCAGTGTGAAGGTGCCACGGCTCGGAAGGCACTCGCACGCGGAGAAGAACCATAACAAGGCATCACAGGCATGTGCAGCACACTGTGCATACAAAGGTAAACAAGAAAGTTCTGGCTGCAGACCCACGGAGATGTGAAGCTCCACTACCCACGTAATCTCCACTTCCTGTAGACTGAAATGTCTCTGATGTAGTGAACTCTGCAAATTTATTTTGAAAAAAACTGCACATACTATAAACATCACAAATCTAAGCAAGAAAACGGTGCATATATAAGGTGAAAAATTTGTAAATTTATTTTAAAAAATCACATGAAATTTACATAAAAATGGTGCTCATTTAAAAGGAAAAAGGTCCATATTTTGCTGGAAAAGATACAGACTTAAAGGTTTCATTCACTGCACTTTTCCCACATGTTGACAGATCTTAATGAGATTGTTGTGTTTGGAAAATAATGGATGCAGACAGGTCCACGTGTTGAGGTTAGCTTTATTAAATGTTAGCTCAAACAGCAAGGACGAAGCAGACTGGGAGGTGGTACACCAAAGGTGGAGAGCAAGACAGAGCCCACAAGAGACCGGCTAGCCCTGGGTAACCGGCTATTATACCTGCGGTGTGATGACGTCACGCATGCGTATGTGTGACCGCAGCGTGGTGCCGTTTCCCATATATCACTTTACCCCCTTCCCTTGAAAAAGCTTAGAACTATGTCTGTGGTTAGCCTTAGCAAGGGTAACAAGTAAACATTAAGACAAACTGGCATATCGGCTGATGTAAAGTTAAACACCCACAAGATGTGGCCAAACAGACCGATATGCCCATTAGCATATGCTTAATGTAAAAGAAGTCATGCTCATGTACTTGACTGGACCATTGTGAGAACCACGTAAGGCTTATTTCCAAACATGACAGCAGAAAAAAAAAAAAATATATATATATATATTTGTTACAACCTGGGTAACTGGGTAGACTGCCGGTGTAACCCACATGGTCGTGTGGGTTATTCTGCCACTTTGAACGGACCATGCACTGACTGAACATGAAACAAGAACTTTTGAGTCAGTGACAGTTCATTGCTCAGTGAGGCCTCTGTCAAGCCCGTGGTGGGTGTGGCCCTGGCGGCGCTGGCTCAGGCGAATCTGGGGGCCACCTTGCTGGAATTGTGGCTGGCTCATCAGCAAAGTCCCAGTCCAGATCTCACACTGGCTGGGTCGACTCGATTGCTGTTTCTTGGTTCAGGGCAGGTGGTGGTGTTACCTTTCTCAGACGGTTGGCATGCCATCGAGACCCATTAGCCATCTGGAAGGCGGCTGGTCCAAGTTGAGTGGCAATCTGTATCGGTGGTGACTGGAACATCTGCAGCTGACGCAGGCGGTTGGATGGGCAGATCTGAACCCAGTCGAGCACCGTGAGCAATGGATGTTTCTGCTTTGTGATGTGATGCTGCTCTCTCATCACGTGGTTGGTGAAAGGCATTGTTGCTGGGGTGCCGGTTAACGGAGGACATGTTTGGGTTGTCGACCTTTGTGGAGGTGAACTGATCTCGTCGCTGACCGGATGAAACCCACGAGCTTCTGGGTCTTGCGTTGTCACAGACTGGAACTCCTCCAGCAAGGCAGTGGCTCTGAGAGGCTTATGCCATGCGAGGATCAGTCCCCAGTCTTCTGTGCTCCGATCAACATGCAGTGTGAAATAAGGAGCAGCTACACCTATGTCTGGGTAAAGCGGACTTGGGTGGTCAAACAGAATCCCATGTGATCTGTGATGGAAAAGCCCAACTCATGGAAAAGATCACATCCCAGGATGTTGTCACCGAGGTGCGTCACTTGAAATGTGAACGCTGGGAGGACTCTTGACCCGTAGCAAACCAGTAGAGTGATGGTTCCTACCATGCTAATTTTTATGTGTCCATAGGCAAAGAGTTCCACCGCGTTTGACTCGATTGGATGAAGGGGAAAGAAAGTCTTCACCATGGCCTCGTCCATCAGGGACCTTGTGGCAGCAGTGTCCAGCAGCAGTGGTAGACTGACGCCATCCAATTCCACTGTGCACCACTTGTACGGTGTGTTACTGGTGTCCACAGAATGTATGGTGTTTGGACTGGGCCGACTGAGCGAGTAGATAGCGGGCTTTCTGGGGCTGAGTGGCACACTTTGGCGAAATGGTTAAGCAGTTGGCACTTTGTCCTTTGGCGAGGCAGGCAGGTGCGCCTGTCCGGTGTGAGGGGGAGCCACAGTCACCACATGGTCGACGTGCTGTAGTGTCCTGTCGTCCCGCAATGTTAACTTCAGGGTCCTCCTGGGAGGAGGCGGGGTCGGCAGGCTCAGCAGCTGGGGTAACAGCTTGTGCTAGCAGAGCAAAGTGTGGGGAGCTCGGGCTGGAGGCTCCTAGCTGGGTGGTTAGCCGAGCCATGGCCTCTGACTGGAACGCCAGCTCCACCGCCCTGGAGAGTGGCAGGTCGTCCGGCGCCATTAGCAGCTTCAGGTTGGTGGTGTGCTCCGCCAACTAGTCCCACACCATCTTGTCTTCAAGTTGTGCAAACCTACACATGCAGGGAAACAGTGGAGGTCGGCGACATATTGCTGGGCCAACTCATCTACACGCTGTCTGCATTGGTGAAATCTAATCCTCCTCACCAGCACACTCTCAGGGGTGACAAAGTGTCCGGCTAACAAAGCGGCACACTTTGTCAGACAGGTTCTATTTAAGTGATTTCTTGATTCAACAGGTCTGGCAGTAATCAGGCCTGGGTGTGGCTAGTGAACTTGAACTCTGCTTTCCAAAAAATGTGGTTAATCACAGTTGATTCATGATGTAACAAGGGGGAAATTACTTTTTCACACAGGGCCAAGTAGGATTGGATAGTTTTTCCCCATTTAATAAATGAAATCATCATTTAAAAACTGCATTTTGTAATTACTCGGGTTATCTTTGTCTGATGTTAATATTTGCTTGATGATCTGAAACAAGTGTGTGAAGTAAGTGTGACAAATATGCAAAAATATAAGAAATCAGGAAGGGGGCAAATACTTTTTTACAGCATTATACATACTTGCGTACAGGCACATTCTCTTGCAGATTTGGGTCATTCAGTGCTACTTTGCAGCTTTTGGGATGAGCACTGGGCTAAACCTTTACACAAAAAGAGGTGACCACCAAAGACTAAAGCAGGTGACCATTACCACAATGGCTGTTGTATAATCTCATCTGAATTCCATTAGAACAATTCCTTTCCCTGCCTCCGTTTGGGTGGTCAGCTTTACTTTTTTGCCCGCTCACTTTGACAGCAACACTGGCAACATTAGCCAGAAAATTAGCGTATCACTTCCAGTCACTGACAGCGGCAGCTCGTTATGTGAGGGTAACAACTTTACAATCCCTGTGACTGGAACGAAGGGGGCACACATGCAGAGAGAAGTGACAGCTGGCAAGCACACAGGCACACAAGTGACTGTGCTGTCTCACTGTCTAATACTGTATGTGCACTTGTCTGTTCCAGAGGGTGCTTACAGTCCAACAGGAAATGCATCCCAGGTGTAATAGCAGTTGTTACCATTATAAAAATCTGGATGCACCTCTCAAAGGTCATGAGGGAATACAAACTGGAAAAACCTCAGCATGCGCGTTTTTAAGTGAATTACCAGCATGCCTATCAAATATCTTTAAATTTTTTGTGTTCATTTTTTTTTTTTTTAGGATGGTATCATATATCAGATTAGAGCAGTAATTCATCAGAGGGGTTTGTTTATGCCCATTATGGCTGCAGCAGTGATGAATGGCTGTGAGCTGCAGCTGACTACAGTCGGAGGTCTCACTACATTCTAAGTGAACAATGTCCTCGAGGGTTTTTGTTTATGGCTTTCATGCAACTGTTGTGATGCATGCTTGCAAAATGCTCTTTGAAGCAGCAAGTGCACATGTATAAGAAAGGGGGGGGGGGGAAACTGGATGAAAAATAGCAATCTAGTTCTGTGATTTCAAGAAACAGTAGAAGGAATCTTTCTGAGATCTGTAACTAAGGTTGTAAAGCATAGTAAAAAGGGTCTAAATGATGGTGAATTCCTTTTCGTGGATAAATCGAATTCATGAATCAAAATATCCAAAACAATATCCATCCAGAAAATCAACATCATTTACAGGCTAATTTAACTGAGATATACTGTATCATCATTTGGCTGATATCATTGTACAACGTAAGGGAATGAGTCTGCTGAAAACAATGCAGTATGTTGTATTTTGGATATTATCTACATGTTTATAGATAGAAATTGGGCAATGCCTTATAAAGAACTGACTAGAAGACATATGTAAAACTGAAGTACTACTAAAGAGGACGTTTTATGTTACTGTTGCACTGGCACAGCCGTCTTGACTTCAAGTACAGAGTCCAATTCAGTCTTGCCAGAACTCACTCGTCCATAACAGCCAAAAACTGACATCAAGCCTGGACATAATTGTTGAGCATGCACCTAATCCAACTCACTCCAAGAAAAGGAACTTGCAATTTGTATCAGTTACCTGTAGTTTGTTTGTTTTTTTTTCCCATTTACCCATTATTTTTATTATCATGTTAAAGTTTACCATTTTGTGATAGCTGTAGTATTGTGATTAAAATCCCAGCCCAGTCTCACCAAAACTAGTCCAAATGGCACACTTTCCACCCCCTCAAAAAATGTGCCATTTATACTACAAAAAACATACCTGAGATACGAATAAAGACTTCACTCACTGCGCATGCACTGCATCAACGCACCGTTGTCAGTCTGCAGTTGCACGAACAGGACGCGCACCATTGTCATGAGAAAAACAACATTCGTTTTAACAAGACCCAACACTCATTCAGTTGGTGACAGGGGCGTGGCGAACAGTTAGTATACCAGCACTTTCAAACAACAGCCACCAACAGTCCAGAGTCCGCATTTAACACTGAGATGTTTATCACTTTAACTCTTTATTTGATGCTTTGACTGTTTATTTTACATTTAGGTGCCAATTCCACTAAAGGTTAAGATTAGGAAAAACATTAGGGTTAGGCGTCATCTCTGCTAATGATTAAAGGTAGAAGAGTGGCAGAGAAATGTTTCTCAATGGTGAAAATGCCACATATCAAGTGCACGTGAAAAAAAAATTTCTGTATGTCATGCATGTTTTCTCACTGAGAAACTGTGGTATTTGTACGAGTTTTAGGTGAGACTGGGCTGAATATCCTGTGTTTGCAAAAATGATATACTGTATCTGCATCCCCATACATTTTGCACCCTTGACACATGTGGGAGCTATGCCACAAAGCTAATGTTGCCTACTTTAACTATCCAGCTGGCTAATGTTATGTGATATGTGTCATGTGGTTCACACGTGGAAAAATTAGCCTTTGATGACTTTCTGAAAGCCACAAAACCATGAAGGTTTTCCTTAGAGAATATGAGTTTCAATAACATACTTGTTGTGACATCACACAGCAAATTACTTCGTTTTTGTTTTTTTTGTTTTTTTGTTTTTTGAGAAATTGCAGTGACTTATAGAAATATCCTACCTTAGGTCCTGCTTTATACTCTATGGACCATAAAGTACAAGCATAAAATTAGCTCCTGTAGAGGAGCTTGAAATAACGAGGCAATGTGATTCATAAACCAAAGTTTATTATCAGCTCCTCTAACAAGTCTCATCTAGGTACAGCAGCAGAAGAAGTGAGAGAGCGAACACCTTCGGCTCTACGAACTTATACTCGCACATAACAAAAGACATGCATATCAAAAGCTGACATCCCTCACTATCTTAATCCCCTCTTTTGTCTTCGTACTCCTCCACCTGGCCCTGGGGGGTCAGGGCAACCCATCCGGTCTCCACCGCAGCGCCTGGGATGCTCTTTGATCTTCACTGGCGGTTGAGACCCTTTGTCCTCTTCTGAGGTGTGAAGTCGCTTTACATATGTAATCACTAAACACTCTCACATGCTTAAACATATGTAGGTTATGGAATATATGATTAATATAGCCCACAGCCCCCCCCCAAACGACTAAGAAAAGGACAATAGAAAAATTCACAGTTTAAGATAATTATTATGACATACTGCTACACCTCTTGACACAGAAGAAACTTTCCAGCAGCCATGCTCCTAAGAGAGTTCAGTGGTAATCATAACAGCATAGTAATATCACAAGTCAGTCCTAAACTGTTACAGCACAATTAGTGAACAACTGTTGAGTAGTTTGCATCAGTCCCTGTGCCGTCTGGGTTTTAATCTTCTCCCGAATCTGCTGTGGGTCCGCTTGGGCGTCCTGGTGGGAACTTCCTGTAAGGAATCTGCAGCTTGAGAAGGAGAGTGATTATTTGTTCCCTGCAGGGGGGCTGAGTCTTTTCTCTTGGGGGGTCTACACCGCCGAGGTGCTCTCGCCAACCGTGCAGGCTCGTGTCTCAACAAGAAGGCAGGTTTAAGTCTGTCAATGCTGACTGTTTCTTTTCTATCCCCAAAATCAAGCACAAAATGTTTATCACCAGGTTCCAGCACTCTGAATGGCCCATCGTATGGTGGGCGGAAGGCTGGTTTTAAAGCTTCATGCCTAACAAAAACGAATTCAGCATTTTTTAAAGCTTGGGGGACAAAAATCCGTGGAAAAGAGTGATGTGCCGGCCCGGGGAGAGAGTCCGGTCCGTTGCTGCCTACAAACCTCGGGGCTGGAAAATGCCCTGGCTCTGGGTTCTCTGGTAAAAATTCACCTGGGAGCCTGAGAGGTTGTGCAAAAACTAATTCTGCTGGGGAGGCGTCTAGATCCTCTTTGGGCGCAGCATGCAACCCCAATAAAACCCAGGGAAGTTTATTTACCCAATTTGTATCCGTTAGTGAGGCTCTGAGGGCGGCCTTTAAAGATCTGTGAAAACGCTCACATAACCCATTAGCCTGAGGGTGATAAGCGGTGGTGCGGTGAATTGTTGCCCCTAAGCTGCTGGACATGGCTGACCAAAGCTCCGAGACAAATTGAGGCCCCCTGTCGGATGTGATGTCCAATGGGACGCCGAAACGTGCCACCCAGTTTGTCAAAAAAACGCGAGCGACTTCCTCCGCTGTGGTTGACGCCAGAGGGACCGCCTCCGGCCAGCGCGTGGTGCGATCTATTATTGTTAACAGATGTGTGAAACCTTGGGAGGAAGGTAGTGGCCCCACGAGGTCGACATGAACGTGGTCGAACCTTCTAGCAGGGATTCTAAAAGGCTCCAGAGGGGCTTTTGTGTGTTTGTGTACTTTGGCGCGCTGACAAGAAATGCAAGTCTTTGCCCATTCTTTTACGTTTTTGCGCAGGCCAGGCCACACAAACTTTTCGGCGACCATTTTAACCGAAGCGCGCACACCTGGGTGCGCGAGGGAGTGAATCGAGTCGAAAATACGGCGGCGCCATGCAGCTGGAACTAACGGGCGAGGTCGGCCGGTTGAGATGTCGCATATTAGGGGGGGCACACCGTCGCGTAGACCCCTTTTCTCCAGCCTTAACCCTGTTGGTCCAGACAGGAGTGCGCGCATGTCCGCGTCACTACTTTGTTCCTCTGCCATGGCTGCATAATCTATCCCTGCGTGGATTGGTGCTGCGTATGTGTCCGCGTTGGCGAAGAGTTCCGCGGCTGAGGTAGTATAATCTGTCTCCTCGCGCTCTGGCGATGTCACAGCGCGAGAGAGGCAGTCTGCTACCACGTTAAGTTTGCCTGTCACATGTCGAATGTCTGTGGTGAACTCTGAAATCGCAGCTAGCTGTCTTTGTTGCCTGCCTGACCATGGTTCGGAAATTTTAGCCATAGCAAAGGTGAGCGGTTTGTGGTCTACAAAAGCCGTAAAACGCCACCCCTCTAACCAGAACTGGAAGTGGCGGATGGATAAATGGAGCGCTAGTAGCTCTCTGTCAAAAGTGCTGTATTTACGCTCAGTTTGGTTTAGCGATTTGCTGAAGATTGCCAAAGGTTGCCAGATTCCGCCGACGTGTTGTTCTACAACTGCCCCTATGGCCAGGTCTGAAGCATCTGTGGTTAGCGCAATGCGGGCCGTGGGATCGGGGTGAACCAACAATGTGGCATTAGCTAGGGCGCTTTTTACTTCCGCGAAGGCGCGTTCGCGCTCCGGGCTCCATTCGACCGCGTTGGAAGGTTTTTGTTTTCTGAGCGCGTCGTATAGGGGCTGCATGAGCTGAGCTGCGTGGGGGAGGAAGCGGTTGTAAAAATTAACCATGGCCAAAAATTCCTGCAGCGATTTAACCGTTTGTGGCCGTGGGAAACTTTTTACTGCGTGAACTTTGTCTGGAAGTGGGACTGCCCCCTTCGGAGAAACTCTGTGTCCTAAAAAATCAATTTGTGACACGCCGAATTTGCATTTGGCTGGATTGATTATTAACCCGTGCTCTTCTAGTCTCTGAAAAACCATAGTGAGATGACGCTCGTGTTCTTCCTCAGACGAGCTGGCTACCAGCATATCGTCGAGGTAGACGAACACGAAAGGGAGGTCGCGTAATACTGCGTCCATCATCCGCTGAAAGGTTTGAGCAGCGCCTTTGAGGCCGAAAGGCATCCGCAAAAATTCAAAAAGACCGAAGGGGGTTATTACAGCTGTTTTAGGAATGTCCTCTGCTCGAACTGGGACTTGATGATAACCGCGGACCAGGTCTATTTTTGAAAAAATGCGCGCACCTGCCAGATGTAGTGAAAAGTCTTGAATGTGAGGAATTGGGTAGCGGTCTTGCGCTGTCGCATTGTTTAATCTGCGGTAATCGCCGCACGGCCTCCAAGAACCGTCGGATTTCGGGACCATGTGAAGTGGTGACGCCCAGGGGCTTTTTGAGCGTCTGATAATGCCTAATTTTTCAAGGGTGGTAAACTCGTCCCGAGCTATGGCGAGCTTGGTCGCATCTAAGCGCCGAGCTTTGGCGAATACGGGTGGGCCCGTTGTGGGAATAAAGTGTTCGACCCCGTGTCTAGCCACTGTGGCTGAGAATTTGGGAATTGTGAGTGCTGGAAATTGGGTGAGGAGTTGATCAAACTTACCTCCTGCTGTGGTGACGCTAGCCTGCACGGGTGGTGGAGAAAGTCGAGCTGAGCAGGGAATAGAAGCAAAGGACAGTGCATAAACCAAGCGCCTGTTCGCTAGATCAACTAATAACCCATGTGCACACAAAAAATCTGCGCCCAACAAGTTAAAACTCACCGCCGCTACAACAAATGTCCATCTGTAGTTGCGGCCGTGGATGCAGAGGGGCAGGCTCTTTTCGCCAAAAGTGTCGATGATGGAGCCGTTGGCTGCCACCGCTCCATTGCCCCGGGGGCCCATGGCCCGGTCTGCTTGGGAGGGCATGACAAAACTTAGTTGAGCTTCCGTGTCGATAAGGAACCGCTTGCCGGTGTGTCCGTCCGTCACATATAAAAGCTTGCTTTTTTCGCCGAGAACTGCCGCTGTTAACAGCTCTCGGCTTCGGTGTTTTCCCGAAATCGTGAATTTGCAGGGGGGAACGCATTTGTAAGCCTTCTCGGCGAAACGGTGGTGGTAATAACAAACGTCGCTCCGTCTGTTGCGT
This sequence comes from Pholidichthys leucotaenia, assembly GCA_020510985.1. Taxonomy (NCBI): domain Eukaryota; kingdom Metazoa; phylum Chordata; class Actinopteri; order Cichliformes; family Pholidichthyidae; genus Pholidichthys; species Pholidichthys leucotaenia. The sequence goes on along the minus strand of CM035840.1, from coordinate 328,945,637 downwards.
CCTGGCCGTGTCGCTGTCACCGCGGACTGATTCTGCTCGGTGATTTGTGGCTCCTAGTGGCTCCGGACATCAGCGTTGAGGTCTGCGGATGCTGCTGTGGGTGTCTGCTCCTTGCAGGCGTTGACGAGCCGTTGAGCTTCGTGAGCCAGCGTGCGGAAGTCTTGCTGGGTGCTGCATCGCATGTTGGCCAGCGTCCCTCTCATGTGTGGCGGCAGCGTACTGAGGAATGTGAAATGGAAGAGGAAGTTGTCATTGTCCTCTTCTTTAAGTTGCAGCAAGTCCTCCATGAGGGCCTTGGGTCTGCCTCCTCTGTGGCCGTAGACCGCCAGGATCCTCTCGGCTCTCTCCTCGGCTGAGGGGACGTAATTTGCCACGATGGTCGCTTTCAGTTCTTTATATTTGTCCTGGGCCGGCGGCCGCTGGATTATGCTCCGCGCACATCTCGAAGTGGCGGCGTCGAGTTTGGCGACGATGTGATAGAACTTTGTATCGTCAGCCGTGATGCCCGCAAGTGCAAACTGGGCTTCAGCTTGCTGAAACCACGAGGCGGGGTCTTCCTGCCAGAAGTCCAGCAGGTTGACGGTGACGGCGTTTGTGTGGACCGTCACTGATGTGTCTGCAGGGTGAGAGTGCCTTGCTTCGGCTCTCTCCGCGGCGCTGGTGCTCGGTTGAGCCCTCTCTATCACTTCTGCCGTGGGGGAACGTTGTCCATCTGTTCCCCTGTCTGCATGGGCGCCGTCGTCTGCCTGGGTCGCCACAGATGAGTCGATCGCGGGGGAACGCCTCTGGTCCATTCTCGCGTCAGGGTCACCAGTGTAGAGGAGCTTGAAATAACGAGGCGATGTGATTCATAAACCAAAGTTTATTATCAGCTCCTCTAACAAGTCTCATCTAGGTGCAGCAGCAGAAGAAGTAAGAGAGCGAACACCTTCGGCTCTACGAACTTATACTTACACATAACAAAAGACATGCATATCAAAAGCTGACATCCCTCACTATCTTAATCCCCTCTTTTGTCTTCGTACTCCTCCACCTGGCCCTGGGGGGTCAGGGCGACCCATCCGGTCTCCACCGCAGCGCCTGGGATGCTCTTTGATCTTCACTGGCGGTTGAGACCCTTTGTCCTGTTCTGAGGTGTGAAGTCGCTTTACATATGTAATCACTAAACACTCTCACATGCTTAAACATATGTAGGTTATGGGATCTATGATTAATATAGCCCACAGTTCCATTCAATATAAGTAATCAGGAGAGTTCTGCAGTGCATGAAAGCAAATATGTTGTTTTTCTGTAGGCTTCTACAGAACAGGACTTCATATGTAGCCATAGGAGTTTTTGAAGTAATATAGAAGGAAGGTTGAAGGAACTTTTGCATTGGCTTTACTTTTTATATGGACACTTTTTTTTTATAAATATTTTTATTAAAGTTTGTCATACGAGTAAAAGACAAAAGTGTAACAAACAAAAAACAACAAGACGATAACCCCACACACAAAAAAAGAAAAAAAAACAGGGCATGACATAGGGCATACGATATAATATTGCATCACTAGAGTATCACAATCCACCAGTCCGTCAGAAGATTTTCAGGGTCGAGGTAGGTGGCCCACTGTGAGTGTGTTAGGGTCTCCAGAAGACTGGACAAGACGGTCTAAAAATGGTTGCCAGATGTTGCAGAACTTCTCAGGTTGGTTCATCATGTCGTATCGGATTTTCTCCATATGTAATACACTAATTAGTTCTGTTAGTCACGTCTTGAACTGTGGCACAATTTCCGATTTCCATAATCTTAAAATCACTCTCTTAGCAGTTACTATTCCATACATGATGGTGTTCTGTACCGAGTGGCTGTGTTTTTATAAGTGCAGAGGATATCCAAACAATTCCAGGGTCAAGGTTAAATACACAATCATACATTTCAGAAAACTACTTGAATATTTTACACCAAAAGTTATACAGTCTTGGACAAATCCAAAAAAGATGGGTTAGAGAGCCTGCGGCAGCAGACTTACACCAATCACAAAATGGGGAAATTGTAGAAAAAAGTCTATTCACTTTAACATTTGAATAGTGAAGCCTATGCATCACCTTAAATTGAATTAACTGGTGCCTAGCATTAATGGACCAGGAGCGGATTCTGCCAAGGTTCTCCTCCCATACGTCATCCTCCTCAATCTGAGTTCCCACCTCTTCCTCCCAAACTGCCTTTAAAGATTGGGTGGCAGGGTTAACTTGTTCAAGGAATATTTTAACAAAGTTAGTAACCAAGCCTCTGGAATCACATGGTCTTAGCAAAAGTGAGCAAACCTTCTTTTCCTCAGGGAGGGTTTCAAAATTTGGCAAGCATTGGTGGACATAATTTCTGATTTGCAAATATCTAAAAAAAAAATGTGTTGGTGGAAGGGAAAATTTCTCTTTTAGCTGGACAAAAGAGGCAAATTTTGTATTAATATATAGATCTTTTAAAGTGATGATGCCTTTTAGCCTCCATTTGTCAAATGCAGTATCTGAAAGTGATGGAAGGAATGCATGGTTATGATACACTGGAGTGTAAACAGAAGTACCCGGCAACTTGCAGATCTTCTTATTTTGTTGCCAGATTTTAAGACGGTTTGAGACTATCCGGTTGTTCACCTTTGTGCCTACAGGTAAACCAGGTGTTGAAAGAAGAAGTGCTGGTAGTGAGGTGTTTATAACACCTTTCAATTCAATGGCAACCCAAGCAGGGGTATCTGTTGAGACTTCCAGTTTATAACCTTCCTGCCAGTAAAAAAGAGCCCTTAAATTTGCAGCCCAGTAATAATGCTGGAAGCAAGGAAGCCCCAGTCCTCCTTTCTCTTTTAGTTATATAAATGAGTTTTTGAAATTCTGTGGGCTATAAAACCCCAAATAAATGGCAGTACTATGGAATCTAGTGTTTTGAAAAATGCTTTTGTTAAAAAAATAAGATTTGGAAAAAGGTCATTTGTCAATATCACCTTTGAGCTTGTCTAACTTTTCAAGGAAATTCAGTTTGAAGATTAATTTGGAATCCTTTGGTCAAACTACTCCGAGATATTTCAGTTTGTCTGTAATTCTAAATGGGAGATTATACAAAAATTCAGCATCAAGGTCAACGCCAAGAGACATAAATTCACTTTTTTGCCAGTTAATTGTATATCCTGAGATTTTGCCAAATGATTTAATGAGGTCCAGTAAAATTGGAATGGAATGCTCAGGTTGTGAAAGAAAGATTACATCATCGTCTGTATAAAGAGAAAGATGGTGATCTACATATCCAAGCTGTATAGGTGTGAGACTGAGGTGCTGCCTAATACTGATAGCAAGAGGTTCAGTAGCAATTGCGAAAAGCAGGGGACTGAGGGGGCATCCCTGACGGGTTCAGTGTTGCAATAAAAATGGGGCTGACCTTTCTTGATTCGTCAAGATGGAAGATGAGGGATTGGCATATATTATTTTAATCCATGAAACAACCTGGGAACCAAATCCAAATTCTTCCAGCACCTTCCACATATATGACTAGTCCAACTGATCAAATGTCTTCTCTGTGTCTAGGCAGAGGGCAGCTACCTTATGGTCTTTTTTTATAATTATGGTACAGAATATTCATTAGTCTTCTAACATTGAAAAAAGAAAATCTATTGGGGATAAAGCCCGTTTGGTCAGCATGGATAAGAGAGGCAATATGTCTGTTTAATCTGTTTGCTAACAATTTAGTAAAAATCTTCATATCAGAATTCAGCAATGCGGTAGGTTGGAAGGACGCAGGATCAGTCTCATCCCTGCCCTCTTTCAATATTAAAGAGATGTTAGCCTCATGTAGGGTGCATGGGAATTTCTGAGATTCAAAAGAATGGGTTTACATTCTCAATAAGAGGGGAGCTACTGTAGCTGCTCTGCGTGCTTTTTATACAGTTCCATGCTAAAACCATCTGGGCCAGCACATTCACCATTGGGGAAGGATTTTATTGCATCTAAGATTTCGTGAATGGTAAAATCAGCATTAAGTGCTTAACGTGGTTGATCCAACTAAAGGCTATGGATGGTGAAACGGTTTTGCAGGCGAAAGACAAGATCCTGGACAGATTTGCAGACCACTACATCACTCAACTTAGGAAAGTTTAAGCACTCCAACCAATCTGAGATATTACCCTTTGCTTTTGATGTGTAAAGTTGTTGGTAAAATTCCTTAAAGCGGTTATTTATACCCTCAGGGTCAGTTATCATCCTCCCAGACTTTGATCTAATTTTATGTATAGCCCTGTTGGCTTGTAGACCCCTCAACCGTCTAACTAATATTGTCTGGGGCTTATCCCCTAGTTCAAAATATTTTTGTTTTAGTTTGAACAGTTGCTCTCGCACTTGGCCAGATAAAATGGTGTTATATTCATACTTGAGCTTAAGAATGTTCTCCATTACAGAAGTTTCTGAAGAACATTTGTAAATAACTTCCAAATGTGCTAATTGTTCTTCAGTTTCTGAGAGACGGTTTTTCTTGTCGTTTTTCCCTAAAAGTGTCAAAAGAAATTATATGTCCTCTGATTACAGCCTTAAAGGCCTCCCATAAAGCACAATCTGTGACCTCCAAATTATCATTGACCTCCAAAAATTCTGAAATTTTAGAAGAAATGAACTGCTTAAATGTTGAATCAGAGAGCAACGAAGGATGAAAATGCCAATTATACTGCTGCATCTTATGATTAAAGTCAAGGACCAAAGATATTGGAGAATGGTCTGAAATTAAAATGCTAGGATATGTTGCAGAAATTACATTTGAGATCAAATTAGAATCTAATAGGAAGTAATCAGTCCTTGAGTAGGATTTATGTCTCTGTGAGAAAAATGAGTAATCTCTATTTGTAAGATTTTGAAGTCTCCAGATGTCAACTAAATTCATGGAGGATATCAAGTTGTTTAAGACCGTAGAGGCGGCTGAAGGAGACTGGCTCGTGTGAGCAGACCTATCCAAGAAATTGTCAAGTACGCAATTAAAATCACCCCCAATGATCATGAGAGTATCAGAATAGTTGGCCAATAAATTGAATGTTTTGCTAAAAAAAAATTTGGATCATCAAAGTTTGGACCATAAACATTCAAAAGAGTAACGTGACACGAGTAAATGCAGCCTGTTAACAGGAGATATCTGCCTTTTGGGTCACTTACAGTGGAAATATGTCTAAATGGGATGGTTTTGCGACTCAAAATTGCCACACCACGAGCTTTACTAGAAAATGTAGATTGAAAGATCTGACTAGCTCAGCTACATCTAAGCAACATAGCTCTAATGGGATTAATGTGTGTTTCCTGGACAAATACAATATCAGCAGATAGGGACCTTAAATGAGACAACACTTTTGCTCGTTTCAATACGTGCCCCAATCCCCAAACATTCCAACTAGTGAAGGTGATGCCACTACCTCTTGAAGAAAGACTAGGATGCATGTCTAAGTGGGGTAATGCCAAAATACACCAGAGACGCCCTTATAACACTAAACACATAAATACAAAACACAAAACAGTGTTTAAACTGAGACATAAATAACTTTACCCCCCTCCCCCTGCCCCACTTTCTCAAACAGAGTGAGGACATGCTCCCCAAACCTTCATATAGAGGCTGCCGGACCATAGGAAAAACTAAGCTATAGCGTAACTTACGTTATACTATCAACAAATCCTGGCGCTCCCTCTCCATATTAACAAGAGGGAAAAAAAGTTATTAAACAACAATGGTCACATCATTGTCTCTGTCAGAGCGAAAATACAGTTCAGTGTCACATACCATCTTATGCCGGACCTGTAGTGTTCAGGACAATGTCTCTGCAAAAGCCTCAGCTTCACGCGGGGACGAAAATATCTTCTCAGATTCACCCAGAGTGACCCAGAGCCACGCTGGATACGTGATCCTCGCGCCAGCGTCCCTCAGCTTCTTACAGACATCGCCATAGTCCTGTCGCTGCTTCATTACCTCCGCCGTATAATCAGGAAAAAAGTGGACAGGCTTGCCCTTGTAGTTCAGAGGAGACTGCTGGCGAGACAACTGTAATATTTTCTCCTTAACTTGGAAATGATGAATCCGGGCTATTATCAGTGGTCGAATGCTCTCACCAGCGGGTTGCCTGCCAAGACGATGCGCCCAATCTACCACCAGTGGCTTAGGAAAGTTACTAGCACTGAGCAGCTCAGGGATAAACTTCGACAGGAACTCAACGGGACGTCCATTCTCAGTCTTTTCGGGTAGGCCAACAATTTTAATGTTCTGCCACCTGGAACGTGCCTCAAGGTCAGTCACTTTCAGGCATAGTGCTTCATTCTCGGCACTCATCTTCATACATGTCTGCTCAACTTGTGTGAGGTGGCGGTCATAGTCCGAGTTGGCTTCTTCAGTTTCTGTCAGACGATTTCCCAAACTCACCAGAGATGCTTGGGTGGATGTTAGAGTTGCCTCTAACGTGTCGAATCTCTCAGTCATCATTTTATTCATGTTCCTTATCGCCAGGAGAATGTCAGGCTCGACGCTTGATACTAGTGCTACTGTAACATGGTCTGCTAGCTCTCAAGGTGGCTGGGCTTCAGTCTCATTAGGTCCTTTGTCTGGCTTCTTTCTGCAGTCTGTTTTGGGTTTCGTCATCTTAGATCTTTGTAAAAGTATGAGAGTTTGAGGTGAGGACGATTAACCCAACAATTGTTAAGCAAATGACCAATTAATTTATACTGTGAAGAGGAACTCAGGAGAAGTACGTCTACTCCATCTGTTGCTCACTAGCGCCCCTCCCTTATGTGGACACTTTTAAGTACAGCTCTATATATGCTAGCTAACTGTAGGTTAGAAATGAATAAAGGTGATGCAGATTTTTTTTTTCCAAAAATCTATCTTTCTGTTGTAAATTTAGGGGTAAGGCTGAGTATTTTTACAGGATTCAGTGGACATGATCCTGCTAAAGAATGCATGGTGATGTCTGTGTCTGTCACAGCAACAATGTAAATGATCCTCATTTCTATATCTGTAGAGAGACACCAAGACATTTTACACCCTGTGACACCTTTTTAAGTGAGTTTATGGCCTTGTTAGTTTCACAGTATCCATCCATCCTCTAATCCTTTTCCCAGGAGCCCAGATCACGGGGGCAGCATTCTAAACATGGTAGCCCAGACTGCCACTCAGTTCACATAGCACCATGAACCCCATGACCCCTCCTGCAGATGGTGAGCCCACTGGAGGTCAGATCCATGTGGCTCCACACTGGATCTTTAATGTAACCTTTGAGTCGGGATCTACTGGACCGCTCTATAGTTATAGTCTGACCCTTCACCCAGGACCAGTTTGTTTTGGGAGGCCATACCAGGGGCAGTTTTCCCTCTGACAACATAGCTCCCAGGATCAGTAGAGCATGCAAACCCCTCCACCTTAACATATCTAATCAAACTGATATTGCGATCTATGTTCGAGCCCTGTGAGAGGGTAAAGCTGGGTACTTCTTGATTGACAAGACACTGTCTTATGAGTGTGCAATGTTCTTTGAGTTTTTAATAAATTCAGCACCTCAGTTAATTAGTTTAGATGGCATTGTCATTCTGTATGGCAGTGATCACTGAAATATAACAAACTAGCTGATTATATTGCTCAAATTGTCTTCCTGTAATTCAGAACTATAAACCAGGATCCATGTTAGAACTTGGTTTCACAATGCTGCACTTTGGCTCGTACTTCAGCGTTGAACTTGAAGCTGTTGTTGCAGCACAGGTAGCTGCAACAACTGCAGCAGCAGTTGGAGCAGTCCCAGTTGTGCTGATTTCTGTGGTTTCTGCTCTGATGCCTTATTGATTCATTAGTGACACTGATAGTTTGGGGAGAGCGAGACAGAGAAAGAGCAGAAGCAATCGGACTGAGGCTGCCTACTTCAGAAGGCTGTCTAATTAGAAAGACAGAGCGGTAGGGCATCAAATAGACAGATACCGCAGCCCTGTGAGAGCATCGAGGCATGCTGGGCTCCTCTGTGAGCGTCCAGGCAGAGAGACACTCCCCCCTGTTGGGGCAGCAGAGAAACTACACAGGGATCAGATCAATAGCGCCACTCATCCTTGAAGGATAGGCCCGCCTGGCAGCCGTTCACTTGTTTAACACAGACAAGCTCTCCAGACTGAAAAAGAGAGCCCCTTTGGAAATCAAAGGGAAGTCGAACATTACTGCCGCTTGCCTCCATTTCAATCAGGACTGTCTTCAGCGCCTTGTCTCACAAGACCACAGTGCAGAATGCAGATTAGTGTTCTTGTATTGGGATAGCCTATTCATCAAAATTAATTATTTGCGAGGAATTTTCTGTTCTGTTAAATGGATCAAAAATAATCAGAGTGCACTGCATGCAAGGTGATATAACAGTACATTAGAGCATTTCCATTTTAGCTATGAAAAGCCTGGTGATTCTCTTCTTCTGCTCCACCTCACCAACACAGGAGAAATAAGAGACCTTTTTTTCTAGAAACATAGATTTATAGTTGATGAAGTGGCCTCAGGGAATGTTACCTCCCCTACAATCGTCAATCCACTGTTTCACAGTGACTGTCGCCTTATTAGGGAAACAGACATCCTGATTGATCAGCTATAATCAGCTCGTTAGCAGTGATTAGGCATTTTTTGGCAGCGGCGAGGCTCTACATGCTGGTTTGCTCTCGATGCCTTGATCTTACAGGCTGTTCACCAGCTTTGAGAACAAACGCAGATAAGAGAGCGCAGGGATTAAGGGGCCTAAAGAAGCGTGGCGAGAGTGATCAGTGATCTGTGCCGCCAGAAGTCAACCACTGGATTGACAGCTTGACAGTGAAGTGCTGTGTTCTTTTGAGCCAAAGCAGAAGTACGTAATTTATGCAACCCAGTGCATTATTTCCATTATGAATGCACTCTGTATTTGTACTAATGATGCTACTGGAAGCAAATTACATCATCCTCTTGCAAATTTTTATGCTGCGCTCCATATTTAAGTGGTTCCCTGTTGACTGAGGAAATGCTTTGACCTCTCGCCCTAACAACCTCGGGATTTACTGGTGCGGTCAGAACATGAATTTTCATTAGACTGCCTGTGTTATTACACGACAAGATGTTTGACCTTTTTCATTTTAGGTCTTCCAAAATGAGTGGCTATTTTTACACAATTAAGTTCCCACATGTAGATATAATTTCTGTTGCAGGAACAAAGGACCACAATCAGCTCCAACAAACACTACAGCCTCAAGTGACTTTGAATGACTAATGTGAAATTGCCCTCGATATTTAAAGATTGAATTAATAAATTCCAGTGAAACAAACAAATCTCAAAGATGAAAACCCTCTCTCTAAAAGTCTTCCTTGCAACCTTTTTTTTCATCCTTCACAGCTTCAGTTTGTGCCTTTTAATCTATGTAGCTATGCTTAAAGAATTTCACTGCTATGCCAGGAGGGCCCTTCTTCATTGGTGGTTTGACATTTTGAATGAATGCCTCAGACAGATAACAGCACCTTTTGAAAGACCCACAAAGACCTTATTCGGAGTTTGGATGGGTGATGACTTTTCTCTTTCACTGATTCCTTTTTAATTGTTTTTTGCTTTCAAATTCACTTATACTCATTTGTGAATGACTTTGTTAACAAAGATTAGTTAAGATGTCTGATTTGGTTTTGTATGCAATGAAGTAGGCCTGTTTTTAAAATGAAAACAGCCGAAGGACACTTTCTGTGTAGAGGAGACATGTCAGCGGCTTTGAAACAATTGTGGCATGTACAAAAGTCTGGGCACCCTACATACTTCATCAAATATATCAATTTTCAGCTCATTCCAGTGAAGCTAAAAGGAGCTAATGCGATGACATGACGTCTGGGAATCGCAACCTGTGGCTCTCGAGCCACATGTGGCGCTTTTGCCCATGTTCACTGGCTCCCTGTGATTTTGAAAAACTCACAAATTTACAGAAAACTCACAAATTTGTGACAGAATAAATTCACTAATGTACAAGAAAAAGCTGTCAGTAAATAAAGAAAAACTCTAAAATATGAGAAATTTGACAAAAAATTATGAGAATGTGTTGCGTAAGTGATGCTTGAAAGTTTGTGAACCCTTGAGAACTTCCTACATTTTTGCATAAATATGACCTAAAGCATCACTAGATTTTCACGTAAGTCCTAAAAATAGATAAGGAGAGCCCAGTTAAATAAATGAGACGAAAATATCTTACTTTTTCATTTATTTATTTATTGAGGAAAATGATCCAGTATTACGTATCTGTGAGTGGCAAAAGTTTGTGAACCTCTAGGATTAGCAGGTGATTTGAAGAGTATAGTTAGAGTCAAGTGTTTTCAGACAATGGGATGACAATCAGGTGTGAGTGGCCACCCTGTTTTATTTGAAGAATCTTTTACTCAAAGATCTGTCAAAGTGTCAACACATGTTTGTGGAAGTGTATCATGACGTGAACAAAGGAGATTTGTGAGGACCTCAGAAAAAGGGTTGTTGATGCTCATCAGGCTGGAAAAGGTTACAAAACCATCACTAAAGAGTTTGGACTCCACCAATCCACAGTAAGACAGACTGTGTACGAATGGAGGAAATTTAAGAGCATTGTTAGCCTCCCCAGGAGTGGTCGACCAACTAAGATCACTCCAAGAACAAGGCACATGATAGTCGGCGAGGTCACCAAGGACCCCAGGATAACTTCTAAACAGCTGAAGGCCTCACTTGCATCGGCTGATGTTAACGGTCATGAGTCCACCATCAGCAGAACACTGAACAACAATGGTGTCCAAAAAGAACATTGCTGCTCATCTGCAGTTTGCCAAAGATCACATGGACAAGCCTGAAGGCTATTGGTAAAATTTAAAACAAAACTGTGAATTTGCAAGAAAAAGTTCCAAATTAAAGAAAAAGAAATGCTAATTCAAATGAAGAGTTATAAGTTTAACGAATATGAGAAAAAAAGCTACGCATTTGCAAAAAAAAGAAAGATTTATGAATGAACAGACAAGTCACAGATTTATGAAAAAAAATTGCATATTTTTTAAAGTCACAAATTTATGTGGAAAAGTGTTGCAAGTTTACAGTTAAAAAGCTGCAAATTAACAAGGACAAAAGGTCACAAATTTGAGGAAAAAATGTGCACATTAACAAGAAAAAGTTGCCCAATAACAAGAAAAACTTCTGTGAAATACAGTAAGTTGTATATTTTTAAGAAAACAGTTACAAATTCACAAGAAAAAAAAAAAGCCACAAATTTAGAAGAAAAGTTGCAATTTTCAGAGAAAAATGAATGAAATGAAAATTGTCAGCTTTCAGGATATGAGTTCCAAATTCATTTCATATTTGGGAGAGAAATTTGGGAAACTGCAAATTTAAGTGGAAAAATAGCAAATTTATCTTTAAAAAGTTGTAAATTAATTTTAAAAAGGCGCAAATTTACAAATAAAATAATAGTAAAAATCTGTTCATGAAAGAACAATTTTGCGATTTTATTTGGCTCTTTTACCTCTTTTTTAAGGCTTAAATAAGTTTTGTGGCTCCATGCAGATATTTTGACAAAAATTGCTTAAAATGGCTCTTTTTACAGTCGAGGGTGCTGACCCCTGTCCTAGGCATTTTCCCCGATACTCACCAAACTCACTCACAATGATGCCCAGGTGGGTCTTCATCGAAGCTGTGCTCAAGGTCAAAGGTCAACAGAACTGTGCGCTTTTGTGAGTTCAGGAAAAAAATCACTACTCCTTCTAGGCACTTGCCATTAGTGGTCACCAAACTCACTCACAAGGATCCTCAGGTGCGTCTGCATCCGGGTTGTGGTCAAGGTTAATGTCAAGGTCAAAGATCAGGAGATCTGGGCACTTAACATGATTTCTGAAAAATCGCTCCTCATCTGAAGCAGTTACCTCAATTCTCACCAAACTTACAGTGACCCTCAGGTTGGTCTGCATCCAGGCTGATGTTACACTCGTCAGGTGAAGAAGAGGCAATTTGACGACTTTTCAGCAGTTTATTGACTTTTTACAACACCAGGCACGGCACTTCGACACGGGACATCACTCAACAACAGCCACACTTTTCCTCTTCTCGCATGTTCTAACAACTTAACAGTGTCTCATCACAACCGAGCGCCACTTGTGGCGCAAAAGCGCTACTGCTCTTACTGACAAACAGTTTAAATTAAAACAGTCCAAATTACAGTCTTTTAGATACATTTCCTATAATTGCTTATATTATCCATCAGCATCTAAATTACAGTCTTTTACACATTTATTATAAATGCTTATATTATCCATCAGCATCTAAATTACAGTCTTTTAGATACATTTATTATAAATGCTTATATTAGCCATCAGCATCTAATCACATCTAATTAAAAATATTTTCTGGGGATTTTCTAGGGGGGTGTCCAACATTTAATTTTTCCTACACTCACCCCTTGAAAATTTAATGTTGACCCGACATTACAAACAACTTTCCAAAGCTACTCTTTTTTTTTTTTTCACAGTCCACATTTGGTAACCATGTATCTCATGTAAGTAGGATGTTACTAAGTAGGAGTCAGAGTTCATTAAAGTCCATAAAGATGCAAACTGGTAATAGTCCATAGTACAGCATGTATCTCCTGTTCCATGCAATACATCCGCAGAAGAGGTCTTTGTGCACGATAACCATCAACCGCTCCATCCACCATGGTGAGTATCTGCATCTTTCCTGAGAGTAAGGGTACTCAATCTAGTCATAACCTACCAAATAAGCCTTTATGTGATGCCTGTACCTTAATAACACACTGAAAATCTTTTTCTTTTTTTTTTTTTAATCAACAATAAAAGTAACTTGGTGATGAGTTTAGTAACTACTCATTTACTTTCCAATACATCTATGTCTGAACAATGGCTATTTCTAGCTTCTACACATCTTATATGTGTTTTAAACAGATGAAGTGCGAGGCTGGCCTAACTTATCATAAGTAAATATCAACTTCTGCTTTCTCACTCTTGAAGGATACGTTTTCGCAGGGATGTAGACAGGTCCCTCCTGGTCACTGGAACCGGACTCCGACAACACATCACCCTGGTCCTGGTCTGCCTCAGCTGGATCTGGGACCACCGGATTGTTGACCTCTGGTGCCAGCTGCACATGGGTGGCATCATCTGTGTCCTGGTCCTCACCCTCCGGAGTAGTGTCACTGTGCGGGTAGAACTCTGGTGCATCAGCTCTCAGTGGATGGTGACTTTGATACTTTCCAGCTCGTAGTCCGATTATGGCGCTCCAGCCCTCTTCATCTTCATCGTCTGTGCTGTTTTGACTGTCCACATATCTTTGCCTTTTAAACTTTCTTTCTCTTGTTTTATGAGAGGGAGGCTCCACTGTTTCCATGGAAAGAAAGTCACAGGGTAACAAAAGGTTTCTGTGCATGATCCGAGTGCGCCCCTTGCCATCTTCAGGTCTGATTTCATACACTGGACTGTCTGGGTACTTCTTTTGGGTCACTACATACACTTTGTCTTCCCAGAATGATCTTAATTTTCCTGGCCAACCTTTCTCAGTCAAGTTTCGGACCAGTACTCTGGATCCAGGGAGCAACTCAGCACCATGAGCCTTTCTATCATAAAGGGCTTTACTTAGAGGCAAGTTTGTAAGCTTCAGTCATTTTGGCCCTCCACTTTTCAGCATAGTCCTGGTGAGAAGCGCTCTGCTCTTTTGTTGTGAGGCCAAACATGAGATCAATGGGCAGCTTGGGACTACGGCCAAATAGCAGAAAATATGGTGCGTACCCCGTAGCCTCACTGCGCGTGCAGTTGTAGGCATGAACCACTTTTGCCAGAGAAGACTTCCAGTCTTCCTTGGCTGCTTCGGGCAAGTTTCTGAGCATTGCCAACAGTGTGCGATTGAATCGTTCCACCTGCCCATTCCCTTGGGGGTGGTAGGGCGTTGTCCGGGACCCCTGCACCCCACTGTACTCCTGTAGTTTTGCAAAGAGTTTATTTTGGAACTCTTTGCCCTGATCATGGTGGAGACATGTGGGCAAGCCAAATTTGAGGGCAAAATCCCCAAATATCTTCTCAGCAGCGGTGTAGGCAGCTTTGTTGCGACAAGGATAATCCTGGGCAAAGCGAGTGAAGTGGTCCATTAGAACCAGGATATACTCATATCCTCCTTTGCACCTCTCTAAGTGCAGGAAATCAACGGACACGAGTTCGAATGGATACGTGGTGACAATGTTAGTCAGTGGTGCCCTGGTTGGCTTATTGGGACGTTTATTCTTTAAACAACTGCAAACTTTAGTGATGTAGTGCTCAACATCCCTTTGCATATGAGCCCAATAAAAACGCTCTCTTATCAGGTTCATCACCCTCTCCACCCCTAAATGGCCCATGTTTTCGTGGAACTCTTTAAACACGAGCTTATGGAACTTATGGGGTATAAGTAGCTGGTCATGCGATGCCGTTCTCCTGTAAAGCAGTCCATCAGCTTCTAGGTACAGTTTGTGTTTTTGCCTGACTAGAGCTGCAATTTTACTGTTCAGCTGTTTTCCACTTTTTGGCCATTGCTTTGACAACACATAATGCAACACCTCTCCAATCACAGAGTCTTCTTCCTGAGCTCTTTTTAGGGCAGTCTTTGGTATTTCAGCTACAGAGCTGGCTTCTAGATCTGCTTCACTAATGAGAGTGGAAATAGTGACTGGGCAGAACCATGGTTCATTTTCTTGTGACTTTACCTTGACTGCCTGCGCCACACAGTGCATTACATCAGGATCAACATTTTGTGTGCATTTGTTCATGTACTGCTCCATATCTAGGGGCATACGTGAGAGGCCGTCTGCATCTCTATTGGCTTTCCCAGGGCGGTACTTAATCACAAACTGGAAATCAGCTAGTTCTACTACCACCTCTGTGTGGTTGCATTTAGCTTTGCGGTGGTGAGCACATAAGTGAGGGGATTATTGTCCGTATAGACAGTGAATGGTGGGGAATAGTAAAGGCAATCCCGAAACCTCTCACATATGGCCCACTTCATGGCAAGAAACTCCAGCTTCCCTGAATGAAGGCGGTAATTTTTCTCTGGATTTGACAATGTCCTGGAGCCATACGCTATCACCACCAGTTTGCCTTGTTGTCGCTGGTATAACACCACCCCAAGCCCCTCCTGTGAAGCGTCACAGTGCAAGATGAAGGGTTCCTCAAAGTTTGGGTAACCTAGCACTGGGGGCTGGGAGAGAAAGTCAATAAGCTGACAGAGCACTGCATGATGCTCAGGGCGCCACCTGATTGCATGGGATGAGGGCAACTGGCCACTCTCTTTCTTTTTGACATGTTTTTTTGAGTTTTGTTTTGCTTTGTCTGTGTGATCGTTAGCAAGAAGGTCGTAAAGAGGCTTTGCTATACGGGAGAAGTTTGGAATATAGCTGCGGTAGTATGAAATAAAGCCTAGCAATTTCCTTAGCTCTCCAAAAGTGGAAGGTTGCTGCTGTTTTAGGGCCTGCACCAGGGCAAGGTCCGCAGGGTCCATAGTGTAGCCCTGTTTTGTTACCATTTTGCCAAGGAAACGTACCTTCTGCTTGAATAACTCACATTTCCGGGGAGTCAGCTTCACCCCATGGCTTTGGTGACGTTTCTCAGGTCTCGCAAGTGGTCTTCAAAAGTCTGTGAATGAACAAGGTTATCATCGAGGTAAGGCAGACAAATATCATCCCTCAACCCCCACAAACACTCCTCCATAGATCTTTGGAATGCCGCTGGTGCTGAGGACAAGCCAAATGGAATTCTTACCCATTTGAACAAACCTCACGGGGTGATAAAGGCAGTGAGGGGCCTACTCGACTCTTCCAGGAAACCCTGGTGATATGTCTTCCCTTGGTCGAGGACTGAAAACCAGGCACTCCCATTCAGACTGTTCAGCATATCTTGTATGTGGGGAATTGGGTGTCTGTCAGGTATAGACTTCTTGTTCAGCGCTCTAAAATTGCAGCACAAACGCAGACCTCCATCTTTCTTTCGCACACAGACGATTGGACTAGAGTACGATGACTTAGATTTGGTGATCCAGCCCCTGTTAAGCAGGTCTTCTAAATATTCTTTTACTTCTTTATGAAGTGGCCTGGGGACAGAGATATAAGTCTTTTTGACAGGAGTGGGATCCTTGAGTCTTATTTTCAACTGTAAAGAGGGAATTGTCCCTACATCATACTCATCACAGGAAAACGCTTGCCATTCTTCCCGTAGTAGCTGTCTCACTTGCTCTTGTTGTGTGGGAGAGAGATGATCAAGAGGGACTGGGGGGTCCCACATGTCCATAGTCTCTTTGACGACACAGTCCATCTCTGTCTCTTCATTTCTTCCTGTTTCACTCGTCATCGAGTCTGCTGCCGCTTGGCTTACAGTCGTTGTCCTAATGTCTGCCGGGTAAGTAGTTTTAACTCTCTCTGTCTGTCCCAAAATGGTCTTAGCTGGCAGCTGGATATCACGAGAAGTACTGTTTGTTATAGGTATTTTGAACATAGACTTCCTTTCCGTAACTGCACCACCCCACTTTGCATCTGCAAACCCTCCGGTAGTTGCGTGTACTGACTTGGCTCAAACAGGACGTCTTGGGTGTCTGTAAGTGGGCCTGCTCTGACAAAACCTTTAACCGCTTTGGTTTGGCCAACTGGGATGGTGACTAACTCGCTGCCAACTTTTACCATGCCTTCTCCCAGCCTATCCTCCTCACTTTGCATCACCTTCAAAAATACCTCTGTTTTCTTACAGTCAAATGAGAAGGCTGCACTAACAGCTTCACTGATGGCACAAGGAGGTCCAATGCCCATCTTCAAGACCTGCTCAATCACGTTGAACCCAATGATAGGCTGCTCTGCCACTCCACCCTCCTTCACCACTAACACAGGAACTAAGAGTTCCACCTGTTGGCCACTATCTGTCAGCAGCTTGAAAGTGACTTCGACCCACCCTGAGAATGGAATCAGTGTCTGGTTCACTGCCCTTCCCTCCAGAATATTTGGACCCACCAACTCGGCTAAGTCCCTGACTGTGGTGTGTGGAAGGTGCTCCTGTCTCCAGGTGTCATTCATCAAGCAGACCTGTGACCATGTGTCCCACAACGCTTCTGTCTCCTTATCATTGAGAAAGCAGGTTATGACATATTTTTTTCCAACCAAATTGAGCAACTGTGATCTGTGATTAGGGGACAGTAGATTAACACGGACCGTTTCTTCAGGAGGTGCCTCTGTTTTAACTACCAGCCTTTCTTCCAACTTCCGAATACTGTCAGTGACTAGCTTGTACAGATCTTGTGTGTTAGCTTGTGTGGATGTGGTTGGGACAGTACTGGCAGCCATGTCTACTTGCCCTGTCTTTTACCAGGTCTCTTCCCTGTCCGACATTCCCTTGACATGTGGCCGCTGATTCCACATCTGAAGCAGTGGTCGCACTGATCGCCATCGCTGGTGGACTGACAGCTTTTGCAACCACATGTCCTGCTCGCTCTTTGAGCATGGGGTGCTCTGGGAGACTCACGTATGGCCTTCTTTATCTCCTCCATTTCACCCTTCAGTTGCGTGACTATGTCCAGGAGCTCAGATTCCGTGCGGTTTACTGTGCTTTGGGGTTTAGGGGTTTTACCTTTTGTCAATGGTGGAGGGCGTTCTTGGCCATCCGCTCATCCCACGGTTGCATCCTGACCTGGCAGGCTGTCCACTCGGCATTCTCGGACTTTGGGTTCTTTTGTGTGCCTCTTGAACTTTTGGTGTCATTCCCACTCAAGACTGGCTGCTGCATTTGTCTTAGAAATCAGAAGCTCATCTGTGACGGCAGGATCTTCCAAATAGCGCTTCAGTTGGTACTTCACATCAGCACTAATCAGTCCCGTTTCCACCGCCCTCAGAAACTTCCTCTGGATAAGGTCAGAGCTATACTGCTCTTCCGTGCCCGGCTGTCTGGATGCTACCAAAAGTCTTTCTTTTAACTCAATGGCACGGAACAGGAAGTTCTGAGGTGACTCGTTACTGTCTTGTGTGAGGTTTATCAGGCAATTGTACAAGTCAGTGGAACTATCCTCTTTATAATGTCCTCGCAGGATGGTGCGCAGCTGTGGCAGGGTGAGATCTGACTTGATCTCCAGCATGTCTCGCAAACTCAGTCCGGGACTCACTGCTCTGACAACAGCCTCGATTATCTCAGCCTCACTGTGATTTTTCTTTAGGCCCATATCAATCTGGTGAATGAGGTTGGAATAAGACAACTTGGCTCTTTGGCCCCTCTCTCCTATCTGACCATTTATCCTAAACTCTCATTTAATGGTCACCTCTGGTATTAGGGGCGCTGAGGGGGCCGCGGCCTGTGCCAGAAAAGGGCGACTTTGTGGCTGAGTGGTCGCGTTAGTGGTAAGCCTTGCTATTTCCTCTTCAATCTTTTTAGTTGAATCAAGAAAACTTTCGTGTAGAGCGGCATATTGTTTTTGTAAACTTGCGAGTGCCTCCGCATCCCGACCCGTGCAGGCCGCTGCCGCCGCCTGCAATGGCTGTTCGCTTTGCTTAGCTTCGGTAGCACATGGGATTAGCTTTAGCAGAAACGCGAGGGCTACATCCTCTTCTTCATTTTCAACGGTCTTTTCCACCTCCTCGTTTAACAGTCGTACCAGCGTGTACTTTTTAGACGGCTTGACTGGGTTTATCTTTGCAAACAAACAGACTTCATGTAGCTGTTCGGGCTGTAGTTGCACCAAGGCCTCGCTTAGCTTATCGTTTCTGCTCGTTTGTTTTTTTTTAATTTGCACACTCACCGTATTGGGCACGACTGAACCATCCTCTGCTACCAAATTTTGTTACACTCGTCAGGTGAAGAAGAGGCAATTTGATGACTTTTCAGCGGTTTATTGACTTTTTACAACACCAGGCACGGCACATCGACATGGGACATCACTCAACAACAGCCATACTTTTCTTCTTCTCGCGCGTTCTAACAACTTAACAGTGTCTCATCACAACCGAGCACCACTTGTGGCGCAAAAGCGCTACTGCTTTTACTGACAAACAGTTTAAATTAAAACAGTCCAAATTACAGATACATTTCCTATAATTGCTTATATTATCCATCAGCATCTAAATTACAGTCTTTTAGACACATTTATTATAAATGCTTATATTAGCCATCAGCATCTAATCACATCTAATTAAAAATGTTTTCTGGGGATTTTCTAGGGGGGTGTCCAACATTTAATTTTTCCTACACTGAGGTCACGGTCATTGTCAAAGGTCAAGAGATCTGAGCATTTATGATTTCACACACAAAAAAGTTTCTCCTCTTAGTCCATTAAGCACATCCTAGAGCATCCTAGATGGCTCTGCATCTAGGCTGTGCTTAAAGGGAATACTCACTGAGAATCCTAAAATATGCATATTACCTCTGCTGAAACCTGAGAACATAATAAACATGAATATAGTACTTTTGTAGCCTTAATTTTGTCTAGAAAGAAAAGAAATAGAATGTTTTTCATTCATTCTGCGCACCCACATCGAGGCTCTTGACTAACGTATTTGCTGACTGATTTGGGTGACGTTACAAGTTGAACAAACTAAAAGCTCCATGGCTCCGACAGATCCAGCCCGCACTCTGGATTATGTATCTAAATTGTAGAAATAAACAAATATTGAAGACAGTACACCTTGAGAAGATTTTGATCTCTCGGTCACTTGGTGGCAAGATCACTATTCTCACTGCAAGCATGCAACTTGCAAGGAGAGGGTGAAGATATGAAGCAAAAATGATGATCAAGACTTGTCTAAAAATCATCCCGATCAATAAAGCACATATATTTGAAGAATAAGGTGTACCTTTGCTAAAAACATAATTTGGCATTAAAATAAGAAACTAGTTTCTCTAAAATCAGATGAATAATTTTGGCTGAGTTGTCAGTCGCTCAGGGAAAACTTTTACACATTTTCTTTTAATTTAAAGAAAAGACAATCGCAAAGTGGACTTCTAAATTTTCTATAATATAAAAGTAAGACAAGAAAATCAATAAATACATTTACACGTAGCGGTTCACAGTGTTGTTAGGGTTAAGCTGCAACTCGTCTTCATTTCTCCTCGGTTCATCATCACGGAGGTTCAGCCCAGAGGAGGCACACCGACTCTGGTTGCACCGCTCTGACCCAGCGGCTCACACGGGACCAAACAGCCGCTTCGGGGCTCAAAGGTGAAGGAGGGACCACTGGTGGACTCGGACATCTGTTTGGTGGAAGTTTAAAAGCTGCTTCAGCCACCGGTGGGATGAGGGAGGAGCAGCCGGGCAGGAGGACCGGAGCTAACGGCTAACGGAGAGCAGCTGGATGGTGGAAAAAAAAACGTCCGGGACAGATTAAAGAGGAACTCACCATCCAGCTGTCTTGGGCCCAGTTCATACAGGTAAGTTGCAAAGACTGCAGCGGCAGCATTAGCACTAGCTTGGTTTTCATCGGCTTCAGGGCCAAAATCTCCCAAATCCCCATCATCATTATCACTGTCTGCTAAATCACTCTCTTCACCTTCATCTTCCTCTTCACTGGTATCTACTTTGAAACTCAGGTCGAGAATGCTTTCTTCCATTTTCCTCAAAATATGAACGCAATCTTGTCGTTTTCAGATTGTAACAAGAAGACTAGCAATTAATTCATTGTTCAGCTCCTGACGTCACGCATTTTAGGCCGACATTCCCAGCAAATTTCAGTCATCTGAAACCGTCACTTTCGCTGACTTTTTTCTCTCTCTGGATCACAATTTATTCAAAAAAATTGTGATATTCGAAGACTTTATATCATTTCCTGCACCCGCCTCCCCCTCCACAGCATGTGGGACACCATGTGGTGTATGGGGCGGTGCCTAGCTCCGTTTCTCTGTCCCTAGGCTACACAGCTACTGTAAGTAGTGAAAGCTACCGTGGGTCAGTCCTCTGGTAGCTCTGTGCATTGTAATGCGTTTCCTGCATAAACATACCAAATTCAGCCTAATTTCTGTTGTACTGTACAATGACAATAAGGCCTATTCTATTCTATTCTATTCTATTTTAATTAAAAATCAATACACCTCCCCTCTAAGATCAAGGTCAGCATTCAGGAGATCTGACTACTCTCGGGGTGATTTTGTCAGGCCAGAATGAGCTACTCCGTCATTGGCAATCTGGTTAAAAATCCCCAAAATATGCTATATGTCATGGGGTGGCTAAATATCTGCATACTACTGTACGGTTATTAAGGAGTGGTGACCTAATGGTAGAGAATCTGCCCCATAGCCAGGAGGTTGTGGGTTCAAGCCCCAGCTGGGTCATACCAAAGACCATAAAAATTGTTCTTTCTGTCTTCTAGCTTGGTGCTCAGAATAAACAAAATCAGGAAAGGAAAGTTGCTTACCCAGCCACAGGGGGAGGCACAAAACCATTGTACTCCTTGTGCCAGTCTGAAGCCCGGGTAAAACGGGGAGGGTTGTGTCAGGAATGGCATCCAGCATAAAATCCTTGGCAACTCAAACCACGAACAGGGAACAGCCGAAAGATTGTGTGTGTGACAAAGGGAAAACTGTGATTGGTGCACACAAAAGACTGAAGAAGAAATATATTTAGTCTACAAACAGTTTCTGTGTGGGTTAGCATCCTACATTAAAGGCTGTATTTAACCCGACATCAAACTGAACTGTAATTGACATTAAAACTTAAACATCAGATTTAATGCATGAAGTGTAAAGGTGCTGTGGGTTCCCCAAGTGTTGTTTAGATCACATGGTGGAGCACAGCGAGGCAGAGGAGAGGAGGGATAAAAGAACAGAGCAGCAGATCATGTGGATAATCATTCCAGGTCAGCGCCTTGATGAGACATTAACACACCGCGCTTTAATGTAAGCCGGGACTCTAGTGGAAACAAACAGCAGAGAGTTGCAAAAGCAGGGATGGATGACAGGCTTACTGGATGTAGAATTTTGAGGAATAATATTTTTAAAAAGTCTGCAGAATTTACTTTCAGCTAATAATATGATGGCTGCAGGACCTTTGGATTATTTTAATTTATTAAAAATGGTTTGATGTTGACAGAGTACGCAAACCACCTCCGAACGTGGTCAGAGATGCATGTTGACCACCAGAGCCCTACGTCTTTTTAAGCTTTCCGCTGGTCAGCACTGGTCAGCGTTGCGCTCTGTCAGCCAGCATCTGTAAAAGGTATTTTTTGCTCCTCTTTCCCCACTACAGGACCATCATGTTTCTTGGGTGCTTGTTTTACAACATATTAAGACGTTTTTAAGCTTCTTTAGCATTAAAAGTTATGACTAACCTGGACTCAGCTGATCAAAACCAACCTCACATCTTTTTTAAGATTTATTCTTTATGTAGAGTATTTACAGTTAAAACACAATTCATGGCTACTGTGGAGTGCTGTTCCAGTCTGTGGCGTTATAAACTAGTGCTGTATTCGAGATCAGACCAAGACCAGGGTCTCCCAGGACCAAGTCGAGACCAAGACCACTGTGCATGTAGGAGACTCTGGTCTTGACGAGGCCTCAACTACAACACTATTATAAACCTAGCTGAAAGGTGTCACATGATAAGGGGGATGGTTACAGTTGTTACTTCATTAAAGAGAACACTTATCTTCTAACTGCTACTAACTACTTTTAATGCACGTGTGGAATGAAATGGAGCAAAATGGAGCAATCCTGTGTCGCCTGCATGAGCGGCTTCTGTTTTAGCAAACCACTACCCCTGCTGTCTACCTAAAACCCTTCAACATCATTGTCCCCAGCTTCGCATTGGGGTATACAGTGCAGCCAGTCTAACAGGGAAAGGTTAAAGATGTTGTGGCAATGCTCATCTATAATTTTGTCATTAATTTCACATAGAATAGGCAATGATAAAGGCACTATGCTGCTCCTACTGTAGATTTCATATCTTCATTAACCTTTGTCAAGCTTAATTGAACTTTGCTGTGACACTTACATGTGTGACTCTTGATAGCAAATGGTACACCAGTTAATTAGCATTAATCAGTGTTGAATCATCCTAACAGATTTTTATGACTGCTTCCTTTCTCCTTTTGCCACTGTACATGTGAACTTTCTAGTAAAGTAATACAGAATAACACAGAATTGTTTTTAAAAAAGAAGATTTTTTTTCTGTAAATGCTTTGAACGCCCACAGTATAAACTTCTGTTTTAAATACTAGTGGATAATCAAAGTAAAAGAGTAGACCTTGTCACCTGCCACTATGGCAACTGAAGCCAACAGGATGAAGAGGGTAGATGTGGGTGCTGAGTGGGAGTGCATGCCTAATTAAAGCTGCTGTGTAAATGATTTGTGGACGATTGCTAAACTGCTGAATTTTTGTTCAACCTCTGAACAGCCTGTTATATATGGAGGATCCTCCAAAACAAACCCATTACATTTTGGAGGTGATCCATGAGGGACGGAAGGAGGCTTGGTGGAGGTATGCGCTCTCTGAGTGCTTTTCTAGTTTTGTTTAGTTTTTCTTGGAAGGCATCCATCTGGCTTTTTCTGTTTGAGTACTAATACCTTGCTTTTAGGTACCTGCCAATACTAATCCAGTACCAGAGTTAAAGTAATAAATTGTATTCCCCAACAAAAGTCAGAGGCAGTGAATCATTCCCCTGTTTGCACTGCAACAGCAGATTAAATTGAAGCACTTTTTTTCTTTCATTTTGCAAGCCAGAATGTTTCACATAAAAACATGCAATTATACTGACTAATATTTAAGATGAAATGAGATAATCCTTTATTAGTCCCATGATGGGGAAATTTCCTGGGGCTATACCTGAATTTTTTGTTATTTGTTGGTTGTGTCGATATTTCATTTGAATATTATCTACATTGTTTCTGATTATAATACAGAAGTTTTGTTGTAAAGTTCTGATTAAAAAAAGTCAACTCCTGTGAGAAGGAACCATATGATCAGATTTTTGTGACCAAAAAAACCCAGTTTCTCACATGTGTTACATTGAACTGACAAGAGGCAGGTGAGGAAACGATGAAATTCTTTTAGTTGATGAAAACTCATTTTACTGTATTATGATGGTTTATTCAACAGTCAGTTGGCTTTGGCACACAGCGCATTTATGGGTGTGTCCAAGTCCGTTTTGTTATCACAGAGAGTGGGAAAACGGTCACTGTGCCGGGTGAATAGTGCAAAGAGGCTGGTCTAATTATTGAGACGTATTTTGGGTAATTCAATCTAAAGCTCTCTCGCCCATCCCTTTAACACACAGAGGTGCATAATCGAAAGTGAACTCTGATCATGATGGCATGTTTAAGACGGGTTTTGCGCTTTCCAAAGGGTGTACACATGAGCAAAAATGCATCTGTTAGTAAAGCTGTTTGGCATTAAGCCAGGTATTAATCAGCGTTGATGCCTAGTTAATTATCTTATGGAGGTGGATGGACTGAATTTTAAAAAAGCATTAATCAAAATGATAGGTGATTCGATTATAACTTTTACAACTCTGTCCATTAAAATAAAGTCCTAGTGCATGTGCTTCTGTCAGTGGGAGCTGCATGGTTTCAAAACACGCCTCTGAAGTAGCATTAATAAATGCACTTCTGATGACAGGTCTCCTTTTTCCTGATCAAAAGCACATTGTCATAAAATACACCAGTATACTGAGAAGCGGAGATGGTGCCACTGCCAGACCTCTTTCAAATGAGCCCACTCCTTGCAGCGCAAAGTAGATGAACCGTCCAATGGTAATTAGATGACATGATGTATAGCATAAAAAACAGAGAATGTGCTGACAGAAACTGACAAAAGAACTGGCACATTGCACAAAGCAGAAAAGCCCATTGTAGACTGTCAAAATAGGGCTGTTATGTTAATGGGGAAAATAATGAGAGTTAAAGAGAAGCAAAGAAGAAACTTTCCACATCTGAAAAACGTTGCACATTTACTATGAGATCAGCTCATTCAAACACAGTTCCAGGTAAGTAAACACCATACCGCTGTCAAAAGTAGTAGGACCTATTGCACATAGACCTGAAAGGATTGGAACGCTCAGTCTGTTGGGGCCAAAGATCCTGTAGTGTTTGACCTCCTGTCACTGCTCAGTCACGCAGTATAAACATTTTCCAACCTTTAGAGTCCCATTCACAAGTCAGGCGGTTGTGAACTGTGAATACTGCGCCCATTCCAAAGACTGTGAAGTCAGGTAATGTGAACCTGGCATAAGATGCACCAGACAGATGTGAACTACAGGAAAAAATAATTCAGTCTCACTTTCCATTGTCATCAGAATCAGCTGAAGTTTGGACTTGATTTGCTTGATTGTCACCACACAGACACTTGGGACACATCTGACACTTGGCTCATAAGGCTTGGGATGGGTGCTTGTGTGACCTACTTGCGCTGCCACAGTGAGCCAGTGCAGCGTAGGACAGTCGTCATGTAGTGAGGGACAGAAACTGAATAATGTGGAACACAAGAGCAGATTCATTGGAAACAATTTTTCTTTACATGAGCAACAAAAAAATGCCAGGCTTCGGTCAGTGTGTTTTGGCCATACAAAACCATAAAGCCTGTGCCCAGAAGGCCACAAGCAGATAGGCTCTTCAGCCCTCACAGGATGATAAATGTGTTTCCCTGCTCAGGAGCAGTCGGGGCAGTTACTTCGAAGATTAAATCAGATTGTAGCTGCGATTCAGGGAGAAATCACAAGTGGTCATTCCAGATAGATCGTGAAATGAAGTGTTGTCCTTCACACACTGTTTGGTATGAGTAAACCAGCCAGTGATCAGAAATTACAATAAAAGTTGGAAGGAAATTCACCCGTTTTCATCAAAAGTTCTTATCATTCCTCTGAGTATCCACAAATCCACTCACCGCTGAGATATTGATACTGAAACATCCTAAAAAGCCTCACTAAATGGCCTTAATCGCGGTAAGAGGCAGAGGGGAGACAAGAAGAGGGGAGGTTGGGGAAAAGCCTGAAATGAATCCCCTAGAAAATGGATAAGTCAAGGCAAATGTATAATATATTTCCTTCCCCTGTGCTTGCCTGGAATTGCTTCTTGGGGAAAATCATGAAGCAGAGCGCAAGCCGAGGGATCCCTCCTCCGGCCTCGTTCAGGAGAGACTGATGCCGCCGTTAGTTGAGGCCGACACCTTTCCAAATCGTGTTTTATGCAAATGTGGGTCTCCAAAAACAAGTATCCAAGGGTAATATTTGCAGAGGAGATGGTGGAGGGATAGCAGCCCCGATGCAGTCCGCTTCCTGCTAATCTGCACGATTAATCACATCAGCAGAGGCAGAGATATAAATGCTTCAATCGGGAGATGAAAGAATGATGGATGAGCGAGCTAAGAGGTCCTTTTGCTCATTTTTTTCCTTTTGTTTTTAGTCTCTTTTCTCTCCTCCAGCTCGTTTTTACATAATGTCCTCTCTACCTTCCTCAACATTTTTCTCTCGGCTTCCTTCTTTGTTTGGTTTGTTTCTCTATTTCTGTTCTTCAGTTTCTGTTTTCATTAAAATGTAGTCCTGCCAGTCTTCTTCACTTTCTGTCTGCATTTTCACCACCACAGTCTCTCATCCCTCCTTATCTCATCAATTTTCTCCCATTTATGAGATTAGATTTAAATGAATAATCTATGAACTGTGTAACTGATGAGGGACCGAACTTTTACCAAAAGCTTTCTAGATTCCCATTTGTAGACCAATTCCTGTCATTGTAATTGACAAATCCAATTTGAGCAGGATTTTATTGAAATATTGCTGTTCAGCAGAAATGGGTGAAGTAACCAGAAAGTGTACTCAAGTACAAATAGTATTACTTTATTTTCTTAAGTATGAGTATGTCACCAGAAACCAATTAAAGGTCCCATTTGCTGCACTTTTTCCATATGTTGACAGTTCCCACAGGTCTTAATGTTTGTGTTATACTTTGACCAGATTGAATTATTTTAGCATTATTTTAATGATCTTTTACAGACTTCCACAGAATGGTTGTTCTGGGTTTTTGTTTCTCTTCTGTTTTTCTTTATCTATTGCGGATAGTTTTTCTTTAGATTGCGGCGGGATGTGTTGCTTTTTGAGATATTTTAGCCTACTCCATTTTGTCAGACAGCTTCTATTTAAGTGATTTCTTGATTCAGCAGGTCTGGCAGTAATCAAGCCTGGGTGTGGCTAGTGAAATTGGACTTCGCTTTCCCAAAAATTTGGTTAATCGCAGTTAATTCATGATGTTACTTTTTCACAGAGGGCCAGGTACTGTAGGTTTGGATAGCCTTTTTCTCTTGATAAATGAAATCATCATTTAAAAACTGCATTTTGTATTTACTCATGTTATCTAATAGTGATCTGTTTGATCTGAAACATTTAAGTGTGACAGAAATCTAAGAAATTGGGTAGAGGGCAAATATTTTTTCACAGCACTGTAGTTACTAGTTAGCCCTAGTGCTAGCTCTTACAGAATACTAACATACAGAACCAATCTGAGGAATGTCTATTCAAAAATCAGGAAGAAAAAATAAGAGCTGTCTACAGCAGGAAAAATAAGTATTGAACACATCAACATTTTTCTCATTAAACATATTTCTGATGGAGCCGTTGACCTGAGATTTTAACCAGATATCAGTAACAATATAAGTAATATATACATACAAAGAAATCAAGGCAATTGTGTCCACCAAACAAGTTATATTTGATTAAGTGGAATGAGACAGGGAATAAGTGTTAAGCACATGAAGAAAAGAGGTGCAAAAAGGCATAGAAAGCCAAGAAACCAGCTGAATTGGTTAGTTGGTTTTAAGATGGTTTTAAGATTGGTCAGTTGGTTTTAAGATGGCGCCCACAGTGGTCGCCATGGTGCTTCGTTGCGCTTTTCTTTTTGTTTTTATTCGTCAATTGTGTGTCTACCTGCTCTTACACCCGTGAAGAGCTACTAAATATCAGGACTTTCACTCCCATGGACCTACTCCCAGTTTTTTTTGGCTCCTGCCGCCGATCTGGTTCACCTTTTAGCCCAAAAAGTGAGACGGCGAAAGAGAGGAAGACGAGCGGGCGCTCTCGTGCATCTTCGCAGGAGAAGCACGCGCACGGCTCTGCCTGGGATATTTCTGTCCAATGTCAATTCTCTCTATAACAAGGTAGAGGAACTGAGACTGCTGATGCGATTTAAGGACCTCTCCACCTCGTGTGCCCTCTGCTTTACTGAGACCTGGCTTAAGGAACAGACACCGGACAGCGCGCTCCTCCTCGAGGGATTTCAGCTGTTTCGTGCAGACCGAGATAAGGAGCTCTCCGGCAAGTCCACAGGAGGAGGAGTCTGCTTCTACATCAACAGCAGCTGGTGCTCCGATGTAACTGTGATCTCCCAACACTGTTCTCCCGCTCTGGAATATTTATTCATCAACTGCAAGCCATTTTATTCCCCGCGTGAGTTTGCTTCATTCATCCTGGCCGCTGTTTACATCCCGCCTGACGCAGACGTGCGCGAGGCTCAGCGCGCGCTCGCGGATCACATTCAGTAAGCGGAGCGAACTTTTCCGGACTCTCTGGTTATTGTGGTTGGTGACTTTAACCAGAGCAACCTGAGCCATGAACTCCCCCGCTACAAACAGTTTATTAAATGCCCCACCAGAGGAGAGAACACACTGGATCACTGTTACACTACAGTTAAGGATGCGTATCGCGCTGTTCCCCGCGCTGCGCTCGGACTATCTGATCACGTGATGGTCCACCTGATTCCCACATACAGACAGAGGCTGAAGCTCACAAAACCTGTTGTGTGCACTATGAGGAAATTGACCAGTGAAGCTGGGGAGAGGCTGCACACGTACTTGGAAATAACTGACTGGGGCATATTTAAAGGAGCCACGCATGATCTGGATGAGTACACGGACACTGTGAACTCATATATCCACTTTTGTGAGGAGAGCATTCTTCCATCGCGCACCAGGGTGAGTTACTCCAACGACAAGCCCTGGTTCACAGCCAAGCTCAGACAGATCAGGAAGGAGAAGGAAGCAGCGTTGAAAAGTGGAGACAGGGACTGCTACAGGGAGGTCAAATACCGGTTTAGCAGAGAGCTGAGGAGAGCTAAATCTGTGTATTCTGAGAGATTCCAGCAACAGTTCACTGCTAACGACTCTGCTTCTGTGTGGAGAGGACTGAGGCAAATCACCAACTATCGGCCTCAAGCTTCTAAGGGTCAGGATGACAAAGCCCTTTGTCAAAGACTGTCCCAACACTATGCCCGTTTTGACACCTTGTCAGCTGTGTCCAACTCCCCCCCTCCCCCCAGCGTCACTGCCTCCATGGTCCCCACTTCATCAAAGGCGGCCCCCTTCTCCTCCCCCCCTGCCCTTGTCATCAGTGAGCAGGACGTGCACAGACAGTTCTCCAGACTGAACCCGCACAAGGTCCCCGGTCCTGACGGCGTGTCTCCCTCCACCCTGAGACACTGTGCGGAAGAGCTGACTCCTGTCTTCACAGACATTTTTAACACCTCCCTGAAGTCATGCCACGTGCCGACCTGCCTCAAAACCTCTACCATCGTCCCTGTCCCCAAGAAGCCACGGATCACTGGACTTAACGACTACAGACCTGTAGCGCTCACCTCTGTAGTCATCAAGTCCTTTGAGCGCCTGGTCCTGCCCCACCTCAAGACCATCACCACTCCCCTCCTGGACCCGCTGCAGTTTGCCTACAGAGCCAACAGGTCTGTGGACGACTCAATCAACCTGGCCCTCCGCTCCATCCTGCAGCACCTGGACTCCCCGGGAACCTACGCCAGGATCCTGTTTGTGGACTTCAGCTCTGCATTCAATACCTTCCGCCTCGCTCTGCTCCAGGACAAGCTGTCCCTGCTCAACGTGCCTGACTCCCTCTGCAGGTGGATCACCGACTTCCTGATGGACCGGAGGCAGCATGTGCGGCTGGGAAAGACTGTCTCAGACTCTGTTAACATCAGCACCGGATCACTCCAGGGCTGTGTACTTTCCCCCCTGCTCTTCTCCCTGTACACCAACTCCTGCACCTCCAGCCACCAGTCTGTCAAGCTGATCAAGTTTGCGGATGACACCACCCTCATCGGGCTCATCTCCAACGGCGACGAGTCCGCCTACAGGAGAGAGGTGGCCCAGCTGGCGTCCTGGTGCAGCCACAACAACCTGCAGCTGAATGCTCTGAAGACAGTGGAGATGATCGTGGACTTCAGAAAAGTCACAGCCCCTCTGCCCCCCCTTACCCTCACAGACTTTCCCATCGCCACTACGGATTCCTTCCGCTTCCTGGGCACCACCATCACCCGGGACCTCAAGCGGGAGCCGACCATCAGCTCCCTCATCAAAAAGGCCCAGCAGAGGATGTTCTTCCTGCGGCAGCTGAGGAAGCTCAAGCTACCCACCAAGATGTTGGTGCAGTTCTACACAGCCATCATCGAGTCCATCCTCACCACCTCCATCACCGTGTGGTACGCAGGAGCCACTGCCAGGGACAGACTAAGACTGCAGCGCGTTGTGCGCGCTGCTGAGAAGGTGATCGGCTGCAAGCTCCCATCCCTCCAGGACCTGTACATCTCCAGGACCCGGAGGCGTGCAGGTCGGATCATAGCCGACCTTTCACACCCTGGACACGCACTGTTTGCCCCCCTCCCCTCAGGTAGAAGACTTCGGTCCATTCAGTCTAAAACCTCCCGCTACATGAACAGCTTTTTCCCCTCTGCCATCAGACTGCTGAACACTAAGTGACTTATTAGACTCGTGCACTACGTACAGCAGCTCAACCGGACTCATGATAATTATCACTGTTTTCTTTTGCACTACCGTCTGCATTATGTGGAACTCCACAATATCTGCTGCTTGTTAAAATATTTAATAATTGCATAGATTAGTATTACTCATTCATATTTTACATTTTATTGCATGCATAGTTTTTTATTTTTATCTTTAGTGCTACTCCATGTTTAATGTTGCAGCATTGCACCGAGACAAATTCCTAGTTTGTGTACTACATGAACAATGACAATAAATCTCTTTCTGATTCTGATTCTGAAATCTATCAGAATTTAGGAAGCCATTCCATCCCCCATCAGTGCAAATTAATTTCAGCTGGTTAAGTCCTGACTGAAAGCCTTTAAAAAGGTCTGTGAATATCAGATTGTAACACCACAAAGAACTCATGCTGGGTAGAAGAAAAAAGCTCTCTCTGGACCTTCACAACCTTATAGTTGCAAAACAATGATGGCACTGGTTACAGGTGCATTTCTAATCTGCTGAATGTTCCAGTGAGCACTGTTGGAGCTTTCATTCAGAAGTGGAAAGAACATCATTTTACCATAAACCGGCCACGAACAGGAGCTCTTCAAAGGATTTCTGACAGAGGAGTCAAAAGAATTATCAGAAGAGTTATCCAACAACCAAAGACCACTCGTGGAGAGCTCCAGAAAGACCTGGAGTTAGCAGGTACTGCTGTTTCAAAGAAAACAATAAGTAATGCATTCAACCGACATGGGCTTGATGCCCACTCACCTCGCAAGACTCCATTGTTGAAGAAAAAGCACATTGAAGCTTGTTTAAAGTTTGCTGCACTTTTGGGAAAACCAGTAAAATACTGGGAGAATATAGTCTGGTCAGATGAGACCAAAATTGAACTTTTTGGATACCACAACACATAGCATGTTTGGAGGAGAAATGGCACTGCACATCCCATCATGGTGTGGGTGTGTTTTTCAGCACATGGTACAGGCAGACTTCATATAACTGAAGGAAAGATGAATGGACAAATGTACAGAGACATCTTTGATAAAAACCTGTTGCCATCTGCCAAGATGCTGAAGATGAAACGAGGGTGGACATTTCAGCAAGACAATGATCCCAAACACACAGCCAAGGAAACTCTCAATTGGCTCCAAAGAAGGAAAATAAAGCTGCTAGAATGGCCCAGTCAGTCACCTGACCTGAATCCAATTGAAAATCTATGGAATGAACTCAGACTATCTCCCAGTGCAACTTCTCCGCCAGTTTCTGCTGCTGATCTGAAGTTTTTTCAGTCGATCTTAGCTGTGGGAGCAGCGGCTATTGGCACTGGCCGGAAACAAAGGTGGCGTGGTAAACATGCCGGTGCGCTAGTCAGGCTGAAGAAACGAGGATATCGCACGCTGCTCCCATCGATCAAAATGGAGGAACTGCTGCTCCTGACTCACAAAACCTGGATTTTAGCAGATCTGGCGCCCTGTGTTTCACGGAGTCCTGGCTGAGTGAACACATCCCGGACAGCGCGGTGCGCCTGGACGGATTCCAACTGTTTCGCGCTGATCGCAGCCGAGAATTCTCTGGAAAGACTAAAGGTGGTGGAATCTGCTTCTACATAAACGAAGGTTGGTGTACTGATGTCACAGTGTTGAAGAAGTTTTGTAGCCCTAACCTAGAGTCACTGTTCATAAACTGTAAACCCTTTTATTCACCGCGAGAGTTCTCCTTGTTTATTCTGGTCGGAATTTACATCCCGCCTGCTGCTTGTACAACGGAGGCACTGCAGCACCTCGCTGACCAGATAGCAGAGGTGGAGGAAAAACATCCAGACTCTCTGCTTATCATTCTGGATGATTTCAATAGAGCTAATCTCACAAATGAGCTTCCTAAATACAGACAGCATATTAAATGTCCCACCAGGGACACAAATACACTTGACCACTGTTACACAGTTTTAAGAAACGTCTATCATGCCGTCCCCTGTGCAGCTCTGGGTTTTTCTGACCACTGTCTGCTCCATCTTATTCCAGCATACTGACAGAAACTAAAAACTTCCAAGTCTGTTGTAAGGACTGTGAAGAAATGGACTGAGGAATCAAAGCTGGAGTTACAAGCCTGCTTTGACTGCACAGATTGGAGTGTTTTTGAAGATGCAGCCATTAACCTAAATGAACTCACTGACACTGTGACATCATACATCAGTTTCTGTGAGGACATGTGTGTGCAGACCAAGACCTTCTGCACATACAACAACAATAAACCCTGGTTCACTCCTAAACTCAAGCAGCTACGTCAGACCAAGGAGGAGGCCTACAGGACTGGTGACTGGACTCTGTACAAGCGGGCCAGAAACATGCTGACGAAGGAGACCAGGCTTGCTAAGAGGAGCTACAGTGAGAAGTTACAACAAAACTTCTCAGCCAACAACTCTGCTTCTGTTTGGAGAGGCCTACAGAATATCACCAACTACAGGAGACCATCCCCCCACCCTGTGGAAAACCTCCAGCTGGCTAACGACCTAAACAGCTTTTACTGTAGGTTTGAAAAGAACCTACAGTTCTCACCTCCCACCCACACAAAAGGATTATCTGCAGCCCCAGGAACTCCATCCCTCCTCCACTCTGACCTCCCACCAGCACTAACGATCTGTGAAGAGGAGGTGCGCTGGGTCTTTCAGAGACAAAAGATCAAGAAGGCTGCAGGACCTGATGGTGTGTCTCCATCCTGCCTGAGAGTCTGCTCCAACGAGTTGGCCCCCATCTTCACCCGGATCTTTAATAGATCACTGGAGCTGTGTGAAGTGCCTTCCTGCTTCAAACGCCCCATCATCATTCCAGTTCCCAAGAAACCCTCTGTTACAGGATTAAACGACTACAGACCTGTTGCCTTGACCTCTGTGGTCATGAAATCCTTGGAGAGATTGGTGCTGAACCACCTGAAGGTCGTCACAGGCCCCCTGATGGACCCACTGCAGTTTGTCTACCGGTCAAACAGGTCAGTGGATGATGCAGTGAATATGGGACTACACTACATCCTGCAACACCTCGATTCCCCAGGGACGTACGCCAAGATCCTGTTTGTCGACTTCAGCTCAGCGTTCAACACCATCATCCCAGGCATTCTTCATCAGAAACTCCTCCAGCTCAAGGTGCCCCCCCTCCACCTGCCAGTGGATCTCCAGCTTTCTGACTGACAGGTGGCAACAGGTGAAGCTAGGGAGATTTACATCCAGCTCCCGAAAAATTAGTACTGGCGCCCCCCCAAGGGTGTGTCCTTTCCCCACTGCTCTTCTCCCTCTACTCCAACGACTGCACCTCAGAGGACCCTTCAGTGAAGCTCCTGACGTTTGCGGACGACACCACAGTCATCGGTTTGATCCGGGATGGTGATGAGTCTGCATACAGGCGGGAGGTGTAGCAGCTGATCCTCTGGTGCGGCCAGAACCATCTTGAACTTAACCCAGCCAAAACGGTGGAGATGACTGTGGATTTCAGGCGACACCATCCTTCATTCCCCCCACTCACCATCCTCAACAGCACAGTGTCCACTGTGGACTCCTTCAAGTTTCTGGGTACCACAATCTCCCAGAACCTGAAGTGGTCCTCCCATATAGACACTGTCCGGAAAAAGGCCCAGCAGAGGTTGTTTTTTCTGCGTCAGCTCAAGAAGTTTGATTTGCCTCAGGAGCTGCTGGTTGTCTTCTACACCGCCATCATCCAATCTGTCCTCTGCTTTTCCATCACTGTCTGGTTTGGATCTGCCACTAAACAGGACAAGACCAGACTGCAGCGGATCATTAAGTCTGCGGAGAGGATCATTGGTACCGACCTACCCTCCATTGAGAACTTATATCGGTCCATAACCAGGAAACGGGCGGGAAACATCTGTGCTGACCCGTCACACCCCGGCCACAAACTGTTTGAACTTCTATCTTCTGGTCGTCGTTACAGATCACTGAAGGTCAAAACCACCCGTCACAGGAACAGTTTCTTTCCTCAAGCCATCACTCTGATGAACTCCTAACATTCACCTAGCCCTACCTGTTGCTGTACTCATGACTTTTCATCCGTTCTTACATTGCACATAACTCTCACACAGCTTTTTACTTCATTCACATTGTATCACCGAATCTGAGTTCACATTGAAATACTGTATGACTGTATATTTTTTCATATATTTCTGCAAAGTGTGGATAGTCTGAGTAAATAACTGCATATATTCCTTTATATATTTGCATCCTTTTATAGAAATGTGTACAGACTGTAATTTACTGTACATACTCTGTTGTCATTGAATCCTTATTTATATCTTATTTAAATCCTCCACCTGAACAACGAGAGCAAGTTTTTTAGCCAAAGTCAAATTCCTTGTATGTGTTGTGCATACTTGGCCAATAAAGCTGATTCTGATTCTGATTCTGAATTGAAGATCAGATTTCATAGAAGACACCCACGAAACCTTCAAGATTTGAAGACAATTTGTGTGGAAGAATGGGCTAAAATCACTCCTGAACAATGCCTGCACCTAGTTTCTCCATACAGGAGGCGTCTGGAAGCTGTTATAACCAACAAAGACTTTTCTACTAAATATTAAATGAATTTCACCAAGTGTGTTCAATACTTATTCCCTGTGTTATTCCACTTTATTAAATATAACTTTTGTGAACACAATTGCCTTGATTTCTTAGTATGTATGGATTACTTGGGATGTTACTGATGTCTGGTGAAAATATCTGGCCAATGGCTCCATCAGAAATGTTTCATGAGAAAAATATTGACGTGTTCAATACTTATTTTCCCCGCTGTATGTAATGTTTTGACTGCATTAGACAGATCTTCTGGACCAAGGGTGGTGGGATTGTGACTCGGGTTAGAAGAGGTTCTCCCTTACCTCAGGAGCAAAAAATCCAACTTAATGGCCCAGAAGCACTTGTTATGCATGGTTTGAGGTTTACTCATTCTTGAACTGGCGCTGTGTACACAAGGCCGAATTGATCCGGATGAATACATTAGTTGTGTATAGTTCTGATTCTCGTTGTGGGTTCTTCTGACTTTGAAATACTGAGAATGCTTTTTTTTTTTGCCCAGTTTGCAGGCTACAGGGCTTTCTCTTCGTCCTCCTCCTCCTTTCCCCCCTATTGTTCCGCATCTCTTTCCTTCTTTTCATTGCGCCTCCTGCTCACGTCCCTCCACCCTCCACATTAATCACATGGCAGGGAGAATAAAGCAGAGCATCTGTAATAGTTTAGCAGCGTCACTGAAGGACGGGCAGAGGTCAGCTGGTATCACAGCTAATGTGCAGACACACCCGGTGTGTGTGTGTGTGTGTGTGTGTGTGTGTGTGTGTGTGTGTGTGTGCACGCGTGCTTGTTCATGTATTAACGGTAATAGATGACTTGGTGTGGATGCAAGGACAGAATGGGGACGTGTGCTGCTAAAAATGGATCACATGCACACATATGTGCATATCTATAGATACGTCGGCATACGTGCACGGGGCACACTAATGTAAGAAATCCAGCTGATTTTGCTTCAATTCATGTGATTTTTTTAAGCATGGTCAACCTGTTTTGTGAATATTTTGGATCAGTATTGGGTAATATGGCCTCATTGATCATTTGTTTTGCTCCTCTTTTCCTTTGCTGGAAGTGAGAGGCCGGTCTGACTGAGGAGAACTGGGCCGTCTGTTTTACTGGCAGGTTGATTTGTTGCTGCTGCAGAGGTTTTGCGTCACTTAGGCTCTCCGGCTGCCAACACTTTCTCCCAATTCAGTGTGTGTGTGCTCCAACTTGTTTTCTCATCACAAAATGCTCTTTTATTTCCTTTCACCCAAACTGAACTGGGAAGATTCTCTACCGATTGCCTGCCGCACAGACCCCCCCACCCCCAAAGTGGCCCCAGAAGGCTCAGACACAAGCCGCATTCATGCATGAATTCTCAGCATCGCCTTTTATCAAAACCTCCAAACAAAGAGGCCTCCTTATCATCAGGTGATAATTTTTTAATTTCATGGGTGTTGTTTTAAGTTTGAAGGGCACTTTAGGGTGTTTATTTCCCTCATTGTGGTTTCCACACACGCACGCACACACACGCACACCCATCGGTGCCTCTCAGCCCATGTCGATGTTTGTGTTGGAGCCTCTGAACCAGATAAGGAAGTCATTGTGTCTCCTGTAATGAAAAAGCGGGCTGACGGTGCAGATAGGATTTCCAATATCTTGCCATGCTCAGGTGGAGGAAAAAAAGCAGCGTGCACTGCACAACCTTGAGCACAACACGTGTCAATCAGTTCCAATCCATTCAACCGCCCCAACATGTCCCCCATGTCCCCCTTGACGGAAGGATGAGATAAACCCGCTAACATGTCCAGTTTCTGCTTGTATTGGTGACTTTTACAAGCTCGGCATCTGTAGAATTGTGATCACTGTACAGTACTTTGAGGTCTTTCTGAGTAGATAATCCCACTGTCTTTTATTAGTTTAAAGGCTACTTTTGTTCATTCAAAAAAATGGCCACTCATCCCAATAACAAATATTGATCAGCCACAAATGACCATTCAAAAACGCTCTCTCAGAGGAGCAATACAGTAAATGCCGTTATGTCAGTGTACCACACAGTGAAGCTGCAGTTCTTTCTTTAAATAAGGAAAAATGGACACAAAACAATCTTTAAATTAAACAATCTTTAAGACTTCTGCTTATCACCATGAAAAATCCTTGTTTTTTAAAGATATACATGACCAGTAAATGGACTGCTGCCTATTTTCTTCATTAAGCCTCAGCTGCTTTGCTAAGGGACGATTAAAGTAGTAATATGTGGCTTTTCTAGGAGCAGTGAAAACACTACAACTAGCATGTTTTACAGCTTATGTCCCAGTAGAAAATCATAGGGGGCTTGGTTAGGTCATGTCCTGTGATTGGCTATTGGAAGTTAGACTGTGACACGTTTTACAGCCTGACTCCCAATAACCAATCACAGAGCTGCTTTGTCGTTTGGTGGCTAAGGTCATTCCCTGTGACAGGCTCATGGGGCCTAGTTGTTGTGTTTTTTGTGTTTCTACCCAGAGCAGTGCTTTTACATGAGATGCACACACCTAATTGGGCTATGATGAAAATGATAATCACCCCAATCAAAAATTAATATACCATTAAAATGATTTTGTAAACATCATTTTAAGGTGAAAATCTTACATAGTGTTGCTTTAAAGTAGGTGGTTAAAGTACCTCACACAGTGACAATAAAGCCGAGTCATACTGTGACAGGATAAACATGAAGACAAACTGGAATTAGCACAATTCTACATAGAAAAAAAAAATTGATATCTTTGTAGTAACAGAATTTTTAATTCACTTTAGTAGTGAACAGATACAGCTCTGGGGGAAAAATTAAGACCAGAAAGATCATTGGAAAATTATCACTTTATTTGGTTTTACTATTTATGCATACAGTCATGTGAAAAAATTAGGACACTCAATTAAATATTCAGTTCTTTATTAAGAAATGTTCACACATTGATGTCTAATCTTTGTAGAAGAGCTTGGAAGAACGAGGCGGTGCGATATATAAACCAAAGTTTATTATCAGCTCCTCTAACAAGTCTCATCTAAGTGCAGAAGCAAGAAAAGAGACCGAATACCTCCGGCTCTGTGAACTTATACTTGCACATAACAAAAGACATGCATATCAAAGGCTGACATCCCTCATTAACTTAATCCCCCCATTGTCTCCGTACTCCTCCTCATGGCCCTGGGGAGTGAGGGCAGCTCCTCCGGTCTCCACCGCAGTGTCTGGGAACGTCTTTGTTCTTCACTGGCGGTTGAGAGTCTTTGTCCTTTCTGAGGTGTGAAGTTGCCTTACATATGTAATCACCAAACATTCCCACATGCTTCAACATATGTAGGTTATGGAATATATGATTAATATAGCCCACAGCCCCCCCCCAAACGACTAAGAAAAGGACAATAGAAAAATTCACAGTTTAAGATAATTACTATGACATACTAACTGCTATACCTCTTGCCACAGAAGAAACTTTCCAGTAGCCATGCTCCTAAGAGAGTTCAGTGGTAATCATAACAGCATAGTAAAATCACAAGTCAGTCCTAAACTGTTACAGCACAATTAGTGAACAACTGTTGAGTAGTTTGCATCAGTCCCTGTGCCGTCTGGGTTTTAATCTTCTCCTGAATCTGCTGTGGGTCCGCTTAGGCGTCCTGCTGGGACCTTCCTGTAAGGAATCTGCAGCTTGGGGAGGAGAGTGATTATTTGTTCCCTGCAGGGGGGCTGAGTCTTTTCTCTTGGGGGGTCTACCCCGCCGAGGTGCTCTTGCCAACTGTGCAGGCTCGTCTCTCAACAAGAAGGCAGGTTTAAGTCTGTCAATGCTGACTGTTTCTTTTCTATCCCCAAAATCAAGCACAAAGTGTTTATCACCAGGTTCCAGCACTCTGAATGGCCCATCGTATGCTGGGCGGAAAGTTGGTTTTAAAGCTTCATGCCTAACAAAAACGAATTCAGCGTTTTTTAGAGCTTGGGGGACAAAAACCCGTGGAAAAGAGTGATGTGCCGGTCCGGGGAGAGAGTCTGGTCCGTTGCTGCCTAAAAACCTCGAGGCTGGAAGATGCCCTGGCTCTGAGTTCTCTGGTAAAAATTCACCCGGGAGCCTGAGAGGTTGTGCAAAAACTAATTCTGCTGGAGAGGCGTCTAGATCCTCTTTAGGCGCAGCACGCAACCCCAATAAAACCCAGGGAAGTTTATTTACCCAATTTGTATCCGTTAGTGAGGCTCTGAGGGTGGCTTTTAAAGACCTGTGAAAACGCTCGCATAACCCATTAGCCTGAGGGTGATAAGCGGTGGTGCGGTGAATTGTTGCCCCTAAGCTGCTGGACATGGCTGACCAAAGCTCCGAGACAAATTGAGGCCCCCTATCGGACGTGATGTCCGATGGGACGCCGAAACGTGCCACCCAGTTTGTCAAAAAAACGCGAGCGACTTCCTCCGCTGTAGTTGACGCCAGAGGGACTGCCTCTGGCCAGCGCGTGGTGCGGTCTATCATTGTTAACAGGTGTGTGAAACCTTGGGAGGAAGGTAGTGGCCCCACGAGGTCGACATGAACGTGGTCGAACCTTCTAGCAGGGATTGGAAAAGGCTCCAGAGGGGCTTTTGTGTGTTTGTGTATTTTGGCACGCTGACAAGAAATGCAAGTTTTTGCCCATTCTTTTACGTTTTTGCGCAGGCCCGGCCACACAAACTTTTCGGCGAGTGAATTGAGTCGAAAATACGGCGGCGCCATGTGGCTGGGACTAACGGGCGAGGTCGGCCAGTTGAAATATCGCATATTGGGGGGGGGGGGCACGCCGTCGCGTAAACCCCTTTCCTCCAGCCTTAACCCTGTTGGTCCAGACAGGAGTGCGCGCACGTCCGCGTCACTGCTTTGTTCCTCTGCCATGGCTGCATAATCTATCCCTGCATGGATAGGTGCTGCGTATGTGTCCGCGTTAGTGAAGAGTTCTGCGGCCGAGGCAGTATAATCTGTCTCCTCATGCTCTGGCGATGTCACAGCGCGAGAGAGGCAGTCTGCTACCACGTTAAGTTTGCCTGCCACATGTCGAATGTCTGTGGTGAACTCTGAAATCGCAGCCAGCTGTCTTTGTTGCCTGCCTGACCATGGTTCTGAAAGTTTAGCCATCGCAAAGGTGAGTGGTTTGTGGTCTACAAAAGCCGTGAAACTCCGCCCTTCTAACCAGAACTGGAAGTGGCGGATGGATAAATGAAGCGCTAGCAGCTCCCTGTCAAAAGTGCTGTACTTACACTCAGTTTGGTTTAGCGTTTTGCTGAAGAATGCCAAAGGTTGCCAGATCCCGCTGACATGTTGTTCTACAACTGCCCCTATAGCTAGGTCCGAAGCGTCTGTGATTAGTGCAATGCGGGCCAAGGGATCGGGGTGAACTAAAAATGTGGCATTAGCTAGAGCGCTCTTTACTTCCGCGAAGGCGCGTTCGCGCTCCGGGGTCCATTCGACCGCGTTGGAAGCTTTCTGTTTTCTGAGCGCGTCATATAAGGGCTGCATGAGCTGAGCTGCGTGGGGGAGGAAACGGTTGTAAAAATTAACCATTCCTAAAAATTCTTGCAGCGATTTGACCGTTTGTGGCCGTGGGAAACTTTTTATCGCGTGAACTTTGTCTGGAAGTGGAACTGCCCCTTTCGGAGAAACTCTGTGTCCTAAAAAATCAATTTGCGACACGCCGAATTTGCATTTGGCTGGATTGATTATTAACCCGTGCTCTTCTAGTCTCTGAAAAACCGTAGTGAGGGGCTGCTCGTGTTCTTCCTCAGACCAGCTGGCTACCAGCATGTCGTCGAGGTAGACGAAAACAAAAGGAAGGTCGCGTAATACTGCGTCCATCATCCGCTGAAAAGTTTGAGCAGCGCCTTTGAGGCCGAAAGGCATCCGCAAAAATTCAAAAAGGCCGAAAGGGGTTATTACCGCTGTTTTAGGAATGTCCTCTGCTCGAACTGGGACTTGATGATAACCGTGGACCAGGTCTATTTTTGAAAAAATGCGCGCACCCGCCAGATGCAGTGAAAAATCCTGAATGTGAGGAATTGGGTAGCGGTCATGCGCTGTCGCATTGTTTAATCTGCGGTAATCTCCGCACGGTCTCCAAGAACCGTCGGATTTCGGAACCATGTGAAGTGGCGAGGCCCAGGGGCTCTTCGAGCGTCTAACAATGCCTAATTTTTCAAGGGTAGTAAACTCGTCCCGAGCTATGGTGAGTTTGGCCGCGTCTAAGCGGCGAGCTTTGGCAAATACGGGTAGGCCCATTGTGGGAATAAAGTGTTCAACCCCGTGTTTAGCCACAGTGGCTGAGAATTTGGGAATTGTGAGTGCTGGAAATTGGGTGAGGAGTTGCTCAAACTTACCTCCTGCTGTGCTGACGCTAGCCTGCACAGGTGGTGGAGAAAGTCGGGCTGAGCAGGGAATAGAAGCAAAGGACAGTGCATTAACCAAGCGTCTATTCGCTAACCGTGTGCACACAAAAAGTCTGCACCCAACAAGTTAAAACTCACCGCCGCTACAACAAATGTCCATCTGTAGTTGCGGCCGTGGATGTGGAGGTGCAGGCTCTTTTCACCGAAAGTGTCAATGCTGGAGCCGTTGGCTGCCACCGCTCCGTTGCCCCGGGTGCCCATGGCTCGATCTGCTTGGGAGGGCATGACGAAACTCAGTTGAGCTCCTGTGTCAATAAGGAACTGCTTGTCGGTGTGTCCATCCGTCACATATAACAGCTTACTCTTCTCGCCGAGAACCGCTGCCGTTAACGGCTCTCGGCTTTGGCGTTTAAATTTGCAGGGGGGAACACATTTGTGAGCCTTCTCGGCGAAGCGGTGGTGGTAATAACAAACATCCCTCCGTCTGTTACGTTTTGGCCGTGTCGCTGTCACCGCGGGCTGGATCTGCTCCGTGGGTTGAGGCTCGTCGTGGCTCTGGGCATCAGCGTTGAGGTCTGCGGATGCTGCTGTGGGTGTCTGTTCCCTGCAGGCGTTGACGAGTCGTTGAGCTTTGTTGGCCAGCACGCGGAAGTCTTGCTGGGTGTTGCATCGCATGTTGGCGAGCGTCCCTCTCATGTGTGGCGGCAGCGTGCTGAGGAATACGAATTGGAAGAGGAAGTTGTCATTGTCCTCCTCTTTAAGCTGCAGCAAGTCCTCCATGAGGGCTTTAGGTCTGCGTCCTCTGTGGCCGTAGACCGCCAGGATCCTCTCGGCTCTCTCTTCGGCTGAGGGGACGTAATTTGCCACGATGGTTGCTTTCAGTATTTCATATTTGTCTTGGACCGGCGGCCGCCGGATTATGCTCCGCACACACCTCGAAGTGGCGGCGTCGAGTTTGGCGACGATGTGATAGAACTTCGTATCGTCGGCCGTGATGCCCACCAGTGTAAACTGGGCTTTAGCTTGTTGAAACCACGAGGCGGGGTCTTCCTGCCAGAAGTCCGGCAGCTTGACAGCGACGGCATTTGTGTAGACCATCACTGCTGTGTCCGCAGGGTGAGAATGCCTTGCCTCGGCTCTCTCAGCGGCGCTGGTGCTCGGTTGAGCCCTCTCTATCACTTCTGCCGGGGGGGAACGTCGTCCATCTGTTCCCCTGTCTGCGTGGGCGCCGGCGTCTGCCTGGGTCGCCACAGATGAGTCGATCGCGGGGGAACGCCTCAGGTCCATACTCGTGTCAGGGGTCACCAGTGTAGAAGAGCTTGGAAGAACGAGGCGGTGTGATATATAAACCAAAGTTTATTATCAGCTCCTCTAACAAGTCTCATCTAAGTGCAGAAGCAGAAGCAAGAAAAGAGACCGAATACCTCCGGCTCTGTGAACTTATACTTGCACATAACAAAAGACATGCATATCAAAGGCTGACATCCCTCATTAACTCAATCCCCCCATTGTCTCCGTACTCCTCCTCATGGCCCTGGGGGGTGAGGGCAGCTCCTCCGGTCTCCACCGCAGTGTCTGGGAACGTCTTTGCTCTTCACTGGCGGTTGAGAGTCTTTGTCCTTTCTGAGGTGTGAAGTCGCCTTACATATGTAATCACCAAACATTCCCACATGCTTCAACATATGTAGGTTATGGAATATATGATTAATATAGCCCACAATCTTGTTTTTATTTATCTCTGAAAAAGCAGGTGATTTAATTGAAGGTAAATAACAAAAAATAACCTTGTTTTACTCACTGAACAAAAGATATCTACAAAAATGCATATTCTAACTGAGGAAAAAGTTAGGACACCCTACTGCCTAATACAGTGGTGTGAAAAAGTGTTTACCCCCTTCCTGATTTCTCATTTTTTTGTATGTTTGTCACACTTAAATGTTTCAAGTCATTAAACAAATTTAAATATTAGACAAAGCCAATGCAAGTAAACACAAAATGCAGTTTTTAAATGAAGGTGTTTATTAATAAGGGTGAAAAAATCCAAATCTTTATGACCCTGTGTGAAAAAGTGATCCCCCCCAAAAAAAAACAAAACAAAACATAAATTAACTGTGATTGATCACATCTTTGGAAAGTTGAGTTCAATTTCTGTAGCCACACCCAGGCATAATTACTGCCACACATGCTCTCAATCAAGAAATCACTTAAATAGGACCTGCCTGACAAAGTGAAGTAGACCAAAAGATCGTCAAAAGCTAGACATCATGCTGCGATCCAAAGAAATTCAGAAACAAAGAAGAAACAAAGTAATTGAGATCTGTCAGTCTGGAAAAGGTCATAAAGCCATTTCTAAAGCTTTGGGACTCCAGCGAACCACAGTGAGAGACATTATCCACAAATGGTGAAAACATGGAACAGTGGTTAACCTTCCCAGGAGTGGCCAGCCGACCAAAATTACCCCAAGAACACAGTGACGACTCATCCAAGAGGTCACAAAAGACCCCACAACAACATCCAAAGAACTCCAGGCCTCACTTGCCTCAGTTAAGGTCAGTGTTCATGACCCCACCATAAGAAAGAGACTGGGCAAAAATGGCCTGCATGGCAGAGTTCCAAGACGAAAACCACTGCTGAGCAAAAAGAACATAAATGCTCATCTCAGTTTTGGTAGAGGACATCTTGATGATCCCCAAGACTTTTGAAAAAAATACTCTGTGGACTGACGAGACAAAAGTTGAAATTTTTGGAAGATGTGTGTCCCATTACATCTGGTGCAAAAGTAACACAGCATTTCAGAAAAGGAACATCTTACAAACAGTAAAATATGGTGGTGGTAGTGTGATGGTCTGGGGCTGTTTTGCTGCTTCAGGACCTGGAAGACCTGCTGTGATAAATGGAACCATGAATTCTGCTGTCTCCCAAAAAATCCTGAAGGAAAATGTCCGGCCATCTGTTTGTGACCTTAAGCTGAAGCGCACTTGGGTTGTGCAGCAGGACAATGATCCAGAG
This sequence comes from Pholidichthys leucotaenia, assembly GCA_020510985.1. NCBI lineage: Eukaryota > Metazoa > Chordata > Actinopteri > Cichliformes > Pholidichthyidae > Pholidichthys > Pholidichthys leucotaenia. The sequence goes on along the minus strand of CM035840.1, from coordinate 328,901,004 downwards.
CACACCAGCAAGTCCACCTCTGAATGGCTTTAGAAAAACAAAAGGAAGACTTTGGAGTGGCCTAATCAAAGTCTTGACCTGAATCCGATTGAGATGCTGTGGCATGACCTTAAAAGGTGGTTCATGCTCAAAAACCCTCCAATGTGGCTGAATTACAACAATTCTGCAAAGATGAGTGGGCTAAAATTCTTCCACAGTGCTGTAAAAGACTCATTGCCAGTTATCGCAAATGCTTGATTGCAGTTGTTGCTACTAAGGGTGGCCCAACCAGTTATTAGGTTTAGGGGGCAATCTCTTTTTCACACAGGCCATGTAGGTTTGGATGTTTTTCCCTTAATAATGAACACCTTCATTTAAAAACTGCATTTTGTGTTTACTTGTGTTATCTTTGTCTAATATTTAAATTTGTTTGATGATCAGAAACATTTAAGTCTGACAAACTTACAAAAAAATGAGAAGTCAGGAAGGGGGAAAAAACCTTTTCACACCACTGTAGCCAGTGTTACCCCCTTTCGCTGAAAAAACTTCAGTGAGACGCTTCTTGTAGCCATTTACCAGTCTCTGACATCGGTCTGAGGAAAGTTTGCCCCACTCCTCAACACAGAATTCTTCTGTTTGAGGGGTTTCTTGCATGTACAGCCCGTTTCAAGTCGCCTCACAGCATCTCAATTCTTAGTTTTTAGCCAGTCCTTGGTGGATTTACTGGTATGTTTTGGGTCATTGTCATGTTGCAGGGTCCAGTTCTGCTTCAGCTTTAATATTTTTATGGATGGTCTCACATGGTCTTCAAGCACCCTCTGATGCATGATAGAATTCATGGTGGATTCTATGATGGTGAGCTGACACTTCCATGACACTTCCACCTCCATGCTTCACAGTTGGTATGAGGTTCTTTTCCTGGAATGCTGTATTTGGTCTACGCCAAATGTGGCCTCTGTTCTGGTGTCCAAATAATTCAATTTTAGACTCATCTGTCCAAAGAACATTATTCCAGAAGTCCTGGTCTTTGTCTACATTCTCTCTGGCAAACTTCAGTCTGGCCTTCATGTTTCTCTTAGAGAGCAAAGGTTTCCTCCTTGCATGCCTTCCATGCAAGTTAAACTTGTACAGTCTTTCTGATTGAAGAGGCATGCACTTTCTCATCAACAGTAGCAAGAGCCTGCTCTAGGTCCCGTGATAACATTTTAGGGCTTTTGGAGACTTCTTTTAGCATCTTGTAGTCTGCTTTCGGGGTAAACTTGCGTGGACGGCCAGACCTGGGCATGTTGGCAGTTGTTTTGAATGTCCTTCTCTTGTAGACTATTTTCCAGACAGTGGAATGGCTCATTTCAGATTCTTTTGAGATCTTTTTAAATCCCTTACCAGACTCATAAGCTGCTACAATCTTCTTTCTGAAGGCCTCAGACAGTTCTTTCGATCTCACCATGGTGTTCACTCTCACTTCAACAGTCAGGAGGACACCAAACTAAATGTCTGAGGTTTAAATAGGATAAGTGTCCTTCAAAAAGCAGAGTAACGATGTTCTAATCATGTGCACCTGACGTGATACACCTGTGTGTGATTTAGCCATTTTGAGTGGGAATAAATGTGGGGTATCCTAATTTATTCCTCAACAGAAATTGCATGTTTTTAGAATTACATCCATCCATCTTCTACCACTTTTCCGGAGGTCCGGGTCGCGTAGGCAGCAGTTCAAGCAGAGAAGCCCAGACTTCCCTCTCCCCAGCCACCTGCTCCAGCTCTTCAGAGAGGATACCAAGGCGTTCCCAGACCAGCTGGGAGACATAGTCTTTCCAGCGAGTCCTGGGTCTGCTCTGGGGTCTCCTTCCAGAGGGACATGCCCGAAACACCTCAAGTGGGAGGCGTCCAGGAGGCATTCTGATCAGATGCCCATACCACCTCTACTGGCTACTTTCAAAGTGGAGGAGCAGCGGTTCTACTCTGAGCCTCTTCCAGATGACTGAGCTCCTCACCCTATCTCTGAGGGTGAGTCCAGCAATCCTACAAAGAAAGCTCATTTCAGCCACTTGTATCTGCGATCTCATTCTTTCGGTCATTACCCAAAGCTCATGACCATAGGTGAGGGTAGGAACGTAGATTGACTGGTAAGTCGACAGCTTTGCCTTAGAACTTAGCTCCCTCTTCACCACAACAGACCGGTACAACATCCGCATCACTGCAGATGCTGCTCCAATTCATCTGTCAATCTCTCGCTCCATTCTGCCCTCACTCGTAAATAAGACCCCAAGATACTTAAAATCCTCCACTTGTGGCAGGAGTTTGTCCCCAACCCGGAGAGGACAATTCACCTTTTTCTGGCTGAGGACCATGAACTCAGACTTGGAGGTACTGATTCTCATCCCAGCCGCTTCACACTCAGCAGAAAACCATCCCAGTAAGACCTGTAGGTCATTGCTGGATGAAGCCAGCAGGATAACATCATCTGTAAACAACAGAAATGAGATCCTGTGATCACCAAGCATGACACCCTTCGTTCCCTGGCTGCGCCTAGAAATCCTGTCCATAAAAATTATGAACAGGATCGGTGACAAGGGGCAGCCCTGGCGGAGTCCAACTCTCACTGGGAATGAGTCCGACCGAGTGTTGGCAACATGAACCAAACTCTCACAATGGTCATACAGAGACCAAATAGCTCATAACAACAAGTCCGATACCCCATACTCCCGAAGCACCCCCCACGAAAAACCACGAGGGACGTGGTTGAATTCCTTCTCCAAGTCCACAAAACACACGTAAACTGGTTGGGCAAACTCCCACGAACCCTCGAGGATTCACGAGAGGGTAAAGAGCTGGTCCGATGTGCCATGGCCAGGACGAAAACCACACTGCTCCTCTTGAATCCAAGGTTCAACCAACAGCCGGACTCTCCTCTCCAGTACCTTGGCATAGACCTTCCCAGGGAGGCTGAGGAGTGTGATCCCTCTAAAGTTGGAGCACACCCTCCGGTCCCCTTTTTTGAAGAGAGGAACCACCACCTCAGTTTTCCATGCCAAAGGCACTGCCCCCAACCTCCATGCAATGTTGCAGAGGTGTGTCAACCATGATAGCCCTACAGCATCCAGGGTCTTGAGATATTCAGGGCGAATCTCATCCATCCCAGGGGCCCGGCCACCAAAGAGATTTTTAACCACCTTGGCGACCTCAGCCACTGTGATAGGCGAGTCGTCCCCCTCGTCCACAAGCCCTGCTTCCTCTGTGGAAGGCATGTCAGTGGGATTGAGGAGCTTCTTGAAGTATTCCTTCCACCGCCCAACGATATCCCCGGTCGAAATCAGCAGCGCCCCATCCGCACCATACACAGTGTGGACAGGGAGCTGCTTCCCCCTCCTGAGCCACCGGACAGTTTCCCAGAATTTCTTCGAGGCCAACTGAAAGTCTCGTTCCATGGTCTCACCAAACTCCTTCCACACCCGAGTTTTTGCTTCAGCAACCACCCGAGCTGCACTCCGCTTGGCCTGCCGGTACACCTCAGCTGCTTCGGGAGTCCCGCAAGCCAACCAAGCTTGATAGGACTCCTTCAGCTTAATGGTCCCCCTCACCACTGGCGTCCACCACTTGGTACGGAGGTTGCCACCACAAGATGCCCCGACGACCTTGCGACCGCAGCTCTGGGCAGCCGCTTCAACATTGGAGGTGGAGAACATGGCCCATTCAGACTCCATGTCTTCAGACTCCCTCGGAATGTGATTGAAGTTCTTCCGGAGGTGGGGGTTGAAGATGTCCCAGACAGGAGCCTCAGCCAGACTTTCCCAGCACACCCTCACTATATGTTTGGGTCTACCAGGTCTGAATGGCATCCTCCCCTGCCATCGGATCCAACTCACCACCAGGTGGTGATCAGTTGACAGCTCTGTACCTCTCTTCACCTGAGTGTCCAAGACATATGGTCGCTGGTCTGATGACACGATAATAAAATCGATCATTGACCTGCGACTTAGGGTGTCCTGGTGCCAGGTGCACATATGGACACCCTTATGCTTGAACATGGTGTTCGTTATTAACAAACTGTGGTTAGCACAGAAGTCCAGTAACTGAACACCACTCGGGTTCAGATTGGGCAGGCTGTTCCTCCCAGTCACCCCCCTCCAGGTTTCACTGTCATTGCCCACGTGCGCATTGAATTCCCCCAGTCGGACAATGGAGTCTCCAAGAGGACCACTCTCCAGCACCCCAGTCAGACACTCCAAGGAATTACATTTTACAGAAAAATTTGAAAAGTCTTTTCTTCAGTTTTAATTGTTTAGTTATATTACTTGAATCTCCCAGTATTGTTACCTCCGCCAAGGAGGTTATGTTTTTACTGGGGTTTGTCTGTTTGTCTGTCTGTTACCAACATAATTCAAAAAGTTATGAATGGATTTTGACGAAATTTTCAGGACAAGTCCAAAATGGGACAAGGAAGAAATGATTAGATTTTGGTGATGATCTGAGAGTGCATACCTCCACCAAGGCCTTTGTTTGTATTTGTGCAGCAGGATTACACAAAAACTACTGGATGGATTTGGATGAAATTTTCACCAGAGGTGGTTCTTGGGCTACAGAGGAACCCATTATATTTTGATGATGATCTGAGAATGCATACCTCAGCCAAGGCTCTTATCTTCTCACAGTGTGTTAGCAACAATACTCCAAAACTGATGAACGGATTTTGATGAAATTTTCAGGAAAGGTGTGTAATGGCACGGGGAACAGATGATTAGACTTTGGTGATGATCTGAGAGTGCATACCTCCACCAAGGGCTTTGTTTGTTTTTGTGCAGCAGGATTACACAAAAACTACTGGATGGATTTGGATGAAATTTTCACCAGAGGTGGTTCTTGGCCTACAGAGGAACCTTTTATATTTTGGTGATGATCTGAGAATGCATACCTCAGCCAAGGCTCTTATCGTCTCACAGTGTGTTAGCAACAATACTCCAAAACTGATGGACAGACTTTGATGCAATTTTCACCACAAGTGGCTATAGGCCTACACACAAACCCACTACATTTTGGAGGTGATCCGTGACAAACGAAAGGACCCTTAGCGGAGGTATGCGCTCTATGAGTGCTTTTCTAGTTTTTTTATATTATTGGACTCTGATCTAAAAACGATTAAATGGGTTGAAAGTGACAAGAGTCATTAACGGCAGCCAAAAACCTCAAGAGAATTAAACCTCAACTAAGGTTCAAGTGACCTTTATTACCTCCGCCAAGGAGGTAATGTTTTTACCGGAGTTTGTCAGTTTGTCTGTTACCAACATAACTCAAAAAGTTATGAACGGATTTTGACGAAATTTTCAGGACAAGTCCGAAATGGGACAAGGAAGAAATGATTAGATTTTGGTGATGATCTGAGAGTGCATACCTCCACCAAGGTCTTTGTTTGTATTTGTGAAGCAGGATTACACAAAAACTACTGGATGGATTTGGATGAAATTTTTACCAGAGGTGGTTCTTGGCCTACAGAGGAACACATTATATTTTGGTGATGATCTGGGAATGCATACCTCGGCCAAGGCTCTTCTCATAGTGTGTCAGCCACAACACTCCAAAACTAATGGACAGACTTTGATGCAATTTTCACCACAACTGGCTCTCGGCCTACACACAAACCCATTACATTTTGGAGGTGATCCATGACAGACTGAAGGAGCCTTGGTGGAGGTATGTGCTCTCTGAGTGCTTTTCTAGTTAAAATTGATATTAAATATCCATATGTCCAAATATGTTAAAAACACAGGCTTTCATAAGGTGTCCTAATTTTTCACATGACTGTATGTGTTTGAGTAAAATTAACATTTTTGTTTTATTCACTAACCTACTGAAAACAACTCACCCAAATTCCAAGTCAAAATATCATAATTTAAAGCATGTATTTACAGAAAATGACAACTGGCCAAAACAACAAAAAGATTTAGATTTAGAGCAAATAATGCAAAGAAAACAAGTTCATTCTTTTAACATGGGAAGAATTCAGAAATTGGTATTTGCATGTTGGGCAGCTTGGTGGCGCAGTGGTTAGCACTGTGGCAGCACAGTAAGAAGGCCACAGGTCCAATCCTACCCCCTGACCATCAGTGACCCTTCTGTGTGGAGTTTGCATGTTCTCCCCGTGTCAGCGTGGGTTTACCCCAGGTACTCCAGTTTCCTTCCACAAGCCAAAGACATGCAAGTTAGGTTAATTGGAGACTCTAAAGTGGCCCTAGGTGTGAATGTGTGTGTGAATGGTGAAGGGATTGGCGCCGTACCATGGCTGCCTCATCCATCCAGGTGGATGCCCTGTAATTTCCCTCTGGGAATTAATAAAGTATACAAAAAAGAAAAAAAATTGTGGAATAATTCTGATTATTATTTGCAGCTGTCATGTATCTTACCATGCTTAGATGATCCCCTAATCAGTACCTCCTTAAGTAGATTGAGGTGTCCTTGTGTTGGAATTCAACAGATACTCAAATTGAATGTCTTTCATACGTGTAGAGATGCTAATTTAGAAAAGATTTTGCAGTGGTCTCTTATTTTTTTTCCAGAGCTGTACAGAGATGCACGTCTAAGCTTGATGTTTTATGCTGACGACCTCCGTCTCATGACTGCAGACCCCTCCCTCTATAAGATTGCCGAAGCTTCCACAGTTTCTTGGTGTATCTCCAGAGGCTCGGCCTGCAGGTTTTCTTGTCACCCTCCAGCATGTCCATGTGGGCCCCACCAAAGGTTAAATCTCAGCTGTCATGTGGGTTTGTCTGCAGGGATTTTACCTGCTTTAATTAAACCCACCTGGGGCCCAGGTGGGTTTAAAGCGGGTACCTGTGCCACCAACATGGAAACCATGGACAAGCCTACATAAGACCCATGTGACAGCCTAGATTTAACCTTTGGTGGGCCCCACATGGGCATGCTGGCTGGGGAGTTCCTCCTCACACTCATGGATCCTGTGGCCTCCAGGCCCAGGAGGTGAGGGTTTCCTGACTGGTCCCTAAATGGTGCCTCCCACCTGCTCACGAAAACCTCAACAGAAAAATGGTTCTGGCAGGGTGTCCCAGTGTCAGAATTCAAAAGGAGAGACTTGATAGCCCGTGTTAGGATAGCCAGGATGAAGCCAGCCGTGCTTGTGTTCCCATCAGTGGACCAGTGAGGAGTTGGATTAAGACTATAGGACTGGACAGAACCCTCCATCCCCCTTCATTGTGTATTCCAACGTTGATCAATCAGCTGTCAGGAATCAACTTGATTTAGACAGAGGTCATCAGCACATCTGATGTTTATCTCACTGTTGAAGTGGATTTTATCATCCACTGACACTAAAGTTTTATTTTTTCTCAGTAGACCTCTGTGTGTCATTTTGCACAGTGGCCTGCCCAACAAAATCCCTTTTTTTGACTGTCCTGGCTGAAAGACATCTAAAATTGCCTAAATGCAACCTTAAAATAGTTTACTTCAGACACAGTCACATAATAAAGATGTTCATATTCTTACATTTCATTTTCAATTCATGTCATCTGTCCTGGTTTTCATGTCTTAGCCTAACTGCAAATAAGGCTATGTTCAGAATACAGGCAAATATGGCCCAAATCTGCTTTTTTAATCACAGTCTCAACAACACAAACTGCATTCAACCTGACGTTTTCAAATCAGACCTGGGCTGCTTTCATATGTGGTCCTAAATCAGATACAGATCAGCCATTTTGCAATGTGAGCTCAGTCTGTCCCTCTAGTGAAACAGTCTTATAAATCTGAGATGTTTTCTTCATAAATTCTGAACTTTTTTTGCATAAATTTGCAAGATTTTGCTGTAATTTTCCTAGCTTTTCTTTGTTCATTTGCACATTGTCTTCTCATAAATGTTCGTTTATTGCAAATTTATGACTTTTCCTTTGTAACTTAACAATCTTTCAATTTTTTTCTAAATCTTTTTCCTCTTAAAGTTTGTTTTTTCCTGCAAAATTTGGAACATTTTCCTTATAAATAAGCAATGCTTTTGTATGAATTTTATTTGATTAAATATGCAAATTTTTAAAATAAATATGCAGAGTGCTGTCGGTGAGCTTCACTTGCCAATGGTTCTGCAGCCAGAACCTTCTTGTTTATTTCCATATATACGGCGTGCTGCATATTCATGTGACATTTTATTAGTTATCTTATTTCATTATTTATTTTTAGACATGTTAGTTTTCCGCACGAGCTGGTTCACACTGGACTCTAATATTAGAGCATCTAAACAATAGCATGAAAAAATCCATATTGAGCATTTAAGACCTGCAGTCTGAACGTAGCCTAGCTGAAGTGAGGCTGATCTCACACACCGATGCATGACTTCACCTTTTGCATCCTCCATTTGCACACAGACACACGAACAAGCACGCACACCTCCAACAGTAACGTCTTTCCTCTGATTCCTAACAGCCTGAGTCTTGGCCTGTGTTGCAGGAGGATGAGACGGGCGAGGGGCGCTTCAGCTTCCCCGGCTACGGCATGGGCCCCGCCTGCCTGCAGGCCAAGGACGGCATGGCCATTAAAGGCAACAACAACAACGCCCCGACCTCGGCCGCGCCCGAGAAGAGCATCGAGGAGATGAAGAAGCTGTTCATCAGTCGGGCCAAGCGCATCGACACGGTGTCCCGCGTGGCCTTCCCGCTCGTCTTCCTCATTTTTAACATTTTCTACTGGATCATTTACAAGATCATCCGCAGCGAGGACATCCACAAGCAGTAGTGCTGAGGCCTAGGAGGAGGAGGAGAAGGAGGAGTAGGAAGGTGCAGCAAAACAAAAAGAGAGGAACAGAGATATCGGTGCCCCTTCTTTCACCATGCCTCCTTCCCTCACCCTCTTCCTTCAACCTCGCCCCTGTGGTCGAGGATAAGTTGCTTTTTTGTGGCAGTCTACCCCACCTGACCCCTAATAGATATTATTTATTTAAAGTATTTATTGCTTTATTTCCCCTTTATGCTCCTTTCCCACCCTGAATTCCTCCAGTCTCCTTTCCCCCGTTTCCCATCTCTTTACACCTCCCCGAATAATCCGGACCAGTGCAATAGCAATGCAGTAAAATGCATGATATATGAATGTGGCAATATATTAAAGAAAAGATGAAAATTAAACTTTTTTTAGCAGGCACACCCAACAAACTCTGTGGAGGGGTGAATGGATGGAAACAAATGGAGACAATGATGAAGGAGTCGTGTCAAAGGATCTTGATTTTATTTTTTCTGTGAAGACATAATTCTATGTGGAAAAAAAGTGATTCTGAAAGAGATGTGCAAGCAGCAGTGTAATATATTCATATATTATTGGGAAAGATGTGGGGGGAAAATGGGGGGGGAAGATGGATTTTTCATCGAAAAAAGACAAAAAGGAAGAAAGAAAAGAGGATCGGTGCTTCAGTTCAGTAAGATGACGAAAGGATCACACATTCTATATATCTAGATTTGCTTCAAATGTGTTTTGCAAGCACTCGTCAAAGCTTCCCCTCCCTCCTTCTGCCCACAAAACCAAACCTTGAACTGTAGAGACACCCGAGGTTTGCTGCCGCTGTCAATCACACCGAATGGACACAAAGAAAAAAAAACTATTGATGGACAAGCAGATTATGAGACAAAAAAAAAAATCTCATTTATGTGGTCAAAGTGTTCCTCTACCTGCCCTTAATTTATGTCATATTTCATTTGTTTTGTTTTTCTATTTACCTCTTATATCAGTGTGCCAACTAAACATGTCACTCGTGGCTCTCAACTAGAGGAAGGTGGCGGCGGGTGAATCGTCTCCTCTCGTGCTTCTTGTCCTTTTTATTTATTTTTTTCTTAACTCAAGACAGAGCTGCTGCTCATCGTCGGACGGAGTTGAAAGGGCAGATGCTTGTTAGTGTTCTTTGTGGTGTGTTCATGGGGACGGAAACACAGACATGTTTACATCTTCGTAGTGCTTCCTCCCTTGCTTTGACCCCGCCTTAATGTGACCCCACTCCCCCACCCCCAACTTCCACCGATCCTGCCCAAAACTGGGAGGAGATATGTTGTGAATCCGGTTAGAACACCTGTGATACCTTAATTAACTGTGTTTCATATCACTCACAGGCACTGATTTCACTATAGTGACACACAGCTTACAAACACAACAGCGGGACTGACTAGATTTGACCTGTAGGGGGTTTGTTGGGGTTTGGTCAGATTTTTTTTTTTCTCCTACTTTGCACCAGGCTTCTCTATGCAATGATCGGTATATGCAATTATGATTTGTCATACCTCTCGGTTCCATTTTTTTCTTAAATATCTTAGGGTTTTTTTGCACATCCCACAGCTGATATCAATGTGCTGTCATGGAAATGTGTATAAATGGATAAGGTTGTTTTGCGTGTCCTGTAGGCCTGCACAGATTTTAAGCAGTTTGTGTGCTCAATACTGCAATGGGCCACATTTCACAACTTCTAAAGCCACTCGTAACGTTGGGCAGGATGGAGCCAGTAACAAAAAAAAGATTCCACTTGGTGCCTTTTTCTCCACAACCCTCCCGTCTTGTTTTCAACTTGTGTTTACGTCTGGGTGTACGTTACCTTTATTTTACTCATTAAATACACATTTTTAAGTGGTTTACATTACGGGACTTGTTAGGGTTAGGATTAAGGTAGTTGAAGTGGCTCTAATGTACACATTAGGAAGGAAAATAGTCAGAAGGAAATAGTCTTCAGTTCCCCGAAGGTATGTGTCTACTGCGTCTCAGGTTTCGCCACAGGTTCTCTGCTTCTAATTTAGTGTCTTTGTGAAATGCTTCACAATGAAATCTGGTAGTATCGTGCTGTGATTTTGGCTGCAAGGTGTAGAGTGATCCGTACGTTCATCTGCACAGTCTTAATGAGAATGAGCTCCGTCAAGCATGAACTGTTTGCTGCAGCAAACTTGTGCAAAACTTTTGAATGTGTACTCAACAATTTAGCATCGAAGCAATTTATTTCTCAATTCAAATGTTTTCACAAACACTTTTCACTGCCTTTTCAAAATATTTGAGACAGTTTACTGTCAAGCAGGACTGTTTCTAGCTTTTGGGGGGCCCTATGCAAAATTGTGTTTGAAGGTGCCCATTTGTGTAAGAGGGAAGAGTTCAACCCCTTTAAAATGTGGGAAAAACATTTCCCCTACCACCAAAAACAATAAAAAACTGGGTTGTTATCTATATGAACAGAAATTAAACCATTACATTAAATACAAATTTACCAGCATCCATATGAATTTACATCCAACAACACACTGAAAATGAAAAGAAAATAGCGTATTACCTAGACTAAAAATACAATCAACAAGCATATGTTTTAATTTGCAAATGAACGCTTAAAATTCCCACCTTCTTTGTGATAATTATGTGACCTTTTGTGCATAAAGTTTTTATGTTTTAAGCATACATTTTTAAATTTTATCAAGTTTTCAACGTTTTGAATTGAATTTTGCTACTTTTTTTCTTGTAAATTTACTTTTCCTCATTTGGGAGAATTTCATCTTAGATGTCTTTAATGTGATGAAAATAAAAAACAATCCATATACAGTATAACCTCTGAGATAAACTAAATCGTATATAAAGAAACACTTCCTGCAAAATAACAGAAGAATAGTGATTTCATCTGACTAAAGATGCAGTCATTTGTAGTAAGAACAGGCTATTACAGTATAAACAAGTGCAGGTGGGGGAAAAAAAATCGATGCATCGTAGTATCACAATGCTTTGTAGTGATGACACTGTATCAATTCAGAGACACTAGTATTGCGATACATATTAAGAAACACAACTTGTCTATTTAAGCACCAAAGTAATAAAAAACAGTTGACTCTTTAGTCCACTAGATGGTGCCAAATGCTCACTGTCTGGTTAGGTCAGCACAGCAAAGGCGTGACTCCTAAGATCTAGTCTGGAGTTGGGCAAGACAAAGATTGGGATGGAAAATCCCAATACATGATATTGCAATACTCAGCATATCGCAAGATCATGATAGTATCGCATCGCTGCCCAAGCATCATGATAGTGCGGCTCCTTGTGATTCCCACCCCTATAAACAAGGTTTAATGCACAATGTTGTAATTTAACAACCTTGCATTTCTCAAAAGACCAGCCTCAGAAAAAAAGGCTGATGTTCCAGGAAACTAGGGTTCCCCCATTGGTTTCTAGCTCTATAGTGGCTCTATGTTGGATCTGCCAGACTGCTGCCCCTGCACATGCACTAAATGTACATGCATGCGCAGCAAGACAAATTGATTTAATTTACAACTGGATAAATATGGTTTTGAATAACCTGCTGATTTTTATTAACTACTTGGTCACATCTTCAGTACACAAATGTGTCACTTTTGAACAGTATTCTGTCTACCTATGTTTTCATGCAGGGCACTGATCTTACTTCCGGGTACTAATCTTAAAGCGAAAGGATCCCTTCAAAAATCTTGGAGTACCCACCCACTGTTAGATGCATCTTCCAGTCAAGGGCAGCTCCATGTTTGCTTGGCTGTCGTTTAAATGGGACAGCTGTCAATCAGTTTCTGGAGTTTCGCTCACTCCTCCTTATCCTCGCGTTAGTCCCACATAGCCGCGGGGGTCCATGTGTTATTATTGGATTGGGCAGAGATTTTTATGCTGGATGCCCTTGCTGATGCAACCGTCCTCATTTACCCGGGCTTGGGGCCAGCACTAGAACTACACTGGCTTGTGCTCCCCCCATGGCAGGGTAACCAACTTTCCTTTCCCCATTCTATTATGCTGAGCACCAAGCTAGAAGGTGGAAAGCACCATTTTTATATGGTCTTTGGTATGACCCGGCTGGGGCGTGAACCCACAACCTCCTGGCTGTGGGGCGGATGTTCTACCACTCCAGTTCTAAGCGTATCATATTTAGAAGCATTATAATCCCATTGATTTAAAAAAAAAAAAAACCTTGCCAGTGGGCACATACCTTTAATCTAGTCATTTTCACAACCATGGCCATGCGTTGTATTTTTTTCACCACAAACACAAACGCAGCTCAACATTCATGCTCCTCAAACTGTCCCGAGAAACTATACGCAAAATGTCAAAAATGTATTCTCACAACACGCAAAATGACTCAAACGTTGATACGCATTTCCATGACAACAGGCTGCTGACATCCATACTTGTTGGTTAGAGAACAGTGCTTCCACTTCAGCTAAGTGCATGAAGATGTTTTATGGTGGAAATCGTCCGAAAGGAGATCAGTGCCAAGCAGAGCTGGTCAGAACATGAAGGGAAAATAACAAGAAAGCAAACTGATTTAAGGGTGGTGTTTCACTTCTGTCATCTGGTTACATCTGCATCACAAACTGAGAAAAGTCCCAAAGTGCTTCTTTATTCCATAAGTAGGAAGTTTTCAAAGCGGTGAAGCTGGAAAGAGAAGAAAAAAGATACATCATGTAGCAAAGCCATTTTTACATTTTCCAATATTGCATTGTATTTTTGGCCTATTAATTCATGTGTCCGCAGCCATCATGTCATGTCTTTTGAATTATTTGTTCCCAAATGATATCACTTTAACAGGTGTATGTTACTGTAAGAGCAAAGCTAATTTAGGGAATAACTGACCATAACGGAGCCAAATATTGACTTTTGAATTATTTAACATTGATTTAACAGATGAGATGTAGCATGTTTTGTAGTGAATTTTTAAGGCTAATATCTTTTCAGCACCTGTTTTTGACATTCTTATCAGTCTGTCTGACAGTATTTAAAAAGGCCAAATTATAAATGTTGTTCCTTTAATATACATCAGAGTTCACAGTGTGTCCACGATGTAATAGGCCAGCTTGTGGTTTTCCACCATCCAGAATCCAACATAACAAATCAGTACACTTGCAGCTTCCAGTAAAATGGATATTTTCAACATCAACATATGGTTTTACTTTTGACTTGGGCTTAAAAAATGCATGAAAGATGGCTAAGTGTAACTTACCGTATGTTATGTGTTGAGTTAGATAGGTTTTCCTGGTTTAAGATGTTGTAACTCCACTTGGTTTTGAAACAAATCCAGAGTTTGTTCATGTTTGTTCAATGTTTCTTTTTTCTGTTTGACATGACCTTATTTTTTGAAATATATACAGTATATATATATATATATATATTTTTTAGTAATACTCTACCCAGTCATTCATTGTGTTGGTATTGTTTTTGTTTTTTTCAGACTCCATATATTGAACATTACAGAACTTAATGGGAAAATGTATTATTTATAGCACATTAATATTTTTTCTAAAAACAATATATGTTTAAACTTTTTGGATATGGGAAAAATGTATGTAGAAGAACTCACTGGAAGTGTGTATCAACATGTGGATATAAGAAATTCAATAGCGTTGTAATTCAGCATTACTTTTGAAGAGTTTAGTTTGATTCTGAGTAAGACCAATCTGAAGGGCTATGCTGCAAACATATGTTCCTCTTTTCAAATTCAAGCATGTTTTGACTTTAAAATTGAAGTGCCATAAATTACGTGCTACTCCAAAATCTATGCATTTCATTCAGTAAATCATTCCCAGATAAAGTGAAATTTTTTAAAGCCGTGATCAAAGATGAGGCATTAGCTATAGCAGACATCTTTATAATGCTATGTAGCTAGCATTGGAAAAGTCTGGTTTATCTAAGTAAAAAAATAGCAAAGATTTTAAGCAATAAATCTATTAGTTTTCTGTATTTGGTGAACATTTTTCCTTCCAATATTATTGTTATTACTAGGGCTAGCTAGCTAATATGGCTTTAATTAACAGGTAAAAATCTATAGCAGCAAGCTAGTTCCAGAAGATGTCTGTGCAACAATAGCAGTGTTGTGCTTCTTACATAAAATCTATGTAAGCTGTGCAGAAACACTTGCCTGGTCGCTACTCTTCATTGCCAAACTCTCATTTTTACATTGCAGTACTGTTAGCAAGACCATCAGCACAGCCCTTCTGAAACGCCATGATGCCGAGGCCCATACCTATCCTTTATGGGGCACCATAAACTTTATTGCAAGTAATTCTTTAAGAAAATCAGTAAATCCATGCCAATAACAAGCAAGAACAAAAAAGGAGCAACCCAAATAAGTATGTAACTTTAACCCTAGGCTTTACTTTTATTATTCTGAGATTCAGATCTCCTCATGAAACTTTTTTGTGGTAATTTTGACATTTTTAAATAATTAAAAATTTAAAAAAAAAACTTCTTTTTTTTTTTTTTTGTAAATGACCTTTTGTGGCCTATCTGCAGTCACTCTTGGTCCACAGTTTGGGACCACTGTGTTAGTGTATACGTTATGAAAATTACACATAAAATAGGTTACAACCCCAAATATAAAGAATTAAGACACAAATAAAATGGCCGAAAGTAAATGGAAAAAAACATGGATTGATTCTAACAAGAAGTCATCAACCCACATGGTTATGTTAATTATTTGTTACCATCTAAAATCATGTTTCTAGTTAAGAAGAAAAAAAAAACGCTTGTGTACAGATGTTTTGGTGACTCAAACTCAGACTAGGTTTTGTATGGTGAGTCAACATTTGTATCAAAATACCATCACAAGTTCCTGAAATTTGAATTTTAAGTATAGTATATAATAAGCTTTTGTAATAAAGCAGCGGCGATGTACCCAAACATTGGTTCAATGAGGACTTGTTTAGCTAATCCAAACAATTGCAAACAAGCTATTTTTGCTTTAGATGAACTAGTCATATCTAATGAGCATTTTCCCAAAAAGTGACATCTAAAGCAGCGTTGTAGCAAATATTTTTCAAGTGGCCTGTGTTTGTTATGTCGCATTAGTCTAATAAATAGCAGGCAAATGTATAAAATTGTAGTTACATTCTGCATCCATGTATTTCTCATTTGGACCTGTTCCTTCCTGTGTGATTTCTTCTTCAAAGAAAACACACCCAGTTTATAAAATATACTGGGTGTCTAATCAATTATATTTGTGAATTTGGGGACTTTGCAAAATAAATCCTGAATGGAAATTCAGGATTGTCTTATTGCACTTGGTATAATGCACTTGGTAGAGATAGATTGACATATCCAGATTAGCCAAATGGAATATGTTTTATCTGCAAAAAGAATGGCACCAATGCTTTGTGATTTGTTTCCACTCCAAGACGACAAACATGAGATTGTTTGACATGTGTGTTCTGAAGAGCAAACACCTCTTTTCCTGGATTAAATTCAGGACAGCAACATAAATTACATTCATTATTTTTCCAACACAAAAGATTTAATTTGCATTGTCATTTAGACTCTCCATGTTGTGACTAACAGCGTCGACCTCCAAGGCAGCTCTGGGAAAAAAGTGACTAAAGAGAGCACTGCAAAATGATCTCTTTATCTGGCTTTACCATTTGAAAATGAACAGTTTTGTTCACTAACCTACTGAAAACTGTTCACTAACCTACTGAAAACAACACCCAAATTCCAAGTCAAAATATCGCCATTTAGAGCTTTTATTTACAGAAAATGACAACTGGCCAAAACAACAAAAAAGATGTTTTTAGGTGTGATTTTAGATCAAATAATGCAAGAAAACAAGTTCATGTTCATTCTTAAGCACTATAATACATAAGTTTTATCATAGGAGGTCTCAGAAATATGTACAGTATCTCACAAAAGTGAGTACACCCCTCACATTTTTGTAAATATTTTATTATATCTTTTCATGGGACAACACTGAAGATGTGACATTTTGATACAACGTAGTCAGTGTATCATCAGCATCGTAGCAGTCTGTCGGGGGCGACAATGACTGTTTCATTTAGGTCTGATCAGATTCCCCCACGCAGCTCTGTCCTTCGCCTTCTGCTGCCAGGAACTCCTGACCTTGTTAACCCGGGTGACGTCCGAACTGGTATGAGTTGTGTACAGCTTGTATAACAGTGTAAATTTGCTGTCCCCTCAAAATAACTCAACACACAGCCATTAATGTCTAAACTGCTGGCAACAAAAGTGAGTACACCCCTAAGTGAAAATGTCCAAATTGTGCCCAAAGTGTCAATATTTTATGTGGCCACGATTATTTTCCAGCGCGGCTTTAACTCTCTTGGGCATGGAGTTCACTAGAGCTTCACATGTTGCCACTGGAATCCTCTTCCACTCCTCCATGACAGCATCATAGTGTTAGAGACCTTGCGCTCCTCCAACTTCCATTTGTGGATACCCCACAGATGCGCAGTAGGGTTTAGGTCTGGAGACATGCTTCGCCAGTCCATCACCTTTATCCTCAGCTTCTTCAGCAAGGCAGTGGTTGTCTTGGAGGTGGGTTTGTGGTGGTTATCATGTTGGAGTACAGCCCTGCGGCCCAGTTTCCGATCATGCTCTGCTTCAGTATGTCACAGTACATGTTGGCATTCATGGTTCCCTCAATGAACTGTTGCTCCCTAGTGCCGGCAGCACTCATGCAGCCCCAAACCATGACACTCCCACCACCATGCTTGACTGTAGGAAAGACACACTTGTCTTTGTACTCCTCACCTGGTTGCCGCCACACAGGCTTGACACCATCTGAATCAAATAAGTTTATCTTAGTCTCATCAGACCACAGGACATGGTTCCAGTAGTCCATGACCCTAGTCTGTTTGTCTTCAGCAAACTGTTTGTGGGCTTTCTTGTGCATCATCCTTAAAAGGGGCTTTCTTCTGGGACAATAGCCATGCAGACCAATTTGATGCAGTGTGCGGTGTATGGTCTGAGCACTGACAGGCTGACCCCCCACCCCTTCAACCTCTGCGGCAATGCTGGCAGCACTCATACGTTTATTTTCAAAAGACAACCTCTGGATATGACGCTGAGCACGTGCGCTCATCTTCTTTGGTCGACCATGGCGAGGCCTGTTCTGAGTGGAACCTGTCCTGTTAAACCGCTGTATGGTCTTGGCCACCGTGCTGCAGCTCAGTTTCAGGGTGCTGGCAGTCTTCTTATAGCCTAGGCCATCTTTATGTAGAGCAGGGGTCACCAACCTTTTTGAAACCAAGAGCTACTTCATGGGTATCGAGTCATGTGAAGGGCACCAGCTTGACACACTCCTCTAAAATAACAAATTGTGTGTGTGTGTGTATGTATATGTATATATATATATATATATATATATATATACAGTATATATATATATATATATATATACACACACACACACACACATATATATATACATAAATAAATAATTATCAATAACTTAGAGTGGGTAACAGACAAGATCAATATTCAACACTTTTTTATTAATCTCAGCAATTGTTCAGATGATCACTTCTACATTTCATAAAAAAATGTCCAGTTTTCACCAGTCCCTTTTAACCATAAAAAACTAAACCCTTTTAATTCATGAACTATGTTGAACCATGTTTGAAAAAGTTATGCAACATTTAAGAAAAATCAACTTTCATATTAAATAAATCTTATCACATTTTTAACTGAACAAATCTGCTGCAATTCTGCTCAAAATCTGTTACATTTAATAAACACACTTTTGTGTGTTCTTCTTCACTGGAATTATATCCATACAGTTCTTGCCAAGAATCATGCTTGAGCAACCAGCACTGTCCTTTCATGAGAAGCTAAACAGCACTGAGAGAGCTTATATGCACGGTGGCGCAGTGGTTTAGCACCGCGGCAGCAGTTTACCCTCGGCCGGGGGATCGCGGGGATCGTGGATTCGATCCCTGCCCCCGGCCAACAGTGATCTGTGTGGAGTTTGCATGTTCTGGTGGTGCATGTTCTCGTTTTTCATGCAAAAACATGCAGGTTAGGGAGTTAAAGGGCGCTTGCGCACGCAGCGGCTGGTGGCTTGTCACCGGACTGCAGAACAAATCTACCTACGGGTACAAGATAAGTCCAAAAAAAAGAGTGGGTAGTGAAGTGGCGCTTTGCCGTCGCCCCGCAAATGAAACACACGCAGCTTCCTTTCACGGTAGTAAAAAAGAACTCTTCCTCCCGCTCACTTTGAAAATGATAAATTTTCTGTCTTTTTTTTTTGCCATGTTTTTGGGCTAGGAAACAGCACTGCGCCCACCATCTTCACTGCTCGCTAGCTTACTCTCCACAAGTGCGAAGGTTTTGTCATGCGCACAATACTGACCTTTGAACTAGGTCAGAGTTCACCTTAACTTTACGTATAATAAACATATTTTCATTTTTTTTTATTTTTAAGACATTGTCATTTTAAAATCTATATAAATGCAAGTGTGATTTTAAAAAATATAAAAAATATAAAATAAAAAATAGCGGCAGAAAAAATTACATCTTAGACGCAGCTCACTTGCGAGTTGTGCTATTTTTAGAACAGGCCTGCGGGCGACTCATGTGGGCGCCGCGGGCGACATGGTGCCCGCGGGCACCGCGTTGGTGACCCCTGATGTAGAGCAACAATTTTTCTTTTCAGATCGTCAGAGAGTTCTTTGCCATGAGATGCCATGTTGAACTTCCAGTGACCAGTATGAGAGAGTGTGAGAGCGATAACACCAAATTTAATACACCTGAGACTTTGTAACACCAATGCGTCATGACACTGGGGAGGGAAAATGGCTAATTGGGCACAATTTGGACATTTTCACTAGGGGTGTACTCACTTTTGTTGACACCGGTATAGACATTAATGGCTGTGTGTTGAGTTATTTTGAGGGGACAGCAAATTTACACTGTTATACAAGCTGTACACTGACTACTTTACATTGTATCAAAGTGTCATACTGTATCTTCAGTGTTGTCCCATGAAAAGATATAATATTTACAAAAATGTGAGGGGTGGCCTCACTTTTGTGAGATACTGTATTTGTGTAATAACTCTGATTATTATTCATAACTTTCATGTGTCATACCATGCTTAGATGATCACCTAATCAGTACCTCCTTAAGTAGACTGAGGTGTCCTTGTGTTGGAATTTGACAGATACTCAAACTGAATGGCTGCCATACATAATTAAGAAAAGATTTTGCAGTGGTCTCTTTATTTTTTCCAGATTTATAGTTGAAGGAAAATGACAAGATTTTGTATAAAATAATAAAAAAATATGCTGTGAAATGTGAAAAAAGTTGGATGAAAAACCAGCAACATCATTCTTCACAGAAAGGAGAAAAATCATCAGAACTTGTACTTGTCATTAGGTATAATTACATATATATATATATTGTGGAAGATGTGAAAATGACGAGGCAGCGTTCTTTCTCAGAGTCCGCTTTATTCACATCTCCATCATTTCAACAGCAGAAAAAAGAGAGAATCTGAAACAGTAACTCTGTCCTTAAATATCAGGGACTTCACACCTCATAGATCACATGTCCCACAGACCACCTTGCATAATAAAGACAGTCACAATGCATTTCCCTCCGTGATATCACTTCCACTGTCTCCCATGCATCCTTTAATCGACCCCCCACAGTCTCCAGCCTTGCATAACAAGGCTAAGCTTCCTGCCTTTGTTCTGACCTGAAATGCGAGTCACAGAACCGGTCCAACAGGTCCATTGAGTGTTCACCACAATATACATTATAGAGGCCTCCTCAAAATTCAACATCAGTTTAGCCAATACCAGCTGATTGCCTTTTGTCAGTTGTCAAGTTTGGGGGAAAAGTCTTAAATACATAAAAGCTACAGAATCAAATGATTTCAGACTCCGCCGATTGTCTGTTTATAGTAACACCTCCTCTCTGATCACAGCCTCAACCCGAGTGGGAGCCCTCGGCAGGCTTGATCTAATTAGGATGACTCCTTTTCTACCTTCTGTGCCAAAAAAAAAAAGCACTGCAACTGAAAAAGAAGTGAAGCCGCAAGCATTTCTACCTGCGAGCCAATTTGCCAAAAGCAGTCGTGCATCTTCTGGATCATATATACATACAGTGCATACATGCATACAAATATTAAAAACATCTTCTTGTGCCATATGGAGGTTGAATATGCAACTGAAAACAAGGACCTACAAGCATATCATGCATTCATTCAACCACCATTTTTCATGATTCATGACCCTTTCCTCAGGCGTGGGTCTTGTGTGTATCAGTGATTTTAGAGCTTTGTCATAGAACTCACATCATTATGTTAATCATTGTAATACTAAGTGGGTTTGGGGAAGAGGAGGTGTCCACGTCAAGAGGCGGACACTGAGGTTTACGTTGCATCACATCAATGGAATAATGTGATGCAAGCAAACAAAGAGGGATGCATTTTTAGACTTTATAAATCCATACGGTCTGAAATGGATTTCTGAGTCAAGTAGCATGGTTTTATTTGCGGATGATTCGGTGGAATCCGGGGCGGGTTTGTTTGGTTCTCTTGTATTTTATTGTATGTATTGTACAATCCGAGGGAGGCGGAAAAAAACAGTGACTCCTGAACTGCTGTGAACTAAAGAAAACATTGTTATTATTATGATTAATATTTATTTATTTTCTTTGCACAAGTTGGAATGGCCTTAATTTTGCTTTACTTGCTTCTATATTGTGTATTGGCACAAAGTGCACCTGTTTTAATTTGCCGAACTTAATAATGCTCATTATGGCGCTTAGAATCTGAGTGCACATCAAAGCAGAATGGAAAAAAAAAAAAAGCAAAGTTCAGCAAATCGTTTTTATTTTTCATTAATCTGAAAAACAATATTTTGCATGAATATAAATACAATGGCAGATATTTTGGCTTGTACAAAAAAATGTGAAGCAATTTGAAGAGAAAAAAAGAATGTACCGTTTCTGCTGTATCTGTATATATCTAAATATTTATTGAAATATGTCATACTACTAATTCTATTAACGATTAAAAGGTTTTCTGAACAAAAATCTCTTTACCTGTTTTTGAACATTGTCAAGGTTGTTGGAGTTGGATCTTCTGCTTTCTGTTACTCGACT
The DNA here is from genome assembly GCA_020510985.1 of Pholidichthys leucotaenia. NCBI lineage: Eukaryota > Metazoa > Chordata > Actinopteri > Cichliformes > Pholidichthyidae > Pholidichthys > Pholidichthys leucotaenia. Next base: position 328,879,176 of record CM035840.1, on the reverse strand, counting down.
CAAGGATCTGTGTAATCATTAAAGAAAAAGTATTAAAAATTGCAAATAACTCCTTTGCTGAAGGTGTGTTCATTGTCTTAAATAAGACAAACATGGTTTTTTGGATTGTTTGTTTAACCTTATGAGATTTTTCAAACTTTTATGAAACTAGTAACAAATTTATAAGAAAACTTCAAGTCAAATTTATGATAAGTGATGCAAATCTCTGGCAAATTTAAGAGAAAAAAAGACTCACAAATTTACAAAAGCTGTCATAAATTTATCAGAATTTTTACTAAGAACAAAAATTACATAAATTAACACAGATTTAAATGTGCAACTTGTCACCAAAAACACCAGAGTGATATCCTGGTGGTCGACCATCCGCCCTACATATTGTTACACAGTTGTAGGTTCACACCCTAGCCGGGTCATACCAAAGAGCATTAACATTGTACTTTCTGCCTTCTAGCTTGGTGCTCAGCATGACAAAATGGAGAAAGGTAAGTTAACACAGAGGACTGACACCCCTACAGCTTTCAATATAGCCCAGAACCTACTACAGGAATCAACTTTAGGGGACAGGAACTTAAGTGCTGACCCCTCTCCCCTGTTGTGTCTCCATTATGGGGGGTAGTAACCATCGGTCTCCGACGATTTGTTTGTGATGTAAACATCTGACAGTTTCAACCACAACGCAAATTAAAATGCATTTGAAATATGTTGAAATTGCACTGAAACTATTATGTATGAAATTAATGTAGAGTGGAGTGCATTGGACCAGCTTGCCACTATTGTTTAATGATCTTATGAGTCCATTGACCGGCTACAAGCAGTCCGAACCGCCAGTCCTGTGCCTTGCCTCTCTGTTGTACTCGTGCTACCCCGATGCATGTGTGGCCACATGTCTGGCCATTCCTCTCCACAACCATTAGCTTTTAAATTTTCAGGCATTATACAGCATAGAGTGCTGTGAAAAAGTATTCACCCCCCTTCCTGGTTTCTTATATTTTTGCACATTTATCACACTCAGATGTTTCAGATCATCAAACAAATTTTAATATTAGACAAAGATAACCAGAGTAAATACAAAATGCAGTTTTTAAATGATAATTTCATTTATTAATTGGAAAAAAAAGCTATCCAAATCTACCTGGCCCTGTGTGAAAAAGTAATTGCTCCCTAAACCTAATGAGTGATGATGATGATGATGATGTTGATGACCACCCTTAGCAGCAACAACTGCAACCAAGCATTTCCAGTAATTGGCATTGAGTCTTTTCCATCGCTGTTGAGGAATTTTGGCCCCCTCTTCTTTGCAGAATTGTTTTAATTCAGCCACATTGGAGGCTTGAGCTTGAGATAACGGACTGATAGTGGGACATTCTCCTTCAGGATTTTCTGGTAGAGAACAGAATTCATGGTTCCATCACTTACAGTAAGTTGTCCAGGTCCTGAACCAATGCCATGTTTGACTGTTGCTTTTATGAAATGCTGTGTTAGTTTTACACCAAATGTAACAGGACGCATACCTTCCAAAAAGTTCAACTTTTGTCTCATCAGTCTACAGAATATTTTCTCAAAAGTCTTGGGGATCATCAAAGATGTTTTTTTTATCAAATGTTAGATGAGCCTTTGTGTTCTTTATAAGTAAGTAAGTAAGTAAGTAAAATTTATTTATATAGCACTTCTCACAGAATCACAAAGGGCTTCACAATAAAATAAAACACAATCACAAATACAACAATAAAAGCACTGAAAAACAAGTATAAAGACATTAAAAACATAAAAATCATAATCAAACTAAAAAGTCTGTTTAAACAAGAGAGTCTTCAGCTGCTTTTTAAAAGTGTCAGCAGAGTCTACTGAGCACAAAGACAGTGGTAGAGCATTCCACAATTTTGGTGCCACTGCCTGAAAGGCTCTATCACCTCAAGTTTTAAAATGGGTTTGAGGGACAGCCAGTAAAAGTTGATCCGAGGATCTCAAAGACCGTGAGGGATTATACACTTTAAGCAGCAGTGATGTATTTAGGAGCCTGATCAAGAATAGCTCTAAAAACAAGAACTACATTTTTAAACTGAATCCTAAAACCAACTGGGAGCCAGTGAAGTGCTTCTAAAACCGGTGTAATGTGAGCCCTTTTCTTAGTGTGAGTTAAAAGTCTAGCAGCTGAATTTTGAACAACCTGGAGGCGTTGAAGATGCTTTTGGCTCAGACAGGTAAAAAGACTATTACAATAGTCTAAGCGAGAAGAAATAAAAGCATGTATAATCATCTCAAGTTCCGCCTTCAACACCAGGGTTCTCAACTTAGAAATGTTCTTCAGATGGAAGAAACAATTTCTAATTAATTGATTAATGTGGTGCTCAAGCGACATAGCCAAGTCAAAACTAACACCAAGATTCCGAAGACTCGCCTGGACAGAGGAACCAAGGGTACCCATGTGGTGCTTAATAAGTGGAATCTTCTTTTCAGGAGCGATAATTAATGTCCCTGTTTTGTCTGAGTTAAGCTGTAAAAAGTTTGCACTTAACCACTGTTTGATGTCAGACAAGCAGTTAGTTAAAGATGACAGCATGTGAAACTCAGACTCTTTAAAATAGCAATATAACTGAATATCATCAGCGTAAAGATGATAAGAAATATCTTTGAACTGGCTAATTATCCATCCCAGTGGCAGAATGTAAATTAGAAATAAAATGGGTCCTAGAACTGAGCCTTGTTGTACCCCACATGTCGGCCTCCGTCGGTCTATGATGACCATGGAAGAGAATCCTAAATGTCTGCTGGAACAGCACCGCCTGTGGCTGAACAGGCCGATGCGCAAATGGCAGTCCCTGTCACACAGGTCGCACTTGTTGGTGGTCTCCGTGCTGCTGGAGCTGTGGCGGTTCTTCCTGCGGGTCCTTTTTTCATCTGCTGCAGCAATCAGTCTCTCTTCACCCGCCTTGAGCTGTCTGGTCAGGGTGCCTCTCCATTTGGAGCGGTCCGTTGCAAGGTCCTCCCAGCGCTCTGTGTTGATCTCCAGGGCCTTCATGTCTCTCTTGCAGACGTCTCTAAAGCGCAGCTGTGGGCAGCCAACGTCTCTCCTTCCAGTCGCCAGTTCTCCGTAGAGGACGTCTTTGGGGATTCTGCCATCCTCCATACGGTGAACGTGGCCTAGCCAGCGGAGCCTGCGCTGCCTGAGTAGAGTGAACATGGAGGGAAGGCCGGCGCGGGACAGAACTTCTGTGTTGGGCACTTTGTCCTGCCAGGATATGTCCAGGATACGGCGAATGCACACATACCCCACATGAATACTGTGTTATTTCAGAAAAGATCTGATTCACGGACATGTTAAAGGTTCTTCCGGTGAGGTACAATGAGACCCATTTTAAAACAGAACCAGACAGCCCTAGCTCTTTGAGTCTGTTGATCATTATACAGGTACTGTAGAAGATGTGCTCAAATGATGAGGCTGAGTTTAGTCGTAAACCAGCTTTATTGACAGAACACAGCTTCTAGCATTCTCAAAGCAGGAAAGAGAAAGAATCATATCTCATCACCCTTTTATATGTTTCCAGCATCAGGATTCAAGTCACATGGTGTTTTCAGTAAACATACAGTCACAAAGCATCCCTTTGAATCTTCACCATTGTCTCTCATTTCCTGATGAACCGGAAATCTCTCCGGGGCATCTTCTGTGGGACAAAGAGACAAATCTCACACCTCCTTGTTATCTTCTGCAGATTCGAGTCCTTTGTCCTTGCAGACGTGACACCCTCAATACACATGCAGTCCTGTCTCTGTGGAAACGTGAGCCCACAATGTGTGTCGCCCACACTACCCCCCCAAATGTCTAGCAAGGCAAAACCTGCATGGCATAAAAAAAGGCAAAACACAAAACACTCCATACATCGCTAATCAATCCACCAACTGCCTAGGTTTTAACTTTCTGCCGAATCTGCTGCAACCTGGCTTGGCTGCACCTGCAACATCTCTCTGCACCTGTGGATTAAAGCTGTTAGCACCTTTCTGTGAAGATTTTGGAGAATGTCCTCTCGGCGGCCTGCCACGGCGGGGGGGCCTCGTGAGCTGCACTTCCTCATCAGCCAAAACAAAGGCGGGTTTGAGCCTGTTTATGCAAATCAACTCCCTTCTGCCCCCTAAATCTAGCAGAAAATGCTTCTGCCCGGTCTCCAGCACTCGGAACGGTCCGTCATAAAACGGCCGCAAACTTGGACGCTGAGCATCATGTTTAACAAAAACAAACTCTGCATTTTTTAAAGCCTTTGGCACAAAAATGTGTGGTAAACTGTGATGGACCGGGCCAGGGAGCGTGTTTGCTCCCGAGTCGCTCTGCCACGGCTGAGCAGGGGGGCCATTTGGTGCGGGATTATCGGGGAGAAATTCCCCCGGCAAACGGAGAGGTTGTGCAAAAACTAATTCAGCTGGGAAAGCATGCAAATCTTCCTTAGGTGCAGAACGCAACCCCAATAAAACCCATGGAAGTTTGTCCACCCAATTTGTATCCGTCAGCGACGCTCTGAGGGCTGCTTTCAATGACCTGTGAAAGCGTTCGCATAAACCATTAGCCTGGGGGTTATACGCGGTAGTGCGATGAATCTTCACCCCCAAGCTGCGGGCCATTGATGACCATAGTTCGGAAATAAATTGGGGACCCCTGTCGGACGTTATGTCCGACGGTACACTGAAACGCGCAACCCACGCTGCTAAAAATGCTCGCGCAACTTCTTCCGCTGTGGTTGATGTCAGAGGAATCGCCTCTGGCCAGCGCGTGGTGCGATCCACCATCGTCAAAAGATGTGTGTGCCCGTGTGATAATGGGAGCGGGCCCACCAAGTCAACATGGACGTGATCAAAACGCTTAGCGGGGATGTGAAAAGGTTCCAACGGGGCCTTAGTGTGTCTGTGTATTTTGGCTCGCTGACACGCTACGTAGGCTGCCGCCCATTCCTTGACCTGTTTGCGCAACCCGGGCCAAACAAATTTCTCCCCCACCAACTTAATCGATGCGCGCACCCCCGGGTGCGCGAGAGAATGGACCGAGTCAAAAACGCGGCGATGCCACGCGGCTGGCACCACGGGGCGGGGCCGTCCTGTGGAGACATCGCAGATTAAGATAAGATAAGATAAGATAAGATAAGCCTTTATTAGTCCCACAACGGGGAAATTCCAGGATTGCAACAGCACAGGGATAGCAACACTCAGAGCAACAATCAGAAGGCAAGAAAAAAAAACAAGCAAGCAAGAGCAGCTAATATACATATGTACATATTACTATAAAATATATATATACACACACACACAGACACACAGTGCAGAGCATTGTAGCTGGATGGAATAAATATATGAATATATGAACACAGTGCAGAGCATTGTAGCTAGATGGAATAAATATGTAAATATATAAACACCTACAGTACGGAGCATTGCAGCTAGGTGGAATAAATATGCAAGTATATAAACACACACAGTGCGGAGCAATGTAGCTAGATGGAATAATATGTAGATATATAAAAACACAGTACGGAGCATTGTAGCTAGATGGAATAAATATATAGATATATAAATATAAACACACCCAGTGCTGAGCATTGTAGCTAGATGGAATAAATATGTAAATATATAAACACACACAGTGCAGAGCATTGTTGCTAGATGGAATAAATATATAGATATATAAATATAAACACACCCAGTGCTGAGCATTGTAGCTAGATGGAATAAATATGTAAATATACTGTATAAACACACACAGTGCAGAGCATTGTTGCTAGATGGGATGAAACAGCATAACCGTCTACTTAGTTATCCTACATGGTATGATTATGTGCCCATACATATTCTCACCCTCCATAGCGACCGGTATGTTCCTAGTTGTATGCTGGAGAGGACCATTGTGTAAGTCTATTGCATCTTTTGCATTCAAAAAACTATTAGTTTGTTACGTCTTTTTGCTATCTCTGCGAGCAGCCCTGCTTAGGTTGTACAGTCTGACAGCCGTTGGTAGGAAGGACCTACGAAACCTCTCGGTTGTGCACCTGGGATGATGTAGTCTGCTGCTAAATGAGCTCCTCAGTGCATCCAGTATGTCCTGCATAGGGTGGAACTCGGACTCCAGCAGAGATGACAGTTTAGCCACCGTCCTTCTCTCTCCTATCTCCTCCATCGGATCAAGGCGCTGCCCCAGGACAGAGCTAGCTTTCTTAATCAGTTTGTTCAGTCTCTTCCTATCGGCTGCAGTAATGCCACTGCCCCAGCAGACCACTCCAAAAGTGATGGCTGATGCCACCACCGTGTCATAGAATGACTTCAGCAGCGCCCCTTGTACACCAAAAGACCTGAGTCTCCTCAGCAGGAACAGCCTGCGCTGTCCCTTCTTGTAGAGTGCGTCAGTATTGTGTGACCAGTCTAGTTTATTGTTCAGATGAACACCCAGGTACTTATAGGATGTCACCATCTCGATGTCTGTTCCCTGTATATTTACTGGTGCTGTGAGGGGCTGCCCATGCCTGCGGCAGTCCACCACCAGCTCCTTAGTTTTCCTCGCGTTGATCTGGAGGCAGTTCCGATGGCACCAGTCCACGAAGTCCTGGATAAGCCCTCTGTACTCAGCTTCATCTCCGTTGGAGATGAGACCAACAATCGCAGAGTCATCAGAGAACTTCTGTAGATGGCAATGTGTTGTGTTGTGTGAGAAGTCCGCAGTATAAAGAGTGAACAGGAAGGGAGCCAGCACCGTTCCCTGGGGGGCCCCCGTGCTACTGATGATCGTGTCGGAAACACAGTCCCGGGTTCTCACAAACTGAGGCCGGTTCGTGAGGTAGTCCAGGATCCATGATGACAGGTGCTGGTCCACCCCTGCGCGCAGCAGCTTAGTGGGGGCATACCACTTTGTTGCTCCCTGTGCTCCAGCCTTAACCCTGTTGGTCCAGACTGGAGCGCGCGCACGTCCGCGTCGTTAACCTGCTCCACAGCCATGGCTGCATAATCTAACCCAACACAGACCGGGGCTGCGCGTGCTCCCGCGTCGCTGCCCGGGCCCGCGGCCACGGCTACAGAGTCTGCCCCTATGGGGCTTGGTGGTGCTACCGCGCGCGAGAGGCAGTCTGCCACAACATTGTGTTTACCCGCGACATGCTGAATATCAGTAGTGAACTCCGATATTGCGGCTAGTTGCCTTTGTTGCCGGCCTGACCAGGGTTCTGAAATTTTGGCCATCGCAAACGTTAGCGGTTTATGATCCACAAACGCGGTGAAACGTCGCCCCTCTAACCAGAACTGAAAATGACGGATGGCCAAGTGTAGGGCCAAAAGCTCCCTGTCAAACGCACTGTATTTACGCTCACTATCGCGCAAAGTCCTGCTGAAAAACACGAGGGGTTGCCAGGTACCTGCCACAAACTGTTCAACTACCGCCCCCACCGCTACATCGGAAGCGTCAGTGGTGAGTGCCATGTGGGCCGTTGGAACTGGGTGCGCTAACAAAACTGCGTTTGCCAGGGCTGATTTGACCTGGGCAAAAGCGCGCTCCCGCTCCGGAGACCATTCAACTTTATTTGCGGGCTTTTGTTTTTTAACGCGGTGTACAATGGCTGCATGAGCCGTGCTGTGCTTGGGAGAAACCGGTTGTAAAAATTAACCATCCCTAGAAACTCCTGAAGCGCCTTGACCGTTTGAGGTTACGGAAAATCCGTTATGGCACGCACTTTATTTGGAAGAGAAACCGCTCCTTCTGCCGAAACGCGATGTCCCAAAAAATCAATCTGCGCCACCCCAAACTGGCACTTCGCTGGGTTAACTATTAACCCGTGCTCTGCCAGCCTCCGAAAAACTGCTGTGAGGTGTTTTTCGTGCTCGCCCTCGGACGCGCTGGCTACCAAAATATCGTCCAAATAAACGAACACGAAAGGAAGGTCGCGTAAAACTGCATCCATCATGCGTTGGAAAGTCTGCGCGGCCCCCTTGAGGCCAAAAGGCATGCGCAAAAACTCAAAAAGGCCGAAAGGAGTTATGACCGCTGTTTTGGGTACATCTTGCGCGCGCACTGGAACCTGGTGGTAACCGCGCACCAAGTCTATTTTAGAAAAAATGCGCGCCCCCGCCAAATGAACAGAAAAATCCTGAATGTGCGGAATCGGGTAGCGGTCATGAGCTGAAACGTTGTTCAACCTGCGGAAATCACCGCAAGGTCGCCACGAGCTGTCAGCCTTTGGGACCATGTGTAACGGCGAAGCCCAAGAGCTCTTGGAGCGTCTAACAATGCCCAGTTTTTCCAGATTAGTGAACTCCTCGCACGCGATGGCCAGTTTAGCTGGGTCCAAGCGCCGAGCTTTTGCAAAAACGGGAGGGCCGGTGGTGGTTATGAAATGCTCCACCCCATGTTTAGCCACCGTTGCCGAAAACGTGAGGACTGTGAGTGCTGGGAACTGAGCAAGCAATGTGTGAAACTTACCACCCGCAGCTGAGACGCTGGCATGTGCAGTCGGCGGGGCCACCTGAGCTGTGCAGGGAATAGAATGAAAGGACAGTGCATTAATCAGACGTCTATTAGCAAGGTCAACCAATAAACCATGTGAGCACAAAAAATCAGCCCCTAACATGTTGAAACTGACTGCTGCTACAATAAATGTCCACTCAAATGAACGGCCCTGTAAGGACAGAAGCATGGTCCTCTCACCGAACGTTTTAATCGTGGAGCCGTTCGCTGCTGACACTGACACCCAGGGAGCTTTAGAAGGCATCAGCCGTTCCGCGTAGGTGGGTGTGACGAAACTCAGCTGAGAGCCCGTGTCCACGAGGAACTGTTTCCCCGAGCGTGCATCCGTCAGGTAAAGCAGCCTGTTCTCGTTGCCGAGGGTCGCAGCTGCTACCGGCCCTCGGTCTTGGCGTTTCCCTGGCGCTTAAAGTTGCATGGTGGGACGCACCTGTGCGCTCTCTCTGCAAAACGGCGGTGGTAGAAGCACGGGCCGTCCTCCGCTCCGCGTCGTCTGGCTCCCGTCGCCGCCGTCGTTGGTGCGTCTGGCGCCGCGGCCGCTGGACCTGCGCTGTCTCCGGACGCCATTCCCGGGCTAGCCGCCGCGGCCGAAACCGCATTCCGCTTGTGGGCGTCGACCAACCGCTGCGCCTCTTTGCTCAACCCATGGTAGTCTCGCCTGGCCAATCGGGGCGACTCTGCCAGGGCCACTCTCACTGCTGGCGGCAGGGTCCGAAGGAAAAGGTGGTCGAAAATGAATTCGCCATCCTCAGAGTCTTTGAGCTTCAGCATCCTAACCATCAGGTCCGCAGGTCTATCGTTTTCTGACTCCGTCAACGTCAGGAGTCCCTCTGCTCGTTGTTGGACTGAAGGGGTGAAATGGCTGATCAGCGCGTCCTTCAATGCGCTGTACTTGTCGCTGTCTGGTGGATGATTAACCAGATCCTCCACTCTCTGGACCGTGTTGCTGTCCAGCTTCGCTACCACGTGGTAGAATCTTGTGTCGTCGTTGGAGATTCTCCGGAGGTTGAACTGCGCCTCGACTGCGCTAAACCATGAGCGCGGGCTGTGCTGCCAGAAATCGGGCAGCCGGATCGTGGAGGCGGCCATCAGGCTGGCTTCCGCCGAGCCCCGCTCGGGAGAATTCTGTCTGCTCATTTCTCGTCGTAGGTCACCAGTGTAGAAGATGTGCTCAAATGATGAGGCTGAGTTTAGTCGTAAACCAGCTTTATTGACAGAACACAGCTTCTAGCATTCTCAAAGCAGGAAAGAGAAAGAATCATATCTCATCACCCTTTTATATGTTTCCAGCATCAGGATTCAAGTCACATGGTGTTTTCAGTAAACATACAGTCACAAAGCATCCCTTTGAATCTTCACCATTGTCTCTCATTTCCTGATGAACCGGAAATCTCTCCGGGGCATCTTCTGTGGGACAAAGAGACAAATCTCACACCTCTTTGTTATCTTCTGCAGATTCGAGTCCTTTGTCCTTGCAGACGTGACACCCTCAATACACATGCAGTCCTGTCTCTGTGGAAACGTGAGCCCACAATGTGTGTCGCCCACAGTACATCTCAAAAAATTAGAATATCATGAAAAACTTCAATATTTTTTGTCACTCATTTAAGAAAGTGAAGCCCATATAGTAAATAGATTCATTACACAGAGAGTGATATATTTCAAGTGTTTATTTATTTTAATTTTGATGATTATGGCTTACAGCCCATGAAAACCCCAAATTCAGTTTCTCAAAAAATTAGAATCTGAATTTGGGGTTTTCAGTTTCTCAAAAAATTAGAATCTCCTCATGGATCGTCACCTTATCGTGGTGGGGGGGTTTGCGTGCCCCAGTGATCCCAGGAGCTATGTTGTCCGTGGGCAATTTGCCTCTGAGAGGGTCTCCCAAGACAAACTGGTCCTGGGTGAAGGGCCAGACTAAGAACGATCCAACAGACTCTCATGATAAATTGTATATCAAGGATTCAGTGTACCCCGCCCGGTATGGGGTTACCAGGGCCCCACCCTGGAGCCAGGCCTGGGGGAGGGGCTCGAAGGCTAGCGTCTGGTGGCCGGGTTTCCACCCATGGGACCCGGCTGGGCTCAGCCCGAAGGAGTTACATGGGTCCGCCCTCCAGTGGGTTCGCCACCTGCAGGAGGGATCATGGGGGTCCGTGCTATGTGGATTAGGTGGCGGTCAAAGGCGGAGACCTTGGTGGACTGATCCCAAGCTTTCTAAACTGGCTTTTGGTACGTGGAATGTCACCTCTCTGGTGGGGAAGGAGCCTGAGCTGGTGTACGAGGTTGAGCGATACCGGCTAGATATAGTCGGCCTCACCTCAACACACAGCTCCAGTTCTGGAACCAGTCTCCTGGAGAGGGGCTGGAGCTTGGCCTTTTCTGGAGTTGCCCCGGGCGAGAGGCGACGAGCAGGGGTGGGTATTCTTGTATCGCCCCACCTTGCTGCCTCTATATTGGAGTTTTCCCCGGTGGACGAAAGGGTTGCTTCCCTGCGCCTTCGGGTTGGGAAACGGGTCCTGACCATCATTTGTGCCTATGCACCAAATGATGTTTTAGAGTACCCACCCTTTTTGGAGTCTGTGACTGGGGTGCTGGAGGGTACTCCTCCTGGAGACTCCATTGTCCTACTGGGGGACTTCAATGCGCACGTGGGCAACGACAGTGAAACCTGGAGGGGGGTGATTGGGAGGAACGGCCTGCCCGATCTGAACCCGAGTGGTGTTCAGTTATTGGACTTCTGTGCTAACCACAGTCTGTCCATAACGAACACCATGTTCAAGCATAAGGGTGTCCATATGTGCACCTGGCACCAGGACACCCTAGGTCGCAGGTCGATGATCGATTTTGTTATCGTATCATCAGACCTGCGACCGTATGTCTTGGACACCCGAGTAAAGAGAGGTGCAGAGCTGTCAACTGATCACCACCTGGTGGTGAGTTGGATCCGATGGCAGGGGAGGAAGCCATTCAGACCTGGTAGACCCAAACGTATATTGAGGGTGTGCTGGGAGCGTCTGGCTGAGGCCCCTGTCCGGGAGGTCTTCAACTCTCACCTCCGGAAGAACTTCAACCACATTCCGAGGGAGTCTGGAGACATGGAGTCTGAATGGGCCATGTTCTCCACCTCTGTTGTTGAAGCGGCGGCCCAGAGCTGCGGCCGCAAGGTGGTCGGTGCATCTCGTGGTGGCAACCCCCGAACCAAGTGGTGGACACCAGTGGTGAGGGGGGGCATTAAGCTGAAGAAGGAGTCCTATCAAGCTTGGTTGGCTTGTGGGACTCCCGAAGCAGCTGAGGTGTACTGGCAGGCCAAGCGGAGTGCAGCTCGGGTGGTTGCTGAAGCAAAAATGCGGGTATGGGAGGAGTTCGGTGAGGCCATGGAACAAGACTTTTGGTCGGCTTCAAAGAGATTCTGGCAAACTGTTCAGCGGCTCAGGAGGGGAAAGCAGCTCCCCGTCCACACTGTGTATGGTGCGGATGGGACACTGTTGACTTCAACTGGGGATATTGTCGGGCGGTGGAAGGAATACTTCGAGGATCTCCTCAATCCCACTGATACGCCTTCCACAGAGGAAGCAGGGTTTGGGGACGAGGGGGATGACTCGCCTATTACAGGGGCTGAGGTCGCCAAGGTGGTTAAAAATCTCCTTGGTGGCCGGGCCCCGGGGGTGGACGAGATTCGCCCTGAGTACCTCAAGGCCCTGGATGTTGTTGGGTTGTCATGGTTGACACGCCTCTGCAACATTGTGTGGAGGTCGGGGGCAGTGCCTTTGGCATGGCAAACCGGGGTGGTGGTTCCTCTCTTCAAAAAAGGCGACCGGAGGGTGTGCTCCAACTTTAGAGGGATCACACTCCTCAGCCTCCCTGGGAAGGTCTATGCCAAGGTACTGGAGAGGAGAGTCCGGCCGTTGGTCGAACCTCGGATTCAGGAGGAGCAATGTGGTTTTCGTCCTGGCCGTGGCACATCGGACCAGCTCTTTACCCTCTCGAGAATTCTTGAGGGTTTGTGGGAGTTTGCCCAACCAGTTTACATGTGTTTTGTGGACTTGGAGAAGGCATTTGACCGCGTCCCTCGTGGATTTTTGTGGGGGGTGCTTCGGGAGTATGGGGTATCGGGCTTGTTGTTACGAGCTATTCGGTCTCAGTACGACCGTTGTGAGAGTTTGGTTCGTATTGCCAACACTCGGTCGGAGTCATTCCCAGTGAGAGTTGGACTCCGCCAGAGCTGCCCTTTGTCACCGATCCTGTTCATAATTTTTATGGACAGGATTTCTAGGCGCAGCCAGGGAATGGAGGGTGTCATGCTTGGTGACCACAGGATCTCACCTCTGTTGTTTGCAGATGATGTTGTCCTGTTGGCTTCATCCAGCAATGACCTACAGCTCTTGCTGGGACGGTTTGCCGCTGAGTGTGAAGCGGCTGGGATGAGAATCAGCACCTCCAAGTTCGAGTCCATGGTCCTCAGCCGGAAAAAGGTGGATTGTCCTCTCCGGGTTGGGGACAGACTCCTGCCCCAAGTGGAGGAGTTTAAGTATCTTGGGGTCTTGTTCACGAGTGAGGGGAAAATGGAGTGAGAGATCGACAGACGGATTGGAGCAGCATCTGCAGTGATGCAGACGTTGTACCGGTCTGTTGTGGTGAAGAGGGAGCTTAGTTCTAAGGCAAAGCTGTCGATTTACCAGTCAATCTACGTTCCTACTCTCACCTATGGTCACGAGCTTTGGGTAATGACCGAAAGAACGAGATAGCGGATACAAGCAGCTGAAATGAGCTTTCTTCGTAGGATTGCTGGACTCACCCTCAGAGATAGGGTGAGGAGCTCAGTCATCCGGGAGAGGCTCAGAGTAGAACCGCTGCTCCTCCACATTGAAAGGAGTCAGTTGAGGTGGTATGGGCATCTGATTAGGATGCCTCCTGGACGCCTCCCACTTGAGGTGTTTCAGGTACGTCCCACTGGGAGGAGACCCCGGGGCAGACCCAGGACTCGGTGGAGAGACTATGTCTCCCAGCTGGTCTGGGAACGCCTTGGTATCCCCTCTGAAGAGCTGGAGCAGGTGGCTGGGGAGAGGGAGGTCTGGGCTTCTCTTCTTGAACTGCTGCCTCCGCGACCCGGACCTCCGGAAAAGCGGTAGAAGATGGATGGATGGATGGATGGAAAAAATTAGAATATTACGTAAAATTAATTTAAAAAAATAGTTTGTTAATGGAAATGTTGTCCAACTGAAAAGTATGTCCATGTACCCACTCAATACTTGGTTGGGGCTCCTTTTGGACTAATTACTGTATCAATGTGGCGTGGCATGGAGGTGATCAGCCTGTGGCACTGCTGAGGTGTTATGGAGGCCCAGGTTGCTTTGATAATGGCCTTCAGCTCATCTGCATTGTTGGGTCTGGTGTCTCTCGTCTTCCTCTTGACAATAATCCATCGATTCTCTATGGGGTTTAGGTCAGGAGAGTTTGCTGGCCAATCAAACACAGTGATGCCATGGTCATTAAACCAGGTTTTGATACTTTTGGCAATGTGTATGTGTGTGTGTGGGGGAGGGGGGTGTCAAATGCTGCTGGAAAATGAAATCAGCCTCTCCATAAAGCTTGTCAGCAGAGGGAAGCATGAAGTGCTCTAAAATTTCCTGGTAGACGACTGCAGTGACTTTGGTCTTGATAAAACACAGTGGACAAACACCAGCAGATGACCTCTGTTCAGATAAAAGTAAATTTTGCGTTTCATTTGGAAATCAAAGTTCCAGAGTCTGGAGAAAGAGCGGAGAGGCACAGAATCTAAGTTGCTTGAGGTTTAGTGTCAAGTTTCCACAGTCAGTGATGATTTGAGGAACCATGTCATCTGCTGGTGTTGGTCCACTGTGTTTTATCAAGACGAAAGTCAACGCAGTCATCTACCAGGAAATTTTAGAGCACTTCATGCTTCCCTCTGCTGACAAGCTTTATGGAGAAGCTGATTTCATTTTTTTGCATGTTTTTTGGCTTGTGGGAGGAAACCGGAGAAATCCCGGAGTAAACCCATGCAGACACGGGGAGAACATGCAAACTCCACACAGAGATGCTGGGATAGGCTCCAGCCCCCCCGCGACCCAAAAAGAATTAAGCGGTAGAATATGAATGAATGAATGATTTCATTTTCCAGCAGGATTTGGCACCCCCCCCCCCACACCCACACACACACACGCTGCCAAAAGTATCAAAACCTGGTTTAATGACCATGGCATCACTGTGTTTGATTGGCCAGCAAACTCTCCTGACCTAAACCCCATAGAGAATCTATAGAGTATTGTCAAGAGGAAGATGAGAGACACCAGACCCAACAATGCAGATGAGCTGAAGGTCACTATCAAAGCAACCTGGGCCTTCATAACACCTCAGCAGTGCCACAGGCTGATCACCTCCATGCCACTCCGCATTAATACAGAAATTCATCCAAAAGGAGTCTCGACCAAGTACTGAGTGTGTACATGGACATACTTTTCAGTCGGCCAACATTTCTATTAAAAAAATATTTTTTAAAATTAATTTTATGTAATATTCTAATTTTTTGAGAAACTGAATTTTGGGTTTTCATGGGCTGTAAGCCATAATCATCAAAATTAAAATAAATAAACACTTGAAATATATCACTCTCTGTGTAATGAATCTATATAATATATGGGTTTCACTTTCTGAAATGAGTGACAAAAATATTGAAGTTTTTCATGATATTCAAATTTTTTGAGATGTACCTGTACAGTGATCAACAGTATCAAAGGCAGAAGAAAGATCAAATAAAACCAGAACTGTGCATTTACCAGTGTCAGCCGCCATCATAAGGCGCTTTTCCACTAAGGTCAGTACGGTACGGTACGGCACGGTTTGTCCGCTTTTCCTTTGAGGACCGGAAGTCCTTACAGTTCTGTTTTTTTAGAACTGTTCCTATTTTTTCGGCACTGCTCCAGAGCAGGTCCGAAGCGTACCAGCCCATCCCGTACCGAACCGTACCGTACTGACCCTAGTGGAAAAGCGCCTATAATGTCACTGGTGACTCTGACTAAAGCTGTTTCTGTAGAATGATTTTTCCGAAAGCCCTTCTGAAATTTATCCATGATGTTACAATTTGCCAAAAATGACATAAGCTGCTCAGTCACTACCTTTTCCAGGATTTTTGATACGAAAGGGAGTTTAGAGATTGGCCTATAATTATTTGGCTATGATGGATCCAAACTTGGCTTCTTAAAAGAGTTGGTTCAACCAAAGCATGTTTGAAGGGGCTGGAAACCACACCAGCTGAAAGTGAAGTGTTTATCAGTTCAACAACTGAAGGACCAATTGACTCAAAAACAACTAAAAACAGCTTAGTAGGGAGAAAATCAACAGGGGAACAGGAGGGTTTCATCTTCTGCAGCAGAGCCGTGCTGTCCTGAAAGGTCACGTGGTTAAAGGTGGACCAAGTACAAGGTGAGGACATAACACTGGTAAAGTTAATAGAAGAAGATGGCAAAATGTTTTCCCTTGTATCTCTGATCTTATCAACAAAGAAATTAAGAAATTTGTTACTGTCTGCTTTACAGAACACAGGAATTAGAGAGGCAGTAGGTGAGACAAGAGTGTTAATTGTGTCAAATAAGACTCTAGGATTTTTTTTATTTGTGGAAATTATTTTTGAAAAATACTGATTCCTGGCATCCCTCAACATGTCATTTAAAGAGGCTCTAAGCTCCCTTAGATGGAGTCTGTGAACCTCCAATTGGTGGATTTCCATAAGCGTTCTGCCTTACGACAATTTCTCCTAAAGGATTGAATGGAGTCTGGCGCTGCCCCGCGTCTAGCGGCTGCCCCGGCCTTGGATGCGCTCTGCAGAGCGTGCCCAAATGCCAAGTCACGTTTCATTACCTTGTATTCATACATGTGTAATGACAATAACTCCCTCATGGATCGTCACCTTATCGTGGTGGTGGGGTTTGCGTGCCCCAGTGATCCCAGGAGCTATGTTGTCCGGGGCAATTTGCCTCTGATAGGGTCTCCCAAGACAAACTGGTCCCGGGTGAAGGGCCAGACTAAGAACGATCCAACAGACTCTCATGATAAATTGTATATCAAGGATTCAGTGTACCCCGCCCGGTATGGGGTTACCGGGGCCCCACCCTGGAGCCAGGCCTGGGGGAGGGGCTCGAAGGCTAGCGTCTGGTGGCCGGGTTTCCACCCATGGGACCCGGCCGGGCTCAGCCCGAAGGAGTTACATGGGTCCGCCCTCCAGTGGGTTCACCACCTGCAGGAGGGATCATGGGGGTCCGGTGCTATGTGGATTAGGTGGCGGTCAAAGGCGGAGACCTTGGCGGACTGATCCCAAGCTTTCTAAACTGGCTTTTGGTACGTGGAATGTCACCTCTCTGGTGGGGAAGGAGCCTGAGCTTGTGTACGAGGTTGAGCGATACCGGCTAGATATAGTCGGCCTCACCTCAACACACAGCTCCGGTTCCGGAACCAGTCTCCTGGAGAGGGGCTGGAGCTTGGCCTTTTCTGGAGTTGCCCCGGGCGAGAGGCGACGAGCAGGGGTGGGTATTCTTGTATCGCCCCACCTTGCTGCCTCTATATTGGAGTTTTCCCCGGTGGACGAAAGGGTTGCTTCCCTGTGCCTTCGGGTTGGGAAACGGGTCCTGACCATCATTTGTGCCTATGCACCAAATGATGTTTCAGAGTACCCACCCTTTTTGGAGTCTGTGACTGGGGTGCTGGAGGGTGCTCCTCTTGGAGACTCCATTGTCCTACTGGGGGACTTCAATGCGCACGTGGGCAACGACAGTGAAACCTGGAGGGGGGTGATTGGGAGGAACGGCCTGCCCGATCTGAACCCGAGTGGTGTTCAGTTATTGGACTTCTGTGCTAACCACAGTCTGTCCATAACGAACACCATGTTCAAGCATAAGGGTGTCCATATGTGCACCTGGCACCAGGACACCCTAGGTTGCAGGTCGATGATCGATTTTGTTATCGTATCATCAGACCTGCGACCGTATGTCTTGGACACCCGAGTAAAGAGAGGTGCAGAGCTGTCAACTGATCACCACCTGGTGGTGAGTTGGATCCGATGGCAGGGGAGGAAGCCATTCAGACCTGGTAGACCCAAACGTATAGTGAGGGTGTGCTGGGAGCGTCTGGCTGAGGCCCCTGTCCGGGAGGTCTTCAACTCCCACCTCCGGAAGAACTTCAACCACATTCCGAGGGAGTCTGGAGACATGGAGTCTGAATGGGCCATGTTCTCCACCTCTGTTGTTGAAGCGGCGGCCCAGAGCTGCGGCCGCAAGGTGGTCGGTGCATCTCGTGGTGGCAACCCCCGAACCAAGTGGTGGACACCAGTGGTGAGGGGGGCCATTAAGCTGAAGAAGGAGTCCTATCAAGCTTGGTTGGCTTGTGGGACTCCCAAAGCAGCTGAGGTGTACCGGCAGGCCAAGCGGAGTGCAGCTCGGGTGGTTGCTGAAGCAAAAACGCAGGTATGGGAGGAGTTCGGTGAGGCCATGGAACAAGACTTTCGGTCGGCTTCAAAGAGATTCTGGCAAACTGTTCAGCGGCTCAGGAGGGGAAAGCAGCTCCCCGTCCACACTGTGTATGGTGCGGATGGGACACTGTTGACTTCAACTGGGGATATCGTTGGGCGGTGGAAGGAATACTTCGAGGATCTCCTCAATCCCACTGATACGCCTTCCACAGAGGAAGCAGGGTTTGGGGACGAGGGGGATGACTCGCCTATCACAGGGGCTGAGGTCGCCAAGGTGGTTAAAAATCTCCTTGGTGGCCGGGCCCCGGGGGTGGATGAGATTCGCCCTGAGGACCTCAAGGCCCTGGATGTTGTTGGGTTGTCATGGTTGACACACCTCTGCAACATTGCGTGGAGGTCGGGGGCAGTGCCTTTGGCATGGCAAACCGGGGTGGTGGTTCCTCTCTTCAAAAAAGGGGACCGGACGGTGTGCTCCAACTTTAGAGGGATCACACTCCTCAGCCTCCCTGGGAAGGTCTATGCCAAGGTACTGGAGAGGAGAGTCCGGTCGTTGGTCGAACCTCGGATTCAGGAGGAGCAATGTGGTTTTCGTCCTGGCCGTGGGACATCAGACCAGCTCTTTACCCTCTCGAGAATTCTTGAGGGTTCGTGGGAGTTTGCCCAACCAGTTTACATGTGTTTTGTGGACTTGGAGAAGGCGTTTGACCGCGTCCCTCGTGGATTTTTGTGGGGGGTGCTTCGGGAGTATGGGGTATCGGGCTTGTTGTTACGAGCTATTCGGTCTCTGTATGGCCGTTGTGAGAGTTTGGTTCGTATTGCCAACTCTCGGTCGGAGTCATTCCCAGTGAGAGTTGGACTCCGCCAGGGCTGCCCTTTGTCACCGATCCTGTTCATAATTTTTATGGACAGGATTTCTAGGCGCAGCCAGGGAATGGAGGGTGTCATGCTTGGTGACCACAGGATCTCATCTCTGTTGTTTGCAGATGATGTTGTCCTGTTGGCTTCATCCAGCAATGACCTACAGCTCTTGCTGGGACGGTTTGCCGCTGAGTGTGAAGCGGCTGGAATGAGAATCAGCACCTCCAAGTCCGAGTCCATGGTCCTCAGCCGGAAAAAGGTGGATTGTCCTCTCCGGGTTGGGGACAGGCTACTGCCCCAAGTGGAGGAGTTTAAGTATCTTGGGGTCTTGTTCACGAGTGAGGGGAGAATGGAGCGAGAGATCGACAGACGGATTGGAGCAGCATCTGCAGTGATGCGGACGTTGTACCGGTCTGTTGTGGTGAAGAGGGAGCTTAGTTCTAAGGCAAAGCTGTCGATTTACCAGTCAATCTATGTTCCTACTCTCACCTATGGTCACGAGCTTTGGGTAATGACCGAAAGAACGAGATCGCGGATACAAGCGGCTGAAATGAGCTTTCTCCGTAGGATTGCTGGACTCACCCTCAGAGATAGGGTGAGGAGCTCAGTTATCCGGGAGAGGCTCAGAGTAGAACCGCTGCTCCTCCACATTGAAAGGAGTCAGTTGAGGTGGTATGGGCATCTGATTAGGATGCCTCCTGGACGCCTCCCACTTGAGGTGTTTCAGGCACGTCCCACTGGGAGGAGACCCCGGGGCAGACCCAGGACTCGGTGGAGAGACTATGTCTCCCAGCTGGTCTGGGAACGCCTTGGTATTCCCTCTGAAGAGCTGGAGCAGGTGGCTGGGGAGAGGGAAGTCTGGGCTTCTCTGCTTGAACTGCTGCCTCCGCGACCTGGACCTCCGGAAAAGCGGTAGAAGATGTATGGATGGATGGATGGATGGATGGATGGTAATGACAATAAAGTTGAATCTCAATCTCAATCTCAATGGAGTCATGGATCCAGGGATAAGGCTTTTTAGGAGAAGCAAGGACAGATTTCACTGGTGCCACTTTGTCTAAAATAGCCATACAGCGTCTGTCTAATGTCTGAGTGAAGGCATCAGGATCTTTAATTCCCATCAGTAAGTGTGGCTCAAACAAAGCAGAGAAGTCATTTGCTGCCTCTTGCTTTATAATCCGCCTTTTTGCTGCTATTTTCAGAGGGGGAGGATTCACAGGGAAGTTAACATTAAAAAGCACACAGCTGTGATCACTGATCTGGAAGTCATCCACACACACATTTTCAATTTTCAAGCCCAAAGAAAAACAAGGTCCAAGGTATGACCCTTAGCGTGTGTAGCACCTGAAACATGCTGGATGAGGTTATAAAAATGAATGATGGATAAAAAGTCAACAGCTGTGTTACATGTAACATCATCAGTATGAATGTTAAAATCACCAATGATTAAAACCCTCTCCAATTTAATAAGAGATGATAAAAAGTCTGTAAAATCCGTAAGAAAGACACTTGCAGGATCAGGAGGACAGTAGATTAAAACACAGTAAAAGGCGTTAAAGGTCCCGACTTTTATTATCTGAGACTCAAAGGAGGAGAAAGGCTCAGAGTTTACCAGTCTGCACAGGTGGCTGTCCCGGTATACCACAGCTGAGTCCTCCACCACGACGCGCAATCCGGGGAGTCCTGATAACAGAGCAGCCAGGGGGACAGAGCTCCTTCAGGTGGAAAAACTCATTTTCTCTCTGCCACGTTTCCACCAGGAACATAAAATCCATATCCTCTCTCAAGAAAAGTTCATTAAGAGTGAGGGATGTGTTGGAAATGGAGCAAGGATTGAGTAACACCATCCGGATGGGAGACAGCTCAGCCGTGCTCACAGCTGATCGGAGTGAAACTGACAGCAGGCATCTGACGCGGTCAGGTGACCTCCAGCTGTGCTGGGTGTTCAATCTCCGGTCAGGCTGGACAACTCGAGACCCTGATGGCGAAACCATGATTCTGTCCACAAGCGTCCTGGACATAAGTGTTTGTGAGACGGGAGAGCAATCCAGCAGCTGCAGAGGAGCATCCGTAGTCACATCCTGGATGGGAACCCGCAGCAGACACCAGGTGCGTTCACGGTGACCAGACAAGAAACCTTCAGTCCAGAGGGCTCGTCTCCTCCTAGCTTGACAGCCAGCTCTGCAACCCCGTCTCCTGGGCTTCTTCCCAGGCTTACCAGGATGCCAGCTCGCGAAGAGAAGCCGGTACTCAGGTGAGGAGGGAGAACACACAAATGGGGGCGGAAAAGTTTGTCTGTAGCCCTCCTGAGAGTTGAATGATCTTTCCATAGACCGTTTAATCCGGTACAGTGACTGTCGATCATATCTCAGTGTAGTGAAGACACATTCATTTAGTGATCGGGTTGATATAACAACAAAAATGACAAACAGCAATAGACGACACACACGAAGAGAGGCAGCAGCCAGGCCAAACACAGGCGCCATCTTCACTCTCAACTCTCGATGTGTTGTACTTTCTTCTACTATATTATGGTCTACTAATTTATGGTCTACCATATCATCGACTACTTTATGGTCAGCAGTGGTTTTTGCCTCGGAACTCTCCCATGGATGCCATTTTTACCCAGTCTCTTTCTTATTATTGAATCATGGACCGGTGTCCAAACTGAGTCAATTGAGGCCTGCAGTTCTTTAGATGTTGTTCTGGGTTTTTGATTCTCATTTGTTCTTGAATTTCTTTACATTGCAGCATGATTTGTTGCTGTTTGAGATCTTTTAGCCCACTTCACTTTGTCAGACAGGTTCTATTTAAGTGATTTCTTTATTCAACAGGTCTGGCAGTAATCAGGCCTAGGTGTAGCTAGTGAAATTGAACGCAGCTTTCCAAAAAATGTGGCTAATCACAGTTAATTCAAGATATAATGGGGGGGGGGACTTTTTCCCTTAATAAATGAAATCATTTAAAAGTGCATTTTGTATTTACTCGAGTTATCTTTTTCTAATATTAAATTTTTTTATGGTCTGAAACATTTAAGTGTGGCAAATAGAGCTTGACATTAACACCCGCCCCTGGCAGATACTGTATATTGTATATTGTTTGTGGCAGCGCCTTGCATGGCAGTGGCTCCTCTGATTCTAGATATAATTAAGGATTAATGTTATGTATGAATAAGAAGATTCAGAGTCTCGTCTTGCAGGAACCATCAATACCAACCAACCACACTTTATTATCAGAACACAGAATTATAGACACCAGTGGCCGTGCCCGCCTGACGTCACCCTGTGGGCGGGTACAGCATCACACACACACACACACACACACACACAACACTCATGACACCACACTTCCCCTCCCCCTTACAAAATGCAAAACCACACACACAATCGAGACACTCCCCAATTTAGGACCCAACTCATGGTTCTAAATTCCCTGTTTTCGTAGTACGAGAACAGGGAATAATTAACTGTATTAAAATCACCGAACGCACTCATCCTAAAAAAACAACTAAAACTGGACCTAGTCTCTCAAAAAATACGTAAATAATCCCATAACACACCACATACATACTCTCATGCGCACCAGCACCATGTACATGTATTTACATTTGATATTTTATGTTACTCCACAGTCCCTGGACAGCCATGGACAAAACTGGCTTGGAGGCCCAGGGCAACCCCACGGCATGCGTGCCCTTGGCTGCCATCTGCCACAGGATCGAAGCCACTCTCCCCGGCGAAAATGTTTCCTCTCGCCATCAACCGCTTCTCTCCTCTGACCCCGCAGTGCTGCTGTCCAGCACGCTGTCCCTCCGTGCCTATCGGTCCGCTCCCGACCGCCTTCAACACTGCTGTCATGGCTCCAAACACTCCGGCCCCCTGTGGCCACACTCCAGGGGAAACCGAAGCCTGCTCCTCAGAGCCGCTTGCTGCATCGGACACCTTGCCGTACTGCCCAGCACCCTCGTCCAAGGCGCATGGAGCTCTGGCACTGAGACACTGCCCGACGTCTGTGGTGCATGGCTGCTGCTGCTCACTCCCAGGGTCAACAGCATCGCTCTCATTGGCGTTGTTCTCCGACCCAGGTGCTTCATCGCTGCTCTCAGTACCCTCATCCCAAGCGCTCTGCTGCATCGGGTCCATGCCCAGCTGTAGCTGCTCTCTCCCGGGCTCTCAGCTTTGCTCCTGTCGGCATCACTCTCTGACCCGGGCGTTTCGTCGCTGCTCTCAGCACCCTCGTCGTAGGCGCTCCGCTGTGTCATCTCCATGCCCGGCTGCTGCTGCTCTTCTCCAGGGCTCTCAGCCTCCATGGTCCCACTCTCCCACTGCCTAGCCTCCAGCTGCAGGGATGTATCCTGCTGTTCTCACTCTGTCATCGCACACCGCACCATCCAACTCATCAGCGCTACGGTCCTGCACCCTTCTGCGCTTCGCGGCTGGCCCGCCATCTTCAGTGACCGGGGACTCCCCCAGTCCTACTTCGATGCCCAGCTGGTAGCCTGGAGCCCACTTTCAGTGCGCAGTTAGCATTGTGGTTAACTTGCCCATAGACAATGAGTGGGCAATTAGCTTCTCCAAGCTAACTAGCCCAGCCTCACTTGGCTCCAAAACTCCCGCCACCCACAACTTCGTGGTCCTCGTCTGCCCGGCGAAGTGCTTGGCCAGCCGCTCGACAGCATCCTCGTAGCACTCCGTTTCATCCAATGTACCAAGAATTCTTATGCCCTCCATGCCAAGATGGTGTGCCAGAAGCGCTCGTAGTTTTCTCCCATCGAGTCCACCTAGGCCCAGAACCCCGATGTAACCCTCAAACATGGCCCGCCACTTCGGCCACAGGATCACCGGCTCTCCCTTGTACTCTAGAAACGGCACCAGAGGTTGAGGTAGCCCATACGCTGCCATAATTTCGCTCCTCATTGCCAAATGTTATGTATGAATAAGAAGAGTCAGAGTCTCGTCTTGCAGGAACCATCAACACCAACTAACCACACTTTATTATCAGAACACAGAATTATATACACCAGTGTCTGTGCCCGCCTGACATCACCCTGTGGGTGCGTACGGCATCACACACACACACAGCACTCACAACACCACACTTAAGAGAAACATAATTTTGTTCTACTGTACATGATTGGTTGTATGGACTGAATGACAATAAAGTTAGCTTCTTCTTTCTTCTATATTTTGCCTGTGGCGGGTAAGACAGCGACTCCCACTAGCCACATTGGCAGGTTGTAGTTTTCTCAAATGACATCTGAATAATAAACCTATTGCAAAGTGAGACTACAAAACTACAACTCCCATAAGCACTATCTGCACATACACAGTGAATTCTCATTGGTCCACTGTCAGCCAGCTGCAGCCCAGGAGTCTGGCTCTGCAGGTCGGCTCATTTTCTTTCCAGCTGAGAAACGGTGATGAGCAGACAGCAGCCGCTCTCAGTGATCAGATCACGGGGACAACTGTCCTTGATCTCGTATTGTCCCAGCCGTGAGAATAACCTGTCCTCTCCCCTCACATTAGCTCCTACCTCTGTGGTTAAATATGATTATTTTTAGAGCAAGAAGTTCCTGTTTACTGTCTGCAGTTGTGCAAATTTAAGTTTTCCTATGACAGAGTGAACAAGTGACTAAATTTTACGTTGCTGTCAAGAGCAAATGAAGCTTCTTCTGAGGTGAACTTTTGTTTATCTGTGATTATCTATGATGTCTGTGATATGCAGCTGTTTCATGGAAATAAAACCTCTCATTATATATTTTTAATGTGCTGGTCCAGGGGTGTCAAACCTGTGGCTCACGGGCCAAAAATGGCCGGCCACAGGGTCCAAGTTTTTCTCTGAATTTACAGCTTTCTTTCTAGTAAATTTCTGACTTTTTCTACTGATTAGAATTGTTCATGCAAATTTGAAACATTTTTCTCTTTAAGATGAGACTTTTTTCTCACCAGTTTTCTTTTTCTTCTTTTTTTTCCAAGTGAAAACAGGTAGTGTAAATTTAAACTAAATCCATCAGCAATTACTAATGACATCATACTGAAGGGGTGTCCCAATTCATAGGCGTCATTTTCAACCCCTACCCCTTGACCTTTGATTCCAAGGACCATGGCCTGTGGATAGGCAAAGGGGAAGAGGTACAAATGAGAATTTGGACAGACCCCAAATCTGCATACCTGTACGTCACTCTCATATTGCAAATATCTTTCTCAACTGCTTTACAGTATTTACTCTTGTTAATAATTAAACAGTGTTTCTCTTGCTATTTTTATGTATGTATAAGGGTAATTTACATTTAAAAAGGTTGTAAATTTAGTTCAAGTAAATTTTAGCATGCAATAGTCAAATTTGATCATATTAAACATAATTTTCCAGCCACAAAATTGTGGCTAATGGAAAGGCTGAGTGGCTAGTAATTTTGGGAAATCACTAGCCACAGTGGCTGGTGAGCGAAAAAGTTAATGTCAAACCCTGGTGACAAATATGCAAAAACATAAGAGATCAGAAAGGGGCAAATGCTTTTTCACAGTACTGTAGCTGCACAAACGCGAGAGGAGAAGCACCAACAGGATCTCTGTCCCTGTTGGCTGGCTGTGTGGGTTTGCATCCCCACAAAGGACGGTGGTAGCAGCCGGTGTTTTGTGCCATGCCACTCTACTGTAATGCTTGTGTTGTCCCTAAGCTCACACTGCATGGCCACATGTGCCAAATAATTGTTCAGTCACTCCACAATCAAGACAGCATTTGTAAATTTTTAAGCTTTAGATCTTCACTATTTTCTTTTTTCTGGTCAAATTTGATGCTTCTAATTTTCTTGTGTTTTGTTAACATTGTGATGTCGAGTCTTATCCAATCAGCACTGAATCAACCCAGCAGTTTTGGGGGCTGCTCTGAATACCAACCTCTTTCCTGGCCAATGCCTTATTTTAGAATCAGAATCAGAATCAGAATCAGATTTATTGCCATTGTTCATGTGATACACAAACTAGGAATTTGTCTCGGTGCCATGCTGCAACATTAAAAACATAATGAGAAAAAGGGATAAACTAAAAAACTAAAGGACTAGAAACGTGCAATAAGTGTAGAAAAATAAGTAATAATAAGTAATAATAATAATAATACTAGTAATAATGAGTAGTACTAGTCAAGGCAGTTTTAAAAAATTAGCATGTAGTAGATAATGTGAAGTACCACATACTGCAGTCAATAATGCAACAGAAAAACAGTGATGATTGACATGAGTCTGGTTGAGCTGCTGTACATAGTGCACGAGAGTCAAAAGTCACTTAGTGTTCAGCAGTCTGATGGCAGAGGGGAAAAAGCTGTTCATGTGCCGGGAGGTTTTAGTCCAAATGGACCGAAGCCTTCTACCTGAGGGGAGGGGGGCAAACAGCACGTGACCAGGATGTGAAGGATCGGCTATCGGCTATCGGCTATATTTTAGCCACTAACACTTCGTGAAAACTTCCCCTTTCGGGGCGGTTCCTGTAGTGGAGACACACACCGGGGGGAGAAGCACCTGTAAAATTGGTTCCTGGATCCTCTAATGCAGGGGTGTCCAATCATGTGCCATGGAGGGCCAAGACCCTGCAGGCTTTACCTCCAACCAGTGTCTTCAACAGCAGATTCCACTGAATTTCTTCCCACTGATGGCTGATAAGTGAAAACACCTGCTGAAGAGACTGGGTAGAAGAGAACCTGCAGAGTCTCAGCCCTACATGGCACATGATTGGACACCCCTGCTCGAGTGGAAACGGGGCTAGATGTACAGTAGCCATGTAGCCTAGGGTCATAGAAAGAGAGGCAGGCACTATCCCTATTCACCACTTGGTGTCCCACTTGCTGTGGAAGGGAATTAACATGATTTTTTTAAGAGAAGAGCCTAAATAAGTCTAGTCAGGCTGCTGAAGTACCTCCATTTTAGCAGTATCGGAAGGTGGATTTGGACTCTCAGGGGGATACTCCCAGTATATTGAACGTCGACTCCCTGGAAAATGTGACTAATCAAATAAATCAGCTACTAGGACATCATAGTTGCAAATCTACTAAGAAATGTAAAGTACATGAGACTTGGGCAAAATTAATTATTTTTTAATAGAGTACTACAAAATACATACACTTCTTTATTGCCTTTGGGCACTTTTAAGATGATGATTTCTAGTTCTAACAATGTAAATAAGTCAGAAAGCATGAATACTCATGCCAAAGGCCTTTCAATAAATGTATAGGATGTCCATTCTCTTGCATCTCATTTTCTTCAATTTTTTAAATAAAAAGTAACTAAATAGTAAGTATTTGCTGGTAATATTGCATTTTCCCAATATCCTTACACTAGTGTGTTTTTCAAATAAAAATGTGGGCATTTTTTTGCATATCATTGCATTTTGCTTGGCAGTGATTTGCGTGTTCATGGCACAAAATGTACAATATTCCCGGATTTATTTTGCCTTGTAAATTATTCTGAAAGTAGAAGTTGAAATATTCAGTAAGTTGGAACATCCATCCATCCATCTTCTACCACTTAATCCTTTGTGGGTCGGGGGGGCTGGAACCTATCCCAGCATCTTTGGGCGAGAGGCAGGTCACACCCTGGACAGATCGCCAGACCATCACAGGGCCAACACAGAGAGACAGACAATCATTCACATCTAAGGACAATTTAGAATCCCCAGTTGATGCCATATTTATATTTTGCCGGGTAATGTAACTATAATGCTGTTGATACCATCTAGCTGCAATGCTCCTGCACTGTCTATATACAGCGGAGAAAATAAGTATTGAACACCTCAATATTTTTCTCATTAAACATATTTCTGATGGAGCCACTGACCTGAGCTTTTCACCAGATATCAGAAACAACCCAAGTAATCCATACATACAAAGAAATCAAGGCAAGTGTGTTCACAAAACAAGTTATATTTAATTAAGTGGAATGACACAGGGAATAAGTATTGAACACGCTTGGTGAAATTCATTTAATTTTTAGTAGAAAAGCCTTTGTTGGTAATAACAGCTTCCAGACACCTCCTGTCTAGAGCAACTAGGCACAGGCATTGCTCAGGAGTTACTTTAGTCCATTCTTCCACACAAACTCTCTTCAAATCTTGGAGGTTCTGTGGGTGTCTTCTACGAAATCTGATCTTCAGTTCATTCCATAGATTTTCAATTGGATTCAGGTCAGGTGACTGAGTGGGCCATTCTAGCAGCTTTAATTTCCTTCTCTCGAGCCAGTTGAGAGTTCCCTTGGCTGTGTGTTTGGGATCATTGTCTTGCTGAAATGTCCACCCTCATTTCATCTTCAGCATCTTGGCAGATGGCAGCAGGTTCTTATCAAGGATGTCTCTGTACAATTGTCCATTCATCTTTCCTTCAATTATATGAAGTCTGCCTGTACCATATGCTGAAAAACACCCCCAGGCGATGATGCTCCCACCTCCAAACTTCACTGCTGGTACTGTGTTTTTGGACTGATGTGCAGTACAATTTCTCCTCCAAACATGCTGTGTGTTGTGGCATTCAAAAAGTTCAGTTTTGGTCTGATTTGACTAGACTATATTATCCCAGTATTTTACTCACTTGCCCAAATGTTGTGCAGCAAACTTTAAATTAGCTTAAACATGGACTTCCGGGAAGATGGCGGAGAGACATAACACTTAAACAAAGAGCTCTCCCTAGCCGGATTAAAAATCATCGGTAAATGGCCAACTCGACATAAACGAATCAATAAACTAAGGGATGAAAACACGAAGGAACCGGGCACAAGGACAAAAACAGGGTAAAATTGAAGAATTCCTCTCCAACAACGCAGGAAAAACCGCTGTACGCAAAGCCCAAAAAAACGAGATGTCCACAGCAGAGAAAATGGAGGACACCAGACTCGACAACATGAACGCTGGCATCGCCAGTTTGGGTGAAGAGTTAAGAGAATTCAAGCGACAGCTACAACAGGATTTAGCGGCTCTTAAGGAGGAACTGAAAAAAGAAATTAAGGAGGAAATCATGGACCTCCGAAGAGAAATGGAGCGTAAATTAACGGAAAACATGGAGGAGCTGCGCTCCCAGCGGGCGTGTATGACAGAAGCGCAGACCCGAATTTCGGAACTAGAAGATTGGAAAAGCGAGGCAAACGAACAACTACAGACCCTGACGACGCAAACGCAGAGGATGCAGGAGAAAATAAACGACTTGGAGAGCAGATCCCGACGAAGCAATATGCGCATCTTTGGAATTCCGGAGGGCATTGAAGGCAACTCGATGACAAAATTCATGGATCAGTTCTTAAAAAAAGAACTGGAAATACCCGGAGAAACGGATCTGCAGATTCAACGGGCGCACAGAACACCGGCACAGAACCCGAAAACAAACTCTCCACCCAGGTCAGTTGTGGTAAACTTTGTGAAATATGACATAAAGGAAAGAATCCTGACGCAAGCATGGAAAAAAAAGATACGAATCGGCGACAAACAGGTATTTTTTGACCATGACTACCCGACAGAAATCGTGCAGCAGCGGAAGAAATATGCCAATATTAAAAAAACGCTGAAAGAGAAAAAAATTAGATTCCAAACGCCGCTAACGAAAATGAGGATTCATTGGGAGGAAGGCACAAGAACCTACAACACGGCCGAAGAGGCAGCGCGGGATATGATGCAGCGGGGCCTTGAGGTGAGCTTGCCGAAGGAGACGGCTGGAGCAGCGGCGGCCCTGAACGCACCACGACAGACGGAGTGGAGACGAGTGAACGGCGGAAGAAGGGGGAGAGACGTAGAGCAGCGGGCCCAGGACAAGCTACAAGGCTTTCAACTGAAAGCCTAGATCATAACAAAGATTAAGATAAGATAAGATAAGATAAGCCTTTATTAGTCCCACAACGGGGAAATTCCAGGATTGCAACAGCACAGGGATAGCAACACTCAGAGCAACAATCAGAAGGCAAGAAAAAAAAAACAAGCAAGCAAGAGCAGCTAATATACATATGTACATATTACTATAAAATATATATATACACACACACACACACACACACACAGTGCAGAGCATTGTAGCTGGATGGAATAAATATATGAATATATGAACACAGTGCAGAGCATTGTAGCTAGATGGAATGGGCTGCACGGTGGCGCAGTGGTTTAGCACTGTGGCAGCACAGTTTTACCCTCGGCCGGGGGACCGCGGGGATCGTGGGTTCGATCCCAGCCCCCGACCAACAGTGAGCTGTGTGGAGTTTGCATGTTCTCCCCGTGTTGCGCGGGTTTACTCCGGGATTTCTCCGGTTTCCTCCCGCATACCAAAAACATGTAGGTTTCGGGCGCTCGCGCACGCAGCGACCAGCAGCCGGTGGCTTGTCATCAGACTGCAAACCAAATCTACCTACGGGTACAAATAAGTAACAAAAAAAAAAAAAAAAAAAAAAAAAAATATGTAAATATATAAACACCTACAGTACGGAGCATTGCAGCTAGGTGGAATAAATATGCAAGTATATAAACACACACAGTGCGGAGCAATGTAGCTAGATGGAATAATATGTAGATATATAAAAACACAGTACGGAGCATTGTAGCTAGATGGAATAAATATATAGATATATAAATATAAACACACCCAGTGCTGAGCATTGTAGCTAGATGGAATAAATATGTAAATATATAAACACACACAGTGCAGAGCATTGTTGCTAGATGGGATGAAACAGCATAACAGTCTACTTAGTTATCCTACATGGTATGATTATGTGCCCATACATATTCTCACCCTCCATAGCGACCGGTATGTTCCTAGTTGTATGCCGGAGAGGACCATTGTGTAAGTCTATTGCATCTTTTGCATTCAAAAAACTATTAGTTTGTTACGTCTTTTTGCTATCTCTGCGAGCAGCCCTGCTTAGGTTGTACAGTCTGACAGCCGTTGGTAGGAAGGACCTACGAAACCTCTCGGTTGTGCACCTGGGATGATGTAGTCTGCTGCTAAATGAGCTCCTCAGTGCATCCAGTATGTCCTGCATAGGGTGGAACTCGGACTCCAGCAGAGATGACAGTTTAGCCACCGTCCTTCTCTCTCCTATCTCCTCCATCGGATCAAGGCGTTGCCCCAGGACAGAGCTAGCTTTCTTAATCAGTTTGTTCAGTCTCTTCCTATCGGCTGCAGTAATGCCACTGCCCCAGCAGACCACTCCAAAAGTGATGGCTGATGCCACCACCGTGTCATAGAATGACTTCAGCAGCGCCCCTTGTACACCAAAAGACCTGAGTCTCCTCAGCAGGAACAGCCTGCGCTGTCCCTTCTTGTAGAGTGCGTCAGTATTGTGTGACCAGTCTAGTTTATTGTTCAGATGAATACCCAGGTACTTGTAGGATGTCACCATCTCGATGTCTGTTCCCTGTATATTTACTGGTGCTGTGAGGGGCTGCCCATGCCTGCGGCAGTCCACCACCAGCTCCTTAGTTTTCCTCGCGTTGATCTGGAGGCAGTTCCGATGGCACCAGTCCACAAAGTCCTGGATAAGCCCTCTGTACTCAGCTTCATCTCCGCTGGAGATGAGACCAACGATCGCAGAGTCATCAGAGAACTTCTGTAGATGGCAATGTGTTGTGTTGTGTGAGAAGTCCGCAGTATAAAGAGTGAACAAGAAGGGAGCCAGCACCGTTCCCTGGGGGGCCCCCGTGCTACTGATGATCGTGTCGGAAACACAGTCCCGGGTTCTCACAAACTGAGGCCGGTTCGTGAGGTAGTCCAGGATCCATGATGACAGGTGCTGGTCCACCCCTGCGCGCAGCAGCTTGTCCTTCAGGATCATCGGTTGGATGGTGTTGAAAGCACTGGAGAAGTCAAAGAACATGATCCTCACCATATTCCCGGGCTTCTCCAGGTGGGACAGAGAACGGTGAAGGAGGAAGATCACCACATCCTCCACCCCAATGCCATGCTGGTAGGCGAACTGGAGTGGATCCATCGCTGGTTCCACCAGGGGGCGGAGATGAGCAAGGAGCAGTCTCTCCAGGGTCTTCATCAAGTGGGACGTCAAGGCCACCGGTCTGAAGCTGTTCAGGTCTTTGGGGTGGGAAGTTTTTGGTACAGGTACCACACAAGATGTTTTCCACAGCTGTGGTACCCTCCCCAGTTTCAGGCTCATGTTGAAGATATACGTCACAATCCCACACAGCTGGTCTGCACAGGACTTGAGGAGCTTTGCGCTGATGCCGTCCGGTCCCGACGCCTTCCTCGCCTTGATCTTCCTCAGCTCCGTCCTCACCTGGGTCTTGGTCAGGGTCAGGATGGGGGGCTGTGTGTTGGGAGTGGGGGGGGGTGTCGGTGGAGTGGGGAGTGGGTAGCAGGACTTGATTTCTTAGAGGCAGCAGTGGTTGTTGTGCAGACAGGGGGGAGGGCGGTTGGTCAAATCTATTGAAAAACAGATTCAGGTTGTTCGCCCACTCCCTGCCCCCCGTGGCCTGGGGGGAGGTATTCTGGAGCCCCGAGATGGTTTTGAGGTTTCTCCAGACCCCGCTGATGTCGCTCTGTTGCAGCTTGTCCTCCATCTTCTTCCTGAAGCTGTCCTTGCCTTCTCTGATCTTTCTCCTCAGCTCCCTCTGTACGGACTTCAGCATCTCCCTGTTCCCCGACCTGAAGATCCTCTTCTTCTCTCTCAGAAGTGTTTTTATCTCAGGGTTGATCCAGGGTTTGTTGTTTGAGTGACGCCGTATGGTCTTGGTGGGAACGGATTTGTCCACACAGAAGCTGAGGTAGCCCGTGAAGGTGTGAATGAGGCCATCGATGTCCTCACCATGTGGATCGCAGAGCTGCTTCCAGGCAGTGGCTTCAAAACAGTCCTTTAGAGTGTCCATTGTCTCCTCAGACCATAACTCCACAGTGTGCATGGCCGGAGGTTGTCTGTGCACTAGGGGTTTGTACACCGGTCGGAGATGAACCAAGTTGTGATCCGATCTCCGATCCGATTAAGAAAGGCACAGAAGAAATGAAGGCCAAGAAGACAAGGTAAAAGAGAAACAGACGGCTAGGAGAGGTTTAAGTGATATTTGTTGGACATTTCTAGACTTATGACTATTACTTTGATAGTAATTAGAAGTCTAGGGAGGGCCCTTCACTCTGTGAAGACAAACCCCCCACCCACCAACAGGGACCAGTGGGCAGAAGAAAGGCCCAAAGTACGGAGGTCGAGTTTTTTTAATGTGTTTTTATATAAATATGTGTTATTTTTGTTGTTAAAGGGGCTAGGAGCACAAGTTAAAAAAATGGAAAAACATGAATATGGGTAAAATCTTAAGATAATGACACTAAACGTGAATGGTCTGAACTCACCTGTTAAAAGGGAAAGAATAATAAGAAAATTCAAGAAGGAAAAAGCTGAAATTATATTTATGCAAGAGACACATTTGAGCAAGGCAGAACATGTGAAATTAAAGAGATTTGGCTATAAGAACTCCTACTACAGTTCATTTAAGGGAGGAGCAAAAAGGGGGGTTATGATACTAATCTCAAACAAAATACAATTTGAAAGTGAACAGGAAATCCAGGATAAAGAAGGCAGGTATGTAATAATAAAGGGAAGAATAGATGGTATGCAGATCACATTAGTGAACATCTATGCCCCACCAGAAAGTGACAAGGGTTTTTTTCAACATCTGTTTGATCTCATAGCAACACACAGTGAAGGAGTCCTAATTTGTGGAGGAGACTTAAATGCTGTCATGGATCATGAAGTTGACACAACAAGTGTTAAGAAGACAAAAAAACATGTAACAAAGTTCATAAGAAACTCACTGGCAGAAATGGGTATGGTAGACATATGGAGGGACCTACACCCACTCGAAAAAGACTATACATATTATTCAGCAGCCCATAAAGTACACTCTAGAATAGATTACTTCCTTATGAATGAAGGTGACAGACACAGGGTGAGAAATTGTTGGATTGGAGGGGCAGAAATATCAGATCATAATCCTATATACATGGAAATATATTTAAACAATAGAAAACGACAAACAACATGGAAACTTAACGTAGGACTGTTAAATGATGAGAAAATGAAAGAAAGAATAAAAATAAACATAAACGAATATATCCAAGAGAATGACAATGAAGAAGTGGACCCAACAATACTATGGGACGCACTAAAAGCCGTGTTAAGGGGTAAATTAATTGTTGAAACAGGAAAAGCAAATAAGACTAAACTGGAAGCGTATGAACAAAGATGTGAGAGACTGAGGGAATTAGAACGTAAACATCAAAGCACAAATGATCCAAAAATATATCAAGAAATTAAAGAAGAAAAAACAAAGATAAAAGAAACACAAATGGATGAAATTGAAAGGAAAAATAGATATCTAAAGCAAAAATATTATGAAACGGGGCCAAAAGCCACAAAACTGCTGGCAAAACGGTTAAGAAAACAACAAACAATGAATAATGTATACAAGATTAAAGACCCCACCACAAATAAAACCACAGTTAACCCAGAAAACATCGAAGAAATTTTCCATAATTTCTACCAAGAACTATACTCGCAACCTGAAGAAACAAATACTAAAGATATCAAAAAATTTCTAGACACATTGGACTTGCCATCAATAGGAAATCAACAAAATGAAAAACTAACAGCAGAAATAACAACACAAGAGATCAGAGATGTGATTAAGTCACTTAAAAACGGTAAATCACCAGGTAGTGATGGATACCCGTCTGAGTTTTATAAACTGTTTATAGAAGAACTCACGCCACAACTCCTAAAGTCATTTAATTGGACGCTGAACAACAACAAAATACCTCCAACATGGAACGAAGCAATCATTTCAGTTATTTTAAAACCAGGGAAAGATAAAGAACAATGCGGAAACTATAGACCAATCTCTTTATTAAATGTAGATTATAAAATATACACAACAATTATATGTAAACGAATAAAGACATTCTTGACGGAATTGATAGAAGATGATCAAACTGGATTCATAGAGGGACGCCAAACACATGACAATATCAGGAGAACAATACATATAATTAACCAAATACATAAAGAAAAGAAAAGCGCAGTAATAATGAGTTTAGACGCAGAAAAAGCATTTGACAGGGTTAACTGGAAATTCCTATATAGTGTACTGGAGCGCTTTGGATTTAACGAAAAATCAGTACAATGCATAAGGACGCTATATCAAGAACCTGTGGCAAGAATCAAGATAAACGGTAGCTTAACAGACAAAGTAAATATACAAAGATCAACTAGGCAGGGATGCTGCTTATCGCCCACCTTGTTTGCTCTGTTCATAGAACCATTGGCTCAAGCGATACGACAAAATAAGAAATTAAAAGGTGTAACAATAAAGGGGGCGGAACACAAGATTGGGCTATTTGCAGACGATATTATAGTTTACCTTGAACAACCAGATAAATCAATAATGGAAATGATGAACTTGATAGAAAATTTTGGAAAATTATCAGGATACAAGATAAACATAACAAAAACACAAATACTGACATTCCACTATAACCCTCTAAACCAGATAATTGATAAGATCAAACTAAACTGGAACCAAAAAGAAATAAAATACCTTGGAGTGAACATACCTAAAGACCTAAGCAAAATATATAAAGCAAACTATGATAGGTTGGAACAAGAAATAAAAAAAGATATTGATAGATGGTCAATCTTAAATATGGATCTGAATTCAAAAATTGAGACAGTCAAAATCAGCATACAACCTAGATTACTTTACCTCTTCCAGGCTATACCAACAGAGATTCCAGATGCCCAATTCTCAAAGTGGGACAGGATGATATCGAGATTTGTTTGGGGAGGTAAAAAACCAAGAGTGAAATATAAAACCCTCCAATTACCAAAAGAGAAAGGAGGCATGGGCCTACCGAGTCTAAAGGAATATTACTACTCAGCACAAATAAGATATATCATATGTTGGTGCGACGAGGGATATGAGGCAAAATGGAAAGAAATGGAAAAGGAAATTGAGGGACTCCCAGTACAAAGCATAATAGGGGATAAAGATGCATATAAGCAAATCAAACAAATAGACCCAATCACTAAATTTACTTTAGAACTGTGGTATAAAATAGTACAAAAATATAATATAAGGGAAGACATAAAACTATTGAAATGGGTAGCATTTGACAGTCAGTTTGAACCGGCAAAACAAGATAGGGGATACAAAAATCTGGTGAACAAGGGAATCACAGCATGGGGCAATATCGGAAAAAAAGATCTCGGGAGCTTTGTAAATATCAGGAGAAAATTTAAATTAGAAAGATCGGAATTTTTCAGATATCTGCAGATGAGAGATTACTATATGAAGAAGATTAGGCATAACCTCCAAACAGATGTGAACGAGATTATACAACTTATTTTAAGCTCATATGCAGGAAATAAAATAAGAATTATTTCAAAACTATATCAGAAACTTATGACAAACAATCATACAAGTAACTATATAAAGGAGAAATGGGAGAAAGAGCTCAATTTAAACATAACAGAAGAAAGCTGGCAGGAAATATGGAAAACACAACACACATCAACAAATTCAAGGGCATGGAGGGAATTTGGATGGAAAAACCTGATTCGCTTTTTCATTACACCACAGATTCAAGGAAAATATACAAATACCCAATCTTTATGCTGGAGGGGATGTGGGGCTCAAAATGCAGACCACTCACATATGTTTTGGAAATGCTACAAAATATCATCATTTTGGAAATCTATGCATGTGACAATACAGAGGATATTAGGATATAATATACCAATGAACTGTAACCTGATGTACTTATGTGATCTTAAAAAAGACAATGTTATACAGGCTGAGGACAGATATCTAGTTAAAATCTTGTTGATTGCATGTAAAAAAACTATCACAAAAAAATGGCGATCAGAAGTTCTTCCTGACCAAGAACAATGGACTGACATTGTTGAGGACATACGTATGATGGAAAAACTAACATATCGACGAAGAATGCAAGAAGGAATATGGGAGAAAAAATGGCGGAAATGGACACACTACAAAGTGCAACAACGAGGCAGAAATTGAAAGAATAACCAAAGACACTGAAAAAACCAGAAGAATTAAGAGATGGAAACTAAAAACTTGATGCTCCAACATTTGTCCCCCCCCCCCCTTTTTTTTTTTTTTTTTAATTTTTAATTTTTATTTTTTTTATTTTTTTTTATTTTTCCCTACCCTAACCCCTTTGTTTTTTAAATGTAGAATGTGATCTGAATGCATTATATATGATGAAAAATGAATAAAAATCTAAGTTACAAAAAAAAATTAGCTTAAACATGCTTTTTTTTCAGCAATGGAGACTTGCGAGGTGAGCGGGCATAGAACCCATGTCAGTTGAGTACATTACTTATTGTTTTCTTTGAAACAGCAGTACCTGCTATCTCCAGGTCTTTCTGGAGCTTTCTACAAGTGGTTTCTTGCTCTTGGATAACTCTTCTGATAATTTTTTTGACTCCTTTGCCAGAAATCTTGTTTGGAGCTCCTGGTCGTGGCCGGTTTATGTTAAAATGATGTTCTTTGCGTTTCCGAATGATGGCTCCAACAGTGTGTTGTGTGTGTGTGTGTGTGTGTGTGTGTGTGTGTGTGTGTGTGTGTGTGTGTGTGTGTGTGTGTGTTTGGCCCTTAGAGCTTGCCGTACCCGCCCTGTGTAGTGTGACGTCAGGTGGGCTACGGCCAGACTGTCAGACTGTAGATAGTTGTGTGTGTGTGTGTGTGTGTGTGTGTGTGTGTGTGTGTGTGTCCATAATAAAGGTTCAGTTGGCTGCATGGCATAACTCTGACTCTGGCCATCATTTACAGACATAACATTTTGGTGACGAGGAGAAACTATGGGGGTGTATGGGCTACCTCCACCATTATTACCATTTCTGGAATATCCGGGAGAGCCAGCGATCCTGTGGCCAAACTGGATAGCCATGTTCAAGGGTTACATCACGGCGCTAGGCTTAAGTAGACTCGACGGAGTATGAAGACGAGCACTTCTGGCTCACCATCTCGGTGAAGAAGGTCGAAAAATTCTCTGTATGTTGGGAGAAATGAAGTCTTATGCGGATGCTATCCGGTGGCTGGCTGAATATTTTGCCGAACATACGTGAACCATGAAACTGCGGGTAATGGAGCTGTTGCCGCCAAAAGAAGCTAAACTAGCTAGCTCGGGGAAGCTAGCAGCTGTCAGTGTCTATGGAGAAGTTAGCCACGAAGCTAGGTGTACGCCAAAACCAAGCTACGAGCTACCAGCTAGACTTCGAGGTAGAACCGGGGCCACGAGTGGGGGAGCCCCCGGTCACCAAAGACGGCAAGCCAGCCGAGGAGCTCAGCACGGGGGAGTCAGAGCAGTGACAGCTGGGCGCAGAGGCAGTGCAGTGGAGTACCATGGACAAAGGTGCTGGGCTCAGCAACGAGGCACCTGGGTCAACGAGTGACACCAACGAGGGTGATGCTGAAAGTCCCGGGAAGTAGCAGCGACAGCCGGACACAGAGACAGCACAGCAGAGCACCTTGGACGACAGAGAGGAGGTGCCAGGTGCCACGGAGGTCGAGCAGGACCTCAGTGCTGGGGCTTAAAGTACCTTGGATGAGGGTTTTGGGCCTTACAGCAAGGTGCCCGAGTCGATGAGTGACATCGACGAGCGAGCGTTAGTTTTCCCCGGAGCTCAGCCACAGGGGGCCAGAGTGTTTGGAGCTACAATGGCGGCAGCTGCAGCGGTGTGAAAGGCAGTCAGGGGCGTACCGACAGGCACGGAGGGATGGCGTGCCGGACAGCAGCACTGCGGGTCCAGACAAGAGAAGTGGTCGAGGGTAAGGAGAAGGGACATTTTCGCCGGGGAGGTTGATTTCGATCATCCTGGGGGCAGATGGCTGCCCTGGGCCTCCAAGCCGGTTTTAGCTTTGGCTGCCCATGGACACTGGAGTAACATAAATGACGTTACTGTAGATATGTTCATATGGTTCATGTGAATGAATGTGTGTTATTTGGGGATTATTTTGTGTATTTAGTATAACAACCCCACTGATTTTGTTCTGGGTGAATGTGTTAGGCTATTCTACTTCACTGTTTCCCTGATATTTCCCTTAGTGCATGGTTTGGGTCCTAAATTGGGGTGGGTCTGGATTGTGTGTATGTGTTTTGCACTTTTGTAAGGGGGAGAAGAATGTTGTGTGTTGTGTGTGTGTGTGTGTGTGTGTGTGTGTGTGTGTGTGTGTGTGTGTGTGTGTGTGTGTGTGTGTGTGTGTGTGTGTGTGTGTGGTTGGCCGTTAGGGCTTGCCATACCCGCCCTATGTAGTGTGATGTCAGGCGGGCTACGGCCAGAGTGTATATAGGTGTGTGTGTTCGTAATAAAGGTTCATTTGGCTGCATGGCATAACTCTGACTCCGACCATCATTTACAGACATAACACAGTGCTCACTCGAACATTCAGCAGTTTAGAAATCCACCTGTAACCAGTGCCATGATTATGTTTTGCAACAATAAGGTTGCAAAGTTCTAGAGAGAGCACTTTGCTTCTACCCATCATGAGTTCTTTGTGGTGTAACAATCTGATATTCACAGACCTTTTTAAGGCTACCAGTCAGGACTTAACCAGCTGAAATTAATTTGCACTGATTGGGGAATGGGATAGCTTCCTAAATTCTGATGAATTTCAGCTGGTTTCTTGGCTTTCTATGCCTTTTTGCACCTTTTTTCTTCATGTGTTCAATACTTATTCCCTGTCATTCCACTTTATTAAATATAACTTGTTTTGTGAACACAGTTGCCTTGATTTCTTTGAATGTATGGATTACTTGGGTTGTTACTGATATCTGGTGAAAATCTCAGGTCAATGGCTCCATCAGAAATATGTTTAATGAGAAAAATGTTGATGTGTTCAATACTTATTTTCCTCACTGTAACTGTGTACATCTGTATATTTATTTACTGCTCTGGTTAACCAATTTTTATCTTATTATCTTATTTACTATCGCTCTGAGTGCTGCTATTCCTGTACTGCTGCAATCCTGGAATTTTCCCATTGTGGGACTAATAAAGGCTGATTTTATCTTACAGTGTCGTATCTTATTAACCTGACGTCCATGTCTTTGGCCTGTTGGCGGGAAACCGGAGTACCCAGAGAAAAACCCATGCAGACATGGGGAGAACATGCATACTCCACAGAGAAGGGTCACAGATGGTCAAGGGTGGGATCAAACCTTTGACCTTCTTGCTGTGCTGCCTCAGTGCTGACCACTGTTCCACCAAGCTGCCCAAAGTTGAAATATCCTCAGTCAAATAGTCTGGACAAGAAAGGGCATGGTAGGAGTCACAAGGCAAAAATAGACATTTTTTAAAGGCGTTCAAGCTATTTTGATATGATTTTCTAATTTCTGTTAATAGTTTGAGAGTAACTCAGCTGTAAGTAGACCCCACAGGGAGTGAGCTTGGTTGATGTTTGTGCTTTTGATCTAAATCTCTGCTTTCATCCAGTTCCACTTAGTCTATGGCCCAGCAGATCAGTGGAGCTGAGCGTGTTTTCATTCAGCCTCTGATAGTAGAAGGAACTTAAGGTCCTCCTTTATCAAGCCACAGGCAAGTTTGTGTCTTGCAGAAAATCAATGCTAATCATACAGATGGAAACACTCTTAACATCACCCTGCAGAGGGCTGAAGTGAAGCTCTTAGATGAAATATTTGGCCACCATTAACACAATGCATTGATAACAGGCCTGGGTCAGGGTGTTGATGAAACTGAGCCTCGCATGATCCAACATTGCTGCAACCTAGACAGGGTGTGAAACATTTGTTTCTGGACACAAGTTACAAGTAGATATTCTGAACATGTGGAGAAAAACTGGCTATTATTTAAAAAAAAACAAAAAAACAACACATATTCTGCCAAAGCTCGTTTTAAAATTGATCAATCACAGCACAGATCTTTTTCTGTCAGCTGAAATGTTTCTGCTGTCTAAAGAAAACCCAAGTTTTCTTTAAGGCTCATCCTGACTGTGATATTCCTCAAATGGGTTGTTTAAATCTAGTCCACAGACTCCATGAGTCCTTTGGAGAGCTCCCATCTTAGCTTAAAAATTCCTTGAGAGGAATTGGCTAGGCAGCCATGTCCGCCTAGCCAGTGCGTGCGCTATTTTTAATATGGTTGATCCTGTGGAGAGTGTTAATAACGGAGGCAGATTTATGCAGCAGATGATTTTATTCACTCTCACATCAGTCATACACAGAAAAGCATCCCTTCTCCCCCCAACTCCTTCTTCCTGCTACCTCACCATAATCTCCATAGCCATTGTCCTTCTCTGTTTACCCTCTGCATCCAGTCTGAGATGATTAACCCAGTCTCTACACCGCCCCCGCTCCCCCCAGAATCTCAGACCGAGTTTCAGTCCTCACATCCTTTTGGCTTCAGTCTCCTCCCATATCTGCTGTAACGGGGGTTTACCGCCTCCGCGGCGCTGTTGTGCCAGCGGGGGGCTCCTGGGGGTGTGTCTGTCTGCGGGTGGGCCATGGCGAGGGGGGGGGAAACCTTCGACTTGCCCGTGTGGCTGCTCTGATGAATCGTTTAGCTGGGGAGCTCTCAGTGGGGGGTCTTCCACGCCGAGGGGCCCAAGCCAACAGCACTTGCTCGTCCGCCACCACAAAGGCGGGCTTAAGTCTGTCTATGCATATTTTCTCCCAATGACCCCCCAAGTCTAACAAAAAATGTTTGTCCCCTGTTTCCAGCACTCTGAACGGGCCATCGTAGGGTGGGCGCAATGGAGGGCGGTGGGCATCGTGCATGACAAACACGAACGCAGCATTCTTCAAAGTTTTTGGCACAAAAGCGCGTGGAAAACAGTGGTGGGCCGGGCCCGGCAGCGTGCCTGTGTCTGCACTATGCTGCAAACGCTGAGAAAAATCAAGCTCCGCCGGGGAAGTCTCCAAATCCTCTTTTGGTGCGGAACGCAACCCCAATAAAACCCACGGCAACCGGTCTACCCAATTT
This sequence comes from Pholidichthys leucotaenia, assembly GCA_020510985.1. Classification (NCBI taxonomy): domain Eukaryota; kingdom Metazoa; phylum Chordata; class Actinopteri; order Cichliformes; family Pholidichthyidae; genus Pholidichthys; species Pholidichthys leucotaenia. Next base: position 328,837,380 of record CM035840.1, on the reverse strand, counting down.
GCATCCGTCAGCGAAGCCCTGAGTGCTGCTTTCAGTGACCTATGAAAACGCTTGCATAACCCATTGGCCTGTGGGTTGTACGCAGTTGTGCGATGAATTGCAACACCCAGGCTATGGGCCATCGTGGACCAGAGGTTGGAAACAAACTGAGGGCCCCTATCGGACGTGATGTCCAACAGGATTCCAAAACGTGCCACCCATGTCGTCAAAAAAGTGCGCGCCACGTCTGCGGACGTGGTTGCCGCCAGCGGGACTGCTTCTGGCCAGCGTGTGGTGCGGTCCACCACTGTCAGAAGGTGCGTGCACCCCTGCGATGGCGGGAGGGGGCCCACGAGGTCCACGTGAACGTGGTCGAACCTCTTAGCCAGTATACGAAACGGCTCCAAAGGAGCCTTTGTGTGTCTGTGTACTTTGGTTCGTTGGCAAGCTACACAGGCTGCCGCCCATTCTTTCACTTGTTTGCGCAGGTCTGGCCAAACGAACTTCGCTCCCATCATTTTGACTGACGCGCGCACCCCTGGGTGCGCCAGAGCGTGAACTGACTCAAACACGCGGCGGCGCCAAGCAACTGGGACCACCGGGTGCGGGCGTCCCGTGGAGACGATGCAGATTAGGGGGGGCTTGCCGTCTTGCAGTAATCAGCTCTCCAGCCTTAACCCTGTTGGTCCAGACTGGAGCATGCACAAGTCCGTATCGCCAATCTGCTCTGCGGCCATGGCTGTATACTCTATCCCCACACAGACCAGGGCCACTACTGCGCACGAGAGGCAGTCCGCCACCACATTCAGTTTACCCGACACATGCTGAATATTGGTCGTAAACTCCGAGATCGCGGCCAGCTGTTTCTGCTGCCGGCCCGACCATGGTTCTGAAACCTTGGCCATCGCGAATGTCAGCGGCTTGTGGTCCACGAACGCGGTGAAGCTGCGCCCTTCCAGCCAGAACTGGAAGTGGCATATGGCCAGGTGGAGAGCCAGCAACTCTCTGTCGAATGCGCTGTATTTACGCTCACTGTCGCGCAAAGCCCTGCTGAAAAAAGCGAGCGGCTGCCAAGAACCGGCGACACGTTGCTCCACGACAGCCCCTATGGCCACGTCCGAGGCGTCGGTAGTGAGCGCTATCCGGGCCGCCGGGTCTGGGTGCGCCAACAGTGCGGCATTTGCCAGGGCTGTTTTAACCTCAGAGAACGTCTGCTCTCGCTCCCGAGTCCATTGGACTCTGTCCGCGGGTTTCCATCTCTTGAGCACGGCGTACAAATGAGTTGAATTGCGCGGGGGAGGAACCAGTTATAAAAGTTAACCATCCCCAAAAATTCTTGCAGCGCCCTGACCGTCTGAGGCCGGGGAAAATTCGCCACGGCGCGTACTTTGTCGGGCAAGGGTATCACACCCTCCGGTGAGACGCGGTGCCCCAAAAAATCAATCCCTGTCACGCTGAACTGGCATTTCGCCGAGTTGATTATTAACCCGTGCTCCTCCAACCTCCGGAAAACCGTCCTGAGGTGGGTTATGTGTTCGTCCTCGGTGCACACTTCCGCTTCTGAGAGAGAGCAGACGCTTTTCTTCCCTCTCCCTCCTAATCCTCTCCCTTCTGATCCCAGCTTGCAATGTCACTCTTCTCCTGGCTGAATCTTAATCCAAATGGAAATTATGGATCTGGAAAGCGACTTATATGCGATTGTCACCACTTTAAAAAGTAGAAGATCGGGTCAGGGGGAACCCAAGGGAGACTCATGGTATTGGAATTCATGTGTCTGTGTGATTCGACTGAGATTGAACTGATCACAAGATCTTCTGTTTGGCCCCTGGAGTTTTCCTAGTGTATCGAAATTATCTGGGTGAGCTAATCAAATGCGGACCCCGGCGTAGCTCCCTTAACAAATTCAACAATTCGTCCAGCTGGGGGGAGCACTGACTGTCAGCGGCAGGATTAACATGGAATTTACTATCTGGCATGCATTGAAGAGAGAACGAACTCTCTGGACATGTTTTACCTATGTTTCGGTAGGTGGATAACATCTGTGGATCGCTGAGTGCTCTCCAGAGAATGATCTAAAGTATGATTCAAGCCTGTATGAAATTGAAGCACAGAATCGAAGAGAGAGAAATTTTTTATTCTCTGAGTGCACTGTGCAGATTTGACCTTGTGTTTTGGCGCCTTTGTTTACATTCCTCCTCGATGAAGATAACGCTGGGAAGTGGCTTATGTCTACCCATACATCAACAATCAGTTGTTGTCGTCAGCGGATTGGTCTCTCGAGGACATTGCCCATGTGCCTTCTGCAAGGAAGAGGAAAAGAGAGACAGACTCTGATCTCTGACTTGTTTATAAGTCACATGATTATAACATCTATCCACTGCCTGGAGGCGCCCTCTGCTGCTCACTAACAACTGTTACACTCACACTACACAATGACATGCAAATATACACACACTGCTCTCCCTCCCTCTGCTGTGTGATTGTATCTATCGTCTGCTAATGTGCATAGAGGGTTTTTTTCTGTGTAATCAAAATTTGGCTCATAAGCTTATATGAGCTTATACGAGCGTGATTCTGATAACTATGTTTTTTCTCTCTGCCTATTGTGTTTCCCTCCCCTCCCCCCTTTACCCCCACTGCAGACAGGCGCCTCTATGGCTGCCGTGTCATTGGATGCGCCTAATGTGCGCGCCCAATGTCAAGTCAAATTCCTTGTGTGTTTACTTGTAAATATACTTGGCAATAAAGCTGATTCTGATTCTGATTCTGATTCTGGACGCACTGGCCACCAGGATATCGTCCAGGTAGACGAACACAAACAGGAGATCACGCAACACTGCATCCATGATGCGCTGGAATGTCTGTGCCGCTCCTTTTAATCCAAAGGGCATGCGTAAAAACTCAAACAAGTCAAATGGAGTTATTACCGCTGTTTTGGGTATGTCCTCCACGCGCACTGGGACCTGGTGGTAACCGCGGACCAGGTCTATTTTAGAAAAAATGCGTGCTCCGGCGAGGTGAACGGAAAAATCCTGAATATGGGGAATCGGGTAGCAGTCATGCGCTGTGGCATTATTCAATCTGCGGAAATCTCCGCACAGTGGCCACGATCCCTCGGCCTTAGGGACCATGTGTAGCGGGGATGCCCATGGGCTGTTCGATCGCCTGATGATGCCCAACCTTTCCAAGTTGGCAAACTCCTCGCGTGCTATGGCCAGTTTAGCTGCGTCCAAGCACTGAGGTCGTGTGAAAACGGGTGGCCCGGTGGTGGTGATAAAGTGTTCCACCCTGTGTTTAGCGATGGCCGCCGAAAACGTCGGGACCGTGAGTGCTGGGAACTGAGTGAGCAGTGTGTGGAACTTACCGCCTGGAGCTGTGACGTTGGCTTGTGTTATTGGCCCGGCCCCTCGAGCTGTACAGGGGAGAGAATCAAAAGACATTGCATTAACCAGGTGCCTGTTAGCAACATCGACTAGCAACCCATGTGCACACAGAAAATCAGCTCCCAGGATTGGGAAACTCAGTGTCACTATGACAAAAGTCCACTCGTACATACGGCCGTGTAGGGATAAAGTCAGTGTTCTCTCACCAAAAGTCTTGATGTCCAAGCCGTTTACTGCTACCAGCCCGGGGCCGCTAGCTTCTGCTAGCTGGTCGGTGTAGGACGGCAGGGTGATGCTCTTCTGGGCTCCGGTGTCTACGAGGAAGCACCTCCCCAAGCACAAGTCCGTCACGTAGAGCAGCTTGTTCTCTTCACCGGCAGTCGCAGCTGCTACCAACTGCCGGCCTTGGCGTTTCCTGAGCGCTTGAATTGGCACGGTGGCGCACATCTGTGTGCGTTCTCTCCAAAGCGGCGGTGGTAGAAGCAGAACGTGTCTCTCTGGCGCTTCCTGGCCTCCGCTGCCGCTACCGTCAGTGGCTCCTCTCCTCCGCTGGTCGTCTCGCTGGGTTCCGATGCCGCCACGTTCACTGTGAGGGCTCTGGTGGTGAGGATGATCCGATCTGCCTCCTGGGCTAGCGCACGGTAGTCATGCGCAGCCAGCAACAGCGAATTGGCAAGAACCGCTCTCACCTCTGTTGGGAGGTTCCAGAGGAAAAGGTGGGCAAACAGAAAATGCCCATCGTCCGTGCCCATTAACACCAACATCTTCTCCATCAGTTCGACTGCCGAACCATCTCCGAACTCGGAGCGCCTCAGGAGTCTCTCTGCTCTCTCACAGTCTGAGAGCGTGTAGCGCCGGGTCAGCGCAGCCTTGAGAGCCTCATATTTGTCGTGGGCTGGAGGCTGTTGGAGCAGGCTCGATACTTGCTGAGACGTGCGAGCGTCCAGCGCTGCGACCACATAGTAATGTTTGGTGTCGTCTGCCATTATTCCCTGGAGGGCGAACTGAGCCTCGGTGTGGTGGAACCAAGACCGCGAGTCGTGCAGCCAAAACTCCCGTAGTTTGACCGAAACAGCGCACACGTTGCTGGGGGTTCCCGTCCGGGCCGTCTCTGGGATGCTTGCCACGTCGCTGAGGCTTCCCGTCCAGGCCGACTCCGGGGTTCTTGCCTCGTGTTCCATAATTCATCAAGGGGTCACCAGTGTGGAGAGTGTAAATAACGGAGGCAGATTTATGCAGCAGACGATTTTATTCACTCTCACATCAGTCATACACAGAAAAGCATCCCTTCTCCACCAACTCCTTCTTCCTGCTACCTCACCATAATCTCCATAGCTATTGTCCTTCTCTGTTTACCCTCTGCATCCAGTCTGAGATGATTAACCCAGTCTCTACAATCCGACTGTTTCCCTCCAAATGACAGAAACACTTCCGTCATACGAAGGAATATAGTTAAATAGATGCACTCCAAAGAAGACAGTGCAAGTGCAGACAGTGGCAGATGTGGGCAACAACCACCGGTGATATAGCATTGTTGCACTGGGTGGGAGACATTAGCACATCTCTAATAAGATCAACTAAAATATTATCTGGATATTACACACTTTATAATGCAGCCTGTGTTCTTTCAGTAGAAGTACACAGTAACGTCGGGTTGTATTATGAAGTGTTAAACATTTTCCCAACACAATCCAACCTATAACCGTTAGCTTATTGCCATTCATCGTTTCAAAATTATTTCTCCTTTGTCTTTCCTCTATTTTCTCCTCCTGTTGAGAAACTCCTAAGCTCCTTAAAAGTCCTCCTCACTCCTCCCAGCATGTTCTTGGCTAAAGGACACTTTAAAAGGCTAAGATGCATTGTAAATAACTTATTTTTTTTACGAGGAGTTGCTCCTAAATTTAAGGTGTAAATCTTAAAAAATGTCTAATTCTGAGAATTTTCTAAGAATTGCATCACTAGGAGTAATTCTTCGCACTAGGACACTGAATACAGGCTCTGACCTGTATTTATGCAAATCTTCGCAGGCATGCAAAATTCAGCCTAACTCCAGTCACATAACTCAAAACTATGAATATGTACTTAAGATAAGATAAGATAAGCCTTTATTAGTCCCACAATGGGGAAATTCCAGGATTGCAACAGCACAGGGATAGCAACACTCAGAGCAATAATTAAGAAGATAAGAAAATAAGAGCAGTGAATATACATATGTGCACATAAATATATAAATATATATACACAGTGCGGAGCATTGTAGCTAGATGGAATAAACAGCATAACAGTCTATTTAGTTACCCTACATGGTATGAATATGTACCTATACATATTGTCACCCTCCATAGCGACTGATACTATCCTAGTTGTATGCTGGAGGGGACCATTTGTGTAAGTCTATTGCGTCTTTTGCATTCAATACTATTAGGTCGTCACGTTTTTTTGCTATCTCTGTGAGCAGCCCTGCTTAGGTTATATAGTCTGACAGCCATGGGTAGGAAGGACCTGCGAAACCTCTCAGTTGCGCACCTAGGATGATGTAGTCTACTGCTAAATGAGCTCCTCAGTGCATTCAGTATGTCCTGCATAGGGTGGGACTCGGACTCCAGCAGAGATGATAGTTTAGCCACCATCCTTCTCTCTCCTATCTCCTCCACTGGGTCAAGGCGTTGCCCCAGGACAGAGCTAGCTTTCTTGATTAGTTTGTTCAGTCTCTTCCTATCGGCTGCTGTAATGCCACTGCCCCAGCAGACCACTCCAAAAGTGATGGCTGATGCCACCACCGTGTTGTAGAATGTCTTCAGCAGCGCCCCTTGTACACCAAAAGACCTGAGCCTCCTCAGTAGGAACAGCCTGCGCTGTCCCTTCTTGTAGAGTGCGTCGGTATTGTGTGACCAGTCTAGTTTATTGTTCAGATGAACACCCAGGTACGACGATCGCAGAGTCATCAGAGAACTTCTGTAGATACTTGTACTTGTAATATAAAGCAGTAAAAAAATAGGTTAGAAATTTTTCTTAATAACATTCACCGACTCTACAAAGGTCATCACACTTATCCCACTTAAGGTGGCCTCTGTTACTTCATACTTGCATTAATGAGTCATTATTCAAGTGTTTAAACCATGTTCCAAATTATTATGCAAATATTTGTCTCAGATTTTCCTAAATAGTCAATGCAAATGGTAGTCAGTATAATTTTCAAGTCATCAACCATTAAAGCATAATTCAAATTTTACTGAACCTCCCAATGATAACTATTGTAGTGGATTTAGTTTTTTTTTTTAATAGATAATTTAATGTTGGTACAAATATTAATGTAAATACGAATGTGAGTAGGAATGAAGATTTACTTTCATTACACTCAAATCCTCGTTAGGGCACCAGTCCATATACTGGACAATTTTATTAACAATTCTTTACTTGTACCAATTATGAATCAGCCTCAAAATAAACCCTTTTGTGAATTCTTGTCTCGGATGATCAAGAAGATGGACATGAAATCAAACAATAACTCCCATATGTCTTTCGATGGTTAAATAAGAAATATCAGAATAGGTTAACATATTTGGATAACTTTAAAAATAGAGAATTCAACATGTATCATGGGCATCATAGTGAGTTAGTTATGAATCAAGCATTTGTGGAACCAAATGAAGCACAGTGTGGTCTATATTAATCATATATTCCATAACCTACATATGTTGAAGCATGTGAGAATGTTTGGTGATTACATATGTAAGGCGACTTCACACCTCAGAACAGGACAAAGAGTCTCAACCGCCAGTGAAGATCAAAGAGCTTCCCAGGCACTGCGGTGGAGACCGGAGGAGCTGCCCTGACCCCCCAGGGCCATGAGGAGGAGTACGAAGACAACGGGGGGATTAAGATAATGAGGGATGTCAGCTTCTGATATGCATGTCTTTTGTTATGTGCAAGTATAAGTTCATAGAGCCGAAGGTGTTCGGTCTCTTTTTCCTTCTTCTGCTGCTGCACTAGGATGAGACTTGTTAGAGGAGCTGATAATAAACTTTGGTTTATGAATCACATCGCCTCGTTCTTCCAAGCTCTTCTACACTGGTGACCCTGACGCGAGGATGGACCAGAGGCGTTCCCCCGCGATTGACTCATCTGTGGCGACCCAGGCAGACGCCGGCGCCCATGCAGACAGGGGAACAGATAGACGATGTTCCCCCCCGGCAGAAGTGATAGAGAGGGCTCAACCGAGCACCAGCGCCGCGGAGAGAGCCCAAGCAAGGCACTCTCACCCTGTGGACACAGCAGTGACGGTCTACACAAACGCCGTCACCGTCAACCTGCCGGACTTCTGGCAGGAAGACCCCGCCTCGTGGTTTCAGCAAGCTGAAGCCCAGTTTGCACTTGCGGGCATCACGGCTGACGATACAAAGTTCTATCACATCGTCGCCAAACTCAACGCCGCCACTTCGAGATGTGCGCGGAGCATAATCCAGCGGCCGCCGGCCCGGGACAAATATGAAGAACTGAAAGCGACCATCGTGGCAAATTACGTCCCCTCAGCCGAGGAGAGAGCCGAGAGGATCCTGGCGGTTTATGGCCACAGAGGAGGCAGACCCAAGGCCCTCATGGAGGACTTGCTGCAACTTAAAGAAGAGGACAACGACAACTTCCTCTTCCATTTCATATTCCTCAGTACGCTGCCGCCACACATGAGAGGGACGCTTGCCAACATGCGATGCAGCACCCAGCAAGACTTCCACACGCTAGCTCACGAAGCTCAATGGCTCGTCAACGCCTGCAAGGAGCAGACACCCACAGCAGCATCCGCAGACCTCAACGCTGATGTCCGGAGCCACGGGGAGCCACAAATCACTGAGCAGAGCCAGCCCGCGGTGACAGCGACACAGCCAGGACGCAACAGACGGAGCGACGTTTGTTATTACTACCACCGCTTCGCCGAGAAGGCTTACAAATGCGTTCCCCCCTGCAAATTCACAATTTCCGGAAAACGCTGAAGCCGAGAGCCGTTAACAGCGACGGTTCTCGCCGAAAAAAGCAAGCTTTTATATGTGACGGACGGACACACCGGCAAGTGGTTCCTTATCGACACGGGAGCTCAACTAAGTTTTGTCATGCCCTCCCAAGCAGACCAGGCCATGGGCCCCCGGGGCAATGGAGCGGTGGCAGCCAACGGCTCCATCATCGACACTTTTGGCGAAAAGAGCCTGCACCTCTGCATCCACGGCCGCAACTACAGATGGACATTTGTTGTAGCGGCGGTGAGTTTTAACTTGTTGGGCGCAGATTTTTTGTGTGCACATGGGTTATTAGTTGATCTAGCGAACAGACGCTTGGTTAATGCACTGTCCTTTGCTTCTATTCCCTGCTCAGCTCGACTTTCTCCACCACCCGTGCAGGCTAGCGTCACCACAGCAGGAGGTAAGTTTGATCAACTCCTCACCCAATTTCCAGCACTCACAATTCCCAAATTCTCAGCCACAGTGGCTAAACACGGGGTCGAACACTTTATTCCCACAACGGGCCCACCCGTATTCGCCAAAGCTCGGCGCTTAGACGCGACCAAGCTCGCCATAGCTCGGGACGAGTTTACCACCCTTGAAAAATTAGGCATTATTAGACGCTCGAAAAGCCCCTGGGCCTCACCACTTCACATGGTTCCGAAATCCGACGGTTCTTGGAGACCGTGCGGCGATTACCGCAGATTAAACAATGCGACAGCGCATGACCGCTACCCAATTCCCCACATTCAGGATTTTTCACTGCATCTGGCGGGTGCGCGCATTTTTTCAAAAATAGACCTGGTCCGCGGTTATCATCAAGTCCCAGTTCGAGCAGAGGACATTCCTAAAACAGCTGTAATAACCCCTTTCGGCCTTTTTGAATTTTTGCGAATGCCTTTCGGCCTCAAAGGCGCGGCTCAAACCTTTCAGCGGATGATGGACGCAGTATTACGCGACCTCCCTTTTGTTTTCGTCTACCTCGACGATATGCTGGTAGCCAGCCCGTCTGAGGAAGAACACGAGCAGCATCTCACTATGGTTTTTCAGAGGCTAGAAGAACACGGGTTAATAATCAATCCAGCCAAATGCAAATTCGGTGTGTCACAAATTGATTTTTTAGGACACAGAGTTTCTCCGAAGGGGGCAGTCCCACTTCCAGACAAAGTTCACGCGATAAAAAGTTTCCCACGGCCACAAACGGTCAAATCGCTGCAAGAATTTTTAGGAATGGTTAATTTTTACAACCGTTTCCTCCCCCACGCAGCTCAGCTCATGCACCCCCTATATGACGCGCTCAGAAAACAAAAAGCTTCCAACGGGGTCGAATGGACCCCGGAGCGCGAACACGCCTTCGCGGAAGTAAAAAGCGCCCTACCTAATGCCACATTGTTAGTTCACCCCGATCCCTCGGCCCGCATTGCGCTAACCACAGACGCTTCGGACCTGGCTATAGGGGCAGTTGTAGAACAACATGTCAGCGGAATCTGGCAACCTTTGGCATTCTTCAGCAAACTGCTAAACCAAACCGAGCGTAAATACAGCACTTTTGACAGGGAGCTGCTAGCGCTTCATTTATCCATCCGCCACTTCCAGTTCTGGTTAGAAGGGCGGAGTTTCACGGCTTTTGTAGACCACAAACCGCTCACCTTTGCTATGGCTAAAATTTCCGAACCGTGGTCAGGCAGGCAACAAAGACAGCTGGCTGCGATTTCAGAGTTCACCACAGACATTCGACATGTGGCAGGCAAACTTAACGTGGTAGCAGACTGCCTCTCTCACGCTGTGACATCGTCAGAGCGCGAGGAGACAGATTATACTACCTCAGCCGAGGAACTCTTCACCAACGCGGACACATACGCGGCCCCAATCCACGCAGGGATAGATTATGCAGCCATGGCAGAGGAACCAAGTAGTGACGCGGACGTGCGCGCACTCTTGTCTGGACCAACAGGGTTAAAGCTGGAGGAAAGGGGTTTACGCGACGGCGTGCCCCCCCCTAATATGCGATATCTCAACCGGCCGACCTCGCCCGTTAGTCCCAGCTACATGGCGCCGCCGTATTTTCGACTCAATTCACTCCCTCGCGCACCCAGGTGTGCGCGCCTCGGTTAAAATGGTCGCCGAAAAGTTTGTGTGGCCTGGCCTGCGCAAAAACGTAAAAGAATGGGCAAAAACTTGCATTTCTTGTCAGCGCGCCAAAATACACAAACACACAAAAGCCCCTCTGGAGCCTTTTCCAATCCCTGCTAGAAGGTTCGACCACGTTCATGTCAACCTCGTGGGACCACTACCTTCCTCCCAAGGTTTCACACACCTGTTAACAATGATAGACCACACCACGCGCTGGCCAGAGGCAGTCCCTCTGGCGTCAACCACAGCGGAGGAAGTCGCTCGCGTTTTTTTGACAAACTGGGTGGCACGTTTCGGCGTCCCATCGGACATCACGTCCGATAGGGGGCCTCAATTTGTCTCGGAGCTTTGGTCAGCCATGGCCAGCAGCTTAGGGGCGACAATTCACCGCACCACCGCTTATCACCCTCAGGCTAATGGGTTATGCGAGCGTTTTCACAGGTCTTTAAAGGCTGCCCTCAGAGCCTCACTAACGGATACAAATTGGGTAAATAAACTTCCCTGGGTTTTATTGGGGTTGCGGGCTGCGCCCAAAGAGGATCTAGACGCCTCTCCAGCAGAATTAGTTTTTGCACAACCTCTCAAGCTCCCAGGTGAATTTTTACCAGAGAACCCAGAGCCAGGGCATTTTCCAGCCCCGAGGTTTTTAGGCAGCAACGGACCGGACTCTCTCCCCGGACCAGCACATCACTCTTTTCCACGGGTTTTTGTCCCACAAGCTTTAAAGAACGCTGAATTCGTTTTTGTTAGGCATGAAGCTTTAAAACCAACTTTCCGCCCAGCATACGATGGGCCATTCAGAGTGCTGGAACCTGGTGATAAGCACTTTGTGCTTGATTTTGGGGATAGAAAAGAAACAGTCAGCATTGACAGACTTAAACCTGCCTTCTTGTTGAGAGACGAGCCTGCATGGTTGGCGAGAGCACCTCGGCGGGGTAGACCCCCCAAGAGAAAAGACTCAGCCCCCCTGCAGGGAACAAATAATCACTCTCCTCCCCAAGCTGCAGATTCCTTACAGGAAGGTCCCAGCAGGACGCCTAAGCGGACCCACAGCAGATTCGGGAGAAGATTAAAACCCAGACAGCACAGAGACTGATGCAAACTACTCAACAGTTGTTCACTAATTGTGCTGTAACAGTTTAGGACTGACTTGTGATATTACTATGCTGTTATGATTACCACTGAACTCTCTTAGGAGCATGGCTGCTGGAAAGTTTCTTCTGTGGCAAGAGGTGTAGCAGTTAGTATGTCATAGTAATTACCTTAAACTGTGAATTTTTCTATTGTCCTTTTCTTAGTCGTTTGTGGGGGGGCTGTGGTCTATATTAATCATATATTCCATAACCTACATATGTTGAAGCATGTGAGAATGTTTGGTGATTACATACGTAAGGCGACTTCACACCTCAGAACAGGACAAAGAGTCTCAACCGCCAGTGAAGATCAAAGAGCTTCCCAGGCACTGCGGTGGAGACCGGAGGAGCTGCCCTGACCCCCCAGGGCCATGAGGAGGAGTACGAAGACAACGGGGGGATTAAGATAATGAGGGATATCAGCTTTTGATATGCATGTCTTTTGTTATGTGCAAGTATAAGTTCATAGAGCCGAAGGTGTTCGGTCTCTTTTTCCTTCTTCTGCTGCTGCACTAGGATGAGACTTGTTAGAGGAGCTGATAATAAACTTTGGTTTATATATCACATCGCCTCGTTCTTCCAAGCTCTTCTACACACAGTTTAATTTGTTAGTATACTGGATAATGGAAAACCATAAAATAGCATTGGTTAAGAAAAGTGGATACAATTTTATGAAGAAAATGATAAACTACTTAGAAAAATGGAAAAATTGTTTTACTCTGAAAAAGAACAGATTAATGAAAGACAACATGCATTTTGAGATTCTGATTAGGGTTTGCATGAAATTAGGTTAAAAGAACTTATACCAGGAATATTCTGAAGAATTAAGTGTAAATTAAATTAAACAACAGACCGTCAGCTGAGCAGAATTATTGCATCCCAGTAGGTAGCAGGGCCCCACGTGCCAACTTAGATTCAGCTGGATGTCCGTGGATTCTGTTGATGGAGAGGCTGATAGACCGATTCTCCCACAAAGCCGTGCTCCAGAGATCGCAATCGCTGTTCTTCAGCAAACTGGGTGAGGTCCTCGCTTTTGCACTGAAGAAGGAATTAGTTTATTGTGCAAAGTCTCATCAGAAAGTCAAATTACATCACAACCTCATTTCTTCCAATGTTGGTGGTTTAAATGAGTTTTAAAAAAGCTAAGAAAAAAAACCCAAAATCTTCCTGCATGATGATTTAAAGAAAAAGATTTAAAAAAGAAAAATGAATTTTAAAGAAAAGAAACAGGATTTACACAGAGCCTGGGAGACCCTGGGCCTGCTTATAGGAGAAACACTGGGGGAGCAGAAAAGGCTCCTTACAACTTTGGCCAACACCCCAGAACAGACTGAACAAAGAACAATAAAAATCAAGCTTTCTCTGGTGTTGCAGGGTGGTCCAAACTTCATGAAACCTGAGCTGAACCAATTACATTTGAGCTTTGTTCAACAAAAGTAATAAACTCAACCTAAAAGAGGAGATGAAGATAGGTGTCAGGGGCCCATTGGTCACTTAAAAGTTCCTGAGGTGGGGGTCTCCCCCAGAGCAGAGAGAGACATTTGATATGAAGAGTGAGACCCTCCTTAAAGTATGTGTGCTGAATAAAGCATAACTTCTTTAAACTTTAGTGACTAAGATATTCTACTTGATAAAGGAGCATAAAATGCATCTACATTGTAATTGTAATTAATTTGTGATGGTAAGCATGCAAACATTAATTTCTTCTTGAAAATAAACAGAAAATATCAAAATCATATCAAATTATCTCAATAAAGGAATTTGAAGCCCATATTGTTCGTCCCAGAGTTCAGTCACGTCTTCAGGAACAGGTACTGTCTTAAGTGAAAGACTATGAATGAGTTCACTTGTTCAAAATGGCATAAATTCCACTGCAAAGGAAAAAGTTAAATATTCCTGATTCATCCACCAGATGGCACTGTGAAACTGTCTGGTTGTTTAGTGGAGTCTTGGCTTCCCCACACGTCTGGACTCAATCATAAAGCTGTCAATTAAAACATTCCTTTGCCAAAGAGTCTTGGAGAAAGGGATTAGCTTTCCACTTTATGGCTGATGGGATTGTGTTACAGCTCTGGTCCCTGGGTGAGAGAAGCAGTCTCAAAAACCAGACTTTTGAGTTGAAACAATTTTTCTTCAGCAAAGAATGATTTAAATAAGTTGGAATTCAAGGTCACCCTACATTATTTTTTTGCAAAAATAAAAAACTCAAAATGCACTGTTCCAAATTATTATGCACAACAGTTTCAAAACATTTTATTGGTTATAAAGAACTGAAAATGACCATTTGTTGAATTTGCAGCATTAGGTCATGTTTACTGAAATCAAAAGCTATTTCAGTCAATATCTTAACAGGGCAAGTTACATTGCATCTGGAAAGTATTCACAGCGCTTCACTTTTCCACATTTTGTTATGTACAGCCTTACTCCAAAATGGATTATATTCATTTTTTTCCTCAAAATTCTACATACAACGCCCTATAATGACAACATGATTTTTTTTTTTTGAGATTTTTGCAAATTTATTAAAAATAAAAAAAACTAAGAAATCACATGTACATAAGTATTGACAGTCTTTGTCATGAAGCTCAAAACTGGGCTCAGGGGCATCCTGTTTCCACTGATCATCCTTGAGATGTTTCTACAGCTTAATTGGGAGTCCACCTGTGGTAAATTCAGTTGATTGCACAAGATTTGGAAAGGCGCACACCTGTCTATATAAGGTCCCACAGTTGACGGTGCATGTCAGAGCACAAACCAAGCAAGAAGTCAAAGGAATTGTCTGTAGACCTCCAAGAGGATTGTCTCGAGGCACAAATCTGGGGAAGGGTACAGAAAAATTTCTGCTTTGAAGGTCCCAGTGAGCACAGTGGCTCCATCATCTATAAATGGAAGAAGTTCCGAACCACCAGGACTCTTCCTAGAGCTGGTCGGCCGTCTAAACTGAGTGGTCGGGGGAGAAGGGCCTTATTCAGGGAGGTGACCAAGAACCTGATGGCCACTCTTGTCAGAGCTCCAGCATTCCTCTGTGGAGAGAGAACCTTCCAGAAGGACAACCATCCATCCATCTTCTACCGCTTTTCCGGAGGTCCGGGTCGCGGAGGCAGCAGTTCAAGCAGAGAAGCCCAGACTTCCCTCTCCCCAGCCACCTGCTCCAGCTCTTCAGAGGGGATACCAAGGCGTTCCCAGACTAGCTGGGAGACATAGTCTCTCCACCGAGTCCTGGGTCTGCCCCGGGGTCTCCTCCCAGTGGGACGTGCCTGAAACACCTCAAGTGGGAGGCGTCCAGGAGGCATCCTAATCAGATGCCCATACCACCTCAACTGACTCCTTTCAATGTGGAGGAGCAGCGGTTCTACTCTGAGCCTCTCCCGGATGACTGAGCTCCTCACCCTATCTCTGAGGGTGAGTCCAGCAATCCTACGGAGAAAGCTCATTTCAGCCGCTTGTATCCGCGATCTCGTTCTTTCGGTCATTACCCAAAGCTCGTGACCATAGGTGAGAGTAGGAACGTAGATTGACTGGTAAATCGACAGCTTTGCCTTAGAACTAAGCTCCCTCTTCACCACAACAGACCGGTACAACGTCCGCATCACTGCAGATGCTGCTCCAATCCGTCTGTCGATCTCTCGCTCCATTTTCCCCTCACTCGTGAACAAGACCCCAAGATACTTAAACTCCTCCACTTGGGGCAGGAGCCTGTCCCCAAACCCGTGTGCTCCAACTTTAGAGGGATCACACTCCTCAGCCTCCCTGGGAAGGTCTATGCCAAGGTACTGGAGAGGAGAGTCCGGCCGTTGGTCGAACCTCGGATTCAGGAGGAGCAATGTGGTTTTCGTCCTGGCCGTGGCACATCGGACCAGCTCTTTACCCTCTCGAGAATTCTTGAGGGTTCGTGGGAGTTTGCCCAACCAGTTTACATGTGTTTTGTGGACTTGGAGAAGGCATTTGACCGCGTCCCTCGTGGATTTTTGTGGGGGGTGCTTCGGGAGTATGGGGTATCGGGCTTGTTGTTACGAGCTATTCGGTCTCTGTACGACCGTTGTGAGAGTTTAGTTCGCATTGCCAACACTCGGTCGGAGTCATTCCCAGTGAGAGTTGGACTCCGCCAGGGCTGCCCTTTGTCACCGGTCCTGTTCATAATTTTTATGGACAGGATTTCTAGGCGCAGCCAGGGAATGGAGGGTGTCATGCTTGGTGACCACAGGATCTCATCTCTGTTGTTTGCAGATGATGTTGTCCTGTTGGCTTCATCCAGCAATGACCTACAGCTCTTGCTGGGACGGTTTGCCGCTGAGTGTGAAGCGGCTGGGATGAGAATCAGCACCTCCAAGTCCGAGTCCATGGTCCTCAGCCGGAAAAAGGTGGATTGTCCTCTCCAACTAGAGGAGAGGACATGGATCTCCCCCGATTGTGTGCTCCAACTTTAGGACAACCATCTCTGCAGCAATCTACCAATCAGGCCTGCATGGTAGCGCGGCCAGACGGAAGCCACTCCTTAGGAAAAGGCACATGGCAGCCTGCCTGGAATTTGCCAAAAGGCACCTGAAGGACTCTCAGACCATGAGAAATAAAATTCTCTGGTCTGATGAGACAAAGATTGAACTCTTTGGTGTGAATACCAGGCGTTATGTTTGGAGGAAACCAGGCACCGCTCATCACCAGCCCAATACCATCCCTACAGTGAAGCATGGTGGTGGCAGCACCATGCTGTAGGAACGCTTTTCAGTGGCAGGAACTGGGAGACTAGTTAGGATAGAGGGAAAGATGAATGTAGTAATGTAGACATCCTGGATGAAAACCTGCTCCAGAGCACTTGACCTCAGACTGGGGTGATGGTTCATCTTTCAGCAGGAAGATAACTCTAATCACATAGCCAAGATATCAAAGGAGTGGCTTCAAAGAGGAATGGGCAAAACTGCCCAAAGATGTACTTAACAGTATGTACAGTACATGCGATTTCTTTGTTTATTTTTAACAAATTTGCAAAAATCTCAAAAACTTTTTCACATTGTCATTATGGGGTATTGTGTGTACAATTTTGAGGAAGAAATGAACTGAATCCATTTTGGAATAAGGCTGTAACATAACAAAATGTGGAAAACATGAAGCACTGTGAATACTTTCCAGCACTGTACATGTTAACTTAGGACCCCGTCTTTAATATAACCTTCACATTTCTTGCATCCACTGAACTTGTTTTTGGAGTTTCTGCTTGAATTTCTTTGCAAGATGTCAGAATAGCCTCCCACAGCTGCTGTTTTGATGTGAACTGCCTCCCACCCTCAGATCTTTTACTTGAGGATGCTCCAAAGGTTCTCAATAGGGTTGCGGTCAGATAAGGATTGGGGCCACACCATGAGTCCCTCTCCTTTTATGCCCATAGCAGCCAATGACAGAGGTCTTCTTTGCAGCATAAGATGGTGCGTTGTCATGTATGAACATAATTTTGCTACGGAAGGCATGGTTCTTTTTTTGTACCATGGAAGAAAGTGGCCAGTCAGAAACGCTGTATACTTTGCCGAGGTCATTTTCACACCTTCAGGGACCCTAAAGAGGCCTACCAGCTCTCTCTCCATGATTCCGGCCCAAAATATAACTCCACCACCTTCTTGCTGATGTTGCAGCCATGTTGGGACATGGTGGCCATCCACCAACTATCCACTACTCCATCCATTTGGATTATCCAGGGTTGCATGGCACTCATCAGTAAACAAGACTGTTTGAAAATTAGTCTTCATGTATTTCTGGGCCCTCTGCAACTGTTTCTGCTTATGAGCATTGGTTAAAGGTGACCAAATAGTAGGCTTATGCACAACTGCAAACCTCTGGAGGATACTACACCTTGAGGATTATGGAACTCCAGAGGCACCAGCAGCTTCAAATACCTGTTTGCTGCTTCATAATGGCATTTTAGTAGCTGCTTTCTTAATCCAATGAATTTGTCTGGCAGAAACCTTCCTCATTATATCTTTATCTGCATGAACCCCTCTGTGCTCTGAATCAGCCACAATTTTTTTCAAAGTACAATGATCACGCTTAAGTTGTTGTGAAATAATGCTTCATACCTTGTCCAAGGCATTCCACTATTTGATGCTTTTCGGCAGCATATTGCTTGAAACCTGTGGCATGCTTAATAATGTGGAACATCCTTTAGTAGTTTTCCTTTAAGCTCACCTGGCAAACTAATTCTGACAGATGTCTGAAATTGATATCAGTGATCCAAAGAGCCCTGAGACACAATACCATCCATGAGTTTAATTGAAAAACAAAAACTATTTGCATAATAATTTGGAACTTGGTGCACAATTTGTTTTACGGTGAGGTGAATCTTCTACCAAAACTAAAATAGCTGTCTTTTTAATTTTGCCATTGCTTTTGAGACCTGTTAAAATGACCTGATACAGTACCAACACCACACAAAGGAACAAAAAAGAAGTAAAACAGTAATCACTTCAATTTATTCGTTTTGCTGGCAGATGAGTTCTTTTTTTAACAGGATGACATATGAAGTGCATTTGTAGAAGAAGCCCAGCAATAGGTTTTAAACATGCTCCTTTTAGACGCATCTGAGTCCACATAATACAAGCCAACATTATTAACTCAAATAAAACATTTTAGCTCTTGACCTCAGAATAAAAAGGTAAGACGGATCCATCGCTAGAATACAACTGTGGCAGCAATACACAGGATTGCCCAAGCAGTAAAATACACGTTCCTTTAAGAAACAGGGAGAGAGAACGCGAAAAAAATAAAACTAACCTCTGGGTTTTGATCCCCAATTCAAGTACTGTTTACCCTTTTTGTCTTTTGAGTAATTATAATAAACTCAAGTTCAGCATGAAAAAAAAAACCTAACAAAAGTTCAGATAATACATGTGTTGGTAGAGGAGAAATAAAATGACATAAGAGAGCAGGGAAGGAAACGAGAACCAATGGGTACAGAGGAGGAAGAATGAGTCTGGAGTGGAGGGAGTGACTCAGGGGGAGGATCAGGAGTCAGCCACCTTGATAGGAGGCAGATGTTGAGATCGGCTGTTGAGTTCAGCCGGAGCAGGTATGACTTGATGGTGAAGCTCTAAACCAAACCTGTGTCAGTTAATGAAGCCCCGTATAAACACTTTCACCAGAAGAAGAAAAAATAAGCAACAAATCATTGACTTGGTGCTTATTTTTCTTCTGGTGTGAACTGAAGGGTTTATCCTTTAAAAATTTGGCTTTATCCAATCACTTCCTGCTGCAGCAAATCAATAACCACTCAAGAAAATTAAATCCAAACAGTAATTTAACTCAGGTTTAGAGATCGACCGCCTCACTGGCGGGGTGCAGAGTAGCGTCCCTCATTCGGCCCTGCGCCCCGTCCAGAACCAAAACTGGGTTTCTGTGAGATGCCCCCGCGGCTAGGGGGGCCCCGGGGTCCTCCGCCACCTCCTATTCGGTCTCTTGGACCGCCGGGACCACCAGGACCTCGGGGCCTGGTGTCCCGTCTGTCGCCCTCTCTGGCGGATCGGGTCTTCTTTTCCTCCACATTTAGACGGACGTCGCCTCTGAATTTGATGGGCTGGAGAAAGAAAAAGACAATTAGTAGTGCAACAAAGGACTTTGCCTTTTGTTTTATTTGGGCAAATTCACATTAAGGAGTTGAAGCCATGTCTTACCCTGTTGCTGAGGATCTTCTGAACGGGTTCAGAGTCATCAAAGACCACAAAGCCAAAGTTTGGTAGCTTCCCTCCGCTGTTGATCCTCAGCTCCAGGACTGTACCATACTCTGTTAGAAGGGTAACAAGAAACAGTTAAAGCTTTTCATCTTCACCAAAACAAAGAACACAGCACAAAGATGTTTATGGAATACTGAAGAGTGAGTTTTTTAACCGCTTAAACTTCCGCAATTCCGTGGGTGGGCACATCTCAGTGCGCAATGAAAAAAAAAGAAAAAAAAAAAGCTGTATTTCTGGTCTTTTGGCACAGACACAGCCGTAAGCAGAAAGCCAAAGGAGTGTTTTATTGGTTTAGATTTGACTGACATCTCATTCGACCATTAAGAGTCTTGATTTGGGTTTTTAAAGCCTTGAATAACCAATGACCGAAAACCTAGCAAGAAGGACCTGCCCACTAACGACCGCGAATACAACGAGCCAATTGAAGCTGAGCAATCTGATGATGAACGTGTCGTTTAGCCAATCAATTTCTGAATTCAGTGATACCCTACATGCCCTTATTCCGTGTTTATATTTCCGGTAAAATGCCATGCGTTCCCGTGATCTCTTTTGACTGAGCGACGCGTGGTCCGACCTGTGCGTAAGGGAAACATTAGCCACTATTTTACTTGTTTTGAAAAATGGTTCACAAATTAAACCAAAAGCGCATGCATCAAAGCGTAGATGGCTTGACTGGGATGACGAATCAGTAAAAGAACAAAGGAACGATTAGAAATCTTGAGCTCGTCTGATGATGAGGAACCTCGAGCACAGATATTTGCCAACGACGGTGCGGTTGTGGACAGGTTAAGTGTTATAACCTAAATTATTCTTTATCGATAAAAATAGTAATAAAAATAACTTTTGACCAATCGGTAATTACAGGGGTCCCGCATGGCCACAAGTTTTTGTGTGTGCTGTGTTCCTCTGTAGCGGGTGGGGTGGGGGGGGGGGTTGTTTGTTACTGTGTATATTGTAGAAAAATGTAATAATATTTTAGTATAATTTTTGTTTCACTGTAGGCTATTTTTTCCTGTAAAAAAAAAAGGAACTGTGCTGTGTATGTCTGGGTTATTATGCCTTTGTTTTACTGTGTAAACGGGATCTGGTGAAATGGACCCCTGACGAAGTGAGCACACTAATGTGAGCACCTCAGGTGGACACCGGTATTCAATCCGTACAAGTACATTTTCAATCCAATGATTTACAAAGTGATTCATAATTTTCTAAAGCCTCATTCAGAACATTATAGCCCCACAAACTGGTTTTCATCTGGGGCAGCATTTATAAATCACTGGATGGAGAATGCGCCTGTACATGTACAGATTGGATTCCGTGGTCCACTTGGCGTGCGCACTTGGTCAGGGGTCCAGTTGACCTGTATCTGTGTAAACTGGTGAGATAGTGAACTCTGGAAAAATTGGAGGGGGGAGGGTTGTTTTTGTGTATACTTTAGTGAAATGTAATAATTTTTAGCATAATTTTTCTTACACTGTATGCTATTTTTGCCCCTTTGTTTTACTGTGTAAACTGCTGAGATAGTGAACTCAAACAGTTTTCCAAATTTGGCACAGTTCAAGAACGCCTTGTTACAACCTGAGGAAAAAAGCTGTGTAATATATTCATTTTTTTGTGGTACTGTTACAAAATTTTGATCTGAGCTTGAAAACACTTGGTCCTACATTTCTGTTGTGTTTTCCAGCCAGTATCTTACAGCTGTATGTTATTTGCAAGCATTTGTATCTAAAAATACACCCAGGCAAACCTTATTTTCTTCAAATTCAGTATGTTTAGATGATTGTTACTCAGTGGCAGGAGCACTTAGAGAGATTATGACTGTTTTGCCAAAAAATTCAGAGAGTTTTCTTTTAAATGAGACCAACCCCATGAAGATGCTGCAAAGGGTGGAAGAACAGCTTTTGATTTACTTTGGGTATGCTATTTTTAGGCGTTTTTAGGGAAATTGACCAGAGTTTAATAAATGTGACTTGTACTGCCAAATACTTTATAGCATCAAATACCCTGTTCCAATATTAAACAGGTAAAAGACTTGAGCACAACTGAGCAAATTCAAGACCTTAGATTTGCAAAATGGCAAAAAGTGTGCAACCACATTATAATAAGCCTTGTCCAGTTATTTAGTGGAACTAAAATTACTGCAAATTCCATGTCATCAATCCAGCTCACAAGTTAGGGGGGGGGGGGGGGGGGAACTGGAAATTTTGGGGGGAAAAAAGCTGAAAAAGGATGCGAGGAAAGTGCATTCATGATGAAGTAGTTGGAAAAAAAAATAGCTAGTTAATTAGAAAAAAGTCATGAAATAAGAAAAATGGTTGTACATTTCTGTAAGTGTTATGATCAATTGGTCTTATTTCACTGTTACGTCAAATGTTAAAAACTGAACAACAGGAGTGAATACGAGGAGTTCACAATGCAATAAAACAACTATCCCCTTTAACATGTATTTACTTTGAATGGCATATTTAGCGTGGATCATAATTAAGGGTAATTAAGGCATCAATTTATGATTAATGAATTTAAGACTTTAAGGATCTGGACACTTGGTAGAAAACTGCTGAACCTATTTCATCCTAAGTCTCATAAAATTCCACTTACGTTCAAAGAATTCCTTGAGGTCGTTCTTGTCTACGTCATGAGGGACATTACCCACGAAGAGCTGGTGAGCATCAGGGTACCTGGTTGCCCTGCGACCCTCTGACTCACCCTGTTCACCTTCTCGAGCTGAAACAGACAATACGAAAGTCAGGCAGATATTTTCATTTTATTCACTGTGTTGGGAATACATTTTAAACTAGAAAAGCACTCAGAGAGCGCATACCTCTGCCAAGGCTCCTTCCGTCCCTCATGGATCACCTCCAAAATGTAATGGGTTTGTGTGCAGGCTTAGAGCCAGTTCTGGTGAAAATTACATCCAAGTCTGTCCATTAGTTTTGGAGTATTGTTGCTAACACAATGTGAGAAGGGCCTTGGCAGAGGTATGCATTCTCAGATCATCACCAAAATGTAATGGGTTCCTCTCTAGCCCAAGAACCACCTCTGTGAAAATTTCATCCAAATCCATCCAGTAGATTTTGTGTAATCCTACTGCACAAATAAAAAGCAAGCCCATGGTGGAGGTATGCACTCTCAGATCATCACCACAATCTAATCATCTGTTCCCTGTGCCATTACACACCTTTCCTAAAAATTTAATCAAAATCCGTTCAGAACTTTTTGAGTAATGTTGCTAACAGGCAGACAAGCCAACACCACTAAAAACATTAGCTCCTCCCTTGGCGGAGGTAATTAAAAAAATACATAAAATTGCGAGTCAGTTGACTGAGAACATGGCTTATGACTCGCCGATGACCATCCTTGTGGCTGTACCTGGTCTGGGCCCTCTGTGAGGTGGCGGAGGACCTCCAGGTCTCTGTTCCCTGGGTCTCTGCTCTCTCTGTGGTCTCTGGGTTGCTGTCTGGGATTCTGTTTTTACCTCGGCCCGGGGCTGGAAGAGTGAAAATATTTATGTAAGAAAAACTAAAAACATACTGCTGTTGGGACTTGGGACTCCCCTCAAGCCAAAAAAACACTTATGATCATAAACGTGTGGCTGACAGGCAACATTTGCCTCCTCTTTCAGAGAGGCAGTTACAACCGGATTTATACTTCCACTTTAAAATGACATATCTATGCCATAAACTGTCATGCACCTCTCTAAAAATTTAACTACCTGTCATGACAGCAACTAACTGACAATGGGATAGGCCACGTGCACAGGCTCTACGTTGAGTTAAGACAGAGGCAGAGGTTGCCTTCACCAAATTCTGTCTTGTCACTGAGATTTATTTTAGGAGTGACAAATCTGAAGGTTGTCATTACACTGACAGCATTATCTATTATAACTTTTACATTATTCCTGCTTCTCCACTTTATAGCACATTAAATAGTGATGATCAAATCTGGTCTAGCCTTTGATTAGAGTGTGTTAAAGTGACACTCCGCCAAAAATTAAGGTGTTTTTTTGTTGTTGTTGTTGTTAACATATCTGTAACGTTGTTTATGACTTGAAAGACATATCAAGGATGAAATCACTCAAATGTGTCGTGTGTGTTTTTGTACTGTGAAATTTCAGTTAAGCTCCTTCCCCAGAAAAAGGCAAGTTTAGACGGAGTGTTTTTGGTGACGTCACTATAACAGGCCTGTAGTGTTGAGCCAATCAGGACGCGAGAATTGTCTCTGGCCTGATTGAAGTTGTTCTCCAGGACCAGTTTACGTTTTTGGACAGCTGCTTTGAAAACTTGACTCAAATTAAGATGAGTTTCACCATTAAACTGTTTTTAAGGACTGATGCAGTTTCAGTCATTATCCTGGGCCACCGTGCATACTACTGGGCGTGTCCTTCAACCGGTCAGTCTTTTTAAATCACAGGATTCACTCCGTTTAACGTAGTGCTAGCCACTATTAGCCTTGTGGGATGTGTGTGGGCCTATTCACAGATCAGAATCAGAATCAGCTTTATTGGCCAAGTATGTACAACACATACAAGGAATTTGACTTTGGCTAAAAACTTGCTCTCGTTGTTCAGGATTCAATGACGACAGAGTATGTACAGTAAATTACAGTCTGTCCATGTTTCTATAAAAGGATGCAAATATATACAGGAATACATGCAGTTATTTATTCAGACTATCCACACTTTGCAGAAATATATGAAAAAATATACAGTCATACAGTATTTCAGTGTGAACTCAGATACAGTGATATAATGTGAATGAAGTAAAAAGCAGTGTGAGAGTTATGTGCAATGTAAGAATGGATGAAAAGTCATGAGTACAGCAACAGGTAGGGCTAGGTGAATGTTAGGAGTTCATCAGAGTGATGGCTTGAGGAAAGAAACTGTTCCTGTGACGGGTGGTTTTGACCTTCAGTGATCTGTAACGACGACCAGAAGATAGAAGTTCAAACAGTTTGTGGCCGGGGTGTGACGGGTCAGCACAGATGTTTCCCGCCCGTTTCCTGGTTATGGACCGATATAAGTTCTCAATGGAGGGTAGGTCGGTACCAATGATCCTCTCCGCAAACTTAATGTCCTGTTTAGTGGCAGATCCAAACCAGACAGTGATGGAAAAGCAGAGGACAGATTGGATGATGGCGGTGTAGAAGACAACCAGCAGCTCCTGAGGCAAATCAAACTTCTTGAGCTGACGCAGAGAAAACAACCTCTGCTGGGCCTTTTTCCGGACAGTGTCTATATGGGAGGACCACTTCAGGTTCCGGGAGATTGTGGTACCCAGAAACTTGAAGGAGTCCACAGTGGACACTGTGCTGTTGAGGATGGTGAGTGGGGAGAATGAAGGAGGGTTTCGCCTGAAATCCACAGTTATTGCCACCGTTTTGGCTGGGTTAAGTTCAAGATGGTTCTGGCCGCACCAGAGGATCAGCTGCTCCACTTCCCGCCTGTAAGCAGACTCATCACCATCCCGGATCAAACCGATGACTGTGGTGTCGTCCGCAAACTTCAGGAGCTTCACCGAAGGGTCCTTTGAGATGCAGTTGCTGGAGTAGAGGGAGAAGAGCAGTGGGGAAAGGACACACCCTTGGGGGGCACCAGTACTAATTTTTCGGGAGCTGGATGTAATTCTCCCTAGCTTCACCTGTTGCCACCTGTCAGTCAGAAAGCTGGAGATCCACTGGCAGGTGGAGGGGCACCTTGAGCTGGAGGAGTTTCTGATGAAGAATGCCTGGGATGATGGTGTTGAACGCCGAGCTGAAGTCGACAAACAGGATCCTGGCGTACGTCCCTGGGGAGTCGAGGTGTTGCAGGATGTAGTGTAGTCCCATATTCACTGCATCATCCACTGACCTGTTTGACCGGTAGGCAAACTGCAGTGGGTCCATCAGGGGGCCTGTGACGACCTTCAGGTGGTTCAGCACCAATCTCTCCAAGGATTTCATGACCACAGAGGTCAGGGCAACAGGTCTGTAGTCGTTTAATCCTGTAACAGAGGGTTTCTTGGGAACTGGAATGATGATGGAGCATTTGAAGCAGGAAGGCACTTCACACAGCTCCAGTGATCTATTAAAGATCCGGGTGAAGATGGGGGTCAACTTGTTGGAGCAGACTCTCAGGCAGGACGGAGACACACCATCAGGTCCTGCAGCCTTCTTGATCTTTTGTCTCTGAAAGACCCGGCGCACCTCCTCTTCACAGATCGTTAGTGCTGGTGGGAGGTCAGAGTGGAGGAGGGATGGAGTTCCTGGGGCTGCAGATAATCCTTTTGTGTGGGTGGGAGGTGAGAACTGTAGGTTCTTTTCAAACCTCCAGTAAAAGCTGTTTAGGTCGTTAGCCAGCTGGAGGCTTTCCACAGGGTGGGGGGGGGGGGGGGGATAGTCTCCTGTAGTTGGTGATATTCCGTAGGCCTCTCCAAACAGAAGCAGAGTTGTTGGCTGAGAAGTTTTGTTGTAACTTCTCACTGTAGCTCCTCTTAGCAAGCCTGGTCTCCTTCGTCAGCATGTTTCTGGCCCGCCTGTACAGAGTCCAGTCACCAGTCTTGTAGGCCTCCTCCTTGGTCTGACGTAGCTGCTTGAGTTTAGGAGTGAACCAGGGTTTATTGTTGTTGTATGTGCAGAAGGTCTTGGTCTGCACACACGTCCTCGCAGAAACTGATGTATGATGTCACAGTGTCAGTGAGTTCATTTAGGTTAATGGCTGCATCTTCAAAAACACTCCAGTCTGTGCAGTCAAAGCAGGCTTGTAACTCCAGCTTTGATTCCTCAGTCCATTTCTTCACAGTCCTTACAACAGACTTGGAAGTTTTTAGTTTCTGTCTGTATGTTGGAATAAGATGGAGCAGACAGTGGTCAGAAAAACCCAGAGCTGCACGGGGGACGGCATGATAGACGTTTCTTAAAACTGTGTAACAGTGGTCAAGTGTATTTGTGTCCCTGGTGGGACATTTAATATGCTGTCTGTATTTAGGAAGCTCATTTGTGAGATTAGCTCTATTGAAATCACCCAGAATGATAAGCAGAGAGTCTGGATGTTTTTCCTCCACCTCTGCTATCTGGTCAGTGAGGTGCTGCAGTGCCTCCGTTGTACAAGCAACAGGCGGGATGTAAATTCCGACCAGAATAAACGAGGTCCTGGCATTTGAAGGAGGACGAAAAGTGAAAAGATTCTGACATTAAATTGTAAGACATTTTTGTAGAAATAAGGCCATAAGATACCATTTTAGACAATGCAGATTTTTTATATTTATTTCTACCCACCAGAGTCCATCTTTAAGTCTTTATGGCAGTTTACTGTTCTGTGTTGAACATTGATCTGTTTATCAGCTCATTTAATAAATAAATATTTAATCTGCATGCTGTAAAAAGATATTTGGTGTCTTATTATATGAAGATTAAAAGGACAATAATGGATTGTGACTGACTTTTTGCAACCCTGTCTGTCAAAATGATGGATAATGAGAAAGCCTTGCACAACCTCTGCACAGAAGCATAATCCAGGCACACGTGAGGACACGGTGATGCTGCACAAGAGGCCGAGTTCACCTTCAGCCCCTCATCCGCTTTCATCTTTTAGACAGAACCCCAGAATAGAAAAGCTGCATCACTGATGCCTGCTGTCACAAAACAACAGGACAACTCCCCTGAACTCATGATCTTTTTGTTTCCCATGGCAGGAATTTTAAACATACCGGAGCTGTAGGAGTGACTTTGACGACGTGTGGGGGGATTCCTGAGACTGGTACCGCCCCACTTGGAGGGAGGTTTTTACTGGTGACTGAAGCCCAGGAGAATGGCTGCAAGAAGACCATTAGAAAACCATTTAGTCTCTGTATCTTTGCCTTTTCATTTTAATCTACATTTATCTCCACTATATATATTAAGTCTAACCCTGTTCTCTTCTGGAGCAGTGGGCGTGGGCTCAGTGGGGGTAGAACAAGGTTCTGTGATTGGCGGGTCAGCGGGGCTTTTGTCTGACAGGTCTTCAGCCGTGTGTTCGTCTGTCTGTGTCTCTGGCTTCAGCTCTACTACGGCGGCTTCAACCTCCTTTTCAATCTCAGGCTCCGGCTCGGGAGTTGGAGCTGCAACTTCATCTTCATCACCTGGAACCACCGGTTCCGGGCTGGAAACAGACCAGAAAGAGAGAAATGTCAGGTGTGCAGCTGAACAATTGACATCACTCAAGTTACGACCATACATTTAGGCCGTGACTACACAATGACCGTTCCAGCCCACATGGGTAAACCTGTGTTGCGGTTAAGCCGTCCATTCACACAATGATGGGGTTACAAAAATTACCAAATACACAGCCAGTAATTTGGACATTTTTGGCAGCAACATATTTTGGTGACATTTTAATTGGTGCTCCATTAAGTGTTTTAGTGTGACCAAACATTTGCACTTTTACAATTGTCTTATTTTTTTATTTTGTTCAATCTATGAAATACATGACTGTGCATTAATATTTGCTTGCAATATTGTATTTTTCCCCTTATCACATTTACATATTTTCAACTAAAAATATGCATGGTGGCCAAATGTTTGTGTATCATTGTGTAGAAAGACTAGCTGAGATGGATGATGAAAAAAATCAACTATGCAAGTTCATGATGAAGACAGATTTTAAATCTTTTTTGTAGCTTGTTTTATAACTTACAGAAATTTATTGGACTTCATTTCTTATAAAAGTTATGACTAGCCAACAACTCATCTAACTTATTAAATATTCCAACCTACTGTCAGATTTTTAATTGCAGGGGAACAGATAAAAAAAAAACACCACCACCTAGTGGTCTGGCATACATATTACAGCAGCTTCTACAGCATTTGTGGTTTCAGGTCAACATTTTTTTTTTTTCTTAGACACTGCCATGCGAACCTGGATTCTTCTTTTCCATTTTCAGTTAAACTGGTGTCATGTAAATGGGGCCTTAATTACAGTGCATCCAGAAAGTATTCACAGTGCGTCACTTTTTCCACATTTTGTTATGTTACAGCCTTATTCCAAAATGGAATAATTAATTTTTTCCCTCAAAATTCTGCACACAATACCCCATAATGACAATGTGAAAACAGTCTGAGATTTTTGCAAATTTATCAAAAACAACAAAACTAAGAAATCACATGTACGTACGTATTCACAGCCTTTGCTCAATAAATTAAAATTAAATCACCCTTATTGTCATTCAACCGTACAACCAATCATGTACAGTAGAACGAGATTGTGTTTTACCTATCTACAGTGTAAATCACACACACCCCAAGTGCAGAATCAAAGGGCCGCTGCCATGCAAGGTGCCGCCACAGAGTTCCCTCCTCCATTTCATTTATTGCTGAGCACCAAGCTGGATGGCAGGAAGTTCCACTTTTATATGGTCTTCGGCATGACCCGGCTGGGATTTGAACCCCTGCCTCCCGGGTGTGGGGCGGATGCTCTACCAACTGAGCCACCACTCCAGTATACTTGGTTGATGCAACTTTGGCAGCAATTACAGCCTCAAGTCTTTTTGAATATGATGCCACAAGCTTGGCACACCTGTCTTTGGGCAGTTTGGCCCATTCCGCTTTGCAGCACCTCTCAAACTCCAGGTTGGATGGGAAGTGTCGGTGCAGCCATTTTCAGATCTCTCCAGAGATGTTCAATTGGATTTAAGTCTGGGCTCTGGCTGGGCCACTCAAGGACATTCAGAGTTGTCCTGAAGCCACTCCTTTGATATCTTGGCTGTGTGTTTAGGGTTGTTGTTCTGCTGAAAGATGAACCGTTGCCCCAGTCTGAGGTCAAGAGTGCTCTGGAGGAGGTTTTCATCCAGGATGTCTCTGTACATTGCTGCATTCATCTTTCCCTCTATTCTGACTAGTCTCTCAGTTCCTGCCACTGAAAAACATCCTCACAGCATGATGCTGCCACCACCATGCTTCACTGTAGGGATGGTATTGGCCTGGTGATGCGCGGCGCCTTGTTTCCTCCAAACATGACGCCTGGCATTCATGCCAAAGAGTTCAATATTTGTCTCATCAGATCAGAGAATTTTGTTTCTCATGGTCTGAGAGTCCTTCAGGTGCCTTTTGGCAAACTCCAGGTGGGCTGCCATCTGCCTTTTACTAAAGAGTGGCTTCCATCTGGCCACTCTACCATACAGGCTTGGTGGGTGGATTGCTGCAGAGATTGCTGTCCTTCTGGAAGGTTCTCTTTCCACAGAGAACGCTGGAGCTCTGACACAGTGACCATCGGTTTCTTGGTCATCTCCCTGACTAAGGCCCTTCTCCCCCGATTGCTCAGTTTAGACAGCCGGCCAGCTCTAGGACCAGTCTTGGTGATTCCGAACTTCTTACATTTATGGATGATGGAGGCCACTGTGCTCATTGGGACCTTCAAAGCAGAATTTTTTCTGTACCCTTCCCCACATTTGTGCCTTGACACAATTCTGTCTCAGAGGTATACAGATAATTCCTTTGACTTCATGCCTGGTTTGTGCGCTGACATGCACTGTCAACTGTGGGACCTTATATAGACAGGTGTGTGCCTTTCCAAATCATGTCCAATCAACTGAATTTACCACAGGTGGACTCTAATTACGCTGTAGAAACATCTCAAGGATGATCAGTGGCAACAGGATGCACCTCAGCTCAATTCTGAGCTTCGTGGCAAAGGCTGTGAATACTTATGTACATGTGGTTTCTTAGTTTTTTATTTTTAATAAATCTGCAAAAATAAAAAATAATGTCATTATGGAGTATTGTGTATAGAATTTTGAGGGAAAAAAATGAATTTAATCCATTTTGGAATAAGGCTGTAACATAAAATGTGGAAAAAGTGAAGCGCTGTGAATACTTTCCAGATGCGCTGTAACACCATTTGTTTTTCAACTACATTTTCAATTTGGGGATACAATTTCATCTGATAAGCAGTTGGCTCTATATTGTATATTTAAGAGCAGACCAACTTTCATGGGTAAAATATAAGCACGAACAAAATGTACACATACAGTTGTCATTTTAATAGATAAATTAAAAAAACAAAAACAAAAACAAAAAAACAAGCACACACCATACATTATATGCCGGTCCATAGCTATTATCGATCGTGCACACCGCAAAATCTATTACAAATTCAATATAGTGCAGAGCTGTATTAAAACTAATAACTGTGTATGGGGGGGCTGAAAAGTTCATAGTGGTAAAATTTGACCAAATGTGGTTTATTTTTCAACCGCAGAGATCCAAGCGCTGCAACACCGATGGAAGAAGTGTGTGGGCCGCAGGGGAGACTATGTTGAAAAATTTAGGGGTGTGCCATATTGTTATCGTTCACGATAATACCGGTATAAACTTTGATGCCGGTGTAACAATGATTATCATTGATATTTGGAGTCTGCTGGATGATGACGTCACACCGCATAGAAGCAGCAAAACAAACAGCAGTGGAAAGCTGCACGGTGGCGCAGTGGTTTAGCACTGTGGCAGCACAGTTTCACCCTCGGCCGGGGGACCGCGGGGATCATGAGATCGTGGGTTCGATCCCAGCCCCCGACCAACAGTGAGCTGTGTGGAGTTTGCATGTTCTCCCCGTGTTGCGCGGGTTTACTCCGGGATTTCTCCGGTTTCCTCCCGCATACCAAAAACATGTAGGTTTAGGGCGCTCGCGCACGCAGCGACCAGCAGCCGGTGGCTTGTCACCAGACTGCAAACCAAGTCTACCTACGGGTACAAATAAGTAACAAAAAAAAAAAAAAAAGCTGCAGCTCCGAAGTCAGATCATCACTGTTACACTATCACATGTTCTACCTTCACCCGGAGTCTCCAGTTGAGTGGAAATATTTAAGTTTCACTTTCTGTTTCAGACTGCTGTTATGTTTAAAAAAACAAAGGTTCAGCAGTTCTGCCTGCATTTTTTCTGCACGTCACTGCTGGAGCGGTATTACATTGGACAATGTGCCGCTCGAAGTGGCTGTATTTTACTTCCATTTTGGCTGCTTCATCTTGATTTTATTAAACCATCTGAAGAGAGAAACAAAACAGCCGTTCAGTGCAACGAGAGCCAAAAGCCCCAGGACAGGTCCATGCAACGGGAACAGATTAAGTGATTCAGCATAAAACCTAACCTCTGTGTGCAGTTAAGATGCAACGGTTTAAATTATATTAAATCACCCTTTGGTTGTACAGTTGAATGACAATAATCATGTACAGTAGAATGAGAAATCTGAGCTGCTGTCTATAACATGGAGAGATAAAGAGTTTTTGTTTTGTTTTTCCTGAATATGTTGAAGGTAAATAATGCTGGCCTGTGAAACTGTCCTTTTTGCACGTATTTAAAAGAAAAAAAAACCCTGCATTCTGCAATATCGTGAAAAATATCGTTATTGTGAAAATTCACAGAAACATTGTGATATCATTTTTAGGCCATATTGCCCACCCCTAATCAACACACAAATAAGCATGCCTTACCAGGCTGTTGGGTCGTAGAAGGGAGCAGACTCCTCAGGAGCAACGTCTGGGGAGGGAACCCGCTCCTCGAGCTCCTCCACCTCATCTTCAGACTCTGAAATTTGAATATTTACACTTGACTACTGGTACATTACTCACATGAAGTGAAGTCAACAAAAAGTAATGATGTGTGAGAAATATATGCAACTAAAGAAAATACATTAAACACTGCACAGTTTAATATTATGGAAGACAAAAAGAAATGCACACAGCTTATATTTTCAGTAAATCTCTGTCCCCTAAATCATTCTACTGATGACTGTAATTCTTTCCATCTTAATTACCATAAATGCAGATCTCAGAAAGTAGCGCTGTCAATTCCTTTTAAAGCCCTTAAAAGCAATAGAAGATCTGGCATAATGAAGGCTCTGATTTTAATCTTGGACTTCATTCTTTTCTTGTATTCATTTCTATCTTTGTACACCTTCAATCACATGCTGCCAGACATCTAACACGTATAGTTTCTGAGACTCATTCTGCTGCCATAAAAAAAAAAAGATTGCTCTTCAAAAGAAAGGTGATCAAAGCAGAATTCTGACACTACAGTCTTAATAAAAGTTGTACAAACACTTGAGAAATAATGAGAAGTCAGTTTCTGCAATGTTACCTATCTGTGGCCAAATAAAGTCAAGACCAGAGAGATTATGTCTGCAGGGACATCGAGAACTCAATAAATGACAGGAATTTTGGGCACTACAAACAGCTATGAAATATCGGACATCATCCTACCCTCAGGAGGCTCCGAGTCGGAATCGCCGAACACTTCGTCTTGGTAACGAAACACATCATTGTGGACGTAGAATTTGTTAGCAACAGTACCCTGTAACCCGGAGAAAGAATTCACTTGATGCCCCCCTAGAAATTTGGCATTCAGTGTTACATGAACATGTTTGGACAACAACCTGGTACCAACCTCAGGTGCCAGGACAAAGGTCTGCATGAACTTCCTCATGGGTTGCATGTTGTTCGAAAGCTCGCCCATGACCTGCACCACCACGCCCTCGCTCAGGGTGGCATGGGCATCGACATGCCTGATTTTTGTGTGACATTCTCTGAAACTCAGAGCCATCACCCTCTTATGGATTTCCTGTAACAAAAAAGTTAAGAGTTGAATGAAAATAATCTAGAAGTGGTTTGGGAAAGTTTCCCCTAAAGCCACAAGGAAACAAACTGTTGACATTTTAATGTATAATAATCAGTAACCAAGAAAACATTTGTCAACATAAAACACTTTCAAGTTGGGCATCGCTCCGGATAAATCACAGGTAAATATAAAAGCAGAACAAAATCCATCCACATAAAAAATGGCTGCAAAGTGAGCTTCAATTAGTCAAAATGGTTTCCACAACTTTTCCAAACATTTGAAAAGTTTGGAGTGTGTTCAAAAATATGCAATCATAATTGTATTTTTCCCCCATTTTATCACTAACCATTAAAGCAGAAAAAACAGTAATTCCAATCAGTTTTAAAAAAAAAACATTTTTACAAGCAATTCCATCCATCCATCTTCTACTGCTTTTCTGGAGGTCTGGGTCACAGAGGCAGCAGTTCAAGCAGAGAAGCCCAGACTTCCCTCTCCCCAGCCACTTGCTCCAGCTCTTCAGAGGGGACATCAAAGTGTTCCCAGACCAACTGGAAGACGTAGTCTCTCCAGCGAGTCCTGGGTCTGCCCCAGGGTCTCTTCCCAGAGAGACGTACCCGAAATCTCTGAAGTGGGAGGCATCCAGGAGGCATCCTGATCAGATGCCCATACCACCTCAACTGGCTCCTTTCAATGTGGAGGAGCAGAGGTTCTACTCTGAGCCTCTCCCGGATGACCGAGATCTTCACCCTATCTCTAAGGGTGAGTCCAGCAATCCTATGGAGAAAGCTCATTTCAGCCGCTTGTATCTGTGATCTCGTTCTTTCGGTCATCACCCAAAGCTTGTGACCATAGGTGAGGGTAGGAATGTAGAATGACCGGTAAATCGACAGCTTGGGCTGCACGGTGGCGCAGTGGTTTAGCACTGTGGCAGCACAGTTTTACCCTCGGCCGGGGGATCGCGGGGATCATGAGATCGTGGGTTTGATCCCAGCCCCCGACCAACAGTGAGCTGTGTGGAGTTTGCATGTTCTCCCCGTGTTGCGTGGGTTTACTCCGGGATTTCTCCGGTTTCCTCCCGCATACCAAAAACATGTAGGTTTAGGGCGCTCGCGCACGCAGCGACCAGCAGCCGGTGGCTTGTCACCAGACTGCAAACCAAATCTACCTACGGGTACAAATAAGTAACAAAAAAAAAAAAAAAAAAAAAAAAAAAAAAAAAAAAAAAAAAAAAAAGCTTTGCCTTAGAGCTTAGCTCCCTCTTCACCGCAACGGACCGGTACAACGTCTGCATCACTGCAGATGCTGCTCCGTCTGTCAATCTCTTGCTCCATTCTCCCCTCACTCGTGAATAAGACCTCGAAATACTTAACTCCTCCACTCGGGGCAGGAGCTTGTCCCCAACCCGGAGAGGACAATCCACCTTTTCCGGCTGAGGACCATGACCTCAAAAGGTACTGATTCTCATCCCAGCCACTTCACACTCAGCAGCAAACCGTCCCAGTAAGACCTCTAGGTCATTGCTGGATGAAGCCAACAGGACAACATCATCTGCAAACACACATTATATATATAAACTAAAAATATAAAATTATTCTTCCACAAGCTACCTTTGTTCACTAATTCCTACATTTTCTCATAAGTTAATTTTCAATTTTTGTGCCTAGTTATTTTTCAGAGAGATGCATAAAATGAGGTTCAGGCTAGCACAGCACTACAGCTCAACTTCTACCCAATAATCTGTTGCTTTGACAATCGTCACAAAGCATTACACTGTTATATTTTTATACTGACTGAAATAAAGCATTAGTTCATTTATTCTAATCCACACTGTGTATGGTCACACATGTTCACCTATACTTCCACCACCACAAATAATTAAAATCTTATTTGGTGGGAAACACTAATATTATTAAAAAGTACACAAAATGCAGGGGTTTTTTTTTTTACTAACTGTTTCTGTTAAGATTTTCTTTGTTCATTTACAGAAACGTTTTTGACTTTTTTGTGGAAATTGTATAAGTCATATTTAGAAAAAGCCAACCCATCGCCATCCTTGAGGCCAGCCCACTGCTCGATTATTGGCCTGCCTAGCTGTCTGTCATGTATATGGAAGTGGTGCTCAAGGTAGCCTATTAGCCCCTGAGCTATTATCCCCCAAGCTAACACTGGTAACAGGAAGCTCAAATCAAGCATGGCTTATTTTGTTATTGTCTTCAGATCTCAAGTCACCCTAATAACCATCTCCGTTTCCACCTAGTTCACTGGTCCGTGGTCCACAATGTGCCTCGCGTTGCTCCAGTCAGTCTCCTAGTGGTTTTGCAATGGGTCGCCGGCACACCAGTCACGGGGAGCTGAGAGCCAGCAGCTCCAGGCTGCGAGAACTGCCTGCCCCGGCACCCAGGGTGCGGCGCAAGCAGTTGCCGCGACCCGGGGATGTTGCCTGGAGCTCATCTCCCTCACCATCCTCCACGCACACTGTCATGGGTAGTGTGGGGGAGCCACTTTGTGACGGAGCAGCAACAGCAGCCATCCCCCACCTCCACCCCCTAGAGAGGAGAGAAGCGGAGCACTGCGAAGCGAGACATTGGCCTTTGAGATTCTGTGCCTTGGCCACCGTCGATCGGTGGAGTGTGCGGTGCTGGTGATTTAATGTGGCGTCTTGGCAGGGTTGCTGGGTGGGCCGGGATGACACGAGATGCACAAACGACCGTGGATCAGTGAACCAATGCTGCTCATCCAAGCTGGAAGGAGTCGGTGGCAGAACACCAGCTAGAAGCTACTCAGCTAATGGCTAACTGACGTAAGAGGGAGGGTGGAGTTGAACAGCTGAAGTCTGTTTCTTAAAGTGACAGACAATAAATCAGAGTGTTTGAAGAAAGCCAAGAAAAATAAAAAATTTGCTTCAATAATTAAAAAAATAAAGAAAATGTGAACAAAATATGTCACAAGCACTTCATTAAGATATGAGTGAGCTGTTAAAATGAGTAAAAAGTGCAGTCAACAAGCCCTTTAACAAATGGCAAGAAACCTACTGTACACCTGGTGCATATTTAAAGCTACAGTAATGTTCATGAGACCATAATAACCATTAGACTTAAAAAACGGGGGAAAAAAAACACCCTTTGACCCTTAAGCTAACCTTGAGGAACAACCTGGGTGCAGACTCACTTCACTGTGCACGAGATTTCATGAAAACATAAATGCCCAGATCTCCTTTCTTTTCACCTTGAGCTCAACCTGGACACAGACCACCTGATGATCAGTGTGTGTGAGTTTGGTGACCGTCGAGGCAATTGCCTAGTAGGAGTTGTGATTCCTGTGAAATGTGCACGGACGGACAGCTGCTGTGTCATCGTGTTAGCTCCTTTCAGCTTTCCCAGAATGAGCTAAAAATGTGTCTAACCCTTTGTGGGTTAGACACAAAGGTTAGACACAATGGGTTAGACACATTTTTGGATTTTTAAAGATCCTTGAGGGACAAGAAATCTTCTAAGCAAGTTTTCTTTCATCTTATTTTTGCTCAAAGGTTTTGTTGTTAGGCTTAAATATCTATGGAAAAAACATTAAAAAAAGCCAACTTACTGACTGTCCGTACACAGGCTCTAAAGGTTTGCCGTTGCTGTCCAGGCCACCGTGCACGTAGGAGGAGTTCTTGCCATAAAATCTAGACAAACAAAATGGTTCATTTTATTACTGGAAGGCCGTTTAAAATGAATACATGTCAATCAACTTAAGTTAAAAATCAGTTGTACCTGTGAAGGTAGTCGGGGGCCTGATTCAGAAGCGTATAATACTGTCGGACAAACTCTCGCCCGACCAGCTGGGCACTTGGCTTCTCCATCACCATTTCTTTTGGTCAAATGGAAATTGCTGTGGGTTAAAAAAAAAAAAAAGGACAGGGAGATAAGCAAGCTAAAATAATTTATAATAATATTACTAGGATGCATTCCAACATTGAGATTCATTTAAAGATAAAAGACTTGCATCAATTCCTAATCTAATCCTCAAATGAAGTCTTTCCTGGAACTAAACATCAACAACAAAATCACTATACCCCTCCATCACAATAATTTAAATGCCATTAATCTGAAACTACCACAGGATTATGGGATGCCATGGCAACTGCAGAGGTAACCAAGGAGCTTGGTCAGACTCCATTTTCTTGTGTCTTTGTGCACAAAGACACCAGAAATATATATACACACTGATGTGTGTGTATAAGATAAGATAATAAAGGCTTCTCTTATCTTATACACACACATCAGGAAGGGTTTTAGTACAGAGAATAAACCCAGAGTAGCTATGATGAATCATCGGGGTGCCATGTCTGATTGCATCAACAGTTGGAAGAATAAATCCTGTTAGGTTAACATGACCTCTGAGTTCACAATATCTGACTCACTCATCCCATTACATTCTCTTTTTTTTTTTTAAATTTGTTTTTATGCCAGCGGTATGGAGTATTTGATCTGCAGAGACGACTGACAAACGTTGCTGCCCTATCTGGGTGCACCCACTTGAAAAAACGACTGCCCACAAAAACGCCTATTTACTTTTACGCATTAAGGATAAAAAATAAATAAATAAAAATCAGTGTATAGTCACTGCACCAATGCATCATTTTAACACCAATAATTCTGAACGGAATAAACATTTTGCTCTGGAGGATCACGTAAACAACTCTGATATGAAATATTATCCAAACATCAGCTGATATAAAGTCAACTTTTCCTGATGAATTATTTGTGAAACAAATCTTTGGCTGTAAAGTGTTTGTCCTCTTCTCTTTGCGACTTCTGAGTGCTGCTTTGTTGAATTCCACTCCAAGTTAAAACGCATGATTACTCAGAGCTCTTTCAGACTAGCAAGGCTCTGTGGATGTTCCCATCTAAAACCCAATTCTGGACTGGCCAAAGCATTCACACCGAAAATCAATCTAATCCATTTGGAACAATAACGTCATCAGCGGGCATGTCATCCAGACGCCTGTATGCAAATGAGCTACGTCGAGCCAAATGTGTGGGCGACACAGAGCTCACGATAAACTAAGTTGCTGAACTCAAATGAAAACAGATTAAGCTCAAAGGTTTTTGGAAATACTCTGCTTGACTTTTTTTGTAAATTTGCAACTTTTCTTATTGAGTTGAAACTTTTTGACAAACTTGCAGCTTTTTTCCCTCCAATTAGCTTTTTTTTCTTGTAAATTAAAAACTTGTCAAACTTACCCTTTTTTTTCTTCATAAATGTTACTTTTTCATGTAAATTTGCAATGTTCATAGTTCAATGTTCTGGTTAATTTTTTGTTCTACGTAACTGTTTATTTTTTCTGCAGATCTGGACAATGATCCAATTTTAATTTTGAATGTTTTTGTTGGAAGAGACGTTTTTTTCTTTTTTTTTTTTGGTCCATTTTAAGGTTTTGGTGATAGATGGATGTTCCAAAAAAAATTTTCCTGGGTGTTTCTACAAATATTTTTAATCCACAATAATTCACACTTTCTATCAGTATGCTGTTAATATTGTTCAAACACTACTTTTAATAGGAGACAATTGTGTCCTTCAAATTTCTCCCACATACAAAGCAAGTGGGATAAACAGTCCAAATTCAAAAGGATATTGAGAAAGTTAACAAACAGAACATTTGTATGACTCGTCCTAATCCTAACAGACACTGTTAAATTCGATGAAGGCAGTGGGTGTAAATACTGATTTGTGTCAGGTCTTGTCTTTTTTTCCTCTGCTGCACACGATTTGAACAGAAGTTACTGGACACAGCAGAAAGCAGTTTTGGTAACGCACGAACACATCCAGCTTCCAGTCACAGCCAACAGGAACGGTCAGGGTGGGCTCGATTCTATCACCAGCGTACACCGAAGTAGTGGCCTAGAGGTAGAGCATCCGCCCCACAACCGGGAGGTTGGGGTTCAAGTCCCGGCAGGGTCATGCCAAAGACCATGTAAAAAAAAAATGGAACTTCCTGCCATCCAGCTTGGTGCTCAGCAAAAATGGAACGGAGGAGGGAAATGTGGGCGGTAGTGGCACAGGAGGTAGAGCGGGTTGTCCAATAACCAGAGGGTTGGAAGTTCAAATCCTGCTCTCCCTAGCCATCCTGCCATTGTTTCCCTGGGCAAGACACTTTACCCACCTTGCCTCCAGTGTCCATGACCCTGGGTATGAATGTGTATTAATATTCGGTAATGGTCGGAGAGACCGTTGGGTGTGGATTAACAGCCACGTTTCCGTCTGTTTGCCCCAGGGCAGCTGTGGCTACAGTAGTAGCTTACCACTATCAATGTCTGTCTGGAATGAATGAATAATGGACTCACTGTAAGTGCTTTGAGATGTCACTTATGTCAAGTGCCATATAAATCTAATCCATTACTATTATTAATTATTATTATATACCTCAATATGGGTTATATGAGCAGATTGTAATAAATGAAGCGGTATCCTCTACCTTCATCTCCCCGTCAATCCACAACGCCTGTACTGTGGAGAGAGACCCACGGATCCTAAACTCCACCGACTGTATCAGGTACGCTTGATTCTTCCCCCCGATGTACACCTCCACCGGTAAAGGTTGGTTAAAAAAAAGTCACCTTTGACCTCTCTTACGGTCAAGCGGTCAGTGAAACCATGCCATGGTCACTCTTCAGGTATTGTAGCGTCACCATGCAAAACATGAGAGCCCGTGGTAAAGTGACTTCTGAGTTAGTAGGGGACAAAGTTTGCCACATACATACATGCATACCCACACCCTAGAAATCTCATATATATATTAGTAGTAGTAGTAGATTAGTTTATTTGACAGGGACAGCGCAATAAACATAGACAATTAATCAAAGACAATCAATCTGATGTGTTGCACGTAGAGTGTATAGCTATTAGCTAATTTGCAACTCTTGTCCCTGGATGGGCTTTAGAAAAAAGAATCAAGCAGGGCTGTGCGATATGACAATATACAAACGTCTATTGTTTCATAGAATACTTTATCGTTTATATCGTGATTTATACAATGCACATATTCCCATTTCTTGAACAAAGCTCCTCACCCACTACTTGTCAGCACCCCTGCAGTGCGTGCAGCAGAACAGGTGTGTGGTGGGTGGCTAGGCTCTCCGGTGGTTGCCAACTCCAAACTACCGGTTTGGTCAAATAGTTTCTACTCCTGTTTGCCAGGGATGTGGGACTGTTTTTCATTGTGCTGCATCAGAGAGGATAGTCCGCTAACCTCGTTTTAATACGAGGTAAGTAACGTTAACACCATGTCTAACTGTAAAATGGCAAATGCTAAATGACGCTAAGCTACGCTAACTGGAAACATTATAGTGTATCAGACCATTGTTTCTTTGGTTTAAATTACTGCAGAGTTTCTTAGTTTGTCTGAAAAATATTAAAGCTGCAAAAGTGCATGATGGTGGCACATACACACAAAATAAATAATAAATTAAAACTGGTCGGAGGAGCAAGGTGGCCCTTAATGTAATTTATTTGATTTCTAATAATTTTAATTAGTCAAGTAGCGATATTGAATGAAGTTAAGGTCATCAGATGCATTTTATTACATTACCTTTTGTGTCTTTGATTTTCAGATCATGACCAATCTGAAATATTTTTACTAAGAAGCAAATAAGTTAAATCAGGCCAGAATGGCAGGCTGCAGGTTGTGGATCTACGTTTAAATTTTCATTGATTTAAACTAACAGCTAATTTATATCCGTAGATGGCAGTGATGGGCAATTTGATTATTTTCAGACTTTTTTATGTCAGTTGTTTTTTGTTTTTGTTTTTTTACTATTCTCCTCTGGCTCAGAAAATATTTAACTTATTGATGTTTACTTTTTATTCATATGAGATGATTTAGAAGAAAAACTAGAAATTTATGAGAATTAAGCCTCAAATGAGCATTAAAAAAACTTTTATAACACTGCAAAATTATGAGGGGAAAAGGTGCATGTAAAAAATTAAAAAAAGATGGTCCTTTATGCGACTATCTAAACTAGAATTTACAGAAAATGTATGATATATACTGTTATCATGACAGAAAATGACCTTGTATCGTGATATGAAATTCTTGTCATATCGCACAGCCCTAATTACGAGAGTAGTTTTTCGTATTCTCTATTATTTTTGCGGTAATATAAGCCTTCATTCTGAATATTAATGCATCTCGGTAAATTAGAATACTATGATTTGTAATCTAATTGACAAAAGATAACTATAATCATCACAAATAAATTACAACAGCTTAAATATTTCACTGTATGTGTAGTGAAGGCTTAGAATAAGGGGATAAGGACCTGTACTTATATAGCGCCTTTTCTAGTTTCAAAGACCACTCAAAGCGCTTCACTAGCACTAACCCTCTATTCTAAGGGCCTATAGGAGACAGACATTTAGGGACAATTTAAAACAACCAATTAACCTAACATGCATGTCTTTGGATTGTGGGAGGAAACCGGAGACCCTGGAGTAAACCCACGCAGCACAGGGAGAACATGCAAACTCCACACAGAAAGGTTCCTACCCCTGCCAGCCTGGGGATTCGAACCTGGAACCTTCAACCACTGCACCACCGTGCTGCCCACCGTGCTTACATTCCTGCACTGATATTTGAAGTGTTTGTAAATTTATTTTGGACTGGAAGAAGTTATTTTAATTTTCATCTGAACCGTAATTAAACCTTTAAACTTCTGGACCCAGCAAGGTTTCAAACACGATGGACTAGCTTGTTATTTTTTTGTTTTACTTTAATGGAGTTGAATATTACTATACTTTGTTTTGAGCACAAAAGTTACAACAGCCCTCCATGGAGAAGCAGAGACTGCTATTTGAGTTTTTGTACTTCATTTGGAGGTTAAAGACTGCACTGGTCTGCTATTTAAAGGTGCACTCCGATGGCTCTAAAAACACCTCAAAAACAAATTTTACTCCCCCACCAAAAAAAACAAACAAAACTTTTACTGCCTTAGAATTGCTTGGAAAGAGATTTTAAATCTTGCACCTACTGGATCTATGAATATCCTAATTAGCGGCCTGCAGGGCTTGCATGTGATTGGTTGCCGCAACTCCTGGTGGGTGGGCTGCTCGTCTGTTCAAGACGCTTCCGGATGTTAAAATTTTGCCTACATCTTCAAAAGTAAGCACAGCCCCCCGCCTCTCTGCCCCTCTCCACTCTCCCTCTCTGCTGCTACTCCAACCCGCTCTGCCTCAATCCTGCTGATCCTCGGCTCCTCCCTCTTCACCCTGAGGTAGCAAAGAGTATCCATCTGATTGGTTAATGTTATAACCAACCAGGCTAAGCAGGAATAGTTACGTAGCAACTAACGGTCTGTCCAAATCTGCATTTTTTGAGGTTGGAGTTTAAGCAGACATTCACAGCAGAAAAACACATACTTGAGAGTTTGGAATGATTTTGCTCTGATATATCTTGTTAACAACAGAAAAACCTTGATTTTTGCCAGAGTGTCACTTTAATTATGTTGCTAAAACACTTCTGATTAAGCTGTCAAGTTCGTTTCAAACTCATGTTTGATGGGTCATTATTTTATTTAGCTGTGGGAACTTGTTATAATAGGCCACATTATATTACGACAGAGACTGACAACAAAGTGATAGTCACAGGTGCGTAGGCTTAAACAGGTGAGATAAACCATGACCTGGAGCCCTGAACGGGAGCCATGCCAACAGAAGCGGAGATGGCGGACATGAGAAAAATAAACGCGATTAAGTCAACTCATCAAAAAAGATCAGTCGACTACAAAATAATCGTTAGTTGCAGCCTTAAAATAAACACACAAGTTCTGGAAATTTCTTCAAATATTTCTCACCAATGCCTGAGTGAATTCAAGTCCCTTTTCTGGTATGACTAAAGAAGAAAACACTTCCAAACTTGTCGGCACCTGCGAGAAGAACTTACTTAACTAACATTGGAAAAAAGAAACTTCTCAAATGTATGCAAGTTAGAATGTCTGAGTGACGTTAAGCCTTAATGTGAACTAATTGAATGCAGTTTCTCTCACTAACACGGAGAGCCTGGTCCCTCCACAGAATTTAACACATTTGCCTTTGACATACCAGGGAAGAAAGTTGTGGTGAGGTCTGAACATGCTTCAACAGAGTTGAAGAACAAAGTTACAAAGTTGTCCATTGGAGGCTTCTTTGTCACAAATACAACTATTGGACACTCAAGAGAGCACATACCCCCACCAAGGATCTGGTAGCCATCCGTTGCGAGCAGAGGCTGTGCTATACTTTGTAGCTGTCTCTCATTTTGACAGACTGGGTTGCAAAAATTCTGTCATAATCTCATTACCTGCCACTTTATAATTTTCTTTTGGTTCTATTTACATGTAATCATGGGCATCCAAGATACAGAGCACAATTTATGCATTTATTTATTAAATGAATCTGACTTTTTTTTTTTTAAGCAATGACAATTTTCAGCTAACACAACCTCTGATTTCAAAATAGGGCCTTGGCAAAGATATGTGCTCATGGATCACCTCCAAAATTTAATGGGTTCACCCATAGCCCAAGGGACACCTCAGGCGCTGAAGGCAACTGCCGCATTTCACAGACGTGCACTGAAAGTAATCTACAGTCCACATGAAGTTTGATTGCAAAAACTGATAAACGCCACTTCCATGAAAATTTCACTCTTTACGTCAAACAACTGTTAACATTACCCACTTATAGAAGTTCAAATTGTTTTGTCTCAAAAGCCGATATGTCCTATGTTATAGACGCTACAAATTCATGTTTTGTTTTGTTTTTTTTTTCAAAAACTGATCAACGGCGGTGCGGCGGCAGATAAAATAAAGCGGCGTTGTTGGAGGTTTTAAGTAGTTTATTATATCATACCGCCGTCACGGGATCCCCTCTCCAGCCCAAGTGTGTGCAGGCTGGATGGGGATCCTCTGGCTCTCAGAGAAGAAGACACAGAGCGCGTGTCTGCAGCAGAGGTTGAAGTGTGAATGAGAGGAAGTGTTACAGAACCTGTGCAGTATTTATACCCAACTCAAACAATACATCAAAGCAGATTCACAGCAGTTTGTCTGATCAAAGGGACTGCAGAACAGGCATGAGATATTTGCATTTGTGAGACATACATCACAATAGGCAGATTTGCCAGACTTTGCTCCAGCTGCAGAACAAAGAGGTTAACAGGCACATCTACATATTGATCTGAGTCTCTAGGTCACAGTAAGGACAGGACGCATGAACACAATGCATGAAAGGTGACATTATCACAGTAGTGTAGCGGAAAAAACCAGGAGTAGCGAGTTGTCTGTCCTTAGTCTGTTTGCGGGGGTTTTCCCGAACCGCCACAGCGGGAGCGTTTTTTTTTTTTTTTTTCCCTGAAAGCAGATAACGTCCAAGGGCAAATCAGCGCTTGGTATTTGGGTCACGTGACTCATCT
The DNA here is from genome assembly GCA_020510985.1 of Pholidichthys leucotaenia. Classification (NCBI taxonomy): domain Eukaryota; kingdom Metazoa; phylum Chordata; class Actinopteri; order Cichliformes; family Pholidichthyidae; genus Pholidichthys; species Pholidichthys leucotaenia. Next base: position 328,793,069 of record CM035840.1, on the reverse strand, counting down.
TGGCTGCCTTCCCAGTCTGCTCGCTCTGACTGATTTCCCTGGCTGTGTTCGGAATGTTCACTCACTCACTCCCTCCCTACTCGCCATATAGTGAATTTAGATATAGTGGACTAAACAGTAAACTCAATTTAACAATAAAATTAACAGCTTTTGGACACTACTGGGCTTGTTTTCGTGGCACGGTTAATGACGTCATCACATATAAATACCTTAAGGTAGTTTATGTTGTGATGTGAAGCTCTTCTCTCACTGCTCCATTGGCTGCGCATTCACTACATAGTACAACATATGAGGAAGGAGTTTTGGAGAGCAAAAAAAAAAAAAAAAATTCAGGGAGCATTTCAGGGAGAAAATAATACAAATCGTAGCGTAATCTACGAGGGGGGTGTCATTGCCCTTGTTATCGTTTATTACACATGTGCATATCCCACTTTTGGCAAATCGTACAGTTTGAAAACAAAGCGCTGCTATGGATGGGAAATAACATGTTAACGTTCATTAATCCTCCAGAACCGTGACGTGCTCAGCCACAGATATTTTCAAAGATCTATCAGGTATGTACAGTGACATAAAATGTTTTACCATTTGCCGCTGGTCCCGTTTTAGTGTGATCGCTTTCTCACCTGCAGGACCACACCAGAGTTCGCCATTTAATTTGAACCGGGAGTCTCAGTACGGTTGTTTTGGTGCACACTTGAGTGTGATTACCATTTTCTCACCAGACAAAACGAACCGCACTAACGGAGAAAACGAACTTGCGTCCGACTGAAATTGACTAAAGCCTGCAGGTGTGAAAGCACCCTAAGAAGCTGATTTGGAAAAACTAACACCTATAAACCTAGAGATGAAAAAGTGTTTTTTCTCATTTTGAACTCAACTGGACTTACCTGTTTTTGCAAAAGGACTCTTCATATGTTCACATAGTATGACAATGATGCTCCAGAAAACTGATTTGAACACCCAAAATTAAATAAGGAGAAAGAACAAAAAGGTGCTCATTTCAGTGTAAACAATGGAACTGTAGATGTGATGAGTTATAGAGCAAGTTCTCAACCACAAAGGGCTGGTAGGTGAGTGGCAGTTTTCCATTTTATGGTCTCTTTAATAGGTGTTAAACATTTTGTGCTAATGTAAGTATTGAACCAGGTGACTTTGAGCCACCCTACATTGTAATCAAGGAACACACCTCTAATCAGCTACTGGTAGATAGGATCATTTAATTAGGACCATTCTTCCTTACAGAACTTTTTGACTTTGCTATTCCCAAAAAGCAGCTGCTGATGTGAACCATGCCTGGCAAAAAAAGGAGACCTCTGAAGACCTATGATCAATAATTGTTGATTGGCATAAATCTGGGAAGGGTTACAGAGTAATCTCCAAGACTTTAGGGATTCACCAGTCCACACAGACATTTTTTCTTCCTAACAAAAGATTTAGTACTGTGACTACTCTCCCAGGAAGTGGGCACTAGGGCTGGGAATCGTCACAAATTTTCAGAATTGAATCGATTCAATTCAGATTCAATCAGATCCCAATTCAATCAGGGAAATTACCATTTCAATAGCCATTTTACTTGCCAAGAAAAAAATCCTAGACACCTAATGCTGCAAATTGTACCAAGAATACTCAAACTTTGTTAATGCATAAATTATCACATATAGAACTGACCCAAAATCAGTTACAATAATGCACTTTTTATTATTTAACTTATGATTTCACAAAGTGCTGACAAGTGCTTTCTTTATTGCAAAGGGTGTGTAGTGTCAAGTTAACAGCCCAGAGTAAGTAAACAAATTCAATGCATGAAGCAAGTATACATAATCTCACTGTATTTCAGACCGTCCAGGATTTCGCCGGCTGTTCTTGTGATTGATGCGGCCCAAAAAGCCTGAATTTGTGGGAGCTTTTCCGGCTTCAGCCGGCTGCTTGCGTTTTGTGTTTCACAGACAGTAAAATTATGATATTGAAAGATCGAGCTGCAGATTTTGTGGATCAATATCGGCTCAGTCAAACGTGGATCGATTCAAATCGTTGGATCGATCTTTTCAACACACTCTAGTGGGCACCCAGCCAAGTTAACACCAAAGGCACTGTGCAGAAGGGGCCCTACAGCCTAAGGCTTGAAAGAATCACTGGAACTGGCCAACATCTATTTATGAGACTACATATGCAAATCATTGAGCAGACATGGTGTCCATGGCAGGACACCACAGAGGAAGCTGCTGCTTTCCAAAAAAACCATCACTGCACACCTGAAGTTCGCCAATGAGCACGTTGATGCTTCACAACGCTACTTGGAAAATGTTTTGTGGACTGATGAAACTAAGGTTGAATTGCTTGGGAAGAACATGCAGCACTATGTATTAAATCACCCTTTATTGTCATTCAACCGTACAACCAATCATGTACAGTAGAACGAAATTGTGTTTTACCTATCTACAGTGTTAATCACACACACCCCAAGTGTAGAATCAGAGGGCCGCTGCCATGCAAGGCGCCGCCACAGATTTCCCTCCTCCATTCCATTATTGCTGAGCACCAAGCTGGACGGCAGGAAGTTCCACTTTTATATGGTCTTCGGCATGACCCGGCCGGGATTTGAACCCCTGCCTCCCGGGTGTGGGGCGGATGCTCTACCAACTGAGCCACCACTCCGGTATGTATGGCAAAGGACTACGCATACCAACATGAAAACACCATCCTAATGGTGAAATAAGGTGACAGAAGCATCTTGATTTGGGGCTGCTTTGCTGCATCGAGGCCTGGACCACTTGCCATCATTGAGAGGAAAATTAATTTTCAAGTTTATCAAGGTATCCTACAGAATAATGTTAGGGTGGCTGTCCAACTGAATCTCTGTAGAAGCTGGGTGATGCAGCAGGACAATGACCCTAAAATCAATGTAAATCTAGTACAGAATGGCTTCAAAACAAGAAAATCCACCTGTTGGGAGTGGCCCAGTCACAGTCTAGACCTAAATCCTATAGAGATGCTGTAGAATGCCCTCCAGAGAGCCATTCACACTAGACATCCTAAGAATGTGGCTAAACTGAAGCAGTTCTGTAAGGAAGAATGGTCCCAAATTTCTCCTGAATGTTGCGCAGGTCTAATCAACTCTTACTCTAAGTGCTTGTTGGAGATTATTACTGCCAAAGGACGTTTGACCAGTTATTAAACCCAAGGGTTCACTTACTTTTCTATCAGCACCGTAATGTGATCTGTTGAATGTGCCTAATAAATGCTCCGTACTGTGGGTGTTTATATATTTACATATTTATTCCATCTAGCTACAATGCTCTGCACTGTGTGTTCATATATTCATATATTTATTCCATCCAGCTACAATGCTCTGCACTGTGTGTCTGTGTGTGTGTGTATATATATATATTTTATAGTAATACGTACATATGTTTATTAGCTGCTCTTGCTTGCTTGTTTTTTTTTCTTGCCTTCTGATTGTTGCTCTGAGTGTTGCTATCCCTGTGCTGTTGCAATCCTGGAATTTCCCCGTTGTGGGACTAATAAAGGCTTATCTTATCTTATCTTAAAGACATCAAATGTTATAATTGTTCGTGTGGATTTCACAAGATGTTTTTATGATTTTTGCAGCCCAAAAAACCTGAATTTGCAGAAGCTTTTTAAAAAAGTTGTGATGTTTTGAGATTTTTTTTGCACTAAAAGTTGTGAGAATTACAAAATTTAAAGCAGATGGGTTTTTTTTTCAGTTTACTGCAGTGATATTCTATGTAACAATACAAGGAAAGCGCAGGATTGTCAAAATTTCCTATTAGACAGTGATTTGTAAATTAAGCAGAAACTTCTGCTATACAGAAAAACTCTTGTGCAACAGCAAATACACACTTTAACACAATATCCATTACAATAGCTAAATTACATTGAATGCATGTTAAAGACTATAGATTTGGAAATTATTGGCAACACCATCATTTGAAGCCTCCCTATGGTCCCCAACCACTTGGTACCGAGCGGAGAGGAAAATTAATTCCATTGCTCTGTATTGTCTATCAAGTCTGTGTTTTTTGGTAAAAAAAAAAAAAAAAAAAAATTACAGACAATATTCTCTCTTTTTCCATGCCTAAAGCTGGATTCAAGTTGCATTGCCCCTCTGGTCTGCGTGGACTCTGGATGAGCCCGGCGCGCATGCAGTGCTGTACATGTTCACTTTTTTCATCTACCAGGCCAAGCCTTTGACACATATGCACAACTGTTATTTATAGTTTCGTCCTAACCCTATGGGTAGCGCAAATGCACTAACACACCAGTTTATTCACCGGCTATAAATGCATACCTGCCAACTTTTCAAACCTTCAAGCCAACAAACAAATATTAACATTAAATCTAGTTAAATGTAGCTAACAACCTCATATGGACTCTGGACTCTGTACAAGCGGGCCAGAAACATGTTGACGAAGGAGATTAGGCTTGCTAAGAGGAGCTACGCCAACAACTCTGCTTCTGTTTGGAGAGGCCTGCAGAATATCACCAACTACAGGAGACCATCCCCCCACCCTGTGGAAAACCTCCAGCTGGCTAACGACCTAAACAGCTTTTACTGGAGGTTTGAAAAGAACCTACAGTTCTCACCTCCCACCCACACAAAAGGATTATCTGCAGCCCCAGGAACTCCATCCCTCCTCCACTCTGACCTCCCACCAGCACTAACGATCTGTGAAGAGGAGGTGCGCTGGGTCTTTCAGAGACAAAAGATCAAGAAGGCTGCAGGACCTGATGGTGTGTCTCCGTCCTGCCTGAGAGTCTGCTCCAACGAGTTGGCCCCCATCTTCACCCGGATCTTTAACAGATCACTGGAGCTGCGTGAAGTGCCTTCCTGCTTCAAACGCTCCATCATCATTCCAGTTCCCAAGAAACCCTCTGTTACAGGATTAAACGACTACAGACTTGTTGCCTTGACCTCTGTGGTCATGAAATCCTTGGAGAGATTGGTGCTGAACCACCTGAAAGTCGTCACAGGCCCCCTGATGGACCCACTGCAGTTTGCCTACCGGTCAAACAGGTCAGTGGATGATGCAGTGAATATGGGACTACACTACATCCTGCAACACCTCGATTCCCCAGGGACGTACGCCAGGATCCTGTTTGTCGACTTCAGCTTAGCGTTCAACACCATCATCCCAGGCATTCTTCATCAGAAACTCCTTCAGCTCAAGGTGCCCCCCTCCACCTGCCAGTGGATCTCCAGCTTTCTGACTGACAGGTGGCAACAGGTGAAGCTAGGGAGATTTACATCCAGCTCCCGAAAAATTAGTACTGGCGCCCCCCAAGGATGTGTCCTTTCCCCACTGCTTTTCTCCCTCTACTCCAACGACTGCACTTCAGAGAACCCTTCGGTGAAGCTCCTGAAGTTTGCGGACGACACCACAGTCATCGGTTTGATCCGGGATGATGATGATGAATCTGCATACAGGCGGGAGGTGGAGCAGCTGATCCTCTGGTGCGGCCAGAACCACCTTGAACTTAACCCAGCCAAAACGGTGGAGATGACTGTGGATTTCAGGCGACACCCTCCTTCATTCCCCCCACTCACCATCCTCAACAGCACAGTGTCCACTGTGGACTCCTTCAAGTTTCTGGGTACCACAATCTCCTGGAACCTGAAGTGGTCCTCCCATATAGACACTGTCCGGAAAAAGGCCCAGCAGAGGTTGTTTTTTCTGCGTCCGCTCAAGAAGTTTGAATTGCATCAGGAGTTGCTGGTTGTCTTCTACACCGCCATCATCCAATCTGTCCTCTGCTTTTCCATCACTGTCTGGTTTGGATCTGCCACTAAACAGGACAAGGCCAGACTGCAGCGGATCATTAAGTCTGCGGAGAGGATCATTGGTACCGAACTACCCTCCATTGAGAACTTATATCGGTCCATAACCAGGAAATGGGCGGGAAACATCTGTGCTGACCCGTCACACCCCGGCCACAAACTTTTTGAACTTCTATCTTCTGGTCGTCGTTACAGATCACTGAAGGTCAAAACCACCCGTCACAGGAACAGTTTCTTTCCTCAAGCCATCACTCTGATGAACTCCTAACATTCACCTAGTCCTACCTGTTGCTGTACTCATGACTTTTCATCCATTCTTACATTGCACATAACTCTCACACTGCATTTTACTTCATTCACATTATATCACTGAATCTGAGTTCACATTGAAATACTGTGTGACTGTATATTTTTTCATATATTTCTGCAAAGTGTGGATAGTCTGAGTAAATAACTGCATATATTCCTGTATATATTTGCATCCTTTTATAGAAACATGGACAGACTGTAATTTACTGTACATACTCTGTTGTCATTGAATCCTTATTTAAATCCTCCACCTGAACAACGAGAGCAAGTTTTTAGCCAAAGTCAAATTCCTTGTATGTGTTGTGCATACTTGGCCAATAAAGCTGATTCTGATTCTGATATTTCTTCAACTTTCAAACCTGAAAAGCCTAGTAGCTAGCTGGGGTCCAGGGGCCGCAGGCCCCGGTAGGTTCAGGACAAAGTCCTGGTGGGGGGTTCAGGGGGGCGAAGCCCCCCGACACCAAACAAATATTAGCATTAAATCAAGTTAGAATGTAGCTAACAATCTCATATTTCTTCAACTTTCAAACCTGAAAAGCCTAGTAGCTAGCCGGGGTCCAGGGGCCGCAGGCCCCGGTAGGTCCAGGACGAAGTCCTGGTGGGGGGTTCAGGGGTGTGAAGCCCCCGATGCCAAACAAATATTAGCATTAAATCAAGTTAGAATGTAGCTAACAACCTCATATTTCTTCAACTTTCAAACCTGAAAAGCCTAGTAGCTAGCCGGGGTCCAGGGGCCACAGTGTCAAACAAATATTAGCATTAAATCAAGTTAAAATGTGGCTTACAACCTCATATTTCTTCAACAATCATGTTGATTGTTGAAGCCCCCCGAAGCTCCTGGGTTTTTATGATTTTTAAGTACCAGAACTGTGCTTAAATGACATAAAACAAACAGCTGAATGTCACTTATTACTGTATAATATTGACTTATGTTCCAACAAGATAAAATCTCTCAACTTAGTTCTGAGATTTTTTGATCTCTTCCATTTCCTCCTTCTTTGGTGGCATTTTTACTGACCTGTTGATAGTAAAACAATTTCTGTTGGTGTTGCCGGTATCCGATCTGACCGACCTCGAATCCAGCTGGGCCTCAGCTAGCCCCCTCCGCTGCTAGTCCCGCTGCTGCAATTGAGCTCCTGTCCAGCCGGGGTACCGGCAGCTCCTCCACCGAGTCCCGCCGCCCACCGCCGCTGTAGTTGAGCTCCGATCCGGCTCCCGTCCAACTGTTGCCTCGGTTGGTTCCTCCGGCGAGCCCCAATCACCGGGGACGGAGTCGCTTCTTTGCATCAGTGTTAGGTGCTACGACTAGCTATGGCGTTAGCTTAGCAAACACTTCAGGTAAATTTAGATACGATTCCTAGCGATCTCGTGTTTGGAATTGCTTTCGTGTTTTTTTTACGATTTAAAATTTTTGACTGAATTTTTAGTGAAAAACCGTAATTTTGATTAATAAAGCCGTAACCCGGAATGGGGTCTTGAAAACCGTAACCATTACGGCAAAACCGGAGTAGTTGGCAGGTATGTAAATGTGAGAGCGATGCACATTTTATTTGTAGCAACAATGGCATCGTTTTAAGGCAAAGGAGGAATTACCGTTTATCAGTGCTCTTCTCCGCTCAAGCTGCTGCTGCAAAATGATTCATGTATGTTTATTCTTGTCTTCCACTTCTTCATCTACTTTGACTTTGTATACTGTGTTGGTAGCGCCACCTCGTGAATGGGACGTTTAATGTTGCACATGTGCAGTCAATGCAGTCAGAAAATTTGGTCTGCATGTGGTCGTCCGCAGAGGAACTCTGCAGACACTAGCAGGCTGGAGGATATGACGTAAATTTTGTCACACAAACCTTCCGGTTGCGCATACGTAGACAGCAGAGGTGCAGCATGAATCCAGCTTAACTCCTACCTATCTATCTGCTGCACGTCTTGACACACGCCTGTCTCATCAGACACTCATGTTTCATTTACAGGAGTAGGAAGGGAGAGGGGGTGTCTGTGTCCAGACCAGAGATTCAATTTTAAAGCTCACTGACGAGATGTAGTAATGATTTTACCTCTAAAGATGTATAAAATGATCAAACACTGGCTGTAGTGTTAGATTTGCTCATTTTGTTTGTAGTTCTACGGCGTCTTTCCTCACACACACTCCCATGATGGGGTCCTTCTGGGGCAGGTGGACGTTTTTCCACACAAACCCAGCACTTCGTACACGTGGTCAGGATGGAGACGTGGCGAGACGTCCACCGGCAGGCTGGGGGAGACGGTCATGAAGGAACGAGCGGGTGAGTGGGTTTTTTTTTTCAAATCACACACTGTTTTTGCTGATGTGTTCAGTTAATACTCACTGTAAACACGGAAGTGAATGCGGTGCAGTGATGCATTTGATTGGTTAAACTGAGTGTTTGAGCGCCATTCAGGGACAAATTTGATTGGTGAAACTGGCGGAAGTTGACAAGGATTGGCCAAAGTTGCAAGGTCACGCAATAGTCTTGCTGACTGGCTGAATTCACATGAATTGGCACGATCTCAACATCGCAAAATCCTGCAGGGACTGTAGAGTAAAGCAAGCATGTTAGCCCTACTTCTGACCCACCATCTTTAGGGAACTAAAGTGTTCCCACCTCCACTGGGACTTGGCAACCAAGATTTTCTCCATCCTTTGAGATGCTTGTATCCTCAACTAAGTACTTTGGAGTTTTTAGTAAATAGGAATTTAATAGAATGTTAAAACTGATACCCATGTTCTAATTTTTTAAACACCGTTGTCCCATAATACCATGAAGGTGTGGTTGGTGTACCAGTTGTTTCAGTATCTGCTAAACCAGTCCACACAACCTGCAGCCATCTGTTGCTCTAGCACACACTAGCCCTTAGCAGGCCTAAAGTGATCCATCAGAATCAATCAACTCTGAGGTGAAGCAACTCATCGAGCCCCAAACGTGCCGCAGTTGATCTGATGCTTCCAGACTGCTTCAGCTCGGACCGATCCTAACAGTACCAAATGAAGTGTTTTGGCATGCTATGCCGCTTTAAATGCATCAGAAAGCAGCCTGCGGTTAAGTGAAAGCATGGCATGCAAACAATGGCCGCGCAGTGCCCCAAGTATTTGGTGCCATTCACTGGCCTACACACACAATCGCATCAGTCATGGCGGCCCCTCACGTCGGCGGGACTCTGAATCAGTCCAGATATAACCCGGGGCTCAAATAGCACGATGGTTGGCACACTACAGAGCTAAACCACGACAGCTGGACGATAAGCACAAGGGCCCCAAGATCGGTACAGGAAGGCGGCTGTGGTAGCAACTACCCCCACCCCCACCCCACCCCACCCCCCAAAAAAACACGTGTCCCCGCCGGTCCCCAGGCCAGATCAGCCGCTTAGCAAGATAAAAACGGGGATAAAAATCCCAAAGTTAACAAGGATTTGTCTCTAAAGGAAGAACGGTAAAGGAATCTGACCATAAGAGCAACAAAGAAAGCCAGGAAGAGAGGTAGTCACGACTGAAATGAGGACTAAAAGTATGCTACTGATGTGATGTGGCTATGTCCTGGAAGCTTAACGGAACCTCGAAAGGACAGCGGCGCTTATGAACGGACTCTCGAACAACGAATTAAAAACATTCGCACTTAAATGTAAATGCAAGCGGTTTCACAGCCTGAGCTTGTCTTGTAGTGATGTAACATGTAACATCTTGAAAGTCGAAGCACAAGATCAATAGGTTGCTAACGGCTACCAGCTACACACCAGGATGTAGTCACAGCCCAAAAAACCGACCCAGATTTTAAACATTAAAAATAATTAAAGTTTTGAATCTGAGATGAGTTACTGTAAAACAATCACTTACCAGCTGTTGAATTTTTTTTTTTTACAGCAAACGTTGCTTTATAAACGAATGATTACTATGAACTACCTCCACGGTTACACGGGACACTAGCGGCTCCACAACGTGTTTGAAGAACTAGGTTACCGGTCTCAAAACGAAACCCCGCCCACTAACTGGATTTCCAACCAATCGCGTTCGGGTACAAGGACTCTTCCCCCAACGGATAGGATTTAGCTGTACGAGCCCGCCCCCTACATTTTCCAGCCAATCCTAAAAGCGTGTGTGACTACCTGGTTGTCGAGGCAGCCAATCAAAGCACATGAAACTCCTGAATCAGTCTGCTAGTTCAATGTGAGACTGCGGCGCAGTGGAGCTCATCTACCGCCTGAGGGCGACAAATGTTTTATAGTCTGAAGGATTTCAATTTGCATGAATGAGTCAATAATTTATGCCTAATTTAATTCATTTTTTAAGTATGTTACACCAGGGATGAACAACCAAAGAAAGAAAGGCCCATTATGTGCAGTTTTTGGCCACAAAAATATCTGCTTGGTGCGGCAAACTACACTTGAACCTAACAATGGAGATAAATATATATATATATACAGTATATATATATATATATATATATATATATATATATATATATATATATATATATATATAAACTGCCCTTTTAACATTAGTAGGCAAGTTTTTGCAGTTGCAACTTTTTCTTCTTTCACAATTTTTTTTTCCCATGCATGCTTTTTCAGCAGCTGGTTCTTGAGAATAGCACACTCAAAACGTTTTTTAAGGAAGAATGGTCCTAATCTAACTGATAGATAATAATAATGCATCACATTTATATAACGCTTTTCATAGACACTCTGCAATTGATACCTACATTATTCATTCAGTCCACAGACAATGGTAGTGGTAAGCTACTTCCGTAGCCACAGCTGCCCTGGGGCAGACTGACAGAAATGTGGTTGCCAATCCATGCCAACGGCCTCTCTGACCACTGCCAAACATTTATATGCATTCATGCCCAGTGTCGTGGACACTGGAGGCAAGGTGGGTAAAGTGTCTTGCCCAGGGACACAATGGCATGATGTCTGGGGAGAGCGGGATTCAAACCGCCAACGCTCTGGTTATTATTATTTTTTTTTTTTTTATTTTGTTACTTATTTGTACCCGTAGGTAGACTTGGTTTGCAGTCTGGTGATAAGCCACCGCTGCTGGTCGCTGCGTGCGCGAGCGCCCTAAACCTACATGTTTTTGGTGTGCGGGAGGAAACCGGAGAAATCCCGGAGTAAACCCGCTCAACACGGGGAGAACATGCAAACTCCACACAGCTCACTGTTGGTCGGGGGCTGGGATCGAACCCACGATCTCATGATCCCCGCGGTCCCCCGGCCGAGGGTAAAACTGTGCTGCCACAGTGCTAAACCACTGCGCCACTGTGCAGCCCATTAGACGATATTAGACGACCTGCTCTACCTCCTGAGCCACTGCCGCCCACAGGTGTGTGGTAATACATCAAAGGGGGTACTCCAACACCTTGAGTACAATGCAGGATGGTTCAAAGTCACCTGGTTCAGTACTTTAAAAAAATATATATACATATTCACAAAAAAAAGTAGCTAATATGTAAGCGGGGGGAAAAAAAGGTTCAGATTTTAGAGAAAAAGGTTGTGATCTTTGACCTTGGGCACATCTTGGATGCAGACTCACCTGTGGATCATTGTGAGCGAGTCTGGTGACCATCAGGGCTATTGGGCAACACGCTGGTACAGTGGTTAGCACCGTTGCCTCACAGCTACAAGGTTCTAGGTTCCCTAGGCTGGCAGGGGTGGGAACTGTTCTGTGTGGAGTCGGCATGTTCTCCCCGTGCTGTGTGGGTTTCCTCCGGTTTCCTCCCACAGTCCAAAGACATGCATGTTAGGTTAAGTGGTAATTCTAAATTGTCCCTTGGTATCTGTCTCCTATAGGCCCTTAGAATAGAGGGTTAGTGTAGCTACGAGTTAAGCGCTTTGAGTGGTCTTTGCGAGTGGAAAAGCGCTATATAAGTACAGGTCCTTATTCCTTATTGCCTCCTTTTGGCTTCGTTGGAATGAGCTAAAAAACATAGATTGAAATGCATTATAAATTATGATATTCAAATGTTTTAGATGCACTAGTAGGTCTCTTGTTTTTTTTTTTTTTTTTTTTTTTTAAATCTCATTCAAACAGGTGGAATCCCAGCCTTCACCACCCTTTTCTGCACTGCACTCCCACTAATTAGCACATCAAATCCAATGAGACTGTATTAACTTACAAATCACAAACCCTCCCTTCCGCACCAGCAGTTTTTATTATTTGCCTGCTGTGAGCTGGGGGGAGGAGGGCCTTCCAGGCTTTGTGTTGGCTCACATTGCTGACACTGGAGTCTGGATGAACGGGTGGGGATGGTAACAGGGTGCTCGGTCGCTCCCTCTCCCGTCTCCCAAGGGACCATGAGCAGCTTTGTACACCATCAGCCAGAGAAAGTAAACAGTAAAGCACGGCTACTCCCACAGACGGGAGGACTCTGGGGAGCAAAAAGACACAAACCACAACTTGGCCATGTGTGGCAGGTATTGCTCCCATTGGTTCGTGAGACTAGAGAACGTGTCGACGTAAAGAAGAAACAACACATATTATTCACTGTAAAGCCGGATCAGTCAGTCCAAACTCGACGTCTCCCAATGATTCACCACAGCTGCATCAGAAGGATTTCACTCCTCCACATTTGGGGGGGTCATCCAAAGTTGGACGCTGCCCAGTCTGGATAAAGTTTGTGACAAACTTTGAGCATTGTTTCCAAAACTTGCAATTTAATCCTATTTTTTTTTTATTCTTCCTTTCATTTTCATGGGATAATTAGGCTTAGACACTAGACTCAAAAAAGTGGTTTGCTTTGCTTTTACTGTTGTAGCTTTGCTCTTTGTTCAGTAACAAGTAACTCAGTGAGTCACATTAAACAGAGCAACCAATAGAAAGCTTGTGTGTAGATGCCACATCAGACACGGCCACGGCGCTGACGGAAAGACACAAATTTGTCCCAGTTTTGCTAAGTGAAATGTTGATATTTTTACATCAAGCGTTAGCGTTTTGATTTGCACCGACTTCCGTCTCAAGCTAGCGCAGGTATAAAATGTAGAGCGCCTTGGACCTCTCACATGCCCCTTTCCCACTGGAGGTTGTGCTGGTGCCGGAGCCAGGCTGAGCACCGGAGCCAGGCTGAGCACCGGAGCCAGGCTGAGCACCGCCTCCCTGTTTCCACTGCAGGAGCACTGGTGCCCGACCTGAGGAGCTGGTGCTAGCGCCTCATTCTGAGCCCCGGTAGACTACATCAGCCACAGGCCCCTTCAGAAACTAGCAGGACCCCCAAGCTACAAGTTCACTCTCAACATTTTGGGGGGGAGAATTAAAATTACTTTCAACTTGACTTCTTGTTAATTTGCAACTTTTTTTTTCCTCTAAAATTTGCAGCTTTTTTCTTATAAAGTTGCTGCTTTATGCAACTTTTTTCCTCATGAATTTGTGACTTTGTTCTAGTAAATTTTCAATCTTTTCCTCATAATTTATTTTTAAAACTTCTTTGTTGTAAATTTGTAACATTTTTTCTCATAAATTTGCTGCTTTTCCCCCCCCATAAATTTGTAACCCTTGTCCCAGAAATTTTACTTTTTTCTTGCAAACGCACAAACTTTTTCTCATGAATTTGTAACTTTTTTCTCCTAAATTTTCAACCTTTTCCTCATAAAATTACAACTTTTTTCTTGTAAATTTGTAAAACTTTTCCTCATAAATGTACTTTTTTCATGGATTTGTAACCTTTATCTCAGAAATCTGACTTTTTTCTTGCAAACTTTAAATTTTGTCTCATAACTTTGTTTTTCTCGTAAATTTTCAGCCTTTTTCTCATAAATTTGGAACTTTTTTCCCATAAATCTGACTTCTTTCTTGCAAATTTGCAGTTTTTGTTCTCATAAATTTATGACTTTTTTCTTGTAAATTTTTAATTTTTTTCCTCATAAATTTGCTACTTTTTTCATAAATTTGCTTGTCTTTTCCCCATAAATTTTGACTTTTTTTCTTGCAAACTTGTTTCAGAAATTTGTGACTTCTCATAAAATTGTAACTTTTTCTTGTAATTCACTACTTCTATTTTAAATTTGCAACTTTCTCATGAATTTGCAACTTTTTTAAATAAAATTTGCAACTTTTTCCCATAAATAGGTGACTTTTTCCTTGTAAACTCATTTTTTCCTCATAAATTTGCTATTTTTTTTATACATTTGTAACCTTTTCCCCACAAATGTGATTTTTTTGCAAACTTGCAGTTTCTTTTTCTCATAAAGTTGTGACTTTATTCTCATGAATTTTCAGTTTCTCATAATTTGCAACTTTTTTGTTTGTAAATTTGTAACAAAAAAAATTCATGTAAATTTGCAACTTCTCATTAATTAGTGACTTTTTTCTCTTAAATTGCATCATTTTCTCCTAAATTTGCAACTTTTTTTGTCAATTTGTGACATTTGTTCTTATAATTTGCTGCTTTATAAAAAAAAACTAAATTTTTCTCATAATTTTTTTCTCCTAAATTTGCAACCGTTTTCTCATAAATTTGTGATTTTTTCATAAATTTGCAGTGTTTATATGGATGCTACTTAAATATTTATTCTGTGTGATGGCTTAATATTTTTTTTCCTGTTTATCGATTTTTATGTTTTTGCTGGGAGGAGAGATATTTTTTTGTTTTGAAGAGTTTGAACTCTTTCCCAATACCAAAAAAAAAAAAAAGGGGCGGTGTGGTGGAGCAGAGGTTAGCACTGTGGCAGCACAGCAACTCACCCTTGGCCATGGGATCCTGGGTTCGATCCCAGCGCCTGACCAGCAGTGATCTGTGTGGAGTTTGCATGTTCTCCCTGTGTCTGTGTGGGTTTACTCCAGGATTTCTCTGGTTTCCTCCCACAGGCCAAAAGCATGCAATTCAGGTTAATTGGAGACTCTAAAATGGTCCTAGGTGTGAATGTGTGTGTGAATGGTGAAGGGAGAGCGCCGTACCGTGGCTGCTTCATCCATCTAGGTGGATGCCCTGAATTTCCCCTCTGGGGATCAATAAAGTACACAAAATCAAAAATCAAATCAAATCAAAATACCGGCTCCAAACACAGTCTTGTTTTTCAGCTCCAGTACAAAGCTGGCCTGGGCTCCTGGCACCAGTGATGTTCCCAGAGCAAGCCAACATCTGGAAAATTGATGTCATCATGTTGTCATCAGCTCCACTGGCAGAAAACCAAACTGATATCTTTTGGAGCAGAGCTGAGCACCAGTTCAGCACCAGTTCAGCACCAGCATTCTTGCCACGTTGCTGGAAAAGCGGTATCAGTGGCTACTTCCATCTTTTATATCCTGCCTGGCTGTCAGGAAGTTCCAGTTTGTCGCACAGTGTTTATATTTTAGTCCTCAAACTACACTAACAAGACAACGATCATTAAACAGGACTGTGTGTATTCAGTTACATTTCACAATCTCGTGAAGAGCTTTTCTTTAAATTTAAACCTACCAAAAATGGAAAAAAGAGGGCTCTTTTGTGTCTGAGGCAACTTTCCAAAGGAGAAAAAAAATGAAAATAAGATATGAATGCATGCAGAGATTTCCAAATCTTTTCATAGTCTTTTATTCAAGAGATCGCTCGTTTTTTCAGGGTCAGTAGAAACATGTTATTTTCTTTATCGTAGAAAAACTCTCAGCCTGCGAGATTTTCTCCTCATCGAAACAAAACATCCTCTTTATTGTCGGAAAAGAAAAAGATTATCAGTACACTCGTGCCCTCGTCCGGAACACAGAAACTGTATGGAAAATAAAAATTCACAACTGGTAAAGAAGTAGTCAGAAGATTAGAAAACCAAATTTACACAACATGACAGAAATAAAAATGAGCCCACTACCACAAGAGTGCAAAAACTAAACAGTTCAAGTTGTAGGAAGCAAGCAAAGGAAGCATTTATTTAGACACTTTATTTGTGATTTTACAGTTTTGTCTCCTTTAAAGTAATGTTCCAAATTCATCCAATTTTAGCCCTGAACATAGAACAGCATTTATAGAACATTGTCAACGACACACATTTACATCCGAGGTCTTTAGTTTTCTTTACTGGGTGTTTTTATCCAACAGAATTTAACAATGGTTAGTACAGGCTGTGCACATTTCTCTTTTTAGAATAATTTTAGTGGTATAAGAAGGAAGGAAAGCTCATTATTTAGAAAACAAAATAAAAATACTTTGCAA
Organism: Pholidichthys leucotaenia; assembly: GCA_020510985.1. Classification (NCBI taxonomy): domain Eukaryota; kingdom Metazoa; phylum Chordata; class Actinopteri; order Cichliformes; family Pholidichthyidae; genus Pholidichthys; species Pholidichthys leucotaenia. The sequence goes on along the minus strand of CM035840.1, from coordinate 328,776,836 downwards.
TTAGCACCGTTGCTGTGATATTTTTTTAACCTAGGGATAAGCACCTTGTCCCTTAGTGACACTGCTGCTGGTCTGAGGAGCTTAGATGATGAGATTGTTGTCAATATCCTCTGCAAACACAAAGACACAAAACATTCATCAATATGCATCAATAAAATAGAACAATGGAGGAACAGAACGGTAATCAATTTATCTGAAGATACTGAAAACCTAGATGCATGATAACCTCACATTTACGAAAACTATGCAATCTACCTATTGTAGTGTACTGTAGTGACTGTAGGGAGCAGGTGGAGGTTCTGTATGCACTGGAGAGAAGAGGAATGAAAGTCAGTAGAAGCAAGACAGAATACATATGGGTTAATGAGAGGGAGGCAGGTGTAACTGTGAAGATGCAAGGAGTAGAAATGGTGAAGCAGATGAGTTTAAATACCTGGGGTTAACCATCCAAAGCAATGGACAGTGCACAAAAGCAGTTAAGAAGAGAATGCAAACAGGGTGAAGACGAGTGTCAGGGGTGATTTGTGACAGAAGGACAGCAGCTAGAGTGAAAGGGAAGATTTACAAGATGGTAGTGAGACCTGCTATGATGTATGGTTTGGAGACAGTGGTACTGACAAAAAGACAGGAGGTGACATTTGCAAGATTGGTGAAAAATATTGCAAATTTACAAGAGGGCTGAAAAGTTGCAAATGTACAAGGCTTTGGTTAAAAAAAATCCCAAATTTACAAGATTTTGGGGAAAAGTTGCTTATTTATAAGCAGGCTGGAAACACAAATTTACAGAAAAAGTTGCACATCTATAAGCGAGTGAAAAAAGTTGCAAGGGTGTGAAGTTGTATATTTATGGATGAGGAAGTCATAGATTTACAAAATAAGGCTGGTGAAAAGTTGCAAATTCAGGGAAAAAGTTGCTTAGAAATGGAAGAAAAAGTTGCAAATTTGCGAGAGGGCTGACAAGTTGCAAATTGACAAGGCTTTGGGAAAAAAGTTCCAAATTTACAAAATGAGACCGGTGAAAAGTTGCAAATTTAGTGAAAAACTTGCTTAGAGAAAGGGAAAATAATTGCAAACTTACAAGACTTGTTGACTAAAGGTACATAATATTTATGAGAAGTGAAAGAAGTCACAAATTTATGAAACTTGGGGAAAAACTGCAAATTTATTTATTTATTTTGTTTTTTAACCCGTCCAGCAGTTTGACAAGCAGAACAGATATCTGATTGCTTTGTTGTGCCAGACACATTTACTTTGCCAAAAGGAGCTCTGCATGTATTTGATATACAGTATAAACCATATATACTTAAATTACATTTATAGGCTCCTCTTGCTGTATAATAAGTTTAATACTTTATTTAAATTGTCTTAGTTATGCTGGACCTGACAGGACAGGGAACAAGGGAGGTAGTTGAGGGGATATGAAGTTGCAAATTGCAACTTTATTAGCGGGCCCGTCAAAATATACTGGAGGGTCGTATCTGGTCTCTGAGCCTCGGTAGTGACACCTGTAGTCTGGTAAGTACTTAAGGACTGTGACAAATAATTCTAATCTGAGACGTTTTTATTAAACCAATAATGTTGGAGATCAATACTCACGGTCCTTGATGCCGAAGCAGGAGGCCCACTCCTCCAGGGAGATGTATTTGTCGTTGTCAGCGTCGCATGTCTCGAAGAAACGGGTGGTGCAGTGCTCCATGGGAATGAGGGGGGCACGCAGTGGGGCGAGCTCAGAGTGGGTCAGGTATCTGGTAATGAACAAACATGAAAAGACACATTGATAAACTGAATCCAGCAGAAACATTATGACAGTGGAACCTCCTTGGTATGTTTGATAGATTTTAGTTCCTAAGTTTTGTTTTTTTTTGTTTTTGTTTTGATGAACATCAGACTGCAGATATCAGAGTATGGAAATAAAATGAACCCCCCTCCCCCCCCCCCCCGGCAAAAAAAAGTCGATAATGGAGGAGCTGATTCCAGTCTGATCAACACACCTTCTTTATATAAAAACATTCATATACAGGAGCCCAGGCCAACTGAAAACTCAAAGAGCCCATACTCAGATCCACATGAGGATTGTTGTGTGTAAGTTTAATGAGCATCCGGGCAACTACCTCGGAGGAGTAGTGATTCTCATGAATTGCATGAATTGCTGACAGATAAACAGACACAGTGCCATAGCATTAGCCAGTCCCTCCAGGATTTCGCAGGATGTTTTTATGATTGCTGCAGCCCAAAAAACCTGAATTCACCAGAGTTTTTTTTTTTTTTAAAGTTGCAATGTTTTGAGAGTTTTTTTTGCACTAAAAGTTGTGGGAAGAATTACAAATTTTAAATCAGATGGTTTTTTTTTCCCATAGTTTACTGCCATGACATTCTATATAACACCACAAGAAAAGCACAGGATTGTCAAAAATTTCCTCTTAAACAGTAATCTGTAAATTAAGCAGAAACTTCTGCTATACAGAAAAACTCTTGTGCAACAGCAAATACAGACTTTAACACAACATCCATTACAACAGATAAATTGCATTGAATGCATGTTAATGACTATAGATTTGGAAATTATTGACAGCACCTTGAAAACTCCCTAACTACAGCAGTCCCCACCCTCTCGGTACAAAGAAAAAAGAAATACTTTATTCTATTGTTCTATATTGTCTATAGGAGTCTGTGTTTTTCTGAAAAAAAAATAAAATAAAGACAATATTCTCTCTCTTTCCATGCCTAACTCCTACCCATCTGTCTATCTGCTGCGCGTCTTGACATACACCTGTCTGATCAGATACTCAGTTTTCATTTACTGGGAGTCCTACCGGGAAAGGGGGGGGGGGACCTTGGTCTGTGTCCATACCGGAGATTCACAGCTTTAAAGTTCATTGACAAGATGTAGTATTGACTTTACCTCTAAAGATGTATGAAATGTTTAAACACTGGCTGTAGTGTTAGATTTGTTTGTTTGTTTGTGGTTTCACAGCGTCTCACCTTACGCGCGCTCCCGCAACGGGGTAGTTTTCAGGCAGGAATATGATTTTCAACACAAACCCAGCACTTTGTACACACGGTCAGGATGGAGAAGTGGCGAGATGGCGGGCTGGAGGAGATGGAGGAAGGGGCAGTGTGGGGAAACCTCGCAAGTGAGTGGGTTTTTTTTAATCACACACACTGTTTTTTGCTGACGTGTTCCATTAATGCTCAGTGTAAACACGGAAGTGAGCGTGGTGCAGCGACGCATTTGATTGATTAGACTGAGCGTTTGAGCGATACTCAGGGACAAATTTGATTGGTGGAAGTTGACGAGGATTGGCTAAAATTGCGGGAAAGTTGCAGTAATTGGACAAAGTTGCAAAGTCGTGCAAAAGATGCGGCCAATCACTGACTTCACATGAATTGACACGATCACAACATTGCAAAATCCTGGAGGGACTGATTAGCTCAAGAATGAGCCAATCCTGGGCTTTGAACTAAAACTTTGCCCTTAGCCAACAGATAAGATGAGATATCTGCCCCAAGTGTGGTAGAAGTTGGCTTACGCCAGTCCTCAATTCAGTGTATGATAACAATCATTTCTATCTTTGAAAAATGGTTGTATTTAAGACATGCATCATCATCTCCATCATGTCTCATCATCAGGATATCATCTGTCTTAGTACCCGTCTATGGGGTGCTGGTCGAGCTGGCCGAACTGCCAGTGAACGGGGAAGATGTACATGTTGTAGTTCTTCTCAAAGTCATGGGCGAGCAGGTCCAGAGTGTGGTCACCGGCCTGCAGCCTCTTCTCGTTCTCATGGATCTTCTTCACCTGGTTGGACAGATGGACATGGTTTACATCACCAGGAATAAACAGCCAGTGGGGAGTAAATAAACAGGAAATTCCCTTCCATCTCAATGTCAAAATGCTAACATCTCTGCTATTCAGGCATAAATATTTCCTGTTTCATTAAGCTCTAAACTCAAACAGTTTGGATTAGACTTCTTTTCCAGCCACCCATGAGCTTAAATAATTTAGACTGAACTTGGTTAAACTCTGTTTAAATCACTTATTGTACCTTACAATTCAGGATTTGTTGTGATACTATAATAGAATCAATCCAAAAGAATTATTGATCTGGGGATGAAAACAAGACTAAGAGGTTGTGTTTGTACTTGTTTAAAATAAGCATGGTGTCTTTAGTATAGAACATCATTTTAATGTGAAGTTTGTGTTAATGCAGATAGCTGTTAAAATGGAAAAAAAAACTAACATGTTGATGTTTTCACCTTTAAGGAGAACATCCCTCCATATAAAGAGCTAATCTGTTTCATCACCCATTTCTATGAGCATAAATGTAATTTTTTCTATTAAATCTTTTTAGTAAATTTCATAAAACCGAGTTACAAGAATACAGATTTCTGTCTGACGTAATCTCATACTGGATATAAAACATGAACATAGACCCCAGGTTTAAAATGAAAAAACATTGATTAACTGTGTTAAAAATGCATTCTACCTAAAGGCCAGGAGGGGGTGCTCTGGTGGTTTCAAAAAAAGAACAGTTATATGGGGTGGGGGGGGGTGAAAAGTTCATAGTGGTCAAATTTGACCAAATGTGGTTTATTTTCCAACCGCAGGGATCCAAGCGCTGCAACACCGATGGAAGAAGTGTGTGGACCGAAGGGGAGACTATGTTGAAAAATAAACCACATTTGGTCAAATTTGACCACTATGAACTTTTCAGCCCCCTCTCGTATGTAAGGCTACAGACTGATTTCAATGTTTGTAAACATCCAGATCAACAATGAAGCTTGTGTGTGGTCTTTTGCAAAAGGTTGTGCACCATCAACTGCATTAGAATGAAGAATAAAGTGCCACACAGAAAGCCAAACCTAAGATGGTTTTCAGCCAATGCTTAGGAAAACTTATGAGGTTAAACAACTAATTGCATTTGTATTGCAGGTAGGTCACTGACATATCCACCTAAGATATAGAAAAAGTAAAATCTGAATATATTTATTAGGGATGAGCCAATCCGATCCACTGTATCGGTATCGGGTTTGATCCAGGCAAAATGGCTGGATCAGTATTGGTAAGGAATAAAAGTAATTTACTGATCCGATACATAAATAATATTAAAATGAAGGTGTAATCACATTCTCAGCCACACTGCGCATGGCTTCTGTAAACAGAAGCAACGAGTGTCACTGGAGCCTGTATGTGGGACTTGCCTCAGTATGTTTGCTGTGTGGTACCAGCGTTTGCAATTTTAACATCACCAACTTGATAAAACACTTGCAAAAGCATCACGGTATAGGAGCATGCCAAATTCTGTTAAGAACTGAGCAGAAGGAAGAGTGTCGCACATCAGCAGCCACTGCTTTTCCAGCTCGGAGGCTGGAAGACGCTAAAAGTAAAACATAAACAAAAGAGTGAAACTTGAAGTACAAACCAGATGGAAGCGTGGAAAGCAACAGAAACGAAGACATAACATGGGTTTACCTTTCAGGGGAGAGTTACAGCTGATGAGAGTTAGGCAACAGAAACATAAATAGCAAATCATAACGATGAACTGGAAGCAGGACTACAACAACAAGGCTACAGGAAATGGAACAGGTATGACTTCAAAATAAGAACAAACCTAAAAACTAAGAATAGACAGAGAATATCAGAAACACTACTAAATAAACCAAGGACCAGGAGAATACTTATGATAATAATAATGGATGAAAAAAATACAACTTAAAGGGTTAGTTCCTTTATTTTCAGATCTACAGCATTTTTTAACTCATGCATAAAATGGCACTTTCAGTTTCATCTAAATGTTTATTTAAATACTCAGCTTTAAAGTTTTCTGTCAACGTGCACTTAAAACTTCAGAATAAATGTTTACATGGTGCTGACCAGTGAAATGCTGCCAATGTTACAAAGTTTAAAATAAAAATAGCAGCAGCGTTGCTGAACTGAGTCAAATTTGTAATATATTCTTTGACTTTTAGATTTATGTTTTTATATGTGTGCAAAATACAATCAGCCATTACCAAAGTATGTTCTGTACTTTTGTTGTTTTAAGTAAGAGAGATGGTATCGGGTTTGGATCGGTATCGGCCAATACTCAAAGTCACAGTATCGGTATTGAATTTGAAAAAGTGGTATCGGCTCATCCCTAATATGCACATGCTGTATATTGACTATCAGAGTTTTGAGTCTTTCAAATGACACTTCTCTGACAAGACAGGAAAAGTAATGAAATGAGAAGAGATACTGTAGAACAGGAATGCACAAAAAAAATTCAGTGCTACCTTACCATTCAACTGTCAAAGCCTAGAATTCAACAAGAAGACATCTTGACATCTGTTAATCTACTGTTTTTAAGTTCTTACAGCCCTCCAAGCTGTAAATGACCAACCTGGTTTTGTTTACATATTTACCAAATTCATGCCTTAATGATGTTTTGTAAAGTACATATTTACTCCCACAATTGCAATCAGCATAAATGTTGTAGCAAACTATATAACTGTGTCCTTGGCGAAGACGTTTCTTACCCTGAGCTTCTGCTTCTCGGTCAGCAGGTTGTTGTCCTCATCGCGCTCGTACAGTGTGACCAGGACATTCTTCAGCCAGTCCCTCATACGCAGGGGGAATTCGTTCAGCTCATTGTCCAGGCAGGGCTCAATAACTGCAAGGAGAAAAGAGTGGAAGCAGGTGAGTTTAATAGGTGAGTATTAATGTGAGTCATTTAGACCAATGTAATAGGAAATTAAAACATTTGCCATTTCTTTGGTGTTTCATGCAAGAACAAAGACTATTCGGGTCCAGGTGATCAAGTCCTCAACATTACACAACTTTTCAGCAAAAAATAGCTAAAACTTTGTAAGAAACGTGTGTGTTGGGCTCTTTCTTAACCAAATGTATCAGAAAACTAGAAAAGCACTCGGAGAGCGCAGACCTCCGCCAAGCGCCACAGTTCCCCCCATACAGTGTTTGTGTGTACGTTTTCAGATTCCTTGACCATGAAAACATATGACTAGCAATTGGATTGACAATGATAGGATTAGTGGTTCAGTAGTTATTCACGAAAATCGCATTTTCCGTAATGGGGGTTTTCGCCACAGTTCCCCCCATACAGTGTTTGTGTGTACGTTTTCAGATTCCTTGACCATGAAAACATATGACAAGCAATTGGATTGACAATGATAGGATTAGTGGTTCAGTAGTTATTCACGAAAATGGCATTTTGCGTAATGGCGGTTTTCTTGTGGACGGTGATCCGGATCACCACCAAAATCTAATCATCTGTAGGATACCCCATTTCTGACAATCTGTGAAAATTTCATGAAAATCCATCCATAACTTTTTGAGTGATCTTGCTAACAAACAAACAGACAGACAAACAGACAGACAGACAAACCAACGCCGATGATCACATAACCTCCTTGGCGGAGGTAATCAAAAACAAACTATGACTTGGCTATTATCACAACTTATGCAATAAGTTTTGGTTAACTATATAGTTTAAAATGATTTGGAAATAATACAGAGTTTTGATAATGAGGTATTTTGCCTAAAAACAATGTACAGCTGTTAAAATCTGATTCAAAATCAGCCAATGTGCTAAAGTGTGTGCAGAGAATTGCAGTTCCTTAAGTAACCACTTGAGGCTGGTTTGGAAAAGTGAGTCAATCCTCATAGAATGCCACGTTAAAATGTCCAACTACAGAGATGAATTTAAAAGTTTTGATTTTTTTTTAACCTGGTAGATATTTTTAGTATCTGACAAATGTCTCCCTTCATAACAACAAACTGATATTTTTTTGAATATAAATGACTGATTGATTAGTTTTGTTTTTGTTAAAAAAAAAGCAGACATTTATATTGCTGTCGACTGGTTTGTCTATTTTCTTCAACTGGACTATTCAATTTCAACTTTTATAAGGCATTTTATTTGCATTTTAGTCTCTAGTCCTAAGAAATACACCAAATCCATCCATCCAGCCAGCCAGCCAGCCATCCAGCCATCCATCCATCCATCCATCTTCTACCACTTTTCCAGAGGCCCTGGTTGCGGAGGCAGCAGCTCAAACAGAGAAGCCCAAACTTCCCTCTCCCCAGCCACCTGCTCCAGCTCTTCAGAGAGGATACCAAGACATTCCCAGGCCAGCTGGGAGACGTAGTCTCTCCAGCATGTCCTGGGTCTGCCCCGGGGTCTCCTCCCAGTTGGACATGCCCAAACACCTCAAGTGGGAGGCATCCAGAAGGCATCCTGATCAGATGCCCAAACCACCTCAACTGGCTCCTTTCGATATGGAGGCGCAGCGGTTCTACTCTGAGCCTCTCCTGGAGGACTGAGCTCCTCACCCTATCTCTAAGGGTGAGTCCAGCAATCCTACGGAGAAAGCTCATTTCAGCTGTTTGTATCCAGATACAAGCAGATACACCGCAGATACACCAAATCCATTTTATCATATTTCATTTTCAGTATTTTGTGGTGTATATGAAGGCTAGCATTGGCTATTATTGTATTTTTGTGTCCAACTACAATATGCACTTTTGATTTTCTGTACATTTGAAATGCACATACTAAAATCCCACCACCTTTACAAAAAAATAGTGTATCAATCCACAGATGAGTGATGGTTAAGTCTGAATAGAAGAATCTGAAGCCATGAAAATCCAAAAAGCTAATTTCACCCAAATATCCAGGTCATTTCATAGTGACATAAACCACAGTCATAGCCTCTCCTCCCTTATTCTAGTGTACTCAACACTGCCTTTATCTCCTTTTGAATCTTTCAGCCCTGACTTGTCCTCTCACTAACTCACACTCTTCTGTGTTCAGTTCGAACTGATGTAGAAATGCAGCCTGCATGTTTGAACAGATCCTCACACTGCTGATCTGCAGCCTGCAGGCCTAATAAGAAAGTTTGACTTGTTCATTAATCAGAGAACTCTACTGTTAGGAGTCAGCGTGCTGGACTCAAGACGGGTGTGGCCAAGATGTTGCAATACTCTCAAAACTTACTTAGTCAGAGATTCAACTTTTAATCTCTTACTAATCTGCCAATTATCAAACACAAGACTAATAGACTCACCCATAATTAGATTAGATTAGATTAGATTAGATTAGATTCAACTTTATTGTCATTACACATGTATGAATACAAGGTAACGAAACACAGTTTAGCATCCAATCAGAAGTGCAAAGGACAGCAGTGCAGTATATACGGTAATTAACAGTATGTGCAATTTAAGCAAATATATGCAAATATATGCAGCAGTGCAGAAAGTTAAAAGTACTGTTATGTGCAAATAATGTGCAATAAGTTAGATGTAGTTATGTAGTTATGCAGTTATGTACAGGTGAGAATGGTAAAAGATGATGGTAAGAGAGTCAGCGGGGAACTAAGTTCAATAACGTGACAGCTGTTGGAAAGAAACTGTTCCTAAACCTGCTGGTTCTAGTCCGAAGGCTTCTGAAATGTCTTCTGGAGGGGAGAAGCTGGAACAGTCCATGAGCAGGATGGTTGGAGTCCCTAAGAATGCTGCGTGCCCGGCGCATACATCTTTTCCTGTAGACGTCCTCTATAGCTGGAAGTGGAGTCCCTGTGATGCGTTGGGCGGTTTTCACCACCTGCTGCAGCGCCTTGCGGTCAGCGACAGAGCAGCTCCCATACCAGACTGTGATACATTTGGTCAGGGTGCTCTCTATCACGCAGCGGTAGAAGTTGCCCAGGATGTCAGTTGACAGATGGTTCTTCTTCAGTGTCCTCAAGAAGAAGAGGCGCTGATGGGCCTTCTTGATCAGGCTGGTGGTGTTAACTGACCAGGACAGGTCCTCCGAGATGTGGGTCCCCAGGAATTTGAAGCTGGGGACACGTTCAACAGCTATGCCATTGATATGGATGGGGTCATGTGTCTCTTCCCTCTCCTTCCTGTAGTCCACTATGAGCTCCTTGGTTTTGCTGGTGTTAAGGAGCAGGTTATTGTCAGCGCACCAAGTAGCCAAGTGCTCAACCTCTGCCCTGTAATCTGACTCGTCGTTGTCCCTGATGAGTCCAATCACCGTGGTGTCATCTGCGAACTTTATGATGAAATTGGATCCATACATAGGCCTGCAGTCATGGGTGTAGAGGGAGTAGAGGAATGGGCTGAGCACACAGCCCTGTGGTACACCAGTGTTGAGTGTGATGACGGAAGAACGGTTGGGGCCTGACCTAACATGCTGGGGTCTGTTGGTCAGAAAATCCATGATCCAGTTGCAGGTGGAGGTACTGATTCCCAGGTCCCCAAGTTTGGTGAGCAACTTGGAGGGAATAACTGTGTTGAATGCTGAGCTGAAGTCAATAAACAGCATTCTTGCGTAGGTGTTCTTGTCATCCAGGTGTGAGAGTACATAGTGCAGCGCTGTAGAAACCGCATCCTCTGTACTCCTGTTGCTCCGGTAGGCGAACTGATGAGGGTCCAGTGTAGGGGGCAGGCCTTTTTTGAGCTGTGCCAAGACCAGTCGCTCAAAGCACTTCATGACTATGGGCGTCAGTGCCACAGGGCGATAGTCATTTAGGCACGATGGTGTTGAATGTTTCGGCACTGGTACTATTGAAGTGGTCTTGAAGCACGCTGGTACCACGGCCTGGGCCAAGGACAGATTGAAGATGTCTGTGAAGACCCCTGCCAGCTGCTCAGCGCATGCCCTCAGCACACGCCCAGGAATGCCATCAGGGCCAGCAGCCTTACGTACGTTGACATGACTCAGTGCATTACGGACGTCGGTGTGGGTGAGTGTGAGGTGGTGGAGGTCATCAGAGGGTGGGAAATTGATGTTCTTTTCATTGTTGTCCTTGTCAAAACGAGCATAGAAGTTATTTAGCTCATTGAGAAAGGGCACAGTCATGGCTATAGGTATGGAGTTGCTGGGCTTATAATCAGAGATAGCTTGAATGCCCTGCCACATACGTCGGGGGTCAGAGTCCCCAAAATGTTCCTCCACCTTCAGCTTGTAGCTGTGCTTGGCCTTCTTGATGCCCCTCTTCAGATCTGCCCTGGATGAACTGTAGGCCTGTGCATCACCAGATCTAAAGGCATTGTTACGTGCTTTTAGCAGAAGTCGCACTTCTCTGTTCATCCACGGCTTCTGATTTGGGTACGTGGTGATCTGTCTTTCCGTGGCGACACTGTCAATAGTGGTGTTGATATGGTCCAGGACTGAGTGGGTGTAAGAGTTGATGTTTATGTAGGAGCCACAGGTAGCCTGAGAGGTGAACATACTCCAGTCTGTGTTCCTAAACTTCTCCTGGAGTACAGAGTCAACCCCCTCTGGCCACACTTTGATGGTCCTCACTGATGGCTTCACCCGGTTGATGAGCGGTACATACTTGGGGGTAAGGAACAAGGATAAATGATCAGACTGACCTAGGTGGGGGAGGGGAGTTGCTGTGTAGGCTCCCACAATATTGGTGTAAACATGGTCCAATGTTTTGTCCCCTCTTGTGTGACGGGAGACATGCTGGTAGAATTTAGGAAGCACTGTCTTGAGGTTAGAGTGGTTAAAATCACCCGCCACAATAAATGCTGCCTCTGGGTGTGCAGTTTGTTGTTTGCTAATAGCTGCATGCAGTTCTTTCATAGCAAGCTTAGCATTAGCATCCAGAGAAATGTAAGCGGCTGTTATGATGGTACAAGTGAACACGCGTGGCAGATAGAAAGGTCTACATTTAACCATGAGAAACTCCAGGTTAGCTGAGCAGTGTCTCTCAACAGTGACAGAGTTCGTGCACCAAGCCTTGTTAATATAAATGCACAATCCCCCCCCCTCTTGTCTTACCGGAGTCAACTGCTGCTCTGTCTGCCCGGAGCGTGTGTAGGCCGGCTAGCTCGATAGCATTGTCGGGTATTCCACTGTGAAGCCATGTTTCCGTAAAAATCATGATATTGCAGTTCATAAGTTTCTTATTGTTGGTGATCCGAAGCCGTAGTTCACTCATTTTGCTCGCCAGAGACCGTACATTAGCAAGGAAAATACTGGGTAGCGATAGCCGGTGCGGTGTTAGCTTTAGCTTAGCTCTTAGCCCACCGCGTTTACCCCTCTTTTGTTTACGGTCCTTACGCCGCCTGCGAGCACTTCCGGTCGGCCGGGAAGCCTGCCGAGCGTCGGGAGTTCTCCAGAGCTCCGGGATGAGACGTAGATTCAGACGTAGGTTGCTGATAAAAAGGTCGTTATCGTTGTTTTGTAAACCAATATTCAAAAGCTCATCTCGGGTGTAAGATGTAAAAGCAGAGCTGTTCTGAACGAACATACCCGAAATGAGCAGAAATAACACTGCTAGTCCCCAGAATCTGGTAGGACGCTGAGCCTCGCGTTGTGCACGCGCCGCCATCTTGCGTTTATAATCATGCACAGCTTTTAATTATAGTATGTTCATATCTACCAGAGTCTTGAAATATTCTGATCAGATGCATTTTTGTTTTTGCTGTTTTTCATTTTTTGTCATACTTAAACTATTCAACTCTGAGAGCTAACGGTGCCGAAGCTGGCCGGCTAGTTAGCCTAAAGATCAAAGCTAAAGAATGAGAATAGGAAGCTGCATATTCTTCTCATTTCATGTTGGAGAGATATTTCTGTGAGTGCTTTACAATATCTAACTGCCAAACGTGGCAAAGTCCTTAAACTTTGAGAAATCACATTAATTACAGTATTACCAAGAAAATTTCTAACCAGTTTTTAAATAAGCAAAACCAAAAGTTATCCAGAGAGTACAACCAAATGTACTTGAGTAAAACTGCTGTTTTCTTCATAAATGTACTCACGTAAAAGTAAAAACTTCAAAATTTAGAGAAAAAGTTTCCTAAGCACATGTACTTGAGTAAGGGTAGTATCTCACTGGGCTGTGATAGCTCAAGATGTTGGAGAACAGCATTCATGAGGGAGTTTCCAAAATCTCTCCAAAAGTTCACAGGGGTTTTCAATTTCCTCTCATGAGTCACAGGATCTCACTCTTGTGTCACAGGAATTAAGAACATGAGTCATGACGGGTGTCTCAAACCCATCTTGACCCTGCCTCGAACCCTTCTCAATTTAGTTTCCACGAGTCAGAAAATGCGAGAAAAGTTAGACAACTTTGCAAGGGGCTGGGGACCTATGAAACTAAATTGTGACTGATTGGAGACAAAAAGCAGCTGCAGTAGGGGGAGATATTCCAGCACCAGAGTGGTATTTTCTGGCACCGGCTGCAGCCTGGTGCCTGTCAGGAGCAGAGTGGTCAGGATGGTGCTTGACCGCAGCAGCAGCAAGGAGACATGCAGCAGCATTCAGCATGTCAGCCTGGTCCGCATCCAGCATTACAAGTAGGGGTGGGCGATATGGCCTAAAAATGATATTGTGGTGCACATATGTGGGTTTCATATGCTTCACATGTGTATTACTGTATGCTTATTGTATGCTTCACGTCTCAGAGGAACAAAAGGACTGAACCTCCTAGGGGTAACAGGAGGATATGAAGTCTGGCCTTTTGTATGCGAAGAGATGGCCTTGAGGGATTTCCTGACCACCAGGACTTTAGGTGGAGACGAGAAGACCTGGAGGGGGGTGCATTGTGATTTGGGATTAAAAGACAATGTGACTGTGTGCTTTGATGTCCTGGGGTATTAAAGGGACAGATGTTGGGGGATTCCTTTCTCTTTCTGTTTTTGGATGTTGGAGAATGTGAATGTGAATAAAACTGGACTTGAGAAATAAACTCAGCCTCGTCCTTCCCACACTTCTCCACAATATCACGATATTTCTGTGAATTTTCATGATAACGATATTCTTCACGATAGGAATATAGTTTGGAATAGTTTTTTCTTTTAAATTTATAAAGGACAGTTTCATAGGCCAGCATTAATTATGTTCAACATATTCAGTAAAAACAAAACAAAACCTCTTATTTCTCCAGTTCACAAAGAGCAGTTTAGAATGCGTATTATGGGGGACCCATGCTGTGGTATTCATCTCAGACTGAAAGGAAGGGAGAGGCAGTAAATTCCTCTTCCGGAAGAGCATGGGGATTAAGCGGATGGAAGACAATAGGAATTGTGATGTGAGAATGAATTGTGATGCAAGACCTCAGGCAGCAGGGGGTGTGAGGTTGTAATATAAAGGAGAGGCCCTGCAACATGAGGTCAATGTTTTTCTGATCCTGAGAGATGTGAGAGAGTGAATAAAGTTCGTCTGCTTTGAATGCTTGGCCTGATTATTCCTCTCTCCACAGTATAAAACTTTTAATTCTGTATCAAATATTACTAGAAAATATAATAAACCACCACATCTTAAGCGCACTGAGGGGTGGACTGGGACAAAAATTCAGGCCAGGAATTTGACTTCATCCTAGGCCACCCTGTTGTTGGAAACTAGAAACCACTACAGTTTTGGTAGGTTAATAATTTAAAATAGCAGGTATGAAACTAGTTATAAATGTAATTATAACCTTCGGGTGGGATAAAAATTATAAATTTGGATTGTAATAGTCAACTGATCTATTGATTATTAAAACAACTGATTGACTAATCTTAATTTAAATCTGGTGCTGCTTCTGATTTCTTCACCTTTTCAGAGTAAAAACACAAGGTCAGAGGCTTTAGGTAAAAAGTTACAATTCTGCATGAAAAAGGTCACAATTTGTCACCAAAAATGTTCAAAAATTTTTAAAAAAGTACCTTTATGAAGTTATTTAATGAGAAAAAACATATTTAGGAGAGAACGGTAGCAAGCAGATGAGAGTAAAGTTGATACTGCAGACTACATATAGCCAGTAGTTTTGAAAATTCTGTAGATTTTTCTTAAAACATCTGAATAGTCCTGAAAACATTACCTTATGAATGTAAGAGCAATTTAGCTATGGTTAATGCAACCTGTTTATTACATTAAAAAATGTAAACCCTAAACACATTGCTTCTGTCTTTATCTCATTTCTGTGCTCTGGGACATGAATCCCGCGTTAGAAATCTCCATTGCACAGACAGCTCCTGGGGCTGTTAACGGATTTTTTTCCCCTTCTTTCGGTTGGTTGAATAAATCACACTGGAGCAGTCACAATGGAGTGAAAATAAACCTCTGGACACTTCGGACGTCGGCAACACTGCTTCAGGGTGAAGTAAAACTTTCCCCAAAGCGGCGTTATTGACATGCAGAAAAAATGTGGGCAGATTATCCACATCGCTGCACCGTTTTGTTTTTGTTTTAAAGAAGGCAGCAGTCTGAAACGGCCTTAAAACTACATTATTTCCTCACAACCAGACAAAGACGTTCCAAGCACAGAGCGCCGCTTTCCCACACCATGTTTTTTTTCCCGTTTCTATGGTAACATGTAACTTCCGTTGGCAGTGTAACGGACTCCAAATATCGCAATATTCATTTTACACCGGTATCAAAATTTATACCGGTATTATCATGAACGATACGATATGGCACACCTCTAATTACAAGAATAAACAAGTGGATAAAACTTATGCAGGACTTGATTCAGCAAAATCATGAGGACTGGGAGAAGAGGCACAGCTCCTGGCTAACTGGTGAGCAGAAACTGTGCATTCTTATAGAATAATTTTAGTTTATACAATAACTTAAAATAAGAATTTATATGGCCCCACTTGCACAATTGGCATGGACAACTATCGTGCGAGTACTGCATAGGATTTGGGCTTCTTTCGGGGTACAGTTGTAAGTGCAAAAAAATTCTCAATTTTATCCCACGCATGTTGCAAGAATGCCTTGCAACACTGGCATGATATGTATGCGATCTGGCAAACTTTGGTCCGAAATATACCCGGAGTTTGTGCAGCATTAATGCAACATTGATGAGGCATGCCCTAATGTATGCTCAAATTCAGTGATTCAGAGTGAAAATTGTCACAATTTTTTTGTCTTTGTTGCATGTTTTTTTAAAAAATCTCCAACTAGTCGTGTACTGTCACAGCCCAGTGAGCTACTACCCTAAAGGTAACTAGTAACTACCCACCTCTGATTATATTATACTGTCATATTGTTTTACATGATATTCTGACATTCTACATCGTTTTCCTTTGTAAAGTTTGACAGCTCACATTTGCATGATCCAATGTAGTCCAGGTGCAGCTTGTGGCCCTTCTTGGTTCCCTCCAGGGTGCACTTGGTGGCAAAGAAGTGGCAGGAGGAGTCGTAGGTCTTGTTGTCAGTGCCGCAAACCTGGAAATGCCCGGTCAGTGTCATATTTATGTTAATGTTTGAGGAATGGAAAAATTATTAACCTGTCTAGCACATTTACTCAAGCCGAGAGTTTTATTTTCTGTTAGCTCCTGTTTTATGATGATGTTACAGCTGGTAAGTTCACGTCTGAAAGGAAAAATACAATTTTCCAACTTTGGCACACGTTAGAAAAAACATGGCGGTGAGCTGTTACTGAACTCACGTGCTCAAACTCTCCCTCGGCAGGGGGGCAAGTGGAGGGGTCCTGGCACACACACATAGGGGTGTTGCTCTCATCCACCTCACACACTTTCCCCTTCTTGCAGTGGTGGTTCAGGCAGAGATCTGAGGGCAAAACAAGAAAAAGAAAAAAACAGAAGGTGAGTTTCTGTCTGTTTCTAAGCAAGAGAAGAAAAACATAATTACTCCACCCAGACAAATGCTGTCCAGTCCTTTAGATTTGGCACTGTGACAGTTAAGTAAAATATTGAGCAAAATAACCAGATCAGGGGTTTGCTACCTCTGTTATGGAAGGAGACATTTAAAACAGCTCTTGGCAAATAAACATGAACACTTTCAATAGTAAATTTGCAACTGTATTTCTATAAATCTGCATTTTTCTTACTCTTAAATTTGTGACCTTTTTCTAATCTATAAATGAATTTTCCAAAAGTAAATCTGCCCCCTTGTTTGTTTCTTTTTTTTTTTTTAGAAAAACCTTTTAGCTGCATACGTAGATTAAATACAGAAATTGTGAGTCTACCTTTGAGCTGAACTGTTTCCCTGCTGCTGGTGCCGCCCGTAGCTGGGCCACCTCCTAAAGCTGGATGGAACCAGTAATTACAGCCCTCTCCTCTCAGATGGAGACACTCTGTCATTATGAATGTTTGATTTGCCAGTTTGAGGGCTTCGCTTAACCCAAAGCTAAATCCTGTAACTGCACGGAAGATGGTGAAATGCAGCTTAAATCAAATACCAGGCCACTAACGGGGTGTGCTTTTATTTCTTGTACCACTGAAACGTCAGCAAAGTGAAGGATTTATAAGGAAGCTGAAATTTATACCTTGAAAGATGATTGTTTTACTTTAGATCTTCAGAAAATCTGTTTTCTTGTTTATTTGCTACTTTTCTCCCACCGGTTTGTGAGTTTTTTCTTTTCTATTAGGCCAGAGACGCACCAAGCCGACAAGCTGGCAAAAGGCAGACCTTCTACACCTGCACTCACTCATTCACTACACCCAACAGCTAATCACTGACAGGTCAGACAAAAAACGCAGACGAGGTTTGTTTTGTGCCGACTGAGCGGGAAACACCAAGCAAATGAGGCTCACCGACAGCTTCAACTTGCCAGATGGCTGATCGTCGGCTTGGTGTGTTTCTGGCCTTGGATGGGTTTAAAAAAGTAAACTAGAAAAAAGTATAAACTAGCAATAAGTGTCCACTGATATAATCCAAATCATATAAAGAGTCAGTAAACAGTAATAAAGTGAATAGTTCCTAAGGACAGCATGGTAGCATAGCCCACTTCTGCTACATCTATTGGAATACAGTAAGATGGACCAGGTCAGAAGGTTAGGAACGCCTGGAGCCCAAGGTGTGAACATCAATAATGAACGCAGACAAATTGAAGTTTGACAAGAAACAGCTGTATTAAACAAAGTTTACAGGTATACAAAACAACTTTCCACTAGCAGATAAAGTAAAGTGTGCACATTAATCAAATAAAATGAAAGCTTTGGCCAAATTATTATTTCAGTCCAGTCAGTTTGTGTGTGTATGTTAAGTCGTTGGATCGATCGTTGGGGCCCAGTCCAGGAACTAATGTGTCCGTTGTCTGTTCTACCTCCCGGCAAAGTAATGGAGGCAGTACTCCCTGCGAAGGTAGGCACTCGGGGATCTTCTCCGAATCACGCAAGTTGGCTCGCCATCCAGTTAACTGGAATCTCAGTTCTCCTCTGGGTGCTCTCATTATGGGATGCTCTTCTCACGGGGTGCTCTCCTTATGGGATGCTGTAAGTGGATCTTGGCATCCACCTCGTGCAAGGAAAAAAAAAAAACCCTGACCACTGAATATCTTTCACAGTTACACGTTCCACACAGCAGAATGGAGTCAGGGCAACCACACTGGCTGGTGCTCTGAATAAGAGACTCTGCCTAGAAGGAGGGAATTTAATCCCAGCAAAACAGCAAGGGATTCTGGGAGTGTTACCTGATTGGTTGTAATTTGGCATCACAGTTCTCTAATTGGCCCACTCCAACACACACACACACACACACACACACACACAAAAAAAACCCTGCTGATACAAGGGCAATATTAATACATTAAGGCAGTGGTCCCCAAACTACGGCCCGCGGGCCGGATACGGCCCGCCTCCACATTTGGCCCGGCCCCCTGAACAATACCAGACACATTATGATTTTTTTTTTCAGTCTGGCCACGCGATCGAGACTAATACACGCATAGAACGTGACATTCTATTCCACCCTTCTGCAGTCTGTGCCCCTATCTGACCCCCCCACCCCCTAAGTGTGGAGGAACAGAATAAGTGCAGGCGGACACGACAAGCTGAAGGTTAAAGGTGTTTTATTCCTCCATCACAAGACTCACTCAGCGCTCTGTTTGCGCACTGTGAGTGAGCTCAGAGTGCGTTCCCTAAGAGCGATACAGTGAGCTTTAAGCGAGCACATTTATACCGACAAGAAAGCATACATGGCACCTTTACATCACAGTCAAGAGAGAATGCGTGGCACATTTCAGGGATGAGAATCCTCCGCGGATCCAAAGAATTCCTCGGATCTGATCATGTCTAGGGTCATTCTCGTGAATCGCCTAAATTCTAGGAGAAATTTTTGGGGTGGGGGGGTGGGGGGGTCTGTTATGAGCGGCGAGTCGTATTTTCGATCGGCTGCTCAAATCCACCGCGCAGAACGCGCTACCCAGCAAGATCAGTAATGTAATGTAACAAGGCCACTGATTGGCTGATACTTACTGAAGCAACCAATCGACGATTTTGTTATTCCTTTGTCATATCCCACACGCGGAGCGAAATGCAAATGGCAGACAAGTCAATCAACCGAGTTTTCCCGATTTTGTGAAAATGGTGAACCTAAAACTCACGAAAGACAACAAAGCAAGAAGACAAAGGGATAAGGAACAAGTTTCTTTGGGAATGGCTCGAAAAAAAACAGAAACATCTCAAAATTGTGGCTACAAGGAGATTGAATTAGTCGCTCGTGCTGCGTTCAAAACAATCGATGGACACGGTTAAATTCAGATGCCAGTCAAAGTTCATCACAATCGGCCCCGATTACAACAATTAGTGATCGTTAGACACATTCCGAGGTAAGATTTTTTTCTCAATATAAGTAATGTACTTGAGAATTTTCGCGTAATGAATTTGATATGAAATAGCATGTATAAGCTGTGACGTCATGCCTGTTTTGAAACACTTGATAATTTGAAACACTAATTAAACATCTTTTAGGTTTTACTTACTTTCTTAGATTATCTTTCAAATATTAAAATATACTAATATGCAACTTTTTTATATTCCTAGTAACACTAACAAATGCACACATTAATAAATCAAAATGCTTGCAGAATGTCAGTATATTTTAATAAATGGGTGATGGACTTGGTGATGGAATTTTGTTAATATTTATAATTTATTTTACTTGGTTAAATTATTTTGTCTGTTCTAGAACTATGTAAATGTAATTCTGTGTCAGTTCTAGGGGCGGCAGTTTAGGGGGCGGCTGTGGCGCAGGTGTAGTGTGACCGACTACTGATCGGAGGGTCATGGGTTCGATTCCCACTCTGTCTGAAGTCTGCATGTCAAAGCGTCCTTGAGCAAGACACTGAACCCCCAGTTGCTCCTGGTGGCCAGGCTAGCGCCTGTGTGTGTATGGCAGCTCTGCCGCCATCAGTGTGTGAATGTGTGCGTGAATGGGTGGATAGCAGGATCTGTAAAGCGCTTTGGTCATCCAGAGATGAGAAAAAGCGCTATATAAGTGAATGCCATTTACCATTCTAAACATATTAAATAGTAGTTAAAATATAATTTAGTATTATTACATCAATATACCATTCAGATATCATAAATTTACACGTGATGCAGCAGCAGATTAAAAAGGTAAACTATAAATGCATTTGTACTTACTTCTAACTTTAAATATAAGACCACATTTGAGCATTCTAAAACACCAGATTTTGTTAGCTTCTGGGGGGCGTTGCCCCCCAGACCCCCCACCAAGGCTCCGCCTTGGATCCGGCTTGGGGGACGCAGGCCTAACTAAGACCCCCGGCTTAGTTTCCTCTTTTTTTCCCAAACCTCATTCTCATCCCTGACATTTACATAACAGTCACACATATCAATAGCTTGATTACTGGCGCCGGAATTCCTCTGTTTGCTCCGGGGCTGTATGACAATAGGACAAAAGAGAATGTAAGGCACATTTACATATTGATCTCAGTCCATACATATCAATCCCGTGATTGTTCTGTTTCCTGCTCAAGCTGAGTGCTCTGACTGTCCCAGTAGAGGACAAAAGGATTGTAAGGAAGAAACACAAGAACTTTGAGAGACTGCTCATATGAATCATTTAAGTAAGAGATTCTACTCTGACAACTAAGCTGAACTTTTACCTGTTAAGATTGTGCACGGCACAACAGAAAGTTAATGTTCCATGGACTTTTTTTCTGTGAAGAACCCAGAGAGGGTTATTTGATTATTATTTATTTCATAAATAGTGTTATTTCTTTCATTATATTTATTTTCTGACTTTTTTCCTGTGAAGATCCCAGAAAGGGTTATGTTATATTTGGTTATGTGTGGCTTTCTGGAAAACAATAAATGTTTACGTTTAGGCACCCCTGCGATCGTCACACTTTTTCTGTTACAAACTGACCCCGGTCCCCATCAGAGAAGGCAAAAGTTATGTGGCCCTCAAAGGAAAAAGTTTGGGGACCCCTGCATTAAGGTATTTCCAACTATTTATTTATTAGATATTTAATCTGCGTTACAGTAGCATAGTGGTCGGCACTACTGCCTCCTGGTAAGAAGGTTGTGGGTTCAAATCCGCCAGCCAGCCAGCGTGGAGTTTGCATGTTCTCTCCGTGTTTATGTGGGTTTACTCTGGGTGCTCCTGTTTCCTCCCACAGTCCAAAAATATGCAAAGGAGGTTAACTACTGTGATCAGGGCTTCCTTGAAAAAGAAATGTTGTCTTTTAATGGACCCTTCCTCCCCGAATACTGTAAATAAAGGTTAAAAAAAATGGAGACTATAACGTGGCTGTGGCAGTGGATGCCCTTGAATTTCTCAGTGAGATTAATAAAGTCAAACAAAGCCAGAACAGAAAAATGTTCATTTCAAAACTGATGAGAGAAATGCTTGACTTGCATTTGCTTCAAATCAATGAAACTAAGATTAAAAGTGCAGGTTTTCCATCATAAATGTACTGAGATAAGAGTAAAATGTATCCTGGATTAAAACTACTCACAAAAATACAATTTTGTGAAAAAGTTACTTGAGTAAATGTGACAAGTTACCATCCATCCCTCTTCTACCACTTCTGTGGGGGTCCGGGTCACGGGGGCAGCAATCCAAGCAGGGTAGAACAGACTGTTGCCCAGTTCACATAGTACTACGATCCCCATGATCCCTGCTGCAAGTGGTGAGCCCACTGGATGGTGGACCCAAATGGCTCCATGGTCTGGTCCCTCACCTACAACTAATTTGTCTTGGGAGACCCTACCAGGGCCAAGTTGACCCTAAACATCATAGCTCCTGGGATCACTAGGGCACACAGACCCCTCCACCATGATGGGGTGGTGATCCACGCAGGGCGTAACTCGACCCAAAGTGGGCAAATGTGGAGTTTAGAGGTGGGTATGGATATTCTAGTTGGTGACAAAAGTGGTGTGTGTGTTGAACTTACTTTCAGCAATGACGTCTTCGACAACATCGATGGCCTCGTCAAACTCTCCGACCTCGACCTGGACTGGGTTGGCCCCCACCTCAGTCTCCTGGGGAATGACAGAGGTCAGACTGTTGCTGGCTAAAGCGCTCCGACAGCCTTTTCTGTGGTCTGCCATGTCCACATGCGACCTGACACATGTGGCTGTTTTGCCCACATCCACCAAATATTTTACAAAAACTGCAAAGATGCACAAATTTATAAGGGAAAGAAAGTTTCAACTTCATGAGCAACAAAAAAATTAACTTGCAAGAAAAGAGGTACATTTATGAGAGAAAAGACATGTTTTCAACAAAAAGTTTCTGATTAACAAGAAGGTTTACAATTTAAAAAAATGTACATTTATAAGAAGAAGTAAATATTAATAAATACTAATGCATCTAAAAAATAGAGTATCATGGGTCATAATTTTATTCAAAGAGCTAAGTCACAATCATCAATATTTAAAACAAAAAAGGCTTGAAATGGCTTACCTGATTGTAGAATACATGAAAGTTTAACTCTTTTGATTTGAATTACTGAAAGACTATCAGAATATTCAAAATTTTATAGATGCATTAATAATTTTATCAGAAAAAAAGAAAATTCATGAGGAAAATATATTGAATGCACAAGAGAAAAATTTTAGGGAAAAGAAAATTTATGGTGAATAGATTGCAAATTTAACCAAAAAGTAAGAAGAAAAACTGTCTATTACTGCTGCTTTATGCAATTTTTTCCCCTGACAATTGCTAAAATGATTCATTTCTTTATAGAGGTTTGATGATTTCCCTGCCACCATCATCGTTACTATATCTGCCTGACTGTCCACTTAAACCAAACCACTTAAATGCCCCTAGTTTCCCTGCAACAAACAAACAAAAAAACCTTAAAATGTCACCGCTAAAGAAGGTTTCCCTGCAGGCTGAACAGAGCCTGGGAGCAGCCAGACCAGAACATCCAACAACAAGCAGCTGGGTCTGCATGTGGCGAAGCTATGAAAAAAGTAATGGCTTCCTGAGCGGCTAAAATTAACAGCTGTGGGATCGCTGGTCCCCCTGGACCTCTGGAGGAAAAAAAGATTCATTTGAAGGTTCCAAGTTTTGGTGGAAGGACATCAGGATCGTTTGTAGCTTTTTGCGGGCCCCTATGGAAGACTGTGTTTGGTGGTCCCTATTTTTAAATGGGGAAGAGTTCAAACTCTTTAAAATTACAAAAAAAAAAAAAAAAAAAAAAAAAAAACCTCTCTCCCCTCCCAACAAAAACATTAAAAAATAAAAGTGGGTCATTGTTTAAAAGGACAAAAAAAAGTTCATACCGTTTTATACAACTGTTCCAACCGAGAGATTTGATTGGACAGTAGGGATTCCAGGAGTTATTATAATCCCCAATAACTGCACTGCAGTTTCACTGGATATGCATCACTCCGCTTCAAAGGTATTCGAGTAATTAACAAAGTAATTAGTAACCGTTATTTACTGTCGACTCCTGGTCGGCATTTTAAGGCAACATTAATGGAATAAGGCAAAACGATGGACATTTTACCAAATATAACATTTGAGTTAAATTATGAATGGTCATCAGAAGAGGAGGAGGAGGAGAGAAAGGAAGAAGCCAGGCTGTTTCCATGGAAACCTCCTGGCGTGCAAGAATGTCATCAGCTGACCTGGACAATCTGGAGAAAAGCAAAAACAAGCATAACAGTAAAACCACAATACTTTTGTGGTGATGGACTCTTTGTTTCATCTGAAAATGCCAAGAAAAGCAAGCAAAGTGTGCAGAAGAAATCGCTAGCATGCTAACTACGAGCCATCGGCTAGCTACCGGTGTAACGGCCAGGTTTTGATCTCCAGTCTTTCACAGTACCGACTCAACAGGTATGTTTTATAAACACTTATTACTTTTGCACTAGACAATATTTGTTTACATGTGTGTGAAAAGACAATAGACGTCTTCATGCTAATTGAGATGTTTAGCAACGGTTACTGGCTAGATTTAGGGTGTGTTTTTTTCTCAGCTGCACAAAATAACTGGTTAAACAAACAAATCACAATATTTTGTCCAGTATTGCTGTCATTTAATAAATTTTGCTTGCCGGAACTGTTGTATAAAAGCAATATTACACTCAGTGTCGTTATGGTCAGGGCTTGACATTAACACCCATCAGCCCGCCACTGGTGGGTGGATTCCACCAGCGGTGGGTGAGACAGCAACTCCCACTAGCCACTTTGTTGGGTGTAGCTTTCTCGTGACATCTAAATAATAAGCCTATTGCATTGTGACACTACAAAACTACAACTCCCATAAGCACTATCTGCACACACACAGCGTATTCTCATTGGTCCACTGTCAGCAGGAGCAGCCCTGGTACACAGGAGACATGGTTCGGTTCATTTTATAGCCAGTCTGAAGAAATGAACAGACTGCAGCTGCTCTAAGCGATCAGATCATGGGATAACTGCCCCTGATCCCCTGCCCAGCAGTGAGAATAACCTCTGCTGTCTTCCCCCACATAAACTCCTTCCTTTGTGGTTAAATATGATCATTTTTAGAGCAAGAAGCTCCCGTTAGTCATGCAAATTTAAGTTTTTGCATGACAGAGAGAAAACATGACTAAACTTTATGTTGCTGTAAAGAGCAAATGAAGCTTCTTCTGAGGTGAACTTTTGTTTATCTGTGATTATCTATGATGTCTGTGATATGCAGCTATTTCATGGAAGTAAAACCTCTAATTATGTATTTTTGATGTGCTGGTCCAAGGGTGTCAAACATGTGGCCTCTGGGCCAAAATCAGCCTGCCAGGGGGTCCAAGTTTTTCTTTGAATTTACAGCTTTCTTTCTAGTAAATTTCTGACTTTTTCTACTGATTAGAATTGTTCATGTAAATTTGAGATATTTTTCTCCTTAAGATGAGACTTTTTCCTCAGTTTTCTTTTTCTCCTTTTTTTTTGGTGAAAACAGGTAGTGTAGATTTAGATTAAATCCATCGGCAATTACTAATGACGTCCCGCAGCCCTGAAGGGGTGTCCCAATTCATAGCCGTCATTTTCAACCCCTACCCCTTGGCCTTTGATTTCAAGGACCATGGTGTGTGGGTAGGCAAAGTGGAAGAGGTACAAATGAGAATTTGGACAGACCCCAAATCTACCTGTACGTCACTCTCATATTGCAAATATCTTTCTCAACTGTTTTACAGTATTTACTGCTGTTAATAATTAAACAGTGTTCCTCTTGCTATTTTTTAATGTGCTGTATGTATAAGGGTCATTTACATTTAAAAAGGTTGTAAATTTAGTTCAAGTAAAATTTAGCATGTGATAGTCAAATCTGATTATCCATCCATCCATCTTCTACCGCTTTTCTGGAGGTCCGGGTCATGGCAGAAGCAGTCCAAATTTGATCATATTAAACATAATTTTCCAACCACAAAATTGTGGCTAGTGAAAAGGCTGAATGGCTGATAACTTTGGAAAATCACTATCCACAGTGGCTGGTGAGCAAAACAGTTAATGTCAAGCCCTGGTTACGGTATCATAACTATACTAACTACGGCTGTGATACTCCAATAGACATATCACAGCTGCAGTTGCTATAATCACGATACCACAACTTCATCTTGTGTAACATTGCTTAAATATACATTGGTACTTGAAAATTTGTGAACCCTTTAGAATTTTCTACATTTGTGCCGGGTCATGCCAAAGACCATGTAAAAGTGGAACTTCTTGCCATCCAGCTTGGTGCTCAGCAATAATGGAACGGAGGAGGGAAATGTTGGTTACCCAACCACAGTGGCTGCACAAGTCAAGTGTGCTCCCTACGCCGGTCCCAAGCCCGGATAAAATGGGCAGGGTTGCATCAGGAAGGGCATCCGGCACAAAAATTCAGTTTCAGCTGTAAGAGGACCCACCCCAACTGTGGGATTAATTGTGTTCTGTCAAAATAAATACGGATGATGATATGCATAATATGACCTAAAACACCATCAGATTTTCATACAAGTCCTAAAGGTAGATAACGAGAACCCAGTTAAATAAATGAGGCAGAAATACTTTACTTTTTTATTTATTTATTGAGGAAAAGGATCCAGTATCACACATCTGTGAATGGCAAAAGTTTGTGAACCTGTGATTTCAGTGTCTGGTGTAACCCCCTTTTGCAGCAATAACGACAACTAAACGTTTCCTGTAACTGTTGATCAGTCCTGCACATCAGCTTGGAGGAATTTCAGCCCATTCCGCCATACAAAACAACTTCAACTCTGGGATGATGGTGGGTTTCCTCCCATGAACTGCTCACTTCAGGTCCTTCAACAACATCTCAACTGGATTAAGGTCAGGACTTTGATTTGGCCATTCCAAAATATTAACTTTATACTTCTTTAATCATTCTTTGGTAGAATGACTTGTGTGCTTAGGATCATTGTCTTGCTGCGTCACCCACTTTCTCTTGAGATTCAGTTCAGATGTCCTGACATTTTCCTTTAGTATTTGCTGGTATAATTCAGAATTCATTGTTCCATCAATGATGGCAAGCCGTCCTGGCCCAGATGCAGCAAAACAGGCCCAATCCATGATACTACTACCACCATGTTTCACAGATTGGATAAGGTTCTTATGCTAGAATTCAATGTCTTCCTTTCTCCAAACGATTCTCATTCAAACCAGAAAATTCTATTTTGGTCTCATTCGTCCACAAGATATTTTTCCAGTAGCCTTCAGGCTTGTCCACGTGATCTTTAGCAAACTGTAGATGAGCAGCAATGTTCTTTTTGGAGAGCAGTGGTTTTCTCCTTGCAACCCTGCCATACCACACCATTGTTGTTCAGTGTTCTCGTGATGGTGGACTCATGAACATTAACATTAGTCAATGCGAGAGAGGCCTTCAGTTGTTTAGTGGTTATCCTGGAGTCCTTTGTGACCTCGGCGACTATCACACGCCTTGCTCTTGGAGTGATCCAAGTTGGTCATCCACTCCTGGGGGTGGTAGCAATGCTCTTAAAGTTCCTTCATTTGCACACAATCTGTCTTACTGTGGATTGGTGGAGTCCAAACTCTTTAGTGATGGTTTTGTAACCTTTCCCAGCCTGATGAGCATCAACAACCCTTTTTCTGAGGTTCTCAGAAATCTCCTTTGTTCATGTCATGATACACTTCCACAAACATGTGTTGACACTTCGATAAATCTTTGAATAAAAGATTCTTTAAATAAAACAGGGTGCCCACTCACATCTGATTGTCATCCCATTGTCTGAAAACACTTGACTCTAACTATACTCTTCAAATTATCTGCTAATCCTAGAGGTTCACAAACTTTTGCCACTTAGAGATATGTAATATTGAATCATTTTCCTTAATAAATAAATGAAAAAGCAACATTTGTCGTCTCATTTACTTAACTAGGTTCTCTTTATCGACTTTTTTCTTGTGCAAATTTAGGAGAAAAAGTTTCAAATATTCAATAAAACATCACAAATTTATTAGAAAAAGTGGTCAAATTATGAGAAAAAGCTGTAAATTTGCAAAAAAGTCATAAATTTATGAAGAAAAAAGCTTCAAATTTAGGAGATAAAAAGTTGCAAATTTACAAAAAACGGTCAAATTTATGAGAAAAAAAATTTCAAACTTACAACAAAAAAGTCAAAAATTTACGAGGAAAAAAGTTGTAAATTTGTAAGAAAAATGTTGCAAATTTACAAAAAAACCCCACAGATTTAAGACAAAAGTTGAAAATTTAACTATCAAAATAAGCAGCGAACTTATGAGAAAAAGTTATAAATTTAATAGAAAAAATAGCAAATCGATGAAGAAAATTTTCAGTTTTGCGATAAAAAAAGTCACGTTTATGAGAAACGTTGCAGATTTACAAGAAAAGTGGTAAATTTACAACAAAAAGATGCATATTTAGGAGAAGAAAGTTGCACATTTACCCAAAAAAAGGAGCAAATTTATGAGAAAAACATTGAAAATGATTTTAATTCTGCCCTCAAAAAAAGTAAGGGTGAACTTGTGGCTTGGGGTCCGGCTCGTGGCTGAGGGGGGCCCGTAGCATTTGCATGTTCTGTTGGATAGCAGAAACAGCTGTAGGGAATGTTTCCACAGTGTATTTATTTACAGTATTTGTGTATTTTTAGTACAGTTTATTATGCAGTTCATACATCAGAATGCTCTATAAAGTGAAGAAGCTCCCTGAGTTCTCACCATTAGAAAACAAATAAAATCAGGTGATTATACTTCCCAATAAAGCAAAGGGTTAATAACAGCTGGAGGAATCCCTGTCTGACTGGAAAGATTTAGTCAGAGGCCTCAGTTGGTTTGGACAGAATACACTGATCACATTTTTCGCCGTTAAATCTAGGAGATCCACTGACACACTAAAGTGACATGATGGGCTTCAAAGTCAAAAGGAAAAAATAGTAAGAAAAATGAAAAAAATCCAAACGTGTGACTTTATTCAAGTAAATTAATGACTTTCAAATATGTGAGATTTAGTCATAAAGTTGCTACATTCCTTCCTCAGATATATTCATGGCTTCTTTTTTTTTCCAAAAAACTGTCGCAAATTGGTAAGTTTATCAAAAAAGTTAATCTTTTTTAATTGTAAATATGTACCTTTATTCTTGCAAATTTGTATGTGTGTGCATGTTTTTATTGTTGTTGTTGTTTTGTTTTTTAAACCCCTCTTCAGTTTGTGTCTTGATTATCGTAGACTGAACTTGTTTTGGCTGCTGTGCTCAAACCCCAAATCCACAGATCAGAATGTCTCATAGAACAGCTGTATGGCTCACAAAACACATGGCGGTGGCCAAATCAGACTCACATGAGGGAATCGAAATGTCCTGAAGAGATGGGAACATATGTCTGAACACAAGCAGAATTTAAAGGATAATTCTGTAATTTGAAGCTCCTGTGCAACAGTTACAGAAAATGAGAGAAGACTCAATGATGGTTGACCCCAGGTATTTAAACTCATCCACTTTCACTCCTTCTACTCTTTACACCTGCCTCCCTCTCATTCACACACACACATGTATTCTGTCTTGTTTTAACTGACTTTCATTCCTGTTCTCTCCAGTACCTACCTCCAACTTTCCAGATTCTCTTCCACCTGCTCCCTACTCTCACTACAGTTCACAATGACATCTGTGAACATCATATTTCATAGAGACTTCTGCCGATCCCTGACGTAATCCCACCCCCACCGTGACTCCATCTGTCACTCCTGCAGCATGCGTCTCACAGTCCTCATACATGTCCTGCACCACCCTCGCATACTTCTGCCACTCCTGACTTCCTCATACAGTACCACACTTCCTCTCTTAGCACTCCATCATATGCTTTCTCTAGATTCACAAAGACAAAGTGCATTTCCTTTAGACCTTCTCTATACTTCTCCATCAACAGTCGCAAAGCAAACATTGCATCTGTAGTATTCTTTACTGATGAAGATAAAAGTTTACTAAGGGTTTGGATAATTTACTAATAGTGAAAAAGTCACACTCATAAATGTCAACAAAACAATTCTAAGATTTAATCAGAAAAGTTTTATGACTTGGAGAACATCTGGACTAACCTCAACTGGCTCCTCAGGCACTGGTTCTTCCACGATGACCTCCTCCTCAGCCTGGGAAACACACAATGACCCACACACACTGACATCAAACTATAATCACACATTTGTGGTTGGAAGTCAGAAGCAGACAATGAGCTCATGTGTGCACCCCCTCTCAACAGCACAGCCAGAAAAATCACACATGCACTCAATGTGGAGCTATGCTCAGGGGAGCAGTCGACTTCAGGAAAACAAACACTCGGTCCATGCAGACCTAATATGGGAGTGCACAGACCCACGGGTGCAAACATACAGGAAGTGTACATGGATAATGAAACACAATTATCAGGCACACAAACACACGCACATAAACACAAGAGGTCAATCACACCATCTCACATGAACTGATGCGTTCAGTGGAAAGGAGAAACGTTTCACACAAACAGAGGAGGCTGATCACAGAAATGAAGACCGCACACACGGAATATAACCTACAGGAGCAGCCATGGCGTGGCCAGCCAGGCACAGGAGGAAGACAATCCAAACTCTCATCTTCAAAGTCTGTGAAGACAAAAAGGCAGATGTGAATTAACTTTTCTTTCATGCTACTTAGCCACATTTACTCAAATTTAAACAAACTTTAATAAGATTGTTTTTTATTATTATTATCAGATAGCTATCAAAAACACTAAACAGAAGTTATTCATCAGGATGGAGAATAACAATTTAAGCATGTGTTCCCATACATATATTCTACAGAAAGATCGGCATCACACACTCCAAAACAGGAGCTGTTTGATATGACAGCAATGATAAAAGAGCACTTCTCCTTTGCCAAAATAATTCATCCACTTAACAGGTATCTCACAACAAGGAGCTGATTAAACAGCATGGGTGTTTGTTGGACAGGTGTGCACAGGGCTGGCCTTGTTGAGGCTGCATGAGATGGCTCTTCAGCACACACAATGCTTTATAAAATGGTAAATGCTAAACTGACAGGACTGAGCTTTCGAGAGGCTATCAGAAAAGCTGAGAACTGCGAGGAGTGGAGAGAGATAGTGGCCAAGTCACCATAGATAGATAAACAATTACTATTATTATTATTATTATTATTAACAACAAA
Source organism: Pholidichthys leucotaenia (assembly GCA_020510985.1). Taxonomy (NCBI): domain Eukaryota; kingdom Metazoa; phylum Chordata; class Actinopteri; order Cichliformes; family Pholidichthyidae; genus Pholidichthys; species Pholidichthys leucotaenia. Next base: position 328,746,034 of record CM035840.1, on the reverse strand, counting down.
ATCAAAGCTACACAACTTTTTCTTTCCATCCAAAAGAAGCTTTCAGCTGGATGTAGTACAGATTAACACATTTTCATCTCAGGGTGTAAATTAGTGCCTTCATGTCAGATTCGACACTCATTTCCCTGCTACGGTTTCCTTTCATGCTGGAGTTTTAATGAAATGGGAACTGGAACATAATGACAACCATTTATGAGACAGTCTAGGGCTGGGCTATTAACCATAATAAAGCCAAAACTGACATTCGGGGTGTAAAACCGATATGATCTTGCTCATGTCGGGTTTTTGTTTTTCCCCTGTCCCTGTTGTGTGCGTGTGTATAGACAGCTTTTCATGTACTGCCCCTTTAAGACGTGCCCGTGTGTGCAGGCACATAACTCCGCACCTTGGAAGCAGCAGAACACTGCAGAAAAAGTAAAATGGCTTGTAACAAAAAAAAATAATAAATAAATAAATCGAGCCTCTGTCTAAATAGTATGTGATTATTACCTCCGCCAAGGGAGGACGGAGGTAATGTTTTCGGTAGCGTTGGTTGGTTTATCTGTTTGTTTGTTGGTTGGTTGATTGATTGATTGATTGGTTGGTTGGTTGGTTGGTTGGTTGGTTGGTTGGTTTGTCTGTTAGCAACATTATTCAAAAAGTTATGAATGGATTTTGATGAAATTTTCAAAAAAAGTGTGTAATGGCATGGGGAACAGATGATTCGATTTTGGTGGTGAATCGGATCACGATGTAGATGCAGACATTTTTTGAATATTATTTTATACATTAATCTGACGCTTTTCATGTACTACCCCTTTAAGACGTGTCCACTCACTTGCGTGCGTGGTCATGCCATAGGGCCACGCACCTCGGCAACCCGGAAGCCAAACACTGCAGAAAAGTATTAGGTGGCGTGTTCACCAAACTCATTTTTCCTGCTATGGGCAACTATTTTCTATTCATTCTCTATGTAGTCCAGTGTTTACAGTGCTGAGCGCCCCCGGTGCTGAAACGCTTTGAGTGGTGGCCGCTTTATCGCAGTGCTCAGGACTGAAAAAACGTTCAACTTGTCAGACTCCTGTACAGCTGCACTCGTCAACGTCAGACCTTTCTAAACAGCCAACCAGCATTAAGGAAGGGCAAGACATAGGATGCCGGTACAGTAAGATGACAACGGTAGGTGGCGGTGGACAGGCTGAACTTTGCTGCATCAAACAATGCGCATTTGTAGTTGATAACTGTAAAAAAAAAAAAAAAATGGTATGATACCGCACTGTTGTATAATATTGCTTAATAATTATGAACCTTGTCAGTAAACTGGGAGAATAGAGGAGGAAAAAAAAAAAGAAAAGAAAACCGATCTGAAAGATTCAATAAACCATGATGTTGATTTAAGGTGGAATTGCCCAGCCCCAATGTATGATCAGTACAATTATGACAGTCTTGTTATTATTATTATTATTATTATTATTATTATTATTATTATTATTATTATTATTATTATTATTATTATGTAGTGATATAATGTAGTCATATTGTTTTTGCTGTCGTTTCTCTGTCTGTTGATAATAATAATAATAATAATGGATTGGATTTATATAGCACCTTTCATTCAAATTTTCAGGAAAGGTGTGTAATGTCACACTGAATACATGATTAGATTTTGGTGATGATCTCAAAATACATACCTCCGCCAAGGCTCTTATCTTCTCACAGAGTGTTAGCAACAATACTCCAAAACTACTGGATGGATTTGGATGAAATTTTCACCAGAAGTGGCCCTTGACCCAAAGATGAACTCATTAGATGTTGGAGGTGATGCGTAAGTGCATACCTCCGCCAAGGCCCTATCTTGCAATGTACAGATGTGCGGCGATAAGCATGGATAAAGAGACGGAGGGGAGGACAAAGGGAGGGAGGGACGGAGCCTTGGCAGAGGTACGCACTCTGAGTGCCTTCTAGCTGACTCTTTATTTCATCTGAAGTTGCCAAGAAAGAGCAAGAAAAGTGCACGGAAACTAACACGTAGATGCCTGAAGCTAAGTTGCTGTTACCCTCTGACGGCTTTCTACGTCATTTTAACCATTTTCCAGTGAGAATTCATGACAAAATGGACACATTAAAGTTGTATTTAAGAATCACATAAGACACTTATAATCACTGTGTGGTGGCAATGCAATTATGGCTGTGTAAAGGACTCCCCCAATGCAGCTAACAAGCTAATCAGCCACCATCGCGAGTCCTGCTGCCCACAAACACAAAGAAGTATGTAAACAAGCACTGACTTCTGCACTGAACAATGTTTAATTTGTGTGTGAAATGACAATAGGCCTATTGTTTGTTATATTATGCTCATTTATTACCACATCACAGTGATATGATACCACACTCTTGTGTAATGTTGCTTAAATACAAGCCTCGTCAGTGAACTATAAGAAAGAAGGAAAGGCGGGGGGGGGGGGGGCAAATCCCAAAAATGTCGTGATCCTGGATCCTGAGGACCTGTGCCAACCAGCTAGCTCTAGTACTGAAACATCTATACAGTGCATCCCGAAAGTATTCACAGCGCTTCATTTTTTTCACATTTTGTTACGTTACAGCCTTATTCCAAAATGGATTAAATTAATTTTTTCCTCAAAATTCTACACACAATACCCCATAATGACAATGTGAAAAAGGTTTTGTTTTTTTTGTTTTTTTTAGATTTTTGCAAATTTATTAAAAATAAAAAAAACTAAGAAATCACATGTACTAAAATATTCACAGCCTTTGCTCAATACTTTGCTGATGCACTTTTGGCAGCAATTTCAGCCTCAAGTCTTTTTAAATTTGATGCCACAAGCTTGGCACACCTGTCTTTGGGCAGTTTCGCCCATTCCTCTTTGCAGCACCTCTCAAGCTCCATCAGGTTGGATGGGAAGCGTCGGTGCACAGCCATTTTCAGATCTCTCCAGAGATGTTCAATTGGATTCAAGTATGGGCTGTGGCTGGGCCACTCAAGGACATTCACAGAGTTGTCTTGAACCCACTCCTTTGGTATCTTTGCTGTGTGCTTAGGGTCATTGTCCTGAGGTCAAGAGAGCGCTGGAGCAGGTTTTCATCCAGGATGTCTCTGTACATTGCTGAATTGATCTTTCCCTGTATCCTCACTAGTCTCCCAGTTCCTGTCACTGAAAAACATCCCCCCAGCATGATGCTGCCACCACCATGCTTCACTGTAGGGATGTATTGGCTTGGTGATAAAACGATGTCTGGTTTCCTCCAAACATGACACCTGGCATTCATGCCAAAGAGTTCAATCTTTGTCTCATCAGACCAGAGAATTTTGTTTCTCATGGTCTGATAGTCCTTCAGGTGCCTTTTGGCAAACTCCAGGTGGGCTGCCATGTGCCTTTTACTAAGGAGTGGCTTCCATCTGGCCACTTTACCATACAAGCCTGATTGGTGGGTTGCTGTAGAGATGGTTGTCCTTCTGGAAGGTTCTTCTCTCTCCACAGCGGAATGCTGGAGCTCTGACAGAGTGACCATTAAGTTCTTGGTCACCTCCCTGACTAAGGCCCTTCTCCCCCGATCGCTCAGTTTGGATGGCTGGCCAGCTCTAAGAAGAGTCCTGGTGGTTCCAAGCTTCTTCCATTTACGGATGATGGAGGCCACTGTGCTCATTGGGACCTTCAAAGCAGCAGACATTTTTCTGTACCCTTGCCCTGATTTGTATGTCAAGACAATCCTGTCTTGGAGGTCTACAGACAATTCCTTTGGCTTCATGCTTGGTTTGTGCTCTGACATGCACTGTCAACTGTGGGACCTTATATAGACAGGTGTGTGCCTTTCCATATCATGCCCAATCAACTGAATTTACCACCGGTTGACTCTAATTAAGATGTAGAAACATCTCAAGTATGATCAGTAGAAACAGGACGCACCTGAGCTCAAGTTTGCGCTTCATGGCAAAGGCTGCAAATACTTACTGCATGTACTGTACATGTGATTTTTTTAGTTTTTTTTAATTTTTAATAAATTTGCAAAAATCTAAAAAAAAAAAAAAAAACTTTTATCATGCTGTCATTATGGGGCATTGTGAGTAGAATTTTAAGGAAAAAATGAATTTATCCATTTTGGAATAAGGCTGTAACATACCTTACTTAACTTAATCCTCGCCTGGCCACTTAAATGACTGTTGCAGCCACTCGTCTGAAGGCAGGGTGATGTTGAGCTAGGGCAATGACGTCAGCCAGAGTTCTTATCATTGCAACCTGGGTAAACAAACTCAACCGGCTCGTTGTTGATGGTGATGACTTGTGGTGGTGATGGCAAGAAGTCTGACAGTGACTGGATCTTTCTCTTTGTTAGGTTAATTGGCTGTTCTAAATTGTCCCTAGATATTTGTTTCCTATAGGCCCTTAGAATAGAGGGTTAGTATTAATGAAAGCGCTTTGAGTGGTCTTTGTGACTAGAAAAGCGCTATAAAAGTGCAGGTTAGTTAGTTAGTTAGTTTGCCCAGCTGATGGTGATGCCCAGGGGTGATGCTTCCTCTGCAAGCAGCTCCAGTGCCACAGTGATTATGTCTATATGCATGGCGAAAAGCACCACGTTGTCCGCGTAGCACAGGTCTGTGAAGTGAGAGTGGAAGTCATCTCCGAGACTGGGGCAGCGTTCCGTCGCATTCTTGACCCAGCAGTCAATTGCAACATTTGTAACAAAACAAAATGTGGAGAAAAAAAATGAAGCGCTGTGAATACTTTCCAGATGCACTGTACAACCTGAGCCTCGGTATGGAGAGAGCACCGGTGCTGTGGAACACGTCCTGCCTGGTTCCTGTCCCCATGAAGTTGTCTCCATCAGACCTGAACGACTATCAACCAGTTGCTCTCACATCTCATGTGATGAAGGTCATGGAGAGACTTGTCTTAGCTCACCTGAGGCCGCAGTTGAAGACGTGGCTGGACCCTCTGCAGTTTGCATATCAGCCCCATTTGGGAGTTGAAGAGGCTGTCACCTACCTGCTGCAATGAGCGCATTTGCACCTGGATGGAGGAGGAGACATGTTCTTTGATTCCTCCAGTGCATTTAACACCATTCGGCCACTGCTGCTGGGTGAGAAGCTACGGGTGATGGGGGTCGACAGCTATGTGATCTCCTGGATTACTGACTACCTGACAGGCAGGCCACAGTTTGTCCAGCTGGGCAGTGTCTTGTCTGATCTGGTGGTTAGTGATATAGGAGCTCCACAGGGGCTTTCAGTACAACTCTGAGTCATGCCACCTGCAGAAATTCTCTGATGACTCGGCTGTTGTTGGGTGTATAAGAGGGGGAGAGGAGGGGGAGTACAGGGCACTGGTAGATAGATTTGTGGAGTGGACTGAGCAGAATCACCTGAGGCTGAACGTCAGCAAGACCAGAGAGATGGTGATTGACTTCAGGAAGAAGAGGATGCCTTCACAGACATTGCTGATAAGGGGAGGATGTGGGGGTAGTTCAGGACTACAAATACCTGGGTGTCATGATCAGCAATGGACTGGACTGGAAATCTAACACCGATACTGCATACAAGAAGGGGATTAGTAGACTCTACTTTCTGAAGAAGCTGAGATCCTTCATTGTGTGCAGCGAGATGTTGGAGCTTTTCTATCAGACCGTCGTTGCCAGCGCCATCTTCTTTGCTGCCATTTGCTGGGGTAGCAGTGTCAGAGCCCGTGACACCAACAGACTTGACAAGATTATCAAGAAGGCTGGCTCTGTGATTGGTCTCAGGCCAGATACCTTTGAGACTGTGGTGGAGAGGAGGACACTGAACAAACTGCGATCCATCATAGACAATCCTGATCACCCCCCTCCACCACACACTGGACAGACAACAGAGCACTTTCTCCAGCAGAGTGCTACAACTTTGCTGCCGAACAGTCAGGTACAGGAAATCTTTTCTGCCACATGCCATTTCACTGTACAATAACTCATTCTAATGTCAAATTCTGGTCATAACAATGCTGCCATACTGCACCTTATAGTCTAATTGGTACCTCACATTTTACCCTGCACCTTATAACCCTCCTTTGTACAGTCAGTACTATCCATAGACTCATAAGGATCATCATCTGTTTAACTTAGTAGCAGCCTATGTAGTATATAGTTATCTAAGCATTTTTTACTTCCCTGGGTAACTACTTCTTCTATTATGCTGTGTATTTCTGTTGGTTTTGGGTTGTCTACTGTGTAATGCTGCTGTTACACTGTAATTTCCTAATTTGGGATTAATAAAGTACATCCATCCATCCATCCATCCATCCATCCATCCATCCATCCATCTATCCATCTATCCATCCATCTTCCCTTCAAAGATAATCTCTGCCATGGATCAACACTTGTTCTCACCACAATAAAAGCATCTGGACTCAACATGTAGCACAAATGTCAGTCCAGACTAATGGAAGTGCTTTAGTCTACCAAACAAACCCCCTCTTTATTGTTTCCATTTTTGCTGGCATATTGTTTTCATTTTGTCTGAGGTTATGTTGAAAGGACTCTTCCCCAAATATAATTTCACTCGATGAAAGTGCTTCTGCGACACAATCACAACAGAAGAAAAGAACAACAACTGAAATGGTCTAAATTAGTCTTCAGATACACGACTGTGGCAGGCTGTGTCAGCGTTCCATTCTCCCATTTGGGTGAAAAGAGGCGAGCAAACAGCCCTTGCCTTTATGCGCAGTGTTTTTCCACGACCTCGGGCAACATATTTCCACCAAGCGGTTGTTTGGAAAAGCCATCTCTATCCAGCTTTGCTGAATACATATTTATCTTAGAGTCACGACAGACGTGTAATAACATGACGCTAATGCATGATTTCAGGTGTTTTAACAGGTGGAGCAGGACTCAGAGGCCACACGCGAGTATAAGGGGATGTGGACAAGAGCTTAAAACCTCGGCAAAACCTGCAGCATGTGCCCATCTGCTCTGCATATACATCACAATGATTGACAAGAAAAAAACTTGATATCATCCATGTGGGCACATCAGTTGTACACATAACACATTTTTGGTAGAACCACTATTTTTTTTTTCATTTCGCCCACAAATGGTGGCACAAAGGGTGTATAAAGGAGCCCAGGTACAGGACATTTAGCCTATCATTAACTGTATTACAAGTGTGGGACTTAAATATTACTGAAATATAGATTTTGTCAAACTTTTGTGTGCAATATCTGTCTAAAGCAGGGGTGTCAAACTCATTTTAGTTCTGGGGCCACATGCAGCCTATTTAATCTCAAGTGGGGTGGACCAGTAAAAAATGGTACAATAACCTAAATAATGGCAACTCCAAATTTGCTTGTTTGTTTCAGTGCAAAGAAGTATTATCCATTAGGTACAACATGTTTACATTTAGTGAACCATTGTTTTACAAAACGTTATGAACTACATAATTTTTTTTCAAAGAAAAACAGTGTAATTTCAACATTATTATGCTTCAGCTAATTTTTTACATGTGTGCATTACAACTTACACGTGGATCTACAAAGGCACAAAGCATTAAGTCACAGTTATATGAAACTCAGAAATATAGTATTTCCCTTTATGATAAAAAGCAACTTGTCAAGATCTAAAAAATTATTTTAAATTTACACACATTTCCAAATCTGTCATCAATCCCAATCAATCCTAACCACCTGACTCACCTCACCATACAAGCTGAAGTTGGAGCTATTAAGGAAGAAAGTTAAGTTATCCAACTGACTTGAAAATGTATAAAATTTATCCATAAAAATACATAAAAGTTGTGTGTAATAGGGCATGCACAGTGCTGCCATCTACTGTTTAGTTCTGGGTCTCAGTGTTGTGTCTGCTACACTAAATAACCACAGTGCGACCCTCAGTGTACAAGTGGGAATAGCAGTTACTTTACTGACAGATGGCAGCCTACGGTATGTCTTCTGTGTTTCTCACACTTTGCAAATTCATCCCACGGGCTGGTCTGGACCCTCTGGCAGGGTGGTTTTAGCCTGTGGGCCGTATGTTTGACACCCTTGGTCTAAAGTCTTCAAGTAAAAGTTGAAGTGGCAGCTAATTTCAGCACTTAGTTTGTATTTTTTGAATGTTTTGGTGTAGTTCTGGTACTTGTTGCTGGTGTTCGTGGTTGTGCCATGGACTATAAACGGAGGCTTCTCACCGGCAATGCCTAGATGATGCACTGAAAATGAAAAAGGACTTGGCGTGATCGGTGGTACAGACACAGGACAGACAAAAGAGCACAGCAGGTATGTTTTCACTTGTACGAATGTCACAGATCTGATGTTTATGCATCATATGTGCCACCAGAATGAAGGCTGCATGAAGTAAAATAAATAAAAACCATTTAAGAAAGATATCAAATAGGTTTTTGGGTTTTTTTTTGCATTTGTTGCACTGCCTTGGAACAATATGGACTAGCAGCTTCAGCATGCATTAATTTTTAAATTATCACAAAATAAAGATCAATAAAATTTTGAACAATTGTCAGAAAAGGTCTGTACGTGTTAAGTTAAATAACAAGCATTCGGGGCATGACAGTAGCATGAGCATTTTAATTTCAGGGTCTGTTTTACCCCGACATTAAAACAGCCAAGCACAGTGTTGTGGTTCTTTGTGGCTCTGACTAGACTCTATGTCTGCTCTGAGGTAAATCTGATTATGTCCAACATCTTTTAACAAAATGCATCCAACTTTATTGCGGTGGAGACATTAATATATCTCAGAGCTTTTATTTGTTTACAGCATTAGCATCTTAGCAGCAGCGCTAACAAACGGAGCTACTGTCTGCCAGGCCACTTATTAAGGTCATCTTCTCATCCCTCAATAGTCGTGGGAAGTGGTATGATTATATTACTGTTTTTGAGGCGCAAAAGGCCGTGCTCCCGCATTTTTGATGCCAAAGTCATTGTTTTTTTAACAAGGAAAAATGTCCCGTTTCAGTGACAACCACATGTTCTAAAGTAGTACCGGAAGTTGCGCCCATAATTCACGCAAGGCATCATGGGGGCTAGGAATAACGTGGCTACGAAAGGATCATAGCCCAAAGAAAGCATCATCAGGAACAGGGGTGTGTGGTTTGAGTGGTCAGAAGATAGGACCACTCCCCACTGATAATAAGCAAAGACACAATGAATGAGTCAATGGTTAGCTCTGCTAGCAGCAGCTAACTCCCGTGGTAGAGGAGCTGTCCTGGCCCAAGAATAATAAACTACAGTAAAATAAGCCAAAATAACGTCTATAAATACAAAATAATATTTGGTAGATGATCCAGCTGGGATCACCGATGTTAGATGAAGTAGGTGAGATATTTTAACATGAGCCATGAGTGGCAGCAAAGCTAATGCAAGCTTGCACATCTTTCAGTGTGATTACAGTGTCACTCCGGAAAAATCACGCCAGAATAACACCTGGAAGTGAGATGTATTATCAAGCGTGGATTAATTAACCACCTAGGAACATAAATGTCTTGCGGCGTGAGTAGAATATCATAAAATATCAAAACTGTGGTTGCGTCTCTAATCTAACTAGACTAGCTGTCCTGCTGGAGTCTAGTTTAGGATGCTCGTGGAGAAATGTCTACTCCTACTATCGTTAAAATGGGTGGACATAAACATGACATCATTCCACTGAGCTCCACTTGTTACATCACAACTGAAGGCCAGTCAGTCCCCGAATGAGACCAAGGCAGACCCTGAAAAAATGAAAAGGTTGTGTGTTTTTGCATCGGTACCCACTTCAAATACTAAAATTCAGTCACAAAAGCACAGGAAAAGTCAAATTTTCGTCATATGTCCCTTTTAAACCCAAATTACAAACCAAAATGCCATGCCCTGCCTGTCAAAAAGCTGTTTGCTTCCATACTTCACACCTAGTCCAGTTAGCTTCTTTATATAACTTCTATATGGAAACAGGAGTGACTTCTTAATGCCAGACGGATACACAAAAAGATGAAAAAAAAAATATCTGTTACAGATGGTTTGTGTAAGGGGGATTTGTTCATGATTTTAATATTCTAGGATTCATTCATATTTGACAGCAAGTTAAGTTTTTAAACACTTTTAAAAGATAATGTCCATAACTCCTCTCTTTTGTATATTTTCTCCTCTCCCTTTCAGCTGACTGAGCAGCCATTGTTGGATGCTCACTATAAAATGATCACATTCCATCTTGTCTTTCCTCCCAGTGTTTCATCTCCAGGACAAAATAAGGCCTTCTTTGTTTGATAATGGAGCATTTCTATGCTCAGTCCCCAGCTCTCTTGCTCTCTCTCTCTCTCATGTTATCCCTCTCCTTACCTCCATGAAATCTCACTCAGACATCAGGAAAATCTCTCTCAGATCAAACATATGACATTGTTTAGAGGGGTAAGTTTAAGTGTCTGGGAGAGATAAATCTTACCTTCTGACATTTTGTCTGGGTATAACAAACAACTGGAATTCACCTAAAAAAAGGGAGTCTATATCTTTTTAGGGTTTTTGTTGCTCTATGTGAGAAAAAGTCCTCACTGTGCTCAACAAAAGTGAGTTGACACAGTTTGTATAATGTGCTGAATGCTGCAAGGGATCCCCAGCGGATAATCAGATTTACAAAACAAAGCTGAGCATAGTTTGGATTCCTGCAGCTCAGATAAGAACACAGCCACTTTAAACCAGCATTAGTTGAATAAAACTTTTGGGGTATTAAAACTTACATTTCTTCTAACAAGCGCTACAATTATGTCAGACATGGAGGAATGTGAGATGAATGCGGTGACTTTAAAAATATATCGCCTTGAGAAAAATTGCTTCAACATTTAGGGTGTGGAGAAACCCTTTGACCAGCCGGAGAAAAGCAGTGTCTGAATAGGTCGACATGTAGAGGCACATGTGGCGAAAAGGGTAAGGTTTGCAGTCAAGCATGTGCAAGAAACCTGTCATTTAAGCAAGAGAAATCTGGACATCGCCTGCACGTAGGCGCATGTTAATCTGCTGTCACCCAATGTATGTACAAAACAGTTCTCTCTAGATATTACTGACATGTTTTCTTTGGCATGCATTATACCATATGTTTTCTATGTATGTGCTGTATATTTACGTCATTTTGACCGGCAAGAATTAGAACATATGTGACCCGTGCTGGAAAATGAGTCGGAATGTGCACCGCGTCATTGCGAGCTACAGGTACGAGAAGTCAGAAATCATGACTCTCTTTGTTTGCTAGCGGCAAGTCCCGGGAAAACCCCCATGAGTGCCTGGTATCATTGTAAAGCTTAGAAATTTTACTTTCTAAACATATATATGTTTTGGTGGAAGACATAACTCCTTACCGATCGAACGCAAGTTTTAAACCTAGCCAAAATATAAACAAATCGGCTTTTTCTGGGTCCATTTTTGTGTACTGCCTACAAATAAAATATCATTTTAAAGGTCTTTCAATACAGAATATGGAAAAAACGTTATCTCAGTTTTGATAATTTCCTCAAAGTGACTAATTTTGCCAGCACGGGTCATATATATTTGCATGTTTTGACAATAAGTGACCTCTGGTGGTTGTGGAAATAATGACGTGAAGTTGAGAGGGTTAAAGTTGCAGTGCGTGTAAATTAGACGCTCACTTTTTCCTAACCCTATCCCTTTTTCCTATCTCACGCCTCCATTTTCTTTGAAGATCCCAGTACTTACTGACATAGAGCAATTTTCATCTTTTCAATATGATTACTGTGGCAGAACCAAATTATGATAAACCCATCATCCATCGATATACAACAAAGTCTACAATCCAGAGTTGTAGGGCAGGATCCTGAGGTGAACCTACGTAGCAAGTTTGGTGACCCTAGAGAGTTTTACACATTCTATAGTAAGAGCATAGGGAGTGCCAAACTTGACCTTTGACCTTTTGATCCCAAACCTATAGTTAGAAATCATGATCTCAGAGTGAACCTGTGCACCAGGCCTGGTGACCTTAGCTTTCTTTGTTGTTGAGATATAGTTTATAAGCCATTTTGACGCTGACCTTTGACCTCGCGATTCCAAAACTGTAGTCACACTTCAGGGTCACAGGGTGTGTACCAAGTTTGGTGACCCTAACTTTATTCATTGTACATTGTAAGGCATAGAGAATGGTAACCTTGATCTTTGACCGTTTGACCCCAAACCCATAGTCTGAGGTCGGGATCCCAAGGTGAACCTGTGTACCAGATTTGGTGACCCTAGCTTTACTCATTGTACAGTAATAAGACATACAGAATGTTAATGTTAACCTTTGACCTTTTTACCCCAAACCCATAGTCAGAGGTCAGGATCCCAAGGTGAACCTGTGTACTAGGTTTGGTGGCCTTAGCTTTACTCGTTTTATAGTAATAGTAAATGTAGCATTTACCATAGTGCAATTGCAATGTTAACTTTGAGCTTTGACCCCTTGACCTCAAACCCATAGTTAGGTCAGAGTGTAAATCATCCAAGATGTGTATTAGATATGACTGTATCAATTTGAAAAGCCTACATCATTTCTTACAGTAGTTACTGTATTTAGAAGGTTTAGGGAAAAATCTGACTTCTGACCTCAAGGTCATCCGATGAGAGTGAAATTGCAATATGTGCATCATCAGAGTAAATCAAACCATGGTACCAAGTTTCAAAACAATTGGAACAAAACTGTAGGAGGAGTTGATTTCACATGACGGCTACTCTCTATGAAGTGAGGTGACATAGGAGGTCATAGGTCAGGGGCTCCAAGTCCTGCAAAAATAATCCGATCAGAACCACATTGCAATATGCACATCCTCAGTGTATATCAAACCATGATACAAAGCGTCAAAGCAATCGGAACACAACTGTAGGAGGAGTTGATTTCACAAAAGTGAGACAGACAGACGGACGGACGGATGGACTGACCCATAACATAATCCCCCTTCGGCCTTTGCCCAAAGGGCCTTTTGACCCCTTTGACCTTCGTCTGGCGGGGGATAAAAAGTAATCATTTTTTTGAAGACCAAGTGTAAAATAATGTAAAGTTGTTCAATCATTAACAGGGAGCAAAAGTTAGAGATTTTCAGCTGTTATCACGCAGTTACTACAAAAATCAGTGCAATTCAAAGTACTGCAAGGATATCAGTTTTTAGTGAAAATTGCAGTGTTGTTCTCATACACCTGCCAACAATCTCTCTGTGCTTAATGTGGACTTGATGCAAGATATTTACCACAGTGTAGACCATTTGTGAAGGCATATAGAGCTGGTTTGGATGTGGAAAAATACAGAAATCCAGGCAAGGGATGGAGCCAGTGACGTCTTGAAATAAAATGCACAAGAAAACTTCTCTGTACCTCTTGCAAAAAAAAAAATTAAAAAAAATGCTGAGCTAAAAAAAAGATGTGTTCTACTGATGGGAAATTTCATTAAAAAAAAGAACCTCTGACACATCATATCTGTGTCCGACTGAGAGAAAGTTGAGCTATATAATTGCAATGAAATGAAAAAAAAATACCGGACTCATCTCGAAAAAGTGTGCAGTTAGTGTTTGATTTGGAGGTACGTGGTGTTCCCGTCGTAAGACCGCTTCAACATATTCATGTTTGGTCAGAGAGATCCTCAGCTCGGCAGGAAGGAGGAGGCCGGACAAACTGACGTAACAGCAAAACAAATTATTTTATTTGGAAAGCGGCTCCCATAATCAAACAGGGCCGAGGCTAAAAGGGAAACTTAAGGCTCATAAAGGAGCCCTTTTTCAACCCGTAAAGTGTGTTTAATTTGGGAAGTTAGTTAGGCAACAAGCGTAAATTTGCTATGGAGGAAAAAAACTTGGGACAAATAAGGCCGCTGATACAGATACAGTATCTGTTTTATTTTTATATTAAACTCTCACTTCTTAGACATCTCACTGTGCTCAGTGCCCTTTAAAGGGAGAAGATTTACTGGAATTCTTCCATCTCCTCCTCGGTGATATAACGGTCGGGTTGAGAGGCCCAGATAAACAACCTGTTGCAGTCTGTCTGAGAGGCAGAGCAGACAAACAGTGGCATGCAAAGCTCTGTACACAAGCAAATATGCCATGAAAACTCTAAGAATGAACAGTGATTTCCTCTGTCTGTCCTCTGCTCTGTAGACACGAAACTGCTCAGTAAGTAATAATAATAATACTGCATCAGATTTATATAGCGCTTTTTCATAGACACTCAAAGATGCTTTCCAATGGATACATTATTCATTCACTCCACAGACAATGGTAGTGGTAAGCTACTACTGTAGCCACAGCTTCCCTGGGGCAGACTGATGGAAACATGGCTGCCAATCTTCGCCAACAGCCTCTCCGACCACTACCGAACATTTATACACATTCATTCCCAGTGTCATGGACACTGGAGGCAAGGTGGGTAAAGTGTCTTGCCCAGGAACACAACGGCAAGAGGACTGGGGAGAACCAAAGCTCAGCTTCGTGATGTTCTGTACAAAAGGGTCATGGGTCAGCTGTAAATTCAAAATTTAGCCCTCATTTAGCTCAGTTTTGATATTTGCCTCATTAATTTTGCTAACTATTGTGTATTTTTTTCCCACATTGCTATAGTCCTACAGTGTTGTCACTTTGTGTCCAATATGATCTACGCCACATTGTCTTATCTCTCCAAAAGAAAGCACATTCTCCTTTTAATGGAGCATTGCAAGTCAAGAGTACAAGAGTCTTACCTGATGGATTCCACCATTTGACCTCTGATGGGCTGCTTAGGGGCACTGAACAGCTGAAGAAAGGTCAAACAGGTGTTTGAACCATTGGTAGGAGACTAAGATCTGCATTATACCTCTTCTAAGCTCTTCGTGCTTAGAAGGCTATAAATAAGTGTGCTGCAATCCTGGTCCTAATTAAAAGTGTTCTCAGATGGACTGGTGAGATATATCATTCCTTTACCATAGCTCTAACCATACAACTGGGATAGGTTTCAGCCCTGATGCCACCATGAGTTGAACAAATGGTTGGGACAACAGATGGAAAGATGAATCCTCACAGTGCATCTGTACACTGACCTCATCTCTACAATAGTGGGCGAGATTCGCTGGTCTTGACTGGACCGTTGACTTCACTGCCTGACAATGGTCCCACAATTTCCACTGGTATTGGAAGGTTTAGTCCATATCTGTAAGCTTTTGAAGGTTTATCAAATGGACCCAGTCACTGATCCTCAATCCATATCAAATGGAGAGATCATTTTGAAGTCCTCAAGAAACACGTGTCCCAGAAAGTTTTTGCTGTAATGGGTGACTGGGAATTTCAGCTCCAGTTGGGTGCCAGTTGGACACATCTATAACTAGTTGCTGACCCCAGTAATGAGTTTAAATGACTTGTGGACCAGGCTTTAAACTTGACTTAAGAATATGCTAAGACCAAGTCAAAGATCTTCATGACCATTTTAATTTTTTCTGTAGTTTTCTTGTAGGATTTTGGTGGGGTGGCTGTGGCGCAGGTGCATGTGGCCGACTACTGATCGGAGGGTCATGGGTTCAATTCCCACTCTGTCTGAAGTCTGCATGTCAAAGTGTCCTTGAGCAAGACACTGAACCCCCAGTTGCTCCTGGTGGGTCAGGCCACTGCCGGTGCATGGCAGCTCTGCCGCCATCAGTGTGTGAGTGGGTGGACAGCAGGATCTGTAATGCACTTTGGTCATCTAGAGATGAGAAAAAGCGCTATATAGGTGAATGCCATTTACCATTTAAATGCATCAACTACCAGAACAAGCTACCAGCTAAAGAGGCAATAAGACACCTGATAAATTCCATTTCTCCCCAGAGACCACAGGTTACCTCCCTCCAAGCTGCCTGCACAAAGAGCAGTTTTCAGAGGGAGCAGTAGTCACCTGTAACATTGAGCACAAAGGGCATAAACAAGGAGAAGAGGAAAGACAGGATGTTTGTAATCTAAGTCCACATCACCGGACCAATTTAACTTGATTCTTTTTTCACCTTTTTTGCCTTTTCAAAGGACTCCATCGCCATTCTTTTCAGTCTACAGAATAAAAGTTGCATTGTTGTAAAGTTAGCTTTCTGTAAAATATACTTTGCCGTCTCTTATTCAACCTTAATTGCTCTTAGCTTTAATCCTGTATCTACATTAGTGTTATTACACTGTGCAGCACGGGCTTTGTTCCTCTTCGTTGTCCTTTAATCAAACCCCCAGCTTAGTGCCCAGCAATCAGAAATCACTGTTCAAAGACATTTTCAGTCACAGTCTCCTTTTATCATCTCAACTGGCTTACTGAATCACTCTTATTTCTATTTTTATTTTCATTAACTATGCTACCATCTTTATTTTATTGCTCACTATTTTCAAATATTTAAGTCTAACCCAGGATTTACACTGACTCTAGATGCAGTCTGTTGCAGATGCAGTACGGCTGGACTCTTGCGTCCATCCCTACCAACTCCATTTGTGTTTTGCAGCAGCATGGATGAGAACAGAGTTTGAAATACAAGATCATGCGAGAATTATACAAAATAACGCGAGATCTCAAGAAAGACCCGAGAGTGACCGAGATGAACCGACTGCGATCACATGGTGACAACAAGGAAGTGTGATGTAACGGCTCCCCACCTGGATTTTTGGGCTCTAAATAAAATGTAAGGCCACTGATTTTAATTCTATGAAGCGTTTGTATCAGTGGCGGACCATGTATTTTACAACTAAGCCTTCAGTGGTGATCTACCCGATTTAAGTGCCATTCATACCAAACATCATAAAAATAGCCGACAGGGCCGTCCACACAAAGCATGTTAAAGATAACTTTAACTATAAAATTATAGCTTTAAAAATCTTTACCTTTTCGTTGTGGAGCTCCATTTCCCTGCACACTTGTTCATTGAGCTGCAGATCCACTCTTGTTTCCCCAAAGTTTTAACAGTGCTGTTGCTTGTAAGTGTCCAGCTGGCGGCTTTGCTTTGGTGTCTGGCTGCTGCCTTGATAAAGGCCCTGTCACACCTACAAGATTTAGGCAGCCACAACGTATGAAAAATTTGGAGAATATGCTGCCGTACATCAAATCAGTTATGGCTAAGCTTTGTCTAAGTTAAGAGCACGCTGAAGAACGCAACGGCATAGCTCGCGGCGCTCCTATGAAAATTAATTTTCAGCAAGCTGAAAATTTTCCGACGTATCCAGCGTATGGCTGATATGTCCTGCATTCGCGGAGCAAATGGCATATTTGCAGCGTTGGTTCACAGGAAAAACCCGTACAGAGCTCTCTGGCTGCAGTGCATACATAGACACGTATTTGTTTGTATAACGGGACCTGTCAGGGTTTTTCCATTTGACTGAAATCTGTACCATCAGCTGTCCAGTGTTGTTCTGATAGATATGCCAAAATGTCAGAACACTGGAGGAGGAGGATCCAATCAGCTGAAGAACAGCTGTTTTCCACGATAAATCACATTTTCCTGTTGGCTGCGCCTCCCAGCAAAAGCACACTCCATGCATTAGCTTGTTTTGTTTTTTTTTTCACTTTATTGAAAATAAACTTTTTTATTGCCATCAGTTCGCGTCCCTTTGAGCCAGGTTGTGACGACTGTTATCTGATGTTCCTGATGTGTCACATCAGCTGTTTTAGGCGTGACTGTCCTGAAAGATTTGACAGCTCTACCAGGTCAGTCATGCCCCCCACCGTGGTCTCTGGAGGGGAGAATCATCTCGGGTGAAGAGAGATGATCTCTCGCACTCCTAGGATTCATGGATTGGGAGGTAATGGCAGTTTGGCATGACTGCACTATGCAGAAGTTATAAGCTATGCAAAAAAGTAGACGGTTATGCTGTTTATTCCATCTCGCTACAATGCTCCACACTTTGTATATATATTTATATATTGATGTGTATGTATGTATATCCACTGCTCTTATTTATATCTTCCGTATCTTCTTAATTATTGCTCTGAGTGTTGCTATCCCTGTGCTGTTGCAATTTCTTGCAATTTCCCCATTGTGGGACTAATAAAGGCTTATCTTATCTTAAAAGTTAGACTATTGTTGTGCATAAGTTGTGAATGTTGGCAACACACTAAGCATTAGTTGGTTTAAGTTACTTATAAGCAGTGTTGGGAGTATTACTGTAACGCCACTACTTTTGCAGTAAAGTGCTGTGTAACGAAATTACTGTTTTAGCTGGCGCAGCCGTCAGTCTCCTCCGTGGGTCGGTTTCCTGTCCTGCCCCAGTTCACACCGCAACCTGGTGGCAACTTCTCCTATCAAACCTTGATCACTGGTTGTCCAAATGGTGAGTAGCCCCCAACAGCTCCTACCTCTGTGATTAAACATGAGTATTTTTTGAGCAAGAAGCTTGCATTTAATGTCCACATTAAATGTATACAATGTATACAGCTACAATACAGTATATTGTAGCTGCTTAAGCAACTCCTTGCACTGGCATTTTGCTAGCTAGGATCCTCTGCATTGTGGGTGGAGGAGTCTAACCATCCAATCAAAAGACGTGAAAATGCCGACATCTGATTGGTTAAAGCAACAGGACAAGTTTAACAGTTAATTTAACCTACAGAGCCGCACTGTTAATTCCTGAAGGTCCAAGGCAGATTTGCTTGACCCTGGCAACACAGATGGCTGAAATATGATTGGACAAAAAAAACTCTAACGTGCATTACACTACTGGAAGGAGTGCAACCAAGAGAAAAGCTACAAAATGAAGAGAATAGACTATTGGGAATCATTTAATATATCCTCATGGAGCAGATGCAGTGGTGTGAAAAAGTGTTTGCCCCTTTCCTGATTTCTCATTTTTTTGTATGTTTTTTGTATATCACACTTAAATGTTTCAGATCATCACACAAATTTAAATATTAGACAAAGATAACACAAGTAAACACAAAATGCAGTTTTTAAATAAAGGTGTTTATTATTAAGGGTAAAAAAAATCCAAACCTACATGGCCCTGTGTGAAAAAGTGATTGCCCCCCATTAAAACATAAATTAACTGTGGTTTATCACATCTTTGGAAAGCTCATTTCAATTTCTCTAGCCACAGCCAGGCCTGATTACTGCCACACCTATTCTTAATCAAGAAATTACTTAAATAGGACCTGCCCGACAAAGTGAAATACACCAAAAGATCTTCAAAAGCTAGACATCATGCTGCCATCCAAAGAAATTCAGGAACAAATGAGAAACAACGTATTTGAGACCTGTCAGTCTGGAAAAGGTTATAAAGCCATTTTTAAAGCTTTGGGACTCCAATGAACCACAGTGAGAGCCATTATCCACAAATGATGAAAACATGGGACAGTGGTGAACCTTCCCAGGAGTGGCCGGCTGACCAAAATTACACCAAGAGTGCAGCGACGACTCATCCAAGGGGTCACAAAAGATCCCACAACAACATCCAAAGAACTGCAGGCCTCACTTGCCTCAGTTAAGGTCAGTGTTCATGACTCCACCATGAGAAAGAGACTGGGCAAAAATGGCCTGCATGGCAGAGTTCCAAGACAAAAACGATTGCTGAACAAAAAGAACATAAAGGCTCATCTCAGTTTTGACAGAAAACATCTTGATGATCCACAAGACTTTTGGGAAAATACTCATGACTGACGAGGCAAAAGTTGAACTTTTTGGAAGGTGTGTGTCCCATTACATCCAGCATAAAAGTAACACAGCATTTCAGAAAAGGAACATCATACCAACAGTAAAATATGGTGGTGGTAGTGTGATGATCTGGGGCTGTTTTTGCTGCTTCAGGACCTGGAAGACTTGTTGCGGTAAATAGAACCATAAATTCTGCTGTCTACCAAAAAGTCCTTGGTTCTGCAGCAGGATAATGATCCAAAGCACACCAGCAAGTTCACCCTTGAATGGCTTAAGAAAATCAAAATGAAGACTGTGGAGTGGCCTGGTGGCCTGAATCAGATTGAGATGCTGTAGCATGACCTTAAAAAGGTGGTTCATGCTTGAAAACCCTCCAATGTGGATGAATTACAACAATTCTGCAAAGATGAGTGGGCCAAAATTCCTCCCCAGTGCTGTAAAAGACTCATTGCCAGTCATCACAAACGCTTGATTGCAGTTGTTGCTACTAAGGGTGGCCCAACCAGTTATTAGGTTTAGGGGGCAATCACTTTTTCACACATGGCCATGTAGATTTGAATTTTTTATTTCCTTAATAATAAACACCTTCATTTAAAAACTGCATTTTATGTTTACTTGTGTTATCTTTGTCTAATATTTAAATTTGTTTGATGATCTGAAACATTTAAGTGTGACGAACATACAAAAAAATGAGAAATCAAGAAGGGGGCAAACACTTTTTCACACCACTGTATAAGAATGTAGGTTGTAAAAGTAATTCTGATACTGTTTAGACCAGCCGAGAAGGCTTTGCTGGCCCTGAGGGTCCACCACTGGTTTGTATGTTAAGTCAAGTTTTTACCTTTGCTGACACAGTGGTGGCGGAGTAGACCCAGGGGCGTAAATCCGGGGTGGGTGGGGGTAACGCAGGGGTCATGTTCCCCCTTTCCCCCCCAAAAAAAAACATTGTAAACACAAACATGTTTTATTTGAACAACATAGTAATGTTCTTTGAAGGCACAATACAAGTGGTGCGACTTAAAAACACACTGTTTGACATTTATAACTACTGAAAGATGAGAACACCCCCCCCATCCTCAGAGGGGTTTAGTCCAATCTGTTTCTCCTCGGCGGGCGGGGCTGTTGCGGCTTCTTTACACGCATGCTAACAGAGAGACAGAGAGCAGTAAGAGAATGCATTGAAAGGTTAATGAGTGACCGGTTAATAAGTTATTTATCAGTCCATGTTTTCAACAGTCACATACAGAACATGAAAAGCGATATTTCATCTCATTTGGCCAAAGTCTGCCAGTGTTATGCTGAGAATTGCTTGCGTGCCAAGAATTGCACCCCATCGTTGCAAGCAGGTGTTTAGTGTAAGTCAAGTCAATACAACTATATACTTTGAAAATACTTTGATAAAATGATTACCCTTTTTACCGACAATGCATAAATGCAAAATCTCGACTTTGAAGATTGTAAAAACGAGGAGTTGGATCACTATGATTTCTAACCCTCTTTGAAACACTAAAACGTGGGGCGAATAAACATAATTTAAAGATAATTTACAAGAGGTAATAACAATTTTTACTTCTAAAAATGTAAACATCCCACTCAAGTGGGACGCCTCCCACTTGAGGTGTTTCAGGCACGTCCCACTGAGAGGAGACCCCAGGGCAGACCCAGGACTCGGTGGAGAGACTACGTCTCCCAGCTGGTCTGGGAACGCCTTGGTATCCTTTCTGAAGAGCTGGAGCAGGTGGCTGGGGAGAGGGGAGTCTGGGCTTCTCTGCTTGAACTGCTGCCTCCGCGACCCGGACCTCCGGAATAGTGGTAGAAGATGGATGGATGGATGGATGGATGGACTTCTAAAAATGTATAATGGGTACTTCTAAAAATGCACAAATGGTTACAAGCCTGGCTGTGGTGTTATATTTTATAGTATTAGCAGATGGGATGAAATTCCAGCATGTTTTACATTAACTAATGCATTTTTGTCTATATTTGTTCATTTCTTCAGTCTTGAGTCTTTTTGCCTCCACAAAAAGAAACATAAGTAATAATGGATTGGTATTAATCATGATTACTGTAAATTAATCCACAGTATCACTATGATGAATCAGATTAAAAAATGTCATTGTTTGACAGCCCTAGTTTTAAGACTGAGATTTTGTTTTGTTGTTGCTTGTTAATAAATACATATTTCTGAAGAATAGTTTGATGTAGTTTTGTTATTCATTAACGTGTTTCTTCTAGTTTTAGAACTTACTCTGAGCATTAAATTCTTGTAAAGCTGCTGTGGTGGGGATCAGACCAGTGTTCATTGTGAGCAAAGACATTTTGTTAGACCATATATGGTGTAACTGACACCGACCACCCAATACAACTTTTGGTATTGCTGGTTGATTGTGTAAAAACCTGTAGACAGGTAGGATATGGACTAATAAGGAACTATAGCCACGGTTACATGTACCAAATTTCTTCAGTCTGATTACAATTCAGATCAGAACTTTACTGTTTACATTGATCCTGAAAAAGTTGATCTAATTAGGACGTGTGTTTCCATGTGTCACACGTTTGAACGGACTAAATGATTTTGACATGCGCACAATTATCCAACATTCCGGAAATAGTAGAAGAAGAAGCAACTTCCAATGTAAACAAACCTCGCTTTGTGTCTTTCTCTTTTTGAAATGGACCTGTATTGTGTTATCCAGACTGTACTTTTGCTTCTGTTGGTCTCCGTAATGAAGCTATAAGCCTATAGAGACTAACAATACAGACCAGATTTGTTTCACGCCTGCCATGTCTTCCGCCAGCTGCTGTAAAGGCGGAAATACGTCACGTCAACGTGTGGCTGACATAGACATGTGCAGTAAACATATTTTCTACTCAAACTTCAGAATAAGTGTTTACACCCGTCTCAATCGGAAGGAAATTTTGATCCAAATGAGTGTGATCGGGTCAGGATATTTAGATTGGCGTGTTTACATGAAGCATTTTTATTCTGATCAGGCTTTTAATCTGGTTACTTACTGTATGTCCATGTAAATATGCCTAATGACATAATTATCTAATATCATTATATATAACATTTGAGAATGTATCAGACAACACAGCAAAAATGGCATTTTTTTATGTCCCCCTTAAAAATTAAGCTCTCAGATTTCCCTGTTTATTGTCCCCCCCAACAGTGAAATGGGATTTTCGCCCCTGAGTAGACCTCAGAAAATAACGGACGACCATTAAATCATTTTTAATGATCAAACAGCTATTAAATACCACGAGATACCGCGGGACTTCCTTGTGGATTTGTAATGATCCTGGGGCACGGGTGGGTGTCGTGACCAGTTTCCTGTCTAATTTAGTGTTTTTCTGTCTGCTGTGTTTGGTTCCTGTTTAATTCTTGTCTTTTTGTATCTGTAGTATTATTATGTACATTTTGGTGTTCTGTTGTGTTTGCATCGTTATGGTTTCTGGTTATGTTTTATTTTGACAGCGCTGTGCAGCTTCCGGCTGTCAGACTGGTCGAAGCTACACACCTGTTATTCATGCTGTTATTTACTCCACTCATGCATCCACACCTGTCACCAATTATGTACTGCTTATAAGGGCACGGCAAACCTCTGGGGTTTGTTGTGTCCTTCTTCCACGTGGACCCGTCCTCAGGTGCAGAGCTATCGTCCTGAGTGTGTTTGGGTCCTGCTGTTGAGGAGAGCAGGAGTGCTCCGTCCAGGTATATGTTTCCCTTATTTCCAGCCGTGAGCCCCGCAGCCTTCGGGAGTGCTCTGGATGGATTCCGCCCCTGGCTCGTGTTCCCAACTTCATGTCCCCCTGGACATCGAGCCCCACTCTCCTCCAGCATCAGAATCAGAATCAGAATCAGAATGAACTTTATTGCCAAGCATGTTTACACATACGAGGAATTTGACTTGACATTAGGTGCGCACATAGGCGCACACTAATGACGCGGCAACCGTACAAGGCGCCTGATACAGTGAGGGTAAAGAGGGAGAGGGTAAGGGGATGACACATTGGGCAGAGAGAAAAAAAACATAGTTATCAGAATATCGCTCGAGTGAGCAAGATTATGATCACAAGAAAAAAAAACCCTCAATGCACATTTAGCAGACAAGTTACAAGTTACAAGCATTTGTTAGCATTTGTTATTGTGTACTTGTTTGTTAGCGTCACACACTCCATGCTTTAGTTTTTGTATGTTAATGTTCTTGTCTGTTTTTATGTTAATAAATGTGCGAACTCATAGAGAGCGTTTGGTGTCCTACTTTCGCTTCTTTCACGGGTGATTCACAACAGAAGAACACGACCACTTGGACACCAGCCTCTGTTGGTTTTGCAATTTTTTTCTTTTTCCCCCTTTTTCCCATCCTACATCTGCTGAGATGTCAGCAGGCGGAAGACAGTTTTCTCAGAGTTTGGGGTGGGAGCTCCGCGCTGCGCTCCGGCAGGTGGATGGACATATTGTGGACACTCGCGCATCTCCCACCCCTAAAGATCCGTTGTGAAACTAAAGCCTGGCAGAGGTGGCTGTGCAGCATTACTCCCGGCTCACGCTGCACGCCAAAGGAAGGGAGAGGGTTTTTCTGTTGGAGGATTTACAGCGAGAGTATTGTGGAAGGAGCTCCATCCATGAACCGAGGTCTGTGCCAGTGAGAGGGTGTTCCCAGACCTCGGCCCCATCGGCTCCTCCCCAGCCCCGAGCCCCGGTGTACCGCCTCCGTCACCAGAGACCCGAGTCTCTGCCTCCTTCCCAGGCAACATCAGTAGTGGGCAGAGGAGCCTCGTCTGATCCCACTGCAGCAGCAGGAACCATCGGGTGCTGGGAAAAAAGCAGGTGGGTTGTCATTCCTTTTTCTTTCACAATGATATACCTTGCCTTATTCCCAGTGATGAGGCTCAGCTACAGCAGCCAAGTTTAGCTGAATCCTCACCACCTGCTGCTGTTGTCTCACCCTCGCCTCCCTCTCCCGTGTGTTTCTTTGTGGCCTCTTGAGAGTCCGTCGCCCCTGGGAAGGAGCCGCCGGACGGCGGAGAAACCAGCTGCCCTAGGAGTTCCTTCTCTAGCCCTGCGGCCACGTCCGGGATAGGAGGGAAGCACCACCTGTGCTCTGAATCCTGAGCTGACAGTTGGGTGTCCCCTGGATTCAGCGACACGGGAGCCAGCACCGTCGGTGAGGTCACCTCCAGCAGCACCCATCCTGTCAGGAGGTCCACCAGCGGGGGGCGTCAAGCCTGGAGGCCATTTGGCTGCACTAACCATCATGCCTACTGCAGCGTTCATCGCAGCAGAGTCCTGGATGGCGGTAGAGCTCGAGTCCAGGCAAGTACTCAGTTCTGTTTCAACATCTACAGATATTGAGAATTCTTGTCTGGCTCAGGGTGAGGAGAATCGGTTGAAGATGTCCTCTGCTCCTGAGCTCTCCTCACCGGGCTCCACTGTTGCTGGTGATTTCTCTCTGGTGTTTTTTTATCTCTTTCCTTTCCCTGAGGTGGCTGTTCCACATAGAGACGCCCAGACGGAGAAGGCTAAGACGCCCCAGTCTGGATTGCCAGAGTCCTGGACAGTGGTGGAGCTTGAGCTCAGGCAAGTTCTTTTTTGTTTTCACGTTGTCTGTCTTAGAGAAATTTTGCCTGGCTCTTGGGTGGGGAGGGAAAGGTGCAGCCGTCCGCTGCGCCTGAGCTCTCCTCGCCGGGATCCACTGCTGCCAATGACTCTGACCCGGTATCTGTGTTTTGTGTGTGTGAGCCTTCTCCTGAGGCCTCCGTGGGTGCTGCTCCCCCTCCATCCAAGGCCTCCGTGGGTGCTGCTCCCCCTCCGTCCGATGTCTCCATGGGTGCTGCTCCCTCTCCATCCGAGGTCTCCCCGGGTGCAGCTACACCCCAGTCTGGGGCCTCCCCGGGTACAGCTACGCCCCAATCTGGGGACACCCCGGATGCAGCTACGCCTCAGTCCAGGGCAACCGTGGGTGCAGCGCCTCAGCCTGGGGCCCCATTGGTTGACCGCCTCCTTGGCCTGGTGCTCTCATGGGTCAGCCTGGTCACTGTGGGTACCATGGTCCGGTCTGGGGCCACTGTGGGTGCCCTGCCCCAATCCGTGGCTGCCGCACCTCAGCCTGGGGCCACTATGGGTGCTGCGGCTCAGCCTGAGGTCGTGATGGACTCCCCGTCCTCACCGGAGGTTCCCATGGCGCAGCCTCTTCCCTCGTCCAGCCTCCTCACTGATCAATCACCACCATCACCAGTCCCCACTGTTGGCCAGCAATTTTTGTTGGAGGCCAATCCGCCACAGCGCTGGTTCTGCCTTCCCCATCCTGATGACCAGGTGAGTCGCTGGGAGCCTGGGTTCCAGCTGCTGCTGCCTGGGGGGAAGGGGGTGTGTGTTGTGCTTGGCGGACCGGTGGCTCATGTACTCTGGGAGGCCACCTGACAGGTTTCTCCATCCAGTCGGGTGGTTCTGGTACTGTGGGCGGCCACTGGACGCGTTCTGCCTTACACTGCAGTGGTTGTGGGACTCTGGTAGACCGCCCGAACTGCCTTAGTCCCCACCCAAGGTCCCTGGAGTCTGGGCCACCGTCATGTTCAGGTTGTGAGTCATGAGTGTTTTCTTTTTGTTTTTTTTCATGTGCTGGGTCTTGGTCCCTCCATGCCTGCCCCCCCCCCCGGTGGGTTGTTTGTCTTGTTGGGGGGGTCTTCTGTGTGTGGGGGTTTTGTTTTTTTGTGATGTTACCCTGGGGTGTCTGGGCCCCACCCCTTGAGGAGGGGTGTCATGATTCTGGGGCATGGGTGGGTGTCGTGACCAGTTTCCTGTCTAGTTTAGTGTTTTTCTGTCTGCTGTGTTTGGTTCCTGTTTAATTCTTGTCTTTTTGTACCTGTAGTATTATTATGTACATTTTAACATTCTGTTGTGTTTGCATCGTTATGGTTTCTGGTTATGTTTTATTTTGACAGCGCTGTGCAGCTTCCGGCTGTCAGATTGGTCGGAGCTGCACACCTGTTATTCATTCTGTTATTTACTCAACTCATGCATCCACACCTGTCACTAATTATATACTGCTTATAAGGGCACGGCAAGCCTCTGGGGTTTGTTGTGTCCTTCTTCAACGTGGACCCATCCTCAGGAGCAGCGCTATTGTCCCGAGTGTGTTTGGGTCCCGCTGTTGAGGAGTGCTCTGTCCAGGTATGCGTTTCCCTTATTTCCAGCTGTGAGCCCCCGCAGCCTTTGGGAGAGCTCCTGCTGGATTCCGCCCCTGGCTCGGTGTTCCTGGCTTCATGTCCCCCTGGACGTCGAGCCCCACTCTCCTCTAGCGTTTATTATTGTGTACTTGTTTGTTAGTGCCACATACTCCATACTTTAGTTTTTGTATGTTAATATTCTTGTCTGTTTTTATGTTAATAAATGTGCAAACTCACAGAAAGCATTTGGTGTCCTACTTTTGCCCGTGAAACAGGTGATTCACGACAGGATTGTATCCAGCATCCGTCGAAAATAGACTTGTTGCATTTCATTAGTGAACTGAATCTGACGAAAATTAAAAGAACCGAAGAAGAAAAATTAAGTTTTTAAATCTAAGACACTTAAGTGCCATTCACAAAGGAAAATGCTGACATGAGGAAAAGAAATGAAAATTGATGTGTTTATATGAGCTGTGCCTGTTAAACAAAAAACAAAGCATGACATGGCACTCAGAGAATAGTAAAGTGAAATCTTTAGAGAACTCTATAGCAGCATTTATAGAGTCAGATACATTTCTTCATTGTCAAGGAGCTATACAAGTAAAGATGAAACATGAAAAAATATTTATCTGAAGGAAATTATCAAAAGAGCACTGTCACTAATTTCATGCATAAACTGTCTCACTGTTTTCCATGGCCAAACGGTACAATTAATAACCCACATGCTAAGACATTTGGAAAATGAACCATGCCGGCATGATAGCAGGAGGCTCATACAAGTAATTGTGAAAAAAATGCACAAATCATGTTTTTTTTCACTCATTAACTTACTAGTGCAATAGCAACAAGGCCTGGTCACTATGAGTCCTGCATCTCTTTAGCTATGGCTAACGACATTAAGCCTGACCAATATTCACTCTTGCTGGGACTTGGGAATACCAAGCTAGATAGCTTCCTCTTATAGTTAGTGGCCAACTACCAGCATATTTGATGACAGGCTGTAAATTGTGTCATTTGCAGTTTTGTGTAGTGCTCCACCCTGAATAGCAAAAGTTACAGTGTGTAGCGCTACTAGGTGATGCAGGCACTCAGTCTTTGGCAGAAGTGACATTCATCTGATCAGAGATTGATGTCCAATCAAAATGATTTTACACGGGTCATTGGCTGCACTTTTTCCGCATTTTGCTCCCATGAGTCTTAATGAAATGCTTGCAACACAGTATGTTGGTTAAATTTTCTTTATTTTATTATCGCAGCATCATTGTGAATCATCTTTTGCAGCATTCCTCAGAACGGCTTGTTTCACTTCATATCTCTTTAAACACCACCCTCCCTTTTATGTCACTATTGCTAATCTTTGCTGGCTAGCTCTTAGCTCAGATAGCCTGAGCCAAGTAACTTAAGTTTGTCTTAAAGAATGAATGAAATAAAGCATCACTGGTGGGCAGGGGTGTGTGCTTTCAGTGGTCGATAGGATATGACCAGTCCCTGGAGTACAGTAAAGCACAGAAACATTCTTGAATGAGTGGCTAAACTGCTAGCTTCAGCCAACCGCCTTGGGTGTCGGTTACAGAAAATAGCAATGCTAATGGTTCAATGTAGCGTCGCAGCAAAAATATAACAAAATAAGCCAGAGTGATGGAAGAGATATTATCAACTATGGATCAGTGAACAGATGGAAACAGTGATGTCTATTAGGGTGACTGAAATCTAAAGAAAATCACAATATAAACCATGCTTGGTAAGCCTGCTAATGTTTGTAGGCAGACAGCTGGCTGGCTAATAATAGAGCAGCAGGCAGGTATCCAGCAAGATAGAGGCTGTGTAGAGATGTTTATAATGTTCCGTAGTAAATACAGAAGAGTTAAAATGGTTTCTCAGACATATAAATGATATAAAGGATGTGTGTATTTTCAGTTAATCACCCCTTTAACGGTGGAAAATCTTGCGTTGCTTTAAAAAAAAAAAAAATGTGTGATGCCATCTGTACATCGGGAAGATATGCAAAATTCTATCAGCTAGCATGTTCTGAACATTTGTTCTGATGTATGCTGTCAAACATCAGACCAGGCAGAAGTTCAACTTCAGACACATTAAAATTAATCTAACAAATATCTAATGAAAATAATGTGGAGTGACTTTCATCACCACAGTTCTGCATACGTACATAACATTTTTACTTATTTATGTTGATTTCCTGGAAGGTGAAGTTTCAATACAAGTCAGAGAACGTACGAAGACACCACAATTTTGTCAGTCTCACTGAAAATTTTTTAATTCTGTTGTCTCTTTCTTTCTTTACCCCTTGCTCCCTTTCTTCCTGTCCTCTTTGACACTGAACTCCAGCTTTTTTCTTTTCCACAGACAGCAGCACAATCCCTTCTTCCTGTCTAGAAGGATTAACGTTTTCAAGGTTGCCAAGCTGGCCCTGATAATTCTCAGCATCTCCAAAACCCCTCCCTCCCACTCCGGCCCAGACCTGCCACCTCAACAATTAAGCAACCAGAGACGCTCCGTCTCTACCTCACATACTAATGCTGCTACATTGTCCAGCAGTTTTTCAAAAGCGAGCTCGGAAAATTAATCGACAGGTATGACGAAATGGGATAAACAAGAACTTCTTTTTAAATCAAAAGGAAGTGATTAAGTATTGTCTTTTACTTAAGAAAAATCACGAGACGTGTAATTAAGTTTGAAGGAAGAGGAAAAGACTGCCACGTATTGGAGGAACAAGCCTCAGTGGAGATCTGAAGAAGATTCTAGATTTAACAAATGAGCTCATGGTGTCTTAGATCTGTGAGAGTAAGAGTTACATAAGGCAAAACATAAGAGGTTTAAGCGGACCTTCATATTTTTTATAAATGAACATTATAAAGTAGCTTTAGCTCTACTCAGTGGAACTGGTGCAACTTTTTTTCTGATTGGCTGCCCCTCACAAACAGAAGGTTTCAACAGCTATTTGGTGGAGCTGAAATGCGCCATCCGTAGGACATCAAGCATTTCAAAAAAGGAGGAAAAACATCAGAAGCTGAGTTTTTAGAGCCGCCTGAAGTAGAGGTCTTTGGCTGATTGGGATTAACTCATGACATGAACCTTGGCCATGTTTAATATGCGCATTATAAGCAGTAGGTGATTTGAGAGGGGATGAGGGGGGATGTCATCCCCTTGTTAGCACACTGACCCCAAATCATCCCCCTAGTTAAACTGCCATTCCCATCCCCATAAAGAGTCCAAAAGAGTCCAAGGATGACTTACATTTACTGACTTACATTTACTACATGTTCTCGTGTAGCTTTTTTTTATATATAAAATTGTACTTTTGACTTTTCCCCCAGTCTTCTAAATTTGTGACTTTTTCCCATCTTGTAAATTTGTAAAAAAAATTTATCAGAAATTTGGGATTTATGGTAAATTTATGACTTATTTTTTTAAATTTGCATCTTTTATCATATTTTTGCACCGTTATTCTTTGAAATTCATACCCAATTTATATTCATACATGTGTATCTTATGCTAAATTTGTGAATAACCCCCCCATACACAAACACACACTCAATAACCACCACCACCCTTGTTAAAAAAATTGCCTGCTGTTTCTAACAGGTTATACATGACAAAACATTAAAAAACAAAACAAAACAAAGAAGTCTATGGTGATATTTCCCCAAATTTAAAGACAAATAAGAGAGTTGTGTCTCCCTTTTTTTTCTTATTCAATAAAAAAATGATAGTAAAATACCAAAAATGCCTTTTCCCTCTTTCAGACATACAAAATACAGTGGTGTGAAAAAATGTTTGCGCCCCTCCTGATTTCTCATTTTGTTGTATGTTTGTCAAACTTAAATGTTTCAGATCATCAAACAAATTTAAATATTAGACAAAGATAACACAAGTAAACACAAAATGTAGTTTTTAAATGAAGGTGTTTATTATTAAGGGGGAAAAAATCCAAACCTACATGGCCCCGTGTGAAAGTGATTGCCCCCGAAACCTAATAACTGGTTGGGCCACCCTTAGCAGCAACAACTGCAATCAAGCATTTGCGATAACTGGCAATGAGTCTTTTACAGCACTGTGGAGGAATTTTGGCCCACTCATCTTTGCAGAATTGTTGTAATTCAGCCACATTGGAGGGTTTTCGAGCATGAACTGCCTTTTTAAGGTCATCTCACAGTATCTCAGTCAGATTCAGGTCAGGACTTTGACTAGGCCACTCCACAGTCTTCATTTTGTTTTTCTTAAGCCATTCAGAGGTGGACTTGCTGGTGTGTTTTGGATCATTGTCCTGCTGCAGAACCCAAGTGAGCTTCAGCTTGAGGTCACAAACAGATGGCCGGACATTCTCCTTCAGGATTTTTTGGTAGACAGCAGAATTCATGGTTCCATTTATCACAGCAAGTCTTCCAGGTCCTGGAGCAGCAAAACAGCCCCAGACCATCACACTACCACCACCATATTTTACTGTTGGTATCATGTTCCTTTTCTGAAATGCTGTGTTACTTTTATGCCGGATGTAATGAGACACATACCTTCCAAGAAGTTCAACTTTTGTCTCGTCAGTCCACAGAGTATTTTCCCAAAAGTCTTTGGGATCATCAAGATGTTTTCTGGCAAAACTGAGACGAGCCATTATGTTCTTTCTTATGGTGGAGTTGTGAACACTGACCTTAACTGAGGCAAGTGAGGCCTGCAGTTCTTTGGATGTTGCTGTGGGGTCTTTTGTGACCTCTTGGATGAGTTGTCGCTGCGCTCTTGGTGTAATTTTGGGCGGCTGGCCACTCCTGGGAAGGTTCACCACTGTTCCATGTTTTTGCCATTTGTGGATAATGTCTCTCACTGTGGTTCGCTGGAGTCTCAAATCTTTAGAAATGGCTTTATAACATTTTCCAGACTGATAGATCTCAATTACTTTGTTTCTCATTCCTGAATTTCTTTGGATGGCAGCACGGTGTCTAGCTTTTGAGGATCTTTTAGTCTACTTCACTTTGTCAGGCAGGTCCTACTGAAGTGATTTCTTGATTGAGTACAGGTGTGGCAGTAATCAGGCTTGGCTGTGGCTAGAGAAATTGAACTGAACTTTCCAAAGATGTGATAAACCACACGTAATTTGTGTTTTAATGGGGGGGGGGGGTCACTTTTTCACACAGGGCCATGTAGGTTTGGATTTTTTCCCCCTTAACAATAAACACCTTAATTTAGAAACTGCATTTTGTGTTTACTTGTGTTATCTTTTTCTAATATTTAAATTTGTTTGATGATCTGAAACATTTAAGTGTGACAAACACACAAAAAAATGAGAAATCAGGAAGGGGGCAAACACTTTCTCACACCACTGTATACATATTTAAGTGCTTTCTTTACCGTTAGGCTGCATTTTTGCCACATGGCATGCCTGATTGTAGCTTACTGTATCTCTTGGTAAAGTAGTGCATAAACTTTCAAATACACTTATGAACTTCCCAATCTCCTTTAGCCTTTTCTTTTCATTACGCTCTTCTTTTTGGGTTCAGACTTTCCGCCACAGTTTAGAGTCTGGTCTGTAGGATGTGATCACATCTGACTCACAGTCTTGAACATTCCAGTTCATCCCTGAGCTTCTGGCAGAATGCAGAGGTCTCTGCGGCCCGGGCAAGTTGTTCCACACCAGACTGTGAAAACCAGCTTCCCTACGGGACTGGATTCATGCAGGAGGAGGCCGGGCATGAATTTCCCCAAACTTGCCACTGAGCTGGAAGCACGTTTTGACTAGCTTTACAACCCCCCCCCCCCCCCCCCACACACACACACACAAAGTGTCCAAGATCTTTGACATCTTCTCACAGATCCTTGACATTTAAGTGGATCTGCACTAACTCACAGAAACAGCTGGTGGCTGATCACCATGGCAACCTACATTCCTTTACAGGGCAGTAATCAGAGAGGGTCAGTCATTCCCTCACATGAGGGACAGACAAAACACTCCCATTCCGCTATCAATGCTGGAATTTAATCCACCCCACCTCCTCTTTTTCTTCCTCTTCTTTGTCTACATTATTCTCATAATTCAGAAAGAAAACAAGTGAACAGCTGCAGAAAAAAAAAAATAAAAGTCAGTGACTGATGCAATAAAACCAAGCAGAAATTGACCACATTTGTTCATTCATCCCTCCTCCCCAAGCATTAACCCACGCCACCTCCTCTCCTCCTCCCCCTATTGCCTATGTGGCACACAATACCTCCACAGTTTGAATCCTCATAACCACAGACTGTTTACCTGCAGGGAGCCATTATGGCTGCAGGTGTTTAAGCGGTAATGACAGAGGAGGCTGATTCCCCTGCAGCTTCTTTCTGAACCACATTTCAGCGTAAACTTTTAGAAAATAAACTGTGACGGGAAAAGAGGACAGGAGAGAGAATAGGCAGATGCTAGGAAATGTTTGCATATCAAATGTTGTTTAATTATAGACTGGGAAAAAAAAGATCCTTAAAAAAACAGAAAATCAGAAATTCAACACTGGAAATGCAGATTGTGCGATGATTCCAACAAAATGTCAGTAACTGTTGCTGCTTTTTTTTTTTTTTTAATCAGTAAACCTCATCTCACTGGATCTTGAGGCCAAATAAGTAAAATACTGCACATTTCTTTTGGACAGGCAGGGCCACATAACCAGACCAGGAGACCAGACTGAGACTTCTTACCTTCAGCTTTGCAGAGCAGAAACAGCAGAGAAGAAGTGAGCTGCGTGCAGGGCCCGGACGATCTGACACCCTCCTCACCAGCTCACACAGGACACATTTCCAATGGGAGGTCCCGGGCTGGACTCAGTTTTCCAGGTCCTCCCCCCTCACAGTTCTTTGCTGGTGGGCGGAACAGAAACTTCACCCTACCACAGTCTGAAGAGCTGATTTTTAGAAGTTCAGGGTTTAACTTTGCTGCTAACTTCTCTCTTGACCAGTTGTTAGATGTGAACAGATGAATTTAAGCAAGTTTTTTTTTTTTTTTAAAGCACACCCAGTAGGTGATTTGAGGGGGGCAAAATGACCCAAAATCATTCCCCTTGTTAACCTGTCCCCCATCCCCATAAAGAGTGTAAGACAGTGCAACTAAATGTGTCAGAGTATAATGGCAAACATACATAAAAGCTTGCATTTTATGAGAAAACGTTTCAAATACATTAGTAAAGATGTAAATTTGTGTGGAATTTATCACAAAAGGCGGCAAATTTATAGTAAAAAAAAGCCCCACCTTTTTTTCAACAAAAGTTGAAAATTTATCAGAAAAAAATTGATATATTGCTAAGAAACATGTTAAAGGTTGCACTTCCTGCACTTCCTCTGTGTCTCGAGGAAGAACAACCTGGACCAGAAGCTGCTGCTGGCCTTCTACCGCTGCTCGGTGGAGAGCGTGCTCACCTACTCTCTGGGTGTGTGGCACGCCGGCCCCACGGCCGAAAAAAAGGAAGGCCGTGCAGAGGGTCATCAACACCGCCTGAAAAATCATCGGCGGCCCTCCGCCCTCCCTGGAGGACATCTCCAGAGCCTCCTGTCTCAGAAGGATCGAGGCCATCATAGGAAACCACTCACATCCCGCCCACCACCTGTTCGACCTGCTCCCCTCTGGACGACGGTTCAGATCAATCAGGTCCCACACCTCCAGACTGACAAACAGTTTCTTCCCTTGGGCCATCCGGACTACAAACAGTCAAAAGCCCCACCCCCCTCCCTCTGAACACTCAAAAGCACAGAACTGAGGACCTTTTTAAGTATCACAATAACACACCTGTCTTTGCACTCTGCACTTTCATGTACATTGACCCATCCGTGAAGCCACGACCATTCTTATGTATAATCATTGGGCCATTTTATTCATCGTGTGCTCTGCACTCCGCACTCTTATGCACACAGTTCCGTCCGTGAAGCCACTATCATACCTGTGGGCTATTTTTATTTTTATTTCAAGCATATGTTTAATTGGGTATTCTGCAACTGTGTTTTATCTAATCCTTCTCTCTTACTTTATTGCCCAGCAGCCTGGTGGAGCACTTACAATTTCATTGTACTGTACAACTGTACAATGACAGTAAAACCTATTCTAAAAGTTTGCAACAAAAATATTACAAATTGGTAAAGAAAAGTGAAATTTATCAGGGAAAAAGTAAAAAAAAATTAAAAAATCTGCAGCTGTTCTTTGAAATTTATTTTTTTTTAAATTCCCCAATTTGTCATTCTTTTCCTTATAAATTTACAACTTTTTTATTAGAAATTTTTGACTTTTATGTAAATTTGCAACTTTTTCCATAGTTTCTTTAGTTTTTCTTGTAAATGTACTTTTTTAAAAATATTTTTTTCTTAAATATGCAACTTTAATAAATGTATTATTTGTTTCTTGTGAATGTTTTTCCTCATTCATTTTTTCCTCACAAATTTATAACATTTTTCTAATTAGGACTCGCTTATGGTAACTTAAGATGACTTTTGTTAATTATAAATTAGCATCTTTTGTCATTTTATTCCAATTTTATTCTTGAAAATCTGTTATTATTTTAGGTTTACATGTTTGTACCTAAATTTCTGAATACATCCCACCTCCACCATCTGTTGTTGAAAAATAGCAAATTGCCAGCTGAGCGCATTTATTGATATTAGAAATATGATAAAACTAAAATATGATAAAACTGGTAGACATAAGTATGTATACTCTAAACTCAGTGGCCACTTCCCTCTGAGAATTGTCATGAATTGGCCCTTCAGGGCAGGAAGAAGACCCACACGCTGAACTGTGAGTTGTGCATGAATTTAATAAAGAATACAAAAATATACAAAGAACAAAAACACTTACAAGAACTAAGGTGAAGCAGGAGTAGGATGAGACAGGCGTGGAATAACCATCTGAACTTGGTATTAGGACACGGCGCTGAATGGAGACGCCGCTGCCCTTAAATAAGACACGAAGGATGATTACAACTAAAGACAGGTGTGGGTCACAAGAACAGGGAGGAATCAGTCCAAACTAATGATGGCTGTGCTAGAAGGGAACCTAACCTGACAAGGGAAACGAACACAGCACACCGTCAAAACAAAAGCACAGGAGGACATAAATGCAAAATGAGAAATACAGTACTATAGGTGCTGGAAATAAACAAATACCACAACTAGGACGGGGAACAGAATATGCAATAATAACTACAGACTATCATGGCCAATAAAAGATACAAAACCCAGACGACTTAAAACAGAATATGACTGGCGCCTAGCGGCTGCCATAGCACCTAGCGGCTGCCCCGGTCTTGGATGTGCTCTGCAGAGCGTGCCCAAATGCCAAGTCACATTTCGTTACCAAATGTGTAATGACAATAAAGTTGAATCTCATCTCATCTCATCTCAACAGAAACAAAAAGCAAACTCAGATGGCATCCTACAAATTAAATACTAAACAGAAGTGGGGAAATGCAGAAAATAACCACAAATAACCAAAGGAGCGTGAGCACGGTTCCCCAGCCGTGCTCCGTATCCTGACAGGGAAAATCCTGTTTGAAGCCTTGCAATGGTGAGGTACTGTTGATCAATTGTGAGTGTCATATGCAGGTGAGCACTTGTCCCTCCCGTCCTGTTGAACTTTCCCCCAGCTCCGCAGGCAATCAGCTCAACTGCGGGACTGGACATACCTGCCGCCTCTTCCTTGCCAGTGCTTATAAGGACCATCTAGTGAAAGCTTCAGTGCTGGTTCGTTGGGTAAACTGCTTCAGCGAGTAAGTGTTTGATTTTGTTGAGAGAGAAATTATCACTCATGTTTCTTCTCCTCTTTTCTTTTTTCAGGTTGCTGCCATATGTGCAGTGTGCTTCCGGGGATTGTGTACGCACACCTGCTCCATCATCCTCACCCCGCCTCAGCTTCCTCACTCCACCCGGTCAGACCACACTCAACCTACTCCCAACCAGCTTCATCCCGCTGGTTCGTCTATTACTGTTGGTGCTCTGTCGGGTTCTCTGCTTGGTTCATGTAAGCTGCCTATTTGGTTTTCCACGTCACCATATCCCTGCTCTCATTAATTACTCTTGTCCTCCCCACATGCCGCGTCTTCCTCTGGTGAGTGACGGTTTCTCTACTAGAGCTTCTTTTTTGAAACTTATCAATAAACCGCTTAAACTTGCTTCTCTGTGTTTTGAGTGTTTTCTCTGGTGTTGCTTCTCGCACGTGAGCTGTTCTTTCTATCAACATGACAGTGAGGTGTTGTATTGGTCTCATAATGTCAAAATGTGAATAGCATGATGAAGAAGACTTTTTAAATACCAATTCTAATTGAACCAGAATATTTATTGGTCGATTCATGGATCAAACACCTGTTGTGAATTTTGTCGTTAAGCACCTTGTTAGAGAACAGCAAGTTATGGAAGAAGTACTGCAACACTGAACAGTTGAACATGTGCATTAAAAGGTTAGAGAAGGTCAAATTAAGTTCACCTGTAAAGGTTATAGTGCATTTTAGGTGCATCTTGAAATTTCACCCAAAAGCCAAATATCCCTAACTTTTTGTGAGCAGTATATATTGATGTAGACAGCAAGGAAAATAAGTATTGATCATGTCAAAATTTTTCTCATTAAACATATTTCTGATGGAGCCACTGACCTGAGATTTTCACCAGATATCAGTAACAATCCAAGTAATCCATA
Source organism: Pholidichthys leucotaenia (assembly GCA_020510985.1). Lineage (NCBI taxonomy): Eukaryota > Metazoa > Chordata > Actinopteri > Cichliformes > Pholidichthyidae > Pholidichthys > Pholidichthys leucotaenia. Next base: position 328,708,686 of record CM035840.1, on the reverse strand, counting down.
CATACAAAGAAATCAAGGCAACTGGATTCACAGAACAAGTTACATTTAATTAAGTGGAATGACACAGGGAAGAAGTATTGAACACACTTGGTGAAATTCTTTTAATATTTAGTAGAAAAGTCTTTGTTGGTAATAACAGCTTCCAGACACCTCCTGTATGGAGAAACTAGGCACAGGCATTGCTCAGGAGTGATTTTAATTCATTCTTCCACACAAACTGTCTTCAAATCTTGAAAGTTCCATGGGTGTCTTCTATGAACTCTGATCTTCAGTGTAGCTCTCTTCACGACAACAGACACAGGTTGGTTCCTTTAAACGGGCGTTTATTGGGACTTATGCACCTCCCTCTCAGTCACGCCGTGAGAACTCGTTGGCCGCTTGTCATGAAAAGAGTTCTGAAGGTAAAACAAACTGCTTGGCTTCAATCTTCAATCAAACTTAAGTGCCAGATAGCTGAATAACGTGGCACAGCGTTCTTCTTATTTCCGCTATGTGCTACAATAAAAACAATCCCAGCGGCACTCCAGACGGAAACATCAGTTCCGGTCAGGAAACAATAAATTTCAACAAACTATACAGTTGCAACAACCAACATGTAACGTACAGAAAATATATAATTTTATAACAACACTTACACTCCCACCAAATCACTCATTGATTTAAATGCGGGATTTCTTTTTTATTTTTTTTTTTCCACAATATCTTTATTGAACCTTTTTTTTTTTTTTAACAAACATGATACAAACAATCAAACACTAACACTAAAGTACTACAAAAAAAAAAAATGCACTAAAAACACCAACAACCACCAACAAAATCAAGTCTTCAACAATGCTCCTCTGTTTAGTCTAGACAATCCAATACATAAGTATACATATTATGTTCACCAGTTTGGAATTTACAAGGTCCACACACATCATTCACCTTCTTCTTCAAGAGTTATGTTTAAATTTTTTACATAATCAATAAAAGGTCTCCATATATTCTCAAACACAATTTCCTTTGATTTTAGTATATATGTTATTCTTTCTAATGGAAGGTTTGTTAACATCTGTCTTAACCACTGAGTCACATCTGGTCTATGAGTCTTTTTCCATAATAGTGCAATACATTTTTTGGCATTAAGCAAACTGAGGTCTATGAATGTTCTTTCACTTTTATTAAAATTATGCTTTTCTGGGTACAGACCCAACAAAAACAGTTTAGGTATGGGGTACCCCCCCACAGCAGCCACGGACAAACACAGCGCTGGACTAGAGCAATTAACAGGACAGTGAGATGTGTGTGTTGAGATCAATAGGCAGCCTTCCTGTGCTTAGTTCAGGCACCAGCATCCTGTGGATATGTATGACGCAAATGCAAACATTCATGCTTCCTGCTCGCATTGTGGTACAAATGTCACATGTCTGAATGCATTTCCTTTGATGATAAAATGCCTTTGATGTATTGTCCGTTGCTGGGTATTTAAGTGGCTGAATTCATATGTTCACCCTCTGTTCTTCTTCTGACTGCTTCTGACTACAGCTCATGAGAGCCTGAGAGCGATCCCCAGCATGCTTATACAGCAGCTGGGGTGAGCTCCGTGATGGCGATGATTTGATCAATAAACTTCAATAAAACTCCAGACGCCGTGTCTTATTTTAACATCGCCACATTAGGATTCAATATGATTTGTTTTGAGATTATTTTTTCAATTGTTACCCTCACCTCTTCCCAAAACATTCTTATTAATCTACATTCCCATAAACAATGAAATAGGGTTCCTTTACTTTCCATGCATTTTGTGCATGTATCTGGTATATTTTTGTTATATCTATTTAACTCCTCAGGTGTAACATACATCCGCATTAACCATTTGAAATGTATCAATTTAAGGCGTGCATTTATTGATTTGGTTTGAGCTTCTGTACAAGCCAATTGCCATTGTTCCTCTGAAATTTCAATTTGCAGATCTTCTTTCCAGTAGTTTAATCTTTTCAGTGAATTTTCACTTGAAGATAGTGTCAATGAGTTATAAAACTCTGAAATAATACCCTTTCTTTTACTATCTTTCATCATCATTTTTTCCAAGGATGAATAAATAGGTCGAGTGAGAGCTTTATTTTGATTTGATGGAATAAAGTTTCTAAGTTGAAGATATTTAAAAAAATGTGTTCTATTGAGATTAAATTTGATCCTCAGCTCTTCAAAAGACATTATGTTGTCTGCACATGGCAAATATAAATCCTGAATCTTTTGTATCCCTTTTAAATTCCATACTTTAAATACAGCGTCCGCTCTCCCTGGTTTAAAATATTGATTACCCCATATTGGACTAAATTGTGACAATAACTGTGGTTCTTTTAAATAGTTTTTAGCTTCACACCATATTTTGATCATATGCTTTACAAATGGATTTTTAACTTGTTTTTGTAATTTTTTTGCCGAATCTGAGTATATGAATATGGGAAGAGGTAAAGGTAAATTGTATGATTCCATTTCAGTCCAGTGAGGGAGATCATTTGATGAAAAATAATATGTCATAGACCTCAGTTGTGCCGACCAATAATACAACATAAAATTTGGACATTTCAGACCTCCACGATCAAATGGTAAATATAATAAAGACAGACGTAATCTAGCCCTCCTGTTGTTCCATATAAATTCCACTAACTTTTTTTTTATTTATTCTTGAGAATAGATCTAAAGGTGGTGATAAGGGAATGTATTGAAATAAATAAAGTATTTTAGGTAAAATATTACTTTTAAGTATATTGATTCTCCCGATCATCGACATTGGTAGTGACATCCATCTCTGAGTTAACTCACTGATATCTGACATTAAGGCTTCATAGTTGACACTGGCGACTGATTCTAGCTTAGGCATAATTTGGATTCCTAAATATTTAAACTGATTTACAACATTGAATTGATTTACCTCAGGGGCTGGGTAATTTCTCTGGGTCTCATTTAGCATTAATATTGAAGATTTAGTTTTATTTATTTTATATCCTGATATTTCCCCAAAATTCTTTATTAAATTCAACAAGGTTGGAATTGATTTTTTTAGATTCGACATAAACAAAATTATATCATCGGCGTACAGGGAGATTTTATGTTCTGTTGGTCCAACTTTAATTCCATATATTTGTGAATGTAAACGTATCGCTATCGCTAAAGGTTCAATTGCCATAGTAAACAGTAAAGGTGAAAGTGGACAGCCTTGTCGACATCCTCTATTGATTTTTATTGGTTTTGAAATATTGTTATTTGTTAGGATTTCTGCTGTAGCATTATTGTATATTATTTGAACCCATTTTATGAAATTATTTCCAAGTCCAAACCTTTGTAGGACTTCAAAAAGAAAGGGCCATTCAACTCTATCAAAGGCCTTTTCGGCGTCCAATGATAGGAGAGCTGTATCCGGTGCTTCTTTATTAAAATAAATAATATTAAATAGTCTTCTTACATTATGGAAGCCTTGTCTACCCTTTATAAAGCCATTCTGATCTCGATTAATAATATTTGGTAAAATTTCTTGTATTCGTCTTGCTAAAATTTTACAGATTATCTTAAGGTCGGCGTTTAATAGGCTTATTGGTCTCATATTTTCACATTTATTAGAGGGCTTACCTGGTTTTGGCAGCAGTATAATTAAGGCATTATTTATGTATGATGGTAAATTATTATTTTGAAATGCTTCTAAAACCATTTCCAAAAAAGGTTTTATTAATTTATTCTTAAATTTTTTATAAAGGTCAACTGGAAGACCATCTGGTCCTGCACTTTTTCCTGATTTCATATTATCAATGGCTAGCCCAACTTCTTCTTGACTAATTTTAGACTCCAATATCTCCCTGTTTTCATTTGGAATACACGGTATAGATAGTTCATTCAAAAACCCATTTAGTTTTGTTAAATCAGGTTCATTTTTGGTATCATATAATTTTTCATAGTAATCTCTAAAGGCTCTATTAATTTCTAAAGGATCTATAACTACCTGTCCTTTCCTTATAATACTGGTAATTGGTGTTTTAATTTCCAATTGTTTAATCTGCCATGCTAATAATTTTCCTGATTTTTCACCTTGTTCATAAAAAGATTGTTTCAATCTTAGAAGACTCGAGGCAGCTCTATTCGCTGATTTTTTGTCGTATTCAGCTCTCAAAATCAGTAATTCATTCTCCAACCTTGGGTCACTTCCTGCATACACTTTTTCCTGAAGATTTTTTATTTTATGTTCCAATTTAGCTCTCTCCTCTCGAGTCTTCTTAGATTTTGATCCTGTATAACTAATAATATGTCCCCTAATAAAAGCTTTGAAAGCCTCCCACTTTACACATGCTGATGTTTGTGTAGTATTGATGTCAAAGAACTCGTCTATCTGTTTTTCTATATACTTGACAAATTCCTCATCCTGAAGCCATTTATGCTGAAATTGCCATCTACCTGATTCCTTTGTCAATTTTTTATCTACATATATTAGACAACAGGGTGCATGATCAGAGATCACGATGTTATCATAAAAGCAGTTTTGAATCTTGGACCTTAATTCTGTGGAAATCAAAAAATAATCAATACGTGAGAATGTCTTGTAGGTACTGGAATAACAAGAATAGGCTTTAACTTGTGGTTTCATTTCTCTCCATATATCTAATCCAGTCCTGTTGATCTATCCACACCTGGATTCAATGTACAATTAAAATCCCCTGCTATTATATGTTGCCCTGTAAGTGATGATAAGATGAGAAATAAATTAGCAAAGAACTTCTGATCATCTATATTGGGACCATATAAGTTCACAAGATTTATATTTTCTAATAGCAAAGAACCTTGAATGATTACATATCTTCCAAATTTGTCTCCAATTACATTTTTCACTTGAAAAGGAACTGATTTATGTATGAGAGTCATAACTCCCCTGGCTCGGGATGAAAATGAAGAGGTGAATACACTTCCCTGCCATCTACTCCTAATTCTTTTAACATCCTCCTCTATCAGATGAGTTTCTTGTAAAAACACAATTCTTGAACCCATGTCCTTTATTTTATTCATAACTTGTTTAAGTTTTTTTAAATTTTGTAGACCTCTGCAATTCCATGAAGTTAAATTAAGATTAACACTTTGGTCCATGATCAATAGAGAGTTTGGGATTACCTTGCAGTGTAAACATGCTCATACAGAGAAGCAAAAACATGAGTGGTTGAACATTCATCCTACAAACTACACACAAACAAATTTCCCCTTCCCACACTTGTGGCAAACCCCCCAAAATCAAAAGAAAAATTCTGTCTCCCGATATAGCCATCGACCGTTCCACACCCACGGGGAACAGCCCAAGCCACTCCTTCTTCATCCTCCCAATCACCCTAACTCTACTGCTTTTAATGACGTAACATTAACTCTCCTCTGTAGTTTTCCAACTTAACTCCAAAATTTTTAACAACTTTGTACATCATAGTTTTTTTTTTTGTTTGTTTTGTTTTTGTTTTGTTTTTTTAATATATAATACAATCTATATTTTGTAAACTTACTATTTACTTCAAGTCAGTCAGATGCCTGTGCAAATGCTTAATTATTCTACCTTATATTTTGTTCATGCTTAGCTCCCACCAGTCTCTTCTTCTTCTTTGATCTTCTTGATGAACTCCTGCGCCTCCTCTGGGGTCTTGAAGATGTGGGTTCTGCCCTCATACGTGGTCAGCAGTCTCGCAGGATAGATTACACCATGACGAATCCCAAGGTTGCGCAGCTCCTTACGTACGGGATCAAACTGCTTCCTCAATTGCTGGATTCCTGTGGCCAAATCTGGGTAGAACCGCACCTGCTGGTCCTGGTGTTTAATCTCTCCTTTAGCACGTGCAGCGTTGAAGATCTTCATCCTGTCTCTGTTGCTAAGAAACTTCATAATTAAGGTCCTCGGCGGTCCCTTATCTCTCCGTGGGCCAATACGATGTGCTTTTTCCAGAACCACTGCTGATTGCAACTCCTCGCTGCCCAGCACCTCCAGAATCCACTTTTCCAGAAAGGAACATACGTCCCGACCTTCTGATTCCTCTGGAAGACCCACCAGCCTCAAATTATTCTGTCTCGACCGAGATTCCAAATCCAAAATATTATCTTCCAGAGATTTATTTTTTTTTTCCAAAGTGCGCACCTTTAATTGAAGACGGGTGACGTCATCTTCAGCACTAGCGAGACGGAGCTCCATCTGCGCCGTTCGTTCTACACAGTCACCCAATTCCTTTCTTATTCCTTCCAACGCTGTCATAATCCCATCAAATCTAGAGGAAAAGTCCGCTCTCATTGAACTCATGGCAGCCATCAGCACATCTGCGCCATTCCCCGCAGAAATCGCACCGTTGCCAGCCTCCTCCGCCATATATGGAGTTTTGTTTGCTGCGTCACAGACCTGAAAGTCCGTTAATTTGGACTGTTTCGGCGGCTCGCTTTTTCCTTTTCCTGGTTTTCCAGCCTTAGGCTTCGCCGACATATCCTCGCCCAAATGCTGGGATACGTTCTGTCCCAAATGAGAGAGTTATTTGCCGATTTTTTTCTCCAGGAGCAGAGCAGAGCGAGACACGTCCGTCCTACGTGGCAGCCATAACCGGAAGTCAACTACGGGATTTCTTTTAAACACAGATTATAAATGGAATCAATGGCTTGGGTTATTTGAACTCTGAAAGAATGTGACTCACTTTGTTTAATTTCTACTTAATTTGCCTCAAGCAAGGTAACCACCTTGTGAATGGGCCTTTGAAGGTAAGCCAGTCTAGGTTATATCGCTTCCTTGGTGGTATACACGCTCATGATGATGCTTGACAAGCAGTGTTGAAACATGGGATTTCTTTGGAAGGATCGCCGGATGTTTTACATCATGGTGCAAGGCTGACTGGGACAATCGTCCTCCTACCCTTAGGACATTGTTCTTGTCCAAGAAGGCGTTCAACTTATATAACTTGCTGTACTTGTTCAAGGTGTCTCCCTTCTGAGCTTTGATTTTTTGTATGTCCGCAGCAAAGGCATCTTCTTGCACTAGCCTGATGATAAAGCTTTCTGCTTCCTTTCTTTCTTCAAGACTGGTTGCTTCATTTGTTCTTGGCTGAAGTCCTTTGATTTCTTTGGCAAATCTCTTGAGCGTAGCAATGGCTCTAACTGCCCTGGACCAGTCAGAGAATTTGGCGAGGCGTTTCGCCACTGACTCTATTCCTTTCATCATGACTGTATGGACATGGGCTTTGCGAAGTTCAGGGTCAGTTCTTTCAACATCTCCCACCATTTCCTCTTCACGTGGAAGATTCTGGTGCCAAAGAAAATCAGGTCCTGTCAGCCAATTAGACTCTTTTAACTGAGCTGCACTCAATCCTCTTGAAGCGCAGTCAGCTGGGTTGTTTTCAGTGCTGACATGTCGCCATTGTGCGGGATCTGTGCTAGATCTTATGCATTGGATCCGGTTGGCTACGAATGTGTGGAATCTCTTTGCATCATTGTAGTTAGCTTCGGGATTTGCACAGCCGACAATACTCCAGCCAAGATCAGTTCGCTGTGCATATGGATGATTGTCTTTCCCAAACAGAATTTCTCTTGGAAGAAGGGCTTGTTGGCAGTTGTAGCTGATTAGTAGTCCTACTTCACAATCTAGTGGTGGTGGAATCTTGTCTGCCAGTTGTTCAAGATGAGGCCACTTTAGTGCTGTTTCAGAGGTTGGAATGTGTGACCAATCTGCTGGGATGAACTCTCGTGTGAAAAGTGCTGGCAATGGAATTCTTCTCTCTAAGTTGTATCCTCTCACTTGCAAGTTTGTCAGTTTCTGAGAGGTTGTGACTACTGATTTTGTAGTCATTGTGGACAGCCGCAAGCTGACATTCTCTTTGCTTGTATCGAGGTCTTGGGCTATTTCGTCTAGGATGAAAGCTGTATCGCTTTGAGTGTCTAAGAGTGCATACACAAGAACTTCGTGGTCTGGGTGCTTTGTAGACGAGATCCAGACTGGTACGATTGAGGATGTTTGTGTGTTTGGGCCCTCTTGTATGACTCTGTTGGTAGTTGCTGTCGCAGCTACTTCTTTGATCTCTGCTTTGTCCTTTGAGTTATCTTCTCCTTTTGGAGCAGTCAGCCTTTGACGGTCTTTAAACTTCTCCTCATGCAAACATGTCGGATGTCTTCTTTGGCACCTCTGGCATGTACTTCTGTTGTCACACTCCTTTGAGTGATGTCCTACATTCAGACATCCAAAACAAAGCTTCTCTGCTTGCACAAACTTGACACGATCTTGAACTGTCTTTTCACTGAACTTTCTGCACTTAGCAAGGTCATGTCCTGCTCTTTTGCAGAAAACACATGATGGAATGCTGCTCTGTTTTGTATCTGTGGCCAGTGTCTTTGCTTGAATAGTTTGGCTTCGGGTGTGTTTTGTTTTCTCACCTTCCACACTTTTGAGCGCTTGAATTGAGGATATGGGATCACAAGCAAGGTCTGCTTCCTTAGACAGGAAGTCTACAAACTCTTTAAATGGTGGATAATCAGCGTTCGCTTGTCTGACTTCCATCACTTTACGGTTCCATTTGGATACCAGCCAATCTGGTAACTTCAGCAGAATTTTTTTGGCTTTCATTACAGTCATTAAGAATTTCTAATGTCTTCATGTGGGGCATTGCAGCCTCACAGCTCTTAAGGAAGTCTGCAAATTCCCTTAATTCACAACCATCTTTTGTGCTTATTTTTGGCCATCCATGTAGTTTGTCCCTGAAGGATTTCCCAATTATAAATGGGTCTCCAAAACGTTTTTCCAAAAGCTGCCAGGCCGAGTCATATGCAGCTTCAGTGCCCAATAAGAAGAATCCTTCAACGGCCTTTTTTGCAGCACCACCTAAATACTTCCTTAGGTAATACAGTTTTTCATTCTTTGGGATGTTTTTCCTGTCAATCAATGTTTCAAAAGAGAGTCGCCAGTCCTTGAATCTCAAGGGGTCTCCAGTGAATAATGCAGGCTCTGGTGTTGGAAGACGATTCGCATTTATAGCTTCCGTTAGCATGCGGACCAAATCTGAGGTGTTCTGTACTGTAGGAATGGGTGGAGCTTGAGCTGTGACTGGCAGGGACTGAGGAATGAAGGAGGGACTTGAGGCATTGAGGGCTTGTGTGGTGACTGGCAGAGACAGAGGGATGAAGGAGGGACTTGAAGCATTGAGGGCTTGTGTGGTGACTGGCAGAGACTGAGGGATGAAGGAGGGACTTGAGGCATTGAGGGCTTGTGTTTCTCCAAATTCAACATCATACAGCAATTCAGCTGTTTTAAAATTTTCTTCAACTTGATCATAGACCATTACTCGTGCTCTTGCAGCATTTAACTTCTTCACTTCTTCCAAGCATTTAAGCCTTCTACGTTTGTCTTGCATTTCTTGTTGTCTGGCAAAGGTTTCAGATTCAAATTGTGCAAGCCGTTGTTTATCTTCAGCCTCTAGCCTTTGGAGTTCAGCCTCTTCTCTTTCTTGTTCATCCAATACTGCTAAAACTTCCTGGGATGCGGCAGCCTCCGCTGCAGCCTCACATCTTTTGGCTGAGTTAGTACTAGAACGAATAGAACATTTTGATTGATGAGATGGTGGCCTTGATAAGGAGCAAGTTGAGTTTAGAACTGATCCAACATCGGGCCAAGGTTCATCCTCTTCTTCTGTTTTAGGCTTCTTAAGCTGCCCTTTTGCCTTTTGAATGATTAACTCTGAGAGTGAAACGCAGGTGTCTACTCTGCGTCGCAGATCTGGCTCAGGAGTTTGTATTTTGCGTAATGTTTCATATATGGCTTTTACATCGGAGCAAGTGCTGCTTATATTTTCAATCAGCTCACTCAATTCATCCTCTGAGGCTTCGATGGTCAGTATTTCCTTGCCTATTCTAGCATGGTACCTCCATTTCTCATAAATGATTCTGTACCGTCGTTGGATACTTTTCATCTTGTCTTCTTGAAGTTCTCTCCCCTTCTCTGTGAGGGTTCGAATTCTTTCGCCTCTTCGCAGCCCTTCTGCTTCTGCAGATTTGGTAACTTCAGGTTGGGCAGATGAGTCAGCCATCTTGTGGCAGGTCTCAGTGTTTGTGTCAGACATTCTGAGATAACTTGAACAACAGTGAAACAACTGGATGATGTCTAGTTTGTAATTATACTGACTTCAATACTGCATTAAGATAACTGTATAAACATTTAAACTTAGCCACTTTTCAGCTAACTTCAATTTCAAAGCAAGAATAAAAACAGTGAAATTACCTAAACACAATATGTAAATATGAACTTTAACAGATGAGATAATATGTTTAGAAATGCATTAAATTGCTTATTTTACAAAATAGGAAAAAACAGAGTTGGGTTAAGTGCCCTTTAACTTCACTGAAAATGCCCTTTAAGCTTGTTGAAATTTTATAGATACAAAGCTTGCATAAATCTTAGTTTCAGATTAAAATGCCATTTTTTTTTTTTTATTTAAGTTTTTGTAAAGGGTATACAGGTCGTTACAGCAATGCAGTGTTTACATTTTCATCACATGTTCCCTTATTTTCAGATATCTGACAACATTGGAAGATTAATTCTTACAACACCCCTTTTTTTTTTTTTTTAAAGTGAAAGAAAAAGTGAAATTAAAGAGAAAAAAAAACAAGAAACAAATAACAAAAAACAAACAAACAAACCAGTAAAAAACAAACAAAAAGAAAAAGTAAGTAAATAAAGAAAAAAGAGCATCTGAGTAGCGTTGGAACAGAGAGCGGAACCATTATTGAAATGGTATTTGTCAAAGATTAGATCTAATGGAAGACACATATGCGGTCCAGGGTTGCCAAAAGTTCATGAACACATCCATGTCCTGTCTCAGTGCGAATGTCAACTTTTCCATCGAGTAAATGTCTTGGATCACGTTAGTCCAATCTTCAGGTGTAGGACAGTCCTTCAACATTCATTTTTTAGTTAGAGCTTTTTTGCTTGCCAATATTAAAACATTGAATAAGTATTTTTCTCCTCGTCTTTCCAGTGAGTCCGGTAGTAAACCCAAATACAAAGTTACAAAAGAAAAGGGAACTGTAATTTTGAATATTTTCCCCAATATTGTCTGTACATTGGTCCAATATTGGTGGATAACTGGGCATGACCAAAACACATGAAAATGATTTGCAGTCTTTTCACCACACAAGCGCCAACAGTTCAATCCCTTATGGGTAAATTTGTTTTGTGCAGGTGTTCTGAAAAATCTTGCCAAGTTTTTCCATCCAAATTCTCTCCACTGCAGGGATGAGGTACTTTTCCATTGCTGTTTATTTAGCTTTTCCCATATTTCCAGTTGTAAAGTGAAATTCCCCTCTTTTTCCCATCTCTCTTTTATATAAGATGTGTTGTCTCCTTTTAAGTCTTGAAGACCTTGGTATATTTTAGAAATGTATCTGATCCCTGGGATCCCTTTATATGCCATTAAGAAGACCTTCAGAACACCTGACTGGGCCCTTTCCAAAACCTCCTTTTTAAGTATATTGTTTATGTGGTGTCTAAGCTGGAAGAACCTGTAAAGGTCTTGATTTATTAGGCCTTGTTTTTTCAAATCTTCAAAACTTCTTAAGATTTGCCCTTTAAAAAAATCGTAATATTTTATCAGCCCTTTCTCCTTCCACTTTTTAAATCTGGTGTCTGTTTTATTAGGAGTAAAGTCCTGATCATAGGCGATCCATTGCAGAAGTCGATAGGGCTCTTTAGTTTGATTCTCTCTGACTATCTTAAACCAAATTTTTAGCGGGGTCTCTATCCACGGGTTAGTGTTATTCAAAAGCTTAGGTAAGACATTGTTCCCTATTATCGCCTGTAGGGGGATGTCACTTGTTATTTGGCATTCGATCTCCTTCCATTGTGCAGTGTAGACTGGGTTACATATCTCTACTAAAGTTTTAATTTGTGCGGCTTTAAAGTAGTCCCTGATATTTGGCAGCGCGAGCCCACCTTTGTCTTTGTTTAGCTGTAGGGTTCTATATCTGATTCTAGGTCTCTTGCCCTGCCATATGAATCTTGAGATCCTTCTGTCCAGCTCCTGCCATGTTTTTTTGGGAGGTTCTACCGGTATTGTTTGGAAAAGGTATAGAAGACGTGGAAGTATATTCATTTTGACTGCTTCAATTCTTTGTGCAGTACCCAAGAATGGTATCATATTCCATCTTGCTAGGTCAGATTTTATTTTTGTCACCAGTGGATCATAGTTTAGTGATATAATTTTGTTGAGTTGTTTCGGGATATTGACCCCCAGATATTTCATAGATTCCGACTCCCAGTTAGTTTTGAGTTTGCTTAGTGAATAATGATTTGGGTCATAGTTGAATGTTAAAACTTGGGTTTTATGCATATTTAATTTGTACCCCGATAAATCTCCATACTCTGAAAAAACTGAGGTTAGTTCTGGTAAAGAAGTGTCCGGCTGCCCTAGGTATATTAAAATGTCATCAGCAAAGAGTGCTATTTTATGTTCCTTCTGACCAAGTGTAATACCTTGAATTTTTTGGTTTTGTCTTATCCATTGGCTCAGAGGTTCTATGAAGATTGCAAAGAGCAGTGGAGACAGGGGGCAGCCCTGACGACATCCTCTTTCCAGTTCAAAAGATGATGATAAATTACCGTTAATCCTTATTTTAGCTGTTGGTTTTTTATATAATGCCTGTATAGTTCTAATGAAGTTGTTATGAAAATTGAAACTGGATAAGATTCTATATAGAAAAGACCAGTCAACCGAATCGAATGCTTTTTCAGCATCTAATCCCAATATGACTGCATTTAAGTTATATTTTTTTATATGATGAATTATGTGTAAAGTGCGTCGAATGTTGTCTTGTGTCTGTCTTTGTCTTATAAAACCTGTTTGGTCTAAATGAATTAGGTCTGTCAGTATATTTTCTAACCTTTTGGCAAGGATAATGGTAAAAAGCTTATAGTCCTGATTTAGTACACTGATTGGTCTGTAGTTGGAGCACTCTAGTTTATCCTTTTCAGGTTTAGGTATAACTGCAATGACCCCTTCTCTCCAGGAGGGGGGGATTTCCCCTGTGTGGAGGACATAATTAAATGTTTTCAGGAGGAGAGGAGATAGTTGCTGTTTAAAGGTTTTGTACCACTCTGCTGTATAGCCATCAGCTCCTGGGGATTTGTTAGCTTTAAGTTTCATAATTGCTTTTTCCAATTCTTTAGGATGTATTTCTGACAGTAGTGTTTTATTTTGTGACTCCGTAAGTTGAGGAAGGTTTAATGTGTTTAGGAATGCCTCGGATGCGTTTTTATGTTTTTTGTGGGAGTATAAGTTCTTATAATAATTCTCGAAGTTTTTAAGAATATCAATTCAATTCAATTCAATTCAACTTTATTTATATAGCGCCATTTCACAACAACAGTCATCTCATAGCACTATCAACTGTAGGGAGGACCCCCACAGTTGCAGAAAGACCCCAGCAATCAGGCGATCCCCTGTGAGCAAGCACTTGGCGACGGTGGAGAGGAAAAACTCCCTTTTAACAGGAAGAAACCTCCAGCAGAACCAGGCTCAGGGAGGGGCAGTCATCTGGAATCCTGAATTCTGAATTTTATTTCCTTTGATACTGGGTCTCTGATTTTGTAGATTGCTCTTTCTGTTTGATGTTTCCTCAATTTATAGGCTAGCAATTTTGCCGATTTACTGCCTGCTTCATAGTATTTTTGTTTCAGAAATGTAAGTTTCTTCTGGATTTCTATTGTGTAGATCTCATTTATTTGGTTTTTAATTTCCTTAATCTTGAGCGAGTCAGTAGAATGAGTGTTGCCTTTGTGTTCTTTTTCTAGGTTCCTAAGTTCTGACTCTAATGTGGATAGTTTTTCTTGTCTTAGTTTCTTTTGGGTTGCCAGTTTTGCAATAATCTTTCCTCTTATTACAGCTTTACATGCATCCCACAGTATTAAAGGGGATACTTCTCCATTATCGTTATCTTCCAAATATCTGAGAATATCTGATTCCAATTCATCTTTCAATGGTCCTTTCAGGACATTTGAATTTAACCTCCAAGAAAATGTATTATTTGTGTATTTTTGGATATTTAAGTCCATGTAGATCGGACTGTGGTCAGAGAGATCCATCAGTCCTATTTTACATGTTTTTACTCTTCCAATGTCTCTATTAAACATAAAAAAATAGTCAATCCTTGAGTAAGATGAATGTGGAGTTGAGTAAAATGTATAGTCTTTTACACTGGGGTTGAGTTCCCTCCACACGTCACAGATTCCCAATTCTTTTAGTAGCATCCGAGTCTTCCTGTTTTGGGTGTTATTTTGATGTGGGGAATTACCAGAAGCATCCCAGTATGGATTCAGTCTAAGATTGAAGTCCCCACCACATATCACTAAACCTTGAGCTTTAGTTATCATTAGGTCGAATACATTTTTATAAAATTTCCAGTTAGCCCCTGGGGGAGCATACACATTCAGCAGGGTGATATCTTCTCCCTCTAGCCGCCCAGTTACCAAACTGTATCTCCCTTCTTTATCTTTGTGTTCTGATTTTTTTTCAAATGTAATTTTGGTTGATATCAATGTCGCTACTCCCCTCCTCCTCCCTGATTTATATGAAGATGAAGAGATCATTTTAAACCCTTGTCTACTGAGTTTATTGTGTTCCACGTCTGTTAGGTGGGTTTCTTGTAAAAGTATTATTCCTGCTTTGTCTTTTTTCATTTTGCCTAGAATCTTGGATCTTTTAACTGGATTCAGGATTCCTTTTACATTATATGAAATTATTTTGGTTACACCCTGTTTCTCCATTGTGTTGTTTTGTTTAGTATAACTGTGTGGTGGCCCTCTTTTGTGCTACTCAGAAACTGAAAGAACATTAAAAACAAGAAAAACATTAAGAACATAGTGTAAAAAACTTTAAAACATAAAGCTGTCATAAGAACTTCCTGAGCTGAGGTCTTTTTAAAGACCCTGTAAGAGCCTTGATGGAGTGAAGGCTCTGAGGGAAATTCCTCAAACTCTGTTACGTGTTGAGGGCCCTCTCTTACCACTGAAAGTAGTCCCATGCTTTTAACGTGAGTTTCAGAACCCAATCCAAACTTGTAATGATTTTTTTTTTTTCCTTTTATGCCTAAACCCTGTGAAATTGTGTGCACCCTCCCACCCCCATCACATCAAACATTCACGCAAAAACAGTATTTGTTAGTATGAGGAGAACATGTGGATTATTGTCACATTTCTATTTTAACAAGTTTTTTTTTTTTTATTACAAAGACTTATTTGTTTCAAATAATATGATTGTTCCATGAAATGTTTTACCACATGCTGAATATGCATCTCCTTTAATGTTTGTTACCTTGTATGAGGGGGGATGGATGTGCGGATTGATTCAAGAGAAAAAAAAAAAAAAAGGTCGCTATTCCAACCTGAAAACGGATAGTTTATCCGCGACGCTCTGGTGCTGGGTTTCCCGCTGCTGGTCCGTGGATTTTGAAGGTCTTTGTGTTGTCCATGTTTGCGCTTTGATCTTCTCACTCGGGTCTGCTGGGGGTTTAAATACCGTTACCGGGGGGCCTCTTTTCGCCATGTCAGCTGTTGCTTCTTCCGCCGAATTATAGAGACACGTTTCATCGCCGTAGAAGACCCTTAACTTCGCAGGAAATGGTGTCTGAAAGCGCAATTTCTTCTCTCTTAACACCTTTTTCGCGTCATTGTATTCCCTGCGCTTTTTAAGGACCTCCGGGGCGTAATCGTGTTCCACGTAGACTTTTCTCTCCTGGTGCATAAATCCTTTTTTCTGCCAGGCCAGTCTTACAACCTCTTGTTTTATTTTGAAATTGGAAAATCTTACCAACACCGAACGTGGGGGCGCTTCCGCCGCCGGCCTAGCGGCTAATGAACGATGTGCCTTTTCTATCTTCAAGTCGGTGGTTTGTGGAATATCCAATTTCTCTCTTAGTAAGGATTCCACGCATTCTGCCATTGAGTTAAAACCATTTTCGGTTCCTTCTATCAGACCATGAATTCTTATGTTGTCTCTTCTTTGTTTTCCTTCTTGGTCGGTTAGCTTAGCCTCTATAGCTGCTTGTCTTTTGCGTAGGTCTAGCACAGAATCTTCGAGCACTTTTATTCGATCCTCTGTTTCCAAGATTCGGTTCTCGGCCTGGTCCACTCTGCTGTTTGTCCTTTTCAATTCTTCTCTGAATTCCCGAAATTCGGCCGTAACATCTCGGCGAAATCGTCGTAGCTCCTCAAATAGTGATTTCAGGCTAACCCTTTTGTTAGCTATCACCAGTTCCTCGTCTTCTGAACGGAGATCTTCCAGTTCGGATTCTCCGGCCGATACGTGTCCTGGCCTGGAGAATTTCAGTTTCTTCTGTTTTCCTTTAGACATGATGATTTTGTCTTTTGATTTTCACTCCTCCAAAAATCCGTTAAGTTTGATTTTCAAGGTGTTATCCTAGATTGGGTCTGAGAACTTCAGTGTTAAGCTGCAGTCGCCATGGTGTCCAGACCGGAAGTCAAAATGCCATTTTTTAACGTTCATCAAAGATTGTTAATTTACATATAAATTTAACATCGACTTTAACCTTGTAACATGAAGCAACTGTGAAAATCAGGACATCTGATAATCTCCAACCACAACAGCTAAATAGCACACAAGCTGATAGATCTGAGTCCTTATTGCAATGTCCAAGTTAAACCCCTTCTCACACCACCTTAACTTGAAACTTGAGGTGGAGCGCCTTTTGGCTTTAACTTGTAAAATTGCGCTTTAACACAGTCTAACGGCCGTTACTTGCGGTTGCTATGACGACAGTGCGGTATGGACTTGCTTAACTGACGACCTGGATCTTCCTCTCCTCGCTACCCGCCGTGATCTCGGAGTCCTTGTTACCCGTGTTGAGCAGGCGAGTTCTCACTGTAGCTCTCTTCACGACAACAGACACAGGTTGGTTCCTTTAAACGGGCGTTTATTGGGACTTATGCACCTCCCTCTCAGTCACGCCGTGAGAACTCGTTGGCCGCTTGTCATGAAAAGAGTTCTGAAGGTAAAACAAACTGCTTGGCTTCAATCTTCAATCAAACTTAAGTGCCAGATAGCTGAATAACGTGGCACAGCGTTCTTCTCATTTCCGCTATGTGCTACAATAAAAACAATCCCAGCGGCACTCCGGACGGAAACATCAGTTCCGGTCAGGAAACAATAAATTTCAACAAACTATACAGTTGCAACAACCAACATGTAACGTACAGAAAATATATAATTTTATAACAACACAACACTTACATTCAGTTTGTTCCATAGATTTTCAATTGGATTAAGGTCAGGTGACTGACTGGGCCATTCTAGCAGCTTTATTTTCCTTCTGTGGAGCCAGTTTAGAGTTTCCTTGGCTGTGTGTTTGGGGTCATTGTCTTGCTGAAATGTCCACCCTCGTTTCGTCTTCTGCATCAGACATTGATTTTATTGAATGAAATGGATTTTTATTTATTTATTTACTTACTTCTTTTATCTTATTGTTTCTATTGACTGTGGTTTCTATGCATGCTGAAATTTTTTTGTTGGTTTTATATTGTTTTTGTGTTAGTGTCCAGTCCTTGCTTTTATGTTTTCATGTGCTTTCTTGTTGTATGGCACAGTGAGTGTTGCTTTTTAAAGCGCTTTATAAATAAAGTTGATTGACTGATTGACTGAGCTTGGCAGATGGCAACAGCTCCTTATCAAGGATGTCTCTGTGCATTTGTCCATTCTTTCCTTCAATTATATGAAGTCTGCCTGCACCATGTGCTGAAAAACACCCATACACCATGATGCTCCTGCCTCCAAACTTAACTGCTGGTATGGTGTTTCTGTGCTGATGTGCAGTGCCATTTCTCCTCCAAACATGCTCTGTGTTGTGGCGTCCCAAAAGTTCAATTTTGGTCTTATCTGACCAGACAATATTCTCCCAGTATTTTACTGGCTTGCCCAAATGTTGTGCAGCAAACTTTAAACAAGCTTCAATATGCTTTTTCTTCAGCAATGGAGTCTTGTGAGGTGAGCGTGTTGTGTTTGGAAAACAGGACTGCGGAGGCAGGCGTTGTACCAAACGATAACTTTATTACAGAACACTATAAGTTACATGTGTCACAGTATATGAGCTAGCAAGCTAATACCAGGCTAACATAGGCTATGGCTGTTACGGAGGCAGAGTACCAAAAAGGGTGGCTCCTGCCAACAGTCCCCGTAAATAGGCACGGCGTGCTGATGTCACCCGTGCATCTGACATCCCGTCCATGCTGCCTATCTGTTAGTATGGGGAATACCTAACATTTTTCCCCCTCTGAAAAACTCAAAATATTATGAACACATTAAATCATAGCAGCTCTCTCTCTCTCTCTTTTTTTTTTTTACAACAGGCATGGAAACAGAACCTGGACCACCGGGTAGACTGCCAGTTAACCCTGCACGATGGTGTGGATTATTCTGCCACTATTGAATTAGTCGTGCTCTGTTAAACCCATCAAAACACAGTCACTGCTTACAGTTCAACTTCAGGGGCCTCAGTCAAGCCCTCCGTGGGTGCTCCCCCGGAGGCACTGGCTGCAGTAGACCTGGATGCCGTCTCAACGGAGTCATGGCTCGCTCATCAGTAACATCCCAGCCAAGGTTCCATACCAGCTGGGTTGGCTCGAGCGCTGCATCTTGATCTGAGGTAGCTGCTCTTACCTCCCGCACATGACTGGCGTGCCATCTCGAACCATCGGCCATTGGGACGATTCTCTTCCACAGTGATGGGACTGTCTGTGGGTCCAGGCATGCGGATTGTTGGATCCGAACCCAATCAAGTAGTGCATGCAGTGATCGGTTCAGCTGCACTTAGCACTGCTGCTCTCTTGTCTCTTATGTTGGTTCATGCTGTGGCAGGATGACATCCAGCATGAAGGACGTGCCCTTGTTTGGCGTTGCTCTCCTGGATTCTGCTGGGCCACAAACTCTCTATCCTGCTGAGCTGCAGTGGCTCCCTGAGGCTGATACTAGGCAAGGATATGAGCTGAGTTCGGCTTCTGCTCTCTCTGGAGCTGGCTGTGGTCACGGTAATGTGTTGCTGTCGTCGGCAATGGGATGTACGCTGGGTTGTCATTGTTCACCAGGGTCCCCTTTCTCCACAAACTCCCTCTCCTGTCCCCCACGTGCCTGAACTCGCACGTGCTAGCCAAACAGTGAAGGGCATCTACATACTGTATAAATGACTTGTCCTCTTGCTGTCGGCGCTGGAAAAACACAAACCTCTGGGCCATCACGTTCTGTGGGGCAGTGAAATGCTCGACCATCAAAGCAGCACATTCCCTGAAGGTCTCCACAGGGCCCAGTGCTTTCAACACCCACTGTCCCTCGAGGCCAAGGCAGTACCATATCACAGCATGTAGACGACTCTTACTAGCATTAGCTAGGCCCCTAGCCAGCACAAATGCCTGAAGCAACTCAAACCAACAGGGCCACGGGCTGCGAGGGCGAGCAGCTCGCCTGGGGAGGAACAGTGGCAGTGGCATCAGACATGCTTCCGTCTTCAGGAAAATAATCAAATCAGTTATCAAATAATCAGTTTTCCTCCAGAAGATTAAGTTTACTCCTCACCGCTAATTGTTATGTTTGGAAAACAGGACTGCGGAGGCAGGCGTTATACCGAACAATAATTTTATTACAGAACACTATAAGTTACACATGTCACAGTAAATGAGCTAGTAAGCTAACACCAGTCCGCCAAGGTCTCCGCCTTTGACTGCCACCTAATCCACATAGCACCGGACTTCCATGATCCCTCCTGCAGGTGGTGAACCTACTGGAGGGCGGACCCATGTAACTCCTTTGGGCTGAGCCCGGCCGGGTCCCATGGGTGGAAACCCGGCCACCAGACGCTAGCCTTCGAGCCCCTCCCCCAGGCCTGGCTCCAGGGTGGGGCCCCGGTAACCCCATACCGGGCGGGGTACACTGAATCCTTGATATACAATTTATCATGAGAGTCTGTTGGATCGTTCTTCGTCTGGCCCTTCACCCAGGACCAGTTTGTCTTGGGAGACCCTATCAGAGGCAAATTGCCCCGGACAACATAGCTCCTGGGATCACTGGGGCACGCAAACCCCCCCACCACGATAAGGTGACGATCCATGAGGGGGATCATGATCATGATCATGATCATGATCATGATCATGATCATGATCATGATCCCCCTCTCAGTCATCCGGGAGAGGCTCAGAGTAGAACCGCTGCTCCTCCACATTGAAAGGAGTCAGTTGAGGTGGTATGGGCATCTGATTAGGATGCCTCCTGGACGCCTCCCACTTGAGGTGTTTCAGGCACGTCCCACTGGGAGGAGACCCCGGGGCAGACCCAGGACTCGGTGGAGAGACTATGTCTCCCAGCTAGTCTGGGAACGCCTTGGTATCCCCTCTGAAGAGCTGGAGCAGGTGGCTGGGGAGAGGGAAGTCTGGGCTTCTCTGCTTGAACTGCTGCCTCCGCGACCCGGACCTCCGGAAAAGCGGTAGAAGATGGATGGATGGATGGAAGCTAACACCAGGCTAACACAGGCTATGGCTATTATAGAGGCAGAGTGCTAAAGAGGACGGCTCCTGCCAAAAGTCCCCTTAAATAGGCACGGTGTGCTGACATCACCCGTGTGTCCAACGTCAAGTCCGTGCTGCCTACCTGTTAGTATGGGGAATACCTAACAGAGCAGGCACAGAACCCATGTCGGTTGAGTGCATTACTTATTTTCTTTGAAACAGCAGTACCTGCTAACTCCAGGTCTTTCTGGAGCTCTTCACGAGCGGTCTTTTGGTCTTGGATAACCCTTCTGATAATTCTTTTGACTCCTCTGTCAGAAATCTTGCGAGGAGCTCCTGGTGATGGCCGGTTTATGGAAAATGATGTTCTTTCCACTTCTGAATGATGGTTCCAACAGTGCTCACTGGGATATTCAGCAGTTTAGAAATGCGCATGTAACCAATTCCATCATTATGTTTTGCAACAATAAGGTTGCAAAGGTCTAGAGAGAGCTCTTTGCTTCTACCCATCATGAGTTCTTTGTGGTGTGACAATCTGATATTCACAGACCTTTTAAAAGACTATCAATCAGGACTTAATCAGCTGAAATTAATTTGGGGGATGGGATGGCTTCCTAAATTCAGATGTATTTTAGTTGGTTTCTTGGCTTTCTATGCCTTTTTGCACCTCTTTTTCTTCATGTCTAGCCACTAGCTATGGCTACTACCTCTCTTTCCTCTCCTCCTCTGGTGTGCTCTCTCTGTCAGATGTTTAGCTACACCTCTGCCTCCTTTAGTGATAACGGTAAATGTAATAAATGTTGTCTTTTTGAGGCGCTCGAGGCGAGGTTGTCTGATTTGGAATCCCGGCTCCGCTGCATTGAAACACCGTCTGCGCCAGTTAATCTCGACGGACGCCCATTAGCTGCAGCGGAGCTAGCTAGCTTAGGTCCCACTGTCAGCGGTTCCCCGGCTCTCCTCAGCAGCGAGGAGACTGGGTGGGTGACGGTGAGAAGGAAGCCTAGTCGCAAAGCCCCGGTTCACCACCAACCTGTTCACGTTTCTAATCGTTTTTCCCCGCTCAGCGACACACCCGCTGAGGAAAAAATTCTGATCATTGGCGACTCTGTAGTCAGAAACGTGAACCTAGAGACTCCAGCGGCCATAGTCAAATGTATTCCTGGGGCCAGAGCAGGCGACATCGAGTCAAATTTGAAAATGCTGGCTAAAAGTAACTGTAAATACTCCACAATTGTTATTCACGCCGGCATTAATGACATCCGTCTCCGGCAGTCGGAAGTCACGAAACTTAACATAGAATCGGTGTGTGAGTTTGCAAAAACGATGTCTGCCACTGTAGTATTCTCTGGACCCCTCCCCAATCTGACCAGTGATGACATGTTTAGTCGCTCGTCATCCTTGAACCGCTGGCTGTCTGTGTGGTGTCCTAAAAATGACGTGGGCTACATTGACAATTGGAGCTCTTTTTGGGGAAAACCTGGTCTTATGAGACGAGACAGCATTCATCCCACTTTGGATGGTGCTTCTCATTTATCTAACAATCTGGCATCTTTTTTATCCAAATTTCCAAAATCGTGACTACTCAGAGTTGGGACCAGGAAGCAGAGTCGCAGTCTTACACGCCTCTCTGCAGCTCCTCTTCATCCGCCACCCCTCAGCTTAGCCCCTGTCTTCCCCATCAGAGAATCGTTGTCTGCTCCCTCCAAAGTAAATAAAAATATAATGTATAAGCATCCCAAAGTGATAAAGCAAAATATTGGTAAAACTCAAATTAAACATAAAGCCTCTAAATTGAATGATTTGGCCTCTGTTCCTCCTCATAATTTAAAAATTAAATGTGGTTTATTAAATATTAGGTCTCTAACTCCCAAGTCTCTGTTAGTCCATGATCTGTTAATTGATCATCAGATTGATTTAATTTCCCTTACAGAGACTTGGTTAGGGCAAGAGGATTATGTTGGTTTAAATGAATCAACTCCCTCTGGTTATTTAAACTGTCAAAATCCCAGAAGTTCTGGTCGTGGAGGAGGAGTAGCAACAATTTACCATTCCAAATTACTAGTTAATGTAAAGCAAAAAACATGTTATAATTCCTTTGAGGGCCTGGTCCTCAGTGTTGGGCACTTTAGCAATTTCAGGTTAAACCCAATTTTATTTGCCATAGTTTATCGTCCTCCATCAACCTATTCAGAATTTTTATCTGAATTTGCTGATTTCTTAGCTGATTTAGTGCTGAAATCTGATAGAATAATTATAGTAGGGGACTTTAATATACATGTGGATGTAGATAGTGACTGCCTTAATGTGGCTTTTAATTCAATATTAGACTCAATTGGGTTTTCTCAGAAAGTAGGAAATTCTACTCATTACCTCCACCATACATTGGACCTTGTTCTGACATATGGCATAGAAATAGAAAATCTTGTAGTGTCTCCTCATAACCCTGTACTGTCAGACCATTGTCTGTTAACCTTTGATTTTACTATTTCTGACTATTTGGCTCCTAAAGAAAAATATTATCACAGTAGATGCCTCTCAGATGATGCTGTTTCCAAATTTATGCAGATTGTTTCCTCTATGCCATGTGTCAACACAACGGAAATAAGCTATAGACAGCTTGCTCCTTCTGTAATTGATAACATGGTAGATAGTGTTTCAGCTTCTCTGCATCAGGCTCTTGACTTGGTGGCCCCCTTAAAAAAGAAAAAGTCTAATCAGAGATTTTTAACTCCTTGGTTCAACACAGAAACTCGTAGCTTAAAACAGAAGACTCGTCAATTAGAAAGAAAATGGCGCTCTATTAATTTAGATGAAATCTATTTAGCTTGGAGAAATCATCTTTTAATTTATAAAAAATCTCTTAGAAAAGCTA
The DNA here is from genome assembly GCA_020510985.1 of Pholidichthys leucotaenia. Taxonomy (NCBI): domain Eukaryota; kingdom Metazoa; phylum Chordata; class Actinopteri; order Cichliformes; family Pholidichthyidae; genus Pholidichthys; species Pholidichthys leucotaenia. The sequence continues at coordinate 328,685,296 of CM035840.1, read as the reverse complement.
GAACGAGTTATTACTCTGCATTAATAGAAGAGAACAAGAATAATCCCTGGTTTCTTTTCAGTACTGTAGCCAGGTTGACAAAGAGTCAGGACTCTGTCAATCCTAGCATCCCCTTAGAGCTTACTAGTCAGGACTTTATGAACTTTTTCAATAATAAAATTTCATCCATCAGAGATAAAATCAATCAGATTCTTCCCACAGTTAACTTAAATACTGTAACTATTACAACTCCTTCTATTGATGTCTGTCTTGATGAGTTTACTCCAATCGACCTTTGTGAGTTAGACAAAATAGTTTCCTCATCCAAACCTTCAACTTGTCTTTTAGACCCTATTCCTACCAGGTTATTTAAAGAAGTCTTCCCACTTATTGGTAGCTTTATTCTTCATATAATCAATTCTTCATTAACTTTAGGCCATGTACCGCAGGCTTTTAAAACAGCTGTAATTAAACCCTTACTCAAAAAGCCAACGCTAGATCCAGGAGCTTTAGCTAACTATAGACCAATCTCTAATCTCCCTTTCATTTCAAAAATCTTAGAAAGAGTTGTTGCTACGCAATTATTTGACCACCTGCAGGGAAATGGTTTACTTGAAGAGTTTCAATCTGGGTTTAGAATCCATCATAGTACTGAAACAGCCTTAGCGAAGGTCACTAACGACCTCCTCATTGCATCTGATAATGGACTAGTTTCTGTACTTGTCCTTTTAGATCTTAGTGCAGCTTTTGAGATTGAGATTGAGATTGAGATTCAACTTTATTGTCATTACACATGTATGAATACAAGGTAACGAAACGTGACTTGGCATTTGGGCACGCTCTGCAGAGCGCATCCAAGGCCGGGGCAGCCGCTAGGCGCCAGTCATAAAGAAGAAAGGAAAAAAAAAGAAAAAGAGTGGATATCACACAGTTGGCGAGAGAAAAAAACATGTTTTATCAAATTGACGCTTAAGTAAGTAAGCGAAATTTTGATTGCAGGCAAAAAAAACCTCAATGCTTATTAGCAGACATTTAGTAGACAAGTCACACAGCAGGGAGAGAGCAGTGTATGTATATCAGTATGATGATATCAGTGTGTGTGCAGTGTTGAGTGTATCAGTTACTGGAGCACAACAAATAGTCTCCTAGACAACGATAGATGTTATAGTTCATGAACGCTGTCCCTGAAGAGTTCTGTTTATTGCACAGCAGCGGTGTTTGGGTTAGCAAGCCAGCTGACACATCCGCTTATCTCAACTCTGGAGGAGTGAGTTATCCAGGGGCGCCAATCAAGGCCGAATCTGCTCAGACAGAGTATAGGAGTATAGGATTTCCCTATTGTCATATTCTAAGCTTACAATTCAAATTAACATTCACTGGCTTTAAATTCATATCATTCCCTGGAGAGCACGAAGCGACTCCAGATGTTTCCCCTTCTAAACACAGATGAACATGTCCGATAGAGTCCATCTCTCTAATGCATGAAGATGGTAAATTCCATGTTGGTCATTTGCCGCTACTTCGTGCACTCCCCATCTGGTCGAATTATTGAGAAGCAGCTCCGCCGGGTCCGCATTTTGATTAGCTCCTCCAGTTAAATTTTCGATACACCAGGAGAACTCCAAAGCCCAATCGGCAGAAATCCTGTGATCGTAGCCAAAACAGGTAGATGTTTTTCCACATCCTCAGTCAAATCACACAGACACATGAGTTCCAATCCATGGGTCTCTCCACATTTGGGCTCCCCCGGGCCCAATTTTCTGTTTGAAAAGGTGGTGTCAATTGCGTTTAAAGCCCAGCTTATATCCATTTTCCGTATTTTCCATTTGGGTTGAGATCAGCAAGATGGTGAGACGGCACAGACACTCACTCAGACGCAGCAAGCTGGGATTAGGTCAGGAAGGCAGGATAGGAGGAGGGAGGAAAAAAAAATGCGACTGCTCTCACTGAAGGCAAAAGGAAGAATACTACTATTGATCATAATATTCTACTTGATAGATTAGAACACTATGTTGGACTTAATGGAACTTCGTTGCAGTGGTTTAGATCTTATTTATCTGATAGGTTCCAGTTTGTTCATGTAAATGATGAGTTTTCTTTCAGCTCAAAGCTTAGTCATGGAGTTCCACAGGGATCTGTGCTAGGCCCTACTCTTTTTAGTTTATATATGCTTCCGTTAGGCAACATTATTAGAAAGCACTGTATACATTTTCATTGTTATGCAGATGACACACAATTATACCTGTCAATGAAGCCAGATGATACTAATCAATTAGCCAAGTTAGAAGCCTGTCTTAAGGAAATAAAGCTTGGATGACTTGTAATTTCCTGCTATTAAATTCAGATAAGACTGAAGTCATTCTTGTTGGTCCAAAAAACCTTAGAAATTCCTTTCCAAATCAAACTTTCAGTTTGGATGCGGTTACTCTTTCTCTTAATAGCTCTGTGAGGAACCTTGGAGTTATTTTTGATCAGGATTTGTCCTTCAATTCACATATTAAATTTGTTTCTAAGACTGCCTTCTATCATTTGCGTAATATTGCCAAGATTAGGAGCATCTTGTCTCAGAGTGATGCTGAGAAGCTGATCCACGCTTTTGTTAGCTCGAGATTAGATTATTGTAATTCTTTATTATCAGGCTGTCCTAAAACATCTTTAAAAAGTCTTCAGCTGATCCAAAATGCTGCAGCAAGAGTTTTAACAGGTACTAGAAAGAGAGATCATATCTCTCCGGTTCTGGCCTCCCTTCATTGGCTTCCCATAGAGTTTAGAATTAAGTTTAAAATCCTTCTTCTTACTTACAAAGCTTTAAACAATCAGGCTCCTTTTTATTTAAAAGATCTGATACTACCGTATCATCCTAACAGAGCACTACGCTCCCAAAATGCAGAATTACTTGTAATACCTAGAATCTCCAAAAGTACAATGGGAGGCAGAGCCTTCAGTTATCAAGCTCCTCTCCTGTGGAATCAGCTGCCAATCTGGATTCGGGAGTCAGACTCGATCTCTGTTTTTAAGAATAGGGCTAAAACCTACCTTTTTGATATAGCCTACAATTAGGGAGGGATCATGTGTTTCTGAACCCTCCCTTAGTTATGCTGCTAATAGGTTTAGTCAGCCGGGGGACCTTCAGTAATGCACTGGGCCTCACTCCTTTCCTCACTCTCTATGAAATATTTTTTTTTTGCTGGTCATTAACATTTGTTTGTTCTCTCCCATAGATTGAGTCCCCATCGTGCTGTTTGCTCTCTACATGTCTGTTCTTTTCTTCTTCTCTATCCCCTCACCCCCCAGCCAGTCGCAGCAGATGACTGCCCCTCCCTGAGCCTGGTTCTGCTGGAGGTTTCTTCCTGTTAAAAGGGAGTTTTTCCTCTCCACCATCGCCAAGTGCTTGCTCACAGGGGATCGCCTGATTGCTGGGGTCTTTCTGCAACTGTGGGGGTCCCCCCTTCAGTTGATAGTGCTATGAGATGACTGTTGTTGTGAAATGGCGCTATATAAATAAAGTTGAATTGAATAAAGTTGAATGTCTTCAATACTTATTTGTCATGACTGATATAATAATTCAGCCCACGTGTGAGATGCAGCAACAAAGAGACAATCAAACAATAAAACACGTTTGAGTTCTTTTATTAAATAGCAAAAAGCCCTTGCACAGCTACAGAAACAGTCACTCGCCAGAGGAAGGAGCCTGTGGAGAGAAGACAAGAGCTGTGAGTAGAGGAATGGGGTAAGGGAAAATGGGCTAGCCAAATTACCACTTACTTGGGCTCCAAGGGAGCACCGGCAGGACTCGAGCGGGGAATAGACGAACCAGCAGGGTGGGGAATCAGCTGGTGGTGCTTGACCGGGTGGAGGTTACAGTCGATGAGTGGAGATGTGTCAGGAGAGCGCACGCAGTCCTAGCGACACACCCGCACGATGGCAGCAACCTGAACAAGGAGGAAAAAGCACACAGGTTAGTAATTTCTCACACCAGTGTGAACACGACTTGCTGTCTTACGGCAGTATACCCAGACGAGCCAGCGTTGAATCACAGAAGGATGCTTCCTTAAGTACGCTGGCTGATGAGAGGGTGCAAGTGTGTCCTCTCACTCAGGTGCGCTGATGAGCTGAGGAGAGATGAACGGGAAGGAGGGGTTGCGCTCTCGCCGCTCATGACACTTATTAGCTCCACCAAGGAGGTAATGTTTTTACCGGCGTTTGTCTGTCTGTCTGTCTGTTACCAACATAACTCAAAAAGTTATGAACGGATTTTGACGAAATTTTCAGGAAAGGTGTGTAATGGCACGGGGAACAGATGATTAGATTTTGGTGATGATCTGCGAGTGCATACCTCCACCAAGGGCTTTTTTGTATTTGTGCAGCAGGATTACACAAAAACTATAGGATGGATTTGGATGAAATTTTCACCACAGGTGGTTCTTGGCCTACAGAGGAACCCATTACATTTTGGTGATGATCTGGGAATGCATACCTCAGCCAAGGCTCTTCTCACAGTGTGTCAGCCACAATACTCCAAAACTAATGGACAGACTTTGATGCAATTTTCACCACAAGTGCCTCTAGGCCTGCACACAAACCCGTTACATTTTGGAGGTGATCCATGAGAGACTGAAGGAGCCTTGGTGGAGGTATGCGCTCTCTGAGTGCTTTTCTAGTTCCCTATATCATTCCACTTTATTAAATATAACTTGTTTTGTGAACACAGTTGCTTTTATTTCTTTGTATGTATGGATTACTTGGGTTGTTACTGATATCTGGTGAAAATCCCAGGTCAGTGGCTCCATCAGAAATAGGTTTAATGAGAAAAATGTTGACGTATTCAATACTTATTTTCCCACTCTGTGTGTGTGTGTGTGTGTGTGTGTGTGTGTGTGTGTGTGTGTGTGTGTGTGTGCGCGCGTATTAGACAAAGATAACACAAGTAAACACAAAATGCAGTTTTTAAATGAAGGTGTTTATTATTAAGGGAAAAAAATCCAAATCTCCATGGCCCTGTGTGAAAAAGTGATTGCCCCTAAACCGAATAACTGGTTGGGCCACCCTTAGCAACAACAACTGCAATCAAACGTTTGAGATAACTGGCAATGAGTCTTTTACAGCGCTGTGGAGGAATTTTGGCCCACTCATCTTTGCAGAATTGTTGTAATTCAGCCACACTGGAGGGTTTTCGAGCATGAACTGCATTTTTAAGGTCATGCCACAGCATTTCAATCAGATTTAGGTCAGGACTTTGACTAGACTACTCCACAGTCTTCATTTTGTTTTTCTTAAGCCATTCAGAGGTGGACCTGCTGGTGTGCTTTGGATCATTATCCTGCTGCAGAACCCAAGTGCGCTCCAGCTTGAGGTCACAAACAGATGGCCGGACATTCTCCTTCAGGATTTTTTGGTAGACAGCAGAATTCATGGTTCCATTTACCACAGCAAGTCTTCCAGGTCCTGAAGCAGCAAAACAGCCCCAGACCATCATACTACCACCACCATATTTTTACTGCTGGTATGATGTTCCTTTTCTGAAATGCTGTGTTACTTTTATGCCAGATGTAATGGGACACACACCTTCCAAAAAGTTCAACTTTTGTTTCGTCAGTCCACAGAGTATTTTCCCAAAAGTCTTTGGAATCATCAAGATGTTTTCTGGCAAAACTGAGACAAGCCTTTATGTTCTTTTTGCTCAGCAGCGGTTTTCATCTTGGAGATCTGCCATGCAGGTCATTTTTGCCCAGTCTCTTTCTTATGGTGGAGTCATGAACACTGACCTTAACTGAGGTAAATGAGGCCTGCAGTTCTTTGGGTGTTGTTGTGGGGTCCTTGTGACCTCTTGGATGAGTTGTCACTGTGCTCTTAGTGTAATTTTGGGCGGCCGGCCACTCCTGGGAAGGTTCACTACTGTTCCATGTTTTCACCATTTGTGGATAATGTCTCTCACTGTGGATTGCTGGAGTCCCAAAGCTTTAGAAATACTTTATAACCTTTTCCAGACAGATAGACCTCAGTTACTTTGTTTCTCATTTGTTCCTGAATTTCTTTGGATTGCAGCATAATGTCTCGCTTTTGAGGATCTTTTGGTCTACTTCACTTTGTCAGGGAGGTCCTATTTAAGAGGTTTCTTGATTGAGAACAGGTGTGGCAGTAATCAGGCCTGGGTGTGGCTAGAGAAACTGAACTCAGCTTCCCAAAGATGTGATAAACCATAGTTAATTTATGTTTTAATGGGGGAGGGGGGATCACTTTTTCACACAGGGCTATTTAGGTTTGCATTTTTTCCCCTTAATAATAAAGACCTTCATTTAAAAACTGCATTTTGTGTTTACTTGTGTTATTTTTTCTAATATTTCAATTTGTTTGATGATCTGAAACATTTAAGTGTGACAAGCATACAAAAAATGAAAAATCAGGAAAGGGCAAACACTTTTTCACACCACTCTGTGTGTGTGTGTGTGTGTGTGTGTGTGTGTGTGTGTGTGTGTGTGTGTGTGTGTGTGTGTGTGTGTGTGTGTGTGTGTGTGTGTAGTGGAAATCAAAATTAGAGAACAATGTATTAATTCTTGATTTATTCTTAAGTGTTGTTATTCCTCACTGTTCTGAATTTCACAAAATATCAGCTGTGGCTGTACCACTGCTGTACTAGCATTTTTTTCAATAACCAAGGCACTTCAACACAAACATTTATGTTGTAAAAAAAGAAAAGGAAAAAAAAAACAGTGAGCAAAATTAGAGAACAATAACCCCTGTGTCAGAAGAGAAACTTTTGGAAAGCTGCAATGTTGAACCCAGTCCCCATTGAGAATCTTCACATAATCCTGTCCTCCAAACCAGAGCAGTGAGAAACTAGTGATGTCCTGTGGACACAGACTTTCCAAAAAGTTTTTCCAAAGCTACAACACTATATAAATATGAAAAAAGGCAAAGAGACTGAGCCAGCGGAATCCCCCCATGCTCAGATCGTGACAAGTTCACTGCTGAACAGGACAAGGATCTGTCTCAGTGCACATTGTCTCTCTGTTTAAGACAATTTGGACTCAAAGCTCACTCTGCAGAGACCGAACCTCTCATCAGCAGAAAGAATAAAAAGGCTAGGCTTGCCTTTGCTGAGGAGCATGTTGTGTGAACAGAGGAGAACTGGTCTAGACTGCACTTCAGTGATGAGAGTAAGTTCAATTTATTTGGATCTGATTGGAAACAGTATGTTCGGCATCAAACTGGGGAAAGACTGAACCCAAAGTGTGTAAAGAAGTCAGTTAAATATGAAGGAGAAAGTGTCATAGTTTGGGGGATGTTTTCTGCAGCAGAAGTTGGGCCTCTTGTTTAGCTACATGGCAGGGTGAATGCAAATGTTTGTGAACCTCCTTTGGCAACATGCAATTCCTTCACTGCAGTTGTCTCCCAATCAGCCCGCAATTTTCATGCAAGACAATGCCCCCTGCCGCACTGCAAAACAGATTAAACAGTTCCTTGAGTCTAACAAATGTTGAAACAATGAAATGGCAAGCCCAGATTCCAGATCTAAACCCCACAGAGAATCTCTGGAAAATCCTTGGCAACAAAGTAATTGCTAAGACACCAACTACAGTTACTAAACTGTGGAAGAGACTGCAAAAAGAATGGACCAAGATCAAACCAGAGCAGTGTGAGAAACTAGTGATGTCCTGTGGGCGCAGATGTGCTGAAGTCAGTCAAAGCAAGGGCCTCTACACTTCCTATTAATTTCTGAATGGTATAGCCCTAAAAAAAAAAATGTTTAAAACTTCTCTTCTGGCACAGTGAGTGATCACTGTTCTCTAATTTTGCTCACTTTTTTTTTTTTTACAAAGTAAATGTTTGCATTGAAGTGCCTTGGATATTTAAAAAATAAATAAAATAAACATGCTTGTACAGCAGTGGTATAGTCACAGCTGATATTCTGCCAAATTCTGAAGCATGAAGAAAAAACAATATTTCAGAATAAATCAAGTATTAAAGGTGCACTCTGATGGCTCTAAAACCACCTGAAACCACCTCAAAAACAAATATGTACAGTATTGTCCAAAATAGTATATTATGGCTTTTTACCCACAAAAAAACTTTCATTGTCTTAGAATTGCTGAAAAGAGATTTTAAAACTTGCACCTACTTAAGTATGCGTGAATCTATGAATAGTTTAATTAGCGGCCTGCAAGGCTTACATGTGATTGGTTGCTGCGACTCCCAGTGGGTGGGTTGCTAGTCTGTTCAAGACATTTCCAGATGTTAAAGTTGGGGGGGCAGGGGCTTAAGCAGACATTCACAGCAGAAAAACACATACATACTTGGGAGTTTGGAATGATTTTGCTCTTGATATGTCTTGTAAATCAACATGTTACAGACCTGTTAACAACAGAAAAAAAAACTTGATTTTTGCCGGAGTGTCACTTTATTACATTGTTCTCAAATTTTGATCTCCACTCTGTGTGTGTGTGTGTGTGTGTGTGTGTGTGTGTGTGTGTGGCGGGGGGGGATGGGACGTGTGTGTGTGTGTGTGTAAAATTAGCGCAAAAATGTTGATTAGGTGTTAGGTTACTCTTCTTCTTCTTCTTTCGGCTGCTCCCTTTAGGAGTCGCCACAGTGGATCATCTGCCTCCATCTCACCCTGTCCCTTTCATCTTCCTCTGTAACACCAACCCTCTCCATGTCCTCCTTCACTACATCCATGAATCTTCTCTGTGGTCTTCCTCTTTTCCTCCTGCCTGGCAGCTCCATCTTCAACATCCTTTGTCCAATATATCCACTATCCCTCCTCTGCACATGTCTAAATCAACTCAACCTTGCCTCTCTTACTTTGTCTCCAAAACACTCAACCTGAGCTGTCCCTCTGTTGTATTCATTTCTGTGCCTCTTAGTCACTCCCAATGAGAATCTTGGCATCTTCGATTCTGTCACCTCCAGCCCTGCCTCCTGTCTTCTTGGCAGTGCCACCGTCTCCAACTCATTTGCCCATAAACAGAGACAACAAAAAGTTACAAATCTATGAGGAAAAACTGAACATTTTCAAGAAAACAATGCTGGTTTTTTTAAGAGAAGGTTGCATATTTGCAAAGAAACTTATAAAGAATCCTAAAATTTCATAAATTTGTAAACTTTGGTTTGCCTTAGCACCTGTGGCAATAATTTGGTCAAAATGTCGCTGTGTAACAAAAAGTCAGAATCAGCTTTGGTCTATAGTTACATTTTTAAAAGCGATATGGTCATTACTTGGTCCACAGGCTGACCTTGGGTCCCTTAAGGCCTGGTTAGTCGCTGTACTGGTGGTTGTGCATGTTAGCGGTGATGGTAAAAATGGCACTACAAAGCACCACAGTTTTCAACAGTAATGGTTGGGGCACTCTCAACTCACTTTCACCATAAGCAGCAATGATTTTATCTATGCTGAGAGGCATTAAAATGTAACATAAATCCTGTACTGTATACTGTATGTTTATAATGATTATGTGCTTTAAAACTGTTAATTTTTTTAAACAATATTAATGCACGCACAACTAAAGGGCACTCAGAGAGTGCATACTTCCACCAAGATCTGTCTGCCTGTCTGTGTGTTTGTCTATTTGTTAGCTGGATTACACAAAAACTACTGGCCCTTGGTCTACAAATGACCCCGTTAGGTTTTGGAGGTGATCCAGGTCAGGGTGTGGATTCTAGATCACGTTAAAGCTTTCTTTAACATCGTGAGATAGTGCCGTGGTGGAGGTACACACTCTAGGACCACCTCCAAAATCTAATGGGCTCACCCGTAGCCCAAGGGCCACCACTTGTGAAAATTTAACCAAAATCCATCCGGTAGTTTTGGTGTAATCCTGCCACCAGACGAACAAACTGCCCAGATCACATTACCAGAGGTAACAAAAATAACCCCTGTCATCTCAATGCATAAAACTCCCCATCACAACATGCTCTGGAACAGCGCGCACGCAGTCAGGATCCTGCACCAACGAATCATGCTGAGCTTGAGGCGGCGCTGCTCACTGAAGGGCACCACATTCCTCAGCCTCAAACTGACATCTTAGTGGCATCAGTCCCACTAAGAACTGATGCTTTGCTGGCAGCAAATGGAGGATACACACACACACACACACACACACACACACACACACACACACACACACACACACACACACACACACACACACACACACACACACACAATATTAATGAATGATAAAATCAAGAGAAATGATTATGTTTTCTTGTATATCTGTACATCCAGATGATCTGAATTTGGGCACTAATAGCCATTATGAAGCGTATCATCATTTGTGTTTTATTCAGTGACAACTTACAACACTTTCTGAAATTGATACATCGCATTTTTAATGCCTCTCAAGATATTGCTGAAGTGACTGAACCAAGAGTCGTCTTCAGTGCAGCTTAGTGTTACTTGTAAAAGATATTTTAGGATAGACTGTAATATACAGTAATCTTATTATATTTTAGTAAGTATGTCCACCCAGTCCTTAGCAAACCTTAAAATAACCAGTAAGAGTTAATCTATGAACTTCTGTTCTTTGCGTTACATTTTTTTTTACCCATGAACATGTTTGGCTCTGAAGCTTCAGTCTGGTTCCTGTGAAGCTTTAACTCAGTGGAAACATTCAGTCCTTGGGAGAGTTCACCACAGACTTTCAGCATTTTTGGAACATTCCCATCACTGCTGCCCCAAATTATGAGTCAGTTTTTAAACACCTGTTGTCCACCGACAGACAGAAGCCGAAGAAAAGTCCAGAGGCGTTCCTCGTGTTCTTCATTCTGGGTTTGTTTTAGGCTTTTTCATTTTTCTCACTGGGTGGAGTGCTTCTGTCTGTTCCCTCAGAGCAGAGCTGATGTGAGGAACAGCTGGATGTGAAAAAGGGAGGGGGAAGAAAACCTGCAGTGCTACGTGGCGTTTTCCAGATTTCCATTCTGACTGGAAGCCACAGGATGAAGAGAAAGCAGGGAAGGAGGAGGGTCCATTATAGCGTGGGCCTCCCTGTTTTTCCTCCACCCACACCATTTTCTTTCTTTCCTCATTAGTTTGCTCCCTTTTTCTTCTTTTATCCATCCCCTGTTTTATCCACCCCCTCCTCTTCTTCTCACTCCCTTACTGTATACGTGGCGTTTGTCTTTCTGTTTGAAATGATAATGTTTTACTGCAAAACTGTAATTATGGTCTCCTTCCCTTTGCTGCTAAATTATCTGTCTACAGCTCTGCATGTCTGAAGATGTCGAGATCACTGTGATATAAAGTGGCTGAAAGCTTACAGGCAATTCATGCAACATTATTAGGCATTATCACTGTAAATCCAGTCACCACAGAGAATATTTTAAAGGGTCCATATTGTGCTAAATTGTGTTTTGTGAGTTTTAGCGTTATATTTGTCCATGGCTTACATGTATACCATTAAAATATTCAAATTCCTATTTCATGGAGAAATCATACTGCCTTTATTTAAAATATTAAAAAGCAAGCAGACTGCACTTCCTAGTTTTTGTGATGTCACAAATGAGCAAGTCCCAGCTTCAGATTCCCTCCAATTTCAGTCTTATTCACTGTTTAATTTTTCTGCTACTGTAAGCTACCAGTCATGGGTGGCGTTAGGCCTTTTTAAGGGGTGCTGTAGCACAATTAAATTTAAACTCAGCACCCCTACAAACTGGAGTGAGAAAAGTTGCAATTATAACATTTTAGTTTGTCTTTGACAAGCTGAAATAACATCCAAAACATATTCAGTAGTTTGTCGTTTAAACTTTTTAAAAATTAAAATGACCCCCCACCCCCCATCCACCATGCAAATAGTATAGTCCCTTCTCTCACACGTTCTCTCCGAACACATGCTGCAGCCGTGGTGCACACACACACAGAGAGGTCCCTCCCTCCCTATCCCAACAGCGAAAAGTGAGGGAACAGGAGGCTGCTGTAGCTCTACAGCAGCCTCTATAACAGCTCTATAACCTCAGCTGGAATATTCTGCAACATTACGAATAGTTTTTGGGTCTGTCTGAATTTATTCAGCAAGAGTAGGATGCATACCTGCAGACATTTAGGTTTCAAAGTACGTGAGGTTTTCACCTGGGGTGGGGGTTAAAAAATTGGCTATTAATAGGCTATAAAAATCCTATAACAGAAAATGCTGCATCTTTGCTCATTTTATTTTTGATTTTTAATTTATGAGGAAAAACGTTGCAAATTTATGAGAGTAAAGTCAAATGTACAAGAAAAAGCCCTAAATTAGCAATAAACACCAATTATGAGAAAAAGTTGATTTAAGTGGTTAAAAAATTAGAATAAAACTCCTATAAATTTAGGAGAAAAACCTCAAACTGTCCAGACTAAGTCACATCTCAGTAACTTCTTAACTACTGTATTTTGGGGTAACTACTCTTATGTACAGTATATTTGGGTTATAAAATATAACGATAACCTACGTTTACTTGTGTACAGTTTCAGGCTACTCTACCACCTAATTTAGAGATTTTTTTTAAATTGAAAATGTGGAAATTTTTTGTGTGAATTTGGAGAGTTCTCGTAAATTACCTACTTTTTCTTATGATTATTTTTATTCTTTTTTTAATTGTAGACTTTTGAAGAAACTTCATGAAATTTGAAACTTCATGAAAAATTTTTGCTCGTGGATTGACATTTTTTTTCTTGAATTTGTGACTTTTTGTGTCATAAACTGGCATCTTTTTTCTTCCATCTTTGCATGTTTTTCATCTTTCCATAGATTTTTTTCCTTAATTTTTTTTTAAATTACTGCAAATGAGCTACATTTCTCTTGCGATTTGACCTTTGTCTCAACAATTTAATTTTCTTTTTCTCTTTCTTAAAGAATTTATTAAATCTTTTAAATCACTTCCTGTGTTTATATTCCCAATAACTGTAAGATTCAAGATTCAAGGTTCAAAGATTCAAAGAAGGTGGACAGAGTTCAGGGTCTGGATGGCCTGATGAACAAAGCTGTTTAACAGTCTTGTTGACCGGGCCCAGAGGCTCCGGTATCTTTTCCCCCAGGGCAGGGGCCTGAAGTGGGAGTGGGAGTGGTGGGAGGTGTCGCCTGCAATGTTGATGGCTCTGCAGGTGAGGCAGGTGAGGTAGATGTCCGAGAGGGTGGGCAGAGGGGCGCCAATGACCTTGCTGGAAGCTTTCACTGTCTTCTGGCAGGAGGCGGTGCAGCTTCCATACCACACCATGATGCAGCTGGTGAGGATGCTCTCAGTGGTGCCCCGGTAGAATAAGCACATGATGGGGGGTGGGACTCATGCTCTCTTCTCTTTGCAGAGGAAATGGAGGTAAGTTTGAGCCTTCTTGGCCAGTGATGTGGTGTTGTTGGACCAGGAGAGGTCCTCAGAAATGTGCACCCCCAGGAACTTGGTGCTGCTTACCCTCTCCACAGCTGCACCATCGATGATCAGAGAGGGGTGCTGTGTGTGCCCCTTCCCAAAGTCGACCACAATCTCCTTGGTTTTTTCACACGTTCAGGAAGAGGTTATTGTCTTTACACAACTGGACGAGTTAGCTCACCTCATTTCTGTAGTTGGCCTCCTCGGTGTTGGTGATGAGGCCCATCACCGTCGTGTCATCCGCAAACTTGATGATGTAGTTGGTGCTGTAGGCTGGTACACAGTCATGGGTCAGCAGGGTGAAGAGCAGCGGGCTGACCACGCAGCCTTGTGGGGCCCCTGTGCTCAGTGTGATGGTCTGGGAGGTGTTGCTGCCAACCCAAACATTCTGTGGCCTCCCTGTGAGAAAGTCAACTACCCAGTTACAGAGAGAGGTTTTGAGTCCCAAGTGTCTGAGTTTTTGTATTAGGTGCTGGGGGATGATTGTGTTGAATGCTGAAATGAAGTCCAAAAATAGCATTCACATGCAGGAGTTTTTTGAGTCCAGATGAGTGAGGGTTGGATGGAGAGCAGCAGCTATGGCATCTTCTATAGATCTGTTTGACCTGTATGCAAACTGAGATGGGTCGTGGGAGGAAGGCAGGATGGACTTGATGTTCTGCATGACCAGCTGCTCAAAGCACTTCATTATGATGGGGGTCAGTGCTACGGGCCGGTAATCATTGTAGCTGGATGATGGCAGTTTTGAAACATGTGGGAACAACAGCTTGAGTCAGGGAAATGCTGAAGATGTCAGCCAGGACATTCTTGAGCTCCTCTGCACAGTCCTTCAGGACACGACCCAGTATGTTGTCTGGTCCAGCTGCCTTGCGTGGGTTGATCCTGCACAGGGTCCTCTTCATGTTAGCCGGATCCAGACTTATGGCCTACTTGTCTGGAAGAGGAGTGGTCTTCTGTGCTGATATGCTGTTTTGTGTTTCAAAGCGGCCGAAGAAGTTGTTTAGGTTGTTAAGCAATGTGATGTCACTCGCACAGGTCTGAGGTGGAGGTTTTTAGTTGGTGAGCATCTGTATGCCACGCCAGAGAGAATATGCATCCCTGGTGTTGCTGAAGTGGCCAGATATTTTCTTGCTGTGCTGTCATTTTGGCTCCTTGATGCCATGGGACAGGTTGGCCCTAGCTGTTGTTAGTCCTGCAGTGTCGCCGGCCCTGAAGGCTGCATCCTGAGCCCTCAGGAGCCTGTGGACCTCTACTGTCATCCATGGCTTTTAGTTGAAACGAACAGTGATGATTTTGCAGTGAGTGACATCATCAATGCATTTAGCTATGTATGCTACAACAACCTCAGTGTACTTCTCTAGGTTTGTGTGTCCATTGTGAGTGGCTGCGTACTTGAAAGTTTCCCAGTCTGTAGTGCTGAAGCAGTCTTTCAGAGCATCGGAAGCCCCCTCTGGCCACACACGTACCTTCTGATTTTTTCCTCATAATTTTGAAACTTTTGCAGTGAATTTGTAACTTTTATCTTTTAAATTCAAGTTTGTTTTTCTTGTAATTTTGCAAGTGTTTTTTTTCTATCATGCATTTGGTACATATTTTAAATAAATGGGCCTTTGTTCCTATAAATTTGTTACGTTATTCTTTTTTTTTCCACAATATCTTTATTGAACCTTTTTTTTTTTTTTTTAACAAACATGATACAAACAATCAAACACTAACACTAAAGTACTACAAAAAAAAAAAAATGCACTAAAAACACCAACAACCACCAACAAAATCAAGTCTTCAACAATGCTCCTCTGTTTAGTCTAGACAATCCAATACATAAGTATACATATTATGTTCACCAGTTTGGAATTTACAAGGTCCACACACATCATTCACCTTCTTCTTCAAGAGTTATGTTTAAATTTTTTACATAATCAATAAAAGGTCTCCATATATTCTCAAACACAATTTCCTTTGATTTTAGTATATATGTTATTCTTTCTAATGGAAGGTTTGTTAACATCTGTCTTAACCACTGAGTCACATCTGGTCTATGAGTCTTTTTCCATAATAGTGCAATACATTTTTTGGCATTAAGCAAACTGAGGTCTATGAATGTTCTTTCACTTTTATTAAAATTATGCTTTTCTGGGTACAGACCCAACAAAAACAGTTTAGGATTCAATATGATTTGTTTTGAGATTATTTTTTCAATTGTTACCCTCACCTCTTCCCAAAACATTCTTATTAATCTACATTCCCATAAACAATGAAATAGGGTTCCTTTACTTTCCATGCATTTTGTGCATGTATCTGGTATATTTTTGTTATATCTATTTAACTCCTCAGGTGTAACATACATCCGCATTAACCATTTGAAATGTATCAATTTAAGACGTACATTTATTGATTTGGTTTGAGCTTCTGTACAAGCCAATTCCCATTGTTCCTCTGAAATTTCAATTTGCAGATCTTCTTTCCAGTAGTTTAATCTTTTCAGTGAATTTTCACTTGAAGATAGTGTCAGTGAGTTATAAAACTCTGAAATAATACCCTTTCTTTTACTATCTTTCATCATCATTTTTTCCAAGGATGAATAAATAGGTCGAGTGAGAGCTTTATTTTGATTTGATCGAATAAAGTTTCTAAGTTGAAGATATTTAAAAAAATGTGTTCTATTGAGATTAAATTTGATCCTCAGCTCTTCAAAAGACATTATGTTGTCTGCACATGGCAAATATAAATCCTGAATCTTTTGTATCCCTTTTAAATTCCATACTTTAAATACAGCGTCCGCTCTCCCTGGTTTAAAATATTGATTACCCCATATTGGACTAAATTGTGACAATAACTGTGGTTCTTTTAAATAGTTTTTAGCTTCACACCATATTTTGATCATATGCTTTACAAATGGATTTTTAACTTGTTTTTGTAATTTTTTTGCCGAATCTGAGTATATGAATATGGGAAGAGGTAAAGGTAAATTGTATGATTCCATTTCAGTCCAGTGAGGGAGATCATTTGATGAAAAATAATATGTCATAGACCTCAGTTGTGCCGACCAATAATACAACATAAAATTTGGACATTTCAGACCTCCACGATCAAATGGTAAATATAATAAAGACAAACGTAATCTAGCCCTCCTGTTGTTCCATATAAATTCCACTAACTTTTTTTTATTCTTGAGAATAGATCTAAAGGTGGTGATAAGGGAATGTATTGAAATAAATAAAGTATTTTAGGTAAAATATTACTTTTAAGTATATTGATTCTCCCGATCATCGACATTGGTAGTGACATCCATCTCTGAGTTAACTCATTGATATCTGACATTAAGGCTTCATAGTTGACACTGGCGACTGATTCTAGCTTAGGCATAATTTGGATTCCTAAATATTTAAACTGATTTACAACATTGAATTGATTTACCTCAGGGGCTGGGTAATTTCTCTGGGTCTCATTTAGCATTAATATTGAAGATTTAGTTTTATTTATTTTATATCCTGATATTTCCCCAAAATTCTTTATTAAATTCAACAAGGTTGGAATTGATTTTTTTAGATTCGACATAAACAAAATTATGTCATCGGCGTACAGGGAGATTTTATGTTCTGTTGGTCCAACTTTAATTCCATATATTTGTGAATGTAAACGTATCGCTATCGCTAAAGGTTCAATTGCCATAGTAAACAGTAAAGGTGAAAGTGGACAGCCTTGTCGACATCCTCTATTGATTTTTATTGGTTTTGAAATATTGTTATTTGTTAGGATTTCTGCTGTAGCATTATTGTATATTATTTGAACCCATTTTATGAAATTATTTCCAAGTCCAAACCTTTGTAGGACTTCAAAAAGAAAGGGCCATTCAACTCTATCAAAGGCCTTTTCGGCGTCCAATGATAGGAGAGCTGTATCCGGTGCTTCTTTATTAAAATAAATAATATTAAATAGTCTTCTTACATTATGGAAGCCTTGTCTACCCTTTATAAAGCCATTCTGATCTCGATTAATAATATTTGGTAAAATTTCTTGTATTCGTCTTGCTAAAATTTTACAGATTATCTTAAGGTCGGCGTTTAATAGGCTTATTGGTCTCATATTTTCACATTTATTAGAGGGCTTACCTGGTTTTGGCAGCAGTATAATTAAGGCATTATTTATGTATGATGGTAAATTATTATTTTGAAATGCTTCTAAAACCATTTCCAAAAAAGGTTTTATTAATTTATTCTTAAATTTTTTATAAAGGTCAACTGGAAGACCATCTGGTCCTGCACTTTTTCCTGATTTCATATTATCAATGGCTAGCCCAACTTCTTCTTGACTAATTTTAGACTCCAATATCTCCCTGTTTTCATTTGGAATACAAGGTATAGATAGTTCGTTCAAAAATCCATTTAGTTTTGTTAAATCAGGTTCATTTTTGGTATCATATAATTTTTCATAGTAATCTCTAAAGGCTCTATTAATTTCTAAAGGATCTATAACTACCTGTCCGTTACTTATAATACTGGTAATTGGTGTTTTAATTTCCAATTGTTTAATCTGCCATGCTAATAATTTTCCTGATTTTTCACCTTGTTCATAAAAAGATTGTTTCAATCTTAGAAGACTCGAGGCAGCTCTATTCGCTGATTTTTTGTCGTATTCAGCTCTCAAAATCAGTAATTCATTCTCCAACCTTGGGTCACTTCCTGCATACACTTTTTCCTGAAGATTTTTTATTTTATGTTCCAATTTAGCTCTCTCCTCTCGAGTCTTCTTAGATTTTGATCCTGTATAACTAATAATATGTCCCCTAATAAAAGCTTTGAAAGCCTCCCACTTTACACATGCTGATGTTTGTGTAGTATTGATGTCAAAGAACTCGTCTATCTGTTTTTCTATATACTTGACAAATTCCTCATCCTGAAGCCATTTATGCTGAAATTGCCATCTACCTGATTCCTTTGTCAATTTTTTATCTACATATATTAGACAACAGGGTGCATGATCAGAGATCACGATGTTATCATAAAAGCAGTTTTGAATCTTGGACCTTAATTCTGTGGAAATCAAAAAATAATCAATACGTGAGAATGTCTTGTAGGTACTGGAATAACAAGAATAGGCTTTAACTTGTGGTTTCATTTCTCTCCATATATCTAACAATCTCAATTCTTTCATAAAATGATTAATAGTCATCCTACATCCAATGTGCGTACAATCCAGTCCTGTTGATCTATCCACACCTGGATTCAATGTACAATTAAAATCCCCTGCTATTATATGTTGCCCTGTAAGTGATGATAAGATGAGAAATAAATTAGCAAAGAACTTCTGATCATCTATATTGGGACCATATAAGTTCACAAGATTTATATTTTCTAATAGCAAAGAACCTTGAATGATTACATATCTTCCAAATTTGTCTCCAATTACATTTTTCACTTGAAAAGGAACTGATTTATGTATGAGAGTCATAACTCCCCTGGCTCGGGATGAAAATGAAGAGGTGAATACACTTCCCTGCCATCTACTCCTAATTCTTTTAACATCCTCCTCTACCAGATGAGTTTCTTGTAAAAACACAATTCTTGAACCCATGTCCTTTATTTTATTCATAACTTGTTTAAGTTTTTTTAAATTTTGTAGACCTCTGCAATTCCAAGAAGTTAAATTAAGGTTAACACTTTGGTCCATGATCAATAGAGAGTTTGGGATTACCTTGCAGTGTAAACATGCTCATACAGAGAAGCAAAAACATGAGTGGTTGAACATTCATCCTACAAACTACACACAAACAAATTTCCCCTTCCCACACTTGTGGCAAACCCCCCAAAATCAAAAGAAAAATTCTGTCTCCCGATATAGCCATCGACCGTTCCACACCCACGGGGAACAGCCTAAGCCACTCCTTCTTCATCCTCCCAATCACCCTAACTCTACTGCTTTTAATGACGTAACATTAACTCTCCTCTGTAGTTTTCCAACTTAACTCCAAAATTTTTAACAACTTTGTACATCATAGTTTTTGTTTTTTTTTTGTTTGTTTTGTTTTTGTTTTGTTTTTTTTAATATATAATACAATCTATATTTTGTAAACTTACTATTTACTTCAAGTCAGTCAGATGCCTGTGCAAATGCTTAATTATTCTACCTTATATTTTGTTCATGCTTAGCTCCCACCAGTCTCTTCTTCTTCTTTGATCTTCTTGATGAACTCCTGCGCCTCCTCTGGGGTCTTGAAGATGTGGGTTCTGCCCTCATACGTGGTCAGCAGTCTCGCAGGATAGATTACACCATGACGAATCCCAAGGTTGCGCAGCTCCTTACGTACGGGATCAAACTGCTTCCTCAATTGCTGGATTCCTGTGGCCAAATCTGGGTAGAACCGCACCTGCTGGTCCTGGTGTTTAATCTCTCCTTTAGCACGTGCAGCGTTGAAGATCTTCATCCTGTCTCTGTTGCTAAGAAACTTCATAATTAAGGTCCTCGGCGGTCCCTTATCTCTCCGTGGGCCAATACGATGTGCTTTTTCCAGAACCACTGCTGATTGCAACTCCTCGCTGCCCAGCACCTCCGGAATCCACTTTTCCAGAAAGGAACATACGTCCCGACCTTCTGATTCCTCTGGAAGACCCACCAGCCTCAAATTATTCTGTCTCGACCGAGATTCCAAATCCAAAATATTATCTTCCAGAGATTTATTTTTTTTTTCCAAAGTGCGCACCTTTAATTGAAGACGGGTGACGTCATCTTCAGCACTAGCGAGACGGAGCTCCATCTGCGCCGTTCGTTCTACACAGTCACCCAATTCCTTTCTTATTCCTTCCAGCGCTGTCATAATCCCATCAAATCTAGAGGAAAAGTCCGCTCTCATTGAACTCATGGCAGCCATCAGCGCATCTGCGCCATTCCCCGCAGAAATCGCACCGCCGCCAGCCTCCTCCGCCATATATGGAGCCTTGTTTGCTGCGTCACAGACCTGAAAGTCCGTTAATTTGGACTGTTTCGGCGGCTCGCTTTTTCCTTGTCCTGGTTTTCCAGCCTTAGGCTTCGCCGACATATCCTCGCCCAAATGCTGGGATACGTTCTGTCCCAAATGAGAGAGTTATTTGCCGATTTTTTTCTCCAGGAGCAGAGCAGAGCGAGACACGTCCGTCCTACGTGGCAGCCATAACCGGAAGCTGTTACGTTATTCTAGTAAATTTGAAGCTTTTATTGTATTTATGTTTGTGATGTTTTTTTCCTTGTAATTGTGCAGCTTTTTCTCATAGTTTTGCACCTTTGGAAAATTTTGGGACTTTAAAATTATGACAAAACATTTAAGCAAAATAGATAATAAAGTAACTTTCTTTCTTTCTTTCTTTCTTTCTTTCTTTAAAACCACTGGGATTCACTTGTTAAGGGCAAAAGTGGAATAATTCTGACCTCTGTTAGACCATGGTTGTGATGGTTGAATGTCACTACTTAACAAATTGGACCAAAAATGCTAGGGATGATTTTTTTGTCCCAGTCCAGCCCCTGAGACAGCTGGCAGATGTTTTTCTTTAATGGTTGCATTGTCAGTCAACCACTGTGTGCTGTTTGAATTACAGAGAAAGAATCTGTTTTGGCGGCACATGGGGAGAGCATAATTGTATAGCATCTTAGACAAGAACAAAGAGCAGAGGTTCCCTGGGAGATAACAGGGAGGTGTGAAGGATGAATGCAGTGTGACCTTTTGTGTGTTAGAAACTTCTGGAGGAATGGTAGAGGATTAAGGAAGTGAATCCAATGTGACCTTTTGTGTGTTAGAAGCTTCTAGAGGAATGCCATGCTTTTTAAGAGGAGAGTCTCTGCTGAGTTGTCATTCTGTCTATGCTTCATGTGTGAGATGTGTAATAAATCGTCTGAGTCAAATCCGCCTCGTTATTTACACGCTCCACACTGGTGACCCAAGACGAATCATGGAACACAACGAAAGATCCCCGGAGCCAACCTCGATGGGAACCCCCAGCCACGCATGTGCTGTTGCGATCAAGCTACCGGATTTTTGGCAGCACAATCTGCGCTCCTGGTTCCACCTAGTTGAGCCGCAGTTCACCCTCCGGGGGATATCGGTGGATGACACAAAATTCTACTATGTGGTCGCAGCGCTCGACGCCCGCACGGCTCAGCATGTAGAGAGCCTGCTCGATCAGCCACCAACCGACGACAAGTACGGCGCACTGAAGGCTGCGCTCATCCAGCACTACACACTCTCGGATGGTGAGAGAGCAGAGAGACTCCTGACCGGGTTGGGAGATGGGTCGGCCATAGACCTGATGGAGAAGATGCTGAGGTTAAAGGGCACAGACGACGACCATTTCATTTTTACCCACCTCTTCCTCCGGAACCTTCCGTCAGCGGCAAGAGCGACCCTGGCCAATTCGCCGTTGCTGGCCAAGCGGGACTATCGTGCGCTAGCCCAGGAAGCAAACCGGATCATCGTCGCCAGCAGGGAGTCCACGACCATTGCGGCAGCGACGGAGCTCGGTGCGACGGCCGGAGGAGGCGAGGAGCCATCGACGGCAGCAGCAGAGCCACCGACGGCAGCAGCAGCGGGGGCCAAGGAACGCGGGGGAGACACGCTTTGCTTCTACCACCGCCGCTTTGCAGAGAGGGCACACAAATGTATACCACCGTGCCAATTCAAGCGCTCGGGAAACGCCAAGACCGGGGGTCGGTAGCAGCCGCGACCCTCGGGGAGGAGAACAAGCTGCTTTACTTGACGGACGCACGCTCGGGGAGGCAATTCCTCGTGGACACCGGCGCCCAGAAGAGTTTCATCCGGCCGACCTACGCTGACCGGCTGGCAGGATCTAGCGGCCCCGAGATGGCAGCAGCAAACGGCTCGGGGATTAGGACCTTTGGTGAGAGGACTCTACTCTTGTCTCTACACGGCCGTACATTTGAGTGGACTTTTGTCATAGCAGCATTGAATTTCCATATACTGGGGGCTGATTTTCTATGTGCACATGGTTTGTTGGTAGATGTCGCTAACAGACGCCTGGTTAATGCACTGCCCTTTGATTCTATCACCACCACCGGGCCGCCCGTTTTTGCAAGACCTCGGCGCTTGGACGCAGCTAAACTGGCCATAGCGCGCGAGGAGTTTGCCAACCTGGAGAGGTTGGGCATCATTAGGCGCTCAAACAGCCCATGGGCTTCCCCGCTACACATGGTCCCTAAAGCTGAAGGTTCGTGGCGACCTTGCGGGGATTTCCGCAGGTTGAACAACGCCACAGCGCACGACCGCTACCCAATTCCTCACATTCAGGATTTTTCCATTCACCTTGCAGGAGCGCGCGTTTTTTCTAAAATAGACCTGGTCCGCGGTTACCACCAAGTCCCAGTGCGCGCTGAAGACATACCCAAAACAGCGGTAACAGCGGTAACAGCGTGCGGTAACAGCGTGCGGTAACAGCGTGCGGTAACAGCGGTAACAGCGTGCCTTTTGGGCTTAAAGGGGCTGCACAGACGTTCCAACGCATGATGGATGCAGTGCAGCGTGATCTCCCTTTCGTGTTCGTCTACCTGGACGATATCTTAGTAGCCAGCGCGTCCGAAGACAAACACGAAACCCACCTCACGATGGTTTTCCGGAGGTTGGAAGAGCACGGGTTAATAATCAACCCAGCGAAATGTCAGTTCGGGGTGATGGGGATTGATTTTTTGGGGCACCGCGTCTCTCCCGAAGGAGCAGTTCCGCTGCCTGACAAAATGCGCGCAGTAGCAGATTTTCCCCGGCTGCAAACGGTCAGGGCGCTACAAGAATTTTTGGGAATGGTGAATTTTTATAACCGTTTCCTTCCCCGCACAGTGCAGCTCATGCAACCACTGTACGCCGCGCTCAGAAAACAGAAGCCCACGGATAAGGTCAAATGGACCCCGGAGCGAGAGCGGGCGTTCTCGGAAGTGAAAGCAGCCCTGGCAGACGCTGCATTGCTGGCACATCCAGACCCAACGGCCCGCATAGCGCTCACCACTGACGCTTCAGATGTGGCCATAGGGGTGGTCGTGGAGCAGCGCGTAGCCGAGGCTTGGCAGCCGCTCACCTTTTTCAGCAGGACTTTGCGCGACAGTGAACGTAAATACAGCGTGTTCGACAGGGAGTTGCTGGCTCTCCATCTGGCCATTCGCCACTTCCAGTTCTGGCTGGAAGGGCGTAATTTCACCGCGTTCGTTGACCACAAGCCGCTAACATTCGCGATGGCCAAGGTTTCAGAACCGTGGTCGGGCCGGCAGCAGAGACAGCTGGTCGCGATCTCAGAGTTTACTACCGATATTCAGCATGTCTCAGGTAAACTGAATGTAGTGGCAGAATGCCTCTCGCGCGCTGTGGCGGCCCCGGTCTGCGTGGGGATAGATTACGCAGCCATGGCCGCGGAGCAAGTTAGTGACGCGGACGTGCGTGCGCTCCAGTCTGGACCAACAGGGTTAAGGCCGGAGAGCAGGGTGCTGCAAGACGGCATGCCCCCCCTAATCTGCGATGTCTCCACGGGGCGCCCGTGTCCCGTGGTCCCGGCCGCGTGGCGCCGCCGCGTGTTTGACTCGATTCATTCTTTGGTGCACCCGGGAGTGCGTGCGTCGGTCAAAATGGTAGGGGAGAAATTCGTGTGGCCGAGCCTTCGCAAACAAGTGAAAGAGTGGGCGGCAGCCTGCATGGCGTGCCAACGAGCCAAAGTACACAGGCACATGAAGGCTACCTTGGAGCCGTTTCGCATCCCGGCTAAGAGGTTCGACCATGTTCACGTGGACCTCGTGGGCCCCCTCCCGCCATCACAGGGGTGCACGCACCTTCTGACAATGGTGGACCGCACCATGCGCTGGCTGGAAGTGGTTCCACTGGCGGCAACCACAGCCGAGGAGGTGGCGCGTGCGTTTTTAACAGCATGGGTGGCGCGTTTTGGAGTCCCATCGGATATTACCTCCGACAGAGGCCCTCAATTTGTTTCCGAACTCTGGTCAACAATGGCCCGCAGCCTGGGTATCACAATTCACCGCACAACCGCGTACAATCCACAGGCTAATGGGTTATGCGAACGTTTTCATAGATCGTTGAAAGCGGCTCTCAGGGCTTCACTGACGGATGCAAATTGGGTAGACAAGCTACTGTGGGTTTTATTGGGGTTACGTTCTGCGCGTAAAGAAGATCTGGAAGCTTCCCCGGCTGAACTCGTTTTTGCGCAACCACTTCGGCTGCCCGGGGAGTTTCTTCCAGATAATCCCGCTCCGGGCAGCTCCCCGTCTCAGCTGTTGCAGCGTAGCATAGACACAAGCACGCTGCCGGGCCCTGCCCACCACAGTTTTTCACGCGTGTTTGTGCCTAAAACTTTGAAAAACGCAGAGTTCGTTTTTGTCAGACACGACGCCCATCGCCCTCCACTGTGCCCACCTTATGATGGACCGTTCAGAGTGCTGGAAACAGGGGACCAAGCATTTTTTGCTAGATTTGGGGGGTAGGAGGGAAAAGATTGGCTATAGACAGACTCAAACCCGCTTTCGTGGTGGCGGACGAGCAAGTGCTGTTGGCGAGGGTCCCTCGGTGTGGAAGACCCCCACGGGGAGCTTCCCAGAGAAAAGATTCCCCAGAGCACCCACACGGACAGACTTTTACCCCTCAAACATCAACCCCCCAGCATGACAGCACCGCGGAGGCGGTGAATCCTGGTTACAGCAGATACGGGAGAAGACTGAAGCCCAAGCAGCATGTGGATTGATGTTTAATGATTCTACCACAGCATACGGACTGTTATTCTATTATTCTATCCAAGATGCTCAGGGGGGTCGTTTGGCGGCACATGGGGAGAGCATAATTGTATAGCATCTTAGGCAAGAACAAAGAGCAGAGGTTCCCTGGGAGATAACAGGGAGGTGTGAAGGATGAATGCAGTGTGACCTTTTGTGTGTTAGAAACTTCTGGAGGAATAGTAGAGGATTAAGGAAGTGAATGCAATGTGAACTTTTGTGTGTTAGAAGCTTCTAGAGGAATGCCATGCTTTTTAAGAGGAGAGTCTCTGCTGAGTTGTCATTCTGTCTATGCTTCATGTGTGAGATGTGTAATAAATCGTCTGAGTCAAATCCACCTCGTTATTTACACGCTCCACAATGATGTCATTTTGGTATAAGCAAAATATTAAATCCAAGCTGTCACTGTTTTTATGTATCATCACGTACCATGTTCACTAACTAGAAGCCAGGGAGGAAATGTAAGGAAGACGATAACTCTGTCTGTGTGTGCATGTGTGTGTGTGTGTGTGTGTGTGTGTGTGAGTGTGAGTGAAAGAGAGAGAGAGAGAGAGAGAGAGAGAGAGAGAGAGAGAGAGAGAGAGTTTTGAGTTTTAAAAAAATCCCTTTATTGTACAATTCAGCCTATGCCAAAGAGCCGAAGCGACCAGATTATTGGCGACAAGAACCCTTCCCCTATATGACAGCTGTGGTAGCAACCATTTCCATTTAGAAAAGCGAGCACACACCTTCTCCTTAATTCCCTCCCAGTTCTTGCGTTCAAAGTCCTCAGAACCCAAAAATACCCCCAACACTTTGAGACCGGCTTTCCCCCACAGAAGACCTCCAGGTAGCTGAGGAATGTCCTGATGTGACCACTGCCCCACCAATAAACCCTCACTCTTGGCCCAGTTTACCCGTGCAGAAGATGCTTTTTCATAAATAGATAAAGTGTCCACCAGACGCTGTATATCCCTGTGGGATGTGATGAAAACGTTGACGTCATCCGCATAAGCAGACAAGACGATTGGACGACAACTACTGGAGGGCCCCGGCAGAATCAAACCACCCAGCTGAGTGCGCAACCTGCACAGTAAAGGCTCAATAGCCAAGCTATACAGTTGACCTGAGATTGGACAACCCTGCCTTATTCCCTGACGTACAGGGATTAGCCGACTCAGCCCTGCCCCCATCTTTACCAAACACTCAGCTCCAGTATATAACAGATTGACCCACCTCAAAAACATATTGCCAAAACCAAACCCCTTCAGTGTGGAAAATAAATGAGAATGGTCAACCCTATCAAAAGCCTTTTCTTGGTCCAAAGACATAATACTGAACTCTAAATCATAACATTTACTGAGATGAAGAACGTCACGTACGAGAAAAATATTGTCCATAATGGTTCGGTCAGGAATACAATATGTTTGATCTCTATCTATGATTAAATCCAATACATTTTTCAGTCTATTTGACAGGGCTTTGGAAAGCACCTTGTAGTCCATGCAAAGAAGAGCCACAGGCCTCCAGTTTTTAAGCAAGGCCAAGTCCCCTTCCTTAGGCAGCAGAGATAGTACTGCACGCCGGCAGGAGACAGGTAAAGTTCCAGTTCTGTAACAGGCAATTAGAACGTCATAAAAGTCTGATCCAATAATATCCCAAAAATACTTAAAAAAGTCAGAAGAAAGACCATCAAGTGCAGGTGCACGTCCCAGAGCCACTTGATTAACTGCTACAGTTAACTCATCCAAAGTCAGTTCACAGTCCAGAGCAGCCCTGTCCTCTGGGCTGAGCATGGGAAGACCTTCAAAGAGTTGGTTTTGAGATTCTATGCAACATGGTTCTGCACCAAACAGGGCCCCGTAAAAATCCACTGCATGGCACCTCATCTCAGATGGATTTGTAGTCATTTGACCATGTGGGAGTTTTAAGCAAGTCATCAACTTCTTTTTTGCAGCAGACTTCTCCAGATTGAAGAAAAAAGATGTTGGGGCATCCATGTCCTGCAGGCGAGTAAACCGTGACCTAACAAGTGCCCCCTTCACTCTTTCCTGCAGGAAAAAGCTCAGGGCTGATCTCTTCTCCTGCAACAAAGGACCTGCGGTGAGAGAGAGAGAGAGAGAGAGAGAGAGAGAGAGAGAGAGAGAGAGAGAGAGAGAGAGAGAGAGAGAGAGAGAGAGAGAGAGAGAGAGAGAGAGATTTTTTAACACACCTTAATTGTCACAAGTTCAACAGAAAAACACTTCAACTAAAAGAAGCAAGGAAAAGTAAATTAATTCACTGATAAGAAATCAAAGACACAAGCAACTAAACCAAGAAAACTAAAACAAAAACTTGTTTCTCGCATCAGTGCCACACCATAGGTTATTTTCCCCTCCTTAACACAACACAGGATGTGCTTAAAGCACCACATAGCCTCAAAAGTTCCAACATTTTGCATCAGATGATGGTAATTGTAATCAATCATTATTCGAGTCCTGATCATGCTTACCAGCATGTCTTTTACGTTACAATCCAGCATTTGTTCAATTTTTCTTTTCCTATTTACATAAATGGCCATTTTAGCCTGATCCAGGATTTTCTTGTTTCTCTGTCTATATAGAAAACCCAAGATAAAAATCTGCAGGGAAAAGACTTCTTCAAACAGATAAAACAGCTTCCCCCAAAAAACAAACAATTGCAGTCTGTTACAGTCCAGAAAACAATGGAACACAGTCTCTTTCTGAGGACAAAATGGACAAACCTCAACAACATTTGGGTTTAAAATAGAGATAAAAGCATTTCCAGCCACACCACCATGTAAAACTCGTCACTGCAGGTCTCCAACCTTCTTAGTTAATGGTGGTTTATAGAGTGGTCTCCAGGCAGGCCTCACCTCTGAACCCAAACCCAAGTGTTTCCTCCATGGTGTATCAGCTCGACCTTTTAATTTATTCACATTTAGAACTTTCACCAGGAGTCCATACATTTTTTTTTTTACCAGAAGAGTCACAAATGTTAATGTGTTCAGAGTTTAAAAACACACCACTACCATCTTTAAAATCAGGAGATAAAACACTAAAAGGAAAAGGCTCATCAGCAGTTCATACAGAGTTTTTGCAGTGTAAAACAATAGCAGAGTGTTCTTCTGTGGAGAGGCAGTCTCTCCAATCTTTCAGCAAGTTTATTATAACTCTGACTGAAGAAGCACCAAGAGCCGAGCACAGGGTAACAGCATTGTCCATGTTAGGACCACATAAGTTCACCAGTTCCACACAAGGTTGAGAGGGCCACTCAGCAGTCACTGAATGAACTGCAGGTGAAAGACCTACCAGGTACACAGTAGGTCTGGTCTACACGTATGACCTGCTCCATCACCTTCTTCAGTCTGTTAGCCAACACTTTGGAGAGAATTTTGTAGTCAGTACAGAGGAGGGCCACTGGACGCCAGTTTTTAATGTCTTTCAAGTCACCTTTCTTGGGAAGGAGGGTGAGGACTGCTCTCCTACATCTTAGGGGCAGGTGACCCTTCTGCAGACTGTCAGACAGTACTTCCAGCAAGTCTTCACAGATCTCAGACCAAAACGTCTTGTAGAACTCCAATGGTAGACCATCTATCCCTGGGGCTTTTCCACACTGAAAAGATTGGACAGCCACTGCTAGTTCTTGCAGAGTGATCTCACTCTCCAGCTCTGCATTCATACCAGCCATCACCTTTGGCAAGTCTGTCAAAAAACGACTCAGCACATGTGGCTTCTCAACAAACTCTTTCTTAAAGAGATCTTTATAGAAAGCAGCTGCAGCTGCAAAGTGACGGATCTCTGCAGACTCATGGATCATCTGCCCCTCTTCGGAGCTGAGAAAGTGGATCATCCTCTGCTGACCATTCTTCCTCTCCAAACCAAAGAAAAAATGAGATGGAGCGTCCATTAGTGCGATGTTCTGGAACCTACTGCGTACCACAGCGCCCCTAGCGGCCACACCCAGTAAGTCAGTTAAAACAGACTTTTTGCTATTGAGGGTCTCAAAATGTCCTCTTTCTCCTGTGGAGTCTGCCAAAGACTGCAGCTCCACTGTCATGCGGTGGCCCTCGCGAGCCACCATAAGACGCCACACCATCACCAGAGAGTTGCGTTGAAGTCTTTATTAATGGTGAAACAATAATATAACATACATACTGGGAGGCATAAGGCTAACAAAGCTCACTTACGGGTCCACAGGATAGCATGTTAGAAGATCCACAATTACGACGATACATACAACGAGCACCCGATGTAATACACGAAGATACTGCTGCAAGGATGCTGCCGCTGGCACCGGTTTAAGAAGCCGGCCACTAACGACTGCAAATGCAGAACAGCTGTTCAGGCCTTGACAGCTGAGCGGAAGCTTCCCCGAGCGCTGTCACAATAAGAGCTCGGACAGCCGGGATAATAACCCCGCTGTCAAAGCCTGACAGGAATGATGAATGGCCCGAGCACAAATAATATTAGCGCTCGGGTCGTAACAGTACCTCCCCCTCAAGGGCGAGCTCCAGAGCGCCCAGAAACACCTAGACCCCACACATCCCATTTCAATACAGAACACAACGGAACAACCAGGGCACTTATTTACAGGGCATGCATGATTTACAAACACACGGGGCACTCAAACATATGCATGTGGCTACTGAAGTACAGGGAAAAGGAAAAAAAAAAAAAAACACCATGGTAACATACTACAGTCCCTTAGACTGGGGAAGGAAAACAAAAAAAAGGCTCGCTATCCCAAACACACACATGGAGCTACAGAGGTCAAGCAGCGCCTGAACAGTGCATAAAACTACAATAACGATCCATACGTGGTTCAAAGACAAAAAGGAGCATCATCTTTCCAAAAGCCCAGTGAAGAGAAATGTAGGAAGTATTACAATTTAACTCAGGAAGTGAACATTGACCTTCGAAATAGTCCTAAATACAAAGCCGTTATTTAACAGTCACCCAATTGTACCCCAAGAGAAAAAAAATCAAACATTAATTGCCAACACAGACACGTCTCTCACATGAGGACCAAATCACAATCACTAATATACAAAACAGTTTCAAATTACTCGCTAGAGTGTCTTAAATCAAAAAAAAAAAATGACAACTTATGGGGAGTCCCTTAGAATTTTATCACTAAGTTTGTGAACATGATCAAAAGAGTCAATTTATTGCTCCCGATGACCTTCACACCATACAGTCCAAACAGACCATGGCAGGCGAAGACCAAATGCCCCAGTCCACAGTTCCGGCGGTCTCCCTGCGTCCGATGGCCGACGGGACGTAACGAGAACATAACGAGAACATAACAAGAAACATAACGAGATTGGGCGGCCTGCCCCAGTCCCAGGCCCCGAGAGACAAGTCCTCCGGCGGCCGAACCAGGTCGCCCAGTAACAAACACAGTTCATCGGGTGGCCGACCCAAGGCGCCGAACCAGCAAAACAGCTCCTCAGGTGGCTGACCTGCATCCCTCAGCCACCAGAACCATGGAGGAACAGCGCGCGGCGGCCTCCCCGATGGAGAAACTACATGGGAGCGCCAGCCTGCAAGAAGAAAACCTCCAACGACACCCAGCGCTGACGACCCCAGCTGGTGGCTCCTGAGAGGGGAATAATCATAATGACGAGCCCACATCATGTCAGGCAGCGAAGGGTCTGTAGTTCCTCCACCGACCTTGATCCACACTGATGCGGCCGTTGAAGCTCCGCCTGCGTCGGACCCCGATTGAGTCACAGCTGCACCCGCGTCGAACCCCCACTGGACCTCGTCGGACCCCGATTGGGTCACAGCTGCACCTGCGTCGGACCCCGGCTGGGTCAAAGCTGCCCCCGCGTCGGACCCCGACTGGGCCTCGTCGGACCCCGACTGGGTCGGCACCGCATGGGCGACGACCTCCACCCCCGAACTTGGGACCTCCTGCACCGCAACCTCGACAGATTCCAAGCCAGCGACACTGTGAAGAGGCTCAGAGGAACAGAGAGGACCGGGATCAGTATCCCCAGCAGCGCCAGAGCCCAGCGAGACGAGTTCGGGCGCAGCAGACGGCTGCCCCTCGCTCGCCTCCCCGTGAGGCAGGCAAAAATGCTCTAACACACCACAAAGGAAAACAAAGAAGAGCACTTGCCTGCACTTGGGCTCTGGAGCCGTCCAGGACTCCGTCGATCCAGGTTCGGATAGAAGCTCGTCGTCGGGCTCCCACTCAGCTGCGTCGGGCTCCGCAGCCGGCATGATGGTCTCTGCAGCCGGATCCTCTCGCACTGATATCCACGCCGATAACCTGCACGGCGTGTCGGCAGGGGACGCTCGACCCGCTGGCTCGGGCTGCTCCTCCGTAGAGACCCGGGGACGCTTCCTCGTCGGCTCAGGCTCCACGCCGCAGTCCACTCTTCTCCTCTGCCCAAGACGTGGCTGCGGGGCCGGGATTGTTCCCAGAGCCGCAGGCCTCCTCCTCGTTCGACAACGTAGGCCTAACGCCTAGGACCACTCAGCGGAGGAAGACACAGAGGCAGCAGGTTCAGTACAGACGACTACAGCTGGTGGTGGGAGCTCGGGGGGCTGCAAACCCCGAACTCCAACCCCAGGAGTCAGACAAGACAGTTCACAATTATAAGTAGGAGTGAATTTGTAGGAGTGAATTTGAACTTGCCTGTCTCCCGGAGGGAGGATGGTGCCAGCTGTAGAGGGAATTACTCCTTCCTTCGCCCGCTGGATGGTAACAGAGGACCCCCCGGGAGGACGAAAGGGGGCCACTCTCAAGGACCCATGGATGGGGTCGCCGAAGCAGGACTCTTGTCACACACAGCAGCTGGAGAAGGCATCGAGGACAAGGGGGCGACACCCGAAATGGGCCGGGCACAGCGTGCTGACCGGACAGCAGGGGACGATGGCTTGGGGAGAGAGGCTGCGGGAATTCCCTCCTGACATGATGCCGAAGAGGCAGCTGACTGGTTGATTGTGTCATTCCGGCGGCCCGGAACTGGATCCGGAACAGGAGCTTGCTGGGGATGCCCTTAGCCGCGGCGCTGACGTCTACGACGACCCCTGGATGGTGCAAACTCCTGGAGTGGATCGAGGACAGGAACGGGATCCCAAAGCGAGGAGCGTGGACACCTCCTCCTCTGCTTCATGCCGTAGTCCTCCTCTACCATACAGAGTATTTCGCGTTGCGCGGCGATGTCATCCCTCCTCGCGGCGACTTCTGGGTGGTCGGCATAGCGGGGAGAAAGATGATTGAGCGCGTCCTCAGCACAGTCCAGGTACCATAGTACGCTGCGGTCGTAGTCCAGGAGGGAAGCGGAGATGAGTGTCTCGTCCACGTACTCCAGGACGTCCGCCAACTTGTGGCTCGGACCCCGGGCACGGCCCCTCCGTGACGGCATTGGGTCCACAGCACACCGTACCCAGACAGGGAAGGAGCAAAGTCCACTTAAACACAAACTTACTGGCGAAAGGCGTCTTGGGTTGGCGTCACCGTTAAAATGCCGTTTTAGCAGCAGTATACTGTCATGCGGTGGCCCTCGCAAGCCACCATAAGACGCCACACCGTCACCAGAGAGTTGCGTTGAAGTCTTTATTAACAGTGAAACAATAATATAACATACATACTGGGAGGCATAAGGCTAACAAAGCTCACTTACGGGTCCACAGGATAGCATGTTAGAAGATCCACAATTACAACGATACATACAATGAACACCCAACGTAATACACGAAGATACTGCTGCAAGGATGCTGCTGCTGGCGCCGGTTTAAGAAGCCGGCCGCTAACGACCGCAAATGCAGAACAGCTGTTCAGGCCTTGACAGCTGAGCGGAAGCTTCCCCGAGCGCTGTCACAATAAGAGCTCGGAGAGCCGGGATAATAACGCCGCTGTCAAAGCCTGACAGGAATGATGAATGGCCCGAGCACGAATAATATTAGCGCTCGGGTCGTAACATCCACTACTTCTCTCTCCAGGTCCCTGACAGACCTGGCCAAGTCTCCAGAGACATTGCGAGTATACTGTAGGCACAGATTCTTTATTTGACTCTTCCCTACATCCCACCACTGCTGCAAAGAACTAAAATTTGACTTTGTTAATTTAAAATTACTCCAGAAAAACATAAAAGCAGTTTTAAAACTATTATCCGATAAAAGCGATGTGTTAAAATGCCAGTATGCACTACTGCACTTTATATTCTTGATAAAAACACAACACTGAACCAGAGAGTGATCTGTAAAGCCAACAGGGCTATAAAAGCACTTTTAAAAATGCTAAAATGGTGCTTAAAACTACAGAATATTGTCCTTGCTATGGCTCCACG
Source organism: Pholidichthys leucotaenia (assembly GCA_020510985.1). Lineage (NCBI taxonomy): Eukaryota > Metazoa > Chordata > Actinopteri > Cichliformes > Pholidichthyidae > Pholidichthys > Pholidichthys leucotaenia. The sequence goes on along the minus strand of CM035840.1, from coordinate 328,651,956 downwards.
TGTACTGTCTAGCCTTACCATGAAAATTTCTCCACACATCACACAGATCATGAGCTTCTATAAGACCCTTTAAAACTTCCCTTGGATGCAGCATGTGGCTCTGGGTGATTCCTGTCCATGAAAGGAATTCCTGTACAATTAAAATCACCTCCCACAAATAAAAAGTCATCATTACTGCAATTTTTGATCATGTCATTTAAAATATTTAAAAAGGCCAATCTTTCTGTGCCTATGGTTGGAACATACACATTTATAAAAACAACTTTCACATTCTCAAAAACAGCTTGAACTTTTAAAATGTGGCCTGCAATTATCTCATCAATGCCATAAGAAAGTGGAATAAAATCTCAAGAAAATAAAATACCCACTCCACCACTGCTGCTGTTTTTGTGACTGAGGATAACTTCCCCTTGAAATTCCCTCCTCCAGTCAGCAGCATTGTCCTCAGAACTACGAGTTTCCAGAACAAACAGAACATTTTCTTACATTCTGCAAGAGTCTCTTGCTCCATTGATATTGAGTGTGCCAAAATTAAAACTACACACGTGTATAAGAGGGCAAAACCAATAGAAAAACAGAGAAGAAAAAACGAGCAAAATAAAAAACTAATCATCTTGGGCAATTTGGTTCTTAACTTTTAGTACAAGCTTTTTCAGTCTGTAGATCTCCTGATCAGTGAAGCTTTCCTGCTCAAGCTCTCCCCTATTTTTCATGTAGGCCCGAGCAGAGTCAACAAAACATTTTAGATCAGGGAAAACATTTTCATCTTTAACCATTCTGGATCCCTTAGTGTCCTGTAAAAACTTTTGTATTTTCGTGAAGGGGTAACCACCTCCACTGGCTTCATCATCACTACTTTCACCATCACTCTCTATCTCAGACCCAGCATAAGAATCTGGTTGAGATAGAGAAGCCTCAGAACTTTCTTTGACAACCCTTTTCACTTTACTCCTCTGGTGTTTGTTTTCCAAATTCTTCTGTTTGACTGAAGCTTTAGATAACTCTTAATCTACCTCAATATCATCCTCATCCTCCAACACTGACTCAGCCGCCCTGGTAGCTGTCTCTTCTTGTTTTTCACTCACCCTGTGCTGTGGTTTTATATTCAACTTTATAGTCCTACTGTCTACCTTGGCCTCATTTGGCTCATCTGTCTGATCCTGAGCGTGATCCCTCTCGGTAATCTCACGCTTGTCCACAATGCTGGTCTGTGCATTAGCCTTGCGATGTACTTTAACTTTTGTTGTTGTTCCATTTATGACTGACAGGCTGGCTGCAGAGGGTGGCAAAGCCGCCCCGCCGCCAGACGGCCCCGTGGCCTCGGCTGAAGTGCCCAATGGCACGGCTGCGCCAGCAGCCTCAGAGGTTGCCCTGTTGCCAGACGTCCCCATGGCCGCAGTGCCTGACAGCGAGGCCGTACCAGCGGCCTCCCCCGGTGACCACCCCCCACTCCCTGAGGGCATGATCGAATCAAATGCCCCTCCATTCCACAGACAAAACACTTCATATTATTAGAGGTGACATGGATGGTATAATCAAAGCCGTCAATCCGGTACTTAAATATGAGGTTGAGGCTTTCCTTGCTGTTCTTTAAAATCATGAGCACCTGTCGTCTAAAAAACATGACATGCTTTAAATGCGGGGACTTACAACCGAGAGGGATGTGTTTAATGGGGGACAAAAGCTGCCCATATCTCGACAGCTCCTTCACCAACAGCTCATTCTTTAAAAACGGTGGGACATTTGATATTGTGATTCTTTTTGCGGGATTTATCAGAGACAGAACAGGAACCAATGTGTCTTTAATTACAACTCCGCTCTCCACCACCTGATTAACTTTTTCAACACTGTCCAGGAAAATTACCATGGCATTATTCATTCTGGAAGCAGACCTGACGCTTTCATAGCCGACCAAATCCCCACAGCCAGACTACATTCTTCCACTGAGCAGCTGACAGCCGGAGCCAGTTTGACAGCATGCCGGCATGTCAGCTTCTCGAACCCAGAGCCTTGCTCCAAAATCATGCTGACCAGCAAAGCTGGCAGCAGAAAACCCCCCCTCCCAGAACACCTACCCCACCCCAGCTACAGAAAACAACGAAGCTTAAGATTATTTAACAAAAAAACACCTTAAACGCAAAAAGATAGAGCAAAGTTTGAGACAACTCACTCACGCTGTCACACGCTCCCAACTCGCACTCACAACCATGCCCACTCAGAAGAGAGAGAGAAGGGTGGGTGTGTGGTGGAGCACAGTGGGTGCACAGCTAAAATGTTTCAGTATGACAAATATGCAAAAAAATATGAAATCAGGAAGGAGGCAAATACTTTTTCACAGCACTGTAACTGAATTCAAAACTAGTTAGAAATGTGCTTGCTTATATAGTAATATCTTATTCTCACCAGAAATGACTGTGTTTGGTCAGTTTAGAACATTTTTAATCTTATTTCATTGAGATCAGTACAGATATTGTTACATTTTCAGGGTCATTTGGAAAGGAATGAAAAAAATGAATGAGAAAAACATTGAAAAGTTGTGTGAAAAAGTCACAGTGTTATCAATAAACAGCTACAAATGTGTGTATGTTAATACTTGTAAATTTAAAAGAAAAAGGTCTGTAATGCATGAGAAAAATCACCAGTTTATGAGGAGAAAGTCTCAAATGTATTAAAAAAAAAGTTGTACATTTATAAGTAAATAGTTACACATTTAATAGTAAAAAGTACTGAATGTGAAAAAATAATTTATGTGGGAAAAGTTGTAAATTGACAAGAAATTGTTGTGGCCTCTGCACTAACATAAGAGCAGAAGCTTTTTGAATGCTTTGCCTTAAGTCAAACTCCTCTTCCTCACCTTCTTCTTGCCTATACACCACTTACAGTATAAACAGCAAAAACTGCACAAAACACACACCCAAAAGTAATTATAGGTCTTTTTAGAGGTATTTTTTCTGCTTGTTGGAGCGTAGTTATAGGTGTAAATGACACGCTAGCTGCACAGGTCCTAACAGTGGCTGAAGTCAAAGATAGAAAATGAATTAGAAATAGAAAACTTCAAAGTGACCTCAGGAATGAAACAGAAATAAGAATAAACATTGTGAAATCCAGATGAAGCTTTGCTGGTTGAACGAATGGAAATATGTTTTTGATTTAAGTAGACAACGGTGTTCACATGAAGGTTCATGTAGCCATCATGGGGAATTCCATCTGAAGAAAACATTTAATCTTCTCTTATGAGTTTTAACTTCAAACAGCCAACACTTACAAATCAGTTGTTGAAAAGTTAACAGGAAATTTATTGTCTTTTCTTTGTAGGGACACTGTAGGTACACTGAATTAAATTTACACAAAATAAAACTGTAATATACAGTATCTATGACTCCCTCGCCTTTGCAGGCCGGACGAACGCTTAAAATGTGACAGAGCATTTGTGTTTCTGGGCGCAGTCTGTGATTTATCCGTTCCTCAAAAACAGTCTGAGAGAGCCAAAACCCTGATGGAGGGTTTCAAGCTGCAATTACACCGACTAAGGACGGCAGATGAGCTCACTGCCGGCTGCTGGAATTACAGTCCAGGGTTGTAAAGATTTGTAAAGGACACGCTGTCGCCCAGAGAAGGGCGTTCAGTGGATGGAAGGAAAACAATTTAAAGGTGCTGCGTGAAGAAGAAAAGGAAAATTAGTGATCTGTACAGGTGATGACAAAACGTGGTTTGGCTATGTTGTTATAAATGATCAGATGATATATAGATATAGTATATAGATGATAGTGTGTGTATAATGTTTTCATATCAATACCTAATGGTCACATCAGGGGTCCAGTATATTTCAGTCCATCTCAGATGAGCTCGGGCCCAGAGAAACTGGCAGCATTTCTGGGTGTTGTTGATACGTACAGTATATGGCTTTGCATGGTAGAGTATTAACTTGCACTTGTAGATGTAGCGACAAACTGTGCTAACTGACAATGGTTTTCCAAAGTGTTCCCGAGCCCATGTGGTGATATCCCTTACATAATGATGATGGTTTTTAATGCAGTGTCACCTGAGGGATTGAAGGTCATGAGCATTCAATGTTGGTTTTCAGCCTTGCCGCTTACATGCAGAAATTTTACTTGTGAATGACTGAGCCTTTCAGGGATGCTCCTTTTATACCCAATCATGACACTCACCTATTTCCAGTTAACCTGTTCACCTGTGGAATGTTCCAAAAAGGTGTTTCTGAGCATTCCTCGACTTTCCCAGTCTTTTCTTGCCCCTGTCCAAGCTTTTTTGGAATATGTTGCAGGCATCAAATTCAAAATGAGTGAATATTTGCCAAGAAAACCCCAATAAAGTTTAATAGTTTGAACATAAAATATACAGTATTGTCTTTGTAGTGTATTCAATTGAATATAGGTTGAAAAAGATTTGCAGATCGTTGTATTCTGCTTTTTTTTTTATTTTACATTTTGCACAATGTACCAACTTCATTGGAATTAGAGTTTGTTGAAGAAACCCTTTCCTCTTGAGTGAGAGGAGTAGCGTCAGAACCTCAGTCAGTTTGGTGGTGTGTGTGTAAAACTGTGGTTCAAACAGCAAACTGGCATCTCTCTCTCTCTCAAGCTCACAGGTATACACAAACTGGCTGGTCATGTAAGAGACTGAGACTTGAGTTAGAGTTAAAGTTCTCTCTATCCTTTGCATTTGTAGATCAAAACTGAATTTCCTGTTGACAGGTTCTTGCCTAAAGTTGAGGAGTTTAAGTATCTCAGGGTCTTCACAACTGAAAGGGTTGGAGGATTTTTTGTAAGTATAGCCAAGATAGGAACTGCAGTGGGCGGCAAGTGTAAAGGGTCAAAGCCAGCATGGCAACTACTGTGAATTTTTGCATCTAACCCACCTCTGCCCCTCCTATTCAGTTGTGTTGAGTGTGCCTCACTGTCAAACCAGAGATGCAAGGTTGGTTCTCTAGCAAGTAACTATTAAACTAAGTGATTCATTGGGAATCAAACCCCAGCTTCCTGCATGATGGGCAGTAACGTGTACCACAACACTAAGACAAATGCAGCTTATCAGTAAAGATCAAACATCATCAGGGGACCATCCAGAGACCCAGAACTGCCTCAGCCTTTATCATTACAGACACATGTGGTGAAGTAAACTGAAGCTAAGCCTGTCAATGTACTGATTGACCCTGATCTATAACCACACACTGTGGATAATGATCAAAAGGACAAAAATACAAATACCGAAGCAGGTCGTCCATGAAATCTGTCTGGACTCATTCTAGAATACAGTATAATGAGGGTCTTGAACATCCAGGAGAGGGTTAATGCACTTTCATACCAAAAAATAAGCTGTTTTTTTGTAATTGCAGGTAAACCACTTAATAATCAACTATTGACTCATTTTCTTGGGCAGGAATGGGCAACTTTGGTGGTAATGAGGGCCACAAAATTTTTTCCTCACTTCCCGAGGGCCAGATTTACATGTAAACCCACTGTGCGGGTGGGGGTGGGGTGGGTATTTATTCCTGCAAAGTTAAAAGTTTCACAATTAAAACTGAAAATGCAATTGAAAATAAATGCTACTCAGTGTTTTATCATATGAAAATTAAAATGGACTAGACAAGTGGACTAGACATCAGATATCAGTCGTACGCCCATGCCGCTACAGGACTGAGTGGTGAACATGCTTCCATAAGTGAATCAATGTCCTTAGAAAACCAAGTGCTTCAGTTCCTTAATGATAAAGACATTAAGGTAGAAGCCAATGCGATCTCAGCCTGTTATGCTTTACCGAAGAAAGATAACAAAACAAAGAAATCAATTGTGATGCGCTTTGTGAACAGGAGGGTGAAAAATGACATACTGAGGCAGGCCAAAAAACTAAAGGAAACTCAAGTTTACCTAAATGAACACCTGACAAAAAAAAACCCGCTGAATTAGCACGGCAGGCACGGATGCTAAAGAAACATAATAAGATACAGTCAACCTGGACAAGAAATTGTAGAATTTGGATTAAACTAAATGGAACACCTGAGCAAGCAAAAAGTATAATGATCAGAGATGCTACTGACTTAGATAAATACAAATGAACACTGACTATGAAACACAGAGTGAGGAAACTCAAACTCTAAAAATATGCCACTATGCTGAACATAAACCACAAGAGATGGAGAATGATATTGATCCTGATAACCACTTTTTCAATAATATTCATAACCACTGTGAATATTACACTGAAAAGCAATTCAAAAGTCAAGTGCAATTAGATGGTAAACTGTCAATAATACACTTCAATAGCAGAAGTCTTAACAAAAACTTCTCACAGATTCAGGACTATTTAAAACAGCTAAACAGAAAATTCACAGCTATAGCAGTCTCTGAAACCTGGCTTAATGCAGACCAGGCTCCCCTGATGGCAATAGAGGGATATCAGATGTTTAACATTAACAGATCTCAAAAAAAGGGTGGTGGTGTTGCACTGTATATTGATGACCTATATAGATGTAAGCTTGTAAATGAAATGTCCTTAGCACTACCAGGGATTCTGGAATGTGTTACTGTTGAGAGTGACCTAGACAAAACAAAAAATCTAATCATAAGCTGCATATACAGAACGCCGGGAACTTGCATTGAGACATTCAGAGATAAATTAGTCGAGCTGTACAATAATATTACTAGTAAAAAAATGGTAGCAATTTGTGGAGATTTCAATATTGATCTACTTAATCCACATCAACAAAATGTAGTTACAGAGTTCATGAACTCTATGTACAGCATGAGTCTATATCCCACAATAACACATCCCAGTAGAATCACAGCTCACTCTGCTACACTTATTGACAACCTGTTTGTCAATGTTCTCGACAAGAAAATAGAAAGTGGATTATTGATAAATGATATAAGCGACCACTTGCCAATCTTTGCACTTATCCATGGCCACACGGGGCCCAACCCAGAAAAAATCTCAAAATCGTTCAGACACAAATCACCAAACGCAATCAGTTCTTTTAAAGAGGACTTGCTGAAGCAAGACTGGACAGAAGTCTATGTATCAGATGTAAATGAAGCCTATGACACATTTACAAACATTGTAACCACTCTTTATGAAAAAAACTGCCCATTAGTTAAAAAAAAGCTTAAACACAAATTTACTGACAAACCATGGCTAACCAAAGGACTACAAAAGGCGTGTAAAAAGAAAAATTTATTATATAAAGCTTTCATAAAGAAAAGGACAAAAGAAGCAGAGCAGCGGTATAAAACATACAAAAATAAGTTAACATATATAATAAGATGTAGTAAAAGAGACTATTACAGTAAAGAACTGGAAAAAAACAAAGACAATATTAAAAATACATGGACAATAATCAACAGTATCCTTGGAAATAAAAGCAGAAATACCAGCTACCCAACTAACACTCCAAAAAATAATAAATCGACTCTGAATGTGAATATAGCTTCACCTGCAGATGAATTTAATAATTTTTTTGTTAACATTGGACCTAAACTGGCCCGAGAAATACCCACTACGGTGCCAACAGGTGATTCAATATGCAATAACACTGCTGTAAAAGACACCATCTTCATAAAGAACACAGACGAAAGAGAGGTCATTGAAATTGTTAAATCGTTCAAAAGTAAAACATCTACTGACTGCGATGGTATTGATATGCTACTAGTCAAAACTGTTATCGAATGCATAGTGAAACCACTGACGTATATCTGTAACCTGTCTCTCCAATCAGGTATATTTCCCAATGCAATGAAAATAGCTAAAGTAATTCCGATTTACAAGACAGGCGACAGAGGGGAACTCTCCAACTACAGACCAATTTCACTATTACCGCAATTTTCCAAGATACTTGAAAAAATATTCTATGAGAGAATTGACAACTTCATACTGAAGAATGATTTATTGTGTGAGCAGCAATATGGGTTCAGACACAAAAGGACAACAGCATATGCCTTAATGGAATTTACAGAAAAAATATCAACAGCCATTGAAAATAAAGAGTATTCAGTTGGAGTATTCCTGGATCTTAAAAAAGCATTTGATACAGTAGATCACAATCTATTATTAAAGAAACTACAAAATTGTGGTATCAGAGGGGTAGCACTGTCCTGGTTAAGAAGTTACTTAAAGAATAGATATCAGTTTGTATGTGTTAACAACAAAAACTCAGAGCTACTGAAGGTCACCTGTGGAGTCCCACAGGGTTCAGTTTTGGGACCATTATTATTCAATATGTATATAAATGATATATGTAAAGTTTCAGAAAAAATGGACTTAATATTGTTTGCTGATGACACTAACCTGCTATGCAGTGGAAACAACTTGGAACAACTTCTGGATACACTCGGAAAGGAATTAGGAAAGCTGAAACTGTGGTTTGATTCAAACAAATTAACGCTCAATTTAAGCAAGACAAAATTTATAGTCTTTAACAACCATCACAACTACCCAGTACCCAAACTCAGTGTAAATGGTGTAGAGATTGAAAGGGTATCCGAAACTAAATTCCTTGGAGTAATAATTGATAACAAACTGTGTTGGAAGCCACATATTAATTATATAAAAGGTAAAGTATCCAAATCAATTGCAATATTACACAGAGTGAAAAATTTGCTGAATCAACCCACACTATACACCTTGTATCATTCATTAATACTCCCATACATGACATATTGTAATGAAGTATGGGGAAATACATATAAAACAAACATATATCCACTCTTTATGCTTCAAAAGAGAGCTATTAGAATAATCAACAAAGCAGCTTACAGGGAACCAACAAACCCACTTTTTCTTAAACAAAAAACTCTCAAGTTGAAAGATCTGATCGACTTTAAAACCGCAATAATAATGTTCAAAGTGAAGAATCTATCACTGCCCGCAAATATCCAAAAGTTGTTCCAAACAAGGGAGAAACGATATCACTTCAGAGGAACATGTATATTTCAAAAGCCTACAGTGAGAACAACTACCAAGCAACACTGTATTTCAGTGCAAGGTGTCAGATTATGGAACGATTTTGGACCTGAATTAAAATCATGTACAAAGCTTGGACAATTTAAACAAAAACTAAAGGAAGAAATACTCCAAACATATTTACAAGACGACATGTAAACTCACATAAGGATTGACATTTCCAGCCTGTGTTGTGTTATAGCTTAGTTTTTCTTTTTTCTCTGTGACACTATGTCTTAGATTTGTTTTTGAATAGTAACCGCTTAACTTAGACTAGCTCAGTTTTCTTTTTCTCTCAGTCATATTTTGTCTTAGCCTTGTTTTAAATTGTAATCGCTCTTGTCTTGTTTTCTCTTTTTTCTCCTTTGAATTCTTGGATGGAATATGGGTGGGCAATATAAGCTGCGGCTTCAGCCATCACCCATTTCGGATAACTCACGTGGAATTGTATAGTAGAAGGAGTCTGTCTAATTTGACCTTGTTGTTATATTATACAGTTTCTTTTAACCTGTAATGTACTATCCGAATAAATAAATAAATTCATTCATTCATTCAAAATTACTATAAAATTACATCTACCCTACAATGGACTGGCGATCTGTCCAGCGTGTACCCTGAGGTTCCTACTCACACATGTGGTGATTTTAAACAAAACAAACCACAATAGTGGATGTGCAATGTTTGTTAATATTAGCAATCTTAAGGGGTTTGTACAGTGAAGTGTTTGACAGTTCTTTTTTTTTTATTCAGCTAAATGCACTTTGTGATGTGCTAAGGTCAGTTATGACCAGGATGTGTAGTATTTTTTATTTCTAAAGGGAAACAAATGTTAATGCTACTAACAGTGCACATTTGGTTTTTATGCACTTTGAGTGTATGCCTGATAAGATGTGACCAAAATGGTTATTTACAGAATTTTAATTTTTTTTCATTCTATTTATATAATTGTTGTTCAAGAGGAAAAATATTTCTACTACTTCAAGTTCTGCTCAACCCCAGCACTGTTATTGTGTTTTTATGCACTTTTGATGTGCCTTTGTCATGTGCCAAGCGCACATTAAAAATCAAGACAATGAATAAAAAGCGGATATTTTTCGTCATATTGATCTGTGTAGGTTTGAAATTTACCATATTCAACAGATCGCTGAACATGTACGGCCCAGTTACATGTCTTGATTTCAAATTCTGGCCCAGCTGATTTTGTAATTACATAGCCCTGCAGTAGAAGATGAATGGATGGATGGATAAAATTATATCATGACCTAATTTTTAAAACTCTTGCCATTAAAATGATAAGCAAAGAGAAATTCCAGACGATAATTCACAAAAGAAGCCAAGAAATAGCTGTATGGACTTGGTAATGTCTGGCTGCCCAAAACGGGGAATTAAAAAAAAAGTTTAAGAGCCACTGGTATAAATGAACAAAAAAAAAAAAAAAAAATCAAAAAAAAAAATCACCAGATTACAATTACTAGTCTCTGAACTTTTATTGCTGACATGGGCTTCACCTACCAAACAAGAATAAATGCTACAGCTGTACGATTTATTCTTGTTTAAAAGCAGCCTATTTTGTACATTTAGTGCTGTTTACAGCCTATTAATGTGGTCTTACCATACAAAACATACCTGACAACACTCCGATGCACAGCACAGTCACTGCTGCTCCAGCTAGTGGCTCCCTTACTCTTGCTCTATGCTCCATCACTTGCAGAGAGCGGAATTAGGTTTCAATTAGAGCTCCCTCTGCTGGCGGACTCTATAATTGCATTTAAGAATGCGGTTCCAAACGTGATATAAATAAATAATTGATTTTTTTGAAATCCGCCAGTTGCCTATCCCTGTTCTAGGGCAAGTAGACCCACTCTCATCACTGAGAGGTGAGCTTGTTTTTCTTTTTTGTTCTTCTCTGGAGCATTGTGTTGAATATTGTAATGTTTGTGGGTTCTCAATAGGTTAAAAACACCTGTAACGGTCAGAGCCTCAAAGATGACTGGACATTTTTTATACCAGAATGCTCTTTGTTACACAAAAGAGCAAACACTAAAGGGGAGGTCGATAGTGGGCAAATGAATCATCAAGGGTTATCAATAGTCTGATAAAAAATATTCACACACAAGACTAAACTACTAATTAAAAGTTGACACCCTCTCTAGGAGGCACTGTAAATATACAATACTGCAATCACATGCACCACACAGAACTATTTGCAACCCTATTCCACCACATGCCCCTTTGATAGAAACTCCCTCTTGTGTGTATATCGCTATAAAAGACAAGTTTATAAAAAGTCATTACAAGTAATTAAAAGAACATAACGATCATATATAAAAGTCGGTAAGCTGTACTCAACTCGCTTGGTTGAAGCCCCCCGCCCCCCCGTCCCCAGTGGTCTGAGTTTAGGATGGCATTGGAGGGGAGGCTTCACTGAATGATGATAACATAGCTGGAACATGGCCCAAAGCCGGACAGTCTGGCAATAGAGGACTGGCACCTGCACTCACCTATAGCCCGGCCTTGGCTATCTATAGGAGGCAGTAGACCTCCCCTCCTAAGTGCAGGAAGCACTTTGCCTATCTGGCTGTCTTCACCGCAGGCAGCTCTAAACAGCTGTGGACGGCACCCATCCCCCAAAAGAGTGCTGCTATGATGCCAAGCTGTTCTCTCCCATAAGTACTCAGCCAGCGTCCTTGTGTTCATGTTCAGCATCTCTGTGGCCCCGTCAACATCTCTGTGTTCCCCTCGGCGTCTCTCAGCATCTCTGTCCGCCTTTCCATGTGACAGCGTCTGTCAGCTTCTCGTCAATTACACACACCCGTCTTTTATCAAGGGCTCTCAATCTCACACACACCCTTACCTCGTCTCAGGTAAACCACGACCCCCAATTCAATACATCACAATATCATCACAGTATCATGTTTGTTGATTTCTCAAATGTGGATGAAAACAGTGTGGCAAACACACAGAAGCAGCGTGGAAGCCAGTGAGATGGTCGCCAAAGTTATTTTTCATATGCTGTCTTATCAACATAATTATCTGAACTACAAAAACACCAAGCCAACAAACAAGGATGTTGGTTCTCTTGGTGCCATCTTGATTGTTTTCATCCTCAGTCACTGGCACGATGCTATGACAATATAGTGGCACTAATGTAAATGTGCCCATTCACCTGGATCTGCTGATAGATACCCCAGTTTTTTTGTGCCAGTGGGAAATGGGTTTTAGCTACTGCTCTTCCACATCAAATGAGCCAGTTGGGAGGAGTTTGGGCTTGGATCTTTCTTGGAAAACTCTTAGGTTAAGTGATCTGTCCAGGCAGGAGGAGATCACAACACTGCCTCAGGATATTGTGGAGCGATTATATCTCTTGGCTGACTCTCAGTAACCCTTTGCACAAGCTGAGGAGATGGAGGTTTGAGTATTTCTGCTTCGACTGCAGTCCCCACAACTCAGATAAGTGTCAAAAGATGAACGGATGGGAATTCTCAACTTGTTTGACCCTGTCCTATGTAACCCAGTTTTCTGAATGTACTATCTTTACCAGAGCAGTAAACAACAATACTATTATTGTTATGTGAAATTTCTTGGATATCTTGAAGCAGATTATCCTGATTAAACACAGGAGAGAGTCACAAAAATTATATGGGTGTCAATAAGAGTTTTCTAGTGATGATCTCTATAACCTTTTTTTGTCTTTCTTCTCCTTCCAGGTTGGAACATGATTTTTCGCATGTTCAAAACATTCAAATGCCTAACTGAGCCTTTAATCTATTTCAAGGCACATAGGCAGAGTAGCTCAGAGTGCTGCTGAATGCCAACAGGTTGCTAAATGTCACTATATTAAGGGCAGACTACAGCAACCACAAATGAACAATAGAATCACATTAACAATGAACATGCTCAGCTTCGACAATGTAGTATTCACTTCTTGTGATAGAACAACATCAGCCTCAAGGCAAAACCTGACATTAGAGCCTTTTCTTAAAGATCCATTAGTGTAACTGGTATTTCTTTGAGCATATCCTGGTTCTCACAGAGTTGTTGCCTCAGGTTGAACTCTGTCCTCACAGAAATATGCTGTAGATACTGAAAATGTAAGGATGTTCTCATTTCAGGGGGTTCATTGGTGTTTTTCTGTCAGATGATGGCTGCTCTTTGTGCGCTGAAGCACAGAAGTATTGTCAATCTTGACTGAAAGACCTGCAAACACCTAATTTTAGTAACTTGTAGGCCCTCAGACTAGAACAGCTCTGGTTCCATTTTGGAATCTCAGAACCTTTGTGCTTTCTGGTGAACCAGCCTGTGTTCATACTACTTTAAGTGAAACCAAAGTTCTACCATCTTTTGTTCAGGAAGGACATTTCTCAAGGCAGGCTAAAGTAAGTGAACAGTGGCAGTATGGCATATCAGGAAAATTTAAAAAAGAAAATAATGATAGCCACCGCTGAGTGTGGGGCGGCTGGGATGAGAATCAGCACCTCCAAGTCCGAGTACATGGTCCTCAGCCGGAAAAAGGTGGATTGTCCTCTCCGGGTTGGGGACAGGCTCCTGCTCCAAGTGGAGGAGTTTAAGTATCTTGGGGTCTTATTCATGAGCGAGGGGAGAATGGAGCGAGAGATTGACAGATGGATCGGAGCAGCATCTGCAGTGATACGGACTTTGTACCGGTCTGTTGTGGTGAAAAGGGAGCTGAGCTCTAAGGCAAAGCTGTCGATTTACCAGTCAATCTACATTCCTACTCTCACCTACTGTATGGTCACGAGCTTTGGGTAATGACCGAAAGAACGAGATAGCGGATACAAGCAGCTGAAATGAGCTTTCTCCGTAGGATTGCTGGACTCAGAGATAGGGTGAGGAGTTCAGTCATCCGGGAGAGGCTCAGAGTAGAACCGCTGCTCCTCCACATTGAAAGGAGCCAGTTGAGGTGGTAAGGGCATCTATTTATTTATTTATATAGCACAATTTCACAACAACAGTCATCTCATAGCACTTTCAACTGTAGGGGAAACCACCACAGTTGCAGAAAGACCCCAGCAATCAGGCGATCCCCTGTGAGCAAGCGCTTGATGACGGTGGGGAGGAAAAACTCCCTTTTAACAAGAAGAAACCTCCAGCAGAACCAGGCTCAGGAAGGGGCAGTCATCCGCTGCGACTGGCTGGGGGGTGAGGGGATAGAGAGGATGAAAAGAACAGACATGTAGAGAGCAAACAGCACGAAGGGGACTCAATCTATGGGAGAGAACAAACAGATGTTTGTTTGTTTGTTTGTTTTTTTAAATTTCATTGAGAGTGAAGAAAGGAGTGAAGCCCAGTGCATTATTGGATGTCCCCCGGCTGTCTAAACCTATTAGCAGCATAACTAAGGGAGGGTTCAGAGACACATGATCCCTCCCTAATTGTAGGCTATATCAAAAAGGAAAGTTTTAACCCTATTCTTAAAAACGGAGATCGAGTCTGACTCCCGAATCCAGATTAGCAACTAGTTCCACAGGAGAGGAGCTTGATAACTGAAGGCTGTGCCTCCCATTGTACTATTGGAGATTCTACGTATTACAAGTAATCCAGCATTTTGGGAGCGTAGTGCTCTGTTAGGATAATGGGGTAGTATCAGATCTTAAAAAGGGGCCTGATTGTTTAGAACTTTGTAAGTGAGAAGAAGGATTTTAAACTTAATTCTAAACTCTATGGGAAGCCAATGAAGGGAGGCCAGAACCAGAGACATATGATCTCTCTTTCTAGTACCTGTTAAAACTCTTGTTGAAGCATTTTGGATCAACTGAAGACTTTTTAAAGATGTTTTAGGACAACCTGATAACAAAGAGTTACAATAATCTAATCTAGAGCTAACGAAAGTGTGGATCAGTTTCTCAGCATCACTCTGAGACAAGATGCTCCTAATCTTGGCAATATTACACAAATGATAGAAGGTGTGGGCTATATTAATCATATATTCCATAACCTACATATGTTGAAGCATGTGGGAATGTTTGGTGATTACATATGTAAGGCGACTTCACACCTCAGAAAGGACAAAGACTCTCACCCGCCAGTGTAAGAACAAAGACTTTCCCAGACACTGCGGTGGAGACCGGAGGAGCTGCCCTCACCCCCCAGGGCCATGAGGAGGAGTACGGAGACAATGGGGGAGATTAAGATAATGAGGGATGTCAGCCTTTGATATGCATGTCTTTTGTTATGTGCAAGTATAAGTTGATAGAGCCGAAACTGTTCGCTCTCTTTTTTCCTTCTTCTGCTGCTGCACTAGGATGAGACTTGTTAGAGGAGCTGATAATAAACTTTAGTTTATGAATCACATCGCCTCGTTATTTCAGGCTCCTCTACACTGGTGACCCTTACGCGAGAATGGACCAGAGGCGTTCCCCCGCGATCGACTCATCTGTGGCGACCCAGGCAGACGCCGGCGCCCATGCAGACAGGGGAACAGATGGACGACGTTCCCCCACGGCAGAAGTGATAGAGAGGGCTCAACCGAGCACCAGCGCCGCGGAGAGAGCCGAAGCAAGGCACTCTCACCCTGCGGACACATCAGTGACGGTCTACACAAACGCCGTCACCGTCAACCTGCCGGACTTCTGGCAAGAGGACCCTGCCTCGTGGTTTCAGCAAGCTGAAGCCCAGTTTGCACTTGCGGGCATCACGGCTGACGATACAAAGTTCTATCACATCGTCGCCAAACTCAACGCCGCCACTTCGAGATGTGCGCGGAGCATAATCCAGCGGCCGCCGGCCCAGGACAAATATGAAGAACTGAAAGCGACCATCGTGGCAAATTACGTCCCCTCAGCCAAGGAGAGAGCCGAGAGGATCTTGGCGGTCTACGGCCACAGAGGAGGCAGACCCAAGGCCCTCGTGGAGGACTTGCTGCAACTTAAAGAAGAGGACAATGACAACTTCCTCTTCCATTTCATATTCCTCAGTACGCTGCCGCCACACATGAGAGGGACACTGGCCAACATGCGATGCAGCACCCAGCAAGACTTCCGCACGCTAGCTCACGAAGCTCAACGGCTCGTCAATGCCTGCAAGGAGCAGACACCCACAGCAGCATCCGCAGACCTCAACACTGACGTCCGGAGCCACGAGGAGCCACAAATCACTGAGCAGAGCCAGCCCGCGGTGACAGCGACACGCCCAGGACGCAACACACGGAGCGACGTTTGTTATTACCACCACCGCTTCGCCGAGAAGGCTTACAAATGCGTTCCCCCCTGCAAATTCACAATTTCCGGAAAACGCCGAAGCCGAGAGCCGTTAACAGCGGCGGTTCTCGATGAAAAAAGCAAGCTTTTATATGTGAAGGACGGACACACCGGCAAGCAGTTCCTTATCGACACGGGAGCTCAACTAAGTTTTGTCATGCCCTCACAAGCAGACCGGGCCATGGGCACCCGGGGCAATGGAGCGGTGGCAGCCAAAGGCTCCATCATCGACACTTTTGGTGAAAAGAGCCTGCACCTCAGCATCCACGGCTGCAACTACAGATGGACATTTGTTGTAGTGGCGGTGAGTTTTAACTTGTTGGGCGCAGATTTTTTGTGTGCACATGGGTTATTAGTTGATCTAGCGAACAGGCGCTTGGTTAATGCACTGTCCTTTGCTTCTATTCCCTGCTCAGCCCGACTTTCTCCACCACCCGTGCAGGCTAGCGTCACCACAGCAGGAGGTAAGTTTGATCAACTCCTCACCCAATTTCCAGCACTCACAATTCCCAAATTCTCAGCCACAGTGGCTAAACACGGGGTTGAACATTTTATTCCCACAACGAGCCCACCCGTATTCGCCAAAGCTCCGCGCTTAGACGCGGCCAAGCTCGCCATAGCTCGGGACGAGTTTACTACCCTTGAAAAATTAGGCATTATTAGACGCTCGAAAAGCTCCTGGGCCTCACCACTTCACATGGTTCTGAAATCCGACGGTTCTTGGAGACCGTGCGGCGATTACCGCAGATTAAACAATGCGACAGCGCATGACCGCTACCCAATTCCTCACATTCAGGATTTTTCACTGCACCTGGCGGGTGCGCGCATTTTTTCAAAAATAGACCTGGTCCGCGGTTATCAAGTCCCAGTTCGAGCAGAGGACATTCCTAAAACAGCTGTAATAACCCCTTTCGGCCTTTTTGAATTTTTGCGAATGCCTTTCGGCCTCAAAGGCGCGGCTCAAACCTTTCAGCGGATGATGGACGCAGTATTACACGACCTTCCTTTTGTTTTCGTCTACCTCGACGATATGCTGGTAGCCAGCCCGTCTGAGGAAGAACACGAGCAGCATCTCACTATGGTTTTTCAGAGGCTAGAAGAACACGGGTTAATAATCAATCCAGCCAAATGCAAATTCGGTGTGTCACAAATTGATTTTTTAGGACACAGAGTTTCTCCGAAGGGGGCAGTCCCACTTCCAGACAAAGTTCACGCGATAAAAAGTTTCCCACGGCCACAAACGGTCAAATCGCTGCAAGAATTTTTAGGAATGGTTAATTTTTACAACCGTTTCCTCCCCCACGCAGCTCAGCTCATGCAGCCCCTATATGACGCACTCAGAAAACAGAAAGCTTCCAACGCGGTCAAATGGACCCCGGAGCGCGAACGCGCCTTCTCGGAAGTAAAAAGCGCCCTAGCTAATGCCACATTGTTGGTTCACCCCGATCCCTCGGCCCGCATTGCGCTAACCACAGATGCTTCGGACCTGGCTATAGGGGCAGTTGTAGAACAACATGTCAGCGGAATCTGGCAACCTTTGGCATTCTTCAGCAAATCGCTAAACCAAACCGAGCATAAATACAGCACTTTTGACAGGGAGCTGCTAGCGCTTCATTTATCCATCCGCCACTTCCAGTTCTGGTTAGAAGGGCGGAGTTTCACGGCTTTTGTAGACCACAAACCGCTCACCTTTGCTATGGCTAAAATTTCCGAACCGTGGTCAGGCAGGCAACAAAGACAGCTGGCTGCGATTTCAGAGTTCACCACAGACATTCGACATGTGGCAGGCAAACTTAACGTGGTAGCAGACTGCCTCATTCGCGCTGTGACATCGTCAGAGCGCGAGGAGACAGATTATACTACCTCAGCCGCAGAACTCTTCACCAACGCGGACACATACGCGGCCCCAATCCATGCAGGGATAGATTATGCAGCCATGGCAGAGGAACAAAGCAGTGACGCGGACGTGCGCGCACTCTTGTCCGGACCAACAGGGTTAAGGCTGGAGGAAAGGGGTTTATGCGACGGCGTGCCCCCCCAATATGCGATATTTCAACCGGCCGACCTCGCCCGTTAGTCCCAGCTACATGGCGCCGCCGTATTTTCGACTCAATTCACTCCCTCGCGCACCCAGGTGTGCGCGCCTCGGTTAAAATGGTTGCCGAAAAGTTTGTGTGGCCGGGCCTGCGCAAAAACGTAAAAGAATGGGCAAAAACTTGCATTTCTTGTCAGCGCGCCAAAATACACAAACACACAAAAGCCCCTCTGGAGCCTTTTCCAATCCCTGCTAGAAGGTTCGACCACGTTCATGTCGACCTCGTGGGGCCACTACCTTCCTCCCAAGGTTTCACACACCTGTTAACAATGATAGATCGCACCACGCGCTGGCCAGAGGCAGTCCCTCTGGCGTCAATCACAGTGGAGGAAGTCGCTCGCGTTTTTTTGACAAACTGGGTGGCACGTTTCGGCGTCCCATCGGACATCACGTCCGATAGGGGGCCTCAATTTGTCTCGGAGCTTTGGTCAGCCATGTCCAGCAGCTTAGGGGCGACAATTCACCGCACCACCGCTTATCACCCTCAGGCTAATGGGTTATGCGAGCGTTTTCACAGGTCTTTAAAAGCCGCCCTCAGAGCCTCACTAACGGATACAAATTGGGTAAATAAACTTCCCTGGGTTTTATTGAGGTTGCGTGCTGCGCCTAAAGAGGATCTAGACGCCTCTCCAGCAGAATTAGTTTTTGCACAACCTCTCAGGCTCCCAGGTGAATTTTTACCAGAGAACCCAGAGCCAGGGCATCTTCCAGCCCCGAGGTTTTTCGGCAGCAACGGACCGGACTCTCTCCCCGGACCGGCACATCACTCTTTTCCACGGGTTTTTGTCCCCCAAGCTTTAAAAAACGCTGAATTTGTTTTTGTTAGGCATGAAGCTTTAAAACCAACTTTCCGCCCACCATACGATGGGCCATTCAGAGTGCTGGAACCTGGTGATAAACACTTTGTGCTTGATTTTGGGGATAGAAAAGAAACAGTCAGCATTGACAGACTTAAACCTGCCTTCTTGTTGAGAGACGAGCCTGCACGGTTGGCGAGAGCACCTCGGCGGGGTAGACCCAGCAAGAGAAAAGACTCAGCCCCCCTGCAGGGAACAATTAATCACTCTCCTCCCCAAGCTGCAGATTCCTTACAGGAAGGTCCCAGCAGGACGCCCAAGCGGACCCACAGCAGATTCGGGAGAAGATTAAAACCCAGACAGCACAGGGACTGATGCAAACTACTCAACAGTTGTTCACTAATTGTGCTGTAACAGTTTAGGACTGACTTGTGATTTTACTATGCTGTTATGATTACCACTGAACTCTCTTAGGAGCATGGCTGCTGGAAAGTTTCTTCTGTGGCAAGAGGTGTAGCAGTTAGTATGTCATAGTAATTATCTTAAACTGTGAATTTTTCTATTGTCCTTTTCTTAGTCGTTCGGGGGGGGGCTGTGGTCTATATTAATCATATATTCCATAACCTACATATGTTGAAGCATGTGAGAATGTTTGGTGATTACATATGTAAGGCGACTTCACACCTCAGAAAGGACAAAGACTCTCACCCGCCAGTGTAAGAACAAAGACTTTCCCAGACACTGCGGTGGAGACCGGAGGAGCTGCCCTCACCCCCCAGGGCCATGAGGAGGAGTACGGAGACAATGGGGGAGATTAAGATAATGAGGGATGTCAGCCTTTGATATGCATGTCTTTTGTTATGTGCAAGTATAAGTTGATAGAGCCGAAACTGTTCGCTCTCTTTTTTCCTTCTGCTGCTGCACTAGGATGAGACTTGTTAGAGGAGCTGATAATAAACTTTAGTTTATGAATCACATTGCCTCATTATTTCAGGCTCCTCTACAGAAGGCAGTCTTAGAAACGAATTTAATATGTGAATTGAAAGACAGATCTTGATCAAAAATAACTCCAAGGTTCCTCACAGAGCTATTCAGAGAAAGAGTAACCACATCCAAACTAAAAGTTTGATTTGGACAGGTATTTCTAAGGTTTTTTGGACCAACAAGAATGACTTCAGTCTTATCTGAATTCAATAGCAGGAAATTACAAGTCATCCAAGCTTTGATTTCCTTAAGACAAGCTTATAACTTGGCTAATTGATCACTATCATCTGGCTTCATTGACAGGATTAATTGTGTGTCATCTGCATAACAATGAAAATGTATACAGTGCTTTCTAATAATGTTGCCTAACGGAAGCATACATAAACTAAAATCTGATCGGGATGTCTCATGGATGCTTCCCACTTGAGGTGTTTCGGGCACGTCCCACTGGAAGGAGACCCCAGGGCAGACCCAGGACTCGTTGGAGAGACTATGTCTCCCAGCTGGTCTGGGAACGCCTTGGTATCCTCTCTGAAGAGCTGGAGCAGGTGGCTGGGGAGAGGGAAGTCTGGGTTTCTCTGCTTGAACTGCTGCCTCCGCAACCCAGACCTCCGGAAAAGCGGCAGAAGATGGATGGATAGTAATGATAAATCCCGGATTTTCAAAGTGGTGAACAGGGTACAGTGTGACATATATGTCGCACATGCAACATGAAAATTGGTCTGCGCGAAGAATGAATGAACTGATGTAGCACCGGTCCGATGAGAAACAGGCCTGTTTGTATGTATAGACACTTTAAAACGACAATTATGCAGCTTTAAAACTACAATGGGCAAGCTGCAGCCACGAGTTCTATCAGCATTAATTCACAACTCAGCAATCTCCTGCAGATAACAGCACATTTCTCCTGGATATCAAATTTCATGTCCCCACATTGCTGATCACACCGGTGTTTTAGTCAGCCCACGAGCTGGTGACGCAGACTGCTATGGAGTCACTCATTTTTATAAGTCTTAATATTGTTGCCTCATGTTAAACTCAGCGCAGATCAGTGGTGGAATACACTGATATATAGAGTTCAATGGTTGCTGCCCTTTGTCCTCCATTACAACGGAGAGGACTGCAAAATGCACCCAACCTTTCATATTGACGCTGAACAGCTTTCATATTTACAAGAACAGACACCGTGTGTTTGTGTGTGCAGGATGTACTTTTGAGTGTTGCATTTAGCGCCACACAAAGCGGGATATGTTTTATTTCAGTGGGGGCTATCACAGGGGGGAGAAAAATGACAAGAGGATATGCTGTTATGTCCGGAAACCCGGAATGACCAACGGAGAGTGATGCTGATTCAGAACACGAACTTTATTGAACACACTGCTGGTTATACAGCATTGGTTCACTGTTGGGCTGTGCGCTGTAAAGCCTGGAGCCAAGATGCCTAAGATGGCCCACTGTCCCTTTATAATGGTCCGGTGTGATGACGTTACCACACGCCTGTGTCACCATGCCAGCGCCAGTTAACCCCTTGTAGTTTCACATACGACATTCATCTTCCCCCTTGGAAAAACAGAATAGCATGCAAATCGAATTTACCCTGTCCAATTTGGTAACACAAAACTAGCTAGGGCTAGCGAGTAGACCACGGCGTAGCCCAGCGTGGCTGAGCAGGTTATTCTGCCACTATCTGTAGGTATCTGCGCTCCTAGCTAAACAATCCTTCTGTTTCCCTCTTTTCCATGAGGAAGGCAGGCCATCTGGAGGGGCCTTGTAGCAAGCCCATGGAGAAGGCTCCCCTGGAGGTGCAGGGGCCCCCAGACGGGGACCGTCTCTCATAAAACTCCAGTCCGGGTCCTACACCATGTGAGCCGGCTCCCGCGAAGTCTCGTCATCCGGAGCTGTCACTCGAACTCGATGGAGACGGTTTGCGTGCCACACACCAAACCATCTGCCAGCTGGAAGGTTGCTGGCGCCAGCTGCACGGTGATCTCCATGGCTGCCAGTGGTGCTGGAGGCAGCGTTGTAGCTGACTGTGGGTCTGATCACTTGGTTTTGCGGACCCGAACCCAGTCCAACACCGCAAGTGGCATTCTGTTTGGCTGCACATGTCACTTTGGTCGTGGTGATGCATTTCTCACGTCTGTCATGGGGTGTCTGTCGGGCTGTAGTGGTTCTGCTGTTACCTGGTGGGTCACGGACTCTTCATCCTTCATTCACATCTATTATAAAAAGGTTGTAAAAGGTTATAAAATGCATGTTACATACAAGAAACATAGGAATGCTTGTGGTAGGGTTTAAAAACACACCTCCTGAGAGTCTGGAGCCTCTAATCAGCACCTTTAATCACTCAGCTATACTACTTTTGACTTTGGTTTTAGTTTTGTTTGTTACCTCCTTCAAGAGGAGGAGCTTATGTTTTTGCCAACATTGGTCGGTTGATTTGTCTGCCTGTTAACAACATTACTCCAAAAGTTATGAATGGATTTTGATGAAATTTTCAGGAAACATAAGTAACAGCACGGGGAACAGATGATTAGATTTTGGTGATAATATGAGGGTGCATACCTCCTCCAAGGGCTTTGATTGTATTTGTGCAGCAGGATTGCACAAAAACTCCTGAATGGATTTGGATCAAATTTTCATCAGAGATGGTCCTTGGGCTAGAAAGGAACCCATTACATTTTGCTGATGATCTGAGAAGGCATACCTCTACCAAGGCTCTATCTTATCACAAAGTGTTTGCACCATGACTCCAAAACTACTGGACAGAGTTTGATGAAATTTTCACCACAGGTGGCTCTTTGGCTACACATGAACCCATTACATTTTGGAAGTAATCCATGAATGCATACCTCCGCCAAGGCTCAGTGTCCTAGCAATGATTTAGCAGGATTACAAAAAAACTACTGGATGGATTTTTACCTCCACCAAGATTTTTGCCTGTGGCCCATATGCTGTGACAGAGCAGAGTCTGAGTGAACAACAGCCTTGGTGGAGTTATGCACTCTCTGAGTGCCCTCTAATTTATTTCATTGTTTAACACAAAACAACAACTGAGTTTTCTAAAGAAACTTTGAATTTCCAAAAAGGAAAAAAAAATTAAAAACCCACCATAGAACAGTCTCGAAAGATGAAATAAATGCTTATGTGGTAGAGAATAACTTTGGCCTATCAGAATCAGGATTATAGGGCCTTCACACTTCTCCTAGATCACTCTTGCTTAGTCATTTGTCTGCTTCTACCTCAAATTTGTTAATGCTCTTGCACTAACAGGGAGTATAAACATAAACACCAAGGAGCGAACCCAACAGAGAGTCTGCTGTCTTCAGAGCAACTTAGAATTTTGGACGAAATTTTGGCCTCAAGGAAAACAGAGAAGCTCAAAGTGGGAGAAGACCAATTGCCCAGTCTATACAACATCTAAAAAGATAATAACGGGATTTATACATGACAAAAATTTGGAATATATTACTATTTGTATCAATTCATAACTTTCACAGCCTCTGGATTAAGAGTTAGCTGAACAGGTAGAAACATTTTTGTCTTTGTTTTTTTCTGGCTGTTTTACTGTCTTTGTGTGTAGCTGTTAACAGCTTGCACTGCCTGGTCAGTGCACCCTGTAGCTGGAAAATTGCTTGTTGGTAATAATTAATGTAATTATCTTTGCATAACTTTCACACTTCAGCACAGAACAGAGACTGGTCTTACACAACCTTGATATCACTCATGAATAGGGATGTTAATGATTAATTAACTTTTGATTAATTGTTGATAAGAATTTACTCGACAAAATTAAATATTACTATTTTGTGCTGCAAAAGCCATATTACGCCAGATGGCATTGGAAGGATCTGAACCCATGCCTCCTGAGAGTGTTGTGGTAAACACAAAACAACTCAATTTTTTAAACAAACTGAATTACAAAAGTGCATACAACCGTTATAGCACAGAAGTTAAATGATGCCCAAAACAACTCTATGAAAAGGTTTATCAATAGATGTAAGGGTAGTTTGACTTTTGAGGTGCCACTCTGTTACCTCAACGTTCTAAGCTTCTATCTCAAGCACATATGTGCTGCTCCCATATGTAACAGTGTCTGTGAGTCTTTGTTAAAAGAACACCATCTTTATGCTTCTTCTTCCTTTAGATTTGATTGGCGGTTGGCAACCAGCCCACAGGTGCATCACCGCCATTGACCAGACCATCATCACTCCACATCTCAAGTAAAAAAATACTCTGTGCACTGCTGTGACTAAATATTTTGTGTGATTTTTATGTTTTGCTGCATACAAAATAAAGCTGTCATATGTGATTGCCACTCAGTACTGTGTTGCTATGGTAACTATCCCATAACTGCCAAGAATTCTGTTCCAATGCATCCCCTCTATAGGGATTTGAACCCACACCGCCACAGAGATTGGAGCCTAAATTCATCATATTTGACCACTCAGTCACACTACTGTAATGTTGTGTTTTGGCACCTTATTGTGAAGTGTGGTGTAGTGATGTACACTTCCTGTCCCATCACTGCACCGCCCTATAAATACCAGAGGGCATCCATGTTGTGGCCTTTTTGACCGGTGCCCTCTGCCTGGTGCTTACCGTGTTACCGCTGTTCCTTATCAGTCAATAAAGCTGTGTTCGTCCAGTCATCTTGCCTCATTCTTCACCCAAGGTATTTTACATACATAACATTTGGCAAGGGTAGTGCGGTGGCGCAGTGTGGCAGCACAGCAATTCACCCTTGGCCGGGGGATCCTGGGTTCGATCCCAGCCCCCGACCAACAGTGATCTGTGTGGTGTTTGCATGTTCTCCCCGTGTCTGCATGGGTTTACTCCGGGATTTCTCTGGTTTCCTCCCACACGCCAAAAACATTCAAGTTAGGTTAATTGGCATCAACTGGGGATTCTAAATTGTCCTTAGGTATGACTGTGAGAGTGAATGGTTGTCTGTCTCTCTGTGTTGGCCCTGCGATGAACTGGTGATCTGTCCAGGGTGGACCCTGCCTCTCACCCAAAGATGCTGGGATAGGCTCCAGCCCCCCCACGACCCGAAAAGGATTAAGCGGAAGAAGATGGATGGATGGATGGAATATTTGGCGATCGAGGATTAACTCATGGAGGCGTGCAATACACCACTTCGCCCCTGTCTTGAGCTCCCGGGTGAGCCGCCGGTGCCTTGGCCGATGTGGTTTGAGGCTTTCCAGATGTACGTCACCGCGCTGGACCTGAGTAAGCTCGACAAGTTAAGAGCATGTGCGCTACTTGTTCACAACCTGGGTATTGAGGGCCAATGAGTCCTGCGTACACTCAGTGCTTTGGACTCTTTTGAAGACGTGGAGCTGCTAGCAAACCACTTTCATACCCCGGATAGCGTGACTGTCGGGAGGATTTGCTTTTGGCAGCGACATCAGCGTGTGGGTGAGCCTATTCATCAATTTGTTGCCGATTTGAAGCAGCTAGCTAGCGAGTGTCACTTTGGGCCACTGGAAGATGAATTGATACGTGACCAGCTTGTGCAGCACACATGTAGCGCTGCATTGTGGGCTAGGCTACTCGCGGCACCTAATGACCTAACACTAGCCAGAGCTGTCGAGCTACCGCTCCAACTGGAGGCAGCAAACAAGCTAGCTTCAGAGCCAAACTGGCGCCAGTCACAGCAGCCGCTGGAGCCTCCTGCTGCGGTAAATGTTGCAGGCTCGGATAGCAAGGATAGCTTGGACGACGATATTACGGAAGCCAACGCTGCCAGCCGAAGGTCTGCCCTGGAAAAACCCCTGTGCAAGGGTTGTAGGTCCGGGACGCACCGCAATAAGGCTAAGGACTGCCCAGCTAGAGGGAAGCAGTGTAGCAGATGTGGACACTTGAACTATTATGCTAGAGTGTGCCGTGTATCTGAGCCGGAGAGCCCGTGGAAGAAATCACTCCGCCCTCCCCCAACAACCATCCATACGGTGTCCCCCAGTATCAACGGGTACACGTTCTGCACAGTTAGATGCCATGGAGGTGCTGTTGCTGCTTGATGCCGGGGGCGGAGGGGTCATTGCTGAATTGGGCCACGGTGAGGAAGTTTTTCCCCCACTACAGCATTAGAGGTAACCCAACGCCACTTTATGGTTATGAAGGTGGCAGGCTGTGCACAGTTGGGCCTTTGGCGTTAACAGTTCGGTACAAGTCTGCGACGATGGTTGACTTCACGTTCCATGTGACAGCCTGAGGCAATAACATCATGGACTATGACTTGTTCTACGGACTGGGTTTCGCCATTAAAGACGACGCTGGGGAAGAATGGTCGGGTTGTGGCTGGTGGAACCCTTCGGTTCTGGTGGTCAATAACGACATTGTGTGGGACGAAGAGCTAACGGACACTATGGTGATCAAGCAGGACCAGCCTTAGTCAGGTTCAGCACAGGAGGGTCTCAGTGCCGGCACTTGGGAAACGGTAGAGGGGGGTACCAAGCATGGTTGCGAGGCGCCTGCGCTGGAAAGTGACACTAATGTGCGAGCCCCAGATGCCTCCAGAGCTTGGCCACAGGGGGATGGAGGGTCTACAACTATGATGGTGAAAGCTACAACAGCTTCAGAAGAGGCCGGGGCCGACTAATGAGCACGGAGGAACCGTGTGCTCAGCAGCACCATTTCAGGCCAAGCCGAGCCCCACTGAGGGTTATGGACTTGGTTCGGGTTCAGGGTGAAGATCGTCCACGGCGAGGATGGGCCAGACGACAACCAGCTAAACATCACAGGTGTCTGCGCATAGTGGCTAAGCTGGGCGCAGCATACTTCAAGCTGTCTGATAGCTCAGCGAGGCACACCAATCAGCTTTGGCGGGTCTGGGAAGAGGCTTCAGGTGACGGGGCTGGATGAGAGCGAGGGTCGGTGGTGAAGGCGCTTTAATCCAGAAGAACATCCATCGTCCCGAGGGCCTGCTGCTTCCAGGGGCGCACTTACTGAGGGGCTGCCCTGCACCCCCCCCCCCCCATGCCGGTTCTACTCCTCCTGCCCAAGGAACAGTGCTGTAAATATTTCTGTGTTTATAGTTCTTAAGTTTGAATGCATGTATGTTGTAAATGGGATTATTTTTATATTACTGTATTAGTTTAGGAGCATGGCAGTGATTTTAGTTTAATGAGGACTGTTTTTCTTTAGTTTATCCAGTGGCAGAATAATCCACCGTGCCATGCGGACTGAACGGTAGTCCACCTGTCAGCCCTATTTTAGGTTTTGTTGTGTGAATGAGTTAGGCTATTTTAGTACATCAGTTTTCGTTATGTTAGTGTGTGTTTCGGGTCCCAAATTGGGGAGGGTCTTAACTGTGTGTGTGGTTTGGGACTTTTCTGGGGGGGGGGCGGGGATGTAATGTTGTGTTCAGACACCTTATTGTGAAGTGTGGTGTAGTGACATACACTTCCTGTCCCGTCACTGCACTGTCCTATAAATACCAGAGGGCATCCACATTGTGACCTCTTCGACCGGTTCCCTCTGCCTGGTACCTACTGTGTTACCGCTGTTCCTTATCCATCAATGAAGCTGTGTTCATCCAGTCATCTTGCTTCATCCTTCACCCAAGGTATTTTACATACATAACAACTACATCATGCTTGTTTGTTCATTGTTTTGTTTTTTTATTTGATTGTTTTAATGTTTAGTCTTTTTTATTAATTAAAACATGATTAAACACAAAACAGTAACTAAATTTTCAAAAGAAGTGTTAAATTTCAAAGATACAAACAGACATTAAATCATCACCATTATTGTGGTGCAGTAGTAATATAGGCAGACATCAGCTGGGAATCCACACCTCCAGAGAAACTGTAGCCTAAATCCAGCACCACTGACCACACTACCTCAGAACTCACATAGTGGCCTTTTTTCCGTTGCAGCAACTAGGAATCATTTGCACACGAACTCAACCCGCGGTGTGTGTCCCCACTAAAGGAACTGCCCACCTTAGGCTAGAGCAGGGGTGGGCACCTTTGGTGGTTGTGAAAATATTTTCCTCACTTCCCGAGGGCCAGATTTATGTACATGTAAACCTTCCGTGGGAGTGGGGTGGGGTATTATCTCCTGCAAAGGCAAAAGTTTCACAATTAAAACTGAAAATGCAAACGAAAATAAAAGCTACTCAGTGTTTTATCATATTAGGATTAAAATTACTGGTGAAATATCTGCCCTGCAGTGGATTGGTGATCTGTCCAGCGTGTACCCTGCCTCTCGCCCAAAGATGCTGGGAGAGGCTCTAGTCCCCCTGCACGCCCCCCCCCCCCAACACACACACACTCAAAAAGGATTAAGAGGTAGAAGATGGATGGATAAAATGATATCATGACCTAATTTTTAAAACTCCCTCCATCAAAATGACGACCAAAGAGAAATTCTGGACTGTTAGATATTAACAATGGGTGCACGGACGTGGGGACACATGCACCATATGATGTCATCATGCCGTGCCTATGTTAGGTGTCTGATGGTGGGAGTCGTCCTCTTTGGCCTCCAAGCCAACCACAGCCTGGATCTGCTCAGCGATAGCTTGCTAGTTAGCATCCTCTACCATGTGTACTATTTGTGTATCTTGTAATAAAATTATTGTTCGGTGCAATGCCTGCCTCCGCTGTCATATTTCCAGACATAACAAAGGCGATGAGGATAAACCCTAATTGGGCAGCTTGGTGGCACAGTGGTTAGCACAATAAAAAGGTCACGGGATCGATTCTACACCTGACCATCGTGGGTTCGATCCCACCCTCTGACCATCAGTGACCCTTCTGCATGGAGTTTGCATGTTCTCTGCATGGGTTTACCCCGGGTACTCGGGTTTCCTCCCCCAGTCCAAAAACATGCAAGTTAGGTTAATTGGAGACTCCAAAGTGGCCCTAGGTGTGAATGTGTGTGTGTGTGTGAATGGTGAAAGGATGGCGCTGTAGCATGGTTACTTCATCCATCTAGGTGGATGCCCTGAATTTCCCCTCTGGGGATCAATAAAGTACAAAAAATAATAACTTTGACTTGAAAGCATGCTTGGCACCCCTACAGCCGTTCCTCGCTGTACCAAGTGAGCCACCTATCCCTGCCGGCACGAGATATTCCAGAGTCTTACCAGCTTAAACAATGCTATCGACAAGAGGCTAAAGGGAATGCTAATCTACAGTCTTGACACCGAAGGGCGACGTGTACTTCAAACCCAGGGCCCTGTGAACGCATACAAGGACTGTGTCAGATTAACTTTTTGAATGTTTGCTGAAATGAAAATTGACTACAGTAAGACTCAACCAGACAGAATCATTTTAAATTTTGGTCAACGATTCTGTGTTTTTTATTGTTACAACAGAGAGGGCAGTCATGGCTTTATTAATTACAGCAAGCTTTTTAATAAAGGCAGTTATTTTATTTGGTAGAATTATCATGAAGGTGTTACGGCTGGTACAAACTATAATCATCAAAATTAGGATAAAAAATGGCTTGCAATATTTCACTATGTATAATGAGAATTAAATTAAAGTTTGAATTTTTAAATATACTGCAAAATGCACTAACTTTTTTCCACAATATTCATATTTACTAAGATGCACAAGTAGGCTCTTACAGCAGTAGTCAGAGATGTTTGTACTTAAGAGTAGATTTCCTAAGTTCTCATCATTTTGTCATTACAAAGTTGAACCAAGTCATTTACTGTCTCCTCACTGATAGGCCCTACATAAAATTTCTAACAATAATCACTACAACTCTACACAAAATTTAATAGCAAGTATAAATATATACAGTAAATGCAGTATTAAAGAGTTAATGCCTTTCTAGAACCCCTTATTTTGTGAGAAACATTAAGTTTTTGTAATACCAATTTCTTGGCCACCCCAAACTTATCCCATGTCCATCCTGGCCACCCCACTGAAAAATTCCTTGCTCCACCACTGTTATATAGTACTTTTTCTAATCCCTGGATGACCAAAACACTTGACAGATTCACACACTGATGGCAGCAGAGCTGCCGTGCAAGGCGGTGGCCTAACCCACCAGGAGCAATTTGGAGTTCATTATCTTGTTCAAGAACACTTGACATGCAGACTGCAGAGAGAGAGACCAAAAATCAAACCACCAACCCTCCAATCAGAGATCGACCACACCTGCATGACAGCCACCCACCCTGGCACCCAGGCCAGGGTGAACCTGTGTACCAAGTTAGGTGACCCTGACTTTTGCTGTTCTTGAGATATATTTTATATGACATCCCTGCCTCAACCTTTGATCTTGTGATACAAAACCCATAGTCACAGTTTGGGATCCCAAGGTAAACCTGTGTACAAAGTTTGGGGGCCCTAGCTATCTTTGTTGTTGAGATAAAGTTCATTTGGCATTCTGGCCTTGACCTTTGGACCATAAAAGGATAGCCATAGGTGCTAGTCCCAAGGTCAACCTGTGTACCAAGTTTGGTGACCATAGCCTCATTCCCTGAGTTAGAATATGGACATTGTCGGCTGGCTGGCTATTTGTTGTCAGTGTGGTTAATAAAAAGTTGCATTTGGACACACCAGGAAGATGACAAACAGACATGGACTGTGCCTACTCATTCGCTAATGCAACAATTAAAGTTGCATCTTTCTTTGCCATTCTGTAAGATCTTATTTCAAGTAACAGGTATGGAGTATATATGTGTTGCTTCCACATGCCGACACTATAATTTAGCCACAACAGTGTTCATGTGTCTTTCTTAAAAGACTACTTTAGCATGTCACAATATACATGGATGGCAGTGATGGGATTCGAACCCATGCCTCCTGAGAGACTGGAGCCTAAATCCAGCGCCTTAGACCGCTCGGCCACACTACCGTACACCTGGGACTTCATAGTTTGTTTGACAGCATTTTGTTTTGTTTCTCCTGAAACTACAAAAAACAAAAAACAAAAAAAAACAACTACTGAGATTTCAAAAGAAACCTTGTTTGAAAAAGTATAAAGAAGTACACATACGGAGTACAGGAAAGATATTAAATGCTGGCAAAAACAACTAGTTTCTCAATAAAGAAATGGTTAGCAGAGATCCCTCCACAAACTTTCAAAGGTACAAACAGACATTAAATCATCAATAAAGTACAAAAAATAATAACTTTGACTTGAAAGCATGCTTGGCACCCCTACAGCCGTTCCTCGCTGTACCAGGTGAGCCACCGATCCCTGCCAGCATGAGATATTCCAGAGTCTTACCAGCTTAAACAATGCTATCGACAAGAGGCTAAAGGGAATGCTAATCTACAGTCTCGATACCAAAGGGCGACGTGTACTTCAAACCCAGGGCCCAGTGAGCACATACAAGGACTGTGTGGCTGTGATGAACATGTTTTTTTTTGCTGACAGACGCAATGTAATGGCATGAAGAGCAGTTTTCAATCAACGCTATCAGAGCGCAGACGAGGCGACCCCACAGTTAGTTCCACTGGTACAGATGGTTGCTGAGCCTCACACCTTCTCGGGAGGGCCCCAAGGTAGACACCGAGGGACAGCAGGGCACCACAGTGCAATGACCCAGCGGTAAACTCAGTTTGGATAACGACGGCTCGAGTCTGCCATACTCAGACGTGGACGTAGCCACTCAATACCTCACACTGCATGCCGAACAGAACCCAGCAGACCCGAAGCAGCCACGAGAGCCCCAGTCCACGGCTGCACGAGACCCAGAGCCGGTCCCCGTGCAGCACGAGCATTCTTGAGCTGCAGCCTCATCACAGGAGGGAGAGTATGATTTCATCGATGTGGGTACAGCCAAAGACCAGAGCATGGAGAGAGAACACAGCACAGAGAGAGGACACAGCATGGAGAGAAGGCACAAACTGAATTCACCTCTGATCCTCGCCCGACATGAGCCTCAAGGAGCCGCTGTGGGGCTGCAGGAGAGGGAGTTCATGGAGAACGGGGACCCTGGTGAACGACGACAACCCGGCATGTGTCCCGTCCCTAACAGCGAAACATCACTGCGACCACAATCAGTACCAAGAGAGAGAGAGAGCAGCAGCACCGAGTGCAACCAAACAGCTTGCTGCTAGCACTACTTAATTGGGTTCAGGTCCAACGATCCGACTGCCTGGACCCACAGACTCATTGCAGATGAGAATTACCACACAAAAAAGGCCAGCTGCTATCTAGATGGCCAGTGGTTTGAGATGGCATGCCACCCATCTGTGGAAGGTAAGAGCAGCTGCCTTGGATCAAGACGCAACGCTGGAACCAACCCAACTGGTGTGGGACCCGGGCTAGGACGTTGCTGTCGAGCAAGCCATGTCTCCAGTGAAAGGGCACCTAAGTCTGCTGCAGCTGGCACCTCCAGGGGTGTACCCACCGTGGGCTCAACTGAGGCCCCTGAATGTGAACCGTTAACGTGACTCTGTTTTTAATGTTTTAATGTGTTAAAGATGTTGTGAATGTAAAGCTGCTGTGAGGTTAAACGTTAATAATGTTTTGGGCTTTTCTGTGGGGAGAGAGATGTTAGACATTAACAATGGGCACACAGACGTGGGGACGCATGCACCATGTGATGTAGTAGTAGTAGTAGATTAGTTTATTTGACAGGGACAGTGCAATAAACATAGACAATTAATCAAAGACAATCAATCTGATGTGTTGCACATAGAGTGTATAGCTATTAGCTAATTCGCAACTCTTGTCCCTGGATGGGCTTTAGAAAAAAGAATCAAGATAAAAAATATACACAATAACCACATACATCAATGCAGAAAAATTATAAATACACAATTATAAATATTATAAATATTATAAATACATAAATATAACAGCCTGACTCACATTTAACATAAATATTATAAATATTATAAATACACAAATATAACAGCCTGACTCACATTTAACACATATAACATAACTCACATTTGCCTATTTCAGGCCTTCCTCCCTCCGTCACTCACTATAAACAAACACATTTATTCCTTCCCTTCATTCACTCTCACTTTGCAGACAATTAATTCATACATGAGTACATTCTTGTTTATTTTTCAGCCAGTTTTTAACATTTTTAGTGAATGTTTTAAAGTCCGTTATTATTTTAATTTCATTTGGCATTGTGTTCCAGATGTGACTGCCCTTTATAGAGAAAGCTGTTTGTCCAAATGTGGTTCTGCGGTGGAATATTTTACAGTTATTGTTAACAGAACTCCTGGTGGCTCTGCTGCTGTCCTGTCTTTGGACGAAACCAGCAAGTGGCTCGGGTGCTGATTTATGGAAACATTTGAACGTTAATTTCAGAAGACAGAGGTCAATGAAGCTCTCAAAACTCAATAGGTTGTATTTTTTTAAAACATTACAGTGATGCCACCTAATGGGCTTTTTGTCCAAGATTTTTAGGGTTTGATTATATAATGAACCTATATGTCTTATTGTGGAA
The DNA here is from genome assembly GCA_020510985.1 of Pholidichthys leucotaenia. Taxonomy (NCBI): domain Eukaryota; kingdom Metazoa; phylum Chordata; class Actinopteri; order Cichliformes; family Pholidichthyidae; genus Pholidichthys; species Pholidichthys leucotaenia. The sequence goes on along the minus strand of CM035840.1, from coordinate 328,618,521 downwards.
GGGGCTGCTTGAGCCCAGACTGTCAAACAGTATGATATATGAGAAAAAACCATAGAATGCATATACAGTGCAGCTGCTTCGTAAGGTATGTAATATCTAATTAATTTAAAGCAGTTCAGATTTTTTTTTACTGTTTTTGAAATTTTCTTTATATGAAGATTAAATTTGAGTTGAGGATCTAGTACAATGCCAAGGTATTTGAATTCTGTAGCTAAACTGATGTCATGATCATGTATATTAACTTTAAAATGTTGCAGGTTACATTTTTTGATTGAAAAGCACATTGAGACTGTTTTCTGAAGGTTCAGCAATAGATGGTTCTTGAGGAGCCACTCTTGGACATCAACCATACTTGTAGACAGTACATCTGCAGCCTGTGCTGGAGTCTTGGCAGCTGTGTAAATAACTGCATCATCTGCATAAAGTTGGCATGTTGCAGCTGAGCAGTGTAACGGCAAGTCATTAATAAAAATGCTGAAAAGTAAAGGACCAAGAATGGACCCTTGTGGGATACCCATGCGGTTGTTTAAAAATGAGGATTTATCCTGGTGAACTTTTACACACTGTTCTCTATTCTGGAGATAAGATGCAAACCATTCTAATGTATTTGGGGAGAAGTTAAAAGATACCATTTTGGATAAAAGCAAACTGTGGTTTACAGTATCGAAAGCCTTTTTGAGATCTAGAAAAACAGCTCCTACCACATTACCCCTGTCCAAGGACTGTTTGACGTTTTCAATAAGGCAACAATTTGCTGTTTCTGTTGAGTATCCTGGTCTAAAACCAAATTGATGTGGATGAAGAAGTTGACTGTCTTGTAAGTAGTCTATCAGCTGTGTAGCTACAACTTTTTCAAGAACCTTAGATAGGACTGGTAAAATAGAGATTGGGCGGTAATTGCATATATCGTCTTTACTGCCTGATTTATGAACTGGTATGACGACAGCTTTTTTCCAGCCAGATGGAAATGTACTAGACCTAATGGAGAGATTAATGAGGTGAGTCAGTGGTTTGATTAATATTTTGCTGTGCATTTTGAGAAAGGAGGTGCTCATATTGTAGATATCATTAGTTTTTGAGTTTGACAGTGTTTTAACAATACCAGCAATTAACTCATGTCATCATGCCGTGCCTATATTAGGGGTCTGATGGTGGGAGTCGTCCTCTTTGGTACTCCGCCTCCAAGCCAACCACAAGCCTGTATCTGCTTAGCGTTAGCTTGCTAGTTAGCAGCCTCTACCATGTGTACTATTTGTGTGTCTTGTAATAAAGTTATTGCTCGGTACAATGCCTGCCTCCGCTGTCTTATTTCCAGACATAACACGGAAGATAATTAACAAAAAAAGCCAAGAAGAAAAGGAAACATGACGAGACTTAGCTTGCTCTTGGACTCATTGTGGGTGTGAAGGGGCAGAGAAATAGCTGTCGGTAGTGGGCTTGTTAATGGCTCCCCAAAATGGGGAATAAAAAAGTTTAAGAGCCACTAGTATAAATGAACAAAAATCAGCAGATTACAATGACCACAGTCTCTGAACTTTTACTGCTGACATGGAATTGAAACTGTCAATGCTTCAGTCTGCTCTTTAGAAAGAATCCTCAAAGCTTTGAATATTTTTCTGTACAATTAGGAAAAAGCCTCCAAAGCTCCATGAGGCTTCACCTTCCAAACAAGAATAAATGCTACAGTTCCTCAGTAGTATTTATTCTTGTTTAAAAGTATCCCACTTTGTACATTTACTGCTGTTTACAGCCTATTAGTGTGGTCTTAGCAGGCAACATACCTTCAAAACACGTTCTCCACCGGTGCACTTTTCCCTCTGGCTCCCTCACTCTTACTCTCCTTGACCACTTGCACAGACCAGCACCTCAGTTTCAATTAACACTCCCTCTGCTGGAGGACTCTATAATTGCATTTAAGAATGTGGTTCCAAATACACAAACGTGATATAAATGAATAATAGATTTTTAGAAATGGACTGGCGGGCTGCAGTGGATAAGGAGGCCGCCAGTTGACCATCCCTGGGCTAGAGACACACCAAGCTGATACCTGGCCATCTGGCAAGTTTGAGCCCTGAGTGAACCTTGTTTGCTTGGTGTGTCCTGCACTGTTGGCACACCAAAAAAAAAAAAAAAAAAACTCCTAGGAGTATTTTTGACATATTACAAAATGTTGAGCCAGCATCTGAGTTGTCAGCGAAAGACAACACTCTGATTGGTTGTTAAAATAGCAAATGAGTGAGTGACAAGAGAAACAGATTTGACAAATGAAACAAATAAACTCAGATGAATTAAAAACACTCATAGCTATCTGGAATGAAGAGACCAAAGATCACCTGACCACTAGGAATCATACTAACTCTTTGTTTATATTAGTTGCCAAAGGACTTCTGGTTTCCCTACCGAATGGTGAATAAAGACAAGCGCCACCTGCTGATGTGGAGAGTTATAGTCTGCATGTGCAGAACATACAAGCCTGTCTGCCATTGGCTGTAGTCTTCCCAGTGTGTCTCTCACCTGAGGCTAAAGATAGACCAAGTCGCCATCTCTGACAAAACCTGATGGATGATGTCCTGCTGCATTGGGTTTTGCTGAATTTGCCATTGTAACTAGAATGCATTCAACTGAGATGCAGACCCACACCTTTTACAGCCCTATAGAGGTAAAACCTTGACCTTTGGACTCCAAACCCATAATCAGAGCTCAGGTAAATGGTGCTCACTTATATAGCAATGGCGGTGCTGGGGGGTGGATTTTGACCACCCTTGGCATAATTTTGACCACTATAGCAAATACAGCAGCTACAGCTGCATTTGCCTCGAGCAGAACCTTTCTTTACAGTTACACTGCTCCACCGGACCTCACACTTCCGCACGCATCCGGTGGCCGGTGGTCACATTTGAAAACAGAGCAGCTGCAGACATTCGTCGGCCTCCATCGGTCTATGATGACCATGGAAGAGAATCCTAAACGTCTACTCTGCTGGAACAGCACCGCCTGTGGCTGAACAGACTGATGCACACCGGTGTTCTACCTTCCAGCATTGGGCGTTGGTAGGATTCAAGCCTGGGCAGGAAGATATGGAGGACAAGATGTTACCCATGCAGCATGTCCCCCCTCTCCACGTCACTGATGAATCCAAAGGAACAGCAGGGCTGCTATAGTTTGGCACCAGCGCTGTCGCAGGAGCTGCCAGAACGATGTTGAGCACAACAGAGAACTGCCTTAGGGGCTCCGACTCTGGATTTTTCCTCAGGGTTGACTCCCGAAGCCTTTCCCGTGACCGGGTGTGCCGCAAGGCAGCAGAGGTTTGAAATCAGGGTTTACCTTCCCCTAGATGGGCTACCTTCCCAGGTTGACGAGCCACCATCTACCCGAAGCATCTGGTTTTAAGGCGCCAGAGATCCGCCCTCGCTCCTTCTCCTATTAGTAAAAGCAGTTCCACCGGGCTTAGAGACTAAACCACACGGGCAGGCTAGGAGTTGGACTTAGTTGTCAGGCTTTTCGAGACGCACGCCGTAAGGAGCATTTTATGAGCACTGGGAGCCTAACCCCAGTGCCGCTCCTGGCTATGACAACCTTGGAACCAGCTGCACACAATGATGCATCAATTCACAAACTGGTAAAGGTAAGCTATAATGTCAGAGTGGGATGTCAAGTTGATAGTGATATTTAGCTAATGTAAAGTATTACTTGGCTGTTTATGTAATTTAGCAAAGATAAAATGTCTCAGCAACAGCAGGTCACTGGTGGGAAAAACAACAAAAATAAGATAAGATAAGATAAGATAAGATAAGCCTTTATTAGTCCCACAATGGGGAAATTCCAGGATTGCAACAGCACAGGGATAGCAACACTCAGAGCAACAATCAAGAAGACAAGAAAAACAAGAGCAGCAAATATACATATGTACATTTAAATATATAAATATATAAACACACAGTGCAGAGCATTGTAGCTAGATGGAATAAACAGCATAACCGTCTACTTAGTTATCCTACATAGTATGAATATGTACCCATACATATTGTCACCCTTTGTAGCGACCGATATTGTCTTAGTTGTATACTGGAGGGGACCATTGTGTAAGTCTATTGCGTCTTTTGCATTCAATACTATTAGGTCGTCACGTTTTTTTGATATCTCTGCAAGCAGCCCTGCTTAGGTTATTCAGTCTGACAGCCGTAGGTAGGAAGGACCTTCGAAACCTCTCGGTTGCGCACCTAGGATGATGTAGTATGCTGCTAAATGAGCTCCTCAGAGCGTTCAGTATGTCCTGCATAGGGTGGGACTCGGACTCCAGCAGAGATGACAGTTTAGCCACCATCCTTCTCTCTCCTATCTCCTCCACTGGGTCCAGGCACTGCCCCAGGACAGAGCTAGCTTTCTTGATCAGTTTGTTCAGTCTCTTCCTATCGGCTGCTGTAATGCCACTGCTCCAGCAGACTACTCCAAAAGTGATGGCTGATGCCACCACCGTGTCGTAGAATATCTTCAGCAGCGCCCCTTGTACACCAAAAGACCTGAGTCTCCTCAGTAGGAACAGCCTGTGCTGGCCCTTCTTGTAGAGTGCGTCGGTATTGTGTGACCAGTCTAGTTTATTGTTCAGATGAACACCCAGGTACTTGTAGGATGTCACCATCTCAATGTCTGTTCCCTGTATTTTTACTGGTGCTGTGAGGGGTTGTCCTTGCCTGTGGCAGTCCACCACCAGCTCCTTAGTTTTCCTCGCGTTGATCTGGAGGCAGTTCCGATGGCACCAGTCCACGAAGTCCTGGATAAATCCTCCAGTACTCAGCTTCATCTATGTTGGAGATGAGGCCGACGATCGCAGAGTCGTCAGAGAACTTCTGTAGATGGCAGTGTGTTGTGTTGTGTGAGAAGTCTGCAGTATAAAGAGTGAACAGGAAGGGAGCCAAAACCGTTCCCTGGGGGGCCCCTGTGCTACCGATGATCATGTCCGACACACAGTCCCGGGTTCTCACAAACTGTTGCCGGTTAGTGAAGGAGTCCAGGATCCATGATGACAGGTGCTGGTCCACTCCTACACACAGCAGCTTGCCCTTCAGGATCATCGATTGGATGCTGTTGAAAGCACTGGAGAAGTCAAAGAACATGATCCTCACCGCATTCCTGGGCTTCTCCAGGTGGGACAGAGAATCGTGAAGGAGGAAGATCACTGCGTCCTCCACCCCAATGCCATGCTGGTAGGCGAACTGGAGTGGATCCATCGCTGGTCCCACCAGGGGGCGGAGGTGAGCAAGGAGCAGTCTCTCCAGGGTCTTCATCATGTGGGACGTCAGGGCCACTGGTCTGTAGCTGTTCAGGTCTTTGGGGTGGGAAGTCTTTGGTACAGGTACCACACAAGATGTTTTCTACAACTGTGGTACCCTCCCCAGCTTCAGGCTCAGGTTGAAGATGAGCTCCACAATCCCACACAGCTGGTCTGCACAGGACTTGAGGAGCTTTGCGCTGATGCCATCCGATCCCGACACCTTCCTCGCCTTGATCTTCCTCAGCTCCTTCTTCACCTGGGTCTTAGTGAGGGTCATGTTGGGGGGCTGTGTGTTGGGAGTGGGGGGGTGTTGGTGGAGTGGGGTGTGGGCAGCAGGACTTGATGTCTTTAGAGGCAGCAGTGGTTGTTGTGCAGTCGGGGGAGAGGGCGGTTGGTCAAACCTATTAAAAAACAGGTTTAGATTGTTTGCCCACTCTCTGCCCCCCCCCCCCCCCGTGGCCTGGGGGGAGGTATTCTGGAGCCCAGAGATGGTTTTAAGGTTTCTCCAGACCCCACCGATGTCACTCTGTTGCAGCTTGTCCTCCATCTTCTTCCTGAAGCTGTCCTTGCCTTCTCTGATCTTCCTCCTCAGCTCCCTCTGTACGGGCTTCAGCATCTCCCTGTTCCCCGACCTGAAAATCCTCTTCGTCTTCTTCTCTCAGAAATGTAGCATAAACTAACTTTTTATACGCTGCCTCCCATTATGTTAATGGTTAAGTGAGCTAACATTACATGTTAAGACGCTAACATCATGTTAAGTTGCATTTTGAGGTATATTAACTTGAGTCAGATTAACTTTTTGAATGTTTGCTGAAATGAAAATTGACTACAGTAAGACTCAACCAGACAGAATCATTTTAAATTTTGGTCAACGATTCTGTGTTTTTTATTGTTACAACAGAGAGGGCAGTCATGGCTTTATTAATTACAGCAAGCTTTTTAATAAAGGCAGTTATTTTATTTGGTAGAATTATCATGAAGGTGTTACGGCTGGTACAAACTATAATCATCAAAATTAGGATAAAAAATGGCTTGCAATATTTCACTATGTATAATGAGAATTAAATTAAAGTTTGAATTTTTAAATATACTACAAAATGCGCTAACTTTTTTTCCACAATATTCATATTGGCTAAGATGCACAAGTAGGCTCTTACAGCAGTAGTCAGAGATGTTTGTACTTAAGAGTAGATTTCCTAAGTTCTCATCATTTTGTCATTACAAAGTTGAACCAAGTCATTTACTGTCTCCTCACTGATAGGCCCTACATAAAATTTCTAACAATAATCACTACAACTCTACACAAAATTTAATAGCAAGTATAAATATTTACAGTAAATGCGGTATTAAAGAGTTAATGCCTTTCTAGAACCCCTTATTTTGTGAGAAACATTAAGTTTTTTTAATACCAATTTCTTGGCCACCCCAAACTCACCCCATATCCATTCTGGCCACCCCACTGAAAAATTCCTTGCTCCACCACTGTTATATAGTACTTTTTCTAATCCCTGGATGACCAAAACACTTGACAGATTCACACACTGATGGCAGCAGAGCTGCCATGCAAGGCGATGGCCTAACCCACCGGGAGCAATTTGGAGTTCATTATCTTGTTCAAGGACACTTGACATGCAGACTGCAGAGAGAGAGACCAAAAATCAAACCACCAACCCTCCAACCAGAGATCGACCACACCTGCGTGACAGCCACCCACCCTGGCACCCAGGCCAGGGTGAACCTGTGTACCAGGTTAGGTGACCCTGGCTTTTGCTGTTCTTGAGATATATTTTATATGACATCCCTGCCAAAAACTGGCTTTTGGTACGTGGAATGTCACCTCTCTGGTGGGGAAGGAGCCTGAGCTGGTGTACGAGATTGAGCGATACCGGCTAGATATAGTCGGCCTCACCTCAACACACAGCTCCGGTTCCGGAACCAGTCTCCTGGAGAGGGGCTGGAGCTTGGCCTTTTCTGGAGTTGCCCCGGGCGAGAGGCGACGAGCAGGGGTAGGTATTCTTGTATCGCCCCACCTTGCTGCCTCTATATTGGAGTTTTCCCCGGTGGACGAAAGGGTTGCTTCCCTGCGCCTTCGGGTTGGGAAACGGGTCCTGACCATCATTTGTGCCTATGCACCAAATGATGTTTCAGAGTACCCACCCTTTTTGGAGTCTGTGACTGGGGTGCTGGAGGGTGCTCCTCCTGGAGACTCCATTGTCCTACTGGGGGACTTCAATGCGCACGTGGGCAACGACAGTGAAACCTGGAGGGGGGTGATTGGGAGGAACGGCCTGCCCGATCTGAACCCGAGTGGTGTTCAGTTATTGGACTTCTGTGCTAACCACAGTCTGTCCATAACGAACACCATGTTCAAGCATAAGGGTGTCCATATGTGCACCTGGCACCAGGACACCCTAGGCCGCAGGTCGATGATCGATTTTGTTATCGTATCATCAGACCTGCGACCGTATGTCTTGGACACCCGAGTAAAGAGAGGTGCAGAGCTGTCAACTGATCACCACCTGGTGGTGAGTTGGATCCGATGGCAGGGGAGGAAGCCATTCAGACCTGGTAGACCCAAACGTATAGTGAGGGTGTGCTGGGAGCGTCTGGCTGAGGCCCCTGTCCGGGAGGTCTTCAACTCCCACCTCCGGAAGAACTTCAACCACATTCCGAGGGAGTCTGGAGACATGGAGTCTGAATGGGCCATGTTCTCCACCTCTGTTGTTGAAGCGGCGGCCCAGAGCTGCGGCCGCAAGGTGGTCGGTGCATCTCGTGGTGGCAACCCCCGAACCAAGTGGTGGACACCAGTGGTGAGGGGGGCCATTAAGCTGAAGAAGGAGTCCTATCAAGCTTGGTTGGCTTGTGGGACTCCCGAAGCAGCTGAGGTGTACCGGCAGGCCAAGCGGAGTGCAGCTCGGGTGGTTGCTGAAGCAAAAACCCGGGTATGGGAGGAGTTCGGTGAGGCCATGGAACAAGACTTTCGGTCGGCTTCAAAGAGATTCTGGCAAACTGTTCGGCGGCTCAGGAGGGGAAAGCAGCTCCCCGTCCACACTGTGTATGGTGCGGATGGGACACTGTTGACTTCAACTGGGGATATCGTCGGGCGGTGGAAGGAATACTTCGAGGATCTCCTCAATCCCACTGATACGCCTTCCACAGAGGAAGCAGGGTTTGGGGACAAGGGGGATGACTCGCCTATCACAGGGGCTGAGGTCGCCAAGGTGGTTAAAAATCTCCTTGGTGGCCGGGCCCCGGGGGTGGACGAGATTCGCCCCGAGTACCTCAAGGCCCTGGATGTTGTTGGGCTGTCATGGTTGACACGCCTCTGCAACATTGCGTGGAGGTCGGGGGCAGTGCCTTTGGCATGGCAAACCGGGGTGGTGGTTCCTCTCTTCAAAAAAGGGGACCGGAGGGTGTGCTCCAACTTTAGAGGGATCACACTCCTCAGCCTCCCTGGGAAGGTCTATGCCAAGGTACTGGAGAGGAGAGTCCGGCCGTTGGTCGAACCTCGGATTCAGGAGGAGCAATGTGGTTTTCGTCCTGGCCGTGGCACATCGGACCAGCTCTTTACCCTCTCGAGAATTCTTGAGGGTTCGTGGGAGTTTGCCCAACCAGTTTACATGTGTTTTGTGGACTTGGAGAAGGCATTTGACCGCGTCCCTCGTGGATTTTTGTGGGGGGTGCTTCGGGAGTATGGGGTATCGGGCTTGTTGTTACGAGCTATTCGGTCTCTGTACGACCGTTGTGAGAGTTTAGTTCGTATTGCCAACACTCGGTCGGAGTCATTCCCAGTGAGAGTTGGACTCCGCCAGGGCTGCCCTTTGTCACCGGTCCTGTTCATAATTTTTATGGACAGGATTTCTAGGCGCAGCCAGGGAATGGAGGGTGTCATACTTGGTGACCACAGGATCTCATCTCTGTTGTTTGCAGATGATGTTGTCCTGTTGGCTTCATCCAGCAATGACCTACAGCTCTTGCTGGGACGGTTTGCCGCTGAGTGTGAAGCGGCTGGGATGAGAATCAGCACCTCCAAGTCCGAGTCCATGGTCCTCAGCCGGAAAAAGGTGGATTGTCCTCTCCGGGTTGGGGACAGGCTCCTGCCCCAAGTGGAGGAGTTTAAGTATCTTGGGGTCTTGTTCACGAGTGAGGGGAAAATGGAGCGAGAGATCGACAGACGGATTGGAGCAGCATCTGCAGTGATGCGGACGTTGTACCGGTCTGTTGTGGTGAAGAGGGAGCTTAGTTCTAAGGCAAAGCTGTCGATTTACCAGTCAATCTACGTTCCTACTCTCACCTATGGTCACGAGCTTTGGGTAATGACCGAAAGAACGAGATCGCGGATACAAGCGGCTGAAATGAGCTTTCTCCGTAGGATTGCTGGACTCACCCTCAGAGATAGGGTGAGGAGCTCAGTCATCCGGGAGAGGCTCAGAGTAGAACCGCTGCTCCTCCACATTGAAAGGAGTCAGTTGAGGTGGTATGGGCATCTGATTAGGATGCCTCCTGGACGTCTCCCACTTGAGGTGTTTCAGGCACGTCCCACTGGGAGGAGACCCCGGGGCAGACCCAGGACTCGGTGGAGAGACTATGTCTCCCAGCTAGTCTGGGAACGCCTTGGTATCCCCTCTGAAGAGCTGGAGCAGGTGGCTGGGGAGAGGGAAGTCTGGGCTTCTCTGCTTGAACTGCTGCCTCCGCGACCCGGACCTCCGGAAAAGCGGTAGAAGATGGATGGATGGATGGATGGACATCCCTGCCTCAACCTTTGATCCTGTGATCCAAAACCCATAGTCACAGTTTGGGATCCCAAGGTAAACCTGTGTACAAAGTTTGGGGGCCCTAGCTATCTTTGTTGTTGAGATAAAGTTCATTTGGCATTCTGGCCTTGATCTTTGGACCCAAAAAGGATAGCCATAGGTGCTAGTCCCAAGGTCAACCTGTGTACCAAGTTTGGTGACCATAGCCTCATTCCCTGAGTTAGAATATGGACATTGTCAGCTGGCTGTCCGAGGAAGATGACAAACAGACATGGACTGTGCCTACTCATTTGATAATCTAACAATTAAAGTTCCATCTTTCTTTGCCATTCTGTAAGATCTTATTTCAAGTAACAGGTAGAATCAGAATCAGAATCAGAATAAACTTTATTGCCAAGCATGTAAAAAACACACAAGTAATTTGACTTGACATTGGTGCGCGTGCAAGCGCAACACAACGACACGGCGGCCATGACAGGTGCCTCATCAAACAGAGATAGATAAGAAAAAGAGGGGAGGGGAGGGGAACGACACAATGGGGGGGAGAGAAAAAAAAACTTCGTTATCAGAATACAGCTTGTGAATATTTAAGCAAATTAAGATTACAATGAAAAAAAAATCTCTCAATAGCACAGAGCAAACAATCAACCACAAAAAAACAAAGACAGAAAGAGTCAGTGAATGGATGGGTGTAATTCAGTATATGAATCAGTGTGTTCGTGTATGTTGAATGCAGGTGGGTGTTTATCAGTTACTGGAGGCAGCAAAATCCTCTCCCAGCGGAGATGTTATGTCTTAGTGACTGAAACTCGGAAAGCATGTCCTTGAGGCATGGCAGATGGAAATTTCCTGAGCCAGTCACATGTTGCTGTCCTTGAGAGTTCAGATGCTGTACACCAGAATGTTTGTGAAGAGAAGCACAACAATCCTGCTGCTTATCATTTATCCAGGAGGAGTGAAGCTGTGGGGCGCCGATCAAGGTCGAATAGCACAGGCACACAGAGAAAAACTTTACTTCTCTTATGCACCCAGTGCTCCATAATTCCCTTCATTGCCAGGCTTTAAAATCTTTTCCTGTAGAGCTCCTAGGACCATCCCGATGTTACCAATTTTTCTGTTCAGTTCACCATTGGCCGCGATCAGAGTTCTTCCCAGCTGGTCGAATTGATGAAAGAGCTTCGTTGGGTCAGCATTTTGATAAGCTCTATCCATCTTCTTCAATTTTCGATACACCAGGACTATTCCAAAGCCGATCAGAAACAGTACTGAGATCGTGAGGCAAAAAAGATAGATGTCTTCTGCATCTTCAATTGAAAGGTCGCACAGACACATAAGCTTCCAATTATATGTGTCCCTTACATAACCCGCAGCAGCAGTACCTGCGGGACAGGTGGGCTCCCCCGGACCCGATTTCCTCGTTGAAAAAACTGTGTCAATTGCGTTCAAAGCCCAGCTTATTAAATCTATAATTTCCGTTTGGATCAGAATCAGCAGCAGAAGAGCGCAGACACAGACAATAGTAAGCTGGGATTCAGTCAGTCAGTTAGGGAGGGAGGGAGGGTGAAAGAGGGAGCAAAAGAAAAAGCGACTGCTCTCTCTGAGGGCAGAAGGAAGAAGGTATGGAGTATATATGTGTTGCTTCCACATGCCAACACTATAATTTAGCTACAAGAGTGTTCTTGTGTCTTTCTTAAAAGTCTACTTTAGCATGTCATAATATATATGGATGGCAGTGGTGGGATTTGAACCCATGTCTCCTGAGAGACTGGAGCCTAAATCCAGCGCTTTAGACCACTCGGCCACACTACCGTAAACGTGAGGTTTCATAGTTTGCTTGATAGCATTTTGTTTTGTTTCTCCTGAAACCATACAAAAAACAAAAAAAAAACAACTACTGAGATTTCAAAAGAAACCTTGTTTGCAGAAGTATAAAGAAGTACACATACGGAGTACAGGAAAGACATTAAATGCTGGCAAAAACAACTAGTTTCTCAATAAAGAAATGGTTAAACAAAAAGTCATCCTCTTGCGTGGATAAATTAAATCATTGACCTCTGCTCCCTCCACAACAGTTTGTGGAGGGAGCAGAGATCCCTCCACAAACTTTCAAACAGACATTAAATCATCACCATTATTGTGGTGCAGTAGTAATATAGGCAGACATCAGCCAGGAATCCACACCTCCAGAGAAACTGTAGCCTAAATCCAGCACCACTGACCACACTACCTCAGAACTCACATAGTGGCCTTTTTTCCATTGCAGGAACTAGGAATCATTTGCACACGAACTCAACCTGTGGTGGTGTGTCTCCACTAAAGGAACTGCCTACCTTAGGCTAGAGCAGGGGTGGGCACCTTTGGTGGTTGTGAAAATGTTTTCCTCACTTCCCGAGGGCCAGATTTATGTACATATTATGGCGCATATTTAAGGCCCATATATTGTATTCATATCCCCCGCATTCACCTAGTAGGAATGACAGTGCATATTCCAGAAGCTTCACGTCTTAAGGACCAAAGAGGACCTGACCCTGTGAGGACCTACGGGAGGTGTGAAGTTGGCCTTGCAGGAGATGTGGAGCTGGAGAGAATGCCCCAGCAGGAGCCCCAGACGCTAGAGGGTCAGAGGACAATGGAGACGCCAAGGAGCCTCGGGCGCTGGATGTTTACCTAAGACTGTGGGTTGGGGGTGTGTGATTTGATGTGGGGGGATTTGTGTCTGGTGAGACTATAAGAGCTGTGTTGGATGATTGCTCTGTCTCTTTTCCTGAGATCCTGTTCTTGTTAGAGGATGTGATCTTGCAATAAACCAACCCTGAGAAATAAACTCAGTCTCGTTTGTGAAAGTCATCCTCTACACTGGTGACCTACGACAAACCATGGCCGGTGGTGACGGTCTTTCCGCACCGGACTCTTCAGGGGCCAACCGGGTTAACGCAGCTACCACAATACAGCTGCCCGATTTCTGGAAACATAACCCGCGCTCCTGGTTTACCACTGTGGAGGCGCAATTCCACCTTCGGGGAATCTCAGCGGACGCAACGAGGTTCTACCATGTCGTCGCGAAGCTGGACAGCCTCACAGTGCAGCGGGTGGAGAGCCTGACCAACCACCCGCCCCAAGACAACAAGTATGGCGCACTGAAAGCCGCCCTCATTCGAGCCTTCACTCCCTCGCTGGGAGAGCGAGCAGAGAAGCTCCTGGCGCTGACAGAAGGGGAAGCGGACAGGCCGGCAGATCTGATGGCAAAGATGATGAACCTGAGAGGCGAAGATGACGACAGCTTTATCTTCGCCCACCTCTTTCTCAGAACGCTACCGCCAGCAGTGAGAGTCACCCTGGCCAGCTCACAGCTACTCAACAACCGTGACTACCACGAGCTGGGCCAGGAGGCGCAGCGGCTCGTCGACGCCCATAGACGGCACGCAGCCACGACGGCAGCAGCAGAGCTGAACGCACCCCCGCGAGACGAGGGGAGACCAGAGGCTGCAGCACCGGACCCACTGACATCAGCAGCGGCAGAGGCCAGGAGAAGCGGAGCTGACAACACCCTCTGTTTCTACCATCGACACTTCGCCGAGAGAGCGCGCAGATGCATTCCACCGTGCCGATACAAGCGCCAGGGAAACGCCAAGACCGAGAGCCGGTAGCAGCTGCGACTCTCGGCGCGAAGAACAAGCTGCTTTTCGTGACAGACACAAATTCAGGGAAAGAATTCCTGGTGGACACAGGCTCCCAGCTAAGTTTTGTCAAGCCTTCCTACGCGGACCTGCTGACGCCTGCCAGCGGACCCCTGGTGTTAGCGGCGAATGGCTCCACGATCAAAATCTATGGGGAGAAGACGCTCCTCCTATCCCTCCACGGCCGCACCTTCGAGTGGACCTTCGTTGTAGCTGCAGTTAGCAACAACATGCTAGGTGCTGTCTTTTTATGCTCAAACAGTTTATTAGTTGATCTTACTAATAGACGTATTGTAAATGCACTGTCTTTCCACTCTATCTCCTGTACAGCTTGGGTGGCCCTGCCTTCTGCACATCCCAATGTCACAGCTGCGGGTGGTAAGTTTCATGCACTACTCAATCAGTTTCCAGCACTCACGGTCCCAACATTTTCAGCGTCGGTTGCCAAACACGGGGTCGAGCATTTCATAACTACCTCTGGCCCCCTTGTTTTTGCAAAAGCTCGGCGCTTGGACCCAGCTAACACTGGCCATCGCGCGCGAGGAATTCGCCAACTTGGAAAAACTGGGCATTGTTAGACGCTCTAACAGCCCTTGGTCGTCACCCCTGCATATGGTCCCCAAGGCTGACGGCTCGTGGCGCCCTTGCGGTGATTTCCGCAGATTAAATAATGCTTCAGCACACGACCGCTACCCGATTCCGCACATCCAGGATTTTTCGGCACATTTGGTGGGGGCGCGCATCTTTTCCAAAATAGATTTGGTGAGCGGTTTTCACCAAGTCCCAGTCCGCGCACAAGACATACCCAAAACAGCAGTTATAACCCCTTTCGGGCTTTTCGAGTTTTTGCGCATGCCTTTCGGCCTCAAAGGCGCCGCTCAGACGTTCCAATGCATGATGGATGCGGTATTGCGCGGCCTCCCTTTCGTGTTCGCCTATTTGGATGATATTTTGGTAGCCAGTGCATCCGAAGTCGAACACGAACGCCACCTCACAGCCGTTTTTCAGAGGCTAACAGAACACGGGCTGATAATTAACCCAGCGAAATGCCAATTCGAGGTAGCGCAAATCGATTTTTTGGGGCACCGCGTGTCTCCAGAAGGCGCGGTCCCACTGCCTGATAAAGTGCGCGCGATAACGGATTTCCCCCAACCGCAGACAGTTAAAGCACTGCAAGAATTTTTGGGGATGGTCAGTTTTTATAACTGCTTCCTCCCCAACGCGGCACAGCTCATGCACCCATTGTACGTGGCACTAAAGAAGCAAAAACCTGCAACTAAGGTCGAGTGGTCCCCGGACCGGGAGCGCACTTTCTCCCAGGTCAAATCGGCCCTCGCGAACGCTGCATTATTGGCACACCCGGTGCCAGCAGCTCGCATGGCGCTAACCACGGACGCTTCCGACGTGGCAGTGGGGGCGGTTGTCGAGCAACTGGTAGCAGGGAGATGGCAACCACTTGCGTTTTTCAGCTAAACATTGCGCGATAACGAGCGTAAATACAACGCGTTTGATAGGGAGCTTTTAGCTCTGCATTTGGCCATCCGCCACTTCCAGTTCTGATTGGAAGGGCGCCGTTTCACCGCGTTTGTAGACCACAAACCATTAACATTTGCAATGGCTAAAATTTCAGAGCCTTGGTCGGGCCGACAACAGAGACAGCTGGCCGCGATTTCGGAGTTTACCACCGACATTCAACACGTGGCGGGCAAACACAGTGTAGTGGCAGATTGTCTCTCGCGCGCAGTTGCAATGCCAGGCCCCCAGGGGGCAGACTCGGCGGCTGTAGACATGGGCCAGGCTTGCGGCGCGGAAGCGCTCGCAGCCCCAGTCTGCGTTGGGTTAGATTATGCAGCCATGGCCGCCAAGCAGGTTAATGATGCGGATGTGTGCGCGCTCCAGTCTGGGCCAACAGGGCTAAGGCTGGAGCACAGGGTGCATCAAAGAGGTATGCCCCCTCTAATCTGCGATATCTCCACGGGGCGCCCCCGCCCCGTGGTCCCAGCTGCGTGGCATCGCCGCGTTTTTGACTTAATACATTCGCTGGCACATCCGGGCGTTCGCGCATCGATCAAAATGGTGGGAGAGAAATTTGTTTGACTGGGGCTGCGTAAACAGGTCAAAGAATGGGCCACAGCCTGCGCGGCGTGTCAAAGAGCAAAGGTACACAAGCACACGCGAGCCCCTCTAGAACCTTTTCACATCCCAGCCAAACGCTTCGACCACGTGCATATCGACTTGGTGGGACCCCTCCCGCTGTCACAGGGGTTCACACACCTTCTAACTATGGTGGACCGCACTATGCGCTGGCCAGAGGCGGTCCCCCTGGCATCAACCACAGCAGCAGACATTGCGCGCGCTTTTTTAACGGCTTGGGTAGCGCACTTTGGAGTCCCGTCGGACATAACGTCTGACAGAGGACCCCAATTTGTTTCCGAGCTCTGGTCATCCATGGCACTCAGCCTGGGGGTGAAAATTCATCGCACAACTGCGTATAACCCCCAGGCCAATGGTTTGTGCGAACGCTTTCACCGGTCATTGAAAGCAGCCCTCAGAGCGGCTCTCACGGACACAAATTGGGTTGATAAACTTCCATGGGTTTTATTAGGGTTGCGTTCAGCACCTAAGGAAGATTTGCAAGCCTCTCCGGCCGAGCTAGTCTTCACCCAACCTCTCCGGTTACCGGGAGAATTCCTTCCTGAGAACCCCGCACCAGATCGCCCCCCCGCTCAGCTGCTGCAGAGCGACGCGGGATCAAACACCCTCCCCGGCCCAGTTCATCACAGTTTCCTACGCGTTTTCGTGCCTAAAGCCTTAAAGAACCGTTCAGAGTGTTAGAAACCGGGGAAAAGCATTTTTTGCTCGATTTGGGAGACAGGAGGGAATTAGTCTGCATTAACAGACTCAAACCCACTTTTGTGTTAGCTGATGAACAAGTGCAGTTAGCCAGGGCCCCCCGCCGCGGCAGGCCGCCGGGGAGACACTCTGCTAAGCTTTCATAAGGATGTGCTAACGACTCTAATTCACAGATGCAAGAAGCGGCTACTGGAAGGTCGAAACCGGCTTACAGCAGATATGGCAGGCGATTGAAGCCCAAGCAGCCGGAAGTGTGATGTGTTGTGCCTTTTTTTGCTGTTCTGTGTATTATATTATGATGCTATGCATATTGGGGTGCACTTTGTCCTTATTTAGACGTTTGGGGGGGTTATATGGCGCATATTTAAGGCGCATATATTGTATTCATATCCCCCGTATTCACCTAGTAGGAATGACGGTGCATATTCCAGAAGCTTCACGTCTTAAGGACCAAAGAGGACCTGACCCTGTGAGGACCTACGGGAGGTGTGAAGTTGGCCTTGCAGGAGATGTGGAGCTGGAGAGAATGCCCCAGCAGGAGCCCCAGATGCTAGAGGGTCAGAGGACAATGGAGACGCCAAGGAGCCTCGGACGCTGGATGTTTACCTAAGACTGTGGGTTGGGGGTGTGTGATTTGATGTGGGGGGATTTGTGTCTGGTGAGACTATAAGAGCTGTGTTGGATGATTGCTCTGTCTCTTTTCCTGAGATCCTGTTCTTGTTAGAGGATGTGATCTTGCAATAAACCAACCCTGAGAAATAAACTCAGTCTCGTTTGTGAAAGTCATCCTCTACAATGTAAACCTTCCGTGGGAGTGGGGTGGGGTATTATCTTCTGCAAAGGCAAAAGTTTCACAATTAAAACTGAAAATGCAAATGAAAATAAAAGCTACTCAGTGTTTTATCCTATTAGAATTAAAATTACTGATAAAATATCTGCCCTGCAGTGGATTGGTGATCTGTCCAGCGTGTACCCTGCCTCTCGCCCAAAGATGCTGGGAGAGGCTCTAGTCCCCCTGCACCCCCCCCCCCCCACCCACACACTCAAAAAGGATTAAGAGGTAGAAGATGGATGGATAAAATGATATCATGACCTAATTTTTAAAACTCCCTCTATCAAAATGACGACCAAAGAGAAATTCTGGACTGTTAGATATTAACAATGGGTGCACGGACGTGGGGACACATGCACCATATGATGTCATCACGCCGTGCCTATGTTAGGTGTCTGATGGTGGGAGTCGTCCTCTTTGGTGCACTGCCTCCAAGCCAACCACAGCCTGTTGGCTGTGGTTGCATTTGGACACACCAGGAAGATGACAAACAGACATGGACTGTGCCTACTCATTTGCTAATCCAACAATTAAAGTTGCATCTTTCTTTGCCATTCTGTAAGATCTCATTTCAAGTAACAGGTATGGAGTATATATGTGTTGCTTCCACATGCCGACACTATAATTTAGCCACAACAGTGTTCATGTGTCTTTCTTAAAAGACTACTTTAGCATGTCACAATATATATGGATGGCAGTGATGGGATTCGAACCCATGCCTCCTGAGAGACTGGAGCCTAAATCCAGCGCCTTAGACCGCTCGGCCACACTACCGTACATCTGTGACTTTATAGTTTGTTTGATAGCATTTTGTTTTGTTTCTCCTGAAACTACAAAAAACAAAAAACAAAAAAAAACAACTACTGAGATTTCAAAAGAAACCTTGTTTGAAAAAGTATAAAGAAGTACACATACGGAGTACAGGAAAGACATTAAATGCTGGCAAAAACAACTAGTTTCTCAATAAAGAAATGGTTAGCAGAGATCCCTCCACAAACTTTCAAAGGTACAAACAGACATTAAATCATCACCATTGTTGTGGTGCAGTAGTAATATAGGCAGACATCAGCCGGGAATCCACACCTCCAGCCTGGATCTGCTCAGCGATAGCTTGCTAGTTAGCATCCTCTACCATGTGTACTATTTGTGTATCTTGTAATAAAATTATTGTTCGGTGCAATGCCTGCCTCCGCTGTCATATTTCCAGACATAACAAAGGCGGTGAGGATAAACCCTAATTAGGCAGCTTGGTGGCACAGTGGTTAGCACAATAAGAAGGTCACGGGATCGATTCTACACCTGACCATCGTGGGTTCGATCCCATCCTCTGACCATCAGTGACCCTTCTGCATGGAGTTTGCATGTTCTCTGCATGAGTTTACCCCAGGTACTCGGGTTTCCTCCTACAGTCCAAAAACATGCAAGTTAGGTTAATTGGAGACTCTAAAGTGGCCCTAGGTGTGAATGTGTGTGTGTGAAGGGTGAAAGGATGGCGCTGTAGCATGGCTGCTTCATCCATCTAGGTGGATGCCCTGAATTTCCCCTCTGGGGATCAATAAAGTACAAAAAATAATAACTTTGACTTGAAAGCATGCTTGGCACCCCTACAGCCGTTCCTCGCTGTACCAGGTGAGCCACCTATCCCTGCCGGCACGAGATATTCCAGAGTCTTACCAGCTTAAACAATGCTATCGACAAGAGGCTAAAGGGAATGCTAATCTACAGTCTTGACACCGAAGGGCGACGTGTACTTCAAACCCAGGGCCCTGTGAACACATACAAGGACTGTGTCAGATTAACTTTTTGAATGTTTGCTGAAATGAAAATTGACTACAGTAAGACTCAACCAGACAGAATCATTTTAAATTTTGGTCAACGATTCTGTGTTTTTTATTGTTACAACAGAGAGGTCAGTCATGGCTTTATTAATTACAGCAAGCTTTTTAATAAAGGCAGTTATTTTATTTGGTAGAATTATCATGAAGGTGTTACGGCTGGTACAAACTATAATCATCAAAATTAGGATAAAAAATGGCTTGCAATATTTCAGTATGTATAATGAGAATTAAATTAAAGTTTGAATTTTTAAATATACTGCAAAATGCGCTAACTTTTTTCCACAATATTCATATTTACTAAGATGCACAAGTAGGCTCTTACAGCAGTAGTCCGAGATGTTTGTACTTAAGAGTAGATTTCCTAAGTTCTCATCATTTTGTCATTACAAAGTTGAACCAAGTCATTTACTGTCTCCTCACTGATAGGCCCTACATAAAATTTCTAACAATAATCACTACAACTCTACACAAAATTTAATAGCAAGTATAAATATATACAGTAAATGCAGTATTAAAGAGTTAATGCCTTTCTAGAACCCCTTATTTTGTGAGAAACATTAAGTTTTTGTAATACCAATTTCTTGGCCACCCCAAACTTATCCCATGTCCATCCTGGCCACCCCACTGAAAAATTCCTTGCTCCACCACTGTTATATAGTACTTTTTCTAATCCCTGGATGACCAAAACACTTGACAGATTCACACACTGATGGCAGCAGAGCTGCCGTGCAAGGCGGTGGCCTAACCCACCGGGAGCAGTTTGGAGTTCATTATCTTGTTAAAGTAAACTTGACATGCAGACTGCAGAGAGAGAAACCAAAAATCAAACCACCAACCCTCCAATCAGAGATCGACCACACCTGCATGACAGCCACCCACCCTGGCACCCAGGCCAGAGTGAACCTGTGTATCAAGTTAGGTGACCCTGACTTTTGCTGTTCTTGAGATATATTTTATATGACATCCCTGCCTCAACCTTTGATCTTGTGATCCAAAACCCATAGTCACAGTTTGGGATCCCAAGGTAAACCTGTGTACAAAGTTTGGGGGCCCTAGCTATCTTTGTTGTTGAGATAAAGTTCATTTGGCATTCTGTCCTTGACCTTTGGACCATAAAAGGATAGCCATAGGTGCTAGTCCCAAGGTCAACCTGTGTACCAAGTTTGGTGACCATAGCCTCATTCCCTGAGTTAGAATATGGACATTGTCGGCTGGCTGGCTATTTGTTGTCAGTGTGGTTTATAAAAAGTTGCATTTGGACACACCAGGAAGATGACAAACAGACATGGACTGTGCCTACTCATTTGCTAATGCAACAATTAAAGTTGCATCTTTCTTTGCCATTCTGTAAGATCTTATTTCAAGTAACAGGTATGGAGCATATATGTGTTGCTTCCACATGCCGACACTATAATTTAGCCACAACAGTGTTCATGTGTCTTTCTTAAAAGACTACTTTAGCATGTCACAATATACATGGATGGCAGTGATGGGATTCGAACCCATGCCTCCTGAGAGACTGGAGCCTAAATCCAGCGCCTTAGACCGCTCGGCCACACTACCATACACCTGTGACTTTATAGTTTGTTTGATAGCATTTTGTTTTGTTTCTCCTGAAACTACAAAAAACAAAAAACAAAAAAAAAACAACTACTGAGATTTCAAAAGAAACCTTGTTTGAAAAAGTATAAAAAAGTACACATACGGAGTACAGGAAAGACATTAAATGCTGGCAAAAACAACTAGTTTCTCAATAAAGAAATGGTTAGCAGAGATCCCTCCACAAACTTTCAAAGGTACAAACAGACATTAAATCATCACCATTGTTGTGGTGCAGTAGTAATATAGGCAGACATCAGCCGGGAATCCACACCTCCAGCCTGGATCTGCTCAGCGATAGCTTGCTAGTTAGCATCCTCTACCATGTGTACTATTTGTGTATCTTGTAATAAAATTATTGTTCGGTGCAATGCCTGCCTCCGCTGTCATATTTCCAGACATAACAAAGGCGGTGAGGATAAACCCTAATTAGGCAGCTTGGTGGCACAGTGGTTAGCACAATAAGAAGGTCACGGGATCGATTCTACACCTGACCATCGTGGGTTCGATCCCATCCTCTGACCATCAGTGACCCTTCTGCATGGAGTTTGCATGTTCTCTGCATGAGTTTACCCCAGGTACTCGGGTTTCCTCCTACAGTCCAAAAACATGCAAGTTAGGTTAATTGGAGACTCTAAAGTGGCCCTAGGTGTGAATGTGTGTGTGTGAAGGGTGAAAGGATGGCGCTGTAGCATGGCTGCTTCATCCATCTAGGTGGATGCCCTGAATTTCCCCTCTGGGGATCAATAAAGTACAAAAAATAATAACTTTGACTTGAAAGCATGCTTGGCACCCCTACAGCCGTTCCTCGCTGTACCAGGTGAGCCACCTATCCCTGCCGGCACGAGATATTCCAGAGTCTTACCAGCTTAAACAATGCTATCGACAAGAGGCTAAAGGGAATGCTAATCTACAGTCTTGACACCGAAGGGTGACGTGTACTTCAAACCCAGGGCCCTGCGAACACATACTACGAGGACTGTGTGGCTGTGATGAACATGTTTTTTTGCTGACAGACGCAATGTAATGGCATGAAGAGCAGTTTTCAATCAACGCTATCAGAGCGCGGACGAGGCAACCCCACAGTTAGCTCCACTGGTACAGATGGTTGCTGAGCCTCACACCTTCTCGGGAGGGCCCCAAGGTAGACACCGAGGGACAGCAGGGCACCACAGTGCAATGACCCAGCGGTAAACTCAGTTTGGATAATGACGGCTCGAGTCTGCCATACTCGGACGCGGACGTAGCCACTCAATACCTCACACCGCATGCCGAACAGAACCCAGCAGACCCGGAGCAGCCACAAGAGCCCCAGTCCATGGCTGCACGAGACCCAGAGCCGGTCCCCATGAAGCACGAGCATTCTTGAGCTGCGGCCTCATCACAGGAGGGAGAGTATGATTTCACCGATGTGGGTACAGCCAAAGACCAGAGCATGGAGAGAGAACACAGCACAGAGAGAGGACACAGCATGGAGAGAAGGCACAAACTGAATTCACCTCTGATCCTTGCCCGACATGAGCCTCAAGGAGCCGCCATGGGGCTGCAGGAGAGGGAGTTCACGGAGAAAGGGGACCCTGGTGAACGACGACAAACCGGCATGTGTCCCGTCCCTAACAGCGACACATCACTGCGACCACAATCAGTACCAAGAGAGAGAGAGAGAGCAGCAGCACCGAATGCAGCCAAACAGCTTGCTGCTAGCACTACTTAATTGGGTTCAGGTCCAACGATCCAACCGCCTGGACCCACAAACTCATCGCAGATGAGAATTACCACACAAAAAAGGCCAGCTGCTATCCAGATGGCCGATGGTTTGAGATGGCACGCCACCCATCTGTGGAAGGTAAGAGCAGCTGCCTTGGATCAAGACGCAATGCTGAAACCAGCCCAACTGGTGTGGGACCCAGGCTAGGACGTTGCTGACGAGCAAGCCATGACTCCAGTGAAAGGGCACCTAAGTCTGCTGCAGCTGGCACCTCCAGGGGTGTGCCCACTGCGGGCTCGACTGAGGCCCCTGAATGTGAACCGTTAACGTGACTCTGTTTTTAATGTTTTAATGTGTTAAAGATGTTGTGAATGTAAAGCTGCTGTGAGGTTAAACGTTAATAGTGTTTTGGACTTTTCTGTGGGGAGACAGATGTTAGACATTAACAATGGGCGCACAGATGTGGGGACGCATGCACCATGTGATGTCATCATGCCGTGCCTATATTAGGGGTCTGATGGTGGGAGTCGTCCTGTTTGGTGCTCCGCCTCCAAGCCAACCACAGCCTGTATCTGCTTAGCGTTAGCTTGCTAGTTAGCAGCCTCTACCATGTGTACTATTTGTGTGTCTTGTAATAAAGTTATTGCTCGGTACAACGCCTGCCTCCGCTGTCTTATTTCCAGACATAACACGGAAGATAATTAACAAAAAAAGCCAAGAAGAAAAGGAAACATGATGAGACTTAGCTTGCTCTTGGATTCATTGTGGGTGTGAAGGAGCAGAGAAATAGCTGTCGGTAGTGGGCTTGTTAATGGCTCCCCAAAATGGGGAATAAAAAAGTTTAAGAGCCACTAGTATAAATGAACAAAAATCAACAGATTACAATGACCACAGTCTCTGAACTTTTACTGCTGACATGGAATTGAAACTGTCAATGCTTCAGAATCAGAATCAGAATCAGAATCAGAAAAGATTTATTGCCAAGTACATTAACAGATCACTGATAACATACGAGAGAATTTGACTTGACACAGAAAATGAACCTGCATTTCCAGTGACACGGCTGCATCGGGGACGCGCCTGCCAACAGGATAGAGGGTACAGGTAGCATAAGAATAAGAATAATACGAGGAACAATAGGAAGGAGCAAAAAAATCATTGATTCAGAATACTGGTTGCATAATCAATCAATATTATGATTACAAGGAAAAAAAAAGCTCTCGATGCACATACGCAAGACAGGATTCGGACACAAGACACAAGAGAGCAGTGTGTGTATCTTTATTCAGTTCATGGATCAATGTGTGTGCGCTGTTGAAGCAATGTTGATGATAATAAGAGAACAACAAGGGCACTTGGCAGGAGATGTTTTGTCTGGCTGCCGCCAATCGTCCTTGCGATTATCTGGGCAGGCTCTCCAGATGGCTGTCCAAGGCCTTGTGCTCGATGATTTTGAAAACACAGACTGCAGACAGCCAGGAGGAATTTTCATGGGGAAATTGAGCCAAATCGGACTGATCACAGAGAAGGCTTTTTATTTCTTCTGTAGATTCAGTACTTAATCCTTCATTGCGGGGCTTTAAGTCCATCGTGGAAAGACCTAAGCGAGACCATGATGTAATCCACCTTCCGAGACAGTTCTCCATTTGTCGCTATCAGGGTCTTCTCCAATTTTTCAATTTGACAGATGCACCTCGCCTGGCCAGCATTTTGATGGGTTGTATCCATCTTCAGCAATTTGCGGTACACCAGGACAATCCCAGTTCCAATCAGAAAGATCCCGATCACCATTATCACGAAGACATACAAATCTTCAATATCTTCGATAGAGAGATTAGTGAGACACAAGATCTTCCAATTACTTGTGTCACGTAAATAGCCCGCTGGAGCCGTTCCTGCGGGGCAAACAGCTTCCCCAGGAGCACTTTTCCTTGTTGAAAAAATAGTGTCAATTGTGTTCAAAGCCCAGCTTATTAACTCCATAATTTCTTTCTTTCGACGGTCGCAGTTAGACGCAGACAGACAACAGCAAGCTGGGATCCAGTAGTTGGGAGGGAAGGAAAAAAAGTCAGAGCAAGAGAGAAGAAAAAGGCGTCTGCTCTCTTGGGAGGGCGGAAGTGAAGAGGAACTGTCAATGCTTCAGTCTGCTCTTTAGAAAGAATCCTCAAAGCTTTGAATATTTTTCTGTACAATTAGGAAAAAGCCTCCGAAGCTCCACGAGGCTTCACCTTCCAAACAAGAATAAATGCTACAGCTCCTCAGTAGTATTTATTCTTGTTTAAAAGTAGCCCACTTTGTACATTTACTGCTGTTTACAGCCTATTAATGCGGTCTTAGCAGGCAACATACCTTAAAAACACGTTCTCCACCGGTGCACTTTTCCCTCTGGCTCCCTCACGCTTACTCTCTTTGACCACTTGCACAGAGCAGCACCTCGGTTTCAATTAACACTCCCTCTGCTGGCGGACTCTATAATTGCATTTAAGAATGTGGTTCCAAATACACAAACGTGATATAAATGAATAATAGATTTTTAGAAATGGATTGGCGGGCTGCAGTGGATGAGGGGGCTACCAGTTGACCATCCCTGGGCTATAGACACACCAAGCTGATACCTGGCCATCTGGCAAGTTTGAGCCCTGAGTGAACCTTGTTTGCTTGGTGTGTCCTGCACTGCTGGCACACACACACAAAAAAAAACCTCCTAAGAGTATTTTTGACATATTGCAAAATGTTGAGCCAGCATCTGAGTTGTCAGCAAAAGACAACACTCCGATTGGTTGTTAAAATAGCAAATGAGTGAGTGACAAGAGAAACAGATTTGACAAATGAAACAAATAAACTCAGATGAATTAAAAACACTCATAGCTATCTGGAATGAAGAGACCAAAGATCACCTGACCACTAGGAATCACACTAACTCTTTGTTTATATTAGTTGCCAAAGGACTTCTGGTTTCCCTACCAAATGGTGAATAAAGACAAGCGCCACCTGCTGATGTGGAGAGTTATAGTTTGCATGCGCAGAACATACAAGCCTGTCTGCCATTGGCTGTAGTCTTCCCAGTGTGTCTCTCACCTGAGGCTAAAGATAGACCAAGTCGCTATCTCTGACAAAACCTGATGGATGATGTCCTGCTGCATTGGGTTTTGCTGAGTTTGCCATTGTAACTAGAATGCATTCAATTGAGATGCAGACCCACACCTTTTACAGCCCTATAGAGGTAAAACCTTGACCTTTGGACTCCAAATCCATAATCAGAGCTCAGGTAAATGGTGCTCACTTATATAGTAATAGCGGTGCTGGGGGGTGGATCTTGACCACCCTAGGCATAATTTTGACCACTATAGCAAATATAGCAGCTACAGCTGCATTTGCCTCGAGCAGAACCTTTCTTTACAGTTACACTGCTCCGCCGGATCTCACACTTCCGCACGCATCCGGTGGCCGGCGGTCACATATGAAAACAGAGCAGCTGCAGACAATGATGCTTCAATTCACAAACTGGTAAAGGTAAGCTATAATGTCAGAGTGGGATGTCAAGTTGATAGTGATATTTAGCTAATGTAAAGTATTACTTGGCTGTTTATATAATTTAGCAAAGATAAAATGTCTCAGCAACAGCAGGTCACTGGTGGGAAAAACAGCAAAAATAAGATAAGATAAGATAAGATAAGATAAGCCTTTATTAGTCCCACAGTGGGGAAATTCCAGGATTGCAACAGCACAGGGATAGCAACACTCAGAGCAACAATCAAGAAGACAAGAAAAACAAGAGCAGCGAATATACATATGTACATATAAATATAAAAATATATAAACACACAGTGCGGAGCATTGTAGCTAGATGGAATAAACAGCATAACCGTCTACTTAGTTATCCTACATAGTATGAATATGTACCCATACATATTGTCACCCTTTGTAGCGACCGATATTGTCCTAGTTGTATACTGGAGGGGACCATTGTGTAAGTCTATTGCGTCTTTTGCATTCAATACTATTAGGTCGTCACGTTTTTTTGCTATCTCTGCAAGCAGCCCTGCTTAGGTTATTCAGTCTGACAGCCGTAGGTAGGAAGGACCTTCGAAACCTCTCGGTTGCGCACCTAGGATGATGTAGTCTGCTGCTAAATGAGCTCCTCAGAGCGTTCAGTATGTCCTGCATAGGGTGGGTCTCGGACTCCAGCAGAGATAACAGTTTAGCCACCATCCTTCTCTCTCCTATCTCCTCCACTGGGTCAAGGCGCTGCCCCAGGGCAGAGCTAGCTTTCTTGATCAGTTTGTTCAGTCTCTTCCTATCGGCTGCTGTATTATCACTGCCCCAGCAGACCACTCCAAAAGTGATGGCTGATGCCACCACCGTGTCATAGAATATCTTCAGCAGCGCCCCTTGTACACCAAAAGACCTGAGTCTCCTCAGTAGGAACAGCCTGTGCTGTCCCTTCTTGTAGAGTGCGTCGGTATTGTGTGACCAGCCTAGTTTATTGTTCAGATGAACACCCAGGTACTTGTAGGGTGTCACCATCTCAATGTCTGTTCCCTGTATTTTTACTGGTGCTGTGAGGGGTTGTCCTTGCCTGCGACAGTCCACCACCAGCTCCTTAGTTTTCCTCGCATTGATCTGGAGGCAGTTCCGATGGCACCAGTCCACAAAGTCCTGGATAAGTCCTCTGTACTCAGCTTCATCTCCGTTGGAGATGAGGCCGACGATCGCAGAGTTGTCAGAGAACTTCTGTAGATAGCAGTGTGTTGTGTTGTGTGAGAAGTCTGCAGTATAAAGAGTGAACAGGAAGGGATCCAAAACTGTTCCCTGGGGGCCCCCCGTGCTTCCGATGATCGTGTCGGACACACAGTCCCGGGTTCTCACAAACTGTGGCCGGTTAGTGAGGTAGTCCAGGATCCATGATGACAGGTGCTGGTCCACCCCTGCGCAAAGCAGCTTGTCCTTCAGGATCATCGATTGGATGGTGTTGAAAGCATTGGAGAAGTCAAAGAACATGATCCTCACCGCATTCCTGGGCTTCTCCAGGTGGGACAGAGAACGGTGAAGGAGGAAGATCACTGCATCCTCCACCCCAATGCCATGCTGGTAGGCGAACTGGAGTGGATCCATCGCTGGTCCCACCAGGGGTCGGAGGTGAGCAAGGAGCAGTCTCTCCAGGGTCTTCATCATGTGGGACGTCAGGGCCACTGGTCTGTAGCTGTTCAGGTCTTTGGGGTGGGAAGTCTTAGGTACAGGTACCACATAAGATGTTTTCCACAACTGTGGTACCCTCCCCAGCTTCAGGCTCAGGTTGAAGATGAGCTCCACAATCCCACACTGCTGGTCTGCACAGGACTTGAGGAGCTTTGCGCTGATGCCATCCGATCCCAACGCCTTCCTCGTCTTGATCTTCCTCAGCTCCGTCTTCACCTGGGTCTTAGTGAGGGTCATGTTGGGGGGCTGTGTGTTGGGAGTGGGGGGGTGTTGGTGGAGTGGGGTGTGGGCAGCAGGACTCGATGTCTTTAGAGGCAGCAGTGGTTGTTGCGCAGTCGGGGGGGAGGGCGGTTGGTCAAACCTATTAAAAACAGGTTCAGATTGTTCGCCCACTCTCTGCCCCCCGTGGCCTGGGGGGAGGTATTCTGGAGCCCAGGGATGGTTTTAAGGTTTCTCCAGACCCCACCGATGTCGCTCTGTTGCAGCTTGTCCTCCATCTTCTTCCTGAAGCTGTCCTTGCCTTCTCTGATCTTCCTCCTCAGCTCCCTCTGTACGGACTTCAGCATCTCCCTGTTCCCCGACCTGAAGATCCTCTTCTTCTTCTCTCTCAGAAATGTAGCATAAACTAACTTTTTATACACTGCCTCCCATTATGTTAACGGTTTTAGTGAGCTAACATTACATGTTAAGACACTAACATCATTTTGCGGTATATTAACTTGAGTCAGATTCACTTTTTGAATGTTTGCTGAAATGAAAATTGACTACAGTAAGACTCAACCAGACAGAATCATTTTAAATTTTGGTCAATGATTCTGTGTTTTTTATTGTTACAACAGAGGTCAGTCATGGCTTTATTAATTACAGCAAGCTTTTTAATAAAGGCAGTTATTTTATTTGGTAGAATTATCATGAAAGTGTTACGGCTGGTACAAACTATAATCATCAAAATTAGGATAAAAAATGGCTTGCAATATTTCAGTATGTATAATGAGAATTAAATTAAAGTTTGACTTTTTAAATATACTGCAAAATGCATTAACTTTTTTCCACAATATTCATATTTGCTAAGATGCACAAGTAGGCTCTTACAGCAGTAGTCAGAGATGTTTGTACTTAAGAACAGATTTCCTAAGTTCTCATCATTTTGTCATTACAAAGTTGAACCAAGTCATTTACTGTCTCCTCACTGATAGGCCCTACATAAAATTTCTAACAATAATCACTACAACTCTACACAAAATTTAATAGCAAGTATAAATATATACAGTAAATGCGGTATTAAAGAGTTAATGCCTTTCTAGAACCCCTTATTATTGCTCTGAGTGTTGCTATCCCTGTGCTGTTGCAATCCTGGAATTTCCCCATTGTGGGACTAATAAAGGCTTATCTTATCTTTATTTTGTGAGAAATATTAAGTTCTTGTAATACCAATTTCTTGGCCACCTCAAACTCACCCCATGTCCATCCTGGCCACCCCACTGAAAAATTCCTGGCTTCACCACTGTTATATAGTACTTTTTCTAATCCCTGGATGACCAAAACACTTGACAGATTCACACACTGATGGCAGCAGAGCTGCCATGCAAGGCGGTGGCCTAACCCACCGGGAGCAATTTGGAGTTCATTATCTTGTTCAAGGACACTTGAACATGCAGACTGCAGAGAGAGAGACCAAAATTCGAACCACCAACCCTCCAATAAGAGATTGACCACACCTGCATGACAGCCACCCACCCTGGCACCCAGGCCAGGGTGAACCTGTGTACCAAGTTAGGTGACCCTAGCTTTTGCTGTTCTTGAGATATATTTTATATGACATCCCTGCCTCAACCTTTGATCTTGTGATACAAAACCCATAGTCACAGTTTGGGATCCCAAGGTAAACCTGTGTACAAAGTTTGGGGGCCCTTGCTATCTTTGTTGTTGAGATAAAGTTTATTTGGCATTCTGGCCTTGACCTTTGGACCATAAAAGGATAGCCATAGGTGCTACTCCCAAGGTCAACCTGTGTACCAAGTTTGGTGACCATAGCCTCATTCCCTGAGTTAGAATATGGACATTGTCGGCTGGCTGGCTATTTGTTGTCAGTGTGGTTAATAAAAAGTTGCATTTGGACACACCAGGAAGATGACAAACAGACATGGACTGTGCCTACTCATTCGCTAATGCAACAATTAAAGTTGCATCTTTCTTTGCCATTCTGTAAGATCTTATTTCAAGTAACAGGTATGGAGTATATATGTGTTGCTTCCACATGCCAACACTATAATTTAGCCACAACAGTGTTGATGTGTCTTTCTTAAAAGACTACTTTAGCATGTCACAATATACATGGATGGCAGTGATGGAATTCGAACCCATGCCTCCTGAGAGACTGGAGCCTAAATCCAGCGCCTTAGACTGCTCGGCCACACTACCGTACACCTGGGGCTTCATAATTTGTTTGATAGCATTTTGTTTTGTTTCTCCTGAAACTACAAAAAACAAAAAAAAAACAGCTACTGAGATTTCAAAAGAAACCTTGTTTGCTAAAGTATAAAGAAGTACACATACGGAGTACAGGAAAGACATTAAATGCTGGCAAAAATAACTAATTTCTCAATAAAGAATAGTTCAGCAAAAAGTCATCCTCTTGCGTGAATAAATTCAATCATTGACTTCTGCTCCCTCCACAGCAGTATGTCTCCTTTTTCAGTAAGGTGTCGCATGAATGCATTTGGTATATTTGCCATAGCACAGTGCCCATGTCATTAACTCAAACCCACAATCTTTACCTAAGTATTTTTATTGCTAAAAATAAAACTAATTTCAGGAACTAAAAACTATTGCATTATGTCGGGAAGAGAATGACCCTTTTAGAGCAGTAATCTCGCTCATTATATGGTGATGAGTTAGAGTGTCACATACAGTACAGCCAGGCTATCATGTGCATGTATCCCTGCCCAGATATTGATTTGAAACAATGTCAGCATGACTGTGGATGTTCTAGATCGTTGAATTCTCCTTAAATTTTGGAACATAAGCCTGGCTTTTACATCCCTTCCTTGATATTTGTCTCCAGTTGCATGTAAAACTATATAGGTCAACAAAATACCACATGGCTTTGTGTTGTTGGATTTCTTGAACATGTCTGAGCATTACTCCAAGGTATGTGTTACACTGCAGATTAAGAAAACATGAATGTAAACACCAGCACAAGTTCCGACAGCCCTTATTTTGTCTGATTTTTTTGTTTGGACTGTCTCAGGCTGGGTTGAAAGATTGGATCTGCCATCCTTGTTTGCAAGTTTTGCTTCACCTTCTGTGACAGAACAATATAGGTGGACAGATTCAAATAAGCATGTAAAGGTTTCCTTACATGGTTTGCCGCTGAGTGTCAAGCGGCAGGGATGAGAATCAGCACCTCCAAGTCCGAGTCCATAGTCCTCAGCTGGAAAGAGGTGGATTGCCCTCTCCGGGTTGGGGACAAGCTCGTGCCCCAAGTGGAGGAGCTTAAGTACCTTGGGGTCTTATTCACAAGGGAGGGGAGAATAGAGCGAGAGATTGACAGACTAATTGGAGCAGCATCTGCAGTGATGCAGACGTTGTACCAGTCCGTTGTGATGAAGAGGGAGCTAAGCAAAGGCAAAGCTGTCGATTTATCAGTCAATCTACGTTCCTACCCTCACCTATGGTTACGAGCTTTGGGTAATGACTGAAAAAATGAGATTGCGGATACAAGCAGCTGAAATGAGCTTTCTTCATAGGATTGCTGGACTCACGCTTAGAGATAGGGTGAGGAGCTCAGTCATCTGAGAGAAGCTCAGAGTAAAACTGCTGCTCCTCCACAATGAAAGGAGCCAGTTGAGGTGGTTTGGGTATCTGATCGGGATGCCTCCTGGACACCTCCCATTTGAGGTGTTTCGGGCACATCCGACTGGGAGGAGACCCCGGGGCAGACCTAGGACTCACTGGAAAGACTATGTCTCCCAGTTGGTCTGGGAACACCTTGGTATCCCCTCTGAAGAGCTGGAGCAGGTGGTTTGGGAGGGGGAAGTTTGGGCTTCTCTGCTTGAGCTGCTGCCTCCGTGACCCAGACCTCCGGAAAAGCGGTAGAAGATGGATAGATGGATGGATGGAGGTTTCCTTACAGCCGGGAAAATAAGTATTGAACATGTCAACATTTTTCTCATTAAACATATTTCTGATGGCCCCACTGACCTGAGATTTTCACCAGATATCAGTAACAACCCAAGTAATCCATACATACAAAGAAATCAAGGCAAGTGTGTTCACAAAACAAGTTATATTTAATAAAGTGGAATGACAGGGAGTAAGTATTGAACACATGGAGAAAAAGAGGTGCAAAAAGGCATAGAAAGCCAAGAAACCAGCTGAAATCCATCAGAATTTAAGAAACCATCCCATCTCCCATCAGTGCAAATTCATTTCAGCTGGTCAAGTCCTGAGTGATAGCCTCTAAAAAGGTCTGTGAATATCAGATTGTCACACCACAAAGAACTCACGATGAGTAGAAGAGCTCTCTCTAGACCTCCACAACATTATTGTTGTAAAATATAATGATGGCACTGGTTACAGGGGTATTTCTAAACTGCTGAATGTTCCAGTGAGCACTGTTGGAGCCATCATTTAGAAGTGCAAAGAACATCATTTTACCATAAACTGTCATGAACCTGGATCTGGTTGTTCCCAAACCCAGTTCTGACTTACGGTTATTTTTGCCCTGTTTTCCATCGGGCACGTCAAGGAGCTATTTGGGTCCTTCACTCCCTGCTTGGGCACACCTGCTCCTCTTGTCAGTGCCATCAGCTGTTTCACATTACGGGTGTTTAAACACACATGCACACACATTCCATGCATTCCCATTCACACGCTCATACACTCACTCATGCACATCAGGGTTTAATTGTTCAGCCCATGCTTCCTCATACCGGCAATCTCTTCCCTCGTTAGCATCATGATTACAAATACGCTGCGTTTGTGGGAAGAGATTGTCGGAGCATTCAACCTCATACATGTTAGCGTGTTCCTTCATGTATGTGTGTCCATCACCTTCGTGTTATCCAGCCAGACATTTGAAGTTGGTTAAGCCCTTGATGTTAATGGCTGATCCTGCCTTACTTTCTCATTGGCCAGACTGCATGGACAGCCCCGGATCGTTCCAGCCGTAAGTGAATATTTGCCTTTCTCTTTGTGCGCTTTGTTACGGCAGCACGAGGCATTCCCTCTCCAGGCTGTGGAACATCCTGGTGACATCCCTGTATGTCTGGTGGCCTTATCTCATCATTACAACTCCCTGTATTTGTGTGGTCCACTGGACTTATTTTGTTGAAGTTTATGTTAATAAATGGCACGTTCTACTCCATTATGCGGCGCATGAGGAATCATGGCAATAAACTAGCCACGACCAGGAACTCCTCGCAAGATTTCTGACAGGAGTCAAAAGAATTATCAGAAGAGTAATCCACAAGCCAAAGACCACTCAAGGAGAGTTCCAGAAAGACCTGGAGTTAGCAGGCACTGCTGTTTCAAAGAAAACAATAAGTAATAGACTCAACCGACATGGGTTCTATGCCTGCTCACCTTGCAAGACTCCATTGCTGAAGAGAAAGCATGGTGAAGCTTGCTTAAAGTTTGCTGCTCAACATTTGGGCAAGCCAGTAAAATACTGGGAGAATATAGTCTGGTCAGATGAGTCCAAAATTAAACTTTTTGGATGCCACAACACACAGCATGTTTGGAGGAGAAATGGCATTGCACATCAGCCCAAAAACACTATACCAACAGTGAAGTTTTGAAGTGGGAGAATCATGGTGTGGGTGTGTTTTTCAACACATGGTACAGGCAGACTTCATACAATTGAAGGAAAGATGAATGGACAAATGTACAAAGACATCCTTGATAAGAATCTGTTGCCATCAGCCAAGATGCTCAAGATGAAATGAGGGTGGACATTTCAGCAAGACAATGTTCCGAAACACACAGCCAAGGTAACTCTCAGCTAGGTCCAGAGAAGGAAAATAAAGCTGCTAGAATGGCCCAGTCAGTCACCTGACCTGAATCCAACTGAAAATCTATGGAACGAACTGAAGATCAGAGTTCATAGAAGACACCCACAGAACCTTCAAGATCTGAAGACAGTTTGTGTGGAAGAATTGGCTAAAATCACTCCTAAGTAATGCCTGCGCCTAGTTTCTCCATACAGGAGGCGTCTGGAAGCTGTTATTACCAACAAAGGCTTTTCTACTAAATATTAAATGAATTTCACCAAGCATATTCAATACTTATTCCCTGTGCCATTCCACTTTATTGAATATAACTTGATTTGTGAATACAGCTGCTTTGATTTCTTTGTATGTATGGATTACTTGGATTGCTACTGATATCTGGTGAAAATCTCAGGCCAATGGCTCCATCAGAAATACGTGACCAGCCATGGAAAAACCAGGAACAAGTTTCCCGAAGGGTATTTTGAGTTATTTACAGATTCAAAAAATGTAGAATCTAAGCTTTCCAATGATGTCTACCACATGGAAATCCAAAAATATTTGAAGAAGATGTGGCCATTTGAACACAAGCACCTCTCAAACTACTTCCCTGAGAAAATCAGGTTCTAAGTTTCCAAGGATTGTCACCTTTCAGGGGAGCCAGGTGGGGCAGACATGACCCATTAGAGTGATTTAGCTGGCTGCTGATATGTCTTGTAAGTTATAAAAAAAACATGTTACAGACATGTTAGCAAGGAAAAAAAAAAGAAAAAAAAAACTAGATTTTTACCAGTGTGTCACTTTAAGTCCTAACAGGTTTTAACCCAAACACCAAATAAGCTGAAGTGTTAAGTTTTCTTTGTTGAAGTTTGCTCTTGTGAAGAACTTTATGGTTTTCAGTCTTTGAGGGTCTCTAAGGTTCAGTCCATGCATCACTCCAAGTAAAAGTCCACATGCAGAAGTGATGTCTCATAATCCTGAAGCACCTCCACACCTTCAGTCACATTCCATTGGCTGGAGGACTGATGACATCACCAACATTAATGGTGGAGATGATCTGGTCAAGTTCCCTCTGAACAGCTGCTCCATCTGAATAATTTACATATGATAAGAACGATTATGTGAACTTAAGGGGGCAGTAACAAAAGCTGGTCATTTGCATGACTTCATTTTCATGGAGTTCAGTTCTAATACAGCATCCTCGTCCGTCTTCATTACCAGATTTGTGGACATAACATTTGGCGAAGAGAATTTACGAACCATGGAAGCGTGCTTAAGACTGCTGAAGCCTTTCCTCAAGTCCCCAGGTGAACCAGTCGTCCTGTGGCCATGTTGGCTGGACGCGTTCGAGACCTATGTTGCAGCATTGGACCTGGGAAAGTTGGATAAAGGAAGGAAGGGGGCACTGCTTGTCCACAACCTGGGCATAGAAGGCCAAAGAATTTTTCACATGCTTGGTCCGACAGACTCGAATGCAGATGCTGTGGAGCTACTAGCTAGCTACTTTGCTAAGCCGGACAACATGCTAGTGCTCCCTATAAGATTCCGCCTGAGGCGACAGGGAATTGGTGAGTCCACCAAAAAATTTGTCACTGATTTGAGACAACTGGCTAGCATGTGCACATTTGGACTGTTAGAAGACGAGATGGTACGGGACCAGTTGGCCGAGCGCATGAACAACCTGAGGCTAAGGGGTTAGATGCAAATGGTGCCAAACGATATGACGCTAGCTAACACCATCGAGCTAGCATTCCAATTGGAGTCAGCAGACAGGTTAGCATCAAAGCTAGGTGTGCGCCAACAACAACATCAACAGCTAGGACAGTCACTGCTAACCAACGCTGTGGGCATGGAGCAATATGGAGACATGGCAGAGCAGTTCAAGGCAAACGCTGCGAACTGGAGGGCTGCTCCGAGAAGCCCCACATGTGGTAACTGTGGTTCCCCAACACACCATGAAAGAGCACGGTTTTGCCCGGCAAGAGGACAATCATGTAACAAGTGTGGGAGGTTCAACCATTTTGCCAAAATGTGTCTGTCGCTGACACCGTGGGACCTGTCAAATGAGCAAAGCTGCCCGCCATCGACCACTATCCACACAGTAAGCCCTGAAATTAATTTATACACGTACAGCATGGTTGAATTAGATGGCATGACAGTGCCACTGCTGCTCGGCACTGTGGTGGTTAAGCCAATGCTAAATTGGGTGAAGAAATTTTTCCCCAAACACCCGATTAGAAAAAACCCAGCAGCACTGTATGGATATGGTGGTCACAGAGTTGGCAACGTTGGGATAATCAAGCTAACGGTCTACTACAAGTCGAAGATTGCTTATGATTTCGAGTTTCAAGTGGCTACACATGGTGAAAACATGGGATGTGACCTTTTCTACCGACTGGGTTTCACCATTTGCAACGGCGACGGGCTCAACTTGTTAGGCTACGGTAATTGGGATAAAATGGACATTGATGATGATGATGTGGTGTGGGATGAGAGTATTGAAGGTGACACCAATGAGGAACCAACTATCCTGAGTGCACAGAAGGAGAGCTGCCCGGAGCGGCCGGACTTGTCTCGGATCCTCGCCTGGCCGGAGGCTATGGGGGCTGCTACAGAGTTGCAGGAGAGGGAGCCCGTGCAAGCAGAGAACCTCGAGGCACAACAACCAGGCATGAACGTTATCCACGACACAGAACAACAACAACAACTAAGCACACTAGGCAAAGGAGAGGAGGAGCCAGACTGCTTCAGTATCCTCACTCAGGACCAGTCTACGGGAGCCACAGCTGAGTGGACGGGTGAAGGGTCCGTGGTGGTGAGTGACACAAGTGAGACGCCAGACGTCTTTAGTACCCATGACCGGCTTTGGGGATGGTGGATGGTTACCTACACAGCCATTCAGGCAATAGACACAAAAACACTTGAGTTTGACTCCCACTCTCATCTGTGACTGATTTTTTTCTTTGTTTTTTTTCCCCTTACTTTGTTTTTCACTCCACTAATGAAAGGTTCCTGTGAGGTTAGGGTTAGGGATTAAAGTATGGGGTAGTTGGTCAATGCTGAAACGCAATAAAAGTGAAAAAAAAAACTGCCATTAGATATCTTTATTAAAGCTGTAAACGCCATGTCAAAAATCTTTTTTACGTGCCTGTGTACATTTTCTCAGAGTGACAAAACGTACAATTGAACATTTTTTTGCTGAGACTGGGCTCGTTCAAGTGGCTCAAGACGGCAAGGCCTCGTGGGAGTCAACTGATGCAGCATGGGATCAGGGCTCCAACATTATGAAGATCGGTCCTGGTCCCGGGGGCGCAGCATCTCCAAGGGTGCGTTCACCACGGGCTTGCGACAGGGCTCCTCCAGCAGAGCTGCCTTCCCCATGGAGGACTGTTAAAAAGAAGTGACTGTTTAGTTAGGAGCGTGGCTAAAGAAAAGTGGCAGAATATTCCACTTAGCCGCATTGGGTCCAGCGGCAGTCCACACGCTGACCCTCGTTCAGGATGTTGTTTATGCCAAATCGGGGAGGGTACTAATTGAATAAAGTATTCTGTGTTTTTTACGGGGGGGGGGGATGTTATAAAAGGGATTTTATAACAGAGAGCCACGTGATGACGTAGCCGGCTAGTACCATCATCACGCCGACGTACATAAGGGAGGAGTTGGCCATGTTATGGTCTCTTTCA
Source organism: Pholidichthys leucotaenia (assembly GCA_020510985.1). Lineage (NCBI taxonomy): Eukaryota > Metazoa > Chordata > Actinopteri > Cichliformes > Pholidichthyidae > Pholidichthys > Pholidichthys leucotaenia. The sequence goes on along the minus strand of CM035840.1, from coordinate 328,581,116 downwards.
CCGACTCGCCCCTCATAGCCACAGTTAGGAGCTGAGGGCTCATGCGCATGTACTGTATTCACTGAGAGTTTGTAATAAAGTTCAGTTCCAGCACAGCATCCTCGTCCATCTTCATTACCAGGTTTGTGGACATATCACTACTCTATTTCAAATACAAAGTTTATGGTTTTAAAATCTCCCACACTGTTATTTGAAGCATGGAGTAGCTTCATGATTTCAACTAGCATATTTTGCTAAAAAAAAAAAAAAAAAAAAAATCACATAAAAAAAAAAAGGATTTCTGTGTTTTTTAGGAATCATGTCTGGCTGACTTGTTGTTGGTTAACTCATGGCGGGTCACATATGTTTAATGAGAAAAATGTTGATGTGTTCAATACTTATTTTCCCCGCTGTACTTTTACTTTTTCTTTACTTTTGCATATAGTATCCAGGGAATATTCTAGCTTTTTCAGAGCCCTATGCAAGTATGTGTTTGGGGGGGGGGGGGTAATGGAGAAGGGTTCAAATCTTTTAAAATCAAAAAAAAAAAATCTCTACCTTCCTATGGCCAATAAATTAAATTTATTTTATTATTTTAAATTATTTTATTGTATAAAAAATAAATAATGAAAAAAATCTAACCACTACATAAAATAAAAATTACCCAGCATATGAACATTGTGTAGAGGATGTGCTCAAGGATGAGGCTGAGTTTATTTCTCAGGTTCAGCTTTATTAACAGAACACATTCTCTAACAATCTCCAAGCAAGAAAAGAGACAGATCAATATCACATCGCTCTTTTATACTCCGGAAACATCGAAACTCAAGTCACATGGTGTCTAAGCAAACATACAGTCACATGGTACTTAATCCCAGTCACGCTGTAACCCTTTTGATCTTCCACCATTGTCTCTTAGCCTCCGATGGCCCGGAAGTCCCTCCAGGGCTTCTCTCTGAGACAAAGGCCAAATCTCACACCTTCTCAATATCTCCTGCAGACTCAGTCCTTTTGTCCCTCAAGACGTGAAGCACACAATAAACATACAGCAATACATTTGTGGAAAATATTTACCCAACATATGTGCTACATAACCCCCCCCCCAAACGTCTAATATGGGACAAACATAGTCAGAGATGCATGACATAAAAACATTACCACATATCAATTATTAATCCACCAGTTGCCTAGGTCTAAACCTCCTGCCATATCTGCTGTAAGCCGGCCTTGCTGCATCTGCAGTGTCTTCCTGCACCTGTGGATTAGAACTGTTAGCCAATCTCTGTGGGGGTTCTGGAGAATGCCTTTTCGGAGGTCTGCCGCGACGGGGGGCCCTCGCCAACTGCACTTGTTCATCCGCCAAAACAAAAGCAGGTTTGAGTCTGTTTATACAAATCAACTCTTTCTTGTCTCCCAAATCTAGCAAAAAATGCTTCTCACCTGTTTCCAGCACTCTGAAAGGTCCATCATAAGGTGGCCGCAAATTTGGGCGATGAGCATCATGTCTAACAAAAACAAACTCCGCATTTTTTAAAGCCTTCGGCACAAAAACGCGTGGGAAACTGTGATGAATGGGGCCAGGAAGCGTGTTTGATCCTGTGTCGCTCTGCAACAGCTGAGCGGGGGGGTAATTTGGCGCAGGATTGTCGGGGAGAAATTCACCGGGTAAACGGAGAGGTTGTGCAAAAACTAACTCAGCTGGGGAGGCGTGCAAATCCTCCTTAGGTGCAGAACGCAACCCCAATAAAACCCATGGAAGTTTGTCAGAATCAGAATCAGAATCAGAATGAGCTTTATTGCCAAGCATGTTAAAAACACACGAGGAATTTGACTTGACATTAGGTGCGCTCGATAAGCGCTTCCTAATGACACGGCAGCCATGCAAGGTGCCTCATCAAAACAGTGGGGGATAAAGAGGGGGAGAGGGGGAGGGGGGATGACACAATGGGCAGAGAGAAAAAAAACATAGTTTGTCAAAATATAGCTCGTATGAGCAAGATTGTGATCACATAGAAAAAAAAACCCTCTAAAGCACAATTAGCAGACAATACAGATCACATATTAACAAAGCACACGCAAGTTGAGAGAGACAGTGTTTGTGTAAGTGTCAGTATATGTGTATCAGTCGTGTAAAGTTGTATGCAGTGTGTGTATCAGTTACTGGTGAACAGCAAAAATCCTCCCTCATCAACGTTTAGATGTTATGTCTTTAGTGTCAAACATAGATAGCATGTCCACAAGAGTTCAAACTCTCAGTGCATGTCCGATGGTAAATTCCATGCCAGTCACATGACGCTGTCCTTGAGAGTTCAGATTACTACACACCAGATGTTTATGTAGGGAGAAGCCAAGCCAAAACTCTCTTCTGTCTTATCTTCCTCCAGGAGGAATGAAATCTTCAGGGCGCCGAATCAAGGTCAAATAAGCACCGTTCACTCAGAGCAGAGAATTTTCATCTCTCATGCGATTCTGTGCTTCATAATTTCCATACACAGGCTTTAAAATCATTCTGGTCGAATTTGTTGAGGGAGCTACGCCGGGTCCGCATTTTGATTAGCTCGTCCAACTTCTATAATTTACGATACACTAGGAAAACTCCAGAGCCAAACAGCAGAAATCCTGTGATCATGCCAAAACAAATAGATGTCTTCCACATCTTCAGTCGAATCACGCAAACACATGAGTTCCAATTGTTCCATGAGTCTCTCCACTTGGGCTCCCCCCGGCCCGATTTTCTGTTAAAAAGTGGTGTCAATAGCATTAAAGCCCACAGTTCCATAATTTCCATAATTTCCATTTGGATCGAGATGCAGCAGAAGAAGAGCGGGACACAGACGGGACACAGCAAGCTGGGATCAATTGTCAACCCAATTTGTATCCGTAAGCAACGCTCTGAGGGCTGCTTTCAATGACCTATGAAAACGTTCGCATAAACCGTTAGCCTGGGGGTTATATGCGGTAGTGCGGTGGATCTTCACCCGTAGGCTGCGGGCCATCGATGACCAGAGTTCGGAGACAAATTGAGGACCTCTGTCTCATGTTATGTCCGACGGGACTCCAAAACGCGCAACCCAAGATGTTAAAAATGCGCGCGCAATGTCTTCCGCTGTGGTTGATGCCAGAGGAACTGCTTCTGGCCAACGCGTGGTGCGGTCCACCATCGTCAAAAGGTGTGTGTGCCCCTGTGATAACGGAAGGGGGCCCACCAAGTCGACATGCACATGATCAAAGCGCTTAGCCGGGATGTGAAAAGGCTCCAAAGGAGCCCTAGTGTGCTTGTGTATTTTGGCTCGCTGACACGCTACGCAGGCTGCTGCCCATTCCTTGACCTGTTTGCGCAACCCCCGTCAATCAAATTTCTCCCCCACCATCTTGATCGATGCGCGCTCCCCCGGGTGCACCAGAGAACGGACCAAGTCAAAAACGCGGCGGCGCCACACAGCTGGCACCACGGGGCGCGGCCGTCCCGTGGAGACATCGCAGATTAGGGGGGGCATACCGACTTGCTGCACCCTGTGCTCCAGCCTTAACCCTGTTGGTCCAGACTAGAGCGCGCGCACATCCGCATCACTAACCTGCTCCGCGGCCATGGCTGCATAATCTAAACCTACGCGGACCGGGGCTGCGTGCGCTTCCGCCCCGCTACCCTGGCCCGCGGCCACGGCCGCCGAGTCTGCCCCCACAGGGCCTGGCGCCGCCACCGCACGTGAGAGACAGTCTGCCACTACATTATGTTTACCTGCGACATGCTAGATATCGGTGGTGAACTCCGATACCGCGGCCAGCTGTCTTTGCTGCTGGCCCGACCAAGGTTCTGAAATCTTGGCCATCGCAAACGTTAGTGGCTTGTGGTCCACAAACGCGGTGAAACGGCGCCCTTCCAGCCAGAACTGGAAATGGCGGATGGCCAAGTGTAGGGCCAACAGCTTCCTGTCGAACGCACTGTAATTTTGCTCGCTATCGCGCAACGTTTTGCTGAAAAACGCGAGCGGCTGCCAGGTCCCTGCAACAAACTGTTCGACGACCGCCCCCACTGCTAAATCGGAAGCATCAGTGGTGAGCGCCATGCGGGCCATTGGGACCGGGTGTGCCAACAAAACCGCGTTTGCCAGGGCTGATTTGACTTGGGAGAATGCGCGCTCCCGCTCTGGAGACCATTCGATTTTATTTGTGAGTTTTTGCTTCTTTAGTGCAGAATACAATGGTTGCATGAGCTGCGCTGCGCTTGGGAGGAAACGGTTATAAAAATTAACCGTTCCCAAAAACTCCTGTAACGCTTTAACCGTTTGAGATTGGGGAAAATCTGTTATTGCGTGTACTTTATCGGGCAGCGGGACCGCTCCTTCTGGCGAAACGTGATGCCCCAAAAAATCAATTTGCGCCACCCCAAACTGGCACTTCACTGGGTTAATTATTAACCCGTGCTCTGCCAACCTCCGAAAACCTCTGTGAGATGGCTTTCGTGTTCGTCTTCGGACGTGCTGGCTACCAAAATGTTATCCAAGTAGACGAACATGAAAGGGAGGTCGCGTAGAACCGCGTCCATCATACGCTGGAACGTCTGCGCGGCACCCTTGAGTCCAAAAGGCATGCGCAAAAACTCAAAAAGCCCGAAAGGAGTTATTACCGCTGTTTTGGGTATATCCTGAGCGCGCACTGGGACCTGATGGTAACCACGCACCAAGTCTATTTTAGAAAAAATGCGCGCCCCTGCCAAATGAACCGAAAAATCTTGGATGTGCGGAATCGGGTAGCGGTCATGTGCTGAGGCGTTATTCAACCTGCGGAAATCACCGCAAGGTCGCCACGAACCATCAGCCTTTGGGACCATGTGCAGTGGTGAAGCCCAGGGGCTTTTAGAACGTCTAATGATGCCCAGTTTTTCCAAGTTGGTGAACTCCTCGCGCGCTATGGCCAGTTTAGCTGAGTCCAAGCGCTGAGCTTTTGCAAAAACGGGGGGCCCGGCGGTAGTGAGAAAATGTTCCACCCCGTGTTTAGCCACTGTCGCCGAAAACGTTGGGACTGTGAGTACTGGGAACTGAGTGAGTAGTGCGTGGAACTTACCACCCGCAGCTGTGACGTTGGCCTGTGCAGTAGGCGGGACCACCCGGGCTGTGCAGGAAATAGAGTGAAAAGACAGTGCATTAACCAGACGTCTATTAGCAAGATCAACCAATAAACCATGCGAGCACAAAAAATCAGCACCTAACATGTTAAAACTGACTGCCGCTATGACGAAAGTCCACTCGAATGCCCGGCCATTAAAAGACAGGGGCAGAGTCTTCTCCCCGAAGGTCTTGATCGTCGAGCCATTCACCGCCGACACCAGGGGTCCACTGGAAGGTGCCAGCCGGTCAGCGTAGGAAGGTGTGATGAAACTCAGCTGGGAGCCTGTGTCCACAAGGAACTGCCTCCCTGACCGCGCGTCCGTCAGGTAGAGCAGCTTGCTCTTTTCACCGAGAGCCGCAGCTGGTACCGACTCCCGGTCTTGGCGTTTCCCGAGCGCTTGAACTGGCACGGTGGAATGCACTTGCATGCCCTCTCAGCAAAACGGCGATGGTAAAAGCAGAGGACGTCGCCCGCTCTACGTCTCCTGGCCTCCGCCGCTGCTGTCGTCAGCGAGTCTGGTGCTGCAGCCTCTGGCCCCCTGCTGTCTCCGGGTGTTGCGCTCAGCTCCGCTGCTGCGGTCGTGGCCGTGTGTCGCCTATGGCCGTCGACGAGTCGCTGCGCCTCCTGGCCCAGCTCGTGGTAATCTCGGTGGGCCAGCAGCTGTGAACTGGCCAGGGTAACTCTCACCGCTGACGGTAGTGTCCTGAGGAAAAGATGGGCGAAGATAAAGCCATTATCTTCGGCGTCTCTCAAACTCAGTATCTTCGCCATCAGGTCTGCAGGTCTGTCGACCTCGCCCTCAGTCAACGCCAGGAGCTTCTCTGCTCGCTCTCCCAGCGAGGGGGTGAAAGCACGAATGAGAGCAGCTTTCAATGCGCCATACTTGTCGTCGTCTGGCGGGTGGTTAATCAGGCTCTCCACCCGCTGGGCTGTGTGGCTGTCCAGCTTTGCAACCACATGGTAGAATTTCGTGGCGTCCGCCAAAATTCTCTGAAGATGGAACTGTGCCTTGACTGTGTTAAACCAGGAGCACGGGCTATGCTGCCAGAAATCAGGTAGCTGGACTGTGGTAGCTGCATTAGCCTGGCTGGCTCCTGATGAGTCCGGTGCCGAAGAGTCGTCACCGGCCATAATTCGTCTTAGGGTCACCAGTGTAGAGGATGTGCTCAAGGATGAGGCTGAGTTTATTTCTCAGGTTCAGCTTTATTAACAGAACACATTCTCTAACAATCTCCAAGCAAGAAAAGAGACAGATCAATATCACATCGCTCTTTTATACTCCGGAAACATCGAAACTCAAGTCACATGGTGTCTAAACAAACATACAGTCACATGGTACTTAATCCCAGTCACGCTGTAACCCTTTTGATCTTCCACCATTGTCTCTTAGCCTCCGATGGCCCGGAAGTCCCTCCAGGGCTTCTCTCTGAGACAAAGGCCAAATCTCACACCTTCTCGATATCTCCTGCAGACTCAGTCCTTTTGTCCCTCGAGACATGAAGCACACAATAAACATACAGCAATACATTTGTGGAAAATATGTACCCAACATATGTGCCACAATTGCAAATTTATGAGAAGTTGCAAATTTTTATGGGGAAAAAAAAGCTGCATGTTTACAAAAAAGTTACAATTTTGTGAGGGAAGACAAGTTTCATATTTACAAGAAAAAAAAGTTGTAAATTTACCAGAAACAAGTTGCAAATTTATGAAAGAAAAGTTGCAAGATTGAGAGGAAAAAGAAACTGCAAATTCAAGAGAAAACATGAGCACCACACATGGTATACAGTATTATAGGCCCGTCCACTGATAGTGCATATACAGTCATGTGAAAAAATTAGGACACTGCATGTAGAGGAGCTGGGCAATGAAGAGGCGATTTGGTTTATAAGCAAAGTTTTAATGTTCAGCTCTTCTAACAAGTCTCATCTGGTGCAGAGAGCGGCAGAAGGGAAAAAGAGGCAGAATTTCGCCAACTCACTGATTATATACATGCACACAACAAAAGACATGCATAACAAAGGCTGACATCCCTCATTATCTTAATCCCCCCATTGTCTTGGTATTTCCTCTCCTCGTCTTGGGAGGTGATGGTAATTCCTCTCCTCGCCTTGGGGGGTGAGGGTGGCTCGTCCGGTCTCCCCCGCCGCGTCCGGGAACGTCTTTGTTCTTCACTCGGCGGGTGAGATTCCTTTGTCCTTTCAGAGGTGTGAAGTTCCTTACATATGTAATCACCAAGCATTTCCACATGCTCTAACATATGTAGGTTATGGAATATATGGTTAATATAGACCACACTGCATTAAGTATTCAGTTCTTGATTAAGAAATGTCCACATATTGTCTAATTTTGTTTTTATTCTGAAAAGGAAGGTGAATTAATTGCAGGTAAATAACAAAAAATAACCTTGTTTTACTCCTTAAACAAAAGATATCAACAAAAATGCGTATTCTAGCTGAGGAAAAAGTTAGGACACCATACCGCCTAATATGCTCAGCTACATTCCGATCCACAGTGTATTTCAACTGTATTCCCTACTCCCTGCTCCATTCTCAGGGAATGTCAGTAAACTGCCCTTCACAAAAGTTCTCCATTTGAAACACCCTGTAACTGTTGGCTCCCTCTTCCGTGTGTTACCACAGTGACCATAGACACGTACTGATACTATGGTGGATAATTTATATTTCTTAAATAAAATAATACAAATATATTTTTATTACAGTCAGCTGATATAAACAATAACCAACATCAATTTAGCTTGTTAATAATGTAAGCAACAAGCTTGTTTTACTCATATTTGAGGTGCATTGGCTTATGGGTAATCTTCTTGTCAACTTCCGGTGAAGTGATGTACCTTTGTTCACTTCTTCCCTGCTCAGTTCTCAGTTCCCTTTGAACTGAAAACTGCTTGCTCCCTTTGGTTTGGAATCTCAGTTAATATGACAGAATACCCTGTGCAGTCCACTTCGGAGTATACTATCTGGTGATTGGAATGCACCCCTAGTGTTACCCCCTTTGGCTGAAATAACTTCAGTGAGACGCTTCTTGTAGCCATCTACCAGTCTCTGATATTGGTCTCAGGAAAGTTTGCCCCACTCCGCAACACAGAATTCTTTCAGCTGTGAGATTTTTGAGGGGTTTGTTGCATGTACAGCCTGTTTCAAGTCACCCCACAGCATCTCAATGGGATTAAGATCTGGGCTTTGACTCAGCCATTCCAGGACTCTCCATTTCTTAGTTTTTAGTCAGCCCTTGGTGGATTTAGTGGTATATTTTGTTGGGTCATTGTCATGTTGCAGGGTCCAGTTCTGCTTCAGCTTTAACTTTTTTACACATGGTCTCATGTGGTCCTCAAGCACCCTCTGACTCACGGTAGAATTCATGGTGGATTCTCTAATAGTGAGCTGGCCAGGTCCTGCTGCAGCAAAGCATCCCCAGACCATGACATTTCCACCTCCATGCTTCACAGTTGGTATGAGGTTCTTTTCCTGGAATGCTGTATTTGGTCTATGCCAAATGCGTCCTCTGTTCTGGTGTCCAAATAATTCAATTTTAGACTCATCTGTCCAAAGAACATTATTCCAGAAGTCCTGGTCTTAATCTACGTTCTCTCTGGCAAACTTCAGTCTGGCCTTCATGTTTCTCTTAGAGAGCATAGGTTTCCTCCTTGCACGCCTCCCATGCAAGTTAAACTTGTACAGTCTTTCTGATTGTAGAGGCGTGCACTTTCACATCAACAGTAGCAAGAGTCTGCTGTAGGTCCTGTGATGGCATTTTAGGCTTTTTGGAGACTTCTTTTAGCATCTTGCGGTCTCCTCTCAAGGTGAACTTGCTTGGATGGTCAGACCTGGGCATGTTGGCAGTTGTTTTGAATGTCCTCCAATTGTAGACTATTTTCCAGGCAGTGGAATGGCTGATTTCAAATTCTTTTGTGATCTTTTTAATCCCTTACAAGACTCATAAGCTGCTACAATCTTCTTTCTGAAGGTCTCAGACAGCTCTTTCAATCTCACCATGGTGTTCACTCTCACTTTGTCAGGAGCACACCAAACTAAATGTCTGAGGTTTAAATAGGACAAGCCTCCTTCAAAATGCAGAGTAATAATGTTCTATTCATGTGCACCTGATGCGATACATCTATGCGTGATTTTAGCCATTTTAAGTGGGAATAAATGTGGGGGTGTCCTAATTTGTTCCTCACTAGAAATTGCATGTTTTTAGAATTACATTTTACGGAAAATTAAAAAAAAAAAAACTTTTCTTCAGTTTTAATTGTTTAGGTATATTACTTGAATCTCCCAGTATTGTTAAAACTGATATTAAATATCCATACAGTATGTTCAAATATGTTAAAAAAAAAACAAAAAAAAACACAGGCTTTCATAGGATGTCCTAATTTTTTCACATGACAGTATGTTAGAAAAATTCTTGTAGACCTTCAGTCAAAAACCAGGCTGAATCAAAGTTTCAGCAAATTTAATTGCACTGGGCGGTGCGGTGGGGGAGTGGTTAGCACTGCGGCAGCACAGCAACTCACCCTTGGCCGGGGGATCCTGGGTTTGATCCCAGCCCCCGACCAACAGTGATCTGTGTGGAGTTTGCATGTTCTCCCCGTGTCTGCGTGGGTTTACTCCGGGATTTCTCCGGTTTCCTCCCACATGCCAAAAACATGCAAGTTAGGTTAATTGGCATCAAAACTGGGGATTCTAAATTGTCCTTAGGTATGAATGTGAGAGTGAATGGTTGTCTGTCTCTCTGTGTTGGCCCTGCGATGGACTGGCGATCTGTCCAGGGTGTACCCTGCCTCTCGCCCAAAGATGCTGGGATAGGCTCCAGCCCCCCCGCGACCTGAAAAGGATTAAGTGGAAGAAGATGAATGAATGAATGAATGAATGATCAGCAGAAGACAATACAGAGTACAGTTCTCACAGACTGCTGCAGTGCATTGGCTTAACTAACAGAATGTTTCTGGCTAATATACTGTATATCTAAGGGACCGTCGGGGTGGGGTCTCTTCTTGATAAGTTCATTCATGACTCAGTGTGATAAGGTTTGCAGAGCTTCTTGATTATTTCATTCATGACTAAGATTGTATCTGCTGAATCCATGCAGAAAACACTAGTGATAAGCTGTACAATCAGTGATAGAACTGAACATTCACAGTCACATCAGCATCCTTCAATCTGTTTTTTTCCACTACCCAACAACTCCAAATATGTAACAGGATTTCCTAGGTATACACATTAAGCTTTATAAAGGAAAGTTCATATTCATATTCATAAAAATTCATATAACTCAGTGTAACATAGAATTTTTCCATCACAGTAGCACACCAACAACCAAAAAAATTATTATAAATTCATGATTCAATATAGTGTTGTTCTGTAATAAAATGAATAAGCATATAATTGTGAATTTATGCAACGCAAACAATCTACAATTCAAAATTTAGAGAAAATATCAGAAAATCATCCTCACATCTTCAGTACATGTACAAACACTGTGAAATGAAAATGTCCTAGCTTGAAAACTACCAGTGGACAAATTCGTACGGGTGGATGGACAGACGGACAGATGGACATCAAAATACCATAATACGCCCCGTCTGTCAACATGTGTATAAAATGTATAAGGTAATTTAAATTCTCAAAAAAAGAAAAAAGATGAATGTGAACTTGCAACTTGGGGGCTTCCTGGTGGCTGATGGGGCCCATTGCATTTGCATACTCTGCTTTATAGGCAGAAATAGTACCCTGATAGTATCCTAAACCAATAGTTGTTCTCTTTTTCTAACACATTAAATCTAGTTTAGATACATTGGCTTGATATTTCCCACCACATAAATTCTGGGCAAATGTCCACTGGAGTTTCCACTTATAACAGGGTGATAAAATTCCACCTAACAGAGAGGAAATATACAGCCAAGACTCACAAGGAGACGTGAAGCCGCACCGGCCGACTGACTGTTTGCTCTTGTCTGTCAAACTGCACATTTCCCCAACTGGCTTTAACCTCCTGGTGATGGGTGAGTTTGCTTTGGCAGCCATGACAGGATGTAACAGCCCTAACGACACCCCATCCCACCTTACTCACAAGCCATGGGACACACACACGCATACACCAGCATATATTAGCTGTTAGTGGTCAGGATGGGACAGAGAGGAAGATTTTATTATGCCATCTTTAGTACTGTTGAAACTGAATGTAGCTTTTTTTTAGATTTATCAAATTTAAAGTTAAAATTAGCTGATTCATGCTAGCAAACAAAATAGTCACACTCGTAAACATACAACCAGGAAGTGAAAATGGAGGCCAGCACTTGATATTGATATTAAAGGTCCCATTCACTCAAACGTTTGTGGGTTTTGACCTTCTAAAATGCTTTCTTGGGTGAGCTGACTACAGCAAAAAATATTGAAGTCTTTCCATCCATCCATCATCCATCAATTTTCTACCGCTTTTCCGGAGGTCCGGGTCACAAAGGCAACAGCTCAAGCAGAGAAGCCCAGACTTCAGCTGAGCTTCAGCCCAGACTCCATCTGCTCCAGCTCATCAGAGAGGATACCAAGATGTTCCCAGGCCAGCTGGGAGACGTAGTCTCTTCAGCGTGTCCTGGGTCTGCCCCGTGGTCTCCTTCCAGTGAGTTGGGAGGTGTCCAGGAGGCATCCTGATCAGATGCACAAACCACCTCAACTGGCTCCTTTCGATATGGAGGAGCAGCGGTTCTACTCTGAGCCTCTACCGGATGACTCAGCCCTCACCCCATCTCTGAGGGTGAGTCCAGCAATCCTACAGAGAAAGCTCATTTCAGCTGCTTGTATCCACGACCTCATTCTTTCGGTCAATACCAAAAGCTCATGACCATAGGTGAGGGTAGGAACGTAGATTGACCAGTAAATTGACAGCTTCGCTTTAGAGCTTAGCTCCCTCTTCACCACAACAGACTGGTACAATGTCCGCATCACTGCAGAGGCTGCTCCGATCCATCTGTCAATTTCTCGTTCCATTCTCCCCTCACTCATGAATGAGACCCCGAGAAACTTAAACTCCTCCACTTGGGCCAGGAGCTTGTCCCCAACCCAGAGAGGACAATCCACCTTTTTCCGGCTGAGGATCATGGACTCGGACTTGGAGGTGTTGATTCTCATCCCAGCCGCTTCACACTCAGTAGCAAACCATCCCAGCAAGGCCTGCAGGTCATTGCTTGATGAAGTCAATAGGACAACATCATCCGCAAAAAGCAAAGATGAAATCCTGTGGTCACCGAGCATGACACCCTCCAATTTTGGCTGCGCCTAAATATTCTGTACATAAAAATTATGAACAGGATTGGTGAAAAAGGGCAGCCCTGGCAGAGTCCAACTCTCAGTGGAAATGAAATGAAACCTAATGGGTTCACCTATAGCACAAGGGCCACCTCTGGTGAAAGTTTCATCCAAATCCATCCAGTAAATTTTGTGTAATCCTGCTAACAGTCAGACAGACAAGCAGCCTGATCACATTACCTCCTTGGCGGATGTAATTAAGGCTTAGTCCACAAATACACAGGTATTTTTACAAACTCCTTCCTCCATCTAAAGAGGGGAAAATAAATATTGAACACGTCCACATTTTTCTCATTAAACATATTTCTGATGGAGCCACTGGCCTGAGTTTTTCACCAGATATCAGTAACAACTCAAGTATTCCATACATACAAAGGAAATCAAGGCAACTGTGTTCACAAAACAAGTTATACAGTATCTCACAAAAGTCAGTACACCCCTCACATTTTTGTAAACGTTTTATTGTATCTTTTCATGGAACAATACTGAATATGACACTTTGATACAATGTAAAGTAGTAGTAAATTTGGTGTCCCCTCAAAATAACTCAACACACCAACACCAGTCATCATGCCTGCTGTTGCGCCAGGTTCCACTAAGGGGGTGAGTAGCGGCCCAGTCGAAGATCCCCCCAGTCTGAGATGGTTGTACCGGGGGTGGACCCCCTTGCGTCTGGGCTCAAAAATGTGTAGCCGTTGCTGCTTGCTGTTGTCACTGATCTGCATGCTACATTTGGGGTCGCCACAGATCATCCTGTTTTGTTGGGGTTTGCCACTGACCAGCCAGCTCCAGCCATTGCTTCAGAGGTCAGGATACCTCCAACTATTTTTCTCTGGGGTCAGGAGACCTCCAGCTGTTGCTGCAGAGATCAGGAGACCTCCAACCATTGTTTCAGAGGCTGGAGAGCCTCCGTCATGTGTTTCAGAGGCCGGAGAACCTCTATCTGCTGTTCCTGAGGCCGGTGCGCCCACGTCGCCTGTTCCTGAGTTTGGCATGCTTCAGTCAACAGCTCCAGAGGTCAGTGCACTCCAACCATCAGCGCCTGAGGGTAGTGCGCACCAACCATCAGCGCCTGAAGTCTACACTCCCCAAATATCATTTACTCCAGTGGCCAAGGCCGCCGCTCCTGCTGCTCATCATGAGGTTGTCACTCCAGCAGCAGGAGACCAGGAGCTAAGGCAAGTACCTTTTCCATTATTTTGTACAACTATCTTAGAAAAGACTTGCCTAACTCCTGGTGGGGGGACCCAAGTACAGAGTCCACCAGCTCTTGGGCCCTCCCCACCAGTCTCTGCTGCTAATGACTGTGGTGTCACTTCATTGACCACTTGTTCTCCTCCCTCGTTCGAGGTGGTCATATCGAGGATGAAGCCGCAGGAGGATCACGCTCCAATTGTCAAGCCAGAGGTCGGTGGACCTCCAACTGTCAAGCTAGAGGTCAATGGACCTCCACCCGATAAGCCAGAGCTCGGCGGACCTCCACCTGATGAGCCAGAGGTTGATGGACCTCCACCCGATGCGCCAGAGGTTGGGGGGGGGGTCTCTACCTGCTGGTCCCGAGACGGGGGGGCCCTTACCTGCTGTTTTTGAGGTCAGGGTGCCGCCGTTGCCTGCCTCGAAACCAAAAGCCCCGATATTTTTGCTTGCAGAACTGAATGCCCCAGCATTATTGTCTCCTGTGTGGTTTATATTAATCATATATCCCATAACCTACATATGTATAAGCATGTGAAAATGTTTGGTGATTACATATGTACAGCGACTTCACACCTCAGAACAGGACTAGAGGTCTCAACCGCCAGCGAAGATCAAAGAGCATCCGAGGCGCTGCGGTGGAGACCAGATCGATCGCCCTGACCACCCAGGGTCAGGTGGAGGAGTACGAAGACAAAGGAGGGGGATTAAGATTATGCGGGATGTCAGCTTTGATATGCATGTCTTTTGTTATGTGTAGGTATAAGTATGTAGAGCTGAATATATTCGCTCTCTTATTCTGCTTCTGCACTGAGATGAGACTTGTTAGAGGAGCGAAGCTGATAATAAACTTTGGTTTATAAATCACATCGCCTCGTTATTCCAAGCTCATCTACACTGGTGACTAGACGTGAGGATGGAACAGAGACGTTCTCCCGCGATTGACTCATCGGAGGCGACCCAGGCAAGCGCAATCCTGTCTGCACCCATGCAGACAGGAGGGGAACGGATGGAAGACGTTCCCCCACGGCAGAAGAAAGGGCTCAATCGAGCACCATCCCCAGCCCCGCCGTGAGAGCAGAAGAAAGGCGCTCTCACCCGGCGGACACATCAAGGACGGCCCACACAAGCGCCGTCACCGTCAAGCTGCCAGAATTCTGGCAAGAAGACCCGAGCTCGTGGTTCCAGCAAGCTGAGGCTCAGTTTGCACTGGCGGGCATAACGGCGGACGAGATGAAGTTTTATCACATCGTCGCCAAACTCGACGTTGCCACGTCAAGATGCACGCGGAGCATAATCCGACAGCCGCCCACCCATGACAAATACAGAGAGCTGAAGGCGACCATCGTCGAGAACTTCGTCCCCTCAGCCGAGGAGAGAGCAGAGAAGATCCTGGCGATCTACGGTCACAGAGGATGCAGACCCAAGGCCCTCATGGAGGACATGCTGCAGCTCAAGGAGGAGGACAACGACAACTTCCTCTTCCAACACATCTTCCTCAGCACTCTGCCGCCACACATGAGAGGGACGCTGATCAACATGCGGTGCAGCACCCAGCAGGACTTCCGCGCACTGGCCCGAGAAGCGCAGCGACTCACCAATGCCTGCGGGGAACAGGTGGCCACAGCAGCATCCGCAGATGCCCGGAGCAACGGAGAACCATAGTCAACCGAGCAGAGCCCGCCCACCATGGCGGCAACACGACCAAGATGCAGCAGGCAGAACGACATCTGCTATTACCACCACCGTTTCGCCGAGGGGGCGTACAAATGCGTTCCCCCCTGCAAGTTCAAAAGTTCGGGAAAACGCCAAAACCGGGAACCATTAACGGCTGCGGTTCTCGGCGAAAAAAATAAACTTCTTTATGTGACTGACGGACACACCGGCAAACAGTTCCTAATTGACACGGGAGCTCAACTGAGTTTTATCATGCCCTCCCACGCAGACCGGGCCATGGGCCCCCGGGGCAATGGAGCGATGGCAGCCAACGGCTCCATCATCGACACTTATGGTGAAAGGAACCTGCCCCTCTGCATTCATGGCTGCAACTACAGATGGACATCTGTTGTAGCGGCGGTGAGTTTTAACTTGTTGAGCGCAGATTTTTTGTGTGCACATGGGCTATTAGTCGATCTAGCAAATAGACGCTTGGTTAATGCATTGTCATTTGCTTCTATTCCCTGCTCAGCTCGAGTTTCTCCACCACCCGTGCAGGCCAGCGTCACTACAGCAGGAGGTAAGTTTGATCAACTCCTCACCCAATTTCCAGCACTCACAATTCCCAAATTCTCAGCTACAGTGGCTAAGCACGGGGTTGAACACTTTATTCCCACAACGGGCCCACCCGTATTCGCCAAAGCTCGGCGCTTAGACGCGACCAAGCTCGCCATAGCTCGGGACGAGTTTACCACCCTTGAAAAACTAGGCATTATCAGACGCTCAAAAAGCCCCTGGGCATCACCACTACACATGGTCCCGAAATCCGACAGTTCTTCGAGACCGTGCGGCGATTACCGCAGATTAAACAATGCGACAGCGAATGACCGCTACCCAATTCCTCACATCCAAGATTTTTCACTACATCTGGCAGGTGCGTGCATTTTTTCTAAAATAGACCTGGTCCGTGGCTATCACCAAGTCCCCGTTTGAGCGGAAGACATTCCTAAAACAGCTGTAATAACCCCCTTCGGTCTTTTTGAATTTTTGCGGATGCCTTTTGGCCTCAAAGGCGCTGCTCAAACCTTTCAGTGGATGATGGACGCGGTATTACGCGACCTCCCTTTCGTGTTCGTCTACCTCGACAATATGCTGGTAGCCAGCTCGTCGGAGGAAGAACACGAACAGCATCTCACTATGGTTTTTCAGAGACTAGAAGAGCACGGGTTAATAATCAATCCAGCCAAATGCAAATTCGGCATGTCACAAATTGATTTTTTGGGACACAGAGTTTCACCGAAGGGGGCAGTCCCACTGCCAGACAAAGTTCGCACAGTAAAAAGTTTTCCACGGCCACAAACGGTCAAATCGCTGCAAGAATTTTTGGGAATGGTTAATTTTTACAACCGTTTCCTCCCCCGTGCAGCTCAACTCATGCAGCCCCTATATGACGTGCTCAAGAAACAAAAGCCTTCCAACGCGGTCGAATGGACCCCGGAGCGCGAACGCGCCTTCGCGGAAGTAAAAAGTGCCCTAGCTAACGCCACATTGTTGGTTCACCCTGATCCCTCGGCCCGCATTGCGCTAACCACAGACGCTTCAGACCTGGCCATAGGGGCGGTTGTAGAACAACACGTTGGCGGAACCTGGCAACCTTTGGCATTTTTCAGCAAATTGTTAAACCAAACTGAGCGTAAATACAGCACTTTTGACAGGGAGCTGCTAGCGCTTCATTTATCCATCCGCCACTTCCAGTTCTGGTTAGAGGGGCAGCGTTTCACGGCTTTTGTAGACCACAAACCGCTCACCTTTGCGATGGCTAAAATCTCCGAACCATGGTCAGGCAGGCAACAAAGACAGCTAGCTGCAATTTCAGAGTTCACCACAGACATTCGACATGTGGCAGGCAAACTTAACGTGGTAGCAGACTGCCTCTCTCGCGCTGTGACACCGCCAGAGCGCGAGGAGACAGATTATACTACCTCAGCCGCAGAACTTTTCGCCAACGCGGACACATACGGGGCCCCAATCCACGTAGGGATAGATTACGCAGCCATGGCGGAGGAACAAAGTAGTGAAGCAGACATGCGCGCACTCCTGTCTGGACCAACAGGGTTAAGGCTGGAGGAAAGGGGTTTACGCGACGGTGTACCCCCCCCTAATATGCGACATCTCAACCGGCCGACCTCGCCCGGTAGTCCCAGCTGCATGGCGCCGCCGTATTTTCGACTCAATTCACTCCCTCGCGCACCCGGGTGTGCGCGCCTCGGTTAAAATGGTCGCCAAAAAGTTTGTGTGGCCCGGCCTGCGCAAAAACGTAAAAGAATGGGCAAAAACTTGCATGTCTTGTCAGCGCGCCAAAATACACAAACACACAAAAGCCCCTCTAGAGCCTTTTCGAATCCCAGCTAGAAGGTTCGACCACGTTCATGTCGACCTCGTGGGACCACTACCTTCCTCCCAAGGTTTCACACATCTGTTAACAATGATAGACCGTACTACGCGCTGGCCTGAAGCGGTCCCTCTGGCGTCAACCACAGCGGAGGAAGTCGCTCGCGTTTTTTTGACAAACTGGGTGGCACGTTTCGGCGTCCCATCGGACATCACGTCCGATAGGGGGCCTCAATTTGTCTCGGAGCTTTGGTCAGCCATGGCCAGCAGCTTAGGAGCGACAATTCACCGCACCACCGCTTATCACCCTCAGGCTAATGGGTTATGCGAGCGTTTTCACAGATCTTTAAAGGCCGCCCTCAGAGCCTCACTAACGGATACAAATTGGGTGAATAAACTTCCCTGGGTTTTATTGGGGTTGCGTGCTGCGCCTAAAGAGGATCTAGACGCCTCCCCAGCAGAATTAGTTATTGCACAACCTCTCAGACTCCCAGGTGAATTTTTACCAGAGAACCCAGAGCCGGGGCATCTTCCAGCCCTGAGGCTTTTAGGCAGCAACGGACCTGACACTCTCCCTGGACCGGCACATCACTCTTTTCCACGGGTTTTCGTCCCCCAAGCTTTAAAAAACGCTGAATTCGTTTTTGTTAGGCATGAAGCTTTAAAACCAACCCTCCGTCCACCATACGATGGACCATTCAGAGTGCTGGAACCTGGTGATAAGCATTTTGTGCTTGATTTAGGGGACAGAAAAGAAACAGTCAGCATTGACAGACTTAAACCTGCCTTCTTGTTGAGAGACGAACCTGCACGGTTGGCGAGAGCACCCCGGCGGGGTAGACCCCCCAAGAGAAAAGACTCAGCCCCCCTGCAGGGAACAAATAATCACTCTCCTCCCCAAGCTGCAGATTCCTTACAGGAAGGTCCCACCAGGACGCCCAAGCGGACCCACAGCAGATTCGGGAGAAGATTAAAACCCAGACGGCACAGGGACTGATGCAAACTACTCAAAAGTTGTGCACTAATTGTGCTGTGACAGTTTAAGACTGACTTGTGATATTACTACGCTGTTATGATTATCACTGAATTCTCTACAGGAGCATAGCTGCTGGAAAGTTTCTTCCTTGTCAAGAGGTTTAGCAGTTAGCCATAGTAATTATCTTAAACTGTGAATTTTTTTTTTTATTATTCTCCTTTTCTTAGTCGTTTGGGGGGGGGGGGCTGTGGTTTATATTAATCATATATCCCATAACCTAGATATGTATAAGCATGTGAGAATGTTTGGTGATTACATATGTACAGCGACTTCACACCTCAGAACAGGACAAGAGGTCTCAACCGCCAGCGAAGATCAAAGAGCATCCGAGGCGCTGCGGTGGAGACCAGATCGATCGCCCTGACCACCCAGGGTCAGGTGGAGGAGTACGAAGACAAAGGAGGGGGATTAAGATTATGCGGGATATCAGCTTTGATATGCATGTCTTTTGTTATGTGTAGGTATAAGTATGCAGAGCTGAATGTGTTCGCTCTCTTATTCCGCTTTTGCACTGAGATGAGACTTGTTAGAGGAGCGAAGCTGATAATAAACTTTGGTTTATAAATCACATCGCCTCGTTATTTCAAGCTCATCTACATCCTGGACTAAAAGCCCGAGTATTTTTGTTTCCATAACTTAAAACTCCTTTGTTGCCGCACCCTGAGCTCAGTGTCCCTGATCTTCTTTGCCTTGTAGTCACGTGGTCTAATGACTTTGCTAGACCCCCAGACTCTCCATGTACTCTGGTCTGGGGTCCCATGGACTTGGGTAGGCCCCCTGACCCATCTTATTCTCCAGTCTGGTGGCCCTGGGACTACGGATGACCACCTGAACTGCCTTGCCTTTTGGTCCAGTGGCCCTGGGACTTCTGTAGGCCACCCGACCTGCCATGTTTTTGGTTTGGGGCCTGGGACTTTGATTTTGTCCCATGAACTGTGTTTTTTGTTTTGGACTTTGTGTAGAGGAAAAAGGACTTGTTTTGGAGTAAGTTCTGACAGGTTCGCTTAACCCTGAGTTCAGGGTTTATTTCAGGCTATGCTAAGCCAGCTTTCTGAAATACCCCCAGATCCCCTGTTTTTGTTTCGTGTCTCCCCTGCTGGTGTTTGTCTGAGTAGCCCCACTCCTCCTGTCACCTCTGTCTTCCTCATGTGTCAGATGTCAATTATTATTGGTTTCTGTTAGTTCCTGGTTGTGCACACCTGTTTGTAATTATGTCTAGTGTATTTAAGGGACGCCGTTCTTCAGCAGGTTGTGGTGTCCTCCTGTCTACATTGTAAGTCTAGTCATGGCAAGTCGCTTTTGTGGTCTATATTTATCATATATTCCATAACCTACATATGTTGAAGCATGTGAGAATGTTTGGTGATTACATATGTAAGGCAACTTCACACCTCAGAACAGGACAAAGAGTCTCAACCGCCAGTGAAGATCAAAGAGCATCCAAGGCACTGCGGTGGAGACCGGATGGGTTGCCCTGACCCCCCAGGGCCAAGAGGAGGAGTACGAAGACAACGGGGGGATTAAGATAATGAGGGACGTCAGCTTTTGATATGCATGTCTTTTGTTATGTGCAAGTATAAGTTCTCAGAGCCGAAGGTGTTTGGTCTCTTTCCTTCTTCTACTGCTGCACTTAGATGAGACTTGTTAGAGGAGCTGATAATAAACTTTGGTTTATAAATCACATCGCCTCGTTCTTTCAAGCTCTTCTACAGCTTTGTTTCTTCGAGTTGAGTTTTTACGTACATTGTGTTCTTCAAGCCAGGGTGCTGTGTTTTCTTTATTTTTATTAATAAATCCTGCAAGCTAAGCTCTGGCGTTTGAGTCCTGAAAACAACGCCACACCTCTGACAAAAAGTTTATTTTTGTAATTATATTGCAGAAAATCTTTAATTTTTTTTTATAATATTCTGATTTACTGAGACACACTAGTATGTGCAAACACGTAAAAACCCCTGTTAACAAAGATAAAACAACAGCACAATCATGGCCAGATCAGCCATTGTCATGGAAACAATCAAGAAAAATTCTGATTATCCAATTCACAAGCAAACACTGTTGCCAGAGTTAATGAAAATCTTCACACTGGCTGTTTTTGTTTTTTTTTAATAAAGTTTGTTTTTCATGCCCAAAATGGTGTTGGTTTGCATGTGGATGAAGTGCGACAATGGTGTATGAAAACTTACTTTTGTAAAAAAAAAAAAAAATACCTATGTAAAACTACATTGTTTTGGGCCAGAGAAGACTCACTTTTAGCAAACGGGAGACTTTCTTAAAGCTAACAAGAGTCAGTGCTGACCCAGAACAATGCAGTATACTGTAATTTGCATATAAAATATGCTCTGCTGGAATGCAATAATTAAGCAATATTACACAAGAGGGAGTACGGTATCAATGAATATAGTAACTACGGGTGTGATACAGCTAATGCTTGACGCTACGTATCACACCCATAGTTACTATATTCATCGATACCATGTGACCTCGAGTGTAATATTGCTTTTATACAACAGTTCTGCAAGGACAATTTATTAAATGACAGCAATACTGAACAGAATATTATGATTTGTTTGTTTAACCCATTATTTTGCGCAGCTGAGAAAAAAATAATCCTTTCTAAATGTAGACAGTAACTGTTGCTAAACATCTTGATCAGCATGAAGACATCTGTTGTCTGTTGTCTGTTGTAAATACAAATACGAAAATAAAAAGCGCTATATGAATCCGATGCATTTCACACACATGTAAACAAATTAAATATTGTCGAGTGCAAAAGTCAATGTTTATAAAACATACCGGTCGGAGACTTCCGGGAAGATGGCAGAGAGACATAACGCTTAAACAGAGAGCTCTCCCTAGCCGGATTAAAAATCATCGGTAAATGGCCAACTCGACATAAGCGGATCAATAAACTAAGGGATGAAAACACGAAGGAGCCGGGCACAAGGACAAAAGCAGGGTAAAATTGAAGAATTTCTCTCCAACAACGCAGGAAAAACCGCTGAACGCGAAGCCCAAAAAAACGAGGTGTCTACAGCAGAGAAAATGGAGGACGCCAGACTCGAAAACATGAACACTGGCATCGCCAGTTTGGGTAAAGAGTTAAGAGAATTCAAGCGGCAGCTACAGCAGGATTTAGCGGCTCTTAAGGAGGAGCTGAAAAAAGAGATTAAGGAGGAAATTATGGGCCTCCGAAGAGAAATGGAGCGCAAGCTAACAGAAAACATGGAGGAGCTGCGCTCCCAGCGGGCGTGTATGACAGAAGCGCAGGCCCGAATATCGGAGCTGGAAGATTGGAAAAGCGAGGCAAACGAATAACTACAGACCCTGACGACGCAAACGCAGAGGATGCAGGAGAAAATAAACGACTTGGAGAGCAGATCCAGACGAAGCAATATGCGCATCTTTGGAATTCCGGAGGGCATTGAAGGCAACTCGATGACGAAATTCATGGATCAGTTCTTAAAAAAAGAGCTGGAACTGCCCGGAGAAACGGATCTGCAGATTCAACAAGCGCACAGAACCCCGGCACAGAACCCGAAACCAAACTCTACACCCAGGTCAGTTGTGGTAAACTTTGTGAAATATGACATAAAGGAAAGAATCCTGACACAAGCATGGAAAAAAAAGATACGAATCGGCGACAAACAGGTATTCTTTGACCATGACTACCCGACAGAAATTGTGCAGCAGCGGAAGAAATATGCCAACATTAAAAAAACGCTGAAAGAGAAAAAAATTAGATTCCAAACGCCGCTAACGAAAATGAGGATTCATTGGGAGGACGGCGTAAGAACCTACAACACAGCCAGAGAGGCAGCGCGGGATATGATGGAGCGGGGCCTTGAGGTGAGCGTGCCGGAGGAAACGGCTGGAGCAGCGGCGGCCCTGAACGCATCACGACAGCCGGAGTGGAAACGAGTGAACAGCGGAAGAAGGGGGAGAGACGTAGAGCAGCGGGCCCAGGACAAACTACAAGGCTTTCAACTGAAAGCCTAGATCATAACAAAGATTAAGAAAGGCACAGAAGAAATGAAGGCCAAGAAGACAAGGTAAAAGAGAAACAGACGGCTAGGAGAGGTTTAAGTGATATTTGTTGGACATTTCTAGACTAATGACTATTACTTGGAGAGTAAATATAGGTCTAGGGAGGGCCCCTCACTCTGTGAGGACATTCCCCCCACCCACCAACAGGGACCAGTGGGCAGAAGAAAGGCCCAAAGTACGGAGGTCGAGATTTTTTAATGTGTTTTTATATAAATATGTGTTATTTTTGTTGTTAAAGGGGCTAGGAGCACAAGTTAAAAAAATGGAAAAACATGAATATGGGTAAAAATCTTAAGATAATGACACTAAACGTGAATGGTCTGAACTCACCTGTTAAAAGGGAAAGAATAATAAGAAAATTCAAGAAGGAAAAAGCTGAAATTATATTTATGCAAGAGACACATTTGAGCAAGACAGAACATGTGAAACTAAAGAGATTTGGCTATAAGAACTCCTACTACAGTTCATTTAAGGGAGGAGCTAAAAGGGGGGTTATGATACTAATTTCAAACAAAATACAATTTGAAAGTGAACAGGAAATCCAGGATAAAGAAGGCAGGTATGTAATAATAAAGGGAAGAATAGATGGTATGCAGATCACATTAGTGAACATCTATGCCCCACCAGAAAGTGACAAGGGTTTTTTTCAACATCTGTTTGATCTCATAGCAACACACAGTGAAGGAGTCCTAATTTGTGGAGGTGAGGCGGCATGAAAAAATAAGCAGTGATGCTGTGGTTTTAAGCAGGTTTTATTAATCATACCGCCGTCACGGGAACTCGGCTCCAGCCATAGCGTGAGCAGGCTGAAGCCGAATTCCTCAGGCTCTCAGTGAAGAGGGGACACAAAATCTGTGTCCTGCAGCAGGGTTGAAGTCAGATTGAGAGAGAGGATTGCGTTACAGAGTTGCACCTTAAATACTTGATCATAACAATACATCAAAGAGACGTACCCCACAGTTTAGAATGATCAAAGGGACAACAGAACAGGCAGGAGGTATTTGCATTTGTAAGACATACATCACAATGGGCAGATTAGCTAGACCTCACTCCAAGTGTCAGACAAAGAGGCTAACCAGCACATCTACATATTGATCTGAGTCTCTAGGTCACAGTAAGGGCAAAATGCATGAACACTTTAACTTCAAGGCTGTAAACTCAGCGTGCAGCGGAACAAACCCCAGGAGTGCGAGCTGACTGTCTCTGTGTTCTGTTTGTGTGTTGTGGGGGGTTTAATCAAACCGCTACACTGCTCCCCCCCAAGAGGGAAACGGTAGGGGACCGTGACCTCGATGTTGCAGTCTGGGCAGCGAGCAGGGAAAAGCTCTGTGCGGGGGGGGGGGGGGGGGGGGTAGTCGCACCAAAAGTGTTTGCTGCTCCGCGATGTGAATACCATGCATGAAAGGCAACGATTAACATCACATAGGTGAGACAGAAGAAACTCGTCTACCTGTAGACATTAATACACCAAAGCACATCTACATATGTAAGATGCTCAGAAAAAGCACAGTAAGGACAAGCCATATGCACACTATACCGAATGGCGCATTACATCACAATACATGCATGTTTGCATCACAAATACATGAATGGCACATTGCATCTCAGTAGTGTAGCAGGAAAACAGAGAAAAGAGGGCTGAGTGTCCTTAGTCTGTTGTGGGGTTAAAACGAACCGCCACACACGCTCCCCCCCAAGAGGGAAACGGTAGGGGGCCGCGACCTCGATGATCCATCTGTGTGAGCGAGCTGTGGGAGAAGCTCGCTGCAGGCGGAGGGGGAGGGAGGGGAGGGGTAGTAAGTGCCGGCAGGAGCTGTGAAATCGTCCTGAGCCGCGCAAAAATTGCTTGTGGGTCTGCAATGTCGAAGGGCTGGTCCCGTTGAACGTGCAGCGGTCCACAAGAAGAAAAATTAGTCTCTGACTCCTCTCGTGGCCATGAAGAAAAGCAGGAGCGGCTGTAAGAGAAAAAGTAAACAAAGCATAGGGACTGTTGGCTTTGGGTGCTGAAGCAACCCCAAAGCTCCTGGGAACAGCTGACGGCTGAAATCCCGTTGTGCCGTGGCTAAGACCATTAAAAAATCCAGTGGCGAGCTGCGTGCTTGCTTCAGGTGAACGAGCAACCCTGAAGGTTCTGTGGGCAGCGGCGGAGGACGATGGCGGTCTGTGGCGTGGCTGAGACTGTTAACAAATCCTTCCAGTATGCTGCATGCGTGCCTCAGGTGAGCGAGCAGCCCTGAAAGGCAGCGGCGAAGGAGGAAGGCAGTCTGTGGAGCCATTACTTGTCCCATGCGTGATGCGCCGTCCTTGTAACTCCCCGATGCGTGCGCGGGGGTTCAGTGCGTGGGTGGGCCGCTGGAGTGGTGAGTCAGGGTGCAGAAACTTGGCGGAGATCAGCGCAGACGGCGCCAATAAAATCCAGGTTGAGCTGTTGCTGTAGATTTGGCCATGGTGCGTTGGAGCGTTGAGAGGAAATAGACGATCTTTAGTCCCTCAGGCCCGTGCAGAGGCGTTGGAGCGGCGGGAGGGAATAGACGATCTTTTGTTCCTCAGGCTCATGCAGCTGCTTTGGAGCGGTGTGAGGAAGTAGACGATCTCCGTCCCTCGGGCTCGTGGAGACGCGTTGGTGCGGTGCGAGGCAATAGACGATCTTTGTGCCCCGGGCTCGTGCAGCAGCGTTGGAGCGGTGAGAGGGAGGAGACGATCGTTGTCGCTCGTGCGGCCATGGTGCGTTCAGTTCCACGCGCTGCGCTCCCCGTCGGCCCTGGAGGTTGCCGTCGTGGAGAGAGGACGAGGTGCGTGCGCTCTCAGTGAGAGCGGCCGGTCCAGCGTGGTTGTGCAGATCTCAGGCGACGGAGCATTCATGCCCGGGTGTTGCATTCGCTGGCCGCTCGTTTTTTTCAGCGTCGGTTCGCCAGCGTGGCCATCCAAAACAGAAGGCTGCGTTGCACAAAACGTGTGCGTCTTCAAGGGGCCACCAACGCAGCTGTGTGGCTGTCCAGCTCGGAAGGTTGCTTTCGCACAAAACGTGTGCGTGTTCGAGGGGTCACCAGTGAGGCGGCATGAAAAAATAAGCAGTGATGCTGTGGTTTTAAGCAGGTTTTATTAATCATACCGCCGTCACGGGAACTCGGCTCCAGCCATAGCGTGAGCAGGCTGAAGCCGAATTCCTCAGGCTCTCAGTGAAGAGGGGACACAAAATCTGTGTCCTGCAGCAGGGTTGAAGTCAGATTGAGAGAGAGGATTGCGTTACAGAGTTGCACCTTAAATACTTGATCATAACAATACATCAAAGAGACGTACCCCACAGTTTAGAATGATCAAAGGGACAACAGAACAGGCAGGAGGTATTTGCATTTGTAAGACATACATCACAATGGGCAGATTAGCTAGACCTCGCTCCAAGTGTCAGACAAAGAGGCTAACCAGCACATCTACATATTGATCTGAGTCTCTAGGTCACAGTAAGGGCAAAATGCATGAACACTTTAACTTCAAGGCTGTAAACTCAGCGTGCAGCGGAACAAACCCCAGGAGTGCGAGCTGACTGTCTCTGTGTTCTGTTTGTGTGTTGTGGGGGGTTTAATCAAACCGCTACAGAGGAGACTTAAATGCTGTCATGGATCATGAAGTTGATACAAGTGTTAAGAAGACAAAAAAACATGTAACAAAGTTCATAAGAACCTCACTGGCAGAAATGGGTATGGTAGACATATGGAGGGACCTACACCCACTCGAAAAAGACTATACACATTATTCAGCAGTCCATAAAGTACACTCTAGAATAGATTACTTCCTTATGAATGAAGGTGACAGACACAGGGTGAGAAATTGTTGGATTGGAGGGGCAGAAATATCAGATCATAATCCTATATACATGGAAATATATCTAAACAACAGAAAACGACAAACAACATGGAAACTTAACGTAGGACTGTTAAATGATGAGAAAATGAAAGAAAGAATAAAAATAAACATAAACGAATATATCCAAGAGAATGACAATGAAGAAGTGGACCCAACAATACTATGGGACGCACTAAAAGCCGTGTTAAGAGGAAAATTAATTGTTGAAACAGGAAAAGCAAATAAGACTAAACTGGAAGCGTATGAACAAAGATGTGAGAGACTGAGGGAATTAGAACGTAAACATCAAAGCACAAATGATCCAAAAATATATCAAGAAATTAAAGAAGAAAAAACAAAGATAAAAGAAACACAAATGGATGAAATTGAAAGGAAAAATAGATATCTAAAACAAAAATATTATGAAACGGGACCAAAAGCCACAAAACTGCTGGCAAAACGGTTAAGAAAACAACAAACAATGAATAATGTATACAAGATTAAAGACCCCACCACAAATAAAACCACAGTTAACCCAGAAAACATCGAAGAAATATTCCATAATTTCTACCAAGAACTATACTCGCAACCTGAAGAAACAAATACTAAAGATATTAAAAAATTTTTAGGCACATTGGACTTGCCATCAATAGGAAATCAACAAAATGAAAAGCTAACAGCAGAAATAACAACACAAGAGATCAGAGATGTGATTAAGTCACTTAAAAACGGTAAATCACCAGGTAGTGATGGATACCCGTCTGAGTTTTATAAACTGTTTATAGAAGAACTCACGCCACAGCTCCTAAAGTCATTTAATTGGACGTTGAACAACAACAAAATACCTCCATCATGAAACGAAGCTATCATTTCAGTTATTTTAAAGCCAGGGAAAGATAAAGAACAATGCGGAAACTATAGACCAATCTCTTTATTAAATGTGGATTATAAAATATATACAACAATTATATGTAAACGAATAAAGACATTCTTGACGGAATTGATAGAAGATGATCAAACTGGTTTCATAGAGGGACGCCAAACACATGACAATATCAGGAGAACAATACATATAATTAACCAAATACATAAAGAAAAGAAAAGCGCAGTAATAATGAGTTTAGACGCAGAAAAAGCATTTGACAGGGTTAACTGGAAATTCCTATATAGTGTACTGGAGCGCTTTGGATTTAACGAAAAATCAGTACAATGCATAAGGACGCTATATCAAGAACCTGTGGCAAGAATCAAGATAAACGGTAGCTTAACAGACAAAGTAAATATACAAAGATCAACTAGGCAGGGATGCTGCTTATCACCCACCTTGTTTGCTCTGTTCATAGAACCATTGGCTCAAGCGATACGACAAAATAAGAAATTAAAAGGTGTAACAATAAAGGGGGCGGAACACAAGATTGGGCTATTTGCAGACGATATTATAGTTTACCTTGAACAACCAGATGAATCAATAATGGAAATGATGAACTTGATAGAAAATTTTGGAAAATTATCAGGATACAAGATAAACATAACAAAAACACAAATACTGACATTCCACTATAACCCTCTAAACTAGATAACTGATAAGATCAAACTAAACTGGAAACAAAAAGAAATAAAATACCTTGGAGTGAACATACCTAAAGACCTAAGCAAAATATATAAAGCAAACTATGATAGGTTGGAACAAGAAATAAAAAAAGATATTGATAGATGGTCAATCTTAAATATGGATCTGAATTCAAAAATTGAGACAGTCAAAATCAGCATACAACCTAGATTGCTTTACCTCTTCCAGGCTATACCAACAGAGATTCCAGATGCCCAATTCTCAAAGTGGGACAGGATGATATCGAGATTTGTTTGGGGAGGTAAAAAGCCAAGAGTGAAATATAAAACTCTCCAATTACCAAAAGAGAAAGGAGGCATGGGCCTACCGAGTCTAAAGGAATATTACTACTCAGCACAAATAAGATATATCATATGTTGGTGCGACGAGGGATATGAGGCAAAATGGAAAGAAATGGAAAAGGAAATTGAGTGACTCCCAGTACAAAGCATAATAGGAGATAAAGATGCATATAAGCAAATCAAACAAATAGACCCAATCACTAAATTTACTTTAGAACTGTGGTATAAAATAGTACAAAAATATAATATAAAGGAAGACATAAAACTATTGAAATGGGTAGCATTTGACAGTCAGTTTGAACCGGCAAAACAAGATAGGGGATACAAAAATCTGGTGAACAAGGGAATCACAGCATGGGGCAATATCGGAAAAAAAGATCTCGGGAGCTTTGTAAACATCAAGAGAAAATTTAAACTAGAAAGATCGGAATTTTTCAGATATCTGCAGATGAGAGATTATTATATGAAGAAGATTAGGCATAACCTCCAAACAGATGTGAGCGAGATTATACAACTCATTTTAAGCTCATATACAGGAAATAAAATAAGAATTATTTCAAAGCTATATCAGAAACTTATGACAAACAATCATACAAGTAACTATATAAAGGAGAAATGGGAGAAAGAGCTCAATTTAAACATAACAGAAGAAAGCTGGCAGGAAATATGGAAAACACAACACACATCAACAAATTCAAGGACATGGAGGGAATTTGGATGGAAAAACCTGATTCGCTTTTTCATTACACCACAGATTCAAGGAAAATATACAAATACCCAATCTTTATGCTGGAGGGGATGTGGGGCTCAAAATGCAGACCGCTCACATATGTTTTGGAAATGCTGCAAAATATCATCATTCTGGAAATCTATACATGTGACAATACAGAGGATATTAGGATATAATATACCAATGAACTGTAACCTGATGTACTTATGTGATCTTAAAAGAGACAAGGTAATACAGGCTGAGGACAGATATCTAGTTAAAATCTTGTTGATTGCATGTAAAAAAACTATCACAAAAAAATGGCGATCAGAAGTTCTTCCTGACCAAGAGCAATGGACTGACATTGTTGAGGACATACGTATGATGGAAAAACTAACATATCGACAAAGAATGTAAGAAGGACTATGGGAAAAAAAATGGCGGAAATGGACACACTAGAAAGTGCAACAACAAGGCAGAAATTGAAAGAATAACCAAAGACACCGAAAAAACCAGAAGAATTAAGAGATGGAAACTAAAAACTTGATGCTCCAACATTTGTCCCCCCCCCTTTTTTTCTTTTTCTTTTTCCCTACCCTAGCCCCTTTGTTTTTTTTGTTTTTTTAAATGTAGAATGTGATCTGAATGCATTATATATGATGAAAAATGAATAAAAATCTAAGTTACAAAAAAAAAATAAAACATACCGGTCACCTGTTAAGTCTGTACCGCAGAAGGGCCAAGCTCAAAATGTGGCTGGTTAGCATGCTAGCGATTTGGCTTTGCCACACTCCACTCGCTTCTTCTTGGCATTTTCAGATGAAACAAAAAGTCCATCACCACAAAGGTATTGTGGCTTGTTATTTGAGACAATAAATCCAACTCTAGCACTGCCTATTTTTTTAAATGGACGTGAAATAGCTTAACCACTTGCACTCCAGGCAATTTTCCTAAAAATGCCAAAAAAAAACGTGCCCAAAGTAAATCGAAAGCTGTTATTCAACCCTTTGCAGCATCTTCATGGGGTTGGTCTCATTTAAAAGAAAACACTGAATTTTTTGGCAAAAAAAACATAATCTCTCTACGTGCTCCGGCCACTGAGTTACAGTCATCTAAACATACTGAACTTGAAGAAAAAAAATTTGGACACAGTGTTTTTTTGGATACAAATGCTTGTAAATAACACACAGCTGTCCGATCCGGCTGGAAAATGCAACAGAAATGTAGAACCAAGTGTTATCCAGCTGAGATCCAAATTTGGTAACAATACCACCAAAAATGAATATTTTACACAACTTTGTTCTCAGGCTGTTCCCAGGCGTTATGGAACTGTGCCAAATTGTGCCAAATGGCACAGTTTGGAAAAACGTCTGTAACTTTTGAATAATTCAATGTAGAATCTTCATTTTAGGCTCTAATGAAAGCTCACACTCAGGGCTGTGTCTGTGTGTGTGTGTGTGGGCGGGGGATCGTCCCCCCCCCCCCCGCTACCAAGGACCAAATTCGGCCCTCACTACAAGACGGAATACACTCTTTTTTTTTTTTTCCTTGCATGTTTTCACAGCGGCCCCCCCCCCCCCCCCTCGCTACTGTGTGTGTGGGGGGGGGGAAACCGTGAACGGACCGTGAACGCCCCCCCCCCCTCGGTACAGAAGAGGGCCATCGCTACATGATGGAATAGACTGATATGCTTCCTCCCGCCGACCGAGGAGCGTTCGGACCGTGCCCCCCCCCCTCTTCTGCAGCGGGTGGGGGGGGGGCGTTCACGGTCCGAACACGGCAAATGAACCGTTTATCGCGGCGCACGCACTTCGTATTTCGTGCGCAGTACAGTTGTAAATTACCGATCGGTCAAAAGTCATTTTTGGATTACAGTTTTCAGGGATAAATAATAATTTAGCTTATAACACCTTACCTCTTCAAAGCAGCAGAGTCGTGGCGAACAGCTCTTCCCACGCGTCAGACGAACGCGACGCTGCTCCGCTCGTGGATCCCGATCAACATAATTCCATTACATATTGCCGTTTTGGCGAATGATTTATGACTTTTGTCGTCGGCCTCCGTCTATTCTGCTGGAATGAGTGCAGGTCCCACTTATGGGTGTTTTCCATGCTGCTGGGTGAGCCTGGGTCTGTAGTAGATTTGTACAGAGTCCTTCTGCAGCAGTAAATATCGCTTCACCCAGCCAGAATTTCTGTGCTTCAATTGGCTCCTGCGTTCACAGTAGGCGGGTCCTCCTTCCTAGATTTTCATTCATTGGCTCCTCAAGGTTTCAGAAACCCAATTCAAGGCTCTTATTAGTCGAATGAGAGGTCAATGAGATGAACTAATCTGTTCGCGGCTGTGTTTGTAGATTTTTTTTTCAGTGGCGCTTGGAGGGCACACCACCTACACCATCACCATCAATATCCTTATCATGCGTCATGCGCACGAGGGCGCACGAGCGCGCTCTCGCGCGCCCTCGTGCGTCATAGGATGCAGAGACTTGCCCGCCCGCGGAGCAACGGAGCGCAAGTGGTTAATGATGTTTAGAGAAGGGCAGACTTTGTAAACTGAATTAACTGAATAAAGTTTTTTTTTCAAAAGGGTGGGACTTCTGGGTCAGGTAGATTTCTTTTCAAACAGCACCTCACTGTGGAAATTAAGGTATCCAACACAGTATTGCAATTCTCACTGAGGGTTGACAGCAAATTACTGTTAGTAATTAACGGTTACATTGACACCTTTGAAGCAGAGTGATACATATCCATTGAAGCGTTGGCGTGCAGTTATCATGAAATATAGTAACTCCTGTAATCCCCATAGAGGATATGCACATGTCACTGAGCAGAACTTATGGCAGTTACAAAACACTGAGTGGCAAAAATGAGTGGCAGCAATAGGGCTTGTGCAGTAAAACATAAAAAACATACACAGAGTACCTGCTTGCATTGTGGAGAGCTAATCTCACCATTCCACCTTCTATTAATTGACAAAAAAAATATATAAATAATTACAGGCCCAAAACCAGCTCTTCACTAATGTGTGCTCATACCCACACATCATTACAGTCAAATAAACAGTGTGGTACTGACATCTAAAGTAAAAAAAAGGCACTTTTTGTACTGCTGTAACTAAATATTTTGTGCAATTTTTATGTTTTGCTGCATACAAACTAAAGCTGCCACATGTGTTTGCCACTCAAAACACATATGGCAGCTTGTGTAACTATGGTAACTGTCCTGTAACTACTAAGAGTTTTGTTCCAATGCATTCCCTCTATTGCCCAATCAAATTGCTCAGTCAGAACCAACTGTTGCATAAATATGGCCATGATGTCATTATGATCTCATCACTTTGACTTGATTATTATACAGAAGAAGAAACTGTGCTCAGGTCCTGAGCAATGTGAATGCAGGCCACTGGGGTAAAGGGGAGGAGGAAAAACACCGCCATGTGAGTATGCCCTAAGCTATGGTGATCTGAGAAATAAAACTTCACAAACATTGCAAACCACATTGCAGAGCCATCAACATCGCAGGCGACACCTCCCACCCCTCACACTCCCTCTTCAGCCCCCTGCCCTCGGGGAAAAGGTACCAAAGCCTCCGAGCCTGCTCCACAAGACTGCTAAACAGCTTTGTTCATCAGGCCATCAGGACCCTGAACTTCATCCCATGAACCCATGAACACTTCATCCCTACCCCTACACCCCTGACCATAATGCGCTCACCCGCACAATAACTACCTCAGCTGTTGGCACAGAAAGACTGGCACACCAACAGTAATACATCTGCCGCTGCATGTCTCTGCACTTTAACTGCAACCATTTGCACAAATATCTGCTGCTGTCTTATTGCTATACTGATCATGTGCTGTCACGCGGTGACCCTCGCGGGCCACCACAAGATGTCAAATGTCACCAGTGACTTTTGCATTGATGTTTTATTAACACGAACACAAGACATGGACACGAAACTATGAGCCGCTGTGGGCAAAAACACACTACACAGAATCCAAGGGATCGTAGGGCTACACCCAGCCACCTACGATCTAGCCGAGAACAAAGACATGAATAAAGACACGAACCTTAGCATGAATGTAGACATCACCCAAGGAATCACGAGGCATGTTTGACGAATGTTTGACGATACTGCTGCATCAACCTGCTGTCAGCGCCCGCTAATAAAGCCGGCCGCTAACGAGCAGTGATGCAGAACAGCTGATTGACTTTGACAGCCGGAAGCCCCACCGAGTGCTGTCACAATAAGAGCCCGGGGAGCCAGAATGTAATCCGCTGCTGTCAAAGCCGGCAGAGATGATGCATGGCCCGAGCGCGGACGAGATCGGCGCTCGGGTCATCACAGTACCCTCCCTCCGAGGGCGGGCTCAGAACACCCATAGACATCCGAGGCCCAGGCCCGGCGGGAGAGAATCAAATCCCAGAACGAGAACCAGAATACAGACAGAAAAAAAAAAAAAAAACAACTCAAAAATACATGAAACAGTTACACAGGCACGGAATAACAAAAAAAAAAAAAAAAAAAAAAAAGCACAACACTCCTGAAAGCACAAATCAAGATCAAGACAAGGCAAGAAAAAAAACAATACAAGGCACGATAACAAAAATACCACACTCTTAAGTCACAAAGCAAATACAACACAGGACAGAAAAAAAAACAGAACAATTACAGGGCTAGACTACCACCACGAATGACCTCTACCCCCGACAGTTCATGCCAACCGGTGGAGACCAAACGCCACGGGAACAGTTCAGGTGGTCTCCCCGCGTCCAACGGCCGACGGGTGGTCATGGGGGGCGGAACATGACCGAGCGGCTTACCACAGTCCCAGGCCCGGAAAGTCCACTCCTCCGGTGGCGGAATCAGATCACCCAGTAATACACACAGCAAGTCGGGTGGCCGACCCAAGGCGCCGAACCAGCGAAGCAGTTCCTCGGGCGGCCGACCCGCATCCCTCAGCCACCAGAACCGGGGAAAAACAGCCCGCGGCGGCCTCCCTGGTGAGGACAAAGCATGGGAGAGCCGGGGCGAGCGAAAAGGGACCCCCATGGCCCCCGGCGATGATGAGCAGGGGCGATGACTCCGAAGAGGGGAAAGAAGGCGAAAATGAGCCCGTACTAAGTCAGGCGGCGAAGGGTCTGCAGCTCCTCCACCGTCCTTGGACCACACCGGCGCTGCACCTCCGCTGGACCCCGATTGGGTCCCGGCTGCACCCACATCAGATCCCGATTGGGCCAGAACAGCACCTGCGGTGGACCCCAGTTGGGCCTCGGGCGCACCCACGTTGGACCCCGATTGGGCCAAACCAGCTCCCATCATGGACCCCGAATGGGTCTCGGGTGCACCCACGTCGGACCCCGATTGGGCCACAGCAGCCTCCACAGAGGACCCCGACTGGGCCGGAGCAGCACCGCTGACGACCTCCACCCGAACCTGGAACCTCCAACACAGCGACCATGACTGGCTCTGTGCCAGTGACACTGCAACAAAGCTCAGAGGACAGAGAAGAACCGGGATCAGCATCCCCGGCAGCAAAAGAGCCCAGCGAGACGAGCTCGGGTGCAGCAGGCGGCTGCCCCTGACTCGCCTCCCCAAGAGGCAGGAAAAAGTGCTCCGAGACAGGAGAAAGAGACACAAGAGAGAGCACTTGCCTGCACCCGGGTTCTGTCGCTGTCCAGGACTTCGTTGATCCAGGTTCAGAGCGAAGACGTTTGTCCGCAGGCTCCCACTCAGCTACGTCGGGCTCCGCAGCTGGCATGATGGTTTCTGCAGTCTGAGGTTCCTCTGACACTGACGTCCACACCGATGACCCATATGGCGTGGGGGCAGGGGACCCTTGACCCACTGGCTCGGACCGCTTTGGCGAGGAGACCTGGGGACGCTTCACTGTCGGCACAGGCTCCAGGCCGCAGTCCGCTCTTCTCCTCTGTACACGGCGTGGCTGCGGGGCTGGATCCAGGCTCTCCAGAACCACAGGCCCCCCCTTCGTCCGGCGACGTAGGCCTGGCGTCGTGGACCGCTCAGCGGAGGGAGACACAGAGGCAGCAGGTTTAGTTACCACAACTACAGCAGGTGGTAGGAGCTCGGGGGACTGCGAACCCCAAACTCCGCCCCCAGGAGTCAGACAAGGCAGATCACAATTATCATGTAAAGAATGAACTTGCACTTGTCTTTCTCCCGGAGGGAGGATGGTGCCTGCTGTAGGGGACGTAGTTCCTCCCTCTCCCCTCTGGATGGTGACAGAGGGCCCCCTGGAAGGACGAGGAGGAGCCGCTCTCAAAGGTCCACTGACGGGCTTCGCTGGCAGCGGGTCCAGCCGGGGATTCTGCTGAGGTTCACCTTGGCCGTGGTGCCGACATCTACTGGCTGATGTCGAGGCGAAGGTGAGATCAGGAAAACGCCGCTCTTGTGCAGAAACGGAGGCGAGCAAGGCAGCGAATTCAGGATAATCACTCAACTCGGGGTTCCTCTCGACCAACCTGACAGCCGCCGTCACGTGCTTGATAATCTGTGAAGGGTGAGTGGCAGAGCGAGCAGCTGCTACACGGTCTCTGATGGACGCAGCTGTCAAATGTAGCATCTCCGGGGGAATCCCGGCTGACGTCACGTTCACTCGGGGCTCACCCCTGGACGGTGCAAACTCCTGGGCCGGATCGGGGACAGGAACGGGATCCCGGAATGAGAAGCGAGGATGCCCCCTCTTCGGCTTCCTGCCGGAGTTTCCCTCCAGCCCACGGAGTATCTCGCGCTGTGCGGCGAGTTCAGCCCTCCTCGTCATCACCTCCCGGTGGTCATCGTAGTAGAGAGGAAGGTTGTCCAGAAGAACCTCAGTGTAGCCCAGGTGCCGGCGTATGTCGCTGGGAGTGTCGTATAGCGTAGCGGTGAATAGAGTTCCATCCACATACTCCAGAGCCTCTGCTAGCTCCGTGCCCAGGCGCCGACCGCAGCCCCTGGATGACAGCATTCTCCCAGCAAGTGACACCCAGACAGGGAAGAACAATTGTCCACTTAAAGCAAAAACTCACCGGGACGGCGTCTCGGTGTGGCGTCTCCGTTTAGATGCCTTGGCAGCAGTATACTGTCACACGGTGACCCTCGCGGGCCACCACAAGACGCCAAAAGTCGCCAGTGAGTTTTGCATTGATGTTTTATTAACACGAACACAAGACATGGACACGAAACTATGAGCCGCTGTGGGCAAAAACACACTATACAGAATCCAAGGGATCGTAGGGCTACACCCAGCCACCTACGATCTAGCCGAGAACAAAGACATGAATAAAGACACAAACCTTAGCATGAATGTAGACATCACCCAAGGAATCACGAGGCATGTTTGATGAATGTTTGACGATACTGCTGCATCAACCTGCTGTCAGTGCCCGCTAATAAAGCCGGCCGCTAACGAGCAGTGATGCAGAACAGCTGATCGACTTTGACAGCCGGAAGCCCCACCAAGCGCTGTCACAATAAGAGCCCAGGGAGCCAGAATGTAATCCGCTGCTGTCAAAGCCGGCAGAGATGATGCATGGCCCGAGCGCGGACGAGATCGGCGCTCGGGTCATCACATGTGCAGTCCTATCTTGTTAGTATCTGCACCTACACCACTGCATTGAACTAGAACTACAGGTATTACATCTCTAGTTTTCTGTATATAGGATTGCTGGGTTTCATCATCATTAATCATTTATCTTTATTTGCACTATGGGAGGTCTGGGTCTATCTTTTGCCGCCATTTGCACTACGGGTTGCATTACTGTACATAGACTGCTGTTGCTGTTGTTGTTTTTTCCCCAGCCTTACTCCTTTTTCTTTTTTATATTGTGCACACCACTGAAGAGAGAGAGAAACACCATTTCAATTCTCCTGTATGTCCTGTACGTATAGTAGTATTGACAAATAAAATTTTTGAATGTTTCCTCAAGAATAAATGTTTAAACACAACATGAAAAAACTGAGGTTTAATCAAAAAGGTTAAACATTAATATGTTTCAAACTAAGTGGAGATAATTGAATAAATGGGCACCTAAGCATCTATCTATAAATGCAGCGTGTGTGTGTGTGTGTGTGTGTGTGTGTGCGTGCGTGCGTGCGCATGTCTGTGTGTGTGTGTGTGTGTGTGTGTGTTCCTCACATACAGTGGTGTGAAAAAGTGTTTGTCCCCTTCCTTATTTCTCATTTTTTTGTATGTTTGTCACAATTAAATGTTTCAGATCATCAAACAGATTTAAATATTAGACAAAGGCAACACAAGTAAACACAAAATGCAGTTTTTAAATGAAGGTATTTAAGATTAGGGAAAACAAATCCAAACCTACATGACCCTGTGTGAAAAACTGATTACTCCCTAAACCTAATAACTGGTTGGGCCACCCTTACCAGCAAGAACTGCAATCAAGCGTTTGCGATAACTGGCAATGAGTCTTTTACAGCGCTGTGGAGGAATTCTGGCCCACTCATCTTTGCAGAATTGTTGTAATTCAGCCACATTGGGGGGTTTTCGAGCATGAACCGCCTTTTTAAGGTCATGCCACAGCATCTCAGTCAGATTCAGGTCAGAACTTGGACTAGGCCACTCCAAAGTCTTCACAATTAGGGAGGGATCATGTGTATTAGGGAGGGATCATGTGTTTCTGAACCCTCCCTTAGTTATGCTGCTAATAGGTTTAGTCAGCCGGGGGACCTCCAGTAATGCACTGGGCCTCACTCCTTTCCTCACTCTCTATGAAATATTTTTTTTTTGCTGGTCATTAACATTTGTTTGTTCTCTCCCATAGATTGAGTCCCCATCGTGCTGTTTGCTCTCTACATGTCTGTTCTTTTCTTCTTCTCTGTCCCCTCACCCCCCAGCCAGTCGCAGCAGATGACTGCCCCTCCCTGAGCCTGGTTCTGCTGGAGGTTTCTTCCTGTTAAAAGGGAGTTTTTCCTCTCCACCGTCGCCAAGTGCTTGCTCACAGGGGATCGCCTGATTGCTGGGGTCTTTCTGCAACTGTGGGGGTCCTCCCTACAGTTGATAGTGCTATGAGATGACTGCTGTTGTGAAATGGCGCTATATAAATAAAGTTGAATTGAATTGAATTGAATTGAATTTTGTTTTTCTTAAGCTATTCAGAGGTGGACTTGCTGGTGTGTTATGGATCATTGTACTGCTGCAAAACCTAAGTGTGCTTCAGCTTGAGGTCACAAACAGGCGGCTGGACATTCTCCTTCAGGATTTTTTGATAGACAGCAGAATTCATGGCTCCATTTACCACAGCAAGTCTTCCAGGTCCTGAAGCAGCAAAACAGCCCCAGACCATCACACTACCACCACCATATTTTACTGTTGGTGTGATGTTCCTTTTCTGAAATGCTGTGTTACTCTTATGCCAGATGTAATGGGACACACACCTTCCAAAAAGTTCAACTTTTATCTTGTCAGTCCACAGAGTATTTTCACAAACGTCTTGAGGCTCATCAAGAAGTTTTCTGGCAAAACTGAGATGAGCCTTTTTCTTCTTTTTGTTCAGCAGTGGTTTTCGTCTTGGAACTCTGCCATGCAGGCCATTTTTGCCCAGTCTCTTTCTTATTGTAACGTCGGGGCCATTTTAAGGGGAGCAGGGATTTCCCAGCATGCTTTGCCAGTTTGAAACCTTACTGTGTGTGTTAAATGTGTTACTTCTGAGTTATACTGCTGTGTCATTATAACTGCATTATAATGGCCCAGCAGTGTTTAGCAGGATTAGGGCAAGATGTATCATGTGTGTGTAACCGTGATGTAAACAGAGGTCTGTGAGAATGACCTCCCCGGCTCTGTGTACTAAGTTGCAGGTTGGGGGTCGGGGTGTGTGTAAAATAAATCAGGTTGATCACAGCCATCTGCTCCATTGTCTTTTTGTGTGAACCCTTGCAAACGTCACACTGGTGTCAGAAGTGGGATATGGAGCGAGATGAGGATCCAGGCGGAGGTACAGCGGCCGGAGCGATTCATCGCTCAGCCGGGAACGGAGTGTAGAGCTGAGACGCCGGCCCCTGGAGAGCTTTGCCGCGATGGACGGAGCAGAGCAAACCAGCCCTGCTTCCCGCCCTTTTCAGGGCAGGACGGGCTGGCGATTCCAGAGCGACTAGGAGCGGCAATCGACCGGGAAATGACAGTCTCATCCATCCAGCAGCGGGCCAAGATTCCCCGCTACAACGGCGAGAACCTGTTGGATGACCGCCTGGCCCAGGTCGAGTTGGCTGCCGCGCTGATCATCAGAGGAAACCACCGTGCTGAGAGCGAGTGGAGGAGGAGCTACGGCAGATCACAGCAGCGCGTGCACGAAAGAGACAGCCGTGGCGACGCGAGGAAGGACGGCTTCCGCTGCACAGAGCCAGGGTACATGGCATGGTACTGCCCCGCACACAGCGCACGACAAACTGGCCCCTCGCCGACGCTAAATTAGAGCGAGGTGGCATGGACGGGAAAAAAAGCCGCCTCCTGCAGATGCTTCCCCCGGCAGATGACGTCACAGAGGCGCAGGAGCGACGAAGATGCGGCCACTTTCCAGGCGCGGCAAGGGCTGGACGCATGGATGCGGGCCAGCGGCCGCCTGGGAGAACTGGCAGCGGTGGGAGTCGGCCGGAGCGGGCCTGGGACTCCCGCTGCCAGGGAAGGGACTGTGTGTGGTCCTACAGAGGCTGTCAGATGTGTCCATCCGCCCGCTGATGACCAAACCGGGACCCTACCCCAACCAGATTCTCCGACCGAGACTCAGATGGCCCGTGCATGCCGCTTTGGCACCGGGCTGACTCGCATTGGATTTCTGAAAGTGGACTTTGAATTTTCTGGGGACAGAAACCAGTCCAGGGGGGGGCAGTGTAACGTCGGGGCCATTTTAAGGGGAGCAGGGATTTCCCAGCATGCTTTGCCAGTTTGAAACGTTACTGTGTGTGTTAAATGTGTTACTTCTGAGTTATACTGCTGTGTCATTATAACTGCATTATAATGGCCCAGCAGTGTTTAGCAGGATTAGGGCAAGATGTATCATGTGTGTGTAACCGTGATGTAAACAGAGGTCTGTGAGAATGACCTCCGCTCCTGTCTGTGCTGAGAAGCAAGTTGGGGGGTTGGGGTGTACAAAATAAATCTGGTTGATCAGAGCCATCTGCTCCATTGTCTTTTTGTGTGAGCCCTGCTTACGTCACATTATGGTGGAGTCATGAACACTGACCTTAACTGAGGCAAGTGAGTGCAGTTCTTTACTTGTTGTGGGGTCTTTTGTGACCTCTTGGATGAGTCGTCGCTGCGCTCTTGGGGTAGTTTTGGTCAGCCAGCCACTCCTAGGAAGGTTCACCACTGTTAAATGTTTTTGCCATTTGCGGATAATGGCTCTCACTGTGGTTCGCTGGAGCCCCAAAGCTTTAGAAATGACTAGAAAATTGAACTCAGCTTTCCAAAGATGTGATAAACCACAGTTAATTTATGTTTTAATAGGGGGGCAATCACTTTTTCACACAGGGCCATGTAGGATTGGATTTTTTTTATCCTTAATAATAAACTGCTTCAATTAAATACTGCATTTTGTGTTTACTTGTGTTATCTTTGCCTAATATTTAAATTTGTTTGATGATCTGAAACATTTAAGTGTGTCAAACATACAAAAAAATGAGAAATCAGGAAGGGGGCAAACACTTTTTCACACCACTGTATCTCTAAAACCGTTCGTCAGACTCGTCTCAGATTTTATACTGTGTGTTCTTTGCTGAGGTTACAAGGGTGTGCATCCTCGAGTATGGAGTTGCTCAGTCCAAATATGAAATTTTTATCAATAAAAGTTTTGCAACCTCTCTGTTTCCTCATGTTCTGGCTTCTAGAAGTGTGGGCAGGGTTTCGGATTGACTCCGTACTGACTGGATAATACGCGGCATCACGACCTGTCACCAGAGTGCTCTGTGAACAAAACAAGGAAGTGAAAAGTGACAAATTTGACCAGAAAGATAATACTGATTTTTGGAAGGAGCTTAGACGGATTAGTAATAGTAAAACGCCTTTGCCCTGTACTTTGGAAGGTATTTCAGGTACAGAAAATATTGTGGATCTTTGGCGGCAACACTTCTACTCATTATTTAATTCAACTAAGGATGAAACTTATAAGGTAGGGAAAGTAGAAAGGGACAATTCGCTCCTGATTGACACCCATGCAGTGACCAAAGCCATTAGAGAGCTATCAGATAACAAAGCGAGTGGTTTAGACTGTATTTCTGCTGAGCATCTTAAATACGCTAGCTCAAGAATTGCTCCTCTTCTTGCAATCTGTTTCACCAGCTTCATGATTCATGGGATGTTACCAGAATCATTATTGTCTGTTGTGTTGGTACCAGTCATTAAAGATAAAGCTGGCAAGCTGTGTAGCCTGGATAATTACAGGCCCATAGCTATAGCCAATATAATATCTAAAGTACTGGAAAAAATCCTGTTTGAAAAATTAAATGTATTCATCCAATCTACTGATCATCAATTTGGATTCAAACCCCATCATGGAACAGATCTGTGCATATATGCCTTAAAAGAAATTATAAATTTCTTTTAAGAAATGTCTGTGTCTGCTTCTACAATCAGTGTTTTGCTTCCGCTAGTAGTTAAGTTTGCAAGAACACAAGCACACATATGCGCATGCATGTGTAACAAATCCCTGTATAGTAGGATCTCTGGGCGCAGCTCGTCGCCGCTGAAACTATGTATATTAGCTGCTCTTGCTTGCTTGTTTTTTTTTATTGTTGCTCTGAGTGTTGCTATCCCTGTGCTGTTGCAATCCTGGAATTTCCCCGTTGTGGGACTAATAAAGGCTTATCTTATCTTATCTTATCTTAAATAAGTACAGAAATCAAAATTCTTCAGTTTTTCTGTGCTTTATTGACGCCTCCAAGGCGTTTGATCGTGTTAATCACAGGATACTGTTTAGGAAAATGATTGACAGGGGGGTTCCCAAGTACTTAGTACGTATCCTGATTTACTGGTACGCACATCAGAAGATGCTGGTGAAATGGGGGAAGAGTCATTCATCCCCATTTGGTGTGAGCAGTGGTGTCAGACAGGGCAGTATATTGTCCCCTATTCTATTTAATCTTTACATGGATGAGTTGTCAAAGCAACTGAATGCCTGTAAAACTGGGTGTATAATAGGGAATAAGTTAGTGAATCATTTTATGTATGCTGATGATCTAGTTATTCTCAGTCCAAGTAGCGCTGGTCTTCAGGAGTTATTAAGAGTGTGTAGTGCTTATGGAGTTGAAAATGACATAAAATATAATACAAATAAGAGTTGTGTGCTGATCTGCCGCACTAAAGAAGATTTGTTAATGAAATTCCCTGTCTTTGAATTGGCAGGTAGGGAATTAATTGTCAGGGATAAAATTAAATATCTGGGACATTTTATTAATGATAGAATGACTGATGATGATGATATTTTCAGACAACGCTGCAAAATCTACATGCAAGCTAATATTCTTGCACGCAGATTTGGTTTTTGTTCAGATGAGGTGAAACTGGTTCTTTTTAAAACCTATTGTACACCTTTATACACTGCCCATTTATGGATAAACTATAGGAAACTAAGTATGCAGAAATTACAGGTTGCCTACAATGATGCCTTAAGAATTTTACTTAAAAAGCCTCGATGGTGCAGTGCTTTCGAGTTATTTGTCTCATCACGTGTAAATACTCTGCATGCAGTAATAAGGAATTTTATGTATAAATTCATCTGTCGGCTTGATGTATCTAGAAATGAAATCATTCAAGTCATGTCTAGCATTAAGCTCAGTTCTATTCGCTGTCAGTCACAGTTTAGAAGGCACTGGTACAGTTGTCTTTTTAAGTCTTTTTAAATTCTGTACTGTCTTTGTACTTCTCTTAGC
Source organism: Pholidichthys leucotaenia (assembly GCA_020510985.1). Lineage (NCBI taxonomy): Eukaryota > Metazoa > Chordata > Actinopteri > Cichliformes > Pholidichthyidae > Pholidichthys > Pholidichthys leucotaenia. The sequence continues at coordinate 328,538,042 of CM035840.1, read as the reverse complement.
AGTTGTGTCTTAGTGTTTCTTGTAACTTTTTGATTGTTTCAACTGTCTTGTTTTCTACTTTTTACTTTTTACTTTTTTTGATGGACCTTGAGTCTGGAATAAAGTCTTTGATTGATTGATTGATTGATTGATTGAATACTGAAGATTTAATGCTTAAAAAAAATATACTATAATGTTGCTGTGATTGCGTAGCTCTAAGGATAATTCGGCATATGTGGAGAACACGAGGTGCGCTAGGGGGAAGCAGCACCCAGATCACCTTACAGCAGTCCTTTGCAGGGAGCCCAGCCCAGCCTGCCCGGTTGAAGGGACTCTCAGCTCCTGCTACCCATGCTTACCCGTGCGCCACCACTGTCCTTTGTGGCACTGCGGGTTCAACATGGCGTTCCTCCTAGCGCATGATTGTGGAGTGGAATGGCCAGATCAATTGCATATCATATGCATACACATATGCACACTTTGACCAAGTCAAAGTCAAGTCAAAGTCAACTTAATTGTCAATTCTGCCATATGTACAGCACATACAGAGAATTGAAATTACATTACTTTGAGACCCACGGTGCAGCAAGGTAAACACTAAGTAGGAAATATGAATACAGAGTATAACATCTAACACCAAACATTAAACATTGAACATCAGTGCAACTGATTAAACCTTGACCGTGACCAAACACATAAAAACACCCAAATAACGAAAATCATTTTATATTTATTGACAAATGGGCAACACTGACAGTTGCAGCCAAACGGGCCATTCTGCTGTGTTTAATAATGTTGGGTGTTTTGTGCTTGTAATATTGCTAAAATATAAAAGGATGCACTTTAATGGGTCTCAAATATTTGTAAACGTGTCCTGTTATAGTGCTGCATGAGTTTATTGGCGATGGACTATAAACTACACATACTGTATAAACTAAAATAATTATAATGGTGACTGAACAACTCCCGTTCCCCAAAGCGTAAGATACAACACTTATGAATTTAACTCATAAAAGATCACACAAATAAGTCTGACAATCAAATAAACACGGGTTCTTATACAGTCGCTAACATTGGATGTTCCATTCATTTTCATTAATTCTGTAATTAATACTCACACTGTGGCACATATGTTTGGTTCATATTTCCCACAAGAGTGTGGCACATACTGTATGTCTGGTTCATATCTCCCACAAATGTGTGGCTTATGTGGATTGGGGGCTTCATGTCTTGAGGGACAAAGAGTCTGGGTCGACAGGGGTCGACAGGAGACAGGAGGTGTGAGTTTTGACCTTTGTCTCAGAGAAGAGGCCCTGGGGGGATTCCCAGAACATCGGAGAATAAGAGACAATGGTGAATCTTCAAAGACTTGCATTGTGACTGAATGTTTGCAGAAGCACCATGTGACTTGAGTTCTTAATCCCCGAGAGGTATAAGAATGTGATGTGACATGATTCTGCCTCTTCTTTCTACTTGAGAATGTTGGATGATTGTGTTCTGCAATAAAGCCGAACCTGAGGAATAAACTCAGCCTCATCATTGAACACAACTTCCACAACACAATCAAATAAATCTTAGTGTTCAGTCCCTTTCACGTTAGTCAAAGTCTAACATGTGGGATTGCCTACATACACTGTAGGCTACTCCTCTGTATTCCACTTTCAAACACAGCCTACATTTGGGCCTGTAAAGCCTGACTGGCCTACCTGTTTTCACACAAGAATGCTTGCTTTCGACAGGCATGCACAAGTAAAAACTAATGTAGACTAATTTGAATTTACTGTTTTAAGGACATTGTTTATATTACAGTAGATATGTGTAGCTTCATTCTTTGGGTTTTTTGTGCTGCTGTAAAATCTTTAAAATACAGATTCCCACACCATATTCAACCGTTTCAGGAATACAGAGGCCACGTGTTGCAAGACCTGCTGCCTTTAAAAATTCAGTCATTCCTGCTGGAATTACACCAGATCTGAGACCAGATGGTGAACTTCAGCAGCAGCCAATGACACGTCTGTCAGGATGACCGAAACTCTTCTGTCCTTTTAATTTTTTCCTCATAGTCTGGCTAAATTAAACTTAATTATTTTATAGACTAGAGTGAATAAAACAATAACTTCCATCCATCCAGCTGTTCTAGTCTTTAGGATGAAACAATGAAGGGAAATTGCAGAAAAAGGCAAATGTTGCATCTCTTAAAAAAGCAATTAGTCTTGTGGAAGGTGGACACATCTTGGTTACACACTGCCTCCTGGTGGTTACAATCTTTCCTTATCTTCTGGGAAAATGGAAATAAACTTTCCATGCAAACAGTTGCATCTATAAAAAAAGGGGGGGGGGGCTCCATAATATAGGGAACAACAGTGTCCTCCGATCTATATGAATTTGGCATTTATCACAGAAAACATATTTTGAGTTTGTCAAAAGAACAACTTTCCACATCCGTCTCCATCTTACCACAATTCCATCCTGATTAGCTCCATCTTTATCTTAAACGCATTAAGATGAACAGTTTTCTGACATTTCCGTTCTTGTCTCTGATTACTTGCAGCACTTTTACTCTTTTATTTTGTCTCTGCCGTTTCTCTAAAAATGTTTCTGATGGCGTGTCCGCTTCTGTGTGAAAGGAGATCAGAAAATCTGAGACTGTGGAGGAACAAAATAAGTTCAGGCGAGATGCGACAAGCTGAAGGTTTCAGAGTTTTATTCCTCCATCATCATGAGACACACTGTAGCGCTGTGCACTGTGCTGTGTGTGTGCGTGTGTGTGCTGTCTGAGGCATGTAAAGTCAGCTCTTTTATACAGACAAGACAGAATGCATGGCACATTTGCATACTGACATACATATCAGTCAATACATATCAATGGCGTGATTAACTGGCGCCGGACTTCCTCTCCTTAATCCGGGGATGTATAACAATAGTCATTGTTCTGGTTATCCCCTAGGGGCTCTCTGTTCATATGCAATCCCTGCTGAGCGTGAATAGTATCAGCCTGCATTGTGCTGGGTGCCCACAAGACAACAGCAGAAGTCGCAGCGTGTCAAGTCGTCAGAAGTTGGTCTCAAGTTAAAGTAGCCAGCTTATATTTACCCAGGTGATTTTTAAAAGGGGATAGGATTTTCACAAATTTAGTATAAAGTACAAATAAAATAAATAAAAATGTTGCAAACTATAATTTAATTACATAGAATAAAAATCTAACCAGCATCCAGATGAATGTTGCAAATGTACAAGAAAAAACGTTGCTTATTTATGAAAAAGGTGCAAAATTACAGGAAAATTGTTACAAATTCATGAGAAAAAAGTTGCAAATCTACATGGAAAAAAAAACTGCAAATTAACAGGGGAAAAAGTTACAGATTTGCAGAAAAAAAGCTGTAAATTCAAAAGATGTTGCAAATTTACAAGAAAAAAGTTGCTTATTTATGAAAAAAAGATGCAAATTTACATGGAAAAAAAAATGCAAATTTACTGGGAAAAGTTACAGATTCGCAGGAAAAAAGTTGTAAATTCAAGAGAAAGACGTTGAAAATTTACAAGAGTTGCAGATTCACAGGAAATAAATTGAAAATTCTGAGGGAAAATGTAGCAAATTTATGAGAAAATTTGCAAATTTAATTTACAAGAAAAAAGGTTGAAATTTTTACCTGAAAAGTTGCAAATTTATGAGAAAAAAGTTGAAATTTTACAAGAAAAAAGTTGCTTATTTATGAAAAAAGGTGCAAAATTACAGGAAAAAAGTTACATTCATGAGAAAAAAGTTGCTAATTTATGAGGAAAAAAGACGCAGATTTACAGGGAAAAAGATTGGCTTATAACTGGTGCTTCATTTGTTTTTTATTCTGTAACATAATACAGAAAAGTTTATGATGATATTCTGTCACTCAGAATATGCCACTCAGTGGGCAGCTGTGGCGCAGGTGTAGTGTGGCCGACTACTGATCGGAGGGTCAGGGATTCGATTCCCACTCTGTCTGCAGTCTGCATGTTTTAGTGTCCTTGAGCAAGACCCTGAACCCCCAGTTGCTCCTGGTGGGCCAGGCCAGCGCCTGTGCGTGGCAGCTCTGCCGTCTTCAGTGTGTGAAGGGGTGGACAGCAGGATCTGTAAAGCGCTTTGGTCATCTGGAGATGAGGAAAAAGCCCAACATAGGTGAACACCATTTAAACCTATAGGGGGGGGGGGTGGCATCCCCTCTCAAATCACCCACTATATTTACCAAAGTACGAGTAAGCAATTTACAATAAAAAAAAAAGTAGCAAATTTGTGAGGAAAAAAAAGTTGCAAGCTGAAGAGAGTTTAAAGTAATTTTGAGCCCAGCATAAAGTAGTCTGGCTGAGTGGTCCAAGGTCCCTGATTTTAGGCTCCAGCCTCTCAGGGGCCGTGGGCTGGAATCTCACCACCACCATATGCACTTCAGTAATTTATTGGACATGTAGCGGTGACGTTTTATGATTAAATTTGCAACTTTAGCCTCACTAATATGGCGCAAATTTATCATATGTTGGTTCATCTTTTTTTGTCAGTTGTGGCAGATGACGGCCCCTCCGGAGGCTTCTTCCTATAAATGCCATAAAAGCCATAAAGCCACTTTCAAACTACAACTGGCAAGCCGCAGTCATGGGCTCCAATAGCACAGATTAACACCTCAACAGCTCTCCATGGCTTTTTCACACGCAGGTCTGATTTCCTGCAGTAAGTCCACTACTCCAGTGCATCAGGCTTCAACGCTGCTGTCAAACGAGCCGTGAGCCTGGAAGCAGGAACGTCGCCCCGCGTCAGACTCGGCACAGATTAGTGGTTGATTGGAATACACCAATCTAAGAGTTCAGTGATTGCTGCTCTTTGTCCTCCATTTTAACGGACATCTTACATAATTGCCATCTGTCATTTGTTTCATATCGGCACTGAATAGCTTTCATATTCACAGAGAAGGTGTGTGTGTGTGTGTGTGTGTGTGCGCACTTGTGGGGCCATGTTTCTGTTTAAGAGTATAATAGGTAGCCTGTTACTGAATTATTTAAAGATAAAGCACATACCATGACTCAACACATAAAAGCAAATGAAACAGCATATTGACAGTGGGGCAGAATCAGTTTTATTTTCCTGTAAATACTCATGATTAAGACAGACCCTTGATCAGAAAAGAAGCATTAGTAGACATGAACAAACATGATCGTTGACCTATGGCATTCAGCTTAATCCCTATAGTGTAAAGTGTGACAAAGCAAGAAGGACGTGGGTCTACAAATGAGCTGGTGGTCCCTAAAGGACTCAGCCCCCCCACAATCTAGGTGCAGATCTACACATCTTCATCAATAGTTTTCTGTAGGAATGCACTTCAAATATACGCTTTTACATTCAACTTTTGAGAAAAAAACAGTAGCATGAATGCTTCCTATCTCAGGTTGTACAAAACTTGTATTTTACTGTAGTACTGACAAGGACAGAATAGTTCAATATTTGAGGAGGCTGACATCATAAGCATATCACCTCTTTGTCTTATGGAACAAATGCAGCTCTTTTCCCCCAAACACCATTCACTAGCATAATCAACACAAATCAATACTGAGATGAGGTCCGCATCTGGGGGGGGGGGGGGGGGGGGGGGGGTGTGCGTGTGAGCTTTAGGAGTCACTTGGTGCCAGTCAGTCTTTCCAAGAGGTAAACAATCCAGTATGAATCTTCACTTAGCATCAGCAGCAACGATTTCCTGACGAAAATATAAACATTCAAAAACAATCAGCTGATGTAATTATATTTGTAAATCTACAAGAAGTTAGTTAACCCGAAGATACAGTCATACATACAAGCATTCACACAAGCAAGCACATTATCTTTTAAAGAGTGGCAATCAATAAAGACCATACACTCCAAAATGTTTCACTCACAACTAGATTAGTTGATATAATAGCTACAATACTTTGTGTTTATGTACTTAATTGGCACATAATGTTATTTATATAATTATACATTGCACTGTTTATTATTCCAGGTGACACATGCCATTCTCCTGGGACTTCCTTCTCATGTGAGGCTACGTTTGTTAGCCATTAGAATTTTAGCTGCTAGCGTGACTACTTTAATACGACATAAGTCTGTTAGAGAGACTTGTTTGCTGCTTTGTTAGATGCCAACCCCCTTTTATAATCATTTGTTGGTGAGCACACTTGCTAGGAATAGTGCTAACAATTAGCCTTAATTAACAGAACAAATGCAGTTCAGAAGGCCACTGTCAACTGTAAAACTGAGTGTTCCATACTTTTTATTTATACAGCAGAGTTCCACTGACCTCTCTTAATCAAGGACACCCTGTTCACATTCACACCAGGAAGCTGCCCAGAACAACCACAGACTGACCTGTGGCTACTGAGCAGCTCCACAGGAGCAGTTGGGGTTTGGGGCCTTGCTCAAGGGCACCACAGTGGGGTTAAGGAGGGTGCGGCAAACACTGCTATGTTATCTGTCCCACCCAGATCTGGACCGGCAGGATCAGACTGCCCTAGAGGCCATCTGATCTGAGATAAGGCCATCTGTCCATGTCTCTCTAATTGCCCTAGAGGCCATCTCCAAATGTGCGACAATCCCATCCATCCATCTTCTTCCACTTAATCCTTTTCGGGTCGCGGGGGGGGCTGGAGCCTATCCCAGCATCTTTGGGTGACAGGCAGGGTACAGCCTGGACAGTTCACCAGTCCATCGCAGGGCCAACACAGAGAGACAGACAACCGTTCACTCTCACAGTCATACCTAAGGACAATTTAGAATCCCCAGTTTGATCCCACTAGACTCAAATGTTTAAATGCTCAATGAACATCAATGGAGTTTTTTTCTGCCATAAAAGCAGTACAAAAGCTTACTGGTGCACGCTGACCTTTTCTGACCAGGACAAAACCCAGTGTTAAATGGCTCTTAGGAAATTACTCCATCTTTACTTGAACAGCTCCATCACCCCGAGCATATTTGCATGCCCAAATATACAGTATAAGAAATTCTACTGGGGCTGATAATGGATTTACAAACCGTTCTTGGAAATCATAAACACAAATCTCTAGAAACATAACAAGAATCTATAAGTTCCAGCATTACTGAGATGAAAAAAGGTTCAGAACTTCATGTCACCTGTTCTGTGTGAAGCAGTTTCCGTCACTTTGTGCCATTGTACTTGACTTCCTTTCCACATTTCTTCAGTGTTTCCATGAGAATTTCCACATCCCTGTCAGACTCGATCCAAACCAGTTTCTTGGGCAGGTCGATTTCAAACTTCACGTCTGAGAGCAGAAAACAAAGGCAGGCTTTGTCTGACTGAGTAGACCAACAGCACTGCATTAAAAAAAATACTATGCTGTGTCTCACATGACAACACTTTAAGCCAAGTGAAACGCACAAGAAAATGATAAAGAAAGAAAAGCTGCCAGAATCTGCAGCAAAAGCTTAAAGGGATGTAAGTTTTCTTACCGGTTTTATGTGGATTAGTGTAGTTAGTAGAGGGTTTCAGTTTAAAATGTGTGAAAAGTCAAAGGCAAGTGTGAGTGAAAAGTCAGCGGCTGCTAGGAGAGCACCTGTGAAGCGCAGTATTTTTACATGCTTGGTGGACATGCAGCCTAATGTGTTCATTTTTACAGACAAACAAGCAATGTGGCTAGCTATGGATTAATCATCTTAATCCACTTCTTGACCCTGGTTACATGGTCACAATAAACCGATTACTGGGAATAAACTGATAATCGCAATAATCAGTTTTGTTGTGTTTACATGCACTGAATAAACGGATTATTGGAGGGTAAACCTCTTGAGTTAAAATGACTCCGATTACACAGCCTTTAACGGATTATTGAGTTTACATGGCTACTCGAATAATCAGATAAATCCAGAAATCCAATCATAACCGGTTTATTCATGTACATGTAAACATGGTCCTTCTTTAGTTTCAACAAGTTTACTGCAGACATGAAAGTGAATGGGCCTAAGGTTACCTCCTAGGTGTTCAAGCAGCAAGACATATCAAACATAATTTTTAAGGCATTTTATAAGTGAGTTTTGATTTAGGACAATATGTCATTTTAAGGAAATACACCCTTCGGCAATATTTTGTCTTTATAAAGAATTTAATGCATAAAGCCCACCAGAGAAACTGAGAATCATTTTTTTTAATACTCTGAAAACCATCTTAAGATTAGAATCTGGCCCATCAAGGTATAATCAGTCTTGGAACAAAAAAAAAGTCCAGGATGAAATTAGGAAGATCATCTCATAATATGACTGAAAATGCAACCAACCTATCAGCCAACAATAGTGCAAGTAAAAGCAAAGAGAGAAAAAAGGAAAATAACTTGTCATTTGGACTGGGCCCTTGACCATTAGACTCGTCATTAAATATTTTTACCGCCTAACCCTGACTTTGTTAATTTCTTAGCATAAGTAACAAAAGTGAAAGTGAAATTTAAGATGAAAAAACAAACAAAAAACTGAAACTGCAGCGAACTGAGTCTCCAACAAGGACTCTGCTTTCATTGTTCCAAGCTTTGTATCAGTAAGTATTACAGTCTGAAAGTGTCAGCAGTCATCTGCAGAGACCATCCAGTGTGCGTCTGACATGTGATGCAGAATGAACGGAAACATACTCTGCACCCAGATGAGAGCACTACAAGTGTTGGTTTAAAAAAAAACACATCTAATTAAGTTATGGCTGTAGAACCTTTTTAGGTTTCCTGCAATTATTGTTGTCATGTCAAGGTGGCTATATAAATATAGCGTGAAATGCCCAAGGATACACAAAGAAACAAGGTCATCCAAAACTTTTCAGATCCTTGTCACAAGAGGTGTCTTGCAATGAGCTAATAATACACAAGCAGTGATCATCGGGTACGAAGGTCTTGCATTATTTAGCAAGAGCATTTAAAACCTAAGATCTGCTTCTTCTTCTTTTAGATTTGATTGGCGATTGGCAACCAGCTTACAGGTGCATTACCGCCACTGACTTGATTATCATCACTCTATATCCCTGTATAAGGAGTTCTGAACAACTCCCTATGTGTGAAAAAATTATCCGTCCTTGGACTGCGTCCTCGGCAGCACCGCCACACACTTTATATATATATATATATATATATATATATGTCTGTCTTTCTATGTGTCTTCTTCTTTTTAGATTTGATTGGCAGTTGACAACCAGCTTACAGGTGCATTACTGCCACATACTTCACTTTCTTTCAGTCTCAGTTGTTTTTCCCTCCTAACTTTGTGACATTTTTCTCATAGCTTCGTGACGTTCTTCTTCTTTAATCTCGTATCCGCATCTCATCTCATTATTCTTCTAGCTGTAGTCTGTACCTGCATCTCTCATTATTCTTCTTTTAGACTTGATTGGCGGTTGATCCACCAGCCCATGATGTCTGTGAACTTAAAGATCCCCCACTTAACAAGTCCTCAACTGCTTCCCACTGTAGCCCCTTAATGCCAAGATATTTTTCTGCTGCTTTCACAATGATTTTGAATTTTTCTGTTTTCTTGGAAGTCTGTGCAGTGCAGTTTATCACATCTACCACAAATAAGACAAAATTATTTTCCTTCAAAACCAGAGTATCTTCCTGAATTATACTGCATGCACTGCAAGTCTGCACACTTCCCCTGTTCGAGTCCATTCCCACTTTTTTAGCTGGCACCTTTTTCGCAGCTTCTGCATATGTTAGTCCCTGGGAGGCTTTTACCTGCTGAATTTCTGCTGCTCTTTTGCTGGCTTCACAACCTCGATATGCGGAGCTATGTTCACCACCACAGTTACAGCACTTTAAGTTGGCTCCTCTTTCACACTTTCCATATTCATGTTCACCGGAGCATCTGGCACATTGCTGTCTACCTTTGCATATCGCTGCTACATGACTAAACGTTTGACATTTGAAACATCTGAGTGGAGGAGGAACATAAAGTCTGACTTCATAGCTCATGTAGCCAATATGCACCTTACTTGGCAGTCTTGTTTCATCAAATTTTAACATTACTGACAGACTATCACATTCTTCGCCATTTCTATTAGCTTTCAATCTCCATACCTTTGTCACTTTTGCTCCAGTTAAGTTGGTCCAGTTAAGTTCCTCATTACTTCATCAGTTGAGACAGCCGTTGAAATGCCCGATATCGCTCCTCTCATTGCCTTATTTCCTTCCAATACTGAACACTGCACATTTTTCCCTCCATCTGAGTGACTCTGATTGCTTTTCCTTGTTGAACGCTATCTTTAAATGCAACCAGCAACGAACCACTACGAAAAACCCTTGCATTTAAAACTTCACCAAGTAACCCATTAATTGCATTTGTGAGCTTAATTGGGTTCCACTCAAGAAATGATGCCCCTTCCTGAGTAAGTTTAATGATTACTTTCCACTCCTTCTGTTCATTCCGGGATCGTTCATCCTCTAATTCCTCAGCACTTGATAACAGTCTTGACTGAGTTTCTTGATGTCTACTTTTCTTTCTTTTAGACTCCACCATGCTCCAAACTTCCTCTTCCTCGCTTCGCACATCCATTCCTCTTAGTTGAATTTGTATCCTAGTCGATCGCTGCCTTCTTCTTCAGCAGAGAGTTGCCACCTCTTCATGCCATGGCTACACCCATGATTTCCTCCCTAAGATCTGCTGCACATCATCACTCTATTAAAGCAAGAAATCTCTGTGTGTGTGTCTGTCACGTTTATAGGATGTCATGCCATGTCATATAGACCATCACTCAGCAACGAAGAGATACTCATCACCCGATTACCAATAGGACACAGCACTTTAAACCACACCCGCAATTCAAAACCATGGAAACTGTGGAATGGGACTTGCCAGAAAAAGGAAAGAAGACATACTCATCACCCGATTAACAATAGGACACACTAATTTCAACCACACGCTACATAGAGCAATAGAGTGAGGAGAACTGCTGCACATCAGGAAAGATCCCGTGAAGATGACACAGCTGAGGTTCGTGCAGTACCTCCCAGGCATCACTGTGTTGCACGTCAGAAAAGATGCTGTGAAGATGAAACACCCGAGGTTCGAGTGTGTCACTCGATTAATAGGACACACTACTTTAAATCACACCCATTCGAACCAGTACCCTTAAAGAATGGCAGTCTATACTACAAATGTGTATAAAGCCAAGCAAAGTGGTCTGAACGAAGAAGAAGACAACCCACCACATGGAGAACAATACAGTGAGAACTGCTGCACATCACAAAAGATGCTGTGAAGATGAAACACCTCAGGTTCGAGTAGTATGCCGCAGGCATGACTGTGAAAAACACAGCAGTCTTGAGACAGGAGGAGACCCTTTACCAACAGGCATGCAGAAATACTTGCTTATACTTGGTTTCTATGGGCATGGACGGGTATGCACGAGTATGTACTAGTTAGTTTTTAAAGCAGCACTATGTAACTTTCTTGTTCCTTGTAGGAACACTGAAAAGACCACAAGCACGAAGACCACTACCCCAGTCCCAACAGCCAACCACAGCGCTTTTTGTTGGTGGTGGCTAAAGTCGTGCTCTGATTCACTGCTGTGACTGAGGCCACATCTGCTGTCCCCCCAGTAATGACACCAAAAAAAGAACTGTTGAAGGCAATGTGGGCCCACTCAGGCTATGGATGAAGTGACATTCACACGGTCAAATTTTTGGTGTACCATCAAAATAATTTTGTAAATATATAAATATACATTGTGGGACTAATAAAGGCTTATCTTATCTTATACATATTTTCTTCTTGGAGTATCAGGTCTGTTTGCAGACATCGATGATCAAGGCTCTCCAGTCTTCTCTGTCCTCTGCTCTTTGGATGAGTTCTATGTTGCTGATGTTTTTGCCTATGAAATCTCTTAGGCTGGCGATGCATGTTATACATTGTAAACCACGATCTTTCTTTCCTTCCATCTTCCCAGTTAGCATTACCTTTTCCAAGTTGTCTTTTCTGATCATGTGACCAAGAAATTTGAGCTGCCTCTTTCCAATTGTTGCGATGAGTGATCTTTTTGTTTTTGCCAACTTGAACACTTTTTCATTTGTTTTGTTTTCTGTCCATGATTTACGTAACATTCGTCTTACGAACCACATTTTGATAGCCTCTAATTTTCTTAACAGCTGTTTATCCAGCATTCACAGCCATAGAGTAAAACTGGCCATACATACGCCTTGAAGACTCAGAGTTTGGTGTCAAGTGAGCTACATTTTTGAGAATAGGACTCATTTTACTGAAACTGTCTAACATGGCGATTCTCTTACTTACAGTGCATCCAGAAAGTATTCACAGTGCTTCACTTTATCCACATTTTGTTATGTTACAGCCTTATTCCAAAATGGATTAAATTCATTTTTTTGCTCAAAATTCTACACACAATACCCCACAATGACAACATGATTTATTTTTTATTTTTTTTTAGATTTTTGCAAATTTATTAAAAGAATTACTAAGAAATCACATGTACATAAGTATTCACAGCCTTTGCCATGAAGCTCAAAATTGAGCTCAGGGGCATCCCGTTTCCACTGATCAACCTTGAGATGCTTCTACAGCTTAACTGGAGTCCACCTGCAGTAAATTCAGTTGACTGGACATGGTTTGGAAAGGCACACACCTGTCTATATAAGGTCCCACAGTTGATGTCATATCCTGGTGAGTGCTCGCCCTCCCCTTCCCGTTCTCTCCTGCCTCTCAGGTAATCAATGCACCTGGGAGGACTGATGCACCTGCTGCCTCTGCCGAGCCAGCGCTTATAAGGACCATCTCTTCACTGATTCTACGCTGGCTCGTTTGGGTATACTGCCATGAAATCAGATTTAAGCAAACTAGCAAGTTGTGCCATGTTTCAGGGATCATTTACCTGAGCACTCTCTCTTTTCTCTCCCTCCAGGTTGCTGCCATTTGAGCGGTGCGTCTTCAGGGATTGCGGTGCGCTCACCAGCCTCGTTGTTTCTCCCGCTGCAGCTCCTTCTCTCCACCCGGTCAGACACTGCCTATTTCTCCCCTTCCAACCTCACCAGCTTCACCCTGCTGGTTCATCTTCTCTCCTCTGTACCAGATTCTTCTCTCACCTCATATAAAGTGGCAAAATTTGTATTTCCATCACCCTTCTCCATTCCTCCCACTAACCAGCTCTTGTCTCTCCTCCGCAGGCTGCTGTTCCCCTGGCAAGTGACGGTTTTCCCTTAATCCTGTCCTTTTTGAAATTTAATAAAGAGTCAAATGTCCTCTTCTGTTTTCAGTGTTTTCCTTTGGTGCAGCACTCTGCACTTGGGCTGTTCATTCAGTCACTATGACAGTTGACAGTGCATGTCAAGAGTACAAACCAAGCATGAAGTCAAAGGAATTGTCTGTAGACAGTAGACTCTGAGACAGGATTGTCTCGGGGCACAAATCTGTGGAAGGGTACAGAAAAAATTTCTGCTGCTTTGAAGGTCCCAATGAGTACAGTGGCCTCCATCATCAGTAAATGGAAGAAGTTTGGAACCACCAGGACTCTTCCTAGAGCTGGCTGGCCGTCTAAACTGAGTGATCGGGGGAGAAGGGCCTTAGTCAGGGAGGTGACCAAGAACCAGATGGTTACTCTGTCAGAGCTCCAGCATTCCTCTGTTGAGAGAGGAGAACCTTCCAGAAGGACAACCATCTCTGCAGCAATGCACCAACTAGGCCTGTATGGTAGAGTGGCCAGATGGAAGCCACTCCTTAGCAAAAGGCACATGGCAGCCCACCTGGAGTTTGCCAAAGGGCACCTGAAGGACTCTCAGACCATGAGAAACAAAATGCTCTGGTCTGATGAGACAAAGATTCAACTCTTTGACATGAGTGCCAGGCGTCTTGTTTGGAGAAAACCAGGCACCGTTCATCACCAGGCCAATACCATCCCTACAGTGAAGCATGGTGGTGGTAGCATCATGCTGTGGGGATGTTTTCCAATGGCGGGAACTGGGAGACTAGTCAGGATAGATGGAAAGATGAATGCAGTAATGTACAGAGACATCCTGGATGAAAACCTGCTCCAGAGCACTCTTGACCTCAGACTGGGGCAATGGTTCATCTTTCAATCAGGACAACAACCCTAAGCACACAGCCAAGATATCAAAGGAGTGGCTTCAGGACAATTCTGTGAATGATCTTGATCTGGCTCTCCAGCCAGAGCCCAGACTTGAATCCAATTGAACATCTCTGGAGAGATCTGAAAATAGCTGTGCACCAACGCTTCCCATCCAGCCTGATGGAGCTTGAGAGGTGCTGCAAAGAGGAATGGGGGAAACTGCCCAAAGATAGGTGTGCCAAGCTTATGGCATCATATTCAAAAAGACTTGTGGCTGTAATTGCTGCCAAAGGTGCATCAGCAAAGTATTGAGCAAAGGCTGTGAATATTTATGTACATGTGATTTCTTAGTTTTTTATTTTTAATAAATTTGCAAAAATCTCAAAACTTTTCACATTGTCATTATGGGGTATTGTGTGTAGAATTTTGAGGGAAAAAATTATTTTAATCCATTTTGGGATAAGGCTGTAACATAACAAAATGTAGAAAAAGTGAAGCGCTGTGAATACTTTCCGGATGCACTGTATATACACTACTCAAAAAAAGTTAAGGATATTTGGCTTTTGGGTGAAATTTACGGAAAATGTAAAAAGTTCACGCTACAGTAATATTATATCATGAAAGTGGGGCATTTAAGTACAAACATGCAATGGTGATTTCCTCATCTCAAACAATCTATTGAAATAAAAGCCAACAACAGTGGTGGGTATACCACAACAAAAAATGTCAATGTCTCAGTAACTTATGTGCCTTTGAGCATCAATTACAGCTCGACAACGACATCTCATGCTGTTCACAAGTCCACTTATTGTCTACTGAGGCATGGCATTCCACTTTTTTTTTTTTTTTAATTCCAGCTGATTTCATTTCCCCCCACACTGCCAAACGTATCAAAACCTGGTTTAATGACCATGGCATCACTGTGTTTGATTGGCCAGCAAACTCTCCTGACCTAAACCCCATAGAGAATCTATGGAGTATTGTCAAGAGGAAGATGAGAGACACCAGACCCAACAATGCAGACGAGCTGAAGGTCACTATCAAAGCAACCTGGCTCTTCATAACACCTCAGCAGTGCCACAGGCTGATTACCTCCATGCCACGCCACATTGATACAGTAATTAATCCAAAAGGAGCCCCGACCAAGTATTGAGTGTGTACATGGACATACTTTTCAGTCAGCCAACATTTCTGTTAAAATATATATTTTTTAAAATTAATTTTATGTAATATTCTAATTTTTTGAGAAACTGAATTTGGGGTTTTCATGGGCTGTAAGCCATAATCATCAAAATTAAAATAAATAAACACTTGAACTATATCACTCTCTGTGTAATGACTATATAATATATAGGTTTCACTTTCTAAAATGAGTGACAAAAACATTGAAGTTTTTCATGATATTCTAATTTGTTGAGATGTACCTGTAGGTGGTAACAGGGATGACTATTCGGGTGACTAAGATCTGAAGGAAATAAATATAAGCCGTGTTCACCAATGTTAGCTCAGGGACTAATAGCTCAGGGGCTAATAAGCTACCTTTATCCCCCCTTTCCATGCATTACCGTTTTTGCTACCCATGCACTTTTACCAGAGACGAAGAAGAACAAAAAACAATAGGTTTCCCACAGCACAGCTGCTTGGAACCCTAATAATAATAAAAACTGCTAAACTAATAGTGTATAGGGCTGTCTACACATCCGGATACCTACACAGGAACACACTCACTGCAAGAGCGTGGAGGTAAGAAAAACCGGCAGTTTACCATTGAAACAATACAACATATCAATATTATGACAAACTTTCACCGCAAGATTGGATCAGACAAAAAAACTTTACATTTGTGATCTCAAAAAGTGTCCCCACCATCTACCAGCCCGTATGTGGAAGAATGATCCAACAGAGTGGCCAGAAACAACAGTTACTGATATTTTTAACGATGAATAGGTGTGCATTGGCAGAACACTCTAATAATAGAAAATAAATTGTACCTGCTGTGGAAATCCCAAAAAAGCCATCATGCTTACAGTAGGTTTGTAAAATTTATCCACTGGAGCTCACAGGAAAAACAACCTGTTTATTTAGATTTGTTCGCCCTTGTTAATCCCGACACTTCGTTTCAGCTTGACAGAGCTTCGGTCCATTTGTCAGCAGGTGAGTGTCAGTCTTATTTTTAAACTAGTTTAATTGCAATGTTGATACGTTTACTCTGATGCTGATTAGCAGCTCAAATTGGAATTAATATTCCTACTGAGCCGACGCGTTTCTATGCTAATGCTATTCTAGCTATTAACTCTGTCGGTTCAATTCAGCTCAAATTCAGGTGTTTTCGCATGTTTGCTTTAAGTAGGAAAGTTACTTTTAATGATAAATTAAGAGTCATAGTTTGGTAAACAGACATACTTTCAGCAGGAGCAAGCTCCATTTGTGGCCAGATGGAGACATGGGTCATATCATCCCTCAGCCAACTCGTATGAAAAGGCAGCCCACAATATACTCCTTCGATAATCTCTGCTGGCCGATGTGAATCTAAAATCTTGTATTCTGATTGCTATCACCATCTTTCATAAGATGGTGATGACTACAACAGCCAGTTGCGCAACATTTCGACATATTCTTTGTTTAAATTTAGCTAACATTGCCATAGAAATGCACTGAAATCGTTGTTTGTTGATAACTCACCGTGCCATTAGTGCACGTTCATGAAATCGGTGACATAAGTGTAAACAGCCCTATTAGCTTTTAGGGCAGGGCTATTCATTTACAAAATCAGTTGGGTGACAATTTGAAATCAAGACATGCAACTGGACTGCACGTGTTCAGCGATCTGCTGAATATGACAAATTTCAAACCAACACAGATCAGTATGACGAAAAAATACACTATTTTTATCCACTGTCTTGGTTTTAAACGTGTGCTTGGCACATGACAAAGGCACATCAAAATTATATTAAAATTTAAAATTAAAATATTATTTTTTAAAATAAAATTACTGGATTTTTTTTATAAATATGAAACAGATTGTGGTAAAATTTACTTTTTTTTTCCAATTTACACTTTTGACCATGAGTTTGCAGAGCCAGAACAGAAGAATAATTTAACTCTGATTTCAAAGAACAAACATTTATAAAATTACAATTAATGAAAAAAATTAAATTACCAAAGATCTCATTATTTCTGTTAAAATATTTCTACATATTTAGTTTTTTAGAAATCTTCTCACCACCCAGACAGCAGGAAAACCTTCCCTCATTTTGAAATCCAAATGCTGGCATGTTTAGTTTGTCTGAAGGCTGCTGACGGATTAAAGTCATTGACTTCATGAATTTCAGTCATCTTAACTTGCCAGGCACATAATGAACATAAATTATTGTAATGGCTGCTGAAGTAAATCCTCAGCAATTTAGTCACTCTTGTCACTTTCCCTGCATATGAAGTCTAAAGCCTTATTCATGCTGCATTTCCCTCTCGTCCGCTTTGATCTGCGTACACTTTGGACGTGCCCAGCACGCATGCGGTGCTGTTCATGCTCACTTTTTTCCATCTACCCAGGCCACGTGGTTGATGCATGCGCACAACCATCATTTGTAGTTTCACTCCCGCCCGATAGGCAGCGCCAAGGCGATGACGTGCCAGGATTTTCACCAACAAAGAAACGCGAGAGCAATGCACATCAACAGCGGACTTCTTCACAAAGTTTCTCTTCAAATATAGAGTCCATTTCTGCTGTTTGACTTCCCGGTTTTCACTCCTTTTCAACAAAGATGCTGCTGCCGCTGTAAAAGAAAGTATGTATGTATGATTCATGTATGTTTTTATTCTCGTTTTCTGCCTCCTCGTCTTCTTCGTCTACTGATGTATGCAGTGCTAATATCGCCACCTCATGAATGGGACGTTCAGTCTTGCACATGCGCTTTTCAACGCGTTCAGGTCGTGGGCAGGCGGCGCGGTCACAAAATTTGGGCTGCACGCGGTCGAGCACTGTGGACACTAGCGGAGTGGGGACGATGACGAAAATTTTGTCACACAAGGTTTCCGGTTACACGTACGCGGACAGCAGAGGTGTAGCATGAATCCAGCTTTACCCACACCTGTTTGCTCAGCGACTCCTATTGTTCCCATTACCAGCAGGTTAAAACCACCATAAATGCCTCTACTGCTTACATACCTCTTACGCTTTTTCCCGTGGTTAAAGTACTTTAACAGCAACGCTAGCGAGACGCTCTGCCTGACCTGCTGACTGGAATCCAGCTGAAAGCTCATGTGGGCGGGGCGCTTCTGAACTCCGCGCAGATGACGGTCACGTGCGTTGTTCGTGTGCACGCCTGCGAACCGTCATTCCTTCATATTTTTTTCTTAAATTTGTATTTCTTTAGCGTGGCCTGGGCCCGCGGGCCGCTCGGAGGTTGGTTCTGGGCCACATGTGGCCTGCGAGCCGCTAATTAAATAGGCCTGTTTTAGGATGTGACAGTATTTTAGATTTTTACTTGCCTTGAAGTGACAGTGCAGCAGTTTTTGCTTAATTATGAAGGTATGGATTTTATTACACAATGACAATAAATCAAACTAACCAACCTAACTGACCAAAGCACCAGTGTGGTTATATTTAATTGAAAATAACATTAACTATCACAGTAGAATTGACTGAGATTCAGTGGTTTATATATTGATTGATCGTGTGTCACACATAATCGAATCATTTGTGGGGCACATATGTTGGTTTCATATGCTCCACAAATATATCACTGTATGTTTATTGTGTGCTGCATGTCTCAGGAGAACAAAGGGACTGAGCCTCCTAGAGGTAACGGGAGGGTGTGAGATTTGGCCTTTTGTTTCAAGGAGATGGCCTTGAGAGATTTCCTGACCACCGGAGACTAGGGGGTGGATGGTGTTAAGATCGGGGGAAGTTACATTGTGACTGGGATTAAGTACCATGTGACTGTATGTTTGATTAAACACCATGTGACTGTAGTTTTGATGTCCTGGGTATAAAAGGACAGATGTGAGAAGATTAAGATAAGATAAGCCTTTATTAGTCCCACAACGGGGAAATTCCAGGATTGCAACAGCACAGGGATAGCAACACTCAGAGCAACAATCAGAAGGCAAGAAAAAACAAGCAAGCAAGAGCAGCTAATATACATATGTACATATTACTATAAAATATATATATATACACACACACACACACACAGACACACAGTGCAGAGCATTGTAGCTGGATGGAATAAATATATGAATATATGAACACACAGTGCAGAGCATTGTAGCTAGATGGAATAAATATGTAAATATATAAACACCCACAGTATGGAGCATTGCAGCTAGGTGGAATAAATATGCAAGTATATAAACACACACAGTGCGGAGCAATGTAGCTAGATGGAATAATATGTAGATATATAAAAACACAGTGCGGAGCATTGTAGCTAGATGGAATAAATATATAGATATATAAATATAAACACACCCAGTGCAGAGCATTGTAGCTAGATGGAATAAATATGTAAATATATAAACACACACAGTGCAGAGCATTGTTGCTAGGTGGGATGAAACAGCATAACCGTCTATTTAGTTATCCTACATGGTATGATTATGTGCCCATACATATTCTCACCCTCCATAGCGACCGGTATGTTCCTAGTTGTATGCCGGAGAGGACCATTGTGTAAGTCTATTGCATCTTTTGCATTCAAAAAAAAAAAAAAAAAAAAAAAAGATTCATTCTCTTTTTCTGCTTTGAAATGTTGGAGTATGTGAATGTGAATAAAGCTGAACCTGAGGAATAAACTCAGTCTCATCCTTCAACACATCTCCACACATTTACTTTTGTTTCAGAAAATAAAAAGTTTCAAATTATGCAAAATTTTGGTGCCACAATTAATTATTGTAGCGGTAGAACATATCCTGGTTTTAGTATCTTGCATGCCCTAAAAATCGACTATAAAGGTATCAGACTATTGCCGTGCTGTGATCTCACCTCCCAGTTTGTTGAGGACCCTGGTGACAGCTCCTGAGCATCCTTCACAGGTCATGGCCACCTCGAACTCGTGTTTCTATTACAGACAGAAAAAAGAAACTAATTCAAGTCGTTTTCATGTCGCAGTTTAGAAACGGGTTGAGTGAGATTCTTTATTAGCAAAGCATAGCATATAACATGATAATCAGTCAAACACAAAAACAAACTGTGCTATATTCACTTTTTTAAAGTTATTGCTTAACAGAGCTGTTAGTGCTGGAAAAACCGCGTCAAGAAGAGAGAAACTAGAGAGGCTAGCTGGTACAGCAACATCAAGAGGGTGTAGCTACCGACTAAACTAAACTGCACAGATAAAACTAGAAACAAACTCTCTCCTAAGAACTCACAGTCATGTCTGAAGTGATGTGTCGGCGTGTCGTTAACTTGTGACCGACCAACAGTGGACTTTCGCCTTGTAAGCGGGTCAAGAATGCGACAGGAGGAACTCCTGCAGCTGATCATCGACAAGCAGCCTCCTATCTGCCAACGTGTAACCGGAAACCTCGTGACGAAATTTACGTCATCATCTCCACTCTGCGTCTCCGGGGCGCTCGACCGCGTGCAGCCGAAATTTCGTGACCGCGCCGCCTGCTCACGACCTGAACGCGTTGAAAAGCGCATGCGCAAGACTGACACACTTTTTTTTTTTTTTTTTTTTTTTTTAGTATTTTTTAGACTTTATTTAACCAAGTGCAATTACAATCTTCAGTAGAAAAACAGAACAAAACAACAGTAGGGGGTACAGTGTCACAAAAATTGTTAGAGTAATATTTAAATCTTTACAAATGTCCAATGTTTTTATGGCTTTACTATTGTTTAGCCATTGGAGTGTTTCTAAATAACGTCTAATATGAATCTTAAATTGTTGTATGTGTGGGGTGGTGTTGGTCCATTTACATTTGTGGATGATAAATTTTCCAAATAAAATAGAAAGATTTTAATTTTTTTTTTTTTTTTTTTTACAATCAATATCCTTTTTATCATAAAAAAATACAATAAATTTGGCATTCCAATAAAATTTTAGTAGGAACAGTAGTGGACTCATAACAGAGTTTCCGAATACGTTTATTTGTACATTTTTTGTCTGTGATAGATATGCCATTTAATGTAATTTTATAGTTTGAAACCATGTAATTTCCTTGAAACAATTTTAAAAAGCCAGATGGAACTGAATCAAAGACAACTGCATAATCTTTAGGTGTGACCGGAATTTTGAATTTATTCAAAAATTCTGTATAAGTACATAAAAAGCCATTTTCATTAAATAATTGTTTCACCAACAGAATGTCATTTGTAATCCAATTATCAATATATAGTGACTTGTTTTTATATTTAATACCTTTGTTGTTCCAAATTAAACATTTATGTGGAGAAAAATTGTGTTTAAAAACAATTAACCATAACAATACAGCCTGTTTATGGAAGCTAGACAGCCTGAGGGGATCTTATCTATATCAAAATTACAATGCAGAAGATTTGTACCACCTACTTTTCCAAAAATAAGTTCTAGGATAATATACCATAATTTATTTTCCCCTTTGATATAATTCTTAATCCAGTTGACCTTAATGTACTGTTAGAAGTTTTAAAATCTAAAACATTTGAACGACCTTGCTTATAAGAGTTACATAGAACGCTCTTCTTTAAATAATGGGGTTTGTTCCTCCAAATAAAATCAAAAAGCCTTTTATCAGTTTCTTTGACTATCATTTGTGGAACATCCAGAGCCATTGCAGTGTAAACTAGTCTTGATAAGCCTTTGCCTTTTGATAATAATACCTGTCCACTTAATGACAAGTCTCTCAGTAACCATGAGTCTTTTTTTTTTTATCTTTTCAATAAGTGGAAATTTATCTTAACCCTTTCATTTTGATCTTTACATATTTTAATGCCTAGGTAAGACACAGTATCTTTTACTGGAATATTACAGATTTCAACCAAATCATTTGTCCTGTTGTGGAAGTTGTGTTCAATGACGAGACTTGAGTTTATTTCTCAGGTTCGGCTTTATTGCAGAACACAATCATCCAACATTCTCAAAAAGCAAGAAGAGGCAGAATCATGATACATCACATTCTTATACCTCAGGGGAATTTAGAACTCAAGTCACATGGTGCTTCTGCAAACATTTAATCACAATGCAAGTCTCTGAAGATTCACCATTGTCTCTTATTCTCTGATGTTCCGGGGATCCCCCCAGGGCCTCCTCTCTGGGACAAGGGTCCGACTTCACACCTCCTCGACATCTCCTGTCGGCCCCCGTCAATCCAGACTCTTTGTTCCTCCAGACGTGAAGCCCCAATCCACATAAGCCATACATTTGTGGGAGATATGAATCAGACATATGTGCCACACTCTTGTGGGAAATATGAATCAAACATATGTGCCACATGACCCCCCCCCCAAACGTCTGCATGGGACAAATAAGTGCATAACATAAAAGACATTACCACATAACCAACAATCAATCCCCCAATCTCTTAGGTCTTAACTTCCTGCCGAATCAGCTGTAAGCCGGCTTGGCTGCGTCTGCAGCGTCTCCTCGCACCTGGGGATTAGATTTGTTAGCACATCTCTGTGGGAGCTCTGGAGCATGCCTCCTCGGTGGCCTGCCCCGGCGGGGGGCTTTCGCCAACTGCACGTGTTCATCAGCCAGAACAAAAGCGGGCTTGAGTCTGTTTATGCAAATTAGCTCCCTTCTGCCCCCCAAATCTAGCAAGAAATGCTTCTCATTTTTTTCCAGCACCCGGAACGGTCCATCGTAAGGCGGACGCAGCCCTGGGCGTTGTGCATCATGTCTAACAAAAACAAACTCTGCGTTTTTTAAAGCCTCTGGCACAAAAACGCGTGGAAAACTGTGATGCACTGGGCAAGGCAGCGTGTTTGATCCTGTGGCTGTCTGCAACGGCTGAGCGGGGGGGCAATTTGGCGCAGGATTTTCCGGAAGAAATTCCCCCGGCAAATGGAGAGGTTGTGCGAAAACTAACTCCGCTGGGGAGGCTTGCAAATCCTCCTTAGGTGCAGAACGCAACCCCAATAAAATCCATGGCAGTTTGTCTACCCAATTTGTATCTGTGAGCGATGCTCTGACGGCTGCTTTCAATGACCTATGAATGCGTTCACATAAACCGTTGACCTGCGGGTTATACGAGGTAGTGCGGTGTACCTTCACCCCTAAGCTGCGGGCCATAGACGACCACAGTTCAGAAACAAACTGAGGGCCTCTGTCGGACGTTATGTCCAACGGGATTCTAAAACGCGCGACCCAAGTTGTTAAAAACGTGCGCGCAACCTCCTCCGCCGTTGTTGACGCCAGAGGTACCGCTTCTGGCCAACGCGTGGTGCGGTCCACCATCGTTAAAAGGTGTGTGTGCCCCTGAGACGAGGGAAGCGGACCCACCAGATCAACATGCACATGATCGAAACGCTTAGCCGGGATGTGAAAAGGCTCCAAAGGGGCCCTCGTGTGCTTGTGTATCTTAGCCCTCTGGCACGCTACACAAGCTGCTGCCCATTCCTTGACCTGTTTGCGCAACCCCGGCCAGACAAATTTCTCCCCCACCATCTTGATCGATGCGCGCACCCCCGGGTGCGCCAGCGAATGGACCGAGTCAAAAATGCGGCGGCGCCACGCGGCTGGAACCACGGGACGGCCTCATCCCGTGGAGACATCGCATATTAAGGGGGGCATACCTATTTGCTGCACCCTGTTGGTCCAGACTGGAGCGCGCGCACATCTGCGTCACCAGCCTGCTCTGCAGCCATGTCTGCATAATCCAAACCTACGTGGACCGGGGCTGCGCGCGTTCCCGCGTCACTGCCCTGGCCCACAGCCACCGAGTCTGCCTCTACGTGGCCTGGCGTTGCCACAGCAAGTGAGAGACAGTCTGCCACTACACTGTGTTTACCTGCGACATGCTGGATATCGGTGGTGAACTCCGATATTGCGGCTAGCTGTCTTTGCTGTCGGCCTGACCAAGGTTCTGAGATCTTGGCCATCGCAAAAGTTAACGGTTTGTGGTCCACGAAAGCAGTGAAATGACGCCCTTCCAGCCAGAACTGGAAATGGCGGATGGCCAAGTGTAGGGCTAAAAGCTCCCTGTCAAACGTGCTGTATTTACGCTCGTTATCGCGCAAGGATTTGCTAAAGAAAGCGAGCGGCTGCCAGGTCCCTGCCACACACTGCTCAATGACTGCCCCCACCGCTAGATCAGAAGCGTCGGTGGTGAGCGCCAAACGGGCTGTTGGAACCGGGTGCGCTAACAAAACGGCGCTTGCAAGGGCTGATTTGACCTGGGAGAAAGCGCGCTCCCACTCTGGAGACCATTCGACCTTATTCGTGGGTTTTTGGTTTTTCATTGCCGTGTACAGTGGCTGCATGAGCCGCGCTGCGCTCGGAAGGAACCGGCTGTAAAAATTAACCATTCCTAGAAACTCCTGCAGCGCTTTTATCGTTTGAGGTCGGGGGAAATCTGTTATTGCGCGCACTTTCTCAGGCAGGGGAACCGCTCCTTCTGGCGAAACGCGATGCCCCAAAAAATCGATTTGCGCCACCCCGAACTGGCACTTCGCTGGGTTAATTATCAACCCGTGCACTGCCAGTCTCCGAAAAACCGCTGTGAGGTGGTTTTCGTGTTCGTCTTCGGACGTGCTGGCTACCAATATGTCGTCTAAATAGACGAACACGAAAGGCAGGTCGCGTAAAACTGCATCCATCATGCGTTGGAAAGTTTGCGCGGCGCCCTTTAACCCAAACGGCATGTGCAAAAACTCAAAAAGCCCAAACGGAATTATTACCGCGGTTTTGGGAATATCCTGCACGCGCACGGGGACTTGATGGTAACCGCGCACCAAGTCTATTTTAGAAAAAATGCGCGCCCCCGCCAAATGAACTGAGAAATCTTGGATGTGCGGAATCGGGTAGTTGTCGTGTGCCGAGATGTTGTTCAACCTGCGGAAATTGCCACAGGGTCGCCACAAGCCATCAGCCTTTGGGACCATGTGTAATGGTGAAGCCCAGGGGCTGTTCGAGCGTCTAATTATGCCCAGTTTTTCCAGGTTGGCAAATTCCTCGTGCGCTATTGCCAGTTTAGCTGAGTCCAAGCGCTGGGCTTTTGCAAAAACGGGCGGCCCAGTGGTGGTGATAAAATGCTCCACCCCGTGTTTGGCCACTGTCGCCGAAAACTTTGGGACTGTGAGTGCTGGAAAGTGAGTGAGCAGAACATGAAACTTACCACCCGCAGCTGTGACGTTGGCGTGTGCAGTCGGCGGGGCCACCCGAGCTGTGCAGGGGATAGAATGAAAAGACAGTGCATTAACCAGACGTCTATTAGCAAAATCAACCAATAAACCATGTGAGCACAAAAAATCAGCCCCTAACATGTTAAAACTGACTGCCGCTACAATAAAGGTCCACTCAAATGAACGGCCCTGTAAGGACAGAAGCATGGTCCTCTCACCGAATGTCTTAATCGCTGAGCCATTCGCTGCTGACACTGACACCCAGGGAGCTTTAGACGGCATCAGCCGTTCCGCGTAGGTAGGCGTGACGAAACTCAGCTGGGAGCCCGTGTCCACGACGAATTGTTTCCCCGAGTGTGCATCTGTCAGGTAAAGCAGCTTGTTTTCTTCTCCGAGGGACGCAGCTGCTACCGGCCCCCGGTCTTGGCGTTTCCCTGACGCTTGAAGCGGCACGGTGGGAGACATCTGTGTGCTCTCTCCGCAAAACGGCGGTGGTAGAAGCACAGGCCGTCTTCAGCTCCGCGTCGCCTGATGCCTGTCGCTGCCGTCGTCGGTTCGTCTGGCGCCACCACCACTGGCTCCAAACCATCTCCGGGCACCGCCCTCTGCTCAGCTGCCGCGGCCGAAACCGCGCTCCGCTTGTGGGCGTCGACAAGTCGCTGCGCCTCCTTGCTGAGCCCATGGTAGTCCCGCTTGGCCAATCGGGGTGAGTCTGCCAGGGTCACTCTCACTGCTGGCGGCAGAATTTGGAGGAAAAGGTGGGCGAAAATAAATTTGCCATCCTCGGAGTGTTTCAGTCTCAACATCTTCACCATCAGGTCCACCGGTCTGTCGTTCTCCGACTCTGTCAGCGCTAGGAGCACCTCTGCTCGCTGTTGCACCGAGGGGGTGAAATGGCTGATCAGCGCCTCCTTCAATGGGCCGTACTTGTCGGTGTCCGGTGGGTGGTTAACCAGGTCTTCCACCCTCTGGACCGTGTGACTGTCCAGCTTCGCTACCACATGGTAGAACCTCGTTTCATCTTTTGAGAGTCTCCGGAGGTTGAACTGCGCCTCGACCGCGCTAAACCAGGAGCGCGGGCTGTGCTGCCAGAAATCGGGCAGCTGGAGCGTGGAGGCAGCCATCAGGCTGGCCTCTGATGAGCTCTGCTCGGGAGAATTCTCTCTGCTCATTCTTTGTCGTGGGTCACCAGTGTGGAAGTTGTGTTCAATGACGAGACTTGAGTTTATTTCTCAGGTTCGGCTTTATTGCAGAACACAATCATCCAACATTCTCAAAAAGCAAGAAGAGGCAGAATCATGTTACATCACATTCTTATACCTCCGGGGGATTAAGAACTCAAGTCACATGGTGCTTCTGCAAACATTTAATCACAATGCAAGTCTCTGAAGATTCACCATTGTCTCTTATTCTCTGATGTTTTGGGGATCCCCCCAGGGCCTCATCTCTGGGACAAGGGTCCGACTTCACACCTCCTCGACATCTCCTGTCGGCCCCCGTCGATCCAGACACTTTGTTCCTCCAGACGTGAAGCCCCAATCCACATAAGCCATACATTTGTGGGAGATATGAATCAGACATATGTGCCACACTCTTGTGGGAAATATGAACCAAACATATGTGCCACACTGTCCTTTAAAGCAAAAAGTTCACATTTTTTAATGTTTAAACTCAGACCTGATACCAAAGAAAAGGCATAAAGACAGTTGATAGCTTTTTTAGTTTCATTTTCATTTTGCAGGAAGACTGTGGCATCATCTGCCTGCTGGCAGCATTTCAGTTCTTTTCCAGCTATTTGAATACCTTTGAAATGATCTTTTTTAATATGGAGGGACATTATTTGCGTGACCAGTAAAAATAAAGAAGGAGCAGCTGGATCCCCTTGTTTAATTCCTCCACTAATACTAAATCTAGATGTGGTACCATTGAATAATTTGACAGAACTATTACAGCCTTCATATAAAGTTTGGATTGCACGTTTAAAATAATTCCCAAAGCCAAAGAAATCTAAAGTATCAAATGAAAAACTATGTTCTACTATATCAAAGGCCTTGTAGTAATCCACAAATAGTATGCTGCGGCGGATGATAAAAATAAGCAGCGATGCTGTGGTTTTAAGCAGAGTTTTATTAATCATACCGCCGTCACGAGCTCCACTCCCAGCGCCGTGCATGCGCGCCGGGAGCGAGCCCACGGCTCTCAGAGAAGGAGGACACAATGTCTGTGTCCAGCAGCAGCAGTTGCAGAAGTAAGATTGAGAGGGCGAGTTACAGAACCTGTGCAGTATTTATACCCAACTCAGACCATACATCAAAGAGCGGATTCACAGCAGTTGGTACGATCAAAGGGACTGCAGAACAAGCATGAGACATTTGCATTTAAGAGACCTACATAACAATAAGCAGATTTGCTAGCCTCTGCTCCAGGTGTAGGACAAAGAGGTTACAAGACACATCTACATATTGATTTCAGCCTCTAGGTCACAGTAAGGTCAGGACGCATGAACACTATACATGAATGGCACATTACATCACAATACATGAATGGCACATTGCATCACGATACATGAATGGCACATTACATCACAATACATGAATGGCACATTACATCTCAGTAGTGCAGCGGGAAAAACCAAGAGAAGAGAGCTGAGTGTCCTTAATCTGTTGTGGGGGTTAACCGAACCGCCCACACGCTCCCCCCCAGAGGGCACGGCAGGGGGCCGAGACCTCGATAATCCCTCTATGGGAGCGAGCTGTGGGAGAAGCTCACTGCAGGCGGAGGGGGAGGGAGGAGGGGGGTAGTAAGTGCCGGCAGGGGGACGGTGAAATCGTCCGAGCCGCGCAAAAATTGCTTGTGGGTCCGCGATGTCGAAGGGCTGTCCCGTTGAACGTGCAGAGGTCCACAAGAAGAAAAATTAGTCTCTGACTCCTCTCGTGGCCATGAAGAAAACAGGAGCGGCGAGGCTGCATAGCGGCTGTAAGAGAAAAAAAAAAAAGAAGCAGAGGGACTTGGCTTGTTGGCTTTCGGTGCAGGAGCAACCCTAAAGCCCCGGGAACAGCTGACGGCTGAAATCCCTTTGTGCGCCGTGGCTGAGACCATCAGTAAATCCTGTGACAAGTTGCTTGCGTGCCTCAGGTGAACGCGCAACCCTGAAGGGCCTGTGTGCAGCAGTGCAGGAGGTGGGGGTCTCTGAAGCCGTTATTGTCCCGTGTGTGATGCGCCGTCCTCGTAACTCCCCGATGCGTGTGCCGGGGTTCCGTGCGTGGGTGGGCCAGCTGGAGAGGAGAACCAGGGTGCAGAATCTTGGTGGGGATCGACGCAGACAGCGCCGATAAAATCCAGGTTTGAGCTGTGGCTGCAGCTTGGCCATGGTGCGTTGGAGCGGTGGGAGGAAATAGACGATCTTTTGTCCCTCAGGCCCGTGCAGATGCGTTGGAGCGGTGGGAGGGAATAGACGATCTTTGTCACCGCTCGGCCGTGGTGCGTTCAGGTCCACACGTTGCGTTCTCCGCCGGCCCTGGAGGTTGCCGTCGTGGAGAAGGGACGAGGTGCCCGCGCTCTCGTGTGGAGGAGCTGCGAGCGCGGCCGGTCCAGCGTGGATGAGCAGATCTCAGACGTGCAGATCTAATCATGAAGAACGGGTCACCAGTGCAGCTGTCCAGATCAGAAGGTTGCGTCGCACAAAGCGTGTGCGTCTTCGGGGTCACCAGTGCAGCGGCATGAAATAAATAAGCAGCGATGGAGTTTTAAGTGAAGTTTTATTAATCATACCGCCGTCATGAGCTCTGCTCCCGGCGCCGTGCATGCGCGCCGGGAGCAAGCCCACGGCTCTCAGAGAAGGAGGACACAATGTCTGTGTCCAGCAGCAGCAGTTGCAGAAGTAAGATTGAGAGGGCGAGTTACAGAACCTGTGCAGTATTTATACCCAACTCAGACCATACATCAAAGAGCGGATTCACAGCAGTTGGTACGATCAAAGGGACTGCAGAACAGGCATGAGACATTTGCATTTAAGAGACCTACATAACAATAAGCAGATTTGCTAGCCTCTGCTCCAGGTGTAGGACAAAGAGGTTACAAGGCACATCTACATATTGATTTCAGCCTCTAGGTCACAGTAAGGACAGGACGCATGAACACTATACATAAATGACACATTACATCACAATACATGAATGGCACATTGCATCACGATACATGAATGGCACATTACATCACAATACATGCATGGCACATTACATCACAATACATGCATGGCACATTACATCACAATACATGAATGGCACATTACATCTCAGTAGTGCAGTGGGAAAAACCAAGAGAAGAGAGCTGAGTGTCCTTAATCTGTTGTGGGGGTTAACCGAACCGCCCACAATGTAACTGTTATCTACAATAAAATCACTGCAATCATTTAGGTCCAATATTAGGCAAATATTATCACATATATGCCTTCCTCTCATGAAACCAGACTGACAGTCATCAATAATTGTGCTAAGCCTCCTAAGAGATAACAGGAGGATGTGAAATGTGGTCTTTGGTATGCAAAGAGATGGCCTTGGGGGATTTCCTGGCCGCCAGTGACTTTAGGTGGAGGTGATAAGACCTGGAAGAAGACGCATTGTGACTTGGGATTAAATACAATGTGACTGTGAGCTTTGATGTCCTGGGGTATAAAAGGACGAATGTCTGGGGGTTTCTTTCTCTTTCTGTTTTTGATGATGTTGGAGAATGTGAATAAACCTGACTCGTGAGATAAACTCAGCCTCATCATTTCCACATTCCCCACACTGGGAATGTGGAAAATGTGGAGAATGTGGAAATGACGAGGCTGAGTTTATCTCACGAGTCAGGTTTATTCACATTCTCCAACATCATCAAAAACAGAAAGAGGCGCAGTGGTTAGCACCGCGGCAGCACAGTTTACCCTCGGCCGGGGGATCGCGGGGATCATGAGATCGTGGGTTCGATCCCTGCCCCTGGCCAACAGTGATCTGTGTGGAGTTTGCATGTTCTCCCCATGTTTGCGTGGGTTTACTCCGTGATTTCTCCGGTTTCCTCCCACATGCCAAAAACATGCAGGTTAGGGAGTTAAGGGGCGCTTGCGCACGTAGCGACCGGCAGCTGGTGGCTTGTCACCGGACTGCAGAACAAATCTACCTACGGGTACAAAATAAGTCCAAAAAAAAAAAAAAGACATAATTTAACAATAAGTCTTTATCTGGCTTAAGTATTAACAAAATAAGGCCTTGAGACATAGATGGAGGCATCTTTCTATTTTCGGTTGCTTCCTTAAAGACACACAGCATAAATTCTGACAGATCTTCTTGGAATGTTTTATAAACCACGTACCCAAATCAGAAGCCGTGGATGAACAGAGAAGTGCAGCTTCTGCTAAAAGCACGTAACAATGCCTTTAGATCTGGTGATGCACAAGCCTACAGTTCATCCAGGGCAGATCTGAAGAGGGGCATCAAGAAGGCCAAGCACAGCTACAAGCTGAAGGTGGAGGAACATTTTGGGGACTCTGACCCCCGACGTATGTGGCAGGGCATTCAAGCTATCTCTGATTATAAGCCCAGCAACTCCATACCTATAGCCATGACTGTGCCCTTTCTCAATGAGCTAAATGACTTCTATGCTCGTTTTGACAAGGACAACAATGAAAAGAACATCAATTTCCCACCCTCTGATGACCTCCACCACCTCACACTCACCCACACCGACGTCCGTAACGCACTGAGTCATGTCAGCGTACGTAAGGCTGCTGGCCCTGATGGCATTCCTGGGCGTGTGCTGAGGGCATGCGCTGAGCAGCTGGCAGGGGTCTTCACAGACATCTTCAATCTGTCCCTGGCCCAGGCCGTGGTACCAGCGTGCTTCAAAACCACTTCAATAGTACCAGTGCCGAAACATTCAACACCATCGTGCCTAAATGACTATCGCCCTGTGGCACTGACGCCCATAGTCATGAAGTGCTTTGAGTGACTGGTCTTGGCACAGCTCCAAAAAGGCCTGCCCCCTACACTGGACCCTCATCAGTTCGCCTACCGGAGCAACAAGAATACAGAGGATGCGGTTTCTACAGCGCTGCACTATGTACTCTCACACCTGGATGACAAGAACACCTATGCAAGAATGCTGTTTGTTGACTTCAGCTCAGCATTCAACACAGTTATCCCCTCCAAGTTGCTCACTAAACTTGGGGACCTGGGAATCAGTACCTCCACCTGCAACTGGATCATGGATTTTCTGACCAACAGACCCCAGCATGTTAGGTCAGGCCCCAACCGTTCTTCCGTCATCACACTCAACACTGGTGTACCACAGGGCTGTGTGCTCAGCCCATTCCTCTACTCCCTCTACACCCATGACTGCAGGCCTATGTATGGATCCAGTTCCATCATAAAGTTCGCAGATGACACCACGGTGATTGGACTCATCAGGGACAACGACGAGTCAGATTACAGGGCAGAGGTTGAGCACTTGGCTACTTGGTGCGCTGACAATAACCTGCTCCTTAACACCAGCAAAACCAAGGAGCTCATAGTGGACTACAGGAAGGAGAGGGAAGAGACACATGACCCCATCCATATCAATGGCATAGCTGTTGAACGTGTCCCCAGCTTCAAATTCCTGGGGACCCACATCTCGGAGGACCTGTCCTGGTCAGTTAACACCACCAGCCTGATCAAGAAGGCCCATCAGCGCCTCTTCTTCTTGAGGACACTGAAGAAGAACCATCTGTCAACTGACATCCTGGGCAACTTCTACCGCTGCGTGATAGAGAGCACCCTGACCAAATGTATCACAGTCTGGTATGTGAGCTGCTCTGTCGCTGACCGCAAGGCGCTGCAGCGGGTGGTGAAAACCGCCCAACGCATCACAGGGACTCCACTTCCAGCTATAGAGGACGTCTACAGGAAAAGATGTCTGCGCCGGGCACGCAGCATTCTTAGGGACTCCAACCATCCTGCTCATGGACTGTTCCAGCTTCTCCCCTCCAGAAGACGTTTCAGAAGCCTTCGGACTAGAACCAGCAGGTTTAGGAACAGTTTCTTTCCAACAGCTGTCACGTTATTGAACTTAGTTCCCCGCTGACTCTCTTACCATCATCTCTTACCATCCTCACCTGTACATAACTGCATAACTACATAACTACATCTAACTTATTGCACATAACACTACTCTTAACTTTCTGCACTGCTGCATATATTTGCATATATTTGCTTAAATTGCACATACTGTTAATTACCGTATATACTGCACTGCTGTCCTTTGCACTTCTGATTGGATGCTAAACTGTGTTTCGTTACCTTGTATTCATACATGTGTAATGACAATAAAGTTGAATCTAATCTAATCTAATCTAATCTAAAATTCACCTGTTAAACTGTCATTACCAGGGGATTTATTGTCTTTTAGTTTCAATATACAACTTTTTATTTCTTGTAATGTTATGATTTGGTCACAAATTTTCTTTGATTCTACGTTAATTGTTTTTGCCTCTTCCTTTATAGAGGAAAAAAGGATGCCTCACCACTATGAATTCTTTGGGTGTATAATTTTTCAAAAAATGTTGAAACGAAGCAAGAGATTTCCTTTGCATCTTCAGAAATTTTTCCATTAATGTTAAGTTTAGCTAAGGAAGAATGTTCTGCATTTCTTTTTTCCATGTTAAAAAAATATTTTGATTTTTTTTCTTCTTCTTCCAACCATTTTTTCTGAGATCTTACAAAAGCCCCTTTTGCCTTATGTTCATAAATTTGGTCTAATTCTAAATGTAATTTAATGAGCCTTTCCTTATCTTGTTCACTTAAAGATTCGTTTTCATTTGTTGCTGTTATTTCTTTAATTACATTTTCTTCTTTAATATATTTGATTTTGGCCATTTCTCTTCCTTTTTGAATAGCTAATTTTCTTATGCTGTATTTCATGAATTCCCAGTGACTGCAATAAGATTTCAACACTTTGGCCTTGCTCCAGTTCACATGAATTATCTGTTTTATGGCAGATATGAAGTTTTCATTCTTTAATAGGGTATTATTTAATTTTCAATATCTAGAGTTGGGTTTATTTCTCACTCTTGAATTATTAAGAATAAATGAAATATATACAAGTTTACCCTCTGCATCCAGTCTGAGATGGATGAGATGGATTGTCACCTTATCGTGTGTGTGTGTG
Organism: Pholidichthys leucotaenia; assembly: GCA_020510985.1. Taxonomy (NCBI): domain Eukaryota; kingdom Metazoa; phylum Chordata; class Actinopteri; order Cichliformes; family Pholidichthyidae; genus Pholidichthys; species Pholidichthys leucotaenia. The sequence continues at coordinate 328,504,565 of CM035840.1, read as the reverse complement.
GGGGGGGGGTTGCGTGCCCCAGTGATCCCAGGAGCTATGTTGTCTGGGGCAATTTGCCTCTGATAGGGTCACCCAAGACAAACTGGTCCTGGGTGAAGGGCCAGACTAAGAACGATCCAACAGACTCTCATGATAAATTCTATATCAAGGATTCAGTGTAACCCGCCTGGTATGGGGTTACCGGGGCCCCATCCTGGAGCCAGGCCTGGGGGAGGGGCTTGATGGCTAGCGTCTGGTGGCCGGGTTTCCACCCATGGGACCCAGCTGGGCTCAGCCCGAAGGAGTTACATGGGTCCGCCCTCCAGTGGGCTCACCACCTGCAGGAGGGATCATGGGGGTCCGGTGCTATGTAGATTAGGTGGTGGTCAAAGGCGGAGACCTTGGCAAACTGATCCCAAGCTTTCTAAACTGGCTTTTGGTACGTGGAATGTCACCTCTCTGGTGGGGAAGGAGCCTGAGCTGGTGTACGAGGTTGAGAGATACCGGCTAGATATAGGCGGCCTCACCTCAACACATAGCTCCGGTTCCAGAACCAGTCTCCTGGAGATGGGCTGGAGCTTGGCCTTTTCTGGAGTTGCCCCGGGCGAGAGGCGACGAGCAGGGGTGGGTATTCTTGTATCCCCCCACCTTGCTGCCTCTATATTGACGTTTTCTCCGGTGGATGAAAGGGTTGCTTCCCTGCGCCTTCGGGTTGGGAAACGGATCCTGACCATCATTTGTGCCTATGCACCAAATGATGTTTCAGAGTACCCACCCTTTTTGGAGTCTGTGACTGGGGTGCTAGAGGGTGCTCCTCTTGGAGACTCCATTGTCCAACTGGGGGACTTCAATGCGCACGTGGGCAATGACAGTGAAACCTGGAGGGGGGTGATTGGGAGGAACGGACTGCCCCATCTGAACTCGAGTGGTGTTCAGTTACTGGACTTCTGTGCTAACCACAGTTTGTCCATAACGAACACCATATTCAAGCATAAAGGTGTCCATATGTGCACCTGGCACCAGGACACCCTAGGTCGCAGTTCGATGATCGATTTTGTTATCGTGTCATCAGACCTGAGACTGCATGTCTTGGATACTCGGGTAAAGAGAGGTGCAGAGCTGTCAACTGATCACCACCTGGTGGTGAGTTGGATCCGATGGCAGGGGAGGAAGCCATTCAGACCTGGTAGACCCAAACGTACAGTGAGGGTGTGCTGGGAACGTCTGGCTGAGGCCTCTGTCCGGGAGGTCTTCAACTCCCACCTCCGGAAGAACTTCAACCACATTCCGAGGGAGTCTGGAGACATGGAGTCTGAATGGGCCATGTTCTCCACCTCTGTTGTTGAAGCGGCGGCCCAGAGCTGCAGCCGCAAGGTGGTGGTGCATTTCGTGGTGGCAACCCCCGAACCAAGTGGTGGACACCAGTGGTGAGGGGGGCCATTAAGCTGAAGAAGGAGTCCTATCAAGCTTGGTTGGATTGTGGGACTCCCGAAGCAGCTGAGGTGTACCGGCAGGCCAAGTGGAGGGCAGCTCGGGTGGTTGCTGAAGCAAAAACCTGGGTATAGGAGGAGTTCGGTGAGGCCATGGAACAAGACTTTCGGTTGGCCTCGAAGAGATTCTGGCAAACTGTCCGGCGGCTCAGGAGGGGAAAGCAGCTCCCTGTCCACACTATGTATGGTGCGGATGGGGTGCTGTTGACTTCGACTGGGGATATTGTCGGGCGGTGGAAGGAATACTTCGAGGATCTCCTCAATCCCACTGATACGTCTTCCACAGAGGAAGCAGGGTTTGTGGATGAGGGGGATGACTCGCCTATCACAGGGGCTGAGGTCGCCAAGGTGGTTAAAAATCTCCTTGGTGGCCGGGCCCCGGGGGTGGATGAGAGTCACCCTGAGTACCTCAAGGCCCTGGATGTTGTTGGGCTGTCATGGTTGACATGCCTCTGCAACATTGCAGGAGGTCGGGGGCAGTGCCTTTGGCATGGCAAACCGGGGTGGTGGTTCCTCTCTTCAAAAAAGGGGACCGGAGGGTGTGCTCCAACTTTAGAGGGATCACACTCCTCAGCCTCCCTGGGAAGGTCAATGCCAAGGTACTGGAGAGGAGAGTCCAGCCGTTGGTCGAACCTCGGATTCAGGAGGAGCAATATAGTTTTCGTCCTGGCCGTGGCACATCGGACCAGCTCTTTACCCTCTCGAGAATTCTCGAGGGTTTGTGGGAGTTTGCCCAAACAGTTTACATGTGTTTTGTGGACTTGGAGAAGCAATTTGACCGCGTCCCTCATGGTTTTTTGTGGGGGGTGCTTCGGGAGTATGGGGTATCGGGCTTGTTGTTACAAGCTATTCGGTCTCTGTACGACCATTGTCAGAGTTTGGTTCGTATTGCCAACACTCGGTTGGACTGATTCCCAGTGAGAGTTGGACTCCGCCAGGGCTGCCCTTTGTCACCGATCCTGTTCATAATTTTTATGGACAGGGAGGCGTGGTGGTGGAGTGGTTAGCAGAGTAGTTAGCACTGCGGCAGCACAGCAACTCACCCTTGGCCGGGGGATCCTGGGTTCGATCCCAGCCCCCGACCAACAGTGATCTGTGTGGACTTTGCATGCTCTCCCCGTGTCTGCGTGGGTTTACTCCGGGATTTCTCCGGTTTCCTCCCACATGCCAAAAACATGCCAGTTAGGTTAATTGGCATCAAACTCGGGATTCTAAATTGTCCTTAGGTATGACTGTGAGAGTGAATGTTTGTCTGTCTCTCTGTGTTGGCCCTGCAATAGACTGGCGATCTGTCCGGGGTGTACCCTGCCTCTCGCCCAAAGATGCTGGGATAGGCTCCAGCCCCCCCACGACCCGAAAAGGATTAAGCGGAAGAAGATGAATGAATGAATGAATGAATGAATAAATGAATGATTTCGAGGCACAGCCAGGGAATGGAGGGTGTCATGCTTGGTGACCACCGGATCTCATCTCTGTTGTTTGCAGATGATGTTGCCCTGTTGGCTTCATCCAGCAATGACCTACAGCTCTTGCTGGGACGGTTTGCCGCTGAGTGTGAAGCGGCTGGAATAAGAATCAGCACCTCCAAGTCCCAGTCCATGGTGCTCAGCCGGAAAAAGGTGGATTGTCCTCTCTGAGTTGGTGACAGGCTCCTGCCCCAAGTGGAGGAGTTTAAGTGTCTTGGGGTCTTATTCATGAGTGAGGGGAGAATGGAGCGAGAGTTTGACAGACGGATCGCAGCAGCATCTGCAGTGATGCGGACGTTGTACCAGTCTATTGTGGTGAAGAGGGAGCTTAGTTCTAAGGCAAAGCTGTCGATTTACCAGTCAATCTACGCTCCTACTCTCACCTATGGTCACGAGCTTTGGGTAATGACCAAAAGAACGAGATCGCAGATACAAGCCGCTGAAATGAGCTTTCTTCGTAGGATTGCTTGACTCACCCTCAGAGATAGGGTGAGGAGCTCAGTCATCCGGGAGAGGCTCAGAGTAGAACCGCTGCTCCTCCACATTGAAAGGAGTCAGTTGAGGTGGTATGAGCATCTGATTAGGATGCCTCCTGGACGCCTCCCACTTGAGGTGTTTCGGGCACGTCTCACTAGGAGGAGACCCCGGGGCAGACCCAGGACTCGGTGGAGAGACTATGTCTCCCAGCTGGTCTGGGAACGCCTTGGTATCCTCTCTGAAGAGCTGGAGCAGATGGCTGGGGAGAGGGAAGTCTGGGCTTCTCTTCTTGAACTGCTGCCTCCATGACCTGGACCTCCGGAAAAGCGGTAGAAGCTGGAGGGATGGATGGATGGATGGATGGATGGATATACAAGTTTATGGTCTGAAAGAACAGCAGGACTGATATAAACATCTGTTACTTGATGCTCTAACTCACAGGTGTCAAACTCATTCCATGGAGGGCCAAGACCCTGCAGGTTTTACCTCCACCCAGTGTCTTCAACAGGTGATTTCTCTGAATTTCTTCCTACTGATTGCTGATCAGTGAAAACACCTGCTGAAGAGACTGGGTGGAAGTAAAACCTGCAGGGTCTTGGCCCTCCATGGAATGAGTTTGACACCCCTGCACTAACTCCTTAGATATAAGCCAGAAATCTATTCTAGATTGTTTACTTAAGTCTTTATTACACCAAGTAAAATACATTTTATCAAGGTTTCTGTGTCTCCATATGTCAAAGCAATTTAAACTTAAGCACAAATTATTTAACTCTGCATTATAATTTCCTCTAAAAGGTCTTGGAGGAATGCAATCCAACAATGAGTCTTTAATGGAATTCCAGTTTCCTGTATTAATTTTGCATTAATAAAAGTTTTTCCAAAATTAAAGATTTCCTCCTCAAACTCTTGGAAAATAATTTTGTTTTCTGACGGGTTGTTAGCTGCATATATATTCCCCAAAATGAAAATTATGTCTTTTGCTTCCACAACTAAAATTAACCATCTACCCGAGACATCAGATTTACTCTTCAAGATTTTGCCCTTAAAGTTCCCTTCAACAATGGCAAAAGCTGCTGATTTACTGCTACCATATGACATCCAAATGTTGTTTCCCCACTGATTTTTCCAGAAGTCACAGTCTGATGCTAATGCATGTGTTTCTTGTATAAAATAAAAGTCAGCTTTAAATTTTTTACAATGTGGGACACATATGTATCACTTTAAGCTTCACATCTCAGAGTAGAACAAAGAACTGGTCTCCTTGGAGATAAGAGAAGGATGTGAAAATTTAGTCTTTGGTATGCAAGAGACGGCCTTGGGGCATTTCCTGATCTGCCAGAGACTATGAGGAGGATGTTATAGGATTTAAGAGAAGATGCATTGTTACTTGTGATAAAATGCAATGTGACTGTGAGCTTTGAAGGTCCTGGATATATAAAGGACGAATGTCTGAGTTTTTCCTCTTTCTGCTTGCTGATGTTGGAAGATGTGAATAAACCTGACTCGTGAGATAAACTCTGCCTCGTCATTTTCACATTTCCACACTGGTGACCCTAAGACGCAGCATGCAACACGTAGAGAATTCCCCGGAGCCAGACTCATCGGGAGCCCCCAGCCAAGCGTATGCCGCTACGGTCCAGCTACCGGACTTCTGGCAGGACAACCCACGCTCCTGGTTCCACTTGGTCGAAGCACAGTTCGCCCTCCGGGGGATAACGGTAGATGACACGAAGTTCTACCATGTTGTTGCAAAGCTTGACAACCGCTTGGCTCGGCATGTGGAGAGCCTATTTGAGCAGCCACCGGCCAACGACAAATACGGCGGGTTGAAGGCTGCGCTCATCCAGCGCTTCACTCTCTCAGTCGAGGAGAGAGCAGAGAGGCTCCTGGCTCTGAACGACTTGGGAGATGGCACGCCCATTGACCTGATGGAGAACATGCTGAGGTTGAGGGGCTCAGGCGACGACGACTTCATCTTCACCCACATTTTCCTCAGGACCCTACCGTCGGCCACGAGAGCGACCCTGGCCGGTTCGCCGTTGTTGGCCCAGCGGGACTTCCGCGCGCTGGCCCAAGAGGCGCATCGGATTCTCAACGCCAGCAAACACCGCGTGGCCAACGCAGCAGCGACGGAGTTCGGCGCGGCGGCCGGAGATGGCAGGGGGCCAGAGACGGCGGTAGCAGAACCACCGACGATGGCAGCGACGGGGACCCAGGATCGCGGAGGAGACACCCTCTGTTTCTACCATCGCCACTTTGCAGAGAAGGCACGCAAATGTATACCACCGTGCCAGTTCAAGCGCTCGGGAAACGCCAAGACCGGGGGTCGGTAGCAGCTGCGGCCCTCGGGGAGGAGAACAAGCTGCTCTACTTGAAGGATGCGCACTCGGGGAGGCATTTCCTCGTGGACACAGGCTCCCAGTTGAGTTTCATCACACCTTCCCCCACTGACCGGCTGGCAGTTTCAAGAGGTCCCGGGGTGTCAGCAGCGAACGGCTCGGCGATTAAGACCTTTGGTGAGAGGACTCTGCTTCTGTCCCTACACAGCCATACATTTGAGTGGACTTTTGTCATAGCTGCAGTGAATTTCGATATGTTGGGGGCTGATTTTCTGTGCTCACATGGTTTGTTGGTTGATCTTGCTAACAGGCGCCTGGTTAATGCACTTTCTTTTTATTCTATTCCCTGTACAGCCCGAGTGGCCCCGCCAACAGCACAAGCCAACGTCACAGCTGCAGGCGGTAAGTTCCACACACTGCTCACTCAGTTCCCAGCACTCACGGTCCCCACATTTTCAACGGCCTTCGCCAAACACGGGGTGGAACATTTTATTACCACCACCGGACCGCCCGTTTTTGCAAAAGCCCGGCACTTGGATTCAGCTAAACTGACCATAGCGCGCGAGGAGTTCGCCAACCTGGAAAGGTTGGGCATCATCAGGTGTTCGAACAGCCCATGGGCTTCCCCGCTTCACATGGTCCCGAAAGCTGACGGCTCGTGGCGACCTTGCAGAGATTTCCGCAGGTTGAACAACACCACAGCGCACGACCGCTACCCAATCCCGCATATCCAAGATTTTTCCGTTCATTTGGCGGGGGCGCGCATTTTTTCTAAGATAGACTTGGTCCGTGGTTACCACCAAGTCCCAGTGCGCGCTGAGGACATGCCCAAAACAGCGGTAATAACTCCGTTTGGTCTATTCGAGTTTTTGCGCATGCCATTTGGGCTTAAAGGCGCTGCGCAGACGTTCCAACGCATGATGGACGCGGTGTTGCGCGATCTCCCCTTCGTATTTGTCTACCTGGACGACATCTTAGTAGCCAGCGCGTCCGAAGACGAACATGAAAACCACCTCACGGCAGTTTTCCGGAGGTTGGGAGAGCACGATTTAATAATCAACCCAGCGAAGTGTCAGTTCGGTGTGACGCAGATTGATTTTTTGGGGCATCGCGTCTCTCCAGAAGGAGCGGTTCCGCTGCCTGACAAAGTGCGCGCAGTAGCAAATTTTCCCCAGCCACAAACGGTCAAGGTGTTACAGGAGTTTTTGGGAATGGTGAATTTTTATAACCATTTCCTCCCCCGCACAGCGCAGCTCATGCAACCATTGTATGCCGCACTCAAAAAACAAAAACCCACAAATAAGATCGAATGGTCTCCGGAGCGAGAGCGAGCATTCTCAGAGGTCAAAACAGCCCTGGCAAACGCTGCATTGTTGGCACATCCAGACCCAACGGCCCGCATAGCGCTCACTACTGACGCGTCAGATGTGGCCATAGGGGCGGTCGTGGAGCAGCATGTAGCCGGGGCTTGGCAGCCGCTCGCCTTTTTCAGCAGGACTTTGCGCGATAGTGAACAAAAATACAGCGCATTCGACAGGGAGTTGTTAGCTCTCCACTTGGCCATTTGCCACTTCCAGTTCTGGCTGGAGGGATGCCGTTTCACCGCGTTCGTTGACCACAAGCCGCTGACATTCGCGATGGCCAAGGTTTCAGAACCGTGGTCAGGCCGGCAGCAGAGACAGCTGGCCGCCATCTCAGAGTTTACTACCGATATTCAGCACGTGGCGGGTAAACTGAATGTAGTGGCAGACTGTCTCTCGCGCGTCGTGGCAGCCCCAGTCCGAGTAGGGATAGATTATGCAGCCATGGCCGCGGATCAGGTTAGCGACGTGGACGTGCGCGCGCTCCAGTCTGGACCAACAGGGTTAAGGCTGGAGAACAGGGTGCTGCAAGACGGTATGCCCCCCCTAATCTGCGATGTCTCCACTGGGCGACCGCGTCCTGTGGAGTGTCCTCGATTCATTCTCTGGCGCACCCCGGAGTGCGCGCGTCGGTCAAAATGGTAGTAGAGAAATTTGTATGGCCGAGCCTGCGCAAACAAGTTAAGGAGTGGGCAGCAGCCTGCATGGCTTGTCAACGAGCCAAGGTACACAGACACACGAGAGCTCCCTTGGAGCCGTTTCACATCCCGGCTAAGAGGTTCGATCATGTTCAAGTGGACCTCGTAGGCCCCCTCCCGCCGTCACAGGGGTGCACACACCTTCTGACAATGGTGGACCGCACCACGCGCTGGCCGGAAGTGGTCCCACTGGCGTCAACCACAGTCGAGGAGGTGGCGTGCACGTTTTTAACAGCATGGGTAGCGCGCTTTGGAGTCCCGTCGGACATTACGTCCGACAGAGGTCCTCAATTTGTTTCCAAACTTTGGTCAGCAATGGCCCGCAGCCTGGGGGTAACGATCTACCGCACAACCGCGTACAATCCGCAGGCTAATGGGTTATGCGAATGTTTTCATAGGTCATTGAAAGCGGCTCTCAGAGCGTCGCTGACGGATGCAAATTGGGTAGACAGGCTACCGTGGGTTTTATTGGGGTTGCGTTCTGCACCTAAAGAGGACTTAGAAGCCTCCCCGGCTGAGCTAGTTTTTGCGCAGCCACTTCGGCTGCCCGGGGAGTTTCTCCCAGATAATCCTGCGCCAGATAGCTCCCCGTCTCAGCGGTTGCAGCATGGCACGGAATCAGGCACGCTGCCTGGCCCCGTTCACCATAGTTTTCCGCGCGTTTTTGTGCCTAAGACTTTAAAAAACTCGGAGTTTGTTTTTGTCAGACATGATGCCCATCGCCCACCGCTGCGACCACCTTATGATGGACCATTTAGAGTGCTGGAAACAGGGGACAAGCATTTTTTGCTAGATTTGGGTGGCAGGAAGGAAAAGATTGGCATAAACAGGCTCAAACCCGCCTTTGTGGTGGCGGACGAGGATGTGCTGTTGGCCAGGGCTCCTCGGCGCGGCAGACCCCCTTGGGGACATTCCCCAGAACACCCACAGGGAGTGTCAAACAGTTCTCACCCCCAGATAGCAACCTCCCAGCAGGATGGCGCCGCAGAAGTGGCGAAGCCCGCTTACAGCAGATACGGGAGGAGACTGAGGCCCAAGCAGCACGTGGGTTAATGTGTAATGATTTTATCATGACATGCAGACTGTTATTCTGTTGTTCCATCTTAGATGTTTGGGGGGGGGGTCATGTGGGACACATATGTATCACTTTAAGCTTCACATCTCAGAGTAGAACAAAGAACTGGGTCTCCTTGGAGATAACAGGAGGATGTGAAAATTTAGTCTTTGGTATGCAAGAGACGGCCTTGGGGGATTTCCTGGTCTGCCAGAGACTGTGAGGAGGATGTTATAGGATTTAAGAGAAGATGCTTTGTTACTTGTGATAAAATGCAATGTGACTGTGAGCTTTGAAGGTCCTGGATATATAAAGGACGAATGTCTGTGTTTTTCCTCTTTCTGCTTGCTGATGTTAGGAAGATGTGAATAAACCTGACTTGTGAGATAAACTCTGCCTCTTCATTTTCACATTTCCACAACAAAATAAAAATGTAGCCTTTCATTTTAACAGATCTCTGATACCCCAAACATTAGTTGAACAAACGGATAACGACACTTTGTTGCTGTAGGTAGAGCAAAATAAAACAAGATTTCCTGCACCTGAGAATATCAGAACTGTATGAACAGATATCTGACTACAGTAAACAGTTCAAAGTCCTTTGCTTAGTTTTCTGAAGGTCAGTTTCACTGGGTCACGTTGCCATTTGACATCTTTAAGATTGCAGCTCTTTTCCATCAATGATCACTCTGGTCCTAATGAAGAATGCTCTCTTGCCCTCTTTATGTGCTGCATCCACCTGGGGCCACAGCCTGTTGCGGGTTTCTTTGTCTTTTGCCTTCAGGTCTTCTTTGAAGATTATCTTCCTGGATTTCAGGTATTCCAATCCCTTGGCATTTTAACAAACCAACTCTTTGGCTGATATTGATGTAAATCGGATGATCACCGGGCGATTTTTCTCTCCATTTTCCTTCCAACACTGTGGCAGACAACAATGTGGAAACGCAGATCATTTCCGACCTCTGGAATGATGGCACTGCAGATATCGATCATCCTCCGTTTGAGATCTTCTCCCTCCTGTTCCTGTAGCCCATAGAACCTCAGGTTCCACCTCCTTTGGTATTGCTCGGCCTCATTCACCTTGTCTTCCAGCTCGGAGATCCTTTTCTGGTGGTCCACAGTTATCTTCCTCACAGTTGTAATTTCTTTTCTCATATCTTGAATTTCTTTAAAAAGAAACTGAGTTTTCTTTCAAGGCATCAATGCTTTCTGCATTTTGTCTTATTAACTTTTCCAGGTCGCCGGCCTTTCTTTCAATGACATCAGCCCTCTCATTTATTTTATTCATGAGTAGCCTCACAATATTGTCTTGTACTTCAGCCAGGGTCGGTTCGGCTTTCCCTTTCTTTGCATTAGGTGTACCAGGGCAGGGAGTTGGGTAATGGATCAGACATCGGGCTTCCTGGATGAGCATAAGTGTATGTCTCTGTAACAGTCACTTTCATTTCATTACCAACAGGAACCTCATGGTTTAAGACTGAGAAAAGATTCTTATCTGTTTTGTTCATTTTCTTCTTTCCTTTGTCACTTGCTCGTTTTTCAGCCATTGTTATTTTTCGTTTTGAACACGAGATGTTAAGCTAGCGTTACTCAGTGAGGAGGAGGCTAGCCTTCAAAGTCCTTCAAGTTCAAAGCAAAAATCCAGCGTGACTAGCTCCTGCATTTTTTGTATCAATATAGCATTATCTTACTGTTCACAGCGAGGTATTTCACCAGTGTTTTCCTTTCAGGTGTGAAAATCAAAAAGTCTCTTCAGCCACGGATGAATACAACTACGTTGACCGCCATCTTGCCCGATCCCCCCACACAGACAGACATCTTCTTTTAGATTTGATTGGCAGTTGGCAACCAGCTTACAGGTGCATTACCGCCTCGTACTTCACTCTATATCATCACTCTATCTGGTCAGGAGCTATACCTGTGACTCGTTGCCATATATAGAGTGATGATATCAAGTGCTGCAGGAACAACCAGATGTGTGGCCACGGCCAAGACCGATAATTTTTCACACATAAGGAGTTGTAACTCCTTACACAAAGATATAGAGTGATGATAATCAAGTCAGTGGCGGTAACGCACCTGTAAGCTGGTTGCCAACCGCCAATCAAATCTAAAAGAAGAAAAAGAGGAACGTCCCATTCACGAGGTGGCGATATCGACACAGCACACATCAGTAGACGAAGAAGACAACGCGGAGGCGGAAAACGAGAATAAAAACATACATGAATCATACATACATACCTTCTTTCACAGCTGCAGCAGCATCTTCGTGGAAAAGGAGTGGAAACCGGGAAGTCAAACAGCAGAAATAGACTCTATATCCTTATATCCTATAGCCTCTGTATCCGCTAATCCTGGCGCATCAGCGCCTTGGCGCTACCTATTGGGCGGGAGTGAAACTACAAATGATGGTTGTGCGCATGCGTCAACCGTTTGGCGTGGGTAGATGAAAAAAGTGATGTATAGCGCCGCGTGCGTGCCGGGCTCCTCCAAAGCGTACGCAGACCAAGGCGGACTAGAGGGGAAATGCAGCACACACAACCGGATTTCCGGTGTCGTGCCAAAAAGTGATGGGCCGCAAAAACTGATTGGCTCGCTGTGGGAGCGCGCCTACCTCGGTCGGCTAAAGCCGTTTCTTTTCAGATTCTTTTTTTTTTTTTTTTTTTTTTTTTTTTTTCTCTCGGCGCCACACGAGTCGGCTGCCTTTTGCAACAGCGGCTCGATTCCGAGTCTTTTTCCCTTCCTCTCTCTTTTGATCCGTCTTTTTTTTTCACCCCACTTATATCACGGACACACAGATCGTCCTAAATGTCTCCTGAGCCGGTGGACGGAGCCACTGTCTATAGCAGGATACGATACAGCAGAGAACAGCTGCTAGCATTCAACCGCCACCCGGTCCCATTGGAAAAACTCGACATACCGAGAGAACTGAGGCGAAAACGCCGCGGCTGCCGGGCTGGAGTAAGGCGGAGGACAAAAAATATAAGGTACAGACCCTCCCTTCCATCTGTTGTCATGGGAAATGTACGGTCGATACTGGGAAAGTTAGATGAGCTAGCGGCTATCTCCCGTTATGATAGCACATACCGGGAGTGCTCTCTCCTTTTGTTTACTGAGACGTGGCTAACTGAACTAGCAGCAGATGCTAACATTGAGCTGGAGGGTTTTCACATGATACGAGCTGACCGAACACCAGACAGTGGCAAGGCTAGGGGCGGTGGAGTGATCATGTATGTTAACAACAACTGGTGCAGACCGGGACATATCACTGTTAAACAACGACACTGCAGCAAAGACATTGAGTTGCTAGCTGTTAGCATGAGGCCTACATATCTCCCGAGAGAACACTCACACGTGATCTGCATTGTTGTTTATGCAAATCCGACGGCGAACGCTGGGACAGCACGTGACGTCATCCATCCAGTAACCAGCAGGCTGCAGACAGAACACCCAGATGCTCTTCTCCTCATCTCAGGCGATTTCAACCATGTTTCACTGTCTCCCATTCTACCCACGTTCACCCAGTATGTCACATGCCACACTAGAGACAATAAAACACTGGATTTATTCTACGCAAACACTAAGGAGGCGTACACCTCATCACAACTACCCCCACTCGGGAGATCGGATCACAACTTGGTTCATCTCCGGCCGGTGTACAAACCCCTAGTGCACAGACAACCTCCGGCCATGCACACTGTGGAGTTATGGTCTGAGGAGACAATGGACACCCTAAAGGGCTGTTTTGAAGCCACCGCCTGGAAGCAGCTCTGCGATCCACATGGTGAGGACATCGATGGCCTCATTCACACCTTCACGGGCTACCTCAGCTTCTGTGTGGACAAATCCGTTCCCACCAAGACCATACGGCGTCACTCAAACAACAAACCCTGGATCAACCCTGAGATAAAAACACTTCTGAGAGAGAAGAAGAGGATCTTCAGGTCAGGGAACAGGGAGATGCTGAAGTCCGTACAGAGGGAGCTGAGGAGAAAGATCAGAGAAGGCAAGGACAGCTTCAGGAAGAAGATGGAGGACAAGCTGCAACAGAGCGACATCAGCGGGGTCTGGAGAAACCTCAAAACCATCTCGGGGCTCCAGAATACCTCCCCCCAGGCCACAGGGGGCAGGGAGTGGGCGAACAACCTGAATCTGTTTTTCAATAGATTTGACCAACCGCCCTCCCCCCTGACTGCACAACAACCACTGCTGCCTCTAAAGAAATCAAGTCCTGCTGCCCACTCCCCACTCTACCAACACCCCCCCACTCCCAACACACAGCCCCCCATCCTGACCCTGACCAGGACCCAGGTGAGGACGGAGCTGAGGAAGATCAAGGCGAGGAAGGCGCCGGGACCGGACGGCATCAGCGCAAAGCTCCTCAAGTCCTGTGCAGACCAGCTGTGTGGGATTGTGACGTATATCTTCAACATGAGCCTGAAACTGGGGAGGGTACCACAGCTGTGGAAAACATCTTGTGTGGTACCTGTACCAAAAACTTCCCACCCCAAAGACCTGAACAGCTACAGACCGGTGGCCTTGACGTCCCACTTGATGAAGACCCTGGAGAGACTGCTCCTTGCTCACCTCCGCCCCCTGGTGGAACCAGCGATGGATCCACTCCAGTTCGCCTACCAGCATGGCATTGGGGTGGAGGATGCGGTGATCTTCCTCCTTCACCGTTCTCTGTCCCACCTGGAGAAGCCCGGGAATATGGTGAGGATCATGTTCTTTGACTTCTCCAGTGCTTTCAACACCATCCAACCGATGATCCTGAAGGACAAGCTGCTGCGCGCAGGGGTGGACCAGCACCTGTCATCATGGATCCTGGACTACCTCACGAACCGGCCTCAGTTTGTGAGAACCCGGGACTGTGTGTCCGACACGATCATCAGTAGCACGGGGGCCCCCCAGGGAACGGTGCTGGCTCCCTTCCTGTTCACTCTTTATACTGCGGACTTCTCACACAACACAACACACTGCCATCTACAGAAGTTCTCTGATGACTCTGCGATCGTTGGCCTCATCTCCAATGGAGATGAAGCTGAGTACAGAGGGCTTATCCAGGACTTCGTGGACTGGTGCCATCGGAACTGCCTCCAGATCAACGCGAGGAAAACTAAGGAGCTGGTGGTGGACTGCCGCAGGCATGGGCAGCCCCTCACAGTACCAGTAAATATACAGGGAACAGACATCGAGATGGTGACATCCTATAAGTACCTGGGTATTCATCTGAACAATAAACTAGACTGGTCACACAATACTGATGCACTCTACAAGAAGGGACAGCGCAGGCTGTTCCTGCTGAGGAGACTCAGGTCTTTTGGTGTACAAGGGGCGCTGCTGAAGTCATTCTATGACACGGTGGTGGCATCAGCCATCACTTTTGGAGTGGTCTGCTGGGGCAGTGGCATTACTGCAGCCGATAGGAAGAGACTGAACAAACTGATTAAGAAAGCTAGCTCTGTCCTGGGGCAGCGCCTTGATCCGATGGAGGAGATAGGAGAGAGAAGGACGGTGGCTAAACTGTCATCTCTGCTGGAGTCCGAGTTCCACCCTATGCAGGACATACTGAATGCACTGAGGAGCTCATTTAGCAGCAGACTACATCATCCCAGGTGCACAACCGAGAGGTTTCGTAGGTCCTTCCTACCAACGGCTGTCAGACTGTACAACCTAAGCAGGGCTGCTCGCAGAGATAGCAAAAAGACGTAACAAACTAATAGTTTTTTGAATGCAGAAGATGCAATAGACTTACACAGTGGTCCTCTCCGGCATACAACTAGGAGCATGCCGGTCGCTATGGAGGGTGAGAGTGTGTATGGGCACATAATCATACCATGCAGGATAGCTGGGTAGACGGTTATGCTGTTTCATTCCATCTAGCGGCAATGCTCTGCACTGTGTGTGTTTATATATTTGCATATTTGTTCCGTCTAGCTGCAATGCTCCGTACTGTGGGTGTTTATATATTTATATATCTACATGTTATTCCATCTAGCTACATTGCTCCGCACTGTGTGTGTTTATATACTTGCATATTTATTCCACCTAGCTGCAATGCTCCGTACTGTGGGTGTTTATATATTTACATATTTATTCCATCTAGCTACAATGCTCTGCACTGTGTGTTCATATATTCATATATTTATTCCATCCAGCTACAATGCTCTGCACTGTGTGTCTGTGTGTGTGTGTATATATATATATTTTATAGTAATACGTACATATGTTTATTAGCTGCTCTTGCTTGCTTGTTTTTTTTCTTGCCTTCTGATTGTTGCTCTGAGTGTTGCTATCCCTGTGCTGTTGCAATCCTGGAATTTCCCCGTTGTGGGACTAATAAAGGCTTATCTTATCTTATCTTATTCTGACAGGCTGACGGCTGCTTTTTTTTTTTTTTTATTTAAGTTTTTGTAAAGGGTATACAGGTCATTACAGCATTGCATTGTTTACATTTTCATCACATGTTCCCTTATTTTTTGCTATTTGACAACATTGGTAGGATAGTTATTACAACACCCCCCCTTTTTTTTTAAGGTGAAAGAAAAAGTGAAATTAAGGAGAATGAAATAGAAAAAAAAAAACGAATAAACAAACAAACAGAACAGCAAAAAACAAACAAACAGAAAATTAAGTAATTAAAAGTAAAAGAGCAACTGAGTAGGTTGGAACAAAGAGCGGGACCATTATTGAAATGGTATTTGTCAAAGATTAGATCTAATGGAAGACACATATGCGATCCAGGGTTGCCAAAAGTTCATGAACCCATCCATGTCCTGTCTCAGTGCGAATGTCAACTTTTCCATCGAGTAAATGTCTTGAATCACGTTAATCCAATCTTCAGGTGTAGGACAGTCCTTCAGCATCCATTTTTTAGTTAGGGCTTTTTTACTTGCCAATATTAAAACATTGAATAAGTATTTATCTCCTCGTCTTTCCAGTGAGTCCGGTAGTAAACCCAAATACAAAGTTACAAAAGAAAAGGGAACTGTTATTTTGAATATTTTCCCCAATATTGTCTGTACGTTGGTCCAATATTGGTGGATAACTGGGCATGACCAAAACACATGAAAATGATTTGCAGTCTTTTCACCACACAAGCACCAACAGTTCAACCCCTTATGGGTAAATTTGTTTTGTGCAGGTGTTCTGAAAAATCTTACCAAGTTTTTCCATCCAAATTCTCTCCACTGCAGGGATGAGGTACTTTTCCCATTGCTGTTTATTTAGCTTTTCCCATATTTCCAATAGTAAAGTGAAATTCCCCTCTTTTTCCCATCTCTCTTTTATATATGATGTGTTGTCTCCTTTTAAGTCTTGAAGACCTTGGTATATTTTAGAAATGTATCTGATCCCTGGGATCCCTTTATATGCCATTAAGAAGACCTTCAGAACACCTGACTGGGCCCTTTCCAAATCCTCCTTTTTAAGTATATTGTTTATGTGGTGTCTAAGCTGAAAGAACCTGTAAAGATCTTGATTTATTAGACCTTGTTTTTTCAAATCTTCAAAACTGCTTAAAGTTTGCCCCTTAAAAAAATCATAATATTTTATCAGCCCTTTCTCTTTCCACTCTTTAAATCTAGTGTCTGTTTTATTGGGGGTAAAGTCTTGATCATAGGCAATCCATTGCAGAAGTCGATAGGGCTCTTTGGCTTGATTCTCTCTGACTATCTTAAACCAAATTTTTAGCGGGGTCTCTATCCACGGGTTAGTGTTATTCAAGAGTTTAGTTAAGGCATTGTTCCCTATTATCGCCTGTAGGGGGATGTCACTTGTTATTTGGCATTCCATCTCCTTCCATTGTGCAGTGTAGACTGGGTTACATATCTCTACTAAAGTTTTAATTTGTGCAGCTATAAAATAGTCCCTGATATTTGGCAGCGCAAGCCCACCTTTGTCTTTGTTTAGCTGTAGGGTTCTATATCTGATTCTAGGTCTCTTACCCTGCCATATGAATCTTGAGATCCTTCTGTCCAGCTCCTGCCATGTTTTTTTGGGAGGTTCTACCGGTATTGTTTGGAAAAGGTATAGAAGACGTGGAAGTATATTCATTTTGACTGCTTCAATTCTTTGTGCAGTACCTAAGAATGGTATCATATTCCATCTTGCTAGGTCAGATTTTATTTTTGTCACCAGTGGATCATAGTTTAGTGTTATAATTTTGTCGAGTTGTTTCGGGATATTGACCCCCAGATATTTCATAGATTCCAACTCCCAGTTAGTTTTGAGTTCACTTAGTGAAAAATGATTTGGGTCATAGTTGAATGTTAAAACTTGGGTTTTATGCATGTTTAATTTGTACCCTGATAAATCTCCATAGTCTGAAAAAACTGAGATTAGTTCTGGTAGAGAAGTGTCTGGCTGCCCTAGGTATATTAAAATGTCATCAGCAAAGAGTGCTATTTTATGTTCCTTCTGACCAAGTGTAATACCTTGAATTTCTTGATTTTGTCTTATCCATTGGCTCAGAGGTTCTATGAAGATTGCAAAGAGCAGTGGAGACAGGGGGCAGCCTTGACGACATCCTCTTTCCAGCTCAAAAGATGATGATAAATTACCGTTAATCCTTATTTTAGCTGTTGGTTTTTATATAATGCCTGTATAGTTCTAATGAAGTTGTTATGAAAATTGAAACTGGATAAGATTCTATATAGGAAAGACCAGTCAACCGAATCGAATGCTCTTTCAGCATCTAATCCCAATATGACTGCATTTAAGTTATTTTTTTTATATGATGAATTATGTGTAACGTGCGTCGAATGTTGTCTTGTGTCTGTCTTTGTCTTATAAAACCTGTTTGGTCTAAGTGAATTAAGTCTGTCAGTATGTTTTCTAACCTTTTGGCAAGGATAGTGGTAAAAAGCTTATAGTCCTGATTTAATACACTGATTGGTCTGTAGTTGGAGCATTCTAGTTTATCCTTTTCAGGTTTAGGTATAACTGCAATGACCCCTTCTCTCCAGGAGGGGGGATTTCCCCTGTGTGGAGGACGTAGTTAAATGTTTTCAGGAGGAGAGGAGATAGTTGCTGTTTAAAGGTTTTGTAACATTCTGCTGTATAGCCATCTGCTCCTGGGGATTTGTTAGCTTTAAGTTTCATAATTGCTTTTTCCAATTCTTTAGGTTGTATTTCTGACAGTAGGGTTTTATTTTGTGATTCCGTAAGTTGGGGAAGGTTTGATGTGTTTAGGAATGTCTCGGATGCGTTTTTATGTTTTTTGTGGGAGTATAAGTTCTTGTAGTAATTCTCGAAGCTTTTAAGAATATCCTGAATTCTGAATTTTATTTCCTTTGATACTGGGTCTCTGATTTTGTAGATTGCTCTTTCTGTTTGTTGTTTCCTCAATTTATAGGCTAGTAATTTTGCCGATTTACTGCCTGCTTCATAGTGTTTTTGTTTCAGAAATGTAAGTTTCTTCTGGATTTCTATTGTGTAGATCTCATTTATTTGATTTTTAATTTCTTTCATCTTGAGCGAGCCATTAGAATGAGTGTTGTCTTTGTGTTCTTTTTCTAGGTTCTCGAGTTCTGACTCTAGTGTGATTAGTTTTTCTTGTCTCAGTTTCTTTTGGGTTGCCAGTTTTGCAATAATTTTTCCCCTTATTACAGCTTTGCACACATCCCACAGTATTAAAGGGGATACTTCTCCATTATCGTTTTCTTCCAAATATCTGAGAATATCTGATTCCAATTCATCTTTCAGTGGTCCTTTCAGGACATTTGAATTCAACCTCCAGGAAAATGTATTATTTGTGTATTTTTGGATGTTTAAGTCCATATAGATTGGACTGTGGTCAGAGAGATCCATCAGTCCTATTTTACATGTTTTTACTCTTCCAATGTCTCTATTAAACATAAAAAAGTAATCAATCCTTGAGTAAGATGAATGTGGCGTTGAATAAAAAGTATAATCTTTTACATTGGGGTTGAATTCCCTCCATACGTCACAGATTCCCATTTCTTTTAGTTGCATCCGAGTATTCCTATTTTGGGTGTTATTTTGATGTGAAGAATTACCTGTTGCATCCCAGTATGGATTCAGTCTTAGATTGAAGTCTCCACCACATATCACTAAACCTTGGGCTTTAGTTATCATTAGGTCGAATACATTTTTATAAAATTTCCATTTAGCCCCTGGTGGTGCATATACATTCAGCAGGGTGATATCTTCTCCCTCTAGCCGCCCAGTTACCAAACTGTACCTCCTGTAGAAGAGCTTGGAAATGAAGAGGCGATTTGATTTTTAAACCAAGTTTAATAATCAGCATAATCAGCTCTTCTAACAAGTCTCATCTGGTGCAGAGAGTGGCAGAAGGGAAAAGAGACAGAATGTCTCCAGCTCACTGACTTTATACTGGCACACAATAAAAGACATGCATAACAAAGGCTGACATCCTTCATTATCTTAATCGCCCCATTGTCTTGGTATTTCCTCTCCTCGCCTTGGGGGGTGAGGGTGGCTTCTCCGGTCTCCTCCGCCGCGTCCGGGAACGTCTTTGTTCTTCACTCGGCGGGTGAGAGCCCTTTGTCCTTTCAGAGGTGTGAAGTCCTTTACATATGTATTACCAAACATTTCCACATGCTTCAACATATGTAGGTTATGGAATATATGGTTAATATAGACCACAGGCCCCCCAAACAACTAAGAAAAGACAACAGAAAGGTTCACAGTCTAAGATAGTTACTATGACATACTAAGTGTTACATCAGTTGCCACGGAAGAAACTTTCCAGCAGCCATGCTCCTAAGAGAGTTCAGTGGTAAACATAACAGCATAGTAAAATCATAAGTCAGTCCTAAACTGTTGCAGCACAATTAGTGAATAATTGTGGAGTGGTTTGTATCAGTCCCTGTGCTGTCTGGGTTTTAATCTTCTCCCAAAGCTGCTGTAGGTTGGTTTAGGCGCCCTGCTGGGACCTTCTTGTGAGGAATCTGCAGTGTGGGAAGGAGATAGGTTAACTGTTCCCTGCTGGGGGGCTGAGTCTTTTCTCTTGGGGGGTCTACCCCACCGAGGTGCTCTCGCCAACTGTGCAGGCTCGTCTCTCAACAAGAAGGCAGGTTTAAGTCTGTCAATGCTGACTGTTTCTTTTCTATCCCCAAAATCAAGCACAAAGTGTTTATCACCATGTTCCAGCACTCTGAATGGCCCATCGTATGCTGGGCGGAAAGTTGGTTTTAAAGCTTCATGCTTAACAAAAACGAACTCAGCGTTTTTTAAAGCTTGAGGGACAAAAACCCGTGGGAAGGAGTGATGAGCTGGACCGGGGAGAGAGTCCGGTCCGTTGCTGCCTAAAAACCTTGGGACTGGAAGGTGCCCTGGCTCTGGGTTCTCTGGTAAAAATTCACCTGGAAGCCTGAGAGGTTGTGCAAAGACTAATTCTGCAGGAGAGGCGTCTAGATCCTCTTTAGGTGCTGCACGCAACCCCAATAAAACCCAGGGAAGTTTATTTACCCAATTTGTGTCCGTTAGTGAGGCTCTGAGGGCAGCCTTTAAAGACCTGTGAAAACGCTTGCATAACCCATTAGCCTGAGGGTGATAAGCGGTGGTGCGATGAATTGTTGCCCCTAAGCTGTTGGACATGGCTGACCAGAGCTCTGAGACAAATTGAGGCCCCCTATCGGACGTGATGTCTGATGGGACGCCGAAACGTGCCACCCAGTTTGTCAAAAAAACGCGAGCGACTTCCTCCGCTGTGGTTGCCGCTAGAGGGACTGCCTCTGGCCAGTGTGTGGTGCGGTCTATCATTGTTAACAGGTGTGTGAAACCTTGGGAGGAAGGTAGTGGCCCCACGAGGTCGACATGAACATGGTCGAACCTTCTAGCAGGGATTGGAAAAGGCTCCAGAGGGGCTTTTGTGTGTCTGTGTATTTTGGTGCGTTGACAAGAAATGCAAGTTTTTGCCCATTCTTTTACGTTTTTGCACAGGCCTGGCCACACAAACTTTTCGGCGACCATTTTAACCGAGGCGCGCACACCTGGGTGCGCGAGGGAGTGAATTGCGTCGAAAATACGGCGGCGCCATGTAGCTGGTACTAACGGGCGAGGTCGGCCGGTTGAAACATCGCATATTAGGGGGGGCACGCTGTCGCGTAAACCCTTTTTCTCCAGTCTTAACCCTGTTGGTCCAGACAGGAGTGCGCGCACGTCCGCGTCACTGCTTTGTTCCTCCGCTATGGCTGCATAATCTATCCCTGCATGGATAGGTGCTGCGTATGTGTCTGCGTTAGTGAAGAGTTCTGCTGCTGAGGCAGTATAATCTGTCTCTCCGCGCTCTGGTGGTGTCACAGCGCGAGAGAGACAGTCTGCTACTACGTTAAGTTTGCCTGCCACGTGTCGAATGTCTGTGGTGAACTCTGAAATCGCAGCTAGCTGTCTTTGTTGCCTGCCTGACCATGGTTCTGAAATTTTAGCCATAGCAAAGGTAAGCGGTTTATGGTCTACAAAAGCCGTGAAACTCCGCCCTTCTAACCAGAACTGGAAGTGGCGGATGGATAAATGAAGCGCCAGCAGCTCTCTGTCAAAAGTGCTGTATTTACGCTCAGTTTGGTTTAGCGATTTGCTAAAGAATGCTAAAGGTTGCCAGACCCCGCTGACAAGTTGTTCTACAACTGCCCCTATAGCTAGGTCTGAAGCGTCTGTGGTTAGCGTGATGCGGGCCAAGGGATCTGGGTGAACTAACAATGTGGCGTTAGCTAGGGCGCTTTTTACTTCCGCGAAGGCGCGTTCGCGCTCTGGGGTCCATTCGACCGCGTTGGAAGCCTTCTTTTTTCTGAGCGCGTCATATAGGGGCTGCATGAGCTGAGCTGCGTGGGGGAGGAAGCGGTTGTAAAAATTAGCCATCCCTAAAAATTCCTGTAGCGATTTGACCGTTTGTGGCCGTGGGAAACTTTCTATCGCATGAACTTTGTCTGGAAGTGGAACTGCCCCCTTCGGAGAGACTTTGTGTCCTAAAAAATCAATTTGTGACACGCCGAATTTGCAATTGGCTGGATTGATTATTAGCCCGTGCTCTTCTAGCCTCTGAAAAACCGTAGTGAGGTGCTGCTCATGTTCTACCTCAGACGAGCTGGCTACCAGCATATCGTCGAGGTAGACGAAGACAAAAGGAAGGTCGCGTAGGACCGCGTCCATCATTCGTTGAAAAGTTTGAGCAGCGCCTTTGAGGCCGAAAGGCATTCGCAGGAATTCAAAAAGGCCGAAAGGGGTTATTACCGCTGTTTTCGGAATGTCTTCTGCTCGGACTGGGACTTGGTGATAACCGCGGACTAAGTCTATTTTTGAAAAAATGCGCGCACCCGCCAGATGTAGTGAAAAATCTTGAATGTGAGGGATTGGGTAACGGTCATGCGCTGTAGCGTTGTTTAATCTGCGGTAATCTCCGCACGGTCTCCAAGAACCGTCGGATTTCGGAATCATGTGAAGTGGTGAGGCCCAGGGGCTCTTCGAGCGTCTAACAATGCCCAATTTTTCAAGAGTTGTAAACTCGTCCCGTGCTATGTTGAGCTTGGCCGCGTCTAAGCGGCGAGCTTTGGCAAAAACGGGAGGTCCCGTTGTGGGAAGGAAGTGTTCAACCCCGTGTTTAGCCACAGTGGCTGAGAATTTGGGAATTGTGAGTGCTGGAAATTGGGTGAGGAGTTGCTCAAACTTACCTCCTGCCGTGGTGACGTTGGCCTGCACAGGTGGTGGAGAAACTTGGGCTGAGCAGGGAATAGAAGCAAAGGACAGTGCATTAACCAGGCGCCTATTTGCTAGATCCACTAATAACCCATGTGCACACAAAAAATCTGCGCCTAATAAGTTAAAACTCACCACCGCTACAACAAATGTCCATCTGTAGCTGCGGCCGTGGATGAGGAGGTGCAGGCTCTTTTCGCCGAACGTGTTGATGCTAGAGCCGTTGGCTGCCACGGCTCCGTTGCCCCGGGTGCCCGTGGCTCGATCTGCGTGGGAGGGCATGACGAAACTCAGCTGGGCTCCTGTGTCGATGAGGAACTGCTTGCCTGTGTGTCCATCCGTCACGTACAACAGCTTATTCTTCTCGCCGAGAACCGCTGCCGTTAACGGCTCTCGGCTTGGGCGTTTTCCCGAAATCGCAAATTTGCAGGGGGGAACGCATTTGTGGGCCTTCTCGGCGAAGCGGTGGTGATAATAACAGGCGTCACTCTGTCTGCTAAGTTTGGGCCGTGTCGCTGTCACCGTGGGCTGGGTCTGCTCAGTGGGTTGTGGCTCCTCGTGGCTCGGGGCGTCAGCTTTGAGGTCTGCGGATGTTGCTGTGGGTGTCAGCTCCTTGCAGGCGTTGACGAGCCGATGAGCTTCGTTGGCCAGTGCGCGGAAGTCTTGGTGGTTGTTGCATTTCATGCTGGCGAGTGTCCCTCTCATGTGTGGCGGCAGCGTGCTGAGGAATATAAACTGGAAGAGGAAGTTGTCATTGTCCTCTTCTTTGAGCTGTAGCAAATCCTCCATGAGGGCCTTCGGTTTGCACCCTCTGTGGCCGTAGACCGCCAGGATCTTCTCGGCTCTCTCTTCCGCTGATGGGACGTAGTTCGCCACGATGGTTGCTTTGAGCGTCTCATATTTGTCCCGGGCCGGTGGCCGCCGGATCATGCTCCGCACACACTTCGAAGTGGCGGCGTCGAGTTTGGAGACGATATGGTAAAATTTGGTATCGTCAGCCGTGATGCCCGCCAGTGCAAACTGTGCTTCAGCCTGCTGAAACCACGAGGCGGGGTCTTCTTGCCAGAAGTCTGGCAGCTGGACAGCGACGGCATTCGTGCATACCATCACTGCTGTGCCCGCCAGGTGAGAGTGCCTTGCCTCGGCTCTCTCGGCGGTGCTGATGCTCGGTTGAGCCCTCTCAATCTCTTCTGCCGGGGGGAACAGTTGTCCATCTGTTCCCTCGTCTGCGTGGGTCGCCACGGATGAGTCGATTGCGGGGGTATGCCTCAGGACCATACTCGCGTCAGGGGTCACCAGTGTAGAAGAGCTTGGAAATGAAGAGGCGATTTGATTTTTAAACCAAGTTTAATAATCAGCATAATCAGCTCTTCTAACAAGTCTCATCTGGTGCAGAGAGTGGCAGAAGGGAAAAGAGACAGAATGTCTCCAGCTCACTGACTTTATACTGGCACACGATAAAAGACATGCATAACAAAGGCTGACATCCCTCATTATCTTAATCCCCCCATTGTCTTGGTATTTCCTCTCCTCGCCTTGGGGGGTGAGGGTGGCTCCTCCGGTCTCCTCCGCCGCGTCCGGGAACGTCTTTGTTCTTCACTCGGCGGGTGAGAGCCCTTTGTCCTTTCAGAGGTGTGAAGTCCTTTACATATGTATTACCAAACATTTCCACATGCTTCAACATATGTAGGTTATGGAATATATGGTTAATATAGACCACACCTCCCTTCTTTATCTTTGTGTTCTGATTTTTTTTCAAATGTAATTTTGGTTGATATCAATGTCGCTACTCCCCTCCTCCTCCCTGATTTATATGAAGATGAAGAGATCATTTTAAACCCTTGTCTACTGAGTTTAGTGTGTTCCACGTCTGTTAGGTGGGTTTCTTGTAAAAATATTATTTCTGCTTTGTCTTTTTTCATTTTGCGTAGAATCTTGGATCTTTTAACTGGATTCAGGATCCCTTTTACATTATATGAGGCTATTTTGGTTACACCCTGTTTTTCCATTGTATTTTCTTATTTAGTATAACAGTGTGGTGGCCCTCTTTTTTGCTACTCAGAAACTGAAAGAACATTAAGAACATAAAAAACATTAAGAACATAGTGTACGAAACTTTAAAACAAAAAACTGTCAAAAAAACTTCCTGAGCTGGGGTCTCTTTAAAGACCCTGTAAGAGCCCTGATGGAGTGTAGGCTCTGAGGGAAATTCCTCAAACTCTGTTACGTGTTGAGGGCCCTCTCTTACCCCTGTAAGTTGTCCCATGTTTTTAACGTGAATTTCAGATCCCAATCCGAATTTGTAATGATTTTTTTTTTTTTTATGCCTATACCCTATGAGATTGTGTGCACCCTCCCACCCCCATCACAGCAAACATTCACTCTAATACAGTATTTGTTAGTGTGGGGAGAACATGGGGGTCATTGTTACGTTTCTATTTTAACATGATTTTTTTTTTCCCCTTTAAATTAAGAAGACATTTGTTTCTAATGCTATAACTGCTCCATGAAAGGTTTTACCACATGCTGATTCTGCATCTCCTTTAATGTCTGTTACCTTGTAGGAGGGGGGGTGGAAGTGCAGAGTGACTGAAAAGAAAAAAAAAAACCCAAAAAGGTCGCTATTCCTTCCTGGAACTGGAAAGCTTATCTTTGTAGCTCTGGGGCTGGATTTCCCGCTGCTGGCCCGTGGTTTTTGAAGGTCTCTGAGTGGACCACGTTTGAGCTCTGATCTTTTCGCTCAGATTCGCTGCGGGTTTAAACACTGTTACCGGGAGCCCTCTTCTTGCCATGTCAATTGTTGCTTCTTCCGCTGAATTATAAAGACATGACTCTTCACCGTAAAAGACCCTTAGCTTCGCCGGAAATGGCATCTGAAAGCGTAGATTCTGTTCCCGTAGAACCTTTTTGGCGTCGTTATATTCCCGTCGCTTTTTAAGAACCTCAGGGGCGTAATCGTGCTCCACGAAGACTTTTCTTTCATGATGCATAAATCCTTTTTTCTGCCAAGCCCGTCTTACAACCTCTTGTTTTATTTTGAAATTGGCGAATCTCACCACCACAGAACGTGGGGGCGCTTCCGGCGCTGGCTTTGCGGCTAATGTACGATGGGCCTTTTCTATCTACAAATTGGTGGTTTGTTGAATATCCAACTTCTCTCTCAATAAGGATTCCACGCATTCCGCCACTGTGTTGAAACTATCTTCAGCTCCTTCTTTCAGACCGTGAATTCTGATGTTATCTCGTCTCTGTCTTCCTTCTTGGTCGGTTAGCTTAGCCTCCAGCCTTGACTGTTTTCTGTGTAAATCCAGCGCAGAATCTTCAAGCACTTTTACTCTTTCTTCAGCTTCCAAGATTCGGTTTTCGGCCTGGTCCATTCTGCTGTTCGTCCTTTTTAGATCCTCTCTGAATTCAAGAAATTTGGCCCGAAATCTTCATAATTCGTCAAATAGCGATTTCAAGCTAATCCTTTTGTTAGCTAGGCCCAGGTCCTCGTCTTCTGAACGGAGGTCCTCCGGTTCAGATTCTGCGGCCGCTGTGCGTCCTGACCTGGGGAATGTCAGTTTCTTCTGCTTTTGGTTAGGCATGGTGTTATTGTCTTTTGATTTTTAATCTTCCAAAAATCCGTTAGGTCTGATTTTGAGGATGTTTTCCTTGGATTGGGTCTGGGAGTTTCAGCGTTAGGTTGCTATCACCATGGCGTCCAGACCGGAAGTCCTGACGGCTGCTTTTGAGCGAACCGGACATAACTTATTGCCCACGCAAGTGGCGAAGGTATGTCTGTGAATATTTAATGCAGTGAGGGAGTAGTCATAGTTTTAGACCCATGAGTTTTGTGTTAGAATAATCAGATGACATTTTATCCTGTAGCAGCTTTTAATGTTTTGCGTTATATGTTAAGAAAAGTGTGCTGAAATTAATAACATCCGTGTATAACAACAAAAAACTCAATAAAGCTTTTCTTTCCCATGAATAGTGTTTGTGCATTATTTTTACCTCCTATAATTATATATTTTAAGTAGAATCCATAAAATGTGTGCTTCATCTGCCCAAAATTTATTAAGGCTCCCAATTTGGATTCAAACATTTTATCTGCCAAAAAAATTACTTGATTTGGTTGCTCAGTGTGAAATTGCAAATATAGGACTGTAACTTGCTCTGTCCAGCCTGTGAAATAGTCTCCAAGGACAATAAGTCAGTATTTCACCTGCCAAAAACTGAATGAAGGTCTTAATGTTGATTGAAACAATTTGCATGCGCTAAAAATGTCGGTTCACTCCCTTTCGCATCCGGGAATGCGTGCTTCAGTGAAGCGAGTGGGGGCAAAATTCGTCTGGCCACGCTTGCGCAAGGACATGAGAGACTGGGCTGTAGCTTGTGTCGTGTGCCAGTGGGCCAAAGTGCACAAGCACACCAGAGCCCCCCTCGAGCCGTTCCAAATCCTAGCCAGGAGGTTCGACCACGTCCATGTGGATTTGACAGGACCCCTCCCGCCATCGCAAGGTTTTACACACCTCTTAACAATCGTGGACTGCACCACACGCTGGCCTGAAGTGGTCCCACTAGCTTCTACCACGTCCGCAGAAGTGGCTGGTGCTTTTTTTTTTTTCCACAATATTTTTATTGAACCTTTTCTAACAAACATGACACACATAATCAAACCCCAACACCAAAGCAATTCAAAAATAAAGGAAAAGAAAAAAAATGCACTAAAAACACCAACAACCATTAACAAAAGCAAGTCATCAACATTGCTCCTCTGTTTAGCCTAGGCAATCCATCACACAAGTACACATACTACACATTTACCAATTTGGAATCCACAAGGTCCACACACATCATTCACCTTCTTCTTCAGGGGCTATGTTTAATTTCTTTACATAATCAATGAAAGGTCTCCATATATTCTCAAACACATTTTCCTTTGATTTCAGTATATATGTTATTCTTTCTAGTGGAAGGTTTGTTAACATCTGTCTTAACCACTGAGTCACATCTGGTCTATGAGTCTTTTTCCACAATAGTGCAATACATTTTTTGGCGTTAAGCAAATGAGGTCTATGAATGCTCTTTCACTCTTATTAAAGTTATGTTTTTCTGGATACAGACCCAACAAAAACAATTTAGGGTTCAGTGTGAATTGTTTTGAAATTATTTTTTCTATTGTTACCCTCACCTCTTCCCAAAACATTCTAATTTTTCTACATTCCCATAAACAATGAAATAGGGTTCCTTTACTTTCCATACATTTTGTGCACATGTCTGATATGTTTTTGTTATATCTATTTAACTCCACCGGTGTAACATGCATCCGCATTAACCATTTTAAAATGTATCAATTTAAGACGTACATTTATTGATTTGGTTTGTGCTTCTGTGCAAGCCAATTCCCATTGTTCCTCTAAAATTTCAGTTTACAGGTCTTCTTTCCAATAATTCATTCTTTTCTGTGAGTTTTCACTTGAGAATAGTGTCAATGAGTTATAAAACTCTGAAATAATACCCTTTCTCTTACTATCTTTCGTCAAAATTTTTTCCAAGGAAGAATAAGTAGGTCGGGTGAGAGCATTATTTTGATTTGATCGAATAAAATTCCTAAGCTGAAGATATTTAAAAAAATGTGTTTTATTAAGATTAAATTTGATCCTCAGTTCTTCAAAAGACATTATGTTATCTGAACGTGACAAATATAAGTCTTGAATCTTTTGAATCCCTTTTAAATTCCATACTTTAAATACAGCATCCGCTCTCCCTGGTTTAAAATATTGATTACCCCATATTGGGCTAAATCGTGACAATAAGTGTGGTTCTTTTAAATATTTTTTGATTTCACACCATATTTTGATCATATGCTTTACAATAGGTTTTTAAATTGTTTCTGTAGTTTTTTAGCCGAGTCTGAGTATATGAATAAGCGAAGAGGTAAAGGTAAATTATATGATTCTATTTCAGTCCAGTGAGGGAGATCATTTGATGAAAAATAATATGTCATAGACCTCAGTTGTGCTGACCAGTAATACAACATAAAGTTTGGACATTTCAGACCTCCACGATCAAATGGTAAATATAGTAAGGACAGACATAATCTAGCCCTCCTATTGTTCCATATAAATTCCACTAACTTTTTTTTAATTTTTGAGAATAGATCTGAAGGTGGTGGTAAAGGAATATATTGAAATAAATAAAGTATTTTGGATAAGATATTACTTTTAAGTAAATTAATTCTCCCGATCATCGACATTGGTAGTGACATCCATCTCTGAAGCAACTCATTAATATCTGTCATTAAGGCTTCATAGTTAGCACTGGCGACTGATTCTAGCTTAGGCACAATTTGAATTCCTAAATATTTAAACTGATTTACAACATTGAATTGATTTACCTCAGGAGCTGGGTGATTTTTCTGGGTCTCATTTAGCATTAATATTGAAGATTTAGTTTTATTTATTTTATATCCTGATATTTCCCCAAAGTTCTTTATTAAATTTAACAAGGTCGAAATTGATTTTTTAAGATTCGATATAAACAAAATTATGTCATCAGCATACAGGGAGATTTTATGTTCTGTTGGTCCTACTTTAATTCCATATATTTGTGGATGTAAACGTACTGCCATCGCTAAAGGTTCAATTGCCATAGTAAACAGTAAAGGTGAAAGTGGACAGCCTTGTCAACATCCTCTATTGATTTTTATTGATTTTGAGATATTGCTATTTGTTAGGATTTCTGCTGTAGCATTATTGTATATTATCTGAACCCATTTTATGAAATTATTTCCAAGTCCAAACCTTTGTAGGACTTCAAAAAGAAAGGGCCATTCGACCCTATCAAAGGCCTTTTCAGCGTCCAATGATAGGAGAGCTGTATCCGGTGCTTCTTTATTAGAATAAATAATATTAAATAGTCTTCTTACATTATGGAAGCCTTGTCTTCCCATTATAAAGCCATTCTGATCTCGGTTAATAATATTTGGTAATATTTCTTGTATTCGTCTTGCTAAAATTTTACAGATCATCTTAAGGTCAGCATTTAATAGGCTTATTGGTCTCATGTTTTCACATTTATTACAGGGTTTACCTGGTTTTGGCAACAGTATAATTAAGGCATTATTCATGTATGGTGGTAAATTACTATTTTGAAATGCTTCTAAAACCATTTCTAAAAATGGTTTTATTAATTTATTCTTAAATTTTTTATAGAGGTCAACTGGAAGACCATCTGGTCCCGCACTTTTTCCTGATTTCATGTTATCAATGGCTAGCCCAACTTCTTCTTGACTAATTTTTGACTCCAGTATCTCCATATTTTCGTTTGGAATACACGGTATAGATAATCCGTCCAAAAACCCATTTAGTTTTGTTAAGTCAGTTTCATTTTTTGTATCATATAGTTTTTCATAATAATCTCTAAAGATACTATTAATTGCTAAAGGATCTACAACTACCTGTCCATTACTTATAATACTGGTAATTGGTGTTTTAAATTCTAATTGTTTAATCTGCCATGCCAATAATTTTCCTGATTTTTCACCTTGTTCATAAAAGGTTTGCTTCAATCTTAGAAGACTCAAGGCAGCTCTATTCGCTGATTTTTTGTCATATTCAGCTCTCAGAATCAGTAATTCGTTCTCTAATTTTGGATTACTTCCTGCATACACTTTTTCTTGAAGAATTTTTATTTTACGTTCTAATTGGACTCTCTCCTCTCGAGTCTTCCTAGATTTTGAACCTGTATAACTAATAATATGCCCCCTAATAAAAGCTTTGAAAGCTTCCCACTTTATACATGCTGATGTTTGTGTAGTATTAATATCAAAGAACTCATCTATCTGTTTTTCTATGTACTTAACAAATTCCTCATCCTGAAGCCATTTATGCTGAAATTGCCACCTACCTGGAACCTTTGTCAATTTCTTATCTACATATATTAGACAGCAGGGTGCATGATCAGATATCACGATGTTATCATAGAAACAATTTTGAATCTTGGACCTTAATTCTGTGGAGATCAAAAAATAGTCAATATGTGAAAATGTCTTGTAGGTATTAGAATAACAAGAATAGGCTTTGACTTGTGGTTTCATTTCTCTCCATATATCTAGCAATCTCAATTCTTTCATAAAATGATTAATGGTCATCCTGCATCCATTGTGCGTACAGTCCAGTCCTGTTGATCTATCTATACTGGGCTTCAATGTACAATTAAAATCCCCTGCTATTATATGTTGCCCTGTGAGTGATGCTAAAGTAAGAAATAAATTGACAAAGAAGTTTTGATCATCTATATTGGGACCGTACAAGTTCACCAGATTTATATTTTCTAATAACAAAGATCCTTGGATGATTAGATATCTTCCCAATTTGTCTCCAATTACATTTTTCACTTGAAATGGGACTGTTTTATGTATGAGAGTCATAACTCCCCTGGCTCGGGATGAAAATGATGAGGTGAACACACTTCCCTGCCATCTACTCCTTATTCTTTTTACATCCTCCTCTATTAGATGAGTTTCTTGTAAAAACACAATTTTTGAACCTATGTCTTTTATTTTATTCATAACTTGTTTAAGATTTTTTTAGATTTTGTAGACCTCTGCAATTCCATGAAGTTAAATTAAGATTAACGCTTTGGTCTATGATCAATAAAGAGTTTGAGATTACCTTGCAAAATAAACATGCTCATACAGAGAAGCAAAAACATGGATGGTTGAACATTCATCCCATAAACTACACAAAAACAAATTCCCCCTCCCCACATTCGTGGCACTCCCCCCAAAATCAAAAAAAAAAATTCCGTCTCCCGCTATAGCCAGTGGCTGCTCCTCACTCGCAAGGATCAGTCAAACCACTCACTCTTTCTCCTCTCAATCACCCTTACTCTGCTACTTTAAGTGACATGACAATAACTCTCTTCTGTAGTTTTTCAACTTAACTCCAAAATTTTATAGCAACTTTGTACATCATAGCTTTTTTTTTTAATATATAATACAATCTATATTTTGTAGACATGCTGTGTGTTTCAAATCAGTCAGATACTTGTACACATGCTTAAATATTCTACCTTTATATCTTGCTCTTGCTTCATGCTTAGCTCCCGCCAGTCTCTCCTTGAATCTGCTTGATAAGCTCCTGTGCCTCCTGAGGGGTCTTGAAGATATGGGTTCTCCCTTTATATGTGACCAGCAGTCTTGTCGGATGAATCACTCCGTGACGAATCCCGAGGTTGCGCAGCTCTTTACGGGCGGGGTCAAACTGTTTCCTTAATTGTTGAATTCCTGTGGCCAAATCTGAGTAGAACCGCACCTGATGATCCTGATATTTGATTTCTCCTTTAGCACGCGTTGCGTTGGTGATCGTCATTTTGTCTCTGTAGCTGAGGAACTTCATAATCAGCGTCCTCGGTGGTGTCTTATTATCTCTCAGTGGGCCGATTTGGTGAGCGCTCTCCAAGACGACCGATGACTGCAGACCCGCATTGTTCAGCGCCTCTGGAATCCACTTTTCCAAAAAGGAACATGTATCCTGTCCCTCTGTATCCTCCGGGAGGCCCACCAGCCTTAAATTATTCCGTCGCGACCTGGACTCTAAGTCCAGGACGTTATCTTCCAGACGTTTATTTATTTATTTTTTTTATTTAAGTTTTTGTAAAGGGTATACAGGTCATTACAGCATTGCATTGTTTACATTTTCATCACATGTTCCCTTATTTTTTGCTATTTGACAACATTGGTAGGATAGTTATTACAACAACCCCCCCCCCTTTTTTTTTAAAGTGAAAGAAAAAGTGAAGTTAAGGAGAATTAAATAAAAAACAAACAAACGAATGAATGAATAAACAAACAAACAGAACAGCAAAAAACAAACAAACAGAAAATTAAGTAATTAAAAGAGCAACTGAGTAGCCTTGGAACAAAGAGCGGGACCATTATTGAAATGGTATTTGTCAAAGATTAGTTCTAATGGAAGACACATATGCGATCCAGGGTTGCCAAAAGTTCATGAACCCATCCATGTCCTGTCTCAGTGCGAATGTCAACTTTTCCATCGAGTAAATGTCTTGAATCACGTTAATCCAATCTTCAGGTGTAGGACAGTCCTTCAGCATCCATTTTTTAGTTAGGGCTTTTTTACTTGCCAATATTAAAACATTGAATAAGTATTTTTCTCCTCGTCTTTCCAGTGAGTCCGGTAATAAACCCAAATACAAAGTTACAAAAGAAAAGGGAACTGTTATTTTGAATATTTTCCCCAATATTGTCTGTACGTTGGACCAATATTGGTGGATAACTGGGCATGACCAAAACACATGAAAATGATTTGCAGTCTTTTCACCACACAAGCACCAACAGTTCAACCCCTTATGTGTAAATTTGTTTTGTGCAGGTGTTCTGAAAAATCTTACCAAGTTTTTCCATCCAAATTCTCTCCACTGCAGGGATGAGGTACTTTTCCATTGCTGTTTATTTAGCTTTTCCCATATTTCCAATTGTAAAGTGAAATTCCCCTCTTTTTCCCATCTCTCTTTTATATACGATGTGTTGTCTCTTTTTAAGTCTTGAAGACCTTGGTATATTTTAGAAATGTATCTGATCCCTGGGATCCCTTTATATGCCATTAAGAAGACCTTCAAAACACCTGACTGGGCCCTTTCCAAATCCTCCTTTTTAAGTATATTGTTTATGTGGTGTCTAAGCTGAAAGAACCTGTAAAGATCTTGATTTATTAGACCTTGTTTTTTCAAATCTTCAAAACTTCTTAAAGTTTGCCCCTTAAAAAAATCGTAATATTTTATCAGCCCTTTCTCTTTCCACTCTTTAAATCTAGTGTCTGTTTTATTGGGGGTAAAGTCTTGATCATAGGCAATCCATTGCAGAAGTTGATAGGGCTCTTTAGCTTGATTCTCTCTGACTATCTTAAACCAAATTTTTAGCGGGGTCTCTATCCACGGGTTAGTGTTATTCAGGAGTTTAGTTAAGGCATTGTTCCCTATTATCGCCTGTAGGGGGATGTCACTTGTTATTTGGCATTCCATCTCCTTCCATTGTGCAGTGTAGACTGGGTTACATATCTCTACTAAAGTTTTAATTTGTGCAGCTATAAAATAGTCCCTGATATTTGGCAGTGCGAGCCCACCTTTGTCTTTGTTTAGCTGTAGGGTTCTATATCTGATTCTAGGTCTCTTACCCTGCCATATGAATCTTGAGATCCTTCTGTCCAGTTCCTGCCATGTTTTTTTGGGAGGTTCTACCGGTATTGTTTGGAAAAGGTATAGAAGACGTGGAAGTATATTCATTTTGACTGCTTCAGCTCTTTGTGCGGTACCTAAGAATGGTATCATATTCCATCTTGCTAGGTCAGATTTTATTTTTGTCACCAGTGGATCATAGTTTAGTGTTATAATTTTGTCGAGTTGTTTCAGGATATTGACCCCCAGATATTTCATAGATTCCAACTCCCAGTTAGTTTTGAGTTCATTTAGTGAAAAATGATTTGGGTCATAGTTGAATGTTAAAACTTGGGTTTTATGCATGTTTAATTTGTACCCTGATAAATCTCCATAGTCTGAAAAAACTGAGATTAGTTCTGGTAGAGAAGTGTCTGGCTGCCCTAGGTATATTAAAATGTCATCAGCAAAGAGTGCTATTTTATGTTCTTTCTGACCAAGTGTAATACCTTGAATTTCTTGATTTTGTCTTATCCATTGGCTCAGAGGTTCTATGAAGATTGCAAAGAGCAGTGGAGACAGGGGGCAGCCTTGACGACATCCTCTTTCCAGCTCAAAAGATGATGATAAATTACCGTTAATCCTTATTTTAGCTGTTGGTTTTTTATATAATGCCTGTATAGTTCTAATGAAGTTGTTATGAAAATTGAAACTGGATAAGATTTTATAGAGGAAAGACCAGTCAACCGAATCGAATGCTTTTTCAGCATCTAATCCCAATATGACTGCATTTAAGTTATATTTTTTTATATGATGAATTATGTGTAAAGTGCGTCGAATGTTGTCTTGTGTCTGTCTTTGTCTTATAAAACCTGTTTGGTCTAAGTGAATTAAGTCTGTCAGTATGTTTTCTAACCTTTTGGCAAGGATAGTGGTAAAAAGCTTATAGTCCTGATTTAATACACTGATTGGTCTGTAGTTGGAGCAGTCTAGTTTATCCTTTTCAGGTTTAGGTATGACTGCAATGACCCCTTCTCTCCAGGAGGGGGGGATTTCCCCTGTGTGGAGGACATAATTAAATGTTTTCAGGAGGAGAGGAGATAGTTGCTGTTTAAAGGTTTTGTACCATTCTGCTGTATAGCCATCTGCTCCTGGGGATTTGTTAGCTTTAAGTTTCATAATTGCTTTTTCCAATTCTTTAGGTTGTATTTCTGACAGTAGGGTTTTATTTTGTGATTCCGTAAGTTGGGGAAGGTTTAATGTGTTTAGGAATGTCTTGGATGTGTTTTTATGTTTTTTGTGGGAGTATAAGTTCTTGTAGTAATTCTCGAAGCTTTTAAGAATATCCTGAATTCTGAATTTTATTTCCTTTGATACTGGGTCTCTGATTTTGTAGATTGCTCTTTCCGTTTGTTGTTTCCTCAATTTATAGGCTAGTAATTTTGCCGATTTACTGCCTGCTTCATAGTGTTTTTGTTTCAGAAATGTAAGTTTCTTCTGGATTTCTATTGTGTAGATCTCATTTATTTGATTTTTAATTTCTTTGATCTTGAGCGAGCCATTAGAATGAGTGTTATCTTTGTGTTCTTTTTCTAGGTTCTTGAGCTCTGACTCTAGTGTGGTTAGTTTTTCTTGTCTCAGTTTCTTTTGGGTTGCCAGTTTTGCAATAATTTTTCCCCTTATTACAGCTTTGCACGCATCCCACAGTATTAAAGGGGATACTTCTCCATTATCGTTTTCTTCCAAATATCTGAGAATATCTGATTCCAATTCATCTTTCAGTGGCCCTTTGAGGACACTTGAATTCAACCTCCAGGAAAATGTATTATTTGTGTATTTTTGGATGTTTAAATCCATATAGATCGGACTGTGGTCGGAGAGATCCATCAGTCCTATTTTACATGTTTTTACTCTTCCAATGTCTCTATTAAACATAAAAAAGTAATCAATCCTTGAGTAAGATGAATGTGGCGTTGAATAAAAAGTATAATCTTTTACATTGGGGTTGAATTCCCTCCATACGTCACAGATTCCCATTTCTTTTAGTAGCATCGGAGTATTCCTATTTTGAGTGTTATTTTGATGTGAAGAATTACCTGTTGCATCCCAGTATGGATTCAGTCTTAGATTGAAGTCTCCACCACATATCACTAAACCTTGGGCTTTAGTTATCATTAGGTCGAATACATTTTTATAAAATTTCCATTTAGCCCCTGGTGGTGCATATACATTCAGCAGGGTGATATCTTCTCCCTCTAGCCGCCCAGTTACCAAACTGTACCTCCCTTCTTTATCTTTGTGTTCTGATTTTTTTTCAAATGTAATTTTGGTTGATATCAATGTCGCTACTCCCCTCCTCCTCCCTGATTTATATGAAGATGAAGAGATCATTTTAAACCCTTGTCTACTGAGTTTAGTGTGTTCCACGTCTGTTAGGTGGGTTTCTTGTAAAAATACTATTTCTGCTTTGTCTTTTTTCATTTTGCGTAGAATCTTGGATCTTTTAACTGGATTCAGGATCCCTTTCACATTATATGAGGCTATTTTGGTTACACCCCGTTTCTCCATTGTATTTTCTTATTTAGTATAACAGTGTGGTGGCCCTCTTTTTTGCTACTCAGAAACTGAAAGATCATTAAGAACATAAAAAACATTAAGTACATAATGAACGAAACTTTAAAACAAAAAACTGTCAAAAAAACTTCCTGAGCTGGGGTCTCTTTAAAGATCCTGTAAGAGCCCTGATGGAGTATGGGCTCTGAGGGAAATTCCTCAAACTCTGTTACGTGCTGAGGGCCCTCTCTTACCCCTGTAAGTTGTCCCATGTTTTTAACGTGAATTTCAGATCCCAATCCGAATTTGTAATGATTTTTTTTTTTTTTATGCCTATACTCTATGAGCTTGTGTGCACCCTCCCACCCCCATCACAGCAAACATTCACTCTAATACAGTATTTGTTAGTGTGTGGAGAACATGTGGGTCATTGTTACATTTCTATTTTAACATGATT
Source organism: Pholidichthys leucotaenia (assembly GCA_020510985.1). Classification (NCBI taxonomy): domain Eukaryota; kingdom Metazoa; phylum Chordata; class Actinopteri; order Cichliformes; family Pholidichthyidae; genus Pholidichthys; species Pholidichthys leucotaenia. The sequence goes on along the minus strand of CM035840.1, from coordinate 328,467,848 downwards.
TTTTTTTTCCCCTTAAAATTAAGAAGACATTTGTTTCTAATGCTAAAACTGCTCCATGAAAGGTTTTACCACATGCTGATTCTGCATCTTCTTTAATGTTTGTTACCTTGTAGGAGGGCGGATGGAAGTGCAGAGTGATTGTAGAGAGAAAGAAAAAACAAAAAAACAAAAAGGTCGCTATTCCTTTCTGGAACTGGAAAGCTTATCTTTGTAGCTCTGGGGCTGGGTGTTCCCGCTGCTGGCCCGTGGATTTTTTTTTTTATTTTTTTTTTTAATTTAAGTTTTTGTAAAGGGTATACAGGTCATTACAGCATTGCATTGTTTACATTTTCATCACATGTTCCCTTATTTTTTGCTATTTGACAACATTGGTAGGATAGTTATTACAACAACCCCCCCCCCTTTTTTTTAAGTGAAAGAAAAAGTGAAGTTAAGGAGAATTAAATAAAAAACAAACAAACAAATGAATAAACAAACAAACAGAACAGCAAAAAACAAACAGAAAATTAAGTAATTAAAAGTAAAAGAGCATCTGAGTAGCCTTGGAACAAAGAGCGGGACCATTATTGAAATGGTATTTGTCAAAGATTAGATCTAATGGAAGACACATATGCGATCCAGGGTTGCCAAAAGTTCATGAACCCATCCATGTCCTGTCTCAGGGCGAATGTCAACTTTTCCATCGAGTAAATGTCTTGAATCACGTTAATCCAATCTTCAGGTGTAGGACAGTCCTTCAGCATCCATTTTTTAGTTAGGGCTTTTTTACTTGCCAATATTAAAACATTGAATAAGTATTTATCTCCTCGTCTTTCCAGTGAGTCCGGTAATAAACCCAAATACAAAGTTACAAAAGAAAAGGGAACTGTAATTTTGAATATTTTCCCCAATATTGTCTGTACGTTGGACCAATATTGGTGGATAACCGGGCATGACCAAAACACATGAAAATGATTTGCAGTCTTTTCACCACACAAGCGCCAACAGTTCAATCCCTTATGGGTAAATTTGTTTTGTGCAGGTGTTCTGAAAAATCTTACCAAGTTTTTCCATCCAAATTCTCTCCACTGCAGGGATGAGGTACTTTTCCATTGCTGTTTATTTAGCTTTTCCCATATTTCCAATTGTAAAGTGAAATTCCCCTCTTTTTCCCATCTCTCTTTTATATATGATGTGTTGTCTCCTTTTAAGTCTTGAAGACCTTGGTATATTTTAGAAATGTATCTGATCCCTGGGATCCCTTTATATGCCATTAAGAAGACCTTCAGAACACCTGACTGGACCCTTTCCAAATCCTCCTTTTTAAGTATATTGTTTATGTGGTGTCTAAGCTGAAAGAACCTGTATAGATCTTGATTTATTAGACCTTGTTTTTTCAAATCTTCAAAACTTCTTAAAGTTTGCCCCTTAAAAAAATCGTAGTATTTTATCAGCCCTTTCTCTTTCCACTCTTTAAATCTAGTGTCTGTTTTATTGGGGGTAAAGTCTTGATCATAGTCAATCCATTGCAGAAGTTGATAGAGCTCTTTAGCTTGATTCTCTCTGACTATCTTAAACCAAATTTTTAGCGGGGTCTCTATCCACGGGTTAGTGTTATTCAGGAGTTTAGTTAAGGCATTGTTCCCTATTATCGCCTGTAGGGGGATGTCACTTGTTATGTGGCATTCCATCTCCTTCCATTGTGCAGTGTAGACTGGGTTACATATCTCTACTAAAGTTTTAATTTGTGCAGCTATAAAATAGTCCCTGATATTTGGCAGTGCGAGCCCACCTTTGTCTTTGTTTAGCTGTAGGGTTCTATATCTGATTCTAGGTCTCTTACCCTGCCATATGAATCTTGAGATCCTTCTGTCCAGTTCCTGCCATGTTTTTTTGGGAGGTTCTACCGGTATTGTTTGGAAAAGGTATAGAAGACGTGGAAGTATATTCATTTTGACTGCTTCAATTCTTTGTGCGGTACCTAAGAATGGTATCATATTCCATCTTGCTAGGTCAGATTTTATTTTTGTCACCAGTGGATCATAGTTTAGTGTTATAATTTTGTCGAGTTGTTTCGGGATATTGACCCCCAGATATTTCATAGAATCCAACTCCCAGTTAGTTTTGAGTTCATTTAGTGAAAAATGATTTGGGTCATAGTTGAATGTTAAAACTTGGGTTTTATGCATGTTTAATTTGTACCCTGATAAATCTCCATAGTCTGAAAAAACTGAGATTAGTTCTGGTAGAGAAGTGTCTGGCTGCCCTAGGTATATTAAAATGTCATCAGCAAAGAGTGTTATTTTATGTTCTTTCTGACCAAGTGTAATACCTTGAATTTCTTGATTTTGTCTTATCCATTGGCTCAGAGGTTCTATGAAGATTGCAAAGAGCAGTGGAGACAGGGGGCAGCCTTGACGACATCCTCTTTCCAGCTCAAAAGATGATGATAAATTACCGTTAATCCTTATTTTAGCTGTTGGTTTTTTATATAATGCCTGTATAGTTCTAATGAAGTTGTTATGAAAATTGAAACTGGATAAGATTTTATAGAGGAAAGACCAGTCAACCGAATCGAATGCTTTTTCAGCATCTAATCCCAATATGACTGCATTTAAGTTATATTTTTTTATATGATGAATTATGTGTAAAGTGCGTCGAATGTTGTCTTGTGTCTGTCTTTGTCTTATAAAACCTGTTTGGTCTAAGTGAATTAAGTCTGTCAGTATGTTTTCTAACCTTTTGGCAAGGATAGTGGTAAAAAGCTTATAGTCCTGATTTAATACACTGATTGGTCTGTAGTTGGAGCAGTCTAGTTTATCCTTTTCAGGTTTAGGTATGACTGCAATGACCCCTTCTCTCCAGGAGGGGGGGATTTCCCCTGTGTGGAGGACATAGTTAAATGTTTTCAGGAGGAGAGGAGATAGTTGCTGTTTAAAGGTTTTGTACCATTCTGCTGTATAGCCATCTGCTCCTGGGGATTTGTTAGCTTTAAGTTTCATAATTGCTTTTTCCAATTCTTTAGGTTGTATTTCTGACAGTAGGGTTTTATTTTGTGATTCCGTAAGTTGGGGAAGGTTTAATGTGTTTAGGAATGTCTTGGATGTGTTTTTATGTTTTTTGTGGGAGTATAAGTTCTTGTAGTAATTCTCGAAGCTTTTAAGAATATCCTGAATTCTGAATTTTATTTCCTTTGATACTGGGTCTCTGATTTTGTAGATTGCTCTTTCCGTTTGTTGTTTCCTCAATTTATAGGCTAGTAATTTTGCCGATTTACTGCCTGCTTCATAGTGTTTTTGTTTCAGAAATGTAAGTTTCTTCTGGATTTCTATTGTGTAGATCTCATTTATTTGATTTTTAATTTCTTTGATCTTGAGCGAGCCATTAGAATGAGTGTTATCTTTGTGTTCTTTTTCTAGGTTCTTGAGCTCTGACTCTAGTGTGGTTAGTTTTTCTTGTCTCAGTTTCTTTTGGGTTGCCAGTTTTGCAATAATTTTTCCCCTTATTACAGCTTTGCACGCATCCCACAGTATTAAAGGGGATACTTCTCCATTATCGTTTTCTTCCAAATATCTGAGAATATCTGATTCCAATTCATCTTTCAGTGGCCCTTTGAGGACACTTGAATTCAACCTCCAGGAAAATGTATTATTTGTGTATTTTTGGATGTTTAAATCCATATAGATCGGACTGTGGTCGGAGAGATCCATCAGTCCTATTTTACATGTTTTTACTCTTCCAATGTCTCTACTAAACATAAAAAAGTAATCAATCCTTGAGTAAGATGAATGTGGCGTTGAATAAAAAGTATAATCTTTTACATTGGGGTTGAATTCTCTCCATACGTCACAGATTCCCATTTCTTTTAGTAGCATCCGAGTATTCCTATTTTGGGTGTCATTAGGTCGAATACATTTTTATAAAATTTCCATTTAGCCCCTGGTGGTGCATATATATTCAGCAGGGTGATATCTTCTCCCTCTAGCCGCCCAGTTACCAAACTGTACCTCCCTTCTTTATCTTTGTGTTCTGATTTTTTTTCAAATGTAATTTTGGTTGATATCAATGTCGCTACTCCCCTCCTCCTCCCTGATTTATATGAAGATGAAGAGATCATTTTAAACCCTTGTCTACTGAGTTTATTGTGTTCCACGTCTGTTAGGTGGGTTTCTTGTAAAAATACTATTTCTGCTTTGTCTTTTTTCATTTTGCGTAGAATCTTGGATCTTTTAACTGGATTCAGGATCCCTTTCACATTATATGAGGCTGTTTTGGTTACACCCTGTTTCTCCATTGTATTTTCTTATTTAGTATAACAGTGTGGTGGCCCTCTTTTTTGCTACTCAGAAACTGAAAGATCATTAAGAACATAAAAAACATTAAGTACATAATGAACGAAACTTTAAAACAAAAAACTGTCAAAAAAACTTCCTGAGCTGGGGTCTCTTTAAAGACCCTGTAAGAGCCCTGATAGAGTATGGGCTCTGAGGGAAATTCCTCAAACTCTGTTACGTGCTGAGGGCCCTCTCTTACCTCTGTAAGTTGTCCCATGTTTTTAACGTGAATTTCAGATCCCAATCCGAATATGTAATGGTTTTTGTTTTTGTTTTTTTTTATGCCTATATTCTATGAGCTTATGTGCACCCTCCCACCCCCATCACAGCAAACATTCACTCTAATACAGTATTTGTTAGTGTGGGGAGAATATGTGGGTCATTGTTACATTTCTATTTTAACATGATTTTTTTTTTTCCCCTTTAAATTAAGAAGACATTTGTTTCTAATGCTAAAACTGCTCCATGAAAGGTTTTACCACATGCTGATTCTGCATCTTCTTTAATGTTTGTTACCTTGTAGGAGGGGGGATGGAAGTGCAGAGTGACTGTAGAGAGAAAGAAAAAAAAAAAAAAACCAAAAAGGTCGCTATTCCTTTCTAGTACTGGAAAGCTTATCTTTGTAGCTCTGGGGCTGGGTGTTCCCGCTGCTGGCCCGTGGATTTTGAAGGTCTCTGAGTGGACCACGTTTGAGCTCTGATTTTCACGCTCAGATCCGCTGCGGGTTTAAACACCGTGACCGGGAGTCCTCTTCTTGCCATGTCAGATGTTGCTTCTTCCGCTGAATTGTAGAGACATGACTCTTCCCCGTAAAAGACCCTTAGCTTCGCCGGAAATGGCGTCTGAAAGCGTAGATTCTTTTCCCGTAAAACCTTTTTGGCGTCGTTATATTCCCGTCGCTTTTTAAGAACTTCAGGGGCGTAATCGTGTTCCACGAAGACTTTTCTTTCTTGATGCATAAATCCTTTCTTCTGCCAAGCCCGTCTTACAACTTCTTGTTTTATTTTGAAGTCGGAGAATCTTACCAACACTGAACGTGGGGGCGCTTCCGGGGCTGGCTTTGCGGCTAATGTGCGATGTGCCTTTTCTATCTTCAAATCGGTGGATTGTGGAATATCTAACTTCTCTCTCAATAAGGATTCCAGGCATTCTGCCACTGTGTTGAAACCATCTTCAGCTCCTTCTTTCAGACCGTGAATTCTGATGTTGTCCCGTCTCTGTCTTCCTTCTTGGTCGGCTAGCTTAGCCTCCAGCTTTGATTGTTTTCTGTGTAAATCCAGCACAGAATCTTCAAGCACTTTTATTCTGTCTTCAGCTTCCAAGATTCGGTTTTCGGCCTGGTCCAATCTACTGTTCGCCTTTTTTAGATCCTCTCTGAATTCAAGAAATTCGGCCCGAAATCGTCGTAATTCGTCAAATAGCGATTTCAAGCTAATCCTTTTGTTAGCTAGGCCCAGGCACTCGTCTTCTGAACGGAGGTCTTCTGGTTCCGATTCTGCGGCTGCTGTGCGTCCTGATCTGGGGAATGTCAGTTTCCTCTGCTTTTGGTTAGGCATGGTGTTATTGTCTTTTGAATTTTAATCTTCCAAAAATCCGTTAGGTCTGATTTTGAGGAGGTTTTCCTTGGATTGAGTCTGGGAGTTTCACCGTTAGGTTGCTATCACCATGGCGTCCAGACCGGAAGTCCGGCCCGTGGATTTTGAAGGTCTCTGAGTGGACCACGTTTGAGCTCTGATTTTCTCGTTCAGATCCGCTGCGGGTTTAAACACCGTTACCGGGAGTCCTCTTCTTGCCATGTCAGTTGTTGCTTCTTCCGCTGAATTGTAGAGACATGACTCTTCCCCGTAAAAGACCCTTAGCTTCGCCGGAAATGGCGTCTGAAAGCGTAGATTCTTTTCCCGTAAAACCTTTTTGGCGTCGTTATATTCCCGTCGCTTTTTAAGAACTTCAGGGGCGTAATCGTGTTCCACGAAGACTTTTCTTTCTTGATGCATAAATCCTTTCTTCTGCCAAGCCCGTCTTACAACTTCTTGTTTTATTTTGAAGTCGGAGAATCTTACCAACACTGAACGTGGGGGCGCTTCCGGGGCTGGCTTTGCGGCTAATGTGCGATGTGCCTTTTCTATCTTCAAATCGGTGGATTGTGGAATATCCAACTTCTCTCTCAATAAGGATTCCACGCATTCTGCCACTGTGTTGAAACCATCTTCAGCTCCTTCTTTCAGACCGTGAATTCTGATGTTGTCCCGTCTCTGTCTTCCTTCTTGGTCGGCTAGCTTAGCCTCCAGCCTTGACTGTTTTCTGTGTAAATCCAGTACAGAATCTTCAAGCACTTTTATTCTGTCTTCATCTTCCAAGATTCAGTTTTCGGCCTGGTCCATTCTGCTGTTCGCCTTTTTTAGATCCTCTCTGAATTCAAGAAATTCGGCCCGAAATCGTCGTAATTCGTCAAATAGCGATTTCAAGCTAATCCTTTTGTTAGCTAGGCCCAAGCACTCGTCTTCTGAACGGAGGTCTTCTGGTTCCGATTCCGCGGTTGCTGTGCGTCCTGATCTGGGGAATGTCAGTTTCCTCTGCTTTTGGTTAGGCATGGTGTTATTGTCTTTTGAATTTTAATCTTCCAAAAATCCGTTAGGTCTGATTTTGAGGAGGTTTTCCTTGGATTGAGTCTGGGAGTTTCACTGTTAGGTTGCTATCACCATGGCGTCCAGACCGGAAGTCCCAGACGTTTATTTTTTAATTCCAGTGTTTGGACCTTTAATTGTAGGCTGGTGACGTCATCTTCAGCGTTGGAGATTCGGAGCCCCGCCTGCGAAACTCGTTCCATACAGTCGCTTATTTCTTTTCTCATTCCTTCTATCGCTGCTATAATCCCATCAAACTTAGATGAAAAGTCTGCTCTCATGGAGCTGATGGCAGCCAGCACCGCATTCGTGCCTTCTTCAGCAGACGCCGCTCTGCCGCTAGCTTGCTCCGCCATAGTCTCTGGAGATTTACCTGCTTCATCACAAGCATGGAAGTCTGTTAGCTTGGATTGTTTCGAAGAATCGCTTTTTCCTCCGCCTAATTTCCCAGCCTTCGTCTTTACCATATCCGCGCCTAAACGCTGGGATAGGTTTTTGTTCCAATTGAGAGAGTTTTAGCCTTCTTTTTATTTTTAGGAGCAGAGCAGAGTGAAACACATCTTCTTACGTGGCCGCCATAACCGGAAGTCGGCTCGTGCTTTTTTGTCAGCTTGGGTCACATAGTTCGGATCCCTGTCGGACATCACTTCCAACAGGGATCCACAATTCATTTCGGAACTCTGGTCCATGATGGCCCAGAGCCTGGTGGTTCAAAATTCACCGCAGTACCGCGTACAACCCCCAGGCTAACGGGTTATGCGAGCATTTTCATAGGTCGCTTAAAACAGCGCTCAGAGCTTCGCTCACGGATGCAAATTGGGTCGACTGCCTACCCTGAGTTCTTTTAGGGTTGCGCTCCGGACCTAAGGAGGTTTTGGCAGCCTCCCTGGCAGAACTCGTTTTTTCTCAGTCGCTGTGGATGCCCGGAGAGTTTTTACCGGAAAACTCCACACCTGAGGCTGATCTGCCCACGCAATTTTTGCACAGTACGGAAGCTTTTAACAAACCGGGCCTGACTCACCATTGTTTTCCCTGCACCTTCATCCCAAAAAGCTTGCAGAACACCAGTTTTGTTTTTGTCAAGCCTGATGCGCATCGGACCCCGCTGCACCCACCATACGACGGACCATTCAGGGTGTTGGAACCTGGGGAGAAGCATTTTGTGTTAGACTTGGGGGGACGTAGGGAGACCGTCTGCATCGACAGGCTGAAGCCCACTTTTGTTTTGGCAGATGAGCAGGTGGTATTGGCCCAAGCTCCCTGGCGTGGACGCCCACCGTTGGCGGCTCCGCAAGTTGATGATCCCTCGGCAGGGACCTCTGCTCTCGAAGGTGATGTCTTTTCTCCCCCTCCTTTTTCCCTCCACAGACTAACGTGCCCTCCTGTACGCCCTACCAGCAGGGCAGTTTGACTGGATCGGCGACCCCCAGCTACAGCCGCTATGGGCGCCAGCTGAAGCCCAAAGGATGGGGGTGGGGGGGTGCTGTGTGGGGGCATGGTGTTGGACTTCTCCACCCAGGGAACAATAGACCGAAAGAGGAGGTGTCACTGGGGGGTATCAGACGGGACAGTAAGAACTATGCGCCCACCGGGGAGAAGGGTAAATGCCGGAGCCGCTGGGAGAAGAAGGGTGTGACAGCAGCGCCGGCATTATGCCATGTTAATATACCACACAGGCTTTGTTCTAAACATAATGTATAATGATCGAAAGTTCCGGGTCTTGATGCATGGTATTAAAGATATAAAAGAGGAATGCACAGCGACCCGGGATCTTTTTTGCTGTAAGTTATGTTGGAGAAAGAATCAAGTTTCTGTGTCGTCCAGCTCGTTGCCTTGCCTGCCTCCTTTCTCCACAAATTTTAAATTGTCGTCAATGTGGCGGTTTGGTGTAAACCCCCACAAACAGACTGGACAGACACAGCGCTCGGCTAGAGCAATTAACAGAACAGTGAAATGTGTGTATTAATGTCTACAGGCAGCCCCGCTTCTTCTGGCTCTCTACTGTGATGTTAATGTCACCTTTCATGCATTGTGTTCATGAGTCCTGTCCTTACTGTGACCTAGAGACTGAGATCAATATGTAGATGTGCCTTGTAACCTCTTTGTTTTGCAGCTGGAGCAGAGTCTAGCAAATCTGCCTATTGTGATGTATGTCTCTCAAATGCAAATGTCTCATGCCTGTTCTGCAATCTCTTTAATCATACCAGCTGCTGGGGAATGCTCTTTGATGTATTGTTGTAGTTGGGTATATATGCTGCAACTCTGTAACTCAAACTCTCTCTCACTCCTGCATCTGCTGCTAGACACACACACACTGTGTGTCTCCTCTTCTCAGAGAGCCGGAGGATCCCGCTCCGGTCTGCTCACACTTGGACCGGAGCGGGGATCCTGTGAAGGCGGTATGATTTAATAAACTCTGCTTAAAACCAACACCAACACTGCCTTTATTTTTTCATGCCGCCGCAGTCAATAATTTTATTTCCATTCTACGCTATGCTATTTTGGATAACTTGATGCCGCTGTGGCTACCAGATTGGTACCCAGAACACGATTGGTACCCAGTCTGTGAGGTACACACGGAATATTGTTAAAAAATATACATTTGTGTATTCATGTGGTGACCAAGCCTTTAATAAAAATCTGCAGTTTATTAAAAACATATCTATTCAGTTGTAAATTGTATACATTTATCATGCTGTAAACCGCAACGCGCATACATCAAGTGAAATCGTTTTGTGCAAGCGGCGTACCGATTTTGTTCTGGGTACCAATCGTGCAGCCACAGCTAAAAGAATCAGGATGGTCACTATTATGTCCACAGACCTGGTGATGAATGAGGCGAAGAGAGTGGTAACGTCAAACACAGCTTTATTGATGTATTGTGGAAGCAGTACACGGCAAGCACCCAGCGGGATCATCCAGCCAAAGAGGACGTGCCAATGATGGCCCATCCCACTATATAGAGGGGCTGTACGTGATGTCAGTGGTTATGTTCCACATTGTTTTTCTGACATTTTGGACGGCAAATAGCATGGACCCTGTGTTGAGAATAATAATAATTCCACTAGCACATACTCAGTCCGACTTGCCACGGTGTTGTTCGTTTTCCATTACGACTGAATACCACCTTAAGTGAGTGAGATCTTTATAGCAAGGCAGCCCGACACTTCCATGACATCGCTTGTATGTGACAAGAAAATCACAAGATGGATATCGAGGCGAGCCTACTGCTCGCTGGCTGTCAGAGTAAAAGCAAAAAAGGAGAGCCAGTAAAGGCTACAGGTGGCGAGACAAAACACTGGAAAAGTACTGGAGAGTTCAGGAAGCCATGGGGCAGCGGAAGACGTGAGGATACGAACTAGATCACATATGAAGCTAAGTTAATGATTGCTAATACTAGCACTAATGAGTCCCCCGTACTATATTGTAATCACGGCAAGTTATCGCTATTAGGTACTAAAATATGTATGCTGTGTGTGTGTTAGTTAGCTCATTGTCTGCATGAGCTTTCCATCACTTGGATAAACTAGAAAAGCACTCGGAGAGCGCAGACCTCCGCCAAGCGCCACAATTCCCCCCATACAGTGTTTCTGTGTACGTTTTCAGATTCCTTGAGCATGTAAACATATGACTAGCAATTGGATTCCCAATGATTATTTGTTTATTTGACAGGGACAGTGCAATAAACACACAATTAATCAATGACAATCAATCTGATAGTGATAGGATTAGTGGTTCAGTAGTAAAAGCATTGCCTCCTTGGCGGAGGTAATAAACTGAAGTGTTGCTGTTGTGTCCATCTCCTCCACTGACGAATGCAAATTGGGTAGACAGGTTGCCGTGGGTTTTATATTATATTGTAACGTGCTGCTCGACATGGCGATGTCCCACCGGGAGGTTCGAACTCACGCCTCCCTGTGTCGCCCTCTACCTGTGTCCCGCACTCTACCTGTGTCGCCAATAGGGTCAACACACTTGGCAAGCCAAGTAGGGTGCTCATATTGAGTTCGCTACAATATTATTTTTTTTGGGGTTGCGCTCCGCGGCAAACGAGAATTGAGAAGCTTCGCCGGCAGAGAGCTCGTTTTTGCGCAGCGCCTATGGCTGGCCGGTGAATTTCTGCCAAATGCGCAGCGCCTATAGCTGGCCGGTGAATTTCTGCCAAATGCACAGCTCCTATGGCTGGCCGGGGAATTTCTGCCAAAGAATCCGTCGGCGGACAGCTGCCCGTGTGAGGTTTTGCAGTTGCGCGCAAACACAGGCACGCTGGCGGGCCCAGGCCAGCAGTGTTTTCCGCGTGCTTTTGTGCCTAAAACGTTGAAGAACGCAGAGTTTGTGTTGCAGACACGACGATCAGCGCCCTCCATTGCGCCTGCGCACATGTTGAAAATGGTTGTATGTCACAGTGTTGAAAAATGCTTTAAAAAATTCCTGTATCCAGACGGTGAACCGGATCACCCCCAAAATTTAATCAGTTCTTCCTTGTACCATTTCCAACAACGCCTGAAAGTTTCATGGAAATCCGTCCAAGAGTTTTTGAGTTATCTTGCTAACCAACAGACAAACAGACAGACAGACAGACAAACAAACACACAGACAAACCCCGGCAAAAACATAACCTCCTCCTGGCCTTTTCGGCCTGGCGGAGGTAATAATGACAAAGATGCATAATATCACATCACTCACCATCCTCTATCACTGTTTTCAACAGTGATGCTGCCATGGTCGGGTCTACGCCACTCTGCCTCCCGTCTGCCTCCGCCGTGGCCATGAATTCGTTTCAGGTCGCTCCGTTCAGCTCCCTCTGGATTTCTTTAATCAGCTACCAAGCACAGAAAAGTCTGCACTTTGTCGGTGGACCAGTGGACCACAGTGTTGATTTGTGTGTAGCCATTTATCTCGTTGATTACACTCACGCACACTGGCTGTTGGTGATTTGGCTGTTCGTTGCCGTCCAAAATGGCGCAGTAAACAAAAGACACGTGACCTGTGTGATGTCGGTGCAACCCCTCTATAGGGCAGTGCAGTGACGCGACAGGAAGTCAGCGTCACCGCACTGCACTTCACAATTAGTGCACCAGCACATTCCTCCCCCCTATACAAAGTCAAAGAAAACACACAATTCAAACCCACCCCAATTTGGAACCCGAATCACACTCTAAAAAAAAAAACGTAAACTAAGGTGCTAAAAAGTCTAATGCACTCACACAAAACAACCTAAAATAGGGCCAGTGGGTGGTCTACTACACAACCCGCACAGCATGGAGGATTATTCTGCCACCGAATTAAACTAAAATGTCTTTATTCAAACTAAAAAAATATATGCCGTGCTCCTAACTAAACACAATAAAAATCAGAACCCATCAAACTTTAAACAAAACTGCTACAACACAGTCACTTGGGTGGGAAATGTGGAACCGGCATGGGGGGGCCAGGACAGCCCGTCAGCAGGTGCGCCCCTGGAGGCAGCAGGCCCCCAGAGCGATGGCTGGTCTTCTGGACAACGGAGCCCGGATCCCACACTGCCATCACCGACTCCCATTCAGCCTCACCACCTGGAGCATCCTCCTGGACACGCTGTAGCTGGTTGGCATTTCTCATCGAGCCGTCGAACAACCAGAAGCACTCCACTCCCAACTTCACCACTATCCGCAGATGTGTTGATGTTTTGCTGGCTGTTGTCTGGCCCATCTTCGCTGTGGTCGTTCATCACCCCGAACCCGAACCAAGTCCATAACCCGAAATGGAACCTTACTCGGCCTGATGTGCTGCTGCTGAGCATGCAGTAACTCCATGCTTGTCGGTCTGGCTCTGTCCTCTTCTATACATGTTGCAGTGTTCACTGTTGTAGCTGCAGACCCTCCACCCAACTGCGGCCAAGTACCGGAGGCATCTGGGGCTAGCATGGTGTCGCTCATCAGCGTGGGTACAGACACTGAGCGAGAACTGACCGACTTCAAAGTGAGGGTGGTGTCCATTAGCTCTTCGTCCCAAACCACGTCCTCTTCGATCACCGAAGCCCGCGATCCCCAGCGACCACAACCAAACCATTTGTTCCCAGTGCTGTCCGTCGGGGGCAGGCAGGGTGATTTCTCCCGTGGGCTCCCCGGGTCAGACAAACGGCACACCCTGGCATAATGATTCAAGCATCCACATCTACTACAATGTTTTCTTCTTGCCAGGCACCCTTTCGCTTTATGGCAGTGTGTTGCGGACCACAACCCCTGCAACGGGGGTTTCCCGGGACAGAGCTTCGGAGAGAGTACAGACGTTCGGCGCATCGGACTCCTCTGAGGATGTTGTGGAACTGCTAGCTAACCATTTGACCACCCCAGACAGCGTGACTGTTTGGAGAATTCGCTTTCACCAGAGATGCCTAATGACTTAATGTTAGCCAGAGCCAGCTTCGGCTGGCAGTATTGGTTTCCAAATAATCTTCATCCAAGCTATCCAAGTCTGTAACATTTGCTGTGGCAGGCAGCTCCGGTGGCTTCTGTGACTGGCGCCAGTTTAGCTCCAAAGCTAGCTTATCAATGGCTAGCTTGACGGCTCTGGCTAACATTAAGTCATTAGGCGCCATTAATAGCCTAGCACGCAGCTCAGCGTTGCATGTGTGCTCTGCTAGTTGGTTGTGTACCAGCTCATCTTCAAACAGCCCAAAACGACTCTCGTTAGCTAGCAGCCTCAAATCAATGACATACTGGCGGATAGGCTCACCGACACGTTGGCATCTCTGGTGAAAGCGAATTCTCCAAACAGTCACGCTGTCTGGGGTGGTGAAATGGTTAGCTAGCAGTTCCACAACATCCTCAGAGGAGTCTGATGCGCCGAACATCTGTAGGACTCGCCGGCCTTCAACACCCAGGTTGTGGATGAGAAGCACACGTGCCCTCACCTTATTGAGGTTCCCGAGGTCCAGCGCAGTGATGTAGATTTGAAAAGCCTCGAACCAATGCGGCCAAGGCACCGGCAGTTCACCCGGGAGCTCGAGAAAAGGACGAAGTGGTGTAACGCATGCCTCCAAGAGTTAATCCTCAGTCGCCAAATGTTATGTCCACAAACCTGATGATGAATGAGGCAAAGAGAGTAATGTTGAACACAGCTTTATTGATGTATTGTGAAAGCAGTACACGGCAAGCACCCAGCGGGATTATCCGGCCAAAGAGGAAGTGCCAATGATGGCCAACCCCGCTATATAGGGCAGGGCTGTGACACGACAGGAAGTCAGCATCACCACACTGCACTTCACAATAAGTTTTCCAGCACAGTCAGTATGTTTTTTTCTCCTTTTCCCTTTCCCCTATTTAAAAACAACAACTACAAAACAACAACATACTTTTGGTATCCCCCAGATTAATGTAGTTATTTGACAATAACTAGTTATTTTATATGTCAGTATTTATATTGTAACGTTCGGATTCTCTTCTTCTTCTCTCTCGGTTACTGGCGGATAGCAAACAACTGAAAGGTGCATACCGCCACCTACTGTACAAGAGTGTGTAACATTATGTCATCTGAGCCCATCCCCTAAATTCTATGACTTAATCCTGTGTTATTTAAAAAAGAGAAAAGAGCCCTTCTCGTGATTCTTATGGCCTCTCCATTTCCATCTGTTCCCAGAATCCTAGTTAAATCCCATTCCCTACCGGCCTCTCAAACTTCGTTTTCCATTATCTGTCTTTCATTGCCGTATTTGTGACGGTGTAATAAGATGTGCTCAACATTTTCTTTTACTCCACGTTCTCTACATTTTTCACTTTCGCTTTTCCCCATGGTGAGTAAAGTGCCGTTTAAACCTGTGTGATCCAGTCTGAGTCTTGCCATAATGATGTCTTCCCTCCTTTTGGTTGTTATGTAATTCTTTATTGCAATAGACTTTTGTATTCTGTAATACAATCTACCTTTATGATCTTCATCCCATCTTTTTTGCCATAGCTCAGTTCCTTTTTTCTTGATTACTGCTTTCTGTCTGTTCCTGCGGGAGGTTGTGTGGTTGAGCTGTGTGGAAAGATTGAGAGAGGGAGAGCGTGAGGAGGAGGAGCGTGCAGTGTGTGTGACAGAGAGAGAGAGACGGGGCAGAAGCTTTTTTGTTATTGCTTGTTCGGCTTCTTTTTGTTTTGGCATGGTCACGGCCTACAGTGGCCCATCCTGTTAGGAATAAAGGTGTTAAATTGGCAACCTCTTCGTGGTTTTTACAACGCGTCTGGTGAACGCTACACTGGTGTCAAAAGTAAAACCCCGGCGCTTCACCAGCTATTCCTGCTAGCTGCAGCTAACCCAAACATAGATAATCAGCCTTAGAAGCCTGCAGACGAGATGGCAGAATGGAAAAACAAGACCGACGCTCCCAGGAGGATTAAGGAGGAAGAAGAGACCAGCGTTTTCGCAGATGAGGTGGGACACAAAGGGGCCACAGAACATATGGCTCGCCTGAGACATATAGCCAGAAAGCTAGCCGCTGATGCTGGTTTTGGATCGAGGGGCGCAAAGATGCACGCAGGTATGGGAGTGCCCGCCAATAGTGATATGGCCCCGGATGTAAACAAAGATGGTGGTGCCCAGGGTGTCCAGTTTCAAGTGGAAATGCCGAAATATTCTGGTAAGGCAGACTGTGAGGCTTTCCATGCCCAATTTGAACTGTTAGCACGGGCTGCACATTGGTCAGAAGACAATAAAGCACTTCAGCTAGCCCTGTGCCTCACAGGTGATGCCTTAGCATGCTTGCTGCTACTTAGCCCAGTAGAGAGAGAGGACTATGGGGCTTTAGTGGGGGCTCTGCAGTGGCATTTTGGACAATGCAGTCAGGCCAGTGTTCTACGCTCAGAGCTGTCAAACAGGCAGAGACAGCCTGGAGAACCACTCCGTGTTCTGGCTAGTGACATTGAAACACTGACGAGAAGAGGGTACACCTGCATGCCCCCTGAAGTACAAAGTGAGCTGGCCAGAGATCAGTTCATCAGAGCCATAACCCCAAGACAGCTGCGCATACAGACCCAACTGACGCACCCTTGTACTCTGCAGGAGGCGCTGGAGCTTGCTGTGGAGCTTGTGGAGCTTGCTGTGGAGGCTGTCGGAGAGATAGCCAGGAGTGCTCACGCTGGAAACAACCCCACGGTGAGAGCAGTGGGACAGGAGGGGCCAAGCCAAGAGAAGCAGGCATGGGTGGCTGAACTGACTGAACTGCTCCGAGCTGCATCACTACAGCCACCACGTGACAGCAGCTGTGCTCACCGAAGCCCTCCTGTATGCTGGACATGTGGCCAGGCTGGCCATATCAGCCTGTGATGCCCGAAGCATACTGGTGCCCAGAGAAACAGCCAAGGGTCTGTGTAAATGGGACGACGCAGACCCATTTCCCCGAGTCCCACCCTGAATTGTTTCCAGTGGATGGAGCCCAACTGCACAGAGGGGGGAGCAGGGCTCCACTCCCCCCAGAAGTAGATGACACTGCTGAGTCTGTGAGGGTGGTCGGTTAGCCCCTGTAGGGGGCTTTTGCCACATCCCCATCACCCTGGCAGGAGCTCCCTGCATTTCCCTCGTCAACATTGGCTCCACAGCAACCTTGATGAGGCCCGACATGGTCCCAGCTGGAACGCAGTTGGACCCTACTGCAGTGAAACTGAAGACAGTGATGGGTGAGCTAGCCCCCGTGCTTGGAAGAGGGGTAGTGACTATTTGGGTGGGGGGGTCGCTCTGTGGATTTTAAAGGTGTGTTCACAACAAATGCAAACGGGTGTCGCAAATCCATACAAAGTGAATGGGAAGACGCGAGTACGTGCGAATTTGCATGGTCACGCATTCGTGTCCGCTCTCAGCTAGCTACTAGCTAGCTTTGAGATTCTGCTGTCAACTGAGTAAAATTATCACCATTTTTTTTTTTTTTTTGTTACTTATTTGTACCCGTAGGTAGACTTGGTTTGCAGTCTGGTGACAAGCCACCGGCTGCTGGTCGCTGTGTGCGCGAGCGCCCTAAACCTACATGTTTTTGGTGTGCGGGAGGAAACCGGAGAAATCCCGGAGTAAACCCGCGCAACACGGGGAGAACATGCAAACTCCACAGAGCTCACTGTTGGTCGGGGGCTGGGATCGAACCCACGATCTCATGATCCTCGTGGTCCCCCGGCCGAGGGTAAAACTGTGCTGCCACAGTGCTAAACCACTGCGCCACCGTGCAGCCATTGCAGAGTAAACTAGTTAGAAAATGAAACTCATGCACCGGGAGACAGGAGGACTGGGAACTCGTCAGCTGAATCGGGATTTTGGAGTTATTTACCCACGGTTTGTGGCCACGGACGTCCTAGAAAGCTAGCAATGTAAACTCCCATCATTTGTGACGTTTTGGAGGCTTGAGACACATTTTCAGGTGAGCCACCGGTCGGATAATGTAAACCTAAGCATGACGTTATTTTGGGAATTTCCATAGCAGGTTGAACACAGCTCCAGAAGTTTTAAAGACAACTTTGCCTGTCTGCATCTCACTATTCATGTCTGTTGGTGTATTTACATTGATTTATAATGTAATCGCGCAGCACGAAAAATTTGCCTGTTCTCATTTGGTATGAACGCACCTTAAGGTGTGGATTGGGGCGGTGCAGGACCCTTGCATATTGGGTTTGGACTTCCTGCGGGCTACACGCTGCGTGTTAGACTTGGGAAAGAACACTCTAGCCTTTCCGGGGGGCTCCAAAGTTGAAATGGTACACCCCACGGAGGCCCCAAGACTACACCTAGCAGCTGTGGGAGCGGTGGAGATGCATTATGAATCAGGCCTTATGCCCCACACTCCGGACAATGTGCAACCCCCCGCCTTGGACCAGCTGCCCACAGCAAGGGGGAAGGACAGACCAACAGCAGTATGAGATGTATGGAGACGCAACTGCAACAACTTGGATCCTGGGCAGCAGGAGGAACTGTGGCCAGTGTTGTGGGACTTCAAGGACATTTTTGCAATGTCAGAGGAAGAAATGGGCCTGACACACCTGGTGCAACACGAGATCAACACCGGAGATGCATCGCCCATCAGGACGACCCCTCCCCCTCCCCGCTGCTTGCACCTTGCACATCAGGCAGCGGCTGACACCGCGATCGATGAGATGCTGAAGGCTGGCATTATTGGACCCTTTGACAGCCCTTGGGCATTGGGGGCTGGGATGGTCAAAAAGAAGAGGACCCAGAAGATGAGGTTCTGCATTGACTATAGACCCTTGAACAGTGTAACCAAGAAGGACTCGTACCCACTGCCCCGCATCGATGAGTCACTGGACTTGGTAGCCGGCTCATCTTGGTTCTCCTCCCTTGACCTGCACAGCGGGTATTGGCAAGTACCCCTCAGCCCAGAAGCCAGATCAAAGACGGCCTTCTGCACAGGCAGGGGGCTGTGGCAGTTTCGGGTTCTTCCCTTCGGCCTGTACAACACCCCAGTGACATTTGAGTGATTAATGGAAAGGGTATTGGCTGACATTCCCAGACAGGAATTCCTGGTCTACCTCGACGACATCCTGGTCCATGGTAGCTCCTTCTGGGCAGCTATGGGGGCCCTGTGGCAGGTTCTACAGTGGATAGAATTTGAAGTTTGGTTTGACGCTCCACCCCAACAAGTGCTGCTTCATGAGAAAAGAGCTGGAGTTTTTGGGACACCAAGTGGGGGGAGACAGCATCAGCACCTTAGAGGAGAAGGTGCAAGCAGTGAAGGACTGGCCAACCCCTACTAACCTACAAGAGCTAAAGGGCTTCATAGGACTAGCATCGTACTACAGGAGGTTCGTGTGTGGCTTTTCTTGCATAGTCATGCCCCTGTTTCACCTCTAGCAGAAAGACTGTGACTTCATTTGGACTTCTGAGTGCAAGCAAGCGTTCAGCTTGTTGAAGAAGGCTTTGACAGTCTCCCATCCTCATACCGCCTGACCCTGACCTTCCCTTCATCCTGGACACCGACGCTAGCGATGTCAGGATGGGGGCAGTGTCAGGTAGGGCCAGAAGGGGAGAAGGTGGTCACTTATTTCAATAAGACCTTCAACAAAGCTGAGCGCCGGTATTGTGTGACACACCGAGAGCTCCTTGCTGTTGTGAGAGTGATAAGTCATTTCAGATACTACCCCCTATGGACTACCTTTCACTGTCTGAACTGACCACTCAGCTCTCCAGTGGTTGATGTCCTTCAAAGAGCCGGAAGGGCAAATTGCGCGGTGGCTGGAAGAGCTAGCGCCGTACACCTTTGGGGTGGAGTACAGAGCTGGAGCTTGCCATGCTAACGCTGATGCCATGTCCTGACATCCCTGCACGATCGACAGCTGCCGGTACTGCGACAGGAGGGACGCCTGTGAAGCGGAGCTCTGTATGGGGGAAGAACACGGGCCCAGGAAGAACAGAGGCGGGCCAGTCTGCAGAGAGACACAGCTTATCGACCCACCCAAATGGAGAAGGCAGCAAGGGTAAGACAAGGACCTGCAACCGGTGCTGCAGTGGGTGGAGTCAGGCCATAAGTCACCCTGGGACGAAGTGGCGGGGTGCTCACCTGCCGCCAAAGGACTGCTTATGAAATTCGAGGCTATAAGGGTGAAGGACGGGGTGCTTCAGCAAGCAAGGAAAGAGCCAGCTACAGGAGAGGAGAGGTGGCAGGTGGTGGTCCCTAGGGTGTTAAGGGAGACGGTGCTGTCAGCTGTCCATGGAACTACCGGGGCAGGGCAGTTCGGGGTCTCAAAAACCCTTCCTTGGCTCCATCAAGGGTTCTATTGGGGCCAGCAGAGGACAGATGTTGAGGACTTTTGTCGCTGCTGGGACCCCTGCACAGCGCACAATGGCTCTCCAGACCAGTCACATGCCCAACTCCAGCAGCTGGCAGTGCGAATCCCAATGGAGAAAGTAGTGGTGGACATAATGGGGCCGTTTCCTCGCACAGACAATAGGAACCATTTTGTTCTAATTGCGAGAGATTACTTTACAAAATGGCCGGAGGCGTACGCCATACCCGACCAGGAGGCAGAGACTGTCGCAAATGCACTGGTGGAGGGCATGTTCACCAGATTTGGGGCAGCTGAGGTCATCCACAGTGACCAAGGGCGCAACTTTGAGTCAGGGGTGTTCTCGGCAATGTGTGAATGACTGGACATGCGAAAGACTAGCACTACCACTTTACACCCCCAGAGTGATGGACTGGTTGAGAGGTTCAATAGAACCCTGGCGACACAACTGGCCATTCTCACTGCGGAACACCAATGAGACTGGGATATGCACCTCCCTTTCATCTTGATGACCTACAGGTCGGCTGTACAAGATTCCACCTCAAGCACACCAGCCCTGCTCATGTTGGGATGAGAGCTGAGGACGCCGGTGGAAATGGCATTTGGAAAGACCCCAGACACACCAGTGGTACCCCCAGGACCAGAATATGCATGGAGTCTTCAAGACCGGATGGAGTCAGCCTATGCCTTTGCTCACGACCAGCTGCAGAAAGTGTGTGTGTGTGTGTGTGTGTGTGTGTGTGTGTGTATGTGGGGGGGGGGGGAGGCAGAAAAGAAATTCTGACTCAAGGGCCAGAGGGAGGGATTTCAAAGCGGGGGACTTGGTGTGGGTGTACAGCTCAAAGAGAAAGAAGGGACGGTGCCAAAAACTGGATTGCCATTGGGGAAGGGGGGGTGGGGGGGTCCCTGTGAGGTGTTGAAGAGACTGGGAGAGGTCGTATACAGCGTCCAGCTGCCACCTAGGGGTAGGCGGGTAGCCCTCCACAGGGACAGGTTGGCGCCATATAGGGGTGATGCATGCCCCCAGCCATATGTGAGACTTCCAGCACCGCCCCAAACAGATGTGTCGGCAACACATCAGGGCTCACTGACTGTTCATCCAATGGATGGATGGACAATGGATGGATTGTGCCCACACATTGGAGTGGGCCGGGTTTAGGCCACAGGTGCAGCAGGGGACACACGCCTTAAGGCGGTCTTGGAGGCAGAGGAGGCCCCCGGTGCACCTTAATGACTTTTTGTTGTGATCCCTCGGGGCGAGGAATTCAGTAGGGGGGGGGCAGTGTAACGTTTGGGTTCTCTGTCTATTCTGTGGGAGGTTGTGTGGTTGAGCTGTATGGAGAGAGAGAGAGGGAGAGCATGAGGAGGAGGAGTGTGTGGTGTGTGTGTGTGTGTGTGTTTGTGTGTGTGTGTGTGTGAGAGAGAGAGAGAGAGAGAGAGAGAGAGAGAGAGAGAGAGAGAGAGAGAGAGAGATGGGGCAGAAGTTTTTTTTGTTGTTGCTTGTTTGGCTCCTTTTTTTGGCGTAGTCACAGCCTACAGTGGCCCATCCTGTTAGGAAAAAAGGTGTGAAATTGACAACTTCTTTGTGGTTTTTACGCGTCTGGCGGACGCTACAATATATATAGATATTCTTCTATATTGTGACGTTTGCAGGGTTCACACAAAGACAATGGAGCAGATGGCTGTGATCAACCTGATTTATTTTTCACACACCCCAACCCCCAACCTGCCTCTGTGCTACAGAGTGGAGGGGAGGTCATTCTCACAGACCCCTGTTTCAATCATGGTTACACACACAGATACATCTTGCCCTAATCCTGCTAAACACTGCTGGGTCATCATAATGCAGTTATAATGACACAGCAGTATAACTCAGAAATAACACATTTAACACACACATAACGTTTTCATCTGGCAAAGCATGCTGGGAAATTCACTTAACATGGCCCCAACGTTACACTGCCCCCCCCCTGGACTGGTTTCTGTCCCCAGAAAAATTAAAGTCCAATTTAAAAGTCCAATACAAACTCATCCAGATGTCGGGGCGGTCTTCGGCGCCGGCGGCCAACACGTACAGGCCCCCTAGTGTCCATCTGGGTCTCGGTCGGGGTATCGGGCCGGGATGGAAGCTCCGGTTCGTCCACCAGCGGTGCAGATGGCCGATACGGGGCGAGACGGTCACGATGAAGGACCACAACCCGGTCCCTTTTTCTAAGCCTCACCCTGTACACCACATCTGACAGTCTCTCCAGGACCACACATGGCCCCGACCACTGGCTCGCCAGCTTCGGTGATCGTCCTCTCTTCCTCTCAGGGCAGAAAACCCAGACTCGATCTCCCGGTGCAAAGTCCCTCCCCTGACAGCGGGAGTCGTACGCTCGCTTCTGCCGACCCCCTGCCGCTGCCAGGGCCTCTCGAGCCAGCTCGTGCACCGTGTGGAGACGTTCTTTCAAACAAAAAAAATAATCCAATCCGGGTCTTCCCTCCACCTCCGGCTCAGGGGGGCAACCGAATACCAAATCCACCGGTGTGCGCAGCTCGCGTCCAAACATGAGCGCCGCAGGGGTGCACCGGGTAGATTCCTGAGCTGCCGTCCGGTACGCCCACAAAACAAAAGGCAGGTGCAGGTCCCAGTCTCGCTGTCGCTGGTCCACTAGGATAGCGAGCTGGGTGGTGAGGGTCCGGTTGAATCGTTCGACCAGGCCGTCGCTCTGTGGATGCAGTGGGGTGGTCCGGGTCTTCCGGATGCCCAGCCGTTTGCAGACCTCTCCGAAGACCTCCGCCTCGAAGTTCCGACCCTGATCGCTGTGCAGCTCCTCCGGTGCGCCAAACCGACAGAACATTTCATCCACCAGCTTTGATGCCGTCGTAGCGGCGCTCTGATCCGGGACCGCGTACGCCTCTGGCCACTTAGTGAAATAATCCATCGCGACCAGCACGTAGCGGTTCCCCCGGTCCGTGGTCGGGAAAGGGCCCAGGATGTCCACTCCCACTCGCTCCATCGGTGCTCCCACCCGGTACTGCTGCAGGGGAGCGTGGGATCGCTGAGTTGGTCCCTTCTGAGCTGTGCATGTGTCGCAGCGATGAACGTGGAGCTCCACGTCCTGATGACAACCGGGCCAGTAGAACCGGGCCCGAAGGCGCTGCAGCGTCTTTGTCACTCCGAAGTGGCCCGCTCCTACCGCCCCATGAACCAGCTGGAGTACTTTGGGCCGGAGTCGACGAGGAACTAGCAGTTGCCAGACGTGCTGCTGCCCAGCTGGAGTGTGCCACTGTCGATACACCACGCCCTCGTAGCAGCGGAGGTTGGCCCACTGGGAGTGCAGGGCCTTAGTCTCTGGGTCCAGCGGTGACACAACCTCCCAGGCGGGCCGCTGTCCTGCGTCCAGCCACTGCCGAACCCGCGAAATGACCGGGTCTCTGTCCTGCTCGCTCTGCAGCTGCTGCGTGCCAAGAACTTCTGTGACGTCATCGCTGGGGAGAACTGCCTGATCATCTGAGGAGGGGCTGTGCGTCGCTGCGTTATTCCTGCTCGCAGCGGCTCGGAGAGCGGCAGCCCGTGGGGCGGTTTGGTCCCGATCTTCAGCCCGTTGGCAGTGACGACACTCCTCTGTCGCGCAGGGGCGCCGAGACAGCGCGTCAGCGTTGGCATGGAGGCGGCCTGCCCGATGCACAATCTGGAAATTATAATCCTGCAGTGCCTCCAGCCACCTCGCCAACTGTCCATCCGGTTCTTTGAAATTTAACAACCAGGTCAGGGAAGCGTGGTCCGTCCTGAGCTGGAACCTCCCACCGTACACATACGGGCGGAAGTGACGCAGTCCTTGAATGACAGCCAGCAGCTCTCTGCGAGTCACACAGTAATTTCTCTCGGCTCTGCTGAGAGTGCGGCTGAAGTAAGCGACTGCCTGCTCTCCATGCTCTCCCTCCTGGGATAGCACCGCCCCGATGCCCTGGTTGCTGGCGTCCGTGTCCACGATGAAAGGGCGGTTCGGGTCGGGATACTGCAGGATGGGGGCTCTGATGAGCGCTGCGCGAAGCTGGGAGAAAGCAGCAGCACAGCTGTCACTCCACTGGAACGTGCGTCCTTTCTGCGTCAGCTGATGCAGCGGGCTGGCGATGGTGGCGAAGTCTTTCACAAACCTCCTATAATAGGAGGCCAATCCAAGAAAACTCCTCAGTTCTCCAACGTTCCGCGGCACTGGCCAGTCTCTCACTGTTGCCACTTTTTCCGGGTCGGTGGCGACCCCCGCTGCGCTGACGATGTGGCCCAAAAAGGTGGTCTCCCGCCGGAACAGGTGGCATTTCTTAGGGTGTAACCGTAGCCCCGCCTGTTGGATGGCTCCCAGCACCTCTCGGAGATTTGACAGGGCGCTGTCAAAATCAGCTGCATGCACCAGCAGGTCATCCAGGTAAACAACGCAGCGACTCCGGGGCACGTGAGCCAGCACTCGCTCCATCAAGCGCTCAAAGGTGGCCGGAGCATTGCAGAGTCCAAACGGCATCACTTTAAACTGGTACAGTCCCTGCCTGATGGAGAAGGCTGTTTTCTGGCGGGCCTCAGGTGACAGCTCTACCTGCCAATAGCCGCTGCGTAGATCCAGCGAGCTGAACCAGCTGGAGCCGGCGATGTGGTCCAGTGCGTCATCGATGCGGGGCAGGGGGTAGGAATCTTTCCTGGTGGCGTCGTTCAGGCGTCGGTAATCCACACAGAACCGCCACGACCCGTCCTTCTTCTTGACCAGCACCACCGGCGCCGCCCAGGGGCTGCTGGAGGGCTCAATGACATCTGCCTCCAGCATTTCTCGCACTTTTTGTTCCGCCGCTGCCCGCCTTGAAAAGGGCAGCCGGCGTGGGTGGAGTCGAATCGGCCTGGCCTCACCGGTGTCGATCTCGTGCTGCACCAACCCGGTCCGGCCGCATTCCTCATCCTTCGCGGCGAAAACACCCATAAAACAGTCCAATAGCTCCCGCAGCTGGCGTCCCTGTTCCGGGTCCAGCCCGCTGCAGCTCCGCTGAAATAATTCCTCCACCGCCTGCTGCGTCTCTGCTGACACGTTGACCCCTCCCCTTGCTGTCCTTGTGTGCGTTCGTGCTCCCTCTGTCCGCGCTGGTGATGTCATCATGTCCAGTCCTCGCGGTGGCCTGCCTGGTCCGGTTTGTCTTGGCGATCCCTCGATCGCGCAGGCCCCCGTGTTCCTTCCCTGGGTTCTGCTGTGGAGCGTGATGGTCCGGTTTCCCAGCTGGAGGGACGGTCCCGCGGTGTCGATCTTGGCGTTCCAGGCTGTGAGCAGGTCTAGTCCAATAATACAGGGGTCTTGGATGTCAGCCAGCCAGAACGGGTGTCTTATGTTCTGACCGGCCACCCCCACCACCAAAACTCTCCGCCCCCCCCAGTCTGGCGCGCTCACCGGTAGCCGTGGTGACGCAGCGCTTGGTGGGTTCCCACCCTCATGGGGCCGTCTTGTTTGTGCCCGGCAGCACACCGGGTCGAACCAGGGAGATTGTAGAGCCGGTGTCAATCAAGGCCCGGATCGACGTCTTCCCCAAGCTGCACTGTAGATAGATCCCTGGAGAGTGTCCAATTCGGCCCACGCGTGGTGCCGGCTCCTCGGGGGAAACATCTGCGGGAGGCGGCCTGTTCCCGTTCACGCCACCTCGCTCTAGTTTAACGCCGGCGAGGGGCGTTCTTCTCCGGGGACGTGCCGCCGTGGTCTGCCGTAATTCCTCCTCTTCCTCCTCGCTCTCCATCGTGGCCTGGAAGGTTCTCTGTCTGTGCGTTGGCGCTTCAACTGTGTGATTCATCAGCGGCTCCACCCGCTCTGCTTCTGCCACTGCAGTCTCCCAGTCGCTCGCGGCGTGGATCCGTACGTGGCTCTGGAGCTGGGCCGGGCGGAGACCTTGGATGAAGCTCCGGAGGGCGAGCTTCTCTACCGCCTCCGGTGCGAAATCCGGGTAGCTGCGCCGGGTTAGCAGCCGTATGTCTGCAGCATAGGTTCCTAGGCTTTCCTGGTTGCTTCTATGGCGGCGGGTCAGCTGTTCCTGGGCGTGCTCAGCGTCCACCATTCTCCCAAATCGTCTCTGGAGCGCCCCTTGTAGCGCTGGCCAGCTGTAGCGCTCCTCAGGCAGGAGATCAGAAAGCGTGCAGAGAGCTCTCCCTTCCAAGGCCAGCGCGACTTGCACGGCGGTTTCCTCTGGTGACCAGCCGTTCAGCGCAGCGGCCAGCTCGACCTGGGTCAGGTAGTCATCCAACGTGGCCTCGCCGTTGAAGCGGGGAATCTTGGCCCGCTGCCTAACAGATGGGATGGCCGCCTCCTGATCGATCGTCACTCTCGATCGCCGTGGGATCGCCAGCCCGTCCTGTCCTGAAAAGGGCGGAATGCGGGGCTGGTTTGCTCTGCTCTGCCCGCTCTGTCTTGAAAAAGACAGAAGGCGGGGTGCGCTGGCCCTGTCAGGTCCGCCGCCGCTTTGTTCGTCCCGGCTCCTGGCTCCCGGGGGTGGTGTCTCGGTCCCATCGTCCATCATCAGCTGAGCAATGAACTGCTCCAGCTGCTGGATCTCCATTCTGATCCTGGCATCCATCTGCTCCGTCCCACTCCTGACACCAGTGTGACGTTTGCAGGGTTCACACAAAGACAATGGAGCAGATGGCTGTGATCAACCTGATTTATTTTTCACACACCCCAACCCCCAACCTGCCTCTGTGCTACAGAGTGGAGGGGAGGTCATTCTCACAGACCCCTGTTTCAATCATGGTTACACACACAGATACATCTTGCCCTAATCCTGCTAAACACTGCTGGGTCATCATAATGCAGTTATAATGACACAGCAGTATAACTCAGAAATAACACATTTAACACACACATAACGTTTTCATCTGGCAAAGCATGCTGGGAAATTCACTTAACATGGCCCCAACGTTACACTATATTAGCTTGTGGAGGTAAAAGATCAGGCAAGATGCGACAAGCTGGAAGGTTGCAGGGTTGTATTACCTCCAACATAATGAGACGCACTTTGTAGCTCTTGGCGCTACTGTGCTTTTCAAGACATGTCACACAAGCTCTTTTATACAGTGATACAGGAGGAGAGAATGCATGGCACATTAGCATATCAGTCAATACCTATTATTAGAGTGACCAACTGGTGCTCGGACGTCCTCTCCCTAGTCCGGGGATGTATAAACAACAGTTCATTGTTCTGGTTGTCCCCCAGGGGCTCTCTGTCCGTATGTGAATGGTCCTCTGCTTCCTCCAGACCTGCTGAGTGTAAGGATTGTTCATGTAGAGTGTGGTGGGTCACCACAGGGCTCCCCCAGAACACTCAGAAGGGGCTGTGAGCCCCCCCCCCCCGTCATTTGGGCTCCAGTTCCGGTAGAACTGTCCTGCTGTAGAGGAGTGTCGGAGGGCATGTCAGTCCGTGGGGGGAACAGGGGAGGGGTGGAAAGGATAGTGTGCTCTGCTCTGAGTTCCAGCACGTTGAACGGCCGTGGATCGTGGGCACACAGGGCCGGTGTGCTTCATGCGTAATGGAACAAGACAGCGATTGGCTGACTTTAGGGAGTGGGGTGCGGGAAGAGCGCTGTGGAGGAGGAGGGGGAGGGGGGTCGGAGTAAGTGAGTGCCGGCCCGGGACGTCAAAGGTGTCTGGGCCGCGCAAAAATTGCGTGTGGCTCCGCGATGGTGAGGGACTTTCCCGGTAAACCAGGAGCAGTGATCCGCAGCGGCTGTGAGAAAAAAAAAAATTAAGTCTCTGACTTCTCTCGCGGCTTGGTCCAGCGAGGATGTGGGGAATGCGAACGGCCAAGTTCCCCGAGGATGCGTAGCGGCTGTGAAACAACTGCAGCTGTGTGAGGGACTTGGCGGTTTGGCTTTTAGGTGCGGCAGCAGCCCTAAAGCCACCGGGGACAGCAATCGGCTAAATTCCCCTTGTGTGTCATGGCTGGGAAACCCATACAAAGTCCTGTGTGCAGGCTGCACGTCTGCTTCAGGTGCGTGAGCAGCCCTGAAGATTCCGAGGATGGCGATCGGCCGTGTTTCTCGGGCATGTGCAGCGGCGGAGGACGCTGTATCAGTCTGTGGAGCCGGTTTGTCCCTGTGCATGGCGCGCACTTGGCGCAGTGACCACATAGCTGGCTGTTGCGCTGTCCTCGTAATCCTGCGGTGTGCATGCGGGGCTTCTGTGTGTGGGAGGTCTGCTATCGTGAGGTGAGTCAGGGTGGGGGAGCTTGGTGGAAATCAATGCAGACGGCATCGAAGATTTCTCCGTTCAGGCTGCTTCGTTCGGTTCGCTCGTGTCGCCATTCATGGTGCATGTCGGTCCCAGCGCAGCCGCTGATCCTCGTGGGTGTGGATGAAGAGGTTGCAGGCGTTCGCTGGTCCTCTGGAGTCCACAGCGCGGTGAGAGGGAGCAGACGGTCATTCTCTCTCGTCAGGTCACCAGTGTGGAGGTAAAAGATCAGGCGAGATGCGACGAGCTGGAAGGTTGCAGGGTTTTATTACCTCCAACATAATGAGATGCACTTTGTAGCTCTTGGCGCTACTGTGCTTTTCGAAACATATCACACAAGCTCTTTTATACAGTGATACGGGAGGAGAGAATGCATGGCGCATTAGCATATCAGTCGATACCTACTGTATTATTAGCGTGACCAACTGGCACCCGGACGTCCTCTCCCTAATCCGGGGATGTATAAACAACAGTCCATTGTTCTGGTTGTCCCCCAGGGGCTCTCTGTCCGTATGTGAATGGTCCTCTGCTTCCTCCAGACCTGCTGAGTGTAAGGATTGTCCATGTAGAGTGTGGTGGGTCACCACAAGCTCACTGTGGCAGTGGTTAGCACCATTGACCATCAAGACGGTCATGGGCTTGAACCCCCTCCTGCATGCTTGCATGCAAGCAATCTGGCTTGGCCTCTGTCAACTTCCTCCCACAGTCCAAAGACATAATAAATTGTCAGTATGAATGTGAGAATTTATGTAAAATTGTGACATCTTGTTTGGTCATATAAATTAACTATAGCCTATGTTTTTTTTAACCTCCTCTATTATCGAATATGAATACTTTTATGTTTTATATTATGATAATAAAGTACACAAAATAAAAAAAAAAGTGTTGTACTGAAAGTCAGTGGTGTATAAGGTAAAGAGAAAAGGAGAGAGCACAGTCCCCTGTGAAGCTCCCGTATCACTAGCCACCACTCCAGACAAGACATTGCCCAGCCTGACAAACTGTGGTCTGCCTGTCAGGTAGTTGGTAATCCAGGAGATCACAGAGCTGTCTCCCCCCATCCCCCACAGCTTCTCACCCAGTAGCAGTGGCTGGATGGTGTTGAAAGCACTGGAAAAATCAAAATCACAGTGTCTCCTCCGCCATCCAGGTGCAAATGGGCTTGTTGCAGCAGGCAGATGACAGTGTCTTCAACTCCTAAATGAGGCTGATATGCAAACTGCAGAGGATCCAGCCACATCTTCACCTGTGGCCTCAGGTGGGCTAAGACCAGTCTTTCCAGGACCTTCATCACATGAGATGTGAGGGCAACTGGTCAGTAGTCATTCAGGTCAAATGGAGATGACTTCTTGGGGACAGGAACCAGGCAGAATGTCTTCCACAGCACCAGTACTCTCTCTCGACTCAGGCTCAGGCTGTACAGGTGTTTCAGTACCGGAGCTAGCTGGTTGGCACAGGTCCTCAGGATCCTGGTGGAGATGCCATCAGGGCTCACAGCCTTCTGCTGACGGAGTCTCTCCAGCTGTTTCTTAACCTGGTCTGTAGTCACAGTGATGTGGGGTGGTGGTGCTGGTGCTGGTCCTGGTGTCCCCAGAGGAGGGGGAGGGGGTGGGGGGAGAGGTGCTGCACAGGAGGGTGAGGGGAGAGAGGTGTGGAGGGTCTGGCTGTGTTGTGGGGGTGATAGATGGTGAGTTGAACCTATTGAAAAACAGATTCAGCTCATTGGCTCTCTCAAGGCTCCCAGATGTCTGTCTGTCTCTCCCCTTACACCCAGTGATTTGTTTCATTCCCGTCCAGACATCCTTCGCTGGAGTTTATTCTCCAACTTTCTCCTGTAATTGTCTTTACACATCCTCACTATCTCGCTCAGTTCACATTGTACTCT
The DNA here is from genome assembly GCA_020510985.1 of Pholidichthys leucotaenia. NCBI lineage: Eukaryota > Metazoa > Chordata > Actinopteri > Cichliformes > Pholidichthyidae > Pholidichthys > Pholidichthys leucotaenia. Next base: position 328,438,055 of record CM035840.1, on the reverse strand, counting down.
CCTCAGTTCCTCCCTGTCTCCAAACCTAAAAGCCCTCTTCTTCTTGTTAAGAAGTGCTTTCAGGTCACTGGTGATCCGTGGTTTGTTGTTGGGGAAACGGCACACGGTCTGAGCTTGCATGGCTGTGTTTTCACAGAATCTGATGTATTCTGTGATGCAGTCAGTCATATTGTCTATGTTCATCCCATGTGGTTCACAGAGTATGCCCCAGTCTGTCGTCTCAAAGCAGTCCTATAGTGCATCAGTGTCCACCTCCTCGCAGTCCGTGTATAAGCAGGCTGACTTTGCATAAGGGGAACGTACATGGGTGGTAACAGGACCATGTTGTGGTCTGATCTGCCATGAGGGGTTAGGGCTGTGGCACTATATGCATCTCTTGCATTGGCATACAGTAGATCCAGTGTTTTATGCTCCCTGGTGGGACAGTCAACAAACGGGTGGAAGTTTGGTAAAGTTTTGCCCAGTGAGACATGGTTAAAATCACCCATGATGACTTCCGGTCTGGACGCCATGGTGATAGCAACTTAACGCTGAACCTCCCAGATCCAATCCAAGGAAAACATCTTCAAAATCAGACTTAACGGATTTTTGGAAGAATAAAAATCAAAAGACAAAAACACCATGCCTAACCAAAAACAGAAGAAACTGACATTCCCCAGGTCAGGACGCGCAGCGGCCGCAGAATCTGATCCCGAGGACCTCCATTCAGGAGACAAAGAGCTGGGCCTAGCTAACAAAAAGGTTAGCCTGAAATCGCTATATGATGAATTACGACGATTTCAGGCCGAATTTCATGAATTCAGAGAGGAACTAAAAAGGACGAACAGCAGAATGGACCAGGCCGAAAACCAAATCTTGGAAGCTGAAGAAAGAGTAAAAGTGCTTGAAGATTCTATGCTGGATTTACACAGAAAACAGTCAAGGCTGGAGGCTAAGCTAACCGACCAAGAAGGAAGACAGAGACGAGATAACATCAGAATTCACGGTCTGAAAGAAGGAGCTGAAGATAGTTTCAACACAGTGGCGGAATGCGTGGAATCCTTATTGAGAGAGAAGTTGGATATTCCACAAACCACCGATTTGAAAATAGAAAAGGCCCATCGTACATTAGCTGCAAAGCCAGCGGCAGAGGCGCCCCCGCTTTCAGTGTTGGTAAGATTCTCCGATTTCAAAATAAAACAAGAGGTTGTAAGACGGGCTTGGCAGAAAAAAGGATTTATGCATCAAGAAAGAAAAGTCTTTGTGGAGCACGATTACGCCCCTGAGGTTCTTAAAAAGCGACGGGAATATAACGACGCCAAAAAGGTTCTACGGGAAAAGAATCTACGCTTTCAGACGCCATTTCTGGCAAAGTTAAGGGTCTTTTACGGTGAAGAGTCATGTCTCTACAATTCAGCGGAAGAAGCAACAATTGACATGGCAAGAAGAGGGCTCCCGGTAACGGTGTTTAAACCCGCAGCAAATCTGAGCGAGAAAATCAGAGCTCAAACGCGGTCCACTCAAAGACCTTCAAAAACCTTTTAAATAAAAAGGAGCCTGATTGTTAAGAGCTTTGTAAGTAAGAAGAAGGATTTTAAACTTAATTCTAAACTCTATGGGAAGCCAATGAAGGGAGGCCAGAACCGGAGAGATATGATCTCTCTTTCTAGTACCTGTTAAAACTCTTACTGCAGCATTTTGGATCAGCTGAAGACTTTTTAAAGATGTTTTAGGACAGCCTGATAATAAAGAATTACAATAATCTAATCTCGAGCTAACAAAAGCGTGGATCAGTTTCTCAGCATCACTCTGAGACAAGATGCTCCTAATCTTGGCAATATTACGCAAATGATAGAAGGCAGTCTTAGAAACAAATTTAATATGTGAATTGAAGGACAAATCCTGATCAAAAATAACTCCAAGGTTCCTCACAGAGCTATTAAGAGAAAGAGTAACCGCATCCAAACTGAAAGTTTGATTTGGAAAGGAATTTCTATGGTTTTTTTGACCAACAAGAATGACTTCAGTCTTATCTGAATTTAATAGCAGGAAATTACAAGTCATCCAAGCTTTGATTTCCTTAAGACAGGCTTCTAACTTGGCTAATTGATTACTATCATCTGGCTTCATTGACAGGTATAATTGTGTGTCATCTGCATAACAATGAAAATGTATACAGTGCTTTCTAATAATGTTGCCTAACGGAAGCATATATAAACTAAAAAGAGTAGGGCCTAGCACAGATCCCTGTGGAACTCCATGACTAAGCTTTGAGTTGAAAGAAAACTCATTATTTACATGAACAAACTGGAACCTATCAGATAAATAAGATCTAAACCACTGCAACGAAGTTCCATTAAGTCCAACATAGTGTTCTAATCTATCAAGTAGAATATTATGATCGATAGTATCAAAAGCTGCACTAAGGTCTAAAAGGACAAGTACAGAAACCAGTCCATTATCAGATGCGATGAGGAGGTCGTTAGTGACCTTCGCTAAGGCTGTTTCAGTACTATGATGGATTCTAAACCCAGATTGAAACTCTTCAAGTAAACCATTTCCCTGCAGGTGGTCAAATAATTGCGTAGCAACAACTCTTTCTAAGATTTTTGAAATGAAAGGGAGATTAGAGATTGGTCTATAGTTAGCTAAAGCTCCTGGATCTAGCGTTGGCTTTTTGAGTAAGGGTTTAATTACAGCCGTTTTAAAAGCCTGCGGTACATGGCCTAAAGTTAAAGAAGAATTGATTATATGAAGAATAAAGCTACCAATAAGTGGGAAGACTTCTTTAAATAACCTGGTAGGAATAGGGTCTAAAAGACAAGTTGAAGGTTTGGATGAGGAAATTATTTTGTCTAACTCACAAAGGTCGATTGGAGTAAACTCATCAAGACAGACATCAATAGAAGGAGTTGTAGTAGTTACAGTATTTAAGTTAACTGTGGGAAGAATCTGATTGATTTTATCTCTGATGGATGAAATTTTATTATTGAAAAAGTTCATAAAGTCCTGACTAGTAAGCTCTAAGGGAATGCTAGGATTGACAGAGTCCTGACTCTTTGTCAACCTGGCTACAGTACTGAAAAGAAACCTGGGATTATTCTTGTTCTCTTCTATTAACCACTTGCACTCTGGGCAATTTTCCTAAAAATGCCAAAAAATAACGTGCCCAAAGTAAATCGAAAGCTGTTATTCAACCCTTTGCAACATCTTCATGGGGTTGGTCTCATTTAAAAGAAAACACTTTGAATTTTTTGGCAAAAAAAACATAATCTCTCTACGTACTCCGGCCACTGAGTTACAGTCATCTAAACATACTGAACTTGAAGAAAATAAATTTGGACACTGTATTTTTGGATACAAATGCTTACAAATAACACACAGCTGTCCGATCCGACTGGAAAATGCAACAGAAATGTAGAACCAAGTGTTATCAAGCTGAGATCCAAATTTGGTAACAATACCACAAAAAATGAATATTTTACACAGCTTTGTTCTCAGGTAGTTCCCAGGCGTTTTGGAACTGTGCCAAATTGTGCCAAATGGCACAGTTTGGAAAAACATCTGTAACTTTTGAATAATTCAATGTAGAATCTTCATTTTGGGCTCTAATGAAAGGTCACACTCAGGGCTGTGTCTGTGTGTGTGTGTGTGGGGGGGGGGGGTTGTCCCCCCCCCGCTAAAAAAGACGGGAGTTCGGCCCTCGCCACATGATGGATTACACTCCTTGCATGTTTTCACAGCGCCCCCCCCTCGCTACTGTGTGTGTGTGTGTGGGGTTGCCCCCCCCCCTCGCTGCAGAAGACGGCCATTGCTACATGAAGGAATAGACTCATATGCTTCCCCCCGCGGACCGGGGGCGTTCGGACCGTGAACGCCCCCCCCCCGCTCCTCTTCTGCAGCGGGGGGGGGGGGGGGCGTTCACGGTCCGAACACGGCAAATGAACCGTTTATCGCGGCGCACGCACTTCGTACTTCGTGCGCAGTACAGTTGTAATTTACCGATCGGTCAAAAGTCATTTTTGGATTACAGTTTTCAGGGAGAAATAATAATTTAGCTTATAACACCTTACCTCTTCACAGCAGCAGAGTCGTGGCGAACTTCTCTTCCCCATTGTAAGACGAACGCGACGCTGCTCGGCTTGTGGATCCCGATCAAAACATAATTCCATTATTGCGGTTTTGGTGAATGATTTACGACCTTTGTCGTCAGCCTCCGTCGGTCTATGATGACGGAAGAGAATCCTAAACGTCTATTCTGCTGGAATGAGTGCAGGTCCCACTTGTGGGTGGTCTCCATGCTGCGAGGTCTGTAGTAGATTCGTCCAGCGTCCTTTGTTTTCATCTGTTGCAACAGTAAATCTCTCTTCACCCAGCCTGAATTTCTGTGCTTCAATTGGCTCCTGCGTTCACAGTAGGCGGGTCCTCCTTCCTAGATTTTCATTCATTGGCTCTTCAAGGTTTCAGAAACCCAATTCAAGGCTCTTATTAGTCGAATGAGAGGTCAATCAGATAAACTAATCTGTTCGCGGCTGTCTCTGCAGTTTTTTTTTTAGTGGCGCTTGGACGCCACTACATCACCATCACCACCATCATGCGTCATGCGTCCAAGCGCGCACGAGGGCGCTCTCGTGCGCCCTCGTGCGCTCTAGAACGCAGAGACTTGCCCGCCCATGGAACAACGGAGTGCAAGTGGTTAATGCAGAGTAATAACTCGTTCTAGCTTTTCTAAGAGATTTTTTTATAAATTAAAAGATGATTTCTCCAAGCTAAATAGATTTCATCTAAATTAGTGGAGCGCCATTTTCTTTCTAATTGACGAGTCTTCTGTTTTAAGCTACGAGTTTCTGTGTTGAACCAAGGAGTTAGAAATCTCTGATTAGACTTTTTCTTTTTTAAGGGGGCCACCAAGTCTAGAGTCTGATGCAGAGAAGCTGTAACACTATCCACCATGTTATCAATTACAGAAGGAGCAAGCTGTCTATAGCTTATTTCCGTTGTGTTGACACATGGCATAGAGGAAACAATCTGCATAAATTTGGTAACAGCATCATCTGAGAGGCATCTACTGTAATAATATTTTTCTTTAGGAGCCAAATAGTCAGAAATAGTAAAATCAAAGGTTAACAGACAATGGTCTGACAGTACAGGGTTATGAGGAGACACTACAAGATTTTCTATTTCTATGCCATATGTCAGAACAAGGTCCAATGTATGGTGGAGGTAATGAGTAGAATTTCCTACTTTCTGAGAAAACCCAATCGAGTCTAATATTGAATTAAATGCCACATTAAGGCAGTCACTATCTACAGCCACATGTATATCAGATTTCAGCACTAAATCAGCTAAGAAATCAACAAATTCGGATAAAAGTTCTGAGTAGGTTGATGGGGGACGATAAACTATGGCAAATAAAATTGGGTTTAACCTAAAATTGCTAAAGTGCCCAATACTGAGGACCAGGCCCTCAAAGGAATTATAACATGTTTTTTGCTTTACATTAACTAGTAATTTGGTATGGTAAATTGTTGCTACTCCTCCTCCATGACCAGAACTTCTGGGATTTTGACAGTTTAAATAACCAGAGGGAATTGATTCATTTAAACCAACATAATCCTCTTGCCCTAACCAAGTCTCTGTAAGGGAAATTAAATCAATCTGATGATCAATTAACAGATCATGGACTAACAGAGACTTGGGAGTTAGAGACCTAATATTTAATAAACCACATTTAATTTTTAAATTATGAGGAGGAACAGAGGCCAAATCATTCAATTTAGAGGCTTTATGTTTAATTTGAGTTTTACCAATATTTTGCTTAATCACTTTGGGATGCTTATACATTATATTTTTATTTACTTTGGAGGGAGCAGACAACGATTCTCTGATGGGGAAGACAGGGGCTAAGCTGAGGGGTGGCGGATGAAGAGGAGCTGCAGAGAGGCGTGTAAGACTGCGACTCTGCTTCCTGGTCCCAACTCTGAGTAGTCAAGGTTTTGGAAATTTGGATAAAAAAGATGCCAGATTGTTAGATAAATGAGAAGCACCATCCAAAGTGGGATGAATGCTGTCTCATCTCATAAGACCAGGTTTTCCCCAAAAAGAGCTCCAACTGTCAATGTAGCCCATGTCATTTGCAGGACACCACACAGACAGACAGCGGTTCAAGGATGACGAGCGGCTAAACATGTCATCACTGGTCAGATTGGGGAGGGGCCCAGAGAATACTACAGTGGCAGACATCGTTTTTGCAAAGTCACACACCGATTCTACATTAAGTTTCGTGACTTCCGACTGCCGGAGACGGATGTCATTAATGCCGGCGTGAATAACAATTGTGGAGTATTTACAGTTACTTTTAGCCAGCATTTTCAAATTTGACTCGATGTCGCCTGCTCTGGCCCCAGGAATGCATTTGACTATGGCCGCTGGAGTCTCTAGGTTCACGTTTCTGACTACAGAGTCGCCAATGATCAGAGTTTTTTCCTCAGCGGGTGTGTCGCTGAGCGGGGAAAAACGATTAGAAACGTGAACAGGTTGGTGGTATACCGGGGCTTTGCCACTAGGCTTCCTTCTCACCGTCACCCACCCAGTCTCCTCGCTGCTGAGGAGAGCCGGGGGACCGCTAACAGGGGGGCCTAAGCTAGCTAGCTCTGCTGCAGCTAAGGGGCATCCGTCAAGAGTAACTGGCGCAGACGGTGTTTCAATGCAGCGGAGCCGGGATTCCAAATCAGACAACCTCGCCTCGAGTGCCTCAAAAAGACAACATTTATTACATTTACCGTTATCACTAAAAGAGGCAGAGGTGTAGCTAAACATCTGACAGAGAGAGCACACCAGAGGAGGAGAGGAAGGAGAGCTAGTAGCCATAGCTAGTGGCTAACTCAAAGCTCAGGAGAGTGAGGAGAGCAAACCACACAGGCAGACAGCAAAACAGGAAGTGACGATACGTTACCACAAGGAAGTGACGATCAATCCACCATTAGGATTTGTCATCATTCTTATGTTCAATACATGTGCTGTGGTGAATTCTGCTCGTAAATCCATTCATCATGACCCTCCGTGCGCTCTTACGCAGGGCATGGAGAGGGAGGATGAAATAACGAGGATTACGTGCAGGGTTCAACACAACACATTTAATACAAAAAGACAGACAATTCCCAAAAAGGTGAAGACGTACAAAAAACACAAACACGCTTACTGACGTCCTTCGTCTTTATTATAACTGTGTCATTATAACTGCGTTATAATGACACAGCAGTGCTATAAGACCAGTTAGAGCAGTAGCTCGATCGTGTGTTGTGTCACCATAAGTGAGACGGGGGTCTGTGTGAATGACCTCCCCTCCCGTCTGTGTTGAGTGGGTGTGTATAAATAAAGCCTGTTTCGTCACAGCCATCTCTCCTTTCTTGTGTGAACCCTCACAACATCACACTGATGTCAGAAGTAGGATATGGAGCAGATGGAAGCCAGAATCAGAGCAGAGATTCAGCAGCTGGAGCGGTTCATTGCTCAGCTGGAAATGGACGACAGAACTGGTACACCGACCCCCGGAGTTGCTCGCCGGGATGAATGGAGCAGCGGACCCGACGGGACCAGCATACCCCGCCTTCTGCCTTTCTCAAGGCAGGGCGAGCTAAGCAGAGCAGATCAGCCCGGCTTCCCGCCCTTGTCAGGGCAGGACAGGCTGGTGATTCCACTGTGACCAGGGGCGGCGCTTGACCAAGAGGCGACCGTCCCACCAATTCGCCAGCAGGCCAAACTTCTATCGACTATCTGGTCTAGGTCGAGCTGGCTGCTGTGTTGAACGGCTGGCCACCTGAAGAGACCGCCGTGCAGGTCGCGCTGGCCCTGGACGGAAGGGCTCTCCGCACGCTGTCCGATCTCCGGCCCAAGGAATGTCGCAGCTGGCCAGCGCTACAAGGAGCGCTCTGGAGGCGGTTTGGGGGAGCAGCCAACGCTGAGCACTCCCAGGAACAGCTGGTCAACTGCCGGCAAGGCAGCCGAGAGAGCCTGGGAGCCTACGCAGCAGACATACGGCTGCTGACACGGTGTGGCTACCCGGATTTCAAGCCGGGGGCAGTGGACAAGCTCGCCCTCCAGAACTTCATCTGGGGGCTCCGCCCAACCCAGCTCCACAGCCACATCCGGATTCACGCCGCGAGCAGCTGGGAGACGGCTGTGGCAGAAGCGGAGTGGGCGGAACCGCTAATGGATTGTGCAGCTGACACGTCGGCACCAAGGCAGAGAGCCTTCCAGGCCATGGCTGAGAGCGAGGAGGAGGAGGAGGAACTGCGCTGGACCACAGTGACACGGCCATGGAGAAGATGGCCACAGCGGCATGAGGAAGGGTGCTTCCGCTGCGGGGAGCCAGGACACATCGCACGGTACTGCCCGGCGCCCACCCCCACGACACACCGGCCCCTTGCTGACATTAAACTAGAGTGAGGTGGCATGGTCGGGGACCTGCCGCCTCCCACAGACATTTTCCCTAATGAGCTGTCACCCCATGTGGGCCGAATTGGACACCTGCCAGGGATGTACCTACAATGCAGGTTGGACAACACGCCGAACCGGGCCCTGATCGACACTGGTTTTACCATCTCCCTGGTCCGACCCGGAGTGCTGCCAGGTACGGACGAGGCAGAACCACAGGGGTGGGAACCCACCAGGCGCTGCGTCACCATGGCCACCGGTGAGCGCTCCAGACTGAGAGGGCGGCGAGTTCTTGTGGTGGGGGAGGCCGGCCAGAACACAAACCACCCGTTCTGGCTGGCTGACATTTAAGACCCCTGCATTATTGGACTCGATCTGCTCGCAGCATGGGGCGCAAAAATTGACACTGCCAGATTGTCCCTCCTGCTGGGGGCTCGGACCATCATGCTCTGCAGCGGGGCCCAGAGGAGGAACCCGGGGCCCTGCGTGATTGAGGGGCCGCCAAGACGGACCGAACCAGACGGGTCACCGCAAGAACACAACGACACCACCAGCAGAGGGAGTGTGATCACTGATAGAGACAGCAAGGGGAGGGCCACAGCGGAACGGGTCAATGTGTCAGCAGAAACGCAGCAGGCGGTCAAGGAATTGTTCCAGCAGAGCTGCAGCAGACTGGAATCGGGACAGAGATGCCAGCTGCGGGAGCTGCTGGACTGCTACATTGACGTCTTGGCTGCCAAGGATGAGGAGTGCACCTAAACCAGCTTGGTGCAGCACGGGATCGACACCGGTGAGACCAGGCTGATCCGGCTTCGCTTCCGCTGTCCGCTTTTTTCAAGGCGGGCGGCGGCAGAACAAAAAATACGGGAAATGCGGGAGGCAGATGTTATTGAGCCCTCCAGCAGCCCCTGGGCGGCGCCGGTGGTGCTGGTTAGGAAGAAGGACGGTTTGTGGCAGTTCTGTGTGGATTACTGGCGCCTGAATGACGTCACTTGCAAGGATTCCTACCCCCTGCCCCACATCGATGACGCACTGGATTACATCACCGGCTCCAGCTGGTTTAGCTCGCTGGACCTCCGCAGCGGCTATTGGCAGGTAGAGCTGTCACCTGAGGCCCGCCAGAAAACAGCCTTCTTCATCGGGCAGGGACTGTATCTGTTCAAGGTGATGCCATTTGGACTTTGCAATGCCCCTGCCACCTTTGAACGTCTGATGGAGCGAGTGTTGGCCCACGTGCCCCGGAGCCGCTGCATCGTTTACCTGGATGACCTGCTGGTTCATGCAGCTGACTTTGATGGTGCCCTGTCCAACCTCCGGAAGGTATTGGACGCCATCCGACAGGCTGGGCTGCGGCTACACCCGCGGAAATGCCACTTATTCCAGCGGGAGACCACCTTCCTGGGCCACGTCGTCAGCGCAGCGGGAGTCACCACCGATCCAGAGAAAGTGGCAGCGGTGAAAAACTGGCCAGTGCCGCAGGATGTGGGAGAGCTACAGAGTTTTCTCGGACTGGCCTCCTATTATAGGAGATTTGTGAAAGACTTCACCACCATCGCCAGCCCGCTGCATCAGCTGACACAGAAGGGCCGTGCGTTTCAGTGGAGTGAGAGCTGTGCTGCTGCTTTTTCCCAGCTTCGCTCAGCGCTCATCAGAGCCCCCATCCTGTAGTATCCCGACCTGAACCACCCTTTCATCGTGAACACGGACGCCAGCAACCAGGGCATCGAGGTGGTGTTATCCCAGGAGGGACACGGAGAGGAATTATTGCGTTACTCACAGAGAGCTGTTGGCTGTCCTCCAGGGGCTTTGCCATTTTCGCCTATATGTGTACGGGGGGAGGTTCCAGCTCAGGACGGATCATGCTTCCCTGACGTGGCTTGCTGAACTTTAAAGAGCCGGATGGACAGTTGGCGAGATGGCTGGAGGCACTGCAGGATTATGATTTTCTGATTGTGCATCGGGCAGGCCACCTCCATGCCAACGCCGACGCGCTGTCTCGGTGTCCCTGTGCTGCGGAGGACAGTCGGCACTGCCAGCAGGCAGAGGATCAAGACCAAGCCGTCCCACGGGCTGCTGCTCTCCGGACCACTGTGAGCAGGAATAACACAGTGGCACACAGCTCCTCCTCGGATAATCAGTCAGCTCTCCCCAGCAATGATGTCACAGAGGCCCTAGGCGCGCGTGCAGCAGCTGCAGAGCGAGCAGGACAGAGATCCGGTCATTTCCTGGGTTCGGCAGTGGCTGGATGCGGGCCAGTGGCCCACCTGGGAGGCTGTGTCAGTGCTGGACCCAGAGACCAAGGCCCTACACTCCCAGTGGGCCAATCTCCGCTGTCACAAGAGTGTTGTGTATCAGCAGTGGCAGACTCCAGCTGGGCAGCGTCACATCTGGCAGCTGCTGGTTCCCCTGCGGCTCCGTCCCAGCGTACTCCAGCTGGTCCATGGGGCGGTAGGGGCGGGCCACTTCGGGGTGACAAAGACTCTGCAGCATCTTCGAGCCCGGTTCTACTGGCGCGGATGTCGCCAGGATGTAGAGCTCCATGTCCATTGCTGCGACACCTGCACGGCTCAGAAAGGGCCAACTCAGCAATCCCACGCCCCCTTGCAGCAGTACTGGGTGGGAGCACCGATGGAGCAGGTAGGAGTGGACATTCTGGGCCCTTTCCCGACCACGGACCGGGGAACCACTATGTGCTGGTCGCAATGGATTACTTCACCAAATGGCCAGAGGCATAAGCGGTCCCTGATCAGAGCACCGCCACCACAGCATCAAAACTGGTGGACGAGATGTTTTGTCGGTTTGGTGCACTGGAGGAGCTGCACAGCGATCAGGGTCGGAACTTTGAGGCAGAGGTCTTCAGGGAGGTCTGCAGGCGGCTGGGCATCCTGAAGACCCAGACCACCCCGTTGCATCCACAGAGCAATGGCCTGGTCAAACAGTTCAACCGGACCCTTACCACCCAGCTTGCTGTCCTAGTGGACCAGTGACAGCGAGACTGGGACCTGCATCTGCCCTTTGTTCTGTGGGCGTACCGGATGGCAGCACAGGAAATCCACCTGGTGCACTCCTGCAACGCTGATGTTTGGACGCGACCTGCGCACACCGGTGAATTTGGTTCCCACCCCCCCCGCCCCCCCGGAGCCGGAGGTGGAGGGCAAACCGGGGTTAGATTATTTGTTTTGCTTGAAGGAACGTCTCCACATGGTGCTCGGACTGGTTCGGGAGGCCCTGGCAGCAGCAGGGAGCCGGCAGAAGCGGGCATATGGCTCCCGCTGCCAGGGGAGGGACTTTGCACCAGGAGATCGAATCTGGGTTTTCTGCCCTGATCGAAAAAGGAGACTGTCACCAAAACTGGCGAGCCATTGGTTGGGACCATGTGAGGTCCTACAGCGACTGTCGGCTGTAGTGTACAGGGTGAGGCTGCAGAAAAGAGACCGGGTCGTGGTGCTCCACCACGAACGTCTCGTCCTGTACCAGCCATCTGCCCCACGGGTGGTCGAGCCGGGGCCTTCATCCCGACCAGATACTCCGGCCGAGGCACAGATGGACACTAGAGGGCCTGTACGTACTGGTCGCCAACAACGGGAGCCGCCCCGACACCTGGACGGATTCGTGTTGGACTTTTGAGCTGGACTCTATTATTCTGGGGACAGAAACCAGTCCGGGGGGGACAGTGTAACGTTGGGGCTGTGTTAAGGGAGTGGGGATTCTCCAGGCATGCTTGGGCCGCGGAGGATTCAAAGAGTGTTACTATTCGTGTGTTCTAAGTGTTACTGCTATAAGACCAGTTAGAGCAGTGATTGATCATGTGTTGTGTCACCATAAGTGAGACGGGGGTCTGTGTGAATGACCTCCCCTCCTGTCTGTGTTGAGTGGGGGTGTATAAATAAAGCCTGTTTCGTCACAGTCATCTCTCCTTTCTTGTGTGAACCCTCACAGTGTCACACTGGTGTCAGAAGTAGGATATGGAGCAGCAACTCCTCTGACCGGCACTCTGAATTTGCATATTCACTAAATATTTACGGTTCACATTTGCTATTTAGATTGAACATTTTGTGGAGAGTGCAAATAAAGGAACCAGACTTACACGACAGACGAACTTTATTTCTCACTCTCCTTCATTCATACACAGAAAAAGACTTCCTCAATACACCAGGGTCTTGTGGCACACATATATGCACATATGTGGGTTTCAGATGCTCCACAGATATATCACTGTATGCTTATTGTATACTTCACGTCTCAGGGGAACAAAGGGACTGAGCCTTCCAGAGGTAACGGGAGGGTGTGAGATCTGGCCTTTTGTTTCAAGGAGATGGCCTTGAGAGATTTCCTGACCACCGGAGACTAGGAGGTGGATGGTGTTGAGATCGGGGGAAGTTACATTGTGACTGGGATTAAGTACCATGTGACTGTATGTTTGATTAAGCACCATGTGATTGTATGTTTTTTTGTAACTTAGATTTTTATTCATTTTTCATCATATATAATGCATTCAGATCACATTCTACATTTAAAAAACAAAGGGGTTAGGGTAGGGAAAAATAAAAAAAAAATAAACAAAATAAAAATAAAAAATAAAAGGGGGGGGGACAAATGTTGGAGCATCAAGTTTCCAGTTTCCATCTCCCAATTCCTCTGGCCCCTTCAGTGTCCCTGGTCATTCTTTCAATTTCTGCCTCGTTGCCGCACCCTGCAGTGCGTCCACCTCCGCCATTTCCCCTCCCATATTCCTTCTTGCATTCCTCGTCGACATGTCAGTTCCTCCATCATACGTATGTCCTCAACAATGTCAGCCCACCGTTCCTGGTCAGGAAGAACCCCCGATCGCCATTCCTTTGTGATAGTTTTTTTACATGCAACCAACAAGATTTTAACTAGACATCTGTCCTCAGCCTGTACAACACCGTCCTTCTCAAGATCACATAAGTACACCAGGTTACAGTTCATCGGTACACCATATCCTAATATCCTCTGCATTGTCACATGCATAGATTTCCAAAATGATGATACCCTGCAGCATTTCCAAAACATATGTGAGTGGTCTGCATTTTGAGCCCCACATCCCCTCCAGCATAAAGATTGGGTATTTGAATATTTTCCTTGAATCTGTGGTGTAATGAAAAAGCGAATCAGGTTTCTCCATCCAAACTCCCTCCACGCCCCCGAACCTGCCGATGCGTGCTGTGTCCTCCATATTTCCCGCCAGCCTTCCTCTGCCATGTCCAAATTGAGCTCTTTCTCCCATTTCTCCCCCATATAGTTACCTGTATGATTGTTTGTCATAAGCTCCTGATATAGTTCTGAAACAATTCCTATTTTATTTCCTGCATATGAGCTCAAAATAAGCTGCACAATCTCGTTCACATCTGCTCGGAGGCCATGCCCAATCTTCCCCACATAGCAATCTCTCATCTGCAGACATCCGAAAAACCCCGACCCTTCCAATCCAAATTTTCTCCCGACATTTACAAAGCTCCCGAGATCTCCCCTTCCGACACTGCCCCACGCTGCGATTCCCCTGCCCACCAGACCCCCGTATCCCCCATCTTGTTTTGCCGGCCCAAACCGACCGTCAAATGCCACCCACCTCAACAGTCCCATGTCTTCCCCTATATTATATTCCTGCACTATCCCACACCACAGTTCCAAAGTAAATCCAGTGATTGGGTCTACCTGTTCGACCCGCCTACATGCATCTCCATCCCCCACCATGCTCTGCACTGGGAGTCCCCCAACCTCCCCCTCCATTTCCCTCCACCCTGCCCCACATCCCTCGTCGCACCAACACACGACACATCCCATCCGTGCTGAGCAGTAATACCCCCCCAGACTCGGTAGGCCCATGCCTCCCCCCTCTCCTGGCAATTGGAGGGCTCTATACCTCACTCCTGGTTTTTTACCTCCCCAAACAAATCTCGACATCATCCTGTCCCACTTTGAGAACCGGGCATCTGGAATCTCTGCTGGCACAGCCTGGAAGAGGCAAAGCAATCTAGGTTGTATGCTGATTTTGACCGCCTCAATTCTTGAATTCAGATCCATATCTAAGACTGACCATCCATCAATATCTTCCTCTATTTCCTGTTCCAACCCATCACAGCCCGCTCCATATACTTTGCTTAGGTCCTTAGGCATGTTCACTCCAAGGTATTTTACCTCCCTTTGCTTCCAGTTTAGCTTGATCTTATCAGTTATCTCGTTTAGAGGGTTATAGTGGAATGTCAGTATTTGTGTCTTTGCTATGTTTATCTTGTATCCCGATAATCCTCCAAAATTTTCTATCAAGTTCATCATTTCCATTATTGATTTATCTGGTTGTTCAAGGCAAACTACAACATCGTCTGCAAACAGCCCAATCCCGTGTTCCGCCCCCTTTATTGCCACACCCTTTAATTTCTTATTTTGTCGTATCGCTTGAGCCAATGGTTCTATGAACAGAGCAAACAAGGTGGGCGATAAGCAGCATCCCTGCCCAGTCGATCCCCGCACATTTACTTTGTCCGCCAAGCCACCGTCCATCCCGACCCTTGCCACAGGCTCTTGATACAGCGTCCCCACGCATTGTACCGATTTCCCGTCAAATCCAAAGCGCTCCAGCACACTATATAGGAATTTCCAGCCAACCCTGTCAAATGCTTTTTCTGCGTCCAAACTCATTATTACTGCGCTTTTCTTTTCTTTATGTATTTGGTTAATTATATGTATTGTTCTCCTGATATTGTCATGTGTTTGGCGTCCCTCCACGAATCCAGCTTGATCATCCTCCATCAATTCCGCCAAGAATGTCCCTACCCGTTTACATATAATTGTTGTGTATATTTTATAATCTACATTTAATAAAGAGATTGGTCTATAGTTTCCGCATTGTTCTTTATCTTTCCCTGGTTTTAAAATAACTGAAATGATTGCTTCGTTCCATGTTGGAGGTATTTTGTTGTTGTTCAGCGTCCAATTAAATGACTTTAGGAGTTGTGGCGTGAGTTCTTCTATAAACAGTTTATAAAACTCAGACGGGTATCCATCACTACCTGGTGATTTACCGTTTTTAAGTGACTTAATCACATCTCTGATCTCTTGTGTTGTTATTTCTGCTGTTAGTTTTTCATTTTGTTGATTTCCTATTGATGGCAAGTCCAATGTGTCTAGAAATTTTTTGATATCTTTAGTATTTGTTTCTTCAGGTTGCGAGTATAGTTCTTGGTAGAAATTATGGAAAATTTCTTCGATGTTTTCTGGGTTAACTGTGGTTTTATTTGTGGTGGGGTCTTTAATCTTGTATACATTATTCATTGTTTGTTGTTTTCTTAACCGTTTTGCCAGCAGTTTTGTGGCTTTTGGCCCCGTTTCATAATATTTTTGCTTTAGATATCTATTTTTCCTTTCAATTTCATCCATTTGTGTTTCTTTTATCTTTGTTTTTTCTTCTTTAATTTCTTGATATATTTTTGGATCATTTGTGCTTTGATGTTTACGTTCTAATTCCCTCAGTCTCTCACATCTTTGTTCATACGCTTCCAGTTTAGTCTTATTTGCTTTTCCTGTTTCAACAATTAATTTACCCCTTAACACGGCTTTTAGTGCGTCCCATAGTATTGTTGGGTCCACTTCTTCATTGTCATTCTCTTGGATATATTCGTTTATGTTTATTTTTATTCTTTCTTTCATTTTCTCATCATTTAACAGTCCTACGTTAAGTTTCCATGTTGTTTGTCGTTTTCTATTGTTTAAATATATTTCCATGTATATAGGATTATGATCTGATATTTCTGCCCCTCCAATCCAACAATTTCTCACCCTGTGTCTGTCACCTTCATTCATAAGGAAGTAATCTATTCTAGAGTGTACTTTATGGGCTGCTGAATAATGTGTATAGTCTTTTTCGAGTGGGTGTAGGTCCCTCCATATGTCTACCATACCCATTTCTGCCAGTGAGGTTCTTATGAACTTTGTTACATGTTTTTTTGTCTTCTTAACACTTGTTGTGTCAACTTCATGATCCATGACAGCATTTAAGTCTCCTCCACAAATTAGGACTCCTTCACTGTGTGTTGCTATGAGATCAAACAGATGTTGAAAAAAACCCTTGTCACTTTCTGGTGGGGCATAGATGTTCACTAATGTGATCTGCATACCATCTATTCTTCCCTTTATTATTACATACCTGCCTTCTTTATCCTGGATTTCCTGTTCACTTTCAAATTGTATTTTGTTTGAGATTAGTATCATAACCCCCCTTTTTGCTCCTCCCTTAAATGAACTGTAGTAGGAGTTCTTATAGCCAAATCTCTTTAGTTTCACATGTTCTGCCTTGCTCAAATGTGTCTCTTGCATAAATATAATTTCAGCTTTTTCCTTCTTGAATTTTCTTATTATTCTTTCCCTTTTAACAGGTGAGTTCAGACCATTCACGTTTAGTGTCATTATCTTAAGATTTTTACCCATATTCATGTTTTTCCATTTTTTTAACTTGTGCTCCTAGCCCCTTTAACAACAAAAATAACACATATTTATATAAAAACACATTTAAAAAACTCGACCTCTGTACTTTGGGCCTTTCTTCTGCCCACTGGTCCCTGTTGGTGGGTGGGGGGTTTGTCTTCACAGAGTGAAGGGCCCTCCCTAGACTTCTAATTACTATCAAAGTAATAGTCATAAGTCTAGAAATGTCCAACAAATATCACTTAAACCTCTCCTAGCCGTCTGTTTCTCTTTTACCTTGTCTTCTTGGCCTTCATTTCTTCTGTGCCTTTCTTAATCTTTGTTATGATCTAGGCTTTCAGTTGAAAGCCTTATAGCTTGTCCTGGGCCCGCTGCTCTACGTCTCTCCCCCTTCTTCCGCCGTTCACTCGTCTCCACTCCGTCTGTTGTGGTGCGTTCAGGGCCGCTGCTGCTCCAGCCGTCTCCTTCGGCACGCTCACCTCAAGGCCCCGCTCCATCATATCCCGCGCTGCCTCTTCGGCCGTGTTGTAGGTTCTTGTGCCTTCCTCCCAATGAATCCTCATTTTCGTTAGCGGCGTTTGGAATCTAATTTTTTTCTCTTTCAGCGTTTTTTTAATATTGGCATATTTCTTCCGCTGCTGCACGATTTCTGTCGGGTAGTCATGGTCAAAAAATACCTGTTTGTCGCCGATTCGTATCTTTTTTTCCATGCTTGCGTCAGGATTCTTTCCTTTATGTCATATTTCACAAAGTTTACCACAACTGACCTGGGTGGAGAGTTTGTTTTCGGGTTCTGTGCCGGTGTTCTGTGCGCCCGTTGAATCTGCAGATCCGTTTCTCCGGGTATTTCCAGTTCTTTTTTTAAGAACTGATCCATGAATTTTGTCATCGAGTTGCCTTCAATGCCCTCCGGAATTCCAAAGATGCGCATATTGCTTCGTCGGGATCTGCTCTCCAAGTCGTTTATTTTCTCCTGCATCCTCTGCGTTTGCGTTGTCAGGGTCTGTAGTTGTTCGTTTGCCTCGCTTTTCCAATCTTCTAGTTCCGAAATTCGGGTCTGCGCTTCTGTCATACACGCCCGCTGGGAGCGCAGCTCCTCCATGTTTTCCGTTAATTTACGCTCCATTTCTCTTCGGAGGTCCATGATTTCCTCCTTAATTTCTTTTTTCAGTTCCTCCTTAAGAGCCGCTAAATCCTGTTGTAGCTGTCGCTTGAATTCTCTCAACTCTTCACCCAAACTGGCGATGCCAGCGTTCATGTTGTCGAGTCTGGTGTCCTCCATTTTCTCTGCTGTGGACATCTCGTTTTTTTGGGCTTTGCGTACAGCGGTTTTTCCTGCGTTGTTGGAGAGGAATTCTTCAATTTTACCCTGTTTTTGTCCTTGTGCCCGGTTCCTTCGTGTTTTCATCCCTTAGTTTATTGATTCGTTTATGTCGAGTTGGCCATTTACCGATGATTTTTAATCCGGCTAGGGAGAGCTCTTTGTTTAAGTGTTATGTCTCTCCGCCATCTTCCCGGAAGTCCCATGTGATTGTATGTTTGATGTCCTGGTATAAAAGGACAGATGTGAGAAGATTCATCCTCTTTTTCTGCTTTTGAATGTTGGAGAATGTTATTGTGAATAAAGCTGAACCTGAGGAATACACTCAGTCTCGTCCTTCACAACTCTCCACACTGGTGACCTTACGACGAAGCATGAGCAGAAGTAATTCTCCTGAGCCGGACTCGTCAGAAGCCAGCCTGACGAATGCTGCCACGTTCCAGCTGCCGGACTTCTGGCAGAACAGTCCGCGCTCCTGGTTTAGCACGGTCGAGGCGCAGTTCAACCTCCGGAGAATTTCGAGAGACGACACAAAATTCTACCATGTGGTGGCGAAGCTGGACAACCACACAGTCCAGAGGGTGGAGAGCCTGGTCAACCACCCACCGGACAGTGACAAGTACGGCACATTGAAGGCTGCGCTTATCAGCCACTTCACCCCCTCGGTGCAACAGCGAGCAGAGGGGCTCCTGGCGTTGATGGAGTTTGAGAACGACAGACCCGCAGACCTGATGGGGAAGATGCTGAGGTTGAGAGACTCCGATGATGACAGCTTTATCTTCACCCACCTTTTCCTCAGGACCCTACCGTCAGCGGTGAGAGTGACCCTGGCCGGTTCACCGCTGTTGGCCCGACGAGACTACCACGAGCTGAGCCAGGAGGCGCAGCGACTCATCGACGCCCACAAACGGAGCGCAGCTTCGGCTGCAGCAGCAGAGCTAGGCGCGACGTCCGGAGACGGCATGGGGCCAGAGGCTGCAGCACCAGACTCACCGACGACGGCAGCAGCAAGGGCCAAGCGACACGGAGCGGACAACGTCCTTTGCTTCTACCATCGCCGTTTCGCAGAGAGGGCACGCAAGTGCATCCCACCATGCCACTTCAAGCGCTCAGGAAACGCCAAGACCGGGGGTCAGTAGCAGCCGCGGCCCTAGGAGAAGAGAACAAGCTGCTCTACCTGAAGGACGCACGCTCGAGGAGGCAATTCCTCGTGGACACAGGCTCCCAGCTGAGCTTCATCACGCCTTCCTACGCGGACCGGCTGGCGCCTTCCAGTGGTCCCCGGGTGACAGCAGCGAATGGCTCGGCGATTAAGACCTTCGGTGAGAGGACTCTGCTTCTGTCTTTGCAGGGCCATACATTCGAGTGGACTTTTGTTGTAGCAGCAGTCAATTTCAACATGTTAGGGGCTAATTTTTTGTGCTCACATGGTTTATTGGTTGATCTTGCTAACAGACGCCTGGTTAATGCACTCTCTTTTTATTCTATTCCCTGCACAGCTCGAGTGGCCCCGCCAAATGCACAAGCCAGCGTCACAGCTGTGGGTGGTAAGTTCCACACACTCCTCACTCAGTTCCCAGCACTCACGGTCCCAACGTTTTCGGCGACAGTGGCTAAACATGGGGTGGAACATTTTATTACTACCACCGGCCCACCCGTTTTTGCAAAAGCCTGGACTCAGCTAAACTGACCATAGCGCTCGAGGAGTTCGCCAACCTGGAAAGACTGGGCATCATCAGGAGGTCGAAGAGCCCCTGGGCTTCGCCGCTCCATATGGTCCCAAAGGCTGATGGCTCGTGGCGACCTTGCGGTGATTTCCGCAGGTTGAATAACGCTACAGCGCACGACCGCTATCCGATCCCGCACATCCAAGATTTTTTGGTGCATTTGGCGGGGGCGCGCATTTTTTCTAAAATAGATTTGGTATGCGGTTACCACCAGGTTCCAGTGCGTGCTGAGGACATACCCAAAACAGCGGTAATAACTCCTTTCGGGCTTTTTGAGTTTTTGCGCATGCCGTTTGGGCTTAAAGGCGCAGCGCAGACGTTCCAACGCATGATGGACGCGGTTCTGCACGACCTCCCCTTCGTGTTCGTCTACTTGGACGGCATATTGGTAGCCAGCGCGTCCGAAGACGAACACGAAAATCACCTCACAGCAGTTTTCCGGAGGTTGGCAGAGCACGGGTTAATAATCAACCCAGAGAAGTGTCAGTTCGGGGTGGCGCAGATTGATTTTTGGGGGCATCGCGTCTCTCCAGAAGGAGCGGTTCCTCTGCCCAACAAAGTGCGCGCAATAACAAATTTTCCCCAACCACAAACGGTCAAAGCGTTACAGGAGTTTTTGGGAATGGTGAATTTTTTATAACCGTTTCCTCCCTCAAGCAGCGCAGCTCATGCAACCATTGTATGCTGCACTACAAAACAAAAACCCACAAACAAAATCGAATGGTCTCCGGAGCGGGAGCGCGCATTCGCTGAAGTCAAAATAGCCCTGGCAAACGCTGCGTTGTTGGCACATCCAGACCCAATGGCCTGCATAGCGCTCACTACTGACGCGTCAGACGTGGCCATAGGAGCGGTCGTGGAACAGTATGTAGCAGGAGCTTGGCAACTGCTCGCCTTTTTCAGCAGGACCTTGCGCGATAGCGAACGAAAATACAGCGCATTCGACAAGGAATTGTTAGCTCTCCACTTGGCCATTCGCCATTTCCAGTTTTGGCTGGAGGGACACAGTTTCACTGCATTCGTGGATCACAAGCCGCTGACTTTCGCAATGGCCAAGATTACAGAACCGTGGTCGGGCCGGCAGCAGAGACAGCTGGCCGCCACCTCGGAGTTTACTACCGATATCCAGCATGTAGCGGGTAAACTTAATGTAGTGGCAGACTGCCTCTCACGCGCCGTGGCGACTCCAGCCCGCGCAGAGGTAGATTTTGCAGCCATGGCCGCGGACCAGGTTAGCGACGCGGAAGTGCGCGCAGCCCCAGTCCGTGTAGCGATAGATTTTGCAGCCATGACCACGGATCAAGTTGCCGACGCGGACGTGTGCGCGCTCCAGTCTGGACCAACAGGGTTAAGGCTGGTGCTACAAGATGGTATGCCCCCACTAATCTGCGATGTCTCCACGGGACGACCGCGCCCGGTGGTGCCGACCACGTGGCGCCGCCACGTTTTTGACTCGATTCATTCTCTGGCGCACCCGGGGGTGCGTGTGTCGGTCAAAATGGTAGGAGAGAAATTTGTATGGCCGTGCCTGCGCAAGCAAGTCAAGGAGTGGGCAACAGCCTGCGTGGCTTGTCAGCGAGCCAAAATACACAAACACACTAGAGCTCCCTTGGAGCCTTTTCACATCCCGGCTAAGCGATTCGATCACGTGCATGTCGACCTCGTAGGCCCCCTCCCTCCATCACAGGGGTGCACACACCTTTTGACAATGGTGGACCGCACCACGCGTTGGCCGGAAGTGGTCCCACTGGCATCAACCACAGCCGAGGAAGTGGCGCGCGCGTTTCTAACAGCATGGGTAGCGCGTTTTGGAGTTCTGTCGGACATTACGTCTGACAGAGGTCCTCAATTTGTTTCCGAGCTATGATCAGCGATGGCCCGCAGCCTGGGGGTGACGATCCACTGCACTACCGCGTACAACCCGCAGGCGAATGGTTTATGCGAACGTTTCCACAGGTCATTGAAAGCAGCCCTCAGAGCGTCGCTTACGGATGCAAATTGGGTAGACAGGCTACCATGGGTTTTATTGGGGTTGCGTTCTGCACCTAAAGAGGATTTAAAAGGCTCCCCAGCTGAGTTGGTTTTTGCGCAGCCAATCCGGCTGCCTGGGGAGTTTCTCCCGGATAATCCTGCGCCAGAGTGCCCCCCCGCTCAGCAGTTGCAGAGCGACACGGGAGCGAGCACGCTTCCTGGCCCAGTTCATCACAGCTTCCCGCGCGTTTTTGTGCCTAATGCTTTAAAAAATGCGGAGTTTGTTTTTGTCAGACATGATGCACACCACCCACCCTTACGCCCACCTTATGACGGACCATACAGAGTGCTGGAAACAGGGGACAAGCATTTTTTGCTAGATTTGGGGGGCAGGAAAGAAATGATTTGTATAAACAGGCTCAAACCCACTTTTGTGCTGGCTGACGAAGTGGTGCAGTTGGTGAGGGCTCCTAGACCCGGCAGACCCCCTAGAGAGCATTCCCCAGAACACCCACAGAGATTGACTAACAGTTCTAATCCTCAAACAGCAGCTCCACAGCGGGAAGACGCCGCGGGGGCGGTAAAGCCCGCTTACAGCAGATATGGAAGGTGACTGAGGCCCAAGCAACATTTGGACTGATGTGTAATAATGTGACCATGACTTGCAAACTGTATTACATTTGTTCCATCTTAGACGTTTGGGGGGGGGGGGGGGGTCATGTGGCACACATATATAAAACATATAAAAACATAAAACATATAAAAATAAATTAACTGATAACATACGAACTAGTAAAAAATTATATTATAGGAAAATGTTAAATGAAAATAAAAATAATATAAAAGGAGTCTGGGATATATTAAACAAATTAAGGAAAAATGGAACTAAGAAAATGATATATCCAGAGTATTTTACTGATAATTGTGGTGATATTTATGATAAGAATATGGTAGTAAATAAAATGAATAAATTTTTCGTAAGTGTTGGGCCAGAGTTGGCAGCAAAGATTCCAAATCAAGGAAAAGACACTGTGAGTGAGACTTTAATTGGAAGTAACCCTCGGTCAATTTTTCTTACAGCGGTGGATGAACTAGAGGTAAAATCTGTTGTTGAAAAGTGTAAAAATAAATTATCTACTGACTGTGATGGTATTGATATGGCACTAATAAAAAGAACTGTTGATGGTATATTAAAACCATTCACATATATTTGTAATTTATCATTTCAAACTGGTTCATTCCCGCAGAAAATGAAAATAGCAAAAGTAATTCCATTATTTAAGCAAGGAAATAAACACCAATACACAAACTACAGACCAGTATCACTTCTCCCACAATTTTCAAAAATTCTGGAAAAACTTTTCAACAACAGATTAGAAAACTTTTTAAATAAACAGGATGTGCTGAATCAGAACCAATATGGGTTTAGAGCCAAGAGTACAACATCGTTGGCGATAATGGATGCAACAGAGGAAATAATAAATGCATTAGATCAAGGAAAATATGCAATTGGTGTGTTTATAGATTTTAGAAAAGCATTTGATACAATAAATCATTCAATACTTCTTAATAAATTGCACATGTATGGTATTAGGGGAATTGCTCTGAAATGGGTTACAAGTTATCTATCTGAGAGACAACAATTTGTGAAAATGGGAGAATATCTGTCTGGGTGTATGGGAATTGCCTGTGGGGTCCCCCAAGGGTCAGTATTGAGCCCCAAATTATTTAAAATATATATAAATGATATATTCCAAGTTTCTAAATTATTAAAAATAATATTATTTGCTGATGATACTAATTTATTTTATTCTGGAAATAATTATAATCAACTAATCCATACTATAAATAATGAATTAAATAAGCTAAAAAAAATGGATGGATTGTAATAAACTATCACTAAATATAGATAAAACTAAGGTAATGATATTTGGTAATTGTAAAAATAAAGAAGATATACACATTCATATAGATAATGTAGTTATTGAAAAAGTTAAGGAGATCAAGTTTTGGGGTGTAGTACTGGATGATAAAATTAGTTGGAAACCACATGTCAGATACATACAAAATAAAGTTGCAAAAAATATTGCAATTATAAATAAAATTAAGCAGGTCCTAGATTATAAATCACTTCATATTTTGTATTGTTCATTAGTACTTCCATACTTGACTTATTGTATAGAAGTTTGGGGTAACAGTTATAAAAGTAAACTTAATTCATTGTTAATATTACAAAAAAGGGCAGTCCGTGTTATACACAAAGTCGGGTACCTCGAACATACTAATTTATTGTTTTTACATTCAAAGTTATTGAAATTATGGGATCTGGTTCATTATTACACAGTGTAAAAGAGCTCGGAATGACGAGGCGATGTGACTTATAAACCAAAGTTTATTATCAGCTTTGCTCCTCTAACAAGTCTCATCTAGTGCAGCAGCAGAAGAAGTAAGAGAGGGAACACATTGGGCTCTGTGTGTGGGGAGACTTGAATAACGAAACCGAATTGTCTTCCATTTCAGTTTATTCAAGAAATCATTCCACTGTCTGCTCTTATTCTTGAGCAGCGAACAAAGAGCGTGAACACACCAAAGTTCTCTCATTTAAACATTCTCACATCAAACCATTTCCCTCGCGGGGGAAATCACACATCTATATCAAAGTCTCTTTATTCACATTCATTAGCCTTTTATTTACATAACTCCCCCTTCTCTCCTCTCGAGCCTCAGTGGTCAGGAAGTCTTCTGTCCCCTGTCCTCCGCAGGGGGTCCAGGCTCTGTGGCTCCGCACCGCAGGGGGCTGGCTCTCCTTCATCGTGAGGTTAAATCACATATGCAGTGTCCAACATATACATGTCTCACAACACAGCCATATAACCCCCCCCAAACGATGAAGAACAGACTAATTCCCAAAATTTAATAGCACCTTACTCACTACTGAATAATCAACACCAACATTCAGTCTGTGTGCCGCTTGGGCTTCAGCCGTCTGCCGAATCTGCTGTGCGTTGGCCCCGCCTTGCCTGCGGTGCTGTTCTGCTTCGGGTCTGTTGACTGAGGAAGAGAGTGGTTAATTGCCCTCTGCGGGGGCCTGCCTCGTCGAGGCGCCACCGCGACCGGTACAGAAACGTCCTTCATGACAAAAGCAGGTTTCAGTCTGTCAATGCTGACTGTCTCTTTTCTGTCTCCAAAATGTAGCACAAATTGCTTATCACCTGCCTCCAGCACTCGAAATGGCCCTTCGTAAGGTGGTTTGAGCGTTGCTTTAAGGGCTTCGCGCCTGACAAAAACGAAATCGGCATTTTTCAAAGCCTTGGGGACGAAAACTCGTGGAAAAGCGTGATGAACCGGAC
The DNA here is from genome assembly GCA_020510985.1 of Pholidichthys leucotaenia. NCBI lineage: Eukaryota > Metazoa > Chordata > Actinopteri > Cichliformes > Pholidichthyidae > Pholidichthys > Pholidichthys leucotaenia. The sequence goes on along the minus strand of CM035840.1, from coordinate 328,412,829 downwards.
CCGGGAGCGTGTCTGCCCCCGTGCCGACTAACGGTCCCAGAGCAGAGAGAGGTGGGGGCTCTGGGTGCTCTGGTAAAAACTCGCCCGGCAGCCTCAGAGTTTGTGCGAATACCAGCTCCGCTGGGGAGGCGTCTAAGTCCTCTTTAGGCGCAGAACGCAACCCTAATAACACCCATGGAAGTTTATTTACCCAATCTGCATCCGTGAGCGACGCTCTGAGTGCTGCCTTCAAAGACCTATGAAAACGCTCGCATAAACCATTAGCCTGAGGGTGGTAAGCCGTAGTGCGGTGAATTTTGGCTCCTAAGCCGTTGGCCATCGCTGACCACAGCTCAGAGATGAATTGCGGTCCTCTATCGGACGTAATGTCCGACGGAACCCCGAAGCGCGCCACCCAAGCCGTTAAAAAAACGCGAGCCACCTCCGCGGCCGTGGTCGTCGCAAGTGGGACCACTTCCGGCCAACGTGTGGTGCGGTCCACCATTGTCAAAAGATACGTGAACCCCTGTGATGCCGGTAGGGGGCCCACAAGGTCGACGTGCACATGGTCGAACCTTCTGGCCGGAATGCGGAACGGTTCTAACGGGGCTCTTGTGTGCCTGTGAATTTTGGCCCGTTGACAGGAAATGCAGGTTTTTGCCCATTCCTTCACGTGCTTGCGCAGGCACGGCCAAACGAACTTTTCCGCCACTAGTTTCACCGACGCGCGCACCCCCGGGTGCGCCAGTGAGTGGACCGAGTCAAAAACACGGCGGCGCCACGTGGCCGGAACCACCGGACGCGGGCGCCCCGTCGACATGTCGCAGATCAGGGGGGGCATACCGGTTTGTAAACACTTGCTCTCCAGCCTCAACCCTGTTGGTCCAGACTGGAGCGCGCGCACGTCTGCGTCCGCCCCCTGGTCCGCTGCCATGGCTGCGTAATCTATACCCACGTGCACCGGGGCTGCGCGCGCCACCGTGCCGCTCTCCTGCGGCGCGGTCACGGTGGCCCGTTCTGCCTCTGCGCGTGTTGGGGTCGTGAACGCGCGTGAGAGACAATCCGCTACTACATTGAATTTGCCCGCGACGTGCCTAATGTCAGTGGTAAATTCCGAGATTGCGGCCAGCTGCCTCTGCTGCCTGCCGGACCACGGATCTGAAATTTTGGCCATGGCGTATGTGAGCGGCTTGTGGTCCACATAAGCGGTGAAGCACCGTCCTTCCAGCCAGAACTGGAAATGACGAATAGCCAAATGCAGCGCCAACAGTTCTCTGTCAAACGCGCTGTATTTTCGCTCAGCCGCGCTTAAAGATTTGCTAAAGAAAGCCAAAGGCTGCCAAACTCCGGCTACCTGTTGCTCAATAACGGCCCCTATGGCTAAATCTGAAGCGTCTGTCGTCAGCGCGATACGTGCTGCAGGGTCTGGGTGGGCCAGGAGCGCAGCGTCAGCCAAGGCTTTTTTAACCTCTGTGAACGCGCGCTCCCGCTCCGGGGACCATTCGACCGCCTGGGTCGGCTTTTGTTTTTTGAGCGCGGCATATAACGGTTGCATGATTTGAGCTGCGTGGGGCAGGAACCGGTTATAAAAATTCACCATCCCCAAGAATTCCTGTAGTGATTTGACCGTTTGTGGACGGGGAAAATCCGCTACCGCGCGTACTTTCTCTGGTAACGGAACCGCTCCCTCCGGGGAGACGCGGTGACCCAAAAAATCAATCCGCTCAACGCCGAACTGGCACTTGGCTGGGTTAACTATTAAGCCGTGCTCTCCCAGCCTCCTAAAAACTGCTGTGAGGTGCGTTTCGTGTTCGTCCTCTGAAGTACTCGCGACCAAAATGTCGTCGAGGTACACAAACACGAAAGGGAGATCGCGTAACACGGCATCCATCATCCGCTGAAATGTTTGCGCCGCCCCTTTGAGACCAAACGGCATGCGTAAAAATTCGAAAAGTCCGAACGGGGTTATTACCGCTGTTTTAGGAATGTCCTCCGGTTGGACCGGGACTTGGTGATAGCCGCGAACTAGATCAATCTTTGAAAAAATGCGCGCCCCCGCCAGGTGCACCGAAAAATCCTGAATGTGCGGGATGGGATAACGATCGTGTGCCGTAGCGTTGTTTAGCCTGCGGTAATCCCCGCACGGTCTCCAGGAGCCATCGGCTTTCGGTACCATGTGCAGCGGCGAAGCCCACGGGCTCTTCGACCTACGAACGATGCCCAGCCTCTCCAGGCTGGCGAACTCCTCGCGCGCAATGGCGAGCTTAACTGCATCCAAGCGCCGAGCTTTTGCAAACACGGGAGGACCAGAAGTGGGGATAAAGTGTTTCACCCCGTGCTTCGCGACCGTCGCTGAAAAAGTGGGCACAGTGAGCGCTGGAAATTGGGTGAGGAGTGTGTGAAACTTACCACCTGCTGTAGCGACGTGGGTCTGTACTGGTGGCGGGGACACTCGAGCTGAACAGGGGAGAGAGTAAAAAGAGAGTGCATTTACCAGCCGTCTATTAGCAAGATCAACTAACAGATTGTGTGAACACAAAAAATCCGCGCCCAACATGTTGAAACTCACCGCCGCTACTACAAAAGTCCATTCATATGTGCGGCCATGTAAGCATAAAGGCAAGGTCCTTCTCCCGTAGGTGTTGATGTTCGAGCCATTTGCCGCTGTAGCTCCGTCACCGTGGGGTCCAGCCACCCGGTCCGCGTATGTTGGGGTGATGAAGCTCACTTGTGCTCCGGTGTCAATGAGGAACACTCGTCCGGAGCGCGCATCCGTGATGTAGAGCAGCTTGTTGCGTTCTCCGAGGGTCGAAGCTGCTAGCGACCCCCGGTCTTGCCGTTTCCCGAACTCCTGAAGATGCAGGGCGGCACACACCTGCGTGCCTTCTCTGCGAACCTCCGATGGTAAAAGCAGAGATCTTCTCCTCCGCTGTGTCGTGCCCGCGCCTCTGTCGCCGGGCTATTGGCTCCCCCTCGTCGCGGCCGTGTTGCCGCCGTCGTCGGCCAGTCTGGTTCTGCCGCCTCTGGCTCCCCGCTGTCTCGGGTCGCTGCTGTGGTTGCTTGCCCGCCGCAGGCGTCCAGGATCCCGTCTGCCTCCTGGGCCAGCTCCCGGAACTCCTCCAGGGTGTGACACTTTTTGCCGGCCAGCGTGCTTCTCGCATGCGCCGGGAGGTTGGAGAGGAAGATGAACTGAAAAATGAAATCATCGTTGTCCAACCCTCTCAGCTGTATCATCTCCTCCATCAGGGCGCTCGGCCTGTGTCCACCTTGGTCTAGCAAAGACAGGATCCTCCTCGCCCTCACTTCAGCCGAGGGGGTGAAAAACTTGATGAGGGTGGATTTCAGCTTGCCGTACCTGTCGGTCGCGGGTGGCTGCTCCACCAAGCTTTGCACGCACCGAGCTGTGCTGTTGTCCAGTTTAGCGATGACATGGTGGAACTTAGTGTCATCCACCGTTACTCCTGCGAGCGCGAACTGCGACTCTGCTTGCAGAAACCACGACCGTGGGTTATCCTGCCAGAAATCAGGCAGCTTAACGGCCACTGCGCTCGCCAGCTCTGAGCGCTGTGAGTCCGGGACCCTGAGAATTTCTTCGTTCATTCTCAACGTCGTCAGTCACCAATGTGGGGAGACTTGAATAACGAAACCGAATTGTCTTCCATTTCAGTTTATTCAAGAAATCATTCCACTGTCTGCTCTTATTCTTGAGCAGCGAACAAAGAGCGTGAACACACCAAAGTTCTCTCATTTAAACATTCTCACATCAAACCATTTCCCTCGCGGGGGAAATCACACATCTATATCAAAGTCTCTTTATTCACATTCATTAGCCTTTTATTTACATAACTCCCCCTTCTCTCCTCTCGAGCCTCAGTGGTCAGGAAGTCTTCTGTCCCCTGTCCTCCGCAGGGGGTCCAGGCTCTGTGGCTCCGCACCGCAGGGGGCTGGCTCTCCTTCATCGTGAGGTTAAATCACATATGCAGTGTCCAACATATACATGTCTCACAACACAGCCATATAACATGTCTCACAACACAGCCATACTGTGTACTTATACTCACACACAACAAAAGACATGCATGCAAAGCTGACATCCCCCATTAACTTAATTATCCTCCTTTGTCTCCGTACCCCTCCATCTGGCCCTGGGAGGTCAGGGCGACCTATCTGGTCTCCACCGCAGTGCCTCGGATGCTCTTTGATCTTCACTGGCGGTTGAGACCCTTTGTCCTGTTCTGAGGTGTGAAGTCGCTTTACATATGTAATCACCAAACATTCTCACATGCTTATACATATGTAGGTTATGGGATATATGATTAATATAGACCACACACAGCACAATTAATGTTTAAAGTTAGTAAAAACCTCTTGCCACACAATATACAGAATCTATTCAGGGAGAGAGAAGGGAAATATAATTTACGGGGAATACAAAATTTAAAATTCACTTAGTAAGATCTACACGGAAGAGTTTTTGTGTGTCTGTGTGTGGGGTAAAATTGTGGAATGGGTTGGGGGAGAAACACAGGCAATGTCCCAACATCCATATATTTAAATCAACATATAAAGAAATGATTTTTGAGCAGTATGAGAATGAAGGGCAGTGATGTTACATTGTGTCTTCAGTGAGGGAAGGTTGTTGTGTGTTATGGTGATTGTGAAGGTGATGGTGTTGTTTGTGTTTGCATTGAACATGCCAGAATTGTATGTTTATTGTTGTTGTAATATTGTTGGATATGGACTGTCATTGTTGTGTCATTTTTGTTGTATAATTTGACTATGGGTGTATTACGGTGAATGTGGTTGTGGGATAATGATGATTATGAGTAATACTGTAATTTGTTTGGTGTGGAGAAGGGGTGGGACTGTATAAGCCTTGGCTTCTTCCCACTCCTTTTGAACATTTTATTTTTGGTTTGTTTTTTTGTTGTGTTTTGAACTCTCTTTTTTCTTTCTTTAACAATGTTCAAATAAAAATCAATCAATCAATCAATCAAAAATATATGCACATATGTGGGTTTCAGATGCTCCACAGATATATCACTGTATGCTTATTGTATTAACCATTTGCCAGTGACGTCCCGCGTCACGTGATTTTTGTGGATTCCCCCATATCGGACGGCAAGTCGGGCGCTGTACGTGTGCGTTTCAACATGGCGTCCGCTGTCAGATGTGACGGCTTTGTCCGATGTAGCGCAACTACTAGATAAAAAACATCATGACCGGTACACGGAAAAGATCCGTTTTATCGGCGTGGACCCTTACAACTTGTCGCTTTAAAAATTCACCAGTTTCATTGATTTTTGCCCCAAACCTGACGTACGCTATATGGACATCAACAACTACCTAGTCAACACACCGTCTAGGACCTAGACGGTACACTGGAGAGTCTCTGAAAGCCTACAAAACTTTGTGTGATATCAGTTATGTGCTGATATCCCCAGTCATCACTTCAATGGTCCACTATGTCGTGAAGGCCCTACCTTATAGATTGGTCATGTTGTATAGAATCTATTAAGTGATAAAGTATTAAAATTTAATAAAATATTCAATTATTGTTATTATTAGCAGCATATATCTCAATTAAATTAATTAAAAACTAATTAAATATTTTTATAGATCTATATATATTCTGTAAAAGGATTTATAAATATTTGTCGTATCAATAGAATACTGGATAAACACAAAGACTCATAGACCAGATGTGACTCAGTGGTTAAGACAGATGTTAAACCTTCCACTAGAAAGAATAACATACATACTGAAATCAAAGGAAATTGTGTTTGAGAATATATGGAGACCTTTCATTGATTGTGTAAAGAATTTAAACATAACTTTTGAAGAAGAAGGTGAATGATGTTTGTGGACCTTGTAAATTGCAAAGTGTTTGATTGTTTGTGTTGTGTTTTTAAAAAAGGTTCAATAAAAAATTTTGTGGAAACAAGAATACTGGATAAACAACTCCCAACACTATTAGATATATTACAAATTTTATTGTCCAGTCTATACAAGAAAGAATTATATCCAGATAAAAAGTCATCAAACCCACATATTAATTTTAAGAATATTTATCCACTACAGGTACATCACTCCCAGAAGCTGTCGGACCCCCCACTGAAACCCTGGGTGATCATGAAGCAAGATGGTGTCATATTCTCTTCACACTTTCTGTTTTGACCAAAAATTAAACGCCAAATCAGTTTAATTGAAAGGCACAACAGAATCATTTACATTTATCAATGCACAACAAACTCTTACTACTTTGTCGAGACAAGTTAAGTTAGTGGTTTTATCAAGTTCCAGCATTGTGATAGGTAAAGTGCCCTGCAAGATAGTCCTGGAAGCAGTTGACGCATGAATTCCAAATCTGTAGGCGAGGTCTTGGAAAGTCAGGTTCAAGCGCAGCCTCATCAAGGTCAACAGAAACTGCTGAAATTTTGATACTCCTTTCACATCACATATATGTCTTTCAATATGGAAAAATAGTTCTTGCAGCAGTTGAAAAGACTGCAGTCCTGTATAAAATTTCACTTTTTCATCATTTCCAGTCAGTGATTCTTCAGTGTCAGACTGCGACTTGACCTGGGCACATAAAGCATAAACTTCTTCTTGTAGTGATTGGCACTGCTTCTTTAATGCATCACACTCAGCTTTACATGAACAAGAAGTCCCTGCAGATGATACCAAACTCTCAGTGACCTTGGCTGGCTCTGATGCAATATCCACCTTGACACACATACCAGGCTGCTCCTCTTTCACCTCCATTGTCTCTTCCTTTTCACACACAGTACCTCCAGAAGACAGTTCTAAGAGTACACTGGCAGCAAGTGAGCGATCAAAGTTCTCTCTCTGTCTTTTTTTCCTTGCTTGTGTTTTAATGTACCGATGAAGGCTGGGGTTGTTTCTGTCTTTCGTTGGAGTAGACGTGGAGGTGAAGAGTGATGGTATGTAATCTGGGGAAAGAGGGTCAATGCTCTTCTCACCTGGAATATGGAGTAGTTAGAATATATAGTTTATACAGTTTGAGAAGCAATATAACGATTTATCATTCTTTAACATTCTTTTAATCCATGTAGACCTATTTATGTGGTACATTGAAGTATAAAGTAATAAACAATGGTGGGAGGTTTAACTGTATCGGTGAATGTGAATTATTGTAAAAATACTCCTTATTTTTGTAAATGTAATAAATTTTTTATTCATTGTAAAATAAACTCAGCCATATTGATCAACACATTAAATTTCAAACAGGAGCATGCATTCATGATCATTATCTTGTCATCTAGCAGTTGGCTAGTGCTAGGTCACAGATGGTAGGCCTTGGTGGTGCACACAGGGAGGGACATACCCATTTACCAGTGTTTACAATGATATAACATTACATCTATAGACACTGATACATCATACATACCCGATATAAAATGTTGATTGCATAGCCGCGAGTAAGGCGACGTGGACCAATCTTTCCTCTTCAGCGCTGCAACCCACCTCCTGCGCCTGTCTTCGTCAGCTGGGAGCCGGTAAAACTTCAAGTTGGATCCCTTTTTCTGGCGATTTGTACACCCAAAGGCACAGCAGTGAAACAACATAGTCTAATTCAATGCAAACATAAAATAAAACAAAGACGTAGGTTGAAATCAGGTAAATATATCGCGATCTGGTACAACGCTGAACAGCTGCTGAATGCGCCGTCCACTCGCTTCCGCCATTCAATGTGGTGGCGTAAAAAAAAGTGTGACGTCACAGCAAATGGTCTATACTTCATGTCTCAGGGGAACAAAGGGACTGAGCCTTCCAGAGGTAACGGGAGGGTGTGAGCTCTGGCCTTTTGTTTCAAGGAGATGGCCTTGAGAGATTTCCTGACCACCGGAGACTAGGAGGTGGATGGAGTTGAGATCGGGGGAAGTTACATTGTGACTGGGATTAAATACCATGTGACTGTATGTTTGATTAAGCACCATGTGATTGTATGTTTGATGTCCTGGTATTAAAGGACAGATGTGAGAAGATTCATCCTCTTTTTCTGCTTTTGAATGTTGGAGAATGTTATTGTGAATAAAGCCGAACCTGAGGAATACACTCAGTCTCGTCCTTCACAACTCTCCACAGTCTCTCCTTTTATACCACTCCATTCCTTCCCCCGTTGCCTGAAATCTTGCATTACAATACGTTCACACATTCACTCCTTACTGTCCCTGCAACTACTCCTTCCTGCTGCATTACCAGAATCAGAATCAGAATCAGAATCAGAATCAGGTTTATTGCCATTGTTCATGTAGTACACAAACTAGGAATTTGTCTCGGTACAATGCTGCAACATTAAACATGATAAGATAAGAGAAATAAACTATACATGTAATAAAGTGTAGGATAAGATTAAGTGATACTGGTCAACAGTTAAAATATATATTAGCCAGCAGCAGATACTGTGGAGAACTATATAGTGCAGTCGGTAATGTAGGAAGAAAACAGTGATGATTGACATGAGTCTGGTTGAGCTGCTGTACATGGTGCACGAGAGTCACTTAGTGTTCAGCAGTCTAATGGCAGAGGGGAAGAAGCTGTTCATGTGACGGGAGGTTTTAGTCTGGATGGACCGAAGTCTTCTACCAGAGGGGAGGGGGGCAAACAGTACGTGACCAGGGTGTGAGGGATCGGCTATGATCCGGCCAGCACGCCTCCGGGTCCTGGAGATGTACAGATCCTGGAGAGATGGGAGCTTGCAGCCGATCACCTTCTCAGCAGTGCGCACGACGCGCTGCAGCCTTAGTCTGTCCCTGGCAGTGGCTCCTGCGTACCACACGGTTATGGAGGTGGTGAGGATGGACTCGATGATGGCTGTGTAGAACTGCACTAACATCTTGGTGGGTAGCTTGAGCTTCCTCAGCTGCCGCAGGAAGAACATCCTCTGCTGGGCTTTTTTGATGAGTGAGCTGATGGTCAGCTCCCATTTGAGGTCCCTGGTGATGGTAGTGCCTAGGAAGCGGAAGGAATCAGCAGTGGTGATGGGAGAGCCTGAGAGGGTGAGGGGGGGCAGAGGAGTAGTGACTTTCCTGAAGTCTACAATCATCTCCACTGTCTTCAGAGCGTTCAGCTGCAGGTTGTTATTGCTGCACCAGGACGCCAGCTGGGCCACCTCTCTCCTGTAGGCGGACTCGTCGCCGTTGGAGATGAGCCCGATGAGGGTGGTGTCGTCCGCAAACTTGATCAACTTGACAGACTGGTGGCTGGAGGTGCAGGAGTTGGTGTAAAGGGAGAAGAGTAGGGGGGAAAGTACACAGCCCTGGGGTGATCCGGTGCTGATGCTAGTATAGTCTGAGACAGTCTTTCCCAGCCGCACATGCTGCCTCCGGTCCGTCAGGAAGTCGATGATCCACCTGCAGAGGGAGTCAGGCACGTTGAGCAGGGACAGCTTGTCCCGGAGCAGAGCGGGGCGGATGGTGTTGAATGCGGAGCTGAAGTCCACAAACAGGATCCTGGCGTAGGTTCCCGGGGAGTCCAGGTGCTGCAGGATGGAGTGGAGGGCCAGGTTGACTGCATCGTCTACAGACCTGTTGGCTCGGTAGGCAAACTGCAGCGGGTCCAGGAGAGGGGTGGTGATGGACTTGAGGTGGGACAGGACCAGGCGCTCAAAGGACTTCATGACTACAGAGGTGAGCGCTACAGGTCTGTAGTCATTAAGTCCAGTGATCCGTGGCTTCTTGGGGACAGGGATGATGGTGGAGGATTTGAGGCAGGACGGCACGTGGCATAACTTAAGGGAGGTGTTAAAAATGTCTGTGAATACAGGAGCCAGCTGTTTCGCACAGAGTCTCAGGGTGGAGGGAGACACGCCGTCTGGGCCGGGGGCCTTGCGCGGGTTCAGTCTGGAGAACTGTTTGAGCACATCCTGCTCACTGATGATAAGGGGAGGGGGGGAGGAGGGGGGGGGGTGCCTTAAATGAAGTAGGGAATGTGGAGGCTGTGGAGCTGGAGGGAGGGGGGGAGTTGGACACAGATGACGAGGTGTCAAAACGGGCATAGTGTTGGGACAGTCTCTGACAAAGGGCTTTGTCATCCTGACCTTTAGGAGCCTTAGGTCGATAGTTGGTGATCTGCCTCAGTCCTCTCCACACGGAAGCCGAATCATTAGCAGTGAACTGCTGCTGGAGTCTCTCTGAGTATAGAGATTTAGCCCTCTTCAGCTCTCTGTTAAACCGGTATTTAACCTCCCTGTAGCAGTCCCTGTCTCCACTTTTCAGCGCTGCTTCCTTCTCCTTCCTGATCTGTCTGAGCTTAGCTGTGAACCAGGGTTTGTCATTAGAGTAACTCACCCTGGTGCGTGATGGAAGAATGTTCTCTTCACAAAAGTGGATATATGAGTTCACAGTGTCCGTGTACTCATCCAGATCATGCGTGGCTCCTTTAAGCATGCCCCAGTCAGATATTTCCATGCACGTTTCCAGCTTCTCCTCAGCATCACTGGTCCGTATCTTCGTAGTGCTCACAACAGGTTTAGTGAGCTTCAATCTCTGTCTGTATGTGGGAATGAGGTGAACCATCACGTGATCAGATAATCCCAGCGCAGCTCGAGGGACAGCGCGATATGCGTCTTTCACTGTGGTGTAACAGTGATCCAGTGTGTTTAATCCTCTGGTGGGGCATTTAATAAACTGTTTGTAGCGGGGGAGATCGTGGCTCAGATTGCACTGATTAAAGTCGCCAGCCACAATAATCAGCGAGTCTGGAAAACTCCGCTCTGTGTGTTGAATGTGATCCGCGAGCACGCGCTGAGCTTCGCGCGTGTCCGCGTCGGGAGGGGCGTACACAGCGATCATTATGAAAGAAGCAAACTCCCGCGGGGAATAGAAGGGCTTGCAATTGATAACAAGAAATTCCAAGGCAGGAGAACAGTGTTTGGAAATTACCGTTACATCAGAGCACCAGATGCAGTTGATGTAGAAGCAGACTCCGCCTCCTGTGGTCTTGCCGGAAAGCTCTGTGTCACGATCAGCACGGAAGAGCTGGAAGCCGTCGAGGCGCAGCGCGCTGTCCGGTATATTTTCCCGGAGCCAGGTCTCAGTAAAGCAGAGGACAGCTGAGGAGGCGAGGTCCTTAAAACGCATCAGCAGTCTCAGTTCATCCACCTTGTTAGAGAGAGAGTTGGTATTGGACAGAAATATGCCAGGCAGCGCCGTTCGCGAGCCTCTCCTGCGAAGTCGCACGAGAGCGCCCGCTCGTCTTCCTCTCTTCCGCCGTCTCACTTTCCGAGCCAAACAATAAACCAGATCGGCGGCAGGGGCTAGAAAAACTGGGAGGAGGTCCGTGGGGGTGAAAGTCCTGATATTTAAAAGTTCTTCACGGGTATAAGTGCAAGCAGACACACAATTGATAAACAAAAACAAACAAAGAGCGCAGCGAAGCACCATGTCGACCGCTGTGGGCGCCATCTTGGATCGAAAAGCGCCATCTTTGATCTTGGAACCATCTTTTCCCATTACAATACATACTGTCCTTCTCCGTTAAATCCCCCACGCTCTGCCGACAGAGGGAATATTCCCCTCCCCTCTGCTTCCAGTCTGAGATGAATATCCCAGCGTGGGTTCCCTACACCCCCCCCACCCCCCCAGCATCTCAGACTGAGCTCCAACCCTCATGTTCTTTTGGCTTCAGTCTCCTCCCATATCTGCTGTAACGAGGGTCCTTTGACTCCGCAGTGCTGCTGTGCCGGTGGGGGGCTCCTGGGGGTGTGTCTGTCTGCGGGTGAGCAATGGCTACTTGCCTGTGTGGCTGCTCTGATGAATCTTCTACCTGGGGAGTTCTCAGTGGGGGTCTTCCACGCCGAGGGGCCCGAGCCAACATCACTTGCTCGTCCGCCACCACAAAGGCGGACTTAAGTATGTCTATACATATTTTCTCCCGACGACCTCCCAAGTCTAACAAAGTATGTTTGTCCCCTGGTTCCAGCACTCTGAACGGGCCATCGTAGAGTGGGTGCAATGGGGGGCGGTGGGCATTGTGCCTGACAAACACGAACGCCGCTTTCTTCAAAGTTTTTGGCACAAAAGCGCGTGGAAAACAGTGGTGGTCCGGGCCTGGTAGCGTGCCTGTATCTGCGCTATGCTGCAAATGCTGAGACGGGCAGTTGTCCGGCGTGGGATTATCTGGTAAAAATTCCCCGGGGAGCCGCAGTGGCTGAAAAAAAACAAGCTCCACCAGGGAAGCCTCCAAATCCTCTTTTGGTGTGGAACGCAACCCTAACAGAACCCACGGCAACCGGTCCACCCAATTTGCATCCGTAAGTGAAGCCCTGAGCGCTGCTTTCAGCGACCTATGGAAATGCTCGTATAACCCATTGGCCTGTGGGTTGTACACGGTTATGCGATGAATTGCTACACCCAGGCTACGTGCCATCACGGACCAGAGGTCGGAAACAAACTGAGGGCCGCTATCAGACGTGATGTCCGACGGGATGCCAAAACGTGCCACCCATGTTGTCAAAAAGGCGCGCACCACATCCGCGGACGTGGTTGCCGCTAGCGGGACTGCTTCTGGCCAGCGTGTGCTGCGGTCCACCACTGTCAGAAGGTGCGTGAACCCCTGCGATGGCAGGAGGGGGCCCATGAGGTCCACGTGAACGTGGTTGAACCTCTTAGCCGGTATATGAAACGGCTCCAAAGGGGCCTTCGTGTGTCTGTGTACTTTGGCTCATTGGCAAGCTACGCAGGCTGCCACCCACTCTTTCACTTGTTTGTGCAGGCCTGGCCATACGAACTTCGCTCCCACCATTTTGACTGACGCGCGCACTCCTGGGTGCACCAGAGCATGAACTGACTCAAACACTCGGCGGCGCCAAGCAACTGGGACTACCGGGCGCGGGCGTCCTGTGGAGACGTCACAGATTGGGGGGGGGCTGCCATCTTGCAGTACTCTGCTCTCCAGCCTTAACCCTGTTGGTCCAGACTGGAGCGTGCACACGTCCGCATCGCTAATCTGCTCTGCAGCCATGGCTGTATAATCTATCCCTACGCCGACTGGGGATACTACTGCGCGCGAGAGGCAGTCCGCCACCACATTCAGTTTACCCGACACATGCTGAATATCGGTTGTAAACTCCAAGATCACAGCCAGCTGTCTCTGCTGCCGGCCCGACCATGGTTCCGAAACCTTGGCCATTGCGTACGTTAGCGGCTTGTGGTCCATGAACGCAGTGAAGCTGCGCCCTTCCAGCCAGAACTGGAAGTGGCGTATGGCCAGGTGGAGAGCCAGCAACTCTCTGTCGAATACGCTGTATTTACGCTCACTGTCGCGCAAAGCCCTGCTGAAAAAAGCGAACGGCTGCCAAGAATCGGCGACATGTTGCTCCACAACGGCCCCTATGGCCACGTCCGAGGTGTCAGTAGTGAGTGCTATCCGGGCCGCCGAGTCCGGGTGCGCCAACAGTGCGGCGTTTGCCAGGGCTGTTTTAACCTCAGAGAATGCCTGCTCACGCTCCGGAGTCCATTTGACTCTGTCCGCTGGCTTCCGTTTCTTGAGCGCGGCGTACAATGACTGCATGAGCTGAGCTGCGCGGGGGAGGAACCGGTTATAGAAGTTAACCATCCCCAAAAACTTTTGCAGCGCCCTGACCGTCTGAGGCCGGGGAAAATTCGCCACGGCGCGTACCTTGTCGGGCAAGGGTATCGCTCCCTCCGGTGAGATGCGGTGCCCCAAAAAGTCAATCCCCATCACGCCGAACAGGCATTTCGCCGGGTTGATTATTAACCCGTGCTCTTCCAACCTCCGGAAAACCGTCCTGAGGTGGGTTACGTGTTTGTCCTCGGACGCGCTGGCCACCAGGATATCATCCAGGTAGACAAACACAAACGGCAGATCACGCAACACCACATCCATCATGCGTTGGAATGTCTGTGCCATGCCTTTTAATCCGAAGGGCGTGCGTAAAAACTCAAACAAGCCAAACGGAGTTATTACCGCTGTTTTGGGTATGTCCTCCTTGTGCACCTGGACCTGGTGGTAACCGCGGTCCAGGTCTATTTTAGAAAAAATGCGTGCCCCGGTGAGGTGAACGGAAAAATCCTGAATATGGGGAATAGGGTAGCGGTCATGTGCTATGGTGTTATTCAATCTGCGGAAATCTCCGCACGGTCGCCATGATCCCTCAGCCTTAGGGACCACGTGTAGTGGGGATGCCCATGGGCTGTTTGAGTGCCTGATGATGCCCAGCCTTTCCAAGTTGGCAAACTCCTCGTGCGCTATGGCCAGTTTAGCTGCGTCCAGGCGCCGAGGTCGTGTGAAAACGGGTGGCCCAGTGGTGGTGATAAAGTGTTCCACCCCGTGTTTAGTGATGGCTGCTGGAAACGTCAGGACCGTGAGTGCTGGGAACTGAGTGAGCAGTGTGTGGAACTTATCGCCTGGAGCTGTGACGCTGGCTAGTGTTGTTGGCCCGGCCCCTCGAGCTGTACAGGGGAGAGAATCAAAAGACATTGCATTAACCAGGCGTCTGTTAGCAACATCGACTAGCAACCCGTGTGCACACAGAAAATCAGCTCCCAAGATTGGGAAACTGCATGCCGCTATGACGAAAGTCCACTCATACATACGGCCATGTAGGGATACAGTCAGTGTCGTCTCACCAAAAGTCCTAATGTCCGAGCCATTTGCGGCTATCAGCTGGGGGCCGCTAGCTCCCGCTAGCCGGTTGGCGTAGGACGGCAGGATGAGGCTCTTCTGGGAGCCGGTGTCTACGAGGAACCGTCTCCCAGAGCGCGAGTCCGTCACGTAGAGCAGCTTGTTTTCTTCACTGGCAGTTGCAGCTGCTACTGACTGCTGGCCTTGGCATTTCCCAAAAGCTTGAATTGACACGGTGGCACACATCTGCATGCGTTCTCTCCAAAACAGCAGTGGTAGGAGCAGAGCGTGTCTCTCTGGTGCCTTCTGGCCCCCGCTGCCGCTACCGTCGCCGGCTCCTCGTCTCCGCTGGTCGTCTCGCTGGGTTCCGACACCACCGCGTTCACTGTGAGGGCTCTGGTAGTGAGGATGATCCAATCTGCCTCCTGGACTAGTGCACGGTAGTCGAGTGCAGCCAGCAACGGCGAGTTGGCCAGGACCGCTCTTGCCTATGTTGGGAGGTTCCGGAGGAGAACGTGGAGAAACAGAAAATGCCCGTCGTCCGTGCCCATCAATGCCAACATCTTCTCCATCAGTTCGACCGCCGACCCACCTCCTAACTCGGAGCGCCTCAGGAGCCTCTCTGCTCTCTCACAGTCAGAGAGTGTGTAGCGCCGGATCAGCGTGGCCTTGAGAGTCCCGTATTTATCGTGGGCTGGAGGCTGTTGGAGCAGGCTCGCTACTTGCTGAGTCGTGCGAGCGTCCAGCACTGCGATCACATAGTAATATCTGGTGTCATCTGCCGTTATTCCCCGGAGGGTGAACTGAGCCTCCGTGTGGAGGAACCAAGATCGCGGGTCATGCAGCCAAAAGTCCGGTAGTTTGACCGAAACAGTGCACGCGTTGTTGGGGCTTTCTGTCCGGGCCGTCTCTGGGATGCTTGCCGTGTTGCTGGGGCTTCCCATCCGGGCCGACTCCGGGGTTCTTGCCTCGTGTTCCATAATTCGTCAAGGGTCACCAGTGTGGTGAGTGCAAATAACGGAGGCAGACTTACACGACAGACAAACTTTATTTCTCACTCTCCTTCATTCATACACAGAAAAAGACTTCCTCAGTACACCAGGGTCTCTCCTTTTGTACCACTCCATTCCTTCCCCCTGCTGCCTGAAATCTTGCATTACAATACGTTCACACATTCACCCCTTACTGTCCCCGCAGCTACTCCTTCCTGCTGCTTTACCATCAACATTTAGATTTATCAGCATTTGAATTTATCGTTTACCATCAACCCAATCATGGGTTGATGTCATGTCAGCTGTGATATCTTCACGTACAATAGATATGTAAATATTAGATTAAACATGGCTACTTGCTAGGCTAGTCACGTTTCATACAGAGCTTACTTATATGATTACAATAAATACAATGAACAGTTGTTTGTGTATCATGTGTATCACAATGTTGAAGGTGCTGTTAACCATTATAATTACCTACAGAAAATGTAGGTTTGCCATGAAAATGTTAACCATGTCCTATGTAAGGTGTCATATATCTATGTTACCCACCACTGGAGCATTGAGTCTTGTCATCCAGCTGCTCAGATGTATATATTATGATTATTGTGGACCTGTAAAAATTATTAATATATTTTTTCATCAATATATTATTTTTGCACAATACAAAGACTTTAATTCTGTACCATTCTAAACATTTTTGGATGTATTTTTTTAAATATTTGTTTTCATGAAAATACAGTCCTGTTCACCTTTAATATTTAAGAATTAGCTTTATAAGTCACATTAATTCTTTATTTTAATTAGAAAAAGCTAAATATGAAAAAATCACATTACTGTAAATCTGAGTTTAAAAAGCGACTTTATTTTGAAAAATTCACCACATTGTGCTGAGCTAAATGTGATAAAATAGTTGCTGTCAAATTTAGCATGTGCTATTTTACATTCGACTTCTTAAAGGAATTTATTTTTATTTATTTTTTTTTTAAATATAATACTTTTTAGCCTCTTGATAATGAGTGACGCTAATTTATAACCCGTCTCTATGGCAACAAGATTACGTCGAACAACGCGACACTCCCTCCGCTGCCACCGGGGTCATGTGACCTCCCCGCTGTCTCGTCAGATGAATCGGGAGTTCGGTACCTCTGCTGCTTTGCCTTCAATCTGCGCTGTGTCGCCTCGGCGCTTGTATCCAGACTGACATGCCCACGATACGCAAATAAAGAGGTCTGTGGTCACATTTAAAACCAGAGCCCCGGCAGAGGAGTGAGAGACTGCGCCGTATCTCTGAGGTAAGCTTGCTGCTGTTTACAGATACAAAGATGGCATCTGTGATCGGGACACATAGCTAACGGCTAACCTGCTTCTGGTCGCGACACGTCGCTTGTTCAGCTAAGCTAGTCGGACCGAGCTTTGAAGATCAACAGGGTTCCAACCCAACACTGTTCAGCTCAACACTTCCTGTCGCGCTGCCTTCCTATGTCTGTGGTTGTTACTGGAACCAGCGCATCTGCTTCTGACGACCACAGCCTTTTGTTACAACTGTTTTCTCGGCACAGAAAAGTGAAACCTAAGCTTATTTTAATGGTATACCTCAGCGTATCTCCGAAACACCTCCTAGCCAAAGATTAGTTCAAAATGACGGGATTATCAAGTGGAAGTGGTGGCTCTGCACCTTCTCGGTGGTGTCATGTCACTGGCCATCCGAATACACGTAGACACAGCAGGTCAACACGGTCGGGGGAAGTTGATTTACTTTGGCCACGGCCAGGCCGCTTAGGTACATTAAAATTTATTATTTACAAAACAAACAAAAAACCTCCCCCAGTAGTTCCAAGCTTTTCCTGATTTGAATATTGATCTTTGAAAGTCCAAGTCAGTCTGTTTTGCTCTGCACTAAACGGGCTGCTTTAGTTTCTGAAGAGAAAATGACAGAGATTATGGGGCTCCAAACTCGTCAGAATAAACTGCATAATATTGTTGTGCCTGTTTGAATCTAGATTATTTTAAACTTCCATTCATGAGTTCCCTGCTTTTTAACCACTGCCTTCAGCTCTTTTACAGAGTTAACCTATTTCTTTACTCAAGAGATCAAGCCACTTTTACCCATATAGCAGACAAGAATTACAATGCGTTATGAAAGGAAAATATGGAGCAGAAACAAGATTTTAAAGACTACAGTAAATATACAGAAGTGCAGTAAAAGTATGAAATTAATGTCAAATCCAAAGATAAGCAGTAGCAGGTTTTGAGTTGGCTTGGGTGTTTCCAAGTCAAAGGCTAGGCATATCATCTTGATTTGAGCGTCCCCCTCAGGGTCGGGCATGCCCAAAACGCTTCACCTGAGAGTCTTCAAGGATGCGTCGTTGTCAGATATCTGAGCCCACCCAGCTGGATCCTTTCTGCCCAAAGGAGCAGCAGCCCCTCAGGGAACATGCATTTCTGCTGCTTGTAGGATTGTGAGCAGCTCGGTGGCGCAGTGGTTAGCACTGTGGCAGCGCAGTGAGAAGGTCATGGGATCGATTCCACCCCTGACCATCGGTGACCCTTCTGTGTGGGGGTTGCATGCTCTCCCCGTGTCTGCGCGGGTCTACTCCGGTTTCCTCCCACAGGCCAAAAACATGCAAGTTAAGTTAACTGGAGACTCTAAAGTGGCCCTAGGTGTGAATGTGTGTGTAAATGGTGAAGGGCTTGGCACCGTACCATGGCTGCCTCATCCATCCAGGTGAATGCCCTGAATTCCCCTCTGGGGATTAATAAAGTATACAAAAAATAAAAAATCTTTATTTAGGAGTTTGGCTGTGGGTGGGATGATAGGGGCGTAAATTAGCCACTATAATGTTAACCTCTTGCACTCCGTTGTTCCGCGGGCGGGCAAGTCTCTGCATCCTAAGGCGCATGAGAGCGCACTCGTGCGCCCTCGTGCGCATGACGCATGATAAGGATATTGATGGTGGTGGTGTAGGTGGTGTGGCCTCCAAGCGCCACTGAAAAAAAAAGCTGCAAACACAGCCGCGAACAGATTAGTTCATCTGATTGACCTCTCATTCGACTAATAAGAGCCTTGAATTGGGTTTCTGAAACCTTGAAGAGCCAATGAATGAAAACCTAGGAAGGAGGACCCGCCTCCCAACGCTTTGAATGCAGTGAGCCAATTGAAGCAGAGAAGTTCGTGAGCTGTTTTTTTTTTTAAGGCTGGGTGAAGACTGGCTGCTGCAGCGGATCAAAAAAGGACACAGGAAGAGCCCCACAGACCCAGCAGCATGGAGACCATCCACAAATGCAACCTGTGTGACAGGGAGTGCCATTCGTGGATCGGCATGTTCGGCCACAGGCGGTGCTTATTTTGTATTGGTTCCAGCAGAGTAGACGTTATGATTTCTTCCATGGTCATTATAGACCGACGGAGGCTGACGACGAAGGCTGAGTGACACACACGCCTTCGCCAGTCTTTTTTTAATTACTACTGTTATTTGTTTTGAAAAATCGTTCGCCAAAAACCGCAATCATGGAAGCACAAAACTGCAATAATGGAATTATGTTTTGATCGAGTGGCGAGACCAGAACCAGAGCGGACCAGCGTCGCGTTTGTCTGACAATGAGGAAGACAAGTTCGCCAAGACTCCGCTGTGAAGAGGTAAGGTGTTATAAGCTAAATTATTCTCTATCCCTGAAAATTGTAATCCAAAATGACTTTTGACCGATCAGTAAATTACAGCTGTGCGGTTCACGAAGTCTGAAGTTCGTGCGCCGCGGTACAAGGGGTTGCTCGCAGTGTACAGGCTGTGAACGCCCCCCCCTACCCCCGCTATTCTTCTGCAGCGAGGGGGGGGGAGCCACGGTGATTGCACTGCTGTCCTACATCACCACATAAGGCTAATCCGTTGTGTAGTGATGGCTGAAGTCCATCCTCTGTAGCGAGCGGGGGGGGGGGACAACCCCCCCCCACACACACAGTAGCGAGGGGGGGGGGGGAGCCGCTGTGACAGCGTTGCTGTGGAAACATGCAACGAGTGTAATCTGTCATGTAGCGAGGGCTGAACTCTGTCCTTGGTAGCGGGGGGGGGCGACCCCCCCCCCCACACACACACACAGACACAGCCCTGAGTGTGACCTTTCCTTTGAGCCTAAAATGAAGCTTCTACATTGAATTATTCAAAAGTTACAGACGTTTTTCCAAACTGTGCCATTTGGCACAATTTGGCACAGTTCCAAAACGCCTGGGAACAGCCTGAGAACAAAGCTGTGTAAAATATTCATTTTTTGTGGTATTGTTACCAAATTTGGATCTCAGCTGGATAACACTTGGTTCTACATTTCTGTTGCATTTTCCAGCCGGATCGGACAGCTGTGTGTTATTTGCAAGCATTTGTATCCAAAAAAACACCGTGTCCAAATTTTTTTTCTTCAAGTTCAGTATGTTTAGATGACTGTACCTCAGTGGCCGGAGCACGTAGAGAGATTATGTTTTTTTTGCCAAAAAATTCAAAGTGTTTTCTTTTAAATGAGACCAACCCCATGAAGATGCTGCAAAGGGTTGAAGAACAGCTTTCGATTTACTTTGGGCACGTTATTTTTTGGCATTTTTAGGAAAATTGCCCGGAGTGCAAGAGGTTAAACACTTTTTCAACTGGGCATTCATTCTCTTAATCAAGAAATGCTATTTTGTTATGGATGGGGATAAATAACAGCCTTTTGTTAATTAAGGTAATAGTCTCACTATTGCATTCTTTGATCCTTCTTACAGCTGAGCATAGATACTTGTTTACTGATAATAACCAGTCCCTCCAGGATTTTGCGAGATGTTTTTATGATTGTTGCTGCCCAAAAAGCCTGAATTCGTGGGAGCATTTTTAAAAAGTTGCGATAAAAGTTGCAATGTTTTTTTGAATGTTTTTTGCTTTAATACCTGTGGGAAGAATTACAAATTTTAAAGCAGATGCTTTTTTCCCGTAACAATACAAGAAAAGCACAGGATTGTCACAAATTTTCTATTACAGTGATTTGTAAATTAAGCAGAAACGTCTGCTATACAGAAAAACTATTTTGTGGAACAGCAAATACAGACATTAACACAATATCCATTACAACAGCTAAATTGTATTGAATGCATGTTAAAGAGTAGAGATTTGGAAATTATTAGCAGCACCTTCATTTGAAAACTCCCTATGGTCCCCAACCACTCGATACCAAGTAGACAGGAAAAAATAATTTATTCTGTTAGTCTGTATTGTCTGTGTTTTAATGAAAAAAAAATTACAGACAATATTCTCTCTCTTTTCTGTGCCTAACTCCTACCTGTCTGCTGCACGTCAGTCTTGACACACATCTTTCATTTACGGTGGTACGGGGCGGGGGGGGGGGTGTGTGTGCATTTGTCTGTCCAGACCGGAGCGCGACAGCTTAAAAGCTCATTAACCAGATGTAGTAATGATTTTACCTCTAAAGATGTGTAAAATGTTAGTTTCATGGCATGTCTCCTCACACACACTCCCGCGACGCGTTCTTTTGGGGCAGGTGGACGTTTTTCAACACAAACCCAGCACTTTGTACACGTGGTCAGGACGGAAAGGTGGCAAGACGTCCACCGGCAGGCTTGGGGAGACGGAGGAAGGGACGGTGTTGGAAACTTCACGGTTGAATGTTTTTTTTTTTTTAAATCACACACTCTGTTTATTGATATGTTCTGTTAATACTCCTGTAAAAACACAGAAGTGAATGCAGTGCAGCGATGCAACTGTGAACTAACGTAGCACAGGTACAATGAGAAACGCGCCAGTAGAACTAAAACTGGCAATGCTGCAGTCATGTCAAACTCAGCGCAGATCAGTGGTGGAATACACCAATATATAGAGTTCAGTGGTTGCTGCTCTTTGTCCTCCGTTACAACGGAGAGGACTGCAAAATGCACCCGACATACTTTTTTATATTGGCACTGAACAGCTTTCATATTTACAAGAACAGACGCCGTGTGTTTGTGTGCACAGGCTGCACTTTGAGTGTCACATTTAACACCACACAAAGTGGGATATGTTTTATTTCGGAGGGGACTCGCAAAAAAAAAGAGCAGATGCGAGTTGAACCAAGATGCATAGATTGCTCCTCGCCAATTGGTCGGGCTGATCTCTTCTCTGCAGCAGCTGGGGGATGGTCAAAACTGCTGCAGCCTCCGAGAGTTTTTTCCATTTCTTCCGGCTTCTCCTGGGTCCATAGCAGGTCTCTGGAGGAGGAGTGCAACGGAGGAAGAAGAAGCTCCATGGGGTGACGTAGGCTCAGGCTACGGGCTAGTCTAGGGGTGTCAAACATACGGCCTGCGGGCCAAAACTGGCTCATTAATTTGTACAGTGTGGCGAGTTTGTTTAGGTGGTTAGGATTGATGACTGATGTTGAAATGTATGTAAATTTAAAATAATTTATAGATCTTGACAAGTTGTTTTTAATCATAAAGTGAAATACTACATTTTAATGATTGAACTGCACTATTTGCACAGTGGTGCAGGGTTTAGCATTGTTGTTGCCTAATGGCTAGAAGGTTCCAAGTTTGAATCCCCAGGCTAGCAGGAGGGGGAACCTTTCTGTGTGGAGTTTGCATGTTCTCCCTGTGCTGTGTGGGTTTATTCCAGGTGAGCTGGTTTCCTCCCACAATCCAAAGACTTGTTAGGTTAGGTTAATTGGTGATTCTAAACGGTCCCTAGGTATCTGTCCCTCTCCTAGAATAGAGGGTTAGTACTAGTGAAGTGCTTTGAGTGGTTTTTCAGACTAGAAAAGTGTTCTATAAGTCTATTCCTTATCCTCAAAGTCAATTTTAGAGATGTAGCAGATGTTTTTATCATGCTACAAGTTTTTGTCCTGTGCTGCATGACAATAAACCTCTGTAGCACCAGTGCTACGAGCAAAAAAAATTAACATACAGTGGTACCTCTACTTACGAATTTAATTCGTTCCGGAAGAATTCTCGTAACGTGAAAAATTCGTAAGTAGAGGCGCGTTTTACATGTAAATGCCGTAATCCGTTCCAAGCCCCCCAAAATTCGGGCATAAATTTTTTATAAATCGTAAAAACGCATCAAAACATGTAACAAATACATGTTACAATTAGATTACTGCACAATAAACATAAAATGAGAGTTTAAAATGAGAGAAAGAATAATAAAAGAGAAAGAATAATAAAAATTATGTTCATTTACCCTTTAACTGCTATCGTCGTCGACGTCGTCACCTTTTGCCTTCTTTGGTTCATGTTCTGATCCAAGGACGTTTGTTTTTGTCGGCTTGTAAGTGCTTCGTTTTGTTTTAATACCGTGCTGATCGTTGATGTATTACGGCCATATTCTTTGGCGAGATCAACCAAACGCATTCAAACGCAAGATGCATCCCCTTTTCAT
The DNA here is from genome assembly GCA_020510985.1 of Pholidichthys leucotaenia. Taxonomy (NCBI): domain Eukaryota; kingdom Metazoa; phylum Chordata; class Actinopteri; order Cichliformes; family Pholidichthyidae; genus Pholidichthys; species Pholidichthys leucotaenia. The sequence continues at coordinate 328,389,860 of CM035840.1, read as the reverse complement.
ACCTTTCGATTATCTCCTTTCTTTGTTTGTATGGACAAAAAAACTCTCTTCTTTTCTCCTTTTCCACTTATCTCCGTCACTTTCTTGGGGCCCATAGCGAATAAATGTTAATTCTGTACTGTACACACACGTAAAACTTTCACCTTGTTCTTAATAAAGTTTTGGAAAAAAAAAACAAAACTTCGTGGCCAATGGGATACCAGGAAGATGCTAGGCGATAGCCAATGGCAGAGCAGCTACAGGTATGTTTACGTTCGGTAAACTACGGAAGCTGCGAGGAGCACGTACTTTTTTGCCTTTCGTATCCTGAAATTTCGTTCATAACTAGAGGCAATATTTTCCCTTTGAGGCGTCTCGTAACCTGAAAATTCCGTATGTAGAGACGTTCATAAGTAGAGGTACCACTGTATAGCCCTGAAAAGTCTCTTAAATTTGGAGATGTGTTGGTTTTTCAGTCCTTTTTTTGACAGTGTAAACTTGTAGATTTGGTAGTGTTGTGTTGGAAAAATTCCTTATCAAAAATCAGGCAGGATCAAAGTTTCAGCAAATTTAATATGCACTGATCAGCAGAAGACAATACAGAGTACTTTCACAGACTGCTGCAGTGCATTGGCTTAACTAACAGAATGATTTTGGCTATATACAGTTAGGCCCAGAAATATTTGGACAGTGACACAATCTTCATGATTTGGGCTCTGCATGCCACCACATTGGATTTGAAATGAAACAACTACAACGGAATTGAAGTGCAGACTTTAAGGTTTAATTCAAGGGGTTGAACAAAAATATATGATTAAACATGTAGGAATTGTAGCTACTTTTATACAAACGCTCCTCATTTCAGGGGCTCAAAAGTAATTGGACAAATAACATAACCTTAAGTAAAATGTTACTTTTCAATATTTTGTTGAGAATCCTTTGCAGGCAATGACTGCCTGAAGTCTGGAACCCATGGACATCACCAAACGCTGGGTTTCCTCCTTTGTGATGCTTTGCCAGGCCTTTACTGCAGCTGTCTTCAGTTGTTGCTTGTTTGTGGGTCTTTCCGCCTTAAGTTTTGTCTTGAGCAAGTGAAATGCATGCTCGATTGGGTTGAGATCTGGTGATTGACTCGGCCATTGCAGAATATTCCACTTCTTTGCTTTAAAAAACTCCTGGGTTGCTTTTGCAGTATGTTTTGGATCATTGTCCATCTGTACTGTGAAGCGTCGTCCAATCAACTTTGCTGCATTTGGCTGAATATGAGCAGAAAGATATCCCTATACACTTCAGAATTCATCCGACTGCTTTTGTCTTTTGTCACATCATCAATAAACACAAGTGACCCAGTGCCATTGGAAGCCATGCATGCCCATGCCATCACTGCCTCCACCATGTTTTACAGAAGATGTGGTGTGCTTTGGATCATGAGCTGTTCCAATTCTTCTCCAAACTTTCTTCTTCCCATCATTCTGGTGCAGGTTGATCTTAGTCTCATCTGTTCAAAGAATGCTGTTCCAGAACTGGGCTGGCTTCTTCAGGTGTTTTTTGGCAATTCAATTCTGGCCTTTCTATTTTTGAGGCTGATTAATGGTTTGCACCTTGTGGTGAATCCTCTGTATTTACTCTCATGAAGTCTTCTCTTTATGGTAGACTTAGATACTGATACACCTACTTTCTGGAGAGTGTTCTTCACTTGAGTGAATGTTGTGAAGGGGTTGTTCTTCACCATGGAAAGGATTCTACGATCATCCACCACTGTCGTCTTCCGTGGACATCCAGGCCTTTTTGAGTTCCCAAGCTCACCAGTGCACTCTTTTTTTCTCAGAATGTACCAAACTGTTGATTTGGCCACTCCTAACATTTCTGCTATCTCTCTGATGGATTTCTTCTTTTTTTTTTTTTTTTCAGCCTCAGGATTGTCTGTTTCACCTCCATTGAGAGGTCCTTTGACCGCATGTTGTGTGTTCACAGCAACAGCTTCCAAATGCAAACGCCACACCTGGAATCAACTCCAGACCTTTTAACTGCTTAATTGATGACTGGTTAACGAGGGAAGAGCCCATGCAGCCTTGTTATTTTTTTTTTTGCAGCCTTCTGAGTCAATTGTCCAATTACTTTTGGTCCCTTGAAAAAGAGGCGGCTGCGTATCAAAGAGCTGTAATTCCTAAACCCTTGCTCCAATTTGGATGTGAATACTCTCAAATTACAGCTGAGAGTCTGCACTTTAAGCCCATATTGATTATATAATTGTATCCTGAATATGTTTTCGTAAACAGCTAAAATAACAAAACTTGTGTCACTGTCCAAATATTTCTGGGCCTAACTGTATATCTAAGGGGCTGTCGGGGTGAGGTCACTTCTTGATTGTTTATTCATGACTCAATTGATAAAGTTTGCTGAGCCTCTTGATTAATTCATTCATGACTAAGATTGTATCTACTGGGTCCATGCAGAAAACACTAGTGATAAGCTGAACAGTCAGTGATAGAAGTGAATGTTCACAGTCATGTTAGCATCCTTCAGTCTGTTTTTTTCCACTACTCAGTAACTCCAAATATGGTAACAGGACCTCCTAGGTATACACATTAAGCTTTATAAAGAAAATTCATATTCATAAAAAAATCATATAACTCAATATAACAGAATTTTTCCATCATGTTTGTTGTATATAAAATGCTTTTTCAAAACCTAATATGATGATTTTAAAAATATTCCAAAACAAATATAGTAGTGAAAAGGATTTATGAGCTGATAATAAGTCAGTTGAAACTGAAATTAACCAATTTTTTTGAGAATAGGATGGTTTTTTGAGAATATGAATTCTTTAGCAGGTCTTGAGAGAATAAATTCATGTAGAAACACTCGGTTTCAGAACTGCAGTTCCTTCCTTTGCTATGTAAATAATTTTTTTGAATGCATTCAAAATACTATAAAATAGTACACAAAGATCTTCATGCATATATATATATATATATATATATATATATATATATATATATATATTGCTTTTATGTACTAAAAATGCTTGACTTAATTTTAAGGGGGTGAATACAGACATTGCAGACAGCTCTTTTCATTTCCCCGGTGCTTCCTCAAGTCCGCCCATGTCTCCACATGTTGTGAAACTGCTGAACGGCTTGTTAAAATCCTGATTCTTTGACTGAAAGATCCAAGAATAAGCCGTCGAATTCTTCAATTCAAAGATGCAACATTTATTTAGAGGTCACATGTAAAGCAAGCAGTGCTGGGTTCCGCGTGACGCAGCCCCCTCAGAAGCGTCGCCAGACTGACCTCGACTTTTGGGTGCAACTTACAGTCACCTTCTTGGGTTGGTTAGACCAACCCCGTACAATAGGATGGGCTTGTATGCAACTGTCTGATTGGCCAGTTTAACTCTGATGTGAACAGGCCATCCGCTATTCACGTAAACTGTCTCCTAATGTGTACTATAAAAAGTGTGTGTGTGGGTGTTGGTTTGGGTGTGTAACTAAAGTAATAGACCTGACTAAAAGAAGTAGGCGAGAGAGGGAGAAGAAAGAGAGCTCTATAGCTCTGCCTATCTTACCAGAGTTTAACACAACATATTTGTTCATAAGAATGTAAACAGAATATGTATAGAATATGTATTGAGCATAATGGGAGATTACCTACAGAATTATTATTTTGGCACTCTTAACTTTTCATAACCCTTTCAGGCTCATAATGTGGACACTGGCCTGCAGTACATTGTAGTCCCCATGGATGTTGCACTGCATGCTTGCTCGGTTGTTGCTGAGAACCGGCTCACCCAAAAAAGGAGCTGCCAGGAGAAATCAGCTCTTCGCTCCATTCGGATGCACAAAAAGCCTTAGGTTGTTTTTTTTTTTTTTTTACTGTAATAGGTCTGATTTACTGTTACACCCTCAGACTGATGAAGAAAATGTAACGAAAGTAGAAGTCCTCTTTAATAGATGTTATTGATTGGCCAAACCTTTCCGTTATCCTTGTGACCTCATAGCAGTCAATCAGCAGATGGATAGTGAAGCCTGTTTACATATCGTCCTATAAACACAGTCTGTTTACATACAGTGGGAGTCACTACAATGCTTTTATATAACATCCTGGGTCTGTTGGCGGCCTTGCTCACACATACTGCTGAATGTGTTTAATGAATTTTAACCAACAGTTAAGTTTTGCAACATAGCTTCTTTTTAACATTTTACATGTGTAGTTTATCAGAAATGATCTGTACCCACTGAGGTAAAGGAGGACTTGATGTTTAAAGTCCTGATATTTCAGATATACTTAACACCTGAAAGAGCAATTTGAAGTGGCCTTTCAGCAGAAAATAAATGTCAAAATACAACAGATTCAACTACATTATTCTTTTAATGAAAAAAGTTAATTAGTGGTGTGTCCGGTGGTAATTGTAAGCCAGTTCCCTACAAAATAACTGCAAAATAATACTGTATGTGTTGTTTTGTCTTTTTAAGAGTGCACCGTCCATATATGTGCAGCATGGTGGTACAGTGGTTAGCACTGTTGACTCAAAGCCAGGCGGCTCCAAGCTCAAATCTAGAGCCTGCCAGGGATGGGAGCTGTGATGGATTTTTTTGTATTTACCATTAAAAACCCTTTTATCTGGTGAATCAAGAAGCTGTAATCCCAGAGATGCATTTTTAGTGGTTTATTTCATATAAAATAGGATAGGCACATAAAATACATTTCAGCAGAGAGATGAAAGCGTTTCTTCTTGAGTGTCTGAGGGAGTCTCTTTTTTTGTACACTAGCCAGATGTGCATTAACCTTGGGTCCAGGAAGCAACACAAATGAGCCTCTTCTGTGTGTGTGTGTTCGGGGGGGGGGGGGGCACAGTGGATAGACAAGGTTAGAACACTGTGTCTGTGAATCAGCCTGTCGACAGGGAGTGCCATTCGTGGATCGGCATGTCCGGCCACAGGCGGTGCTTATTTTGTATTGGTTCCAGCAGAGTAGACGTTATGATTTCTTCCATGGTCATTATAGACCGACGGAGGCTGACGACGAAGGCTGAGTGACACACACGCCTTCGCCAGTCTTTTTTTAATTACTACTGTTATTTGTTTTGAAAAATCGTTCGCCAAAAACCGCAATCATGGAAGCACAAAACCGCAATAATGGAATTATGTTTTGACCGGGATCCACGAGCGGACCAGCGTCGCGTTCGTCTGACAATGGGGAAGAGAAGTTCGCCAGGACGCTGCTGTGAAGAGGTAAGGTGTTATAAGCTAAATTATTATTTATCCCTGAAAATTGTAATCAAAAAATGACTTTTGACCGATCGGTAAATTACAACTGTGCGGTGCACGAAGTATGAAGTGCGTGCGCCGCGATAAACGGTTCATTCGCCGTGTTCGGACCATGAACGCCCCCCCCCCCCCACTCCTCTTCTGCAGCGGGGGGGGGGAGCCGCGGTGACTGCGCAGCGGTCGCCACATAGCCATATGAGTCTATTCCGTCATGTAGCGATGGCCGATGGCCGTCCTCTGTAGCGGGGGGGGGGGTTGTCCCCACACACACACAGTAGCGGAGGGGGGGGAAGCCGTGGTGACAGTGCTGCTGTGGCCACACCGCCACATCCGAGTGTAATCCGTCATGTAGTGATGGCCGATCTCCGTCCTCTGTAGCAAGGGGGGGGGACACAAACCCCCACCCACACACACACAGACACAGCCCTGAGTGTCACCTTTCATTAGAGCCCAAAATGAAGCTTCTACATTGAATCATTCAAAAGTTACAGATGTTTTTCCAAACTGTGCCATTTGGCACAATTTGGCACAGTTCCAAAACGCCTGGGAACTACCTGAGTAAAAAGCTGTGTAATATATTCATTTTTTGTGGTATTGTTACAAAATTTGGACCTCAGCTGGATAACACTTGGTTCTACATTTCTGTTGCATTTTCCAGCCCGGATCTGAAGCTGTGTGTTATTTGCAAGCATTTGTATCCAAAAAAACACCCAGGCCAAATTTATTTTCTTCAAGTTCAGTATGTTTAGATGACTGTTACTCAGTGGCCGGAGCACTTAGAGAGATTATGACTGTTTTGCCAAAAAATTCAACGTGTTTTCTTTTAAATGAGACCAACCCCATGAAGATGCTGCAAAGGGTTGAAGAACAGCTTTCGATTTACTTTGGGTACATTTGTGGGAATGTGAAAGTGACGAGGCAGAGTTTCTCTCACGAGTCAGGTTTATTCACATTCTCCAACATCAGCAAAAACAGAAAGAGAAAGAATTCCAGACATTCGTCCTTTTTATACCCCAGGACATCAAAGCTCACAGTCACATTGTATTTAATCCCAAGTAACAATGCATCTTCTTTCGGATCTTAACACCTCCACCCATAATCTCTGGCAGCCAGGAAAATCCCCCAAGGCCCGTCTCTCTGCATACCAAAGCCTAAACTTTCACATCCTCCTGTCATCTCCAAAGAGGCTCAGTCCTTTGTTCAATCTAAGATGTGAAGCCTAAAGTGGTATACATATGAAGCATAAAGTAATATACATCTGTGCATATGTGTCCCACATGACCCCCCCCAAACGTCTAAGATGGAACAACGGAATAACAGTCTGCATGTCATGATAACATCATTACACATCAGCCCACGTGCTGCTTGGGCCTCAGTCTCCTCCCGTATCTGCTGTAAGCGGGCTTTGCGACTTCCGCGGCGCCGTCCTGCTGGGGAGCTGCTGTCTGGGGATGAGAACTGTTAGTCAATCCCTGTGGGTGTTCTGGGGAATGTTCCTTAGGGGGTCTGCCGCGCCGAGGAGCCCTGGCCAACAGCACACTCTCGTCTGCCAGCACAAAGGCGGGTTTGAGCCTGTTTATGCCAATCTTTTCTTTCCTGCCCCCCAAATCTGGCAAAAAATGCTTATCCCCTGTTTCCAGCACTCTAAATGGTCCATCATAAGGTGGTCGCAACGGTGGGCGATGTGCATCGTGTCTGACAAAAACAAACGCCGCATTTTTTAAAGCCTTAGGCACAAAAACGCACGGAAAACTGTGGTGAACGGGGCCAGGCAGCGTGCCCGATTCCATGCCACTCTGCAACCGCTGAGCCGGGGAGCAATCCGGCGCAGGATTATCTGGGAGAAATTCCCCAGGCAGCCGAAGTGGCTGCGCAAAAACTAGCTCAGCCGGGGAGGCTTCCAAATCCTCTTTAGGTGCAGAACGCAACCCCAATAAAACCCACGGTAGCCTGTCCACCCAATTTGCATCCGTAAGCGACGCTCTGAGGGCCGCTTTCAATGGCCTATGAAAACGTTAGCATAACCCATTAGCGTGCGGATTGTATGCGGTTGTGCGGTGGATCGTTACCCCCAGGCTGCGGGCCATTGCTGACCAAAGTTTGGAAACAAATTGAGGACCTCTGTCGGACGTAATGTCCGACGGGACTCCAAAGCGCGCTACCCATGCCGTTAAAAACACGCGCGCCACCTCCTCGGCTGTGGTTGACGACAGTGCGACCACTTCCGGCCAGCGCGTGGTGCGGTCCACCATTGTCAGAAGGTGTGTGCACCCCTGTGACGGCGGGAGGGGCTCTACGAGGTCCACGTGAACGTGATCATACCTCTTAGCCGGGATGTGAAACGGCTCCAAGGGAGCTCTCATGTGTCTGTATACTTTGGCTCGTTGACAAGCCATGCAGGCTGCTGCCCACTCTCTAACTTGTTTGCGCAGGCTCGGCCATACAAATTTCTCTCCCACCATTTTGACCGACGCGCGCACTCCCGGGTGCGCCAGAGAATGAATCGAGTCAAAAACGCGGCGGCGCCACGCGACCGGTACCACAGGACGCGGTCGCCCCGTGGAGACATCGCAAATTAGGGGAGGCATGCCTTCTTGCAGCACCCTGTTCTCCAGCCTTAACCCTGTTGGTCCAGACTGGAGCGCGCGCACGTCCGTATCGCTACCCTGATCCGCGGCCATGGCTGCATAATCTATCCCTACGCGGACTGGGGCCGCCACGGCGCGCGAGAGACAGTCTGCCACTACATTCAGTTTACCCGCCACGTGCTGAATATCGGTAGTAAACTCTGAGATTGCGGCCAGCTGCCTCTGCTGCCGGCCTGACCATGGTTCTGAAGCCTTGGCCATCGCGAATGTCAGCGGCTTGTGGTCAATGAACGCGGTGAAACTGCGTCCCTTCAGCCTGAACTGGAAGTGGCAAATGGCCAAGTGGAGAGCTAACAACTCCCTGTCGAATGCGCTGTATTTTCGCTCACTATCGCTCAAAGTCCTGCTGAAAAAGGCGAGCGGTTGCCAAGCCCCGGCTACATGCTGCTCCACGACCGCCCCTATGGCCACATCTGACGCGTCAGTAGTGAGCGCTATGCGGGCCGTTGGGTCTGGATGTGCTAACAATGCAGCATTTGCCAGGGCTGTTTTGACCTCCAAGAATGCTCGCTCTCGCTCCGGAGACCATTCGATCTTATTTGCGGGTTTTTGTTTTTTTAGTGCGGCATACAATGGTTGCATGATCTGCGCTGCGCGGGGGAGGAAACGGTTATAAAAATTCACCATTCCCAAAAACTCCTGTAGCGCCTTGACTGTTTGTGGCTGGGGAAAATTTGTTACCGCGCGCACTTTGTCAGGCAGTGGAACCGCTCCTTCTGGGGAGACGCAATGCCCCAAAAAATCAATCTGCGTCACCCCGAAGTGACACTTCGCTGGGTTGATTATTAACCCGTGCTCTCCCAACCTCCGGAAAACTGCCGTGAGGTGGTTTTCGTGTTCGTCTTCAGACGCGCTGGCTACTAAGATGTCGTCCAGGTAGATGAACACGAAGGGGAGATCGCACAACACTGCGTCCATCATGCATTGGAACGTCTGCGCAGCGCCTTTAAGCCCAAATGGCATGCGCAAAAACTCGAATAGGCCAAACGGAGTTATTACCGCTGTTTTGGGTCTGTCCTCAGCGCACACTGGGACTTGGTGGTAACCGCGGACCAAGTCTATCTTAGAAAAAACGTGCGCCCCCGCCAAATGAACGGAAAAATCTTGGATATGCGGGATTGGGTAGCGGTCGTGCGCTGTGGCGTTGTTCAACCTGCGGAAATCTCCGCAAGGTCGCCACGAGCCATCAGCTTTAGGGACCATGTGAAGCGGGGAAGCCCATGGGCTATTCGAACGCCTGATGATGCCCAACTTTTCCAGGTTGGCGAACTCCTCGCACGCTATGGTCAGTTTAGCTGAATCCAAGCGCCGAGCTTTTGCAAAAACGGGCGGTCCGGTGGTAGTAATAAAATGTTCCACTCCGTGTTTAGCGACGGCTGCTGTAAATGTGGGAACTGTGAGTGCTGGGAACCGAGTGAGCAGTGTGTGGAACTTATTGCTTGCCGTTGCGACGTTGGCTTGTGCTGTGGGCGGGGTCACTCAAGCTGCACAGGGAATAGAATAAAAAGAAAGTGCATTAACCAGGCGCCTGTTAGCAAGATCAACCAACAAACCATGTGAGCACAGAAAATCGGCCCCCAACATATTGAAATTCACTGCAGCTATGATAAAAGTCCACTCAAATGTACGGCCCTGCAGAGACAGAAACAGAGTCTTCTCACCAAAGGTCTTAATCTCCGAGCCGTTCGCTGCTACCACCCGGGGACCTTTGGAACCTGTTAGCCTGTCTGCGTAGGAAGGTGTGATGAAACTCAGCTGGGAGCCTGTGTCCAGGAGGAAATGCCTCCCCGAGCGGGCGTCCAACAAATAAAGCAGCTTGTTCTCCTCCCCGAGGGCCGCAGCTGCTACCGACCCCCGGTCTTGGCGTTTCCCGAACGCCCGAACTGGCACGGTGGTACACATTTGCGTGCCCTCTCTGCGAAGCGGCGATGGTAGAAACAAAGGACGTCGTCTGATCCGTGTTTCTTGGCCCCTGCCGCCGCCATCGTCGGTGAGTCTGGTACTGCTGTCTCTGGCCCCCTGCCATCTCTGGACGCCGCACTGTGCTCCGCTGCAGCGGCCGTGTCCGCGCGCCGTTTGGTGACGTTGACAATTCGTTGCGCCTCCTGGCCCAGCGCATGGTAGTCTTGTTGGGCCAACAGTGGTGAACTGGCCAGGGTCGCTCTCACCGCTGACGGTAGGGTCCTGAGGAAGAGGTGGGTGAAGATGAAGTGATCATCGTCAGAGTCCTTCAACCTCAACAGTTTCTGCATCAGGTCCGCGGGCCTGTCGCTTTCAAATTCAGTCAGCGCCAGGAGCCCCTCTGCTCGCTCCTCTGCCGAGGGGGTGAAGTACCGGATGAGTGCAGCCTTCAACGTGCCGTACTTGTCGCTGTCCGGCGGCTGGTCGATCAGGCTCTCCACATGCTGGGCTGTGTGGTTGTCCAGTTTTGCAACCGCATGGTAGAACTTTGTGGCGTCTACCGAAATCCCCCGGAGGTTGAACTGCGCTTCAACCGCATTAAACCAGGAGCGCGGATTGTTCTGCCAGAAGTCCGGTAGCTGGACTGTGGCTGCATTCGCTTGGCTGGCTCCTGACGAGTCTGGCTCGGGGGAATTTCTTTCACTCACGATACGTCTTAGGGTCACCAGTGTGGGAATGTGAAAGTGACGAGGCAGAGTTTATCTCACGAGTCAGGTTTATTCACATTCTCCAACATCAGCAAAAACCGAAAGAGAAAGAATTCCAGACATTCGTCCTTTTTATACCCCAGGTCATCAAAGCTCACAGTCACATTGTATTTAATCCCAAGTAACAATGCATCTTCTTCCGGATCTTAACACCTCCACCCATAATCTCTGGCAGCCAGGAAAATCCCCCAAGGCCGTCTCTCTGCATACCAAAGCCTAAACTTTCACATCCTCCTGTCATCTCCAAAGAGGCTCAGTCCTTTGTTCAAGCTAAGATGTGAAGCCTAAAGTGGTATACATATGAAGCATAAAGTAATATACATCTGTGCATATGTGTCCCACACATTATTTTTTGGCGTGTTTAGGAAAATTGACCGGAGTGCAAGGGGTTAAAGTATACAATAAAAATTCTTTCACAGAACCTTTCAGTGTGGAGTTTGCAAGTTCTTCCCTGTGTTATGTGGGCTTACTCTGGTGGCTCTGGTTTCCTCCCATAATCCGAAGACATGCATGCTAGGTTAATTGGTGACTACAAGTTGTCCCTAGATATCTGTCACTAGTAGGCCTTTAGAAGAGCGAGTATTCACATTAGTTCTGTAAACATTCTAAATTTATCCATGTCAGCTCATTTTTACAGGTTATTCCAGGATGGTTATTCTAACTTTTGACACCAACATTGGAAAAAAACAAAACAAAACTAGGGCAGTGCGGTGGCGGAGTGGTACTGCAGCAGCACAGCAGCTCACTCTTGGCTGGGGGATCCTGGGTTCGATCCCAGCCCCCGACCAACAGTGATCTGTGTGGAGTTTGCATGTTCTCCCCGTGTCTGCATGGGTTTACTCCGGGATTTCTCCCGTTTCCTCCCACATGCCAAAAACATGCAAGTTAGGTTAATTGGCATCAAACTGGGGATTCTAAATTGTCCTTAGGTATGACTGTGAGAGTGAATGGTTGTCTGTCTCTGTGTTGGCCCTGCGATGGACTGGCGATCTGTCCAGGGTGTACCCTGCCTCTCGCCCAAAGATGCTGGGATAGGCTCCAGCCCCCCCCCCCCCCCCCGGCGACCCGAAAAGGATTAAGTGGAAGAAGATGGATGGATGGATGGATGGAAAAAACAAAACTAAGGTTGTACTCAAATATTAGATTAACTGGATATTCTTTTGCTACCCTGGTACTCTGGTTTTTAAGTTTAGTATTCAGATACTCACTGTTCACCCAAACCACTTGATTTTAATCAGGGTAAATGAAAAACTGATGCTCACTAAATTTGCAAAAAAAAAAAAAAAAGGGCAAAAATTCATAAATCTGGTTCTTAAAACACTGTTGTGGTCATTTTTGCATCGCTGGCTTAGAGACAAACAGAAAACTGGGACCAGGGCAAACATTATATCTTTCAGTCCTTTAGAAAGTGATCAGCATCTGTGTGAAACACTGAGTTGCTTAAGCTTGCTGATAAACGCACAAACCACCAGCCCTGAAACCTACTTCCACCTCTCTGGATAATCATACACTAACAGAAACACTTCTCAAATTAAATGACGCTCAGTGTAACTTCTCACTGGTGATCTACACAGCTGATGCAGAACTATTGTCTTTACAGGCAGGCAGTGGTGGACTCCCTGATCGCCCCACTGAAGGATCTGAGAAGCTGGAGCAGACAGGACTCTTAACCTGACCTGATGGCTTCCAGCGATGTAGACATCCTTGGTGACGGTATGAAACGCAAGTTTATTTTTGTATATTTGATCATTGGTGTAATTGGTGTGATTGGTAGTATGGGTTATGTACAGTATGAAGTGGGTGCATAGATACAGGAGGATTACAGGCAATCCCAGTTGGCAGGTAGACACTGAATCATCAAAGCAGCTTTCAGATCATACATGGAAACCTGTCTGATGCCTGGCTGCTGTCTCCTTTGGCAGGAGGTCAAAACAATCAACAGGTTTTTCTGTTTCATTCAGTCATCATGAAAATTTGTGCTAATAATATTTCCAGTCAATTGTACTTATTGACATCCTGCAAATTGTTAATGATCCTTTCACTCTTATGTGATGTTGGGCAATTTTAGTGAATTTCACGACAACAACCTTAAGAAAACTGTGTCGGTGTTTGCTGTGCGTTAGTCTTGTCAAGGCCATTGTCTTGTGTAATGGTTTATGCAGCACAGACCTGTGAGTTTTAAAAATGGCTCTCATTTTCATCTCAGTATTTGTTTTCACACTGTGAGCAGATATTTCTCCTATTGATGAAACAATAAGTGTCCTGCTCTTCTGCTGTCAGCTACTGAAATATTTCCAACGATAAAAGTGGGGGAAAAAAGAGATGGGACAGGCTAATGGAGTCTCGTACAGCTTCAATATGCCGGCTGATTCCTGTTCTCATTGCTCCTCTTGTTTGTTCTTTTTTTAATGTTAAAACTGGCTAATTGTTATCATATACTCCAATCAGCTGCTTTATGTAGAATCTCAGTGAAGTCAGGCCATTGTCACGCTTAGTCATGAGATTTTTTTTTTTATGTTCATAGCTGGCATTAGACTATGGGAGTTCTTTCATTGCTTTTTGTTTTCACTCTCCAAAATTCAGTTTCAGCTCCCACAGGTCCCCTCCGTATTAGTTATGAGACAGATACACAATAATGGATGAGTTGCTGAACATCAGCTAAATGGCCAGAAATTTCCCTCAGGAGCTGTTACACTGAAAATAGAGCTAAAAGGAGGTTGATATTGGATGTGTTCTTCAGGTGGATGATTGCTCATGTAAATACTGCAGTATTATTGCTGGATGTGTAAATAGCTGCTCCATGTTGGCTGCAATGGTAGCATTATATTGGTGCCTGCTTTAGCTTGCCAAGTGGATGAGCAGTCGCTTTTCATATGGATATGTATCCGATATGTGATCAGGCAACTTGACAGAGCGGTCAGATCAGAATTCATATGATTTGCAGTAAAAACCTCTGCACATGTGTATGCTGCAAAGGCCATTGCTTAACCTTGTTGTTAGCATCAGTGCTGGAGGTTGCTGCTGAAAATGGATCGGGGTGCCAGGTGTCTGGCTTCCTTATTTTGGACCTCATTGCATACAGTCAGTTAACTCTGGGTGTCTGCGGAACTTTTAAAAGTCTTAGTCTTAAATTTGTTTACCCAAAATTAGGGTTGTATAGGGGTGGGAAAAAAAGATCGATTCAGTGATGGATCACGATACTTGGCACTGGCGACAATGCATCGATCCATAAAGGCATGGATCGATCTTTTATTAAAAAAAATGTACACAATATACTTTTGGGTAATCAGTTAATCAATGGCATTTTCAGTCCACTAGATGGCGCAAAGCAAGCACCCAGTCAAGTGAAGTCATAGCTTGTCTCAGTGATTTGCAGCCAGCTTTGAAAGTTAGGAAGCAGTTTGCTCAAATGTCGGGCCTTTTTTGCATTTTATAACAAAGATGGAAGGAAAGACCTTGACATGACACACAACCCGCAAGAAGCGCTGCACAAAAAAAAGAAAAAACACTCAGAACACGGCGGGCCAGCACACGACTCAGAGCAGCATTAGCAACGGCTAAGCTAAAGAGACACCGGCATGGAGCTTTTTCTCCAATCGTCAAGTCAGTAAAGCTTATTTATGAAGCGCTTTTCACAGATATATAGTCACAAAGTGCTGCACAATAAAATGAAATAAAAGGAAATTGATACATAAAATAATTTTAAAAATACAAACATAAGTTAAAACACAAGACTTACCATTAAAAAGCAGTTGAATTGAAACTCAACGGAAACCCTCGTTAAACAAAAAAGTTTTCAGCTGCTTTTTAAAAGAGTCCACAGAGTCGGCTAAACGTAGCTGGAGTGGGAGTCTATTCCAAACAGCCCCGTCCACCGTCCTGCCTGTGTGCAGAGACGTGTCGCAGCAGAAAATGAAGCCTCAAGGATACTTTATCTGAAAGAGATGTCAACAGTTTTACTTTGGGACATGATTTGAGGTTGAATAAGGTGGAAAAAATTTGAGATATATTGGATTGAGATAATCGATTATCACGATATCGTGATTGTCGTTGAATCGTGATAGCATCGAATCGTGACCCAAGAATCACAATCGCAATCTGAATTGAATGGAGAGGTCCCTCGTGATTCCCACCCCTAGGGCTGTACTTATTCTTAAAAATGACAACTAATCCTTAAATCTGCCTTTTAAAGGTCCTAAAAATATGATAAAAATCATAGTTATGTTTGTTTGTTTGTGGGTTTTTTTGCATTGTGATGTGAAGTCCTTGCTTTCAGGTTGGGGAATTTGGAGCTGGTGTTTCTGCGTTTTAACATAATGGAAAGCAGAGCTGAGCAGAATTAACATCAATCATTTCTTGTGAATTTGTGGATTTTTTTTGTCGTAAATGTGCAGCTTTTTTCTTACAAATTAACAACTTTTTCACATTTTTTTTTCCGAGTTACAATTTCTTCCCAGAAATTTGTAAGCTTTATTTGTTGTAAACCTGTGAGCCTTTTTTGTCATAAATGCGTGAGCTTTTATCTCAGAAGTTTGAGGCATTTTTCCTTTCATTTGTGACTCTTGGTTGTGGGGGCGGAAGCTAGTTTCAGTTTAAAAAAAACCCCACCTTAAATGCGCAGAGGAGGGATAGTGGCTGTATTGGACAAAGGATGTTGAGGATGGAGCTGCCAGGCAGGCGGAAAAGAGGAAGACTGCAGAGAAGATTCATGGAGGACATGGGGGGGGGGGGGGTGCTGGTGCGACAGAAGAGGGGGCAGTGGATCGGAGTTGATGGAGGCAGTTGATCCACTGTGGCGACCCCTAAAGGGAGCAGCCAAAAGAAGAAGAATTATCTAATATGAGCACTGATGCTGGGACTGCCAGATTTACTGAGAGCTGGATTGATGACTGGAAAATTTCAGTAATTTGTGAATGTAAGGTGGGTCTTAAATTTGATCAAGTGGCCTTAAAAAGGTCTTAAAAAGTCTTAAGTGTAGCTTCCTAAGGATACCATTATGTGGCTGTCCTTTTAGTGCCTATGCTTTCTCATTTCAAAGTGAACAAGTGTTTCTGGTCACACAGTTATGAGGTGCTTTGGCATTGTTGATGTGCTGACGTATCGATGTGTGCCTGGGTGCCATTTCAGACAGATCCTTTCATACACAGGCAGATCTAATCTGGCATTTAAAAAAATGGAATTGTATAATCTGGCTTGTAATGTGAAACTAGCCTACAAACTCAGGACGAAACAAGCTAAGAGCTGGCATTCACCATCACGCCACCAGCCAGCCAACAGCTCTTTGTGCTTGTGTTGTGGTGGACACACAGACGTGACCTGTTTGTGACTCACATTTTAGATCAGAACAAAAGCAGAGCTTCCTTGGTGATTACAGGAAGCTGCAAGAATCTTAGCTTTGGTATGCAAGGCTTGAGACTGTGGGGGGTATAATTAAAGGATTAAAGAAGGGATGCATGGGAGACAGTGGAAGTGATATTATGGAGTGAGGATGTATTGTTACTGTCTTTATAATGCAACGTGGTCTGTGATACATGTGACCTGTGAACTGTAAGAGTCCTGATATTTAAGGACGAGAGTTTCCTGTGTGGCTCTCTTTTTTCTGCTTTCTGCTTTGAGATGATGGTGATGTGAATAAAGCTGACTTGAGAGAGAACTCTGCCTCGTCATTCTCACATCTCCACAGTGTGCTTTTTTTTTTAGTGTGTGGGTGTGAGTTTTGCGTTTTGTTTTTTTTTGTTTGTTTTTTTTCCCCCTGTAACTTCCTTTTTGGAGGATTTCCATTTTAGTTTGGTGTTTTTATTTGACAAACTTTTTTCTGCAGTGTATGGGGAAGGGGGGGGGGGCTGAAAAGTTCATAGTGGTCAAATTTCACCAAATACGGTTTATTTTCAACTGCAGGGATCCAAGTGCTGCAACACTGATGGAAGAAGTGTGTGGAGTGAAGGGGAGACTGTGTTGAAAAATAAACTACATTTGGTCAAATTTGACCACTATGAACTTTTCAGCCCCCCCTCCCCTCGTAGCTTAACCTGCAATCTGCCCTTCTCCTTCACTTTTTTTTTTTTCCACAATATCTTTATTGAACCTTTTTTTTTAACAAACATAATACAAACAATCAAACACTAACACTAAAGTACTACAAAAAAAAAAAAATGCACTAAAAACACCAACAACCACCAACAAAATCAAGTCTTCAACAATGCTCCTCTGTTTAGTCTAGACAATCCAATACATTAGTATACATATTATGTTCACCAGTTTGGAATTTACAAGGTCCACACACATCATTCACCTTCTTCTTCAAGAGTTATGTTTAAATTTTTTACATAATCAATAAAAGGTCTCCATATATTCTCAAACACAATTTCCTTTGATTTCAGTATATATGTTATTCTTTCTAATGGAAGGTTTGTTAACATCTGTCTTAACCACTGAGTCACATCTGGTCTATGAGTCTTTTTCCATAATAGTGCAATACATTTTTTGGCATTAAGCAAACTGAGGTCTATGAATGTTCTTTCACTTTTATTAAAATTATGCTTTTCTGGGTACAGACCCAACAAAAACAGTTTAGGATTCAATATGATTTGTTTTGAGATTATTTTTTCAATTGTTACCCTCACCTCTTCCCAAAACATTCTTATTAATCTACATTCCCATAAACAATGAAATAGGGTTCCTTTACTTTCCATGCATTTTGTGCATGTATCTGGTATATTTTTGTTATATCTATTTAACTCCTCCGGTGTAACATACATCCGCATTAGCCATTTGAAATGTATCAATTTAAGGCGTACATTTATTGATTTGGTTTGAGCTTCTGTACAAGCCAATTCCCATTGTTCCTCTGAAATTTCAATTTGCAGATCTTCTTTCCAGTAGTTTAATCTTTTCAGTGAATTTTCACTTGAAGATAGTGTCAATGAGTTATAAAACTCTGAAATAATACCCTTTCTTTTACTATCTTTCATCATCATTTTTTCCAAGGATGAATAAATAGGTCGAGTGAGAGCTTTATTTTGATTTGATCGAATAAAGTTTCTAAGTTGAAGATATTTAAAAAAATGTGTTCTATTGAGATTAAATTTGATCCTCAGCTCTTCAAAAGACATTATGTTGTCTGCACATGGCAAATATAAATCCTGAATCTTTTGTATCCCTTTTAAATTCCATACTTTAAATACAGCGTCCGCTCTCCCTGGTTTAAAATATTGATTACCCCATATTGGACTAAATTGTGACAATAACTGTGGTTCTTTTAAATAGTTTTTAGCTTCACACCATATTTTGATCATATGCTTTACAAATGGATTTTTAACTTGTTTTTGTAATTTTTTTGCCGAATCTGAGTATATGAATATGGGAAGAGGTAAAGGTAAATTGTATGATTCCATTTCAGTCCAGTGAGGGAGATCATTTGATGAAAAATAATATGTCATAGACCTCAGTTGTGCCGACCAATAATACAACATAAAATTTGGACATTTCAGACCTCCACGATCAAATGGTAAATATAATAAAGACAAACGTAATCTAGCCCTCCTGTTGTTCCATATAAATTCCACTAACTTTTTTTTTATTCTTGAGAATAGATCTAAAGGTGGTGATAAGGGAATGTATTGAAATAAATAAAGTATTTTAGGTAAAATATTACTTTTAAGTATATTGATTCTCCCGATCATCGACATTGGTAGTGACATCCATCTCTGAGTTAACTCATTGATATCTGACATTAAGGCTTCATAGTTGACACTGGCGACTGATTCTAGCTTAGGCATAATTTGGATTCCTAAATATTTAAACTGATTTACAACATTGAATTGATTTACCTCAGGGGCTGGGTAATTTCTCTGGGTCTCATTTAGCATTAATATTGAAGATTTAGTTTTATTTATTTTATATCCTGATATTTCCCCAAAATTCTTTATTAAATTCAACAAGGTTGGAATTGATTTTTTTAGATTCGACATAAACAAAATTATGTCATCGGCGTACAGGGAGATTTTATGTTCTGTTGGTCCAACTTTAATTCCATATATTTGTGAATGTAAACGTATCGCTATCGCTAAAGGTTCAATTGCCATAGTAAACAGTAAAGGTGAAAGTGGACAGCCTTGTCGACATCCTCTATTGATTTTTATTGGTTTTGAAATATTGTTATTTGTTAGGATTTCTGCTGTAGCATTATTGTATATTATTTGAACCCATTTTATGAAATTATTTCCAAGTCCAAACCTTTGTAGGACTTCAAAAAGAAAGGGCCATTCAACTCTATCAAAGGCCTTTTCGGCGTCCAATGATAGGAGAGCTGTATCCGGTGCTTCTTTATTAAAATAAATAATATTAAATAGTCTTCTTACATTATGGAAGCCTTGTCTACCCTTTATAAAGCCATTCTGATCTCGATTAATAATATTTGGTAAAATTTCTTGTATTCGTCTTGCTAAAATTTTACAGATTATCTTAAGGTCGGCGTTTAATAGGCTTATTGGTCTCATATTTTCACATTTATTAGAGGGCTTACCTGGTTTTGGCAGCAGTATAATTAAGGCATTATTTATGTATGATGGTAAATTATTATTTTGAAATGCTTCTAAAACCATTTCCAAAAAAGGTTTTATTAATTTATTCTTAAATTTTTTATAAAGGTCAACTGGAAGACCATCTGGTCCTGCACTTTTTCCTGATTTCATATTATCAATGGCTAGCCCAACTTCTTCTTGACTAATTTTAGACTCCAATATCTCCCTATTTTCATTTGGAATACACGGTATAGATAGTTCGTTCAAAAACCCATTTAGTTTTGTTAAATCAGGTTCATTTTTGGTATCATATAATTTTTCATAGTAATCTCTAAAGGCTCTATTAATTTCTAAAGGATCTATAACTACCTGTCCGTTACTTATAATACTGGTAATTGGTGTTTTAATTTCCAATTGTTTAATCTGCCATGCTAATAATTTTCCTGATTTTTCACCTTGTTCATAAAAAGATTGTTTCAATCTTAGAAGACTCGAGGCAGCTCTATTCGCTGATTTTTTGTCGTATTCAGCTCTCAAAATCAGTAATTCATTCTCCAACCTTGGGTCACTTCCTGCATACACTTTTTCCTGAAGACTTTTTATTTTATGTTCCAATTTAGCTCTCTCCTCTCGAGTCTTCTTAGATTTTGATCCTGTATAACTAATAATATGTCCCCTAATAAAAGCTTTGAAAGCCTCCCACTTTACACATGCTGATGTTTGTGTAGTATTGATGTCAAAGAACTCGTCTATCTGTTTTTCTATATACTTGACAAATTCCTCATCCTGAAGCCATTTATGCTGAAATTGCCATCTACCTGATTCCTTTGTCAATTTTTTATCTACATATATTAGACAACAGGGTGCATGATCAGAGATCACGATGTTATCATAAAAGCAGTTTTGAATCTTGGACCTTAATTCTGTGGAAATCAAAAAATAATCAATACGTGAGAATGTCTTGTAGGTACTGGAATAACAAGAATAGGCTTTAACTTGTGGTTTCATTTCTCTCCATATATCTAACAATCTCAATTCTTTCATAAAATGGTTAATAGTCATCCTGCATCCAATGTGCGTACAATCCAGTCCTGTTGATCTATCCACACCTGGATTCAATGTACAATTAAAATCCCCTGCTATTATATGTTGCCCTGTAAGTGATGATAAGATGAGAAATAAATTAGCAAAGAACTTCTGATCATCTATATTGGGACCATATAAGTTCACAAGATTTATATTTTCTAATAGCAAAGAACCTTGAATGATTACATATCTTCCAAATTTGTCTCCAATTACATTTTTCACTTGAAAAGGAACTGATTTATGTATGAGAGTCATAACTCCCCTGGCTCGGGATGAAAATGAAGAGGTGAATACACTTCCCTGCCATCTACTCCTAATTCTTTTAACATCCTCCTCTATCAGATGAGTTTCTTGTAAAAACACAATTCTTGAACCCATGTCCTTTATTTTATTCATAACTTGTTTAAGTTTTTTTAAATTTTGTAGACCTCTGCAATTCCATGAAGTTAAATTAAGATTAACACTTTGGTCCATGATCAATAGAGAGTTTGGGATTACCTTGCAGTGTAAACATGCTCATACAGAGAAGCAAAAACATGAGTGGTTGAACATTCATCCTACAAACTACACACAAACAAATTTCCCCTTCCCACACTTGTGGCAAACCCCCCAAAATCAAAAGAAAAATTCTGTCTCCCGATATAGCCATCGACCGTTCCACACCCACGGGGAACAGCCTAAGCCACTCCTTCTTCATCCTCCCAATCACCCTAACTCTACTGCTTTTAATGACGTAACATTAACTCTCCTCTGTAGTTTTCCAACTTAACTCCAAAGTTTTTAACAACTTTGTACATCATAGTTTTTTTTTTGTTTGTTTGTTTTGTTTTTTTGTTTTTTTAATATATAATACAATCTATATTTTGTAAACTTACTATTTACTTCAAGTCAGTCAGATGCCTGTGCAAATGCTTAATTATTCTACCTTATATTTTGTTCATGCTTAGCTCCCACCAGTCTCTTCTTCTTCTTTGATCTTCTTGATGAACTCCTGCGCCTCCTCTGGGGTCTTGAAGATGTGGGTTCTGCCCTCATACGTGGTCAGCAGTCTCGCAGGATAGATTACACCATGACGAATCCCAAGGTTGCGCAGCTCCTTACGTACAGGATCAAACTGCTTCCTCAATTGCTGGATTCCTGTGGCCAAATCTGGGTAGAACCGCACCTGCTGGTCCTGGTGTTTAATCTCTCCTTTAGCACGTGCAGCGTTGAAGATCTTCATCCTGTCTCTGTTGCTAAGAAACTTCATAATTAAGGTCCTCGGCGGTCCCTTATGTCTCCGTGGGCCAATACGATGTGCTTTTTCCAGAACCACTGCTGATTGCAACTCCTCGCTGCCCAGCACCTCCAGAATCCACTTTTCCAGAAAGGAACATACGTCCCGACCTTCTGATTCCTCTGGAAGACCCACCAGCCTCAAATTATTCTGTCTCGACCGAGATTCCAAATCCAGAATATTATCTTCCAGAGATTTATTTTTTTTTTCCAAAGTGCGCACCTTTAATTGAAGACGGGTGACGTCATCTTCAGCACTAGCGAGACGGAGCTCCATCTGCGCCGTTCGTTCTACACAGTCACCCAATTCCTTTCTTATTCCTTCCAGCGCTGTCATAATCCCATCAAATCTAGAGGAAAAGTCCGCTCTCATTGAACTCATGGCAGCCATCAGCACATCTGCGCCATTCCCCGCAGATTTCGCACCTTTGCCAGCCTCCTCCGCCATATATGGAGTTTTGTTTACTGCGTCACAGACCTGAAAGTCCGTTAATTTGGACTGTTTCGGCGGCTCGCTTTTTCCTTTTCCTGGTTTTCCAGCCTTAGGCTTCGCCGACATATCCTCGCCCAAATGCTGGGATACGTTCTGTCCCAAATGAGAGAGTTATTTGCCGATTTTTTTTCTCCAGGAGCAGAGCAGAGCGAGACACGTCCGTCCTACGTGGCAGCCATAACCGGAAGTCTTCTCCTTCACTTTTAACCTGGTTACAGTTTCTGTTGTTGCTTCCCCTCATCCCCTGGATTCAAACATCTGTGGAACATAACTGTTAAGATTTGAGGAACAGTATGTGTTCATATGTGAAGCTCCATGTTGTCCGTTTTCATCCTTGTTGAAACAACTTTCCTTCATTTTTCCTCCCTCTCCTCACAGGTTCTTTATTCTCTGACCAAATTCCATCAGAGATGGATGCTCTGTGTCCGTCTCCACCTGGGCCCTCCAGACCTCAGCGCAACTACGAGAGGCTTGGAGGACAGACGGGAACCTCGTAAGTGAACAGCTCAACAGTTTCCATCAAACTCTGACTGAAAGCAAAATGGTAAACATGTAGGTGACCTGGTTCTAATTTAGACAAAACTAATTATTTTATTTCTCCAGTTTTTGCCAGACTCTCATCCACCTATTGAAAGGGAACATTGGTACGGGTCTGCTGGGTCTGCCTCTGGCTGTAAAGAACGCCGGGCTGGTGGTAAGCATAAAAAGCTTTTATTATTCAGATGCCACAGGCCACATGACACCAAATTAGATTTGGCTGCTGTTCCTGTCAATTATTTCTGACAAAATACAGACAGGGCTGTTGGTTAGAGGGTTGTTTTTCCCCTTGCAAACCACCTGTGAACGTCAAGTTATGAAAACTCACAAATTGACAAGGGAAAAGCAGCACATTTATGATAAAGTCTCAAAACTTAAAAAACCCCAGAAATTTACAAGGGAAGGATATTTTTAAAAAGCGTGTGAGTGAAGTAAAAAAAATGGTGCCATTAGATCGTGCTGCATTTGTGCCATTAAAAGAACAATTTGTGCTGTGTCCACTTTTGAGATGTCTTAATTGCAACTAGAGGGCACTCGGAGAGTGCATGCTTCTGCCAAGGTCTGTCTCTCTGCTGGCTAGCTGTTTGACTGTGAACAGGATTAATAGAATAGAATAGGCTTTATTGTCATTGTACAGTTGTACAGTACAACAAAACTGTGGGCGCTCCACCAGGCTGCTGCGCAATAAAGTAAGAGAGAAGAATTTTAATTAAACACAGTCCCAGAACACATGATTGAACATACGACTGAAATAAAAATGATGAATAGACCATAGGTATATACACAGGTATGGTAGTGGCTTCACGGATGGAACTATGTACAGTCACGCGAAAAAATTAGGACACCCTGTATAAGCCTGTGTTTTGGTTTTTTTTTTGTTTTTTTTTTAACATATTTGGACATATGGATATTTAATATCAGTGTTTAAAATACTGGGAGATTCATGTAATACAACTAAACAATTAAAAATGAATTAAAGACTTTTTAAAAATTTTCTGTAAAATATAATTCTAAACAAATAGTGGGGAATAAATTAGGACACCCCCCATCTTTTTTAGGACACTCCCACATTCATTCCCATTTAAAATGGCTAAAATAAATGTTAAAAAATGCAAATTAAAAACAAAAACAAGGTTAGACATAGATGTGTGAACATTTCTTAATAAAGAACTGAATATTTAATGGGGTATCCTAATTTTTTCACAAGACTGTACATAAGAATGTGGAGTGCAGAACACACAATTCAGTAAAATGGCCCAAGGATTATGGAAAATATGCACAGTAGTGATTTCATGGATGGGTCAATATACATGAAAGTGCGGAGTGCAAAGACAGGTGAGTTATTGTGATAATTAAAAGGTCCTCAGTTCTGTGCATGTGAGCGTTCAGAGGGAGGGGGGTGGGGCCTCTGACTGTTTGCAGTTTGGATGGTCCAGGGGAAGAAACTGTTTGTCAGTCTGGAGGTGTGGGACCTGATCGATCTGAACCGTCATCCAGAGGGAAGCAGGTCAGACAGGTGGTGGGGAGAATGTGAGGGGTTTCCTGTAATGGCCTTTATCCTTCTGAGACAGGAGGATCTGGAGATGTCCTCCAGGGAGGGCAGAGGGCCACTGATAATTTTTTGGGTGGTGTTGATGACCCTCTGCATAGCCTTCCTGTTCTTGGCCGTGGAGCTGGCGAACCACACATGCAGACAGTAGGTGAGCACGCTCTCCACTGAGCAGCGGTAGAAGGCCAGCAGCAACTTCTGGTCCATGTTGTGCTTCCTCAGGACACGGAGGAAGTGCAGCCACTGCTGGGCTTTCTTCACCAGGGCCTTGGTGTTGACAGTTCAGGAGAGGTCAGAGGAGATGTGGGTGCCCAGGAACCTGAAGACGGGGACGTTTTCCACACGGTCGCCATTTATGAGGGAGGGGGTGGTGTCCTGTCTGTTCTTTCTGAAGTCCAGTATGAGTTCTTTGTTTTTATTGGACATTCAGTTTCAAGTTGTTTGCTTGGCACCACAGCAGCAGATTCTCTACCTCTGCCCTGTATGCCTTCTCATCGTCGTCTGTGATGAGCCCAACCAAGGTGGTGTCGTCTGGGTATTTCACGATGACAGTGGTTGGGTGGGTTGGAATACAGTCAAAGGTGCACAGGGAGTACAGAAGAGGGCTTAGCACACAGCCTTGGGAGGAGCCAGTACTGACAGTCAGTGTGGAGGAGTGGTAGGGGCCAAGTCTGACTGTTTGTGGGTGGTTGGTGAGAAAGTTTTTTATGCTGGGGGGTGGGGGGAGGGGGATCTGGAGGAGGTGCAGTTTGTTGATCAGGATGTCCGGGATGATGGTGTTAAAAGCTGAGCTGTAGTCCACAAAGAGCATACCTGCCAACTACTCCGGTTTTGCCGTAATGGTTACGGTTTTCAAGACCCCATTCCGGGTTACGGCTTTATTAATCAAAATTACGGTTTTTCACTAAAAATTCAGTCAAAAATTTTAAATCGTAAAAAAAAACACGAAAGCAACTCCAAACACGAGATCGCTAGGAATCGTATCTAAATTTAGAACATAGCGTCAGTAGCGTTTCTTTTCGTGGTTCGCTGCTACGCTTTACCTGAAGCGTTTGCTAAGCTAACGCTATCGCTATTGAGGTTTCTATTCTCGCGCGAAATCCCGGAGAGGCGTGCGTACATGGCGAGATGTAAACACAATGTAAACTGCTGCAGACGTTCGCACGACTGCACTTCAACCCTGGCAAATGGACCATGGATTCGACATCTAAAGGGAGAATACATTTTATATAATGCCTAAGATTCTGAAGAACATGTGCTGTGTAATTGCAAGCCTTGTCATGCTTGGTGTATCATGTAAACACATAAAATATCAGAGCGATTTTGCCGTCTTTTACGCGCGTGTCTGTTAAACAGTGCTAGTATACCCTGCTGATATTTCTAGTCTTCTAGTTACCTCCGCAAAGGAGGTTATGTGATCATCAGCATTGGTTTGTCTGTTTGTCTGTTTGTTTGTTAGCAAGATGACTCAAAAAGTTATGGATGGATTTTCATGAAATTTTCACAGATTGTCAGAAATGGGGTATCCTACAGATGATTAGATTTTGGTGGTGATCCGGATCACCGTCTGGATCCAGGAATTTTTTAAAGGATTCTTTTTTTTTTTTTTTTTAATTTAACATTGCGAGATAGGGCCATTTTCAATATTTTATTTATGATGTTAAACACTGTATAGGGGGAACTGTGGCGCTTGGCGGAGGTCTGCGCTCTCCGAGTGCTTTTCTAGTATTCATAATACATCACATCTGGCCTATTCAAAGTTCTATGCAGTGTTAAGATAGTCTTTTGAATGCAAATTTAATGAATGAATGAATCTTTGTTTCGGATAGATTAAAAGTAAAGATTAAAAAGAAACAGAATAATATAATAAAGGCGAAAAAATCCAACAAGGTCAAATTAAACAATAACTCTTCTGATTATACAGTTCAACATAAGTTATCTGAAATGGGTGATGGCTGAAGCCGCAGCTTATATTGCCCACCCATATTCCATCCAAGAATTCAAAAGAAAAACAAAACAAGAGCGATTACAATTCAGAACAAAGCTAAGACAAAATGTGACAAAAAAAAACTAAGTAACAACACAACACAGACTGGATATGACAATCCTTATGTGATTTTACATGTCATCTTGTATATATGTTTGAAGTATTTCTTCCTTTAGTTTTTGTTTAAATTGTCCAAGCGTTGTACATGATTTTAATTCAGGTCCAAAATCGTTCCATAATCTGACTCCTTGCACTGAAACACAGTGTTGCTTGGTGGTTGTTCTCACTGAAGGTTTTTGAAATATACATGATCCTCTGAAATGATATTGTTTCTCCCTTATTTGGAACAGCTTTTGGATATTTGCGGGCAGTGATAGATTCTTAGCTTTAAACATTATTACTGCAGTTTTAAAGTCAACCAGATCTTTCAACTTGAGAGCTTTTAATTTAAGAAAAAGTGGGTTTGTTGGTTCCCTGTAAGCAGCTTTGTTTATTATTCTAATAGCTCTCTTCTGAAGCATAAAGACTGGATATATGTTTGTTTTATATGTATTTCCCCATACTTCAGTACAATATGTCATGTATGGGAGTATTAATGAATGATACAAAGTATATAATGTGGGTTGTTGATTCAGCAAATATTTCGCTCTGTGTAGTATTGCAATTGATTTAGATATTTTACCTTTAATATAATTAATATGTGACTTCTATGTCAAATGCTAATATTTGTTTGACACTGCGGCCCCTGGACCCTGGCTAGCTACTAGGCTTTTCAGGTTTGAAAGTTGAAGAAATATGAGGTTGTTAGCTACATTTAACTAGATTTAATGCTAATATTTGTTTGGCAAATATTAGCATTATTATTATTAGCATTAGCATTATTAGCATTAGCATTAGCATCGGCCCCTGGACCCCGGCTAGCTACTAGGCTTTTCAGGTTTGAAAAGTTGGCGGGTATGAAAGAGCATCCTCACGTAGCTCTTTGGGTTCTCCAGGTGGCTCAGTGCTTTGTGGAGAGTGGTGGTGACCCATTAATCTGTTCTGGATCACTTTTTCCTTTTCTTTAACATTGCAAGATGGGTTCATGGTGGAGGTGTGTGCTCATGGATCACCTCCGACATCAAATGGGTTCATCCTTAACCCACGGGCCACCTCTGGTGAAAATTTTATCATCAAAGTCTGTCCAGTGTCTTTTCTCCTCTGCTGTAGGTGGCGCTGTGACGGACTGCCCCTGGCTGGGAGGTACCTATGAAAGCCGTCTCTGCGTGCCTCTCAGTAGTGTTCTGCTCCCGTGGAGGCTGGTCACCTTCCCGTTGCTCTGCTCT
This sequence comes from Pholidichthys leucotaenia, assembly GCA_020510985.1. Classification (NCBI taxonomy): domain Eukaryota; kingdom Metazoa; phylum Chordata; class Actinopteri; order Cichliformes; family Pholidichthyidae; genus Pholidichthys; species Pholidichthys leucotaenia. The sequence continues at coordinate 328,362,520 of CM035840.1, read as the reverse complement.
ACCTGGTTCTGTTTTCTGTTGCCTAGTTGGGGCTGTGCTGGCGGCTCTGTTTGTTGTTTGTAGCCGTTGGGCTTTTCCGGTTTCTGGGTTGGCCGCTGGGCGTCGTTGCAGCCCCTGACAGAGGCGTGTGCAGTCACTGGACTGGTTAGTGACTGTTTTTGTTTGTTTCACGCATCCCATGCATACACACACACCACTGATTTTACAGACACTTTCTTTTATTGTTTTTTCCTTTAATAAACTTGTGTTAAATTGGCACCTCCCTGTGGTCTCCCTTCTGTGTCAAAACCTGGAGCTGGGTTTGTGACATGCAGTACTGGCTCAGCAAAAACAGACACCCTAACTTTTTTTTATCTTTACCAATTGGCCTCTTCTAACAGTCTAGTGGCCTAGTGAGACTAACCGGAGCCTTTTACAAATGATATAGTTGCATTTCTATATGTCCTGGGTGTGTAGTGGTGGTTTATACGGTCAGCTAAACAACCATAAAAGCTGGTGTTTCACAGTCCTAAAGTGAAACACACAGGCCAGAAATCCGTCTGCCTGTACCCTCAACAGACAAATCGCCTAGTACGATTTTCTGGAGCTTGAGGACAGAGCTGTGTGGAGGAATCTGATCAGGCCTAAATGAAACAGTCATTGTCGGCCCCGACAGACTGCTATGATGAAAGCCTATATTTTTATATCAGTGATGAATGCTGTGTGTTTGTGTTTGTGTGTGTGTGTGTGTGTGTGTGTGTGTGTGTGTGTGTGTGTGTGTGTGTGTGTGTGTGTGTGTGTGTGTGTCTGTCTGTCTGTCTGTCTGTCTGTCTGTCTGTCTGTCTGTCTAGAGCGAAAGGCAACTATATACTTGTGGGGATCTAAACCCTAGTTTATAGATATATCTCTGCAGCGATATACCTAAGGGACTTTTAACTCAACTTTCGAGGCAAAACATACAATAAAAATACAATAAACAGTGATTATTATTTCCCCAATCACAATTTGCCCATAGCCCAAAACACTGTCTAATTCTGTAAATTAACCTTGGGCTCAGGAAGCAACACAAATGAGCCTCTACTCTGTGTGTGTGTGTGTGTGTGTGTGTGTGTGTGTGTGTGTGTGTGTGTGTGTGTGTGTGTGTGTGTGAGCACAATAGATAGATAAGGGTAGGACACCATCTGTCAATCAGCCTGTGTCTTGGCATATCTGGGACAAAGTGCAACTTTAAAATATGCAATAAAAATTCTTCCACAGGAGGTGATAAAGCTCTTCTGTGGTCACAGCTTAGCCGCTTTGTACGATTCAAACAAAAACAGTATTGTTGTTTTATTGAAAAGTCTTAAATTTTGCTTCTTAAAAATGTCGATCCCCAGTGTTAATTATCAGGTGGGATATTTGCTTTCTTTGTTGTCGGGTCCATCAGTTGTCCCAAGAGCAGCTGTTGCTTCATGGGTACAAGCTGCACCAAAGTGAAGCACTGTGGCCTAAGTAGGGAAATAAGGTGATTCTCACGGTGATCTGGAACAAAAGGCAATCCACAATTTAACCAACATAATTGTTCCTTCACTGTGTCAACATGTGCAGTCGATATAAAAAGCGGACACACCCTTCGTAAAATGCCAGGTTTTTGTGATGTAAAAAATGAGACAGTTTGCTTCTTGGGTCTTTGTATTAATTATTAAATCATTGCATTTCTTATGTGTACACACATCTTTACTCAAACTTTTTGCCAGCTTGGGAGGCATCTTCGGGGTCATGATTATGTTTCAGTAATTTCAGTCACAAATTAAGGTATAAGGATATATTATATATACATTACTGAATGAATGAATCACTTTTGTTTGTCTCTGTGCAGCTCGGCCCGGTCAGTCTTTTCTTCATGGGCATCATTGCAGTCTACTGTATGAAGGTGCTGGTGGCGTGTTCCCACCACCTCAGTGCAAAGTAAGAGAAACCTTTTTTTTACATCTTTATTTACTGGTATTTTTCCATGAAAAACAACAAACAAACAATAAAACAGGTCATGGAAACCTAGACCTGCTCCTGATACAGCAGTATGCAAAAAAAAAAAAAAAAAAATGGCCACCCCTTGACAAATTGCATATTTTGGTTGAGTAATTAATTGTTGTCTTTAATTAATTAGTGTAGGACACACAGAGTTTTGCACGTTCAACAATTGCTTACTTATTTATTCATTTATTTTTCAATTTTTGGTCCGTTTATGAAATAACTAAAATTGCACTCGACAGAGATGCAGATCCACACCCTAAAGCCCGATCTTTATTGGGGTGGAAGTCAGTGATAAATTTCAAGTATCTCACTCCCCACTGTAATGGGAATGTCCAGATTCAATAGTATCAGACCCTGCCAATCTTTAGGGTAGAAGGCAGGGTCAAAGTCTGCAAATTCTGCTAGCACTAACCCTAATAATAAAAGCATCATAATTTAAGTTTAAAGGTTATAAGCCAGAATGTAGATTTGAAACCTGGGGACCTAGTGACCTCACTTCAGACCTTGTCAGTCCTCAAGGTAAAAGCCAAGGTCAAGGTCATTTGACATTTTTTATGTGCCCAAGACACCGTTCTAACATGTGCACAAATGTCTTGCCTTTAAGGCCCTGTCACACCTAGACGATTTAGGCAGCGTTTGCCAATCTTATGAAAAATTCGGAGAATACGCCGGCATACATGGAATCAGTTATTGGTAAGTTTTGTTTAAATTAAGAGCACGCTAAAGAACACTGAGGCATGCGGGTATACGGCGTTGACGGCAAGTTCCTCTGAAAATATTCAGCATGCTGAAAATTTTCCAATGCATCCAGCATATGGCTAAAATGTCCCGCATAAGTTGTAGGGAAGTTGTGCGTTCGTTCACACACGTTACTTGTAAGCTACTCACAAGTTACTCATAAATCGAAATACATTGAGATAAATGTCTAGCGTACACAAAATTTATTTCTGACATACTGTATGAGTAATGCTCTTTGAACCTATGTGTAACTTACTGAATGGATTTCTAACTTACAGCTACCCTATAATGGCGTATTTGCAGCGTTGGTTCACAGGAAAAATCCATACAGAGCTTAGCTGCTTTCTGCAGCGCACACAACATACACACAGAGCTAAACACATGTACATTTTGGTATAACGGGACCTGTCAGGGATGTGTCCCAGCACTTTCAAGCTGCAGGATAAGATTCAAATCGCTATTTAGCCCTCCCCCATGGCTTTTACCTTTGACTGCAGTCTGTACCATCAGCTGTCCAGTGCTGTTCTGATTGATATGCCAAAATGTCAGAACACCAGAGGAGGTGGATCCAATCAGCTGATCGCCCGAAGCACAGAACTCAGCTGTTTTCCAGCTGTTTGCGGCTCCTGCCAAAAGCACACTCCATGCATTATCGTGGTTTGTTTTTTTTTCACTTTATTGAAAGTAAACTTTTTTTATCGCCATCAGTTCACGTGCCTTTGAGCCAGGTTGTGACATCTGTCACCTGATATTCCTGAGTGTCACATCAGCTGTTTTAGACGTAACCGATCTGACAGATTTGACAGCTCTGCCAGGTCGGCCACGCCCCCCACCGTGGTCTTTGGAGGGGAGAATCATCTCGGTTGAACAGAGATGATCTCTCGCACACGTAGGATTCATGGATCGGGAGGCAATGGCAGTTTGGCATGACTGTGCTATGCAGAAGTTAGGATCACATATGCAGAAGTTATGCAGTTAGACTGTCGTTGCACACAGCTGTGAAAGTCGGCATCACACTAAGTATTTGTTAGTTTAAGTTATTTATAAGTTATGGAAATATTCTATATATATAGGTTACTAATACGTTATGTATATGTCCAACTCGTTATGGATACGCGATGCATACGGCCAAAAGTGAAAATTTCGGTGTATGCCAGCGTTTAACCAATTTTTATACGTTTGGCAAATGTTGCCTGCATCGTCAAGGTGTGACAGGGCCTTTAGCGCTAATAATAAGGTCACTCTTGGCCAAAATCAACACTGACCTTTTGTGACCCTGTGGCTTTGACCTTTGAACTTGTAACCCTAAAAACAGAGCAACACATGCTAAGCCTGAGGTTCATCCATATACCAAGTTTGGTGACCATAGCTTCAGTCTTTGTCACGTTACAGTCCAGACAGCTCACACCTCATCTCTGTCAGTGTGGGTAGAAAGTAACTTGCATTAACATTTGCTGGTAACATTGTATTTTTTATGGTCATATTTTACATTGTTTTTTGTTTGTTTGTTATTTTTCCCCCTCATACAACAACCCCAGAAACCTTAACACCTCTGTTTTAGCTTCATGCCCACTAAATTAAATGGGTATTTTTTTTTTTTTTTTTAATTTAAGTTTTTGTAAAGGGTATACAGGTCGTTACAGCAATGCAGTGTTTACATTTTCATCACATGTTCCCTTATTTTCTGATATTTGACAACATTGGAAGATTAATTCTTACAACACCCCTTTTTTTTCTTTTTTTTTAAAGTGAAAGAAAAAGTGAAATTAAAGAGAAAAAAAAACAAAAAACAAATAACAAAAAAAACCAAACAAACCAGTAAAAAAACAAACAAAAAGAAAAAGTAAGTAAATAAAGATAAAAGAGCATCTGAGTAGCATTGGAACAAAGAGCGGAACCATTATTGAAATGGTATTTGTCAAAGATTAGATCTAATGGAAGACACATATGTGGTCCAGGGTTGCCAAAAGTTCATGAACCCATCCATGTCCTGTCTCAGTGCGAATGTCAACTTTTCCATCGAGTAAATGTCTTGGATCACGTTAGTCCAATCTTCAGGTGTAGGACAGTCCTTCAACATCCATTTTTTAGTTAGAGCTTTTTTGCTTGCCAATATTAAAACATTGAATAAGTATTTTTCTCCTCGTCTTTCCAGTGAGTCCGGTAGTAAACCCAAATACAAAGTTACAAAAGAAAAGGGAACTGTAATTTTGAATATTTTCCCCAATATTGTCTGTACCTTGGTCCAATATTGGTGGATAACTGGGCATGACCAAAACACATGAAAATGATTTGCAGTCTTTTCACCACACAAGCGCCAACAGTTCAATCCCTTATGGGTAAATTTGTTTTGTGCAGGTGTTCTGAAAAATCTTGCCAAGTTTTTCCATCCAAATTCTCTCCACTGCAGGGATGAGGTACTTTTCCATTGCTGTTTATTTAGCTTTTCCCATATTTCCAGTTGTAAAGTGAAATTCCCCTCTTTTTCCCATCTCTCTTTTATATAAGATGTGTTGTCTCCTTTTAAGTCTTGAAGACCTTGGTATATTTTAGAAATGTATCTGATCCCTGGGATCCCTTTATATGCCATTAAGAAGACCTTCAGAACACCTGACTGGGCCCTTTCCAAAACCTCCTTTTTAAGTATATTGTTTATGTGGTGTCTAAGCTGGAAGAACCTGTAAAGGTCTTATTTATTAGGCCTTGTTTTTTCAAATCTTCAAAACTTCTTAAGATTTGCCCTTTAAAAAAATCGTAATATTTTATCAGCCCTTTCTCCTTCCACTTTTTAAATCTGGTGTCTGTTTTATTAGGAGTAAAGTCCTGATCATAGGCGATCCATTGCAGAAGTCGATAGGGCTCTTTAGTTTGATTCTCTCTGACTATCTTAAACCAAATTTTTAGCGGGGTCTCTATCCACGGGTTAGTGTTATTCAAAAGCTTAGGTAAGGCATTGTTCCCTATTATCGCCTGTAGGGGGATGTCACTTGTTATTTGGCATTCGATCTCCTTCCATTGTGCAGTGTAGACTGGGTTACATATCTCTACTAAAGTTTTAATTTGTGCGGCTTTAAAGTAGTCCCTGATATTTGGCAGCGCGAGCCCACCTTTGTCTTTGTTTAGCTGTAGGGTTCTATATCTGATTCTAGGTCTCTTGCCCTGCCATATGAATCTTGAGATCCTTCTGTCCAGCTCCTGCCATGTTTTTTTGGGAGGTTCTACCGGTATTGTTTGGAAAAGGTATAGAAGACGTGGAAGTATATTCATTTTGACTGCTTCAATTCTTTGTGCAGTACCCAAGAATGGTATCATATTCCATCTTGCTAGGTCAGATTTTATTTTTGTCACCAGTGGATCATAGTTTAGTGATATAATTTTGTTGAGTTGTTTCGGGACATTGACCCCCAGATATTTCATAGATTCCGACTCCCAGTTAGTTTTGAGTTTGCTTAGTGAATAATGATTTGGGTCATAGTTGAATGTTAAAACTTGGGTTTTATGCATATTTAATTTGTACCCCGATAAATCTCCATACTCTGAAAAAACTGAGGTTAGTTCTGGTAAAGAAGTGTCCGGCTGCCCTAGGTATATTAAAATGTCATCAGCAAAGAGTGCTATTTTATGTTCCTTCTGACCAAGTGTAATACCTTGAATTTTTTGGTTTTGTCTTATCCATTGGCTCAGAGGTTCTATGAAGATTGCAAAGAGCAGTGGAGACAGGGGGCAGCCCTGACGACATCCTCTTTCCAGTTCAAAAGATGATGATAAATTACCGTTAATCCTTATTTTAGCTGTTGGTTTTTTATATAATGCCTGTATAGTTCTAATGAAGTTGTTATGAAAATTGAAACTGGATAAGATTCTATATAGAAAAGACCAGTCAACCGAATCGAATGCTTTTTCAGCATCTAATCCCAATATGACTGCATTTAAGTTATATTTTTTTATATGATGAATTATGTGTAAAGTGCGTCGAATGTTGTCTTGTGTCTGTCTTTGTCTTATAAAACCTGTTTGGTCTAAATGAATTAGGTCTGTCAGTATATTTTCTAACCTTTTGGCAAGGATAATGGTAAAAAGCTTATAGTCCTGATTTAATACACTGATTGGTCTGTAGTTGGAGCACTCTAGTTTATCCTTTTCAGGTTTAGGTATAACTGCAATGACCCCTTCTCTCCAGGAGGGGGGGATTTCCCCTGTGTGGAGGACATAATTAAATGTTTTCAGGAGGAGAGGAGATAGTTGCTGTTTAAAGGTTTTGTACCACTCTGCTGTATAGCCATCAGCTCCTGGGGATTTGTTAGCTTTAAGTTTCATAATTGCTTTTTCCAATTCTTTAGGATGTATTTCTGACAGTAGTGTTTTATTTTGTGACTCCGTAAGTTGGGGAAGGTTTAATGTGTTTAGGAATGCCTCGGATGCGTTTTTATGTTTTTTGTGGGAGTATAAGTTCTTATAGTAATTCTCGAAGTTTTTAAGAATATCCTGAATTCTGAATTTTATTTCCTTTGATACTGGGTCTCTGATTTTGTAGATTGCTCTTTCTGTTTGATGTTTCCTCAATTTATAGGCTAGCAATTTTGCCGATTTACTGCCTGCTTCATAGTATTTTTGTTTCAGAAATGTAAGTTTCTTCTGGATTTCTATTGTGTAGATCTCATTTATTTGGTTTTTAATTTCCTTAATCTTGAGCGAGTCAGTAGAATGAGTGTTGCCTTTGTGTTCTTTTTCTAGGTTCCTAAGTTCTGACTCTAATGTGGATAGTTTTTCTTGTCTTAGTTTCTTTTGGGTTGCCAGTTTTGCAATAATCTTTCCTCTTATTACAGCTTTACATGCATCCCACAGTATTAAAGGGGATACTTCTCCATTATCGTTATCTTCCAAATATCTGAGAATATCTGATTCCAATTCATCTTTCAATGGTCCTTTCAGGACATTTGAATTTAACCTCCAAGAAAATGTATTATTTGTGTATTTTTGGATATTTAAGTCCATGTAGATCGGACTGTGGTCGGAGAGATCCATCAGTCCTATTTTACATGTTTTTACTCTTCCAATGTCTCTATTAAACATAAAAAAATAGTCAATCCTTGAGTAAGATGAATGTGGAGTTGAGTAAAATGTATAGTCTTTTACACTGGGGTTGAGTTCCCTCCACACGTCACAGATTCCCAATTCTTTTAGTAGCATCCGAGTCTTCCTGTTTTGGGTGTTATTTTGATGTGGGGAATTACCAGAAGCATCCCAGTATGGATTCAGTCTAAGATTGAAGTCCCCACCACATATCACTAAACCTTGAGCTTTAGTTATCATTAGGTCGAATACATTTTTATAAAATTTCCAGTTAGCCCCTGGGGGAGCATACACATTCAGCAGGGTGATATCTTCTCCCTCTAGCCGCCCAGTTACCAAACTGTATCTCCCTTCTTTATCTTTGTGTTCTGATTTTTTTTCAAATGTAATTTTGGTTGATATCAATGTCGCTACTCCCCTCCTCCTCCCTGATTTATATGAAGATGAAGAGATCATTTTAAACCCTTGTCTACTGAGTTTATTGTGTTCCACGTCTGTTAGGTGGGTTTCTTGTAAAAGTATTATTCCTGCTTTGTCTTTTTTCATTTTGCGTAGAATCTTGGATCTTTTAACTGGATTCAGGATTCCTTTTACATTATATGAAATTATTTTGGTTACACCCTGTTTCTCCATTGTGTTGTTTTGTTTAGTATAACTGTGTGGTGGCCCTCTTTTGTGCTACTCAGAAACTGAAAGAACATTAAAAACAAGAAAAACATTAAGAACATAGTGTAAAAAACTTTAAAACAAAAAGCTGTCATAAGAACTTCCTGAGCTGAGGTCTTTTTAAAGACCCTGTAAGAGCCTTGATGGAGTGAAGGCTCTGAGGGAAATTCCTCAAACTCTGTTACGTGTTGAGGGCCCTCTCTTACCACTGAAAGTAGTCCCATGCTTTTAACGTGAGTTTCAGAACCCAATCCAAACTTGTAATGATTTTTTTTTTTCCTTTTATGCCTAAACCCTGTGAAATTGTGTGCACCCTCCCACCCCCATCACATCAAACATTCACGCAAAAACAGTATTTGTTAGTATGAGGAGAACATGTGGATTATTGTCACATTTCTATTTTAACAAGTTTTTTTTTTTTTTTTTTTTTTATTACAAAGACTTATTTGTTTCAAATAATATGATTGTTCCATGAAATGTTTTACCACATGCTGAATATGCATCTCCTTTAATGTTTGTTACCTTGTATGAGGGGGGTTGGATGTGCGGATTGATTCAAGAGAAAAGAAAAAAAAAAAAAAAAGGTCGCTATTCCAACCTGAAAACGGATAGTTTATCCGCGACGCTCTGGTGCTGGGTTTCCCGCTGCTGGTCCGTGGATTTTGAGGGTCTTTGTGTTGTCCATGTTTGCGCTTTGATCTTCTCACTCGGGTCTGCTGCGGGTTTAAATACCGTTACCGGGAGCCCTCTTTTCGCCATGTCAGCTGTTGCTTCTTCCGCCGAATTATAGAGACACGTTTCATCGCCGTAGAAGACCCTTAACTTCGCAGGAAATGGTGTCTGAAAGCGCAATTTCTTCTCTCTTAACACCTTTTTCGCGTCATTGTATTCCCTGCGCTTTTTAAGGACCTCCGGGGCGTAATCGTGTTCCACGTAGACTTTTCTCTCCTGGTGCATAAATCCTTTTTTCTGCCAGGCCAGTCTTACAACCTCTTGTTTTATTTTGAAATTGGAAAATCTTACCAACACCGAACGTGGGGGCGCTTCCGCCGCCGGCCTAGCGGCTAATGAACGATGTGCCTTTTCTATCTTCAAGTCGGTGGTTTGTGGAATATCCAATTTCTCTCTTAGTAAGGATTCCACGCATTCTGCCATTGAGTTAAAACCATTTTCGGTTCCTTCTATCAGACCATGAATTCTTATGTTGTCTCTTCTTTGTTTTCCTTCTTGGTCGGTTAGCTTAGCCTCTATAGCTGCTTGTCTTTTGCGTAGGTCTAGCACAGAATCTTCGAGCACTTTTATTCGATCCTCTGTTTCCAAGATTCGGTTCTCGGCCTGGTCCACTCTGCTGTTTGTCCTTTTCAATTCTTCTCTGAATTCCCGAAATTCGGCCGTAACATCTCGGCGAAATCGTCGTAGCTCCTCAAATAGTGATTTCAGGCTAACCCTTTTGTTAGCTATCACCAGTTCCTCGTCTTCTGAACGGAGATCTTCCAGTTCAGATTCTCCGGCCGATACGTGTCCTGGCCTGGAGAATTTCAGTTTCTTCTGTTTTCCTTTAGACATGATGATTTTGTCTTTTGATTTTCACTCCTCCAAAAATCCGTTAAGTTTGATTTTCAAGGTGTTATCCTGGATTGGGTCTGAGAGCTTCAGTGTTAAGCTGCAGTCGCCATGGCGTCCAGACCGGAAGTCCTAAATGGGTATTTTTAAGCCAAGTTCAGATTATCATTTTAATGCAGTGATATCAAATTGATCTTTAATGTCAGTGCAGTTAATTTTTCTTCCCCATAGTGCAGACTGAAGGTCCTCTCTTTTTTTTTTTTTTTTTTTAATGCCTTTCGTCATGTCCACTGTGGTTCATTTCTGCTTCTTTCATCGTTCCTTATCACTTGCTTGTTTTGTTGTCCGGTGTGCCAGTCATGGTGTGTGTCATTGCTGCTTGACAGATAACGCTGTATTTAGACACGTCTCTGTGCTCTCTGCAGCAGGATATTGGCAGTTTAGAGTGCGTCCACTGAGACTTTAATCAGCTCGCAAACACAGACCCAAGCATAATTTAGCCGTGACCTTTAGTCGGCTCCCCAAATTAAACCAGCCTGATTTTAAACCAACTAATTATGTAACTGAACCCATGTGGCTATTACCCCCCCCCCCCCGCCCCGAGTCTGATCCATTTTCTGTTTTACAGCTGTTGGTGAGGAGATTAACACTGTTGCTATCAGTTTAAATTAGTGACCATGTTTACATGCACATGAATAAACTGGTTATGACTGGATTTCTGGAGTTATCTGATTATTCAAGTGGCAATGTAAACAGAATAATCCGATAAAGGCCATGTAACCGGGGTCATCAACTCAAGTGGTTTACTCTCCAATAATCAGTTTATTCAGTGCATGTAAACATGACAAAACTGATTATTGCCATTATCAATTTATTCCCAGTAAGTCAATTCAATTCAACTTTATTTATATCGCGCCATTTCACAACAACAGTCATCTCATAGCACTATGTAGTAGTAACAGTAGCAGTAATCGGTTTATTGTGACCATATAACCGGGGTCAGTGTTCACTGCAGTCACTGCTGCCTCTGACGGGATCACCGGGCGTTGACGGTGTCTCACGCCCTTTGCCCCGCTCATTTAAGGATCTTCGCCAAAGAGGATTGAGCAGATCAGCAGCATGAATGAAGAGCTTCTCCGACAGTCAGAAATGTCATCCGTACCTAACAGTCAGTCTGTCCTTTTTTAGAGTTTTTTTTTTGAGGGGGGCCGAGTCGGTCACGACTTCCTCCATTTCCCTCATTGATATGAATGGAAAACAGCCACATTACTTAATACCACATCAATAAGTTGGATGTTATTGATCTAAACATGGACTGAAGCATTCTCTCACTGTGCTTCAGTAGTAGTGACAACTGTTTAACTGCTATAAGCTGATATGTTACTTTTTTTTTTTGCTAGTTATTTTTACGGAACCTTATGTCCTAATCCACTCTGACTTTGCTGAATCGACTTTCCGTCTAGTTTCATTTTGCATGTGCAGTTACTCAAGAAGACCCACAGTGTTAGAATTAGGGATGTAGCCCTGAAGTGAACACCAGTATTGTGACATAAATATCATCAATATCACATTGTGGTTCTGAATTCCCATAATGTGATAACTCCACTCGCCCCCAACCCATGTTCACCCAGAGGTAGCGTTAACTGAAAATTCTCCTTTATTGACAGATTTTTTTCAGTAATGACAAAAAATTCTGAAAACTGTCCTTTGACAGATTATGCTGAGGGTGATCTAATTAAATTAAAATCAATTAAAATGACAGATATACAGTAGATTATGACAGAATTTGTACAGCCCTGTGTGCCAAAATGATAGATGACAAAAAAGTCTAGCACAACCTCTGTTTCCACCATAAAGGTAAATAATGTCGCTGCCAATAGAATTGTCGATCGGGTGTAGAGTGATTTGAAAACATACAGTGGTGTGAAAAAGTGTTTGCCCCCTTCCTGATTTCTCATTTTTTTGTTTGTCACACTTAAATGTTTCAGATCATCAAACAAATTGAAATATTAGACAAAGATAACACAAGTAAACACAGAATGCAATTTTTAAATGAAGGTGTTTATTATTAAGGGTAACAAAAAAATAAATAAATCCAAACCTACATGACCCTGTGTGAAAAAGTGCCCCCCTGCCCCCACCCATTCAATTATCTGTGGTTTGACATCTTTGGAAAGCCGAGTTCAATTTCTCTAACCACACCCAGGGCTCATTGCTGCCACACCTGTTCTCAATCAAGAAATCACTTCAATTGGACCTGCCTGACAAAGTGAAGGAGACCAAAAGATCTTCAAACGTTAGACATCATGCTGCGATCCAAAGAAATTCAGAAACAAATGATAAAGTAATTGAAATCTATCAGTCTGGAAAAGGTCATAAAGCCATTTCTAAAGCTTTTAGAATCCAGTGAACCACAGTGAGAGCCATTATCCACAAATGGTGAAAACATGGAACAGTGGTGAACCTTCCCAGGAGCGGCCGGCCAACCAAAATTACCCCAAGAGTGCAGCGACGACTCATGCAAGAGGTCACAAAAGACCCCACAACAACATCCAAAGAACTGCAGGCCTCACTTGCCTCAGTTAAGGTCAGTGTTCATGACTCCACCATAAGAAAGAGACTGGGCAAAAATGGCCTGCAGGGCAGAGTTCCAAGACGAAAACCACTGCTGAGCAAAAGAACAAAAGGCTCATCTCAGTTTTGCCAGAAAACATCTTGATGATCCCCAAGACTTTTGTGAAAATACTCTGTGGACTAACGAGACTAAAGCTGAACTTTTTGGAAGGTGTGTGCTCCATTACATCTGGCGTAAAAGTAACAGAGTATTTCAAGAAAGGAACGTCATACCAACAGTAACATATGGTGGTGGTAGTGTGATGGTCTGGGGCTGTTTTGCTGCTTCAGGACCTGGAAGACTTACTGTGGTAAATGGAACCATGACTTCTGCTGTCTACCAAAAAATCCTGAAGGAGAATGTCCGGTCATCTGTTCGTGACCTCAAGCTGAAGCGCACTTGGGTTCTGCAGCAGGACAATGATCCGAAACACACCAGCAAGTCCTCCTCTGACTGGCTTAAGAACAACAAAATGAAGACTTTGGAGTGGCCTAGTCAAAGTTCTGACCTGAATCTGATTGAGATGCTGTGGCATGACCTTAAAAAAGCGATTCATGCTCGAAAACCCTCCAATGTGGCTGAATTACAACAATTGTGCAAAGATGAGTGGGCCAAAATTCCTCCACAGCGCAGTAAAAGACTCATTGCCAGTTATCACAAATGTTTGATTGCAGTTGTTGCTGCTAAGGGTGGCCCAACCAGTTATTAGGTTTAGGGGGCAATCACTTTCACACAGGGCCATGTAGGTTTGGATTTTTTTTCCCCTTAACACTAAACACCATTTAAAAACTGCATTTTGTGTTTACTTCTGTCATCTTTGTCTAATATATAAATTTGTTTGATGATCTGAAACATTTAAGTGTGACAAACATGCAAAAAAATGAGAAATCAGGAAGGGGGCAAACACTTTTTCACACCACTGTAAGTGCAGTGACTCGATGATGAATGCAAACAAGGAAGATTCAAAAGTGTAGTTCACTGCTGGGACATTACTGGTATGTTCACCAATGGAACTGCACACAGTATAACTTTTTTAAGAGTGAAGTTTGTGTAAATACTGTATGAATAATGGCAAATAATCAACCTTTTACTGCATTATTTGATGGTATGTGAAATGGCTCTGCAGTTAGAGTAGGTAAACACCCACATGGAGTAGTGTCTTAAAGTACAGTATGCTAGGCTTTTGGAGAACTATAATTTAAAAAAATATGGAAAAGGTGGATTGAGAAACTACATTAAATCATTTTTTTAACCTCATGATGCGATGATTAGGGCTGCAGTCAAATATTTGATTATCCAGATATCCAATTGCTATATTGGTGTCAGCTTTATTCTTTACTGTCCAATTTTAGTAAATGTAAATTCAAAATGCCAACATCTGAAGAAAAAAATCTGTAAATCTCAGCTTTACCAGAAAAATTAAAATACAAATTATTATATAAAGAGTCAGAGATTTACAGAAATGCATTTACAAGTATACAAGAAAAAAAAAAACATTGTTCTTGTAATTTTCTCCCACCCAGGATGAGCAGGCCGTCTTTGACCTATGGTGAGGCGGTGCAGTACGGGATGGAGAACGTGTCGTGGCTGAGGAGACATTCGAAGTGGGGAAAGTAAGAGAAATTCTTACAAGTTTTCTTTCTTGGATTTATGCCAGCATCATAAGATTGATGTTTATGTTTATCTTATAAGACATTACTGTTTGTCCTTTAAATTTTTATTTTAAAAGGATTTAGTATATAATTCAGTATTTACCCCTTAGTATTTTCAGAACCGATTTATTTAAAAAAAACAAATAAAAAAACAAATAAGGGTGCTAATTAGTCATTAGTGTTACAGACACATGACATCAACCCAGTCATGCTATTGGCTGTGACTGGCTGTGATGTCCTTACCCACCATAGCACTAGATGGGACATGGCTAAACTTTTCATGTCAAATGGAGGCACCATCTTGTGTAGGTAATTAATGAATTAAAATGAAGAAAATGCAGTACATGCCTGTGTGGCACACTATCTTGTTTGTGTTTACCTGCTCAATGTGGCAGTCATGCTTGGATGACTGCGGCTAGCCTGGTGGCTAGCCATTTCTTCTCTAGTGTTTATACATCTATGTTACCGACCACGTTAGTTCTTGTCATCTAATTTTGCAGATGTAAATATGGTTATTTTTATTTTTTAATCAATATATTTTTTGAAAAATATAAAGATTTCAATTCTGCACCTTTGTTGATGTATTATTTTTTTTTTTTAAATTGCCAATACTACGCATCTAGTGCACCTTTCAAATCATTTATGTCTTTAAATCTGCTTGTATTTTAGTAAAATAGCACTGTGTAGCAAAAGTTAATTGCTTTTACCAATCACTGATACTTCTTCTTCTTTCAGCTGCTCCCTTCAGGGGTCGCCACAGCAGATCATCTGTCTCCATCTCACCCTATCCCTTGCGTCTCTGTAACACCAACCCTCTCCATGTCCTCCTTCACTACATCCATTAATCTTCTCTGTGGTCTTCCTCTTTTCCTCCTACCTGGCAGCTCCATCTTCAACATCCTTTGTCCAATATATCCACTATCCCTCCTCTGCACATGTCCAAACCATCTCAACCTTGCCTCTCTTACTTTGTCTCCAAACCACTCAACCTCAGCTGTCCCTCTGATATACTCATTTCTAATCTTGTTCCTCCTACCCAGTGAAAATCTTAGTATCTTCAACTCAGCCACCTCCAGTGCCACCTCCTGTCTTTTTGTCAGTGCCACCGTCTCCAAACCATACATCATAGCAGGTCTCACTACCATCTTGTAAATCTTCCCTTTCACGCTTGCTGCTACCCATCTGTCACAAATCACCCCTGACACTCGTCTCCACCCACTCCACCCTGCCTGCACTCTCTTCTTCACCTCTCTTGTGCATTTTCCATTGCTTTGGAAGGTTGACCCCAGCCTGTCCATCACCATGGCAAACAAGAAGGGGCTCAGAGCCGATCCCTGATGTAACTCCATCCTCACCTTGAATCCATCCGTCACTCCTACAGTGCACTTCACCACCATCTCGCTGCCTTCATACATGTCCTGCACCACCCTCACATACTTCTCTGCTACTCCTGACTTTCTCATACAGTACCACACTTCCTCTCTTGGCACCATATCATATGTTTTCTCTAGATCCACAAAGACACAGCGCAACTCCTTCTGACCTCCTCTATACTTCTCCATCAGCACTCTTAGATGCATTGCATCTGTAGTACTCTTTCCTGGCATGAAACCGTACTGCTGCTCAATGATTGTCACCTCTCCTCTTAACCTGGCTTCAACAACTTTTTCCCATATCTTTATAATGGCTGATCAACTTTATGCCTCTGTAGTTACTACAGTTCTGAGCATCACCCTTGTTCTTGAAAATTGGTACCACAACAGTTCTCCACTCCTCAGGCATCTTCACTCTCCAAGATTGTGTTAAACAATCTGGTTAAGAAGTCCACTGCCATCTCTAAGCAACATCTCCATACCTCCACAGGTATGTCATCTGGACCAACCACCTTTCCATTCTTCATCCTCTTCAAAGCTGCCCTCACTTCCACCTTGCTAATCCTCAGGACTTCCTTGTTCACCATCTTTCCTTCATCCATCCTCCTCGCTCTCATTTTCTTTATTCATCAGCTCTTTAAAGTACTCCTCCCACCTTCTCATCACGCTCTGGTCATTTGTTAGTACATTACCATTTCTGTCTTTAATCAACCTAACCTGCTGTACATCCTTTCCAGCTCGATCTCTCTGTCTAGCCAATCGATACAACTCCTTTTCTCTTTCCTTGGTGTCCAGCCTCTCATACAACTCAATATATGCCTTTTCCTTTGCCACCTCTCTGTGCCATGTGCCTAGATTCCAAATACTCCTGTCTACTTTCTTCATCTCCCTGACTATCCCACTTTTTCTTTGCTAACCTCTTCCTCTGAATACTTTCCTGTACCTCCTCATTCCACCACCAAGTCTTCTTGTCTTCCTTCCTCTGTCCACTAGATACACCACATGCCTTTCTACCCGTTTCCCTCAATACTTTTGCTGTACTTTCCCAGTCATCTGGTAATTCTTCCCTACCTTCCTGAACTCTGTGAGACCTTCTTCCTTCTGTAACTTCCCCCACTTAATCTTTGGCTCTGCCTTCACTGTTTTCCTCTTCTTGCTTTGCAAAGTCATCCTACAGATCCGATGCTGTCTATCTAGTACATTCTCCCCTGCCACCACCTTGCAGTCTCCTATCTCTTTCAGATTTCTCCTTCTGCATAAGATGTAGTCCACTTGTGTGCACCTTCCTCCACTCTTGTAAGTCATCCTGTGTTCCTCTGTCTTCTTAAAGTATGTGTTCACCACAGCCATTTCCATCCTTTTAGCAAAATCCACAACCATCTGTCCTTCCACATTTCTCTCATTAAGGCCATACCTACCCAGAACCTCCTCATCATCTCAGTTCCCTTCACCTTACATGTCCATTAAAGTCCGCTCCAATCACTACTCTCTCCTCCCTGGGAACATTCTCTACCACTACTCTACCACCAATCACTGATACATTTTACTATCAATGAAAACAACCTTTCTTTTTTGTCTTTTCAGACTTTGCTTACTTAGCTGTCATAAATCTAAAAAAACTACTCACTTATAAATGTCTATATTTAATTTTGGTATAAATAAACCTTATATAAATAAACATCTTCAAACTGGTTTATTATTATATAGAGTACATTTTCATTTTCCATGACAGAAAAGCAAATTGTGAAGGGAATAATGGCTTGTGTCTAATTTTATGCCGTAAGCGATTAACCCTTTGAGTGTGTAGAATTTTTGGCAGGAAAACACAGAGTTTGACCTCACATTTTCAAATGACAATAGCTTCAGAACGGTAATAGTTAGAGGCAAAGTCCCAATTACAAAAATGTTGCAGAGGAACCCAATTGTCTGCCAAGTGAACTTGCATCCATACATAGTGCATAATTGGACCTAATTTGCATATTGCAACAACCCAAATTTTATTATAACACTATAGCTTCAGAATGATTAGTTACTTGCACTGTCCCAATTACAAAAGGGATGCAGAGGAACCCAGTTGTGTGCCAGGTGAACTTGCATCCATGCATTGTGCATAATTGGACCTAATTTGCATATTGCAACAATCCAAATTTTACAACACTACAGCTCCAGAACGGTAATAGTTAGAGGCAAAGTCCCAATTACAAAAATGTTGCAGAGGAACCCAATTGTCTGCCAAGTGAACTTGCATCCATGCATTGTGCATAGTTGGACCTAATTTGCATATTGCAACAATCCAAATTTTATTATAACACTATAGCTTCAGAATTACAGTTAGATGCAAAGTCCTAATTATAAAAGTGTTGCAGAGGTACCCAAGTGTCTGCCAGGTGAACTTGCATCCATGCGTTGTGCATAATTGGACCTAATTACTGCTCCGCAAAAGCAGTAGAAGATGGATGGATGGACAGTTTTTGTTTCACACACTGTCACCACATGGTCCTTTTGTCCCACCATTGACAAAATTACTAAAAATCATTCACAACAAAAACAGTTTTGGTGTCACACTGTCACCACATGGCCCTTTGTCCCTTCATTTGCCCCTTCATCTTCACTCCGGAAAAGCGGTAGAAGATGGATGGACAATTTTTGTCTCATACACTGTCACCACATAGCCGTTTGTCCCATCATTGGCAAAATTACTAAAAATCATTAAAAAAACACAAATCTCATGGCACGTTTGTTTCACACTAAGCTAAAATGAAGCAAATGAAACACAGTTTATGCAACAAATATGGACCCGTTTGTTTCGTTGGTCACAAGCATCCAGAATTCCGGAGTCCAAAAAAGCCACACAAAATCAATGGCGGGTGCAGATGACAGGTCCTTCTCTCCACGATATTCAGCTGGCTGTTCAAATGCTTTCAGCCACGGCTGATAAACTTCTTCATCTCTAAGAAGCTCCCAGCCGTCAATGTGCAAACCTCCCGCCGCATCGCCACTACCTATTGTCCTGCTACCGTGCACATGTGGTGCACATCGATGCGCACTGACAGTGCACTCTTGCCCAGCCAAATGTCGCCCACAGGCTGCTCTGGACCTTTCCGCTCCGCGACCACGGTTTGGCAAAGCAGAACAATCTGCAGACGAGGCTCCTGTGCCATTTTGGGCACGGCTGGACACAGAAAACGCAGCTGCAGCGTCGCGCGCAAGATGTACGTCTTCACTTTCACAAGAACTGCTTGCACCATTGTCCGAAGGCACATAATCAGAGCTGGACTCTAACTCAGATGACGAGCTAGGGCTAAGCTCTTCCTCTGAACCAGGAGCGGCGAATACCAGTGCTAATACCTCTTCAGCTGAGAGCGTTTTCCTCGCCATCCTGTCTCCTCCGTGTCAAACAGCAGAATGAAGGGGGGCGGGCTTCAAACGCTGATTTGACCTGCTTATTGAATTGGACCGTTTCCAGTTCTCACGGTAAGTGAAAAGCCACGCCTCTCAGCCACCAAGTGGTGTTAAAAGGTTTGTACATTTCACGCTCTATTCATCTGTACAGGCTTTGTTTGGACTGATCAGCTGACGGGCGCAGAAGTGCGCCATACACACTCAAAGGGTTAAGAAGTAACACATGCTATCCAAGAGCAAAGTTGTGTTGCATTGTTTGATCAATAACAAAGAGACCAAGATGGTTAAGAAATACTCACATAATGTATGCATGCTTTTTACCCAATTTATTTGCAGACTTCTCATTACAGCCCATGATCAGAGTAGGAAAGGAGGAGAATCAGACCGGTATCTGATCTAAATACCAGATCAGTGCATCTATAATTTTTCTGACTGTTGGCATTTAAATTTACAGAGAATTCAACGTGTGAAACGTTTTGCTACTGATGGATGCTTTGCTATATGGCAGAGGTGACATTGGGGTATTTTGTGTGTGTAGTTGTAGGAAATAAAAGCTGAAGTAGAATTGTCAGTTCTCTTCCTGGTTGAGGGCACTTCTTCATGTAAGGTGCATTTCTTGTGATGGAGTGCAGTGTTCCAGCTGAGAGGCGACGAATCATAATGTTGTTTGTGTGGCTGAGCAGTAATGCAGTCTCAGTCTTTGCTCTGTATAGACACTTAAGCTTTGGCTCACCTCTCCCCCCCTCCCTCCCCCCCTCTCCACTCTATCTTTGCCTCAGGCGGACGGTGAACTTGTTCCTCATCATCACCCAGCTGGGCTTCTGCTGCGTCTACTTCGTCTTCCTCAGTGACAATGTCAAGCAGGTCATAATCACACACTGGCACACATCAAGGTTTCCTCACATGGAGCGTAAAACACAGCTCACTGAGGGGGCTTGGAAAGCGATTTGTACCAATGTAATAGTTTTGTTTTATTGTGCCATGTGGTGCATTGATTGCTTAAAAAGACAATTGAATCTGCGTGTTGTAAATAACTGAAAGTTTGTGCTCATCGACAAAAGCAGGGTGTATGCGTCATGACAGCCAGGGCGGTGACACAGTGCAGTGAAAATATTCAGCCCGGCTGTTTTACAGCTGGGCTCAGTCTGTGGTTTATAGTCATGTGCGACAAATTTATTTCTCGTGCTGCTTGCTGGGAAGTTGAGCACTGTTGGATTTACTCAGTTGTTGATTTGTGCTCATCTTTGAATCTCAAACACAAATCTGATAAAATCCTGTGGTCCATCTTTGCACGCTTATTTTAGTTCTAGTTAATTGTGTTCCCAGCTTAGTTGCATTTAGCTTAAAGTTTCCAAGTAGAAAGCAATTAAACGGCCTCCAACAAATGTCGACCATGGAATCAGTTTGAGACGATTTAAGAGAGCAAACAAAGAGCTTGGTGCTCTGTTTTGAGAAAATTGTCACCAGACATGCTGTTGTGAAGTAGTTTGAGATAACGCACTGCTCCGGTTGTGGAAACAGAGAATTCAGGCACCCCCCCCCCCCCCCAACAATATCAATGCGTCTAGACTTGGTCAAAAAGAATACAACATGATTCAACGCTCAACTTCAAAGCTCTAAAAACTGGACTTAAAGTAAGAACTTTTTAGCTCCCAGCTCTTTAAGCTGAGTAACTGTAAGCAACAGTCGTATATGTCCAGTAACTTGGAGGAACTTTAGAAGGGTGTGCAGTGACAACCGTGCATTTTCTCATGCACAGAAAATCTGTATCACTGACACATCTCATTTCTGCTTTCACATTTTGCATCATCTCTCTCTTTTATTTTCAAGGAAACAAAGCCTATATATTTGTCTGCGGCAGTTCTCTTATATGATTAAAACCAGAATGTTTTTCACTATGTGATCATTACGTTGAGTTAATTCACTGCCTCAGCATGTGGGACACCATGTGACGCATGTCTTTGTTTCCATGACCCCGGGCCACACAGCTACTGTCTGTAATGTAGTAAAGCTACAGTGGCGGGGTGGGTGGGTGGGTGGGTGGAGTGTTGTGTGTGTTAACTTTGTGTTCCACATTTTGTTATGTCGAGTACCAAGCTAGAAAGCAGAAAGTATCATTTTTGTTTTTATCTGGCATTTGCTATCTCCCGGCTGTGGGGTGGATCGTCTACCATTAGGCCACCACTCTGCTAATCCCATTCAAACACACATATAAAGTGTTTTGGGTTTTTTTTAAACAATGATCAGAATATAGTCTAATTAACTGCCGTTTCTCTTTTGTCCATATTTGTTTCCCTGTCACTGATGTAAGGCCTGGTGCACACGACAGCATTTTGTTTAGACCCAGAGAGCAACATCTGCGTGCACACAACACGCCACAGAAGCAGCCACACGTGCACACGGAGCCACCGAATGTGTGAAAACTGCTGTTGGAGCTAACAGATGACAAGTAGAAGTTTTATTAGGGCCTTTGCATTGTAACTATAAATGCCAGATTCCATCTGCGATAAATATTTATATTCATTGTCTTTAAGCTAAAAGACTGAGGGAGTAATAAATAAATAGCACATTGAGATGACTTTTGTTGTGATTGGGCGCTATACAAATAAAGTTGAACTGAATTAAATAACTTGCATAATTGCAGGCAATAAAAAAATCTGACTTCCTGACAGCTGGCTTGAACATTTGATAAGGAGTCTTCAGTCATAACTTTTACAAAAGCAATACAAGTAAGAAAAAAGTTGTGATATGATTGGATGTCAGGCTGCAGCCACATCTCATCTGTGCAGCACAGAACTGGATTTAAAACACCAGCAGCTCCATGGCGATTTGATAATCATTCAGCAAAAGTAGGCATCCTCCTTAGTTATAATTTTGATGATTATTTTTCTGTATCAGGCTGCATCTATTGTGTAAAAAAAAAGCACTTTCACAGATACCATTAAAGAGCCCATTTTTAACCTGATCTTAACTATAAACACATCAGGCTTAAAGTTTAATCATTCTGTGAGAAATACAGAAATACTAGCTCTGTATTTGTATTTGTCTGTGAGAAATAACTGCTCCCTGGTGTGTGGATTGGCTGAAATCTGTTGTAAACTGGGGCTCGATCGTGCCGTAGGTCTTTTTTTTCTATGCATACAAATGCACAAAATCAGCGCCGACAAAACCTCTCCACCCTGGAGACTGGTGTACTCCTCTTACTCACCTGTTGGCATCGTCGTACTCGTACTAAAGTATTTTTTTGGGCGACTACTCTTACATATACAGTACTTGAGGTGACGCTACTTTTACTTGAGTCCAAAGTCAGGATACTTGACACACCTCTGCTCCTGACATGGATAACTGTGTCACTTTTTTAACACCTCCATGTCGCCTCATCCCAGGAGGTAATTGGCCAGTATCATGTGGGGTAATGTAGCTTAAGGGATAAAACAGCAAAGGGAGGGAAGAGGAGAGGTTACCGGCAGCCTGTGAGAAGTCTCAGTATGCTGAAAACAAGTGCCAGTATAGCAGGAAGTGCTGGTATACCATGTAGTGTGTACTGGCCCGTTTGAAGCACTGATCTTACGTTTGACCACACACTTGAAAAATATGATTCCCGAGCAAGATCTGGCACCTGGACTTTCAAGAGTCTGAAAAGTGGGGAAAAAAGGGCCCTTCTGCATTTTCAAAGTAGTGTCATGCTGAGGACTTAAACTGGGTGTTGTTCTATGGTTGTTCACCATTCAAATAAAACGATTTTTACTGTTTAAAAAAATGCTAGAAACGATGAGAAATGGGTGCAGTGATTTATTAAAATGTGCAAACAAATGGAAATACAGTATATAAGGCAATAACATTTTATACAATTCTAACAAGATAGAAAGTCAGTATTTAACACCACCTTTTATTCTTCAACACAGCTTTCTTGTATGAGAATATGTTGCTTATTTATGAGAACAAAATTGTGAATTTACAAGAAAAAGTTCCAAATTAAAGACAAAAAATGTAAAATAACGAGTTGTAAATTAAAAAAAAATATAAGAAAAAGCTGCACATTTACAAGAAAAAAGCCCCAGATTTATGAAAAAAGTTAAAGGTTACAAATTTATGTTGAAAAGTGTTGCAAATTTACAGCTAAAAAGCTACACATGAAAGAGGACAAAGCCAGTTTTCAGAGGAAAACTATGCACATTTACAGTAAAAAAGGTTCACATTTAACAAGAACAACTTTGCACATTTCTGTGAAATACGCTGTATATTTTTAAGAAAATGCAAACTGATGAGAAAAAAATCCACAAATTTAGAAGAAAAAGTTGCAAGTTTAGGAGAAAAATGTTGCAAATTTACATAGATTAAATTATTATCAGGAAGTGAGTTGCATGTTGTTTTCATGTTTTGGAGAGAAAAAAATCAGAAGTTCAGAGGAAAAAAGCCTCAAATTTATGAGATAAGCTGCAAAAACAAAAAAAAGAAGCAAATTCATCTTGAAAAGTTGTAAATTAATAAAAATGTGCAAATTTACAAAAAAAAAATGGTAAAAAGCTTTTTATGAGCGAGCAATGTTGCAGTTTTATCTGGCTCTTTTACATCTTTTTTTCAGCCCATAAGAAGCCAGACCCCTTTCTCCTTCAAAGAAAATTATGGGGGTCTGGGTTCTTATGGGCTAAGGCGCAAATAAGTTTTGTGGCTCCATGTAGATTTTTTTGTTGTTGTTTTGTTTAAAATGGTTCTTTTCACAGCGGAGGCTGCTGAGCCTGTCCTAGAGGAATCAGAATCAGAATCAGAAAAGGATTTATTGCCAAGTACATTAACAGAACACTGATAACATACGAGAGAATTTGACTTGACACAGTAATGACCTGCATTTCCGTGCCGCGGCGCATCTGAAACGCGCCTATCAGCAGGAGGATACAGGAAGCATAAAGATAATACAATGGGAAGGAGCAAAAAAATCATTGATTCAAAATACTGGTTACATACTTAATCAATATTAAGAGTTCAAGGAAAAAAAAAAGCTCTCATGCACATACATTCGCTACACTCAGAATTTCACAAGACACAAGAGAGCAGTGTACAGTATATCTTTATTCAGTTCATGAATCAATGTGTGTGCGGTGTTGAGCAGTGTTGATGATAATAAGAGAGACCCAAGGACCCTTGGCAGAAGATGTTTTGTCTGTCTGGCGCCCAGTCTTATCTGGCGCTGCAGCTGGCTGTCCAAGGCCTTGTGCTCATGATTTTGAAAAAACACAGTCTGCAGACAGCCAGGAGGAATTTTCATGGGGAATAATAATGCCAAATAGGACTGATCACAGAGAAGACTTGTATTTCTTCTGTAGATTCAGTACATTAACTAAATAATGTAGTACAACCTCTTACCACTAGATGGTGGTGTCTGGCTAAGTTCTTTATCCCCATCAGCCGCTACGTTCAGAACCACTCCAACAGAGCACATTTTATTGATGCAGTATTTACATCTTGAGCTGAACCATGTCCATTCTTTCTCTGACCTCTCTGCATTGCTTGCTGTTCACCCAGGTGGTGGAGGCGGCCAATGCCACCACCATCAGCTGCAGCGTGAACTACACCAACCAGACCCAGCTCTTGATCGACAGCTTCGACTCCCGGCTGTACATGCTCTGCTTCCTGCCCTTCATCATCATGCTGGTCTTCATCCGCAACCTGAAGATCCTGGCTCCCTTCTCTCTGTTGGCAAACGTGGCGATGACCCTGAGCTTAGTCCTCATCTACTTCTATTCATTCACGGTAACCAACACGTTTAACTCCTCGGTGCTTTTTGATGACTCTCTCTGTCCATATTTACAGTGCCCTTCAGCACTATTGACATTCTTTGTAAATGGGATCAAAAGGAGTTAGAACCCAGTTTTTAGTGAAGCAGCTTCATGCCACACTGCAAAAATAAGAACTGTGTTCATGGAAATAATTATATTTCAAAATGTAATTTTTTTTTTTTTTAAATTGATGTGCAGAGAAATGCCAAGAAGCACTATTAACAGTTGATTCTGTCTCTGCTTACACAAAACAAAGTTTTCCCTTACATATATAAGACAGTAATGCTCAGTTTTTCTCCATTAGGCCTTAAACAGTCCTTTTTCAACCCTCGTCTCTCCACGCTCTGTTTGTGTGCCCAGCTGACTGGTTTCTGGTGTTGTTATGGATAACAGGACAACTGATAGTGACAGAGTCCCCAAATTACATTCCCCCCCCCCCTCACCGTGGACCATTTCATCATGTGACCAGTGCACTTCACAGATATAAAGCAGCTGTTTTTTTTGGCTGAGGAATGGCCTTGCCTTAAAAAAGAAACTATTTCTCGCATCAGAAACTTCACAGAGACTTACCACAGAGAGATGCTTTGTAGCCTGTAAGGTGTTTCAGGGGTTGATGAATGAGCTGAGCAACGTGTTCAGGGAAACTAGAGCACAGAGGCTGCTAAACAGTCTGCAATCGCTTCATGTTGCTTGGTTTCAGGTGACTTCCTTTGTAGGCTTTTTGGTTAAACTCTGGGATTTTATGTGTTGATACCGTTCAATGTAGTGATGGGATTTTTGTAGAATATGATAATTGATTCATTCTTAGAGGGTCTGAATTCAAATCCAGGTAGGGGTCTCTCATGTTGAGTGGGTTTACTCAGGTTTCCTCCCAAAGTCACGTTTGTTAGACATCCAGGAAGGTATCACACAAGTGGCAGTTGAATGTTCGCTGGATGCCCTCAGTTTCCTCTGGAGTTAATGGAAGAATTAAAAACAAGAATGTAATGAGAGAAATTGACTTGATTGTTCATACTGACACACACTACCCTCTACTTTAAATGCTAAAGATCAGAGAAAACTGGTGGAGGCATCCACCAACCATCATGTAACTGGAATTTTTGATGTTAAGGCACCAGTGGTGTGTACCTTACAAATTACAGACATTCTAGGAAGCTGGATGTCTGCTGGTCACTTGGTTTGAATTTGATCACGTGTATGTTTCTGTGTTACAAGTACGGTTAGAATGGATCAGAACTTATTAAAACACGCGAGGAAAATTGACAAATTTACATGATAAAAGTCACAAATCGTGATTAATTTCATAGATTTGCATGGGGAAAAATTGCATTTTTTTAATGAGGAAAAACAGACATTCAGAATTCACTTGACTAGTAACTTTGTAAACTACCAGCTGCAGTGGCTGTTGAGTGCAAATGTTGATGTCAAGCCTTGTAAATAGTGTAAAATATCTTATAGAAATTGTTTGCATTCAGCTGGCTCCACAGATCCTTTTCATTTAGAATTCATTGGTCCTCATGCAAGAGCGTGCTGGTATTGGTATCAGTAAATGCCGCGTACTTTGTTAGTAAGCTGCGTTAGTATGAATGAGCTACTCCAGACACCCGTAGGTCCTACAAGAGTATAAACAGTCCATCTAAAAATGGTGAATTCCACCTGTGTGTAAGTGAGTGGGCATTCACGAAAATTGAACATTTGCATAATTGACACCGTAACTCTACTATGTATGGCACTACTCCCCACAGTGTGTAACCAAAAGTTTTGTTCACGAAAACGACTTCAAAGTCTAAGAAAAAGGAAAAAAAAAACTTCTTGAGCAAACATTTAAGTTCTCCTGTCTTGAGATCTCGGATGGAAATTAATATAATTTATAAGTAGTCTCTGCAAAAGTGAAAGAACCTGTCAGATTATAGGAGATATTTCTGTGTTTGGCGTTGAAGACACAGGTGAGTGCAGCGCATGGTTGCAGCACAGAATTTGACTTGTTAAATTTTTTTTACAATATGTTAGTTTATATGAAAATACAGCTGAGTCTTTCCTGAAAATCGCTTCCCAGAATGGACCCTGCCCTGTGCCCTAACCCACACTTCATGTGGAATGAGTAAAAGTCAGAATATCCATGTGGTCCGATGCCATTGTGACAGTTGATGTGTCGCGTACGATCAGACGGCCATCAGCATCGCCTTGTGTCAGACGCATCTCCCCTGCGCTGTTTTCCAGCATGGTGAAGCTGTGCGCTGCCCCGCCAACAAGAAACATATTTTGCATCTGATATGATTTGGAAGTTGATACTGCTTTTAATTATTTGTAATTGTTTTAATTTTCATTGTAATTTGATTCTCTTGTACTGGAGTGGGGGCCTAGTGGTGGAGCATCTGCCCCATAACCAGGAGGTTGTGGGTCAAACCAGTGACCATATAGGATGTGAAAATGATACTTCCTGCCTTCTAGCTTAGTGCTCAGCATAATAGAATGGGGAAAGTTGGTTCCCCAGCTGTGGCGGCAGCACAAGCCAGCGTACTCCTAGTGCCGTTCTCAAGCCCGGGTAAATGGGGAGGGTTGCGTCAGATGACTGCTCCTCGCTGAGCCTTATTCCACTGGAGGTTTCTTCCTATAAAGGAGTTTTTCATTCCCACTGTCGCCTAGTGCTTGCTCAGAGGGGATCGCTTGATTGTTGGGGTTTTCTCTGAATTACTTATGATTCATGCCTTATGTATCTAGTGCCTTGAGTTTACTGCTTGTTGTGATTAGATGGGGAACAAATAAAATTTAATCATAATTTGAATCAAAGTACTGTATAAAATCTTGTCAACTAATTATTAAGTTTGTAGGGTTTACACTCTTGTATTTGATACAGACAAAATATAGATCCAAGTTGTGATAACTAAGGTTAAAGGGTAAATGGCGTTCACTTACATAGCGCGTTTTTACTCCTTTTTGGATGACCAAAGCGCTTCACAGAGCCTGCTGTCCACCTTCACACGCTGATGGTGGCGGAGCTGCTACGCACAGGCGCTGACCTGACCCATCAGGAGCAACTGGGGGTTCAGTGTCTCGCTCAAGGACACTTCGACATGCAGACAGAGCGGGAATCGAACCCCTGATCTGCCAATCAGTAGATGGTCACACTACACCTGCGCCGTAGCCGCCCACCTAGAATAACAGCAAGCCACTTACACAACTCCTAAGGTGCGTTCAGACCAAACACGAATACGTGGCCCCAATACATATAAAGTTAATATAAGCATGTGGAAAACGTGCAGATTTCTGCATTTGCGTCTGAGAGATTTAGTAGTGCTAGCTAGTAATCAACCTTGAGATTCTGTCGTCACAGGAGTGAAAGTGTCAGCACTGGAGAGTAAGCTAGTTTGAAAATGAGACTGCCACTCACCTGCAGACAGATGGACCGGGAGTTGTGACGCTGAATCGGAGTGTCGGGAATTATCCATCCACGTGCTCCCGCCACCGATGTGCTAGCAGCGTAAACAACCGTCATCCAGGTAAAGTTTTAGAGGAGGCTTGTGACAGTTTTTCAGGTGAGAGCCCCACCGGGTAACGTCGCACACCTAAACATGACAGCGTTTCGGGGATTTCCACAGCAGGTGGAAAGCGGCTGCAGAAGTTCTAAAAGCAACCCCGCCCCACTGTAACCCACTCAGACAGGATTTCACTTCTGCTCACATGTTTACATTGAGTTAACATGTAATCGCGCTGTGCAAAAAATTAGTGCTTTTGCGTTTGGTCTGAATGCACCTTTACAACTGTTTGGGTCACTTGTAAATTTTGTTAGTACCTGTACCAAATTTCAAGATACTAACAGATTGGTGAATCCCACAAGTTCTCCTAAATTGATCGTCTGCCACATTTGTGAACAAATCTGTTAGTAACGGTTCTTGCATGAGGCCCATTGTGTATCAAAATGACAAATTCTTAACATGATCATGTTTAATTACCTGCATCATCACTTATTCCTTCTCCACTTATGCCAGCTTCATTTTGTATTATCCAGCTTTATTCACAGCTATTTATAAAAACCTCTAATCATATTAAACAATCCCATGATAAGCTAAGGTAATTTGGAAGCTTGGGCCTGTAAATGAGTGGAGTGGGCCAGAGGAAGAGCGGTCCTCCTGGCACAGAGTGATGTTATTTAATATGGTTGCCAGTCATCCTTAGAAAAGACCTCCTGACTGTGCTGTATATGTGAGCTTGTTGGATGTGAAACAGTCATAACAAAAGAGCCAATCAGAGGTATACATTAAGCAAAGCATTTGATTATGATATTAAATAACCTGATATAGTTTGTGCTGTCCCCACCCCCCCTCTCTTTAACAGAATATTACATACCCCATCAACTTGCCCAAAGTCGGTCAAGCTAAAGACTACCCTCTCTTCTTTGGGACGGCCATCTTTGCCTTCGAAGGGATTGGAGTGGTACGTGACTGATGTGATAACAGGCATCAAACACATTCATACACATGCAGCTTTAGTTCCATTTATACCCAGTGTGAACATGAAATATGGTTCTGCATCGATTATCTAGATTATGAATGGTCTCATTATCTCTGGCTGCATTCTGATTGGATTCCAGAATGCAAATCAGGTTGGTGGAGTTATTACTTTGTGGAGGAAGGGGTAAAGACGGCCCAGCAGCACGGATGAGGCCAACTGTAGAGATGACATTCACACCTGCAGTATGTTCATGAAACCAGTTTTATTCTGAAGACCACTGTGTAAAATTTGAAGAACTGTGAATTACCATAAATTCATTATCAGTAAATGGAAAAATGTTTATTTTACAAAGTTGATTTGGTTTTAGTTGCATGTGAGTTTTCCTATGTTCATATTTCCAACAGTAAATCAGTGTGGATGTATATTATTAACTAGAGGGCACTCAGAGCGCATACCTCCGCCAAGGCTTCATTCCTCCGTCCCTTTGTCTGTCCATATTGCCATCCATCTGTACATTGCGAGATAGGGCCTTGCCGGAGGTATGCACTCATGGATCACCTCCAACATCTAATGAGTTCATCTTTGGGCCAAGGGCCATCTCTGGTGAAAATTTCATCCAAATCCATCTATGAGTTTTTGCGTGATCCTGCTAACAGTCAGAAAAACAGCAGCAAAAACAATATGACTACATTATATGACTACATTACAATAATAATAACAAGACTGTCATGATTGTATTGACAATACATTGGGGCTGGGCAATTCCACCTTAAATCAGCATCATGGTTTATTGAATCTTTCAGGTCGGTTTTCATTTTTTTCTCCTCTCTTCTCCCTTACAGTTTATTGACAATATCACTGCGTTGCGTAGTAAACAAGCATAGTGGAACAGGCCTGTTGTGATTTTACAGACAAAAAAATTAAACATCACTGAAGTTTGTGTTTACATACCATGTGGGTCACGTGGCTGCAATGACATCCTTATCTACCGGCTGGAGTTACGTCTGCATGCACTCCAAACCCCTTCTTAAACCACACACTTTTCTTGGTTTTTCTTGGTGTCTTCAGATGAAATAATGTCAGTCATCACATACTATGTGGATGAAGACCACATTTGTGGTCACTCACTCCTGACTGCATGCTCCTCTTCGCCTCTTGTGCATTTTCCATTGCTTTGGATGGTTGTTCCCAGGTATTTAAACTTATCTGCTTTCACTACCGCTACTCCTTCCATCTTCACCATTGCACCTGCCTCCCTCTCATTCACACTCATGTATTCTGTCTTGCTTCTACTGACTTTAATTCCTCTTCTCTCCAGAGCATACCTCCACCTCTCTAGGTTCTCTTCCACCTGCTCCCTATTCTCACTACAATGTCATCGGCAAACATCATGGTCCATGGAGGCTCTTGCTTGGCCTTGTCTGTCAGCCTGTCCATCACCATGGCAAACAAGAAGGGGCTCAGAGCCGATCCCTGATGCAATCTCACCCCCACCTTGAGTCCATCTGCCACTCCTACAGCACACCTCACCACCGTCTCACTGTCCTGATACATGTCCTGCACCACCCTCGCATACTTCTCTGCCACTCCTGATTTTCTCATATAGTACCACACTTCCTCTCTTGGCACCCTATCATATGCTTTCTCTAGATCAGGGGTGTCCATTTATGTGCCATGGAGGGCCAAGACCCTACAGGGTTTCTCTTCTACCAGTCTCTTCAGTAGGTGTTTTTCACTGATCAGCAATCAGTGAGAAGAAGTTCAGTGAAATCTGCTGTTGAAGACACTGGTTGGAGGTAAAGCCTGCTGCATCTTGGCCCTCCATGGCACATGATTGGACACCCCTGCTCTAGATCCACAAAGACACAGTGCAACTCCTTCTGACCTTCTCTATACTTCTCCATCAACACTCTTAAAGTAAACATTGCATCTGTAGTAGTCTTTCTTGGCATGAAACCGTACTGCTGCCCACTGATTGTCACCTCTCCTTTTAACCTCTTCCTGAAGCGATTGCTCAGCTAACACTAGTTAGCTTAATGCTACCTGAAGCGATTGCTAAGCTAACACTAGTTAGCTTAATGCTGGCGCCAGTCTCTAAATAACTACCTACAGCGATCGGATATACCTCCGGTGGATTACCCCTTTGATCGCTTTTATCCGGCCACTGTGAGTAAACTGACCAGCGATTCCAGCGCTTCCTTGTGATTCACTGATGTGCCCTACCTGAAGCGATTGCTAAGCTAACGCTAGTTAGCTTAATGCTGGCGCCAGCCATTCCACCTAACACCAGCCTGAATCAAAGCCCAGCTGCGAGGCCCAGCGGAGATACTACCAGGCAGGCGGCTATTTGTTTGACGGGGCTCAGCAGAGATTTCACCCAGGCAGACGGCGGTAGGCGGCGGTGCCCAGCGGAGGACTTACCGTGACTGCAGCGGCGGTGTGTGACGAGACTACCCGAAGCGATTGCTAAGCTAACGCTAGTTAGCTTAATGCTGGCGCCAGTCATTCCACCTTACACCAGCCTGAATCGAAGCCCAGCTGCGAGGCCCAGCGGAGATACTACCAGGCAAGCGGCTATTTGTTGACGGGGCTCAGCAGAGATTTCACCCAGGCAGACGACGGTAGGTGGCGGTGCCTAGCGGAGGATTTACCGTGACCTCAGCGGAGCTCGGTGGCAGCGGCGGTGTGTGACGAGACTCGGTTGGAGGAGCGGGACGGGAGACCAGTTACGGCGACTATGAGCAACGAGACCAGCAACGGAAGGGGCTAGTTGGCTAGCTGAGGCCCAGCTGGATTCGAGGACGATCGGATCAGATTCTGGCGATATAAGCAGAATTTATTTTACTATCCACAGATTTTCCTTTTCCTTCTTTCCAAGAAAGACTGAAGATGGCTGCCACCGGATTAAAAAGTGGGCTGATGGGCACCACTAATAAGCCTTCTCTACTTCTCTACTTCCTCTTCGTTTTGTCTTTGTGTGTCTGGACCTGCAACAAGAAGGATTTTCCGACAAACTCAACCAAAGGTGAAGTTAAAAAGTTTTATCTGTATGGATTTGGGCTTGGACATCTCACCCTACACTCTATGTGGTCTTTAAAAGCCCTGAGCAAAAACTTCCAAATTAAGGCAAACATGGCTGTTAAGCAAAAATCACAATATGGCAGAGGATATACAGTTAAAGTTCTGTTAGTTCTGCTACTTCTGGCAGGAGATATTCACCTTAACCCTAGACCTGCCACTATTAAACAGCAGACCACTGGGTTAGCACAAAACCGAGCTGTACAAAAGCAAAAACAACATTTATTTTTCCAAACTGTTAATCATGCACGAGTTCTTTGGGACACCAAGGCTAAACCAAAGGGGATCCTCGGCGGTCATTTAAACATACGGAGCATAATCCCCAAAAGAGATGAGATTTCGGTGTTGCTGTTGGACTCAAATCTGGACTACCTTTGTCTCTCAGAAAGCTGGCTACACAGTAACATAGACACTAATATGATCGATATTGTGGGCTACCAGTGTTTTAGAAAAGACAGGCAGGTAGGGAGGGGAGGAGGTGTTTTAATTTACATCAAAGAGAAATATAAATGTCAACTGGTTGATTTGAATACTTCACTTGAATGTTTAGCTGTTAATGTATGTCTCTCTCCGGTAATGAATTTCAACATTGCAGTAGTGTACAACCCACCGTCACACAACTCTTCCTTTTATAATGAATTAAGTGATCTGGTTAAACAACTTGAGAAGAACAGAGAAACAATAATTCATGGTGACTTTAATATCAACTGGTCTGATAAAAAAGACAAACAAAAACTGAAAAGCCTCATGACTAAATTTAATTACCAGCAAATCATCAAAGGACCCACCAGGATAACCAAACAATCCAGAACACTTATTGACATGGTATTTACTAATAAACCAGAACGAATAACCAGAACCTATAATCTTGTAACTGGTCTCTCAGATCATAACATGGTTCTTGCTGTCAGGAAACTTACTAAAAAGCGACTACAGTATTTTGGGGGAGTCGATATTGACAAATCAAATTTTATTATCCCCAAATCAAAAAATGAGGAGTTTGAACATTACTTAGAGAATCAAAATTGGGAGCAGCTCATGGCAACATGTGAAGTAGATGATTGTTGTAATTTTATAACTGCAACAATCACAAAGTCTATAGAAAAATTTTCAAAGCAAATTAAAAGTAGACAACAGAAGATTAGCCTACCATGGTTAAATAATGAAATAAGAAAACTTATGAAGAGGCGAGACTATGCACTGAAAACATCACTAACCTCCAAACTACAAAATGATCACCTTGTGTACAAAAGTTTAAGAAATAAAGTGGTACATGAGCTGCGAAAATCAAAAATATCTTATTACAATAAACTGATAGATCATGCAAAGGGTAACAACAGTTCCCTATGGAGGCATTTAAATAACTTAACTAATAAAAAAAAACGATCAGAAGGGGGTAAAGGAACTTGGAATCAATGGCAAGACCGTCAGTGACAAGGCTACTTTGGCAAATGAATTTAATTCACACTTTGTGGGCTCTGTGGAAGACTTAACAAAAATTTTTGTGCTGCCAAATGTGCTCAACAACACAAATTCCATACTTCCAACAGATACTTTTCACATCGATGAGGTAAATGAGAAGTTAATTGCTGGTATTGTTAAAACACTGTCAAACTCAAAAACTAATGATATCTACAATATGAGCACCTCCTTTCTCAAAATGCACAGCAAAATATTAATCAAACCACTGACTCATCTCATTAATCTCTCCATTAGGTCTAGTACATTTCCATCTGGCTGGAAAAAAGCTGTCGTCATACCAGTTCATAAATCAGGCAGTAAAGACGATATATGCAATTACCGCCCAATCTCTATCTTACCAGTCCTATCTAAGGTTCTTGAAAAAGTTGTAGCTACACAGCTGATAGACTACTTACAAGACAGTCAACTTCTTCATCCACATCAATTTGGTTTTAGACCAGGATACTCAACAGAAACAGCAAATTGTTGCCTTATTGAAAACGTCAAACAGTCCTTGGACAGGGGTAATGTGGTAGGAGCTGTTTTTCTAGATCTCAAAAAGGCTTTCGATACTGTAAAGCACAGTTTGCTTTTATCCAAAATGGTATCTTTTAACTTCTCCCCAAATACATTAGAATGGTTTGCATCTTATCTCCAGAATAGAGAACAGTGTGTAAAAGTTCACCAGGATAAATCCTCATTTTTAAACAACCGCATGGGTATCCCACAAGGGTCCATTCTTGGTCCTTTACTTTTCAGCATTTTTATTAATGACTTGCCGTTACACTGCTCAGCTGCAACATGCCAACTTTATGCAGATGATGCAGTTATTTACACAGCTGCCAAGACTCCAGCACAGGCTGCAGATGTACTGTCTACAAGTATGGTTGATGTCCAAGAGTGGCTCCTCAAGAACCATCTATTGCTGAACCTTCAGAAAACAGTCTCAATGTGCTTTTCAATCAAAAAATGTAACCTGCAACATTTTAAAGTTAATATACATGATCATGACATCAGTTTAGCTACAGAATTCAAATACCTTGGCATTGTACTAGATCCTCAACTCAAATTTAATCTTCATATAAAGAAAATTTCAAAAACAGTAAAAAAAAATCTGAACTGCTTTAAATTAATTAGATATTACATACCTTACGAAGCAGCTGCACTGTATATGCATTCTATGGTTTTTTCTCATATATCATACTGTTTGACAGTCTGGGCTCAAGCAGCCCCTTCCACAATAAGACATATAGGTTCATTATATAATCAAACCCTAAAAATCTTGGACAAAAAGCCCATTAGGTGGCATCACTGTAATGTTTTAAAAAAATACAACCTATTGAGTTTTGAGAGCTTCATTGACCTCTGTCTTCTGAAATTAACGTTCAAATGTTTCCATAAATCAGCACCCGAGCCACTTGCTGGTTTCGTCCAAAGACAGGACAGCAGCAGAGCCACCAGGAGTTCTGTTAACAATAACTGTAAAATATTCCACCGCAGAACCACATTTGGACAAACAGCTTTCTCTATAAAGGGCAGTCACATCTGGAACACAATGCCAAATGAAATTAAAATAATAACGGACTTTAAAACATTCACTAAAAATGTTAAAAACTGGCTGAAAAATAAACAAGAATGTACTCATGTATGAATTAATTGTCTGCAAAGTGAGAGTGAATGAAGGGAAGGAATAAATGTGTTTGTTTATAGTGAGTGACGGAGGGAGGAAGGCCTGAAATAGGCAAATGTGAGTTATGTTATATGTGTTAAATGTGAGTCAGGCTGTTATATTTGTGTATTTATAATATTTATGTTAAATGTGAGTCAGGCTGTTATATTTGTGTATTTATAATATTTATAATATTTATAATTGTGTATTTATAATTTTTCTGCATTGATGTATGTGGTTATTGTGTGTATTATATTTTTTATCTTGATTCTTTTTTCTAAAGCCCATCCAGGGACAAGAGTTGCAAATTAGCTAATAGCTATACACTCTATGTGCAACACATCAGATTGATTGTCTTTGATTAATTGTCTATGTTTATTGCACTGTCCCTGTCAAATAAACTAATCTACTACTACTAACCTGGCTTCAGCAACCCATATCTTCATAGTGTGGCTGATGGACTTTATGCCTCTGTAGTTACTACAGCTCTGAGCATCACCTTTGTTCTTGAAAATTGCTACCAAAACACTTCTCGACTCCTTGGGCATCCTCTTACGCTCCAAGATTGTGCTAAACAATTTGGTTAAAAAGTCTACTGCCATCTCTCCTAAACATCTCCATACCTCCACAGGTATGTTATCTGGTCCAACCGCCTTTCCATTCTTCATCTTCTTCAAAGCTGCCTTCACTTCTGCCTTGCTAATCCTCGGGACATCCTTGTTCACCATCTTTCCTTCATCCATCCTTCTCTCTTTCATTTTCTTTATTCATCAGCTCTTCAAAGTACTCCTTCTACCTTCTAAACACACTCTTGTCATTTGCTAGCACATTACCATTTCTGTCCTTAATCAACCTAACCTGCTGTACATCCTTTCCAGCTTGATCTCTCTGTCTAGCCAATTGGTACAAGTCCTTTTCTCCTCCCTTAGTGTCCAGCCACTCATACAACTCACTATATGCCTTTTCCTTTGCCACCTCTCTTTGCCATGCCCCTAGATTCCAAATACTGCTGTCTGCTTTCTTCATCTCTCCGACTATCCCACTTTTTCTTTGCTAACCTCTTCCTTTGAATACTTTCCTGTACCTCCTCATTCCACCATCATGTCTCCTTGTCTTCCTTCCTTTGTCCACTGGATACACCACATATCTTTCTACCCATTTCCCTCAATACTTTTGCTGTACTTTCCCCAGTCATCTGGTAATTCTTCCCTACCACCCAGAGCCTGTATCAACTCCTTCCTGAACTCTGTGAGACCTTCTTCCTTCTGTAACTTCTGAAAATTCTGAAAGCTATCTGTCATTTGACTTATTACACTGAGGGTGATATAATTAAAGTCAATTAAAATGGCAGGTAATGGCCCCACTGGGGGGTGGGGGGGTTGGTGGGCCCAGGGGTGTGAGCCCGCCGCACTGGCCGTCTGGTGGCCTGGCCTCCCTCGATCGTCCCTTCGGGGGCAGATACCTGGTTTTCCTGGGGCTTGCTGACCTCGGGGATTTGTGCTCTGTGGGGGTTGTTGGCGCTGCCTTGCCTGCTTGGGGCTCCCAGGGGCAGAGCTGCTGCGACCGGCCCCCCTCTTCATGTGTTTCCTGACAAACCACTCACATGCACACACTTATTTTGCTCGTGCTCTTATATATGCGCACACAGACGCACACGCACAAATGTCTCTCCTTTAACAGATGCGGATACCAGACTCGTGTTGAGACATCTTTGGTGGAAGAAGCAGTTTGTCTTCTGTTTGTTTTGATTGTTGGTTTGTTTGTCTTTTTGTCTGTTCCCCTCCCTTTTCTTTCCCCTTCCTCACACTTCCTTTCCCTATTCTCCATCCTGTCAGGTCCTCCGTGGGTAAAATAATTTAAATGAAGTATTAAAAGTTATTACAGGAGGAGTTTAAAACAATATACAGTACATAGTTAGGTACTGTATAAAGCTCCTTTTGTCAAAGTAAGTCTGTTTTGGCACAATAAGGGTGACAGATCTCTGTTCTGCTTACCTAGCTGCCTGACAGGACAGGGGGAAAAAATGGCAGATAATAATGAATTATGACCTGTCTGTCAAAATGACAAATGGTAAAAATGTCTAGTGCAACCTCTAGTCCCAGCAGTTTTGTGAAATCAACCCCTCCTACAGTTTGTGAAGGAGTTGGTGCTAAAACTGTTTTTAAAAATAACTTTTCATATGATCACTGAACCAGATAAAAAATTTTAGACCCACCGCTGCCATCATTTGATACTCTACAGCTACAGAAAAAAATTAAAAGATCACTGCAAAATCTTTCCTAAATTAGCATCTCTGTAATGGTTCTGTGTGTACTCTGCCTTCCTCTGATTAGGCTCACGCCCTGCAGCCTGGTTCCTCACCTGCTGCCAATCAGAGAGGCCCTTTAATTAGGGCGCTGTCTAGGGCTGTCGCGATAACCGCGATTATGTAAACCGCACTATGGACAAGCCTACCGTGGAGGATAGCGAGTAACTGCAACAACCGCGGTGTTCACTTTTTTTGTGTGTGTGGCTAAATCTCGTTAAGTGTAGTTTTATTGCCAACAGCATGTTTGCATCTGGTACTGACGGCGGCAGCACCGGGTACCGTGGAAGCTTCCATAGCACTGAGTGCTGGCAGTGGCAGCACCATGTGGGGCTCTCTCTCTCTCTCTCCAGATGGTTTCCAGCAGGTAGTGAGTGGTGGAAACATTTGGACTAGCACTGAAAGGGCACAAAGTGTTATTTCCTTCTGAGCGGAGTGTGTATGATCCTGACAATTGAGCTCCGAGAGCGAAACAACTACTGCATAGTGCATTGCTTGTTTGAACGCGATTTTTTGGACAGCGGCAAAAATCCAAAAATCACAGAGACAAGAGCCATGCATGGTCCTGTACGGAGGCTGACCTGTTTAAATAAGCTGAATGTCACTGCAGTCTCCAGTCCACACATGCCATAGTTGAAATACTGGAGTTCCCGCCACTGCTTTATGAAAAAACAGAATCAGCAGTTCATTCCTGTAGAAAGACCGGAGCCCCGCACAATTGTCATACACGCACATAAAGCTGAGAGCGGAGCTGCAGCGAGTTTGTCACAGCTTCCATCGCTTGCCACATAAGTTATGAACCCTGTTTAAATTACAAGACCACAGGGTCCTAAAAACTTTTTCAGTAATAACAATAGCGCGGTGTTGAGCTATCCAACGTTACTGCAGGGGAAATTCCTCCACCGCATCCAGTGTTGGGAGTAACTCATTACAAAGTAACACATTACTGTTACGCCACTACTTTTGCAGTAACATGCTGTGTAACAAAATTACTATTTAAAAATTCAGTAATGCATTGCAGTTACTGAAATTTGATCAGATGCATTACTCACGTTACTCATTTTATTAATATGGATAGTTATTTTTAGCACAAATAAATATGCAAGTTAGGTTAATTGGCATCAAACTGAGGATTCTAAATTGTCCTTAGGTATGACAGTGAGAGTGAATGGTTGTCTGTCTCTCTGTGCTGGCCCTGCGATGGACTGGCGATCCATCCAAAGTGTACCCTGCCTCTCACCCAAAAAGATGCTGGGATAGACTCCAGCCCCCCTCGCAACCCGAAAAGGATTGAGTGGAAGAAGATGGATGGATGGACTAAATACAAACTGACCCTACATAGCTAACGCAGGCAGCCGCCAGTCAATGTGTTGCAAAGAGCCTCTTCACTGCTGCTGCCAGCAGCCACAAATGGAGCTTGCTCCTGCTGGGAAAAGATGAAGCTACTTTGTTTTTGTGAAAATAGACAGATTATTTTTCCTTTGTTGCGGTTAAGGACAAAATCATATTGGTGGGCTGTGTGAGATCAACTGCAATCTTCAGAAGCGCCTGAACACCAACAAGATCAAAACTAGTGCTATGCTATGCTAGCACCGTGTTTTGAGTGGATTTATGCTATCTGAACAGCCACTCTGGATTTCAAGCACAGGTATGCATCTGCACAGCTTGTGACCCAGCAAGAATTAAAGCGAATGATTGCCAGATACGTCGTTACAGAGTGAAGATCTGATAAGTCATTTCCCATCAGACAGCTGAGACTGTGAGCCACTGAAGTTAAAACACATTTACTTGCTACCTGGATAAAGATTATTCAAAAATGGATTTTGATCTTCAAAAGCAATTTGAGGGACTGGATCATGTCTCTGTCACAGCAGACATTTAGACTATGGATAATGGACATTTTCTTTGGATCACTGCACATCGGATTAAATCCATAATATTAAAGGTAAGAAACGTTGACAGCTTTATGCAGTGTTGCCAGCTCACTCTTTTGGAGTGAGTCTCACTCTTTTTCTCTCTCTCTGACGCCACAAACCCTATTTCTCACTCCAAAATGAGGAGATTACTGACAATTTCGTGTTGATTTTCTTCAATTTTTCCCACAATAAGAGCTCTCAAGACAGGATAAAGCAGACTGAACATGTTCTAAAAGCTCTGTCTGAAACAGTCTGTTTTCAGCCTGACATTAATAAGCCCGTAATGTAATCCATTAATTAAATTATCTTGCTGTGTGTGCAAGATGATTAAAGTGTACATTTATAAGTAACATGAAAGTTACTTTTCCAAGTAACTGGTTACTTTCATCATCATCGCCTTTCACCCGAAACGGGTATATCCACAGTTCCTTCCTTACTCCTCTCCGCTCTGCGTCGGGCCCGTCTTTTCTTGTGAGCCATCACTCTCTTTGTATATTGCGCCCTGCAAACTTTCCTCATGAGGTTCTTCCATTCCGCTCTATCATGTACTACCAATTGCCATTGATCTAAAACATCGGCACACTTCAGTGCATTTTTGCACTAGTTACTTTAATCATGCAGTAATTGGTAAGAAACTCAGTTACCTCTGAAAAGAAGTAACTAGTAACTGTAACTAGTTAGTATTTTTTAGTGACTTGCCCAACACTGACCACGACAGCCCTAGTGCACTTCCTTCACTCTTCCTGGTGACGTTAACCTGCACACAGCCTGTACCATGCCCTGAGCTCAGCTTCATGATATTATTCTGCCTTGCCATGTTTTTGATCTTTTCCTTGTCCTAGACCCTGAGACTGCCTGCTTAATTGGATTTATCTGTTAGCCTGTACCTAGTCTACGGTGCCCTGACCCTTGCCTGCCTCTGGATTCTGGAAATAGC
The DNA here is from genome assembly GCA_020510985.1 of Pholidichthys leucotaenia. Taxonomy (NCBI): domain Eukaryota; kingdom Metazoa; phylum Chordata; class Actinopteri; order Cichliformes; family Pholidichthyidae; genus Pholidichthys; species Pholidichthys leucotaenia. The sequence continues at coordinate 328,321,852 of CM035840.1, read as the reverse complement.
CTTACGGACTGGATTTGGATATTCTTGGATTATGCACACCCTCATTCCCCAAAGTAAGTCACCTTGCCACCGTTATCTTCACTGCTCTTCACTCTCACTCCCCAGCGTTCAGGCCTGGCCAGTCTATCCACAACAATCCCTTGGAAACACCCCCACAGCAACTCAGTACCTTTCTTTCGGGCAACTTGCTTCCCCAGCATGGAGGTCATTCGTCTGCTCCCAGCTGCTCTTTCCTGCAGAAGTGGTTGCCAGATCCACGGGTTCATCAACATTGCATATTACCTTGCACAGTTATTGTAATAAATATTACTTCACTTCAGTTATCATTTCCTCCTGTGTCTGCTTTTGGGTCATATGCCACACACCTTAACAGTACATCACCAGCAAAACTGACCCAGCATGGAAACATTAAAGGACCAGTTTGGGTCTGTTTTGCAATGGTTAGATCAGGCTGATTACCAGAATAAGGTCCTTTCGAATTAAATTAACAAACTTACCGAATGCTTGGTCCAGCTTGAGACCACAGTGCATGGCCTCGCCACAGCACTCTCCACAGTCGCTCCTGCTGTTACAGCTCTCTCTCCCGCCCGGTCAGGCCGCTCCCTTCTAGTCACTTCTTCTCCCCACTGTAATGGTTGCTTGGGGGCACTAGCAGGTTCCTCTTGCAATGACCGCTTGTGTTTGACTGCGCCCCGGATGATTCTCCCTCCGACCACAGTCGGATTGCTTATCTTACAGGGTTGCTTGACGAGCGCGCTCTTTCATGGGCCCAAGCCATTGTCCAGGGGCCAAATTACACATACACCTACAACCATTTTCCAGAAGAGTTTACCTGTGTGTTTGGTCATTCCGAGCGCGAGGGGACAGCGTCCTCCCAGCTCATAACAATTTGCCAGGGGGCTAGATCAGCAGCTGAGCACTCCACTAATTTACGGGTTCTTGTGGCCTCCGCAGGCTGGGATGACATTGAGATTGAGATTGAGATTCAACTTTATTGTCATTACACATGTATGAATACAAGGTAACGAAACGTGACTTGGCATTTGGGCACACTCTGCAGAGCGCATCCAAGGCCGGGGCAGCCGCTAGGCGCCAGTCATCTCGCTATGCTCAGAATTCACCCACAGCCTTCACTCCATTCTCTGCGATGAGCTTGTCCGCCTTTGGGAGAAACCCGAGTCTCTCAATGTGTTCATCTTCCTTGTCATTAAGCTGAACAATAGGCTACAAGAACGCTTGAGGGAACGACGGTCTGTCTCTCGGCTCCTAGCTTGCACTTCTCTTCCCCGCCTACAGCTTTCTTCCCTCCCGCCACCCGATGCACCGGAACCTATGGCCACGGGCCAGCTCAAGCTCCCCCAAGCCGAACGGCAGCGACGTTGCGAGGTGGGCTTGTCTTTCTATTGTGGGCAAGCGGGTTACTCTGCTGCACAGTGTCCGGCGAAGGGAAGGCACTGCCCGCTAGTTGCAGTAGGGAGACTAGCAGGCAATGAATCTGAATCCCTACGCACACGCTTCACTTTACCCGTACGACTGTTGCTCAGTCACACTGAACATGTCAGCTCTGCTCTGATCGATTCTGGGGCCGAACAAAACTTTATTTCAGAGAGTCTGGCAACCTGATTAAAAATTCCCTTTAAAAACCGTCAGCAGCCCATAGGCACAGTCGCCCTATCTGGCCAACAGATGTCATGTTGCTAAGCAAACTGCCCATAGCCATGTTATCCTCTGGGAATCATCGAGAACACATAGAATTCTTTGTCCTCCCTGTCTCCACCTTGCCCATAGTATTAGGCTACCTGTGGCTAAGACTCCACAACCCAACCATTGAATGGGGTAAGGGGGCTATTAGTTCCTGGAGTCCCTTTTGCATGTCTGCGTGTCTCCAGTCAGCCGCCTGTTAATCACACATCCCTATTCCGCCTCCCACTGCTGAGTCCCCTGATTTATCCAACATACCCTTTATCTACCATGACCTGGCACCTATCTTTAGTAAGACCAAAGCGCTGTCCCTTCCTCCTCACTGACACTATGACTGTGCTATTGAGCTCCAACAGGGGTCGCGATTGCCCTCCAGCCGCTTGTATAGCTTGTCAGCCCCTGAGAGAGAAGCCATGGATAAATATAATGAAGAGTTCCTTTGGGCTGGTATCATTCGTCCCTCATCCTTTGCTGTGGGAGCAGTTTTTTTTTTGTTTTTTTTTTGTGGGGAAAAAGGATGGCACCCTTCGCCCATGCATTGATTAACAAACTCAACAACATTACTGTTAAGGACAAGTATTCACGGCCACTCATCAATTCGGCCTTTGATCAACTCAAGGGTCCCACCATTTACACTAAACTCGACCTCAGAAGTGTGTACCATCTCATCCGAATCTGTGAGGGTTATGATTGGAAAATGGGATTCCATATCCCCACGGGCCATTTTGAATATTTGGTCATGTCCTTCGGGTTCACCAACGCCCCAGCAGTTTTCCAGTGCCTTATCAATGATGCCCTGTGGGACTTTTTGGACTCTTTTGTTTTTGTTTATCTGGATGATATCCTAATCCTCTTGTGCACCCTGGCCGAGCACAAGGTTCACGTGCGGAGGGTGCTTCAACGCCTGCTCAAAAACCAACTTTTTGTAAAAGCCGAAAAATGTGAATGCCACACCACCGCCACAACATTTCTGAGGTTCATAATTTCAGAAGTTCAGATCAAACCCGACCCAAAGAAAATCCAAGCAGTCACTGATTGGCCCACACCATCGTCCCAAAAGCAGCTTCAGCAGTTTCTAGGCTTCGCTAATTTCTATTGCAGGTTTATCTGTAACTATAGCACCATAGTCTCCCCGCTCACTCAGTTAACCTCCACCAAAGTTCCCTTCACTTGGTTTAATGAAGCTGAAACTGCCTTCACCCTCCTGAAAACACGATTTACTAAGGCACCCATCCTGACACAACCAAACCCCCCAGTGGCAATACATCGTTGAGGTAGATGCCTCAGACATCGTGGTGGGGGCAGTTCTCTCTAAATGCTTGGTCACCGACCACAAGGTTCATCCATGTGTGTATTTTTCTCGGCACCTGACCCCTGCCGAGGAGAACTACGCCATCAGTGACCGAGAACTGCTGGCCATGAAGTTGGTGCTGCAGGAGTGGCGACACTGGCTGCAGGGGTCGATTCACCCGTTTTTGGTCTGGACTGACCACAAGAATTTAGAATACATTAAAGCAGCAAAACGGCTCAACTCTCGCCAAGCCAGATGGGCACTGTTCTTTGACCAGTTTAACTTTTCCCTAACCTATAGACCCGGCTCAAAGAACACCAAACCTGATGCCCTCTCCAGACAATTCACCCCCAATGGTGCTGACCCCGTGGTGTACACCATCATCCCGGGCTCCGCTGTTGTAGGAGCCCTCCCATGGGGAATCAAGCCGAAGGTGAGAGAGGCCCAAATCGACGACTCAGGTTCTGGGGGAGGCCCTTCGGGCCAGATGTTTGCTCCCACCACCATTAAAGGTGAGGTCATCCACTGGATGCACCCTCACTGCCCTTCGCCACACCTTTTGGGGGACCACCATAAATCAGGACATGCAGGAATACATTAAGGCTTGTTCCCAATGCTCAGCCAGCAAGTCCTTCAACACCCCCCCTCCACCGGGCTGCTCCATCGTCTCCCCACCCCTGGCCACCCCTGGTCCCACATTGCATTGGACTTAGTCACTGCTCTACCGCCATCTCGGGGTCATACCGTCTTTCTTACAGTGGTGGACAGGTTCTCAAAGGTGACCCACTTTATCCCCCTTTGCAAGCTTCCATCTGCCTTGGAGACAGCCAATCTACTCACGACTCATGTCATCAGACTACATGGCATCCCGTACGACATTGTTTTGGACCATGGTACCCCAATTTGTATCACAGGTCTGGCGCTCATTCTGTAAATCCATCGGGGCCACGGTTAGTTTGTCGTCGGGATACCACCCTCAATCCAGTGGGCAGTGTTAGAGGGTCAACCATTAGCTGGAGACTTTCCTGCGGTGTGTCACAACCTTGGACCCCTCTTCATGGTGTTCCCTCCTACCCTGGGTGGAGTACGTCCACAACCCTGCCACATCTGTAGCCACTGTGTGGCCCCCTTCGAGGCATCCTTGGGGTACAATCCTCCCCTCCTGGCCATCTCAGAGGAGGAGATCGCTGTCTCCGGCATCACAGACCACATGGCCAGATTCCGTCACCTCTGGAGGGTCACCAGGGCAGCACTGCTCAAGTTGAGGGAAGAGAACATCAAGTGGGCCAACAGGAGGAGATCCCCTACCCCTGCCTATTCAGTCGGTGACAGGGTCTGGTTATCCATCAAGAACCTCTGTCTGAAACATGACGGCAAGAAACTGACCCCTCGCTTTGTTGGTCCCTTTTCCTTCCTGGCGATTGTGAATCCCACCTCAGTTTGGCTCAGTCTCCCTCCCTCGCTTTGCATAAACCCAGTGTTCCACGTCTCACAGGTCAAATCGGTGTTTGCCAACTCTGTTTGCCTACCGTCCAAACCTCCACCTCCCCCGAAGATGGTTGACGGAAGCTTGGTTTACGCAGTTAACTGCATCATTGATGTGCGCCTCCGGGGTCGTGGCATAAAGTGTCTGGTGGACTGGAGGGGCTACGGCCCCGAAGAAAGATCATGGATCCCCGGGTCCTTTATTATAGATGACTCCCTAATCGCTACCTTCCATAAGCAGCACCCAGACAAGCCCAGAGTGACGCCAGGAGGAATTCATTGGGGGGGGGGGGGGGTACTGCAGTTCTTCTGTGTGTACTCTGCCTTCCTCTGTCTCTCTGATTAGGCTCACACCCTGCAACCTTGTTCCTCACCTGCTACCAATCAGAGAGGCCCTTTAAATAGGGTGCTGTCCCTTCACTCTGCCTGGTGATATTAACCTGCACACAGCTTGTACCATGCTCTGAGCTCAGATTCATTTTAATCTGCCTTGCCGTGTTTTTGATCTTTTGCTCGTCCTAGACCCTGAGACTGCCTGCTTAATTGGATTTATCTGTCAGCCTGCATCTAGTCTATGGTTCCCTGACCCTTGCCTGCCTCTGGATTCTGAAAATAGCTTTACGGACTGGATTTGGATATTCTCAGATTGTGCATACCCTCATTCCCCAAAGTAAGTCGACTCACCACCGTTATCTTCACTGCACTTCACTGTCACTCCCCAGTGTTCAGGCCTGGCCACCGTATCCACAACAATCCCATGGAAACACCCCAACAGCTCCTCAGCACCTTTCTCCCTGGCAACCTGCTTCTCAGCATGGAGGTCCTTCGCGTGCTCCCAGCCGCTCTCCCCTGCAGAATTGGTTGCCAGATCCTCGGGTTCATCAAAGTTGCACATTACCTTGCACAATTATTATAATAAATATTATTGTTCGCTTCAATTATCGTTTCCTCCTGTGTCTGCTTTTGGGTCATATGCAACACACCTTAACAATCTCTATATGTAATGCAGCCATTCAGTTTGACTATCTGTTGAATTCCAACACAAGGACACAACAATCTACTTAAGGAGGTACTGATTAGGAGATCATCTAAGTACGGTAAGATGCATGAAAGCTGTGAATAATAATCAGAGTTATTACACAAATACAGAATTGAGTTCTTAAGTTAAAACTTAAGTACTGTAGTGTTTAAGAATAAACATGAACTTGTTTTCTTTGCATTATTTGGTCTGAAAGCACATATACAAGCAGTATCTTTTTTGTTGTTTTGGCCAGTTGTCATTTACTGTAAATAAATGCTCTAAATGATGTTATTTTGACTTGGAATTTGGGTAAGTTGAGTTCTAACCTACTGAAAATGACTCACTCATGTAATTAATGGGGTTAGGATGAGTCATGCAAATGTTCTGTATTTGCAAACGTCCTCAATATTCTTTGAATTTGGACTGTTGCATATCCAAGTTGCTTTGAAAGTGCCGCCGTGGTGAACGAAGGAGGAGACAAAACAGAACAATCACAGCTCTTGTGATCTGTGCTACTGTTACGAATCCTTCCCTAAGAAATTACTGTGGTGCTAGTTTCCTGACACATTAAGGGTCATCTCCACTACTAGTTCACAGCTAGTGGTGAAATTCTTCTTTGGATCAGTGGTTAGAGTATGAGGCTCTGGATCATGGAGTCAGGAGTTCAAAACCCGGCATGTGTATAGGTATGAGTCTACTTACCTCTAATAGGCTAGTCCACCTTAAAGGTACAGGTGCGAAACGGACAACAAAAAAATCCTGGCCTTGGCCTAGTGTAAGATAAGATAAGCCTTTATTAGTCCCACAATGGGGAAATTCCAGGATTGCAACAGCACAGGGATAGCAACACTCAGAGCAACAATCAGAAGGCAAGAAAAAAACAAGAACAGCTAGTATACATATGTACATATTACTATATATATATATATATAGTATATATATATAGACACACAGTGCGGAGCATTGTGGTTGGTGAATGTGCAGCAGAAAGTCTAAGCTCTCTCTCCGCGGATGCGGCGGGCCAGCTGGATATCTTTGGGCATGATGGTGACCCTCTTGGCGTGGATGGCGCACAGGTTGGTGTCCTCGAAGAGACCCACCAGGTAGGCCTCGCTGGCCTCCTGCAGAGCCGTGACGGCGGAGCTCTGGAAACGCAGGTCGGTCTTGAAGTCCTGAGCGATCTCCCTCACCAGGCGCTGGAAGGGAAGCCTACGGATGAGCAACTCCGTGGATTTCTGGTAGCGACAGATCTCTCTCGGAGCCACGGTACCAGGCCTGTAACGGTGAGGCTTCTTCACTCCGCCGGTGGCCGGAGCGCTTTTTTTCGAGCAGCCTTGGTGGCGAGCTGCTTCCTGGGGGCTTTTTCCTCCAGTAGATTTACAGGCGGTCTGCTTGGTTCTTACCATCGCTCTTTATTATTCTGTCTTATATTTCTTGCACGCCGCCTGAACTCCAGCCCGGCACCTGCGTCGTTTTCGCCACAGTTCCTCAGAATGTCGAGTTTCTCCTTTAGCCCGGGTGGCGGTTGGAGGTAGCTAGCCAGCTAGCTCTTCCTGCTGTATCGTACCCCGCTGCAAACAGTGGCTCCGTCCACCGACTCGGGAGACCCTTGGGGCGATCTGTGTGTCCGTGATATATATAAAGAGTGAAAGGTGTAGAAAGAAGAAGGAAGATAAGAAAAGGGCAGTTGCAAACGGCAGTCAACTCGTGTGGCGCCACCGGTCCGGCGGAACCGGAACCGGAAAAATGTATGGCTGTATCAGTCACTGATGCACACTTTTCCAGAAAGAGAGGGCTTCACGTCCACGTCAGTAATGTTGCCATGGCATGAACCCAATGCGTGGGCATAAATCCAGTTTTACTTCTTGATTTCTGTACGCATGAAAAGCAAGCAAGGTCAAACACCAGAGGCAGCTTTTGTGGTTATTCACAATTATTGCATGACAATAAAAATGCCAGCATAAAATGGGGTGTTGAATTAACTGGCAATTATTGTGACAACTCTGACACCACTACTTAAATTATAAAGACACACCTGTGCATACGTTCATGTTGAGACGTTTCAGGCAGTTTTATACTTTCACTTATATCGGATGCAAAGACAGCATTATCAAACATCCTGCTGTCCACATGACTCACATAAATAACATTTATTGCAAACATGTCATTTTCTGTGTGCATCATTTTGAAAATCCAGGAAATGGGTGGTAAAGCTACATAATGACTCCCAGCTATAACTGTTATTATCTGCAGTGTTTTGATTTTCTGTGGTTCAAGCTTTCAGTCACTCTCCTGAAGTCTCAGACAAACCAATCATATAGCTCTGCTGGAGCTGTTGACAGAAACAAGCCCTTATTGATATTTAGTTAGCACCACACACTGTGCAGGAGAAGTCACTTTCAGTATGTTGTGGGTATGGAAAAAGATCCCTGCTCTTTTTGTCTTTATTGTTCAACACAGTTGTAACATTTGATATCACATCCATAAGAAATAAAAAATAAAGGCCCTATACTCTGCATTTTCCAAGGATATATATATTTTTAGTTTTAACATCCTCAAGGACAGACATACTGTATGTAGTTTTAAAGGCCGAAAGCTATTTGTGTTGTTTTACAGCTTCTTAAAAAAGGTGGGCCTATTAGTTTCTGATGTCATAAAAGCCAGTAAATGCAATCCACTCATTTTTTGTAAAGAATTTAACTGAATAAAGGCAGTATGTCTTTGTGTAATTTGAATATTTTAACATGATCCATGGTCATATTGTGTGAGGTTAATTCCCATGAAAACACCGCTTTGTACAGTATGGAACACAGTAAGCAGGGAGACATTTTAGAATTATCTGAATTAAACCTCCAATATCTGGTCTGTCTTTGTCTTCATGGTTCCGCAGGTTCTTCCCCTGGAGAACAAGATGAGGCAGCCTCACAGATTCCCTGTGGTACTTTATTTGGGGATGGGTATCGTTACTTTCCTCTACATCAGCCTCGGTACTATAGGATATATGTGCTTTGGGGAGAACATAAATGGGAGCATCACACTCAATCTGCCAAACTGCTGGTAAGAGAACCTCATCTTTTCCTGGAATACAAATAGATCAGCATGTTCTTCTTTTCTGACTCAAATGCATAACCTGACTTGTATCCACTGCGAATGTCTGGACCAGATGTGGGCAGAGGAGCGAGAAATTGTACTCATGTAAAAGAAGCATTATCTTAGGATAGTATTTATTTAATTCAAATAAGAGTAGTCACCAAAAAATTACTTAAGTAAAAAAAATGTTAATTGTTAGTGGCCTCAACATTCAACTCCAAATCACGATTGATCACATGATCCCCACAGTTAGCTTGGTCAGAACATACAGAAGTTTGGTAGCATTCCCAGTGTTCTTCCTTTGTTATCGAAGATGACCATGACTTCGATTTTTTTTATTATTGTTATTTATTTAATGCGCAGTGAGTCTGAAGGTGGTGGCTGAGACTGATCTGGGTTTTGCAGTCTCTCTGGCACCTTGGGCATCTATGGGCATACACCGTAGGTGGAGCAACGGCCGCTCTGGCTTTATGTGCAGTTCTTCTGCTCTCTGCTTCAGCTGCTCTCCTTTGTTCTGCAGTAATGGCACCGTCTCTCTTGCTACGCTGTGCTGGTCTTGTGCCATCTTCTCCCAGGAGTTTTGGTCAAAGTACAGGTCCCTGAAGGAGGACTTCACACAGTCTTTGAAATACTTCCCAAACTGCTCCAACATCAGCTGAAAATATTACTTGATGTGGCCGAAGTGGAATGAAAAATTCTTATTGGACTGGTTTCAGTTGACTTGTGGGAAAACAAATCACAGCCATGTGAAACAGCAGAAATTCTTTTTGTTTTGATGCTTTTTGCGATATTTTAGATTCAAGATTCAAAGATTTTATTGTTAGTACGACTACACATGCAGGACATACAGGAGAACTGAAATGGCATTTCTCTCTCTCTTCATTGGTGTGTATTTTATAAAAAGAAAAGGAATAAGGCTGGATAAAACAAAAGAAAAACAAGAACCAACAGTGACAGCAGCAGTCTATATACAGTCTATATACAGTGAGTTTAGTTCAGTTTATACAGTGAGTTTAGTTGGAGTTTGCTCATGTTGGGCTCTATCTCGAAGTAAAAAAATAACTTCTGTGTCAGTCCTGTACTGGAACATGGAGAGGCAATCGGGACAGGCTATTAGGAGTGCACATGGTATGTCATTGTCAGAGGAAAAACCGCCCGGATTTCCTCTAAATAAAATCACAATAGAGGGTGTGGCTGATATCCCAGCCACAGGGGGTGCACAAACTAGTCTACTACTAGTGCCACGGTCCCAAGCCCGGGTAAAGGGGGAGTGTTGTGTTGGGAAGGGCATCGATGTAAAACCTTTGCCAAATCAAACATGCGGCTCATGACGAATGAGACTTTCATACCGGATCGGTCAAGGCCCGGGTTAACAATGACTGCCACCGGTGCTGTTAACAAACAGGGTGCCAGTGGAAATTGGGCTACTCTTGGCCGAAGATTGAGGAAGAGGAGAGGGGGAAGGTGTGTTAGGAGGGAGAGAGAGAAGAGAAAAGGTAGAAGTGTGGAGGCGAGAGTAGGGATGTTAAATGTAGAGACTATGACTGGTAAAGGCAGAGAGTTGGCTGATGATGGAGAGGAGAAAAGTAGATATACTGTGTGTTCAAGAAACCAGATGGAAGGGAAGCAAGGTTAAGAGCACTGGAGGGTGATTTAAACTGTTCTACCATGGTGTAGATTGGAAGAGAAATGGAGTAGGAGTAATCTTGAAGGAAGAGTATAAGAAGAGTGTTCAGGCGGTAAAGAGGAAGTCGGACAAAATCATGAGTTTGAAGCTAGAAGCCAAAGGTGTGATGTTGAATCTTATCAGTGCGTATGCCCCACAAGTTGGATGTCAGGTAGAAGAGAGAGGAATTCTGGAGTAAGTTGAATGAAGTGGTAGAGCGTGTTCCCAGGGAGGAGAGAGTGGTGATTGGAGCGGACTTTAATGGGCATGTAGGTTTAAGGTGATGAGGAGGTTCTGAGTAGGTAAGGTCTTAAGGAGAGAAATGTGGAAGGACAGATGGTTGTGAATTTTGCTAAAAGGATGGAAATGGCTGTGGTGAACACATACTTTAAGAAGACAGAGGAACATAGGGTGACTTACAAGAGTGGAGGAAGGTGCACACAAGTGGACTACATCTTATGCAGAAGGAGAAATCTGAAAGAGATACGAGATTATAAGGTGGTCGCAGGGGAGAATGTAGCTAGACAGAATTGGATGGTAGTCTGTAGGATGACTTTGGAAAGCAAGAAGAGGAAAACAATGAAGGCAGAGCCAGCGATTAAGTGGGGGAAGTTACAGAAGGGAGAAGGTTGCGCAGAGTTCAGGAAGGAGTTAATACAGGCTCTGGGTGGTAGGGAAGAATTACCAGATGACTGGGAAACTACAGCAAAAGTACTGAGGTAAACGGGTAGAAAGGTACAGACGTGGACAAAATTGTTGGTACCCCTGTGTTAATGAAAGAAAAACCCACAATGGTCACAGAAATAACTTGAATCTGACAAAAGTAGTAATTAATAAAAATTCTATGAAAATTAACCAATGAAAATCAGACAATGCTTTTGAATTGTGGTTCAACAGAATTATTTAAAAAAACAAACTCATGAAACAGGCCTGGACAAAAATGATGGTACCCCTAGAAAAGATTGAAAATAATGTGACCATAGGGACATGTTCAACCAAGATGTGTCCTCTAATTAACATCACAGGTGTCAACAAACTTGTAATCAGTCAGTCGGCCTATTTAAAGGGTGACAAGTAGCCACTGTGCTGTTTGTTGACATGTTGTGTACCACACTGAACATGGACCAGAGGAAGCAAAGGAGAGAGTTGTCTCAGGAGATTAGAAAGAAAATTACAGACAAGCATGTTAAAGGAAAAGGCTATAAGACCATCTCCAAGCAGCTTGATGTTCCTGTGACTACAGTTGCACATATTATTCAGAAATTTAAGATCCACGGGACTGTAGCCAACCTCCCTGGACGTAGCCGCAGGAGGAGACGGATAATACGAATGGTAACAAAGGAGCCCAGAACAACCTCTAAACACATTCATGGTGAACTCCGAGGTCAAGGTACATCAGTGTCAGATTGCACCATCCGTCGTTGTTTGAGCCAAAGTGGACTTCATGAGAGAAGACCAAGGAGGACTCCACTGTTGAAAACAAATCATAAAAAAAAGCCAGACTGGAATTTGCCAAACTGCATGTTGACAAGCCACAAAGCTTCTGGGAGAATGTCCTATGGACAGACGAGACAAAACTGGAACTTTTTGGCAAGGCACATCAGCTCTCTGTTCACAGATGCAAAAATGAAGCATGCCAAGAAAAGAACACTGTCCCTACTGTGAAACATGGAGGAGGTTCTGTTATGTTCTGGGGCTGCTTTGCAGCGTCTGGCACAGGGTGTCTTGAATCTGTGCAGGGTACAATGAAATCTCAAGACTATCAAGGTATTCTAGAGAGAAATGTGCTGCCCAGTGTCAGACAGCTTGGTCTCAGCCACAGGTCATGGGTCTTGCAAGAGGATAATGACCCAAAACACACAGCAAAAAACACCCAAGAATGGCTATGAGTGAAACATTGGACTATTCTAAAGTGGCCTTCTATGAACCCTGATCTATTGAACATCTGTGGAAGGAGCTGAAACATGTCCTCTGGAGAAGGTACCCTTCAAACCTGAGACAACTGGAGCAGTTTGCTCATGAGGAGTGGGCCAAAATACCTGCTGAGAGGTGCAGAAGTCTCATTGACAGTTACAGAAATCGTTTGATTGCAGTGATTGCCTCAAAAGTTTGTGCAACAAAATATTAAGTTAAGGGTACCATCATTTTTGTCCAGGCCTGTTTGATGAGTTTGTTTTTTAAAATAATTCTGTTGAACCACAATTCAAAAGCATTGTCTGATTTTCATTGGTTAATTTTCATAGAATTTTTATTTATTACCACTTTTGTCAGATTCAAGTTATTTCTGTGACCATTGTGGGTTTTTCTTTCATTAACAGAGGGGTACCAACAATTTTGTCCACGTCTGTATGTGGTGGATCCAGTGGACAGAGGAAGGAAGACAAGGAGACTTGGTGGTGGAATGAGGAGGTACAGGAAAGTATTCAAAGGAAGAGATTAGCAAAGAAAAAGTGGGATAGTCAGGGAGATGAAGAAAGTAGACAGCAGTATTTGGAATCTCGGTGCATGACAAAGAGAGAGGTGGAAAAGGAAAAGGCATATAGTGAGTTGTATGAGAAGCTAAGCATTAAGAAAAGAGAAAAGGACTTGTATCGATTGGCTTGACAGAGAGATCGAGCTATACCGCGTATTATCGTCCATACTGCTGTATTACATAATTGCGGTTATCGCGACAGCCCTACCTAGCATGGTACTAGCGCAGCTTTCAGCAGCATTTAGACAGCCTCTCAAAGGCTTTTCAGATCGAGCCAAAGCAATAACAAATGCCACTGGTGTTTTTATAGCAGCAGATCTAAGGCCATATTCAGTTATTGAGAACACTGGGTTTAAACACATGCTGAAGGTAACTGAGCCCCTGTATGAAGTTCCTTGTTGGGCCCACTTTAGCTATAAAATAATACCATCCTTTAAAGAAAAAGCTAAATCTGTTAATGCTGCACTTTAGGCCAGTGTTTTTCAAGGGTACCCTGGTACAGTGGATATAAAAAGTCTACACACCCCTGTTCAAATGCCAGGTTTTTGTAATGTAAAAAAATGAGACCAAGATAAATAATTCCAAAACTTTTTCCACCATTAACGTGACCTATAACCTGTACAACCTAATTGAAAAACAAACTGAAATCTTTTAAGGGGAAAAATAAAAAAACTTACAATAATCTGTTTGCATGAATATGCACACCCTTAAACTAATATTTTGTTGCAGCACCTTTGGCTTTAATTACAGCACTCAGTCTTTTTGGGTAGGAGTCTGTCAGCGTGGCACATCTTGATGTGGCAATATTTGCCCACTCTTCCTTGCAAAAATGCTCCAAATCTGTCAGATTGCAAGGGCATCTCCTGTGCACAGCCCTCTTCAAATCACCCCACAGATGTTCGATCAGATTCAGGTCTGGACTCTAGCTGGGCCATTCCAAAACCTTAATCTTCTTCTGGTGAAGCCATTTTTTTTGTTGATTTTTATGTGTGATTTGGGTCATTGTTGTACTGAAAAATGAAGTTCCTCTTCATCTTCAGCTTTCTAACAGAAGCCTGAAGGTTTTGTGCCAACACTGACTGATATTTGGAACTGTTTATAATTCCCTCCACCTTGACTAAGGCCCCAGTTCCAGAACGGCTCCAAAGTATGTTGCTGCCACCACCATGCTTCACTGTAGGTATGGTGTTCATTTGGTGATGAGCAGTGTTGTGTTTGTGCGAAATACACCTTTTGGAATTATGGCCCAAAAGTTCAACCTTGGTTTCATTGGACCATAACACATTTTCCCACATATGTTTGGGAGATTTCAAATGTGTTTTTGCAAAATGTAGCCAGGCTTGGATGTTTTTCTTCGTAAGATAAGGCTTCTGTCTTGCCACCCTAGATGGGAGATTGTTGTCACATGTACTAAACAGCCAGTACTTGCCAGAAATTCCTGCAGCTCCTTCAGTTTTGCTGTCAGCCTCTTGGCAGCCTCCCTGACCAGTTTTCTTCTTGTCTTTTCATCAATTTTGGAGGGACGTCCTGTTCTTGGTAACGTCACTGTTGTGCCATATTTCTCCACTTGATGATGACTGTCTTCATGGTGTTCCATGGTATATTTAATACCTTGGAAATTCTTTTGTATTCTTCTCCTGACTGATACCTTTGAACAATGAGATCCTTCTGATGGTTTGGAAGCTTTCTGTGGGCCATGGCTTGTGCTGTTAAGATGTGACTACAGAAATGTCAGGAAAAGCCTACTAGAACAGCTGAACTTTGTTTGGGGTTAATCAGAGGCACTTTAGATGGTGGCAGGTGTGTGCTGACTCCCATTAACAGGAGTTTGAATGTGATTGGTTCATTCTGAACACAGCCACATCCCCAGTTATAAAAAGGGCATGCATAATTATTCAAAAAGGTTATTGTAAGTTTTTTATTTTTCCCCTTAAAATATTTCAGTTTGCTTTTCAATTGGGTTGTACAGGTTATAGGTCACATTAATGGTGGAAAAAGTTTTGAAATGATTTGTCTTGGTCTCATTTTTTTACATCACAAAAACCTGGCATTTGAACAGGGGTGTGTAGATGTTTTATATCCACTGTATGTTCAGATTTTTGTGGGACATTATTTAATTTAACTTCTTAATTGTCCAAAAAATTGCAAATTAATTTGCTGTTGTTGTGCATGGGTGCCTTCAGAATCTATACACAACAATGACGAATTGTTTGCAGTTTTATGACCAATTAACAAGTGAAATTAGATAATTAATTTCCTACAGAAACCTGAACATACCAGAGCACCCTGGTTAAAAACAGCTTCAGGCAATAAGGAACTTTAATTTCCTAAAAATCAAAGAATAACTCAGACTATTCAGACTTCTATTGTTGCACTTGTCTGCATCATTCATTTGCTAAAAAGAGTACTTATTTTATTGTATACATTTTATTTATTGGAGAATTTACTGCTGGCAATTTGCAGGTTTTTTTTTTTTTTTCGTCAAAGCTGTTCCCGCTTATACAAAAGATAAGCAGTTTTATGTTTTGCATTTTGTTTCCCTACTGTACTGAAAATGAACCAAACTGTGACCTGAAAACCACAGTACGCACCGAACTGTGATTTCAGGCGTACCATTATATTCCTAGAAATGAGTATATCAGAGGGACAGCACAGGTTGGGCGGTTTGGAGACAAAGTAAGAGAGGCAAGGCTCAGATGGTTTGGACATGTGCAGAGGAGGGATGGTGGATATATTGGACAAAGGATGTTGAAGATGGAGCTGCCAGGCAGGAGGAAAAGAGGAAGACCACAGAGAAGATTCATGGATGTAGTGAAGGAGGACATGGGGAGGGTCGGTGTTACAGAAGATGCAAGGGACAGGGTGAGACGGAGGCAGATGATCCGGGGGGTGGGGGGGGGGAGGTGGAGGAACCTGTATTACTGATTCTTGTTTACATTGGCAAAAGCATTTTCAGCACAAAAGTGATGATTTGATTAGATTAACAAAAAAGTTACTTTTAACTGGCTTCATGAACTGAGGAAACCTAACACTGAGTTTGTTAATGGGATTGTATTTAACAACACATATTCAAGCATTTCAAACTAAACAGTTCTCAGCACATACTGATAAGAAGCCAATCATAAAATTGCAGTGTGACCTATATAACAAGAAGGCAGTTTTCATTACACGCTGAATCGTCTCTTTAGACAACTGTGTCATCAGGTCTGGTTCATCACTCTTATTTTTTTTCTAACATTTGAAAAGTCAACCCAAATTTTCAGATTGGATTTGTGTGCTCATTACTTGTCACAGCTGCAGGAGACGAGGCATCTGCGAAGGTACCTCCTGTGACTAGACTGATGTCGCTAATTAGTGGAATAGATTTGCTTTCCAGTGAGGGTGAAAATTCAAAGGCAGTAATTACTAGTATCTCTGTAGAAGAGGAAAAAAATAAATGTCTGCTGTTTGTTTTACAAGGACTATGGAAGGATTCAACTTGAACTCCAGTGATATGTTTTTGAATACATTTTGAACACAAAGTTTGGGGGCTTATGGTGATGCAGCTTTTGTTTCTTGAAAAGGTTTTGATTAGCTGCATCGTAACATACCCAAAATAAAACTCCAGTTCATCAATTTTTTCCTCGCTGTTTGCAGGTTGTACCAGGCTGTTAAGCTGCTGTACTGTTTCGGCATCTTCATCACCTTCGCCCTGCAGTTCTACGTTCCAGCAGAGATCCTCATCCCCTCAGCAGTGGCTCGGGTGCCCGAGAGGTGGGCGCTGACTGTTGACCTGGCACTCCGCACCATTTTGGTCATCTTCACATGTAAGTACCATCTAGTTACCAAAGTAGAGCAGGCTAACAGGTCAATTATGTGACAGTAAGTAATAGGAATTGCATAAAGAAAGTTGGAAAATGTTTAAATGCTTAAGTTGCTAAAAGATGTGATTGCAGAAATAGAACCACCATAGCACGTGACATAGAGACAAAAAAAGAAAAAATGGTTTGGAGGATGGATAATCAGAAAAATCTATCTCTGCCCACAAAATATTTCTTTTTTATTTAAAAAAAATATTTTAATTTATATAAAAATATTCTTGATAGCTTACTGATTTATATTTTTTGTTAAATTATACTGTATACATTTTTAAATACCGTTTACCAATGTTGGATCCCAGAAAATTAGAAAAATTTGCAGCTGTCGTTCGTCTTCATGCATCGCTGTTTTTCCCCTTGGCACTGCAACCTCTCACAGGTATCATTTAACAAGTTCAAAATCTAACACTGCATGAGAACTTGATTTTTTTTTTTTTTTAAAGTGAAGAAGATTGTCATTGTGTTCGTACTGCCACCTACTGGCATAGAAGAGTCACTACATTGCAGGCACAGATGCACAATGGCAAATTATTTGCAACAACTAAATAATAATTTTTGGACCAATTAAGTGAAGTTAGACAATTTCCCATAGCACAACTGATGATCTCTCATGGCACACTGGTTGAAAATCACAGATTCAGCGAGATTGTTTCTGTGTTTCATTTGCAGCCTAATGGGTGGATTTGCTCTTTCAAAGTTGATGTATGTATTTAATGAAGTAATAATGGCATAATAGTTGTAAACACATTATAACAATAAAACAGAACAGTTATCACCTACTTTCTCAGTGCTATAGTAAAGAATAGCATGGCCAGATTCTTTTGCAGCCTCCCTGTGCTTTATGCGGCAACACATTAGCAATTGGTGTTCCAGATGGCAGTCTGCACACAGAGGAGAACTAAAGTGTCCATTAGGTGAGAACAGAGTCATTGAAGTATGCTGGATTGTGGAATAAGGAAAAGAACAAATGCATAAATGGGTAGAGGTGGCAAAACTCACAGCAAGAGTTGGGTGATCAGCTATAGTTTCAGTAACTTTTCAGTAACTGTAATGCATTATTGAATTTTTAAACAGTAAGTTTGTTACACAACATGTTACTGCAAAAGTAGTGGCGTTACAGTAACACGTTACTTTGTAACGTGTTACCTCCAACACTGGTTGCTGTTATTCTGAATTAACACAGGTTGGACTTTGATCAGTCTTGTGTTATAAGCAAGATTCTGCCGTCCAAGTTTCAAACCTGAGCATTGACTTCCACTCATCGTACAGTATATTCTGATGCAGTATGGTTCAGTAGCACACAGTACATACAGTACTGTAATACATGCAGTAGTATTTCAGTCTTGAGAAGAATAGAGACTGGTGTCTGGTTTGTGCCTGCTTCCTCACTGCTGTAAAGCTTTTGAACACACTTCTGTGGCTTGCTGACTTCTTCTATTTATTATTTTATTAGTCTGATTTGTAGAATATGAAGCAGAGACAGTGTGCCAGCCAAAGTTAGCATTTTCTAAAAACCAAATGAGATGTGAGCCATGATATAAAAATACTGATGGCATATTTATTCCATACCTCATCACACGTGCCTCCATAGTACAGCAGTACGCAAAAATTAGGCCAAATAACATATTTTGGTGATCATTTTTTAAATTTGTGTATTTAATTAAATGCTTAGAATGCTCAGACTTTAACATAACACAGTTGTTTGTCAGTTTATTTGATTTATGTTTAGTTGATGAAATGAACAGAAACTCAGTATTAATGCTTATTGGTAATTTGTCATTTTCCCATATCCTGCAGAGACTGTCTTTACATCTCTTCAATTAATAATGTCAAAGGATTGCCAAATTTTTCATACCACTGTATCTGATTGAATAAATGAAATTTGGGGAAAAAGGAGCTCCTGTAACAGTAAAAGGAAGATGATGAACTATCATTGATGCCTTGATCTTGACGCTGCAGTCCTTGGAGGAACATGTTACACATTGTTGGTAGACAAAACGGAAAAGAAATGTGTTTACTTGAATAAAACAAAAAGTTGGGGTGCCATGCTGAGTAATATTGTCTTGCTCACTTTTAGTATTTTGTTTTTTTATTTGCAATATTTCATGGTTGATTTTTATTGGCATTATGAATATTCTTTTTGCACATATTCAGAATCAGAATCAACTTTATTGCCAAGTATGCTTACACATACAAGGAATTTTACTTATCACTAAGGTGCGCTCGTGTTAAGCGCTCCCTAATGATGCGGCAGCCATACAGGTGCCTCATACAGTGGGGGGTAAAGAGGGGGGGGGGGAGGGGTGACACATTGGGCAGAGAGAAAAAACGTAGTTATCAAAATATAGCTCGAGTGAGCAAGATTGTGATCACATAGAAAAAAAACCTCTAATTGCACACTTAGCAGACAATACAGATCCACACATTAACAAAGCAAGAGAGAGACCAGTGTGTGTATGTCAGTCATGTGATATCAGTGTGAATGCAGTGTGTGAAGTATCAGTTACTGGTGGACAACAAAAATCCTCTCCTAGGCAACGGCTAGATGTTATGTCCTTGGTGTCCTAAAACATAGATAACATGTCCACAGAGTTCATCTCTCTTCAGTGCATGCCAGATGGTAAAATTCCATGTTAGTCACATGACGCTGTCCTTGGAGAGTTCTGATTGCTGCACATCAGCAATTGTTTGGGTTAGAGAGAAGCCAAAACTCCCTTCTGCTTTATCTCTTCTCCTGGAGGAATGAGTTCTCCCAAGGACGCCGAATCAAGGCCTGATGAGCACAGTTCACTTAGAGCGTAGAATTTTCATCTCTCATGCGATTCTGTGCATCACAATTTACATTCATAGGCTTTAAAATCATTCCCTGGAGAGCACCCAGCGACTCCGAGATGTTTCCCACCTTATTCAGTTCGCCATTTGCCGCTATCAGTGCTCTCCCCATCTGGTCGAATTGTTGAAGGAGCTTCGCCGGGTCCACATTTTGATTAGCTCTTTTCAACTTCTTTAATTTCCGATACACCAGGAAAACTCCAAAGCCAAACAGCAGAAATCCTGAGATCGTGAAGCCAAACAGGTAGATGTCTTCCACATCCTCAATCGAATCACACAGACACATGAGTTCCAATTGTCCCATGAGTCTCTCACACACCTGGGCTCCCCCGGGCCTGATTTTCTGTTTGAAAAAGTGGTGTCAATTGCATTTAAAGCCCAGCTCAATTCCATAATTTCCGTTTGGATTGAGATCAGCGAGAAGGAGAGCGAGACACAGACAGGAGACAGCAAGCTGGGATCAGTCAAGGGAGGCGGAGGAGGAGAGAAGAAATGCGTCTGCTCTCTCTGAAAGCCGGAAGAAGAGTGTTTCCTCTGGCTTAAAGACCGTGGCGCAGTGGCAACATATCCCCAGTAAACATACCGGAATATGTTAATTTTATACTATTTATTTCTTTTTAAAATTTTACACAGTAGCGTTGCATATGACACTTACCATTTGAAATATTGTACAACCGAGGCTTGAATATTGGGCCAGTTGGGGTCCCACTCAGACATCCTGTGTTTAGACTTTTTAGTGGTGTTATCCTTCTCTCCTTCCTCTGCCTGAACACTTTCCTCTCCTTGGCTCCTCTCTTCTGTCTCATCTTGCCCTCTCTGAGCTCTGTCTAATTCAGCTTCTCTCTCTGTCTATGGTGGTATACAAACAGGTTAGAAAATATCAAGTGTCATGTTTTGTCCTGCAGGATTTTTTTGTCATGGTTTACATAAATAACAAAAATATGTGTATTTTTTGTATTTTTATTCTAGTGTTTCTTTTTTTCCATTGAGAGAGTAGGGAAGGGAAAGAAAAAGCATGTAAAAGCAGTGCTTTGAAATTAATAATTAAATTGAAATTAATAAATTGAAATTAATAATTAAAAGTAGACAACCAAAAATTTCTAGTTGAGTTAAGAGTACAAAGAGCACCCACTTAAAAACTTGAGTAATGACTTCAGTCTTGAAGGTTTAAATTAAAATGAAAAATTAAATCACCCTTTGTCATTCAACCATACAACCAATCATGTACAGTTTGAGGTTTTTCTCAAAAATTTAAAACAATTTTCTTATAGTTTTCTACTTTTCTCTGTAAATCTAGCTAAAGTTGAAACCATGTTCCTCAAATTTGTAATTTCCTCTGGTAAAATTGACCTTTCTTGTATATTTGAAACTTTATTATAAATTTGTGGATTATTTTATGACTAATTTTTGTCTGTTTTTTTTAAATAAAATTACTGGGTGTTTTTTAGATAAATTTGAAACAGACTGTGGTCATTTTTTTTTTACTTTTTCCTTATAACAGTTTACATTTTTGACCATAATTTTGCAGTCAGATCAGAACAATAATTTAACTCTTATTACAAAGAAAAAATATTAATAAAATTGTGTTTAATGAAATAAATTAACTTAAATTACCAAGGATGCCGTTATTTCTGTTATAATATTTCTTTATATTTATAGGTTTTTTTTTTTTTTTTTAGAAATCTCCTCACCACCCAGACAGCAGGAAAAACCTCCCTTATTTTGAAATCAAATGTTGGCATGTTTAGTTTGTCTGAAGGCTGCTGACAAATTAAAGTCATTGACTTCATGAATTTCGGTCACCTTAACCTGCCAAGTACATAATGGAGAACTATAGCGGACTCTAAAGACATAATTCACCACAATTTGTATTCATGTACAGAATGATCTGTTCAGGCAGTTATAGTTGTGCTCTCAGGCTTTCTCATCAGGCACCTCTCTAGGCAGCCGCTGAAGGACAGTTTAGAGTGAAAATAGAGCTAGCGTTTTTAGCTGTTGCTTTTTGTCACTGCCACTGGAGAATAAAAAAGGCACACCTGCTCGTGTGAGAAAAGAGAGAAATTGCCAGTCTCTTCATTCCTGCAATTCTTACAGAACATAACTTAATATTGTAGTGTCTGGTGAAATATAGCCTCAGCAATTCATCAGTCCCCCTTGCCTTTCCCATCATATGAAAGCGGCTGCATATGAATTCTAACCACATCTCTTAGCTAAGCGATTCTTCCATTATTGCTCCCGTTTCCAGCGGGTTAAAACCATGATAAACGCCTCCAGTGCTTACATACCTCTTCTGATTTTTTTCCGTATTTAAAGTACTTTAATAAACTCATGTTTCTGTCGTACAGTCGCGCTTAGCGAGACACTGCCTGCTGACTGGAAAACTCACGTGGGTGGGGCGCTTCTAAACTCTGCGCGGATGACGGCCATGCACGTTGTTCGTGTGCATGCTTGCTGAAAGTTATTGCTTCATAAATTTTTCTGAATAAATTCATATCTCCTTGGTGTGGCGGCAAAATTTCTGATGAGGCGGGCCGCCACCGAGAAATGTTACCAGAGGAAACCCTGCATATTTAATTGTAACAATCCTGACTTTAGGTTGACTGGAACATACAGTCTAATGAAAGAAGCCTCTAATCCCTCAGTGACAGCTGATGCTGATTACCAGGATTAAGTAAACTGAAGGATATGGGAGGCAGTCCCCGCAGATCTATTGAACAACTTCTGTTTGCTCTTTGTGACTGATTAGTTCCAGGTATTCACACGAACAGATTGATCAGGTTGATTAATCAGAATGGAGTAGAAAAGAAAAACAACTGCCCTTTTTGAGAGATCATGATCAAAAGGACACTTAAAACTCAACATTTCCTGTCTTTAAAGTCTGATGCAAGTCCTTTTGTAAGGTCAAGCAAACACAGGTTGTACTTGCTGCAAATCGGGAAAGTTTAACCCCAGAAACTATAGACGCACAGAGGACCTGACATATAATCGAATGAAAGAGCCAAAAACAATTGGAGCAATGACATACTTATTTCTTCCCCTTGTTCAAAACAAATTTTTGGTCCAATGCAAAAAAAAGAAAAAGAAATCTTCTTCCTTATGCTTTTTAACAGTTTGATATCACAATAAATTCTGAATCTTTCTAATAGGTTTTGGTATGTAACAACACATTTTGCAGTTGTTTTAGGTTCTAGGTATAGATGATCATATTATTTTTTTCTTTTTACCAAACAGGCCCCATAATTCATGAGATAAATACTTTACAGTGAAGAGGTGCAAAATGTTGGAATTTTAGCAAGGAATGTTAATAATTAATTGACTTTCAATTAATTTTCAATAAGAATTTAGTCGACTAAATTAAATTAGTTGTCAATTCATTGATAACTCAGCAGTTTTTTTCAATGGGAGCTTATTCTATGAAAAGTAGTGGCTTTGTTGTCCAGGCGGGGGATGCACGCAGTCACATAACTGCCACATTTCAACCAAAAAAGCAGAAGACACTAAGCCCCCCGCCCCCCGAGCGCATGCGCTGTGCAGAGTAAAAAAAACTTGCCCTTCTGGGTTACGTTGGAGAGCCGCAACAAGTTCCAATGGCACGTTCCAATGTCCACCCACCTAGTTCAACTCAACAGGGCTGACAAATGGATTGCAGCAGGCTACACGAGCACAAAAACCTATCCCCGCTAGACAGGAAAGCAGACGGGACTCAAGTTACCACTGAGGTAACACAACAGAGCGAGCCCAGATTGTACTGGGTTTGCCTGAATTGCCAGGGTATTGTGATAATGTTGAACATGCAACAGATGAAGCAGCTCACAATTGATTTTCCTGTCGTAACAGTCTACCACTGCATCTTAGTAAATTAGAATATGAAAGGTTTTTTTTTTTTAATATAACTAAAAAAGATAAATTTTATGATGTTGATAGTAGTTTTTTAAAATAAATTTAAAAAATCATTACATTTGTAATTTACTGAGATGTACCAGCACATAGTACACACTATACAGTGCAAAATTTGTTAAACTACAAAAAATGCCATTGTCTTCTTCTTTCGGCTGCTCCCTTTAGGGGTTGCCACAGCGGATCATCTGCCTCCATCTCGCCCTATCCCTTGCATCTTCCTCTGTAACACCAGCCCTCTCCATGTCCTCCTTCACTACATCTATGAATCTTCTCTGTGGTCTTTCTCTTTTCCTCCTGCCTGGCAGCTCAATCTTCAACATCCTTTGTCCGATATATCCACTATCCCTTCTCTGCACATGTGTGAACCATCTCAGCTTTGTCTCTCTTACTTTGTCTCCAAACCACTCATCCTGCACTGTCCCTCTGATATACTCATTTCTAGTCTTGTTCCTCCTAGGCACTCCCAATGAAAATCTTAGTATCTTCAACTCAGCCATCTCCAGGTCCACCTCCTGTCTTTTTGTCAACACCACCATCTCCAAACCATACATCATAGCAGGTCTCCCTACCGTCTTGTAAATCTTCCCTTTCACTCTTGCTGCTACCCTTCTGTCACGAATCACCCCTGACACTTGTCTCCACCCACTCCACACCCTGCCTGCACTCTCTTCTTCCCATCTCTTGTGCATTTTCCATTGCTTTGGATGGTTGACCCCAGGTATTTCAGCTCATCTACTTTCACTGCCGCTACTCCTTCCATCTTCACTGTTAGACCTGCCTCCCTCTCATTCACACTCATGTATTCTGTTTCTACTGACTTTCATTCCACTTCTCTGCAGAGCATACTCCACCTCTCCAGGTTCTCTTCCACCTGCTCCCTACTCTCACTACAACTCACAATGTCGTCTGCACACATCATGGTCCATGGACACTCCTGCCTGACCTCATCTGTCAGCCTGTCTATCACCATGGCAAACAAGAAGAGATCCCTGATGTAACCCCACCCCCACCTTGAATCCATCTGTCACTCCTACATCACACCTCACCACTGTCTTGCTGTCCTCATACATGTCTTGCATCACCATCACATACTTCTCTGCCACTCCTGACTTTCTCATACAGTACCACACTTCCTCACTTGGCACCCTATCACATGCTTTCTCTAGATCCACAAAGACAGTGCAACTCCTTCTGACCTTCTTTATACTTTTCCATCAACACTCTTAGAGCAAACATTGCATCTGTAGTACTCTTTCTTGGCATGAAACCATACTGCTGCTCACTGATTGTCACCTCTCTTCTTAACCCGGCTTCAACAACGTTTCCCATATCTTCATAGTGTGGCTAATCAACTTTATGCCTCTGTAATTACTACAGTTCCGAGCATCTCCTTTGTTCTTGAAAATTGGTACCACAACAGTTCTTCTCCACTCCTCAGGCATCCTCTCACTCTCCAAGATTGTGTTAAACAATTTGGTTATAAAGTCCACTGCCATCTCTCCAAAACATCTCCATACCTCCACAGGTATGTCATCTGGACCAACCGCCTTTCCATTCTTCATCCTCTTCAAAGCTGCCCTCACTTCCGCCTTGCTAATCCTTTGGACTTCTTTGTTCACCAACTTTTCTTCATCCATCCTGCTGTCTCTCTCATTTTCTTTTTTCATCAGCTCTTAAAAATGCTCCTTCCACCTTCTCAACACACGCATCATTTGTTAGTACGTTACCATTTCTGCCCTGAATCAGCCTATCTTGCTGCACATTCTTTCCAGCTCTATCTCTCTGTCTAGCGAATTGATACAACTCCTTTTCTCCTTCCTTAGTGTTTAGCCTCTCATACAACTCACTAAATGCCTTTTCCTTTTCCTTTGCCACCTCTTTGTCATGTACCTAGATTCCAAATACTCCTGTCTACTTTCTTCATCTCCCTGACTATCCCACTTTTTCTTTGCTAACCTCTTCCTTGAATACTTTCCTGTACCACCTCATTCCACCACCAAGTCTCCTTGTCTTCCTTCCTCTGTCCACTGGATACACCACATACCTTTCTACCCATTTCTCGCAATACTTTTGCTGTACTTTTCCAGTCTGGTATTTCTTCTCGACCACCCAGAGCCTGTATCAAGTCCTTCCTGAACTCTCCACAACATTCTTCCTTCTGTAACTTCCTCCACTTAATCTTTGGCTCTGCCTTCACAGTTTTCCTCTTCTTGCTTTGCAAAGTCATCCTACAGCCTACCATCCGATGCGGTCTAGCTACATCCTCCCCTGCCACCACCTTGCAGTCTCCTGTCGTTTTCCGATTTCTCCTTCTGCATAAGATGTAGTCCACTTGTGTGCACCTTCCTCCACTCTTGTAAGTCATCCTATGTTTCTTTCTCTTCTTAAAGTATGTGTTCACCACAGCCATTTCCATCCTTTTAGCAAAATCCACAACCATCTGTCCTTCCAAATTTCTCTCCTTAAGACCATACCTACCCAGAACCTCCTCATCACCTCTGTTCCCTTCACCTACATGTCCATTAAAGTCCGCTCCAATCACCACTCTCTCCTCCCTGGGAACACTCTACCACTTCATCCAACTTACTCCAGAATTCCTCTTTCTGTTCTACCTGACATCCAACTTTTGGTGCATACACACTGACAACATTCAACATCACACCTTTGACTTCTAGCTTCAAACTCATGATTCTGTCTAACTCCCTCTTTACCTCCTGAACACTCTTCACATACTCTTCCTTCAAGATTACTCCTACTCCATTTCTCTTCCTATCTACACCATGGTAGAAGAGTTTAAATCCCCTCCAATGCTCCTAGCCCTGCTTCTCTTTCATCTGGTTTCTTGAACACACAGTATATCTTACCTTTCTTCTCTCCATCATATCAGCCATCGCTCTGCCTTTACCAGTCATAGTCCCTATATTTAACATCCCTACTCACACCTCCACAATTCTACCTTTTCTCTTCTCTCTCTCCCTTCTAACACACCTTCCCCCTCTCCTCCTCCTCGATCTTCGACCAACAGTAATCCAATTTCCACCAGCACCCTGTCAGTTAACAGCACTGGTGGCGGTTGTTGTTAACCAGGGCTTTGACCGATCCGGCATGAAAGTCTCATTTGTCATGATCCACATGTTTGATTTGGCAAAGGTTTTACGTTGGGTGCCCTTCCTGGCACATCCCTCCCCATTTACCCGGGCTTGGGACAGGCACTAGGAGTATACTGGCTTGTGCACCCCCTGCGGCTGGGTTGCAAAAAATGCCATTGTCTGTAGTAAAAAAAATCCAAATGGTACAATAAATCATTGACAAATATAATGTTCATGTTTTATTGAGTATATGAAAAAACAGCAACTTTTTATATGTTAAAGACAGATCACATTGTACTGAGGGAAATTCAGATTCTCCAGAAAAACGCTTCTTATCAATTGTCAATTAATGAATTAATCGATAACTTGCATCCCTAATTTTAGGTTGTTTCAACAGAGGTGAAATGAGCTAAAGCTATGGTGCTGTGCCCATTGTCGTCCATCAATCTGTCCACATTTCACAAGACTTGCTAGTCCTCCTAGCTAATTGCCTGGATGTTCACCAAACTCAAACACAATTAAAGCTGCGAACAGTGATAAACGGGCCCTCGCGTCCTTGCTAGACTTTGGGCTTGCCACTCGGAGTGCGTAACTCCACGCAGCCTCCATTCCTCCCTCCCCAACTTTCTCCCTTCCGCTCTTTGTCTGTCCATCCTTCCATGACGCCATATGCCCTTCTGGTAATATGCCCTATTACCTTCTGGTAAAAAATTTCAACAGGAAATTTGTTTGAATTTAGACAAGTTAGCCATTGCTGTAATTTTTAATTCTTAATTTATTTTTTTTTTTTTTACCTGGGGGCACTATAGCTATATGTGGTATAGTCATATAACTCTGTACTGGGTGGTACTAGTACCATGTATATCAAGTTTGGGTCTATTTGGACGATGTACGTGACAAATTCCTGTCCATTGGCTGTAGGGGGCGCTACTGCTGCATCTCATTGTATATTATAGAAATGTTCACCATTGGCTGCTTATTCAACATGCTACATTTGGTTGACTTCAGACAAAGTATGCTTGAGTTATTAAGCTTTGTTTTTCTGCTAGGTGGCGCTAGAGCTAATTCATATTTCCTTCAAAATATTAAATTTTTTGCCAGTCTTGAGGTCCCTGCAAAAAATGGTGAGTTTTCGTGCACACTAACTACCCCAAAAAAGAAGATGGAGAATAAGGAGAAAAAAAAAAATTCTAACAAATGCAGTTGGGCTCTCGCCCACTGATGTTGTCAGTGGCTCGGGCCCTAATAATCCTCAGTTGGGTCTGGATCAGGGTTTTGCTCAAGGTCAAAGCTCATAAGATGTGAATATGCATCATTTCAACTTTCAGTAGTTCTAGGCTAGATATGTGAAAAATGTATAAAATGAAAGCACCAAGGTGCAGCTACCTCGGTGCAACCTCTACTGACCTGGCCTAGTTATTACAATACCTTTTTTCGCAGCTCCATTGAGGGTATAATGGTGAGTTAAATTTGTGTTTATTTTGAAAACAAAGCCTTATTTTGAAATTCTGACAAATTAAAAGTCGAAAAAACATGACGATATGATGATACAAGCCTTAGTTCCACTTGAGTTTAAACAGGCGAGCTGAAAAGCTTGTAGCAGACAGATGCACACACACAACCAGACACAAACACATTGAGTGATTACCATATGCTTCCCATACCTGCAAACTAGTTGCTTTTTGGCAAAAATTGCTGAAATGAATCCTAAATATGTCACTCATGTGAATCACGTAGATCCGAAAACTTTTTTGTCTGGGGGAAGGGGTCGGCTGCTAGCAGTTTTCCTGAGACTGAGCATTCAGAAACAATGGAGGGGGGGGCAGTCATCATCTTAACATTAAAACATCTTTGGTGGAATGCATCACGCGTAGTCATTTGGCCTCACATCTCACCTCACATCTCACACCTCACATCTCGCATCACAGTCAAGATAACTGCATCATCTTCCATCTTCTTTTCCCAATTTTTGCTGGTGGAAGTTCGGAAGTAAGTGTCGCTGTCTGCTTGCCTACGATATAGTAATATGCTGCGCAACTTAACGTCAAGTGTGTCGTGATCCTTTTCTCTAACTGTACATTTTCCACCATGCTTATAATGGAAAGCTCGTCTGCTTGTTCAGGGGTCAGTTAACGGTCTTTTTTTTTTTTCCACAATATTTTTTATTGAACCTTTTTTTACAAACATAGCACAAACAATCAGACACTAACACTAAAGTAATTTAAAAATAAAAAAAAAAAACTAACAAAAAAAATGTACTAAAAACAACAACAACCATTAACAAACACAAGTCAACAACAATGCTCCTCTGTTTAGTCTAGGTAATCTACTACATAAGAATACATAATATACATTCACCAGTTTGGAATTTGCACGGTCCACACATATCATTCACCTTCTTCTTCAGAAGTTATGTTTAATTTCTTTACATAATCAATGAAAGGTCTCCATATATTCTCAAACACATTTTCCTTTAATTTCAGTATATATGTTATTCTTTCTAGTGGAAGGTTTGTTAACATCTGTCTTAACCACTGAGTCACATCTGGTCTATGAGTCTTTTTCCACAGTAGTGCAATACATTTTTTGGCATTAAGCAAACCGAGGTCTATGAATGCTCTTTCACTCTTATTAAAGTTATGTTTTTCTGGATACAGACCCAACAAAAACAGTTTAGGGTTCAATGTGAATTGTTTTGAAATTATTTTTTCAATTGTTACCCTCACCTCTTCCCAAAACATTCTGATTTTTCTACATTCTCATAAACAGTGAAACAGGGTTCCTTTACTTTCCATACATTTTGTGCATGTATCTGGTATGTTTTTGTTATATTTATTTAATTCCACTGGCGTAACATACATCCGCATTAACCATTTAAAATGTATCAGTTTAAGACGTACATTTATTGATTTGGTTTGAGCTTCTGCACAAGCCAATTCCCATTGTTCCTCTGAAATTTCAATTTGCAGGTCTTCTTTCCAATAATTCAGTCTTTTCTGTGAGTTTTCACTTGAGAATAGTGTCAGTGAGTTATAAAACTCTGAAATAATACCCTTTCTCTTACTATCTTTCGTCAAAATTTTTTCCAAGGATGAATAAGTAGGTCGGGTGAGAGCATTATTTTGATTTGATCGAATAAAATTTCTAAGCTGAAGATATTTAAAAAAGTGTGTTCTATTAAGATTGAATTTAATCCTCTGTTCTTCAAAAGACATTATGTTATCTGAGCGTGACAAATATAAGTCTTGAATCTTTTGAATCCCTTTTAAATTCCATACTTTAAATACAGCATCCGCTCTCCCTGGTGTAAAATATTGATTACCCCATATTGGGCTAAATTGTGACAGTAAGTGTGGTTCTTTTAAATATTTTTTGGTTTCACACCATATTTTGATCATGTGCTTTACAATTGGATTTTTAACTTGTTTCTGTAATTTTTTAGCCGAGTCTGAGTATATGAATAAGGGAAGAGGTAAAGGTAAATTGTATGATTCCATTTCAGTCCAGTGAGGAGGATCATTTGATGAAAAATAATATGTCATAGACCTCAGTTGTGCTGACCAGTAATGCAACATAAAGTCTGGACATTTCAGACCTCCACGATCAAATGGTAAATATAGTAAGGACAAACGTAATCTAGCCTTTCTATTGTTCCATATAAATTCCACTAACTTTTTTTTTTTTTTTCCACAATATCTTTATTGAACCTTTTTTTTTTTTTTTAAACAAACATGATACAAACAATCAAACACTAACACTAAAGTACTACAAAAAAAAAAAATGCACTAAAAAACACCAACAACCACCAACAAAATCAAATCTTCAACAATGCTCCTCTGTTTAGTCTAGACAATCCATCACATAAGTATACATATTATGTTCACCAGTTTGGAATTTACAAGGTCCACACATATCATTCACCTTCTTCTTCAAGAGTTATGTTTAAATTTTTTACATAATCAATAAAAGGTCTCCATATATTCTCAAACACAATTTCCTTTGATTTCAGTATATATGTTATTCTTTCTAATGGAAGGTTTGTTAACATCTGTCTTAACCACTGAGTCACATCTGGTCTATGAGTCTTTTTCCATAATAGTGCAATACATTTTTTGGCATTAAGCAAACTGAGGTCTATGAATGTTCTTTCACTTTTATTAAAATTATGCTTTTCTGGGTACAGACCCAACAAAAACAGTTTAGGATTCAATATGATTTGTTTTGAGATTATTTTTTCAATTGTTACCCTCACCTCTTCCCAAAACATTCTTATTAATCTACATTCCCATACACAATGAAATAGAGTTCCTTTACTTTCCATGCACTTTGTGCATGTATCTGGTATATTTTTGTTATATCTATTTAACTCCTCCGGTGTAACATACATCCGCATTAACCATTTGAAATGTATCAATTTAAGGCGTACATTTATTGATTTGGTTTGAGCTTCTGTACAAGCCAATTCCCATTGTTCCTCTGAAATTTCAGTTTGCAGATCTTCTTTCCAGTAGTTTAATCTTTTCAGTGAATTTTCACTTGAAAATAGTGTCAATGAGTTATAAAACTCTGAAATAATACCCTTTCTTTTACTATCTTTCATCAACATTTTTTCCAAGGATGAATAGATAGGTCGAGTGAGAGCTTTATTTTGATTTGATCGAATAAAGTTTCTAAGTTGAAGATATTTAAAAAAATGTGTTCTATTGAGATTAAATTTGATCCTCAACTCTTCAAAAGACATTATGTTTTCTGCACATGGCAAATATAAATCCTGAATCTTTTGTATCCCTTTTAAATTCCATACTTTAAATACAGCGTCCGCTCTCCCTGGTTTAAAAATATTGATTACCCCATATTGGACTAAATTGTGACAATAACTGTGGTTCTTTTAAATAGTTTTTAGCTTCACACCATATTTTGATCATATGCTTTACAAATGGATTTTTAACTTGTTTTTGTAATTTTTTTGCCGAATCTGAGTATATGAATATGGGAAGAGGTAAAGGTAAATTGTATGATTCCATTTCAGTCCAGTGAGGGAGATCATTTGATGAAAAATAATATGTCATAGACCTCAGTTGTGCCGACCAATAATACAACATAAAATTTGGACATTTCAGACCTCCACGATCAAATGGTAAATATAATAAAGACAGACGTAATCTAGCCCTCCTGTTGTTCCATATAAATTCCACTAACTTTTTTTTAATTCTTGAGAATAAATCTAAAGGTGGTGGTAAGGGAATGTATTGAAATAAATAAAGTATTTTAGGTAAGATATTACTTTTAAGTATATTAATTCTCCCGATCATCGACATTGGTAGTGACATCCATCTCTGAAGTAACTCATCAATATCTGTCATTAAGGCTTCATAATTGACACTGGCGATTGATTCTAGCTTAGGCACAATTTGGATTCCTAAATATTTAAACTGATTTACAACATTTAATTGATTTACCTCAGGGGCTGGGTAATTTCTCTGGGTCTCATTTAGCATTAATATTGAAGATTTAGTTTTATTTATTTTATATCCTGATATTTCCCCGAAATTCTTTATTAAATTCAACAAGGTCGGAATTGATTTTTTAAGATTCGACATAAACAAAATTATGTCATCGGCATACAGGGAGATTTTATGTTCTGTTGGTCCAACTTTAATTCCATATATTTGTGACTGTAGACGTATCGCCATCGCTAAAGGTTCAATTGCCATAGTAAACAGTAAAGGTGAAAGTGGACAGCCTTGTCGACATCCTCTATTGATTTTTATTGGTTTTGAAATATTGTTATTTGTTAGAATTTCTGCAGTAGCATTATTATATATTATCTGAACCCATTTTATGAAATTATTTCCAAGTCCAAACCTTTGTAAGACTTCAAAAAGAAAGGGCCATTCAACTCTATCAAAGGCTTTTTCGGCATCCAGTGATAAGAGAGCTGTATCCGGTGCTTCTTTATTAGAATAAATAATATTAAATAGTCTTCTTACATTATGGAAGCCTTGTCTTCCCTTTATAAAGCCATTCTGATCTCGATTAATAATATTTGGTAAAATTTCTTGTATTCGTCTTGCTAAAATTTTACAGATTATCTTAAGGTCGGCATTTAATAGGCTTATTGGTCTCATATTTTCACATTTATTAGAGGGCTTACCTGGTTTTGGCAACAGTATAATTAAGGCATTATTCATATATGATGGTAAATTACTATTTTGAAATGCTTCTAAAACCATTTCCAAAAAAGGTTTTGTTAATTTATTCTTAAATTTTTTATAAAGGTCAACTGGAAGACCATCTGGTCCTGCACTTTTTCCTGATTTCATATTATCAATGGCTAGTCCAACTTCTTCTTGACTAATTTTAGACTCTAGTATCTCCCTATTTTCATTTGGAATACACGGTATAAATAGTTCATTCAAAAACCCATGTAGTTTTGTTAAGTCAGATTCATTTTTGGTATCATATAATTTTTCATAGTAATCTCTAAAGGCTCTATTAATTTCTGAAGGATCTATAACTACCTGTCCGTTACTTATAATACTGGTAATTGGTGTTTTAGATTCTAATTGTTTAATCTGCCATGCCAATAACTTTCCTGATTTTTCACCTTGTTCATAAAAAGATTGTTTCAATCTTAGAAGACTCGAGGCAGCTCTATTCGCTGATTTTTTGTCATATTCAGCTCTCAAAGTCAGTAATTCGTTCTCCAACCTTGGATCTCTTCCTGCATATACTCTTTCTTGAAGAATTTTTATTTTATGTTCCAATTGGACTCTCTCCTCTCGAGTCTTCTTAGATTGTGAACCTGTATAACTAATAATATGTCCCCTAATAAAAGCTTTGAAAGCCTCCCACTTTACACATGCTGATGTTTGTGTAGTATTGATATCAAAGAACTCATCTATCTGTTTTTCTATATACTTAACAAATTCCTCATCCTGAAGCCATTTATGCTGAAATTGCCATCTACCTGGTTCCTTTGTCAATTTCTTATCTACATACATTAGACAGCAGGGTGCATGATCAGAGATCATGATGTTATCATAAAAACAGTTTTGAATCTTGGACCTTAATTCTGTGGAGATCAAAAAATAATCTATACGTGAGAATGTCTTGTAGGTATTGGAATAACAAGAGTATGCTTTAACTTGTGGTTTCATTTCTCTCCATATATCTATCAATTTCAATTCTTTCATAAAATGATTAATGGTCATCCTACATCCATTGTGCGTACAGTCCAGTCCTGTTGATCTATCTATACTGGGATTCAATGTACAATTAAAATCCCCTGCTATTATATGTTGCCCTGTAAGTGATGATAAGATAAGAAATAAATTAGCAAAGAACTTTTGATCATCTATATTGGGACCATATAAGTTAACCAAATTTATGTTTTCTAATAGCAAAGATCCTTGAATGATTACATATCTTCCAAATTTGTCTCCAATTACATTTTTCACTTGAAATGGGACTGATTTATGTATGAGAGTCATAACTCCCCATGCTCGGGATGAAAATGATGAGGTGAAAACATTTCCTTGCCATCTACTCCTAATTCTTTTTACATCTTCCTCTATTAGATGAGTTTCTTGTAAAAACACAATTTTTGAACCCATGTCTTTTATTTTATTCATAACTTGTTTAAGTTTTTTTAAATTTTGTAGACCTCTGCAATTCCATGAAGTTAAATTAAGATTAACGCTTTGATTTATAATCAATAGGGAGTTTGGGATTACCTTGCAGTGTAAACATGCTCAAACAGAAAAGCAAAAAAATGAGTGGTTGAACATTCACCCTACAAACTACACACAAACAAATTACCCCTTCCCACATTTGTGGTAATCCCCCCAAAAACAAAAGAAAAATTCTGTCTCCCGATATAGCCATCGACCGTTCCACATCCACGAGGAACAGCCAAAGCCACTCCTTCTTCATCCTCCCAATCACCCTAACTCTACTGCTTTTAATAACGTAACATTAACTCTCTTCTGTAATTTTCCAATTTAACTCCAAAATTTTTTTAGTAATTTTGTACTTTTTTTTTTTTTAATATGTAATACATTCTATATTTTGTAATCTTGTTATATGCTTCTAATCAGTTAAATGCTCAAATATTTTACCCTATATTCTGTTCATGCTTAGCTCCCACCAGTCTCTTCCTGGATCTTCTTGATGAGCTCCTGCGCCTCCTCGGGGGTCTTGAAGATGCGTGTTCTGCCCTCATATGTGACCAGAAGTCTTGCAGGGTGAATCACTCCATGACGAATCTCAAGGTTGCGCAGTTCTTTGCGGATGGGGTCAAACTGCTTCCTTAATTGTTGGATTCCTGAGGCCAAATCTGGGTAGAACCGCACCTGCTGATCTTGGTATTTAATTTCTCCTTTGGCCCGCACCGCGTTGGAGATCGTCATCCTGTCTCTGTAGCTGAGAAACTTCATAATTAACGTCCTCGGTGCTGCCTTGTTACCTCTCGGTGGGCCAATTCGGTGGGAGCTTTCCAAAACGACTGATGATTTTAGCTCCGCGTTGTTCAGCGCCTCCGGGATCCACCCCTCCAAAAAGGAGCATGAATCACGACCTTCGGCTCCCTCCGGTAAACCCACCAGCCTCAGGTTGTTCCGTCTGGACCGAGATTCCAAGTCCAGAACGCTATTTTCCAGATCTTTATTTTTTTTTTCCAAAGTGCGCACCTTTATTTGAAGTCCGCTGATTTCATCCTCCGCACTTGAAACACGAAGCTCCGCCTGCGTCACTCGCTCCACGCAGTCACCCAACTCCTTTCTCATTGCATCCAACGCTGCCATAATCCCATCAAGTTTAGCGGAAAAGTCTGCTCTCATTGAGCTAATGGCAGCCAGCACTGCACCTGTGCCGCCATCGTCAGCAGCAGCAGTTACCGCACCACCGCTAGTTTCATCCGCCATATCCGCAGCTTTTTCTACTGCGCCACAAACTTTAAAGTCCGTTAATTTGGACTGCTTCGGCGATTCAATTTTTCTCCCTCCTGATTTCCCAGCCTTAGTCTTCACCGGCATATCCTCACCCAAACGCTGGGAAAAGTTCTGTTCCAAATGAGAGAGTTATTTGCCGAATTTTTATTTCCAGGAGCAGAGCAGAGTGATACTCGTCCTTCTAGGCGGCCGCCATAACCGGAAGTCCCACTAACTTTTTTTTAATTTTTGAGAATAGAGCTGAAGGTGGTGGTAAAGGAATGTTTTGAAATAAATAGAGTATTTTTGGTAAGATATTACTTTTAAGTATATTAATTCTCTCGATCATCGACATTGGTAGTGACATCCATCTCTGAAGTAACTCATTAATATCTGTCATTAAGGCTTCATAGTTGGCACTGGCGACTGATTCTAGCTTAGGCACAATTTGAATTCCTAAATATTTAAACTGATTTACAACATTGAATTGATTTACCTCAGGAGCTGGGTGATTTCTCTGGGTCTCATTTAGCATTAATATTGAAGATTTTGTTTTGTTTATTTTATATCCTGATATATCCCCAAAGTTCTTTATTGAATTTAACAAGGACGGAATTGATTTTTTTTAAAATTCAGCATAAACAAAATTATGTCATCGGCATACAGGGAGATTTTATGTTC
Organism: Pholidichthys leucotaenia; assembly: GCA_020510985.1. Lineage (NCBI taxonomy): Eukaryota > Metazoa > Chordata > Actinopteri > Cichliformes > Pholidichthyidae > Pholidichthys > Pholidichthys leucotaenia. Next base: position 328,285,836 of record CM035840.1, on the reverse strand, counting down.
TGTTGGTCCTACTTTAATTCCATATATTTGTGGATGTAAACGTACTGCCATCGCTAAAGGTTCAATTGCCATAGTAAACAGTAAAGGTGAAAGTGGACAGCCTTGTCAACATCCTCTATTGATTTTTATTGGTTTTGAGATATTGCTGTTTGTTAGGATTTCTGCTGTAGCATTATTGTATATTATCTGGACCCATTTTATGAAATTATTTCCAAGTCCAAACCTTTGTAGGACTTCAAAAAGATAGGGCCATTTGACCCTATCAAAGGCCTTTTCGGCGTCCAATGATAGGAGAGCTGTAGCCGGTGCTTCTTTATTGGAATTAATAATATTAAATAGTCTTCTTACATTATGAAAGCCTTGTCTTTCCATTATAAAGCCATTCTGATCTCGGTTAATAATATTTGGTAATATTTCTTGTAGTCGTTTTGCTAAAATTTTACAGATTATTTTAAGATCAGCATTTAATAGGCTTATTGGTCTCATGTTTTCACATTTATTAGGGGGTTTACCTGGTTTTGGCAACAGTATAATTAAGGCATTATTCATGTATGGTGTTAAATTACCATTTTGAAATGCTTCTAAAACCATTTCCAAAAGTGGTTTTATTAATTTATTCTTAAATTTTTTATAGAGGTCGACTGGAAGACCATCTGGTCCTGCTCTTTTTCCTGATTTCATATTATCAATGGCTTGCCCAAACTCTTCTTGACTAATTTTAGACTCCAGTATCTCCCTGTTTTCATTTGGAATACACGGTATAGATAATCCACCCAAAAACCCATTTAGTTTTGTTAAGTCAGTTTCATTTTTTGTATCATATAGTTTTCCATAATAATCTCTAAAGGCACTATTAATTTCTAAAGGATCTATAACTACCTGTCCGTTACTTATAATCCTGGTAATTGGTGTTTTAAATTCTAATTGTTTAATCTGCCATGCCAATAGTTTTCCTGATTTTTCACCTTGTTCATAAAAAGTTTGCTTCAATCTCAGAAGACTTGAGGCAGCTCTATTCGCTGATTTTTTTTGTCGTATTCTGCTCTCAGAATCAGTAATTCGTTCTCTAACTGTGGGTTACTTCCTGCATACACTTTTTCTTGAAGAATTTTTATTTTACGTTCCAATTGGACTCTCTCCTCTCAGGTCTTCTTAGATTTTGAACCTGTATAACTAATAATATACCCCCTAATAAAAGCTTTGAAAGCCTCCCACTTTATACATGCTGTTGTTTGTGTAGTATTGATATCAAAGAACTCATCTATCTGTTTTTCTATGTACTTAACAAATTCTTTATCCTGAAGCCATTTATGCTGAAAATGCCACCTACCTGGATCCTTTGTCAGTTTCTTATCTACATATATTAGACAGCATGGTGCATGATCAGAGATCACAATGTTATCATAGAAACAGTTTCGAATCTTGGACCTTAATTCTGTAGAGATCAAAAAGTAGTCAATACGTGAGAATGTCTTATAGGTATTAGAATAACAAGAATAGGCTTTGACTTGTGGTTTCATTTCTCTCCATATATCTAGCAATCTCAATTCTTTCATAAAATGATTAATGGTCATCTTACATCCATTGTGCGTACAGTCCAGTCCAGTTGATCTATCTATACTGGGATTCAATGTACAATTAAAATCCCCTGCTATTATATGTTGCCCTGTAAGTGATGATAAAGTAAGGAATAAATTAACAGAGAAGTTTTGATCATCAATATTGGGGCCGTATAAGTTCACCAGATTTATATTTTCTAATAACAAAGATCCTTGGATGATTAGATATCTTCCAAATTTGTCTCCAATTACATTTTTCACTTGAAATGGGACTGTTTTGTGTATGAGAATCATAACTCCCCTAGCTCGGGATGAAAATGATGAGGTGAACACATTACCTTGCCATCTTCTCCTAATTCTTTTTACATCCTCCTCTATTAGATGAGTTTCTTGTAAAAATACAATTTTTGAATCTGTCTTTTATTTTATTCATAACTTGTTTAAGTTTTTTAAGATTTTGTAGACCTCTGCAATTCCATGAAGTTAAATTAAGATTAACGGTTTGATCTATGATCAATAAGGAGTTTGAGATTACCTTGCAATAAGAACATGCTCATACAGAGAAGCAAAAACATGGATGGTAGAACATTCATCCTACAAACTAAACAAAAACAAATTCCCTTTCCCCACATTCGTGGTAATCCCCCCAAAATCAAAAACATTCCGTCTCCCGTTATAGCTAGTGACTGTTCCTCACCTGCGAGGATCAGTCAAACCACTCTCTCTTTCTCCTCTCAATCACCCTGACTCTACTACTATTCTTATGACATTAACTCTCTTCTGTAGTTTTTTCAGCATAACTTCAAAATTTTATAGTAACGTTGTACAGCATAGCTTTTTTTTTTTTTTTTTATAAATACAGTCTGTATTTTGTAGACTTTTTATATGTTTTAGATCAATCAGATGTCTGTACATATGCTTAAATGTTCTACCTTTGTCATGTTCATGCTTAGCTCCCACCAGTCTCCTTTTGGATTTGCTTGATGAGCTGCTGTGCCTCTTGAGGGGTCTTGAAGGTGTGGGTTCTCCCCTTATATGTGAACAGCAGTCTTGCCGGATGAATCACTCCGTGACGAATCCCGAGCTTGCGCAGCTCTTTGCGGACCGGGTCGAACTGCCTCCTTAATTGTTGAATTCCTGTGGCGAAGTCTGGGTAGAACCGCACCTGTTGGTCCTGGTATTTAATTTCCCCTTTAGCTCGCACCGCATTGGTGACTGTCATCTTGTCTCTGTAGTTGAGGAACTTCATAATCAGCGTCCTTGGTGGTGTCTTATTATCTCTCGGTGGGCCGATTCGGTGAGCGCTCTCTAAAACGACCGATGACTGCAGGTCCACGTTGTTCAGCGCTTCTGGAATCCACTTTTCCAAAAAGGAACATGGGTCCCGTCCCTCCGCTCCCTCCGGGAGGCCCACCAGCCTCAAATTATTCCGTCGCGAGCGGGATTCCAAGTCTACGACGTTATCTTCCAGACGTTTCCATTTTAATTCCAGTGTTTGCAGCTTAATTTGCAGGCTGGTGACGTCATCCTCAGTGCTTGATATTCGGAGCTCCGCCTGCGATAGTCGCTCCATGCAGTCGTTTATTTCTTTCCTCATTCCTTCTATTGCTGCTATAATCCCATCAAATCTAGACGAAAACTCCGCTCTCATGGAGGTGATGGCAGTGAGCACCACACTTGTCCCCTCGCCAGCAGCTCCCGCTCCGCCGCTGGCTCCATCCTCTGCCATTGCCTCTGGAATTTTCCCTGCCTTGCCTTGAGCGTGGAAGTCCGTTAGCTTGGATTGTTTTGTCGAGCTGCCTTTTCCTCCACCTGATTTTCCAACCTTGGTCTTTACCATATCCACGCCAAAACGCTGGGATGGGTTTTTGTTCCAATTGAGAGAGTTTTAGTAAAATTTTTAGTTTTACAAGCAGAGCAGTGTGAAACACGTCTTTCTACGTGGCCGCCAAAACCGGAAGTCAGTTAACGGTCATTTTACTTATTTTATTTTTCTGATTATTGTGTATTGCAGGATCACGAACTGGCGGACTCCAATCCAGACGCCAAGTCTTTTGATGCAGTTAAAAAAATATGTATCGTTTTGTTTTGACGAAACGAACGGGGGGGGAAAAAAACGGAAGTCAAATGCTGTAATGGCAGCCGGACAGTTTAAGTGGCGAAACTCATCAAAGATTTGCTGGCAGAATCTTACAAACTGTGTGCAAGAACTGCCAAACTGGAGCAAAATGCTCAGTGGAGGCATAGCAAGTATGCGCAACTACACCCTGCACCCCATCTGGGACGGGGGTTGCAACAGCCGCTGCTGACCACAGGTGCCTGCATTCTGGCTTCAATAATCAGGACAGCCGCGCCACACCATGGACAGACCAGTCCTCATGAAATGCCAAAACCAGATCAGGCTGGGTAAGGTTTGTTTCCAATTTTCAAGTCTAATATTTATAGGTTTAAAATTCTGTATATTTTGACTTATGGATGATGTTACTTGTTTATTTTTTTTTTCCACAATATCTTTATTGAACCTTTTTTTTTTTTTAACAAACATGATACAAACAATCAAACACTAACACTAAAGTACTACAAAAAAAAAAAATGCACTAAAAACACCAACAACCACCAACAAAATCAAGTCTTCAACAATGCTCCTCTGTTTAGTCTAGACAATCCAATACATAAGTATACATATTATGTTCACCAGTTTGGAATTTACAAGGTCCACACACATCATTCACCTTCTTCTTCAAGAGTTATGTTTAAATTTTTTACATAATCAATAAAAGGTCTCCATATATTCTCAAACACAATTTCCTTTGATTTCAGTATATATGTTATTCTTTCTAATGGAAGGTTTGTTAACATCTGTCTTAACCACTGAGTCACATCTGGTCTATGAGTCTTTTTCCATAATAGTGCAATACATTTTTTGGCATTAAGCAAACTGAGGTCTATGAATGTTCTTTCACTTTTATTAAAATTATGCTTTTCTGGGTACAGACCCAACAAAAACAGTTTAGGATTCAATATGATTTGTTTTGAGATTATTTTTTCAATTGTTACCCTCACCTCTTCCCAAAACATTCTTATTAATCTACATTCCCATAAACAATGAAATAGGGTTCCTTTACTTTCCATGCATTTTGTGCATGTATCTGGTATATTTTTGTTATATCTATTTAACTCCTCCGGTGTAACATACATCCGCATTAACCATTTGAAATGTATCAATTTAAGGCGTGCATTTATTGATTTGGTTTGAGCTTCTGTACAAGCCAATTCCCATTGTTCCTCTGAAATTTCAATTTGCAGATCTTCTTTCCAGTAGTTTAATCTTTTCAGTGAATTTTCACTTGAAGATAGTGTCAATGAGTTATAAAACTCTGAAATAATACCCTTTCTTTTACTATCTTTCATCATCATTTTTTCCAAGGATGAATAAATAGGTCGAGTGAGAGCTTTATTTTGATTTGATCGAATAAAGTTTCTAAGTTGAAGATATTTAAAAAAATGTGTTCTATTGAGATTAAATTTGATCCTCAGCTCTTCAAAAGACATTATGTTTTCTGCACATGGCAAATATAAATCCTGAATCTTTTGTATCCCTTTTAAATTCCATACTTTAAATACAGCGTCCGCTCTCCCTGGTTTAAAATATTGATTACCCCATATTGGACTAAATTGTGACAATAACTGTGGTTCTTTTAAATAGTTTTTAGCTTCACACCATATTTTGATCATATGCTTTACAAATGGATTTTTAACTTGTTTTTGTAATTTTTTTGCCGAATCTGAGTATATGAATATGGGAAGAGGTAAAGGTAAATTGTATGATTCCATTTCAGTCCAGTGAGGAAGATCATTTGATGAAAAATAATATGTCATAGACCTCAGTTGTGCCGACCAATAATACAACATAAAATTTGGACATTTCAGACCTCCACGATCAAATGGTAAATATAATAAAGACAAACGTAATCTAGCCCTCCTGTTGTTCCATATAAATTCCACTAACTTTTTTTTTTATTCTTGAGAATAGATCTAAAGGTGGTGATAAGGGAATGTATTGAAATAAATAAAGTATTTTAGGTAAAATATTACTTTTAAGTATATTGATTCTCCCGATCATCGACATTGGTAGTGACATCCATCTCTGAGTTAACTCATTGATATCTGACATTAAGGCTTCATAGTTGACACTGGCGACTGATTCTAGCTTAGGCATAATTTGGATTCCTAAATATTTAAACTGATTTACAACATTGAATTGATTTACCTCAGGGGCTGGGTAATTTCTCTGGGTCTCATTTAGCATTAATATTGAAGATTTAGTTTTATTTATTTTATATCCTGATATTTCCCCAAAATTCTTTATTAAATTCAACAAGGTTGGAATTGATTTTTTTAGATTCGACATAAACAAAATTATATCATCGGCGTACAGGGAGATTTTATGTTCTGTTGGTCCAACTTTAATTCCATATATTTGTGAATGTAAACGTATCGCTATCGCTAAAGGTTCAATTGCCATAGTAAACAGTAAAGGTGAAAGTGGACAGCCTTGTCGACATCCTCTATTGATTTTTATTGGTTTTGAAATATTGTTATTTGTTAGGATTTCTGCTGTAGCATTATTGTATATTATTTGAACCCATTTTATGAAATTATTTCCAAGTCCAAACCTTTGTAGGACTTCAAAAAGAAAGGGCCATTCAACTCTATCAAAGGCCTTTTCGGCGTCCAATGATAGGAGAGCTGTATCCGATGCTTCTTTATTAAAATAAATAATATTAAATAGTCTTCTTACATTATGGAAGCCTTGTCTACCCTTTATAAAGCCATTCTGATCTCGATTAATAATATTTGGTAAAATTTCTTGTATTCGTCTTGCTAAAATTTTACAGATTATCTTAAGGTTGGCGTTTAATAGGCTTATTGGTCTCATATTTTCACATTTATTAGAGGGCTTACCTGGTTTTGGCAGCAGTATAATTAAGGCATTATTTATGTATGATGGTAAATTATTATTTTGAAATGCTTCTAAAGCCATTTCCAAAAAAGGTTTTATTAATTTATTCTTAAATTTTTTATAAAGGTCAACTGGAAGACCATCTGGTCCTGCACTTTTTCCTGATTTCATATTATCAATGGCTAGCCCAACTTCTTCTTGACTAATTTTAGACTCCAATATCTCCCTGTTTTCATTTGGAATACACGGTATAGATAGTTCGTTCAAAAACCCATTTAGTTTTGTTAAATCAGGTTCATTTTTGGTATCATATAATTTTTCATAGTAATCTCTAAAGGCTCTATTAATTTCTAAAGGATCTATAACTACCTGTCCGTTACTTATAATACTGGTAATTGGTGTTTTAATTTCCAATTGTTTAATCTGCCATGCTAATAATTTTCCTGATTTTTCACCTTGTTCATAAAAAGATTGTTTCAATCTTAGAAGACTCGAGGCAGCTCTATTCGCTGATTTTTTGTCGTATTCAGCTCTCAAAATCAGTAATTCATTCTCCAACCTTGGGTCACTTCCTGCATACACTTTTTCCTGAAGACTTTTTATTTTATGTTCCAATTTAGCTCTCTCCTCTCGAGTCTTCTTAGATTTTGATCCTGTATAACTAATAATATGTCCCCTAATAAAAGCTTTGAAAGCCTCCCACTTTACACATGCTGATGTTTGTGTAGTATTGATGTCAAAGAACTCGTCTATCTGTTTTTCTATATACTTGACAAATTCCTCATCCTGAAGCCATTTATGCTGAAATTGCCATCTACCTGATTCCTTTGTCAATTTTTTATCTACATATATTAGACAACAGGGTGCATGATCAGAGATCACGATGTTATCATAAAAGCAGTTTTGAATCTTGGACCTTAATTCTGTGGAAATCAAAAAATAATCAATACGTGAGAATGTCTTGTAGGTACTGGAATAACAAGAATAGGCTTTAACTTGTGGTTTCATTTCTCTCCATATATCTAACAATCTCAATTCTTTCATAAAATGATTAATAGTCATCCTACATCCAATGTGCGTACAATCCAGTCCTGTTGATCTATCCACACCTGGATTCAATGTACAATTAAAATCCCCTGCTATTATATGTTGCCCTGTAAGTGATGATAAAATGAGAAATAAATTAGCAAAGAACTTCTGATCATCTATATTGGGACCATATAAGTTCACAAGATTTATATTTTCTAATAGCAAAGAACCTTGAATGATTACATATCTTCCAAATTTGTCTCCAATTACATTTTTCACTTGAAAAGGAACTGATTTATGTATGAGAGTCATAACTCCCCTGGCTCGGGATGAAAATGAAGAGGTGAATACACTTCCCTGCCATCTACTCCTAATTCTTTTAACATCCTCCTCTATCAGATGAGTTTCTTGTAAAAACACAATTCTTGAACCCATTACTTGTTTATTTTTATTTAACCATACAAGTCATGATGAAAATATTTTTATTTACAATAGCAGCCTGGCAAAAGGCAAAGCCTTTTGAGGAAGGAAGTGTAAGGGAAATATTGTCACACAGCTGATTGAGGAAAAATGGCATCAAAGCAATGCAAAAAAGAAAAAAAATATATACATATATATCAGTACAGCATAAGCAGCTTAGGTATAGTCTTAATAAAATGTGTTAAGCAAGTTCATCACATCAGCCTGCTTGGAGATGGCAACAGTCTTTTGAAAGAATGTCCATGAGGCAGATCGTAAAAGCACATTTTGAAATAAATTTGGTGGTTTTTATTTTTACATGTGAAATGCCACATTTTTCTTGCATTTGTTTTATTAAAAGATATTAGGAGTAAATTCATGCTCATTGCAAAGAAAACAGAAGGGAAATTGATTTAACAGAACGAACTGGCGTATTTTTTTTTGTCATTTCTGTTTTTGTGAAAACAGTGTTATGGTTTATTTCAAAGTGGCTAGTTCTTCCTTTATTTAATTTCCCCACATTTGAGAAGGACTCAAATGTTGGCCTGCATATTTTGGTTTCCAGTTAATTTCAATGAACACCATATAAGATTTTTTTTTCATGTTGCTTCAGAGAGTAACGTATATTGGCAATTAAATTTCAGTTTCAAAAATTTCAAAATAGGTTTTCGTCATTGTTGCAGTATGAATTCATAATGTCACAAACTGTCACATACTACATTTCTCATGTATTCATATGACTTTATAAGCAGCATAATCTTAATTTTAGTGATTTAACAGCTGTTGCGGCTCTCAGCTAATTCAATTTCAGTCAGAGAGGGGCAAAGTAGCTCTGTGGTTCTCAAAGGTTGCAGACCGCTGGCCTACAATATCACTCGGTTCAAAGCGAATAATTTCGGGAAGGCCATCTCCACTGCATCCGTATTGTTATCCGATTTCAACCTGTCCGAGAGTCCTCCGGATAGAACAGGTAGATCCACAAAGAAAACATTAAACACTGCACTAATCACATAAAAATATAGTCTTATTACATTTTCTAGGTGGAGCTGAAAACTATAGTATATAGTATATTTAGTTTTTTGTTGCCTTCTAGCTGAATTTACTGTGAAACAGTACAGTCCATTTGATAATGATTCTGACATTTCTACATCAATCTCTTTTCTTTTGAACCCAAATTTATTGAAAAAAAAAACAAAAACATTTTTATTCATGAACTATAAGCTTGTAAGTTTAGCTGTTTAAATAGATGAGCAGAGTGAGACCCCCATTTAGGTTAAGTGTGACCAGGTATTCAGATGCAGTAAAAGCACCCAAAATATGACCCATGTTCCACATTCAAAACTTGAGTTACATAAGTATGTAAGGAAATGGTAAATGGCGTTCACTTATGTATGTAACCAAATGACTTTAAGCATGAAATATTACAAAAAAAAAAGTTAATTCTTGCGTCATACAAAAAAAAAAACTTCAAGTAAAAGTGGTCATTGTGTAAAACGTGGTTTCATTATTTTATAGGACGGTTGCAGATTAATTTTACTGCTACAGGAATATGTAGCATTGAAAGGTTGAAAAAATTTGTAAGTGTGTTAAACGCTGATAATAAATGCGCTTTATCTGAAGCAAATGTTGTCTTTTCCCTTTATTTTTTTCTCGGAGTACACCAGAATGCTTAATTTGCATGTTAAAATCACTAAATTTTTCTGGGGGACGATGCCCCCAGACCCCCCTACAGGGGTTTAGTTTCTCACCTTTTTCACTCCTTCTGAGTTTGCAGGTATATCTCTGTTGCACCAAGGCATAAGTGTGTAGACATAGATTAACTCTGTCAGTGATTATCTGGTTTTAATTGTCAGTGGCCAGTTGCACAAAGAGGTCTTAACTGAGACGGGTCTGAAGTACCTCAGGGCCCACTCATACTGGCACCAGTAGGCCTGCGCAAAACCCAAGGTGATTTTCCCCAACCAGCGTGCACAGCCATCCTGTGCTCACATTGTTTTTGGTGCACCGTTGCCGATGTTATAGTAATGCCGACATGTGTGGCTTTACACCGTCAGTAAGCGTTGCTTGTTTATGAGAAGTGTGGTCTCAGAGACGGTACAACAGAGAACAACACAGTGAAGACTTCAACTTCACAGACTTTGTGGCTTATTTTACCTTGTGTTTTTTTGGTAGGGCTTTCTCATCGCTGTGTTGTAAAGTGATTGACGGGAGGAGCAGTTGCAGTGGTCGTGCTTCATGCGCACGTTGTGTACATGTGTTGTTTCTGTTCACAGGAAAACGGAGTCAATTCTGAAATGCACCTCTGCAGGTGGGCCAAAGCCAATTGTCCCGGCCAACCCTAAAGTGTGGCATGAAGTGATCACAGTTTTCAAAAGAAGCAGACTTTGGCTGAGGCTCGTGACAAAACTTTATAGTGTGAACGGGCCCTTAGTTAAGATCAGTGTTTACAATTGACCATACATCAGTAACACCAACCACACTTTAGACTAGTCTTAATTACAACGGTCTTAATGAAGTGCATTCATGTGATTATAAATATTTAAATGGGCAGCAGTGTGATGCTTGGTTAAATTTTCACTTCTGATTTGAAATATTGGTTTTACAAGTCATACACATTTGGTAACTCTATCCAAGCTTGGCTATTTCTGTTAATTGCACACTCTTGAGCCTCTCTTCAATAGGATACAAAAGGTATCAAACAAATGGAAAACAAAACAGTATCCTAACAGCCACATGTTCTGAACTCACACTCACTGGCGCTTGCTTTTCCTCACCAGCTCTCGTCCTGCCGTACTTTCTGGCAGCGGCTCACAGTTCCCTGTAATAGCTCTGCAAGTCTATTTATAGCAGCAGCAGTCCTCCAATTGATATTGATTCCCATCCAGCAAGGACTGCTGATTCTTTCTCTTGTGCCTCCTCAGCCCCAAGGTTGTGATTCATTGTAGAGGTACTGAGCCACATTAATGTCAGCAGGGGGCATACTTTGACCTTTTTAACATTAATGTAATCACAGGTTGCTAGGTTGAGATTCAGAATCGGACAGCCTAGTAGGAGACTGCGACTGTGACTCTTTTTGGTGGTCGGTTTGGATGGTCCAGGCATTTTGGTATGCCAGGGTGTTGAAGAAAAAACAAATTCCTAAAGCAGTCAAAAAATTTGATGCTTCTATTTCTGTGCTAAAATCATTTTTTACAGTGCACCACAGTAGTTTCAGCTGTTTCACTTGCACCTGAGCTCTGTAAACTGTGAAATATGGTGCCTACCAATCGTAAAGAGTTCATTATTGGATGGTTAGGCTTCAGTCTGACAGATAAATAAGTGTCAGTTACAGATGTGCACAAATTTGTTAGTACCCTTCTACAAAGACAAATAAAAAAAAAACATCTCTGAAATAACTTGAAACTGACAAACGTTTATCTTTTTGTTTATATCACATTTAACATAGTCCCATGAACTTTATACTTTTTAATAATATTGGCAACTGTGGTCACAGCAACATGAAGCTACTTGGAGATGGCCTTATAGCCTTTACCTTTAACATGGTTATCTAGAATCTTTCTGAGCTCCTCAGACAGCTCTCTCCTTTGCTTTCTCTGATCCATGTTCAGTGTGGTGCACACAATGATACCAAACTACACAGTAACAGTTTTTTTTTACCCTTTAAATAGACTGAATGGCTGACGAAAAGGTTGAAGGTGCCTGCGATGCTAATTAAGATCGCTTGTTGGCAGTGATTGCTGCAAAAGGTGGTGCCACAAAATATTAAAGTGACACCCCAGAAAAAAAAAGGTTTTTTTCTCTTGTTAACATGTCTGTAACAGTTTTTTTTGTGACTTACAAGACATGTACAGAGGAAAATCTTACCGCAATCCCAAGTCTGTGTTTTTCTGCTGTGAATTTCTAGTTGGGGAACACCCTCCCAAAACGGGCGAGTTTGGACAGATCGATTCTAGCTACTTCAGCATTCCTGCTTATCCTGATTGGTTAATGTTATAACCAATCAGGGTAAGGACTGGGCATGGCTACAGACCTGAGTTCACTGCCTCCGGGGAACAGGGAGGAGCTGAGGAGTAGCAGGAGATTTTACAAGTTGGGAAAGATGGCAGATTATACGTGTTCAGTTTTTGGCTGTGTGAGCAAGAAATCGTCTTCTTTTAAATTACATGTCTTACCCACAGACATGAAAATACAATAGCATTGATTAATTTTATTTGGAGAAAATCTCAGTGTCCCTGCTAAAATACCAGAGAGGACACGGATTTGCAGGCTGCATTACCCTGCATGCCAGGGGAGACAGCCCTGGCGTGCATGGGGCAACGGCCAGGGTGAGTATCGTCATAGGTGATCCTGCGGAAGAGTCATTCTTGATGGAGCAGAAAGTCACCCGGCTGGAGGGCTCCCCTTGCCTTGCTGGGAGCAGCTGCCGGTGTGCCCGCCAGCCGGCTTGTGTCCTTCAGAGCACTCTCCCCGACTCGCTCCGAAGGAGGTTGGGGAGACCCGGGGAGGGTGAGCTCTTGCCGGCTCCCAGCGAGGTGATCTGCGGTGAGTGGGTAACCAGAGACTGCTCCTTCGGGCGAAGAGGGAGGAGCTGAGGAACGCTCAGTTCCTTCGGCGCGCTCAGCTGGAAAGAGCGAGATCAGCCTCGAGACTAGCTCAGAGGTCGGGGAGAGCCTCTGCTCCTTGACTCTCTGCTTCACCAAATATGACACTTCAGCAGGTTCACCTTTTACTTCCTCAAGTTGGATCGCCTGCTTGGAGCCTTGTACAATGTCCTTGTCGTCTTCCAACTACTGGTGGGTGAGAGTATGGGTGGAGCTAATTAGAATATTCATAGATCCGTGCATACTTAAGTAGGTTGAAGATGTAGATTTTTAGATTTAGATTCCTTTATTAGTCCCACAACGGGGAAATTACAGGGCATCCACATGAGTGGATGAGGCAGCCATGAGTGCGGTGCCCAACCCTTTCATCATTCACACACACATTCACACACACATTCACACCTGGGGCCACTTTAGAGCCTCCAATTAACCTAACTTGCATGTTTTTGGCATGTGGGAGGAAACCGGAGAAATCCCGGAGTAAACCCACGGAGACACGGGGAGAACAATCAAACTCCACACAGATCACTGTTGGTCGGGGGCTGGGATTGAACCCAGGATCCCCCGGCCAAGGGTGAGTTGCTGTGCTGCCGCAGTGCTAACCAATCCACCACCGCGCTGCAAAAGCTCTTTCCAAGCCATTCTAGGGCAATGAAAGTTTTTTGTATAAAAAGTCACAATATAGTACTTTGGGCAACACATTGGTTTTTGAGGTGGTTTTAGAGCTGCCGGAGTGCGTCTTTAAATTTAAGAGTACCATCTTTTTTGTCCATGCCATTTTAATTTAATTATTTAAAATATTCAACTGAATTAATCAAAAGCAAAGTTTGGTATGTGTTAAATATGATATAAGCAATGAGATATGCCATTAAACTTTCATCAGCTTTGTTATTTCAGAGATAGTGGAGTTTTTTTTTTTAATTGTGGAAGGGTACCAACAAATTTGTCCACATTTTTGTTTGCTGCTAATGTCAGTGCCGCCCTTCAGAAAAATAAAATAAAATTTTAAAAAAGTGTCTATACACTGTCTTGTCTGGGGTTGACTTTACAGCCATAGTAAACCCAGACTGAGTTGTCAATAATTAGAAATGGGATTAATAGATGTTTTATAAAGGGAGTCTAATAAATTGGCTAAATGGCTTAATCCAGTCAACACGCACCAAAACCCATCCAAGATGAGCTGAATTGTTCCTTCCAGTAAAATGTATTTTACTTTGATTACAACTTGTAGGAGGAGATTTATGGCACCATTTATATCCTTAATAGGTTCAGCGTAAAAGACACACAGTGGCATGACGCATGGTTTTGGTGGCAGTTAAAGAAAGAATGATAAATGGAACCATCAGGATGGTTTGCATCAAAAACAAGCCTGTTGAAGTCATTTGGGTTGCATTATAAGCAATGAAATCAATGGGAAACCTTAAAATATTAAGATAAGCGCAAGGTTATAGGACAGTATTAGTTCCGTTATTTTATAAAGTGGATCTGAATGAACTATAAATTTTAATTTTAATAGTAGTTTTAATTAGATCTTTTCATAAATCCATAACACAATTCTTGACTGCTCAAAGTGCGTTTCAGTGTAGAGGAACATTTTTAACATTTTGGTGAAAGTCCTTGATGGTTTGATCAGTAACTGAAATTGAAATGAAATTACAGTATCATTTAAATCTTCCTGAAGTTACCAGTTATTTTGCTGTAACGGTTTTGTTTTTGAATTAACTTTTGGCACACGGAGACAGCTGGAAAACTTTTATGGATGTCAAAATAGTCAACGGGTAAATAGAAGCAAAAGTGCAGGCGCCATCCACAGCCTTAAGAGTACAGGGCGATATGTAACCTATACATGTAGCAATATGCACTCTCTCTCTCTCTGTGTAGGCGTTGTGTCCTACGCAGTTGTGTGGAGATTTTGAGTGCTTTGCATAAAAGCCTCTGCCAAATGATGGTTAAGAATGTCATTGAAATCATCAGTCTGTAGGGAGGCTCATCATTTAGCAGGTAAATGTAGAGATCAATTATTTTGATATGGATCCCGGTTTCATAACAACAATGAGGCATTTATGCTTTATTGCACAGTGCTGTGCATATGGGGGTGGTAAACCAGAAGATAAATAGGAAAGTCATTCCTCTGAGAAATATACAGCCTTCTATTCAGCGCCCTGCTGTTACCTCCATACTGCACTTCATATGAACGAAACCTCATCAGTGATCTTCATTTCCCTTATTAGCTGTGAATGGGGCCTTGAGAGAATTATGCAGAAGAAATTTGCCATGCTGTATAGCTCCTGTGCATGCATGCTGATAAGCTAATAAAAGTGAATAGATGCATACATATGCCACTTGTATGTGGGTCATTTGCAAGGCAGTTTGAGTTTAATTTCTGTTGGGGTCATGGACATTGTGCAGCAGCCAGAGAGACTGGAATCCACTGGGATCTCACTGGCGTGTGACTGAATAAAGGAGGCAAGGCACAGGGAACTGAAGGACAGCTTGTACATCTGTGTGTTGGAAATTAAATCTTGAAGTATACAGCATGAGGAAAAAGCAGCGAATACATTGTTGCTTGCATATGTGTAAAGTTAAGAGACGTATAATGCACTTTTTTATCCCCCGCCACTCAAAGCCCAAAGGGGGATTATGTTATGGGTCAGTCTGTCTGTCCGTCTGTCCCACTTTTGTGAAATCAACTCCTTTTACAGTTTTGATCCGATTGTTTTGAAACTTGGTATCATGGTTTGATATACACTGAGGATGTGCGTATTGCAATTTGGTTCTGATCGGATGATTTTTGCGGGAATTGTAGCCCCTGATCTCTGACCTCCTGTTTCACCTCACTTCATAGACAGTAGCTGTCGTATGAAATCATCTCCTCCTACAGTTTTGGTCTGATTGTTTTGAAACTTGGTACCATGGTTTGATATACTCTGATGATGCACATATTGCAATTTCATTCTCATTGGATGACCTTGAGGTCAAAGGTCAGAGGTCAGATTTTTCCCTTACTTCTAAACACAATAACTACTGAAAGAAATGATGTAGGCTTTTCAAATCAGTACAGTAGTTGTATCTACTACACATCTTGGATGACTTACACCCTGACCTCAGACTTATGGGTTTGGGGTCAAAAGGTCAAGTTTAACATTCCCTCTGCCTTATTACTGTACAAGTACAGCTAGGGTCACCAAGCTTGGTACACAGTTTCACCCTGTGACCCTGAAGTGTGCCTGCGGTTTTGGGGATCACAAGGTCAAAGGCCAACTTCAAATTGCCTTATAAACAGGGATGCACATAAGTGATGCGCAGGTGCGCATGCGCGATCAAAATGAGCAATGCGCACCAGATCAAATGTTGTAACGCGCGTTTGCGTACCTAGGGACAGATGGATTCTAAACATTGGACTGCAGTGCAGAGTATGAGCGACTGCTTTTAGGATTTTCTCCTTTCATTAAAATGTCAAAGAAGCAAGCTCTGCCATCAGCATCAAGCACTGAGCAATGTTTTTCTGTTGGTCTTTCACAACGTGAAACATGCACGTCCTATGCGTTCATATGAGGAGGATATTCTGCTTCTCAAAAGGCTTGGAGTTAACGTCAGGACCTCTTATCATTCTGGAGAAGGGGGAGGGCGTATCATGCAGTGCATCGCACAGACAAAAACTTCAGATTTGAGTGAAAAACTGAAAGCAGCTGAATTTTGGGGTGTGCTCTTTAAATGGATCAGAAGATATAACAAAAACGGAGCAGGAAATTGTGTACATTGTTTCTGTGTCCAGCAACGGACAATTCAGCTCAGATTTCCTTGGACTAATTAATCTGCGGGCCAATACGGCCGCAACGTTGGAATTTACAACGGGGTTGTTCCCAAATTATGTCAGATGGTGGTCACCGGGATTTCCTTGTGCATATTCTGTACACCGCGCACACCCTGGAGAACTGCGCCCAGTCAGCTGACTGCACCGGTCCCATACTGTGAGTCATTTAATCAATCCACCGTCAAGTTGCTAAGCTTTTACTTACAGAAAGGGGGTGCACAACAAATTGTGCAACTAAAGATCTGTGAGGAGAAAGGCATTGCTTTTGTCAAATTGGGAAAGTTTAACAATATCAGATGGTCTGCATGGAGACGAGACTCTGTTGAAAATATGGAGAATGTTACCAGCCATTCAGATTCATGTGGCAACAAGTGATGACAGTTGCCTAAAACATATTTTCATTGTTTGAAAATCGGACATTTGTACATTTAGTTTTCAGTGCTTGAAGTGCAGTAATTTCATTAGAAAGTTACATACTTATGGAGCTTTAAAGAACAGACATTGTGTTGTAATGCTTTCATGTATTTTCAGTTGAAATTAAAATGTGTTACATTATCCACATATTCCTCTATTTTGTGAGGTGCATCAAGAAAAAAAATGAGGACCAAGCAACAACCTCAGGTTATCCCCTGAAAACCAGACCAAAATAGTTATGTGCATCCCTGCTTATAAAGTATATCTCAACAACAAAGAAAGCTAGGGTCACCAAACCTGGTACACAGGTTCACTCTGAGACCATAACCACTGACTACAGGTTTGGGGTCAAAAGGCCAGAGGTCAAGGTTGGCACTCCCTATGATCTCTTACTATAGAACATGCAAACCTTTCTAGGGTCACCAGACTTGCTACACGGGTTCACCTCGGGATCCTGCCCTACAACTACGGGTTGTATACTTTGTTGCATATTCGTGGGTGATGGGCTTATCATAATTTGATTCTGCCACAGTAATTATAGTGAAACGTTGAAAACTGCTCTCTGTCAGTAAGTATTGGGATTGTCAAAGACAATGGAGGCAGGAGATTTTTTATTTACCTTTTGTTCTTATTAAAGACAAAAATAGGAGATGTTTTTACCTTCTTTACATGTTTCGACTGTTCACTGCAGCCTTCGTCAGAAGTGTCAGCTGATTGCTGCCAGGTGTCATTTTATCAGCTGACTTTCGTAGGCGGGGCCAGCCCAGCAGACCTGTCAGATCCACCGAGCCGGCCCTGCTTTCCACCGTCTGATGGTCTCTGGAGAATGTAGTCCCAGGTGTGGGAAAGCATAAAGGCCCCCTCATCCCGGTTCATACTATCTTTTCCCCGCTTCCTGATTTCTGTGGCCTCCTTGATCCAGCGTTTGTGTCTGTTGGTCTCTGATCCAATAGTTTTTGCGTTGTCCCAGTCCATGATGCGATTATTTCTTTTGCAGTGATCTGATATAGCTGATTTTAATGTTTCTTGTTCTGCCTTTTCTTTTTGTGATCTTGTGAGTCCTCCTTGTGCTTCCTTCTCACATTCCTTCTGGTGTTCTTTTTTCCTTGTAGTGAACAATCTTCCGGTTTCTCCGATGTAGGTTTTGTTGCATGATCTGCATGATATTTCATATATTACATTGCATTTTTTGTCTTGTTCTATTTTGCCCTTGGGGTGTACTAATAACTGTCTTAATTTTTTGTGTGGTTTTACTGCTCTGTTTATTTTGTATTTTTTGTGATCCTTTGAATTGGTTCCGTTATCCCTCGGATGTATGGTATAGTTATGGTGTCCTTGTTTTTGATTTTGGCTTTTGTTCTGTGTCTTGTTTCCTGTTTGTTTTCTTTGTTTTTGACTTGCTGTTTCCCTTTGTTTATGGCCCATACTGGATATTGGCAGCGTATAAGTGCATGTTTTATGCGATTTTCCTCCTCCTGTCTGTCTTCTTGGTCTGTGATGATGGTGGCCCGTTCATATAACGTCCTGACAACTGATAGTTTGTGTGCTGTGGGGTGTTCTGATGTCCATAGTAGGTATTGATCTGTGTGGGTTGGTTTCCTGTAGACTGTGATTTTTATACTGCCGTCATCGTTATGGTGGATTTTCATGTCCAGAAAGGCTATGGTGCCATTTTCTTCCTCTTCGTGTTTGAATTTTATATTCCCAGCGCTGTTCGTGCTATTCAGATGGTCAGTGAGTTCTTGTGTGTGTCCTTTCCTTATTTTCTCCAAAATGTCGTCCATGTATCTACAGGTAAAATGAACCTACTTGAGCTATTAGGAGGCGGGGGATATTGCACTTGCCTCAGAGTGCTCTTGTTCCACGTGGCACAGTTCCCACAGGCATCAGTGAAATGTCTGACATGCTTTGGTCAAAATGCATCGGTGTATAATTTTTGCAACACCATTTTCACCCACCTATTGCAGCCTTCCTTAAGCAGGCACCCTTCCGTGCATACCTCTTTAGATGCTTATCAGCCCCAGTTCACCCCACGCTCCCACTTTCTTCACTGCTGAGGTCAATTGTTGGTACTCTTTTCTTAATGTTCGCTGCCTAGCTCCGGTAGTGAACACAGCCTGAGCCAACTAATGCAAAATTTTCTGGGAAACAAATTAATGAAATAAAGCATCACTGGTGGACAGGGGTGTGTGGTATGAGTGGTTGATAGGATAGGACAGGTCTCTGGAGTACAATAAGCACAGAAACAACTGTGAATGGTCATCTGCTAATGGCAGCTAACTGTCTTTGGTCAGCAAAAATCTGGGCTATGATGATGATACCGTTCGTGTTGGTACAGAAAGGAGCTTATGTTAATAACAGCTACTGACGTAAAGCATGCATTTACATTCATAATGTTAGTATGGGCCAGAATGTAAACAAGCTTGGGGATAGAATACCTAGACTGTTTCACAGTCAGCTAAAAATGTTGCCTAAAGCGTCCAAAGCTGAAGAAAAATGTCATAATGAACCAGATTGAATTGACGTGCAGAAAAAAAAAATGACTGGCTTATTATCCTCAATGCTGTACAGCATTTTCACATTGCAGCTGTGTGAAACATCAGAATTTTGTTCTGTTTTTTTATGCTTTAAAGATATTTATTTATTTGTATAATTTATTGATCCCCAGAGGGAAATGCAGGGCATCCACGTGGATGGATGAGGCTGCCACGATGTGGCACCAATCCTTTCATCATTCACACACACATTCACACCAAGGGCCACTTTAGAGTCTCCAATTAACCTGACTTGCATGTTTTTGGCCTGTGGGAGGAAACCAGAGTACCCGGGGTAAATCCACGCAGACACGGGGAGAACATGCAAACTCCACACAGAAGGGTCACTGATGGTCAGAGGGTGGGATCGAACCCATGACCTTCTTACTGTGCTCCCACAGTCCTAACCACAGCTCCACTGTGGAGGTTCCTCGTGTAAGGTTCCATCTTGGAAGTGAATTGTGAATTTCCTCATTGTGGGACTAATAATCCTAGAAACATGGAGAGCCGGGGAGGGGGTGGTGACAACAGAGGAAAAATGCATTACTGCTTCTTGCTGACATCGGCAAACATGTAGTTCCCTCAAAGTACAGGCACAGACACAAGTGGGTCTCTTGCTAGTGATTTATTTGAAGTGATCTCTCCAAATCCACTGTGAAAGCTAAACACACATTTTGATAAATTAAAGGCATTAACATAAAATGACATGCACACCATGTGACATCACCTTCTACTAAAATAAACTACAAATGGAAAAAAAAACCTTGCTAGCTGCATGCTATAAATGTGGGAATTAGTCTCCTGTCTTCAGAGACTTTTTAAATGTTTAAACTTTATTAAAACTCCATCTTGTGTGGCCTTAATCTTTTGCTAAACTTTTCTTCAGCATCCAGTTAAAACTGTTCTTCAAGATAAAATCACTAAAGTTCTGCAAGTTTATGCAAGCATATAAAAATGGAACTTCCTGCCATTCAGCTTGGTGCTCAGCAATAATGGAACAAGGGAGGGAAATGTGGGCGGCAGTGGCTCAGGAGGTAGAGTAGGTCGTCCAATAAACAGAGGGTTGGCCGTTCGAATCCCGCTCTTCCCAGCCATCCTGCTGTTGTTCCTGGGCAAGAGACTTTACCCACCTTGCCTCCAGTGTCCATGACCCTGGGTGTGAATGTGTGTAAATGTTCGGTAGTGGTCAGAGAGGCCGTTGGTGGGGATTGGCAGCCACATTTCTGTCAGTCTGCCCCAGGGCAGCTGTGGCTACAGTAGTAGCTTACCACTACCAATGTCTGTCTGGAGTGAATGAATAATGGACTCACTGTAAGCACTTTGAGATGTCACTTGACATGTAAAGCGCCATATAAATCTAATCCATTATTATTATTATTACTGTTATTATTATTTTTTATTATTATTATAAGATGGATGGATACAGTAGACTTTATTAATCTCCAAACGTCAATTGGATTGTCGTACCGTTTGATAGCTGTTTCACAACTGATGCAACATGAATATTTCCTGAATCAAATATAAACATAAAAATGTTGTAAATCTTGAAAATGCAATATTGAAACTATTATGGTGACAGATACAAAATTCATTTTCAACACCAAAGTGGTGAATTTGATTAGATGAACAAAAATGTTACGTAGATCTCCTTTAATACTAATACAGACTTTTAAAAATATTTAATCAATTAAAAGGAAGCTCAAGTGGAAAAACAAGCCTCTTAACTGTAGCATGACAAGATGCGTCACTCTTAAATTGCTCTGTATTTTTTGAACATTGAATGGAGAAAAAAATAGCCTTGACATTAGCGCTTCTACATGAATATTCAGGCAGACCTCTGAGTGTTTAGCATTTACTAACATTCACCTGAAGATTATTGCATCTTAAACATTATTGCCAATCATAAAAGAAAACTCATCAATAAAAGAACAAGTGGTTGAGGTGTCAGTGCCTCTAGGTGTGAGGAATTGTTCCACTCTGGATATTGTGATGTTTAACTTTTTTAGACATGTTTAATGAATGTGAGTCAGCCAACAGAGTCCATTAATGTTGGACATGAAAATGGCTTTAACAAAAAGAAGGAAAATGTCACAGAAAGTTCAGTTGCGACTGATGTCCCAAATTTATTCTCGTCTAAGAGAGCCACCGTGACTTCGCTCAAGATGACTTTTAACAGGCAGAAGTGTTAAAAGAACCAACAAAGCCTCATCTCTCACTGTCATTTCTTTCAGTTTGAGTTCAGTCAGATAAGAGTTTAAAGAGAGAACAGCCTTGAGCAAACACTCCTCCTCTTGCTTGGCTGAGCTCTGCTTTGGCTCACACTCCCATTCGAAAGGTCAGTTCATTTCAATGGAGGGAGATTTCTTTTGTAGTAAGCACTCGATTCTAATTTACAAGAGGTAGGCTGGGGGGTGGAGGAACATGTTATTGCTGTTTGCCTGTTTTGGATCAGAGAGCCTCTGACTGGCAGCAGTGCGAATGCTACAAGGCTTTACCTGCTTTTTGCAGCTGACAAACACAGTAACCTAACAGCATTATGCTGTGTACAACAATTACCCAAAGGCCAAAAGCCTGTTGGTTGCTGTTTGATCACTTAAAATCACCAACATACACATAAGAGTGTACCTCTTCCTAAAGTTGCATCAAATGATTTTTGATTAACAGTGATGGATTGTACATTTCTGAAAAATCACCAGAGCAAGCACCACTATGGAGACTGAACTGAATAAGCTGGTGTTATCTGTTAACTGCAGACACTGATCAGATATGACACAGTAGCTTTCGTCGGCCATCCTGGCAGTACTGAACCATGTTGCCGCTTACAGGGATAGACAAGCTCTTTATGGGATGGACTACTGCTGTTTCTTTTGTTTGATTCAACATAAATGAGGCTGACAGGGACAATGTTTGATTAAGAAATAGGATATGCATACAGATCCTATTAACAGATACAAATTCTTACCTCAGATATATGACAGATCTTGTGGGTACAAATTAAGTCTCACCCTCACTGCCCTGCATTGGTCTCAACAGTGTAGGGATGATATAAAATGACATCATTTCAACTTGAAGATGGTATGAAAGGGGCTCTAGACGGTGTCAGGTAAGGAATTTGTGGCACTTAAAAAAAAATTATGCTTTGTGTTAAAGTTAAAAAATGAATGCTAGCATGGAAAGAAAAGCTGATGGTAAAGCAAATGAAAAGTCACCCACACTACTGAGGTTTTGCTGCTAGTTACCTCCATGTTGCATCATTGTGAGAATATAAGTAAAGTCCTGGCTTATATTAACATGGCAAACTATACTCAATACACAGTATGCGCGATAAAGGCATTATACAGTATGTATTGTGGGTGGCCAAATGTACCAATACATCAAATATATTCAATATATCGCCCAGCTCTACTGTGAAGTTGGTTTTTAACTTGTGAAGTTGAGCAAGCCTTTGCAAGACCAACTTAAGTCCCGTACTTGAAGTCAAGATGGCTGTGTATCAATAGTAGTATAATTAAGCAATATTACACGAGCGCGAGTGCAGTATCAATGAATATTTTAACTGGCAGTGATTTGTTGTACACCCGATGTGGAGCGGAGGGCGTACTACTAATCACCGCCAGTTAAAATATTCATGATACCGCAACAAGGTCGAGTGTAATATTGCTTTTATACAACAGTTCTACACGCACATTTTATTAAATGACAGCAATACTGGGCAAAATATTAGGATTTGTTTGTTTAACCAGTTATTTTGTGCGGCTGAGGAAAAAAACAGTCCCTTCTAAATGTAGCCAGTAACTGTTGCTAAGCACCTAAATGCATACCGGTCACCTGCTGAGTCGGTACCGCAGAAAGGCTGAGAGCAAAGTGGCAAATGCCGGTAGCTAGTGAGCATTCTAGTGATTTAACTTCAGCACATTTCGCTTGCTTTTTCTTGGCATTTTCAGATGAAACAAAGGGTCCATCACCACAAAGGTATTGTGGTTTTCTAATTGAGTTGATAAATTCAACTCTAGCCTGTCTGTTTGGTTTAAACAGATGTAATATA
Source organism: Pholidichthys leucotaenia (assembly GCA_020510985.1). Classification (NCBI taxonomy): domain Eukaryota; kingdom Metazoa; phylum Chordata; class Actinopteri; order Cichliformes; family Pholidichthyidae; genus Pholidichthys; species Pholidichthys leucotaenia. The sequence continues at coordinate 328,262,418 of CM035840.1, read as the reverse complement.
TGTCTCCAGATGTTTAAAAGGACAGAGTTGCGGATCAGAGAGTGCTGGATTGAGACTATGTAGTTGCTTTTCAAACAGCACCTCACTGTGGAAATTAACGTATCCAACACAATATTACATTTCTCACATGTAAGAAACAACTGTTATTAACTTTAATTAATTTAAAGCTTATCATAATACAGCTGAAGCGGAGTGATACATATTTGGCGATAGTAACTCTTGGAATCCCTATTGTGCAATCTGATTGCTTGGTCGGAACTAACTGTTGTATAAAATGTATTAGCACTTACAGTATGTCTTACTGAATGTGTCTCTTATGCACAGTATTGTTCAGCTTCTATAGCTGAACAACCATTAATAGTAGCTACAATTTATAAAAAAAAATAAAAACACTAATTTGATGTACAAATTTTAGCTTGAAAGTCAAATAGTTAAAATTTACTTTATAGTAGGTTTGATCAGCTAAATTGTGATGCATGCCATTAAATTTGCCTGACAAATCCACCAGATGATCTTGGTTTTCTGGGTTATTTTGGATATGATTGACATAATAATTGCTATCACTCAAATTTTAGTACTGTACCTTGAAAAAAGTAACTCACCATTAATTCTTCCTTGAGAACCAACGTTTACATAGTGGCACAGTAAACAAAGAATGTACAAGTTAATTAAAAATATTTCCTCCTAGTTACGAGACCACATCTAACTTTTAGAGTCAGGATCAGACAGATGCCCAGATTGGGCATCTGTCTGTCTCGCAAACTGTCTCGCAAACAAATTGATGAATTCCCAGTTTCCTTAGCCTAAAGCTTGAAGAAATTTAACAAAATGATGTCCACTGTTATGAACCCAGAATTTATATTAAAAAAAAACGGGCACTGTTTTTAAGATGTCAGTTCTAGTCGGTAATCCCTCCATCTTACATCTTCACATGAAATCATTGACTGGTATCACTTTTCTCCACCATTATTTGTTTTTTTGTTTTGTTTTTTCTCAACAAAACCATATGCTCTTAGAAGATGCAGTAATTATGTAAAATTTCTTTCCATCATAAGTCTTCTATTGCAAACTCAAGTATAAGTCAGACAATTTGTACTTTCCATAAAACTCGCACATTAATGGGGTGTTAAATAGATAAATCATCATCACCTATGCAGCCGCATTTCCTGAGAAAGAAGCCTCACGACGTCATTCGTGTTTTGTACCCATCCAGTGGTGCCTGCACTGGCCATTTCACTATCACTTTGAAAGTGCTCCCCTTTGTCTGAGTCACTTTGCCACAGGCTTGAGTGGAGCAGCTCACGTGTGTTGTTAAGCTGTTGATGGGAACAAGAGAGGATGTGGAGATGTCGCGTGAGCCTCCTCTTCTTTTGCTTTTGTTGTTCTCCATCCCCCAGCACTATGGCACAAAGATGGCATGCCACTGGGAATGCATAGAGTGGGCTTTTACAAATGTGTGTGTGTGTGTGTGTGTGTGTGTGTGTGTGTGTGTGTGTGTGTGTGTGTGTGTGTGTGTGTGTGTGTGTGTGTGTGTGTGTGTGTGTGTGTGTGTATTAACCCTTTCAGAAACATGATCTGTGCACACATTCACCTTTACATCTTGTGAAGCAGATACACCTCTACTGTGTGGTCTTTGCTTTGTGCACCTGTTTCGGCTCGTCTGCATTACTTTGCAACTGCAAGAAGCAGATTTGGAGATTGGATGCTGGGTAACAAGACAAACCCACTGCCCGTGAAAAGATCTATTCTTCAAAAATGCATTTAAAATGGCTCTGCAATGGCAAGAATAAATTACATGAATGAAGAGATGAATGCAATTGAACTACCAGTTTGAGGTTAATTAAATTTATTCCATAAAAGCATTATTCTATTAACTTAGTTAAGTCCAAATAAATTGAAAGTTTGCCGCATCATAAAGGTGAAAGATGACCTGAATTACAATACCTGTGTCATTGCTGAATGTAGTACTCCAAAGATCATTGGCATTAATCTGCTGCAAGAACACAACCCATTATCTAATTTTTGGCCTTCAGATTTTAAATCCTGACTGTAGGATTAAATTCACCCTCAAGAGCATAACAGATCCTAAAAGTTGGAATTACCAGTGGTACCACAATACAGTATTATTACAGTGTGTGATCCCCGATAAGATATCATTACAATCTTGCAATCCACGAGTATTGCGATATCATATATTGCAGTTTCCCATCCTAATATATGTCTTGTTCAATTCCTGGCTAGATCTCACGAGTCACTCCTTTGCTGTCCTGACCTAACCAGACAGTGAGCTTTAAGCACCATCTAATGAATTGAAAAGTCAGTTGTTTTTTTATTTTTCTGGTACCCCGAAAACTGAATTTGCATTTGCAACTTTAATACTTTTAAGTATCGTAATACTGGTTTGTCTGAACCGATACAGTATCATGGACACAAAATATTGTGATGCTACCACCGTATTGTTTTTTGTTTTTGTTTTTTTTTGTCCCACACCTCACAGATCCTGACATGGGCCGATAAAGGCTGCGCTTGTTCATGTTCATCCTACAGAGGCTCATATTGTTTCAAAGATGCTTTCATTGCTTTAGGGCCAGGGCCACATCAAGTTTAGCATCATTTAACATAAAAAATGGTTTATCAGGTGCCAGAACAGCTTAAACAGTTGAAAGACTCTCTTGTGCAAATCATACTATAAGCACAAACTAGGAAGAGGTCAATTATCCAAGCTATTAATATTTATCTGTAAACATGTTTTCATTTTAGAATGAGTCATAAGAATCTGAGAGACTCAAACTCACTCCACCATTTTCTGACTAAGGATGGTAAACTCAGACTTGGTGGTACCACTTTACACTTGACTGCAAACTTGCCCAGTGTGCCGTGTAGGTCATTAACTACATTAATCACATTAACAACATTAACTATTAACAGGACCGCATCATTTACAAAGAGCAGAGCAGACCCTGAGACCACAATTACACTAGACACTATTAGCCCCATTTCTGCTGCAGGAACTAGGAACAAATTTTACCAGCACTCTTCCCATAGTGCAGGGGTGTCAAACTCATTCCATGGAGGGCCAAGACCCTGCATGCAGGGTGCCCGCGATGTCTAAAAAAGTCTAAAATTACACATTTTCAATTTTAGGCCTAAAAAAGTCTAAAATACAGGGATATTTTGCACTGTGAGTCTAAAATTGAGTTTGAGCAATTTAAGACCTACGTTTCAATGCAAAATATCGATAAAGGATTAATGTTTTTTTTTAAGTATTGTTCTTATGTCTTTTCCACGCCATTCAGTTTTTTTTCCTGTTATGGTGGCAGTTATGGTCCGTGTAGTTCTACATCAGGGGTCGGGAACCTATGGCTCGCGAGCCAGATGTGGCTCTTTTGATGGCTGCATCTGGCTCGCAGACAAATCTTTAAACTTTAAAGATTTTGTTTTTACAAGAGCGCCGAGTGTCTGCTGCTCTGTATATAGTTTTAGAATCATCTTCCGTGTTGCGGCCATTACGAGCTCAGATCACATGAGACGGCCCGCTGAATTTAAGCATTCATTTATTTATTTATTTATTTTCTACTCCTTTCAGTTCTGCATTTAATATGAACCCTGAGTTTGAAATAAACGTTTGAATTTAAATTTGAATATCCCGGAAGCCGCTGCACATCCGGGTACTACAGGCTCAGCCAATATTGATCCAGATCGCATAGTTTTAGAATCCTCGGCCATTACGAGCTCAGATCACACGAGACAGCCCGCTGAATTTAAGCATTTGTTTATTTATTTTCTACTCGTTTCAGTTCTGCATTTAATATGAACCCTGAGTTTGAAATAAACGTTTGAATTTGAATATCCCAAAAGCCGCTGCACATCCGGGTACTCCAGGCTCAGCCAATATTGAGCACCAGAAGTCGCATTAATGGTAAGAAATACTCATCATTGATTAGCAACAGCATAACAATGTTATTAAAAAGAATTCAGAGACTTATTGTACTTTAAAAGTGTTGAAATTACATAAATTGCACACATTTACTTGTATTTTTAGTTTTAAACATATTGTATGGCTCTCACGGAATTACATTTAAAAATATGTGGTGTTCATGGCTCTCTCAGCCAAAAAGGTTCCCGACCCCTGTTCTACATGAAATGTTGCTGTTAGTGGAACGCACAATAAAACTACAGATGTGAAACGGAAATGTACTGTCGTCACAGGATGCTGGAGCAAGCATTTTGGCTCTGGTCTGAATGAGCTGTGTGCGCGAGCAAGGCGGGAATATTTGTGAAGTAACGTGCGAATGGCAGGAGAGAAAGCTAGCAGGACAAAACTAAAAAGATGGGCAAATGTAAATTTAATGACAGTTGGCTCTCAAGAGATGACTTTGCAGACTGGCTGAAACGCATTCCCAACGACGACACTGAGGCGTACTGCACGTTGTGCAAAAGAACACTTAAACTCAGGGCCCTGGGCGTCAGGGCACTGGAGTCACACATCAAAGCTAGCAAACACCAGGAATCAGCAAATGCAGCACGCAGCTCTCATGGAATTGCTCAGTTCTGTTCGGTTGCAAGCAGCACGTCAAGAAATAATACAAATGATATTCGCGATCTAATGGGCTCGACTGAAACGATGAAGGCAGAAGTTCTGTGGGCGCTTAACACCGTGGCGAAACACCAGTCATACAGAGCTAATGACGACATCGGGGAACTGTTTCAAGCAATGTTTCCCGACTCGACAGTAGCCAAAACATTCCAATTCGGGAGAGACAAGACCGCCTATATCATCCGATTTGGAGTAGCAGAGTTCGTCAAGAAAGATTGTATCTCAAAGGTTTGCACACAGGCTTGTTTGCGACTACGTTGCAATACATGGGGGCGTTACCAGGGTTCCACTTACACCTGACTTAATGAAATCTGTCATGGCTGCCAGGTCACGGTACCGTGTCAGGTCACGGTACCGTGTGCATTTGGACGAAGAGAGGAAGAGGAAGGAGGCAGAGACACAAGGGAAGAAAAGGGCACACGCGGAGGAGCAGTTACAAGACCTGAAAGTCAAGAGGGACAGTCTGCATACGGTCATTGAGAGCCTGGGCAAAGATGCAGATGAGTTGGCAGAGCAAGCAGAGGGCAAGGCTGGGAGCAAAATGGCACAGCTCCTCTCAAAATCAAATGCTCTGAGGAGGGCTGCTAAAGACAAACTCTCCCAGCTTAAGGTTCTGGAGGACGAAATTGCCACCAAAAGTGCAGAGCTTAGAAGCATGTAAAATAATGAAAATAATGGGTGTATATATGTTTGTTTCATTGACAATAAATGTCAATTGACCGCAATCTGGGCTTGTTCTTTCTTTTTTTAATACTTCGTGAAGGTTGTAAATTTAATCCATGATGGTCTAAAAAAGGTCTAAAAAAGTCTAAAATTGCACTTGTTAAAACCTGCAGACACCCTGTTCATGTTTTCCTTCCACCCAGTGTCTTCAGCAGGTGTTTTCACTGATCAGCAATCAGTTGGAAGAAATTTGGTGAATCACCTGTTGAAGACACTGGGTGGAGGTAAAACCTGCAGGGTCTTGGCCCTCCATGGAATGAGTTTGACACCCCTGCCATAGTGGATGTGGTGCATCTCCACAGCAGCAATGTCCCCCATGAGGGAAATTTTTTAGGAGCTTTGTAGGGACTGAAATAATTCTCAACTCCACTTCAATGCAGCCCCCAAAATAAAACAAGTAAATGAAACAGAAACCAAAAAGTAGTGCCAAAAAGCCCCCAGAATAAGACAAAGTGAATATCTAGTAACTAAATGTTTCAAAGCTAATGCTGCTGTGACTGCAGAGAAGAGCAATTAGATTGATTATACAGTATCTCACAAAACTGAGTACACCCCTCACATTTTTTTGTAAATATTTTATTATATCTTTTCATGGAACAACACTGAAGATATGACACTTTGATACAATGTAAAGTAGTCAGTGTACAGCTTATATAACTGAAAATTTACTGTCCCCTCAAAATAACTCAACACACAGCCATTAATGTCTAAACCGCTGGCAACAAAAGTGAGTACATCCCTAAGTGAAAATGTCCAAATTGTGCCCAGAGTGTCAATATTTTGTGTGGTCACCATTATTTTCCAGCACTGCCTTAACTCTGTTGTGCATGGAGTTCACTAGAGCTTCACAGGTTGCCACTGGAATCTTCTTCCACTCCTCCATGACGACATCATGGAGCTGGTGGAAGTTGGAGACCTTGCGCTCCTCCACCTTCCGTTTGATGATGCCCCACAGATGCTCAATAGGGTTTAGGTCTGGAGACATGCTTGGCCAGTTCATCACCTTTATCCTCAGTTTCTTTAGCAAGGCAGTGGTTTTCTTGGAGGTGTGTTTGGGGTCGTTATCATGTTGGAATACTGCCCTGCGACCCAGTTTACGAAGGGAGGGGATCATGCTCTGCTTCAGTATGTCACAGTACATGTTGGCATTCATGGTTCCCTCAATGAACTGTAGCTCCCCAGTGCCGACAGCACTCATGCAGCCCCAAACCATGACACTCCCACCACCATGCTTGACTGTAGGCAAGACACACTTGTCTTTGTACTCCTCACCTGGTTGCCATCACACATGCTTGACACCATCTGAATCAAATAAGTTTATCTTGGTCTCATCAGACCACAGGACATGGTTCCAGTAATCCATGTCCTTAGTCTGCTTGTCTTCAGCAAAGTGTTTGCGGACTTTCTTGTGCATCATCTTTAAGAGGGGCTTCCTTCTGGGACGACAGCCATGCACACCAATTTGATGCAGTGTGCGGCATGTGGTCTGAGCACTGACAGGCTGACCCCCCACCCCTTCAACCTCTGCAGCAATGCTGGCAGCACTCATATGTCTATTTTCAAAAGACAACCTCTGGATATGACGCTGAGCACGTACACTCAACTTCTTTGGTTGACTATGGCAAGGCCTGTTCTGAGTGGAACCTGTCCTGTTAAACCGCTGTATGGTCTTGGCCACCATGCTGCAGCTCAGTTTCAGGGTGTTGGCAATCTTCTTATAACCTAGGCCATCTTTATGTAGAACAACAATTCTTTTTTTCAGATCCTCAGAGAGTTCTTTGCTATGAGGTGCCATGTTGAACTTCCAGTGACCAGTATGAGAGAGTGTGAGAGCGATAACACCAAATTTAACACACCTGCTCCCCATTCACACCTGAGACCTTGTAACACTAACAAGTCACATGACACCGGGGAGGAAAAATGGCTAATTGGGCACAATTTGGACATTTTCACTTAGAGGTGTACTCACTTATGTTGCCAGCGGTTTAGACATTAATGGCTGTGTGGAGTTATTTTGAGGTGACAGCAAATTTACAAGCTGTACGCTGACTACTTTACATTGTATCAAAGTGTCATATCTTCAGTGTTGTCCCATGAAGAAATATAATAAAATATTTACAAAAATGTGAGGGGTGTACTCACTTTTGTGAGACACTGTACCATATTCATGTCATGTGGCCACACAGCGCAGGCATTACAGCGTAGAGGAATTGTGATTCCAGACATTGGGGGATGCTGCTCGCACAGCTCTGCTGCATAATTGGTCTGTTCCTTTCCAAAATCATTAAATGGCAGTGGCAGCTTGTTGATTAATTTTGTGCATAATCATTTCTGTATGTTGAGTGTTTCTTCTGGCTTAAAGACTTTGGCACTGTGGCAACATATTTTTCCTGGGGGGGGCGGGGGTGTTGTCAGAAAGCACATGACACTGTTGTAACCGGAATATGTTAAATTTATACTATTTTTTTTTAATTTTGCACAGTATCTTTGCATATGGAACTTACCATTTGAAGTATTGTAGAACCAAAGCTTGAATGTTGGAATATTGGGCCAGTTGTGGGTCCACCCAGATTTCCTGTGTTTGGACTTTTTACTGGTGTCATCCTTCTCCCGCTGCTGTGAAATCTTCTGGACCCTCTACCTGAACACTTTGTTCATCTTGTCTTTCTCATCTTCCCTCTCTGAGCCCTGTCTAATTGAGGTTCTCTCTCTCTGTCTATAGTGGTATGCAAAACAGGTTAGAAAATACCAAGTGTCCCGTTTTGTCCTGCAGAATTTTTTTGTCATGGTTTACATAAATGACAAAAATATGTGTATTTTTTGTATTTTTATTCTAGTGTTTCTTTTTTCCATTGAGAAAGAGTAGGAAAGAGAAGGAAAAAACATTCATAATAATAATTTACTCATGCATACTTAAATGAAAGCACCAAGGTGCTGATGCCTTGGTGCCAGAACCTTGGCGGAGGTATGCATTCTCGAATCATCACCAAAATGTTATGGGTTCCTCTCTAGCCCAAGGACCACCTCTGGTAAAAATTTCATCCAAATCCATCCTGTAGTTTTGGAGTACACACATGCACAGTAAAAATAATCTGCAGCTCACATGCCCATACTTTTAGCAGCAGCCAAGAGCCACCAAACGGATTTGAACAGCTGCAATCCAAACACAAAGAAGAGCACGGTGGCAGATGTTTTAAATGGTGTAAGCGATGGAGGTACGTGAATACAATGACACTCAAGATGAACAGGAGCTTTTGCTGTTTAGTGGCAGAGGAAGAAAACAGACGTGCAAAAAGATGGACATTTGTTCGCCCGGTATTGGTGGATTGCTCAGTACTTCTTTGTGGTGGGACCAGAGTGGTGGTCTAGTTGGTATAGCATCCGCCCCACAACTGGGAGGCCGGGGTTCAAATCCCGGCCGGGTCATACCAAAGACCATATAAAAATGGTACTTTCTGCCTTCTAGCTTAGTGCTCAGCAAAATTGAATGGGAAAAGGAAAGTTAACGCACAGAGCTACCAGAGGACTGACACCCCCCCCCCCCCACCCACCCCGACTGTAGCTTTCACTTCTCACAGTAGCTGTATTACCTAGGGTCAGTGAAACGGAGATAGGCGCCACCCCAAACACCACAGGTGTGGAAGGGATTAACTCCCTGTGGCGGTAGTTTCCGTGTGCATGCGCAGTTCACTGCGACCATTTGTGGGCAAGGAATGTTGGGAGTTGGAGTTTTTACGAGTTTTTAACGAGTTTTACCTCATCCTTCCTCTGCAAAACTAAACAGCAAAACAAGTTTGAAAACAATCAATGTGATGAATAAATGGTGTAGTTGCTGAATACGTGCTTTTTCAGTAACCACTATTTTATAACAGTTCAGCTTGAGATCGACTGTGACAGGAACAATACCTTTTCCCCTGGTTTCATTGACAATAAAGGTGAGTTAAATTTGTTTATTTCAAAAACAAAGCCTTAGCTCAGAATTCTGGAAAATTAAAAGTCGAAAAAATATGGCAATACAATGATACAAGCCTTCAGTTCCACATACAGTGGGGCAAAAAAGTATTTAGTCAGCCACCAATTGTGCAAGTTCTCCCACTTAAAAGATGAGAGGTCTCCAATTTTCATCATAGGTATACCTCAACTATGAGAGACAAAATGAGAAAAAAAAAATCCAGAAAATCACATTGAAGGATTTTTAATGAATTAATTGGTAAATTCCTTGGTAAAATAAGTATTTGGTCACCTACAAACAAGCAAGATTTCTGGCTCTCACAGACCTGTAACTTCTTCTTTAAGAGGCTCCTCTGTCCTCCACTCATTACCTGTATTAATGGCACCTGTTTGAACTCATTATCAGTATAAAAGACACCTGTCCACAACCTCAAACAGTCAGACTCCAAACTCCACTATGGCCAAGACCAAAGAGCTGTCAAAGGACACCAGAAACAAAATTGTAGACCTGCACCAGGCTGGGAAGACTGAATCTGCAATAGGTAATCAGCTTGGTGTGAAGAAATCAACTGTGGGAGCAATTTTTAGAAAATGGAAGACATACAAGACCACTGATAATCTCCCTCGATCTGGGGCTCCACGCAAGATCTCACCCCGTGGGGTCAAAATGATCACGAGAACGGTGAGCAAAAATCCCAGAACCACACGGGGGGGACCTAGTGAATGACCTGCAGAGAGCTGGGACCAAAGTAACAAAGGCTACATCAGTAACACACTACGCCGCCAGGGACTCAAATCTTGCAGTGCCAGACGTGTCCCCCTGCTTAAGCCAGTACATGTCCAGGCCCGTCTGAAGTTTGCTAGAGAGCATTTGGATGATCCAGAAGAGGACTGGGAGAATGTCATATGGTCAGATGAAACCAAAATAGAACTTTTTTGGTAAAAACTCAACTTGTCGTGTTTGGAGGAGAAAGAACACCATACCTACTGTGAAGCATGGGGGTGGAAACATCATACTTTGGGGCTGTTTTTCTGCAAAGGGACCAGGACAACTGATCTGTGTAAAGGAAAGAATGAATGGGGCCATGTATCGTGAGATTTTGAGTGAAAACCTCCTTCCATCAGCAAGGGCATTGAAGATGAAACGTGGCTGGGTCTTTCAGCATGACAATGATCCCAAACACACCACCCGGGCAACGAAGGAGTGGCTTCGTAAGAAGCATTTCAAGGTCCTGGAGTGGCCTAGCCAGTCTCCAGATCTCAACCCCATAGAAAATCTTTGGATGGAGTTGAAAGTCCGTGTTGCCCAGCGACAGCCCCACAACATCACTGCTCTAGAGGAGATCTGCATGGAGGAATGGGCCAAAATACCAGCAACAGTGTGTGAAAACCTTGTGAAGACTTACAGAAAACGTTTGACCTCCGTCATTGCCAACAAAGGGTATATAACAAAGTACTGAGATGAACTTTTGTTATTGACCAAATACTTACTTTACCGAGGAATTTACCAATTAATTCATTAAAAATCCTTCAATGTGATTTTCTGGATTTTTTTTTTTCTCATTTTGTCTCTCATAGTTGAGGTATACCTATGATGAAAATCGGAGACCTCTCTCATCTTTTAAGTGGGAGAACTTGCACAATTGGTGGCTGACTAAATACTCTTTTTCCCCACTGTAATTTTGACTGGGCGAGCTGAAACAGAGAGGCGGATGCGCGCGCGCGCACACACACACACACACACACACAAACTGATTACTGTATGCCTCTCAGTTTCACCAAGTCATAATTATATGATCAGAGGTGGGTATAGTAGCCAGAAATTCTACTCATGTAAAAGCAGTGCTTTGAAATTCATAATTAAAAGTAGACAACCAAAAATTTCTAGTTGAGTTAAGAGTACAAAGAGCACCCAATTAAAAACTTGAGTAATGACTTCAGTCATGACGGTTTGAGGTTTTTCTCCAAAATTTACAACAGTTTTCTTAGTTTTCTGTATTTCTCTGCAAATTTATCTACATTTGCAACCACTTTCCTCATTTGTAATTTCCTCTTGTAAAATTGACTTTTCTTGTATATTTGAGACTTGCGGATTATTTTACAGTTAATTTTTGTCTATTTTTTTTTATAAAATTACCATTTTATACAGTATATATTCAAGATTGAAAGATTTTATTTGTCAATACTACTATACGTAAAGGACATTCAGGAGAATTGAAATGCCATTTCGCGCTCTTCAGTGGTGTGCGCAGTATATAAAAAAAAGGAATAAGGCTGGAGAAACAACAACAGTAGCCTATGTACAGTAATGCTACCCATAGTGCAAATAAAGATAAACGATAAAACCCAGCAATCCTATATACAGAAAAAGATAGAGCAGTACAGTGTTTCGTTTGGCTAAAAGACCTTGGCAGTATGATAATTTTATACTATTTATTTCTTTTTAAAATTTTACACAGTAACGTTGCATATGGAACTTACCATTTGAAGTATTGTATAACCGAGGCTTGAATATTGGGCCAGTTGGGGTCCCACCCAGACATCCTGTGTTTAGACTTTTTAGTGGTGTTATCCTTCTCTCCTTCCTCTGCCTGAACACTTTCCTCTCCTTGGCTCCTCTCTTCTGTCTCATCTTGCCCTCTCTGAGCCCTGTCTAATTCAGCTTCTCTCTCTGTCTATGGTGGTATACAAACAGGTTAGAAAATATCAAGTGTCATGTTTTGTCCTGCAGGATTTTTTTGTCATGGTTTACATAAATGACAAAAATATGTGTATTTTTTGTATTTTTATTCTAGTGATTCTTTTTTCCACTGAGAGAGTAGTAGGGAAGGGAAAGAAATATTCATAATAGTAATGTAGTCACGCATACTTAAATTACACTAGTCAACACCAAATTTAATGTCAAAGTTTTTTTAGCTGATTTAGGACAATTTTGATGTGATGAATCCAAAAATCACATTGGTTTTACTCAATCAGGTCAACATTTTGAATTATGGCCACATGCTGTTTTATACGTTTTTGTTTACATGTACGGGTATTTTTGTTTTATATAATGCAAAATTCTTTTTTATGTCTTGAAATTCTCTGAACTTTGAACAATGATGACGTAACATTCAATTTACATGTACTAACCTTTATATAAAGGTAAGTACATGCACAGTACTAAGTAAGTACAGGTTTTTACTTGGCACCTGACCAAGAGAAACGGATGTCATTTTCGGATTCAGCCGTGCAAAATTGTCTTAAATCAGTTGAAAAAATGCAGACAACTTAAAAAAAAAATATTTTTGTAACCCTGTGTTATATGATCGGGTGGGTATAGTAACCAGAAATTCTACTCATATAAAAGCAGTGCTTTGAAATTAATAATTAAAAGTAGACAACCAAAAATTTCTATTTGAGTTAAGGGTACAAAGAGCACCCTCTTAAAAACTTGAGTAATGACTTCAGTCTTGAAAGTTTGAGGTTTTTCCCCAAAATTTATAACAATTTTCTTATAGTTTTCTACTCTCTGTAAATCTAGCTAAAGTTGAAACCATGTTCTTCAAATTTGTAATTTCCTCTTGTAAAATTGACTTTTCTTGTACATTTGAAACTTTATTATAAATTTGTGGATTATTTTATGACTAATCTTTGTCTGTTTTTTTTTAAATAAAATTACTGTTTTTTTTGTTTTGTTTTTTAGATAAATTTGAAACAGACTGTGGTAATTTTTTTTTCTTTTTCCTTATAACAGTTTACATTTTTGACCATAATTTTGCAGTCAGAACAGAACAATAATTTAACTGATTACGAAGAAAAAATATTAATAAAATTGTATTTAATGAAATAAATTAACTTAAAGGACCAAGGATGCCATTATTTCTGTTATAATATTTCTTTATATTTATAGTTTTGTTTTGTTTGGGGTTTTTTTTTTTTTTTTTTTCGAAATCTCCTCATTACCCAGACAGCAGGAAAAACCTCCCTTATTTTGAAATCAGATGTTGGCATGTTTAGTCTGTCTGAAGGCTTCTGCAGATGGCTGCACGGTGGCGCAGTGGTTTAGCACTGTGGCAGCACAGTTTTACCCTCGGCCGGGGGATCGCGGGGATCATGAGATCGTGGGTTCGATCCCAGCCCCCGACCAACAGTGAGCTGTGTGGAGTTTGCATGTTCTCCCCGTGTTGCGTGGGTTTACTCCGGGATTTCTCCGGTTTCCTCCCGCATACCAAAAACATGTAGGTTTAGGGCGCTCGCGCACGCAGCGACCAGCAGCCGGTGGCTTGTCACCAGACTGCAAACCAAGTCTACCTACGGGTACAAATAAGTAACAAAAAAAAAAAAAAAAAAAAAGTCATTGACTTTGTGAATTTCGGTCATCTTAACCTGCCAGGTACATAATAGGGAACTGTAGCGGACTCTAAAGACATAATTCACCACAATATGTGTTCATGTACAGAATGATCTGCTTAGGCAGTTATAGTTGTGCTCTCAGGCTTTCTCATCAGGCACCTCTCTAGGGAGCCACTGAAGGACCTCAGTTTAGAGTGAAAATAGAGCTAAAGTTTTTAGCTGCTGCTTTTTGTCACTGCCACTGGAGAATAAAAATGGCACGCCTGCTCGTGCGAGAAAAGAGAGAAATCGCCAGTCTCTTCATTCCTGCAATTCCTACAGAACATAACTTAATATTGTAGTGTCTGGTGAAATATATCCTCAGCAGTTCATCAGTCCCCTTCGCCTTTCCCTTCATATGAAGCCGGCTGCATATGAATTCTAACCATGTCTCTTAGCTAAGCGACTCTTCCATTATTACTCCCGTTAACAGCGGGTTAGAACCATGATAAACGCCTCCAGTGCTTACATACATACCTCTTCTGATTTTTTTTTCCCACGTTTAAAGTACTTGAACAAACTCATGTTTTTGTCGACAATCACGCTGAGCGAGACACTGCCTGCTGACTAACTTGAAAACTCGCATGGGTGGGGCTGATTAAGTCATTGACTTTGTGAATTTCGCTCATTTTAACTTGTCAGGTACATAATAGGGAACATAACTTAATATTGTAGTGGCTGGTGAAATATATCCTCAGCAATTCATCAGTCCCTCCGCCTTTCTCTTCATATGAAGCCGGCTGCATATGAATTCTAACCCCGTCTCTTAGCTAAGCGACTCTTCCATTATTGCTCCCGTTAACAGCGGGTTAAAACCATGATAAATGCCTCCAGTGCTTACATACATACCTCTTCTGATTTTTTTTCCATGCTTAAAGTACTTGAACAAACTCATGTTTTTGTCGACAGTCACGCTTAGTGAGACACTGCCTGCTGACTGAGTCAAGAACTCGCGTGGGCGGGGTGCTTCTAAACTCTGCGCGGATGACAGCCACGTGCGTTGTTCGTGTGTGCGCTTGCGAAAAGTCATTGCTTCTTATATTTTTCTTAATAAAATCATATCACCTTGGCGTGGCGGTACAATTTCTGGCGTGGCGCCCCGCCACGGAGAAATGTTACCAGAGGAAACCCCTATAGTAACATTCGTAGTTGCAAGTTCGATGCGGTAGTGTAGGAGCAGACACTGACAGATCGGACTGCACATGATCAGTATTGCAATAACAGACAGCAGCAGGTATGGCATTTGTGCAAATGGTTGCAGTAAGGTGCAGAGACATACGGCAGCAGATGTATTACTGCTGGTGTGCCAGTCTTTTTGTGTCAACAGCTGAGGTAGTTATTGTGTGGGTGAGTGTGTTACAGTCCGGGGAGGGGTGGGGGGGGTTGACAGAGTTCAGGGTCCTGGTGGCCTGATGAACAAAGCTGTTTAGCAGTCTTGTGGAGTGGGCCCGTAAGTTCTGGTACCTTTTCCCCGAGGGCAGGGAACTGAAGAGAGAGTGTGAGGGGTGGGAGTGTCACCTGCAATGCTGATGGCTCTGCGGGTGAAATAGATGTCGGGGGGGGGGGGGCACTGATGATCTTGCTGGCAGCTTTCACTGCGCTTTGTAGTGTCTTCCGGCAGGAGGTGGTGCAGCTTCCCAACATATATATAAAAAATTTGAAACAGATTGTGGTAAAATTTTGACTTTATTTCCTTGTACAATTTACACTTTTGACCATAATTTTGCAGAGCCAGAACATAACAATAATTTAACTCTGATTTCAAAAGAAGAAAAATAAAATTACATTTAATGAAATAAATCAACTTACCAAAGATGCAGTTATTTCTGTTATAATATTTCTATATATTTATAGTTTTTTTAGAACTCTCCTCACCAACCAGGCAGCAGGAAAAACCTCCCTTATTTTGAAATCCAAATGTTGGCACATTTAGTTTGTCTGAAGGCTGTTGACAGATTAAAGTCATTGACTTCGTGAATTTCAGTCATCTTAACTTGCCAGGTACATAATAATGAACATAAATTAGTTCATATTGTAGTGGCTGGTGAAGGAAATCCTCAGCAATTCAGTCACCCTTTCCTTTCTCTGCATATGAACCCTAACCACACCTGCTTGCTAAGCGACTCTTTATTGTTCCCATTACCAGCGGGTTAAAACCATGGTAAATGCCTCCACTGCTTGCATATCTCTCGTGATTTTTTTTTCCGTGTTTAAAGTACTTTAATAAGCTCATGCTTCTCAGACAGCAGCGCTAGAAAGACACTCTGCCTTCCAACTGGAATGATCACGACAGTGGGACGCTTCTGAACTCTAATGCGCGGATGACTGTCATGCGCGTTGTTTGTGTGCGCGCGTGCGGAGCATCATTCATTTATTTTTCTTAAATTTATATTTCCTTAGCGTGGCGGCATAATTTCAGGGGTGGCGGCCTGCCACGTGGAAATGTTGCCAGTCGAAACCCTGAATGTTTTTAATGTATTTAAACAGTGCAGCTTGCTTACTTCAGCGTGTTTCATCATGGTTAAAAAAAACCCCCAAATGATTACATCATAAACAAAACCTGTGGAGACTGATATGTTCTACCCCCACAAGAGGACCAGATACACATACCGTTCCCTAGAATTGGTTCCTAGTTTCTGTGGTGGAAACATGGATGTTGACTTCTTGGCTGCATCTTGACATTTTGTCTTTAAACATTATGAATTGGTGACAAAGGGCAACTCTGATGAACTGAAGAAACTACTGGATAGGAGGTTGACTGAACTCAGATCCATGATGCAAAAATGCAGTGCAACAGCATGGAAAATCCACCCAGTGTGACATGTTTGGTGTATTGTTCCATTCACTTATGATGTTCATAGGGAAGTTAATTTTGTAAAATTGTTATGGGGCTCAATCATTAAACGTACAATAAATGAGCTTTGGACTAGCATGTCCAAACTGCGCCACTGTCAGCTGAAAAAGTAATCACCTAAAGCAGCAAAACCAGAACAAAAATAGAACTCTGCATGTCAGAAATTTCACACTGAAATGTTGTGCATAGTTGACATGTGGAAAAATTCATGGGGTATATTCCGAAATGCTATACCGCCTTTTTGCATCACAGCAGTGTGAAACGGCCTGAAAACCAAAATATTTTCACACCACTTAAGTAGATCTTCTTTTAGGTAACTCCAACAGTTGAACGGCTACAGTCTTCCCCCATCATGTTTGTTTTGCCCTGTAGCACTAAAGCTGGGTTCAGACTATAACATTTGAACTGACTTTTACTGATGTTTTGAAAAATCAGAGAAATCAGTCCAAATGTTGGTGAAATTATGTCATGAGCACACACCAACTTTAACGAACTTTTACAGATTTTTACGAACTTGTGCTAGCATTTCCCAGTGTTGCATTCAGCGTTGTGAAACTTTTGCCAACTTAGGGTAGCGTATGTGTAGCAGTTGCCAACTTAGGTTAATTTAAGCTAAGAATACTCAACGCAGGTCAGCTGACATCAGCGTCAGGCGACGCTCATATAAAGATCAGCGTTTGTGGAGATTTCCTGACATCCTGGACCTGCTTTGTTGGGTGGATTCACACTACAACATTTGGACCAACTTTTACTAACGTTTTGGCAAACGTCTGGCTTTGCTGGTTAAGCTCCATTGGCAAATGTTGACTGAAATGCTGGTGAAAACAGATGTTTTTAGATCAAAACTCAGTTCAGACATGCAGGAACGAAAGAGAAATAGATGGGGGAATTAAAAAAAAGAAAATATATATGTAAGAGGACAATGTACCGTATTTGGTGATAACATGGTGTGTATGACATTTATTTTCCAATTTTTTTTAATGTATGGGATATACTGTACACACACACCTCTCTCTCTCTCTCTCTCTCTCTCTCTCTCTCTCTCTCTCTCTCTCTCTCTCTCTCTCTCTCTCTCTCTGTGTGTGGCCGAGCAGGTGGGCCATGATGCGATCTGCTTTGTGTCCCGAATGAATAGAGCTGTAGTTGTGTTTCTGGCTGCTGAAGAGGATGTCCACACCCTGGTTGTAAGCGGTGTTGTTATCGGGGAAACGTATGTACAGGTGTCCCCCTTATCTGTCCCATCAACGCGAATCACCGTCTCAGGTGTTCCATCTTTCATCACTGACGAGCAGTTGGCGACGGAGCTCCGCAGATTTTGGAAGTTTGTGGGCCCGTTTACAACTCTGACTTTGGGATGCAAGGAGACCAAGTTAAAACATGTGAAATCACTCAGGCGACAGGTGTTCATGTTTCTAGACTCTCCCACTCAAACTCTGGAAGTGTCCTTCCGGGTCAAACACGGGAACGGCTCCTATATGGTGTATGCGAGCTCAGGACAGATGAAGTGTTTTGAATGTGGAGACGTGGGCCATAAACGGTTCGCTTGTCTGCACAGGCAGCGGGCGGAGGGCCCTGATGGAGCCGCGGATGGTGCCGGCGGCGAGCCCTCCGCTCACGCCGCAGCTGCGGACGGCGGCGCGGCCTCCGCTCCCACCGCTACTGCGGACGACGTTGCGGGGCCTTCCGCCGGCCCTGCTCCGGAGCCTGCCGCTGTGTCTGTGGACGGCCCCGCTGTGGTGCCCGCAGCCCAGCTTACGGCCGGGAGCGTTGATGGCGATGGCGCAAAAAATGTCACTGATGGTGCTTCACAATCATCTCGCTGTGTGACGTCAGCGGCTGTGCCTCCGGAAGCTGCTACTGTTTCGGAGCAGGAGACGGAGCACCGACCTGATGGTGCGTCAGAATCTCGCTGTGTGACATCAGCGGCTGTGCTTCCGGAGGCTGCTACTGTTTCACAGCAGGGGATGGAACGGCGACAGTCAGCTGCTGTGGGTGGCGTCCAGGAAAATGTGGCCCATGATGAATCCACTGGCCCAGGAGAACCACACAGTCAGCTGGGTTGTGCTGATGAGGAAATGGAATCTGATAACGACACTGTGTCTAATACTGAGTCTATTGAGGCAAAATGCAGTACAAACACGAGTTTGTATTCACTGGAAGAAATAAATGCTTTTCTGGATGAAACCTATAACAAAGCCATTAAAGTCACCAACTACTTCAGTGACACTGATAAATTCATTAAGTCTGTTGATGTGCTAAGAAGGCAGGTTGGTCTTGACCTCCTGGATGAAAGGAAACGTTTTCGCCTCAAGAAACACCTGACAGCCCTGCGTAAAGCAGCAGGGAGAACAGGGGTCAAGCGCGCCCGACAGGAGGAATAAATGGCGGTCGTTCCTCTGCCTGTTTTACACATTTTTGGGATATTGTTTGATCAGACTTTTATATGACGTTTCTAATTGACTGTAATTGACTGTCACGGAACTGGATCTTTACCTGCAGGGCATGGATGCCCCAACGTTTTCTTTCTACACTCTGGACGAGCCTGCTGCACAGATGACTTGCTTGAAAATCCCGCATGGTCTAAGGACTCCAATCCATCTGAGATGAGGAAACTGTCTCTGGGATGTGCAACGGAACTGGCTGCGGCCGCACAGCGCTATTGCTGCTGCCGGAGGAAGGGGACTTGGCCTTGCTTAAGAACTGGGGGCCTCTGGCTCGTCTTTGCACGGACTACGAGGAGGACTCGCACTACTGCCACTGCCAATGTGGAATAGGTGGACTGCAAGGAATACTCTGTGTTGTGTGTGGGGGGGGAAGACTTATGTTTGCACTTTTTCCAATGTGAGACACTTTGTGGAATGATGTTGGTGCGCTTACATTTTTTTGAATTGTGCAATAAAGGCTTTTTTTAAAAGTCAAAGTCTCTCTCTCTCTCTCTCTCTCTCTCTCTCTCTCTTGTGCGCATGCGTGGGCGTTTGTGGGAGCAGGGGTGTGGAGTGGAGTCGAGTGAGTACTTTAAACTTTGTATTTTCTAACTTTTTCTCTATCTTGTGTGTTTGAGGTGTGTGTGTTTAATATAGTGGTTTGAGTGTGTGTGTGCTGGGGTGTGAGTGTTGGAGTGGGTGTGTTGGGGAACGGTAGCTTCTGCTGCCGGTTTTTCCCGGCCGGCATCATGCCGGTGATTGATGGTGGTGTGGAGTTTGAGCGCTTAACCCGGCGTCATGGTGTGAGAATCCTCCCGACAGTTCCCTGTTCTGTGGAGGAGGCCAGCCTCGCTGTAGGACAGGTGGTTGGGCATGGCAGCATAAAATCAGCATCGAGGATGAACAGCGCAATTGTGATCTTTCTGGATTCGACTGAAAAAGCTGATCAGGTGGTGGCACAGGGAGTGGTCATAGGTGACACTTTTACTCCCGTTTTACCGCTGGCGAATCCGTCTAGGAGGATCACCATCTCAAACGCTCCTCCTTTCGTTAAAAATGATCAGCTGATTAGAGAGTTGTCCCGTTTTGGCCAGGTTGTGTCCCCTATCAGAATGGTCTCTCTGGGTAGTAAATCACCCCTGCTGAAGCATGTTGTATGTCATAGGAGGCAGTGTTTCATGGTGTTGAAAGACAGCTCTGCCGAACTGAACGCGTCTTTTAATTTCAGGATTGACGGCTTTAGCTACTTGGTGTTTGCAACATCTGAAACCATGAAGTGTTTTGCGTGTGGCGCAGAAGGCCATCTTATTAGGTCATGTCCTGAAAAGGCGAACACAAAGAGCACTGGCGGTAAGAAAGGTGACGCCGCTGTTTCTGGTGGTCCGGAGGGTAGCGCTACATGTGGTGCGGCGGATGCCGCTGTGGCGCCCGCTTCTGCTGGGGCGGTCGCGTCCGCAACTGCGGCCGCGTCCGCATCCGCTTCTACTTCTGCGGGGGCGTCCGCGACCGCGTCCGCTTGTGCTGGGGCGGCCGCGGCCGCCTCTGCTGGGGTGGCCGCGGCGGGCGCGGTAGTTGCCCCCCCAAACAGTGATGGTGGGGAATTTCTGTCTGGCGGCAGCTCTGATCATTGTGACGAGCCTGTCGCCCGGGGTAAGCAGGTGGAGGGTGTAAGTAAAAGTGCAGTTAAACGAAGGAACGTGAATGAACAGACTTTGCAGGCGGGGGAGGAGCGGTTTGAGGCTGTAGGGGACACACAGAGCAAACACTGCATGACAAACGTTGCAGTTCATGAAGAAATGCAGGAATGTAGTTTTGCTGAAAAGGATCCTTTTAAAGCTGCACAAAAAAGAAAAAGTGCTGAAAACTTACAGAGCTCTGCTAAATCTAGTAGGGTTGGGAAGTTAGATTTACTAGATGAGAGCGTCTCTGACGAAAGTGGAGCTGAGTCTGAAATGATGCAGACGCAGACGCAGGAGGAGCAAAGCTCCTATTGTTTTTCCAAAATTAGGCAATTTCTCCAGGTGACCAAGGGGAGCAGAGCTGTGAAAGTGGAAAATTACTTTCCAGATCTGGAGATATTTGTGGCATCAGCTCGCAAGCTGATGAAACTGAATGATGGGAATGAGACTTTTACTGATCAGGAAATTTTTCGTTTAAAGAAACTGGTTGTCAAACTGAAATCACAAATTACTAACAGTCATGTTGACTCTTAGTTTGTTTCTTCCCTTTTATGCTATGTGTGTGTTTTTTTACTGTACCCTATTTTTATCCTTTTTAATGCCCCACCTTAGAATTGGCACTCTCAATATTAATGGGGCCAGGGATGATGTAAAAAGGGCCTCTTTATATAAGCTTTTTAATTTAAAGAAACTTGACGTGCTGATGGTCCAGGAGACTCACAGCACTGTGGACATTGAGAGCCATTGGAGAAAAGAGTGGGATGGCTGCATTTTTTTTAGCCACAAATCCAGTAGCAGTGGGGGGGTGGCTGTACTTTTCTCTAGGGGTTGTGTGCCTGTCTCTTATGAGGTAGAAGAGGTGGTGAGAGGTCATTTCCTCTTATTAAAGGTACAGTTTGAAAACGTGAACTTCGTTTTTATAAACGTGTATGTGCCAACACAGAGAGCAGAGAGGATCAGGGTCTTTGACGTGCTTTCGGACACGGTTAAGTCCTGTGATCCAAATAGTTTTTTATTTCTGGGGGGTGATTTTAACTGTACATTAAACCACAGACTAGACAGGAACCATCAGGAGCCTCACCCTGCTTCTGCCAATAGGCTGAGAGAACTGGTGAAAACACATGAAATGGCCGATGTGTGGAGATCACATCATGGGGACCAGAGGCAGTACACCTGGAGCCATGTCAAAGATAACCTTTTATCTATGGCTAGGTTAGACCGTTTTTATGGTTTTAAACATCAAATGAGTGTTTTTAAAAATAGTTGTATCTGTCCTGTTGGTTTCACTGATCACTGCCTGCTGTTTTGTTCTGTGTTTATTGAAAATGTAAAGTGTAAGAGTGCTTTTTGGCATTTTAACAATACACTTTTAAATGATGTGTTTTTTAAAGAGGTTTTTCATGATGTTTGGAAGTCACACAGGGAACAAAAACCCTCTTTTAGTTCTCTCCAATTGTGGTGGGATTTTGGTAAGGCCCAGATAAAACAACTCTGCCAACAGTACACTCAAAATGTCACTCGTAGCTTGACCCAATCCTTGAAAGTTCTGGAGACTGAGGTGGTAGAACTAGAGGAGTTGCTCAGTTCTACAGGAAAACAGGAGCACTTAGAGGCTCTCAAGTCAAAAAGGTCAGCCTTGGCTAGCTTGCTAGGGGTCACCGCACAGGGTGCTCTGGTCCGCTCACGCTACATGGATGTAGCTCTGATGGACTCGCCCTCCCAGTACTTTTTTGGACTGGAGGGGAAAAATGGACAGAGAAAGCTCATTCACTCCTTGTTGGGCGATGACGGGAGAACAATCTCCACAGCAGCAGAGATCAGGAAACACGCTGCTAGCTTTTACAGTGAATTGTTTAGAGCAGAGTGGAGGGAGGACACGGCACTGGGCCAGGTTTTCCTTGATGGTCTTCCAGTGCTCTCAGAGGACCTTGTTGCCGGCTTGGATGCTCCACTGTCTCTGTCTGAGCTGCATACGGCGCTAATGAGCCTCCAGAATGGAAAATCACCAGGCATAGATGGTCTCTCTGTGGACTTTTTTAAGGAATTCTGGCCCCTGCTTGGTCCAGACCTGCTGGAGGTTCTCCAAGATAGCTTGGAAAGGGGGACCCTACCCACGACCTGCAGGAGGGCCATCATCACACTGTTGCCGAAAAAGGGGGACCTCCAGAGCCTAAAGAACTGGAGGCCAGTCTCTCTGCTCTGCACAGACTACAAGATTCTCTCAAAAGCTCTGGCCCGAAGACTGAGAAAGGTGATGAGCGAGCTCATTCATGTAGACCAGACTTACTGTGTGCCTGGCAGGCTGATTAGTGACAACGTCACTTTAATTCGGGATATTTTGGAGGTCTCTGGTTCATTGGCGGTAGAAACTGGTTTGATTTCAATTGACCAGGAAAAGGCGTTTGATCGGGTTGAACACCAATATTTATGGACAGTTTTAACAGCTTTTGGGTTCAGCCCAGGCTTCATAGCCAGGATACGGGTCTTGTACAGTGACATTGAGAGTGTGCTGAAGATAAATGGGGGCCTGTCTGCCCCTTTAAAAGTCCAGAGGGGGGTTCGGCAGGGCTGCCCTCTCTCAGGGATGCTGTACTCCCTCGCCATAGAGCCTTTGCTTCACTGCCTGAGAAGGGATCTATCAGGAGTTACTTTTCCTGGCTGTGACACCACGTTCAAGCTGTCGGCCTATGCAGATGATGTAGTCATTCTGCTAAACAAGCAGAGTGACATTGACGTTCTGGTTAGGAGTGTCAATCTTTTTGGCCAACTTTCCTCTGCAAAGATAAACTGGGGAAAAAGCGAGGCTCTGATGGTGGGGGAGAAACTAGAAAATCAGCTTACGCTGCCGGGTGGGTTGATTTGGAAAAAAGGAGGTTTTAAGTATCTTGGCGTCTTTATTGGAAATCAGCAGTTTGAGCAAAAAAATTGGGATGGGGTCATAGAGAAGATTAACGGGAGACTAAACAAGTGGAAGTGGCTAATGCCAAGAATATCTTTTAGAGGAAGAGTGCTCATTTTAAATAATCTTGTTTCCTCATCCCTGTGGCACCGCCTCATGTGCATGGACCCCCCTGCTGGTTTGTTGTCCAAAATTCAGTCTGTTTTGGTGGACTTTTTTTGGGGGGGTGGACTCCACTGGGTTCCTCAAGCCCTGTTATTTCTTCCCAAAGAGGAGGGGGGGCAAGGAGTGATTCATTTAGCTAGTAGAGGTGCTGCTTTTAGACTGACTTTCATACAGAGACTGCTGACGGGCCCCCAGGACCTGGTATGGAGGCCTTTGGCCTGTGTTATTTTACAGAGAGTCCTTGGGCTTGGGCTAGACCTCCCTGTGTTTTTAATGGATTTTAAGAACTCTAATGCACTGTCTTTACCCAGTTTTTACCGCAGTCTCTTTTCAGTGTGGACTCTTTTTAAAAAACAAAGAGGGCCATGCGATTCCCTCTACTGGTTGTTGAGGGAGCCGCTGGTTTTTGGTGGTCGCCTTGGTGTCCTGCCGGGAGTTGGAAGGACCTTCCTTGATAGGCTGTGTTCCAGGAACATTCTCACTCTGAAGCAAGTGGTGGAACTGGCTGGTCCTGGCCTCAACAACGCCTCAGCTTTAGCAGCTCATCTTGGTGTCAGGTCGATTCGTTTCATCGATGGTCTTCTTGCACACTGGAAACAGGAGCTTCATGGACTTGAGCACTCCCTACTCTTGGACTTTAGCAATGGCACGCTGCAGCCAGAAAGCACTGACCCCTTTCCCTCTCTCACGCTCTATATGGACTTTGACGTCGCTCCTTGCTCCTTACTGGCATTCTGTGCTCCCACTGGTGTGGACTTTGGAGGAGCCAGTGGTAAGGCACTCTACAGACTGGTGGTGATGGCACTCAACAAGGACCGATTGAACACCTGTGTGGACACTCCTTGGAGAGCCTATTTTAAACTAGGAAAAGGGCATCGGCCTGCCTGGAGGGCTCTTTACAAAGCCCCTCTCCCTAAGAGACATGGAGACTTGCAGTGGAGGGTCCTGCATGGTATTATAGCTGTCAATGCTTTTGTTTCTGTGATTAACAGCAGTGTCAGTGATCAGTGTGTTTTTTGTTCCTCTAGGGAGACTGTTTTTCATTGTTTTATTGAATGTCAGCGCCTGAGTGGCCTCTTTGAACTTCTCACAAAACTTTTTCATATTTTTAAGGAAGTTTTCTCTAAGCAGGTTTTCATTTGTGGTTTTATGTACAATCGTCGTTTTAAGCAGAAGTGTCAACTACTGAACTTTGTTTTAGGGCAGGCAAAGTTGGCTATCTATGTAAGCCGGAGAAGAAAACTTGAAAATGTTGAGAATGATGTTGATGTCAAAATTTTATTTGTGAGGCTACTTAAAGCCAGAATCAGGCTGGACTTTCAGTTTTTTATGGGGAATGGGGATGTGGAAGGTTTCAGGACCCTCTGGTCCCTGGAGAATGTCCTCTGTTCAGTTCATGATGGACAGCTTTTTTTGGGGCGTTTTTTGGGGGATTAATTTTCTGTGCAACATAGCATGATATAGAAATTGTATTGACTGATGGACAAGTGTGTTTATTAAAGATCTTTTAAAAATCAAAATCTCTCTCTCTCTCTCTCTCTCTCTCTCTCTCTCTCTCTCTCTCTCTCTCTCTCTCTCTCTCTCTCTCTCTGTCTGTCTGTCTGTCTGTCTGTCTGTCTGTCTTGTCTCATCTCATCTCCCATGATCTAGCTCAAGTAGGTTCATTTTGCCTTCTTTTAATGACACTTCTGACGAAGGCTGCAGTGAACAGTCGAAACATGTAAAGAAGGTAAAAGCATCTCCTTTCTATTTTTGTCTTTAATAAGAACAAAAGGTAAATATTCCATGTCCGTTTATGTATGTATGTGTGTGTGTGTGTGTGTGTGTGTAACAAACATTTGTGGGTTTGTTTGCAGGTGATGTGTGTGGTTTGGTGGGTGGTTTTGTGTCTTTGCGGTGCTGTTTTTCTACCACTAGGCTGTGCTGTTGCGCACACACACACGTGTCTTTTGCCAGTACGGATTACTGGTTGCCTTGGAAACAACAGCCGTTTTTTTTTTTTTTTTTTTGTCTGTCTGAAAAAACATTTTCTTGGTCCATGGAATAAAGGTTTTTAGTGAAATTTTCAGTCAGTTTGTCTACTCTCTGCCTGCTACATATATGTATATAAAATCTCCAAAAATGTGACAGCCCTAAAGACAAAAAAAAATCTCCTCATTGAGAAATTTACTGTTCTTAATTTTCTGCTCCTTGTGTAATCATTCTCCAGGATTTATTGGTTCACTTCCATTGTGGGAATCAAACAGCGCTGATATGGTGTCAAAAGTAAAGGCATAACATCAAAATATAATCACCCGTCATTTTATTTATATGATGATTCACTAGTTTTTTTTATTCCATTCACATTCACATTTTAATTGCAGACTTAATGTTGGAGTCTATAGCATTATTTTATTTTATTTTTTTAGATGAATGAATGAACAGGGGAAAAGGGTATGCCGAAGTAACTACAAAGAAATATCAAATGAAAATAAAAAGTGAAACATATGCCCAAGGAAGATGTGTTCACTCCAGAAGCAGGTCCAGGATGGCAGGAAGCCTCCACAAACACTGATCTTTATATGCGCGTCACCTGATGCTGATGTCAGCTGACCTTTGCTGAGTATTTCTCTGATTTTTCAAAACATCTGTAAAAGTTGGTCCAAACGCTATAGAGTGAACCCAGCTTTAACTTAGGCTGACTTAAGTAAACTCTGAATAACTTAGCCCAGCGCTCAGGAACTTCTACAAACTGAGCACAACTTTCACCAACGTGTATTTCCAAACGTCGGTAAATTTTCAGCAGGCTGAAAATTTTCAAAGAACACAACTTTTGCCAGTGTTTGCCAACAAACACCAGCAATTATTAACTTTTTGCTAGCAGAGCCAGACGTTTGCCAAAACATCAGTAAAAGTTGGTCCAAACGCTGTAGTATGAATCCACCTTAACTTAGGTCTGCTGTGTAACTACGTGATGTAGTATGCAACCAAATCAGTATATCGCAATATTAATTTTTACCCCAGGACTTTTGTGAATGGCTCAGTGTGGTAAAATATTAGTCACAATGATACACTGTAGCTTCTTATTATCTTCTTATTATAATTATCTTATTTGAGATAGAAAAGGGGTATGCCTGTGTATGCATGCTTTAACCACAATACTCTAGAGAAAAACACAATTGGTTTAATCCATTATTAATATCTGGTTTAACACAAGTGTTGAAAGCTTAACACTGCTATGGTATAAATAATAGCTCATTACATCCCTCTACTTCAGCCTTTGTCTTTGTCACTGCAACCATTATAGGATAAGATAATGCCAGTTGTACCTGATAATTGTCAAGTGACAGGAAAAATAATCAGCTCCAAAGGTCGCATCGGAGAAACTGAACCTGTGGAGCGTTTTTGTTTTTTTTTTAAGCACTTTATCACTGAAGGACAGCCTCTGTCCCCAAACATCCAAACCAGCTGCTTGCTGTGTCAGCTGAGCTAAAAGAGGCACATCAAGAGTAGCTGGACTCCAAGTGGAGAGGTCAGCCTGAGGATTTCTGTCTTTTGTGTGGACCTCCTGCTGGGTGGGGAAGGTCAGACTCGCCCTCCAACTCCATCTTCCTTCACTTCCACTCCTTTTCTGCTCCTCTTCTTAATGCTTTCAGCTTTTTTGTTATGTTTTCTTACCCTGTGACTAAAAGTTATGTTGGGTCATTCCATTTAAGTTCAGCTTTTTTTTTTTATATAACTTTTCTAAGTTATTTTCCTCACAAAATTACCTAACAGTTACTGAAACCTACAGTCCTAATTTGAAATGAATACAGTAAATAGGACTGCAGTTCACAAACCAGTTTCTAAGACTTTCATACTGTTCATTGTCTTTAATGAAGCATGTGTATCATTGTTTTAGTAGCAAAACTGTACCAGTTTTATATTTTTGATGTAGATTACATAGATTAACAGAGACAAACACTGGTACCCCATGAATGCATTTTAGGTAAACCGTCATGCATCATATCACAAGTTGGGATAGATAACTGGTCAAAACAAGTTATATCATTATATAGCATCACAATTTTAGAAATATTTTAATCCCAGACACATCTCCAAGGGGAAGCACATGAAAATGCTCATACAATTAGGACTGTGCGATATGACAAAATGTCATATCATGATGTAAGTCATCTTATATCACAATAACAGTATATATTGCAACATACATTTCTGTAAATTCTACAGTTTAGATGATCACATAAAAAGGACCATCTGTTTGTTTTTGTTTTTTTTTACTTTTTTTACATGTACCCTTTTCTCTCATAATTTTGCTGTGTTATGAAATAGTTTTTTTTATTTGCATTTGCGGTCAGAACGAGTTGCACTGTCTTTGTGGATCTAGAGAAAGCATATGGGTGCCAAGAGAGGAAGCGTGGTACTGTATGAGAAAGTCAGGAGTGGCAGAGAAGTATGCGAGGGTGGTACAGGACATGTATGAGGACAGTGAGATAGCGGTGAGGGTGTCAGATGGGTTCAAGATAGGGGTTTGGTTGCATCAGGGATCGCCTCTGAGCCCCTTCTTGTTTGCCATGCTGATGGACAGGCTGACAGATGAGATCAGGCAGGAGTCTCTGTGGGCCATGATGCTTGCAGATGACATTGTGATCTGTAGTAAGAATAAGGAGCAGGTGGAAAAGAACCTGCAGAGGTGGAGGTATGCTCTGGAGAGACGAGGAATGAAAGTCAGTAGAAGCAAGATGAAATACATGAGTGTGAATGAGAGGGAGGCAGGTGCAAGGGCGAAGATGGAAGGGAGTAGAGGTAGTGAAAGCAGATGAGTTTAAATATCTGGGGTCAGCCATCCAAAGCAGTGGAAAATGCACAAGAGAGGTGAAGAGGGGAATGCAGGCAGGCTGGAGTGGGTGGAGATGAGTGTCGGGGTAATTTGTGAAAGGGAAGATTTACAAGACAGTAGTGAGACTTGCTATGATATATGGTTTGGAGATGGTGATGCTGACAAAAAGACAGGAAATGGAGCTGGAGGTGGCAGAATTGAAGATACTAAGATTTTCATTGGGAGTGACTAGGAGGGACAAGATTAGAAATGAGTATATCAGAGGGACAGCTCAGGTTGAGCTGTTTGGAAACAAAGTAACAGAGTCAAGGCTGAGATGGTTTGGACATGTGCAGAGGAGGGATAGTGGATATACTGAACAAAGGACGTTGAAGATGGAGCTGCCAGGCAGGAGGAAAAGAGGAAGACCACGGAGAAGATTCATGGATGCAGTGAAGGAGGACATGGGGAGGGTTGGTGTTACAGAGGAAGATGCAAGGGATAGGATGAGATGGAGACAGATGATTCACTGTGGTGACCCCTAAAGGGCACAGTCGAAAGAAGAAGAATGTGCAATTTGAGACTTGATTCTCATAAATTTCAGGTTTTCTTCTAAATCATATATGAATAAAAAGTAAACATCAATAAGTTAAATATTTCCTGAGCTAGAGGAGAATAGCAAAAAAAAAAAAAAAGTCTGAAAATGAGAAAATTACCCATCGCTGCCATCTACAGATATAAATTAGCTGTTAGTTTAAATCTGTGAAAATTTAAGTGTAGATCCATAGCCTGATGACTGCCATTCTGGCCTGATTTATTTGCTTCTTAGTAAAAATATTTCAGATTGGTCATGATCTGAAAGTAAAAGACACAAAATACATGTGATGACTTTATTCATTATCGCTACTTGACTACTTAAAATTATTAGAAATCAATTAAAGAGCCAGCTTGCTCCTCTGACCCGTTTATTTATTATTTATTTTGTGTGTATGTGCAACCATCATGCACTTTTGCAGCTTTAATAAATTTTTTTCAGACAAAACTAAGAAACTCAGCAGTAATTTAAACCAAAGAAACAATGGTCTGCTATGGTTTCCAGTTAGCACAAGTTAGCATCGTCATTTACATTTTATAATTAGACATGGTGTTAAAGGCGACGGACAGTGACATTTTTTTATTGAACCAATCAACTGATTGTATGAAAATATTCCATTCTTCCCATTCCCCTGATTTAATATGTGTCACCATCCTCCATAAATGACATTATTTGTTCATAGCCCATCTTTCACTCACTGATGCTGCAGTACCGCCATCTCCCGATAGGTGCGTGCAGCCTTGACGTCATTTCGGTAAGACAAAGAAAATGGCAGAACGAGAGCAAAGTGATTCGGACAGCGATTATTTTCTCGAGTTTGACGACCTCAATATAAATGATGACATTGACAATGAAGAATCTGATGATGAAGTAGTTTTGGGTGGTGTGTAGCCTGTCAGCCTTATTTGTTCGAGCCAGAGGGAGAGGAGGAAGACGCAACACAGACGGGAACAGACCACGTTGACGGCGATCGGCTGGAAGATTTATCTTGGTAAAAGATGCTTAGAAATATTTTTCTTTGGCGACATGCATGGTCACACACTTAATTTTCAAACTAAAACTACCCATTGGTCACTCGCTGCCTGATGACATGTTGTTAATCATCATCTTCTCAATACTTTTAACAGCTGCTGATTAGCACCTGCTGGTCTGTGCGCAGCTGGAGCTGATGAGACAGATGACGGCCCAGCGGCCGTCATCGTCCACACGAGTGAGTTTATAAACAATATTTATTCATTTGATTTAATTTTCCAGATGAATTATGAAAAAATCATTCAATACATTCAATAATCAATGCAAACGGAATAATCAATGCCAACCCCATATTTTTCAGGCGATACAGATTCATAGCCTACAGGCAACTGGTACGGTGGTGTTGGGGATTTTTTGGGGGAAGAAGTGAGGGTTATGTTGCCTGCCTGTGCTGTGAGCTTCATCAGAGAAACCTTCCCATCTCATCACTACAAGGGATTTTGCCTACCAAGATTAGATTTGTGAACAATGTTATTTAAATAAAGTTTTGTAAAATCATATATTGAGTTTATTAATGTTCATGTCAATGTTATAATTCTCATAGTTCAGCATTCATCAAAGTCGCATGTCATATACATTTCAATAATTTTTCTACCATTTTATGGTATAAATTTGGATTTACATCAAAGTCCTGTTCATCAGCTTCCTCTGCTTGGTCAGAAACATCAACACTATTTGAAGGTTGAGTGACAGTTGATAAAATCTGCAAAAAAAAAAGTAGATCATAATTTTATCCCAGAGGTCTCAAATTGGATTACATACATAGAAATATAAATTGATCAAACAGGCACAACCACCTCCCTATACAGCACTGAATATTTCATATTTGATTAGTATGAACACCCTAATATGCTAATATTTGATAAGTTGGTAAGGCAATGCAAACCATTGCTTGGAATTCATTTAAGATGTTTAGTAAACATTTGCAGTGAATATTAAAAATAAAAAACTTACCCTGTTTACTTCTCGTTTTCTGACAGCTGATCGGATCGGTAGATCACCCGTGCTTTTCACGCCACTGTCACTGACCCCTTTCTCAGAATCAGACTTGGAAATGGACGGATATATAGTTGGAACAGCCGTTTTCTTTATCAGCAATCTTTTTGCAAATTTCATTTCAAATTGACATAATGTCTGGCCCAGGAAACACGCACGCAGGCTCAGGATAGATTTAACAGCTTTATTCAACAAGCAGGTGTGTGTGAATGGATGTATGGGGATGTGTTGGGGTGAACACCGATGCGCAGGCAGCAGAGCAGCGCGCCGTTCAGCCGGAAAAGAGCAGAGGACAAGGGTAACGGGCACCACACCGAGACAGGGATAATCAGTGATAGTGTTGCTTACTTGCAGGGACAGGTGGCTGGCGTCGGCAGGTGATGAGCCCGGGAGACAGCGTCCTGCAGGTGGGCTAAATAGCCCGCTGCTGACGAGGCGCAGGTGTGTGCGCAGCTGAAGCCGCTGATGAGCGGTGAGTCGTGACACAAATTGCATCTTATTCTCGAAATCGCTGTCAACGAAATGTCTACTGCACATGTTGGGTGTTTTACCGACATCAGTCCAATTTTTTCGCGTTTTCTGAACGAATTTCACCCATGCCGTTCTGATTTTCCCAGGGACGGGAAATTCAAAAACACTCACAGCATGCTCCTCTGGTATAACGTCGCACCCGTAGACAACACAACGACAAACCATAATTAATTCGATTCCTAAAATCCTAATGTTAATAAATAATCTATTTGTAATCCACAAGTATTCCGAGAAATATCCGTAATCGCCGATTTTAAAACGTAAACATCAAGTAAAACACAGCAATGTCCGCCAACCGTGTGTGTGTGTGTCTTACCGAAATGACGTCACACAGTCAGTGGCCATCTTAGCCGCTGATCGCTTGGCTGGGTCAGACAGCTCTCCACAACAGCGTACTTCAAGAGCGCATTGTCACCTTATGCGACATACGTTGACACCAAAACATGTGGGGTTCAAATTAGCTCGTCTCAGACAACAATTTGAGATATGATTTAGCAATATTGAGTTTTCGTCTGTCCGTCGCCTTTAATGTTACTTACCTCCTATTAAAACAAGGTTAGCGGACTATCCTCTCTGACGCAGCACGAAGAAAAACAGTCCCACATCCCTGGCAAACAGAAGTAGCAGCTATCTGAACTGGTAGTTTGGAGTTAGCATTAGCATCCACAGGACTGAAGCCTCGCCACCCACCACACCTGTTCCACTGTGCGCAGTTGCGAACTGCAGCCAAGAGATGGGGCATTGACGAGTAGTGGTGAGGAGCTTTACTGAATAAATGGGAGTATGTGCATTTTGAATCACGATATAAACGATAGAGTATTCTATGAAATGGTAGACATTTTTATATTGTCATCCGATGTATATTGTCATATCGCACAGCCCTAACATGCAATCATATGTCCCAAGCGTTGGCTTTGTTTTTGTTTTTGGTTTGCCCAGTCCTAATTTAAGCTAATGCCATCATCTTTTGGCAAACGTTAATAACCCCTCCCATCCTATTTTTTTATTAACCAGACTAAAGTTACCAAGCCACAAAGTTATTGCAAAGGTTAAAAGTGACTGCAGCACGAGATGCTAATAGTATTATGCTCTATACATAAGTAAAGAGGAGAACACTGCTATTCGATTAAAGCCTGAATATACTGTATCTCAAGAAATTGCCTGCATTCCTTCAGGAGTTAATCGTTGGTAATACAGTATACCACCGGAGTGGTGACTCAGTTGGTAGAGCATCCGCCCCACACCCGGGAGGCAGGGGTTCAAATCCCGGCCGGGTCATGCCGAAGACCATATAAAAGTGGAACTTCCTGCCGTCCAGCTTGGTGCTCAGCAATAATGGAATGGAGGAGGGAAATTTGTGGCGGCGGCCCTCTGATTCTGCACTTGGGGTGTGTGTGATTAACACAGTAGATAGGTAAAACACAATTTCGTTCTACTGTACATGATTGGTTGTACAGTTGAATGACAATAAGGGTGATTTAATTTAATTTAATTTTAATTTAATACTGTTTGGCTTTGGGAAGACATTGATTTTTATGTATCGACCTATGGGGATCTTTAAATAAAAGCTGGGAGTAAAAAAATGTTTCTTTTTCAGTTGTTTTAACTGGCTTGAAGGCAGAAAATCTTTACATCCAAGATTCGAAGAGAGAAGCTGTTCAACAATGGCAACTGAGGCTTGTTTAAACTTTATCAAGACAGCCACTTCTTTGCTGACAGGCTGTACTGCATATCTTAAGTACCATTTTCCTCAACAAAAGGTGATGTTCCTGGGGAAGGACATGCAGGTCACTACTCTGGAAAAGTGCTGCGGTTATTAAGGTCCTCCTCACACCCCCAGAACTCCTTAAAAAAATAAAAAACAGAACCTTTGTTCTCTTTAAGGCATACAGGTCGATCTGATGTCATGCCTGCAAAGCACAACAGTCCCTGCTTGATCCTAGTGTTTGTTTGTCCTCAGCCTTGTTTGGCGAGCAGATAAAGTTGTGTCCGCTGGGAGCTGCTTTGGTTGCACTGCTGGGCTCTTTTTGTCCTCAAGTTTCATTGTAGTAGTCTCAGGGGTGCTTACATGCTAATATTTCTTGTTCAAAGGAAGAAGCTTTTGTCTTATATGTCTGACTTTTGGTACAACTTTGTAAAAACACCAAAGCCTTCTTGTCATTGTGTCTACTTAGTTTGCACACAGTCACGGCTGCTAATGGCAAAGCCTTGGGCATATAACAAAACTAGTGGTTGGCATTTCATGCAAAAAAAAAAAAAACTACTCTGAAATGATTCAAATACAATATAAATATTCATCCCACCTCAACCCCAGATGCACACACAGACATACGGGGGGGGGGGGGGGGTGTGGCTGAAAAGTTTATACTGGTCAGATTTGAACAAATGTGGTGTATTTTTCAACATAGTCTCCCCTTCAGTCCACACACTTCCTCCACTGGTGTTGCAGCGCTTGGATCCCTGTGGTTGAAAAATAAACCACATTAGGTCAAATTTGACCACTATGAAATTTTCAGCCCCCCACCCCCCCACCCCCGTATGTGCCAAGAAAGATAAAATCCATAAGATTTACTTTTGTGTTTCTTACTTTGGCACAAACATCAACCACTTGCAATGTTTTTTTAATGGACAGATCAAAGTTAAAACAGTCCAAGATTTGATTTATTGTATCAGCATAACTCTTCAGAAGAAATTAAAATCTACACTTATATAGTGTTATATACAGAATTTAAGTGAAGGCTTGTCTTGGTTCATCATTTTTCCAATAAGTACCTACACATATATCAAGAACTTGATTTAATGCCTATGTGACCTTAAAGTAAAATCATATAACGTACTGTACATGCTAATGACAGTTGTGGCTATTCACCAGAGTAAACACTATTCTTTTTAAATGCTTATCAGCAAAACACAAGTATGAAGAG
Source organism: Pholidichthys leucotaenia (assembly GCA_020510985.1). NCBI lineage: Eukaryota > Metazoa > Chordata > Actinopteri > Cichliformes > Pholidichthyidae > Pholidichthys > Pholidichthys leucotaenia. Next base: position 328,227,877 of record CM035840.1, on the reverse strand, counting down.
TCTTTTTTTTAAATGTCATACTGATTTGTACCATTTCACCTCAAGGGATGGACTTAAAATGACAGATTAAAAACTGTGGAACCAAAGGAGAAAATCCAAAGTTCAGTGACCCCTTCTTAATTTTTTCCACATTTACAGTAGGTAGTCAGTATTGAACCTTACAGCCTCCAGGAGCCCCTCTCCCAGGTTCAGGCTTTTGGTTTTGTTATTGCCACCTGACAGAATCTCTTCCTGTATTGGTCTTTTTTTTTTTTTTTTTTTTTTTTCTTAGCATCTTGCAGGTATCGCACAATGAAATGTTCCGTTCCCAACAAATGACATGGCAGTCTGGAAAGGTCTCTTGATGACATTTTCTTGTCAGACGATGCACCGCAAAAAAACCCAAGGGAAAATAGGAGAGAAAGGATGGAAGCTGTCATGTTGTCATGACTGAATCTGTGGTTTTGTGATATTCTTCAGAATTACATGCTGCTATAGGTGGTTGTGAACTTGGCTCTAATTATTATACCCTTTGCGTCCTTATTTGTGTTCATCACTTCTTTCTTTTTGTCTTCCTGCATGCCTTTTTGGTGACTCACAGCCTTGTTTGTTCTCAGCAGCTGCTCACTAGCTGATGTTACATCCGTATGTGAAGGTTTTCTTTCCTTTACCTGAATTTTCAGTTGCTTTTTCTAGGCAGCTACTGTGAAGTGGAAAGAAGGCAGGAAACGTGACTGCTTTTGCTGTGCTTTATACACGTTTACTCCATTGACACTGTAAAACATCACAGCCCCATTAAATTAGCTGGACTTAGGTAATTTATTCAACTCAAACTGGCATGACTTAGGATACACACATATATCCAATATTCATCTTGTTCACTGACATTGAAAAGTAAGATATCGGCAGTGGTGAATATTTTTCTGGAGTGTCCCAGTAGTGTGCCATTTGATTTTTCCTGGAAACAGACAACAGTAGCCTAGAGCTGTAAATTCAGAAAACATCCATGACTAAACTCTTTTAAAATGTTTCAGATTAGTTATTTTTTTTAAAAAAAATTTTTTGATTTTGTGTACTTTATTGATCTCCAGAGGGGAAATTGAGGGCATCCACCTGGATGGATGAAGCAGCCATGGCACGGCACTATCCCTTCACCATTCACACACACATTCACACCTAGGGCCACTTTAGAGTCTCCAATTAACCTAACCTGCATGTTTTTGGCCTGTGGGAGAAAACGGGAGAAATCCCGGAGTAAACCCACGCAGATACGGGGAGAACATGCAAACTCCACACAGATCACTGTTGGTCAGGGGCTGGGATCGAACCAGGGATCCCATGGCCAAGGGTGAGTTGCTGTGCTGGTGCAGTGCTAACCACTGCACCACCGCACTGCCACATGCCTATATCTTTATCTCCCTGGTGATGTAGAAAGAATACAGGTAAACAGAAACAAAAGCAACAGTATCAACTATTGGCTATTGCCTAACTTATTATTTTTTGATATCGGTATCGGCCCAAAATGTCACAGTTGGTGCATTCCTAGTTGGGACACCTTTTGGATATACAACTCAAGTTTATATAATTTTAGGCAGAGTGATGATGCTTATTTTGAAGTTAATTTGGCTTACATTTTTAAAGCAGCAGTTGTGGGGCAACCCCCACAACAGACTGAGACAGACACAGCGCTCGGCTAGAGCAAATAACAGAACAGTGAAATGTGTGTATTAATGTCTACAGGCAGCCCCGCTCCGTCTGGCTTGTTCCGGCTCAGTATTGTGATGTTAATGTCCCATTCATGCATTGTGTTCATGCGTCCTGTTCTCACTGTGTCTCTCATATGCAAATGCCCATACCAACTGCTGTGAATGCTCTTTCATGTATTGTTGTAACTGGGTATAAATACCGCACATAGTCTGTAACTCATCCTCTCTTCAACTGCTGCTGCTGACACACACACTCTTGTGTCTCTCTGCTGAGAGCCTCCGGGCTCGCTCCCGGCGCGCATGCACGGCGCCAGGGCGAGCTCCGTGATGGCGGTATGATTTAATAAACCTGCTTAAAACCTCTCATCGCTGCCTTTATTTTATCATCCGCCTCACAGTAATGGTAAAACTTGAAAACTAAAGTTTACCTGCTGTCGTACACATGTAAATCAACTAACATTGAAAGTTATCATTGTTTCAACTTAGGGTGCTTTCACATTTGAACCAATTTGGGTCCGGACTTTCTGACTCTTCCGTTTGGTTTGGACCAAAATTTTAGGTGTGAAACATCCCCCGAACCACAGTCTGGTCCAGAGAGCCAAAAAAAGAGGTGGTCTCAGTCTGGATCAAACTGAACCTTGGTCCAGTTTGTTTAAAGTGTGAAAGCAATTTTCAAAAAGGTTCGGACTTTCAAACCAAACTCAGGAAGTTAAGGCAGCCGATAAGAGGGAAAATGAACCATAGCAGCACTCGGAAATATGGCCATTAGTAGCATTAATATTCAAAATCATAAAAATGCATAAACTTACCAGATATTTTTGGAGAGGATAGGACAGAATTTTTAGGAAAAAAAATTAATGAGCAATGCTACTTGAAAATCATCACAGCTGATAAGGACAAACGTCCTTTTTAATGAAGATCTGATAAGATTCCAGCCTCATTAAACTAGTTCATCAACGAATATGATGGCGTCTCCCCCAGTTTACACCGAAAGTGTTGTTACCGATCTGTCCTCAGCTGCAGAAAACACCTTGGAGAGTGAGTAGCATGTTTGCTAACTACCGGTTTGTGCTATCAGTGCAAATGCACAGACATAATTATGCCATATAAAGTTATTTCGTTCACTTGGAAAAGGTCTGGTGTGACACTAAATTAACTGGACCAAATTTATATACAGTGTAACAAAAATTTGAACCTCAATCCGTATTTTCAGGTGTAAGCTGTTTAGCACCAAGATACAACAGTTGTATCATTGTTTAAAAGAAATTGTGCTGTCAAAGTGCAAAGGGCTTAAATGAATTAGTTAAAGAAGCTCACAATTATTGAAAACTGCAAATCACTGTTTGAAAATGTGTAATCTTAAGTTCAATATCAAAAATGTCGTAGCAGTTTGAGATGGCGCCCACAGCGGTCGACATGGTGCTTCGCTGCGCTCTTTGTTTGTTTTTGTTTGTCAATTGTGTGTCTGCTTGCACTTATACCCGTGAAGAACTTCTAAATATCAGGACTTTGACCCCCACGGACCTCCTCCCAGTTTTTCTAGCCCCTGCCGCCGATCTGGTTTATTGTTTGGCTCGGAAAGTGAGACGGCGGAAGAGAGGAAGACGAGCGGGCGCTCTCGTACGACTTCGCAGGAGAGGCTCGCGAACGGCGCTGCCTGGCATATTTCTGTCCAATACCAACTCTCTCTCTAACAAGGTGGATGAACTGAGACTGCTGATGCGTTTTAAGGACCTCGCCTCCTCAGCTGTCCTCTGCTTTACTGAGACCTGGCTCCAGGAAAATATACCGGACAGCGCGCTGCGCCTCGACGGCTTCCAGCTCTTCCGTGCTGATCGTGACACAGAGCTTTCCGGCAAGACCACAGGAGGCGGTGTCTGCTTCTACATCAACTGTAGCTGGTGCTCTGATGTAACGGTAATTTCCAAACACTGTTCTCCTGCCTTGGAATTTCTTGTTATCAATTGCAAGCCCTTCTATTCCCCGCGGGAGTTTGCTTCTTTCATAATGATCGCTGTGTACGCCCCTCCCGACGCGGACACGCGCGAAGCTCAGCGCGTGCTCGCGGATCACATTCAACACACAGAGCGGAGTTTTCCAGACTCGCTGATTATTGTGGCTGGCGACTTTAATCAGTGCAATCTGAGCCTCGATCTCCCCCGCTACAAACAATTTATTAAATGCCCCACCAGAGGATTAAACACACTGGATCACTGTTACACCACAGTGAAAGACGCATATCGCGCTGTCCCTCGAGCTGCGCTGGGATTATCTGATCACGTGATGGTTCACCTCATTCCCACATACAGACAGAGATTGAAGCTCACTAAACCTGTTGTGAGCACTACGAAGATACGGACCAGTGATGCTGAGGAGAAGCTGGAAACGTGCATGGAAATATCTGACTGGGGCATGCTTAAAGGAGCCACGCATGATCTGGATGAGTACACGGACACTGTGAACTCATATATCCACTTTTGTGAAGAGAACATTCTTCCATCACGCACCAGGGTGAGTTACTCTAATGACAAACCCTGGTTCACAGCTAAGCTCAGACAGATCAGGAAGGAGAAGGAAGCAGCGCTGAAAAGTGGAGACAGGGACTGCTACAGGGAGGTTAAATACCGGTTTAACAGAGAGCTGAAGAGGGCTAAATCTCTATACTCAGAGAGACTCCAGCAGCAGTTCACTGCTAATGATTCGGCTTCCGTGTGGAGAGGACTGAGGCAGATCACCAACTATCGACCTAAGGCTCCTAAAGGTCAGGATGACAAAGCCCTTTGTCAGAGACTGTCCCAACACTATGCCCGTTTTGACACCTCGTCATCTGTGTCCAACTCCCCCCCTCCCTCCAGCTCCACAGCCTCCACATTCCCTACTTCATTTAAGGCACCCCCCCCCCTCCTCCCCCCCTCCCCTTATCATCAGTGAGCAGGATGTGCTCAAACAGTTCTCCAGACTGAACCGCGCAAGGCCCCCGGCCCAGACGGCGTGTCTCCCTCCACCCTGAGACTCTGTGGCAAAACAGCTGGCTCCTGTATTCACAGACATTTTTAACACCTCCTTAAGTTATGCCACGTGCCATCCTGCCTCAAATCCTCCACCATCATCCCTGTCCCCAAGAAGCCACGGATCACTGGACTTAATGACTACAGACCTGTAGCGCTCACCTCTGTAGTCATGAAGTCCTTTGAGCGCCTGGTCCTGTCCCACCTCAAGTCCATCACCACCCCTCTCCTGGACCCGCTGCAGTTTGCCTACCGAGCCAACAGGTCTGTAGACGATGCAGTCAACCTGGCCCTCCACTCCATCCTGCAGCACCTGGACTCCCCGGGAACCTACGCCAGGATCCTGTTTGTGGACTTCAGCTCCGCATTCAACACCATCCGCCCCGCTCTGCTCCGGGACAAGCTGTCCCTGCTCAACGTGCCTGACTCCCTCTGCAGGTGGATCATCGACTTCCTGATGGACCGGAGGCAGCATGTGCGGCCTGGAAAGACTGTCTCAGACTATACTAGCATCAGCACCGGATCACCCCAGGGCTGTGTACTTTCCCCCCTACTCTTCTCCCTTTACACCAACTCCTGCACCTCCAGCCACCAGTCTGTCAAGTTGATCAAGTTTGCGGACGACACCACCCTCATCGAGGAGAGAGGTGGCCCAGCTGGCGTCCTGGTGCAGCAATAACAACCTGCAGCTGAACGCTCTGAAGACAGTGAGATGATTGTAGACTTCAGGAAAGTCACTACTCCTCTGCCCCCCCCTCACCCTCTCAGGCTCTCCCATCACCACTGCTGATTCCTTCCGCTTCCTAGGCACTACCATCACCAGGGACCTCAAATGGGAGCTGACCATCAGCTCACTCATCAAAAAAGCCCAGCAGAGGATGTTCTTCCTGCGGCAGCTGAGGAAGCTCAAGCTACCCACCAAGATGTTAGTGCAGTTCTACACAGCCATCATCGAGTCCATCCTCACCACCTCCATAACCGTGTGGTACACAGGAGCCACTGCCAGGGACAGACTAAGGCTGCAGCGCGTCGTGCGCACTGCTGAGAAGGTGATCGGCTGCAAGCTCCCATCTCTCCAGGATCTGTACATCTCCAGGACCCGGAGGCGTGCTGGCCGGATCATAGCCGATCCCTCACACCCTGGTCACGTACTGTTTGCCCCCCTCCCCTCTGGTAGAAGACTTCGGTCCATCCAGACTAAAACCTCCCATCACATGAACAGCTTCTTCCCCTCTGCCATTAGACTGCTGAACACTAAGTGACTCTCGTGCACCATGTACAGCAGCTCAACCAGACTCATGTCAATCATCACTGTTTTCTTCCTGCATTACCGACTGCACTATATAGTTCTCCACAGTATCTGCTGCTGGCTAATATATATTTTAACTGTTGACCAGTATCACTTAATCTTATCCTACACTTTATTACATGTATAGTTTATTTCTCTTATCTTATCATGTTTAATGTTGCAGCATTGTACCGAGACAAATTCCTAGTTTGTGTACTACATGAACAATGGCAATAAACCTGATTCTGATTCTGATTCTGATTCTGAGTTGAAAACACTTAATGTGGCTGTGATGTTTACATCAGTTTTAAAACCATAATTTAGTTGTTTAATATACTGTACATTTATTTCTGAAACCTGACTCTAAACAACAGCAGATATCCTTATTTATCTTACTGTACCTCACAGCTGCACACTCCTTTAGAGCCACAATTTTGCATAGTTGCATCTTTTTCTCACTGAAGGGAAACTGTTGTGCTTTTGTCTTAATTTTAATTTAAAGGCTCTGCAGGTCCTTTCCCCCTGTTAAACGTACATACCTGTTTCGACAACAGCAACTCTTACCACACTCCGCACGTGTAAAATCCATGCAGGTTTTCAAGGCTAAATGGCTCTTTGCTTCACGTAAACATTTGAGGCTGTGTTTTCATGAACCTTCAGTAGGTGAACAGGAGAAATGTATCCTTGAATTTACTTGGACTGCATGAAGTGCTTTTGATTTCACCTTGGTATTTTACATTGAACTAGAATGAATGGCCTTTGCAGATTGAGGGTCACAAGCTCAGAAGCATTAAATGGTCAGATGTTAATCCAAAGGTACAGATTGTGTCTGTAATTATTTCCTTCTACTTGAAGTTACTGTTGAAGTTTCTGAAGTACTGTTTTGCTGCTGCTGCAGCTCCTGAGTTTTTTGGGGTTTTTTGCTTGTTATTTTTACTTTTCATTTTTGTTGAAGTAATCCTAAACACACCAATGAAAACTCTCCATCCATCCATCTTCTTCCGCTTAATCCTTTTCAGGTCGCGGGGGGGCTGGAGCCTATCCCAGGATCTTTGGGCGAGAGGCAGGGTACACCCTGGACAGATCGCCAATCCATCGCAGGGCCAACACAGAGAGACAGACAACCATTCACTCTCACAGTCATATCTAAGGACAATTTAGAATCCCCAGTTTTGATGCCAGTTAACCTAACATGCATGTTTTTGGCATGTGGGAGGAAACCGGAGAAATCGTGGAGTAAACTCACATAGACACGGGGAGAACATGCAAACTCCACTCAGATCACTGTTGGTCGGGGGCTGGGATCGAACCCAGGATTCCCCGGCCAAGGGTGAGTTGCTGTGCTGCCGCAGTGCTAACCACTCCGCCACCGCGCTGCACTAATTAATTTATCACATGTATATATGTGTTTGTGGTGTCTGCCATGTTTCGTCCCAAGGCTTTATTGGTTTGACAGGATAAAATAGTTTCAATTAGAAATTATTCCAGTCCCTCCAGCAATTTGTCATCGTATTAAATAGCATTTAAATTTTCACAGTATCAAACAAATGCTTGTCTATGCTCCTGAGGGAATTCTGTTACCATGAATATGGGTAATTTCAAACGACCATGAGCCATAATAATTGAAACCATAATTTTCGGATCTCAAGGCCCTTTTTTCCACTTGGCCAACGATTTTGATTACTTTCACTCTGCTTCCTGAGGGCTTATATAATTCATTTAATTTACCTAGAAATTCAAACAATTTCCTACACAATGTAGGAGGAATAGATTGGTAAGGACACAACCAACCCCTTCACCATTAGTTTATATAATTGCATAGCAGGAAAAGTTTTCACTTTTCTACTAGTGGCGGTTAGATTAACTTACTCCATAAGCTGACCTCAAATGTTTAAGTGTTTCATAGTTGGGGCCAAAGGTCCAAGAGTGTCTCCACTTAGAATCAGATGCAGCTCATCAGAGGACATTTCTAAGGGGGCTTTCACACCTAACTTGTTTGGTATGGCCTTTCGGACTTCTCATTTAAAAAAAAAATAAAAATAAAAATATATATATATTGTATTATATATTATAATATATATAGCATATATACAGTGGGGCAAAAAAGTATTTAATCAGCCACCAATTGTGCAAGTTCTCCCACTTAAAAGATGAGAGAGGTCTCCAATTTTCATCATAGGTATACCTCAACTATGAGAGACAAAATGAGAAAAAAAAAATCCAGAAAATCACATTGTCTGATTTTTAAAGAATTCATTTGCAAATTATGGTGGAAAATAAGTATTTGGTCACCTACAAACAAGCAAGATTTCTGGCTCTCACAGACCTGTAACTTCTTTAAGAGGCTCCTCTGTCCTTCACTCGTTACCTGTATTAATGGCACCTGTTTGAACTCATTATCAGAATAAAAGACACCTGTCCACAACCTCAAACAGTCAGACTCCAAACTCCACTATGGGCAAGACCAAAGAGCTGTCAAAGGACACCAGAAACAAAATTGTAGACCTGCACCAGGCTGGGAAGACTGAATCTGCAATAGGTAAGCAGCTTGGTGTGAAGAAATCAACTGTGGGAGCAATTATTGGAAAATGGAAGACATACAAGACCACTGATAATCTCCCTCGATCTGGGGCTCCACGCAAGATCTCACCCTGTGGGGTCAAAATGATCACGAGAACGGTGAGCAAAAATTCCAGAACCACACGGGGGGACCTAGTGAATGACCTGCAGAGAGCTGGGACCAAAGTAACAAAGGCTACCATCAGTAACACACTACGCCACCAGGGACTCAAATCCTGCAGTGCCAGATGTGTCCCCCTGCTTAAGCCAGTACATGTCCAGGCCCCTCTGAAGTTTGCTAGAGAGCATTTGGATGATCCAGAAGAGGATTGGGAGAATGTCATATGGTCAGATGAAACCAAAATAGAACTTTTTGATAAAAACTCAACTTGTCGTGTTTGGAGGAGAAAGAATGCCGAGTTGCATCCAAAGAACACCATACCTACTGTGAAGCATGGGGGAGGAAACCTCATGCTTAGGGGCTGTTTTTCTGCAAAGGGACCAGGACGACTGATCCGTGTAAAGGAAAGAATGAATGGGGCCATGTATCGTGAGATTTTGAGTGAAAACCTCCTTCCATCAGCAAGGGCATTGAAGATGAAACGTGGCTGGGTCTTTCAGCATGACAATGATCCCAAACACACCACCCGGGCAACGAAGGAGTGGCTTCGTAAGAAGCATTTCAAGGTCCTGGAGTGGCCTAGCCAGTCTCCAGATCTCAATCCCATAGAAAATCTTTGGAGGGAGTTGAAAGTCCGTGTTGCCCAGCGACAGCCCCAAAACATCACTGCTCTAGAGGAGATCTGCATGGAGGAATGGGCCAAAATACCAGCAACAATGTGTGAAAACCTTGTGAAGACTTACAGAAAACGTTTGACCTCTGTCATTGCCAACAAAGGGTATATAACAAAGTATTGAGATGAACTTTTGTTATTGACCAAATACTTATTTTCCACCATAACTCGCAAATAAATTCTTTAAAAATCAGACAATGTGATTTTCTGGATTTTTTTTTTTTCTCATTTTGTCTCTCCTAGTTGAGGTATACCTATGATGAAAATCGGAGACCTCTGTCATCTTTTAAGTGGGAGAACTTGCACAATTGGTGGCTGACTAAATACTTTTTTGCCCCACTGTATATTATAAGTATATATAGTATTATATACTGTATACTCTGTGTGTGTGTGTGTGTGTGTGTGTGTGTGTGTGTAGTGGGGCAAAAAAGTATTTAGTCAGCCACCAATTGTGCAAGTTCTCCCACTTAAAAGATGAGAGAGGTCTCCAATTTTCATCATAGGTATACCTGAATCAGAATCAGAATGAGATTTATTGCCATTGTTCATGTAGTACACAAACTAGGAATTCGGAGCAATGCTGCAACATTAAACATGGAGTAGCACTAAAGATAAAAAAAAAAACAAAAACTATGCATGCAATAAAATGTAGAATATGAATGAGTAATACTAATCTATGCAATTTTTAAATATATTAACAAGCAGCAGATATTGTGGAGTTCCACATAGTGCAGTCGGTAGTGCAAAAGAAAACAGTGATAATTATCATGAGTCCGGTTGAGCTGCTGTACGTAGTGCACGAGAGTCTAATAAGTCACTTAGTGTTCAGCAGTCTGATGGCAGAGGGGAAGAAGCTGTTCATGTAGTGGGAGGTTTTAGTCTGAAAGGACCAAAGTCTTCTACCTGAGGGAAGGGGGGCAAACAGTGCGTGTCCAGGGTGTGAAGGGTCGGCTATGATCCGACCTGCACGCCTCCGGGTCCTGGAGATGTACAGGTCCTGGAGGGATGGGAGCTTGCAGCCGATCACCTTCTCAGCAGCGCGCACAACGCACTGCAGTCTTAGTCTGTCCCTGGCGGTGGCTCCTGCGTACCACACGGTGATGGAGGTGGTGAGGATGGACTCAATGATGGCCGTGTAGAACTGCACCAACATCTTGGTGGGTAGCTTGAGCTTCCTCAGCTGCCACAGGAAGAACATCCTCTGCTTGGCCTTTTTGATGAGGGAGCTGATGGTCAGCTCCCACTTGAGGTCCCGGGTGATGGTATCTCAACTATGAGAGACAAAATGAGGGAAAAAAAATCCAGAAAATCACATTGAAGGATTTTTAATGAATTAATTGGTAAATTCCTCCGTAAAATAAGTATTTGGTCACCTACAAACAAGCAAGATTTCTGGCTCTCACAGACCTGTAACTTTTTCTTTAAGAGGCTCCTCTGTCCTCCACTCATTACCTGTATTAATGGCACCTGTTTGAACTCATTATCAGTATAAAAGACACCTGTCCACAACCTCAAACAGTCAGACTCCAAACTCCACTATGGGCAAGACCAAAGAGCTGTCAAAGGACACCAGAAACAAAATTGTAGACCTGCACCAGGCTGGGAAGACTGAATCTGCAATAGGTAAGCAGCTTGGTGTGAAGAAATCAACTGTGGGAGCAATTATTAGAAAATGGAAGACATACAAGACCACTGATAATCTCCCTCGATCTGGGGCTCCACGCAAGATCTCACCCCGTGGGGTCAATATTATCATGAGAACGGTGAGCAAAAATCCCAGAACCACATGGGGGGACCTAGTGAATGACCTGCAGAGAGCTGGGACCAAAGTAACAAAGGCTACATCAGTAACACACTACGCCGCCAGGGACTCAAATCCTGCAGTGTCAGACGTGTCCCCCCTGCTTAAGCCAGTACATGTCCAGGCCCCTCTGAAGTTTGCTAGAGAGCATTTGGATGATCCAGAAGAGGATTGGGAGAATGTCATATGGTCAGATGAAACCAAAATAGAACTTTTTGGTAAAAACTCAACTTGTCGTGTTTGGAGGAGAAAGAACACCATACCTACTGTGAAGCATGGGGGTGGAAACATCATACTTTGGGGCTGTTTTTCTGCAAAGAGACCAGGACGACTGATCCGTGTAAAGGAAAGAATGAATGGGGCCATGTATCGTGAGATTTTGAGTGAAAACCTCCTTCCATCAGCAAGGGCATTGAAAATGAAACGTGGCTGGGTCTTTAAGCATGACAATGATCCCAAACACACTGCCCAGGCAATGAAGGAGTGGCTTCGTAAGAAGCATTTCAAGGTCCTGGAGTGGCCTAGCCAGTCTCCAGATCTCAACCCCATAGAAAATCTTTGGAGGGAGTTGAAAGTCCGTGTTGCCCAGCGACAGCCCCAAAACATCACTGCTCTAGAGATCTGCATGGAGGAATGGGCTAAAATACCAGCAACAGTGTGTGAAAACCTTGTGAAAACTTACAGAAAACGTTTGACCTCTGTCATTGCCAACAAAGGGTATATAACAGAGTATTGAGATGAACTTTTGTTATTGGCCAAATACTTATTTTACCGAGGAATTACCAATTAATTCATTAAAAAAATTTTCAATGTGATTTTCTGCATTTTTTTTTCTTATTTTGTTTCTCATAGTTAAGGTATACCTATGATGAAAATTGGAGACCTCTCTCATCTTTTAAGTGGGAGAACTTGCACAATTGGTGGCTGACTAAATACTTTTTTACCCCACTGTATATACAGTATATATATATATATTTTTTTTTTGCCGAGATCGGATTTTTTTGTGTGGGCGTTCACATTATATTTTAAATGTGACCCCCATCAGACTTCAGTGTGAACGGTCTACAGCTATGAAGTGACCCACATGTGGAGAAGAAAACGTAATGTCAGACACAGCATTGTGTTTACGAAAGTAAATGTGCGCCCCGAACGATTGAGGGGGACAGAACTTCTTCACCTTGATGCAGCACAGCAAAATAAAATGTTGAAATCATTCAGAAATGATTATGCACAAAATAAATCAGACCAGCTTCATTTCTCTACATGCCAGATGACCACTGTGATCAACTCTGCTTTAACAGAACTGATCGATTAAACAACTCTCATGAAAATGAGACCCCGTGTCTCAATGGGATTACTTGTATAAATAAGGTTAATAATAAATAATCCTAGCAATTACAACAGGGCTCTCGCCCACTGACATTGTCTGTAGCTCGGACCATAATAAATGGTGCGGCTAGCGCCAGCAGCGTAACACCGGTCCTGCACAGGAAGGAGAAGCCGTCACAGACTCCCCTTTCCTGGACTGTGTTTCCTTGTATCCCCATATCTGGCCATTCCGCTCCACAGTCATGTCGGTATTAACTTTACATTTTAGATATTACAGTGGCCAGGACTCACGGTGTGCTGTAAATGTGCCAGCAGCCAGTAAATGTGCCGTTGCTGTGCGCCTGCTTGTCTGACAGTTTTTCAAGCACCCCCCCCCCCCCCCCGAAATTTTGAAGTTGTTGTGTAGTCAGAGCTGACAAACTTCCAATCCAGTGATAAAGGGAAGAAGACTGATTAAACAGAGTACAAATCAACTGTGTCTGCCATGCTTGTTACATCCTCCACCACAGAATTGTAGCGCCTGTCTCACTTCAGTGAGGAAAAAGTGTGACATGACGTGACCATTCAGACTGAGGTCGCTTTGGAAAATATCAGATACAGATCCAAATTAGGACCACATATGAAAGTGGCCTGGGTCTGGTGTGAAAAAATCGCATGTGTGCTATTCAGACTGTCATTAAAAAAATCAGATATGGGTCACGTGTGCAAAAAAAAAATCAGAATTGAGCATTAAAACCTGCAGTGTGAACATAGTGTTGAACTTGTTTTGAACTTGGTACCCGTAAGGGTCAATTTCATATTTACTTCTATGCGTGTTTGAAAACAGCCAAGTGCTGTCCACATATTGTTCATGCAAACAAGAAACAGTTTTTAAAAACTTGGACTCTTACACTGCATGGATACATACACAATTAAGGCTCCAAATTCAACAGGTTGTTCCAGAGCCTGAATCCTGCTTGGGCACTGCAAAAGCTGTCACCTTTGCTTTTGCATCTAGATCAAGGAAAATCTAGAAAAGGCTGGTTTGCTGACTTTGTTGGTCTGACTGTTGTGTGAAGAAAGGTAACTTAAATACAGTGGTGCTAACGGCATCTGTCTGTACGTCCACATTTCACGGGAATTGGTAATCCTCTTAGGCATTTGCCCCAATGTCATTGGTCAGCAAACTCACAATGATCCTTATTGGGGTCTGCATCCAGGATGTGGTCAAGGTCAACAGTCAGGAGATCTGGGGACTTGTGTGATTTCACAAAAAAAAAAAAAAAAAAAAAAATCAATACTCCTCCAAAGCTGTTGCACTAATTCTCAACAAATTCATGTACAATGATCATCAGGTGGGTCTGCATCAAGGTTTTGCTCAAAGGTCAGGAGATCTCGGTGCTTATATGATTTTATAAAAATTGTTATTCTTCCTAGGCAATTGCCCTAATTCTCAGCAAACTCACTTAAAATGATCCTCAGGTTTGCCTGCATCCAGGCTGAGCTCAAGGTCAGAGTCATTGTCAAAGGGCAGGAGTTCTGGGCATTTCTGATTTCATGAAAACAATTACTCCTCCTGGGCAATTGCCCCAATGTTTGGCAGACTTATGCACAATGATCCTCAAGTGTCTGCATCTAGGCTGTGCTTAAGGTCAATGTCAACAGTCAGGAGATCTGAGCACTCCCGGGGTGATTTCACAAGGTTGGAATGAGTTACTCTGTCATTGATGGTCTGGGTTTTCAGGGTATAAAGTGGTTTATTACAATGGAGACTTTTTTACTTTGACACACTTAACTGTGTCAATGTAAAGACACCAAGAAAGCACATTTGCAGAAGAGTTTTCTCCCTCTGTTTGCTAATTGAAGCCAGGTGAAAACTGCTGACTCAACACAAAATGAAATAGTGGAAGAGGAGGAGATGAGGCAGAAGTTGTGTTGACAGCAAATGGAGAACAAAGAGAAATGGAGGGAGGACTTATTCAGATGAGGTGGCAGAGGAGATGTGTTTAATGCCAAGGTATTGACGATTAGTGATCATGGCTGCTTAATTAAATTATATGTAGTCTGCTGACCCTTGTGAAAGAGATTGCATATCAGCAGCTGGCTTCCTCTTCACAGCATCTTGGTTAATAGATTGTTCATCGGCAGTTTGGAGTTGTACATATCCCCATTAGGGCCAGGACTCCTTGAGCTCCTGTGAGCAACCTTCAGAAATGTCCATGTCATAAATTGAGCTGAGTCTTTGCATGTTGAAGGAGTGCAGCCAGCTGACCCACTGTCTAATTAATGTTACATTAATGTCAGGCAACATCTGCAGACTTACTACTTTTCTGTATTAATATAGGTGAATTGAAGGAGACATGCAAAAACACAACATACTGTATATTGTAGTAGCCAACAGCAAGGACTTCAGTTTGACTTTATAGGATTTACACTGCATTCGATGGAATATGAAACAACTGTGCAAAGATATCTTAAGGGCACTTTATCCTGCTCTACACAACAAAGGAAGACAGGCATGCAGTCTGTGCATTCAGTCAGAAATAAGATACTGTATGTTATGTTATCACTGCTTATTATCCAGGATGTGTGGGATAAGTTCATCTTGGGTTCAAGCAATAAGGGTGGCCCAGATAAACTCGACAGATTCATTATTTTCTATTAGATCTCTTCATTGGCGCAGTTGCCACAGTCACCGTTTGGTTTTTCATTTATTGTCTCGCTCTTCATTCACTCACAAGCTCACTCAACCACTACTTACTCTTGTACAAAGAAATTCCTTTTATTGTTTTGCTTTGTTACTTGTTTCTGAGGCATCACTGTAAGGTTAAAATGACTCATTAAAGTTATGAAAACTGTGCAGCCATAACTACTTGGAGATTGTTTTAGCTAGAAGTCCCCATTTAGTGTTATTAATATGATAAATTAAAGTGAGTAGTCACTGCTGCAGTGGAGATGGCAAATATTTTTTCACATTTAGAACAGATGTATCAGAGAGAGATCTAAAAACTTACACAATGAATACAGTGCTATGAAAAAGTATTTGCCCCCTTCCTGATTTCTTATATTTTTGCATATTTGTCACACTTAAATGTTTCAGATCTCCTTCTTTGTTCGTCTGCTCTCTTTAGAGGTTGTCACAGTATGCTATCACCTTATACCGTGATGATACACATGTCGATTTGACAAGGATATTTACTTCAGATGCCCTTCCTGACACGACCTTCCCCATTTATTTGGGCTTAGGACCAGCACTGCTAGTATGCTGGCTTGTGCTCCCCCTGTGGCTGGGTAAAATGTTTCAGATCATCAAACAGATTTTAATATTAGACAAAGATAACCTGAGAAAATATAAAATTCAGTTTTTAGATGATGATTTCATTTATTAAGGGAAAAGGCTATCTAAGCCTACCTAGCCCAATGTGGAAGAAGTAATTGCCTCCTAAACCTAATAACTGGTTGTGCCACCCTTAGCGGCAACAACTGCCATCAAGCGTTTGTGGCAGTGAGTCTTTTACATCACTGTTGAAAAATTTTGCCCCACTCTTCTTTGCAAAATTATTTTAAAGAAAATTTATGACCTTTTTGATGGTACATTGTTATTGTCATTTGAACAGCTTCAGGAGAAATTTGGCCTTTCTAGACAGAAGTTTTTTAGATACCTTCAGATCCGAGATTTCATAACCAGAAAGACCACTTTCAATGTAAAAGCCACAGTGTCTGCAGTTGAGCAGTTGCTTCTTGTAGGCCCAACCAAAAAATTTATAACCTGCTGTCATAATGCCTTAAGTCAGTCAGATGTGTTGAGTGTGTCAGTTACGCAGGATCTTAAAAAGAAATGGCAAAGTGAACTTGGTGTAAACATTTGTGAGGATTCATGGGATGTAATCTGCGAGTGTGCCAAGAAGATCTCAATATGCAATCATGCAAGATTATTGCAATAACATCTTGCATCGCTTGCAAATCTCTCCCAGTAAAAAATCTAACATGAATCCCCAGCTTTCACCCATGTGTCTGAAGTGTAAAATTTCAGTTGGTACCTATTCTCACTGTGTTTGGTCTTGTCCTAAAATCAAAGCATACTGGCTGGACGTTGTACAAGACATGAGTCAGATATTTGGTGTGAATGTAGACATGGATCCTCGCTGTTTGCTACTGGGACACCCAAACCAGGACTTACTTTCTGGAAGCTTTGCCAGACTGTACAATATCCTTGCATATGCGGCAAGAAGGAATATTTTTTGTCATGGATATGTGACAAACCACCAACTTCAACAAAATGGCATAAAATCATCATGGAGTGTTTCCATTTGGATCATTTAATATGTCTACTTCACTCAACAAAGGGACATTTTATGAAAATATGGACTCCATATCTCAAATTCTCTAACCTTACGGTGGCTTTGATTCTTGGGAGCGTCAGCTTGGATTAAATATGACTTCCTTTTTCCTGGACCTTGTTTGTGGTGCTGTGGTGGACACGTCTCTCTGTACAAGTGTAGGAATATATGTGTACGTGTATGAGTTTATCTAGGGAGTACTGTTTCAGAGAATGCTAGGCTGGAGGATGAACTATCTCTCAGAATGGGAAGAGCAAGCGCTGTGTTTGGAAACTTGAGGGAAAGACTGTGGAACAATCAACATGTGTCTATCCGTGTGAAATGCAAAGTGTACAGAGCGACAGTACTGGCTACTCTATTGTACGGTGCTGACACTTGACTGTCTACAGAGTGCAGGTAAAGAAACTCCAGGCGTACATGATGAGACACCTTCGAGCCATAATGAACATCTCATGGAAAGACAAGATAACCAACATAGAAGTGTTGAAACAAGCTGGTCTACCATCAATGGAGGACATGCTAATACAGACGAACCTGAGATGGCTTGGACATGTTGAGAGGATGGACCACCAGCATCTCTCTCAGCAGTTACTCTACTCACAGTTATGCGAGGGCAAATGCAATCAGGGTAGACCAAGGCTCAGATTTAAAGACACTGTAAAAAGAAACTTGAAGAAGCTGGATATAGACAGGAGTTCCTGGCAGTGGAAGGCTAAGGACAGAGCTACGTGGAGGAATCTGATCAGATCTAAATGAAACAGTCATTGTCGCCCACGACAGACTGCGATGATGATGATGATGATGTATGAGTTTCCAGTTATGCAGTATATCCCTCTTTTTTATTTCAGTCTTTGATTTTGTGTAGATCAATGTTGTGCTGTCTGTTTTTCACGTTTTGATTGTTTGGTTTTTTTTGGGGGGGGGGGGTTGTAAAACAAAAGGGCAAAAAATTCAATAAATTCATTTGAAAAAAAAAAAAGAAGACGAGATTGTGTGGGATCAGTTAGCTAAGCACACATGTAACCCGAGGCGACAAGCTAAGATGCTAACGGTGCCAAACGACCTGGCGCTAGCTAGCACGGTAGAGCTAGCATTCCAGCTTGAGTCAGCGGAGAAGCTAGCATCGGAGCTAGGTGGGCGCCAACTACAGAAGCTACCCAGACAGACAACGTCAGCTAACGCGGTGGGCACAGAGGAATGTGAAGATACGGCAGATGAGTACGACACGAACGCCATCAACTGAAGGACCACTCCGAGAGACCCGTCTGTGGTAGCTGTGGGTCTCCGACGCACCAGAACAGAGCATGTTTTTGCCTGGCAAGAGGACAACGTTATCACAATTGTGGACGTTTGAACCATTTCGCCAGAGTGTGCCGGTCACCTGTGCCGTGGAGCCCGCCAAGCAAACAAAGCCACCCACCAACAGCCACCATTCATGCGGTAAGCCCTGATATCAATGGTTATGCATACGGCATGGCTGAATTAGACGGCATAGCTGTACCACTACTGCTTGACACTGCGGTTGTTAGGTCGATGGTAAACTGGGCCATGGTGAAGAAATTTTTCCCCAACCAACAAAATCAAGAAGAACCCAACAGAGCTGTATGGATACAGTGGTCACAGACTCTGTAATGTAGGAACGGTTGAACTAACAGTCTACTACAAGTATAAGATTGTGTACGACTTCACATTTCAAGACGTGCAGGTTAGGTTAATTGGTATTAACTGGGGATTCTAAATTGTCCTTAGGTATGACTGTGAGAGTGAATGGTTGTCTGTCTCTCTGTGTTGGCCCTGCAATGGACTGGCGATCTGTCCAGGGTGTACCCTGCCTCTCGCCCAAAGATGCTGGGATAGGCTCCATCCCCCTGCGACCTGAAAAGGATTAAGCGGTAGAGGATGGATGGATGGATTTAACGTTTGTATAGCAGTTGCCCATCGGATTCAGCAGGATATAAAATGTTTTTATATTTTATTTATGTCTTCCCTGTAGGAAGATCAAAATAAGACATCCCAAAACAAACATTTGATCTGTTAGCAATTATAAAATAGTACTTCGACTTTGCCAAGGTAATCTATCCACAGAAAAACCCACAAAATTATTATGACCTTGCTCATAGGTCAGGTTTTTTGGTTTAGACTGAGTGGGAGTCCATGTCGGAGAATGCTCAGTCTATGTTGGAGAGTCCTCAGTCCGTGTTGGAGGATCCTAGTTTCTGCAGACCCCCGGAGACTGACAGAAGTGTCCAGAGATCCACTGAGGATTTGAAGAATTCCATTTAATGTATGGCGAGCCCGTTTGAACTGAACCGTGGAACTGGGGTGATTGACGCGTGGTAGGACAAACTGCACTGCACCACATTGTGGACCGGAAAGGTTGAACACGTACTGGAATTGAGAACCCAGTGCACTGAACAAGAGACAGTAGATGTTAGAAAAAGAATAAGACCCAGGTCTGATTTAAATTGAACTGGTCTGAATTTAAACTGTTTTTTTTGAACATTTTTTTTAATTTTGTTTTCTACAGTGCACACAATTTTATTTGTACATATTTAACAGCTGTGAACACATTTGTTTTTCATTATAGTGCATACCATAGAAAGCAAGTGTAAGCAAACATTTCTGCATGCCCGTAGAAAGTTACTGTGTACCATGGCAACAGCAACCATGGTGAAACCTGCCTTGGATCTTTGACATCACCATTCGTTTTGTTGATGCCTGCCTTTGATCTGTGATGCCTGCCTTTGATCTTTGATAATATGAGTGCTATGATCGTGAGTGAAGCCTGCCTTTGATCTCGTAGCAAGTCCTATGATCTTTTAGCGAGTCCTGTGATCATGACATTATGCCATTGTGACAGATTTCTTGAATTATATATAGAGTGATATTCCTTGTCTCCAGGGCATGGGTCCCAGCCCACATCCTCGCTTTAGGTTGGGATTTTCTGTATTTCACCTTATTATTATTATTATCCTGGGTTGCTATTATTGTTATTATTCTTATTCTGTTTTGCATATTTATTTCTTCATTGGTTTTCCTCTAGTTTAAGTTTATCAGTATTATTATTATTATTATTATTATTATTATTATTATTATTATTATTATTATTATCGTCATTATCATGATTATTGCCTTGGTCTTGTCTTCCCTCTGGTCCCCTGTGTGTGATTATCTGTGCAGCCCCGCCCATCCCGTTTTCTGTAACCATGCCCTGCAGTCTCTGTTTGCCCCTGCTTGTTACTTCTTCTCCTGCTTGTTACTACTTCTTCTTCTTCTTCTTTTAGATTTGATTGGCGGTTGGCAACCAGTTTACAGGTGCATTACCGCCACGTACTTTGTCTGTCCCTGCTTGTTACTGTTGATTACCTGTGTCTATATACACAGTGTCTATATAGACAGTCCTATGATGCCTATCTGTCTATGTGCCGTCATATAGACATATCTTTATGACGGCATCGCAAATGCCTTGCCGTCTCTGTTTGCCCCTGCTTGTTACTTCTCCTGCTTGTTATGGCCTATGCATCATAGGACATCAGGCAGACATCATAGGTCGTCGTATGATGGCCTATAAACGTGACAGACACACACACAGACATCTGTCTATGTGCCGTCATATAGACCTCATATCTTTATGACGGTATCGCAAGTTCTATGATGCCTGAAATCATAGGACGACCTATGCTGTATCATCGGACATCAGGCAGACATCATAGGCTGTCCTATGATGTCCTATAAACATTTGTAGATAGATGAGCAAAGTTTATATTTCACCAGCATACAGTATGTCTGAGTTCATTATGGTTGTTCAATCCCTGGGCTCCTGTTGAACCTAAAGGCGCATTCACATGGCCACTGTTTGGTCCGGACCAAAGGACCAAAGTGTGTATTCCATGGATAGTTCGGTTAGTTTGGTGCCGTCTGAATGTGCCTGGAACTCTGGTGCAACACCAAGCGAACTCTGGTCCCCCTGAAAAGGAGGGGGGGGGGGGGGGTCTCAGTTCACTTGCAAACGCAGTCTGGTGCGCTTTGCTTGTTGTGTGAATGCAAACGGAGTATCCAGCAGATCAAAGGGCAGACATGCCCCTCTGCGTTTGTGTAACCACAGCAACACACAGTGAGATGAGAAAGTGGCGTTTACTGTAGAGGTGCCTTCACGTCAAACGCGAATGGGCGAATTTTTCACGCAGCTTGATTACATTATGACTCAATGTAAATACATGAAAAGACATTAATTCACCGTCTGGGTGGGATGCAGACAAGCGAAGTTCCCACTCACCTGAAAAAGTTGTCCCTGTTGAAAACTTGATGTGTGTTTCATGGCAGCACGTCCGTGGTAGGAATCCGTGGGTAAATAAATAAATCCAACATCCCGATTCAGCTGAAGAGCTCCTGGTTCTTCAGCCTCCATTTTGGGTAGAAAATAACAATAAAGTCAACCACGCGGATCCAAGAAATACTTTTACCGGAGAAAACCGAGGAGAAAAGTTTAAAAAAAAAATGTCTCTTGGACCTTGAGGAGTGAGGAGTGAGGAGTGGCATGCAGGCTTTGATAGATATTTGGTCTGAGAACCAGATTTCTCAGCTGCTTGTGGCTACACACAAGAATGCCGATGTTTTTAAAACGTTTAGCGACATGATGGCGGCACGGGGGGTTTATACACACAGTGGAGCTTTTCATTTTTATTAGTTTGTGGCGCATAAACATAAAAACATAAACACCTTACTGAAGGGAATGGTGTTATGCTGAGAATTGCTCGTTTGCCGAGAATTGCATCCCATTGTCAAATAAACATAATTTAAAGATAAATTTACTATAGAGGTAATAACAATTTTTTATTTCTAAAAATGTATAATGGGTACTTCTAAAAATGCACAAATGGTTACAAGCCTGGCTGTAGTGTTATATTTTATAGTTTTGGTTCATGGGATGCAATTCTTGGCAAGCGAGCAATTCTCAGTATAACACTGGTCCTGGCCAATCGATGGGCTGGATTTCTCTTCTTTGCTGAGATTTTTTCTTCCTGGTCAGTGGTGGCTTTGACTACAGCATCACAAATGAGCAGTTGTTGTAACTGCATGACATTGTCCAAGCAGTTTGGTCCGCTTGAGTGAAGTGCTGTGTGAATGCAAACCGAACCAAACGAAGGTGTGAAAATTGTGGCCATCCCCCACCGAGTCGAACCGAGACTCCCGGATTATCCTGGTATGAATACAGCCTAATAAATCTTCTGAACCTGGTCCAACCCTTATCTTAATTTCATTTACAGGTAACCTTCCAATCTGTAAATTCCCGATTTGGGCTACATTAACAAGTGAGGCTTTTTTTCAGAATCAGAATCAGATTTATTGCCATTGTTCATGTAGTACACAAACTAGGAATTTGTCTCGGTGCAATGCTGCAACATTCAACATGGAGTAGCGCTAAAGATAAAAATAAAAAAACTATGCATGCAATAAAATATAGAATATGAATGAGTAATACTAATCTATGCAATTTTAAATATATTAACAAGCAGCAGATATTGTGGAGTTCCACATAGTGCAGTCGGTAGTGCAAAAGAAAACAGTGATAATTATCATGAGTCCGGTTGAGCTGCTGTACGTAGTGCACGAGAGTCTAATAAGTCACTTAGTGTTCAGCAGTCTAATGGCAGAGGGGAAGAAGCTATTCATGTAGCGGGAGGTTTTAGTCTGAATGGACTGAAGTCTTCTGCCTGAGGGGAGGGGGGCAAACAGTGCGTGTCCAGGGTGTGAAGGGTCGGCTATGATCCGACCTGCACGCCTCCGGGTCCTGGAGATGTACAGGTCCTGGAGGGATGGGAGCTTGCAGCCGATCACCTTCTCAGCAGCGTGCACAACGCGCTGCAGTCTTAGTCTGTCCCTGGCGGTGGCTCCTGCGTACCACACGGTGATGGAGGTGGTGAGGATGGACTTGATGATGGTCGTGTAGAACTGCACCAACATCTTGGTGGGTAGCTTGAGCTTCCTCAGCTGCCGCAGGAAGAACATCCTCTGCTTGGCCTTTTTGATGAGGGAGCTGATGGTTGGCTTCCACTTGAGGTCCTGGGTGATGGTGGTGCCCAGGAAGCGGAAGGAGTCCGCAGTGGTGATGGGAGAGTCTGTGAGGGTAAGGGGGGGCAGAGGGGCTGTGACTTTTCTGAAGTCCACGATCATCTCCACTGTCTTCAGAGCGTTCAGCTGCAAGTTGTTGTGGCTGCACCAGGACTCCAGCTGGCCCACCTCTCTCCTGTAGATGGACTCGTCGCCGTTGGAGATGAGCCCGATGAGGGTGGTGTCGTCCGCAAACTTGATCAGCTTGACAGACTGGTGGCTGGAGGTGCAGGAGTTGGTGTACAGGGAGAAGAGCAGGGGGGAAAGTACACAGCCCTGGGGTGATCCGGTGCTGATGCTAACAGAGTCTGAGACAGTCTTTCCCAGCCGCACATGCTGCCTCCGGTCCGTCAGGAAGTCGGTGATCCACCTGCAGAGGGAGTCAGGCACATTGAGCAGGGACAGCTTGTCCTGGAGCAGAGCGGGGCGGATGGTATTGAATGCAGAGCTGAAGTCCACAAACAGGATCCTGGCGTAGGTTCCCGGGGAGTCCAGGTGTTGCAGGATGGAGTGGAGGGCCAGGTTGACTGCGTCGTCCACAGACCTGTTGGCTCTGTAGGCAAACTGCAGCGGGTCCAGGAGGGGAGTGGTGATGGTCTTGAGGTCTGGCAGGATCAGGCGCTCAAAGGACTTCATGACTACAGAGGTGAGCGCTACAGGTCTGTAGTCGTTAAGTCCAGTGATCCGTGGCTTCTTGGGGACAGGGACGATGGTAGAGGTTTTGAGGCAGGCCGGCGCGTGGCATGACTTCAGGGAGGTGTTAAAAATGTCTGTGAAGACAGGAGTCAGCTCCTCCGCACAGTGTCTCAGGGTGGAGGGAGACACGCCGTCAGGACCAGGGGCCTTGCGCGGGTTCAGTCTGGAGAACTGTCTGTGCACGTCCTGCTCACTGATGGCAAGGGCAGGGGGGGGAGGAGGGGGGGGCGCCTTTGATGAAGTAGGGACCATGGAGGCAGTGGAGCTTTGGGGAGGGGGGGAGATGGACACAGCTGACGAGGTGTCAAAACGGGCATAGTGTTGGGACAGTCTTTGACAAAGGGCTTTGTCATCCTGTCCCTTAGAAGCCTGAGGCCGATAGTTGGTGATTTGCCTCAGTCCTCTCCACACAGAAGCAGAGTCGTTAGCAGTGAACTGCTGCTGGAGTCTCTCTGGATACACAGATTTAGCTCTCCTCAGCTCTCTGCTAAACCGGTATTTGACCTCCCTGTAGCAGTCCCTGTCTCCACTTTTCAACGCTGCTTCCTTCTCCTTCCTGATCTGTCTGAGCTTAGCTGTAAACCAGGGCTTGTCGTTGGAGTAACTCACCCTGGTGCGCGATGGAAGAATGCTCTCCTCACAAAAGTGGATATATGAGGTCACAGTGTCCGTGCACTCATCCAGATCATGCGTGGCTCCTTTAAACATGCCCCAGTCAGTTGTTTCCAAGTACGTGCGCAGCTCCTCCCCAGCTTCACTGGTCCATTTCCTCGTAGTGCTCACAACAGGTTTTGTGAGCTTCAGTCTCTGTCTGTATGTGGGAATCGGGTGGACCATCACGTGATCAGATAGTCCGAGCGCAGCGCGGGGAACAGCGCGATACGCGTCCTTAACTGTAGTGTAACAGTGATCCAGCGTGTTCTCTCCTCTGGTGGGGCATTTAATAAACTGTTTGTATCGGGGGAGTTTGTGGCTCAGGTTGCTCTGGTTAAAGTAGCCAACCACAATAACCAGAGAGTCCGGAAAAGTCCGCTCCGCTTGTTGAATGTGATCCACGAGCGCGCGCTGAGCCTCACGCACATCCGCGTCGGGCGGGACGTAAACAGCGGCCAGGATGAATGAAGCGAACTCACGCAGGGAATAAAATGGCTTGCAGTTGATGAATAAATATTCCAGAGCAGGAGAACAGTGTTGGGAGATCACAGTTACATCGGAGCACCAGCTGCTGTTGATGTAGAAGCAGACTCCTCCGCCTGTTGTCTTGCCGGAGAGCCCCGAGTCTCGATCACCACGAAACAGCTGAAATCCCTCGAGGAGGAGCGCGCTGTCCGGTGTCTTTTGCTTGAGCTAGGTCTCAGTAAAGCAGAGGGCACACGAGGTGGAGAGGTCCTTAAATCGCATCAGCAGTCTCAGTTCATCTACCTTGTTATAGAGAGAATTGACGTTGGACAGAAATATCCCAGGCAAAGCCGTGCGCGTGCCTCTCCTACGAAGCCGCACGAGAGCGCCCGCTCGTCTTCCTCTCTTTCGCCGTCTCACTTTTTGGGCTAAAAAGTGAACCAGATCGGCGGCAGG
This sequence comes from Pholidichthys leucotaenia, assembly GCA_020510985.1. NCBI lineage: Eukaryota > Metazoa > Chordata > Actinopteri > Cichliformes > Pholidichthyidae > Pholidichthys > Pholidichthys leucotaenia. Next base: position 328,202,712 of record CM035840.1, on the reverse strand, counting down.
AGCCAAAAAAACTGGGAGTAGGTCCGTGGGAGTGAAAGTCCTGATATTTAGTAGCTCTTCACGGGTGTAAGAGCAGGCAGACACACAGTTGACGAACAAAAACAAACAAAAAAAAGCACAGCGAAGCACCATGGCGACCACTGTGGGCACCATCTTAGATCTCATTTTCCCCCGCTTTTTTTCACATTAAAAGTCTGTGCAATAGTTTTACATCATTGACCGAAGGCTCAGCTGCTTTTGTTTGACATTAGAAAGTACTTTTTTGTTGGTCATTTTCTTGATAAAAGTATTTGTCAAATTGCTTTTGGTATCATAACTATATCAGGATATGTGTTGTATATTTTGTCATATTGCCGAAATGTCAGGATGTAACTTTTAGCCTGTATCGAATTATGTGTACCCTACCTACCATAAATCCACTTCTTCTCCAACAAATCTTCTCACTATCCGACATCGTTGCCTTTCTCTTTATGTCAAATCTTCCTTGTAACATTGGAAGTTGTGCGGCCAAATTAGAGTGCTCACGGTATCCCCCCTACCCCCTTCAGCCCTTTGAAGCTGCCTGATGAGCCACTTTCTGCCGCTGTCTCGGGGGATGCTAGCCTGCCTTTTTAGCCAAAGCCTTGTGGTTTATTTGCTGTGAAGGCTCAGCATATTCTTTAAGTAAGCCCCACTCCTCCTCCTCTTCCCTTCACAGCAGAGCCTCCCTTGTTTGATGGCTCGGAAAGCTCGGCTGCTTCAAATATAGTTTAAAGAGCACCCTTTACCAGCCTCTCCCCCAGAAGTGACAGGTTTACTCGCAGGCACTGCAAGCATGGCTTGGAACACTTTTGCTACACTTGTCACATGAAAGCCCGACCTTGCTATTGCCCCGTAGGTTAATTTGACAGACTTGAACACGTCGCTGCGAGCAATTGATTATGGTTCAAAGGGTGTTTGATCAGCCCCCGGTAATGGGTGGCCAGTGAGCAGAGAGGAGGACAAGAACACCTGATTTGTCCTCTCCCCTCACTCCAGAGAGGATGGTGACAGACAGCGTGTGACGGGAAGAGTTTGTGTTTGCTCCTGCGCGGCTGTGTAACCTTTGGTCATGTGCAGACGTTTGGAGATGTGAGCTTTGATGTCGTGCCAGCGGAAAGAGAAACACACACACCTCAGGTTGTGACAGCGCAGCGCCACGTTTGTTTTATCCCAACATAGCTGGCCATCGTCATTTATACCCATCACCACAGCAACCGGTGAAAGTGATGCAGGTCCCTAGTGACTTCAGCAGCATGGTCACCACTCCTGCTGACACGTGAAAAACAATCCCCACTGTTGCGGCTTTGTTTTGACACCGTGGGAGTCCACGTCCCAATTTGTCTCCTCCTCCTATGCGTCCTCATCTTCCTGACCCCATCCATCTCCTCTGCTGTCCTCCCTCGATCCCAGAGCACGCTTCACCTCGTTTTTCATTCATCACTCATGTCTTCTGAATTTTCTCCTCCTCCTATGTGCCTCTGACTTTCCTACCACTTCTCTGTGTGTGTGTGTGTGTGTGTGTGTGGGTGTGGGTGTGTGTGTTGGGTAGGTGGGTGGTGGAAACGACAAAAGAAAGAAAATTGAAAAAACTTTTCCTCGTGTGGCTCTTCTGTTACATTGTATAATTCCTGTGACGTGGGTAAATACACTGAGATGACGTTAGTATGCCCGTTAATTATTGTCAAATTTGAAAGGTCTTGAGTAGGTCCAAAAAAAATGTGAAATATTTCTCTTTGTAAATCTGACTTTAAGCAGCGATGAATCTGTCACTCCCAATAAGGCAAATGACAAAAGTACTGGTTTCCTGACCAGGTAGTGGAGCTGCAGGACCTTCTTTGTCTTGGGGGTCCCTGTTTACACATCTTTGAAATCATATATGACATTAGCCTGCAGTACATAAGATTTACAGTAATTTGTCCCATTTTCATATAAAATAAAATCTGGGCTGTTCATATACAAATTTAGTCAGCATCTCTGTGTATAAAAAGCTTTGGGATGCTTTCTTCAGAAAAAAAAAAAGGAAAAAAAAAAAGAACACATTACAGTGTTTCCCCTGGCTTAAAGACCTTGGCATGGTGGCAACTTATTTTTCTGGGCGGGGGGGGGGGGGGGACACACATAACACTATTGTAACTGGAATATGTTAATTTTATACTTTTTTTTTTTTTTAAATTTGCACAGTAACTTTGCATATGAAACTTATTTGAAGTATTGTACAACCAAGGCAGTACGGTGGAACAGTGGTTAGCATTGTGGCAGCACAGGAAGAAGGTCATGGGATCAATTCCACCCCTGACCATTGTGGGTTCGATCCCACCCCCAGATCATCGGTGACCCGTCTGTGTGGAGTTGCGTGTTCTTCCCGTGTCTGCGTGGGTTTACTCCAGGTACTCCGGTTTCCCCCAACAGGCCAAAGACATGGAGGTTAGGTTAATTAGCATCAACTGGGTATTCTAAATTGTCCTTAGATATGAATGTAAGAGTGAATGGTTGGTTGTGTCTCTGTGTTGGCCCTGCGATGGACTGGCAATCTGTCCAGGGTGTACCCTGCCTCTCACCCAAAGATGCTGGGATGTGTTCACCCCCGCGCAACCCAAAAAGGATTAAACAGTAGAAGATGGAGGGACAGATGGATGGATACAACCAAAGCTTGAATGTTGGAATATTGGGCCAGTTGGGGACCCACCCAGACATGGGTTTGGACTTTTTGCTGGTGTATCCTTCTCTCCTTCCTCTGCTCTCACCTCTCCTGGACCCTCTGCCTGAGCACTTTCCTCTCCTTGGCTCCTCTCTTCTGTCTCATCTTTCCCTCTCTGAGCCCTGTCTAATTCAAGTTCTCTCTCTGTCTATGGTGGTATACAAACAGGTTTGAAAATACCAAGTGTCATGTTTTGTCCTGCAGAATTTTTTTTGTCATGGTTTACATGAATGACAAAAATACGTGTATTTTTTTATGTTTATTCTAGTATTTCTTTTTTCCATTGAGAAAGAGTAGGAAAGAGAAGAGGAAGAAACATTCATAATAGTAATTTACTCATGCATACTTAAATGATATGACCAGAGGTGGGTATAGTAGCCATAAATTCTACTCATGTAAAAGCAGTGCTATGAAATTAATAATTAAAAGTATACAACCAACAATTTCTAGTTAAGGATACAAAAGGCGCCCACTTCAAAACTTGAGTAATGATTTCAGTCTTGAAGATTTGAGGTTTTTCTCAAATTTATAACAATTTTCCTATAGTTTTCTACTTTTCTCTGTAAATTTATCTAAATTTGAACCATTTTCCTCAAATTTGTAATTCCTCTTGTAAAATTGACTTTTCTTGTACATTTGAGACTTTATTATAAATTTGTGTATTATTTTATGTCTAATTTTTTAATAAAATGAATGTTGGTTTTTGTTTTTATAAATTTGAAACAGATTGTGGTAAAATTTTCACTTTTTTTTTTCCTTATACAATTTAGACTTTTGACCATAATTTTGCAGAGCCAGACCAGAACAATAATTTAACTCTGATTTCAAAGAAAAAAAATCAATAAAATGATATTTAATGAAATAAATTAAATTACCAAAGATTCAGTTATTTCTGTTATAATATTTCTATATATTTATAGTTTTGGTTTTTTTTAGAACTCTCCTCACCAACCAGACAGCAGGAAGAACCTCCCTTATTTTGAAATCCAAATGTTGGCACATTTAGTTTGTCTGAAGGCTTCTAATGGATTAAGTCACTGACTTCATGAATTTCGGTCATCTTAACTTGCCAGGTACATAATAGTGAACATAACTTAGTTAATATTGTAGGGGCTGGTGAAATAAATCCTCAGCGATTCATCATTCCCCCTTGCCTTTCCCTGCATATGAAGCCAGCTGCATATGAATCTTAACCACACCTGTTTGCTAAGCGACTCTTTATTGTTCCCGTTACCAGCTGGTTTTAACCATTGTAAATGCCTCCACTGGTTACATACAGTACCTCTTCTGATTTTTTCCCCACGTTTAATGTACTTTAATAAGCTCATGTTTCTCTCATATGGTGATGCTATTAGCGAGACACTCTGCCTGCCGACTGGAACACACGGGCGGGGCGCTTTTGAACTTTGCCCGGATGACAGTCATGCACGAAGTTTGTGTGCGCATTTACAGAGCGTCATTCCTTCATATTTTTTCTTAAATTTATATTTCCTTGGAGTGGCGGCATAACTTCAAAAGTGGCGGTCCGCCACACGGAAATGTTACCAGAGGAAACCCTGCATTAAATATAAATACTTGTTTACTTTTTTCAAAATACCTTTATAGATTTATTCAAAATACAGTAGATGTTACACACAGTAAATTAAAATCAACAGCAGAAGAAACAAACTATTTAAATAAACAGATTAAAAATTTTCATAATCCTCTATACTGCTGTCACGAGTGAATCAGCCTTAAAGTAACACTATTAGATTTTTTGTTTATTTTTTTTTTTTTTTTACCATAAAACATTTCTCAAATCATTTTAACACTTATATCAACCTTTTACTAAGTGAATGTTGCTTCCATCATAGCCTTCATCCCCTGCAACAGCACTATAACTTTCCTGTTCCTTGTAAGAACACTGGAAAGACAACTGGTTTATTTTATGGCCCATGAGTCATTAGCCAGTCACAGGGCATGACTTCAAAAACCAACTAATAAAGAACCCTCTGATTGGCAGTTGAGACTTAGGCTTTAAAGTGTGCTAGTTGTAGTCTTGTTAGTGTTCCTACCAGGCACAGGACAGCAGAACGGATATCTGCTTGTCTTGTGGTGCCAAACACATTTACTTTGCCAAAAAAGCTCTAGTCCTATTAGATATACAGTACCAGTCAAAAATGTGAACACAGACTTTTGACTGGTAGTGTACACTGGATATTAATAGTATTTATGGGCTCCACTTGCTGTATAATAACTTTAATGCTTATTTAAATTCTTACTTAATGCTGGACCTGACAGGTGGAATGGGGGAGGAAGTTGAAGGGATATGAAGTGATTAGAGGGGAGAGAGAGAGAGAAATAGAGAGAGAAAACAAGTGAGCTTGTGTGATTAAGTTCAAAGAGTAGGATATAGGTATCATTTCAACTTTCTGTATGCCTAGACATGTATATAGAGACAAAAACTCTCAGGGTTCATCAGGCCGGACTGGACAGGTCTGGTTTCTCATCTTTTTGATCAAGTGTCATGTGGAGGTACTGCAGTCTTTCTAATCTCATTTCTATTCCCGTTCCACCCAGGTATCCTCGCCATCCTGATACCAGAGCTAGACCTTGTCATCTCATTGGTCGGCTCGGTCAGCAGCAGCTTCCTGGCGCTAATCTTCCCGCCCATCCTGCAACTCATTGTCTTTCACGATGAAGGCTTATCACCGTCCGTGTGGTTGTTCAACATTTTCATCAGCTTGGTGGGTCTGATTGGCTTTGTCACTGGAACCTACATTGCCATAGTGGAAATCATCGGCAGGAACGCACAAAAACACCAAGACACGTTCTCCACCTTCATGGTTCAGTGATGGAGTCAAGTGACTGCTGGCAGGTGGAAGTAGCCCACTGGAGCCATTTTTAGACCACTTTAGAGCACATTTTTACTTTTTCTTCTTTATTTGCTGTTGTCAAAGTTCACAGCCAGTTTAAGATGACCATGTGACAGTTGTGCAGCACGAAGCTGTAGAGATCCGTGGTTCTTATTGCTGTTCTTCACTTTGTCACCACGGTACCAAGCATTATGTACTGTTGACGTTTTAATTCCAGTCCTTTACTGCAGTCCAACAGTTTGGTAATTCCTTCAGGTAGGATTCTGAGAAAATTGGGGTATTATAGACTTTCATTTTAACAAGCTGAATATAGGTTTTTTTTATTATTATTTTCAGACAGAAAAATGAAACTACCTCAATAACTGGTATCTGTTTCAACATCCAGAGTAGACAACTCTGCATATTTGCAGGTTAAAATTTTAAGAAAAATCAAAGAAGATTCACACACTGAAAAGCTCCCATTAGTTATTTGTCAGTACCGGTTCGGGCCACCTGCCCTTCCTCAGACTTTTGTCAACATACAAAAAGATAGTCACAATTTTAAATACCCACAGTCCAGGTCTAATTAATCACATGATTAAATAACGTGAAAATTCACAAAATGAAAAAATAACATCAAAAAAATTCACAGATTGACAAAATCATCAAATATTCAGATAGAAAAATAATTATCTAAAAGGATATAAAGAGACCTTCAAACCAATATAGACATAATCATAATATGCCCTACAGAAAATATCTCATAACATTGAAATATCAAAAATGCCAGATGTATATCAATAATAAATAGGCATCAAACAACAATAATACACACTATAAAAATAGAATATTTAAAGTATCACAAATCTTTAAAATTATCATCCAAAAAGATTCAAATGATTACCAATCCAACAATGCCATTAAAATGTCACAAGCGACATCTCCATAATATGAGGACCTCTTATAATAATTAAAAATATATATGGATCACTCTACAACTGAAACTAGACCATAGTATATCAGATTGATCTGCAAAAATGATGGAGCATCATATAAAAGGCCTAATATCAAACTCTTCATTTAAACCCTTTGGAGCCGATGTACACAGGGTATGAATCCAAAAAGATTCTTGTTTAAGGAGTCAAAAATTCAAATCGCCCCCCGGCCCCATGTGGAAGTTTAACTGCTTCTATACCAATAAAGTGGAAAGTGGAAATACAATTTTATGTTCCTCCTGTTGAAAATGTGAAGCTACTGAACTTGAAGTAACATTATTTCTGATTGTACTTCTGTGGTCAGAAATGGGAATCTTCAGTGATTGACTCGTTTCACTAATATATGCCAATCCACTCCAGTTCCTCAGATGTCTAATCTGAGGAACTGGTTGGTGAGGGCTGATTTTTCACCTCCCACAGCTTCACTCGTTCCCAGTCTTGATAGGGTCGATAATTATCCATGTAGTCATTGACAACAGTGTAATTTTACATATATAACAGAAACTTTAACCATCGACATTAAGGCAAGAAATATAAAATTAAAGGTTTCATTTCTTGTTTTACAGCAAATGTTATCTATATGCTTGTTTGTCCTTGTGAATTGGCATATATTGGTAAAACAAGTCCATCATTGAAGACTCGCATTTCTGAACGTAGAAGTACAATCAGAAATAATGTTACTTGAAGTTTGGTAGCTTCACATTTTCAGCAGCAGAAACATAATATTTCCACTTTTTAAAGATTTGTGATACTTTAAATATTCCTTATTTTTTATAGTGTGTATTATTGTTGTTTGATGCGTATTTATTATTGATATACATCTGGTATTTTTGATATTTCAATATTATTATGAGATGTTTTCGGTAGGGGATATTATGATAGTCTATATTGTTTTGAAGGTCTCTTTATATCCTCTTTTAGATAATTAATTTTCTGTCTGTGAATGTTTGATTTTGTCAATCTGAATTTTTTTTAATGTTGTTTCTTCCATCCATCCATCCATCTTCTACCGCTTAATCCTTTCGGGTCGCGGGGGGGCTGGAGCCTATCCCAGCATCTTTGGGCGAGAGGCAGGGTACACCCTGGACAGATCGCCAGTCCATCACAGGGCCAACACAGAGAGACAGACAACCATTCACTCTCACATCCATACCTAAGGACAATTTAGAATCCCCCGTTTTGATGCCAATTAACCTAACTTGCATGTTTTTGGCATGTGGGAGGAAACCGGAGTGCCCGGAGTAAACCCACGCAGACACGGGGAGAACATGCAAACTCCACACAGAAGGGTCACCTGATGGTCTGGGGGTGGGATCGAACCCACGATGGTCAAGGGTGGAATCGATCCCATGACCTTCTTGCTGTGCTGCCACTGTGCTAACCACTGCGCCACCGTGCTGTTGTTTCTTCATTTTGTGAATTTTCACGTTATTTAATCGTGTGATTAATTAGACCAGGATTATGGGTATTTAAGATGGCGACTATCCTTTTGTGTGTTGATAGACGTGTGAGGAAGGGCAGGTGGTCCGAAACGTTATTGACAAATAACCAATGGGAGCTTTTCTGTGTGTGGATCGTCTGTGATTTTTCTGATGAGCCTTTTTGGGGATCCAGCATCCAACCAGGTAGACCATGTGATGGGTGTATCTTTATTATTTTTTTAATTGGGTTAACATTTTCATCATGATGTTTTGGAAATGTACACTACCGTTCAAAAGTTTGGGGTCACTTAGAAATTTCCTTATTTTTGAAAGAAAAGCACTGTTTTTTTCAATGAAGATAACTTTAAACTAATCAGAAATACACTCTAATATCTAATATACATTGCTAATGTGGTAAATGACTATTCTAGCTGCAAATGTCTGGTTTTTGGTGCAATATCTACATAGGTGTATAGAGGCCCATTTCCAGCAACTATCACTCCAGTGTTCTAATGGTACAATGTGTTTGCTCATTGCGTCAGAAGGCTAATGGATGATTAGAAAACCCTTGTGCAATCATGTTAGCACAGCTGAAAACAGTTTAGCTGGTTAGAGAAGCTATAAAACTGACCTTCCTTTGAGCAGGTTGAGTATCTGGAAAAAATTATTATTTCAAATACAAATCATTATTTCTAACCTTGTCAATGTCTTGACTATATTTTCTATTCATTTTACAACTCATGGTGGTAAATAAGTGTGACTTTTCATGGAAAGCACAAAATAATTGTCTGGGTGACCCCAAACTTTTGAACGGTAGTGTATGTTTTAAATATTAGTACATGTTTAATTTTGGTTTACAACACCTAAAGGCAGAAATTTGAATTGGAAGTCTCAATTTTAAGCTCCTCTCCTTACAACAGCTCTTTTCTTTAAAATGCACCAAATGCTATCATGTCTCCTAATCATTCTCCTGGTCTCTGTAAAGTGTAACAGGTTCATAACTAGAAAAGCACTCGGAGAACGCAGACCTCCGCCAAGCGCCACAGTCCCCCCCATACAGTGTTTGTGTGTACGTTTTCAGATTCCTTGACCATGAGAACATATGACTAGCAATTGGATTGACAATGATAGGATTAGTGGTTCAGTACTTATTCAGGAAAATGGCATTTTCCGTAATGGCGGCCACAGTTCCCCCCATACAGTGTTTGTGTGTACGTTTTCAGATTCCTTGACCATGAGAACATACGACTAGCAATTGGATTGACAATGATAGGATTAGTGGTTCAGTAGTTATTCACGAAAATGGCATTTTCCGTAATGGCGGTTTTCTTCTGGACGGTGATCCGGATTATCCCCAAAATTTAATCAGTTCTTCCTTGTACCATTTCCAACAACGCCTGAAAGTTTCATCGAAATCCGTCCAAAACTTTTTGAGTTATCTTGCTAACCAACAGACAGACAAACAAACAGACAGACAAACACTGGCAAAAACATAACCTCCTGGCCTTCGGCCTGGCGGAGGTAATTATAATTCTGGGGTCCCTCATATGAATATTTTATTAAATTTCCCTCTTTAGAGGCTAAACTACTGCAGATTTCCTGTCATTGACAGTGTCCAGGTGGTCTAGGGATGTCATAGCCAGGCTACTGGTTATTGTTTTGTTTTTTTCCTAAGGCATAGACAACCATGGTTTGTGGTTTGTTTTTTGTTTTTTTGTAATATCTGTTTCATTTCTCAGCTTATTACTTAACTGGTGTGGTTAACCTTGGAATTGCACTTTAAGATTGAATCGGTGAATTCAAAACGGGCCCAAGTCCACACTTTTTCAAAGGGGACTTGGGCCCCTTTTGAATTCACCGATTCGATTGTCTGGAGTAACATGAACTTTGGATATAAATGTCACACATCATACCTTAATTTTTCAGATAATAGTGATTGATCTAATAAAATATAGTTTTTTGTTTTTGTAATTTGTTTTTCAATACGTTTAAGAATTTAATTGTGTTTGACATAAAACTGTGTGGTTTTATAATGACAGGCAAGGCTCTTATTGTTTTATTAATAGTGGTCATTGAGCTTTATCTTTGCTTTAGAGACTCCAAGTGAAAGTTTATTCCACATATATAAATACATTAAACTAAATGTCCATTACAAAGTTAAAATAAAAAAAACAACTTAATAATAAAGTGACTTAAGAGTAAAATTGGAATATATTAATTTAACTTTTTAATTGAAAGAATAATCACATCTACCTTAGCATGGAAAATAATGTACTACCCTTTCATTATTCAGCGACATTCTGAAGCATCAAATTTTGTGCCAATATTTGTGGTTTATTCATTTATTAGCTAGTGAATTCCCTTCCACAGCATGTGGGACACCATATGGTGTATAGGGGTGGTGCCTATCTCCATTTCTGTACACTTGGCCACACAGCTGCTTTAAACAGTAAAAGCTACAGTAGGGCCATCAGTCCTCTGTTAACTCTGTGTGCTAACTTCCCTTTCCATACTTTATTATGCTGAGCGCCAAGCTAGAAGGCAGAAAGTACCATTTTTATATGGTGGTTGCTATGACCTGGCTGGGGGGGGACGAACTCCTGGGCACCCCTCCAGGTGGCCCTGTGATGGACTGGCAGCCTGTCCAGGGTGAACCCCGCCTCTCACCCGAAGATGCTGGGATAGGCTCCAGATCCCCCCACGACACAAACGATTAAACGGTTAAGAAGATGAATGAATAATTTGTTAGCGCCTTATAATCAGAGTCCATGCTTCTCAGCCAAAAAAAGTAGATTGCAGCCTCCAGGTTGGACATTTGAAGAGGAGTTCAGATATCTTGGGGTCTTATTTATGAATGAGGGGGAATGGAGCAGGAGTTGGACAGGTGGATTCCAGCAGCGTTTGCAGTAATGCAGCATTGTACCACTCCATTATGATAAAGGAAGAGCTGAGCACAAAGGTGAGGCTCTTGATTTATTGATCTAACTACTAACTAACCTGCACTTATATAGCGCTTTTCTAGTCACAAAGACCACTCAAAGCCTTTACCTTCACTAACCCTCTATTCTAAGGGCCTATAGGAAACAGATATCTAGGGACAATTTAGAACAGCCAATTAACCTAACATACATGTCTTTGGATTGTGGGAGGAAACCGGAGCCCCCGGAGTAAACCCACGCAGCACAGGGAGAACATGCAAACTCCACACAGAAAGGTTCCAACCCCTGCCAACCTGGGGATTCGAACCAGGAACCTTCTAGCTGTAAGGCAACAGTGCTAACCACTGCACCACCGTGCTGCCCTGATCTGTATACCTTTCCTGCCCTCGTTTAATGTACAAGGTATGTCAGAAAAGTAACAGGACTTAGTGTACTGTTCGATGTGAGGGGCATCTTCCACATTGAGGTCTTGCCACAGGGTCAGACAGTCAACCAGCATGTCTACAGAGATCCTGTGGTGTTTGCTTCGTTCATTGCGTGAGAAGAGGCATCACCATCATAATGCACTGGCTCACAATGCCCTGAGCATCCGGCAGTTCCTGGCTGAAAAAACATCACTGTACTGAAGGAACTTCGCTATTCAACCTGATCTGGCTCCATGTGATTTTTTTTTTTTCCTTTTCCCCAAGCTGAAAGGGATTATTAAGGGGACACGTTGTTCCAGACGTGGAAGCCAAGAGTGCTGTGACAACAGAGCTGCGGACACCCCACCCCCCATATCTCACGGAGCGACAAATGTTGAGGAATGTTCACGAACATAGCGCTTTTTGGGTTTTGGCAGGGTTCATAAAAGGTTGCCAAACAGTTGGCAAACTGTTTTTAAGGTCTCTTGTAAAGCAAAATGTATTTTTCCACAAATGAATGCAAACATGTGCAAAAGATTGTAACACATGTTGCTAAAGTTCTTTTTAGTTCACCAAGTAGTGAACACTAGCAACTGTTTAAGAACGTTTATGTCGAAACAGTTTGCGACCTTAAAAGCTGTAGCTGAACTGTTTTGCAACCTTTTACGAAACCCCCAAAACCCCCAAAAACACAGCATTCATGAGCGTTCCTCAGCATTCACCCCTCCTGGGACGCTGGCTTGATTTTCACTAATGTTCATCAGAAAAGTTGGAGAATCCAAAAATCGATACGTTCATCAGTATCCGCCACTCCATGAGCCCTTAGAGACAGGGCTACTGCTCCTTGACAGTGAAAGGAGCCAGTTGAAGTGGCTTGGGCAACTGTTCATATGCCTTCCAGGAGAGATGTTTTAGACATTTCCCACAAAAAAGGGTCCCTGGGCAGACCCTGAGATTACATCTCTCAACTGGCTTGGGAAGCCTCGGTGTACCCCAGGAGGAGCTGTAGGTGATGGCTTGAAGGGGGAGATCCAAGCATCTCTGCTTGGACTAGTGTGGTGATCATGTGGCTGTAAGTTACCAAATATATCCATATTCAAGTCCAAGTACCAGGAAAAGACAGAAAAACTTCTGCCATGAGTATCAATCATTCCAGTGTTTGTAATAGAAAATAAGCAAACAAGTATAAGGCAAGTTTGTCGTGTTTACGATTAATGGTTAAATAAAGGTTAGATATTTCAAGACGTGTATATTGTAAAATATAACTAGATGAATTGTGTACTCACACAGGGTTAAATGTCAGCTTTGCACTCATCAAGGCACAACATACAGGTACTGTACATCTCAAAAAATTAGAATATCATGAAAAAGATTTCAGAAAGTGAAACCCATATATTATATAGATTCATTAAACAGAGAGTGATATATTTCAAGTGTTTATTTTAATTTTGATGATTATGGCTTGCAGCCAATGAAAACCCCAAATTCAGTTTTTCAAAAAATTAGAATATTACATAAAATTAATTAAAAAAATAGTTTTTAAATGCAAATGTAGACCACCTGAAAAGTATGTCCATGTACACACTCAGTACTTGGTTGGGGCTCCTTTTGGATTAATTACTGTATCAATGTGGCGTGGCATGGAGGTGATCAGCCTGTGGCACTGCTGAGGTGTTATGAAGGTCCAGGTTGCTTTGATAGTGACCTTCAGCTCATCTGCATTGTTGGGTCTGGTGTCTCTCATCTTCCTCTTGACAATAATCCATAGATTCTCTATGGGGTTTAGGTCAGGAGAGTTTGCTGGCCAATCAAACACAGTGATGCCATGGTCATTAAGCTAGGTTTTGATACTTTTGGCAGTGTTGGGGGGTGGGGGGTGGGCAAGTCCTGCTGGAAAATGAAATCAGCTTCTCCATAAAGCTTGTCAGCAGAGGGAAGCTTGAAGTGTTCTTAAATTTCCTGGTAGACGACTGCGCTCACTTTGGTCTTCATAAAACACAGTGGACCAACACCAGCAGATGACCTCTGTTCAGATAAAAGTAAATTTTGCATTTCATTTAGAAATCAAAGTCCCAGAGTCTGGAGAACGAGCGGAAAGGCACAGAATCTAAGTTGCTTGAGGTTTAGTGTGAAGTTTCCACAGTCAGTGATGATTTGAGGAACCATGTCATCTGCTGGTGTTGGTCCACTGTGTTTTATCAAGACCAAAGTCAGCACAGTCGTCTACCAGGAAATTTTAGAGCACTTCAAGCAACCCTCTGCTCACAAGCTTTATGGAGAAGCTGATTTCATTTTCCAGCAGGACTTGGCACCCTCCCCCCCCCCACACACACACACGCACACACACACTGCCAAAGGTATCAAAACCTGGCTTAATGACCATGGCATCACTGTGTTTGATTGGCCAGCAAACTCTCCTGACCTAAACCCCATAGAGAATCTATGGAGTATTGTCAAGAGGAAGATGAGAGACACCAGATCCAACATTGCAGATGAGCTGAAGGCCACTATCAAAGCAACCTGGACCTTCATAACACCTCAGCAGTGCCACAGGCTGATCACCTCCATGCCACGCCACATTGATGCAGTAATTCATCCAAAATTTGCCCTGACCAAGTATTGAGTGCATACATGGACATACTTTTCAGTCAGTCTACATTTGTATTAAAAAACTATTTTTTAACTAACTTTATGTAATATACAATTTTTTTTTTTTGAGAAATTGAATTTGGGGTTTTCATGGGCTGTGAGCCATAATCATCAAAATTAAAATAAATATACACTTGAACTATATCACTCTCTGTGTAATGAATCTATATAATATATGGGTTTCAATTTCTGAAATGAGTGACAAAAAATATTGCACTTTTTCGTGATATTCAAATTTTTTGAGATGTACCTGTATGTCCTAAAATATAGCAATCGTTTTGAGAAAGGAAGAGGAAGAAGTGAAAATGTTATTAAAGTGAGTGTATGGATTCACACTCAACATTTCAGTGTTGGGTTTCGTAAACAAATTTAAACTTTATTCATTTAGTTGCACTTTGTGAAGGAGCTCTTCTATATGATACCTTTATGAATTTTGTTTGTTTTATTAACTAAATTAATGGTTGAATACTTTCTAATGGATTCTTTTTTATTCAAAGCATGAATTTATATATTTTTTAACTGTCCTTGAAGTTTAATTAGAGGCTTTGCATGTATCAGAATGTGATTGTACAGTATATGAGGACCAGTTTTAATTAGAATCTGTGCTGTAAAACTCATTGATGAAACCACATCTTTTTGCATTGTTAGTCACTGATCACACATGTACTGTAAATTCATAGCAAAGCTTCTGTGGTGTGTCCTCAGTGTTCATGTTGCAGTATAAGACAAACTCATATAAAAGCCTTATGTAGGCTTGTTCTGTGTGTGTGTGTGTGTGTGTGTGTGTGTGTGTGTGTGTGTGTGTGTGTGTGTGTGTGTGTGTGTGTGTGTGTGTGTGCGTGCGTGTGCATATAAATCCATGTGTTGCACAGACGAATGTCTGCCCTGTACAAAGGCAGTCTTTTGTACTGGATGGTTTCATGTGCTAAGAAAAAATGCCACGCAGCTTCTTTTTGCTTGCATTAACGTGAAAGTGAAACTAGCAAAACAGCAACGGGGGGGTGTTCAGTCTCAACATAATACTGTAACACACTGCTGGGGTCCAGGTTGGACAGGCTGGAACCTTCCAAGTGTTTTAAGTCTTCATTTCTAATGGAATTAAAATGAGTTTTAAAAAAAACCTGGTCACATTTTTCCTGATTAAAACAACATTTTAACATACGCTTAACTATTTTTCCTCTAGCTGCCACATAAATGCCTTGCTCAGTTCTTAAAGACACTACGAGAGTCTGGGAAATCTGTTTTACTGTCACGTGTGGTTGATACATACAGTACAGTAGCTGCAGCCAATCTGTATTTGGTAAAAGACTGCTAGTTAGATCTTCCAGAGAATGGGCTGCAGTTCACTTGCTGTCTGGAGGTGTTTATTAAAAAAACAAAAAAACAAAACTGAATTACACAAAACAAAAATGGTGTTCCAGGTTGTCCTCAAGGTCAAAAGTCAGAAGATCTGCGCACTTACAGTGCTGTGAAAAAGTATTTGCCCTCTTCCTGATTTCTTATATTTTTGCATATTTGTCACACTTTGTTTCAGATCATCAAAAAATGTTAATATTAGACAAAAACAACCCGAGTAAATACAAAATGCAGTTTTCTTCTACCCCTTTGGGCTTCGGCCAGTGGGGGATTGTTATGGGTCAGTCTGTCCGTCTGTCCCACTTACTTCAGCTCCGACAGTTTTGTTCCGATTGTTTTAAAACTTGTTACTATGGTTTGACATACACTGGGTATGTGTATATTGTAATTTGGTTCTGATCAGATGATTTTCGGGAGGAATTGTAGCCCCTGACCTATGACCTCCTGTGATTGAAATTTGGGGCGTTAACTCACCCCAAAGTTCCTGTGTCTGCCAACCAGCCCTTCTTTGTTTCCACTTCTCATTAATCCTATTAATCCAAATAATCCTCACTGTTTAGATCAGTCTTCAATTTATAACCCCACAGAGATCGTGTCTGTCTCCCGTTACCCAAAATATTATAACCCAATGTAGAAGAGCTTGGAAGAACGAGGTGATGTGATATATAAACCAAAGTTTATTATCAGCTCCTCTAACAAGTCTCATCCTAGTGCAGCAGCAGAAGAAGGAAAAAAAGAGACCGAACACTTTCGGCTCAATGAACTTATACTTGCACATAACAAAAGACATGCATATCAAAAGCTGACATCCCTCATTATCTTAATCCCCATTGTCTTCGTACTCCTCCTCATGGCCCTGGGGGGTCAGGGCAGCTCCTCCGGTCTCCACCGCAGTGTCTGGGAACGTCTTTGTTCTTCACTGGCGGTTGAGAGTCTTTGTCCTGTTCTGAGGTGTGAAGTCGCCTTACATATGTAATCACCAAACATTCCCACATGCTTCAACATATGTAGGTTATGGAATATATGATTAATATAGCCCACAGCCCCCCCAAACGACTAAGAAAAGGACAATAGAAAAATCCACAGTTTAAGATAATTATTATGACATACTAACTGCTACACCTCTTGCCACAGAAGAAACTTTCCAGCAGCCATGCTCCTAAGAGAGTTCAGTGGTAATCATAACAGCATAGTAAAATCACAAGTCAGTCCTAAACTGTTACAGCACAATTAGTGAACAACTGTTGAGTAGTTTGCATCAGTCCCTGTGCTGTCTGGGTTTTAATCTTCTCCCGAATCTGCTGTGGGTCCGCTTGGGCGTCCTGTTGGGACCTTCCTGTAAGGAATCTGCAGCTTGGGGAGGAGAGTGATTAATTGTTCCCTGCAGGGGGGCTGAGTCTTTTCTCTTGGGGGGTCTACCCCGCCGAGGTGCTCTCGCCAACCGTGCAGGCTCGTCTCTCAACAAGAAGGCAGGTTTAAGTCTGTCAATGCTGACTGTTTCTTTTCTATCCCCAAAATCAAGCACAAAGTGTTTATCACCAGGTTCCAGCACTCTGAATGGCCCATCGTATGGTGGGCGGAAAGTTGGTTTTAAAGCTTCATGCCTAACAAAAACGAATTCAGCGTTCTTTAAAGCTTGTGGTACAAAAACTCGTGGAAAAGAGTGATGTGCCGGTCTGGGGAGAGAGTCCGGTCCGTTGCTGCCTAAAAACCTCGGGGCTGGAAGATGCCCTGGCTCTGGGTTCTCTGGTAAAAATTCACCTGGGAGCCTGAGAGGTTGTGCAAAAACTAATTCTGCTGGAGAGGCGTCTAGATCCTCTTTGGGCGCAGCACGCAACCCCAATAAAACCCAGGGAAGTTTATTTACCCAATTTGTATCCGTTAGTGAGGCTCTGAGGGCGGCCTTTAAAGATCTGTGAAAACGCTCACATAACCCATTAGCCTGAGGGTGATAAGCAGTGGTGCGGTGAATTGTTGCCCCTAAGCTGCTGGACATGGCTGACCAAAGCTCCGAGACAAATTGAGGCCCCCTATCGGACGTGATGTCCGATGGGACGCCGAAACGTGCCACCCAGTTTGTCAAAAAAACGCGAGCGACTTCCTCCGCTGTGGTTGCCGCCAGAGGGACTGCCTCTGGCCAGCGCGTGGTGCGGTCTATCATTGTTAACAGGTGTGTGAAACCTTGGGAGGAAGGTAGTGGTCCCACGAGGTCGACATGAACGTGGTCGAACCTTCTAGCAGGGATTGGAAAAGGCTCCAGAGTGGCTTTTGTGTGTTTGTGTATTTTAGCGCGCTGACAAGAAATGCAAGTTTTTGCCCATTCTTTTACGTTTTTGCGCAGGCCAGGCCACACAAACTTTTCGGCGACCATTTTAACCGAGGCGCGCACACCTGGGTGCGCGAGGGAGTGAATTGAGTCAAAAATACGGCGGCGCCATGCAGCTGGGACTAACGGGCGAGGTCGGCCGGTTGAGATATTGCATATTAGGGGGGGCACGCCGTCGCGTAAACCCCTTTCCTCCAGCCTTAACCCTGTTGGTCCAGACAAGAGTGCACGCACGTCCGCGTCACTGCTTTGTTCCTCTGCCATGGCTGCATAATCTATCCCTACATGGATTGGGGCCGCGTATGTGTCCGCGTTGGTGAAGAGTTCCGCGGCTGAGGTAGTATAATCTGTCTCCTCGCGCTCTGACGATGTCACAGCGCGAGAGAGGCAGTCTGCTACCACGTTAAGTTTGCCTGCCACATGTCGAATGTCTGTGGTGAACTCTGAAATCGCAGCCAGCTGTCTTTGTTGCCTGCCTGACCACGGTTCGGAAATTTTAGCCATAGCAAAGGTGAGCGGTTTGTGGTCTACAAAAGCCGTGAAACTCCGCCCTTCTAACCAGAACTGGAAGTGGCGGATGGATAAATGAAGCGCTAGCAGCTCCCTGTCAAAAGTGCTGTATTTACGCTCGGTTTGGTTTAGCGATTTGCTGAAGAATGCCAAAGGTTGCCAGATTCCGCTGACATATTGTTCTACAACTGCCCCTATAGCTAGGTCCGAAGCATCTGTGGTTAGCGCAATGCGGGCCGAGAGATCGGGGTGAACCAACAATGTGGCATTAGCTAGGGCGCTTTTTACTTCCGCGAAGGCGTGTTCGCACTCCGGGGTCCATTCGACCGCGTTGGAAGCTTTCTGTTTTCTGAGTGCGTCATATAGGGGCTGCATGAGCTGAGCTGCGTGGAGGAGGAAACGGTTGTAAAAATTAACCATTCCTAAAAATTCTTGCAGCGATTTGACCGTTTGTGGCCGTGGGAAACTTTTTATCGCGTGAACTTTGTCTGGAAGTGGGACTGCCCCCTTCGGAGAAACTTTGTGTCCTAAAAAATCAATTTGTGACACACCGAATTTGCATTTGGCTGGATTGATTATTAACCCGTGCTCTTCTAGCCTCTGAAAAACCATAGTGAGATGCTGCTCGTGTTCTTCCTCAGACGGGCTGGCTACCAGCATATCGTCGAGGTAGACGAAAACAAAAGGCAGGTCGCGTAATACTGCGTCCATCATCCGCTGAAAGGTTTGAGCCGCGCCTTTGAGGCCAAAAGGCATTCGCAAAAATTCAAAAAGGCCGAAAGGGGTTATTACAGCTGTTTTAGGAATGTCCTCTGCTCGTACTGGGACTTGATGATAACCGTGGACCAGGTCTATTTTTGAAAAAATGCACGCACCCGCCAGATGCAGTGAAAAATCCTGAATGTGAGGAATTGGGTAGCGGTCATGCGCTGTCGCATTGTTTAATCTGCGGTAATCGCCGCACGGTCTCCAAGAGCCGTCGGATTTCGGAACCATGTGAAGTGGTGAGGCCCAGGGGCTTTTCGAGCGTCTAATAATGCCTAATTTTTCAAGGGTGGTAAACTCATCCCGAGCTATGGCGAGCTTGGCCGCGTCTAAGCGGCGAGCTTTGGCAAATACGGGTGGGCCCGTTGTGGGAATAAAATGTTCAACCCCGTGTTTAGCCACTGTGGCTGAGAATTTGGGAATTGTGAGTGCTGGAAATTGGGTGAGGAGTTGATCAAACTTACCTCCTGCTGTGGTGACGCTAGCCTGCACGGGTGGTGGAGAAAGTTTGGCTGAGCAGGGAATAGAAGCAAAGGACAGTGCATTAACCAAGCGTCTGTTCGCTAGATCAACTAATAACCCATGTGCACACAAAAAATCTGCGCCCAACAAGTTAAAACTCACCGCAGCTACAACAAATGTCCATCTGTAGTTGCGGCCGTGGATGCAGAGGTGCAGGCTCTTTTCACCAAAAGTGTCGATGATGGAGCCGTTGGCTGCCACCGCTCCATTGCCCCGGGGGCCCATGGCCCGGTCTGCATGGGAGGGCATGACAAAACTTAGTTGAGCTCCCGTGTCGATAAGGAACTGCTTGCCGGTGTGTCCGTCCGTCACATATAAAAGCTTGCTTTTTCCCCGAGAACCGCCGCTGTTAACGGCTCTCAGCTTCGGCGTTTGCCGGAAATTGTGAATTTGCAGGGGGGAACGCATTTGTAAGCCTTCTCGGCGAAGCGGTGGTGGTAATAACAAACGTCGCTCCGTCTGTTGCGTCCTGGCCGTGTCGCTGTCACCGCGGGCTGGCTCTGCTCAGTGATTTGTGGCTCCCTGTGGCTCCGGACATCAGCGTTGAGGTCTGCGGATGCTGCTGTGGGTGTCTGCTCCTTGCAGGCGTTGACGAGCCGTTGAGCTTCGTGAGCTAGCGTGCGGAAGTCTTGCTGGGTGCTGCATTGCATGTTGGCAAGCGTCCCTCTCATGTGTGGCGGCAGCGTACTGAGGAATATGAAATGGAAGAGGAAGTTGTCATTGTCCTCTTCTTTAAGTTGCAGCAAGTCCTCCATGAGGGCCTTGGGTCTGCATCCTCTGTGGCCGTAGACCGCCATGATCCTCTCGGCTCTCTCCTCGGCTGAGGGGACGTAATTTGCCACGATAGTCCCTTTCAGTTCTTCATATTTGTCCTGGGCCGGCGGCCGCTGGATTATATTCCGTGCACATCTCGAAGTGGCGGCGTTGAGTTTGGCGACGATGTGATAGAACTTTGTATCGTCAGCCGTGATGCCCACAAGTGCAAACTGGGCTTCAGCTTGCTGAAACCACGAGGCGGGGTCTTCCTGCCAGAAGTCCGGCAGGTTGACGGTGACGGCATTTGTGTAGACCGTCACTGATGTGTCCGCAGGGTGAGAGTGCCTTGCTTCGGCTCTCTCAGCGGCGCTGGTGCTCGGTTGAGCCCTCTCTATCACTTCTGCCGTGGGGGAACGTCGTCCATCTGTTCCCCTGTCTGCATGGGCGCCGGCGTCTGCCTGGGTCGCCACAGATGAGTCGATCGCGGGGGAACGCCTCTGGTCCATCCTCGCATCAGGGTCACCAGTGTAGAAGAGCTTGGAAGAACGAGGCGGCGTGATATATAAGCCAAAGTTTATTATCAGCTCCTCTAACAAGTCTCATCTTAGTGCAGCAGCAGAAGAACGAAAAAAAGAGACCGAACACTTTCGGCTCTATGAACTTATACTTGCACATAACAAAAGACATGCATATCAAAAGCTGACATCCCTCATTATCTTTATCCCCCCATTGTCTTCGTACTCCTCCTCATGGCCCTGGGGGGTCAGGGCGGCTCCTCCGGTCTCCACCGCAGTGTCTGGGAAAGTCTTTGTTCTTCACTGGCGGTTGAGAGTCTTTGTCCTGTTCTGAGGTGTGAAGTCGCCTTACATATGTAATCACCAAACATTCCCACATGCTTCAACATATGTAGGTTATGGAATATATGATTAATATAGCCCACACCCAAGACAAATACAACATGACTTGATAAATACACGCCTTTCTGCAGCTCGTCCTCATCCGCCACCCCTCAACTTTGCCCCTGTCTTCCCCCTGAGAGAACCTTTGTCTACTCCCCCCAAAGTTAATAAAAATATAATGTATAAACATCCCAAAGTGATTAAACAAAAAGTTGGTAAAACTCAAATTAAACATCAGGTCTCTAAATTTAATAATTTGGCCTCTGTTCCTCCTCGTAATTTAAAAATTAAATGTGGTTTGTTAAATATTAGTTCTCTAACTCCCAAGTCTCTACTAGTTCATGATCTATTAACTGATCATCAGATTGATTTAATATCCTTTACAGAGACTTGGCTAGAGCAAGATGATTATGTTGGTTTAAATGAATCATCTCCCTCTGGTTATCTAAACTATCATAATCCCAGAAGTTCTGGTCATGGAGGTGGAGTAGCGGCAATTTTCCATTCTAAATTACTAGTTAATGTAAAGCAAAAATCATGTTTTAATTCCTTTGAGGGCCTGGTCCTCAGTATGGGGCATGTTGGCAATCCTAGCTTAAACCCAATTTTCTTTGCCATAGTTTACCGTCCTCCCTCAGCCTACTCAGAGTTTTTATCCAAATTTGCCGAATTTTTAGCTGATTTAGTGCTGAAATCAGATAGAATAATTATAGTAGGGGATTTTAATATACATGTTGATGTAGATAGTGACTGTCTTAATAAGGCATTCAATTCAATATTAGACTCAATGGGGTTTTCCCAGAAAGGTGAAAATTCTACCCATTATCTCCACCACACATTGGACCTTGTTCTGACTTATGGTATAGAAATCGAAAATCTGGTAGTGTCTCCTCATAATCCTGTACTGTCAGACCATTGTCTGTTAACCTTTGATTTCACTATTTCTGATTATTTGACTCCTAAAGAAAAATATTACTACAGCAGATGTCTTTCAGATGACGTTGTTACCAAATTTTTGCAGATTGTCTCCTCTATACCATGGGTCAACACAACGGAAATAAAAGATCGAGAGCCTGCTCCTTCCATAAATGATAGCATGGTAGATAGTGTTGCAGCCTCTCTGCATCAGACTCGAGACTTGGTGGCCCCTTTAAAAAAAGAGAAAGTCTAATCAGAGATTTCTAACCCCTTGGTTTAACACAGAAACCCATAGCTTAAAACAGAAGACTAGTCAATTAGAAAGAAAATGGCGTTCCACTAATTTAGATGAATTCTATTTAGCATGGAGAAATCATCTCCTAATTTATAAAAAATCTCTTAGAAAAGCTAGAACAAGTTATTACTCTGTGGAGTGGTTAGCACTGCGGCAGCACAGCAACTCACCCTTGGCCAGGGGATCCTGGGTTCGATCCCAGCCCCCGACCAACAGTGATCTGCGTGGTTTGCATGTTCTCCCCGTGTCTGCGTGGGTTTGCTCCGGGATTTCTCCGGTTTCCTCCCACATGCCAAAAACATGCAAGTTAGGTTAATTGGCATCAAAAACTGGGGATTCTAAATTGTCCTTAGGTATGACTGTGAGCGTGAATGGTTGTCTGTCTCTCTGTGTTGGCCCTGCGATGGACTGGCGATCTGTCCAGGGTGTACCCTGCCTCTCGCCCAAAGATGCTGGGATAGGCTCCAGCCCCACCCACCCCCCACCCCCCGCGACCCGAAAAGGATTAAGCGGAAGAAGATGAATGAATGAATAAATAAGAATAATCCCAGGTTTCTTTTCAACACTATAGCTAGGCTGACAAAGAGTCAGGACTCGGTCAATCCTCGCATCCCCCTAGAGCTTTCTAGTCAGGACTTTTTGAACTTTTTCAATCATAAAATTTTATCTATTGGAGATAAAATCAGTCGGATTCTTCCCACCGTAAACTTAAATACAGTAACTACTACAACTCCTTCAATTGATATCTGTTTAGATAAGTTTACTCCAAATGACCTTTTAGAGTTAGATAAAATAATCTCCTCATCCAAGCCTTCAACTTGTCTTTTAGACCCTATTCCTACCAGGTTATTTAAAAAAGTCTTTCCATTTATTGGTAGCCATATTCTTCAAATAATCAATTCTTCTTTAACTTTAGGTCATGTACCGCAGGCTTTTAAAATTGCTGTAATTAAACCCCTACTCAAAAAGCCAACGCTCGATCCAGGAGTTTTGGCTAACTATCAGCCAATCTCTAATCTGCCGTTCATTTCAAAAATCTTAGAAAGAGTTGTTGCTACACAATTATTTGACCACTTGCAGGGAAATGGTCTATTTGAAGAGTTTCAATCTGGGTTCAGAATTCATCACAGCACTGAAACGGCCTTAGTGAAGGTCACTAATGATCTCCTTACTGCATCTGATAATGGACTCATTCCTGTACTTGTCCTTTTAGATTTTAGTGCAGCCTTTGATACTATCGAACATGATATTCTACTTGATAGATTAGAACACTATGTTGGACAAAATGGAACTTCGCTGCAGTGGTTTAGATCTTATTTGTCCGATAGACTTAAGTTTGTTCATATCAATAATGAGTTTTCTTCCAACTCTAAGCTCAGTCTTGGAGTTCCACAGGGATCTGTTTTGGGCCCTACTCTTTTAGTTTATACAGCCGTGGACAAAATTGTTGGTACCCCTCTGTTAATGAAAGAAAAACTCTCAATGGTCACAGAAATAACTTGAATCTGACAAAAGTGGTAATAAATTAAAAAAATCTATGAAAATTAACCAGTGAAAATCAGACAGTGCTTTTGAATTGTGGTTCAACAGAATTATTTTAAAAAACAAACTCATGAAACAGGCCTGGACAAAAATGATGGTACTGAAGAGGATGATAAAATAAAGGCAGCGTTGGATTTTTAATAGCTTTATTATCATCCGCCTTCATCAGAACTCAGCTCCAGCCCCATAGTGTGAGCAGGCTGAAGCCTCATTCCTCCAGCTCTCAAAGAGGAGAGAAGACACACGGTGTGTGTGTCCCGCAGTTGCAGAATCAGAAAGAGAGGCAGATTTACAGCACAGTGCAGCATATATACTCAACTCTGACAATACATCAAAGACATTCACAACAGTCAATCTGGGCATTTGCATATCAGAGGTACAGACAGGATGCATGAACACAATGCATGGATGACACTTTAACCTCACAGCTGTAAATGCAGCATGCAGCGGAAAAAACCCAGGAGTGCGAGCTGACTGTCTCTGTGTTCTGTCTCTGTGTTGTGGGGGTTGAATTCAACCCGCTACACTGCTTCCCCCCCAGAGGGCACGGTAGGGGACCGTGACCTCGGTGTTGCAGTTTGAGCAGCGAGCAGGGAAAAGCTGTGTGCAGGAGGAGGGGGAGGGGGTAGCAAATGCTGACCGGGCGCGGGAAAATCGTTCGAGTCGTGCCAAAAGTGTTTGCTGCTCCGCGATGTCCTGTCTGAACATGCGGAGATCAGAAGAAGAAAAAAATAGTCTCTGACTCCTCTCGTGGCCATGAAGAAAAGCAGGAGCGGTGGCAAGAAAAAATAAAAGCAGAGGGACTGGCGTGTTGACTTTAGGGCAGACGTAACCCTAACCTCGGGAACCGCCGACAGCTGAATTCCCCTTGTGTGCCGTGGCTAAGACCATAAAATCCAGTGAGCAAGCTGCGGGCCTCAGGTGTACAAGCAAGCCTGAAGGGCCAGTGTGCAGCAGAAGGAAGGCGGTCGGAAAAGCCATTCTTGTCCCGTGCGTGGTGTGCCGTCCTCGTAACTCCCCGGTGCGCGCGCGGGGGATTCCGTGCTTGGGTGGGCCACTGGAGTGACGAGTCAGGGTGCAGAATCTTGGTGGAGATCGGCGCAGACGGCGCCGATAAAATCCAGGTTGAGCTGTGGCTGCAGATTGGCCATGGTGCGTTGGAGCGGTGAGAGGAAATAGACGATCTTTTGTCCCTCAGGCTCGTGCAGATGCGTTGGAGCGGTGGGAGGGAATAGACGATCTTTGTTCGTCAGGCTCGGGTAGATGAGCAGGATCGGTGAAAGGGAGAAAACGTTCTGTGTCCCTCGGCTGGTCCAGCGTGGACGTCCCGATCTCAGGCAAGGGTCGCGCCATGACGTTTTCTGCGGTTTTCCCGGTCGTGGGTGATGTCCGGAGAACGGCTCGCCTGTGTTGGCTCCGCGTCGAGGTCTCCCTGAAGCCGCAGGGAGGGCGGACCAGTCAGGCCGCTGCGACGGAGCATTCATGCCCAGGTGCTGTGTTCGCTGGCCGCTCGTTTTTTTCAGCGTCGGTTCGCCAGCGCGGCCGTCCAAATCAGAAGGTTGCGTTTGCACAAAACGTGTGCATTCCAGGGTCACCAGTGAAGAGGATGATAAAATAAAGGCAGCGTTGGATTTTTAATAGCTTTATTATCATCCGCCTTCATCAGAACACTGCTCCAGCCCCATAGTGTGAGCAGGCTGAAGCCTCATTCCTCCAGCTCTCAAAGAGGAGAGAAGACACACGGTGTGTGTGTCCCACAGTTGCAGAATCAGAAAGAGAGGCAGATTTACAGCACAGTGCAGCATATATACTCAACTCTGACAATACATCAAAGACATTCACAGCAGTCAATCTGGGCATTTGCATATCAGAGGTACAGACAGGATGCATGAACACAATGCATGGATGACACTTTAACCTCACAGCTGTAAACGCAGCATGCAGCGGAAAAAACCCAGGAGTGCGAGCTGACTGTCTCTGTGTTCTGTCTCTGTGTTGTGGGGGTTGAATTCAACCCGCTACAGTACCCTTAACTTAATATTTTGTTGCACAACCTTTTGAGCCAATCACTGCAATCAAACGATTTCTGTAACCGTCAATGAGACTTCTGCACCTCTCAGCAGGTATTTTGGCCCACTCCTCATGAGCTAACTGCTCCAGTTGTCTCAGGTTTGAAGGGTGCCTTCTACAGACGGCATGTTTCAGCTCCTTCCACAGATGTTCAATAGGATTTAGCTCAGGGCTCATAGAAGCCACTTTAGAATAGTCCAATGTTTTGCTCTTAGCCATTCTTGGGTGTTTTTAGCTGTGTGTTTTGGGTCATTATCCTCTTGCAAGACCCATGACCTGCGACTGAGACCAAGCTGTCTGACACTGGGCAGCACATTTCTCTCTAGAATACCTTGATAGTCTTGAGATTTCATTGTACCCTGCACAGATTCAAGACACCCTGTGCCAAATGCAGCAAAGCAGCCCCAGAACATAATAGAACCTCCTCCATGTTTCACAGTAGGGACAGTGTTCTTTGTTCTTTTCTTGGTATGCTTCATTTTTGCGTCTGTGAACATAGAGCTGATGTGCCATGCAAAAAAAGTTCCAGTTTTGTCTCGTCTGTCCATAGGACATTCTCCCAGAAGCTTTGTGGCTTGTCAACATGCAGTTTGGCAAATTCCAGTCTGGCTTTTTTATGATTTGTTTTCAACAGTGGTGTCCTCCTTGGTCGTCTCCCATGAAGTCCACTTTAGCTCAAACAATGACGGATGGTGCGATCTGACACTGATGTACCTTGACCTTGGAGTTCACCATGAATGTGTTTAGAGGTTGTTCTGGACTCTTTTGTTACCATTCGTATTATCCGTTTCCTCCTGCAGCCACGTCCAGGGAGGTTGGCTACAGTCCCGTGAATCTTAAATTTCTGAATAATATGTGCAACTGTAGTCACAGGAACATCAAGCTGCTTGGAGATGGTCTTATAGCCTTTACCTTTAACATGCTTGTCTATAATATTCTTTCTAATCTCCTGAGACAACTCTCTCCTTTGCTTCCTCTGGTCCATGTTTAGTGTGGTATACACCATGTCACCAAACAGCACAGTGACTACTTATCACCCTTTAAATAGGCCGACTGACTGATTACAAGTTTGTAGACACCTGTGATGTTAATTAGAGAACACATCTTGGTTGAACATGTCCCTATGGTCACATTATTTTCAATTTTTTCTAGGGGTACCATCATTTTTGTCCAGGCCTGTTTCATGAGTTTGTTTTTTAAAATAATTCCGTTGAACCACAATTCAAAAGCATTGTCTGATTTTCATTGGTCAATTTTCATAGAATTTTTATTTATTACCACTTTTGTCAGATTCAAGTTATTTCTGTGACCATTGTGGGTTTTTCTTTCATTAACAGAGGGGTACCAACAATTTTGTCCACGTGTGATATGCTTCCGTTAGGCAACATCATTAGAAAGCACTGTATACATTTTCAATGTTATGCAGATGACACACAATTATACCTGTCAGTGACACCCGATGATTGTAATCAATTAGCCAAGTTAGATGCCTGTCTTAAGGAAATCAAAGCTTGGATGACTTGTAATTTTCTGCTATTAAACCCAGATAAGACTGAAGTCATTCTTGTTGGTCCAAAAAACCTTAGAAATACCTTTCCAAATCAAACTCTTAATTTGGATGTGGCTACTCTTACTCTGAATAGTTCTGTGAGGAACCTTGGAGTTATTTTTGATCAAGATCTGTTTTTTAATTCACATATTAAATTTGTTTCAAAGACTGCCTTCTATCATCTGCGCAATATTGCCAAGATTAGGAGCATCTTGTCTCTGAATGATGCTGAGAAACTGATCCACGCTTTTGTTAGCTCTAGATTAGATTATTGTAACTCGTTATTATCAGGTTGTCCTAAAATATCTTTAGAAAGTCTTCACTTGATCCAAAATGCTGCTGCAAGAGTTTTAACAGGTACTAGAAAGAGAGATCATATCTGTCCGGTTCTGGCCTCCCTTCATTGGCTTCCCATAGAGTTTAGAATTATGTTTAAAATTCTTCTTCTCACTTACAAAGCTCTTAATAATCAGGCCCCCTTTTATATAACAGATCTGATATTACCCTATCATCCTAACAGAGCACTACGCTCCCAAAATGCTGGATTACTTGTAATACCTAGAATCTCCAAAAGTACAATGGGAGGCAGAGCCTTCTGCTGTCAAGCTCCTTTCCTGTGGAACCAGTTACCAATCTGGGTTCGGGAGTCAGACTCGATCTCTGTTTTTAAGAATAGCGTAAAAACCTTCCTCTTCAATATAGCCTATGATTAGGGAGGGATCTTGTGTCTCTTAACACCCCCCCCCCCCCGTTTTGCTGTTAATAGATTTAGACTGCCAGGTGACCTCCAATAATGTACCTGCCTTCTCTCCGTTAATGTTTGCTCTCTTTATGTCTGTCCTTTTCATCTTCTCTATCCCCTCAACCCCCAGCCAGTCGCGGCAGATGACTGCCCCTCCCTGAGCCCGGTTCTGCTAGAGGTTTCTTCCTGTTAAATGGGAGTTTTTCCTCTTCACCTTCGCTAAGTCCTTGCTCACAGGGGATCGTCTGATTGCTGGGGTCTTTCTGCAATTGTGGGGTTTTCCCTACATTTGAAAGTGCAATGAAATGTTGTTGTGATATAGCACTATATAAATAAGTGATGTCCACCAGAGTGGTGGCTCAGTTGGTAGAGCATCCACCCCACACCCGGGAGGCAGGGGTGCAAATCCCGGCCGGGTCATGCCGAAGACCATATAAAAGTGGAACTTCCTGCCGTCCAGCTTGGTGCTCAGCAATAATGGAATGAAGTGTGGTCTATATTAATCATATATTTTTTTTTTTTTTTTTACTTATTTGTACCCGTAGGTAGACTTGGTTTGCAGTCTGGTGACAAGCCACCGGCTGCTGGTCGCTGCGTGCGCGAACGCCCTAAACCTACATGTTTTTGGTGTGCGGGAGGAAACCGGAGAAATCCCGGAGTAAACCCGCGCAACACGGGGAGAACATGCAAACTCCACACAGCTCACTGTTGGTCGGGGGCTGGGATCGAACCCACGATCTCATGATCCCCGCAATCCCCCGGCCGAGGGTAAAACTGTGCTGCCACAGTGCTAAACCACTGCGCCACCGTGCAGCCCATATATCCCATATCCCATATATCCCATAACCTACATATGTATAAGCATGTGAGAATGTTTGGTGATTACATATGTAAAGCGACTTCACACCTCAGAACAGGACAAAGGGTCTCAACCGCCAGTGAAGATCAAAGAGCATCCGAGGCACTGCGGTGGAGACCAGATAGGTCGCCCTGACCTCCTAGGGCCAGGTGGAGGGGTACGGAGACAAAGGAGGGTAATTAAGTTAATGGGGGATGTCAGCTTTGTATGCATGTCTTTTGTTGTGTGTGAGTATAAGTACACAGAGCCGAATGTGTTCGCTCTCTTACTTCTTCTGCTGCTGCACTAGATGAGACTTGTTAGAGGAGCGAAGCTGATAATAAACTTTGGTTTATAAGTCACATCGCCTTGTCATTCCGAGCTCTTCTACACTGGTGACCCTGACGCGAGGATGGACCAGAGGCGTTCCCCAGCGATCGACTCATCTGTGGCGACCCAGGCAGACGCCGGCGCCCATGAAGACAGGGGAACAGATGGACGACGTTCCCCCACGGCAGAAGTGATAGAGAGGGCTCAACCGAGCACCAGCGCCGCTGTGAGAGCCGAAGGAAGACACTCTCACCCTGCGGACACATCAGTGACGGTCCACACAAACGCCGTCACCGTCAACCTGCCGGACTTCTGGCAGGAAGACCCCGCCTCGTGGTTTCAGCAAGCTGAAGCCCAGTTTGCACTTGCGGGCATCACGACTGACGATACAAAGTTCTATCACATCGTCGCCAAACTCGACGCCGCCACTTCGAGATGTGCGTGGAGCATAATCCAGCGGCCGCCGGCCCAGGACAAATACAGAGAACTAAAAGCGACCATCGTGGTGAATTTCGTCCCCTCTGCCAAGGAGAGAGCCGAGAGGATCCTGGCGGTCTACGGCCACAGAGGATGCAGACCCAAGGCCCTCATGGAGGATTTGCTGCAACTCAAAGAAGAGGACAATGACAATTTCCTCTTCCAATTTATATTCCTCAGTACGCTGCCGCCACACATGAGAGGGACGCTTGCCAACATGCGATGCAGCACCCAGCAAGACTTTCGCACGCTGGATCGCAAAGCACAGCGACTCGTCAACGCCTGCAGGGAACAGACACCCACAGCAGCATCCGCAGGCCTCAATGCCGATGTCCGGAGCCACGGGGAGCCACAAACCACTGAGCAGAATCCGCCCGCCATGGCAGCGACATGGCCAAGACGTAACAGACGGAGCGACGTCTGTTATTACCACCACCGCTTCGCCGAGAAGGCTTACAAATGCCTTCCCCCCTGCAGATTCACGATTTAGGGAAAACGCCAAAGCCGAGAACCGTTAACAGCGGCAGTTCTCGGCGAAAAAAGCAAGCTTCTATATGTGACGGACCGACACACCGGCAAGCAGTTCCTCATTGACACGGGAGCTCAACTGAGTTTTATAATGCCCTCCCAAGCAGACCGGGCCATGGGCCCCCGGGGCAATGGAGTGGTGGCAGCCAACGGCTCCATCATCGACACTTTTGGCGAAAGGAACCTGCCCCTCCGCATCCATGGCCGCAACTACAGATGGACATTTGTTGTAGCGGCGGTAAGTTTTAACTTTTTAGGCGCAGACTTTTTGTGTGCACATGGGTTATTGGTCGATCTAGCGAACAGACGCTTGGTTAATGCATTGTCCTTTGCTTCTATTCCCTGCTCAGCTCGAGTTTCTCCACCACCCGTGCAGGCCAGCGTCACTGCAGCAGGAGGTAAGTTTGATCAACTCCTCACCCATTTTCCAGCACTCACAATTCCCAAATTCTCAGCTACAGTGGCTAAGCACGGGGTCGAACACTTTATTCCCACAACGGGCCCGCCCGTATTCGCCAAAGCTCGGCGCTTAGACGCGACCAAGCTCGCCATAGCTCGGGACAAGTTTACCACCCTTGAAAAACTAGGCATTATCAGGCGCTCAAAAAGCCCCTGGGCGTCACCACTTCACATGGTCCCAAAGTCCGACAGTTCTTGGAGACCGTGTGGCGATTACCGCAGATTAAACAATGCAACAGCGCATGACCGCTACCCAATTCCTCACATCCAAGATTTTTCACTACATCTGGCGGGTGCGCGCATTTTTTCAAAAATAGACCTGGTCCGCGGCTATCATCAAGTCCCCGTTCGAGCGGAAGACATTCCTAAAACAGCTGTAATAACCCCCTTCAGTCTTTTTGAATTTTTGCGGATGCCTTTCGGCCTCAAAGGCGCTGCTCAAACCTTTCAACGGATGATGGACGCAGTATTACGCGACCTCCCTTTCGTGTTCATCTACCTCGACGATATGCTGGTAGCCAGCTCGTCTGAGGAAGAACACGAACAGCATCTCACTATGGTTTTTCAGAGACTAGAAGAGCACGGGTTAATAATCAATCCAGCCAAATGCAAATTCGGCGTGTCACAAATTGATTTTTTGGGACACAGAGTTTCACCGAAGGGGGCAGTCCCACTGCCAGACAAAGTTCACGCAGTAAAAAGTTTCCCACGGCCACAAACGGTCAAATCGCTGCAAGAATTTTTGGGAATGGTTAATTTTTACAACCGTTTCTTCCCCCGCGCAGCTCAGCTCATGCAGCCCCTATATGACGCGCTCAGAAAACAAAAACCTTCCAACGCGGTCAAATGGACCCCGGAGCGCGAACGCGCCCTCGCGGAAGTAAAAAGTGCCCTAGCTAATGCCACATTGTTGGTTCACCCTGATTCCTCGGCCCGCATTGCGCTAACCACAGACGCTTCAGACCTGGCCATAGGGGCGGTTGTAGAACAACACGTCGGCGGAACCTGGCAACCTTTGGCATTTTTCAGCAAATCGCTGAACCAAACTGAGCGTAAATACAGCACCTTTGACAGGGAGCTGCTAGCGCTTCATTTATCCATCTGCCACTTCCAGTTCTGGTTGGAGGGGCGGCGTTTCACGGCTTTTGTAGACCACAAACCGCTCACCTTTGCGATGGCTAAAATTTCTGAACCGTGGTCAGGCAGGCAACAAAGACAGCTAGCTGCGATTTCAGAGTTCACCACAGACATTCGACATGTGGCAGGCAAACTTAACATGGTAGCAGACTGCCTCTCTCGCGCTGTGACATCGCCAGAGCGCGAGGAGACAGATTATACTACCTCAGCCACAGATCTCTTCGCCAACGCGGACACATACGCAGCCCCAATCCACCTAGGGATAGATTATGCAGCCATGGCGGAGGAGCAAAGTAGTGACGCGGACGTGCGCGCACTCCTGTCTGGACCAACAGGGTTAAGGCTGGAGGAAAGGGGTCTACGCGACGGCGTGCCCCCCCTAATATGCGACATCTCAACCGGCCGACCTCGCCTGGTAGTTCCAGCTGCATGGCGCCGCCGTATTTTCGACTCAGTTCACTCCCTCGCGCACCCAGGTGTGCGCGCTTCGGTTAAAATGGTCGCCGAAAAGTTTGTGTGGCCTGGCCTGCGCAAAAACGTAAAAGAATGGGCAAAGACTTGCATTTCTTGTCAGCGCGCCAAAATACACAAACACACAAAAGCCCCTCTAGAGCCTTTTCGTATCCCTGCTAGAAGGTTCGACCACGTTCATGTCGACCTCGTGGGACCACTACCTTCCTCCCAAGGTTTCACACATCTGTTAACAATGATAGATTGCACTACGCGCTGGCCGGAGGCGGTCCCTCTGGCGTCAACCACAGCGGAGGAAGTCGCTCGCGTTTTTTTGACAAACTGGGTGGCACGTTTCGGCGTCCCATCGGACATCACGTCCGATAGGGGGCCTCAATTTGTCTCGGAGCTTTGGTCAGCCATGGCCAGCAGCTTAGGAGCGACAATTCACTGCACCACCGCTTATCACCCTCAGGCTAATGGGTTATGCGAGCATTTTCACAGGTCTTTAAAGGCCGCGCTCAGAGCCTCACTAACGGATACAAATTGGGTAAATAAACTTCCTTGGGTTTTATTGGGGTTGCGTGCTGCACCTAAAGAGGATCTAGACGCCTCCCCAGCAGAATTAGTTTTTGCACAACCTCTCAGGCTCCCAGGTGAATTTTTACCAGAGAGCCCAGAGCCAGGGCATCTTCCAGCCCCGAGGTTTTTAGGCAGCAACGGATCGGACTCTCTCCCCGGGCCGGCACATCATTCTTTTCCACGGGTTTTTGTCCCCCAAGCTTTAAAAAACGCTGAATTCGTTTTTGTTAGGCATGAAGCTTTAAAACCAACCTTCTGCCCACCATACGATGGGCCATTCAGAGTGCTGGAACCTGGTGATAAGCATTTTGTGCTTGATTTTGGGGACAGAAAAGAAACAGTCAGCATTGACAGACTTAAACCTGCCTTCTTGTTGAGAGACGAGCCTGCACGGTTGGCGAGAGCACCTCGGCGGGGTAGACCCCCCAAGAGAAAAGACTCAGCCCCCCTGCAGGGAACAAATATTCACTCTCCTCCCCAAGCTGCAGATTCCTTACAGGAAGGTCCCACCAGGACGCCCGAACGGACCCACAGCAGATTCGGAAGAAGATTAAAGCCCAGACGGCACAAGGACTGATGCAAACTACTCAAAAGTTGTTCACTAATTGTGCTGTAACAGTTTAGGACTGACTTGTGATTTTACTATGCTGTTATGATTACCACTGAATTCTCTACAGGAGCATAGCTGCTGGAAAGTTTCTTCTTTGTCAAGAGGCGTAGCAGTTAGTATGTCATAATAATTATCTTAAACTGTGAATTTTCCTATTGTCCTTTTCTTAGTCGTTTGGGGGGGGGGGGGCTGTGGTCTATATTAATCATATATCCCATAACCTACATATGTATAAGCATGTGAGAATGTTTGGTGATTACATATGTAAAGCGACTTCACACCTCAGAACAGGACAAAGGGTCTCAACCGCCAGTGAAAATCAAAGAGCATCCGAGGCACTGCGGTGGAGACCAGATAGGTCGCCCTGACCTCCCAGGGCCAGGTGGAGGGGTACGGAGACAAAGGAGGGTAATTAAGTTAATGGGGGATGTCAGCTTTGTATGCATGTCTTTTGTTGTGTGTGAGTATAAGTACACAGAGCCGAATGTTTTCGCTCTCTTACTTCTTCTGCTGCTGCACTAGATGAGACTTGTTAGAGGAGCGAAGCTGATAATAAACTTTGGTTTATAAGTCACATCGCCTTGTCATTCCGAGCTCTTCTACATGGAGGAGGGAAATTTGTGGTGGCGCCTTGCATGGCAGCGGCCCTCTGATTCTGCACTTGGGGTGTGTGTGATAAACACAGTAGGTAGGTAAAACACAATCTCGTTCTACTGTACATGATTGGTTGTACAGTTGAATGACAATAAGGGTGATTTAATTTTAATTTAATAAAGTTGAATTGAATTGAACTTTATAGACTGTAACTGTCTTGTGAAATCAACTCCTACAGTTTTGTTCAGATTGTTTTGAAACTTGATACCCACAATTTTGTTGTACTGTGCAACTGTACAATGATGATAAAAGCCTATTCTGTTCTTTGGTTTGATATACTGATGCTCATATTTCAGTTTCACTCTGTTCAGATGACCTTGAGGTCAAAAGTCAGATTTTCCCTAAATCTTCTAAACACAATAACTACTGAAATAAATAATGTAGGCTTTTCAAATCAATACAGTAGTATACTGTATATCTAGAGTTGATACAGGCTGTGGGTGGTAGGGAAGAATTACCAGATGACTGGGAAAGTACAGCTAAGGTATTTGAGGGAAATGGGTAGAAAAGTATGTGGTGTATCCAGTGGACAGAGGAAGAAAGACAAGGAGACTTGGTGGTGGAATGAGGAGGTACAGGAAAGTATTCAAAGGAAGAGGTTAGCAAAGAAAAAGTGGGATAGTCGGGGAGATGATGAAAGTAGACAGTGTGGCACATATGTTGGGTTTGTAGGAGTCAAGAATTGAGGAGACTGGATGATTTTTCCAGTATCTGCTTTAATTCTCATTCATCCTACGTCCTCTCTCGATCGGAGTGAAAAGAGACAGGACGCAGTCACACACATACATTTATACACTCATCTCTCACAATACATCACCAAAAGTCTCAATACTCAGCTACATCCTTTCATCTGTAATAGAACACCCAGAGTCCTTCTGTTCTCCTCTCTAACCCCCAAAGGTCAGGCCGGGTACTCTTCTCCTCTCCCCTGAGTCCCCAGGGGGTGCAGACACGTCTTCCTCTTGAGGTGTGAAGTCAATACACATGGCTAGCTCAAAGTCTCTCTTGGCTGGATTCAGCCAGCCACATGTGTCACATAGGTTACAACTATGGCCTCCACATCACTCTCCCTTTCCACGCGAAAGACTGGGCACCCACATACAGTCATACAACAGTCATACAGCACGTCACCCCCCCAACAGAATCTCACAGCAACCTAAACAACCTGACCAAAAAAACCCACATCATTCTGCCTGCAGCTTAGGTTTCAATCTTCTCCCGAATCTGCTGTATGCAGGTCTCCTGCTCTGTGTTGGGCCGTCCTGCTGTGCATCTGTGGAGTGAGGGGGAGAAGGGTTATTTGCCCCCTGTGGGGGGTCCCGGGGCCGCCCCTTCAGAGGCCTGCTGCGTCGAGGCACGCCTGCCGGCCGTACAGACTCGTTGTGCAACACAAAAGCAGGTTTTAATCTATCGATACTGATCGTCTCCCTCCTGCCCCCCAAATCTAGCACAAAATGTTTCTCCCTGGTTTCCAGCACTCGAAATGGACCATCGTAAGGTGGGCGGAGACTATGCCGCTGCGCATCGTGCCTGACAAAAACAAACTCTGCGTCTCGTAAAGCCTGGGGCATGAACACACGTGGGAAAGAGTGATGAGCGGGGCCCGGGAGCATTTCTGCTCCCGTGTTACTCAGAGACCCCCGGATCGGGGAGGGCCCTGGTGCCGTGTGGTCGGGTAAAAACTCGCCTGGCAGCCTGAGCGGTTGTGCAAAGACCAATTCTGCTGGTGAGGCATCTAGATCCTCTTTGGGTGCCGAACGCAACCCCAATAAAACCCATGGTAGTTTGTTCACCCAATCTGTGTCCGTCAGTGACGCTCTGAGGGCTGCCTTCAAAGACCTGTGAAAACGCTCGCATAAACCGTTGGCCTGGGGATGATAAGCGGTCGTGCGATGTACCGCCGCTCCTAAGCCGCTGGCCACTGCTGACCACAGTTCCGACGCAAATTGAGGTCCCCTATCCGACGTAATATCTGACGGGACCCCGAACCGCGTTACCCAGGCTGTTAAAAAAGCGCGCGCCACCTCTGCCGCTGTGGTCGATGTTAACGGGACCACTTCCGGCCAACGAGTGCTTCGGTCCACCATTGTCAAGAGATGCGTGAACCCTTGTGAAGTGGGCAGGGGGCCCACGAGGTCCACGTGCACATGATCGAACCTTTTAGCCGGAATGTGGAACGGTTCTAAGGGCGCCTTAGTGTGCCTGTGAATTTTAGCCCACTGGCAAGCCATGCAGGTTTCAGCCCACTTCTTCACGTGCTTGCGCAGGCTTGGCCAAACAAACTTCTCCGCCACCATTTTCACCGAAGCGCGCACCCCTGGGTGCGCTAGGGAGTGCACGGCGTCAAAAACGCGACGGCGCCACGCGGCTGGCACCACCGGGCGCGGTCGCCCTGTGGATACATCGCAAATAAGCGGGGGGAAACCGGTTTGTAGATTTCTGCGTTCCAGCCTTAACCCTGTTGGTCCAGACAGGAGCGCGCGCACGTCCGCGTCCTCGCTCTGCTCCGCCGCCATGGCTGCATAATCTATTCCCACGTGGACCGGAGCCGCGCGCGTGTCCGCGCTGTTACCGCGCTCTGGGTAAGCGGCCGCGCAATCCGTTTCCGCGCGGACGGGTGCTGTTACTGCGCGTGACAGACAGTCTGCCACCACATTGATTTTACCGGCTACGTGCTGAATATCGGTGGTAAATTCAGAAATTGCGGCCAGCTGTCTCTGTTGCCGCCCTGACCACGGTTCTGAAGTTTTGGACATCGCAAAAGTGAGCGGTTTGTGGTCGACAAACGCGATGAAACGCCGCCCTTCCAACCAGAACTGGAAATGGCGAATAGCCAAGTGGAGCGCCAGCAGCTCCCTGTCAAACGCGCTGTATTTTCGCTCAGCCTCGCGTAGGGATCTGCTGAAGAATGCGAGTGGTTGCCAAACCCCGGCAACCTGCTGTTCCACTACGGCCCCTATGGCCACATCTGACGCGTCCGTGGTTAGCGCTATGTGGGCTGCCAGGTCTGGGTGGGCCAACAGTGCCACGTTTGCCAGTGCCCGTTTAACCTCTGTGAATGCGCGCTCCCGCTCCGGGGACCATTCAATCACATGGGAGGGCTTCTGCTTTTTGAGCGCGGTGTACAAGGGCTGCATAAGCTGCGCTGCGTGGGGTATGAAACGGTTATAAAAATTTACCATCCCCAAAAATTCTTGCAACGCCTTTACCGTTCGAGGCTGGGGAAAATCTGCCACTGCGCGTACTTTGGCTGGCAGAGAAACTGCTCCCTCCGAGGAAACGCGGTGCCCTAAAAAATCGATTTGTGCCACGCCAAAATGGCACTTGGCCGGGTTGATTATCAACCCATGCTCTCCTAACCTCTGAAAAACTGTCGTGAGGTGTTTTCCGTGCTCCTCCTCAGAGGTGCTGGCTACCAAAATGTCGTCTAAATAGACAAAAACGAAAGAAAGGTCGCGCAACACTGCATCCATCATCCGTTGGAAGGTTTGTGCGGCGCCTTTAAGTCCAAAAGGCATTCGTAAAAACTCAAAAAGCCCGAACGGGGTTATTACGGCTGTTTTGGGGATGTCCTCTGATCGGACCGGGACTTGGTGATAACCGCGGACCAGGTCTATTTTAGAAAAAACTCGCGGCTTCGCCAAATGCACTGAAAAGTCCTGGATATGCGGAATCGGGTACCGGTCCTGCGCTGTGGCATTGTTCAACCTGCAGTAATCGCCACAAGGTCTCCATGAGCCATCAGCTTTAGGTACCATGTGGAGGGGGGAAGCCCAAGCGGACTTCGAGCGGCGAATTATGCCCAACCTTTCCAGGTTGGCGAACTCCTCACGCGCAATGGAGAGTTTAGCTGCATCCAAGTGCCGAGCCTTCCCAAAAACGGGTGGGCCACTCGTGGTAATAAAGTGCTCCACCCCGTGCTTCACCACCTTATCTGAAAAAGTAGGAACTGCGAGTGCTGGGAACTGGTGTAGAAGGCTGTGAAACTTACCACCTGCTGTGGTGACGTTGGTCTGAACTGGCGGCGGGCACACCCGAGCTGCACAAGGGATAGAACAGAAAGAGAGTGCATTTACTAGTTGTTTGTTGGCCAGATCAACTAACAAACCATGTGAACACAGAGAATCAGCACCTAACATATTGAAGCTCACTGCCGCCACGATGAAATTCCACTCATAGGTGCGGCCGTGGAAGGACAGAGACAAGGTTCTCTCTCCGTACGTCTTGACGCTGGAGCCATTGGCCGCTGTCGCTCCGTCTCCGCGGGGTCCCGCGACCCGATCAGCATAGGTGGCAGTGATGAAGCTCCTCTGGGCTCCGGTGTCCACTAGGAATTGCCGCCCGGAGCCCGCGTCTGTAAGATAAAGCAGCTTGGTCCGTTCGCCGAGAGTGGAAGCTGCTAACGGCTCCCGGTCCGGTCGTTTCCCTGCTTTTTGAACTTGCAGGGCGGGATGCATTTGTGCGCCTTCCCAGCGAAACGTCGATGGTAAAAACAGAGGCCGTCATCTCCCCTGCCACGGAATCTCGCCGCTGCTGTCGCCGCTGAGGTGGTCACTGCCGTCTCTGGCTCCACACTGCCCCTGGCCGCCGCACCGAGGTCTGCCGCTGCCACGGAAGCCTCTTGTTCCTCGCAGGCGTTGAGGAGCCGCTCCGCCTCTTGGGCCAGGTCGCGGAAGTCCTGCTGGGTCAAACATCTCCTGCTGGACAGGGAACCTCTCGTGTGCGCTGGGAGGGTTCTCAGGAAAATATGTTTGAAAAGGAACGCGTCGTTGTCCGTCCCGATCATTTGTAGCATGTCCTCCATGAGGACAGTCGGCCTGCGTCCACCTCTGTCGCGCAGGTCCAGTAGCTGCCTGGCTCTTGCCTCAGGTGATGGCACGAAGCTCCTGATGAGGGTGGCTTTCAGCGCGTCGTATTTGCCGACAGCGGGTGGTTGCTGCACCAGGCTCCGCACACACCGAGCTGTGCGGCTGTCGAGCGTCGCGATGACATTATGGAATTTAATGTCATCCGCTGAAACTCCCCCGAGCAGGAACCGCGACTCCACATGCTGGAACCACGAGTGCGGGTCGCTTTGCCAGAACTCGGGGAGCTTAATTAGTCTTGTGCCCCTGCTGGCATTCCCCGGTGAATCCGGGTCTGAGCGGCTGTCTCCCAGCTCTTCCATATCGATCACGAGGCTGTCCTCCAGCCTCGGCGTGCTCAGATTCATGCGTAGGTCACCAATTGTAGGAGTCAAGAATTGAGGAGACTGGATGATTTTTCCAGTATCTGCTTTAATTCTCATTCATCCTACGTCCTCTCTCGATCGGAGTGAAAAGAGACAGGACGCAGTCACACACATACATTTATACACTCATCTCTCACAATGCATCACCAAAAGTCTCAATACTCAGCTACATCCTTTCATCTGTAATAGAACACCCAGAGTCCTTCTGTTCTCCTCTCTAACCCCCAAAGGTCAGGCCGGGTACTCTTCTCCTCTCTCCTGAGTCCCCAGGGGGTGCAGACACGTCTTCCTCTTGAGGTGTGAAGTCAATACACATGGCTAGCTCAAAGTCTCTCTTGGCTGGATTCAGCCAGCCACATGTGAGTCACATAGGTTACAACTATGGCCTCCACAGGTTCATATTTTCCACAAATGTATTGCTGTATGTGTATTGGGTGCTTCACGTCTCGCGGGACAAAGAAGGTCTGGATCTGCAGAGGTCTGCAGGAGATAACGAGGAGGTGTGAGATTTGGCCTTTGTCTCAGAGAAGATGTCCCAGAAGGATTTCCGGATCATCGAAGAATAAGAGACAATGGTGAAAGATCAAAGAGCTGCATTGTGACTGGGATTAAGTACCATGTGACTGTATGTTTGCTAAAGCACCATGTGACTTAGGTTTCGATGCTCCAGGAGTATAAGAGTGTGATATTTCATTGATTAGCCTCTTTTCTTGTTGAGAGGTTGATAGAGTATGTGTTCTGACAATAAAGCTGAACCTGAGAAATAAACTCAGTCTCATCCTTGAGCACATCCTCTACAACAGCAGCATTTGGAATCTAGGCGCATGGCAAAGAGAGGTGGCAAAGGAAAAGGCATATAGTGAGTTGTATGAGAGGCTAAACACTAAGGGAGGAGAAAAGGAGTTGTATCAATATGGTAAATCGTAAATGGCACTCACTTATATAGCGCTTTTATTCTCATCTGACTTTATTCTCATATGACTGGCGCCTAGCGGCTGCCCCGGCCTTGGATGCGCTCTGCAGAGCGTGCCCAAATGCCAAGTCACGTTTCGTTACCTTGTATTCATACATGTGTAATGACAATAAAGTTGAATCTCAATCTCAATCTCTCAATTGGCTAGACAGAGAGATCAAGCTGGAAAGGATGTACAGCAGGTTAGGTTGATTAAGGACAGAAATGGTAATGTACTAACAAATGACAAGAGTGTGTTGAGAAGGTGGAAGAAGTACTTTGAAGAGCTGATGAATAAAGAAAATGAGAGAGAGGAGGATGGATGAAGGAAAGATGGTGAACAAGGAAGTCCCAAGGATTAGCAAGACAGAAGTAAAGGCAGCTTTGAAGAGGATGAACAATGGAAAGGCAGTTGGTCCAGATAACATACCTGTGGAGGTATGAAGATGTTGAGGAGAGATGGCATTGGGCTTTTTAACCAGATTGTTT
Source organism: Pholidichthys leucotaenia (assembly GCA_020510985.1). NCBI lineage: Eukaryota > Metazoa > Chordata > Actinopteri > Cichliformes > Pholidichthyidae > Pholidichthys > Pholidichthys leucotaenia. The sequence continues at coordinate 328,161,765 of CM035840.1, read as the reverse complement.
AATACAATCTTGGAGAGTGAGAGGATGCCTGAGGAGTGGAGAAGAAGTGTTTTGATACCAGTTTTCAAGACCAAAGGTGATGCTCAGAGCTGTAGTAACTACAGAGGTGTAAAGTTGGTTAGCCACACTGTGAAGATAAGGGAAAGAATTGCTGAAGCCGGGTTAAGAGAAGAGGTGACAATCAGTGAGCAGCAGTACGGCTTCATGCCAAGAAAGAGTACTACAGATGCAATGTTTGCTCTAAGAGTGCTGATGGAGAAGTATAGAGAAGGTCAGAAGGAGTTGCACTGTGTCTTTGTGGATCTAGAGAAAGCATATGATAGGGTGCCAAGAAGTCAGGAGTGGCAGAGAAGTATGTGAGGGTGGTGCAGGACATTTACGAGGGCAGTGAGACAGTGATTTAATCCCACCCCCACCTTGAACCCATCTGTCACTCCTATAGCACACCTCACCAGAGATCAGCTCTGAACCCCTTCTTGTTTGCCATGGTGATGGACAGGCTGACAGATGAGGTCAGGCAGGAGTCTCCGTGGATCATGATGTTTGCAGATGACATTGTGATCTGTAGTGAGAGTAGGGAGTAGGTGGAAGAGAACCGGGAGAGTTGGAGGTATGCTGTGGAGAGAAGAGAAATGAAAGTCATTAGAAGCAAGACAGAATACATGAGTGTGAATGAGAGGGAGGCAGGTGTAACAGTGAAGATGGAAGGAGTAGAGGTAGTGAAAGTAGATGAGTTTAAATACCTGGGGTCAGTCATCCAAAGCAATGGAAAATACACAAGAGAGGTGAAGAAGAGAGTGCAGGCAGGGTGGAGTGGGTGGAGACGAGTGTCATGGGTGATTTGTGACAGAAGGGTAGTAGCATGAGTGAAAGAAGATTTACAAGACAGTAGTGAGACCCGTGATGATGTATGGTTTGGAGACAGTGGTGCTGACAAAAAGACCGGAATGGAGCTGGAGGTTGCAGAGTTGAAGATGCTAAGATTTTCGCTGGGAGTGACTAGGAGGGACAACATTAGAAATGAGTATATCAGAGGGACAGCTAAGGTTGAGCAGTTTGGAGACAAAGTAAGAAAGGCAAGGCTGAGATGGTTTGGACATGTGCAGAGGAGAGATAGTGGATATACTGGACAAAGGATGTTGAAGATGGAGCTGCCAGGTAGGAGGAAACGAAGGCCACAGAGAAGATTCATGGATGTAGTGAAGGAGGACATGGAGAGGGTTGGTGTTACAGAGGAAGATGCAAGGGATAGGGTGAGTTGGAAGCAGATGATCCACTGTGGTGACCCCTAAAGGGAGCAGCTGAAAGAAGAAGACAGTAGTTGTACCTAATACACATCTTGGACGATTTACACCCTGACCTAACTATGACCTTTTTTTGTCCTCCTGCGACGGACTAATTACTTACAGTCACCAGGAACTTCTAGGCATTAGCCGCCAACATAACTTTGACATCTCCAGTGCTTATTCCAGTAATCAATACCATATACCTGAGGAGACTGCCAGACCTTTGGGCACTTCGTGGATTGTTATCAGACCCAGCAAGAGGTGCAGATGGTGCCGAGAGAGAAAGAACCGAGGCTGCAGGGCTGGCCTCCGTGTCCAGCTGCACAAACAACACACCAAACCACTGTTACCTACAATTTTCCTCACCAATGCCAGATCCCTCACCAGCAAAATGGATGAACTGCGATCGGAGATCGCCCACAATCACTACATCCAGGACTGTTATATTCTGATTGTGACTGAGTCTTGGCTTCATCCGCTCATCTCAGACGCCACTGTGGAATTACCCGGCCAAACTACATTCAGTTTCTTTTTTTTTTGTTCTTCCCCATTGTCCTGTCAGGCAGCTAGGTAAGCAGAACAGAGATCTGTTACCCTTATTATGCCAAAACAGATTTACTTTGCCAAAAGGAGCTTTATGTAGTACCTAACTATGTACCGCATATTGTTGTAAACTCCTCCTGTAATAACTTTTAATTCTTTATTTGAATTATTTTACCCATGGAAGACCCGACAGGATGGGGAATAGGGAAAGGACGTGTGTGGAGGGGGAAAGAAAAGGGAGGGGACCAGACAAAATGACAAACAAACCAACTAAAACAAACAAAAGACAAACTGCTTCTTCCACCGAAGATGTGTCAACATGAGTCTGGTATCCACACCTGTTAAAGGAGAGACATTTGTGCACATGCGTATATATGAGGGTGCATGCAAAATAAGTGTGTGCATGTGAGTGGTTTGTCAGGAAACATCCGAAGAGGGGGGCCGGTTGCATCAGCTCTCCCCCCGGGAACCCTGAGCAGGCAAGGCAGCACCACCAACTCCCACAGGGCACAAATGCCCAAAGTCAACAAGCCCCAGGAAAGCCAGGCATCCGCCCCTGGAGGGACAATCGAGGGAGGCCAGGCCGCCAGGTGGCTGGTGTGGTGGGCCCACACTCCTGGGCCCGCTACCCCCCCCCCCAGTGGGGCCAATAATGCCAGTCCCCAGGCGCCAGGAGGCCAGCGACCCCCCCCCTCCCCCGGGCCAGAGACCGGCCCACGCCCCCCAGCGCAAGCCCCCTAGGCATCCCCACAGCGGGTCCAACCCCCCCCCCCCCCCCTCCAGTGCCACCGCCGCACACCCCACCCAGTGGAGCCCACATAGCCGAGAGGCACTACCCCCCTCAATCCAGCACCTCCCGACTCGCAGACACACCCATCCCCACACCTTGACACCCTCATTCTCTCATACACACCCACATGCACTCTCTCACTCTCACTCACCCACTCTCACACTCCCGGACCCACCCATTCTCTCTCACTCCTGTACCCGTTCAATCTCACTCCCACTCACCCTTAGGGTCACGCACACCCATTCACATTCACCCACGCACGCACTCTCACGCACACTCCGACCTACTCACATCCATTCGTGCTCTCCCACTCACACTCACCCACCCTCATTCACCCTTATTTCTTAGGGCAACTGCGATGCAGATGCAGCGAACCTGAACGCGCACCAGCATCCGGCAGCAGCCGGGGAGACCGCCAGCAGCCGGGGAGACCGCCAGCACAGGCCAGCGGCCACCCCCCTGCTGACCCACCCCAGGGCAGCCGTGGCCACAGAAGCAGACCCCCACCCCCAGAGCCCACCTGAGCAACTGATCAGCAGATCACCGCAGGCGCCCCAAGATGCCACCCGACACGCAAAACGCCACACAAAACCGACCCACCATCACCATGTCCATTCATCACTCCCTCACTCTCGCTTACTCTCTTATTCAGTCCCGCTCTCACTCCCTTGGTTGTATCTATACATTCATCAGCACCCAGGGATTTTGACAACATGACTGGTCCCAGGCCCCCAGCAGGAGGAGGGCAACGGGGTGGGGAAAGACCCCCCCCCCCGCACAAAACATGGTAGGTGTATGTCGGTTGTATGATGGGGTTGTGTGTAAATGTGTGGACTACCATAGTGCAGTTAAAATTGGGGGGATGGTGGTTGGAGCACCACTCGCCACTGCGATCGGCAGCGGGGCCCCCATCCCCCCAAGCCCTCAGCGTCTAAAATGCAATTAAAATTGAGGTGAGGGCAGCCCCACCACACAGCAGAGGTATCCCCTTCACCGACACAGTGCAGCACCCCCCCGCCCCAAAGCCCTAAATGTATCCAAGAAGATGTGTATTCCACCTAGAATTGTGGGGGGGAGGAAATAAGACTGGGAGGGAGGCAGTCCAAAAGCGAGGCCGTCCCCCCCCAGAAGCCAGCTCGCAAACTGGTTCATGAGGCCTCCCACTGCCCCCAAATCCCAACCCAGGCCAAGGGCCACCAGGCCGAGTAGCCCAGGACCTACCAGCATCACGCCCTGGTGCTCCCAACACCACAAACATGATGGAGCAGCCACACCTATTCCCACTCATCTTGCACACACAAGCATGCACAACAACAATAGTCACAATAGTGAACAATGGGCCGGACCCACACGGCACCCCACATGCCAAGCGACATCCCCAGGCGTCCACCCCAGACGCACACTGACAGCAGCAGGCCACCTCGGAGCAGCCTGACGGCAAAAAGGCCGCCAGCCCGCTCCAATGGCCCCCCAACCACCCCCGAGCACCCACACACACCTGCCGCCAATGACACCAGGGGCAATGCAACAAAGCACCCCACCCCGCGAAACAGCAGCAGGGCGACCGGGACAAGCAGGCCCCGAATCGCCAACCCCCATGCCACTAGATGGACTGCCCCACCCCCGCCACCAAACAAAGTTCTACCCATACACACATCCTCCACCCCCACACATCCACCCACAGGTAACTGCATCCGTACACACACACACACACACACACACACACACACACTTCCGCCCACACTCGTGCACACATACACACACACTCACCATCACACATGCCCACCTACACCCACACACAGCCCCACATGCCCAGACACAACACCCACTTCCGCATCTGCTCACACACACACACCCACTCTCACACATGCACATCCACACCTGCAGGCCCAAGAGGACGGTGAGGACCCCCCCCCCCCCCCCCAGGACGTAGGCACCTGCCCCAGAGCGCCAGGGCCGCAGGAAGGACATGACCTCGTTGCGCAAGGATGCACCAGGGCCAGCCCGCACCACCAGTGCTCACCCGATCCCAGCCCAGGGGGGATGCCCCCCTCCCCCCCAGCACCAGGGGCCCAGGTCTAGACCCAGCCCCCCCCCGGGAGGCAAGGCCAGCCAGCCGGGGGCCACAGCCCACCCTGCAGCCCCCCACCAACCAACCCCTCCAGGCCAGACACACAGCCACCCCGGAACAGGCCCCCCGGACACCGGCCCCTCGTGATTGGGGTGCAACCAGCCATCAGAGGTGCCAAGAAGAGTGACCCACCGCCTGCCACCCCTCAGGTTATAAAATTAACAAGTGGGGACCAGAGAGAATTGAATTCAGTCAATTGACTATTTGAGGAGGCAGTCATTCTCTCCAGACTAATATAATCTCATAGTAAGTTATTATAGTGAAGTCATGCATAAATTATTTCTTGATTTCCAGTTCATGAGGATTGTTTTCTTTGCAATGCATAAGACGGTGAGAACCATGTGTGACAACCTTGCCTCTATATTTATTTCACTTAAATCACCTAATATGCAAAGTGTGGGTGAGGATGGGACACGATACCCAAGGCATGCTGACAGGTCCTCACATGTCTTCCGCCAGAACTTTTGAACCGGTGCACAGGACCACATAGCATGTATATAGCTATCCGGGATGTTGCTGGTGCAGTCGAAGCAGATATTTGTGTGACTCAGGCCCATTTTGAACATCTTTTGTCCTGTGTAATGAATTCTATGTAGAACTTTATACTGTATGAGTTGTAAATTAGAGTTTTTAGTCTTCTTAAAAGTGTTTAAACATATTTGTGTCCAGAAGCTTTCATCCTTATTGAGCCATTTTGATACTGGAAGAGATACTGACTCATCCAGTTTTGATAATAGTCCGTATATTTTCGATATCAATTTAGGGGAACAAAGATTTAGAAACTCTGCCACCATAACTGGTATTGCAGCAGACGACTTTATTCACTCTCACATCAGCCATACACAGAAAAAGCATATCACAATTCACCAGGGTCTCTCCTTTTATATCAACCGCTCATCTCACATCTGCATAAGATAAGATAAGATAAGATAAGCCTTTATTAGTCCCACAACGGGGAAATTCCAGGATTGCAACAGCACAGGGATAGCAACACTCAGAGCAACAATCAGAAGGCAAGAAAAAACAAGCAAGCAAGAGCAGCTAATATACATATGTACATATTACTATAAAATATATATATACACACACAGACACACAGTGCAGAGCATTGTAGCTGGATGGAATAAATATATGAATATATGAACACACAGTGCAGAGCATTGTAGCTAGATGGAATAAATATGTAAATATATAAACACCCACAGTATGGAGCATTGCAGCTAGGTGGAATAAATATGCAAGTATATAAACACACACAGTGCGGAGCAATGTAGCTAGATGGAATAATATGTAGATATATAAAAACACAGTGCGGAGCATTGTAGCTAGATGGAATAAATATATAGATATATAAATATAAACACACCCAGTGCAGAGCATTGTATCTAGATGGAATAAATATGTAAATATATAAACACACACAGTGCAGAGCATTGTTGCTAGGTGGGATGAAACAGCATAACCGTCTATTTAGTTATCCTACATGGTATGATTATGTGCCCATACATATTCTCACCCTCCATAGCGACCGGTATGTTCCTAGTTGTATGCCGGAGAGGACCATTGTGTAAGTCTATTGCATCTTTTGCATTCAAAAAAAAAAAAAAAAACTATTAGTTTGTTACGTCTTTTTGCTATCTCTGCGAGCAGCCCTGCTTAGGTTGTACAGTCTGACAGCCGTTGGTAGGAAGGACCTACGAAACCTCTCGGTTGTGCACCTGGGATGATGTAGTCTGCTGCTAAATGAGCTCCTCAGTGCATCCAGTATGTCCTGCATAGGGTGGAACTCGGACTCCAGCAGAGATGACAGTTTAGCCACCGTCCTTCTCTCTCCTATCTCCTCCATCGGATCAAGGCGTTGCCCCAGGACAGAGCTAGCTTTCTTAATCAGTTTGTTCAGTCTCTTCCTATCGGCTGCAGTAATGCCACTGCCCCAGCAGACCACTCCAAAAGTGATGGCTGATGCCACCACCGTGTCATAGAATGACTTCAGCAGCGCCCCTTGTACACCAAAAGACCTGAGTCTCCTCAGCAGGAACAGCCTGCGCTGTCCCTTCTTGTAGAGTGCGTCAGTATTGTGTGACCAGTCTAGTTTATTGTTCAGATGAATACCCAGGTACTTGTAGGATGTCACCATCTCGATGTCTGTTCCCTGTATATTTACTGGTGCTGTGAGGGGCTGCCCATGCCTGCGGCAGTCCACCACCAGCTCCTTAGTTTTCCTCGCGTTGATCTGGAGGCAGTTCCGATGGCACCAGTCCACAAAGTCCTGGATAAGCCCTCTGTACTCAGCTTCATCTCCGCTGGAGATGAGACCAACGATCGCAGAGTCATCAGAGAACTTCTGTAGATGGCAATGTGTTGTGTTGTGTGAGAAGTCCGCAGTATAAAGAGTGAACAAGAAGGGAGCCAGCACCGTTCCCTGGGGGGCCCCCGTGCTACTGATGATCGTGTCGGAAACACAGTCCCGGGTTCTCACAAATTGAGGCCGGTTCGTGAGGTAGTCCAGGATCCATGATGACAGGTGCTGGTCCACCCCTGCGCGCAGCAGCTTGTCCTTCAGGATCATCGGTTGGATGGTGTTGAAAGCACTGGAGAAGTCAAAGAACATGATCCTCACCATATTCCCGGGCTTCTCCAGGTGGGACAGAGAACGGTGAAGGAGGAAGATCACCGCATCCTCCACCCCAATGCCATGCTGGTAGGCGAACTGGAGTGGATCCATCGCTGGTTCCACCAGGGGGCGGAGATGAGCAAGGAGCAGTCTCTCCAGGGTCTTCATCAAGTGGGACGTCAAGGCCACCGGTCTGAAGCTGTTCAGGTCTTTGGGGTGGGAAGTTTTTGGTACAGGTACCACACAAGATGTTTTCCACAGCTGTGGTACCCTCCCCAGTTTCAGGCTCATGTTGAAGATATACGTCACAATCCCACACAGCTGGTCTGCACAGGACTTGAGGAGCTTTGCGCTGATGCCGTCCGGTCCCGACGCCTTCCTCGCCTTGATCTTCCTCAGCTCCGTCCTCACCTGGGTCTTGGTCAGGGTCAGGATGGGGGGCTGTGTGTTGGGAGTGGGGGGGGTGTCGGTGGAGTGGGGAGTGGGTAGCAGGACTTGATTTCTTAGAGGCAGCAGTGGTTGTTGTGCAGACAGGGGGGAGGGCGGTTGGTCAAATCTATTGAAAAACAGATTCAGGTTGTTCGCCCACTCCCTGCCCCCCGTGGCCTGGGGGGAGGTATTCTGGAGCCCCGAGATGGTTTTGAGGTTTCTCCAGACCCCGCTGATGTCGCTCTGTTGCAGCTTGTCCTCCATCTTCTTCCTGAAGCTGTCCTTGCCTTCTCTGATCTTTCTCCTCAGCTCCCTCTGTACGGACTTCAGCATCTCCCTGTTCCCCGACCTGAAGATCCTCTTCTTCTCTCTCAGAAGTGTTTTTATCTCAGGGTTGATCCAGGGTTTGTTGTTTGAGTGACGCCGTATGGTCTTGGTGGGAACGGATTTGTCCACACAGAAGCTGAGGTAGCCCGTGAAGGTGTGAATGACACCTTCATGACATCTCGCATCACAATACATTCAACCCCCCACTACTTCTTCCTGCTACCTCACCATAATCTCTCTCATCTCAATATTTATTGTCCTTCTCTGTTTACCCTCTGCATCTAGTCTGAGATGATTAACCCAGCTTCTACACCGCACCCCCCCCCCCCCCCCCCCCCAGAATCTCAGACCGAGTTTCAGTCCTCACGTCCTTTTGGCTTCAGTCTCCTCCCATATCTGCTGTAACGGGGGGTTTCCGCCTCCGCGGTGCTGCTGTGCCAGTGGGGGGCTCCTGGGGGTGTGTCTGTCTGCGGGTGGGCAATGGCGAGGGGGGGGGAACCTTCGACTTGCCCGTGTGACTGCTCTGATGAATCGTTTATCTGGGGAGTTCTCAGTGGGGGTCTTCCACGCCGAGTGGCCCGATCCAACATCACTTGCTTGTCTGCCACCACAAAGGTGGGCTTAAGTCTGTCTATACATATTTTCTCCCTACGACCCCCCAAGTCTAACAAAAAATGTTTGTCCCCTGTTTCCAGCACTCTGAACGGGCCATCGTAGGGTGGGCGCAATGGGGTGCGGTGGGCATTGTGCCTGACAAACACAAACGCCGCGTTCTTCAAAGTTTTTGGCACAAAAGCACGTGGAAAACAGTGGTGGGCCGGGCCTGGCAGCGTGCCTGTGTCTGCGCTATGCTGCAAACGCTGAGATGGGCAGTTGTCCAGCGCGGGATTATCTGGCAAAAATTCCCTGGGGAGCCGCAGTGGCTGAGAAAAAACAAGCTCCGCCGGGGAAGCCTCCAAATCCTCTTTTGGTGCGGAATGCAACCCCAATAAAACCCACGGCAACTGGTCTACCCAATTTGCATCCGTCAGCGAAGCCCTGAGCGCTGCTTTCAGTGACCTATGAAAACGCTCGCATAACCCATTGGCCTGTGGGTTGTACGCGGTTGTGCGATGAATTGCAACACCCAGGCTACGGGCCATCGCGGACCAGAGATCAGAAACAAACTGTGGGCCCCTATCGAACGTGATGTCCGACGGGATGCCAAAACGTGCCACCCATGTCGTCAAAAAAGCACACGCCACGTCCGCGGACGTGGTTGCCGCCAGCGGGACTGCTTCTGGCCAGCATGTGGTGTGGTCCACCACTGTCAGAAGGTGCGTGAACCCCTGCGATGGTGGGAGGGGGCCCACAAGGTCCACGTGAACATGGTCGAACCTCTTAGCCGGGATAAGAAATGGCTCCAAAGGAGCTTTCATGTGTCTGTGTACTTTGGCTCGTTGGCATGCTACGCAGGCTGTCGCCCACTCTTTCACTTGTTTGCGCAGGCCTGGCCATACGAACTTCGCTCCCACCATTTTGACCGACACGCGCACTCCTGGGTGCGCCAGAGCGTGAACTGACTCAAACACTCGGCGGTGCCAAGCAACTGGGACCACCGGGTGCGGGTGTCCCGTGGAGACGTCACAGACTGGGGGGGCTGCCATCTTGCAGTACTCTGCTCTCCAGCCTTAACCCTGTTGGTCCAGACTGGAGCGCGCACACGTCCGCATCGCCAATCTGCTCTGCGGCCATGACTGTATAATCTATCCCCACGCAGACCGGGGCCATTACTGCGCGCGAGAGGCAGTCCGCCACCATATTCAGTTTACCCGACACATGCTGAATATCGGTCGTAAACTCTGAGATTGCGGCCAGCTGTCTCTGCTGCCGGCCCGACCATGGTTACGAAACCTTGGCCATCGCGTACGTTAGCGGCTTGTGGTCCACGAACACGGTGAAGCTGCGCCCTTCCAGCCAGAACTGGAAGTGGCGTATGGCCAGGTGGAGAGCCAGCAACTCTCTGTCGAATGTGCTGTATCTACGCTCACTGTCGCACAAAGCTCTGCTGAAAAAAGCGAGCGGCTGCCAAGAACCGGCGACACGTTGCTCCACGACGGCCCCTATGGCCACGTCTGAGGCGTCAGTAGTGAGTGCTATCCAGGCCGCCGGGTCCAGGTGCACCAACAGTGCGGCGTTTGCCAGGGCTGTTTTAACCTCAGAGAATGCCTGCTCCCGCTCCGGAGTCCATTCGACTCTGTCCGCCGATTTCCTGTTTCTTGAGCGCAGCGTACAATGACTGCATGAGCTGAGCTGCGCGGGGGAGGAACCGGTTATAAAAGTTAGCCATCCTCAAAAACTCTTGCAGCGCCCTGACCGTCTGAGGCCGGGGAAAATTTGCCACGGCGCGCACCTTGTCGGGCAAAGGTATCGCTCCCTCCAGTGAGACGCGGTGCCCCAAAAAGTCAATCTCCATCACGCCGAACTGGCATTTCGCCGGGTTGATTATTAACCCGTGCTCCTCCAACCTCCGGAAAACCGTCCTGAGGTGGTTTATGTGTTCGTCCTCGGACGCACTGGCCACCAGGACATCATCCAGGTAGACAAACACAAACAGCAGATCGCGCAACACCGCATTCATCATGCGTTGGAATGTCTGTGCCGCGCTTTTTAATCCAAAGGGCATGTGTAAAAACTCAAACAAGCCCAATGGAGTTATTACCGCTGTTTTGGGTATGTCTTCCGCGTGCACTGGGACCTGGTGGTAACCATGGACCGGGTCTATTTTAGAAAAAATGCGGGCCCCGGCGAGGTGAACAGAAAAATCCTGAATATGGGGAATCGGGTAGCGGTTGTGCACTGTGGCGTTATTCAACCTGCGGAAATCTCCACACGGTCGCCACGATCCCTCGGCCTTAGGAACCATATGTAGTGGGGATGCCCATGGCTGTTTGAGCGCCTGATGATGCCCAACCTTTCCAAGTTGGCAAACTCCTCGCGCGCTATGGCCAGTTTAGCTGCATCCAGGCGCCGAGGTCATGCGAAAACGGGTGGCCCAGTGGTGGTGATAAAGTGTTCCACCCCGTGTTTAGTACTGGCCGCCGAAAACGTTGGGACCGTGAGTGCTGGGAACTGAGTGAGCAGTGTGTGGAACTTACCTCCTGGAGCTGTGACGTTGGCTTGTGTTATTGGCCCGGCCCCTTGAGCTGTACAGGGGAGAGAATCAAAAGACAGTGCATTAACCAGGCGCCTGTTAGCAACATCGACTAGCAACCCATGTGCACACAGAAAATCAGCTCCCAGGATTGGGAAACTCAATGCCGCTATGACAAAAGTCCACTCGTACACACGGCCGTGTAGGGATAAAGTCAGTGTTCTCTCACCAAAAGTCTTAATGTCCGAGCCGTTTACGGCTACCAGCTGGGGGCCGCTAGCTCCCGCTAGCTGGTCGGCGTAGGACGGCAGGATGAGGCTCTTTTGGGAATTGGTGTCTACAAGGAACAGTCTCCCCGAGCGCGAGTCCATCACGTAGAGCAGCTTGTTTTCTTCACCGGCGATCACAGCTGCTACTGACTGCTGGCCTTGGCGTTTCCCGAACGCTTGAATTGGCACGGTGGCAGGCATCTGCATGCGTTCTCTCCAAAGTGGTGGTGGTAGAAGCAGAGCGTGTCTCTCTGGCGCTTCCTGGCCCCCGCTGCCGCAACCATCGCCGGCTCCTCGCCTCCGCTAGTCGTCTCGCTGGGTTCCGACGCCGCCGCATTCATTGTGAGGGCTCTGGTGGTGAGGATGATCCGATCTGCCTCCTGGGCTAGCACCTGGTAGTCACGTGCGGCCAGCAACGGCGAATTGGCAATGACCGCTCTCGCCTCTGTTGGGAGGTTCCCGAGGAAAAGGTGGGCAAACAGAAAATGCCCGTCGTCCGTGCCCATCAACGCCAACATCTTCTCCATCAGTTCGACCGCCGACCCGTCTTCTAACTCGGAGTGCCTCAGGAGCCTCTCTGCTCTCTCACAGTCTGACAGCGTGTAGCGCCGGGTCAGCGCGGCCTTGAGAGCCCTGTATTTGTCATGGGCTGGAGGCTGTTGGAGCAGGCTCGCTACTTGCTGAGACGTGCGAGCGTCCAGCGCTGCGACTACATAGTAATATCTGGTGTCGTCTGCCGTTATTCCCCGGAGGGCGAACTGAGCCTCGGTGTGGTGGAACCAAGACCATGGGTCGTGCAGCCAAAAGTCCGGTAGTTTGACCGAAACAGCGCACGCGTTGCTGGGGGTTCCCGTCCGGGCCATCTCTGGGATGCTTGCCACGTTGCTGGGGCTTCCCGTCTGGGCCGACTCTGGGGTTCTTGCCTCGTGTTCCATAATTCATCACGTCGGGGTCACCAGTGTGGAGAGTACACATAACGGAGGCAGACTTATGCAGCAGATGACTTTATTCACTCTCACATCAGTCATACACAGAAAAGGCATATCACAATACACCAGGGTCTCTCCTTTTATATCAATCGCCCATCTCACATCTGCATGACATCTCGCATCACAATACATTCAACCCCCCACTACTTCTTCCTGCTGCCTCACCATAATCTCTCTCATCTCAATACCTATTGTCCTTCTCTGTTTACCCTCTGCATCCAGTCTGAGATGATTAACCCAGCTTCTACAGTACCTCTAAATCTGTCTGATTAAGATTGAATCTTGCTTTTATTATGGATTTACTGTAAGTTGTTGGTACTCAAACTTTTTATCGCTGATATCGTACTGTGACACTAATTCCTGAAATTGGATAAAATTTCCACCTTGAATAAGATGATCCAAGTTTTTTATTCCCTTCTCTTGCCATAGTGGAAAGTTTAACTTCCTCATTTGTTGCAAGATATCAGGATTATTCCAAATGGGTGTGAGTTTACAAGGGATAAGCGAAGACCTTGTTATTTTTAAAAATTTCTGCCAATCTGTCAGAGAGGAGCTGATATTAATGCTTTTAAAACAGTCGTGTTTAATACAGGGACTCATAAAAGGTAAGTCAGAGATATTTAGCGATCCACAGAGAGCCTGTTCAGCATCTAACCATGGGTTTCCTAGTGGGGCTGATTTTGTCCATTTAGAAACAAACTGCAATCTATTGGCTAAGAGGAAATTAAAAAAAATTGGTAGATCTAAACCTCCGCACTCTTTTACTTTAAGAGTTTTTAGACTGATCCATGATGGTTCATTCTTCCATAAAAATTTGCTTATATTTGAGTCTAAAAACTTAAACCAGGCCATAGATGGTTGGGTAGGAATCATTGAGAACAAATAGTTGATTTTAGGAAGGACCATCATTTTAATGGTTGCAACTCTTCCCATTAGTGATATAGGTAGTGTCCTCCAGCACGAAAGGTTGTCTTGTATTGTTTTTAAAAGGGGAGTGTGATTTAGTCGTAATTGCGGCGGATGATAAAATAAAGGTAGCGTAGTGTGGGTTTTAAGTAGGTTTATTAAATCATACCGCCATCATAGGAACTCCGCTCCAGCCCTTGTGAGAGCAGACTGGAGTGGGGTCCTCAGGCTCTCAGCAAAGAGACACAGAGTGTGTGTGTCAGCAGCAGTTGAAGGAATGAGAGAGATTGTTACAGAGTGATGCAGTATTTATACCCAGTTACAGACAATGCATGAAAGGCATTCACAGCAGTAGGTATGGGCATTTGCATTTGAGAGACACAGTAAGGACAGGAAGCATGAACACAATGCATGAATGGCGCATTAACATCACAGTACTGAGCCGGAAAAAGCCAGAAGGAGCGGGGCTGCCTGTAGACATTAATACACACATTTCACTGTTCTGTTATTTGCTCTAGCCGAGCGTTGTATCTGTCCCAGTCTGTTGTGGGGGTTCCGCCACATGCTCCCCCCCAGAGGGCTCGGCAGGCGGCCGAGGCCTCGATAGTCCGTCTTTGGCAGCGAGCAGGGAAAGCTCTGTGCAGGTGGAGGTGGAGGGGGGTGGGGGGTAGTAAGTGCAGGCCGGGGACGGTGAAATCGTCTGAGCCGCGCAAAAATTGCTTGTGGGTCCGCGATGTTGAAGGGCTGTCCCGTTGAACGTGCAGAGGTCCACAAGAAGAAAAATTAGTCACTGACTCCTCTCGCGATTAAGTCCTGCAAGGATTAATAGCGGCCGTGAAGAAAAAACAGGAGCGACGAGGCTGCGTGGCGACTGTAAGAAAAAAAAAACAAAAGCAAGGGGACTTGGCGTGTTGACTTTAGGTGCGGGCACAACCTTAAAGCCTTCAGGGACCGCAGGCTGCTGAATTCCCGTTGAGCGCCATGGCTAAGACCATAAAATCCAGTGAGCAAGCTGCGTGCGTGCCTCAGGTGTACGAGCAAGCCTGAAGGGCCAGTGTGCAGCAGAAGGAAGGCGGTCAGTGGAGCCGTATGTGTCCCGTGCGTGGTGCGCCGTCCTCGTAACTCCCCGGTGCGTGTGTCGGGGCTCTGTACGTAGGTGGGCCAGCTGGAGAGGAAGAGCCAGGGTCAGGGAGCTCAATCATCCCTGTTGTAGTTGTAGTAGATGGGTCATGGTGCGTTCAGGTCCACGTGTACTCCGTCGGCCGTGGAGGTCGCCGTTGTGGAGAAAGGACGAGGTGCATGCGCTCTCGTAAGGAGACACAGAATCGTGTGTCAGAAGCTGTGAGAGCGGCCGGTCCAAGAGTGGATGTGTCGATCTAGGCGTGCAGATCTCACCATGAAATGTTCCTCAGCTTTCCCGGTCTTGGGTGGTCTCCGGAGAGTTTCGCCTGGAAACTCTGCGTCGAGGTCTCCCTGAAGCAGAAGGGAGGGCAGATCAGTCAGGCTGCCGCGTTCGCTCGTCGTCGGAGAATCACCGCCGGGTACTGCGTTCGTTGCCATCAGGACATCAGCGTGGCTGTCCAAACCAGAAGGTTGCGTTGCACAAAGCGTGTGCATTCTCGGGGTCACCAGTGAGGTGGATGATAAAATAAGGCAGCGAACGGAGAGTTCACTGAAGCAGAAGGGAGCTGCTGCGTTCGCTTGTCATCGGAGCATCACCGCCGGGTGCTGCGTTCACCGGCAGCGTGTTTTTTTCAGCGTCGGGTCACCAGTGAGGCGGATGATAAAATAAAGGCGACGTGAGGGTTTTAAGTAGGTTTATTAAATCATACCGCCATCATAGGAACTCCGCTCCAGCCCTTGTGAGAGCAGACTGGAGCGGGGTCCTCAGGCTCTCAGCAAAGAGACACAGAGTGTGTGTGTCAGCAGCAGTTGAAGGAATGAGAGAGATTGTTACAGAGTGATGCAGTATTTATACCCAGTTACAGCCAATGCATGAAAGGCATTCACAGCAGTAGGTATGGGCATTTGCATTTGAGAGACACAGTAAGGACAGGAAGCATGAACACAATGCATGAATGGCGCATTAACATCACAGTACTGAGCCGGAAAAAGCCAGAAGGAGCGGGGCTGCCTGTAGACATTAATACACACATTTCACTGTTCTGTTATTCGCTCTAGCCGAGCGTTGTGTCTGTCCCAGTCTGTTGTGGGGGTTCCGCCACTGTAATAACTCTGAGAGCCTGGGGGAGGTATCTATTCCTAAGTATTTAATATTACCTGACTGTATTGGAATAATGGACGTATTTGAGAAATTACAATTTATAGGTGGGCAGCGTGGTGGCGGAGTGGTTAGCACTGCGGCAGCACAGCAACTCACCCTTGGCCGTGGGATCCTGGGTTCGATCCCAGCCCCCGACCAACAGTGATCTGTGTGGAGTTTGCATGTTCTCCCTGTGTCTGCGTGGGTTTACTCTGGGATTTCTCCGGTTTCCTCCCTCATGCTAAAAACATGCAAGTTAGGTTAATTGGCATCAAACTGGGGATTTGAAATTGTCCTTAGGTATGACTGTGAGAGTGAATGGTTGTCTGTCTCTCTGTGTTGGCCCTGCGATGGACTGGTGATCTGTCCAGGGTGTACCCTGCCTCTCGCCCAAAGATGCTGGGATAGGCTCCCCCCGCCCACTGTGACCCGAAAAGGATTAAGTGGAAGAAGATGAATGAATGTTTCTTTTTTCCTTTGAGAAAGAGTAGGACAGGGAAGGGGAAAAACATTCATTATAGTAATTAACTCACACATACTTTGTGGAGTGTGTAAATGAAGAGGCAGATTCATGGACAGACGATTTATTACACACTCACATCTCACAAGCACAGAAAGGACTGAATCATTTTCACACGGGCTCTCCTTTTCACCCAACTCTCTCTTCACACATTTACATGGAAGTTTCTCATCACACAGCATGACATTTACGTTACACTGCCTTCAACCCCCTATGTCTCTGACTCCTTCCTGCTATATGCCCAGGAACTCCCTGGGCATTGTTCTCCCATGCTTATTCACTGTCTCTGTCTGAGGTGCTAAATAATCTGACTTCCCCAAGGTCCTACAACTTAACTTATATGAGCAGAGGTGGGTATAGTAGTCAGAAATTCTACTCATGTAAAAGCAGTGTTATGAAATTAATAATTAAAAGTAGACAACCAAAAATTTCTAGTAGAGTTAAGGGTACAAAAAGCACCCACTTAAAAACATGAGTAATGACTTCAGTCTTGAAGGTTTTAAATCAAATCAAATCAAATCAAATCAAACTTTATTGTCATATTGCTGTACATACAACTGTAGTGCAGGCAAGATGAAATTGCGTTTCTCTCGGCATCCATATACAGTGGGGCAAAAAAGTATTTAGTCAGCTACCAATTGTGCAAGTTCTCCCACTTAAAAGATGAGAGAGGTCTCCAATTTTCATCATAGGTATACCTCAACTATGAGAGACAAAATGAGGAAAAAAAAATCCAGAAAATCACATTGTCTGATTTTTAAAGAATTTATTTGCAAATTATGGTGGAAAATAAGTATTTGGTCACCTACAAACAAGCAACATTTCTGGCGCTCACAGACCTGTAACTTCTTCTTTAAGAGGCTCCTCTGTCCTCCACTCGTTACCTGTATTAATGGCACCTCTTTGAACTCGTTATCAGTATAAAAGACACCTGTCCACAGCCTCAAACAGTCAGACTCCAAACTCCACTATGGCCAAGACCAAAGTGCTGTCAAAGGACACCAGAAACAAAATTGTAGACCTGCACCAGACTGGGAAGACTGAATCTGCAATAGGTAATCAGCTTGGTGTGAAGAAATCAACCGTGGTAGCAATTATTAGAAAATGGAAGACATACAAGACCACTGATAATCTCCCTCGATCTGGGGCTCCACGCAAGATCTCACCCCGTGGGGTCAAAATTATCACAAGAACGGTGTGCAAAAATCCCAGAACCACATGGGGGGACCTAGTGAATGGCCTGCAGAGAGCTGGGACCAAAGTAACAAAGGCTATCATCAGTAACACACTACGCCACCAGGGACTCAAATCCTGCAGTGCCAGACGTGTCCCCCTGCTTAAGCCAGTACATGTCCAGGCCCGTCTGAAGTCTGCTAGAGAGCATTTGGATGATCCAAAAGAGGACTGGGAGAATGTCATATGGTCAGATGAAACCAAAATAAAACTTTTTGGTAAAAACTCAACTTGTCATGTTTGGAGGAGAAAGAACACCATACCTACTGTGAAGCATGGGGGTGGAAACATCATACTTTGGGGCTGTTTTTCTGCAAAGGGACCAGGACGACTGATCCATGTAAAGGAAAGAATGAATGGGGCCATGTATCGTGAGATTTTGAGTGAAAACCTCCTTCCATCAGCAAGGGCATTGAAGACGAAACGTGGCTGGGTCTTTCAGCATGACAAGGATCCCAAACACACCACCCGGGC
The DNA here is from genome assembly GCA_020510985.1 of Pholidichthys leucotaenia. Classification (NCBI taxonomy): domain Eukaryota; kingdom Metazoa; phylum Chordata; class Actinopteri; order Cichliformes; family Pholidichthyidae; genus Pholidichthys; species Pholidichthys leucotaenia. The sequence continues at coordinate 328,143,858 of CM035840.1, read as the reverse complement.
AACAAAGGAGTGGCTTCGTAAGAAGCATTTCAAGGTCCTGGAGTGGCCTAGCCAGTCTCCAGATCTCAACCCCATAGAAAATCTTTGGAGGGAGTTGAAAGTCCGTGTTGCCCAGCGACAGCCCCAAAACATCACTGCTCTAGAGGAGATCTGCATGGAGGAATGGGCCAAAATACCAGCAACAGTGTGTGAAAGCCTTGTGAAGACTTACAGAAAACGTTTGACCTCTGTCATTGCCAACAAAGGGTATATAACTAAGTATTGAGATGAACTTTTGTTATTGACCAAATACTTATTTTACCGAGGAATTTACCAATTAATTCATTAAAAATCCTTCAGTGTGATTTTCTGGATTTTTTTTTCTTATTTTGTCTCTCATAGTTGAGGTATACCTATGATGAAAATTGGAGACCTCTGTCATCTATTAAGCGGGAGAACTTGCACAATTGGTGGCTGACTAAATACTTTTTTACCCCACTGTAAATAGAAGCAGCATGATTTAAGACACACTCACACATAGCTTCACCCCCCCACCCCCACCCCCCATCCATTCACACATCTCTGAGACGTACTTGGGAGAAAAAAAAACCTAACTAACTATAATATACAAATAATATACAAAATGTCCGTAGGTGCAGTAGTGTGTATGAGAGATTCCGGGTCAACTGTTCAGCATCCTGACAGCTTGTGGAAGGAAGCTGTTGATCAGTCTGGTGGTTCTGCCTCTGATGCTCCGGAATCGTTTACCAGATGGAAGAAGTTCAAAGTGTTTATGCAGAGGGTGAGAACGGTCCTTGACAACGTTCAGTGCCCTGCTCCTACAACGGTTCTGAACAAGTTCTTGGACAGAGGGGAGGGAGACTCCAATTACCCTCTCAGCCCCCTTGACTATCCTCTGCAGGGCTTTTTTGTCTGACATACTGCAGCTGGAGTACCATGTAGCAATGCAGTACGTCAGAACACTCTCCACCACACCTCTGTAGAAGGTCCTGAGGATGCAGATGGGGAGAGAGGCCTGTTTGAGTTTCCTCAAGAAGTGCAGTCTCTGCTGAGCCCGCTTCCTGATCTCCAAGGAATTCTTGCTCCAGGTCAGGTCCTGCGAGATCTGCACTCCGAGGAACTTGATGTTCTCCACTCTCTCCACTAAACGGCCGCCGATGCTGAGGGGGACATGCTCAGGCTGTGACCGCCGGAAGTCGATAATCATCTCCTTCGTTTTGTCCACGTTGAGCACCAGATTGTTCTCCCTGCACCAGCCCTCCAGGTCTCTCACTTCTTCCCTGTACATTGATTCATCATCCCTCTGAATAAGTCCCATCACCGTGGTGTCATCTGCAAACTTAATAATCTGGTTCCCCTCGTGTCTGGATACGCAGTCATGTGTTAGAAGTGTAAACAACAGTGGACTGAGTACACAACCTTTAGGGGATCCGGTGCTCAGTGTGACAGAGTTGGAGATGTTGTTTCCAACCCGGACAGACTGAGGTCTCTCAGTCAGGAAATCCAGGATCCAGAGACATGTGGCGGTGTTCAGACCGAGAAGGAGTAATTTCTCCATCAGTCTCTGGGGAATAATGGTGTTGAATGCTGAACTGAAATCAATGTACAGGAGTCTGGCGTAGGTGTCTTTCTGGTCCAGGTGGGTGATGACAGAGTGTAGGGTGGTGACTATAGCATCCTCCGTGGAGCAGTTTGAATGATATGCAAACTGGAGCGGGTCATGTGATGCAGGGAGGCAGGCTGTAATGTGTGGTTTGACAAGCCGTTCAAAACACTTCATCACAATTGGTGTCAGTGCAACAGGACGATAGTCATTCAAACAGGACACAACTGGTTTCTTTGCCACTGGTACAATGATAGAGGTCTTGAAGCATCTGGGAACGATGGCCTGACTCAGGGAGATGTTATAAATGTCAGTCAGGACATCCGCCAACTCACTCACGCAGTCTCGGAGCACACGTCCCGAAATGTTGTCCGGACCTGCAGCTTTGCGTGGGTTGACTCTGGTTAGGGTCCTCCGTGTGTCCGCTGTGTTGATGGTAAAAGCTGGTCTGACCGATGGTGGGAGTGGGCCAGCCCTCCCTCTGATTGTCGAGTTTGATGCTTCAAAACGTGCAAAGAAGTCGTTAAGCCTGTCTGGAAGCGAAGCGTCGTCATCATCGACCCCCTGCCTAGACTTATAGCCTGTCAATGTCTGAACTCCCTGCCACATCTGCTTGGTGTTCCTAGTGTCACAGAGGTGTCCCTGGATTTTCTCCGCATAGGCGCGTTTTGCCGCCTTAATTCCCTTTGAGAGAGCAGACCTGGCTGAGCGGAGGACGATCCTGTCCTTCGCTCTGAAGGCTGCATCTCTGGCTGTAAGCAGCGAGCGCACCTCTGCAGTCATCCAGGGCTTATGGTTTCCCCGCATAGTGATGGTCTTCACTGTAGTGACATCCTCTGTGCACTTCGCGATGTAGCTGGTGACCGTATCAGCATACTCCTCCACATCTGTCTTGTCTTCCTGGGAGGCTGCTGTTTTGAAGACCTCCCAATCTGTGTGCAGAAAACAGTCTTTCAGTGCAGAGGTTGCACTCTCTGGCCAAATTCTGATTTGTTTCACTGCTGGCCTGCTGCGCTTCAATAAAGGTTTGTAGGCAGGCAGCAGCATCACGGATATGTGATCAAAGAGGCCGAGATGGGGGCGGGGTATCGCCTTATATGCATCTGTGTTTGTGTACACTAAGTCCAACATATTCTCTCCTCTGGTCTTAAAGTCTACACATTGTTTAAACTTGGGGAGCACAGTCTTTAGGCTGGTGTGGTTAAAATCCCCCGCAACCACCACAAAACTGTCCGGGTGTGAAGTTTGGATTTCACTAATCGCATTGTGCAGTTCCCCGAGTGCCTTCTTAGCATTAGCTTTAGCATTAGCGCTCGGCGCTATGTAAACACCAGCTACAAACACGTTGCTGAATTCCCTCGGCAAATAATATGGCCGACAATTTACAATAAGGAACTCCGCCAACGGAGAGCAGTGTTTAGACACTAACGTGGCATTGACGCACCAGTTCTTGTTAACATAGATGCATAGCCCACCCCCCCGGCTCTTACCGGAGCTCGCCGTTTCCCTGTCGGCACAGAACATCGCCATATCTTCCAGTTGAATGGCCTCGTCAGGAATGTTGCTGTGGAGCCATGTCTCAGTGAACGCAAGCACACAGCAGTCTCTCCACTCTCTCCGGGTTTCCAGCTTGTTTTCGAGGGAGCGGACGTTTCAGGACGTTTCAAAACATTTTAGGTTTTTCTCCAAAATTTAGAACAATTTTCTTATAGTTTTCTACTTTTCTCTGTAAATGTATATAAATTTGAGATCATTTTCCTCAAATTTGTAATTTCCTCTAGTAAAATTGACTTTTCTTGTACATTTGAGACTTTATTATAAATTTGTGGATTATTTTATGACTAATTTTTGTCTGTTTTTTAAAATAAAGTTACTGTTTTTAAAAATAAATTTGAAACCGACTGTGGTAATTTTTTTACTTTTCCCTTATAACAATTTACATTTTTGACCATAATTTTGCAGAGCCAGAACAGAACAATAATTTAACTCTGATTTCAAAGGAAAAAAAATATTAATAAAATTGTATTTAATGGAAAAAAATTAACTTATATGACCAAAGAAGCAGTTATTTCTGTTATATTTCTATATACTTATAATTTTTTTTAGAAATCTCCTCACCACCCAGAGGGCAGGAAAAAACCTCTCTTATTTTGAAATCCAGATGTTGACACGTTTAGTTTGTCTGAAGGCTGCTGACGGATTAAACTCGTTGACTTCTTGAATTTCAGTCATCTTAACTTGCCAGGTACATAATAATGAACATAAATTAGTTAATAGTGTAGTGGCTGGTGAAGTAAATTCTCAGCAATTCATCAGTCACTCTTGCCTTTCCCTGTATATGAACCCTGCATATGAATCCTAACCACACCTGTTAGCTAAGCGACTCTTAATTATTGTTCCCGTTACCAGCAGGTTAAAACCACCATAAATGCCTCCACTGCTTATAAACCTCTTCTGATTTTTTTCTGCACTTAAAGTACTTTAATAAGCTCATGCTTCTCTCGGACAGTGACGCTAGAGAAACACTGCCTGTTGACTGGAACGGTCGCGGACGGTGGACTTCTGAACTCCGCGCGGATGACGGTCACATGCGTTGTTCGTGCGTGCGCTTGCAGAGCGTCATTCCTACGTATTTTTTTTTTCTTAAGTTCATATTTCCTTAGCGTGGCGGCATAAATCCAAGGATGGTGGCCTGCCACACGAAAATGTTACCAGAGGAAACCCTGCACACACCCCTCCTCATAAATGGTAACCGTGTGGAAACCATCAACACCTTCGGGTGCAACACCCACATCTCCTCTGACCTCTCCTGGACTGTCAATACCAAGGCCCTGGTGAAGAAAGCCCAGCAGTGGCTGCACTTCCTCTGTGTCCTGAAGAAGAACAACCAGGACCAGAAGCTGCTGCTGGCCTTCTCCCGCTGCTCAGTAGAAAGCGTGCTCACCTACTGCCTGGGTGTGTGGTATCCCGGCTCCACAGCCAAGAACTGGAAGGCTGTGCAGAGGGTCATCAACGCCACCCAAAAAAATCATTGGCGGCCATCTGCCCTCCCTGAAAGACATCTTGATCCTCCTGTCTCAGAAAGATCAAGGCCATCACAGGAGACCCCTCACTTTCCCCCCACCACCTGTTTGACCTGCTTCCCTTTGGACGACGGTTCAGATCGATCAGGTCCCACACCTCCAGACTGACAAACAGTTTCTTCCCCTGGGCCATCCAAACTGCAAACAGTCAGAGGTCCCACCCCCCCTCCCTTCCAATGCTCACATGCACAGAATTGAGGACCTTTAACACACCTGTCTTTGCACTTCGCACTTTCATGTATATTGACCCATGCGTGAAACCACTACATTGTATATTTTCCATAATCCTTTGGCCATTTTACTCAATTGTGTGTTCAGCACGCTGCATTCTGATGTACATAGTTCCACCTATGAAGCCACTACCATACCTGTGTATATTTCCATAATCCTGGGCAATTTTTATTTCAGTCATGTGTTTAATCGTGTGTTCTGTAACCATGTTTTATCTAATTCTTCTCTCTTACTTTATTGCACAATAGCCTGGTGGAGCACTCACAATTTTGTTGTACTGTACAATGACAATAAAACCTATTCTGTTCTATATAGGTTCATCCTGGGATCCTGACCTCAGACTATGGGTTTGGGGTCAAAAGGTCAAGGTTAACATTTTCTATACCTTATTACTGTACGAGTAAAGTTAGGGTCATTAAACCTGGTGCACCGGTTCACTCTGAGACCATGACCTCTGATTACAGGTTTGGGGTCAAAAGATCAAGGTTGGCACTCCCTATCCCCTCTTACTGTAGAACATGTAAAGCCCTTTAGAGTCACCAAACTTGCTACACGGGTTCACCTCGGGATTCTGCCCTGCAGCTATGGGTTGTATACTTTGTTGTATATTTGTGGATGATGAGCTTATCATAATGTGGTTCTGCCTCAGTAATTACTGTATATTGAAAGTTGAAAACTGCTCTCCGTCAGTAAGTATTGGGATCTACAAAGAAAACAGAGGGAGGCGATATTGCACTTGCCACAGAGTGCTCTTGTAAATGATGGTTTCATTTATCAAAGGGAAAAGGCTATCCAAGCCTACCTGGCCCTATGTGAAAAAATAATTGCCCCTTAAACCTAATAACTGGTTGCGCCACCCTTTGCAGCAACAACTGCAGTTGAGCATTTGCAATAACTGGCAGTGAGTTTTTTACATTGCTGATGAGGAATTTTGGCTCACTCTTCTATGTAGAATTTTTTTTTTTTAATTTAAGTTTTTGTAAAGGGTATACATGTCATTACAGCATTGCATTGTTTACATTTTCATCACATGTTCCCTTTTTTTTGTTTTTTGACAACATTGGAAGAATAGTTATTACAACACCCTTTTTTTAAGTGAAAGAAAAAGAGAATTAAAGAAAGAACAACAACAACAAAAAAACAAAACAAAAAACAGAACAAGAAAAGACAAAAAACGAAAACAAAACAAAAGAACAAAATAAATAAATAAAATATATAAAAATAAAAGAGCATCTGAGTAGCATTGGAACAAAGAGAGGTGCCATTATTGAAATGGCATTTGTCAAAGATTAGTTCTGATGGAAGACACATATGCGATCCAGGGTTGCCAAAAGTTCAAGAACCCATCCATGTCCTGTCTCAGTGCGAATGTCAACTTTTCCATCGAGTAAATGTCTTGAATCACATTAATCCAATCTTCAGGTGTAGAACAATCCTTCAACATCCATTTTTTAGTTAGAGCTTTTTTACTTGCCAATATTAGAACAGTGAATAAGTATTTTTCTCCTCGTCTTTCCAGTGAGTCCGGTAGTAAACCCAAATACAAAGTTACAAAAGAAAAGGGGACTGTTATTTTGAATAACAGTCAAAGGTTTTTTTTTCTGGGTGATCATAATTTCTGCTCACTTGAGCTTATTTGAGCTTACGAGCATTATTTTGATAACTATGTTTTTTTCTCTCTACCTAATGTTTTGTTCCTTGACCCTTGCCCTCTATTCCCCTCCTGTTGACAGGCGCCTCCATGGCTCGCCGCGTCATTGGGAAGCGCCTATCAGGCGCGCCCAATGTCAAGTCAAATTCCTCGTATGTTTACTTGTTTACTTGTAAATGTGCTTGGCAATAAATTTTATTCTGATTCTGATTCTGAATATTTTCCCCAATATTGTCTGTACATTGGTCCAATATTGGTGGATAACTGGGCATGACCAAAACACATGAAAATGATTTGCAATCTCTTCACCACACAAGCGCCAACAATTCAACCCCTTATGAGTAGATTTGTTTTGTGCAGGTGTTCTGAAAAATCTTACCAAATTTTTCCATCCAAATTCTCTCCGCTGCAGGGATGAGGTACTTTTCCATTGTTGTTTATTTAGCTTTTCCCATATTTCCAGTTGTAAAGTGAAATTCCCCTCTTTTTCCCATTTCTCTTTTATATATGATGTGTTGTCTCCTTTTAAGTCTTGAAGACCTTGGTATATTTTAGAGATGTATCTGATCCCTGGGATCCCTTTATATGCCATTAAGAAGACCTTCAGAACACCTGACTGGGCCCTTTCCAAATCCTCCTTTTTAAGTATATTGTTTATGTGGTGTCTAAGCTGAAAGAACCTGTAAAGGTCTTGATTTATTAGACCTTGTTTTTTCAAATCTTCAAAACTTCTTAAAATTTGCCCTTTAAAAAAATCTTAATATTTTATCAGTCCATTCTCTTTCCACTTTTTAAATCTAGTGTCTGTTTTATTAGGAGTAAAGTCTTGATCATAGGCAATCCATTGCAGAAATCGATAGGGTTCTTTAGTTTGATTCTCTCTAACTATCTTAAACCAAATTTTTAGCGGGGTCTCTATCCACGGGTTAGTGTTATTCAAAAGTTTAGGTAAGGCATTATTCCCTATTATCGCCTGTAGGGGGATGTCACTTGTTATTTGGCATTCCATCTCCTTCCATTGTGCAGTGTAGACTGGGTTACATATCTCTACTAAAGTTTTAATTTGTGCGGCTTTAAAATAGTCCCTGATATTTGGCAGCGTGAGCCCGCCTTTGTCTTTGTTTAGCTGTAGGGTTCTATATCTGATTCTAGGTCTCTTGCCCTGCCATATGAATCTTGAGATCCTTCTGTCCAGTTCTTGCCATGTTTTTTTGGGAGGTTCTACCGGTATTGTTTGGAAGAGGTATAGAAGACGTGGAAGTACAGTGATCCCTCACTTATCGCGGTTAATGGGTTCCAGAACCGACCGCGAAAAGTGAAAAACCGCGAAGTAGCGTCACCCCTCTTTGTGGAATTCCAAGCTGATCTCGTTAGTTTTTTGATACATAAAATAATGTATAAATAATATAAATAATACGTACGTTCATTCTCTCACTCTCTCTCTCTCGGGAGAGAGAAAGAGCGAGAGAATGAAAAGAATCTCGCGAGAGATGCACTCTCGCGAGATTCCCGAGCCGAGTCAACACGAGAACAAAATCTAGAGTCGGGAGCGATCTCTTAGGGGGGAGATACTGGCCAGCGAATCAGAGAGGTGGATTTTGAGTTGTGCGGGCTCTCCGTGTTGATACGTGATGTTCTAATGTATTTTTTCTCAATTTTGAATTTTTGATGAATATTTTTGAAAAATCCGCGATGCACTGAGGGTGCGAAAGGTGAAGCGCGAAGTAGCGAGGGATCACTGTATATTCATTTTGACTGCTTCAATTCTTTGTGCAGTACCCAAGAATGGTATCATATTCCATCTTGCTAGATCAGATTTTACTTTTGCCACCAGTGGATCATAGTTTAGTGTTATAATTTTGTTGAGTTGTTTCGGGATATTGACCCCCAGATAGTTCATAGATTCCATCTCCCAGTTAGTTTTGAGTTTACTTAGTAAATATTGATTTGGGTCATAGTTGAATGTTAAAACTTGGGTTTTATGCATGTTTAGTTCGTACCCCGATAAATCTCCATACTCTGAAAAAACTGAGATTAGTTCTGGAAAATAGGTGTCCGGCTGCCCCAGGTATATTAAAATGTCATCAGCAAAGAGTGCTATTTTATGTTCCTTCTGACCAAGTGTAATACCTTGAATTTTTTGATTCTGTCTTATCCATTGGCTCAGAGGTTCTATGAAGATTGCAAAGAGCAGTGGAGACAAGGGGCAGCCCTGACAACATCCTCTTTCCAGCTCAAAAGATGATGATAAATTACCATTAATCCTTATTTTAGCTGTTGGTTTTTTATATAATGCCTGGATAGTTCTAATGAAGTTGTTATGAAAATTGAAACTGGATAAGATTCTATATAGGAAAGACCAGTCAACCAAATCGAATGCTTTTTCAGCATCTAATCCCAATGTGGCTGCATTTAAGTTATATTTTTTTATATGATGAATTATGTGTAAAGTACGTCTAATGTTGTCTTGTGTCTGTCTTTGTCTTATAAAACCTGTTTGGTCTAAATGAATTAGGTCTGTCAGTATATTTTCTAACCTTTTGGCAAGGATAGTGGTAAAAAGCTTATAGTCCTGATTTAATACACTGATTGGTCTGTAGTTGGAGCAGTCTAGTTTATCCTTTTCAGGTTTAGGTATGACTGCAGTGACCCCTTCTGTCCAGGAGGGGGGGATTTCCCCTGTGCGGAGGACATAGTTAAATGTTTTCAGGAGGAGAGGAGATAGTTGCTGTTTAAAGGTTTTGTACCACTCTGCTGTATAGCCATCTGCTCCTGGGGATTTGTTAGCTTTAAGTTTCATAATTGCTTTTTCTAATTCTTTAGGTTGTATTTCTGACAGTAGTGTTTTATTTTGAGACTCAGTAAGTTGGGGAAGGTTTAATGTGTTTAGGAATGCTTCGGATGCGTTTTTATGTTTTTTGAGGGAGTACAAGTTCTTATAGTAGTTCTCGAAGCTTTTAAGAATATCCTGAATTCTGAATTTTATTTCCTTTGATACTGGGTCTCTGATTTTGTAGATTGCTCTCTCCGTTTGTTGTTTCCTCAATTTATAGGCTAATAATTTTGCCGATTTGCTGCCTGCTTCATAGTATCTTTGTTTCAGAAATGTAAGTTTCTTCTGGATTTCTATTGTGTAGATCTCATTTATTTGTTTTTTAATTTCCTTAATTTTGAGCAAGTCATTAGAATGAGTGTTGTCTTTGTGCTCTTTTTCTAGGTTCTTAAGTTCTGACTCTAATGTGGTTAGTTTTTCTTGTCTCAGTTTCTTTTGGATTGCCAGTTTTGCAATAATCTTTCCCCTTATTACAGCTTTGCATGCATCCCACAGTATTAAAGGGGATACTTCTCCATTATAGTTTTCTTCCAAATATCTGAGAATATCTGATTCCAATTCTCTGGAATCTCCGGTTCCAGTTCCGCCGGACTGGTGGCGCCACACGAGTCGGCTGCCCGTTGCAACAGCCTTTTTTTTAATCTTCCTTCTTCTTTCTACACCTTTCACTCTGTATATATATCACGGATGCACGGATCGCCCCGGGGGTCTCCCGGGTTGGTGGACGAAGCCACTGTTTGCAGCGGGAGACGTTACTGCGGGGAGAAGCTGGTGCTAGCTAGCACTTGGCCGCCGCCCGGTGCTAATGGGAAACTCGACATACCGGGAGCTGTAGTGAAAACGACGCGGGTGCCGGGCTGGAGTTTAGGCGGCGTGCAAGAAATATAAGACAGAATAATAAAGAGCAATGGCAAGAACCAAGCAGACCGCCCGTAAAATCTACTGGAGGAAGAAGCCCCCCAGGAGACAGCTAGCCACCAGGGCTGCTCGGAGAGGCGCTCCGGCCACCGGCAGAGTGAAGAGGCCTCGCCGTCACAGGCCCGTGGCTCTGAGAGAGATCCGTCGCTACCAGAAATCCACGGAGCTGCTCATCCGTAAGCTGCCCGTCCAGCGTCTGGTGAGGGAGATCGCTCAGGACTTCAAGACCCACCTGCGCTTCCTGAGCTTCGCCGTCATGGCTCTGCAGGAGACCAGCGAGGCCCACCTGGTGGGTCTCTTCTTCGCCAAGAGGGTCACCATCATGCCCAAAGACTTCCAGCTGGCCCGCCGCATCCGCGGAGAGAGAGCTTAGACTTTCTGCTGCACATTCACCAACCATAATGCTCCGCACTGTGTGTCTATATATATACATTTATAGTAATATGTACATATGTTTACTAGATGTTGTTTTTTCTTGCCTTCTGATTGTTGCTCTGAGTGTTGCTATCCCTGTGCTGTTGCAATCCTGGAATTTCCCCATTGTGGGACTAATAAAGGCTTATCTTATCTTATCTTATCTTAATTCATCTTTCAGTGGTCCTTTCAGGACATTTGAATTTAACCTCCAAGAAAATGTATTATTTGTGTATTTTTGGATACTTAAGTCCATATAGATGGGACTGTGGTCAGAGAGATCCATCAGTCCTATTTTACATGTTTTTACTCTTCCAATGTCTCTATTAAACATAAAAAAATAGTCAGTCCTTGAATATGATGAATGTGGTGCTGAGTAAAATGTATAATCTTTTACACTGGGGTTGAATTCCCTCCACACATCACAGATTCCCATTTCTTTTAGTAGCATCCGAGTTTTCTTACTTTGAGTGTTATTTTGATGTGGAAAATTACCTGATGCATCCCGGTATGGATTCAGTCTTAGATTGAAGTCTCCACCACATATCACTAAACCTTGGGCTTTAGTTATCATTAGGTCAAATACATTTTTATAAAATTTCCAGTTAGCCCCTGGAGGTGCATATACATTCAGCAGGGTGATATCTTCTCCCTCTAGCCGCCCAAGTACCAAACTGTATCTCCCTTCTTTATCTTTGTGTTCTGATTTTTTTTCAAATATAATTTTGGTTGAGATCAATGTCGCTACTCCCCTCCTCCTCCCTGACTTATATGAAGATGAAGAGATCATTTTAAACCCTTGTCTATTGAGTTTAGTGTGCTCCACGTCTATTAGGTGGGTTTCTTGTAAAAATATTATTCCTGCTTTGTCTTTTTTCATTTTGCCTAGAATCTTGGATCTTTTAACTGGATTCAAGATCCCTTTTACATTATATGAGATTATTTTGGTTACACCCTGTTTCTCCATTGTGTTGTCTTATTTAGTATAACAGTGTGGTGGCCCTCTTTTATGCTACTCAGAAACTGAAAGAACATTAAGAACATAAAAAACATTAAGAACATAGTGTATAAAACTTTAAAACAAAAAACTGACAAAAGAACTTCCTGAGCTGAGGTCTTTTTAGAGACCCTGGAAGAGCCTTGATGGTGTGTAGGCTCTGAGGGAAATTCCTCAGATTCCGTTACGTGCTGAGGGCCCTCTGTTACCCCTGTAAGTTGTCCCATGTTTTTAACGTGAATTTCAGATCCCAATCCGAACTTGTAATGATTTTTTTTTTTTTTAATGCCTATACCCTATGAAGTTGTGTGCACCCTCCCACCACCATCACAGCAAACATTCACGTTAATACAGTATTTGTTAGTGTGGAGAGAACATGTGGATCATTGTCACATTTCTATTTTAACAAGTTTTTCTTTTTTTTTTAAAAGACATTTGTTTCTAGTATTATGACTGTTCCATTAAGTGTTTTACCACATGCTGATTCTGCATCTCCTTTAATGTTTGTTACCTTGTAGGAGGGGGGTTGGATGTGCAGATTGACTAAAAAAATTCGTTATTCCCTCCTGAAGACAGCCAGTTTTTCCTTGTAGTTCTGGCGCTGGGTTTCCCGCTGTTGGCCCGAGGATTTTGAGGGTCTCTGTGTGGACCACGATTGAGCCTTGATTCTTTCGATCGAGTCTGCTGCGGGTTTAAACACCGTTACCGGGAGTCCTCTTCTCGCCATATCCGAGGTTGCTTCTTCCACCGAGTTATAGAGACATGTCTCTTCCCCGTAGAAAACCCTCAGCTTCGCCGGGAATGGTGTCTGAAAGCGCAGTTTTTTCTCTCGTAGTACCTTTTTAGCGTCATTGTATTCCCGACGCTTTTTAAGGACCTCCGGGGCGTAATCGTGTTCCACGAAAACTTTTCTCTCTTGGTGCATAAATCCTTTTTTCTGCCAAGCCAGTCTTACAACCTCTTCTTTTATTTTGAAGTTGGAAAACCGCACCACCACCGATCTTGGTGGCGCTTCCGCCGCCGGCCTAGGGGCTAATGTATGGTGCGCCCTTTCTATCTTCAAGTCGGTGGATTGGGGAATATCCAACTTTTCTCTCAATAAGGATTCCACGCATGCCGCCATTGTGGTGAAACCATCCTCGACTCCTTCTTTCAGACCATGAATTCTTATGTTGTCTCTTCTTAGTCTGCCTTCTTGGTCGGTTAGCTTAGCCTCCAGTCTTGACTGTCTATTGTGTAGATCGTGCACGACGTCTTCCAGCCCTTTTATTCTTTCCTCTGCTTCCAAGATTCGTTCCTCGGCCTGGTCCACTCTGCTGTTCGTCCTTTTTATTTCTTCTTTGATTTCATGAAATTCGGCCCAACACTCTTGGCGAAATTGTCTTAATTCTTTATATACCATTTTTAAGCTAACCTTTTTGCTAGCTTCATTCAGCTCCTCATCTTCTGAATGGAAATCCTCCGGATCGGATTCTTCAGCCGATGCGTGTGCTGGCCTGGTAAAAGTCGATCTCTTCTGTTTTCCTTTAGGCATGATGACTTTGTCTTTTGATTTTCACTCTTCCAAAAATCCATTAAATATGATTTTCAAGGTATTTTCCTGGATTAGGTCTGTGAGCTTCAGCGTTAAGCTGCTACCACCATGGTGTCCAGACCGGAAGTCAGAATTTTTTAATTTAGCCACATCAGAGGGCTTGAGCTTGAGGTCACAAACTTATGACTGACATTCTCCTTCAGGATTTTCTGGTAAAGAGCAGAATTCATGGTTCCATCAGTTACAGCAAGTCACCCAGGTCCAGAAGCGATAAAGCAGCCCCAGACCATCACACTACTACCACTATGTTTGACTGTTGGGTGTGGTTAGTGAAACTGAACTCAGCTTTCCAAAAAAAATGTGATTAATGGCAGTTAGTTCATGATGTAACAAAATTACTTTTTCACATAGGGCCAGGTAGGTTTGGATATTTTTTTTTTCCTTTAATAAATGAAATTATTATTTAAAAACTGCATTTTGTATTAATCAGGCTATCTAGTCTAATATTAAAATTTGTTTGATCTGAAACATTTATGTTTGCATATTTGTCACATTTAAGACATCAGAAAGAGGACAAATACTTTTTCACAGCACTGTATGTGATTTCAGAAAATATTGCAACTCCTCCTAGGCAGTTTCCCCAATACTCATGAAACTCACACACAGTGTTCTGCAGGTGGGTCTACATCCACCTGGGAAAACAAATATCTGGTGGGATGAGTAGAATATATAGAGTAGTCATAGCTAACTAGGCTAGCTGCGCTGTCATGTATGTGGCTTCAGAAGCTCACAGGGACCTGTCTATACCCAGCTCCAATTGTTATGTCACCAGCAGAAGCAAATCTGAATGAGACCTAGGTGGATCCTAACAAAGTGACAGCGTTGTTTTCCTTAGTTTTTGCATTTGTAGCAAGGGGGAGACCTTCAATAGTCAGACCAAGGGAAAACAAAATAACTAGAATGTCCTTAAAAATTCCAGTGGGTTATTTAGACTGTAAACTAAAAAAGAGAAACTTTAGATTAAATACTGTTAATATGGCCATCTTTTTACCAAGCTTCATCAGTTCCTTAAGAATATCAGAAATTCAAGGGGGATATACAGTGATGTAAAGAAGTGTTTTCCCCCTAACTGATTTCTCATTTTTTTTGTATGTTTGTCACACTTAAATATTACAAATCATGAAACAAATTTAAATATTAGACTGTGGTGACCCACCACAATCTACAGGGACATTTATCCTCACACTCGGAAGGTCTGGAAGAAGCAGAGGACCATTCACATACGGACAGAGAGCCCCTGGGGGGACAACCAGAACAATGGACTATTGTTTATACATCCCCGGATTAAGGAGAAGGCGTCCGGGCGCCAGTTGGTCAGGCTAATCATATGTATTGACTGATATGTATATCAATATGCTAATGTGCCATGCATTCTCTCTGTCTGTATAACATATAAAAGAGCTGACGATACATGCCTCAGCAACACACCACAACACACAGCAGTACAGCACAGTAGCGCACAGCGCTACAAGTGCGTCTCATTTCAATGGAGGAAATAAAACTCTGTAACCTTCCAGCTCATCATATCTCGCCTGAACTTATTCCTCCACACTGGTGACTCAACGTGCCATGGTGCGCCTCTCGCCTGATCTTTTCCCTCCACACTGGTGACCTGATGAGAGAGAATGACCGTCTGCTCCCTCTCACCGCGCTGTGGACCCCAGAGGACCAGAGAACGCCTGCAACTTCTTCATCCTCACCGGAGCACGCTCCCCAGAGCGGGCAGCGCTGGGGACCGACACGCACCATGAACGATGACACGAGCGAAACAAAGGAAGCAGCCTGAACAGCGACGGACATCAGCACCGACTGCGTTGATTTCCACCAAGCTCCCCGAACCTGATTAACCTCACAACAGCGGACCTCCCGCGCACAGAAGTCCGACACACACACCACAGGATTACGAGGACAGCGCAACTGCCAGCTTGTGGTCACTGCGCCAAGTGCGCGCCACTCACAGGGTCAAGCCGGCTCCACAGACTGATACATCGTCCTCCGCCGCTGCACATGCCTGAGAAACACGGCCGATTGCCACCCTCAGAACCTTCAGGGCTGCTCACGCTCCTGAAGCAGACGTGCAGCCCGCACACAGGACATTGTATAGGTTTCTCAGCCACGGCGCACACTGGGAGTTTAGCCGATTGCTGTCCCCGGTGGCTTTAGGGCTGCTGCCGCACCTAAAAGCCAAACCGCCAAGTCCCTCACACAGCTGCAGTTGTTCTCACAGCCACTACGCATCCTCGGGGAATTTGGCCGTTCGCTTTCCCCACATCCTTGCTGCACCGAGCCGCGAGAGGAGTCAGAGACTTTATATTTTTTTCACAGCTGCTGCGGATCACTGCCCCTGGTTTACCGGGAAAGTCCCTCACCACCACGGATCCACACGCAATTTTTGCGCAGCCCAGACACCTTTGATGTCCCGGGCCGGCACTCACTTACTCCCACCCCCTCCCCCTCCTCCTCCACAGCGCTCTTCCCGCACCTCACTCCCTAAAGCCGACCGATCGCCGTCTTGTTCCATTATGCACAACGTGAACCGGCCCCATGCACCCACGGTCCACGGCCGTTCAACGTGAGCAGAGCACACTGTCTTTTCCACCCCTCCCCCGTCCCCCCCACGGACTGACAAGCCATCCGACACTCCTCTACAGCAGGACAGTTCTACCGGAGCTGGAGCCCAAACGACAACGGGGGGAGGGGGTCACAGCCCCTTCTGAGTGTTCTGAGGGGTGGGGGGAGCCCTGTGATGACCCACCACAATCTACAGGGACCTTCATCCTCACACTCAGAAGGTCCAGAAGAAGCAGAGGACCATTCACATATGGACAGAGAGCCCCTGGCGGGACAACCAGAACAATGGACTATTGTTTATACATCCCCGGATTAAGGAGAAGACGTCCGGGCGCCAGTTGGTCAGGCTAATCATATGTATTGACTGATATGTATATCAATATGCTAATGTGCCATGCATTCTCTCTGTCTGTATAACATATAAAAGAGCTGACGATACATGCCTCAGCAACACACCACAACACACAGCAGTACAGCACAGTAGCGCACAGCGCTACAAGTACATCTCATTTTGATGGAGGAAATAAAACTCTGCAACCTTCCAGCTCGTCATATCTCACCTGAACTTATTCCTCCACAAGACAAAGATAACACAAGTAAACACAAAATGCAGTTTTTAAATGAAGGTGTTTACTATTAAGGGGAAAAAAAAAATCAAAACCTACATGGCCCTGTGTGAAAAATGATTGCCACCCCCCCATTAAAACATAAATTAACTGGTTTATCACCGTTTACTGCCACAGATTATTGCCACACCTGTTCTCAATCAAGAAATCACTTAAATAGGACCTGCCTGACAAAATGAAGTAGAACAAAAATATCCTCAAAAGCTAGACATCATGCTGTGATCCAAACAAATTCAGGAATAAATGAGAAACAAAGTAATTGAGATCCACCAGTCTGGAAAAGGTTATAAATCCATTCTAAAGCTTTGGGACTCCAGCGAACCACAGTGAGAGCCATTATCCACAAATGGCAAAAACATGGAACAGTGGTGAACCTTTCCAGGAATGGCCGGCCGACCAAAATTACCACAAGAGCGCAGTGACGACTCATCCAAGAGGTCACAAAAGAACCCACAACAACATCCAAAGAACTGCAGGCCTCACTTGCCTCAGTTAAGGTCAGTGTTCATGACTCCACCATAAGAGTCATGAACAATGACTCTTATGAACAATGAATTTTCCAAGATGAAAACCACTGCTGAGCAAAAAGAACATAAAGGCTTGTCTCAGTTTTGCCAGAAAATGGCAAATTTGATGATCCCAAAGACTTTTGAGAAAATACTTTTTGGAAGATGTGTGTCCCATTACATCCAGTGTAAAAGTAACACAGCATTTCCTAAAAGGAACATCATACGAACGGTAAAATATGGTGGTGGTAGTGTGATGGTCTGGGGCTGTTTTGCTGCTTCAGGACCTGGAAGACTTGCTGTGGTAAATGGAACCATGAATTCTGCTGTCTACCAAAAAATTCTGAAGTAGAATGCCCGGCCATCTGTTCATGATCTCAAGCTGAAGCACACTTGGGTTCTGCAGCAGGACAATGATCCAAAACACACCAGCAAGTCCACCTCTGAATGGCTTAAGAAAAACAAAATGAAGACTTTGGAGTGGCCTAGTCAAAGTCCTGACCTGAATCCAATTGAAATGCTGTGGCATGACCTTAAAAAGGCAGTTCATTCTCAAAAACCCTCCATTGTTGTGGAATTACAACAATTCTGCAAAGATGAGTGGGCCAAAATTCCTTCACAATGCTGTAAAAGACTCATTGTCAGTTATCGCAAATGCTTGATTGCAGTTGTTGCTGCTAAGGGTGGCCCAACCAGTTATTAGGTTTAGGGGGCAATCACTTTTTCACACAGGGCCATGTCGGTTTGGATTTTTTTCCCCTTAATAATAAACACCTTCATTTAGAAACTGCATTTTGTGTTTACTTGTGTTATCTCTGTTTAATATCTAAATTTGTTTGATGATCTGAAACATTTAAGTGTCACAAACACACAAAAAAATGAGAAATCAGGACGGGGCACACACTTTTTCACACCACTGTAAATGCTGTTAGTTACAATAGAAGCTCAGCAAAGAGGGGAACATCATTATCTTTGTGTTTGCACGCTGCAGAATTTAAATTCAAGCCAAATAAAGACCTTGAAGCCACCTTTGTGAGCTTGTCTGCATGGTTTGCATCAGCTCCATGTCCCTGAAGTGCAAACGCTTCTCAGCAGTCTCCGCACAGTCAGAGTAATCCTTCTCGCTGCCTAATTGATACAAATGAGCGGGAGGCCGATTGGACTGGGGAGGGTAGAGGTGGGGGCCTGTTGGAGTTCATTTTCCTCAGTAAAACTCTGTGTTTCACTTACAGTCAGGCAGAGATGGAATTTCATTATCCCAAGTGGGAGCGGGGGAATCTCTAATGTAGACCGATGTATTCAGACGACAGCAAACACATGTTAAGCATAAGGGGTTATCCATCCATCCATCCATCCATCCATCTTCTACCACTTTTCCGGAGGTCCGGGTCGCGGAGGCAGCAGTTCAAGCAGAGAAGCCCAGACTTCCCTCTACCCAGCCACCTGCTCCAGCTCTTCAGAGAGAATACCAAGGCGTTCCCAGACCAGCTGGGAGACATAGTCTCTCCACCGAGTCCTGGGTCTGCCCCGGGGTCTCCTCCCAGTGGGACATGCCTGAAACACCTCAAGTGGGAGGCGTCCAGGAGGCATCCTAATCAGATGCCCATACCACCTCAACTGACTCCTTTCAATGTGGAGGAGCAGCGGTTCTACTCTGAGCCTCTCCCGGATCACTGAGCTCCTCACTCTATCTGTGAGGGTGAGTCCAGCAATCCTACGGAGAAAGCTCATTTCAGCCGCTTGTATCAGCGATCTTGTTCTTTCGGTCATTACCCAAAGCTCGTGACCATAGGTGAGAGTAGGAACGTAGATTGACTGGTAAATTGACAGCTTTGCCTTAGAACTCAGCTCCCTCTTCACCACAACAGACCGGTACAACATCTGCATCACTGCAGATGCTGCTCCAATCCGTCTGTCAATCTCTCGCTCCATTTTCCCCCTCACTCGTGAACAAGACCCCAAGATACTTAAACTCCTCCACTTGGGGCAGGAGCCTGTCCCCAACCCAGAGAGGACAATCCACCTTTTTCCGGCTGAGGACCATGGACTCGGACTTGGAGGTGCTGATTCTCATCCCAGCCGCTTCACACTCAGCGGCAAACCGTCCCAGCAAGAGCTGTAGGTCATTGCTGGATGAAGCCAACAGGACAACATCATCTGAAAACAACAGAGATGAGATCCTGTGGTCACCAAGCATGACACCCTCCATTCCCTGGCTGCGCATAGAAATCCTGTCCATAAAAATTATGAACAGGATCGGTGACAAAGGGCAGCCCTGGTGGATCCCAAGCTTTCTAAACTGGCTGTTCTTAATGACTGCTGTTATATATTTATGTATGTATGTACTTGTATTATTTATTGGGTTTTATTTCATTCATTATGTACTACATCCATTGTGTATGTGTGGATTGTGTGGTTGCAGCACGGGTGTCAAGCCCAAGACAAATTTCCCCTTGAGGGACAATAAAGTTTATCTTATCTTATCTTATCTTACAGTATCTTTACCCGGGTGTCCAAGACATACGGTCGCAGGTCTGATAATACGATAACAAAATCGATCATCGGCCTGCGACCTAGGGTGTCCTAGTGCCAGGTGCACATATGGACACCCTTATGCTTGAACATGGTGTTCGTTATGGACAAACTGTGGTTAGCACAGAAGTCCAATAACTGAACACCACTCGGGTTCAGATTGGGCCGGCCGTTCCTCCCCATCACCTCCCTCCAGGTTTCACTGTTGTTGCCCACGTGCGCATTAAGTCCCCCAGTAGGACAATGGAGTCTCCAAGAGGAGCACCCTCCAGCACCCCAGTCACAGACTCCAAAAAGGGTGGGTACTATGAAACATCCCCCTCATGGATCGTCACCTTATCGTGGTGGGGGAGTTTGCGTGCCCCAGTGATCCCAGGAGCTATGTTGTCTGGGGCAATTTGCCTCTGATAGGGTCACCCAAGACAAACTGGTCCTGGGTGAAGGGCCAGACTAAGAACGATCCAACAGACTCTCATGATAAATTCTATATCAAGGATTCAGTGTACCCCGCCCAGTATGGGGTTACCGGGGCCCCACCCTGGAGCCAGGCATGGGGGAGGGGCTCAAAGGCTAGTGTCTGGTGACCGGGTTTCCACCCATGGGACCCGGCCGGGCTCAGCCCGAAGGAGTTACATGGGTCCGCCCTCCAGTGGGCTCACCACCTGCAGGAGGGATCATGGGGGTCCGGTACTATGTGGATTAGGTGGCGGTCAAAGGCGGAGACCTTGGCGGACTGATCCCAAGCTTTCTAAACTGGCTTTTAGTACGTGGAATGTCACCTCTCTGGTGGGGAAGGAGCCTGAGCTGGTGTACAAGGTTGAGAGATACCGGCTAGATATAGTCGGCCTCACCTCAACACACAGCTCCGGTTCCGGAACCGGTCTCCTGGAGAGGGGCTGGAGCTTGGTCTTTTCTGGAGTTGCCCCGGGTGAGAGGCGACGAGCAGGGGTGGGTATTCTTGTATCCCCCCACCTTGCTGCCTCTATGTTGGAGTTTTCCCCGGTGGACGAAAGGGTTGCTTCCCTGTGCCTTCGGGTTGGGAAATGAGTCCTGACCATCATTTGTGCCTATGCACCATAAGGGGTTATATGTTTCTTAAACGGTGTAAGTTGCAAAATGTGAATTTATGCAGTCAGGTGTACACGTTTCCATGGTCTACTCCTTTTGGCCACTGAAACCATCAGCTAACCAAGGACTCTAGTTCAAAACTTTGTGATTTATTGAAAGAATTCATATTTATTCCAACAGTGCAGGATCTGCTGTTAAGATCTTGTTTTTCTCTTTGTTGCGCTCCCCCAAGCTAGATGCAGTCCATGCTTCATGCAGCCCTTGAGTAACAGCCACAAATTGTCCATGGAGTAAATTTACCTATGTCTATATTACAGACTTGTGGAATTATTTCACTGATATTCAAGGTCAATTCAAATACTCTTGATAATCAGTGTGGGATTTCATAAATGTTCTATTACACTGGCGCATCAGCTGTAAAGTCATTCAGAATTTCTTTCATATTCACAAATTAAAACAATGAACCAGAAAGTAGCACATCATGTCCTTGTTTCAATCTGCAAGACCAAACTGATGCTCCCCCCCCCCCAAAAAAAAAGCTTGGAAAGGAGCAAAAGAGGATTGCTGATGATAGAAACACATACAGGATCTTGAGTGACAATTACAAGACTCCTATGTGAAGCAGTGCTATTGACAAGAAGCCTCTGCAAAGTCCCATTGTTTAAAACAAGATGCACTAAAGAGGTTGCAGTTTGCCAAAGAACACACTGACTGGTCTAAAGAGAAATGGTGCAACATTTTGTGGATTGATGAAAGCAAGATTGTTCTTTTTGTGTCTAAGGGCTGCAGACAGTTTGTCAGATTAACCCCAAACACTGAATTCAAGCAAGAGCACACTGTGAAGACAGTCAAGCATGGTAGCGCAAGCATCATGATATGAGGCTGTTTCTCATGCTATGGTGTCAGGGCCTATTTACGTACCACATACCAGGGATCATGGATCAGTTTGAATACATTAAAATACTTGAAAAGGTCATGTTACTTATGCCCAAAAGCTAAGGCTAACTCCTGGGGAGCCCCTCCTCCTGTTACGACTCAAGCTCTTTTAAAAGCAAAGATTTCTTGACATTTTAATGTTTCAGCATCATGCTAATTAGGCTACTAATGAGAGAGGCATGTGTCAAGACAGAAACAAACATGACGGGCAGGAAGTCCAGCATGGGAAGCCGTAGGCAAGGAAGATGGACATGGATGTGGTGAGCTTCTACAAGAAACCCAAGAGTAATGAACAGGAAAGCGTGTTGCCTTCATCTGTGGCAAAAAGGGATAAAAAGAGCTGCAGTGGAGCAGAAATTTGCATGTCAATACAATTTTAGTTTTACCGGACCAGTCTGAAGCCATTTGTCAAAAAATGTTCAGACGTCGCCCACAAAAGCAATTCTGTATCAACTCTACATCTCTGATAAAATGAACTTGTTTGAGCAGGCTTCAGAACTCAACCTTGGCAGAAGTAGTTAGACTTATGATTAAAGAACTAAAGACATGGGGGCGGGGAGCAACTCAGGCTGGACGCCTGGTGTGTACACAGATGCATTTTTAAGAAATTACAGCAATCCTGGACATTACTGCAGATATTATACTGGCACTTCAAACTAAAAACCTTGTTTTATGCCCCAAGCTCTCAGTTAACTTTGTAGGATAGATTGTAGTTCCTGTTGTTCCTCTAAAAACCTGTCAGTGTGTTGTTTTGAACGATTTTGACTTAAGATGGAGCCAGCAGCTCTGTTGGCACTGTCAAAATTGTGCCACGGCTACGATGGCTTCTGCTGAGAACAGGGCGATAAGGAGAGCTTTTCCATGGACGGCGGGCTGAAAGAATTCTCCACTCCTATTTCTCCTGCACAGAGACATGTTTTCCATTACAAACCACCAAGAGTTCCAAGCTGAATGGCGAGTAATCTCTCATTTCTGTTGAAGAGGTTGATCTCCTTTGGCGGGTGGCCTGCTGGAAGCTCTGTGGCCAGTTTTCTCCTAATTAAAAAGCACATGACACTGGAAGAAAATTTCTAGGGTGTTGCAAGATAAATGACCAAAAAAAGCTCTATATACCACAACATGTAATGGCGCTTTTAACTTTGTTTACTTTTCTGAAAGATAAGGTAAGCTATGGTTTTTCAACTTTCTCCTATTGTTAGTCAGCCATTGAAAGGCTGCTTGAATCCAGATTTAAAAATACAATTACATAGAAATACTTGATCAGAAGTTCACATATTTATGCAAACTATGTCCCAGTGGCCTCAGGCTTTTCTCTCTGCTTAACAGCAACCGGACGTGTTCGACTCTTGTAATTCTCGAGTCAGCAAAATTTGCATTAACCCCAAATCGGACCCACAATGGACCCAATTAGCCAAAGGAATGATGGAAAAAAAAAGGCAATTTGGTTATCCACTGCTACTGGTTAAGTCCACTGAGACCATGTGACGTGTTTCTTTTTCCAATTCCAAACTCAAGCAACCAGTAATTAGAAACCAATTCGCTGACACAGCACCGGTTAATAACAAATCTTATTTCCTGCTTCATGCCGGACGTCTGGAATCTCTTCAGTTTCTCTGCAATGATCTTTTTGTTGCAACAGCAGCACACAGGAAAAACAAGAAGAAATGGTTTAAACTCAACTATAGGTGCATCTTACTAAATTAGAATATCATCGAAAAGTTGATTTATTTCAGTAATTCAATTCATAAACTAAAACTCATTTTATATAGATTCATTACAGACAGAGTGATATATTTCAAGTGTTTATTTCTTTTATTTTTGATGGTTATGGCTTGCAGCTCATGAAAACCCGAAAATCAGTTTCTCAAAAAAGTTAGAATATTACTATATTATTATTATTATTATTATTATTATTATTATTATTATTAAGATCAATTTTTAAAAAATTGTTTTGTTTTTTATTAAATAGAAATGCTGTCCGACTAAAAGTATTTCCATGCACTCACTCAATACTTGGTCAAGGCTCTTTTTGCATGAATTAATACTGCATCACTGTGGCATGGCATGAAGGTGATCAGCCTGTGTTACTGCTGAGGTGTTATGAAGGCCCAGGTTGCTTTGCTAGTGGCCTTCAGCTCATCTGCATTGTTGGGCCTGGTGTCTCTCATCTCCCTGTTGACGATACTTCATGGATTCTGTATGGGGTTTAGGTCAGGAGAGTTTGCTGGCCAGTAAAATATGGTGATACCATGGTCATTAAACCAGGCTTTGGTACTTTTGGAAGCAGTGTGGGCAGGTGCCAAATCCTGCTGGAAAATGAAATCAGCATCTCCATAAACCTTGTCAGCAGAGGGAAGCATGAAGTGCTCTAAAATGTCCTGGTAGACAGCTGCATTAACGTTGGACTTGATAAAACACAGTGGACGAACACCAGCAGATGACATGGCTCCCCAAATCAGATGCCAAGTCCTGTCACTTGGAAATCAAGGTACCAGAGTCTGCAAGAAGAGTGAACAGGCACGGAATCCAAGTTGCTTGAGGTCCAGTGTGAAGTTTCCACAGTCAATGATGATATGTGGAGCCATGCCATCAACTGGTGTTTTTCAGCTGTGTTTAATCAAGTCCAATGTCAGTGCAGCCATCTAACAGGAAATTTTAGAGCACTTCATGCTTCCCTCTGCTGACAAGCTTTATGGAGATGCTGATTTCATTTTCCAGCAGGACATGGCACCTGCCCACACTGCCAAAAGTACAAATACCTGGTTTAGCAACCATGGTATCTCTGTTTCTGATTAGCCAGCAAACTCTCCTGACCTAAATTCCATAGAGAATCTATAGAATATTGTCAAGAGAAAGATGAAATACACCAGATCCAATAATGCAGACGAGCTGAAGGCTGCTATCAAAGCAACCTGGGCTTCCATAACACCTCAGCAGTAACAAAATCCCGCAAATTCATCTATGCAGACGACATCTGTTTGGCATTCCAAGCACCAGACTTTGAACCACTGGAACGGGTGCTCACGGAAGATCTTGCTAAACTGGACCAGTTCTGCAAAATCTGGCGCCTAAAACCAAGCCCAGCAAAAACCGTCTCCAGTGTATTTCATCTCCACAATGCAAAAGCTGCCAGAGAACTAAACATCCACCTGAGCGGACTCAAGCTTAAGCATGCCCCAAATCCAACTTATCTTGGAGTGACCCTTGATAGGACCTTACCCTTCAAGGAACATCTAAAGGGGACGGCTGCTAAGGTGAAAGTACGAAACAACCTGCTCTGCAAGCTCGCTGGTGCAAAATGGGGGGCGGCAGTCTCCACCCTGCGCACCTCAGCACTGGCCCTTTCATACTCTGTAGCAGAATATTGTGCCCCTGTCTGGTCCAGGTCATCTTACACACACCATGTAGACACCCAGCTCAACTCAACCATGAGAACTATAACTGGAACAATCCGCTCAACACCACTCCCCTGGCTCTCTGTACTGTCAAACATAGCCCCTCCACACATCCGGCGAGCAGCATTAACTCAAAGGATGCTCCAAAAAGTTAAAGATTTTCCTCACTTACCAATCCATGCAGATATCTACACCCCACCCACTGCCCGACTTTCATCCAGACGGCCGATTTGGAAAAACCCTCCCCCAGCTGACTTTACCATCCAGACAGCTTGGCAAGAGGAATGGGAGACCAAGGAGGTCCCAAACAAACAGCTGGTGATAAACCCCAACCAACAGGTCCCGGGCACCAACCTCCCAAGGAGACAGTGGTCTACACTCAATCGCTTCAGGACTGGACATGGCCCCTGCTTGGCCAGCCTTCACAGATGGGGCAGTAGCCCTAGCCCACTGTGCGCATGTGGAGAGGAGCAAACTATGGAACACATCATAGAGGCTTGCCCGCTCCAAAGACTGGAAGGAGGATTACACACCCTCCATACAGCAAACCAGGAGGCAACTGCTTGGCTTAAGGACTTTGCATTCGCTAAATAAATAAAATAGTAACACAGGCTGACTGCCTCCATGCCATGCTGAATTGATTCAGTAATTATGCAAAAGGAGCCCCGACCAAGTATTGAGTGCATACAGTGCATACAGAAACTTTTTCCACATTTTGTTATGTTACAGCCTTATTCCTAAAGGGATTAAATTAATTTTTTCCTCAAAATTCTACACACAATACCCCATAATGACAACGTGAAAAAAGTTTTTTTGATATTTTTGCAAAGTTATTAAAAATTGAAAAAACCTAAGAAATCACATGTACTTAAGTATTCACAGCCTTTGCTCAATACTTTGTTGATGCACCTTTGGCAGCAATCACAGCCTCAAGTTTTTTTGAATATTATGTCACAAGCTTGGCACACCTATCTTTGGGCAGTTTTACCCATTCCTTTTTGCAGCACCTCTCAAGTGCCATCAGGTTGGATGGGAAGCGTCAGCACACAGTCATTTTCAGATCTCTCCAGAGATGTTCAATTGGATTCAAGTCTGGGCTCTGGCTGGGCCACTCAAGGACATTCACAGAGTTGTCCTGAAGCCACTCCTTTGATACCTTGGTTGTGTGCTTAAGGTTGTTGTCCTGCTGAAAGATGAACCATCGCTCCAGTCTGAGGTCAAGAGTGCTCTGGAGCAGTTTTTCGTCCAGGATGTCTCTGTACATTGCTGCATTCATCTTTCCCTCTAGCTTGACTAGTCTCCCAGTTCCTGCCGCTGAAAAACATCCCCACAGCATGATGCTGCCCCACCATTGGCATGGTTGTGAGTGGTGCCTGGTTTCCTCCAAACATGACACCTGGCATTCACACCAAAGAGTTCAATCTTTGTCTCACCAAACCAGAGAATTTTGTTTCTCATGGTCTGAGAGTCCTTCAGGTGCCTTTTGACAAACTCCAGGCAGCCTGCCATGTGCCTTTTACTAAGGAGTGGCTTCCGTCTGGCCACTCTACCATACAGGCCTGATTGGTGGATTGCTGCAGAGATGGTTGTCCTTCTGGAAGGTTCTTCTCTCTCCACAGAGGAACGCTGGAGCTCTGACTGAGTGACCATCGGATTCTTGGTCACCTCCCTGACTAAGGCCCTTCTCCCCTGATCGCTCAGTTTAGACGGCTGTCCAGCTCTAGGAACAGTCCTGGTAGTTCCGAACTTCTTCCATTTACGGATGATGGAAGCCACTGTGCTCATTGGGATCTTCAAAGCAGCAGAAATGTTTCTGTACCCTTCCCCAGATTTGTGCCTCAAGACAATTCTGTTTCAGAGGTCTACAGACAATTCCTTTGACTTCATGCTTGGTTTGTGCTTTGACATGCACTGTCAACTGTGGGACCTTATATAGACAGGTGTGTGCCTTTCCAAATCATGTTCAATCAACTGAATTTACCACAGGTGGACTACAATGAAGCTGTAGAAACATCTCAAGGATGATCAGTGGAAACAGGATGCACCTGAGCTCAATTTTGACCTTCACGACAAAGGCTGTGAATACTTGTGTACATGTGATTTCTTAGATTTTATTTTTAATAAATTTGCAAAAATCTCAATTTTTTTTTCACATTGTCATTATGGGGTATTGTGTGTAGAATTTTGAGGGGAAAAAATGAATTTAATCCCTTTTGGAATAAGGCTGTCACATAACAAAATGTAGAAAAAGTGAAGTACTGTGAATACTTTACGGATGCACTGTACATGGACATACTTTTCAGTTAGCCAACATTTCTATTAAAAATCAATTAAAAAAAAATTTATGTAATCTAATTTTTTGAGAAACTGAATTTGGGGTTTTCATTTGCTGCAAGCCATAACCATCAAAATTAAAAGAAATAAATACTTGAAATATATCACTCTGTGTGTAATGAATCTATATAATATATGAGTTTCACTTTTTGAATTGAATTACTGAACTAAATCAACTTTTTGATGACATTCTATTTTATTGAGATGCACCTGTATAGGATACAAGTTACACACAAACTTGAACTGATGAGGCCAGGGGTCTGCAACCTGTGGCTCCACATGTGGATCTTATGCGCATAGTCACTGGCTCCCTATGGTTTCTACAAAAACACCAAAAACAGCCTAATAAATTTATATTAAATAGCAAAGTTTTGAGTGAAGTATTGCAAAGTTACAAGTAAAATGTCAGTTTATAAGGAAATTTTGAAATTTATATGGAGAAATATGGAATGGAATGGACTGCTACATGGATTGTCATGGGTGGCTGGAAACTCAGTGACTCTCTACCTTGCTGCTGTTAGCATATCCGGAAACCTGGAATGACCGTCGGTGAGTTGAACTGCGTTTGAACATGAACTTTATTATAACAAACTATCAATAGTGCAGTGCAGGTTTACTGTGGCTGTGCACTATGTCGCGAAGAGCCGAGAGAATCCTAAGATGACCGACTCTCCCCATTTAACCGTCCGGTGGGATGAGGTCACCCTGATGGCTGCGTCACCACGCCGGCGCTCATTAACCCCTGTAGTGTCACACTACATTCAACACCCCCCCCCTTCCTTGGGAAAACACAGAACAGTATACACAGACGATTCAACCCTCCCCAATTTAGTAGTACATAAAACAAAACTAGCTAGGGCTAGCGGGTAGACCACCGCGTAGCCCAGCATGGCTGAGTGGGTTATTCTGCCACTCTTAGCTGGCAGCTGCGCCCCTAGCTAAACAGTCCTTTTTTTCCTTATCTTCCATGGGGAAGGCAGTTCTGTTGGAGGGGCCTTGTAGCGAGCCCATGGTGGACATGCCCCTGGAGGTACAGGGTCCCCCGGACCAGGACCATCTCCCACAAAGCTCCAGTCTGGGTCCCACACCATACGAGCTGACTCCCGTGAAGCCTTGTCCTCTGGAGCTGTCACTCAAACTCGATGGAGACGGTTGCCATGCCACACCGAACCATCTGTCAGCTGGAAGATTGCTGGTCCCAGCTGCGCGGTGATCATCATGGCTGACCGTGGTGCTGGAGGCTACGTTGTGGTTGACTGTGGGTCTGATCGCTTGATCTTGTGGACCTGAACCCAATCCAACACTGCAAGTGGCATTCTATTCGGCTGCATGTGTTGTTGCAGTCATGATGATGCAGTATCCACGTCCATCATGGGGCGTGTGTCAGGTTGTATTGGTTTTGCTGTTACCTGGTGGGTCACGGGCTCTTCATCCAGCACTACTGCAGTGGTTCTTGGAGGCCAATGCTGGTCGTGGATACGGAAGACGTCCGGTGACTCTACTGTGTCCTGTATGATCACGGACTCTTCATCCAATGGCTCAGCTGCAGCTCCGGTAGACTGACGCTGTGCGAGGCTTTGGAAGCAGTCTGGTCCCTTCTCTCCCTCATCTGGGAAGTCTGATAGTTGTAGTGCATCACTATCACCATTGTTAGAATCTGCACCGGGTTGCTGTGTCCTGGGATACTCAGTAGGTGTGGGCTCCCTCTCTTGCAACTCCACAGTGGCTCCAGTGGGCTCATGCTGGGCGAGGATCTGAGGCAAGTCTGGTCGCTGCCCCCTTCCAGGCAGTGCTCTTCCTGTGCACATGGGATGGCTGTACTCTCGTCGTCATCATCCTGATGTGTCTCGTCCCACTCATTATCATCATCACCTGGGTACGTTGCGTCCCAACTATTGTAGTCAGTCAGACGGAGTCCGTTACTGTCGTGAATGGAGAAGCCCAGTTGGTAGAAAAGGTCACATCCTAATATTTTGTCTCCATGCGTGGTCACTTGAAACACAAAGTCAGTAACGACTTGATGTGTAGCGGACCATTAGCATGATGGTCCCTACGTTGCTAACTCTGTAGCCACCAGACTCATACAGCGCTGTCAGGTTCTAGCCAATTGTGTGGTTGGGGAAAAACTTACTCACAGTGGTCAAATTCAACACTGACCTCACTGCAGCGGCGTTGAGCAGGAGTGGCAAGTTAACATCACCCATCTCCACCATGCAGAATGCATAAGCTGCGGCTCCTGACCCTACCGTGTGGATGGTTGTCGCGGGTGGGTGACTTTGTTTGGCCAGTGAGCTCGGCGGTGGCACTGACCAGCAAACTTTGGCAAAGTAGTTAAATTTTCTGCACTTCTTGCATCGCTGCCCCCTTGCCGGGCAAAAGAGCGCTATCTCTTGGTGTGTCAGGGAAACACAGCTGCCGCACGTGGAGCATTTTGCAGTGGTCCTCCGGTCCGTGGTATTTGCTTCAATCTCTTCTGCAGTGTCACCGGGTTCCTCCATGCTCACTGCGTATGTCAGCGGTGTGTGGCTTGGGTACCACTGCTGTTGCTGCACACTTAGCACCAATGCTAATCTGTCGGCGGACTCTAGTTGGAATGCTAGCTCAATGGTACTAGCTAGTGTCATGTTGTTTGGCACCGTTAGCATCTTCATACATAATATACCTCGCCAACATGTTGTCTGGTGTCATGAAGTTGCTAGCTAGCAGCTCTGCAGCATCAGCGAGCAAGTCCGTTGGTCCTAGTGTGTGGAAAATGCATTTTCCTTTTATGCCCAGGTTGTGAATTAACATAAGATAAGATAAGATAAACTTTATTGTCCCTCAAGGGGAAATTTGTCTTGGGCTTGACACCCGTGCTGCAGCCACACAATCCACACATACACAATGGATGTAGTACATAATAAATGAAATAAAACCCAATTAACAGAGCTTGTGTCCGTACCTTGTCCAGTTTGCCCAGGTCCAACACTGACACATACGTCTCGAAGACATCGAGCCAGCACGGCCAAGGAATGGGTGGCTCACCGGGGTACTCCAGAAACGGTCTTAGTGGCCTCAGGCACGCTTCTATGGTTTTACTCTCATCGCCAAATGTTATGTCCAGAAACCCGGAATGACCAACGGAGAGTTTAGCTGCTAACTTTATTATAACAAACTATTTTAGCACCTTGGGGTAGCCAGATTATTTAGCATCTCAGACAAGAGACAGTGGATAAACATGGGAGAACAATACTCAGGAGGTTCCTGGCGAGATAGCAGGAAGGAGTCAAGGACGAAGGGGGTTGAATGCAATGTGATGCAAATGTCATGTTGTGTGTGGAGAAATGCCATGAAACTTAAGAGGAGAGTGCCTGCTGAAATGTTCAGTCTGTTCTGTGCTAGAGAGATGTGAAGTGTGTAATAAACTGTGTGTCATGAGCCCGACTCTTTTTTTCACACACTCCACACTGGTGACCCAAGACGTATTATGGAACACGAGGCAAGATCCCCGGAGCCGGCCCGGTCAGGAAGCTACAGTGAGGCGGCAGCCATCCCACAGACAGCCCGGACTGGAACCTCCAGCCACGCGTGTGCGGTTTCAGTCAAGCTACCGGATTTCTGGCAGCACAACCCGCGCTCTTGGTTCCACCTCACCGAGGCCCAGTTCGCCCTCCAGGGAGTAACGGCAGACGACACCAGATTCTACCATGCGGTCGGAGCGCTGGACGCCCGCACAGCTCAGCAGATAGCAAGCCTGCTCGATCAGCCACCAGCCAGCAGCAAATATGAGGCGCTCAAGGCTGCGCTCATCCAGCGCTACATGCTCTCGGACTGTGAGAGAGCAGAGAGGCTCCTGATGCGGACCGAGTTAGGAGATGGTTCGGCCGTAGACCTGATTGAGAAGATGCTGGCGTTAATGGGCACGGACGACGGGCACTTTCTGTTTGCTCACCTCTTCCTCCGGAACCTTCCGACAGTGGCGAGAGCGGTTCTGGCCAATTCGCCGTTGCTGGCCGCGCGTGACTACCGTGCGCTAGCCCAGGAGGCAGACCGGATCATCCTTACCACCAGGGCGATCACAGTCAACGCGGTAGCGGCGGAGCCCAGCGAGACGACCAGAGGAAGCGAGGAGCCACCGACGGTAGCAGCAGCGGGGGCCAAGGAGCGCCAGAGAGACACGCTCTGTTTCTACCACCGCTGCTTCGGAGAGAAGGCACGCAGATATGCGCCCCCGTGCCAATTCAAGTGCTCGGGAAACGCCAAGGCCGGGGGTCGGTAGCAGCTGCGACCCCCGGTGAAGAGAACAAGCTGCTCTACTTGATGGATGCAGTGCTGCGCGATCTCCCGTTCGTGTTCGTCTACCTGGATGATATCCTGGTAACCAGTGCGTCCGAAGACGAACACAAAACCCACCTCACAACGGTTTTCTGGAGGTTGGAGGAGCACGGGTTAATAATCAACCCGGTGAAATGCCAGTTCGGCGTGACGGAGATTGATTTTTTTGGGGCACCGCATCTCTCCGGAAGGAGCGATCCCGCTGCCCGACAAAGTGCGCGCCGTGGCAGATTTTCCCCGGCCTCAGACGGTCAGGGCACTGCAGGAATTTTGGGGGATGGTGAACTTTTATAACCGTTTCCTTCCCCGCACGGCGCAGCTCATGCAACCATTGTACGCCATGCTTAAGAAACAGAAACCCGCGGATAGGGTCGAATGGACCCCGGAGCGAGAGTGGGCGTTCTCGGAGGTTAAAGCAGCCCTGGCAAACGTCGCACTGCTGGCGCATCCGGACCTGGCGGCCTGCATAGTGCTCACCACCGACGCTTCAGACGTGGCCATAGGGGCGGTCATGGAGCAGTGCGTCGCCGGGGCTTGGCAGCCGCTTGCCTTTTTCGCTCACCTTTTTCAGCAGACCTTTGCGCGACAGCGAACGTAAATACAACGCGTTCGACAGAGAGTTGCTGGCTCTCCACCTGGCCATACGCCACTTCCAGTTCTGGCTGGAAGGGCGCAGCTTCACCGCGTTCGTGGACCAGAAGCCGCTAACATCCGCGATGGCCAAGGTTTCAGAACCGTGGTCAGGCCGGCAGCAGAGACAGCTGGCCGCGATCTCAGAGTTTACTACCGATATTCAACATGTGTCGGGTAAACTGAATGTGGTGGCGAACTGTCTCTCGCGCGCCGTGGTGGCCCCAGTCTGCGTGGGGATAGATTACGCAGCCATGGCCGCGGAGCAGACTAGCGATGCAGACGTGCTCGCGCTCCAGTCTGGACCAACGGGGTTAAGGCTGGAGAGCAGGGTGCTGCAAGATGGCGTCCCCCACCCAATCTGCGATGTCTCCACGGGTCGCGTTGCGCCACCGCGTGTTTGAGTCAGTTCACACTCTGGCGCACCCAGGAGTGTGCGCGTCGGTCAAAATGGTGGGGGAGAAGTTTGTGTGGCCGAGCCTATGCAAACAAGTGAAAGAGTGGGCTGCAGCCTGCGTGGCGTGGCATTGGCGTGGCGTGCCAATGAGCCAAGGTACACAGACACACGAAGGCTCCTTTGGAGCTGTTTCGTATCCCGGCTAAGAGGTTCGACCATGTTCACGTGGACCTCGTGGGCCCCCTCCCGCCATCACTGGGGTGCACACACCTCCTGACAGTGGTGAACTGCACCACGCGCTGGCCAGAAGCAGTCCCGCTGGCGGCAACCACGTCCGCAGATGTAGCGCACGCTTTTTTAACAGCATGGGTGGTGCGTTTTGGAGTCCCGTCGGACATTACGTCCGACAGGGGCCCTCAATTTGTTTCCGAACTCTGGTCCACGATGGCCCGCAGCCTGGGTGTTACAATTCACCGCACAACCGCATACAACCCACAGGCCAATGGGTTATCCGAGCGTTTTCATAGATCACTGAAAGCAGCACTCAGGGCTTCATTGACGGATGCAAATTGGGTAGACAGGCTGCCGTGGGATTTATCGGGGTTGCGCTCTGCGCCGAAAGAGGATCTGAAAGCTTCCCCAGCAGAGTTTATTTTTGCGCAGCCCCTACGGCTGCCCGGGGAATTTCTGCCAGATAATCCCGCTCCGGGCAGCTGCCCGTCTCAGCTTTTGCAGCGTAGCGCAAACACAGGCACGCTGCCGGGCCCTGCCCACCACAGTTTTCCGCGTGTTTTCGTGCCTAAAACTTTGAAGAGCGCGGAGTTCGTGTTTGTCAGACACGACACCCACCGCCCTCCATTGTGCCCACCCTGTGATGGACCATTCAGAGTGTTGGAAGCAGGGGATAAGCATTTTTTGCTAGACTTGGGGGGTAGGTGGGAAAAAATTGGCATAGACAGACTCAAACCCGCTTTCGTTGTGGCGGACGAGCAAGTGCTCTTGGCTAGGGCCCCTCAGCGTGGAAGACCCCCACGGAGAGCTCCCCAGGGAAACGATTCACCAGAGCAGCCACACGGACAGACCGAAGTGCCCCCCCCCCAGTCACAGCCCACCCACAGTCAGACACACTCCCAGCAGCCCCCCACTAGCACAGCAGCGCCACGGAGGCGGTAAACCCCAGTTACAGCAGATACGGGAGGAGACGGAGGCCCAAACAGCATGTGGACTGATATTCTATTGTTCTATCACAGCATGTGGACTGTTATTCTATTGTTCTATCTAAGATGCTGGGGGGGGGGGGAGTTTAGCACCTTGGGGGAGCCAGATTATTTAGCATCTCAGACAAGAGACCGTGGATAAACATGGGAGAACAATACTCAGGAGGTTCCTGGTTCCTGAGATAGCAGGAAGGAGTCAAGGACGAAGGGGGTTGAATGCAATGTGATGCAAATGTCATGTTGTGTGTGGAGAAATGCCATGAAACTTAAGAGGAGAGTGCCTGCTGAAATGTTCAGTCTGTTCTGTGCTAGAGAGATGTGAAGTGTTTAATAAACTGTGTGTCATGAGCCCGACTCTTTTTTCACACACTCCACACTATCAATAATACAGTGCAGGTTTATTGTGGCTGAGTGCTACGTCGCTAAGAGCTGAGAGAAACCTAAGATGGCTGACTCTCCCCATTTAACTGTACCGTGTAATGACGTCAGCTTGATGGCTGCATCACCACGCCAGTGTTCATTAACCCCTGTAGTGCCACACTACAGCTACTGTACGGACTCTGGCTCTGAAAGTACAAGTAATGGAAGTAAGTGGCAGCATGTCATTCATTTTTATTTACAGTCTAATGTAAGTTGTTTCTTTATATAATGTTATGGCGCGCATTTAGGGCGCATATATGGTATGCATGTATGGTACGCATTTTCCCTCACATGTATTTAGTGGACATGACGGTGCATACTCTGGAGACTTCAAACGTCCAAAAGGACCTGACCCGGCAGAGACTTTGGGAGGTGTGAAGTGGCCAGAGAGAATGTCCCAGCAGGAGCCCGCGAGGCGGAAGAGACAATAGAGACACCAACGAGCCTCGGAGGCTATGTGTGTTTACTGAAGTGCTGTGGGTTGAAGGTGTGATATTTGATGTTGGGGGTTTTGTGTCTCTGGGGGTATAAGAGCTGTGAGAAAAGATTGTTCTGCCTCTTTTGCTGAGATACACTTCTTGTTAGAGGATGTAAACGCTGAATAAACCTCACCTGAGAAATAAACTCAGTCTCGTCTGTGAAGGCATCCTCTACAATGTGCCTTTTTCATCTGTTTTTACTCTCATGGGTTGAGCAACTGATTGTTGGTGGTAGTCATAATCAGGGCTTGACATTAACAACCGCCAAAGGTAGGTAGAATTCAGCTGTGGCCGGTAAGACAACCAGTCCCACTAACCACTGTGGTGGGTTGTACTTTTCTCAAATGGCAAATTTAATAACAAACCTCTCAATGTCAGACTGTGAAACTACAACTCCCGATTTCATTAACAAAAAAAACCCCACTTTCAGCTAATCAAAAAAGATCTGACCACCACTTTCACCTGTTTTGACAGCAGGGCTGAAATAAATGACAGAGGTGGGTATGTTTATCGACCTGCTTTCAGCAGGATCTCAGTGCGCAATACGTGGAGGAGGAGGAGAAAGGCTCATACACTGTATTTGGATGTATTTTGACGCTTGGTGGCACATGAACATGCAGTGGCTTCTCTTCTCTCATTGTGTTTTGTGCCACTTAGTGTTGTTTAAATTATGCCCAAGTGTATATTCATGTGTTTAATGTCTGTATATGATGCTGTGCTCAAGCTACAGTCACCACAGTCTCCTGGAGATAAGGAATATGGGCAAACATTACGTCCTGGCTCAGAGCGTTACAGAGGATCTCCGTGGCCTGGGTCTTCTCCACCAGACCTCCACACCCCCGGACTCGACTGCCGTGTCTCATCCCAAATGGAGATGCCGTAGTAGGTGGGAGCGGCGACAAAAGAGAGGTAAACGTGGAGGTATCCGAACGAAGCTAACTGCTAGCCCGCACAGACTGCCGATTCCTTCCCTCATTCTGGTCAACGTACACTCACTAGACAACAAAATAGACCAAATACAGCTCCTGAGAACTACACAAAATGATGTGCGAAACTGCTGTGTTTGTATCTTTACAAAAACGGGGTTAAATGACAATATACTGGACTCTGCCCTTCAGTTAGCTGGGCTAAAATGCTACCGCAGCAACAGAGTGTTCACGGAAGGAGGAGAAACCCGCGGGGAGGGGGGGTTACATCAGTGACACCTAGTGCAGAGATGCAATTGTTGTACACACTCTTCTCTATTGGTGGCGTTTATGATCATCAAGTGCTGACCCTTTTACATTCCGAGACAATTTTCATCTGTCCTACTAGCCGCTGTGTA
Organism: Pholidichthys leucotaenia; assembly: GCA_020510985.1. Lineage (NCBI taxonomy): Eukaryota > Metazoa > Chordata > Actinopteri > Cichliformes > Pholidichthyidae > Pholidichthys > Pholidichthys leucotaenia. Next base: position 328,107,785 of record CM035840.1, on the reverse strand, counting down.
TGCCCTGCCCCCCGGCACTGGCGAGAGGAGCAAAGCACTAAAAAAACTTTATCAGGCCATCAGTGAGACACAAACAGCGCATCCAAACAGATTCCTCATCACAGCAGGAGACTTCAACCATGCAGATTTAAAGGCCCTCCTACCAAACCTACACCAACATGTAGACTTTCCAATAAGAGGAGACAGTTTGCTGGACCTGGTGTACACAACTCACAAGAAAGCATTCAGAGCCTCCCCCCTTCCCCACCTGGGTCTCTCTGTTCACGTCACCATCCTGTTAAGGCCGGCATACAGACCCAGAGTGAAAGCCATCAGACCTACAAAAAAGCAGGTACGTGTGTGGCCAGAGGGGCCTCTGATGCTCTGAAAGGCTGCATCTACAGTCTGCACTACAGACTGTGACACTTTCAAGCACGCAGCCACTCACAATGGACACACAAACCAAGAGGAGTACACTGAGGTTGTTGTAGCATACATAGCTAAATGCATTGATGATGTCACTCACCGCAAAACCATCACTGTTCATGCCAACCAAAAACCATGGATGACAGCAGAGGTCCACAGACTCCTGAGGGCTTGGGGACACAGCCTTCAGGACCTTCAGGACTAATAACAGCTAGGGTCAACCTGTCCCATGAAAAATGCAAATAGAAACAAAAACAAGGTTAGGTATAGATATGTGAACATTTCTTAATAAAGAACTGAATATTTAATGGGGTGTCCTAATTTTTTCACATGCTGTACATCTCTAGTTTTCTGTATATAGGATTGCTGGGTTTCATCATCGTTAATTGTTTATCTCTATTTGGGAGGCCAGGGTCAATCTTTTGTCGCCATTTGCACTACGGGTTGCATTACTATATATAGACTGCTGTTGTTGTTTTTTTCCAGCCTTATCCCTTTTTCTTTTTTTATATTGTGCACACCACTGAAGAGCGAGAGAAACTCCATTTCAATTCTCCTGTATGTCCTGTACGTATAGTAGTATTGACATTGAATCTTTGAATTGAATAAAACGGCCCTGTCAAACAGCTCTATACATCCAAACTGCAGTTATTATCCTATTATTAATTATTTGCAAGTCCATATGATTGTGTGCTCACGTCATCCTGAAGCTGGATTCATGCTGCATTTCCCTTCTGGTTCGCTTTGGTGCGCGTGCGCTTTGGACAAGCCTGGTGCGCGTGTGACGCTGTACAGTCTCACTTTTTTCATCTACAAGGCCAAGCGGTAGATGCATGCGCACAACTGCTATTTGTAGATTCGCCCCAGCCCTATGGGTAGCAAAGGTGCGCTAACACACCAGTTTGTTCACCAGCTATAAACACGAGAGCGACAGACATTTTTTTTGTAGCAACAACAATGGCATTGTTTCAAGGAAAAGGAGGAATTACTGTTTTCCAACGCTCTTCTCTGCTCAAGCTGCTGCTGCTGCTGCAAAAGGATTCATGTATGTTTATTTACGCTTACTTAGAACGATTTTTAAAACTGTAGTTTTATAGCTATCATTATTGTATTTGATGCAGATAGTCCTTTACTCTCTAAATATACTGTATATTTTTAATGGGCTGGTCCAGGGGTGTCAAACATATGGCCCATGGGCTAAAACCTATCTATCCAAATTTTTCTCTGTGAATTTACAGCTTTCTTTCTAGTAAATTTCTGACTTTTTCTACTGATTAGAATTGCTCATGTAAATATGAGACATTTTTTCTCATTAAGATGAGACTTTTCTCATCATCAGTTTTCTATTCTTTCTCTTCTTTTTTTCTGGTGAAAACAGGCAGTGTCCATTTAGGTTAAATCCACCAGCAACTACTAATGACATAGTGCAGCCTGAAAGGGTGTCCCAATTCATAGGGATAATTTTCAGTCCTCAAGGGCCACAGAGTAGTGGTAAGGCAAAGGGGTAGGGGTACAAATGAGAATTGGGACGGACCCCAAATCTACATGTACTTCACTCTCACGTTGCAAATATTTTTCTCTACTGTTTTACAGTATTTACTGCTGTTCATGAGTAATTAAACAGTGTTTCTGTTCCCATTTTTTATCTATGTATACAGGTCATTTACATTTAAAAAGGTTGTAAATTTAGTTCAAGTAAATATCATATTAGATCACAGATCATATTAAAACATAATTTTCCAACCACAAAACTGTGGCTAGTGGAAAGGCTGAGTGGCTAGTAACTTTGGAAAATCCCTAGCCACTGTGGCCAGTGAGCAAAAAAGTTAATGTTGAGCCCTGGTCATAATATTTTTTGACAAAGTGCCATCGATCATAGCTTTATTAGTTTCATTCCCTTTTCTGAATACACCTGTTTAATTTTAAGGCCACATTCCAAGTTTTATGCATCACTCCATCCTCTTTCAATCCACATTTTGTAGAGATCTCTTCTGAGTTTGTCATAGCTAGTGGGACCTAGGGGATGAGCCAAGCCCAGCTGGTGGCATCCAACCGGGGGTTCAAACTCACAACCTCCCGCTCCAGAGTCTGCCACTCTACCTGTGTCGCCCGTGTCAACCCACTTGGGCCAAGTAGGAATGCTTTTATTTAAGAAAAACTGACTGTTACATACCCCCCACCCCACCCCCCGCCCGCTAGATTTTGACATCGTCCCAATGTTAGAGGTGCACTTAACAATATCAAGGATTCCCACCTTCTGACTGTCACCACCAGTGAGTCCTACTGGCTACATTTCCTAGCATAGACAGAATAATAAAGAGCGATGGCAAGAACCAAGCAGACCGCCCGTAAAATCTACTGGAGGAAGAAGCCCCCCAGGAGACAGCTAGCCACCAGGGCTGCTCGGAGAGGCGCTCTGGCCACCGGCAGAGTGAAGAGGCCTCGCCGTCACAGGTCCGTGGCTCTGAGAGAGATCCGTCGCTACCAGAAATCCACGGAGCTGCTCATCCGTAAGCTGCCCGTCCAGCGCCTGGTGAGGGAGATCGCTCAGGACTTCAAGACCGTCCTGCGTTTCCTGAGTTTCGCCGTCATGGCTCTGCAGGAGACCAGCGAGACCCACCTGGTGGTCTCTTCTTCGCTAAGGGGGTCACCATCATGCCCAAAGACTTCCAGCTGACCCGCTGCATCCGCGGAGAGAGAGCTTAGACTTTCTGCTGCACATCCACCAGCCATAATGCTCTGCACTGTGTGTCTATATATATACATTTATAGTAATATGGACATATGTTTGCTAGATGTTGTTTTTTCTTGCCTTCTGATTGTTGCTCTGAGTGTTGCTGTCCCTGTGCTGTTGCAATCCTGGAATTTCCCCATTGTGGGACTAATAAAGGCTTATCTTATCTTATCTTATCTTATCTTACATCTCTATGGCTGAGATCACACACCACTCCAGGACTGATACACTGGTGGCACCTAGGGATGGGACTGATATGCCACCATCAAGTCTTGCCAGCAAATGCCAATTATGACCAAGGGGATGAGCCAAGCCCAACTGGTGGCATCCAACTGAGGGTTCAAACTCACACCCTCCTGTTCCAGAGTCTGGCTCTCTACCTGCAGTATGTCACCAACAGGGTCAACCCACTTGGCAAGCCAAGTAGGAATGCTTTTTTTTTAATTGATTCTGTTACACTAGCAGACAGCATTACTTCTAGCATGCACTGATTTCCAAATTTTGTGCAGTTTTATTCCCCGGTGCAATTGGTTAATGAAATGCACACCACTGTGACTCTTATTTCTCATCAATATCTACAGGTTAGTGCAATGCTTTTATTTCAGCACTTCTCTTGACTTTCTGTGGTTTATCATGACTAAATTCAAGCCTGATTCTATGTACCACTTTTGCAGGAGAGGTCGTAGTATTTGTTAACCCCATGTGTGTCGTCATGACACAAAACACTGTAATTTTCCACCTGTGGTCATACCTGACTTTTGAAGACCTTGAGTCAGATCGAGCATCTGTCATGCTTGGATTTTTCCAATGAATATAAATACAGAAACTCGGAACCCCCTTTCCACATGAAGACGGGCGGCAGGATTGTGTCAAGGTCATCTGCAATTGAAGATGTCCTCGACACGTGACGGCCCTTCAGCAGCACAGGGTTTACAAATGAGTGTCTCCCTCAAGTCCATTAATGATCCGACCTTGCGAACCCGAAGAGCACTTTCTGCACCCATGGGTTCCCATTGAGATTTGAGCTCACAGCTGACAGAATAATCATAATAAGAGCAGCACATTACCTGAGAATGTAAAAAGAAACAGCTATGGAAAGAGCACCTTGGATGATTTATACCTGGTTATACATGGAGAGGAAAGTGGGGGAGAAAATGGGAGGAAAAGCAGATTAAAAAACAGGAGGAGAACAGGTGAAGACTAGATGTAATCATCTGGTTTCCACTTCTTTCTATTTTCAATTTTCCTTTCAAGCTGCATGAATAAATGAATGAGTTTCTACTTGAACGTTTCCATCTATCCTGTGATTCCATGACACTTTACCTCCTCCTGCTTATCCCTCTTAAATCTCCTATTACCTGCTTTGCTTTTTCCTTTTCCATCTTCACTTTCCTCTATCTTCTTGTTTTATACATTTTCTTTTTTTCCCCGACACTAATCTTTCTCACATCACTTCCCATTTCCTACACCTGCTACCTTCTCACCTTTCAAACACTTCCTCTCAGGTTTTTCTTCTACATTTGCCATAATAGAAAATGAGACACATTCTGGACATATAGTATACTGCTTCTCTATGTTCACTATTGTGATGCCTAATTCACTGTCAGCAATAAAAATGAAAGCATTACAACCTTAAATGCCTTCATACTTTGACCTGTTATAATCATTTTAAAGAGTAGATTTTTTATAATTTCCCTTCATTCAAAGTCTGAACCAAGCTTTTTAATTTTAGGTTTTTCAGAAAAGCCCGATCTGTTTTTGTCACCTGCCTCATAAATTTGCTTTTTCAAGTCGTAAACTGGTTGAAAGCACATTCTCCTGTAGTTAGTGCTGGTGTTTCAAGCAACTTTTGGCCAAAAAAATTTGCATGGACCTGCATATACAGTGGTATGAAAAAATGTTTGCCCCTTCCTGATTTCTCATTTTTTTTGTATGACTGACACACTTAAATGTTTCAGATCATCAAACAAATTGAAATATTAGACAAAGATAACACAAGTAAGCACAAAATGCAGTTTTTAAATGAAGGCGTTTATTATTAAGGGTAAAAAAAATCCAAACCTACATGGCATTGTGTGAAAAAGTGATTGCCCCCCTGTTAAAACATAAATTAACTGTGGTTTATCACATTTTTGGAAAGCTGAGTTCAATTTTCTAGCTGTTTCTAAAGCTTTGGGACTCCAGCAAACCACAGTGAGAGCCATTATCCACAAATGGCAAAAACACGGAACAGTGCTGAACCTTCCCAGGAGTGGCCGGCCGACCAAAATTACCCTAAGAGCACAGCAACCACTCACCCAGGAGGTCACAAAAGACCCCACAACAACATCCAAAGAACTGCAGGCCTCACTTGCCTCAGTTAAAGTCAGTGTTCATGACTCCACCATAAGAAAGAGACTGGACAAAAATGGCCTGCATGGCAGAGTTTAAAGATGAAAACCACTGCTGAGCAAAAGAACATAAAGGCTCATCTCAGTCTTGCCAGAAAACATCCTGATGATCCCAAAGACTTTTGGGAAAATACTCTGTGGACTAACGAGACAAAAGTTGAACTTTTTGGAAGGTGTGTTCCCATTACATTCGGCATAAAAGTAACACAGCATTTCAGAAAAGGAACATCATACCAACAGTAAAATATGGTGGTGGTAGTGTGATTGTCTGGGGCTGTTTTACTGCTTCAGGACGTGGAAGACTTACTGTGGTAAATGGAACCATGAATTCTGCTGTCTACCAAAAAATCCTGAAGGAGAATGTCCGGCCATCTGTTCATGACCTCAAGCTGAAGCACACTTGGGTTCTGCAGCAGGACAATCATCAGCAGTGGGGGCGGTAGTGGCTCAGGAGGTAGAGCAGGTTGTCCAATAACCACATGGTTGGCGGTTCGAATCCCGCTCTCCCCAGGTATCCTGCCGTTGTGTCCCTGGGCAAGACACTTCACCCCAATTGCTCCTGGTGGGTCTGGAAGCGCCATGTTAGGTAGCATGCTGCCATCAGTGTGTGAATGTGTGTGTGAATGGGTGGATAGCAGGATCTGTAAAGTGCTTTGGTCATCAAGAGATGAGAATAAAAGCGCTATATAAGTGAATGCCATTTACCATTTACTATCGAAAACAAACCAGCAAGTCCACCTCTGAATGGCTTAAGAAAAACAAAATGAAAACTTTGGAGTGGCCTAGTCAAAGTCCTGACCTGAATCAGATTGAGATGTTATGGCATGACCTTAAAAATGCGGTTCATGCTCGAAAACCCTCCGATGTGGCAGAATTACAACAATTCTGCAAAGATAAGTGGGCCAAAATTCCTCCACAGTGCTGTAAAAGACTCATTGCCAGTTTTTGCAAATGTTTGATTGCAGTTGTTGCTGCTAAGGGTGGCCCAACCAGTTATTAAGTTTAGGGTCAATTGTTATGTATAGAAACAGGCTGGTATTAGTAAGATGGCAGCCGGGTTGGACGTGGGTGGACCGGGATGGCTGACTGCCGGTTTCTGGTAGTGACGCCACCCGGGGTATAAAGGAAGTGGGAGGAGGAGGCTCGGCCTCTTTCGTTGTTGAGCCACCTGGCATGCAGGAGAGTGCCGTAAGCCTTTTGTAAATAATTGTTTATTATCCTGAATAAACCCTGTCAACCGAGTTTAGTCTCACTCGTCATTCCCAGCATTATGGACACAACATTTGGCGATGAGGTGAAAGCGGTAATGGAGCGTTCCATTGCCAGCTTTCGGCCGTTTCTCGAGGCCCCGGGTGAGCCACCTGTGCCGTTGCCTTGTTGGTTTGCTGCTTTCACCAACTATCTCGTTGTCTTAAACCTGGGCGAGATGAAGAAGCTCCGAGCAGGAGCTGTGTTGGTCCATAATTTGGGAATGGAAGGGCAGAGGATTCTGGAGAACCTTGAAGGTGCTGACAGTTTCAACGAAGTGGTGCAGCTAATGGTGCGGTACTTTAGGGCGCGGGAAAACGTCACCGTGAAGCACATTCAGTTTTGACAGCGCCGCCAGCGGTCGGGAGAGCCGGTAAGACGATTTGTGGTGGACCTCCATGAGCTGGTGAGGGAATGCAGATTTGGGGCCCTGGAGGATAAGATGATTCGGGACCAGCTGGCAGAGCACATTTGCTGGCGGCCCGGTCCAGGTTGTTGACACACCCAGGGGAGATGACATTAGCTGAGGCTGTCGAGCTTGCCCAACAGTTCGAGGTGGCAGAGACCATCGCGAGAGGCCTTACTGAAGGGGCCTCTCTGGAAAAGAATGAGTCTTGCGCTAAGGCACTGAGCCTGGACACTTGTGATGGCGAGTGCGGAGAGGATGATGTTGCCTCCGTGGTCAGGATAAGGTCTGCCCCTGGTACGCCAAAATGTTATGGATGTGGGTCCACTGAGCGCCACTATAAGTCCAGGGTGTGCCCGGCGAAAGGAAAGCGTTGTGGCAAATGCAGGATTTTGAACCATTTTGCCAGGGTGTGCGAAAACTTCGTATGCAGGAGCCGTAGGGGTGAACCAGGTGCTGCGCAGAAGACTCCATTAGTTGTGCATACTGTATCCCCAGAGATGACAGGGAGGATCGGCTGCACCGTCACACTGGATGGCGTTGACATCCCGCTTTTGGTGGACACTGGAGCGGTGATTTCCGTCCTGAATCTGGAGATGATGGAGAGACTGTTTCCCCACCGACAGATAAGAAGGCAGTATGAAGAGTATTATGGTTATGGACAGAACAGGTTGGCTATTTTGGACTTTGTGGAGATGGAGGCCTGGTATAAAGACAGTGTGGCGCCCAGTGTTTGCATCAACATTTCAGCATCCGGTGTTAATGTTATGGATTGTACCCTATTTTACAGTCTTGGGTTCTCCATCGCTAACATTTAGGCTGAGGAATGGTCTGGATGAGGACTGTGGGGCCGACCTGTTCCTGTCGTGGAGGGTGCTGAGGTGTGGGATTCAGACTGGGTGGACAAAGTGACAAAGGGAGAGCACACGCCACGCCACGCGGAGCCGTCTCGGGCTGGACCTGATGCCGTCACGCAGGCTGCCCTGGATGTGGGTGCCAGATGGCACGGCGGGACCCCCGATGAGGCTCGTGAGGACGAGGCACTAATGCCAGGAGAAAACGGGGCTAGACTGTGGAGCGTGGTGATTGTAAAGCGCTCCCAGCGACGGCCTGCCAAGAGGAGACTGAGACAAGCCCGCGAGCTGGAGCGATCGTGACAGAGGCCTGTCGCAGGATTGGTGATCTGGATAAAAGGAAGAGGGCTCCCTCGAAGACCAAGGTTGATGCTCGAGTACATCAGGATCACAGTCCACGCGAGCAGCGGGATGACCAGAGGCGGTTCCAGATGGAGCCCGGCCAGATGGAGGCAGATGGGCAGAGGTCGATTCATGTCTGGAGACACCTGAGGGGTCTGTGGCTGCCAGTGGTGGAGAGGAGATGGCGCAGCAGGAGCCCTGAAGTGAAGAGACGGAGACGCCTTGAAAGGGATCCATCCAAAGACTGAGGGTTTTGATTTTGCATGTTTGTTGTGTTTTCTTTAGTCCTATGTATGTGTTGTTTACTATTTGGTGCCCCGGTAAATTGATTTATAAAAAAAAAAGAAGTGAAAGGAAAGTGAGTGTGGTAGGCATGATGTGATGTTTGGTTGCAAACCTGAGTAGTGGGTTTGCACGATAATTCTAGTAGCCTGTATGGTGTGGTGCCTATTTTACACTGTATTTGGAAGTATTTTATTTGATTGGTATTTTAGCGTTGAATTTTACCGTCAGACAAGTGGCGGCTCTGTGAATGTTTATTACAATGGTAAATTTGGGCCTGCCTGGTTTATTTGGTTTATTTAATTGAATGTCCCAACTTTGCTTTCTTTTGTGTGCCCAGTGTGGGGTGGGAGTTGGGGGGGGCACCGATAGTATTTGTATTGTGGTTTTTGTGTGTGTGTTTAGTGTTAGTATGGGGGATTATTTTATAGTTAGAGACACGGCTTTTATGATTTTGTTTCACTGTTCTCTTTTAGCGGCAGAATAACCCGCTCAGCCGTGTAGGGGTTGCTGGTAGTCTACCCGGCCCCCCGCCTTAGTTGTGTGAGTGGATAGGTATTTTATTTGTTTCTGTACATATGTTTTTCTGATTAGTGCGTGAGTGGGGCGACAAATTTGGGTGGGTTATTTGTGTGCCTGACATTTTTTAAAGGTGGGGAGGGGATGTTATGCATAGAAACAGGTTGGTATTAGTAAGATGGCAGCTGGGCTGGACGTGGGTGGACCGGGGTGGCTGACTGCCAGTTTCCAGTAATGACGCCACCCGGGGTATAAAGGAAGTGGGCGGAGGAGGCTCAGCCTCTTTTGTCTTGGAGCCACCTGGCATGCTGGTGAGTGCCGTAAGCCTTTTGTATATAGTTGTTTATTATCCTGAATAAACCCTGTTAACCGAATTTAGTCTCACTCGCCATTCCCAGCATTATGGACACAACAGCAATCACGTTTTCACACAAGGCCATGTAGGTTTGGATTTTTTTTTCCCCTTAATCATAAACACCTTCATTAAAAAACTGCATTTTGTGTTTACTTGTGTTATCTTTGTCTAATATTTAAATCTGTTTGATGATCTGAAACATTAAAGTGTGACAAACATACCAAAAAATGAGAAATCAGGAAGGGGGAAAACAATTTTTCACGCCACTGTAAGTATGTGAGGGGTAGTTTTGTGAACTGTTTGCCTTCACCCTCAGACTGTTGCCCCAAACTGCCTATTTTAAGTTCCTTTTCGTTCATTTCTTTCAAGAACTTGTCAGAACTGGTGGGCTCTATGAAATCCTTCTCCTGCACGCTAAATTTTGTACCCATTCCTATGTTGAAGCAGGTGATCAGCGTTGTAGGTACCTCCTCTTGTCAGCATCATTAACAGCGCTCTTGAATCTGGTTGTGTTCCCTCTTATTTTAAACATCCTATTATTCGGCCTCTTGTAAAAAAGCCTAATCCCGACCCAGCACTCTCTAAAAATTATTGACCCATCTCTAAACATCCCGTTGTTTCCAAGATATTGGATAAAGTTGTAGCCAAGCTCACTGATGTTCTTAATTACCATCCGTAGTGTTACAGCTATTAAAAGTAATGGAAGACTGGGCTGAAATACTTGACAAGGGTGGAGAAATTGATGTAATATATTGTGATTTCCTAGAGCATTTGATAAAGTACCACATTTGAGATTAATAAATAAACTTAGATTTTATAGGATTCCAGATATAGTAATAAATTGGATTAAAGCATTCTTATTAAATAGAAAGCAAAGAGTGGTTATTCAAGGCACATGCTCAGAGTAGAAAAATGTGTTGAGTGGGATACCTCAAGGGTCGGACCACTGTTGTTTGTGCTATATATAAATGATTTACCTGAAGTGGCATCACAGGGATCCTTAGTATACTTATTTGCTGATGATATACAAACCTATTTATAACAAAGAGGACTGTGTAAAACTTCAGGATGATCTGAATTCCATCATAAATTGGACAGATTCATCTCTTTTAAAACTACACCCAGATAAATGTAAGCATATGAGGAAAACTAACAAAAAAAAAATGGAGAATGCAACTATATTTTATGAGTTAGGAAATGTAGAGGAATTTATTAACCAGGTTAGGGAAGAAAAAGATCTTGGAGTAATTATAGATAACGAGTTAAACTTCAGTCAACACATAAATGAGAAGATTAATAAAGCCAATAAAATGTTAGGTATCATTAGAAGAAATTTCGAATATCTGGATCAGAACAACCAGTTTACATGTGTTTTGTGGACTTGGAGAAGGCATTTGATCGCGTCCCTCGTGGTTTTTTGTGGGGGGTGCTTCGGGAGTATGGGGTATCGGGCTTGTTGTTACGAGCTATTCGGTCTCTGTACGACCGTTGTGAGAGTTTGGTTCGTATTGCCAACACTCTGTCGGAGTCATTCCCAGTGAGAGTTGGACTCTGCCAGGGCTGCCCTTTGTCACCGATCCTGTTCATAATTTTTATGGACAGGATTTCTAGGCGCAGCCAGGAAACGGAGGGTGTCATGCTTGGTGACCACAGGATCTCATCTCTGTTGTTTGCAGATGATGTTGTCCTGTTGGCTTCATCCAGCAATGACCTACAACTCTTGCTGGGACGGTTTGCCGCTGAGTGTGAAGCGGCTGGGATGAGAATCAGCACCTCCAAGTCCGAGTCCATGGTCCTCAGCCGGAAAAAGGTGGATTGTCCTCTCTGGGTTGGGGACAGGCTCCTGCCCCAAGTGGAGTAGTTTAAGTATCTTGGGGTCTTGTTCACGAGTGAGGGGAAAATGGAGAGAGAGATTGACAGACGGATTGGAGCAGCATCTGCAGTGATGCAGACGTTGTACCGGTCTGTTGTGGTGAAGAGGGAGCTTAGTTCTAAAGCAAAGCTGTCGATTTACCAGTCAATCTACGTTCCTACTCTCACCTATGGTCATGAGCTTTGGGTAATGACCGAAAGAACAAGATTGCGGATACAAGCGGCTGAAATGAGCTTTCTCCGTAGGATTGCTGGACTCACCCTCAGAGATAGGGTGAGGAGCTCAGTCATCCGGGAGAGGCTCAGAGTAGAACCGCTGCTCCTCCACATTGAAAGGAGTCAGTTGAGGTGGTACGGGCATCTGATTAGGATGCCTCCTGGACACCTCCTACTTGAGGTGTTTCAGGCACGTCCCACTGGGAGGAGACCCCGGGGCAGACCCAGGACTCGGTGGAGAGACTATGTCTCCCAGCTGGTCTGGGAACGCCTTGGTATCCTCCCTGGAGAGCTGGAGCAGGTGGCTGGGGAGAGGGAAGTCTGGGCTTCTCTGCTTGAACTGCTGCCCCCGCGACCCGGACCTCCAGAAAAGCGGTAGAAGATGGATGGATGGATCAGAACAATTTTAAATTATTATATAAAGCATTGGTGAGACCTCATCTGGAATATGCTCATCAAATCTGGGCACCCTACTTAAAGAAACATGTACATGCCATTGAGAATGTTCAGCAGAGAGCAACAAAATATGTGCCAGGACTTAAGGATTTGCCTTACTCAGAACAATTTAAAAAACTGAATTTACCATCATTAACTTACCGCAGACTGCAAGGCGACATGATTGAATAATATAAAGTTTTGACGAGGAAACATGACCCTGATGTGGCAGATTTTATTAATGTCAGGAACCGAGCTGGCTTGGTTTCCCCCGACTCGGCCCTGGCCTCTCTGTGGGTATGTGCCACGTTGTATGTATGTTAATATGTATTTCTGTGTACTCTGCCATACCCATAGCCACTGCTGTCTGGCCGGCAGCGGTGAGGCAGCCTCATGGGCTCACGCTGGTGTGAGCGCCATCTAGCTGTCTGCCGGTCAGACCATGCCCCCTCTCTATTACTGCCAGCTGTTCCCACTCCCGTGTGCCATCTTCCCGCTCCTCGCCCAGGTGTGATCAATTTGTGGATCCAGCAATGCATGTACTTCAGGAGCCTTTTTCCAGTCATGCATTGCTGGGTCATTGCACTTCATATACGGTCTTTGTTCATCATATGAAGTCACGTCAGCGAAGGACTGTGTTTTACTTTGTGCTTATTCGGACTTACTTGGACAGCTCCAGCGGAGCTCCAAGACAACTCCAACGGAGTACGCGCTTCGGTGAAAATGGTAGCGGAGAAGTTTGTTTGGCCGAGCCTGCGCAAGCACGTGAAAGAGTGGGCGAAAGCCTGCATGGCTTGCCAGCGGGCCAAAGTCCACAGGCACACGAAGGCCCCTTTAGAACCATTCCACATTCCGGCTAAGAGATTCGATCATGGGCACGTAGACCTAGTGGGCCCCCTACCGCCGTCACAAGGGTTCACACATCTCTTGACAATGGTGGACCGAACCACACGTTGGCCGGAAGTGGTCCCGTTAACATCGACCACAGCGGCAGAGGTGGCTCGCGCTTTTTTAACAGCCTGGGTAGCGCAGTTCGGGGTTCCGTCAGATATTACGTCCGATAGGGGACCTCAATTTGTGTCGGAACTGTGGTCAGCAATGGTCAGCGGCTTAGGAGCGGCAGTCCACCGCACTACCGCTTATCACCCCCAGGCCAACGGTTTATGGGAGCGTTTTCACAGATCTTTGAAGGCAGCCCTCAGAGCGTCACTCACGGATACAGATTGGGTAAACAAACTACCATGGGTTTTATTGGGGTTGCGTTCGGCACCCAAAGAGGACTTAGATGCCTCACCTGCCGAATTAGTTTTTGCACAACCTCTCAGGCTGCCCGGCGAGTTCCTACCAGCCCATGCGGCACCAGGGTGCTCCCCGGTGCGGGGACCTCTGATTGGCACGGGAGCAGAAATGCTCCTGGGCCCCGCTCATCACACTTTTCCATGCGTTTTTGTTCCCAAGGCTTTACAAAATGCAGAATTTGTTTTTGTCAGGCACGACGCTCAGCGACACAGTCTCCGCCCACCATATGACGGTCCATTTCGAGTGCTGGAAACCGGGGAGAAATATTTTGTGCTAGATTTGGGGGGCAGGAAAGAAACAATCAGTATTGATAGATTAAAGTCTGCCTTTGTGTTGCATGACGAATCTGTACGACCAGAGAGGACGCCTCGACGCGGCAGACCACCCAGGGAACGGCCCCTGGAGCCCCCGCAGGGGACAAATAACCCTTCTCCCCCTCATTCCACAGATTCGCCGCAGGACGGCACAACACAGACTGTGAAACCTGCGTACAGCAGGTTTGGGAGGAGGTTGAAGCCCAGACTACGGGCAGAGTGATGTGTGTTTCGATCAAACTGTGTAGGCTGTGCTGTAGATTCTGCAGGTGGGGGGTGACATATGCTGTATTGCCATTAGGATACGGTTATTGGGTGTGTCCATTCTTTGGCGTTTGGGGGGGAGTGATGTAGCGCCCATGTGCTTTTTTAACCTCTGTGAATGCGCGCTCCCGCCGCCAGTACAGACCAACGTCGCCACAGCAGGCGGTAAGTTTCACACTCTTCTAACCCAGTTCCCAGCACTCATAGTTCCCACAGGAAAAAAGAGGAAGAGCTGCAGTAAACCCACATACATTTATACCCACACATCAAACACAGAATCACACAATCAAGTCAAATCCTTCTATTTACACTTAATCACTTCAAAGTCCTCTTTGCTCTTCTGTCATGATCCCCACAGTTTCACTTTGTACCTTTTTAATTGGGCTTTTAACAAACCTGTTTAACTATTATTGAAGTAGTCATTTATGTTCCATTGTTTTAAGATCTTCTTAGCTCCATTTGTTTTTAGATTTTCTCATCTCTTCTTATTATGTGTTTTTAGCTCAGTTTGTAAGCATGGGTTTTTAGTTCCATTTGTTTTATGTGTTCTTAGTTTCATCTTGTATTTTATGTGTTTAAGCATCAGGGTTTCCTCAGTGGAGCCCCTCATGCTGGATGCCGCTTGGCCCATCTGCAGGGGTGTTGGTCTCATGGGTTGCTCTGGCTTGGGTGGGTGGGCCTTACAGCTGTGGTGTGGGTCCTCCTGGTTGGGGAGGCCTCTGTGGCATGCCCTGTGGATGTGGGCTGTGTGGTCTCCCGGTGTGGGGGGCTCCACAGGTTGCTCCTTCACATGGCGCCTCGGTGCCAAGCTATGTCTCTTTTATTTTATATGTCTCTTTTATTTTATATGTGTGTGAGAGAAGTAGGGAGTGGTGCATGTGCCTGTGTGTGTGTGTTTTGCAGGTGTGTGTATGGGAGGGCTGGAAGGGGTGGGATGTATCGTGTAAATATATGTAACTAAATTTGTCTACTGTTTTTATATATATATAAAGCACTCTGCGCAGCATCCAATGTTTGAAAAGTGCTATACAAATGAAGATTGTTTGATTGATTAATTTGCAGCCAGGTGAACAAATAAGGAAGCAGCTGGAGAACAACACTGGAAGAAGAACTGTGAAATGCGCTGAAAAGTTATCTCAAATGTCGGGCTTTTTTGGATTTTAGAACAGAGATGGAATAAAACACCTTGACATGACACACTCAACCTGCAAGGAATGCAGCATAGAAGACACACACACACACACACACACACACACACACACACACACACACACACACACACACACACACTCCTCTCGGCACCATCCAGGACAGCTGCCAAGCTAAAACACTACAGCATGAGCTGGAGCCTGACGACAGCCAAGCCAAAATAGTGCCCAGTAGAAATCAACCAACTCCAGACACCCCCACGCAACAAAGCTACCTGCAAACTCAGAGTGAGCCAAGACAACATCACAGCCCACCAGAGAGTGCAGAGGTCTGTGTTGCCACGGAAAATAAAGGCCCCGGCAACATAATTAAGATGATGGCGCACAGGCATGTGACCCCGTCCTGTTGCCACAGTGGTCCTGAAACTCCCCTGAGAAATGAAGCCCAAAACCAAGGGATCCTCGAGCACATTAGAAAGGACCCACCCTCCCCCAACAGCACACCATCCCACCAAGGACTGAGAGCCTGTAGCCACCGAAACAAAAGTGGCCGCAAGGAATTGAAAAGACTGAAAACTTATATGAAACAAATATTGTCCATCCATCTTTTTCCGCTTAATCCTTTTTGGGTTGCGAGGGGGTGGGGCTGGAGCCTATCCCAGCGTCTTTGGGCGAGAGGCAGGGTACATCCTGGACAGATAGCCAGTCCATCGCAGGGCCAACACAGAGAGACAGACAACCATTCACTCTCACAGTCATACCTAAGGACAATTTAGAATCCCCAGTTTGATGCCAATTAACCTAACTTGCATGTTTTTGGCATGTGGGAGGAAACCGGAGAAATCCCGGAGTAAACCCACACTGACACGGGGAGAACATGCAAACTCCACACAGATCACTGTTGTATTGTACTGGACACAATTTGACATTGAATTTGGATGAGGGTTATATTGTAGCACAATACTTAAAGAATTGTAGTATTGTGATAGTATTGCATCATGAGGACCCTCACAATTCCAACTCTTATTTAAAGAGCAAAGACATAATCTTAAAATACTTTAAAAAGGCTTGAAATAGCTCAATATTATTAATTAATATAGAAATATGACACTAACTTTTTTGAACTGAATATCTAAAAAAATAACTTTTCACTACATTTTTTCTTTTTTGAGATGCACTAAAGATATAATGGGGGGAATGAGTTGACGTTTTTAAGGAGATATAGCTCTGGAAAAAAATAAGAGACCACTGCAAAATCTTTCCTAAATTGACATCTCTACATATCGCAACTGTTTAATTTGAGTATCTGTGGAATTCCAACACAAGGACACGTCGATTGACTTAAGGAGGTACTGAGTAGGTGATCACCTAAGCATGGTAAGACCCATGAAAGCTGCAAATAAAAATCAAACTTACTTCACAAATACAGATTTCTGAGTTCTTCCTAAGTCAACTCTTAAGTATTGTAGTGTTTAAGAATGAACATCAACTTGTTCTCTTTGCATTATTTGATCAAAAAGCACATGTAAAAGCAACATCTTTTTTGTTGTTCTTGGTCAGTTGTCATTTTCTATAACTATAGGCTCTAAATTATGATATTTTGACTTGGAATTTGAGTGAGTTGTTTTCAGTAGGTTAGAGAATAAAACAAAATTTTTCATTTTACTCAAACATACATATGAATAGGAAAACCACATAAAGTGTGTTATATAGTTATTGATAGTATTATTGTTCTTATGCTTTTATTTGTGAGGCATGGTGTGGTGGCTCTGACTTCCGGTCTCGCCACCACCCGTGCCTATAAAGGGCAGCAGGCAGGAGGGGCAGGTCTCTTTGCCATCTCCTCTGCCTGGCAGTCGTGTGTGGTGTATTGGTGCTACCTGCTAATAAATGTGAGTTCAATCGTGCACCTGGCCTCGTCCTTTTGCTCCATATCCAGACATAACATGTGGCAACAAAGATAAACAAGGTATGGAAGTATGTGGGTCTCCTATTCGGCCGTTTCTGGAGCTCCTGGGCGAGCCACCTGTCCCCTGGCCAAGGTGGTACGCCGCCTTCCAGACGTACATGGTGGCGCTAAACCTGGGAAGAATGGACAAGTTGAGGGCATGCGCGTTGTTGGTGCACAATTTAGGGATGGAGGGACAATGAATTTTGAGCACACTCGGTGACAGCTTTGATGATGTGGTCGAGCTGATGGCTCGCCATTTTCGCGCCTTGGACAACGTCATTGTTCGGAGGATCAGTTTTCGGCAGTGCCGCCAACAGATGGGCGAGTCCATTCAGCGGTTCGTGGCAGACTTGAGGCTACTGGCTAGTGACTGTCGGTTTGGACCGTTGGAGGAAGAGGTAGTGTGCGACCAGTTGGCGGAGCATATCAACTGTGCTGCAATAAGGTCGAAGCTGCTCACTTTTCCAGATGACTTAACGCTATCCAGGGCCATCAAGTTAGCTCTCCAGCTGGAAGCAGCGGATAGGCTGATGCGGGAGCTGAGTGAGCATTGGTCACACCTACAGCTACGATCCCCCATTACCACACAAGTAGACTCGGACAGCAATGGGAGTGTGGAGGACAACACCAGAAATGCCAACGCTGTCATATTGAGGTCTGCCCCGGGGAAGCCCATGCGTATGGGCTGTGGGTCCATGAAGTATCACTCTGAGGCCAGGGACTGTCCGGCAAGAGCGAAACGCTGCGGCAGGTGTGGCCGCTTGACCCATTATGCCAGGGTGTGCCGCATGTTCGAGCAAGGGAGCCCACAGAAGAAATTGACCCCTCCCGCCCGATGGTTGTCCACGTTCTGCACGGTGGAGTTGGATGGTGTGGAGGTACCGTTGCTGGTTGATATGGGGGCGGAGGGCTCCCTACTGAATTGGGCTACAGTGAGAAAATTCTTCCCACACTACAGAATTGAAGGTGACCCAGCGCTGCTTGATGGCTATGGAGGAGGACGGCTGGCCGCGGTGGGAACACTGAGACTGACGGCCTGGTACAAATCGTGGGAGATGTCTAATCTTGACTTCACCGTGACAGCCAGTGGTGATAACATCATGGGCTGCAACCTGTTTTTTGGTCTGGGTTTTGCCATCAAGAGCGGCACTGGGGAAGAGTGGTTGGGCTGTGGATTGTGGGACCAGCTGGTTCCGAGAGTGGAGGATGGTGCGGTGTGGGATGAGGAATTAGCCAGCACCTCAGAAGGTGAGCAGGACCAGTCTCGCTCAGGGTCACTGCAAGGGGGTCCCTGTGCCAGAACCCAAGTCGTCCTGGACGAGGGTACTGG
Organism: Pholidichthys leucotaenia; assembly: GCA_020510985.1. Lineage (NCBI taxonomy): Eukaryota > Metazoa > Chordata > Actinopteri > Cichliformes > Pholidichthyidae > Pholidichthys > Pholidichthys leucotaenia. Next base: position 328,089,421 of record CM035840.1, on the reverse strand, counting down.
GCGGCACGGCAGGGCACCTGCAATGATGAGTGACCCCAAGGAGCTGGCTCCAGTTGTTCCCGGAGCTCGGCTAAAGTGGGCTGGCAAACATGGGGCTACAACGGCCATGGCTGCAGCCGATTTACAAGTGGTCGGGGCCAGACCATCAAGCATAGAGGGACCGCGTGCCAAGCAGAGACCCTGCAAGCCGAGCAGAACCCCTCTGGGAGTCGCGGACCTGGTTCGGGCTTGGGAGGAGGCACGCGATCACGGTGGGTACGGGCCAAATGGCAGTTAGAGGAGCATCAGGGACGGCTGCACGTCGTGGCCAGATGGGATGATGCTTATCTCCAGCTGTCGGACAGCTCATGGAGGCACCCCAACGAGCTGCGGCGTGCCTGGGAGAGGACTATGAGCGGTGGGCCTGGACAAGTGAAACATCCAGCGGTGAAAAAGAGGATGCGCACCGGTGCTGATACAGCCAGCTGCGGCCCGGGAGGCAGGCTCCCTCCAGAGGTGAACTGATGAAGGGACAGTCCAGGGGGGCCCACAGGCTTGTTTCTCCTCTTCCCTGGGCTGTGTGCATTATATGTTCATTTGAGTGCATGTGTTCAGAGTAATTTGTTGTTTATGTGTTGTATGCAGTTCTAGGGATTATTTTGCACATTTTATTTTAGTTTAGGAACACGGTGGTTATTTTAATTTGTAGATGGACTTTTCTCATTTAGTATTGGTGGCAGAATAATCCACCTCGTTGTGTGGGGGTAGGACGACAATCCACCTGTCCCACCTAGTTTTTAGATGTTTTGGGTGCGAATGTGTTAGGCCACGTATAGTACATTGTTTTTCATTATTTTAGTGCGTGATTCGGGTCCTAAATTGGGGAGGGTCTGAACTGTGTATGTGTTTTGGACTTTTATAAGGGGGGGGGAAGGCAGAATGTTTTATAGTTATTGATAGTATTATTGTTGTTATGCTTTTATTTGTGAGGCATGGTGTGGTGTCCCTGACTTCCGCTCTGACTTCTCACTTCCGCCTCCAAAGAGAGCAGACGCCTTTTCTCTTCTCTCTTGCTCCCGACTCATTTCCTCCTCCCCAAACTAACTGGATCCCAGCTTGCTGTCGTCTGTCTGCGTCTTACTGCTGATTATCGAAAGAAAGAAATTATGGAATTAATAAGCTGGGCTTTGAACGCAATTGACACTATCTTTTCAACGAGGAAAAGTGCCCCGGGGGAGGTTGTTTGCCCAGCAGGAACCGATCCAGCGGGCTATTTACGGGAGACAAGTAATTGGAAGCTCTTGTGCCTGGCTAATCTTTTTATCGAAGATGTAGAAGATTTGTACGTCTTCGTAGTAATGGTGATTGGGATCGTTCTGATTGGATCTGGGATTGTCCTGGTGTACCGCAAATTGTTGAAGATGGATACAACCTATCAAAATGCTGGCCAGGCGAGGTTCATCCATCAAATTGAAAAAATGGAGAAGACCCTGATAGCGACAAATGGAGAACTGTCTCGGAAGGTGGATTACATCATGATTACGCTTAGGTCTATCCATGATGGACTCAACTCCCAGCAATGAAGGATTAAGTACTGAATCTGTAAGAGAATATAAAGTTTTTCTCTGTGTTCAGTACCATTCGGCTTTAATCCGGCTCCCTCACAAAAATCCTCCTGATCATCTGCAGTCTGTGTTTTTCAAAACATTGAGCTCATGGCCTTCGGACAGGCAGCTGCATGGCCAAGGACAAAAAACTGCCAGCAGTTAGACACAACATCTCCTGCCAAAGAGTCCTTGTTGTTCTTAACTGATACAACACTCACACTTCAACATTACACTCATACTGATCCACACAACTGACGATAAAGATGACTCACACACTGCTCTCTCTGTGTCTTGTGAACTTTTGGTCTGCTGATTGTGCATTGAGGGCTTTTTTTTTCTTTGTAATCATAATATTGATCATATGTGACCACTATTCTGAAATCAATGATTTTTTTGCTCCTTCCTATTGTATTATTCTTATGCCACCTGTACCCTTCTGTTGGCAGGCGCGTTTCAGATGCCGCTGCGTCACCGGAAATGCAGGTTCATTTTCTGTGTCAAGTCAAATCCCTCGTATGTTATCAGAATCTGTTAATGTACTTGGCAATAAATTCTTTCTGAGTTCTGAGTTCGGTCTCGCCACCACCCATGCCTATAAAGGGCAGCAGGCAGGAGGGGTGGGTCTCTTTGCCATCTCCTCTGCCTGGCAGTTGTGTGTGGTGTGTTGGTGCTACCTGCTAATAAATGTGAGTTCAGTCATGCACCTGGCCTCTTCCTTTGGCTCCATATCCAGACATAACAAAGTGATCATTTTGGAGTGGTCTCTCTGGCCTCTTAAATTTTTCCAGAGCTATATATTTTAAATGAGGCTACACACAAGACATTTTCGCCAGACTTTGCTATTAAATCAAGAAATCCACAGAGAAAGAAATCAAAACATTTAAGAAAGTGTTGATGTGCTCAAGATGTAGAGGAGAAAGTGGAAGCTCTTAGTGACCTTGAGGTGTGGTCATCAGACAGGAATGAGCCATTAAGCCAGTGATATTTGTTTTGGAAATGACAGCTTCTTAACTCCATTGATACCTGTTCAAACATGAATCCAATCCACAATATAAACAGCAAAGATTAAATTATTACTGCATGCATAACCTCCAAAAAAAGTTATTTTGGGGCATTATTCCATTATCTTTACATTTTCCTCACTTTCTATGAATTCCTAGCCATCTTGTTCTTTCATCCTTCCTCTTCTTACTCCTCTTTGTCACACCTGTCCTCTCCTCCTCCATTACAGTCTGCTGTTGACTTTGTCTGAAGTCCTCTGTGTTCCCCTACGCCTTCTCTTTATTGCAATCTCGGCTGTAGGCCATGTTTCATCTCACACCAGCAGCTGCTGCACTGATGTGTGCAGCAATGCATCAAATGCTGCTGGAAACCCGGTGAGGATTTAAGCCCCATCCTCAATGTGAATCTACAGAGTACTGGAGATGAGAGAACAGTGATTACATAGATTGAGTTGTTTATTGTAACAAAAATCTTGTATTTTTTATTTGTCTTTTATGAATTTATGGACAAAGTAATTTGGCTTTTTTTTTTTTTGAGCAGTTTTGGGCTCAGTTTCAGAGCATCTTTCAGAACCAGGTGTTCATTAACCGGAGGACCACTCCGAGAGGTCCTTTGTGTGGTAACTGTGGTTCCCCGATGCACCATGGGAGAGCACGTGTCTGCCCGGTGAGAGGACAGCGTTGCAACAAGTGTGGACGCTACAATCATTTCACCAAAGTGTGCCAGTCACAGACGCCGTGGGCCCCGCCAAGTAAGCAGAACCACCTGCCAACGACCACCATCCATGCAGTAAGCCCTGAAATACTAAATTCTTATGCATACAGCATGGTTGAATTAGACTGCATGGCTGTACCCCCGCTGCTCGACATGACAGTGGTTAGGTCGATGCTAAACTGGGCCACGGTGAAGAAATTTTTCCCCAACCACAAAATAAGAAAGAACACAGTGGAACTATGCAGATACAGCGGTCACAGACTCAGTAATGTAGGGACAGTTGAGCTAACAGTCTACTACAAGTTGAAGATTGCCTGTGACTTCCAGTTCCAAGTGTCTACGCACAGTGACAACATTATGGGTTGTGACCTCTTCTACAGATTGGGCTTCACCATCCGCGACACCACCGGGTTCACATGGTGCGGTGATAACAACTGGGACATGACGGACAGTTACGACGATGACGCGGTGTGGGGTGAGAGCATAAAGGGTGACACTGACATCAAATCAACCGTCTTGTGTGCACAGGAGGAGAGCTGGCCGGACTTGCCTCAGATCCTTGCCCAGCCAGAGACTACGGAAGCTGCTGCGGGGTTGCAGGAGAGGGAGCCCGCGCACACAGAGGACCTTGGGACACAACAACACTACCTACAGACACTACCTACAATGTGGCACAATAACAAAGCACATCAGACTATGGGGAAGAAAAACCAGACTACTTCAGTACCCATGCTCGGTGTCAGTCTACAGGGGTTACAACCGAGCAAACGGGTGAAGAGTCTGCAAAAGCGGACAACACGGGATAGACGCCTGACACCTTCAATAACCACGACCAGGTTTGTACTGCGGAAACAACAATGGTGAAGTCTGGTGAAGGGTCTGTGACGAATATGGCAACAACAGAACTGTTACGACACAACAGAGACTCTAAGACGGACGAACACACGGCACCACCACGATCACAGGGACATGTGAGGCCAAGCAAGGCACCTGCCAAAGCCATGGACTGGGTGCGAGTCCACATTGACGAGAGACCGGGACAGTGGCTGACCAAATCACAGCTGATCACAGCTGATGGGACAGCGGACGCCACTGAGGATCGTGGCAAAACTATGATCAGCGTGCTTTTGACTGATGGATGGTTTGGTTAGGAATGCAAACCAACTCTGGTGTGTCCAGGTGGCTGCTCCAGATGGCGAGGTGTTGCGGGAGTCAGCTGATGCAGTGTGGGACCCGGGCCCCAACATTACGAAGATTGGTCCTAGCCCTGGGGGCCCGGCATCTCCAGGGACACGTCTACCACTGGCCTGCTACAAGGCCCCTACGGCAGAACTGCCTTCCACATGGAAGGCTGTTAAGAAAAAATGACTGTTTAAGTAGGAGCGCGGCTAAACAAGTGGCAGAATAATCCACTTAGCCGCGTCGGGTCCAGTGGCGGTCCACCCGCTGACCCTAGTTCAGGAGTTCACAGTGTGTGCTAAATTGGGGAGGGTTTTAATTAGAAGTGTTCTGTGTTTTTCCAAGGAGGGGTGAATGTAATGATGGAATTCATTACAATGTGCGGCGTGATGACGCAGCCAGCTGGTGACATCATTACGCCAACATACAGTATATGGGGGAGAGTTAGCCATGTTATGGCCTCTTCTTTGGCAACTCGTCCCCAGGGCATAACAGGGAGCTGAGTGCTCATTCACTTGTATTGTTGAACAGCAGTTTGTGTAATAAAGTGCGAGTTCCAGCACAGCATCCTCATCTTTCTTCATTACAGGTTTGTTGACATAACATTTGGTGACAAGAATTTCCATCCATCCATCTTCTTCCACTTAGTCCTTTTCGGGTCGCGGGGGGGGGGGGGGCTGGAGCCTATCCCAGCATCTTAGGGTGAGAGGCAGGATACACCCAGGGTGAGTTGCTGTGCTGCCGCAGTGCTAAATGAATTCAAATTCGTTTTAATGTATAGTCCACATACCTGTACTGTATACTGTATACTGTATACAGTATACAGTATACTGACCGGAGTGGTGGCTCAGTTGGTAGAGCATCCGCCCCACACCCGGGAGGCAGGGGTTCAAATCCCGGCCGGGTCATGCCAAAGACCATATAAAAGTGGAACTTCCTGCCGTCCAGCTTGGTGCTCAGCAATAATGGAATGGAGGAGGGAAAATTGTGGTGGCGCCTTGCATGGCAGCGGCCCTCTGATTCTACACTTGGGGTGTGTGTGATTAACACAGTAGATAGGTAAAGCACAATCTCGTTCTACTGTACATAATTGGTTGTACAGTTGAATGACAGTAACGGCTGATTTAATTTGATTTAACGCACTTTACGCCGGTGTCAGCCAGTCATCTCTTTCCCGTCTGCAGCTGGTTCAAAACGCCGCTGCTCGTCTTTTAACAGGTACACGTGGAAGAGATCACATCACACCCATCATAGCTTCACTCCACTGGCTGCCTGTGCATTTTAGAGTTCATTTTAAAATTCTTTTATTTGTTTTTAAATCCTTGAACGGTCTTGCTCCGCCTTACCTCTCAGAGCTTCTGCATGCCTACGCTCCCACCCGGTCCCTCAGGTCAGCTGAACAGCTGCTCTAGGGGTGCCAAAGGCGAGGCACAAGCTCAGAGGGGACAGAGCCTTTTCGATCATGGCCCCCAGGTTATGGAATGATTTACCCCTGGACATCAGACAAGCACCTTCACTGTCCAGTTTTGAAACCCGTCTTAAAACACACTTTTACTCCCTGACCTTCAACCCAGTATGAGACATTGATTTTATTGAATGAAAGGATTTTTATTTATTTATTTTACCTTTTAATTTATTTATGAATTTATTTATTTTTTACTGTGGTTCTTGTGTTAGCGCCCTTTGTGTTAGTGCCTTGCTTTTATGTTCTCTTGCTGTACAGCACTTTGTGTAGTGAGTGTTGCTTTTAAAGTGCTTTATAAATAAAGTTGATTGATTGATTAATTGATACCTGTTTTGCAGCCAAGTGGCAGATAATTTCAGCACTTTGCGTAGTTCTGGTACTTACTGCTGTTCGAGGTGTGAGACTCCTAAACCTCAGCTAAATCTGTGCTGGCTTCAACAGCAATGCCTAGATCATGCACTGAAAACTAAAAAGGACTGTTCATGTGATCGGTGGTGCAGACGCAGGACAGACACAACAGCACCAGGTATGTTTTCACTTGTATGAATGTCACAGATCTGACGTTTATATATGTCACCAGATGCAAGGCTGCATGAAGTAAAATAATAAATTTAAAAAATAGTAACAGTTTGCTTCCTAAGGCTTAATGATTTAAGAAAGATATCAAATAGGTGTTTTTTGGTTTTTTTTTTGCATTTGTTGCACTGCATTGGAACGATATGGACTTGAAATTAGCAGCTTCAGCATGCATTAGTTTTTAAATTATCATAAAATATAGATCAATAAAATGTTGAACAATTGTCAGAAAATGTCTGTACCTGTTAAGTTAAATAACAAGCATTCACAGCATGACAGCAGCATGAGCATTTGAATTTCGGGGTAAAACGAACAGCTGCAGCTGTCTGTATTTACATTAAAACACCCAAGAATGGTGTTGTGGTTTTTTTTTTTTTTTTTTTTTACTTTGACTAGATTCTGTCTACTCTAAGGTAAATTTGATTATCTCCAACACATTTTAACAAAATGCAACTGACTTTATTGCAGTAGAAACACTGATACATCTGAGAGCTTTTATTTGTTTACAGCGTTAGCATTTTAGCAGCGGAGCTAACTAACGGAGCTACTGTCTGCCAGGCCACTTTTTAAGGTCATCTTCTCATCACTCGATAGTCGTGGGAAGTGGTATGATTATATTCCTCTTTCTGAGGTGCAAAAGGCTGTGTTCCCGCATTTGATGCCGAAGTCATTGGTTTTTTAACAAGGAAAAGTGTCCCGTTTCTTTGACAACCCTGTTATGTCTGTAATTGAGGGTGAATGACGAGACTTAAGGTGGACCTGAACAAGACTTTATTATAGACTCGCGGGCTATACAGAAGCGCTCCTGCTAGGCTGAGAGGTGGTCAAACAGACTGCCCCTCTGCCTTACAGCCCTCTTATACCCCGGGTGGCATTGGAACCAGAAAGGTGGAGCCACCACCTGTGCCACACAATAATACGTCCTCTGAACAACATCACATTCCTACACCCCCCTTCAAAAAGGTCCAAAACACACACATGCAATCAAGACCCTCTCCAATTTAGAACCCAAATCACATACTAAAAGTGAGCAGAAATATCAGGGCCTACCACATTCATACGAACAACTAAGGCTAGGAGGAGACAGGTGGACTACCGTCATACCCCCACATGGCTAGATGGATTATTCTGCTGTCATTGCTAAAACACAGTCCATTAAACAGAAAATTGCAGTGTTCCTAAAATAAATAATCCTAAACCATCGCCTTATTAGAACAAACATATACACAAACAGGTTATACCTCCATTAGTAAATTCAAAAAACAACTTAGTGACTATTCATACCAACACCATGCAATAAACACATCACCCCAGATATCAGTCTGCCCCAGCAGAGGAACCACCCCCTGGAAAACCATCAGACGGTTCCCCTTCGGAGCACCTTCTTCTTTTCACACCCAGGGATGGCCCGTGCCTCTGTCCAAACACCTCCTTCTCCAGCTTGGTGCGCTGCAGCTTGTTGGGATGCCACCATGAGCCAGCCATCAGACAGCTGAAGGTAGCCATCCTCCCGAACGGCCACCACCTGCAGCCGCCCCTGGTCCTCTTGTTGTTGGCGCTTTCTATGAACCCCTCTCGACCGGGCCTCCTCCCTGGGTCAGACCACATCAGTGACCCCTAGAGGAGCCCGACTTGGCTTCCAGTGTCCCTGACTGGCACGTCGGTTTACCGTGCCAGCCGGTCATGCCCCGCTCACTTTCATTTCAGACGCTGGCGAAGCCGTTGTGACCCATTGCTTCTTGGTATCTCCCAGCTGAACTCTGGAAGCAGAATGGGCCAGCCACTCGGCTCCACCCACCATCACGGGCGTCCCACTGTGTCGCCCAGGTCCCTCAGCTAGGGTTACTGGGGCGCTGAACCAGGACTCTCCCGCGATGGCCCTGGGTAGGGTTGGTTCTGCTCATTTTCCAAAATACTAGGCCAAGGTTCGTCCCATACTGCATCGTCCACCACTCGCGGAACCACCCGGTCCCACAAGCCACAGCCCAACCATTTTTCTCCAACACTGGTGGTGATCGAAAAGCCCAGTCCATTAAAAAGGTCATAGCCCATAATATTCTCACCATCGGCGGTCACCACAAACTGCAGGTTGGACACCTCCGCCGACTTGTACCTAGCCATCAGTTCCACCGAACCCACAATAGCTAGCCTTTTTCCTCCATACCCACACAATGGCACTGAATGACCTCTCACTCAGTAGTATGGGAAGAAACTCCTCACGGTAGGCCAACTCAACACAGACCTTACTGTGCCTGTGTCAGTCAGCAGCGACACCTCCACTCTGTCCAGCTTCACCATACAGTATGTATGGCCATTGGTGTTCGGAGAGACGGAGTGGATAACCGTAGGAGTTGGAACAGGGGTGTTCGCTTTATGTTGCCGTTCCCCTCGCTCAAACCTATTACAGGCCCTGGCAAAATGATGCAGAAGTTAGCACTTGCCGCAGGGTTTTCCTCTTGCCGGACACTCTCTTGCCTTATAGCGGTGCTTAGTGGACCCACAACCCAAACATCTGGGCGATCCCGGGGCGGACCTTATCTTCACAGCCGTAACGCATTCCTCCTTCTCCTGCTTGCTATCATCGCTGTCCAGGTCCACAGCCTGCGCCGTTGATTGTGATTCAGAGTGGTGCAGCGTAGCTCTCTCACTGAGATCACGTGACAGTCTGTCCGCTGCTTCATACTGCTGAGCTATCTCGATAGCCATGGCTAATGACAATTCGCCGGAGTGCATGAGAAGCCTTGACCTCACCCTCAAGCAAAGTGTGTGCTCCGCCAACTGGTCACGGACCATCTCTTCTTCCAGTGCTCCAAACCGACAGTCCCAGGCCAGCTGATGCAGGTGCGCAACATATTGTTGTACTGACTTGCTGATCCGCTGGCGGCGCTGTCGAAACTGGATCCTCTGTTCTCAGGGGCGCAAAAATGTCGCACCATTAGCTCAGCAACATCCTCAAAGCTATCGCTAGCACCCAAGGTAGCAAGGATATGCTGTCCTTCCATACCAGAATTATGAACCAATATTGCCTGAGCCTGTATCTTCTTCAGCTCACCAAGGTTCAGAGCCACCAAGTAATTTTGGAATGCAGCAAACCATCTCACCCAAGGGACCGGTGGCTCGCCGGGAAGCTCCAGAAATGGCCAAATGGTAGTGACTCCCGTGTCCATGTGTTTTACCCTCGTTGCCAAATTTTATGTCTGTAATTGACGGTGAATGACGAGACTTAAGGTGGAACTGAATAAGACTTTACTATAGACTCATGGGTTATACAGAAGTGCTCCCGCTAGGCTGAGAGGTAGTCAAAGAGACCACCCCTCTGCCTCACAGCCCTCTTATACCCCGGGTGGCAGCGGAACCGGAAAGGTGGAGCCACCACCTGTGTCACACAATAATACGTCTGTTGTGTATGTAAACTGGCTGTATTACCAAGATGGTGGCCGCGTTGGTCATGGGCTAGACCGGGGTGGTTTACTACTGGTTTCCGGTGGTGACACCGCCCGAGGTATAAAGGAAGTGGGCGGAAGAGGCTATGCCTCTTTCGTCGCAGGAGCCACCTGGCAAGCAGGCGAGTGCCGTAAGCCTTTTTATGTATATGATGCACTCTGTAATAAAGCTCCGTAAACTATATTAATTGCGTGCTTGCTTTTACCCAATTATGGACATAACATTTGGCAATGAGGTAAAAGTGGGAATGGAAAAGTGTGCTGCTGCATTTCGGCCATTTTTGGAGGCCCCAGGAAGGCTGCCAGTGTCGTGGCTTCGTTGGTTCACTGCTTTTAGCAACTACCTCATGGTTTTGAACCTCGGCGAGGGTGAGAGGCTTCGTGCAAGGGATGTGTTAGTCCATAAGTTGGGTGCTGAGGGGCAGAGAGTATTGGAGAGTCTGGGGGGAGCTAATAGCTTCGATGGTGTTGTGGAGTTAATGGCACACCATTTTCGTGCGCCGGCGAGCGTCATGGTCTGGCGCATCCAGTTTTGACAGGCCGCCAGCGGTTGGGAGAACCAGTGATGGTGTTCATTGAAGATCTCTGGAGGCTGGCAAGGGGGTGTGATTTCGGACGCCTGGAAGAGGAGATGATTTGGGACCATCTAGCGGAGCATGTTTGCTGTACAGCGGTCCGGTCCAGACTGTTGGAGTATCCAAGAGAGTTGACATTGGCCACAGCTATGGAGCTCGCCCAGCGGTTCGAGGCAGCAGAGACCATCGTGAGAAGCCCTCCTGAAGGGGCTTTTCTGGGTGAGGATGAGTCTTGCGCTAAGGCACTGTTTTGGGAGCCTTGTGATGGCGAATGCGGAGAGGAAGATTTTGCCTCCGTGGTCAGGATAAGGTCTGCCCCAGTTATGCCAAAGTGTTATGGGTGTGAGTCCATTGTTCACCGCTATAAGGCCAGTGTGTGCCCAGCAAAAGTAGAGCGTTGTGGCAAGTACGGTGTTTTGAACCATTTTGTCAGGGTGTGCGAAAACTTTGTACGCAGGAGCCATAGGAGTGAACCAGGTGCTGCGCAGAAGACTCCGACAGTGGTGCGTGCCGTCTCCCCGGAGACAATAGGGAGGATTGGCTGCACCGTCACGCTAGATGGCATCGAGATCGCGCTCTTGGTGGATAATGGAGCGGTGATTTCTGTCCTGGAATTGGAGACCATGGAGAGACTGTTTCCCCACCGGCAGATTAGAAGGCAATATGAAGAGTATTATGGTTATGGATGGAACAGGTTGGCTATTTTGGGCTATGTGGAAATGGAGGCCCGGTATAAGGACAGTGTGGCACCCAGTGTTCGCATCAATGTTTCAGCATCCGGTTTTAATGTTATGGGTTGTAACCTATTTTACAGTCTTGAGTTCCCCATTGCTAACGTGCTGGGTGAGGAATGGTCTGGATGTGGACTGTGGGGCCGGCCTGTTCCAGACATGGAGGGTGCTGAGGTGTGGGATTCAGACTGGTTGGACAAAGTGACAGAGGGAGAGCACATGCCGCGCCATGCGGAGCCGTCTCGGGCTGGACCCAATGCCGTCACGCAGGCTGCCCTGGACAAGGGTGCCGGACGGCACGAGGGGACCCCTGATTAGGCTCATGAGGATGAGGCGCTGACGCCGGAAAAAAAGGGGCTAGACCGTGGATCGTGGTGATCGTAAAGCGCTCCAAGCAATGTTCTGCCAGGAGGAGACCGAAACGAGCCCATGAGCTGGTGCGATTGGTGATGAAGCCCTGTCGCAGGATTGGTGATCTGGATAAAAGGAAGACCAAGGTTGATGCTCGAGTACGATGAGATCACAGTCCACGTGAGCAGCGGGACGACCAGAGATGGTCTACCATGGATAACACGGACCGAATCGTTGGTGGAGACCAGTCAGACCCAACATCACCGGAAGAAAAAGACACGGGCTTCCCTGCAGGTCGGAGACATGGTGTGGGCCCGGATGAGAGGTGATTACGGTTCGCGTGAGCGGCGCGATGAGAGGAGACGGTTCCGGGTGGAGGCCGCTCGGAGTGACGGGTGTCTGCACTTGTCTGACCAGACCTGGAGGCATCCGAATGAGCTGCGCCAAGTGGAGGAGAAGAAGCAGTGCAGCGGGAGCCCTGAGGTCAAAAGATGGAGGCGACTGGAGAAGGACCCGTCTAAGGACTGAGAGTGTTGTGATGTCTTTATTTTCTGTTTGTGTGATTTTGCTCTGTTCCTGATATGTTTGTTTTACTGCTGGTATGGTACCCCAATCTGAATTCGAAAAAAAGGATAAAAGTAAGAAGTAGGATGTTTTGTGGCACCTGGGAGTTAAATTTTATTTTAAGAGGCCTGAATTGTGAATGTGGGATTTTATTGGCTCACTGACAGTAATTTAGTGGATGTATTGGAATTGAATTTTACTAATGTGCTGATTTTATGCCCAGGTTTGGGGTGGTGGGGTGCGTTTACTCCATTTAAAATGCTTATTTGCGCAGATTTACATACCCAACGTTTGAAGTGTTGTGATGTACCCATTGTGGGGTTGAGTGTTGGGGGGGGAGGCCGCCAATAGTCGGTATGTATTTTGTGGTTTTGTATGTCTTTTAAGTGGAGCTGTTCCGGGATTATTTTAGTTACACGGCTTTGTTTTGTATGTTTGGCGGCAGAATAATCTGCCCAGCCGTGTGGGGGTGCTGGTAGTCTACCTGGCCCCCCAGCCTAGTTGTGTGCATGGATAGGTAGTTTATTTGTTTATGTAATTGTTTTGTTTTAGTGTGTGAGTCGGGAAGCAAATTGGGGAGGGCTATCTGTGCGCTTGGCATTTTTTTTGAAGGGGGGGAATTGTTGTGTATGTAACTGGCTGTATTACCAAGATGGCGGCTGGGTTGGTCATGGGCTAGACCGGGGTGGTTTACTACTGGTTTCCGGTGGTGACGCTGCCCGAGGTATAAAGGAAGTGGGTGGAAGAGGCTCTGCCTCTTTTGTCACAGGAGCCACCTGGCAAGCAGGCGAGTGCCATAAGCCTTTTTATGTATATGACACACTCTGTAATAAAGCTCCATAAACTACATTAATTGTGTGTTTGTTTTTACTCAATTATGGACATAACAACATCCTCTGAACAAAATCACAAACCCCACTTTCGAAACTAGTGCCACAAGTTGCACCCATAATTCACGCAAGGTGTAATTGGGGCTAGGAATAAGGTGGATGGTATATACTCACAGTCAACAAGGACTTCAGAAATTCTGGAGGTTTCTTCATTGTGTGATAATATTCCCAGTATTCTGAGAGTGACTTCTCTGTACTATTGAGTACAGAGAAGTATCAGCCTGAATCAAAGACTGAAATCTTTTGGTTGCTATTTTACCACATACAGCTCACTGCTGGTTGTAGATGATTGAACTTCCTTCCTATGGGGTGTTTACTGGATTTTCTGAAGAGGCAATAATCTGCTGTCACCTCCTCTGATTTTTTTATCTCCCTGCTCCCAATCCCTTCACTCCTATCAGTTCTCTTCTCCCCTCTCCTATTTATCTCCCCCATCTTTCCTCTGATTTCTCTCTCCTCCCCTCCTGACCCAAGGCATTGCTCAGGGCGACAACTCCACCAAACTGACAGGTCCCCTGTCAGTTATCCCCCTTACTGCAGCAACAGCTTTGGGACCGTACACGTGCAGAGGGGGGAGCTATGGGGGCTTGAGCACCTGACCCTTTGACTTTACTGTCCAAAGTGCCCTTTGACTGGTCTTTTAATTTTTCAACATTCAGTATAATTAGATGCAGAGATGAAATTATACTGAATTCAGTACTCTCCACCCCACCTCCCACCCTCAAAAGCCCCAGATTCAGCCTTTGGCATGAAACTTTATTACTTAATAATTGTATGTTTATGAAATGTCAGATTTCTGAGTGTACCTGAAAGCAACACGCAGTGCAGGCGGTAACCGCTCCCTTTTGCCACAGCAGGTACCGAGCAGTCAACTCCGCCTGCAGCAGCCACGTCATCCATGTTCGGATTTATGATGCCAGCCTTGGCTCTTATGATTATTGTGCAAATTGTTGAATATCTTTGGGTCTGTCTGAATTTATTTTGTAAGAGGGAAGATGCATAACAAGCAACATTTCGGTGTCATCATAGACGTTTTTTTTAGTGTTGTCATAGACATGTTTTGGGACACGGCCAACAGAAAGTTATTATTATGAAGAGTTTTACAACAGGTCAAGGTTGACCCTCAGTTGCATGTGACACGTGCACACACACACACACACACACACACACACACACACACACACACACACACACACACACACACAAACAGAAACACTAGACATACATACTAGTTTTCACTTTGTGGATATACTGTAATATTGTGATGTCTCAAGGGTTAGCACACATAATGAGAGGATTTGTGACATAACAGGCATTTATTTCTCACTGACTCCTTACACAGAACGGAGGGGAGGTCATTCACACAGACACTCCTCTCGCTGTCATGAGCGGGGTTTTGGACTTTTTCCAAACCCTGCTTCATGGCATGGTTGCTTTTCTCTTATTATTTTTGTGTCTGTTATCTGCCAGTTTCGTGTTGTCAGGCAGCTGAGAGCCTTGGGGTTTGCCTGCTTCCTGACAGCCGACAGCCACGCCCCTCCTCCTGTCAGCATTCAACAGCTGCATGTCATTTGTGTTCCACTCAGCACGCTCACTTACACACGCACTCATGCTCGCACACATGCATTGCCACATCTGCACTCACTCAGCCTTATCCATACTCTTTCATGCACACACACGCACACATACATGCATCATTCAGTACACGCACACACCCGTGTTCACTTCACTCACACCGGTGATCACTTTGCTCATTATATTTGGTATTATTTAAACCCTGTCTGTTCTCCTGTTACTCGCCGGTTCATTGGATGTCATCTCCACTCCAGAGTTTCAGACCCTCTGTCGAGTTAGTTGTAAGTACTGTTGTCCACCGTTCCACCAGGGACTCCTTTCCTTTGTCATAATGGCTGGAAAAACAACCTGAGTGCAGTGTGCAATCACCAAGCAAACACACAAAAAACGTCTGACCTTTTATTAGAATATTCAAAACAGCAATCTGTCATCCAGAAACTCTCCCTGCACCTGCCCAAAATACAACTGAATCTGGCAAAGGAAATCCATGCATTTCCCCACCTCCCCCGCATACAGAGCAGGTGTGGTAATGGCAAGGGTCCGGCGAACAATAGTAGAAGACAGAGCAGGTGGAAGTGGAGTAGCCGGAACACCCGCATGGCCCAATCGATCAGTAAGGACATTCAGCTGCTGCGTAATTGCCTGCAGCAGTTGAGTGTGCTCAGCCACCCGCCTCTCTGTAACGTCGAAGCGGTGGAGCGCGGAGTGATCAGTTGGTGATGATGCACCTGCCAGGTTGTGACTCTGGTTGGCTCGTTCTGTCATAATGGCTGGACAAGCAACCTGAGTGCAGTGTGCAGTCACCAAGCAGAACAAATAATCCGACCCCAGTTTGCAGTCCATCTCATACTGCTGCGAGGAGGTGTGAGATTGCTGAGTCAGTCCTTTCTGAGCCGTGCAGATGTCACAGCGGTGAGACATGAAGCTTCACGTCCTGATGACACCCCGGCCAGAAGAACCGGGCCCGAAGACGCTGCAGAGTCTTCTTCACCCGGAAGTGGCCCACCCCCACCGACCCGTGGACCAACTGGAGCACCTTGGGGCGGAGCCTTCGGGGGACCAGCAGCTGTCAAACATGATGGTGCCCAGCTGGAGCCTGGCACCACCGATAGACAACACCCTTATGACAGCAGAGGTTGGACCACTGGGAATGCAGGGCCTTGGTCTGTGGGTCCAGCGCAGACACAGTCTTCTGGGCGGGCCGCTGGTCCATGTCCGGCCACAGTCGGACCCGGAAGACAACAGAATCTCCATCCTGCTTGCTTCAAAGCTGCTCCACACCAAGGGCCTCTGTAACATAATCGCTGGGGAGAGTTGCCCGATGATCTCAAGAAGCGCTGTGAACCACTGTGCTATCCCAAGCTGTAGCAGTGTGGAGAGCCCGTGAGACTGCTGGGTCACGATCCTCGGCCTGCGCTGACGGCACCGGCCCTTTGATCATGCGGGACCCATGGTTCCTCGTCTGTCTGTTGCCACAAAGCGTGATGGTCTGAGCCCCCAGAAGGAGAAAAGAGCTGGTGGTGTCAATCATCGCGCCCCATGCTGCAGACAGATCTAGTCCAATGATGCACAGGTCCTGGATGTCAGGAACCAGAACAGGTGGTTTATGTTCCGACCGGCCACTTCCACCACAAGGACTCATCACCCTCCCAGCCTGGCACGCTCACCAGTGACTGTGGTGACACAGCGCCTGGTGGGGTCCCACCCTTGCGGTCCGAGTCCATCTATACTGGGCAGCGCCCCATGTCGGACCAGAGAGATTGTGGAACTGGTGTCGATCAGGGCCTGGATTGGTGTGTTGTCCAGGCTGCTCTGCAGGTACAACCCTGGTGATTGTCCAAGTCGGCCCAGCCGTCCATCGGGGAAAATGTCTGCAGGAGGTGGCAGGCCCTTGCCTGTGCCACCTCACTCTAGGGTTAAAGCCGGTGAGGAAGCTGGTTGTCACGCTGGTTGTGACCTCTTGGATGAGTCATCGCTGTGCTCTTGGGGTAATTTTGGTCCGCCGGCCACTCCTGGGAAGGTTCACCATTGTTCCATGTTTTCGCCATTTGTGGATAATGGCTCTCACTGTAGTTTGCCGGAGTCCCAAAGCTTTAGAAATGGCTTTATAACCTTTTCCAGACTGATAGATCTCAGTTACTTTGTTTCTCATTTGTTCCTGAATTTCTTTGGATCACAGCATGATGTCTACCTTTTGAGGATCTTTTGGTCTACTTCACTTTGTCAGGCAGGTCGTATTTAAGTGATTTCTTGATTGAGAACAGGTGTGGCAGTAATCAGGCCTGGGTGTAGCTAGAGAAACTGAGCTCAGCTTTCCAAAGACGTGATAAACCACAGTTAATTTATGTTTTAACAGGGGCGGGGTGGGGGGGTGGGGTCACTTTTTCACACAGGGCCATGTAGGTTTGAATTTTTTTTTTTTTTTACTTTTAATAATAAACACCTTCATTTAAAAACTGCATTTTGTGTTTACTTGTGCTGTGGTCGCAGCGCTGGACGCCCGCACAGCTCAGCAGATAGCGAGCCTGCTCGATCAGCCACCAGCCAGCAGCAAATATGAGGCGCTCAAGGCTGCGCTCATCCAGCGCTACACGCTCTCGGACTGTGAGAGAGCGGAGAGGCTCCTGACACGGACTGAGTTAGGAGATGGTTCGGCCGTAGACCTGATTGAGAAGATGCTGGCGTTAATGGGCACGGACGACGGGCACTTTCTGTTTGCCCACCTCTTCCTCCGAAACCTTCCAACAGTGGCGAGAGCGGTTCTGGCCAATTCGCCGTTGCTGGCCGTGCGCGACTACCGTGCGCTAACCCAGGAGGCAGACCGGATCATCCTCACCACCAGGGCGATCACAGTCAACGCGGCAGCGGCAGAGCCCAGCGAGACGACCAGAGGAGGCGAGGAGCCACCGACGGTAGCAGCAGCGGGGGCCAAGGAGCGCCAGAGAGACACGCTCTGTTTCTACCACCGCCGCTTCGGAGAGAAGGCACGCAGATGTGCGCCCCCGTGCCAATTCAAGTGCTCGGGAAACGCCAAGGCCGGTGGTCGGTAGCAGCTGCGACCCTCGGTGAAGAGAATAAGCTACTCTACTTGACGGATGCACGCTCGGGGAGGCGTTTCCTCGTGGACACCGGATCCCAGAAGAGTTTCATCCTGCCAACCTACGCTGACCGGCTGGCAGGACCTAGCGGCCCCAAGATGTTGGCAGCAAACGGCTCGGATATTAAGACCTTTGGTGAGAGGACTCTGCTCTTATCTCTACACGGCCGTACATATGAGTGGACTTTTGTCGTAGCAGCACTGAATTACCATATCCTGGGGGCTGATTTTCTGTGTGCACATGGTTTACTGGTTGATGTTGCTAACAGGCGCCTGGTTAATGCACTGTCCTTTGACTCTCTCCCCTGTATAGCTCGAGTGACCCGGCCAACAGCACAAGCCAACGTCACAGCTGCAGGCGGTAAGTTCCACACACTGCTCACTCAGTTCCCAGCACTCACGGTCCCGACGTTTTCCGCGGCCATCGCTAAACACGGGGTGGAGCACTTTATCACCACCACTGGGCTGCCCGTTTTTGCAAGACCTCGGCGCTTGGATGCAGCTAAACTGGCCATAGCGCGCGAGGAGTTCACCAGCCTGGAAAGGTTGGGCATCATCAGGTGCTCGAACAGCCCATGGGCATCCCCGCTACACATGGTCCCTAAGGCTGAGGGCTCGTGGCGACCGTGCGGGGATTTCCGCAGGTTGAACAACGCCACAGCGCATGACTGCTACCCAATTCCCCACATACAGGATTTTTCCGTTCACCTTGCCGGAGCATGCATTTTTTCCAAAATAGACCTAGTCTGCGGTTACCACCAAGTCCCAGTGCACACTGAGGACATACCCAAAACAGTGGTAATAACTCCGTTCGGTCTATTCGAGTTCCTGCGCATGCCATTCGGGTTAAAAGGAGCGGCACAGACGTTCCAGCGCATGATGGATGCAGTGCTGCGCGATCTCCCGTTCGTGTTCGTCTACCTGAACGATATCCTGGTAGCCAGTGCGTCCGAAGACGAACATGAAACCCACCTCAGGACGGTTTTCCGGAGGTTGGAGGAGCACGGGTTAATAATCAACCTGGTGAAATGCCAGTTCGGCGTGTCGGAGATTGATTTTTTGGGGCACCGCGTCTCTCCGGAAGGAGCGATCCCGCTGCCCGACAAAGTGCGCGCCGTGGCGGATTTTCCCCGGCCTCAGACGGTCAGGGCGCTGCAGGAATTTTTGGGGATGGTGAACTTTTATAACCGTTTCCTTCCCCGCGCGGCGCAGCTCATGCAACCATTGTACGCCGCGCTCAAGAAACAGAAACCTGCGGATAGGGTCGAATGGACCCCGGAGCGAGAGCGGGCGTTCTCGGAAGTTAAAGCAGCCCTTGCAACGCCACATTGCTGGCGCATCCGGACCCGGCGGCCCGCATAGCGGTCACCACCGACGCTTCAGACGTGGCCATAGGGGCTGTCGTGGAGCAGCGCGTCGCCGGGGCTTGGCAGCCGCTTGCCTTTTTCAGCAGAACTTTGCGCGACAGCAAACGTAAATACAGCGCGTTCGACAGGGAGTTGCTGGCTCTCCACCTGGCCATACGCCACTTCCAGTTCTGGCTGGAAGGGCGCAGCTTCACCGCTTTCGTGGACCACAAGCCGCTAACATTCGCGATGTCCAAGGTTTCAGAACCGTGGTTAGGCCGGCAGCAGAGACAGCTGGCCGTGATCTCAGAGTTTACTACCGATATTCAGCATGTGTCGGGTAAACTGAATGTGGTGGCAGACTGCCTCTCGAGCGCTGTGGTGGCCCCAGTCAGGGTGGGGATAGATTACACAGCCATGGCCGCGGAGCAGATTAGCGATGCAGACGTGTGCACGCTCCAGTCTGGACCAACGGGGTTAAGGCTCGAGAGCAGGGTGCTGCAAGATGCCCCCCCCCCCTAATCTGCAATGTCACCACGGGTCGCCCTCGTCCGGTGGTCCCGGTCGCGTGGCGCCGCCGCGTGTTTGAGTCGGTTCACACTCTGGCACACCCAGGAGTGCGCGCGTTGGTCAAAATGGTGGGAGAGAAGTTTGTGTGGCCGAGCCTACGCAAACAAGTGAAAGAGTGGGCTGCAGCCTGTGTGGCGTGCCAACGAGCCAAGGTACACAGACACACGAAGGCTCCCTTGGAGCCGTTTCGTATCCCAGCAAAGAGGTTCGACCATGTTCACGTGGACCTCGTGGGCCCCCTCCCGCCATCACAGGGGTGCACGCACCTCCTGACAGTGGTGGACCGCACCACGCGCTGGCCAGAAGCAGTCCCGCTGGCGGCAACCACATCCGCAAACGTAGCACGCGCTTTTTTAACAGCATGGGTGGCGTGTTTTGGAGTCCCTCAATTTGTTTCCGAACTCTGATCCGCGATGGCCCGCAGCCTGGGTGTTACAATTCACCGCACAACAGTGTACAACCCACAGGCCAATGGGTTATGCGAGCGTTTTCATAGATCACTGAAAGCAGCACTCAGGGCTTCATTGACTGATGCAAATTGGGTAGACAGGCTGCCGTGGGCTTTATTGGGGTTGCGCTCCGCGCCGAAAGAGGATCTGGAAGCTTCCCCGGCAGCGCTCGTTTTTGCGCAGCCCCTACAGCTGCCCGGGGAATTTCTACCAGATAATCCCGCGCCGGGCAGCTGCCCAACTCAGCTTTTGCATCTTAGCGCAAACACAGGCACGCTGCCGTGCCCTGCCCACCACAGTTTTCCGCGTGTTTTCGTGCCTAAAACTTTGAAGAGCGCGGAGTTCGTGTTCGTCAGACACGACGCCCACCGCCCTCCATTGCACCCACCCTATGATGGACCGTTCAGAGTGTTGGAAACAGGGGATAAGCATTTTTTGCTAGACTTGGGGGGTAGCCGGGAAAAAATTGGCATAGACAGACTCAAACCCGCTTTCGTTGTGGCGGACGAGCAAGTGCTGTTGGCTAGGGCCCCTCGACGTGGAAGACCCCCACGGAGAGCTCCCCAGGGAAACGATTCACCAGAGCAGCCACACGGACAGACCGAAGTGGCCCCCCCCAGTCACAGCCCACCCGCAGTCAGACACACTCCCAGCAGCCCCCCACCGGCACAGCAGTGCCACGGAGGTGGTAAACCACAGTTACAGCAGATATGGGAGGAGGTGGAGGCCCAAACAGCATGTGGACTGATATTCTATTGTTCTATCACAGCATGTGGACTGTTATTCTATTGTTCTATCTAAGATGCTGGGGGGGGGGGGGGGTTAGCACCTTGGGGGAGCCAGATTATTTAGCATCTCAGACAAGAGACAGTGGATAAACATGGGAGAACAATGATCAGGAGGTTCCTGGCGAGATAGCAGGAAGGAGTCAAGGACGTAGGGGGTTGAATGCAGTGTAATGCAAATGTCGTGTTGTGTGTGGAGAAATGCCATGAAACTTAAGAGCAGAGTGCCTGCTGAAATGTTCAGTCTGTTCTGTGCTAGAGAGATGTGAAGTGTGTAATAAACTTTGTGCCATGAGCCCGACTCTTATTTCACACACTTCACAGTGCTATCTTTGTCTGTTATTTAAATTTGTTTGATGATCTGAAACATTTAAGTGTGACAAACATACAGTACAAAAACTGAGAAATCAAGAAGGGAGTAAATACCTTTTCACACCACTGTACAAGTAAAACAAACTATTGTTGCTAACATTATTAACAAGCTAAACTGGTGTTGGTTATTGTTTATATCAACTGATAGTAAAAAAATATATTTGTATTAATATTTTATTTAAGAAATATAAATTATCCACCATAGTATCAGTACGTATCCATGGTTACTGTGGTAATGCATGGAGGAGGGAGCCGACGGTTACAGGGTGTTTCAAATGGAGAAATTTTGTGAAGGGCGGTTAACTTAACTGATATTCCCTGAGAATGGAGCAGAGAGTAGGGAATACAGTTGAAGTACACTTTGGATAGGAATGTAGCTTGTGTCTCAATTCAGGTTCTGCGTCCTCCAAGTGTGCATTTCTCGGCCAGATACGTCACTGTGCTGCATCCAAGGCTGTCCCATTCAGTGGGCTCCTTCACATATGGCAGACAAACGCAGCCTTCAAAACCCCAAAAACAAAGGATACATGAAGAGTATCCTTGTGGCCCTAACATATCCCAGCATTCAGTGCATGGCTCAGCCTGGCTTTTTCTTTTTTTTTTTTTCTCTTGGCTAAGACAGAAGCGGAACAAAGTCAGAAATAGTTCAAAGTAAATTTTTTGCTTGAATTATGCAGTGGTTTGAACATGAAAACACCAATAATGCAGAAAAAAGTGACATCTGATTATTTAAGCTTATGTTACATGACATTATTTTTTTTCTTATGAGCTGTATGCTTCGTTTAATGTATTAAACATGTTGAACTTTTATTTTTCTGAAGTGAACCTTTTTTCCCATTAAAGCTAATTTATTAACTAATGTCAGTAATATCAAAAATACAGTATGACATGGTTGAAATAACTTGAAGATTGTGGGGGCATGGTGTGGGGGTTTTCTCCACCCAGAGAAGGGGAGAACAATGGACAGAAGGAGGAGGTGTCACTGGGGGGTATCAGATGAGGCTGTAGGTCTATGCTCCCCCTGGGGAGAGTAAGAGCCGCTGGTGCCGCTGAGAGAATGACGGTGTTGTAGCGGCACCGGTGTTATGTTATGTTAATGTGCCACACATTCCTTTGTTACACAACAGTGTATGATGGTCGGAAGTTCCGGGTCTCGATGCATGGAATTAAAGATATAAAAGGGGAATACACAGAGACCTGGGATTCTGTTTGCTGTTATGTTGCTGGAGAAAGAATAAAGCCTTGTGATGGTTCAGCTCGTTGCCTCGCCTATTTCTTTCTCCACACTGGTGACCCCAAGACATGCCATGGAGATCGAGCCGAGCACCGCCCCGAAGACTACCTGGACGGAGAGCACCAGCGCCACGTGTGCTGTTTCAGTCAAGCTCTCGGACTTCAGACTTCACGACCCATCAGCGTGGTCTTCGCACATAGAAGCCCAGTTCACACTCCGCGGGATAACTATGGATGACATAAGATACTACTATGTGGTTGCGGCACCGGATGTGTGCGCCATGCAACAGGTGACAAGCCTGCTCCAGGAACCGCCGGCGTTCTGAAGGGATTCCAGCGAGGTCGAGGAGCCACTGGTGATAGCCAGAGCAGATGCCAGGAGACACAGGAACGGGGTGATCTGCTTCTATCATCGCCATTTTGGCTCAAACGCCCAGTGATGCGTGCTGCCATGCCAATGCAAGAAGTTGGGAAACGGCATGGCCAGCAGTCAGTAGCAGCTGTGACTGCTGGCGACAGAAACAAGTGGCTGTATGTCACAGACACATGTTTGGGAAGATGGTCGCTGGTGGACTCCAGCTCCCAGAAGAGCCTGCCAGTCAACACAGACAAGGGGCAGGGACCAGCGGTCCTGAGCTTATGGCCACCCACAGATCCACCATTAGGACAGTTGGTGATTGGACATGGACGGTACTCTCACAGACGCAAATTGGGTCAACCGCCGGCCCTGTGTTCCTTTAGGGCTGCGCTCCGCACCTAAGGTGGATTTGGCAGCCTCCCCAGCAGAACTCATTTTTTTCTCAGCCGCTGCTGATTCCTGGAGAGTTTCTACCGGAAAACCCCACTCCGAGGCTGATCCACCCGTGCAATTTTTACACAGATGGAGGCTGGGAGCGACCTGGCCCACCATTGTTTTCCCTACACATTCGTCCCAAGAAGCTTGCAGAAGGCCAGTTTTGATTTCGGTAGGCACAATGTGCACCGGACCCTGGCGTGGATGCCCATTGTTGTTGGCTCCGCAAATTGGCGATCCTTCTGCAGGGACCTGCGCTCGCGAAGTTGATGTGAACCCCCCCCCTCCCCCTGGGGGTTATGGCTTTAATTGACAGGGGCAGAGCAAAATTTCATCTCATCCTGGCTCGTGCGGGAGATGGGTATTCCCATCACCAAATTATCCACCTCACTGAACGTCACTACTTTATCGGGCAAAAATATGGCTTCAGTAACTGAATGCACGGCGCCGATACCTGTCTTTCTTTCTGGAAACCACCAGGAGGAGTTGTCGTTTCTCATCATCCCAAATTCATCCTCCCCGGTGGTCCTAGGGTACCCATGGCTCCGGAGGCATAATCCCATAAATAATTGGAAACAGAATTCAATTTCCTTCCGGAGCCCACATTGTTTGGCATCTTGTTTAAGTTCGGCCAAGTGTTCACCATCCTTATCTATCGCTTCCCCTCTGGCCGAGCCGCCGGACTTTATCCTCATACTCAAGGTTTATCATGACCTTGGGGAGGTCTTTAGCAAGTCGAGAGCGCTCTCTTTACCACCTCATCGCTCATACAACTGTGCTATAGATCTCCTCCCAGGTGCGCAGCTGCCATCTAGCCGGCTCTATAGCATTTCAGGCCCAGAGAGGGAAGAGATGGAGAGATATATTAAGGATTTGCTGAACGCCCGCCTCATTCGGCCTTCCTCGGCTCCTCTTGGGGCAGGATTTTTCTTTGTCAGTAAGAAGGACAGATCTCTGCGTCCATGCATTGACTACCAGGAATTAAATGTGATTACTGTTAAAGATAAATATCCTCTGCCTCTGATAAACTCAGCATTTGAGCTCCTTCAGTGTGTACGGGTGTTTACCAAACTCGACCTACGCAATGCGTATCATTTAGTCCGTGTTTGCGAGGGGGACAAGTGGAAGACGGCTTTTAAAACTCACCTGGGGCAGTTTGAGTATATGGTTATGCCCTTTGGTCTCACTAACGCCCCTGCCGTCTTCCAACGACTCATTAATGACGTCCTCCGCGATATGGTTAATCAATTCGTTTTCGTCTATTTAGACGATATTCTCATTTTTTCCTGCATGCCAGAGGAACACAAGGTCCATGTTAGAGCCGTGTTACAGTGACTTCTGGAAAACCAACTTTTTGTGAAGGCTGAAAAGTGTGAGTTTTCCACCTGTTCCACTTCTTTTTTAGGATTTATTGTGGCGGAGGGGGAACTGATAGCTGACCCGGCCAAGGTGAAGGCTGTGTTAGATTGGCCTACACTCCACTCCTGCAGTGAGCTGCAGCACTTTTTGGGGTTTGTGGATTTTTATTGCAGGTTTATCAGGATCTATAGTGGGGTCGCACAGCCTCTCACACAGCTGACTTCTGTTAAGGTGCCATTTCGTTGGTCCGAGGCAGCGGAACAGGCTTTTTCCAAATTAAAGAGCCTGTTCAGCACCGGATCACCCCAGGGCTGTGTACTTTCCCCCCTGCTCTTCTCCCTGTACACCAGCTCCTGCACCTCCAGCCACCAGTCTGTCAAGCTGATCAAGTTTGCGGACGACACCACCCTCATCGGGCTCATCTCCAACGGCGACGAGTCTGTCTACAGGAGAGAGGTGGCCCAGCTGGCGTCCTGGTGCAGCCACAACAACCTGCAGCTGAACGCTCTGAAGACAGTGGAGATGATCGTGGACTTCAGAAAAGTCACAGCCCCTCTGCCCCCCCTTACCCTCACAGACTCTCCCATCACCACTGCGGATTCCTTCCACTTCCTGGGCACCACCATCACCCGCGACCTCAAGTGAGAGCCGACCATCAGCTCCCTCATCAAAAAGGCCCAGCAGAGGATGTTCTTCCTGCGGCAGCTGAGGAAGCTCAAGCTACCCACCAAGATGTTGGTGCAGTTCTACACGGCCATCATCAAGTCCATCCTCACCACCTCCATCACCGTGAGGTACGCAGGAGCCACCACCAGGGACAGACTAAGACTGCAGCGCGTTGTGCGCGCTGCTGAGAAGGTGATCGGCTGCAAGCTCCCATCCCTCCAGGACCTGTACATCTCCAGGACCCGGAGGCGTGCAGGTCGGATCATAGCTGACCCTTCACACCCTGGACACACACTGTTTGCCCCCCTCCCCTCAGGTAGAAGACTTCGGTCCATTCAGACTAAAACCTCCCGCTACATGAACAGCTTCTTCCCCTCTGCCATCAGACTGCTGAACACTAAGTGACTTATTAGACTCTCATGCACTACGTACAGCAGCTCAACCGGACTCATGATAATTATCACTGTTTCTTTTGCACTACTGACTGCACTATGTGGAACTCCACAATATCTGCTGCTTGTTAATATATTTTAAATTGCATAGATTAGTATTACTCATTCATATTCTACATTTTATTGCATGCATAGTTTTTTATTTGTATCTTTAGTGCTACTCCATGTTTAATGTTGCAGCATTGCACCGAGACAATTTCCTAGTTTGTGTACTACATGAACAATGGCAATAAATCTGATTCTGATTCTGATTCTGATTCTGTTCTCTCATACTACCATCTTGGCTCAGGTCAGTCCTCAGCTCCAGTTCATCCTAGAGGTGGATGCCTCTGACTCAGGGGTGGGCGCTGTCCTCTCACAGCACTCAGCCTCCGATCAAAAGCTCCACCCGTGCGCATATTTCTCTCTGCGGCTCACCACAGCCGAGAGGAACTATGACGTAGGGGACCGGGAGCTTTTAGCCATTAAAATGGCTCTGGAAGAGTGGAGGCATTGGTTGGAGGGGGCTATTCATCCCATAGCCATGTGGACCAACCATAAGAACCTAGAATACCTCTGGTCGGCCCGCCGACTTAACGCCAGGCAGGCCTGCTGGGCCCCATTTTTCCTCAGATTCAATTTCACCATCACCTATAGGCCCGGCTCACACAATGTTAAACCTGATGCCCTTTCTCTGCAATTTAGCCAAGATGATCTAGCCCCCTGTCCCTCCCCCAGCCTATTGTTCCGCCTTCGAGCGTCCTCGGAGCCCTAACCTGGCAGATCGAGCAGAGGGTCCGACAGGCCCAGTGGCTGAGCCCAAACCGGTGGGATGGCCTGGTAACCATCTGTTTGTTCCTGCCACCTTCCGTAGTGATGTCATCCAGTGGGGCCATTCAGAACTCAGAACTCAGAACTCAGAACTCAGAAAAGGATTTATTGCCAAGTACATTAACAGTAAACAACTGATAACATACGAGGGATTTGACTTGACACTGAAAACAACATGCATTTCCGGTGACACAGCAGCGTCGATAACGCGCCTGCCAGCAGACTAGGAACAGAAAGCATAGGGAAGAAAAGGATAAACACAATAGGAGAGGGCAAAAAAGCATTGATTGTCAGAATACTGGTCATAAATGATCAATATTATGATTACAAGAAAAAAAAGCCCTCAATGCACAATTAGCAGACAATAGAATGTATACAAAGACACAAAGAGAGCAGTGAGTGAATGATCTTCTCATCAGTTTATTGAGTCAGTATGAGTGTAGTGTTGAGTGAAGGTGTTTATATCAGTTAAGAACAACAAAGTCTCTTCAGCAGGAGATGTTGTGTCTAGCGTCTGGCACTTTGTCCTTGAGCCAGGCAGCTGGCTGTCCATAAGAGTCAATGCTGCTCAAATGTTTTGAAAACAAAAAAACTGCCGATAATCTGGAGGACTTGATTGTAAGGGGCAGGTCAGATAAGTCGAATAGTACTGTTCCCAGAGAAAAAAACTTTATATTCTCTTACAGATTCAGTACTTTAATCCTTCAGTGCTGGACGTTGAATTCTTCATGGACGGCTCTCAGCGTGATCATGATGTAATCCATTTTCCTAGACAGTTCTCCATTAGCCGCTGTCAGAGTCCTGCCCATTTGTTCAATTTGATGGTTAAGCCTCGCCTGGTCAGCATTTTGATAGGCTCCCTCCATCTTCATCAATTTACGGTACACCAGAACAATCCCAGATCCAATCAGAAAGATTCCGATTACCATTGCTACGAAGATGTATAAATCTTCGACATCTTCGATAGAAAGATCACACAGGCACAAGAGTTTCCAATTACTTGTGTCCTTCAAATAGCCCGCAGCCGGTGTTCCTGCGGGGCAAACTACCTCCCCCGGGGCAATTTTCCTCGTTGAAAAAATAGTGTCAATTGCGTTCAAAGCCCAGCTTATTCCAGTCACTTCACCTGTCATCCTGGAGTGTCCCGCACTATGGACCTTATTCGATGAGTGTTCTGGTGGCCCACCCTGCGGAGAGACGGACAAGAATACTTGAAAGCATGTCAGACATGTGACCGCAACAAATCCAACTCCTCACCCCCTGCTGGCCTGCTCCACCCCCTACCTGTGTCCAGTCAACCATGGTCTCATATTGCTTTAGACTTTGTTACTGGACTTCCCCTCTCCCAAGGCAAAACTGTCATCCTCACCATTGTTGACCGTTTTTCTAAGGTGATTCATCTGGTAGCCCTCCCCAAATTACCCACCGCATCCGAAACCGCTGACTCCTCACTTCCCATGTCATCCGACTTCATGGTATTTCTTTGGACATTGTGTCTGACCGGGGCCCACAATTCACCTCCATGGGTTGGAAATCTTTCTGCCGATCACTTGGGACAACTGTCAGCCTCACATCTCGTTACCACCCCTAGAGCAACGGGAAGGCTGAGTGTACCAACCAATTCCTGCAGGCCGCCCTCAGATGTGTGGCAGCCGAGAACCCGTCCACTTGAAGCTTGCATCTGGCCTGGGTGGAGTATGCTCATAACTCGGCTATCTCTGCTGCTACAGGACTCACTCCGTTCGAGGCCTCTATGGGGTACACTCCCCCCGTTGCCCATGGCAGAGAGGGAGGTTGCTGTGCTGTCCGTGGGGGCTCATGCACATCACTGCCGTTGACTCTGGAGGGCCACCCGAGCCACTCTCCTCCACTCTACGGAGCGCAACCACCAATATGCGGACTGTAAGCGGCTTCCGGCTCCCAAGTACAAGATTAGGCAGCGTGTCTGGTTATCGGTGGATCAAATACCACTGAAAACTGACTCCAGAAAGCTGTCACCCCGCTTCTTGGGTCCATATGTCATCACCAAGATCGTCAATGACGCCACGGTCCGCCTACAGCTCCCATGGGCCCTATGCATTCATCCTACATGCCATGTGTCACGCATCAAACCCCTCTCTGCCAGTCCTCTCTGCCCCCCCCCCCGAAGCCACCTCATCCTCCTCGGATCCTTGACGGCCAGACCACCTACACCGTCCAGAGAATTCTGGACGTTCGTCGTCGGGGCTGGGGCCTTCAGTACCTGGTTCACTGGAAGGGCTATGGCTCGGAAGAAAGATCATGGCCCCCCCAGTCCTACTTTCATGACAAGGGGATGGTCCGGGCCTTCCATCAAGCCCATCCAGAAAAACCCAGTGGACCACCAGGAGGCGTCCCTTGGGGGGGGGGGGCACTGTCATGTTAAAGTGAGCACTCGCCCCCTCCTTTCTGAGAAGAATTTCCCCGACCTCACAGGCAATCACTTCACCTGTGTGATTTGACACACCTGCCTCTTCTGCCTTACCAGCGCATAAAAGACCACCAAGCGGAGAGTTCAGCACTGGCTCATTGGGTAAACTGCCTCAGCAAGTATAAGCATTTCTAGATGAGGATAACCTAATTAATTCTTCTGCTTTTTCTCTCCTTCTCAGGTTGCTGCCATCTGCGTGGTGTGTCTTCGGGGATTGTTGTGTGCTCACCTGCCCCATCAACCTCATCTCGCTCCAGCAGCCATCTCCACCCGGTCAAGCACCACCCAGCTACTTCCCTATCTGTTTCCACCGAATTCATCCCGCTGGTTCGTCTATTTCGCTTGGTGTCTCTCTGTTGGGTTTTCTGCTTGGCACATGTTAGTGGCAATTTGACTGTCCACTTCTATAGCTGCATTCCTCCACTAATTCGCTCTCTCCTCTCTCCACAGGCTTAGTCTTCCTCTGGCGAAGTGGCGTTTTCTATAACAGTGCTTTATGTTTTTGAAATGAAAAACTGTTGAAACGTTTCTCTGTGTCATGAGTGTTTTCTCTGGTGTGGTTCCCTGCACGTGAGCTGATCATTCTATCATTATGACAGCGTTACGTTATGTTAATGTGCCACACATTCCTTTGTTAAACAATATATGATGGTCGAAAGGTTCGGGTCTCGATACATGGAATTAAAGTTATAAAAGGGGAATGCACAGAGACCTGGGATCACTGTTTGCTATTGGAGAAAAAATGCTGTTGGAGAAAAAATAAATACTTGCGTCGTTCAGCTCGTTGCCTCGCCTATTCCTTTCTCCACAAGATAACTTTTAAAGTTCTGTAGAGACATCGGGAAGTTGATGTTATTTATTTACTTAACATGGTGCTGTAAAAAAATACAAAACACCTAAGGTTATTTTTAGAGAAGACAGAGAAGTTAATGAGGCTGAGGAGTGACAGGACATCTGTAATAATGTCTATGAGGCTGCAACGCCTGAACTGAACTGAACCCCCCACTCGCTTCCTCCGCTCTGCTGACACACACCTTCTCTCCCCCATCACCAAGACAAAACTCCGCACCCTGGGTGATAGATCATTCGCCATCGCCGCACCAACCCTCCGGAATTCCTTGCCCCTTCACATCCGGTCCACCAACACGCTTGCTTCCTTCAGAAGTCAACTCAAAACCCATCTCTTCAAATCTACCCACGGAAACTGACTGCTTCTTCTACCTCTGTGTACCTACCTTGCCTGTTTACCCGTTTACTGTATGTTTGTTCCTATGCTACTTTGTAAAGCATCTTTGAGTATTTAGAAAAGCGCTATATAAGACTGATGTATTATTATTATTATTATTATTACCTCCGTCAAAAGGGGAGGTTATGTGATCATCGGCGTTGGTTTGTCTGTCTGTCTGCTTGTTTGTCTGTTTGTTTGTCTGTTTGTTAACAAGATAACTCAAAAAGTTATAGACGGATTTTCATGAAATTTTCACAGATTGTCAGAAATGGGGTATCCTACAGATGATTAGATTTTGGTGGTGATCCGGATCACCGTCCACAAGAAAACCGCCATTACGCAAAATGCCATTTTCGTGAATAACTACTAAACCATTAATCCTATCATTGTCAATCCAATTGTTGTGAATCCAATTGCTAGCCATATGTTTTCATGGTCAAGGAATCTGAAAACGTACACACAAACACTGTATGGGGGGAACTGTGGCCGCCATTACGGAAAAGGCCATTTTCAAGAATAACTACTGAACCACTAATCCTATCATTGTCAATCCAATTGCTAGTCATATGTTTTCATGGTCAAGGAATCTGAAAACATACACACAAACACTGTATGGGGGGAACTGTGGCGCTAAACCACCATTACGGAAAATGCCATTTTCGTCAATAACTACTGAACCACTAATCCTATCATTGTGAATCCAATTGCTTGTCATATGTTTTCATGGTCAAGGAATCTGAAAATGTACACACAAACACTGTATGGAGGGAACTGTGGCCGCCATTACGGAAAAGGCCATTTTCAAGAATAACTACTGAGCCACTAATTCTATCATTGTCAATCCAATTGCTTGTCATATGTTTTCATGGTCAAGGAATCTGAAAACGTACACACAAACACTGTATGGGAGGAACTGTGGCTGCCATTATGGAAAATGCCATTTTCATGAATAACTACTGAACCACTAATCCAATCATTGTCAATCCAATTGCTAGTCATGTTTTCATGGTCAAGGAATCTGAAAACGTACACACAAACACTGTATGGGACGAACTGTGGCCGCCATTACGGAAAATGCCATTTTCGTGAATAACTACTGAACCACTGCTTGTCATATGTTTTCATGATCAAGGAATCTGAAGACTGTATGGGGGGAACTGTGGCGCTTGGCGGAGGTCTGCGCTCTCCGAGTGCTTTTCTAGTTATTATTATTTGTAACCGGGTCATATTTATGGATCTTTGTTGATTTGATTTGCGTTTAAATATTTTGATTTGAACTTGACTCAACAGGAAGTGACTTCAGGGTGTGGGCGGGATATGCCAGGTAGAGGATTTTGAATATCTGGGTTTTTCGGTTGGGAAAACGGTTCAGGAGACCGGATTTGAAAAGCAAGCAAGACGAGGAATAATCTTCATAAAGAAACGTTGTAAGTTCACCAATGCAGTTAAAATATATTGTTACTCTTAACGAACACGGTGAATTATGCTGAGGAGGATGTAATAAAGTCGGCCTAGTAACAGATAAGACGTAGAATGACCTACAGATTTGCTGCCTGACTAGCATGGTATACCGTGGCTGAACATAGTGCCTATCCAAGAGGATATAGTTTAAAATATCAGGCTATGTACGATGTAAGCATGAGTGTAAATGTAAAAGTGTGTTGTTTGCTACTCTGGTCACAATGTTATGATGTGTTTTTTTTGTTTTACACGGTGACGAGTACTGAAACATTTTATACTGTCAATCAAACCAGGGAGACTCGGGTGTCCTGTGAAGATCAGTCAGTGATCACGCGCTGGTGTGGTGTCGTGTGTATGTTGTAAGTGAAAAGCTTTTCTTGTTAAGTTTTGAGCATATTTGGAGTGTGAACTTAAGGTTTGTGGTGTACTAAAACTATTATGTGCCTTTCTCATTTCCAGTATCACCACTACCGTTTGTACGGACTTATTTGGGGTCATTAGTTTACTGAGCATTTTATCATATTGTATTTTTCTTTGTTAATAATCCACCATTTTGTTTAAGATCCGCCTCCTGTGTGTTTGAGGCAGTACAAAGAGACAATTTGTACATTTCATTTTATTTTATTTACATTTAAAACTTATTGTCAATCTTTTCATCCTGAAGCGTGCTGCTCTTTATTTTCTATATATCAGATAAAACCCATAAAATACATTTGTTGTTCAGTGTGTATTATTTCCCGGCAACAAATTTTGGTACCAGGAGTGGGGTCAATTATCTGACAGTTTAGAGTGGGTTGGTGTACAGTAAACGGTAGTGGTGATACGAAGCAGACGAGAGCGGCTGGACGGTTGGAGCCTGACGGGGTGCAGACGGAGAGACCGGCCGGAGTGATCGTGGACCTTGGATCAGCGGAGAGGACTCGGGGCCAAGAGACTGCAATTCCCGGGGTTCCATCAGACTGGACAGTTCAACACAATATCCTCGACTACTTGTAAGAGAGACTTTTGAACATGGAAGAGGGCGCAGTGGGGGGCGTTGAAAACAGAGGCGTTGAGGACTCCTCTGCGAGCAGAAATGCTGAGGTATCACCTGAAAACAGAGACCTTTTAGAACAGGTTTCTGAACTGAAACGTAAACAAACTGAAGCCTTGACAGCCATCGCGGCTTTGAGTGAGGAACCACAGAGATCCTATGTTTATGTACCTAGAGAACGGCAAATCCCCCCTTTCAGTGGTGATTATGATAAGGATGGTCGTTCTTTTGAGGATTTTATTGAGGAGGTTGAGCGTGTAGTGCATTCTAGATACCAATCAAACAGTGACTGGTATGACTTCATAATGTCACTTCTAAAGGGTGCAGCTCTAGAGGAGATGCGATTTCGTAGTGGGGGGAAATCACTACCCGTTGCTGACCTGTTCAAGTACCTCAGAGAAGCCTTTAGAGATAAAAGATGCACCGCTCAGCTCTTACATGACCTATACAGTCGAAAACAAAAAGGTGGTGAAGATATCCTTGGCTACTCACATGCCTTGTGTCAGATTTTGAGAACAATCTCAAAGCACGACGCAAATGCCTTAGCTAATGAGCAGAAAGTTCTTAGGGATCAGTTCATTGAAGGCCTTAGTGATCCACTCCTTAAGCGAGAACTGAGGAAGTTTGCAAGACAGAAACCAGACTCCACTATGATACAGGTCCGAGAAGAAGCCTATTTGTGGTCAGTGGAGGATGCTAGCCATTCCAGATCTTCTAAAAGCCGAAGTAAAGGAGACAGTGGAGATAGAGAGACCCAATGCAGTGCCATAACGGCTCAGAAACAGCAAGTGGGAACTGTGGGTGATCTTTTCAAAGTAGTAGCAGAGCAAGGGAAGCAGATCAGTGAGCTGGCTGCTGCGGTTAAGACCCTAACTATGCAGAGAACAAATTCAAGTGAACAGACCAATACCCGCCGTCGAGCTCAGTTGAAATTTACAGATGATGGAAAACCCATCTGTCTTAAATGTCAAGGGGAGGGGCATATAGCCAAGAATTGCACCCAGAAGCAAAAGGCACAGCAAAGCGGTCAGAATCAGGGAAACTAGAGGCCCCGGTCGCCGTGAGTCAAACGATTAGGGGGAACACTTCAGACTCAGTTAAAGCACAGATTACTCAGGATCAGTTACTGGCCCGTGCAGTAGGAACATGTCCCATGGTAGAGATTAACATACGTGGTGTGGTAACCCGTTGCTTACTAGACACGGGCAGCCAGGTCAGCACCATAACTGAACAGTTTTTCCGTCAGCATTTGTGTGGGGAGGATGATGACATGGTGACTACAGCGGGGTGGTTAAGGTTGACTGCTGCTAATGGATTAGAAATCCCATATTTAGGATATCTTGAGTTAGAGATTGAGACCATGGGACTGAAAATACCTGATTGCGGTTTCCTCGTTGTGAAAGACCCACCGAATTCAGAAACTGCAGGGATTGTCGGCATGAATATCATTAGCCGCTGCCGTCAACTGGTGCATGCTGAGTTTGATACTGTCCTTGGGGGGAAACTCGATTCAGACTGAAGAAGTGCCTTTCAGCAGGTTCAGAAATGTACAGTCACTAGGCGGAGTGTGGCTAGGCTGGTAGGTAGGGATGGAGCCCACATCCCCTCAGCATCAGTAGTTACAGTCATGGCAAAAGGGTTTCCCAAGGTACAAGAGGGTAACGGCTTGAGATTACTAGAGCTGGGGAACATGACTTTGCCAAGTGGTCTGGTTGTCCTACCCACATTGGTTGAAGCTAGCAGTAATACTGTCCCAGTGCAAGTAGTGAATCTTTCATCGGAGGATGTGTGGCTAAACGCGAGGACCCGGCTTGGGGTATTTTCCCCTGTGGAGTGCTTAAGTGACGAACCCCCAGTTAAAGTAAAGTTTAACCGTATTTCAGCAAGTATCGAACATGTCTCAGTTGATCAGCCTAGTGCCCTTGATGCCAGCACCTCGTCTGTCTTGGACAAATTAGACATTGGAGGGAGTAAAGAGCAACAGGATCAATTGAAAACTGTGCTGGCCAAGTATGTTAATGTTTTTGCTGTCGATGATGATGACTTGGGGTACACAGACAGAGTCAAACATGACATAAACCTAGTGGATGATGTACCTGTGAGCCTACCCTATCGGCGAATTCCACCCAACCAATACACAGAGGTTAAAGAGCACATATCCAAGCTGTTGAAAAAGGGGATAATCAAGGAGAGTTGTAGCTCTTACGCATCTCCTGTGGTGGTAGTGAGAAAAACTGATGGTAGTATACGGCTATGTGTGGATTTCCGTAAGCTTAACCAGAAGACACGAAAAGATGCTTTTCCACTGCCGCGAATTGATGAGAGTTTCGATGCTTTGCAGGGAGCAAAGTTTTTCTCAACAATTGACTTAGCAAGTGGGTACCACCAGGTGGCAGTAAAAGAGCATGACCAACATAAAACAGCCTTCACAACCCCTTTTGGTCTCTTTGAGTACTTGCGCATGCCCATGGGTGTCTGTAATGGTCCAGCAACGTTTCAAAGATTGATGCAAACTGCGATGAATGATTTGATTTTCCAAATAATGCTGGTGTTTTTGGATGACATTTTGCTGTTTTCCAAGACATTCACGGAGCACCTAGAAAGAGTTGATATAGTCTTGAAACGACTACAAGATACCGGTCTTAAAGTCAAACTAGAGAAATGTCACTTTCTGCAGCAGAAGGTTAAGTTTTTAGGTCACCAGGTTTCAGCAGATGGAATTGAAACAGACCCAGGTAAAATAGAGGCAGTGAAGCAATGGCCAGTGCCTACCACACTGAAAGAGTTGCGCTCGTTCCTAGGCTTTTGCGGTTATTATAGGCGATTTGTTGAGCACTTTTCCCAGATAGCTAGCCCGCTTCACGACCTGGTGAATCTCTGTTTGAATTCAGGGCCTCCTTCCAAGGTGAATCAATGGATGTGCAGTCTATGGACGCCGCAATGCCAAAGCTCGTTTGATATTCTGAAACAGAAACTCACTAGCGCCCCAGTACTAGGGTATGCGGACTTTACTCGTCCCTTTATTGTTGAGACAGATGCCAGTAATCAAGGGTTGGGAGCAATATTGTATCAAGAACAAGGGGGAAAGAAAAGAGTAATTTCATATGCAAGCCGTAGGCTCAGAAATGCAGAGAGGAATGACAGAAATTATAGCAGTATGAAATTAGAACTTCTAGCTCTGAAATGGGCAATATCAGAAAAATTCAGAGGCTACCTACTAGGTTCTAAATTCACGGTCCTTACTGATAACAATCCGTTGTGTCATCTCAGCACTGCTAGATTAGGAGCACTAGAACAGCGATGGGTGGCTCAGTTAGCAGTGTTTGATTTTGATGTTCAGTATCGGCCTGGCCGGTCTAACCGGGCTGCTGATGCATTATCTAGGCACCCGTTTGCAGGGGAGCAGGAACCAATGTCAGACGACATGGATTATGATGGGTGTGTGGCTATCTGCAATGTGATACAGAAAGGGACAACACTTGGCACTGAGCTAACCAGTGCTGGTCTTGAGAGTTGCAGGATTAGGCAAATGCGGGCGAACGAAAAGGGAGATGGTTCCGGTTCTGGAGCCCAGGGTAATACTCCTACCTTACCTGGCTACTCAAAAGAGGAATTAAGGGAATTTCAGGGGCAGGATCCAGTACTGGGAGTTTTTAGAAGGTTTTGGGACGGCAAAAGTAAACCTAACTTTCAGGAGAGGAAAGACCTTGAAAAACCAGTGCTCTCTTTATTGAAACATTGGCCACATATTAGGGAGAAGGAGGGACTGCTTTATCGGGTGATTGAGGATGTGAGGTATGGGGAACGTTTTCAACTACTAGTGCCAGGCTGTTTAAAGTCTCAGGTGTTAGAGAGTGTGCATGACTCGATGGGGCACCAAGGCATTGAGCGTACTCTGGAATTGCTACGACAAAGATGTTTTTGGGTAGGGATTCATGAGGATGTCAAACAGTGGATAAAGAAATGTGAACGCTGTGTGTTAACAAAAATGCCAAATCCCAAGATTCACCCCCCCATGAAATCATTTCTAGCTAGTAGGCCCTTAGAGGTAGTCGCAGTTGATTTTACTCTTCTAGAACCCTCTAGCAATGGTAGAGAAAATGTTCTAGTGATCACTGATGTGTTTACAAAGTTTACGCAGGCTTTCCCAACACGTGATCAAAAAGCTGACACAACAGCCAAGGTTCTGCTGCGAGAGTGGTTTCTCAAGTATGGTGTCCCTGAGCGTTTGCATTCGGACCAGGGCCGGAATTTTGAAAGCGAGGTGATCTCAGAACTCTGCAAGTTGTATGGTGTAAAAAAAAGTCGTACAACCCCCCATCATCCTACTGGGAATGCCCAATGTGAACGTTTTAATAGGACGTTGCATGAACTCTTGCGCACCCTCCCGCCAGAGAAAAAAACGCAGATGGCCAGAGTCTTTGCCAGAGTTAGTCTATGCGTACAATGTTACCCCGCATTCAACAACAGGCTACTCCCCTTACTACCTTCTGTTTGGTGTGGACCCACACCTTCCTGTTGATGCCCTTTTAGGACAGGAGTCCACTGCAGAGCCCAGTCACGACTGGCTGGCGATCCACCAAAGGCGTCTGAATGATGCTCATGCCAGGGCCAAAGAGTACTGTGAACAGAAAGCTGCTGAACGCATTTCAATGCATAACGAGAAGGTGTACTGTCCCCCTATTGAGCTAGGTCAGATTGTGTATGTCAGAAACCGGCCTCCAGGCAGAAACAAAATTCAAGATGCTTGGAAACCCATTCCCCACCGTTTGGTGTAGATTCAAGGAACTACATACACGGTAGAACCTGTAGAAGGAGGACCGACAAAAAGAGTTAACAGAGTTGACATCAGACCATGTGTGTCCCCACCCGTCTTCAGGTCACGACCGAGTAGCCAGTGTCTTAGAAAGTCCCCAGAGTCCCCGCCGGAGGACAGTCTAAATTCAGAGGACCCTACCGATGGTTTAGTTTTGGAAGAAGTGAGGGCTCTTAGTCCCATCCGTAACCTAGCTCACACTGATGGTCAGGTCAGGATCCCTAGCAGTGAGAATAGTGCGGAAGGTAGCATCAATGGTGAGTCAGAGCAGGATGACGAATTTCCTGAACCAGAATCTGAGGTAGACTCACAAGAAACACGGTCTGATACAGAAGATGAAGCCATGCCTGAACCTGTTCCCTTTCCCCGCAGGAGTCAAAGGTCAACAGCAGGCCAGCACTCAAACCCGTACCATGAGCCAAAGTCAGTTTTGGATCCCAGTTCTTCAGCTATAATTGCTCAGATTTTTGCAAACTTAGGCACGGTCTTGTTTAGAGAAGCTGTGAGGGAAATCATAAACTCATTTG
Organism: Pholidichthys leucotaenia; assembly: GCA_020510985.1. Lineage (NCBI taxonomy): Eukaryota > Metazoa > Chordata > Actinopteri > Cichliformes > Pholidichthyidae > Pholidichthys > Pholidichthys leucotaenia. The sequence continues at coordinate 328,051,324 of CM035840.1, read as the reverse complement.
TAGTCACCGAGGCCGTTGACTTGTAAGCAGGGGAGAATGTAACCGGGTCATATTTATGGATCTTTGTTGATTTGATTTGCGTTTAAATATTTTGATTTGAACTTGACTCAACAGGAAGTGACTTCAGGGTGTGGGCGGGATATGCCAGGTAGAGGATTTTGAATATCTGGGTTTTTCGGTTGGGAAAACGGTTCAGGAGACCGGATTTGAAAAGCAAGCAAGACGAGGAATAATCTTCATAAAGAAACGTTGTAAGTTCACCAGTGCAGTTAAAATATATTGTTACTCTTAACGAACACGGTGAATTATGCCGAGGAGGATGTAATAAAGTCGGCCTAGTAACAGATAAGACGTAGATTGACCTACAGATTTGCTGCCTGACTAGCATGGTATACCGTGGCTGAACATAGTGCCTATCCAAGAGGATATAGTTTAAAATATCAGGCTATGTACGATGTAAGCATGAGTGTAAATGTAAAAGTGTGTTGTTTGCTACTCTGGTCACAATGTTATGATGTGTTTTTTTGTTTTACACGGTGACGAGTACTGAAACATTTTATACTGTCAATCAAACCAGGGAGACTCGGGTGTCCTGTGAAGATCAGTCAGTGATCACGCGCTGGTGTGGCGTCGTGTGTATGTTGTAAGTGAAAAGCTTTTCTTGTTAAGTTTTGAGCATATTTGGAGTGTGAACTTAAGGTTTGTGGTGTACTAAAGCTATTATGTGCCTTTCTTATTTCCAGTATCACCACTACCGTTTGTACGGACTTATTTGGGGTCATTAGTTTACTGAGCATTTTATCATATTGTATTTTTCTTTGTTAGTAATCCACCATTTTGTTTAAGATCCGCCTCCTGTGTGTTTGAGGCAGTACAAAGAGACAATTTGTACATTTCATTTTATTTTATTTACATTTAAAACTTATTGTCAATCTTTTCATCCTGAAGCGTGCTGCTCTTTATTTTCTATATATCAGATAAAACCCATAAAATACATTTGTTGTTCAGTGTGTATTATTTCCCGGCAACATATTATTATTATTAACTGAGACACAGTCAGAGTTACACGGGGTTCGGATGGCTTGTACCGGCAGCTGCCATGTTACCCACACAGTATGTAAACACACAGCACTGGACATTGTTCAGTTACCTCTGCCAAGGGGAGGAGGTAATGTTTTAGGCAGTGTTGGTTGGTTTGTTGGTTTATCTGCCTGTTAGCAACATTACTCCAAAAGTTGGGAACTGATTTTGATGAAATTTTCAGGAAATGTGTGTAATGGCACGGGGAACAGAGGATTAGATTTTGGTGGTGATCTGGATCACGATGTGGATCTACTCCGTCGATGCGCTCATCTAACTCGATGTCGCCGTGGTTTTCGGGGTTTGGTAGTCGATTTAGAGTATCTGCCAGGACCATCTGGGTTCCTGACCTGCACATGACTTTGTGGTTGTAGCCTTGTGTCTTTATCAGCATGCGCTGGAGTCATGGTGGTGCAGCATGCAGTGGTTTTGCATATATAGTTACAAGTGGTTTGTAGTCTGTTATCACAAGGAATGACTTTCCATACAGGTAGGTGTGGTAACATTGCATTCCATACACAATTGCAAGCATTTCTTGCTCTGTGTTGCTGTATCTGGACTGACAGTCAGTGAGTGTTTTTGATCCAAAAGCAATGGGTCTGTTGTTCTGCACCAAGACTATGCCCAGTCCTTTCTGTGATGCGTCTACCTCAAGGGTTAACAGTGTGTTTGGGTCGTAGTACTTTCTGTGATTGTTGACTTCAGATCCTCAAAGCATTTTTGTGGTCAGTATCCCATGTCCATGGTATATCACTTTTTAGCAACCCTCTTAATGTGTGTGCTTTGTCCGCAAACTCTGGTATGTAAGGTGATCGGTAGGTTAGCATTCCCATGAACCTGTGCAGTTCATCTTTGTCGTGGGATGTTGGCATTTTTTTGATATCCCAGATCTTAGCTGGATCTGGCCTGATGCCTTGGTCTGTGTACAGGTTGCCAAATAATGAGATGCTTCTCTGTTTTATTGTGCATTTGTTACTGTTGAACACTATACTTGCTTCAGCTGCTCATTTTATTAGGTTGATCAGGGTCTTGTCATGCTCTTCCTCATTTTCTCCAAAGACTGCTATCTCATTGGCTATGCCGACAACACCTCTGAGCCCCTCGGGGATCTCATCCATCTTTGCCTGGAAGAGATCTTGAGAGACACTTAGGCTGTATCTCAATTCAGGTGTTGCAGCCTCGTAGACTGCGGCCCTGGAAGCCAGATCACTCAAAGGTTGGGTAGGCTGCATCTAAAGGCTGATTTTTGGCTGTTAAATGAGACGGTCTAGTCTTTGGAGGATATATGTTTGCGTGACCATGAACTACCCTGTTGCCTAGCAACCATGACAGCGTCAGTTGAGTTTTTTTTGCTAACATTTTTGACAGAGAACTTTATTTTTTATCTTCACCATTGTATTTTCTTTACTTTTTACTTGAGAATCTTCACCAGAAAGACAGAGGACCATGACAGATAATAAGACTTTAACTTATGTTAAAGTCAGCAGGTAAAATTAAGGTAAATTAAAACCACAAAACAGATAAATTAATTTTTTATTACTTTAAATATGTATACCAGTTAGATTGAACTCTAAAATATATTCTTAATTGTGCCCTTCAGAGGTAAATTGGGCTATCCCACAAAACCATTATTTTGAGAAAATGAGCTCTAAAGTTGAAATATTCTCAAAAAATCAGTGTGCCTATATCATTAAAAAGTTACCCCCTATAATTACCTTCAAGGTGTGACTTAAATATGAAAATATATATAGAATATTTCAACTTTAGAGCTCATTTTCTCAAAATAATGGTTTTGTGGGATAGCCCACTTTACCTCTGAAGGGCACAATTACATGACCAGTAGAAAATATAATGGCTTACTGTTACCATTAATGATCATTATGTAGTTAAATGATTAGATGTTCTACCTTGTATCAGCTCTGACATTTAGTTTTTAATGTTCTAAAGCAGACCACCATCCTGTACTGTAGGATGATGAGCCTCAATGATTTTCAGCAGCAGTAGAACAGATTCCATCTTCAGCTTCATGCCAATTATACTATAATCACTATCATCATTGTCATCAATATTAAATCAGGTTTAAAATGTTTCACTCTGTGTGTAATAAATATATGAAAGTCTCTTTTAGAATTAGCTTGCAAAAAAAATCTTTTTCAAAAAAACTACTTCATTGAAATGCAGTTTTTCTATTAACAGTACACAAGCAATATTTTTATTTAGCTTGTTTCAGTTTGCAAAGTAAACTGTTAAAACATCACAATCAATAAAACAATTCATCAAATCTCTTTTATTGTAGTTATTTCAGTCAGTTATTAGTTTTATAAATCTTCAGTCCACCCCGTTGTCTCCACAGCTGATCTTCGGTTCCTGCAGGTTCTCCACAGGTTCTCCACCGTGGACCTCAGAAGTAAACCAGAAAACAGAAAATATATCAGAAAAATCTGATTATCACTTCAGATGTGATGGGACATTTTTAAGATCAGCATAATAAAATTATTACAGAAGTCCTGTCCCTCCTCAGCTTCATTAACTGCTCCGTTTTCTCTAAAAATAACCTTAGGTGTTTGGTTTTTTTTTACAGCACCACATAAGCAACAACTTCCCGGTGTCTCTACAGGACTTTAAAAGTTATCTTAAAGCAAGTTATTTCAACCACGTCATACTGTATTTTTATATTACTGACATTAGTTAATAAACTGACATTAATGGGAAAAAAAAGGTTTGACTTCAGAAAAAACTTCAACAAGTTTAATTAATGCATTAAGTAAAGCATACAGCACATCAGAAAAAAATAATGTCACGTAACATGAGCTTAAATAATCAGATGTTGCTGTTTTCTGGATTATTGTTGTTTTCTGTCACCATGGGTTGAGATGCCGTCTCGGCACTGAGCCCATGTTTTCCCTCATCCCTGCTTCCCATTGAGCAGCGTCTCAGCTGGCCCCCAGCTGGCAGCATTATGGACGGCTGGGGCCAATTAGTCTTCATCAGCTGGGGCGCTGCCAATGAGGATAAATAGGAGCAGCCTCGATGACTCGGGGCTGCGACATAAACACATTGCTAAGCTGAAGCCCCTTCGTCTGGTGTCAGCTTATACTCCTCTTGCAGCATTCCTGTGTTTGTATCCCGCTGTGAGTATGTACGTCTTGTTACCCCCCACGTCCGGTACGAGCTGCTTACCTCTGCGCTGTGCAACCTGTGAGTGTACCTCTGCATGAGTATCTGTGCTCTCCTCATCCCTTATCCCTTACCCAAAATAAACCATCACGACTCACTGGCTTGTCCCTGGCTCTGATTGCCCGGCTCCCTAGAGCCGGATATGACAGTATGTCGCAGCCCTGGCTGCGGGGCCCGACGCGGCTAGATGGGAGCCTGACAACGACCTCCTGACGACGGATCCTGGATCTTCGCAGTCCTGGACGGCGTCAGAACCCGAGATCAGGCGAGTGCTCTCCTTTCTTTTCTCTCTTTTTTTATCCCCGAGCACTTCAGCCTATCTCCAGGGGAGACGAGCCGGGTGCAGCCGTCCGCTGCGTCTGAACTCGTCTCGCCGGGTTCTGGCGCTGCCGGTGATCCTGATCCCGGTTCTGTTTTCTCTTCTGAGCCTTCTTCCAGGGTCACCGGCAAGGAGTTGCTGTTCCTCGTGGTGCTGGAGGGTCCGGGTTCAACGTTGGAGGTCGGTTCTGGTGCAGTATTCAACGTGGGTTCGCCCGAGACCCAGTCGGGGTCCAACGTGGGTTCGCCTGAGGCCCGATCGGGGTCCGACGTGGGTGCTGCCCCAGTATTGTCCAGGTCCGGTGAGGAGGTGGCCGTTTTCCTGCGGCCTGACGCCCGCCGCCCTCGTCATCGGCTCTCCCCTGAGCCTCTTCCACCGGGATCCGCTCTGATCCTTCGCCCGTCTCAACGGTCCTGGTGGTTGAGTGATGCGGGTCGACGACCCGACCCACAGAACTTTCGGTTCGGTGATCTGGTTCCCCCCACTGGTCTGTGTTTCCCTCTGGGCAGCCTGGTTCGGCTGCCGGTGGACTGGATTCCTGGGATCTGGGTCCAGAGTTCGCCGTCCGAACACTTCTCTTTCCCTGATTCGCCAGCTGGACAATGGGCGGGGAGATCTCCGGAGCCATCTCGGCCATTTTTGGACTCTGCCTGCCATTCACCTCGGGTGTCACTTTTTCTTTTGTTATTAAGGTCACTCGGGTGTAATGTGTTGTCCTGTTGGTGGATTCGTTTTTATAGTGCTGTGCGTTTTCCTTCCCTCGTACCCAGCATTTTATTTTTTGTACCATGTTTTTAGTCTCGTTTTTGCATTGTAGAGTTATGTTTTGTTCCCTTTCAGACCATACTCTGCAGTTGCCCATTCATTCCAGTCACTTTCATTTCTTTAGGTGACTGTGGGTATTTATATATTCATGTGTGTGGGTTTTTCTTTGCCTGCACTCAGTATTTCTTTTTTATGCCCTGTTGGTTCATTATAGAGTCATGTGCCTTGTTTTCCGTAACACCATGCTCTGTAATTGTCCATTTGTTCCAGTCACCCTCACTTTTCTTGGTGACTGTGTGTATGTACTTATATTGGTGCTGTGTATTGTGTTTTCCCTTTATTTGACCATACTCAGCATTTTTTGCCCTGTACCTTTTTGGTGGTTCTTTTTTTTTTCTTGCTCTGGGTCACGCATGGTTGGTACTCTCTGGGTAGTATGTAACCGGCGTGCTGACCCAGTTCTTCTCCCCATCTGTACCTGGGTTAATTATTCTGTTGTCAGTATTGTATTTGGGTTTTTCTTTCCCGCTACCCTACATTGCCCCATTGGTGTTGTCCTTCCCTTGGCTTCTTCCCCTCCGGTCCGCCTCCCTTCCTCCCCCCCTAGGTGGGGGGGGGGGGGGGGGGGCTGGGATGTTCCTGGTCGTTCAGGAGCCCGACCTTGAGGGAGGGGCTCTGTCACCATGGGTTGAGATGCCGTCTCGGCACTGAGCCCATGTTTTCCCTCATCCCTGCCTCCCATTGAGCAGCGTCTCAGCTGGCCCCCAGCTGGCAGCATTATGGACGGCTGGGGCCAATTAGTCTTCATCAGCTGGGGCGCTGCCAATGAGGATAAATAGGAGCAGCCTCGATGACTCGGGGCTGCGACATAAACACATTGCTAAGCTGAAGCCCCTTCGTCTGGTGTCAGCTTATACTCCTCTTGCAGCATTCCTGTGTTTGTATCCCGCTGTGAGTATGTACGTCTTGTTACCCCCACGTCCGGTACGAGCTGCTTACCTCTGCGCTGTGCAACCTGTGAGTGTACCTCTGCATGAGTATCTGTGCTCTCCTCATCCCTTATCCCTTACCCAAAATAAACCATCACGACTCACTGGCTTGTCCCTGGCTCTGATTGCCCGGCTCCCTAGAGCCGGATATGACATTTTCATGTTCAAACCGCTGCAGAATCCAAGCAAAAAACTTACTTTGAACTGTTTCTGACTTCGTTCTGCTTCTGCCTAAACCGAGAAAAAAAAAGAAGCCAGGCTGAGCCACGTGCTGAATGCTGGGATATGTTAAGGCCACAAGGATACTCTTCATGTATCCTTGGTTTTCGGGGGTTTGAAGGCTGCATTTGTCGACCGCATGTGAAGGAGCCCATGGAATGGGACAGCCTTGGATGCAGCACAGTGACGTATCTGGCCTAGAAATGTGCACTTGGAGGATGCAGAACCTGAACTGAGACACAGCCTTTGTCCAAATGGCAAACGTTTCCAACAGTATCTGCCAAATGGAGTTTGAAATGTTGTTAGCAGTTTTGAGTCTTCATCAAGGTGTTTTGACCAATACCCTGCTTTTGCGTCAAGTTTACTGAACATCTTTAAATTTACAAACATTGGATTCAGTTCGTCCACTATTGGAATTTTGTGTGGGCATCTCTTAAGGCTGGCATTTAGCTTTTGAGGGCCAAAGAATATACGCAGGGAGCCATCCTTTTTTGTGCTGTATGCAAGGCTGGAGCACCAGTCTGTGTGCTCTTCCACCTTTATCACATCTTGTTCGACTGCTTTATTCAGTTCAGCCTGTAGCTTGTCTTTAATATGATTGCTGGACTTATGTGGTGGGTCAATGAATAGTTCAGCATCTTCTTTCAGCATGAGCATGGCTGTTCCACTGAAGTTGCCAGTTTAGTCATATTGGTCTGGCTATGCCTTCTTAAGTTCTGTGACTGCTGATACGGTTTTTAGTGTTTTTGCTTTTACTGTCTGTACTTTTTCCTGGCTGGCTTTTCTGTTCTCGGTTACTGTATCCACATTGATGGTTACAAGCTTTAGCAATTCACTTGCTGGTAGCCCTAGTACAGCTGGACATGGCACATCCACAACATAGAATCTGGCCTCCATTCCCAGTCTATATACTGGCATGGAATGTCAATGGTACGTACCTAGGCATTGGATTGTGTGTCCACTGTATGAAGATAGCCTTTTGTAGTTTCTTCGCAACCTTTTATGGGTATGTGCATCTTTGCCATACTGTACATCTGTTTGAAGGTACGTAGCAGGAGTGTGTTGCCTGATGAGCCTGTATCAATCTTGAGATGTAATGTGTGTCCACAGTCTGGTAGGTCAGGTGGTTTCACATTCAGGATTGTGTACGCCTCCTCTCTGGGTGGCTTGCTGTCAGTGCTATGCATGCACATGTCACTTACAGTGATGGAATGAAATTGTTTTTGGTATGTGCCTTCTTCTTCAGTGTCATTGCTGTCTATGGCATCAATGTGTGACTCATATTGTCATCTTTGGTAATTTTTGGAGATCTGTCTGTGCTGTTTGTGTTGTGGCAGGTAAAACTTGTTCCTCCGTCCTTGACTGCAGTATTGTTGTCTCTGTCACGTGGTCTTTTTGCAGCATTTTGCCCAGTGACCTTTAGTACCACAAGCAGAGCATTCATCATTATATGCAGGATAATGACGTGGTTTGTGATTGGTTCCACAGGTCTGGCATGTGTGCCCTCTCTCTATAGCATGAATTTTCTCAGTGTGTGACATGCCTATTTTGTGTAACTGTTCATTGCCTGCTGACAGGGCTTCGTATTTCCATCCTGCTGCAAGTACTTCGGCTAAGGAATAGCCCTTGGGTTTGTCATAAAAATTATTTCTCAAGGCATCATGGGGTGTGCTGGCAATAATAAACTCAATAAGACACTCATTAAGCTTTTCATTAGTAAATTGACATTTTAGTGCTAGTGTTCTGGCTCGAGTCACAAAGTCATCTATGCTCTTGTCTGTTTTTTGTCTGTATTGCATTAAGTGTGGTCTATAGATTCTGAAGTTCACATTTAGCTTTAGCTGGGCTTCAAACTAATTCCATAGACTGCCAGGCACTTTCTCATCATCCTCACTGAGATTGCTAGCATTTAGCCTTCTTAGGCCTTCATCTCCAATGCCATGACATATTTTCATCACATGCTTAGCTGCATCTGTTATTTCCTCATCTTCTAGATATAGGCACATTTTTTGTTTAAACAATGAGATAGCCTCATTCAGTTTTTGTTGCTTTAAGCATGTCTGACAGCCTTTGGTTCAGTAGTGTTTGTCTTAACTTGCTTTTTTAGTGTTGTGATGGATTATTGTTTTAAAAATGAATGCTGTCTCAAAGGAATAATTGTGTGTTTACAAACTACAGATAAAATAAATGTGAGCTTGTTATCAGGAGTTTCCCTGTGCTCAACAATATCATACTTAACCTCAGCAAAAACTAACCAATTATAATCACTAGGCTTGTTAATAATTGGGTAAACGACAGTCTGACTACAGAATAAAGCTCATCACAATGTTAGAGTCAGCCTTCAAATAAAGCTGTCACATATGTAACAGATGAAAGTGATTGTTCACAGTTTTAACTACCATAAACCAACCATAATCATAAGCTAATCAAGTCACCATAATAACTATGTGATTCTCCACTGGTTTCCCTCACACTGTAGGCTAATGTCTGCCTGGTGGCCATTATTTTTCCTAATCCTCCTCTGCTCCTGGTCTCTGTAATGTCTAGCAGGTTCAGAATTATAAGGCTGTGGTCCCTCATATGAATTCTTCTTCTTTCGGCTGCTCCCTTCAGGGGTCGCCACAGTGGATCATCTGTCTCCATCTCACCCTATCCCTTGCATCTTCCTCTGTAACACCAACCCTCTCCATGTCCTCCTTCACTACATCCATGAATCTTCTCTGTGGTCTTCCTCTTTTCCTCCTGCCTGGCAGCTCCATCTTCAACATCCTTTGTCCATTATATCCATTATCCCTCCTCTGCACATGTTTAATTTAGTTTATTGGTTGATTTGTCAGGGACCATGTACAGAAAAAAAGCATTAAACACAGGGTAAAGATGCTCTGTACCAGATTACAGCGTTCTCACTAATTTCCATCTGTAGTCCCTGAGTCAGGCAGGAAGATAAGAAAAACAGCACATATAAAAAGCAGTTCAGGTCGGGTTTCAGAAACTGTTGTCCCTGAAACAAGCAGGGAGTAAGTTTAAAAGGTAAAAAGATAAGAGAGATGGCAGACATAAAAACAATTTAAGAGTACAATTTCAAATCCCATTTAAGGGAAAGAGTCTATGCTGGCAGGCTTGATAACTTAAAATCCATTGTTTAGTCTCTGTGGTAAAGTCACTGCAATTTGTTCTGGTCTTCAAAGCAGTGGGGAGGTTGTTCCATTCCGTTATAGCTTTGTATGAGAATGTTGATTGTCCAAAAGTAGTTTTACTTAGGGGGATGCAACAATGCCACCTAGAGGAAGTCCTTGTTACTCTGGTATTTTGTTCAGAAGTCAGGTTCACAAAAGTCTTAAGGGGTGAGGGTGCAGAACCATGGATAATTTTAAAGACCAACTGTATATTTGCATACATGATCATATTTTCAAAGCTTAACATTTTGTGTTTGACAAGTATACCACGATGGTAACACTGTTGTGTCTTCTTATCCAGAATTTTGATGGATTGTTTTTACAGGGATTCCAAGGGTTTCAGAGTCATTCTATTGGCTTGTGACCAGCAAGAGATGCAATAGGAGAAATGTGTCAAAATCATGGCATTCAGAAAAGTTTTTGATCCTTTTAGAGTAAGTGAGTTTCTAATGCAATGAAAGTTTGCAAGGTTATATTTCAGAGTGCGGCTCATCCGTTTTATGTGCTTTTTAAAGCTGAGCGTGGGATCTAATGTGACACCCAAATACTTAAACTCCGTTACATTTTCTATATTTACTCCATTAACAGTTATAGTCAGATAGCGCATATGATTTTGTTTGTTGGTAAAGTACATGGTAGCTGTTTTCCCTACGTTCAGGGTGAGGCATGACTGATTAAGCCATTTTGACAGTTTCTCCATTGCTATCATTAACTTGTTAGCCACTTGTTTGGCATCCTTCCCATGTGTGTAGATGACTGTTCCATCTGCATACATCTGAATTTTATGTCATTATCACTTACTGATGGCAAACCATCTCAGCCTTCCTCTCTTACTTTGTCTCCAAACTGCTCAACCTGAGCTGTCCCTCTGATATACTCATTTCTAATCATGTCCCTCCTAGTTACTCCCAATGAAAATATTAGCATCTTCAACTCTGCCACCTCCTGTCTTTTTGTCAGCACCACCGTCTCCAAATCATACATCATAGTAGGTCTCACAACCATCTTGTAACTCTTCCCTTTCACTCTTGCTGCTACTCTTCTATCAAAAATCACCCCTGACACTCATCTCCACCCACTCCACCTTGCCTGCACTCTCTTCTTCACCTCTCTTGTGCATTTTCCATCGCTTTGGATAGTTGACCCCAGGTATTTAAACTCATCCACTTTCACTACCACTACTCCTTCCATCTTCACTGTTGCACATGCCTCCCTCTCATTCACGCTCATGTATTCTGTCTTGCTTCTACTGACTCTCATTCCTCTTCTCTCCAGAGCATACCTCCACCTCTCCATGTTCTCTTCCACCTGCTCCCTATTGCCACTACAGATCACAATGTTTTCTGCAAACATCATGGTCCATGGAGACTCCTGCCTGATCTCATCTGTAAACCTGTCCATCACCATGGCAAACAAGAAGAGGCTCAGAGCCGATCCCTGACGTAATCCCACCCCCACCTTGAATCCATCCGTCACTCCTACCACGTACCTCACCACTGTCTTGCTGTCATCATACATGTCCTGCACCACCCTCACATACTTCTCTGCCACTCTTAATTTCCTCATACCCACACTTCCTCTCTTGGCACCCTATCATACTGTATGCTTTTTCTAGATCCACAAAGACACAGTGCAACTCCTTCTGACCTTCTTTATACTTCTCCATCAACACTCTTAGAGCAAACACTGCGTCTGTAGTACTCTTTCTTTCCTCATATGAATACAGACCTCTTCTGGAAAGTTGAAGACTCACGTAGCAAGAGACAAGAAAACCACCTCAGCTCAACGTCACTCCAAGCACAAAACCACCACCAGTTGCCCAGCTTGGCCGCAGTGATTGGGTTATACTCAATTGTTTGCAAATGGGAGTTGGCCGTTTCAATGCCAGCATGTTTTGTTGGGGCCTTCACTCATCACCAGCTTGTATTTGTGGCAACCCAGAGCAGACAGCACATCATGTCCTATTAGAGTGCCCTGACATTGGACCACCTGAGGGTATCCATGTGAATCTCACCAACCTGAAAGGAGAAGAAAAATAATACAGACCTATATTTTCCTAGTCTTCAGAGGCTAAACTACTGCAGACTTCCCATTACTAACAGTGACCAGGCGGTCTGTGGATACCTTGAGTGATGTCATGACCAGGCTGCAATTTTTGAGGAGGTGCTGACTTCTGCACTAATGACTTAAAAAGTGGTTGTAATTCATATCTGTCTATTGAATCATTACTTAACATACTCGTTATTTCCTCACTCAACTTGAGGATAATAACGAAGAATAAAGAGTCTGGAGACCAGTGTCAGCTTGAACCGTATACCATTTTTTTCTCAACTCAGAAAAGAGAATGTGGAGTTTATGTACATGTAACAAAGGGAAAGGATGAAAACAAATGATAGCCCTAAAGACACAAACTCAAACTGATAACAATATTGTAACATGTAAAAGCTGCTAGTTTTTGAGAGTAACAAATTTACAAAAACGTTGCTAATTTATGAAGAAAAACTTACAAATTTATTACAAAAAGTTGTGAATTTATCACATAAAGTCATGAATTTATAAGGAAAGTAAAGGACACTCAGAGAGCGCAGACCTCTGCCAAGGCCCTATCTTGCAACATTAAAGAAAGCAAAAAAGTGATCCAGACTCTGATTACCTCCAAAATCTAATGGGTTCATCCGTAGCTCAGAGGCCACCTCTGGTGAAAATTTCATCAAAATCAATCCAGTAGTTTCTGCGTAATCCTGCTAAAAAACCAAGCAGACATGACAACATAACCTCCTCGGTGGAGGTAAAAAAAAAAAAGAAACTGTAAAAGAAAAAAGCCCCAAATTTATGAGAAAAACGACACCAACTGGTGAGATTAAAGTTACTACTGAAATAGCTTTTTAGTAAATACTTGCATACTCTTTCTTAAGTAATTTTTATGGTGACTACACTTAATTGTATCTGAGTAAATAAGGTAACACAATTGGTACTTGAGTACAAATTCTGGCTACTCTACCTACATTCCACCTTTTGGTGAAAATTCTCAAACTTCAGGTTGTGGTTTTGATGGAAGTGACCCAGAACTGTGAAAGAGAGAAACTTTCCCCACAGTTTTGTCTTTCACTAACTCTGCTCAGGAACTATGGGTGCATTAAAACTTTGGCAAAAATCCTTCCATATTCATGAACAAGTTTGCACTTTTAAATGGCGTACATTTAAATAAGGTAATGTTTGTGAAGATACAGTCACAGGTTTCAGGAGTGATGACTACTCACTTTTTTTCTTTAAAAGCTGCAGAGCAGTTCAACTTAAGTTTGTGGTTTTGTGCTGGAATTGTTTTGTTTTTTTTAAGCAGTGCTGAGTTGCATTTACAGTAAACAGCGACAGAAAAACTGACATGGAAACCTTGAAATGAAGCGACAAAGGTGACAGATCACAGTGTAAGTTCTTTTTTTAATTAAGACATGTTTTCCAGGTCTGTGTTTTTTTTTCCCCATCAACATTACAGACATTCACAGGAAACATTCTTTATGGCAATGTGCAAAACGGCATGTATGGAAAGAAAACAAATACATTCTCATTTACTGTTGGCTTTGATTGGGACTTGGACAATGACATATTGGATTTTATATATTTCTTTTTTTAATAAACTTATCCAAGCACACAAATGACAACAAGCTTGGCAAAAAACACCAATGCACAAATATAGGTAATGCAGTTTAAAAGGTCAATGATGTTTTGAAAATCCCAAATAGTCAAATTAAATTTGCTGTTTTTTTCCCCCCTTAAGCTGAAGGTGGAATAAATTTTCCTTCTGCATCTTTAGCTCAGTATTATAACATTTATATTCATACATTAGATTTCCAATTTACAACACACACTACTCAGCCATGGCATTTAAAAGCAATGATAGATAAACTAAATAGCATTCATCATGATTTTGTTGCAATCTAGAAAGCCTTAAAAAACTGCCATTAATTGGCACTGGTCAAAATTGTTAAAAAGGTATTGAATTTTCTCAAATTTTGCTCTATAGGTGTAGAATTTTCAGATAGTCTGCTTTAAAAGTCAGTTTTCATCACAGTTTGTCTACATTTTGCTTTACTCAGTGTTCAAGTGTTTTGGAAGAGTATCTTTGGATAGAGCTCATTAGGGTGCAATGACAGATTAGTTCTCTTTCCTAATCCATATATATGTCCTAAAATTAAAGGAACCCACCAAGCATCAGTTATAACCCCTTTACCCTGCCTGGGTGTATATTATACATTTGACAGAAGGTGGGTTAAATGTTATTTTTACTATTATTAGTTTTGTGATCACTGTAAATTGTAGCCATTACTCAATTTAATTACCTATTGTGTGGCCCTTTCCTTAATTTATTAAAGTCTTCATCTTTATTTTCCCTTTGTTTGATTTACAATGGTAAAAACTTAAGCACAACATTAAAACACTAAACAGTGCAAAAGAAAACCTGACTGCGTACACACAAGAAGTCCATCGGAATTGTAAAAATACTAGATAAGTAAATTAATAAAACGTTGTAGTACTGCTATCCAAAGATTAGAGCTGATTAACCCTCCTGCTGTCTTGGGGTCACAATGCCATGTGCTTTGTTTTTTCTTTGTTGTATCACCCCTCCTTTCCCTAGCCTTGGAAGAAGAACCCACTGTCGCCCACCACCAGATATTTCTAATGTCTACTCATACAACCCACGTTCCCCCTCCAATTCTGGGAAGTCGTAAGCCGCACATACAGGGCAGTACATGAGCGCACAGCCTCGGCAGATATATTTCATACACCTGTGGCACACTCTGTGCGTTTTGCTGTCCATCTTGGGTGGGCATACCCGACATCTCTTACTCGCCCCAGCCGGCGCAGCAGCAGCAACTAGGTCCTTGGGATCGTCAGTGGGGTCACGTGACCCCTGTTCTCTGAGCAGCCTTCACAGCCGTGGTGGAAGCTTGCGTGCGGGGGAGACGGTGCCTTCTTTCGATGCGCCGAGAAACCAGCATTTTCCCCAGCTGTTCGAGGAAGACCCTCTTCTTGTTGCGCTTGCTGGCCATCCACCTAGGGTTGAGCCTTCTCCATATCACAGCTGTAGCAACCGTGGCTACAGTAGCAGCTTACCACTATCAATGTCTGTCTGGAGTGAATGAATAATGGACTCACTGTTAGTGCTTTGAGATGTCACTTGACATGTAAAGCACCATATAAATCTAATCCATTATTATTATTATGTAGACATACAAGTTTAGCAGTTCTGGGTGTACTACTGACTCATAAAGACAAACAGAAGTGCTGATAAATAGTAACATTTTTCATTACTGTTGATGTGCAGCACATGGGTGCAGCCATCTTGAAATTTAAAGTAATTCAAGTGGCTCATATGACTTCACATGCTGGAAGGACTAGAGGGGCATGCCCCTTTCTGAAAATTGCATTCACTGACCAAGGTTCAGTTTGATCCAGACCAAGACCAACTCTTTTTGCAGGACCAAATTTTGGCTCTTTGGTCTGGACTGTGGTTCGTGAGAGATTTCACACCCTAAAATTTGGTCCGGATCAAACTGAAAAGTCCAAATGTCTGGACTAAACAGGTTAGGTGTGTCAAACCTAAGAACTTTACTTCCTTCTCTTTCAATTTGGATGTTTGTTTTTTTTTTTACCTGTAAATTACCCTGTTGTGCTGACTGGATACCCCCCCCCCCCCAAAAAAAAAAAAAACAACAAAAACCCAAAAAACTTTAAAATTCTCACTCAGATTCTCAAGTGGATTTGGTACATTTTGGCATAAAAATCAAACAAAGATGTAAACACATTGTCTCTGCAGCAGCTGGCTCTGATACCAGTTCAGGGGCGCTTAGTGGACCTTTAAAACTGGCAACAAAGTGGCACCAGAACATCTGGCCCCGAGCACAGACAGCACACACTGAGCTCATTAACGCAGATCTGAAGCACGGCCAGGCTATCACAACAGCAACACTCTGCTTATTCATACATATGCAACATTCATCATTTCCAGGAGTGTGAGACACAGTGACATGGTCAGAATGCTGTTCACGACAGCCTCAACTTAATTACTCATTTTCATGCCTCTGGTTTATTTTATTATTTTCAAATTCTCCTGTGTGATAGTCATACTTGAAGTGTAAAGCCAGCGCACTCGCTCCTTGGAGGGGGTGATGAGGGAACCGGGCACAGTGGGTGAACACTGACAGGCTTTCATGGAACAGTTTGGCGACTCAGACCGACAGTTAACAGTGTGTGAGCGCTAGCTGTCACAGTATTGCTTCTGAATGGCAGAGATTCCATGTTTTTATCTCTTGTTTTCCTCTTGTGTTTCACCACTTGAGAGATACGTCTGGCTCTTAACATCTGAGAAGCGGAGAGGATGTGGCAGAGGTGGAGAATCCTTTGCACCTGTGCTGGTTTTTTCTTCTTTTTTTTTTTTTTTCCACGGGAAAAGGAAGCTGATATGTGATGCAACAAGGGGAGACAGTCCCGCAGGATTTCTTTATTTAAAAAAAAAAACAAAACACGCACACACACACACCAGGAGAGCAAAACACAACCCAAAGCTTTCACCAGTGAGGAAAGACTCGAGAGGTGGGGCAGAGTTGTTGTTTTGGCAGGTTACAATCCTAAAATGTTGGCACTAAAAGTCAAATCCAAACTTTGGGTTTTAAAGTCACGAAAAGGTGAACAGAGGCCCCCCTAACACATACACTGCGAGTCTATTGCTGTTTCTAAATTTGCATACTTACACCAAAATGAATACAGCATAAACTGTAGCTATGATCAGTGAAACATCAGTTGGTTGGTTAAATAAATGAAGCATGACCTGACTGGCAGCCAGTATTAACTGATAAGTCAAATGATTCCAATGAATCCAATGAAAATTTTATATCAGGACTGATATTTAAAGTGACACTCTGCCTAAAATCGAGGTTTTTTTCTTGTTAGCATTTCTGTAACATGTTTTTATGACTTACAAGACATATCAAGAGCAAAGTCACTCAAATGTCTCATATCTCTGTTTTTTGTTTTAAAACTTCACTTAAGCTCCGCCCCCCGCAAAACAGGCAAGTTGAGAAAGAGCGTTTTTGGTGACATAACTATGCATGAAGCTGGCACGTGGGTAGTGTTGAGCCAATCAGGACTTGCTGGCCTAATTGAAGTTATCCTTCAGGTAGTTGGCATTTTTTAACAAACTACTTTGAAAACTTGGCCCAGATTAAGTGGGCTTTACCATTAAACTGCGTGTAAGGACCAATGCAGTTTCAGTCATTATCCTGGGCCACTGTGCATACAAAGAGGCATGTCCTTCAACCAGTAAGTCTTTTTTATCACAGGATTTATTCTGATAATGTAGCGCTAGCCACCGTTAGCCTTGTGGTATGTGGTTGGGCCTAGTAATCACCGATCCTGGCGTTTGAAGGAGGGGGGGGGGAAATGAAAAGATTTTGACATGAAACTGTAAGACAATTAAAGGTTTTGTTTGTAGAAAAATGGGTATAAGATACCGTTTTAGACAATGTATATTTGTTTTTATAGGGGATTTACATCCACTGGAGTGCGCCTTTAAAACAACACTATGTAAGATTTCTACCTCTAAACAAGAGGATACTCAGAGAGCACATACCTCCACCAAGGTCTGTCTGTCTGTGTATTTGTGAGCAGCAATAGGTTGTGCGTCCACCAAATGTGTTTTTTCTACTGTAGGCGACTATTTTCTGTTCATTCTCTATATAGTCCAGCGCCCTTGGCGCTGAAACGCTCTTGGCGGCGGCCACTTTTTGTCGCAGCGCTCAGAGTTGAAAAAATTTCAACTTTTCAGACTGCGGCTGAGCTTGTCAATGTCAGATCTTTCTAAGCAGCCAATCAGAATAAGAAAGTGCGGGACATAGGACGCTGGTACAGTCTGTAATCAGACTTCTGTTTTCTGTGTCATCATATTTTGCATCCAGAGCTGTTATCAATGCTAGAATACGTTTCTTGTCCATTGTTATTTAGAGACTGCTATTAAAAAGTAAGTAGAAAGTCTGAATATAGGAAAAGCGGAAGTGCTGAGCTGTGAGTGACAAGCTGTTGCTGCGATACAGGACACAGACTTTTTTTTTTCCAGAGCGCAGTGCACAAGCACTGAAAAAAAGACGTTGAGGGTGGTCAGACGACAAAAAACGTGTTTGGTGGACATGCAGCCTTACGCAAAAATAGTGGACAGATTTTGATTAAATTCTGGCCAGTGGTGGCCCTTGAGCTACAAATGAACTCATTCAATTTTGGAGGTGATCCGGGACAGGATGCTGATTCTGGACCTTTTTGGGTTTTTTTTACATTGTCAGATAGGGCCTTGGTGAGGGTATGCACTCTCAGATCACCTGCAAAATCTGTTTGGTTCATCCGTAGCTCAAGGGCTACTTCTGGTGAAAATTTCATCAAAATCTGTCCAGTACTTTTTGCGTAATCCTGCCAATAGGCAAACACATTATTTGTTCATTATTTTTGGACTTTTTGTCATCTGTTTCATAGTCTTTAGTGGTATTCCTTAGTTCCTGATTATTTTGTATTTTCTGATTTCTTTCCTTAGTCTACCCTGAGTTCTTATGTTCATTGTGTTCCTTGTTTATCTTCATTTCCTAGTCAGCCCTTATTGTGAAGGTTCCTTTGTTACCGTAGCCCATTCCGGTTTCCCCCATGTTTATTCATTTAGTCCTTGATTAGTGTCCCAGCTGTTCCGTTTTGTGCAATTTTTCAGTTCCCTAGACAGGTATATGTGATTCCCAGCTCATGTTCTGCGTGGCGTCATACGTTGTTTTTCCCTCTGACTTCTGTTCCAGATTTTGTCTCCTAGTTCTTACTTGGTGTGTTCAGTCTTCCACGGCTCATTTTGTGTTTCAGTCCTCATGCTGCTTTATTTTTTGTTTCTGAAAATAAACCGAGTCAGACCGTAATTCTGCCTGCCAAAGAGTCCATTATTCCTGCCTGTCAGAGGTTGCACACGACAGTTTCTTTGCCTTTGCAAGTCTCTTTGCTACCCACCCCCTTTGACTCATCCGCTACATGTTGTGTTAAACTGAATCAGCATTTCTTTTCTGTTGCAAGTTACCACATTTCCACCCATCTATATTTCTGTAAATTCTGTAAATGTGCAAAGCAAATACAAGATGGAAACATGATAATTTGATTAATTACAAACTCTATGTTCTTGGCAAAGGTGGATTAACTGTTGATTTCCACTGACAAATGACCACTGTGCTTTAAAATCATTTGAAATCCCAGTTACTGTTCTGCACTACTCTCCCAATTCCATGGCTTTAATTGTATGGTCGGCATCATGGGTGGCATAACATGAAATACAAAGCAAGGTACAGTGGATATAAAAAAGTCTACACACCCCTGTTCAAATGCCAGGTTTTTATGATGTAAAAAAAATGAGACCAAGATAAATCATTTCAAAACTTTTTCCACCATTAATGTGACCTATAACCTGTACAACCCAATTGAAAAACAAACTGAAATTTTTTTAAGGGGAAAATTAAAAAAAAAAAAGACTTGCAATAACCTGGTTGCATAAATATGCACACACTTAAACTAATACTTTGTTGCAGCACCTTTGGCTTTAATTACATCACTCAGTCTTTTTGGGTAGGAGTCTATCAGCGTAGCACATCTTGATGTGGCAATATTTTCCTACTTTTCTTTGCAAAAACGCTCCAATTCTGTCAGATTATGAGGGCATCTCCTGTGCACAGCCGTTTTCAGATCACCCCACAGATGTTCGATCAGATTCAGGTCTGGACTCTAGCTGGGCCATTCCAAAACCTTAATCTTCGTCTGGTGAAGCCATTCGTTTGTTGATTTGGATGTGTGTTTTGGGTCATTGTCATGCTGAAAGATGAAGTTCCTCTTCATCTTCAGCTTTCTAGCAGAAGCCTGAAGGTTTTATGCCAACACTGACTGGTATTTGGAACTGTTCATAATTCCCTCCACCTTGACTAAGGCCCCAGTTCCAGCTGAAGAAAAACAGCCCCAAAGCATGATGCTGCCACCACCATGCTTCACTTTAGGTATGGTGTTCTTTTGATGATGAGCAGTGTTGTGTTTGTGCCAAATATATATCTTATGGAATCGTGGCCAAAAAGTTCAACCTTGGTTTCATCCAACCATAACACATTTTCCCACATGCATTTGGGAGATTTCAAATGTGTTTTTGCAAAATGTAGTTGGGTTTGGATGTTTTTCTTTGTAAGATAAAGCTTCTGTCTTGCCACCCTACCCCATAGCCCAGACATATTTTTAGATGCAAGATGGCGGCGCGTGCACAACGCGAGGCTCAGCGTCCTACCAGATTCTGGGGACTAGCAGTGTTATTTCTGCTCATTTCGGGTATGTTCGTTCAGAACAGCTCTGCTTTTACATCTTACACCCGAGATGAGCTTTTGAATATTGGATTACAAAGCAACGATAACGACCTTTTTATCAGCAACCTACGTCTGAATCTACGTCTCATCCCGGAGCTCTGGAGAACTCCCGACGCTCGGCAGGCTTCCCGGCCGACCGGAAGTGCTCGCAGGCGGCGTAAAGATCGTAAACAAAGGAGGGGTAAACGCGGTGGGCTAAGAGCTAAGCTAAAGCTAACACCGCACCGGCTATCGCTACCCAGTATTTTCCTTGCTAATGTACGGTCTCTGGCGAGCAAAATGAGTGAACTACGGCTTCGGATCACCAACAATAAGAGACTTATGAACTGCAACATCATGATTTTTACGGAAACATGGCTTCACAGTGGAATATCCGACAATGCTATCGAGCTAGCCGGCCTACACACGCTCCGGGCAGACAGAGCAGCAGTTGACTCCAGTAAGACAAGAGGGGGGGGAGTGTGCATTTATATTAACAAGGCTTGGTGCACGAACTCTGTCACTGTTGAGAGACACTGCTCAGCTAACCTGGAGTTTCTCATGGTTAAATGTAGACCTTTCTATCTGCCACGCGAGTTCACTTGTACCATCATAACAGCCGCTTACATTTCTCCGGATGCTAATGCTAAGCTTGCTATAAAAGAACTGCATGCAGCTATTAGCAAACAACAAACTGCACACCCAGAGGCAGCATTTATTGTGGCGGGTGATTTTAACCACTCTAACCTCAAGACAGTGCTTCCTAAATTCTACCAGCATGTCTCCTGTCACACAAGAGGGGACAAAACATTGGACCATGTTTACACCAATATTGTGGGAGCCTACACAGCAACTCCCCTCCCCCACCTAGGTCAGTCTGATCACCTATCCTTGTTCCTTACCCCCAAGTATGTACCGCTCATCAACCGGGTGAAGCCATCAGTGAGGACCATCAAAGTGTGGCCAGAGGGGGTTGACTCTGTACTCCAGGAGAAGTTTAGGAACACAGACTGGAGCATGTTCACCTCTCAGGCTACCTGTGGCTCCCACATAAACATCAACTCTTACACCCACTCAGTCCTGGACCATATCAACACCACTATTGACAGTGTCACCACGGAAAGACAGATCACCACGTACCCAAATCAGAAGCCGTGGATGAACAGAGAAGTGCGGCTTCTGCTAAAAGCACGTAACAATGCCTTTAGATCTGGTGATGCACAGGCCTACAGTTCATCCAGGGCAGATCTGAAGAGGGGCATCAAGAAGGCCAAGCACAGCTACAAGCTGAAGGTGGAGGAACATTTTGGGGACTCTGACCCCCGACGTATGTGGCAGGGCATTCAAGCCATCTCTGATTATAAGCCCAGCAACTCTATACCTATAGCCATGACTGTGCCCTTTCTCAATGAGCTAAATGACTTCTATGCTCGTTTTGACAAGGACAACAACGAAAAGAACATCAATTTCCCACCCTCTGATGACCTCCACCACCTCACACTCACCCACACCGATGTCCGTAACGCACTGAGTCATGTCAATGTACGTAAGGCTGCTGGCCCTGATGGCATTCCTGGGCGTGTACTGAGGGCATGCGCTGAGCTCCTGGCAGGGGTCTTTACAGACATCTTTAATCTGTCCCTGGCCCAGGCCGTGGTACCAGCGTGCTTCAAGACCACTTCAATAGTACCAGTGCCGAAACATTCAACACCATCGTGCCTAAATGACTATCGCCCTGTGGCACTGACGCCCATAGTCATGAAGTGCTTTGAGCGACTGGTCTTGGCACAGCTCAAAAAAGGCCTGCCCCCTACACTGGACCCTCATCAGTTCGCCTACCAGAGCAACAGGAGTACAGAGGATGCGGTTTCTACAGCGCTGCACTATGTACTCTCACACCTGGATGACAAGAACACCTACGCAAGAATGCTGTTTGTTGACTTCAGCTCAGCATTCAACACAGTTATCCCCTCCAAGTTGCTCACTAAACTTGGGGACCTGGGAATCAGTACCTCCACCTGCAACTGGATCATGGATTTTCTGACCAACAGACCCCAGCATGTTAGGTCAGGCCCCAACCGTTCTTCCGTCATCACACTCAACACTGGTGTACCACAGGGCTGTGTGCTCAGCCCATTCCTCTACTCCCTCTACACCCATGACTGCAGGCCTATGTATGGATCCAATTCCATCATAAAGTTCGCAGATGACACCACGGTGATTGGACTCATCAGGGACAACGACGAGTCAGATTACAGGGCAGAGGTTGAGCACTTGGCTACTTGGTGCGCTGACAATAACCTGCTCCTTAACACCAGCAAAACCAAGGAGCTCATAGTGGACTACAGGAAGGAGAGGGAAGAGACACATGACCCCATCCATATCAATGGCATAGCTGTTGAACGTGTCCCCAGCTTCAAATTCCTGGGGACCCACATCTTGGAGGACCTGTCCTGGTCAGTTAACACCACCAGCCTGATCAAGAAGGCCCATCAGCACCTCTTCTTCTTGAGGACACTGAAGAAGAACCATCTGTCAACTGACATCCTGGGCAACTTCTACCGCTGCGTGATAGAGAGCACCCTGACCAACTGTATCACAGTCTGGTATGGGAGCTGCTCTGTCGCTGACCGCAAGGCGCTGCAGCGGGTGGTGAAAACTGCCCAACGCATCACAGGGACTCCACTTCCGTTTATAGAGGACGTCTACAGGAAAAGATGTCTGCGCCGGGCACGCAGCATCCTTAGGGACTCCAACCATCCTGCTCATGGACTGTTCCAGCTTCTCCCCTCCAGAAGACGTTTCAGAAGCCTTCGGACTAGAACCAGCAGGTTTAGGAACAGTTTCTTTCCAACAGCTGTCACGTTATTGAACTTAGTTCCCCGCTGACTCTCTTACCATCATCTCTTACCATCCTCACCTGTACATAACTGCATAACTACATAACTACATCTAACTTATTGCACATAACAGTACTCTTAACTTTCTGCACTGCTGCATATATTTGCATATATTTGCTTAAATTGCACATACTGTTAATTACCGTATATACTGCACTGCTGTCCTTTGCACTTCTGATTGGATGCTAAACTGTGTTTCGTTACCTTGTATTCATACATGTGTAATGACAATAAAGTTGAATCTAATCTAATCTAATCTAATATGAAAAAGACAGGAGATTGTTGTCACATGTACTTAACAGCCAGTACTTGCCAGAAATTTCTGCAGCTCCTTCAATGTTGCTGTCGGCCTCTTGGTAGCATCCCTGACCAGTTTTCTTCTCGTCTTTTCATTAACTTTGGAGAGACGTCCAGTTCTGAAACTGAACGTCCAAAAAACCAAAAAACTCAAATTAGACTTCAGGAAGAACAGGCAGGACCACCCCCTCCTCATAAATGGTGACCGCGTGGAAAACATTCCCTCCTTCAGGTTCCTGGGCACCCACATCTCTGACCTCTCCTGGACTGTCAACACCAAGGCCCTGGTGAAAAAAGCCCAGCAGTGGCTGCATTTCCTCCATGTCCTGAGGAAGAACAACCTGGATCAGAAGCTGCTGCTCGCCTTCTATCGCTGCTCAGAGGACAGCGTGCTCACCTACTGTCTGGGTGTGTGGTACGCCGGCTCCACAGCCAAGAACACAGCCGAGAAATCTCCAGATCCCCCCGTCTCAGAAAGATCAAGGCCATCACAGGAGACTTCTCACATCCCGCTCACCACCTGTTTGACCTGCTTCCCTCTAGACGACGATTCAGATCATTCAGGTCCGACACCTCCAGACTGACAAACAGTTTCTTCCCCTGGGCCATCCGAACTGCAGTCAGAGGCTCCACCCCCTCCCTCCGAATGCTCACATGCACAGAACTGAGGACCTTTTCAATTATCACAATAACTCACCTGTCTTTGCATTCTGCACTTTCATATGCATTGACCCATCTGTGAAACCACTACTATGTACATTTTCCATGATCCTTGGGCCATTTTATTCAATTGTGTGTTCTACTGTGTGTTCTGCACACTTATGTACATGGTTCTACCCATGTAGCCACTATCATACCTGTGTATATTTTCCATAATCCTGGGCCATTTTTTATATTTTTACTTTTATTTCAGTCGTGTGTTTAATCGTGTGTTCTGTAACCGTGTTTCATCTAATGCTTCTCTCTTACTTTACTGTGCAGTAGCCTGGTGGAGCACCCACAATTTCGTTCTACTGCACAACTGTACAATGACAATAAAGCCTATTCTATTCTTGGTAATGTCACTGTTGTGCAATATTTTTTCCACTTGATGACGACTATCTTCACTGGTATGTTTAATGCCTTGGAAATTCTTTTGTGCCCTTTTCCTGATTGATACCTTTCAACGATGAGATCCCTCTGATGGTTTGGAAGCTCTCTGCAGACCATGGCTTGTGCTGTAAGATGTGACCACAAAAATGTCAGGAAAAGCCTACTAGAACAGCTGAACTTTATTTGGGATTAATCAGAGGCACTTTAAGTGGTGGCAGGTGTGTGCTGACTCCCATTTAACATGAGTTTGAATGTGATTGGTTAATTCTGAACACAGCCACATCCCCAGTTATAACAGGGTGTGCATATTTAAGCAACCAAGTTATTGTAAATTTGTTTTATTTTTCCCCTTAAAAGATTTCAGTTTGTTTTTCAATTGGGTTGTACAGATTATAGGTCACATTAATGGGGGAAAAGTTTTGAAATGATTTATCTTGGTCTCATTTTTTTACATCACAAAAACCTTGCATTTGAACAAGGGTGTGCAGACTTTTAATATCTACTGTGTGTGTTGTTTCCTGCAGATTTGGTAGCGAGAACCATTGTCATATGTCAACTCATACTCAAGTTTCATCAATTCATTTTGCAATAAGCTTAAATGACTGCTGAAGTCTCACAGTTTGAACCTGTACTGGTCATTTGGAAAGTCGTGCTTGCTTTGTAAAATATGAACATGTATACTAGTAAAGATGTCGTCAGAGGAGCCATAAAGGACACAGAGGCCTGGAAAGCAATTTTTAATGTATATGGTCTTGTCTATATTTATAGTATTGATGCATTGCCTGTAGAACACAAGTATTCCTGTCTGAAACAGTATCCCAGTCAGGTTTTACAGGCCCAAATGTAGGCTGTGCTTGAAAGTTGAATACAAAGTGGTGTAGCCTATATGTCGGAAATCACATTTTAGACTTTGACAAATATGAAAGGGAGTAAATAGCACTAAGATTTATTTGATTGTGTGAACATTAATTACAGAATACCTAAATATTGATTGATTTCTTTTGATATATACTGTATTAGAAAAAATACAATTTCCCTTTATTGACCAGTAATTTTTTCATCTTTCTGCCTTTTAGTGGATTTTTTTTTACATATTTCTAAAATCATAATGGTCAAAGCTCACCCATTTCTTCCGCTTTATTGGTCTTCGTCCCTGGCGAAAGTTTAATTCATTCCCCCAAATTTCAGTTTAATAATATGTAAAAGTTCTATTTATAACTGGAAATACCTTGCTTTTTTGTTACATATGATCCGTAAATGGATTGTAGCTCATTCCTTCCTTTAACCCTTAGACGACCCACGGCACAGATCTATGTGGCTGGATGCCCATTCATTGTGAATGAGGCCAAAGAAAAATGAGTGCTCTAATTTTAGGTGTAGAACTGCTGGTCAGATGGGATTCCTGGCCACAGGTGTCAGTAAAAATGGATTGGAAATTCTCCTTTGAGAACATTTACAAAAATAGTCAAATGTAAATAACACAGGGTTACAAAAATAATTTTTTGTAAGTTGTCTGTGTTTTTTCAACTGATTTAAGACAATTTTGCACCGTTGAATCCAGAAATGACATCCGTTTCTCTCGATCAGGTGCTAAGTAAAAACCTGTACTTACTTAGTACTTACTTAGTACTGTGCATGTACTTACCTTTATACAAAGGCAAGTACATGTAAATTGAATGTTACATCATCATTGTTCAAGATTCAGAGAATTTCAAGACATAAAAAAGAATTTTGCATCATATAAAGTGAAAATACCCGTACATGTAAACAAAAACATATAAAACAACATGTGGCCATAATTCAAAAAGTTGACCTGATTGAACAAAACCAATGTGATTTTTGGATTCAGCACATCAAAATTGTCCCAAATCAGCTAAAAAACTTCGACAATAAATTTGGTGTTGACCAGTGTAATCAAAACATTTATGCAAGCAGACTTTTAGCTGATCACGACGAATTTTGATATTTGATCATATGTAAGCACCACAGTGTTGTTTTATTATTTAGTCCTCTGTGAGCAATTGAGGAAAAAACAAAGAGAGTAACACTGGTGTCTTAAAAATGAATAAAAATCACAGTAGTGGAGTTCTGCTTTGAATCTTGTTCACAGATGACATTATTTAAGTGTAAACATTCTTTTTTGTTATTTAAGCTGTAATTAATTACCAAAGAAAATTGTGAAAAAACACACTCACTTCCTGATTCTGGGCTCTGTCTCCCTTTCTGCATTTCTCTAGTTTCTCAGTTTCCCTGAAGGCATCACTGATAACTCTGTGTACCAGCTCATATTCTGCTTTGTCTCTGTCCCCCATGTATGCTCCTCATGCTATTAAAGTTCTTTTTTTTTCCTCTCATACTGTGCGTTTTTGCTTCTTCTTTCCACTCTGCCATTCACCTGTCATATGTTCTTTGTCAGAGTTCTCAATACTGTTTTGATTGTGGCTTTTTCAACCATTAATTTAAAAAATAACCCTATTCCAACGCCTTTGCTACAAGGAGTTTCCTCTCAGCAGTGAAACTTGAAGATGATCAGTACGATCCTCTTATACTCCTTCCTGAAGTTGTGGTTCAGGACGCCATAGACAACAGCATTGAGGCAGCTGTTGAAGTACGCCATGAAGTAGCTGGCTGTGAACAGCCACTCCGGTATGGCCTGGCCCAGCCTGGAGTCCAGTGCCACTGCCAAGCCGATGAGATTCAGTGGTGCCCAGCAGACGGCGAAGAGCACAAACACCACAAACATGGTGAGGAAGTTGCGCAGGTCATGTGGCTTGATTTTGGGTCGTGAGTCTGGTTTGACCCTCCGTCTCACCTGGATAACCAGAATCCAGATGCGCAAGTAGCAGTAGGTGACGATGCCAATTGGCAGGATGAAGTGCACCACCACCACTGTGATGGTGTACAGCGAGCTGACTGACTGGGCGAAGGTGCAAGAGTAAACTCGCTGATCATACTGCAGGGACTCCACAAACCAGTTGGGCACAATGGCAAGGATAGTCAGTGTCCAGACGAGGACCACGTAGCACATTGTGTTACTGCTGGAGAACAGTTTGTCATATCTGAGGCTATGGCAGATGTAACAGTAGCGGTTGATGGCAATACCGGTGATGTTGAAGATTGAACCGATGACACTAAGGCCCATGAGGAAGCCACTGATCTGACAGTGAATGTAGCCAGCAATCCAGCCATCGTGGAATATGGCGGTCAGGACCAGGGGGTAGGGATAGATGGCAACCACCAGGTCAGCAAAGGCAAGGCTCACTACGAAGGCATTTCCTGTGAACAAGAAGAGGATGAAGAGGTGTGAACAAGACAAAGATCTTTAAGCAGAATCAGAAAGTTTGATCAAACACACATATGACAAAAGTTTCTTCATTCCATCAATTCATCTACACTCCCCTTTAAAAGTATTGGCCGTTTACTAAAATATATTCAAGATACAGTTATATAATCAATAATGGCTTAAA
This sequence comes from Pholidichthys leucotaenia, assembly GCA_020510985.1. Classification (NCBI taxonomy): domain Eukaryota; kingdom Metazoa; phylum Chordata; class Actinopteri; order Cichliformes; family Pholidichthyidae; genus Pholidichthys; species Pholidichthys leucotaenia. The sequence goes on along the minus strand of CM035840.1, from coordinate 328,023,455 downwards.
GTGCAGATTCTCAGCTTTAACTTGAGGGGATTCACATTGAAATTGGATGAAGGGTTTAAGTTTGCAACCATTTTTACACTAAATCTCCTTATTTCAGGGGCTCAAACGTAATTTAACAAATTAACATTACCATAAATAAAATGTTCATTTTTAATACTTTGCTGAGAATCCTTTGCAGGCAATGGCTGCCTGAAGTCTGGAACCCATGAACATCACCAAATGCTGGGTTTGCTCTTTTGTGATGCTTTGTCAGGTCTTTACTACAGCCGTCTTCAGTTGTTGCTTGTTTGTGGGTCTTTCTGCCTTAAGTTTTGTCTTAAGTGAGTGAAATGCATGCTCACTTAGGTTGAGGTGTGGTGACTGACTCAGCCATTGCAGAATATTCCACTTACCCAAAACTCCTGAGTTGCTTTTGCATTATGTTTTGAGTCATTGTCCATCAGTACTGTTAAGCACTGTCCAATCAACTTTGCAGCATTTGGTTGAATCTGAGTAGACAGTACATCCCTATACACTTCAGAATTCATTCGATCGCTTCTGTCTTCTGTCACATCATCAATAAACACTGGTGACTCAGTGCCACTGGAAGCCATGCATGCCCATACATCACACTGCTTCCACTATGTTTTACAGAAGATGTGGTGTGCTTTGGAAACTGAACCATTCCAAGCCTTCTCCACACTTTCTTCTTCCCATCATTCTGGTACAGGTTGAGCTTGGTTTCATCTGTCCAAAGAATGCTGTTCCAGAACTGGGATGGCTCTTTAGATATTTTTATTTTTTATTTTTTTTTTGGCAAAGTGTAATCTGGCCTTTCTATTTTTGAGGCTGATTAATGGATTATACCATTAACCATTAATTGTACCATTAATGGATTGCACCTTGTGGTTAACTATCTGTATTTGGTCTCATTTGTCTTCTCTTTATGGTAGACTTAGATACAGTACTGATACACCTACTTCCTGGAGAGTGTTCTTCAATTGGGTGGATGTTGTTGAAGGGGTTTTCCTTCACCATGGAAACAATCCTACGATCATGCACCACTGTTGTCTTCTGTGGATGTCCAAGTCCAAGCTCACCAGTGGGCTCTTTTCTTCTTCAGAATGTGCCAAACTGTTGATTTGGCTTCTCCTAACATTTCCACTATCTCTCTGATGGATTTCTTCTTTTTTTTCCAGCCCAAGGATTATCTGTTTCACTTCCATCAAGACCTCCTTTGACTGCATGTTGTGGGTTCACAGCAACGGCTTCCAAATGCAAATGTAACACTTTAAATCAATTCCAGACCTTTTTCCTACTTGACTGATGATAGATTTATGAAGGAATAACCCATGCAGCCCATGAAATAGCTTCTGAGTCAGTTGTTGAATTACTGTACAACTGTATAATGACGAAGTCTCCTCATTTCAGGTGCTGAAATGAGGAGACTTTGTATAAGAATGGTTACAGTTCCAACTAGAAAAGCACTCGGAGAGCGCAGACCTCCGCCAAGCGCCACAGTTCCCCCCATACAATGTTTATGTGTATGTTTTCAGATTCCTTGACCATGAAAACATATGACTAGCAACTGGATTCACAATAATAGGATTAGTGGTTCAGTAGTTATTGACGAAAATGGCATTTTCCATAATGGCGGTTTAGCACCACAGTTCCCCCCATACAGTGTTTGTGTGTACGTTTTCAGATTCCTTGACCATGAAAACATATGACTAGCAATTGGATTCACAATGATAGGATTAGTGGTTCAGTAGTTATTGACGAAAATGGCATTTTCCATAATGGCGGTTTTCTTCTGGACAGTGATCCGGATCACCAACAAAATGTAATCATCTGTAGGATACCCCCATTTCTGACAATCTGTGAAAATTTCATGAAAATCCGTCCATAAGTTTTTGATTTATCTTGCTAACAAACAAACAGACAGACAGACAGACAAACCAACGCCGATGAAAACATAACCTCCTTGGCGGAGGTAATAAACAATGCAACGAAATTGAGATGCTGCTCCCTAAAAACAAACTATCACACTAACAGTTCACTTGTGGCACATATGTTGGGTACATATTTTCCACAAATGTATTGCTGAATGTTTATTGTGTGCTTCACAAAAGGACTGAGCCTGCAGGAGGTATGGAGGAGGTGTGAGATTTGTCCTTTGTCTCAGAGAGAGGCCCTGGAGGGATTCCTGGACCATGGAAGGCTGAGAGACAATGGTAGAGGATCAAAGGGGTTACAATGTGACTGTATGTTTGCTCAGACACCATGTGACTTGAGTTTTGATGTTCCGGAGTATAAGAGAAGTGATGTGACTGTGATCTGTCTCTTTTCTTGCTTGGAGGTTGATAGAGAATGTGTTCTGATAATAAAACTGAACCTGAGAAATAAACCCAGCCTCATCATTGAGCACATCCCCTACACACTCACGCATTTAACATTCTTATAGTTACAACAATAAACTAGAAAAGCACTCGGAGAGCACAGACCTCCGCCAAGCGCCACAGTTCCCCCCATACAGTGTTTGTGTGTACGTTTTCAGATTCCTTGACCATGAAAACATATGACTAGCAATTGGATTCACAATGATAGGATTAGTGGTTCAGTAGTTATTGACGAAAATGGCATTTTCCGTAATGGCGGTTTTCTTGTGGACGGTGATCCGGATGACCACCAAAATGTAATCATCTGTAGGATACCCCATTTCTGACAATCTGTGAAAATTTCATGAAAATCCGTCCATAACTTGAGTTATCTTGCTAACAAACAAACAAACAAACAAACAGACAGACAAACAAACAGACAGACAAACCAACGCCGATGATCACATAACCTCCTTGGCGGAAGTAATTAAAGCTCTTCCTCCAATTTGGATGTGAAAACACTCAAATTGAAGCTAAGAGTCTGCACTTTAAGCCCATATTGATTATATGCTGTAACTGTATCTTGAATATGTTTTGGTAAAAAGCTAAAATAAGAAAACTTGTGTTACTGTTCCAATACTTTAAGAGGGGAGTGTATTTTCATCTCTTATCATGGTCCAGGTTGTGGGGGGAATAGTCTAAACAGAGACGCCTAGACCTCCCTTTCTCCAGTCACCACCTCCAGTTCTGATACTGAGGAGTTACCAAGACAGTCAAGAGATACAGTATACTGTAATCTCACACTGGACACCCCAGGGTCTCCTACCAGTAGTATCTGGGAAGTATCCTGGTTACCTCCGCCAGGCCGAAAGGCCAGGAGGAGGTAATGTTTTTGCCGGGGTTTGTCTGTGTGTTTGTCTGTCTGTGTGTTTGTCTGTTTGTCTGTCTGTTTGTCTGTTGGTTAGCAAGATAACTCAAAAACTTTTGGACGGATTTCAATGAAACTTTCAGGCGTTGTTGGAAATGGTACAAGGAAGAACTGATTAAATTTTGGGGATGATCCGCATCACCGTCTGCATACAGGAATTTTTTAAAGCATTTTTCCACACTGTGACATACGGCCATTTTCAACATGTGCGCAGGCGCAATGGAGGGCGCTGGGCGTCGTGTCTGACCAACAGAAACTCCGCCTTCTTCAACGTTTTAGCCACAAAAGCATGCGGAAAACACTGGTGGCCTTGGCCCGCCAGCGTGCCTGTGCCAGCCATAGGCGCTGCGCACATTGCGCTGGTCGTCGTGTCTGACCAACACAAACTCCGCGTTCTTCAACGTTTTAGGCACAAAAGCATGCGGAAAACACTGCTGGCCTGGGCCCGCCAGCGTGCCTGTTTTTGTGCCACGCTGCAAAACCTGACACGGCCACCTGTCCGCCGCCCGATTATTTGCCACAAATTCCCCGCCCAGCTATAGGCGCTGCATAAAAACGACCTCTCTGCCGGGGAAGATTCTAAATTCTGTTTTGCCGCGGAGCGCAACCCCAATATAATATAAAACCCACGGCAACCTGTCTAACCAATCTGCATCCGTCAGTGGAGGAGATGGACACACCAACACTTCAGTTTATTACCTCCGCCAAGGAGGCAATACTTTTACAACCGTAAAACGGGGCTATAAGGGACGGCGGGGTAATATGGGACACTTTTCTAAATGTAATTCTGCTTTTTTAATTTTGCTTCCGCCTAGATTTGATGAAGGATTCATGGATATTTGACAATAACAACACAACTCAGCGTCCTGCTCAAAATAAAAAAAGCAGAATTACATTTAAAACATTTCCCAGAAAAGTGTCCCTTATTAACCCGCCGTCCCTTTTAGCCCCGTTTTACACTACTGAACCACTAATCCTATCACTATCACATTGATTGTCATTCATTAATTGTCTGTTTATTGCACTGTCCATGTCAAATAAACAAATAATCATTGTGAATCCAATTGCTAGTCATATCTTTTCATGCTCAGGGAATCTGAAAACGTACACACAAACACTGTATGGGGGGAACTGTGCCGCTTGGCGGAGGTCTGCGGTCTCCGAGTGCTTTTCTAGTTAGGTGTCTGAACCAGGTGAGGGTGAACATCTCTCAGAAAAACCAAACTCCTGTGGCTTGTATCTGTGATTGCATTCATTTAGTCAGTAGCCTTACTTTGTGGACATGGATTGGAACATAGATTTGCTTTATCGCACATTCATCATTCATTCATTCATCTTCTTCCGCTTAATCCTTTTCGGGTCGCGGGGGCTGGAGCCTATCCCAGCGTCATAAATCTATGATATTTAATCATTTTAGCAACTGCTGTCAAGGTAGATGCTGCACCATTCTTTCTATTAATAAAACTCAAAAATGTGTAAGGTCATTTGAGGCAAAAACCTATTCCCAACCTGGAGTTGGTAATCATCTTCACTGCATCAGAACTGTGGTCTCAGAAAATGTTAATTGTCACTCCAATAAATACTGATTTTGTGAGGAATTCAAAGCCCTCTAGCAAGATTTTTAAATTCTAGTATGAAGTCATCATCAGATCTCATAATTATGCATTTTGCAACCTTGTCCTCTACAGTTTAGACCAAGGGTGTCAAACTTAATCAAAAAGAGGGCCAAAACTAAAAACTTAAGTCCCATTCAAGGGCCAAACCGATCAGCAGGTCATCATTTATTAAAAAACAGACTTAAAGTGAACATGTTTTAGACAGCCATATCATGACAAGTGCCCCAAGACATAACATAAGAAAAAAGATTTAAAGAGCTGGCATCAAGAATTCTTATGCTTCCCTCTCAGCGGTTAAAATGCAAAAATAAAACTGTTCAGATTATCTTAAAAACACATACTGTCCCTCCATTTTCTAAATACACACTTTGTTTAGATATTTTTCCCCAACAGGCTAGCTTAAAGGAAATTAACGGTATCTACTGTAGATGCACACTGATTGATGAATTGTTAGAATAGAAGAGGGTAAAATATCACTCTTAAATCTGTATGGCAACTTTTTTGAGAGTAAAAGCAGCACAGAAAAAAAGTGGCTTGTGTGGTGACCCAGCACAATGCAGACTGATACTATTCACGCTCAGCAGGGATTGCATACGGACAGAGAACCCCTGGGGGGACAGCCAGAACAATAGACTATTGTTTATACATCCCTGGATTAAGGAGAAGACATCTGGGCGCCAGTAGTCATGCTAATCATATGTATTGACTGATATGTATACCAATATGCTAATGTACCATGCATTCTCTCTGTCTGTATAAAAGAGCTTACAATACATGCCTCAAGGAGGCACACACAGCACAACACAGCGCACAGCGCTGCAGTGTGTCTCGTGATGTTGGAGGAAAATAAAACTCTGCAACCTCTCAGCTCGTTGCATCTCGCCTGAACTTATTTGTTCCTCCACACTGGTGACCCTTGACGAAGAATGGAACACGAGGCGAACACCCCAGAGATGACCCGGATGGGAAGCCTCAGCACGCGTCATGGTGCGCCCCTCGCCTGATCTTTTACCTCCACACTGGTGACCTGACGAGGGAGAATGACCGTCTCCTCCCTCTCACCGCACTGTGGACACAGAGGACCAGAGAATGCCTGCAACCTCTTCATTCTCACCGGAGCGCGCGCTCCGGAGCGCAGCGCTGGGACCAAAACGCACCATGAACGACACGAGCGAATGAAGGAAGCAGCCTGAATGGGGAAATCATCGACGCCAACTGTGTTGATTTCCACCAAGCTCCCCGACCCTAACTCAGCTCGCGACAAGCGGACCTCCCACGCACAGAAGCCCCGCACGCACACCGTAGGATTACGAGGACAGCGCAACTGCCAGCTAAGTGGTCACTGCGCCACGTGCGCGCCACGCACAGGGTCAGGCCGGCTCTACAGACCGATACAGTGCCCTCCGCCGCTGCACATGCCCAAGAAAAATGGCCAATCGCCACCCTCAGAACCTTCAGGGCTGCTCAAGCACCTGAAGCAGACATGCAGCCCGCACACAGGACTTTGTATGGGTTTCTCAGCCACAGCGCACAACAAGAATTTTGCCGATTGCTTTCCCAGATGACTTTAGGGCTGCTTCCCGCACCTAAAAGCCAAACCGCTTCACACCCTCACACAGCTGCAGTTGTTTCACAGCCGCTACACATCTTCGGGGAATTTGGCCGCTCGCCTTCCCCACATCCTCGCTGGACCGAGCCGCGAGAGGAGTCAGATAAAATGTTTTTTTTTCACAGCCGCTGTGGATCACCGCCGGGTTTAATGGGAAATTCCCTCACCATCGCGGATCCACATGCAAGTTTTGCACAGCCCAGACACCTTTGACATCCCGGGCCGGCACTCACTTACTCCCACCCCCCTCCCCCTCCTCCTCCACAGCGCTTTCCCGCACCTCACTCCTTAAAGCCGGCCGATCGCCGTCTTGTTCCATTACGCACGAAACGCACCAGCTGTGCGCCCACGATCCATGGCCGTTCAACGTGCTGGAACCTGGAGCGGAGCACACTTTTTTTCCACCCCTCCCCCGTCCCCTCACGGACTGACATGCCCTCCAACAGTTCTACTGGAGCTGGAGCCCAAACGACGGGGGGGGGGGGGGGGGTGTCACAGCCCCTTTTGAGCATTCTGGGGTGAGCCGTGTGGTGACCCAGCACAATGCAGACTGATACTATTCACGCTCAGCAGGGATTGCATACGGACAGAGAACCCCTGGGGGGACAACCAGAACAATGGACTATTGTTTATACATCCCCGGATTAAGGAGAAGACGTCCGGGCGCCAGTAGTCATGCTAATCATATGTATTGACTGATATGTATACTAATATGCTAATGTACCATGCATTCTCTCTGTCTGTATAAAAGAGCTTACAATACATGCCTCAAGGAGGCACACACAGCACAACACAGCGCACAGCGCTACAGTGTGTCTCATGATGTTGGAGGAAAATAAAACTCTGCAACCTCTCAGCTCGTTGCATCTCGCCTGAACTTATTTGTTCCTCCACACTTGCAGGATTTGGAGACAATAAAAGTGAAAACTTGACAAGAAAGAAGCATTTTTCTTCAGAAAAAAACAACAACAACAACAACAGACACATTGTGCAGAACACAAACAGCAGTGAAACAAAACAGGGAACACTGAGTGCAGACCAGTGCCGAGAAAGAAGAGGACATCACTGAAGGAGCGCTGCACAAGTTCCTACGTCGTCGGCCTCCGTCGGTCTATGATGACCATGGAAGAGAATCCTAAACGTCTACTCTGCTGGAACAGCACCGCCTGTGGCTGAACAGGCCAATGCGCACCGGTGTTCTACCTTCCAGCGTTGGGCGTTGGTAGGATTCAAGCCTGGGCAGAAAGATATGGAGGACAAGATGTTACCCATGCAGCATGTCCCCCCTCTCCACGTCACTGATGAATCCAAAGGAACAGCAGGGCTGCTATAGTTTGGCACCAGCGCCATCGCAGGAGCTGCCAGAACGATGTTGAGCACAACAGAGAACTGCCTTAGGGTCTCCGACTCCGGATTTTTCGTCAGGGTTGACTCCCGAAGCCTTTCCCGTGACCGGGTGTGCCGCAAGGCAGCGGAGGTTTGAAATCAGGGTTTACCTTCCCCTAGATGGGCTACCTTCCCAGGTTGACGAGCCACCATCTACCCGAAGCATCTGGTTTTAAGGCGCCAGAGAGCCGCCCTCGCCCCTTCTCCTATTAGTAAAAGCAGTTCCGCCGGGCTTAGAGACTAAACCACACGGACAGGCTAGGAGTTGGACTTAGTTGTCAGAGGCTTTTCGAGATGCACGCCGTAAGGAGCATTTTATGAGCACTGGTAGCTTAACCCCAGTGCCGCTCCTGGCTATGACAACCTTGGAACACAAGTTCCTACATACAGACCAAAACACACAAAGCCGAACTCTGTCACTTCACGTTCCCCTTCAACTTCACTTTTATAGCACCTGGGTCATTAGGCTCGCCAAAACCTAATCACTGCTACTTTAATACTTTCACACATCATCCAGACAGATGAATGCAACTGTCCAAAGCTGCAGCTGTGCACGCTCAGTTCAACCGTCCGCACTCTAACAGCTGAGGACAGGTCAGGCAGACCGTGTCAGAGGGAAAGTTAACAATAAAGGAGTGTTGCTGTTCCACAGGAAAGGTGCAAACACTACTGTCAAGCCGCTGTTGCAGGTGAAATCAATTCTATCCCAATTTTTCCAGCACTTTCTCAGTTAAATAGTGAATTACTTGACTGTTCAGGAGCAACTGCACTGCTGGTGTGCTGTAAAGGTCTCTGTCCCACATGGGGAAATGAAGTTTGAGGCCCTGATTTAAGAGTTTAACATTTACCTGCTGTCCACAGTGAACCATGCTGCATTTCAATGATATGTTCTCACTGCTGTAGCCACTGTACAGAACTCCCTTTGTAAAACTGTCCTTTATCAGAGTGGCATTATTATCAAAGACTTATCTCTCACATATATACATTATTTACCTTGAAACTTAATGGAGTCAATTTAGTCTGGAAATCAGATTTTTTCTTTCGAATGACACTTTTATTTTTGTTTTTTTTGTTTTTTTTCTAAGAGGCTATTACCCAAACTGACCTGCTGGTGTTGACAAATGAAATGTTCAATCAAAAAGAAAAAAAGGGTAAAGGTGGAACAAATATGAACTTCAAAGAAATCCTCTCCGTGATAATGAAAGGCTCCAGTACCTTTACACATCATGTCGCATATTAAACATGTTACTTCAACAGTAAGTTGAACATTCTGGAAAGTGACTGTAATCGCAAAACTAAAACCATCCATCCATCCATCCATCCATCCATCCATCCGGGTCTCGGGGACAGCAGTCTAAGCAGAGCAGACAGACTGCTGTCTGGTTCACCCAGGACCTGTTTGCCATGGCTGACCCTACCAGGGTCAAACTGCTCCGGACAAAATAGCTCCTGGGATCATGAGGGCACGTAAACTCCTCCACCATAAGGTAGCGATCCACAGAGGAGCTAAACTAAGACCTTTAAAAGCCAAACAAAAGGGGTTTTTCTAACAGTAATACAGCTTTTTTATCATTTGGGGCAAACTCTTGGTTGTTAAAGTTACCTTGGAACTGTAGAGCTTTGATGACTTTTTAAAACTGTTGATGCTACTCTCAGAATGGCAGCTGATTCTTGGTAGAGTGCTGTCAAACTGTTCCAAAGATGTACACTGGCCAGTCAAAATTTGTCATGCTTCTATCACCTAATGTGACTCTTCTCCAACAGAAAACTGAGTATATGAGCATTTCTACCAATAAATGATAAGCCCTGTATGTATGTTTTCTGGAGTAGTTACGAACACAGTTATGTAAAAAATCATGGTGGAGGGTAACAGTTGTAATGTGTCTAAACTAGCCCGTCACCTTTTCCTAACCCTGTCCCTAACCATTTCCTGAAATTTAATCTAAATAATTTTATTGCCTACCCTTACCAGTTACCTAACCATAGCCACCTAAAAATATGTTTTAAATGCATACAGTATAAAGAGTTGATCATCACACTGGAACTAGTCTTGAATGACAGTAAAAACGTAAAGACAGAAGATTAAACGTGAATCTCCATCATGGAAACACATTTATTTTCATTCCCCAACTACCTTCAGTACTTGGATTTGAATGGTCTTGAAACAAGTGGACACAGTGAAGATGGAACTTGTAATCAGCTTTTATGTATTAGTTGCAGGGACTGTAGCACCTAACATGGTATGGGTCAGCTGACAAGGACCTGTGTCATTTTTTTTTTTTAAATAACTGCAGAGTGAAAAATGCAGAGTTTCAGTCAGAAAAGTTGTGAAACCCACCAGCTGTGGGAGACACTGTGAGAGAGATGTAGCACAGTGGTTAAATAGTATTATTCCTTCCCAGTAACACTGTCTGTGCTCAGACTTAAATAGATCCCTTCTGTAAAGAGTTTGCATGGGTGCTCAGGTTTACCCCTGCAGCCAAAAGATGTGCATTATGGCAGCAGGCCCACTGGCTAATGAACCTTACAATTTAATTCTAGTGTGCATGCCTTGCACCTGAATGACTGAACTATGCTGATAAGCAAACATGTAGTAAAGAAGCTGAACGTTATTAAGATAAGATAAGATAAGATAAGATAAGATAAACCTTTATTAGTCCCACAATGGGGAAATTCCAGGATTGCAACAGCACAGGGATAGCAACACTCAGAGCAACAATCAGAAGGCAAGAAAAAAAACAAGAACAGCTAGTAAACATATGTACATATTACTATATATATATGTACTGTATATATATATATATATATAAATATAGACACACAGTGCGGAGCATTATGGTTGGTGAATATGCAGCAGAAAGTCCAAGCTCTCTCTCCGCGGATGCGGCGGGCCAGCTGGAAGTCTTTGGGCATGATGGCGACCCCCTTAGCGAAGAAGAGACCACCAGGTAGGCCTCGCCGGCCTCCTGCAGAGCCATGACGGCGAAGCTCAGGAAGCGCAGGTCAGTCTTGGAAGTCCTGAGCGATCTCCCTCACCAGGCGCTGGATGGGCAGGTTACGGATGAGCAGCTCCGTGGATTTCTGGCAGTGGCGGATCTCTCTCGGAGCCACGGGCCTGTAACGGTGAGGCTTCTTCACTCCGCCGGTGGCCGGAGCGCTTCTCCGAGCAGCCTTGGTGGCCAGCTGCTTCCCGGGGGGCCTCCTCCTCCAGCAGATTTTACGGGCGGTCTGCCTGGTTCTTGCCATCGCTCTTTATCATTCCGTCTTATATTTCCCGCACGCCGCCCGAACTCCCGCCCGGCACCCGCGTCGTTTTCGCTACAGTTCCCGGTATATCGAGTCTCTCAGCTAGCATCGGGTGGCGGCCGAGTGCTAGCTAGCACTAGCTCTTCCCTGCTGTAACGTCTCCTGCTGTAAACAGAGGCTCCGTCCGCCGACTCGGGAGACCTTTGGGGCGATCTGTGTGTCCGTGATATATATATATATATATAGAGTGAAAGGTGTAGAAAGAAGAAGGAAGATAAAAAAAAGGCTGTTGCAACAGGCAGCCAACTCGTGTGGCACCACCGGTCTGGCGGAACCGGAACTGGAAAAAATTTCGGTTATTGCACAAATAGTAGTAACTAAGCTGTCACTGTACTGCAAAAAATGAAGTCTTAGAAAGAAATCTCTTAATATTTGCTTGTTTTTCGTCTGACAAGATATTTTTTCTTGTCGCACAGTTCTCTGCAAGATATTTTTTACTTGTTTAAAGCAAGTAAATCTTGTTTTACTCTAAGTAAAAAATTCTGTCAATGGAACAAGAAAATGTTACTTATCAAATTACTTAAAATAAGTAAAAATTTTCTGGCAAAAAATTATGCTTGTTTTAAGCAATTTGATAAGTACAGTTTTCTTGCTCCATTGGCAGAATTTTTTTCTTTAAAACAGGATTAAATATCTTAAAACAAGTAAATACCATACATCTTATAACAACTAAATTTTCTTACAGAAAACTGTACAAGAAAAAAATATCTTGTCAGACAAAAAACAAGTATTATGCAAATACTTATTCATCCATCTTCTACTGCTTTTCCGGAGGTCCAGGTTGCGGAGGCAACAGTTCAAGCAGAGAAGCCCAGACTTCCCTCTCCCCAGCCACCTGCTCCAGCTCTTCAGAGAGGATACCAAGGCGTTCCCAGACCAGCTGGGAGACATAGACTCTCCACCGAGTCCTTGGTCTGCCCCGGGGTCTCTTCCCAGTGGGACGTGCCTGAAACACCTCAAGTGGGAGGCGTCCAGGAGGCATCCTAATCAGATGCCCATACCACCTCAACTGACTCCTTTCAATCTGGAGGAGCAGCGGTTCTACTCTGAGCCTCTCCCAGATCACTGAGCTCCTCACCCTATCTCTGAGGGTGAGCCCAGCAATCCTACGGAGAAAGCTCATTTCAGCCGTTTGTATCCGCGATCTTGTTCTTTTGGTCATTACCCAAAGCTCGTGACCATAGGTGAGAGTAGGAACATACGTAGATTGACTGGTAAATCGACAGCTTTGCCTTAGAACTAAGCTCCCTCTTCACCACAACAGACCGGTACAACGTCCGCATCACTGCAGATGCTGCTCCAATCCGTCTGTCAATCTCTCGCTCCATTTTCCCCTCACTCGTGAACAAGACCCCAAGATACTTAAACTCCTCCACTTGGGGCAGGAGCCTGTCCCCAACCCAGAGAGGACAAGCCACCTTTTTCCGGCTGTGGACCATAGACTCGGACTTGGAGGTGCTGATTTTCATCCCAGCCGCTTCACACTCAGCGGCAAACCGTCCCAGCAAGAGCTGTAGGTCATTGCTGGATGAAGCCAGCAGGACATCATCTGCAAACAACAGAGATAAGATCCTGTGGTCACCAAGCATGACACCCTCTGTTCCCTGGCTGCACCTAGAAATCCTGTCCATAAAAATTATGAACAGGATTGGTGACAAAGGGCAGCCCTGGTGGAGTCCAACTCTCACTGGGAATGACTCCGACCGAGTGTTGGCAATACGAACCAAACTCTCACAACGGTCGTACAGAGACCGAATAGCTCGTAACAACAAGCCTGATACCCCATACTCCCGAAGTACCCCCCACAAAAAACCACGAGGGACGCGGTCAAATGCCTTCTCCAAATCCACAAAACACATGTAAACTGGTTGGGCAAACTCCCACGAACCCTCGTGAATTCTCGAGAGGGTAAAGAGCTGGTCCGATGTGCCACGGCCAGGACAAAAACCACATTGCTCCTCCTGAATCCGAGGTTCGACCAACGGCCGGACTCTCCTCTCCAGTACCTTGGCATAGACCTTCCCAGGGAGGCTGAGGAGTGTGATCCCTCTAAAGTTGGAGCACACCCTACGGTCCCCTTTTTTGAAGAGAGGAACCACCACCCCAGTTTGCCATGCCAAAGGCACTGCCCCCAACCTCCATGCAATGTTGCAGAGGCGCGTCAACCATGACAGCCCAACAACATCCAGGGCCTTGAGGTACTCAGGGCGAATCTTGTCCACCCCCGGGGCCCGGCCACCAAGGAGATTTTTAACCACCTTGGCGACCTCAGCCCCTGTGATAGGCGAGTTGTCCCAGTCGTCCCCAAACCCTGCTTCCTCTGTGGAAGGCGTATCAGTGGGATTGAGGAGATCCTGGAAGTATTCCTTCCACCGCCCGACGATATCCCCAGTCGAAGTCAACAGTGCCCCATCCGCACCATACACAGTGTGGACAGGGAGCTGCTTTCCCCTCCTGAGCCGCCGGACAGTTTGCCAGAATCTCTTCGAGGCCGACCGAAAGTCTTGTTCCATGGCCTCACCAAACTCCTCCCATACCCGGGTTTTTGTTTCAGCAACCACCCGAACTGCACTCCGCTTGGCCTGCCGGTACACCTCAGCTGCTTTTTTTTTTTTTTTTTTTTGTTACTTATTTGTACCCGTAGGTAGACTTGGGCTAGGTAGCCTGGGTAGGCTTTGGGAGTCCCACAAGCCAACCAAGCTTGATAGGACTCCTTACTTCAGCTTAATGGCCCCCCTCACCACTGGTGTCCACCACTTGGTTCGGGGGTTGCCACCACGAGATGCACCGACCACCTTACGGCCGCACCTCTGGGCAGCCGCTTCAACAACAGAGGTGGAGAACATGGCCCATTCAGACTCCATGTCTCCAGACTCCCTCGGAATGTGGTTGAAGTTCTTCCGGAGGTGGGAGTTGAAGATCTCCCGGACAGGAGCCTCAGCCATACATTCCCAGCACACCCTCACAATACGTTTGGGTCTACCAGGTCTGAATGGCTTCCTCCACTGCCATCGGATCCAACTCACCACCAGGTGGTGATCAGTTGACAGCTCTGCACCTCTCTTTACCCGGGTGTCCAAGATATACGGTCGCAGGTCTGATGACACGATAACAGAATCGATCATCAACCTGCGACCTAGGGTGTCCTGGTGCCAGGTGCACATATGGACACCCTTATGCTTGAACATGGTGTTTGTTATGGACAAACTGTAGTTAGTACAGAAGTCCAATAACTGAACACCACTCGGGTTCAGATCGGGCAGGCCGTTCCTCCCAATCACCCCCCTCCAGGTTTCACTGTCGTTGCCCACGGGCGCATTGAAGTCTCACAGTAGGACAATGGAGTCTCCAAGAGGAGCACCCTCCAGCACCCCAGTCACAGACTCCAAAAAGGGTGGGTACTCTGAAACATCATTTGGTGCATAGGCACAAACGATGGTCAGGACCCGTTTCCCAACCCGAAGGCGCAGGGAAGCAACCCTTTGGTCCACCGGGGAAAACTCCAATATAATATAATATGCCCCTGCTCATCGCCTTTCGCCCGGGGCAACTCCAGAAAAGGTCAAGCTCCAGCCCCTCTCCAGGAGACTGGTTCCGGAACCGGAGCTGTGTGTTGAGGTGAGGCCGACTATATCTAGCCGGTATCTCTCAACCTCGTACACCAGCTCAGGTTCCTTCCACACCAGAGAGGTGACATTCCACGTACCAAAAGCCAGTTTAGAAAGCTTGGGATCAGTCCGCCAAGGTCTCCGCCTTTGACCGCCACCTAATCCACATAGCACCGGACCCCCATGATCCCTCCTGCAGGTGGTGAGCCCACTGGAGGGCGGACCCATGTAACTCCTTCGGGCTGAGCCCGGCCGGGTCCCATGGGTGGAAACCTGGCCACCAGACGCTAGCCTTCGAGCCCCTCCCCCAGGCCTGGCTCCAGGGTGGGGCCCCGGTAACCCCATACTGGGCGGGGTACACTGAATCCTTGATATAGAATTTATCTTGAGAGTCTGTTGGATCGTTCTTAGTCTGGCCCTTCACCCAGGACCAGTTTGTCTTGGGTGACCCTATCAGAGGCAAATTGCCCCGGACAACATAGCTCCTGGGATCACTGGGGCACGCAAACCCCCCCACCACGATAAGGTGACGATCCACGAGGGGGTGCAAATACTTAATTTAAGATATTTTATCTTACTAAGATTTCATTTTTTGAAGTGTGGACCTAGTCTGGTGAGTAGTGATGAAGAAATGTCAGAAGTGTGGAAGAATTTTACAGCAACCTATAAGATAAGATAAGATAAGATAAGATAAGCCTTTATTAGTTCCACATTGGGGAAATTCCAGGATTGCAACAGCACAGGGATAGCAACACTCAGAGCAATAATTAAGAAGATACGAAAAATATAAATAAGAGCAGTGGATATACATACGTACACATAAATATATATACAAAGTGCGGAGCATTGTAGCAAGATGGAATAAGCAGCATAACCGTCTACTTAGTTATCCTACATAGTATGAATATGTACCCATACATATTGTCAGCCTCCGTAGAGACTGATATTGTCCTAGTGGTATACTGGAGGGGACCATTTGTGTAAGTCTGTTGCGTCTTTTGCATTCAATACTATTAGGTCGTCACGTTTTTTTGCTATCTCTGCGAGCAGCCCTGCTTAGGTTATACAGTCCGACAGCCGTAGGTAGGAAGGACCTGCGAAACCTCTCGGTTGCGCACCTAGGATGATGTAGTCTACTGCTAAATGAGCTCCTCAGTGCGTTCAATATGTCCTGAATAGGGTGGGACTCGGACTCCAGCAGAGATGACAGTTTAACCACCATCCTTCTCTCTCCTATCTCCTCCACTGGGTCAAGGCGTTGCCCCAGGACAGATCTAGCTTTCTTGATCAGTTTGTTCAGTCTCTTCCTATCGGCTGCTGTAATGCCGTTGCCCCAGCAGACCACTCTAAAAGTGATGGCTGATGCCACCACCGTGTCGTAGAATGTCTTCAGCAGCGCCCCTTGTACACCAAAAGACCTGAGCCTCCTCAGTAGGAACAGCCTGCGCTGTCTTTTTGTAGAGTGCGTCGGTATTGTGTGACCAGTCTAGTTTATTGTTCAGATGAACACCCAGGTACTTGTAGGATGTCACCATCTCAATGTTTGTTCCCTGTATGTTTACTGGTGCTGTGAGGGGTTGTCCTTGCCTGCGGCAGTCCACCACCAGCTCCTTAATTTTCCTCGTGTTGATCTGGAGGCAGTTCCGATGGCACCAGTCCACGAAGTCCTGGATAAGTCCTCTGTACTCAGCTTCATCTCCGTTGGAGATGAGGCCAACGATCGCAGAGTCGTCAGAGAACTTCTGTAGATGGCAGTGTGTTGTGTTGTGTGAGAAGTCCGCAGTATAAAGGGTGAACAGGAAGGGAGCCAAAACCGTTCCCTGTGGGGCCCCCGTGCTACCGATGATCGTGTCAGACACACAATCTCGGGTTCTCACAAACTGTGGCCGGTTAGTGAGGTAGTCCAGGATCCATGATGACAGGTGTTGGTCCACCCCTGCACACAGCAGCTTGTCCTTCAGGATTATCGATTGAATGGTGTTGAAAGCACTGGAGAAGTCAAAGAACATGATCCTCACCGCATTCCCGGGCTTCTCCAGGTGGGACAGAGAACGGTGAAGGAGGAAGATCACTGCATCCTCCACCCCAATGCCATGCTGGTAGGCGAACCGGAGTGGATCCATCGCTGGTCCCACCAGGGGGCGGAGGTGAGCAAGGAGCAGTCTCTCCAGGGTCTTCATCATGTGAGACATCAGGGCCACTGGTCTGTAGCTGTTCAGATCTTTGGGGTGGGAAGTCTTTGGTACAGGTACCACGCAAGATGTTTTCCACAACTGTGGTACCCTCCCCAGCTTCAGGCTCAGGTTGAAGATGTGCTCCACAATCCCACACAACTGGTCTGCACAGGACTTGAGGAGCTTTGCGCTGATGCCGTCCGGTCCCGACGCCTTCCTCGCCTTGATCTTCCTCAGCTCCGTCCTCACCTGGGTCTTAGTGAGGGTCAGGTTGGGGGGCTGTGTGCTAGGAGTGTGGGGGAGGGGTGTTGGTGGAGTGGGGTGTGGACAGCAGGTCTCGATGACTTTAGAGGCAGCAGTGGTTGTTGTGCAGTCGGGGGGGAAGGCGATTGGTCAAACCTATTAAAAAACAGGTTCAGATTGTTCGCCCACTCCCTGCCCCCCGCGGACACTAGACACAGCTTGGGACATCCTCTCACACCCAGAAGCAGTGAAGAGGGGCAGGACAATGGACAGATGGACAAAGAGCCCCTGGGGGCAAGCAGACTGGACTGTTAAGTTATGCGCCCCCCCGAGGAAGAAAAGAATAACCTGGAGTCACGGAGAAAAGAAGCAGCAGTCAAAGCGGTGCCAGTTGATGTCATGTTAATGATGTGTATTTACTGACAATCGAAATGATAATGTGCAATATTATATAAAAGAGCTATGTACAGGGACCTTAGCAGCGCAGTAGCTCACACGAGCTATGAAGCATGTTTGCAGTATGATGGAGAAAATAAAGCCTTGTCTCATTCCAGCTCGCTGCCTCTCGCCCATTCCTTTTTCTCCACATTATATATATATTATATAGAGTATGAAAACAATATTTCATAATTGTGTTAGTTTTAAAAAGCTGAGGATCAGACCACCAAGGTCCCTGCCTTCGACTGTCACCCAATAACCATAGCACCGGACCCCCAGGATCCCTCCTGCAGGTGGTGATCCCACTGGAGGGTGGACCCGTGTGTCTCATTCGGGCTGAGCCTGGCTAGCTCTCATGTGCAGAAACCTGGCCACCAGGTACTTGCCATCGGGCCCCTTCCCCAGGCCTGGTATCAGGGCGAGGCCCCGATAACCCCATATGTACACTGAATCCTTGATTGTACATCCATCACGAGCTTTGTCTGTAGGGTTGCTGGACTCACTCTTAAGGTGCCTTCACACCAAACGCAAACGGGCGAATTTTTCGTGCAGCACAATTACATTATAACTCAATGTAAACACACAGACAGACAAGAATTCAGCATCTGGGTGAGATGCAGACAGGCGAAGTTGCCTTTATAACTTCTGCAGCAGTGTTCAACCTGCTGTGGAAATCCCCAATATAATGTCATGCTTAGGTTTACATTATCCGAAGGGGGGGCTTACCTGAAAAAGTTGTCCCTGCCTCAAAAACTTGATGGGTTTTTACGTTGCTAGCTTGCTAGCCTTGTTAGCATGTCCGTGGCAGGAATCCGTGGGTAAATAACTCCGATATCCCAATTCAGCTGAAGAGCTCCTGGTCCTTCTATCTCCAGGTGAGTGTCAGTCTCTTTTTCAAACTAGTTTACTCTCCAATGTTGATACTTTTACTCCAATGATGGCAGAATCTCAAAGCTAGCGCTATCCCACTAATGCTATCCCACCCCCATAGCACCACACCACTATGGGGGCGGCTGTGGTGCAGGTGTAGTGTGGCTGACTACTGATTGGAGGGTCAGGGGTTTTGATTCCCACTCTGTCTGCAGTCTGCATGTTGAAGTGTTCTTGAGCAAGACACTGAACCCCCAGTTGCTCCTGGTGGGTCAGGCCAGTGCCGGTGCATGGCAGCTCTGCCGCCATCAGAGTGTGAATGTGTGTGTGAATGGGTGGCTAGCAGGATCTGTAAAGTGCTTTGGTCATCTAAAGATGAGAAAAAAGCTCTATATAAGTGAATGCAATTTACCATCCCTTGGATGTGAATGCGTGATTTCACATGTGCTCACCTCTTTTCGTTGACTTTGCATGTATTCGCACCGCCCATTCACGTAGGGTGATGAGCTCACTCATCCGGAAGAGGCTTGAAATAGAACCACAGCTCCTCCACATTGAAAAGAGCCAGTTGAGGTGGTTTGGGCATCTGATCAGGATGCCTACTACTCTAGGTGTTTCAGGCACGTCCCACTGGGAGGAGACTCCGATGCAGACCCAGGACATGCTGGAGAGACTCTGTCTCCCAGCTGGCCAGGGAATGCCTTGTTGTCTGCTCTGAAGAGCTGCAGGAGGTGGCTGGGGAGAGGGAAGTCTGGGCTTCTTTATTTGGACTGCTGCCTCCAGATGAATTGTATTAGTGAATACTTGTACTAAAATGGTATCATCATGCATTGTTAGCTAAAATGTCAATCCCACCAACTAGAAAATTAACCCTATGATCTGAAATTATGAGGCAAATTATATTTCATTTGGCTTCTCTTGCGTGTTTTGGGAGTAAAATGATAAGATTGTAAAAATAGAACACAATGACAAGCCAATAAAAGAACAATATCCCCAGCAGTCTACAGTATATAAACGGTATCCAAGACACATTGTTCACACAATTTCAAAATCTGGCTTACAAACTCATACAATTATCCCATGTATGGCTGTCAATCGGCAAAAATCAAGTAGTGCACCTCGTAAGTCCATCAGGTGACACAAGTAATTTCTGTTAACATGTGGGCTTGAATCAATGAAAACTGAAAACTGAAAAGAATGCACCATTTTTTCTTGTCTACCATTATTTGTGTGTATTATTTGATTTCATTGAGACAGATTTAGTACCATTTAGACTGCCTTTCCACCTCTGCAGGGTTTGGTCTGACTCAAGCTTATTTTTGTATAAGTTTTACATTTTAGACCAAAAACAATCTTCAAATCAGGTTGTGACTGACTGTCTCTCACCTTTGTTTAGCTGCTGTAATGAATTTACTTTGGTGGAAGTTTATTTACTTAGGTGCATTGTGGGGTGAGGGGTCTTTAACCACAACAGCTGTAATGACACCTTGTTCTTCCACCATTCAGTCCTTATAGCCCTGTGGTTCAGTCTTCATAAAAATGAGGCTTCATCGTTGATATTCTGGATGGCAGCTCTTTGTCTGCAACAGGTCACAGAAGGATAGTTAGAGAAGAACAACAGCTCTGACAACAGCGATAGGGAACTTGTTAACCGCCAGTCAATATGTGTTAGTCGGTGGTTCTGTCTTTATTACTGCCTTTGCCCTTTGCAGCATTATTCCTGTGAAACCAGGAGTTATTTAATAGTAGAGAAGGGGAAACAAATGCTGCCAGAGTGAGGGGTTTCTTTTCTTTGTAGTTCAGTGACTCAGAAATCTTTGCGATCACCGGAGAAAAGTATAAGTAGCAAATGTTAAAATCCCTCTCCTAAGAATTGCATTTGGGCATTTCTTAGTCAGAAACACCACGTGATCACTGAGATCCTAAAAATCAAAATCATTGCCTTTAGGTTGGACAGAAAGTCAGAGAACAGCACAGCTACAGTCGTCATGAAGAGAGGTATACAAGAGACTTGCAGAAGGAAAAGAGATGAAGACATGACCTCACTGACTGTGATCCACAGAGACTATGACTAACTACAAGGGCAGCACCAACAATGCTGTCAGTGCTGAATGCTCGATGGCAAAGGAGCCCAATAGCTTCTGTGGCTGGTTTAAGTTTTAAAAGGGTGTGGATCATTAACTGCCTCCAGAGGCCTAAAACATCCACACACTCACTTTTGGGACCACGAGGTGAAGAATGTGCTGAGGTCAGTGAAAACCTGATGGCCTTTATTTAGTACACAGCAAAATATCTAAAGCATGTTCTGACTAGCTCATAGGAATACTAAGGGCACATTCACACCATCCAGTCTGTACCGTACCAATTGACTGGCTTGTGTGATCACTTCTTTCTTTGCACAAGTATGGAACGCTTCCCCAGCTGAGGCACGACTGGAAGCATGGAACAAATACAAATGCTCTTGTCCCCTGCTGTTTGCTTTGCATCCCCGCACAGCATTAATATGCCGTATCATTGATCCACAAGAATGTGAAAGTACATGAGAAGATTTGCAATGGCACTTCAGCAGTGGAAATGGAAGGAGGGATATTGTCACAGCACAAAGAAACTGTGACACTATGAGTCACAGTTACCTTGCTCAGTGTGAGTGCACCCTTAAGCCAGAGATGCCCCAAACCGACAACTCTGACAAAACCCGGTGAACAAAGTCCTGATGCGTCCTCCTTTTTCAGGTTTGTCGTGTAAAAAAAAAAGGTTCCACCTGCACACACTGGGAAGACTGTAGCCAACACCAAAAAGCATATATTCTGTGCCTGTGCTCATCAGAGCGCTCTGTTTCACCGAAAAGTCAGACACGACGCAATATGTTGACTCGGCCAAAAAAAGGCAGATGAGGTTTGTTTTGCGCTGACAGTGCAGGACACATTAAGCAAGCAAGGGTCACTGATGGCTCAAACTCGGTGTAGCTTTGGCTGAACAAAAATCTTCAGCATCTCCCCATCACGAGACTTCATTTCCCTCTGTCCAATGTCATCTACAATCATCTCTGTCCTGAAAACAGTAGTCTCTGATGACTTCACCAACTACAGACCACAGGGCTGCAAGGAATCTGAAGGGATGAACTCTTTCCACATGTCACCATTTTTAGGTGCTATGCTTCCTCCTGAAGTCAAAGATAAGTTCTTTTGTAGGCAAGTCAGAAAAAAACAAACAAACCAAATGCAAGTAAAAGCTTCCAAACAGGACAACAACAAAGTCTCATGTACAGTATGACCCTCAAAAACACTTGTGCTGTATTTAGTAGGTGATTTTTTTTTGGGGGGGGGGCGTGGTTTGATGTGGTTTGATGTCATCCCCCTTGTTAACAAAATGGCCCAAAACCACCCCCACCCCCACCCCCGTTAAGCTGACATCCCCCATCCCCATTAAGCGTCCAAGAATAGTTTACATGGGACAAGTGAATATGGCAAAGAGAATATTGTTGCAAATCTACAAGAAAAACATTGAAAATGTACGAGATAAAAGTTGCTAATTTAATAGAAGATGCAATTTTTTTTTGAGTACATAGTTATGGTGGGGAAAAGGTAACTTTTTTTTTTTACAAAAATGGCAAATTTCTAGGGAAAAAAGTACTAAATTTATTAGAAAAGTCTCAAATTTCCAAGAAAAAAAGTTGCAAATTATCAGAAAAAGTCTATCCACCTTATTCCTGGGGGTGTCGCTGGAGGAACGATTGTGGATGGAACTTCCAGTTTCATTTGACCCAGTGTAAAATCAGTCAGTTTCAGTGCAGTAGCAGTGGCATTTAAAATAGCGTTTTTAAAAGTTTTTCAAATTCATTTTAATGTATAGTCCACATATGTGTTTTCCACTCAAGTGGCAGCTAATTTCAGCACTTGTAGTTTTTGTATTTTTGAATGTTTAGTTGTGTGAGGGTCCTCAGAGATAAGCACAGCTCAATCTATGGCTTCTACAGCAATGAGTAGGTCATGCACTGAAAACTAAAGGATTGTTCGTGAGATCGGTGGTACAGACACAGGACGGACACCAAGACAAGAGCCAGGTGTGTTTTCACTTTTATGAATGTCACAGATCTGACGTTTTACCCTGAATTTAAAACACCCAAGCACGGTGTTGAATGTGCGCTGTGCCATTACGAACTGCAGGCAACAAGGTAAATCATCAGAATCAGAATCAGATTTATTGCCATTGTTCATGTAGTACACAAACTAGGAATTTGTCTCGGTGCCATGCTGCAACATTAAAAACATGATGAGATAAAGAGATAAACTAAAAAACTAAAAGACTAAAAACATGCAATAAGTGTAGAATAATAAGTAATAATAATAATAATAATACTAGTCAAGGCAGATTTAAATAAATTAGCAAGTAGCAGATAATATGGGGTACCACAGTGCAGTCGATAATGCAACAGAAAAACAGTGATGAACGACATGAGTTGCTGTATATAGTACACGAGAGTCAATAAGTCACTTAATGTTCAGCAGTCTGATGGCAGAGGGAAAAAAGCTGTTCATGTGCCGGGAGGTTTTAGTCTGAATCATGACACTTTCTTTGGTTGCTAGCGGCAAAGTCCCAGGAAACCTCAGAGTGTCTGGTATCATTTTAAAGCTTAGAAATTGTACTTTCTAAAAATACCTATGTTTTCACAGAAGACATAACTCCTGGCCGATCAAATGCGAGTTTTCAACCTAGCTAAACACTGTTTACATCATTAGCATGTTAGCAGCGGCGCTAACTAACGGAGCTACAGTGTACGAGGCCACTTTTTAAGATCATCTTTCCATCCCTCGATAGTCGTGGGAAGTGGTATGATTATGTTACTGTTTTGAGGTGCAAGAGGCCGTGTTCCCACATTTCTGATGCCGAAGTCATTGTTTTTTAACAAGGAAAAGTGTCCTGTTTCAGTGACAACCATACACTACCGTTCAAAAGTTTGGGGTCACTTAGAAATTTCCTTATTTTTGAAAGAAAAGCACTGTTTTTTCAATGAAGATAACTTTAAACTAATCAGAAATACACTAATATCTAATATACATTGCTAATGTGGTAAATGACTATTCTAGCTGCAAATGTCTGGTTTTTGGTGCAATATCTACATAGGTGTATAGAGGCCCATTTCCAGCAACTATCACTCCAGTGTTCTAATGGTACAATGTGTTTGCTCATTGTGTCAGAAGGCTAATGGATGATTAGAAAACCCTTGTGCAATCATGTTAGCACAGCTGAAAACAGTTTAGCTGGTTAGAGAAGCTATAAAACTGACCTTCCTTTGAGCAGGTTGAGTATCTGGAAAAAAATATTTCAAATACAAATCATTTCTAACCTTGTCAATGTCTTGACTATATTTTCTATTCATTTTACAACTCATGGTGGTAAATAAGTGTGACTTTTCATGGAAAACACAAAATAATTGTCTGAGTGACCCCAAACTTTTGAACGGTAGTCTATGTTCTAAACTAGTACCAGAAGTTGCTACCACAATTCATGCAAGACATCATGGGGCCTAGGAATAAGGTGGATACATTTTCAAGAAAAATGTTACAAGTTTACCAAGTTTGCCTTTATCAGAGCTGGATAGGAACCCCACCCACAACAAAAGACACCATCAGGCCTCCTCTTCACTGCCTCTGATTGGCAGCTGCAGGTGGATCTTGGAAAACAGCTGAAATTCCCTTGGCAAGTCACAACAACATCTCTCCGGCCAGACATCGTCATCACCTCTGAGACAACCAAGAAAATTGTCATGCTAGAGCTCACTGTTCCTTGGGAAGACCACATAGTTTTCACTCCAACTGATGCTCCGTACAGAAAAGTCGATCCTTCTCACCCCATTTTTGAACTCAGTGATGTAACAAAAGTAGAAGTAGCCAATATTATTGATGCATTGAGGATCTCTGAAGCACAAGATGCTTTTGGCCTAGATACCAAGTTTTTAAAATTGCATAAGGATGCTTTAGTCTCTCCAATTACCTATTTGGTCAATATGTCAATTAGGCAATCAGTTGTCCCATCTGCTTGTAAGGTGGCAGTAGTTACCCCAATTTTTATATCTGGGGGAGAAAACTAATGTAGCTAATTACAGGCCATTTAATATTCTCCCTGTTATTTCTAAGGTGACTGAGAAGTGGGTAGCAAAGTTATTAGTGAGACACGTGAACCAAAGGCACACTCCATTACATCCCACGCAGTCTGGTTTTCGGTGGCATCATTCCACTGAATTTGCAAACTGTCTCTTTGTTGAGAAGGTTGAATGCTTTTTAGATAGGAGCCCTTGTGTTGGTGCAGTTTTTATAGATTTAAAGAAAATATTTGACACTGTGAACAATCACATTCTCTTATCAAAGCTGACACATTTTAATTTTTCTAAACACTCTCTTACTTGGATAGAATTATACTTGTCAAATAGAAGACAATGTGTTTGTATTGACTGGGTTAAATCTTCATATCTTGACTGTACTGTGGGTGTTCCACAAGGCTCTATCCTTGGTCCACTACTATTTTCACTATATATCAATGACCTACCTGATGTATGCATGAATGTCCATGTTCAAATGTATGCAGATGATGCAGTATTTTTTGCTCCTGCAAAAAATGTTCAAGAGGCTTTCGTAACTCTAACAACAACCATGAGCAATGTTCAAGACTGGCCAATGAATTCTTGTTTGTTACTGAATACAAAAAAACTGTTTGCATGATGTTGACAAAGCAACCAACAACAATATCTCACTCCAACATCCATCCATCCATCCATCCATCTTCTACCGCTTTTCCGGAGGTCTGGGTTGTGGAGGCAGCAGTTCAAGCAGAGAAGCCCAGACTTCCCTCTCCCCAGCCACCTGCTCCAGCTCTTCAGAGAGGATACCAAGGCGTTCCCAGACCAGCTGGGAGACATAGTCTGTCCACCGAGTCCTGGGTCTGCCCCGGGGTCTCCTCCCAGTGGGACGTGCCTGAAACACCTCAAGTGGGAGGCGTCCAGGAGGCATCCTAATCAGATGCCCATACCGTCTCAGCTGACTCCTTTCAATGTGGAGGAGCAGCGGTTCTACTCTGAGCCTCTCCCGGATGACTGAGCTCCTCACCCTATCTCTGAGGGTGAGCCCAGCAATCCTACGGAGAAAGCTCATTTCAGCCGTTTGTATCCGCGATCTTGTTCTTTCGGTCATTACCCAAAGCTCGTGACCATAGGTGAGAGTAGGAACGTAGATTGACTGGTAAATCGACAGCTTTGCCTTAGAACTAAGCTCCCTCTTCACCACAACAGACCGGTACAACGTCCACATCACTGCAGATGCTGCTCCAATCCGTCTGTCAATCTCTCGCTCCATTTTCCCCTCACTCGTGAACAAGACCCCAAGATACTTAAACTCCTCCACTTGGGGCAGGAGCCTGTCCCCAACCCAGAGAGGACAATCCACCTTTTTCCGGCTGAGGACCATGGACTCGGAGGTGCTGATTTTCATCCCAGCCGCTTCACACTCAGCGGCAAACCGTCCCAGCAAGAGCTGTAGGTCATTGCTGGATGAAGCCAACAGGACAACATCATCTGCAAACAACAGAGATGAGATCCTGTGGTCACCAAGCATGACACCCTCCATTCCTGGCTGCGCCTATAAATCCTGTCCATAAAAATTATGAACAGGATCGGTGACAAAGGGCAGCCCTGGTGGAGTCCAACTCTTACTGGGAATGAGTCCGACCGAGTGTTGGCAATATGAACCAAACTCTCACAACGGTCGTACAGAGACCGAATAGCTCGTAACAACAAGCCCGATACCCCATACTCCCGAAGCACCCCCCACAAAAAACCACGAGGGACGCAGTCAAATGCCTTCTCCAAGTCCACAAAACACATGTAAACTGGTTGGGCAAACTCCCATGAACCCTTGAGAATTCTTGAGAGGGTAAAGAGCTGGTCTGATGTGCCACGGCCAGGACGAAAACCATATTGTTCCTCCTGAATCCGAGGATCGACCAACGGCCGGACTCTCCTCTCCAGTACCTTGGCATAGACCTTCCCAGGGAGCCTTCGAAGGCTGCAGTGCAGTAAGGTAAAGACATCTCCTTTCTATTTTATTTTTTGTCTTTTATATGAACAAAAGATAAATAATTAAAAGACAAAATGAACCTATTTGACCTGTTGCAGAGGCGTGTCAACCATGACAGCCCAACAACATCCAGGGCCTTGAGGTACTCAGGGCGAATCTCGTCCACCCCTGGGGCCTGGCCACCAAGGAGATTTTTAACCACCTTGGCGACCTCAGCCCCTGTGATAGGCGAGTCATCCCCCTCGTCCCCAAACTCTGCTTCCTTTGTGGAAGGCGTATCAGTGGGATTGAGGAGATCCTTGAAGTATTCCTTCCACCGCCCGACGATATCCCCAGTCGAAGTTAACAGTGCCCCATCTGCACCATACACAGTGTGGACAGGGAGCTGCTTTCCCCTCCTGAGCCGCCGGACAGTTTGCCAGAATCTCTTCAAAGCTGACCAAAAGTCTTGTTCCATAGCCTCACTGAACTCCTCCCATACCCGGGTTTTTGCTTCAGCAACCACCCGAGCTGCACTCCGCTTGGCCTGCCGGTACACCTCAGCTGCTTCGGGAGTCCCACAAGCCAACCAAGCTTGATAGGACTCCTTCTTCAGCTTAATGGCCCCCCTCACCACTGGTGTCCACCACTTGGTTCGGGGGTTGCCACCACGAGATGCACCGACCACCTTGCGGCCGCGGCTCTGGGCCGCCGCTTCAACAACAGAGGTGGAGAACATGGCCCATTCAGACTCCATGTCTCCAGACTCCCTTGGAATGTGGTTGAAGTTCTTCCGGAGGTGGGAGTTGAAGATCTCCCGGACAGGGGCCTCAGCCAGACATTCCTAGCACACCCTCACTATACGTTTGGGTCTACCAGGTCTGAATGGCTTCCTCCCCTGCCATTGGGTCCAACTCACCACCAGGTGGTGATCAGTTGACAGCCCTGCACTAGCTCTGCACCTCGCCACCTAATCCACCTATGTGGATTAGGTGGCGGTCAAAGGCGGAGACCTTGGCGGACTGATCCCAAGCTTTCTTTTCACTGCAACATATTCAGAGGAAAAGAACTGGACATTGTAAATGAATTCAAGTACCTTGGACTTATATTGGACCCCATGTTAACTTTTAAAAAACATGTGAAGAAGGTGGCAAACACTCTCAAATTTAATCTGCAGAATTTTAAACAAATACGGCCATTCAGCCAGCCAACAGGAAGAGACTGAACAGGCTGAGCAAAAAAAGCCACCTCTGTTCTGGGGCGATGCCTCGACCCAGTAGAGGAGACAGGAGAGAGGAGGATGGTGGCTAAGCTGTCATCTCTGCTAGAATCCAAGTCCCACCCCATGCGGGACATGCTGAATGCACTGAAGATCTCATTTAGCAGTAGGCTGTGCCATCCTAAGTGCCCTAGGGAGAGATTCCGCAGATCCTTCCTACCTATGGCTGTCAGACTGTATAATCTAAATACTGCTCATAGAGGCCGTATTAAACATCACAACTCTGCACAATAGAGATCGTCCCCACAACAATACAAGTACAATTATTATCGAGGGTGGCAACAACACTGTTCATTCAAAGTGAAATATACTGTCTGGGTCAATATTTATATTTTGCCGGGTAATTTAACAAACTGTAATGCTGCTGATACCATCTAACTGCAATGCTCCTGCACTGTGTATATAACTGTGTACATACAGTATGTATATTTATTTACTACTTTGGCTAACCTATTCTTATCTTATTATCTTATTTACTATTGCTCTGAGTGATGTTATACCTGTGCTGCTGCAATTTTATAATTGTGGGACTAATAAAGGCTTATCTTATCCTTGAGCAGTTGTGCAGCCAAAATGTATTTACATGCTATGATTCTGTCTCATATTGAATATTGCATCACTACATGGCCCATTTCAAGTGGAACAGTTTGTAACGTGAAATGGGGATATTAATAAATAATAAATATGATCAGGTATGAATTATTTAATTTATATTGATGTATTGGAATCTGAGCTCAAATCTCATTTCATATACATCAGAAAAGTTAATAACACTCGTAAGGGGCACCAGCTTCTATCTCTAAGAAGCAATTTGATCTTTAATTTCACTTTATACCTGTTTGATCACTCAATAAATTAATCAATAATCAGTCTCAAAAATTTTCCGTGAATTCGATACCTGGGCTTGAAACAGACTCAGAATGAAATAAATTCCCAACAACTTCTCATTTTTAAATATTTATTAAACGAAATGATTAATAGACATCGAAATAATTTCATTAATCATAAAATCAATCTTGTAAATGATAGATTAACAATGTCAATATTTTCGGAACCAGGGTTAAACTGAGAAACGAATTTCTATCAGTTTGAGTTAACAGATTATCAAAAACAACGCAAATTTATGGAGAAAGTTTGCTAATTATGAAAAAGTCCTAAATTAATCTTAAGAAAATAAAAACGGAATTTTAATGAAAAGGAGAGTTATGTTAAGGGCTTCTTAATTTGCATCTGATTAGATATATAAATTAGTACCGAACCTCAAGTTTAATTCAGCAGATGAATTAAAGTTTTTTCAGCTCACGTGATCCTCAGTGATGGCAGTTCTGTCGTCCTTTTTCAGCCCAAGACTTTGTGGATGTGAGGGAAATATCTGCCAGCAGATACTTCAAGGGTTCACAGCTCGACCTTTAGATTCAAGCGGTCGAAGGAGGCTGGATTCTGGGCTGCATGACCCACAGTTGAAACGGGTCTTAGCCAGATGGTGCCCGACGTCTCTTCAGAGTGATGTGGGACAGCTGTGTGTTGATCCTACAGCTGCACGTTATGTGGGAGCTGTGTCTTTCTTCAAGAGGTCTTCGGTAATAATTAAGAGATATCTAATCCGATTTCAAATTAGAAAAGAAACTTTCGGACTTTAGATAAAAATAGTTTTGGGAAGTGCTTGGTCAAGAAAAATATTATAAAAATAAAGTCAAGATTAAAGTTTACCTTAAAATTAAACAAACGGCGGTTTTACAGAAAGTTTAACAAAAAGTGATAAATTAAGAATTGGAGTTTGACTCCGATTAAGAATTGAGCTCAAAGAAAAAGGAATTCCTAGGCATTTAAGAGAAGAAGAAAATACACAGTTACATGAATTACAAGTCATCTGCTCTGTGTTCAAAAAAACGACATGTGGTCGAAGTCCTTTGTTCTCCCTTGCTGTGTGTAGGCAATGGAGCAGATGAGCCGGACAGAGGCTCTGCCAAGAGTGTCCGGAGCAGAAGAAAAGAGTGACGAAAAGAGGCGACGAAAGAGGCTGAAGCCGAGTCTCTCTCTCCTTTTTATAAGCTCTGTTGAGTTTCGCGGGATTCCGGCCTGACCGGAGTCTCAGCCAATGAGCGTCCTTCGTGGGCGGGCTCGATGAACTTTTAGTCCAATGAACAAACAGTCTATTGTTCGGAGTCCTTTGGAGTGACGAGTTGTCGTGCAGAGATTGGCTGTGGGAGTCACATGGTTTTAGAGGCAGACTCATACATACTGGAAGTTAAAATTTCCCTTTATGTATTAAACTAAGATAACTTTAGTGATTAGTATAAATTATAAGCAGTGCTTCTAAATCAACATGCAGGAATAAACATTCATATAAACATTAGCATGCATATACTGTATATATACATATATATATATATATATATATATATATATATATATATATATACGTATATATATATATATATATATATATATATATATATATATATATATATATATATATATATATATATATAAAATCACAGATTAATGCATTTCACACATATTTTCCACATCAAAAACATCAGAGTCCACCTGCATTTTCATAGTCCTGAAAAGAATGAAGGTTTAGAATTGAGTTTGTAATAATGTACTTTAAAGTTGTTTAAATCCAGTGTTTTCACAGTTTAAGGAAATTAGCTGAGTCGTGGATCTGTGTAGGTTTTATGGGGGCAATAAAAGTGGAGCCGGACATTGGGGAAATTCCTTAGACTGGTTTTAACAAAAGAAGATTTCAGCTGTGGCCTGGGGGAAGAAAATCCATTTCTTTGCATTATTCCTGGATGAAACAAAAATGTCTTTAAGCAGAACAATAATTGTTGCTGAGCCAAAGTGAGATGATGCTACAAGTTTGTAAACCAATAGTCACTATTCAAAAGAGCAATTAAAGTATACAATAAAAATCCATTATCATTTCACTACTGTGACATTTTAGAAAAACAGCCTACTGAATTTTGATAATTTTATGAATTTCAAGTATGCTTGTCTTATATACAAGGTTTTAAACGGGCTTGCTCCACCACCTTTAAAGGATTTTATCAAACAGAGAACTGAGAGTGGTGATGGCACCAGGGCCTCCACCAAAGGAGACTGTGAGGTTCCATAGAGGCGTACCACATTTGGACAAACTGTAATGTCAGTTAGAGAAAGCAAATACTGGAATGGTTTAACAGTCTTATTAAGGGAGTCTTCCTCACTATTTACTTTCAAAGAACACCTCAAACAATGGTTGAAGGAACATCACATCTGTGATGATTTTTAAATTGTTTATTTTTGTTTAATCAGATGTGCCTCTTGGTTAGTTATGTGTTGTTCTAAATTGTTTGGTTTATGTTTTTGTAAGTCATAGTATTGACTTTGTTCTGCCAAAGGACTACAGATGGAAATTAGCAAATATGCTACAATCCGAACTATTTACTTCTACAATTTGATGGACGTTCATTAATGGGTATTGTCCCTTTTAAATAAATGATTAAATTAAAAAAAAAAAAGCACATAGAGGCAGCAAACGAGAGGAAACATGCCAGGAGCTAGTGGAGGAGTGCAAGATCAGAGGCTGGAAAACCATCTGTGAGCCAATAGAGGTGGGTTGTAAGGGCTTTGCAGGTCATTCACTCTTTAAAGTCTTCAGTCTTCTGGGTATCACAGGAGCGATCAAGAGGAGAGCCATACGATCTATTATTGAAGCTGCAGATAAAGCCATCAGGTGGCTTTGGATCAAGAGGGCTGACCCATGGGTTGCGGCTGCTGGGACACAGGCTGGGGGTATGATTAACCCCGACTGGGTCGCCTGGGTGAGGGTGTCTGATGTTGAATGACCCCAAACACCCAATGATCCCAGGTACATAACTGAAGATGTGTTCCAGTGCATCTAGGAGATGTATTTTATAGACACACTGGAAAATTATAAGGGAAAAAAAAAAGACGTGTGTAGCTTTTGCTCTTGTAAATTTTTTTGACTTTTTTCTTGGAAATTTTTTTTTTCCACTCATTTGGGGGAAGTTTTTTTCCCTCACAAATGGGCAAATTTTTCTAATAAATTTGGGACTTGTAGTAAATTTGTGTTTTTGAATTGTAATTTAGCATTTAGCATCTATATTTTTGCACTTTTTTTTTCCCACAATATTTTTTATTGAACCTTTTTTTTAACAAACATGGCACAAATAGACACTAACACAAAAGTTATTTAAAAATTAAAAAGAACAATAAAAAAATGTGTAATAAAAACAACAACAACCATTAACAAACACAAGTCAACAACAATGCTCCTCTGTTTAGTCTAGGTAATCTATTACAAAAGAATACATAATATACATTCACCAGCTTGGAATTTGCAAGGTCCACACATATCATTCACCTTCTTCTTCAGATGTTATGTTTAAATTCTTTACATAATCAATGAAAGGTCTCCATATATTCTCAAACACATTTTCCTTTGATTTCAGTATATATGTTATTCTTTCTAGTGGAAGGTTTGTTAACATCTGTCTTAACCACTGAGTCACATCTGGTCTATGAGTCTTTTTCCACTGTAGTGCAATACATTTTTTGGCATTAAGCAAACCGAGGTCTATGAATACTCTTTCACTCTTACTAAAGTTATGTTTTTCTGGATACAGACCCAACAAAAACAGTTTAGGGTTCAATGTGATTTGTTTTGAAATTATTTTTTCAATTGTTACCCTCACCTCTTCCCAAAACATTCTGATTTTTCTACATTCCCATAAACAGTGAAATAGGGTTCCTTTACTTTCCATACATTTTGTGCATGTATCTAGTATGTTATATCTATATACAGTATATGTTTCTATATTATATCTATATGTCATATGTCTATTTAATTCCACTGGTGTAACATACATCTGCATTAACCATTTAAAATGTATCAGTTTAAGACGTACATTTATTGATTTGGTTTGAGCTCCTGCACAAGCAGTTTCCCATTGTTCCTCTGAAATTTCAATTTGTAGGTCTTCTTTCCAGTAATTCAGTCTTTTCTGTGAGTTTTCACTTGAGAATAGTATCAATGAGTTGTAAAACTCTGAAATAATACCCTTTCTCTTATTATCTTTCATCAAAATTTTTTCCAAAAATGAATAAGTAGGTCGGGTGAGAGCATTATTTTGATTTGATCGAATAAAATTTCTAAGCTGAAGATATTTAAAAAAAGTGTGTTCTATTAAGATTGAATTTAATCCTCAGTTCTTCAAAAGACATTATGTTATCTGAGCGTGACAAATATAAGTCTTGAATCTTTTGAATCCCTTTTAAATTCCATATTTTAAATACAGTATCCGCTCTCCCTGGTGTAAAATATTGATTACCCCATATTGGGCTAAATTGTGACAGTGAGTGTGATTCTTTTAAATATTTTTTGGTTTCACACCAAATCTTGATCATGTGCTTTACAATTGGATTTTTAACTTGTTTCTGTAGTTTTTTAACCGAGTCTGAGTATATGAATAAGGGAAGAGGTAAAGGTAAATTTTATGATTCCATTTCAGTCCAGTGAGGAAGATCATTTGATGAAAAATAATATGTCATAGACTTCAGTTGTGCTGACCAGTAATACAACATAAAGTTTGGACATTTCAGACCTCCACGATCAAATGGTAAATATAGTAAGGACAAACGTAATCTAGCCTTCCTATTGTTCCATATAAATTCCACTAACTTTTTTTTAATTCTTGAGAATAGATCTGAAGGTGGTGGTAAAGGAATGTTTTGAAATAAATAAAGTATTTTTGGTAAGATATTACTTTTAAGTATATTAATTCTCCCGATCATCGACATTGGTAGTGACATCCATCTCTGAAGTAACTCATTAATATCTGTCATTAAGGTTTCATAGTTGGCATTGGCGACTGAAATTGAAGGTAAAATTTGAATTCCTAAATATTTAAACTGATTTACAACATTGAATTGGTTTACCTCAGGAGATGGATGATTTCTCTGGGTCTCATTTAGCATTAATATTGAAGATTTTGTTTTGTTTATTTTATATCCTGATATATCCGCAAAGTTCTTTATTAAATTTAACAAGGTCAGAATTGATTTTTTAAAATTCGACATAAACAAAATTATGTCATTGGCATACAAGGAGATTTTATGTTCTGTTGGTCCTACTTTAATTCCATATATTTGTGGATGTAAACGTACTGCCATTGCTAAAGGTTCAATTGCCATAGTAAACAATAAGGGTGAAAGTGGACAGCCTTGTCGACATCCTCTATTGATTTTTATTGATTTTGAGATATTGCTGTTTGTTAGGATTTCTGCTGTAGCATTATTGTATATTATCTGGACCCATTTTATGAAATTATTTCCAAGTCCAAACCTTTGTAGGACTTCAAAAAGATAGGGCCATTCGACCCTATCAAAGGCCTTTTCGGCATCCAATGATAGGAGAGCTGTATCCGGTGCTTCTTTATTGGAATAAATAATATTAAATAGTCTTCTTACATTATGGAAGCCTTGTCTTCCCATTATAAAGCCATTCTGATCTCGGTTAATAATATTTGGTAATATTTCTTGTAGTCATTTTGCTAAAATTTTACAGATTATTTTAAGATCAGCATTTAATAGGCTTATTGGTCTAATGTTTTCACATTTATTAGGGGGGTTACCTGGTTTTGGCAACAGTATAATTAAGGCATTATTCATGTATGTTGGTAAATTACCATTTTGAAATGCTTCTAAAACCATTTCCAACAGTGGTTTTATTAATTTATTCTTAAATTTTTTTATAGAGGTCAACTGGAAGACCATCTGGTCCTGCTCTTTTTCCTGATTTCATATCAACAATGGCTTGCCCAACTTCTTCTTGACTAATTTTAGACTCCAGTATCTCCCTGTTTTCATTTGGAATACATGGTATAGATAGTCCACCCAAAAACCCATTTAGTTTTGTTAAGTCAGTTTCATTTTTTGTATCATATAGTTTTTCATAATAATCTCTAAAGGCACTATTAATTTCTAAAGGATCTATAACTACCTGTCCATTACTTATAATACTGGTAATTGGTGTTTTAGATTCTAATTGTTTAATCTGCCATGTCAGTAATTTTCCTGATTTTTCACCTTGTTCATAAAAAGTTTGCTTCAATCTTAGAAGACTCGAGGCAGCTCTATTCGCTGATTTTTTGTCATATTCAGCTCTCAGAATCAGTAATTCGTTCTCTAACTGTGGGTTACTTCCGGCATACACCTTTTCTTGAAGAATTTTTATTTTACATTCCAATTGGACTCTCTCCTCTTGGGTCCTCTTAGATTTTGAACCTGTATAACTAATAATATGCCCCCTAATAAAAGCTTTGAAAGCCTCCCATTTTATATATGCCGTTGTTTTTGTCGTATTGATATCAAAGAACTCATCTATCTGTTTTTCTATGTACTTAACAAATTCCTCATCCTGAAGCCATTTATGTTGAAAATGCCACCTAACTGGGTCCTTTGTCAATTTCTTATCTACATATACTAAACAGCAGGGTGCATGATCAGAGATCACAATGTTATCATAGAAACAGTTTTGAATCTTGGACCTTAATTCTGTAGAGATCAAAAAGTAGTCAATACGTGAGAATGTCTTATAGGTATTAGAATAACAAGAATAGGCTTTGGCTTGTGGTTTCATTTCTCTCCATATATCTAGCAATGTCATTTCTTTCATAAAATGATTAATGGTCATCCTACATCCATTGTGCGTACAGTCCAGTCCTGTTGATCTATCTATACTGGGATTCAATGTACAATTAAAATCCCCTGCTATTATATGTTGCCCTGTAAGTGATGATAAAGTGAGGAATAAATTAACAAAGAAGTTTTGATCATCAATATTGGGGCCGTATAAGTTCACCAGATTTATATTTTCTAATAACAAAGATCCTTGGATGATTAGATTTTGTCTCTAATTACATTTTTCATTTGAAATGGGACTGTTTTATGTATGAGAATCATAACTCCCCTAGCTCGGGATGAAAATGATGAGGTGAACACATTACCTTGCCATCTTCTCCTAATTCTTTTTACATCCTCCTCTAATAGATGAGTTTCTTGTAAAAATACAATTTTTGAATCTATGTCTTTTATTTTATTCATAACTTGTTTAAGTTTTTTAAGATTTTGTAGACCTCTGCAATTCCATGAAGTTAAATTAAGATTAACGCTTTGATCTATGATCAATGAGTTTGAGATTACCTTGCAATATGAACATACTCTTACAGAGAAGCAAAAACATGGATGATAGAACATTCATCCTACAAACTAAACAAAAACAAATTCCTTTTCCCCACATTCGTGGTGATCCCCCCAAGATCAAAATATTCCATCTCCCGTTATAGCTAGTGACTGCTCCACACCTGCGAGGATCAGTCAAACCACTCTCTCTTTCTCCTCTCAATCACCCTGACACTACTACTATTCTTATAACATTATAACATTAACTCTCTTCTGTAGTTTTTTTCAACATAACTTCAAAGTTTTATAGCAACTTTGTACATCATAGCTTTTTTTTTTTAAAATACAGTCTGTATTTTGTAGACATGTTATATGTTTCAGATCAATCAGATGCCTGTACAAATGCTTAAATGTTCTACCTTTGTCATGTTCATGCTTAGCTCCCGCCAGTCTCCTTTTGGATCTGCTTGATGAGCTCCTGCACCTCTTGAGGGGTCTTGAAGGTGTGGGTTCTCCCTTTATATGTGACCAGCAGTCTTGCCGGATGAATTACTCCGTGACGAATCCCTAGGTTGCGCAGCTCTTTGCGGGCCGGGTCAAACTGCCTCCTTAATTGTTGAATTCCTGTGGCCAAATCTGGATAGAACCGCACCTGTTGATCCTGGTATTTAATTTCCCCTTTAGCTTGCGCAGCATTGGTGACTGTCATCTTGTCTCTGTAGTTGAGGAACTTCAGCGTCCTTGGTGGTGTCTTATTATCTCTCGGTGGGCCGATTCGGTGAGCTCTCTCTAAAACGACCGATGACTGCAGATCCGCGTTATTCAGCGCTTCTGGAATCCACTTTTCCAAAAAGGAACATGGGTCCCCCCCCTCTGTTCCCTTCGGGAGGCCCACCAGCCTCAAATTATTCTGTCGCGAGCGGGATTCCAAGTCTAGGACATTGTCTTCCAGACTTTTGCATTTTAATTCCAGTGTTTGCAATTTAGATTGCAGGCTGGTGACGTCATCTTCAGCGCTTGAAATTCGGAGCTCCGCCTGCGACACTCGCTCCATGCAGTCGTTTATTTCCTTTCTCATACCTTCTATCGCCGCTATAATCCCATCAAATTTAGACGAAAACTCTGTTCTCATGGAGTTGATGGCAGTGAGCATTACGTTTGTCCCCTCTTCAGCAGTTCCCGCTCCGCCACTGGCTCCATCCTCTGCCATTGCTTCTGGAGTTTTCCCTGTTTCGCCTCGAGCGTGGAAGTCTGTTAGCTTGGGTTGTTTTTTCGAGTTACCTTTTCCTCCACCTAATTTTCCAACCTTGGTCTTTACCATATCCGCGCCAAAATGCTGGGATGGGTTTTTGTTCCAATTAAGAGAGTTTTAGTAAAATTTTTATTTTTACGAGCAAAGCAGTGTGAAACACGTCTTCCTACGTGGCCGCCATAACCGGAAATCCTATTTTTGCACTTTTATCCTTGTTAATTTGTACTCAGTTTTATGTTTATATGTTTGTACCTTATGCTAAATTTGTGAATACCCATCTTAACCTCCATCCCCCTTAAAGTAACACTCCTACAAAAATCAAGTTTTTTTTTGTTGTTAATATGTCTGTGACATGTTTCTTGTTATTTACAAGACATAGCAAGAGCAAAATCATTCCAAACTCACAAGCATGTGTTTTTCTGCTGTGTCTGCTTAAGGGCAGATTTGGACAGAGCGTTTGTAGCTACATAAGTATTCCTGCTTAGCCTGATTGGTTATAACATTAACCAATCAGACGGATACTCTTGGCTATCTTGGGGGAAGAGGGAGGAGTCGAGGAGCAGCAGAATTGAAGTAGAGGGGGATGAAGGCGTCTGTTTTGCATAGCAAAGCAGTGGAGGAGGAGGAAACCAATCACATGCAGGGGTAGCAGCAGAGAGAGAGACAGAGAGAGCGAGAGAGAGAGAGAGAGAGAGAGAGAGAGGCAGAGGTGGGGGGTCTGATTTGAATGTGGCTGTGCAAGACCACGATTTCGGGCTTCTCTTGGCTCACTTCGCCAGCAGATGGGTGCCGCACTGTGAGCTGAGAGCAGCCACATTCAAATGCCCCCCCCCCCCCCCGCTCTGTTATCGGTGGACAGAGGACTGGTTGTTAGTAAAAAGTAAACACATATTTGGCAACTACACATTTATCTCTCGCCTCGACCGTTTTCAGAAATATGTTTCACATAGGATATTCATTAAAAGGTAATGAGAAGCAATATATGAATGGTCATTTGCTTACAATACAAACTTCATCAGTGAATTTACAAATAAATGTAGTGGTGCGTTATTAATTCCCTTGAGTGTGTTTCTAAGTGAAGTGAGATTTTGACATTTTTGCTGTAGTCCTATGACCCAAGAAAGCATTTTAGAATTAAACCCACAAACACATCATGTTAAAGGGGTCATTGACTGAAAAATGGTTGTAGGTTTTAACTATCTGAAATGTGTTTATTGGTTACATAATTATCAAAAAATGCTCAAAACACTAAATTCTCTTAAAAAAAACACACACACACCCTTTATCTCATTTTTCTCTCCCAGAAACGTCAAAAAACTTTTTGACTCTTCCAGGTAAATCATACAGTATGTCAAGATTTGACAAAACCAACACACTGTCATCTTTGAGACACCGCAATATTAATTGCCCACCTAGCTGTCTGTCATGTAGATGGAAGGGGTGCTAAAGGTAGCCTATTAGCCCCTGAGCTATTAGCCCCCCAGCTAACACTGGTACCAGGAGTCTCACACCAAGCGTGGCTTATATTATTTTCTTCAGATCTTAGTCACCCTAATAGCCATCCCTGTTACCACCTGGTTCACCAATCCAAAGTCGACGATATAACTCTCGTCACTCCGGCCCATCTTCCAATAATTTCACAGTGATTCCACAACAAATCGCCAGGCTGCTGGTTGGAGGCTGCTGGCTCTCACAGCCAGCTCCCCTACTATCCTCCAGGGCTCTGCATGACTCCTGCAGAGCGGGACACTGTCCTTTGAGATCCTGTGGCTCAGCGGCTCAGCTCAGCCAGCAGCCTCTGGTCCCAGGCCAGGTCGGTTGCGGTGATCGGGAGGCTGTGCAGCTTTCGGTGTTAGCAGTTTGTTGTGGAATCATGGCAAATTTATTGAACAATGGGCCAGAGTGATGCGAGATACACCATCCACAGTGGATCAGTGAACCGGCGCCACTCATCCGAGCTAGAAGGAGGCTAAAAGCTAAGGGCTAGAAGCTAGTCAGCTAATGGCTAACTGACATAAGAGGGATGGCGAAGTTGATGATGTGAAGGATGTTTCTTGAAGTGATAGGCTTTAAATCTGAGCGTTTCAAAAACGCTGTGGAAAATACAAAACAAATTTGCTTCAGTAATCAAAAAATTAAAGAAAATGTGAACAAAATATGTCACAAACAGTTCATTAAGACATGTGTGAGCTGTTAAAATGTGGAAAAAGTGCAGTCAATGACCCTTTAAGAGTGAATGGGACCTTTAAATTGTACTTTACAAATAAAGTTGGGCTGGTCAAATGAGGTCATATCCCTTGGTTTGGTTTCTGGCCTTCAGTTGAGAAGGTCCAGTAGAAACTGTAGACCTTTAAGGCCTTTTTCTTACCTCCACCAAGGAGGTAATACGACATGTTGGTTTGTCTGTTTGTTAGCAGGATTATGCAAAAAAGATTGGACTGATTTTCATGAAATTTTCACCAGAGGTGGCTCTTGGGCTACAGATGAGCCCATTACGTTTTGGAGGTGATCTGGGTGAAGATGCAGAGTCTGGATCACTTTTCCCACTTTCTTTAACATTGTGAGTTAGTGTTTTGGGAGAGGTATGCACTCTCTGGCTGCCCTTTAGTTTGTCATATTCTGAAACTGAACTTGATGTCAGGTAAGCAAACGGTAATTTCTCCTTCTTTTTGAATGTTTCAGAGTTAGAAATGCGGAACTTCTGTCAGAAAAGTTGTTAGGCTCAGCAGCTATAAGCAGCTCAGGGAGAGTTTAAGCATGTGAGAAAAAGTTTTAAGGGGAACCACAATGTTCAGTGCTGTTTGAAGCCCTGGCACCAACCACCCACACAGTGGCAGCTCCAGAGATTTTTCTTTCCTGGTGCTATGGGGCTGCAGGACGTTGCAGTGAGGGTCCTCGTACAGTAAAAATTTGAATATAGTATTAGTGAAATGCAGAAATTGTGGGTGCTAACATGGGCACAAATCAAGGGGGAGAGGGGCAGTTAAATGCAGTTAAATGTAAAAAAAAAATATTTTTCCCATAAATTTGTCATTTTTTTCTTGCAAATTTGTGACTTATTTCAACTATTTTCTTGTAAAATTATACCCTTTTTTCTAGTAAAATTATGACTTTTTTATTATAAATTTGAAGTTTTTTTCCTGGCAAATTTGTGACTCTTTTCTTGTAATTCTGCAATTTTTTCTCGAAAAAGTGTGTTTTTTATTGTAATATTGCAACTTTTTTCTTGTAAGTTTGTAACTTTTTTCTTGCTAATTCACTACTTTTAACATTGTAAATTTTAAACATTTTTTTGGTGAATTTGTA
Organism: Pholidichthys leucotaenia; assembly: GCA_020510985.1. Taxonomy (NCBI): domain Eukaryota; kingdom Metazoa; phylum Chordata; class Actinopteri; order Cichliformes; family Pholidichthyidae; genus Pholidichthys; species Pholidichthys leucotaenia. The sequence goes on along the minus strand of CM035840.1, from coordinate 327,982,845 downwards.
ATGTTTATATGGATGCTGGTTAAATATTTATTCATTTTAATGTTTTTTTCTCTAATCTAGAAAATGACCCAGTTTTAATTTTTATGTTTTTACTAGGAGGGGAGAGATCTTTTCTTTAAAATTCATTTTAAAGGATTTGAACTGTCCCCCATTCTGGAAAAAGTGCCCCCAAACAAAATTGTGCATAGGGCTCCCCAAAAACTAGAAACAGCCCTGACTACAATAATACTAGAGTGTCCGCCTCAGTATTTACTCGAGAAAATGTTTATTACAGTTCTCAGGATAGATACAGCACCACCTATGCACCCACAAACGATCGTCTATTCTCACTTTCTATTAACTTGCCCTCTAAGCGTTTAATACTCGTATGCAGCCCTGGTACTACTGAAAACTGAATAAAATAAGTGAGTGGAACAAAAGGCAAACTTCAATGCAGAAAAGATGAAAAAAGGACTCACACTGAGGCCTCTTGGCTGCTTAATCCATCAGAAGCTTAGTGGATCAACAGCTCCTTGTGCTTAAAAGACAGAAGGTGACATCTAATAAAAGGCAATGTTTTTATTTTATGTGCCGTGGTGTCCTGCAGAAATTGATCATAGCACACCTTTCCTTGACTGCTCATAGTCCTGTTATCCAGTGAGCAGCAAGACATATACTAGTAAATGCCACAATTTTTGAAAAAAAAATGCCTTAGGCGTAGATTAATTTAAACAGGAATTATTCCAGCTTTTCTGTTTAAATAAACTTTATGTGACCTTTTGTGGGAGTAGAGCAAAGCCAGTGTTTTCCACTGGACAGCCAACATTTACACGATGATGATAAAATGAGCTCGATAAAGCAGGGCTATAATAGTTGTGAAAAGACCACTGATATATGAATATGTTTTTAAAAAAGAGTGGCTGGAAAAAAAAAAAACAGTTGAAACTGCAGCAGGTTGATTACAAGGTCGTTCAATGAGCTCATCCTACGCCTTTTATAATTCACATTAATGCTCCTGGCAGAACTGCAGAGGCTAGCTCGCAGGTAAAGTTCACAAAAATAAATCTGTAACCACTTGTGTGCCCTGCTCCCAATTCTTGACTATTATAAAAGAAAGATATAAGAAACAGAACGGAAGGGGAATGGCAGATGACAAGACAGCAGTATTTTTGTGCAAATATTTTGACAGGGTCTTTATGCATAAGAAAGTGATTCTTGGTGGTTGTTGCGTCTTTAACAGTCCACACAGTTATGCATACAAATGTGGCTAACACCCAAATGCTATACCTACATTGAGACAATAACCACCCCCACAGCTCATTCAGTGACTTGACTGGTTTAACTGGGGAGATGAAGGCAGATCATAGCGATGAACTGGACAAAATACTGAATAATAACTATTGGTAACGTGTGGATATTTCATTTCATTGTTGGGGGTGTGTGTCAAGCCAAACTTTTTTTTTTTTTATCCAAGAGTGGGGAGGACAGTTTTTTTTTCAAGAGTGGGGGGGGGGGGGGCAGTGTAAGTATTGTGGCGAGGGGCATTTTTATTATCTCCGCCAAGGAAGTTATGTTTTTGTCGGCGTTAGTTTATTTGTTAGTCTGTCAGTCTGTTAACAAAATAACTCAAAAAGTTATGAGCGGATTTGGATAAAATTTTCAGGAAAGGTGTGTAATGGCACGGGGAACAGATGATTAGATTCTGGTGATGATCTGAGAGTGCATACCTCCACCAAGGGCTTTGTTTGTATTTGTGCAGCAGGATTACACAAAAACTACGGGATGGATTTGGATAAAATTTTCACCAGAGGTGGCCCTTGGGCTAGAGAGGAACCCATTACATTTTGGTGATGATTTGAGAATGCATACCTCCGCCAAGGTTCTTATCTTCTCACAGAGTGTTAGCAATAATACTCCGAAACTAATGAACAGACTTTGATGCAGTTTTCACCAGAAGTGGCTCAAAGGTCTACACACAAACCCATTACATTTTGGAGGTGATCCATAAGGAACTGATTAACTTAGAGGTCTGCAGTCTTTGGCTCCAGAGCACTAAAGTGGCACTTTGACATGCAAAACTTGGGGGGTCAGGTATATATACGAGGGGGGGCTGAAAAGTTCAGAGGCTGAAAAGTTCATAGTGGTCAAATTTGACCAAATGTGGTTTACTTTTCAACTGCAGGGATCCAAGTGCTGCAACACCGATGGAAGAAGTGTGTGGACTGAAGGGGAGACTATGTTGAAAAATAAACATTTGGTCAAATTTAATCACTATGACCTTTTCAGCCCCCCCAGTATATATATATATATATATATATATATATATATATATATATATATATATATATAGTATATACACCAAAGCCAGTTTAGAAAGCTTGGGATCAGTCCGCCAAGGTCTCCGCCTTTGACTGCCATCTGATCCACATAGCACCGGACCCCCATGATCCCTCCTGCAGGTGGTGAGCCCACTGGAGGGCGGACCCATGTAACTCCTTCGGGCTGAGCCCGGCCGGGTCCCATGGGTGGAAACCCGGCCACCAGACGCTAGCCTTCGAGCCCCTCCCCCAGGCCTGGCTCCAGGGTGGGGCCCCGGTAACCGCATACCGGGCGGGGTACACTGAATCCTTGATATACAATTCATGAGAGTCTGTTGGATCGTTCTTAGTCTGGCCCTTCACCCAGGACCAGTTTGTCTTGGGAGACCCTATCAGAGGCAAATTGCCCCGGACAACATAGCTCCTGGGATCACTGGGGCACGCAAACCCCCCCACCACGATAAGGTGACGATCCATGAGGGGGTTGTTTGCAGATGATGTTGTCCTGTTGGCTTCATCCAGCAATGACCTACAGCTCTTGCTGGGACGGTTTGCCGCTGAGTGTGAAGCGGCTGGGATGAGAATCAGCACCTCCAAGTCCGAGTCCATGGTCCTCAGCCGGAAAAAGGTGGATTGTCCTCTCCGGGTTGGGGACAGGCTCCTGCCCCAAGTGGAGGAGTTTAAGTATCTTGGGGTCTTGTTCACGAGTGAGGGGAAAATGGAGCGAGAGATCGACAGACGGATTGGAGCAGCATCTGCAGTGATGTGGACGTTGTACCGGTCTGTTGTGGTGAAGAGGGAGCTTAGTTCTAAGGCAAAGCTCTCGATTTACCAGTCAATCTACGTTCCTACTCTCACCTATGGTCACGAGCTTTGGGTAATGACTGAAAGAACGAGATCACGGATACAAGCGGCTGAAATGAGCTTTCTCCGTAGGATTGCTGGACTCACCCTCAGAGATAGGGTGAGGAGCTCAGTCATCCGGGAGAGGCTCAGAGTAGAACCGCTGCTCCTCCACATTGAAAGGAGTCAGTTGAGGTGGTACGGGCATCTGATTAGGATGCCTCCTGGACGCCTCCCACTTGAGGTGTTTCAGGCACGTCCCACTGGGAGGAGACCCCGGGGCAGACCCAGGACTAGGTGGAGAGACTATGTCTCCCAGCTGGTCTGGGAACGCCTTGGTATCCCCTCTGAAGAGCTGGAGCAGGTGGCTGGGGAGAGGGAAGTCTGGGCTTCTCTGCTTGAACTGCTGCCTCCGCGACCCGGACCTCCGGAAAAGTGGTAGAAGATGGATGGATGGATGGATGGAGATATATATATATATATATATATATATATATATATATATATAGAGAGAGAGAGAGAGAGAGAGAGAGAGAGTGGGGAAAATAAGTATTTAACATGTCCACATTTTTCTCATTAAACATATTTCTGATGGCACCACTGACCTGTGATTTTTACCAGATATCAGTAACAACCCAAGTAATCCATACATGTAAAGAAATCAAGGCAACTGTGTTCACAAAACAAGTTATATTTAATAAAATGGAATGACACAGTGAATAAGTAATGAACACTCTTGGTGAAATTTGTTTTAGTAGAAAAACCTTTGTTGGTAATAACCAGTGTTGGGAGTACTGTAACACCACTACTTTTGCAGTAATTTGCTCTGTAACGAAATTACTGTTTAAAAATTCAGTAATGTGCTACAGTTATTGAAATTTGATCAGATGTGTTCTCGCGAGTACACTCGCGTTACTCGTTTTATTAATATGGATAGATAATTTAGCGCAAATAAACTGACCCTACCATCTGGCACAGCTGTCAGTCTCCTCCCCCGCAGGTTGGTTTCCTGTCCCGCGGTGGGAAGAAATGCCTTGACCACTTCTCATATGGAGCCCTGATCACCTGTTGTCCGAGCGGTGAGTAGCCCTCCAACAGCTCCTACCTCTGAGGTTAAATATGAGTATTTTTTGAGCAAGAAGCTTGCACTTGTCTGCAGTTGTGTAAATGTGTAAGTTGTGTAAGTAGTTGTGTGTAAGTTTTCTTACACACAGAGAAAAAGTGACTCAGTTTGTTGCAGTAAAGAACAGCTTCTTGGAAGCGGTGAACTTTTATTTATCTGTGCTTTCTGTTTTATTTTATCTCATCCAGTTACATGCTGTTATGATATGCAACTATTTCATGGAAGTAAATCCTCTAAATATGCGTTTTTATTGGGCTGGTCCAGGGGTGTCATACATAGGACTCGTGGGCCAAAAATGGCCCACAAGGAGGTCCAAAGTTTTCTGTGAATTTATAGCTTTATTTCTAGTAAATTTCTGACTTTCTGCTGATTACAATAGTTTATGTAAATCGGAGACATTTTTTCTCTGTAAGATGAGACTTTTTTTCTCATCAGTTTTCTTTTTCTTCTTTTTTCTGATGAGAACAAGGGGCCCTTGATCTTGCTATGTGTGCAAAATGATTTAAGTATGCATTTAAAAGTAACGTGAAAGTTATTTTTCCAAGTAACTAGTTACTTTAATCATGCAGTAACTCAAAAGTAACTCAGCTACTTTTGAAAAGAAGTAACTAGTAACTGTAACTAGTTACTATTTTTTAGTAACTTGCCCAACACTGGTAATAACAGCTTCCAGACATCTCCTGTATGGAGAAACGAAGTGCAGTCATTGCTCAGGAGTGATTTTAGTCCATTCTTCCACACAAACTGTCTTCAAATCTTGAAGGTTCCGTGGGTGTCTTCTATGAATTGTGATCTTCAGTTTGTTCCATAGATTTTCAATTGGATTCAGGTCAAATGACTGACGGGGCCATTCTAGCAGCTTTATTTTCCTTCTCTGGAGCCAGTTGAGAGTTTCCTTGGCTGTGTGTTTGGGATCATTTTCTTGCTGAAATGTCCACCTGTGGGAATCCCTCTCAGTATATTCACACTCAGACCTAAGACAAAAGGGAATTGTCATGGGGGGTTTGTGTGTGGATGTGGGGGTGTCCCAGCTGTCGATTTACCAGTCAATCTACGTTCCTACTCTCACTTATGGTCATGAGCTTTGGGTAATGACCGAAAGAACAAGATCGCGGATACAAGTGGCTGAAATGAGCTTTCTCCGTAGGATTGCTGGACTCACCCTCAGAGATAGGGTGAGGAGCTCAGTCATCCAGGAGAGGCTCAGAGTAGAACCACTGCTCCTCCACATTGAAAGGAGTCAGTTGAGGTGGTATGGGCATCTGATTAGGATGCCTCCTGGACGCCTCCCACTTGAGGTGTTTCAGGCACGTCCCACTGGGAGGAGACCCCGGGGCAGACCCAGGACTCGGTGGACAGACTATGTCTCCCAGCTGGTCTGGGAACGCCTTGGTATCCTCTCTGAAGAGCTGGAGCAGGTGGCTGGGGAGAGGGAAGTCTGGGCTTCTCTGCTTGAACTGCTGCCTCCGCGACCCCCGACCTCCGGAAAAGCGGTAGAAGATGGATGGATGGATGGATTGATGTGGGGGTGGTGTGTTGATGTGAACAGTGACAAAGTCAAAGGCTGACTGAAGGCTGCGGCCCGTCATTAACTGCCGCTAATGGCTCCCTATCAAGACTTTTGGAGAAAGGTCAGTGACTGTGTGTTTTCATGGACGCAACTACAAGTGGGACTTTGTGGTAGCTGCCTGCTCGGTTCCTATCTTAGGTGCTGATTTTCTGTGTGCTTGTGGTCTCCTTGTAGATGTTGCTAATAGACGTTTGGTGGATGCTATGTCTTTTTCTTCACTGCCTTGTATGACTCGGGGAGCTGGGCCACTAACACGTTAATTTTTTACCCTCAGGGGATGTGTATCAATGGTGTTCTTTCTGATTTTCCCGCGCTCACCGTGCCTACCTTTTTCTGCTACTGTGACCAAGCATGGGGTTGAGCATTTTATCACTACAAAGGGCCTGCCGGTTTTTGCGCACCCGCACCGTCTGGACGCAACTAAGCTAGCCATCGCGCAGGAAGAGTTAGCTAACCTGGAATGTTTGGGGTGTGGCGATGTTAAAATAAGACACGGCGTCTGGAGTTTTAATGAAGTTTATTGATCAAATCATCGCCATCACGGAGCTCACCCCAGCTGCTGTATAAGCATGCTGGGGATCGCTCTCAGGCTCTCATGAGCTGTAGTCAGAAGCAGTCAGAAGAAGAACAGAGGGTGAACATATGAATTCAGCCACTTAAATACCCAGCAACGGACAATACATCAAAGGCATTTTATCATCAAAGGAAATGCATTCAGACATGTGACATTTGTACCACAATGCGAGCAGGAAGCATGAATGTTTGCATTTGCGTCATACATATCCACAGGATGCTGGTGCCTGAACTAAGCACAGGAAGGCTGCCTATTGATCTCAACACACACATCTCACTGTCCTGTTAATTGCTCTAGTCGAGCGCTGTGTTTGTCCGTGGCTGCTGTGGGGGGGTACCCCATACACTCCCCCCCCAGAGGGCTTAGCGGGGAGCTGAGACCTCGGTAGTCCCGCTTTGGTGGCGAGCTGCGGGGAAAGTCTGTGCCGGGGAAGGGAGGAGGGTGGGGGTAGCAAGTGGCGGGGGATGTCCATGGCTGTGGGAAGAAAAGTTAGTCTCTGATTCCTCTCGCGATTCAGTCCGGCAATGAAGAAAAACAGGAGCTGAAGCTATGTGAGGGACTTGGCGTTTAGGCTTTAGGTGCGTTCGCGGCCCTAAAGCCCTCGGGGACAGCTGACGGCTGGATTCCCGTCGTGCGCCGTGGCTGAGACTTACACCAAATCCTGTGTGCGGGCTGCGTGTGTGCTTCAGGTGTGTGAGCAGTCCTGAAGAGCCGTGTGCAGCGGCGGAGGATGATGTATAAGTCTGTAGAGCCAGCTTGTCTCTGGTGCACGGCACGCGCTGCGGCCACGTGCCTTCCAGCTGCGCTGTTCTGATGCGAGGCTTCTGTGCATGGCCGGTCCGCTGCGAGGCGAATCAGGGTCAGGGGGCTTGATGGAGATCTGCGCAGTCGGCGCCGATTGTGTCCCCTGTTCGGGCTGTTGGTCGTCGCTCGTGCCGGGTCATGGTGCGTTCAGGTCCACGCGTTCTCCGTCGGCCATGGGCCGCCGTCGTGGAGAGAGGGCAAGGTGTGTGCGCTCTCGTATGGAGACACAGAATCGTGTGTCAGGAGCCGTGAGAGCGGCCGGTCCAGCATGGATGTGCCGATCTAGGCGTGCAGACCTCACCATGAAATTTCCTCAGCTTTCCCGGTCGTGGGTGGTCTCCGAAGAGCGTCAAAGTCTCCCTGAAGCAGAAAGGAAGGGCAGATCAGTCGGGCTGCCGCGTTCGCTCGTCGTCGGAGAATCACTGCCGGGTGCTGCGTTTGCTGGCAGCGTGTTCTTTTCAGCGTCGGGTCGCCAGCGTGGTTGTCCAGACCAGAAGGTTGCGTCGCACAAAGCGTGTGCGTCTGCGGGGTCACCAGTGTGGCGATGTTATAATAAGACACGGCGTCTGGAGTTTTAATGAAGTTTATTGATCAAATCATCGCCATCACGGAGCTCACCCCAGCTGCTGTATAAGCATGCTGGGGATCGCTCTCAGGCTCTCATGAGCTGTAGTCAGAAGCAGTCAGAAGAACAGAGGGTGAACATATGAATTCAGCCACTTAAATACCCAGCAACGGACAATACATCAAAGGCATTTTATCATCAAAGGAAATGCATTCAGACATGTGACATTTGTACCACAATGCGAGCAGGAAGCATGAATGTTTGCATTTGCGTCATACATATCCACAGGATGCTGGTGCCTGAACTAAGCACAGGAAGGCTGCCTATTGATCTCAACACACACATCTCACTGTCCTGTTAATTGCTCTAGTCGAGCGCTGTGTTTGTCCGTGGCTGCTGTGGGGGGGTACCCCATAGGGGATTGTTAGGCGCTCCAATAGTCCTTGGGCGTTCCCGCTGCCCATAGTGCCCAAGTCCAATTGTTCGTGGTGGCTGTGCGGTGATTTCTGTCGCTTGAACAACATCACTGAGCACAACCGTTACCACATCCCACACATTCAAGATTTTTTGGTGTACTTGGCTGGAATGTGCATTTTTTCTAAGGTGGATCTGGTCCACGGCTACCACCAGGTCCCGGTTTGCGCTGAAGATGTCCCAAAGACGGTGGTGATAACACCTTTTAGCCTTTTTGAGTTTCTTCGCATGCCTTTTGGGCTGAAGGGCGCAGCTCAGACTTTTCAGAGGATGATGGATGTGGTGCTCTGCGACTTGCCGTTTGTGTTCGTCTACCTAGATGACATTCTGGTGGCTAACGCATCTGAGGAGGAGCACCTCTCCCATCTGAAACAAGTTTTCCGTCGGCTGGATGCACATGGACTAATAGTTAATCTGGCAAAGTGTCAGTGTGGGTTGCCAGTGATCGATTTCTTGGGCCACTGCATCTCGTCTGAGGGTATGATCCCGCTGCCGGATAAAGTGCGGGTGGTGTCAGATTTTCCGAGTCTAGAGACCATGAGGGCACTGCAGGAATTTTTGGGAATGGTCAATTTTTACAACCGTTTCCTTCCCCGGGCAGCCCAGCTGCTGCAACCACTGTACAGTGCGCTCAAGCAGAAGAAACCAGCGGATAGCATCAACTGGACCCCCGATCGGGTCCAGGCTTTTGCAGGTGCTAACGCTGCACTCGCCGAGGCGACTTTGCTGGCCTACCCATCCCCGTTGGCGTGGATTGCTCTTATTACAGATGCGTCTGACGTCATGGTAGGAGCAGTGGTGGAACAGTACATCTCCGGTTCGTGGCAACCTCTTGCCCTTTTCAGCCGTACTTTGCATGATAACGAGTGTAAGTAGAGCACCTTCGACAGGGAGTTGTTGGTCCTCTCCCTGGCCATGCATCACTTCCAATTTTGGCTCGATGGTTGTGCATTTACTGTGTTTGTCAACCACGTCCACATGGACTTAGTGGACCCCCTTCCGCCATTGCAGGGTTTCACGCACCTTTTGACGATAGTGGACCACACCATGCGTTGGCCAGAGGCAGTTCCGCCGGCTTCCACCACATCTACCAATGTTGCCCGTGCGGTTTTGTCATCCTGGGTCGCACATTTCGGTTCCCCGTTGCACATCACCTCCAACAGGGGTTTCCAGTTCGTTTTGGAACTCTGGTCTGTTATGGCCAAGAGTCTGGGGGTCAAAGTTCACTGTACCACTGCATACAGCCTGCAGGCTAATGGTTTGTGCAAGAGGTTCCACAGGTCGCTTAAAGCCACGTTCAGTGCCTCGTTGACTGACGCAAAATGGGTTGACGGCATGCCTTGGGTCCTACTGGGATTGCACTCTGCGCCCAAGGAGGATCTGGCAGCTTACGCGGCTGAGCTCGTTTTTGGTCAGCCGTTGTGGATCCTGGGGTAATTTTTGCCAGAAGGTCCCACACCCGGTACCGACTCATCCCTGCGCCTTTTTCCTAGGGCAGAGGCAAGTAAAGTTCTGGGGCCGTTGCACCATTGTTTTCCCTGCACTTCTGTTCCAAAGCGTTTGGAGAATGCCAAGTTTGTTTTCGTCAGACATGATGCCCACAGAACCCCGCTGCATCCGCCTTACGATGGCCTTTTCAGAGTTTTGGAAATGGGGGCGAAACATTTTTGGTGGATTTTGGGGGACACAGGGAAACCATTGATATAAACAGACTTAAGCCCGCTTATGTGTTGGCAGATGAGCAGGTGGTGCTGGCCCAGGCTCCCCGGCATGGACACCTGCCTTCAGTGGGTTCACAAATTGATTTTCCCCCTTCAGAGAACTGTTTGCCCGAGACTGAGTCTTTTTCCCCCTCACTTATCCCCCTTCAGAGGACTGTTCACCGGAGGCCGAGTCTTTTCCCTTCTCACCTCGACCAGAAGGCCCCTCAGTCGGCCCGGCTTCTCCACGTTACAGCCGTTATGGGTGATTGCTCAAGCCCAAGGAACTGGACTGTTAAGACCCCTTCTGGGTGTTTGGGGGAGCTGTGTGGTGGACCACTAGGAGGTTCCACTCTTACCCAGTGACTTGGGGAGTGGCGGGGAGGGAGGGGCAGGAGATAGGAGATGTAAATGTATGCGCCTGGGGCAGGAGGTGTAAATGTATGCGCCTTGGCACCTGGGGCAGGAGATGTAAATGCATGCGCCTTTGCGCCAAGGGGGGGAGATATAAATGTATGCGCCTTGGCACCTGGGGCAGGAGACATTAATGTATGCGCCTTAGCACCAAGAGGGAGGAGTAGTAGTAGTAGATTAGTTTATTTGACAGGGACAGTGCAATAAACATAGACAATTAATCAAAGACAATCAATCTGATGTGTTGCACATAGAGTGTATAGCTATTAGCTAATTTGCAACTCTTGTCCCTGGATGGGCTTTAGAAAAAAGAATCAAGATAAAAAATATACACAATAACCACATACATCAATGCAGAAAAATTATAAATACACAATTATAAATATTATAAATATTATAAATACACAAATATAACAGCCTGACTCACATTTAACATAAATATTATAAATACACATATATTATGAAATATTATAAATACACAAATATAACAGCCTGACTCACATTTAACACATATAACATAACTCACATTTGCCTATTTCAGGCCTCCCTCCCTTCGTCACTCACTATAAACAAACACATTTATTCCTTCCCTTCATTCACTCTCACTTTGCAGACAAATAATTCATACATGAGTACATTCTTGTTTATTTTTCAGCCAGTTTTTAACATTTTTAGTGAATGTTTTAAAGTCCGTTATTATTTTAATTTCATTTGGCATTGTGTTCCAGATGTGACTGCCCTTTATAGAGAAAGCTGTTTGTCCAAATGTGGTTCTGCGGTGGAATATTTTACAGTTATTGTTAACAGAACTCCTGGTGGCTCTGCTGCTGTCCTGTCTTTGGACGAAACCAGCAAGTGGCTCGGGTGCTGATTTATGGAAACATTTGAACGTTAATTTCAGAAGACAGAGGTCAATGAAGCTCTCAAAACTCAATAGGTTGTATTTTTTTAAAACATTACAGTGATGCCACCTAATGGGCTTTTTGTCCAAGATTTTTAGGGTTTGATTATATAATGAACCTATATGTCTTATTGTGGAAGGGGCTGCTTGAGCCCAGACTGTCAAACAGTATGATATATGAGAAAAAACCATAGAATGCATATACAGTGCAGCTGCTTCGTAAGGTATGTAATATCTAATTAATTTAAAGCAGTTCAGATTTTTTTTTACTGTTTTTGAAATTTTCTTTATATGAAGATTAAATTTGAGTTGAGGATCTAGTACAATGCCAAGGTATTTGAATTCTGTAGCTAAACTGATGTCATGATCATGTATATTAACTTTAAAATGTTGCAGGTTACATTTTTTGATTGAAAAGCACATTGAGACTGTTTTCTGAAGGTTCAGCAATAGATGGTTCTTGAGGAGCCACTCTTGGACATCAACCATACTTGTAGACAGTACATCTGCAGCCTGTGCTGGAGTCTTGGCAGCTGTGTAAATAACTGCATCATCTGCATAAAGTTGGCATGTTGCAGCTGAGCAGTGTAACGGCAAGTCATTAATAAAAATGCTGAAAAGTAAAGGACCAAGAATGGACCCTTGTGGGATACCCATGCGGTTGTTTAAAAATGAGGATTTATCCTGGTGAACTTTTACACACTGTTCTCTATTCTGGAGATAAGATGCAAACCATTCTAATGTATTTGGGGAGAAGTTAAAAGATACCATTTTGGATAAAAGCAAACTGTGGTTTACAGTATCGAAAGCCTTTTTGAGATCTAGAAAAACAGCTCCTACCACATTACCCCTGTCCAAGGACTGTTTGACGTTTTCAATAAGGCAACAATTTGCTGTTTCTGTTGAGTATCCTGGTCTAAAACCAAATTGATGTGGATGAAGAAGTTGACTGTCTTGTAAGTAGTCTATCAGCTGTGTAGCTACAACTACACAACAAGGAGGCAGGAGACATAAATGTATGTGCCTGGGTGCCAGGAGTTCAGTCTTGTTGTTGGAGTTGAATAAAGTTCTGAACTGGCAGCTCTCGTGTCTCGTCACATCATTCCTCCAACTTATTGTTTTCTTTGAAACAGCAGTACCTGCTAACTCCAGGTCTTTCTGGAGTTCTCCAAGAGTGGTCTTTGGCTCTTGGATAACTCTTCTGACAATTCTTTTGACTCCTCTGTCAGAAATCTTGCAAGGAGTTCCTCGTTGTGGAGGGTTTATGGTAAAATGATGTTCTTTCCACTTCCAAATGATGGCTCCAACAGTGCTTACTGGAACCTTCAGCAGTTTAGACATGTGCCTGTAACCAATGCCATGATTATGCTGTGCAACAATAAGGTTGAAAAGGTCTAGAGAGAGCTCTTTGCTTCTACCCATCATGAGTTCTTTGTGGTGTGACAGTCTGATATTCACAGACCTTTTTAAAGGCTATCAGTCAGGACTTAACCAGCTGAAATGAATTTGCACTGATGGAGGATGGGATGGCTTCCTATATTCTAATGGATTTCAGCTGGTTTCTTGGCTTTCTGTGCCTTTTTGCACCACTTTTTTCTTCACGTGTTCAATACTTATTCCCTGTGTCATTCCACTTTATTAAATGTAACTTGTTTTGTAAACACAGCTGCCTTGATTTCTTTGTATGTATGGGTTGGGTTGTTACTGATATCTGGTGAAAATCTCAGGTCAATGCCTCCATCAGAAATCTATCTATAAATGAACAGAATCTCTGTCAGTCTGTGTGTCTGTCAGTTCCACGCATATCCCTTGAACCATTTGTCAGACTGACCTTAGGTTTTATACGTGTTTTGCTGAGGTTACGAGGGTGTGCATCCCTTAGTATGGAGTCGCTTAGTCAAAATATGTAATTTTATCAATAAAAGTTTAGTCACCGCTCTGTGTCTCTTCATGCCCTGGCTTCAAGAAGTATCGGCAGGGTTTTGGATTGACTCTGTGCTGATTAGATAACACGAGGCACCCTAACCATGCCGACTAAATAACACATGGGACCACAACCTGTCAGTCACCACAGTGTTCCCTGGACAAAAGAAGGAAGTGAAAAATGACAAATTTGACTAGAAAAACATAATACTGAAGATTTAATGCTTAAAAAAAAAATTATACTATAAAGGTGCCGTGAGGTCTAAAGGATAATTTGGCATATATGGAGAACATGAGGTGCGCAAGCAGACCGGGCAGAGCGTCAGTGGGGACCAGGTCTGACAAATCAACACAGAACATGCCGGGAGAAGCAGTGGCCTGACACAACCTGGCTCAAAGGCACGCTAACTGATGATGATGTAGAGGAGCTGAAATAACGAGGCGATTTTTGTATTAAAAACAGGGTTTTTAATGAATAGCTCTTCTATCGAGTCTCATCAGGTGTAGAGCTTGGCAGAAGGCAAGAGAAAGATCTCTGCTCAGCTCGCTGGTTAAATACAAGCACACATAGAGCCACACATTGAAAAAGCTGACATCAGCCACACATTGAAAAAGCTGACATCCCCCCGTTATCTTAACCCCCCATTTGTTCTGTTATCTCCTCTCCTTGTCTTGGGAGCTGATGGGAACTCCTCCTCTCGCCTTAGGGGGTAAAGGTGTCAAGTCCGTCTCCGCCGCCGTGTCTTGGGAGGTCCAATGTCTTTAACCCGGCGGGGGAGATCCTTTGTCCTTTCCAGGTGTGAAGTTCCTTACATATGCTGTCACAAAACATTTCCACTTGTTCTAACATATGTAGGTATGGGATATAAGAGTCATATATACCACAGGCCCCCCAAACACTAGGAAAGGACACAGAAAGAATCACAGTCTAAGATAATAACTATGAAATACTACGTGTTACAGCTGTTGCCACAGGAGAAGTTTTCTAGCAGCCATGCTCCTAAGAAAGTTCAGTGGTAAACATAACAGCATAGTGAAATCATAAGTAGCCTTAAACTGTTGTAACGCAATCAGTGAATAATTGCGGGGTGGTTGGTATCAGTCCCTGTGCTGTCTGGGCTTTAATCTTCTCCCAAAACTGCTGTAGGTTGGTTTAGGTGTCCTGCTGGGACCTTCTCGTGGTGAATCTGCATTGTGGGAAGGAAAAAGATTATTTGTTCCCTGCCTGGGGGCTGAGACTTTTCCTCTGGGGGGTCTACCACGCCGAGGTGCTCGTGCCAACTGTGCAGGTTCGTCTCTCAGCAAGAAAGCAGGTTTGAGTCTATCAACACTGACCACTTCCTTTCTGTCCCCATAATCAAGCACAAAGTGTTTGTCACCATTTTCCAGCACTCTGAACGGGCCATCGTAAACTGGGCGTAACGTTGGTTTAAGGGCTTCATGCTTAACAAAAACGAACTCAGCGTTTTTTAAAGTTTGAGGAACAAAAACTCGTGGAAAAGAGTGATGAGCTGGACCGTGGAGGGAGTCCGGTCCACTGCTGCCTAAAAACCTTGGGACTGGAAGGTGTCCTGGTTCTGGGTTCTCTGGTAAAAATTCTCCTGGGAGTCTGATAGGTTGGGCAAAAACTAATTCTGCAGGAGAAGCGTCTAAATCCTCTTTAGGTGCTGTACGCAACCCCAATAAAACCCAGGGAAGTTTATTTACCCAATTTGTGTCCGTTAGTGAGGCTCTGAGGGTGGCCTTTAAGGACCTGTGAAAACGCTCGCATAACCCATTAGCCTGAGGGTGATAAGCGGTGGTGCGATGAATTGTTGCCCCTAAACTGTTGGACATGGCTGACCAGAGCTCTGAGATAAATTGAGGCCCTCTGTCTGACGTGATGTCTGATGGAACGCCGAAACGTGCCACCCAGTTTGCTAGAAAAACGCGAGCGACTTCCTCCGCTGTGGTTGACGCTAGAGGGACTGCCTCTGGCCAGCGCGTGGTGCGGTCTATCATTGTTAACAGGTGTGTGAAACCTTGGGAGGAAGGTAGCGGCCCCACGAGGTCGACATGAATGTGGTTGAATCTTCTAGCAGGGATTGGAAAAGGCTCCAGAGGGGCTTTTGTGTGTCTGTGTATTTTGGCGCGTTGACAAGGAATGCAAGTTTTTGCCCATTCTTTTACGTTTTTGCGCAGGCCTGGCCACACAAACTTTTCGGCAACCATTTTGACTGAGGCGCGCACACCTGGGTGTGCGAGGGAGTGAATTGCGTCGAAAATGCGGCGGCGCCAAGCAGCTGGTACTAACGGGCGAGGTCGGCCGGTTGAAACGTCGCATATTAGGGGGGGCACGCCGTCGCGCAACCCTTTTTTCTCCAGACTTAACCCTGTTGGTCCAGACAGGAGCGCGCGCACGTCTGCATCACTGCTTTGTTCTTCCGCCATGGCTGCATAATCTATCCCATCCTGGATAGGTGCTGCGTATGTGTGTGCGTTAGTGAAGAGTTCCGCTGCTGAGGCGGTGTAATCTGTCTCCTCGTGCTCTGGCGGTGTCACAGCGCGAGAGAGACAGTCAGCTACTACGTTAAGTTTGCCTGCTACGTGTCGAATGTCTGTGGTGAACTCTGAAATCGCAGCTAGCTGTCTTTGTTGTCTGCCTCACCATGGTTCTGAAATTTTAGCCATAGCAAAAGTGAGCGGCTTATGGTCCACAAAAGCCGTGAAACTCCGCCCTTCTAACCAAAACTGGAAGTGGCGGATGGACAAATGAAGCGCCAGCAGCTCTCTGTCAAAAGTGCTGTATTTGCGTTCAGTTGGGTTTAGCGATTTGCTAAAGAATGCTAAAGGTTGCCAGACCCCACTGACAAGTTGTTCTACAACTGCCCCTATAGCCAGGTCTGAAGCATCTGTGGTTAGAGCAATGCGGGCTGAGGGATCTGGGTGGACTAACATTGTGGCGTTAGCTAGGGCGCTTTTTACTTCCGCGAAAGCGCGTTCGCGCTCCGGGGTCCATTCGACCGCGTTGGAAGCTTTCTTTTTTCTGAGCACGTCATATAGGGGTTGCATGAGCTGAGCTGCATGGGGGAGGAAACGGTTGTAAAAATTAACCATCCCCAAAAATTCCTGTAGCGATTTAACTGTTTGGGGCCGTGGAAAACCTTCTATCGCATGAGCTTTGTCTGGAAGCGGAAATGCACCTTTTGGGGAGACTCTATGTCCCAAAAAATCAATTTGTGATATGCCGAATTTGCATTTGGCTGGATTGATTATTAGTCCATGCTCTTCCAGCTTCTGAAAAACAGTAGTGAGGTGCTGCTCGTGTTCTTCCTCGGATGAGCTGGCTACCAGCATGTCATCGAGGTAGACGAAGACAAAAGGAAGGTCGCGTAGGACAGCGTCCATCATCCGTTGAAAAGTTTGAGCAGCGCCTTTGAGGCCGAATGGCATTCGTAGGAATTCAAAAAGGCCGAAAGGGGTTATTACCGCTGTTTTAGGAATATCTTCAGCTCGGACTGGGACTTGGTGATAACCGCGGACTAAGTCTATTTTTGAAAAAATGCGCGCACCCGCTAAAAGCAGTGAAAAGTCCTGAATGTGAGGAATGGGGTAGCGGTCATGCGCTGTAGCGTTGTTTAGCCTGCGGTAATCTCCACACGGTCTCCAAGAACCGTCAGATTTCGGAACCATGTGAAGTGGTGAAGCCCAGGGGCTCTTCGAGCGTCTAACAATGCCCAATTTTTCGAGAGCTGCAAATTCATCCTTTGCTATGTTGAGCTTGGCCGCGTCTAAGCAGCGAGCTTTGGCAAAAACAGGAGGTCCTGTTGTCGGAATGAAGTGTTTAACCCTGTGTTTGGCTACAGTGGCTGAGAATTTGGGGGTTGTGAGTGCTGGAAATTGGGTGAGGAGTTGTTCAAACTTACCTCCCGCTGTGGTGACGTTGGCCTGCACAGGTGGTGGGGAAACTCGAGCTGAACATGGAATAGAAGCAAAAGATAGTGCATTAACCAGACGCCTATTTGCAAGATCCACTAATAACCCGTGTGCACACAGAAAATCTGCGCCTAACAAGTTAAAGCTCACCGCTGCTACAACAAATGTCCATCTGTAGCTGCGGCCGTGGATGAGGAGGTGCAGGCTCTTTTCCCCGAACGTGTCGATGTCAGAGCCGTTGGCTGCCACTGCTCCGTTGCCCCGGGTGCCCACGGTTCGATCTGCGTGGGAGGGCATGACGAAACTCAGCTGAGCTCCCGTGTTGATGAGGAACTGCTTGCCTGTGTATCCATCCGTCACGTATAACAGCTTATTCTTCTCACCGAGAACCGCTGCTGTTAATGGCCCTCGGCTTTGGCGTTTCCACGACATCGTAAACTTGCAGGGGGGAACGCATTTGAGGGCTTTCTCTGCGAAGCGGTGGTGATAATAGCAGACGTCGTTCTGCTCGTTGTGCTTGGGCCGCGCCGCTGTCACCGTGGGTTGAGTCTCTCCAAGGCTCGGGGTGTCAGTTTTCAGATCTGCAGATGCCGTTGTGGGTGTCCGTTCTCTGCAGGCATTGACGAGCCGGTAAGCCTCGTTGGCCAGTGTGCGGAAATCCTGATGATTATTGCACTTCATACTGGCGAGTGTCCCTCTCAACTGCGGTGGTAGCGTGCTGAGGAAAATGAATTGGAAAAGGAAATTATCATTATCCTCCTCCTTGAGTTGTAGCAAATCCTCCATGAGGGTCCTCGGATTGCTCCCTCTGTGGCCGTAGACCGCCAGGATCCTCTCGGCTCTTTCCTCCGCTGACGGGACATAATTCGCCACGATGGTCGCCTTGAGTGTCTCATATTTGTCCTGGGCTGGTGGTCGCCGGACCAAGCTCCGCACACACTTCGAAGTGGCGGAGTCGAGTTTGGAGACGATATGGTAAAACTTAATATCGTCTGCTGTGATGCCCGCCAGTATAAACTGGGCTTCAGCTTGTTGAAACCAAGAGGCGGGGTCTTCTCGCCAGAAGTCTGGCAGGTTGACAGCAACGGCGTTCGTGCACACCATCACTGTTGTGCCCGCCGGGTGAGAGTGCCTTGCCTCGGCACTCACGGCGGTGCTGGAGCTCGGTTGAGCTCTCTCAGTGCCCTCTGCCGTGGGGAACAGCTGTCTGCTTGTTCCCTCGTCTGCGTCGTCGCTGGCGTATGCCCGAGTCACCATGGATGAGCAGCTTGAAGAACGCCTCCGGTCCATATTCTCGCGTCAAGGTCACCAGTGTAGAGGAGCTGAAATAACGAGGCGATTTTTGTATTAAAAACAGGGTTTTTAATGAATAGCTCTTCTATCGAGTCTCATCAGGTGTAGAGCTTGGCAGAAGGCAAGAGAAAGATCTCTGCTCAGCTCGCTGGTTAAATACAAGCACACATAGAGCCACACATTGAAAAAGCTGACATCAGCCACACATTGAAAAAGCTGACATCCCCCCGTTATCTTAACCCCCCATTTGTTCTGTTATCTCCTCTCCTTGTCTTGGGAGGTGATGGGAACTCCTCTTCTCGCCTTAGGGGGTAAAGGTGTCAAGTCCGTCTCCGCCGCCGTGTCTTGGGAGGTCCAATGTCTTTAACCCGGCGGGGGAGATCCTTTGTCCTTTCCAGGTGTGAAGTTCCTTACATATGCTGTCACAAAACATTTCCACTTGTTCTAACATATGTAGGTATGGGATATAAGAGTCATATATACCACAGTGATAAAAAAAAGTTATTTTCAATAAAATGAAAAAAGATAATGCATGGAGTGTGCGTTTGCCCTGAGGCTGATTTATCATGGAAAACAGCTGAGCTCTGTGGTTTGAGTGAGCAGCTGATTAGATCCCCCTCCTCCGGTGTTCTGACATTTTGACATATCTATCAGAACAGCACTGGACAGCTGATGGTACAGACTGCAAAGGTTAAAAAAAAAAAAACATGGGCGGAAGGCCCTATAACCTTTGCTCCACGAATGTGGGACATATCACCCATATGCTGGATACATCGGAAAATTTTCAGCATGGGGCACATATTTTTTTTTTATGTTTATAAAACTTTTCAGGTCTGAGGTGTATGCGAAAAAAAATGCATTTTGGTTAATGTTTAGAGGGTCAAAAATGCAATCGTTTAGGCAAAATAATAATAGTAATAATAAATAATCTTCTCGCATCAATAAAAAACAAACCGCTTACAATAGAGCCGTGGCTCTCACATTGTTTGTCTTTGCCAGTCATGCCCCTAAGGTTCAGATCATTATTTGGCCTCAGTATCACCCCAGTGTGACAATATAAGGACCGCCTCATTTTAGGATTAAAGCTTTAAAAAACGTTTTAATAACAAAATATTGCTAAATATATAAAATGATGCACTACGATGGGTCTCAAATATTTATAAATGTGTCCTTTATAGTACTGCATGAGTTTATTGACGATACACAGAAGAAATTCAATATTGCACTGAACTCCATCACTGAATGGTTATATAAACTAAAATAATTATAATGGTGACTGAACAATTCTCATTCCCCAAAGTGCAAAATACACTATTATCTTGAATATAAGTGATAAAAGATCACAGAAATAAGTGATCTGACAAACAAATAAGCAAGGGATTTGAAACAGTCGCTAATACAGGATGTCCCATTCATTTTCAATATTTAGGTATTCTGTAATTAATATTCACATAATCAAATAAATCTTAGTGTCATTTACTCCCTTTTATATTTGTCAAAGTCTAACATGTGATTCAGAATCAGAATCAGAATCAGAAAGCTTTATTGCCAAGCATGTTTACAGTGTAAACAAACGAGGAATTTGACTTGACATTGGGCGCGCAAAGAGGGGGAATGGGGGAGGGAATGACACAATAGGCAGAGAGAAAAAACATAGTTAATCAAAATAAAGATTACATAGATAATCCAAATTGTGATTACATAGAAAAAAACCCTCTAAGCACAATTAGCAGACTAATACAGATCACACAATACAAAGGAGCGAAGAGAGACCAGTGTGTGTGTAGTCAGCATGTAAATAATAATCAGTGTGAGTGCAGTGTTGAATGTCTCAGTTGCTGATGTACAACAAAGGGGTGCTCCTCCTGGCAACGGATAGATGTTATGTTCATGTATTCAAAACACAGATAAGCATGTCCCAGAGTCTCTCTCTCTTCGTGCATGCCAGATGGCAAAGTTCTGTATTAGACACATGATAGCGCTGTACTTGAAGAGTCTGGTCTGCTGAACAACAGCAATTGATGTTAATTGTTTGGGTTAAGAAGAAGCCAAACTCTCTTCTGTTTTGTCTTCATCCAGGAGGGGAGGGCGCCGAATCAAGGTCAAAGGCACAGTTCACTCAGAGCATAGAATTTCCATCTCTCTTGTGATTCTGTGCTTCATAATTTCCATATACAGGCTTTAAAATCATTCCCTGGAGAGCACCAGCGACTCCAGATGTATACCACCTACTGAATCAGCCACCATTCAGTTCACCATTGCCGCTATTAGTGCACTCCCCAACTGGTCGAATTTGTTGTTGAAGGAGCTTTGCCGGGTCCACATTTTGATCAGCTCTCCCAACTTCTTTAATTTCTGATACATCAGGAAACTCCAGAGCCAAAATAGAAATCCTGTGATCAAAAGCCAAACAAATAGAGATGTCTTCCGCATCTCAGTCGAATCACACAGACACATGAATTCCCAATCGTCCATGAGTCCACTTGGGCTCCCCCTAGCCCGATCTTCTTTTGAAGTGTTGTCAATCGCATATAAAGCCCACCAAATCCAACCAAATTCATAATTTTCCATTTGGAATAAGATTCAGCCAGAAGAAGAGCGATTGCCTACATATAGGCTACACCTCTTTGTATTCAACTTTCAAACACAGCCTACATTTGGGCCTGGAAAGCCTCATTGGGATACCTGTTTCAGACAGAAATACTTGTGTTCTACAGGCAATACACTAGTATGTTTAATGAGAAAAAATGCTGATGTGTTCAATGCTTATTTTCCCCACTGTGTGTGTATATACAGTATACATATAAAATTTTTCCCGCATAATTATATGAGCATGTTGCTCAGCTGCACTGATCTCTTGATTTGATTCCCAGCTAGAGCAGCCTTTCTTGTGTGTCTCTCTGTTTCCTCTGGCTTAAAGGCCTTGTTGTGGTAGCAACATATTTTTCTGGGGGGTCAGAAAACACATGACACTATTGTAACTGCAATATGTTAATTTTATACCATGTCTTTTTTTTTTTAAATTTTGCACAGTAACTTTGCATTTGGTCCTGCGATGTACTGGCGATCTGTCCAGGGTGTATCCTGCCTCTCGCCCAAATATGCTGGGATAGATTTCAGCCCCCCCCCGCTCCCCCGCGACCCGAAAAGGATTAAGCGAAAGAAGATGGATGAATTAATGGATGGATGGAACTTTGCATTTGGAACTTACGATTTCAACTATTGTACAACCAAGGCTTGAATCTTGAAATATTGGGCTAGTTGGGGTCCCATCCAGACGTCCTGTGTTTGGACTTTTTACTGGTGTTATCCTTCTGTCCTTCTTCTCTTGCACCCTCTGCCTGAACATTTTCATCTCCTTGGCTCCACTCTTCTGTCTCATCTTTCTCTCTCTGAGCCCTGTTTTATTCAGGTTCTCTCTCTGTCTATGGTGGTATAGAAACAGGTTAGAAAATACTTAGTGTCATGTTTTGTCCTGCATGATTTTTTTGGCATGATTTACATAAATGACACAAATATGTATATTTTTTTGTATTTTTATTATAGTGTTTCTTTTTTCCACTGAGAAAGAGTAGGAAAGAGAAGGGAAAAAACCCCATTCATAATAGTAATTAACTCATGCATACTTAACTTATATGATAAGAGGTGGGTATAGTAGCTAGAAATTCTATTCATGTAAAAGCAGTATGAAATTCATAATTCAAAGTAGACACCCAAAAATTTCTAGTTGAGTTAAGGTACAAAAAGCACCCACTTAAATACTTGAGTAATCACTTCAGTCTTGATGGTTGTGGTTTTTCCTCCAAAATTTATAACAATTTTCTTATAGTTTTCAATAAGATTTTGAAACCATTTTCCTCAAATTTGTAATTTCCTCTTGTAAAATTATGACTTTTCTTGTACATTTGAGACTTTGTTATAAATTTGTGGATTATTTTATGGCTTATTATTTATTATTTTCTAAATAAAATTACTTTTTTTAAAAAAAATTTATAATCCTTTATTAATCCCACAATGGGGAAATTCAGGCATCCACCTGGATGGATGAGGCAGCCATGGTTGGGAACCAGTCCCTTCACCATTCACACACACACATTCACACCTAGGGCCACTTTAGAGTCTCCAGTCAACCTAACTTGCATGTTTTTGGCCTGTGGGAGGAAACCGGAGTAAACCCATGCAGACATGGGAAGAACATGCAAACTCCACACAGAAGGGTCACTGATGGTCAGGGGGTGGGGATTGAACACACGATGGTCAGAGAATTGATCCCGTGACCTTCTTACTGTGCTGCCACAGTGCTAACCACTGTTCCACCGAGCTGCCCTGAAGAAATAATAAATTTTAGATATTTGAAACAGATTGTGGTAAAATTTTAGATTTTTTTCCTAATACAATTTAAACTGTTGACCATAATCTTGCCAAGCCAGAACAGAACAATAATTTTAACTCTGATTTGAAAGAAATATAATTATTAATAAAATTATATTTAATGAAATAAATTAACTTACATAACCAAAGATGCAGTTAATTCTGCTATAATTTTTCTATGTATTTACAGTTTTTTTAGAACTCTCCTCACCACCCAGACAACAGGAAAAACCTCCCTTATTTTGAAATCCAAATGCTGGCAGGTTTAGTTTGTCTGAAGACTGGAGAATGTTGACGGATTAAAGTCTCTGACTTCATGAATTTTGGTCATTTTAAATTTCCAGGTACATAATAATGGACATAAATTAGTTAATATTGTAGTGGTTGGTGAAGTAAATCCTCAGCAGTTCAGTCACCCTTGCCTTTCCCTCAATTAGCCAAACCACACTTGTTTGCAAAGTGACTCATTATTGTTCCCGTTACCATCAGGTTAAAACCACGATAAACGCCTCCACTGCTTACATATCTCATGCTTCCCTCTGACGTGGAATCAGGTTTGCTTCACGGACAGCAACGACAGATGGGTCTGACTGGAATGCTCCCACGAGCGGCGCACTCCAGAGCTCCAACATGCAGGTGACTATCACCTGCGTTGTTCGCGCTTGCGAAGCGTCATTCCTTCATTTATTTTCTTTAGCGTGGTGGCTCAGGTCTCTGGCGTGGCGTACCGCATTGCAGAAATATTGCCAACAAAAACTCTGGTCTTTCCACTGCTCTTTACCTCATTTTCTATTTTCTTTCTTTAAGGTACAGGGTGTAAAATTTTGGGATAATCTGAGTTCTCAAATTTAATGCAGAATAAAAAAAATATATGCAAAATAATCACTTAAGTAAAAGTTGTTGCATTTTCTGTACATTCAGAAGAGTCTTTTTAATACAGTGTCTTTAATATAATTATTCTGTTGGATAATTACTGCAGTGATTAATGACATCAAAGAAGGCAAAAGTAACCCTAGTGAATGTTGATGCAACATAAATGAAAAAATAAGAAGCAGCACTGAAAATACACATACTCATGATTTATATTAAAAAAAAAAAAAAAAAAAGTAAGTTGAATCAGAATAGGTACTGTTTTTTTTCTGGGTCCGAACCCTGCAGGATCAAGCCTAAGGAAGCCTTTAAATTTTAAAATTTTGACGCGATCTTTGAAAGACATTTATCTCTAGTATATCTCTATCAGTCTAAATTAAACCTTATGAGGGTGAGAGTTGGCAGGTTTGCAATTTAATTTTCTGTCCGCTAAGCATCGCAATCTTTGGCTTTGAATTATTCAGTCACAGTCATGCTCCAGAGGTCCGCTTTGTACTGGTGATAAATTAGTGAATCCACATTCTTGTGTTCCCTTTAGAGGCTGAAAGTGGTCCCATCTGGATCAATCAAAAAAGACAAACTGTCGGATCCAGAGCTTTCTGTCAAAGTGAAGGTAAATCCCTGGAATCCCTGAGTGGGAATGTAATGATAGTGTCTGGAAAAGTGGATGAATTATTTCCCACTGTCATTTATTCTCCTTGACACCTCCTCACATATCTGATCTCCCCTCCTGTCTCCTCTTATCTCCCCCTCCCTCCCTTCCTTCCTTTCCTTCACTAACACCATCTCCCGGTTTCAGTTCGCTTCCATCCTCTCTGATTCCACTCCCCTCTCCTCTGCTGCCTCTTGTGTCCTTTCCATTTGATGCATCCCCGTAGATTTTTCTCCTCACACATTCTCGTTCTTTCCATTGTGTCCTTTATGTCCCCTCCCAACCCTGCCAACCTTTTCAGGACTCTCCTCTTCGGTTACTCATTTCTTTCCAGCCCTGTCAGGCTTCTCATCTATCAGATTTTCAACTTTTTTATTTCCTAGCGGTGAATGATTCTTCTCTTTTCTCCTTTTTTTTTTTTACCATCAGAGATCCATTATGTGGTCAGCAGGGTTTCAGTTGCTCATGTCTACACAAAACTGACAGATTACCTTCATTCATAATCTGGAAATTCTTCATCTGTCCAAGCTACTAAAAAAGTTCAGTAAATACATAAGCTGTAAAGATGTTAGTGTGGGTAAAAGGTTAAAATCTGATGTTCTGTGCTCACTTTAATGTGTTTTATAAAAGTTTGAACAGTTGCATGTTTCACTTCTTCCTTTTTATGCCATGAAAGTGTTTGGAAACTCAGACTAGTTAGTGCATTTTCTTCCTTTTGCTTTCAGTGAGAGCAGTCGCATTTTTTTTCCTCCCTCCTCATATCCTGCCTTCCTGACCTAATCCCAGCTTGCTGCGTCTGAGTGAGTGTCTGTGCCGTCTCACCATCTTGCTGATCTCAACCCAAATGGAAAATACGGAAAATGGATATAAGCTGGGCTTTAAACGCAATTGACACCACCTTTTCAAACAGAAAATTGGGCCCGGGGGAGCCCAAATGTGGAGAGACCCATGGATTGGAACTCATGTGTCTGTGTGATTTGACTGAGGATGTGGAAAAACATCTACCTGTTTTGGCTACGATCACAGGATTTCTGCCGATTGGGCTTTGGAGTTCTCCTGGTGTATCGAAAATTTAACTGGAGGAGCTAATCAAAATGCGGACCCGGCGGAGCTGCTTCTCAATAATTCGACCAGATGGGGAGTGCACGAAGTAGCGGCAAATGACCAACATGGAATTTACCATCTGCATGCATTAGAGAGATGGACTCTATCGGACATGTTCATCTGTGTTTAGAAGGGGAAACATCTGGAGTCGCTTCGTGCTCTCCAGGGAATGATATGAATTTAAAGCCAGTGAATGTCAATTTGAATTGTAAGCTCAGAATATGACAATAGGGAAATCCTATACTCCTATACTCTGTCTGAGCAGATTCGGCCTTGATCGGCGCCCCTGGATAACTCACTCCTCCAGAGTTGAGATAAGCGGATGTGTCAGCTGGCTCGCTAACCCAAACACCGCTGCTGTGCAATAAACAGAACTCTTCAGGGACAGCGTTCATGAACTATAACATCTATCGTTGCCTAGGAGACTATTTGTTGTGCTCCAGTAACTGATACACTCAACACTGCACACACACTGATATCATCATACTGATATACATACACTGCTCTCTCCCTGCTGTGTGATTTGTCTACTAAATGTCTGCTAAATAAGCATTGAGGGTTTTTTTGCCTGCAATCAAAATTTCGCTTACTTACTTAAGCGTCAATTTGATAAAACATGTTTTTTTCTCTCGCCTACTGTGTGATATCCACTCTTTTTCTTTTTTTTCCTTTCTTCTTTATGACTAGCGCCTAGCGGCTGCCCCGGCCTTGGATGCGCTCTGCAGAGCGTGCCCAAATGCCAAGTCACGTTTCGTTACCTTGTATTCATACATGTGTAATGACAATAAAGTTGAATCTCATCTCATCTCATCGCATGATTGCTTTTTCCTTTATTTTCAGCTGCATGTGTCAAATATTTTTAGTAGATGTCTTTCACATACTGAGCTTGAATTCATCATTTAGGATGTATTTAGGCATTGTCTGTACGTGCGTTGATACATATACAGTGGGGAAAAAAAGTATTTAGTCAGCCACCAATTGTGCAAGTTCTCCCACTTAAAAGATGAGAGAGGTCTCCAATTTTCATCATAGGTATACCTCAACTATGAGAGACAAAATGAGAAAAAAAAATCCAGAAAATCACATTGAAGGATTTTTAATGAATTAATTGGTAAATTCCTTGGTAAAATAAGTATTTGGTCACCTACAAACAAGCAAGATTTCTGGCTCTCACAGACCTGTAACTTCTTCTTTAAGAGGCTCCTCTGTTCTCCACTCGTTACCTGTATTAATGGCACCTGTTTGAACTCATTATCAGTATAAAAGACACCTGTCCACAACCTCAAACAGTCAGACTCCAAACTCCACTATGGTCAAGACCAAAGAGCTGTCAAAGGACACCAGAAACAAAATTGTAGACCTGCACCAGGCTGGGAAGACTGAATCTGCAATAGGTAAGCAGCTTGGTGTGAAGAAATCATTTGTGGGAGCAATTATTAGAAAATGGAAGACATACAAGACCACTGATAATCTCCCTCGATCTGGGGCTCCATGCAAGATCGTCCCCCGTGAGGTCAAAATGATCACGAGAACGGTGAGCAAAAATCCCAGAACCACACGGGGGGACCTAGTGAATGACCTGCAGAGAGCTGGGACCAAAGTAACAAAGGCTACATCAGAAACACAATACGCCGCTAGAGACTCAAATCCTGCAGTGCCAGACGTGTCCCCCAGCTTAAGCCAGTACATGTCCAGGCCCGTCTGAAGTTTGCTAGAGAGCATTTGGATGATCCAGAAGAGGACTGGGAGAATGTCATATGGTCAGATGAAACCAAAATAGAACTTTTTGGTAAAAACTCAACTTGTCATGTTTGGAGGCGAAATAACACCATACCTACTGTGAAGCATGGGGGTGAAAACATCATACTTTGGGGCTGTTTTTCTGTAAAGGGACCAGGACGACTGATCCGTGTAAAGGAAAGAATGAATGGGGCCATGTATCGTGAGATTTTGAGTGAAAACCTCCTTCCATCAGCAAGGGCGCTGAAGATGAAACGTGGCTGGGTCTTTCAGCATGACAATGATCCCAAACACACTGCCCGGGGAACAAAGGAGTGGCTTCGTAAGAAGCATTTCAAGGTCCTGGAGTAGCCTAGCCAGTCTCCAGATCTCAACCCCATAGAAAATCTTTGGAGGGAGTTGAAAGTCCGTGTTGCCCAGCGACAGCCCCAAAACATCACTGCTCTAGAGGAGATCTGCATGGAGGAATGGGCCAAAATACCAGCAACAGTGTGTGAAAACTTTGTGAAGACTTACAGAAAACGTTTGACCTCTGTCATTGCAAACAAAGGGTATATAACAAAGTATTGAGATGAACTTTTGTTATTGACCAAATACTTATTTTACCGAGGAATTTACCAATTAATTCGTTAAAAATCCTTCAATGTGATTTTCTGGATTTTTTTCCCCTCATTTTGTCTCTCATAGTTGAGGTATACCTATGATGAAAATTGGAGACCTCTCTCATCTTTTAAGTGGGAGAATTTGCACAATTGGTGGCTGACTAAATACTTTTTTTTCCCCACTGTACATTTGCGTATTTTGTTAACGTACAACCTCCAGCAAAAATTATGGAATCATCAGTCACTGAGGATGTTCATTCATTTATGACACATAGTGCTTCACTCAACTCTCAGTAGAGTTGTTGGGTGGGATCTCACCGGGTTCACTGTTCCTGGCTCCTGGCTGTGTGCCAAAATTTGGCTAATTCAACTCATTTACTGCCCCTTAGTCTGCACACTCTTCCCAGCTGGAAATCAATTTGAATGAGTCAGACTGCTTTGATTGATCTCGAGGCCGTGATCAACCTTTACAGAGGTGGAGGGCAGTCCCACAGTGACACAAGGCTGAGCTCCTGATGAACTCCAAATGCCACCCAGATCCATTCATACATACAGTATGGAGATGTTTAAGAGAGATGGCAGTGGACTGTAAGTACATGCATCTCTCCTTCTTTGGTAGTGCAGTTATTCACGTTTAATTCGTGCCAGCTGCTACATCGGGTGCTTAGCCTGCAAGAAACCGTCGATGAGTTCATCTGACAGATCATCCACAGTTCTCTAAAGCAACTCTTTGAAAATTATGTCTTGCCATCTTGCATTTAAATTGGAAAAATCCAGATGTGGTAAAGGGGCAAAGCTTCACTCACTGCTAATGCATCAGAGCCGGCCTGAAACCTTGGATGAAAAATAAAGTTAAAGGAACTATCTGCAACAAAATAACAATAACCAAGAAATGTCACCAGAGATTAAACATTTAAGATGAAAAACTGGCTTCTTCAACAACAACATTACAGCTCAGATATTCCCATTTTAAAAGTTCACAAACCTCTATGGAAAGGTTTGTTTTTGTTTTGAGTCGAGATTGACTTCTTCCTAGAACCAGAGCAAATCATGAGTTAACCCCCCTTGCTCCTTAAATAAAATAAATGGTAAAGAAATTCTTCGGTTAGATGTGAGACATTTTTTTCTTTTGTTGGATAAAGTTTCTACCTCTAACTTTCTCTCCTGCAACAAAACAAAACTGCTATTTTCTTCCTGTTATGCTTGTGCAACATTTATTTTCCCCAGACATGCTGTAACAATGGGTAAGCTGAATTAAATTTTGAATGTGAGGTTGTGAGGGAACATACCTTAACACTGATGGGGGGGGGGGGTCATTGTTTTATAGACAATCGAATATGCAATCAGCACTAAAAGCAGAAAACAAACGGTGGTGGTGCGGTGGCGCAGTGGTTAGCACTGCGGCAGCACAGCAACTCACCCTTGGCCATGCGATCCCTGTTTCAATCCCAGCCCCTGACCAACAGTGATCTGTGTGGAGTTTGCATGTTCTCCCCGTGTCTGCGTGGGTTTACTCTGGGAGTTCTCCGGTTTCCTCCCACAGGCCAAAAACATGCAGGTTAGGTTAATTGGAGACTCTAAAGTGGCCCTAGTTGTGAATGTGTGTGTAAAGGGTAAAGGGATAGCGCCGTACCATGGCTGCTTCATCCATCCAGGTGGATGCCCTCAATTTCCCCTCTGGGGATCAATAAAGTACACAAAAAAATACAAAAGCACCTTCAGGTGCAGAGTGTAGAATAATGGTGCATTCAGACGGCCACTGTTTGGTCCGGACCAAAGGAACTTTGCTCTGCTTCTGCAGTGTAAATCCAAATGGAGTATCCAGCAGACCAAAGAGTGAAAGTGCCTTTCGACATTTGTGTAACCATAGCAACATTTAGTCTAAGAAGAGGAAGTGGCATTTACCTTAGCACATTTTGGGTAGAAAATAGCAAAGACAACTGCGTGAATCTGAGAAATCCTTTTACCAGAGAAAGCCGAAGAGAAAAGTTAAAAAATGTCTCATTTGTGGGGGACAAACAACCCGGCTGAAGAGAACGGATTTCAGTTTTTGGTCCTGACCAATCAATGAGCTGGATTTTTCTTCTTCACCGAGATTTTTTCTTCTGGTCAGTGGTAGTTTTGGCTAAAGCGCTCCAATCGAACAGTTGTTTTAACTGCATGACCAGGCAGTTTTGTCCGCTGCAGTGTGAATGCAAAACCAAACTAAATGCACAAGTGCACAAATTCTCAGCATTCCTTGCCCAATTAAACCGAGACCCCCAGACTATCCTGGTCTGAATGCAGCCTAATTAACGCTAGAAGGGAATTTTTTTTCTTTCACTCTTCATAGCTGCCCTGGAACTTAAAGTGACACTCTGGTGAAAATCAAGTTTTTATTTCTTGTCAGCATGTCTGCAACATGCTTTTTATGACTTAGAAGACACACCAAGATCCTAATCACTCTTGTGTGTCATGTCTGTGTTTTTCTGCTGTGAAAGTTCAGTTAAGCTCCTCCCCCTTCAAAAAAGCAAGTTTAGATGGACCATTTTTGTGATGTCACAATAACAGGAAAACAATCAGAACTAAGCACTGGCTATGGTCTTGGATTAAGAGAATGGAACCAAAGAGTCAACTTAGCCTCCAGTGCCAGTTAGCATCTTGGACAGCTGCTTTAAAAAATTGACCCAAATTAAGATGGGTTTTACCATTAAACTGCTTTTAAGAACTGATGCAATTTCAGTCATTATCCTGGGCCACCGTGCATACCAGCAGGCATGTCATTCAACTGGTAAGTCTGTATTTTATCACAGGATTTATTCTGTTTGTGTACTGTAGCACTAGCCGCCATTAGAGTTTAACGTGCCTAATACAGTATCCTGCTAACGGTACAGTTTTTTGTACAGTATGTCAAAGCTTAGTGTCAAATAGGTAACGTACTAAAGAGACAATGAACCACAAGTATCCAAATAAGCCTGGATATATTTAGATGTCACATGTGTTGATTTGTTTGTTCAGACTTTTTTGGAGAGACACTGCTACACGTTAAAGACAGGAGAAAAGTGATGTTGCGGCAGACTTGGGAGTGAGCCTCTCACCCAGCAGGATTTGGGGTTGGGGGCATGGTGAGTTTGATTGAACTCACCTTCGGCTCCTGTGTGCTTCTTCCTCTTGCCACAATGTAATCAGATGAGATCATCTGACAGTTTTGCCCTGATGCAATGAAACAAAGTGAAATACTTTTGGAGTGTGTTGCGATCATGTAGAGATCATTGTGCTTGTATGCTCCGCAAGTGCTGAGTGGTTGTTCGGGCAATCCACAGTCACGGCAGCATTGTATTCTACTTTTGTAAACATTAGATCTTCAGTATGTCGTGTTTGCCCCTTTCAGGGCATGAATGAGGCGCCAGATGCCAACAGAGAGTTTGTTTGTTTATTCACAAAAGAACAAAATAAAGAGCCACGTGGGGCAAGACACATCCACTAAACTAGAACACAAAATAAAGAACACTAACATCAAATGCAAGAGCGTAGTGAGGGCGGAACCTGACGCTATAGAATAAACACTTACAAATGCTGAAGTGAGGACCAGTCAAACACAGAAGGAAGACTGGAGCTGGGGATAGGGACTCTAGTCCTGGTAAACACAGGTCGCAGCGAGGAGTGAGCCTCAGCTGCTCCCTTAAATACTGATCACAAAAAGCAAAGAACCAGACAGGACAGAAGGAAACGTAATGACCAAAATCACACTCAGCTGTGATACTTGACAGCCGGAAGTGTGACCGCGGCACTGTCACAGTAAAAGCCCTGGAAACACCAATAATGTAATGTAATGTACTTTATTTATATAGCCCTTTAAAACAACCCGTAGGTGACCAAAGTGCTTTACAGAAAATTAAACAGCATTAAAAACACACACAGAATTAAAACCAAATAACATAAACAAAGAAATAAGAATAAATACATAAAAATGAGAATAAAATAAAAACAAATGCCAAGACAAATATCACCACTACTGGGTTTTAAAAGCCATCCTAAACAAATATGTTTTAAGTTCTGATTTAAAAAGGGCCAGGTCAGAGATAGCATGTAGGTCAGGGGGGAGATTATTCCAGAGCCTGGGGGCGACAACAGAAAAGGCTCGGTCACCCCAATGTTTATACCTTGACCTAGGCACATCCAGCAAAAGCTGATTGGATGACCTCAAAGCCCTGCCTTGGTCACAGACAGTCAAAATCTCAGACATATAAACCGAAGCAAGGCCATTAAGAGCTTTAAAAACAAAAAGCAAAAGTTTAAAATTAATTCTAAAATGGATTGGAAGCCAATGAAGTGGAAAAAGGATCGGAGTAATGTGCTCTTGCCTAGGTGTGTTGGTCAAAGGACGGGCCGCTGCATTTTGCACAAGTTGAAGGCGGCCGAGAGAAGACTGAGAGATGCCAACATAAAGTGCATTGCAGTAATCAAGTCGAGACATGATTAAAGCATGGATGGCTTTCTCAAGATCATGACGGCTCAGGAAAGGTTTGGCTTTGGATAACAGACATAGTTGATAAAAGCTCATCTTGACTACATTGTCAATCTGTTTATCAAATTTTAAATGGCTGTCAAAAATCACCCCCAAATTTCTGACAGCTGAACTGAGCCTTAAAGAGAGGGTACCAAAGCCAGCCGTTACAGTATCCCCAAACGCAATACATTCTGTTTTTTCTTCATTTAAGTGGAGAAAATTTTGGCTTAACCACAACTTAATGTCAGTGATGCAGTCCAATAGAACACTTTGTGAGTTTGTTTGTTCTGGATTCAAAGCTAAATAAAGCTGCAAGTCGGCCGCATAACAGTTGAAAGACATGTTGTGCCTGGCTATTATTGACCCGAGTGGCAGCATACATAATGAAAACAGAATAGGGCCAAGGATAGAGCCCTGTGGGACCCCACAGGAGAGAGCGGCACTAGAAGAAGACATGTCACCAATCATTACAGAAAAAGTTCTATTAGATAGGTAGGATTCAAACCACTTAAGTGCAGTGCCATGGATGCCAACATGGTGATAAAAATAACCAACAAAATAATAATAACCAAACATAAATAATACGGGAGAAAAAAAGGGAAAATACTGAGTAACCTGAGCGCGGATGAGCTCAGCGCTTGGATCACCACACAGTACCCCCCGTTCAAAGGGCGCATTCCAGGCGCCCACAGTGACACCCAGGAAGCCTCCCCCCCAACCAGAAGGCTAACAAGACCGACCCTGGGTGGGTGGAGGGGGAAACAGGCTAGGAGGGTGAGAAACCCAAAAGAAAATAAGCACAGAAAGTCCATCAGCAAAATACAGGAAAAAAAACAAACACAAAGAACAAATGATAAAGTCTCAAGCACAAAATAGTGCGGCTAAAACTCGCCTTATAACACAAATAATGAAACAGAAAGTCCAAAACCAGATAAACAAGGGAAAACAAAAATACATGTACACTTCAACTTAGAAAATGCTCAAGAACAGCTGAATAGGCGAACACAAAAATATACAAGTATACTGCAACTCGATCACAAGGCAGGAAAAAAAACAACTCTTTTTAGCAGTATACGAGAGAGAGAGAGAGAGAGAGAGAGAGAGAGAGAGAGAGAGAGAGAAACCCACCATGAAAACACAAGCGTGGGGGATACTGGCAGGTAGAGAGGAAAAAAAAAGGCAGTTCAGGTAGCCTACCGGCATCCCAACTCCACATCATGAGAAAAGGAGGAAAAAACCAAACAGTTCGGGTGGCCTGCACAAGTCCCAGAACCAGGGAAACAGTACCTCAGGCGGCTGACCCAGGTCGCCCAACCAGCGAAGCAGTCCATCAGGCGGCCGACCCAGGACGCAGAACCGGCAGAACAGTCCTTCAGGCGGCCAACCCGCGTACTTAGACCACCAAGACCAGAGGGGGGAGCTCAGAGGTGGCTTCCCTACGGAGAGGCACAACGAGGGGAAGCTGAGGTGGCGTCCGGTGGTGGAGAATGGGGGGGGGGGGGACGGGGAACCAGTCCGGTGTCAGGTGGGAGGGGATCTCCAGCTCCCTCACCGACCTCAAACCGGGCCAGTGCAGCACCCTCGGTGGACCTGGACCAGGCCAGCGCGGCACCCACGGTTGACCCCGATTGGGCCTATGCAGCACCTGGGATGACCTCCCGAAGCGAACCCGGGGCCTTGACGATATCGACTGGAGCTGACTCATCTCCGGTGACCCTGGAAGAAGGCTCGGAAAGAGGGGGAGAACAGGGGTCAGGATCACCGGCAGCGGCAGAAACCGGCGAGGCAAGCTCTGATGCAGCAGCCGGCTGCACCCGGCACTCCTCCCCAAGAGACAGGCAAGAATGCTCCAGAACAGAGAATAGGAAGACAAAATAGAGCACCTGCCTGATCTCAAGCTCTACCGCCGTCCAGGACTCCGACAATCCAGGCTCGACGGTCAGGAAGTCCACCTTCGGTTCCCACTTGACTGCAGTGGCCTCCGCAGCCGGCATGATGGTCTCCACAGTCCGAGAGCCCCCTGACGCTGAAACCCATGCCAATGGCCCACTCGACGTGGTGGCAGGGAGTCCATAGCCTGCTGGAGCTGACTGCCGCTCCACGGAGACCCGGGGATGCTTTGTCGTCAGCACAGGCTCCAAAAGACAGTCAGCCCTCCTCCTCTGCCCATGACATGGCTGCGGGACTGGAACCAGGCTCTCCAGATCCGCAGGCTCCCCCTCCGTCCGACGGTCTACTCCTGGCACCGGGAGACGCTCGGAGAGAAGGGGAGGAAACACAGAGGTAGCAGGTTCAATATTAATGGCTGCAGCAGGTGGTGGGAGCTAAGAGGACTGTGAACCCTTAGCTCCACCCCCAGGAATCAGACAAGGTAATTCATTAAACAGAGATTTAGAAAGAAAAAAACACTTGCCTGCTTTCCCGGGAACAATGGTGACTGCTGCAGTGGGTTTAGTCCTTCCGCTTCCCGTAGGGATGGTGACGGAGGGCCCCCCCGGAAGACAAGGAGGAGTCGCCCCCGTAGGATCGGTGGCGGGCGGAGCCAGACAAGGAACCCTTGGTCTCACAGCAGCTAAAGGGAGCGCCGAGGAGGAGGGAGGAGCAGTTGAGGCAGTCTGGGGACATGGAGCTGACAGGACAGTGGGAGAAGATGACCCGGACGCTGAGGCTGCTATTTTCACCTTCCGTTGAAACGCAGGGAAAACAGCTGGCTGGGAGGCGGAGTTTCTTGGGTGGCCCAGGACAGGATCCGGACGGGAACCTCGCGGAGGAACGGTGATGGGTGGGGCCAGATAAGGACTCGCTGGGCTCACCGCAGCTGAATGGCACGCCGAGGAGGAGGAAGGAGCAGCCGGGGCAGTCCAGGGACGTGAAGCTGACGGAACAGTGGGACAAGATGACCCGGAGGCTGGGGATGCTGTCTTTACCTTTCATCGTGGTGCGGGAGAAACAGCTGGCTGGGAAGCAGAGTTCTTGTGGCGACCTGGGACAGGATTCGGAGGGGAACCTCGTGGAGGACCGGCCTGCTCAAGAGGCTTCCCTCTCGTTGGAACGACCGTGCCCTGGGGAGGAGATGGAGTCTTCTTGGCCGGATTCTCCATCGGTTCCCATTTCTTCTGCTGTAAAGCCGTTAACACCGTCAACCTCTCCCTGCCCTCTGGATACGAGGTCAGGTGGTAGCGTTTTAAGGCCCTTTGCGCGAGGTCCAGGGACTAGTGGGCGGTGTCGGAGGGGATGAACAGATGGGCATTGGACAGGAGGTCGTCAACCTCCATCAGGTACTCGATGCAGTACCCAAGCTCTGATGACACCATCTCTCCAAATACACTGGCACCCAGAAAAGGGGAAAAAAACTCAAACCCCAAAACACAAACTACTGTTGCTGGCACCTCACTTGGCTGTGACCTACTGTCGTGTTTGCCCCTTTCAGGGCATGAATGAGGAGCCAGATGCCACCAGAGAGTTTGTTTGTTTATTTACAAAAGAGCAAAATAAAGAGCCACGAGGGGCAAAACACATCCACTAAACTAGAACACAAAATAAAGAACACTAACATAGACAGAACCTGACGCTATAGAATAAACACTTACAAATGCTGAAGTGAGGACCAATCAAACACAGAAGGAAGACTGGAGCCGGGGATAGGGACGCCAGTCCTGGTAGACACAGGTCACAGTGAAGAGTGAGCCTCAGTTGCTCCCTTAAATACTGATCACAAAAAGCAAAGAACCAAACAGGAGAGAAGGAAACGTAATGACCAAAATCACACTCAGCTGTGACAATGCCGGCTCGACTTTGACAGCTGGAAGTGCAGCCACAGCGTTGTCACAGTAAAAGCCCTGGAAACACCAATAATAACTAAGCATAAATAATACGGGAGAAAAAACGGGAAAATACTGAGTAACCCAAGCGCGGATGAGCTCCGTGCTCGGATCACCACACGATACTGTTGTTTTGTGGTCAAATCTGCCAGCTTGCAGACTACTGTGTGCTGTGGTCATTGAGGAGAGATGGCACGTCAGCGTCCTCATGGGCAGAATGTGGGTGGGCCTAATTAGAATAGTCATGGCGTTTGAAGAAGGAAGAAAAGGGATGAGACTTTCACAAGCAACTGTAAGACAATGAAGGGTTTTTTTGTGGAAAAAAGGGATAAGATACCATTTCAGACAAGGTAGATTTGTTTTAAGGGGATTTATATTACACTGCAGTACGTCTTTAAACATCCACCCTTTTTTCTTAACCATATTTTTTGCAGTTTTTAATCACCAGTAACACCCCACCCCACCACTATTCATTTTATTAAAAATATCATTTTGTGTGTTTTTTCATAAATAACAACAGTGACATCATGTAATCAAACTGGTATTTAAAGGGTTAAAATTATAAAAATCATTGCTGTTGTTGCTGGATTTTTTTTAAGGACAGTGTAAGTTGATGAGCACTGATATCAGTCAAGATCTTGCCAGATTATAGCCAGTGGCTAATTTCTATGAACTTTTGACAGTTTTGAGCAGAGGTGAAGTGGTTTAAGAGATTTATGCAGAAAAAACAGAAAAAAATATTGATGTCTGATAATTTTATAGCAGTTTTTTATTTTTTTTTGCGTGTACATTTTTGGCTTGAGGGTCCCCAAAGGGTGCAAAAAATTGTCTGCAGTGTATAATACACTTGTAAGAGTAATTGACATTAGAATCAAAAAATGTCAAAAAAGAAATATTCTTGCAGAATTCATGCCTGCGATGGACTGGCGATCTGTCCAGGGTGTACCCTGCCTCTCGCCCAAAGATGCTGGGATAGGCTCCAGCCACCCCACCCCCCCGCGACCCGAAAAAAAGGATTAAGCGGAAGAAGATGAATGAATGAATGAATGAATTCATGCCATAAGCTGTAATGCAGCCAAAATGATCACCAAATGAAAAAATAAAATGTACAAAAATGCCTGAGGGGTCCACAAGGGTTAAACACAAAAAGATTAGATTAGATTTTAGATTAGATTCAACTTTATTGTCATTACACATGTATGAATACAAGGTAACGAAACACAGTTTAGCATCCAATCAGAAGTGCAAAGGACAGCAGTGCAGTATATACGGTAATTAACAGTATGTGCAATTTAAGCAAATATATGCAAATATATGCAGCAGTGCAGAAAGTTAAGAGTAAAAATACACGCTAAAGAGAAAACTGTACAACTTGATTGGCCTAGAAAATCAAAACGGATTGATATTTTTGGATAATTTTTAACAAATTTTCACCATCAACGTCTGTAGATGATCTCTGCTTAAATTTAAGCAATTTGGATGAATAGCCTAGAAGGAGTTCATTTGGGTTTACTTGCATGTTTTTTAAAATATGGTGCAGAAAACTTCATTTTTGGAACATAAAGACCAGTGGAGAAAAATTGCAAAATGTTTCAGAGAATAGAATGATGAAAGAATTTTTCGTCTTAGCCCAGCCGTTCTCGAGATATGTATTTGCAAAAATGTAAAACGGTTTAGTATAGTACCATCTGTGTATGCAGTGCCTTGATTTTTTTTGTCTCCTAGTAGTGGGGAGAGTTTCTGATCAGACTGTAAAATTTCAAGTTTCTACTGTACATATAATTGTTTTTGCTCCTCATGCACTTTTAATGAAGAAGCCGAAGTTTCCTGCAGCATAGCCACTTGGAACCCTAGAGTCAAGATTCACAGGCTTTATTATTATGTGCACAGTTAAGAAATGCAACATTTCCTGAGCAATGAAATTCTTACTCTGCTCTCCGAACGAATGCCAAGGTAATAGATACACATCAACACTAATAAAGGTAATAAACACACCTTTTTTTTTTTTTTTTGTTACTTATTTGTACCCGTAGGTAGACTTGGTTTGCAGTCTGGTGACAAGCCACCGGCTGCTGGTCGCTGCGTGCGCGAGCGCCCTAAACCTACATGTTTTTGGTGTGCGGGAGGAAACCGGAGAAATCCCGGAGTAAACCCACGCAACACGGGGAGAACATGCAAACTCCACACAGCTCACTGTTGGTTGGGGGCTGGGATCGAACCCACGATCTCATGATCCCCGCAATCCCCCGGCCGAGGGTAAAACTGTGCTGCCACAGTGCTAAACCACTGCGCCACCGTGCAGTAATAATACTGAATACTAATACTAATAAATACACATTAGGCAATTAGGACAGTTAAAGCAGTTAAACTAGAGGAAACAAGAATGAAAACTGAAAATTCACTGGATGACTACACGTGCATCTCAATATATTAGAATGTCATCAAAAAGTTAATTAAATTCAGTAATTCAATTCAGAAAATGAAACTCCTATATTATATAGATTCATTACACACAGAGTGATGTAGTTCAAGTGTTTATTTCCTTTAATTTTGATAGTTATGGCTTACAGCTCATGAAAACCCCACATTCAGTTTATCAAAAAATTAGAATATTTCATAAATTAATTTTAAAAAATGTTTTTTAATAGAAATGTTGGTCGACTGAAAAGTATGTCTATGTACACACTCAAAACTTGGTTTGGGCTCCTTTTGCATGAATTACTGCATCAATGCAGCGTAGCATGGAGGTGATCAGCCTGTGGTACTGCCGAGGTGTTATGGAGGCCCAGGTTCAGGTTCAGGTTACTTTATTTGTACCCGTAGATAGATTTGTTTTGCAGTCAGGTGACATCCATATTTACAAACCACAATTACATTCAACATGAACACAAACACAGGCACACATGTAGCTGACTATAAACATGATAAAAGTACTCAAGGCTCCACCAATCAGGACAGAGGACAAAGAGATAAGAGAAAAAACAAGGAGATAAGAGAGAAGGGTCATATTAAAAAGTTAAAGACTAGTCAAAGAGGTTAAAAACTCAAAAGTCGAAAACACAATAAAAGATTTAGAACCCAAATAAAAAAACCTACAAAAATAAGTAAATATAAAATAAAATTAATAAATAGGTAACTAAATTATGTGCAATATATTGTTACATCTTGTTCAACTCTTTAACAGCAGCAGGAACAAAGCTGTTTTTGTAGTGCTGGGTTTTACTTTTTGGGACAGCAAACCTCCATCTGGAGGGAAGAAGCTGAAAGTTGCAGTGCAAAGGGTGGGATGTCAGGCTCAGCTGTGACTCACCAAGCCAACAACTGGACCATCTAACTACTTGGTCTAAGGACTTCCTCTGTTTCAGTTTTATCTGACCAAACCATGACACTAAAGAAAAGGATAAAACAGATTCAATAAAAGCCCGATAAAACATTGTCATTATGGTTCGGTCAATTTGGAAGCGTGCAAGTTTACTTAAACAATGCAAATATTGCTGACCCTTTTTGCACACCCTTTCACAGTTCTCTTCAAAGTTTAAATTACTATCAGTAATCGTCCCAAGATATTTGTAGGATTGCACACATCCAATGGTCTGGCCTTTTAGTACAGTGACTTCGTGCCTGGGAGTTTTCCTCCTAAAGTCAATAATCATATCTTTAGTTTTTGTCGTATTTAGCTGCAGGTAGGAATCCTCACACCAGTGAACAAAATCATCAACTACTGGGCCGTGGCCACTCTCACCATCCTGGAGGAGACTGACAACAACTGAATCATCAGCATACTTTATAATGTGTCTGTTGTCATGTCTGCTCCGACACGTTTGTGTGCAGGATGAAGAGTAGTGGTGACAACACACACCCCTGAGGAGAGCCAGTAGAAGAACACTTTTGGTCAATGTACCATTGACCCTTACTCTCTGTGTCCTGTTGGTTAAAAAATCCAGAATCCAACCCACCAGATTATTACTCAAATCAAATTGTTGCAGGAGCCTTTCAACTAAAATATGAGGTTGGATTGAATTAAAGGCAGAAGAAAAGTCCACAAATAAAAGCCTGGCGTGTGTCCCATTAAAATCCAGATGTTCAAAAAGCATGTTAAACAGAGTGACAGTGGCATCCTCCACTCCTCTGTGAGGCCTATAGGCAAACTGCAAAGGATCCAATGCATGCTCAGTCTGCTTTAGGATCTCAAATGTGACCAGTTTTTCAAAAATTTTCATTAAAATTGAAGTCAAAGCAACTGGTCTAAAATCATTTACCGTTTTACGACAGCTGGATTTTGGAACAGGGACAACCACAAGCATCTTTCCAGACCTTAGGCACATGTTGTGTCTGTAAGCACTTATTGAAAATGTAGTGAAATACAAGACTCAGTTCATGTGCAGAGGACTTTACCAAGTGCCCACATATATTATCAGGGATTTGACTTTTGTTCACTTTTACAGCACAGAACGCCCTTTTAACATCCTGAACCTCAATATTAAAGTGCTGATTGTCTTTGAGTTTCTGTTTCAAATCTTGGGTTTCTGTGCTAAAATCAAAGGAGTCAAAACGACCACAAAAACAATTAAGAGCATTAGCCAGCTCTGCGTCTGAATTAAAACCATCTAAAAACACACGATTACTGTGCTCTGTGCTCTGAAGGCCTGCAATAGTTTTCATACTGGCCCAGGCTGAACCAAGTTTCTTTGTTGCCATCTTGCTTTCCAACTCTGATTTATAATTCTGTTTTGCTGTTAAAATTTCGGCCTTCAGCTCTTTTGTGGCAACCTGCAGCTCAGAAACAACCCCCTGTTTAAAGGCAAGTGCTTTCCTGTGTAAGCAGGATTTAACTGATTTTGTAACCCATGGCTTGTTGTTGGGATATATTTTGACACGTTTACGTGGAACAATCGTATCTCTGCAGAAAGCCATGTATGAGCATGTCACGTCCACTAAAGAGTCCAAATCATCTCCGCAGGACAGTGTGAACACCTCCCAGTCCGTACAGTTAAAGCATTCCTGGAGGCAGTGCACTGAATCCTCTGTCCACAAGTTTATGTCTCTGGTCTTCGCCTTGTCTCTTCTGAGAGCAGTTTTATATGTGGGCAGCATATGTACACAGTTGTGATCTGAGGATCCTAACGGAGGAAGGGGAATAGATTTATAGGCCCTCTCTATGGATCCATAGCACAGGTCCAATGTCTTTTTTCGCCTGGTTGGGCAGGAGACATACTGATAAAAGTTTTTAAGTGTCTTCTTTAGAGACACATGGTTAAAATCCCAAAGAAAAAAATTTGGAGCCTCTGGGGAAATCGACTGCAACCTCTGTACCACATCAAAGACGGTGCTGGAGGCAGAGGCAGCATCCGCCCTTGGGTGAATGTACACAGTCGTTATGAAAAGTTGGGGGAACTCGCGGGGCAGATAAAAGGGGCATAGTGACACGGACAGCAGCTCCACATCTGGTGTACAGATGCGCTCTCTGACCGTGACAGATGTATAGTACTGTTTATTAATACATAAACATACGCCACCCCCCTGACGTTTCCCCGTTACCTCTTCCTGCCGATCCGAGCAAAGTGGGGCTCCAAAGCCGTCAATACACAGGTCCGGGTCCCGGTCATGCGCCATAAGCCGCGTTTCCGTGTAAGCCATGACACAGCAGTTCTTGAAATCCTTCTGATATTGTACATTTCCTTGAATTTCATCCACTTTCTCAGGGATTGTACATTCCCCATAATAATGGAAGGAAGAGGAATGCGGTTAAGCTGACACCTCCTCAGGTTTAATCTTACGCCTCCACGCTTTCCGCGTTTCCTCCTCTTGTCGCTCTTTTCATCGCTGTGTCCATGAAAATCTCTTAAAATAAAGTCCGGCAGATGCGGCACAGACTCAAACACAGATGCTGCATTATCCATATTTAAATG
This sequence comes from Pholidichthys leucotaenia, assembly GCA_020510985.1. Taxonomy (NCBI): domain Eukaryota; kingdom Metazoa; phylum Chordata; class Actinopteri; order Cichliformes; family Pholidichthyidae; genus Pholidichthys; species Pholidichthys leucotaenia. The sequence goes on along the minus strand of CM035840.1, from coordinate 327,940,891 downwards.
CAGTAACATGTCTCTGGAATACTGCGTTCTTCCCGGCGTGACCGCAATCGCGCTTACCTCCAAGACAAAGAGCTGGTAAGAAAGAAACAACAGTGCAAAAACAAGAAGGAAATCCATACTGATGGAACCAGGGAGCTCTTCGTTATATAGTCCACAAACATTCAAGGACAAAAACGGCACAGAGAATTATGTTAAAACACCTTAAAGTGCATAAAAACAGAGACACAGACGTCGAACTTTTTTCACCCGCTGCCGGTCGCTGCATGTGCATGCGCCCAATCTTTTGGGCTATCAAAGGTTGCTATCAAAGGTTGCTTTGATAGCATCCTTCAGCTCGTCTGCATTGTTGGGTTTGGTGTCTCTCATCTTCCTCTTGACAATACTCCATAAATTCTCTATTGAGTTGAAGTCATGCTAGTTTTATGGCCAATCAAGCACAGTGATACCATGGTCATTTAACCAGGTTTTGGTACTTTTGGGAGTGTGGACAGGCACCAGGTCCTCCTAGAAAATGAAACCAGCATCTCCATAAACCTTGTCAGCAAAGGGAAGCATAAAGTGCTCTAAAATTTTCTGGTAAACGGCTGCACTGACTTTGGACTTGATAAAACACAGTGGACCAACACCAGCAGATAACATGGCTCCTCAAATCATCACTGACTATAGAAACATCACACTGGACCTCAAGTAACTTAGATTCTGTGCCTCTCCACTCTTCTTCCAGACTCTGGGACCTTGATTTCCAAATGAAATGCAAAATTTACTTTCATCTGAAAAGAGGTCATCTGCTGGTGTCGGTCCACTGTCTTTTATCAAGTCCAAAGTCAGCGCAGCCGTCTACCAGCAAATTTTAGAGCACTTCATGCTTCTCTCTGCTGACAAGCTTTATGGAGATGCTGATTTTATCTTCCAGCAGGACTTGGCACCTGCCCACACTGCCAAAAGTGCCAAAACCTGGTTTAATGACCATGGTATCACTGTGCTTTATTGGCCATAAAACTAGCCTGACTTCAACTATATAGAGAATTTATGGAGTATTGTCAAGAGGAAGATGAGAGACACCAGACCCAACAATGAAGACGAGCTGAAGGCCACTATCAAAGCAACGTGGGCCTTTTTAACACCTCAGCAGTACCACAGGCTGATCACCTCCATGCCATGCCACATCGATGCAGTAATTCACGCAAAAGGAGCCCCAACCAAGTATTGAGTGTGTACATGGACATACTTTTCAGTAGGCCAACATTTCTATTAAAAATCCATTTTTTTAAAATTAATTTTATGTAATATTCTAATTTTTTGTGAAACTGAATTTGGGTTTTCTTGAGCTGTAAGCCATAACCATCAAAATTAAAAGAAATAAACACTTGAAATATATCCTCTGTGTGTAATTAATCTATATAACATAGGAGTTTCATTTTCTGAATTGAATTACTGAATTGAATTAACTTTTCAATGACACTCTAATTTATTGAGATGCACCTGTATAATGGACAATGGTATTTTAATATCAGAGATGATATGAACCTTTGATGGCACGAGACTATGTACAATGTGCAAATGAGCAATGCACAAATTAGCACCCAGTGTGAGAATTTCTTGTTGTTGAGGATCTTGGGGGACATGCCAGACTTCCTCAGCCTGCTCAGAAAGTATGCCACTGTTGAGCTCTCTGAACCAGCTCTGTGGTGTTGAGTGCCCACGTAAGGTCCTCGCTGATGTGGATGCCCAGGTATTTAAAGCTGCTCACCCTTTCCACCTCAAGCTCCCGGATGAATAGCGGCCAATGAGGTCTCCTCCCCTTCCTCATGTCCACTGTCATCTCCTTCGTCTTGTCCGTGTTGAGGGTGAGGCTGTTGTCCTCACACCATGACACCAGGCTGGCCACCTCAATCCTGTAGGACGCTTCATCACCACCAGTGATGCGTCCTATCACTGCTGTGACATCCGTGCACTTTAAGATGACACTGTCCTTGTGAGAGGCCACACAATCATGGGTAAAGAGGCTGTAGAGGATGGGACTGAGAACACAACCCTGTGGGACACCTGTGTTCGTGATGATGCTGGCTGAGGTCCTGTTACCCATCCTGACAGTCTGAGGCCTGCCAGTCAGAAAGTCCAGTAGCCAGTCACAGAGGGTGGGGTGCAGGCCAAGTAAAGACAGTTTGTAGGTGAGTTTGTGGGGGATTACCGTGTTGAAGGTGGAGCTGTAGTCGACAAAGAGCATCCTGATGTAGGAGTCTTTATCTTCCAGGTGGGAGAGAGAATAATGGAGTGCTGCAGCAATGACATCTGAGGTGGACCTGTTGGGCCGGTAGGCATACTACAAGGGGGCCCAGGGTATCCGGTATGCTGTCCTGAATGAGGGCCAGCACCACTCTCTCGAAGCACTTCATGATGATTGGAGTGAGTGCTACCGGCCTGTAATCATTCAGGCAAGTTGGCGGGCTCTTTTTGGGGAGGGGGACGATGGTTGTGGTTTTGAAGCAGGAGGGGACTATGTTCTGGTTGAGGGAGAGGTTAAAGATGGACGTGAGAACATCAGTCAGCTCGGCAGCACATGCTCTGAGAGCCTGCCCAGGGATGTTGTCTGGTCCAGCTGCCTTGAGGGGGTTGATGTTCCTCAGTGCTTTGTTTACCTGGCCTGATGAGACTTTTAGTGGAGGGGGAGTGTGTGTGTGTGTGTGTGTGTGTGTCTCCTCTCTGCACTGTAGCTGGAGGTCTCAAAACGGGTGTAAAAGATGTTGAGATCATCCGGCAGGCTGTCTGTGGAGCTAGTGTTGTTGCTGTTGGTTCTCTTGTAGTCTGCGATGTTCTGCAGCCCTTGCCACGTGTGCTCAGGGTCAGGAGTGAAGTAGAGGCTGTCCAGCTTTTCTCTGTACTGCCTCTTGGCTGTTGTTATAGCCTTCCTTAGTCCATACTTTGCAGTTTTGTACTCGGCCTCATTGCCTGATTTAAATACAAGAGAGTGAGCATGCAGCATCTGACATACCTCACTGTTTATCCAGGGCTTCTGGTTAGGGAACTTATTTATTTAGCGAATGCAAAGTCCTTAAGCCAAGCAGTTGCCTCCTGGTTTGCTGTATGGAGGGTGTGTAATCCTCCTTCCAGTCTTTGGAGCGGGCAAACCTCTATGATGTGTTCCATTGTTTGCTCCTCTCCACATGCGCACAGTGGGCTAGGGCTACTGCCCCATCTGTAAAGGCTGGCCAAGCAGGGGCCATGTCCAGTCCTGAAGCGATTGAGTGTAGACCACTGTCTCCTTGGGAGGTTGGTGCCCGGGACCTGTTGGTTGGGGTTTATCACCAGCTGTTTGTTTGGGACCTCCTTGGTCTCCCATTCCTCTTGCCAAGCTGTCTGGATGGTAAAGTCAGCTGGGGGAGGGTTTTTCCAAATCGGCCGTCTGGATGAAAGTCGGGCAGTGGGTGGAGTGTAGATATCTGCATGGATTGGTAAGTGAGGAGAATCTTTAACTTTTTGGAGCATCCTTTGAGTTAATGCTGCTCGCCGGATGTGTGGAGGGGCTATGTTTGACAGTACAGAGAGCCAGGGGAGTGGTGTTGAGCGGATTGTTCCAGTTATAGTTCTCATGGTTGTGTTGAGCTGGGTGTCTACATGGTGTGTGTAAGATGACCTGGACCAGACAGGGGCACAATATTCTGCTACAGAGTATGAAAGGGCCAGTGCTGAGGTGCGCAGGGTGGAGACTGCCGCCCCCCATTTTGCACCAGCGAGCTTGCAGAGCAGGTTGTTTCGTACCTTCACCTTAGCAGCCGTAAGGGAACTTCCTGACTTGTATGGTGGGTATGATGGTATCAACACAAGTACTGATGTACCCAATCACATACTCAGCATAGTCCTGTATGTTTAGAGGAGAGTCCTCCCGGGTGGCTGCAGCTTTAAACACATTCCAGTCTGTCCAGGCAAAACAGTCTTGCAGGGTGCTCTCAGCCTCTGGAGTCCAGTGTTTAATTTGTTTAACAACAGGGTTTTTTTGTTTCAGTCTTTGTCTGTAGGCCAGGTATATAAACAGGGAGATGTGATCTGACTGTTCGAAGTGGGGGCGGGGTGCCACTCTGTATGCACCACGTATGTTTGTGTAAACATGGTCCAGTGTGTTCTTATCACGGGTGGGAATATCCACAATCTGGTAATATTTGGGAAGTACAGTCCGTAAATTGCACTGGTTAACGTCACCAGCAACAATAAAAACAGCATTGGGATGGGATGTCTCCTAATGCGCTGATGACGTCACGGAGTTTGCGGAGCGCTGCTGTGTAGTTGCTTTGTGGGGGAATGTAAACAGCGGCCAAAAACACAGCAGTGAATTCCCTCGGTAGATAATAGGGACGGCATTTCAGCAGTAAAAACTCCACATCAGGCGAACAGTGCTTGTAAACAGTCTGTACATCTCCACACCACGAGTTGTTTATGAACACACACATGCCCCCCACTCTCATCTTACCCGTGGCTGATGTCCAGTCTGCCCAATGTATGGAGTGGGTCTGTAGCTGAATGGCGCACTAAGGGACTTTGTCTGAGAGCCAGGTCTCACAGAAAATTAGAGCGCAGCACTTTCTTATCTCCCACTGGTCTTCAATCCTTACTCTTAGCTCGTCCAGTTTGTTTTCCAGAGACCGTACGTTGGCTAGCAGGAGGCTAGGTTGTGGTGGGTAGCTAGCGCAAGCTTTTAGCCTAGCATGTAGCCACCACCCTCTTGCTTCACTTGCGATGCCGCTTCCAAAGCACTCTCTTGTGGTCAGCATGCTCACACGGGCTCGGTACTTCGGGGTCTTCCTGGGGGTGGTGATGATCACTGTGGGAGCGGACAGTGCATTGTAGTTCGGGTGGTATAAAGCCAGTGAATTCCGTATGGCTGCTTGTCTTGGCGATGTCCAGCAATGCCTGTCGGTCATGTTAGCAGTGTGTGACATGTATGCACTGCAGAAAGAGCAGCGAACATGCAAATACAGTAATGCATGCAAATATGAACATGAAAATATAAACATGCAAATAATGATGCCTTTTAAAGAGCTGCAAACAATGAATAAATTCTGGTCATCATACCAGTGTTAATATAACAAATCTACAGCTTCATCCCTCATCAAGAATGGCACTCTGCTGCTTACAAAATGTACAAAAGATTTCAAAGCAAAGGTGACACAGAGCCAAGGCAACCGCAGCCGATACTCAGGTCTTTTAAAAATGTTTTAAATGGTTTTTCTTTCATCTGGCAAACTGTGAAAGTTTGACACTAAAGAAAAGGCACAGCACAGAAACTTTAATTTAGTAAAATGTTAAGGTATGTGTCCTGTACTTATTTCAGTTTCTTTGTAGTGAAACAAACTCAAATAAAAATCTAAAAAAAAATGTCCTCCTGCAACTAATTAACTTGAAAGTCACTTTGCCAACTTGGCTGAAGTATTTTAAATATATTCAATAAATGCATGATAATAAATAACTCTTGGGCTTTATTGATCTTTGTATGGAGATTCGAAAGCTACAGTACCTGTGGGTCTGTAAGTCTTTGCGGATGTTTGAATCCATGAGAAGTCAGAGCATACTGTGAGCAGCCCCGTGTCGAAATATCCAGCAATCCAGCAGTTCCATCTCTCACTTTGCTAAATTATTTATGAATTTACTTTTGTTAATTAGCTTGTTTAAGGCTGTCAGCCCATAAAGAAAGAGGGTTTGACCACAGTGGTTCTGCTAAAAGGCTGCATCCTTTTAATTATCTTGTCTTAAATTGATTTCATACATAATGTGTCTCAAGGGGAGATAGCACAGTTAATTTCCCTATTTTCATCTTGCTGATTGAATCCTGCTGGTTAACTATAGATTTCAGAGCAATGGGAGAAGTGGAGCACCACTGCAGCCCACCATTAAATATTTGCTGCCTCTGTGTTGAACGAATGTGCCGACCCATCAAGGTCGCAGCTGGTCAGTGGGTGGAAGTAATATTCATGGAGACTCCCCTCTGGGTTTTCAGATAACACACCTTAAGCTGCATCTTGAGCAGCCTTCAAAACAGCGATGGACAATCAGACAGTTATTTCCCGTCAACCAATAGCTGCACAGTGTGGTTTCATTGATTAATTCTTCTCCAGTTTGGGAGAAGATATCTATTCACACAAAGAAGTAGACAAGTGGGGAGGGCCACAGTGCCTTAGAGTGAGTAAAGAGCAAGACATTAGATAAATGAAATCAAAATTTATGGTAAATGTTTCAAATTTATGACAAAAATGCCAGTACTCATATGAGAAAAGTCTCAAATTGCATGAGAAAATTAGCAAATTTGCACAAAGTGGAATATTTCTGAAGAAAAATTCACAAATTTATAGAAAAGTACAAGTAAACAGTTACTTTATAAGAAAAATGCTGCAAATGTAGATTTACAGAAAAATAGTTGCAAATCTAGAAGAAAGAAAGAAAGAAGTCACAAATTTAAAGAATAAAATTTTTGGAGCATTTCTGGACTTATTGGAAAGGGAAAGTTAGAGAGACAAGAAGAGGATGAAGAGCAGTGGAGAGACATGCAGGAAAGACCACTCTGGCAGGGCATTGAACTAGGGATGAGCCGATACCACTTTTTCAAGTCCGATACCGATACTGTGACTTTGAATATCGGTCGACACCAATCCAAACTTGAAACCATCTCTTATTTAAAACAACAAAAGTACAGAACATACTTTGGTAATGACTGGTTGCATTTTAGATGAGATTCAACTTTATTGTCATTACACATGTATGAATACAAGGTAACGAAACACAGTTTAGCATCCAATCAGAAGTGCAAAGGACAGCAGTGCAGTATATACAGTAATTAACAGTATGTGCAATTTAAGCAAATATATGCAAATATATGCAGCAGTGCAGAAAGTTAAAAGTACTGTTATGTGCAAATAATGTGCAATAAGTTAGATGTAGTTATGTAGTTATGCAGTTATGTACAGGTGAGGATGGTAAAAGATGATTGTAAAAGAGTCAGCGGGGAACTAAGTTCAATAATGTGACAGCTGTTGGAAAGAAACTGTTCCTAAACCTGCTGGTTCTAGTCCGAAGGCTTCTGAAACGTCTTCTGGAGGGGAGAAGCTGGAACAGTCCATGACCAGGATGGTTGGAGTCCCTAAGAATGCTGCGTGCCCGGCGCAGACATCTTTTCCTGTAGACGTCCTCTATAGCTGGAAGTGGAGTCCCTGTGATGCGTTGGGCGGTTTTCACCACCCGCTGCAGCGCCTTGCGGTCAGCTACAGAGCAGCTCCCATACCAGAGTGTGATACAGTTGGTCAGGGTGCTCTCTATCACGCAGTGGTAGAAGTTGCCCAGGATGTCAGTTGACAGATGGTTCTTCTTCAATGTCCTCAAGAAGAAGAGGCGCTGATGGGCCTTCTTGATCAGGCTGGTGGTGTTAACTGACCAGGACAGGTCCTCCGAGATGTGGGTCCCCAGGAATTTGAAGCTGGGGACACATTCAACAGCTATGCCATTGATATGGATGGGGTCATGTGTCTCTTCCCTCTCCTTCCTGTAGTCCACTATGAGCTCCTTGGTTTTGCTGGTGTTAAGGAGCAGGTTATTGTCAGCGCACCAAGTAGCCAAGTGCTCAACCTCTGCCCTGTAATCTGACTCGTCGTTGTCCCTGATGAGTCCAATCACCGTGGTGTCATCTGCGAACTTTATGATGGAATTGGATCCATACATAGGCCTGCAGTCATGGGTGTAGAGGGAGTAGAGGAATGGGCTGAGCACACAGCCCTGTGGTACACCAGTGTTGAGTGTGATGACGGAAGAACGGTTGGGGCCTGACCTAACATGCTGGGGTCTGTTGGTCAGAAAATCCATGATCCAGTTGCAGGTGGAGGTACTGATTCCCAGGTCCCCAAGTTTGGTGAGCAACTTGGAGGGGATAACTGTGTTGAATGCTGAGCTGAAGTCAATAAACAGCATTCTTGCGTAGGTGTTCTTGTCATCCAGGTGTGAGAGTACATAGTGCAGCGCTGTAGAAACCGCATCCTCTGTACTCCTGTTGCTCCGGTAGGCGAACTGATGAGGGTCCAGTGTAGGGGGCAGGCCTTTTTTGAGCTGTGCCAAGACCAGTCGCTCAAAGCACTTCATGACTATGGGCGTCAGTGCCACAGGGCGATAGTCATTTAGGCACGATGGTGTTGAATGTTTCGGCACTGGTACTATTGAAGTGGTCTTGAAGCACGCTGGTACCACGGCCTGGGCCAGGGACAGATTGAAGATGTCTGTGAAGACCCCTGCCAGCTGCTCAGCGCATGCCCTCAGCACACGCCCAGGAATGCCATCAGGGCCAGCAGCCTTACGTACGTTGACATGACTCAGTGCATTACGGATGTCGGTGTGGGTGAGTGTGAGGTGGTGGAGGTCATCAGAGGGTGGGAAATTGATGTTCTTTTCATTGTTGTCCTTGTCAAAACGAGCATAGAAGTTATTTAGCTCATTGAGAAAGGGCACAGTCATGGCTATAGGTATGGAGTTGCTGGGCTTATAATCAGAGATAGCTTGAATGCCCTGCCACATACGTCGGGGGTCAGAGTCCCCAAAATGTTCCTCCACCTTCAGCTTGTAACTGTGCTTGGCCTTCTTGATGCCCCTCTTCAGATCTGCCCTGGATGAACTGTAGGCCTGTGCATCACCAGATCTAAAGGCATTGTTACGTGCTTTTAGCAGAAGTCGTACTTCTCTGTTCATCCACGGCTTCTGATTTGGGTACGTGGTGATCTGTCTTTCCGTGGTGACACTGTCAATAGTGGTGTTGATATGGTCCAGGACTGAGTGGGTGTAAGAGTTGATGTTTATGTGGGAGCCACAGGTAGCCTGAGAGGTGAATATACTCCAGTCTGTGTTCCTAAACTTCTCCTGGAGTACAGAGTCAACCCCCTCTGGCCACACTTTGATGGTCCTCACTGATGGCTTCACCCGGTTGATGAGCGGTACATACTTGGGGGTAAGGAACAAGGATAAATGATCAGACTGACCTAGGTGGGGGAGGGGAGTTGCTGTGTAGGCTCCCACAATATTGGTGTAAACATGGTCCAATGTTTTGTCCCCTCTTGTGTGACAGGAGACATGCTGGTAGAATTTAGGAAGCACTGTCTTGAGGTTAGAGTGGTTAAAATCACCCGCCACAATAAATGCTGCCTCTGGGTGTGCAGTTTGTTGTTTGCTAATAGCTGCATGCAGTTCTTTCATAGCAAGCTTAGCATTAGCATCCGGAGAAATGTAAGCGGCTGTTATGATGGTACAAGTGAACTCGCGTGGCAGATAGAAAGGTCTACATTTAACCATGAGAAACTCCAGGTTAGCTGAGCAGTGTCTCTCAACAGTGACAGAGTTCGTGCACCAAGCCTTGTTAATATAAATGCACAATCCCCCCCCCTTGTCTTACCGGAGTCAACTGCTGCTCTGTCTGCCCGGAGCGTGTGTAGGCCGGCTAGCTCTATAGCATTGTCGGGTAGCGAACATTTAGCATAGCAAACAACATGTGTGCATAGCATTTGCACACATATAAAAACATAAATCTAAAAGTCAAAGAATATATTACAAATTTGACTCAGTTCAGCAACGCTGCTGCTTTTTTTTATTTTAAACTTTGTAGCATTGGCAGCATTTCACTGGTCAGGACCACGTAAACATGCATTCTGAAGTTTTAAGTGCAAGTTTATACAAAACTTTAAAGTTGAGTATTTAAGTAAACATTCAGATGAAATTCAAATTGCCACTTTATGCATGAGGTAAAAAATGCTGTAAATCTGAAAATAAAGGAACTAGCCCTTTAAGTTGTATTTTTCTTTTCATCCATTATTATTATCATAAGTATTCTCCTGGTCCTTGGTTTATTTAGTAGTGTTTCTGATATTTTCTGTCCATTCTTAGTTTATAGGTTTGCTCTTATTTTGAAGTCATACCTGTTATATTTCCTGTAGCCTTGTTGTTGTAGTCCTGCTTCCGGTTCATCGTTATGATTTGCTATTTACGTTTCTATTAGCAGCTCTGCGATCCACATGGTGAGGACATCGACGGCCTCACTCACACCATCACGGACTACATCAACTTCTGTGTGGACAACACCGTACCCACCAAGACAATACGGTGTTGCTCGAACAACAAACCCTAGATCAACCCTGAGATAAAAACACTTCTGAGAGAGAAGAAGAGGATCTTCAGGTCGGGGAACAGGGAGATGCTGAAGTCCGTACAGAGGGAGCTGATGAGGAAGATCAGAGAAGGCAAGGACAGCTTCAGGGAGAAAGTGGAGGACAAGCTGCAACAGAACGACATCAGCGGGGTCTGGAGAAACCTCAAAACCATCTCTGGGCTCCAGAATACCTCCTCCCTGGCCACGGGGGGCAGGGAGTGGGCGAACAATCTGAATCTGTTTTTTAATAGGTTTGACCAACCGCCCTCCCCCCTGACTGCACACCAACCACTGCTGCCTCTAAAGTCATCAAGACCTGCTGTCCACACCCCATTCCACCAACACCCCCCCACTCCCAGCACACAGCCCCCCCAACCTGACCCTCACTAAGACCCAGGTGAGGACGGAGCTGAGGAAGATCAAGGCGAGGAAGGCCTCGGGACCGGACGGCATCAGCGCGAAGCTCCTCAAGTCCTGCGCAGACCAGCTGTGTGGGATTGTGGAGCACATCTTCAACCTGAGCCTGAAGCTGGGGAGGGTACCACAGTTGTGGAGAACATCTTGTGTGGTACCTGTACCAAAGACTTCCCACCCCAAAGACCAGAACAACTACAGACCAGTGGCCCTGACGTCTCACCTGATGAAGACCCTGGAGAGACTGCTCCTTGCTCACCTCCGCCCCCTGGTGGGGCCAGCGATGGATCCATTCCAGTTCACCTACCAGCATGGCATTGGGGTGGAGGATGCAGTGATCTTCCTCCTTCACCGTTCCCTGTCCCACCTGGAGAAGCCCAGGAATGCGGTGAGGATCATGTTCTTTGATTTCTCCAGTGCTTTCAACACCATCCAACCGATGATCCTGAAGGACAAGCTGCTGTGCGTAGGGGTGGACCAGCACCTGTCATCATGGATCCTGGACTCCTTCACTAACCGGCCACAGTTTGTGAGAACCCGGGATTGTGTGTCGGACACGATCATCGGCAGCACGGGGGCCCCCCAGGGAATGGTTTTGGTTCCCTTCCTGTTCACCCTTTATACTGCGGACTTCTCACACAACACAACACACTGCCATCTACAGAAGTTCTCTGACGACTCTGCGATCGTCGGCCTTATCTCCAATGGAGATGAAGCTGAGTACAGAGGACTTATCCAGGACTTCGTGGACTGGTGCCATCGGAACTGCCTCCAAATCAACGCGAGGAAAACTAAGGAGCTGGTGGTGGACTGCCGCAGGCAAGGACAACCCCTCACAGCACCAGTGAACATCCAGGGAACAGACATTGAGATGGTGACATCCTACAAGTACACGTACCTGGGTGTTCATCTGAACAATAAACTAGACTGGTCACACAATACCGACACACTCTACAAGAAGGGACAGTGCAGGCTGTTCCTACTGAGGAGGCTCAGGTCTTTTGGTGTACAAGGGGTGCTCTTGGAGACATTCTACGACACGGTGGTGGCATCAGCCATCACTTTTGGAGTGGTCTGCTGGGGCAACGGCATTACAGCAGCCGATAGGAAGAGACTGAACAAAGTAATCAAGAAAGCTAGCTCTGTCCTGTGGCAGCGCCTTGACCCAGTGGAGGAGACAGGAGAAAGAAGGATGGTGGCTAAACTGTCATCTCTGCTGAAGTCCGAGTCCCACCCTATGCAGGACATACTGAACGCACTGAGGAGCTCATTTAGCAGTAGACTACATCATCCTAGGTGCGCGACCGAGAGGTCTTGCAGGTCCTTCCTACCTACGGCTGTCAGACTGTATTACCTAAGCAGGGCTGTTCGCAGAGATAGCAAAAAAAACGTGACGACCTAATAGTATTGAATGCAAAAAACGCAACAGACTTACACAAATGGTCCCCTCCAGTATACAACTAGGACAATATCAGTCGCTACGGAGGGTGACAATATGTATGGGTACATATTCATACCATGTAGGGTAACTAAACAGACGGTTATGCTGTTTAGTTCATCTAGCTACAATGCTCCGCACTGTGTATATATACAATGATCCCTCACTTATCGCGGTTAATGGGTTCCAGAACCGACCGCGAAAAGTGAAAAACCGCGAAGTAGCGTCACCCCAATGACGTCATCCATAAACAATACGTACGTTCATTCTCTCACTCTCATATGATACGTGTGTGTGTGTGTACGTGTACATACATACATAGATGTAAACAAAGTGTACATAAATATGTTTTTAGAACTCTTTTATTCTTATAACAAGATACGTAACTCAAGATGAAAATGATTTACTGCACAGGTTAATGAGAGCTTTACTGCTCCTCAGGTGACGCCTCATCGTGAGGTGCTGGAGGCGCAGGATCATCGAGGGCAGCTTCCGATAGAGCTGAAGCTGCAGGAGGCGGCGTAGTGCCTCGACGGGAAGACTATTTCGCACAAAATGGCACAAGAGAACAGCAAAAAGTTCCACGCGGCGAGACTAAGTAACACGAGCGATAAAAAGCAATGAATGCGGTCTTTCTTCCCTTCATGGGTGCTCGGCAGGAAGAGGAGGTGGGTGAGACGTCTCGGCCAATCAGCTTGCGGGGTGAAACGTCTCGGCCAATCAGCTTGCGAGATTTCCGAGCCCAGCCAACACGACAACAGCGAACAGAGAGTTGTGCTGCTCTCCGTGTTGACACGTGATGGTCTAATGTAGTCTCCCTGCCTTCTGCTAGCGCCCGCCCATTATTTCTCAATTTTGAATTTTTGATGAATATTTTTGAAAAATCCGCGATGCACTGAGGGCGCGAAAGGTGAAGCGCGAAGTAGCGAGGGATCACTGTATATATATTTATATATTTATATGTACATATGTATATTCACTGCTCTTATTTTCTTATCTTCTAAATCATTGCTCTGAGTGTTGCTGTCACTGTGCTGTTGCAATCCTGGAATTTCCCCATTGTGGGACTAATAAAGGCTTATCTTATCTTATCTTATCTTATCTTATCTTATCATATTACCTAACTCTCATCAGCTGTAACTTTCCGCTGAAAGGTAAACCCATGTTATGTCTTCGTTCCTGTCATTTTCCATGCTCCCATCTGGTTTGTACTTTAAGTTTTGTTCTTTTGTTTACGTTTCACTTTTAGCATCTTCCAGACTCTGAGCTGGAAAAACAGTGGCTGGTGATGCGCAACACACTTCCTTCTGTTCGTTCTTGACAGAATTCGGCATGCTCCTTTACCGTGATATTTGTGCAAGTATTTTATCAAGTTGGTGATGTTAAAATTGTAAACTCTAGTACCACACAACAAACACACTGCGGCGAGTCCCACAGACATGCCCCAGTGACACGTGACACTTGTTTCTTCTGCATATGGAAGCCGCGCACAGCGTGACTGAGAACGTGATCATGCCTTCATGTTGATATTATTAATGTATTGGATCGGTACATTACTTTTGTTCCTTACCAATACCAACCCAACCATTTTGCATGGATCAAACCTGATACCGATACGGTGGATTGGAGCGGCTCATCCCTACACTGAACATCCTCCTGTGGTTTGCATCGTAACCATGAGGTCACCAGACAGCTCCACAAAGATCGTAATTTTTTTTTTTTTTTTTTTTATTTAAGTTTTTGTAAAGGGTATACAGGTCGTTACAGCAATGCATTGTTTACATTTTCATCACATGTTCCCTTATTTTCTGATATCTGACAACATTGGAAGATTAATTCTTACAACACCCCTTTTTTTTTTTAAAGTGAAAGAAAAAGTGAAATTAAAGAGAAAAAAAAACAAAAAACAAATAACAAAAAAAACAAACAAACCAGTAAAAAACAAACAAAAAGAAAAAGTAAGTAAATAAAGATAAAAGAGCATCTGAGTAGCGTTGGAACAAAGAGCGGAACCATTATTGAAATGGTATTTGTCAAAGATTAGATCTAATGGAAGACACATATGCGGTCCAGGGTTGCCAAAAGTTCATGAACCCATCCATGTCCTGTCTCAGTGCGAATGTCAACTTTTCCATCGAGTAAATGTCTTGGATCACGTTAGTCCAATCTTCAGGTGTAGGACAGTCCTTCAACATCCATTTTTTAGTTAGAGCTTTTTTGCTTGCCAATATTAAAACATTGAATAAGTATTTTTCTCCTCGTCTTTCCAGTGAGTCCGGTAGTAAACCCAAATACAAAGTTACAAAAGAAAAGGGAACTGTAATTTTGAATATTTTCCCCAATATTGTCTGTACCTTGGTCCAATATTGGTGGATAACTGGGCATGACCAAAACACATGAAAATGATTTGCAGTCTTTTCACCACACAAGCGCCAACAGTTCAATCCCTTATGGGTAAATTTGTTTTGTGCAGGTGTTCTGAAAAATCTTGCAAAGTTTTTCCATCCAAATTCTCTCCACTGCAGGGATGAGGTACTTTTCCATTGCTGTTTATTTAGCTTTTCCCATATTTCCAGTTGTAAAGTGAAATTCCCCTCTTTTTCCCATCTCTCTTTTATATAAGATGTGTTGTCTCCTTTTAAGTCTTGAAGACCTTGGTATATTTTAGAAATGTATCTGATCCCTGGGATCCCTTTATATGCCATTAAGAAGACCTTCAGAACACCTGACTGGGCCCTTTCCAAAACCTCCTTTTTAAGTATATTGTTTATGTGGTGTCTAAGCTGGAAGAACCTGTAAAGGTCTTGATTTATTAGGCCTTGTTTTTTCAAATCTTCAAAACTTCTTAAGATTTGCCCTTTAAAAAAATCGTAATATTTTATCAGCCCTTTCTCCTTCCACTTTTTAAATCTGGTGTCTGTTTTATTAGGAGTAAAGTCCTGATCATAGGCGATCCATTGCAGAAGTCGATAGGGCTCTTTAGTTTGATTCTCTCTGACTATCTTAAACCAAATTTTTAGCGGGGTCTCTATCCACGGGTTAGTGTTATTCAAAAGCTTAGGTAAGGCATTGTTCCCTATTATCGCCTGTAGGGGGATGTCACTTGTTATTTGGCATTCGATCTCCTTCCATTGTGCAGTGTAGACTGGGTTACATATCTCTACTAAAGTTTTAATTTGTGCGGCTTTAAAGTAGTCCCTGATATTTGGCAGCGCGAGCCCACCTTTGTCTTTGTTTAGCTGTAGGGTTCTATATCTGATTCTAGGTCTCTTGCCCTGCCATATGAATCTTGAGATCCTTCTGTCCAGCTCCTGCCATGTTTTTTTGGGAGGTTCTACCGGTATTGTTTGGAAAAGGTATAGAAGACGTGGAAGTATATTCATTTTGACTGCTTCAATTCTTTGTGCAGTACCCAAGAATGGTATCATATTCCATCTTGCTAGGTCAGATTTTATTTTTGTCACCAGTGGATCATAGTTTAGTGATATAATTTTGTTGAGTTGTTTCGGGATATTGACCCCCAGATATTTCATAGATTCCGACTCCCAGTTAGTTTTGAGTTTGCTTAGTGAATAATGATTTGGGTCATAGTTGAATGTTAAAACTTGGGTTTTATGCATGTTTAATTTGTACCCTGATAAATCTCCATACTCTGAAAAAACTGAGGTTAGTTCTGGTAAAGAAGTGTCCGGCTGCCCTAGGTATATTAAAATGTCATCAGCAAAGAGTGCTATTTTATGTTCCTTCTGACCAAGTGTAATACCTTGATTTTTTTGGTTTTGTCTTATCCATTGGCTCAGAGGTTCTATGAAGATTGCAAAGAGCAGTGGAGACAGGGGGCAGCCCTGACGACATCCTCTTTCCAGTTCAAAAGATGATGATAAATTACCGTTAATCCTTATTTTAGCTGTTGGTTTTTTATATAATGCCTGTATAGTTCTAATGAAGTTGTTATGAAAATTGAAACTGGATAAGATTCTATATAGAAAAGACCAGTCAACCGAATCGAATGCTTTTTCAGCATCTAATCCCAATATGACTGCATTTAAGTTATATTTTTTTATATGATGAATTATGTGTAAAGTGCGTCGAATGTTGTCTTGTGTCTGTCTTTGTCTTATAAAACCTGTTTGGTCTAAATGAATTAGGTCTGTCAGTATATTTTCTAACCTTTTGGCAAGGATAATGGTAAAAAGCTTATAGTCCTGATTTAGTACACTGATTGGTCTGTAGTTGGAGCACTCTAGTTTATCCTTTTCAGGTTTAGGTATAACTGCAATGACCCCTTCTCTCCAGGAGGGGGGGATTTCCCCTGTGTGGAGGACATAATTAAATGTTTTCAGGAGGAGATAGTTGCTGTTTAAAGGTTTTGTACCACTCTGCTGTATAGCCATCAGCTCCTGGGGATTTGTTAGCTTTAAGTTTCATAATTGCTTTTTCCAATTCTTTAGGATGTATTTCTGACAGTAGTGTTTTATTTTGTGACTCCGTAAGTTGGGGAAGGTTTAATGTGTTTAGGAATGCCTCGGATGCGTTTTTATGTTTTTTGTGGGAGTATAAGTTCTTATAGTAATTCTCGAAGTTTTTAAGAATATCCTGAATTCTGAATTTTATTTCCTTTGATACTGGGTCTCTGATTTTGTAGATTGCTCTTTCTGTTTGATGTTTCCTCAATTTATAGGCTAGCAATTTTGCCGATTTACTGCCTGCTTCATAGTATTTTTGTTTCAGAAATGTAAGTTTCTTCTGGATTTCTATTGTGTAGATCTCATTTATTTGGTTTTTAATTTCCTTAATCTTGAGCGAGTCAGTAGAATGAGTGTTGCCTTTGTGTTCTTTTTCTAGGTTCCTAAGTTCTGACTCTAATGTGGATAGTTTTTCTTGTCTTAGTTTCTTTTGGGTTGCCAGTTTTGCAATAATCTTTCCTCTTATTACAGCTTTGCATGCATCCCACAGTATTAAAGGGGATACTTCTCCATTATCGTTATCTTCCAAATATCTGAGAATATCTGATTCCAATTCATCTTTCAATGGTCCTTTCAGGACATTTGAATTTAACCTCCAAGAAAATGTATTATTTGTGTATTTTTGGATATTTAAGTCCATGTAGATCGGACTGTGGTCGGAGAGATCCATCAGTCCTATTTTACATGTTTTTACTCTTCCAATGTCTCTATTAAACATAAAAAAATAGTCAATCCTTGAGTAAGATGAATGTGGAGTTGAGTAAAATGTATAGTCTTTTACACTGGGGTTGAGTTCCCTCCACACGTCACAGATTCCCAATTCTTTTAGTAGCATCCGAGTCTTCCTGTTTTGGGTGTTATTTTGATGTGGGGAATTACCAGAAGCATCCCAGTATGGATTCAGTCTAAGATTGAAGTCCCCACCACATATCACTAAACCTTGAGCTTTAGTTATCATTAGGTCGAATACATTTTTATAAAATTTCCAGTTAGCCCCTGGGGGAGCATACACATTCAGCAGGGTGATATCTTCTCCCTCTAGCCGCCCAGTTACCAAACTGTATCTCCCTTCTTTATCTTTGTGTTCTGATTTTTTTTCAAATGTAATTTTGGTTGATATCAATGTCGCTACTCCCCTCCTCCTCCCTGATTTATATGAAGATGAAGAGATCATTTTAAACCCTTGTCTACTGAGTTTATTGTGTTCCACGTCTGTTAGGTGGGTTTCTTGTAAAAATATTATTCCTGCTTTGTCTTTTTTCATTTTGCCTAGAATCTTGGATCTTTTAACTGGATTCAGGATTCCTTTTACATTATATGAAATTATTTTGGTTACACCCTGTTTCTCCATTGTGTTGTTTTGTTTAGTATAACTGTGTGGTGGCCCTCTTTTGTGCTACTCAGAAACTGAAAGAACATTAAAAACAAGAAAAACATTAAGAACATAGTGTAAAAAACTTTAAAACAAAAAGCTGTCATAAGAACTTCCTGAGCTGAGGTCTTTTTAAAGACCCTGTAAGAGCCTTGATGGAGTGAAGGCCCTGAGGGAAATTCCTCAAACTCTGTTACGTGTTGAGGGCCCTCTCTTACCACTGAAAGTAGTCCCATGCTTTTAACGTGAGTTTCAGAACCCAATCCAAACTTGTAATGATTTTTTTTTTTTTCCTTTTATGCCTAAACCCTGTGAAATTGTGTGCACCCTCCCACCCCCATCACATCAAACATTCACGCAAAAACAGTATTTGTTAGTATGAGGAGAACATGTGGATTATTGTCACATTTCTATTTTAACAAGTTTTTTTTTTTTTTTTTTTTTTTATTACAAAGACTTATTTGTTTCAAATAATATGATTGTTCCATGAAATGTTTTACCACATGCTGAATATGCATCTCCTTTAATGTTTGTTACCTTGTATGAGGGGGGTTGGATGTGCGGATTGATTCAAGAGAAAGGAAAAAAAAAAAAAGGTCGCTATTCCAACCTGAAAACGGATAGTTTATCCGCGACGCTCTGGTGCTGGGTTTCCCGCTGCTGGTCCGTGGATTTTGAGGGTCTTTGTGTTGTCCATGTTTGCGCTTTGATCTTCTCACTCGGGTCTGCTGCGGGTTTAAATACCGTTACCGGGAGCCCTCTTTTCGCCATGTCAGCTGTTGCTTCTTCCGCCGAATTATAGAGACACGTTTCATCGCCGTAGAAGACCCTTAACTTCGCAGGAAATGGAGTCTGAAAGCGCAATTTCTTCTCTCTTAACACCTTTTTCGCGTCATTGTATTCCCTGCGCTTTTTAAGGACCTCCGGGGCGTAATCGTGTTCCACGTAGACTTTTCTCTCCTGGTGCATAAATCCTTTTTTCTGCCAGGCCAGTCTTACAACCTCTTGTTTTATTTTGAAATTGGAAAATCTTACCAACACCGAACGTGGGGGCGCTTCCGCCGCCGGCCTAGCGGCTAATGAACGATGTGCCTTTTCTATCTTCAAGTCGGTGGTTTGTGGAATATCCAATTTCTCTCTTAGTAAGGATTCCACGCATTCTGCCATTGAGTTAAAACCATTTTCGGTTCCTTCTATCAGACCATGAATTCTTATGTTGTCTCTTCTTTGTTTTCCTTCTTGGTCGGTTAGCTTAGCCTCTATAGCTGCTTGTCTTTTGCGTAGGTCTAGCACAGAATCTTCGAGCACTTTTATTCGATCTTCTGTTTCCAAGATTCGGTTCTCGGCCTGGTCCACTCTGCTGTTTGTCCTTTTCAATTCTTCTCTGAATTCCCGAAATTCGGCCGTAACTTCTCGGCGAAATCGTCGTAGCTCCTCAAATAGTGATTTCAGGCTAACCCTTTTGTTAGCTATCACCAGTTCCTTGTCTTCTGAACGGAGATCTTCCAGTTCAGATTCTCCGGCCGATACGTGTCCTGGCCTGGAGAATTTCAGTTTCTTCTGTTTTCCTTTAGACATGATGATTTTGTCTTTTGATTTTCACTCCTCCAAAAATCCGTTAAGTTTGATTTTCAAGGTGTTATCCTGGATTGGGTCTGAGAGCTTCAGTGTTAAGCTGCAGTCGCCATGGCGTCCAGACCGGAAGTCCAAAAGATCGTAATTTTAAGATGAAAAATAAAACACAAATTTAAAAGAAAAATGTTGCAAATTTATGAGAAAAAAGTTGCACAATTAAGAGAAAAATGCCCTAAATTTTCAAGAAAAAGAGTACAAATTGAAGAGAAATAAAACAAAAATGTCACATATCAGTTAAAATATTTTGTTTCTCTTGCTTGTAAACCTTGGGTCTCATTTTTGTTAAAAAAAAGAACCCCCCCCCCCCAAAAAAAAAAAACTCAATAAGGGGTGTGAATTGTCAGAGACCTCACGATACAGTACCCAACATAACTGGATTGCAATGCAATACTACCATGATACTACGATACCTTATGTACACTACTGTTCAAAAGTTTGGGGTCACTTAGAAATTTCCATATTTTTGTAAGAAAAGCACTTTTTTTTCAATGAAGATAACTTTAAACTAATCAGAAATACACTCTATACATTGCTAATGTGGTAAATGACTATTCTAACTGCAAATGTCTGGGTTTTGGTGCAATATCTACATAGGTGTATAGAGGCCCATTTCCAGCAACTATCACTCTGGTGTTCTAATGGTACAATGTGTTTGCTCATTGTGTCAGAAGGCTAATGGATGATTAGAAAACCCTTGTACAATCATGTTAGGTCTGCAATGCTGTAATTGCTGCAAATGGAGGATTCTTTGACGAAAGCAAAGTTTGAAGGAAAAAATTATTATTTCAAATACAAATCATTATTTCTAACATTGTCAATGTCTTGACTATATTTTCTATTCATTTTACAACTCATGGTGGTAAATAAGTGTGACTTTTCATGGAAAACACAAAATAATTGTCTGGGTGACCCCAAACTTTTGAACGGTAGTGTATATTGCAATACACCTCCCCCCCCCCAACGGCAAATTTTGTCTCCAAAGCATGGCTGTCAATGTCATGGTCCGTGTGCTTACTCTGTCTGCACTCGGGCTGTGCGGTAGTTCTCCGTTCTCCCCGCTTGCGCACTTCTAGACTTTTATTATGACAGCGTCTCGGCGGGGCTTCCGGCTGTCAGTGGAGCCCCGCTGGACGGCCTGATTCCAATCAGCTGATGATCCTTCATCAGCTGATTAATCTGTTAAGCACTATTTAAGGAGCAGCTCTGTTTGCTTGGGGCTGCGACCTTGTCTGCCTTCCAGTCTGGCTTCCCTAACCCCGAAGCCAGTTCTTCCCAGCGTTCAGGTTCCGCCCTCGCTGATTATATGTAAGTGTCTTGTCTTTATTTGTGTTTTGCCCCACGAGGCTCATTATTTTGTCACCCTGTCTTTATTTAATAAATGTACGAACTCAACGGCTGCCTGCAGTGTGAGGGCCATCCATAACAGTAGGTCGCAGCCCACCATGAGTTTGTTTAATTGGACTTGAAGTTCCCCTGTTCAGCGTACCAGCGTGCTGGGAGATGGCGCCGCCGCTCAAGGGCTACGCTATGAGCCTGGGCTACAAGCTAATTATGGCTCTCATCGAGATCGACGGAATCCTTTCCAATGCTCGTAGCCATCGCTTCCCCAGCGGCTTGCGCTGGTACCTGGACCTCGCTGAGGCAACCATTAACCGCCATCCCCGCTACGCTGACCATCCTGAGATCACAGCGAGGAGTGCGGACATCGCTGCTCAGCGGGAGAAGCTCCATGGGCTGGAGGGAAACTCCGGCAGGAAGCCGAAGAGGAGGCATCCCCGCTCCTCGCTTCGGGATCCCGTTCCTGTCCCCGTTCCAGGCCAGGAGTTCGCACCGCCCAGGGGTGATCCCCGAAGGAGTGAGACGTCAGTCGGGATTCCCCCGGAGAAGTTACAACTGACAGCTGTTTCCATCCGGGACCGAGTGGCTGCAGCTCGCTCCGCCGTCCACCCCATGCAGATCATCAAACATGTGAAGGCAGCAGTCAGGCTGGTGGAGAGGAATCCGGAGCTCAGTGATTATCCAGAGTACGCCGACTTGCTCGCCTCCATTTCCGCGCAGGAGCGGCATTTCCCTAAGCTCTCCTTCGCCTCGCCCTCTGCTGGTAACCGTCGTCACACGGCCAACAGTAAGCATCAGCGAGAACCCCGTCCGGATCCTGTTCCAGGTCGCCAGAAGAACTCTACCTCTCAATCAGCTGCCTCTTCTGCGTCTTGTCAGGAGGGAATCCCCGAAGCCTCTCCCCCCCACGTCATCTTTCCCTGCTGTCCCGTCAGCTCCTCGTGCCCGGATCACCTCAGCTGTCGTCCCCTCCTCCTCGACGTCTTCCCCGGCCGCTGTGAGTGCCATGAGTCCTGCTTCAGCGAAGCCTGTCGTCGGTCCATTGCGAGCGGCTCCTCCTCGTCCTTCCAGGGGGCCCTCCGTCACCATCCAGCGGGGAAAGGGAGGAACAAAGTCCACTGCAGCGGGTTCTATCGGGCCTCTACGGATCAGGCAAGTGACTTTTCATTCTGTTCCCTCATTGGGTGAATTTCCTTGCTTAATTCCTGGGGGCGGAGTTCGGGGTTCACAGTCCCCTGAACTTCCTCCACCTGCTGCAGTAACTAGTAATGGACCTGCTACCTTTGTGTCTCCTTTCCCAGAGCGTTCCGCAGCGCTAGGCCTATGCCGCTGGACGAGGAGGGAACCTGCGGCCCTGGAGAGCCTGGTTCCAGCCCCGCAGCCACGTCATGGGCAGAGGAGGAGAGCAGACTGCAGTTTGGAGCCTGCGCTGACGACGAAACGTCCCCGGGTCTCCATGGAAGAGCGGTCCAACTCAGCAGGTCGAGGATCTCCTGCCGCCATGCCGTGCGGGTCGTCGGCGTGGTCATCAGCGTTGGAGGGTCCTCAGGCTGTGGGATCCATCATGCCGGCTGCGGGGCCCGCTGTAGCCGAGTGGGAGCCAGAGGACGTCCTTCTGCCTTCTGAACCAGGATCGTCGAAGTCCTGGATGGAGACAGAACTCGAGTGCAGGCAAGTGCTCTATTTTATCTTCCTTCTATCCATTCTAGAGCATTTCTGCCTGCCTCTTGGGGAGACGAGTCAGGTGCAGCCATCCGCTGCATCCGGGCTTGTCTCACTGGGCTCTGTCGCTACCGGTGATCCTGATCCCGGTTCTTTGTCTTCTCCTGAGCCTTCTCCCAGGGTCACCGGTGCGGAGTCAATCCCGGTCGCTGTGTTGGAGGTTCCGGGTTCGGGTTTGGAGGTTGTCCCTGGTGCTGCGCCGACCCAGTCGAGGTCCATCACGGGGGTGGCATTGACCCAATCGGGGTCCGACGTGGGTGCTGCTCCGGCCCAATTGGGGTCCGTCGTGGGTGCTGCTCCGGCCCAATCGGAGTCCGTCGTGGGTGCTGCTCCAGCCCAATCGGGGCTGTACCTGTGTATCTTGGTCTATAGACCTGGGATTTCTGTTTGTGGCCTGTAGGCGTAGTGTTCCCTTATTTGCATTTATTATTCTGTCTGTTGTCCACCTGTGCATTATGGAGTATTTTTTGTGTTTTCCCATGCTCTGTAGTTGCTCCTTGTTGTATTTTCTGTCTTCACCCTTGTCACCAGGGTCTAACCCTCCTTAGCCTTCCCCCCCCCCCCCCCCCCCGGGGTGGTCCTGTTGACCTTTCAGGTGGGGGGGTTCGATGTTCCACGGCGTCTGGAATCCGCATCGTGAACGGGGGCAACTGTCATGGTCCGTGTGCTGACTCTGTCTGCACTCGGGCTGTGCGGTAGTTCTCCGTTCTCCCCGCTGGCACACCTCTAGTCTTTTATTATGACAGTGTCTCGGCGGGGCTTCCGGCTGTCAGTGGAGCCCCGCTGGACAGCCTGATTCCAATCATCTGACAATGTATGTATACTTTGCGTCATCTAGTGGACTGAAAACCCAATTCTTGATTAATACCCAAGAGTTACTATATATCATCAATGCATATATAATTCAAGAAATCTCTGTGTCTGTCTGTCTATCTGTCATGACCTTAGGACTCGCTAAAAGATCATAGGATCACCTATGATGTGCCTATGATGTCTACATGATGTCTATGTGATGTCATATAGACACCATAGTATAGAGTGATTCAAGAGAATCTATGTGTGTCTGTGTGTAATCAAAGATAGGCATCACTACAAGCAGTCTTGCTGAATACTGAGCAACTTATAAACTCAGTGGGACGAGACCAGATAGAGTGTTATAGACATCACGTAGACAGAAGAAGAAGAAGAAGAAGAAGAAGAAGAAGAAGAAGAAGAAGAAGAAGATTGTTCAGAACTCCTTATAAGAACTCCTTATAGAGTAATGAGGTAATCACCAGACGGCTGCACCTCGGACACAATCCAAGGACAGATAATTTTTTCACACATAAGGAGTTGTTCAGAACTTCTTATACAAAGATATAGAGTGATGAGAATCAAGTCAGTGACGGTAATGCACCTGTAAGCTGGTTGCCAACCGCCAATCACATCTAAAAGAAGAAGACAGGCATCACTCACAATCATAGGGCTTCAAAGATCAAAGGCAGGCATCACTCACAATCATAGGACTCACTATAACATCATCAAAGATCAAAGGCAGGCATCACTCACGCTCACTCATGATCGTAGGACATCAAAGATCAAATGTAGGCATCACTCACGATCATAGGACTCGCTATGACATCATCAAAGATCAAACGCAGGCATCACAATCATAGAACTTGCTATGTCATCATCAAAGATCATAGGACTCGCTATGACATCATCAAAGATCAAATGCAGCCATCACGATCATAGGACTTGCTGTAACATCATCAAAGATCATAGGACTCACTATGACACCGTCAAAGATCAAAGGCAGGCATCACTGAACGAGTGCTGACGTGCTTGCTTACACCCTTGCTTACACTGCTTTCTGTGGCATGCCAAAATACTTGCTTATACTTGGTTTCTACGGGCATGCACAGATATGCACTAGTCATTAATAAAAGATCAGTACGTTTGATTAGGTATCAGTGCTTTACAAATAGGGGTGGGCGGTATGGCCCAAAAATGATATCATGATATTTCACAATATTCAATTCAATTCAACTTTATTTATATAGCCCCATTTCACAACAACAGTCATCTCATAGCACTCTCAACTGTAGGGGAAACCCCCACAATTGTAGAAAGACTCCAGCAATCAGGTGATCCCCTGTGAGCAAGCGCTTGGTGACGGTGGGGAGGAAAAGCTCCCTTTTAACAGGAAGAAGCCTCCAGCAGAACCAGGTTCAGGGAGGGGCAGTAATCTGCTGCGACTGGCTGGGGGGTGAGGGGATAGAGAAGATGAAAAGAACAGACATGTAGAGAGCAAACAGCACGATGGGGACTCAATCTATGGGAGAGGACAAACAGATCTTAATGACCAGCAAAAAACAATATTTCATTGAGAGTGAAGAATGGAGTGAAGCCCAGTGCATTATTGGAGGCCCCCCGGCTGTCTAAATCTATTAGCAGTGTAACTAAGGGAGGGTTTAGAGACATATGATCCCTCCCTAATTGTAGGCTATATCAAAAAGGAAGGTTTTAACCCTATTCTTAAAAACAGAGATCGAGTCTGACTCCTGAATCCAGATTGGCAGCTGGTTCCACAGGAGAGGAGCTTGATAACTGAAAGCTCTGCCTCCCATTTTACTTTTGGAGATTCTAGGTATTACAAGTAATCCAGCATTTTGGGAGTGTAGTGCTCTGTTAGGATAATAGGGTAGTATCAGATCTTTTAAATAAAGAGGGGCCTGATTGTTTAGAGCTTTGAAAGTCAGAAGAAGGATTTTAAACTTAATTCTAAACTCTATGGGAAGCCAGTGAAGGGAGGCCAGAACCGGAGAGATATGATCTCTCTTTCTAGTACTTGTTAAAACTCTTGCTGCAGCATTTTGGATCAACTGAAGACTTTTTAAAGATGTTACTATATATCATGATATTTCTGTGAATTTTCGCGATAACGATATTCTTCGCGATATCACAGAATATAGTTTTTTGTTTTAGATTTATAAAGTACAGTTTCACAGTTTAATTATGTTCAACATATTCAGTAAAAACAAACTCTTATTTCTCTAGTTTATAAACAGCAGTTTAGAATGTGTTTCAAACTTTTTTTATTCTGCATCAAATATTACCAGAAAATATAATAAACCACCACATCTTAAGCGCACTGAGGGGTGGACTGGGACAAAAATTCAGGCCAGAAATTTGACTTCATCCTAGACCACCCTGTTGTTGGAAACCAGAAACCACCACAGTTTTAGTTGGCCAACATTTTAAAATAACAGGTATCAAACTAGTTATAAATGTAATTATAACCTTCACCTGGGAGGAAAATTATAAATTTGGATTTTAATAGTCAACTGATCTATTGATTATTAAAACAACTGATTGACTAATCTGTGTGGAGATCTGGGGAAACACATATAAAACAAACACAAACTTAATATTTTTACTACAGAAAAAAGCCTTATGCATTGTATCAAAGAAACCTTACCGTGAACCAACAAATCCAATATTCATTCAATTACATACTCTTAAATTTAGAGATCTGGTAGATTATAATGTTATTCAAATCATGTACAAAGCAAATAATAACCAATTACCTGTAAATATTCAGAGACTGTTTAAAAAAGGGAAAGCAAATATGAGCTAAGAGGTAACTCTGTTTTTAATAAGCCAAAGGTTAGAACAAATACAAAGTATCATTGCATGTCTGTCACTGGAGTTAAACTGTGGAACTGTTGCTCTGAAAATATTAAAACATGTTCAACTCTGAAGCAATTCAAAAAATTGTACAAAGATGAGAATATCTCCCAGTATCTCACTGTAAATGCTGGGAGATAAATTTGTAATAACTTAAAGGTTTGGGTTTTTTTTTTGTCTGCTTGTTCTATTTGATTTTTTTTGTTGATTTTGGGTAAGACTTAAATTTTTATGTTATTGATTTTAAAATTGTTACGGGGTAGGCACTATATAAGCACTAGCTTCAGCCTACACCCTTTCGGTTGTTCTTTTGTATGTTCTCATTGTATTGTATGTTTATTATTATTATTACCGAATAAATTCATTCATTCATTCATTCATTCATTCACTCATTCAATTCAAATCTGGTGCTGCTTCTGATTTCTTCACCTTTTCCAAATAAAAACACAAGGTAAGAGGCTTTAGGTAAAAAGTTACAATTCTGCATGAAAAAGGTCACGAATTTGTCACCAAAAATGTTCAAAATAAAAAAAAGGAGAAAATAAAACAAATTTAGGAGAGAACGGTAACAAGCAGATGAGAGTAAAGTTGGTACTGCAGACTACATATAGCCAGTAGTTTTGAAAATTATAAAGGTTTTTCTTAAAGTGAGGTAGTCGGATCCCGGAAAAAATTTTTTTTTTGCGTGCATGGAAAGAAAATCCTATAGACACATATAGCGCGATTGTCAGCGTGTGTGAATGACCTGTTCCACGAGCAAATGTACGTTTTTTGGTCCGTGGCTGTTTACATCGACCAGGATACTTCGTGCGCCGATGGGCCGTAGGGATCCCGTATTTTACATCTGGAAAAAAACAGTGAAACGGGAACAGCAAGAAGAGCCATAGTATCGTCGTCTAATTGTTTTATAACACATTTCATAAGTAATAATAGTAACATTTCCACAAAAAATGTGCTATATTAACAACATGATCGCATTTTGCACATGGCTCGCTCTCCGGGGGCGGCCCCGAGAAGTAAACAATGCAGGGACGCTTGAATTCTTTCTTCCCGAAAATATAATTTTTGAATATTAATTACAGCTAAACGGGAGCAGTTTCGATGCCGAAATTTCACATACAAATCCTAATATACGTGTTCTATACACCATCAGCTTTTGGGTATCCGACTACCTCGCTTTAAAACATTTGAATAGTCCTGAAAACATTGCCTTATAAATGTAAGAGCAATTTAGCTATGGTTAATGCAACCTATTTATTATATTTAAAAAAACGTAAACCCTAAACAACAGTATAAGCAGCTACAGCAGTATAATATAACCACAGACTCTCATTCACCACATTACTTCTGTCTTCATCTCATTTCTATGCTCTGGGGCATGAGGGGGCTTTGGTCATTTTAACATATTAAATTAATTTAGTGTTATTTCACTGGGTCAGGAAGAGGGTCTAAATAAAACAGGGAGGGAGTGGGGTTATTTAAAAGTATTATTTCATCATTTGGCCTACCTGTCTGCCGTTTTGTCAAACAAGACACTTCTGCAGGTATATGACCGCTGCATCAGACCTCCCGTCTCTCTCTTGTTCTCTCAGTTTACCCGTGTTAGAAATCTCCGTTGCACAGACAACTCCTGGGGCTGTTAATGGATTTTTTTCTTTCGGTTGGTTGAATAAATCAATCTGGAGCAGCCACAAGGGAATGAAAATAAACCTCTGGACACCTCAGAGTCCGGAAGTCAACAACATTGCTTCAGGGTGCAGTAAAACTTTTCACTGAAGCTGTGTTATTGATGTGCGGAAAAAAAATGCGGGCAGATTATCCGCATCACTGCACCGTTTTTTTTTGTTGTTGTTTTTTTTTAAGAAGGCACCCGTCTGAAACGGTCTTAAAACTAAATTACTTCCTCACAACTAGACACAGACATTCCAAGCACAGAGTGCCGCCTCTTGCGCCATGTTTTTTGTTGTTGTTGTTGTTTCTATGGTAACGGGTAACTTTCGTTGGCAGCGTAACGGACCCCAAATATCGAGATATTCATTTTTACACTGGTTTCAAAAATTATACCGGTATTGTCGTGAACGATACAATATGGCACACCCCTCTTTACAAACCGGTCTTTTGTCCCACCTCTAGTAATGATGGAGCACAGCGACTTATCGTTGGCACTATTAAAGGGGTTACTGACTGCATTTTTTCCACAAATTAACAACTCACACATGTCTTAATGAAGTGTTTGTGACATATTTTGTTCACATTTTCTTTAATTTTTTTTAATTATTGAGGCAAATTTGTTTTGTATTTTTTGCGGCTTTCTTGAAACTATCTGATTTAAAGCCTATCACTTTAAGAAACATCCTTCACCTATTCAGCTCCACCCTCCCTCTTACATCAGTTAGCCATTAGCTGACTAGCTTCCAGCCTTTAGCTTTCAGCCTCCTAGCTTGGATGAGCGGTGCTGGTTCACTGATCCACAGTCGATGGTGTATCTCTGTCACTCCGGCCCATCTCCCAGTAATTTTGCCATGATTCCACAAACGTTCTCGTTTAGTTACCTTTGGAAGTCCTTGAACATCAGCCCTACGGAACTGCATTTTTAAAACTGTGGCAGAAGGCTGGAGACACTAAGGTTATGGGTTAGTAATATCATGTCTGCATTGAAAGGAGGACTTACAGTACTTTCTGAAAGTTACTCTTTACAAAGTAGTTTTAGTTAATCCACCACACTCTGTTACATATGTTTTAAACCTGGTTAAACCCAGATCTTTTCTTAAAGTGACACTCCGGCAAAAATCTTTTTTTTTTTTCTGTTGTTAATGTGTCTGTAACATGTTTTTTGGTGACTTACAAGACATATCAAGAGCAAAATCATTGAAATGTCTCATATCTCTGTTTTTTTGCTGTAAAGTTTTACTTAAGCCCCCCCCCCCCCAAAAAAAAAAAAAATAATAAAAAAAAAAATGGGTGACTTTGGAGTGTTTCTAGCCACGTAAGCATTCCTGCTTAGCCTGATTGGTTATAACATTAACCAATCAGGCTAAGCACTGGGCATGACTACAGACCTGAGTTCACTACCTCGGGGTAGAGAGAGTAGCCGAGGAGTAAAAAAAAAGAGCCGAGGAGCAGCAGGACCTTTTACAAGTTGGGAAAGATGACAGATTATATGTGTTCAGTTTTTGGGTGTGTGAGCAAGTAATCCTCTTCTTTTAAATTACATGTCTTACCCACAGACATGAAAATACAACAGCAATGATTAATTTTATTTGGAATAACCTTAGTATCCCTGCTAGAATACCAGAGAAGACACAACTTTGCAGCCTCCATTACCCTTCATGCCGGGGGAGATGGAGGAATGGGAGGCACACAGAAGGCCAAACCAGAGAGAGATGTCTGCTCTTTGGGGGACGAAGGTGCCAAGACTGCCACCCGCCCACACATTGTGCAACAGCCAGGGTGAGTCACGCGTTGCACAATGGTCACGGTCAGCCAGCCGTTGCAGTCATGGTTCCACGGCGGTGGGCGGGTGCACTGGACTGCCGGCCCCAAGTAATCTGATCTTGGTGAGACCGTGGTCTCGGTGAGCTGCTCTCAGCTCACTTCGTCAGCGAACAGGATGCAGCGCCGCTCACTGGAAACCCCCAGTGAGCTGCTCTCGGTGAGACCGTGATCTCAGCGAGCTGCACTCAGCTGCCGGTGGACGGGGCGCCACGCCACTCGCCGGGACATCCTCAGCAAGTGAGCAACCAGAGACTGGCAGGGAGCCATCCAGCCTCCACGCGGGGCCGGGCAGCGACTTTCTGCTCCACCAAGAATGATCCTTCCTCAAATTGGATCGCCTTCTCGTAGCCCTGGCTCAAAGTCTTCTTCTTCCAGCTACTGGTGGGCAGGAGTATGGGTGGAGCTAATTAGAATATCCATAATTCTGTGTAGGGCTGTGCGATATAACAACATATATCGGATGACAATATAAAAACGTCTATCATTTCATAGAATACGCTATCATTCATATCATTATTTAAAATGCACATACTGCCATTTCTTGAGCAAAGCTCCTCACACTACTTATCAGCATCCTGCCTCTCCCCCGCAGTGACCGTAGCATGTGTGTCGTGTGGCTAGGCTGTCCGGTGGTTGCTGCAGCCTTATTCATGTTGCATTTCCCCCCTAGTCTACTTTGGTCCATGCGCGCTTTGGATGAGCCCGGCACGCATGCAATGCTGTTCATGCTCACTTTTTTCATCTGCCCAGGCCAAGCGGTTGACACATGCGCACAACCATCATTTGTAGTTTCACTCCCACCTGATAGGTAATGCCAATGCGCTGACGTGCAAGGATTTTCACCAACGAAGAAACGCTCCTTGCTTTCTGCTGCTTGACTTCCCGGTTTTCACTCCTTTTCCACGAAGATGCTGCTGCTGCTGCTGAAGTATATACAGTGTATGTACAGTATGATTCACGTATGTTTATTCTCGTCTTCTGCTTCCTTGTTGCTTTCTTCATCTACTTTGTCTTGGTATGCTGTGCTAATATCGCCACCTCGTGAATGGGATGTTCAGTCTTGTGCATGCGCTTTTTAACGCGTTCAGGTCGTGGGCAGGCGGCGCGGTCACAAAATTTGGTCCTCACGCGGTCGTCCGCGGTCAAGTACTGTGAACACTAGCGGAGTGGAGACGATGACGTAAATTTCGTCACACAAAGTTTCCGGTTACACGTACGCAGACAGTAGAGGGGCCAAGATGTGTAGAGTGATGATACAGAGTGAAGTATGAGGAGACAAAGAAGAGTGATGTCTGAAGATAGAGTTGGGGTTCGATTGGACACAGCAATGATGATAGAAGGACTAAAGCTCCTGACCAGATAGAGTGATGATATAGAGTGAAGTACGTGGCAGTAATGCACCTATAAGCTGGTTGCCAACCGCCAATCAAATCTAAAAGAAGAAGAAGAAGAATCCAGCTTAACTCTGAACTCCCTGTTTGGTCAAATAGCCGCTAGCCCGGTACTCCTATTTGCCAGAGAGAATGTGCGACTGTTTTCCATCGTGCTGCGTCAGGGAGGATTGTCCGCTAACCTTGTTTTAATAGGACGTAAGTAACGATAACACCATGTATAATTATAAAATGGCAAATGCTAAATGACAGTGCTAAGTTGTGCTAATTAGAAACATAACAGTGTATCAGACCATTGTTTCTTTGGTTTAAATTACTGCTGAGTTGCTTACTTTTGTCTGAAAAAATTTATTAAAGCTGCAAAAGTGCATGATCGTGGCACATACATGCAAAATAAATAATAAACACATTAAAATGGCTTGGAGGAGCAAGCGGGCTCTTAATGTAATTTATTTGATTTCTAATCCTTTTAATTAGTCAAGTAGTGACACTGAACAAAATTAAAGCCATCATGTATTTTATTTAGGTGTGCTGGACGATAAAAATTTTTAATCGCGATTAATCTTTTGGAATGTTAAGTTAATCATGACTAGTAACGCGTTAATCACGACTAGTAACGCGTTAATCAATTTTTTTTCCATACAGATTTAATGTACCTTAAGTCAGTAATTTTTCAAATTTGTCATACTGTTATGAACATGGGAGTGGGCAAATATGCTTACTGTCTTCACCTGCAGGTTTATCAAAGATCTCAACATATCCAAAATGATAAAAAACTATCCAGAATATTCTCCAGAAAATTCTCAAAAGTAGACTGCATGTACAAACAATGGAATGCCAGGGCTCATCAACGTCACTGCAACAGAACTCAGCATCCAACCAGCCAGCAGCCACAAAAGGAGCTTGCTCTTTCTCCCATAGCAAACATCCACAACTTTTGATTTTTGATTTTGATTTTGTGTACTTTATTGATCCCCAGAGGGGAAATTCAGGACATCCACCTGGATGGATGAAGCAGCCATGGTATGGCGCTATCCCTTCACCATTCACACATGCATTCACACCTAGGCCCACTTTAGAGTCTCCAATTAACCTAACCTGCATGTTTTTGGCCTGTGGGAGGAAACCGGAGAAATCCTGGAGTAAACCATGCAGACACGGGGAGAACATGCAGACTCCACACAGATCACTGTTGGTCAGGGGCTGGGATAGAACCCGGGATCCCATGGCCAAGGGTGAGTTGCTGCGCTGCCACAGTGCTAACCACTGCACCACCACACCGCCAAGTTGCCTGCTTTTAAGCAGATCAACACACAACCTCGTGTGTCACAACAGACACAATTTCCCTTTTAGCAGAAAAATTGCAAACATAAACAACTATCTTGCCTGTGATGACACCACCGTGCTGCAAAAAGGGGGGGGGGGGAGTGGATGAAAGGACATTACAAACACAGCTTGAGAATTTTTTTGACTGGTACTCACCAACAGTTGGACCCAAAGCTATGAGGATGAAAACAGGCGAATGGGTGCGGTCGGGGCTACGTCACTTCCGGTTAGTAACACATCGCCGCCATCTTAACTCGGTAAAAACAAACCCATTACCAAGCCTTGTCGAGTGCAGTGTTTTGACTTTTTGTCATGGCCTGTGACTACATAGAAAAGCTTGATGAGTCAGCCAGGCTACGTTATCAGGAGAAACTGACAGCAAGTGGACTGACAGATTGCTCATACAAGCTACCAGCCGGAAAATGGGTTAATGACCCCACCAGGTGGCCAGCTGTGCAGTGGCCGGACGTGTACAGCTACTTGATCGACACCCCTGGTAAGCATATTTGCTTCGACCCATATTAACATGATTAACCCTCTTACATGTTTTGAATGTTTTTAAGGAAAGGCCCCTATGGGTAACATGACCAATCCATTAAATATCAGGGCAGCACAGGAGTAATTCTTAAAAGAAATAATTAAACAAGAAAATGTTCAATGATGTTAAACACTGCTTAGGTGCGCTTGTGTTGGATCGAAATGAGTGCAGGCGGACACGAGTGAAGTTTAAAAGGGTGCTTCATGCAGACAGTCAACTTATATACCCGGCTAATGCATGCATGGCACATTAGCATCACAGTAGACAGCAGGAAAGCATATACATTTGCAGTAGTCACACATATCAGGCGCAGCATTACTGGCGCCGGGATTCCTCTCTGTTCCAGAGCCGCAGAAGGTGCGAGGCGCTTCTATAACGATCAGTAATTGCTCACGCTGAGCGCTCTGCCAGCTCGCTGTGGGAGTCACACGAGGTGTTCCTCTTTTCCCGTATATTTTTCTTTTTGGCGTACAGAAATGGCAATACGCCCGTATTTGCTAAAATTGCATTTTCCCCGTATTGAAATACGGCGAAACCGTATTTGTCACCTCTTTCATTAATGGCCAGCCCCTTTGTTGCACTATTTACTACAGTCTACAGTTAAATTAGTCAGGCTGACTGCACATAGAGAGGTCTGTATTGTTGGGTGAAAAGGGAATCAGTCATGCATTTCCATAGACGAAATGTCCGTCTCTGTTTACAATACAGAGAGGCTTGTGTCGGCGGCTAGCATTTTCAAAACATGACCCATCAAGTGGCAACTAATTAAACTAACACAATATCACTCAATTACCTGATATAGGACATGATGAGCTGAATATAATGCACTACGACGGGCTGGACAAGCTTGACTGGGTCACGGCAGCTGCCTGGGACTAGGTCGCCACTGAATTGTTTTCACCTAGTACGGCGTTGCCATGTGGGTTGCTAACCGGAAGTAGGCCAAATGCCCGGATGCCCGACTGTGCCCATTTCTGTCTATGTCAGCTGCTAGAGGTCAGCTACAAGCTAGCATGTAGCTACTAGCCAGCTAGCTAGCTTCCACAGAAGAACAACAACCCAGCATCCAGGCGAAGTTTTGGAGGAGGCTGTAACAATTATCCAGGTGAGCGCTCCAACAGATAATGTTGTAAACTTAATCGTTACAGCACTTTGGGGATTTCCATCGCTGTTTCCAGCTTGTTTTACTTTGCAATATCTGCATGACGCGCATAGTGTCTGTGGCCAGAACAGCTTTGGTATGGAGAGCTGCTAGGTCAAAAAGTACTGTTTGCACTTTCTGCCGTTAACCGCAATCACAAAATGTGTCGCCATTAACAGGGGCAAAGCATTAATGGGCGATTAACACGATAATGCCAACACCACTAAATTTATTACATTACCTTTTGTCTCTTTGATTTTCAGATCAAGACCAATCTGAAATATTTTTACTAAGAAGCAAACAGGTTAAATCAGACCAGAATGGCAGGCTGCAGGCTGTGGATCTACACTTAGATTTTCATTGATTTAAACGAATTGCTAATTTATATCTGTAGATGGCAGCGATGGGTAATTTTCTCATTTTCAGACATTTTTGAATCTTTTTTTTTTTTTCCTGTTCTCCTCTGGCTCAGGAAATAACTTATTGTAACTTACTGATGTTTACTTTTTATTCATATGATACAATATAGTAGAAAAACCTGAAATTAATGAGAATCAAGTTTCAAATGCACATTAAAAAACTATTTTATAACACTGCAAAATTATGAGGAGGGGGAAGGTACATGTTAAAAAAGTAAAAAGAAAAAAGAGATGGTCCTTTTATGTGCTTATTTAAACTGTAGAATTTACAGAAAATGTGCAGTGATATGAAAAAGTGTTTGCCTCCTTCCTGATTTCTCATTTTTTTGTATGTTTGTCACACATAAATGTTTCAGATCATCAAACAAATTTAAATATTAGACAAAGATAACACAAGTAAAAACAAAATGCAGTTTTTAAATGAAGGCGCTTATTATTAAGGTTAAAAAAAATTCCAAACCTACATAGCCCTGTGTGAAAAATTGATTGCCCCCCACCCCCAGTTAAAACATAAATTAACTGTGGTTTATCAAAGCTGAGTTCAATTTCTCTAGCCACACCTAGGTCTGATTACTGCCACACCTGTTCTCAATCAAGAAATCACTTAAATAGGACCTGCCTGACAAAGTGAAGTAGACCAAAATATCCTCAAAAACTAGACATCATGCTGTGATCCAGAGAAATTCAGGAACAAATGAGAAACAAAGTAATTGAGATCTATCAGTCTGGAAAAGGTTATAAAGCCATTTCTAAAGCTCTGGGACTCCAGCAAACCACAGTGAGAGCCATTATCTACAAATGGTGAAAACATGGAACAGTGGTGAACCTTCCCAGGAGTGGCTGGCCAACCAAAATTACCCCAAGAGCACAGCGACAACTTATCCAAGAGGTCACAAAAGACCACACAACAACATCCAAAGAACTGCAGGCCTCACTTGCCTCAGCTAAGGTCAGTGTTCATGACTCCACCATAAGAAAGAGACGAGGCAAAAATGGCCTGCATAGCAGAGTTCCAAGATGAAAACCACTGCTGAGCAAAAAGAACATAAAGGATTGTCTCAATTTTGCCAGAAAACATCTTGATGATCCCCAAGACTTTTGGGAAAATACTCTGTGGACTGACGAGACAAAAGTTGAACTTTTTGGAAGGTGTGTGTCCCATTACATCCGGCGTAAAGGTAACACAGCATTTCAGAAAAGGAACATGATACCAACAGTAAAATATGGTGGTGGTAGTGTGATGGTCTGGGGCTGTTTTGCTGCTTCAGGACCTGGAAGACTTGCTGTGGTAAATGGAACCATGAATTCTGCTGTCTACCAAAAAATCCTGAAGGAGAATGTCCGGCCATCTGTTCATGACCTCAAGCTGAAGCACACTTGGGTTTTGCAGCAGGACAATGATCTAAAACACACCATCAAATCCACCTCTGAATGGCTTAAGAAAAACAAAATGAAGACTTTGGAGTGGCCTAGTCAAAGTCCTGACCTGAATGCAATTGAGATGCTGTGGCATGACCTTAAAAAGGCGGTTCATGCTCGAAAACCCTCCAATGTGGCTGAATTACAACAATTCTGCAAAGATGAGTGGGCCAAAATTCCTCCACAGCGCTGTAAAAGACTCATTGCCAGACATGCATGTTAGGTTAATTGGCTGTTCTAAATTGTCCCTAGATATCCGTTTCCTACAGGCCCTTAGAATAGAGGGTTAGTATTAGTGAAAGCGCTTTGAGTGGTCTTTGTGACTAGAAAAGCGCTATATAAGTGCAGGTTAGTTAGTTAGTTAGTTAGTTATTGCAAATGCTTGATTGCAGTTGTTGCTGCTAAGGGTGGCCCAACTAGTTATTAGATTTAGGGGGCAATCACTTTTTCACAGGGGGCCATGTAGGTTTGGACCCCCCCCCCCAAAATAAACATCTTCATTTAAAAACTGCATTTTGTGTTTACTTGTGTTATCTTTGTCTAATATTTAAACTTGTTTGATGATCTGAAACATTTCAGTGTGACAAACATACAAAAAAATGAGAAATCAGGAAGGAGGCATACACTTTTTCACACCACTGTATATCGTGACATAAAATTTTTGTCATATCGCACAGCCCTAATTCTGCGCATACTGAAGTAGGTTGAAGATGTAAAAAGCTCTTTCCAAGCAATTCTAAGGCAATGGAATTTTTTTGTGTATAAAAAGCCACAATATACTATTTTTGGGCAATACACATTTGTTTTTGATGGTGTTTTTGGTGGTTTTGGAGCCGTCGAAGTGCATCTTTATGCATGATCAAGGTGTTCTAGTGCCTAAAGCTAACCAAACACAGATGACATACTGTGACCCACCACGAGTAAACCAGCAACAAATCGGCTTGACATGATTCCTAAAAAACACAGAAATACTTTTTTTTTAAATTTTTGATTTTCATTTTTTTGCAAAATATGATAGTTGAAATCATGAAGAAGCTACACCATGCTTCAAATAACAGTATGGGACATTTTAAAATCGTAAACTTTGTATTTGAAATACAGTAGTTTCAGAGGGAAATATCAGCGAGACCGCTTCCTAATTTCGGGGGCGTGGATACCACAGCTTATTTACAGATAAGATAAGATAAGATAAGATAAGATAAGCCTTTATTAGTCCCACAACGGGGAAATTCCAGGATTGCAACAGCACAGGGATAGCAACACTCAGAGCAACAATCAGAAGGCAAGAAAAAAAAACAAGCAAGCAAGAGCAGCTAATATACATATGTACATATTACTATAAAATATATATATACACACACACACACAGACACACAGTGCAGAGCATTGTAGCTGGATGGAATAAATATATGAATATATGAACACACAGTGCAGAGCATTGTAGCTAGATGGAATAAATATGTAAATATATAAACACCCACAGTACGGAGCATTGCAGCTAGGTGGAATAAATATGCAAGTATATAAACACACACAGTGCGGAGCAATGTAGCTAGATGGAATAATATGTAGATATATAAAAACACAGTGCGGAGCATTGTAGCTAGATGGAATAAATATATAGATATATAAATATAAACACACCCAGTGCTGAGCATTGTAGCTAGATGGAATAAATATGTAAATATATAAACACACACAGTGCAGAGCATTGTTGCTAGGTGGGATGAAACAGCATAACCGTCTACTTAGTTATCCTACATGGTATGATTATGTGCCCATACATATTCTCACCCTCCATAGCGACCGGTATGTTCCTAGTTGTATGCCGGAGAGGACCATTGTGTAAGTCTATTGCATCTTTTGCATTCAAAAAAACTATTAGTTTGTTACGTCTTTTTGCTATCTCTGCGAGCAGCCCTGCTTAGGTTGTACAGTCTGACAGCCGTTGGTAGGAAGGACCTACGAAACCTCTCGGTTGTGCACCTGGGATGATGTAGTCTGCTGCTAAATGAGCTCCTCAGTGCATCCAGTATGTCCTGCATAGGGTGGAACTCGGACTCCAGCAGAGATGACAGTTTAGCCACCGTCCTTCTCTCTCCTATCTCCTCCATCGGATCAAGGCGCTGCCCCAGGACAGAGCTAGCTTTCTTAATCAGTTTGTTCAGTCTCTTCCTATCGGCTGCAGTAATGCCACTGCCCCAGCAGGCCACTCCAAAAGTGATGGCTGATGCCACCACCGTGTCATAGAATGACTTCAGCAGCGCCCCTTGTACACCAAAAGACCTGAGTCTCCTCAGCAGGAACAGCCTGCGCTGTCCCTTCTTGTAGAGTGCGTCAGTATTGTGTGACCAGTCTAGTTTATTGTTCAGATGAATACCCAGGTACTCATAGGATGTCACCATCTCGATGTCTGTTCCCTGTATATTTACTGGTGCTGTGAGGGGCTGCCCATGCCTGCGGCAGTCCACCACCAGCTCCTTAGTTTTCCTCGCGTTGATCTGGAGGCAGTTCCGATGGCACCAGTCCACAAAGTCCTGGATAAGCCCTCTGTACTCAGCTTCATCTCCGTTGGAGATGAGACCAACGATCGCAGAGTCATCAGAGAACTTCTGTAGATGGCAATGTGTTGTGTTGTGTGAGAAGTCCGCAGTATAAAGAGTGAACAGGAAGGGAGCCAGCACCGTTCCCTGGGGGGCCCCCGTGCTACTGATGATCGTGTCGGAAACACAGTCCCGGGTTCTCACAAACTGAGGCCGGTTCGTGAGGTAGTCCAGGATCCATGATGACAGGTGCTGGTCCACCCCTGCGCGCAGCAGCTTGTCCTTCAGGATCATCGGTTGGATGGTGTTGAAAGCACTGGAGAAGTCAAAGAACATGATCCTCACCATATTCCCGGGCTTCTCCAGGTGGGACAGAGAACGGTGAAGGAGGAAGATCACCGCATCCTCCACCCCAATGCCATGCTGGTAGGCGAACTGGAGTGGATCCATCGCTGGTTCCACCAGGGGGCGGAGATGAGCAAGGAGCAGTCTCTCCAGGGTCTTCATCAAGTGGGACGTCAAGGCCACCGGTCTGTAGCTGTTCAGGTCTTTGGGGTGGGAAGTTTTTGGTACAGGTACCACACAAGATGTTTTCCACAGCTGTGGTACCCTCCCCAGTACCCTCCCCCTCCCCAATAGCCAGACAAACCAGATCTGGTTTGTCTGGCTATTCATTAAGTAGGTGAGAGATGTAAAAACTCTTTCCAAGCAATTCTAAGGCAATGAAAATTTTTTGTGGGTAAAAAGCCACAGTATACTATTTTGGGCAATACATATTTGTTTTTGAGTTGGTTTTAGAGCTGCCAAGATTGCACCTTTAAGTATATTCTGATAACCTTATCTCTTGAAAAGAGCCTACATGTAAACTGTGCTGGCAAAGAATTTAAATTCATGGGCCTAAGGTTGGGTAGTTAGATAGATCTTAATTTGTGATAAAACTGTAACAGGTAGTGACATTATGCTCAAGCCACACCTCTCAATACTGTGTAGAACATTTGAAGCAGAAGTATCACGCAGATTCGATGCAAAACCTGGTTCTGGTCATCCAAAAAACGCGTGACCATTCCAAACAGAGGTCTCATTACATCATATGTATGATGACATTATATTACAAAGAACCCTTATTACACACTAGATAAAAGATGAATCTGTGAGCCCATGCCATTTTGAATATTATTACATGCTTCCTTCAACTCCCAGTCAGATGCAATATTCAAGCACAGTCAGCAGATGTCACTCTTCAAGACTGTATTAAATGGTTCAAAAAAGTAACTCATTTTCAAGGCAAATGGTTCAGTACAGGGGTGGGCGATATATTGAATATATTTGATGTACTGATACATTTCTCCGTGCAAGATACATAAAATGCCTATATTGCACCTATCAAATATAATTTGTCATGTTAATGTGAGCTGACCGCATGTAACATTTCAGAGTTTAACTCTCCCTGTCTCCTTTCAAAGTAGTATTGCTGCTATTGCTCAGTCCCCCCGCCCAACCAGAAAAAAATCTGCAGGACACATGTATGTTTTTAAACTGGAGCGGAGGGAAACTTCTTTCTTAGGAAAATTCCTTTTGCACATTCACACTTTCAAGTATTTGATGCTATAAATGCTTTATGACATTGACTTGGAAAGCAACGGTCGGACTGTCCTGTGTCTGCCACCCCACCGCAACACATCAAACTGTTGCCCATGGAAAACATCTCATTCTCCTGCTCCAGCCAAATGCTGGGAACAGATACAGCCGTGGACAAAATTGTTGGTACCCCTCTGTTAATGAAAGAAAAACCCACAATAGTCACAGAAATAACTTGAATCTGACAAAAGTGGTAATAAATAAAAATTCTATGAAAATGAACCAATGAAAATCAGACAATGCTTTTGAACTGTGGTTCAACAGAATTATTTTAAAAAACAAACTCATGAAACAGGCCTGGACAAAAATGATGGTACCCTTAACTTAATATTTTGTTGCACAACCTTTTCAAATCAAATCAAATCAAATCACCCTTATTGTCAATCAACTGTACAACCAATCATGTACAGCAGAACGAGATTGTGTTTGACCTATCTACAGTGTTAATCACACACACCCCAAGTGCAGAATCAGAGGCAATCACTGCAATCAAACGATTTCTGTAACTGTCAATGAGACTTCTGTACCTCTCAGCAGGTATTTTGGCCCACTCCTCATGAGCAAACTGCTCCAGTTGTCTCAGGTTGGAAGGGTGCCTTCTCCAGACGGCATGTTTCAGTTTCTTCCACAGATGTTCAATAGGATTTAGATCAGGGCTCATAGAAGGCTACTTTAGAATAATCCAATGTTTTAATCTTAGCCATTCTTGGGTGTTTATAGCTGTGAGCTTTGGGTCATTATCCTGTTGCAAGACCCATGACCTGCGACTGAGACCAAGCTGTCTGACACTGGGCAGCACATTTCTCTCTAGAATACCTTGATAGTCTTAAGATTTCATTGTACCCTGCACAGATTCAAGACACCCTGTGCCAGATGCAGCAAAGCAGCCCCATAACATAACAGAACCTCCTCCATGTTTCACAGTAGGGACAGTGTTCTTTTCTTGGTATGCTTCATTTTTGCGTCTGTGAACATAGAGCTGATGTGCCTTGCCAAAGAGTTCCACTTTTGTCTCGTCTGTCCATAGGACATTCTCCCAGAAACTTTGTGGCTTGTCAACATGCAGGTTGGCAAATTCCAGTCTGGCTTTTTATGATTTGTTTTCAACAGTGGTGTCCTCCTTGGTTGTCTCCCATGAAGTCCACTTTGGCTCAAACAACGACGGATGGTGCGATCTGACACTGATGTACAGTACCTTGACCTTGGAGTTCACCATGAATGTGTTTACAGGTTGTTCTGGGCTCTTTTATTACCATTTGTATTATCCGTCTCCTCCTGTAGCCACATCCAGGGAGGTTGGCTACAGTTCCGTGGATCTTAAATTTCTGAATAATATGTGCAACTGTAGTCACAGGAACATCAAGCTGCTTGGAGATCGTCTTACAGCCTTTACTTTTAACATGCTTGTCTATAATTTTCTTTCTAATCTCTTGAGACAACTCTCTCCTTTGCTTCCTCTGGTCCATGTTTAGTGTGGTACACACCATGTCACCAAACAGCACAATGGCTACTTGTCATCTTTTAAATAGGCCGACTGACTGATTACAAGTTTGTAGACACCTGTGATGTTAATTAGAGGACA
Organism: Pholidichthys leucotaenia; assembly: GCA_020510985.1. NCBI lineage: Eukaryota > Metazoa > Chordata > Actinopteri > Cichliformes > Pholidichthyidae > Pholidichthys > Pholidichthys leucotaenia. The sequence continues at coordinate 327,899,183 of CM035840.1, read as the reverse complement.
CATCTTGGTTGAACATGTCCCTATGTTCACATTATTTTCAATCTTTTCTAGGGGTACCATCATTTTTGTCCAGGCCTGTTTCATGAGTTTGTTTTTTAAAATAATTCTGTTGAACCACAATTCAAAAGCATTGTCTGATTTTCACTGGTTAATTTTCATAGAATTTTTATTTATTACCACTTTTGTCAGATTCAAGTTATTTCTGTGACCATTGTGAGTTTTTCTTTCATTAACAGAAGGGTACCAACAATTTTGTCCATGGCTGTAAAAACTGCCTGACCGACAGAATCGAAACAATGTCTACAGTGGTGTGAAAAAATGTTTGTCCCCTTCCTCATTTCTCATTTTTTTGTATGAGCAATCTCATTCTTTCAGTCACTACTATAGGTGAGGGTAGGAACGTAGATTGAATCAGAATCAGAATCAGAATCAGAATCAGATTTATTGCCATTGTTCATGTAGTACACAAACTAGGAATTTGTCTCGGTGCCATGCTGCAACATTAAAAACATGATGAGATAAAGAGATAAACTAAAAAACTAAAGGACTAAAAACATGCAATAAGTGTAGAATAATAAGTAATAAAAATAATAATAATAATAATAATAATAATAATAATAATAATAATAATAATAATAATAATGAGTAATACTAGTCAAGGCAATTTTAAATAAATTAGCAAGTAGCAGATAATATGGGGTGCCACAGTGCAGTCGATAATGCAACAGAAAAACAGTGATGAATGACATGAGTCTGGTTGAGCTGCTGTATATAGTGCACGAGAGTCAATAAGTCACTTAATGTTCAGCAGTCTGATGGCAGAGGGGAAAAAGCTGTTCATGTGCCGGGAGGTTTTAGTCTGGATGGACCGAAGTCTTCTACCTGAGGGGAGGGGGGCGAACAGTACGTGACCAGGGTGTGAAGGATCGGCTATGATCCGGCCAGCACGCCTCCGGGTCCTGGAGATGTACAGGTCCTGGAGAGATGGGAGCTTGCAGCCGATCACCTTCTCAGCAGTGCGCACGACGCGCTGCAGCCTTAGTCTGTCCGTGGCAGTGGCTCCTGCATACCACACAGTTATGGAGAAGGTGAGGATGGACTCGATGATGGCCGTGTAGAACTGCACTAACATCTTGGTGGGTAGCTTGAGCTTCCTCAGCTGCCGCAGAAAGAACATCCTCTGCTGGGCCTTTTTGATGAGGGAGCTGATGGTTGGCTCCCATTTGAGGTCCCGGGTGATGGTGGTGCCCAAGAAGCGGAAGGAATCTGCAATGGTGATGGGAGAGCCTGTGATGGTGAGGGGGGGCAGGGGGGTTGTGACTTTCCTGAAGTCCACAATCATCTCCGCTGTCTTCAGAGCGTTCAGCTGCAAGGTTGTTGTGGCTGCACCAGGACACCAGCTGGGCCACCTCTTTCCTGTAGACGGACTCGTCGCCGTTGGAGATGAGCCCGATGAGGGTGGTGTCGTCCGCAAACTTAATCAGCTTAACAGACTGGTGGGAGGAGGTGCAGGAGTTGGTATAAAGGGAGAAGAGTAGGGGGGAAAGTACACAGCCCTGGGGTGATCCGATGCTGATGCTAACAGAGTCCGAGACAGACTTCCCCAGCCGCACATGCTGCCTCCGGTCCGTCAGGAAGTCGGTGATCCACCTGCAGAGGGAGTCAGGCACGTCGAGCAGGGACAGCTTGTCCTGGAGCAGAGCGGGGTGGATGGTGTTGAATGCAGAGCTGAAGTCCACAAACAGGATCCTGGCATAGTTTCCCGGGGAGTCCAGGTGCTGCAGGATGGAGTGGAGGGCCAGGTTGACTGTGTCGTCCACAGACCTGTTGGCACAGTAGGCAAACTGCAGCGGGTCCAGGAGTGGAGTGGTGATGGACTTGAGGTGAGACAGGACCAGGCGCTCAAAGGACTTCATGACTACAGAGGTGGTCATGAAGATTGACAGGTAAATCGACAGCTTTGCCTCAGAGCTCAGCTCCTTCTTCACCACAACAGACCAGTACAACTTCTGCATCATTGCAGATGCTGCCCTGACAGCAACTGCTGGTCTGTCAGTCTCTCGCTCCATTCTCCCCTCACTCATGAATGAGAACCCAAGATACTTAAACTCCTCCACTTGAGGCAGGAGCTTGTCCCCAACCTGGAGAGGGCAATCCACCGTTTTCTGGCTGTGGACCATGGACTCAGACTTGGACGTACTGATTCTCATCCCAGCCGCTTTACACTCGGCAGCAAACCGTCTCAGTAAGACCTGTAGGTCATTGCTGGATGAAGCCAACAGGACAATATCATCTGCAAACAAGACAGATGAGATCCTGTGGTCACCAAGTATGACACCCCCGTTCCCTGTCTGTGCCCAGAAATCCTGTCCATAAAAATTATGAACAGGATCGGTGACAAAGGGCAGCCCTGGCGGAGTCCAACTCTCACTGGGAATGAGTCCAACTGAGTGTTGGCAATACAAACCAAACTCTCACAATGGTCGAATAGAGACCGGATAGCTCATAGCAACAAGCCCGTACCCCAAACACCTGAAGCACCCCCACAAAAAACCACGAGGTACGCAGTCGAATGTCTTCTCCAAGTCCACAAAACACATGCAAACTGGTTGGGCAAACTCCCACAAACCCTCAAGGATTCTCGAGAGGGTAAAGAGCTGGTCTGATGTGCCACGGCCAGGCTGAAAACCACATTGCTCCTCCTGAATCCGAGGTTTGACCAACGGCCAGACTCTCCTCACAAGTACTCAGTTCAGTTCTACTTTATTTACAGTATATAGCGCCATTTCACAATAGTCATCTCAGAGCACTGTCAAACTGTAGGGGAAAACCCTTGATTGCACAGAAGCTGAAACAACTAACATTAAACAAGGTCTACATTGCTCCAACTGTCTGAACTTCTGCTTCACTGACATTAATTGGTTTGTTTTTAGCCTGCAGCTAAAAGCTCAGCTGCAGCAGTAGACTACAATATCCATCCATCCATCTTCTACCGCTTTTCCGGAGGTCCGGGTCACGGAGGCAGCAGTTCAAGCAGAGAAGCCCAGACTTCTCTCTCCCCAGCCACCTGCTCCAGCTCTTCAGAGAAGATACCAAAGCATTCCCAGACCAGCTGGGAGACATAGTCTCTCCACCGAGCCCTTGGTCTACCCCGGGGTCTCCTCCGAGTGGGACGTGCCCGAAACACCTCAAATGGGAGGTGTCCAGGAGGTATCCTGATCAGATACACATACCACCTCAACTGGCTCCTTTCAATGTGGAGAAGCAGCAGTTCTACTCTGAGCCTCTCCCGGATGACTGAGCTATCCCTATCACTCTATCTCTGCGGGTGAGTCCAACGATCCTACGGAGAAAGCTTATTTCAGCCGTTTATATCCGCAATCTCATTCTTTCAGTCATTACTCAAAGCTCGTGACCATAGGTGAGAGTAGGAACATAGATTGACTAGTAAACTGACAGCTTTGCCTTAGAACTCAGCTCCCTCTTCACCACAACAGACTGGTACAACGTCCGCATCACTGCAGATGCTGCTTCGATCCGTCTGTCAATCTCTCGGTCCATTCTCCCCTCACTCATGAATAAGACCCCAAGATACTTAAACTCCTTCACTTGGGGCAGGAGCCTGTCCCCAACCCGGAGAGGACAATCCACCTTTTTCCGGCTGAGGATCAGGCGGGTCGCCTCATCGCCTCTTGCCTGGGGCAACTCCAGAGTAGGCCAGGCTCCAGCCCCTCTCCAGGAGACTGGTTCCAGAACCGGAGCTGTGTGCTGAGGTGAGGCCGACTATATCTAGCCGGTATCTCTCAACCTCATGCACGAGTTCAGGCTCCTTCCCCACCAGAGAGGTGACATTTCACGTACCAAAAGCCAGTTTAGGAAGCTTGGGATTAGTCCTCCAAGGTCTCCGTCTTTGACCGCCACCTGATCCACATAGCACCGGACCCTCATGATCCCTCCTGCAGGTAGTGAGCCCACTGGAGGGCGGATCCATGTAACTCCTTCAGGCTAAGCCCGGCCGGGTCCCATGGGCGGAAACCCGGCCACCAGACGCTAGCCATCGAGCCCCTCCCCCAGGCCTGGCTCCAGGGTGGGGCCCCGGTAACCCCATACCGGGTGGGGTACACTGAATCCTTGTTCTAGTATTTAGCATGAGAGTCTATTGGATCATTCTTAGTCTGGCCCTTCACCCAGGACCAGTTTGTCCTGTGTGACCCTACCAGAGGCAAATTGCCCCAGACAACATAGCTCCTGGGATCACTGGGGCACGCAAACCCCCCACCACGATAAGGCGACGATCCATGAGGGGTAGACTACAATAAGTAGTATAACACTTAGACTACAATAAGTGTGTGCAATTCAGCTGTGTCTTTACAAAGAAATCAGACTCACTTAAATACCAGCTGATTATTGCTCTATTATTCACTGTAAGAAAGCACAATTATTTCATCTTGAATTTCTTAAAGCTTTTATTTAGCATCCAGATACATAAGGGAAGAGGACATGAAGACACACAGAAAGTATTAATAGAATAAATAAATAACTGACATGGACAATATTATATTGTTTCAGGTTGTTTTTTTTTTATTAATTTCTTCTTATCAAACTCAGCTATAGTGCTTTGGCAAGAGCATACCTTCCAACTGTTATTAACTCCCTAATGAGATGCATCAGGTGGCAGTCCAGGGAGAGCTGGCAGGAAGCTTTATGAGGCAGCAAACATTTTCTGTGTTGTGAAGGCTCCTGCTCTCTCCTCTCCCTGACATCATGCCTGCTGAAGCTGACCTGATGCTGGCCACCCGCCCAACCTCATCCTGTTTCTACCGCTCATCTGCCTGAGGGTTCAGGTGCTCTGGTGAGCTGCCACGGTGCAGTGATTTATTTAGTCTAATTTCTTTTAACAGCTCACATACTTTATCATACGCTGTAATTCTGTCTGTCTGTGCCCTAAACCACCACCACTGCTGCTGCTGCTGGAGGCATTCCAGGCACGGTAACCCCGCTCATCTTCATTGTTCCATCCCAGTGACAAATGCTGTGAAAACATTGCATTTACTTTACAAAATTTATCTTCTCTGTCACTGGAGTAAAATTTATCACGTCATCAAGTGATACAACAATTTACCCTGAGGGTGAAAGTTTGAACTTTTCATAGATCAGCATTTTGACAAGGGGTGCGTCCCATTCACCCCTTGACCCTACCCCTAAGCCCTACCCTTCTGTTTTGTAAGAGTGTGGACATGGCTGTGCTCATGTCTCCACTTTATGTTCATGTTTTGTTTTTTGGGGATCTTTGGGACATGAGTTCAGCCACGTCCCCACCCTCAGTTTATTACGTTTCTCTTTGTTTCATTTTCATGCCTGTTATTGCCCTAGCCTGTGTCATCATCAGGTGTCCATTTTCATTATCATGTCTCCTATGTTGGCCCATTGATTTGGTTCCTGCCCTGCGCGCATGTTTTTATTATTATTAATATTTAGCTCCCAGTGTGATTGTCTGTACAGCCCCGCCCTTCCTGTCTCGGTCTCCCCGTGTGCCTCTGATTGCCCCTGATTATTCTCACCTGTTCTGCGTTCCGTAATTATCCCCTCAGTCCTATGATCTTTGATGATGTCATAGCGAGTCCCATGATCATGAGTGATGCCTGTCTTTGTTACATAGGAACATCATAGGACATTTCACACGTAAGGAGTCATTATACATAGGAACATCATAGGACATTATGCAGACATCATAGGAACATCACAGGTGGTCCTATGGTCTTTGGTTGTGACACACTGACAGACAGACACACACACTGACACAATGACAGGGCCAGTAACCGAGAGAAGAAGAAGAATGCACCTGTAAGGAGTAACGTTACTTTTTAGTTCAAGCCAGACATCATAGAGTGAAGTACGTGGCAGTAATGCACCTGTAAGCTCGTTCCCAACTGCCAATCAAATCTAAAAGAAGAAGAATGCACATGTAAGCTGGTTGCCAACCGCCAATCAAATCTGAAAGAAGAAGAAGTGTGACGGCAAGTTTTCTGAAGTGAGTTAAGGAGTCGAGTAGAAGATATATAGAGTGATGATATAGAGTGAAGTGCGTGGCGGATATAGAGAGAGTGGAGCCACGGCATGAAGAGGCGGCAACTTTCTGCTGAAGAAGAAGAAGGTGATTCGACCAGGACATGAATTCAGCTAGAAGGAATGGAGGTGGGGAGCGAGGAAGAGGAAGGTTGGAGCATGGTGGAGTCTAAAAGAAACAAACGTAGACGTCAAGAAATTCAATCAAGACCATTATCAAGTGCTGAGGAATCAGAGGATGAACGATCCAGGAATGAACAGGAGTCGAAACTAATCATTAAACTTACTCAGGAAGGGGCATCATTTTGTGATTGGAACCCAATTAAGCTCACAAATGTAATTAATGGGTTACTTGGAGAAGTTTTAAATGCAAGGGCTCTTCATAGTGGTTCGTTGCTGGTTACATGTAAAGATAGTGTTCAACAAGGAAAAGCAATCACAGTCACTCAGATGGAGGGAAAAAATGTTAAGTGTTCAGTATTGGAAGGAAATAAGGCAATAAGAGGAGTGATATTGGGCATTTCAACGGCTGTCTTAACTGATGAAATAATGAGGGACTTAACTGGAGCAAAAATGACAGAGGTACGGCAATTGAAAGCTAATAGAAATGGCGAAAAATGTGATAGACTGTCAGTAATGTTAAAATTTGATGAAACAAGACTACCAAGTAAGGTGTATATTGGCTACATGAGCTATGAAGTCAGACTTTACGTTCCTCCTCCACTCAGATGTTTCAAGTGTCAAAAGTTTGGTCATGTAGCAGCGATATGCAAAGGTAGACAACGATGTGCCAGATGCTCCGGTGAACATGAATATGGAAAGTGTGAAAGAGGAGCCAAATTAAAGTGCTGTAACTGTGGTGGTGAACATAGCTCTGCATATCGAGGTTGTGCGCTAGCAAAAGAGCAGCAGAAATTCAACAGATAAAAGTCTCCCAGGGACTAACATATGCAGAAGCTGCGGAAAAGGTGCCAGCTAAAAAAAGTGGGAGTGGACTTGAACAGGGAAAGTGTGCAGACTTGCAGTGCATGCAGTAGAATTAAGGAAGATAATCTGGTTTTGAAGGAAAATAATTTTGTCTTATTTGTGGTAGATGTGATAAACTGCACTGCACAGACTTCCAAGAAAACAAAAAATCTAAATCATTGTGAAAGCAGCAGAAAAATATCTTGGCATTAAGGGGCTACAGTGGGAAGCAGTTGAGGACTTGTTAAGTGGGGGATCTTTAAGTTCAAAGACATCATGGGCTGGTGGATCAACCGCCAATCAAGTCTAAAAGAAGAAGAAGAAGAATGAGATGAGATGCAGACATGGACTACAGCTAGAAGAAGAATGAGATGAGATGCAGATACGAGATTAAAAAGAAGAAGAACGTCACAAAGCTATGAGGAAAACGTCACAAAGCGATAAGGAAAACGTCACAAAGCTATGAGGAAAACATCACAAAGTTAGGAGTAAAAACAGACACACAGAAAGACAGACATATATGGAGTGTGTGGCGGTAATGCACCTGTAAGCAGGTTGCCAACCGCCAATAATATCTAAAAGAAGAAGAAGTGCGTGGTGGTAATACACCTGTAAGCTGGTTGCCAACTGCCAATCAAATCTAAAAGAACAAGAAGTGTGACGGAAAACTGTCCCTCGCAGATTTAAAAGACTTAAGTACGTGGCGGTAATGCACCTGTAAGCTGGTTGCCAACTGCCAATCAAATCTAAAAGAAGATAACTTGAAATAGTGATATATAGAGTGATATAATGATAGAGTGATGTCTGACGATAGAGTAGGTGGCAGCAATGCACCAGTAAGGTGGTTGCCAACCGCCAATCAAATCTAAAAGAAGAATAAGAACTTGAAATAGTAGGACACTTTTAAGGAGACGGCCAAGAGAGTGATATTGCCGCAGAGAAAGATATATAGAGTGATGATATAGAGTGAAGTATGTAGCGGTAATGCACCTGTAAGCTGGTTGCCAACTGCCAATCAAATCTAAAAGAAGAAAAGAAGAAGAAGACACACTGACAGAGATTTCTTGAATTTATAGTGATGATATTTAGCTCCCGGTGTGATTGTCTGTACAGCCCTGCCCTTCCTGCCTCTGTCTCCCCATGTGTCTCTGATTGCCACTGATTGTTCTCAACTGTCCTGCGTTCAGTAATTATCCCCTCATCTATTTAAGTCTGTTTCAGCCTTAGTCTCGTGTAGTGCCATTAATGTCTTGTCAGTCCTGTCAGTGAGTTTTTCATTTCCATGTATTCTCCCAGCCTAGTCTTGCCTTGTCTGTCAGTTTGTCTAGCTTTTGTTTTGTTTTCAGCCCACGCGCTGCCATTTATTTGTTTGATGTTTTGTTTAGTAAATTACCATTTCTGCACCATATTCTGCCTGAGTCCTCTCAGCCACTACACCTTGACAGAATGACGCCACCAAGGGAGGACTCAGAGGGCAGGATCAGCAGGAGGAAGGAGTGGAGTCAGAACCCAGCAGAGAAGGACCTCGACTGGGCGCTTTGGCTGTTGGATAAGGCTCTGGGTCACTCCAACCTATGGGAAAGTCTTGGGGATCTAATGGTAGTGAGGTGCATTCTCAATTCCCCAGCCCTGCTGCAACTCCCCAAGGTATCTGAGTTCCGCTCCCATTTAACGCAGACCTGCGACAAGCTCATGCGGATAGGCCATTTGCTCTGCTCCATCCAACCTGGCTGTGGGCTGCTGATCCCAACTCCTGCCTCCAGTGTGCTGCCCCCCCCCCCCACCTTCCCCGTCGCTCCTGCATTGTCTGCCGCCTCTGTTTAACCACCACAACAGCGGACATGTTGGAGCAGGAAGAATGGAGGCAGGTGGTTCTCACACAAACTGACATCCTGCTGGAATATAAGCCCTGGCTCGCCCCGGAGGTGTTATTCCTGGTGTGTGAGGACCAGCTGCCATCAAAAGGGCCATCGGGGAAGCGGCCATCGAGGAAGCATTGCTCCACTCACCATCCGGGTCCTTCACACGAGGTCTCGCCGAGGGGTTCCGCTGCCGCAACCCCACCCTCCTTGAGTGCTCCATCAGCAGCAGCTTCAGCGGCATCAGAGTGGGGGGTGCATGACGCATCTCCAGCTGTCTCCATGATGCACATATCAGCTCCTGCTCCACCGCGTTCACCTGAGCAGGCTGCTCTACCGTGTTCCCCTGAGCAGGCTGCTCCAACGTGTTTACCTGAGCAGTCCGCTCTAACGTGTTTGCCTGAGCAGTCCGTTCCTCCTATGCTTCCAGAGACCAGTGCCCCAGCAGCTCATCCTGAGGCAGTCACCCCGGCAGCACAGGACCCAGAGCTAAGGCAAGTTCTTTTCTTTTCATTAATTACACCAATATTAGAAAAGACTTGCCTAGCTCCTAGTAATTTTGGTATCACCTCACCCTCTCTCCGCCTTTCTGTTTCATCCGAGGTGGCTGTAGTGAGTACAGCTCTTCAAGTGTCTAGGCCAGACGCTCTTGCACCTGTAGCATCATCTCACTTTGGCTCAGCAATAGTTATTCTTCTGCTTAAAGACATTTTGTTTCACCCAGGAGTAAGACAGTCAAAAAATGGATTTTCTCCCCCAGGCCACAGCTGAAATCCCATTCCTTTGTTAAAACCAGCCTAAGGAATTTCCCCAATGTCCGGCTTTAGTTTTATTGCCCCCATAAACATGTAACAAACCTGGCCACACAGACCCACAACTCAGTTAATTTCCTTAAACTCTGGGACATGCTGGATTTAACCAGTGAATTTTAAAGTACATTATTACAAACTCAATTCTAAATCTTCTTCTGTTCAGGACTATGAAAAGCAAATGGACTCTGATGTTTTTAATGTGGAAAATCAATAATATGTGTGAAATGCATTAATCTGTGATTTTATATATATATATATATACTGTATATATACAGTATATATATATATATATATATATACGCATGTTAAAAATGTTTAAATGAATGTTTATTCCTGCATGTTGATTTAGAAGCACTGCTTATAAAATATACTAAAGTTAACTTAGTTTAATACATAAGGAAAATAGCACATTCCAGTATGTATCAGAAATTTGCCTCTGGAACCATGTGACTCCAGCAGCCAATCTCTGCATGACAACAACTCTTCATCCCAAAGAGCTCCAAACAATAGACTGTTTGTTATTGGACTAAAGGTTCATCGGGCCTCCCACGAAGGACTCTCATTGGCTGAGATTCCGGTCAGGCCGGAAGCCCGCGATAGCTCAACAGAACTTATAAATAACAGAGAGACCCCTGCTTCAGTCTCTCTCCTCTTTTCTCTTCGCCCCTTCTCCACCGATTTTTTTCTCTTTGGACTCGTTCGTCTCTCTGAAGTCTATTGTCTACACACAGCAAGGAAGAACAAAGACTCCGACCACATGTTGCTTTTCTGAACACAGAGCAGATAACTCGTAATTTGTTTATGTAACTTTGTATTTTAATGTTTTTCCTTTTTCTCTTAAATGCCTAGGAATTCCTATTTCTTTGAGCTCAATTCTTAATCGGAGTTAAACTCCAATTTTTACTTATCTCTTTTCCTCTGTTAAACTTTCTGTAAAATCACCGTTTGTTTAATTTTAATGTAAACTTTAATCTTGACTTTATTTTTATAATATTTTTCTTGACCAATCACACAACAGAAGTTATTATCTTATCTAAAGTCCGAAAGTTTTTTTTTCTAATTTGAGATCGGATTAGATATCTTTAATTAATTATTCCCGAAGACCTCTGCAGCCGCTTGTCTACCAGGAAGAAAAGACGCAGCTCTCCACATCACGCGCAGCTGAGGAATCAGCGCGCTTCTGCAGCATTTCAACCACTGAGATCCAACATCTGATGTCATTCATCGTCCCGAATATCTGCGGGACAAATATTCTGGGTTTTGCCCCTGAACAACACATCAAAACTTCATGAGGACGACGACAGAACCATCATCACCGAGGAATCACGTGAGCTGCAAACTTTAATTCATCTGCTGAATTAGACGTCTGAGGTTCGGTAATAATTTGTGTATCTAATCAGATGCAAATTAAGAAGCCATTAACATAACTCTTCTTTTCATTAAAATTCCGTTTTTATTTTCTTAAGATTAATCCAGGACTTTTTCATATAATTAGTAAACTTACTCCATAAATTTGCGTTGTTTCCATAATCTGTTAACACAAACTGATAGAAATTGGTTTCTCAGTTTAACCCTGGTTCCGAAAATATTGACATTGTTAATCTATCATTTACAAGATTGATTTTATGATTAATGAAATTACTGCAATGTCTGTTAATCATTTTGTTTAATAAATATGTGAAAATGAGAGAAGTTGTTGAGAATTTATTTCATTCTGAGTCTGTTCAAGCACAGGTATCGAATTCACGGAAAATTTTTGAGACTGATTATTGATTAATTCATTAAGTAATTGAAGGTACAAAATTAAATAAAATTAAAGTTAATATTATTGTCCTTTAGGACTGGTGCCCCTTTTACGAGTGCTTTTATTTAATTTAGCGGGAGTAGAAGTGACGGTTTAACTCCGCCCCCTTTCACACCCACTATTAAATAAAATAAATAATTCCTGTACCTTATGACAAATATTTTTTATAGGCAATTCATACCTGATCATATTTATTATTTATTAATATTCCATATTTTAAGCTACACACCTCAGCAGCTGTGACTGGTGGTCAGCACTCTCCAGCCACCATCGGTTCCCGAGGCCAGTGAGCCTCCATCAGCTGTTCCCAAGGCTGGTGCGCCTACATCACCCATTTCCAAGGTTGGCGTGCCTCAGTCATCAGCCCCTGAGGTCAGCGCGCTCCAACCATCAGCGCCTGAGGTCAGTGCACTCCAACCTTCAGCACCTGAAGTCAGCACGCCCCAACCATTAGCCCGAGGCCGGTGCGTCTCTCTCATGTGTTTCAGAGGCCGGTGAGCTGCCATCATTTGTTCCTGAGGCCAGTAAGCCTCCATCGTTTGTTCTTGAGGCCAGAGAGCCCCCATCACCTGTTCCTGAGGCCAGTGCGCCTCCGTCATGTGCTCCTGAGGCTGGTGCACCTCCTTCGTCAGTTCCAGAGGCCGGTGCATCTCCACCGCTGCTTCCGGAGGCCGCTGTGCCTCCGCCGTCAGTTCCAGAGGCCGGTGCGCCTTCGCCTGTTGTTTCAGAGGCCGGTGCGCCTCTGCCTGTCGTTTCAGAGGCCGGTGTACCTCCGACTGTCATTTCAGGGGCTGGTTCACCTCTGCCTGCTGTTCTAGAGGCCGGTGCACCTTCCCCGTCGTCTCATCCTGTGGTTGTCTCTCCAGCAGCAGGAGACCAGGAGTTAAGGCAAGTACCTTTTCCCTCAATTTCAACATCTATTTTTGAAAAGACTTGCCTTGCTCCTGGTTGGGGGACCCAAGCACAGACTCCACATGCTTCAGGGTCCTCCCTACCAGCCTCTACTGCTGATGACTGTGGTTTTACCTTACTGAGCTCCTGTTCTCCCTTCTCATCCGGGATGGCCATGTCGAGGGTGGAGTCACAGGAGGACCACGCTCCGCCTGGTTCGTCCAAGCAATCTGCTCTACCTGGTTCATCCAAGCAGTCTGCTCCACCCTGGTCACTGTCCGAGCAGTCCGCTCCACCTGGGTTGCCGTTGGAGCAGTCCGTTCAACCTTCGCTGCTTGAAGTCACTGCTCTTCAGCTGCTGTCATCCAAGCCCAGTGCTCCCGACGCATCATGCTGTCTGGTCTGGTTGCCCAGGGACACTGGGAGGCCACCCGACACATCGTGCTCTCCGATTTGGGGGCCTGTGGATTTGGGTAGATCCCCTGAACCATCTTGTCCCATGATCTGGTGGCCTAGGGACTCTGGGAGGCTGCCAGATCCACCCTGTTCTTCAGTCTGGGGCCCCATGGACTTGGGTAGGCTCCCAGACCCGCTCAGTTCCCCAGTCCAGTGGTCATGGAACTTGGGTAGACCACCCGACCCATTTTGTCTTGGATTTTGGGGCCCTGAACTTTGTTGCGTCCCACAAACTGTGTTCTGTTCTTTGGACTCCATTGGGAAGGGGGCGGGGTGAAGCTATTTCCGACCTACCTGGCCTTGTGTCCCCACTACTCACCCTGGGAGGGTAATTTTGTGCTTGTTTGGGTTGTCTAGTTTTCAACCCTTTAGACGGGGGTACTGTAAAAGTGTGCACATGGCTGTGCTCATGTCTTCTCTTTATGATCATGTTTTGTTTTTCTGGGATGTCCGGGACATGAGTTCAGCCATGTCCCTGCCTTCAGTTTATTATGTTTCTCTGTGTTTCATTTTCATCCTTGTTGTTTCCCTAGTCTGTGTTATCATCAGGTGTTCATTTTCATTATTATGTCTTCTATGTTGTCCCGCTGATTTGGTTCTTTCATTGCACTTATTTTTTTTATTATTATTAATATTTAGCTCCTGGTGTGATTGTCTGTACAGCTCTGCCCATCCTGTTCTCCATACTCGTTGTCTCTGTCTCCTCGTGTGTCTCTAATTGCCTCTGATTGTTCTCACCTGTCCTGCGTTCAGTAATTATCCCGTTGTCTATTTAACCATTTGAGTGTGTCTGTCGCTGAATTGCGACATAACCCCTAGTGGTCAAGAGTGGTAAATATTTTTGTCAATAAAATAGTTCAGATTACCAAGGCTATAACTTGAAAGTGGTAAGAGATAATGGCTTACTGTCAATTAGAAAGATGTAAAATATGATCCAAAGTTTCAGACAGGAATAAATTTACACATCTAATTTGCATAATGTCACAAAAGCTCTTTAAATTCCATAACTCGGTCAAAACTGGACTTTGGACATATTTACACAAAGAATGGTTCAGTCTTTTGACACCGTTTTTTGTACAGAGGTACTTCATCATCTTATCTTCAAAGTATATGAACAAAAAATCAGTACAATATTTTAAAAAAAACACAGAAATTCATCACTTACCAGCGGCTAACGGGACTCGCTCGCTGCTGTGGTCACTGCGTTTTCGTCCATCGTGGTCGTTATTTTGTGTTCTGTCGGTCATTTATGCTCTCTACTACATCTACAAAATCTTATGATTATCCCACATAAATTTCACTTGTATCCTGCGGCTATTTTCCGTGTACAAAGCCGTCTAAGTGACGATGACGGATCGTAGCCATATTAGCTTTCTGAGCTAAAAGAAGGGAATACAGGAAAAGGAAATGAGTTCTTCTTCTTTGGTGTATTACGTGTCATCCATTGAGTCCTCCACCATGTCTGCCACCTTCTGAAACTGGCAGATCAGTACAAATCAGTACAAATGCCCAATGCAGACAGTGATGTCAGAGTGAGATGACAGGCTCAGTGCTGCGCTCTGCCACTAGGGGCACGGAAATTCTCACACTCAAAGGGCTAAGTCTGTTTCAGCCTTAGTCTCATGTGGCATCATTAATGTCTTCTGTCAGTCCTGTCAGTGAGAGTTTTTCATGTCCATGTATTGTCCCAGCCTAGTCTTGCCTTGTCTGTCAGTTTGTCTAGCTTTTGTTTTGTTTTCAGCCCACGCGCTGCCATTTGTTTGTGTTTGACGTTTTGTTTAATAAATTATCATTTCTACACTGTATTCTGCCTGCGCCTCAGTCCTGTCAGCCACCACACCTTGATGCATTTTGCGTATTCACTGTGAATGCGCAAAATGGAGGGGTAGGACTAAGGGGTAGGGTGAAGGTTGTGAATTGGGACACACCCTAATATCACATTTTAAATCCTACAGGGAGTCATGCAGTCTTCTTATTCTTTTATCATGTCTTGTTCCTCTTCATTTAGTCCTCCTTCATAACCATTTCTCCTCTTCTACTCTGTCCCTGTTCCTATTCCATCTCCTTATTTATTTGTCCCACTTCTTTCTGTCCTGATCCCAGCCAGCATGCCCATGTGGGCCCCACCAAACTTAAAACTGGGCTATCTTATGGGCCCCATGTGGGTTTGTCAGCAGGTTCAATGTTGGCCCTGTCTGTGTTTGCCCACATGGATTTTACCTATTTACCCGTTTTTAATTTATTTTCTCAAAATTTGCTATTTTTTTTTTTTGTAAATTTATGACTTTTTCCCTTATTTTGATAAATTTTTCTTGAAGATTTGAAACCCCTCATGGATTCGTCACCTTATTGTGGTGGGGGGTTTGCGTGCCCTAGTGATCCCAGGAGCTATGTTGTTCGGGGCAATTTGCCTCTGGTAGGTCACCCAAGATAAACTGGTCCTGGGTGAAGGGCCAGACTAAGAATGATCCAACAGACTGTCATGATGAATGCTAAAACAAGGATTCAGTGTGCCCCGCACGGTATAGGGTTACCGGGGCCCCACCTTGGACCCAGGCCTGGGGGAGGGGCTTGGTGGCTAGTGCCTGGTGGCTGGGTTTCCGCCCATGGGACCCAGCCGGAGTGTGGAGACATGGAGTCTGAATGGGCCATGTTCTCCATCTCCACTGTTGCAGCGGCTGCCCAGAGTTGCAGCCGCAAGGCCGTCGATACATCTCTTGGTGACATCCCCCGAACCAAGTGGTGGACACCAGTGGTGAGGAGGGCCATTAAGCTGAAGAAGGAGTCCTATCAAGCTTGGTTGGCTTGTGGGACTCTCGAAGCAGCTGAGGTGTACCAGCAGGCCAAGCAGAGTGTGGCTCAGGTGGTTGCTGAAGCAAAAACTCGGGTGTGGGAGGAGTTCGGTGAGGCCATGGAACAAGACTTTCGGTCGGCATCGAAGAGATTCTGGCAAACTGTCTGGCGGCTCAGGAGGGGGAAGCAGCTCCCTGTCCATACTGTGTATGGTGTGGATGGGGCGCTGCTGACTTCGACTAGGGATATCGTCGGGCGGTGGAAGGAATACTTGGAGGATCTCCTCAATCCCACTGACATGCCTTCCACAGAGGAAGCCGGGCTTGTGGACGAGGGGGACGATTCACCTATCACAGGGGCTGAGGTCGCCATGGTGGTTAAAAATCTGTTTGGGGGCCGGGCCCGGGGATGGACGAGATTCGCCCTGAGTACCTCAAGGCTCTGGATGTTGTAGGGCAGTCATGGTTGACACGCCTCTGCAACATCGTGTGGAGGTCGGGGACATTGCCTTTGGCATGGCAAACCGGGGTGGTGGCTCCTCTCTTTAAAAAAGGGGACTAGAGGGTGTGCTTCAACTTTAGAGGGATCACACTCCTCAGCCTCCCTGGTAAGGTCTATGCCAAGGTACTGGTGAGGAGACTCTGGCCAATGGTCAAACCTTGGATTCAGGAGGAACAGTGTGGTTTTCGTCCTGGCTGTGGCACATCGGACTAACTCTTTACCTTCTCGAGAATACTTGAGGTTCGTGGGAGTTTGCCCAACCAGTTTACATGTGTTTTGTGGACTTGGAGAAGGCATTCAACCATGTCCCTCGTAGTTTTGTGTGAGGGATGCTTTGGGAGTATGGGGTATCGGGCTTGTTATTACGAGCTATCCAGTCTCTATACGACCGTTGTGAGAGTTTGGTTCGTATTGCCAACCCTCGGTCGGACACATTCCCAGTGAGAGTTGGACTCCGCCAGGGCTGCCCTTTGTCACTGATCCTGTAAATAATTTTTATGGACAGGATTTCTAGGCACAGCCAGGGAATGGAGGGTGTCATGCTTGGTGACCACAGGATCTCATCTCTGCTGTTTGCAGATGATGTTGTCCTGTTGGCTTCATCCAGCAATGACCTACAGGTCTTACTGGGACGGTTTGCCACTGAGTGTGAAGCACCTCCAAGTCTGAGTCCATGATCCTCAGCCGGAAGAAGGTGGATTGTCCTCTCTGGGTTGGGGATAAGCTCCTGCCCCAACTGGAGGGGTTTAAGTATCTCAGGGTCTTATTCATGAGTGAGGTGAGACTGGAGCGAGAGATTCACAGATGGATCGGAGCAGCATCTGTGAATCTCTCGCTAGCATCTCTGTGAATCTTGTACCGGTCTGTTGTGGTGAAGAGGGAGCTAAGCTCTAAGGCAAAGCTGTTGAGGTACCGGTCCATCTATGTTCCTACCCTCACCTATGGTCATGAGCTTTGGGTAATGACCGAAAGAATGAGATTGTGGATACAAGCGGCTGACATGAGCTTCCTTCATAGGACTGCCGGATTCACCCTTAGAGATAGGGTGCAGAGCTCAGTCATCCGGGAGAGGCTCAGAGTAGAACCGCTGCTCCTCCACATTGGAGCCAGTTGAGGTGGTATGGGCATCTGATCAGATGCCTCCTGGACGCTGCCACTTGAGGTGTTTCGGGCACGTCCCACTCGGAGGAGACCCCGGGGTAGACCCAGGACTCGGTGGGAGACTATGTCTCCCAGCTGGTCTGGGAACACCTTGGTATCCTCTCTGAAGAGCTGGGGCAGGTGGCTGGGGAGAGAGAAGTCTGGGCTTCTCTGCAAACCGGACCACCGGAAAAGTGGTAGAGGATGGATGGATTTGCTTTTTTACTGTAATCTTGCAGCTTTTTCGCCTAAATTTGTTACTTTTTTCCTTGTAGATTTGCTATTTTCTTGTAAAGTTGTGAGTTTTTCCCATAAATTCATGACATTTTCTTGTAAATTTGGAACTTTCTCAAAAATTTTAACCTTTTTTACAGTAAACAACTTTTCTTCATAAATTTGGGACTTTATTCTCATAAATTTTCAATTTATTTACTCAAATATTTGCTACTTTTTTGTTAATTTGCAGATTTTTCTAATTTTTTTCTCATAAATTTGTGACTTTTTTCTTGTAAATGTGCTAAATTTTTCTTCTAAGTTTGTCACTCTAAGTAATTTTACAATTTTTTTTCTTGTAAATTTGCAGCTTTTTTCTCTTAAATTTGCAACTTTTTTCTAGTAAATTTGTAAATTTTTTTCTCATAAATTTGCTATTTTTTTGTAAATTTGTCACTTTTTTAAATAAATTTTTACATTTTTCTCATAAATTTGTTACTGAAACCTGATTACTCACATTAAACCCATGTGGGGCCCATATGGGTTTAAAATGGGTAAACAGGTTACCTGTCCATGAGGGCAAACACAGATGGGGCCAGGGTCAGCCCTTGCCATTTTGTCAAGATTAGGGTGTGCCCCCCCCCCCCACACGCATACACACAATCTCAAACATTATACCCTTTCAGGCCCTAAGTCCCCAATACCAGGAATAGGCCAGGGAATTCACGTTACTGCTCATAAAAAAACAAAAACAAAAACAAAAAACAAACAAAAAAAAATGCATAAACCTCTTTCAGTCAAGGCTTACTGCTATTATCTGTACAGGGTTACACATGTCAAATGACACTGGCTAATTGATCTTTTCAGTTATTACTTAAAAGTGATCATGGAAGCTGTTTACACATCTAAGAGGACTGGAATGTGTCGAAGGAAAAAAAATGGTTTCTCTGTTGTTTCATGCACTAGATGGATTATGTCAACATTATTGGCTGCCTACTTCTGCAGAATAAATTGAACAAATGTGAGCTGTAATTTGCCAGTAAGGGATGCCAGCAGGAGCCAGAACAGAAATGTGCAGCACTCTTACTGCCCTCCCACAGCTGTATATATATGTGCAGAATTTAGCTCAAGTGTGACATTTAGCACCTCTTTAACAATATCAGCTATTTCTTGGAACACACACAAGTACATTTTTTTTTTTTCTGGAAGCAGTTATAAAATAAGTCTTAATGTGATGAGTGTTCTCCCTGTTTGACTTACTTGATTTTGTGGTTGCAGACTGTTTAAACTTCATGTTTTTTTTTTTCCAGCTTTTTTGTAATGCTGTGTTTCTGTGTTCTGAAACCCCCGCTAACAACCATTTCACTAATTGCTCAGGCCATCCGATGATCAAAGGTTGTGAAGCTTTAGTGGATACTCCCTCACCACAGCAGCACAGATGCTCCACTGATGCAAAGCATCAAGGTGTCGAGCATCAGCCCCACTGAACTAAGCTGTGACTGTGGCATAAGTTCAAAACAGGACTTGGAACATCTCTACTTTTGGGTTCATTTTCTTAGGTTTTTGTTGTCACAGTCACCTATGAGTCATTGTGAGGTGATTGTGGTTTTAAACACACCTGTTTTCTGAACATGACTTGTCTCATTACACTAGAACTCAAACTACAATTTAGGAGGCCCAGGAGTTACACTCCCTTTTCCCTTATTTTCTGATATTTTCTAATAATGGTTGAGGCTCATGGGAAAATATCTAATCAGAGCATGTACAAATAAAAAGGGCAGGCTTCACACTGCTCTAAATACTCGGTTGACTGCGCACTGCTGAGAAGGTGATCGGCTGCAAGCTCCCATCTCTCCAGGATCTGTACATCTCCAGGACCCGGAGGCGTGCTGGCCGGATCATAGCCGATCCCTCACACCCTGGTCACGTACTGTTTGCCCCCCTCCCCTCTGGTAGAAGACTTCGGTCCATCCAGACTAAAACCTCCCGTCACATGAACAGCTTCTTCCCCTCTGCCATTAGACTGCTGAACACTAAGTGACTCTCGTGCACCATGTACAGCAGCTCAACCAGACTCATGTCAATCATCACTGTTTTCTTCCTGCATTACCGACTGCACTATATAGTTCTCCACAGTATCTGCTGCTGGCTAATATATATTTTAACTGTTGACCAGTATCACTTAATCTTATCCTACACTTTATTACATGTATAGTTTATTTCTCTTATCTTATCATGTTTAATGTTGCAGCATTGTACCGAGACAAATTCCTAGTTTGTGTACTACATGAACAATGGCAATAAACCTGATTCTGATTCTGATTCTGATTCTCTGACAGTTTTTCAGACACTCTCACTGATGTCAGTAGAAGTGGTACTCTGAATATGATCATATCAGGCACACAGTTCCACTACTGTTTACTCTGATTGGCTTTCCCTCACAAACAGAGTTTCAAAGTGGGCTGAAAGGCAGAGAGAGCTGACATACTGCAAATATCGAAAACCAAGTGTGAAGTGGGTGAGATGGTGAGATTAGCACCACCAGTCTTTAGAAAATGGCACACAGCTGGAAATACTGGACTGAGCTATATGATTTAATGCAAAAAGTGTTAAGTGTCAGCAGTAATGGGAATGTTATAACTGTTGTAGTCAGTAGGAAATTTGATGGAGGATTGGGGGCTGTCATCCCCCCTGTTAGTAAAATGACCAAAAAGCATCCCCCTTGTCAACCTCCCTGTCCCTAGAGAGAGTACAAGGATAAACAGGTTAGACAGTGCCGTGGAATGTGTCAGCTTCTTCTGGGCTCACTGATCAATTAGACTTGTGCAAATACAAACGTATGACTGATTATAATCCCCTTCACACAGGGTTGAGAGGTTGTTGAGTGATGGAAAAAAATGGTCAGATCTCTCAGCAATCTTCTCAGTGACCACCCAGAGATTGCCAAGATTTCTCAATGGTCTCTCTCTCAATGATCTTCCAGTGATCTTGACAGTCTCCTCAAAGCCTTCACTCAGTCCAAAACACACAAGGATCTCCCAAACATTAACAAAGAAACACCTTTTTCGAGGCTTTAGGACAGGAATCTCAAACTAAAACTGCAAATCCTGTCAGTCCTCCTCCCCAGCTGAGGTCTAAACTAGGTGTGGGAATCTTTAGAGGCACCTCACTATTCGATTCAATTACAATTCAGGGGGTTCAGATTTGATTCTTAAACAATTTTCGATGCATCTTTTTTTCTATTCAGGATCTCTTTCCTTCCACTGTGTGACAACTTGGTACTTTTAAATCATTTGCAGTGACCCATGAATTTACTTCCAATATCTTTTAATAATAATAATAACAATAATAAAAATAATAAAAATATTAATGAATTGCATTTATATAGCACCTTTCATGATTGGCAAGTCCATTATTCATTAACTCCACAGACAGACACTGGTAGTGGTAAGCTACCTCTGTAGCCACAGCTTCCCTGGGGCAGACAGATAGAAAACAACACAAAAAAAGCACCTGCAGCAGCATATTTGTGGCAACACAGACTTCAGAGTACCCTGAATTTTAACAAATAATAAACTTCTAATGACCATTCTTCTGTTACGTGCAACAAGACTGGAATCACCTGCAAAGAACATTAAAAAAATGACAAATTTAAAATTTAATTTAAATTTAATTTAAATTTAATTTCAAAATGTGCTTTTAAGAATGATGGCATGGATTTTCTTTAAGAAGATTGTAGCTGTTTTTAGGCAGGCTAATATCATTTAACTTGTTTTCACACTTTTATTAAGCTGATGTTTTAGCTGCTTTTAGCGCTGTATTCTTTTTTCTTGGTTGCTGTTGCACTGTATTGCATTTGTTATTCTCAGTCAGCTGTGTGTCAGTATTTCTTGTTTATATTATATCTGTGTTGATATTTTAACTTTTATATTGACTGTCCCTTCTGTCCTTTCCCCCTTATCCCCCACTTCCTCAAAGGGCTTTGCCTTGAACCAGGCTGCCATTAGGAGGAAAGGGGGTACTTCTTGTCAAACTTGACAGGTCTATTGTTCTCTGTTTTGACAGGCCTATTGTTCTCAAGATGAAAGGCATGACCTTTGATCTGACCTGACCCATGACCTGACCTGGCTAAATAATTCATTTTCTATAGGGTGAGCATGAGAATGGAATATTAATTATATATGGATAAACAGTCGCATTGTTTATTGAGATGAAAGGCAAATAACCTGTGGCCCGTGTTATGAGGGATTAGCGTGACAATGGAATGTTGGTTGATTTAAATTTTAACAAAATAAAATGGTGATAGCACTTTTCTCATCTCAGGCTGAACAAGTCAGCTTGAAAAAGTCAGGCTGAACAAGAAGGCATTTAAACATACCCACACACTCACACACTCTCACACACACACACACACACACACACACACACACACACACACACACACACACACACACACACACACACAAAACCCTCCTTAAGGTTCAGGCTATTGGTCAGTGAAGCAGCCGCCAGTGTCTGAAACCCTTTGTTCATCGATCAGCCAACAAACCGCACCCCCCAACCCCCAACAGACCCCAGCAGTAATCCATTCAAAAAGTAGTCACTCCTGTGGTTTATATTAATCATATATCCCATAACCTACATATGTATAAGCATGTTAGAATGTTTAGTGATTACATATGTACAACGACCTCACGCCTCAGAACAGGACAAGAGGTCTCAACCGCCAGCGAAGATCAAAGAGCATCCGAGGCGCAGCGGTGGAGACCAGATCGATCGCCCTGACTTCCCAGGGCCAGGTGGAAGAGACAGAGGACAATGGAGGAGATCGATCGCCCTGACCACCCAGGGTCAGGTGGAGGAGTAGGAAGACAAAGGAGGGGGGATTAAGCTAATGCGGGATGTCAGCTTTGATGTGCAATGTCTTTTGTGATGTGTTCGACCTCTTATTCTGCTTCTGCACTGAGATGAGACTTGTTAGAGGAGCGAAGCTGATAATAAACTTTGGTTTATAAATCACATCGCCTCGTTATTCCAAGCTCTTCTACACTGGTGACCCTGACGTGAGGATGGAACAGAGACGTTCTCCCGCGATTGACTCATCGGAGGCGACCCAGGCAAGCGCCGGCGCCCATGCAGACAGGGGAACGGACGGAAGACGTTCCCCCACAGCAGAAGAGAGGGCTCAACCGAGCACCATCCCCAGCCCCGCCGTGAGAGCAGAAGAAAGGCGCTCTCACCCGGCGGACACATCAAGGACGGCCCACACAAGTGCCGTCACCGTCAAGCTGCCAGAATTCTGGCAAGAAGACCCGAGCTCGTGGTTCCAGCAAGCTGAGGCTCAGTTTGCACTGGCGGGCATAACGGCGGACGAGACGAAATTTTATCACATCGTCGCCAAACTCGACGCTGCCACGTCAAGATGCGCGCAGAGGATAATCCGACAGCCACCCGCCCATGACAAATACAGAGAGCTGAAGGCGACCATCGTCGAGAACTTCGTCCCGTCAGCCGAGGAGAGAGCAGAGAGGATCCTGGCGATCTACGGCCACAGAGGATGCAGACCCAAGGCCCTCATGGAGGACATGCTGCAGCTCAAGGAGGAGGACAACGACAACTTCCTCTTCCAACACATCTTCCTCAGCACTCTGCCGCCACACATGAGAGGGACGCTGATCAACATGCGGTGCAGCACCCAGCAGGACTTCCGCGCGCTGGCCCGAGACGCGCAGCGACTCACCAACGCCTGCGGGGAACAGGTGGCCACAGCAGCATCCGCAGATGCCCAGAGCAGTGGAGAACCACAGACAACCAAGCAGAACCCGCCCACCATGGCGGCAACACGACCAAGACGCAGCAGGCGGAACGAAATCTGCTATTACCACCACCGTTTCGCCGAGGGGGCGTACAAATGCGTTCCCCCCTGCAAGTTCAAAAGTTCGGGAAAACGCCAAAACCGAGAACCGTTAACGGCTGCGGTTCTCGGCGAAAAAAATAAACTTCTTTATGTGACTGACAGACACACCGGGAGACAGTTCCTGATCGACACCGGAGCTCAACTGAGCTTTATCACCCCTTCCCACGCAGATCGGGCCATGGGTCCCCGGGGAAATGGGGCGATGGCAGCCAACGGCTCCATCATCGACACTTACGGTGAAAGGAGCCTGCCTCTTTGCATTCATGGCCGCAACTATAGATGGACATTTATTGTAGCGGCGGTGAGTTTTAACTTGTTGGGTGCTGATTTTTTGTGTGCACATGGGTTGTTAGTCAATCTAGCAAATAGACGCTTGGTTAATGCACTGTCATTTTATTCTATTCCCTGCTCAGCTCGAGTCTCTCCACCACCCGAGCAGGCCAGCGTCACTACAGCAGGAGGTAAGTTTGACCAACTCCTCACCCAATTTCCAGCACTCACAGTTCCAAAATTTTCAGCAACAGTAGCGAAACACGGGGTTGAACACTTCATTCCCACAACAGGCCCACCCGTGTTCGCCAAAGCTCGGCGCTTAGACGCGACCAAGCTCGCCATAGCACGGGACGAGTTTGCCACCCTGGAAAAATTAGGCATTATTAGACGCTCGAAAAGCCCCTGGGCATCGCCACTCCACATGGTCCCGAAAACCGACGGCTCTTGGAGACCGTGCGGCGATTACCGCAGATTAAACAATGCGACAGCGCATGACCGCTACCCAATTCCTCACATCCAAGATTTCTCACTACATCTGGCGGGTGCGCGCATTTTTTCTAAAATAGACCTGGTCCGCGGCTATCACCAAGTCCCCATTCGAGCGGAAGACATTCCTAAAACGGCTGTAATAACCCCTTTCGGTCTTTTTGAATTTTTGCGGATGCCGTTTGGCCTCAAAGGCACTGCTCAAACCTTTCAGCGGATGATGGACGCGGTATTACGCGACCTCCCCTTCGTGTTCGTCTACCTCGACGATATGCTGGTAGCCAGCTCGTTGGAGGAAGAACACGAACAACACCTCACTAAGGTTTTTCAGAGACTAGAAGAGCACGGGTTAATAATCAGTCCAGCCAAATGCAAATTCGGCGTGTCACAAATTGATTTTTTGGGACACAGAGTTTCACCAGAGGGGGCAGTCCCATTGCCAGACAAAGTTCGCGCAGTAAAAAATTTTCCACGACCACAAACGGTCAAATCGCTGCAAGAATTTTTGGGAATGGTTAATTTTTACAACCGTTTCCTCCCCCGCACAGCTCAACTCATGCAGCCCCTGTGTACCGCGCTCAGAAAACAAAAGCCTTCCAACGCGGTCGAATGGACCCCGGAGCGCGAACGCGCCTTCGCGGAAGTAAAAAGTGCTCTAGCAAACGCCACATTGTTGGTTCACCCTGATCCCTCGGCCCGCATCGCGCTAACCACAGACGCTTCAGACCTGGCCATAGGGGCGGTTGTGGAACAACACGTTGGCGGAACTTGGCAACCTTTGGCGTTTTTCAGCAAATCGTTAAACCAAACGGCGCATAAATACAGCACTTTTGACAGGGAGCTGCTAGCGCTTCATTTATCCATCCGCCACTTCCAGTTCTGGTTAGAAGGGCGGCGTTTCACGGCTTTTGTAGACCACAAACCGCTCACCTTTGCGATGGCTAAAATTTCAGAACCATGGTCAGGCAGGCAACAAAGACAGCTAGCTGCAATTTCAGAGTTCACCACAGACATTCGACATGTGGCAGGCAAACTTAACGTGGTAGCAGACTGCCTCTCTCGCGCTGTGACATCGCCAGAGCGCGAGGAGACAGATTATACTACCTCAGCCGCAGAACTCTTCACCAACACGGACATGTACGCAGCCCCAATTCACGTAGGGATAGATTACGCAGCCATGGCAGAAGAGCAAAGCAGTGACGCGGACGTGCGCGCACTCCTGTCTGGACCAACAGGGTTAAGGCTGGAGGAAAGGGGTTTACGCGACGGTGTACCCCCCCTAATCTGCGACGTTTCAACCGGCCGACCTCGCCCGGTAGTCCCAGCTGCATGGCGCCGCCGTATTTTCAACTCAATTCACTCCCTCGCGCACCCAGGTGTGCGCGCCTCGGTTAAAATGGTCGCCGAAAAGTTTGTGTGGCCCGGCCTGTCCAAAAATGTAAAGGAATGGGCAAAAACTTGCATGTCTTGTCAGCGCGCCAAAATACACAAACACACAAAAGCCCCTCTAGAGCCTTTTCGAATCCCAGCTAGAAGGTTCGACCACGTTCATGTCGACCTCGTGGGACCACTACCTTCGTCTCAGGGTTTCACACACCTGTTAACAATGATAGACCGTACTACGCGCTGGCCTGAGGCAGTCCCTCTGGCGTCAACCACAGCGGCGGAAGTCGCTCGCGTTTTTTTGACAAACTGGGTGGCACGTTTCGGTGTCCCATCGGACATCACGTCCGATAGGGGGCCTCAATTTGTCTCAGAGCTTTGGTCAGCCATGGCCAGCAGCTTAGGGGCGACAATTCACCGCACCACCGCTTATCACCCTCAGGCTAATGGGTTATGCGAGCGCTTTCACAGATCTTTAAAGGCCGCCCTCAGAGTCTCACTAACGGATAAAAATTGGGTAAATAAACTCCCCTGGGTTTTATTGGGGTTGCGTGCTGCGCCTAAAGAGGATCTAGATGCCTCCCCAGCAGAATTAGTTTTTGCACAACCTCTCAGACTCCCAGGTGAATTTTTACCAGAGAACCCAGAGCCAGGGCATTTTCCAGCCATGAGGCTTTCAGGCAGCAGCGGACCGGACACTCTCCCCGGACCGGCACACCACTCTTTTCCACGGGTTTTTGTCCCCCAAGCTTTAAAAAACGCCGAATTCGTTTTTGTTAGGCATGAAGCTTTAAAATCAACCCTCCGTCCACCATACGATGGACCATTCAGAGTGCTGGAACCTGGTGATAAGCATTTTGTGCTTGATTTAGGGGACAGAAAAGAAACAGTCAGCACTGACAGACTTAAACCTGCCTTCTTGTTGAGAGACGAACCTGCACGGTTGGCGAGAGCACCTCGGCGGGGTAGACCCCCCAAGAAAAAAGACTCAGCCCCCCTGCAGGGAACAAATAACCACTCTCCTCCCCAAGCTGCAGATTCCTTACAGGAAGGTCCCGCCAGGACGCCCAAGCGGACCCACAGCAGATTCGGGAGAAGACTAAAACCCAGACGGCACAGGGACTGATACAAATTAACCTAAAGTTGTTAACTATTTTATCAGATTGTGCTGTGACAGTTTTAAGACTGATTTGTGATATTACTAAGCTGTTATGATTACCACTGAATTCTCTACAGGAGCATAGCTGCTGGAAAGTTTTTTTTTTTTTTTTCCTTGTCAAGAGGTTTAACAGTTGGTATGTCATAGAAATTATCTTAAACTGTGGACTTTCTTTTATTGTCCTTTTCTTAGTCGTTTGGGGGGGGGGCTGTGGTTTATATTAATCATATATCCCATAACCTACATATGTATAAGCATGTTAGAATGTTTAGTGATTACATATCATGGGCTGCACGGTGGCACAGTGGTTTAGCACTGTGGCAGCACAGTTTTACCCTCGGCCGGGGGATCGCGGGGATCATGAGATCGTGGGTTCGATCCCAGCCCCCGACCAACAGTGAACTGTGTGGAGTTTGCATGTTCTCCCCGTGTTGCGTGGGTTTACTCCGGGATTTCTCCGGTTTCCTCCCGCATACCAAAAAACATGTAGGTTTAGGGCGCTCGCACACGCAGCGACCGGCAGCCGGTGGCTTGTCACCAGACTGCAAACCAAATCTACCTACGGGTACAAATAAGTAACAAAAAAAAAAATAAAAAAAAAATATGTACAACGACCTCATGCCTCAGAACAGGACAAGAGGTCTCAACCGCCAGCGAAGATCAACGAGCATCCGAGGCGCAGCGGTGGAGACCAGATTGATCGCCCTGACTTCCCAGGGCCAGGTGGAAGAGACAGAGGACAATGGAGGAGATCGAGCGCCCTGACCACCCAGGGTCAGGTGGAGGAGTAGGAAGACAAAGGAGGGGGGATTAAGCTAATGCGGGATGTCAGCTTTGATGTGCAATGTCTTTTGTGATGTGTAGGTATAAGTATGTAGGTCTGAATGTGTTCGACCTCTTATTCTGCTTCTGCACTGAGATGAGACTTGTTAGAGGAGCGAAGCTGATAATAAACTTTGGTTTATAAATCACATCGCCTCGTTATTCCAAGCTCTTCTACAACTCCTTTCATACCCAATCAGCCATCACAAGTCTATCGTCAACCAATGAACAATGTACAAGAGAACTGAATAATATGTGCAGCTTTGGAATCTACTTAACCACTTGCAGACAACACTTGCCAATCCGCTGAGATGTTCCAGCCTCATCAAATCTTTTGAAGACAGAGGTCTTTTCAATCATCAGTTGTCCCTCAACCAGCGAACAATGTGCTAGAGAACTGAAAGACCAGATCACAAAATGTTGTTGATCACAAAACAACGTCCAGCACCTTGAGGATCTACACCCCCCCCCCCCCCCCACACACACACACACACACGAAGGAAGAGATCTTACAGCAGGGAGATTCTACCAAGACCGGAGCTATTGTTGTGAGTCCGACGTTCATTCACGCCAAGAGCCTTTTTCGAATCCCCTGTTGTCCACCAGGTCCTCTGTGGTGTATAAATGGCACATATCACTGTTCTGTTCAGACAAATCCGAAACACATCTTTACACCCAAAGGGATGTGACAAGATGAGAGGTGATATTATCTGACTTTCTAAACTTTATTAAAAAAAACTTTTTTCTATATTGTTAAATAAAACTTTGCTCATTTTTAGAAATTATAACACTTGCAGAAATCCACTCACCACCATGGTCCTCTGGTAAGTGTTTTTCCACAGAATATTCTGTGTTACATATATTATTTTTTGATTTTGTCTGTATTATGAGGTGCATGAACAAATAAAATGGAATGATATTAAATTCTCAAGTGTGAAACCAAGCAAAACTTGCAACTTAACACAAATGTCTATCACAGCTAAGGCCTGAGGTTGACAACGTGCGCTGGCCTCTCTGGCACCACTACCACCACGCTTCACAAAGGACTAAGCTTCACAGTTTAGATTTTTTTGTGTCTGTATTATGAGGCACATGAACAAATGGAATGATATTAAATTCTTGAGTGTGAAACAAAGCAAAACTTGCAACTTAATGCAAATGTCTATCACAGCATGCGGTTTCCTACCCTTTAGAGCGACTATATAAAAACCCTTGATTTATTTGAATCAATATTATCATCCAAAATGGAAAATGAGTCACAAGGCATTTGCAGAAATTCAACGGCTCAGTTCAACACCGAGAAGATCCTCCCTATACGGTGCAAGTACCATTTTGCAACGTAATAAAAAACAAGGCCTAAGGAATGACAAAACTTTCAACTATTTATTCAATTTTGAATCATTTGGAACAAAAAAAAAAAGAAGTAATCCATACTTCAGTAAATGGAACAGATTTATTTTGTACTTACTATCACGGTAAAGGTTAGACAAAAACAAAAAACTCCAATATTGTAAAAAACATTTTTTACACACATCTACATTCTCCATGCATTTCAGTGAAAAAACACTACCTAAAAGCAAATTATACAGCGATACACGTTGTATCGCTGTATAATTTGCCTTTTTTATTTCATCCAAGCAGCCAATTTGTTGTGCAACAAAGATAGCTGAAGTAAAAGCATGCAAATTTAATTAAAAAAGCATTTTATTACATTTCATCGTCAGTTTTTTCAGACTCTGCGTCAGAATCGATATCTGAGTCTGCATAACTGTCTATCACAACCCTTCTCGCTGTCAGAATCGCTCACAAAATCCTCCTCCCAAAACTTCTCACCATCCAGACGACCCTGCCAATAGTCCTCTGCTCTTTGCAAATGATGAGCCATCTTTTCATCACCCGCAAACAGCGTTTCTGAAATCTCAGAAATCTTGGTGGTGATGCGTGGTGTTTGTCTAAGTTTGTGAAGGAAAGCCGCTGTAATTCTGATGTAAACCGGTATACATGTATGCATGTAGTTTAATTCGGTCAGTCTCTGGAGTGCTGGAATGAAGCACTTGTTCTGCAGTCTTTTTGTGATCTCTTCAAAGTGGGTCAGAAAGAAATACTCAGACTCCACCGGGCAATCATGGAGGTTTTGATCGAAGTGGTTGATTCAACAACCGTTGCATATTTCTTCTCTGTATTTGTTGATGGTAACATCCAGAAATCTTATCAACCCAAAATTTACTACATCCAGAAACACGGGAGGTAGATGATCCACCGTGTATATTGTGTCATCTTCCTCAAAAACCACGTTGAGGCCTGTAGAGGGAGAACCGTGTGGTGGATCAGCGGTGTATTCTTCAGCATCCATAGAATAGATCCGTTCCATTGCAGAAGGGATGGTAGGTGAAGATGGTTGAGGAGGACCCTCGGTATCCAGGGAGCATGGTTGTGAAGGTGGGAGGTCATCCTGGCTCGATATTTTCAGAGACGATAATATTTCCCAAGGGTCTTGTTCAAATCACCCTAGGAGAGTCACACATGGGTTTGCCTCCATTTTGGTTTGGGGAAAATGGGTGGTCGGTGGTCTTCTTTTAAATCGTTAGGAGGGCGGGATTAGGTGCGGGAGGTCGTGGGGGCATCGTCGTCTGGAAAAGCTAGGTTTTTTTTCACCATGACCACATCTCTCGCGGTACGAGTGGAAATGAAGAGGGATTTGAGCTTTTCCTCTTTCTCATCAACCAGTTTGACCCACACCGTTGTAGGCAGGCGTAACATTGTCTGGAACACACTGCATTCGGAATTGAAATACTGTAAGATAAATTTGTCATCGGATGGGGCATCACCCGTTAATACCTGACGAGTGGCTCGAAAGTACCACCTCCCAGATGGGGACACCTTCGTCTCCCAAACACTACTAGCCAACACTCTTCTGGTGACAAATACCGGTAGTTGCTCTTCTTTCACTCACACAGGCATCTGGGTCTGTTATCTAGCAGGCTCGTCTTCCACCTCCGTCTGTTGGCAATGTACATCGCTTGTTTTCAGATCAGCGTAAATCACGTGTCACAGTACGCTGCAGTACGTCACCAAAAGTGTGGATTTTCTGGAAAGTGGGTCAAAAGTTTCTCCTTCATCCAAGATGGCGGCGGGCATCTGCACAGCGGTTCTTTGCTCCCTATTCTTGTTTGTATGTATGCTGTTTTTGGATATTGGACTGTGTGAAGCTGGATTTATGTACAGTCGTACTGAGGTGATAAACATTGGACTTCAACAAAAGCCTGCTGTTACAGCAGTTTTTGAGAACACACAAAACATACCGGAGGCTATCTGTAGACCAGCAGGATCACCATGGATTGTTGTTGGTCCTGGGAAGCGACGCAGATGGAGGTGGGAGAGAAAGCAAAAGCGGGGATGCCGGTCGGGCCTGCTAGCGAGGCTAAAGAGTCAGCCGCATAGACCTCCGCTACCCAGCATTTTTCTCTCCAACGCCAGAAGCATTGTCCACAAGATGGATGATCTAGAGATACAGCTGGCAACTAGTAAAACTGTGAGAGACTGCTGTGTGCTGTTGTTAATGGAAAGCTGGCTCCACCTGCTGATCAGAATCAGAATGAGAATCAGAATGAGATTTATTGTCATTGTTTATGTAGTACACAAACTAGGAATTTGTCTCGGTGCAATGCTGCAACATTAAACATGAGTAGCACTAAAGATAAGAATAAAAAACTATGCATGCAATAAAATGTAGAACATGAATGAGTAATACTAATCTGTGCAATTTTAAATATATTAACAAGCAGCAGATATTGTGGAGTTCCACATAGTAAGTCGGTAGTGCAAAAGAAAACAGTGATAATTATCATGAGTCCGGTTGAGCTGCTGTACGTAATGCACGAGAGTCTAATAAGTCACTTAGTGTTCAGCAGTCTGATGGCAGAGGGGAAGACGCTGTTCATATAGCCGGAGGTTTTAGTCTGAATGGACCGAAGTCTTCTGCCTGAGGGGAGGGGGGCAAACAGTGCGTGTCCAGGGTGTGAAGGGTCGGCTATGATCCGACCTGCACGCCTCCGGGTCCTGGAGATGTACAGGTCCTGGAGGGAGGGGAGCTTGCAGCCGATCACCTTCTCAGCGGCGTGCACAACGCGCTGCAGTCTTAGTCTGTCCCTGGTGGTGGCTCCTGCGTACCACACGGTGATGGAGGTTGTGAGGATGGACTCGATGATGGCCATGTAGAACTGCACCAACATCTTGGTGGGTAGCTTGAGCTTCCTCAGCTGCCTCAGGAAGAACATCCTCTGCTGGGCCTTTTTGATGAGGGAGCTGATGGTCGGCTCCCACTTGAGGTCCCGGGTGATGGTGGTGCCCAGGAAGCGGAAGGAATCCGCAGTGGAGATGGGAGAGTCTGTGAGGGTAAGGGGGGGGGGGGCAGAGGGGCTGTAACTTTTCTGAAGTCCACGATCATCTCCACTGTCTTCAGAGCGTTCAGCTGCAGGTTATTGTGGCTGCACCAGGACGCCAGCTGGGCCACCTCACTCCTGTAGACGGACTCGTCGCCGTTGGAGATGAGCCCGATGAGGGTGGTGTCGTCCGCAAACTTGATCAGCTTGACAGACTGGTGGCTGGAGGTGCAGGAGTTGGTGTACAGGGAGAAGAGCAGGGGGGAAAGTACACAGCCCTGGGGTGATCCGGTGCTGATGCTAACAGAGTCTGAGACAGTCATTCCCAGCCGCACATGCTGCCTCCGGTCCGTCAGGAAGTCGGTGATCCACCTGCAGAGGGAGTCAGGCACGTTGAGCAGGGACAGCTTGTCCTGGAGCAGAGCGGGGCGGATGGTATTGAATGCAGAGCTGAAGTCCACAAACAGGATCCTGGCGTAGGTTCCCGGGGAGTCCAGGTGCTGCAGGATGGAGTGGAGGGCCAGGTTGACTGCGTCGTCCACAGACCTGTTGGCTCTGTAGGCAAACTGCAGTGGGTCCAGGAGGGGAGTGGTGATGGTCTTGAGGTGGGGCAGGACCAGGCGCTCAAAGGACTTCATGACTACAGAGGTGAGCGCTACAGGTCTGTAGTCGTTAAGTCCAGTGATCCGTGGCTTCTTGGGGACAGGGACGATGGTAGAGGTTTTGAGGCAGGCCGGCACGTGGCATGACTTCAGGGAGGTGTTAAAAATGTCTGTGAAGACAGGAGTCAGCTCCTCCGCACAGTGTCTCAGGGTGGAGGGAGACACGCCGTCCGGACCGGGGGCCTTGCGCGGGTTCAGTCTGGAGAACTGTCTGTGCACCTCCTGCTCACTGATGGCAAGGGCAGGGAGGGAGGAGGGGGGGGCCGCCTTTGATGAAGTGGGGACCATGGAGGCAGTGGCGCTGGGGGGAGGGGGGGAGTTGGACACAGCTGACGAGGTGTCAAAACGGGCATAGTGTTGGGACAGTCTTTGACAAAGGGCTTTGTCATCCTGTCCCTTAGAAGCCTGAGGCCGATAGTTTGTGATTTGCCTCAGTCCTCTCCACACAGAAGCAGAGTCGTTAGCAGTGAACTGTTGCTGGAGTCTCTCAGAATACACAGATTTAGCTCTCCTCAGCTCTCTGCTAAACCGGTATTTGACCCCCCTGTAGCAGTCCCTGTCTCCACTTTTCAACGCTGCCTCCTTCTCCTTCCTGATCTGTCTAAGCTTAGCTGTGAACCAGGGTTTGTCATTGGAGTAACTCACCCTGGTGCGCGATGGAAGAATGCTCTCCTTACAAAAGTGGATATATGAGGTCACAGTGTCCGTGTACTCATCCAGATCATGCGTGGCTCCTTTAAACATGCCCCAGTCAGTTATTTCCAAGCACGTGCTCAGCTTCTCCCCAGCTTCACTGGTCCATTTCCTCGTAGTGCTCACAACAGGTTTTGTGAGCTTCAGTCTCTGTCTGTATGTGGGAATCAGGTGGACCATCACATGATCAGATAGTCCGAGCGCAGCGCGGGGAACAGCGCGATACGCGTCCTTAACTGTAGTGTAACAGTGATCCAGCGTGTTCTCTCCTCTGGTGGGGCATTTAATAAACTGTTTGTATCGGGGGAGATCGTGGCTCAGGTTGCTCTGGTTAAAGTCGCCAACCACAATAACCAGAGAGTCCGGAAAAGTTCGCTCCGCTTGCTGAATGTGATCCGCGAGCGCGCGCTGAGCCTTGCGCACGTCTGCGTCGGGCGGGACGTAAACAGCGGCCAGGATGAATGAAGCAAACTCACGCGGGGAATAAAATGGCTTGCAGTTGATGAATAAATATTCCAGAGTGGAAGAACAGTGTTGGACGATCACAGTTACATCGGAGCACCAGCTGCTGTTGATGTAGAAGCAGACTCCTCGGCCTGTGGTCTTGCCAGAGAGCCCCGAGTCTCGATCAGCACGAAACAGCTGAAATCCCTCGAGGAGGAGTGCACTGTCCGGTGTCCTTTCCTTGAGCCAGGTCTCAGTAAAGCAGAGGGCACACGAGGTGGAGAGGTCCTTAAATCGCATCAGCAGTCTCAATTCATCTACCTTGTTATAAAGAGAAGTGACATTGGACAGAAATATCCCAGGCAAAGCTGTGCGTGTACCTCTCCTGCGAAGCCGCACGAGGGCGCCCGCTCGTCTTCCTCTCTTTCGCCGTCTCACTTTTTGGGCTAAAAAGTGAACCAGATCGGCGGCAGGAGCCAAAAAAACTGGGAGTAGGTCCGTGGGAGTGAAAGTCCTGATATTTAGTAGCTCTTCATGGGTGTAACAGCAGGCAGACACACAATTGACAAACAAAAACAAACAAAGAAAAGCGCAGCGAAGCACCATGGCGACCACTGTGGGCACCATCTTGGATCAAATCCAAGATCATCGATGATCATCGCTGATCATCGATGCTGCAGTGCAGCTACCAGGGCGCACATTTCACCAGGGCGCACATTTCACCATATGGACCAAACAGCGGAATCCGGTAAACGGAGAGGGGGAGGTCTCTGCGTCTTTCTTCACAACACTTGTACTAACCACAGTCGTATTGTTAACACTTACTGTTCTCCTGATCAAGAGACAATGTCAGTTTTATGTCGGCCTTTTTATCTTCCAAGAGAGCTGACAGTGGCTATTATAACAGCGGTCTACATTTCTCCTGATGCAAATACTAAAGCGGCCCTTAGTCATTTGTACAGTGTAATAAATAAACAGCAGCAGACCTATCCCGAGGGTGTTCACATCATAGCTGGTGATTTTAATCAAGCATGCTTGAAAACTGTGCTGCCAAATTTCACACAGTATGTGAAATGTGCCACCAGGGGAAAGAATTGTCTTGATCGGGTGTATTTGAACCTGAAGCATGCCTACAAAGCTGTGCTGTGTCCACATCTTGGTCTGTCAGACCATCTACCATTGCTCCTCATCCCAGCATACACCCCCCTCAGGAGAACTGCTAGACCTACTATAAAGAACATCACAACATGGCCTGGGGGAGCTCATTCTCAGCTGCAGTTTTTCCCATAGACTGTTTTTCAAACACTCTATGGGATTTATTCAAGACTGAGGATCTGGAAATGTACACACAGACTGTATTATGCTACATCACCTACTGTATCAACCAGGTGTCTGAGGAAAAACACATCAGGGTTTTTCCTATCCAGAAACCTTGGATGACAAAAGAAGTCCAGGCACTCCTCAGAGCTCGTGATACAGCCTTCAGGTCAGGGGATACAGATCTGTATAGCACCGCTCGCGCTAATCTGAAGAAAGGCATTAAGGAGGCTAAACAGGCCTATAAGAAGAAAGTTGACCATTTTTCTGATAATGATTCGAGATGAGTATGGCAAGGCTTTCACCATATCACAAACTATAAGGGCAGCAGCATCATTTCCAGTGACATCAGCGCCTCACTGGCAGAAGAATTGAACTGCTTTTTCACACGGTTTGAGGCAAATACACCTCGCCCGGACCCACTGATGTTATTGAATGCCAGCTCTGATGTGCTTACCCTGCAGGATCATGAGGTGAGACAGACACTGAGAGCAGTTCACCGGAGAAAGGCTACTGGTCCTGATAAGAGTGCCAGGAAAGGTGCTCAGAGCATGTGCAGATCAGCTGTGCTCTGTTTTGACGGACATTTTTAATTTGTCTCTCAAGGCAGCCGTTGTTCCACAGTGTTTAAAATCTGCAGTCATTATTCCTGTGCCTGAAAAACATATTATTAGCAGTCTGAATGACTATCGACCAGTAGCATTAACACCCATTATTATGAAGTGCTTTGAGAAAATGGTATTGAAACATCTTTTTCCTAGTCTCCCCCCAGACTTTGATCGGTACCAGTTTGCCTACGGGCGGAGCAGATCCACTGAAGATGCTATTGCTATAGCTCTCCACTCAGCATTTAGCCATTTGGAAGACAAAGGGAGCTATGTAAGAATGTTGTTTGTGGACTATAGCTCGGCATTTAATACAATTATTCCCAACATTCTCATCACCAAATTGCTTCAGCTTGGTCTGCCTACTCACACTTGCAGCTGGATTAAGGACTTCCTAACAAACCGAACAGAGACTGTTAGACTCGGACCCCATTCCTCCTCTACAGTCATGCTTAACACAGGCTCGCCACAGGGCTGTGTGTTGAGCCCCACTTTGTATTCATTGTACACATATGACTGCATACCTGTTCATCCCACAAACATTATAGTGAAGTTTGCAGATGACACAACAGTAGTGAGGCTCATATCAGGAGGAGATGAGTCTGCATACAGATACCAGAAACTGGTGAGATGGTGCTCAGATAATAATCTGCTATTGAATACAAAAAACCAAAAGAACTCATTATTGATTTTAGGAAGCATAGCAGTGAGCCGCCTCCTCTATATATAGGCAAGGAGTGTGTGGAGAGGGTGGAGGCTTTTAAGTTTCTGGGTGTTCATATTTCTCACAACCTTACCTGGGCAGTTAACACCATAGCTAAGATAAAAAAGGCTCAACAACGTCTACACTTTCTGAGCCTCCTCAAGAAGAATGGCCTGAATGCACAGCTGCTGGTTTTATTTTATCGCTCTGCTGTTGAGAGCATTTTGTCATATAGCATCACGGTTTGGTATGAGGGCTGTTCAGCCGCAGACCGCAAAGCCTTCCAGAGAGTGATCGAGACTGCGCAAAAAATCACTGGCTGTTCTCTCCCTTCTCTGGAAGAAATTTCCAGGTCTCGGTACCTCAACAGAGCTACTGCCATTATTAAAGACTGCACTCATCCAGGCCATGATTTCTTTCACTTGCTCCCCTCGGGAAAGCGGTACAGATCCCATAAAACCCGGACTACCAGGTTTAATCATAGTTTTTTCCCAGCAGCGGTACATATTTTGAAAGGATTCATGTAACACGTACAGACTGCTGATATTATTTTATGTTATTTTAGGTTATTTTGTGGCAATAACCCTGTGTGTATAAGCTGGTCTTATATATTTATCGCTCAGTATGTTTTTATTATTGCTATGTACATATTGTATTCAACTTTTAGGTAATATTGTTTCAAGCATTATTTATTGTTGCAATTATGAGAATGTTAAATGCATGAGTGAACTGTGAGTGTGATAGTTTGTTTTTAGGGAGCAGTATCTCAATTTCGTTGCACTGTTTATTAGCAATGGAATGACAATAAAGGCACTTTGACTTTGACTTTGAACTGGTAAAAACATAGTTCGCTACTTGTGTGGTTGAACACATAACCCCATCTACCTCCGGCTTCTAACTGCCATTCCTCCTGAAGACTCCCGGTTGCAGGGATCTGGATGCGCCACAGATACAACATTCTCTTTTTCAATGCTAATCTCGGAACGCTCTGTAGCAAGGTGGAGACTGGTGTCTCGTTGATCAGATGAAGGTCGCTCTGCCTCTTAGTCATGGTGAGTTTTTTTTCCGGTCTTTTTCCCAAAAGTTGTTTAATTTTTCCGATTTCGGGCTACTTATTAATCCAATTTTCACACACTCCACCCTGTACTTTCATTGGTTGACGGTAGGGGCCTGCGTGTAGACCGTTATATGGGAGGACTCTCCCTCTCCGTTTGTTGGATAGAACAACCCTGCATTCATTGTGTAGATGGGTGGGTTCTTACACCACATTTTTCTAATGTAGACGGTAAAATGGTATGATCTAATGCGTCAAATGCTTTTTTAAAAGTCAATAAATACTCTTTAGCTCTCTACCTACCCACGAGTAATGCGGACTTAGAAACTCGGAAAAGAAGGTAAAAGTCGTCGCTTTACTTTTTTAAAGACAAAGGTTTTTTTTTTTTAAATTAGAATTTGCCACGGTAAATACATTTGCAAATGATGAAGTTTTGAAAGAAAATGAATAAAATCATTTACCCATTGGTAAATATCGTGTACAATGTTTTATCATCTGGATGCCCTTTCTTATATTTTTTATGTATTATGAAACCAAACCGTATAAACTTAAACTCACTAAATATAATCTACTATCTCGTGTGTGGAAAACGTTGGGGTGAATCGTGAATATTTGTTCTCAACTCACTTTAGTCTGATTTATTGATCAATCACTTTTACATTTACCAACTGTAGAGTGAAAAATATAGTTTGGATCACTGGGGAAAAGTACTGAATGGAATGTGAAAAAATGTCTGTGTTATCGGAAAAATACTTTTCAACAACGTGATACTGTTTGAATGACCGACCGATGCTGAAAAATGTAAGCAGCCTTCTGACCCCAGGAGACACGGTTATGATGCTGCTGAGGGGAGGGAGGGAAGGAGTTGTTAGTGGTGTGAGATTTGAAAATTATTAAACAGTGCACATAGAATCGGTGTATTTTAAGTCAATAAATACA
This sequence comes from Pholidichthys leucotaenia, assembly GCA_020510985.1. Lineage (NCBI taxonomy): Eukaryota > Metazoa > Chordata > Actinopteri > Cichliformes > Pholidichthyidae > Pholidichthys > Pholidichthys leucotaenia. The sequence goes on along the minus strand of CM035840.1, from coordinate 327,860,843 downwards.
CAGACAGAAGTACTTTTTGGAAGACCCAAAATGTCGATCCATTAAAGTGTTCATTTTTAGTTGTTTAAAGCTTATACTAGTTACTGTAACCTGATATTTTCGGAATTCTGTTTGTGTTTTTCTCGGAACCAAAATGTGTCGGCAACACAGTTCTTCAAGCGTAAGGATCTTTAACCACTTTGTAGACAACCTCAGGCCTTACGTCACCAGTCTGAGAAATTGTTGACCCCTGGTATTTAAAGGTACAGACAAAGTTGGTTATGCAATATTTATTTCTGTAGGAAAAAACAATAAACTATAAACACGATGCCCAATGTAAAAGCTAAACTTACCGCATCTTGTTGCTTTTTTTTAAAAAACAAACTACTTAAGGTTCATGCAGAAGCATTTTTTTTCTTCACACTTGAGGTTTGGACTGCATATGCCTGTAAGTAATGGACAACGAACAAGTAGTGTGGACAACTTAATCGAACTGCGTGCTGTGATAGACATTTGCATTAAGTTGCAAGTTTTGCTTTGTTTCACACTCGAGAATTTAATATCATCCATCCATCTTCTTCCGCTTAATCCTTTTTGGGTCACAGGGGGCTGTAGCCTATCCCAGCATCTTTGGGTGAGAGGCCGGGTACACCCTGAACAGATCGCCAGTCCATCGCAGAACCAACACAGAGAGACAGACAACTATTCACTCTCACATTCACACCTAAGGACAATTTAGAATCCCCAGTTTGAGGCCAATTATCCTAACTTGCATGTTTTTGGCCTGTGGGAGGAAACCGGAGAAATCCCGGAGTAAACCCACACAGATATGGGGAGAACATGCAAACTCCACACAGATCACTGTTGGTCAGGGGCTGAGATCGAACCCAGGATGCCTAAGCCAAGGGTGAGTTGCTGTGCTGCCACAGTGCTAACCACTCCGCCACCGCGCTGTCCGAGAATTTAATATCATTCCATTTTATTTGTTCATGCGCCTCATAATACAGACACAATCAAAAAAATCTAAACTGTGAAGCTTAGTCCTTTGTGAAATGTGGTGGTAGTGGTGCCAGAGAGGCCAGCGCACGTTGTCCGTCAACCTCAGGCCTTAGCTGTGATAGACATTTGTGTTGAGTTGCAAGTTTTGCTTTGTTTCACACTTGAGAATTTAATATCATTCCATTTTATTTGTTCATGTGCCTCATAATACAGACAAAATCAAAAAATAATATATGTAACAGAATATTCTGTGGAAAAACACTTACCAGGGGACCATGGTGGTGAGTGGATTTCTGCAAGCGCTATAATTTCTAAAAATGAGCAAAGTTTTATTTAACAATATAGAAAAAAAAGTTTTTTTTAATAAAGTTTTGAAAGTCAGATAATATCACCTCTCATCTTGTCACATCCCTTTGGGTGTAAAGATATGTTTCGGATTTGTCTGACTAGAACAGTGATATGTGCCATTTATACACCACACAGGACCTGGTGGACAGCAGGGGATCTGAAAGAGGCTCTTGGCGTGAATGAACCTCGGAGTAAAACAATAGCTCCGGTCTTGGTAGAATCTCCCTGCTGTAAGATCTCTTCCTTCGTGTGTGTGTGTGTGTGTGTGTTTGTGAGTGTGTGTTGGTATGTTTAAGTGTCTTTTTGTTCAGCCTGACTTGTTCAATCTGACTTGTTCAGCCTGAGATGAGAAAAGCGCTATTACCATTTTATTTTGTTAAAATTTAAATCAACCAACATTCCACTGTCACGCTAATCCCTCACAACACGGGTCACAGGTTATTCGCCTTTCATCTCAATAAACAATGCGGCTTTTTATCCATATATAATAAATATTCCATTCTCATGCTCACCCTATAGAAAATGAATTAATTACCCGGGTCAGGTCATGGGTCAGGTCAGGTCAAAGGTCACGCCTTTCATCTTGAGAACAATAGACCTGTCAAAACAGAGAACAATAGACCTGTCAAGTTTGAGGAGAAGAACCCCCTTTCCTCTTGCCATTGTAAGAAAGTGTTCTTAATGACTTGCCTAGTTTAAAAAAGGTCAAATAAAAAGACTGTCATTCAGTCAAAAATACCGTGAATTTCTAACATAAATGGTAAACTTGTAATGAAAAATTTGAACCAACCCTTCCCGTTGTCTGTTGGTGGCTCCATGGCTTTGGTTTTGACATCAGTTTGGGGATCACTGTATCCATGGGGGCCCCGATTATCAAAGGCAGAATGCCTTTCTGGATTGGATGGAGCGTTGTCTGCTCCGGTTGCTAGTGGCGCTCATGACCATTTTCTTCCCTCCTCCAGGTGTGGTGTGTGGTGTGGTTTAGTGTGCTTGTTATGGCTCCACTGGGCATTTTGCTCTGGTTTGGTGGGGCTTACATGCAACAGGTGAAGCTAGGGAGATTTACATCCAGCTCCCGAAAAATTAGTACTGGCGCCCCCCAAGGATGTGTCCTTTCCCCACTGCTCTTCTCCCTCTACTCCAACGACTGCACCTCAGAGGACCCTTCGGTGAAGCTCCTGAAGTTTGTGGACGACACCACAGTCATCGGTTTGATCCGGGATGATGATGAGTCTGCATACAGGCGGGAGGTGGAGCAGCTGATCCTCTGGTGCAGCCAGAACCATCTTGAACTTAACCCAGCCAAAACGGTGGAGATGACTGTGGATTTCAGGCGACACCCCCCTTCATTCCCCCCACTCACCATCCTCAACAGCACAGTGTCCACTGTGGACTCCTTCAAGTTTCTGGGTACCACAATCTCCCGGAACCTGAAGTGGTCCTCCCATATAGACACTGTCCGGAAAAAGGCCCAGCAGAGGTTGTTTTTTCTGCGTCAGCTCAAGAAGTTTGATTTGCCTCAGGAGCTGCTGGTTGTCTTCTATACCGCCATCATCCAATCTGTCCTCTGCTTTTCCATCACTGTCTGGTTTGGATCTGCCACTAAACAGGACAAGACCAGACTGCAGCGGATCATTAAGTCTGCGGAGAGGATCATTGGTACCGACCTACCCTCCATTGAGAACTTATATCAGTCCATAACCAGGAAACGGGCGGGAAACATCTGTGCTGACCCATCACACCCCGGCCACAAACTGTTTGAACTTCTATCTTCTGGTCGTCGTTACAGATCACTGAAGGTCAAAACCACCCGTCACAGGAACAGTTTCTTTCCTCAAGCCATCACTCTGATGAACTCCTAACATTCACCTAGTCCTACCTGTTTGCTGTACTCATGACTTTTCATCCATTATTACATTGCACATAACTCTCACACTGCTTTTTACTTCATTCACATTATATCACTGAATCTGAGTCCACATTGAAATACTGTGTGATTGTATATTTTTTCATATATTTCTGCAGTGTGGTTAGTCCGAGTAAATAACTGCATATATTCCTGTATATATTTGCATCCTTTTATAGAAACGTGGACAGACTGTAATTTCCTGTACATACTCTGTTTGTCATTGAATCCTTATTTAAATCCTCCACCTGAACAACGAGAGCAAGTTTTTAGCCAAAGTCAAATTCCTTGTATGTGTTGTGCATACTTGGCCAATAAAGCTGATTCTGATTCTGATTCTGATTCTGAGCTTGTCTCACTCTGCTGTCATGCGTCTCTGTTTTGTGTGGCATCTTGAACTGTCCAGCCAGCTGCTGCTACAGCATTTAAGTTCCACTTTTTTCATTCCATCAAAATGAAACAGGCGTTAGGAACAGGCATATTCTTTTTTTCCTAATTGCATCAAAAGGCTTCGGAGTCCAGATGGGGGACCCTCTGGGAGCCCACAACTGGTGACCCCTGCTTCAGTAGATCATTGCGAGGTCAAGCCAGTTTGTTTTTGATCTTACTCAACAATCTCCATGCTATGTAAAGGGGCCCTTAAGGATCTACAAAATTAGTTGTTCCATGTGCTGATGAATACACTGCGCTGACTGAGATGTTCAAGAAGCAGACAGGTGCGTGCATGTTTTCCCTCAGCCCCACTGTTGGTGTAGGTATGAGCTTTCTGAGCATTTTATGATTATTCTGAAGTTTTGCATCCAAAAGCTAAAAAAAAGCTGCTAATAGAGTTGAGATTTTCATCTGTAAGTTTGGAGAAGCCTTCAGATAACATTCAGGATGTTAGGTAAAACTTGGAATTGTTAACATTTTCCAAATAGATGGGCTTCTGTTTGGAAAATTTGTACTCTACAGGTTTCAGAAAATATACCCAAGTCCTCAGCATAACCCAGTTTTCTAACCACAACAGCAGAATTCTCTCTTTAAAATAAACCCCAAAAAATATAAGCTGGAGTAAAGTGTGTATTTTTTAAAATATAAAAACTTAAACCTGATATCAGTTTCCTGCTGCACTTCAAAATAGCAAAATGATGAAAAAGGACCCAGGTCTCCAGTTTTCAACAGAATGAGGACTGGATCAATAACAAATCTAGCATATATAAAACCCGATTGATCTGCACATCAACTGCCTCCAATATAGGCATTTTATCTGGCGTGTGAGACATTCGGAGGACATGCCACGCATGGTGCCACTGTGCTGCGTTTTCTCCCTGCATCAAACAGCAACTAAGAAGCAGCTGGTATGTGTGTGTGTGTGTGTGTGTGTGTGTGTGTGTGTGTGGGGATCAATCTGTTTTCATATCTGCACTTTAACAAAAGGGACCAGCAGCAGAAGTCAGCGCCACCACCTGTGCTACATTCTCACTGCTGAGAGAAAAAATGAAACGCACGAGCGGAGTGACAGAAAAAGTTGAAACTCCTACTTCAGAAACAGACTGTGGTTAACAGATGCTGCTGGTTATAAACTCAGGAACCCAAGAACAGCTCACTCTGGGAAGAAGTTCACAGTGCTTCTCCCCTCGCTGCAGAGAAGATGATCTGATTAGATTCTGGCCCCCACTGGCTGCATACATTTGCATTTCAATGTGGAAAAACCAATATCTTTGAAACTGCTGTAACTTTTCAGCAGACGTTAAAGAGGCAAAGATCACTCCACGCTGATAGAGATCTCAGCCAATTTAGTCACCATTTATCTTAATGAACTGGTTAATCAGCATTGCTGGTAGTGATTCATCCATCATCTGGGAGCTGAGAATTCATGATGTGTCCCTTCCTCTGACAATATTAGCAACTGTGCATTTAATACAACAGTGGGTTTGTGTCACGATAAGAGGACACAATAAGATAATAACAGCAAAAGTCACACAAACAGAGGCCGAGACATCCTGCCAACGTATTCAAAAGCTCAAACTCAATAATAAACCCTGTCTGGTGCAACTAATATGTAGTATCTAATATGTAGTATCTCTTGTTGGCTCATTCCTCTCTTCATTATGCTTCTTTTGATGACAGGTTAGGAAAGGCTGAGATCCCAAGTTAAAACCATTTGCATCTCTCTTTCACGAAGAAGGTGTCCTTTGACTGCTAGAGCATTAATGAGACATTCCTCACATCAATAACACAAAACCACCAGACCTTTTTTGTCCCCAAATCTGACTAGTCAGTGAAAATGAAATTAATCACTGACAGCTGACAGAGAGACCACCAGACCAATAAACCTCTTGTTTTTTAAATCTCCCTATCATTTCTTGGCAGCCTGTTCGCTGAGTCTGATGACTCAAAGCTTCAATGCCATTGGAAGAAGGAGCAAGTTCACACCATTTGATGAAAATTCGTTGCTCTAAGCAGTTTCCTACTTTTAAATGATCAAATACAGCCAGTATGTGATTTATTTTTTAACCTTTTAACTGTCAGATTTCACGCGCCCTCAGTGGCACAGCGCAGCAACTGCGCCTGTCAACTGACTGACGTCTCAAGCTGTACTGAGGATTTGTACTGATCTGCCAGTTCACAAGGTGGCAGACACGCGTTGGAGGAATCATGGCTAACATGGAATACACCAAAAAGGAAGAAATCCTTATTAGTTTTCCTTTTTCCTTCTCTGAGCTTACAAGACCAATATGGCTGCCATGCATCGACATGTATCGTCACATAAACGGCTTCATACACAAAAAATTGCCGCGGGATACAAACAAAATTGACGTGGGATAATCAAAAGACTTTGTAGAAGTAGGAGAGAGCGCAAATGACCGACAGAACGCAAAATAATGGACGAAAACAGAGCGACCACGCCAGTCAGCGAGCCCCCCTTCGCCGACAGTAAGTGACAAATTTCTTTGTTACTTTACATTGTACTGATTTTGTGGTTCATATACTTTGAAGATAAGATAATAAAATGCCCCTGTAGAAAAAACGGTGTCAAAAAAATGAACCATTCTTTGTGTGTAAATATGTCCAAAGTCCACTTTTGACTGCGTTATGTAATTTATATAGCTGCTGCAACATTATGCAAATTAGATGCGTAAATTTATTCCTGTCTGAAACTTTTTTTTTTTTTTTTTTTTTTTTTTTTTTTTTACTTATTTGTACCCGTAGGTAGATTTGGTTTGCAGTCTGGTGACAAGCCACCGGCTGCCGGTCACTGCGTGCGCGAGCGCCCTAAACCTACATGTTTTTGGTATGCGGGAGGAAACCGGAGAAATCCCGGAGTAAACCCACGCAACACGGGGAGAACATGCAAACTCCACACAGCTCACTGTTGGTCGGGGGCTGGGATCGAGCCCACGGTCTCATGATCCCCGTGATCCCCCAGCCGAGGGTAAACTGTGCTGCCACAGTGCTAAACCACTGCGCCACCGTGCAGCCCTTTGGATCATATTCTACTTCTTTCTAACTGACAGTAAGCCATTATCTCTTGCAACTTTCAAGTTATAGCCTTGGAAATCTGAACTATTTTCTTGACAAAAAATCTTTACCACTCTTGACCACTAGGGGTTATGGTGCCAAACGGCACCTGGGACAGTTAACTGTTTGACCGGTTTTGATGGCTACTTTCTACAAATTATATCCACCCCCACTGGGATCCTTGTTCATTTACCAATGCTTGACACACTACTCACAAAAAGTTAGGGATATTCAGCTTTCGGGTAAAATTTCAGGATGCACTTAAAATGCACTATAACCTTTACAGGTGAACTTAATTTGACCTTCTCTAACCTTTTGAATACACATTTCCAACTGTTCAATGTTTCAATACTTTTTGCGTAACTTGCTGTTCTCTATCAAGGTGCTTAACACCAAAATTCACAACAGGTGTTTGATCCATGACTCAACCAATAAATGTTCTGGTTCAGTTAGAATTGGTATTTAAACATTCCTCTTCATCATGCTGTTCACATTTTGACATGATGGAACCAAGACGACACCTAACAGTTGATCAACCGTACTTCGCTATTGTGAGGCTTCAAACAGGATGCCCTCAAAGGGAAGTGGTCACTGAGCTTAGAGTGTCACAGAGTGTCATCAGCAGGTTGCAACAGAGATACAGAGAGATGGGAAGAGTCACAGAAAGGCATAGAAGTGGACGTCCTTTGGCCACATCCCACGCTGATGACAGCTTCATTGTGAACAGTGCCCTGCGGAACCGGATGATAAATGCCACTCAACTCCAGGCACATTTAAGGGAGGTCAGAGGCACCCAAGAGTCATATCAGACCACTCAAAACTGTTTACATCAGCATGGTCTGCGTGCTAGATGACCTGACCATACCACTAGGCCAGGGAGCATTTACGCTGGACAAGGGACCAGTGCTGTTCTCTGATGAAAGTCAATTCATGTTGAGCAGAAATGATGGCTGCCAATGACGTTGGAGATGTCAAGGAAAACACTATGCATCAACCACTGTTGTCACCAGACGAGCCTTTGGTGGTGGTGGTGGTGGTGTTACAGTCTGGGCAGGTGTGTCTAGTCAATACAGAACTGCCCTACACCTTGTGAATGGGTACAGTGTCAAGCCAATACTACTTGAATAACATCATTAATTTAGTCATTGTGCCCCTGCATGAACAACACAGGCCTAATTTCATCTTCATGGACGACAATGTTCCAGCTCATCGAGGTCGCATCATTAGGGAACGGCTGCTGGAGGCTGGGGTACCGCATATGGAGTGGCCTGCACTTTCTCCAGACCTGAATCCCATAGAAAACCTATGGGATCAGCTGAGTCGCTGTGTAGAGGCTCGTAACCCTGCACCTCACAACCTCAATGACCTGAGGGCCGCCCTTCAAGAAGAGTGGAATGCCATGCCTCAGCAGACAATAAGTTGACTTGTAAACAACATGAGATGTCATCAAGCTGTAATTGATGCCCAAGGGCACATGACAAGTTATTGAGACATTGACATTTTTTGTTGTGGTATACCCACCACTGTTGTTTGCTTTTATTTCAATAAATTTTTTGAGATGAGGAAATCACCATTGCATGCTTCTATTTAAATGCCCTACTTTCATGATATAATATCACTGCAGCTTGAATTTTTTTTACATTTTCCATAAATTTCACTTGAGAAAGCCAAATATCCCTAACTTTTTGTGAGTACTGTATATCAGGCATGGGCAACTTTGGTGGTCATGAGGGCCACAGTTTTTTTCCTCACTTCCTGAGGGCCAGCTTTACATGTAAGCCTGGGGGGTGGGGGGGATTTTCTTCAAGTCAAAAGTTTCACAAAAAAAACCCTGAAAATGCAAATAAAAATAAAAGCTACTCAGTGTTTTATCAATATGATGATGAAGAAAAATGTTTTAAATTAGAAGAAAATTATTAAAGTAAAAAATTGTTTTACTGATAAATATGCTACATTTCTGGTTTAAATTAGCCGATTTTTTTGCAAATCTATATTTTATTTTGGTATTAGATGTTCAAGCATCTACTGATAAATTTGCATCATTTATTTAAAAATGTATAACTTTCTAGTTGTACTGGAGTTTTTTCGAATTTAGTGAGTTTTTCTGGTCGTAAATTTGCTGTTTCTTATATAAATTTGCCTTTCAGTTTGAAACTTGTTACTGTAAATACTCCTCAGCGAGGAGCTGTAGCATTTATTGTTGTTTAAAAGCAGCGTACTCTGTACATTTACTGCTGTTGATAGCCTGTTAATGCGGTCTCAGCATGCAACACATACAGTGGGGCAAAAAAGTATTTAGTCAGCCACCAATTGTGCAAGTTCTCCCACTTGAAAGATGAGAGAGGTCTCTAATTTTCATCATAGGTATACCTCAACTATGAGAGACAAAATGAGAAAAAAAAATCCAGAAAATCACAATGAAGGATTTTTAATGAATTAATTGGTAAATTCCTCAGTAAAATAAGTATTTGGTCACCTACAAACAAGCAAGATTTCTGGCGCTCACAGACCTGTAACTTCTTCTTTAAGAGGCTCCTCTGTCCTCAACTCGTTACCTGTATTAATGGCACCTGTTTCAACTCGTTATCAGTATAAAAGACACCTGTCCACAACCTCAAACAGTCAGACTCCAAACTCCACTATGGCCAAGACCAAAAGAGCTGTCAAAGGACACCAGAAACAAAATTGTAGACCTGCACCAGGCTGGGAAGACTGAATCTGCAATAGGTAAGCAGCCTGGTGTGAAGAAATCAACTGTGGGAGCAATTATTAGAAAATGGAAGACATACAAGACCACTGATAATCTCCCTCGATCTGGGGCTCCACGCAAGATCTCATCCCGTGGGGTCAAAATTATCACGAGAACGGTGAGCAAAAATCCCAGAACCACATGGGGGGACCTAGTGAATGACCTGCAGAGAGCTGGGACCAAAGTAACAAAGGCTACATCAGAAACACACTACGCCGCCAGGGACTCAAATCCTGCAGTGCCAGACGTGTCCCCCTGCTTAAGCCAGTACATGTCCAGGCCCGTCTGAAGTTTGCTAGAGAGCATTTGGATGATCCAGAAGAGGATTGGGAGAATGTCATATGGTCAGATGAAACCAAAATAGAACTTTTTGGTAAAAACTCAACTTGTCATGTTTGGAGGAGAAATAACACCATACCTACTGTGAAGCATGGGGGTGGAAACATCATACTTTGGGGCTGTTTTTCTGCAAAGGGACCAGGACGACTGATCCGTGTAAAGGAAAGAATGAATGGGGCCATGTATCATGAGATTTTGAGTGAAACCTCCTTCCACCAGCAAGGGCAGTGAAGATGAAACGTGGCTGGGTCTTTCATCATGACAATGATCCCAAACACACTGCCCGGGCAACGAAGGAGTGGCTTCGTAAGAAGCATTTCAAGGTCCTGGAGTGGCCTAGCCAGTCTCCAGATCTCAACCCCATAGAAAATCTTTGGAGGGAGTTGAAAGTCTGTGTTGCCCAGCGACAGCCCCAAAACATCACTGCTCTAGAGGAGATCTGCATGGAGGAATGGGCCAAAATACCAGCAACAGTGTGTGAAAACCTTGTGAAGACTTACAGAAAACGTTTGACCTCTGTCATTGCCAACAAAGGGTATATAACAAAGTATTGAGATGAACTTTTGTTATTGACCAAATACTTATTTTACTGAGGAATTTACCAATTAATTCATTAAAAATCCTTCAATGTGATTTTCTGGATTTTTTTTTCTTATTTTGTCTCTCATAGTTGAGGTATACCTATGATGAAAATTGGAGACCTCTCTCATCTTTTAAGTGGGAGAACTTGCACAATTGGTGGCTGACTAAATACTTTTTTACCCCACTGTACATACCTTAAAAGATGTACTCCGGGGCACACTGCTCACTCTGTCTGTGGCTCCGGGTTACTCTCGCTCAACCACTTCCATGGAGCGGCACCTTGGTTTTGATTAGAGTTCCCTCTGCTGGCAGACTCTATAACTGAATTTAAGAATGCAGTTCCAAATACTTTCAAATGGGATACAAATCAATAATTGATTTTTGGAAATGGACTGGTGGGCGGCAGTGGATGACGTTGGGGACCACATGCGGCCCGCAGGCCATCAGTTGCCCATCCCCGATATATATAATTCTTTTGCTTATTTAGCTGTAGTTTATTATACACTGACTACGACTCTCCTTTCTTCTCTCTTATGGTTCACTGACAAGACTCAGAACATTGGTCAACACCAAATTTATTACCTCCGCCAAGGAGGTTATGTTTTCATTGGCATTGGTTTGTCTTGTCTGTCTGTCTGTTTGTTTGTTAGCAAGATAACTCAAAAAGTTATGGACGGATTTTCATGAAATTTTCACAGATTGTCAGAAATGGGGTATCCTACAGATGATTACATTTTGGTGGTGATCCGGATCACCGTCCAGAAGAAAACTGCCATTACGGAAAATGCCATTTTCGTCAATAACTACTGAACCACTAATCCTATCATTGTGAATCCAATTGCTAGTCATATGTTTTCATGGTCAAGGAATCTGAAAACGTACACACAAACACTGTATGGGGGGAACTGTGGCGCTAAACCGCCATTACGGAAAATGACATTTTCGTCAATAACTACTGAACCACTAATCCTATCATTGTGAATCCAATTGCTAGTCATGTGTTTTCATGGTCAAGGAATCTGAAAACATACACACAAACACTGTATGGGAGGAACTGTGACGCTTGGCGGAGGTCTGCACTCTCCGAGTGCTTTTCTAGTTGTCTAAGGTTTTTTTAGCTGATTTAGGACAATTTTGATGTGCTGAATCCAAAAATCACATTGGTTTTGCTCAATCAGGTCAACTTTTTGAACTATGGCCACATGTTTTTTACGTTTTTGTTTACATGTACGGGTATTTTCGCTTTATATGATGCAAAATTCTTTTTTATTTCTTGAAATTCTCTGAATTTTGAACAATGATGATGTAACATTCAATTTACATGTACTTACCTTTATCAATGTCTACTATTCAATGTACAGTACAACTGTACAACTGCTGTACAACTGCTTACAACTTAGCATAAAAATCTGACCTGATCGAGAGAAATGGACGTCATTTTCGGATTCAGCGGTGCAAAACTGTCTTAAATCAGTTGAAAAAACACAGACAACTTACAAAAAAAATATTTTTGTTATGTTGTGTAATTAAGCCACGAGAATGCGGCATCAATATATCACTGCAATAATTCAGCCATAAATGGGCATAATATAGTAGGACCATTCTCACCCCACATACAGTACATACAACCAAACTAAATACTGTCCAGTGCAGAAGCTTGTGTCCACACATATCTCTTGAGAGCCCATGGGCCACATGACTCGTGCTGGTGGCCAGCCAGCTGCCAGCTGCTCCAGGGAAGCCCGTCACACAGCCACAACCATGCCGTCACCACACAGGGACCACGAAGCTCGTCCACCCTTCCGCACACTGCAAAATGGTTGATAACTTGGACAGTGGTCAGAGGTCAGCAGTGACAGACCAGCAGTGACGCAGACTTGGCACACCCCGTGCCAGCCTACATGCACCCTGCTCACCCCCTTATGGTATCCCACGATGAAACAAAGAGTCAGTCATCTCATACTATGTGGATGGACAACACATTTGTTTTCAGTACAAGTCGTTTTAATTTTTCTGCTGTGTCCTGCCGCTTCACAACACTGAGAAACATGGACTGAAACAAGCCATTCTGAGGAAGGCTGCAAAAGATGATTCACAATAACTAAACGATCACGATTCACAATAAAGCTGCAATAATTGAATAATTACACGTAATTTGGCTAAAGTACGTCACAAACATCTTACTAAGTGTGGGACCTGTCAAAATGTGGCAAAGGTGCAGTGAACGGGACCTTTAAAACAACAAGGCTGACGACAGTGCTGTCAATACAAATAACACATGGAATGGACATGGAAAATTACCTCATGTCTAAGTCAAGAATACGTATCCAATATCTTGCTCTGCTAGTTAGGAAGGACTTTTACTCACATAAGGTCACACTTGTGCGTTTCTGATCCACTATTAGTTCACTACAGCACCGCATCCCTCTTTTCACTGAATAATACATGCCTACTGTTATGGATGCCTCTTGCAGGGCATCAGTGAGATGGCAGAGACCAAACAGTAAGTTATTTAACAAAAGACAAGGATAACAAAATAAACAGCCACGTGGGGCAAAAACACAAACATAGAATATGACACAAGATAGTAGACTCTGAGGGTAAAACAACACTTACTAGGAACAATGAAACATGAAGGAGACTGGAGTCGGGGGTAGGAACTCCAGTCGTGTACACGGAAGTGCACGATCATGTTGTAGGTCGCAGCGAGGAGTAAGCCTCAGCTGCTCCCTTAAATACAGAACAAAACGAGTCAAAGAGAGGAAAAGTAATTAGTGGAATGACACACAGCTGTCACCGCACCGGCTTGGCTTTGACAGCTGGAACTCCCGCCGTGACGCTGTCAAAATAAGAGCCCTGGAGAAGGCCACATGACAAGACCTGAAATAAGATAGAACAGGGGAAATACTGGACAACCCGAGCGCGGATGGGATCAGTGCTCAGGCCATCACAGTACCCCCCGTTCATAAGGCGCATTCCAGGCGTAACGTAACATCCAAAGCCCCCCCACCCCCCACCCACCCAGAAGGCTACCAGGACCGACCCAGGGAGGGCGGAGGGGGAAACAGGCCAGGAGGGAGAGAACCAAAAAACAAAAAATGGCTACAGTGACACAGAGGAAAAAAGAAAAAAAAACACAAGGGACGGGGAACATGGATGAACATAAAATGGCGTGGCTTAAACACCGGCGTGACCAAAACTAGACAATACTACAAAGAAATACTCAAGCACAATGGAATCAAATAAACAAAAATATAAGTAACATACTGCCTGGTAAGGAATCAAGAGAAAACCAAAATACAGGTACACTTCAAAAAATACACAAGTACCCTATAAACACTAAGGAGAAAAAAAAACAAAACTCACGGGCAAGAAGACCAAAATACAAGTACCTTTCCAAATACATAAGTACCCTATAAACACTAAAGAAAAAAACTCAAAAGCTACAGAGTAGGCAAACAAAAACATAGGCATAGTCCAAAACTATCACCCAGGCAAAGGCAAAAAAGGAGCATCCCTTCAAACCCACATGAACAAAAAACATCTTCAGGGATGCCGGCAGGTAGAGAGCAGAGAGAGGAAAAAAAAGGCAGTTCAGGCGGTCTACCCGCATCCAGATTCCACCAGACTGAGAAAAGAAACAGTTCGGGCGGCCTACCCAAGTCCCAGACACGGGGAAACAGTACCTCAGGCGGCTGGACCAGTTCGCCGAACCGACAAGGCAGTCCTTCGGGCAGCCGACCCAGAACGCCGAACTGGCGAAGCAGTCTCCCGGGCGGCCGACCCGCGTCCTTACACCACCAGGACTTGGGGGGGGGGGGTGCTCGGAGGCGGCCTCCCTACCAAGAGGGGCAGCGAGGGGAAGCTGAATACGGGGAACCCCAGCAGCACCTGGTGGAGGAAGATGGGGGAAAGATGAGGGCCCAGTCTGGCATCAGATGGCAGAGGATCTGCAGCTCCTTCACTGACCCTGAACCGAACCGGTGCTGCACCCTCGGTGGACCCCGATTGGGCCAGCGCAGCACCCACGATGGACCCCGAATGGGCCAGCGCAGCACCAGGGATGACCTCCGAGCACAAACCTGGAGCCTCCACGACGACGACGACCGGAGCTGATTCATCTCCGGTGACCCTGGGAGAAGGCTCAGAGAAACAAAGAGAACCGGGATCAGGATCACCGGCAGCGGCAGAGCCCGGCGGAACGAGCTCGGATGCAGCGATCGGCTGCACCCGGCTCATTTCCCCGAGAGACAGGCAAGAATGCTCTAGAACAGAGAATAAGAAGACAAAAAAGAGCATTTGTCTGATCTCGGGTTCTACCGCCGTCCAGGACTCCGACGATCCAGGTTTGATGATCTGGAGGTTCGTTCCTAGTTCTGACTTGACTGCGGCGGGCTCCGCAGCCGGTATGATGGTGGTCACAGTCTGGGAATCACCAGGCGCTGAAGCCCACGCCGAAGGCCCGCACGGCGTGGTGGCAGGGGATCTGTGACCTGCTGGGTCCAACTGCTCCTCCATGGAGACCCGGGGATGCTTGATCGTCGGCGCAGGCTCCAAAAGGCAGTCCGCCCTCCTCCTCTGCCTGTGACGCGGCTGCGGGGCTGGCACCAGGCCCTCCAGGGTCGCAGGCTCCTTCATCCAGCGGTCTATTCCTGGCACCAGGCATGCTCGCAGAGAGGGGAAGGAGACACAGAGGATGCAGGTTCAATATTTATGGCTACAGCAGGTGGAGGGAGCTCAGGGGACTGTGAACCCCAAGCTCCACCCCCAGGAGTCAGACAAGGCAATTCATTATTTGGAGTGTGAGAATGAAACAGCACTTGCCTGTTCTCCTGAGGGCTGATGGCGACTGTTGTAGCAGGCTTGGTTCTCCCCTTTCCCCTATGGATGGTGACAGAGGGCCCCCCGGGAAGACGAAGAGGAGCCGCTCGCATGGGATCGGTGACAGGTGCAGCCAGAGCAGGACTCGTTGAACTCACAGCAGCTGGAGAGAGAGTCAAGGAGGAGGGAGGAGCAGCCGAGGCAGTCCGGGGTCGAGGAGCTGACAGAACAGCGGGAACAGGATGACCCGGAGGCTGAGTCTGTCCCTTCCGTTGTGATGCAGGGGAAACAGCTGGCTGGGAGGCAGAGTTCTGATGGCGACCCAGAACAGGATCTAGACGGGGATCTCGCTGAGGCTGATTGCAAGCAGGGTGACGACGTCTGCTGGCAGAGGGCGAGGCTAAGATCAGATCAGGGAAGCGCCGCTGCTGCGCAGAAACAGAGGCTAGCAGCTTGGTGTACTTGGGATAATCATAAAGTTCGAGATTGACCTCCACCAGTCTGACTGCCGCGAGCTTCAGCCAAACAGCCCCTGATGAGCTCAGCTGCCCACTGCGTCTCTTCACGAGGGGTCCCGGCTGTCTTCTTCCTCTGCTGCGGATGGGAACAGCACTTTGGAGGCGCAGGCCCCTGAGCTGGATGGGTAGCAGGAACCGGATCCCGAGGCGAGGAGCGGGGATGCCTCACCTTCGGCTTAGACTTCGGCTTCCTGCTGGGACTCCTCTCCGGCCCACGGATCCTCTCCCGAAGTGCCGTAATTTTGGTCATCCTCTTCTCGCCCTCGATGTGACTGGCATGGTGAGGACTGCGCTTAAGTGCCGCCTCTGCGAGGTCCAGGTACCAGCGTGAGCCGCCGGGAATGGGGTCGCTACGAGCTTGGGAGAGGATGCCATCTACCTCACTGAGATACACGATTAGCTCCTAGCCCAAATCCAAAGAATAGCCTTTTCCTGGCGACGCTATTCCCCGGAACACACTGGCACACGAAAAAAGGAGGAAAAACTACAAGCCCCCCCCCCCCAAAAAAACCCCACAAACTTACTGTGGCTGGCGTCTCACTTGGCTGCGACCTACTGTGATGGATGCCCCTTGCATGGCATCAATGAGACGGCAGAGACCAAACAGTAAGTTTGCTGATTTATTTAACAAAAGACAAGGATAACAAACAGCCACATGGGGCAAAAACACAAACATAGAATATGACACAAGACAGTAGACTCTGAGGATAAAACAACACTTACTAGGAACGATGAAACACAAAGGAGACTGGAGTCGGGGGTAGGAACTCCAGTCGCGTACACGGAAGTGCACGATCATGTTGTAGGTCGCAGTGAGGAGTAAGCCTCAGCTGCTCCCTTAAATACAGAACAAAACAAGTCAAAGAGGGGAAAAGTAATTAGTGGAATGACACACAGCTGTCACCGCACCGACTTGGCTTTGACAGCCGGAACTCCCACCGTGACGCTATCAAAATAAGAGCCCTGGAGAAGGCCACATGACAAGACCCGAAATAAGATAGAACAGGGGAAATGCTGGACAACCTGAGCGTGGATGGGATCAGTGCTCAGGCCATCACACTTTCTCCTCAAACTTTGCTGTGATCTCATCTTTTTTTAAAAATTTTGCTTTTCTACACAATTTTCCAACTTCACGCTCTTCTGTCCACCTTTCTGAGAATAATTCACACACTTGCTGCATGTGGAGTTTTATCCAAATTTTTTACATCACAGCTCAAACGAGGTCAGACTTTTTGTTCCAGAAGATATACGACCGACAAGAAGGTATTATAGCAATGTTTGTACTACAGTGAGAGATTCACAGCTGGCGCGATACACGGGGACAAACTTATGTAAGTGTTCTGGGAGAAACTTCTGTCAGTGCCCGATATTTGGAATGACTGTCTTATAATGTTACTGCCAATGGCCACCTATCAGTCAGCAGAAATAGAATGAGATAAGCTGAGAAAACGGTCAGATTTAAGTGAAAAACTTTCTCTTATGATGTATCTGTTATAAAGACTGTGCCAAGGCGGCATAAACTTAACACATGAAGAAAAATACAAAGATGCCTTTTTAAATCAGATCCTTGAAACAAAGACACCACAAAGTCTGTGGGACTCACTCATGAAATGAGCCAAAGGACACTGTCAGGAATGATTGCATTTCTACACCCAGTTCCCTGAAAATGTTCCCACCATTGACATTAGTCTCCTTTCGCCGACCTTATCTGATCTCTGAGTGTCTCCAAGTGTCTTCTGAACTTTAGGTGTGATCTGTCAACACCTTGACCTTTAAGAAACAAGCTGCTCCAATATCAAGACATGTGTTTGCTGAGGAAAAAAAAATGGATGAACGCCAGTTGATTTTCCTGCCCGAGCTCTTACCACTGAAGTCAAGAATGACTGCTTTCAGGAGGTGAAAATCATAAATGACAAAATAGCTCCGCTCACAATGCGCATATATTGATGAAGTGCATCCTCCACGAGTGCTTTTCAAAGGTTAGATTTTCTCTTCTGTGGGAATGTGCGGTCAAATTAGAGCATGGATTGATTTTTTTATGCACAGCGGCGCTCTTGAAGGTTTGTAACCCACATCAGAGTGGGGTTTACTTTCAGAGGTTTACACATCGATCACAGTGAGTCACCAGCCTCCAAATGTCAAGTCTGAACCCGACTGATATTCTCCTTAATCTCAGACACTGACGGCCACGCATCTTCTGTCTTTACTTTTTAAAGTGTACAACAACACCTCAGTGTGGAGAGTGTGATATTCTGCAGGAGTCAAACGGCTTATCAGAATCCTTGAGTACCACTCTGAGCGGTTTTATTTGAGAATGAAAGGAGGAATGT
Source organism: Pholidichthys leucotaenia (assembly GCA_020510985.1). Classification (NCBI taxonomy): domain Eukaryota; kingdom Metazoa; phylum Chordata; class Actinopteri; order Cichliformes; family Pholidichthyidae; genus Pholidichthys; species Pholidichthys leucotaenia. The sequence continues at coordinate 327,842,768 of CM035840.1, read as the reverse complement.
TGGAAAGCTCTTAACAACTTCAGACTGATGTTTTATGAAGGAAAAGGTGACGCTGGTTTACTCTGACAGTCAGTGAGCACTAGCTGACGTTTCTCCTACTACAGCACCCTGCACAATATGTTCAAAAATCATATTTTTCTGTTTCACAACAATAGAGTTTGTCTTTCAGCTGCTCCCTTTTGGGGTCGTCACAGTATATCATCACCTTATATCATGATGATCCACATATTGATATGGCAAGGATTTTTACACAAGATGCCCTTCCTGACACAACCTTGCCCATTTATCCGGGCTTGGGACTGGCACAGGGAATACACTGGCTTGTGCTCCCCCCGTGGCTAGCGTTATGTCGGTAAAATGTGAACCAAGGACGAGACCAAATGGTGAACTGAGCACAACTTTATTGCAGACTCACAGGCAATATACAAAGCACTCCCGTCAGGCTGAGAGAAGGCCAAGAAACCGCCCCTCTTCCGCACAGCCCTCTTATACTAAGGGTGGCTGCGGAACTGGAAAGGCGGAGCCACCACTCGTGTCACACAATAATACGTCCTACGAACACCACAACATTTTTCACCCCCCCTTCAAAAATGGTCCAAAACACACGCACATACAATCGAGACCCTCCCTAATTTGAAACAAGAATCACACACTAAGACTAAACAGAAATATACCAAGGCCTATAACATACATACAAAACAACTAAAGCTAGGGGAAAACAGGTGGACTACCGTTCCACCCCCACATGACCAGACAGATTATTCTGCCGTCTCTGCTAAAATAAAGTCCATTAAACAGAAAATTGCCGTGGTCCTAAAATAAATAACACAAAACAATCCCATTAACAAAACTTATGTACAGTCTGGTTATCCTCTATTCCAGCACCATGCAATAAACACACTGTCCCAACCATCACTCTGCCCCAGTAGACGAACCACCGTCCGGAAAACCTTCAGATGGTTCCCTTCCGGTGCACCTTCTTTTCTTCACACCCAGGGATGGCCCACGCCGAAGCCCAAACATCTCCTTCTCTACTTTGGTGCGCCGCAGCTTGTCGGGATGCCTCCATGAGTCAAGATAGCCGAAGGCAGCCATCACCTGCAGCCACCCCTGGTCGTCTTGTCGTTTGCCTCGAACCCCTCTCGACCGGGCCTCCTCTCCGGGTTGGACTACATGAGCGACCCCCAGAGGAGCCCGACTTGGCTTCCAGTGTCCCTGAGTGGCACACTGTTTTACCGTGCCAGCCAGCCCAGCCCCGCTTGCTTTCATTTTTTGCCACCGGCATTGCCGTTGTGACCCCCTGCTCTCCGGTCCCTTTCAGCTGAACTCTGGGAGCAGAATGGGCCCTCCACTCGGCACCACCCACTGTCACGGGTGTCCCACCGCACCGCCCAGTTCCCTCAACTAGGGTTACTTGGGCACTGGCACCAGGACCCTCCCGCGATGGCTGTGAATGGAATTGGTCCTGCTCATTGTCCAGATTACTAAGCAAAGGTTTGTCCCACACAGCTACGTCCATTGTTCGTGGAACCGGCCAGTCCCACAGACCACAGCCCGACCGCTCTTCTCCAACCCGAGACTGTGACAAGGAACTCCACACAGTTGGCCAATCCAACACCGATCTTACCGCTCTCGTGTCAACCAGCAACGGCACTGTCACCCCGTCCAGTTCCACCGTACAGCAAGAACAGCTGCTTTCACTTGGGGATACACTGCAAACAACCATGGGAGGCGAAGTGGGAAGATCCTCCACGTATCTCGGATCCTCTCGCTCGAACCTGTAACATGCCCTGGCAAAATGATGCAAGAGTCTGCACGTGCTGCAGCGTCGTCCTGTCGCCAAACACTCTCTAGCCTTATAACGATGCTTGGTGGACCCACAACCCAAACACCTGGGTGATCCCGGAGCAGACCTTATCCTCATGGCATCGGCGTGCTCCTCCACACCACTGCTTGCGCCGTTGACTGTGGTTCAAAATGGCGACGTGCCACTCTGTGACCGAGCTCCTGTGATAGCTTGTCTGCCGCCTCAAACTGCTGAGCTAACTCAACGGACATGGCCAACTTCAGCTAGCCTGAGTGTGTGAAAAGCTTTGACCTTGTCGCTGGGTGAGCAGTATGTTCTGCCAACTGGTCACGGACCATCTCTTCCTCCAACGCTCCAAACTGTTAGTCCTTGACCAGCTGACGTAGGTCTGCTACATACCGCTGCACCAACTCGCCAGCCTGCTGGCGGCGCTGCCGAAACTGGATCCTCTGGACGATGACATTTTCTGGGGCACGAAAATGTTGTACCATTAGCTCAACCACTTCTTCAAAACTATCACCATTGCCTAAGGTACTAAGGATACATTGTCCTTTCATTCCCAAGCTGTGAACCAACAGTGCTCGTGCCCGCAACTTCTCCAGTCTTCCAAGGTCCAGTGCCATTACATAACTTAGGAAAGCGGCAAACCACCTCTCCCAAGGGACGGGCGGCTCACCGGGAAACTCCAGAAACAGCTGAATTGAAGCAACTCCCACGTCCATACTTTTTATCCTCATCGCCAAATGTTATGTTGGTAAAATGTGAACCAAGAACGAGACCAAATGGTGAACTGAACACGACTTTATTGCAGACTCACAGGCAATTTACAAAGCACTCCCATCAGGCTGAGAGGAGGTCAAGGGACCGCCCTTCTTATTCCCCAGAACTGGAAAGACAGAGTCACCACCAGTGTCACACAATAATATGTCCTACGAACAACACAACAGCTTGGTAACAAATTCCCTTCCTCCATTCTATTTTTGCTGTGCATCAAGCTAGAAGGCAGGAAGTACATTTTTTACATGGTTTTTGGTATGACCCAGCTGGGACTTGAACTCACGACCTCCTGGTTGTGGGGCAGATGGTCTACCTCTAGGCCACCCCTCCGGTTTTGTGTTTCACAATCACAGAATAAATACAATATTTTGCATTGCTTCTTTGTGACTAAAATGTGTAAAATTGTTATCACTGAAAAACAACTTTAGCAAGTAATTGTACCCTAGTAAAAGTTCTGACATTAATTAACTGTAAACAAAGAAATGAGTAAGAAGGTATCAGTTACTTGTGAAGAGCACTGACTTTACTCTCACCAATTTGTGAGGTTTTTCTTTTAAAATAGACTTTTTCTATATACAAATGTTTCCTCATAAATTTGTGAAATTTCTTAGCAAATGTACTTTTTTCTCATAAACTTGTGACTTTTGCAACTTTTATTTTTACAGTTGCAACAGTTTTCTTCTAAATTTTTGCCAGTTAGTGTTGTCTTTCTCTTAGTCGTGCTATATTTTAAGGAAAGTAAAATACTGTGACGTTTGCAGGGTTCACACAAAGACAATGGAGCAGATGGTTGTGATCAACCTGATTTATTTGACACACCCCGACCCCCAACCTGCCTCTGTGCTACAGAGTGGAGTGGAGGTCATTCCCCCAGACCCCTGTTTGAATCATGGTTACACACACATGATACATCTTGCCCTAATCCTGCTAAACACTGCTGGGTCATTATAATGCAGTTATAATGACACAGCAGTATAACTCAGAAATAACACATTTAACACACACAGTAACGTTTCAAACTGGCAAAGCATGCTGGGAAATCCCTGGCTCCCTTAAAATGGCCCCGACGTTACACTGCCCCCCCCCCCCCCGGACTGGTTTCTGTCCCCAGAAAATTCAAAGTCCACTTTCAGAAATCCAACGCGAGTCAGCCCGGTGCCAGGGCGGCATGCACGGGCCATCTGAGTCTCAGTCAGAGTATCTGGTTGGGGTAGGGTTCCGGTTTGGCCATCAGCGGGCGGATGGACACATCTGACAGCCTCTGTAGGACCACGCACAGTCCCTTCCCTGGCAGCGGGAGTCCCAGGCCCGCTCCGGCCGACTCCCACCGCTGTCAGCTCTCCCAGGCGGCCGCTGGCCCACGTCCATGCGTCCAGCCCTTGCCGCGCCTGGAAAATGGCCGCATCTTCGTTGCTCCTGCGCCGAGGGCCTCCGTGATGTCACTGAAAGGAAAAGCATCGGGTAGCGGTAGGACACGCACAGTTCCTCCTCTGGCAGCGGGAGCCCCATAACTTCTACCGCTGCCAGGACCTCCCAGTCGGCCGCTGGCCCGCGTCCAGGCGCCCAGCCCCTGCCGATCCCAAGAAAAGACCGGATCTGTCCTGCTCGCTCCACTGCTGCTGCGCTCCAAAGGCCTCTGTGACGTCACCTGCCGGGGGAAGCATCTGCAGGAGGCGGCTTTTTCCCCGTCCATGCCACCTCGCTCTAATTTAACGTCGGCGAGGGGCCAGTTTGTCGTGCGCTGTGTGCGGGGCAGTACCATGCCATGTACCCTGGCTCTGTGCAGCGGAAGCCGTCCTTCCTCGCTTCGCCACGGCTGTTTACTTCGTGCACGCGCTGCTGTGATCTGCCATAGCTACTCCTCCACTCGCTGTCAGCACGGTGGTTTCCTCCGATGATCAGCGCGGCAGCCAACTTGACCTGGGCCAGGCGGTCATCCAACAGGTTCTCGCCGTTGTAGCGGGGAATCTTGGCCCGCTGCTGGATGGATGGGACGGTCATCTCCCGGTCGACTGCCGCTCCTAATCGCTCTGGAATCGCCAGCCCGTCCTGCCCTGAAAAGGGCGGGAAACGGGGCTGGTTTGCTCTGCTCCGTCCATCGCGGCGAAGCTCTCCAGGGGCCGGCGTCTCAGCTCTACACTCCGTTCCCGGCTGAGCGATGAATCGCTCAGGCCGCTGTACCTCCGCCTGGATCCTCATCTTGCTCCATATCCCACTTCTGACACCAGTGTGACGTTTGCAGGGTTCACACAAAGACAATGGAGCAGATGGTTGTGATCAACCTGATTTATTTGACACACCCCAACCCCCAACCTGCCTCTGTGCTACAGAGTGGAGTGGAGGTCATTCCCCCAGACCCCTGTTTGAATCATGGTTACACACACATGATACATCTTGCCCTAATCCTGCTAAACACTGCTGGGTCATTATAATGCAGTTATAATGACACAGCAGTATAACTCAGAAATAACACATTTAACACACACAGTAACGTTTCAAACTGGCAAAGCATGCTGGGAAATCCCTGGCTCCCTTAAAATGGCCCCGACGTTACAATACATATTATCTGATATGATCCAAAATATATCAACAAATATAAATACTAATATAAATACTTCCTGGGCTATTCAAGTCTGATAAGAGAAAAACTTCACTTGCACTCAATTCAAATTGAAATCAAAAGTAACTCAAAAGTGGAAGTGTAGTTACTTGACTAAAAGTAGAGGTGTTTTTTTTTATTATTATAAATGTACTCAAATAAGGGTAAAAGTTTCCTGCAGTGACACTACTAAAAGTTACTTGAGATTGCGTTCAGAAAAGTTGAGTAAAGCTGGTCCCGAAACTCTTCTTTTAGCTTTCAGTTAATATGCAGATATCACCCAAACACCTAAATTACTCTCATCTGTGCGTCACATCGGTGTACCTGCTTTCCTGAGCTTCCTGTTCCTGAACACGGACACGATCACCAGCAGGTTCCCGAGGACATCCACCACGATGGTCGTGATCAGGACGCCGGCCAGCAGGATCGCCTCCCAGGGGAAGGAGTAATTCTGCTGACCCGGGGCCCCTTCCTCCCCCGCCGGCGTGGAGTTGCGGGGCCCCAGGGTCCCTTCCACCATGGCGGGGTCATGGTCCTCCAGGGACATCAGTTGCGGGAGGTGCCTCGGGTCCACGAGTCGCATCAGGTCGCTGCCTTTGAGGGTCGGTCCATCTAGCATCACGCACGGGAGGTCCGTCTAGCAGCAGCCCGGAGCAGAGCGCATGGCTGCGCGTAATGGCACCAGAGCGACGGGTCCTTTACGCGCCGAAATCTCCAAAAGACACAAAATGAGACATTCCGGTGGAAGTAGTTCTGTCTTTGATTTTATCCACCTGTGCAGGCTGACACTGATCTGAGTTGAAAAAAAATCTAAGGAAATCTCTCCTCTCTGTCATTCAGCCCTGATTCAAACTGAAAAAAAAAAAAAAAAAAAAACAAGACCAAGAGCTTTTCGTGTCACCTACTTCATGATAAACAATGAATCGGTGTTCCCGCGCTGAGGTTCCATTCACAAATCCCCTCCGTGATTCATGAATGTGGTTTCATTCAGTTTCTGCGGCTTTCTCCGTCTCTCTGTTAGATTCACGCTCATTCAGACTGTCACGTGTGGAAGCAACTCCCACTATGAGCATCTGAGACCGCGTGTAGGAGCTTTACACGCCTTATAGCATCCAACAGTCATGTGTGCCCACTCTCCTCCTCCTCCTCCTGCAGCTGGTCCAGGATGTTCTCCTCTTTATGTCCTTTCCTTTTCTTTTGATTCCGCTTATCTCATTTTTCCTGTTGCTTTTCTTTCTTATCTTTATTCTCTCGTTACTTTCACTGCCTTCTCTTTTAATTCTGATCTGTTGTACTTGTTTGGCATAAACCTCATGTATTTAAAACAATCTCATCAAAGCTCAGGATATACAAAATGGAACACACACACACACACACACACACACACACACACACAGAGTTGATTAAGTCCAGATAAATTATGCAGACCTAAGTCCTTGTGCTCTTATAGATAGTACTCAAGTAAAAGTAGCATTACCTTATGTTAACCAGAGCCACCTTGAGCATTTTGGGTGGGCCCCATGTAAGATTATTTTTGTAATTTGAAGTTGAAACTCTTTAAAAAAATGGGGAATATATATATAATAGGAATTGAGCAAAATGGGATAACAGAACCAATTTTGTTTTGACAAAGCCAAAGCCATATAAGGGACTACTTCATGTTCTGTTTTCATTTCAGAAACAAAATATTGAAAAAATGAGGAGAACACAGATTGTCTAGATGAACAGAAAAAAGTCCGACCTTACCTAGCATAGAGGTTTAATCAGTATCCATATAAAAATTGCACATTTACAAGAAAACACTACAAATTTATGAGAAAAAATTTAAAATTTACAAGAAAATTGTTGGAAATTTACAAAAAGTCATAAATTTATGATAAAAAATGTTTCAAATTTACAAGAAAAAGTTGTAAAATTGTAAGTAAAAAATCTGCAAATTTACAAGAAAAATGACAAATTTGTGAGACAGAGTTGTAAATTTATGAGAAAAAGTTGCACAATTGCAAGAAAAAAAGTGGAAGGTAATTTTAATTCCATCCATCTTCTGCCACTTAATCCTTTTTGGGTCGTGTGTGTGTGTGTGTGGGGGGGGGGGCGCTGCAGCCTATCCCAGCGTCTTTGGGTGAGAGGCAGCGTACAACCTGGACAGATCACCAGCCCATCGCAGGGCCAACACACAGAGAGACAGACAACCATTCACTCTCACAGTCATACCTAAGGACAATTTAGAATCCCCAGTTTATGCCAATTAACCAAACCTGCATGTCATTGCCCTCTGGGAGGAAACCCATGCAGACACGGGGAGAACATGCAAACTCCACACAGAAGGGTCACCAGTGGTCAGGGGGTGGGATTGAAACCATGAACTTCTTGCTGTGCTGCCACAGTGCTAACCACTGCACCACCAAGCTGCCTGTAATTTGAATTCTCCCCCCCATAAATGTTGAAGTTGAACTTGTAGCTTGGGGAACCACTAGTGGCTGAGGTGCGCCATTGCCTTTTAGTGCACTTAACTGCTCAAGAGAAAGTAGTCACCAAAATGTTGTTTGAGTGGCAAATTACTTGGATCAAGGATAGATAGATAGATAGATAGATAGATAGATAGATAGATAGATGCTCTTTACTGGGAAATTGCAGTGTAACAGCTGCATGACAGTAGACAACCAAATGACAGAAACACACACATGACAGACAAAGGGATTATCCATGGAAAGTAAAACAAACACTACTATAAAAGCCTATATACGTCATAGCTGAATAGATGGTGAACCGTATAAACACATGAATCATACCCACTGCACAATGCAGGACTATCAGGAGCAGAGTGAAATGTGAGGTACCAGCTAGACTGTAAGGTGCAGTATGGCAGCATAGTTTTGACCAGAATACAACATCATAGTGAGTTATTGTACAGTGAAATGGCATGCGGCAGGAAAGATTTCCTGTACCTAGCCATTCGACAGTGAAGCTGGAGTAGTCTACTGAAGAAAGTGCTCTGCTGTCTGTCCAGTGTGTGGTGTAGGGGGTGATCAGGATTGTCCATGATGGATCGCAGTTTATTTAGTGTTTTCCTCTCCACCACTGTCTCAAAGGTCTCCAGTCTGAGACCAATTACAGAGCCAGCCCTCTTGATAATCTTGTCAAGTTTGTTGGCGTCGCTGGCCCTGATATGCGACCCCAACAGACAGCAGCAAAGAAGATGGCGCTGGCGACAATGGTCTGGAAGAAAAGCTCCAGCATCCTGCTACACACGTTGAAGGATCTCAGCTTCCTCAGGAAGTAGAGTCTGCTCATCCCCTTCTTGTGCGCAGCATCGGTGTTGGATCTCCAGTCCAGCTCATTGCTGATCCTGACACCCAGGTATTTGTAGTCCTCAACCACCCTCACATCCTCTCCCCTAATCTACAATGGCTGAGAAGGCCATTTATGTTCAGAATCATGAATAAACTATAAACATTAAACATACATAATATATAAAGCAAATTATTCACAAGCAAGGCAGGCAATGATGCTGAAGGATAGTAGAGATGATAGAGTTCACCGGGCAGATATTTTGCGATCAGAACAGGTTGTAAGTGGTCAGCCAGTAGAGCAGTAAGAGACGCAAGTAAGAGTCGCCTGCACCAGGCCGACATTATTGGGACTGTAAGCCAGGGACGTTTGGGTCTAAGATATACCACCAGGGCAAGCTTGAAGAAAACTAACCCGAAGGAGTGATGGAGCATGGTGCAAAGGGAGATCTCTAAGACACAAGAGGAGATTAGGCAGACCAAAACTATGACATTAGTGAAACAACACAGCTGGATAAGGTGGGAGGGTGTTGAAGACAGGTGACTGACCTAGCAGGACATCTGGTCTATGGAGGGGCACCGAGTGAAGTTCCTGTTATGCTCTGTGTATGATGTTCTGCCCACACCTACAAATTTACATACATGGGGGTTAGTAGAGAGGTCAAGTTGCCTACTCTGTGGAAGACCAGCCAAACTAGAGCAAGCGCTATTTTCATGTCGCTCAAGTCTAGCCGATGGAAAATACTGGTGGAGACATGACCAAATCCTGAGCCAGGTGGCTGCAGCTGTGGAACAGGCAAGAAAGAAGCCAAAACAACTTTCTGTCATGAACTGAGCCTGTGTTCTCCTGCGGGCTCGGTTCTGATCATTCTTGGTCATATGTTGTGTTTTGATTTCTGTCCTGTGTGTTGTTATTTCTATGCTTGTGGCCGCTGCTCTGGCCGGCGATCATTAGGCAGCTGTTTGACCCACTTTCTGGTGGGCGCTGTCTAAGATTCGCTGGTCCGACCACGCCCCCCTCTCTCTGACAGTCAGCTGTGTGCCCCGGTAATTACAGTATCTTTCCCGCGCCTCGCCCAGGTGTTCCCTATTTGTTAGGCCAGCGGTGTTTGTACTTAAGCAGCTCTTTGCTAGTCAAACACTGCTGGACCATTGCATGAGTCACACAGTCATTCTCCGTTGTGTGACCATCTTGTCATTGAAGGTTTGTGCTCGCTGTGAGACTGGAAGGATTTGGACTGCTCTGGTACTGTGAGTAACTTTAGTGTTTCTGTTTGCGGTTGTACCGCTACGCTGATAGCGTTTCCATTTGCGGCACTACTACTACGCTTTCTCCCCATTCTGCCAAGTGTCTTGGAGGACTCTCAGTTAACCCGAGCTGCCTAGCCATTTCGTACAGTTTGTTAATCTGTGCTCAATAAATGTGTGTTTGGTAAACCCTGCATTTAAATCCTCCTTCGTCCTTCTCTTCCTCCGTGCGCTGTGAGAAGTGCACAGGGAAGTTTATGACACTTTCTAGAGGCCTCCAGTTCATCACCTTTTGCAAAACAGGAGAGACTGGTGTGATAGAGAAGAGATCTCGAGGGATAGTGGCCACAGCTAGTGACTGGGAGATGTGGGCCAACCTGAAAAGGCAGCTCAATTTTGCGGCAGAAATAGCGATCACAAGCTTAAGACCTGATATCATCCTCTGGTCAAAAGGTACCAAACAGGTCATATTACTTGAGCTGACCGTACCCTGGGAGGAGTGGATGGAGGAGGTGCATGAGTTTAAGTGTAACAAATACCAAGCCCTCATCCATGACTGCCAACAGAGAGGGTGGAAGGTCTGGAACCTACCATTGGAAGTTTGTCGCCGAGGCTTCCCTGGGAAGTCATTCTGGCAAAGTCTTGGGCAGATAGGCATTGAAGGTGCGGATAGGAGGCAGCTGACAGAGAACATCACAAGGCAGGCAGAGACTGCATCCAGGTGGATTTGGCTGAACAGTAACAAATAGTGGCAGAACAGACCTCTGAGTGACCATCAGAAGGATTCGCTGTGTTGAGGGACACTATGCCAAGTGAAGGAAAGTGGGGATAGTTCTGGGAAGCTGGTTCTGCCGCCGAGCCCCCCGTTTGTGTCATGGGCTTAATTCGGTGAAACACCTATGAACGGGGTGCCCATTTGACAATCCACAGATGTCATTCGACTCAGCTCCAGGTGCCTTGAGGGGGTGGGAAGGTAAGAAAGGTGGAGCTAGCAATGCTGTTGGCCCATGTTGGTGCAGGATTGAATGCCTGTAAAGTTGAGCCAGGTGCAATGACCATCAATCGTATTTGCACATATATATAAACATAATATAAAATGCAAATTATCCACATGTACCTTCTAATATAATCCAAATCATATAACAAAGAGAAACATTAGACAGTAACAAAATAAATACAGTATCTCCTGAACGACAATAGAATAATTTTTTCAGGCATGTTTTCAATGAAAAAAAATCACATTATAAATATTACATTTCTAGCCAGTTTTCTCTCTGCGCAGCATTTTTATGAACAGCCATACTACTTATAAAGGCTTCTGTGGGCCAAAGTCAAATTTAATGTTTACTTTTGAATTATCTGAGAAAATGGGATTTACTGTATTACAACATTCTGGTGTAGAGTATGTAGGCAGTATATTTGGTTGGTCAGTGGCAGATAGCAGGAAAGCTTTTGTTTACATCTTCATTGTCAGGAAGACAAAGAAATATGTGCAGTAAATAAAAAACATATAACGGAAGTGGAACACTTTAAAATGGTTTAGCCTTGGATGTTTTCTGAATTTGTAAAGTCTATTGTTTTCTGTTTCAGGGCAAAGTCAACACACAATTTTCCACCATTCCTGGAAAATTATCTTCATTTCTACTCTATACTCTCACTGATGATCTCAGAGGAACACACAGACACACAACATCTTTTCCAACAAGTAATTTCACAATGTAAGGGTTTACTCCTATATAACTACCATACATACTGTATAAAATAATGTATATTAAGAAGGAGGGTGTAAATTTAGTAGTTAATATTGCTATCTTCCATCCTACTACTCAGTCCCTAAAGCAAAGCGCATGCACATATTATAATAATGCATTTTATTAACTCAGACAACAAGATAACGTTTTCATGTTGGTTTGTTTGTGTGTTTGTTTTTTAGCAGGATTATGCAAAAACTGAAAAATTTTGATGAAATTTTCACCAGAGGTAACCATTGGTCTATGGATGAACCCATTACATTTTGGAGGCCCTTTGACCATCCAGGTCAGGATGCGGCTTCTGGATCATATTTTCATTTTCTTTAACATTGTGATATATAGGGCCTTGGGGGAGGTATGCTCTCTTGGAGGGCGTCTAGTTTTTTATTGATATATCCCTGTCAAAAAGGAACACGAAGACAATTAAGTTACTGGAGTTTAGTTATAGAACAGTATGTATCCAATAATACTATCTTAGCATTCCGGTGAACCTGATGTAAAAAAAGCACATTACCTTCATAACAGAGATGGGCCAATCCAATATTTATTAGTATCGGTATCGGGTTCGATTCAGACAAAATGGCTGGATTGGTATCAGCGAGCAATAAATAAATAAATAAAAACCAGTGCATATAAAATAAACCAATCAACACCTTTTAAAACTGCCAGACATTCTGTACAAATCTCTCACTTCCTCCACAGGGGTGGAGTCTGAGATACAAGCACAGAGGAAACTATGCTCTTTCTTTAGTCCTTTTCATGATAATGTTCAACAGTCTGAAAAATATGTGCATATAGTTCTATCGGCACTGGCAAAACTATTTGCAAAGTATCAGCAAATCGGTTACCAGCAAAAAAAAAAAAAAAATAAAATAAATCTAATATCATGCATCCCTACAGTCGTCATCTTCGTCATCATAGCAGTATGTCGGGGGCGACAATGACTGTTTTATTTAGGTCTGATCAGATTCCCCCACGCAGCTCTGTCCTTCGCCTTCCACTGCCAGGAACCCCTGTCTATATCCAACTTCTTCAGGTTTCTTTTTACAGTGTCTTTAAATCTGAACCTTGGTCTACCCTGATTGTGTTTGCCCTCACATAACTGTGAGTAGAGTAACTGCCGAGGGAGTCGCTGGTGATCCATCCTCTCAACATGTCTGAGCCATCTCAGGTTCATCTGTATTAGCATGTCCTCCATTGATGGTAGACCAGCTCATTTCAGCACTTAGATGTTGGTTATCTTGTCTTTCCATGAGACATTCATTATGGCTCGAAGGTGTCTCGTCATGTATGCGTGGAGTTTCTTTACTAGCACCCTGTAGACTGTCCAAGTTTCAGCACTGTACAATAGAGTAGCCAGTACTGTCGCTCTGTACACTTTGCATTTCACACGGATAGACACATGTCTCTCCCTCAAGTTTCCAAACACAGCACTTGCTCTTCCCATTCTGAGAGATAGTTCATCCTCCAGCCTAGCATTCTCTGAAACAGTACTCCCGAGATACTTGAAAGTCTTACACTTGACTAGTGGCTCTGTACCAATGCTAATCTCTTCTGATAGTGATGTTGATAACTGGAACTTTGGTGGTTGATAGAGGCACTCTGTCTTCTTGATGTTGATTTTGAGGCTGAATTGGCTAGCTGCTCTTGCAAATTTCTCTACTAAAGATTGCATATCTTCCACACTGTGAGTAACTACAGCACTGTCATCGGCGAAGAGCATTTCTCTTACTACCTTTATCAATGTCTTACTCTTGGATTTAAACTGTGCCACACTGAACAAGTCTGCTTCTTTCCTTGTTTGAATGTATACTCCTTCTGAAGTGTCTTTGAAGGCCACCTCAAGCATGGCTGACAGATATAGCGAGAAGAGTGTAGGCACCAGCACACATCCTTGTTTCACCCTGTTGCTTACTGAAAAGTCTTTAGACACTGAACCACTCATTGCCACGTTTGCTTGCATACCTGTATGGAGTGCTTCGATCAGGTTGACAAACTTCTCTGTACAGCCATATTTCTTGAGTACGTGCCAGAGTCCTTGTCGCAATACAGTATCGAAGGCTTTACTGAAGTCAATGAAGACTGCATAAAGCGGCATGTTCTGTTCAATACACTTTTCTTGAACCCGTTTCAAGCAGAAAATCATGTCCATTGTACTTCTTCCACTTCTAAAGCCGCACTGGGTTTCCAGTAGTACATTCTGCGAGATGTGTTCATTGAGTTTGTTCAGTAGTACACGTGAGAGAATCTTACCAACAGTGGCTAGTAGTGATATACCTCGGTAATTTCCACAATCTTTCCTGTCACCTTTCTTGAACAAAGGCCCAATACTTGCATCCTTCCAGTCTTGAGGTACTTTCTGGGCATCCCATATCTCTTGGATGAGCTTGTGCAGGCAGTTGGTCAGCTGAACACCACCAATTTTTTTTACACTTCTGCAGGAATTCCATCCCTTCCTGGAGCTTTACCATCCTGTGTTGTCCTGATAGTTGCCATTAGTTCATCAAGGTTTGGTGGTTCATCCAGGCTTGATACATCTTGTCATTGCACTAGAGCTTCTTTAGCCTCTTCAGCAAGATCTCCATGGTTGTTTAGTAGTTAGTCAAAGTGGTCTGCATATCTGTCCAGGATCTTGTTTTTCTTCTGCAAAACCGTTTCACTATCTGTACCCTTTCGTTGGATCAATCCTCTTGGTTTAGGGCTGTAGATTTCTCTCAAACCTGTGAAGAATGTTTTCATGTCCTTCATGTCTGCTGCAGTTTGAAGTTCCTCCGCTTTTTCATTCCACCAGTTGGACTTCATCTCTTTGGTGTACTTCTGTAGCTCACGCTGAGCCTTTGAGTATTTCTTCTTCTTCGATCTTGTGTTACACTGTAGATTTTCCTGCCTAGCTGTATTCCTCGCTTCTAGTAGTTTCTTCAGGTATTCATCATGCTCATCAAACCAATCTTGATGTTTCCTCTCAGGGTGGCCTAATATATCACTCGCAGTCTGATACACCGTATCCTTCAGTGTTGCCCATTTCTCTTCTATGTCATTCTCTGAGTTGTTGCTGTCCCAGTCTTTCAAGTTTCCATCCATTTCCTGTGTAAGTTCTTCCTGCTTCTTTTGGCCTTTCAGTGCACTAGTGTTTAGCTTTTGTGGTGGCTTTGCACCCGTCCTGCAGTGCTGTTTTCGTCTGCAAATCCTTAATCTAGATCTCAGCATAACATGATCAGTACCACAGTCCGCACCTCTCATTGCTCTGGTGTCCAGTACATCCCTTATGTCTCTCTGCCTTACTATGATGTAATCTAACAAGTGCCAGTGCTTGGATCTTGGGTGCATCCATGTCTTCTTGTGTGTTATTACAAGATTGTACTCTGAACATAGTGCAAGTAAAGGTTCTCCATTAGCATTGCTCTTTCCTACTCCATGACTGCCTAGCACTCCTTTCCATTTCTCAGTGTCTGAATCAACTCTAGCATTAAAATCTCCAACAAGTATCAACCTGTCACCAGAGGGTACATGCCTGATAGTCTCACATAAATCACTGTAGAACTCTTTCTTCGCCTCCTCTGTGTTGGTCATTGTTGGGGCATACATGCTGATGAGTGTGGCATACATCTTCCGCTGTAGTGGGAGTCTCATAGTCATTATCCTGTCGTGGATTGGCACCGGTTCCTCATCAAGCACTGCTGCTACAGTGGGGCAAGAAAGTATTTAGTCAGCCACCAATTGTGCAAGTTCTCCCACTTAAAAGATGAGAGAGGTCTCCAATTTTCATCATAGGTATACTTCAACTATGAGAAACAAAATGAGAAAAAAAAATCCAGAAAATCACATTGAAGGATTTTTAAAGAATTTATTAGCAAATTATGGTGGAAAATAAGTATTTGGTCACCTACAAACAAGCAAGATTTCTGGCTCTCACAGACCTGTAACTTCTTCTTTAAGAGGCTCCTCTGTCCTCCACTCATTACCTGTATTAATGGCACCTGTTTGAACTGGTTATCAGTATAAAAGACACCTGTCCACAACCTCAAACAGTCAGACTCCAAACTCCACTATGGCCAAGACCAAAGAGCTTTCAAAGGACACCAGAAACAAAATTGTAGACCTGCACCAGGCTGGGAAGACTGAATCTGTAATAGGTAAGCAGCTTGGTGTGAAGAAATCAACTGTGGGAGCAATTATTAGAAAACGGAAGACATACAAGACCACTGATAATCTCCCTCGATCTGGGGCTCCACGCAAGATCTCATCCCGTGGGGTCAAAATGATCACGAGAACGGTGAGCAAAAACCCCAGAACCACACGGGGGGACCTAGTGAATGACCTGCAGAGAGCTGGGACCAAAGTAACAAAGGCTACATCAGTAACACACTATGCCGCCAGGGACTCAAACCCTGCAGTGCCAGACGTGTCCCCCTGCTTAAGCCAGTACATGTCCAGGCCCGTCTGAAGTTTGCTAGAGAGCATTTGGATGATCCAGAAGAGGATTGGGAGAATGTCATATGGTCAGATGAAACCAAAATAGAACGTTTTGGTAAAAACTCAACTTGTTGTGTTTGAAGGAGAAAGAATGCTGAGTTGCATCCAAAGAACACCATACCTACTGTAAAGCATGGGGGTGGAAACATCATGCTTTGGGGCTGTTTTTCTGCAAAGGGACCAGGACGACTGATCGGAGTAAAGGAAAGAATGAATGGGGCCATGTATCATGAGATTTTGAGTGAAAACCTCCTTCCATCAGCAAGGGCATTGAAGATGAAACGTGGCTGGGTCTTTCAGCATGACAATGATCCCAAACACACTGCCCGGGCAACGAAGGAGTGGCTTCGTAAGAAGCATTTCAAGGTCCTGGAGTGGCCTAGCCAGTCTCCAGATCTCAACCCCATAGAAAATCTTTGGAGGGAGCTGAAAGTCCGTGTTGCCCAGCGACAGCCCCAAAACATCACTGCTCTAGAGGAGATCTGCATGGAGAAATGGGCCAAAATACCAGCAACAGTGTGTGAAAACCTTGTGAAGACTTACAGAAAACGTTTGACCTCTGTCATTGCCAACAAAGGGTATATAAAAGTGTTGAGATGAACTTTTGTTATTGACCAAATACTTATTTTCCACCATAATTTGCAAATAAATTCTTTAAAAATCAGACAACGCGATTTTCTGGATTTTTTTTTCTCATTTTGTCTCTCATAGTTGAGGCATACCTATGATGAAAATTGGAGACCTCTCTCATCTTTTACAGTGGGAGAACTTGCACAATTGGTGGCTGACTAAATACATTTTTGCCCCACTGTATCTCCTTTCTAACTGGACAGCCTACTCCTGTTTCTCTCCTTTCATGAGTTGATTTCCCACTCCAAAAGAAGATGTACCCATGATCTTCCAAACTGTCATATCCAGGTAATCTTATTTCACTAAGTGCAGCTATGTCTACCTTGTGCCTGTTCATTTCCAAGGCCACAAGTGTGGTCTGTCTTTCTGGGTGCTGTAATGATGATCTGTCTATCCCTACAGTATGAAGGAGTATTAGGGCCACATTGAAAATTAAAAAAAGTTTTGCATTTTGAGAATAAAGTCGAAATTTTGAGGAAAAAAAAGTCAAAATAGTTGTTATGATTCCCCGTGTGCTTTTACACAGTGCACGGAGGAAGGAATTAAAACCCATGTGCAGAGTATAATGTGTGCAATTTATTGAACAAAAATAAAGATACAATCCAGCAAACAGTTACGATGAATGACAGAAGGATGCATTAACAGTCATGGAGGACACCAGGAGAACAGGGACGCTTCTAAGATGCTCGACAGCCCAGGGGAGAGAACGCCTAGTGCTGCAGGACAGCTGAACGGCACAAAGAGAAAGGCAAAAACAAACTTATGGGCTGGAGCGGGCCGAGGCAGTCCATGCTGTCCGGTGAATGCAGGTGAAACAGGGCCAGCCGCTACACCAGGTAACAAACAAATGGTAGTGTAAGCAGAAGACTACATAGTCAGGCTGAAAATACAATGCAGGTAGTGGAGTTCAAACAACAATGATCTGGCGATCTCTCCCCACAGACCATGGCCTTAAGAGTACTGCCACTAATGACGAAAGAGATCGCTGGAGTGAATGAATGCATGGGCTGGACTAAGTGAAATCCGGTGTGCATGATTGAATGTCTGCGCATGTGAGTGAGGATGTGTGTGTGTGTATGTGTGCAGGAGAGTGTAAGTGAATGTATGTGTGAGTGGCACAGACAGTGACAGGGAATAATGAGGAACAGCTGATCCCACTGACAAGAGGAGGAGGCGTGGCTGAGCTGTCAGGGACCAAAGGACCTCAGAGGGTCCCAGACAGCACCTGATGGGAATTACACAACACAAAGGGACAAATTAGCCACAGCGTCATAGAACTGGGTTTGGAACACCAAACCCAAGCTCATGACAGAGTCCTCCCCCCAAGGTGTGGATTCCAGACACCCCAAGTGACATCAAGAAAAGAAAACACAATAACACAAGAAGGAAACACCCCCCCCCCCCCCCGGGAAACAACAAACCTGGGTGGGAGGTGGGGGAAACAGGTCAAGTGGGAAGCAATGCATGACAACATGACACAAAATAAAAACACAAAATAAGTGAGCTGAACCTCCCTTCAACCCCAACCTGGAACAATCCTCCCCCCAAACCCAGGAGTCCAACAGTTCAGGGGGCTGACCAGAGTCCCAGGCCTCACAGGCAATCCAGCAAACAGGGTCCGGTGGCCTGCCGGAAAATATGGGCCATTTGGCCCAGAGACTCAATCCCTCTGGTGGTCGTCCAGCACTGTTATGCTACCAGGACCGGCGGGGGGGAAGGGGGGGGGGTGAAGCAGGAGGTGGCCTGCCCACCGGGAAGCTCACAGGTGGGTGACCGGACCGTAGGGAGGAAACCCCCACAGCGTCAGACAGGGAGGATGAAGAAGCCCCAATGGCATCCGTCTGAGAGGTGGAGGCTCTGGCGTCCTCAGTCTGACCATCCGCGCCCTCGGTGGACCTGGCTCAGGACACAGCTGCACCCACGATGGTCCCGGCCTGGGACAATGTTGCATCAGTGGTGGACCCTTCCCGGGACCTCATTGCTCCCGCGGTGAGCCCCGACTGGGTCTGTGTAGCACCCATGGTGGACCCTGACTGAGCCATGGTTGCGCCCACGGTGGAGTCTGGCTGGATCCCTGCTGCACCCACAGTGGACTCCGGCTGGAGCTCAGCTGCACCCGCGATGGACTCCGGCTGGAGCCCTGCTGCACCCGCAGTGGACTCCGTCGGGAGCTCTGCTGCACCCGCGGTGGACTCCGGCTGTAGCTCTACTGCACCCGTGGCGGACTCCGGCTGGAGCTCTGCAACCTCCATGGTGACATCAGGCAGCATTGGCTGCTCTCTGGTGACCCTGGCAAGGAGCTCCAAAACAGGAGGGAGAAAGAAAGAGACTGAGTCAGGGTCGCTGGCAGCGGCAGGACCTGCAGCAGGCATGATCGTGGTTGCAGTCTCAAAGTCCTCAGATGCCATCTTCATTGTGGGTGGCTCCCCTGGTGTGACGGCTGGGGACTGCCTCACCGTTGACCCCAGAATAGGATCTATCAGGGCCTCGTGTTCCTCCCCCCTCTGGCGACTAGGTTCTGGAGCAGGCGAACCCTCAGGAGCATCCAGAGAGAAAATGGGGAGAATGGGTGAGGAGCTAAAACATGCCGCTGGAGCAAGAAACCCAGGGGACTGCAAACCCTGAGTTTCTTGACCAGGGAACAGGCAAAATTGTTCATCAGTAGAAAACCCTGAATGAAAAGGAACTTGCCTGTTTTCCTGGTCCTTGACATCTGCAGTAGCATCTAGTGCACCCTCCCCCTGGTCTGCGTCCGATTCGTGCCGGGGCTCCTCGATTGATACCGGTGAAGACCCCCAAACAAGTGCAGGGGAAGAAGAGTCCATAAGGAAATCTGCCTTCTCACCCTTAACAGATGTAAAAGCCGAGGGCGAGGTGGCTGCAGGAGGGAAAAACGGCCCAGCTGAGTTTTTTTCCTCCTCCATGCGCCAGTCTATCACAGCCAGAAGCGCTCATCTCTGCTCCTCCCTCTCCTGGCGTTCCACCTCAATTTGGCGGTCAATCCAGGCTAACAAAGCCAGTCTCTCCTCCTCCGTCATCACAACTGTGGGTTGAGCAGGCCCAGACTCGAGAAGTGGGAGTGGAGCTGAAGTGGGAGAGCTGTGTGCAGAGGGGGGCTTCCTCCATCGCAAGCGCTTCTTCTGTGGCGGTGACGGCTCCAGCGTAAGGCTGGGAGAATACGATGGAGAGGATGTCGTCCACCCTCAGAATTAACCTGAGGGTGGGATGTTTCCAAATTACCTCCTCAGCGGTACTGTGTGCCAGCCAAACATTGTCGGGAGAATGTGGTCATTGAGCCCAAAAAAGAGCGTCCTCCAAAAGCTCCTGAGCTTGAGAATGCCTAGTGCTGCAGGACAACTGAACGGCACGAGGAGAAAGGCAAAAACAAATTTATGGGCTGGAGCGGGCCGAGGCAGTCCGTGCTGTCCAGTGAATGCAGGTGAAACAGGGCCAGCCGCTACACCAGGTAACAAACGAATGTCAGGTAGTGTAAGCAGAAGACTACATAGTCAAGCTGAAAATACAATGCAGGTAGTGGAGTTCAATCAACAATGATCCAGCAATCTGTCCCCACAGACCCTGGCCTTAAGAGTACTGCCACTAATGACGAGAGAGATCGCTGGAGTGAATGAATGCATGGGCTGGACTAAGTGAAACCCAGTGTGCATGACTGAATGTCTGAGCATGTGAGTGAGGATATGTGTGTGTATGTGTGCAAGAGAGTGTAAGTGAATGTATGTGTGCGTGGCACAGACAGTGACAGGGAATAATGAGGAACAGCTGATCCCACTGACAAGAGGAGGAGGCGTGGCTGAGCTGTCAGGGAGTGAAGGATCCCAGAGACTCCCAGACAGCGCCTGATGGGAAATACACAACACAAAGGGACAAATTAGCCACAGTGTCATAGAACTGGGTTTGGAACACCAAACCCAAGTTCATGACAATAGTATTTTGAGAAAAAAGTCAAAAAAGGATTTTGAAAAAAAAAAGTCAAAAATTCGAGAAAAAGTCAAAATTTCGAGAAAAAAGTCAGAAGAGGAGTTTGAGAAAAAAGTTAAAATTTTGAGAAAAAAGTCAAAAGTATTTTTTGAGAAAAAAGTTGAAATTTTGAGAAAACTAACTAACCAACCTGCACTTATATAGTCATAAAGACCACTCAAAGTGCTTTCACTAGTACTAACCCTCTATTCTAAGGGCCTATAGGAAACAGATATCTAGGGACAATTTAGAACAGCCAATTAACCTAACATGCATGTCTTTGAATTGTGGGAGGAAACCCGGAGCCCCTGGAGTAAACCCACGCAGCATAGGGAGAACATGCAAACTCCACACAGAAAGGTTCCAACCCCTGCCAGCCTGGGGATTTGAACCAGGAACCTTCTAGCTGTAAGGCAACAGTGCTAACCACTGCACCACCGTGCTGCCCATGGTGTGAGTCAAAAAAAGTCAAAAGAGGATTTTGAGAAGTCGAATTTTTGGGAAAAAAGTCAAAACAGTATTTTGAGAAAAAAGTCAAAATTTAGAAAAAAAAAAGTCCAAATAGTATAGTGAGAAAAAAGTTGTGTGCAGACCACAGACTGTGCACATGTTGGCTGTTGGAGCTGCAGCAGATGCCTCTCTTCTGAAGTAGTGAAACTGTAGTGATAGCTACACTGAGTAGAGCAAGATATAAGCCCTCTCTCTGCTTGTCGTCATGTTAAACTTCATTATTACCACACCATGTTTATGTGTTAAAAGACAAATAATTTCCTTGTTACTAAAGCTGATTCTAAAGTACGAATTCACTAACTTATCTATTCATGGCATTTTGTTGAATCCTGAGGGTTCACAGCACTGCACAAATGACAGGTGCTTGAAGAACAGTTTCTCCACACTTTTTTCTTGAAATTTCAACTTTTTTCTCATTATACACTTTTGACTTTTTTCTCAAATTTTTGACTTTTTTCTCAAAAAACACCTTACTTTTTTCCTCAAAATTTTGACTTGTTTCTCAAAATGCAAAACTTTTTTTTTCAATGTGGCCCTAATACTCCTTCGTACTACTGAGAATAAAGCACTTATTGATGAAGGTATTGAAATGTTCTTCATTAACATACTTTAAAACAACTCTCATCTCTGTTACATCTTTAAAAACAAATAATCTTCAGATAAAACCTCACTTAAACCTTACCTAAAGCTGGATCTCAGACTGGTGCATCTGATATAGCATGTTGTAAGTGCAGGTGATATCATTTCAAATTTAAACACCATAAATTGCTTGCCTGCTGAGTACCTCAGACACATTATGAAGCTGTACAGAGTAATAATGCAGTAAAATATATGGCTGTTGGATGGCAGCCCTGCAGCTAATGGCAGATAAGGAAATGTTAAGGTGATTATTTCAAAGGATCAGTCAATGCCTTTCAATCGCCTTTTTAAAAATATGACTTTATGACCAGTCAGAAGGAAAGAAAGCCAAGCTGATTTTACACCGTTTGGATAAAATAATATGCTGTCATCATTTATTTATTTCCTTCGATTATCAGTCAATGTATTCACAAGTTCTGCAGCATCTTTCTTTTAGAGTTTCACTTTTTGAGTTTTGGATGGTGGCACTGTTTCCCTTGTTTTTCGGTTGTCATTCCACACAAATGCAGCGAGAGGTCTCCCCCAACATATTAATTCTGTAGTAGTGTGTCCATGATTTATGTCTGCTACTTGCGTCCTCTTTCTCATTTTGTCTCAGTCCATCATACCTAATGGAAGACAAGTAAAGGAAGCAGAGAAAGGGAGTTTTGACAGCAGATTAATTATGAAAAAGGGATGAAGGGACCTAATGGTAGTTGACAGACTGAACCTGAAACAGAAGGGCACGAGGTTAGATCTACCTTGAATTAGGTATAGACTAAGGCAATGCCATATTGTATCATTCATGATAACACTGGTATAAATTTTGAAACTGGTGTAAAAATGAATATAGCAATATTAAGAGTCACTGCTTGATGATGTCACGCCATTATGCTGTTGATGTAATTTATGCATTTCTATGGTTACACATAAACGAATACGGCACAGGGAAAAATGCGGCTCCTTTGTGGTCACAGTTACTGGAACCAGTTCTAGTTGTGTGGAGATATTTTGTTTTCAAAGTGGTCATTAACTCCCCCACCCTGTTGCCCTCCTCCTGCTGGGGGCTTGGGGGCCTGGTGGGGGGCCTGGGATCCGTCATGTTGTCAAAATCCCTGGGTGCTGCTGAATGTGTAGATACAACCAAGGGAGTGAGAGAGGGACTGAATAAGAGAGTAAGTGAGAGTGAGGGAGTGAGGGAGTGATGAAGGGAGGTGGTGATGGTGGGTCAGTGGCTGGAACTTTGCGTGGTGCTTTGCATGTCGGGTGGCATCTCGGGGCACCTGCGGTGATCTGCTGATCAGTCGCTTGGGTGGGCGCTGGGGGTTTGCTTCTGTGGCCACGGCCACCCTGGGGTGGGTTGGTGAGGGGGTGGCCGCTGGCCTGCGCTGGCGGTCTCCCTGGCCACTGCCGGGTGCTGGTGCACGTTCAGGTTCACTGCATCCGCATCGCGGTCGCCCTAAGAAATAAGGGTGAATGAGGGTGGGTGAGTGTGAGGGGGAGCGCATGAATGGATACGAGTAGGTCGGCATGTGAGTGAGAGTGCGTGCATGGGTGAACGTGAGTGGGTGTGGGTGACCCTGAGGGTGAGTGGGAGTGAGATTGAATGGATACAGGAGGGAGAGAGAATGGGTGGGTCCGGGAGTGTGAGAGTGAGAGTGAGGGAGTGCATGTGGGTGCGTATGAGAGCATGAGGGTGTGAAGGTGTGGGGATGGGAGTGTCTGTGAGTCGGGAGGTGCTGGATTGAGGGGAGTAGTGCCTCTCAGCTATGTGGGCTCCCCTGGGCGGGGGGGGGGGGGGCTTCTTTGAGCATGGGGGTCCCCAGGGTGTGCAGCGGTGGCGGAACTGCTGTGGGGGTGCCTGGGGGGCTTGCGCCGGGGGGTGCTGGCTGGTCTCCAACCCGGAGGGTGGGGTCACTGGCCTCCTGGTGCCTGGGCCCGAGAACTGGCGTTGGCCCTGCTGGGGGGGTTGGCGGACCTGGGGGTGTGGGCCTGCCGCACCGGCGGCCTGGCCTCCCTCGATCGTCCTTCCGGGAGCGGATGCCTGGCTTTCCTGGGGCTTGCTGACCTTGGGCGTTTGTGGCCTGTGGGGGTTGGTGGTGCTGCCTTGCCTGCTCGGGGTTCCTGGGGGAAGAGCTGCTGCGACCAGCCCCCCTCTTCGCTTATTTCCTGACAAACCACTCACATGCACACACTTATTTTGCCTGTGCTCTTGTATATACGCACACAGATGCACATGCACAAATGTCTCTCCTTTAACAGATGCGGATACCAGACTCGTGTTGAGACATCTTCGGTGGAAGAAGCAGTTTATCTTCTGTTTGTTTTAGTTGTTGGTTTGTTTGTCTTTGTTGTCTGTTCCCCTCCCCTTTCTTCCCTCCTCCACACACTTCCTTTCCCTATTCTCCATCCTGTTGGGTCCTCCATGGGTAAAATATTTTAAATAAAGTATTAAAAGTTATTACAGGAGGAATTTACAACAATATACAGTACATAGTTAGGCACTGTATAAAGCTCCTTTTGGCAAAGTAAATCTGTTTTGACACTATAAGGGTAAAGGATCTCTGTTCTGCTTACCTAGCTGCCTGACAGGACGGGGGTGGGGGGGGGTGGCCATTAACTGAAAAATTATGTTTTTGTACACTACCGTTCAAAAGTTCGGGGTCACTTAGAAATTTCCTTATTTTTGAAAGAAAAGCACTTTTTTTCAATGAAGATAACTTTAAACTAATCAGAAATACACTCTATACATTGCTAATGTGGTAAATGACTATTCTAGCTGCAAATGTCTGGTTTTTGGTGCAATATCTACATAGGTGTATCGAGGCCCATTTCCAGCAACTATCACTCCAGTGTTCTAATGGTACAATGTGTTTGCTCATTGCGTCAGAAGGCTAATGGATGATTAGAAAACCCTTGTGCAATCATGTTAGGTCTGCAATGCTGTAATTGCTGCAAATGGAGGATTCTTTGACGAAAGCAGACTTTGAAGGAAAAAATTATTATTTCAAATACAAATCATTATTTCTAACATTGTCAATGTCTTGACTATATTTTCTATTCATTTTACAACTCATGGTGGTAAATAAGTGTGACTTTCCAAGGAAAACACAAAATTATTGTCTGTGTGACCCCAAACTTTTGAACGGTAGTGTAGGTTTTAACCTTCTGAAATGCATCTATTTGTCACGTGATTATAAAAAATACAAGTCAAAACACTCAGTTTGCTTAAAAAAACACACAGCCTTTATCTTGTTTTTCTCCCCCAGAAGCAGATTTGACTCTTCTCGGCATTTCCTGCCAAGAAACGGTAAACGTTACTAAAAGGTATATGTCACATAGGGTGCATTCCAATCGTCCAATAGTGTAATCCGAAGTGGACTGCACAGGGTATCCACCATATAACTGAGATTCCAAATCGAAGGGAGCGAACGGTCTTCAGTTCAAAGAGAACAGAGAACTAAGCAGGTAAGAAGTGAACAACGGTACATCACTTCACCGGAAGTTGACAAGAAGATTACCCATAAGCCATTGTGCCTCAAATACAAGTAAAACAAACTATTGTTGCTAATGTTATTAACAAGCTAATTTGATGTTGGTTATTGTTTATATCAACTGACTGTAATAAAAATATATTTGTATTAATATTTTATTTAAGAAATACAAATTATCCACCATAGTATGTGTCTATGGTTACCGTGGTAATGCACAAAGGAGGGAGCCAATGGTTACAGGGTGTTTCAAATGGAGAAATTTTGTGAAGGGC
The DNA here is from genome assembly GCA_020510985.1 of Pholidichthys leucotaenia. Taxonomy (NCBI): domain Eukaryota; kingdom Metazoa; phylum Chordata; class Actinopteri; order Cichliformes; family Pholidichthyidae; genus Pholidichthys; species Pholidichthys leucotaenia. The sequence continues at coordinate 327,817,321 of CM035840.1, read as the reverse complement.
AGTTAACTTAACTGATATTCCCTGAGAACGGAGCAGGGAGGTGGAAATGCAGTTGAAGTACACTGTGGATCAGAACATAGTTATAGTCTCAACACCTGCCTGCTGCTCCATTATTGGCCAGCCTAGCTGTCTGTCATGTAGACTGGTGAGGAGCCAAAGGTGTAGCTTCCAAGCTAACAATGGTACTAGGAAGCTCACACAAAGCACACTTTATATTGTTTCTTTAGATTTAAGTCACCCTAATAGACATCCCTGTTTCCACCCAGTTCATTAACACAGTTGATAATATGTCTCTTGTCATTTTGTCTTATTTTGTTATAGTGTGGCAACCTGGGGAGTGCATAATGGTTTATCACCTTAGACAGGAACAAAGGACGCAAAGTTAACCTTTTGTGTGTGAGAAGTTTCTAGATGCCCTAGTAAGATAACAGGGAGGTGTCAAGGATGAATGGACTGACTGCAGTCAGACGGGGAGATTATCTTTTGTGTGTGAGAAGAGTCTAGAAGGAGATTATCTTTTGTGTGTGAGAAGAGTCTAGCAGGATGTCATGTTATTTAAGGGAAGAGTTCCTACTTGTATGCCATTCTGTCTATGCTCCTTGTGTGAGTCGTGTAATAAACCGCCTGAACCAAATCCGCCTCATTATTTACACGCTCCACACTGGTGACCCAAGACGAATCATGGAATGCGACGGAAGATCCCCGGAGCCAACCTCGACTGGAACCCCCAGCTTCGCGGGCGCTGTAGCGATCAAACTACCTGATTTTTGGCAGCACAACCCGCGCTCCTGGTTCCACCTAACCGAGGCGCAGTTCGCCCTCTGAGGGATATCGGCGGATGATACGAAATTCCACTATGTGGTCGCAGCGCTCAATGCCAGCACGGCTCAGCACATCGAGAGCCTGCTCGATCAGCCACCAGCCGACGGCAACTATGACGCGCTGAAGGCTGCCCTCATCCAGCACTACACGCTCTCGGATGGTGAGAGAGCAGAGAGGCTTCTGACACGGACCGAGTTGGGAGACGGTTCGGCCGTGGACATGATGGAGAAGATGCTGAGGTTAAAGGGCACGGACGACGACCACTTCATCTTCACCCACATTTTCCTCAGGAACCTTCCGACAGCGGTGAGAGCGGCCCTGGCCAATTTGTCGTTGCTGGCCAAACAGGGCTATCGTGCGCTAGCCTGAGAGGCAGACCGGATCATCGTCGCCACCAAGGCTTTCGTGACCATTGCGGCAGCGACGGAGCCCGGCACGTCGACACGAGGAGGCGAGGAGCCGCCGACGGCAGCAGCAGAACCACCGACGGCAGCAGCAGCGGGGGCCAAGGAACGTGGAGGTGACACACTTTGCTTCTACCACCGCCGCTTTGCAGAGAGGGCACGCAAATGTATACCACCGTGCCAGTTCAAGCGCTCGGGAAACGCCAAGACCGGGGGTCGGTAGCAGCCGCGGCCCTCGGGGAGGAGAACAAGCTGCTCTATTTGACGGACGCACGCTCGGGGAGGCATTTCCTCGTGGACACCGGCGCACAGAAGAGTTTCATCCGGCCGACCTACGCTGACCGGCTGGCAGGACCCAGCGGCCCCAAGATGGCAGCAGCAAACGGCTCAGAGATTAAGACCTTTGGTGAGAGGACTCTACTCTTGTCTCTACACGGTCGTACATTTGAATGGACTTTTGTTGTAGCAGCATTGAATTTCCATATACTGGGGGCTGATTTTCTATGTGCACATGGGTTGTTGGTAGATATCGCTAACAGGCGCCTGGTTAATGCACTGTCTTTTGACTCTCTCCCCTGTATAGCTCGAGTGACCCGGCCAACAGCACAAGCCAACGTCACAGCAGCATGCGGTAAGTTCCACACACTGTTCGCTCAGTTCCCAGCACTCACAGTCCCGACGTTTTCAGCAGCTATCACTAAACATGGGGTGGAGCATTTTATCACCACCACCGGGGCGCCCGTTTTTGCAAGACCTCGGTGCTTGGACGCAGCTAAACTGGCCATAGCGCGTGAGGAGTTCGCTAACCTAGAGAGGTTAGGCATCATCAGGCGCTCAAACAGCCCATGGGCTTCCCCGTTACACATGGTCCCTAAAGCTGAAGGTTCGTGGCGACCTTGCGGCGATTTCCGCAGGTTAAACAACACTACAGCACAGGACCGCTACCCAATTCCCCACATTCAGGATTTTTCCGTTCACCTCGCAGAAGCGCGCATTTTTTCTAAGATAGATTTGGTCCGTGGTTACCACCAAGTCCCAGTGCGCGCTGAGGACATACCCAAAACAGCGGTAATAACTCTGTTTGGTTTATTTGAGTTCTTGCGCATGCCGTTTGGGCTTAAAGGGGCTGCACAGACGTTCCAACGCATGATGATGCAGTGCTGCGCGATCTCCCTTTCGTGTTCGTCTACCTGGACGATATCTTGGTAGCCAGCGCGTCCAAAGACGAACACGAAACCCACCTCACGACGGTTTTCCAAAGGTTGGAAGTGCACGGTTTAATAATCAACCCAGCGAAATGTCAGTTCGGGGTGACGGGGACTGATTTTTTAGGGCACCGCGTCGCTCCCGAAGGAGCGGTTCCGCTGCCTGACAAAGTGCGTGCAGTGACAGATTTTCCCCGACCGCAAACGGTCAGGGCGCTACAAGAATTTTTGGGAATGGTGAACTTTTATAACCGTTTCCTTCCCCACGCAGCGCAGCTCATGCAGCGATTGTACGCTGCGCTCAAAAGACAGAAACCCACGTATAGGGTCGAATGGACCCCGGAACGAGAGCAGGCGTTCTCAGAAGTTAAAGCAGCCCTGGCAAACGCCGCATAGTTGGCACATCCAGATCCAACGGCCCGCATAGCCCTCACCACTGACGCCTCAGATGTGGCCATAGGGGCTGTCGTGGAGCAGCGCGTTGCCGGGGCTTGGCAGCCGCTTGCCTTTTTCAGCAGAACCTTGCGTGACAATGAACGTAAATACAGCGCGTTCGACAGAGAGTTGCTGGCTCTCCACCTGGCCATTCGCCATTTCCAGTTCTGGCTGGAAGGGCGCAATTTTACTGCGTTCATTGACCATAAGCCACTAACATTCACGATGACTAAAGTTTCAGAACCTTGGTCGGGCCGGCAGCAGAGGCTGCTGGCCGCAATCTCAGAGTTTACTACCGATATTCAGCATGTGTCGGGCAAACTGAATGTAGTGGCAGACTGCTTCTCGCGCGCCGTTGGGGCCCCGGTCTGTGTAGGGTTGGATTACGCAGCCATGGCCGCGGAGCAGGCTAGTGACGCGGACGTGCGCGTGCTCCAGTCTGGACCAACAGGGTTAAGGCTGGAGAAGAGGACGCTGCTTAACGGCATTCCCCCCTTAATCTGCAACGTCTCCACGGGTCGCCCATGGCCTGTGGTTCCGGCCGTGTGGCGCCGCCGCGTGTTTAACTCGGTTCACTCTTTGGCACACCCAGGGATGCGCGCGTCGGTCAAAATGGTAGGAGAGAAATATGTGTGGCCGGGCCTTCACAAACAAGTGAAAGAGTGGGCGGCAGCCTGCGTGGCGTGCCAACGAGCCAAAGTTCACAGACACACGAAGGCTCCTTTGGAGCCGTTTCGCATCCCGGCTAAGAGGTTCGACCATGTCCACGTGGACCTCGTAGGCCCCCTTCCGCCATCACAGGGGTACACGCATCTCCTGACAATGGTGGACCGCACCACGCACTGGCCAGAAGCGGTTCCGCTGGCGGCAACCACGGCCGAGGAGGTGGCGCGCGCGTTTTTAACAGCATGGGTGGCGCGTTTTGGAGTTCCGTCGGACATTACGTCCGACAGAGGCTCTCAATTTGTTTCTGAACTCTGGTCAACCATGGCCCGCAGCCTAGGTGTCTCAATTCACCGCACAACCGCGTACAACCCACAGGCTAATGGGTTATGCGAACATTTTCACAGGTCGTTAAAAGCGGCTCTGAGAGCTTCACTGACGGATGCAAATTGGGTAGACAGGCTACCATGCATTTTATTGGGGTTACATTCTGCGCCTAAAGAGGATCTTTAAGCTTCCCCGGCAGAACTCGTTTTTGCACAACCACTCCGGCTGCCTGGGGAGTTTCTGCCAGATAATCCTGCGTCGGGCAGCTCCCTGTCTCAGCTGCTGCAGCGTTGCATAGACTCAAGCACGCTGCTGGGCCCTGCCCACCACAGTTTTCCGCGTGTTTTTGTGCCTAAAGCTTTGAAAAACGCAGAGTTCGTGTTTGTCAGACACGACGCCCACCGCCCCCCACTGCGCCCACCTTATGATGGACCGTTTAGAGTGCTGGAAACAGGGGATAAGCATTTTTTGCTAGACTTGGGGGGTAGGAGGGAAAAAAATTGGCATAGACAGACTCAAACCTGTTTTCGTTGTGGCTGACGAGCAAGTACTGTTGGCGAGGGCCCCTCGGCGTGGAAGACCCCCACGGGGCGCTTCCCAGAGAAAAGATTCTCCAGAACACCCACACGGACAGTCAAAAAGTTTTCACCCCCAGACATCAGCCCCCCAGCATGGCAGCGCCACGGAGGCAGCGAATCCTGGCTACAGCAGATACGGCAGAAGACTGAAGCCCAAGCAGCATGCGGACTGATGTTGATTGCTCTACAGCATGTGGACTGATGTTAATGGTTCTATCACAGCATGTGGACTGTTACCCTTTTGTCCTATCTAAGTTGCTGGTGGGGGTGGTGTGGCAACCTGGGGAGTGCATAATGGTTTACCACCTTAGACAGGAACAAAGGACGCGAAGTTAACCTTTTGTGTGTGAGAAGTTTCTAGATGCCCTAGTAAGATAACAGGGAGGTGTCAAGGATGAATGGACTGACTGCAGTCGGAAGGGGAGATTATCTTTTGTGTGTGAGAAGAGTCTAGAAGGAGATTATCTTTTGTGTGTGAGAAGAGTCTAGAAGGATGTCATGTTATTTAAGGGAAGAGTTCCTACTTGTATGCCATTCTGTCTATGCTCCTTGTGTGAGTCGTGTAATAAACCGCCTGAACCAAATCCGCCTCATTATTTACACGCTCCACAATAGCTTCACTGTGATTTTACATTAAATTGTTAGCATGCTTGGCGGTCCAATCATTGTATCTAGACACAGCTCACTTTGGCAGGGAGAAGATGACAGACAGTCTGCCTGGATACAACCGGTTTTGATTGCTACTTTCTATAAATCCTATTCACCCTCATGGAGTTTTTGTTCATCTGACAACACTTGGCTATATATTTTGCCCTAGATGTTATTTTAGCTTAGTTAAAATTTTGTTTTCTCAACTGTGATTCAAGCCAGTCACAAGGCCCAAGACCCTGCAGGTTTTCTTTCCAACCAACAGGTGATTTCACTGAATTTCTCCCCTCTTATTGTTGATTAATAAAAAATTTAGTTATTTTTCTGCCATCAGTTGGATCAGCCGTGAAAGAATTTCATCCTTGACCCTGGCACAATTAAATGCCACAATCTTCTACCAAAAGAGCTAGGACAGAAACATTCTTTTATGCCAATACTGTATATCAGGAATGTTGATATAAATTTCTCCAGTCGTTACAACCTTAAGACATGGAAGTATAGTGTTTGTGTAAGAACACTCTTTCACTCACTCTCACAGCCTAACTCTCACATGATTACTTCCAGGTGTGCTAATCACTCCACCTGCGCCTTATCAGTGCTCAACTTCAAAGGGCTGGATAGCATGCTCACAACTTGGGGGAATGTTGAGACTTCAGTGTGCTGAACGCATCTTAACTCCCACTCCTGTATGTACTTCATCAATCCTCGTACCATCTCCCCTCCTAGTGATTATCCAAGTAATCCAGCAAATTCAGTTTAAAAGACTCTGTGTAGCTATTTTGTAGTGATGGACAAATGGAGCTTTCTGAACCACTGAAGCTTGTATATGAAAAGGGTTCAATACTTGAAGCTTTTCAACACAGTCCTCTTTGGTGCCATTTGGTGGTGAAAAGTGAACTGCTTTATGGTTTCCCACTCTTGAGTTGAGAGCTTCTGGTTATTATTATGTGACAATTCTGTCTGATATTGGGCTATCATCATGGTACTTTGAACACGTTTTCTTTCTTTTTTTTTGGTTTAGAAATAATGGTAAATAATTTTGATGAATAAGCTTTCCTTGGTTAAACATGTGCCATGGTGTGAGCTCCCTTTGATGTTTGTAAATATAATAAAAAACATACTGTATATATTAATGTACAACACAATCTTAGAACAGCTTGGGAGTATGCTTGTGCTGTAAGGTCCGTGCCTCCCACATGCTTATGTAATTAGTGGACAGGTACTTTTTAATATACATTAACTTATAGGTAAAGTGTTTTGTTTTTTTTTGACCTGGGGGTAGAAGTGCCTGTGAACTGGGCAGTGTAAATGCTTATGAATGTTACGACCCGAGCGCTGGGTTCTGGCCACGCTCGGGTTATGCACAGCTCGCTGCCGGCCTTGACAGCTGTGGGTTGTAATCTGGCCTCTCTGGGCTCTTATTGTGAAGGCGCTCGGTGGGGCTTCCGCCTGTCAAGGTTGGTCAGCTGTTTGTCATTACTGCTCGTTAGTATTTGCCTTTATAAGGCGGGCACTAGCGGCAGTTAAATCGCAGGAGTATCGTCAAACCTCGTCAAAACGTCGTCAGACCTTCATGTCAGGTTCGTGTTCTTTCATGTCATGTCATGTCATAGTTTAGCTCGTAGTGGCTGGGGTTAGTCCTACGAGCCCTTGTATTGCTTAGTGTATGTTTTTGCCCTGAGCGGCTCATAGTCTTGTCTTGTCTTGTGTTATTAATAAATCACCATCATTGCAAAACTCACTGGTGGACTCTTGGCGTCTTATGGCGATCCGCGAGGGTCACCGCATGACAGTATACTCCTGCCAGACGTCTAAACGGAGACGCCACACCGAGACGCCTTTTCACCATGAGTTTTTGCTTTAATTGGACTATTGTTCTTCCCTGTCTGAGTGTCATTTGCTGGGAGAATGCTGTCATCCAGGGGCCGCGGTCGGCGCCTGGGCAAAGGGTTAGCGAGCACGCTGGAGTACGTCGATGGGACGCTCCTCGCCGCTACCTTTGACGTCAACTCCAGCTATATGCGCTGGCACCTGGACTATACAGAGGTTCTCCTGGACAACCTTCCTCTCCACTACTACGATCACCCGGAGGTGATGACAAGGAGAGATGAACTCGCCACGCAGCGCGAGATACTCCACGGGCTGGAGGAGGAGGAAAGCAGGAAGCAGAGGAGGAGGCATCCTCACTCCCCGTGTTGGGTTCCTGTCCCTGACCCGGTCCAGGAGGTCGCGCCATCTGGAGGTCATCGACGACGTCGGCGCCACGGCCAAGGAGAACCTCGGCAGAATCCCCGGCTGCGAAGCCCGTCAGTGAGCCTCTGAGAGCGCTTCCACTTCGTCCTTCCAGGGGGCACTCTGTCGCCATCCAGCGGGGAGAAGGACGAACGACGTCCCCTACAGCAGGAACCATCTCTTCTCTGGGAGAAAGGCAAGTGCGTGTTAATTTATTACATCATAATTGTAACCTGCCTTGTCTGACTCCTGGGGGTGGAGTTCGGGGTTCGCAGCCCCCCGAGCTCCCTCCACCTGCTGTAGAGATAACGATTAAGCCTGCTGCCTCTGGGTCCCCCCCCCCCCCCCGGTTGAGCGGTCCGCGACGCCAGGCCAACATCGTCGGATGAAGAGGGGGCCTGCAGTGCTGGAAAGCCTGGATCTGGCCCTGCAGCCACGTCGTGGACGGAGGAGAAGAGCGGACTGCGGCCCAGAACCTGAGCCGACGATGAAGCGTCCCCGGGTCTCCTCGCCGGAGCGGTCCGAGCCAGTGGGTCGAGTGTCCCCTGCCCCCACGCCATACGGGTCATCGGCGTGGACAGCAGCGCGGGAGGAACCTCAGGCTGCAGACGACATCTTGCCAGCTGCGGAGCCCAACGCAGCTGAGTTGGAGCCTGCTGACAATAATCGCCGCCCTGAACCTGGATTGTCGAAGTCCTGGGTGGCAACAGAACCCGAGTGCAGGCAAGCGCTCCCTCTTCTATCTCTGTACCCTGTTTTGGAGCATTTTTGCCTGCCTCTCGGGGAGGCGAGTGAGGAGCAGCCGCCTGCTGCGCCTGAGCTCGTCTCGCTGGGTTCTGTTGCTACCGGTGATTCTGATCCCGGTTTCCTTCTTGTTTGTGAGCCTCGTTGCAGTATCGCCGGCATGGAACCAGTCGGAGTCACTGGGTTGGAGGTCCCAGGTTGGGGGGTGGAGATCGTCAGCGGAGCTGCACCGACCCAGTCGGAGTCCGTCGTGGAGGCTGCTGTGGCCCAATCGGGGTCCGACGTGGGTGCACCAGAGGCCCAATTGGGGTCCACCGCAGGTGTGGCTCTGGCCCAATCGGGGTCCGACGTGGGTGTGCCAGAGGCCCAATCGGGGTCCACCACAGGGGCGGTTCAGGCCCAATCGGGGCCCGACGTGGGTACAGCTGGGACCCAATCGGGGTCCAGCGGAGGTGCAGCACCGGTGTGGTCCGCGGACAGGGGAGGAGCTGCAGACCTTTCGCCGTCGGACGGATTACAGGCTCATCCTTGCCTTCGTTCCTCTCCACTGAGTCACCGCCCCTGCGCATCATCGCCGGGGGCCGTGGGGGTTCCTGTTCGCTCGCCCCAGCTCTCCCGAGTTTTGTCCTCATCAGGGAGGCCACCGCGGGCTGTTTTTCCCTGGGACTGGTGGCTGAGGGACACGGGTCGGTCGCCTGAGGAACTGCTTCGCCGGTTCGGCGCCCCAGGTCGGCCACCCGACGTGTTGTGTGTTTCATTGGGCGACCTGGTTCAACCACCAGAGGAGCAGACGTGCTGGGCGTTGGACTGTGGTGAGCCGCCTGGTCATGTTCCGCCTCCTATGACCACCCGCCGGCTGTTGGACGCGGGGAGACCACCTGAACTGTTCCTGTGGCGCTTAGTCTCCGCTGGTCGGCATAAACTGTCGGGGGGGGGGGGGAGTGGTCATATTTCTGGTAATGATCTGTCCCAGTGTTTGTTCTGTTTTTTTTTCCTTGCTATCCTGTGTGCTTTGTGTTATGGTTATGTCTTACAGTTGCCCTAGTTTGTGTTGTGTGTAGTTTGGTATGAGCCAGTAATTGCTCTGCTTTTTTGTATTTGGTTTTTTGAAAACTCTCATGAGAATTCACACAGGTGGGAAGTCATTTTCTTGTGTAACATGTGGGCCAAGATTTAATTTTCTCGTGCTGTCCTGTATTTAGTTTTTCTGACCCAGTGATTCTGTTTTTTTTGTTTTGTCCATGTTATCCGGTGCAATTTTTTTGTGATCGTTAGTTGTTCTTGCCAGGTTTTGAGTGTTTCTGGGTTTGGTCTCTCTCCCTCCGCACCTACCCCAGCCACCCACACTGGGGGGTGGGGGGGCAGGGGGGTCCGTGGGCGTTCTGAGCCTGCCCTTGGAGGGAGGGTACTGTTACGACCCGAGCGCTGGGTTCTGGCCGCGCTCGGGCTACGCACAGCTCGCTGCCGGCCTTGACAGCTGTGGGTTGTATTCTGGCCACTCCGGGCTCTTATTGTGAAGGCGCTCGGTGGGGCTTCCGCCTGTCAAGGTTGGTCAGCTGTTTGTCATTACTGCTCGTGTAGTATTCGCCTTTATAAGGCGGGCACTAGCGGCAGTTAAATCGCAGAAGTATCGTCAAACGTCGTCAAAACGTCGTCAGACCTTCGTGTCAGGTTCGTGTTCTTTCATGTCATGTCATGTCATAGTTTAGCTCGTAGTGGCTGGGGTTAGCCCTACGAGCCCTTGTATTGCTTAGTGTGTGTTTTTGCCCTGAGAGGCTCATAGTCTTGTCTTGTCTTGTGTTATTAATAAATCACCATCATTGCAAAACTCTCTTGGCGTCTTATGGTGATCCGCGAGGGTCACCGCATGACAATGAACTGATAACATGAACACATAATGCAGATATGATTATTTATATTATTTATTTATATATTATTTATTTATATTAGGGTTAACTCTTTTGCTCATAGCACTGGTGCTACAGAGGTTTTTTTAATGAATGAATCTTTATTTCGGATAGATTAAAAGTAAAGATTAAAAGAAAGGAACAGAATAATACAACAAAGGGAAAAAAAAACATCTTACAAGGTCAAATTAAACAATAACTCCTCTGATCATACAGTTCAACATAAGTTATCAGAAATGGGTGATGGCTGAATCCGCAGCTTATATTGCCCACCCATATTCCATCCAAGAATTCAAAAGAAAAAACAAAACAAGAGTGATTACAATTCAGAACAAAGCTAAGACAAAACGAGACAAAAAACTAAGCAACAACACAACACAGACTGGATATGACAATCCTTATGTGATTTTACATGTCATCTTGTATACTGTATATGTTTGGACTATTTCTTCCTTTAGTTTTTGTTTAAATTGTCCAAGCGCTGTACATGATTTTAATTCAGGTCCAAAAGCATTCCACAATCTGACTCCTTGCACTGAGACACAGTGTTGCTTGGTGGTAGTTCTCACTGAAGGTTTTTGAAATATACATGTTCCTCTGAAATGATATTGTTTCTCCCTTATTTGGAACAACTTTTGGATAATTGTGGGCAGTGATAGATTCTTCACTTTAAACATTATTACTGCAGTTCTAAAGTCAACCAGATCTTTCAACTTGAGAGCTTTTAATTTAAGAAAAAGTGGGTTTGTTGGTTCCCTATAAACAGCTTTGTTTATTATTCTAATAGCTCTCTTCTGAAGCATAAAGATTGGATAAATGTTTGTTTTATATGTATTTCCCCATACTTCTGTACAATATGTCATGTATGGGAGTATTAATGAATGATACAAGGTATATAGTGTGGGTTGATTCAGCAAATATTTCACTCTGTGTAGTATTGCAATTGATTTAGATATTTTGCCTTTAATATAATTAATATGTGACTTCCAACACAGTTTATTATCAATTATTACTCCAAGAAATTTAGTTTCGGATACCCTTTCAATCTCTTCACCATTTACACTGAGTTTACATACTAAGTTGTTGTGATGGTTGTTAAAAACTATAAATTTTGTTTTACTTAAATTGAGCGTTAATTTGTTTGAATCAAACCACAGTTTAAGCTTTCCTAATTCCTTTCCGAGTGTGTCCAAAAGTTGTTCCAAATTGTTTCCACTGCATAATAAATTAGTGTCATCGGCAAACAATATTAAATCCATTTTTTCTGAAACTTTACATATATCATTTATATACATATTGAATAACAGTGGCCCCAAAACTGAACCCTGTGGGACTCCCCAAGTAACCTTCAGTAACTGTGAGTTTTTGTTACCAACACATACATACTGATATCTATTCTTTAAGTTGTGGGAATGTGCAATTGATGAGGCAGGTTTGTCTCAAGGCAGCTTTATTACACATTCACCAACATCTCAAAGTAGAAAGAGAACAACTCAGAAAAACTCACTCCATATATACCCCAGGCCCCCACAGTTCACAAGTCACATTCATTTACATCACAAGTAACAATGCATTTCCTCTCAAATCCTTTAGCATCCCCCCTCACAGACTTTGGCCTCAAAGGCTCTTCCAAGCAGTCTGTCAGCACACAGAATTACGTTTTCACAGCTTCCTGTTATCTCCAAGGGAACTCTGCACTCTGTTCAATCTAAGATGTGGAGTACACTGTAAGGCATTAAGTAAGACACATGTGTGGCTACACAACCCCCCCCAAACATTTTAGAATGAACAACAGAATAACAGTATGCATGCCGTGATTGAATCAATACACATCAGTCCACATGCTGTTTAGGCTTCAGTCTCCTGCCATATCTGCTGTAACCAGGATTCAACGTCTCTGCGGAGCTGTCATGCTGGGGAGCTACGGTCTGGGGGTGAAAACCTTTTGTCAGTCCCTGCGGGTGTTCAGGGGAAACCTTACTCTGTGAAGCTCCCCGTGGGGGTCTTCCTCGCCACGGGGCCCTTGCCAACAGCACTTGCTCATCCGCCACCACAAAAGCGGGTTTGAGTATGTTTATGCCAACTTTTTCTTTCCTTCCCCCCAAATCTAGCAAAAAATGCTTGTCCCCTGTTTCCAACACTCTGAACGGTCCATCATAAGGTGGTCGCAGTGGGGGTCGATGTGCATCGTGTCTGACAAAAACAAACTCTGCGTTTTTCAAAGTTTTAGGCACAAAAACGCGCGGAAAACTGTGGTGAACGGGGCTGGGCAGTGTGCTTGATTCTATGCTACTCTGCAACAGCTGAGACGGGGAGCTGTCTGGCACAGGGTTATCTGGGAGAAACTCCCCGGGCAGCCGAAGTGGTTGCACAAAAACGAGTTCAGCCGGGGAGGCTTCTAAGTCCTCTTTAGGCGCAGAACGCAACCCCAATAAAATCCACGGTAGCTTGTCTACCCAATTTGCATCAGTCAGTGACGCTCTGAGAGCCGCTTTCAATGACCTATGAAAACGTTCGCATAACCCATTAGCCTGTGGATTGTATGCGGTTGTGCGGTGAATTGTGACACCCAGGTTGCGGGCCATTGTCGACCAAAGTTCGGACACAAATTGAGGGCCTCTGTCGGACGTAATGTCCGACGGGACTCCGAAACGCGCCACCCATGCTGTTAAAAACGCGCACGCCACCTCCTCGGCCGTGGTTGATGCCAGCGGAACCACTTCAGGCCAGCGCATGGTGCGTTCCACCATTGTCAGAAGGTGTGTGCACCCCTGTGACGGCGGAAGGGGGCCCACGAGGTCCACATGAACGTGATCGAACCTCTTGGCCGCAATGTGAAACGGCTCCAAAGGAGCTCTCGTGTGCCTGTGTACTTTGGCTCGTTGACACGCCGTGCAGGCTGCTGCCCACCCTTTAACTTGCTTGCGAAGGTTCGGCCACACAAATTTCTCTCCTACTATTTTGACCGACGCGCGCACTCCCTGGTGCGCCAAAGAATGAATCGAGTCAAAAACGCGGCGGCGCCACGCGGCCGGTACTACTGGACGCGGTCGTCCAGTGGAGACATCGCAGATTAGGGGGGGCATACCGTCTTGCAGCACCCTGTTCTCCAGCCTTAACCCTGTTGGTCCAGACTGGAGCGCTCGCACATCCGCGTCACTAACCTGCTCCACCGCCATGGCTGCGTATTCTATTCCTACGCTGACTGGGGCCGCCACGGCGCGCAAGAGGCAATCTGCCACTACATTCAGTTTGCCCGCCACATGCTGAATATCAGTGGTAAACTCTGAGATTGCGGCCAGCTGTCTCTGCTGCCGGCCTGACCATGGTAAGGAAACCTTGGCCATCGCGAATGTTAGCGGCTTGTGGTCAACGAACGCGGTGAAACAGCGTCCTTCCAGCCAGAACTGAAAGTGGCGGATGGCCAAATGGAGAGCCAGCAGCTCCCTGTCGAACGCGCTGTATTTACGTTCACTATCGCGCAAGGTCCTGCTGAAAAAGGCGAGGGGCTGCCAAACCCCGGCTACATGTTGCTCCACGACTGCTCCTATGGCCACATCTGACGTGTCAGTAGTGAGCGCTATGCGGGCCTTTGGGCCTGGGAGTGCCAACAACGCAGCATTTGCCAAGGCTGCTTTTACCTCTGAGAACGCTCACTCCCGCTCCGGGGACCACTCGACCTTATTCGCGGGTTTCTGTTTTTTGAGCGTGGCATAAAGCGGTTGCATGAGTTGCGCTGCGCGGGGGACGAAACGGTTATAAAAATTCACCATTCCCAAAAACTCCTGTAACGCCCTGACCGTCTGCGGCCGGGGGAAATTTGCTACCGCGCACTTTGTCAGGAAGCGGAACCGCTCCTTCGGGGGATACGCGGTGTCCTAAAAAATCGATCTGCGCCACCCCGAACTGACACTTCGCTGGGTTGATTATTAACCCGTGATCTCCCAACCTCCGGAAAACTGTCGCTAGGTGGTTTTCGTGTTCGTCTTCGGACGCGCTGGCTACCAAAATATCGTCCAAGTTGACGAACACGAAAGGGAGATCGTGCAGCACCGCGTCCATCATGCGTTGGAACGTCTGTGCAGCCCCTTTAAGCCCGAATGGCATGCACAAAAACTCGAATAGGCCAAATGGAGTTATTACCGCTGTTTTGGGTATGTCCTCAGCGCGCACTGGGACTTGGTGGTAACCGCGGACCAAATCTATCTTAGAAAAAACACGCACCCCCGCCAAATGGATGGAAAATTCTCGGATATGTGGGTAGCGGTCATGCGCTGTAGCGTTGTTTAACTTGCGGAAATCCCCGTAAGGTCGCCACGAGCCATCAGCCTTCGGGACCATGTGTAGCAGGGAAGCTCATGGGCTGTTCGAACGCCTGATGATGCCCAACCTCTCCAGGTTGGCGAACTCCTCGTGCGCTATGGCCAGTTTAGCTGCGTCCAAGCACCGAGCTTTTGCAAAAACGGGCGGTCCGGTAGTGGTAATAAAATGTTCCACCCCGTGTTTAGCAACGGTTGCCGAAAATGTAGGGACCGTGAGTGCTGGGAACTGAGTGAGCAGTGTGTGGAACTTACCGCTTGCAGCTGTGACGTTGGCTTGTGCTGTTGGCGGGGCCACTCGCGCTGTACAGGGAATAGAATCAAAAGAAAGTGCATTAACCAGGCGTCTGTTAGCGAGATCAACCAACAAACCATGTGAGCACAAAAAATCAGCCCCCAACATATTGAAATTCACTGCTGCTATAACAAAAGTCCACTCAAATGTACGGCCGTGTAGAGACAGAAGTAGTGTCCTCTTACCAAAGGTCTTAATCTCCGAGCCGTTCGCTGCTGCCACTCCGGGACCTCTGGAACCTGCCAGCCTGTCCGCGTAGGAAGGTGTGATGAAACTCAACTGGGAGCCTGTGTCCACGAGGAAATGCCTCCCCGAGCGTGCGTCCAACAAGTAGAGCAGCTTGTTCTCCTCCCCGAGGGCCGCGGCTGCTACCGACCCCCGGTCTTGGCGTTTCCCGAACGCTTGAACTGGCACGGTGGTACACATTTGCGTGCCCTCTCTGCGAAGCGGTGGTGGTAGAAACAAAAGGTGTCTCTTCCGCGTTCCCTGGCCCCCGCCGCCGCCGTCGTCGGTGGTTCTGCTACCGCTGCCCCTGGCCCTCTGCCATCTCTGGCCGTCGCGCCGAGTTCCGCTGCTGCAGCCGTGGCCGCGCGCTGTCTGCTGGCGT
This sequence comes from Pholidichthys leucotaenia, assembly GCA_020510985.1. NCBI lineage: Eukaryota > Metazoa > Chordata > Actinopteri > Cichliformes > Pholidichthyidae > Pholidichthys > Pholidichthys leucotaenia. The sequence continues at coordinate 327,802,135 of CM035840.1, read as the reverse complement.
TGACAATTCGATGTACCTCCCGGGCCAGCGCGCAGTAGTCCCGCTGGGCCAACAACGGCGAACTGGCCACGGTCGCTCTCGTCGCTGACGGGAGGGTCCTGAGGAAGAGGTGGGTAAAGATGAAGTGGTCATCGTCCGAGCCTTTCAACCTCAACATCTTCTCCATCAGGTCAACGGGCGTGCCATCTCGCAACTCGGTCAGCGCCAGGAGTCTCTCTGCCCTCTCCTCAACCGAGAGAGTGAAGTGCTGGATGAGTGCAGCCTTCAACGCGCCGTATTTGTCGCTGGCTGGCGGCTGCTCAAGAAGGCTCTCCACATGCTGAGCCATGTGGTTATCAAGTTTTGCGACGACATGGTAGAATTTTGTGTCATCTACCGGTATCCCCCGGAGGTTGAACTGTGCCTCAACCGAGTGGAACCAGGAGCGCGGATTGTTCTGCCAAAAGTCCGGTAGCTGGACCGTAGCAGCATTCGCTTGGCTGGAGGCTCCTGACGAGGCTGGCCCCGGGGAATTCTCCTCTTGCTGTATGCTACGTCTTGGGTCACCAGTGTGGGAATGTGCAATTGATGAGGCAGGTTTGTCTCAAGGCAGCTTTATTACACATTCACCAACATCTCAAAGTAGAAAGAGAACAACTCAGAAAATCTCGCTCCATATATACCCCAGGCCCCCATAGTTCACAAGTCACATTCATTTACATCACAAGTAACAATGCATTTCCTCTCAAATCCTTTAGCATCCCCCCTCACAGACTTTGGCCCCAAAGGCTCTTCCAAGCAGTCTCTCAGCACACAAAGAATTACGTTTTCACAGCTTCCTGTTATCTCCAAGGGAACTCTGCACTCTGTTCAATCTAAGATGTGGAGTACACTGTAGGGCATTAAGTAAGACACGTGTGGCTACAAAGTAACTACATAACCAGGACAGTGCTACCCCACTAATACCACAATTTTGTAGTTTCTTTAATAATAAGTTATGATCCACTGTATCAAATGCTTTTTTAAGATCCAGAAATACCCCAACTGAATACTCTTTATTTTCAACGGCAGTTGATATTTTTTCTATAAATTCCATTAGAGCAAGTGTAGTTGTCCTCTTGTGTCTGAACCCATATTGCCGCTCACACAATAAATTATTCTTCATTATGAAGTTGTCAATTCTCTCACAGAATATTTTTTCAAGTATCTTGGAAAATTGCGGCAATAGTGAAATAGGTCTATAGTTTGAAAATTCCCCTCTGTCACCTGTCTTGTATATTGGAATTACTTTAGCTATTTTCATTGCATTGGGAACTATACCTGTTTGGAGAGACAGGTTACAAATATATGTCAGTGGCTTCACTAAGCATTCAATGATAGTTTTGACTAAGAGCATGTCAATACCATCACAATCCGCAGATGTTTTACTTTTAAACGATTTAACAATTTCAATGACCTCTTTCTCGTCTGTGTTCTTTATGAAAATGGAGTCTTTTATAGCAATGTTTTTGCTTATTGTATCACCTGTAGGTGCCGTAATGGGTATTTCTCGAGCCAAATTAGGACCAATGTTAACAAAAAAGTTATTAAATTCATCTGCAGGTGAGACTGCATTCACACTCTGAGTCATTTTATTATTTTTTTTGAAAGATTGGTTGGGTAGCTTGTATTTCTGTTTTTATTTCCAAGAATATTGTTAAGTATTGTCAATGTATTTTTAATATTGTCTCTGTTTTTCTCCAGTTCTTTACTGTAATAGTCTCTTTTACTACATCTCATTATATATGTTAACTTATTTTTGTATGTTTTATACTGCTGCTCTGCTTCTTTTGTCCTTTTCTTTAGAAAAGCTTTATATAATGATTTTTTTCTTTTTACACGCTTTTTGTAATCCTTTGGTTAACCATGGCTTGTCGACAAATTTCTGTTTAAGCTTTTTCTTTACTAATGGACAATTTTTTTCATAAGGAGTGGTTACAATGTTCATAAATATGTCATAGGCTTCATTTATATCTGATACATAGACTTTTGTCCAGTCTTGCTCCAGCAAGTCTTCTTCAAAAGAACTGATTGCATTTTGTGATTTGTATCTGAAAGATTTTAAAGTTTTTTCTGTATTGGCCCCAGTGTGGCCATGGATAAGTGCAAAGACTGGCAAATGGTCACTTATATCATTACCTCCGCCAAGGAGGTTATGTTTTTACCGGTGTTTGTCTGTCTGTCTGTCTGTCTGTCTGTCTGTTACCAACATAACTCAAAAAGTTATGAACAGATTTTGACGAAATTTTCAGGAAAGGTGTGTAATGGCACGGGGAACAGATGATTAGATTTTGGTGATGATCTGGGAGTGCATACTTCCACCAAGGGCTTTTTTACCTCCACCAAGGAGGTTATGTTTTTACTGGGGTCTGTCTGTCTGTCTGTCTGTTACCAACATAACTCAAAAAGTTATGAACGGATTTTGACGAAATTTTCAGGACAAGTCCAAAATGGGACAAGGAAGAGATGATTAGATTTTGGGAGTGATCCAGATCACTGTCTGGATCCAGGAAGGATTCTTTATCATTGCAAGATAGGGCCATTTTTAGCATATGTGTTTATAACTCCACAATAAATGGTTCGGACGCTTGCCAAAAAAATACAGGATAAGATCCCAATAGGTTCTACGAAATATCAAAGACTGATCCGGATCCTGCAAAAAATCCAGATACTGTGATCTAGAACAGGAAATAATAGGGGATCTTTGGAATTTTCATCACTGTAAGGTAACAAATTAAGATATAAACATACAACAAACACCAAAATATAGCCAAGACACTGAGGAATCAGTACTGTGCCAATGGATTTGTTGTATCTTCAAAAGCTATGGAGCTACAGTACATCCAGAAGAAAACCGCCATTACCGAAAATGTGATTTTTCTCAATAACTACTGAACTAATAAAGATATCAATGTGATTCCAGTTGCTAAAGGCTTGTTTTGATGGTCAAGGCATCTGAAAATATAGATAAAATAAATGTAGGACTATTATATTTGGGGAAAATCCCAATATTAGGGGGAACTGAGGTACTTGGCGGAGGTCTGTGCTCTACGAGTGCTTTTCTAGTTCTGTATTTGTGCAGCAGGATTACACAAAAACTACTAGATGGATTTGGATGAAATTTTCACCAGAGGTGGGTCTTGGGCTAGAGAGGAACCCATTACATTTTGGTGATGATCTGGGAATGCATACCTCAGCCAAGGCTCTTCTCAGTGTGTCAGCAACAATACTCCAAAACTAATGGACAGACTTTGATGCAATTTTCACCAGAAGTGGCTCTAGGCCTACACACAAACCCATTACATTTTGGAGGTGATCCATGACAGACTGAAGGAGCCTTGGCGGAGGTATGCGCTCTCTGAGTGCTTTTCTAGTTTATCAATAATCCACTTTCTATTTTCTTATCAATAATATTAACAAACAAGTTATCAATAAGTGTAGCAGTGTGAACTGTGATTCTACTGGGATGTGTTATTGTGAGATATAGACTCATACTGTACATAGAATTCATGAACTCTGTAATTACATTTTGTTGAAATGGATTTAGTAAATCAATATTGAAATCTCCACAAATTACAACCATTTTCTTACTAGTAATATTATTGCACAGCTCGACTAATTTATCTCTGAATGTCTCAATACAAGTTCCCGGCATTCGATATATACAACTTATAATTAGATTTTTTGTTTTATCTTGGTCAATCTCAACAGTAACACATTCCAGAATCCCTGGTAGTGCAAAGGACATTCCATTTACAAGTTTACACCTATACAGGTCATCAATATACAGTGCAACACCACCACCCTTTTTTGAGATCTCTAAGATGCAGTGGTTAGCACTGTTGCCTTACAGCTAGAAGGTTCCTGGTTCAAATCCCCAGGTTGGCAGGGGTTGGAACCTTTCTGTGTGGAGTTTGCATGTTCTCCCTGTGCTGCATGGGTTTACTCCGGGGGCTCCGGTTTCCTCCCACAATCCAAAGACATGCATGTTAGGTTAATTGGCTGTTCTAAATTGTCCCTAGATATCTGTTTCCTATAGGCCCTTAGAATAGAGGGTTAGTATTAGTGAAAGCGCTTTGAGTGGTCTTTGTGACTAGAAAAGCGCTATATAAGTGCAGGTTAGTAGTTACTAAGATCCTCTATTGCCATCAGAGGAGCCTGCGCTTCATTAAGCCAAGTTTCAGAGACTGCGATAGCTGTAAATTTTCTGTCTAGCTGTTTTAAATAGTCCTGAATCTGTTGAAAGTTTTTGTTAGGACTTCTGCTGTTGAAGTGTATTATTGATAGTTTACCATCTAATTGCACTTGACTTTCGAATTGCTTTTCAGTGTAATATTCACAATGATTATGAATATTACTGAAAAAGTGGTGATCAGGATCAATATCATTCTCCATCTCTTGTAGTTTATGTTCAGCATAATGGCATATTTTCAGAGTTTGAATTTCCTCACTCAGTGTCAAATGACTTCCTCCAACTGGGGATAATTGATGTCTACTCAAGTCAGTCATAAGTTTTTTTGTTTTGTTTAGTTTTAGTTTTTTTTTAAAAAGTGCATTGACATGGTATGTCACAAAAGAACTATTCTTGCCGTGTGTGTGGATATGGATTATCATAGTCTCTTAATTTTCTTAATTAGTGTTCATCTATATTTATTTAAGTCAGTGAGATCTCTGATTGTTATGGTCTTTGCTTCCTCAGATGTTCCATTTAGTTTGATCCAAACTCTACAGTTTCTTGTCCATGTTGCCTGTATCTTATTTTGTCTATTCAGCATCCGTGCCTGCCGTGCTATTTCAGCAATAGCCTTCATTTAGGTAAACTTCTGTTCCCTGTAGCTTTCTGGTCTGCCTCAGTATGTCATTCTTTACCCTTCTGTTCACAAAGCGAATCGCAATTGATTTCTTTGTTTTATTATCTTTTCTGGGTAAAGTATGACAGGCTGAAATTGCATTTACTTCAACCTTTATATTTCTGCTTTCAAGGAACTGAAACACTTGGTTTTCCAGGGAGACTGATTCACTTAGGGGAGCCTCCTCACCTCTCATTCCTGCTGTAACATTGGCATATGATTGGTGTTTAATGTCTAGTCCACTAATAATTAGATCATCCATACGAGAATATTGGTCAAGATCCTCAATGTGTCGCTCTAAGTCTGCAATTTTTTTCTTTTTCCTTAATCGTTAATTTCAATTCTCGGACTTCTTCCATTAGCCCTAATAGTTTAAGCTGTTGATTGGCCACTTTGGTCAGTTCTTCTGACATGAAGTTCAGAGATTTTTTAATCTCTTCCATTTTCTCCTTCTTTGGTGGCATTTTTACTGACCTGTTGATAATAAAACAATCTCTGCTGGTGTCGCCGGTATTCGATCTGACCGACCTCGAATCCAGCTGGGGCCTCAGCTAGCCCCCTGTGCTGCTAGTCCCACTGCTTACCGCCGCTGCAATTGAGCTCCTATCCAGCCGGGGTGCCAGCAGCTCCTCCACCGAGCCTCGCTGCCCACCGCCGCTGTAGTTGAGCTCCGATCCTGTTCCTGTCCAGCTGGGGTCCCGGTAGTTCCTCCGCTGAGCCCCGCCACCTACCGCCGTCTTCCTCAGTAGTTCCTCTGCCGAGCCCCACTGCTGTAACTGAGCTCCAATCCGGCTCTTATCCAGCTGGGGCCCAAGCTGCTCCTCCACTGGTCCCCATCTCCTGCTGCTGCTGTAGTTGAACTCCGATCTGGCTCCCATCCAACTGTTGCCTCGGTTAGTTCCTTCGGCGAGCCCCAATCACAAGATTCTAAGAATCTGTGTGGGAGGCTCAGCCGTCATCTACTGGGCCGATGCCGGGTCAGTGAGACGAACTGGGGACAGAATTGCTCCTTTGTATCGGTGTTAGGTGCTACGACTAGCTATGGCGTTAGCTATAGCGATAGCATTAGCTTAGGTTCACAGTCATGTAGCACAAGACAAAAAATTGTAGCACAATGACATCTGTTACTTCTCTAAATCTCTCTGCAAGGATAAGGACCTGTACTTATTTAGCACTTTTCTAGTCTCAAAGACCACTCAAAGTGCTTCGTCAGTGCTAACCCTCTATTCTGAGGGCCTATCAGAGACCGATACGTAGGGACCACTTAGAATCACCAATTAACCTAACATGCGTGTTTTTTGGATTTTAGGAAGAAGCCAGAATATCTGGACTAAACCTACACAGCACAGGGAGAACATGTAAACTCCACACAGAAAGGTTCCTACATCTGCCAGCCTGGGGATTCAAATCTGGAACCTTCTAGCTGTTAGGCAACAGTGCTACCCACTGTACCACTGAGCAAGTAGTGCAGTTTAATAACTGAAAAATATAGTATTTCACTTTATAATTAAAAAGAACTTATCAAGATCTAGAAACTATTTTAAATTTATATACATTTCCACATCAGTCATCAGTCCTAACCACCTAAACACACTCACCCTACCATACAAACTAACGGGCCAATTTTGGCCTGCGGGCTCTATGTTTGATGCCCCTAGACTAGACCGTAAAAGCAGCCTCCATCATGGAGCTTCTCTCCCACATTCCTCCTTCAGATACCCCCGCAAAATGAACCCGCTGTGGGCTCAGCAAAAACAGAATAAACTGAAAAAACAAATGTTTCTTTTATAAGAGCATTTTTCAGTCACTCCCAGAGCCTGGAGTAGTGGAGAAGAGAGCCATCTGTCCTGTCGGCGAGGAGCAATCTATGCATCCTGGTTCATCTCACGTCTTTTTTCATCACAGTCCCCTCCAAAATAAAACATATCCTGCTTTTTGTGGTGCCAAATGCGACACTCAAAAGTGCAGCCTGCACACACAAACACAATGTCTGTTTTTGTAAATACGAAAGCTGTTCAGTGTTGATAAGTTAGAAGAGTTCATCATGAAGCTTAAAATACTGTATGACCAACAACGTTTGAAATAAATGAAAGAAAAAAGAAAAAAAATATGAAAAAGGATGTCAGGTGTATTTTGCAGTTCTGTCCTTTGTAACTGAAGACAAAGAGTAGCAACCTCTGAACTCTCTATATATCAGTGTATTCCACCACTGATCTGTGCTGAGTTTGACACTGGTGACAAAATTAAGACTTATAAAAATTCCGGTCCCCCTCATGGATCGTCACCTTATCATGGTGGTGGTGGTGGTGGGGGGGGTTGCGTGCCCCAGTGATCCCAGGAGCTATGTTGTCCGGGGCAATTTGCCTCTGATAGGGTCACCCAAGACAAACTGGTCCTGGGTGAAGGGCCAGACTAAGAACGATCCAACAGACTCTCATGATAAATTCTATATCAAGGATTCAGTGTACCCCGCCTGGTATGGGGTTACCGGGGCCCCACCCTGGAGCCAGGCCTGGGGGAGGGGCTCGATGGCTAGCATCTGGTGACCGGGTTTCCACCCATGGGACCTGGCCGGGCTCAGCCCGAAGGAGCTACATGGGTCCGCCCTCCAGTAGGCTCACCACCTGCAGGAGGGATCATGGGAGTCCGGTGTTATGTGGCAGTCAAAGGCGGAGACCTTGGCGGACTGATCCCAAGCTTTCTAAACTGGCTTTTGGTACATGGAATGTCACCTCTCTGGTGGGGAAGGAACCTGAGCTGGTGTACAAGGTTGAGAGATACTGGATAGATATAGTTGGCCTCACCTCAACACACAGCTCCGGTTCCGGAACCACTCTCCTGGAGACGGGCTGGAGCTTGGCCTTTTCTGGAGTTGCCCCGGGCGAGAGGAGACGAGCAGGGGTGGTTATTCTTGTATCCCCCCACCTTGCTGCCTCTATATTGGAGTTTTCCCCTTTGGAAGAAAGGGTTGCTTCCCTGCACCTTCGGGTTGGGAAACGGGTCCTGACCATCATTTGTGCCTATGCACCAAATGATGTTTCAGAGTACACACCCTTTTTGGAGTCTGTGACTGGGGTGCTGGAGGGTGCTCCTCTTGGAGACTCCATTGTCCTACTGGGGGACTTCAGTGCGCACGTGGGCAACGACAGTGAAACCTGGAGGGAGGTGATTGGGAGGAACGGCCCGTCTGATCTGAACCCTAGTGGTGTTCAGTTATTGGACTTCTGTGCTAACCACAGTTTGTCCATAACGAACACCATGTTCAAGCATAAGGGTGTCCATATGTGCACCTGGCACAAGGACACCCTAGGTCACAGGTCGATGATCGATTTTGTTATCGTGTCATCAGACCTGCGACCGTATGTCTTGGACACCCGGGTAAAGAGAGGTGCAGCGCTGTCAACTGATCACCACCTGGTGGTCAGTTGGATCCGATGGCAGGGGAGGAAGCCATTCAGATCTGGTAGACCCAAACGTATAGTGAGGGTGTGCTGGGAACGTCTGGCTGAGGCCCCTATCCGGGAAGTCTTCAACTCCCACCTCCAGAAGAACTTCAACCACATTCCAAGGGAGTCTGGAGACATGGAGTCTGAATGGGCCATGTTCTCCACCTCTGTTGTTGAAGCGGCGGCCCAGAGCTGCGGCTGCAAGGTGGTCGGTGCATCTCGTGGTGGCAACCCCCAAACCAAGTGGTGGACACCAGTGGTGAGGGAGGCCATTAAGCTGAAGAAGGAGTCCTATCAAGCTTGGTTGGCTTGTGGGACTCCCGAAGCAGCTGAGGTGTACCGGCAGGCCAAGCGGATTGCAGCTCGGGTGGTTGCTGAAGCAAAAACCCGGGTATGGGAGGAGTTCGGTGAGGCCATGGAACAAGACTTTCGGTCGGCCTCGAAGAGATTCTGGCAAACTGTCCGGTGGCTCAGGAGGGGAAAGCAGCTCCCTGTCCACACTGTGTATGGTGCGGATGGGGCACTGTTGACTTTGACTGGGGATATTGTTGGGCGGTGGAAGAAATACTTCAAGGATCTCCTCAATCCCACTGATACGCCTTCCACAGAGGAAGCAGGGTTTGGGGACGAGGGGGATGACTCGCCTATCACAGGGGCTGAGGTCACCAAGGTGGTTAAAAATCTCCTTGGTGGCTGGGCCCCGGGGGTGGACGAGATTCACCCTGAGTACCTCAAGGCCCTGGATGTTGTTGGACTGTCATGGTTGACACGCCTCTGCAACATTGCGTGGAGGTCGGGGGCAGTGCCTTTGGCATGGCAAACCGGGGTGGTGGTTCATCTCTTCAAAAAAGGGGATTGGAGGGTGTGCTCCAACTTTAGAGGGATCACACTCCTCAGCCTCCCTGGGAAGGTCTATGCCAAGGTACTGGAGAGGAGAGTCCGGCCGTTGGTCGAACCTCGGATTCAGGAGGAGCAGTATGGTTTTCGTCCTGGCCGTGGCACATTGGACCAGTTCTTTACCCTCTCAAGAATTCTCGAGGGTTCGTGGGAGTTTGCCCAACCAGTTTACATGTGTTTTGTGGACTTGGAGAAGGCATTTGACCGCGTCCCTCATTGTTTTTTGTAGGGGGTGCTTCGGGAGTATGGGGTATCGGGCTTGTTGTTACGAGCTATTCGGTCTCTGTATGACTGTAGCGAGAGTTTGGTTTGTATTGCCAACACTCGGTTGGAGTCATTTCCAGTGAGAGTTGGACTCCGCCAGGGCTGCCCTTTGTCACCGATCCTATTAATAATTTTTATGGACAGGATTTCTAGGCGCAGCCAGGGAATGGAGGGTGTCATGCTTGGTGACCACAGGATCTCATCTCTGTTGTTTGCAGATGATGTTGTCCTGTTGACTTCATCCAGCAATGACCTACAGCTCTTGCTGGGATGGTTTGCCGCTGAATGTGAAGTGGCTGGGATGAGAATCAGCACCTCCAATCCGAGTCCATGGTCCTCAGCCGGAAAAAGGTGGATTGTCCTCTCTGGGTTGTGGAGGAGTTTAAGTATCTTGGGGTCTTATTCACGAGTGAGGGGAAAATGGAGGGAGAGATTGACAGATGGATTGGAACAGCATCTGCAGTGATGCGGACGTTGTACCGGTCTGTTGTGGTGAAGAGGGAGCTTAGTTCTAAGGCAAAGCTGTCGATTTACAGTGGGGTAAAAAAGTATTTAGTCAGCCACCAATTGTGCAAGTTCTCCCACTTAAAAGATGAGAGAGGTCTCCAATTTTCATCATAGGTATACCTCAACTATGAGAGACAAAATGAGGAAAAAAAAAATCAGAAAATCACATTGTCTGATTTTTAAAGAATTTATTTGCAAATTATGGTGGAAAATAAGTATTTGGTCACCTAAAAACAAGCAAGATTTCTGGCTCTCACAGACCTGTAACTTCTTCTTTAAGAGGCTCCCCTGTCCTCCACTTGTTACCTGTATTAATGGCACCTGTTTGAACTCGTTATCAGTATAAAAGACGCCTGTCCACAACCTCAAACAGTCAGACTCCAAACTCCACTATGGCCATGACCAAAGAGCTGTCAAAGGACACCAGAAACAAAATTGTAGACCTGCACCAGGCTGGGAAGACTGAATCTGCAATAGGTAAGTAACTTGGTGTGAAGAAATCAACTGTGGGAGCAATTATTAGAAAATGGAAGACATACAAGACCACTGATAATCTCCCTCGATCTGGGGCTCCACGCAAGATCTCACCCCGTGGGGTCAAAATGATCACGAGAACGGTGAGCAAAAATCCCAGAACCACACGGGGGGACCTAGGGAATGACCTGCAGAGAGCTGGGACCAAAGTAACAAAGGCTACATCAGTAACACACTACGCTGCCAGGGACTCAAATCCTGCAGTGCCAGACGTGTCCCACTGCTTAAGCCAGTACATGTCCAGGCCCGTCTGAAGTTTGCTAGAGAGCATTTGGATGATCCAGAAGAGGATTGGGAGAATCTCATATGGTCAGATGAAACCAAAATAGAACTTTTTGGTAAAAACTCAACTTGTCGTGTTTGGAGGAGAAAGAATGATGAGTTGCATCCAAAGAACACCATACCTACTGTGAAGCATGGGGGTGAAAACATCATACTTTGGGTCTGTTTTTCTGCAAAGGGACCAGAACGACTGATCCGTGTAAAGGAAAGAATGAATGGGGCCATGTATCGTGAGATTTTGAGTGAAAACCTCCTTCCATCAGCAAGGGCATTGAAGATGAAATGTGGCTGGGTCCTTCAGCATTACAATGATCCCAAACACACCACCCCTGCAACGAAGGAGTGACTTCGTAAGAAGCATTTCAAGGTCCTGGAGTGGCCTAGCCAATCTCCAGATATCAACCCCATAGAAAATCTCTGAAGGGAGTTGAAAGTCCGTGTTGCCCAGCGACAGCCCCAAAACATCGCTGCTCTAGAGGAGATCTGCATGGAGGAATGGGCCAAAATACCAGCAACAGTGTGTGAAAACCTTGTGAAGACTTACAGAAAACGTTTGACCTCTGTCATTGCCAACAAAGGGTATATAACAAAGTATTGAGATGAACTTTTGTTATTGACCAAATACTTATTTTCCACCATAATTTGCAAATAAATTCTTTAAAAATCAGACAAAGTGATTTTCTGGATTTTTTTTTCTCATTTTGTCTCTCATAGTTGAGGTATACCTATGCTGAAAATTGGAGACCTCTCTCATCTTTTAAGTGGGAGAACTTGCACAATTGGTGGCTGACTAAATACTTTTTTACCCCACTGTACCAGTCAATCTACAGTATGTTCCTACTCTCACCTATGGCCACGAGCTTTGGGTAATGACCGAAAGAACAAGATCGCGGATACAAGCGGCTGAAATGAGCTTTCTCCGTAGGATTGCTGGACTCACCCTCAGAGATAGGGTGAGGAGGTCAGTGATCCGGGAGAGGCTCAGAGTAGAACCGCTGCTCCTCCACATTGAAAGGAGTCAGTTGAGGTGGTATGGGCATCTGATTAGGATGCCTCCTGGACGCCTCCCACTTGAGGTGTTTCAGGCACGTCCCACTGGGAGGAGACCCCGGGGCAGACCCAGGACTCGGTGGAGAGACTATGTCTCCCAGCTGGTCTGGGAACTCCTTGGTATCCTCTCTGAAGAGCTGGAGCAGGTGGCTGGGGAGAGGGAAGTCTGGGCTTCTCTGCTTGAGAACCCGCGACCCGCGGAAATCCTGAGTGCATGTGCGGCTGATATTGGGGCAGTGACGGGGCAGGGTTAGTTCTGTGTTACGCAGAGCAGACCCATTTTAGACCCAAAAAATCCTGGCAAGAGAACTGCTAGAAAAGTGCTCAGCAGTTTAACTCTGCTGTTAAGCTATGCATACTTGCAGTATAAGTCTTTCACCATAATTTAAGCACCACATTTGTTTTATATATACACTACTCACAAAAAGCTAGGGACATTCGGCCCTCGGGCGAAATCCCAGTCTGCACCCAAAATGCACCACAACCCCTCCAGTGACCCCAACCCAACCCTCTCCAACCCCCCGAATGCACATGACCAATTGCCCAACGCCTCAGCACTCCCTGGACAACCCGCTGCCCTCCAACAAGATGCCCAACACCAAAACCAACAACAGGTGCTTAATCCATGAACCGACTAACGAACCCTCTGGTCCAGCCAGAACCGGCATCCAAACAGTCCTCCCCACCATGCCGCTCACACCCTGACACCATGAAACCAAGACGACACCCCACAACGAATCAACAGCACCCCACCAACGCGAGGCCCCAAACAAGATGCTCCCAGACGGAAGTGGCCACTGAGCCCAGAGTGCCACAGAGAGCCACCAGCAGACCGCAACAGAGACGCAGAGAGACCGGAAGAGCCACAGAAAGGCACAGAAGTGGACGCCCCCCGGCCACATCCCACGCCGACGACCGCCCCACCGCGAACAGTGCCGCAGAGATGCAAATAACTGATATGATGAATATTTATTCTTAACACAAGCAAATATCTGTGTTCTGCTTGTTTTGTTTGCACACCAATCTTGGCTTTGAAAATGTCACAGTAAGTTGATAGATCTATTTATTTATTGTCACATATTAGCTTTTTTATTTCATTCTTTTTTTTTCCCTACAGGCCACATACATCACTGCCTGGAGTATCATGGCATTGATCTTCCTCTTTTCTGGAACTTATCTGGTTCCAAATTTAGTTTGCTAGTTTGCTATTTTCAAATTAATTCCACAGCAATTTCAGTTTGTTAAAGAAGGCTGCTGAGAAAAGCCTGATATCTTCCATTCCTCCATAAAAACTTCCTTACCCACTGATAATCCTGCAGTCTGAAAGCAAAGTACTCCACTGAGGCGATGTGGTACTATGAGTTTTTTCATGATGTGATGGTCAGATCATTTAGACATTTGCATGTGAGAAGAAGAATACCAAATCACACTGAGAATTTTACAGTGAGCCAATGAGGAGAAATTATGTCCATAATTTATTTTCAGTTCCTGTCATTACTCTCGCTGCTGCATTATGCATCATCTAATGGCTTTTCATGCAGCTTTTAGGACATCATTATAGTGTGTTATTACTCTTTAGTTTTGGGGGGGGGGGTTGGGAGTTTGTTTTTTTGTCATGAACTTGTGACTTTTCAAACTTTCTTTCTTATAAATATGTGACTTTTTTCCTAATTAATTTACAGGGGTTTTTTTTGTATGAATTGGCAATTTTTCCCTATGTACAGTGGTGTGAAAAAGTGTTTGCTCCCTTCCTGATTTCTCATTTTTTTGTATGTTTGTCACACTTAAATGTTTCAGATCATCAAATAAATTTAAATATTAGACAAAGATAACACAAGTAAACACAAAATGCAGTTATTAAATGAAGATGTTTATTATTAATGGGAAAAAATCCAAACCCACATGGCCCTGTGTGAAAAAATGATTGTCCCCTAAGCCTAATAACTGGTTGGGCCACCCGCAGCAGCAACAACTTTCAATTCAATTCAACTTTTTTTATATAGCGCCATTTCACAACAACAGTCATCTCATAGCACTTTCAACTGTAGGGGAAACCCCCACAGTTGCAGAAAGACCCCAGCAATCAGGCGATCCCCTGTGAGCAAGCACTTGGTGACGGTGGAGAGGAAAAACTCCCTTTTAACAGGAAGAAACCTCCAACAGAACCAGGCTCAGGGAGGGGCAGTCGTCTGTTGCGACTGGCTGGGGGGTGAGGGGATAGAGAAGATGAAAAGAACAGACATGTTGAGAGCAAACAGCACGATGGGGACTCAGTCTATGGGAAAGAACAAACAGATGTTAATGACCAGCAAAAAAACCAAAAACAAAACATATTTCATTGACAGTGAAGAAAGAAGCCCAGTGCATTATTGGAGGTCCCCCGGTTGTCTAAACCTATTAGTGTCATGCGGTGACCCTCACGGGCCATCATAAGATGCCAAAATTCTCCAGTGAGTTTTGCATTTGATGTTTTATTTTAACAAAGGCAAGATGAGAACACAAAGGTGTGAGCCGCTGTGGGCAAAAACACACACTACAGAATACAAGGGATCGTAGGTCTAACCCCAGCCACTACGACCTTAACAATGAACATGAACAAAAATATAAACACAAACCTGATACGAACGAGGACCAGGAATGTTTGACGATACTCCAGCAATCAACTGCTGCCAGCGCCCGCTAATAAAGCCGGTCGCTAACGAGCAGTGATGCCAAACAGCTGATCGACCTTGATAGCCAGAAACCCCACCGAGCGCTGTCACAATAAGAGCCCGGTGGAGCAAGAATGTAATCCACAGCTGTCAAGGCCGGCAGAGATGATACATGGCCCAAGCGCGGACAAGATCAACGCTCGGGTCGTAACAATTAGCAGCATAACTAAGGAAGGGTTCAGAGACACATGATCCCTCCCTAATTGTAGGCTATATCAAAAAGGAAGGTTTTAACCCTATTCTTAAAAACAGAGATCGAGACTTCCGGTCTGGACGCCATGGTGATAGCAACCTAACGCTGAAACTCCCAGACTCAGTCCAAGGAAAACATCCTCAAAATCAGACCTAACGGATTTTTGGAAGATTAAAAATCAAAAGACAATAACACCATGCCTAACCACAAGCAGAAGAAACTGACATTCCCCAGGTCAGGACGCGCAGCGGCTGCAGAATCTGAACCAGAGGACCTCCGTTCAGAAGACGAGGACCTGGGCCTAGCTAACAAAAGGATTAGCTTGAAATCGCTATTTGACGAAATACGACGATTTCGGGCCGAATTTCTTGAATTCAGAGAGGATCTAAAAAGGGCGAACAGCAGAATGGACCAGGCCGAAAACCGAATCTTGGAAGCTGAAGAAAGAGTAAAAGTGCTTGAAGATTCTGTGCTGGATTTACACAGAAAACAGTCAAGGCTGGAGGCTAAGCTAACCGACCAAGAAGGAAGACAGAGACAAGATAACATCAGAATTCACGGTCTGAAAGAAGAAGCTGAAGATAGTTTCAACACAGTGGCGGAATGCGTGGAATCCTTATTGAGAGAGAAGTTGGATATTCCACAAACCACCGATTTGAAGATAGAAAAAGCCCATCGTACATTAGCCGCAAAGCCAGCCCCGGAAGCGCCCCCACGTTCTGTGGTGGTAAGATTCGCCAATTTCAAAATAAAACAAGAGGTTGTAAGACGGGCTTGGCAGAAAAAAGGATTTATGCATCATGAGAGAAAAGTCTTCGTGGAGCACGATTACGCCCCTGAAGTTCTTAAAAAACGACGGGAATATAACGACGCCAAAAAGGTTCTACGGGAACAGAATCTACGCTTTCAGACGCCATTTCCGGCGAAGCTAAGGGTCTTTTACGGGGAAGAGTCATGTCTCTATAATTCAGCGGAAGAAGCAACAACTGACATGGCAAGAAGAGGACTCCCGGTAACGGTGTTTAAATCCGCAGCAGATCTGAGCGAGAAGATCAGAGCTCAAACGTGGTCCACTCAGAGACCTTCAAAATCCACGGGCCAGCAGCGGGAAACCCAGCCCCAGAGCTACAAAGATAAGCTTTCCAGTTCCAGGAAGGAATAGCGACCTTTTTGGGGTTTTTTTTCTTTTCAGTCATTCTGCACTTCCACCCCCCCTCCTACAAGGTAACAAATATTAAAGGAGATGCAGAATCAGCATGTGGTAAAACCTTTCATGGAGCAGTTATAGCATTAGAAACAAATGTCTTCTTAATTTAAAGGGGAAAAAAAAATCATGTTAAAATAGAAACGTAACAATGACCCACATGTTCTCTCCACACTAACAAATACTGTATTAGAGTGAATGTTTGCTGTGATGGGGGTGGGAGGGTGCACACAATCTCATAGGGTATAGGCATAAAAAAAAAAAAAAAAAAAATCATTACAAATTCGGATTGGGATCTGAAATTCACGTTAAAAACATGGGACAACTTACAGGGGTAAGAGAGGGCCCTCAACACGTAACAGAGTTTGAGGAATTTCCCTCAGAGCCTACACTCCATCAGGGCTCTTACAGGGTCTTTAAAGAGACCCCAGCTCAGGAAGTTTTTTTGACAGTTTTTTGTTTTAAAGTCTCGTACACTATGTTCTTAATGTTTTTTATGTTCTTAATGTTCTTTCAGTTTCTGAGTAGCAAAAAAGAGGGCCACCACACTGTTATACTAAATAAGAAAATACAATGGAGAAACAGGGTGTAACCAAAATAGCCTCATATAATGTAAAAGGGATCCTGAATCCAGTTAAAAGATCCAAGATTCTACGCAAAATGAAAAAAGACAAAGCAGAAATAATATTTTTACAAGAAACCCACCTAACAGATGTGGAACACACTAAACTCAATAGACAAGGGTTTAAAATGATCTCTTCATCTTCATATAAATCAGGGAGGAGGAGGGGAGTAGCGACATTGATATCAACCAAAATTATATTTGAAAAAAAATCAGAACACAAAGATAAAGAAGGGAGGTACAGTTTGGTAACTGGGCGGCTAGAGGGAGAAGATATCACCCTGCTGAATGTATATGCACCACCAGGGGCTAAATGGAAATTTTATAAAAATGTATTCGACCTAATGATAACTAAAGCCCAAGGTTTAGTGATATGTGGTGGAGACTTCAATCTAAGACTGAATCCATACTGGGATGCGACAGGTAATTCTTCACATCAAAATAACACCCAAAATAAGAATACTCGGATGCTACTAAAAGAAATGGGAATCTGTGACGTATGGAGGGAATTCAACCCCAATGTAAAAGATTATACTTTTTATTCAACGCCACATTCATCTTACTCAAGGATTGATTACTTTTTTATGTTTAATAGAGACATTGGAAGAGTAAAAACATGTAAAATAGGACTGATGGATCTCTCCGACCACAGTCCGATCTATATGAACTTAAACATCCAAAAATACACAAATAATACATTTTCCTGGAGGTTGAATTCAAGTGTCCTGAAAGGACCACTGAAAGATGAATTGGAATCAGATATTCTCAGATATTTGGAAGAAAACGATAATGGAGAAGTATCTCCTTTAATACTGTGGGATGCGTGCAAAGCTGTAATAAGGGGAAAAATTATTGCAAAACTGGCAACCCAAAAGAAACTGAGACAAGAAAAACTAATCACACTAGAGTCAGAACTCAAGAACCTAGAAAAAGAACACAAAGACAACACTCATTCTCATGGCTCGCTCAAGATTAAAGAAATTAAAAATCAAATAAATGAGATCTACACAACAGAAATCCAGAAGAAACTTACATTTCTGAAACAAAAACACTATGAAGCAGGCAGTAAATCGGCAAAATTACTAGCCTATAAATTGAGGAAACAACAAACGGAAAGAGCAATCTACAAAATCAGAGACCCAGTATCAAAGGAAATAAAATTCAGAATTCAGGATATTCTTAAAAGCTTCGAGAATTACTACAAGAACTTATACTCCCACAAAAAACATAAAAACGCATCTGAGACATTACTAAACACATTAAACCTTCCCCAACTTACGGAATCACAAAATAAAACCCTACTGTCAGAAATACAACCTAAAGAATTGGAAAAAGCAATTATGAAACTTAAAGCTAACAAATCCCCAGGAGCAGATGGCTATACAGCAGAATGGTACAAAACCTTTAAACAGCAACTATCTCCTCTCCTCCTGAAAACATTTAACTACGTCCTCCACACAGGGGAAATCCCCCCCTCCTGGAGAGAAGGGGTCATTGCAGTTATACCTAAACCTGAAAAGGATAAACTAGAATGCTCCAACTACAGACCAATCAGTGTATTAAATCAGGACTATAAGCTTTTTACCACTATCCTTGCCAAAAGGTTAGAAAACATACTGACAGACTTAATTCACTTAGAACAAACAGGTTTTATAAGACAAAGACAGACACAAGACAACATTCGACGCACTTTACACATAATTCATCATATAAAAAAATATGACTTAAATGCAGTCATATTGGGATTAGATGCTGAAAAAGCATTCGATTCGGTTGACTGGTCTTTCCTATATAGAATCTTATCCAGTTTCAATTTTCATAACAACTTCATTAGAACTATACAGGCATTATATAAAAAACCAACAGCTAAAATAAGGATTAACGGTAATTTATCATCATCTTTTGAGCTGGAAAGAGGATGTCGTCAAGGCTGCCCCCTGTCTCCACTGCTCTTTGCAATCTTCATAGAACCTCTGAGCCAATGGATAAGACAAAATCAAGAAATTCAAGGTATTACACTTGGTCAGAAGGAACATAAAATAGCACTCTTTGCTGATGACATTTTAATATACCTAGGGCAGCCAGACACTTCTCTACCAGAACTAATCTCAGTTTTTTCAGACTATGGAGATTTATCGGGGTACAAATTAAACATGCATAAAACCCAAGTCTTAACATTCAACTATGACCCAAATCATTTTTCACTAAATGAACTCAAAACTAACTGGGAGTTGGAATCTATGAAATATCTGGGGGTCAATATCCCGAAACAATTCGACAAAATTATAACACTAAACTATGATCCACTGGTGACAAAAATAAAATCTGACCTAGCAAGATGGAATATGATACCATTCTTAGGTACTGCACAAAGAATTGAAGCAGTCAAAATGAATATACTTCCACGTCTTCTATACCTTTTCCAAACAATACCGGTAGAACCTCCCAAAAAAACATGGCAGGAGCTGGACAGAAGGATCTCAAGATTCATATGGCAGGGTAAGAGACCTAGAATCAGATATAGAACCCTACAGCTAAACAAAGACAAAGGTGGGCTCGCGCTGCCAAATATCAGGGACTATTTTATAGCTGCACAAATTAAAACTTTAGTAGAGATATGTAACCCAGTCTACACTGCACAATGGAAGGAGATGGAATGCCAAATAACAAGTGACATCCCCCTACAGGCGATAATAGGGAACAATGCCTTAACTAAACTCTTGAATAACACTAACCCGTGGATAGAGACCCCGCTAAAAATTTGGTTTAAGATAGTCAGAGAGAATCAAGCTAAAGAGCCCTATCGACTTCTGCAATGGATTGCCTATGATCAAGACTTTACCCCCAATAAAACAGACACTAGATTTAAAGAGTGGAAAGAGAAAGGGCTGATAAAATATTACGATTTTTTTTAAGGGGCAAACTTTAAGAAGTTTTGAAGATTTGAAAAAACAAGGTCTAATAAATCAAGATCTTTACAGGTTCTTTCAGCTTAGACACCACATAAACAATATACTTAAAAAGGAGGATTTGGAAAGGGCCCAGTCAGGTGTTCTGAAGGTCTTCTTAATGGCATATAAAGGGATCCCAGGGATCAGATACATTTCTAAAATATACCAAGGTCTTCAAGACTTAAAAGGAGACAACACATCATATATAAAAGAGAGATGGGAAAAAGAGGGGAATTTCACTTTACAATTGGAAATATGGGAAAAGCTAAATAAACAGCAATGGAAAAGTACCTCATCCCTGCAGTGGAGAGAATTTGGATGGAAAAACTTGGTAAGATTTTTCAGAACACCTGCACAAAACAAATTTACCCATAAGGGGTTGAACTGTTGGCGCTTGTGAGGTGAAAAGACTGCAAATCATTTTCATGTGTTTTGGTCATGCCCAGTTATCCACCAATATTGGACCAACGTACAGACAATATTGGGGAAAATATTCAAAATAACAGTTCCCTTTTCTTTTGTAACTTTGTATTTGAGTTTACTACCGGACTCACTGGAAAGACGAGGAGATAAATACTTATTCAATGTTTTAATATTGGCAAGTAAAAAAGCCCTAACTAAAAAATGGATGCTGAAGGACTGTCCTACACCTGAAGATTGGATTAACGTGATTCAAGATATTTACTCGATGGAAAAGTTGACATTCGCACTGAGACAGGACATGGATGGGTTCATGAACTTTTGGCAACCCTGGATCGCATATGTGTCTTCCATTAGATCTAATCTTTGACAAATACCATTTCAATAATGGTCCCACTCTTTGTTCCAAAGCTACTCAGTTGCTCTTTTATTTTTAATTACTTAATTTTCTGTTTGTTTGGTTTTTGCTGTTCTGTTTGTTTGTTTATTCGTTTGTTTTTTTTGTTTTTATTTAATTCTCCTTAATTTCACTTTTTCTTTCACTTTAAAAAAAAGGGGGGGTGTTGTAATAACTATCCTACCAATGTTGTCAAATAGCAAAAAATAAGGGAACATGTGATGAAAATGTAAACAATGCAATGCTGTAATGACCTGTATACCCTTTACAAAAACTTAAATAAAAAAAAAAAAAAACAGAGATCGAGTCTGACTCCCAAATCCAGATTGGCAGCTGGTTCCACAGGAGAGCTTGATAACTGAAGGCTCTGCCTCCCATTGTACCTTTGGAGATTCTAGGTATTACAAGTAATCCTGCATTTTGGGAGCTTAGTGCTCTGTTAGGATAGTACGGTAGTATCAGATCTTTAAAATAAAAAGGGGCCTGATTGTTTAGAGCTTTGTAAGTAAGAAGAAGGATTTTAAACTTAATTCTAAACTCTATGGGAAGCCAATGAAGGGAGGCCAGAACTGGAGAGATATGATATCTCTTTCTAGTACCTGTTAAAACTCTTGCTGCAGCATTTTGGATCAACTGAAGACTTTATAAAGATGTTTTAGGACAACCTGATAATAAAGAGTTACAATAATCTAATCTAGAGCTAACAAAAGAGTGGATCAGTTTCTCAGCATCACTCTGAGACAAGATTTGATTTTTTGATTTTGTATACTTTATTGATCGCCAGAGGGGAAATTGAGGGCATCCACCTGGATGGATGAAGCAGCCACGGTACGGTGCTATCCCTTTACCATTCACACACACATTCACACCTAGGGTCACTTTTAGAGTCTCCAATTAACCTAACTTGCATGTTTTTGGCCTGTGGGAGGAAACCGGAGAACTCCCGGAGTAAACCCACGCAGACACAGGGAGAACATGCAAACTCCACACAGATCACTGTTGGTCAGGGGCTGGGATTGAACCAGGGATCCCATGGTCAAAGGTGAGTTGCTGTGCTGCTGCAGTGCTAACCACTGCGCCACCGCACCCAGATGCTCCTAATCTTGGCAATATTATGCAAATGATAGAAGGCAGTCTTAGAAACGAATTTAATATGTGAATTGAAAGACAGATATTGATCAAAAATAACTCCAAGGTTCCTCACAGAGCTATTAAGAGAAAGAGTAACCGTATCCATACGGTTTTGGACCAACAAGAATGACTTCAGTCTTATGTGAATTTAATAGCAGGAAATTGCAAGTCATCCAAGCTTTGATTTCCTTAAGACAGGCTTCTAACTTGGCTAATTGATTACTATCATCAGGCTTCATTGACAGGTATAATTGTGTGTCATCTGCATAACAATGAAAATGTATACAGTGCTTTCTCATAATGTTGCCTAACGGAAGCATATATAAACTAAAAAGAGTAGGGCCTAGCACAGATCCCTGTGGAACTCCATGACTGAGCTTTGAGTTGAAAGAAAACTCATTACTGACATGAACAAACTGGAACCTATCAGATAAATAAGATCTAAACCACTGCAACGAAGTTCCATTAAGTCCAACATCGTGTTCTAATCTATCAAGTAGAAAATTATGATCGATAGTATCAAAAGCTGCACTAAGGTCTAAAAGGACAAGAACAGCAACAAGTCCATTATCAGATGCGATAAGGAGGTCATTAGAAACCTTCACTAAGGCTGTTTCAGTACTATGATGGATTCTAAACCCAGATTGAAACTCTTCAAGTAAACCATTTTCCTGCAGCTGGTCAAATAATTGCGTAGCAACAACTCTTTCTAAGATTTTTGAAATGAAAGGGAGATTAGAGATGAAAGGGAGAGAGAGAGGTCTATAGTTAGCTAAAACTCCTGGATCCAGCGTTGGTTTTTTGAGTAAGGGTTTAATTACAGCAGTTTTAAAGCCTGCAGTACATGGCCTAAAGTTAATGAAGAATTGATTATTTGAAGAATAAAGCTACCAATAAGTGGGAAGACTTCTTTAAATAACCTGGTAGAAATAGGGTCTAAAAGACAAGTTGAAGGCTTGGATGAGGAAATCACGTTGTCTAACTATAAAAGGTCAACTGGAGTAAACTCATCCAAACAGATATCAATTGAAGGAGTTGTAGAAGTTACTGTATTTTAAGTTAACGGTGGGAAGAATCTGACTGATTTTATCTCTGATAGATGAAATTTTATTATTGAAAAAGTTCATAAAGTCCTGACTAGTAAGCTCTAAGGGAATGGTAGGACTGACAGAGTCCTGACTCTTTGTCAGCTTGGCTACAGTGCTGAAAAGAAACCTAGGATTATTCTTGTTCTCTTCTATTAATGCAGAATAGTAACTCATTCTAGCTTTTTTAAGAGATTTTTTATAAATTAAAAGATGATTACTCCAAGCTAAATAAATTTAATCTAAATTAGTGGAGCGCCATTTTCTTTCTAATTGACGAGTCTTCTGTTTTAAGCTACAAGTTTCTGTGTTGAACCAAGGAGTTAGAAATCTCTGATTAGAATTTTTCTTTTTTTAAAGGAGCCACCAAGTCTAGAGTCTGATGCAGAGAAGCTGTAACACTATCTACCATGCTATCAATTACAGAAGGAGCAAGCTGTCTATAGCTTATTTCCGTTGTGTTGACACATGGCATAGAGGAAACAATCTGCATAAATTTGGTAACAACATCATCTGAGAGGCATCTACTGTAGTAATATTTTTCTTTAGGAGCCAAACAGTCAGAAATAGCAAAATCAAAGGTTAACAGACAATGGTCTGACAGTACAGGATTGTGAGGAGACACTACCAGATTTTCTATTTCTATGCCATATGTCAGAACAAGGTCCAACGTATGGTGGAGATAATGGATAGAATTTCCTACTTTCTGAGAAAACCCCATCGAGTCTAATATTGAATTAAATGCCATATTAAGGCAATCACTATCTACATCTACATGTATATTAAAGTCTCCTACTATAATTATTCTATCTGATTTCAGCACCAAATCAGCAAAGAATTCGGCAAATTTGGATAAAAACTCTGAGTAGTTTGATGGAGGACGATAAACTAGGGCAAATAAAATTGGGTTTAGCCAAAAATTGCTAAAATGCTCAATACTGAGGACCAGGCCCTCAAAGGAATGATAATGTGTTTTTTGCTTTACATTAACTAGTAATTTGGAATGGTAAATTGTTGCTACTCCTCCTCCACGACCAGAACTTCTGGGATTTTGACAGTTTAAATAACCAGAGGGAGTTGATTCATTTAAACCAACATAATCCTCTTGTCCTAATCAAGTCTCTGTAAGGGATATTAAATCAATCTGACGATCAATTAACAGATCATGGACTAACAGAGACTTGGGAGTTAGAGACCTAATATTTAACAAACCACATTTAATTTTTAAATTATGAGGAGGAACAGAGGCCAAATCATTCAATTTAGAGGCTTCATGTTTAATTTGAGTTTTACCAACTTTTTGTTTAATCACTTTGGGATGCTTATACATTATATTTTTATTTACTTTGGAGGGAGCAGACAATGATTCTCTGATAGGGAAGACAGGGGCTAAGTTGAGGGGTGGCGTATGAAGAGGAGCTGCAAAGAGGTGTGTAAGACTGCGACTCTGCTTCCTGGTCCCAACTCCGAGTTGTCAAGGTTTTGGAAATTTGGATAAAAATGATGCCAGATTGTTAGATAAAAGAGACGCACCATCCAAAGTGGGATGGATGCCGTCTCTTCTAATAAGACCAAGTTTTCCCCAAAATGAGCTCCAATTGTCTATATATCCCACGTTGTTTGCAGGACACCACACAGACAGCCAGCAGTTGAAGGATGACAAGCGGCTAAACATGTCATCACTGGTCAGATTGGGGAGGGGCCCAGAGAATACTACAGAGGCAGACATCATTTTTGCAAAGTCACACACTGATTCCACGTTAAGTTTTGTGACTTCCAACTGCCGGAGTCGGATGTCATTAATGCCGGCGTGGATAACAGTTGTGGAGTATTTAGTTACTTTTAGCCAGCATTTTCAAATTTGACTCGATGTCGCCTGCTCTGGCCCCAGGAATGCATTTGACTATGGCCGCTGGAGTCTCTAGGTTCATGTTTCTGACAACAGAGTTGCCAATGATCAGAGTTTTTTCCTCAGCGGGTGTGTCGCTGAGCGGGGAAAAACGATTAGAAACATGAACAGGTTGGTGGTTAACCGGGGCTTTGCGACTAGGTTTCCTTCTCACCGTCACCCACCCAGTCTCCTCGCTGCTGAGGAGGACCGGAGGACCGCTAGCAGGCCACCCTATGCTAGGGAGCTTCGCTGCAGCTAAGGGACGTCCGTCAAGATTAACTGGCGCAGATGGTGTTTCAATGCAGTGGAGCCGGGATTCCAAATCAGACAACCTTGCCTTGAGCGCCTCAAAAAGACAACATTTATTACATTTACTATTATCACTAAAAGAGACAGACAGAAGTGTAGCTAAACATCTGACAGAGACAGCACACCAGAGGAGAAGGGGAAGGAGAGCTAGTAGCCATAGGTGGTGGCTAACCCGAAGCTAACAAAAACACTGATGAAAGGTGAACAGAAGGCTGAAGAGGGTGATTAAAACACTGAGTGCCCACACAGGTGCGGAAGGCTTGATAAACAGAAGTGAGAGCTAACGGTAGATGGAAAAAAGTGATTAAAATACAATTAAAGGCAAAATCCTCGGGAGAATGAGGAGAGCTAACCACAGAGCAAACCACAGACAGCCAGCAACACAGGAAGTGACGATACGTTACCACAGGAAGCCGCAGCACCTGTCTGTGGTGGTAAGGATAACTGCATAACAACTGCAGTCAAGCATTTGCAATAACTGGCAATGAGTCTTTTACAGTGCTGTGGAGGACTTTTGGCCCACTCATCTTTGCAGAATTGTTGTAATTCAGCCACATTGGAGGGTTTTCGAGCATGAACCGCCTTTTAAAGGTCATGCCAAAGCATTTCAATTGGATTCAGGTCAGGACTTTGACTAGGCCACTCCAAAGTCTTCATTTTGTTTTTCTTAAAGGTCCGATGACACGATTTTTACATTTTTTAGCATGCTGTGTAAACCCAAAAGTCATTGTCGATGATCAATATAATATTTACAACTGCGCCTGCATAACATAGCTATCATCAAAAAACCACAGCTGCTGACTGGACTGTGGTGCCACCCACCGAATGAAGAAGGAGTCGGAAATGATGTAAGCGACAGAACGGATGCCGGTGTTGTTGACTGGAATGCCAGCAACTTTGTAGCTCACAGTTTCTCTGATTTCTTGTTTTAATTTTACAGCCATGCCTTCGCGTTGTGTCGCAGGCTTAGATAAACAGCAGGCCGTGAAAGACCACATCACACGCTTCATCCAACTGTCATAAGCCTCCTCGTGCGCTCCTCGTGTGAATGGGGAAGGATCAATGGATTTACGCGCAGGATTCACCACAGCACATGTTTTGAACATAAGACTGATGACAACAATTCCCAAAAAGTTGAAGACTTACAAAAATAAACAGAAACAGTTACAGTTGGCGTTCGGGGCTGACATCGCCCAGCGAACATGGACAGGAGACATGTTAACCACGGTTGCGCCCCAGTGTGGCACATATGTTTGGTTCATATTTCCCACAAGAGTGTGGCACATATGTCTGGTTCATATCTCCCACAAATGTATGGCTTATGTGGATTGGGGCTTCATGTCTGGAGGAACAAAGAGTCTGGATCGATGGGGGACGACAGGAGATGTCGAGGAGGTGTGAAGTCGGACCCTTGTCTCAGAGAGGAGGCCCTGGGGGGATCCCCGGATCATCGGAGAATAAGAGACAATGGATAAATATGCATTTACGAGTATGTTTGTCCCATGCAGACGTTTGGGGGGGGGGGGTCATGTGGCACATATGTTTGGTACATATGTTTGGTTCATATTTCCCACAAGAGTGTGGCACATATGTCTGGTTCATATCTCCCACAAATGTATGGCTTATGTGGATTGGGGCTTCACGTCTGGAGGATGGGGGCCGACAGGAGATGTCGAGGAGGTGTGAAGTCGGACCCTTGTCTCAGAGAGGAGGCCCTGGGGGGATCCCCGGATCATCGGAGAATAAGAGACAATGGTGAATCTTCAGAGACTTGCATTGTGATTAAATGTTTGCAGAAGCACCATGTGACTTGAGTTCTTAATCCCCCGGAGGTAGAAGCACCATGTGACTTGAGTTCTTAATCCCCCGGAGGTATAAGAATGTGATGTGACATGATTCTGCCTCTTCTTTCGATTTGAGAATGTTGGATGATTGTGTTCTGCAATAAAGCCGAACCTGAGGAATAAGCTCAGTCTCATCATTGAACACAACTTCCACACCAGGGCCGAAATCGCTTCAAGGGGCGCAACAGAATCATGGCTGTGTGGAGTGGCTAACACGTTGTGACAGTGTTGGCAATATTGGCTGGCTGACAACACGGCAGATGATGCACACAAAACATGAACAGCTGACTGTCAGAGAGGGCGCGTGGTCGGACCGGCGAATCTTGGACAGCGCCCACCTACAAATGGGTCAAAACAGCTGCCCAACAACCGCCGTCCAGAGCGGCGGCTACAGGCACGGAAAAGAAAAGGAACACAGACATGAAAACAACAAGAACTCAAAAGATAATACATAATAAACCCGATGCCTGAGCCACAGAGAACGGTCAGAACCGAGCCTACAGGATAACATGGGCTCGGTTCATGACACCAACTGACTATACTGTATTCATTGCCACTAATTTGGACGTTTTCCTGTTATAATAATTAATTTAATATTTTTGATAGTTATAGTACATGTGTGCTATACCAGTTATGAGTATTGTTTTTCTTATGACCAAATTCTTGAAAAAATGAGGACTATCAGTTGCTTCTATTTTCTTCTTATCGTTGAAAATCACATGCCAGTTGATACAAGGCAAAAACAGTTAATAAACAATGATAAAAAACAAAATTGCATTTTTTATGAGACACAAATAATAGGGAATACATTATTTTTAAGGATATTGCCATGAGTAACACAGAGAATAATTTTAATTTCTAAAGGGGTTTTACAGATAATTGAACTTTCAAATGATAAGTTATGGCGACGAGTACGCTCTAATTTACTAAAAAAAAAATTAATATTATATTTGCGGCGGGCATGTGTGCCTCACCACCGTCACTCTCTGAGTCTGACTCGCTAGGCACGATGCCCGCTTGGCACGGCTCAAACCTATAAGGTTTGATGCCTCCAGATTCTTCATTGTCATCCCATTCTTTGGAACTATAATTGTCTGAAGATTGGACAACACAAACCAATTCCAGACTACATGTGCTGGAACCATCGTCAATGTTTTCTACCGCTTCCATCCTGCGTGTACAATGGGTAGCCAAGCGCTGTGTTCTGTCAATGACGTCACAACAT
Source organism: Pholidichthys leucotaenia (assembly GCA_020510985.1). Lineage (NCBI taxonomy): Eukaryota > Metazoa > Chordata > Actinopteri > Cichliformes > Pholidichthyidae > Pholidichthys > Pholidichthys leucotaenia. Next base: position 327,774,304 of record CM035840.1, on the reverse strand, counting down.
GGCCGGGGGGTTTTCCAGCCACTGACGCATTTTGTGACGTGGCGCTCATGAAATGTCATATATTCAAGTGAAAAAAAGCCTGTTTGACTTAGAACTGCACAGACCAACCTATTTCGTCATATTGAAAATATGTGTTGCAAAATTAGATGAAGTCAAAATTGTGTCATCAGATATTTAAGCCATTCAGAGGTGGACTTGCTGGTGTGTTTTGGATCATTGTCCTGCTGCAGAACCCAAGTGCGCTTCAGCTTGAGGTCATGAACAGATGGCCGGACATTCTCCTTCAGGATTTTTTGGTAGACAGCAGAATTCATGGTTCCATTTACTCAGCAAGTCTTTCCAGGTCCTGAGATGCTGTGTTACTTTCACGCCAGATGTAATGGGACACGCACCTTCCAAAAAGTTCAATTTTTGTCTCGTCCACAGAGTATTTTCCCAAAAGTCTTGGGGATCATCAAGTGGTTTTCTGGCAAAACTGAAATGAGCCTTTATGTTCGTTTTGCTCAGCAGTGGAGCTCTGCCATGCAGGCCAGTTTTGCCCAGTCTCTTTCTTATAATGGAGTCATGAACACTGACCTTAACTGAGGCAATTGAGGCCTGCAGTTCTTTGGATGTTGTTGTGGGGTCTTTTGTGACCTCTTAGATGAGTCGTCGCTGCACTCTTGGGGTAATTTTGGTCAGCCGGCCACTCCTGGGAAGGTTCACCACTGTTCCATGTTTTCACCAATTCTGGATAATGGCTCTCGCTGTGGTTCGCTGGAGTTCCAAAGCTTTAGAAATGGCTTTATAACCTTTTCCAGACTGATAGATCTCAGTTACTTTGTTTCTCATTTGGTCCTGAATTTCTTTGGATCCCAGCATGATGTCTGACTTTTGAGGATCTATTGGTCTACTTCACTTTGCCAGGCAGGTCCTATTTAAGTGATTTCTTGATCGAGAACAGGTGTGGCAGTAATCAGGCCTGGGTGTGTCTACAGAAATTGAACTCAGCTTTCCAAAGATGTGATAAACTGTCATGGGCGGTGAGAGCGCGCCCCCTCCTTCCCGTTCATCTCTCCTCAGCTCATCATCTCACCTGAGGGAGATGACACACCTGCACCCTCTCATCAGCCAGCATACTTAAGGAGGCATCCTTCAGTGATTCAATGCTGGCTCGTCTGGGTATACTGCCGCAAATAGACAGCAAGTCAAAATAACACTGGTGAAAGAAATTATTAACTTGTGTGCTTTTTTCTCCTGTGCATGTTGCTGCCATCGTGCGGGTGTGTCACTGAGGGCTGCGTGCGTTCTCCTGCCACTTCATCTCCCATGACAGTAACCTCCACCCGGTCAGGCTCCACCAGCAATCCCCTACCCTGCTGGTTTGTCTGTTCCCCACTGGAGTCCTGCCGGCGCTCTCTTGGAGCCCACGTAAGTGGTAATTTGGCTCGCCCATTTTCCCTTACTCCATTCCTCTACTCACAGCTCTCGTTCTCTCTCCACAGGCCCTTTCCTCTGGTGAGTGACTGTTCTGTAGCAGTGCAGATTTTTCTATTTAATTAAACATTCAAACGTATGCACTGTTTGATTGTCCCTTTGTTGTTGCACCTCGCATGTGGGCTGAATTATCTTATCATTCATGACAGAGCGAGCCAGCCGTAACCTTGGCTCAACAGGTGCAACCGGGGAACAATCTGCTCTGGATTGCTTAGGGGTGACCGGGCAAGAGGTCTCTGTGATAAACCAGCAGCTACAAACAATGATGCAGCAATTGGACACCATCACGCGTCATTTGACTGGGACGGCTCCTCCGGCTCCTCTTTAGCCCTGCTCCCATTGTTCAACCACTAGTTCGCCGTACCACCTCCGTTCCCACACCTGCCCCATTCGCGGGGGAGGTGGGGAAATGTAAAGAGTTTTTACACCAAGTACGGATGTACAGTGGGGTAAAAAAGTATTTAGTCAGCCACCAATTGTGCAAGTTCTCCCACTTAAAAGATGAGAGAAGTCTCCAATTTTCACAATAGGTATACCTCAACTATGAGAGACAAAATAAGAAAAAAAAAAAAATCCAGAAAATCACATTGAAGGATTTTTAATGAATTATTTGGTAAATTCCTTGGTAAAATAAGTATTTGGTCAATAACAAAAGTTCATCTCAATACTTTGTTATATACCCTTTGTTGACAATGACAGAGGTCAAACATTTTCTGTAAGTTTTCACAAGGTTTTCACACACTGTTGCTGGTATTTTGGCCCATTCCTCCATGCAGATATCCTCTAGAGCAGTGATGTTAGTAGTAGTAGTAGATTAGTTTATTTGACAGGGACAGTGCAATAAACATAGACAATTAATCAAAGACAATCAATCTGATGTGTTGCACATAGAGTGTATAGCTATTAGCTAATTTGCAACTCTTGTCCCTGGATGGGCTTTAGAAAAAAGAATCAAGATAAAAAATATACACAATAACCACATACATCAATGCAGAAAAATTATAAATACACAATTATAAATATTATAAAATATTATAAATACACAAATATAACAGCCTGACTCACATTTAACATAAATATTATAAATATTATAAATACACAAATATAACAGCCTGACTCACATTTAACACATATAACATAACTCACATTTGCCTATTTCAGGCCTTCCTCCCTCCGTCACTCACTATAAACAAACACATTTATTCCTTCCCTTCATTCACTCTCACTTTGCAGACAATTAATTCATACATGAGTACATTCTTGTTTATTTTTCAGCCAGTTTTTAACATTTTTAGTGAATGTTTTAAAGTCCGTTATTATTTTAATTTCATTTGGCATTGTGTTCCAGATGTGACTGCCCTTTATAGAGAAAGCTGTTTGTCCAAATGTGGTTCTGCGGTGGAATATTTTACAGTTATTGTTAACAGAACTCCTGGTGGCTCTGCTGCTGTCCTGTCTTTGGACAAAACCAGCAAGTGGCTCGGGTGCTGATTTATGAAAACATTTGAACGTTAATTTCAGAAGACAGAGGTCAATGAAGCTCTCAAAACTCAATAGGTTGTATTTTTTTAAAACATTACAGTGATGCCACCTAATGGGCTTTTTGTCCAAGATTTTTAGGGTTTGATTATATAATGAACCTATATGTCTTATTGTGGAAGGGGCTGCTTGAGCCCAGACTGTCAAACAGTATGATATATGAGAAAAAACCATAGAATGCATATACAGTGCAGCTGCTTCGTAAGGTATGTAATATCTAATTAATTTAAAGCAGTTCAGATTTTTTTTTACTGTTTTTGAAATTTTCTTTATATGAAGATTAAATTTGAGTTGAGGATCTAGTACAATGCCAAGGTATTTGAATTCTGTAACTAAACTGATGTCATGATCATGTATATTAACTTTAAAATGTTGCAGGTTACATTTTTTGATTGAAAAGCACATTGAGACTGTTTTCTGAAGGTTCAGCAATAGATGGTTCTTGAGGAGCCACTCTTGGACATAAACCATACTTGTAGACAGTACATCTGCAGCCTGTGCTGGAGTCTTGGCAGCTGTGTAAATAACTGCATCATCTGCATAAAGTTGGCATGTTGCAGCTGAGCAGTGTAACGGCAGGTCATTAATAAAAATGCTGAAAAGTAAAGGACCAAGAATGGACCCTTGTGGGATACCCATGCGGTTGTTTAAAAATGAGGATTTATCCTGGTGAACTTTTACACACTGTTCTCTATTCTGGAGATAAGATGCAAACCATTCTAATGTATTTGGGGAGAAGTTAAAAGATACCATTTTGGATAAAAGCAAACTGTGGTTTACAGTATCGAAAGCCTTTTTGAGATCTAGAAAAACAGCTCCTACCACATTACCCCTGTCCAAGGACTGTTTGACGTTTTCAATAAGGCAACAATTTGCTGTTTCTGTTGAGTATCCTGGTCTAAAACCAAATTGATGTGGATGAAGAAGTAGATTGTCTTGTAAGTAGTCTATCAGCTGTGTAGCTACAACTTTTTCAAGAACCTTAGATAGGACTGGTAAGATAGAGATTGGGCGGTAATTGCATATATCGTCTTTACTGCCTGATTTATGAACTGGTATGACGACAGCTTTTTTCCAGCCAGATGGAAATGTACTAGACCTAATGGAGAGATTAATGAGATGAGTCAGTGGTTTGATTAATATTTTGCTGTGCATTTTGAGAAAGGAGGTGCTCATATTGTAGATATCATTAGTTTTTGAGTTTGACAGTGTTTTAACAATACCAGCAATTAACTTCTCATTTACCTCATCGATGTGAAAAGTATCTGTTGGAAGTATGGAATTTGTGTTGTTGAGCACATTTGGCAGCACAAAAATTTTTGTTAAGTCTTCCACAGAGCCCACAAAGTGTGAATTAAATTCATTTGCCAAAGTAGCCTTGTCACTGACGGTCTTGCCATTGATTCTAAGTTCCTTTACCCCCTTCTGATCGTTTTTTTTATTAGTTAAGTTATTTAAATGCCTCCATAGGGAACTGTTGTTACCCTTTGCATGATCTATCAGTTTATTGTAATAAGATATTTTTGATTTTCGCAGCTCATGTACCACTTTATTTCTTAAACTTTTGTACACAAGGTGATCATTTTGTAGTTTGGAGGTTAGTGATGTTTTCAGTGCAGAGTCTCGCCTCTTCATAAGTTTTCTTATTTCATTATTTAACCATGGTAGGCTAATCTTCTGTTGTCTACTTTTAATTTGCTTTGAAAATTTTTCTATAGACTTTGTGATTGTTGCAGTTATAAAATTACAACAATCATCTACTTCACATGTTGACATGAGCTGCTCCCAATTTTGATTCTCTAAGTAATGTTCAAACTCCTCATTTTTTGATTTGGGGATAATAAAATTTGATTTGTCAATATCGACTCCCCCAAAATACTGTAGTCGCTTTTTAGTAAGTTTCCTGACAGCAAGAACCATGTTATGATCTGAGAGACCAGTTACAAGATTATAGGTTCTGGTTATTCTTTCTGGTTTATTAGTAAATACCATGTCAATAAGTGTTCTGGATTGTTTGGTTATCCTGGTGGGTCCTTTGATGATTTGCTGGTAATTAAATTTAGTCATGAGGCTTTTCAGTTTTTGTTTGTCTTTTTTATCAGACCAGTTGATATTAAAGTCACCATGAATTATTGTTTCTCTGTTCTTCTCAAGTTGTTTAACCAGATCACTTAATTCATTATAAAAGGAAGAGTTGTGTGACGGTGGGTTGTACACTACTGCAATGTTGAAATTCATTACCGGAGAGAGACATACATTAACAGCTAAACATTCAAGTGAAGTATTCAAATCAACCAGTTGACATTTATATTTGTCTTTGATGTAAATTAAAACACCTCCTCCCCTCCCTACCTGCCTGTCTTTTCTAAAACACTGGTAGCCCACAATATCGATCATTTTAGTGTCTATGTTACTGTGTAGCCAGCTTTCTGAGAGACAAAGGTAGTCCAGATTTGAGTCCAACAGCAACACCGAAATCTCATCTCTTTTGGGGATTATGCTCCGTATGTTTAAATGTCCGCCGAGGATCCCCTTTGGTTTAGCCTTGGTGTCCCAAAGAACTCGTGCATGATTAACAGTTTGGAAAAATAAATGTTGTTTTTGCTTTTGTACAGCTCGGTTTTGTGCTAACCCAGTGGTCTGCTGTTTAATAGTGGCAGGTCCAGGGTTAAGGTGAATATCTCCTGCCAGAAGTAGCAGAACTAACAGAACTTTAATTGTATATCCTCTGCCATATTGTGATTTTTGGTTAACAGCCATGTTTGCCTTAATTTGGAAGTTTTTGCTCAGGGCTTTTAAAGACCACATAGAGTGTAGGGTGAGATGTCCAAGCCCAAATCCATACAGATAAAACTTTTTAACTTCACCTTTGGTTGAGTTTGTCGGAAAATCCTTCTTGTTGCAGGTCCAGACACACAAAGACAAAACGAAGAGGAAGTAGAGAAGTAGAGAAGGCTTATTAGTGGTGCCCATCAGCCCACTTTTTAATCCGGTGGCCGCCATCTTCAGTCTTTCTTGGAAAGAAGGAAAAAGAAAATCTGTGGATAGTAAAATAAATTCTGCTTATATCGCCAGAATCTGATCCGATCGTCCTCGAATCCAGCTGGGCCTCAGCTAGCCAACTAGCCCCTTCCGTTGCTGGTCTCGTTGCTCATAGTCGCCGTAACTGGTCTCCCGTCCCGCTCCTCCAACCGAGTCTCGTCACACACCGCCGCTGCCACCGAGCTCCGCTGAGGTCACGGTAAGTCCTCCGCTAGGCACCGCCACCTACCGTTGTCTGCCTGGGTGAAATCTCTGCTGAGCCCCGTCAACAAATAGCCGCTTGCCTGGTAGTATCTCCGCTGGGCCTCGCAGCTGGGCTTCGATTCAGGCTGGTGTAAGGTGGAATGACTGGCGCCAGCATTAAGCTAACTAGCGTTAGCTTAGCAATCGCTTCGGGTAGTCTCGTCGCACACCGCCGCTGCAGTCACGGTAAGTCCTCCGCTGGGCACCGCCGCCTACCGTCGTCTGCCTGGGTGAAATCTCTGCTGAGCCCCGTCAAACAAATAGCCGCCTGCCTGGTAGTATCTCCGCTGGGCCTCGCAGCTGGGCTTTGATTCAGGCTGGTGTTAGGTGGAATGGCTGGCGCCAGCATTAAGCTAACTAGCGTTAGCTTAGCAATCGCTTCAGGTAGGGTACATCAGTGAATCACAAGGAAGCGCTGGAATCGCTGGTCAGTTTACTCACAGTGGCCGGATAAAAGCGATCAAAGGGGTAATCCACCGGAGGTATATCCGATCGCTGTAGGTTAGATTTTTAGAGACTGGCGCCAGCATTAAGCTAACTAGCGTTAGCTTAGCAATCGCTTCAGGTAGCATTAAGCTAACTAGTGTTAGCTTAGCAATCGCTTCAGGAAGGCGCAGGAAGTCGCTGGAGAAAGGCGATTAAAGGGCAATCCAACGGAGGTGGCAATTCAGCCCGTGCGTGTTCGCCACGAGCGCCGATCGCTGCAGGCCAGCCACTTTTAATGGCAAAATCAGTGACTTTGTCTCAGCACTGAAAAAGTGTGACCATCCCGGTCGCCATCTTGAGTCTCGTCGTTTAGGGGCTGTCGCTGGGCAACACAGACTTTCAACTCCCTCCAAAGATTTTCTATGGGGTTGAGATCTGGAGACTGGCTAGGCCACTCCAGGACCTTGAAATGCTTCTTACGAAGCCACTCCTTCGTTGCCCGGGCGGTGTGTTTGGGATCATTGTCATGCTGAAAGACCCAGCCACGTTTCATCTTCAATGCCCTTGCTGGTGGAAGGAAGTTTTCACTCAAAATCTCACGATACATGGCCCCATTCATTCTTTCCTTTACACGGATCAGTCGTCCTGGTCCCTTTGCAGAAAAACAGCCCCAAAGTATGATGTTTCCACCTCCATGCTTCACAGTAGGTATGGTGTTTTTTCTCCTCCAAACACGACAAGTTGAGTTTTTACCAAAAAGTTCTATTTTGGTTTCATCTGACCATATGACATTCTCCCAATCCTCTTCTGGATCATCCAAATGCTCTCTAGCAAACTTCAGACAGGCCTGGACATGTACTGGCTTAAGCAGGGGAACACGTCTGGCACTGCAGGATTTGAGTCCCTGGCGGCGTAGTGTGTTTCTGATGTAGCCTTTGTTACTTTGGTCCCAGCTCTCTGCAGGTCATTCACTAGGTCCCCCCATGTGGTTCTGGGATTTTTGCTCACCGTTCTCGTGATAATTTTGACCCCATGGGGTGAGATCTTGCGTGGAGCCAAAGATGGAGGGAGATTATCAGTGGTCTTGTATGTCTTCCATTTTCTAATAATTGCTCCCACAGTTGATTTCTTCACACCAAGCTGCTTACCTATTGCAGATTCAGTCTTCCCATCCTGGTGCAGGTCTACAATTTTGTTTCTGGTGTCCTTTGACAGCTCTTTGGTCTTGGCCATAGTGGAGTTTGGAGTCTGACTGTGTGAGGTTGTGGACAGGTGTCTTTTATACTGATAACAAGTTCAAACAGGTGCCATTAATACAGGTAACGAGTGGAGGACAGAGGAGCCTCTTAAAGAAGAAGTTACAGGTCTGTGAGAGCCAGAAATCTTGCTTGTTTGTAGGTGACCAAATACTTATTTTACTGAGGAACTTGCCAATTAATTCATTAAAAATCCTTCAATGTGATTTTCTGGATTTTTTTTCCTCATTTTGTCTCTCATAGTTGAGGTATACCTATGATGAAAATTGGAGACCTCTCTCGTCTTTTAAGTGGGAGAACTTGCACAATTGGTGGCTGACTAAATACTTTTTTACCCCACTGTATTTGGAGCAGGTTGGTGGGTGGGTGGGGGGGAGTACCCGATGGATGTCGCTAAGATTCAATTTTTCACCTTACTGTTGCGGGACCGAGCCCTCAGTTGGGCTCGTGCCACATCAGACAGCTCGGAGGGCCATAGTTACATGTTTGATCAATTTGTGGCCGCTTTTTGTCAGGCGTTTGACCACACCGAGAGTCAGACATAATGAGCCACCTGATGACTCTCTGCCAGGGGGCTCGGTCTGTGGCTGAGTTCTCTGTGGAGTTTCGGGTCGAAGCAGCAGACTCGGGGTGGAATGAGGTTGCGCTATGCAGTTCCTCCACGGGTTAAACGCCCATCTCCACGACGACCTGGCAGTATATGCCGTCCCCGATACACTCGATGGTCTTATTGATCAGGCTGTGGGGTTGGACAACCACTATCGTGAGCGCACGAAGGAGCGACAGGCTTCCTCTCGCTCGTCCACCGAGTGGGTGCCTGCTGCGGGAACTGACACTGGGGGGGCTGGTTCTCCTCCTGAGCTGATGGACCTCAGTCTGTTTCAATTAACCGATGATGAGCGTCGGCGGAGGAGGAGGACTGGCGCATGGTTGTACTGTGGTTCACCGAAGCACAGTTGGGATGAGTGCCCCAGCAGCCAAAACACACGGCCCGTCAGTAACCGTGGGGGGTCTGGCATTCGGGACCAAGTTGACTCCCCCCGGCAATTTCTCTATTCCGGCCCTCATGCAATTGCCGGGGGTCGAGAGGAGGGTCTTGGTGTTAGTTGATTGAGGGGGGGCAATTTTGTGTCGGCCCGGCTTGTCCGGGACCTGGGTATTCCCACTCTTAAACTGCCCCATCTTCAAAGTGTTACCACCATATCTAGCCGTGAGGTTGCGGTTATCGCTGAATGCACGAGGCCGGTCGCCATCCTCTTGTCCAGGAATCACCGGGAGGAACTAATTCTTCATCCCTGATGATTCTAGGGTATCCGTGGCTCCGGAGGCACAGCCCCATAATAAAATGGGAGCGTAATTCTATCTCCTCCTGGAGTCCGTTCTGTTTGGCCAATTGTTTAAGTTCAGCCAAATGTGATCCATCTCTTCCAGTTTCTCTTCCTCCAGTCGAGCCACCGGACCTCAACCCCGTTCCCCGGGTTTATCATGATTTGGGGGAGGTCTTCAGCAAGTCGAGAGCGCTGTCGCTTCCACCTCATCGCTCTTATGGCTGTGCTGTGGACCTCATCCCGGGGGCGAGGCTGCCATCCAGCCGGCTCTACAGTATTTCTGGGCCGGAGAGGGAGGCTATTTTTTTTTTTTTTGTTACTTATTTGTACCCGTAGGTAGACTTGGTTTGCAGTCTGGTGACAAGCCACCGGCTGCTGGTCGTTGCGTGCGTGAGCACCCTAAACCTACATGTTTTTGGTATGCGGGAGGAAACCGGAGAAATCCCGGAGTAAACCCGCGCAACACGGGGAGAACATGCAAACTCCACACAGCTCACTGTTGGTTGGGGGCTGGGATCGAACCCACGATCTCATGATCCCCGCGATCCCCCGGCCGAGGGTAAAACTGTGCTGCCACAGTGCTAAACCACTGCGCCCGGTGGGATCATGGCTATGGAAAAGTATGTTAAAGAGTTGCTGAACGCCAGCCTTATTCGGCCATCTTCAGTCCCTCTTGGGGCCGGGTTCTTCTTTGTCAGCAAGAGGGATGGCTCGCTGCGCCCATGTATCAATTACCGTGAGCTCAACGCCATAACAGTTAAGGACAAATATCCCCTGCCCTTGATGAATTCCGCGTTCGAGCTCCTTCAGCGCTCACGGGTGTTTACCAAATTAGACTTATGCAACAGGTACCATCTCATTCGTGAGGGGGACGAGTGGAAGACAGCATTTAAAACACACCTGGGGCAATTTGAGTATTTGGTGATGCCGTTTGGGCTCACCAACGCCCCCACTGTCTTCCAACGGTTAATTAACGACGTCCTCCGCGATACGCTCTATCAATTTGTGTTCGTCTATTTGGATGACATTTTAATTTTCTCCCGCTCACCAGAGGAACAAGAAGTCCATGTGACAGCCATTTTACAATGGCTTCTGGAGAACCAGCTCTACGTTAAGGCCGAGAAGTGCGAGTTCTCCACAACATCTACTTCCTTCTTGGGCTTCATAGTGGCTGAAGGGAGACTGATTGCCAACCCAGCCAAGGTGAGGGCAGTGCTCAACTGGCTGACACCCCACTCCCGTAGGGAGCTTCAACACTTCCTCGGGTTCGCAAATTTTTATTGCAGGTTCATCAAGGAACTTTAGGGGGGTAGCATTGCCCTTAATGCAGCTGACCTCTGTTAAGGTCCCCTTCCGGTGGACCGAGGCAGCGGAACAGGCCTTTTCCAAACTAAAAGGCTTGTTCACTGAAACACCAATCTTGGCTCAGGTCGATACACAGCTCCAGTTCGTCCTTGAGGTGGATGCGTCTGATTCAGGGGTAGGCACTGTTCTCTCACAGCGCACATCCTCCAATCAGAAGCTCCATAAGGATAAGGGATAAGGACCTGCACTTATATAGTGCTTTTCTAGTCTCAAAGACCACTCAAAGCGCTTCACTAGTACTAAATTAAATTAAATTAAATCACCCTTATTGTCATTCAACCGTACAACCAATCATGTACAGCAGAACGAGATTGTGCTTTACCTATCTACAGTGTAAATCACACACACCCCAAGTGCAGAATCAGAGGGCCGCTGCCATGCAAGGCGCCGCCACAGAGTTCCCTCCTCCATTCCATTTATTGCTGAGCACCAAGCTGGATGGCAGGAAGTTCCACTTTTATATAGTCTTTGTCATGACCCGGCCGGGATTTGAACCCCTGCCTCCCGGGTGTGGTGCGGATGCTCTACCAACTGAGCCACCACTCCGGTAACCCTCTATTCCAAGGGCCTATAGGAGACAGATATCTAGGGACAATTTAGAACAACAAATTAACCAAACATGCATGTCTTTGGATTGTGGGAGGAAACCGGAGCCCCCGGAGTAAACCCACGCGGCACAGGGAGAACATGCAAACTCCACACAGAAAGGTTCCTACCCCTGCCAGCCTGGGGATTCGAACCTGGAACCTTCTAGCTGTTAGGCAACAGTGCTAACCACTGCACCACCATGCTACCTCCATCTGTGCGCGTATTTCTCTCATCGGCTTACACCGGCCAAGAGGAATTACGATGTAGGGGACAGAGAGCTGCTTGCCATTAAATTGGCACTAGAGGAATGGAGACATTGGTTAGAGGGGGCTATTCACACCATTGTTGTGTGGACCGATCACAAGAATCTCAAGTACTTGTGGTCGGCCCGCCGACTTAACGCCAGGCAGGCTCGCTGGGCTTTGTTTTTCCAGCGATTTGATTTCGCTATCACCTACCGGCCTGGCTCTCAGAATACCAAACTGGACGTGCTATCGCACCAGTTTGATTTTGAGGAGGTAGCGACCCCTTCCCACCCCCAGTCCATTCTTCCCCCTTCATGCGTCCTCGGTGCCCTTATGTGGGATATCGAGCGGAGGGTCTGTCAGTCCCAGTCTCAGGACCCTGTGCCAGCAGGGTGTCCCCGGAACCGCCTGTACGTCCCCGCTGTCCTCCGCAGTGATGTCATTCAGTGGGGTCACACCAGCCGCTTTGCCTATCATCCTGGTATCACCTGCACTACAGAGCTGGTTCGGCGGGTGTTCTGGTGGCCCACGTTGCGGCAGGACGTGTGGGAGTACGTGCGGGCCTGTCAGACCTATGTCTGGGGCAAGTCTGATTCCTCTCCACCGTCTGGACTCCTCCATCCCCTTCCCGTCCCCAGTCGGCCATGGTCTTACATCGCCATGGACTTTGTCACTGGACCTCCCCACTCCCATGGTGAAACAGTGATTCTGACAATCGTGGACCGCTTCTCCAAGGCTGTCCACTTGGTGGCGCTTCCCAAACTTCCCTCGGCCTTGGAGACAGCTGTCCTTCTGACTGATCATGTAATTCGACTCCATGGAATCCCAGTGGACATTGTGTCTGACCGGGGCCCGCAGTTTACATCACAGGTCTAGAGGGCTTTCTGCCACACCCTGGGAACGACAGTGAGCCTCTCCTCTGGGAACCACCCCCAGAGCAATGGACAGGCAGAGTGCGCCAATCAGTCCTTGGAGGCCACCCTGCGATGCGTAGCAGCCGAGCACCCATCCTCGTGGAGCTCACACCTGACCTGGGTGGAATACTCTATGAACTCGGCTATGATGGCTGCACGGTGGTGCAGTGGTTAGCACTGCGGCAGCACAGTTTACCCTCGGCCGGGGGATCGCAGAGATCGTGGGTTCGATCCCTGCCCCCAGCCAATAGTGATCTGTGTGGAGTTTGCATGTTCTCCCCGTGTTGCGTGGGTTTACTCCAGGATTTCTCCAGTTTCCTCCCGCATGCCAAAAACATGCAGGTTAGGGATAAGGGGCGCTTGCGCACGCAGCGACCGGCAGCTGGTGGCTTGTCACCAGACTGCAAAACAAATCTACCTACGGGTACAAAATAAGTACAAAAAAAAAAAAAAAAATTCCACGGCAATGGGGCTTAATCCTTTTGAAGCTTCATTGGGTTACACGCCTTCACTTCTGCCGATGACCTAGAGGGAGGTCGCGGTTCCCTCTGTGGAGGCTCATGCTCGCCACTGTAGGCGCATCTGGAGATCCACGCGTGCCGCCCTTTCCCGCTCTGTGGAGCGCAACTGGACTGCGGTGGACAAACGACGGATGCCCGCGTTCAAGTACACCGTGGGGCAGCAGGTGTGGTTGGCGGCCAGTCAAGTGCTGCTGAAGACTACTTCTAAGAAGCTGTCTCTGCGCTTCATTGGGCCATTTTTGATCTCCAGGATTGTCAACGACGCCTCAGTTCGGCTGAGACTCCCATCAACCCTGCGGGTGAACCTGACCTTTCACGTCTTGCACATCAAGCCCCTCTCGGTCAGTCCCCTCTGCACCCCCCCCGCCCCCGAAGCCGCCGCCTCCTCCCCGGATCATCGGCGGCCACCCTTCCCACACGATCCACCGAATCTTGGATGTTCACTGTTGGGGCCAGGGTTTCCAGTATTTGGTGGATTGGGAGGGCTACGGCCCGGAGGAACAGTCCTGGGTTCCTACGTCCTGAATTTTGGATAAACAGATGCTCCGGTCCTACCATCAAGCCCTTCCCAACAAACCTTGTGGACCATCAGGAGGCGCTCCTAGAAGGGGGGGGCCCTGTCATGGGTGGAGAGAGTGCACCCCCTCCTTCCAGTTCATCTCTCCTCAGCTCATCATTTCACCTGAGGGAGAGGACACACCTGCGCCCTCTCATCAGCCAGCGTACTTAAGGAGGCATCCTTCAGTGATTCAACGCTGGCTTGTCTGGGTATACTGCCGCTAATAGACAGTAAGTCAAAATAACACTGGTGAAAGAAATTATTAACCTGTGTGCTTTTTTCCCCTGTGCAGGTTGCTGCCATCGTGCGGGTGTGTCACTGAGGGCTGCGCGTGCTCTCCTGCCACTTCCTCTCCCACGACGGTAACCTCCACCCGGTCAGGCTCCACCAGCAATCCCCTACCCTACTGGTTCATCTATTCCCCGCTGGAGTCCTGCCGGCGCTCCCTCGGAGCCCACGTAAGTGGTAATTTGGCTTGTCCATTTTCCCTTACTCCATTCCTCTGCACACAGCTCTCGTTCTCTCTCCACAGACCCTTTCCTCTGGTGAGTGACTGTTCTGTAGGAGTGCGGATTTTGCTATTTAATAAAACATTCAAACGTGTGTACTGTTTGATTGTCCCTTTGTTGTTGCACCTTGCACGTGGGCTGAATTATCTTATCAGTCATGACAATAAACTACAGTTAATGCATGTTTTAACGGGGGAGGGGGGCAATCACTTTTTTACATAGGGCCATGTGGGTTTGGATTTTTTTTTTTTACCTTTAATAATAGTCGTCGGCCTCCGTCGGTCTATGATGACCATGGAAGAGAATCCTATAAGTCTACTCTGCTGGAACAGCACCGCCTGTGGCTGAACAGGCCGATGCACGAATGGCAGTCCCTGTCACACAGGTCGCACCTGTGGGTGGTCTCCGTGCTGCTGGGTCTGTGGCGGTTCTTCCTGCGGGTCCTTTTTTCATCTGCTGCAGCAGTCAGTCTTTGTTCACCCGCCTTGAGCTGTCTGGTCAGGGTGCCTCTCCATTTGGAGCGGTCCGTTGCAAGGTCCTCCCAGCGCTCTGTGTTGATCTCCAGGGCCTTCATGTCTCTCTTGCAGACGTCTCTAAAGCACAGCTATGGGCGGCCAACGTTTCTCCTGCCAGTTGCCAGTTCTCCGTAGAGGACATCTTTGGGGATTCTGCCATCCTCCATACGGTGAACGTGGCCTAGCCAGCGGAGCCTGCGCTGCCTGAGTAGAGTGAACATGGAGGGAAGGCCGGCGTGGGACAGAACTTCTGTGTTGGGCACTTTGTCCTGCCAGGATATGTCCAGGATGTGGCGAATGCAGCGCAAGTGGAAGGAGTTCAGTCTCTTTTCCTGCCGGGCGTATGTTGCCAACGTCTCACTCCCATAGAGCAGTGTGCTGATGACGCAGGCGTTGTACACTGCCATCTTCGTCTTGACAGAGAGTTTGGGATTCTCCCACACTCGTGTGGTGAGGCGAGCGAGTGTGAAGGCTGATTTTCCAATCCTCTTGTCGATCTCTGTATCAAGGGAGAGGTTGTTGCTGATCGTGGACCCCAGGTACGTGAACTGATTCACGACCTCCAGCTCGTAGTCGTTGATGGTGATGGTTGGTGGTGCTTCCGTGCCTTGCGCCAAGACGTTAGTCTTCTTCAGGCTGATGGTAAGCCCGAAGTCCTTGCATGCCTGGGAGAAGCGGTCCATCAGGGTCTGAAGCTCCTGCTGTGCTCCTGCTATTCTCACTTCCGCCTCCAAAGAGAGCAGACGCCTTTTCTCTTCTCTCTTGCTCCCGACTCATTTCCTCCTCCCCAAACTAACTGGATCCCAGCTTGCTGTCGTCTGTCTGCGTCTTACTGCTGATTATCGAAAGAAAGAAATTATGGAATTAATAAGCTGGGCTTTGAACGCAATTGACACTATCTTTTCAACGAGGAAAAGTGCCCCGGGGGAGGTTGTTTGCCCAGCAGGAACGGCTCCAGCGGGCTATTTACGGGAGACAAGTAATTGGAAGCTCTTGTGCCTGACTAATCTTTTTATTGAAGATGTAGAAGATTTGTACGTCTTCGTAGTAATGGTGATTGGGATCGTTCTGATTGGATCTGGGATTGTCCTGGTGTACCGCAAATTGTTGAAGATGGATACAACCTATCAAAATGCTGGCCGGGCGAGGTTCATCCATCAAATTGAAAAAATGGAGAAGACCCTGATAGCGACAAATGGAGAACTGTCTCGGAAGGTGGATTACATCATGATTACGCTTAGGTCTATCCACGATGGACTCAACTCCCAGCAATGAAGGATTAAGTACTGAATCTGTAAGAGAATATAAAGTTTTTCTCTGTGTTCAGTACCATTCGGCTTTAATCCGGCTCCCTCACAAAAATCCTCCTGATCATCTGCAGTCTGTGTTTTTCAAAACATTGAGCTCATGGCCTTCGGACAGGCAGCTGCATGGCCAAGGACAAAAAACTGCCAGCAGTTAGACACAACATCTCCTGCCAAAGAGTCCTTGTTGTTCTTAACTGATACAACACTCACACTTCAACATTACACTCATACTGATCCACACAACTGACGATAAAGATGACTCACACACTGCTCTCTCTGTGTCTTGTGAACTTTTGGTCTGCTGATTGTGCATTGAGGGCTTTTTTTTCTTTGTAATAATAATATTGATCATATGTGACCACTATTCTGAAATCAATGATTTTTTTGCTCCTTCCTATTGTATTATTCTTATGCCACCTGTACCCTTCTGTTGGCAGGCGCGTTTCAGATGCCGCTGCGTCACCGGAAATGCAGGTTCATTTTCTGTGTCAAGTCAAATCCCTCGTACGTTATCAGAATCTGTTAATGTACTTGGCAATAAATTCTTTCTGAGTCTGAGTCTGAGTCTGAGTCTGTGTGTGGGTTGCGACTGCAGCATCGTCTGCGAACAGCATGTCTCTGATTAGAGCCTCGCGTACTTTGGTTCTGGCTTTCAGGCAGGCGAGGTTGAAAAGCCTGCCGTCAGATCTTGTGTGCAGGTAGATTCCCTCTGTTGCTGTGCTGAAGGCATGCCTCAGGAGCATAGCAAAGAAAATCCCAAAGAGGGTTGGTGCAAGTACACAGCCCTGTTTCACTCCGCTGCGTATGTTAAATGGCTGTGAGATGTTGCCGTCATGCTGCACTAGATTAGATTAGATTAGATTCAACTTTATTGTCATTACACATGTATGAATACAAGGTAACGAAACACAGTTTAGCATCCAATCAGAAGTGCAAAGGACAGCAGTGCAGTATATATGGTAATTAACAGTATGTGCAATTTAAGCAAATATATGCAAATATATGCAGCAGTGCAGAAAGTTAAAAGTACTGTTATGTGCAAATAATGTGCAATAAGTTAGATGTAGTTATGTAGTTATGCAGTTATGTACAGGTGAGGATGGTAAAAGATGATGGTAAGAGAGTCAGCGGGGAACTAAGTTCAATAACGTGACAGCTGTTGGAAAGAAACTGTTCCTAAACCTGCTGGTTCTAGTCCGAAGGCTTCTGAAACGTCTTCTAGAGGGGAGAAGCTGGAACAGTCCATGAGCAGGATGGTTGGAGTCCCTAAGAATGCTGCGTGCCCGGCGCAGACATCTTTTCCTGTAGACGTCCTCTATAGCTGGAAGTGGAGTCCCTGTGATGCGTTGGGCGGTTTTCACCACCCGCTGCAGCGCCTTGCGGTCAGCTACAGAGCAGCTCCCATACCAGAGTGTGATACAGTTGGTCAGGCTACTCTCTATCACGCAGCGGTAGAAGTTGCCCAGGATGTCAGTTGACAAATGGTTCTTCTTCAATGTCCTCAAGAAGAAGAGGCGCTGATGGGCCTTCTTGATCAGGCTGGTGGTGTTAACTGACCAGGACAGGTCCTCCGAGATGTGGGTCCCCAGGAATTTGAAGCTGGGGACACGTTCAACAGCTATGCCATTGATATGGATGGGGTCATGTGTCTCTTCCCTCTCCTTCCTGTAGTCCACTATGAGCTCCTTGGTTTTGCTGGTGTTAAGGAGCAGGTTATTGTCAGCGCACCAAGTAGCCAAGTGCTCAACCTCTGCCCTGTAATCTGACTTGTCGTTGTCCCTGCTGAGTCCAATCACCGTGGTGTCATCTGTGAACTTTATGATGGAATTGGATCCATACATAGGCCTGCAGTCATGGGTGTAGAGGGAGTAGAGGAATGGGCTGAGCACACAGCCCTGTGGTACACCAGTGTTGAGTGTGATGACGGAAGAACGGTTGGGGCCTGAACTAACATGCTGGGGTCTGTTGGTCAGAAAATCCATGATTCAGTTGCAGGTGGAGGTACTGATTCCCAGGTCCCCAAGTTTGGTGAGCAACTTGGAGGGGATAACTGTGTTGAATGCTGAGCTGAAGTCAATAAACAGCATTCTTGCGTAGTATCCCCTGCATGCTGGTGTGAAACGATTCGATGAGGCTTTGCAACTTTGGTGGGCATCCTATCTTTGGCAGGATCTTGAAAAGGCCCTCTCTGCTGACCAGATCGAATGCTTTGGTGAGGTCGATGAAGGCGACGTACAGGGGCATGTTCTGTTCTCTGCATTTCTCCTGGAGTTGGCGGATGGAGAATATTATGTCTACCGTCGATCGCTCAGCGCAGAAGCCACACTGAGACTCGGGGTAGACACGTTCGACAAGCTTCTGTAGACGAACGAGAACAACTCATGCGTAGACTTTGCCAACAACGCTGAGGAGGGAGATGCCCCTGTAGTTGTTGCAGTCGCTTCTCTCCCCTTTGTTTTTGTAGAGGGTGATGATCTTGGAGTCCCTCATGTCCTGTGGTACGGCACCTTCCTTCCAGCACTGGCAGAGGACGTCATGCAATGGCAGCAGTAGGGCGGTCTTGCAGTGCTTGATCAGGTCAGGGGGTATGCCGTCGTTGCCGGGTGCCTTGCCAGCGGCCAAGCTATCAATGGCCTTGCTGAGTTCGTCGATGGTTGGCTTGGCGTTAAGTTCATCCATGGATGGCAGGCAGTCGATGGCATCAAGGGCTGACAGTGTCACGGTGTTCTGTCTGGAGTAGAGGTCGGAGTAGTGTTCCACCCATCTCTCCATCTGCTTGTTCTTTTCTGTGATCATCTCCCCAGTGGAGGATTTGAGGGGGGCCGTCTTGCTCTGAGCCGGACCAAGTGCTTTCTTGATGCCATCGTACATACCACGGATGTTCCCTGTTATGGCAGCGGTTTGAATGTCTTGGCTGAGCTGAGTCCGGTACTCGTTGGCACAGCGCCAAGCAGTCTGCTGAACTTTGCTTCTTGCAGCCCTGAGAATCTGGAGATTCTTCTCGTTTGGGTACTTCTTGTACTCAGCAAGTGCTGAGCGCTTGGCTTCAATGACGGGGGTCATCTCAGTCAACTTGGCATCAAACCAGTCCTGTGACTTCGAGGTCTTCTTCCCAAAGGTAGCCAAGGCTGTGCGGTGGATGGTGTTTTGCAGCTCTTCCCACTTCTGCTTTGCAGACTCTCCTTCTTGTGGTACACCAAGTTCCTTCTCAAAGGTGGAGGCAAACTGCTCAACAAGTTCTGGTTGGGCCATCTTGCTGGTGTCAATCCGTGCCTTTCCAGGCTGTCTAGCATGATGGAATTTCTTCAGCTGCAGCTTGACCTTGCAACACACCAATGAATGGTCTGTGTCGCAATCTGCACTCTGGAATGAACGGGTGATTAGCATGTTCTTCAGTGAGGTGCGCCTGGTCAGGATCAAGTCCAGCTGGTGCCAGTGCTTTGAGTGCGGATGTCGCCAGGAAACCTTGTGTTGGGGCTTGGTCTTGAAGAACGAGTTTGTGATGCACAGATCGTGATATGTGCAGAACTCGAGCAGCCGCTGTCCGTTGTCGTTCATTCTGCCCACGCCAAATGGTCCAAGACAGGAGGGCCAGGAGTCGTAGTCAGCACCCACTCTGGCATTGAAGTCTCCAAGGAGAATGAGTTGTTCAGAGTTGGGGATGATCCTGACAGTTGTTGCGAGATTCTCGTAGAACTCGTCTTTTGCCTCTGGTGTGGCTGTCAGTTTTGGGGCATACACACTGACGACGGTGACTGGGCCTTGAGTGGTGTTGAGTCGGAGGGTGAGGAGTCGTGCAGAGCCATTGCTGCTCGGTTCCACCATCTTCAGCAAGGTGTTCTTCACTGCGAAGCCCACTCCGTGTTCCCTGTGTTCGTCACTGCCCTTTCCCTGCCAGTAGAATGTGTAGTCCTTCTCTCTCAGTGTGCCTGCGTCAGCCAACCGTGTTTCCTGGAGAGTGGCGATATCCACTTCCAGTCTCTTCAGCTCATTATTGATGATGGCAGTCTTCCTGGTGTCGTTGATGTCCTTGAGGTTAGCAGCGAGTCCTGTCATCATAGTGCGGACGTTCCAAGTTCCCAGTTTTAGAGTTGGTCTCTTTTGTTTTTTTGTCTTGCCTGGTGCAAAGGTTCTCAGCCTGCCATTCAGACTTCTCCTCATCCCCATGCACCCAATGAGGAAAGCAAGCTGTGGTGGGACAACACCTTATTGGCTGGGGGCTGCCCAGCTTGAGGCGGGCGGTAGCTGTCCAGTGAGATCCGATGATCCCTCCCACCGTCGGGAACAACCCCTGGCGCTGCGCTCTACGCCAATTGAGCGGTGGCTTATAACCGGTAACTGTCATTCCCCGTGTTTTGTCTACGCCAAAGGCGAAGCTGGAGTGTCCTCTCCAGTGATCCGGTGTTCTACCTTCCAGCGTTGGGTGTTGGTAGGATTCAAGCCTGGGCAGGAAAATATGGAGGACAAGATGTTGCCCATGCAGCATGTCCCCCCTCTCCACGTCACTGATGAATCCAAAGGAACAGCAGGGCTGCAACAGTTTGGCACCAGCACCGTCGCAGGAGCTGCCAGAACAATGTTGAGCACAACAGAGAACTGCCTTAGGGACTCCGACTCCGGATTTTTCCTCAGGATTGACTCCCGAAGCCTTTCCCATGACCGGGTGTGCCGCAAGGCAGCGGAGGTTTGAAATCAGGGTTTACCTTCCCCTAGATGGGCTACCTTCCCAGGTTGACGAGCCACCATCTACCCGAAGCATCTGGTTTTAAGGCGCCAGAGATCCGCCTTCGCCCCTTCTCCTATTAGTAAAAGCAGTTCCGCCGGGCTTAGAGACTAAACCACACGGGCAGGCTAGGAGTTGGACTTAGTTGTCAGAGGCTTTTCGAGATGCACGCCATAAGGAGCATTTTATGAGCACTGGGAGCTTAACCCCAGTGCTGCTCCTGGCTATGACAACCTTGGAACCCTTAATAATAAACACCTTCATTTAAAAACTGCATTTTGTGTTTACTTGTGTTATCTTTGTCTAATATTTAAATTTGTTTGATGATCTAAAACATCTAAGTGTGACAAAAAAATGAGAAATCAGGAAGGGGGCAAACACTTTTTCACACCACTGTAAATTTGTGATTTATTGCCATTCCATGAGGACTTTCTTATATTTTTTTTTAAGAATTTGCTATTTTCCATTCAACTTGTGAATTCATGATTTTTTCTTATAAATTTGCATCTTTTTGTAATAAACTTGGGCTTTTGTTCACATAAATTTACAATTTTTTTAATATAAATTTTCAACTTTTTTTCCTCACAAATTTGCAATTTTATCATGCATTTTTTTTTTTTAAATTGCAGTTTTTTTTTCTTGTGTTGGTCTGAGGAAGATAAAATATAAATTATCCACATGTGCACAAAATCCAATATCATGGTTTAACCAAAGTTTGGACCTAGAAGCAGGACACAACACACAGAAACACAGACTGAGGCAAGTGAGTGATCTTTTATTAAACTCTTTATAAGCAAAGCAGAGACACTGATCCTGCAGGGGGACAGAAAGGAAGAAGGGTAAGTGCTTGCAGAACCTGGATGGTAAGTATGGACTGAACATTTTCAAGAGAGAGTTCTTACTTGAGGAGTCCAGGCATCTGATAGGTAGGGGTCTCCAATCCATAGGTCACTGGCCACCGAAGGTCTTGAGATGAGAGTTCGTTAGGAGTTACTGTGCATGAGTACCAGTGTTGGACAAGTTACTAAAAAATAGTAACTAGTTACAGTTACTAGTTACTTGTTTTCAAAAGTAACTGAGTTACTTTTGAGTTACTGCATGATTAAAGTAACTAGTTACTTCGAAAAGTAACTTTCATGCTACTTTTAAATACACACTTAAATCATCTTGCACACATAGCAAGATAATTTAATTAATTTATTATATTAGGGGCTTATTAATGTCAGGCTGAAAACAGACCGTTTCAGACAGAGCTTTTAGAGCACGTTCAGTCTGCTTTATCCTGCCTTGAGAGCTCTTAATATGGGAAAAATCTGAAGAAAATCAACACAACATTGCCAGTAATTTCCTCATTTTGGAGTGAGAAATAGGATTTGTGGAGTGAGAGAGAGAGAAAAAGAGTTGAGTTGGCAACACTGCATAACGCTGTCAGTTTCTTACCTTTAATATTATGGATTTAATCCAATGTGCAGTGATCCAAAGAAAATGTCCATTATCCACAGTCCAAATGTCTGCTGTGATAGAGACATGATCCAGTCCTTTTGGAGATCAAATCCATTTTTGAATAATCTTTATCCAGGTATCAAGTAAATGTGTTTTAACTTGAGTGGATAACAGCTGTCTGATGGAAAATGACTTCATTCTGTAACGACGTATCTAGCAATCAGTCAGTTTAATTTTTGCTGGCTGACAAACAGTTCAGATCCATACCTGTGCTTGAAATCCAGCCGCTGTTCAGAAAACGTAAATCCACTAACATGGTGTTAGCTTAGCATAGCATAGCACTAGCTTTGCAGGACCTTGTTGCTCTTCTTAGACACTTCTGGAGATTGCAGTCGGTCTCAAACGCATTTAGCTTGCAACCCACCAATATGCTTTTATCTTTAACCATGACGGAAAAAAAAAATCTGTCTATTTCCACAAAAACAAAGTAGCTTCATCTTTTCCCAGCAGGAGCAAGCTCCATTTGTGGCTGCAGCAATGAAGAGGCTCTTTGACTGACGGCTTGTTAGCTAGGTAGGGTCAATTTGAATTTATTTGTGCTAAAAATATCTATCCATATTAATAAAATGAGTAACGTGAGTAACGCATCTGATCAAATTTCAGTAACTGTAGCGCATTACTGAATTTTTAAATAGTAATTTCATTACACAGCACGTTACTGCAAAAGTAGTGGCGTTACAGTAATGCATTACTCCCAACATCGGTGAGTACACTGTAAGTCCTTACATGAATTCCTAGTGAGGCAAGGGAGGAGTGGGTCCTTGTTGAGGTGAGTGTGAGTATCCAGATTTCCTGAGGGTGGTTAGTTTAACAATGATGAAGAATGTGGGTTTCTTACTTGGTTTGTCCTTTCCGTGGACGGATGAGCTAGGTGAGGTTCCAAGTCTGGAGAGATGGCAGCCAGGTTGGGGCAGATTGCTGGGTCAGCACGAGGAGCCTTGCTGGCAGGTGAGTAGGTTTAACCACCATGATGGTCCCCCAATGATGCACTCAGTGATTGGCTTAAGAAGCCACAGGACACCACCTGGACAGGGACGTCATCATCTGCCATCAATTAACCCCCAGGCTCCTAATGAGAGAGTGTTATGTAACAACAAAAAGTAATACAGTGGATATAAAAAGTCTACACACCCCTGTTCAAATGCCAGGTTCTTGTGATGTAAAAAAATGAGACCAAGATAAATCATTTCAAAACTTTTTCCACCATTAATGTGACCTACAACCTGTACAACCCAATTGGAAAAAAAAATCTTTTAAGGGGAGAAATTAAAAACTTACAATAACCTGTTTGCATAAATATGCACACCCTTAACTAATACTTTGTTGCAGCACCTTTTGCTTTTATTACAGCACTCAGTCTTTTTGGGTAGGAGTCTATCAGCATGGCGCATCTTGATGTGGCGATATTTGCACACTCTTCTTTCTCTCTACTCTCCAAATCTGTCAGATTGCGAGGGCATCTCCTGTGTACAGCCCTCTTCAGCTCACCCCACAGATGTTTGATTGGATTTAGGTCTGGCCTCTGGTTGGGCCATTCCAAAACTTTAATCTTCTTCTGGTGAAGCCATTCTTTTGTTGATTTGGATGTGTGCTTTGGGTCAATGTCGCGCTGAAAGATGAAGTTCCCCTTCTTCTTCATCTTTCTAGCAGACGCCTGAAGGTTTTGTGCCAACACTGACCGGTATTTGGAACTGCTGGTAATTTCCTCCACCTTGACTAAGGCCCGAGTTCCAGCTGAAAAAAAACAGCCCCGCAGTATAATGCTGCCACCACCATGCTTCACTGTAGATGTGGTGTTCTTTTGGTGATGAGCAGTGTTATGTTTGCGCCAAATATACCTTTTGGAATTATGGCCAAAAAGTTCAACCTTGGTTTCATTAAACCATAACACATTTCCCCACATGCGTTTGGAAGATTTCAAATGTGCTTTTGCAAAATGTAGCTGAGCTTGGATGCTTGTCTTTGTAAGATAAGGCTTCTGTCCTTGTCGCCCTAGACGGGAGATTGTTGTCACATGTACTAAACAGCCGGTACTTGCCAGAAATTCCTGCAGCTCCTTCAGTGTTGCTGGTGGCCTCTTGGCAGCCTCCCTGACTAGTTTTCTTCTTGTCTTTTCATCAATTTTGAAGGGACGTCCAGTTCTTGGTAGTGTCACTGTTGTGCCATATTTTCTCCACTTAATGATGGCTGTCTTCACTGTGTTCCATGGTATATTTAATACCTTGGAAATTACTTTGTACCATTCTTCTGACTGATACCTTTGAACAATGAGATTCCTCTGTTGCTTTGGAAGCTCTCTGCGAACCATGGCTTGTGCTGTAAGATGTGACTACAAAAATGTCAGGAAAAGCCTACTAGAACAGCTGAACTGTATTTGGGGTTAAATAAGATAAGCCTTTATTAGTCCCACAACGGGGAAATTCCAGGATTGCAACAGCACAGGGATAGCAACACTCAGAGCAACAATTAGAAGGCAAGAAAAAAAACAAGCAAGCAAGAGCAGCTAATATACATATGTACATATTACTATAAAATATACGTATATATACACACACACACACAGACACACAGTGCAGAGCATTGTAGCTGGATGGAATAAATTTATATGAATATATGAACACACAGTGCAGAGCATTGTAGCTAGATGGAATAAATATGTAAATATATAAACACCCACAGTACGGAGCATTGCAGCTAGGTGGAATAAATATGCAAGTATATAAACACACACAGTGCGGAGCAATGTAGCTAGATGGAATAATATGTAGATATATAAAAACACAGTGCGGAGCATTGTAGCTAGATGGAATAAATATATAGATATATAAATATAAACACACCCAGTGCAGAGCATTGTAGCTAGATGGAATAAATATGTAAATATATAAACACACACAGTGCAGAGCATTGTTGCTAGGTGGGATGAAACAGCATAACCGTCTATTTAGTTATCCTACATGGTATGATTATGTGCCCATACATATTCTCACCCTCCATAGCGACCGGTATGTTCCTAGTTGTATGCCGGAGAGGACCATTGTGTAAGTCTATTGCATCCTTTGCATTCAAAAAAAAACTATTAGGTTGTTACGTCTTTTTGCTATCTCTGCAAGCAGCCCTGCTTAGGTTGTACAGTCTGACAGCCGTTGGTAGGAAGGACCTACGAAACCTCTCGGTTGTGCACCTGGGATGATGTAGTCTGCTGCTAAATGAGCTCCTCAGTGCATCCAGTATGTCCTGCATAGGGTGGAACTCGGACTCCAGCAGAGATGACAGTTTAGCCACCGTCCTTCTCTCTCCTATCTCCTCCATCGGTTCAAGGCGCTGCCCCAGGACAGAGCTAGCTTTCTTAATCAGTTTGTTCAGTCTCTTCCTATCGGCTGCAGTAATGCCACTGCCCCAGCAGACCACTCCAAAAGTGATGGCTGATGCCACCACCGTGTCATAGAATGACTTCAGCAGCGCCCCTTGTACACCAAAAGACCTGAGTCTCCTCAGCAGGAACAGCCTGCGCTGTCCCTTCTTGTAGAGTGCGTCAGTATGGTGTGACCAGTCTAGTTTATTGTTCAGATGAATACCCAGGTACTTATAGGATGTCACCATCTCGATGTCTGTTCCCTGTATATTTACTGGTGCTGTGAGGGGCTGCCCATGCCTGCGGCAGTCCACCACCAGCTCCTTAGTTTTCCTCGCGTTGATCTGGAGGCAGTTCCGATGGCACCAGTCCACAAAGTCCTGGATAAGCCCTCTGTACTCAGCTTCATCTCCGTTGGAGATGAGACCAACGATCGCAGAGTCATCAGAGAACTTCTGTAGATGGCAATGTGTTGTGTTGTGTGAGAAGTCCGCAGTATAAAGAGTGAACAGGAAGGGAGCCAGCACCGTTCCCTGGGGGGCCCCCGTGCTACTGATGATCGTGTCAGAAACACAGTCCCGGGTTCTCACAAACTGAGGCCGGTTCGTGAGGTAGTCCAGGATCCATGATGACAGGTGCTGGTCCACCCCTGCGCGCAGCAGCTTGTCCTTCAGGATCATCGGTTGGATGGTGTTGAAAGCACTGGAGAAGTCAAAGAACATGATCCTCACCATATTCCCGGGCTTCTCCAGGTGGGACAGAGAACGGTGAAGGAGGAAGATCACCGCATCCTCCACCCCAATGCCATGCTGGTAGGCGAACTGGAGTGGATCCATCGCTGGTTCCACCAGGGGGCGGAGATGAGCAAGGAGCAGTCTCTCCAGGGTCTTCATCAAGTGGGACGTCAAGGCCACCGGTCTATAGCTGTTCAGGTCTTTGGGGTGGGAAGTTTTTGGTACAGGTACCACACAAGATGTTTTCCACAGCTGTGGTACCCTCCCCAGTTTCAGGCTCATGTTGAAGATATACGTCACAATCCCACACAGCTGGTCTGCACAGGACTTGAGGAGCTTTGCGCTGATGCCGTCCGGTCCCGACGCCTTCCTCGCCTTGATCTTCCTCAGCTCCGTCCTCACCTGGGTCTTGGTCAGGGTCAGGATGGGGGGCTGTGTGTTGGGAGTGGGGGGGGGGTGTCGGTGGAGTGGGGAGTGGGCAGCAGGACTTGATTTCTTAGAGGCAGCAGTGGTTGTTGTGCAGACAGGGGGGAGGGCGGTTGGTCAAATCTATTGAAAAACAGATTCAGGTTGTTTGCCCACTCCCTGCCCCCCGTGGCCTGGGGGGAGGTATTCTGGAGCCCCGAGATGGTTTTGAGGTTTCTCCAGACCCCGCTGATGTCGCTCTGTTGCAGCTTGTCCTCCATCTTCTTCCTGAAGCTGTCCTTGCCTTCTCTGATCTTTCTCCTCAGCTCCCTCTGTACGGACTTCAGCATCTCCCTGTTCCCCGACCTGAAGATCCTCTTCTTCTCTCTCAGAAGTGCTTTTATCTCAGGGTTGATCCAGGGTTTGTTGTTTGAGTGACGCCGTATGGTCTTGGTGGGAACGGATTTGTCCACACAGAAGCTGAGGTAGCCCGTGAAGGTGTGAATGAGGCCATCGATGTCCTCACCATGTGGATCGCAGAGCTGCTTCCAGGCAGTGGCTTCAAAACAGTCCTTTAGAGTGTCCATTGTCTCCTCAGACCATAACTCCACAGTGTGCATGGCCGGAGGTTGTCTGTGCACTAGGGGTTTGTACACCGGTCGGAGATGAACCAAGTTGTGATCCGATCTCCCAAGTGGGGGGAGTTGTGATGAGGTGTACGCCTCCTTAGTGTTTGCGTAGAACAAATCCAGTGTTTTATTGTCTCTAGTGTGGCATGTGACATACTGGGTGAAAGTGGGCAGAATGGGAGACAGTGAAATGTGGTTGAAATCGCCTGAGATGAGGAGAAGAGCATCTGGGTGTTCTGTCTGCAGCCTGCTGGTTACTGAATGGATGACGTCACGCGCTGTCCCAGCGTTCGCCGTCGGATTTGCATAAACAACAATGCAGATCACGTGTGAGTGTTCTCTCGGGAGATATGTAGGCCTCATGCTAACAGCTAGCAACTCAATGTCTTTGCTGCAGTGTCGTTGTTTAACAGTGATATGTCCCGGTCTGCACCAGTTGTTGTTAACATACATTATCACTCCACCGCCCCTAGTTTTGCCACTCTCTGGTGTTCGGTCAGCTCGTATCATGTGAAAACCCTCCAGCTCAATGTTAGCATCTGCTGCTAGTTCAGTTAGCCACGTCTCAGTAAACAAAAGGAGAGAGCACTCCCGGTAAGTGCTATCATAACGGGAGATAGCCGCTAGCTCATCTAACTTTCCCAGTATCGACCGTACATTTCCCATGACAACAGATGGAAGGGAGGGTCTGTACCTTATATTTTTTGTCCTCCGCCTTACTCCAGCCCGGCAGCCGCGACGCTTTCGCCTCAATTCTCTCGGTATGTCGAGTTTTTCCAGTGGGACCGGGTGGCGGTTAAATGCTAGCAGCTCTTCCCTGTTGTATCGTATCCTGCTATAAACAGTGGCTCCGTCCACCGGCTCAGGAGACATTTGGGACGATCTGTGTGTCCGTGATATAAGTGGGGTGAAAAAAAAAAAAAAAAAGTGATCAAAAGAGAGAGGAAGGGAAAAAAAAAACTCGGAATCGAGCCGCTGTTGCAAAAGGCAGCCTACTGGTGTGGCGCTTGTGTTATCTTTTAGATAGAGGCACTTTAAATGATGGCAGGTGTGTGCTGACTCCTATTTAACATGAGTTTCAATGTGATTGGTTAATTCTGAACACAGCCACATCCCCAGTTATAACAGGGTGTGCATACTTATGCAAACAGGTTATTGTAAGTTTTTTTTATTTTTCCCCTTAAAAGATTTCAGCTTGTTTTTCAATTGGGTTGTACAGGTTATAAGTCACATTAATGTTGGAAAAAGTTTAGAAATGATTTATCTTGGTCTCATTTTTTTATATCACAAAAACCTGGCATTTGAACAGGGGTGTGTAGACTTTTTATATCCACTGTATATAGCAAGATGGTTCTGTGCTCACCCAGATCCATGACATCCAAATCATTGAAAAATCAACTGCAATACAGTCAGTATTTGCTGAGCATGAACAACCCCCCCCCCCCCAATCATTTCAAATATGTGCAATTCAACTCAAATTAGCCAAATTAAAAGTAATGTATGATTAGGTGTACCTGAGTAAAAGTGCAGCATTTTCTATTAAAATGTTCTTGAGCAAGAGTAAAAAGTGTTCTGCAATAAAGCTAATTCCCTTCCACAGCATGTGGGACACCTGTGGTGTAGGGGTGGTGTTTTTCTCCATTTCTATAAACCTAGGCACAGTCCTCTTGTTGCTCTGTGTGTTAACATTCCTTTCCCCATTCTGTTATGCTGAGCACCAAGGTAGAAGAGCATCCACTCCACACCCGGGAGGCAGTGGTTCAAATCCCGGCCAGGTCATGCCGAAGGCCATGTAAAAACGGAACTTCCTGCCGTCCAGCTTGGTGCTCAGCAATAATGGAACGGAGGAGGGAAATTTGTGGCGACGCCTTGCATGACAGCGACCCCTCTGATTCTATATACTGTACGTATATACTGTATGTGTGATTAACATTGCAGATAAAGAGAAACATAATCTCGTTCTACTGTACATGATTGGCTGTATGGATTTGAATGACAATAAAGATGGGTTATCCTTAAAGTACCATTTTTCTGTGGTCTTTGGTATGATCCGCTGGAGCATGAACCCACAACCTCCCTATTACGGGGTAGATTCTCTAACAGTAGGCCACCACTCCTGCAATAAACCCTCTCGCAAAAGTACAATTTTGTGGAAAAAGTAATTTGAGCACATTTGCATAAAGGTAACTTGTTACTTAAAACCTATCCTGACAAGTTGCTATAGTAGGTGTGCAGTTTACTTTCCAATTACAACCAAAGGGATGCCACATTTTGTTTCAAAACTATAAAAAAGTTCAAGACTTTTACCTTAAGGTTTTATATTGGGATAATCACCTGAACCAGAAAGAAGCTGCACTGAAAAAGCTTACATCTCATACACTGAATGGCATATTTTAGTTTATTCATGCTATATATATTTTTTTTTGGTACAACTCAAATTTTGGCATTCCTGGAGTCTTGCAAGTACATGTAATAGAAACCTGTATCCCAATAAAACTGTACATTGATGAAAGTGTGTAGGAACTCTGAAGATGTAACCACTGACTCCCTGATTAATGAGTGAACAAATATGATGTGACACCAGCATGGGGAAAGACAAACCAAGGCACAAACCAAGCTGAACTTTACACGTCAATGATTTCTATTTATTTTTAAGGAAGGAATGTGAAGGTACAAACACACTGGAAATATACTCACTGCCAATGAAAACACAATTTTTGTATAAATATTTTTCGGCCCATCCTATCTCAGCTTGACTAATAGTGTTTGTATGACTCAAAATACGACTAGAACTCATTTTCAGTGGTTGTACTCATTGTCACGACTCACTTCCTTTGAGCTCTCCCTGTATAGTATTTTTGATCTTGTTTGTTTTTGGTATTCATCAAAATGGGTGATTTTAAGGAGTGGTCATCCTCCCTATATAAAGGTATACAAAAACACACAGCACTATGTTGTGAAATCTCCATGATGACACAACGTGGCTGTGTTCCAGCAGGACAATGCCGCCCAAGACATCAGGGAGTACCTGCAGCAACAGAACTTTGATGTCCTTTCTTGGCCTTCTTTTTTTCTGGATTTATCCCCCATTGAACACTTCTGGGATCAACTTGGGTGGCATGTTTCAGCTAGAGCACCGACGCTGCAGAACAGAAAGGAATTGGTCGTGGCATTGCACGAGCAGTGACTTTATTATCCCCAGGACAACATTATATGGCTCGTAAGGTCCGTGAGGAGCTGTATTGCTGCCTGCATTAACGCAAATGGAGGCCAAGTTCCATATTGAACTTTGTTTTTAAGACAGATGTTTTGTTGTGATTTCGGAAGGTCGGGTGTAGAACGGCACCGAAGGCGTTATTTCACAAATGTTTTTATTCAGCGATGCAGGAAGAAAGCAGGTGTACATACCAGTAGTCCTGGCTGTGTGTGTGTGCCACGTACGTGACGTGACGACGTGATGACATCATTCTACATCCCCCTTCTTTAGTATAGAACTTTGGTACAAAGAGAACACTATTGACTCTTGGATTGGTATGAGAAAACATGTCACATTCCTGTGAGAGTGAGTATACTGTGACGAATAAACAACTAGTAAAATAACTTTCAATGGCACCACATAACATACCTATCTTGAAAATAAACTAATGCCTGGCTTGCAAATAAAATAAATTCCCGTGACACAACATAACTGATCTAATTTGAAAATGAACTTATGCCTGGCTTGTAAATATGTCTATATTTCAACACGAAACTACAAAACATCAGCTTCAGTAAATGTCACAATCAGTCTGTATTGTACTTGGGATTAGGCTTCAGGAGTCTACCAAACCTGGAACGGGCCAGGGGGGTCTCGGTGACTTGTGGGAGCGATGGCTCTCCGAGGAGGCCAGGCGTGTGGTCAGTGTGCGCAGCAGGAAGCCTGGGAGGAGCGTGCACAGCGGCCTGCCTGGGGGAAGTGTGCACGGCATCATGCCTGGGAGGAGATGCGGGCACAGCGGCCTGCCTGGGGGAAGTGTGCACTGCATCATGCCTGGGAGGAGATGCGGGTAGACTGGGCACAGTCTCACTGCTGGTCTTCTGTGTTGGTGAGTCTGCCGGTGAGGCTGGATCTGGTTCTGGTTCTGTTGGTGGTGGTTCTGTGACTGGCAGCAGGTGTCGCCGGTTCCGGCGGTATTCTTTTCCTCCTGATTCCACCACGTAAGACCGTGGCTCTGCTGCGATTCTTTTGATGATGCCAATTTTGTCATGTCCTTTCTCTGTTTGCAGGCGTACTACTTGAGAGCTTTGGAGCGGGGGAAGTGGCCGGCTGCCACGATTGTAGAATCCTTTTTGTGCTTGCCTCTTCTTTGACAGGTGGGTGTGGATCGACTCTGGATTCTTGGACATTGGCTTAAGCAGGTGCCTGCTGATGGGAATATTTGTGCGTGTCTCTCTGGACATCAGTCTTTGTGCAGGTGAGCCCAGCGTGCCGTCTCGTGGGACATTTCTGATGCTCAGAAGATTGAGGAACAGGTCAGTACCGTCTCTTTTGGATGTTTCCAACAGTCGTTTTGCACTCCGTACGGCTCTCTCTGCCAGCCCGTTTGCTTGATGATACTCAGGGCTGCTGGTGACATGAGTGAAATCCCAGCTTTTCGCAAAGTCTTGGAACATCTGACTAGTGAATTGTGTTCCACAGTCTGACAGCAGCTTGTGGGGGACTCCGTGGACTGAGAAGTGACGTTTCAGCTTGTTAATTACACATTGTGATGTGATTTTCTTGACTGGATCCAGTTCATACCATCCTGAATAGGAGTCTACCAGGACCAGGTAGTGCTGGCTGTTCCATTCGAACAGATCTGTTGCCACTATTGACCACGGGAGCTCTGGGACTGTGTGTGGTTGCATTGGCTCCTTTTGCTGATGTGGTTTAAGGGCATTGCAAGTGCTGCATGACTGTACATAATTGTCAATGTCTCTCGTCATTGTGGTCCAATAGACTATGTTGCGTGCTCGCCGCTTGGTGGCTTCAGCACCGGGGTGTCCTTTATGGAGCAGCAGGAGATATTCTTTGTGCAGCGTTTGTGGAATTGTTGCTCTTGTACCTTTCATGATTATTCTATCTTCCACACAGAGCTCATCACGGAACGGGAAGAATTCTTTCACTGTGTCGGGTACTTTGCTCAACCTATCTGGCCATCCATGCTTGATGATGTTGCTCAGGGCCTGGAGGGCGGTGTCTTTCGCTGTATGTGTGCGGAGTTCTTCCTGACGACTGGATGAGATGTGCTGCACCGTCATTACCTCGAAGTCCTCACGTTCAGTGACATGTGAGGCTATGGCGTTGCTCGGTGCACGGGACAGCATGTCTGCCAAGTGCAATTCCTTTCCTTTCTTGTAAACTAGCGTGAGGTTGAACTTGTGCAGCTTCAGCATCATGCGTTGTAAACGCGCAGGCGCTGTGTGGAGAGGTTTCTTCAGGATGGAGACCAGGGGCTGATGGTCTGTCTCCACGATCACTGGTTTTCCGTATATGTAGTCATAGAATTTGAAACAGGTGAAAACGACAGCAAGCAGCTCTTTTTCAATTTGTGCATATTTTCTTTCTGTTTCAGTAAGAGTGCGAGAGGCATATGCGACAGGACTGCCATTCTGGAGACATGCACCACCAAGGCCATACTGCGAGGCGTCACATGTCAGAGTGACTGGTGTTTGTACGTCATAGTACCGGAGTACTGGAGGTGACGTCACACACTGTTTCAGAGTGTCAAATGCATTTTGTTGTTGTTCAGTCCAAGTCCATGCTGTGTCTTTATGCAGGAGCTGGTGGAGAGGTGCTGCAATGTTGCTGTGGTTGGGAATGAACTTGCCCAGGTAATTTATCGTACCCAGGAAGCGTTGTAGAGCAGCTTTGTCCTGGGGTCAAGTCAGTGATCGCTTGGATCTTTGCTGGATCGGGTTTCAACCCTTGTTCAGTGAAGACATGGCCCACGTAGCTGACTTCCTTTAGCTGGAATCTGCATTTTTGGGGGTTCAGCCTTAATTTCACGTTCCTTGCCCTGTTGAGCACTTTTTGAAGGTTCTCGTCGTGTTCTTTAAGATTTCTTCCACCGATTATGATGTCATCAACAATTATTGCGCAAGGGAGGCCGGCAAATATTTGCTCCATGGATCTCTGGAAGACCTCAGACGCTGCATTGATACCATATGGCATTCTCAGGTATCGATATCGCCCAAATGGAGTGGCGAAAGTGGTGAGGAATGATGACGTTTGGTCCAGTTTGACCTGCCAAAAGGAGCTCTTGGCATCAAGCACAGAAAACACGGTTGCGCCTGCCATTTGTGCAGCAACTTCCTCGACTGTGCGCATGGGATGATGGGGGCGCATAATTGCTTCATTTAGGTCTCTTGGGTCGATGCACACACGGATCTTGTCAGTGTCCTTTTTGTGTGTCGCTACCATTGAGGATACCCATTCAGTGGGTTCTGAAATGGGTGTGATGACTCCTTGCTGCACCATGTTTTCCAGTTCTGCTTTCACTTTGTCCATCATGGCAACTGGAATGCGGCGAGGGGGCCGGATGACGGGTGTCACATTCTGGTCCAGTTTCATGTGATAGGTTACTGGGAGTGAACCTAGTTCGCCATTGAAAAGCTCAGCATAGTTATTAAACCACTTTTGAGAGGAGCTCGGTTCGGTCACGTTCACCTGGAAAACCTGGTCTTTCAGAGTCATCAGGTCCATCTTCATGCAGTCCGGGAGCCCTAGCAGTGGTTGCACTTTGCCGTTTACTACATGGAAACGCAGGTTGTAGGATCTTTGGTCACTGGTCTGGCACTTGAACAACACAGTCCCCTCAGTGTTTATCACCGTGCCTCCATAAGCGATGAGCCTGGCCTTGTTGTCTTTGTTTATTTTTTCTGTGTTTCTCACATACCTGAATGCATCCAGGGAGATTACGTTACACTTTGCGCCAGTGTCTACTTTCAGTTTGAGTGTCTTGCCATTGAGTTTTACATTGCAGTGTAGTTCTTCTTTCACATCATCAGTAGACAGTGTGTTTATCTTATTTGCGGCTGGTGACAGCCCGTTGATGTCGAATGATTCGGAGTCCTCGCCGTCACTGTCGGAGTCTGCTTGGGCTATTTGGTTGACAGGTTTGTACTGCTTGTTTCTTGCTGCCGATCTGCAGTAGTTTTTGAAATGGTTGGGCTTTTTGCAGTAATTGCATTGCTTCCCATATGCCAAACAGAGTTCCTTCTTCGCTGGATGTTCATGTCCACAGTTGGTACAGCTTATGTTGTCTGATTTGGGACTGTAATGTTCTTTGTACTGCTTGTGGCGAACTGTTTTTTGCATTCTGCGGTCTTGGCGTATTGCATCCACATTTGTTGAACTACGTGGTGTTGTTGCTAGAGTTTTAGTATGTTGTTCTGTTTGTTCATTGATTTGGCATATTTTGATGGCCTTTAGTAGTGTTAAATCGCTCTCTCTCAGTAGTATCTTCCTCACGCTATCGGAGCTGATACCAACAACCAGCCGGTCACGAATTAAGTCGTCATGCAATGCTCCAAAGTCACACGTTTTAGCCTTATTTCGGAGTGCGCTTACATAAGCCTCTATGGTCTCACCGGGTTTTTGGTTCCTTGTGTTGAATGCATGTCTCTCCATTGTGATGTTTGTCTGTGGACTGCAGAGGTATCTGAACTTTCTTTTTAGGCATTCTGGATCCTCCCGTGACTCTGCCGGACGGATCTCCTCCCCCTCGTTATTCCGTTGAGCTGGTGCATAGGTGAACGTGCGTTCCCTTTCAATAGCCTCGCTACCTGCCAAATTGAGGAGTATGTAGGCTTTGGTTCGGTCAGGCTTGTCGTTGTGGGCAGCCGCGATGAAAATGTCGTATTCTTGTTCGAACACTCGCCAGTTTTCTGCAATTTTGTCGTTGAACACAAGCGGGTCCGGACGGCGGAATCCATCAGCCATGCTAGCGTTAGCTGGGGGAGGCACACGTGTACCACAGGATACGCTTCTAACGTCTAACTAAATAATTAGTTGACTTACTGGGTCTATGTAGAGTTCGGCAGGAAAATTAGTTTCCGCTGCTTTACTTCTGACACCATGTAGAACGGCACCGAAGGCGTTATTTCACAAATGTTTTTATTCAGCGATGCAGGAAGAAAGCAGTTGTACATACCAGTAGTCCTGGCTGTGTGTGTGTGCCACGTACGTGACGTGACGACGTGATGACATCATTCTACATCGGGGTGCTTCTGTTTTGTTCAATTTTGAAGCTTGTTGAAACACAGATTTCCACTTGTTGATCTTTGATATTGTTTTGAAGAGGTCTAAAAATAATGTGCATCCTTTAACTGACCATTTCCATAAAAAACTGTAAAAATATCAAATTTTTCTAGAGTGTTGCCTTTGCATTGGCAATGATTGAGTGATTGAGTTTTTTGTGTTGAAGTGTGTTAAGTGAATCTAGCCATCACTCATTGCTGCTGATAAGGAGTTTGAATCCTAAATATGAATTAACAAAGTATTCCAAATTTGATTTTTTTAGAGCATAAAATTGAGATTTTGAGTGATTGGTGTTTTTCAGAAATGTCATGCTGGATTTGCTGCTGCTGTATTTAATATAGAGCCTCAGCAGATTTTATATATTTTTTTTTATCTTCATGCATAAAATTATGACTCATTTACCTAGTTATTTTGTGTGTACAAGATAAGAAGTCATACACTAAGAAGAATCAGAAGGCTCGTCATGCTGGCTCAGAATTTTGTTTTTCTGTTCTAAACTCTAATGGCCTGTTAGCCATAACGGCTTGAACAGAAACTTAAACATGTGGCACAAAGAAGCAGCTCGAGGGTTCTTGGATCTCTTTGGCATGTGTCCTGTCATATTGTTACTGTCTGCAATAAAGAAATATGTAGAAAAATATCTTAAAGGGTAAATATAATCTGCTGCCAATTCAATCCACACAGGAATTCATGGCGCTTCCTGAACTGGTGTCTCCTGAACTCCCCGGGGGGCAAATAGTCCTTTCTGTCCCATCTGAGACCCCCCGGTACCACTTCCTCCTTCAGTCCATTATTCCCTCTTCCCCACGGCTCCTGACTCTGTGTGGAGAATCCCCCACACCGTGCCACCACACTAGCACTGATGCCTGTTGAATATGGCATGTAGTGTTTGAGGGTGGTAGTACTACAAAAGCAAAAGGAATCAAGCTTCATCCATATACTGTATATACAGACATACACCAGTGACACAATGCATCTGGCATGCATTAAGCATTCTGATACAGAAAGAGCAGTAGCAAGGTTATCATATAGAAACTTGCTGCACGAATTAACATTTTAGACATCTGCTGACTGAGATGTTAAGTGGTTAATTTGTACTCAGTCACTTCAGTCATTCCCATCTTAATCAGTTACCCTGCAGAACGGTTCATGGAGTCCCATGAAATCCTTTTTCTATTGTTGGATCAATAATTTTATAATATTGTGTTCTGAGTTTTGGACACCAACGTTATGGAAAGGTCAAGTAAAAACAAAAAGACTGGGAAATGTGGCATTTATAAATTACAGTACAACCCTACAAATACTACAAATATCTTGGGATGATTATTGATAGTAATTTAAAGTTTGAAGAGAACTATGAAAGGGTGTGCAAAAAGGGTCAGCAACATTTGCATTGCTTGAGAAAACTTGCACGCTTCCAAATTGACCGAACCATAATGACAATGTTTTATCGGGCTTTTATTGAATCTGGTTTATCCTTTTCTTTAGTGTCATGGTTTGGTCAGATAAAACTGAAACAGAGGAAATCCTTGGATCAGGTAGTTAGATGGTCCAGTCGTTTGCTTGGTGAGTCACAGCTGAGCCTGACATCCCTGTACACCAGACAAGTACAGAGGATGGCTACCTCCATTTTAAATGATGACTCCCACCCTTTGCACTGCAACTTTCAGCTTCTTCCCTCAAGACGGAGGTTTGCTGTCCCAAAAAGTAGAACCCAGCGCTACAAAAACAGCTTTATTCCTGCTGCTGTCAAAGAGTTGAACAAGCTGTAACAATATATTGCACATAATTTAGGTACCTATTTATTAACTCCATTTTATATTTACTTATTTTTGTAGGATGTTACTTGGGTTCTAAATATTTTATTGAGTTTTAGACCTCTGAGTTTTTAACCTCTTTGACTAGTTTTTAACTGTTAATGACTCTTTTCTCTTACCTCTGGTTTTTCTCTCATCTCTTTGTCTTTTTATACCCTGATTGATGGAGCCTTGAGTATTTTTATCATGTTCATAGTCAATTTCATGTGTGCCTGTGTTTGTGTCTATGTTGAATGTAATTTGTGGCTTGTAAATATGGATGTCACCAGACTGCAAAACAAATCTACCTACGGGTACAAATAAAGTAACCTGAACCTGAACCTGAACCCATCATAACGGTAGGCCAAAACAAAAGGAAAATGACATAAAGCCAATAAAATACTAACAGTATGTAAGTACAGGCATGATGGCCACCAGATGTCACTGTTCTTAGTTAGAATGAAGACTCAAAGCTTTGAATCTTTTTTTTTGCAGAATTAGGAGGAAAACCTCAGAGCTTCACTTAAGCCCCATTTCCACCAGTATCACCTTGGCTTTACTTTTTTTTACTTGTTTCGGTTTTTCGCCATTTCCACCCAAGTCCTCACGGTTTAACCGTTACGATTTTCGTGCCTGTTCAGAGGCAGGGTACAGCCGAGCGAAAAGCGAGGTGTGAATTGACATCAATCGACTGCTAAACGCTGATTGGTCAGGGCGTAACGTCACCAAACGCGTCCGTTTTGTTTTCTGTTGAAGCTACACGACCGCCATTTGTAATTTCAGCGAGTAACCGCGGTGACTGGATTCACAATTGTGTTCTCATATAACGATGTCCACGCGCAAGTTTATTCCATGAACAAACGAGGAGGTGCGGACTTTTCTGTCCCTCGTAGCCGATGACTACATCCAGAGCGAGTTGGTGGGGCAACTTGCAATGAAAAAATATACCAGGAAGTGTCCGGCCTGCTATTATGGCAGCGAATTTGGACTCGACACTGCCACGGAATTGGAAAACGGTGACGGTGAGTGTTGTTTTGTTATTGTCCGTCTTCTTGCCTTTCGGTCAAAAGCGCACTTTATTTTAGCAATAAAGAAAGTTGTTTGATTGTGGGCAATTGTGGTGATGGCTAGCCCGCTAATAGCTAGCTACCTCTGTACCTTGCTGCTACCTGGCATCAAGCTGCTGAATCGCGCTTTTATTTCAGTATTCACGTGAACAAAACGCTGACGTAAGCTTATTGTATTCTGGTTAAAAAGTTTTGTGTTTGCGGTACATGTTGCACTTTGTTTGTGAGCTTTATTGTGTGTTTTTTCCTTCTATACACAGTTTTCAAATCCCTTGGGTCCGCCTCACTGGACTGCCCCGGCATCTCCCGGTCAAGTGCTGGTAAGGCACAACAAACTGAAAATTACCACCCGGTTGTTTTTATATGTGATTGTTTTCTATAGACGCATAACAAGGAATTTAAAATGTCTTTCTACGTTTATAAAAATACTAGATTCAGGGGTGTTCATAGCCACAGTGGCCCAGTGTTATAGGTGTGTTGGTGGTGAAATACTGTTGTATTTTCACAAAAAAAAAAGGAGCACATGTACCGACTTCAAATCAAAATGCTTGATTGAAATTCTTCAAGTCAGCTAACACTATTAACCCATTCTGATTTATGAGGCCACAGTACAAAGAAATTCTTTTAAAAATAACCCATTAAATCAAAATACTTTTTACAATTAATCCTTTTTGAAATGAAGGGGGGCCTAACCACATCTCCACAGAAGTTTCTAAAGTCCACTCTACTGAGGGGCAACAACATGACAGTTGAGCTTAAATACAGCAACGAAGCATCCCACCACAGGCTTTCAACAGTTTAATTCCATAATATTTTTTCTGACATGTTTTGATCCGGTGTTATCTAAATACAATGACTTCTGTCTTTCATATAGGCAAGCTGAAGAGGTCCAGCAACATTGCAGACCTTGCATCACTGATGGCCCAGAATCATGCTGAGGAGATGCGGATCCGTGAAAGGATGCTCGAACAGCGCGAAAGACACCTGCAGTTAGCCGCATTAAGAAGGGATGAGCTGACAGAGACGGCTTCCTTCCGCGGAGCCTTCGTAAACCATTTTGGCAGTCTGGCCGAAGTACTGAAAGCTCCCCATTTGTTAACATGTTTTGGGAATATTTGTAATGTAATAAAATGTTAGTCTTTTGGATAAAAGTGTGGTTTGTATATTATAACACTGGATGATAAAGGCGAATAATTACATACACATTCCATTGCCTCATATGACCCTAATCCTGCTGTTCAGCCATAAAGGTGTCAAGATTTTTAATGGTAATGTAATTGTTATTGTTAAATTTAATAAATATTACCACTGCTGTATCCATTGCTCTACATTGGGTACAGTTTTTAAGTAAAATTGTAAGCAGTTGCACAGGTGTAATTTACATTCAGCAGTAGACACTGATAAAGGTGAAAGTCGAATTGGGTAAAAGGTAAGTACATGTGAATTGAATGTTATATCGGCATTCCAAATTCTGAGAATTCCAATAAATTATAAGCAGTCTAGTATAATATAAAGCGAAAATACCCATACATGTAAACCCAAATATAACATTTTTGATGTTGTAAACGTTGACATGTATATGATAAACCTATGCTATTGTGATTCAATAGATCCATAGCGATCTTTGGTTTGAAAAAGAAAATTATATTTTGGTGTTGGGCAGTGTGACAATGTCAGTGTATTTAGTAGGATTAAAAAAAGTTTCATCATAAAATTTCTAGGTTCATTGGCAATTCCATCAAACCAAAACTGAGTTGTCTAGCTGCAGCATATTTTTTTTTTTTTTGGAGTCATTTCTACGTTGTTTTAGTGTGTAATTAGCCACCACTGAACAGATAACCCTTATAAATAACAATAGATGGGAAAAATGATACACAATGGGCCTAGATTTGGATTGGCTTTTTTATAATATCAATTATTTGGTAAGTTAAAGTTAACTGGAAGTATAACAAGTTTCCACATATAATTCCAAGGTCAATTGGCAATTCCATCAAATCAAAAGTGAGTTGTGTAGCTGCAGCATTTTCTTTGCAGTCATTTTCTACGTTGTTTTAGTGTGTAATTAGCCACCACTGAACAGATAACCCTTACAAATAGCAATAGATTGTACAATGATACTCAAATGATACACAATACAAAAAATGGGCCTAGATTTGGATTGGCTTTTTTATAATATTTTTTAATTATTTTGTAAGTTAAAGTTAACTGGAAGTATAACAAGTTTCCACATATAATTCCAAGGTCAATTGGCAATTCCATCAAACCAAAAGTGCATTGTATAGCTGCTGCTT
Source organism: Pholidichthys leucotaenia (assembly GCA_020510985.1). Classification (NCBI taxonomy): domain Eukaryota; kingdom Metazoa; phylum Chordata; class Actinopteri; order Cichliformes; family Pholidichthyidae; genus Pholidichthys; species Pholidichthys leucotaenia. Next base: position 327,733,687 of record CM035840.1, on the reverse strand, counting down.
TTTTTGGGAAGTCAGTTTATCATCAGTGTATCATTATTATACAATATACAAAATGGGTCTAGATTTGGATTGGCTTTTTTATAATATTATAAATTATTTGGTAAGTTAAAGGGGTTTAGGATTAAGCTTCTGCATAATTTTAAATTACCCCAGTGTTTCAGCATTTAATTAACCGTCTGTTAACATTTAACCGTTTTGAACAACAGAGGCGACGTAGTTTAAAAGTGCACAACATTTTATTTAAAAAACACGTTTGACATATGTATGCACATGAACACTGAACAAATGAAATGATCTCTGCTTCATATGCAGCTGCTTCAGATTCCTCCTGGGCAACCGCTAGTCTCCTCTCCTGCTCCAACGTGTGTTGTCTCAATCCACGTCGTCTTCTCCTGTAAAATTCTCTTGTCTCGTTAAAGACATTCATTGTGTTAAAAACCGTGGAAATCCTCCGCTCGTAATCCGCTATTTTTTTCTGTGTTGTTGATGAGTCAGTCTCGTCCTTTATACGTCAGCAGTGTAGCGCCACCTCGATCCCGCCCACCCCAGCAATACTCGGCTTTCCGCGGTTGTGATGGAGGCGCAGCCGCGGGAGAAACAAGTAGTAAAGAAAAGAAAAGAGTAGCGCAGAACTATATAGTGGAAATGTGGCTTTAGGCTTCACCTGCCTATCATTACTGAAGAGCTGTAGTATTTGTTGTTATTTAAAAACAGCCTACCATGTACATTTACTGCCGTTTACACCCTGTTAATGCTTACTTTACTCCTGCTCTGATCAACCCGGACTCCAGTCCACACCACTCCCTCACTCGCTCTCTTGCTCAACCACTCGCACAGTGCGTCACCTAGGTTTTAGAGATTCCTCAGCTGGCGGACAATATAAATACATTTCAGAATGCAGTTTCAAATACAATCAAACGTGAAATAAATAAATAATTGATTTTTGGAAATGGACTTGCGGGCTGCACTGAATGAGGGTGGGGGCCGCCAGTTGCCCATCCCAGGTCTATTTGCACAATATGCTCCTGTGAACACAGGGAGCATAAGCTCTACAGAGGGGCTTAAATTAGGCTTAACCAGCTGCTGTCCAGTCGGGATATGCACAATTTCTCCAGAATCACACACGTCCATTTCCCTGTCCGATGACATTCCACAGCGAGTGCATTATGGAGAGTAAGCAGCACAGTCTGTCTCCGTTTCCCCATCTGATGACACTGCAGTACTGGTGTGAATTGAAAGCCACATGGAGAGAGCAGCGGAGTGCCCGAGAGTGCATCTGGGGTGCCTTTGATTCCTCTCTCGACGTACACCTCTTGGGGTTATATGAGCGCATTAATAAAGAAAAGCGAATATAGATAAATGTAAATATAGTTTCAGTGTCCGAGCACCCAGCGGTAACCTCTACCTATGCCTCCCCGTTAATCCACAACGCCTGTATTAAGAATGGGCATGTGACGTCACCCGACGTAAAAACTGCAAGGTATTATGGGAAAAGTGTTCTGCTTGTCTGTGCTTAGTAGTGAGCAACGAATGTGGTTAAGCTTAAGTTTTTGAGAGGGTTGCTTCAGTCTGTTATTTATTTATTTTTTTATTTTTCATTTATTTATTTGGATAAAAAATACACTGAATATGGTATTCAAACATAGGAAATGTAAATATACATATAAAATGTCATACAAAATCCAGGGTGACACAAGAAAGTGAAAACACTTATTTCCAGTGCGGTCCTTTCAATCACATTATTATTCATCTGAATACTATGCAACATTAGAATGAATAAGTTTTTCCTGATTATCAAATGCAACAACTGCTCTCACAATTGGCGTGGAAATAGATTTATAATGGCATACACTTTTTTTAAACTTCCTAACTTGGTAGAAAAGTGGAGAAAATCGGGTCTCCGAGCTAACAAAGAGACGTTGGATGGAATGGATTGCAGTGGTCAGAAGGAAAGACATCAGCTTTGACAATATTCCTGCACACATGGTCGTGTGTTCACGGCATTTTCATGAAGGTAAGTTGTGATTTAAAAAATATTTAGAAGTGCAGAAAGACGTCCCGTCTCCAGAGCAACTGTCGTGCACACCGTGCGCTTTGGCTGCACCTCAGCCACGGCTCTCTGTCATCTCTCAATAATGTGTAAAAAGGCACAGGGCAAAGTCAAATTATTTCCCCACATCATCATTGCTTTTTCGAATTTCTCTTGCAAATCTGGAGCAGTTTTTTTTTTTTTTTTTTTAAATGGAAGCTTTTCAGTGTTGCTCATTTTCTTGGATTTTTCTTGAAGTAATTACTTGTTGCCTTCATTATGCATGGATTTAATATCAGCTAGGACTGAAGTCCATAGAATGTTTGGCATTGTTAAGCAGATTCTCCTCTTTCAGGTGACTATAAAAATGTCACTGTCCTGGTTTAGTATATTTTTTTAGCAGCTAATTATACCGGTAATTTTTTTTTTTTTTTTGGTACGCCAGCAGGAGCGTCAGGTTTATCATATTACTGGATTAGTATTTAATGTCCTGTTGATAATAATGTGTAGTATATACTTATCAAGCATCATATGATAAATCTGAACATAAATCCAACATTTCACCGTTGAGACTTATAAATGTCTGTAGTTGCAGACACATGCAGAAAACTGTGTAGAAACAATGACTGCTTACCTTTGTGTTAAACAACGATTTTCTGGTCATTCACACGGAATATTTGAGGCAGCTAGACCCATACATTCATTAATTGAGCCTCTAGTGATTTATAGTTTTTAAATTGCTCATAGGTTTATGCGCTCACCCCACAAACCAGGTAGGCAAACACATCTGACAGCGTGACTTGAGGCAGTTGGTCGAGATCCGTGGTCCATTTCTTGTACTCATACAGATCAATGCCATTTATTTCTTGAATTTTTTAGAGGTGGCGCTCCTTTGCTTCCTCATTCATCTTCTCTGAATAAGGAATTTGAATTTCCTGTTTGCTCTGTTCCATTGCAGGTATGTCTGTTCACATTAGCAGCTGCCTAGACTACAGATAAACAAAGAAGCCAGACCATGATGATGGTGACAATGGCCAAGAATGCAGCGCGGCATGACGTCAATGCTCATTCTCTATAGTGAAGAGAGACCCGTGGATCTTAAACTCCGCCGACTGTGTCGGGTGCGCCTGATTCCTTCCCCGGCGTACACCTCCATTGGTAAAGGTCAGTTAAAAAAGGTCAGCTTTGACCTCTTTTATGGTCAAGCGGTCAGTGAAACCATGTTAGATGCACTCTTCAGGTATTGTGGTATCACTATGCAAGAGATGAGAGGCCGCTGTCAAGTGGCCTTGGAGTTAGCAGGCAGGCAAAGTTGCCACATACATACATATCCACTCCACAGAATCTCTTTTACAGTGGTGTGAAAAAGTGTTTGCCCTTCCTGATTTCTCTTTTTTTGTACGTATGTTTGTCACACTGAAATGTTTCAGATCAACAACCAAATTTAAATATTAGACAAAGATAACACAAGTAAACACAAATTGCAGTTTTTAAATGAAGGTGTTAAGGGTAAAAAAAAATCCAAACGTACATGGCCCTGTGTGAAAATGTGATTGCCCTCCCGTTAAAACATAAATTAACTGTGGTTTATCACAAAAGAAAGCTGAGTTCAATTTCTCTTGCTACACCCAGGCCTGATTACTCCCACACCAGTTCTAAATCAAGAAATCACTTAAATAGGACCTACCTGACGAAGTGAAGTAGACCAAAAGATCCTCAAAAGCCAGACATCATGCTGCGATCCAAAGAATTTCAGGAACAAATGAGAAACAAAGTAACTGAGATCCATCAGTCTGGAAAAGGTTATAAAGCCATTTCTAAAGCTTTGGGACTCCAGCGAACCACATTGAGAGCCATTATCCAGAATTGGCAAAAAGAGGGAACAGTGGTGAACCTTCCCATGAGTGGCCGGCCGACCAAAATTACCCCAAGAGCACAGCGACAACTCATCCAAGAGGTCACAAAAGACTCTATAACAACATCCAAAGAACTGCAGGCCTCACTTGCCTCGGTTAAGGTCAGTGTTCATGACTCCACCATAAGAAAGAGACTGGACAAAAATGGCCTGCATGGCAGAGTTCCAAGACGAAAACCACTGCTGAGCAAAAAGAACATAAAGGCTCGTCTCAGTTTTGCCAGAAAACATCTTGATGATCCTCAAGACTTTTGGGAAAATACTCTGTGGACTGACGAGACAAAAGTTGGAACTTTTTGGAAGGTGTGTGTCCCATTACATCTGGCGTAAAAGTAACACATTATTTCAGAAAAGGAACATCACACCAACAGTAAAATATGGTGGTGGTGGTGGGATGGTCTGGGGCTGTTTTGCTGCTTCAGGACCTGGAAGACTTGCTGTGGTAAATGGAGCCATGAATTCTGCTGTCTACCAAAAAATCCTGAAGGACAGTGTCCGGCCATCTGTTTGTGACCTCAAGCTGAAGCACACTTGGGTTCTGCAGCAGGACAATGATCCAAAACACACCAGCAAGTCCACCTCTGAATGGTTTAAGAAAAACAAAATGAAGACTTTGAAGTGGCCTAGTCAAAGTCCTGACCTTAATCCAATTGAGATGCTGTGGCATGACCTTTAAAAGGCGGTTCATGCTGGTTAAAAGGGGAGGTCCGTGTGTCAGAGTAGGGGGGCTCACGGACGTTTCTCAATCTAAACCCCTCACCTGCTGTCTCGTGCCCATTCGCCTTATTTACAAGCACACGGAACATTCCACTCACGCACTGATTGACTCGGGGGCTGAGCAGAGCTTCATATCAGAAGACCTGGCAACCCAGTTGGGGCTCCCGTGCCAAGCTCTTCAGCCTCTGCTCAAGCTCATTGCTCTATCCAAAGCCCCTCTGACTGCTATCTCCCAACAGACTGTGCCGGTGTCTGTGATCGTTTCCGGGAATCATCGGGAGGACCTACGTTTCCTGGTGCTGCCTACGTCCACTTCCCCGATCATCCTGGGTTACCCCTGGTTACGGCTGCACAACCCGTCCTTCGACTGGCAGACAGGGAGCATTTCTTCGTGGAGTACGTTCTGCCTCAGTGCGTGTCTGCAGTCCGCAGCCTGCGCTCCATCCGTGTCTATGGCCCCGCCCACGTCCCCTCCCCCGGATCTGTCCAAGGTACCAGTGGAGTATCATGACCTAGGGAGGGTTTTCTGTAATTCACGGGCGCTGTCTCTTCCCGCCCACCGCCCCTACGATTGTGCTATTAATCTCTGGGCTGGTGCCCCACTTCCGGCGAGCTGTTTGTACAGCCTGTCGGCCCCGGAGCGGGAGGCGATGGATGCTTACATCAAGGAGTCGCTCAGCTTGGGATCATCCGTCCATCATCTTTGGTGGTGGGGGCAGGTTTTTTCTTCGTGGGAAAAAAGGACGGCTCCCTGCGACCCTGCATTGACTTCAGGGGGCTTAATGACATTACAATTAAGGACAAATATACCCTGCCCCTCATGGACACGGCCTTCGATTCCCTCCAGGGGGCCTCGTGGTTCACCAAACTGGATCTACACGTTGCGAAGATCCAGTTTGATCCAGAAAACATGTCAGTATGACCGTAGGGTCATGCCAACTCTTTGAGTTTATTTCTGTTTCTTTGTGTTTAGTGCCATTTGTATCATGAGTTAATGCTCTACATTATGATTTCTGCCATCAACGGTTTGGGTTGTACTTTAACAGCGTTTTCTGTTCCTGTCCAGGTTCTAGTTGTGATTTTAGTTTTGTATTATTTTATCCCCGCTTTGTCTTTTGTCCTGTCATCAAATTTTATGTGTATTCTCTGTTTGTGTTTGTCTGTACAGCCTTGCCCTTCCTGTGCTTCTCACCTGCAGCAACTTCACTGCTGCCCTTGATTGTGCCCACCTGCTCTATGTTATGTTAATTCTTCTTCTTCTTTTAGATTTGATTGGCGGTTGGTGCATTACCGCCATGTACTTCACTCTATCTCATCACTCTAGTCTGTTATGTTAATTTTCCCCTTGTCTTTATATTGAGTGCTCTGTCTCAGTCTTGTGTGGCATCATTAACGTTTACGTGGTTTCCTGGTCATGTCTCCCTGTACCAAGTTTATTTAGTCTCAGCATTCTCAGTCCCTGTGCTGCTGTTTGTTTTTGTCTCAAGTATTTTTGTTAATAAATCATTGTTTTGCACCATGAGCCTGCCTGCAGTCCTCTCCTTCCACCTACATCTGTCCGGAGGCAGATCTATGACACCCCCTGACTTACGTGTTATCTCTGATCTGGCCCTTTTTAAACCAAAACTTAAAACATATTTATTTAGGATGGTTTTTAAAACCCAGTAGTGGTGACACTTACTCTTTTTATTCTTTTCATCTTTTTATCTTGCTTTTATTTTTAGGTATTTAAGTATATCCATTTGTTTATGTAATCTGTTTTTATGCTGTGTTTCTAGTGCTGTTCAATTTTCTGTAAAGCATTATGGTCACCTATGGGTTGTTTTAAAGTGCTATATAAATAAAGTACTTTATATTATATTACCTGAATAGATACTGCCTGGCAAAAAAAAAAAAAAAAAAAAAAAAAGAAAAGAAAAGAAAAGTCACACACTCTAATATTTTGTTGGACCGCCTTTAGCTTTGATTAGGTTCAGGTTCAGGTTACTTTATTTGTACCCGTAGGTAGATTTGTTTTGCAGTCTGGTGACATCCATATTTACAAACTACAGTTACATTCAACATAAACACAAACACAGGCACACATGAAGCTGACTATAAACATGATAAAAATACTCAAGGCTCCATCAATCAGGATATAAGACAAGGAGATGAGAGAAAAACCAGAGATAAGAGAGAAGGGTCATATTAAAAAGTTAAAGACTAGTCAAAGAGGTTAAAAACTCAAAGGTCTAAAACCCAATAAAAGATTTAGAACCCAAATAAAAATCCTACAAAAATTGGTAAATATAAAATGAAATTAATAAATAGGTAACTAAATTATGTGCAATATATTGTTACAACTTGTTCAACTCTTTGACAGCAGCAGGGACAAAGCTGTTTTTGTAGCGCTGGGTTTTACTTTTTGGGACAGCAAACCTCCGTCTTGAGGGAAGAAGCTGAAAGTGGCAGTGCAAAGGGTGGGAGTCATCATTTAAAATGGAGGTAGTCATCCTCTGTACCTGTCTGGTGTACAGGGATGTCAGGCTCAGCTGTGACTCACCAAGCAAACGACTGGACCATCTAACTACCTGATCCAAGGATTTCCTCTGTTTCAGTTTTATCTGACCAAACCATGACACTAAAGAAAAGGATAAAACAGATTCAATAAAAGCCCGATAAAACATTGTCATTATGGTTCGGTCAGTTTGGAAGCGTGCAAGTTTCCTTAAACAATGCAAATGTTGCTGACCCTTTTTGCACACCCTTTCACAGTTCTCTTCAAAATTTAAATTACTATCAATAATCGTCCCAAGTTATTTGTAGGATTGTACACATTCAGTGGTCTGGCCTTTTAGTACAGTGACTTCGTGCCTGAGAGTTTTCCTCCTAAAGTCAATAATCATATCTTTAGTTTTTGTCGTATTCAGCTGCAGGTAGGAATCCTCACACCAGTGAACAAAATCATCAACTACTGGGCCGTGGCCACTCTCACCATCCTGGAGGAGACTGACAATAACTGAATCATCAGCATACTTTATAATGTGTCTGTTGTCATGTCTGCTCCGACACATGTTTGTGTACAGGGTGAAGAGTAGTGGTGACAACACACACCCCTGAGGAGAGCCAGTGTAAGAGCACTTTTGGTCAGACAATGCATCATTGACCTTTAAATGGAACACCTGAGCAAGCAAAAAGTATAATGATCAGAGATGCTACTGACTTAGATAAATACAGATGAACACTGACTATGAAACACAGAGTGAGGAAACTCAAACTCTAAAAATATGCCACTATGCTGAACATAAACCACAAGAGATGGAGAATGATATTGATCCTGATAACCACTTTTTCAATAATATTCATAACCACTGTGAATATTACACTGAAAAGCAATTCAAAAGTCAAGTGCAATTAGATGGTAAACTGTCAATAATATACTTCAATAGCAGAAGTCTTAACAAAAACTTCTCACAGATTCAGGACTATTTAAAACAGCTAAACAGAAAATTCACAGCTATAGCAGTCTCTGAAACCTGGCTTAATGCAGACCAGGCTCCCCTGATGGCAATAGAGGGATATCAGATGTTTAACATTAACAGATCTCAAAAAAAGGGTGGTGGTGTTGCACTGTATATTAATGACCTATATAGATGTAAGCTTGTAAATGAAATGTCCTTAGCACTACCAGGGATTCTGGAATGTGTTACTGTTGAGATTGACCTAGACAAAACAAAAAATCTAATCATAAGCTGCATATACAGAACGCCGGGAACTTGCATTGAGACATTCAGAGATAAATTAGTCGAGCTGTACAATAATATTACTAGTAAGAAAATGGTAGCAATTTGTGGAGATTTCAATATTGACCTACTTAATCCACATCAACAAAATGTAGTTACAGAGTTCATGAACTCTATGTACAGCATGAGTCTATATCCCACAATAACACATCCCAGTAGAATCACAGCTCACTCTGCTACACTTATTGACAACCTGTTTGTCAATGTTCTCGACAAGAAAATAGAAAGTGGATTATTGATAAATGATATAAGCGACCACTTGCCAATCTTTGCACTTATCCATGGCCACACGGGGCCCAACCCAGAAAAAATCTCAAAATCGTTCAGACACAAATCACCAAACGCAATCAGTTCTTTTAAAGAGGACTTGCTGAAGCAAGACTGGACAGAAGTCTATGTATCAGATGTAAATGAAGCCTATGACACATTTACAAACATTGTAACCACTCTTTATGAAAAAAACTGCCCATTAGTTAAAAAAAAGCTTAAACACAAATTTACTGACAAACCATGGCTAACCAAAGGACTACAAAAGGCGTGTAAAAAGAAAAATTTATTATATAAAGCTTTCATAAAGAAAAGGACAAAAGAAGCAGAGCAGCGGTATAAAACATACAAAAATAAGTTAACATATATAATAAGATGTAGTAAAAGAGACTATTACAGTAAAGAACTGGAAAAAAACAAAGACAATATTAAAAATACATGGACAATAATCAACAGTATCCTTGGAAATAAAAGCAGAAATACCAGCTACCCAACTAACACTCCAAAAAATAATAAATCGACTCCGAATGTGAATATAGCTTCACCTGCAGATGAATTTAATAATTTTTTTGTTAACATTGGACCTAAACTGGCCCGAGAAATACCCACTACGGTGCCAACAGGTGATTCAATATGCAATAACACTGCTGTAAAAGACACCATCTTCATAAAGAACACAGACGAAAGAGAGGTCATTGAAATTGTTAAATCGTTCAAAAGTAAAACATCTACTGACTGCGATGGTATTGATATGCTACTAGTCAAAACTGTTATCGAATGCATAGTGAAACCACTGACGTATATCTGTAACCTGTCTCTCCAATCAGGTATATTTCCCAATGCAATGAAAATAGCTAAAGTAATTCCAATTTACAAGACAGGCGACAGAGGGGAACTCTCCAACTACAGACCAATTTCACTATTACCGCAATTTTCCAAGATACTTGAAAAAATATTCTATGAGAGAATTGACAACTTCATACTGAAGAATGATTTATTGTGTGAGCAGCAATATGGGTTCAGACACAAAAGGACAACAGCATATGCCTTAATGGAATTTACAGAAAAAATATCAACAGCCATTGAAAATAAAGAGTATTCAGTTGGAGTATTCCTGGATCTTAAAAAAGCATTTGATACAGTAGATCACAATCTATTATTAAAGAAACTACAAAATTGTGGTATCAGAGGGGTAGCACTGTCCTGGTTAAGAAGTTACTTAAAGAATAGATATCAGTTTGTATGTGTTAACAACAAAAACTCAGAGCTACTGAAGGTCACCTGTGGAGTCCCACAGGGTTCAGTTTTGGGACCATTATTATTCAATATGTATATAAATGATATATGTAAAGTTTCAGAAAAAATGGACTTAATATTGTTTGCTGATGACACTAACCTGCTATGCAGTGGAAACAACTTGGAACAACTTCTGGATACACTCGGAAAGGAATTAGGAAAGCTGAAACTGTGGTTTGATTCAAACAAATTAACGCTCAATTTAAGCAAGACAAAATTTATAGTCTTTAACAACCATCACAACTACCCAGTACCCAAACTCAGTGTAAATGGTGTAGAGATTGAAAGGGTATCCAAAACTAAATTCCTTGGAGTAATAATTGATAACAAACTGTGTTGGAAGCCACATATTAATTATATAAAAGGTAAAGTATCCAAATCAATTGCAATATTACACAGAGTGAAAAATTTGCTGAATCAACCCACACTATACACCTTGTATCATTCATTAATACTCCCATACATGACATATTGTAATGAAGTATGGGGAAATACATATAAAACAAACATATATCCACTCTTTATGCTTCAAAAGAGAGCTATTAGAATAATCAACAAAGCAGCTTACAGGGAACCAACAAACCCACTTTTTCTTAAACAAAAAACTCTCAAGTTGAAAGATCTGATCGACTTTAAAACCGCAATAATAATGTTCAAAGTGAAGAATCTATCACTGCCCGCAAATATCCAAAAGTTGTTCCAAACAAGGGAGAAACGATATCACTTCAGAGGAACATGTATATTTCAAAAGCCTACAGTGAGAACAACTACCAAGCAACACTGTATTTCAGTGCAAGGTGTCAGATTATGGAACGATTTTGGACCTGAATTAAAATCATGTACAAAGCTTGGACAATTTAAACAAAAACTAAAGGAAGAAATACTCCAAACATATTTACAAGACGACATGTAAACTCACATAAGGATTGACATTTCCAGCCTGTGTTGTGTTATAGCTTAGTTTTTCTTTTTTCTCTGTGACACTATGTCTTAGATTTGTTTTTGAATAGTAACCGCTTAACTTAGACTAGCTCAGTTTTCTTTTTCTCTCAGTCATATTTTGTCTTAGCCTTGTTTTAAATTGTAATCGCTCTTGTCTTGTTTTCTCTTTTCTCTCCTTTGAATTCTTGGATGGAATATGGGTGGGCAATATAAGCTGCGGCTTCAGCCATCACCCATTTCGGATAACTCACGTGGAATTGTATAGTAGAAGGAGTCTTTGTCTAATTTGACCTTGTTGTTATATTATACAGTTTCTTTTAACCTGTAATGTACTATCCGAAATAAATTCATTCATTCATTCATACTCTCTGTGTCCTGTTGGTTAAGAAATCCAGAATCCAACCCACCAGATTATTGCTCAATTCAAATTGTTGCAGGAGCCTTTCAACTAAAATATGAGGTTGGATTGTATTAAAGGCGGAAGAAAAGTCCACAAATAAAAGCCTGGCATGTGTCCCATTAAAATCCAGATGTTTAAAAAGCATGTTAAACAGAGTGACAGTGGCGTCCTCCACTCCTTTGTGAGGCCTATATGCAAACTGCAAAGGATCCAATGCATGTTCAGTCTGCTTTAGGACCTCAAATCTGACCAGTTTTTCAAAAATTTTCATTGAAATTGAAGTCAAAGCAACTGGTCTAAAGTCGTTTACTGTTTTAGGACAGCTGGATTTTGGAACGGGGACAACCACGGCATCTTTCCAGATCTTAGGCACATGTTGTGTCTGTAAGGACTTATTGAAAATGTAATGAAATATAGGACTCAATTCCCGTGCACAGGACTTTACCAATCGTCCACATATATTATCAGGGCCCTGACTTTTGTTCACTTTTACAGCACAGAACTCCCTTTTAATATCCTGCACCTCAATATTAAAGTGCTGATTGTCTTTGAGTTTCTGTTTCAAATCTTGGGTTTCTGTGCTAAAATCAGAGGAATCAAAACGACGATAAAAACAATTAAGAGCATTAGCCAGCTCTGTGTCTGAATTAAAACCATCTAAAAACACACGATTACTGCGCTCTGTGCTCAGAAGGCCTGCAATAGTTTTCATACTGGCCCAGGCTGAACCAAGTTTCTTTGTTGCCATCTTACTTTCTAATTCTGATTTATAATTCTGTTTTGCTCTTAAAATTTCGCACTTCAGCTCTTTTGTGGCAACCTGTAGCTCAGAAACAGACCCCTGTTTAAAGGCAAGTGCTTTCCTCTGTAAGCAGGATTTAATTGATTTTGTAAACCATGGCTTGTTGTTGGGATATATTTTGACACGTTTACGTGGAACAATCATATTTTTACAGAAAGCCATGTATGAGCATGTGGCATCTACCAAAGAGTCCAAATCATCCCCACAGGACAGTGTGAAAACCTCCCAGTCTGTACAGTTAAAGCATTCCTGGAGGCAGTGCACTGAATCCTCTGTCCACACATCTATGTCTCTGGTCTTCACCTTGCCTCTTCTGAGAGCAGTTTTATATGTGGGCAGCAAATGTACACAGTTCAGGTTGTGATTTGAGGATCCTAAAGGAGGAAGGGGGAGTGATTTATAGGTCCTCTCTATGGATCCATAGCACAGGTCCAATGTCCTTTTTCGCCTGGTTGGGCAGGAGACATACTGATAAAAGCTTTAAAGTGTCTTCTTTAAAGAAACATGGTTAAAATCCCCAAGAATAAAGTTTGGAGCCTCTGGGGAAATTGACTGCAACCGCTGTACCACATCAAAGACGGTGCTGGAGGCGGAGTCAGCATCGGCCCTCGAGTGAATGTACACAGTCGTGATGAAAAGTTGGGGGAACTCGCGAGGCAGATAAAAGGGGGGTAGTGACACGGACAGAAGCTCCACATCGGGTGTACAGATGCGGTCTCTGACTGTGACAGATGTGCAGTACTGTTTATTAATATATAAACATACGCCGCCCCCCTGACGTTTCCCTGTTACCTCTTCCTGCCGATCCGAAAGAAGTGGGGCTCCAAAGCCGTCAATCCACAGGTCTGCATCTGGGTCTTGCGCTGTAAGCCACGTCTCCGTGTAAGCCATGACACAGCAGTTCTTGAAGTCCTTCTGATAGCGTACATTCCCTTGAATTTCATCCACTTTATTTCTCAGGGATTGTACGTTCCCCAAAATCATGGAAGGAAGAGGAATGCTGTTAAGCTGACGTCTCCTCAGGCTTAATTTCACGCCTCCACACTTTCCGCGTTTCCTCCTCTTGTCTCTCTTTTCATCGTTGTGTCCATGAAAGTCTCTTAAAATGAAGTCCGGCAGTTGCTGCACAGACTCAATCACAGATGCTGCATTATCCGTGTTTAAATGCAGCAACATCTCTCTGGAATACTGTATTCTTCCTGGCATGATCGTGATTGCGCTTACCTCAGAGACAAAGAGCCGGTGGGAAAGAAGCAGCAGTGCAAAAGTAAGGAAGAAATCCATACTGATGGAACGAGGGAGCTCTTCGTTATACAGTCCACAAACATTCAAGGACAAAAACGACACAGAGAATTTCGTTTAAACACATTAAAGTGCGTAAAAACAGAGACACAGACGACAGACTTTTTTCACCAGCTGCCGGTCGCTGCGTGCACATGCGCCCATTACTGCACATATTCACTTTGACATTGTTTCGATAAGCCTCTACAATGACAACATTTATTTCCACCCAGAGTTGCATTAATTTTTTGCTAAGATCTTGCATTGATGATGGGAGAGTCGGACGACTGTGCAAAGTCTTCTCCAGCACATCCCATAGATTCTTCATGGGGTTAAGGTCTGGACTCTGTGGTGGCCAATCCATGTGTGAAAACGATGTCTCATGTTCCCTGAACCCCTCTTTCACAATTCGAGCCTGATGGATCTTGGCATTGTCCTTTTGGAATATGCCCGTGCCATCAGGGAAGAAAAAATCCATTGATGGAATAATCAGGTCATTCAATATATTCAGGGAGTCAGCTGACCTCATCCTCTGGGCACATAATGTTGCTGAACCTAGACCTGACCAATGGGAGGCTCATTTTTTTTTGTTTTGTATACTTTATTAAACCCAGAGGGAAATTCAGGGCATCCACTTGGATGGATGAGGCAGCCATGTTACTGCGCCATTCACCATTCACACACATATTCATACCTAGGGTCACTTTAGAGTCTCCAGTTAACTTAACTTGCATGTTTTTTAGCCTGTGGGAGGAAACCGGAGTACCTGGAGTAAACCCACGCAGACACGGGGAGAACATGCAAACTAGACAGAAGGGCCACCGATGGTCAGGGCGTGGGATCGAACCCACGATGGTCAGGGGTGGAATCGATCCTGTGACCTTCTTACTGTGCTGCCACAGTGCTAACCACTGCTCCACTGAGCTGCCCCTTTTTTCTATAAGTTACTGTAATCATTTTATTTTATTTTTTTGTATACTTTATTAATCCCAGAGGGATTACCTAATAGTTACTTAGTTAAATCCAGGTGGTGACTTTTTTGGCCAGGCAGCGCATGCTACTTTAAAAGTAATAGGTTGTCACATATAGAGGGCCAGAAGTGACAAAATGAAATTAATAAATACATACACTATTTATGAGGTTGACAAGTAAAATAAATCTGAAGCACATGACCCATGAAATAATTAAATATATATATAGCAAAATAATTGTGCATTTAAATGAATTAAACAATAATTTAAATAATACTTATATTGTGGTAGACCACTAGGATGCTCCACTCACACCCAGTGACTTGGGGAGAAGGGTGGAGAGATGGGGAAAGATTTATGTATGCACATTGGTGCCAAATGTCATTCCTACTATTGTTGGAGTTGAGTAAAGTTCTGAACTGGCAGCTCTCATGTCTCGTCCCTTTATTCCTCCACACTGGTGACCTACGACATCGATAATGCTCAAAATGGAAGATGAAGCGAGCTCCTCTTCGGGTACACACACGCTAGGGTTTCCCTCCGAGATCCCGGCCTCATTCGTCATGGCAATCAAGCTCCCGGACTTCTGGTTCATCCACGTTGAGGCTCAGTTTGCCCTCTGTGGGATTTTTGTGGATGACACGAGACACCATTACATGGTGGCTTCGCTCGACCCGCGCTCCACTCAGCATGCCATGAGCCTACTCCGAGACCCCCCACCCCAGGGCAAATACGCTGCTCTCAAACAGCTGCTGTTATGGCGCTACACCCTCTCCGACGGGGAGACAGCGGAGAAGCTCCTCTCCCACTCTGAGTTAGGCGATGGGTCAGCTGTGGAGTTAATGTAAAGTATGCTGGCTTTGCTGGGCACAGATGACAGATCTTTTCTCTTCGCCCATCTCTTCCTCAGGAAACTGCTGGTTTTGGCGTGGACAACTTTAGCCAACTCACCACTGTTGGCTGCCAGAGACTACCACACGCTGGCGGAAGAAGTGAACTGCATTATCCTGGCAAATAGGAGTTTCGGTGTCCAGGCAGTAACACCGGGACCTTCGGTGGAGTCCACGGAAGCTGATGAGATAATGGTTGTGGCCAGGATAACCACTTGGAGATGCCGGAACAGGACTGTGTGTTTCTACCATCAGCGTTTTGGTGCCAACATGCAGTGTTGCCTCCCGCCATGCCATTTCAAGACGCCAGAAAACTGACCAGCCAGCGGTCAGTAGCAGCTATGACCGCTGGCAACAAGGAGAAGCTGCTTTTCCTCGAGGACACACATTCCAGGAGACAGTTTTTGGTCGACTGGTTCTCAGAAGAGTCTTATTTTACCAACTGGTTCTGATGGACTGGTGGAAGGCTGTTGCCCGTCGTTAACCGCCGCTAATGGCTCGCCTATTAAGACGTTTGGAGAAAGGTCAGTGACTGTATGTTTTCACGGACACAACTACAAATGGGACAAGCCTGCTTGGTTCCTATCATAGGTGCTGACTTTCTGTGTGCTTATGGTCTCCTTGTAGACGTTGCTAATAGACGTTTGGTTGATACTGTTTCTTTTTCTTCACTGTCTTGTATAGCTCGGGGAGCTGGGCCACCAACATATCCTCATTTTTTAGCCTCAGGGGACATGTACCAGCACTTGCTTTCTGATTTTCCCTCGCTCACAGTGCCTAATTTTTCTGCTGCAGTGTCCAAGCATGGGGTTGAGTATTTTATCACCGCAAAGGGCCCTCTGGTTTTTGACCGCCCACGCCGTCTCGATGCGGCTAAGCTAGCCATCGCGCGGGAAGAGTTTGCTAACTTGGAACGTTAAGGGATTATTAGGCGCTCCAATAGCCCTTGGGCTTCCCCACTGCACATGGTGCCCAAGTCCGATGGTTCGTGGCGGCTGCGGTGATTTCCGTTGCTTGAACAACATCACAAAGCACAACCGTTATCCCATCTCTTACATTCAGAATTTTTTGGTGCACTTGGCTGGTGTGTTCATTTTTTCTAAGGTGGATCTGGTCCGTGGCTGCCACCAGGTCCCAGTGCATGCTGAAGACATCTCTAAAACGGCTAGTAATAACACCCTTCGACCTCTTTGAGTTTCTTTGCATGCCGTTCTAGCTTAAGGGCACGGCTCAGACTTTTCAGAGGATGACGGACACAGTAGTCTGTGATTTGCTATTCGTGTTCGTCTACCTGGAAGACATTCTGGTAGCTAGCGCGTCTGAGGAGGAACACCTCTCTCATTTGAAGCAAGTTTTCTGATGGCTGGAGGCACATGGATTGATAGTTAATCCAGCAAAATGTCAGTTCGGGTTGCTGGAAATTGATTTCTTGGGCCATCGCATCTCATCTGAGAGCGCGGTCCGCTGCCGGAAAAGGTGCGGGTGGTGTCTGATTTCCCATGTCTGCAGACTGTGAGGGCGTTGCAAGAGTTTTTGGGGATGGTTAATTTTTACAACCATTTCCTTCCCCGGGCAGCCCAGCTGCTACAACCACTTTACAACGTGCTCAAGAAGAAGAAACTCACAGATGGCATTGACTGGACCCCCGATCGGGTCCAGGCTTTTTCGGGCACCAAAGTGTTGCTTGCCAATGCAGCTTTGCTGGTCCATCTGTCCCTGTTGGCGTGGATTGCGCTAACTACAGATGTGTCTGACGTTGCCGTCGGAGCAGTAGTGGAACAGTACATCTTCGATTTATGGCAACCTCTTGCCTTTTTCAGCCACACACTGCGCGACAACGAGCATAAGTGCAGCACTTTCGACAGAGTTATTGGCTCTCTACCTGGCCCTGTGCCACTTCCAGTTTTGGCTTGAGGGTCGCGTATTTACTGCATTTGTCGACCACGAACCTCTAACCTACGTGTTGTCCAAAATCTCTAAATCATGGTCAGCACATCAGCAACGTCATCTAGCCACAATATCAAAGTTCACTACCAACATTCAACATGTGGCCGGCAAGCTCAATGTTGTGGCTAACTGTTTGCCGCATGTGCTGGTCTCTCCAGTCTACTTGGGCAGTGATTTTGCTGACCAACCAGGTGATGTGGAGATTCTCTCGCTCCATTCCGTGGGTACGGGTCTTAGACTAGAGAACAAGGTAGTACAAGAGGGTTGTCTCCCCCCTCCCCCCCGCTTTGCGACATCTCCACCGGCCGTCCCCACCCGGTTGTTCCAATCTCTTGGTGCCAGCGCATTTTTGAGTCCGTTCACTCTCTCTCACACCCTGGTGTACGCGTTTTGGTTAAGCTGGCAGGGTCCAAATTTGTTTGGCCTCACTTACACAAGGATGTGAAGGAGTGGGCTGCAGCTTGCGTTGTGTGCCAGCTGGCTAAGGTTCAGAGGCACACAAGGCCCCCCCTTGAACATTTTTGGATTCCAAGCAGAAGATTCGACCACATCCATGTGGACTTAGTAGGCCCCCTTCCGCCGTTGCAAAGTTTCACGCACCTTTTGACGATAGTGGACGTTGGGCAGAGGCAGTTCCATTGGCTTCCACCACTTCTGCCGACATAGCCTGCGTGTTTTTGTCATCTTGGGCTGTGCGTTTTGGTTCCGTGTCGGACATTACCTCTGACAGGGGGCCCCAGTTCGTTTTGGAACGCTGCTCCACCATGGCCGAGGGCCTGGGGATCAAAGTTCACCGTACCACCGCATACAATCCGCAAGCTAATGGTTTGTGCGAAAGGTTCCACAGGTCACTTAAAGCCGCATTTAGAGCCTCGTTGACCAACGCAAATTGGGTCGACCGCCTCCTGTGGGTCCTACTTGGGTTACGCGCCGCACCCAAGGAGGATCTTGCCGCTTCCCTGGCTGTGCTCGTTTTTGGTCAGCCGTTGCAGGTCCCGGGTGAATTTTTGCTGGAAGGTCTCGTGCCCGGCACCAACTTGTCCACGCACTTTTTTCCTAGGGTTGAGTCAGTTAACGTTCAGAGGCCGGTGCACCATTGTTTCCTCCATGCTTTTGTTCCAAAGCGTTTGGAGCATACCAAGTTTGTTTTTGTCAGACACAATGTCCACAGGACTCCACTGCGTCCGCTTTACGACGGCCCTTTCAGGGTTTTGGAAATGGGTGCAAAACATTTTGTGTTGGATTTGGGGGGGAGGCAGGGAAATCATCTGCATAGATAGGCTTAAGCCCACTCATGTGTTGGCAGACGAGCAGGTGGTGCTGGTCCAGACTCCCCGGTATGGATACCAGCCTGCGGTGGGTTCACAGGTTGGTCTTTCCCCTACAGAGGACTTTTTGCCAAGACCGGAGACTGAGTTGTTTTCCTCCCCGACTCGACCTGGAGACCCTTCAGCTGGCCTAACTGCTCCACAAAACAACTGTTATGGGTGATTGCTCAAGCCCAGGGTGCTGGACTGATAAGGCCCCTTCTATGTGTTCGGGGTGGGGTGGGGGGGTGGACTACTAGGAGGCTCCACTCACACCCAGTGACTTGGGGAGAAGGGTGGAGAGATGGGGAAACATTTATATATGTGCACTGGAGCCAAACGTCATTCCTGTTATTGCTGGAGTTGAGTAAAGTTCTTAACTGACAGCTCTCGTGTCTCATCCCTTCATTTCTCCACAATATATGTATTTAATAAATTAGATATTTATTTCCAATTTTAAATAATTGATACTTGTTTAATGAAAGATCTTTTCATTTCCATTTATAAATAATTCATCACACATTTGTATAATTAATAGTGCATTTTTTTAATATTTTATTTAGCCATTGCTGACCCTCAATATTCACACAACGGGAGGGGAAAAAAATCCAGAATAGAAAAAAAGAGAAGATGCATTGTGAATCGTAATCGGCTGTAATCGTGAGGTGCCTAAAGATTCCCACCCCTACACAACACACCCAACATATGCAAATACATGTTTGCTTCTCTGGGATGAAGCGTGCTTTTTCCTGTATGCTATTATAAGTGGGACACACACTCCTAAATGGTAAGTGTGAAGCCTCATATGCCAAAGAGACACAAACAGCCACCAGTTACTTCTCATCAGCATATTCCGTATCTTTATGCATCATGCATGAATAAGCTTCACTGATTTCAGGGCACATTTACACTCAGTGCGTACTGATATTGGTTTGGGCCCTGAGGCATTCTGTTCCAGGTGTTCAGTACTACAGAGAGAGGCACACCTGGAAATGAGAAATTTATGTGTGATGACTGACAGGTGAGCATGCTTAGAAAAGGGGAGTAACAAAAGTCCAGACTGATTAAAACCCAGTTTTAAAATCAAAGAACCCCAAAATTTCTCACTTTTTAAATTTGTTGAATTTATTTTGCAGCAGCAACCTAACACTGCACAAACCCCACCGATGTAAGAAAGGAGCAAAATAGATTTTCCAGCTTATAAACACCAAAATAGGTTGGTAGTTACTGCCATCAACAACTGAGAATAACATCTTTTCTTTTCCCCAAAAAACATTTTAGCCTTTGTTTGACTGTGAGCGATTTGGACAGGAATGTCTTTGCAGAGAATACGTTGACACAAATATGCCTCCACACATGTTGAAAATATTTCGAGTTTGGATGAAAATGTTGTTCGATGTCATCTCCACGGAGTCAGGGTTGAGATTCTCTTCACTGCCGTTCAGCCACCTGTACTCCAGGCTGTGAAACTCACCAAGCTGTGTCTGCCTCTGGATAATGATGATCCAGATACAGCTGAGGAACTTCTGACAACAGGAACAAAACTAGTAATGGTCGTGAATCTGGCCACTGTTGAAGGCAGAAATGAACAGTGAAATTAAGTCTCCTCTGGCTCTTTAGGAGAAATACAGTAGTTATTATAGGTTTATGGTCCATTAGTACACAGGTACCAATCTGGCCTGAAACCACTATTACACTTCCTGCAAGCTCTCATACAAAGCTGTCTTTATCTTTATGTTGTTTATTTTAGATTTGAGGGCAGAGTCCTATTTTTACTAGTGTATGATAGTTATGAATCCCCTGGACCATATTTTGTCATGGTCTGGGCATGACCTTAGGATCATGCCCACTGTTAGATCAAAAATTAATTGACTGAGACTGAATCAATAATCAATAGCCGGTTTTCCAAGTTCTGAGCCATTTATTCTCTTTCTGATCAGAAAGGAGGTAATCGGTCACAGCAAAACTTGCCTCAGAGCTCCACTCACACCAACTCCCTAACATGTGTTCAAGGATGTTGCTACTTATACCTCAGGCAGGGTCCCTGACATTATCTAAGCTAGACTGGCTGGAGCCATCTCTCCAAGAGACTGCTTCTAATCTATGGACAGCACTGAACATTCTGCTATGATCTTTACATGACTTGGTCAAGCTAAGCTAAACTTCGTCATTATTTACAATCTTGCTCAACCTAATCTTACAGACATTCTTTTCAAGCTCTGAGACAATGGAAAAACACAGTGAATCAGACATTGGCTCATTATATGCACCAGATACAATTACAGTGGGGCAAAAAAGTATTTAGTCAGCCACCAATTGTGCAAGTTCTCCCACTTAAAAGATGAGAGAGGTCTCCAATTTTCATCATAGGTATACCTCAACTATAAGAGACAAAATGAGAAAAAAAAATTCCAGAAAATCACATTGTCTGATTTTTAAAGAATTTATTTGCAAATTATGGTGGAAAATAAGTATTTGGTCACCTACAAACAAGCAAGATTTCTGGCTCTCACAGACCTGTAACTTCTTCTTTAAGAGGCTTCTCTGTCCTTCACTCGTTACCTGTATTAATGGCACCTGTTTGAACTCGTTATCAGTATAAAAGACACCTGTCCACAACCTCAAACAGTCAGACTCCAAACTCCACTATGGCCAAGACCAAAAGAGCTGTCAAAGGACACCAGAAACAAAATTGTAGACCTGCATCAGGCTGGGAAGACTGAATCTGCAATAGGTAAGCAGCTTGGTGTGAAGAAATCAGCTGTTGGAGCAATTATTAGAAAATGGAAGACATACAAGACCACTGATAATCTCCCTCGATCTGGGGCTCCACGCAAGATCTCATCCCGTGGGGTCAAAATGATCAAGAGAACGGTGAGCAAAAATCCCAGAACCACACGGGGGAACCTAGTGAATGGTCTGCAGTGAGCTGGGACCAAAGTAACAAAGGCTACCATCAGTAAGACACTACGCCGCCAGGGACTCAAATCCTGCAGTGCCAGACGTGTCCCCCCTGCTTAAGCCAGTACATGTCCAGGCCCGTCTAAAGTTTGCTAGAGAGCATTTGGATGATCCAGAAGAGGACTGGGAGAATGTCATATGGTCAGATGAAACCAAAATAGAACTTTTTGGTAAAAACTCAACTTGTCGTGTTTGGAAGAGAAAGAATGCTGAGTTGCATCCAAAGAACACCATACCTACTGTGAAGCATGGGGGTGGAAACATCATGCTTTGGGGCTGTTTTTCTGCAAAGGGACCAGGACGACTGATCCATGTAAAGGAAAGAATGAATGGGGCCATGTATCGTGAGATTTTGAGTGAAAACCTCCTTCCACCAGCAAGGGCATTGAAGATGAAATGTGGCTGGGTCTTTCAGCATGACAATGATCCCAAACACACTGCCCGGGCAACGGAGGAGTGGCTTCGTAAGAAGCATTTCAAGGTCCTGGAGTGGCCTAGCCAATCTCCAGATCTCAACCCCATAGAAAATCTTTGGAGGGAGTTGAAAGTCCGTGTTGCCCAGCAACAGCCCCAAAACATCACTGCTCTAGAGGAGATCTGCATGTAGGAATGGGCCAAAATACCAGCAACAGTGTGTGAAAACCTTGTGAAGACTTACAGAAAACGTTTGACCTCTGTCATTGCCAACAAAGGGTATGTAACAAAGTATTGAGATGAACTTTTGTTATTGACCAAATACTTATTTTCCACTATAATTTGCAAATAAATTCTTTAAAAATCAGACAATGTGATTTTCTTGATTTTTTTTCTCATTTTGTCTCTCATAGTTGAGGTATACCTATGATGAAAATTGGAGACCTCTCTCATCTTTTACAGTGGGAGAACTTGCACAATTGGTGGTTGATTAAATACTTTTTTGCCCCACTGTATAATATAAAACAGAATAATACAGCATTAAAATCATGTAGAATAATCAATGAAACTTGAAAATATCCTATCACCCATGCTTTCTGTTCATTTTTTTTTTCTGAGATTATAATTATTTGCATTGTTTGCCCTCTGTGTTCCCCTGGGTCCTCTGTTATTGTCTTCTGTGTCTCTCCAGTCTGTCATTTCATGTCCTCACCCCCAGCTATGTTGTTTTCTGTTTCCGTACCTCAGCCTTAGTTTGATTGTTTATTTTTCATTATCATGTCTCTAATTATGTCCTGTAGTTTTGGTTCCTGCCTCGTGTGCATGTCTATTATGATTATTATTATGGTCCAGTTTTTGCCTTCGCTGTCCCTGGTCTTGCCCTTTTAGTGTCATTGTTATTTTCACAGTCATGTTTACACTGGTCCCCTCTGTATCGCTTCTGTACTGTTGTCCTGTATGTTCATTGTCATGTTTCATGTACATCCCCTGTCTGTGATTGTCTTTGCATCCCCACCCGTCCTTTTCTCCGCACTTCTAGCTACTTCTCCTCATGTGTTGCTGTTTTACCCCAGCTGTCTCATGGTCCCCTGATTACCTGCCTCCCTATATATGTCCTCCTCTGTGTTCATTTGGTGTGGCATCATATGTTGGTTTTCCCTTTGGTGATTCTGTACCTATAAGTGTGTTTTTGCCTTCCATGGCTCGCTTTGTGTTTCAGCCTTCGTACTGCATTTATTTTGTGTTTTGTGAATAAACTGAGTAACACCATAGTCAGAATCAGAATCAGAATCAGATTTATTGCCATTGTTCATGTAGTACACAAACTAGGAATTTGTCTCGGTGCAATGCTGCAACATTAAACATGATAAAATAAAAGAAATAAAAAACTATACATGCAATAAAGTGTAGAATAAGAATAAGTAATACTAGTCAAAGCAGTTTTTAAATATATTAGCGAGCAGCAGATATTGTGGAGTACCACATAGTGCAGTCGGTAATGCAAAAAGAAATCAGTGATGATTGACATGAGTCTGGTTGAGCTGCTGTACGTAGTGCACGAGAGTCAATAAGTCACTTAGTGTTCAGCAGTCTGATGGCAGAGGGGAAGAAGCTGTTCATATGACGGGAGGTTTTAGTCTGAATGGACCGAAGTCTTATACCTGTGGGGAGGGGGGCAAACAGTACGTGACCAGGGTGTGAAGGATCGGCTATGATCGGGCCTGCACGCCTCCAGGTCCTGGAGATGTATAGGTCCTGGAGAGATGGGAGCTTGCAGCCGATCACCTTCTCAGCAGCGCGCACGACACGCTGCAGCCTTAGTCTGTCCCTGGCAGTGGCTCCTGCGTACCACACGGTTATGGAGGTGGTGAGGATGGACTCGATGATGGCCGTGTAGAATTGCACTAACATCTTGGTGGGTAGCTTGAGCTTCCTCAGCTGCCGCAGGAAGAACATCCTCTGCTGGGCCTTTTTGATGAGGGAGCTGATGGTTGGCTCCCACTTGAGGTCCCGGGTGATGGTGGTGCCCAGGAAGCGGAAGGAATCTGCAGTGGTGATGAGAGAGCCTGTGAGGTTGAGGGGGGGCAGAGGGGTTGTGATTTTCCTGAAGTCCACAATCATCTCCACTGTCTTCAGAGCGTTCAGCTGCAGGTTGTTGTGGCTGCACCAGGACGCCAGCTGGGCCACCTCTCTCCTGTAGACGGACTCTTCGCCGTTGGAGATGAGCCCGATGAGGGTGGTGTCGTCCGCAAAATTGATCAGCTTGACAGACTGGTGGCTGGAGGTGCAGGAGTTGATATAAAGGGAGAAGAGTAGGGGGGAAAGTACACAGCCCTGGGGTGATCCGGTGCTGATGCTAACAGAGTCTGAGACAGTCTTTCCCAGCCGTACATGCTGCCTCCGGTCCGTTAGGAAGTCGGTGATCCACCTGCAGAGGGAGTCAGGCACGTTGAGCAGGGACAGCTTGTCCCGGAGCAGAGCGGGGTGGATGGTGTTGAATGCAGAGCTGAAGTCCACAAACAGGATCCTGGCGTAGGTTCCCGGGGAGTCCAGGTGCTGCAGGATGGAGTGGAGGGCCAGGTTGACTGCGTCGTCCACAGACCTGTTGGCTCGATAGGCAAACTGCAGCGGATCCAGGAGGGGAGTGGTGATGGACTTGAGGTGGGGCAGGACCAGGCGCTCAAAGGACTTCATGACTACAGAGGTGAGCGCTACAGGTCTGTAGTCATTAAGTCCAGTGATCCGTGGCTTCTTGGGGACAGGGATGATGGTGGAGGATTTGAGGCAGGTCGGCACGTGGCATAGCTTAAGGGAGGTGTTAAAAATGTCTGTGAAGACAGGAGTCAGCTCTTTCGCACAGTGTCTCAGGGTGGAGGGAGACACACCGTCCGGACCGGGGGCCTTGCGTGGGTTCAGTCTGGAGAACTGTCTGTGCACATCCTGCTCACTGATGACAAGGGCAGGGGGGGAGGAGGGGGGGGCGCCTTTGATGAAGTAGGGACCATGGAGGCAGTGGAGCTTTGGGGAGGGGGGGAGATGGACACAGCTGACGAGGTGTCAAAACGGGCATAATGTTGGGACAGTCTTTGACAAAGGGCTTTGTCATCCTGACCTTTAGAAGCCTGAGGCCGATAGTTGGTAATTTGCCTCAGTCCTCTCCACACAGAATCAGAGTCGTTAGCAGTGAACTGCTGCTGGAGTCTCTCAGAATACACAGATTTAGCTCTCCTAGCTCTCTGTTAAACCAATATTTGACCTCCCTGTAGCAGTCCCTGTCTCCACTTTTCAACGCTGCTTCCTTCTCCTTCCTGATCTGTCTGAGCTTAGCAGTGAACCAGGGCTTATCATTAGAGTACCTCACCCTGGTGCGCGATGGAATAATGCTGTCCTCACAAAAGTGGATATATGAGTTCACAGTGTCTGTGTACTCATCCAGATCATGCGTGGCTCCTTTAAACATGCCCCAGTCAGTTATTTCCATACACGTGCTCAGCTTCTCCCCAGCTTCACTGGTCCATTTCTTCATAGTGCTCACAACAGGTTTAGTGAGCTTCAGCCTCTGTCTGTATGTGGGAATGAGGTGGACCATCACGTGATCAGATAGTCCGAGCGCAGCGCGGGAAACAGCGCGATACGCGTCCTTCACTGTAGTGTAACAGTGATCCAGCGTGTTCTCTCCTCTGGTGGGGCATTTAATAAACTGTGTGTATTGGGGGAGATCATGGCTTAGGTTGCTCTGGTTAAAGTCGCCAACCACAATAACCAGAGAGTCTGGAAAAGTCCGCTCCGTATGTTGAATGTGATCTGCGAGCGCGCGCTGAGCCTCGAGCGCGTCCGCGTCGGGCAGGACATAAACAGCGGCCAGGATGAATGAAGCGAACTCCCGTGGGGAATAAAATGGCTTGCAGTTAATGAAAAGATATTCCAGGGCGGGAGAACAGTGTTGGGAGAGCACCGTTACATCAGAGCACCAGCTGCTGTTAATGTAAAAGCAGACTCCTCCTCCTGAGGACTTACTGGAGAGCTCTGTGTCACGATCAGCACGAAACAGCTGAAATCCCTCGAGGAGGAGTGCGCTGTCCGGTGTATTTTCCCTGAGCCAGGTCTCAATAAAACAGAGGGCAGACGAGGAAGAGAGGTCCTTAAATCGCATCAGCAGTCTCAGTTCATCTACCTTGTTAGAGAGAGAATTGGCATTGGAGAGAAATATGCCAGGCAAAGCCGTGCGCGTGTCTCTCCTGCGAAGCCGCACGAGAGCGCCCGCTCGCCTTCCTCTCTTTCGCCGTCTCACCTTTTGAGCTAAACAGTGAACCAGATCGGCAGCAGGAGCTAAAAAAAACTGGGAGTAGGTCCGTGGGAGTGAAAGTCCTGATATTTAGTAGCTCTTCACGGGTGTAAGAGCAGGCAGACACACAATTGACAAACAAAAACATACAAAGAAGGGCGCAGCGAAACACCATGGCGGCCACTGTGGGCGCCATCTTGGATCGAACTCCTACCTGCCGTCTGAGTCCATTTATTCCTGCCTGCCAGAGGTCGTACGTGACATATACCGGGAGTGGTGGCCTAGAGGTAAAGCATCCACCCCACAACCGGGAGGTTGGGGTTCAAGTCCCAGCCGGGCTATGCCAAAGACCATATAAAAATGGAACTTGTTGCCATCCAGTTTGGTGCTCAGCAAAAATGGAACAGAGCAGGGAAATGTGGGCGGCAGTGGCTCATGATGTAGAGTAGGTCGTGTAATAACCGGAGGGTTGGCGGTTCGAATCCTGCTCTTCCCAGACATCCTGCTGCTGTGTCCCTGGGCAAGACACTTTACCCACCTTGCCTCTAGTGTCTGAGAGGCTGTTGGTGCAGATTGGCAGCCACGTTTCCATCAGTCTGCCCCAGGGCAGCTGTGGCTACAGTAGTAGCTTACCACTACCATTGTCTGTGGAGTGAATGAATATTTTATCACTTCTCTGAACTGCTGGAAATATCTAGAATATATTAATTAGTGCTGGGCAATGATTTTAAAAAATCATAATCACGGTTATGATTTCTAGTGTTTACTCACTGGGGGGCTGTCAGCACTGGGAGTTGTAAATGGCTCTGGCGGTGGGGATGGTGCTGTGGTGGTGGCCCTGGCTTGGTGGGATGGGGGAGTTCAATCACAGCCTCTTGGTTGTGGTATGGACTCCTCTGTCTGCCTGGGCTGGGATGGCCCCTGTGGCGGTGTCTCTGCAGCTGTGTGCCAAGACTGGCTCCTGGTGCAGATAGCCCCCCTATGATGGCGTTTCCTCACTCTGGCCCTCAGTGCTCAGCCATGTTATAATTAGGCCTATTATTACTTGTGGATGGGGTGGGAGGAGGTGGGGTCTGGGGTGAGTTGAGGGATTGGGTGGATGGACGAGAGTAGGGGCGGGGTGGGAGGGCTTGGGCAGGGCTCTCTTTGTCTTTTTTTGTTTTGTTTTTGTTTTATCTGAATTTGTTTTTAACTGTAAAGCACTTTGAGCTGAACTTTGTTGCATGAAAGGTGCTAAAAAAAAGGTGCTTAAATAAAGTTTAAAATTAATCTCCATACTGTCATGGGCAGCGAGAGCTCGCCCCTCCCCTCCTGCCGCATGTTCACCAATTCATCACTGCACCTGAGGCAGAGGACACACCTGCGCCCGCTCATCAACCAGCGTACTTAAGGAGGCCTCCTCCGCGCAGTCAACGCTGGCTCATCTGGGTATACTGCCCTGATTCAGGCAAGCAGGTTGTGTGAACTTAGCTTAGACATGTTGTCTAACTGTTTTCTGTCCTATTGTTACAGGTTGCTGCCATCGTGCGGGTGTGACTTGGAACTGCGTGCGCTCTCCTGCCACCTCATTACTTTCCCAGCAACAAATATTCCCCCGGTCAGGCACTTCAAGCTCATTCCCCCTTCCCTACTGGTTTGTCTATTCCCCGCTGGAGTCCTGCTGGTCCACCATCAGAGTCCCGAGTAAGTGGCAATTTGGCTCGCTCATATTTCCCTTCTCTGCTTCTCCGCTGACAACTCTCGCTTTTCTCTCCACAGGTGGATTGAATCTTCTGGCGAGTGGCTGTTTCTCTAACGTAGCGCTGTTTTCTACATTTAATAAACTATTGAACGTTTCCCCCTTGTGTGGTTCCATCTTGTGCTAGCATTGTGCACGTGAGCTGTCAGCTAATCATGACAGAACGAGCCAGCCAGGATGATAGCTCAGCTGGTGCTTCATCACAGGAGCTGTCAGCTCTGGTTTGCTTCTGGTTTGCGTCAGCACCAGCTCGCTGTGCTCAATCGTCTCCCCCTGCTCCGCCGCCTCAGCCTGCAGCGTACCACTTCCGTTCCCACGCCTTCCCCTTACGTGGGGGAGGTGGGGAAATGTAGGAGTTTCTTAACCCTCTGAGTGTGTATGTTGCCGAACTGCGACATAACCCCTAGTGGTCAAGAGTGGTAAATATGTTTTGTCAGTAAAATAGTTCAGATTTCCAAGGCTATAACTTGAAAGTTGCAAGAGATAATAGCTTACTGTCAATTAGAAAGATGTAAAATATGATCCAAAGTTTCAGATAGGAATAAATTTACACATCTAATTTGCGTAATGTCGCGGCACCTCTTTAAATTCCATAACTCAGTCAAAACTGGACTTTGGATGTATTTACACAAAGAATGGTTCAGTCTTTTGACACCGTTTTTTTTTTTTTTTTTTTTTTTTTTACAGAGGTACCTCATCATCTTATCTTCAAAATATATGAACAAGAAATCAATACATTTTTAAAAAAAAACCCAAATAAGTCACTTACTGTTGACAAAGGGGGGCTGGCTGGCTGAGTGAATGGCTGGCTGACGTGGTCTGTGTTTTCACACATCATGGTCCATATTTTGCTTTCTGTTGGTAATTTAAAGTCTGGACCACATCTACAAAGTGGCTGTTTCTCTAACGCAGCGCTGTTTTCTACATTTAATAAACTATTGAACGTTTGTGTGGTTCCATCTTGTGCTAGCATCATGCACGTGAGCTGTCAGCTAATCATGACACATACTTTTGTGCTTATTCACGACTAATCATAATAAAATCAATCTTTCCCCACCCTCCTTCCAATGCAATTTACCTTCAATTTGAAATTTTCATTCTCTTATTATTAACATGAGAGTGGACAAATATCTTTGCTTTCTGCAACTGTGGATCCATTTAAAGCTTTCAGCACATCAGAAATAGAATAGAATAGAATAGGCTTTATTGTCATTGTACAGTTGTACAGTACAATGAAATTGTGGGTGCTCCACCAGGCTACTGTGCAATAAAGTAAGAGAAGGATCTGATAAAACACAGTTGCAAAATACATGATTAAAAATACGCCTGAAATAAAAATAGCCCACAGGTATACACCGCATTCCAAATTATTATGCAAATAGGATTTTAGTGTCATAAACATTCAATTTTTTGTTTTTCAATTAAACTCATGGATGGCATTGTGTCTCAGGGCTCTTTGGATCACTGATATCAATCTCAGACATCTGTCATAATTAGTTTGCCAGGTGAGTCCAATTAAAGGAAAACTACTGAAGAAGGATGTTCCACATTATTAAGCATGCCACAGGTTTCAAGCAATATGAGAAAGAAAAAGGATCTCTCTGTGCCGAAAAGCATCAAATAGTGCAATGTCTTGGACAAGGTATGAAAGCATTAGATATTTCATGTAAACTTAAGCGTGATCATCATACTGTGAAGAAATTTGTGGCTGATTCAGAGCACAGATGGGTGCATGCAGATAAAAGCATAATGAGGAAGGTTTCTGCCAGACAAATTCATCGGATTAAGAAAGCAGCTGCTAAAATGCCATTACAAAGCAGCAAACAGGTTTTTGAAGCTGCTGGTGCTTCCGGAGTCCCACAAACCTCAAGGTGTAGGAACCTCCAGAGGCTTGCAGTTGTGCAAAAAGCTACTATTCAGCCACTCCTAACCAATGCTCTGTAGCATCATCGTCTCCTCAAACCAAGACAGAAGATCACTTCTCTCCATTCTACAGGAATTTCACTTTATTCCTTCTACAGGAATACCACTTTTCTGCATTTTACAGGAATATCACTGGCTTTCATATCAACTCATCCAGGCCTCATCTAGGCCTGACCAAAGATGTTTGTTTTCCCAGGACCCCAATGTAAATAGTTGCCTCTTGCAGAGATTGTAAGGATCAGAATTTGCTTTTAAAGGCTCAAAGGAACATAAAACTCGTGAGACCAGACCTCCAACGTGAACACTGCATTTGGATAACATTCTCCTTAACAGGAAACCAATGCTCTTAAAAGGGTCATAAACGGCTTAATCAGACAGGTTTATAACCCCCGATGTTTTCCAGATTATCTCTCCCAGATACCATGGACCTAAAAGAAATCATCTACAGCTCAACAGTACCTCCTAGCGGATACCTACGGAATGTGTTTCAGTATGTAGGATGACTTTTTAATTTGTTCTAAACATTAAGTTTCTTTCAGCTTATCCTCTTCTCCCCTGGATCCTAAGGACACTGAAAATCATCCCTCTTTTATCACCAACCATGGTTTGCTGTACTACATTAAGCTTTGATCTATATGTGAATGCATGTATTATAATTATGTATAAGAAATATTATGTTCATGAGTGTTATTCAAACAAATGTAATATTAGAATAATGGTATAAATGCATGATCACCAAATATTAGCCAAGTAATTTAATTTAGTTAGATTTCATATTGAGCACTCTAATTTCATAAGAACTGACTGAGTGTTGATTTTTCTCTGCAATTTCATGGGATGGTGTCTTCGTTTGATTGGGTGTTCTCAAACAAAGAAATGTTCTCACATTGGATGACAGCCATTTCAAACTGCTTTTGATAAAGTCGATTGGTCAGTCTTGCGATCGACATCACCAGTTTATGACAAGGCAGGGCCACTTAAAAAAGTAGTTGAAGCTGCGCTGCAGTTAGAAGAAGAAGAAGATAGAGATTGAGATTCAGGAAAAAAACACACAGATTCAGAATTAGAACAAGACAAGCAGAAAGAAAAAGAAACACTGATGTAAGATTAAGTTAAGGAAGAAGAAGAAAAAAGTTAAGAACACAGAAAAAAAGAAAGAAAGAGATTTTGAGAAAGATTAGGAACTAAATTAAGATTAAAGAAGCAGAATAGTAATCTAGATCTCAGAGAAAGATTTTATTCCACCGTTTCAAGGTCCTGTGTAGTTTTATTCTATCTAAATTGTTCTTTGTGAAGTTTGTCAAATCCTGCGTTAGTTTTTCTGGTTACTGAGGAGAAATCACCTTTTCTTTAGAGCTTGCTTCCTCCGAGAATCAAATTCTCAAACTTTTTCTTTCACCTCAGAAGCCATTCTTATCCTAGTAAATGTTTTTCTCATTTTTTTTATGACTTTTCACGCCGTTAAAGTGGACCTTTAATTTTCCTAGTTTAAAGTGAACAGAGACTGTGTTTTTTGGACTCTCTTTCCGGCCTCATACCTGCCTGACAGAGAGGTTTCTCCTTCAGTTTTTTGGTCTATCCCGCTACAAGAGACCTCAAATTCGGACTCTTTTCCAAGGACTTGTCACGCCGCTCGGTGACAGACCACCCACTGCTGCCATTGTCTGGAGAGCCCCCAGCTGAGTTTACACTTCCAACGCTGTGAGGAAGCCTTGCAGCAGCCGCTTCCTCCGACGTCCTAACTCCCAACTCGGCTGGTATCGACCCGCTGAAATGTGGACCTACAGCTGTTTTCGTAAGTGAAACTCCTACTTCTCCTATCTGTTGGGTTTAAAACGTGATGTCCGAACAATTAAATTACAATTGAATATAGCCCATATTTCAGGGCTCAATTAGTCTCTCAGCCACAGGATAAAGCTATAAACTGAAGGAAGACTCTTAGTCATTTTTAAGTAACTGCCCTTAATTTTTGTAGATTAATTCAGAAGTCATTTTTAGATAATTAGCTTATGAATTTTCCCCATAAAATTGCGTTGTTTTGTTAAACATTTCAGCCTTCATTTACCGTTGAAACATAAGTCTGGTTCCTCCTTGGTTCTACAGAGGTGTAACGCTGGATTTTATGTTCAGGAATCCAATAACAGTGGATGTGATATTGTACGCTGTTATCATTTGAATCTGTTTATCCATCATTTGAATGCCATATCATGTAACCTGAATGAGTTTAATAAAAGGGTGAATGAGAGAAGTTGAAGCGTTTTCTTTCGCATATACATGTTTCCTAATCACGGCAGGAAAAGAACTCACTGAAACTTTGAGACTGATTCATTAAGTAATTGAAGGTACAAAATTAATTAAAATTAAAGTTAATATTATTGTCCATTGTGACTGGTGCCCCTTTTACGAGTGCTTTTATTTAATTTAGCGGGTGCAGAAGTGCCGGTTTAACTCCGCCCCCTTTCACACCCACTATTAAATAAAATAAATAATTCCTGTACCTTATGACAAATATTTTATTATATAATCCCATTACAGCTCACAAGCGGAAACAGTTGCAGTGGGCCCAGAAATACATGTGGACTAATTTTCAGTCTTGCTTAACTGATGATTGCTGTGCAACCTTGGATGTCCAGATGGATGGAGTAGTGGATGGTTAGTGGATGGCCACCACATCCCAACAAGGCTGTAATGTAAGCAAGGAAGTGCTGGAGTCATGTTTTGGGCCAGAATCATGGGGAGAGAGCTGGTAGGCCCCTTTAGGGTTCCTGAAGGTTTGAAAATGACCTCGGCAAAGTATCTAGAGCTTCTGACTGACCACTTTCTTCCATGGTGTAGAAAGAAGAACCGTGCCTTCTGTAGCAAAATCATCTTCATGCACGACAATGCACCATCTCATGCTGCAAAGAATACCTCTGTGTCATTGGCTGCATGGGCATAAAAGGAGAGAAACTCATGGTGTGGCCCCCATCCCCCCTTGACCTCAACACTATTGAGAACCTTTGGAGCATCCTCAAGTAAAAGATCTATGAGGGTGGGAGGAAGTTCACATCAGAACAGCAGCTGTGGGAGGCTTTTCTGACATCTTGCAAAGAAATTCAAGCAGAAACTCTCCAAAAACTCAAAAGTTCAATGGATGCAAGAACTGTGAAGATTATATCAAAGAAGGGGTCCTATGTTAACATGTAACTTGTTCTGTTGAGATGTTTTTGAGTGAAATGGCTTTTGATTTCAGTAAATAGGACCTCCTAATGCTGCAAATTAAGCAAATGACCATTTTCAATTCTTTGCAACCAATAAAATGTTTTGAAACTCTGTTGTGCATAATAATTTTGAACAGTGCATTTTGAGTTCTTTATTTTTGCAAAAAAAGTTTTCACTGGATGGTTTGTTCAATAGAACTTGAATTATGTTCTAACGATTGATGACTTGAATATTATACTGACTGTCATTTGCATTGACTATTTTTTGAAAATCAGAGACAAATATCGTTTGCATAATAATTTGGAACAAATTTGCATATGCAGTATAGTGGCTTCACGGATGGCACAGGTAGTGGCCTTCACGGATGGAATTATGTATTATGTCGGAATAATGGAGGATGGAGAACTCTCTCTGTTGAACACTGAACTCCCTTTATTGAACTTCACATTCCAATATATATCTCGGCCGTAGCCCGCCTGATGTCACTCACCCCCCCAACCTTGGCTGAGCAATAGCAAGACCCAAAGTACAATTCCCATATGTAACCCCCCTCCCCCCACAAAGCTCCAGGCCTCAGTTCAATAACCCAACAAACATAGAACGTAGTGTACACATACCACCATTTTTTTGAACACATGTACATGAACTATAAACAAGTGAACCTTTACCCGGGTGTCTGGGTAGACTGCCAGAATGCCCCGCCTGGTTGGAGTGGATTATTCTGCTGCTAGTCCCAACCGGCGCCAACCCCCTCACCTGGCACCGTCGGCCTAGGCTGTGGGTCCACATCAGACAGGACCCCCCCAGTCCCAGCTCCCACTGAAATGTTCAGCTGTAGCTTCAGTCCTCTGCGACGGCAGTGATCTTCTCAGCCTGCTGGTGTGCCACCGAGACCTGTCCTCCAGCTCAAACGTGTCCGGGCCCCACCGCCTTGCGATCCACTGCAGCCCCGTCCACAGCGGCTGCAACTTTTATGAGCGAACTGGATGCTTAATCCACACCTGGTCTGCTTCCCTCAAACCATGGTCTCTTGTCCCGTGCTTCCTATCAAACCTCCGTTTCATTCTGCATTGCTGTCCAGCGACTCGGCTCCGCACTGACTCCATTCCCTCCAAAGTACCTGTCATTGGTGGCCTCAGCCGGCTCACCGGGAAGAGTAACTCGCGCCCCAGCATGAGAGACGCTGGTGAACAGCCCATCATGGTATGGACTGGCGCCCTACTATACAGCAACGTGTTATGAAGAGCGTCTGAGAATGCAAAACCGTCCGCCAGGTGGGCTCTCAGTCCATTCTTCAATGTTTTATTAAACCGTTCCACACCCCCATTGGCCTGGGGATGGTAGAACGCCGTCTTTACATGTTCCATGCCCCTGCTGCTCAGAAACTCCTCAAACGCACCGGAGATAAATTGAGGGCCATTGTCCGTCATAACTGTGCTCGGGGTCCCCCACCTAGCAAACAGAGACGTCAGGAACCCCATCTCTGGACACTTCCGTTGTGACCGAGTTGGTTGGGAGTCATAGGCCACGAGCAGGAACTGGCTATTTGTAGGTGCCGTATGCAGTTTGCCACAAATGTCCAATTCGACGTGTTTCCAAGGTCCTTCGGGGTACGGCACTGGCCGTAGCAGTGGGAGAGATGGTCTGCCTGTCTTGCCGCTCTCCAAGCATGGAACACAGTGCTTCACCATGGCCTCAATGTCCTTGTCAATACCCGGCCACCAAACAGCGCCCCTACTGCGTTGTTTCACCTTGACTACCCCCAAGTGCTCCTCGTGCAGCATCGCCAGGACCCGAGCCCTCAGGGATGATGGAATCAGAGCGCAGTGTCCTCTGGCCACACACACCTCGTTCTAGCAGCTCAGCTCATCCTTGAAGCAGTGATAAGGTGCCAACTTGCTCTGCACCCTCATTGGCCAACCCTCTCTGATCACCGAGAGCAATTCAGTCAGCACCGGATCCCATTCTGACACCTCCCTGAGCTCCTGAGGAGATACTATCTTCTTGAGGGTTCCGTCAGGTCCTCCTCGTCCAGGTCATCGTCACCGTCTTCTGGCAGGGAGGAATTAACTCTGGTGCAAGACAGGAGGTCCGCCACGATGTTTTCTTTGCCTGGCGTGAACTTGGTGGTGAAGTTATAGGCTCTCAATCTCTCAGACCACCTATGGATTCTCAGTGGTCTGTGCCCTGACGCCGACATCTCCAGCAAAGTTGTGAGTGCCCGGTGGTCCGTCCTCAGGGTGAAATGATAACCGTAGAGGTAAATATGCCACCTCTCACACGCCCAGACACAGGCCCTCTTACCCACAGCATACTTCTGTTCCGCTGCCTAAAAGGACCTTGAATGCCACCAGGCGTTTCATGCCATCCTGAACCTGGGAACTGACCGCCCTCAGCGACGAATGAGACACATCGCAGGTCACAATGCTCTCTTGGTTGGGGTCAAAATGGGCCAACACCGGTAGGGAGGTTAGTTGCTGCTTCAACTTGGTGACCGCTGCTGAGCATGCAGGGGTCCACTCCCATGGCGCATCCTGCTTCAACAGAGCTTGGAAGGGCTTGATCGTCTCCGAATAGCGGGGAATGAACCATCCGTAGAAGTTAACCATGCCCAGAAACGACGAAATCTGAGCAGGCATTGAGGGATCTGGGATGCTCAGGACCGCCTCCACCTTGGAAAGTAGCTGTTGGAGCCCCCTTCCTGTCAGCCAAAACCCCACAAACTCCACGGCGTCTGCCGTGAAGATACACTTCTCGCCATTTAGGGTAACCCCGTGCTCTTGGAGTGATGCTAGGACCCTCTCCAGCCTCCCGTCGTGTTCCTTCCATGACGCACCGTGTACCACAATGTCATCTAAGTATACCACCATGCCCCTGAGACCGGCTAGCATCGTTGACATCACCTTCTGGAAACAACTAGGCGCCAAGCTCAGGCCGAATGGCATGCGGGTATACCTAAAACCCCCCATGTGGGTCACAAATGCTGTCAGGTTTCTGCTATCCGGTTGGAGTGGTACCTGTAGGTAGCCCTGACAGAGATCCAGCTTCGTGAAGAACTCGGACCCACTGAACGTCGCCGTAAGCTCCTCCATGGTTGGGAGGAGGTACCTGTCCGGGATGACTGCCTTGTTTACCATCTGAAGGTTTATGCATGGCTGGATGTCTCCCCCCCCCCCTTTCTTTTTGGCCACCACCAGGTTGGATATCCACGGCGAAGCGTCCACTTTCTCAATGACGCCGGACTCCAGCAGTTTGGACAGCTCCGCCGAAACCTCATCCCGCAGTGCAAGGGGAAGTCGCCGCAATGGCTGAATCTTTGGTGTCACGCTTTTATCGATGAAAGGGCAATGGTAGAAAGCGTCTATACGACACAGTCTCCTCAGTGTAGCTAAACTCAGGATGGATCTACCGGCCCCCGAATCCACCATGAGGGGCACGTCAACCCCGTCCAGCTGGAGCACGTACCACTTCAGTGGCCCTTTCCCCATGCGTGCTACACACACCCATCCAGTGTCTCTGGGCTCCACTCTCATTAGGCTAGGGGCCAAAGAGTTCGCTCTGCTATGCACCTTCAACTTCCTCTTCTTCCTCTTAGCTCGTCTATGAGGCCTAGTTAGCATGCTAACTGTAGCATTCGGCAGGAAGCTCCCAGCCTCGCTAGCTGGTGATAGTAGCTTCTGCAGTTTAGCGGATTCCCTCTGCTTTACTTAGTCCAACACACCTTCCAGTGACAGAGGTTTCCGAGTTAGCCTTAGCATGCATCCCAGCCCCGAGTCAGTGGTGCCGTGAGCTAGCTTATCTCTTACTAGCTCCTCTGCCATAGGCCCGAAGGCGCACTCCCTCGCTAAGCTATGTAGCTCCATGATAAATTCCTGCGTGGACTCACCTGCTTGCTGCCTTCGGCCAAAGAATCCAAATTTTTTTTCAGTGATGGTGGACTGGTCACCGAAGAAATTGCCCATAAGCGCCAGCCCATCTTCCAGAGAGCCATCACCACACAGCCCAAACAAGACACGTTGTCCTTCAGTGCCGAGGTAATGCACTAGCAGCTTCTTCTGTCTCTCCTCGCTGATGCTATCGAGCTTGGCCACTGTCATATACACCTCGAACATGGTCCTCCAGCAAGCCCATGGTATATCTGGTACTCCCTGATACTGAAGGAAAGGAGGTGGCTCTCTGACACACGCGCCCCATTTTTCCTCGTCGCCAAATGTTATGTCGGAATAATGGAGGACGGAGAACTCTCTCTGTTGAACAATGAACTCCCTTTACTGAACTTCACATTCCAATATATATCCTGGCCGTAGCCTGCCTGATGTCACTCACCTCCCCAACCCCGGATGAGCTACGGCAAGCCCCAAAGTACAATTTTCGTATGTAACATTATGGACATAGAGTTGTGTGAAAAAGTGTTTGCCCACTTCCTGATTTCTCTTTTTTTTGTTCGTCACACTTAAATGTTTCAGATCATCAAACAAATTTAAATATCAGACAAAGATAACACAAGTAAACACAAAATGCAATTTTTAAATGAAGGTGTTTATTTCTCAGGGCAAAAAAAAAAAAAAAATCCAAACCTACTTGACCTTGTGTGAAAAAGTGATTGCCCACTGAACCTAATAACAAGTTGGGCCACTCTTAGTAGCAACAACTGCAATCAGGTGTTTGCGATAATTGGCAATGAGTCTTTTACAGCGCTGTGGAGGAATTTTTGCCGACTCATCTTTGCAGAATTGTTGCAATTCAGCCACATTGGAGGGTTTTTGAGCATGAACTGCCTTTTTAAGGTCATGCCACAACATTTCAATTGGATTCAGGTCAGGACTTTGACTAGGCCTCTCCAAAGACTTCATTTTGTTTTTCTTAAACCATTCAGAGGTGGACTTGCTGGTGTGTTTTGGATCATTGTCCTGCTGCAGAACCCAAGTGTGCTTCAGCTTGAGGTCACGAACAGATGGCCAGACATTCTCCTTAAGGATTTTTTGGTAGACAGCAGAATTCATGGTTCCATCTACCACAGCGAGTCTTCCAGGTCCTGAAGCAACAAAACAGCTCCTGACCATCACACTACCATGGCAACATTTTACTGTTGGTATGATGTTCCTTTTCTGAAATGCTGTTACTTTTACGCCGGATGTAATGGGACACACACTTTTCAGAAAGTTCAACTTTTGTCTCGTCAGTCTTATGTCTGGAAATACCTTGTAATGACGAGGCCAGGTGCACAGTCAAACTTGGCTTTATTGAAGGGGTTGACAACACATAGCATACTGCCACCAGGCAGGGGCATTGGCAAAGCGGCCGAATTCCGATGCCCACTGCTATTTATGGGGCGGTGTAGTGGCGGAAACAGAAGTGGGCGCCACTACACCGCACTTCACAAATAAGAGCACCTGAACAACATTGAACTATACAACATTCCCCCCTTCCTGTAGAAAAGTCCAAAACACACACACAATTGAGACCTTCCCCAATTTAGAACTCAAATCACGCACTAAGAAAACTAAAACTGAAAACACTAAAGGACCTATCACATTCATACAACAAAACCAAAAACTAGGGAGGACGGGTGGACTACTGTCCTACCCTACACAGCAAGGTGGGTTATTCTTCCATCTGCAAATAAACAAATAAATAAATAAAGTCAATTCATAAACTAAAATATTGCCATGTTCCTAAACTAATAAAAATACATAAAATAATCACAGAACAATATACAACCGCATGAACATTAGAAGTCTCTTATATTTTTTTTCACACATGCACAAACATATGAACATTGAAACTTTTTTTTTCCATTATTATAATTTTTCTCTAAACACCTACAAAGAACCACACTATTAGAATTCGTTTTCTCTGTATTATGTACATAAACTCACACTCCACTTGGCGAGATAGTGGTGGAACTGGCCTGTGGGGGCCCCAGACAGACGTGTAGATGGTGATGCGCCTCGTCTGCTCCGCCATCAGCCACTCCTCTCGTCCGGACCCACCATCCAAAACCTCCTCCCGGGCACGCCGCAGCTCATTGGGGTGCCTCCACAAACCATCCGACAGTTAAAAGTGGGCTGCGCCCCATTTAGCCACGATATGCAGCTGTCCCTGATGATTCTCAAGCTGTTTGGCCCGTATTTGCCGTGGGCATCCCTCCCCATGAACCCGAACCCAGTCTATTACTCTTAAGGGAGCTTTGCTCAGCCTGCAGTGTTGCTGATCGGCACTCGGTCCAGTGTCTGTCAGTCTGGCCCTGACTCCTTGTAAAGCTGCTGCAGCAGTCGCCGTTGAAGCTCCAGATCACCCGGCCCACTGCAGCTAAGCTCCAGAGGAAATTGAGGCTTGCTCGTCGGCGTCACTTGTTGTTGGAAAAAATCCTGATGACCTTCAGTCAAATACCAGGCAGGATCAGAGTTTCAGCAAATTTAATTACACTGGCCAGTGGAGAACAAAGCAAAAACAGCCTCAGAGCCTATTCGCGCATCATTCTGACTCAAAGACACATCACTCGATTCTTTAAGCTTCTCGTTATCTGAGAGGTGGAGGTGCAAACTGTCCATCATGATTGGTCCAGTACATCTGGTCAAAACTTGGTGTACAGATTAGCTTTCCTCGGGTCATTCTGTCCCAGACTCACAGGAGCCGTGCAGACCAGACCAAAAACAAGATGATAAGTACTGCAGCTGAAGCCGTGATATTTTTACGCAAACTGTAAGTTAGACTCTGAGGCCAAATTAAGACAAATATAAGGCAAATATGAAATTTTTCTTTCATTGCTCCCTTTGATGCCATAAGGCATCATAGATGAAAAATGATGTTTGTTCCACCACTTCAATCACCTCACCAGGTGACCAGCAAAAGAGTTCATTAGTGGTTAGTGGGCACTGCTGATGAGTCCTGGATTCGGGACCTTTGTGGCATGATTCCAGACAGATGATCTTCTTTCTATTGTATAGTCACATATGAATTATTACTCATTGCGATGGCAATCTGGACCCCTCCTTATCTCCTCAGTCTTCTTCTACATGCTGCCTGATTTGTATAGCTCTCAAAGAAAAAATAGACACTTAATTACCTGCTTGATGGACCCTTGGTCTGCATTGTCTTCAGACCTATAATGAATGTTTAAACCAGTAATTTTCTAGATTTCATATACTCATAATATACTCACCTTTTATGTCAGTATTTAACTTCTTTATGTCAGTATTTAACGCTCTTCAGCTTTGTTTTTACCTGTGTTTACCAATTTGTTAAAAGGTCATGAAATTCATCAACTTTGGTTTTAATTCAACAACGTTCCTCATTCCTCCGACCAAGTTATCAATGGATTCAGTAAAATACCCTTTTAACTCACTAATTTATTAGTTTAGAAATTCCCATTCTTATCAGGCACACAAAAATTCCTTATACACACACACACACACACACACACACACACACACACACACACACACACACACACACACATATATATTTAATTTATAATATATATAATATATATATATATATATATATATATAAAACTATCCAAGTTAAATTAGCTATAATTTAATTTGTTTGCTTGCCAAATAATTTAACCTGTATCAATAATTGTTAATCCCCAATAACTTTTTATTCTTTAAACATTAAGTGTCTTCTTTTATAATAATATATCTTAGACCAGCCAAAATTTAATGAGTTTTGTCTCTAATAAGATTTGCCAAACTTCAACATGTAGGGAAAGATGAAAAGAAAAGAAGAAAAAAAAGAAATTGAAAAAAAAATCAGCAAAATAAAACGATTTAAAAACAAAACATTTAAGACTGTAGTGACAATTAATGTAAAACTGAATAAAGCAGTTATGAACCTATTATTAATTATTATTCATTAATAACGTCAGTGTCATCACTGAAGGAATAAAAGGTACTTTTCCACCATTAATTAGACTTTTTCCTTGTAAATTGATGACTAAATTAATGACTTTTTCTCTATAATTTGGAATTTATTTTATTAGTAAATTAGTGGCTTTTCCTGGTAAATTAGTAAATTTTTCCCTCATAAAATAGCAATTTTTCTACATTAATAATTGACTTTTTAATCAGTAAATTATTTTAATGTAATTTAGTGAATAAATAAATGCAAATTTTTTGCTTCATGACTTTAACCCCTTGCACTCTGGTCAATTTCCCTAAAAACGCCTAAAAATAACGTACCCAAAGTAAATCAAAAGCTGTTCTTCAACCCTTTGCAGCATCTTCATGGGGTTGGTCTCATTTAAAAGAGAACACTTTGAATTTTTTGCAAAACAGTCATAATCTCTCTAAGTGCTCCTGCCACTGAGTAACAGTCATCTAAACATACTGAACTTGAAGAAAATAAAGTTCGCCTGGGTGTTTTTTTTGGATACAAATGCTTG
This sequence comes from Pholidichthys leucotaenia, assembly GCA_020510985.1. Taxonomy (NCBI): domain Eukaryota; kingdom Metazoa; phylum Chordata; class Actinopteri; order Cichliformes; family Pholidichthyidae; genus Pholidichthys; species Pholidichthys leucotaenia. The sequence continues at coordinate 327,692,230 of CM035840.1, read as the reverse complement.
CAAATAACACACAGCTGTCAGATCCGGGCTGGAAAATGCAACAGAAATGTAGAACCAAGTGTTATCCAGCTGAGGTCAAAATTTTGTAACAATACCACAAAAAATGAATGTATTACACAGCTTTTTTGTCAGGTTGTTCCCAGGCATTTTTGAACTGTGCCAAATTGTGCCAAATGGCACAGTTTGGAAAAACGTCTGTAACTTTTGAATGATTCAATATAGAAGCTTGATCTTGGGCTCTAATGAAAGGTGACACTCAGGGCTGTGTGTGTGTGTGGGGGGGGGTTGTTTATTCATTCATGAATGAATGAATGAACAAACAAGCCCCCCCACACAAAGAAGCATGCCACGTAAAAAATGTGTGGCTTTTTTTTTACAAGAAAAAATAACCTACAGTGCACTAAAAATTATACTAAAATATCTGTAAGGTAGAGGATAACAACTCCCGCCCCCCACCCCCCGCTATAGAGGACGGACATCGTCCATTGCCACATGACGGACAGTGGGGACGGTGCACTGCGGTCTACTACGCACAGTTGTACTAAAATATCTGCAATATATCTGCAATCCGCTACAGAAGAGTAGCGGGGGGGGGGCAGCTGCTGGCCTTGACAGTTGTGGGTTGTATTCTGGCCTCACCGGGCTCTTATTGTGAAGGTGCTCGGTGGGGCTTCCGCCTGTCAAGGCTGGTCAGCTGTTTGTCATTACTGCTCGTTAGTGTTCGCCTTTATAAAGCGGGCACTAGCGGCAGTAAAATTGCAGGAGTATTGTCAACTATCCTTGTCAGACATCGTCAAACTATCCTCATCTAAGCGTCGTTTGACCTTCATGTCAGGTTCGTGTTTCATGCCATGTCACAGTTTAGCTCGTAGTGGCTGGGGTTAGCCCTACGAGCCCTTGTATTGCTTTATGTGTGTTTTTGCCCTGAGCGGCTCACAGTCTTGTCTTGTCACGTTGTTTTAATAAATCACCATCACTGCAAAACTCACTGGTGGACTCTGGACACTGGCGTCTTATGGTGATCCGCGAGGGTCACCGCATGACAATATACTCCTGCCAGGACGTCTAAACGGAGACGCCACACCGAGACTCCTTTTCACCATGAGTCTTTGCTTTAATTGGACTATTGTTCTTCCCTGTCTGAGTGTCATTTGCTGGAAGAATGCCGTCATCAAGGGGCCGCGGTCGGCGCCTGGGCAAGGAGCTAGCGGAGGCTCTGGAGTACGTGGATGGGACTCTATTCACCGCTATGCTGTACGACACTCCCAGCGACATACGCTGGCACCTGGACTGCGCTGAGGTTCTTCTCGACAACCTTCCTCTCCACTATGACGATCGCCCGGAGGTGATGATGAGGAGAGATGAACTCGCCACGCAGCGCGAGATACTCCACGGGCTGGAGGAGGAAGAAAGCAGGAAGCAGAGGAGGAGGCATCCTCGCTCCCTGTGTTGGGTTCCTGTCCCTGACCCGGTCCAGGAGGTCGCGCCATCTGGAGGTCGGCGACGACGTCGGCGACACGGCCAAGGAGAACCTCAGCGGAATCCCCGGCTGGACCTGCTGCCGGCGAAGTCCGTCAGTGAACCGCTGAGAGCGGCCCCACCTCGTCCTTCCAGGAGGCCCTCTGTCGCCATCCAGCGGGGAGAAGGAGGAACAACGTCCCCTACAGCAGGAACCATCTCTTCCCTGGGAGGAAGGCAAGTGCATATGAATTTATTACATCATGATTATAATCTGCCTTGTCTGACTCCTGGGGGCGGAGTTCGGGGTTCGCAGCCCCCCAAGCTCCCTCCACCTGCTGTAGAGAAAATAACTAAACCTGCTGCCTCTGTGTCCCCCCCTGTTGAGCGGTCCGCGACGACAGGCCAACGTCGTTGGAAGAAGAGGGGGCCTGCAGTGCTGGAAAGCCTGGATCCAGCCCTGCAGCCACGTCGTGGATGGAGGAGAAGAGCGGACTGCGGCCCAGAACCTGAGCCGACGATGAAGCGTGCCCGGATTTCCTTGCCGGAGCGGTCCGAGCCAGTGGGTCGAGGGTCCCCTGCCCCCACGCCATACGGGTTATCGGCGTGGACAGCAGCGCGGGAGGAACCTCAGGCTGCAGATGACATCTTGCTAGCTGCGGATCCTGACACAGCTGAGCTGGAGCCTGCTGACGAGAGTCGCCGCCCTGAACCTGGATCGTCGAAGTCCTGGGTGGCAACAGAACCCGAATGCAGGCAAGTGCTCCCCCTTGTGTCTCTGTCCCCTGTTTCGGAGCATAAAAATGCTCCGAAACAGGGAGCATTTTTTCGATGCCTCCGAAACAGGCATCGCCTCCCTGGCCTGCCTCTCGGGGAGGCGAGTGAGGAGCAGCCGTCTGCTGCGCCCGAGCTCGTCTCGCTGGGTTCTGTTGCTATTGGTGATTCTAATCCCGGTTTTCTTCCTGTTTGTGAGCCTTGTTGCAGTGTCGCCGGCATGGAACCAGTCGGAGTCACGGGGTTGGAGGTCCCAGGTTCGGGGGTGGAGATCGTCAGCAGAGCTGCACCGACCCAGTCGGGGTCCGTCGTGGAGGCTGCTGTGGCCCAATCGGGGTCCGACGTGGGTACACCAGAGGCACAATCGTGGTCCACCGCGGGTGTGGTTCTGGCCCAATCAGGGTCCAACGTGGGTGCACCGGAGCCCCAATCGGGGTCCACCGCGGGGGTGGTTCTGGCCCAATCGGGGTGCAACGTGGGTGCACCGGAGGCTCAATTGGGGTCCACCGCAGGTGCGGTTCTGGCCCAATTGGGGCCTGATGTGGGTGCAGCTGGGACCCAATTGGGGTCCAGCGGAGGTGCAGCGCCAGCGTGGTCCACGGACGGGGGAGTAGCTGCAGACCTTTCGCCGTCGGACGGACTACGGGCTCATCCTTGCCATCTTTCCCCTCCACTGAGTCGCCGCCCCTGTGCATCATCGCCAGGGGTCGTGAGGGTTCCTGTTCGCTCACCCTGGCTCTCCCGAGTTTTGTCCTCGTCAGGGAGGCCGCCGCGGGCTGTTTTTCCCCGGGACTGGTGGCTGAGGGACACGGGTCGGCCGCCTGAGGAACTGTTTCGCCGGCTCGGCACCTCGGGTCGGCCACCCGACGTGTTGTGTGTGTCTTCAGGCTACCTGGTTCGACCACCAGAGGAGCGGACGTGCTGGGCATTGGACTGTGGTGAGCCGCCTGGTCATGTTCCGCCTCCTATGACCGCCCGCCGGCTGTTGGACGCGGGGAGACCACCTGAACTGTTCCTATGGCGCCTGGTCTCCGCCGGTCGGCATAAACTGTCGGGGGGGTGGGGTAGTGGTTGTTTTTCTGGTGTTGATCCGTCGCAGTGATTGTTCTGTTTGTTTGTTTTTCCTCGCTGTCCTGTGTACTTTGTGTTATGGTTATGTCTCGCAGTTGCCCTAGTTTGCATTGTGTGTAGTCGGGTATGAGCCAGTAAGTGCTCTGCTTTTTGTGTTTGGTTATTTGAGTATTCACATGGGTGGGAAGTCATTTCCTTGTGTAACATGTGGGCCAAGATCTAATTTTCTCGTGCTGTCCTGTTTTCTGTAACTTATTTGGGGATCCTTGGCAAATTGTGTTGTGTTCTACTGTTGCCTTATTTCCCTCTCTGTATTTTATCTGATTTGAATATTTGGTATTTTGTCATGGTCTTGTATTTAGTCTTTCTGACCCAGTAGTTCTGTTTTTTTTGTTTTCTCCATGTGCATCTTTTTAATTTAATCTGAGTAGTTATTCTTGTCATTGTCCTGTATGTAGTTATTCTTGTCACTGTTTTGTTTGTTTCTGGGTTTGGTCTCTATCCCTCCGCACCTACCCCCAGCCACCCACCCTGGGGGGTGGGGGGGGGGGCAGGGTGGTCCTTGGGCATTCGGAGCCCGCCCTCGGAGGGAGGGAACTGTTACGACCCGAGCGCTGGGTTCTGTCCACGCTCGGGCTAAGCACAACTCGCTGCTGGCCTTGACAGTTGTGGGTTGTATTCTGGCCTCACCGGGCTCTTATTGTGAAGGTGCTCGGTGGGGCTTCCGCCTGTCAAGGCTGGTCAGCTGTTTGTCATTACTGCTCGTTAGTGTTCATCTTTATAAAGCGGGCACTAGCGGCAGTAAAATCGCAGGAGTATTGTCAACTATCCTTGTCAGACATCGTCAAACTATCCTCGTCTAAGCGTTGTTTGACCTTCATGTCAGGTTCGTGTTTCATGCCATGTCACAGTTTAGCTTGTAGTGGCTGGAGTTAGCCCTATGAGCCCTTGTATTGCTTTATGTGTGTTTTTGCCCTGAGCGGCTCACAGTCTTGTCTTGTCACGTTGTTTTAATAAATCACCATCATTGCAAAACTCACTGGTGGACTCTTGGCGTCTTATGGTGATTCACGAGGGTCACCGCATGACAAATTTAGCTTATAACACTTACCTGTCCACAACAGCAGTGTCGCTGGCAAACTTCTCTTCCTCATTGTCAGACGAACATGACGCTGGTCTGCTTGTTACAACTAGTGGTTCTGGTCACGCGACCCGGTCAAACCATGATTCCATTATTGCGGTTTTGCGCTTCCATGATTGCGGTTTTGGTGAACGATTTTTCAAAACAAATAAGAACAGTAGTGTAGAAGAGCTTGAAAGAACGAGGCGGTATGATATATAAACCAAAGTTTATTTATCAGCTCTCCTAACAAGTCTCATCTAAGTGCAGAAGCAACAGAAGGAAAAGAGACCGAATACCTCCGGCTCTCTGACTTTATACTTGCACATAACAAAAGACATGCATATCAAAGGCTGATATCCCTCATTATCATAATCCCCCCATTGTCTTGGTACTTCCTCTCTTCGCCCTGGGGGGGTGAGGGTAGCTCCTCCGGTCTCCACCGCAGTGTCTGGGAACGTCTTTGTTCTTCACTGGCGGGTGAGAGTCTTTGTCCTTTCAGAGGTGTGAAGTCGCCTTACATATGTAATCACCAAACATTCTCACATGCTTCAACATATGTAGGTTATGGAATATATAATTAATATAGCCCACAGCCCCCCCCCCCCCAAACGACTAAGAAAGGACAATAGAAAAATTCACAGTTTAAGATAATTACTATGACATACTAACTGTTACACCTCTTGCCACAGAAGAAACTTTCCAGCAGCCATGCCCCTAAGAGAGTTCAGTGGTAATCATAACAGCATAGTAAAATCACAAGTCAGTCCTAAACTGTTACAGCACAATTAGTGAACAACTGTGGAGTAGTTTGCATCAGTCCCTGTGCTGTCTGGGTTTTAATCTTCTCCCAAAACTGCTGTGGGTTCGTTTAGGCGTCCTGCTGGGACCTTCTTGTAAGGAATCTGCAGCGTGGGAAGGAGAGTGGTTAATTGTTCCCTGCAGGGGGGCTGAGTCTTTTCTCTTGGGGGGTCTACCCCGCCGAGATGCTCTCGCCAACTGTGCAGGCTCGTCTTTCAACAAGAAGGCAGGTTTAAGTCTGTCAATGCTGACTGTTTCTTTTCTATCCCCAAAATCAAGCACAAAGTGTTTATCACCATGTTCCAGCACTCTGAATGGCCCATCGTATGCTGGGCGGAAAGTTGGTTTTAAAGCTTCATGCCTAACAAAAACGAACTCAGCGTTCTTTAAAGCTTGAGGGACAAAAACCCGTGGAAAGGAGTGATGAGCTGGACCGGGGAGAGAGTCCGGTCCGTTGCTGCCTAAAAACCTTGGGACTGGAAGATGCCCTGGCTCTGGGTTCTCTGGTAAAAAATTCACCTGGGAGCCTGAGAGGTTGTGCAAAAACTAATTCTGCCGGAGAGGCGTCTAGATCCTCTTTAGGCACAGCACGCAACCCCAATAAAACCCAGGGAAGTTTATTTACCCAATTTGTATCCGTTAGTGAGGCTCTGAGGGCGGCTTTTAAAGACCTGTGAAAACGCTCGCATAACCCATTAGCCTGAGGGTGATAAGCGGTGGTGCGGTGAATTGTTGCCCCTAAGCTGCTGGACATGGCTGACCAAAGCTCTGAGACAAATTGAGGTCCTCTATCGGACGTGATGTCCGATGGGACGCCGAAACGTGCCACCCAGTTTGTCAAAAAAACGCGAGCGACTTCCTCCGCTGTGGTTGACGCTAGAGGGACTGCCTCTGGCCAGCGCGTGGTGCGGTCTATCATTGTTAACAGGTGTGTGAAACCTTGGGAGGAAGGTAGTGGCCCCACGAGGTCGACATGAACGTGGTCGAACCTTCTAGCAGGGATTGGAAAAGGCTCCACAGGGGCTTTAGTGTGTTTGTGTATTTTGGCGCGCTGACAAGAAATGCAAGTTTTTGCCCATTCTTTTACGTTTTTGCGCAGGCCCGGCCACACAAACTTTTCGGCGATCATTTTAACCGAGGCGCGCACACCTGGGTGCGCGAGGGAGTGAATTGAGTCGAAAATACGGCGGCGCCATGTAGCTGGGACTAACGGGCGAGGTCGGCCGGTTGAAATATTGCATATTAGGGGGGCACGCCGTTGCGTAAACCCTTTTTCTCCAGCCTTAACCCTGTTGGTCCAGACAGGAGTGCGCGCACGTCCGCGTCACTGCTTTGTTCGTCTGCCATGGCTGCATAATCTATCCCTGCATGGATAGGTGCTGCGTATGTGTCCGCGTTAGTGAAGAGTTCTGCGGCTGAGGCAGTATAATCTGTCTCCTCGCGCTCTGGTGATGTCACAGCGCGAGAGAGGCAGTCTGCTACCACGTTAAGTTTGCCTGCCACATGTCGAATGTCTGTGGTGAACTCTGAAATCGCAGCCAGCTGTCTTTGTTGCCTGCCTGACCATGGTTCTGAAATTTTAGCCATAGCAAAGGTGAGCGGTTTGTGGTCTACAAAAGCCGTGAAACTCCGCCCTTCTAACCAGAACTGGAAGTGGCGGATGGATAAATGAAGCGCTAGCAGCTCCCTGTCAAAAGTGCTGTATTTACGCTCAGTTTGGTTTAGCGATTTGCTGAAGAATGCTAAAGGTTGCCAGATCCCGCTGACATGTTGTTCTACAACTGCCCCTATAGCCAGGTCCGAAACGTTTGTGGTTAGCGCAATGCGGGCCAAGGGATCGGGGTGAACTAACAATGTGGCGTTAGCTAGAGCGCTCTTTACTTCCGCGAAGGCGCGTTCGCGCTCCGGGGTCCATTCGATCACGTTGGAAGCTTTCTTTTTTCTGAGTGCATCATATAGGGGCTGCATGAGCTGAGCTGCGTGGGGGAGGAAACGGTTGTAAAAATTAACCATTCCTAAAAATTCTTGCAGCGATTTGACCGTCTGTGGTCGTGGGAAACTTTTTATCGCTTGAACTGTGTCTGGAAGTGGAACTGCCCCGTTCGGAGAGACTCTGTGTCCCAAAAAATCAGTTTGTGACACACCGAATTTGCATTTGGCTGGATTGATTATTAAGCCGTGCTCTTCTAGTCTCTGAAAAACCGTAGTGAGGTGCTGCTCGTGTTCTTCCTCAGACGAGCTGGCTACCAGCATGTCGTCGAGGTCGACAAAAACAAAAGGAAGGTCGCGTAATACCGCGTCCATCATCCGCTGAAAAGTTTGAGCGGCGCCTTTGAAGCCGAAAGGCATTCGCAGGAATTCAAAAAGGCCGAAAGGGGTTATTACAGCTGTTTTAGGAATGTCCTCTGCTCGAACTGGGACTTGATGATAACCGCGGACCAGGTCTATTTTTGAAAAAATGCGCGCACCCGCCAGATGTAGTGAAAAATCCTGAATGTGAGGAATTGGGTAGCGGTCATGCGCTGTTGCATTGTTTAATCTGCGGTAATCTCCGCATGGTCTCCAAGAACCGTCGGGTTTCGGAACCATGTGAAGTGGTGAGGCCCAAGGGCTCTTCGAGCGTCTAACAATGCCTAATTTTTCAAGGGTAGTGAACTCGTCCCGAGCTATGGTGAGTTTGGCCGCGTCTAAGCGGCGAGCTTTGGCAAATACGGGTGGGCCCGTTGTGGGAATAAAGTGTTCAACCCCGTGTTTAGCCACAGTGGCTGAGAATTTGGGAATTGTGAGTGCTGGAAATTGGGTGAGGAGTTGCTCAAACTTATCCCTTGCCGTGGTGACGCTAGCCTGCACAGGTGGTGGAGAAACTCGGGCTGAGCAGGGAATAGAAGCAAAAGACGCGTTAACCAAGCGTCTATTCGCTAAATCCACTAATAACCCATGTGCACACAAAAAATCTGCGCCTAACAAGTTAAACCTCACCGCCGCTACAACAAACGTCCATCTGTAGTTGCGGCCGTGGATATGGAGGTGCAGGCTCTTTTCGCCGAAGGTGTCAATGTTGGAGCCGTTGGCTGCCACCGCTCCGTTGCCCCATGTGCCCATGGGAGGGCATGATGGGATCTGCTTGGGAGGGCATGACGAAACTCAGTTGAGCTCCTGTGTCAATAAGGAACTGCTTGCCGGTGTGTCCATCCGTCACATATAACAGCTTACTCTTCTCGCCGAGAACCGCTGCCGTTAACGGCTCTCGGCTTTGGCGTTTCCCGAAATCGTAATTTTGCAGGGGGGAACGCATTTGCGGGCCCTCTCGGCGAAGCGGTGGTGATAATAACAGACGTCTGTTACGTTTTGGCCGTGTTGCTGTCACCATGGGCTGGATCTGCTCAGTGGGTTGTGGCTCTTCGTGGTTCTGGGCATCAGCGTTGAGGTCTGCGGATGCTGCTATGGGTGTCTGCTCCTTGCAGGCGTTGACGAGCCGTTGAGCTTCGTTGGCGAGCACGCGGAAGTCTTGCTGGGTGCTGCATCTCATGTTGGCGAGCGTCCCTCTCATGTGTGGCGGCAGCGTGCTGAGGAATATGAATTGGAGGAGGAAGTTGTCATTGTCTTCTTCTTTAAGCTGCAGCAAATCCTCCATGAGGGCTTTAGGTTTGCACCCTCTGTGGCCGTAGACCGCCAGGATCTTCTCGGTTCTCTCTTCAGCTGAGGGGACGTAATTTGCCACGATGGTTGCTTTCAGTGTTTCATATTTGTCTTGGGCCGGCGGCCACCGGATCATGCTCTGCACACACCTCGAAGTGGCGGCGTTGAGTTTGGAGACGATAGGATAGAATTTCGTATCGTCGGCCGTGATGCCCGCCAGTGTAAACTGGGCTTCAGCTTGTTGAAACCACGAGGCGGGGTCTTCCTGCCAGAAGTCCGGCAGGTTGACAGCGACGGCATTCGTGTAGACCATCACTGCTGTGACCGCAGGGTGAAAGTGCCTTGCTTCGGCTCTCTCAGCGGCGCTGGTGCTCGGTTGAGCCCTCTCAATCCCTTCTGCCGGGGGGGAAAGTCGTCCATCTGTTCCCCTGTCTGCGTGGGCGCTGGCGTCTGCCTGGATCGCCACAGATGAGTCGATTGCGGGGGAACGCCTCAGGTCCATACCAGTGTAGAAGAGCTTGAAAGAACGAGGCGGTATGATATATAAACCAAAGTTTATTTATCAGCTCTCCTAACAAGTCTCATCTAAGTGCAGAAGCAACGGCTCTCTGACTTTATACTTGCACATAACAAAAGACATGCATATCAAAGGCTGATATCCCTCATTATCATAATCCCCCCATTGTCTTGGTACTTCCTCTCTTCGCCCTGGGGGGGTGAGGGTAGCTCCTCCGGTCTCCACCGCAGTGTCTGGGAACGTCTTTGTTCTTCACTGGCGGGTGAGAGTCTTTGTCCTTTCAGAGGTGTGAAGTCGCCTTACATATGTAATCACCAAACATTCTCACATGCTTCAACATATGTAGGTTATGGAATATATAATTAATATAGCCCACAAGTAGTAAGAAAAAAAGACTGGCGAACTCGTGTATGTCACCCAGCGGCTTACACAAAACAGATTTTACGCATGGGACGCACGCTTTCGAACTTCTCTGCTTCAATTGGCTCGCTGTATTCGCAGCCGTTGGCAGGCGGGTCCTTCTTGCTAGGTTTTCAGTCATTGGTTCTTCAAGGTTTCAGAAACCCAATTCAAGGCTCTTATTAGTCGAATGAGAGGTCAATCAAATCTAAACCAATCAAAGCACTCCTTTGGCTTTCTGTTCACGGCTGTGTCTGTAGTTGAAGAAAGGAAATGCAGCTTTTTTTTTTCAGTGCACACTAGGACGCACACTGTGCGTCCTAGTGTGCACTGAAGTGTGCACACTAGTGTGCGTCCGCTTCTACTTCTGCGGGGGCGTCCGCGTCCGCGTCCGCGTCCGCGTCCGCTTGTGCTGGGGCGGCCGCGGCCGCCTCTGCTGGGGTGGCCGCGGCGGGCGCGGTAGTTGCCCCCCCAAACAGTGATGGTGGGGAATTTCTGTCTGGCGGCAGCTCTGATCATTGTGACGAGCCTGTCGCCCGGGGTAAACAGGTGGAGGGTGTAAGTAAAAGTGCAGTTAAACGAAGGAACGTGAATGAACAGACTTTGCAGGCGGGGGAGGAGCGGTTTGAGGCTGTAGCGGACACAAAGAGCAAACACTGCATGACAAACGTTGCGTTTCATGAAGAAATGCAGGAATGTAGTTTTGTTGAAGAGGATCCTTTTAAAGCTGCACAAAAAAGGAAAAGTGCGGAAAACTTGCAGAGCTCTGCTAAATCTAGTAGGGTTGGGAATTTAGATTTACTGAATGAGAGCGTTTCTGACGAAAGTGGAGATGAGTCTGAACTGATGCAGACGCAGACGCAGGAGGAGCAAAGCTCCTATTGTTTTACTAAAATTAGGCAATTTCTCCAGGTGACTAAGGGGAGCAGAGCTGTGAAAGTGGAAAATTACTTTCCAGATCTGGAGTTATTCGTGGCATCAGCTCGCAAATTTATGAAACTGAATGATGGGAATGAGACTTTCACTGATCAGGAAATTTATCGTTTAAAGAAACTGGTTGCTAAACTGAAATTGCAAATTACTAACAGTCATGTTGACTCTTAGTTTGTTTCTTCCCTTTTATGCTATGTGTGTGTTTTTTTACTGTACCCTATTTTTATCCTTTTTAATGCCCCACCTTAGAATTGGCACTCTCAATATTAATGGGGCCAGGGATGATGTAAAAAGGGCCTCTTTATACAAGCTTTTTAATTTAAAGAAACTTGACGTGCTGATGGTCCAGGAGACTCACAGCACTGTGGACATTGAGAGCCATTGGAGAAAAGAGTGGGATGGCTGCATTTTTTTTAGCCACAAATCCAGTAGCAGTGGGGGGGTGGCTGTACTTTTCTCTAGGGGTTGTGTGCCTGTCTCTTATGAGGTAGAAGAGGTGGTGAGAGGTCATTTCCTCTTATTAAAGGTACAGTTTGAAAACGTGAACTTCGTTTTTATAAACGTGTATGTGCCAACACAGAGAGCAGAGAGGATCAGGGTCTTTGACGTGCTTTCGGATACGGTTAAGTCCTGTGATCCAAATAGTTTTTTATTTCTGGGGGGTGATTTTAACTGTACATTAAACCACAGACTAGACAGGAACCATCAGGAGCCTCACCCTGCTTCTGCCAATAGGCTGAGAGAACTGGTGAAAGCACATGAAATGGCCGATGTGTGGAGATCACATCATGGGGACCAGAGGCAGTACACCTGGAGCCATGTCAAAGATAACCTTTTATCTATGGCTAGGTTAGACCGTTTTTATGGTTTTAAACATCAAATGAGTTTTTTTAAAAATAGTTGTATCTGTCCTGTTGGTTTCACTGATCACTGCCTGCTGTTTTGTTCTGTGTTTATTGAAAATGTAAAGTGTAAGAGTGCTTTTTGGCATTTTAACAATACACTTTTAAATGATGTGTTTTTTAAAGAGGTTTTTCATGATGTTTGGAAGTCACACAGGGAACAAAAACCCTCTTTTAGTTCTCTCCAATTGTGGTGGGATTTTGGTAAGGCCCAGATAAAACAACTCTGCCAACAGTACACTCAAAATGTCACTCGTAGCTTGACCCAATCCTTGAAAGTTCTGGAGACTGAGGTGGTAGAACTAGAGGAGTTGCTCAGTTCTACAGGAAAACAGGAGCACTTAGAGGCTCTCAAGTCAAAAAGGTCAGCCTTGGCTAGCTTGCTAGGGGTCACCGCACAGGGTGCTCTGGTCCGCTCACGCTACATGGATGTAGCTCTGATGGACTCGCCCTCCCAGTACTTTTTTGGACTGGAGGGGAAAAATGGACAGAGAAAGCTCATTCACTCCTTGTTGGGCGATGACGGGAGAACAATCTCCACAGCAGCAGAGATCAGGAAACACGCTGCTAGCTTTTACAGTGAATTGTTTAGAGCAGAGTGGAGGGAGGACACGGCACTGGGCCAGGTTTTCCTTGATGGTCTTCCAGTGCTCTCAGAGGACCTTGTTGCCGGCTTGGATGCTCCACTGTCTCTGTCTGAGCTGCATACGGCGCTAATGAGCCTCCAGAATGGAAAATCACCAGGCATAGATGGTCTCTCTGTGGACTTTTTTAAGGAATTCTGGCCCCTGCTTGGTCCAGACCTGCTGGAGGTTCTCCAAGATAGCTTGGAAAGGGGGACCCTACCCACGACCTGCAGGAGGGCCATCATCACACTGTTGCCGAAAAAGGGGGACCTCCAGAGCCTAAAGAACTGGAGGCCAGTCTCTCTGCTCTGCACAGACTACAAGATTCTCTCAAAAGCTCTGGCCCGAAGACTGAGAAAGGTGATGAGCGAGCTCATTCATGTAGACCAGACTTACTGTGTGCCTGGCAGGCTGATTAGTGACAACGTCACTTTAATTCGGGATATTTTGGAGGTCTCTGGTTCATTGGCGGTAGAAACTGGTTTGATTTCAATTGACCAGGAAAAGGCGTTTGATCGGGTTGAACACCAATATTTATGGACAGTTTTAACAGCTTTTGGGTTCAGCCCAGGCTTCGTAGCCAGGATACGGGTCTTGTACAGTGACATTGAGAGTGTGCTGAAGATAAATGGGGGCCTGTCTGCCCCTTTAAAAGTCCAGAGGGGGGTTCGGCAGGGCTGCCCTCTCTCAGGGATGCTGTACTCCCTCGCCATAGAGCCTTTGCTTCACTGCCTGAGAAGGGATCTATCAGGAGTTACTTTTCCTGGCTGTGACACCACGTTCAAGCTGTCGGCCTATGCAGATGATGTAGTCATTCTGCTAAACAAGCAGAGTGACATTGACGTTCTGGTTAGGAGTGTCAATCTTTTTGGCCAACTTTCCTCTGCAAAGATAAACTGGGGAAAAAGCGAGGCTCTGATGGTGGGGGAGAAACTAGAAAATCAGCTTACGCTGCCGGGTGGGTTGATTTGGAAAAAAGGAGGTTTTAAGTATCTTGGTGTCTTTATTGGAAATCAGCAGTTTGAGCAAAAAAATTGGGATGGGGTCATAGAGAAGATTAATGGGAGACTAAACAAGTGGAAGTGGCTAATGCCAAGAATATCTTTTAGAGGAAGAGTGCTCATTTTAAATAATCTTGTTTCCTCATCCCTGTGGCACCGCCTCATGTGCATGGACCCCCCTGCTGGTTTGTAGTCCAAAATTCAGTCTGTTTTGGTGGACTTTTTTGGGGGGGGTGGACTCCACTGGGTTCCTCAAGCCCTGTTATTTCTTCCCAAAGAGGAGGGGGGGGCAAGGAGTGATTCATTTAGCTAGTAGAGGTGCTGCTTTTAGACTGACTTTCATACAGAGACTGCTGACGGGCCCCCAGGACCTGGTATGGAGGCCTTTGGCCTGTGTTATTTTACAGAGAGTCCTTGGGCTTGGGCTAGACCTCCCTGTGTTTTTAATGGATTTTAAGAACTCTAATGCACTGTCTTTACCCAGTTTTTACCGCAGTCTCTTTTCAGTGTGGACTCTTTTTAAAAAACAAAGAGGGCCATGCGATTCCCTCTACTGGTTGTTGAGGGAGCCGCTGGTTTTTGGTGGTCGCCTTGGTGTCCTGCCGGGAGTTGGAAGGACCTTCCTTGATAGGCTGTGTTCCAGGAACATTCTCACTCTGAAGCAAGTGGTGGAACTGGCTGGTCCTGGCCTCAACAACGCCTCAGCTTTAGCAGCTCATCTTGGTGTCAGGTCGAATCGTTTCATCGATGGTCTTCTTGCACACTGGAAACAGGAGCTTCATGGACTTGAGCACTCCCTACTCTTGGACTTTAGCAATGGCACGCTGCAGCCAGAAAGCACTGACCCCTTTCCCTCTCTCACGCTCTATATGGACTTTGACGTCGCTCCTTGCTCCTTACTGGCATTCTGTGCTCCCACTGGTGTGGACTTTGGAGGAGCCAGTGGTAAGGCACTCTACAGACTGGTGGTGATGGCACTCAACAAGGACCGATTGAACACCTGTGTGGACACTCCTTGGAGAGCCTATTTTAAACTAGGAAAAGGGCATCGGCCTGCCTGGAGGGCTCTTTACAAAGCCCCTCTCCCTAAGAGACATGGAGACTTACAGTGGAGGGTCCTGCATGGTATTATAGCTGTCAATGCTTTTGTTTCTGTGATTAACAGCAGTGTCAGTGATCAGTGTGTTTTTTGTTCCTCTAGGGAGACTGTTTTTCATTGTTTTATTGAATGTCAGCGCCTGAGTGGCCTCTTTGAACTTCTCACAAAACTTTTTCATATTTTTAAGGAAGTTTTCTCTAAGCAGGTTTTCATTTGTGGTTTTATGTACAATCGTCGTTTTAAGCAGAAGTGTCAACTACTGAACTTTGTTTTAGGGCAGGCAAAGTTGGCTATCTATGTAAGCCGGAGAAGAAAACTTGAAAATGTTGAGAATGATGTTGATGTCAAAATTTTATTTGTGAGGCTACTTAAAGCCAGAATCAGGCTGGACTTTCAGTTTTTTATGGGGAATGGGGATGTGGAAGGTTTCAGGACCCTCTGGTCCCTGGAGAATGTCCTCTGTTCAGTTCATGATGGACAGCTTTTTTTGGGGCGTTTTTTGGGGGATTAATTTTCTGTGTAACATAGCATGATATAGAAATTGTATTGACTGATGGACAAGTGTGTTTATTAAAGATCTTTTAAAAATCAAAAATCTCTCTCTCTCTCTCTCTATATATATATATATATATATATATATATATATATATAAAACTGAATTATAATTTCGGAACTTTAAAAATTAACTTTTAAATTTAACATTTTTTCTTGAACATTTGGGACTTTTTCACCTCAAAGTAGCAACTTAGTCACTTATTTCACCCAAATTTATGAATTAGCTCGTTTTCCTTGATGTGAAGTAACAATTTTTCTGTCAAATTAGAAACTTTAATTCACTAAAGAAACAAGAAAAAATAAACAGCGGAATTACAAGAAAAATATTTAGAAAAATTATAAGACAA
Source organism: Pholidichthys leucotaenia (assembly GCA_020510985.1). Lineage (NCBI taxonomy): Eukaryota > Metazoa > Chordata > Actinopteri > Cichliformes > Pholidichthyidae > Pholidichthys > Pholidichthys leucotaenia. The sequence continues at coordinate 327,676,988 of CM035840.1, read as the reverse complement.
GATTAAAAGAAAGTGCCAACAAATAAGGAAGCTGTTCCTAAAGTATATTTCAGACACTGCCCCCCCTTTTATCATTCTTTTTCCTACATCACCCCAAGGGGAGATAGACAAACATAAGCAATTCAGGACAAAACAAACAAACATCAAACAGAAAAGGTAGCAGGAGGTAGATTATCAGTGTCATCTGAAGTCATTCTAAATGTAATAACCAGATCCTGTAAGTCCAGTCTCTAAATGTCAATAGTCAGTTTACTTTAGAATCAAACTATATTTCATTCAGATTGTCTTGAGGCCTTCTCCCACTGACAGTGTGTTATTAGGGGTTCCTGTATTTTGATTGAGCATGCTGATAGTAAGGATCCTTCATCAATATTATCCTTACTTAACTTAAGGTGTCAAAACATCTTGTGAAACACTGAATATCACTGTCACTTAGGACATGAATTCTAATAAAACTAAGGTCTCAGTGTTTCAAAAAGAAAAGAAAAACATTGCTATTGTATCTAAGTGTCATACTTGTTGTTATTGTGACGTAATTTTATCTACCTTAAAAGTGTGAAATACAGTCATTTAATAATCATTTTATTTTAAATTTTTGTATGTATGTGTTCACATAGTTCAGATTAATCTCTGCTTTTAAAAACCAAATTATAATTCACTTATTTCAATTTATGGCCATGTAGTCAAAATACTCTAATTACTTATTAGACTTTGCAATTTCTATTTTGTTGATCAACATTTTATGAAATCAGTTAATCATAAAGTTCATTGTCTCCTCCGGATGCCAATTTTCAAGATTTTCTCAATAATCCATGCTCAAGTTTGTCCTGTAAGGAGGAAAAACAGACATTTTCTAAATTTATTTTGTAGTCACCCTTGAAGGCAGAAATCTGAGAAGGGTACGAGTAAGATTCTTAATTTTCAGGCAATGGAATAGTGCTTCAGTTTCTATCTTTTTTCATTTTGAGCTCAAAGTATATATATTCCATGCATGGTTTAGATAAAACTTTTAGTAATTATCATTTTGAAATTCAAATATGAGCATATACTTTTACACTTTTACACTTCCAAAGCATATTTAGATGTTAAAAGGTTAACCATTATCTCACACTTACTGGCTGCCATTTTAAATAATGTTGCACATAACTTTTGATTAAAATTTATCAACACCTGTGGTTTAAACACCTTTCTCTCTCTGGTTTGCAGCTCGTCAAGCATTTATTCACTCATTCACACACTCACTCATCTGTCCACTTCAATTCTGGTCTGCAATCTGTTTGGTATACAATCAGTTAGGCATGAGGGCATTACCATTATCATTATTATTCTTTTGTACTAGTAAAGGTGTGATCACTTAGGAAATACTTATTACTGTGTGCATTTGTATACTCATAACTGTAAACCATATCGCAAATGTGTATGTACTTTGTTTGACTATTGTCCTACATATAAAAATATATCATGTTGACAGGTAAAACAAACAACAAAACGAACAAACAACAAAAAAAAGTTGTTGGTGCAAGTGCCTTTTACCACAGTCCCTTTTTTTTTTAGAGTTTCAGTTGGGCTAGTAAACCATGGCAAACAGTGTCCATTCATCGCCCTCTTTGGCATCCAGAGAATGTCCATCTTATCATTGTCTTCGTCCATTCTTTGGGTCTTAGCTGTTATCTTCGGCACACACAAACAGAGCAGAGAAAGTCCATGACCCACTTACAGAGGTGTGGTTATGTTACTCAGCAGTTCTTGGAGATGACTGCCACAAACAAAGCATACAGAGGTGGAGTGATATTTGTCACTCAGCATTTCTTGGAGGCGATTGCCACAAACGAAGCAATCCTGACCTGTTGTTGTCTTCAGCCACCTGCCGGTGAGAGTCCTTAGTCCTGTTGTTGTCTTCAGGAAGTGTGCATGCTGTAGTGCTGGTTGATGGATGGATTTGGTGATGATGTCGGTGATGATGCTGGGGTGAGGGAAGCAATGAGACAATAGAGATAGCACTGGTCTGCCACGGTTCAGTTCCCCCCCAAAAAAAACAACAAAGGAGGAAAAGATTCCTGGGACGTATATTCTGTTCATATAGCATCCACGTGGAAATTAAAACTAGGACTTAAATAAAATACCAGTGTTTCTCTGTTTTGGGTGTCAGTCTGTGAGGTTACTGTAAAAAATGTGTAGAATTATAAGATTATTAAGTGCAATAAGAAGGGTAAATTAGGTCATAATATACTGTACACCTTGATAAATGATGCTATTATGTTGTCAAATGCTGCTTCCCTTTTGATTATATATATATAATCGTCGTATAGACGTCGTATATATAGACGTCGGAGGACTTTCCGACGTCCTCTCCAGCTGCTGGTTGTATGAGGAGTTCTGCTCCGGCGAGCCCCGCATTGATCCAATCTTGAGTGGCCCCCCCTCGTCCTTCCAGGGAGCCCTCTGCCACCATCCAACGGGAGGAGGAAGGAGCAACGTTCCTTGCAGCAGGCACCATCTTTTCCCTGGGAGACAGGCGAGTACAAGTTCACTCTTTTCCCCTTTACAATGATTTGTCTTGTCTGAGTCCTGGGGGTGAGGTTCGGGGTTCGCAGCCCCCCGAGCCTCCACCACCTGCTGAGATAATTACTAAACTCGATGCCTCTGTGTCTCCCCCCGTTGAGCACTCTTCGACGTCTGTCGAGCGTCATCAGATGAGGAGGGGGCCTGCGGTCCTGGAGCAGAAGATCCCAGCCCCGCAGCCACATCAAGGACAGAGGAAGGGATTGGACTACTGTTTGGAGCCTGCGCCGATGACGGAGCGTCCCCGGGTCTCCACGGATGAGCAGTCCGACCCAGCGGTCCAGGAGCCCCCCGCCACCATGCTGTATGAGTTGCCAGCGTGGACGATGGCGTCGGAGGGTCCTCAGGCTGCGGAAGCCTCTTTGCCAGAGGCAGATGATGACACGGCTGAATGGGAGCCAGAAGACGACCTCCTCCCATCTGAGCCCGGATCGTCGAAGTCCTGGACGGCGTCCGAACTTGAGATCAGGCAAGTGCTCAGTGTTGTCTTTGTCTTTTCTATTATTGAGCATTTTTGCCTGTCTCTTGGGGAGGCGAGCCGAGTGCAGCCATCCACTGCATCCGAGCTTGTCTCGTCGGGTTCTGACACTGCCGGTGTTCCTGATCCCGGTTCTTCTTCTTCTTTTTCTGAGCCTTTGCCCAAGGTCGCCGGTGCAGAGCGGACGTCAATCGCTGTGCCGGAGGTTCCGGGTTCGGAGTTGGAGGTCGGTACTGGTGCAGCTCTGACCCAATCAGGGTCCGACGCGGATGCAGCGTCGGCTCAATCAGAGTTCATCATCAAGGGGGTTCATATCCAATCGGGGTCCATCGCAGGTGCAGCGTCGGCCCATTCCGAGTTCGTCCCCGGAGGGGTTCTGGCCCAATCCGGGCCCACCGTGGGTGCAGCATCGGTCCAGTCAGGATTCCCTACCAGACTGATTCCAGCCCTGCCAGCGCCTGTTTGGGTGGGATCCAGAGATGGTGCTGCAAATCCACAGCTGAATAGCCTCAAATTAATTCCCTACCCTCGTCACTTTTCTGGAACCGTGGGGATTAACCACAGTTGGCCCGGTTCCCCCTGGCTTCTCCCCGCCGTTGGAAGACCGTCGCCATTCTCTCTGCAGTTGTCTTGTTGGTATGTTGATGCAGGTCGACCACCTGGAAACCTGCTCTTCCTGTTTGGCGTCCGGGGCCGGCCTCCCGATAAACAGAACTGTACTTTTGGCACCCTGGTCCGGCCGCCGGAGGCATGGTCATCCTCGACCCGGGATTCGGGTAGGCCGCCAGAACACGTCCCGCTGCCCCTGTTAGCGGTCTGGATGCTGGGGGCTGGGAGGCCTCCTGAACTGTATATTATGACAGTCATCCTGATGTGCTTCTTCACCCTTCTTTTGCCCCACAGTAGTTTCTGTGATTTTTTTTTTTTTTTGACACAGGTGAGAAGCCTTTTTTCTTGTGAAATATGTGGGCAAAGTTTTAATTAATGTAATCATTTGAAAACTCACTTGAAAGTCCACACAGGAGAGAACCTGTTTTCTTGTGAAACATGGTCAAACATTTAATGATGATAGTAATTTGAAAAGACGAGAATTTGTAAACACGAGAAGCAGTAGTCTTGTAAAATTGTGGGAAACCGTTCATTCAATGTTCATGTACGAGTAGCCAAATGAGAACTCACAGTTGAGGTGGTGTAGTCCAGTAACATCTGTAGATTTTTGTTTTCATCAAGTCTCTTGTGTGAATGAAATGGTCTATAAATTGTTGAAAATCATAAAGTTGCCTGGGTTGCAATGTGTTTGACGTCACCACATTAGCCTCTACATTTCTGATTGGATTGACTTCACATTTACAGGAGCTTTGACTGTAATGAGAGATTCCATTTTTGGGGAGGTGGACTCATTTTTTTTTTTTCCTGTCCATTCTATGGTTATATTGAACATCGCTTATATCTCCCCTATTTTGTGTTTTATGAATATATGTACCCTTGTCAGGGCAATTCACACATTTTTGAGTTAGTAGAATGTTGTCTGTTCATGGCGTCTCTGATCAAGGAATCCTTAGAGTAGATTTTTTTCTTTAGACATAATATCATTATGATTGTTTTCTTGCTGACCATTGCTATACTCTCGCTGTAACATCTACACTAGGTCTTTATTCTGCCAAATAGGATCTTGTTGACCTGATTCTAACACCAAGAGAATGAACCTGTTCAAATTTTGCCCTTTTTTTTTCCTCATGTTTTTTTTGTTAATCACTCGTAATATTAGAATTTGGAAGTGCAGCCTTTGGAATTCTCAGCTGCCTAATTCTGGTAGAACTGTTGTACTCTGTCTGTTTAAAGGTAAGAACTCTCCTGAGCTATTTTTTGATTTTTCCTTTTTTTTTCCTCTTCATGTATGTAAGCTCAAAACTGAACCATTGGCAGTATTTACTGGCTTTCTGATGTGAGAACTAATTGACAGGGACTCTAGCAGAAACCTTATGTTTGAATATACTTCTAACATTTGATCTGACATTTTTGTGTCCTACTTGAAGTACTTTATGGGTCTTTTGCTTATGTTCATTTTCCCATTTTTTGCTCATGTGCACTCAAGGCCACTGTTCTGTCACATCAGTGTTTGGTTTAGAACCGTTGAGGTTCTTTCCGTTGGTTTGCTGCCAATTCATGAGTTGAGTTTTTTTTTTTCTCTCCTCTGTAACGGTCCAGTAATCCAGTTTGTCACGATATTTGTACATTGTTAAGCTGTTTTTTTTTCTTTGTGATATACATTCTTGTACAGTTTTTTTTCCTCTTTCCCCCTCCCCTGTGATTTTATCCCATTTGTTTTTCTGCCCCAGCCTTGTCTTCATTGTGATTTGTGTTGTAAGTTATTGTGTCTTCTTTCTCTGTGAGGTTGACCCTGTCCCCCCTCTACCTGCTTGTTTACGGCGACTGGGAGTTCGCCTTGAGGGGGGGATCCTGTCATATCCTGAGCGCTATTTTGTCCGCGCTTGTGCTATACATCATGCCTGTCAGGCTTTGACAGTGGTGTTGTCATTCTGGCTTCCCTGGCTCTGATTGGTCAAACGCCCGGGAGTTCCCTGCTGTCAGAGCCTGAGCAGCTGTGCTGCATTTGCGGTCGTTAGGAGCCGGCTTTAAATGCCGGTGCCAGCGGCTGCATCTTGCAGTTGCCTCGTCAACTTTCCCGTCTACATTCCCCTAATGTTCATCCATGATTCTCCTTCGATGTAAGTGTGTTTATTGTTGCAGTTATCGTTTGTATTCCTTGCCTTCTTCCTTTGTCTGACAGTGAGCGAGCGCTCCTCGTCTCAGCCGTCATTGATCATTGTTTTGCTAATGGATAATCTTGCTGCTCAGCCCATGCGGCTAGTTATCTTGTCCTACCCGTGCCTTAAACTATAAATAAACTATTGTGCAACTTTACTGGTCTGTGGCGTCTTATGCTGGCTCGTGAGGGCCAGACGTGACAAGTTGTTCTGTTAATAGCAAAAGAAGAGATGTTGAGGCGTGATGTCCTGTGTGACCTTGTGCAAACAAACAAACAAACAAACAAACAAACAAACAAACAAACAAACGTATTGACGTGAGTGCTTTTCCCTGGCCTAATTTACAAGTCTCAGTCAGAGCAATTAATTCAGCTGCTTGTGCAGAATAATGTGATGGGAGGTTCATGTTTGAATGGATCTAAAATAAAACAAAATAAAACAAAATAAAATAAAATAAAATATGCTTTCTGCTCAGATTCATAGAGTCATATGAAATTCTGCATCCTTGGACTTAAGCAAAGTCACAAGTGCAACAATAAAAGTGGAAATAAAATGTAAAATGTGAGCCACAGAATTATCACAAAAAACTCAAAACCACCGCAAAAGGTAGAAAAATAAAATCAAAAGAAGAAAACACATTCATTTAAAGAAAAATGCATCCATAGGGCCCTAGTTTCAGTTTTTTTTCCCTCTAATATTTATTTATTTATTTATATCAAATCCTTCTGACTTTGCTCTAATACTTGGGGTCATATGAGCATTTTAGTAGCCCACACCTCTAATTGATTCAAACCAGGTACTATTGGAAAAATAAATTTCAACTATATAGTTAGCAAATAGGCTTTTTGTTTCCACTTGTATAACTTCTCGTGTTCAAGTTCTCACACATTTTCATACAAACACATTCTCACACAATGTCCTAAGAAACTAATTTACTTTTCATATACATAATGTCAGTTTATATAGAGCCTTCTTTTATTCATCATACATTTTTATTTTCTGCTTTTTCTCCTAACTTTTCTTTCAGATGATGTAATTGATGGAGACTAAATGATCCTCTATCTGGAAAACTCATTTCAGACCAGATAGGCACCAGCCAGACATTTTATCACCATATTTTTTGCCTCATATATTTTTACATATGGGAATTGCTATAAGGGCTCACACTCTTACTTTGAGACTTTCCCCATATTCCATCTGAAGCCACTGTTGCCCCTGCCTTTGGGCATCCCAAACAAAGAAAAAAAAAAATCAATTTTTCTTGTTCTGCTGGCAGGTAATTTTACTTAAAATAAGCAAAAAAATTTTTTTTGCAATTGATAATGTTAGTTAAAACAAAAAACATCTCCCAACAAAGCAAGATTAAATTGCTTAACACAAGTAAAACCTATCATAAAGCAAGCAAAATTCCATAGAAACTGCACAACAAAGGGAAATTACTGTCCAAACTATCTTGAGATATCTAATACATCTCATCATATCAAAATCCCCAGTTCAGCGTGACCTTATTACAGCTTCAGCACAAAATAAGTTTGTCCTTACACACATGCACACACATACAATAACAAGGTCGAATATCAAGCTCAAATAAGCACACACACGTTCATAAGCCATCCCAAATAATAAGCAGATCTGAATAATAAGCAGATCTGGCAACCCACGGTTCTCATCGTCAATCATCTTCTGCTGCTCTGAAAACACATTCATTTTTCTCTCTTTTTTTTTCACAAACTAACCCGTAAAACATTAAAAACCCACACGAACAAGCATGTAAACGACCGGACAACAAACTGCAGCTATTTACTTAATGTATTTATTTTATTTTATTGTAATTTGGGCTTATTTTACTGCGTACATATTTTAAAGAATTACTTTTCTTATTTTAGGCCTGTTTTGAATTATGTCTTAAGGTATTTTGATCCTTATTATATACATGCTATTTACCTGTATTTTTAACCCTTTTATCAGCGCTCACTCGTGATGTTAAGAAGATCTCACATTGATAGTTTTCTCAGTCAATGCTCACTCATGATATTAAGAAGATCTCACATTGACATTTCTTTAATCAATGTTCACTCATGATGTTTAGAAGATCTTACATTGATTTCCCGCATGCCTATCAGGTCCACTTACGTAGTGGAAATGCACATTCCCGTTGTGGACTCAAACCAGGACCTCCAAGCCTCTATCTCGTCCGAACCTATTTGGACTTTGCAATGTCAAACACTTGGTTTACTTTTTACTCATATTCTCAAAACCACCATGGACTCAAACCCGGTGTTTATACCATTAAATACCATTAAATTTACTCACTGTGATCTGCCTGGGGGTAACCGTGTCACTCACCGGCTCCCAGCATCCCAGGACCATGCCTCCACTTCTGCAAAAATCAGGTCTTTGGTCCCAATCAGGGGAGGGATTTCCCCACAGTCGTGCACAGCTGTCCTTGGCCCCGAAATGCTGAAAGCAAAGGAGAGATAAATGGGGTCCCTGTTCAGTGCGCCAAGTATGTTAGAAAGATCCTGATGACCTTCAGTCAAAAACCAGGCAGGATCAGAGTTTCAGCAAATTTAATGACACTGGCCAGTGGAGAGCAAAGCAAAAACAGCTTCAGAGCCTATTCGCGCATCATTCTGACTCAAACATACATCACTCAATTCTTTAAGCTTCTCGTTATCTGAGAGGTGGAGGTGCAAATTGTCCATCATGATTGGTCCAGTACATCTGGTCAAAACTTGGTGTACAGATTAGCTTTCCTCAGGTCATTCTGTCCCAGTCACACAGGAGCCCATGCAGACCAGACTAAAAACAAGATGATAAGTACTGCAGCTGTAGCCTTGATATTTTTTACACAAACTGTAAGTTAGACTCTGAGGCCAAACAAAGACAAATATAAGATAAATATGGAATTTTTCTTTCACTTGTCAACACAGGTGCCTCGCTGTCATGTTTGGTACCTTCGTGTAAGGTACCCCGAGCGCTGGCGCTGAGACCCTCCTGTGTTGAACCTGAGTGAGGCTGGTCCTGCTTGACCACTGTGGTGCAAGACAAATCCTTCCCCCACACCATGTATTCCTTTGCTACCGGAATTGGATGGTTCCACCAGCCACAACCAGTCCACTCCTTCCCAGCGTCATCTCTAATGGTGAACCCCAGTCCATGAAACAGGTCACAGCTTATAATGTTGTCACCTCGGACCGTCACATGGAATATGCAGTTAAGCATCACCGCCAACTTGTACCGAGCCGTCAGCTCCAGCGTTCCAGCTGTGCACAGTCTGCCACCTCCATAACTATAGAGCGGCGCTGGGTCATCTCTTATTCTGTAATAGGGGAAAAATTTCCTCATTGTGGTCCAATTCAAAAATGATCTCTCTGCCTCCATGTCAATCAGCAGTGGCACCTCTTCGTCATCCAACGTCACCATACAGTGCTTGAACTCGTTGGTACTCGGGGACACTGCATAGACAGTTACTGGGGGGGGGGGGTGCAGATGTTATCTTCTGTGGGCTCTCCGGCTTGGACACACTACACACCCTGGCAAAATGGTTCAAACGTCCACACATGCCACAGCGCTTCCATTTAGCAGGGCATTCCCTAGCCTTGTATTGGTGCTTCATGGACCCACACCCCACGCAAATGGGCTTTCTCAGGGCAGACCTCAGGTTGATGCCGCAGGATTCCACGCTGTCGTCGGATGCGCTGTTCTCGCTGTCAGGGTCCGCTACTAATGCTGTGGCGGCAGGTCCCAGCTGTCATTGTGATTGGTGCCACTTTAGCTCTGAATCTAGCTTGTCTGCATTTTTCGCCTCGAGAGCTAGCTTGACAGCCTCAGCTAACGCCAGCAGCCTAGCTCGCAAAGCATTGCTGGTTGTGTGTTCCGCCAGCTGGTGACGTACCATTCCCTCCTCCAATGTCCCGAAACAACACTCGCTAGCCAGCTGCCGCAGATGAGCGACAAACTGGTGGACAGGCTCACCCACACGCTGGTGTTGTCATCGGAACCGAATCCTCCGGATGGTGACGTTGTCAGGGATGTGGAAATGGTGCACCAGCAACTCGACCACATCCTCATACGAGTCGGTAGCTCCAAGTGTACGCAGAATGCGCTGGTCCTCGAACCCCAAATTATGCACCAGATGCACATATGCCCTCTGCCTGTCAAGCTCACCCAGGTCGAGCACCGTGATGTAGTTTTGAAAGGCGGCAAACCAGCTTCGTCAAGGCACAGGTGGCTCACCTGGGAGCTCCAGGAAGGGCCGAAGAGGTGAAACACACGCCTCCATTTTTATTCTCGCCGCCAAAATGTTATGTCTGGAAATACATTTTAATGACGAGGCCAGGTGCACAGTCGAACTTAGCTTTATTGAAGGGGTTGGCAACACACAACATGCAGCCATGAGGCAGGGGCATTGGCAAAGAGGCCGAACTCAGATGCCTGCTGCTATTTATAGGGGCAGTGTAGTGGTGGAAACAGAAGTGAGAGCCACTACACCGCATTTCACAAATAAGAGCATCTGAACTGAACTATACAACAGTCAGTCAACAGAATATTTTCTCCAAAGTCTTGGGGATCATCAAGATGTTTTCTGACAAAACTGAAACAAGCCTTTATGTTCTTTTTGCTCAGCAGTGGTTTTTGTCTAGGAACTCTGCCATGCAGGTCATTTTGGCCCAGTCTCTTTCTTATGGTGGAGTCATGAACACTGACCTTACCTGAGGCAAGTGAGGCCTGCAGTTCTTTGGATGTTGTTGTGGGGTCTTTTGTGACCTCTTGGATGAGTCGTCGCTGCGCTCTTAGGATAATTTTGGTCAGCCATCCACTCCTGGGTGTGATGACTCAGTCTCTGCCATTATCTGCTACAGCTGCGCGTACACCTGTTCCCCATCACTCACGGGCTATATAACCTGCTCTGCCTGCAAGACCGGCACGGAGCCGTCTGTCTCCCTGGCTATGTGAAGCTCTGCACTCTTCATTCCAGCCAAACATTCAGCCCTCGTCATCCCTGCCGTTCTGGCCTCAACCTGGAAGGATTTTCCTCTCCTCCAAGTAAGCTCATTATTCTTCTTACCTGTTCTGCGTTATCCCCTGTGCACTGGCGGAACTCCCAGGCGGCGGAATCCTTTCCTCCAGGCGGCGGACTTTGCCTACCTCTCTCCTTCGCACCGTCTCTCGTCAGCAGCGCTGGGTGGCAGACGCTGTCCTTCGGGATTGCCTCTGGGCCAACCTTCATTCTCCACCGCAGCTGTAACAGTAAGCCTCAATAACTTCTCCCATACACTTCAGTGAGAAACTGTGCTAACACTGTGCCTCTGCCCTATTCTCAGGATTTCCAGATTGCACGGCGCTCTGCTCACTCCCAGCTGTACGAGTCCACGGATCCATGCACTTACATCCACATTCACTACACATACACGCATTCACACACTGACATTATTACAATAAACATCATTGAACCTACTCTTGAGCTTGTGTCAGTTCTCTGGGTCAGCCAATTATGTCACTGGGAAGGTTCACACTTTTCCATCTTTTCACCATTTGTGGATAATGGCTCTGACTGTGGTTAGCTGGAGCCCCAAAGCTTTAGAAATGGCTTTATAACCTTTTCCAGACTGATAGATCTCATTTCCTTTGTTTCTCATTTATTCCTGAATTTCTTTGTATCGTAGCATGATGCCTTGCTTTTGAGGATCTTTTGGTCTACTTCACTTTGTCAGGCAGGTCCTTCATCCATCCAGAATCAGAATCAGAATCAGAATCAGAATCAGAATCAGATTTATTGCCATTGTTCATGTAGTACACAAACTAGGAATTTGTCTCGGTGCCATGCTGCAACATTAAAAACATGATGAGATAAAGAGATAAACTAAAAAACTAAAGGACTAAAAACGTGCAATAAGTGTAGAAAAATAAGTAATAATAATAGTAATAAGAATAATAGTAATAATGAGTAATACTAGTCAAGGCAGTTTTAAATAAATTAGCAAGTAGCAGATAATATGGGGTACCACAGTGCAGTTGATAATGCAACAGAAAAACAGTGATGAATGTCATGAGTCTGGTTGAGCTGCTGTACATAGTGCACGAGAGACAATAAGTCACTTAATGTTCAGCAGTCTGATGGCAGAGGGGAAAAAGCTATTCATGTGCCGGGAGGTTTTAGTCCGAATGGACCGAAGTCTTCTACCTGAGGGGAGGGGGGCAAACAGTACGTGACCAGGGTGTGAAGGATCGGCTATGATCCGGCCTGCACGCCTCTGGGTCCTGGAGATGTACAGGTCCTGGAGAGATGGGAGCTTGCAGCCGATCACCTTCTCAGCAGTGCGCACGACGCGCTGCAGCCTTAGTCTGTCCCTGGCAGTGGCTCCTGCATACCACACAGTTATGGAGGAGGTGAGGATGGACTCGATGATGGCCGTGTAGAACTGCACTAACATCTTGGTGGGTAGCTTGAGCTTCCTCAGCTGCCGCAGAAAGAACATCCTCTGCTGGGCCTTTTTGATGAGGGAGCTGATGGTTGGCTCCCATTTGAGGTCCCGGGTGATGGTGGTGCCCAAGAAGCGGAAGGAATCTGCAATGGTGATGGGAGAGCCTGTGATGGTGAGGGGGGGCAGGGGGGTTGTGACTTTCCTGAAGTCCACAATCATCTCCGCTGTCTTCAGAGCGTTCAGCTGCAGGTTGTTGTGGCTGCACCAGGACACCAGCTGGGCCACCTCTTTCCTGTAGACAGACTCGTCGCCGTTGGAGATGAGCCCGATGAGGGTGGTGTCGTCCGCAAACTTAATCAGCTTAACAGACTGGTGGGAGGAGGTGCAGGAGTTGGTATAAAGGGAGAAGAGTAGGGGGGAAAGTACACAGCCCTGGGGTGATCCAATGCTGATGCTAACAGAGTCCGAGACAGACTTCCCCAGCCGCACATGCTGCCTCCGGTCCGTCAGGAAGTCGGTGATCCACCTGCAGAGGGAGTCAGGCACATCGAGCAGGGACAGCTTGTCCTGGAGCAGATCGGGGCGGATGGTGTTGAATGCGGAGCTGAAGTCCACAAACAGAATCCTGGCGTAGGTTCCCGGGGAGTCCAGGTGCTGCAGGATGGAGTGGAGGGCCAGGTTGACTGCGTCATCCACAGACCTGTTAGCACGGTAGGCAAACTGCAGCGGGTCTAGGAGGGGAGTGGTGATGGACTTGAGGTGAGACAGGACCAGGCGCTCAAAGGACTTCATGACTACAGAGGTGAGCACTACAGGTCTGTAGTCGTTAAGTCCAGTAATCCGTGGCTTCTTGGGGACAGGGATGATGGTGGAGGATTTGAGGCAGGTCGGCACATGACATTGCTTAAGGGAGGTGTTAAAAATGTCTGTGAAGACAGGAGCCAGCTCTTTCGCACAGTGTCTCAGGGTGGAGGGAGACACACCGTCCGGCCCGGGGGCCTTGCGCGGGTTCAGTCTGGAGAACTGTCTGTGCACGTCCTGCTCACTGATGACAAGGGCAGGGGGGGAGAAGGAGGAGGAGGAGGAGGAGGGGGGGACCGCTTTTGATGAATTAGGGGCCGAGGAGGCAGTGGAGCTGGGTGGAGTGGGTGAGTTGGACACAGCTGACGAGGTGTCAAAACGGGCGTAATGTTGGGACAGTTTTTGACAAAGGGCTTTGTCATCCTGACCTTTAGAAGCCTGAGGCCGATAGTTGGTGATTTGCCTCAGTCCTCTCCACACAGAAGCCGAGTCATTAGCAGTGAACTGCTGCTGGAGTCTCTCAGAATACACAGATTTAGCTCTCCTCAGCTCTCTGTTAAACCAATATTTGACATCTCTGTAGCAGTCCCTGTCTCCACTTTTCAACGCTGCTTCCTTCTCCTTCCTGATCTGTCTGAGCTTGGCAGTGAACCAGGGCTTATCATTAGAGTACCTCACCCTGGTGCGCGATGGAAGAATGTTCTCCTCACAGAAGTTGATATATGAGTTCACAGTGTCTGTGTACTCATTAAGATCATGTGTGGCTCCTTTAAACATGTCCCAGTCAGTTATTTCCATGCATGTGTTCAGATTCTCTCCAGCTTCGCTGGTCAATTTCTTCGTGGTGGTCACAACAGGTTTAGTGAGTTTCAGTCTCTGTCTGTATGTGGGAATGAGGTGGACCATCACGTGATCAGATAATCCGAGCGCAACACGGGGAACAGCGCGATACGCGTCCTTCACTGTAGTGTAACAGTGATCCAGCGTGTTATTTCCTCTGGTTGGACATTTAATAAACTGTTAATCCATCTTCTTCCGCTTAATCTTTTTCAGGTCGCGGGTGGGGGTGGGGGTGCAGCCTATCCCAGCATCTTTGGGCGAGAAGCAGGGTACACCCTGAACAGATCGCCAGTCCATCACAGGGCCAACACAGAGACACAGACAACCATTCACTCTCACAGTCATAACTAAGGACAATTTAGAATCCCCAGTTTGATGCCAATTGACCTAACTTTCATGTTTTTGGCATGTGGGAGGAAACCGGAGAAATCCCGGTGTAAACCCATGCAGACACGGGGAAAACATTCAAATTCCACACAGATCACTGTTGGTCGGCGGCTGGGATCAAACCCAGGATCTCCTGGCCAAGGGTGAGTTGATGTGCTGCCGCAGTGCTAACCACTCTGCCACCGCGCTGCCCCAGGCAGGTCCTATTTAAGTGATTTCTTGATTGAGAACAGGTGTGGCAGTAATCAGGCCTGGGTGTGGCTAGGTAAATTGAACTCAGCTTTCCAAAGATGTGATAAACCACAGTTAATTTATGTTTTAACAGGGGGGCAATCACTTTTTCACACAGGACCATGTAGGTTTGAATTTTTTTTTTACCATTAAAAATAAACACCTTCATTAAAAAATTGCATTTTGTGTTTACTTGTGTTATCTTTGTCAGATATTTAAATTTGTTTGATGATCTGAAACATTTAAGTGTGACAAACATACAACAAAATGAGAAATCAGGAAGGGGCAAACACTTTTTCACACCCCTGTAAGAGTGCGGGGTACAGAACACACGAATGAATCAAATGGCCCAAGGATTATGGAAAACATACAGAGGAATTGTAGTGGTTTCAGGGATGGGTCAATGTACATGAAAGAGTAGAGTGCAAAGACAGGTGTGCGATTATGATAAGTATAAAGGTCCTCAGTTCTTTGCATGTGAGCGTTTGGAGGGACGGGTACGGGGCCTCTGCCTCTCTGCAGTCCAGATGGCTCAGGGGAAGAAACTGTTTGTCATTTGGGAGGTGTGGGACCTGGTTGATCTGAACTGTCGTCCAGAGGGAAACAGGTCAAACAGATGGTGGGCGGGATGTGAGGGATCTCCTGTGATGGCCTTGATCTTTCTGAGACAGGAGGATCTGGAGATGTCCTCCAGGGAGGGGAGCAACTATCAAGAATATTCTCCAAAAAACCCTCATAAGTACTGCAGAAGTACTGCAAGCAACTGGCGATGACTTATTACACCAGTTGTTATCTTACCTATTAACTTTTAGCTTAGCTGTTTTCTGTGTTAGCCTGTTCTGTTCTCTCCAGCGTTCAGGTCACGATTGTGCATTGATACGGTCCATATGTCGCATGGTATGACAGCAATACTTCACCAAATTGATTTGGACATTTAGAATTAAACAAAATAAGGAGTTTGTTCTTCACCACATCTGTTGTGACTCGCTCCATAGACTGTCCAACCAGAAACAGTACCTGCGTTTCATTCAGCATTTTTTGTTAAGCCGTGATTAACTGCGAGTAATCACAATTAAAAAAATTGTTTGTGTTGTTGCGTGATAACATGTTAATTTGCCCCGCACTAATTGTTGTGTCCTGAAAACAGGGACAGCAGAGGCGGTGGCTGTGCTAAACGGTGGTTTTATTAAAAGACAGCTGTTAACATGTGTTACAGTACAACAAGCTAGTAAGCTAACTATGACGGGGTACAGGTATCTCAATATTGTTGCATTGCTTATTGACATAATGCACGGCTCAGGAGACGCACACACACAGGCTTAGAGTAGTTCAAAGAGTTTATTAACAGCAGGGGTGAATGAGTGCGTGTCTGCGGGAAGTAAATGTGTTGGTGATGGTGTCTGCTCCAGGCACAGAGGCAGGTGACCGTACAGCCGAGCAACCCTATGGAGAGAGCACAGGGAGAGGGTGACGGGCATACACCAACACAGGAGGGATATATGGCGAGAGAAGGACTTACTTGGTGGGTCAGGACAGCTGGCACAACAAGGGGGCGAAGCCCGGAAGACAGCCACCTGGAGAGCTCCGTACAGCAGCGAGGATTGGGCGATGGAGAGGAGATGTCCGCCGCTGGGGAATCCACCTGTGCACAGGGGAGGAGACTGAAGAAGAGAGGTAAGCGATCTTCTTACCAAAATGGTGACGCTGAAGAGAAGTATGCTCACAACGGTGAGGGACGAAGTCTGACGGCTTCAGGCCGAGCCTCCGGGCGAGACGGCCTTTATCCCTCGCCGCTGATGATTGTCAGGTGCGTGAGCAGGTGGCGCCGCTGATGAATGGCGCGGCGTGACACTTATTAGCAATGGAATGACAATAAAGGCACTTTGACTACAGGTTGGTGTGTTACTAGAGGCAGAGCGCCAAAGAGGACGCGCTGCCACCCACACTCCCTTATTATAGACATGGCGTGATGATGTCATCTGTGCCTGCACCATCGTGTCCGTGCCATGTATTGTTGTTATGGGAATTCACAACGTTAATATTAATAGATAATGCTCTCATACCGAATAAAAATTCTTTATTATTGAGCCAGTCCATTCTGATAAAGGTGTTTTTATGAGGACTTTTTATTCTGATTGAGTTATTACAGTTAAAAGAGGAATATTATTTCCCATGAAAACATATAGCTTTTGTAATTGAAGCATAATTAATCCTTTCTTGTAGCTCAAGTAGGTTCATTTTGTCTTCTTTTAATTATTTACCTTTTGTTCTTATTAAAGACAAAAATAGAAAGGAGATGTCTTTACCTTCTTAACATGTTTCAACTGTGCACTGCAGCCTTCGTCAGAAGAGTCAGCTGATTGCTGCCAGGTGACATTTATCAGCTGACTTTCGTAGGCGGGGCCAGCTCAGTAGACCTGTCAGATCCACCGAGCCAGTCTCACAGTTCACGACATATCCAAACTATTACAATTTGTTGCAAAATCCACCTATTTTCAATACAGAAGAAAAATCTACAGACAAAAAGAAAGATTTGCAATGGGAAACCCACTATCAGCCATTATGAGCAGCTTTTTCATGGAGGATCTGGAAAACAAAGCCATCAACACAGCACCTACACAATGCAAACCTACCCTTTGGAAGAGATACGTGGATGACATTCTGGAGAAAATAAGGAAAGGACACACACAAGAACTCACTGAAAATCTGAACAGTATGGACAACACTGGGAATATAAAATTCACACACAAAGAGGAGGAAAATGGCACCATAGCCTTTCTGGACATGAAAATCCACCACAACGATGACGGCAGCATAAAAATCACAGTCTACAGGAAACCAACCCACACAGATCAATACCTACTGGACATCAGAACACCCCACAGCACACAAACTATCAGTTGTCAGGACGTTATATGAACGGGCCACCATCATCACAGACCAAGAAGACAGACAGGAGGTGGAAAACCGCATAAAACATGCACTTATATGCTGCCAATATCCAGTATGGGCCATAAACAAAGGGAAACAGCAAGTCAAAAACAAAGAAAACAAACAGGAAATAAGACACAGAACAAAAGCTGAAATCAAAAACAAGGACACCATAACTATACCATACATCCGAGGGATAATGGAATCAATTCAAAGGATCATGAAAAAATACAAAATAAACACGGCAGTAAAACCACACAAAAAATTAAGACAATTAATAGTCCACTCCAAGGACAGAATAGAACAAGACAAAAAATGCAATGTAATATATGAAATATCATGCAGATCATGCAACAAAACCTACATTGGAGAAACTGGAAGATCATTCACCACAAGAAAAAAAGAACATCAGAAGGAATGTGAGAAGGAAGCACAAGGACGACTCACAAGATCACAAAAAGAAAAGGCCGAACAAGAAACTTTAAAATCAGCTATATCAGATCACTGCAAAAGAAATAATCACATCATGGACTGGGACAACGCAAAAATTATTGGATCAGAGAGCAACAGACACAAACGCTGGATCAAGGAGGCCATAGAAATCAGGAAGCGGGGAAAAGACACCATGAACCGAGATGAGGGGGCCTTTATGCTTTCCCACACCTAGGATCACATTCTCCAGAGACCATCTGACAGCGGAAGGCGGGGCCGGCTCGGTGGATCTGACAGGTCTGCTGAAATGGCCCCGCCTATGAAAGTCAGCTGATAAATGTCACCTGGCAGCAATCAGCTGACTCTTCTGACAAAGGCTGCAGTGCACAGTCAAAACATGTTAAGAAGGTAAAGACATCTCCTTTCTATTTTTGTCTTTAATAAGAACAAAAGGTAAATAATCCTTTCTTGTCTTCATACTGTGTTTATGTAGTAATATCTCTTCTTTTTCTCCCCATCTGCTCATTGCATGTGCACAAAAATGAGGTGCATGTATAAAGTGTTTTACCCAGAAATGAGGTCGTGAAACAGGTTTTCTCACCATTGACTATTCCCTGTGTCTTCTCTACTTATTATGACCCACAGTCACAACTGAATTGTGTAAACTGTTGCGCTGTTTCCACATAACTAGCACAGCTCTACCATACGCAGAAATCCATCTATCCTCACATATTCCCACTTTTTTTCATAGATTCTATACGCCACAGTAGAGATATACTCTTTTCTGAGTCACCTCAGGGGTGCTTCATTTTTTTTATCTTATACTTCCAGGAAACGCTGCAATGTTGGCATGTGTGAAAGAGATGGAGAAGGAGATTCTGCTCTTTTCAATGCGTCTGCAAAAGCCAACACACTCTTACTTTTTTATGGCAATGAAATAATGAATGGCATTACCTTTATTCTTAAGCCTGGCAGTGGCAACCATTCAAATTCTCTCTTTTACACACCAGACACAAGGAGATGCCTAGTGATTAAAAAGAGACTTAAAAAGATGTAGAAAAAACATAATGAATCCAGGGGTCTAATTATGACATACTAGTAAAATTTATGAACAAAGCCATATTAAGTCTCTTTGTGAAGTTCTATTTTGAAAAACTGAAACAATGGCTTTAGCAAGATAACATTAGTTATGATTTTTTGTTTAGTTGTCTCATTTTGAGCCAACATGACTATGATGGAAACACCACTCACCATCATTCCTACTGTACAGAACATTCTACATTGACGACACTGAAATCCACTTAATGTCATTTTCAATGAATAGGACTGAATGGAGCTAAACAAACGAGAAACTGCTCTCAAAATTGTCTCAAAATTTCAATTTTAACACATTAAAAATACTTTTGCAAAGGCATACATCACAAAGGGAATAAACTATAATTCATCAGCGTTTTGTATTTCCCTTAAATATTTAGTATTTTGATGGTGATGATGTGTTTGAGGCTAGCATTAGCTTTAAGCTTTGATTACCAGAGCATCACTGAGCCACCGCCATGCTTCACTGTAGGCATCACCATCATCATCATCATCATCATCATCATCATAGCAGTCTGTCATGGGCGACAATGACTGTTTCATCTAGGTCTGATCAGATTCCTCCACGCAGCTCTGTCCTTAGCCTTCCGCTGCCAGGAACTCCTGTCTATATCCAACTTCTTCAAGTTTCTTTTTACAGTGTCTTTAAATCTGAGCCTTGGTTTACCCTGATTGCGTTTGCCCTCGCATAACTGTGAGTAGAGTAACTGCCGAGGGAGACATTGGTGGTCCATCCTTTCAACTTGTCCGAGCCATCTCAGGTTCATCTGTATTAGCATGTCCTCCATTGATGGTAGACCAGCTCGTTTCAACATTTCTATGTTGGTTATCTTGTCTTTCCAAGAGATGTTCATTATGGCTCAAAGGTGTCTCATCATGTACATGTGGAGTTTCTTTACCTGCACTCTGTAGAAAGTCCAAGTTTCAGCACCGTACAATAGAGCAGCCAGTACTGTTGCTCTGTACACTTCGCATTTCACATGGATAGACACATGTCGGTTGTTCCACAGTCTCTCCCTCAAGTTTCCAAACACAGCACTCACTCTTCCCATTCTGAGAGATAATTCATCCTCCAGCCTAGCATTCTCTGAAACAGTACTCCCGAGATACTTGAAAGTCTTGCACTTGACTAGTGGCTCTGTACCAATGCTGATTTCTTCTGGCATTGGGCGCATGCGCACGCAGCGACCAGCAGCTTGGTGATATAGTGCGTGTGTGTGTTTTTTGTACTTTTTTACGTTTTTAGAAAATCCTCTGTGTCGTTTCTGCCCTGGAGCGTTTGTGGAATATATGGCGAACAGCTCCCTGGTATCTGCAATATGGATTTCCTCTCATATCTCGCACTGCTGCTTTCTGTGTTCTGGCTCTTTGTCTCTGAGGTAAACGCATTCGGCTCCATGACGAGCAGAATAGCGGGCAGAATACAATATTCCAGGGACGTGTTGCTGCGCTTTAACACAGCTGGTGCAGAGTCTCTGATTGCGCCCAAATTTCAGCTGCCGGACTTTATTTTGAGAGACGGTCACAGCGGTGAAAAAAAAAGCGGCAGGAGGAAGCGTGGAAGACGTGGAGGTGTGAAATTGCGCCTTAGGAGACGTCAGTTTGGTAACATTCCTCTTCCTTCGATCATTTTTGGGAATGCACAGTCTGTGAGAAACAAGGTGGAGGAAATTCAAGGCAATGTACGTTACCAGAAGGATTTTAAGAACTGCTGCGTCATGGCTTTCACTGAATCTTGGCTTACTGCGCATGATCGAGATGCAGACCTGTGGATTGACGGCTTTGGAGCTCCGCTGTGCTCGGATCGGCAGGAAGAGGTAACTGGGAAGCGTCAGGGGGGCGGAGTATGTTTATACATTAATAAGCAGTACTGCACATCTGTCACGGTCAGAGAGCGCATCTGTACACCCCATGTGGAGCTGCTGTCTGTGTCACTACGCCCCTTTTATTTGCCTCGAGAGTTTCCCCAACTTTTCATCACAACTGTGTACATTCATCCGAGGGCAGACGCTGACTCCGCCTCCAGCACCATCTCTGATGTGGTGCAGCGGCTGCAGTCAATTTCTCCAGAGGCGCCAAACTTCATTCTTGGGGATTTTAACCATGTTTCTTTAAAGAAGACACTTAAAAACTTTCATCAGTATGTCTCCTGCCCAACCAGGCGAAAAAAGACATTGGACCTGTGCTATGGATCCATAGAGAGGGCCTATAAATCACTCCCCCTTCCTCCTTTAGGATCATCAGATCACAACTGTGTTCATTTGCTGCCCACATATAAAACTGCTCTCAGAAGAGGCAAGGTGGAGACGAGAGACATTGATGTGTGGACAGAGGATTCAGAGCACAGCCTCCAGGAATGCTTTGACTGTACAGACTGGAAGATGTTCATAATGGCCTGCGGGGATGATTTGGACTCTCTGGCTGAGCTCACATGCTCATACATGGCTCACTGTCAAAATAAGTTTGTTCCACGTAAACGTGTCAAAATATACCCCAACAACAAACCATGGGTTACTAAATCAGTTAAATCCTGCTTACAGAGGAAAGCTCTTGCCTTTAAACAAGGGTCTGTTTCTGTGCTACAGGTTGCCACCAAGGAGCTGAAGGCCGAAATTTTAAGAGCAAAACAGAATTATAAATCAGAGTTGGAAAGCAAGATGGCAGCAAATAAACTTGGTTCGGCCTGGGCCAGTATGAAAACTATTGCAGGCCTTCAGAGCACAGAGCGCAGTAATCGTGTGTTTTTAGATGGTTTTAGTTCAGACACAGAGCTGGCTAATGCTCTTAATTGTTTTTATGGTCGTTTTGACTCCTTTGATTTTAGCACAGAAATCCAAGATTTGAAACAGAAACTCAAAGACAATCAGCACTTTAATATTGAGATGCAGGATGTTATAAGGGAGTTCCGCGCTGTAAAAGTGAACAAAAGTCAGGGCCCTGATAATATATGTGGACGCCTGATAAAGTCCTGTGCACATGAACTGAGTCCTATATTTCATTATATTTTCAATAAGTCCTTACAGACACAACATGTGCCTAAGATCTGGAAAGATGCCGTGGTTGTTCCCGTTCCAAAATCCAGCTGTCCTAAAACGGTAAACGACTTTAGACCAGTTGCTTTGACTTCAATTTTAATGAAAATTTTTGAAAAACTGGTCAGACGTGAGGTCCTAAGGCAGACTGAACATGCATTGGATCCTATGCAGTTTGCCTATAGGCCTCACAGAGGAGTGGAGGATGCCACTGTCACTCTGTTTGACATGCTTTTTAAACATCTGGATTTTAATGGGACACACGCCAGGCTTTTATTTGTGGACTTTTCTTCTGCCTTTAATACAATCCAACCTCATATTTTAGTTGAAAGGCTCCTGCAACAATTTGATTTAAGCAATAATCTGGTGGGTTGGATTCTGGATTTCTTAACCAACAGGACGCAGAGAGTAAGGGTCAATGGCACATTGTCTGACCTAAAGTGCTCTTCTACTGGCTCTCCTCAGGGGTATGTGTTGTCACCACTACTCTTCATCCTGTACACAAACATGTGTCGGAGCAGACATGACAACAGACACATTATAAAGTATGCTGATGACTCAGTCATTGTCAGTCTCCTCCAGGATGGTGAGAGTGGCCACGGCCCAGTAGTTGATGACTTTGTTCACTGGTGTGAGGATTCCTACCTGCAGCTGAATACAACAAAAACGAAAGATATGATTATTGACTTTAGGAGGAAAACTCCCAGGCACAAAGTCACCATACTAAAAGGCCAGACCACCGAATGTGTACAATCGTACAAATATCTTGGGACAATTATTGATAGTGGATTGAACTTTGAGGTGAACTGTGAAAGGGTGTGCAAAAAGGGTCAGCAAAATTTGCATTGTTTGAGGAAACTTGCACGCTTCCAAATTGACCGAACCATAATGACTATGTTCTATCGGGCTTTTATTGAATCTGTTTTATCCTTTTCTTTAATGTCATGGTTTGGTCAGATAAAACTGAAACAGAGGAAATCCTTGGATCAGGTAGTCAGATGGTCCAGTCGTTTGCTTGGTGAGTCACAGCTCAGCCTGACATCCCTGTACACCAGACAAGTACAGAGGATGGCCGACTCGATTTTATATGATGACTCCCACCCTTTGCACTGCAACTTTCAGCTTCTTCCCTCCAGACGGAGGTTTGCTGTCCCAAAAAGTAGAACCCAGCGCTACAAAAACAGCTTTGTCCCTGCTGCTGTCAAAGAGTTGAACAAGCTATAAAAATTATATTGTACATATTTTGTATTTACCTATTTTGTAAGATGTGTGCCTGTGTTTGTGTCTATGTTGAATGTAATTAGTGGCTTATAAATATGGATGTCACCAACTGCAAAACAAATCTACCTACAGGTACAAATAAAGTAACCTGAACCTGAACCTGAACCTGGTAGTGATGTTGATAACTGGAACTTTGGTGGTTGATAAAAGCACTCTGTTTTCTTGATGTTGATTTTGAGGCTAAATTGGTTAGCTGCTCTTGCGAATTTATCCACTAAAGATTGCATATCTTCCGCACTGTGTGCAACAAGAGCACTATCGTCGGCAAAGAGCATTTCTCTTACTACCTTTATCAATGTCTTACTCTTGGATTTAAACTGTGTCACATCGAACAAGTCTGCTTCTTTCCTTGTTTGAATGTAAACTCCTTCTGAAGTGTCTTTGAAGGCCACCTCAAGCATGGCTGCCAGATATAGCGAGAAGAGTGTAGGCGCCAGCACACACCCTTGTTTCACCCCATTGCTTACTGAAAAGTCTTTAGATATTGAACCACTCATTGCCAAGTTTGCTTGCATACCTGCATGCAGTGCCTCAATCAGGCTGACAAACTTCTCTGTACAGCCATTTTTTTCTTGAGTACCTGTTAAAGTCCTTGTCGCGAAACAGTATCGAAGGCTTTACTGAAGTCTATGAAGACTATATAAAGCGGCATGTTCTGTTCAATACACTTTTCTTGAACCTATTTCAAGCAGAAAATCATGTCCATTGTGTTTCTTCCACTTGTAAAGCCGCACTGGGTTTCTGGTAGTACATTCTGCGAGATGCGTTCATTGAGTCTGTTCAGTAGTACACGTGAGAGAATCTTACCAACAATGGCTAGCAGTGATATACCTTGGTAATTTCCACAATCTTTCCTGTCACCTTTCTTGAACAAAGGCACAATACTTGCATCTTTCCAGTCCTGAGGTACTTTCTGGGCATCCCATATCTCTTGGATGAGCTTGTGCAGGCAGTTGGTCAGCTGAACACCACCAAATTTCCATACTTATGCTGGAATTCAATCCCTTCCTGGAGCTTTATTATCCTGTGTTGTCCTGATAGCTGCCATTAGTTCATCAAGATTTGGTGGTTCATCCAGACTTGATACAGCTGGTCACTGCACTAGAGCTTCTTTAGCCTCTTCAGCGAGATCTCCAGGGTTGTTTAGTTGTTGGTTAAAGTGGTCTGAAAATCTGTCCAGGATCTTGTCTTTCTCCTGCAAAACCGTTTCACCATCCATAACCTTTAGTTGGATCAATCCTCTTGGTTTAGTGCCATAGATTTCTCTCAAACCTGTGAAGAATGAGCTTGAAGTTCCTCAGCTTTTTCATCCCACCAGTTGGGGTTCATCTCTCTGGTGTACTTCTGTAACTCACTCTGAGCCTTTGAATATTTCTTCTTCTTTGACCTTGTGTTACACTGTAGGTTTTCCTGCCTAGCTGTATTCCTCGCTTCTAGTACTTTCTTCAGACATTCATCTTGCTCATCAAACAAATCTTGATGTTTCCTCTCAGGGTGGCCTAAAACATCACTCGCAGTCTGATATAGCGTATCCTTCAGTGTTGCCCATTTCTCTTCTATGTCATTCTCTGAGTTGTTGCTGCCCCAGTCTTTCAAGTTTTCATCCATTTCCTGTGTAAGTTCTTCCTGCTTCTTTTGGCCTTCCAGTGCACTAGTGTTTAGCTTCCGTGGTGGCCTTGCACCCGTCCTGCAGTGCTGTTTTTGTCTGCAAATCCTTAATCTAGATCTAAGCATAACATGATCAGTACCCCAGTCCACACCTCTCATTGCTCTGGTGTCCAGTACATCCCTTATGTCTCTCTGCCTTACTATGATGTAGTCTAACAAGTGCCAGTGCTTGGATCTTGGGTGCATCCATGTCCATGTACTCTGAGCATAGTGAAAGTAGAAGTTCTCCATTAGCATTGCACTTGCCTACTCCATGGCTACACCTTTCCATTTCTCAGTGTCCGAACCAACTCTGGCATTAAAATCTCCAACAAGTATCAGCCTGTCACCAGTCAGTACACGCCTGACAGTCTCATGTAAATCACTGTCAAACTCTTCCTTCGCCTCCTCTGTGTTGGTCATTGTTGGGGCATATACACTGATGAGTGTGGCATACATCTTCTGTCATAGTGGGAGTCTCATAGTCATTATCCTGTCGTTGATTGGCACCGGTTCCTCATCAAGCATTGCTGCTATCTCCTTTCTAACTGCAAAGCCCACTCCTCTTTCTCTCCTTTCTTGAGTTGATTTCCCACTCTAAAAGAAGATGTACCCACGGTCATCCAAGCTGTCATTTCCAGGCAATCTTTTTTCACTAAGTGCAGCTATGTCTACATTGTACATGTTCATTTCCAGGGCCACAAGTGTGGTCTGTCTTCTGGGCGCTGTGATGTTGATCTGTCCAACAGAGTGCATACATTCCATTCTGTTACAAAGAAGGCTGCTATTTTCCTCTTCTTTTGTCTTCCTGCTCCTAGCTTACTTTTCGCTACCTGTTGGAGTTTGAACAGATCAGCATGGACCTTGTTAGCCCGGGCGATGTCCGAGCCGGTATGAGTTGCTTTCTGACTGACCATTTCATGAAACTGCTTGCAAAGTATTTGAGTACTGTTAGTTTTTTCTGGACTAGTGGCATATTCTTGGCAGATAAAGGTATTATCAGTGGCAAGGACAAGCCAAGACAAACTGACTCCAGTATCTGTTGCAGTGACTGACCAGATGATAGGTTTGTTTATCTCTGCTCTTTGTGTAGTGCATGTCACGATGCACCAACTGGCACAGTCCACCACAGACCTTACGACAGATGTGTTTATCTGCCAGGATGTCCAGTCTCACCCTGTGTAACTGGAAGTGGTCCACCACAGACCTGTGGCAGATATTGTTTTTAGTTCTGCCAGGATACCCTGTTTCACCCTCCACGCCCTCGGAAGGGTGGGGATGCCGGTTGAGTCGCCAGCGGCCCGACCCATGAGACAGGTAGTACCGGTTTTCATGGTTATCCGGTAGCAAGCAAGCCAATGCCTGACCTGACAAAATCACTGTAGGCAGGGTGTTCTTTTCAGCATATACTTCATTCTTCCTCCTGACATACCACTAATCCATAGGCCTAAAAAGTTCCAGTTTTGTTTTATTGTTTCACAGAACAGAATCCCAAAACCTCTTTGGCTTCTTTATATAGTTTTGAACAAATTGGAGCCAACTTTTCTTGTACTTTTAGGTCAGTAGTGGTGTACATCTTGGAGTCAGGGCATGGAGCCATTCAGCGTTTAGTATGCGCCTTACTGTGGAGACTGAAACCTCAGTGAGTGTGTCACAGGGTGGAAGTATTTTATTGTGTTTTGGGGTTTTATATGGTTTTAAGTTAAGTTTGCATGTTCTGTAGTTTTTGTGTTTTAATTTGTATGGTTTTGGTTGGAGATGTTGTTTGCTTCCACCCTGCTTCTCCTAATTATTGATCAGCAGCACCTGTGTTGATTAGGGATGTGCAGCACCTGCATGTGTCATGGTGGCAGACGGAGCCTGGCCTGGAAGAATGGATTCTCCTCCTCAGCTTTCATAGACTTTTTTTTTTCTTGCCCACTTTCGTGGTGATCCACGCTGTGTGTGCCCTTTGCCCTAATTATCTTTCACAACTGTGGGCACACCTGCGCCCTCTCATTAAGCACCCTTTATAAGGAACGCTGCCCAGAAGGCAGCACGGAGACGTCTACGTTCTCTCCCAGGAAGAGTTCCTCCCTAGAGTCTTCCTCCACAGCTCTACGCCTTGAGAGTTTCATCTCTTATCTACTGCTTCTTGTCTCACGGGAATTCCATCTCCCCAACAAAACGTAAGTCTTCCCAGAGTATTTTTCTGCACCTGCCTATTCTCCTTTTGTTCCCTGTGCACAGGTGGACCACCCTCCAGGCCGACCTCTCCTTCCTCCTGGTGGCGGACCGGACCTCGTCTGTGGACGGCAACTTTCTTCATCTTGCTGATTGGTGAGCTGGAGCACACAGCACGTTTTCCTCACTCTGAGCTGCACTGTAAATATTCTGCACCTGCACCATGGCACTACAGCGGGACGCTGGGATGGTATTGGATAATCATCTCTCCAGAGCCAGATTAACCCCTCGCTGCCGTAAGACTGCAAAATCTCTGCTAATATCATTATCTGCCTGCCTGAGCCTAACCTCTCTGTCTCTGCTGTCATTGCAGGCTTGCCAGACCCATCCTGCTGCTCACACTCCTGCTCCCATTACATCTCAATTACACATCTCCATACGCACACACACTCCTTCACTTCCATTCAATAAAAGATCATCGTTGTTGCTGAGCCTGTGTCTGCTTCTGGGTGTTTCTGAAATCATGTCAGTATGTCTCCGTCAAGAAACCCCAGCAGACAGTGCTTTGACACACAAACTTAACACCATGGAGGCTTGTTTGGATCAATTAACACACCAGCAACATGTGATCTTAACCCAACTCACCCACATAAAGTCACGACTCGACCAGCTCTCCCTGCTGCAGTCTCTTCCACCTGCTTCTCGGGATCTGGCTGGGTCGACCAACTCCTCTCAGTCTCCACCTCCTCATGTCCGGTTAACTCCCATCCCTACTCCCACCCATTTTAGTGGTAAGTTAGGGGAGACACGGGGTTTCTTGTTACAATGTAGCTTGGTATTTCAGCGTGTGCCAGGGGATTTTCCCACTCATCATTGCCAAATTAGTTACATGGTGAATTTGTTGGTGGGACGGGCTTTGGTGTGGGCTATCGCCATTATGACCTGACCCGATTACCCTAGTTACATGTATGACCGATTTGTGGCTGAATTTCCTGAGGTTTTTGACCGCTCAGATCGGGATAGTGTTCTCACATCTCGCCTCCTTAATTTGAGACAGGGGGTTAAATCGGTGGCTGATTACTTGGTGGATTTTCAGGTAGTAGCTGCTGACGTGGGGTGGGAGGCTGCCTTATTGTGTAGCATTTTTGTTTAGAGCCTTAGCCCCAGCTTGAGGGATGAGTTGGCCCGGGGGGGGGGGGGGAAAGACCCGCTAAGCTTAATGAGCTCATTTCCCTAGCTATTTCTATTGACAACAAGTTAAGGGAATGGGCTAGTGAGCGTCGCTCGGGTACTCGGGCCCTCCCTCCCTCTGAGTTCCCTGGGGAGGATGAACCCATGCTTGTTGGCAGGTCCAAATTGCCCCCAGTGGAACGACAACGCTGCCATGACCTGGGGCTTTGTTTATATCGTTGCAGCACTGAACATGAGCTTGCGTCTTGTCATAATTGAGTAAAAGGGGGAGTCCATTAGTCACAGTAGGGGGACTAACGGACGGTAGTAGCATTAAAACCCTTATTCGCCTCATGCTACCTATTCATTTTCAATATGCACACACTGAAATATCCTCACATGCTCTCATTAACTCTGGGGCGGAGCAAAGCTCTACTTCAGAAGGTCTGGCAACCCGGCTGGGGATTCCATGCTACAACCTGGAGAGGCCTCTCAAGTTGATCGCCCTCTCCAAGATGACCCTTGCCATCGTCACAAAGCAGACTGTTCCCGTCTCTGTGCTGGTCTCAAGTAATCATCGTGATCACATGAGGTTTTTTGTGCTTTCCTCCACTGCTTTCCCTGTCATCTTGGGGTTCCCTTGGTTAAGCCTACACAATTCCTCTATTGATTGGCGGACGGGAAGAATTTTATCATGGAGTACATTTTGTCTGGGTGCATGCTTACAATCTGTTGTCTGTTCTCCCTCTGTACCCCTCTGTTCTCAGGATTCGCCTCCACTGGATGTCTCGTCTGTGCCCACAGAGTACCACGACCTGGTGGCAGTGTTCAGCAAGGCCAAAGCCCTGTCACTTACCCCGCATGGCCCATATGATTGTGCCATCAATCTCCTGCCGGGGGCTCCTTTGCCTTCGAGTCAGCTCTACAGCCTCTCTGCCCCAGAATGTGAGGCCATGGATAAATACATCAAGGAGTCCCTGAGTTTGGGTATCATCAGGCCATCCTCCTCAGTGATGGGGTTGGGATTTTTCTTTGTGGGTAAGAAAGACAGTTCACTCAGGCCATGCACTGATTTTAGGGAGCTCAACAACATTACTGTTAAGGACAAGTACACTCTTCCCCTTACCAATACGGCTTTTGATTCCCTCCAGGGAGCCAGGGTGTTTACCACATTAGATCTGCGGAACGCCTATCACCTGGTCCGCATCAGGGAGGAGGATGAATGGAAGACTGGTTTTTGCACCCCTAGTGGCCATTTTGAGTATTTAGTTATGCCTTTTGGGTTAACCAATGCTCCTGCTGTTTTCCAGCGGCTGATTAATGATGTTCTGAGGGATTTTCTGGATGCATTTGCGTTTGTTTATCTTGACGATATCCTCATCTTCTCTCGTTCTCTAGAGGAACATCACATTCATGTCAGATGGGTTCTGCAGCACCTACTGGAAAACCAGCTGTATGTTAAGGCTGAGAAGTGCGAATTCCATGTCTCTTCCACCATGTTCCTGGGATTTGTTATCTCGCATAAGAAGATCATTGCTGACCCAGAGAAGGTAAAGGCAGTGGTGGAGTGGCCTGTTCCCTCTTCCCGTAAACAACTTCAACAGGTTTTGGGTTTTGTTATCTTCTATCGCTGCTTTGTCAAAGATTACAGCATTATTGCTTTACCTCTCACTCGCCTGACCTCCATGAAGGTGCTGTTCCGCTGGACTGAGGAGGCAGAGGTGACATTTTCTAGACTTAAGGATAAATTCTCCTCTCCCCTCATCCTGGCTCAGGTTGACCCCTCTCTGCAGTGCTTGGTGGAAGTTGACGCCTCGGATTTTGGGGTGGGAGCGGTGTTGTCCCAGCGTTCCCCCATTGATGACAGGTTCTGCCCCTGCACTTTCTTCTCGCACCGGCTGTCTGTTGCTGAGAGGATGTGGGAGAGAGAGACGTGGGAGACAGGGAGCTGATAGCCGTCAAGCTGGCATTGGAGGAGTGGCGTCACTGGCTAGAGGGTGCTTCACTGCCATTCGTCGTTTGGATGGATCATAAGAACCTGGAGTACCTCCGGACTGCCAAACAGTTGAAGGCCAGACAAGCCCACTGGTCCCTGTTCTTCAAGAGATTCAACTTCACCATCACCTACCACCCGGGGTCGAAGAATACTAAGCTCGACGCGCTTTCTAGTTTTCCCCTGAGGCTGCCGAGATGACACCGCACCCTATTGTTCCTCCTTCCTGCATCGTGGGCATGCTGTCCTGGGACATTAAGGAGAGGGTTAGGCCCGACCTGGGTGGAGGGCCAGCGGGACGGATGTACGTGCCCTCTGCTGTTTGGGGGGAGGTGATTGACTGGCTGCACTCCTCTAAAGGGCCTTTTCCACTAGCACGCTTTAGCGCGACACGGGACGGCTCAGCACGCTTTGTACGCTTTTCCACAAGCCCCAACACGGTTTAACAGCCGCGATTCTCAGCCCCACTGAAGGGCAGGGTACAGCAGTGCTGAGCTGTGCCGTGTTGTGACGTTAACAGACTGGTCGCCGCTGATTGGTCAGGTCGTAACCGGCGCTGATTGGTCAGGTTGTAACCGCCCCTCTCCTCCTCCTCATCTACCAAATCTTCACGACCTTCTCAATAAAGTTTTTGAAAAAAAAAAAAAAAAAAAGAATCTTCACGACCACCTCAGCACGCAACCACTGTTGGCGGTTCCTTTTCAGTGTATTGCTGTGCTATTTTCATTTATTCTCTATCAAAAATGGCTTCGCGTAATAAGGGTGTTCCATGGACCAGTAAGGAGCTGCAGTGTCTGCTCACTGCATTATCAGACGAACGTATTCAGCGCAAGTTAGACGGAGCCGCCCGGAATGAAAAAATATACCGGGAGGCCTCGACATCGGAGTCCTTTAACGGTGAGTTTTAATTTTTTTTTATTGTGCGTTTTTTCGCAAATATATTCGGTAAGACGCTCAGTTTATTTATGCAATAAAAAAGCTGTTCATTTGTGGATGGATCGCTGCTTTATTGCAGCACACTGCGGACTAAAGCTTTTATTTTAATTATTCATGTGAACAATACGCTGAAATAAGCTTATGTATTCTTGTTAAAAACTATTGTCTTTTCTGTATATATTTCGTGCTGTATTTTATTGTGTGCATTTTCCTTGTAGAATCATCCCACGCGTCCGCCGCGACAGCCCGCACGGATTATTCAACCGAGCCTTCCTGACCCACAGCTGGCAGAGATGGATTAATTCTACCGAGCCTCAGCACTCAGTGGTCGGCGTGTATAAAATGTCGATTAACCTTCATGTTGTGTTGCAAAGTTTTTTTTTATTTTAATATTTTGTATATAATAAAATGGAATTGTTTTGGAAAGTGTGGTTTGTCTGTTATAACACTGAATTATAAAACAGTATAATTACATAGAAATTCCATTGCCTAGTCTGATCAAAATGATGCTGAGGGTCAACCATTGTAAAGGTAATGTAATTTTTAACTAGACCAAAAAAGAAATCTTTTTGTAAGCTTTCTGTTCTTTTTATTGAAATATCATAAAAATTAGCACCAAGTCAAAGGTACAAGTATATGTAAATTGAATGTTCTATCGGCATTCCAAATTCAGAGATTTACAATACTTTAGAAGGAGTGTAGCATCATCTAAACGGAAAATAATAATACTGTTGTTCCAAACGTTGACCTGAAGATGAAAAACATGAATTTTTTTAATTCAGTACATCCAAAATGCCCTAGGATGTGGTGTTGGCCAGTGTGCCACCGTCTCATTATTTAATACGAATAAAAACAAGTTTCAGCTCATTATTTCTAGGTCATTTGGCAGTTAATTCAAAACAAAAGTGACTTGTGTTGTTGCAGCTTAATTATGAGATAAAATTAATTGTGAGATAAAACCACAGAGCGAGCAAGGCAATAATCCTTGGATCCTCCATTTTTTGTCTGTGTAAATAAGGACTCAGTCCGGTGCATAACATCACGGGAGTGTGGCCCCGCCTCGCTGAGAATCTGCTGCTGCCCCGCAACACTGTGCTAATGGAGACAGAAGCATTCCGAGCCGTACTGAAGTGAATCGAGCCGTACCGAGGTGTGCTGGGCTAGTGGAAAACAGGCTTAAGATTATGTGCCATCCCGGGGTAGTGCACACTGTGGCTCAATTGAAAAGGTCCTTCTGGTGGCCCTCTCTGCGGAAGGATGTGGATGAATTCATCCGTGCCTGCCCCCAGTGTCTGACCTGCAAATCATCCTCTTCTCCACCGGCAGGCCTGTTGCATCCTCTCCCCATCCCCAGCTGACCCTGGCCCCATGTCGTGCTGGATTTTGTGACCGGTCTGCCCCCCTCTGCAGGCCACACTGTTATCCTTACCATTGTGGACAGGTTCTCCAAGGCAGCTCACTTTATTCCTTTACTGAAGCTGCCAGCAGCCAAGGAGATGACGGATCTACTGGTCATGCATGTGGTCCGGCTTCATGGAATCCTGGCGGACATTGTGTCAGATCATGGACCTCAATTCGTCTCTTAAGTCTGGCTGTCCTTCTGCAAGGCTATGGGGGCTACGGTGAGCTTGTCTTCAGGATATCATCCTCAAAGCAATGGCCAATGTGAATGCACTAATCAGGAGTTGGAGGCTGCCCTGAGGTGCATCACGGTCTCCATCCTGGCTTCCTGGAGCACGTACCTACCTTGGGTTGAGTATGCGCATAATACTGCTGTCTCTCCTGCCACTGCTCTCTCCCCTTTCAAGGTTTCACTAGGTTACAATCCCCTGCTGTTCCAGGAGAAGGAGGAGGAGATCGCCGTTCCTTTGGCCCAGGCCCACATCAGGTGTTGTTGATGACTCTGAAAGTCCACCAAGGCAGTTCTGCGATGCACTGTGGCTCACAATTCTGTGATTGCCAACCGCCACAGGACCCAGACTCCCTCCTACTGTGTGGGGCAGCAGGTATGGCTTTCCACTAAGAACATTAACCTGAAGGGCGAGACCAAGAAGTTGTCACAGCGTTTCATTGGTCCTTAAGCTATAACTGACATAGTCAACCCTGTTGCTGTGCGCCTGGCTCTTCCTCCCTCTATGCACATCTGTCCTACATTCCATGTCTCTCAGGTGAAGCTGTTCAAGTCCAGCCCGCTGTGCCCCCCACCCAAATCTCCACCCCCACCCGTGATGATCGATGGTCCTGTGCGCAAGGTCAACCGCATCCTGGATGTCCGCTGCAGGGGGCACGGTCTGCAATATTTGGTGGACTGGGAGGGGTATGGACCTGATGTTGATCCTGGGTGCATCCCTTGTTCGTGTTGGACCCTCAACTCATCAGGGAGTTCCACCGGACACACCCGGACAGGTTAGAATGGCCGCCAAGAGGCGTCCCATGGGGGGGGGGGGGTACTGTGGTGATCTGCGTTGTGTGTGCCCTTTGCCCTAATTATCTTTCACAGCTGCGGGCATACCTGTGCCCTCTCATTAAGCACCCTTTATAAGGAACGCTGCCCAGAAGGCAGCACAGAGACGTCTAAGTTCTCTCCCAGGAAGAGCTCCTCCCTAGAGTCTTCCTCCACAGCTCTACGCCTTGAGATTTTTATCTCTTATCTACTACTTCTCGTCTCACGGGAGTTCCAGCTCCCCAATGAAATGTAAGCCTTCCCAGAGTGTTTCTCTGCATCTGCTTATTCTCGTTTTGTTCCCTGTGCACAGGTGGACCACCCTCCAGGCGAACGGACCTCTCCTTCCTCCTGGCGGCGGACCGGACCTCATCTGTGGACAGCGACTTTCCTCATCTCGCTGATTGGTGAGCTGGAGCACACAGCACATTTTCCTCACTCTGAGCTACACTGTAAATATTCTGCACTTGCACCATGGCACTACAGCGGGATGCTGGGCCGGTATTGGATAATCATCTCTCCAGAGCCAGATTAACCCCTCGCTGCTGTAAGACTGCAAAATCTCTGCCAATATCGTTATCTGCCTTCCTGAGCCTAACCTCTCTGTCTCTGCTGTCATTGCAGGCTTGCCAGACCTGTCCTTCTGCTCACGCTCCTGCTCCCGTTACATCTCACTTACACAACACCATACGCACACACACTCCTTCACTTCCATTCAATGAAAGATCATTGTTGTTGCTGAGCCTGTGTCTGCTTCTGGGTGTTTCTGAAATCATGTCAACTTTTAGTTTAGTTTTTTTTTTAGCTTAGGTTCTTTTAGTTAGTATTGTACTCTAATTTTAGCTTATTTTAATGTAATTTAATTAGGTTTTAGTTTAGGCTTTTTATCTTAGTGGGCAGTTATTTGTACATATTTTATTGTAAATAAATTCCTTTGAACATTCTCATCTTAAAATTTCCCCTTTGATTGCTACCTGTGACTCTTTACCTGGTTTTTAAAGACCTTGTAGGTTATGTTTTTAATTACACCCTTGGCCTATATGCTACACGTGCTGCCATCAAGTCTTGCTACAGGTCTTTTGCAGTCAGTTGAGGGTTTTTGTCCACCTGCCTTCTCAGGACTCTGGTGACAGCCATTGATAGCTTCCTCTTTCTGCCATGTCCAGTGATTGTAGCCACTGTTCCCTTAACTTTAAACTTGTGAACTATGCTTCAGACTGTATTTCTAGGAACAGCTAGTGCCTTCGCTATCTTTTTGTAACATTTTTCTTGTTTGTGCAAGGCAATGATCTCTTCTCTGAACTTTTTGGACAGTTTGCTTGACTTAGGCATATTTCTAACATGCAATCAAACAGTCCAGGTATATATATATATATATATATATATATTCATTCATCATCTTCCACTTAATCCTTTTCGGGTTGCGGGGGGGCTGGAGCCTATCCCAGCATCTTTGGGCGAGAGGCAGGGTACACCCTGGACAGATCGCCAATCCACCGCAGGGCCAACACAGAGAGACAGACAACCATTCACTTTCGCAGTCATACCTAAGGACAATTTAGAATCCCCAGTTTGATGCCAATTAACCTAACTTGCATGTTTTTGGCATGTGGGAGGAAACTGGAGAAATCTCAGAGTAAACCCACGCAGACACGGGGAGAACATGCAAACTCCACACAGATCACCGTTTGTCAGGGGCTGGGATCGAACCAGAGATCCCATGGCCAAAGGTGAGTTGGTGTGCTGCCGCAGTGCTAATCACTGTGCCACCGTGCTGCCCTTATATATATATATACACACACACAGTGGAAAAAAAAATCTACACACCCCTGTTCAAATGCTTAGTTTCTGTGATCTAAAAAAATGAGAAGAAGAAAAATCATTTCAAAACTTTTTCCACCATTAATGTGACCTATAAACTTGCAGTAACCTGCTTGCATGATTATGTACACCTTCTTATAACTGGTGTTGTGACTGTGTTCAGAATTAACCAATCACATTCAAACTCATGTTAAATAGGAGTCAACGCACACCTGCCACCATTTAAAGTGTCTCTGATTAACCCCAAACAAAGTTCAACTGTTCTAGTAGGCTTTTCTTGGCTCACACAAAGTTGGGGTGGTCAGAGTTGAACCCGGAGCTGGAGTTTGAAGCTGTGCCATGGGGCGGATTGTATAAGATAAGATAAGATAAGATAAGCCTTTATTAGTCCCACAACGGGGAAATTCCAGGATTGCAACAGCACAGGGATAGCAACACTCAGAGCAACAATCAGAAGGCAAGAAAAAAAAACAAGCAAGCAAGAGCAGCTAATATACATATGTACATATTACTATAAAATATATATATACACACACACAGACACACAGTGCAGAGCATTGTAGCTGGATGGAATAAATATATGAATATATAAACACACAGTGCAGAGCATTGTAGCTAGATGGAATAAATATGTAAATATATAAACACCCACAGTACGGAGCATTGCAGCTAGGTGGAATAAATATGTAAGTATATAAACACACACAGTGCGGAGGTATGGCTAAAGCATTAGAGCAGTCAAAAAAGTTGGATGACTCTGTCAGAAAGATGCATTCCTTGGATGTAAGCTGGGAACCACATCTAAGGAGAACGAAGAAAAATGCTGAAAAAAGGAATGGGCTGGCGGGTAGGCGCAACTGTGTTGTGAATGGACCAAAGTGGGGTGATTATGTAGGAGATGACAGTGATGACAGCATGGAGATAGGCCAAGACAGTAGAAAGGAAAATAAAAGAGAAAATAATTCTAGTGAAGGGAGTGCAAAAAAGATTAGGGGTAATAGCGGTGACAGAGAAAGTTCGAAGGAAATTTGGTGTGTGTGTGTGTGTGTGGGGGGGGGTGTCTTCAATTAACCCAGTGAGACTAACCAGTATTTTGAAAAATCAGATTGGAGATATACATTTGGCTACTGTGTTAATGTGTCATGACCTATTGGAATTAGAATTGTTGTTTCTGTACCTTTAACTTGGCATTCGTTCGGAGAGCAAAGTAAGAATTTCATTGCTCAGGAAATGTAGCATTTCTTAACTGTGCACATGATAATAAAGCCTTTGAATCTTGAATTTTGGCTCTTGATCTTGAGGGATGGGAATCTGCTCATTGTTTGTAGAAGCGAGGGTCAGAGAGAGTGAGCAGAAAAACTGAAGGAGATAGGGTGGTTTAAAGTGGAGAGTGCTAGCCGTATTGAAATAGGAAGTAAGTGGAATAGGGGTGTGATTTGAGGAGTGCCAATCAGGGTGTCAATGGATGAAATAAAAGCAAATCTGAAAGGAGGAACAGTGACTACAGCAAGGTCGACTACAGATAACTCACGAGGGAGAGAGGAGGGAGACCGAGTATATTGTGCTTGACTTTGAGGAAGGGGTGTTCCCTAAGAGAGTGACATTAGGCTTCATGAGCTATAACGTGGGAGAGTACATCCCTAAACCAGTGAGATGCTACAACTGCCAAAGGTTTGGTCACACTGCTAAAGTGTGTAAAGGTAGGAGAAGGTGCCCCAGATGTGGAGAGGGTCACAGGTACGAACAGTGTGATCGCGAAGTGCCAAAGTGCTGTAACTGTGGCGGCAGTCATAGGGCCATATTGGGCCATATAGTGTAGCCTATGGGGGTTGTCTGTCAATGAGAAGAGAGAAAGATTGAGCAGGTGAGAGTTCAGAGCAAGATTTCACATGCAGAAACTGTGAAGATGGTTAATCAGAAAGGAGCGGTTGAAAACAGGAATAACTCAAGAATGCGGATGACAAGTGCAGTGGATCAGTCAAGTGAAGGGAAGGTTATGGTACATTTAAAGAAGCTGGTCATGTTTATAGCTGGGCTTGTGAATGCTATGATAGAAATGAAATCTAAGACAGAGAGGATACAATTAATTGTAAAGGCAGCAGTCCATCACTTAGATATCAAGGGTTTGACATGGGAGGAGGTGAGGAGTGACTTGAGTAATCCAGCAGGTCTAGAGCAAGCACAGATAGAATAAGCGTATATATGATCTCTGTGGTACAATGGAATGCAAGAAGTCTGTTGGCCAATGGGCAAGAGTTTAAAAAGTATATTGATGACTTACCTAGCAAGCCAGATACTATCTGCATACAAGAAACATGGTTAAAGCCAAATTTGGATTTTAGAGTTGGTGAATATTCATCTGTTAGGTGTGATAGAAAGGATGGGATGGGAGGTGGCTAAGCTACGTCTATCAGGGATTACATGTCATTTAGAGAGATTAGTACAGGGAGAGACCAAGAATATGTGGTTATAGAGATATGGACAAGAGAAGAAGCTTTAATAGTTGTCAATTATTATAACCCTTGTAAGAAGTTGGAACTGGATAAATTAGCACAAATGAATGGTTTAGAAAGTGACAGGGTGTTGACATGTGGGGATTTTAATGCACACAGCACTTTATGGGGTGGTCTGAAAACAGATGGGAATGGTGAGGTTATTAAGGCTCTGTTAGAAGAGATGAATTTGGTCTGTTTAAATGATGGGAATGGCACTTGGACTGATGTTCGCACAGGGAATTCTTCAGCTCTAGATTTAACTCTAGTCTCTACAAATTTAGCAGGAAAATGTGAATGGGGTGTTTCTGAGGATACAATTGGTAGTGATCACTTTCTGGTCTGGTGTAATATACCTTTACAAAGATATAAGAGACAAGGAGAAGTAGTAGGGAAATAGGTGTTGAGTCATACTAAGTGGGATATATTTTTACATATATGTGAAACGGAAATGGTTAATATAGATTTTATTGAGGACATTGAATCAATAGACAATAAGTTTGGATCAATTCTACTTGGAGCTGCTAAACAGTCAATGCCTAAAACCAAAGGAAATATGAAGAGAGGGGCTGTACCCTGGTGGTCGGATGAGTGTAGTAAAATAGTGAAAGAAAGAAATAAAGCTCTCAAATTATTAAGAAGAACTCATAATTTTGAGAATTTAATAAAATATAAACAGGCTCAAGCAAAGGTTAGGAAAAT
The DNA here is from genome assembly GCA_020510985.1 of Pholidichthys leucotaenia. Classification (NCBI taxonomy): domain Eukaryota; kingdom Metazoa; phylum Chordata; class Actinopteri; order Cichliformes; family Pholidichthyidae; genus Pholidichthys; species Pholidichthys leucotaenia. The sequence continues at coordinate 327,638,355 of CM035840.1, read as the reverse complement.
TGTCCATAATGCAAAAAGGCAGTATTGGAAAAATTTTTGTAAAACAATTGGTAGATCAACACCTGTGGGAGATGTTTGGGGAATAATTAGGAACATGAGAGGAATCAGGAGAGAATGGCAATATCTAGTGCTCAAAAATGGGGGTGAAGTGGCTGTTTCGGACGAGGAAAAGGCTGAATTGATAGCAAAATCACTTGTCCAAATTCATAGTTCTAACAATTTAACAGAGGAGGGCAGGAGAGGAAGGGAACAGACTAGAGTAGCTCATCCTGGGATTCTTGAGAGAAGGGGTGATAGTAATAGTGTAATGGATGCTCATTTTACTTCAGCAGAGAGGAAGAGGGCTATAGAAAGGTCAGGCTTGACTTCTCCGGGGAAAGATGAGGTCTGTTATGAAATGATAAAACATCTAGGCCCTCAAGCATCTAAGAAGCTTCTTATGCTTTATAATAAAGTATGGAAGGTGGTAATACTTCCAGCGAGTTGGAAGGAGGCAATCATTATTCCAATCAGGAAGCCAGGCAAGGATCCTTCGGGTCCTACAAATTACAGGCCAATAGCGCTGACATCCCATGTTGGTAAGATAATGGAGAAAATGATCACTGAAAGACTGAGTTTTTATCTGGAGAGTAGAGACATTTTAGTACCTTATCAGTGTGCTTGCAGAAGAGAAGGAGTGTCATGTGTCTGAGCGTTGTTCTCAACGCTCAGACTTCCTTTTGTAGTTTTTGAGTATTTTTCTGTCTGTTATTTTGTTGGCAGTTCTGTGTGTATATTTTGGTTTGTTTTGTCACTGAGGCCTTTCCCTCTTGCCAGTCACGCCCACCTTTTACCCAGGCTGTCTGTCTGCCAGCTCAGCTGCATGTAATTGATTAATGAGGTCACTTACTCACTCTGCTCCATGCACCTGTGCCTCATTTATCTGTTTATTATTTAAGCACTGCTTGCTCATTGTTTCTTTGAGGCAGTCATATTTAGATGTTATTGGACTACTCCTCTGTTTTTTCCCTTCCTGCACTCGCGGGGTGATTTCGGCTCTGGAGTGTTTGCCTGTAAGTTTACCTTATTTGTATTCTTGTTTGTCATGCACCATTTGGATTTTGTTTGCCTTTTTGTTGAAATAAAATGTCACACTACAGTCTTGCACGTGGACCTGCCTTTCTGCCCTGGAGGGGCGCATCTATGACAGATGACTGCTGCCATAATAAGGTCCAGCGACTATAGTGTGCATTTTTCCCTTTTTGCCTTTTTCTTTTTTTTTTTCTCTCACTCACCTGTTCGGTGGAGCGGTTATGTTTCCTGCAGATAGATCAGACCGGAGGAGGAGGAAGTGGAGTCAGGAAGAGTTGGAGGTTGTAGCCATGATCGAGGACATGGTGGCTAGCGCACAGAGCTGCTCATCCCGGGAAGACGAGATGGCTTGCTGGGGTGGATTTGCCAATCTGGTGGAGGCTCGACCCAGCGTGCGCTTCCATCCTCGAGTCATAAACCTCTCTCTTTTTCCATTCCTGCTGATGCTGTCTGCCTCCTCTTCGCCTTCTCCAGCAGCTCCGCGGTGACAACGTCGCCCTTCCCCGGGCAGCTGGAAGAATTCCACCTCTTGGACAGCCTCTTCCCGAACACCGAGCTTGGCTATTCCCGCAGCAGTTTCTTGTTCTTCTTTTTTTCTCGCCGGCTGGTTTGTCAGCCCAACCCCCCTCCATTACTGCTGTGAGGCCCATTCCCTTGGTGCATCTTCCTGCTGTCAAGAGGTGCTCCATTTCTCCACCGGCGATGCCCGTTCCAGTGTCTACAGGGGTGGCTCCTCGACAATCCACAGAGGGGTCCAGGATCACTGTAGCCACGGAGAGGGGCAACACATCACCAGCTGCAGCAGGTAACATCCCTCACAAGGTGAACAGGCAAGTTTCCCTAAATTCTACTTCAAATTTTGATGAATTGTCTTGCCTTATCCCTGATAAAGAGACTCTGGGAATGCAGTCCCCCGAGCTCTCTCCACCTGCTGCAGCCACCTTTAATTCATCAGCTCTCTCCGTGTCTCCTCCTGTCCTTCCTGAGTATCCGCCAGCCCTGGAACTGAGCCGTTGGATGAAGGAGGAGCCTGTGGCCCTGGGAGACTCTACTCCAGTGCCAGTGCGGAGCCGACTCCCAGCCGCCTCGCCGGGTGAGCCACCAGCAAGGGCCTCTTCGTCTGGGGACAACTGGACTGCAATCTCCATCATGCCTGCAGCGGAGGTCACTGCAGCAGAGTGGGAGCCAGAGCTGGACCTCCAGGAGGCCGGGCCTGAGGAGTCATCATCGCTAGGATCGACAGAGTTCTGGATGGCGGTGGCGCTCGAGCTCAGGCAAGTGATCTCTCTTGTTTTTCTCAAGACTGTATTGGAGAGATCTTGTCTGGCTCTTGGTGAGGAGAGTCAGGTGCAGCCCTTAGCTGCATCTGAGCTCACCTTGCCGAGCTCCGCCTCTGCCAGCGACCCTAACCGTGTTCTCCTCCCTGTCTCTCCTGAACCATCTACAAGGGTCGCCGGGGAAGAACCACCACCACCTGATGCCTCCGTGGATCCAGGCTTACCATCTGATGACGTCGTGGGTCCAGCTCCCCCCCGCCGAGGTCGTCAGGGTCCCTCCTTCTTCGCCCTCACCTGGGGTCCCTCTGATTGACCGCCTCCTCAGGCTGGTGCTCTCACAGGTTGGCCTGTTCACCATGGGTGCAACGCTGGCCCAGTCTGGGACCACTGAGGGTGCAACATTGACCCAGCCAGGGCCCACCACGGGTGCTACAAAGCTCCAGCCCGGGGCCACAGCGGGTGCTGCAGTTCCTCAGCCAGACGCTGTTGTGGTCCCCACTCTCTAGCCCTGCTTTCCGTCATTGGGCCTTAATGTGGGGCAACCGCCTCCTGGGTCATCCCTGTGGTCCTGGTGGCTAAAAAACGGGCCGGCCGCTTGATAGACTGAGTCGCTGCATTGGGTGGCCCATATTCTCCGGCAGGCAACTTGACTCATATCACCTTGCTGTCCAGCTGGCCTGGGACTTCAGCCACCCACCCAAACCTTGGAGCTCTGGGACCATGGAGGGCCTTGGGGTCTGACTGGGCGCAGGTGTGGGTTATGTACTGTATTGTGTTTTCTCTCTTTAGACTGTTCCCCCACCTCCCTCCCTGGGTTGTGTTTTGCTGTACTCCTTCTCTGGAGGGGTCCTTTAGGCATTACTTGGGGTGTCTGGTGTCCACCCCGTGGGAGGGGGGGGGGGCTCTGTCATGTGTCTGAGCATTGTTCTCAGGGCTCAGACCTCCTTTTGTAGTTTTTAAGTATTTTTCCTGTCTGTTACTATTTTGTTGGCAGTTCTGTGTGTATATTTTGGTTTGTTTTGTCTCTGAGCCCTTTCCCTCTTGCCAGTCACACCCACCTTTTACCCAGGTTGTCTCTCTGCCAGCTCAGCTGCATGTAATTGATTAATGAGGTCACTTACTCACTCTGCTCCGTGCACCTGTGCCTCATTTATCTGTTTATTATTTAAGCACTGCTTGCTCATTGTTTCTTTGCGGCAGTCATATTTGGATGTTGTTGAACTACTCCTCTGTTTTTTCCCTTCCTGCACTCTCGGGGTGATTTCGGCTCCAGGGTGTTTGCCTGTAAGTTTACCTAGTCTTTTTGTTGAAATAAAATGTCACAATACAGTCTTGCGCATGGATCTGCCTTTCTGCCCCGGAGGGGCACATCCATGACACGGCGGAGTTATGGACCCAATTGCTTGTCTGGAAACAGAAGTCAGGAAAGCCCAAGTAGATAAGGAATATGTGATGTCGGTATTCTTTGACTTAGAAAAAGGATATGACATGGTTTGGAAAGAGGGTCTGTTGATTAAATTGAATTTGATAGGTTTAACAGGTAGGGTACTTAATTGGGTTAAAGAGTTTTTATTTGGAAGGTTTATTCGTTAGAATTGGTTCAGGATTATCTCAAAGATATAGGGTAGACAATGGCACCCCACAGGGCAGCGTAATCAGTCCAGTATTATTCTCAATTATGATAAATGATGTCTTCGCTCAGATTCAGGGTGATATAGGACGATCTCTATTTGCTGATGATAGAGCAGTACGGAAAAGAGAGAAAAATATTCATCATATTGAGAGGAAAATACAAGACACAATAAACACTGTTGAAAAATGGTCATATTTATGGGGCTTTAAATTATTTGTGGACAAAACCAAGGTAATGCTTTTTTCTAGGACAAGAAATAAAAATGTACAAGTTAAAACTGTATATGGTCAGGGGGATCCAAGATGGCAGCTTAGGAGATGGTCTACTTTTGTGGAGCTCTGTAAACGCCTAAATAAATTCAACATTCTCACTGAAGATACGGCTTCTTTCTTGCAAGCCAACGTAGTATTATGACTTTCGAGCAGTACTGGACAAGACAGCATAAAACAATGCCATCGTCGAAAGGTAAGAACAGCAGTAAGCCACGACAACAAAACATCGAGAGCACAGCTACACCATTAGTCCAACATGGCTGCGAACAAGATCAAGATGAAGATGAGATGGAACTGGGGCCTGGGCTCGCTAAAGCATTTGAGCTTATGACCAGTAAGATAATGAAGGCTATTGACGATAAACTGGAACCATTAGCCATGACTGTTCTCTCTCATGCCAACGAGCTGAAAGCGGTCATTAACCGGCTGGACGAGCTAGAGGCTAGGACACTACAGACGGAAACAGCTAACGAGCCGTTGGCTAACATGGTCCCAGCTCTGGAGAAGAAAATAAAATCCCTCTCTGAACATATAGATGACCTGGAGAACAGAGGGCGTCGAAAGAATATACGTATCGTCAGTTTGCCAGAGAACATGGAAGGCGGGAATGCTTTGGACTTCTTTGAGCACTGGCTTCCAGATTTTCTTAATATGAATACAAAGGATGGCCGGGTTAAGCTAGAGAGGGCTCACCGCTCCCTTGCACCGGCACCCGGCTCTAATCAGCGACCTCGCCCAGTCATCATCAGATTCCACTCGTTTCCTGACAAGCAGAGAGTGATAGTGGCAGCGCGATGTAAAGCAGGCAACGGCGACATTACCTTGGATGGTGACATAACGTTCGGCTCAGGAGACGCACACACACAGGCTCAGAGTAGTTCAAACTGTTTATTAACAACAGGGATGTTTGGGTGCGTGTCTGCGGAATGTTAATGTGTTGGTGGTGGCGTCTGCTTCGGACCCAGAGGCAGGAGACCGTTCAGCCGGCAACCCTATGGGAGAAATCAGACACAGGGTGATGAGCACACACCAACACGGGAGGAGAATAGGCGAGGGAGAGAAGCTTACTTGTTTGGGCAGATGACTGGCGCTTCAAGGATGGAAGCCCGGGAGACAGCCACCTGCAGGGCTCGGTGCAGCAGCGAGGAGAGACGAGGGACGGGATTGTCCGCCGCCGAGGAATCCACCTGTGCACAGGGGAGCAGACTGGAGAGATGAGGTAAGTGAACTTCTTACCGGAGATGAGGATGCTGAAGAGAATGTGGTAGAAGTCCATACAAAGGAAATGAAGTCTACGGCTTCAGGCCGACGCTCAGGGCGAGGCGGCTTTTATCCTTCGCCGCTGACGAGTAGCAGGTGCGTGAGCAGGTGGCGCCGCTGATGAATGGCGCGGCGTGACAGTACTCCCCCCTCTAGCAGCGCCTCCTGGCGATGGCTTATCCGGGTGCGCTCGGTGGAAGTCCGCGATGAGCGATGGGTCCAACACAAACGACGGGGGCACCCACTGTCGATGCTCGGGCCCATAGCCCTCCCAGTCCACCAAGTATTGCAACCCACGACCCCGGCGCCGGGAGTCCAGGATGGAGGAGGCGGACCAGGCCGGATGGCCACCAATCATCCGGGGCGCGGGTTGCGCTGCAGGAGGAGGGCAAAGGGGGTCAGTAACCGCCAGTTTCACCTTCGACACGTGGAAAGTAGGATGAATGCGGAGGGAGGGGGGAATAGCCACGCGCACAGCCACCGGGTTGATGATCCGGGTGATGGGGTAGGGACCCATGAAGCGCTGTGCCAGCTTTCTCCTCTCGCCTTTTAGAGTGACGTCCTGGGTGGAAATGTAAACAAGCTGCCCAACTCTGTACGCCGGGGCAGGTCTCCTACGCCGGTCCGCCACAGTCCTGTTGCGCTCCGCTGTGCGCAATAGCGCATGGCGCGCGGCAGCCCAGGTGGAGCGGAACTGCCTGAGATGGGCCCTAACTGACGGGACAGTTACCTCACTCTCCTGCTCCGGAAACAGCGGGGGGTCGTAACCCAGGGACGCTTTGAAGGGGGACATCCCTGTAGCAGAAGAGCGAGCGGTGTTGTGGGCATATTCAACCCAGGCAAGATGGTTGCTCCAGGACGCGGGTTTGGATCTGGACACACAGCGGAGCGCAGCCTCCAGCTCCTGGTTGGTCCTCTCACACTGCCCGTTGGATTGGGGGTGATGGCCAGAGGAGAGGCTCACCTTGGCTCCGATGGCGTTGCAGAAAGACCTCCAAACCTCAGATGAAAACTGGGGGCCCCGGTCCGAGACCACGTCCACCGGAATCCCATGCAGCCTGACCACGTGTTGGACGAGGAGGTCCGCCGTCTCCAGGGCAGTAGGGAGGCCTCGCAGGGGGACGAAGTGCACGGCCTTGGAGAAGCGGTCCACGATGGTCAGGATGGTGTCATAGGAGTTGGAGATGGGGAGTCCGGTGACGAAATCCAGAGCGATGTGCGACCAGGGCCTGCCAGGGACGGGCAGGGGCTGGAGCAGACCCGCTGGAGGGGCATTTCCCGACTTGCAGGTGGCACAGATTGGGCAAGCCCGGGCGTAGCGGGCTGCATCCCTCCGCAGGCCTGGCCACCAAAAGGACCGTTGGAGGAGATCTATCATCCGGGAGGTGCCAGGGTGACAGGTGAGCTTGGAGGTGTGGAGCCAGTGGATGACCTCTCCTCGGACCGCGGATGGCACGAACAGCCTCCCCTCCGGTCCGCCGCCAGGGTCAGGTTCCACCTCCTGTGCCTTCCAGATCTTGCTCTCAATGTCCCACGAGATGGCTCCCACGACGCATGACCTGGGCAGGATGGAGTGGGGCGCCTCCTCCGACTCCACGGGGGCGAACTGCCTGGAGAGGGCGTCAGGCAGGACGTTCTTAGAGCCAGGCCTGAAGGTGATGGAAAATTGGAACCTAGCGAAGAACAGGGACCAGCGCGCCTGGCGGGCGTTCAGGCGCTTGGCAGACCGTAAGTATTCCAGGTTCTTGTGGTCCGTGAGGACCACAAACGGCAGGCTTGCCCCCTCCAACCAGTGGCGCCACTCCTGCAGGGCGAGCTTGATGGCCAAGAGCTCTCTGTCCCCCACATCGTAGTTTCTCTCCGCCGGGGACAAGCGCCGGGAGAAGAAGGCGCACGGTCGCTTGGCGCCATCGTCCGGTGACCGCTGGGACAGCACTGCTCCCACTCCCGTGTCCGAGGCGTCTACCTCTACAATGCACTGCAGCGCGGGGTCGACCTGGCGAAGGACCCGGGAGGAGGAGAATTCCGCCTTCAGCGCCTCAAAGGCGGCAGCGACCTCTTCGGTCCACCGGAACGGGACCTTTGGGGACGTGAGGCGGGTCAGTGGTCCCACGATGGCACTGAAGTTGGGGACAAAGCGGCGGTAGAAATTGGCGAAGCCAACAAATTGCTGCACCTGTTTCCGAGATGCAGGCGTGGGCCATTCCACCACCGCCTTCACCTTCTCTGGGTCGGGGAGCACCTTATCGTGGGCGATGATGAACCCCAGGAAGGATGTACTCCTGGCGTAAAATTCACACTTTTCCGCCTTAACGTACAGACGATTCTCCAGCAGCCTTTGGAGGACCCGCCTCACGTGGACCTGGTGCTCATCCCTGGACTTGGAGAAGATGAGAATATCGTCCAGGTAGACGAACACGAAAAGGCCAATGAAGTCCCGGAGGACGTCATTAATGAGGCGCTGGAAGACTGCAGGAGCGTTGGTCAACCCGAACGGCATCACCAGATATTCAAAGTGGCCGTTCGGGGTACGGAAGGCCGTTTTCCACTCATCTCCCTCCCGGATCCGGACGAGGTGGTAAGCGCTGCGTAGGTCCAGCTTGGTGAACCAGGTCGCCCCCTGGAGGGAGTGGAAGGCAGTGTCCATGAGAGGCAGGGTGTAACGGTCCCTCTCCGTGATATTGTTGAGGGCCCGGTAGTCGATACAAGGGCGGAGGGACCCATCCTTTTTCCCCACGAAGAAGAACCCTGCCCCCACGGGTGACGATGATGGGCGGATAATCCCAGCACTTAATGATTCCTTCAGGTAGGCGTTCATCGTCTCCTTCTCCGGCGCAGACAGGCTGTAAAGGCGACCAGAAGGTAAGGGAGCCCCCTGGCGGAGGTTGATGGCGCAGTCATAGGGCCGATGAGGGGGAAGAGACATAGCTTTCGCTTTGCTGAACACTATACCCAGGTCGTGAAATTCTGGGGGCACCAGAGACAGGTCCGGGGGTGCAGCGTCCGTAGCAGGGGGAGGAGCGGACGGAGAGCAGGCAGCGGACTGAAGGCAGGTGCCCATACAGAACGTACTCCATGCCGAGATCCCAGCTGATTTCCAATCCAGGACCGGATTGTGAAGGCGGAGCCAGGGATACCCCAGAATGACGGGCGACACAGAGTTGGGAAGGACGTAAAAGGTCATTTCCTCCCGGTGGTTTCCCGAGATGATGACCGGTAGGGGAACAGTTTGATGTGTCACTCTCCCGAGGGTGGCACGGGAGAGGTGGATTAGGGAGATGGGAGTGTTGAGTGCCTGGCAGCGGATGCCCAATCGGGTTGCCAGGCTTTGTGAAATGAAGCTGCCTTCTGCGCCCGAATCCACCAGTGCGTGGGTGAGGTGCCCAGTAGGGTTATGGCAGAAACGGATGGGCAGCTTCAATTGAGAAGGTGATCCTAACCGATTGACATCCGCGAGGCTTCCAACAGTGACTCGCGGACCCCACCGACTGGCTTTCCGTGGACAACGCTCCACGGTGTGTTGGTCGCCTCCGCAATACATGCAGAGGCCCAACTCACGGCGGCGTTGTTTCTCCACAGGGGAAAGTTTAGTCCAGCCCGTCACCATCGGCTCCGACTCCTCGGGGCGCGATGCCGGCGGCGCCGCCAGGGGGCGAGCTTGGAACAGGTGCGGCGAGGCTCCACGAGGGCGAGAAGAAGAAGACCTCCGCCCCGAGGAGCGCTCGCGCAGCCTGTTATCCAAACTTATCGCTAAGGATGTCAGCTCCGCTAGCGTCCCAGGGATATCCCGACCAGCCAGTTCATCCCTCAGATCACTATTGAGGCTGCGGAGGAACAGGCCACAGAGGGAGCGTTCCTCCCAGCCCAATTCCTCCGCCGCTACCCGGAAGTCGACCGAGTGGTCCGCTGCCGACCGGCTTCCCTGCTGGAGAGCGAGAAGCCGATCGACCTGGACCGTTTCGGTTTGTGAGTGGTCAAAGACCTCCAGAAAGCGCCTCACGAATTGGTCATAGGTGAGGGTGGCATAACTGGGCCTCGCCATTACGGCGTAGGTCCAGGTTAACGCACGCCCCTCCAGAAGATTCCCTATGTAACCAATTCGGCTGTGATCCGAGGGAAAATCTCCGGGCACACGGTGGAACACGGACTCACACTGCATAATAAACCCCCGCGCTCCGCCGAGCTTACCGCTAAAGCGGGCGGGGGTCGGAATCGGCATGAGCCGAACCGGTGCCACTGGAGCCGGCTGGACGGCCGCTGGAACAGCAGGAGCCGCGCCACCCTGGTGAGTCGGGAGAAACGGCTGTTGGGGGTCCAAGCGGTTCAATCGGTTAGTCAGTTCTAATAATTGATGAAGAACCACCTGTTGCTGATAAACAATCTGATCCACCCGAGCCTCGAGGATGGTAAACCGGTGTGCGAGCCCGCCGTCCGCCGAGCCGCTCTGCTGAAGCCGTACTGACATAACGTTCGGCTCAGGAGACGCACACACACAGGCTCAGAGTAGTTCAAACTGTTTATTAACAACAGGGATGTTTGGGTGCGTGTCTGCGGAATGTTAATGTGTTGGTGGTGGCGTCTGCTTCGGACCCAGAGGCAGGAGACCGTTCAGCCGGCAACCCTATGGGAGAAATCAGACACAGGGTGATGAGCACACACCAACACGGGAGGAGAATAGGCGAGGGAGAGAAGCTTACTTGTTTGGGCAGATGACTGGCGCTTCAAGGATGGAAGCCCGGGAGACAGCCACCTGCAGGGCTCGGTGCAGCAGCGAGGAGAGACGAGGGACGGGATTGTCCGCCGCCGAGGAATCCACCTGTGCACAGGGGAGCAGACTGGAGAGATGAGGTAAGTGAACTTCTTACCGGAGATGAGGATGCTGAAGAGAATGTGGTAGAAGTCCATACAAAGGAAATGAAGTCTACGGCTTCAGGCCGACGCTCAGGGCGAGGCGGCTTTTATCCTTCGCCGCTGACGAGTAGCAGGTGCGTGAGCAGGTGGCGCCGCTGATGAATGGCGCGGCGTGACAGATGGGAGGAAAATATCCTTCTATCACGATCATTCTGCTGAAGTTCTTCGTAGATGAAAGGAGTTTAACGAAGCCAAGCAGCGCCTGAGACGAATTGCAGCAGAATATTCCATGCTGTTCCCCGCAAGGCTGCAAGTATCCTTTAATGGCACTAAGAAAACTTTTCTCTCCCCGACTGAAGTAATGTCTTTCATATCCAGTGTGACAAATCAGGGAAGATGAGAATGTGGACCTTAAGGTTGGACAGTGTATTTATTATTATCCATCTCTGTGCCTTATTATGACTCTCTGTGTGTGATGTGTGGTTTAAATAATGGACACAACTCTTTGTGTTTAATACACATGTTAATCCGTTAATCCAACTATTTAAGGAGAAAACTCTGTATCGAATATGACTTAAACTTAAATTTGAATGCATTGCTTGTTCTTAATATTAAGGGGCGTTCCAGTAGTTCCCTGCCATCTGGATTATCACTTACCCCCTGTTCCTTTTTTTTCTCTTTCCCTGTTTTTTTTTTTTTTTTTTGGGCACTCGTGTAAAGGAGGGAATTATTCGTAGGCTCTGCCTACTTCCCTTTTTTTAAAATTTAATTTTAATTTTTTTTTTTACTATTCAATTCATGTTGTTTTTTTTTTTTTGCATTGCCCCCCCTCTTCTTGCTTTTCTTGTGAAGTGTTTTGGCCTTTAGTAAGTGCCTCGAAGAATAGCAATCCCCATGCGATCTGGGGAAAGAGCCTACTTATTATTTATTGGTTTTGTGTATTTTTTGTTTTGGGTTTGTGTTTGGGTGTGCGTTTTGTGCTCAGCAGTGGTCTACAGCATTAATATTTATATTATTTGTACATTACATTATGCCAAATACATAAAAGTCTCAGATGTACAAAATGGGGTGCTGGAGACATATTTATTAGTCTCTCTATAGGGTACATAAATCCTAATGTCTTCTTCCAATAGGATTAAACTTTATTCTTGGAACGTGAGGGGCTTGAAGGGGAATGTGAAGCAAAGAAAGGTTTATGCTTTATTGAAAAGGGAGAGAGTAGAGATGGCTCTATTACAGGAAACACACCTGGATGATAATGGTCATCATAAACTTAAATATGGTTGGGTTCGCCAGGTTTATTCCTCCTTTTACCACCAGCAGCAGGGATGTACTTATATTAATACATAAAAATCTCCCATTTCAGCTGGTGAAGTGCGTTAAAGACACACATGGAAGATATGTGATTATTAAAGGGGTTTTATATGGAGATGAGACTGCTATTATGAATCTTTAATTTCCACTAAATTATTCACCAGGCTTCTTGGTTAAGGCCTTCTCTGAATTTGCAGAGCTTTCCCCAGCAATAGTTTTAGTGGAAGGAGACTTTAATTGTTTACTTAACCCCCTGCTTGATAGACACCCTCCTCGGAATACATCTTTAACAACTCAGGTTGATGCTCTTTATGCTATTTGTGAAGAAATGAATTTAGTAGATGCATGCCGAACTTTCCACCCATCTCCTAAAGAATTTACATTTTATTCCCCCCCTCATAAGTGTCATACAAGGACTGATTATTTTTTCATTTCTAAACTCTTGGTACAATCGGTGTCTTCTTGTACAATAGGCAACATCATTGTTAGTGACCATGCAACAGTATTAATACATTTATCTGTTGGTTTAGGGCAGGTTAAGAGTAGACAATGGCGATTTGATACATACCTTCTAAAAGATGAAAAGTTTACTACTTACTTGAGAGATGATTTTAAAATATTTTTTGCTATCAGCTCTCAATCTACCAATGACTCATCCTTATCATGGGAAACATCTAAAGTCTATATCAGAGGCCTAATTATAGCATAATTAGCCTAAAAAAACCGAAAGCAAAAAGAACAGTGATCTAAACTTGAAAAGGAACTAGAAGAGATTAAGAGAGTACTTGGTTCATCATCATTATCAGATCCTGTATTATTGCAGAGAAAGTGTGCCACACAAGCTGCGCTAGATGCATTATTATTAACTCAACAAGCTAAGAGTGCTCTTCTTTTCTCAAAACAGAGATTATATGAATTTGGAGACAAACCTAGTAAGTATTTGTCTTGTTTAACAAAAATCAGAATAAATTTCCAACTGATTCCTTCAGTTGTAGGTCTAAATGGCATGTGTTATTTTGATAACAAAAATATTAATAATACCTTTAAGCAGTTTTATATTCAGCTATATACAGTGGACCAGACAGTTGGGGCGTCATATAAGATGGACTCTTTCTTGGACAGCCTACCTCTCCCTACTATTTCTGATACTAAGAGACATGATTTAAATTCTCCCATCTCTAGAGAAGAGGCTATATTAGCAATTAACAGTTTACAATCAGGTAAAGCACTGGGGCCAGATAGCATGAGCAGTGAATTTTACTAAGAATTTCAGGATATACTTGTGGATCCATTTTTGGAGATGATAGAACACTCCTTTACCTCTGAGAGCTTACCTCAGTCACTAAGAGAAACTGACATCTCTCTAATTCTTAAAAAAGGCAAGTGTCCTGAAGATTGCTCAGGATATAGACCTATTGCTCTTTTAAATCAAGATGTTAAACTGTTATCTAAGATCCTGGCTCTGCGATTAGAGAAGGTTTTGCCTTTTATCATTAAGGAGGACCAGACAGGTTTTATCAAAGGCAGAAGCTCTAGTCACAACATTAGAAGGCCTTTAAATATTGTTCATTTCTGTCAATCACAAAAAAATGACACTGTAATCATCTCATTGGATGCAGAGAAAGCCTTTGACTGAGTTGAGTGGCCTTATCTATTTAGAATATAACAAAAACTTAATCTGGGGGATAACTTTATCAAATGGATCAAACTTTTGTATAATGAGCCTTTGGCATCAGTCATAACAAATGGTTATAGATCGGATAATTTCCCAATTTATCGTTCAACACGTCAAGGCTGCCCCTTAAGCCCTGCTCTTTTTGCCCTTGTGGTAGAACCTTTGGCTGAAGCCATCAGACAGGATCCAGCTGTCAGGGATATAGATGTAGGGGAGACGCAACATAAAATTTCCCTTTATGCGGATGACGTTTTGTTGTACGTAGCAGAGCCTGCTACCTCTGTTCCGCGACCGACTGATATCATTAATTATTTTGGGTCTTTTTCTGGTTACAAAATTAATTTCTCTAAATCTTTAGCTATGCCCATGGGAAGCCTCAGAAATAGATATGAACTCCCTTATATCATTTCCATTTCACTGGTCTATGTCAGGTTTTGTGTACTTGGGTATTCAGATTACTCCTATGTTCCATCAGATGTTTAAAGCTAATTTTAACCCTCCCCTAGACACTATAAAGAAGGACTTAAAAAGGTGGTGTTCACTTCCCCTGTCATTACTCGGCAGAGTGTCTATCATCAAAATGAATATCCTACCTAGGCTATTGTACCCCCTATAGATGGTTCCAATATTTATAACTAATAAGGTTTTGAAGTTACTCAATGGTTGGTTGAGTGATTTTATCTGGAATAAAAGGAAGCCGAGGATAAAAATGGTAAAATTACAACTTCCAAGTTCAATGAGAGGTTTGGATGTTCCTAACATTAAATGGTATCAAATAGCATCTCAACTAAGGTTTATAGCAGAATGGGTTAAAGATGATCCTACTTCTGTTTGGTTGGGCCTTGAAAAGTCACAGGCCTCCTGTCCACTGTTGGGCCTTTTGTCTTGTAACAATTTAAAGTCAGTTAGAAATCGCTGTGATAATAACCCCATAATTTACAACACTCTAAAGGCCTGGTTTATGACACGGAAGCTTGAAGGAAGATCAGATTTAACTACTTTATTAATCTCCATTCAAGGCAATCCGGACTTTGTTCCTGGTATGATGGACAGTAGTTATGATATATGGACAGTTAAAGGGTTAAAGAAAATATATGACCTTTTTGATGGTGCATTGTTATCATTTGAACAGCTTCAGGAGAAATTTGGTCTTTCTAGACAGAATTTTTTTTAGATACCCTCAGATCCGAGATTTCATAACTAGAAAGACCACACTCAATGTAAATGCCACAGTGTCTGCAGTTGAGCGGTTACTTCTTTTAGGCCCAACCAAAAAATTTATAACTCGCTGTTATAGTGCCTTAAGTCAGTCAGATGTGTTGTGTGTGTCAATTATGCAGGATCTTAAACAGAAATAGCAAAGTGAACTTGGTGTAAATATTTGTGAGGATTCATGGGATGCAATCTGGGAGTGTGCCAAGAAGATCTCAATATGCAATTGTGCAAGACTATTGCAATACAAAATCTTACATCGCTTACAAATCTCTCCCAGTAAAAGATCCAACATGAATCCCCAGCTTTCACCCATGTGTCTGAAGTGTAAAATTTCAGTTGGTACCTATATTCGTTGTGTTTGGTTTTGTCCTAAAATCCAAGCATACTGGCTGGACGTTGTACAAGACATGAGTCAGATATTTGGTGTGAATGTAGACATGGATCCTCGCTCTTTGGTACTGGGACACCCAAACAGGACTTACTTTTTGGAAGCTTTGCAAGACTGTACAATATCCTTGCATACGCAGCAAGAAGGAATATTTTTTTGTCATGGATATGTGACAAACCACCAACTAAAACAAACTGGCATAAAATTATCATGGAGTGTTTCCCTTTGGAATATTTAACATGTTTACTTCATTCAACAAAGAGACATTTTATGAAAATATGGACCCCATATCTCAAATTCTCTTACCTTACGGTGGCTTTGATTCTTGGGAGCGTTAACTTGGATTAAATATGACTTCTTTTTTCCTGGACCTTGTCTGTGGTACTGTGATGGATACATTCCTCTGTACAAGTGTATAAGTGCTGGTTTATGTATGTACATGTATGAGTTTCTAGCTGTGAAATATATCTTTTTTTCCCTCTCTTTTTTTTTTTTAAATTTCAATCTCTAATTTTGTGTAGATCAATGTTGTGCTGAGCTGTTTTTCACGTTTTGATTGTTGCTTTTTTTGTGTGTTTGTGCAAAACAAAACAAAAATTCAATAAATACAGTTGGAAAAAAAATATGGTCAGGTAACAGAGCAAGTAAGAGTCTTCAGATTTTTAGGGGTTCTGTTTGATGAAAAATTAACTTGGAATGATCATATTAGTATGATAATCAACAAATGTAAAAAGATATTGATTGTGATGAGATGTTTATCAGGAACTAAGTGGGGGACAAGCAGAAGTGCTATGAGATGTATTTATGTTGCCTTGGTTAGATCACTTATTGAGTTTGGATGTATTGTCTACGACTCTGCTGCTAAAACATCACTTAAAAAGTTGGAGGTAGTACAGGCTCAAGCTCTGAGACTTTGTTGTGGTGCTGTTAAGACAACTCCTGCGGCAGCCCTTCAGGTTGAGATGGGTGAAATGCTGCTGCACTTGAGAAGAAAACAACTATTGTTGAATTACTGGGTTAACCTTCAGGGGCATTCTGAAGAATTGCACTCAGCAGTTAAAGCCCTTTCTCCAAGTTGGGAGAGTGAAAGTGATCATGCTAAAAAGCACTGTTTTGCTTGGAAAAGTGCCACATTAGCCAAGGACATGGGAATTAATGAGACACCGGGCTGCACGGTGGCGCAGTGGTTTAGCACTGTGGCAGCACAGTTTACTCTCGGCCGGGGGATCGCGGGGATCATGAGATCGTGGGTTCGATCCCAGCCCCCGACCAACAGTGAGCTGTGTGGAGTTTGCATGTTCTCCCCGTGTTGCGTGGGTTTACTCCGGGATTTCTCCAGTTTCCTCCCGCATACCAAAAACATGTAGGTTTAGGGCGCTCGCGCACGCAGCGACCGGCAGCCGGTGGCTTGTCACCAGACTGCAAACCAAATCTACCTATGGGTACAAATAAGTAACAAAAAAAAAAACAACAAAAAAAACAAAACATATATCCCCAAGTGCCTTTGTCAGTGACCCCTCTTTGGTTTTTTCTCTTGAGTACTGTGGATCTATTTTCTGGAAAAGACACAGGTCACTAAAGGTCTTGGAAATGCTGTTTTGGTTGATGATAGGTTAAAAACTATATACCAAAAATATGTTCCAGTTTATACAGATGGGTCCAAGGATCCTGACTTGGGAAGAACGGGATTTGCAGTCAGTATTCCAACTAAGCAAGCTGCCATTAAGCGAAGAACATCAGACCATCTGGCTGTTTATACAGTTGAGATGCTTGCAATTGCAACAGCATTGCAGTTGGTAGAGGAGATGAATATTGAAAATACTGTTCTCTGCTCTGATTCAAGTGTCACTCTGCTTTCTATTCAGTCATTTTCTTCATGTAGCAGACAGGATTTAGTCAATGAGATATATGAAGGTCTCTTTAGATAATGCAATATGAACATCAAGGTTGTGTTTATGTGGATACCAGCACACAAAGGAATAAAGGGTAATGAATCAGTGGATAAATTGGCCAAGCAGGTCCTAAATGATGAACTAGCTATGAATATAGCTTTCAGTAGATCAGAAGCAAAAACAATAATTAAAAGAAACATCGTTAAAGAATGGCATCGTAGTTGGGACTCAGGCTGTACAGGACACCATTTGTATGCTTTTAAACAGCAAGTTCACATAACGAGCACTTAGGAGAGGCACCAAGGAGGAAAATATAACTAGGTTAACAGTAGGTCACACCAGGCTTAATGTATCACTTCATTTATTTGGAAAGCATCCCACTGGGTTATGCAGTTACTGTCAAGAAGTGGAATCAGTTAATCACGTGATTTTTCATTGTTCAAAGTTCCCCCAAGAGCGTGAGATTTTAAAGAGGGCATCAGAATCTGTAGGAATAAAAGACTTTAATTTGGGGAATTTGTTAAGTATGAGTTTGGCTTGTCTTGTTAAGTATTTGAGAGAAACAGAATAAAAAGGATCTAGTTTTTTTGTTTTTTTTTTTACCTTTAACTCTGGTCCACACTTCAACATAATAAGTGGCGGTAATGCACCTTAAAGCTGATTGCCTCCAGCCATTTAAACTCTAAAGAAGAAGAAGAAGAAGAAGGCTTTTCCTGACACTTTCGTAGTCACATCATACAGTATAAGCCATGGTCCGCAGGGAGCTTCCACAGTATCAGAAGGATCTCATTGTTGAAAGGTATCAGTCAGGAGAAGGGTACAAAAGAATTTCCAAGGCATTAAATATACCATGGAACACAATGAAGACAGTCATCATCAAGTGGAGAAAATATAGCACAACAGTGACATTAGCAAGAACTGGACGTCCCTCCAAAACTGATGAAAAGACAAAAAGAAAACTGGCCAGGGAGGCTGCCAAGATGTAATTTAAAATACAAGATGGCCCATAAACACATAACATTAATAAACAAGACTATAATGACCAAACTAAGACTAAGATAACAAGACCACTCATAACAAACAGAAGCAGAGGACAAACTCAGACAACATAATCACAGGCAAAACCATAATCAAATTCAATAACTAAACTGAGGTGGGAAAAGTACAGAAAATTATCAGAATAACTAAGAGCGTGAGCATGGTTCCCCAACCATGCTCAGCATCATGACATTGTCTTTTTTTAAATATGCTATTTGATCTGTAAATTTTTCAAATGTAATTACAAATCTCAATGAAAACTGTAAAAGAAAAGTCTGAGGTCAGAGTTCTTAATATAAAAAAGTGTGATGGGGCATTATTATATGATGTCATCAGTTTATCAGCTGTTCTATATTGCAGTGCAAAGATATGGACTTAATATTGGCTGCTTCAGCATGCATTAATTTTTAAATTGTCACAAAATTTAGATCAGTAAGATTTTAAACAACTATCAGAAAAGGTGTGAAGATATTAAGTTAAATAAAAACCATTTATGATATGATGGCAAAATAAAGGTAACATAACCATGATGTGGATTTTTGTTCCTCTGACTAGATTCGACATTTGCTTTAAGGTAAATTAAGATAAGATAAGATAAGATAAGCCTTTATTAGTCCCACAACGGGGAAATTCCAGGATTGCAACAGCACAGGGATAGCAACCCTCAGAGCAACAATCAGAAGGCAAGAAAAAAAACAAGCAAGCAAGAGCAGCTAATATACATATGTACATATTACTATAAAATATATATATATACACACACACACAGACACACAGTGCAGAGCATTGTAGCTGGATGGAATAAATATATGAATATATAAACACCCACAGTACGGAGCATTGCAGCTAGGTGGAATAAATATGTAAATATATAAACACACACAGTGCAGAGCATTGTTGCTAGATGGGATGAAACAGCACAACCGTCTACTTAGTTATCCTACATGGTATGATTATGTACCCATACATATTCTCACCCTCCATAGCAACCGGTATTTTCCTAGTTGTATGCCGGAGGGGACCATTGTGTAAGTCTATTGCATCTTTTGCATTCAAAAAACTATTAGTTTGTTACGTCTTTTTGCTATCTCTGTGAGCAGCCCTGCTTAGGTTGTACAGTCTGACAGCCGTTGGTAGGAAGGACCTGTGAAACCTCTCGGTTGTGCACCTGGGATGATGTAGTCTGCTGCTAAATGAGCTCCTCAGTGCATTCAGTATGTCCTGCATAGGGTGGAACTCGGATTCTAGCAGAGATGACAGTTTAGCCACCGTCCTTCTCTCTCCTATCTCCTCCACCGGATCAAGGCGCTGCCCCAGGACAGAGCTAGCTTTCTTGATCAGTTTGTTCAGTCTCTTCCTATCGGCTGCAGTAATGCCACTGCCCCAGCAGACCACTCCAAAAGTGATGGCTGATGCCACCACCGTGTCATACAATGTCTTCAGCAGTGCCCCTTGTACACCAAAAGACCTGAGTCTCCTCAGCAGGAACAGCCTGCGCTGTCCCTTCTTGCAGAGTGCGTCAGTATTGTGTGACCAGTCTAGTTTATTGTTCAGATGAACACCCAGGTACTTATAGGATGTCACCATCTCGATGTCTGTTCCCTGTATATTTACTGGTGCTGTGGGGGGTTGCCCATGCCTGCGGCAGTCCACCACCAGCTCCTTAGTTTTCCTCGCGTTGATCTGGAGGCAGTTCCGATGGCACCAGTCCACGAAGTCCTGGATAAGCCCTCTGTACTCAGCTTCATCTCCATTGGAGATGAGGCCAATGATCGCAGAGTCATCAGAGAACTTCTGTAGATGGCAGTGTGTTGTGTTGTGTGAGAAGTCCGCAGTATAAAGAGTGAACAGGAAGGGAACCAGCACCGTTCCCTGGGGGGCCCCCGTGCTACCGATGATCGTGTTGGACACACAGTCCCGGGTTCTCACAAACTGAGGCCGGTTCGTGAGGTAGTCCAGGATCCATGATGACAGGTGCTGGTCCACCCCTGCACGCAGCAGCTTGTCCTTCAGGATCATCGGTTGGATGGTGTTGAAAGCACTGGAGAAGTCAAAGAACATGATCCTCACCATATTCCCGGGCTTCTCCAGGTGGGACAGAGAACGGTGAAGGAGGAAGATCACCGCATCCTCCACCCCAATGCCATGCTGGTAGGCGAACTGGAGTGGATCCATCGCTGGTTCCACCAGGGGGCGGAGGTGAGCAAGGAGCAGTCTCTCTAGGGTCTTCATCAAGTGGGACGTCAAGGCCACCGGTCTGTAGCTGTTCAGGTCTTTGGGGTGGGAAGTTTTTGGTACAGGTACCACACAAGATGTTTTCCACAGCTGTGGTACCCTCCCCAGCTTCAGGCTCAGGTTGAAGATGTACGTCACAATCCCACACAGCTGGTCTGCACAGGACTTGAGGAGCTTTGTGCTGATGCCGTCCGGTCCCGACGCCTTCCTCGCCTTGATCTTCCTCAGCTCTGTCCTCACTTGGGTCCTGGTCAGGGTCAGGATGGGGGGCTGTGTGTTGGGAGTGGGGGGGTGTTGGTGGAGTGGGGAGTGGGCAGCAGGACTTGATTTCTTTAGAGGCAGCAGTGGTTGTTGTGCAGTCAGGGGGGACGGCGGTTGGTCAAACCTATTGAAAAACAGATTCAGGTTGTTCGCCCACTCCCTGCCCCCCGTGGCCTGGGGGGAGGTATTCTGGAGCCCAGAGATGGTTTTGAGGTTTCTCCAGACCCCGCTGATGTCGCTCTGTTGCAGCTTGTCCTCCATCTTCTTCCTGAAGCTGTCCTTGCCTTCTCTGATCTTTCTCCTCAGCTCCCTCTGTACGGACTTCAGCATCTCCCTGTTCCCCGACCTGAAGATCCTCTTCTTCTCTCTCAGAAGTGTTTTTATCTCAGGGTTGATCCAGGGTTTGTTGTTTGAGCAACACCGTATGGTCTTGGTGGGAACGGATTTGTCCACACAGAAGCTGAGGTAGTCCGTGAAGGTGTGAGTGAGGCCATCGATGTCCTCACCATGTGGATCGCAGAGCTGCTTCCAGGCGGTGGCTTCAAAAGAGCCCTTTAGAGTGTCCATTGTCTCCTCAGACCATAACTCCACTGTGCGCATGGCCGGAGGTTGTCTGTGCACTAGGGGTTTGTACACCGACCGGAGATGAACCAAGTTGTGATCCGATCTCCCGAGTGGGGGGAGTTGTGATGAGTTGTACGCCTCCTTAGTGTTTGCGTAGAATAAGTCCAGTGTTGTATTGTCTCTAGTGTGGCATGTGACATACTGGGTGAACGTGGGTAGAATGGGAGATAGTGAAACATGGCTGAAATCGCCTGAGATGAGGAGAAGAGCATCTGGGTGTTCTGTCTGCAGCCTGCTGGTTACTGAATGGATGACGTCACGCGCTGTCCCAGCGTTCGCCGTCGGATTTGCATAAACAACAATGCAGATCACGTGTGAGTGTTCTCTCGGGAGATATGTAGGCCTCATGCTAACAGCTAGCAACTCAATGTCTTTGCTGCAGTGTTGTTGTTTAACAGTGATATGTCCCGGTCTGCACCAGTTGTTGTTAACATACATTATCACTCCACCGCCCCTTGCTTTGCCACTGTCTGGTGTTCGGTCAGCCCGTATCATGTGGAAACCTCCAGCTCAATGTTAGCATCTGCTGCTAGTTCAGTTAGCCACGTCTCAGAAAACAAAAGGAGAGAGCACTCCCGATATGTGCTATCGTAACGGCAGATAGCCGCTAGCTCATCTACCTTTTCCAGTAACGACCGTACATTTCCCATGACAATAGATGGAAGGGAGGGTCTGTACCTTATATTTTTTGTCCTCCACCTTACTCCAGCCCGGCAGCCGCGGCGTTTTCGCCTCAGTTCTCTCGGTATGTTGAGTTTTTCCAATGGGACCGGGTGGCGATTGAATGCTAGCAGCTCTTCCCTGCTGTATCGTATCCTGCTATAAACAGTGGCTCCGTCCACCGGCTCAGGAGACATTTGGGACGATCTGTGTGTCCGTGATATAAGTGGAGTGAAAAAAAGACGTATCAAAAAGAGAGAGGAAGGGAAAAAGACTCGGAATCGAGCCGCTGTTGCAAAGGGTGGCCGACTCGCGTGGCGCCGGGAGAGAAAAAAAAAAAAATTACTGTAGATTATGCCCAGTATCGTTTAACAAAATGCGACTGACTTTATTGCTGTGGACATTGATATGCCTTGCGTTACCATCTTAGCATTGATGCTTATGGAGTTAATGTATGCAATGCGAGGCCACTTTTTAATGTCATCTTCCCATCCCCTGATAGTTGTGGGAAGTGGTATGATTATGTCACTCTTTTTGAGGTGCAAAAGATCATGTTCCTACATTTTTGATGCCAAAGTGATTTTTTGAACAAGAAAATATGTCCCCTTTCCATGATAATACCAGTTCCAGAGTAATACCGGAAGTTCATAATTCACGCAAGGCATCATGGGGGCTAGGAATAAGGTAGATAACAATGTGAGCTCCAAGGTTCAGTGGGAAAGTTCCTCTTCTCCTCCAAGGAGAGGCTGTGTCAGACTAGTCTTGGTTGCAGGTCTATATCAGGTCTGTTAAGCAATACCATGATAACCTCGTGGAAGAGAACAACAAATGTAAATGAAGCAGCAAGAGGGAAAATGTACTATGACCAAAGGAGGCAAAATTCAGTGCTCTCACCAGGTGACAGGGTCCTTGTGAGAAATATGTCAAGAGCGGGGAAGGCCTGGTAAATTGCACTCTTATTGGGAGGATCAGGTGCATGTTGTGACTTCACAAAAAGGGAAAAATGGTCCTGTATATGAGGTCAAACCTGAAAGGGGCATAGGGAGAAACAGAATCCTCCATCGCAACATGTTGATGCCATGTAACGCTTTACCTCTTGAGGAACCAGTACAAACAACTGTGAGAGGAAAGTCCAAGGGCAAAAGACAGGCATGCATTAAACAAACAAGCAAAACAACCAAGGGCTCAAGCTCAGATGAGGAGGGACATTGTTGGGCTCAGAGATTCAATTGTCACCGTAGGGCTGGAGCACAGATGTTCCATGGCCAGGAGCCCCAGAAACAGCACAGCAGCCTGAGCACAATGCTGAAGCAGAGCCCCACAGCATGGAGACTCCAGTGTTGGTGCTCATGGATGACAGAGGTGCATCAGATGACATTCAGGAGGCTGAGCAGGAGGTAACGGTGATCGTTCAACCTGGAGACCTGCTCAGTGAGCAGGACGCAGAGCAATCCGACACACAGCCATTCAAGTCAGAGAGAGAGAGAGAGAGAGAGAGAGAGAGAGAGAGAGAGAGAGAGAGAGAGAGGGAGAGATGACCTAAAGAGACACTCACTTATGATACACTAGGCCAGCCTGTCCACCGTGTGGTAGGGCCCTACATTTGCTCTGTCTATGCAAACAGAGGGGCTCCATCCTATGGACAATATACTGTGCCCTGGCCGCTTCCATTCATGTACAATGCAGAGATGGTTTATCCTTCTCTGGTCCCAGTTTACAACCCAGAAGCTATAAAATGTTGATTTGTGTTGAAATTTAAAGATGAACGAGGTCACATGCATTATTGTTAAGTTGGTGACTATCTGAAAAAAAGGGTAAAGGGTTACTTTTCTTTTGTGTTGTGATTTGTTACAACATTAAGGGTCGGAAGAATACTGATTTTGTCTATTACCTGCATGACCTGGAAAGTTAATACAACGCACTTGGTTGGAACCAGAGGGGAAAAGTTTTGATTTTGAGCTACATGTAAATGTAATTGGCCTGAAGGTATAATTTTTTAGCATGCTGTCATTATTTTGGGGTCAGACTGAATGTACGGAAAGGTTCTAATACTAAATGTCATGTTACTGCTAGAACTGTTCAGATCAAACAATATTAATGTATCATCTTAAGAAGATGAAGGTGATGGAGTCAGACTGGAATGAAATCCGGTATTATATATGGGATGCCTGTGATACTCAGAACCATTTACGCATTTAAGATAAGTTAAGTGCTGTTGAAAGTAATTATCGTCCCCCCGCAACTCGACAAGGATTAGGCGGAAGAAGAAGGATGGATGGATGGATGGATGGATGTTTGCACCAGTAGATTATATGGATTTAAAATAATGCTAATGTTGGGGACAACATTTAGGTTGCAGGGGAGGGATGTAGCACCTGTAATTACAGTCATGTTTCCTGTACAATTTATTTGATTCAGAGTTCAATAATACTGGATTACTGTTCATTTGTTCTGTTTTGGACATTTATTTCACCGGTCAGTAGGGGGAAGTATGGCCTCTATGTAACATACTAAGAGTATGTTACATAATGAGAGAAGAAGAGGGTGGGGGCGCGGTTGTTGAAGCCTGTAACTGAGGTGTGTGGCTGTTGCGGCTGCTCTTACCCTGCAGTTTGTATGTTTCCACTGTCCCTGTTGGTGAAGCTTTAATTAAAAAGGACATTTTCTACACACTGAGAACGCTGTCCAGCTTGAGTGGTGTAACAATTACCATTAGTGTAATACAGTAGACGTTTGCTCTGTGCTCAGGGGCGGACTTAGTCCTTTCGGGGACAAAGGCAAAGAGGGAAAGGGGGTCCTACTTTTTCTTTGCTCTACACTTTCTTTTGATTTGATTTTGTGTACTTTATTGATCCCCAGAGGGGAAATTCAGGGCATCCACCTGGATGGATGAAGCAGCCATGGTACGGCGCTATCCCTTCACCATTCACACACACATTCACACATAGGGCCACTTTAGAGTCTCCAATTCACCTAACCTGCATGTTTTTGGCCTGTGGGAGGAAACCGGAGAAATCCCGGAGTAAACCCACACAGACACGGGGAAAACATGCAAACTCCACACAGATCACTGTTGGTCAGGGGCTGGGATCGAACCCGGGATTCCATGTCCAAGGGTGAGTTGTTGTGCTGCCGCAGTGCTAACCACTGCGCCACCGCTCCGCCCTCTTCAGGCCTTACTGAACTCTTACCCGAAACTTATTGTCCTCAGAAGTCTTCAAATGATGATATCATTCAGGCATCAGGAATTACATCTGTAGAAAAACAAAAAAGTTTAACAAATGGAATGTAGACTCTTGTCTACTATATATAAAAAAAAACAAAATTATGTGGAAGATCTGTTGTTTGTTCACACTTACCAGTCCCTCCAGAATTTTGCAATATTGTGATTGCACCAATTCACACAAAATCAGGCCATTGCCACATCTTTTGAGCAACCTTGCAGCTTTGTCCAATCACCATAACTTTCCCCTAGTTTTGGCCAATCCTCATCAACTTTCACCAATTTCGTCAATCAAATTTGTTCCTCAGTAGCACTCAAACACTCAGGCTAACCAATTAAATGCATTGCTGCACCACGCTCACTTCCGTGTTTACAGTGAGTATTAATGGAAAACATGAGCAAAAAACAGTGTGCGATTTAACAAAAACCCAGTCACCCACGAGTTTTCCCACACCGTCCCTTCCTCCGTCTCCCCTGCCCGCTGGCGGACATCTCCCCACGTCTCTGTCTTGACCGTGTGTACGAAGTGCTGGGTTTGTGTTGAAAAAATACCCCATTGCAGAAGCGCATGTGAGGAGGGAAAGCATAAAATCACAAACAAATGAACAAATGTAACATTACAGCCAGTGTAACATTTTATACATTTTTTGACGTAAAATCATTACTTCATCTTGTCAGTAAGCTTTAAAGCTGTGAACCTCCGGTCTGGACATGGACCAACGTGCGCCCCGGCAAACCCCCAAGGAGATCCCCTCCTTCTGGTAAAACTCCCAGAAAAGGAAAGAGGAGTATCTGATGAGACAGGTGTGTGTCAAGGTGTACAGCGGATAGACAGACAGGTAGGAATCAGGCATGGAAAGAGAGAATAAATCAGTAATTTTTTTCAGAAAAACAAAGGCTGTGTTTGGAATGTTCACTCACTCATTCCCTCCCTACTCACTATATAGTGAATTTAGATATAGTGGACTATATAGTAGAAAGCTTGGGCTCAGTCCGCCAAGGTCTCTGCCTTTGACTGCCACCTAATCCACATAGCACCGGACTTCCATGATCCCTCCTGCAGGTGGTGAACCTAAATAGTAAACTCAATATAACAATAAAATTAACAGCTTTCGGACACTACTGGCTTGCATTCGCGGCACAGTTAATGATCATCACGTGAGACAGTAAAACCTAACAGCCTAACGGTGGTAAAAAGAAATGAATACCTGCATGTAATTTGTAGTAAATATGTATTAAATCAAATCATTTTTGCTGAACTAATAAATATAAATAAATTAAGGTAGTTTATGTTGTGATATAAAGCTCTCCTCTCACTGCTCCGTTGGCTACGCATTGTATTATGGGATATATTTGTCACAAACCCCTGTGCGCCATAACACAGCGCACGAGGGAGAGAATGAAAACCCCAATCGCGGGAGTAGAGAGTGCCATGTTTTTTTAAGTTCACCATAAAAGTACAGTTCAATTCAACCACAAGGCACAGAATAATGAGATGATGGAATAAAGGCCACCAGACATATAAGGCGCCTGCCGAATGCTCTACAGCCTGGTGTATACGGAGCCTAGTGCTGCAGGACTGCGTTACGCACAAAACAGGAAAGGCGATCAGCCTAGTGCTGCAGGGCTACAAACAGCAAGGGAAAGAAAGAGGTGAATGCCCCGACAATCTCTTTCCTCTGGAGCGGCCAACAAATACTCCTGAAGCCAATGAGGAAAGAGATTGCCGGTGTGAGAATCCGTGGGCAGAACTGATTGGCATCCGGTGTGTGAGAGAGCACGTAAGAGTGAGTGAATGGGAATGAATGAAGCGGTCCCAAGGGCTACTGTGAGCTGCCCCGGGTCCACCTCACCATGAGTTGGGCAGTGTGACATTAATGTTGAAATTCCTGATATAATGGAGCACACTTGCCTGAACTCTGGCTTCACCACCGTCCAGGACTCCGGCGATCTTGGGTGCGCGGGTTCCTCTGGTCCGTCGGGTGCCTCATCCCCGTCGGCCTCCTCCGAGGAAGCTGGACCCGCCTCGTCGTCAATGGGTGGCCCAGGTGGTGGAAGCTCCTCTTCGACGACCCTAGGATGGAGCTCGAAGGGGATAGGAGAGGGAGACCGATTAGGGTTGCCGGAAGCGGCAGAGCCCAGCGAGAGGGGTCCAGATGTGGCTGGGGGCCACACCTGACTCCCCTCCCCAAAAGCCAGGCAAGATCCCTCCACCATCAACAAATGAACTCCAGGAGAGACTACTTGCTTAAGCTCTACCGCCGTCCAGGACTCTGACAACGATGCCCCGGGTACCATCGGCTGAAGGTCCGGTCCGGGGCATGACTCCACTGGGGCGGCCCCTGCAGCGGGCATGATGATGGTAGCAGGAGTGGGACTCTCGTGCGCCGTCCTCCATGCCTCTGGTTCCTCCAGAGTGGCGGCTGTGGATGACTCCTTCGCTGGCTCATGGTCTGGATCCTCCTGGTCCTCTGGCTCCCCACCCCCCTCCGAGCGACCTGGATCTGGGACCGATGGGCTAGTGGGGGCACATAGAAAACAGTCATTGAGACTAGGCATGAGATTACTGTATGCCGCTGGGGCGGAAAACTCAGGGGACTGCACACCCTGAGTCTCCTCGCCAGGAGGCAGGCAAAATTGATTATTGACTGTGGAGCTCGAATGAAAAGAAACTTGCCTGCTCTCCTGACACTGGAGGTCCCCAGTGGCCTCCGAGGCATCCTCTCTACTCTTCTGGTGTTCCTCATCAGGTTGAGGCTCCTCCTCCCTCGGGGAAAGCTCTTTAAATCTTTCAGCCATCTCTGGGAGGAGCCACGGCTTCACCTCCAAGATGAGGTCCATCTCAGCCAGGACAGCCTGCCTACATTCCTCCATCTCCTCCCGTGACGGGGCGGAGCATTGCCCGGAGCTGGAAGGCAAGGCAGCAGTATGCGGGACTGGACGCTTCTTACTGCGGGGCTTCCTCCCTCTCCTCCGCTTGGGTGACACGGGGATGAGGTAATACGGGACGCGGAGCACCGTGCCGGGCAGCAGGTCACCCACGCAGAGAGACTCCGTCCTCTCCGGAGAGGGAGGCGGCGTGGCCACAGAGAGTTCAAGCGCTGAGGGATCCTCGTCCAGATCCTCCTTCATCAGGCGTTCCTCCTTCACCCGGTGATTTACCAGAGCGATTAGGGCCTGCCACTCCTCCTCAGTCACGTCTGTGGATTGGGAAGACACAGGGGCGGGAACCCTCTCTGCCGGAGAAGCGCATCCTTGTGTCTCTTCTTCGCACTGCTCTACCTCCATCCTCACGTCCGAAGGTTGGGTGGGCACTGGCCCGGGAGATGAAGAAGATCTGAGGAGGGAGGAAGTCTTCCTCGGACGGGAGCATTTCTTCTGGCGAGGGGCCGGCTCTGATCGCGGAGAAGCATCCTCCGGCTCTGCGTCTGAAACGGGAAGGATGATGGAGAGGATGGCGTCTACCCTATGGATAACCCGGAGGTGAAGGTAGCACTGCTCGAATTCCTCCGCGATGAGTCGTGCCCACTCCCAGTCCTCGGGAAACCGAGACCACTGAAAGGCGAAGCCCGCCTCCTCCAGCATATCCTGGGCTTCCAGCTCCTCGTCCATGCAGATCATTGTGCCCAAAGGGAGAAGGGGGGGAAAAAAAACCCATAACTCTACTCCGCTGGGGTTTTTTTTATGGTTGGGGCATTCTGTCACAAACCCCCCGTGCACCATAACACGGCGCATGAGGGGGAGAATGAAAGACCCAATCACGGGAGTAGAGAGTGCCATGTTTATTTAAGTTCACCACAAAAGTACAGTTCAGTTCAACCACAAGGTACAGAATGATGAGATGATGGAATAAAGGCCCCCAGACATATAAGGCACCTGCCAAATGCTCTACAACCTGGTGTATACAGAGCCTAGTGCTGCAGGGCTGTGTTACGCACAAAACAGGAAAGGCGATCAGCCTAGTGCTGCAGGGCTACAAACAGCAAGGGAAAGAAAGGCGAAAAAACACTTACAGGGCTAAAGCTACTCTGGGGCGAACCGTGCAGTCTGGAGGATGGGGTGAGATGCAAGGCCAGCTGAAACACCGACGGAATAAACAGGTTTACAATGACGGGCTGGAGAACAATGAAGGTAATGGATCATATACAGTGGTACCTCTACTTACGAACGTCTCTACATACGGAATTTTCAGGTTACGACACGCCTCAACGGGAAAATATTGCCTCTTGTTACGAACGAAATTTCAGGATACGAAAGGCAAAAAAGTACGCGCTCCTCGCAGCTCCCGTAGTTTACCGAACGTAAACATACCTGTAGCTGCTCTGCCATTGGCTATCGCCTAGCATCTTCCTGGTATCCCATTGGCCACGAAGTTGTTTTTTTGTTTTTTTTCCAAAACTTTATTAAGAACAAGGTGAAAGTTTTACGTGTGTGTACAGTACAGAATTAACATTTATTCGCTATGGGCCCCAAGAAAGTGACGGAGATAAGTGGAAAAGGAGAAAAGAAGAAGAGAGTTTTTTTGTCCATACAAACAAAGAAGGAGATAATCGAAAGGTATGAAAAGGGGATGCGTTTGGTTGATCTCGCAAAAGAATATGGCCGTAATACATCAACGATCAGCACGGTATTAAAACAAAAGGAAGCACTTACAAGCCGACAAAAGCAAACGTCCTTGGATCAGAACATGAACCAAAGAAGGCAAAAGGTGACGACGTCGACGACGATAGCAGTTAAAAGGAACTCTCATTTTATGTTTATTGTGCGGTAATCTAATTGTAACATGTATTTGTTACATGTTTTGATGCGTTTTTATGATTTATAAAAAATTTATGCCCGAATTTTGGGGGGCTTGGAACGGATTACGGCATTTACATGTAAAACGCGCCTCTACTTACGGAATTTTCACGTTACGAGAATACTTCCGGAATGAATTAATTTCGTAAGTAGAGGTACCACTGTATAGGGAGAACTAGCTGCCGCGTATAGAGGCGAATGCCCCGACAATCTGTTTCCTCTGGAGTGGCCAACAAATACTCCTGAAGCTAATGAGGAAAGAGATTGCCGGTGCAAGAATGTGTGGGCAGAACTGATTGGCACCAGGTGCGTGAGAGAGCATGTAAGAGCGTGTGAATGGGAATGAATGAAGCGTGTGCATGTGTATGCGTGTGGTGTGTGTATGTGTGTGAACACCGGTGACAGTACAGCTGGCAGCACTTGACAGAAGGAGGGGGCGTGCCAGAGCTGTCAGGAGGAAAACTAGGCCAAAGCATAACAATAAGTCAAAATTGGGTTTGGCCTCCAAACCCGGATTCATGACAATATTGGCTAATGTAGTGACCATCCGCTGTACACTACTTTTCAAAATGCATTGTGGGATATTTTGAGTGTACTATATAGTGAATAAAATTTTCAGTTAAGATTTCAAACAGTACTACAAGATGGCTGATTCACTATATAGTACACTATATGGGGAAGGAGTGAGCATTTCGAACACAGCAACAGACTTCGATAGACAATACAGAGCAACAGAATAAATTATTTCTTTTTTCTTTGCGCTCGGTACTGAGCGGTTGGGGACCACTGTGGTTAGGGAGTTTTCAAGGGAAGGTGCTGCCATAATTTCCAAATCTATACTCTTTAACAGGTTCCAAGGTTGTCATAGCCAGGAGCGGCACTGGGGTTAAGCTCCCCGTGCTCATAAAATGCTCCTTACGGCGTGCGTCTTGAAAAGCCTCTGACAACTAAGTCCAACTCCTAGCCTGCCCGTGTGGTTTAGTCTCTAAGTCCGGCAGAACTGCTTTTACTAATAGGAGAAGGGGCGAGGGCGGATCTCTGGCGCCTTAAAACCAGATGCTTCGGGTAGATGGTGGCTCGTCAATCTGGGAAGGTAGCCCATCTAGGGGAAGGTAAACCCTGATTTCAAACCTCCGCTGCCTTGCGGCACATCCGGTTTACGGGAAAGGCCTCGGGAGTCAACCCTGAGGAAAAATCCGGAGTCGGAGCCCCTAAGGCAGTTCTCTGTTGTGCTCAACATCGTTCTGGCAGCTCCTGCGATGGCGCTGGTGCCAAACTATAGCAGCCCTGCTGTTCCTTTGGATTCATCAGTGACGTGGAGAGGGGGGACATTCTGCATGGGTAACATCTTGTCCTCCATATCTCTCCTGCCCAGGCTTGAATCCTACCAACGTCCAACGCTGGAAGGTAGAACACCGGTGCGCATCGGCCTGTTCAGCCACAGGCGGTGCTGTTCCAGCAGAGTAGACATTTAGGATTCTCTTCCATGGTCATCATAGACCGACGGAGGCCGTCGCCGACTCTTTAACATGCATTCAGTGCAATTTAGCTGTTGTAATGGATAATTATTTTTTTCATCCTTTTTATTCAAGTTCTCAGCAAGAGCAGCCGACAGTGTTGATCATTTTTATGACAAATTTATGAGTAGCTACTTCAGTCTCACTTAATTGTGTTAAAGTCTGTTTTTGCTGTTGCACAAGAGTTTTTCTGTATAGCAGAAGTTTCTGCTTAATTTACAAATAACTGTTTAATAGGAATTTTTTGGCAATTCTGTGCTTTTCTTGTGGTGTTATACAGAATATCATTGCAGTCAACTATGAAAAAAGCATCTGCTTTATAATTTGTTATTCTTCCCATAACCTTTTAGTGCAAAAACTCTCAAAACATCACAACTTTTATTGCAACTTTGTAAAAAAGCTCCTGCAAATTCAGGTTTTTTGGGCCTCAACAATCATAAAAACATCCCGTGAAATCCTGGAGGAACTGACTTACCCACATTTGCCAGCTGGGTCCTGTTCATGATCTGGTGACTGGTCCATTTTACAGAGGCATCTATTGTGCTCCCGCCTCTGTACAATGTAGACACAAGAGAGAATGTATATGTTAGACCCCAGGAAGAATAGCTAATGTTTTATACAAGCGCTAATGGGGATCTGAATAAAACAAACAAATTATATTTAATCTCATGCAATGTCATCTGCTGAAGCTGCAGTCAGATATCCTGTGCATGCCTGGGGAGTACAGCTGGTCATATTTAAATTTAACCTTGTGAGCTTTGGCTTCTGCAAATCTTGCAATTAGAAAAAAATAGTAAAAAAAATGTTGTTGTTTACCTATACTGTCAGCAACCAGCATCACCGCTGCTTCCTCATTAATAATAGGTGCTCGTCATTAGCATCATGTGTGCTCGTACAAGCAGGGTTGCTCTCCATCTGCTCTTCGTGAGGATAAGTCTTCTCCCTGGTTGAAGTGAAAAAGGTGGTTTTGATTTTAAAAAAATTTCTGTGCCCTTCCCTTTTTCTCCATTTCTCTGCACAGCTCGGATGACTTCATTTCATTTTGCTGCTGTACGGTTTGTTTACAATGTAGCCAATGATATGCGCATGCCTCAAAGACAACATGGAAAAGTCGAACAGTCTGAGGAGAAGGGTGGAGGATGTTAGGTTTGTGATTTGATTTGCCACTTATGCAAATACTGGTTTTTCTTTGTTGTCGGACATCATGTTAAATATGTTAAACATTAAAAAAAATATATATATATACTGTATGGGGCTCCTAGTAGATCGGGGCCCTTAGCAGATTGGGGCCTAAGGCAGTCGCCTACCTTTGACTAATGGTAAGTCTGCCTCTGCCTGTGCTCTTCAACCAATAAAAGTCTGAGCTAATTCAGTTTTGCAATTCACTGTGGCCCAGAAAAACTAATTACTATTTGATACTAAAATGTTTCAATACAATGAATCTAAGTAAGTAAAGTTTATTGATATAGGACCTCTCACAGAAAGAATCGCAAAGTGCTTCACAGTAAAATAAAACACATTCACAAATACAACGACAAAAACATAAGACAATCAAAAAACCCATAACCAAACTAAAAAGTCTGTGTGAACAACAGGATCTTCAGCTGCTTTTTAAGAGTCAGAGTTTACTAAGTGCAAAGACAGTGGTAGAATATTCCACAATTTTGGTGCCACTGCCTGAAAGGCTCGATCTCCTCGAGTTTTAAAATGGATTCCATGGGCAGCTAGTAAATGTTGATCCGAGGACCTCAGATACCGTGTGGGGTTATACACTTTAAGCAGCTCAGTGATGTATTTGGGGGTCTTATCATGAATAGTGTGGGGAGCAAGGTGTTTGACTTCTCCACCCAGACAGTAATGGACCATGAGGTCACCGGGGGGTCTAGACGGAACAGCAAAGGCTAGGCATCCTCTGGGGAGAAGAGGAGATGCTGGGCCGCCGGGAGAGGAGTGAAGTGCGGCGCCAGCGTAATGTCATGTCAATGCACCGCACAGGCTTTGTTATGTAATGAATATGAAGTTGGAGCCCCGGGCCACTATGCAAGTAATTAAGGGTATATAAGTGAGATGCACAGTGGCCTGGGAGCTCTTGCGTGATCCTGATTTGTTAGAGAGAAAATAAAGTCTGTGTTGATCCAGCTTGTTGCCTTGCCTGATCATTCTTTCTACACTGGTGACCCTGACGTGCCATGGAAGGCGAAACGAGCACCCCGGAGACATCCTGGAGAGGAAACACCAGTGCTGCGTGCGCTGTTTCAGTCAAGCTCCCAGATTTTTGGCTGCACGACCCGACTGCGTGGTTTTTACACACTGAGGCCAAGTCTGCTCTCTGTCTAACAGCAGACAAGAAAAAGTACTACTATGTGGTTGCTGGCTGGACGTGCGCACCACACAACAGGTGGCAAGCCTGCTCCAAGAGCCGCCAGCCTGAGGAAAATACGAGGTACTCAAAAAGCTGTTTATCCAGTGCTACATCCTTTCGGACAGTGAAAGACTGGAGAGGCTCCTAACACGTTCAGAGTTAGGGGACAGATCGGCCATGGAGTTGACGGAGAGCATGTCGGCATTGAGGGGCAGAGATGACGAGTCCTGAGTCCTTCCTGTTCACCCACCTGTTTCTCAGGAACCTCCTGGCTGCAGCAAAGGCAGTCCTGGAAAACTCACCACTTCTGGCGACGAGGAACTACCGCGCACTAGCGCAGGAAGCAGATCACATCATCCTAGTGACCAGTACCTTTGTCGTGAATGCAGCGGCACCGGATCCCAGAGGGGCTGCCAGTGAGATCGAGGAGCCGCTGGTGGTGGCTGGGGCAGACGCCAGGAAACACAGGAAGGAGACGATCTGCCACTATCATCTCAGTTTCGGATCGGACGCAGGGCGATGCTTGCCACCATGCCAATTCCAAGGCCAGCAGTCAGTAGCGGCTGCGACTGCTAGTGACAGAGACAAGCTGCTATACATCACAGACACATGTTCGGGGAGACGCTTTCTGGTGGATTCTGGCTCCCAGAAGAGCCTCATCCTGCCGTTCAACACAGACAGGGTGGCAGCACGAAGCGGTCCCGAGTTGGGAGGCCGCCAATGGATCAGACATAAGGACATTTGGTGAGAGGACACTGTCAATATGTTTGCATGGGTGCAACTTCCAGTGGAATTTCATTATAGCCGCATGTGCCTCCCCCATTTTGGGGGCAGATTTCCTATGTGCTCATGGTTTATTAGTTGATGTTACTAATAGACAACTGGTGGATGCTGTCTCTTTTGATTCTCTGCCCTGTATAACTCGGGGAGCCAGGTCGACAACTCTGGCCAGCGTTACAGCTCCAGGGGGTAAGTACCAACAGTTACTTGCTCACTTCCCAGCACTCACAGTTCTGATGTTTTCAGCAGCAGTAACCAAACATGGGATCAAGCATTTCATCACTACTAAAGGACCGCCCGTATTCGCACGACCTCGGCGCCTGGACACAGCTAAACTGACCAGCGTGTGCGAGGAGTTCGCCAACTTGGAGAGGTTGGGCATCGTCAGGTGCTCGAACAGCCCGTGGGCATCTCCACTTCACATGGTGCCTAAAGCCAACGGGTTGTGGCATGCGGCGATTTCCGGCGATTGAACAATGCTACGGCACACGATCGCTACCCTATTCCCCATATCCAGGATTTTTCCGTGCACCTGGCCGGGGCCCGCGTTTTATCCAAGGTGGATTTGGTTTGCGGTTACCACCAGGTCGCAGTGTGAACAGAAGATGTCCCAAAGACGGCGGTAATAACTCCGTTTGCCTTTTCAAATTTTTGCGCATGCCGTTTGGATTAGAAGGTGCAGCACAGACCTTCCAAAGGATGATGGACGCAGTGCTGCATGATTTGCCCTTTGTTTTTGTCTACCTGGATGACATCCTGGTAGCCAGTGCGTTCGAGGATGAGCACATCGGCCATCTCAAGACGGTTTTCCAGAGATTGGAAGTGCACGGTTTGATAATCAACCCTGAAAAGTGCCAGTTCGGCGTGGCAGTGATTGATTTTTTGGGCCACTGCATTTTGCCAGAGGGCGCGATCCCGTTACCGGACAAGGTGCGCGCGGTGTCAGACTTTACGCGTCTGCAGAAGGTGAGAGCACTTCAGGAGTTTTGGGGAATGGTTCATTTTTACAGCCATTTCCTCCCCCAGGCAGCCCAGCTGACACAGTCGTTGTACTCTGCGCTTAAAAAAAGAAACCTGCGGACAGCATTGACTGGACTCCTGAGTGAGGTCCGGCTTTTTCGAACGCCAAAACAGCGCTTGCACGTTGCTGGCGCGCCCAGATCCATCTGCACGGATAGCGCTTATGACGGATGCATCTGATGTGGCCATAGGGGCAGTGGTGGAGCAGTGCATCACAGGTTTGTGGCAGATGCTTGCATTTTTCAGCAGAACTTTGCGCGGCAATGAGCGCAAATACAGCACATTCGACAGAGAGTTGCTGGCTCTCCACCTAGTGACACGCCATTTCCAGTTCTGGCTGGAGGGGTGCGACTTCACCACGTTTATAGACCACAAGCCACTGACGTAAGCCATGGCCAAGGTCTCAGAACCGTGGTCTGCCGGGCAGCAACGGCAGCTGGTCACAATCTTAGCGTTTACTACCGACGTTCGGCACGTTGCCAGTAAACTCAACGTGGTGGCCGACTGCCTCTTGCGCGCATTGGTCGCCCTGGTCTACGTGGGAATAGATTTCCCTGCCATGGCCACGGAGCAAGCTAGGGCAAGCTGTTTCAAATCCCGGATAAGAGGTTCAACCACGTCCATATGGATCTGGTGGGGCCCCTTCCGCCGTCGCAGGGGTTCACGCACCTTTTGATGATCTTGGACTGCACCACGCACTGGCCCAAAGCGGTACCGCTGGCTTCTACCACGTCCGCGGAAGTGGCGCATGCTTTTTTGTCAGCTTGGGTGGCACGTTTTGGATCTCTATTGGACATCACGTCTGACAGAGGCCCACAGTTCATTTCGGAACTCTGGTCTGCGATGGCCCAGAGCCTGGGGGTAACATTCACTGCACTACTGCGTACAACCCCCAGGCTAACGGGTTATGCGAGTGTTTCCCCAGGTCACTTAAAGCAGTGCTCAGGGGTTCGCTCATGGATGCAAATTGGGTAGACCGCCTGCCTTGGGTTCTTTTAGGGTTGCGTTCTGCACCGAAGGAGGATTTGGCAGCCTCCCTGGCAGAACTCGTTTTTTTCCAACTGCTGCGGCTCCCCGGAGAATTTTTACCGGACAACCCCGCACCAGAGGCCGAGCCGCCCACGCATTTTCTATGCAACACGGAGGTGGGGAGTGTACCGGGCCCGGCCCACCACTGTTTTCCCCACACAAGATGAAAGATGGCGGTGCGTGTCTGTGCAGCGGCTCTTTGCTCTCTATTTTTGTTTGTATGTATGCTGTTTTTGGATATTGGACCGTGTGAAGCTGGATTTGTGTACAGTCGTACTGAGCTGATAAATATTGGACTTCAACAAAAGTCTGCTGTTACAGCAGTTTTTGAGAACACACAAAACATACCGGAGGCTATCTGTAGACCAGCAGGATCACCATGGATTGTTGTCGGTCCTGAGAAGTGACGCAGACGGAGGAGGGAGAGAAAGAAAAAGAGGGGATGCCGGTCGGGCCTGCTAGCGAGGCTAAAGAGACAGCCGCATAGATCTCCGCTACCCAGCTTTTGTCTCCAACGCCAGAAGCATCGTCCACAAGATGGGTGATCTAGAGCTACAGCTGGCAACTAGTAAAACTGTGAGAGACTGCTGTGTGCTGTTGTTAACGGAAAGCTGGCTCCACCCGTCGATCACCGATGCTGCAGTGCAGCTACCAGGGCGCACACTTCATCGTATGGACCGAACAGAGGAATCCGGGAAACAGAGAGGGGGAGGTCTCTGCATCTTTCTTTACAACACTTGGACTAACCACAGTCGTATTATTAACACTTACTGTTCTCCTGATCTACAGACAATGTCAGTTTTATGTCGGCCTTTTTATCTTCCGAGAGAGCTGACAGTGGCTATTATAACAGCGGTCTATATTTCTCCTGATGCAAATACTAAAGCGGCCCTCAGTCATTTGTACAGTGTAATAAATAAACAGCAGCAGGCCTATCCCGAGGGTGTTCACATCATAGCTTGTGATTTTAATCAAGCATGCTTGAAAACTGTGCTGCCCAATTTCACACAGTATGTGAAATGTGCCACCAGGGGAAAGAATTGTCTTGATCGGGTGTATTCGAACCTGAAGCATGCTTACAGAGCTGTGCCGTGTCCACATTTTGGCCTGTCAGACCATCTATCATTGCTCCTCATCCCAGCATACACCCCCCTCAGGAGAACTGCTAGACCTACTATAAAGAACATCACAACATAACCTGAGGGAGCTCTTTCTCAGCTGCAGGACTGTTTTTCAAACACTCTATGGGATTTATTCAAGAATGAGGATCTGGAAATGTACACACAGACTGTATTATGCTACATCACCTACTGTAGCAACCAGGTGACTGTGGAAAAATGCATTAGGGTTTTTCCTTACCAGAAGCCTTGGGTGACAAAAGAAGTCCAGGCACTCCTGAGAGCCCGTGATACAGCCTTCAGGTCAGGGGATACAGATCGGTATAGTACCGCCCAGCTAATCTGAAGAAAGGCATTAAGGAGGCTAAACAGGCCTATAAGAGGAAAGTCGAGGATTGATAATAATATATAATGATTTGAGACGAGTATGGCAAGGCTTTCACCATATCACAAACTATAAGGGCAGCAGCATCATTTCCAGTGACATCAGCGCCTCACTGGCAGAAGAATTGAACTGCTTTTTCTCACGGTTTGAGGCAAATATACCTCGCCCGGATCCACTGACGTTATTGAATGCCAGCTCTGATGTGCTTACCCTGCAGGATCATGAGGTGAGACAGACACTGAGAGCAGTTCACCCGAGAAAGGCTACTAGTCCCGATGGAGTGCCAGGAAAGGTGCTCAGAGCATGTGCAGATCAGCTATGCTCTGTTTTGACTGACATTTTTAATTTGTCTCTCAAGGCAGCCGTTGTCCCACAGTGTTTAAAATCTGCAGTCATTATTCCTGTGCCTAAAAAACATATTATCAGCAGTCTGAATGACTATCGACCAGTAGCATTAACACCCATTGTTATGAAGTGCTTTGAGAAAATGGTATTGAAACATCTTTTGCCTAGTCTCCCCCCAGACTTTGATTGGCACCAGTTTACCTACAGGTGGAGCAGATCCACTGAAGATGTTATTGCTGTAGCTCTCCACTCGGCATTCAGCCATTTAGAAGACAAGGCAAGCTATGTAAGAATGTTGTTTGTGGACTATAGCTCGGCATTTAATACAATTATTCCCAACATTCTCATCACCAAATTGCTTCAGCTTGGTCTGCCTACTCACACTTGCAGCTGGATTAAGGACTTCCTTAATCCAGGGACAGCACGGTGGTGCAGTGGTTAGCACTGTTGCCTTACAGCTAGAAGGTTCCTGGTTCGAATCCCCAGGCTGGCAGGGGTGGGAACCTTTCTGTGTGGAGTTTGCATGTTCTCCCTGTGCTGCGTGGGTTTACTCCGGGGGCTTCGGTTTCCTCCCACAATCCAAAGACATGCATGTTAGGTTAATTGGCTGTTCTAAATTGTCCCTAGATATTTGTTTCCTATAGGCCCTTAGAATAGAGGGCTAGTACTAGTGAAAGCGCTTTGAGTGGTCTTTGTTACTAGAAAAGCGCTATATAAGTGTAGGTTAGTTAGTTCCTAACAAACTGAACACAGATTGTTAGAGTCGGACCCCATTCCTCCTCTACAGTCATGCTTAACACAGGCTCGCCACAGGGCTGTGTGTTGAGCCCCACTTTGTATTCATTGTACACATATGACTGCATACCTGTTCATCCCACAAACATTATAGTGAAGTTTGCAGATGACACAACAGTAGTGGGGCTCATATCAGGAGGAGATGAGTCTGCATACAGAGATCAGGTCCAGAAACTGGTGAGATGGTGCTCAGGTAATAATCTGCTATTGAATACAAAAAAACAAAAGAACTCATTTTTGATTTTAGGAAGCATAGCAGTGAGCTGCCTCCTCTATATATAGGAAAGGAGTGTGTGGAGAGGGTGGAGGCTTTTGAGTTTTTGGGTGTTCATATTTCTCACAACCTTACCTGGGCAGTTAACACCATAGCTACGATAAAAAAAAAGGCTCAACAACATCTACACTTTTTGAGGCTCCTCAAGAGGCATGGCCTGAATGCACAGTTGCTGGTTTTATTTTATCGCTCTGTTATTGAGAGCATTTTGTCATATGGCATCACGGTTTGGTATGAGGGCTGTTCAGCCGCAGACCACAAAGCCTTCCAGAGAGTGATCGAGACTGCACAGAAAATCACTGGCTGCCCTTCTCTGGAAGAGATTTCCAGGTCTCGGTACTTCAACAGAGCTACTGCCATTATTAAAGACTGTACTCATCCAGGCCATGATTTCTTTCACTTACTCCCCTCAGGAAAGCGGTACAGATCCCATAAAACCTGGATTACCAGGTTTAATCATAGTTTTTTTCCCTGCAGCAGTACGTATTTTGAACGAATTCATGTAACACATACAGGCTGCTGATATTATTTTAGGTTATTTTAGGTTATTTTGTGGCAATAACCCTGTGTGTATAAGCTGGCCTTATATATTTATTGCTCAGTATGTTTTTATTATTGCTATGTACATACTGTATTCAACTTTTAGGTAATATTGTTTCAAGCATTATTTGTTGTTGTAATTATGAGAATGTTAAATGCATGAGTGAACTGTGAGTGTGATAGTTTGTTTTTAGGCAGCAGTATCTCAATTTCGTTGCATTGTTTATTAGCAATGGAATGACAATAAAGGCACTTTGCCTTTGACTTTGACATTCATCTCAAAAGGTTTGCAGAATGCCTCTTTTGTTTTCGTCAGGCATGATGCGCACTGGACCCCACTGCTCCTGCCATATGATGGGCTGTTCAGAGTGTTGGAACCTGGGGCGAAACATTTTGTGTTAGACTTGGGGGGACGTAGAGAGACCGTCTGCATTGACAGGCTAAAGCCCGCTTTTGTGTTGGCAGACGAGCAGGTGGTGTTGGCCCGGGATCCCCAGCCCGGATGTCCCCCGTTGGGGGCTCTGCAGGTTGTTGATTCCTCAGCAGGGACCGGCACAAATGAAGAGAATGTGTTTTCTCCCCTTCCCCTTTTCCCCCCCACAGACTGATGTGCCCTCTGGTGCACCCCACCAGCAGGGCAGTTCGACTGGATCAGCAACCCCCCGTTACAGCTGTTATGGAAGCCGGCTTAAGCCGAAGGAACGGGGGGGTTAAGGCCCATTCTGGGTGTTCGGGATGGGGGGGCGGTGTGGGAAGCAAGGTGTTAGACTTCTCCACCCAGAGAGTAATGGACCATGAGAGGAGAGATTGCCGGGGGGTCCAGATGGAACAGCAAAGGCTAGGCACCCCCTGGGGAGAAGAGGAGACGCTGGGCCGCTGGGAGAGGAGTGAAGTGCGGCGCCAGCGTAATGTCATGTTGTGGGGTGTGTGAAATCACAGGCAGATTCATTTCAAATGATTTATTGCCTACTCACATCTCACGAGCACAGAACAGAATGAACTTTTTTATCAGAGACTCTCCTCTTAAGTTTCATGGCTTACATCACACACAACAGGACATTTGCATCACACTGCATTCAACCCCCTACATCCTTTACTCCTTCCTGCTATCTCACCAGGAGCCTCCTGCTCTTTGATCTCCCATGCTTATCCACTGTCTCTTGTCTGAGATGCTAGAAATCTGGCTCTCCCAAGGTGTTACAAATACACCCCCCCCCCCCAGCATCTTAGATAGGACAATAGAATAACAGTCCACATGCTGTGATAGAACAACAGAACATCAGTCCACATGCTGTTTGGGCTTCCGTCTCCTCCTGTATCTGCTGTAACTGGGTTTTACCGTCTCCGTGGAGCTGTTGTGCCGGTGGGAGGTTGCTGGGAGGGGGGCCACTTCGGTTTGTCCGTGTGGCTGCTCTGGCGAATCGTTTCCCTGGGGAGCCCTCCGTGGGGGTCTTCCACACCGAGGGGCCCTAGCCAACAGCACTTGCTCGTCTGCCACAACGAAAGCGGGTTTGAGTCTGTCTATGCCAATTTTTTCCCTCCTACCCCCCAAGTCTAGCAAAAAATGCTTATCCCCTGTTTCTAACACTCTGAACGGTCCATCATAGGGTGGGCGCAATGGAGGGCGGTGGGCATCGTGTCTGACAAACACGAACTCCGCGCTCTTCAAAGTTTTAGGCACAAAAACAAGCGGAAAACTGTGGTGGGCAGGGCCCGGCAGCGTGCCTGTGTTTGCGCTACGCTGCAAAAGCTGAGACGAGGAGCTGCCCGGAGCGGGATTATCTGGTAGAAATTCCCCGGGCAGCCATAGTGGCTGCGTAAAAACGAGCTCTGCCAGGGAAGCTTCTAGATCCTCTTTCGGTGCGGAGCGCAACCCCAATAAAGCCCACGGCAGCCTGTCTACCCAATTTGCATCCGTCAATGAAGCCCTGAGTGCTGCTTTCAGTGATCTATGAAAACACTCGCATAACCCATTGGCCTGTGGGTTGTACGCAGTTGTGCGGTGAATTGTAGCACCCAGGCTGCGGGCCATTGCAGACCAGAGTTCGGAAACAAATTGAGGGCCCCTGTCGGACGTAATGTCCGACGGGACTCCAAAACGTGCCCCCCATACTGTTAAAAAAGCACGCGCTACGTCTGCGGACGTGGGTGCCGCCAGTGGAACCACTTCTGGCCAGCGCGTGGTGTGGTCCACCATTGTCAGGAGGTGTGTGCACCCCTGTGATGGCGGGAGGGGGCCCACGAGGTCCACGTGAACATGGTCGAACCTCTTAGCCGGAATACGAAACGGCTCCAAGGGAGCCTTCGTGTGTCTGTGTACCTTGGCTCGTTGGCATGCCATGCAGGCTGCAGCCCACTCTTTCACTTGTTTGCATAGGCTCAGCCACACAAACTTCTCTCCCACCATTTTGACTGACGCACGCACTCCTGGGTGCGCCAGAGTGTGAACCGACTCAAACACGCGGCGGCGCCACGCCGCCGGGACCACAGGACGCAGGCAACCTGTGGAGACATCGCAGATTAGGGGGGGCATGCCGTCTTGCAGCACCCTGCTCTCCAGCCTTAACCCTGTTGGTCCAGACTGGAGCGCGCACACGTCTGCATCGCTAATCTACTCCGCGGCCATGGCTGCGTAATCTATCCCACGCAGACCGGGGCCACCACGGCGTGCGAGAGGCAGTCCGTCACTACATTCAGTTTACCCGACACATGCTGAATATCGGTAGTAAACTCTGAGATCGCGGCCAGCTGTCTCTGCTGCCGGCCCGACCACGGTTCTGAAACCTTGGCCATCGCGAATGTTAGCGGCTTGTGGTCCACGAACGCGGTGAAGCTGCGCCCTTCCAGCCAGAACTGGAAGTGGCCAATGGCCAGGTGGAGAGCCAGCAACTCTCTGTCGAATGCGCTGTATTTACGTTCACTGTCGCGCAAAGTTCTGCTGAAAAAGGCGAGCGGCTGCCAAGACCCGGCGACGCGCTGCTCCACAATAGCCCCTATGGCCACGTCTGAAGCGTCGGTGATGAGCGCTATGCAGGCCGTCGGATCTGGATGTGCCAGCAGTGCGGCGTTTGCCAGGGCTGCTTTAACTTCCGAGAATGCCCGCTCTCGCTCCGGGGTCCATTCGACCCTATCCGCGGGTTTCTGTTTTTTGAACGCGGCGTACAATGGTTGCATGAGCTGCGCCACGCGGGGAAGGAAACAGTTATAAAAGTTCACCATTCCCAAAAATTCTTGCAGCGCCCTGACCGTTTGAGGCCGGGGAAAATCCTTCACGGTGCGCACTTTGTCGGGCAGCGGGATCGCTCCTTCTGGAGAGACGCGGTGCCCCAAAAAATCAATCTCCGTTACGCTGAACTGGCATTTCGCCGGGTTGATTATCAACCCGTGCTCCTCCAACCTCCGGAAAACCATCCTGAGGTGGGTTTCGTGTTCGTCTTCGGACGCGCTGGCTACCAGGATATTGTCCAGGTAGATGAACATGAACGGGAGAATCAGAATCAGAATCAGAATCAGAATCAGGTTTATTGCCATTGTTCATGTGATACACAAACTAGGAATTTGTCTCGGTGCCATGCTGCAACATTAAAAACATAATGAGAAAAAGGGATAAACTAAAAAACTAAAGGACTAGAAACGTGCAATAAGTGTAGAAAAATAAGTAATAATAAGTAATAATAATAATAATACTAGTAATAATGAGTAGTACTAGTCAAGGCAGTTTAAAAAATTAGCATGTAGCAGATAATGTGAAGTACCACATAGTGCAGTCAATAATGCAACAGAAAAACAGTGATGAATGACATGAGTCTGGTTGAGCTGCTGTATATAGTGCACGAGAGTCAAAAGTCACTTAGTGTTCAGCAGTCTGATGGCAGAGGGGAAAAAGCTGTTCATGTGCCGAGAGGTTTTAGTCCGAATGGACCGAAGCCTTCTACCTGAGGGGAGGGGGGCAAACAGCACGTGACCAGGATGTGAAGGATCGGCTATGATCCGGCCAGCACGCCTCCGGGTCCTGGAGATGTACAGGTCCTG
Organism: Pholidichthys leucotaenia; assembly: GCA_020510985.1. Lineage (NCBI taxonomy): Eukaryota > Metazoa > Chordata > Actinopteri > Cichliformes > Pholidichthyidae > Pholidichthys > Pholidichthys leucotaenia. Next base: position 327,594,472 of record CM035840.1, on the reverse strand, counting down.
GAGAGATGGGATCTTGCAGCCTATCACCTTCTCAGCAGTGCGCACGACGCGCTGCAGCCTTAGTCTGTCCCTGGCAGTGGCTCCTGCGTACCACACAGTTATGGAGGAGGTGAGGATGGACTCGATGATGGCCGTGTAGAACTGCACTAACATCTTGGTGGGTAGCTTGAGCTTCCTCAGCTGCCGCAGAAAGAACATCCTCTGCTGGGCCTTTTTGATGAGGGAGCTGATGGTTGGCTCCCATTTGAGGTCTCGGGTGATGGTGGTGCCCAAGAAGTGGAAGGAATCTGCAAAGGTGATGGGAGAGCCTGTGATGGTGAGGGGGGGCAGGGGGGATGTGACTTTCCTGAAGTCCACAATCATCTCCGCTGTCTTCAGAGCATTCAGCTGCAGGTTGTTGTGGCTGCACCAGGACACCAGCTGGGCCACCTCTTCCCTGTAGGCGGACTCGTCACCGTTGGAGATGAGCCCGATGAGGGTGGTGTCGTCCGCAAACTTAATCAGCTTAACAGACTGGTGGGAGGAGGTGCAGGAGTTGGTATAAAGGGAGAAGAGTAGGGGGGAAAGTACACAGCCCTGGGGTGATCCAATGCTGATGCTAACAGAGTCTGAGACAGACTTCCCCAGCCGCACATGCTGTCTCCGGTCCGTCAGGAAGTCGGTGATCCACCTGCAGAGGGAGTCAGGCACGTTGAGCAGGGACAGCTTGTCCTGGAGCAGATCGGGGCGGATGGTGTTGAATGCGGAGCTGAAGTCCACAAACAGAATCCTGGCGTAGGTTCCCGGGGAGTCCAGGTGCTGCAGGATGGAGTGGAGGGCCAGGTTGACTGCGTCGTCCACAGACCTGTTAGCACGGTAGGCAAACTGCAGCGGGTCTAGGAGGGGTGTGGTGATGGACTTGAGGTGAGACAGGACCAGGCGCTCAAAGGACTTCATGACTACAGAGGTGAGCGCTACAGGTCTGTAGTCGTTAAGTCCAGTAATCCGTGGCTTCTTGGGGACAGGGATGATGGTGGAGGATTTGAGGCAGGTCGGCACGTGACATTGCTTAAGAGAGGTGTTAAAAATGTCTGTGAAGACAGGAGCCAGCTCTTTCGCACAGTGTCTCAGGGTGGAGGGAGACACACCGTCCGGCCCGGGGGCCTTGCGTGGGTTCAGTCTGGAGAACTGTCTGTGCACGTCCTGCTCACTGATGACAAGGGGAGGGGGGGAGTAGGAGGAGGAGGAGGGGGGGACCGCTCTTGATGAATTAGGGGCTGAGGAGGCAGAGGAGCTGGGTGGAGTGGGTGAGTTGGACACAGCTGACGAGGTGTCAAAACGGGCATAGTGTTGGGACAGTCTTTGACAAAGGGCTTTGTCATCCTGACCTTTAGAAGCCTGAGGCCGATAGTTGGTGATTTGCCTCAGTCTTCTCCACACAGAAGCCGAGTCATTAGCAGTGAACTGCTGCTGGAGTCTCTCAGAATATACAGATCTAGCTCTCCTCAGCTCTCTGTTAAACCGATATTTGACCTCCCTGTAGCAGTTCCTGTCTCCACTTTTCAACGCTGCTTCCTTCTCCTTCCTGATCCGTCTGAGCTTAGCTGTGAACCAAGGCTTGTCATTAGAATATCTTATCCTGGTGCGCGATGGGAGAATGTGCTCTTCACAGAAGTTGATATATGAGTTCACAGTGTATGTGTACTCATTAAGATCATGTGTGGCTCTTTTAAACATGCCCCAGTCAGTTATTTCCATGCATGTGTTCAGTTTCTCTCCAGCTTCACTGGTCAATTTCTTTGTGGTGGTCACCACAGGTTTAGTGAGTTTCAGTCTCTGTCTGTATGTGGGGATGAGGTGAACCATCACGTGATCAGATAGTCCCAGCGCAGCGCGGGGAACAGCGCGATATGCGTCCTTTACTGAAGTATAACAGTGATCTAGCGTGTTATTTCCTCTGGTTGGACATTTAATACACTGTTTGTAGCGGGGGAGCTCGTGACTCAGATTGCTCTGGTTAAAATCGCCCACCACGATAACCAGGGAGTCTGGAAAGTTCCGCTCCGTAAGTTGGATGTGATCTGCGAGCACGCGCTGAGCTTCGCGCGTGTCCGCGTCAGGAGGGGCGTACACAGCGACGAGAATGAATGAGGCAAACTCGCGTGGGGAATAGAATGGCTTGCAGTTAATGAAAAGAAATTCCAGGGCGGGAGAACAGTGTTTGGAAATCACCGTTACATCAGAGCACCAGCTGTTGTTAATATAGAAGCACACTCCTCCTCCGATAGACTTACCGGACAGCTCTGTGACGCGGTCAGCACGAATCAGCTGGAAACCCTCGAGGCTGATCGCGCTATCTGGAATGTTCTCATTAAGCCAGGTCTCAGAGAAGCAGATGACAGACGAGGAAGCGAGGTCCTTGAAACGCATCAGCAGTCTTAATTCTTCTACCTTGTTCAGGAGAGAATTGGCATTGGATAGAAATATGCCAGGCAAGGCTGTTCGCGAGCCTCTTTTTCGTAGCCGAGCGAGAATCCCTCCTCTCTTCCCTCTTTTCCGCCGTCTTGCTTTTTTGGCCAAACAATGGATCAGATCAACGGCAGGAGCTAAAAAAACTGGAAGAAGGTCCATGGGGGTGAGAGTCCTGATATTTAGTAGTTCTTCACGGGTGTATGAACCGGCAGATGCACAATCAGTGAACAAAAACAGACAAATTATAAAAATTAAAGGGCAGCGATACACCATGGCGGCCGCTGTGGGCGCCATCTTGGAGGGGAAAAAAAAAAAAAAAAAAAAAGATCGTGCAGCACTGCATCCATCATGCGCTGGAATGTCTGTGCCGCTCCTTTTAACCCGAATGGCATGCGCAAGAACTCGAATAGACCGAACAAAGTTATTACCGCTGTTTTGGGTACGTCCTCAGCGCGCACTGGGACTTGGTGGTAACTGCGGACCAAGTCTATTTTGGAAAAAATGCGTGCTCTGGCAAGGTGAACGGAAAAATCCTGTATGTGGGGAATCGGGTAGCGGTCGTGCGCCGTGGCGTTGTTCAACCTGCGGAAATCCCCGCACGGTCGCCACGATCCCTCAGCCTTAGGGACCATGTGTAGCGGGGAAGCCCATGGGCTGTTCGAGCGCCTGATGATGCCCAACCTTTCCAGGTTGGCGAACTCCTCGTGCGCTATGGCCAGTTTAGCTGCGTCCAAGTGCTGAGGCCTTGCAAAAACGGGCGGCCCGGTGGTGGTGATAAAGTGCTCCACCCCGTGTTTAGCGATGGCTGCGGAAAACGTTGGGACCGTGAGTGCTGGGAACTGAGTGAGCAGCGTGTGGAACTTACCGCCTGTAGTTGTGACGTTGGCTTGTGCTGTTGGCTAGGTCACTCGAGCTATACAGGGGAGAGAATCAAAGGACAGTGCATTAACCAGGCGCCTGTTAGCAACATCAACCAATAAACCATGTGCACACAGAAAATCAGCCCCCAGTATATGGTAATTCAGTGCTGCTATGACAAAAGTCCACTCATATGTACGGCCGTGTAGAGATAAGAGCAGAGTCCTCTCACCAAAGGTCTTAATATCCGAGCCGTTTGCTGCCAACATCCCTGGGCCGCTAGATCCTGCCAGCCGGTCAGCATAGGTCACTCGGATGAAGCTCTTCTGGGATCCGGTGTCCACAAGGAAACGCCTCCCCGAGCATGCGTCCGTTAGGTAGAGCAGCTTGTTCTCTTCACCGAGGGTCGCTGCTGCTACCGACCCCCGGCCTTGGCGTTTTCCCGAGCGCTGGAATTGGCATGGTGGCGCACATCTGCGTGCGTTCTCTTCGAAGCGACGGTGGTAGGAACAGAGCATATCTCTCTGGTGCTCCTTGGTCCCCGCTGCTGCTATCGTCGGTGGCTCCTCGCCTCCTCTGGTCGTCTCGCTGGGCTCCACCGCTGCCGCGTTGACTGTGATCGCCCTGGTGGTGATGATGATCCGGTCTGCCTCCTGGGCTAGCACACGGTAGTCTCGCGTGGCCAGCCACGGCGAATTGGCCAGAACCACTCTCGCTACTGTCGGAAGGTTCCGGAGGAAGAGGTGGGCAAACAGAAAGTGCCCGTCGTCCGTGCCCATTAACGCCAGCATCTTCTCCATCGGGTCTACGGCCAATCCATCTCCTAGCTCGGTCCGCGTCAGGAGCCTCTCCGCTCTCTCACAGTCCGAAAGTGTGTAGCGCTGGATGAGTGCAGCCTTGAGCGCCTCGTATCTGTTGCTGGCTGGTGGCTGATCGAGCAGGCTCGCTACCTGCTGAGCTATGTGGGCGTCGAGCGCTGCGACCACATGGTAGAAACTAGTGTCATCTGCCGTTACTCCCCGGAGGGCGAACTGGGCCTCGGTGAGGTGGAACCAAGAGCGCGGGTTGTGCTGCCAGAAATCCGGTAGCTTGACTGAAACCGCACACGCGTGGCTGGAGGTTCCAGTCCGGGCTGTCTGTGGGATGGCTGCCGCCTCGCTGTAGCTTCCTGACCAGGCCGGCTCCGGGGATCTTGCCTCGTGTTCCATAATACGTCTTGGGTCACCAGTGTGGAGTGTGTGAAATCACAGGCAGATTCATTTCAAATGATTTATTGCACACTCACATCTCATGAGCACAGAACAGAATGAACTTTTTTATCAGAGACTCTCCTCTTAAGTTTCATGGCTTACATCACACACAACAGGACATTTGCATCACACTGCATTCAACCCCCTACATCCTTTACTCCTTCCTGCTATCTCACCAGTAGCCTCCTGCTCTTTGATCTCCCATGCTTATTCACTGTCTCTTGTCTGAGATGCTAGAAATCTGGCTCTCCCAAGGTGCTACAATGTTAATGTTCCGCACAGGCTTTGTTATGTAATGAATATGAAGTCGGAGCCCCGGGCCACTATGCAAGTAATTAAGGGTATATAAGTGAGATGCACAGTGGCCTGGGAGCTGCCTGCACCCTACCTGGGTGCAGGCAGGATGATGGTGATGGTGCAAACAATGATTATTTATTAACAGAAAACTCAAAGGAACAAAAAGACAAAGCACGAGGGCTGGAAAAACTAGCTCTAGGGATAACAAGTAACCAAAACTCACAAGGAAGGACACAGAGGAATAACTCACAGAGAACTCCGCAGGAATGCACAGACATAATCTTACGACGTAATGACCCAACACAGAGCACAATCACAGACTCACATATACAGTATAGGGAGACTGATCACTGCAAATGCCAGACAGGTGGGAGCAATCAAGGGCAGCAGGTAAAGAAAACAGGACGGGCAGGGCTGCACACACACTCACAGACAGGGAATGCAAAAGAGACATGACAATGGACATGCAGGGCACAAAACAGAGAGTAATACAGAAAGGGCAGTGGATAGGGAAACAGAAAACATGGGGAGTTGGAACAATAGGTAAACAGATATACACACAGACCCAGGACCAAACAGGGAATGACACAGTAGACAAATAACGAAGGTCTCAGGGAAACACAGAGAGCAATAAATGCAAATAATAATCACAAGTAATCACAAAAATACAACAATATGAACATAAAGCGTGGGCACGGTTGATTGTGACAGTTTTAAACTGAATCCTAAAATCAACTGGGAGCCAGTGAAGTGCTGCTAAAACTGGTGTAATGTGTGTCCTTTTTTAATGTGAGTTAAAAGTCTGGCAGCTGAATTTTGGACAACCTGGAGGCATTGAAGATGCTTTTGGCTCAGATAAGTAAAAAGACTATTACAGTAGTCTAAGCGAGAAGAAATTAAACCATGAATAATCATCTCAAGTTCCACCTTCGACACCAGGGTTCTCAACTTAGAAATATTCTTCAGATGGAAGAAACAGTTTCTAATTAATTGATTGGTGTGATGGTCAAGAGACATAGCCAAGTCAAAACTAACACCAAGATTCTGAAGACTCGCCTTGACAGATTTGCCTAGGATACCCAGATGGTGCTTAATAAGCTCCCTTAGATGGAGTCTGTGTGTTATGACCCGAGCGTCGGTTCTGATCGTGCTCGGGTTAAAGTTATGTCTCGCTGCCGGCCTTGACAGCTGCGGGCGGTATTTTGGCCTCTCCGGGCTCTTATTGTGAAAGTGCTCGGAGGGGTTTCCGCCTGTCAACGGTCGGTCAGCTGTGTGTCATCTGTCATCAATCCCTGGGTTATTTAAGCTGTGTGCTGCGTCATTACGACGCAGCAGTGTCTGATCGCTAATGGTCACATTACTGATCGTTATTTTTGTTCACCCATCGTCACGGATGCCTGGACTATCTTCACCTCGGCTGCCTAAGGGCTTGACCGTCTTTTCACCGGCATAGTAAGTGAGCTGTATAGCCTTATTCCCTCTGGTGTAATTGGTGCTGTAAGTCCCTGCTTTAGCAGTCCAGGTGCAATTATTACCTAGCTTGTCTGTGTGTGACTGTTTCCTGCCCTGGACCCGTAGTGTGCTGTATTGCCTATGCTTCCTGTTCTGCAAGGACTCTGTCATCTACTCAGCAGCTTGTGTAAACACCCTTTCACTGTAATAAAACTCACTAAAACTCACTGGTGGACTTGTGTGCATCTTATAGGTGGCTCGCAAGGGCCACCATGACAGTACACTGCTGCCCAAACAGCGTTTTACGGTGACGCCATTTTGAGACGCTTTTTCACCAGTGAGTTGAGTTTTTGGACGTTGTTTTCCCTGTCTGGGACCTGTGTATGCGAGGAATGCCGTCACCGAGGAGTCACGTGCTGACGTGTGTCTTGGAAGCGGTAGATGAGTTACTCATCTCCGCTTCCATGTTAGACTACGACCCCGGCATACATTGGTACCTGGACGCCGCCGAAGATGTGCTCTGTAACCTCTCTCCCTGCTTCGCCAACCACCCGGAAGTCGACGTTAGGAGGGAGGACATCGCTGCCCAACACGAACTGTTACTGATAATGGAGGAGGAACGCGGCATGGAGCAGGTGAAGAGGCACACCTGTTTTTCGCCTAGGGATCCTTTTCGGGAGTTCGCACCATCTGGGGGCCGGCGAAGGCGTCGGCGTCACGGCCGGGCGCATCTTCGGCAAGCTCCAGCTCCAGATCCAGTTCCGGGCCGCCGGGATGACCCCCTCAACCAGCCAGCTGCTGAGTGTGAGCCGAGTCCTGCGCCAGTGGGCTCCGTTCTTGGGTCTTTCGGCATTCAGCGAGCGAGGGAAGGAGCAACGTTTGCTACAGCTGATAACATCCTCCCCCCGGGAGACAGGCAAGTCCAAGTTCACTTTCCTTGTAGTAATAGTGATCTGTCTTGTCTGACTCCTGGGGGTGAAGCTCAGGGTCCGCAGCTCCCTGAGTTTCCTTCCCCAGCTGTAGCTATTTATATTAAACCTGCTGCCTCTGTGTCTCCTCCTGTGGAGCGGTCCTCGGCGTCAGTCCCACGCCGGCGAACGAGGGGGAGGCCTGCAACTCTGGGAGACATCCCGGTCTTGCAGCCTGGTGTTGGACAGAGGAGGAGAACGGACTGCAGTGAGGAGCCAGAGCCGACGAGAGAGCGTCCCCAAGGTTCTTCAGGGATGCAGCCCGAGTCAGCAGGTTCAGGGTCCTCTGCCTCCACGCCATACGGGTTATTGGCATGGACGTCTGCGCATGAGGATCCAGCTGCAGAGACCATCAGGCCGGTTGTGGAACCCGACACAGCCGAGTGGGAGCCCGACGACGAGCATCTTCATGAACCTGGATCGGCGAAGTCCTGGACGGCTCCAGAGCCCGAGTGCAGGCAAGTGCTCTTTCTTGTTTTCCTGTATGGTGTGTTAGAGCATTTTTGCCTGCCTCATGGGGATGCGAGTGAGGGGCAGCCGGCCGCTGCACCCGAGCTCGTCTCGCTGGGCTCTGGCGCTGCCGGTGGAACTGATCCCGGTTCTTCCTTGTGTTCTGAGCACCTCCACAGCGTTGCCGGTCCGGAGCCAGTCAAGGTTACGGGACCGGGGGTTCCAGGTTCGGAGATGGAGAACGTCGCCGGAGCAGTCCTGACCCAGTCGGGGTCCGACGTGTGGGCCGAGGTGACCCGGTCGGGGTCCGACGTGTGGGCCGAGGTGACCCGGTCGGGGTCCGACGCGTGGTCCGAGGAGACCCAGTCGGGGTCCAACGTGGGTGCAGCAGTGACCCAATCTGGGCCCGTCCTGACCCAGTCGGGGTCCGACGTATGGGCCGAGGTGACCCAGTCGGGGTCCAATGTGGGTGCAGCGGTGACCCAATCGGGGCTCGTCCTGACCCAGTCGGGGTCCGACGTATGGGCCGAGGTGACCCAGTCGGGGTCCAACGTGGGTGCAGCGGTGACCCAATCGGGACCCGTTCTGACCCAGTCGGGGTCCAACGTGGGTGCAGCGGTGACCCAATCGGGACCCGTCCTGACCCAGTCAGGGTCCGACGTATGGGCCGAGGTGACCCAGTCGGGGTCCAACGTGGGTGCAGCGGTGACCCAATCGGGACCCGTCCTGACCCAGTCAGGGTCCGACGTATGGGCCGAGGTGACCCAGTCGGGGTCCAACGTGGGTGCAGCGGTGACCCAATCTGGGTCCGTCCTGACCCAATCGGGGTCCGACGAGGTCCAGTGGGGGTCCAGCGCAGGTGCGGCTGCGACCCAATCAGGATTCGAGGGGGCCCGGGGTTTGGGTTGTCCCCCTCTCAGGAACCACCAGCTGGGGGCCATTAGTGGGTTTTGTTTGACAGATCGGCGCTCTCCTGTTTTGTTTTCAGGTGAGCGGCTGCACGCAATCCCTCCACGGTCCTGCTGGTTGTGGTATGCGGGTCGGCCACCCGAGGAACTGCTTGGAGCGTTTGGCATCTTGGGTTGGCCACCCAACAAACTGTGTGGGTTACGGGGTGACCTGGTTCGGCCACCAGAGGACGTATTCCTGGGGGCATGGGACTGGGGCAGGCCACCTGACTGTTCATGTACTGTGGGATTTTCTGTGGGCCCATTTGGTGCCCAATCTTGTCTTGCACATCTAGAAATTTTTGTTGTGTTTCCAAGTCATAGTCTTAGTCAGGTCAAGTTCGAGCAATTTTTTTTAAATTGTCTCGTGTTTCCAAGTCATAGTCTTAGTCTGGTCTGAGCAATTTTAGATTGCCTCTTGTTTTTTCTTGTTTTCAAAGTCATAGTCTTAGTCAGGTCTGAGCAATTTTAGATTGCCTCTTGTTTTCAAAGTCATAGTCTTAGTCAGGTCTGAGCAATTTTAGATTGCCTCTTGTTTTTTCTTGTTTCCAAAGTCTTAGTCAGGTCTGTGCAATTTTAGATTGCCTCTTGTTTTTTCTTGTTTCCAAAGTCTTAGTCAGGTCTGAGCAATTTTAGATTGCCTCTTGTTTTTTGTTGTAGCCAAAGTCACAGTCTTGATCACGGTTTAGTCCGAGTTATTTTTTGATTACCTCTTGTTTTCTTGTAAATCTTTGTCTTAGTCAAGTTCGAGCATTTTTTGTTACCTTGTGAATCATTGTCATTGTCTAGTCTGAGCAATTTGTGTTGCCTCTTGTTACCTTGTGAGTCTTTGCCATAGTCATGTTAGAGCATTTTTTGTCTCTTGTTTTTTTCCCTTGTGAGTCTCAGTCTTGTTATAGCCTTGTTTTGTCATGTATTTTCTAGTCTTGTTTTTCCCCAGAGTCCTGTATTTCCTGTGTGTTTTTTTGTCTGGTCTTAGTCTTGTTTTTCCCCAGAGTCATGTATTTCCTGTGTTTTTTTGTCTGGTCTTAGTCTTGTTTTTCCCCAGAGTCATGTATTTCCTGTGTTTTTGGTCTGGTCTTAGTCTTGTTTTTCCCCAGAGTCATGTATTTCCTGTGTTTTTTTGTCTGGTCTTAGTCTTGTTTTTTTTTCCCCCTGAGTCATGTGTTTGTATGTATTTCTTGTTTTGGTCTTTGTCTTGTTTTTGTTGGTTGGTTTCTCTCCCTCCGTACCTGTCCCCCTACCTCCCACCCTGGGGGGGCGGGGGGGGGCAGGGTGGTCCCTTGGGGCGTCCGGAGTCCGCCCGTGGAGGGAGGGTACTGTTATGACCCGAGCGTCGGTTCTGATCGCGCTCGGGTTAAAGTTATGTCTCGCTGCCGGCCTTGACAGCTGCGGGCGGTATTTTGGCCTCTCCGGGCTCTTATTGTGAAAGTGCTCGGAGGGGTTTCCGCCTGTCAACGGTCGGTCAGCTGTGTGTCATCTGTCATCAATCCCTGGGTTATTTAAGCTGTGTGCTGCGTCATTACGACGCAGCAGTGTCTGATCGCTAATGGTCACATTACTGATCGTTATTTTTGTTCACCCATCGTCACGGATGCCTGGACTATCTTCACCTCGGCTGCCTAAGGGCTTGACCGTCTTTTCACCGGCATAGTAAGTGAGCTGTATAGCCTTATTCCCTCTGGTGTAATTGGTGCTGTAAGTCCCTGCTTTAGCAGTCCAGGTGCAATTATTACCTAGCTTGTCTGTGTGTGACTGTTTCCTGCCCTGGACCCGTAGTGTGCTGTATTGCCTATGCTTCCTGTTCTGCAAGGACTCTGTCATCTACTCAGCAGCTTGTGTAAACACCCTTTCACTGTAATAAAACTCATTAAAACTCACTGGTGGACTTGTGTGCATCTTATAGGTGGCTCGCAAGGGCCACCATGACAGTACACTGCTGCCCAAACAGCGTTTTACGGTGACGCCATTTTGAGATGCTTTTTCACCAGTGAGTTGAGTTTTTGGACGTTGTTTTCCCTGTCTGGGACCTGTGTATGCGAGGAATGCCGTCACCGAGGAGTCACGTGCTGACGTGTGTCTTGGAAGCGGTAGATGAGTTACTCATCTCCGCTTCCATGTTAGACTACGACCCCGGCATACATTGGTACCTGGACGCCGCCGAAGATGTGCTCTGTAACCTCTCTCCCTGCTTCGCCAACCACCCGGAAGTCGACGTTAGGAGGGAGGACATCGCTGCCCAACGCGAACTGTTACTGATAATGGAGGAGGAACGCGGCATGGAGCAGGTGAAGAGGCACACCTGTTTTTCGCCTAGGGATCCTTTTCGGGAGTTCGCACCATCTGGGGGCCGGCGAAGGCGTCGGCGTCACGGCCGGGCGCATCTTCGGCAAGCTCCAGCTCCAGATCCAGTTCCGGGCCGCCGGGATGACCCCCTCAACCAGCCAGCTGCTGAGTGTGAGCCGAGTCCTGCGCCGGTGGGCTCCGTTCTTGGGTCTTTCAGCATTCAGCGAGCGAGGGAAGGAGCAACGTTTGCTACAGCTGATAACATCCTCCCCCCGGGAGACAGGCAAGTCCAAGTTCACTTTCCTTGTAGTAATAGTGATCTGTCTTGTCTGACTCCTGGGGGTGAAGCTCAGGGTCCGCAGCTCCCTGAGTTTCCTTCCCCAGCTGTAGCTATTTATATTAAACCTGCTGCCTCTGTGTCTCCTCCTGCGGAGCGGTCCTCGGCGTCAGTCCCACGCCGGCGAACGAGGGGGAGGCCTGCAGCTCTGGGAGACATCCCGGTCTTGCAGCCTGGTGTTGGACAGAGGAGGAGAACGGACTGCAGTGAGGAGCCAGAGCCGACGAGAGAGCGTCCCCAAGGTTCTTCAGGGATGCAGCCCGAGTCAGCAGGTTCAGGGTCCTCTGCCTCCACGCCATACGGGTTATTGGCATGGACGTCTGCGCATGAGGATCCAGCTGCAGAGACCATCAGGCCGGTTGTGGAACCCGACACAGCCGAGTGGGAGCCCAACGACGAGCATCTTCATGAACCTGGATCGGCGAAGTCCTGGACGGCTCCAGAGCCCGAGTGCAGGCAAGTGCTCTTTCTTGTTTTCCTGTATGGTGTGTTAGAGCATTTTTGCCTGCCTCATGGGGATGCGAGTGAGGGGCAGCCGGCCGCTGCACCCGAGCTCGTCTCGCTGGGCTCTGGCGCTGCGGGTGGAACTGATCCCGGTTCTTCCTTGTGTTCTGAGCACCTCCACAGCGTTGCTGGTCCGGAGCCAGTCAAGGTTACGGGACCGGGGGTTCCAGGTTCGGAGATGGAGAACGTCGCCGGAGCAGTCCTGACCCAGTCGGGGTCCGACGTGTGGGCCGAGGTGACCCGGTCGGGGTCCGACGTGTGGGCCGAGGTGACCCGGTCGGGGTCCGACGCGTGGTCCGAGGAGACCCAGTCGGGGTCCAACGTGGGTGCAGCAGTGACCCAATCTGGGCCCGTCCTGACCCAGTCGGGGTCCAACGTATGGGCCGAGGTGACCCAGTCGGGGTCCAACGTGGGTGCAGCGGTGACCCAATCGGGGCTCGTCCTGACCCAGTCGGGGTCCGACGTATGGGCCGAGGTGACCCAGTCGGGGTCCAACGTGGGTGCAGCGGTGACCCAATCGGGACCCGTTCTGACCCAGTCGGGGTCCAACGTGGGTGCAGCGGTGACCCAATCTGGGTCCGTCCTGACCCAATCGGGGTCCGACGAGGTCCAGTGGGGGTCCAGCGCAGGTGCGGCTGCGACCCAATCAGGATTCGAGGGGGCCCGGGGTTTGGGTTGTCCCCCTCTCAGGAACCACCAGCTGGGGGCCATTAGTGGGTTTTGTTTGACAGATCGGCGCTCTCCTGTTTTGATTTTCAGGTGAGCGGCTGCACGCAATCCCTCCACGGTCCTGCTGGTTCGGCCACCAGAGGACGTATTCCTGGGGGCATGGGACTGGGGCAGGCCACCTGACTGTTCATGTACTGTGGGATTTTCTGTGGGCCCATTTGGTGCCCAATCTTGTCTTGCACATCTAGAAATTTTTGTTGTGTTTCCAAGTCATAGTCTTAGTCAGGTCAAGTTCGAGCAATTTTTTTTAAATTGTCTCGTGTTTCCAAGTCATAGTCTTAGTCTGGTCTGAGCAATTTTAGATTGCCTCTTGTTTTTTCTTGTTTTCAAAGTCATAGTCTTAGTCAGGTCTGTGCTATTTTGATTGCCTCTTGTTTTTTCTTGTTTCCAAGTCATAGTCTTAGTCAGGTCTGAGCAATTTTAGATTGCCTCTTGTTTTCAAAGTCATAGTCTTAGTCAGGTCTGAGCAATTTTAGATTGCCTCTTGTTTTTTCTTGTTTCCAAAGTCTTAGTCAGGTCTGTGCAATTTTAGATTGCCTCTTGTTTTTTCTTGTTTCCAAAGTCTTAGTCAGGTCTGAGCAATTTTAGATTGCCTCTTGTTTTTTGTTGTAGCCAAAGTCACAGTCTTGATCACGGTTTAGTCCGAGTTATTTTTTGATTACCTCTTGTTTTCTTGTAAATCTTTGTCTTAGTCAAGTTCGAGCATTTTTTGTTACCTTGTGAATCATTGTCATTGTCTAGTCTAAGCAATTTGTGTTGCCTCTTGTTACCTTGTGAGTCTTTGCCATAGTCATGTTAGAGCATTTTTTGTCTCTTGTTTTTTTCCCTTGTGAGTCTCAGTCTTGTTATAGCCTTGTTTTGTCATGTATTTTCTAGTCTTGTTTTTCCCCAGAGTCCTGTATTTCCTGTGTGTTTTTTTGTCTGGTCTTAGTCTTGTTTTTCCCCAGAGTCATGTATTTCCTGTGTTTTTTTGTCTGGTCTTAGTCTTGTTTTTCCCCAGAGTCATGTATTTCCTGTGTTTTTGGTCTGGTCTTAGTCTTGTTTTTCCCCAGAGTCATGTATTTCCTGTGTTTTTTTGTCTGGTCTTAGTCTTGTTTTTTTTTCCCCCTGAGTCATGTGTTTGTATGTATTTCTTGTTTTGGTCTTTGTCTTGTTTTTGTTGGTTGGTTTCTCTCCCTCCGTACCTGTCCCCCTACCTCCCACCCTGGGGGGGCGGGGGGGGGCAGGGTGGTCCCTTGGGGCGTCCGGAGTCCGCCCGTGGAGGGAGGGTACTGTTATGACCCGAGCGTCGGTTCTGATCGCGCTCGGGTTAAAGTTATGTCTCGCTGCCGGCCTTGACAGCTGCGGGCGGTATTTTGGCCTCTCCGGGCTCTTATTGTGAAAGTGCTCGGAGGGGTTTCCGCCTGTCAACGGTCGGTCAGCTGTGTGTCATCTGTCATCAATCCCTGGGTTATTTAAGCTGTGTGCTGCGTCATTACGACGCAGCAGTGTCTGATCGCTAATGGTCACATTACTGATCGTTATTTTTGTTCACCCATCGTCACGGATGCCTGGACTATCTTCACCTCGGCTGCCTAAGGGCTTGACCGTCTTTTCACCGGCATAGTAAGTGAGCTGTATAGCCTTATTCCCTCTGGTGTAATTGGTGCTGTAAGTCCCTGCTTTAGCAGTCCAGGTGCAATTATTACCTAGCTTGTCTGTGTGTGACTGTTTCCTGCCCTGGACCCGTAGTGTGCTGTATTGCCTATGCTTCCTGTTCTGCAAGGACTCTGTCATCTACTCAGCAGCTTGTGTAAACACCCTTTCACTGTAATAAAACTCATTAAAACTCACTGGTGGACTTGTGTGCATCTTATAGGTGGCTCGCAAGGGCCACCATGACAGTACACTGCTGCCCAAACAGCGTTTTACGGTGACGCCATTTTGAGATGCTTTTTCACCAGTGAGTTGAGTTTTTGGACGTTGTTTTCCCTGTCTGGGACCTGTGTATGCGAGGAATGCCGTCACCGAGGAGTCACGTGCTGACGTGTGTCTTGGAAGCGGTAGATGAGTTACTCATCTCCGCTTCCATGTTAGACTACGACCCCGGCATACATTGGTACCTGGACGCCGCCGAAGATGTGCTCTGTAACCTCTCTCCCTGCTTCGCCAACCACCCGGAAGTCGACGTTAGGAGGGAGGACATCGCTGCCCAACGCGAACTGTTACTGATAATGGAGGAGGAACGCGGCATGGAGCAGGTGAAGAGGCACACCTGTTTTTCGCCTAGGGATCCTTTTCGGGAGTTCGCACCATCTGGGGGCCGGCGAAGGCGTCGGCGTCACGGCCGGGCGCATCTTCGGCAAGCTCCAGCTCCAGATCCAGTTCCGGGCCGCCGGGATGACCCCCTCAACCAGCCAGCTGCTGAGTGTGAGCCGAGTCCTGCGCCGGTGGGCTCCGTTCTTGGGTCTTTCAGCATTCAGCGAGCGAGGGAAGGAGCAACGTTTGCTACAGCTGATAACATCCTCCCCCCGGGAGACAGGCAAGTCCAAGTTCACTTTCCTTGTAGTAATAGTGATCTGTCTTGTCTGACTCCTGGGGGTGAAGCTCAGGGTCCGCAGCTCCCTGAGTTTCCTTCCCCAGCTGTAGCTATTTATATTAAACCTGCTGCCTCTGTGTCTCCTCCTGCGGAGCGGTCCTCGGCGTCAGTCCCACGCCGGCGAACGAGGGGGAGGCCTGCAGCTCTGGGAGACATCCCGGTCTTGCAGCCTGGTGTTGGACAGAGGAGGAGAACGGACTGCAGTGAGGAGCCAGAGCCGACGAGAGAGCGTCCCCAAGGTTCTTCAGGGATGCAGCCCGAGTCAGCAGGTTCAGGGTCCTCTGCCTCCACGCCATACGGGTTATTGGCATGGACGTCTGCGCATGAGGATCCAGCTGCAGAGACCATCAGGCCGGTTGTGGAACCCGACACAGCCGAGTGGGAGCCCAACGACGAGCATCTTCATGAACCTGGATCGGCGAAGTCCTGGACGGCTCCAGAGCCCGAGTGCAGGCAAGTGCTCTTTCTTGTTTTCCTGTATGGTGTGTTAGAGCATTTTTGCCTGCCTCATGGGGATGCGAGTGAGGGGCAGCCGGCCGCTGCACCCGAGCTCGTCTCGCTGGGCTCTGGCGCTGCGGGTGGAACTGATCCCGGTTCTTCCTTGTGTTCTGAGCACCTCCACAGCGTTGCTGGTCCGGAGCCAGTCAAGGTTACGGGACCGGGGGTTCCAGGTTCGGAGATGGAGAACGTCGCCGGAGCAGTCCTGACCCAGTCGGGGTCCGACGTGTGGGCCGAGGTGACCCGGTCGGGGTCCGACGCGTGGTCCGAGGAGACCCAGTCGGGGTCCAACGTGGGTGCAGCAGTGACCCAATCTGGGCCCGTCCTGACCCAGTCGGGGTCCAACGTATGGGCCGAGGTGACCCAGTCGGGGTCCAACGTGGGTGCAGCGGTGACCCAATCGGGGCTCGTCCTGACCCAGTCGGGGTCCGACGTATGGGCCGAGGTGACCCAGTCGGGGTCCAACGTGGGTGCAGCGGTGACCCAATCGGGACCCGTTCTGACCCAGTCGGGGTCCAACGTGGGTGCAGCGGTGACCCAATCTGGGTCCGTCCTGACCCAATCGGGGTCCGACGAGGTCCAGTGGGGGTCCAGCGCAGGTGCGGCTGCGACCCAATCAGGATTCGAGGGGGCCCGGGGTTTGGGTTGTCCCCCTCTCAGGAACCACCAGCTGGGGGCCATTAGTGGGTTTTGTTTGACAGATCGGCGCTCTCCTGTTTTGATTTTCAGGTGAGCGGCTGCACGCAATCCCTCCACGGTCCTGCTGGTTCGGCCACCAGAGGACGTATTCCTGGGGGCATGGGACTGGGGCAGGCCACCTGACTGTTCATGTACTGTGGGATTTTCTGTGGGCCCATTTGGTGCCCAATCTTGTCTTGCACATCTAGAAATTTTTGTTGTGTTTCCAAGTCATAGTCTTAGTCAGGTCAAGTTCGAGCAATTTTTTTTAAATTGTCTCGTGTTTCCAAGTCATAGTCTTAGTCTGGTCTGAGCAATTTTAGATTGCCTCTTGTTTTTTCTTGTTTTCAAAGTCATAGTCTTAGTCAGGTCTGTGCTATTTTGATTGCCTCTTGTTTTTTCTTGTTTCCAAGTCATAGTCTTAGTCAGGTCTGAGCAATTTTAGATTGCCTCTTGTTTTCAAAGTCATAGTCTTAGTCAGGTCTGAGCAATTTTAGATTGCCTCTTGTTTTTTCTTGTTTCCAAAGTCTTAGTCAGGTCTGTGCAATTTTAGATTGCCTCTTGTTTTTTCTTGTTTCCAAAGTCTTAGTCAGGTCTGAGCAATTTTAGATTGCCTCTTGTTTTTTGTTGTAGCCAAAGTCACAGTCTTGATCACGGTTTAGTCCGAGTTATTTTTTGATTACCTCTTGTTTTCTTGTAAATCTTTGTCTTAGTCAAGTTCGAGCATTTTTTGTTACCTTGTGAATCATTGTCATTGTCTAGTCTAAGCAATTTGTGTTGCCTCTTGTTACCTTGTGAGTCTTTGCCATAGTCATGTTAGAGCATTTTTTGTCTCTTGTTTTTTTCCCTTGTGAGTCTCAGTCTTGTTATAGCCTTGTTTTGTCATGTATTTTCTAGTCTTGTTTTTCCCCAGAGTCCTGTATTTCCTGTGTGTTTTTTTGTCTGGTCTTAGTCTTGTTTTTCCCCAGAGTCATGTATTTCCTGTGTTTTTTTGTCTGGTCTTAGTCTTGTTTTTCCCCAGAGTCATGTATTTCCTGTGTTTTTGGTCTGGTCTTAGTCTTGTTTTTCCCCAGAGTCATGTATTTCCTGTGTTTTTTTGTCTGGTCTTAGTCTTGTTTTTTTTTCCCCCTGAGTCATGTGTTTGTATGTATTTCTTGTTTTGGTCTTTGTCTTGTTTTTGTTGGTTGGTTTCTCTCCCTCCGTACCTGTCCCCCTACCTCCCACCCTGGGGGGGGCGGGGGGGGGGCAGGGTGGTCCCTTGGGGCGTCCGGAGTCCGCCCGTGGAGGGAGGGTACTGTTATGACCCGAGCGTCGGTTCTGATCGCGCTCGGGTTAAAGTTATGTCTCGCTGCCGGCCTTGACAGCTGCGGGCGGTATTTTGGCCTCTCCGGGCTCTTATTGTGAAAGTGCTCGGAGGGGTTTCCGCCTGTCAACGGTCGGTCAGCTGTGTGTCATCTGTCATCAATCCCTGGGTTATTTAAGCTGTGTGCTGCGTCATTACGACGCAGCAGTGTCTGATCGCTAATGGTCACATTACTGATCGTTATTTTTGTTCACCCATCGTCACGGATGCCTGGACTATCTTCACCTCGGCTGCCTAAGGGCTTGACCGTCTTTTCACCGGCATAGTAAGTGAGCTGTATAGCCTTATTCCCTCCGGTGTAATTGGTGCTGTAAGTCCCTGCTTTAGCAGTCCAGGTGCAATTATTACCTAGCTTGTCTGTGTGTGACTGTTTCCTGCCCTGGACCCGTAGTGTGCTGTATTGCCTATGCTTCCTGTTCTGCAAGGACTCTGTCATCTACTCAGCAGCTTGTGTAAACACCCTTTCACCGTAATAAAACTCACTAAAACTCACTGGTGGACTTGTGTGCGTCTTATAGGTGGCTCGCGAGGGCCACCATGACACTGTGAACCTCCAATTGGGTGGATTTCCACAGGCGTTCTACCTTACGACAATTTCTCCTAAAGGACCGAATGGAATCATTTATCCAAGGGTGAGACTTTTTAGGAGAGGCAAAGCTAGATTTCACCGGCGCCACTTTGTCTAAAATAGCCATACAGTGTGGCTGTTTAACGTGAGTGAAAAGCATGAAGATCTTTAATTTCCATCAGTAAATGTAGCTCAAACAAAACAGAGAAGTCATTAGCTACCTCTTGGTTAATAATGTGACTGGTAAGTGTATCAAAAACAAGATTGCTTGAAGTTTAAATAAGCAACAAGTCAATCCAACCATTAATTAGTACTGAATAGAAATAATGAAAAACTCTCCAGAGAATAAATGTTCAGTTGACAATGTTTGTGTTTCCGCTTGTTGCAAATCACTTAGTTAACACAGGAATAATTAACACCATAATCTTCAGCCTCCCTGTGGCTTTATGGAACTGTAGAGCTATATAGAGATTTTTAAAGCCCACCTAGTGATGTTTCTGGTGCTTTGCTCTCACTGATCCAACCACAGTCTCTGCTCACAGCAGGAAACTGTTTTCAAAGAAAAACATGTTATACACCACTATAAAAAGCGTGCTCACTCCAATCTTTTTTTTATGTTTCTGTGTCAGCAGTGGGATCCCCTGGGTCTCCAAGTATAGCATTCCACATGATCCCCACAGTCAAGCATAGTGGAGATGGTATGTTTCAGGCACTTAGATGCCTTGAGTGTGTGAATGGCATTATGAAATCTGAACACTACCAAAGAATTCTGGGGTCAACATAGTGTCCAATGTCAGAAAGCTGGGTCTCCATCAGAGGTCAAGGGCCTTAGAGCAGGACAATGTCCCAAAGCAGACTTTAAAAAGTAAATGATTTAAAGGTCCCATTCACTAAAATTTGGTGTATTCATGGGTTCTAACCTTCTAAAGTGCATTCTTTGGTCATATGAACCAAATAAAAATTTGAAAATCTCTCTTCATTTAGAAATAATTATATTTTCATTTAGGCAGAATGCGCAGAAGTCATTTTCTGACATCATTAACAAATGATCCAGTCTTCAGTTACAACCTACAGTATCTCTGTCATAGTCAGGGCATGATCACAGGATCATGCCCACTCTTTATGTTGAGATTTGTTCTGTTTTTCCCTGATTTGAATTTATCATGAGTATTTGTTTGCATTTATTGCCCTGTGTGCTCCCCTGAGTCCCCTGTCATTGTCTTCTGTGTCATCCCTTATTTGGTCCTAGGTCTGTGTGTGTATCCGTTTACCTTTTGTCTCTGTCCTTCATGTTTTCTATACCTGTTGCCATGCTCTGCTATCTAATTGCCCCGATGGTTCCCACCTGTCCCATGTTGTCTTCATTACTCCCCTATCCATATATACCGGTGTCAGTCTGTTTCAGTTGTGGCATCATTAATGTTTCTGCCTGATGTTCCTGTATTATCCAAGCCATCTATGCCCTGCCTAGTTTAGTTTTATTTTCAGTCCATGTGCTGCCATTTCTGTATCCTGAAGTCTGTTTAATAATTCATTGTTTTGGCACCATATCCTGCCTGTGCCTGGGTCCTCTTCACCACTCAACCTTGTGACAATCACCGTGCTATTGGCTGTGATATTTCAGTCCCTGATCAGACCTTCTGAGCCCAAGGCATTAGCTTCAGAGCTAAGAGTGTTACTATGAAGTTAGCTCACCAATCATATAGTTTACTATGTTTTTCTCTTTGAATTTCAGTCACCCAGTTAGACATCCCTGTTTCCACCTGGTTCACTAATCCACAGTCGATAATATATCCATCATTCTGGCTTATAGTCAGGCCACTAGCTAGCTACACTATAGCTATGTGAATTCCAGGCTGAGTGGGAAACTTTCGCTTCTCTTGCGAGGAAAGGGCATACCATACTAGTCAGGAGGCAGGTCTGTATCAGTTTGCTTTAATAATTTTTATTTCCTCCATGAAAGACATAGTTCTGGGTTGAAAAAGTTCCTCAGTAAAAACCCTCCTACTGTGTCTGGGACAAGTGGAGGAGGGAATCCTGAAGGGATGTGTAAGCTTTCTTTTGGTTGTGTTATTGAAAAAAATGTAGCACTGTGCTTTACCCTCTGGAACACCGCACATTTAGTTAGCGCTTAGGGTCGAGGATGGAGTTAGGATTGGGTATCAAGGACGAAGCTGGGCTGGGTTTACTATGTGGCATTCTGTGGCAACTCCAGTACAGTCAATTTTGCTTATTGGAGTGAAAAACGATAAAACGGTTGCGTGCTTTTTAGGAGAAGTGAACATTTTGATATTTTTTTGATAATCACATGACCAATACTGTAGATGCCTTTTCTAAGGTTAAAACCTCTAAAAACATTTTTTTTTTTAGTCAATGACCCCCTTTAAGCCATGCAAACACTGGTTAGTTTTAACTGGAGATCCAGAAATAATTGGAGAGATTTTGTTTCTCGTCTGGTCTAGGTACTCCTCAGTATAGATAGATAGATAGATAGATAGATAGATAGATAGATAGATAGATAGATAGATAGATAGATAGATAGATAGATAGATAGATAGAACTTTATTGTCCACCGTGGTGGAAATTTTATCTTTAAGAATGAACTTGAAATGATGGTAGGGGAGAAGAAAGTGTGGACATTTTTACTTAGACTGCTGCCTCATGACTCCAACCTCTTGGCAACAGGTATAAGATGGATAGATGATTATGTGGCAAAATTAATTACATCCAGGAAAGGACCATCATCCAAGGCATTTTCTTGAACTGCCACCCTCTCCACAACTCCTGCTGCAGACGGTGAGATGACAGAACCACAGAGCCACTTTGCTCCTTCACACCCAGCAAGCCCAGTCCTTGTGGGTGATGGCAAGACCACCAGAGGATCCCTGAGGACCCTTTCCCTTGGACTTGGCTTTGGGATGTGGCATCAGAGTTCTCATTCTAGGTAAGGTATCTGAGTTCCTTAACATGAGGGTCTTTGGGAAACTTTTGAGAGAATAGAATGGTATCTCACGGACTGAAGCGGCTGGTGCAGTATGCCTCCTGGATTATTCAGTGATGTTGAGGGTAGACCCATGATACACTGGACTTATTATGTGTCTTGGCTGGTTTTAGAAAGCTAAAATGATAATAATAATACCAATAAACTTAGACTAAGAGGAGGACCAACAAGGAAAAGAAAATGCAAGACAGAAATAATAATAATCATAATAATCCACAGAAACTAATAAACATACAGTGGTGTGAAAAAAGTGTTTGTCCCCTTCCTGATTTCTCATTTTTTGTATGTTTGTCACACTTAAATGTTTCAGCTCATCAAACAAATTTAAATATTAGACAAAGATAACACAAGTAAACACAAAATGCAGCTTTTAAATGAAGGTGTTTATTATCAAGGGTAAAAAAAAAATCCAAACCTACATGGCCCTGTGTGAAAAAGTGACCCCCCCCCCCCGCCCCTGTTAGAACATAAATTAACTGTGGTTTATCACATCTTTGGAAAGCTGAGTTCAATTTCTCTAGCCATACCCAGGCCTGATTGCTGCTACACCTGTTTCCAATCAAGAAATCACTTTGATAGAACCTGCCTGACAAAGTGAAGTAGACCAAAAGATCCTCAAAAGCTAGACATCATGCTACGATTGAGAGAAGTTCAGGAACAAATGAGAAACAAAGTAATTAAGATCTATCAGTCTGGAAAAGGTTATAAAGCCATTTCTAAAGCTTTGGGACTCCAGCGAACCACAGTGAGAGCCATTATCCACAAATGGTGAAAACACGGAACAGTGGTGAACCTTCCCAGGAGTGGCCGGCCGACCAAAATTACCCCAAGAGCGCAACGACGACTCATCCGAGAGGTCACAAAAGACCCCACAACAACATCTAAAGAACTGCAGGCCTCACTTGTCTCAGTTAAGGTCAGTGTTCATGACTCCACCATAAGAAAGAGACTGGGCAAAAATGGTCTGCATGGCACATTTCCAAGACAAAAACAAACGCTGAGTTAAAAGAACATAAAGTCTTGTCTCAGTTTTGCCAGAAAACATCTTGATGATCCCCAAGATTTTCTCAGTCTCCTCGGAGGCGCTGTTGAAGTGATTGATGCTTCTCCTACACTGCAACGTCACCCCTCGAGGTGGTTGATGCTTCTCCCACACTGCAACGTCACCCCCAGCTCACCCGACTTCTGCAGTCGTTTCCGTTCCTGTACCTGTTGGTCAGTGGGCTGGTGGAGGAGAAGGAGGAGGAGAAGACACAACGAACTGACAGGAGACGACGCTCACGCCGACGTCGACGAGAACAGCGGCCCAGCCCTTCTTCTCCCACAGAGGTGCTCCAGATCTCCACTTTCTCCTCCCTTGATGCAGCGTCATACCACCACACAATGGCTCCTCGTCGGGCAAATCCTGTCAATTTAGGGATCATCTGACTCTCCATCGGCGGCAAAGGAGAAACAGAGGCAAGTACCTGTTCATTATTTAACACCATTTAACACCATTAAATGAAAGATCTTGTCCTGTTTCTGGTGAGGGGGTTCAGTGTCAGCCACATTCCACCACTGAGCTCTCTCCACCCATCTCTGCTGTTATTTCTGCTGCCGCTTCCATCCATCCATCCTCTCCTGCTTCGCCAGTTTCCTACTTTCCTACCTTCCTACTGGCTGTGCTGGGAGGCAATCGTCAGGTCTGGGATGAGCCGGCTGCCCCTGTTTCTGCACCTGGACTATGTGAGGGTTTTCCGGTACCTGCCCCATGTCGTTCCCTAGCTCCAGCGCCTGCACCATGTTGCTTTCTAGTTCCTGTTCCTTCTCCAGTACCAGCTCCAGCTGCTTGCAATGTGAGCATTACAGCTCCAGCCATCCCTGAAGTGCACACAACAGCTCCAGCTGTCCCAGAGGCGCGTACTACAGTTCCCGCTGTCCCCGAGGCATGCACAATGGCCCTTGCTGTCTCCGAGGTGAACACAATGACCTTTGCTGTCCCTGAAGCGCACGCCACAGCTCCAGCTGTTCCCGAGGAGCACATTCCTGCTCAGCTGGAGGTCCAGGCTCCTGTCCCTGCTCAGCCTGAATCCGAGGTGCACATCCCTGTTCCTGATCTGCTTGAAGTGCGCGTTTCTGTTCCTGCTCAGCCTGTCATCACCCCTGCCTCATCTGCCATCATGCCCGCTGGTTGGACTGCTGCAACAGAGTTGCCAGGGTCTTTGTCTGCGGTGGAGCAAGAGCTCAGGCAAGTCCTCTTCTTTGTACCTTTAAGATCAGTTTTACAGAGACCTTGCCTAGCTCTTAGTGGGGGGACCTGGTTGCAGCTGCCATCTGCTTCTGGGCCTCCTTCACAGAGCTCCACTGCTGCCTGTTGTAGTGGCCCAGTTGTTTTTTCCTCCCCTGAGGTGGCTGTTTCGAGGATGGGTCTCCAGCCATCAGGACTTGAGGATTTTCAGCACTTATCATCTGGCTTTGCCAAGGGTTGGCTTGCCTCTGTTGTCCCGGAGGCTGAGGATTTTCCGTCATGTGTTCCTGTGGCCGGAGAGCCTCCATCATTTATTCCTGAGGCTAGCACTCACCTGTCATCAGCTACTATGGTTAGCATGCCTCAGTCATCAGTTTTGAAGCAGAAGGCTCTCATGTTGTGTTCACCTAAGCCTGAAGCTCCTGTACCATCTCCAGAGGTTAAAGTGTCCATGTTATCATCTCCAGAGATTAAAATGTCCATGTTCTCATCTCCAGAGGTTGATATGTCTATGTTATCATCTCCAGAGGTTGAAATGTCTGTGTTACCATCTCCTGAGTTTAATTTTTTGTGCTATCATCTCCCGAGTTTAAGGCTTCCATGTTAGCTTTTGATTTAGAAAATCCTGTATTGAAATCTTGTGAATGAGAAAATTCTGTATTGAAATCTTTGTTACCCTTGGTATGAGAAGATCCTGTGTTAGCTTCAGAGCAAAGTGCTCCTGTGTTAGCTTCGGAGCAAAGGGCTCTTGAGTTAGTTTCTAAGCAAGGAACTCCTGTGTTATCCACGTTATCATCTCCTGAGTTTGGAGGTCTTATGTTGTCATCTCCTGAGTTTGTGGGTTCTGTGTTGTCAGCTCCTTTGTTTAAAGATTCAATGTCCTTTTCTCCTGAGTTTAAAGTGCCCCTACAGTTATCTCTGGACCCGCTCTGTGCGCCAGTCTGGGGGTCCAGGGACTCTGGAAGACCACCTGAACTGCCTTGCTTTCTGGTCTGGTGGCCCTGGGACTTTGGCAGGCCACCTGACCCACCTGGTGCTCTGATGTGGGGGCCTGTGGACTCAGGTAGACCCCCTGAACTATTTTGTCCCATGATCTGGTGACTCAGGGACTCTGAGAGACAGCCATATCCATCTTGTTTTTCAGTCTGGTGGTCCATGGACTGGGGTAGACCACGTGACCCATTTTGTGTTGGACTTTGGGGTCTTGGATTGGGGTTATCATAAGGAGGTTTGTTTTTGCCTACCTGGCCTAGGTAACGAGCAGGCAGACAATGCTGCCAAGAAAGCCCTTAACCAAGAAGTCACTCAATGCCAGATCCCAACCTCAGACCTCAGACCTCTAATAACCTCCTATATTTTGAAGAAGTGGCAGACTGAATGGGACACATGTACTGCAAATAAACTGCACATTAAACCTGCTGTAAGTCATAGACACTTGTGTCACTTTCAAAACTGACATGATGAGATAGTGTACACTAGATCCCGTATTGACCACTCAAGGCTCATGCACAGCTTTCTATTAAAAGGTGAAGCCCCACCATCTTGCCAGTTCTGCAGAGGGTTTTTTTTGTTTGTTTTTTTAACAATAAAGCACCTTTTACTTGACTGTCCTGCTCTCATGACAACAAGACAATGTTTATATACTCAAAAGTCACTGAAAGATATTTTTAATACGGCAATATCAAAGAAAGTTTCAGGGTTTTTAGCACATGTGCATCTGAAGCATCTTATTAAATTTTTCTGTTTTATTGTATCTACATATCTGTCTCTCTGTTGATCTATCTATCCATCTATTTATTTATTTATTTATTCATTCTTTCATTTATCATCCTGTCTGTATATAATTTTAATTCAGTTTTCTTTTTAATTTTATTTTTTGCCATGAAATAGCCATAGATGCTGATATGACACTAAACATGAACACTCACTCACTCCACTGTGTGTGTGTCAGCTCCGCCCTCCTGTCACTGCCAGCTGCCTCATGTGTCAGCTGTAAGTGATTAGTCTCTTTACCTGTCCCAAGTTGTCCTGATTGTCAGTGTATTTCAGGTCTCGGTTCACTTCTGCTTTGTTTGGATTTTCTTGTCCTGTTGGCGTGATTACACGCTTCTGTCCGTCCTGTCCTGCCTTAGCCAGTCTGTCCTGTTTTTGCTCTTTTGTTGCACTTCCAAGTGGCACTGTTCTTTTCTGTTTAAGCCCTTGAGTTATGCCAGTGTGGGCCAGCTCTTAATAAAACCATTTTTTGGAACTTACGCCCTGTCATGTGCACCTCTATGAGGCTCAGAGAGAGACAACCCAAGTGCTGGATGGTGTTCGTGCATTTGTTAGACAAAGAAACATAACAGTCAAAATGCGCCCAAAATACCAGATGACAAATGAGGAAAAAACTTACATGTGCCTCGGAGCGGGGAAGCTCTGGAGGGAAAATTAGCACATACGATTGTAGATTAAAAGGGGAATGCAGGAGGTACATCCAACGAAGTGGGAAGAGACAAAGAAACGGCAGAGCTTAAATACAGGTGAAATTAATGACATAAATGAGCACTGGTGTGGGCTCGCATGAGCAGGCAAAAGAAGCACAACTGGAATCAGCTGACAGTAATGACAGGTGAGGGAGGAGCAGTTGATCTGGCAGCTTGACAGATGACGCCCACGCTGGGCACAACCCCAGAAGTCATCTGACAGCTACCAGCCCACAGAATAACAGTGAGAAATAAACATGATCCAAAAGAATTACAACTCTAACAGGACATGGTCAAAATAACTGCAACACAACTGGAGAAAATAAAAAGCAGAATAATACTAAAAGGAGCATGATAATATAATAGACAAATAAATACATTGAGAAAGCCACGAGACTATGTGAGACTGAAATCCCAACCCCAGCTCCTGACACGTCCAGCAATTGGGTCCAGTCCTTCCACAAACCTGACAGCCACAGACATTTTTTTAAAGATATCAGGGATCTGTATGGGAAAGGGGCATAATATGTTCCCATTAGTCGCAAACTATTTGGCAGTTGTAGACAGTCGCCACAAATACTTGTCTCATAGCTTTTATGGAATAATGTTTTGTAATTCCTTCCTAATCTTGTTCATCATGACACAACCTTGGATAAGTGGAAGACAGGATGATTTTAAGGATGTCAAACAGCTCTCAAAACATGGAGTACAGTTATTCACAGAAGACTGTGAAGCAGAGCTACAAAAGATGATAACTGTTATGCCTTTTCATTTATCGTCTCCAGATTGAACTATGGAGAAATCAGTTGGTTTTATCTTCAACTTTTCTCACTCTGAATGGATATTTGCAAAACAAAACAAGTACTCATTTACATAATACACAATAAATATGCAGAAGACATATATATATAACTTGCATTCATAACAGGATATCAAGGTAACTTCAATTTCTTCAGTTACTTTGTTTTCTGTGATTTGCCTGTGTCCCTGATAGTTTTTTTTTTTTATTTTCTTGCTTTGTGCAGTGTTGTTGAGCCTATTTTGTTTTTTTCATCTTTACCTTGCACATTTTCTCTTTATTTAATCATTATATGTTGTTCATCCATTCATCCATCCATCTTCTACCGCTTAACCCTTTTCGGGTCACGGGGGGGCTGGAGCCTATCCCAGTGTCTTTGGCCAAGAGGCAGGGTACACGCTGGACAGATAGCCAGTCCACCACAGGGCATCATTATATGTTGTCTATAGAATAATAATCTAAGAAGAAATGTTCATGAAAAGAATGCACTATTATCTGATTAATTAAAGGGGCCATTGACTGCACTTTTTCCACATTTTAACAGCTCACACAAGTCTTAATGAAATGTTTTTGATATATCTTGTTCACATTTTCTTTAATTTTTGAATTATTGAAGCAAATTTGGTTTTTAAATTTTTCCTGGCTTTCTTGAAATGCTCTGATTTAAAGCCTGTCACTTTAAGAAACATCCTTCAGCTGTTCAACTCCGCCCTCCCTCTTATGTCTGTTAGCCATTAACTGAGTAGCTTCTAGTCTCCTTCTAGCTTGGATGAGCAGCGCTGGTTCACTGATCCACAGTTGATTGTGTATCTCACGTCATTCCAGCCCATCTCGTCACAATCTTGCCGGGATGCCACAACAAATTGCAAGCACTGCGTGCCCCATTGATTGCAGCAACCCGAGGCCACTGGCCTAGCAGAGCTGCTAGATCTCAAGGTGCAGTGTCTCGCTCCGTGGGACTCCGCTCCTCTCCCACAACCAGCTGGGGATGTGCCATCACAAAGCGGCTCCCCAACGTTGCCTGTGAGAGTAGAGCAGAATAGAATTGAGTCACATGGCGCACCAGAGGATGGTGGGGAGCTCGGGGCAGCTTTGGTTCGACCCGCAGGCAGTTGCTGCGGCCAGCATGACAGCGCCGGCAATTTGCTGTGGCATCACGGTGAAACCACGGGAAGATGGGCCGTAGCAGTGTGGGGTATATTTTGGACTGTGGACTGGTGAACCAGGTGGTAAAAGGAATGGTTATTAGTGTGAGTAAGATCTGAAGAAAATAACAATATAAGCTGCGCTTGGTTTGAGCTTCCTGGTATTAGCTTGGGGGCTAATAGCTCAGGGGCTAATAGGCTACCTTTAGCACTCCTCCATTTACATGGCAAACTGCTAGGCAGGCCAATAATAGAGCAGTGAGCTGGTCTCAAGGATGGCAGTAGGTGGGCTTTTTGAACACGACGTCTCTTATTATTCATGCATAACATTTGGCGTCGAGAATAATTATGGCAGCGTATGGGCTACCTCAACTCCTAGTGCCGTTTCTGGAGTACATGGGAGAGCCAATGATCCTCTGGCCAAAGTGGAGGGCCATGTTTAAAGGTTACATCGGGGCACTGGACCTAGGTGGACTCCACGGGAGAAGACGACAAGCGTTCCTGGCCCATCATCTTGGCATGGAGGGCCGAAGAATTCTCAGTACGTTGGGAGAGACGGAGTGCTATGAGGATGCTGTCCAGCGGTTGGCCAATTTTTTCGCCAGGCAGATGAGGACCACGATGCTGTGGGTGGCGGGATTGTTGGCACCAAACGAGGATAAGCTAGTTAGCTGGGAGAGGCTAACAGCACAGTCGGTGTCTGTGGACAGGCTAGCCATGAAGCTAAATGTGCGCCAAAAGAGGGCTCCAAGCTACCAGTTGGGCATTGAGGTATGACCGGGGGAGTCCCCGGTCACTGAAGATGGTGGGCCAGTCACGAAGCGCAGGAAGGTGGGGGACTGGAGCGCTGATGAGTTGGATGGTGCAGTGTGCAACAACAGCGGAGAGGGAGAGCAGCAGGAGTCATCTGCGCAGCTGGAGGCTAGGCAGCGAGTGAGCGGGACCATGGAGGCTGAGAGCCCCGGGGAAGAGCAGTGACAGCCGGGCATGGAGACGACGCCGAGGAGCACCTTGGACGAGGGTACTGAGGGCAGCGACAAGATGCCTGGGTCAGAGAGTGGAGTCGACGAGTGACGCTGGGAGCCCCGAGGGAGAACAGCTGCAGTTGGACATGGAGTCGATGCAACAGAGCGCCTGGGACAAGGGTGCCGA
Source organism: Pholidichthys leucotaenia (assembly GCA_020510985.1). NCBI lineage: Eukaryota > Metazoa > Chordata > Actinopteri > Cichliformes > Pholidichthyidae > Pholidichthys > Pholidichthys leucotaenia. Next base: position 327,565,472 of record CM035840.1, on the reverse strand, counting down.
GAGCAGCAACGAAACGCATGGGTTGGAGAGTGATGCCAACAAGATTGAAGCTGAGAGCCCCGGGAGAGAACAGCTACAGCTGGGCATGGAGACAACGCAGCGGAGTGCCTGGAACGACAGTGCTGAGAGCAGCGACGAAGCGCCTGGACCGGACAGGGACACCGGCGAGAGTGACGTTGAGAGCCTCAAGAGGGAGCAGCTATGACCGGGCACGGAGACAGCGCAGCAGAGCGCCTGGAACCAAGGTGCTGGGAGCAGCGGCGAGGTGCCTGGGTCAGAGAACGAAGCCGACGAAAGTGACACGGTGAGCCCCGGGAGTGAGCAGCAGCAGCTGGACATGGAGGCAGTGCAGCGGAGCGCCCTGGATGAGGGTGCTGGGTGTTACGGCGAGGCACCCGAGGCAGCGAGTGGCGCCGACAAGCAGACTTAGGGTCTACCTGGAGTTTGGCCACAGGGGGCCGGAGTGTTCGGAGCCATGATGGCGGTGTTGAAGGCGGTCGGGGGCGGACCGATAGGCACGGAGGGATGGCGTGCCGGACAGCAGCACTGCGGGGCCAGAGGAGAGAAGCAGTTGATGGTGAGAGGAGACATTTTCACCGGGAAGGGTGGCTTCGATCCTGGGGGGCAGATGGCGACCAAGGGCATGCATGCCGTGGGGTTGCCCTGGGCCTCCGAGCCAGTTTTGTTCATGGCTGTCCGGGGACTGTGGAGTAATATAAAAATTTTAATGTAAATACATAGTGCTGGTGTGCATGACAGTATGTATGTGGTGTGTTATGGGATTATGTTATGTATTTTTAGAGACATGGTCCAATTTTAGTTGTTTTGTGTGAATGTGGTCGGTTATTTTATTACAGTTAATTGTTCCCTTGTTTCTTAGTGCATGATTCGGGTCCTAAATTGGGGAGGGTCTCGATTGTGTGAGTGGTTTTGCATTTTGTGAGGGGGAGGGGAAGTGTGTGTCGTGAGTGTAGTGTGTGTGTGATGCCGTACCTGCCCACAGGGTGACGTCAGGTGGGCATGGCCACTGGTGTATATAATTCTGTGTTCTGATAATAAAGAGTGGCTCGCTGTTCAGTTCAGCACGGCTCCTGTCTCTTATTATTCATACATAACACAGTTGACACATTAGAGACAGTAAAAACCTATGAACACACCATTTTTCAGTCAATGACCCTTTTAAACCATACAGTAGAGGAAGTAGCCACCCCTGCAGGAAGCAAATTTATTATACCACTATTTATACTGTATATCACATCAGTTTATAGCATCAGTTGTGTGCCTTGTTTTGGGGAATTCTTGCCTTTATTGGACATATACAGTGAAGAGAGAGACAGGAAATGGGGTGAAGAGTGGGGGAGACATGCAGTTAAATGGCTCCTGGGATCACTTCGTTATGCGTTGTAACCATCAGGATACCTATAAATGCTGAATTTGAGAACGAGATGTCATTACCCTCCTGTAGACCATAATAATCTCAACTATAAACTATAAAAACATAGTAAAGTTAGTGGGACTAATGATAACATTAGTGGCCTTGTACTAGATCACATCTGGGATGATTTAGAACTTAATTTACTATAGCTTATCTCCATAATTGAATGCCTCAGAAAATGCTGAGTAATCTCAACTGACTTCTTGTTTCACCTCACTGGTTGTTTTTATGAAATCATCACTGTGGAGTTCACAGATGACTCTGGGTTAATACGACCTCTTTATTCATATTTTTATTCATGTTTCAGCAACTTAAAGAATTCTGTCACACCTTAAAACAGCCAGTTTATCACCAGTAAATCATTAAAATTAATTAATAATTATGGCTTCAGCATCATCACACTACTACGAGGGCTGCTCGTGAAAGATTTCCTCTCACCCACTTCCAGTTATTGTAGGAGGCTGAAATTGCACATGTACAATATTACATATCTCGGTAGGTCACGTGAAAATTTGCAACTCTGTGAGTTCCTAAGAGTTTCTCTTTTACAGGTGCTAAGGTGTGACAATGGAGCAGTTGAATGCGGAGTGGTCATCAGGTTCCTGTACTTGAGAGGTTGCGCACCACAGGAGACGTTCAATGAAAGAGACTTATAGGGAGGATGCCCCATCGTCAATCAATCAAGCACTGGCATCGACAGTTCATCGACAGTTCAAATGTGGTCGGACATCAGCGGAAATGGCACCCATTCCCAGGTGAGTTCTTCTTCTTCTTCTTCTTCTTCTCCTTCTTCTTCTTCTCCTCCTTCTCCTTCTTCTTCTTCTTCTTCTTCTTCTTCTTCTTCTTCTTCTTCTTCTTCTCCTTCTCCTCCTCCTCGGGTGTTCCACCTTTCATCACTGACGAGCAGTTGGCGGCGGAGCTCCACAGATTCGGGAAGTTTGCGGGCCCGTTTAGACACGTGAGTTTGGGACTCAGGGAAGCCGAGTTTAAACATGTGAGATCACTCAGGTGACAGGTGTTCATGTTTCTAGACTCGCCCACACAAACTCTGGAAGTGTCCTTCCGGGTCAAACACGGGGACGGCTACTATATGGTGTATGCGAACTCGGGACAGATGAAGTGTTTTGAATGTGGCAACATGGGCCATAAACGTTTCGCCTGCCTGCACAGGCGCCCGGCGGGGGGCTCTGGTGGAGCCGCGGCTGAGGCGGCCGGTGCGGCTTCCGCTCGCGACGCTGCTGCGGATGGCGTTGTGGGGGCTTCCGCCGCGGCGGAGCCCGGCGGGGCCGCACAGCCTGCCAGCGAGGCCTCTGCACCCGCCGCTGCTGCGGACAACGTTGCGGGGCCTTCCGCCGCTCCTGCTCCGGAGCCTGCCGCTGTGTCTGTGGACAGTCTGCCTGTGGCACCCGCAGCGCGGCCTGCAGCTGGGGGCGTGACTGGTGATGGCGCCCAAGCAGTCAATGACGTTGATTCAGCATCGCGCTGTGTGACATCAGCGGCTGTGCTCCCGCAGCCTGCTGCCACTTCAGAGCAGCAGGCGGAACAACGCCGGTCGCCTGATATAGGCGCCGCCCTGGAACACGTGGCACACGTGGCTGGTGAAGGATCAGCTGCACCAGCTGACATGCCGGCTGGATCTAACAGTCAGCAAAGTTGTGCTGACGAGGGAATGGAGTGTGAATCTGACGCTGTGTCTGCAAAAAATGTGTCTATTGGGGCAACTGGCAAAGCCAATGCGGATTTGTATTCACTAGAAGAAATAAATGCTTTCCTGGATGGAACCTATAATAATAGGGCCGTTAACGTCGCTGATTACTTCAGTGACACTGACAAATTCATTCGGTCTGTTAATGTACTGACGAAGCAGGTTGGTGTTGACCTCCTGGATGAAAGAAAATGCTTCCGCCTGAAAAAGCACCTCACAGCCCTGTGTAAATCAGCAGGGGGAAAAAAGGCCAAGCGTGCAAAGATGGAATGATTTCCATGGCAACAGCACGGTGCTCCTCACATCGATCGCCTAATGCAGAACATAGCATTGGGGTCCTTAAACATCAATGGTGGGAGAGGTAATCATAAGAGGGGATTCATTAGTGACCTGTTCAGACGGAAAGGTTTCAATGTTTTGTTTTTGCAGGAAACTCATACCACTTCGGCAGATGAAGTGGACTGGGGCTTGTGGTGGAAAGGCCCTTTTTCGCTCAGTCACGGCACCAATCTAAGCGCAGGAGTGGCCATTTTGTTTGGGGAATCAGCAAATGCACAAGTTTTATCGGTGGTGGAGATTGTGAGGGGCAGGCTGCTTCTTGTTAGGGCCCAAGTAGGGGATTCCATGTTTTGCCTGGTTAATGTTTACGCGCCAAACAACGGCGCTTAAAGGGTTGCTTTTTTCAATATACTGACTACTGAATTGCAGCGCTATCACCAAGAACAACTTGTTGTTGCTGGTGATTTTAACTGTACCTTGGACTTCACTGTAGATTGCACTAATGCAGAACCTCATCTGCAGTCTTCTAGAATCTTGGAAAATTTCACTGTGCAGTTCGACTTAGTGGACACGTGGAGGTCTAAAAATGCAAATGCGAGACAGTATACCTGGGTCAGGGTCACTGACGATGTTGTCAGTGCTGCTAGATTAGACAGGATATATGTTTCTAGAACCTTTAGCCCCGGACTCCTTCACAGTAACATAAGTCCCGTCGGTTTCACGGATCATCACCTGGCTACTGCGGTATTACTGAACTCACCAGGGAAACGGGCAAAATCTTATTGGCACTTCAATAACAAGCTCCTACAGGACAACGCCTTTTGTCAGTATTTTGTGTGCTTCTGGGAACACTGGAGGACCACAAAGGCTCGTTTTACTTCCCTCGAACAGTGGTGGGACGTTGGCAAAGTGCAAATTCACCTTTTTTGTCAACGGTACGCTGCGAACTCAACTGCCATCATCAAGTCCAAGGTCAGTGAACTTGAGGACGCTGTCAAGAGGCTGGAGGCCAGCTTGGTTACGGGTCGGGATTCTACCGCTGGTCCTTTGCTGCAGGAGAAGAGATCGGCCCTGCGCACATTCATGCAGGGAAGAGTGGAGGGGGTTCTAGTGAGGTCACGCTTCACTCGCCTGCAGGACATGGATGCACCAACGTCCTTCTTCTTCAATTTGGAGAAGTCTACTGCGAAAAAGAAGTTGATAGCTTGCTTGACACTCCCAGATGGTTGGCTGACTACGGACCCATCCAAGATGCGGCGCCATGCAATGGATTACTACGGGGCCCTGTTTGCTGCGGGAACGTGTTGCAAAGAATCTCAAACTCAGCTCTTCGAAGCCCTTCCGGTGCTCGGCCCAGGGGACAGGGCCGCTCTGGACAGTGCCCTGACTTATGGATGAGTTGACTGTGGCTGTGAATCAGATGGCTCTGGGACGCGCGCCTGGACTTGATGGCCTTTCTTCAGAATTTTTTAAGCACTTTTGGAATATTATTGGATCAGACTTCTATGACGTTCTGACTGCCTGTTACAGGAAGGGAACATTACCTGTCTCCTGCCGCCGTGCAGTGCTGTCTCTATTGCCTAAGCAGGGGGACTTGGCCCTGCTGAAAAACTGGAGGCCCGTGGCTCTTCTTTGCACGGACTACAAGGTGCTTTCTAAAGCCCTAGCAAACAGACTGAACACTGTCTTGGGTTTGATCGTAGATAAGGATCAAACATATTGTATTCCTGACCGAAACATTATGGACAATGTTTTCCTCATACGTGACGTTCTCCAGCTCAGTAAATGTCATGACTTACAGTTCGGGATTGTGTCATTGGACCAGGAAAAGGCTTTTGATAGGGTTGACCATTCCTATTTGTTTTCCACCCTGAGGGGGTTTGGTTTTGGCAATATGTTTCTGAGGTGGGTCAATCTGCTATATACTGGAGCAGAGTGCTTGGTAAAGATGGGGGAAGGCCTGAGTCGGCCAATCCCTGTACACCGGGGAATACGCCAGGGGTGTCCACTCTCGGGTCAGCTGTACAGCTTGGCTATTGAGCCTTTGCTGTGCAGGTTGCGCACTCGGCTGGGTGGTCTGGTTCTGCCAGGGCCATCAAGCTGTTGCCGCCCGATCGTCTTGTCTGCTTATGCGGATGACGTCAACGTTTTCATCACCTCCCACGGGGATGTGCAGCGTCTGGTGGACACTTTGTCAGTTTATGAAAGGGCATCTTCTGCACGGGTGAATTGGGCCAAGAGTGAGGGTCTATTGGTGGGCCACTGGTCATGTCAAGGCGTCCCTCGCCTGCCCGGCGGTCTTCAGTGGGGGATGGCCGGTCTCAAAGTGTTGGGGGTTTTTCTGGGTTCGGAGGCTTTTGAACGAAAGAACTGGGAGGGTGTTAAGGACACCCTAAATGGAAATGGTTGCTACCACGGCTGTCATATGGGGGCAGGGTTCCGGTCGCAAATAATCTGGTCGCCTCGGCTCTTTGGCATAGGCTGGTGGCTTTGACACTGCCCAGGAGCCTCGTGGAGGACATTCAGAAGATCATCGTGGACTTCTTTTGGTCTGGTCACCACTGGGTCCGTGCGCCTGTTCTCTACCTGCCTGTGGACGAGGGGGGACAGGGCCTGGTGGACATACATTCCAAGATCGCCTGCTTCAGGCTTCGAACTGCACAACGCCTCCTTTACGGATGCGGACCCTGCTGGATGGACACTGCTAAACTGCTCCTGAGGAGAGTTGGTCGCTTGGGCTATGATAAGCAGCTTTTCCTCGTGACATCTGGGGAGGTGGACCTTACTGGACTATCTGCTTTTTACACGTCCGTCTTGCATGCATGGCGAGTCTTCAACGTGGGCTGCATCCGTGACGAGACATCGGGCATGCGGCTGTTCGAGGAGCCACTGTTTTTCAATCGATTCGTCGACGCTGAGGTGCTGCAGTCTGTCAGTCTGCGGACTTGCTTGCAGGACGCACGCTGTACCAAGCTTGGTCATCTAATAAAGATGTCGACCACATCGATGGATACGCTGAGGCGGAGTGCCAACATTACATCTGTCAGACTGCTGCAAAGGGTGGTGGGGGACGTGTGCGCCGCCCTGCCACAACCGCTTCGAGCCTTTGCGACAAACCGCACTTTTTCCAATCAATGGGATGACGACACTGTGTCCACCTTTCCTGCAATTTCCATAACTCCAGCTGTGGGGGAGTGGCAGGGGGGAGAGGATCACCTGCTGACCTTCAGAATTCCTCACCTGGGCAAGTTCGTCGTTTGTCGGGACAAGGGCGGTGTATCACATCTGTGTGAAGGTTCTGAATCTGCGCTCTCTGAAGGATGTCACGGAGTCGAGGTGGGCGGGTTTTTTGGGGCCAGAGGTCTCCCCGAAAGGCAGCTGGCGGTGCATGTACAAGCTACCTATTGAGAAACGGACAGCAGATCTCCAGTGGAGGATTGTGCATGGGGCAATAGCTACGAATACATACAGAGCACACCTCGATCTGACTGTGGGGGGGGGAATGTTTGTTTTGTTCCCAAGTTGAGACCCTCGAGCATTTGTTTGTCCAATGTTTTCGTTTATCTGGACTTTTTGGTATTTTGCACGAGTGGTTTCAGGCTTTGGGTGACCGTTTCTCTTTTGGTCTGTTCGTTTACGGTCCAAAGTATAAAGTGGCAAGGAAGGCTGCCCACACTTTGATGAACTTCCTATCTGGTACTGCTAAACTTGCCATCTGGCTGATGAGGAAAAATCGGGCTAGCAACGCTGGCAATGTAGATCCTGTGTCTGCTTTCAAGGTCTTGTTGAAAGTCAGACTCCAGGTGGAGTTCTCTTACTATCAAATGGTGGACAATTTAGAGGCATTCATCAATAGATGGACTGTAGGGAACGTTTTGTGTTCTGTGGGTCAGGGGGATGGGTTATGTTTGCACTTTTGAGATGTGACACACTTGGGCCAGTGATATTGGTCTATTTGCATTTTTGGAATGTACAATAAAGCCTTTTTTAAAAGTCAAAAGTCTTCTTCTTCTTCTTCTTCTTCTTCTTCTTCTTCTTCTTCTTCTTCTTCTTCTTGATTTGATTGGCAGTTGGCAACCAGCTGACAGGTGCATTACCGCCACGTACTTCACTCTATATCATCACTCTATCTGGTCAGGAGCTGTAGTCCTTCTATCATCACTGCTGTGTCCAATCGAACCCCAACTCTATCTTCAGACATCACTCTTCTTCGTCTCCTCGTACTTCACTCTATATCATCACTCTGTCTGGTCAGGTGCTGTAGTGCAGCGGCTGGCTGGCTGGCAGGCACAGCTATTGACGCCGCTGAGGACACAGTCCAAGGACAGAAAATTTTTTCAGACATGAGTTGTTCAGAACTCCTTACAAGAACCCCTTATACAAAGATATAGAGTGATGATAATCAAGCCAGTGGTGGTAATGCACCTGTAAGCTGGTTGCCAACCACCAATCAAATCTAAAAGAAGGAGGTGCTGTAGTCCTTCTATCATCTTTGCTGTGTCCAATCGAACTTCAACTCTATCTTCAGACATCACTCTTCTTCGTCTCCTCATACTTTACTCTATATCATCACTTCACTCTATATCATCACTCTACACATCTTTCTGTGAGTGTTTGCCAGAATGAAAAGAATTTGGAATTCTAATGTCATCTCTCAAAAAACAAAGTTAAAGCTGTATAGGATGCTTGTGTTGCCTATCTTGCTGTATGGATGTAAAACATGGAAGATGGGTAAAGAAGATGATGGAATGATTGTCTTCAATACCAAATGTTTGAGGACCAGCATGGAGTATTGATGATAGATTGCCTGGCAAAGGATACCACAATTACATGGACTTACTACACTCCCTTACTGCAGAAATTGTGGAAGGCCATCAAAACTGAAAGGTGTGGCATGCTAGTCAATGGTGTCCACTCCTGCAAGATAATGCCCCGGTTCACAACTCACATATTGCCTAAAATAAAAGCATGGTCCTGCAGCTATGAAATCCTTCCTTCTACTTCTTTTAGATTTGATTGGTGGTTGGCAACCTACCCACCTTAAATCTGGGTTTATGCTCCATCTCCATTCTCTGTGTGTGCTTGAGTGCAAGGCTTGTGTGATGAAAATTACATCATCTCCAGTATGCTAGGCTCTGTGGGGCCCCTCCACAGCTGAACGTGTGCAGGCCAAATTTTGTGACCACGTTACCTGTGTATGTTGACTAGGATCCAACCTCCCATTCATGAGGTGGCAGTACCAACAGCATACAAAGTCAAAGTAGATGAACATGAAGAGGAAAACAAAAATGAAGACAGAAACAAAAGCACACTATTATCCCTTCTCCTCTTTCTTTTTTAGCTTCTACCATAAAAGGTAGTAAACACGGGAGCGCCTCTTCTCATCTGCATGCAGTCACAATTGTTGTTGCTATTATGTGTGGCTCCTGCTTTTCTTCTGTTTTGTATGGGGGGGCTGAGAAGTTCATAGGGTGAAAAATTCATAGTGGTCAAATTTGACCAAATGTGGTTTATTTTTCAACATAGTCTCCCCTTCGGTCGACACACTTCTTCCATCAGTGTTGCAGTGCTTGGATCCCTGCGGTTACAAAATAAACCACATCTGGTCAAATTTGACCACGATGAACTTTTCAGCCCCCCCCCTCTTCCCTTTTATATAGCTGGTGAACAAACTGGCGCAGCAGCACATTTGTGCTATCTATTGGGCTGGGCTGAAACTGCAGATGATGCTTGGCCTAGCAGATGAAAAAAGTGAAGAATATATACAGCCAGCTGCACGGCTGGCCTTGTCCAAAGCGAATAGGCGTCATAGATGCGCAGTGGAGGTGGAGTATAAACAAAGCTTTACTCTCCCAACCAGTGACGTGCGGTGAGGTTTGTGGGTGGTGAGGCACTGACTCTTTCAAAGTCAGATTTACAAATACAGTGGGGAAAATAAGTATTAGACACATCAACATTTTTCTCATTAAACATATTTCTGATGCAGCCATTGACCTATAAATAAAAAGACCTATAAAATAATTTAAAAATGTCCTAGGGTTCCAAATGTCAGTGCAAGGGCAGGACAATACAGTACTGCCTGTGCTACAATACCAGTGACAGATGTTTTGTAACTAGTGATTGAGGCCATACACACAGTGGGTAAAATAAGTATTGAACACGCCAATATTTTTCTCATTAAACATATTCTGAAGGAGCCATTCACCTGAGATTTTGACCAGATAACAGTCGCCCTGGACAGACTGCTGTGATGATGATGATGATGATGATGATGATCAGTAACAACCCAAGTAATCCATACATACAAAGAAATCAAGGCAACTGTGTTCACAAAACAAGTTATATATAATAAAGTGGAATGACACAGGGAATACGTATTGAACACTCTTGAGGAAATTCATTTAACATTTAGTAGAAAGCCTTTGTTGGTAATAACAGCTTCCAGATGCCTCATGTATGGAGAAACTAGGCACAGGCATTGCTCAGGAGTGATTTTAGCCCATTCTTCCACACAAATTGTCTTCAAATCTTGAAGGTTCCGTGGGTGTCTTCTATGAACTCTGATCTTCAGTTCGTTCCATAGATTTTCAATTGGATTCAGGTCAGGTGACTGATTGGGCAATTCTCGCACCTTTATTTTCCTTCTCTGGAGCCAGTTGAGTTTCCATGGCTGTGTGTTTGGGATCATTGTCTTGCTGAAATGTCCACCCTCGTTTCATCTTCAGCATCTTGGCAGATGGCAACAGGTTCTTATCAAGGATGTCTCTGTACATTTATACATTTATCTTTCCTTCATTTATATGAAGTCTGTCTATACCATGTGCTGAAAAACACCCCCACACCATGATGCTCCCACCTCCAAACTTCACTGTTGGTATGGTGCTTTGGGGCTGATGTGCTGTGCCATTTCTCCTCCAAACATCCTGCGTGTTGTGACATCCAAAAAGTTCAATTTTGGTCTCATCTGACCAGTATTTTACTGGCTTGCCTAAATGTTGTGCAGCAAATTTTAAACAAGCTTCAACATTCTTTTTCTTCAGCAATAGAGTCTTGCAAAGTGATCAGGCATAGAGCCCATGTCATTTGAGTGCATTACTTATTGTTTTCTTTGAAACAGCAGTACCTGCTAACTACAGGTCTTTCTGAAGCTCTCCACAAGTGGTCTTTGGCTTTTGGATAACTCTTCTGACAATTCTTTTGACTCCTCTGTCAGAAATCTTGCAAGGAGCTCCTGGTCATGGCCAGTTTATGGTTATAGTTTGGGCTGCACGGTGGCGCAGTGGTTAGCACTGCGGCAGCACAGTTTACCCTTGGCCGGGGGATTGTGGGGATCGTGGGATCGTGGGTTCGATCCCAGCCCCCGACCAACAGTGATCTGTGTGGAGTTTGCATGTTCTCCCCGTGTTGCGTGGGTTTACTCCGGGATTTCTCCGGTTTCCTCCCACATGCCAAAAACATGCATGTTAGGTTAATTGGCTGTTCTAAATTGTCCCTAGATATCTGTTTCCTATAGGCCCTTAGAATAGAGGGTTAGCATTAATGAAAGCGCTTTGAGTGGTCTTTGTGACTAGAAAAGCGCTATATAAGTGCAGGTTAGTTAGTTAGTTAGTTAGTTTATGGTAAAATGGTATTATTTCCACTTCTGAATGATGGCTCCAACAGTGCTCACTGGAACATTCAGCAATTTAGAAATGCATCTGTAACCAGTGCTATCATTATGTTTTGCAACAATAAGGTTGTGAAGGTCTAGAGAGAGCTCTTTGCTTTTACCTATCATGAGTTCTTTGTGTTGTGACAATCTGATATCCACAGACCTTTATAAAGGCTATCAGACAGGACATAACCAGCTAAAATTAATTTGCACTGATGGGAGATGGGATGGCTTCCTAAATTCTGATGGATTTCAGCTGGTTTCTTGACTTTCTATGCCTTTTTGCATCTTTTTTTCTTCATGTGTTCAATACTTATTCCCTGTGTCATTCCATTCTATTAAGTATAATTTGTTCTGTGAACACAGCTGCCTTGATTTCGTTGTATGTATGGATTACTTGGGTTGTTACTGATATCTGGTGAAAATCTCAGGTCAGTGTGTTCAATACTTATTTTCCCTGCCGTATATGAACACAATCCACCTTTTTCCTAGCCCCCATGATGCCTTGCGTGAATTATGGGTGCAGCTTCCGGTACTAGTTTAGAAAGTGGGGTTGTCACAGAAACGGGACACTTTTCTTTGTTAAAAAACAATGACTTCAGCATCAAAAATGTGGGAACATGGCCTATTGCACCTCAAAAAGAGTAATATAATCATACGACTTCCCACGACTATTGCGAGATGAGAAATGACCTTAAAAGGTAGCCCTGCAGACAGTTAGCGCCATTAGTTAGCTCCGCTCCTAAAATGCTAATGCTGTAAACAAATAAAAGCTCTGAGATATATCAATGTTTCCACCACAGTAAAGTCGGTTGCATTTTCTTAAAAAATGTTGGACATAATCAAATTTACCTCCGAGCAGACGTAGAATCTAGTCAGAGCCACAAAGAACCACAACACCATGCTTGGGTGTTTTAATGTCGGGGTAAATACAGACAGCTGTAGCTGTTTGTTTAACCCCGAAATTCAAATGCTCATGCTGCTGTCATGCCGTGAATGCTTGTTATTTAACTTAACACATATAGGCCTCTTCTGACAATTCAAAATTTTATTGATCTATATTTTGTGATAATTTTAAAATCAATACATGCTGAAGCTGCTAAAATCAAGTCCATATCGTTCCAATGCAGTGCAACGAATGCAACCCCTCCCCCCCCAAAAAAACCCAACACCTATTTGATATCTTTCTTAGATCTTTAAGCCTTAGGAAGCACACTGTTACTATTTTTAATATTTATTATTTTACTTTATGCAGCCCTGCATCTGGTGACATATATAAACGCCAGATCTGTGACATTAATACAAGTGAAAACATATCTGGTGCTGTTCTGCCTGTACCACCAATCACACGAACAGTCCTTTTTATTTTTCAGTGCATGGTCTATGCATTGTTGTTGAAGCCAGCACAGATTTAGTTGAGGTTTAGGAGTCTCACACCACAAACAGCAGCAAGTAGCAGAACTACACAAAAACATTCAAAAATACAAAAACTACAAGTGCTGAAATTATCTACCACCTGACTACAAAACAGGTATGTGGACTATACATTAAAACAAATTTAAAACACTTTTAAAAACACTATTTTAAATGCCCCACTACTCCACTCTTGCTGACTGATTTAACACCACTTAAGCTAAAACCGGAAGTTGCGCACATAATCGTTCCTAAAGCAGCACCCTCAGGAATAAGGTGGTTAGCAAAAGCTTGAATTTAATTTCAGTTGAAAGTTTGCATGTTTTATGATCTGCTAATTGTACATTATAAAACCCAATGATATTAATAATTTATTAACAAAACAACTATGGCATTTTACTGAATTGCCTCTTGATAGAATGTGCAGTGAATTTAAGCTAAGTTCTGCAATGCATGTCTAGAGGTTTTATTGTGAAGGGAAGAAGCAGAAATAGTAGTACATTGCAGTTGCTTTTGTTTTGCAGAAAGGCAGTTAAAGTTCTGCGACTAACTCCATGCCTCCATGTTTCCATTTCATTCAACTCTCCTGAATATAAACAAAGTGCAAAGGCCCTTGGCTACACAAGTAAATTGTATTAAGTTATTTTACAGACAAATTTTGGGGGCCCAAAAGTGATTATAGACTACTTCTTTCAGGCCAAGGAAGAACTAAAATTTTAATGGCTCAGTGCGCACATTTGCTGTGCAGCCTGTAGTTCCACAATTCAATACAAATTCATGTATATAAAACAAGTATGCATGATCTTACCTTTACTTGTAAATGAAATCCCTCCGCCAAATTCCTCTGGACAAAAATCTCAATGACTTTGTTGTAAAAGTCCTCCTTGTCTTCTTTTAGTTCTAAAAGTCTCTCTGTCTCAATTGAGATTACTGCCAGTTTTGATTGAAAGTCCAATTTTGAGAATTTTTTAACCCTTTAACTGCCCAGATTAAATGGACGGGTCACGCGCCCCCAGTGGCACAATGCAGCAACTGCGCGTGCCAACTTATTGACGTCCCTCGACTATACTGAGAATTTGTACTAATCTATTGATCTGACAGTTTAGAAGGTGGCAGACACATGCCGAAGGAATCATGGCTGACATGGAATATAGCAAAGAAAGAGAAATCCTCATTATTATTCTTCCTTTTTCCGCTTTGAGCTCACACACCAATGTGTATGCCTTCACGATCGGTCTTCGCGGCAGCGATGATGACCGAAACTGCATGAAACAGGAAAAATAGCCGCATAATACAAACGAAATTCACGTGGAATAATGATAAAAGTTTGTAGATGTGGTACACGAGTGTAAATTACTAAGTAAACGTGTTACATCGACCTCGATGTAACAAAAAACTGAGCTCACCGTATCAAGTTGGAGGCGCCCATGGGCGGCATGGATTCCCACAGGAAAAATGCACCAAACAAAAAATAGCCGCTTAATACAAACGAAATTCACGTGGGGTAATCATAAGAGTTTGTAGATGTGGTACACGGTGTAAATGGCTGAGCAAACACACAAACATCGGCTACGATGGACGAAAACGGACCGGTCATGTGGGCGGGCAAGCCCCCCTCCCGGTAACAGGTAAGAGAGAAATATGTTTTTTGTTTTTTTTTGTTTTGTTTTTTTTACATTTTATTGATTTTCTGGTTCATATACTTTGAAGATTAGATAAAAAACATACCCCTGCAGACAAATCGGCGTCAAAAAAAAGGACCATTCTTTATGTAAATGTGTCCAAAGTCCACTTTTTACTGAATTTTGTCATTTATATAGCTACCACAACATTATATCTTTCTAATTGACAGTAAGCCATTATCTCTTGTAACTTTTAAGTTACAGCCTTGGAAATCTGAACTATTTTATTGACAAAATTTTTTACCACTCTTGACCACTGGGGGGGGGGGGCTTGAGTTGCCTTGCATTGCCCCAGGTGCCACATGGCACCTAGGGCAATTAAAGGGTTTTAAGTTAAGCTATAAAATCTTCCATTTTCAGTCTTTATAAACTAGAAGCACAAACAGAGTCCTCGGTACACTTAACTTTCTGATTTTATCTTTAATTAATTTGCCACTTAGCCTCGGCATAGAAGAAGAACAAGAAGTAAACTCCTGTGCCTATGGTGCTCAAGCATGTCCCCCCTTGTTGGAGCAATGGCACTGCGCAGCCTCTGACAGTGATTCTTGAAGTTTTATGCCAGATTAAGAAGACTTAACATGTTATACACACATGTTCAGTACATTACATAAACTATGGAAAAGGAGGACACACAATAAAAGCTCCTACAAACATTACACTTGACATACACAGAGCTGTCACCAGGAATGCGCATCTTGCACGAGCTCTAACCGGGCTGTGAAGGATTGCGCAATCCTTTTGAGACTGCATTTGTTGCTGCTTCACCTGGCCTCTATTCCTTGCATTTGAACAGGAAATGCACAGATTCGGCAATTTTAAATATATAAATACTGTTGAAATTAATGGAATCATTCAGAAATTACATTTAGACCTACAAGACAAATTAGTGGACAAATAATAATATATTTATAATCTTCATTTTTTTATTTTTTCATGATGACCGCACGTCACTGCTCCCAACCTTGCACCATCTGACTTTCACCTCTTTCCAATGATAGTCATTTTTGAAAGGAAAGCATGTCCAAGATGATAAAAATGCTGATTTCAGAAGTCAAGTTGTGACTTCTGACGCAACCTGCAGACTTCTGCAGGCAAGGTCTCCAAGCTACATAAAGTGATGGGAGAAGTGTGTGACCCTTCATGGTACCTATGTAGAGAGATACTAGTAACTGTACCAAGTTTGGTTCCTCTCAGTCCATGGAAAATGAGTCAGAGGAAATCTTTAATGAACAGACCTCTTAGATAAATTATGCTTCATATATTTTAGAAAAATATAATTCCTTCTGAAATAAGTGCTGAATGTCACGGTTGGTGCCGGGGTTGGGCAGATAGTAGGACTCAGATGCGTGGCAGGAGTTTGACATTTTATTAAAGAACAGAAATCAATACAGCTCATGGGCTGGAAAGTAAAAACAAAACAGACAGCAGCAAAACACAAGGCTAAGGCAAGACTAGGTAACAGGCTTGGCAGACAGAAGCGTGATGGTTACGCAAATTATGACGAGGACGCTGTACCTGGGTAAGGAGTGACATTCCTTAAATAAAGCTGCACCAATAAACAGAAACACAAACAGCTGTGAACAATAAAGAAATCAACACAGGAAGAAACTAGACCATGGTCGAAATAAACACACTCATTAACTCAAACTCACAGCCAAAACAAAGAACATAAATGTGACTATAATAATGACAAACAATGGAAAACTAAGGTAAGGATAACTAGAAACAATGTTCTTCAGGTTTACCTGCATCCAGGTTGAGGTCAAGGTCATTGTCAAAGGTGAGAAGATCTGAGCATTTATGATTTCACTAAAATCATTACTCCTTCTAGGCAATTGTTCTGATGTTCAGCAAAGTCACTCACAATGATCCTCAGGTGGGTCTGCATCTAGGCTGTGCTCAAGGTCAAAGGTCAGGAGATTGGAGGACTGTCGGGGTGATTTCACTGGGCAGAGTAAGCGACTCCATTATTGATGATCTGTTCTCCTACATTTTTAGTTAGTTTTTTTTTTTTTGCTAATTTGGTAAAGGCAAATTTTTAATTTGTTTATTAAAATGAAGCAGTTATTGGGGGAAACAAAATACCCAAATACTAAATTTGAACACTGAATACTATAAAGTGGCGGCATCATTCCTGTGTCCAGTGTCAGAAGCATGTTGAGTGGTACTGAAGTAGATGCATTTGTTTCCCTCTTTGCTTAGCCTTAATGCAAGTACAGGATGAATTCAGTTTTCTTTTCAGTGATAAGATAGATGCACTGGCTGAACAGTTGGTGCTATGCACAGACAGCACGTATCGTCTTCCTGCTTTTGTCTCCATAAATATTGATGTACTTGCACTGGTCTAGCAAGGAATTCAGTTTGGATGATGGAATATCAGATTTTGACCACATTCAGAGACAATTAATAGGTGAAAACAAAGGTTCTAACAAAGCGTGTAATATGGTTGCTGATTTTATATGTGTACACTTGTAAAATAATTTAAAAATGTCCTAGGCTTCAAAATGTCAGTGTAAGGATGGGACAATACAGTATATACTGCCTGTGCTACAATACCAATGACAGATGTTTTGTAACTAGTGACTGAGGCCATACATACAGCAGGTAAAATAAGTATTGAACACGTCAACATTTTTCTCATTAAATGTATTTCTGATGGAGCCATTGACCTGAGATTTTCACCAGATATCAGTAACAACTCAAGTCATCCATACATACAAAGAAATCAAGGCAACTGTGTTCACAAAACATGTTATATTTAATAAAGTGGAATGACACAGGGAATAAGTATTGAACATGTTTGGTGAAATTCATTTAATATTTAGTAGATAAGCTTTTGTTGGTAATAACAGCTTCCAGATGCCTCCTGCATGGAGAAACTACGCACAGGCATTGTTCAAGAGTAATTTTAGCACATTTTTCCACACAAACTGTTTTCAAATCTTGACAGTTGCGTGGGTGTCGTTTATGAACTCTGCTCTTCAGTTCGTTCCATAGATTTTCAGTTGGATTTAGGTCAGGTGACTGACTGGACAATTCTAGCAGCTTCATTTTTCTTCTCTTGGGCGAGTTGAGAGTTTCCTTCATTGTGTGTTTGGGATCATTGTCTTGCTGAAATGTTCACCCTCGTTTCATCTTCAGCATCTTGGCAGATGGCAAAAGATTCTTATCAAGGATGTCTCTGTACATTTGTCCATTCATCTTTCCTTCAATTATATGAAATCTGCCTGTACCATGGGCTGAAAAACACCCCCCATACCATGATGCTCCCACTTCCAAACTTTACTGTTGTTGTGGTGTTTTGGGCTGATGTGCAGTGCCATTTCTCCTCGAAACATGGTGTATATTAATCTTGAATACAACTTACCACATCTTTGTACTAATAGAGAACAGCGCTGTCATGGCCGGCTGTGAGGGACAGAAGTTGTGAAGTGGATCTTGTATGCTGACAATGTTGTTCTGTTCTCCAAGTCCATTCGTGAGGCAGAAAAAGTTTTGAGTGTCCTCAATGAGACATGTAAGCATTTTGGGCTAACAATATCTTTCAAGAAAACTAAGACTCAAGTGTTCATCGACCAAGCCCTTGCAAAGCAGACAACCTTGTTTTCTATAGAAGGTCATGCCATTGAGAATGTGACACAGTTTTGCTATCTTGGTCAGATTGTTACCAATGGGGTAGACGGATGCTTTACTGAACACCGTGTGGCCAGTACAACAGCTAAGTTCAATGATCTACATAATGTGCTGACCGATTACAGGGTATCCATGTACATGTGATGAAAGATTGTAGAAGCGTGCATTTGATCTAGACTTGTCTATGGCACTCAAGTGTGGTTCCCTAATGAGAGGTAAATTGCCATACTTAAAGTATGCTGGAAGGAAGGTGACACCGGAAGGCTTGTGATGATGAGGAAGACGCATTTCATTTTGTTTATTCAAATGAAGATATTTTTAAATTGACAAAGACTGTGGCTGTCAAAGATTTTATCACAGTGCAGTATCTCAAGTGGATTGCTCATGTGTGTTGGGATAAAAATGCCAGTCTTACGAAAAAGGCTTTATTTGCATTGCCATTGAAGAAATATTATAGCGATCCCTGGCTGAAGATCAGCAACCTGCTGGGTGTAACATGTGAACAGGCAAAAAAGGTTACCCTGTCCAAATCTGAGTTCTGCAGGATCATAAACATTCGTTTTGGCCTGCCTCCATAGTGACTAATGTCATCATTTGGGGATTCAACTGTACTGTACTGTGGTGTCCAAAAAGTTCAATTTTGGTCTCATCTGACCAGACTATGTATATTCTCCCAGTATTTTACTGGCTTACCCAAATGTTGTGCAGCAAACTTTAAATGAGCTTCAACATGCTTTGAACAAGCATGAAATCTTGTGAGGTGAGCAGGTATAGAGCCCATATCGGTTGAGTGAATTATTTATTGTTTTCTTTGAAATAGCAGTACCTGCTAACTCCAGGTCTTGCTGGAGCTCTCCACAAGTGGTCTTTGGCTCTTGAATAACTGTTCTGATAATACTTTTGACTCCTCTGCCAGAAATCTTGTGAGGAGCTCCTGGTTGTGGCCGATTTATGTTAAAATGATGTTCTTTCCACTTCCAAATGATGACTCCAACAGTGCTCACTGGAACATTCATCAGTTTAGAAATGAACCTCTAACCCATGCCATCACTATGTTTTGCAACAATAAGGTTGTGAAGTTCTAGAGAGAGCTCTTTGTTTCTACCTATCATGAGTTCTTTTAAAAGCTATCAGTCAGGACTTAACCAGCTGAAATTAATTTACACTGATGGAGGATGGGATGGCTTCCTAAATTCTAATGGATTTCAGCTGTTTTTTTTGGCTTTTTATGTCCTTCCTACCTGCTGCTGTCAGACTTTACAATCTAACCTGTACTCCTCATAGAGGCCGTATTAAACATCACAGCTTTGCACAATAGGGAACGTCCCCTCCAATACACAACTTATAGAATTACAATTATTATCGAGGGTGGCAACATCACTGTTCATTCAAACGTGAAATACACTGTCTAGGTCTATATTTATATTTTGCCGGGTAATTTAACTCACTGTAATGCTGTCAATACCATCTGACTGCAATGCTCCTGCACTGTGTATATGACTGTGTACATATGTATATTTATTTACTGCTTGGGCAAACCTATTCTTATCTTATTATCTTATTTACTATTGCTTTAAGTGCTACTATTCCTTTGCTGCTGCAATCCTCTAATTTCCCCATTGTGGGACTAATAAAGGCTTATCTTATCTTATCTTTTTGCACCTCTTTTTCTTCATGTGTTCAATACTTATTCCCTGTGTCATTCCACTTTATTAAATATAACTTGTTCTGTGAACACAATTGCCTCAATTTCTTTGTATGTGCAGTCACGTGAAAAAATTAGGACACCCTGTATAAGCCTCTGTGTGTGTGTGTGTGTGTGTGTTTAACATATATCTGGACATCTGGATATTTAATATCATTGTTAAAAATACTGGGAGATTCATGTAATACAACTAAACAATTAAAAATGAAATAAAGACTTTTGTCCAATTTTCTGTAAAATGTGATTCTAAACAAATAGTGAGGAATAAATTATAACACTCCCCATCTTTTTTAGGACACCCCCACATTCATTCCCACTTAAAATGGCTAAAATAAATGTTAAAAAATGCAAATAAAAACAAAAACAAGGTTGGACATAGCTACGTGAACATTTATTAATGAAGAACTGAATATTTAATGGAGTGTCCTAATTTTTTTCACGACTGTATGGATTACTTGGGTTGTCAATGATATCTGGTGAAAATCTCAGGTCAGTGGCTCCATCAGAGATATGTTTAATGAGAAAAATGTTGACGTGTTCATTACTTATTTTTCCCGCTGTATATCAGCAACATGCCATGTTGGTATAAAAATCATCAGACTTCTGTACAAAAACTTTTTGAAACTGCTCACTTGGCATCAGATAGATCCTTCAGTTCAGTTCAGTTTATTTATATTGCACCTTTCAAGCACATGTGCACCCCAAGGTGCTTTACAGAACCATAGTCAAATAGAAATATATATAAAAAGAGAAGGTTAAAATATTAAAAAATATGTAGGCAAGAAAGGAATTTGATTAAAACAACTATGAGACAATAAAATCACAATAAAAGTCAAACTGAGAGTCAAAATCCCATGAACTCAAAATCAGTGAAAATAACAATAGCAACAACAACAACAACAACATTATTATTAATCATAATAATAAAGGTAATTGTGAGCTCTATCAAAAAAGAAAGTTTTAAGCTCAATCTTAAAAGAAGAGAAGGTATCCATTAGCATTCCCTACCCAGGCAGGGAGTTGATCAGCTCCCAGGCAGGGAGCTATCGGGTCTGATAGCTGAAGGCTCTGCCTCCATATTTACTTTTAAAAGTCTGGGAACCACAAGTAAGCCTGCATTCTGAGACAAAAGAGGTCTTGTAGGGTAATATGGAACAATAAAATCTTTAAGGTTGGAAGGGGCTTGGCCGCTAAGGGCTTTATAAGTAATGAGAATGATTTTAAATTCTATTCTAGATTTAACAGGGAGCCAGTGTAGGGAGGATAAGACGGGAGAAGTGTGGTCTCTCTTGGTGGCACCTGTCAGTACTCTGGCAACAGCATTTTGAATCAACTGAAGAATTTTGAGGGAATTGTTTGGACACCTAGCCAACAGGGCATTGCAGTAGTCTAGCCTAGATGGACAGGATGTTCCTGATTTTGGCAATATTGCGCAGATGAAAGAAAGCAGTTCAAGACATCTGTTTAATGTGTGAATTAAAAGACAAATCCTGGTCTAAAATTACTCCAAGATTCCTCACAATAGTACCAGAAGCCAAGGTAAAGCCATCCAGTGTAACTATATGGTTAGACAGGGAATCTCTGAAAACAATTACAGGAAGTTACCAGTCATCCAGGCCTTTATGTTTTCAAGGCATGCCTGTAATTTCACTAACTGATGAGTGTTTTAGGGTCCATGGCTAAATAGATCTGTGTGTCATTGGCATAGCAGTGAAAATTCATATTGTGTTTTCTGATAATAGTGTTCAATGGAAGCATATACAAGGTAAACAAAATTGGTCCAAGTCCAGAACCCTGAGGAACACCATAATCAACTTGAGAAAGTGTCAAAGAAACATCATTTACATGTACAAACTGGAATCTGAAAAACATGACTTAAACCAGGCCTAAGAAGTTCCCTTGATCCCAATGATGTGGTCAAGTCTATGTAGTAAAAGTTGTTTGGTCAGTGGTGTCAAATGCAACACTCAAATCTAACAGGATGAGCACACAGACAAAAGGCACTACTTATGAGATATGTGGAAGGACGAGGCTGGTTTTATTTCTCAAGACCAGTTTCATTCACGTTCACATTCTCCAACATTCAAAAACAGAAAAGAGAAAGGAACCCCCCACATCTGTCCCTTTAATACCTCGGGACATCAAAGCACAGTCACATGGTCTTTTAATCCCAAATCACAATGTCTCCCCCTCCAGGTCTTCTCGTCTTCACCTAAAGTCCTGGTGGTCAGGAAATCCCTCAAGGCCATCTCTCTGCATACAAAAGGCCAGACTTCACATCCTCCTGTTACCCCTAGGAGGTTCAGACCTTTTGTTCCTCTGAGACGTGAAGCACACAATAAGCATACAGTGATACACATGTGAAGCATATGGAACCCACATATGTGCACTACACTACTCCATTTTCTTCTCTTTCTGACCTGGAAGTTCTATCCATCATCTTAATACATTCTATGGGTAAAACAGACACATGCCTTTTTCCTTTCAAATTCAATTGTTTAACCTGACAAGATCAAACTCTGTATTTAACCTATTCTTTACTGGTGCTGCTGTGCAGTCTCCACGATAGATATTTTATGAAGAAAACCCAAGGTCTTAAGTAAAAAAGAAAAGTTAAAATGTGAACTTCTTTGCAAATCTTTACTAAATTGTAGCCATATGGAATCAAGGGTGCTTTTTATCATCTGTAATAGCTCCACCCTTGAGCTCAGGAAATTGGATTTGAATGCAGATCTGTCTTACATTGTGGCAGAGTCTAGTGTTAAAATCATAAAGAATAGAACACCTGGTACTGCAAACTACATTATGGTTACTATATCTCCTCTTTGTCCTCCTCTATGAACTTATCATTTGACTAACACTCATGTTGGGTGACAGCACTGATTTTGTGTTTGTATTCTTCTGCATGAATGACAGGGATTTAAAGAGTGATCGACAGCCAGTTGAAAATGACAGGGAGGCTCACAGCTGGGGTCTAAAGAGAGAAATCACACTGTGTGTGTGTGTGTGAATACTTGAACAAGTGTTTAATTGTGAGCAGTAGGGTTTAGAATTGGATGAATTGTCTATATCATTTGTTGTCAGTTGACAGTGGGTTTTTCTGGACTAAGATGTATGACTAAATTGGTTAAAATAAGAATCTGAGTGAAGTGGCTACTGTTATTTGCTATATTGAAATGCAGAGCAATAATCAGCTGATATATCAGTGAGTCTCTTTGGAAGGGCACCACCATCTTGCACAAACTTCTTTTTTAGAGCTACCGAAGCTGTGCTTGGCCCGCCAATTGTTTTGTTGTTGTTAAAACATTTGATTAGTGTTCTGTTTTTCTGGGGACAGGCTCCCAATTAATGTTTCAGTTAGGAGGGATAAAGTTAGACCTGGTTAAAATTAGGCTACACTAGCAGAAATTCTAACAGTCAGGACAGTGTCAAGCCACGTTTGCGTTAGCGACAATGCAGTGCAGCTGTGCTTCCAACAAAGTTGAAAAATGCAGATCAATCAGGTGCCCACAACACCACCACGGACCAGTATAGTAGGTTGAAAATACCACATTTATTTTTTTATTTTTTTATTTAAACTGACACACCTCAATTTTTTTGTTAGAACTACTCTAAAAATTGTATTGACATACTGTTGAAATCAAGGTAATTACACTTTTTAGCCAATAGATGGTAATTTGGTGTTATTATGGCTCCATTATGGAAAATTCTGTTCATGCTCAGTTCAGAAATGAACAAGCACTGGCAGAAGAAAACTGAAAACTTTTGTCATCTCTTTTTTAGTTCGCAGATAACTTGTTCCTCTTTGAGTGTGAACATTTTATTAAGTGTTTTGGAATGTTTTACCAGGAGTTTCAGACATTTATGTAAAGGTTAATTGCTTAGGTATGAGATTGCATGTTGTGTATTATTTTATTTTGGGATTGGGGTTATGTTTATGAGCTGGTTATGGCAAGAATATGTCAATATGAAAACATAGTATACGAAACTTACAAATATATTTGTGGCATTAATATACTGCTCACATAGTAAGTATGGGGGGTTACGAAATGTAAATAATGAGATGCCATTGGCAGATATCTTCAGCCGTTTATTTATCTTTTGTTCATATGAAAGACAAAAAATAAAATAGAAAGATGTCTTTACCTTCTTTACGTGTTTCAACTGCACTGCAACCTTCGTGCAGCCTGCGCTGCATGTACGAAGTAGGTACGTACGAAGGCTGCAGTGCAGTTGAAACATGTAAAGAAGGTAAAGACATCTTTCTATTTTATTTTTTGTCTTTCATATGAACAAAAGATAAATAATTAAAAGAAGACAAAATTAACCTATTTGACGTATCTTCAGCCCTGACAAGGTTTTAGGAGCAGGAGATGTTGAGTTGTGCCGAGTATTTTTTTGGAAAACATTAGTACCAAACCTGAGCTATAAGTCTGGAGGAAAACACGTTCACAAAAATAAATCATCTCAATATAATGATATATTTCTAACTTCCAGCAAGCAGAAATTATAGCAGTGGGAAGTGTGTGCAGTCTTTGATATGAAACATGTTATAGCTATGCTAATGCACAGACCCTCACACTTTTTCAAGTAATGTCAGAATGTGGCACAAAGTTTCTGACTGGGTCAGATAAAGAATGTTTCTGTTATAATGTGATTTTGAAAGAGTCACATCTTTATCTCAGCTCCTCCTCTCACCACCTTCTGTCATCAAATCACATTGTTATGTTCACAGAATCTCACTACCCCATGTAGGTATTTTCTGCATTGTTCTGCTTTATCATATTTGGCATGAGCCTCTTTCGTCACTTCATAAATATGTCAGTGAGGAAACTTGGGAAATCACTCTAATCTTTAAGTGTATTAGGGGATAATTAAAAGCTCTAAACACATGAATATTTATTTTAATCAGTTTGCTTTTAAATGTATAATTCATTTCTGGGAAGTTGAAATCAGCTAATACTATGACACATGTCATGAACCTGGGTTTGGTAGTCCCAAACCCAGTTCTGACCTGTGGTTATTTTGGCTCTCTTCCCTATTTATTTTCCATCAGGCGCTTCAGGGAGTCATTTGGGTCCTCGCTCCCTGACAGCTCGGGTATGCCCACCTCCTTCTGTCAGTATCGCCAGCTGATCCTCAATATGGGTGTTCAACACACTTGCACGCACACACTTCATTCATTCTCATTCACACGCTTATACACTCACTCTTGCACACATGTTTTCAATTATGTCCAGCCACACATCCTTTTCTAATGAGGTCTCTTTCCTCATTAGTATTACAACTACTTTAATGCTGTGAGAGTTGAGAGAGATCGCCGGAGGATTATATGTGCTTCTTACACGGCAACGTGTTCCTCCGTGTAAGCAAGTATCATTACCTTCGTTTACTTTCAGCCTGACGTCTTAGTCTTTTCTAACGCTTCAAGTTTGGGTACTCCCTTGGTGTTAGCGGCTGAATCCACCTTATCCTCATTCACCGGACTGCACGCACCGCCCCGGATCGCTCTAGCTCTTTAAGTCTATGTTTGCCTTTCACCCCGTGTTGACAGCAGCCCTGCGGTACTAGACATTCCCCTCCTCGGGCTGTAGAGCATCCAGGTGGTGTCCCTGCATGTCTGGTGGCCTAAGCTTATCATTTTCACTCTCTGTTCATTGTGGGACTGTTTACTGGACAAGATTTGGGTGTTTTTGTTAATAAAGTGCACAAATCAGTCTCTGCTCGTGGGCTTCTTATTCTGTCCTCTGTGCTCCGCGTAATGGCGCATGAGGATTCATAACAGATTGCTCCACCCAGTGTAAAGCCCAGCGGAGAGGTTGTGCACGAGTGTTTTTTCTTCTTTTTTCTCCTTAGTGCTTTTTTCCCCTAGCCTTCACCATGGATTTCTCTGTTTTTGGACTGAGCCCCGAGGAGTGTGGAGTGACTAATCGAGATGTGGTGTTCGTTTCCCGGGCTCAAGCCACCAACTCCCTGGAGGTCAATTTCTGGCTTTTTGACATTGCTGTCAGGGTGCTCCAGACATGCCCCGGTCTTTGGAAATATCTGGGGTTGACGCCATTCCTCACCCTGGTCCACGAGTCACGATGACACTTGGAGGAGATGACAAGAGGGACCATCAGAGTGCAACCACGGCTTTCCACGACGCACTCCCGGAGGACCGGAGCTCGCCGTTCACCTTCTGAGCCGCAGTCCTCCTCCTTCCACCAGACTTCCCGTCCTACTCCCGGGAGGACGAAGCAGGATACTGAGGCAGCAGCGGACACCATCACCAGTCAGGAGTTCAGGCAAGTTCTTCTCTGTTCTCTTCCGATGTCTCCTGAGGTGATTAACCAGATTCCTGTGGAGAAGCTCCAGAATTTGCTACCCACTGGAGCTCCCCAAACTGCTGCTGCCACAGCTCCCCATTCTCTGTCCTCTGTCTCCCTTAACTCTCCACCGGCCCCGGGAGAGAATTGTTGGACGCAAGAGGAGTCCGAGGTCTCGGAGGAGCCAACCACACGGCATGAGGGAAATCCTAGGTCTAAGTGACGGAAGAGGGCCGTCACCTCATCGGCGGCCCAGTACCAGACATCAAGCCCGACCGCTGCTGCGGTGAAGCCCCCCTCTGTGCCAGCTGTCGTACCAGCCCCTTCTGCTTCAGCCACAACCCCCGTTGTTGGGTTGTCCTTCCCAGCCGCTGGAGGGATTGTGTGTGCCACGCCGGACCCGCTCACTCCCATGCCGTTCGGGCCGGCTCCTCCGTCAACCCCCGAGGAGCCTAGAAGAACTATGGGCACGGAAAGGGATGACAACACGCTGTCGGCAGCAGCCAACATCCAGACCCGGGAGGCCAGGCAAGTGTGTTCTTGTTCTACCTTAGTCATTAATGACAAACCTTGTCTGTCCCCCGGGAGAGAGCCTCAGGCTAGGCAGTTGCCTGAGTGCTCTCCCCCTGCTGCACCTATTATGAACTTTTCTATTTCCTCTGTGTCTTCATCCCATGCTTTGGAGTGTCTACCAGCCCTGGAGCTCGATCGTCGGGGAAGGAGGGAATGTGCGGTGCTGGAGGACTGCACCCTGCAGAATCTGTACGAGCAGAGGAGGAGTGCTGTGGCCAACCTGAAGCTGGTGCTGACAAAGGAGCATCCCCAAGCTTCAGTCTTCTCGGACCCAGTGCCACCCAGGTCTCCACCTCCAGACTTCACGCTGAGAGAGTTACCTGCGTCAGGGGCCTCACTGGTGGAGACCATGACTGCTGAGACCATCACACCTGCTGTGGGGGCCGCCGCAGCAGAGTCATCCCCTGGACCAGACCTCCAGCTGACTGGACCCCAAACATCATGGTCAGCATCATCGGAGTCCTGGACAGCGGTAGAGCTCGAGCACAGGGTGTGTGGATTCCACCAGTCCATCGGGTGCTGCACCCCCATCAACCTCTTCCGGGACAGCTGGGCCCATGTCATCATCTGGACTCCCCTTGCCGGGCTCTGCTGCTGCCGGCTTCCCTAACCGTCTCTCCTCTCCCGTTGCCTTTGAGCTCCTTCCGAGGGTCGCCGGAGAGGAGCCGCCACAACCTGGGTTGCCCACAGACGACGACACGGGCCCAGCTGTCCCGGAAGAGGTCGATCGGGGTGCAGCACCTGATGGACTGGTGGAACCCACACACTCTAAATTGCCGGAGTCCTGGAGGGCGGTGGAGCCCGAGTTAAGGCAAGTGTGCTCCATTATGTCAGTTATGTTTATGTCGATGTCACACTTCCCAACTCATGGTGAGGAGGGCCCAGGGCAGCTCGCAGTAGCCCTCAGGGCCACCTCACCGGGCTCTGCCGCTGCCGGCAACCCTGACTTGGTCTCTTTCTCTTTCCCTCCGGGTTCGGAGCTCTCTGTCAGAATCACCGGAGAGCAGCCGATCCCCTTAGAGGCTGCCGAGGATCTGGGTTCAGCGCCGGGGTTCATGGAGAACCCTACCTCCCCCATTGGGGAGGCCACCATGGGAGCAATGAGTTCCCCGATGGGGACCACCACAGGTGCAACAGTGCTCCAGCCGGAGACCACTGTGTGTGCAGCAGAGCTCCAGCTGGAGTCCACCACGGGTGCAGAAGAGCTCCAGCCGGAGTCCACCGCCGGTGCAGCAGAGCTCCAGCCAGAGTCCACTGCCGGTGCAGCCACGTCCCAGACCGGGACCATCGCAGGTGCAGCCATGTCCCAGACTGGGACCATCGCAGGTGCTACGGTCCCCCTGCTCCAAGCTTCAGAGGGCAGGGGGGGCTCCTATGCCTCGGTTTGGCCACCAAGGTTCCCCGGTGGGTAGGCTTCCTCTCTGCCTTCCCCTCCAGTCCTGGTGGCTCCATCACTCTGGTTGGCCACCCGAGAGACTTGGCCTTCGGGTTGGATGGACCATTGGCCGGGACAGGCTGCCGGACGCTGTTCTACGGGCCGCCTGCTGGACGTGGGACTTTGGCAGGCCACCCGATCAGTCACCCCTCGCCATGCCTGGGGCCTGGGAATCTGGTCGACCCCCTGAACTTTGGACTCCTGGGGAGGGGGGGTTAGTTTCCTAGGTGGGGATTGTTAGGAGGGTCACTGTCTTATATTTTGCATATTATTTTTTTGTATTATTCACCGGTTGCTTCCCTCCTAACCTGTTTTCCCCCACCTCCCACCCTGGGTAATTGTTTGTCTCGGGGGGGAGGAGTTCCCTAGTGGTGTGTTTTGGGGTTCAGCTGGTGGTACGGGGGGTGTCTAGTGTCCAGCCCTGGGGGGGGAGGATGTCATGAACCTGGGTTTGGTGGTCCCAAACCCAGTTCTGACCCGTGACTTATTTTGGCCCGCTCCCCTATTTATTTTCCATCAGGCGCTTCAGGGAGTCATTTGGGTCCTCGCTCCCTGACAGCTCAGGCACGCCCCCCTCCTTCTGTCAGTATTACCAGCTGATCCTCATTATGGGTGTTCAACACACTTACATGCACACACTTCATTCATTCTCATTCACATGCTTAAACATTCACTCAAGCACACGTTTTCAATTATGTCCAGCCACACACCCTCACACTGGCGGTCTCTTTCCTCATTAGTATTACAACTACTTTAACGCTGTGAGAGTTGAGAGAGATCGCCGGAGGATTATATACGCTTCTTACACGGCAGCGTGTTCCTCCGTGTAAGCAGGTATCATTACCTTTGTTTACTTTCAGCCTGACGTCTTAGTCTTTTCTAACGCTTCAAGTTTGGGTACTCCCTTGGTGTTAGCGGCTGAATCCGCCTTATCCTCATCCACCGGACTGCACGCACCGCCCCGGATCGCTCTAGCTCTGTAAGTCTATGTTTGCCTTTCACCCCGTGCCGACAGCAGCCCTGCAGCACTAGACATTCCCCTCCTCGGGCTGTGGAGCATCCAGGTGGCGTCCCTGTATGTCTGGTGGCCTAAGCTCATCATTTTCACTCTCTGTTCATTGTGGGACTGTTTACTGGAAAAGGTTTGGGTTTTTTTGTTAATAAAGTGCACAAATCAGTCTTTGCTCATGGGCTTCTTATTCTGTCCTCTGTATGCCGCGTAATGGTGCACGAGGGTTCATAACAACACAGGGTCCTTCTTCTGTCCACATTTCATGAGAATCACTGCTCCTGGGCCAGAGGTCTGCAATCTGTGGCTCTTTTGCTGATAACCAGTGGTCTCTTGTGGATATAAGAACTTAAAAAAAGCCCTCATAAATTTGAGAGAAAATGTACTTGGATAAACAAAAATTTAACAGAAGAAGTTTTAAATTTACAAAAAAAAAAAAATCATAATTTAGGAGTAGAAGTTTCAAATGTAGATGCAGAGAAGTCTCAAATTTACAAGTATTTGTTAAAAAGAAAAATAGCTCTTCAAGAATGAAAAGTTTTATATTTAAAAGAATTATTACCAGTAAAACAATAATAATAAAAGACTAAAGTTTACAAGAAAAGCATTATAAATTTACTAGAAAAAGTCATGATTTATGAGTAGAAAAATTTTAAATGTACCTGTTGAACAGTCTCAAATTTAAAAGAAAATAAAATTTTAGGACGTGTCATGATTCAGAACAGCGTTAGACTCAAATGCAGAGCTGCCAGAATGATCACTCAGACTTGGATAAAAAGTTTCACAAGTTTATTGAAAACACAACAGAAAATTAAAGTGCATAAACTAAAGAAAACAAAACACAAAAATGCCAACTTAAATTTCCAAGATAAGTGCCCCCTGGAGTGCATGTAGCCTATGGGAGAGAGCAGACAGAGGTTATTAGGGACAGATTCTCCAAAGGGAGAATAATGCAGGAAAGCACACTTACTATTAGAGCACCAGAGTCCAGTTGGGAATTCCTGTGAGGACCAGGGGACAGGGGGAAGGCAGAGACCTGGGTAGACGTCATGTATCTTCCTGGTCAGGCGCACACGATCAGCTCCGGAGACACACCTGCAGGTGGCAGCAACCTGAAGAGCAAGAAACACAAGATGAGTACACAGGTTACTCTATAACAATGAGATAAAAGCTTTACTTAAAGCGTGGCTGCAAACCCAAGTGATCCAGTGATGAGCTCTCCACATGCTGGATCTTAAATACGCTGGCTCATCAGATGCAGCAGGTGTGTAATCACACAATTCAATTCAATTCAACTTTTTGTATATAGCATCATTTCACAACAACAGTCATCTCATAGCACTTTCAACTGTAGGGGAAACCACCACAGTTGCAGAAAGACCCCAGCAATCAGGCGATTCCCTGTGAGCAAGTGCTTGGCAACGGTGGAGAGGAAAAACTCCCTTTTAACAGGAAGAAACCTCCAGCAGAACCAGGCTCAGGGAGGGGCAGTCATCTGCTGCGACTGGCTGGGGGGTGAGGGGATAGAGAAGACGAAAAGAACAGACACATAGAAAGCAAACAGTACGATGGGGACTCAATCTTTTCATCATCATCATCTCTTCAATCAGGCGGAAAGTTGGATTTATGTACATTTATTACAAAAATATATAAGGAGTCACCCCAATGGCCACTTGGGGGAGAGGTTACAAAGCACGGCATTCAGACACACCTAGAATCTCTAAAGGATCCATTTCTTTAGGTCTGATATATATAGGTAGGAGAAAGGAGAGGGAGGATGAGGATAAGGGAAGGGACAGAATGGGACAGTCCTGATAATCAAAGCTTATTCGGGCAGATGTCACAGACACTCTGGAGACAAGAATGTAAATCTAACAGAATGTCCATAAAACACTAATCTAAATAAGCTGAGGAGTTTCTGTGCATTCCTGTGACCCGAAACAGGACATGTCAAAGAGATTATAAAAAGTGGCTTAGATCATTCCTTGTACTGATCTTCAGTCTGAACTCTCTGAAATTGCTTACAGAAACATGCCAAGAATATATGAACTTATCCTATATTGAATGCACATATAAACATTAAGCATGGCATATGAAAGGTATGATACTTCTCAAATATAATAATACATTATTAATATCAATAATAATGTAGATAACATGGAATTTTTCTATCACAATCTATGGGAGAGAACAAACAGATGTTAATGACCAGCAAAAATATTTCATTGAGAGTGAAGAAAGGAGTGAAGCTGATAGAAAAATTCCATATTATCCACATTATTATTGTCACTAATAATGTATTATTATATTTGAGAAGTATCATGCCGTTCATATGCCATGTTTAATGTTTATATGTGCATTCCATATAGGATAAGTTCATATATTCTTGGCATGTTTCTGTGAGCAATTATTGGCCTTCAGAGAATTCAGACTGATGATCAGTACAGGATCAGTACATGTGTAAGGAATGATCTATGTCAGGGGTGTCCAACCATGTGCCATGGAGAGCCAAGACCCTGCAGGTTTTACCTCCAACCAGTGTCTTCAACAGCAGATTTCAGTGAACTTCTTCCCACTGATTGCTAAGTGAAAACACCTGCTGAAGAGACTGGGTAGAAGAGAAAACCTGCAGGGTCTTGGCTCTCCATGGCACATGGTTGGACACCCCTGATCTATGTCATGACTCGCCGCTCATCAGCGGCGCCAGCTGCGCGCACACCTGCACCTCGTCAGCGGCGTGGGATATAAGCCACTCTGCCCTGGGCTTCGGCCTGAAGCCGTCTGATCCCGTCGGCCTGCTTGCTGCAAGGAACCCCCTTCTACCAGCAAGACCTTCACGTAAGAATCTCTTACCTTCCTCTCCAGCCTTCTCCCCTGTGCACAGGTGGATTTCCCGGCGGCGGACTTCTCCTCTGCTTCGCCGTTTCCTCGCTGCTGCCACAGGCGCTCCAGGTCGCTGTCTCCCGGGCCTCGCCCTTGTCAATGCCAGCCACCTGCCCAACCAAGTAAGCCAGTATATCCCATTATCCTTCTGTATTGGTTTGGTGCCCGTTACCTTTCTCCCTGTGCTCTCTCCCATAGGGTTGCCCGGCTGCACGGCTTCCTGCCCCCGTGCCTGAAGCAGACGTCCACCACCAATACATTCACATCTCACAGACACGCAGTCACACACTCTGGCTCAAGCTGTTGAATCTACTCTGAGCCTGCGTGTGTGTCTCCTGAGCCGTGCGTTATGTCAATCTAAGCTTTTTTGATAATCACTTTGAAAAGTCCTATTATCTTTTGGGTCCCAGGAATGCACAGGAACTCCTAGTTTGTGATCTAGATTAGTTTATGGCCGGAATGTCTGTGCTTCATTTGTTCATCACCCCGAATAAGCTCTGCTTATCAGGACTATTTGTCTCTCTCCCTCTCTTCCTCCTCTCCCCCTCTCCTCCCCCTCCTTTCCCTTACCTATATATACCAGACCTAAAGAATGTATTCTTTATAGATTTTAAGTGTGTGTGGAAGACCATGCTTTGTAATCTCTCCCCCAAATGGCCACTGGGGTAAATAAATGTACATAAATCCAATTTTCCGCCTGATCTTTGACCTTGAATAATTTAAACTCAGAGTTATTCTAACATTTTGGCACTCCGAACAGTGGATCCACATATCTCCGCCTTTCCAGCACCTCTGCCCAAGTTCAGCAAGTGCACAGCTGATAAAAGAGCTTCCCAGGCTGAGTACAAAGCTCAGTGTTACTGCAGTGAAGGCATTTCGAACCATGGTGCTGGAACTGACTGGGTGACGGATCTGAGAATACTACAGACAGCTTGGATGTAAGTACATTTGTTGTTGTTGTTTATGGACATTGGAGTGAGATTGTCCGGACTGTTTGACACCGCTAAGTCTGTTTAAATTCCTCATTGCAACCTAATCATTGGTTTCTCTGCCACGGTGAGCTCTATTGCAAGATTCCGGGGGAGGAAATCTGAGATTTTCCCCACCACGGTGAGCGTTATTGCAAGATACCGGGAGAGAAAGATTCGTTGCTTTCGGAATTTTATGTCAGTAAGGTGAAGGTTTCGGAAGTTGTGCACAAGACAGGAAAGATTTGTGCCCTTTAGCCACAAATGTTTTACCGCCTAAATACCTAGGCTCTCGACATCTTGTGGAAGGGTTACGTGACCCTAAAAAGTACATTCTCAGGGAAAGATTTGTGCCCTGTGGCCATGACTGCTTATTGTCCAGGTGTCTGGGCTCTCAGCATATTGTGGGGAGGTTATGTGACCCTGGAGAATAGATTTTTCACAGGAAGAGCCGTGCCTTTTACTGCATGTGCTTATTGTCCGATTTTGGGGCTCTAGGCACTGCGAGAGGTTACGTGACCGTTGAAAATACTAGTACATTTTTATTTTGAAAGTTTGTTGAAGCACTAGATAAAAGTTACTACAGTTTGGTTTGGTTTGTCTCTGTGTCACATGAAATCTGCTCTGGTGTGAAACAGTGACAAAGTTCTCCACGGAGGCGGAGAGAGCAGGTTGTAAAATTGTTGTTTGGGATTTTTTCTGATATTTCTGGAGCATAAAAGGGTTGGTTAATTAATTGTTGTCCTCTTGAGGAATGTTTAAATTTATGAGTATTTGAAAATAGTAGTTTTGAGCAAAAGGAGTTGACTAGTGTTGTGTTTTCATGGCAGTGTAGAAGAGGAAAAAAAACAAACAGAAGGAGCTTCACGCTGCAGTGAGAGTGAGTGGTTGCCAGATGTGCGTATTTTCCACTAAAGTTGCCAGTTTCAGAGATTAATTGAAGTAATTTTCACACTGTTGGCATGGATTTGAAGTCTTCATTGTGTGCGTATGTCTTGTCTAGCTCCGACCTTGTGAAAGGAGCATTTCTGTCTGGGCCCTGTATGTCTGTCTGTGTGTGTGAGTATGGTTGCTTGAGAATAAAAAAAGAATAAAAAAACACAGGCTGTGTGGGTGCTGACCAGTGTGACAGAGGAGTGAAAGAGAGATAATCTATATATGGGTATTTTTGCAAAGGTTTGGGGTTTTAACAGTTTACTTTTTTCAATCTAACTTTGCGGGTTTTGACTCTAATGTTGCGTACACAGTGAACTATTTACATATTTTTAAAGCCAGTATTTTCATTTCCTCCAGTTTTTCTTTGGAAAATGAAAAACATTGAGCTATTTTCATTCAATTTTTGACGTATCACTGATTTTTATTGACTCAATTGCCTTATTTCTCTGACTGAAGCATAACAGTGAACTTTACAGGGAAAAAAGGATGCAGAACTATCTCAAAGGGGGTTTTCCGTCCCTCTGTTCCCTGCTCTCGCCTACCAGCCAGCCTCTGGGACCCAGCAAAACAACATCGCACGTGCCCTTCTCATCGACGGCTGAACAACTAAGTTAAGTACAATTGCTTGCATCTTAATCAATGCTACCAGTATGACAATGATGAAATTAACTGAATATTACAATATCATGCTGTCACTTAATAATGCCTAATCACTGAAGGCTATGTGTACACATTATATTACATGATTCAAAGCATAGAAGAGGTTGATGATTACTGTGTTTGTGCATGTGATTTGCCAGTCTACTGACTATCAAACACAGATTTTGGTAATTCTATGTCATATTGTTGCTTTGATTCAATAACACTAAACTCACTTTTTAATAAATGACATATGCAATCTTATTTACATTTTGATCCTTTCACTGTCCATGTAAAAAAAAAAAAAAAGAAAAAAGGAGAACGTGGGAGCAGGCTCTGAGACAGTTCATGCTGTGACGTTATCCCTCCTCTGATCAGAGTGGAATAAATGGCTCAAAACTTGGAAACCGCCTATTGATTATTGATTCATTCTCAATCAATTCAATTTTGATCTATCATTTGGCTCTGAGACGGTTGATGCTGATTTGTGTGAGAACTCAGAAAAAAAAAAACTCTTAAACATGGGTTGTTGTTATGGCAAACATGGCATAAGACAGCCTCAAAATATTCAGACAGGCAGAAAAATAGCTTGTTTTGCTGTAAGAGTTACAGAACACAGCAAGATGAGAATGAAATTTTTGTATTATCAGGAGATGGTAAATTTATGAATGGAAAAGACAGAAATAGCACAAGATTTCTGGCAAAATGGAGAAGGAATTTAATTTCAATGGTAAACTCAGAGTTAATGACTGATTAGCGGCAGATGGAAGCAGCCAAAAGGAGTTGCATCAGACTGACCTAGATAACCTAGAACCTAGAACCTTGACCTAGAACCGTTGCAGGAGCAGGGCACTGAACATCGTCAAGGACCGTTCTCACCCTCTGCATAAACACTTTAAACTTCTGCCATCTGGCAAACGATTCCGGAGCATCAGAGGCAGAACCACCAGACTGATTAACAGCTTCCTTCCACAAGCTGTCAGGATGCTAAACAGTTGATCTGGAATCTCTCATACATACTACTGCACCTACCGACATTATGTATATTATTTGTATATTATAGTTCTGGTTAGTTTTTCAAGTATGTCTCAGGGATGTGTGAATGGATGTGGTGGGGTGGGGGTGAGGATATGTGTGAGTGTGTCTTAAATCATGTTCTTTTACTTACATGGATGCCGAGAGAAACGCAATTTCATCTTGCCTGCACTACAGTTGTATATACAGCAATATGACAGTAAAGGTTGATTTGATTTGATTTGATTTGATAAGGTGATAGTAAACAGACAGAATCAGACTTCAAAGGACTCAGATGTTTATAATAAAGATAAGGAGGCTCAAGGTCTGACGGGTTGTAGGATTTAAGGGGAAAAAAAGCACAGGTTGTAGTATCAGTCATTCTGACCTTAGAAGGTTCTTCTTTCCTGTGCAATAAATTCCTGAACACACAGCGCTGCTCTGTGACCTCGGCCACTCAGGAAAGAGATTAGGACTGCAATTTGCATTTACTAATTCTAACTGCTCCACTGGTTTAAGGCTTCTAATATATGACAATGTTTTGTTTAAACATAAACCTAAAGTAGTGATGACTCATGTCAATTGGTAAAACATTTACTGATTCACTGAATGTTTAGCAAATACTTGTTGTGAATAGCAAAATCACATTACTCAAATAGAAGTTTTAGGTGTTATTTAGAGTTTTTTCTGTTATTCTCCATTCCTGTTCATGTTTTCGTTTTGCATCAACAGGAAAGGGAAAGCATTCACAAAATTTTTTAGCTTTCACCAGGAATTAGATTTGCCAAATTAACGAGGTGAAAAGATAGGGATCATAACATCACCATTACCTTTCAATTTAATAAATCCTTGGTGACATCCCACAATCCAAAGACATGCATGTTAGGTTAATTGGTTGTTCTAAATTGTCCCTATGTAGAGGATGTGCTCAAAGATGAGGCTGAGTTTATTTCTCAGGTTCAGCTTTATTATCAGAACACATACTCTAACAATCTCCAAGCAAGAAAAGAGACAGATCAATATCACATTGCTCTTTTATACTCCGGACATCGAAACTCAAGTCAGATGGTGTCTTAGCAAACATACAGTCACATGGTACTTAATCCCAATCACGCTGTAACCCTTTTGATCCTCCACCATTGTCTCTTAGCCTTCGATGGTCCGGAAATCCTTCCAGGGCTTCTCTCTGAGACAAAGGCCAAATCTCACACCTTCTCGATATCTCCTGCAGACTCAGACCTTTTGTCCCTCGAGACGTGAAGCACACAATAAACATACAGCAATACATTTGTGGAAAATATGTACCAAACATATGTGCCACGTGACCCCCCCCCCAAACGTCTAATATGGGACAAACATAATCAGAGATGCATGACATAAAAACATTACTACATATCAAATATCAATCCACCAGTTGCCTAGGTCTAAACCTCCTGCCGTATCTGTTGTAAGCCGGCCTTGCTGCTTCTGCAGTGGCTTCCTGCACCTGTGGATTAGAACTGTTAGCCAATCTCTGTGGGGGTTCTGGAGAATGCCTTCTCGGAGGTCGGTGCAGTTGGCGACGGGGAGCCCTCACCAACTGCACTTGTTCATCCGACAAAACAAAAGCAGGTTTGAGTCTGTTTATACAAATCAACTCCTTCCTGTCTCCCAAATCTAGCAAAAAAAATGCTTCTCTCCTGTTTCCAGCACTCTGAAAGG
The DNA here is from genome assembly GCA_020510985.1 of Pholidichthys leucotaenia. NCBI lineage: Eukaryota > Metazoa > Chordata > Actinopteri > Cichliformes > Pholidichthyidae > Pholidichthys > Pholidichthys leucotaenia. Next base: position 327,528,503 of record CM035840.1, on the reverse strand, counting down.
TCCATCATAAGGTGGCCGCAAATTTGGGCGATGAGCATCATGTCTAACAAAAACAAACTCCACATTTTTTAAAGCCTTTGGCACAAAAACGCGTGGGAAACTGTGATGAACGGGGCCAGGGAGCGTGTTTGGTCCTGTGTCGCTCTGCAACAGCTGAGCGGGGGGGCAATTTGGCGCAGGATTGTCGGGGAGAAATTCACCAGGTAAACGGAGAGGTTGTGCAAAAACTAACTCAGCTGGGGAGGCGTGCAAATCCTCCTTAGGTGCAGAACGCAACCCCAATAAAACCCAGGGAAGTTTGTCAACCCAATTTGTATCCGTAAGCGACGCTCTGAGGGCTGCTTTCAATGACCTATGAAAACGTTCGCATAAACCATTAGCCTGGGGGTTATACGCGGTAGTGCGGTGGATCTTCACCCCTAGGCTGCGGGCCATCGATGACCAGAGTTTGGAGACAGATTGAGGACCCCTGTCAGACGTTATGTCCGACGGGACTCCAAAACACGCAACCCAAGATGTTAAAAACGCGCACGAAACTTCCTCCGCTGTGGTTGATGCCAGAGGAACCGCTTCTGGCCAACGCGTGGTGCGATCCATCATCGTCAAAAGGTGTGTGTGCTCCTGTGACAACAGAAGGGGACCCACCAAGTCGACATGCACATGATCAAAGCGCTTAGCCGGGATGTGAAAAGGCTCCAAAGGAGCTCTAGTGTGCTTGTGTATTTTGGCTCGCTGACACGCTACGCAGGCTGCTGCCCATTCCTTGACCTGTTTGCGCAACCCCGGCCAAACAAATTTCTTCCCCACCATCTTGATCGATGCGCGCACCCCCGGGTGCGCCAGGGAATGGACCAAGTCAAAAACGCGGCGGCGCCATGCAGCTGGTACCACGGGGCGCGGCCGTCCTGTGGAGACATCGCAGATTAGGGGGGGCATACCGACTTGCTGCACCCTGTGCTCCAGCCTTAACCCTGTTGGTCCAGACTGGAGCGCGCGTACATCCGCATCACTAACCTGCCCCGCGGCCATGGCTGCATAATCTAAACCTACGCGGACCGGGGCTGCGTGCGCTTCCGCGCCGCTATCCTGGCCCACGGCCACGGCTGCCGAGTCTGCCCCCACGGGGCCTGGCGCCGTTACAGCACGCGAGAGACAGTCTGCCACTACATTATGTTTACCTGCGACATGCTGGATATCGGTGGTGAACTCCGATATCGCGGCCAGCTGTCTTTGCTGCCGGCCCGACCAAGGTTCTGAAATCTTGGCCATCGCAAACGTTAGCGGCTTGTGGTCCACAAACGCGGTGAAACGGTGCCCTTCCAGCCAGAACTGGAAATGGCGGATGGCCAAGTGTAGGGCCAACAGCTCCCTGTCGAATGCGCTGTATTTTCGCTCGCTATCGCGCAAGGTTTTGCTGAAAAACGCGAGCGGCTTCCAGGTCCCTGCCACGAACTGTTCAACGACCACCCCCACCGCTAAATCGGAAGCGTCAGTGGTGAGCGCCATGCGGGCCGTTGGGACTGGGTGTTCCAACAAAACCGCGTTTGCCAGGGCTGATTTGACTTGGGAGAATGCGCGCTCCCGCTCCGGAGACCATTCGATTTTATTTGTGGGTTTTTGCTTCTTTAGTGCAGCATACAATGGTTGCATGAGCTGCGCTGCACTTGGGAGGAAACGGTTATAAAAATTAACCATTCCCAAAAACTCCTGTAACGCTTTGACCGTTTGAGGTCGGGGAAAATCTGTTATTGCGCGTACTTTATCGGGCAGAGGGACCGCCTCTTCTGGCGAAACGCGATGCCCCAAAAAATCAATCTGCACCACCCCAAACTGGCACTTCGCTGGGTTAATTATTAACCCGTGCTCTGCCAGCCTCCGAAAAACTTATGTGAGGTGGCTTTCATGTTCGTCTTCGGACGTGCTGGCTACCAAAATGTCATCTAAGTAGACAAACACGAAAGGGAGGTTGCGTAGAACAGCGTCCATCATACGCTGGAACGTCTGCGCGGCACCCTTGAGCCCAAAAGGCATGCGCAAAAACTCAAAAAGCCCGAAAGGAGTTATTACCGCTGTTTTGGGTATATCTTGAGCGCGCACTGGGACCTGATGGTAACCACGCACCAAGTCTATTTTAGAAAAAATGCGTGCCCCCGCCAAATGAACTGAAAAATCTTGGCTGTGCGGAATCGGGTAGCGGTCGTGCGCTGAGGCGTTATTCAACCTGCGGAAATCACCGCAAGGTCGCCACGAACCATCAGCCTTTGGGACCATGTGTAGAGGTGAAGCCCAGGGGCTTTTAGAACGTCTAATGATGCCCAGTTTTTCCAAGTTGGCGAACTCCTCGCGTGCTATGGCCAGTTTAGCTGAGTCCAAGCGACGAGCTTTGCAAAAACGGGCGGCCCGGTGGTAGTGATAAAATGTTCCACCCCATGTTTAGCCACTGTCGCTGAAAACGTTGGGACTGTGACTGCTGGGAACTGAGTGAGCAGTGCGTGAAACTTACCACCTGCAGCTGTGACGTTGGCCTGTGCAGTCGGAGGGGCCACCCGGGCTGTGCAGGGAATAGAGTGAAAAGATTAACCAGACGTCTATTAGCAAGATCAACCAATAAACCATGTGAGCACAAAAAATCAGCACCTAACATATTGAAATTGACTGCCGCTATGACGAAAGTCCACTCGAATGTTCGGCCGTGTAGAGACAGAAGCAGAGTCTTCTCCCCGAAGGTCTTAATCGCCGAGCCATTCGCTGCCGACACCAGGGGACCACTGGAAGGCGCCAGCCGGTCAGCGTAGGAAGGCGTGATGAAACTCAGCTGGGAGCCTGTGTCCACGAGGAATTGCCTCCCTGACCGTGCATCCGTCAGGTAGAGCAGCTTGCTTTTTTCACCGAGAGCCACAGCTGCTACTGACTCTCGGTCTTGGCGTTTCCCGAGTTCTTGAACTGGCACGGTGGAATGCACTTGCGTGCCCTCTCGGCGAAACGGCGATGGTAAAAGCACAGGACGTCGCCCGCTCCGCGTCTCCTGGCCTCCGCCGCTGCTGTCGTCAGCGAGTCCGGTGCTGCAGCCTCTGGCCCCCTGCCATCTCCGGATGTTGCGCTCAGCTCCGCTGCTGTGGTCGTGGCCATGAGTCGCCTATGGGCATCGACGAGTCGCTGTGCCTCCTGGCCCAACTCGTGGTAATCTCGGCAGGCCAGCAGCTGTGAACTGGCCAGGGTAACTCCCACTGCTGACGGTAGTGTCCTGAGTAAAAGGTGGGCGAAGATAAAACCATCATCTTCGGAGTCTCTCAAAGTCAGCATCTTTGCCATCAGGTCTGCAGGTCTCTCGACCTCACCTTCAGTCAACGCCAGGAGCCTCTCTGCTCGCTCTCCCAGCGAGGGGGTGAAAAAACGGATGAGAGCGGCTTTCAATGCGCCATACTTGTCGTCGTCTGGCGGGTGGTTAATCAGGCTCTCCACCCACTGCGCTGTGTGGCTGTCCAGCTTTGCAGCCACATGGTAGAATTTCATGGTGTCCGCCGAAATTCCCCGAAGGTGGAACTGTGCCTCGACTGCGTTAAACCAGGAGCGCGGGCTATGCTGCCAGAAATCAGGTAGCTGGACTGTGGTAGCTGCATTAGCCTGGCTGGCTCCTGATGAGGCCGGTGCAGGAGAATCGTCACCGGCCATAATTCGTCGTAGGGTCACCAGTGTAGAGGATGTGCTCAAGGATGAGGCTGAGTTTATTTCTCAGGTTCAGCTTTATTATCAGAACACATACTCTAACAATCTCCAAGCAAGAAAAGAGACAGATCAATATCACATCGCTCTTTTATACTCCGGACATCGAAACTCAAGCCAGATGGTGTCTTAGCAAACATACAGTCACATGGTACTTAATCCCAATCACGCTGTAACCCTTTTGATCCTCCACCATTGTCTCTTAGCCTTCGATGGTCCGGAAATCCTTCCAGGGCTTCTCTCTGAGACAAAGGCCAAATCTCACACCTTCTCGATATCTCCTGCAGACTCAGACCTTTTGTCCCTCGAGACATGAAGCACACAATAAACATATAGCAATACATTTGTGGAAAATATGTACCAAACATATCTGCCACACCTAGATATCTGTCTCCTATAGGCCCTTAGAGTAGAGGGTTAGTGCTAGTGAAGCACTTTGAATGGTCTTTGAGACTAGAAAAGCGCTATATAAGTACAGGTCCTTATCCCTTATCCCTCATATGCAATATGTAATAAAATAATAAAGGCAATAATTCACTTGTGTTTCTTAACATTACACATTATAATAAACAGTGGGATAAACAACTGGGATACACATTTAAGGGACACAAAACTAATGATGATAACTGGAACATTAGCAAAATCAATTTATGAGGTGATAAAATTTGCACTCCTGTTGATGTAAATACTGACGTGCGGACGGGGGTAGCCTTGAGGCTTCTCCCCCAATTTTTCTTTGCAGGATGGCGCTGACATTTGATCTTTATGGGAGATGTGAGGAGGCCAGACAGTGTGTGACAGGCTCATTGGCTGGGGGGGGGGGGGGGGGGGAGGGGAGTAACAGCAGTGACAGGGGAAAGGACCTCTCAATTGACAAGAAGCTAAGTAGAACAAATGACATTGCATATGACATTGCATATGACATTGCATATCACATATATAAAGCATATCAATTTTAAATGACTTTGACTTTATAAATGTAGTGTTTCTATGACTTCACACTGCAGGATACATCTGACACATTGCAGTCTCACACCTTGCAATGATGTCACTCACTACATAATGGTGTGATAGTGTCACATTTCAGAAATGTGACAGTAATAAGGAATACTTGTGTTGTATGACGATGACTGCTACAGACCTGGCCTGCGCTCCTGGTGCCTCAGGACTACAGTGGGGGCAATGGATCAGCGTTCTCGTCGCACCCTCCGCCAGTACCCGGGCTCGCCTGGGAAAGCTAATGATCCTACCAGCAGACTAAATTCGAAGAGACGACGCCCCTGTGCCAAGTCAAAGAAGAATCCTAGTCACAGTCCTAAAGCCGAAAGCAAACAGCCCCAAGAGCACTTTGTGGTAGGATCTGCCCTTCACATATTACAACTAAACGTTGAAGGCCTATCTGCAGCCAAGCGAAGCCTTATCGAAGTCCTCACCTTCCAACATTTGATTGATGTAGTCTGCCTCCAAGAGACTCATATTGGCACAGAGGAAGCTGGCCGCTTCACCATCAAAGGCTTTGACCTCCTCTGCTATGTTCTACATGCTAAACATGGACGTGCCACCTATGTGCGTTCTGACATAGTTGAAGCAAATCACCTGATAACAACACATTTCTCAGACACCATAACCATTGGTGGCTTCCATATTGTCAATGTGTACAAGCCCCCTAATGCCAACTGGGATCTGCAGGTCTTACCCACCCTACCCCACCCTGCCATCTATGTGGGGGACTTTAACAGCCATCACCCTGACTGGGGGTACCCAGCAGTGGACAGTGATGGGGAGGCACTTTCAGACTGGGCATCCAGAAATGACCTCGCTTTGATATACGACCCCAAACAAAGAGGAACCTTCCACTCTGCTAGGTGGAAGAAGGACTATTCTCCTGACCTGTGTTGGGTCAGCTCTTTGAATGGGGAGCCATATCCTACACAGATCCTCATTCTTGATGATTTTCCACACAGCCAACACCGGCCCCTGCTTGTACACATTGGCCTACAACTTCCAGTCATATACAGCCCAAGGAAGATGCGCTGGAACTTCCGCAAAGCCAACTGGAAGAAATTCAGTGAAACTCTGGACCGGAGCATTGTTACCATCCCACTCCACACCATCACTGTAGATGAAGCATACAACCGCTTCTGCAGCGCAATCTTCAAGGCTGCCCATACTGCAATCCCACGAGGCTACTGACCCCTCTATGTCCCATGTTTGGACGGAGAAAGTGCTGCCCTCCTACAATCCTATCAAACATCAGGGGACCCAGAGATAGCAGACCATCTCATTGAATCGCTAAATACAGCCCGGCGAAAGAAATGGGAGGAGACAGTTGCTGACCGGAGCTTTACCCACTCTAGCAGGAAATGTTGGAGCCTCATCCGTCTCCTAGGAGCTGCACAGAAGCCCCCTAGCCAAAGCCGAGCATCCGTCACACCCAACCAAGTTGCATCCCACCTACTGACTATCGCCAAAGCACCCCAAGACAAAGACACCAGAACAGCAGTTACAACTGAGCTAAAAAAACACCAAAAAATGCCTGTAGAGGAAACGAACCCTGAACCCTTCGAGGCTGCTGAACTGGAGAAAGTCCTACAGAGCCTGAAATGTGGAAAGGCAGCAGGATACGATAACATCTTCCCAGAATTCATGAAAAATCTTGGCCCCCGAGCCCTAACCTGGTTGAAACAATTCTACACAAGGATCACACAAACAAACTCGATCCCAAAGAAATGGCGGACAGCAAAGGTCATTGCCATCCCAAAACCTGGCAAAGACCACAAACTACCAGCAAGCTACCGCCCAATCTCCCTACTCAGCGTTCCTTACAAAATCATGGAGCGCCTAATACTGCAACGCATTTCCCCAGAAATAGAGGATATTCTAAGTGTGGATCAAGCAGGTTTCCGCAAGGACCGCAGTACAGGAGAACAAGTACTGGCCCTAACCACCTTCATCGAAAATGGCTTCGAGAGCAGACTGAAGACAGGGGCTGTGTTTCTCGATCTTACAGCCGCCTATGATACGGTCTGGCACAAAGGCCTCCTCCTGAAACTTATAAAGGCGATCCCTGCTTGGGCAACAGCAATTATAAAAACCCTGCTGACCAACCGAAGGTTCAGAGTCCACCTCAGTCAGAACACAAGTGCATGGAGAATGCAGAAAAACGGACTCCCACAAGGCTCAGTTCTAGCTCCAACTCTGTTCAACCTCTACATAAACGACCTGCCTACTACAAAATCCCGCAAATTCATCTATGCAGACGACATCTGTTTGGCATTCCAAGCACCAGACTTTGAACCACTGGAACGGGTGCTCACGGAAGATCTTGCCAAACTGGACCAGTTCTGCAAAATCTGGCGCCTAAAACCAAGCCCAGCAAAAACCGTCTCCAGTGTATTCCATCTCCACAATGCAAAAGCTGCCAGAGAACTAAACATCCACCTGAGCGGACTCAAGCTTAAGCATGCCCCAAATCCAACTTATCTTGGAGTGACCCTTGATAAGACCTTATCCTTCAAGGAACATCTAAAGGGGACGGCTGCTAAGGTGAAGGTATGAAACAACCTGCTCTGCAAGCTCGCTGGTGCAAAATGGGGGGCGACAGTCTCCACCCTGCGCACCTCAGCACTGGCCCTTTCATACTCTGTAGCAGAATATTGTGCCCCTGTCTGGTCCAGGTCATCTTACACACACCATGTAGACACCCAGCTCAACTCAACCATGAGAACTATAACTGGAACAATCCGCTCAACACCACTCCCCTGGCTCTCTGTACTGTCAAACATAGCCCTTCCACACATCCGGCGAGCAGCGTCAACTCAAAGGATGCTCCAAAAAGTTAAAGATTTTCCTCACTTACCAATCCATGCAGATATCTACACCCCACCCACTGCCCGACTTTCATCCAGACGGCCGATTTGGAAAAACCCTCCCCCAGCTGACTTTACTATCCAGACAGCTTGGCAAGAGGAATGGGAGACCAAGGAGGTCCCAAACAAACAGCTGGTGATAAACCCCAACCAACAGGTCCCGGGCACCAACCTCCCAAGGAGACAGTGGTCTACACTCAATCGCTTCAGGACTGGACATGGCCCCTGCTTGGCCAGCCTTCACAGATGGGGCAGTAGTCCTAGCCCACTGTGCGTATGTGGAGAGGAGCAAACAATGGAACACATCATAGAGGTTTGCCCACTCCAAAGACTGGAAGGAGGATTACACACCCTCCATACAGCAAACCAGGAGGCAACTGCTTGGCTTAAGGACTTTGCATTCGCTAAATAAAAGGACTACAGTCCACACCATAATTTACCAAGGAATATAAAATAAGGCATTCCTTGTACAAAGTTAAGCCACATTCTAATTAGGCAATATGTCCACCTTTCCATTGATTGAAGGAGTGTGACACGATCTTTCACAAGGATTCAGTTACAAAAATTCAACCTGTCTGTGTTCAACCGGACAAACTGATGTGATCTTAGTGACTAACTCAGAATGGTTGTTTTAAATGCTAAATCATATCAAATCTGCACAGACAGCTATATTGCTTTATCCTAAATGGAATTTGTAAATTAGGTCAAGAGATGACACAAAAGAAGCCATGATTATTGAAATCTCATTTTTTTAAAAAGCGAGAAAAAGGAGATATACTACTCAAATTTTCATCTAAATTAACTGTGTAACACATAAACAGTGGTAACGTGCTTCCATCTAGTAAATAGACACTACCCATCAAGCAAATACCCTGTAACTTTGATGCATGTGCGTCTCCAAACACCAAAGGGGGGAGGGGATACCAAAGAAATTAACTAGAAAAGCACTCGGAGAGCGCAGACCTCCGCCAAGCGCCACAGTTCCCCCCATACAGTGTTTGTGTGTACGTTGTCAGATTCCTTGACCATGAAAACATCTGAGTAGCAATTGGATTCACAATGATAGGATTAGTGGTTCAGTAGTAAAAGCATTACCTCCTTGGCAGAGGTAATAAACTGAAGTGTTGGTGTTGTGTCCATGTCCTGCATCTGCAAACTCCCAGGCTGGGGGCGTTGCAATTGAATGAATGAATGAATTAATCTTTATTTCGAATAGATTAAGAGTACAGGTTAAAAGAAAGTGAATAATATAACAAAGGGGGTAATAAAATCCAACAAGGTCAAATTAGACAATAGCTCCTCTGATTATACAGTTCAACATAAGCTATCCAAAATATGTGATGGCTGAATCCGCAGCTTATATTGCCCACCCATGTTCCATCCAAGAATTCAAAAGAACAAACAAAAGAAGTCATGACACAACTGCGTACAACCCACAGGCCAATGGGTTATGTGAGCGTTTTAGATCACTGAAAGCAGCACTGAGGGCTTCACTGACGGATGCCAATTAGGTAGACGGGTTGGTGTGGGTTTTATTCAAAATTCAAACGTTTATTTCAAACTCAGGGTTCATATTAAATGCAGAACTAAAAGGAGTAGAAAATAAATAAATAAATAAATAAAAGTATATACAGATCAGCAGACAGTCGGCGGTCTTGTAACAACAATAACATAAAATATTGGACTCAGTATAAAATGGAACGCCACCACTTCCAAATGCTGGAGTGAAGTGTGAGTGACGAGTTGACAATTGCTGATATAAGATGATTGTTACATGGCAGCAACCTTCTCATCAAACTGTAAACATTGTTACGTATCAACTCGCCAAAAGACGGAATGTTCACAGACACAAACATCTTGCTTGCACTCGACCTTCGTGGTACATCTAATCTTTATCTTTATTGGGGTTGCGCTCCGTGGCCAAAGATGATTTGGAAACTTCCCCGGCAGAGAGCTTCTTTTTGCGGAGCTACTATGGCTGACCAGGGAATTTCTGCAAAATAATCCAGCGGCGGACAGCTGGCCATCTGAGCTTTTGCAGCGTTGCGCAAACACAGGCACACAGCACGCTGGCGAGCAGCTCATTTTTGCGCAGCGCCTATGGCTGGCCGGGGAATTTCTGCCAAATAATCCGGCGGCGGACAGCTGCCCGTCTCAGCTTTTGCAGCGTCGCGCAAACACAGGCACGGTGGAGGGCCCAGCCCACCAGTGTTTTCCGCATGCTTTTGTGCCTAAAATGTTGAAGAACGCGGAGTTTATGTTGGTCAGACACGATGACCAGCGCCCTCCATTGCGCCTGCGCACATGTTGAAAATAGCCGTATGTCACAGTGTTAAAGAATGCTTTAAAAAATTCCTGTATCCAGACGGTGATCCAGATCATCCCCAAAATTTAATCAGTTCTTCCTTGTACCATTTCCAACAACGCCTGAAAGTTTCATGGAAATCCGTCCAAGACTTTTTGAGTTATCTTGCTAACCAACAGACAGACAGACAGACAGACAGACAGACAGACAGACAGACAAACAGACAAACACACAGACAAACCCCGGCAAAAACATTACCTCCTCCTGGCCTTTTCGGCCTGGCGGAGGTAATTAGCAAAAAAATAATTAGCAATCCTCATAAAAAATAGATAATACATAAAAAAACTATCAGTAAATGATCAATAATGAAAAGAAAAAACACAGATCAAACCGCTTGGTAATGGAATCACAACATTCAATAGGAGTTAAAATTTACATCAATAAATTTTCAGATATTTAAGAAAATATTTGCAGATTACTGTAAAAAAAAATATCATGTTTATAAGAAACAAGGTAGACTGATAAGGAAGAAAACCATGCAAATTTATGAGAAAAGTTCCAAATGTCTAAGAAAAGTCCAACTTGTGCTGAATTTATGTTTACTGTGGGACTTAATTTAGAATCTCCTACAAAGACAATACAGATTCTTATTTAAGGGAACAATGCTTTAGGGAGCTCAAAGCAAAATAATTTGATATTCCCTATATAAACTTAGTCTTTTGAAAACCTTTGCATGAATCTCATTGAGCTAAATAAGAGTGAAGGTAAAAATCTTTAGAAACTATTTACATACTTTTTGAATATACAAAGGGTTTCCCCTGCACTAATCCGAATACTGCTATGGTGACACTGAAACCTTTAACTGAAACAATATCAAGATTTAAAATAGCTGAAATGATTTACTTAGATAATGGAAAACATTTACTAGAATACACTTTATAAATCAAATCATGTCACATTTAGGTACAGTTCCCGAATTATTAGTACCAAATATTTACCTAGGAAACCATTTAGCTTACCAACAACAATCTACAGGATTAGTATAATACACAATTAAGAAAAATAGGGAAATTGTGAATGGCAAACCCTATTATTGAAGCAATTTAACTTAGGTGATGAGGAAGGGTTTCTGGGTGATTACATGCAAAGAATGATAACTAACAGCAATGTTATCCATACTGCCCTTCCCAGGAGGGACCATGTGACAAAGGAACTGTGGGAGGTGCACCCATCTCTTGGGTGAACCAGGGGATCTGTTCATCACAGGAAACTGGACCAAAACTCCCTGGCAAGGACAGCACAAAGGTTATCTGGCTGACCTGAACAGCCGCGGAAAGCGAAGGATGTGGCACTTGGGTGCATCTGTTTTACCCTACCTGAAACCCTCAGCAAGAGACTGTTTAACATATATATTGTACACTTATTTAAAAGAAAACAACAACAACAACAACAAAAAATGATTGTTTAACTGTTTCTCTATGCAAGTGCCAGCTGATGGCTTGGCATCCAGTAACGACTTTTACTAATAGAGAAGCAGGCTGTTTGTTTATCATGACAAGGGAAGAATATAAGGGAAAGAAAAGTGCGGTTAGTGTTGTTACCTTATCATCCTCATCATCCTCTAGTAATACTTAACATTGGTTATTAAGTTGTTCCATTGCTTACACACTGTAGAGAATTGTTATGTTTACTCCTTAATAACACTAACAGTTAGGAAATATCTTTTATTGCTAAAATGATGCAGCTACTACAGGCTGTTTTTTTTTTTTTTTAAGAGAGGCTATATACAGAAATAACATGACAAACTTCATTTTAAATCACACCTGGCACAGCACATCACTCCACTGATTAGAAACATGATGACACTCCTTACTTTGCGAATGCAAGGTTAATTTCATCAGGAAACTCCTCTTTTTGAAGTGGTGATGTCCCTTTCCAGCAGCTTAACACTCTCTCAGTGTGCAACGGCTTACAGTGCGTCTCTCCCCTGTACTGCTACCCTGCTTGACCAACGAAGCGAGCAAGTGTTATACCAAGGATCTACATTGTCAAAGGTCATTGAGTCATTGGGCGTATTCACACCTGGCCAGGACACTGGGCAGGTTTGTGTACCCCCGTTTTGGCAAATGACTGTACCCTCATCATGTCGGCAGGGCAGGTGGGCTGGGTGGAGAGACATGCTTTTCTACCACATGATGCCATTTATGAAGCATGAATGCAATTCCAAATGGGAAGTACAGGAGTGAGGTTTTTGTTCATTGTTTCTTTGAGTGAGAGTGGAAACAAAATACCTTAGGGATTAAAACACTTAATTATAGACTACAATCATTTACAAAATTATAACAAAGGATAGGATGGTTCTTGATCGACTAATTGCCACCCGTAGGGGTGTATACCCTATTATAGGAGGTTATTGTTTTACTTCTATCCATGGAAATGATGCAAATGGTCATATTAATACCTCGGATACACATAGCTTCATTGCTTTGCAGGCAATGATAACAAAACTGATTAAGTTAGTGTTTCTCTTAATGGAGAAGTCTCATCATAAACTTGGTAATGATTTTTATAACTTCAGATTTTTCTTGTGAGTCCTTAATATGATGATGAGGTTGATTATTGTAAGCTGAGCGATATGTCTTCATACAGCTGCTGCAGATGATGAGGATGGTGAAAGGGGTAATACTAACCTAAGGAGTTTGAAGGTTGCAGTATAATTTAAGGCTGTTTCATATTATTTTCTATGTTCTTATTTGACACAGTCTAAGATTAATTTTGATCATATTACACATGTTCACTCTTAATGATGTATTCTACACACATTTTTAACTTGAAAAGACACATAACAGCATGTTAATTCTTACACATATCCTTATATTATTTCATTCACTTTATTTTACTACCACTTTGGTTATTATTCTTTTAATCCTGATGGTTTATTAAGCATCAAGGGGGGATATGATAGAAAAATTCCATATTATCCACATTATTTTTGTCACTAAAAATGTATTATATTTGAGAAGTATCATGCCGTTTATATGCCTTGTTTAATGTTTATATGTGCATTCCATATAGGATAAGTTCATATATTCTTGGCATGTTTCTGTGAGCAATTATTGGCCTTCAGAGAATTCAGACTGAGGATCAGTACAGGATCAGTACATGCATAAGGAATGATCTAAGCTACTTTGATAATCACTTTGAAAAGTCCTGTTCTCTTTTGGGTCCCAGGAATGCACAGGAACTCCTAATTTGTGATCTAGATTAGTTTATGGCCGGAATGTCTGTGCTTCATTTGTTCATCACCCCAGATAAGCTCTGCTAATCAGGACTGTCTATCTGTCTCTCTCCCTCTCTTCCTCCTCTCACCCCTCTCCTCTCCCCTCCTTTCTCTTACCTATATATATCAGACCTAAAGAATGTATTCTTTATAGATTCTAGTGTGTGTGGAAGACCATGCGTTGTAATCTCTCCCCCAAATGTCCATTGGGGTAAATAAATGTACATAAATCCAATTTTCCGCCTGATCTTTGAATAATTTAAACTCAGAATTATTCTAACAGAAGCCCAGTGCATTATTCGAGGTCCCCCGGCTGTCTAAACCTATTACCAGCATAACTAAGGGCGGGTTCAGAGACACATGATCCCTCCCTAATTGGAGGCTATATCAAAAAGGTAGGTTTTAACCCTATTCTTTAAAACAGAGATTGAGTCTGACTCCCGAATCCAGATTGGCAGCTGGTTCCACAGCAGAGGAGCTTGATAACTGAAAGCTCTGCCTCCCATTGTACTTTTGGAGATTCTAGGTATTACAAGTAATCCAGCATTTTGGGAACATAGTGCTCTGTTAAGATAATAGGGTAGTATCAGATCTTTTAAATAAAAAGGGGCCTGATTGTTTAGAGCTTTGTAAGTGAGAAGAAGGATTTTAAACTTAATTCAAAACTCTATGGGAAGCCAATGAAGGGAGGCCAGAACCGGAGAGATATGATCTCTCTTTCTAGTACCTGTTAAAACTCTTGCTGCAGCGTTTTGGATCAGCTGAAGACTTTTTAAAGATGTTTTAGGACAACCTGATAATAAAGAGTTACAATAATCTAATCTAGAGCTAACAAAAGCGTGGATCAGTTTCTCAGCATCATTCTGAGACAAGATGCTTGACATGATTTACGACCCAAGAGACAGACGCTGACACGAGTGATTACAGACAATTATCTTTTATTGTTAAAGTGTGAGTGTAGTGCGTGAGTAGATGTATGTGTGCCCGTCTGGTCACTGGAGCTGAGCCCGTCTTGTGGTGACCTGACAACCCTGGAACACACAAGCACAAAGGTTTCTGCTGTACAATAACAATAACGGCGTATATGCTGCAGGTGCTTACTGGCAGGTCCCACAGTGTAAGTCCGGCTGGCTCCTGGCGTCCGTGTGACGTAGTGCTCGAGGTGCCCGGCGTTGCGGGGGTGAGGAGGAGGAGGCTGTGCCTCGTCAGCTGAGGAGGATTGTCCGCCGCCTGGGAGGTCCACCTGTGCACAGGGGAAAGAACTTGCAGATGATGAGTGCTGGGTTGGCTTACGTGGCCTGGCTTGACTTGACGTTCGCTTCTTGACTTGTGGTCGAGATCTCGGCGCATTGCTTGGCAAGGGAGACAGACGACTCAGTGCTGAGGAGTCCACGCATTGGGCTTTTAAAGCCCGCTGATTGCCACCTGCTGGAGTGAGCGCAGCTGATGATGATGATGCTGATGACGGCCTGGCGGCCATCATGACAATGCTCCTAATCTTTGTCATAAGCTCCGCATGCGCTTTTCCACAGCGCACGGAGGAGGGGAAAAGGACAGATGGATTTACGTGCAGGTTCACCAAACACACATTTATTGACACCCAAAGTGAAAATACAAAAAGAATAGACAGCTCCGGTACACTTAAGAGTCCTTCAGGACGCCCAACACACACCGATGGAACATACTGGGCAATCAGCCAAAGCGTAGCGGCACAGCGGCGAACAGAAACACTAACAGTACTCACAGTGAGGGGGCAGTCCGAGTAGTCACAGCGTTTACCAGCGAGCACACACAACAAAAGTCCTTTAGAAGACGTGACGGTTAGGCGGCGAAGGAAAACCATCTAACTCATGCATATAATGGTCCAGCGGTGTTTGTCTAGCAAAGAGCTACTTAAGTACAAACACCGCTGGTCTAACAAATTGAGAACACCTGGGTGAGGCGCAGGAAAGATGATTACCGGGGTGAACAGCTGATTGTCAGAGAAAGAGGGGGCGTTGCCGGACAGGCCAGAGCGGCAGCTACAGACATGACCAGAAACCATACACAAATATTAAAACAACGTGAAATCAAAACATAGCACCACATGATAAACCCACTGCTTGAGCCACCAGGAACGATCAGAACCGAGCCCACAGGAAACACAGGCTCGGTTCATGACAATCGTGGCAATATTACGCAAATGATAGAAGGTAGTCTTAGAAACGAATTTAATGTGTGAATTGAAAAACAGATCTTGATCAAAAGTAACTCCAAGGCTCCTCACAGAACTATTCAGAGAAAGAGTAACCACATCCAAACTAAGAGTTTGATTTGGAAAGGTATTTCTAAGGTTTTTTGGACCAACAAGAATGACTTCAGTCTTATCTGAATTTAATAGCAGGAAATCACAAGTCATCCAAGCTTTGATTTCCTTAAGACAGGCGTCTAACTTGGCAACTGATTACTATCATATGGCTTCATTGACAGGTATAATTGTGTGTCATCTGCATAACAATGAAAATGTATAAAGTGCTTTCTAATAATGTTGCCTAACGGAAGCATATATAAACTAAAAAGAGTAGGGCCTAGCACAGATCCCTGTGGAACTCCATGACTGAGCTTTGAGTTGGAAGAAAACTTATTATTGACATGAACAAACTGGAACCTATCAGATAAATAAGATGTAAACCACTGCAACGAAGTTCCATTAAGTGTGGTGATCCACGCTGTGTGTGCCTTTGCCCTAATTATCTTTCACAGCTGCGGGCACACCTGCATTCCCTCATTAAGCACCCTTTATAAGGAATGCTGCCCAGAAGGCAGCATGGAGACGGCTACGCTGTCTCCCAGGACGAGGTCTTCCTCCACAACTCTACAAGTTTCCTTGCTTTTCTACTACTTCTCGCCTCATGGGAGTTCCGTCTCCCCAATGCCATGTAAGCTTTTTCAGAGTCTATCTCTGCAACTGCCTATTCTCCCTTTGTTCCCTGTGCACAGGTGGACCACCCTCCAGGCGGACCTCTCCTTCCTCCTGACAGCGGACCTTCGTCTGTGTACTGTCATGCCTGGCTCTCACGAGCCAGAAAGGAGATGCGAGGGAGACCAGTGAGTTTGCGTAATTTATTACTATTAACACACAAAGTACAAATACAAAGTAAAGAGCCACGTGGGGCTATAACACGCACAACACAAGATAACAAATAGAAAGGAAAAGAGCCACGTGGGGCTAAAAATACGCACAGAACTAAGGACAACGTACAACCCAGAAAGAAAGGCTAGAAAGGCGGCGAGGGAAAATACACGCCGAGTCGCAGCACTTACTTAGGGTGAAGCACCGAGGTAACGGGGAACTGAAGCTAGACATAGGAACTCCAGTCGTGGAAACACAGGGCACGTCTTTCCATAGTGAGGTCGCAGCGACGAGTAACTCTCGGCTGCTCGCTTAAGTGGGGAAGATAATTAACAATGGGAGACAGCTGTCCCAGCGCAGCTGAACTAGACAGCTGGGGATCAGCTGGGCGCTGTCAAAGTACGGGCCTTGTAAGACCCGGCACGGACTACCACGGAGCAGGAGCGACACTGGACAACCTGAACGCGGAGAAGGATAGCGTTCAGGTTGTAACAGTACTCCTCCCCCGAGCAGCGCCTCCTGGCGCAGGCTTAACCCCCCCCCCCCCCGAGGGGAAGACCAGAGAGGGCGGTGGGGGCCAGGTCTGGGGGAAAGCGAGGGGCAAGGAAAAGGAGGGAGAGAAGAAAAAAAAAAAAAACCTAGGTACAGTATAGACCCTGACACCATTATAATTTCAAACAACAAATCACTATCACCCCCTCCTCTGCAGAGGCCGGACGGTCAATGCAGGCAACCACAGGAGGTGGGGAAAATGACAAGAACCAAGATACAAGGGCAAAGCGACATAGTCATGGAAAAAAAGCTCACAATAACTTAGGGCGAGGACAATAAAAAAAACTCATGTCCCAAAGGCCAAAAACCACAAAACTCTGAACATATGGCTGAAAGAGACTTACACATGTAACCCCGGCCAAAACAGAATATATAAAGGAAGCAACCCAGGCATAAGACCTAAAAATAGGGCCTGAGGCCGCAAACTGGCATAAAGATACAAAAAATCAACTCCTCAATCACGTATTAGCACAAAACAGAAAGTCAAACAGTCTGGAGGAGGATATAGATGCAGATGAACAAAACAACTCTGAATAAGGCCAGGCAATGTGAGGCAAAAGCTACTTAAAGGGCTAACTGAAATAAGAGATCATACTGGGATTATAAACATAGAAAATAGTCTAAGGAAATCTTAGTTATAATGACACCACAATAAGAACTCTAGGGCAGAAAGTTCTTTGATGTCCAGAATGGGATTAAATAACGGAGGACAATCAAACACAAGGCTATGAACAGTCAGTCAATTCTTCAGGAACGTCAGCAGGTGGAGCGGGGCAGGCGGTGACAGCTTGTCCGGCGGGCGACCCGAACTCCACCAGGCCAAGAACCACAATACCAGTTCGGGCGGCCTACCAGAGTCCCAGGCTAGGAGACACAGTCTCTCCGGAGGCTGACCCAGATCACCGAACCAGCCAGACGACTCCCTAGGCGGTCGTCCCATGACCTCAGACCACCGAGAGCTGAGGGAGAAGTTCTGGTGCAGCTTCCTCCCTGAGGGAAAAGGCAGGAGGAAACTGACCCGGGTGAGAGAAACCCCAACAGTGGCAGGGGGAGAGGAGATGGAGGCAAGGGGCAAAGTCAGCCTGACATCTGAAGAACACATGGGCAGGGGGAAACTGGCCCGGATGAGAGGAACCCCAACAGCGGCAGGAGGAGAGATGATGGAGGCAAGGGACGAAGTCAGCCTGACGTCAGGCGAACACAATCCTCCAGCTCCCTCACTGACCTTTACCTGGACCGGCGCAGCACCCCCGGTGGACTCCGATCGGGCCGGCGAAACACTCCCGGTGGACCCCGACTGGGCCGGAACAGCATTCCCGGTGGACCCCGATTGGGCCGGAACAGCACTCCTGGTGGACCCCGATTGGGCCGGTAAAGCACCTCCGGGCGCAGCATCTGAGGCGAACACCGTGCAGAGAACCGGAACCTCCGAGATGGCACCCAGAGCAGGTTCGTCTCCAGTGACCCTGGGGAGAGGCTCAGAGGGACAAAAGGAACCGGGATCAGGATCACCGGCAGCGGCAGAGCCTGGCGAGACAGGCTCGAGCGCAGCAGAAGGCTGCACCCGGCCCGGCCCCCCGAGAGACAGGCAATAATGCTCCAGAAAATAAATGAGAGAGGGAAAATAGAGCACTCGCCTGATCTCGGGTTCTACCGCCATCCAGGATTTCGATGCTCCGGGTTCAGCGTGCAGGACTCCGTCCTCCGGCTCCCACTCGACTGCGAATGGCTCCGCAGCCGGCATGATGGTTTCCACAGTCAGACGACCTCCAAACGCCGAAGACCACGTCGACAGCCCGCATGGCGTGGAGGCAGGAGATCTGGGCTCTGCTGGGCCGAACCATTCCTCCGTGGAGACCCGGGGACGCTTAATCGTTGGCGCTGGCTCCAACAGGCAGTTCGACATTCTCCTCTGCCCATGACGTGGCTGCGGGGCTGGGGCGAAACCTTCCAGGGCCGCAGGCCTCCTCCTCACGCGGCGGTACAGACCTGGCACCGGGGCACACTCAGGGGGAAGAGACACAGAGGACGCAGGTTCATATTCTACTTTTGCAGCGGGAGGAGAGAGCTCAGGGGACTGTGAACCCTGAACTCCTCCCCCAGGAATCAAACAAGGCAATTCACTCATAATGGGAGGAGAATGAAAAGACACTTGCCTGATTCCCGGAGAGTCGGTGGAATCCACTGCAAGGGACTTGAGTCTTTCCTCTCCCAGCCGGATGGAAGTGGAGGACCCCCCGGACAGACGAGGTGGTGCCTCTCGCACCGGATCGGGACCGGGAACACCTGGAGGTGAATTCGCGCTGTTCTCAGCAGCCGGAGTGAATGACGAAGAGGGGAGAGAAACAGCTGAGGAGAACCGGGGGCCCAGAGCTGACGGGACAGCGGGAAGAGTGGGCCCAGGAGCGGGAGCAGCTGATTCGCTTCTTCGGCGAGACACGGGAGCTACAGCAGGCTGGGAGGCGAAATTCATGTGGTTTCCTGGAGCGGGATCCGGACGGGGCTCTCGCTGAGATGTTCGGGGAATTTGGGAGCGACATCTTCTGAACGTGAAGTCGGGGAAACGCCGCTCCTGTACGGAGACCGAAGCCAACAGGTCAGCGTATCCCGGAAAATCATTCAGCTCAGGGTTCTTCTCAACCAGCCTGACCGCCGCTATCACGTGCTTCATGGTTACGGGAGGATAGGCGGCGGAACAAGCGGCTGCCACTTGGTCCGCAATGCGAATCGCTGTCAACCTAATCTTCTCCGGGGGAACCCCGGTTGACGTCACTCCACCTTGGGGATCTCCCCTGGGTGAGGCGAACTCCTGGGCTGGATCGGCGGCAGGAGCGGGATTCCGAAGCGAGGAGCGATGGTGTCCTGTCTTCGGCTTCCTGCCGGGGTTCTCCTCCAGCCTACGGAGTCTTTCCCAGGCCACAGAGATGTCTGCCCTCCTCGCCTTAACCTCGGGGGGGATGGAAGTAGCGAGGGAAGTTGTTAATCATGTTCTCGGCGAGCTCCAGACGCCAGCGTATCTCGCTGGGAGTATCATAGAGGTCCGTGGTGAACAGCGTCCCATCCACAAGGTCCAGAGCCTCCAAGATATCGTGGCCTGGGTGCCGCATACGCCTCCTGGAGGGAGACATGATACCAGCTTGCCTGCACCCAGAGGAAGGGAAAAAACAACAAGTCCACAGCAAACTCACGGTCGCAGACGTCTCAGTCTGGCTGCAACCTACTGTCATGCCTGGCTCTCACGAGCCAGAAAGGAGATGCGAGGGCGACCAGTGAGTTTGCGTAATTTATTACTATTAACACACAAAGTACAAATACAAAGTAAAGAGCCACGTGGGGCTATAACACGCACAACACAAGATAACAAATAGAAAGGAAAAGAGCCACGTGGGGCTAAAAATACGCACAGAACTAAGGACAACGTACAACCCAGAAAGAAAGGCTAGAAAGGCGGCGAGGGAAAATACACGCCGAGTCGCAGCACTTACTTAGGGTGAAGCACTGAGGTAACGGGGAACTGAAGCTAGACATAGGAGCTCCAGTCGTGGAAACACAGGGCACGTCTTTCCATAGTGAGGTCGCAGCGACGAGTAACTCTCGGCTGCTCACTTAAGTGGGGAAGATAATTAACAATGGCAGACAGCTGTCCCAGCACAGCTGAACTAGACAGCTGGGGGTCAGCTGGGCGCTGTCAAAGTACGGGCCTTGTAAGACCCGGCACGGACTACCACGGAGCAGGAGCGACACTGGACAACCTGAACGCGGAGAAGGATAGCGTTCAGGTCGTGACATGTACAGCAGCTTCCCCCTTCTCGCTATCGGTGAGCTGGAGCACACGGCACGCATTGGTCACTCCTAGCTGCACTGTAAATATTCTGCACTAGCACCACAGCACCACAGCGGAACGCTGGACCAATATTGGATTATCATCTCTTCGGAGCCATACTAACTCTTCGCTGCCGTAAGACTATTAAATCTCTATTAACATCCTTACCTGTCAGCCGAAGTCTAACCTCTCAATCTCTGCTGTCATTCCAGGATTGCCAGATCTGTCCCACTGTGCACGCTCCTGCTCCTGCTACACTACACTTTCACAACACCATACGCACACAAACCTTCACTCTCATTCAATAAAAGATCATTATTGTTGCTGAGCCTGTGTCTGCTTCTGGGTGTTTCTGGAATCATGCCATTAAGTCCAACATAGTGTTATAATCTATCAAGTAGAATATTATGACCAATAGTATCAAAAGCTGCACTAAGGTCTAAAAGGACAAGTACAGAAACAAGTACATTATCAGATGTGATAAGGAGGTCATTAGTGACCTTCACTAAGGCTGTTTCAGTACTATGATGGATTCTAAACCCAGATTGAAACTCTTCAAATAAACCATTTTCCTGCAAGTGGTCAAATAATTGCATAGCAACAACTCTTCCTAAGATTTTTGAAATGAAAGGGAGATTAGAGATTGGTCTATATTAGCTAAAACTCCTGGATCCAGCGTTGGCTTTTTGAGCAAGGGTTTAATTACAGCAGCTTTAAAAGCCTGCGGTACATGGCCTAATGTTAATGAAGAATTGATTATTTGAAGAACAGAGCTACCAGTAAATGGGGAGACTTCTTTAAATAACCTAGTAGGAATAGGATCTAAAAGATAAGTTGAAGGCTTGGATGAGGAAATTATTTTATCTGATGCTAAAAGGCCAAATGGAATAAACTCATCCAAACAGATATCATTTGAAGGAGTTGTAGTAGTTACTGTATTTAAGTTAACGGTGGGAAGAATCTGACTGATTTTATCTCTGATAGATTAAATTTTATTGTTGAAAAAGTTCATAAAGTCCTGACTAATAAGCTCTAAGGGAATGCTAGGCTTGACAGAATCCTGACTCTTTGTCAGCCTGGCTACAGTGCTGAAAAGAAACCTGAGATTATTCTTGCTCTCATCTATTAATGCAGAATAATAACTTGTTCTAGCTATTCTAAGAGATTTTTTTTATAAATTTAAAGAGGATTTCTCCAAGCTAAATAGATTTCATCTAAATTAGTGGAGCGCCATTTTCTTTCTAATTGACGAGTCTTCTGGTTTAAGCTACGAGTTTCTGAGTTGAACCAAGGAGTTAGAAATCCCTGATTAGACTTTTTCTTTTTTAAAGGGGCCACCATGTCTAGAGTTTGATGCAGAGAAGCTGTAATACTATCTACCATGCTATCAATTACAGAAGGAGCAAGCTCTCCATAGCTTATTTCTGTTGTGTTGACACATGGCATAGAGGAAACAATCTGCATAAATTTGGTAACAACATCATCTGAGAGGCATCTACTGTAGTAATATTTTTCTTAAGGAGCCAAATAGTCAGAAATAGTAAAATCAAAGGTTAACAGACAATGGTCTGAGAGTAAAGGGTTATGAGGAGACACTACCAGATTTTCTATTTCTATGCCATATGTCAGAACAAGGTCCGACATGTGGTGGAGATAATGGGTAGAATTTCCTACTTTCTGAGAAAACCCCATCGAGTCTAATATCGAATTAAATGCCATATTAAGACAATCACTATCTACATCTACATGTATATTAAAGTCCCCTTCTATAAGTATTCTATCTGATTTCAGCACTAAATCAGCTAAGAATTTGACAAATTCGGATAAAAACTCTGAGTAGGCTGATGGAGGACAATAAACTATGGCAAATAAAATTGGGTTTAGCCTAAAACTGCTAAAATTCCCAATACTGAGGACCAGGCCCTCAAAAGAATTATAACATATTTTTTGCTTTACATTAATTAGTAATTTGGAATGGTAAATTGTTGCTACTCCTCCTCCACGACCAGAACTTCTGGGTTTTTGACAGTTTAAATAACCAGAGGGAGTTGATTCATTTAAACCAACATAATCGTCTTGCCCTAACCAAGTCTCTGTAAGGGATATTAAATCAGTCTGACAATCAATTAACAGATCATGGACCAGCAGAGACTTGGGAGTTAGAAACTTACTATTTAACAAACCACATTTAATTTTTAAATTATGAGGAGGAAGAGAGGCCAAATCATTGAATTTAAAGGCTTCATGTTTAATTTGAGTTTTACCAACTTTTTGTTTAATCACTTTGGGATGCTTATACATTATATTTTTATTAACTTTGGAGGGAGCAGACAATGATTCTCTGATGGGGAAGACAGGGGCTAAGTTGAGGGGTGGCGGATGAAGAGGAGCTGCAGAAAGGTGTGTAAGACTCTGACTCTGCTTCCTGGGCCCAACTCTGAGTTGTCAATGTTTTGGAAATTTGGATAAAAATGATGCCAGATTGTTAGATAAAAGAGACACACCATCTAAAGTGGGATGGAGGACTTCCGGGAAGATGGCGGAGAGACATAACACTTAAACAAAGAGCTCTCCCTAGCCGGATTAAAAATCATCGGTAAATGGCCAACTCGACATAAACGAATCAATAAACTAAGGGATGAAAACACGAAGGAACCGGGCACAAGGACAAAAACAGGGTAAAATTGAAGAATTCCTCTCCAACAACGCAGGAAAAACCGCTGTACGCAAAGCCCAAAAAAACGAGGTGTCTACAGCAGAGAAAATGGAAGACACCAGACTCGACAACATGAACGCTGGCATCGCCAGTTTGGGTGAAGAGTTAAGAGAATTCAAGCGACAGCTACAACAGGATTTAGCGGCTCTTAAGGAGGAACTGAAAAAAGAAATTAAGGAGGAAATCATGGACCTCTGAAGAGAAATGGAGCGTAAATTAACGGAAAACATGGAGGAGCTGCGCTCCCAGCGGGCGTGTATGACAGAAGCGCAGACCCGAATTTCGGAACTAGAAGATTGGAAAAGCGAGGCAAACGAACAACTACAGACCCTGACGACGCAAACGCAGAGGATGCAGGAGAAAATAAACGACTTGGAGAGCAGATCCCGACGAAGCAATATGCGCATCTTTGGAATTCCGGAGGGCATTGAAGGCAACTCGATGACAAAATTCATGGATCAGTTCTTAAAAAAAGAACTGGAAATACCCGGAGAAACGGATCTGCAGATTCAACGGGCGCACAGAACACCGGCACAGAACCCGAAAACAAACTCTCCACCCAGGTCAGTTGTGGTAAACTTTGTGAAATATGACATAAAGGAAAGAATCCTGACGCAAGCATGGAAAAAAAAGATACGAATCGGCGACAAACAGGTATTTTTTGACCATGACTACCCGGCAGAAATCGTGCAGCAGCGGAAGAAATATGCCAATATTAAAAAAACGCTGAAAGAGAAAAAAATTAGATTCCAAACGCCGCTAACGAAAATGAGGATTCATTGGGAGGAAGGCACAAGAACCTACAACACGGCCGAAGAGGCAGCGCGGGATATGATGGAGCGGGGCCTTGAGGTGAGCGTGCCGAAGGAGACGGCTGGAGCAGCGGCAGCCCTGAACGCACCACGACAGACGGAGTGGAGACGAGTGAACGGCGGAAGAAGGGGGAGAGACGTAGAGCAGCGGGCCCAGGACAAGCTACAAGGCTTTCAACTGAAAGCCTAGATCATAACAAAGATTAAGAAAGGCACAGAAGAAATGAAGGCCAAGAAGACAAGGTAAAAGAGAAACAGACGGCTAGGAGAGGTTTAAGTGATATTTGTTGGACATTTCTAGACTTATGACTATTACTTTGATAGTAATTAGAAGTCTAGGGAGGGCCCTTCACTCTGTGAAGACAAACCCCCCACCCACCAACAGGGACCAGTGGGCAGAAGAAAGGCCCAAAGTACGGAGGTCGAGATTTTTTAATGTGTTTTTATATAAATATGTGTTATTTTTGTTGTTAAAGGGGCTAGGAGCACAAGTTAAAAAAATGGAAAAACATGAATATGGGTAAAAATCTTAAGATAATGACATTAAACGTGAATGGTCTGAACTCACCTGTTAAAAGGGAAAGAATAATAAGAAAATTCAAGAAGGAAAAAGCTGAAATTATATTTATGCAAGAGACACATTTGAGCAAGACAGAACATGTGAAACTAAAGAGATTTGGCTATAAGAACTCCTACTACAGTTCATTTAAGGGAGGAGCAAAAAGGGGGGTTATGATACTAATCTCAAACAAAATACAATTTGAAAGTGAACAGGAAATCCAGGATAAAGAAGGCAGGTATGTAATAATAAAGGGAAGAATAGATGGTATGCAGATTACATTAGTGAACATCTATGCCCCACCAGAAAGTGACAAGGGTTTTTTTCAACATCTGTTTGATCTCATAGCAACACACAGTGAAGGAGTCCTAATTTGTGGAGGAGACTTAAATGCTGTCATGGATCATGAAGTTGACACAACAAGTGTTAAGAAGACAAAAAAACATGTAACAAAGTTCATAAGAACCTCACTGGCAGAAATGGGTATGGTAGACATATGGAGGGACCTGCACCCACTCGAAAAAGACTATACACATTATTCAGCAGTCCATAAAGTACACTCTAGAATAGATTACTTCCTTATGAATGAAGGTGACAGACACAGGGTGAGAAATTGTTGGATTGGAGGGGCAGAAATATCAGATCATAATCCTATATACATGGAAATATATTTGAACAATAGAAAACAACAAACAACATGGAAACTTAACGTAGGACTGTTAAATGATGAGAAAATGAAAGAAAGAATAAAAATAAACATAAACGAATATATCCAAGAGAATGACAATGAAGAAGTGGACCCAACAATACTATGGGACACACTAAAAGCCGTGTTAAGGGGTAAATTAATTGTTGAAACAGGAAAAGCAAATAAAACTAAACTGGAAGCGTATGAACAAAGATGTGAGAGACTGAGGGAATTAGAACGTAAACATCAAAGCACAAATGATCCAAAAATATATCAAGAAATTAAAGAAGAAAAAACAAAGATAAAAGAAACACAAATGGATGAAATTGAAAGGAAAAATAGATATCTAAAGCAAAAATATTATGAAACGGGGCCAAAAGCCACAAAACTGCTGGCAAAGCGGTTAAGAAAACAACAAACAATGAATAATGTATACAAGATTAAAGACCCCACCACAAATAAAACCACAGTTAACCCAGAAAACATCGAAGAAATTTTCCATAATTTCTACCAAGAACTATACTCGCAACCTGAAGAAACAAATACTAAAGATATCAAAAAATTTCTAGACACATTGGACTTGCCATCAATAGGAAATCAACAAAATGAAAAACTAACAGCAGAAATAACAACACAAGAGATCAGAGATGTGATTAAGTCACTTAAAAACGGTAAATCACCAGGTAGTGATGGATACCCATCTGAGTTTTATAAACTGTTTATAGAAGAACTCACGCCACAACTCCTAAAGTCATTTAATTGGACGCTGAACAACAACAAAATACCTCCATCATGGAACGAAGCAATCATTTCAGTTATTTTAAAACCAGGGAAAGATAAAGAACAATGCGGAAACTATAGACCAATCTCTTTATTAAATGTAGATTATAAAATATACACAACAATTATATGTAAACGAATAAAGACATTCTTGACGGAATTGATAGAAGACGATCAAACTGGATTCATAGAGGGACGCCAAACACATGACAATATCAGGAGAACAATACATATAATTAACCAAATACATAAAGAAAAGAAAAGCGCAGTAATAATGAGTTTAGACGCAGAAAAAGCATTTGACAGGGTTAACTGGAAATTCCTATATAGTGTACTGGAGCGCTTTGGATTTAACGAAAAATCAGTACAATGCATAAGGACGCTATATCAAGAACCTGTGGCAAGAATCAAGATAAACGGTAGCTTAACAGACAAAGTAAATATACAAAGATCAACTAGGCAGGGATGCTGCTTATCGCCCACCTTGTTTGCTCTGTTCATAGAACCATTGGCTCAAGCGATACGACAAAATAAGAAATTAAAAGGTGTAACAATAAAGGGGGCGGAACACAAGATTGGGCTATTTGCAGACGATATTATAGTTTACCTTGAACAACCAGATAAATCAATAACGGAAATGATGAACTTGATAGAAAATTTTGGAAAATTATCAGGATACAAGATAAACATAACAAAAACACAAATACTGACATTCCACTATAACCCTCTAAACCAGATAACTGATAAGATCAAACTAAACTGGAACCAAAAAGAAATAAAATACCTTGGAGTGAACATACCTAAAGACCTAAGCAAAATATATAAAGCAAACTATGATAGGTTGGAACAAGAAATAAAAAAAGATATTGATAGATGGTCAATCTTAAATATGGATCTGAATTCAAAAATTGAGACAGTCAAAATCAGCATACAACCTACATTACTTTACCTCTTCCAGGCTATACCAACAGAGATTCCAGATGCCCAATTCTCAAAGTGGGACAGGATGATATCGAGATTTGTTTGGGGAGGTAAAAAACCAAGAGTGAAATATAAAACCCTCCAATTACCAAAAGAGAAAGGAGGCATGGGCCTACCGAGTCTAAAGGAATATTACTACTCAGCACAAATAAGATATATCATATGTTGGTGCGACGAGGGATATGAGGCAAAATGGAAAGAAATGGAAAAGGAAATTGAGGGACTCCCAGTACAAAGCATAATAGGGGATAAAGATGCATATAAGCAAATCAAACAAATAGACCCAATCACTAAATTTACTTTAGAACTGTGGTATAAAATAGTACAAAAATATAATATAAGGGAAGACATAAAACTATTGAAATGGGTAGCATTTGACAGTCAGTTTGAACCGGCAAAACAAGATAGGGGATACAAAAATCTGGTGAACAAGGGAATCACAGCATGGGGCAATATCGGAAAAAAAGATCTCGGGAGCTTTGTAAATATCAGGAGAAAATTTAAATTAGAAAGATCGGAATTTTTCAGATATCTGCAGATGAGAGATTACTATATGAAGAAGATTAGGCATAACCTCCAAACAGATGTGAACGAGATTATACAACTTATTTTAAGCTCATATGCAGGAAATAAAATAAGAATTATTTCAAAACTATATCAGAAACTTATGACAAACAATCATACAAGTAACTATATAAAGGAGAAATGGGAGAAAGAGCTCAATTTAAACATAACAGAAGAAAGCTGGCAGGAAATATGGAAAACACAACACACATCAACAAATTCAAGGGCATGGAGGGAATTTGGATGGAAAAACCTGATTCGCTTTTTCATTACACCACAGATTCAAGGAAAATATACAAATACCCAATCTTTATGCTGGAGGGGATGTGGGGCTCAAAATGCAGACCACTCACATATGTTTTGGAAATGCTACAAAATATCATCATTTTGGAAATCTATGCATGTGACAATACAGAGGATATTAGGATATAATATACCAATGAACTGTAACCTGATGTACTTATGTGATCTTAAAAAAGACAATGTTATACAGGCTGAGGACAGATATCTAGTTAAAATCTTGTTGATTGCATGTAAAAAAACTATCACAAAAAAATGGCGATCAGAAGTTCTTCCTGACCAAGAACAATGGACTGACATTGTTGAGGACATACGTATGATGGAAAAACTAACATATCGACGAAGAATGCAAGAAGGAATATGGGAGAAAAAATGGCGGAAATGGACACACTACAAAGTGCAACAACGAGGCAGAAATTGAAAGAATAACCAAAGACACTGAAAAAACCAGAAGAATTAAGAGATGGAAACTAAAAACTTGATGCTCCAACATTTGCCCCCCCCCCCTTTTTATTTTTCCCTACCCTAACCCCTTTGTTTTTTAAATGTAGAATGTGATCTGAATGCATTATATATGATGAAAAATGAATAAAAATCTAAGTTACAAAAAAAAGTGGGATGGACGCCGTCCCGTCTGATAAGACCAGGTTTTCCCCAAAATGAGTTCCAATTGTCTGTGTAGCCCACATTGTTTGCAGGACACCACACAGACAGCCAGCGGTTGAAGGATGACAAGCGGCTAAACATGTCATCACTGGTCAGATTGAGGAGGGGCCCAGAGAATACTACAGAGGCAGACATAGTTTTGGCAAAGTCACACACCAATTCCACATTAAGTTTTGTGACTTCCGACTGCCGGAGTCAGATGTCATTAATGCCGGCGTGGATAACAATTGTGGAGTATTTACAGTTACTTTTAGCCAGCATTTTCAAATTTGACTCGATGTCACCTGCTCTGGCCCCAGGAATGCATTTGACTATGGCCGCTGGAGGTTCATGTTTCTGACTACAGAGTCGCCAATGATCAGAGTTTTTTCCTCTGCGGGTGTGTCGCTGAGCGGGAAAAAGTGATTAGAAACATGAACAGGTTGGTGGTGTACCAGGGGCTTGCGGTTAAGCTTCCTTCTCACCGTCACCCACCCATTCTCTCCTGGCTGCTCAGGAGAGGTCGGAACCGGAGGACCGCTAGCAGGCCGCCCTATGCTAGGGAGCTCCACTGCAGCTAAGGGGCATCCATCATTATTAACTAGTGCAGACGGTGTGTCAATGGAGCGGGGCCAGGATTCCAAATCAGACAACTTCACCTCGAGTGCCTCAAAAAGACAACATTTATTACATTTACCATTATCACTAAAAGAGGCAGAGGTGTAGCTAAACATCTGACACAGAGGGCACACCAGAGGAGAAGGGGAAGGAGAGCTAATAGCCATAGCTTGTTGCTAACCTGAAGCTAACACAAATACCGATGAAAGGTGAACAGAAGGCTAAAGGGGGTGATTAGATTACACTGAGTGCGCACACAGGTGCAAGAGGCTTGTTAAATAGAAGTGAGAGCTGACGGTAGATGGAAAAAAGTGATTAAAATACAATTAAAGGCAATAATTCTCAGGAGATTGAGGAGAGATTGAGAGATTGAGAGAGACTGAGAAGAGCATTGGACACACAGGTGTGTCCAATGCTCTTTAATGAAGGTAGTCTAACTTTTTATGGTCGGTCCAGACAATGACCAGTTGGCTAGCTCCCACCAGCCAGTGTTTCCATTCCTCCAGCGCCAGCTTAATGGCCAACAGTTTGCAATCCCCAACAGTGTAATTCCTCTCAGCTGGTGTTAACTACCGGGAGAAATACGCGCAAGGATGGAGTTTCTGATCATTGGAGGAGGAGCGCTCGGAGAGGACAGTGCCCAGCTCCGAATCAGAAGCATCCACCTCAACCACAAACTGCGCCATGGGATCCACCTGCACCAGAACGCGCGTGTTGGTGAATAGGCCTTTTAGGGTCACAAAAGCTCATTCAATGCTCGGACCACTTAAATGGGCTTTTGGTCGACGTCAACTGCGTAAGCGGTTGAACTACTTTGCTATAGTCTCGGATGAATTGGTGGTAGAAGTTAGCGAAGCCCAGGAAGTGTTGGAGATCCTTCCTGGACTGGGGGGGTTGGCCACTCTACTACCACCTTGATTTTCGCCGGATTGGCTTTTACCGTGCCCTCGGTGATGATGAACCCCAAAAATGAAGTAGAGCGAGTGGAAAATTCGCACTTCTCAGCCTTCACAAAAAGCTGGTTCTCCAGCAACCACTGCAGGACGGACCGAACATGGACTATGTGCTCCTCCAGGGTGCGAGAAAAAATTAAAATGTCGTCCAAATAAACAAACACAAACTGGTTCACCATATCTCATAGGACATCATTAATTAACCGCTGGAAGATGGCAGGGGCGTTGGTCATCCCGAATGGCATGACCAAATATTCAAAATGGCCCAGTGGTGTTTTAAACGTCGTCTTCCACTTATCCCCCTCCCGAATGTGGACAAAATGATATGCATTACAGAGGTACAGTTTGGTGAAAAAATGCGCTCGCTGAAGTAACTCAAATGCTGAATTAATAAGGGGCAGCGGATACTTGTCCCTCCGGGTGATCGCGTTAAGCTCACAGTAATCAATACACGGCAGGAGAGACCCGTCCTTCTTCCCTACAAAAAAAGAATCCCGCACTGAGAGGGGCAGACAATGGACGAATTATGCCGGCGCACTGGGAGTCTTTAATGTAGGTCTCCATCGCCTCCCTCTCCAGCCCAGATAAACTGTAGAGCCAGCTGGATGGCAGACACGCGCATGGGAGGAGATCGATAACACAATCATAGCCCCGGTGAGGTGGTAAATATAGGGCCCTAGACTTGCTAAAGACCTCCCCTAAGTCATGATAAACCTCGGGCACGGAGCTGAGATCCACCGGCTCAGCCGAAGGGGAGGAGATCGGGAGCGAAGGTGAGCATGCGGCGGATCAGAGACAAGACGAGAGACAGAAAGGGCTCCAGGACCAAATGGAGCCCTAACTCCAGTTTATAATGGGGTTATGGGTGTGGAGCCACAGATACCCCAGGATCATGGTGGGGTTAGATTGGGGCAGGACTGTAGCGATATTTAATAGAATATAGTGTAATAAGGTACAGGAATCATTTATTTTATTTAGAAGTGGGTGTGCGTGGGGACTGAGGGTTAAACAGTCACCACAACACTCACTAAATAAAAGAGAAAAGCACTCGTAAATAAGGGGCACCAGTTCCAAAAGAACGAATTATTAATTAATTAATTTCTGTACCTTCAACCACTTATTGAATCAGTCTCAAACATTAGTGAGTTATTTACTGCCGTAACCCAGGAAAGCGGATATGCCAAGGAAAACACTTGCAACTTCTCTTGTTTACAAGTTTTTTAATGAAACTATTTCAGTTTACATGACATTGCATTCAAATGATTTGTAAGCAGGTTCAAATGATCAACAGGTGTCAAATATCACATCAACTGTTAATTGATTCCTGAGCATAAAAGCTACAGTTAAACCTTTGTGGAACCAAGAGGAAACCAGATTTTATATTTCAACTGTAATGCAATGGAACAAAATCATACATAAAATTGAACGCAATTTTATGGGGAAAAATTACATAAGCTGATTATCCGAAAAAGCAAACTTCTGAATTAATCTACAAAAATGAATGGAGGTTACTGAAAAGATAATATGAATTTCCTTCAGCATATAACTTCTCTTTACGGCTGATGGACTAATTATACCTTGAAATATTGGTTATATTCAATTATAATTTTGGACATCACATTTATCCCAGCAGATAGGAGATGAAAGTGTAGCTTACTCATACAGATGAGTCAGAAGATTTCCAGCGGTGATTGTGAAATGCCAGTCAGTGGCGAACAGGGAAGGTGATCGCCAGTCGTCCTTCCGATGGTTACAGCTGTGAGGTCTGAGACTGTGCTGGGGGTGTTGACAGGGCGTGCGGTGAGGAGCCAGCGACAGAGTGAGGCTGGCCCCGGAGCAGGCGTGATGTCTTTGAGGCAACCAGTCTGAAATTTAGGATGTCCACGGCCCATAGGACAGCTAAAGGCTGGAGGAAGAGTGCATTTAGGCAGCTTCACCCACCAACTCCTAGTTTCTTAACCTTGTGATACGTGGGTGAGGCAGAGAAAGATTAAAGGTCCAAAAATCTCTATCAGTCCACTTTAAAGGCAGGAAAATTAAAAGTCCACTTTAACAGCAGGACAAGTAAAAAAGTCCAAAAAAACAAAACAAAAAACGTTCAATAGGATAAGCACGGCTTCTGAGGCAAAGAAGAAAGAGCTTTTTGGAAGTTTGACTTCCACAGAGAGGTGAGCTCACTTAAAAAAAAAAAAGATGGTTTCTCCTCAGTTGCCAGAAAAACAGGCAAACTTAACAAAAGATGGTTTAAGAAGACCAGCACAGGACTTGAAAAGATTCAGACACATGAAGACAAAAGCAACTAACAGAAATGAATAGACTTACAGAACATATCGAACATACAGAACTTACTAGACTAAGGCATTTTCTCCTATTTTAAAGGGTCTCGCTTCTAATATCATAAAAAGTATGATTGGCATGAAAGGAGACCAATTGTCTTCCATAGCAAGAGGCTTGAACGAGCTTTAGTCCAATGAGGAAGCAGTTCTTTGTCTGTGAACAACCAATAAATGAAAGGGAGGGGTATCATCTAACCAGGGCAGCCTTGTGGTTGGCTGATTACAAGCTAGCTGACTCACAAGTTTCAGAAAACATTCATTCAGTTCCTGTGAAATTCATTTTATATACTTAACATGAAATCAAAACTAAATTAAGTTACTCAAGACTAATATTCAGTGCCTATGCATTTATACTGTTACTAATAAGTTTAACATTCATTTGAATAACATTCATGTAAAAAAAAAAACAAAAACAAACATTCCTAAGACATGCAATCACATTTAAATCAAGGATTAATGAATTATTGCAAACTATTATTGTCCATCACAAGGGCGATTATCTTCACAGTGTCCAGCGTTATCCTGGGGAATGAGAGCTTGACAGAAATTAATGTTCGGTCAGAAGTAACAGTTCCAGATAGTAATGGACATATTCCATAGATGTCCACTAGGAGATACTGTTGAGCTGTAGATAATTTTTAGGTGACCTGAACATGCCCCCCAGGATCTGGCATGAGTTTATGGATGTTCTGTAGAGGATCAAAGTGTTCTCTCAGCATAGACCTGACAGGTGAAGAGGTAAAATTTGGGAGTTTATGACTTTTTAGGAGGGCCATTTCCTGGTACGAAGGCTTCTTATCTGCTTGGGAGGAAGCTTGAGAGATTTTATGATGTATTTTAATCCTTTGAAAGGAGGTCCTGATTACGAAAGAAAAACACAGTTCTGGTGCAGATTCTTAAGCTGAAACAATCTCTGAGAGGGGGAGAGTAGTTTTGTTGATGCCAAGGGTGCTGATGCTACAGGATGTAAAACTGAATAGTCTCACAATGATTACCAGACAGAATGACCAAATGGGCTCCGTCTGTTCGGTATTCACCGCGATGGTCCTGCCCGAAACCGCCGAGACTGACAAAGGTGTCGGAACATTCCTGGTGGGTATCTATAATTTACGCACAATGGCCTGTTTGCATGTTCTCCCCGTGTCTGCGTGGGTTTACTCCGGGATTTCTCCGGTTTCCTCCCACATGCCA
This sequence comes from Pholidichthys leucotaenia, assembly GCA_020510985.1. NCBI lineage: Eukaryota > Metazoa > Chordata > Actinopteri > Cichliformes > Pholidichthyidae > Pholidichthys > Pholidichthys leucotaenia. The sequence goes on along the minus strand of CM035840.1, from coordinate 327,494,696 downwards.
AAAACATGCAAGTTAGGTTAAATGGCATCAAACTGGGGATTCTAAATTGTCCTTAGGTATGACTGTGAGAGTGAATGGTTGTCTGTCTTTCTGTGTTGGCCCTGCAGTGGACTGGCGATCTGTCCAGGGTGTACCCTGCCTCTCGCCCAAAGATAATGGGATAGGCTCCAGCACCCCCACGACCCGAGAAGGATTAAGCAGAAGAAGAGGGATGGATTGATGGCCTGTTGGATGAAATTTTGCTCCGCTCCTGAATCGATCAGAGCAGAGGTTTTGAACTCGGCCCCAGGTAACTGGACGAGGTCCGGGAGTTCAAAACGATTAGGGGGATTTGGTGAGGACCCCCCCTCACACACACACACACACACACGGTGATGGACGGGCCGGGCCTCCCAGGATGAATTGAACATTCCGATATTGTGCGGCCAGGAACCCCGCAATAAATGCACTCCCCCGCCCTTTTGTGACGCCGGCGCTCCCTCGGAGTCAGACGGACCCTCCCGAGGACCATCGACTCTGGCAACAATGCCGACAAAACAGCATCAGAGGTCGGGGGACTGGCCGTGGAGCGAATGGGGAAGAAGCAGTCACCTGCTCCCTTGTACACTCCCTAAACTTATTATCAAGGGCCACTGCCTGTGCAATCATCTCATCCAGAGAGGAGGGAAAAGTGCAGCTAGCCAGCTCATCATATAGGTGCGTATCCAGGCCCCAGAAGAAGGCACTGCATAGAACAACGTCATTCCATCCGGAGTTGGCCGCAGCAACCAGGAACTCGACGGAGAAGTCGGCTACCGACTGGCCTCCCTGCTGAAGTCCCATCAGCTGGTTAACTATGTTTCCCTCACTCTCCGAATGGTCGAATGCCTCGGAGAATTCCCACACAAACCGCTGGTATGTGTATAGGGGTCCGTCCGGGCTGCTCAAGATGGACTGTGCCCACTTAAGTGCCCGGTCTTGCAGCAACAAGGTCATGAAATGGATATTTGCCACATCATCCCTATACTCCCCTTCCACCTGCTGAAAATAAAGCCAGCAGTGGAGCAGGAACCGTCTGCACCCTCCTACCTCTCCCCCATAGGGGGCAGGCGAAGGAACAGAGATGTTCCTGCAGATGGCAGACACAGCCGGAGCAGCAGGTACAGGGGGAGAAGCCGCACCAGGAAGCTGACCTAGGTGCACGGTGATGGTGGCCAATTGCTGTGTTACGGTCTCTAACTGCTCAAAAAGAAACATGACCCGGCAATCTGTGGCCTCCAAGCACCAGAGTGCTGACTGATCGCTCGGCCGAGCGCTCACTGAGCCTTGATCCTGGCTGGATCATTCTGTCATGATTGAGAACAGGGTTAGACTCAAACCCAGAGCTGCTCTAACTCAAAGTTAGGTCTAACTCCAGGTCTAACTCAAAGTTTGACCTGGTTAAAATTAGGCTACACTAGCAGAAATTCTAGCAGTCAGGGCAGTGTCAAGCCACGTTTGTGTTAGCGACAATGCAGTGCAGTTGTGCTTCCGACAAAGTTGAAAAATGAAGATCAATCAGGTGCCCCACAACACCACCATGGACCAGTACAGTAGGTTGAAAATACCACATTTATATATATATATATTTTTTTTTTTTTTTTAATTTAAATGCTCAGGTCAGAAATGAACAAGCACTGGCAGAAGAAAACTGAAAACTTTTGTCATCTCTTTTTTAGTTCACAGATAACTTGTTCCTTTTTGAGTGTGAACATTTTATTGTTTTTTGGTTTTCCAAAACACATTCCAAAACACATTTTAAGTGTTTTGGAATGTTTTACCAGGAGTTTCAGACATTTATGTAAAGGTTGATTGCTTAGGTATGAGATTGCATGTTGTGTATTATTTTATTTTGGGATTGGGATTATGTTTATAAACTGGTTATGGTGAGAATATTTCAATATGAAAACATAGTATACCAAACACAAATATATTTGTGATATTAATATACTGCCCATATAGTAAGTACGGAGGGTTATGAAATGTAAATAATGAGATGCCATTGGCAGATATCTTCAGCCCTGACAAGGTTTTAGGGGCAGGAGGTGTTAAGTTGTGCCAAGTACTTTTTTTTTGAAAACATGAGTACCAAACCTGACCTAGAAGTTTGGAGGAAAACAAGGTCACAAAAATAAATCAACTCAATATAATGATATATTTCTAGCTTCCAGCAAGCAGAAATTATAGCAGTGGGAAGTGTGTGCAGTCTTCGATATGAAGCACGTTATAGCTATGCTAACGCACAAACCCTCACACTTTATCAAGTAATGTCAGAATGTGGCACAAAGTTTCTGACTGGGTCAGATAAAGGATGTTTCTGTTATAATGAGATTTTGAAAGTGTCACATCTTTATCTCAGCCCCTCCTCTCACCACCTTCTGTCATCAAATCACAATGTTTTGTTCACAGAATCTCACTACCCCATGTAGGTATTTTCAGCATTGTTCTGTTTTATCATATTTGGCATGAGCTGCTTTCATCACTTCATAAATATGTCAGGGAGGAAACTTGGGAGATCACTCTAATCTTTTAGTGCATTAGGGGATAATTAAAACCTCAAAACACATGAATAATTATTTTAATCAGTTTGCTTTTTTATGTATAATTAATTTCTGGGGAGATGAAATCAGGTAATACTGTTATGATCCTTCGTGTGCCTTTACGCAGCGCACAGAGGGAGGAATGAAAACCCACATGCAGGAATAAATTGTGCGTATTTTAATGACAGTCTGTGAACAAACAGTCCAGGAAAACAGATGAATATACAGGATGAGAACAACAGTAATATGGCAGGTGAATGGTACAGGAGACAATGGGATGTGCTTGAGGATGCTCTACTGGCAGGTGAAAAGACTAGGGGAAAAATGTTCCTAGACAGATGGGACTGTGGCGGAGGAATGGAGAGATGCCTGGGAGAAGAACCGTCAGACAGAGCTGAACTGCAGGGGCGGAAACAGTCTGTACTCACGTAGGCAGGAGCAGTCCAAGTAAGTCCCAGTGTTGATCCAAATGCACAACAATCACCAGTTACCAATAGGCTCACCACCCAGTGTGAAGTGGCTCCGTGAAGGACAGGGAGGGCTTCTAGACATGAGCGATGACCAGCTACACTGAGGAGAATGGCTGTAGTGTAGGACCACAATGATCCAGCGATCTCTTCCCACTCAAACAGGGCTTAAATAATGCCAAACCTAATCAGAGACGAGCTCGCCGGTGTGAGTAATGAGTATGTGCATAGGCAGAAAGGGAGTGAGTGGAAACAGTTGGTGAAACTGACTGGAGTAATGAGGCGTGGCTGAGCTGTCAGAGAGCCAAATGGCCCCAAAGGGCTTCCTGAGCGCACCTGATGGAAAATAGGCATACAACACACAACACAGTCAAAATAGCCACAGCGACAGAACTGGGTTTGAGACCATCAAACCCAAGTTCATGACAGAGCCTCCTCCTCAAGGGGTGAATTCCAGACACCCCTAGTGACAACAAAAGAAACACCAAAACACAATAAGGACCCCCCCCCCCCTCGGGGAAACAACAAACCAGGGTGGGAGGTGGGGGAAACAGATCAGGTGGGAAGCAATGAGTGACAACATGACACAAAATCAATACACAAAATAAGTGAGGTGAACCTCCCTTCAACCCTACCCTAGAACAGTCCTCCCCCCAAACCCAGAAGACCAAGTGTTCAGGGGGCCGTCCAGAGTCCCAGGCCCAAGGGGCGACGGAAGGTGGCCAATCAGGTGGTCTGTCCAGGTCCAAGACCAGTCGGACTGCCCGAGAGAGCAGGTCAGGTGGCCGGCCAGAGAAAAAGAGCCACCTAACCCCACGACACAGTTTGTCGGGTGGACGAGCTGGGTCTTTGAGCCACCAGCTCAGAAACGGCGGCCCAGGAGGCGGTCTCTCCACGGGAAGGACCAATCGAAGGGGAGACCAAGGAAGGAGAGCCCCGACATCATAAGGCAGCGACAAGGAAGGATCCCCCCATGGCTCCGAGCTGGGCGACAGTAGCACCCGCGATGGTCCCAGTCCAGGACAGATCTGCACCCACGGTGGCTCCAGGCTGGAGCTTAGCTGCACCCGCGAGGGTCCCGGTCTGGGACATAGCCGCACCCGCGGTGGACTCCGGCAGGAGCTCTGCTGCACCTGCAGTGGACTCTGGCTGGAGCTCTGCTGCACCCGCGGATGGCCAACCAATGGTGGGAGTGGCTGGAACCTCTGGTGGTGACCCTAGATCCTTGGAGGCCTCTGGCTGTGCTGACTCCTCTCTGGTGACCCTGGGAGTATGCTCAGAGATAGCAGAAAAAGGAGAGGGGTCAGGGTCGCCAGCAGCGGTGGAGCCCGGCGAGGCAAGCTCAGGTGTGGCAGGTGGCTGCACCCGGCTTCCCTCGCCCAAAGCCAGGCAAGGATGCTCAGAAACAGGGAAGAGAGAAACAAACAAAAGCACTTGTCAGGGTTCGGGCTCCACCATCATCCAGGACTCCGGCGATCCAGGATACGAGGGCTCTGTAGACCTGGGAGGTGATGCACCCACGTTGGCCTCTGCCTGGGAGGCTGGGCCCATGGTGATCCTTGGCGGCGAGCCTGGTTACTCGGACTCGTCTGGCGGAGTTGGATCCTCTCCGGTGACCCTAGAAGAAGACTTGGACAGAGAGCAAGGAGAGGAGAGGTCAGGGTCACCGGCAGCGGCGGAGCCCGGCGAGGCGAGCTCAGGTGCAGCGGGTGGCTGTACCTGGCTCTCCTCACCAAGAGCCAGGCAAGAATGGTCTAGAACAGAGAAGAGAAAAACAAAAGAGACCACTCGCCTGAGCTCGAGCTCCACCGCCATTCAGGACTCCAACAATCCAGACAATGTATCCTTGGGCTCGGCTCCCTGGAGGTTCCACTCAGGTGTAGACACTGCTGCGGCATCCTCAGCAGCAGGCATGATGGTCGTTGCAGTCCTGGTGCCTCCAGGAGAGGACTCCAATGCTGGTGCCTCATCCAGCATGGCGACTGAGGACTGCCTCCCCACTGGCATCGGAACAGGATCCTCCAGGGCCTTCGGCTCCTCCATCGTGCAACGGTTTAGGCCTGGAGCCGATGGATGCTCAGAGGGACAAGGAGGAGACATGAAGAGGATAGGAACAAAGTCAGTTACTGCAACTGGAGACGAGAACCCAGCGGGCTGCTGAAACTGAGCCTCCCCCTGGGGAGACAGACAAGGTTGATCATAATTAAGGTGAATGAAATGAGAAAACACTTGCCTGTACTCCCGGTCTTTGATGTTTATAGCTGCAGGAGGCGTGCCGTCATTCTCCTCCTTGCCTCTGGTTCTTCTGGGCCCCTCGAAGGTTGGTGGAGGATCCATTTCCGTGGCAACGGAGGTGGGCATAGCCGAAGGAGGCCAGGATGAACTCTTTTCCATTCTAAATTACTAGTTAATGTTAAGCAGAAATTATGTTTTAATTCCTTTGAAGGTTTGGTCCTCAGTGTGGGGCCTGTTGGCAATCTTGGCTTGAACTCAATTCTCTTTGCCATAGTTTATCGTCCTCCCACGGCCTATTCAGAGTTTCTATTGGAATTTGCTGAATTTTTAGCTGATTTAGTGCTGAAAACCGATAGAATAATTATTGTAGGGGACTTTAATATACATGTTGATGTTGAGAGTGACTGTCTTAATAAGGCTTTCAATTCAATTTTAAACTCAATGGGGTTTTCCCAAAAAGTAAAAAATTCTACCCATTATTTCCACCATACATTGGACCTTGTTTTGACTTATGGTATAGATATCGAAAATCTGGTAGTGTCTCCTCATAATCCTGTACTGTCTGACCATTGTCTGTTCATTTTTGATTTCATTATCTCTGATCACTTATTTCCTAAAGAAAAATACTACTACAGCAGATGTCTTTCTGATCACGTTGTTGCTAAATTTTTGCAGATTGTCTCCTCTATGCCATGGGTCAACACAACAGAAACACCAGAAATAAGTGATGGAGAGTCTACTCCAATCGTGATTGATAGCATGGTTGATGGTGTTACTGCCTCTCTGCATCGGGCTCTAGATTTGGTAGCCCCTTTAAAAAAGAAAAAGTCTATCCAGAGATTTCTTACCCCTTGGTTTAACTCAGAAACTCGTGGCTTAAAACAGAAAACTCGTCAATTGGAAAAGAAATGGCGTTCAACTAATTCAGATGAATTCTACTTGGCGTGGAGAAATCATCTCTAAACCTATAAAAAAATCTCTTAGAAAGGCTAGATCAAGCTATTATTCTGCATTAATAGAAGTAAACAAGAATAACCCCAGGTTTCTCTTCAACACTATAGCCAGGCTTACAAAGAGCCGTGACTCGGTCAATCCTCGCATCCCCCCTGAGCTTTCTAGTCAGGACTTTCTGAACTATTTCAATCGTAAAATTTTATCTATTAGAGATGAAATCAGTCAGATTCATCCATCCATCCATCCATCCATCCATCCATCTTCTACCGCTTTTCCGGAGGTCCGGGTCGCGGAGGCAGCAGTTCAAACAGAGAAGCCCAGACTTCCCTCTCCCCCGCCACCTGCTCCAGCTCTTCAGAGAGGATACCAAGGCGTTCCCAGACCAGCTGGGAGACATAGTCTCTCCACCGTGTCCTGGGTCTGCCCCGGGGTCTCCTCCCAGTGGGACGTGTCTGAAACACCTCAAGTGGGAGGCGTCCAGTCAGATTCTTCCTACCTTAAACTCTAGTACATTAACTACTGCATCTCCCTCAGTTGATATCTGCTTAGATAAGTTTACTCCAATCGACCTCTTAGAGTTGGATAAAATAATTTCCTCTTCTAAGCCTTCATCTTGCCTTCTGGACCCTATTCCTTCCAAGTTATTTAAAATTATTTTCCCAATTATTGGTAGCCGTATTCTTCTTATCATTAATTCTTCTTTAACCTCTTGCGCTCCGGGATACCGCGGGTGGTCACGTCTCTGCGTCCTAGTGCGTCCTCGTGCGTCCTAGTGCCCACTGTGCGTCTCAGTGCGCACTGAAAAAAAAAAAGCTGCATTTCCGTTCTTCCACTGCAGACACAGCCGCGAACAGAAAGCCAAAGGAGTGCTTTGATTGGTTTAGATTTGATTGACCTCTCATTCGACTAATAAGAGCCTTGAATTGGGTTTCTGAAACCTTGAAGAACCAATGACTGAAAACCTAGCAAGAAGGACCCACCTACCAACGACTGCGAATACAACGAGCCAATTGAAGCAGAGAAGTTCGACGATTGAAAGCGTGCGTCCCGTATGTGAAATCTGTTTTGTGTAAGCCGCTGTGTGTAACGGTAGCATTCACCAGTCTTTTTTTATTACTACTGTTCTTATTTGTTTTGAAAAATCGTTCGCCAAAACCGCAATCATGGAAGCCCAAAACCACAATAATGGAATCATGGTTTGACCGGGTCGCGTGACCAGAACCACGAGTCGTAACAAGCGGACCAGCTTCATGTTCGTCTGACAATGAGGAACAGATGTTCGCCAGCGACACTGCTGTTGTGGACAGGTAAGTGTTATAAGCTAAATTATTCTTTATCACTGAAAATACCAAGTCTACCTACGGGTACAAATAAGTAACAAAAAAAAAAAAATAGTAATAAAAATTACTTTTGACCGATCGGTAAATTACAACTGAGCGTCATCGCCACATGACAGACCGTTGATGGACCGTTTTTTGTGTACCGTGCTACTCTGTAGCGGGGTGGGGTGGGGGGAGTTGTTATCCTCTACATTGCAGATATTTTAGTATAATTTTTATTGCACTGTAGGTTATTTTTTCTTGTAAAAAAAGGCCACACATTTTTTTACGTGGCATGCTTCTTTGTGTGTGGGAGGCTTGTTTGTTCATTCATTCATTCATGAATGAATAAACAACCCCCCCCCCACACACACACAGCCCTGAGTGTCACCTTTCATTAGTGCCCAAGATCAAGCTTCTATATTGAATCATTCAAAAGTTATAGACGTTTTTCCAAACTGTGCCATTTGGCACAGTTCAAAAACGCCTGGGAACAACCTGAGAAAAAAGCTGTGTAATATATTCATTTTTTGTGGTATTGTTACAAAATTTTGACTTAAGCTGGATAACACTTGGTTCTACAGTTCTGTTGCATTTTCCAGCCCATATCTGACAGCTGTGTGTTATTTGCAAGCATTTGTATCTAAAAAAAACACCCAGGCGAACTTTATTTTCTTCAAGTTCAGTATGTATGACTGTTACTCAGTGGCAGGAGCACTTAGAGAGATTATGACTGTTTTGCCAAAAAATTCAAAGTGTTTTCTTTTAAATGAGACCAACCCCATGAAGATGCTGCAAAGGGTTGAAGAACAGCTTTTGATTTACTTTGGGTACGTTATTTTTAGGTGTTTTTAGGGAAATTGACCAGAGTGCAAGGGGTTAACTCTGGGTTATGTTCCACTGGCTTTTAAAACTGCTGTAATTAAACCCTTACTTAAAAAACCGATGCTCGATCCTGGAGTTTTGGCCAATTATCGACCAATCTCTAATTTGCCTTTCATTTCAAAAATCTTGGAGAGAGTTGTTGCTGTGCAATTACTGTATCTGACCAGTTGCAGGGAGTTGGTTTGTTTGAGGTGTTTCAATCTAGGTTCAGAGCTCATCACAGCACTGAAACTGCCTTAGTGAAGGTCTCTAATGACCTCCTGACTGCATCTGATAATGGACTTGTCTCTGTTCTTGTTCTTTTAGATCTCAGTGCAGCCTTTGACACTATCGATCATGACATTCTACTTGATAGATTGGAACACTTTGTTGGACTCAGTGGAACCCCGTTGCAGTGGTTTAGATCTTATTTGTCTGATAGATTTCAGTTTGTCCGTGTCAATGATGGATTTTCTTCCAGCTCTTAGCTCAGTCACGGAGTTCCACAGGGATCTGTGCTGGGCCCTACTCTTTTTAGTCTATATATGCTCCCGTTGAGCAATATCATCAGAAAGCACTGTATACATTTTCACCGTTACGCAGATGACACACAACTATACCTGTCAATGAAGCCCGATGATTGTGATCAGCTGGCCAAGTTAGATGCCTGTCTTAAGGACATCAAAGCTTGGATGACTTGTAATTTTTTACTATTGAACTCTGATAAGACTGAAGTCATTGTTGTTGGCCCAAAACATCTTAGAAATTCCTTTTCAGATTATGCCCTTAATTTAGATGCTGCCACTCTCACTCTGAACAGTTGTGTGAGGAACCTTGGAGTGATTTTTTTTATCAGAATTTGTCCTTTAATTCACATATTAAAACTGTTTCTAGGACTGCCTTCTATCATCTGCGCAATATTGCCAAGATCAGGAGCATTTTGTCTCTGGGTGATGCTGAGAAACTGATTCACGCCTTTGTCAGTTCTCAATTAGATTATTGTAATTCGCTATTATCTGGTTGTCTAAAGTATCTTTAAAAAAATCTTCAGTTGATTCAAAATGCTGCTGCTAGAGTTTTAACTGGTTCTAGAAAAAGAGATCATATTTACCTGGTTCTGTCCTCCCTCCATTGAGTTCCCATAGAATTCAGAATCAAGTTTAAAATCCTTCTTCTTACTTTCAAAGCTCTTAACAATCTGGCCCCCCAATATATAAAAGATCTGATATTACCTTACCATCCTAATAGAGCATTACGCTCCCAAAATGCTGGCTTACTTGTGGTGCCCAGAATCTCCAAAAGTACGGTGGGAGGCAGAGCCTTCTGCTACCAAGCCCCTTCTCTCTGGAACCAGTTACCACTCTGGGTCCGGGAGTCAGACTCAGTGTCTGTTTTTAAGAACAGGGTAAAATCCTTCCTTTTTAATATAGCTTTCGTTTAAGGAGGGTTTTTGTGTCTTTTAACCCCACTCTTGTTCTATTGTTATCTGATCCATACTGCTGGTTGACCTCCAATCAGAATCAGAATCAGAATCAGAATCAGAATCAGCTTTATTGGCCAAGTATGCACAACACATACAAGGAATTTGACTTTGGCTAAAAACTTGCTCTCGTTGTTCAGGTGGAGGATTTAAATAAGGATTCAATGACAACAGAGTATGTACAGTAAATTACAGTCTGTCCACGTTTCTATAAAAGGATGCAAATATATACAGGAATTTATTTTTTTTTTTTTTTGTTACTTATTTGTACCCGTAGGTAGACTTGGTTTGCAGTCTGGTGACAAGCCACCGGCTGCTGGTCGCTGCGTGCGCGAGCGCCCTAAACCTACATGTTTTTGGTATGCGGGAGGAAACCGGAGAAATCCCGGAGTAAACCCGCGCAACATGGGGAGAACATGCAAACTCCACACAGCTCACTGTTGGTCGGGGGCTGGGATCGAACCCACGATCTCATGATCCCCGCGATCCCCCGGCCGAGGGTAAAACTGTGCTGCCACAGTGCTAAACCACTGCGCCACCATGCAGCAGAATATATGCAGTTATTTACTCAGACTAACCACACTTTGCAGAAATATATGAAAAAATATACAGTCACACAGTATTTCAATGTGAACTCAGATTTAGTGATATAATGTGAATGAAGTAAAAAGCAGTGTGAGAGTTATGTGCAATGTAATAATGGATGAAAAGTCGTGAGTACAGCAACAGGTAGGACTAGGTGAATGTTAGGAGTTCATCAGAATGATGGCTTGAGGAAAGAAACTGTTCCGGTGACGGGTGGTTTTGACCTTCAGTGATCTGTAATGACGACCAGAAGATAGAAGTTCAAACAGTTTGTGGCCAGGGTGTGATGGGTCAGCACAGATGTTTCCCGCCCGTTTCCTGGTTATGGACCGATATAAGTTCTCAATGGAGGGTAGGTCGGTACCAATGATCCTCTCCGCAGACTTAACGATCCGCTGCAGTCTGGTCTTGTCCTGTTTTTTTTTTTTTTTTGTTACTTATTTGTACCCGTAGGTAGATTTGGTTTGCAGTCTGGTGACAAGCCACCGGCTGCTGGTCGCTGCGTGCGCTAGTGCCCTAAACCTACATGTTTTTGGTATGCGGGAGGAAACCGGAGAAATCCCGGAGTAAACCCACGCAACACGGGGAGAACATGCAAACTCCACTCAGCTCACTGTTGGTCGGGGGCTGGGATCGAACCCACGATCTCATGATCCCCGCGATCCTCCGGCCGAGGGTAAAACTGTGCTGCCACAGTGCTAAACCACGGCGCCACCGTGCAGCCCAGTGTTTAGTGGCAGATCCAAACCAGACAGTGATGGAAAAGCAGAGGACAGATTGGATGATGGCGGTGTAGAAGACAACCAGTAGCTCCTGAGGCAAATCAAACTTCTTGAGCTGACGCAGAAAAAACAACCTCTGCTGGGCCTTTTTCCGGACAGTGTCTATATGGGAGGACCACTTCAGGTTCCGGGAGATTGTGGTACCCAGAAACTTGAAGGAATCCACAGTGGACACTGTGCTGTTGAGGATGGTGAGTGGGGGGAATGAAGGGGGGTGTCGCCTGAAATCCACAGTCATCTCCACCGTTTTGGCTGGGTTAAGTTCAAGATGGTTCTGGCTGCACCAGAGGATCAGCTGCTCCACCTCCCGCCTGTATGCAGACTCATCATCATCCCGGATCAAACCGATGACTGTGGTGTCGTCCGCAAACTTCAGGAGCTTCACCGAAGGGTCCTCTGAGGTGCAGTCGTTGGAGTAGAGGGAGAAGAGCAGTGGGGAAAGTACACATCCTTGGGGGGCGCCAGTACTAATTTTTCGGGAGCTGGATGTAAATCTCCCTAGCTTCACCTGTTGCCACCTGTCAGTCAGAAAGCTGGAGATCCACTGGCAGGTGGAGGGGGGCACCTTGAGCTGGAGGAGTTTCTGATGAAGAATGCCTGGGATGATGGTGTTGAACGCTGAGCTGAAGTCGACAAACAGGATCCTGGCGTACGTCCCTGGGGAGTCGAGGTGTTGCAGGATGTAGTGTAGTCCCATATTCACTGCATCATCCACTGACCTGTTTGACCGGTAGGCAAACTGCAGTGGGTCCATCAGGGGGCCTGTGATGACCTTCAGGTGGTTCAGCACCAATCTCTCCAAGGATTTCATGACCACAGAGATCAGGGCAACAGGTCTGTAGTCGTTTAATCCTGTAACAGAGGGTTTCTTGGGAACTGGAATGATGATGGAGCGTTTGAAGCAGGAAGGCACTTCACGCAGCTCCAGTGATCTGTTAAAGATCCGGGTGAAGATGGGGGCCAACTCGTTGGAGCAGACTCTCAGGCAGGACAGAGACACACCATCAGGTCCTGCAGCCTTCTTGATCTTTTGTGTCTGAAAGACCCGGCGCACCTCCTCTTCACAGATCGTTAGTGCTGGTAGGAGGTCAGAGTGGAGGAGGGATGGAGTTCCTGGGGCTGCAGATAATCCTTTTGTGTGGGTGGGAGGTGAGAACTGTAGGTTCTTTTCAAACCTGCAGTAAAAGCTGTTTAGGTCGTTAGCCAGCTGGAGGTTTTCCACAGGGTGGGGGGATGGTCTCCTGTAGTTGGTGATATTCCGTAGGCCTCTCCAGACAGAAGCAGAGTTGTTGGCTGAGAAGTTTTTTTGTAACTTCACACTGTAGTTCCTCTTAGCAAGCCTGATCTCCTTCGTCAGCATGTTTCTGGCCCGCTTGTACAGAGTCCAGTCACCAGTCCTGTAGGCCTCCTCCTTGGTCTGACGTAGCTGCTTCAGTTTAGGAATGAACCAGGGTTTATTGTTGTTGTATGTGCAGAAGGTCTTGGTCTGCACACACATGTCCTCGCAGAAACAGATGTATGACGTCACAGTGTCAGTGAGTTCATTTAGGTTAATGGCTGCAGCTTCAAAAACACTCCAATCTGTACAGTCAGAGCAGGCTTTTAACTCCAGCTTTGATTCCTCAGTCCATTGTCTGACTTGATTCCTCACAGTCCAGACTTGATTCCTCAGTCCTCTGTCTGTCCTTTCTACAACAGACTTGGAAGTTTTTAGTTTCTGTCTGTATGTTGGAATAAGATGGAGCAGACAGTGGTCAGAAAAACCCAGAGCTGCACGGGGGACGGCATGATAGGTGTTTCTTAAAACTGTGTAACAGTGGTCAAGTGTATTTGTATCCCTGGTGGGACATTTAATATGCTCTCTGTATTTAGGAAGCTCATTTGTGAGATTAGCTCTATTGAAATCACCCAGAATGATAAGCAGAGAGTCTGGATGTTTTTCCTCCACGTCTGCTATCTGGTCAGCGAGGTGCTGCAGTGCCTCCGTTGTACAAACAGCAGGCGGGATATAAATTCCGACCAGAATAAACGAGGAGAACTCTCGCGATGAATAAAAGGGTTTACAGTTTATGAACAGTGACTCTAGGTTAGGGCTACAAAACTTCTTCAACACTGTGACATCAGTACACCAACCTTCGTTTATGTAGAAGCAGATTCCACCACCCTTAGTCTTTCCAGAGAATTCTCGGCTGCGATCAGTGCGAAACAGCTGGAATCCGTCCAGGCGCACTGCGCTGTCAGGGATGTGTTCACTCAGCCAGGACTCCGTGAAACAAAGGGCGCCAGATCTGCTAAAATCCCGGTTTTTGTGAGTCAGGAGCAGCAGTTCATCCATTTTGTTTGCCAAAGAGCAGATATTTGCCAGATGGATCGATGGGAGCGGCGTGCGAAATCCTCGTTTCTTCAACCTGACTAGCGCACCGGCACATTTACCACGCCGCCTTCGTTTCCGGCCAGCGCCAATAGCCGCTGCTTCCACAGCTAAGATCGACTGAAAAAACTTCAGATCAGCAGCAGAAACTGGCGGAGAAGTTGCATTGGGAGGTAGTCTGAGTGAAAGTAGTTCCTCCCTTGAATAGGTGACTCGGACAGAAGAGCAGAAGTCCAAAAAAACACACAAAATTATCAAAAACATCAGAGAGCAGAAGCCAGTGGCTGCCATCCGCGGCGCCATCTTGGATTTTTTTTTTTTTTTAAATTGTACTTAGCATATTGTACTTGGCATCTTATTGCTATGTTCTTTATGTCTGTCCTTTCTATCCTCCCTATCCCCTCATCCCAGCCAGTCGCAGCAGACGACTGTCCCTCCCTGATCCTGGTTCTGCTAGAGGTTTCTTCCTTCCAAATGAGAGTTTTTCCTCTCCACTGTCGCTTAGTGCTTGCTCATAGGGGATCGTCTGATTGCTGGGTCTTTCTGTGACTGTGTGTTTTTTTTCTGCACTGTGGTGCCATGAGACGGCTTTTGTTGTGATGTGGCGCATTATAAAAAATAAAGCTGAATTGAATTGAATTGAATTGAATTGACAGCGGGAGCAATCTGACCAGACGACGAGGAAACGGCTGACAAAGAGACGGGCTTCCTCCAGTGCTTGGACACAGGATGATGTCGTTTTCGAATGTTTGGGCAAGCTGGGTCGGAGTGCGAATGGGCGTGGAACTACAGCGAGGCATAGAGACGTCAGTGACCTGGGACCTCTCATCCTTCGGCGTGAACCCGGCCCTCTTCAGGGACTTCCTCCCCCTTTTGCCATTTTCATGCTGTAGCGCTGCTAGCCGGGCTATCCGCTCGACTCCCTCGGGCTGCTGCGGACACCGCCGAACCTCTTCCTCCGCCAGCCTCACATACCAAAGGATATCCTTCGGGGTAGAATGTACTCTAGCCGAGGAGATGAGCCCGTTGATCTCCATGAGTGCCAGGCAGCATTCCCATCCCAGGCTTATCGGATAATTCCGACCCAACACCATCCTCCAAAAAACAGGTTAGTGGGAAAAAAACAGGAAAAAATAAAAGGGAAAAATTGCGGACAATTATTCCGCTGGGTTTATTCTGGCTGGAGCATTCTGTTATGATCCCTTCCCAATGCCAAACCTAATCAGAGAAGAGATTGCCGGTGTGAGTAATGAGTATGTACATGGGTGTGAAAGGGAGTGAGTGGAAACAGCTGCTCTGCTGAAACTGACAGGAATAATGAGGCGTGGCTGAGCTGTTAGAGAGCCGAATGGCCCCAAAGGGCTCCCTGAGCGCACCTAATGGAAAATAGGCATACAGCACACAACACAGTCAAAATAGCCACAGCGCCAGAACTGGGTTTGAGACCATCAAACCCAAGTTCATGACAAATACTATGACACAGAGTCCTTCTTCTGTCCACATTTCATGAGAATCACTCCTCCTGTCTGCAATCTGTGGCTCTTTTGCTGATAACCAGTGGTCTCTTGTGGATTTAAGAACTTAAAAAAAAACCTCCTAAATTTGAGAGAAAATGTACTTGGATAAACAAAAATTTACCAGAAAAAGTTGCAAATTTACAAAAAAAAGTCATAATTTAGGAGTAGAAGTTTCAAATGTAAATGCTTAGAAGTCTCAAATTTACAAGAATTTGTTAAAAAGAAAAATAGCTCTTCAAGAAGGAAAAAAGTTTTACATTTAAAAGAATTATTACCAGTAAAACAATAATAATAAAAGACTAAAGTTTACAAGAAAAACATTTTAAATTTACTAGAAAAAGTCATAATTTATGAGTAGAAAAATTTTAAATGTACCTGTAGAACAGTCTCAAATTTAAAAGAAAATTTTTTTTAGGATGTGTCATGATTCAGAGCAGCGTTAGACTCAAATGCAGAGCTGCCAGAATGATCACTCAGACTCGGACAAAAAGTTTCACAAGTTTATTGAAAACACAACAGAAAATAAAAGTGCATAAACTAAAGAAAACAAAACACAAAAATGCCAACTTAAATTTCCAAGATAGGTGCCCCCTGGAGCGCACGTAGCCTACGGGAGATAGCAGACAGAGGTTATTAGGGACAGATTCTCCAAAGGGAGAATAATGCGGGAAAGCACACTTACTATTAGAGCACCGGAGTCCAGCAGGGAACTCCTGCGAGGACCAGGGGACAAGGGGAAGGCAGAGACCTTGGTGGACGTCGTGGATCTTCCTGGTCAGGTGAACATGATCAGCTCCGGAGACACAACTGCAGGTGGTAGCAACCTGAAGAGCAAGAAACACAAGTTGAGTACACAGGTTACTCTATAACAGTGAGATAAAAGCTTGACTTAAAGTGTGGCTGCAAACCCAGCTGAGCTCTCTGTTGTGTTATAGCTTAGGCTTTTATTTGTGAGGTACAGGACCACCATCTTCTGGTTCCGCCACCGCCCACGGCTATAAGAGGGCAGCGGGCAGGAGGGGCAGTCTCTTTGCCAACTCTTGTGCCTGACGGCTGTGCATGTGCTGCATCTTGCCTCCTTAATAAACGTGTGCTGTTTGACAACTGGCCTCCTCCTTGGCTCCATATACAGACATAACATTTGGCAACGAGGATAAAAGTGGATTAAAACAAGGTATGGAAGCATGTGGGTTTGAACTTCAGCCATTTTTGGAGCCCCCCGGTGAGCCATCGGGTCCCTGGCCAAGGTGGTGCGCCACTTTCCGGACGTACATAGTGGCACGAAACCTTGGGAAGCTGCAGAAGTTGAGGGCACGTGAGTTGTTGGTGCACAGTGCAGTGGAGGAACAGTGTGTTCTGAGCACACTGGGTGACTGTAATAGTTTTGACGAAGTGGTTGAGCTAATGGCGCGCTATTTTTGCGCCCTTGAAAACGTCATGTTCACAAGATTCAGTTTCAACAGCACCACCAATGGGTGGGCGAGTCTACTCGGCGGTTCGGGGCAGACCTGGGGCTGTTGGTCAGCAGGTGCCAGCTTGGACCGTTGGAAGAGGAGATGATTTGCAACCAGTTGGCGGAGCATACCAATTGCGCTGCAATTAAGTCGAAACTGCTTATGTTTTGGGGCAAGCTGACGCTTCCCATAGCCATCGAGTTAGCTCAACTGTTGGAAGCTGCAGATAAACTGTCACGGGAACTGAGTGAGAGCTTGTCACACCAACATCTGGGTGTTGGTGTGACAACCAACACCCAGATGTTGGTTGGGTCACCGCCAACCGCACATGCAATGGACCCGGTCAGAGTTGGAAGCTTGGAGCATGATGTGGACAACACCAGTGCTGGGAATGTGAGGTCCACCTCGGGAAAGCCCAAATGTATGGGTTGTGGGTCCACGAAGCACCGTTTCAAGGCCAGAGATTGTTCGACAGGAGCAAAGTGCTACGGCAAGTGTGACCACTTGCTTCATGTCGTCAGGGTATGCCACAGATCCGAGCGAGGAAGTCCGTAGCACAAAGAGGACTCTCTCACCCCAACGGTTGTCCATGCTGTGTCCCTGAGAACCAACAGACACACTTATTGTATGGTGGAGTTGGACGGGGTGGAAGTGCTTTTATGGATCGACACGGGAGCAGTGGGATCCGTGCTGGATTGGATGACTGTGATATGTTTTTCCCTACACGTCAGGATTGAGAATGACCCAGCACTGCTTTGTGGTTGTGGAGGAGGATGGCTGGCCACGGTGGGAACGTTGGAACCGATGGCTCGATGCAAATCGGCTGAGATGTGCGACTGTCAGGCGAGGTAAAATGATGTGCCAAGAAGAGACCCTGTTGGCCGAGCGGGACCCCTCTGGAGCTCAAGGACTGAATTCGGGAGGAGAGGCGACTACAGCAGGTACGGGCTAGTCAGCATCTGGAGGAACACCAGGGATGGTCACGTGCCGTGGTCAGACAGGAGGATGCTCATTTTCAGCTGCTAGATGGTTCGTGGGGGCACCCGGACGCGCTGCGGCGTGCCCAGGAGGGAACTGAGGGACGTGGGTCTGGAGGAGAGGAGCGGCCAGTGGTGATGAAGAGGAGGCGCACTGGTGCTGAAGTGACCTGCTGCAGCCCGGGAGGCTGGCTGCCTCCAAGGGCGGACTGGTGACAGAGCGGTCCAGGGGTCCCAGGGACTTGTGTTTTCCAACCGTTTGTATATAGGTTAACTGTTATAATTGAATTCTTTGGAATATTTACAGTATGTTCTATATGTCTGCTGTTCATATACACTACCGTTCAAAAGTTTGGGGTCACCAAGACAATTATTTTGTGTTTTCCATGAAAAGTCATACTTATTTACCACCATGAGCTGTAAAATGAATAGAAAATATAGTCAAGACATTGACAAGGTTAGAAATAATGATTTGTATTTGAAATAATAATTTTTTCCTTCAAACTTTGCTTTCGTCAAAGAATTCTCCATTTGCAGCAATTACAGCATTGCAGACCTAACTTGATTGCACAAGGGTTTTCTAATCATCCATTAGCCTTCTGACGCAATGAGCAAATGTAGAGGGTTGGAAATAGTTAAGTTATGTAAGCGGTGCTAAAAAGACATTTGGATAAGAAAATTTAAAAAAAAAACAGGCACCCCTACAATTTTATTTTATTTTATTCTTTAATTGTTTTATTTTTCTACAATGCATTTGTAATCCACCTGGTTCCGTTATAACTCATGTGAGTTGAGTGCAGTTCCATACGCCGACCAATAGATGGCACATGTCGCACAGTGATAGAGAGTAGACTCACGCACCGGAGGACGAAGAATAAACTCCTTTGTGTGAAAATAACGAAACGTGTTCTGCCTATTCTCCTATCACAGGTTGGAGAGTTAACTTCCACATGCACGTTTCCTCCTCCTGGGCCGCTACCCAGGGGAGCAACAATTTTGGGGGCTCGTCCGGGATTAGCGCCACCTACTGGTCTGGCACTAATCATTGAAGAACCAAGGGATGCTGACCACCTGTTCCTGAGCCATTGACCTAAGCGACTGACTACAGGAGACCACAGCCATGTCTGCTCTACATGACCTGAGATGGGAAATCCAGCAAGAGCTTCGCCAGCTGACCATTGCCGGCTGCAGAAACGTTCTTTACAAGCTGGCTGAGTCGTTCAAGGATGAGGTGGGAGAAGATTTGCCAGGCGCAGAATCAACCGAAGTGGAACTCTTTGACTTCATTGTTGACTCGCTGAGAAGTCCACAACTGAAGAGCTTTGAGGACCAGGGGATGTCTCGCCTGCTTGCTTTCCGTGACCTCATCATTGAACTACAACGGCCCACAGCAGCTGGAGAAGTGGATGCAGAGGTGTCACCCGACGATGATCCGGTCATAGTAGTTCCTGTGACCACTGGAGCTGCAGCACCATCAAGGAAGAACCATCCGACATCACCATCTGTAGTTCCTGACCCAGGGTTAGTCAGACTGACTGAACTTACGTCACTGTTGCCACGTAGAGAGTACAAGATTTATGGTGGTCAAATCTCTGATTTTGATTCTGATTTGAGTTACAATAACTTGTGCAAACAGCTTGATGAAGGGCTAAATGAAGGGTTCACAGAGGCTGAGATTATCAGAGGGGTGCTTAAGATAATTAAGCCTGGTACCTTTAAAGATATGCTTGTAACCAAGGATAGCCTTACTGTAGCTGAGTTAAAACGCCTCTTAAGGACACATCTACGCGAGAAAAGCAGCACTGAATTATTTCAGGAGCTGAGTAATGCTAAGCAAAATGACAAAGAAACACCACAACAGTTTATGTATAGCCTAATGGGGCTAAAACAGCGTGTGTTGGTTGCATCTAAAAACAGCAGTGGGTTTCATTATGACGACGAGTTGGTACAAGGTGTGTTTATACATTCACTGTATCAGGGTTTGAATGAAAAATACTCTTATGTTAGGAGAGACCTTAAACCTCACATCTCCAACACCAGTGTCACAGATGACTCCATCCTGGAGCTCATAGCAAATTTTGTTAGTGAAGAGACAGAGAGATTGAATAGGTTGGGACAAAGCCACAAACAGAAAGTCACCAGTGTTAATGCGGCACAGGTAGAGACAGATCAGAGCTCTATTAAAATGCACACTGAAGTCCAAGCTAATCGTGTAGCTATCCAGGAGCTGACGGCACAGGTCTCCTCTCTAACCAAGAGTTTAGAAAAGGCCCTAACCCCAATGATAAATACAGTAAACACCAGTCCCACAGCACCTGTCCCTAAAGAGCCAGCACTGAAACCCGCAGTGAAAGGAAAATGCCAAAAGTGTATCGCCCAAGACACTGAGCGCTGCACACACTGTTTTCGATGTGGAAAGGAGGGGCACAGAGCTATAGGTTGCCTGCAGAAAAGCAATGTCTCGGGAAACTGGAGGAGGTCGCTGGGGAGGGACCACCAGTGACTGAACCACCAGCAGAGTCCCACAACACTAAAAGACTGAACTCCGAACAGACTACTGCCAAGTCCCAAAAGTCACCCAACACAAAGCGTGTGGCACAGCTCATTGGCGGTAGGTGTATGATCAGTTGCCAGTTAAATGGAGTAAACCTACAGATGTTATTGGACAGTGGGGCACAAGTAAGCATTGTTGAAAAGTCATGGGTACAAGCAGCCTTACCAAATGTGAAAATACAGCCACTCGAGAGCCTACTCCCAGGCCACCCACTCGAAATCACCGCAGCCAATGGAACGGATGTTCCGTTCGAGGGGTGGATAGATATCCTGCTCGAGATCACAAGTTCACAGTATGGTTCTGTATCCTTGTATGTTCCAATGCTTGTCAGTCAGCAGCATTTAAGCACTCCGCTGCTGGGCTTTAACGTGATCCAAGAGATAATAATGGCAAACAGTGAACAAAGTGACGATATTAGCTTAGTGGGCTTACTGTCGGAGACTTTAAAGGTCCAGAAAGGTAATGTTGAGTCACTCATCTCTGTTGTCCACACCAAGTCAACAGAAAATGAACCAGAAAGTCCAGTGGTGAGAGTTGGGAAAAAAGGACTCACTGTTCACAGTAGCCAAATCTGTATGGTAAAATGTCACATCAGAGCATTTCCTGGAGGAGGAGAACTGTTGTTCGAGCCAGCCAAATGTGAACTGTTCAAAAACCAAATACGCTACCTGGGTAGGCTAGTGTCGGGAGAAGGAGTCCAGATTGACCCAAAAGACTTGGATGCTGTGTTCGCTCTGAAAGACAAGAACCCTCGCACAGTCGGAGAACTCAGAACGTTACTGGGTTTTCTCAGTTATTACCGATCATTTATTCAAGATTTTTCACGTCTGGCGAGACCCTTGTTCGAACTCCTCCAGAGCACTAATGAAACAAGCAATGACAATAAACCAGCACCAAAAAGGAGTAAAGGACAAACAAAGAAAGAAGACAGAAACCAGCTTCCTTCTCGCACACCAATAATATGGACCAGTGAACATCAGGAAGTTGTGTCAAGATTTGTGGACATTCTGACTAATCCTCCCATTCTAGCCTATCCCAATTTGGACCTTCCATTTGTATTGCATACAGATGCGTCAAACAAAGGCCTGGGAGCCGTCTTGTATCAAAAACAAGAAAACAAACTTAAGGTGATTGGCTATGGATCCAGAACTCTCACACCGGCCGAGAAGAATTATCACTTACATTCCGGTAAACTAGAGTTTCTAGCTCTCAAGTGGGCCATCTGCGACAAATTCCGTGACTATCTGTATTATGCACCGACTTTTACTGTCTATACAGATAACAATCCTTTAACCTATGTCCTCAGTTCAGCCAGGTTGAATGCAGTGGGTCATAGGTGGGTTGGGGAGTTGGCTGACTTCCATTTTGATATCAAGTATAGGCCAGGGAAAAGGAATGCAGATGCAGATATGTTGTCCAGACACCCATTAGATCTGCAAGAGCAAATGAATGAGTTCACAGAGACAGTTTTACCGGAAGTAGTGTCCGCAGTGTGGCAAGGGAGCAAGGCAGCACAAAACAGTGATGTGCCATGGATAGCTGCGTTACAACTGAGTTCTAATGACAACAATGTGCCAACTGACAGTGTTTTGAGCATGACACCTAAAGACATCAATGCTGCTCAACAAGACGATGAATCAATTAGAGAAGTAATCTCACTCAAACTCAAAGGATGGACACCAAACGACAAAGATAAACGGACAATGAGTAAACGGACACGGAGACTACTGTATGAGTGGAACAAGTTGGAAGTTGACAATGGATTATTGTACAAAAAGACAGAGCACAGCAAACAACTTGTCCTACCTGAACAGCTAAAGCCGATGGTGTTAAAGAGTTTACACAATGACATGGGTCACATAGGGTGTGATAAGGTGATACATCTGGCCCGTGAGCGTTTCTATTGGCCATATATGCAACAAGATGTTGAAGATTATGTAACAAAAAAATGTCCGTGCATCAAACAAAAATGCCCAAATGTTCCCCAGAGAGCTCCAATGGGATCTATCACAACCAGTGCTCCCTTTGAGTTAATCTCCATCGACTACTTACACCTTGAGCCAAGTAAAGGAGGGTATGAGTACATCCTCGTACTAGTGGACCATTTCGCTCGTTTCGCACAGGCATACCCTACAAGGAATAAATCAGGCAAAACAGCTGCAGAAAAGATATTTCAGGATTTTATTCCTCGTTTCGGGTACCCTGACAAGTTGCATCACGATCAGGGACGTGAGTTTGAAAACAGTCTCTTCCACAGATTACAACAACTGTCTGGAATTTCTCACTCACGAACCACTCCATACCATCTGCAGGGCAACCCCGTGGAGCGCCTGAATCGTATGCTACTCCAAATGCTTCGTACCCTACAGGAGGTGAAAAAAAGTGAATGGAAGGATCACCTACCCCAAATTGTACATGCTTACAATTGTACAAGACACGAGTCACCAGGTTATTCTCCATTTTTCCTTTTATATGGCAGAGTCCCAAGGTTGCCTGTAGATCTACTATTGAACCAGACAAAAGACACTGACACACACAGCCATCAAACCTACGCTAAAAAATGGGCTGATAGGATGCGTGTTGCTTACAAAATCGCTGCAGAAAACAGTCAAAAGTCTTCAGATAAAGGCAAAAAGCAGTACGACAAATGCTTGAAAGGTGTCACACTCCAACCAGGCGACAGGGTGTTGGTCAGAAACCTCTCTGAAAGAGGAGGCCCAGGGAAACTGCGCACTTACTGGGAGTCAGCAGTACATCGCGTAGTTGAGAGAGTGGGAGATGGACCAGTCTATAAAGTACAAGCAGAGAGAGATAGCAAAGTGATGCGAGTGTTACACAGAAACCTGCTGTTGCCTGTAAATGACTTGCCTTTAGAAGAAGAACTGCCTGCAAAAGAAAAGACAAAACAGAAACGGAAGAAGAGGACAGAGACAAATCCTAACAGTGACAACACAGACAATGACAGCTCGGAGGAAGAAGAGGAAAATACTTACCGCTACAACCTCTGTAGCCAAATCCCATGTTACAGACCCGTAAATCCTCAGCAAAATGCCTCAAATCTCCCAGACCAAAACACTCAGCAACCAGTACCTGTCATGCCAGAGCAAAATCCTCAAAATCAGCAAAGGCTTCGAGCGACAGCTAGAGAGTTCTGCCGACCAGTAAGGCAGGAACCGGTCCCCATTCAGCGAGATGCTGAGGAGCAAATGGATGGACCAGCTTTGCTGCAGGAAGAACGTCAAGGACAAGTGGAGGTGATGGATGGAGAACAGGAGGAACTGAGAAGGTCACAGCGGAGAGCAAGGCCAGTGGAGAGACTGACCTACGACGTCCTGGGACAGCCATCGTACCAGCCTTGGACTGTAGACGTAAGACCTGTCCTACTCCCTACCCCTGTGCCGCTAACTCAAAACTATATGCCATTCCACTACCTCACCCAACCTCAGTCCCATGGTTATAATTGATACACTCTCATGCATTAAGTCACCCTAGAACATGAAATGTCGGGAGACATTTATTTGAAGTGGGGGAGAGTGTAGAGGGTTGGAAATAGTTAAGTTATGTAAGAGGTGCTAAAAAGACATTTGGATAAGAAAATTTAAAAAAAAAACAGGCACCCCTACAATTTTATTTTATTTTATTCTTTAATTGTTTTATTTTTCTACAATGCATTTGTAATCCACCTGGTTCCATTATAACTCATGTGAGTTGAGTGCAGTTCCGTACGCCGACCAATAGATGCCACATGTCGCACAGTGATAGAGAGTAGACTCACGCACCGGAGGACGAAGAATAAACTCCTTTGTGTGAAAATAACGAAACGTGTTCTGCCTATTCTCCTATCACAGGTTGGAGAGTTAACTTCCACATGCACGTTTCCTCCTCCTGGGCCGCTACCCAGGGGAACAACACAAACACATTGTACCATTAGAACACTGGAGTGATAGTTGCTGGAAATGGGCCTCTATACACCTATCTAGATATTGCACCAAAAACCAGACATTTGCAGCTAGAATGTCATACGCCCATGCCGCAACAGGACTGAATGGTGAAGATGCTCCCATGAGTGAATCAGTCTCCTTAGAAAATCAAGTGCTTCAGTTCCTTAATAATAGAGACATTAAGGTAGAAGCCAATGCAATTTCAGCCTGTTATGCTTTACTGAAGAAAGATCCCAAAACAAAGAAATCAATTGTGATGCGCTTTGTGAACAGAAGGGTAAAGAATGACATATTGAGGCAGGCCAGAAAGCTACAGGGAACTCAAGTTTACCTAAATGAACACCTGACAAAAAAACCCGCTGAATTAGCACGGCAGGCACGGATGCTGAAAAAACAAAATAAGATACAGGCAACCTGGACAAGAAATTGTAGAATTTGGATTAAACTAAATGGAACACCAGAGCAAGCAAGGAGTATAATGATCAGAGATGCTACTGACTTAAATAAATACAGATGAACACTGATTAAGAAAATTATGAGTCAATGATAATCCATATTCATACACACGATAAAAATAGTTCTTTTGATACACCATGCCAAAGTACTTTAAAAAAAAATAAGCAAAATAAACAAAAACTTATGACCGACTCGAGTAGACATCAATTATCCCCAGCTGGAGGAAGTCATCTGACACAGAGTGAGGAAACTCAAACTCTGAAAATATGCCACTATGCTGAACATAAACCACAAGAGATGGAGAATGATATTGATCCTGATAACCACTTTTTCAATAATATTCATAACCACTGTGAATATTACACTGAAAAGCAATTCAAAAGTCAAGTGCAATTAGATGGTAAACTGTCAATAATACACTTCAACAGCAGAAGTCTTAACAAAAACTTTCCACAGATTCAGGACTATTTAAAACAGCTAGACAGAAAATTCACAGCTATTGCAGTCTCTGAAACCTGGCTTAATGAAGAACAGGCTCCCCTGATGGCAATAGAGGGATATCAGATGTTTTATATTAACAGAACTCAAAAAAAGGGGTGGTGGTGTTGCACTGTATATTGATGACCTGTATAGGTGTAAGCTTGTAAATGAAATGTCCTTTGCACTACCAGGGGATCTTGGAATGTGTCACTGTCGAGATTGACCTAGACAAAACAAAAAATCTAATCATAAGTTGTATATATAGAACGCCGGGAACTTGCATTGAGACATTCAGAGATAAATTAGTCGAGCTGTACAATAATATTACTAGTAAGAAAATGGTAGCAATTTGTGGAGATTTCAATATTGATTTACTAAATCCACATCAACAAAATGTAGTTACAGAGTTCATGAACTCTATGTACAGCATGAGTCTATATCCCACAATAACACATCCCAGTAGAATCACAGTTCACACTGCTACACTTATTGACAACCTGTTTGTCAATGTTATCGATAAGAAAATAGAAAGTGGATTATTGATAAATGATATAAGTGACCACTTGCCAACCTTTGCACTTATCCATGGCCACACGGGGCCCAACGCAGAAAAAATTTCAAAATCGTTCAGATACAAATCACCAAA
Source organism: Pholidichthys leucotaenia (assembly GCA_020510985.1). NCBI lineage: Eukaryota > Metazoa > Chordata > Actinopteri > Cichliformes > Pholidichthyidae > Pholidichthys > Pholidichthys leucotaenia. The sequence goes on along the minus strand of CM035840.1, from coordinate 327,469,056 downwards.
TGCAATCAATTCTTTTAAAGAGGACTTGCTGAAGCAAGACTGGACAGAAGTCTATGTTTCAGATGTAAATGAAGCCTATGACACATTTATAAACATTGTAACCACTCTTTATGAAAAAAAACTACCCATCAGTAAAAAAAAAGCTTAAACACAAATTTGCTGATAAGACATGGTTAACCAAAGGACTACAAAAGGTGTGTAAAAAGAAAAATTTATTATATAAAGCTTTCCTAAAGAAAAGGACAAAAGAAGTAGAGCAGCGGTATAAAACATACAAAAATAAGTTAACATATATAATAAGATGTAGTAAAAGAGACTATTACAGTAAAGAACTGGAGAAAAACAAAGACAATATTAAAAATACATGGACAATACTCAACAGTATCTTTGGAAATAAAAGCAGACATACAAGCAACCCAACTAATATTCCAAAAAATAATAAAACGACTCAGAGTGTGAATATAGCTTCACCTGCAGATGAATTTAATAATTTTTTTGTTAACATTGGACCTAATCTGGCCCAAGAAATACCCACTACGGTGCCTACAGGCGATACAATATGCAATAACACTGCTGTAAAAGACTCCATCTTCATAAAGAACACAGACGAAAGAGAGGTCATTGAAATTGTTAAATCGTTCAAAAGTAAAACATCTACGGACTGTGATGGTATTGACATGCTATTAGTCAAAACTGTTATCGAATGCATAGTAAAACCACTGACATATATCTGTAACCTGTCTCTCCAAACAGGTATATTTCCCAATGCAATGAAAATAGCTAAAGTAATTCCGATATACAAGACGGGCGACAGAGGGGAACTCTCAAACTATAGACCAATTTCACTATTACCGCAATTTTCCAAGATACTTGAAAAAATATTCTATGAGAGAATTGACAACTTCATACTGAAGAATGATTTATTGTGTGAGCAGCGATATGGGTTCAGACACAAGAGGACAACTGCATATGCCCTAATGGAATTTACAGAAAAAATATCAACAGCCATTGAAAATAAAGAGTATGCAGTTGGAGTATTCCTGGATCTTAAAAAAGCATTTGATACAGTAGATCACAATTTATTATTAAAGAAACTACAAAATTGTGGTATTAGAGGGGTAGCACTGTCCTGGTTAAGTAGTTACTTAAAGAATAGATATCAGTATGTATGTGTTAGCAACAAAAACTCACAGTTACTGAAGGTCACCCGTGGAGTCCCACAGGGTTCAGTTTTGGGACCATTATTATTCAATATGTAAATAAACGATATATGTAAAGTTTCAGAAAAAATTGACTTAATATTGTTTGCCGATGACACTAATCTATTATGCAGTGGAAACAATTTGGAACAACTTCTGGATACACTCGGAAAGGAATTAGGAAAGCTTAAACTGTGGTTTGATTCAAACAAATTAACGCTCAATTTAAGTAAGACAAAATTTATAGTCTTTAACAACCATCACAACAACCCAGTACCCAAACTCAGTGTAAATGGTGTAGAGATTGAAAGGGTATCTGAAACTAAATTTCTTGGAGTAATAATTGATAACAAACTGTGTTGGAAGTCACATATTAATTATATTAAAGGTAAAGTATCCAAATCAATTGCAATATTACACAGAGTGAAATATTTGCTGAATCAACCCACACTATAACATATTGTAATGAAGTATGGGGAAATACATATAAAACAAATATATATCCACTCTTTATGCTTCAAAAGAGAGCTATTAGAATAATAAACAAAGCAGCTTACAGGGAACCAACAAACTCACTTTTTCTTAAATAAAAAACTCTCAAGTTGAAAGATCTGGTTGACTTTAAAACTGCAATAATAATGTTCAAAGTGAAGAATCTATCACTGCCCGCAAATATCCAAAAGTTGTTCCAAACAAGGGAGAAACGATATCACTTCAGAGGAACATGTATATTTCAAAAGCACAGTGAGAACAACCACCAAGCAACACTGTATTTCAGTGCAAGGAGTCAGATTATGGAATGATTTTGGACCTGAATTAAAATCATGTACAACGCTTGGACAATTTAAACAAAAACTAAAGGAAGAAATACTCCAAACATATTTACAAGACGACATGTAAACTCACATAAGGATTGACATATCCAGCCTGCGTTGTGTTGTAGCTTAGTTTTTTTTTCTTTTTTTTCTCTGTCACATTTTGTCTTAGATTTGTTTTTGAATAGTAACCGCTTAACTTAGCCTAGCTTAGTTTTCTTTTCTTTTTTTTTTCTCTCTCAGTCACATTTGTCTTAGCTTTGTTTTGAATTGTAATCGCTCTTGACTGTTTTCTCTTTTTTCTATTTTGAATTCCTGGATGGAATATGGGTGGGCAATATAAGCTGCGGCTTCAGCCATCACCCATTTCGGATAACTTACGTGGAATTGTATAATCAGAGGAGTCTTTGTCTAATTTGACCTTGTTGTTATATTATTCAGTTTCTTTTAACCTGTACTGTACTGTACTATCTGAAATAAATTCATTCATTCATTCATTCATTCATTCATTCATTCAGAATAGTCATTTACCACATTAGCAATGTATAGAGTGTATTTCTGATTAGTTTTAAAGTTATCTTCATTGAAAAAAAAGTGCTTTTCTTTCAAAATAAGGAAATTTCTAAGTGACCCAAACTTTTGAACGGTAGTGTAAATTAATTTGGATTAATTTGATGTCTAGATTAGAAAAAACGTGGTACAGTATTTTGTTTAGTTGTTTTGGAGTGACTGTGTTAGACCATTTGTGTTGTATTGTTTAATTATTTTTAGTGAGTGACTCGGGTTCCCAAATTGGGGTGGGTCCGAATTGTATGTGTGATTTTGGCTTTTGTGAAGGGGGGAAGAATGTTATGTTATAGCTTAGGCTTTTATTTGTGAGGTACGGTTAGCTGCTCCACATTCTGGTTCCACCACCACCCGCGGCTATAAGAGGGCAGCGGGCAGGAGGAGTGGTCTCTTTGCTACCTCTTCTGCCTGATGGCTGCGCGTGTGCTGTGTCGTGCCTCCTTAATAAACCTGAGTTCAGTTCGACACCGGACGTCGTCCTTGGCTCCATATACAGACAAAACCAAAACACTCTCCACAGGCTGGGTCTTAAATATGCTGGCTCATCAGATGCAGCCGGTGTGTAATCATGCAGGTGTTCCAATCTTCCGGAGTGGGAAAACAGGAACAGGAGGGGAGGGGGAGCACGCTCAGCTGATCATCACAGGATGAAGTCTCAAATTTACAAAATAAACAAAAATCAAAATTTATGAGAGAAAAACATCTCAAATTTAGGAGAAAATAAAGCACAAATTTACAAGACAAATGAAAATTGGTTTTCTTTTTTTTAAAATCCTTTTTATTTGCAAACACAGAAGAGAACATGCAGAAATTAACCAATAGACAATAACTAACAAACTGGAGAAAGACAAAATGAATGAGCACATCAACACCCATTAACAAGACTAGAATAAAATAAAATAAAATACAAAAAAAACCAAACAAAAAACTTGTATAATAACATTAACACATACACAACACAGGGAGGTGGGAAGGGATGACAGAAACGGCAAAAATATGTTACAACAATCCGATGCGTCAAGATTCAGAATTGCAATGTCTAATAAGAGCATAAAACAGCAACACCTGCAAAGATATATGGGGTGTATGGGGTAGTTACCTCCGCCAGGCCGAAAAGGCCAGGAGGAGGTTATGTTTTTGCCGGGGTTTGTGTGTTTGTCTGTCTGTCTGTCTGTTTGTCTGTCTGTCTGTTTGTCTATTGGTTTAGCAAGATAACTCAAAAAGTCTTGGACGGATTTGCATGAAACTTTCAGGCGTGTTGGAAATGGTACAAGGAAGAACTGATTAAATTTTGGGGGTGATCCGGTTCACCGTCTGGATACAGGAATTTTTTTAAAGCATTTTTCCACACTGTCACATAGGGCCATTTTCAACATGTGCGCAGGCGCAATGGAGGCCACTGGGCGTCGTGTCTGACCAACACAAACTCCGCCTTCTTCAACGTTTTAGCCACAAAAGCATGCGGAAAACACTGCTGGCCTCGGACCCCCAGCGTGCCTCTGCCAGCCATAGGCGCTGCGCACATTGCGCTGGTTGTCGTGTCTTACAAACACAAACTCCGCGTTCTTCTACGTTTTAGGCACAAAAGCACGCGGAAAACACTGCTGCCCTGGGCCCGCCAGCGTGGCTGCTTTTGCGCCACGCTGCAAAACCTGACACGGACATCTGTCCGCCGCACCATTATTTGCCACAAATTCCCTGCCCAGCTATAGGCGGTGCGTAAAAACAACCTCTCTGCCAGGGAAGACTCTAAATTCTGTTTTGCCGCCGAGCGCAACCCCAATATAATATAAAACCCACGCCAACCTGTCTAACCAATCTGCATCCGTCAGTGGAGGAGATGCACACACCAACACTTCAGTTTATTACCTCCGCCAAGGAGGCAATGCTTTTACAACCGTAAACCGGGACTATAAGGGACGGCGGGGTAATATGGGACACTTTTCTAAATGTAATTCTGCTTTTTTAATTTTGCTTCCGCCTACATTTGATGAAGGATTCATGGATATTTGACAATAACAACACAACTCAGCGTCCTGCTCAAAATAAAAAAAAGCACAACTACATTTAAAACATTTCCCACAAAAGTGTCCCTTATTAACCCGCCGTCCCTTATAGCCCCATTTTACACTACTGAACCACTAATCCTATCACTATCACATTGATTGTCATTCATTAATTGTCTGTTTATTGCACTGTCCATGTCAAATAAACAAATACTCATTGTGAATCCAATTGCTACTCATATCTTTTCATGCTCAGGGAATCTGACAACGTACACACAAACACTCTATGGGCCGAACTGTGCCGCTTGGCGGAGGTCTGCGCTCTCCGAATGCTTTTCTAGTTTGGGAATGTGTTCATAAGATGGAATTTCTTGAATAATATATAGAGTGATATACTTAAGCAGAGATACTCATCACACGATTGCTGGATGTAATGGAGGTGGGAAACGGGGGAAGAGGATGTTTGGAGTTCGGTGGAGCCTAAAAGAAGCAAACGTAAATGTAAAGGAACTCAATCAAGAGCGTTATCAGGTGCTGATGAATCAGAAGATGAACAATCCCGGACTATACAGAAGGAGTGTAAAGTAACCGTTAAACTTACTCTGGAAGGAGCATCATTTCTTGAGTGGAACCCAATTAAGCTCACAAATACAATTAATGGATTACTTGGAGAAGTTTAAATGCAAGAATTCTTCATAGTGGTTCGTTACTAGTTACATGTAACGATAGTGTCCAACAAGAAAAAGCAATCAGAGTCACTAGGATAGAGTGGAAAAATGTGCAGTGTTCAGTATTGGAAGGAATATAAGGCAATGAGAGGAGTGATATCGGGCATTTCAACGGCTGTCTCAACTGATGAAATAATGAGGAACTTAACTGAGCAAAAGTGACAGAGGTACAAAGATTTAAAACTAATAGAAATGGCGAAAAATGTGATAGTCTGTTGGAAATGTTAAAATTTGATGAAACAAGACTGACAAGTAAGGTATATATAAGGTTATTATAATAAGGTTATTATATTGAGGTTGTGAAGCCAGCAAAAGAGCAGCAGAATTAAGGAAGATACTCTGGTTATGAAGGAAAATAATTTTGTCTTATTTGTGGTAGATGTGATAAACTGCACTGTGCAGACTTCCAAGAAAACAGAAAAAATCAAAATCATTGTGAAAGCAGCAGAAAAATATCTTGGCATTAAGGGGGCTACATTGGGAAGCAGTTGAGGACTTGTTAAGTGGGGGATATTGAAGTTCACAGACATCATGGGCTGGTGATCAGCCGCCAATCAAATCTAAAAGAAGCAGAAGAAAAATGAGATGAGACACAGATACGGACTACAGCTCCTGACCAGATGGAGTGATGATGTGGAGTGGGGTGCGTGGCGGTGATGCACCTGTGGGCTTGTTGCTGGCCGCTGATCGGGTCTAAAAGAAGAAGAAGAGACGATCGTTCAGCACTCCTTATAAGAATTCCTTATACAAAGATATAGAGTGATGATAATGAAGTCAGTGGCGGTAATGTGCCTGTGGGCTTGTTGCCAGGCCGCCAATCAAATCTGGAATAATAATAATAATAATATAATAATAATAATAATAATAAGAAGAAGAAGAAGAAGAAGAAGAAGAAGAAGAAAAAGAAGAACTCCCTATACAAAGATATTGAGTGATGATGGTCAAGTCAGTGGCGGTGATGCACCTGTGGGCTGGTTGCCAACTGCCAATCGGAGTCTAGAAGAAGAAGAAGAAGAAGTTACAATGTTGGAGAGTGATGTCTGAAGATAGAGTGGGTGGCGGTGGTGCACCTGTGGGCTGGTTGCTGGCCGCCATTCAAGTCTAGAAGAAGAAAGAAGAAGAAGAAGAAGAAGAAGAAGGAGTTTGTTCAGACTCCTTGTGGAAGCTCCTTATGCAGAGATATAGAGTGATGATAATCAAGTTCAGTGGCGGTAATGCACGTGTAAGCTGGTTGCCAACCACCAATCAAATCTAAAGAAGAAGAAAAAGAAGTATTCCTAAGACTAACGTGATGAATGTCCCCCACCCCAAACCCAAATAGCACACACCACACACACACAAACCTATAATTGTTGCTGTTGTTGCCAACCACAACAACCATTATTACTATCAGTAACACCATCACGATCAACACTAGCAACAACAACAACAATTACCATTATCATCATTAATAAATAACAACAACAACAACTATAATATAGGGGACAGGACAGAGTCAGGCACTTCAGCTGAAGACAGATGAGTGGTGGTGTCCATTTAAACTAGATGATGTCGGCATGCTGGGCAAAGGAACTTCAATTTAACTTTACTTGTATAGCGCCCAACCACAACAAAACTCTTGTCAAGGCACTAGACACATCAGCACAAATACAAATCATAAGTAATTCAGAGGGACCCCCCCCGCCCCCCACCAACAAACTATTGATTCCCTATGAGCAAGCACTAAGTGGCAGTGGGAAGGAAAAACTCCCTTACAGGAAGAAACCTCCAGAAGAACCAAACTCAGGGAAGGGCAGTCTTCTGCTGTGACTGTTTTTTTGGGGGGAGAGGATGGTAAGAGGAAAAAAAGAGACAGAAGAGACATACTATTCATATACGTAGATAACAATAACGTACAAGCAGAACAAGGTTCGTTCAGATATGACGTGCAATGCGTTAAAGCTACGTAGGTTAACTTAGAATTACAGCATTTTTATAGGCTTTTCCAAGCAAGTTAACACATCTCATAGGTAGCAAGGAAGCAGGTGAACATGTATCATTTTGAATTGGTTAACAGGCAAAGGGATTTGGCAAAAAAGGAAAACTTCAGAGGGTATAATTCAAGTTTTAAGAAACTCAATAAGGGATGTCCAGATAGAATGAATGTTTTTCTGTGATCTCAGAAGGAGACCAAAGACGTGGCGGGGTAGTTATTCTTTCCATAGAGGCATAGTCCGACTAACAGATTTTTCCAGCGTGTGATGTTTATGAGTTTTGCTTTCCATTTGAGAAGAAGTTTTTTTTTCACTTATGGGCTAGTGCCACAAGGAGAAATTTACAGTTCTTTTTGTTGAGATTAACTATTGATGTATGTAACTTGTAGTGTAACAAGAAATGTGCAGTCTAAAAAGTGAGACCGTGAATTGGTGATCTCTTCCCAGAATTGTTTTACAGGAGTACAATCCCATGTGGCATGAATATAACTATCAATCTTATTGTGCGCACAGTGTAAACAAGTGTCTTGAAAATCCCATTTTTGCCAGTTTATGTCCAATGAGGTGAGTTCTATGTAAAATCTTATATTGTATAAGTTGTATATCTGTATTTTTAGTCATAAAATAAATGTTATCGCAGATCTTGTACCAGAAGTCAACATTGGGAGCAAAGGATAAGTCCTGTCTACCATTTTTAGTGCGTAATGAGACAGATTCATCTGACTCTAAAATTATTCTATATATTCTTGATTGAATTTTCTTTGATAGAGAAATACTTAAAAATTCAGATGGGATAGGAGGAAGATCAAGGTTGAAACTGAGCGGTAACAGTAGGCTGAATGGATCTGCAAATACTCTAAAAAACAATACTCCCAATATTGTATGTCTGGATCAGACGGGAAAAAGTAATAAAGATATTGTTCACTAATTACATGTTCAATATGTGCTATTCCTTTTTAATCCATTTTTGATTATACAGTGTGTTGTTTTTTATTACATCCAAATCCAGGGTTGTTCCAAATTGGAGGGTATTTAGATGGAGCTAAAAGAGAGTTGGTGATTCTGTGGAATTTCCACCAGGCTGTCAGAGTGGCCACTATAGTAGGTATTTGAAAACATGGATGCCGTTTGATGGATTGACTAAGGAATGGTCGATCTTTTGTGTGTTTCTACAGGCTATTTTGCTCTACATCCAGCCAAGACTTATCAGTGAGGGTTGGATGGATCCATTGAAGAATATACTGAAGTTGGTTTGAATAATAATAATAAAACTGTCCCACTTCCAGCTGCAAACTGATTTTCTAGAGAGAAAAAAAAAATCTGATTCAAGTAGTAAAGTCTCAAATTGCTACTCACAAAACTAAATTTATGAAAAAAAAAAAACTTGAGAAAATTTGAAAAGAAAGGGAACAAATGTGGATTTTAATTCAATTTCAAGGCTCAAATATTTGTTGCAGTTCCATACAGATTTTTTTGTTTGTTTATTGGCTAAAAAAATCCTCAAACTGGTACTTTCATAGTAGAGGTTGTCGACCCTTTCCTTGGCAATTGCCTGGATGCTCACCAAACTCACACACAATGATCCTCAGGTGGGTCTGCAGACACACTCACCCGCTACTTCGTCCCACACCTGCTTCACCTTGAAAGGCTTAGATGGACTGGTGCTTGTGTAAATGATGTTTGCATGCATTTTCACTTCATGCATGGGTGCATCAGTTTTACCGATCTGCCCTCCCAAATAAATAAGCCCTCCGCCACAGATCATGAACACCTACCTTTTAAAGGTGAGGTGTCAAGCCATTCTGATGGTTTGCTGCATGTTATGCCCAAAAGACACCTCTAAATAATTAAGAGAATCAGCCATTTTTATAGCTTTTTGGCAATACAGTTTTTTTCAGTCGTAATAACAAAATGTCTTTGAAAAATATATGAAAATAAATTAAATCTGCACATTTTTACTAGATTGCTGTAATAGGGCCCAATGTCTGTAGCACCTGGATAAGTGTTTGAAAAAAGGGATACATGTATGGATACTGTTATGTTCTACTTGTAGGTATTACTTGTAATACCTAGAATCTCCAAAAGTACAATGGGAGGTAGAGCCTTCTGCTATCAAGCTCCTTTCCTGTGGAACCAGTTACCATCGGGGGTTCGGGAGTCAGACTCGATCTCTGTTTTTAAGAACAGGGCAAAAACCTTCTTCTTCAATATAGCCTACGATTAGGAAGGGATCTGTGGTCTCTTAACCCCCCCCCCCCTTTGTTTTGCTGTTAATAGATTCAGACTGCAAGTGACCTCCAATAATGTACTTGGCTTCTCACCGTTAATGTTTGCTCTCTTTATGTCTGTTCTTTTCATCTTCTCTATCCCCTCACCCCAGCCAGTTGCAGTCAGATGACTGACCCTCCCTGAGCCCAGTTCTGCTAGAGGTTTCTTCCTATTAATGGGAGTTTTTCCCTCCCACCGGCGCTAAGTGCTTGCTCACAGGGGATCGTCTGATGCTGGGTCTTTCTGCAAGTTGTGGGTTTTCCCTACATTTGAAAGTGCTATGAAATGACTTTTGTTGTGATATGGCGCTATATAAATAAAGTTGAATGAACGGAATAGCTATCTGATTTTGTTTAGTCATTCAGCCTTTTGCCCCATGAAACTTCACATATTGTCACAGTTTATTCAATAGTCACCTCCATCCCAGATGCACATGGAGAAAATTACCCAAGACTTCCTCTGATAAGACTAATCCTGTCTGTCAACGGCTTAGAGTTTTTCCACCTCGTCTGCTTTGCCAACTGCTGAGAAACAAGAAGCAGCAAGAAGTCTGATACTCCTCGGTGTTTAACAGAAGATAACATCTTTATTCATATTCTTTTTACAATATTGGAAAAACAAATGGAAAGATGGCATCTTAATAAAATCTCTCACAGAGAAACAACAGAGGCAAAACATGGGGAGTCCCACATTGCTACAAAAATAAACTTTATGAATGAAAGGAATACAAATAACACATAGGTAAAATACATTCATGTCTGATATTCTGCACAGCAACACACGGATACCACCTTTATGTACAATACAACAGATTATAAGATCTCTGCTGGACCAAAGCACTGAAGAACAAAGTAAAACAGCAATCACAGGCAAACCACCAATAACAGAAGGACAATATACGTACATAACGAGTGTACAACAATGTGAAAACTGGTGGCAATATTTAAACAGATGCATCCCAGCCTCAGAATTTATATGTCGATGTGCATGATTACAAATTCCGATGACAAACATTTGGAGTGCAATCATAAACACAAATGCCATTACTTAAAATTCTTTGAACATAAGTATAGTGGCAGCCTTGCAAATCTCCTTTAACATGGTCTTGAATGTGTACTGCTAAATTCTTGCAGTTTTTCTTAATTTTTTTTAGAATAGAGCCAACTCTTGGCAGCACCTCAGTAAGACTTCTAATAAAACTCAGCAGAGGCTTAATAAGTATTAATATTGCAGACTGCATGACTCTGATTTAGCCCGCTATGGTGCAAGACGGGGGGAAAAACTGGCAGTCAAAGGGATTTTACTATAAGAGAGTTGCAACGGAAACATGTTTTTTTTTTTGTCTTGCCCAAATCACCCTCATGTCTGTTTAAAGCCTTCATGATTCGACAAAAGTCTTGTTGTAGTCGAAGCCGCACCCTTGTGTCTAGTCCGAGTTTGTAAAAAGTTTCCAGAAGCAGGATCTGATCCCTCAAGCATCGTCTGCATCCCTGGCACATTTTCAGAAGCAGCGGTGGTAAACAGTGCACACAGTGATCTGTCTTTCAAATCTGATCTTTGTTGATGTCTGCCTGCGCTGGGATTCACAGAAGCTCCCGTTGGGGGTTATTGGCTTGGCTGGACAGAATGTTCGCTCCTCGATACAGGCGGCTGTGTATGGGAGTATCTAGACACATCTCATTTGAGTGGTATTGGTTGTATCAAATAAACGGAGCAAAGTTTAACCGGCTGTAAAACTTGATGTTTTGGTGTCACAGATGTAGACTGCTGAGTGATCCATTTGAAAACTGAATTAAAAAAAAAAACAACCTCATATTGCTTGAAATTTAATTTCCATGTGTACATATAGCTCTGTGTAATTATCAGAGGAGGGTAGAGTAGAGAGAAATTGTACTCAAGTTACCTTATGATATTAATTACTCATGTATACGTAAGAGTAGACACAAACAAAGTTAAGAGCAAGTTTCTACTCAAAAAGTTATTTGAGCAGAAACAACTTTACTCTTTCCAATTAGTTACTGTTTTCCCTTTTACTAGTTGAGTTGCTACTTTTTCTTTGCAAACTTCAAACCTTTTGGTTGCATAAATGTGCAACTATACACATACAGTATACTGTACATGCACATTTGAGATTTAGTCTCATTAATTTGGTGCTCAAATTAATTAGACATTTTTCTTGTAAATGTACATTTTTCTCGTCCATTTATGCTTTTTTTACTCAAAAATTTGTGGTTTTTGTTTTAACAAAATACGTTGTGGCTTTTACGATAAACCTGCCACATTTCCACATGAAATTGTAATACTTTTTTGTACAAAATTTGCATTTTTTTTAATCATTCACTGGCAATTCTTTTTAGTTGTAAATTTTCTGCAGTTTGGGAGAATTTTCTTTTTGTTAGTGCGAGGAAAGTAAAGTGTATAAACCATATTCACACTAATCCAAATCATATACTGTATATAAACTGTAGACAGTTCTGTCAGCTATGTTTAATGTATCCTGAGCTAGAATAGAAGAACAATGACTTCAAGTAAAAAAAGATAATTATAAATTCACTAAAATGACTAAAGATGCAGTCATTTCTGAAAACCAAGTTTCAAATCAGTGAAATAAAAAATAACTCGAGTATGACCAAAAGTAGTTGACTACAAGTACAATTTTTCTGATTAAAAACACTCACAAAAGTATAACTTTGAAAATGTTACTTGAGCACATGTACTTTACCCACTTCTGGTAATTATACAGCTAATTAAAGGTATCATCTTTACTAATTTCATCTGTGTGATAATTTCAACTTGAGAAATAAAAATTGTACATTATTTGGGCTGGCGAATTTATTCATTAATGATATGATAAGATAAGCCTTTATTAGTCCCACAATTTGGAACTTAGTATATTGAATATAATGAAAAAAGTGGATCGATTAATCAAGTTAGCTAACCACAATGTAAAATCCAATTAGTTAACCTTAATTAGAAAAAGAAACCAAGTGACTACTCTAAAAAATAAGAAAATAAGTAAAGTTTGATAGAAATTGTATATCCTATCATGTAGGTCCACATTCCCCCCCCCCGCCCAGTACTGTGTCAGGTTGCAGTTACGCAGTAGAAAATCATGGTCACACTAGCCACCACCACTGCCACATTTGCTTCAAATCCTGGACAGCCAAGCGCTCCACCCAGGACTCTGAGACGATCCCACCACCATCATTAACCAACACAGCCTCGCTATGGAAGTTTTGTGCATGCTCACGACTCTCCAGGCTCCCAGTTTGTTCTTAATATGCTCCTGAAGACCTCGCCAAGAACCTGCAAAGACCACACATGTTCTGGCTGATTTCTTAGGTGATGGTCGAGGTCTTCAGTGTGAAACGGCTTGAAGTAAGTTTAACTCACTGGATTTCACATTGCAAAGCATGCTTATAAGCAATGACCTGGGACTGATATGCCATAAATTTTAACTGTTTTTTTGCAGACTTTTTGGGACTATAATTTACAAGATACCATGAAAAATTACTTCCTTACATTATGCTACTATTAATTTATTTTAAGCTTTTGGATAATGGACATCTTGCTGGGCTTTGTAAAACCTAAACTTTTATTATACAAAAGACAGTTTATTTTTATAGAAAGATTCATTTGTATTCAAACAAAGAACTGCAGCTGTTTTTGTTTTTTTTAAAAAGCTCCCTTTTTTGTATGATAGGGGTTGTGAATATTTTGGCTGTTAAACTGCCAGCAAGTTGATTTAGTAATTGTGCTCTTTCCAAACAACTGACTCAGATATTCGGTTCAAAACAAATCAGCTAATTAATATGCTGCCAACTGCACAAGTGCAACAAGCTTTTTTGACCAGATCAAGTGTGTCTTTTATCTGAGGCTTATTTATTCCATTCCATTTAAAATGGCTGCGCAGACATTTCTTCACTCCTCCGCATTAGGTGTTTCTTTCATCAACGCAGGCGACGATACTGCAGAGCACAACTTGATAGCAAACACCAGCATCTCTGAAAATACAGAAATCTAAAAATCTGCAGTTGTTAAAATCCACTAAGAGATGCTTGGAGTGTATCTACAAATGTATAGACTTCTTCTTCTTTTTTTTTTTTTACATTCTTAATAGGAGAGGAACAGATAAAAAATACATCACATTCACAATGAAAATCACCTTATGACATTTTTACAGAGGATCCAGCCCTCTTCACTGTAACCCACACCGACAACAAACGGCAGATTAAAGAGTTTTTGAAATGTTCATCCTGCATGAAATGTGTTTAATGACACCTTTATATTACAGTGGGAAATTCTATAATCACACATGTGTTCCTGTAGTTTTTCCATATAAATTCTATGAAAGATGAAGAACTATATTTTCCATGTTTGGCACATCGAAAATTATGTTTTTAAGAGTGAATGGTTTGTTGTGTTTGATTATTGAAATGCAGGAGCAATTGTGCGCTACATGTTTCATATGCAGTCTCCTCTCCAGAAAATCAAACTCTAAAAAAAGGGCATGAAACTTATTTTGACTCTGATACAGTGCAAAGCCAAGTGAGTAATACTGCTCATGATTTCACAACCCACGAGTTGGCTGGTGCACTTGGCGGCGTCTCTTCACAAAAAGATGAACTTTGGGTGAACTTCTTCTGCGAGGGTAACCGAGCAGTCCTGAATTGCCCCGCCTAGTCTAGCACAGCGAGACTACAACACTTTAGAAAGTCAAACAAATCACACTGGGCTCAACTATTGTTTCCCATGGCGCTTTCATCTCCATCGGAGTGGGAAAAAAAAAACCAGTGAGAGACTGTAGTTCAGAAGATGTCAAAGACTCATCTGAGAACTGTGTTTGTTCACAAAGCTGCCTAAAAACTGAGGAATAGTTGATGGGTGGCGTGTTCTTAAAACATCACCTCCTCATCAGCTTCCGTAGTCGCTCCCCACCATGCTGGACCCATCGTAGCTGCGTGGGGTTCTGGCCTGCAGTCGTGTTTGAGGCGGTGCAGATTTGGCGCTGGTGGCGGGTCGGGTTGCTCCGCGAGGACGGCAATGGCTACGGCTTAGCGCATGCTAGATCCTCTTGTAGCCCCCGGAAACGTTGTCGAGGCGTGCGCGTGTCGACTTGGTGGGGTAGTAGCTGATGGCGGTGTACTACTCGTTGGGGCACTGACTGCTTGGGAGAGGAAGGCCGTCAGGGCCAAGGAAGTCATCCAGGTTCTGGTGGCTGTAGCATGGCGGCAGGGGTGCGCGGCGGTCGCAGCGCTCCAGCGGGAACGGGAAGCCGCCGAACCGAGAGTTTCTGCGGGAGTCGATGGTGGAGGTGGAGTAGGTGTCCTCTACGATGTCAAACTGAGGGAACTCCTGGACAGATGGGCGGCCGTAGTAGTCGGGGTCAGCGGGGTAGACTGAGGAGAGAGGAGGAGACAGACAAAAATATACAGTCATGAAAAAATTAGGACACCCTGTATAAGCCTGTGTGTTTTTTAAACATTTTTGGACATATGGATATTTAATATCAGTGTTTAAAATACTGGGAGATTCGTGTAATACAACTAAACAATTAAAAATGAATTAAAAACTTTGTCAAATTTTCTGTAAAATATAATTCTAAACAAAGAGTGAGGAATAAATTAGGACACCCCCACATCTTTTTTAGGACACCCCCACATTCATTCCCACTAAAAATGGCTAAAATAAATGTTAAAAAATACAAATAACAAAAACAAGGTTTAAACATAGATATGCAAACTTTCTTATATAAAGAACTGAATATTTAATGGGGTATCCTAATTTTTTCACATGACTGTAAGAACGGTTTTATTTCTGCAGTCAAACAGATAATCAGTTTCCCTTTTAGACTTTCTTGGGAGAGATCACCACTTTTTCCAATCCCCAATGTTGAAATGAAATCTGTCTTTTCAATTCTCTGACTGTAAGATTAGAGCATTTTTCGGGTATGGGACCATTCACTTGACAAAAAAAGCTCTCATCTAGAGCAGGTGACTCCCACTTTTTTTTTTTTTTTTTATCCACAGAGCCCCATTGCTCCATTTGTGTCATGTTCATTACAAATCTCTACATACAGTATAAACCAAAAAATGTGTGTTAACATGTTTTAAGTAGAGCTGTGCACAAATATTAGATAATTGTAGTGATAGTAGTAGTATTCAGTGTTCAATTTAGTAGTTTGGGTATTTTGTTTCCCCCAATAACTGCTTCATTTTGATAAACAAATTAAAAATTTGCCTTTACCAAATTAGCAAAAAAACAAAACAAAAACCTAGAAATGTAGGAGAACAGATCATCAATGATGGGAGCCACTAACTCTGCCCAGTGAAATCACCCCGAGAGTGCTCCGATCTCCTACCGTTGACCTTGAGGCACAGCCTAGATGCAGGACACCACCTGAGGATCAGTAGTCATGTTTACATGGACACCAGTGTAACCGGATTAAAAGCCTGATTGAATAAAAATGCTTCATGTATACACGCCAATCTGAATTATTCTGACCCGATCACGCTCATGTCGGATCAAAATTTCCTTCTGATTGAGACGGGTGGGTTGTATACCGATTGTCAATCCGATTGGTGCACATATAAACACGTTCCGAAGTTTGGGTGGAAATATAGTTTACTGCGCGGGGTCGGTACATCAGGCCCACATCGTTGTGACGTATGTTCTGCCTTTACAGCAGCTAGCAGACTACATGGCGGGAGTAAAACGAAACTGGTCTGTATCGTCCTGCTGTCTCCTTCTGTTTGCCATATGCAGAAGTATGTACTGGTGGGCTTGTAGCTTCATTACAGAGACCAGCAGAAGCAAAAGTACAGTCTGAATAACACAATACAGGTCCATTTCAAAAAGAGAAACACACAAAGCGGTGTTTGTTTACATCGGAAGTTGTTTCTTCTTCTACCATTTCTGGAATGGTAGAAGATGTCGGATAATTGTGCATATGTCAAAATGATTTAGTCCGTTCAAACGTGTGACACATGGAAACGCACGTCCTAATCGGATCAACTTTTTCAGGATCCATGTAAACAGTAAAGTTCTGATCTGAATTGTAATCAGATTGAAGGAATTTTGCACATGTAACCGTGGCTATTGTGAATGACTTTGCTGAACATCGGGACAATTGCCTAGGAAGAGTAATGATTTTCGTGAAATCATAAATGCTCAGATCTTCTCACCTTTGACAATGACCTTGACCTCAACCTGGATGGAGACAAACCTGAAAAATATTGTGTGTGAGTTTGGTGACCACTGGGCAATTGCCTAGGAGCAGTCGTGATAGATGACGGATGCTGTGCCCTCAGGTTGAGCCTTTTGGCTTTGCCAGACTAAGCTAACAGTCACTGATGGAGTAGGCTCATTCCAGCCTGATGAAATCACCCAGAGAGGGCTCAGATCTCCTGATAATTGACCTTAAGCACGCCTAGATACAGATCTAGGATGTGATAAGGTCAAGGTCAATGGCCAAGAAGAGTAACATTTTTAGTGAAACAATAAACGCTCCAATTGCCAGACCTTTGAACTTGACCTTGAACACAAGGTGGATGCAGACCCCCCTGAGGAGCATTGTGAGTGACCTTGGGGAGCACTGGGGCAAATGCACTGGAAGAGTAGCAATTCCCGTGAGATGTGGACAGACGGAAGGATGGATGCCAGATGCCATGCCATCGCATTAACTCCTTTCAGCCTTGCAGAAATTAGTTAAAAATGACAACTTTATAACAAACGTTAGAAGAAAAGCTGCAGAAATTTACAAAAAAAATGACAAAAAATGCATATTTATATGATAAATGTATTACATTTATAAGAAAAAAAGGTATAAAATTTTCAAGAAAAGCTACAAATTTTGACTAAAAAAGTTTGAAACTTTACATGAAAAATTTCCAAATTTACATTATTAGTCACATTTCTGAACCATGTTGATCCACTCCACTGAGGGACAAATCTGTACAGAATATTTGCTCTGGGTGGCTCCCAAATATTTAGAACCCCAAACTGGCATTCAGAACAGTTCTAGATTTAAGTGAGTTTATAATATGTTTCCAGTTGTTTCTTGTAGATGTTTGATTATCCATTGACTGGGTGTGTTAGGATTCTTTATTTACCAGGCACAAATATAATTTTCTCATCCTCAAAGCAGACAAAGTCTCGCACCTCCCCTGTGATCTCTGCACCCACAAACAAATCACACACAGATAAAATATACAAACTACAGTGACAATTCAAAAAAAAAAAAAATCTTCAGCCTTTCTGTGATTAATACCAACAGATTAATGTATGGAAATTTGTCAGTCTAGTAGTGTTTTTACACACTAAAAAAATAAAAAGCTGCTGTAATATGTGGGAAGTGAGAGAATCAATTTCCAGTTAAAACAAACCCGCTCTCCCAAATTTGTCCATCAGACCAGATCTATAATCCCAAACGAGGACTTAATGCCAGCGAAGAGAGGAAATGATCAGAAAGGTTTAACTGTACGTGGTAGAGAAGATGGATTTACAAAACTCAGGGGGGTTTAAAAGAGCTTTGGTTATTTGCATATTAAAGCCGTCACCTCGGATTTGAAGTGGCATGGTGATGATGAGCAGAACAGAGGGAGGGTGGGTGTCTAAAAAATGCTCTGTGTCCTAAAGTCTTCCTAATTTATTTGAAGGCAGAAGACGGATCCTAAACCACTTTTAATGACGGTAAAATGAATAATTGAAAAAAAAAAATCCACCTCCCTCTTCTACAACTAAGATTAAGAGAATTCAAGGGCAGCCTTAAGGATAAACCCCTGTGTGTGCTCTTTGGTGTTGGACTGTTTTCCTGAAACTAATCTTAAAGCTAAGTCCCTAACCTTGAAATGCCTAATTTATGATCACAAATTTCACTGAGCTAATCCTGAGTGAGAGGCTACCCCAAAAGAATTTCTAATCATATTCTTCTGGGTTTAAATAAGGCAAAAAGAGTTGCTGAAGAGATTGATCTTAAAAGCCTTAACGAGTTTGATGGGGTGATTCAAACTTTTTAGTGGAAAAAAGTGCCAACACTCAATCATCAACCTTCACAAGCCCCACAAATTATGTCCTTTAATTAGTTGAAAGAAAAAAAAATAATTGAGTAATGTACAGTGCATTCAGAAAGTATTCACAGTGCTTCACTTTTTCCACATTTTATGTTACAGCCTTATTCCAAAAAATATTAAATTCACTTTTTTCCACAAAATTCTACACACAATACCCCATAATGACAATGTGAAAAAAGTTTCTGAGACCTTTGCAAATTTATTAAAAATAAAAAAAACTAATAAATCACATGTACTAAGTATTCACAGCCTTTGTTCAGTATTTTGTTGATGCACCTTTGGCAGCAATTACAGCCTCAAGTCTTTATGAATATGATGCCACAAGCTTGGCACACCTATCTTTGGGCAGTTTCACCCATTCCTCAGTGCAGCACCTCTCAAGCTCCATCAGGTTGGATGGGAAGCGTCGGTGCACAGCCATTTTCAGATCTCTCTAGAGATGTTCAAGTGGATTCAAGTCATTCACATTCACAGAGTTGTCCTGAAGCCACTCCTTTGATACCTTGGCTGTGTGCTTAGGGTCGTTGTCCTGCTAAAAGATGAACCGTTATCCCAGTCTGAGGTCATGAGCGCTCTAGAGCAGGTTTTCATTCAGGATGTCTCTGTATATTACTGCATACATCTTTCCCTCTATCCTGACTAGTCCCCCAATTCCTGCCGCTGAAAAACATCCCCACAGCATAATGCTGCCACCACCATGCTTCACTGTAGGGATGGTATTGGCCATGTGATGAGTGGATCGCCTGGTTTCCTTCTAACATGATGCTGGCATTCACAGCCAAAGGAGTACTAATCCTTTGTCTCATCAGACCAGAGAATTTTGTTTTTCCTGGTTCTGAGAGTCCTTCAGGTGCCTTTTGGCAAACTCCAGGTGGGCTGCCATGTTCTTTTTACTAAGGAACATGGCAGCCCACCTGGCAGCCAGGTAGCCCAGCCCACTCTTCCTTGAGAGTGACATCAAGAGGATCGTCACTTCCTTGTGGTAACGTATCGTCACTTCCTGTTTTGCTGTCTGCCTGTGTGGTTTGCCTGTGTGGTTGCTCTCCAGCCATAGCTATGGCTACTAGCTCTCTTTCACTCTCCTCCCTCTGGTGTGCTCTCTTGTCCAGATGTTTAGCTACACCTCTGCCTCTTTTAGTTATAACGGTAAATTAATTAAATGTTGTCTTTTTGAGGCGCTCGAGGCGTGGTTGTCTGATTTGGAATCCCGGCTCCGCTGCATTGAAACACCGTCTGCGCCAGTTAATCTTGACGGACGCCCATTAGCTGCAGCGGAGCTAGTAGCTTAGGCCCCCCTGTAGCGGTCCCCCGGCTCTCCTCAGCAGGCGAGGAGACTGGGGTGGGTGACGGTGAGAAGGAAGCCTAGTCGCAAGCCCCGGTTCACCACCAACCTGTTCACATTTCTAATCGTTTTTCCCCGCTCAGCAACACACCCGCTGAGGAAAAAACTCTGATCATTGGCGACTCTGTAGTCAGAAACGTGAACCTAGAGACTCCAGCGGCCATAGTCCAATGCATTCCTGGGGCCAGAGCAGGAGACACCGAGTCAAATTTGAAAATGCTGGCTAAAAGTAACTGTAAATATTCCACAATTGTTATTCACGCCGGCATTAATGACATCCCGTCTAGGGCAGTCGGAAGTCACAAAACTAATATAGAATCGGTGTGTGACTTTGCAAAAACGAGTCTGCCACTGTAGAATTCTCTGGGCCCCTCCCCAATCTGACCAGTGATGACATGTTTAGCCGCATGTCATCCTTGAACCGCTGGCTGTTCCTGTGTGTGTCCTCGCCAAATGACGTGGGCTACATTGACAGATTTGAGCTCTTATTGGGGGAAACCTGGTCTTATGAGACGAGACAGCATTCATCCCACTTTGGATGGTGCTTCTCATTTATCTAACAATCTGGCATCTTTTTTTATCCAAATTTCCAAAACCCTGACTACTCAGAGTGGGACCAGGAAGCAGAGTCGCGTCTACACGCCTCTCTGCAGCTCCTCTTCATCCGCCACCCCTCAGCTTAGCCCCTGACTTCCCCATCAGAGAATCGTTGTCTGCTCCCTCCAAAGTAAATAAAAATATAATGTATAAGCATCCCAAAGTGATAAAGCAAAATACTGGTAAAACTCAAATTAACATAAAGCCTCTAAATTGAATGATTTGGCCTCTGTTCCTCCTCATAATTTAAAAATTAAATGTGGTTATTAAATATTAGGTCTCTAACTCCAAAGTCTCTGTTAGTCCATGATCTGTTAATTGATCATCAGATTGATTTTAATTTCCCTTACAGAGACTTGGTTAGGGCAAGAGGATTATTTGGTTTAAATGAATCAACTCCCTCTGGTTATTTAAACTGTCAAAAATCCCAGAAGTTCTGGTCGTGGAGGAGGAGTAGCAACAATTTACCATTCCAAATTACTAGTTAATGTAAAGCAAAAAACATGTTATAATTCCTTTGAGGGCCTGGTCCTCAGTATTGGGCACTTAGCAATTTTAGGTTAAACCCAATTTTATTTGCCATAGTTTATCGTCCCCCATCAACCTACTCAGAATTTTATCCGAATTTGCTGATTTCTTAGCTGATTTAGTGCTGAAATCTGATAGAATGATTATAGTAGGGGACTTTAACATACATGTGGGATGTAGATAGTGACTGCCTTAATGTGGCTTTTAATTCAATATTAGACTCAATTGGGTTTTCTCAGAAAGTAGGAAATTCTACTCATTACCTACCACCTTACATTGGACCTTGTTCTGGACATATGGCATAGAAATAGAAAATCTTGTAGTGTCCTCCTCATAACCCTGTACTGTCAGACCTTTGGTCTGTTAACCTTTGATTTACTATTTCGGACTAGTTGGCTCCTAAAGAAAAATATCATTACAGTAGATGCCTCCTCAGATGATGGCTGTTTCCAAATTTATGCAGATTGTTTCCTCTATACCATGTGTCAACACAACGGAAATAAGCTATAGACAGCTGGCTTCCTTCTGGTAATTGATAACATGTGGATAGTGTTTCAGCTTCTCTGCATCAGGCTCTAGACTTGGTGGCCCCTTAAAAAAGAAAAAGTCTAATCAGAGATTTCTAACTCCTTGGTTCAACACAGAAACTCGTAGCTTAAAACAGAAGACTCGTCAATTAGAAAGAAAATGGCGCTCTACTAATTTAGATGAAATCTATTTAGCTTGGAGAAATCATCTTTTAATTTATAAAAAATCTCTTAGAAAAGCTAGAACGAGTTATTACTCTGCTTTAATAGAAGAGAACAAGAATAATCCCAGGTTTCTTTTCAGTACTGTAGCCAGGTTGACAAAAAGTCAGGACTCTGTCAATCCTAGCATTCCCTTAGAGCTTACTAGTCAGGACTTTATGAACTTTTTCAATAATAAAATTTTCATCCATCAGAGATAAAATCAATCAGATTCTTCCCACAGTTAACTTAAATACTTTAACTACTACAACTCCTTCTATTGATGTCTGTCTTGATGAGTTTACTCCAATCGACCTTTGTGAGTTAGACAAAATAGTTTCCTCATCCAAACCTCAACTTGTCTTTTAGACCCTATTCCTACTAGTTATTTAAAGTAGTCTTTCCCACTTACTGGTAGCTTTATTCTTCATATATCAATTCTTCATTAACTTTAGGCCATGTACCGCAGGCTTTTAAAACGGCTGTAATTAAACCCTTACTCAAAAAGCCAACGCTAGATCCAGGAGCTTTAGCTAACTATAGACCAATCTCTAATCTCCCTTTCATTTCAAAAATCTTAGAAAGAGTTGTTGCTACGGCAATTATTTGACCACCTGCAGGGGAAATGGTTTACTTGAAGAGTTTCAATCTGGGTTTAGAATCCATCATAGTACTGAAACAGCCTTAGCGAAGGTCACTAACGACCTCCTCATTGCATCTGATAATGGACTAGTTTCTGTACTTGTCCTTTTAGACCTTAGTGCAGCTTTTGATACTATCGATCATAATATTCTACTTGATAGATTAGAACACTATGTTGGACTTAATGGAACTTCGTTGCAGTGGTTTAGATCTTATTTATCTGATAGGTTCCAGTTTGTTCATGTAAATAATGAGTTTTCTTTCAACTCAAAGCTTAGTCATGGAGTTCCACAGGGATCTGTGCTTGGCCCTACTCTTTTTAGTTTATATATGCTTCTGTTAGGCAACATTAATTAGAAAGCACTGTATACATTTTCATTGTTATGCAGATGACACACAATTATAACCTGTCAATGAAGCCAGATGATAGTAATCAATTAGCCAAGTTAGAAGCCTGTCTTAAGAAATCAAAGCTTGGATGACTTGTAATTTCCTGCTATTAAATTCAGATAAGACTGAAGTCATTCTTGTTGGTCCAAAAAACCTTAGAAATTCCTTTCCAAATCAAACTTTCAGTTTGGATGCAGTTACTCTTTCTCTTAATAGCTCTGTGAGGAACCTTGGAGTTATTTTTGATCAGGATTTGTCCTTCAATTCACATATTAAATTTGTTTCTAAGACTGCCTTCTATCATTTGCGTAATATTGCCAAGATTAGGAGCATCTTGTCTCAGAGTGATGCTGAGAAACTGATCCACGCTTTTGTTAGCTCGAGATTAGACTATTGTAATTCTTTATTATCAGGCTGTCCTAAAACATCTTTAAAAAGTCTTCAGCTGATCCAAAATGCTGCAGCAAGAGTTTTAACAGGTACTAGAAAGAGAGATCATATCTCTCCGGTTCTGGCCTCCCTTCATTGGCTTCCCATAGAGTTTAGAATTAAGTTTAAAATCCTTCTTCTTACTTACAAAGCTCTAAACAATCAGGATCCTTTTTATTTAAAAGATCTGATACTACCGTATTATCCTAACAGAGCACTACACTCCCAAAATGCAGGATTACTTGTAATACCTAGAATCTCCAAAAGTACAATGGGAGGCAGAGCCTTCAGTTATCAAGCTCCTCTCCTGTGGAATCAGCTGCCAATCTGGATTCGGGAGTCAGACTCGATCTCTGTTTTTAAGAATAGGGCTAAAACCTACCTTTTTGATATAGCCTACAATTAGGGAGGGACCATGTGTTTCTGAACCCTCCCTTAGTTATGCTGCCAATAGGTTTAGTCAGCCGGGGGACCTCCAGTAATGCACTGGGCCTCATTCCTTTCCTCACTCTCTATGAAATATTTTTTTTTTTTTTGCTGGTCATTAACATTTGTTTGTTCTCTCCCATAGATTGAGTCCCCATCGTGCTGTTTGCTCTCTACATGTCTGTTCTTTTCTTCTTCTCTATCCCATCACCCCCCAGCCAGTCGCAGCAGATGACTGCCCCTCCCTGAGCCTGGTTCTGCTGGAGGTTTCTTCCTGTTAAAAGGGAGTTTTTCCTCTCCACCGTCGCCAAGTGCTTGCTCACAGGGGATCGCCTGATTGCTGGGGTCTTTCTGCAACTGTGGGGGTCCCCCCCTACAGTTGATAGTGCTATGAGATGACTGTTGTTGTGAAATGGCGCTATATAAATAAAGTTGAATTGAATTGAATTGAATTAAGGAGTGGCTTCCATCTGGCCACTCTACCATACAGGCCTGATTGGGGGATTGCTGCAGAGATGGTTGTCCTTCTGGAAGGTTCTCCTCTCTCCACAGAGGAATGCTGGAGTGCTGACAGAGTGACCATCAGGTTCTTGGTCACCTCCCTGGCTAAGCCCCTTCTCCCCCGATTGCTCATTTTAGGGCCGGTCACTTCTAAGAAGAGTCCTGGTGGTTCCAAATTTCTTCCATTTACGGATGATGGAGGCTACTGTGCTCACTGGGACCTTGAAAGCAGCAGAAATTTTTCTGTACCCTTCCCCAGATTTGTGCCTCGAGACAATCCTGTCTCGGAGGTCTACAGACAATTTTTTTGACTTCATTGTTTGACTTCATGGTTTGTGCTCTGACATGCACTGTCAACCATGGGACCTTATATAGACAGGTGTGTGCCATTCTAAATCATGTCCAATCAACTGAATTTACCACAGGTGGACTCCAATTAAGCTGTAGAAACATCTCAAGGATGCATCAGTGGAAACAGGATGCACCTGAGCTCAATTTTGAGCTTCACTGCAAAGGCTGTGAATACTTATGTACATGTTATTTCTTCGTTTTTTATTTTTAATAAATTTGCAAAATGTAAAAAAACAAAACATTTTTTTCACATTGTCATTATGGGGTATTATATGTAGAATTTTGAGGAAAAAAATGAATTTAATCCATTTTGGAATAAGGCTGTAACAACAAAATGTGGAAAAAGTGAAGCGCTGTGAATACTTTCCAGATGCACTGTACAGTAGTCATGCCAGTAATGGAGTATCTACTTGGGCTTCCTTTAAGTGACATTTTATTTAGCATGTTTGATTTAATGTGATAGTTTCTGTCTTAAAGGTTGTCTCAAAGGACTGTAACAATGTTGAATCTTATTCAATAGAATACACTCAATATTGACAATTTTGTACAACACAGGTGTCAATAACAACCCTTGGGGCCATATGTGACCCTCCAGTATATCTTGTCCAACAAGCTAATAAATTTGTGACTTTTTGTCCCTCGGTCTTGAAAGTTTGACTTTTTGTCCCTCAGTTTTATAGAATTGCAACTTCTGTCCCCCACTTTTGGAAATTCATGACTTTTTGTGTCCCATTTTCATAAATCTGCAACTTTTTGTCCCCCAGTCCCATAAATGTGCAACTTTATTTTTGCCCCGTTTCATAAATTTGCAACTTAAAATGGCACTAAAGACCTAGATGAAAATGGCAGCATCTTGATTCATTATCGTACAGATGGCAGCATCTTCAACCTAAGGAAGGTCCAAGCACATACAAAAACCCAAGTCCAACTGCTGAGCTACTGTATGCAGACAAAGCAGCCCTCATTGCAGAAGTGTCCAATTTCTTTGGTCTGGAAGTTAGTTTAAGGAACACCAAAGACAACTGCTTGGTGAAAGTAAGTGCTGCCTTTGGCAGACTTCATAAGTGTGCATGGGACAACAAAGTTCTGAGAACCAGCACAAAGATTCCTGTATACCATGCTATTGTCATAAACACCCTTCTATTCAGATCAGAAACAAGGGTCACCTACCATCGCTACCTCAGACTATTGGAATACTTTCATCAGTCACTACCTTCATTCCATCCTGAATATCCACTGGAGCAATTTTGTCACAAACGAGGTTATGAAGAAAGCGGAGACCACCAGTACTGAAACTATGCTCATATTCACCCAGCTATGATGGGCTGGCCATGTTGCCCTTATGGAAAACCACCGCCTACCAAAGACTGTTTTCTTCGGTCGTCATAATGTTGGACCTCCAAGGCAAAGATACAAGGATTCCCTCACGAATACCCTAGGCATCTGTGTTATTGCCCATGATAAGGACAGCTCTGGCATCCAATGGAGCTGCCTGGAGTCACCTCATTCTACAGAGTAGCTCTTCCTTTGAGAGTAAACGCAGAGCTAGTCCAGAGGAGAAAAGACTGAAAAGGAAAACAACTCCAAACAAACCCCATCCAGTCCTACACGTGTGATCACTGTGGTTCAGTTTGCCAAGCTCGTACTGAACTAGTTAGCCATAAGTGAGCTTGCAAATAATGCTGGTGATTAGGGGTGGGGCAAAAGATTGATTCAGTGATGGATTGCGATACTTGACACTAACAACGCTGCACTGGTCCCTAAATGCATGGATCAATCTTTAATTAATTATATATATTCATGTAATCATTGAATACTCTTGGGTATTAATCAACTAATTGCATTTTCAGTTGACTAGACGACGCAAAGTAAGCACCCAGCCAAGTGAAGTCATAGCTTGTCTCACGAGATTTGCAGCCAGATGGCACAAAAGCACCCATTGTCGGGTGAAGTCATATCGTGTGAGATTTACAGCCAGCTTTGAAAGTTACAAAGCAGTTGCATGCGCTGAAAAGTTAGCTCAAATGTTGGGCGTTTTTTGGATTTATAACAAAGATGAAACAAAAGACCTTGACATGACACACAACCCGCAAGGAGTGCTGCACGAAAATACAAACAAAAACCCCTCAGAACATGCAGGCCAGCATACGTCTTGGAGCACAGAGATATAATAGGCTAGAGTGCTCAGGGCTAACATTTTGACGACAAATTTAGGAGCCATATTGGTATTGGATATAGTCCCGTTGATAGCTCCTGTAGAATTGTGATAACGGGATTTCCAAACTAGAAAAGCACTCGTATACCTCCACCAAGGCTCCTTCCATCTGTTATGGATCACCTCCAAAATGTAATGAGTTTGTGTGCAGGCCTAGAGCCACTTGTGTTGAAAATTGCATCAAAGTCTGTCCATTAGTCTTGGAGCACTGTTGCTAACACTCTGTGAGAAGATCATCACCAAAATGTAATGGTTTACTCTGTAGCACCAAGAACCACCTCTGGTGAAAATTTCATCGAAATCCATCCAGTAGTTATTTGTGTCATCTTGCTGCACAAACACAAACAAAGCCCTTGGTGGAGGTATGCACTCTCAGATCATCACCAAAATCTAATCATCTATTCCCTGTGCCATTACACACCTTTCCTGAACATTTCATCAAAATCTGTTCATAACTTTTTGAGTTATGTTGGTAACAGACAAATCAACAGACAAACCAACGCCACTGAAAGCATTACCTCCTCCCTTGGCGGAGGTAACAAGAGCACTCTGAGGCGAGTGCAGTATGCCCCGCCTCTGTTTTCTTTGAAGATCCCAATATGTTACTGAAGGAATGCAGTTTTCATCGTTTCCATATAATTATTGGGGCAGAACCAAATTATAATAAGCCTATCTTCCACAAATATGCAACAAAAATAGTTGTATACAACGCATAGTTGTTGGTCAGGATCCCAAGGTGAACCTGTGCAAGTTTGGTGACCCTAGAGAGCTTCTATAATAAGAGGGCATAAGGAATGCTAACCTTGACCTTTGACCTTTTGACTCCAAACCCACAATGAGAGGTTAGGATCCCAAGATGAACCCATGTAGCAAGTTTGGTGACCCTACCTTTCTTTGTTGTTGAGATATAGTTTATAAGCCATTTTGATGTTGACCTTTGAACTTGTGATCCCAAAACCATAGTCACACTTCAGGGTCACAGGGTGAACCTGTGTACCAAGTTTGGTGATCTTAGCATTACTCACTGTACAGTAATAAGGCATACGGAATGTTAACTTTGACCTTTGACCCTAAACCCATAGCCAGAAGTCAGAAGCCCAAGATTAACTTGTGTACTAGGTTTGGTGACCCTAGCTTTACTTGATTTATAGTAATAGTGCAAATGGAATGTTAACTTTGACCTTTAGATCTCAAACCCATAGTCAGGTGAGGATGTAAGTTGTCCAAGATGTGTCTTTGACACAACTACTGTATCAATTTAAAAAGACTACTGTACATAATTTCTTTCAGTAGTTATTGTGCTAACAAGATTTATGGAAAATCTGACCTTGACTTCAAGGTCATCCGATCAGAGTCAAATTGCAATATGCGCATCATCAGTGTGTATATTAAACCCTGGTACCAAGTTTCAAAACATTTGGAAAAAACTGTAGGAGGAGTTGATTTCACAAGACAGTTACTGTCTATTAACTGAGGTGAAATAGGAAGTCATAAATCAGGGGTTACAGCTCTTGTAAAAAGTCATCCGATCAGAACCAAATTGCAATATGTGCATCATCAGTGTATATAAAACCCTAGTAGCAAGTTTCAAAACAATCAGAACAAAACTGTAGGGGGAGTTGATTTCACAAAAGTGGGACAGACGGACTGCCCCATAACATAATCCCCCTTCGGTCTTTGACCCACGGGAGATTAAAAAAAAAAAAAAAAAAAAAAAAATACTTGCATACACAGGAGACAATGTTTAAAAGTTGCTACTTATTTGTTGTTGTTATTACTACTATTATTATTAGTAGTAACAGTATTAAGTATTATTAGTAGTATTAGTATTATTATTGTTATTGTTAATAGTAGTAGAATTTGCATTATTATTATTAACTATTATTATTATGATTATTATGTGTTCAGACCATTTTTGCAAAGATTAAATAATAAGACAACCTCTTGATGGGATTTCTTTATTTAATCTCTCCATGCACAAACTCATCTTTTTTCCCATAACAGTCCAGTTTTTATTCAATTTAATTAGGACAAGTTTATTTTTTGACTATTTTTGGTTAGTATCAAAACATTATTGATAACTATTAAAATGTAAATATGTGGCAGTTGTGCTCATATTATATGACTGAAAAAAACCCGAAAAGATATGAGTCTAAAACCTGACAACAAACTCAGGACTCTCCAGGATTACCACTTAAAACTCTGGCTCTTCATCCCCCAAATCTCAAAATAACAAGGCAGACGCCTTATACAGTTTAGTCAAACAAAATGACTTTAAATAAAGTTCCCTGCTGCTTCTTGAGTAACCAAGAATACTAAGCAGACGCCCAGCTGTTCGTATTGGGTGAGAGATGGAGATGGAAAATGATAAAAAGTAACAGGGGGAGTTCCAGAGGAGACTGTGAGGGCAAGATGAAAAACAAGAAACTTAGATGGAAGGAGGGAGAGAAAATGAGGCTGCAAGATCAACTAAGAGATGGAAGGTTAGGGGTACGTGTGAAAAACCACAGATGTGGGAGTGGATTCACAAGGAGAGACTTGACAATGAAGAATGTGATGGAGGGTGAAGGGTGAGAGACAAGAAAGGGGGAGGAAAAAGGTAATGGATGAAACTTTTCTCTTGTAAAGTCAAGAGGACTTTACAAATTAATAGTGACACAGCTGTGTATAGATGTTTTGACTGAATGAAGCAAAGAAAAAAAAGACTTTTTTGTAGATTTTAGAATGCATTTAACTTGGGAAACTCCTACATATTTACAGCCGTGGACAAAATTGTTGGAACCCCTCTGTTAATGAAAGAAAAACCCACAATGGTCACAGAAATAACTTGAATCTGACAAAAGTGGTAATAAATAAAAATTCTATGAAAATTAACCAATGAAAATCAGACAATGCTTTTGAACTGTGGTTCAGAATCAGAATCAGATTTATTGCCATTGTTCATGTAGTACACAAACTAGGAATTTGTCTCGGTGCAATGCTGCAACATTAAACATGATAAAATAAAAGAAATAAACTATACATGCAATAAAGTGTAGAATAAGAATGAGTAATACTAGTCAGCAGTTTAAATATATTAGCGAGCAGCAGATAATGTGGAGAATCATATAGTGCAGTCGGTAATGCAAGAAGAAAACAGTGATGATTGACATGAGTCTGGTTGAGCTGTTGTACATAGTGCACGAGAGTCAATAAGTCACTTAGTGTTCAGCAGTCTGATAGCAGAGGGGAAGAAGCTGTTCATGTGACGGGAGGTTTTAGTCTGAATGGACCGAAGTCTTCTACCTGAGGGGAGAGGGGCAAACAGTACGTGACCAGGGTGTGAAGGATCGGCTATGATCCGGCCAGCACGCCTCCGGGTCCTGGAGATGTACAGATCCTGGAGAGATGGGAGCTTGCAGCCGATCACCTTCTCAGCAGTGCGCACGACGCGCTGCAGCCTTAGTCTGTCCCTGGCAGTGGCTCCTGCGTACCACACGGTTATGGAGGTGGTGAGGATGGACTCGATGATGGCTGTGTAGAACTGCACTAACATCTTGGTGGGTAGCTTGAGCTTCCTCAGCTGCCGCAGGAAGAACATCCTCTGCTGGGCCTTTTTGATGAGGGAGCTGATGGTCGGCTCCCACTTGAGGTCCCTGGTGATGGTGGTGCCTAGGAAGCGGAAGGAATCAGCAGTGGTGATGGGAGAGCCTGTGAGGGTGAGGGGGGCAGAGGGGTTGTGACTTTCCTGAAGTCCACAATCATCTCCACTGTCTTCAGAGCGTTCAGCTGCAGGTTGTTGTTGTTGCACCAGGACGCCAGCTGGGCCACCTCTCTCCTGTAGGCGGACTCGTCGCCGTTGGAGATGAGCCCGGTGACGGTGGTATTATCCGCAAACTTGATCAGCTTGACAGACTGGTGGCTGGAGGTGCAGGAGTTGGTATAAAGGGAGAAGAGTAGGGGGGAAAGTACACAGCCCTGGGGTGATCCGGTGCTGATGCTAACAGAGTCTGAGACAGTCTTTCCCAGCCGCACATGCTGCCTCCGGTCCGTCAGGAAGTCGGTGATCCACCTGCAGAGGGAGTCAGGCACGTTGAGCAGGGACAGCTTGTCCCGGAGCAGAGCGGGGCGGATGGTGTTGAATGCGGAGCTGAAGTCCACAAACAGGATCCTGGCGTAGGTTCCCGGGGAGTCCAGGTGCTGCAGGATGGAGTGGAGGGCCAGGTTGACTGCGTCGTCTACAGACCTGTTGGCTCAGTAGGCAAACTGCAGCGGGTCCAGGAGGGGAGTGGTGATGGACTTGAGGTAGGGCAGGACCAGGCGCTCAAAGGACTTCATGACTACAGAGGTGAGCGCTACAGGTCTGTAGTCGTTAAGTCCAGTGATCCGTGGCTTCTTGGGGACAGGGATGATGGTGGAGGATTTGAGGCAGGTTGGCACGTGGCATAGCTTAAGGGAGGTGTTAAAAATGTCTGTGAAGACAGGAGCCAGCTCTTTCGCACAGTGTCTCAGGGTGGAGGGAGACACGCCGTCCGGACCGGGGGCCTTGCGCGGGTTCAGTCTGGAGAACTGTTTGAGCATGTCCTGCTCACTGATGACAAGGGCAGGGGGGGAGGAGGGGGGGCCGCCTTTGATGAAGTAGGGACCGTGGAGGCTGTGGAGCTGGAGGGAGGGGGGGAGTTGGACACAGCTGACGAGGTGTCAAAACGGGCATAGTGTTGGGACAGTCTTTGACAAAGGGCTTTGTCATCCTGACCTTTAGGAGCCTGAGGCCGATAATTGGTGATTTGCCTCAGTCCTCTCCACACAGAAGCCGAGTCGTTAGCAGTGAACTGCTGCTGGAGTCTCTCAGAATACACAGATTTAGCTCTCCTCAGCTCTCTGTTAAACCGATATTTAACCTCCCTGTAGCAGTCCCTGCCTCCACTTTTCAGCGCTGCTTCCTTCTCCTTCCTGATCTGTCTGAGCTTAGCAGTGAACCAGGGCTTGTCATTTGAGTACCTCACCCTGGTGCGCGATGGAAGAATGCTCTCCTCACAAAAGTGGATATATGAGTTCACAGTGTCCGTGTACTCATCCAGATCATGCGTGGCTCCTTTAAACATGCCCCAATCAGTTAATTCCATGCACGTTTCCAGCTTCTCCTCAGCTTCACTGGTCCATTTCTTCGTAGTGCTCACAACAGGTTTAGTGAGCTTCAGTCTCTGTCTGTAAGTGGGAATGAGGTGGACCATCACGTGATCAGATAGTCCGAGCGCAGCGCGGGGAATAGCGCGATACGCGTCCTTCACTGTGGTGTAACAGTGATCCAGCGTGTTTTTTCCTCTGGTGGGGCATTTAATAAACTGTTTGTAGCGGGGGAGATCGTGGCTCAGATTGCTCTGGTTAAAGTCGCCAACCACAATAACCAGAGAGTCCGGAAAAGTCCGCTCCGTATGTTGGATGTGATCCGCGAGCGCGCGCTGAGCTTCGCGCGCGTCCGCGTCGGGAGGGACGTACACAGCGGCGAGGATGAATGAAGCGAACTCCCACGGGGAATAAAATGGCTTGCAGTTAATAAAAAGAAATTCCAGGGTGGGAGAACAGTGTTTGGAAATTACCGTTACATCAGAGCACCAGCTGCTGTTGATGTAAAAGCAGACTCCACCTCCTGAGGATTTACCGGAGAGCTCTGTGTCACGATCAGCACGAAACAGCTGAAATCCCTCGAGGCGCAGCACGCTGTCCGGTGTATTTTCCCTGAGCCAGGTCTCAGTAAAACAGAGGGCAGCCGAGGAAGAGAGGTCCTTAAAACGCATCAGCAGTCTTAGTTCATCTACCTTGTTAGAGAGAAAATTGGCATTGGACAGAAATATGCCAGGCAAAGCCGTGCGCGTGCCTCTCCTGCGGAGCCGAACGAGAGCGCCCGCTCGTCTTCCTCTCTTTCGCTGTCTCACTTTTCGAGCCAAGCAATGAACCAGATCGGCGGCAGGAGCTAAAAAAAAACTGGGAGTAGGTCCGTGGGAGTGAAAGTCCTGATATTTAGAAGCTCTTCACGGGTATAAGAGCAGGCAGACACACAATTGACAAACAAAAACAAACAAAGGGCGCAACGAAGCACCATGGCGACCACTGTGGGCGCCATCTTGCACATTTCCAGTTCAGCAAAATTAGTTTAAAAAACAAACTCATCAAACAGGCCTGGACAAAAATGATGGTACCCTTAACTTAATATTTTGTTGCACAAACTTTTGAGGCAATCACTGCAATCAAACGATTTCTGTAACTGTCAATGAGACTTCTGCACCTCTCAGCAGGTATTTTGGCCCACTCCTCATGAGCAAACTGCTCCAGTTGTCTCAGGTTTGAAGGGTGCCTTCTCCAGACGGCATGTTTCAGCTCCTTCCACAGATGTTCAATAGGATTTAGATCAGGGCTCATAGAAGGCTACTTTAGAATAGTCCAATGTTTCGCTCTTAGCCATTCTTGGGTGTTTTTAGCTGTGTGTTTTGGGTCATTATCCTGTTGCAAGACCCATGACCTGTGACTGAGACCAAGCTGTCTGACACTGGGCAGCACATTTCTCTCTAGAATACTTTGAAAGTCTTGAGATTTCATTGTACCCTGCACAGATTCAAGAGACCCTATGCCATATGCAGCAAAGCAGCCCCAGAACATAAGAACCTCATCCATGTTTCACAGTAGGGACAGTGTTCTTTTCTTGGTATGCTTCATTTTTGCATCTGTGAACATAGCGCTGATGTGCCTTGCCAAAAAGTTCCAGTTTTGTCTCGTCTGTCCATAGGACATTCTCCCAGAAGCTTTGTGGCTTGTCAACATGCAGTTTGGCAAATTCCAATCTGGCTTTTTTATGATTTGTTTTCAACAGTGGTGTCCTCCTTGGTCGTCTCCCATGAAGTCCACTTTGGCTCAAACAACGACGGATGGTGCGATCTGACACTGATGTACCTTGACCTTGGAGTTCACCATGAATGTGTTTAGAGGTTGTTCTGGGCTCTTTTGTTACCATTCTTCATCAAGTTTCCTCCTGCGGCCACGTCCAGGGAGGTTGGCTACAGTCCCGTGGATCTTAAATTTCTGAATAATATGTACAACTGTAGTCACAGGAACATCAAGCTGCTTGGAGATGGTCTTATAGCCTTTACCTTTAACATGCTTGTCTATAATTTTCTTTCTAATCTCCTGAGACAACTCTCTCCTTTGCTTCCTCTGGTCCATGTTTAGTGTGGTATACACCATGTCACAAAACAGCACAGTGACTACTTGTCACCCTTTAAATAGGCCGACTGACTGATTAACTGCTGACCAGTATTACTCACTCTTATTCTACACTTTATTGCATGTATAGTTTATTTCTTTTATTTTATCATGTTTAATGTTGCAGCATTGCACCGAGACAAATTCCTAGTTTGTGTACTACATGAACAATGGCAATAAATCTGATTCTGATTCTGATTACAAGTTTGTAGACACCTGTGATGTTAATTAGAGGACACATCTTGGTTGAACATGTCCCTATTGTCACATTATTTTCAATCTTTTCTAGGGGTACCATCATTTTTGTCCAGGCCTGTTTCATGAGTTTGTTTTTTAAAGTAATTCTGTTGAATCACAATTCAAAAGCACTGTCTGATTTTCAATGGTTAATTTTCCTAGAATTTTTATTTATTACCACTTTTGTCAGATTCAAGTTATTTCTGTGACCATTGTGGGTTTTTCTTTCATTAACAGAGGGGTTCCAACAATTTTGTCCACGTGTGTATATGGATGTCCCGATGAACAGGGGCCTTATTCATAAAACACTGGGCATTTTCACACCTGAAAGTCCGCACCAAGGTCCAGCCCAAGGTTCATGTTTTTGTTACATTGTCTACATTTGGTCTTGTTAAATGTGGTTTCACACTGTTCCTTTTCCAAGCACACTAAACAACTTCATGTGATGGCACCTACGTCTTTTTTGACATGACAACATCTGTGTTGCTAGCACAGATTAGTAGTTAGCAAACATGCTACTCACCCTCCAGGGTGTTTTCTGCAGCTCTGGATACATCTGTAATTGCACTTTAAGTTGAAACTGGGGAAGACTCCATTATATTCGGCGGTGAACTAATTTATGTTGTATCTCTGGTCAGTGCACACTTTCTCACTGCTACTTCTCTGCTGATTGCTCAATCATCTCCAGCTGCTTTAATTAACCACCTGCTTCTTATCAGCCACAGCCTTTATAAGTGGGCAGTTCCTCTTCTTCAGCATGGGAATGTTTGACTCTGCACTCCAGCAACTTGGTTTTATCCTGCAATCTCCAGTGTGCCTACCTGTAGTGCTCTCATGCCAACCTCCTCCACCTTCTCCCAATGCTGAAACTTGTAAGCAACTTCCTCAATTTAATCCTCTCTGTTTCTCACCATAATCAGGATCTCCTTCTACTCACCACTCCTGGTGGACTTGGATCCACCATCAACCTGGAAAACCCCCTTCACTCTCCAAGTAAGTCTTGAGCAAAATTTCATAATTACTAATCCAATGTCCTTGGGCCCGGGGCACCCTCTCCTGCCTCCTTCAGACACCAACTACACCAAAGCCACAGAACTGAAACCTCACTCACCTGTGGATGGCAGCCTCCTGAGATCTACTCACCATTTCCCTCAGCTGCTTCACCTGTAAGATAAATCAGTTACTTAATATTTTAATCAATTTTTCCATTCAAGATACTAATCTTTTTTCTCTTCTGACCTTCTCCGCAGGGTTGCCAGCTCTTCATCGTTCACTTTCATGTTTCAATAAAATAACAGTTTAAACCTTTTAAAATGGTCTCCTCTCAGTGTCTGCATTTTGGGCTTATTACTTAGCGTCACTAAACTAACATACTTCTAAGTAAATATGTCAGTTTAGTGATGCTAGAATATTATCCAGGCCTCCATTAAAAAGGACGTTTGTCCTTCTCATCTGTGTGATGATTTTCAGATGGTATTGCTAATCTTTTTTGTTTTCAAAAACTGTTGCATCGTCTCCATAAATATCTGGTTAAGTTTTTGACTTTTTTAAGATTTTTTTTTTTCAATTAACCATTTTTGCTACTAACTGCTGCATTTCAATTAAAAAACTGTGTCTCTTCCTCTACCCGGGTGATATTGTGGTTCATTTTCCTTCATTTTGGCTGCTGTAACTTCTTGCATTTGGTCCGAAGGACCAAACCTTTGTGAAAGCCATTTTCACCAGATCTGAATATTTTACTACTTTGTAAATCTCCTATTAAAAGAAAAACTTTAATCCTTTTCAAGTATTAAATTCCATGATCTGCACTTCAGATAGCTGAGGTTTCATGTGAGTTATGGTCACAGGGTAAATCAAAAGTGAAGTGTCAAGGATTCAGCCATTGTTCCCTTTTGATGAGCTGGATAACAAGTGAAGTCATACAGGAGTGTGTCCTTTACTCCCTCTGATAAGGTCAAGCAGATGAATGACCTGCCAGCATAGCGTTGCCTGGGGAGTGATGGCATGACAAACGCCTGATCTGACTCTCTTCATTTGGATCTGTGAGTCATGGCGCAGCTGTATTGACCCATTACACAGAAAAAAAAAATCCAAATTTGGAATGAGAGAGAGTGGAGGAATGTGGTAAAGGACAGAGAGAGGCAGAGCATGATGAAGGAAGAAAGAGGGTGTGATACAGATGTGTAAAAAAGGGACAGTTGGATCGAACAGATGAATGGATGGGTAAATAAAGGCAGAAACATGGAGAAGGTGAAAAGGTGTAGCAGAGGAAAAATAAAAAAAAACAAAAACAAAACAGAAAGCAGGGTGGAAGTGAGGAAGACAATGGACCCCTTACAATATTTTTGTATTCAAATCCTAAATCCCCTTATCAGCAAAACCCACAGGGGGAAAGAAAAAAAAAAAAACAGGATTCAGTAAATTTTCCCAACTTGGCAAACCTTTTGTAACGTTTGAGTTTAACAAAAGCCACATTTTCATAGTTGTGCTTTCCTGGCATCAGTTAGTGACTAAAAAGGCCTCCTGTAAATTTTGACAAGTCTGGAAATAAAACAACAGTAAAAATCTGATAACTTTTTCTTGGTGTTAAAAGCTAAAAAGCATTTTTCAGCCTATTCCAGCATCACTGGGCCGGGTGGCCAGTCCATAGCAGGGCCAGTACAGAGAGACAGACAACCATTCACTTTCACATTCATGCCTCAGGACAATTTATACCCAGTTGATGTCAATTAACCTAACATGCATGTCTTTGGACTGTGGGAGGAAACCCGGAGAAAACCCACATGGACACGGGGAGAACATGCAAACTCCACACAAACCGGTTGCCACTGGCCAGGGGTGGGATTGAACCCATGACCACGACAGTGCTAAACCACTGTGTCACTGAGCTATTACTTTTGACTTATTTTGTTTTTATTCCATTTGTGTTTAAAAAGTCACAAATTCTTAATAAGTCCACATAATAACAGTATAGTAGAGATCCAGCCATCCATCCATCCATCTTCTTCCACTTAATCCTTTTCGGGTTGGGGTGGGGTGGGGGGCTGGAGCCTATCCCAGCATCTTTGGGCGAGAGGCAGGGTACACCCTGGACAGATCGCCAGTCCATCACAGGGCCAACACAGAGAGACAGACAACCATTCACTCTCACAGTCATACCTAAGGACAATTTAGAATCCCCAGTTTGATGCCAATTAACCTAACTTGCATGTTTTTGGCATGTGGGAGGAAACCGGAGAAATCCCGGAGTAAACCCACGCAGACACGGGGAGAACATGCAAACTCCACACAGATCACTGTTGGTCGGGGGCTGGGATCGAACCCAGGAGTATAGTAGAGATGTGCTAGTATATTCATTTAACATCAGTATCGGCTGATATTCACCTTGTTGACTGATATCAGCTAATGAGATTAGATTCACCAGTATCAGCGGACACGGTTTATCTGCTGTGATCTAAATGTGAGGAACTGATCTTGCCCAGAAACGGACAAGCGTAGCCTACAGTTAAACATTCAGGACTGAATCGTTTTAAAGTATTTCAGTTTATTTATTTATATTTGTAATGTGTATTTCTTTGTTTCCCTGGCAATAAAGGAAAAATAAATTTTAAAAAAAGTTGTCTACCATGATGGACAGACTTACTATTTTAAGCGTCGTATTGATCCACAAGTTCTACAATATAGTCAACAAAGCATGATGGTCGCTGCCAGGGCCATTTTGTAGCTTTTTTAAAGCGAGACTGTGTTTGGGGGGGGGGGCGGGGGGGGGTGTCTCAGTTTTGGAATGGGGATAAGTTCACACCCTTTAAATTCAAAGCAAATGAATAAATAAGAACAATAAACAAGTCACTGTCTACAAGAATAGAAAATAGATCTAAATTTATAAGAGAATTTATAAGAAAAAAGTTCTGAACCTATGAGAAAAAAGCTGCAAATTTATGAGAAAAAAGCTGCAAATTTATGAGAAAAATGCTGTAAATTTACAAGAAAAAGACTGACAAATATAAAAGAAAAAAGACACGTTTACTAGAAAAAAGTATCAGATTTATGAAAAAAAATGCTTTCAGATTATGAGTAAAAGCACAAATTTATGAGAAAAATGTAAATTTACAAGAAAAACACTGCACATTTACAAAAGTCACAAATTCATAAAAAAGTTTTACATTTACAAGAAAAAAGTTTCAAATTTACAAGAAAAGGAACAAGTTTATGGGAAAAAAAACATTGCAAGTTTAAATGAAAAAAGTTAAAAGTAATTTTAATTCTCCTCCCAAAAATATTGAGGTTCTTTGAGAAAATTGGCAAATATTTTCCACAATGGTTTTAAAATAAAGAACATCCCAATATTAAAAATTAAAAACCAAATACCTGCACAATCAAGAGATATCCAAATAGTCGTATACAAAATTACTGTTGAAAATAAACTGTTAGTCATAACGTACCTAAAAAATTGCCAAAAATAATATTTTACCTTTATTCTGTCATTTAAAAAAACAAAAACAAAACACAAGTCTTAAAAATGTCTTTCTTTGCATGGATTCAAATCTGTTATATGAGACAGAAGCTGAGGGATTACAACATCTGGTTTAATAAACTGCCACATAAAAGAGCATTAATAATGCTCTGACTGTTTTGGGCAACAAATGATATTTTCCGATTAATGTGAGCAGCCATTTCTCTCTTTTCTGTCTGCACTGGTATGGTAAGCTGGTGACAGCTTTAAAAAAGAGGTGACAGGAAAACAGTGGGGAAATAAAAGATGAGTCGTACACCAAGAACACAACACGAAAAAAATAAAGCCAAGACTTGAAATGGCAGGTAGAGGAAACGAGGATGAGGAAATGGAATGGGAGGAAGCGCGTGTGCACGTGTGTTTGTAGATGAAGTCGCTGAGGAAAAAAGAAGAGTGAAGCACTCTCAGAAGAGAAACAGAG
The DNA here is from genome assembly GCA_020510985.1 of Pholidichthys leucotaenia. Taxonomy (NCBI): domain Eukaryota; kingdom Metazoa; phylum Chordata; class Actinopteri; order Cichliformes; family Pholidichthyidae; genus Pholidichthys; species Pholidichthys leucotaenia. The sequence goes on along the minus strand of CM035840.1, from coordinate 327,429,873 downwards.
AAATCATTTTGTTTTCTGGTGTTATCACGCCATGTAGGAAGGTTTCATCTTTCCCCAGTTTAATCAGTGTATTGACAGACAGGCCAGGTTTCCCATGATGCACCACTCCACATCACAGTTAAATACTTACGCAGTGTGACTTTAAATGAGTCATCCAGTTTTGACCTTTTGCATCATAACTGAAACGCTGGGGTGACTGAATTTGTGGTCCACTTTTGTTACCTCCGCCAAGGAGGTAATGTTTTTGCCGGGGTTTGTCTGTCTGTCTGTCTGTCTGTTGGTTAGCAAGATAACTCAAAAAGTTTTGGACGGATTTCCATGAAACTTTCAGGCGTTGTTGGAAATGGTACAAGGAAGAACTGATTAAATTTTGGTGGTGATCCGGATCACCGTCCACAAGAAAAACGCCATTACGGAAAATGCCATTTTCGTGAATAACTACTGAACCACCAATCCTATCATTGTCAATCCAATTGCTAGTCATATGTTTTTGTGGTCAAGGAATCCGAAAACGTACACACAAACACTGTATGGGGGGAACTGTGACCGCCATTATGGAAAATGCCATTTTCCTGAATAACTACTGAACCACTAATCTGATCATTGTCAATCCAATTGCTAGTCATATGTTTTCATGGTCAAGGAATCTGAAAACGTACACACAAACACTGTATGGGGGGAACTGTGACCGCCATTATGGAAAATGACATTTTCCTGAATAACTACTGAACCACTAATCTGATCATTGTCAATCCAATTGCTAGTCATATGTTTTTGTGGTCAAGGAATCCGAAAACGTACACGCAAACACTGTATGGGGGGAACTGTGGCCGCCATTACGGAAAATGTCATTTTCGTGAATAACTACTGAAACACTAATCCTATCATTGTCAATCCAGTTGCTAGTCATATGTTCTCATGGACAAGGAATCTGAAAACGTACACACAAACACTGTATGGGGGGAACTGTGGCCGCCATTACGGAAAATGCCATTTTCGTGAATAACTACTGAAACACTAATCCTATCATTGTCAATCCAATTGCTAGTCATATGTTTTTGTGGTCAAGGAATCCGAAAACGTACACACAATCACTGTATGGGGGGAACTGTGGCCGCCATTACAGAAAATGCCATTTTCGTGAATAACTACTGAAACACTAATCCTATCATTGTCAATCCAGTTGCTAGTCATATGTTCTCATGGACAAGGAATCTGAAAACGTACACACAAACACTGTATGGGGGGAACTGTGGCCGCCATTACGGAAAATGCCATTTTCCTGAATAACTACTGAACCACTAATCTGATCATTGTCAATCCAATTGCTAGTCATATGTTTTTGTGGTCAAGGAATCCGAAAACGTACACGCAAACACTGTATGGGGGGAACTGTTGCCGCCATTACAGAAAATGTCATTTTCGTGAATAACTACTGAACCACTAATCATATCATTGTCAATCCAATTGCTAGTCATATGTTTTCGTGGTCAAGGAATCTGAAAACGTACACACAAACACTGTATGGGGGGAACTGTGGCGCTTGGCGGAGGTCTGCGCTCTCCGAGTGCTTTTCTAGTTTAACCTTCAGTGCGCTTGAGAAGTTTTCAGGATTTTTGCAATAATTGATACAACTTGATTATTTTAAGCATTAACTTTGTGTCATGATCAGGTGATTGCGCACTCCCCCTCCCTTCCTGGCTCCGCAGGCAATCACCACACCTGAGTGATTAGACCAACCTGCTACCTCTTCCCTGCCAGCGCTGAAAAGGACCAGCCTGTGAATGCTCCAGCGCTGGCTCGTTGGGTAAACTGCCTCGAACAAGCAAGTAAGTTGATTATTCCCTTTCTGATGAACAGTATTAATTCCTCTTCTCCTTTATCCCCTTTCCAGGTTGCTGCCATCTTCGTGGTGCGTCTCCGGGGTACGCTGTGCACTCACCTGCCCCATCATTCTCATCACCACTTCAGCTGGCTCACCACCCGGTAAGACACCTCACCCAGCTCTACTCCTGTCTACCAGCATCCACTCCTGGTTCGCCGTTTCATGCTGGGTTCCTCTGCCGGGCTCCCTGCTCATCCCACGTGAGTGTTGTCCTATTTTCCCTATACCAGTCTCCCTCTTATTCTAATCCGCTCTCGTCTCTCCTCAGGCGAGTGGTGTCTTTCATTAACTAAGCCTCTTTCTGAATCAATAAATTGTGGTTACTCAGCTTCTCTGTGTTCATCGTGTGTTTTCTCTGGTGTCGTTCCCTGCACGTGAGCTGTTCATTATTGCCAAGCGCATACCTCCACCAAGGCCGTATCTCATAATGTATGGATGGATGGAGGTACGGACAGATGTACGGACAAAGGGAGGGATGAGGCCTTGGTGGAGGTATGGCTCTCTGAGTGCCCTCTAGTTTATTATATATTATTATGGGCCAGTCCCAAACCCAGGTAAATGGGGACGGTTGTGTCAGGAAGGGCATCCGGCCTAAAAATCCTTGCCAAATCACAAATGCAGACCTGTGATCTGCTGTGGCAACCCCAAATAGGGAGCAGCTGAAAATGTGTGTGTGTGTGCATGCACATGCGTAATACACGCTCACACACTACAAAAATACACAATAATTAGAAGGCTGAAAGATAAATAAATCAATCACCATACTAATGTGACTAAAGAATTAAAATATGTCATTAATATCAGTTCATGCATCATCTAATTTCATTATAACTTATTAGCCTGACCTACAGGATCATAAGTTATTGTGTAGAATGATTTATTGATTGTGTTTGCCAAAGAATATATAAGAAAGGTGAAAAATAGTTGCATATTCCATTGCAATCATTTTTTTGGTGGGGTGAATCCTTATTACAATATTTTTCCAAACCCTTCAGTTCTTATTTAAACTATTGCAGTTATTTTTGTGTAGTTTGCTTTTGATCAGGTCTATTTCAGTCTAAAGCAGCTTAAGTAAATACATAAACACACACCTTCATAGTCCATATCCCAGTGATTCTTTCTAATAGAATCGTTGTCGGAGCTCGACGGTGGCCTGGCGGGAAGGTTTGGGGCCACGCTACACACCACCGGCCCCTGTGACTTTGGTGACTGCCGGCCTGATGAACCAATCTGGCTCTGTGGCCGTAGGGACCTGAATGGGGTGTGGTCCAGGTCGTTGGTGGTGCCGACCAATGTGCTCATCTCGATTGGGTTGACTTGCTTGGAGTTTTCTTTAATGTGCTTGGTCAAACTGGGCTGGAAGTAGCTGTGAGTGTCAAAATGGAATTTCTTTAAGGTAAATCTTATTGCAGCAAATATAAAACACCCAAATCCTGCTTGCTGTTGTTTTAACAAACATACAGAGGTGGGTAGCCATGACTTAAATTTACTCAAGAACATTTATTCAACTAAATCGTACTTTTGCGAGTAGTTTTATTGCAGAAAAAAGTATTTTCACTTGAATTCGGTCGTACATTTCGAGTTACTCATCAGTTTTTCTTCCCAGGTTTGAAATCATTATTTTTCTACTGTAGCTCATGAAATGTTTATCACTTTTTCTTGATATAATTAAATGTATTGTTTTAGTTTCCTGAAACTAGCACATCTAAGAGAAGAACATCACTAATTGGCACAAACTTAGAAGAAAAGTTACAAATTTCTAAGTAAAAAAATAAGTAAATTTGTTAGAGAAAGTGACAGATTAACAGTATGAGACCATGCACTGAAGAGTCACATTGGCAAAAGTAATGCAATTACTCACTGCTCAAGTAACTTTTTTGGTGTCAACTATTACTTGTACTTCAGTGATTAACATAAGGTAACGCTACTTTTCCTTGAGTAACGTTTTTGGCTACTCTACCCACCTCTGATGTGCAGCCATGCAATGTGAGGGTTAAAGAGAATGAAGTTGTTTCTAGTACAGCAATAAGTGTCGTGGACTGAGCAAGTGCTTCTTACCCGTTGGAGTCCTGGACACAGACAGGCTTCTTCTTCTGATGAACGTATCGCTTCCTGATGCAAACAAAGATGCCAACCAAAAAGACCAACCCAAGAACACCGACACCGATCTCCATGATTTCCATGTAACCAATCCCTGGAGATACCTGATAAAGAAGTTCATTAAAGTTAACCACTTGCACTCCGGGCAATTTTCCTAAAAATGCCCAAAAATAACGTGCCCAAAGTAAATCGAAAGCTGTTATTCAACCCTTTGCAGCATCTTCATGGGGTTGGTCTCATTTAAAAGAAAACACTTTGAATTTTTTGGCAAAAAAAACAATCTCTCTACGTGCTCCGGCCACTGAGTTACAGTCATCTAAACATACTGAACTTGAAGAAAAAAAAATTGGACACAGTGTTTTTTTGGATACAAATGCTTGTAAATAACACACAGCTGTCCGATCCGGCTGGAAAATGCAACAGAAATGTAGAACCAAGTGTTATCCAGCTGAGATCCAAATTTGGTAATAATACCACCAAAAATGAATATTTTACACAGCTTTGTTCTCAGGCTGTTCCCAGGCATTATGGAACTGTGCCAAATTGTGCCAAATGGCACAGTTTGGAAAAACGTCTGTAACTTTTGAATAATTCAATGTAGAATCTTCATTTTAGGCTCTAATGAAAGGTCACACTCAGGGCTGTGTCTGTGTGTGTGTGTGTGGGCGGGGGGTCATTCCCCCCCCCCGCTACCAAGGACCAAATTTGGCCCTCGCTACATGACGGAATACACTCTTTTTTTTTTTTTTTTTCCTTGCATGTTTTCACAGTGCCCCCCCCCCTCGCTACTGTGTGTGTGTGTGTGTGTGTGTGGGGAACCGTGAACGGACCGTGAACGCCCCCCCCCCTCGCTACAGAAGAGGGCCATCGCTACATGATGGAATAGACTGATATGCTTCCCCCCCGCGGACCGGGGAGCGTTCGGACCGTGCCCCCCCCCCGCTCCTCTTCTGCAGCGGGGGGGGGGGGGCGTTCACGGTCTGAACATGGCAAATGAACCGTTTATCGCGGCGCACGCACTTCGTATTTCGTGCGCAGTACAGTTGTAATTTACCGATCGGTCAAAAGTCATTTTTGGATTACAGTTTTCAGGGATAAATAATAATTTAGCTTATAACACCTTACCTCTTCAAAGCAGCAGAGTCGTGGCGATCAGCTCTTCCCACGCGTCAGACGAACGCGACGCTGCTCCGCTCGTGGATCCCGATCAACATAATTCCATTATTGCCGTTTTGGCGAATGATTTACGACTTTTGTCGTCGGCCTCCGTCTATTCTGCTGGAATGAGTGCAGGTCCCACTTGTGGGTGTTCTCCATGCTGCTGGGTGAGCCTGGGTCTGTAGTAGATTCGTACAGAGTCCTCCTGCAGCAGTAAATATCGCTTCACCCAGCCAGAATTTCTGTGCTTCAAATGGCTCCTGCGTTCACGGCAGGCGGGTCCTTCTTCCTAGATTTTCATTCATTGGTTCTTCAAGGTTTCAGAAACCCAATTCAAGGCTCTTATTAGTCGAATGAGAGGTCAATCAGATGAACTAATCTGTTCGCGGCTGTCTCTGCAGTTTTTTTTTGAGTGGCGCTTGGACGCTACTACATCACCATCACCACTATCATGCGTCATGCGCACGAGGGCGCACGAGCGCGCTCTCGCGCGCCCTCGTGCGTCATAGGACGCAGAGACTTGCCCGCCCGCGGAACAACGGAGCGCAAGTGGTTAAAGCACGACTTTACAAAAGATATGGATGCTTAGTTACCCTTCAGAAGGTTTTGATTAAACTACAGTTACGGTAAACTTGAGAAAATCAGAAAAATAACTGTGTTGCTCTCGACTGACCTGAGGTAGCGGGTCGCAGTGGATGGAGCCATTGGTGACCTTACAGTCAAACCCTTCGGGACACACATTTGGTAAACAGCCTTCAGGCTCATAGGGGCACCTAAATGATGAAAGGAAGCCATACTGAGAGGGAACTCATCTTAAGTCAGCAGTCTCATAAAACTTAGAAATACAGAATAATTCAATGTTGTTTTCTTAAAAAAAAAAAAAAAAATCTACAAGAGCAAAAGTTATAGCCTGAGGGTGAATCTGAACCCTAGTCATTCTAAAAAGTCAGACATCACAGACTAAACTTGTCCAATTTGGTTCAACTTTTGTCAGCTCTTTGTATAGCTTTGCTGTGACTGAGGTTCAGCAGCGCTTTCAGCTGAATGATAATGTGCCAACACACACAGTTATTTAAATGCCTGACATGCAATAAACTGCAGACTTTTAGGACGCAGCATTTATTTTGCTAGTGGGATGGTGTTGGCATTGAAAAATTAATGGCACATACTTGGTCCAGTGCATGTTACAATGGCACACAAACAGCCTGGCTTTATGCGGGGCATTGAATAGATAACCACAATTCCAAAAAGGCTGGGATCTTGCGTAAAATCTAAATAAAAATAAGAATGAAATGATTTTGCAATTGTTGTTTCCACAACAGAACACAGAAAGCATATAAAATGTTGACAGTGAGAATTTCTATTAACTAATGAAAAATATTAGCTCATCCTGAATTTGACGGCAACAAAAGAGTTAGAGGGAGCAACAAAAGACTGGAAAAGTAAGTGGTGCTAAAAAGAAAACAGCTAGAGGAACATGTTTCTCTTAATTATGTTATATACAGGAGATAATGGAATATTCAAGGTCTTCACACCTTTATGTTGGGGAAGATTATTCTGAAATTGCTCCACAATTTTTTGCAGATTGCTGAACCTCTGACCAGCTTTACTTCAAAGGGACTCTGTTTCTCTAAGGTCTGCTTTTCATGTTACTGGTCTGTTGCCCTTTACCTTCATTAACAGCAAACATGCTGTTTCATTTTAGCACCACTTACTTTTCAATCCTTATGTTGCCCCATTCCAACTCTTCTGAGATGTGTTGCCTGAATTCAACACAAGCTAATATTTCTTTCTGAAATAGTAAACCAGTCCACACACTTCTTCCATTAGTGTTGCAGCGCTTTCATCCCTGCGGTTGAAAAATAAACCACATTTGGTCAAATTTGACCACTATGAACTTTTCAGCCTATGAACTTCTCAGCCCCCCTCCCCCAATACATGCTGTTGCTCTATTGCCGGCCAGAGTAGTTATATGTCTACAAATATATATGAGCGTGAAGCTCAGCCAAGGCCTTAGCTTCAGAGCTAACAGTAATAGGCTGTAATATGCATGATCTGTGATAATGTGTTAAGCTGAGTTTTACTGACTTTTTGAAAAGTCAAAAGGACCGACTTTTACTGACGTTTTGAAAAATCAGAAATCAGTCCAAATGGTGGTGAAATTATGTTCGTGAGCACACACCAATTTTTACAAACTTTACAAACTTTTATGAACTTTTGCTAGCATTTGCCAGCGTTGCATTCAGTGTTGTCAAACTTTTGCCAACTTAGGCTAGCGTATGTGTAGCTGTTGCCAACTTAAGTTAACTTAAACAAATACTCAGCGCAGTTCAGCTGATATCAGCGTCAGGCGATACTCATATAAAGATCAGCGTTTGTGGAGGCTTCCTGCCATCCTGGACCTGCTTTTTTGGGTGGATTCACCCTACAACGTTTGGACCAACTTTAACTAAAGTTTTTTCAAACCTCTGGCTCTGCTGGCAAAAGTTGACAAAAGTTGGTGTTTGTTGGCAAACGCTGGCAAAAGTTGTATTCGTTGAGAATTTTCAGCATGGTGAAAATTTGCTGATGTTTGGAAGTAAATGTTGGTGAAAGTTGTGCTCAATTTGTAATAGCTCCTGAGCGCTGGGCTAAGTTATGCAGAGTTTGCCTACGTCAGCCTAAGTTAAGCTCCATTGGCAAACGTTGACTGAAATGCTGGTGAAAACAGTTGTTTTTAGATCAAACTCAGCTCAGACATGCAGGAACAAAAGAGCAATAGAGAGAAGGGAGAGTTAAAGCCCAGACTGCTGTGGTGTCTGAGTACTGTGAAGTGAACATTTAAGAGCAGTGCAAAGGCTGCAACCTTGGCCCACAAGTGAAGGGTAAATTTGGCTGGTGACACTAAACGCTTCACAGTGGCCCTCTACTTCCCAGGCCCAGACACAAAACACCACCCCGAGGACCTACTGGCAGGACTGTGGTTGCTAAGTGCCGGTGCTGCAATACAGACAAAAGCTGTCATTCTGTTTTACATAAAACTGTCCGGGGTTCAGCTTTATCCACTGATTCCCAGGTACTCAATTCCCTCGCTCTGTTTCGCTGAAAGAATATTCCAGCAGCTCTTTACAGATGATTAAATGATTATTTTAGGGCAAATAGTTTAGGTTTAGGAAGTTTTCAAACTTAGCATTTTTTTTTTTTTTTGGTGTTGTGATTTGTATATACAGTATAGTACTGAATACAAACCAACTGTAGTGACTTTCTTACCATGCCCTATTGTCCACTTTATGGACATATTCTAATGTGACACATTCTGGCAAGACAAATCTGCATGTCTCTATAGCCTTAAAGCAAACTCCTAGCTCCTGTAAGTTTGGCCAGCAGTCATTTTTCTGTCACTGAATTAATCAAAATCCCACCTGGAATACGGATTGCTATTAATGGCCACAAGCAGCAAATGCAATCCCACAGGCAGCTTTAATGAAAGAAAGGAATATGCAAATATTCCGCTGTAATTTTGTGTAATGGCCACAGGTGATGTGAGTGGAATACACCCAGCTGATTGAAGGCCAATGAAGGAATAAATGCGCACTGTTCACATGTGCCCAACATGCAAATTCAAGGCCATGCCCAGAGGTTCTTTGAATACAAGCATGCCGAATGAATAAATGAAGGAATATGTTTAATAGTGACTTGATCAGTTACACCTGCTGAATTAAATGGTAAAGGAAATAAGGAGTCAACCAGTCATGTGACAGAAACTCACTGCATGTCAACAGTCAAGAGGAGAAGTTCAAAGCAATCACCAACACAGAGGAAAAGGGTAATGTGAGTATTTTGACTTTAATAAGCCTCAATTTCTGTAGCAACATTTTGCTAATAGGGTCCCAGTTTGGTGTTTAAAAAGTACACAAAATCATGGAACTTTCCTGCCTGGTACTCAATAAAAACACCAGAGTGGTGGCTTAGAGGTAGAGCATCTGTCCCACAACCGGGAAGGGCTTGGGTTCAAGGCTGGGCCATACCAAAGACCATATAAAAATAGTATTTTCTGCCTTCTAGCTTGGTGCTCAGCATAATAGAATGGGGAAAGGAAAGTTAATGCACAGAGCTACCAAAGGACTGATCCCCCACTGTAGCTTTCAGTACTTACAGTAGCTGTGTGGCCTAGGGTCAGTGAAACGGAGCTAGGCGCCACCCCATACACCACATGGTGTCCCACATGCTGTGGAAGGGTTTAACTTAACTCAATAAAAACAATCCATGTGGTTGCTTGAGTTGGGTGAGTTTGATGTATTCTTTCAAGAAAATTTAATTAAAAAACTGTTGGGTCTTTTTTCTACATTTAGAGGAGGCTGATTAAAACTGGTGTGCAAATGTGACAGCACACACACTTGTATATTTGTCCTGGGTCACCAAAATAACCCAGAGTGGCTAATTTTAACCAAGCTGTTCTGTTCTGTGGTAAAATGAACATTTTGAGCTTCTTGTCACACACTGACCATCATGTCAACAGGACTGTCTGCACCTTTGTGAATACCACGTACTGATTTTTGAAGGCTAATTTTAGCAGGATAAAGATATAATATTTGACACATATATAATGTTAGAGTGGTTAAGTGTCTTCCTATGTCAGGAGGAATCTTTGAGATGCGGTGGAACAGGAGAATCAGATGCTATGTTCATACTCATTCATATTTAATTTAGTTCTCACTGATACTGGAGTGGTGGCTCAGTTGGTAGAGCATCTGCCCCACACCCGGAAGGCAGGGGTTCAAATCCCGGCCGGGTCATGCCGAAGACCATATAAAAGCGGAACTTCCTGCCGTCAAGCTTGGTGCGCAGCAATAATGGAATGGAGGAGGGAAATCTGTGGCGGCGCCTTGCACGGCAGCGACCCCTCTGATTCTATATATGGGTGTGTGTGTGATTAACACTGTAGATAAGAGAAACACAATTTCATTCTACTGTACATGATTGGCTGTATGGATTGAATGACGATAAAGGGTGGTTTAAGTTAAGTTTTTAAGATATGAATGAAATATTTTTCCTTTTTTTCAAGTGAGCTCTGATTGACCACATTGATGAGAAATACTTGTGTCTAGAAAACAGTTGGTGAAGATGCCACAGAGCAGCGATATGAAGGGCTTACAACTGTTTCGAGAAAGAGCACACATTTTGTTTTGATTTTTCTTATGTCCTTCTAAAACCTTGAACCATTCTTCTATAGAGTTTAAGCTGCAAAATAAAAAGTGGCTTTAGAAACTGAGACAGGTGGACTGCCTTTAAAAGTTTTCTTTTTCCAAATGCTTTCATTTTTCATTGTTTTTCATTTATGCTTGTTTGCATTCTATAAGATGTGTTGAAACAGCTGTCATGAATTCACTGTCTTTCACTCTGTTTTTCAATAAATGTTGACCAGTTTGGCCCTCAGCTGAGTGTGACACCCCTGCTTTAATTTATGCAACTTCCCAATGTACCCGTTTACCCTAGCCAGCAAGCCAATAGTTGTGCAGTCAGGGCTTATGATACAATAAATGAGGAAATGTGTGTACCTTGCTTTAGTGTCATCCAGTGAGCAGTTGCACATGTATCCGTGACCCTTGGGTATGCATACCCTGCCGCGAGGACATGGCTGCGAGGCGCACGGGTTGTTGGTCAGCTCACATCGGACACCGTGGAAAAGTCCCGTACACCTGCAGTGTGGCTCTGTGGAGTAAATAAAACAAATCCAGACATCTGAGACGGGAGCGACTGATCAAAACCAGAACAAGATTCCCCTACAGGCAGAAAATAATCAAAGCAAAGGTCAACTTAATCGGGCCAGAGATCACAGGAGTGTGTCTGATATTTAAAAAAGAGGAAAAAAATCCCTGTTTAACAGCTCTTTTGTTGTTGTTGGCAGAACATAAAACATACAGCCAAAACAAAAAACATAAACACCATAATTCTTCAGCCACCCGGAATCAAAGAGTGAGACCTCTCTAGTAACTCTGCAATTTACATTAAAGTACAGCAATCATGCAGAAGAGGAGAAGCAGAAGGGAGGAAATAGCAATTCCTATGACTACAGAAGCAAAGAAAAAAGCTGAATACAATTCATCAAGTATGTAGACAGCTTTCTAAGAAGAGGGCAGGCCTATTATTCTACTGTTATTACTTTTAATCTTCAGCAATGTTCAAAAAATGCAGGAAAAAAAAGAAACAAGTTCTATGTTGCACTTTAATGTTTAGGTAGTTTGAAAGTTCAGACAATTCCTCTTAGCACTTTCAAATTTTTATGAATTGGAATAGTTTGCCTCTTAAAAGTGGTGTTAGACCAAAAATATGATTAATATGACCTACTTTTTTCCTTTTGAGTATAATTAATTCCTGGTGTTGTAAGTTCAAAGTTTACTCACAGACTTCCAGAGGATTCAACAGAAGCCACGATATCTGATATCCATACATACACAGTATTAACTTATAAAAGTTTACACTAGCTTGTTAGCTAAAACCTTAAAAGAACTCTCAGATAACCAATCCAATCCAACTTTATTTATAAAGCACTTTAAAAACAAGGACCGCTGACACAAAGTGCTGCACATCAACGATAAATAAAATATAAAAATATAAAAACAATAAAATACAGCTAAAAAAGTACAAACAAAACAGCAGTCATACAATAGAGACAATAAGAACAAATAAAATCAGTGTCTCAAACTTGGTCAAAAGCCAGAGAATAAAAATGGGCTTTAAGATGAGTTTTAAAACTGGACAGTGAAGAGGCCTGTCTGATGGACAAAGGCAGATTGTTCCACAATTTAGGAGCAGCAACAGAAAAAGCTCTGTCCCCTCTGAGCTTCCTCTGATTTTGGTATCTCTAGGAGCAGCTGATCAGCTGACCTAAGAGACTGAGCAGGAGAGTAAGGATGGAGCAGCTCATAGAGGTATGGCGGGGCAAGGCCATTTAATGATTTAAAAACAAATAAAAGAATTTTAAAATGAACCCTAAAATGCACAGGCAGCCAGTGAAGGGAAGCTAAAATGGGTGCAATGTGGTCCCTCTTACACGTTCCAGTTAAAAAACGTGCAAAGGCATTTTGAACCAACTGGAGACGTGAGAGGGAAGACTGGCTGACTCCAAAATAAAGTGCATCACAGTAATCCAGCTGAGATGTAATGAAGGCATGGATTACTGTTTCAAAATGCTGCTTTGGTTTTGGTTTGATTGGTTTAACCTTTGCCAGCTGCCTTAAATGAAAAAAGCTGGACTTCACTACTACACTGATTTGAGGATCTAATTTAAAATCACTGTCCAACTTAAAATCCAGATTAGTAACAGCTGGCTTAACAAACCGTGCCAACAGGCCCAAGTGAACAGGTGGGGGCCTCACTAGAGTCACTGGGTTCAAATACCATCACTTCAGTCTTATTTTCATTAAAACTTAGGAAGTTTATTACTTCCTACTTAAGCAGTAGACGATGGATGGATGGTCTAATAACTGGGGCTTGGAACCACATCTGGGGCCTCATGTACAATGGGTACTTAAACACAAAAACATGGCGTACGTCCTTTTCCACAGAAAATTTCAGATGTATCAAGAATGAAATGACCATAGAAATATGTGCAGCCTCACGCCAACTTCATGTCTGGCGTACGTACGTTTTTACTGTTATTGGTCCGTTGGCGACAATCAGAGGTGATGTTGGGAGACTGATAATGACGTGAAAATTATTGTACACACCAGAGACACATGATGAAGTAGAAAAGCATTCGGAGAGCGCAGACCTCCGCCAAGCACCACAGTTCCCCCCATACGGTGTTTGTGTGTACGTTTTCAGATTCCTTGACCATGAAAACATATGACTAGCAATTGGATTCACAATGATAGGATTAGTGGTTCAGTAGTTATTCACGAAAATTGCATTTTCCGTAATGGCGGTTTTCACCACAGTTCCCCCCATACAGTGTTTGTGTGTACGTTTTCAGATTCCTTGAGCATGAAAACATATGACAAGCAATTGGATTGACAATGATAGGATTAGTGGTTCAGTAGTTATTCACGAAAATCGCATTTTCCGTAATGGCGGTTTTCACCACAGTTCCCCCCATACAGTGTTTGTGTGCACGTTTTCAGACTCCTTGAGCATGAAAACATATGACAAGCAATTGGATTGACAATGATAGGATTAGTGGTTCAGTAGTTATTCACGAAAATGGCATTTTGCGTAATGGCGGTTTTCTTGTGGACAGTGATCCAGATCACCGCCAAAATCTAATCACCTGTAGGATACCCCATTTCTGACAATCTCTGAAAATTTCATGAAAATCCGTCCATAACTTTTTGAGTTATCTTGCTAACAAACAAACAGGCAAACAGACAGACAGACAGACAAACCAACGCCGATGATCACATAACCTCCTTGGCGGAGGTAACAAACATCCAAGTGTGCACAATTAGATGAGTGGACATAAAAGCAAGTGCAAAGAAGTGCAGAAAATGCCTCTAACAACAGAGGATTAGAGGATATTGCAAATCACGTAGTGAGAAGAGAACGGGTATTTTAGAGACAGAAGATTTTCTGGCTCAGGATGATGACTGGCTTGTCAGCTGGTTTAGGTTTCCAAGGGCAGTCCTTATGGAACGCACCTGTACACCCCAAATATCATCCTGTCTTCAAGGCTTCATTACAACGCAGTGATTTGAGTAAGTAACCTTCTTTTTTTGCTGATAAAACTACAGTTTAACAGCAGTCTTTCTCACTTCCGCCCTCCCAAGAGAGTAGACGCTTTTTCCTCCTCTCCTGCTCTGACTTTTTTTCCTTCCCCCCCAACTACTGGATCCCAGCTTGCTGTTGTCTGTCTGCGTCTAACTGCGACCGTCGAAAGAAAGAAATTATGGAGTTAATAAGCTGGGCTTTGAACACAATTGACACTATTTTTTCAACAAGGAAAAGTGCTCCGGGGGAAGCTGTCTGCCCCGCAGGAACGGCTCCAGCGGGCTATTTACGTGACACAAGTAATTGGAAAATCTTGTGTCTCACTAATCTCTCTATCGAAGATATTGAAGATTTGTATGTCTTCGTGATAATGGTGATTGGGATCTTTCTGATTGGAACTGGGATTGTCCTGATCTACCGCAAATTGCTGAAGATGGATACAACCTATCAAAATGCTGGCCAGGCGAGGTGCATCTGTCAAATTGAAAAATTGGAGAAGACCCTGATAGCAACAAATGGAGAACTGTCTCGGAAGGTGGATTACATCATGGTCTCGCTTAGGTCTTTCCACGATGGATTTAAAGCCCCGCAATGAAGGATTAAGTACTGAATCTACAGAAGAAATAAAAAGCCTTCTCTGTGATCAGTCCGATTTGGCTCAATTTCCCCATGAAAATTCCTCCTGGCTGTCTGCAGTCTGTGTTTTCAAAATCATCGAGCATAAGGCCTTGGACAGCCATCTGGACAGCCTGCCAAGATAAGGACTCGGCGGCAGCCAGACAAAACATCTCCTGCCAAGTGCCCTTGTGTTCTCTTGTTATCATCAACATTGCCTCAACAGCGCACACACATTGATCCATGAACTGAATAAAGATACACACACTGCTCTCTTGTGTCTTTGTCTTGTGAATCCCTGTTTTGCGTATGTGCATCGAGAGCTTTTTTTTTCCTTGTAATCATAATATTGATTGATTATGCAACGAGTATTATGAATCAATGATTTTTTTGCTCCTTCCTATTGTTCCTCGTATTATTCTTATTCTTATGCTACCTGTACCCTCTATCCTGTGGGCAGGCGCGTCCCCGATGCAGCCGTGTCACTGGAAATGCAGGTTCATTTTCTGTGTCAAGTCAAATTCTCTCGTATGTTATCAGTGATCTGTTAATGTACTTGGCAATAAATTTTTTCTGATTCTGATTCTGATTCTACCAATCCTCCAATTGCCTCTGTGTTTACAGTAGTTATGTCAATAAACACATGCGTAAAGTTTGAAATGCAACAGTCTCACGTGTTCCCTGGCGCAACATTGTATAAAAGATACAACATACATCTAGAAAGTGCACACACTTTTTACCTCCACCAAGGAGGTTATGTTTTCATCGGCGTTGGTTTGTCTGTTTGTCTGTTTGTTTGTTAGCAAGATAACTCAAAAAGTTATGGACGGATTTTCATGAAATTTTCACAGATTGTCAGAAATGGGGTATCCTACAGATGATTAGATTTTGGTGGTGATCCGGATCACCGTCTAGAAGAAAACCGCCATTACGGAAAATGCGATTTTCGTGAATAACTACTTAACCACTAATCCTATCATTGTGAATCCAATTGCTAGTCATATGTTTTCATGGTCAAGGAATCTGAAAACGTACACACAAACACTGTATGGGGGGAACTGTGGCGCTTGGCGGAGGTCTGCGCTCTCTGAGTGCTTTTCTAGTTTCCATTGTGGTCCCTAAAAGAGATTACAGCTGGTTTCATACCTGCAACCTTTCACTTTGAAATCTTGCATTATAACCACTGAGCTATACATAGTACAAAGCACAGCGATCAACCGACGCTTCTGAGGACGACTGCAGACGTCAGTCTAAATATGACAAAGTTAAATAAACGTCTCCTTCTTATCCCTGTCTGAATAAATGAAACAATAAACTAATCTTATAAGGCTGTGAGCAGGCTATTGAATTACCTGTATCTGGCGCTAATGCCGGAGGACAGTGTGCCAAACAAAATGTTTTTACAAGCCTCTGCCTCATTCAGGAGCATCTCCAACTCATGTTCCATGAAATTCCATTAAATCCATTATTTTTGATCGTGGATACAGAAGAATCAAACATGCTGGGATTATATTTATCTATTTGCATAGTTATTTGCATCTACTTGCATATTCAAATGGTGACGTGTCAAGGGAGGAGTCCGGTACTTCCTCACATGCGTTCAATTTCAAGCAGTTTGGCATGTACAAAGGAAATGTGCTTGGATTCCTGCGTACGGACAGTTTCATACATTTGGATTTATTTTTTTTTTTGCTTACGGCATTTTCTTGATTTAAACGTACATCATCTTTCAGTGGGAAATCCACTCAAGTCTTTGTACATGAGGCCCCTGGAGTACAAATCTCGGAGAATCTTGGTGTCAGAATGTAACTCAAAAATTTTCTTTAAAGCTGTACTCTGTCGTCTCTAAAACCACATCAAAAACAAATTTGTATTGCCCAAAATATGTAGTATATTGTGGCTTTTTACCCACAAAAAACTTCCATTGCCTTAGAATGGCTTGGAAAGAGATTTTAAATCTTGCAGCTACTTAAGTATGCGTGGATCTATGAATATTCTAATTAGCGGCCTGCAGGGGTTGCATGTGATTGGTCATTGAGCTCCCGACCTGCAGGGCTTGCCTGTGATTGGTTGCCGTGCTCCCGACCTGCATGGCTTGCACGATTGGTTGCCGTGACTCCTGGTGGATGGATTGCTAGTCTGTTCAAGATGCTGACGAATGTTAAAGTTTTGCCTATATCTTCAAAAGTAAAAAGCTAAGCATTTTTCTGAAAATGGTCAAGGCGAGAGATAAATGTGTAGTTGCCAAATATGTATTCACTTTTTACTGACAACCCATCCGCCGGCGACTGAGCATGGGGGGCGGGGTTGAATGTGGCTGCTCTCAGCTCACTGTGCGGCACCCCGTCTGCTGGTGAAGTGAGCCGAGACCACGGTCTCGCACAGTCACATTCAAATCACCCCCCGCCTCCCTGCCTCTCTCTCTCTGCTGCTACCCCAACCCGCTCTGCCTCAATCCTGCTGCTCCTCCGCTCCTCCCTCTTCCCCCAAGGAAGCCAAGAGTATCTGTCTGATTGGTTAATGTTATAGCCAACCAGGCTAAGCAGGAATAGTTACGTTGCTACTAACAATCTGTCCAAATCTGCCTTTTTGGGGGAAGAGGAGCTTAAGCAGACATTCACAGCAGAAAAACACATACTTGGGAGTTTGGAATGACTTTGCTCGATATGTCTTATAAATCACAAGAAACATATTCCAGACATGTTAACAACAGAAAAAACTTGATTTTTTGCCTTAATGTCACTTTAAAACAGTAAAATTTTTTGAGAGTGTCATTTTCACCTGCTGATCTTATGATGTATATGAACATTTTGACATTAGGTGGCCTCTAGTGGTCTTTAAGAAATATGATGGAGGGTTACAGTGTGTGTGAATTAGATCGTCACCTTTTCCTAAACCTAACCATTACACTAATTTTAACCCCCATAAAATGTGTATTTAATTTCTACAGGAAATTAATCTCAAAAGTGGAAGTGAGTCAAAACAAGGAAGTGAAAGCTAACTTCAAAAAGTCAAGATGCAGGCAGGAACTTGCCACCCACATACTATTCCGTCTACTATACCCCTCCCATCCCCCATGTGATAAGTATTGACTACCTTGGAGACAGTACATATGGTCAAGTACTGAGACTGATCAATGTTTACATATTATTGAATAATTTGTTGAACTTTTTTACATTGACAAAATATGACAATAGGCACATACCATTCAAAACCACTACTCATCACCTTCATCAGTCCTTCATCAACAGTCATATCCAAAAATACTGTCCAATCCATTTTTAGAGTTCTGTGTGGAATGTCTCAGATTTGGCATTTTGCTGTTTTTTTGTGCATGTGTGTGAGGTTACTCCAGGTGCTCCAGTTTCCTCCCGCAATCCAAAAATATGCATGTTAGATTAACTGGTGACTGTAAATTGCCCCTAGGTATCTGTTTCTGTTAAGCCTATATACTAGAGGGTTAATGTCTTTTTAAGTGCCTTCATGAAATTGTCTACCTTTAGTTAATTGCCCACCACTTTGATCTGTTTCTTGCATCATTCCAAATCTGCCTCTTAGGACCAAGATTGAAATTATTAAGGAAGGTTTTCCTCTGCCCACAGGGGGCACGTTTTCCATTTAATTTTTCATTTAGGCTCAGGTCTTCGAGCGTGTCTTTTTGAATTGAGGGATCAAGAAACTTCAGTTGTCTCTGTTGGATCATCTGTCAAAGCTCTCTCAACATTCCAGTTCTTAGAACCTCTTCGTTTGTAACCCAATCCATGTACGACAGCCTAAGCATGCAACAGTAAAACCACATTTCTACTTCATTGACGTTTTGCAGAGTTTCCATTGTGAAGGTCCAAGATTCACACGCGTATGTAAGAGTCGACCAGATGAAGGTTTTGAGTAGTCGGATTTTGACTGAGAGTGTGAGTTTCTTGTCAGCGAGTACTGACCGAAGCTTACTGAAGGTGTCTTTTGCTAGGTTGATCCTTCTTCAGATTTGCTTTTTAAAATGGGAATCTGAGGTGACTAGGGTCTTAATCAAACCCTTTGAGTGGTTTACAGATCCCCTTTATCCCCTAAGAATTTATAACTGCAACATCTATGGGGAGAAGTGGTGTGTTATCCGACAGAAATGTCGGGGGATGCTGATTTCTGGCCATGACTTTATAGGAAGAAAGACATTTAAGCCAGCTCCCAGTCCTGAGTAGACTTGCTTTTATGTATTTTTCCATTCTGATTTAGTTTTCCGTGGCCTTGACCTCATTTTATAAGAACATATTTCTTTGATATTTCAAAAACCAAAACCAAAAATTGTTAATAACAAAGAAGATGGCATTTCATTCTCCCTCTTTGTCGTTATTCCAAGTCAGGATATGACTACACCACACATTCTGCTGTAAAAGACAAAAGATAATCCAATGTCTACATTATTTTCTCCACCTCTCTAATTACATTTCCTTCGCACGGAAGAATCTTTCGGGAAATAAAATGTGTTTGGCATTGGGCATCACACTCCAGATGTTGTTCCTGAAGTATAAGTGAAATGGAGTTTGACACAGTGATGAATAAAGCACTGAGAAAAAGTAATATCTGGCTGCGACTCCGTGTCCACAGAGCCACAGTGGTCATTTTCTTATTGGAGTAGAAGGAGAGTAGGTGTATATGTACTGTAGTTCAGCAACCTAATAGGTAAACCAGCTATGAAGAAATAAAAGCCCTTGGCAGGTTTCTGGTAGCAGCTTTAGGGTTTGTTTGTTTCCTGCTAGAGCACAGAGATCAGTATCTCCTCAAGCTTTACATTTCATATCCACCTTACTGCAAAGGGAACATGCTGTCTGAACCGAGTGCCACAGTCGCACAAAGACTCTGGAGAACAATATTCAAAAGCTTCCATCTTTTATTTGTCAAATTGCAGGTTTGCTTATCAGCTCCTACTGAGGTAAAGAATAATTCATACATCCTCCTTTGTTATACAGAAACAAGACACCGCAGGACTTGATGATACTAATCTCACATTGTGGGTGTTTTTTGTTTTTTTTTCAAAGAACTGATGTATTTTCCAATTAGTGATAACCTAAAAATTGTAATAAGAAAGCATGGGACACAAAGGGCCAACAATAGGATAAGAATTATGGTCCAGATGATTCTTTGATGACAGCTATCTATCAGGTGAATGTTTGAAAATATTTAATAGCACAAAACTGCTTCCTCCTATTGGTCGATTCTTCCCATAACATATGCTTGTCTTAAAGATTAAGCCATGCAGGTCTAAGTACATGCAGCGAAACAGTGAATGGCTCATTAAATCAGTCATGGTCGGCTTTGTCTCCTTTGAGGTGGTGATTTTGTATTTGTATTTTGTATTTGTATATTAACCAAAAAACAGAAAACAGACCATTAATGATGGAGGAGCTCATTCCATCTAACCTGAGCACAACCTGCATGCAAACCCAACTGACAATCATTGCGCATGAGTTTGGTGGCCATGTAAGTTCATGTAATGGTTCCAAATGTAGGTACAATAATTTAGTGGAAAACGCCATTCAGTGACCAAACATGTAACCATGGCCTCGTTTTCACTACAGTAAATAGGAACCAATTTTACAGGAACTTCCTCCATGACATTTTCAGGAACTTGTAGGGGCCGAAATAGGACCCTGGTCCAGGGAAAGTACTTCAGAGCAACCCCAAAGACTGTGTTTGGGTTTGGGATTAACTCAGTGTTGACTGGATACAACTCAGCATCACAAGGTAAACAAAACAGAAGTGAACAAGAAGTACTAAAAAGTGACAATTAAGAGCTCATAGTAACAATGTAGTGACAAAAAATTTAAAATCTAATGCTGCTGTGATTCTGGAGGAAGCGTCAGAACAATTATATGCCATATGCAGCCATGCAGCCCAAACATCGGTAGGACATGGGCACAGGGGAGGGACACGACACAGCACCTTTTGCTCCCACTGTGGGGGATGAGGTTCCACCCTGCTGGCCATGAATGCCCAGAGTCCCTGCTGATGCTGCTCACGTAGCTATGCTATACAACCAATCCGTTCTTCTCCAAAATCAAACAACGGTGGCAACTTGGTCCCATGTGCTCCACATTCATTTCGTCCATAAATATTTGTGTCGTTTTTTTGCATCCTGGTCAAAACTGTCAAACAATTACTCCACAAACAAAACCTCTGTACACCCATAGCTCCTACCCCCCCACCCCCCACCCCAACTGAGACATGACAGGGAAGAGGGCCAGATACAGGAATGGCTCTTATAAAGTTCCTGTCCCCTAAAATTTGTTCCTAGTTCCTGCAGTTAAACGTGGCTCATGTGCCATTGTGTACTGGTTTGCTTATCTACCAACAAATATTGGGAGCCCTGAAAGTATCATTTGGGACAATCTTTTATCCTAAAGCTAACAGGTGCCACAAGAACAGATTTTCTAAAATCATTTGTAGTGTTTATTTTGAATGGCTGAAAAACCCTCAGCTTAGCTGTGTTTAAGGCAGCTGGATTGGTGTGTATCTATGAGACTGAGTGCTAATGAACCGTTAATAGTGAGTTTGTTATCACCTGAGCCACTGATGCACAAACAATAACAGCGGGGCCAGCTCATTACCAGCTTCAGACTTGTAATGACAGTTAACTGCAGGGTGAACAGCTAATTAAAGAGGTGACGTCATGACGCCATGCTGCTAAACCTTTTCTGATCTTCTGATATTTAAACACAACTGCCAGGCTTGGTTTAAAAGCGTAAATGCATGGATAGGGCGATTTTGTTGTTAGCTGAGATTTTATATGATTAAGTACAACAAACATTTCTGCATGCTGCAGACAGAAACAACAGGAAGTATTAATTTATATCAAATTAACTAAAGTTTTACTGATTACCCCTGATTAGGCTGACAAGTGCAATCATCACTAAAACACTAGGTATGTATGAGCCATGAACATCCCTGGTTGTGTGGAGGAAATTCATATATTAAAGCAGTCTTTCAGCATCCATCTGTCTGTTTGAATGTTTTTTTTTTTTCTAAAATTTTTTAAGCCATTTTACCACAGCCTTAATTTTGCAAATAACACTAGAGTCTAATAAAAGAAATCTTTAGGGGAAAAAACGCAAACTATATCATGCAAAACTCCTGTGATGAGATGAAACGTTTGAACATTACAACCTCCCAAAGGATTGAGGCCCGATACACTCCAACAGTGGCTGTGTAGTTTCTCCGCTCAAGACTTTCAAAATCCTGACATCCTTCAGGGACAAACTGTAGTACACACTTTGGTGGAATATCAAGTCGAGTCAGACGAGCGTGAAGTAAATCTTGCTACAAACAAAACAATATTTTACTTCATGTTTTACAGGTTAGTTTAAAATTAGTTTTCATTCACTTACTACCAGCGGCGTCTTCCTCGCAGACTCCTCCGTTCTGACATGGGTTACTGTCGCAGCCTCCCACGCTGCTACAGCACTGGTACACCCCGAACACCCTTCTGTTCCCTGACCCCATCCACTCCGCCGTGTCTCCGGCTGTAATTGGCTCCCCGTTGAGCTCCAGGCCCTCCAGGCAGCCGGTGAAATTATCCAGATGTTGGTGGACTCCTGGAGCAATGGAGGCAAAGAGAAAAGCACCGTGGGAGCGCATCATCCGGCAAGGCTCGGTCAAGGCAGTGGAGTCTGAATGCTGCTGGTCCAGGGTCAGGCTCAGGGAGGCGGAGTTGACCTCCAGCACAACGCTGTGCCAGCGGCCGTTTGACACGGGGTCAGATTTAATCAGCAAAGAGCCCGGGGATGCGCTTCCACAGCTGTATGCGAACTGCAGCTCTCCATTGGCCAACTGAAGAAGGAAAAGGAAAGTAAGTGAGCGATGATGAAAAGTATCAAAACTATACTACTGGCTCATATTAAAATGCAAAACATCATGATAACTTGACAAAAAAATTAATGAAACCATACAATGCAAAAATATAGTCATCTTGTTAATAGGGATTTTCTTCTTTCAAGACCCTGGAAAGAGTCATTTAAGGAATAATTGTAATTTTTAAGGCTAAATAAGGACTTAATTTTCACCTTAATTAATCCAGGACCCTATATAAAACAGATTATTATTTTATCATCCTGAGCTGTGAATCACACAAAATTATTGTAGTAGAGCCCAAGAGTAAAAAAATGGATGAGAAAATTAGAGAAGTCCACATTATAGCTGCTAAAAAAAGAAAAATTCTACTGTCTGACATTATACACACATCAAACATAAAATGGAGAAATGCTTTAAACTCCTCATTATTATGATTATTTTTAATTTATTTGACTTTTACACGTTTTAGTAATTATCTCTATATTTAATTTGAAGATTCAGTATAATAGTGAAGACAAATCATAGAAGTGGTACTTAGGGGAAGTCACCACAAACACAAAATACATTTACTTTACATTTAACATGCTGAGCTTACGTATGTGACATTGTTTTATTCTTATTTTGAAAGCTCAGTTGCTCAACAAGACAGTTGTGCAAGTTGGTCCTGTCCTTGCTTGCAACAGTAAATTCCGTAAAATACCAATGCTTATTTCTCCATTATTCACAGAGACAGGGCATATATTATAAAACTGATTCATACTGAATTTAATAAAGCACTGTACAGTTCACATATTTTAGCATGCATGTTTTGGACGCATATACAGACACTGCCTGGCCAAAATAAAAAGTCACACACTCTAATATTTTGTTGGACTGCCTTTAGCTTTGATTACAGCACACATTCGCTGTGGCATCGATTTCATAAGTTTCTGCAATGTCACAATATTTAGTTCCATCCAGAGTTGCATTAATTTTTCACCAAGATCTTGTATTGATGATGGAAGAGATGGACCACATTTCTTCCTTGACAGATGATGGTTCCCCACTGTCTTTCCAGTTTTTATTAATGCGTTGGACAGTTCTTAACCCAATTTTAGTAGTTTCAGAAATCTCCTTGGATGTTTTCTTTGCTTGATGCATGCTAGTAATTTGACCCTTCTGAAACAGATTAACATCTTTTCCATGACCACATGTCTTTTGACATGGTTGTTTAAGAAATGAGAAGCTGCTCACTGCATCATTTAGGGTTAAATAACTTGTTGCCAACTGAAACATAATCACCTATGCAGTAATTATCCAATGGGAGGTTACCTGTTTGCTTAGTTAAATCCAGGTGGTGACTTATTTTTTTGGCCAGGCAGTGTATAAACACGAGGAAAGGAGGAATTCAACAACAGCGTAATATGGTTACACAGTGCTGTTATTTTACTGTGTCACTTTAGAGACACCAGTATTACAATATTTAACTAAAGATTATTTACAAATGTCTCAGACAATAACTGGGTCGGGAAATTGCAATATACTGTATATCACAATACATAATTTAAAATAAATTTAAATAATTTATTGTACATTATTTCCATTAAACCGAAGGTGACACTAGTTTAAAATAGTCCGACAGTTCAGTCTTGTTCCCCACATTCACACCAGTGACTCGATATATATGTCTTATTAATCCACTGAAAATTACAGATGCTTACCTTCATCAAATTCTCATTCACAAACAGTGTAAACATCATTTTAATCATTTATATTTCCTTGACACACTCAACATGAAATTTTGCATGATTTAAACTGACCTGCCAATTAGTGGTTCCATATGTTAAAACTGCTGATTCAATGTGTTAAAACTCTCATATAAGAGATCTGCATGTTTGCGTAAATCAATAAAAAAATTGATTTGTCTAAGTAACAAAGCTTTTTAAAAAAAAAAAACAAACAAACAAACAAAAAACCTCTAGATTCAGGAAAGGGAGATTAATTTAAATACCTGAGGTCCCCCATCCAAAGCAATGGAGAGTACATAAGGGAGGTGAAGAAGAGAGTGGGGTGGAGATGAATGTCAAGTGTGATTTGGGACAGAAGGATAGCAGCTAGAGTGAAAGGGAAGGTTTGGAGGTTGGAGATGGTGGCACTGACAGAAAGACAGGAGGTGGCGCTGGAAGTGGCAGAGTTGAAGGTGCTAAGATTCTCATTGGTAGTGACTAGAAGGGACAGGACTAGAAATGACTAAAATAGAGGAACAGCTCAGGTTGAGCAGTTTGGAGACAAAGTAAGACAGTCAAGACTGAGATGTTTTGGACATATGCAGAGGGGGGATAGTGGATATATTAGATAAAGGATGTTTTTTTTTTTTTGAGGTGCCGTAAGGAGAAGCGGCCGTATCAGCAGCAGCTCTCCCGTGTCTTTGTGTTTTTATTAGCTTATTCTTGTATATAGTGTGTCTCTTTTCATCAGGGCTTGGTAGGAAGACTTGGATTAACAACTGGACTAAGTTTTTTTCTATTTTAGCCCCAGTCTTTCTTTTATCTTTCTTTCTCAGGGCAATGGAGAACGATAGAAGTGGGGGCAAACGCATTGTTTACACATGCAACCAGCTGATCGCGTTGAGGAGGCCAGCACTGCTGCCTGGAGAGAAGCCCATCATTCTGGATGAGCTGAAGAGGAGACCCCGCAGGCGGAGGGCTGGAGCCAAGGTGAGAATGAGGAGGAGGAAGCATAAGACAGCGGTACCAATGCTCATCATGGGTAACGTGAGGTCGCTGGGAAACAAGGCGGATGAACTCACAGTGCTGGTCAGGACACAAAGGGAATATCATGAGTGTAGTATCATGTGTTTTACTGACACGTGGTTACACTCACAGATTCTGGATAACAACATAGCGATACCTGGCTTTAAGACTATCAGGTGGGACATGGACGTTATAAGTAGCAGGAAAAAGAGGGGAGGAGGATTGGCACTTTTTGTGAATGAAAGGTGGTGTAATCCTGAACACATTTATGTGAAGGAACGACACTGCAGCCCAGGCATGAAACTGCTGGTTGTGAGTATGCAACCTTACTACTGTATATGCCGCGAGAGTTCATGTGTGCTATTGTTATTATTGCCATTTACATCCCTCCATCAGCTGATGCAGCGGTGGCCTGTGATGTCATCAGCTCCACTACTGGCACATTACTGGAGAGGCACCCTGATGCATTTATGGCTATCACGGGTAATTTTAACCACGTATCACTGGGCCAAACAATACCAAACATCCACCAGTTTGTTGACAGTCCCACCAGAGAAAATAAAACACTGGATTCACTGTAAGTTGATGCAAGAGATGCATATAGTGCCACAGCTCTACCCCCCCCCCCGGCAAATAAGATCACAGCATGGTCCTGTTATCACCCAAGTACATCCCCCTTGTGCAAAGGCAGCCTGCTTAAACATGGACTGTGAGGACGTGGACACAGGAGGTTGCTGATGCACTGCATGACTGCTTCGAGACGATGGACTGGGGCATACTCTGTGAACCACATGGGGTGGACACAGACAACATGACCGACTGCATCACAGAATACATCAGATTCTGTGAAAGCACAGCTATGCCAGCTCAGATCATGAACTGTTTCCCCAACAACAAACCATGGCTCACCAGTGACCTGAAAACACTTCTGAACAAGAAGAAGAGAGTTTTTAGGTCTGGAGGCAGGGAAGAACTGAAGAGAGTGCAGCATGAACTGAGAGAGATGCTGAGGAG
This sequence comes from Pholidichthys leucotaenia, assembly GCA_020510985.1. Classification (NCBI taxonomy): domain Eukaryota; kingdom Metazoa; phylum Chordata; class Actinopteri; order Cichliformes; family Pholidichthyidae; genus Pholidichthys; species Pholidichthys leucotaenia. The sequence goes on along the minus strand of CM035840.1, from coordinate 327,403,842 downwards.
TTGTAAAGGCAATTACAGGAGGAAGCTGGAGGATAAAATACAGCAAAGCAATACAAAGGATATCTGGATGGGAATGAAACAAATCACTGGGTGTAAGTGGAATTGACAGACAGACATCGGGGAGCCTTGAGAGAACCGATGAGCTGAATCTATTTTAATAGGTTCAACTTACCGTCTGTCACCCCCACAACACAGCCAGACCCCCACACACCCCTCCCCCTCCTGTGCAGCACCATTCTCTCTCTCCCCCCTCACCCCCTCCCCCTCCTCTGGGGACATCAGCAACAGCATTAGCCCCCACCCTCAAATCACTGTGACCACCCACAGATCAGATTAAGAAACAGCTGGAGAGACTCCGTCAGCGGAAGGCTGCAGGCCCTGATGGCATCTCCACCAGGATTCAAGTCCACAAAACACATGTAAACTGGTTGGGCAAACTCCCACAAACCCTCAAGAATTCTCGAGAGGGTAAAGAGCTGGTCCGATGTGCCACGGCCAGGACGAAAATCACATTGCTCCTCCTGAATCCGAGGTTCGACCAACAGCCAGACTCTCCTCTCCAGTGCCTTGGCATAGACCTTCCAAGGGAGGCTGAGGAGTGTGATCCCTATAAAGTTGGAGCACACCCTCCGGTCCCCTTTTTTAAAGAGAGGAACCACCACCCCGGTTTGCCATGCCAAAGGCACTGTCCCCGACCTCCACGCAATGTTGCAGAGGCGTGTCAACCATGACAGCCCAACAACATCCAGGGCCTTGAGGTACTCAGGGCGAATCTCGTCCACCCCCGGGGCCCGGCCACCAAGGAGATTTTTAACCACCTTGGTGACCTCAGCCCCTGTGATAGGCGAGTCATCCCCCTCGTCTTCAAACCCTGCTTCCTCTGTGGAAGGCGTATCAGTGGGATTGAGGAGATCCTCGAAGTATTCCTTCTACCGCCCAACGATATCCCCAGTTGAAGTCAACAGTGTCCCATCCGTACCATGTTTCAGATCATCAAACTAATTTAATCATCATACAAAAATAACACAAGTAAACACAAAATGCAGTTTTTAAATGAAGGTGTTTATTATTAAAGGTAAAAAAAAAAAATCCAAACCTACATGGCCCTGTGTGAAAAAGTGATTGTCCCCCCATTAAAACATAAATTAACTGTGGTTTATCACATCTTTGGAAAGCTGAGTTCAATTTCTCTAGCCACACCCAGACCTGATTACTGCCACACCTGTTCTCAATCAAGAAATCTCTTAAATAGGACCTGCCTGACAAAGTAAAGTAGACCAAAAGATCCTCAAAAGCTAGACATCATGCTTCGATCCAAAGATATTCAGGAACAAATGAGAAACAAAGTAATTGAGATCTACCAGTCTGGAAAAGGTCATAAAGCCATTTCTTAAGCTTTGGGACTCTAGCAAACCACAGTGAGAGCCATTATCCACAAATGACGAAAACATGGAACAGTGGTGAACCTTCTCAGGAGTGGCCGGCTGACCAAAATTACCCCAAGAGCGCAGCGACAACTTATCCAAGAGGTCACAAAAGACCCCACAACAACATCCAAAGAAATGCAGGCCTCATTTGCCTTAGTTAAGGTCAGTGTTCATGACTCCACCGTAATAAAGAGACTGGGCAAAAATGGCCTGCATGGAAGAGTTCCAAGACGAAAACCACTGCTGAGCAAAAAGAACATAAAGGCTCGTCTTAGTTTTGCCAGAAAATAGCTTGATGATTCCCAAGACTTTTGGGAAAATACTCTGTTGACTGACAAGACAAAAGTTGAACCTTTTGGAAGGTGTGTGCCCCATTACATCCGGAGTAAAAGTAACACAGCATTTCAGAAACAGAACACCATACATATCAACAGTAAAATATGGTGGTGGCAGTGTGATGGTCTCAGGCTGTTTTGTTTCTTCAGGACCTGGAAGACTTGCTGTGGTAAATGGAACCATGAATTCTGCTGTCTACCAAAAAATCCTTAAGGACAATGCCCGACCATTTGTTTGTGACCCTAAGCTGAAGCGCACTTGGGTTCTGCAGCAGGATAATGATCCAAAACGCACCAGCAAGTCCACCTCTGAATGACTTAAGAAAAACAAAATGAAGACTTTGGAGTGGCCTAGTCAAAGTCCTCACCTGAATCCGATTGGGGTGGTATGGCATGACCTTAAAATGGCGGTTCATGCTCGAAAACCCTCCAATATGGCTGAATTACAACAATTCTGCAAGATGAGTGGGCCAAAATTCCTCCACAGTGCTGTAAAAGACTCATTGCCAGTTATCACAAACGCCTGATTGCAGTTGTTGCTGCTAAGGGTGGCCAAACCAGTTATCAGGTTTAGGGGGCAATCACTTTTTCACATAGGGCCATGTAGGTTTGGATTTTTTCCATTAACAATAAACATCTTCATTTAAAAACTGCATTTTGTGTTTACTTGTTTTATCTTTGTCTAAAATTTAAATTTGTTTGATGATTTGAAACATTTAAGTGTGACAAACATACAAAAAATGAGAAATCAGGAAGGGGGGAAATACTTTTTCACACCACTGTATCTAAGTTATTTAGGCAGTTTTACTTTCCATGGGTAATCTCTGTGTCTATTATGCTGCGTCTGTTTCTGTCGTTTTGGTCCTCTACTGTCATGCTGCTGTTATACTGTAATTTCCTAGTTTGGGATCAATAGAGTACATCTATCTATCTGTCTGTCTGTCTGTCTGTCTGTCTGTCTGTCTGTCTATCTAAAGATTGAGCTGCCAGGCAGGAGGAAAAGCGGAAGAAAAGATTTATGGATGTAGTGAAGGAGGACATGGAGAGGTCCTGGTGTTACAGAGGTAGAGTGAAATGGAGGCTGATGATCTGCTGTGGCAACCCCTAAAGGGACGAGCCAGAAGAAGAAGATTCAGTAAAAAGGTCATGTTGACTGCAGACAACTGAGGTAGCTGTAAGAGGTCACAAGTACAGTATTTCCTCTATATCAGCAGGAGTTTCTTGCGTTTGTGCTCGCTCAGTTTTCCCAAGAAGCAACTAGCCGGTGGTGTTTTTTTCCTACACATTTTATCTGTGCATATTTTCTTTATGCAACAGAATGCTCCTCGCATCTAATCTATTAAATTTACAGAGCGATTGTGTATTTTGCAAATTACTGAGCATTACCCCCTGGACGCTGAATGCCATGCATTATTGATACCAGTCTGCTTGGTTCTTGCTTCTTTAATCACCGCACAGCCAGGAGCTCATCTCAGTTTTTCATGCTTATTCTTTGTTCTAGCCTCTGTGCTTTTCATGTTTCGGCCAGACAGGTTGTTTTGCATTCATGTGGCTTTCTAGGTGATGCTGGTTTGGTTTCTGGTTGTATCTGAGGATGTGTTTGATTCCCTGTGGCTGTGATTCTGGCTTGATTTATGGTGGATATTTGAAGAGAAAGCACTGTTTTATTTGCTGAAGACTGTACAGTATCAGTACAGTTGTGCCACTGTAGCGTAGTACAGAGTTAAGTCGAATTCCACAGGGACTGACATGCCACAGAATCAGTGCTTCATAATGATAAATAACAGCCCCCCGTGTGCAGGCTTCCTGCAAGGAGCCTTAATGTTACAGAAGAAAACTCCTGTTTCTGCTAGTGTGTGATGTATTTCCACACAAAAACACCATCAAAGGTATTATATATCAAATTAAAAGCTGCACTGGCTGTTCCCACTTGTTCTGAATAACTATAACAGGGGAAAAAGCATCAAATTTGTCTCATCATTTATCTGCACACTCATAACATAAAATTGGATTTGAGTCTAAGAACATATTTTAATGTACTTCGCATTAATGAAAATGGACAGTGAATACTAAGCAGCTGCAAACTGAAAACTTTTGATGTGCTTTCATGTGGCATTTAGGTGCAAAAACCATGAACTGAATAGAAAGCAGCTCCCAAGTTGAAAATGCTTGTTCTGACATTAAAAACAGCAGTTAAAATGGTAATTAAAAAAAATAGGAGTTACTTACTGACTTGATTTAATTAAGAACTTCAAATATGAGCAATAGTTAGACACTGTAGAGTAGGGGTGGCCCAACCTTTAAACGGTGGAGCTTGTGATGTTGGGAAAAAAAGAAAAAGTTCAACATCACAAGTTCTATTGCTTAAAAAAATTGAAAAAAAGAAAAAAAAAATCTATACATTTACAAATAGATGTAGTAAATTGAGAAAACATTACAAATTTATGAAAAAAGCTGCAAATCTGCAAGAAAAAAATGCATTTATGCTTCAAATGCATTTTCTTCCGGTGTGTAGGATGATAGGGAGGGTATTGTGATTTTTTTTTGTGTGTGTCTGTGGGGGGGGTGCAATTCTTTCTTTTATCCAGGTTTGGGGATATGTCCTCCCTTGTTCCCCCTTTACTGTACTTGTGCATATGACAAACAGAATACAATCATAAATACACAGCCTTACACCACATATGAAAATTTACAGTACTGTACGAAAGTCTTGTGCCACCTGTCATTTCATTTTCTAGAAATTAGGTAAAGCAATCTATTGAAACGTGCTGAAACAAGTTTGGAAGTCAGTATTTGGTATCACTACTTTTATTTTTTATTCTTCTTTAGCTACATGAACTCTTAGACAAGCTTTTTTTGTAATTTTTTAAGGAATTCTTCAGGAAAAAAACTCTCCGGGCTTCTTCTTCGTTGGATGTTGACTGCCTTTTGTTCCGTTCCCCATCAAGATAATCCCTCATTTCAAATCTTGGATTCATCACTTTATCCAATCTGTCGCCTCTGATTTTCAGTCTTGTCAGTTCTTGTGCAACTTTGCACATCTTTATCTTTTCTCCTCATATCCCTCCTTAAGAATTGCTTTATGACAGCCACCCTTCCACTGAAACCATTTATGATAGTTCTTCGGCCAACAGTCGATGAACACTTGAAGGGCGAGGTGCATCTCTCGGGTCCTGTCAGGTCTTTGCTGGATGCTTTTCCTAATAAACATTTATCTTATCATATCTTAATTCATAAGGACATGACTTGCAGATAATGTTCATTTGTTATAAACAGTTTTCTTGAGTTCTTAATCAGGTACAAAGACTGGACTGACAATGAGTGAGGAATATTCTTATGTCTTCAAAATAAATGAGACAACCTGGGAAAGTAATTCTTGAGGCCACTTTAAAAAAATGACAATGAAGTCTGGGACATTGAATGCAAAATATATTGAAATGATAGGTGACTCAAGACTTTTGTGAACAACTGTACAACAGTTTGTGAGAGCAGTGTAGTATGATGTTCCCTGGTTTATCACAGCATACTGCATAACATAATTAAATGATGTAAATATGCAAAGGTACAGTTCAGTTAAAATCTTGACTGAAAGGCTGACTGGCAGATGCTCAAACCAGAAGGATACATCCGGGACGTTGAAAATCAACAAGCACTGAACCCCTCAATGGCTAAAACTGCTCAACTGTTACAGGATCAGGGCCACTGAACTGGGGGGCTTTCAAGAAAATAAGAAAATTACTCTCAATAACAGTACTCTGATTAAACAGAATAGCAGCAAAGCGAGTGACACTCCAGCCTTTCTATGAGGCTCTTTCCAGCCAAGAGGGTTTATATATTAACAGGCTTAATGTCAGATCTTTATCCTGATCACATTTACATGTACAGTAAGTTCAGAATGCTGGCACAGTGTATGGGAACCATTTTTATAAGCTCAAGCTAATGGATTTTTAAATACAGAAAAGTATTTGTTTAAATTGACAATTAATCCTGTGAAGGCCATTAGTTCTTAAAACTAGTGTGTCCTCCCCCAACACCTATGCAGCATGTCGGCATTGTTCCGGACCTCTGGCTCACTGGACCTTTTGAAAACAAGTATGAGTACCTCTGCTTTAGATTACTGTAATAGGTCCCACATTTACATCAGATCATCAGATTTACACCCCCTTTACACCGGGGTGGAGATCATTGAGAGATCTGGGTAACTTCTGATCTATCAATGATCTCCACAGCGACCACGGTCTCTTCAAAGTTTTGACTCAGTCCAAAACACACAAGGATCTCCCAAACAATCCCACAGATCAAATATTGGCCCGATCTCTAAACAATCTCAGTGCTGTGTAAAGGGGCCCTTAGTGTACATTTTTATTGTGTTTTAAGTTTAATTAAGTTTAATTTTATTTATGAAAGGGACAATGCATTTTCATGAAAATATAAATGTTAAATATGCAAGATTACAGCCAGAGCTAATTTCCATCTCCAATTGTGTGTATTTCTCTCTCGCTCATTCAGCCTTAAATTTAATTCAAAATGGTGTTAAGATGTTTTAAAAAGTCCCAAATTGAACTTGTCAGGTCCTGTAGTCACCCTGTGCTACAGAGTCTGAACTGACTACCATGTCACAGCATTGAAGGTAAAGGTAAAGGCTAAAGTGACATATAGATCACTGACTCAACACTGCTGTGTATCCACAGCCTTGCTCACTGTTGAGCTCTGCTGTCAGGTCAGAGCTGTCACTCCTCATCAGGGACAACACTTCCCTTCACTAACGGATCACCTTTACTTGCTCTACACTGCAGCTTTTCTTTGGAGCGGTCACAATTTCCATTTCAAAGGTGACGTTTTGCAGAGCATTGTGTGCAGACGTAAAGGAGAATTAGCAGCAGCAAATGAGTCTGAACTTTAGGTTTTATCCTTTCTTTGCCCCAGAGGTGTGACTATTGACAAAGCATGCTGATGTGACTTGACAGTTTCTGCGAGTCCACCATGTCAAATGGGAGCTCATGTGTCGCTGGTAATGAAGTGGGAGAAAAAGCATGCCGTATCTCCAGGAAGTTTCTTAAGTCATCACAAAACCCAGGTGAGAGTCCTCTCAGATGACGATGTTTAGAAATTCCATTTGAAGCCATCTCTGCGCATAACAAATGAGGTGAGGACCCTTTCTTGAACATGCAAGCCGAGAACCAAAAGCGAGGAGGGAAAACCTTGAGAAAGACAGAGCAGAATGCTGCCTTTGAAATGTTCACAGAGTGAGGGTGACTGAATATTCAGCGAGAGAATAAATGAGGAGCCCATAGGGAAGCATCACAACAGTTTATTTCAAGTACATATTAAAACTTTTGTTGCTCACAACTTATGTTTTCTGTTAATTATTCATGTAAATAAAGAAAAATCATTAGTGGCTCTTAGTATGTAAGGTTAATATCGTGTTTTCTTTAGGTTTCATGCATAATAGCCAGTCTTGCTTAATTCCTGTGCCATTTTTTGTTCTCATTTTACTACATATGGCCCGTCTCGCCTGCCCCGCCAGGGAGGTAGAGCTTGAGCGCATGCGATAGGACCTGAAAGATGTCGAACTATGCCTGGGCAGGGCGAAGCCAGAGGAAACTCTGGTGGAGGACCGTAGCGGTTCTGACGTGCAAATCGGTTGTCCGACCTGGGTATAGGGGCAAAAGACTAATTGGTTACTTTAAGTTATAAGGCTGACCATGTCATCTAACTTACCAAACTTCCCCACCCGCCCATTTTTGTGTTCCAGTTGTTTATGTGTTTTAGTCCTTTTAATTTTCATATTTTATCTAACATAAAAGATTGAAAACAAATCATTTCATTTTATATAAAATGACTAACAATATACGGTACTATGCATTTCATTTTTGAATGTATTTATTTACTTATAGACCCCCAGAATGTTTTTCTTTTGATGTATGATTTCTGCTCACTAGAGTGATTAGCAGAAACACAGAAACCTCACAGAGAATCAATGACGCCCTCAGAAAAACTCACAAATTTAAGCTAAACAACTGCAGTGAGGCTAATAATGAGTCAGTGGTATTTACGGTTGAGAAATAAGTGCTCTTTTTGTGGCTCTTATTCAGCCACTACTTCTACAATCCATGGATTAAGAAATAAATATGAACACGTAGGAAATGTATTTAATTTTCTTTATCTACCTGTGTGACTGTGTCTGGCTGCTTTGATCATTACTAACATTTTAAATAAGTTTTTTGTACTAATGTAACCTTTACTGTAGATTCTAAAGGTCATGTATTGGAATATAACAATACAAATGGAAACAAACTTTAATCTATTCTGTGGCTGTGGCACAGGTGTAGTGTGATCAAGCTGATTCCTGCTCTCTCTGCAGTCTGCATGTCAAAGTGTCTTTGAGCAAGACACTGAACCCCGAGTTGCTCCTGGTGGGTCAAGCCAGCGCCTTCCATGGCAGCTCCACGACCATCAATGTGTGAATGGGTAGATAGCTGAATCTGTAAAGCACTTTGGTTATTCAGGGATGAGAAAAAAGTTCTATATCAGTGAACGCCTGTTACTATCTATTCTATTCTTCTATTGTTAATTTGCAAACATTTTTCTGATAAATTTGTGACTTTTTCCTTTTTAAATTTGGAACTTTTTACTTGTTACTCTGCAACTTTTTCTTGCAAATTTGCAAGTTTTTTTTTCGTGTAAATTAGCCTACAGTACATCCAGAAAGTCTTCACAGCGCTTCACTTTTTCCACATTTTGATGTTACAGCCTTATTCCAAAATGAATTAAATTCTTTTTTTTCCCCTCAAAATCCTACACACAATACTCCAGCATGACAACATGAAAAAAGTTTTTTTTTTAGATTTTTGCACATTTATTAAAAATAAAAAACTAAGAAATCACATGTACATAAGTATTCACAACCTTTGCCATGAAGCTCAAAATTGAATTCAGGTGCATCCTGTTTCCACTGATCATCCTTGAGATGTTTCTACAGCTTCATTGTAGTCCACCTGTGGTAAATTCAGTTGATTGGACATGAATTGGAAAGGCACACACCTGTCTATATAAAGTCCCACAGTTGACAGCACATGTCAGAGCACAAACCAAGCATGAAGTCAGAGGAACTGTCTGTAGACCTCCGAGAGGATTGTCTCGAGGCACAAATCTTGGGAAGGGTACAAAAAAATTTCTGCTGCTTTCAAGGTCCCAGTGAGCACAGTAGCCTCCATCATCCGTAAATGGAAGAAGTTGAGAACCACCAAGACTCTTCCTAGAGCTAGCCGGCCGTCTAAACTGAGCGATCGGGGGAGAAGGGCCTGAGTCAGGGAGGTGACCAAGAACCTGATGGTCACTCTGTCAGAGCTCCAGCATTCCTCTGTGGAGAGAGGAGAACCTTCCAGAAGGACAACCATCTCTGCAGCAATCCACCAATCAGGCCTGTATGGTAGAGTGGCCAGATGGAAGCCACTCCTTAGTAAAAGGAACATGGCAGCCCACCTGGAGTTTGCCAAAAGACACCTGAAGGACTCTCAGACCATGAGAAACAAAATTCTCTGGTCTGATGAGACAAAGATTGAACTCTTTGGTGTGAATGCCAGGCATCATGTTTGGAGGAAACCAGACACTGCTCATCACCAGGCCAATACCATCCTTACAGTGAAGGATGGTGGTGGCAGCATCATGCTGTGGGGATGTTTTTCAGCAGCAGGAACTGGGGGACTAGTCAGGATAGAGGGAAAGATGAATGCAGCAATGTACAGAGACATCCTGGATAAAAACCTGCTCCAGAGCACTCTTGATCTCTGACTGGGATAACGGTTCATCTTTCAACAGGACAATGACCCTAAGCACACAGCCAAGATATCAAAGGAGTGGCTTCAGGACAACTCTGTGAATGTCCTTGAGTGGCCCAGCCAGAGCCCAGACTTGAATCCAATTGAACATTGCTGGGGAAATCTGAAAATGGCTGTGCACCGACACTTCCTATCCAACCTGATGGAGCTTGAGAGGTGCTGCAAAAAGGAATGGGCAAAACTGCCCAAAAACTGGTGTGCCAAGCTTGTGGCATCATATTCAAAAAGACTTGAGGCTGTAATTGCTGCCAAAGTAGTAGAGTCATTTTTGGGGGTTTCGTGACCAACCTCCCAGGACCTTTTTTTCTCACTGGATTTAGCATTCTAGACCCATTTTAATGAAAATAAGCTCCCATGTACCTCCCAAAAATTACGGGAAACCTTTTTTTTGCCCAAAATTCAAAATGGCCGCCAAAATGCATACCGCCACCTATATCTCAGTAACTAATTCAGCTAGGAGGTTGATTTTGGTGTCTAGACATAGGTTTTTGGGGTCAAGCATTCCATTAATGCTATTAGTTTACTTGTGAAACAAACCCATCACGATGAAATCCAATATGGCCGCCAATATGGCCACCGATTAACATTTTTTTTGTTTCTTGACTACTAAGGCACCTAGAAAGCTGATGTTGGTGTCAAAACAGAGGTTTAAGGGGTCATACTATCTGTTTATTCCAATAAAAGTGTGTTTAAATGCTTACATAATCGAGAAATCCAAGATGGCGGCCGGCTGTCATTTTCACATGCAATGGACTTTTTCATATCCGTCACCAAATGAGCTAAAAATGTCAAATGAGGTATCCTTACATTCATTTTTAATAATTATTAGAAAGCTCCTGCATTGATTCAGTGATTTCACTGAGGAACACTTGGGTAATCCCCTTAGGATTCCCGGAATCCTATGCTTGATTCATTGATTCCTTTTTGCATAGCAAGAGAGAGGATGCAGTGATTTTGTAACGTCTGTGCTGCCATAATATGTAGTCCTAATCTTTCCAATTTAACCAAGGTTGCCAGGTATGTATAAATTTAGCTTTAAACTTATCTGGAGAGGTTAGAATTCTGAATCTTGTTCCATACTGTATAGTCAGGTAATGTTAGCATATTGACCATGCTGCTTGCTTAATGCTACCGTAATGACAGTAGACAGTACAAGGGCCTTTGACTCTAGGTCTTGTCATCCCTCCTTTTTTCTCTCCTCTGTTCTGATAATGACAAATTTGTTTTTGTTTTCAGACACTTATTCATATAAAGTGAGGGATAAAATGGATACTTCAAGTGACAACGATGAATTACCATCAACGTCTTCCGGTGAATACGAATGCATTCTACGTTGTGGTCAACCATGTACCAAAAGTGACTCTTTGGATAATACCAAGGACCAAGTGTTCCTCAGTGAAATCACTGAATCAATGCAGGAGCTTTCTAATAATTATTAAAAATGAATGTAAGGATACCTCATTTGACATTTTTAGCTCATTTGGTGACGGATATGAAAAAGTCCATTGCATGTGAAAATGACAGCTGGCCGCCATCTTGGATTTCTCGATTATGTAATCATTTAAACACACTTTTATTGGAATAAACAGATAGTATGACCCCTTAAACCTCTGTTTTGACACCAACATCAGCTTTCTAGGTGCCTTAGTAGTCAAGAAACAAAAAAAATCTTAATCGGTGGCCATATTGGATTTCATCGTGATGGGTTTGTTTCACAAGTAAACTAATAGCATTAATGGAATACTTGACCCCAAAAACCTATGTCTAGACACCAAAATCAACCTCCTAGCTGAATTAGTTACTGAGATATAGGTGGTGGTATGCATTTTGGTGGCCATTTTGAATTTTGGGCAAAAAAAAAGGTTTCCCATAATTTTTGGGAGGTACATGGGAGCTTATTTTCATTAAAATGGGTCTAGAATGCTAAATCCAGTGAGAAAAAAAGGTCCTGGGAGGTTGGTCACGAAACCCCCAAAAATGACTCTACTAAAGGTGCAAACAACAAAGTATTGAGCAAAGGCTGTGAATACTTATGTACATGTGATTTCTTAGTTTTTTAATTTTAATAAATTTGTAAAAATCTATACCCCCCCCCCCTTTTTTCCACATTGTCATTATGGGATATTGTGTGTAGAATTTTGTGGAAAAAAATGAATTTAATCCATTTTGGAATAAGGCTGTAACATAAAATGTTACAGCTAATGGAATCATCATCATCATTGGCTCCATCGATCTCGAAAGATCATGGGGGGGTTTTGTGCCTTGGGTCATCATTCAGGGAGCTGCACCATCGGGCGTGGCTGTAGAGGCCGATACGGGATCTGCAGGTCCTGCCGCAGCCGTTGCAGATGAATTCTTCACAGTGTAGTGGGGGTCTCGACAGTCTCCTCTGTCTGCGGAGTCTCTTCTCCCCCCAGCGAGTGTCTCTTCTTTCCTCTGCTGTTCGGATGACATCCTGGGTGATGGTCCGCCAGTTGGAGCGGACGGAGGCGGCTGACTCCAGGTCGGAGGGGTTAAAGCCTCCAGCCTTGAGGTCACGCTTGCAAACATCCTTGAATCTGAGAGTTGGGCGTCCCTTTGATCTAGTTCCAGTAGCCAGCTCCCCATACAGTAAGTCTTTGGGGATGCGGCCATCCTCCATTCGGTTGACGTGGCCAAGCCATCGCAAGCGTCTCTTTGTCAGGATGGCAAACATACTGGGCACATCTGCTCTGGCCAGGACGTCGATGTTGGAGACACGGTCCTGCCAAGTGATGTGCAGTAGTCTGCGAAGGCAGTGCTGGTGGAAGGCGTTCAGTCGGCGTTCCTGGCAGGAGTAGAGGGTCCAAGCTTCACTGCCGTATAGGAGAGTACTCAGTACACAGGCCATGTAGACTCTTATCTTGGTGTTGATGGTTAGCATAGAGTTGTCCCAGACTCGCTTCGCCAGACGGGCCATCACCGTCGATGCCTTGCCGATACGGGCGTTCAGTTCGGCGTCTAGGGAGAGATTGCTGGAGATGATCGACCCGAGGTAGGTGAACTTGTCCACCACCGCAAGTGTGTGGTCGCCGATATTGATATTGGGAGCACTGCTGACATCCTGGCCCATGACCTCGGTCTTTTTAAGGCTGATGGTGAGGCCAAACTCAGAGCAGGCACGAGCAAAGCAGTTGATGAGACGCTGGAGCGCTTCCACGGTGTGGGCAACAAGACCAGCATCATCAGCAAAGAGCAGCTCCCTGATTAGAACGCTTCGCACCTTGGTCTTTGATCTGAGGCGTGCCATGTTGAAGAGGCCTCCGTCGCTCCTGGTGTGGAGAAAGACACCGTCTTCAGAGCCCCGGAAGGCGTAGCACAGAAGCAGGGAGAAAAAGATGCCAAATAGGGTAGGAGCCAGAACACAACCCTGCTTCACACCGTTCTTGATCGGGAAAGGGTCTGAGGATAATCTATCAAACTGGACAATGCCGTTCATGTCCTGGTGGAATGACTTGATCATGCTCAAAAGCTTGGGGGGACATCCAATTCGTTGGAGGAGGGCAAACAGTCCATCCCTGCTGACCAAGTCAAAAGCCTTGGTCAGATCAATAAAGGCCAAAAAGAGGGGTTGTCTCTGCTCCCGACACTTTTCTTGCAGCTGCCTCATAGAGAAGACCATATCTATGGTTGACCTGGTTGCTCTGAATCCACACTGCGCCTCTGGATACACACGTTCGGCAAGTAGTTGTAGTCTGTTGAGGACGACACGGGCAAAGGCTTTGCCAACTATGCTTAGGAGTGAGATACCGCGATAGTTGTTACAATCGCTCCGCTCCCCCTTGTTCTTGTAAAGAGTGATGATTTTGACATCACGCATATCTTGGGGCACAGCCCCTTCCTCCCAGCACTGCAACAGGAGCTCATGGAGGTGTTTCAAGAGCGAGCTCTCCTTTGCGGTTTTGACGATTTCAGGGGGGATGTTGTCACTGCCCGGAGCCTTGCCGTTTGAGATAGAGTCTATCGCCTTGCTGAGCTCCTCGATGGTGGGTGGAGCGTCAAGCTCATCCATGACTGACAGTAGAGGGGTGTTCTCAAGGGCCGTGTTCGAGACGGTGGTTACTCTCGAGTAGAGCTCTTGGTAGTGCTCAGCCCATCTCTCCATTTGTTTACCGCGATCCTTGATGACATCTCCTGCAGCTGATTTAAGTGGGGCGGTCTTGATGACACTGGGACCGAAAGCCTTCTTCATGCCTTCGTACATTTTGCGCATGTTTCCGTGATCTGCAGAAAGCTGAATGTCCTGGCAGAGGTTAAGCCAGTAGTCGTTGGCACATCGCCTTGCAATCTTTTGTGCATTGTTCCTCGCAGCGCGCAGTGTAGCAAGTGTCTGCACAGAGGGCTCCTTCTTGTGGGCAATTAGGGCTGCACGCTTGGCAGCGATTGCAGGTTCCATCTCAGCGGCTCCAGCTTCAAACCAATCTGCACTCTTCCCCACCTTTTTCCCAAAGGTACCTATGGCGGTCTCAAACACAGCCTCACGGATATGGTTCCACCTTGCAGAAGCACAGTCAGTGGGACAGTCCACCAGGGCTTCATTTACGACTTTAGCATAGCGTTCCCGCAGTTCAGGTATTGTAATCATAGCTGTGTTGATGCGGGGTCGGGGTTTCTGCTTGGAGCGGTTGACACGTCTGAGGCAGAGACGTACCTTAGTGGCGACCAGGGAATGGTCGGTGTCACAGTCAGCGCTGTGGAAACTGCGCGTGACCAGCACTCGGTTCAGCAGGGATCTCCTGGTGATGACAAAGTCCAGCTGATGCCAGTGGCGAGACCTTGGATGTCTCCAGGACACACGGTGACAAGGCTTGGTGGAGAAGAATGTGTTGGTCAGACAGAGGTCATGAAAGGAGCAGAGTTCAAGGAGGCGTTGACCGTTCTCGTTGAGCTTGCCGATGCCGAAGCGGCCAATGCAGCGGGGCCAGGAGCCATGATCTGCCCCTATCCGTGCGTTAAAGTCACCAAGCAGAAACAGGTGCTCCTTGGCAGGGATCTGCTGGATCCTGGTTTCGAGCGCCTCGTAGAATGCATCTTTCATCTCAATTGAAGAGCAGAGCGTCGGAGCATAGGCACTAAGGATATTAGCTGGTCCAGAGGAGGTTATGAGACGGAGAGAGAGGACTCGTGGAGTGCCTGAAGACGGCGGTTCAATAGAGGACAGAAGGGAGTTTCGAACAGCGAATCCAACACCATACAGGCGAGGCTCGTCAGGCTCCTGTCCCTGCCAGAAAAACGTATAGTTCTTCTCCTTCAAGCTGCCGTTGCCCGGGAGTCGCGTCTCTTGCAGTGCTGCAATGTCAATATTAAGCCTCTTCAGCTCGCGGTCGATGATAGCAGTTTTCCTGGCATTGTTGATTTGCTGGAGGTCGTCAGAGAGGCCAGGACACATTGTTCTGACGTTCCAGGTTGCCAGACTCAGCGCTGGCGGCTTTGGTTTCTTGATATTAGCTGGTGCAGTGATTACAGTCCGTGATTCAGCTTTTGGCCTACACTTCAAGCACCCTTTGAAGTAAGCGGACCGTGACGGGCCAGCACCTTACTGACTGGGGGCTGCCCAGCTAAAGGCGGGCGGTAGCTGGCCAGTGGGACACGACGATCCCTCCCACCGTCGGGAGACAGCCCTAGGCGCCCGAGCTTACGCCAATTTGCTCTGGACTTTTAACCAGTAACTGCGTCTCCCCGTATTTAAGCTGCCGCAGAAGGCGGCACTGGAGTGACCTCTCCAGGGCACAGGCCAGGGCGAAGTTGTGGAGAAACTGAGATGCCCAGTTGACAGATCCTCCTTCTCGGCCTTGTTGGTAGCGTCCAATGGAAGGAACTAGCCGATACAGTTTGGTACCAACTTGGCTACAGGAGTTGCCGGGAGGTCCCGCTACGCGAAGACCAACCGCCTTCGGGGCTCCACTCCGGATTTTCTGTAGGGGTTGTCTCCCTTAGCCTTTGTCACTCCCGTGACGACCACAAGGCAGTGGTGCTATTTGCCCATAGCTGGGGGTTGTTTTGTGTGGCACCAGGGCGTGTCCACGCGCCGGTGGGCCTGCGTGCCACACATTTGGGCCCAGCCCAAGGGGGACACACCTCCTCCCTTAATGCGACAGGTTGTACTGGGCTACATCTTACCAGTAGAGGAGAGAGAAAACTTCCTCCCCCCACCTGACAAGAATTTTGGAATAAGGCTGTAACATAAAATGTTACAGCTAATGGAATAGAGGAACAAATAAAATATCTACATGTATGCTGGTATCATCAAAGTAGAAGCGAAGTGCTTAATTTTATTGGTGAGTCATAGCTGGAAACATTTTGGAATGAAAAGCTTTGCTTGGTGCTTGCATTCCCTGGAGAGAGCTTGTTTAAATTAACTCAGCAGCTTTTTGGCTTTATCATTGTGGTGGTAAATTAGTGTCAAACACTATTACACACATTGCATCGGAAAGTTAGGAAGAGATCCAATCTCCACAGCAGCAATATTCTGAGTGCAAAAGAAATTAACTCACAGCTCAGGGGAGAATGTAGCAAGTATTCTCACTTTACCGAAACAAATTAAAATTATGATCTTGTTCTTTTAGCTGTAAATAAATTGCCTCTAATGACGATAAGGTCTATATCTTATGTCAGTGCAGCACAGATACTATATAAGGTCTAATCACTTTTGAAAGGAAACTGCAGGGGGTTATTCATTCAAAATTGTGAGTAACCTGGGATTTTCAGGCAGATCAACATGATATAAATGTGATTGTGTTTTAACCATCTGGTGCCTGATGGCTTCACCTGCATTGTTCAGTCTTATTGAAGCGTGCCACTTGAGAAAACACAACTGCCTCAATTTATGTAGCTGCATGTAATATTACTTTAAACAGATTCTCATTAGGCGTAAAGAAATGCAGTGCTATAAAAAACATCCACCCATCAGGCTGCGTGTTCACAGACAGCGTTTTTTTTTTTTCTGCTGGAAGTATTTATTATTTGTTAATTCTCTGTGTAACTGAGCATTTAAAGTGCTCAATGCTCTCGGCACAAAAACGCTCTCAGCAGCCAGCGTAATTTGTCGCTGCGCCCAGAGCGCTGAGAGTTGAGAACAGTTCAACTTTTGGAGCGCTGCACTGCTCATCAGCGGCATGCCTCTCCAACCAGCCAGTCAGAATTAAGATAAAAGGATACCATGATCAATATTTGAACGCAAACTCTTGGAGGGATGCTCGCTGTGACATATGCTGTGTTCGAAATGTTCACTCCTTCCCCATATAGTGTACTGTATAGTGAATCAGCCATTTTGTAGTGCTGTTCGAAATCTTAACTGAAAATTTCATTCACTACATAGTACACTCAAAATATCCCACAATGCATTTTGAAAAGTAGTGTACAATGGATGGTCACTACATTAGCCAATATAGCCCATAATGCAATGTGCAGCCAACGGAACAGTGACAGGAGAGCTTCACATCACAATATAAACTACTTTAAGGTATTTCTATTTATTAATTCGGGAAAAACTATTTAATTTAATATATATTTACTACAAATTACATGCAGGTATTCATTTTTTTACCACTGTTGCTCTGTTATGTTTTACTGTCTCACCATGATGACAAGCAAGCCCAGTAGTGTCCGAAATCTTATAATTTTATTGTTATATTGAGTTTACTATATCGTCCACTATATCTAAATTCACTATATAGCGAGTAGGGAGGGAGTGAGTGCGAGAACATTCCAAACACAGCCATAGTGTAGTAAGTTGACCATCTCATGGTGAAATGCACAAGTGCCACGCTGTGAGTGACAGGTCAAGTTGTTGCTAGGATACAGTGCACAGACCTTTTTTGTCAGTGTTCAAATACTAAAAAAATGTCCAGAGTGTTTGATTTTGGGGGAAAAAAAGCTGCCTGTGGACACAGCTTTATGATTTGAGCTCTGCATTCACAGTGGTGTGGAAAAATTTGGCAGCCCCTGAAGAAATAGGATATTTTGGTGATTTTTAGGGGGAAAAGTGTGTTTAAACTTTTGCACATTCCACAACTTTGTATTTACTTCACTGTTTTTTTTTAAATGTTCTATTTATTAAATAAAAAGCAACTATGCATTAATGTTTGCTGATAATACTGTAATTTCTCCCACATCTTACAGAACCTGTTTTTTTTTTACATCTTTTTAGTTCAAAAATATGGAGGGGGTCAGATTTTTGTGTATCACTGTAAATGATAAAGATATAAAACTCAAAACATTTGGATGCCCCCATTTTCCATTACTGATTCCACTTGTCAAATTTTCCCGTGGTCTGAGAGATGTTCTGAATACATCAAGAATATTAAGCCACTGCAAAGTCAAATCATATATATCAAAAATGTTGAATATTTACAGTCAGATATCTTGTTGTGTGGGGGATCCTCGAGGACCAATGAGAACACAGGCTGTCAGTTATCACATGACATTATTTGTCAAAATGATAAATAATAAGGCGATGGAAATGTTGTTCATCACATTTATTTAGCCAGAAGTCACATTTGACCGCAATAGATTTTGTAAGATTTCCCTGAAAACAGTTGCCAGTTTCACTTTGAGCTTATTTTTTCTAATGCTTCTAACAATTGTCAGTCACAGTTTGTGTGTGTGTGTTTTTATGTATGAGGTACCAAAATGAACAAAAGCTGACCCAGCTAAAATACACTCAAGAGACAGGATTGTTTCATGAAAGAGGCTGAAAGTGATCATAAATTATATAATGCGGGCTAACTTTCACTTTTACATTTGCTTGTTTTTGGCACAAAACCTGGCAGCATTGCTCAGGAATCTGTTATAGTGTCTTGTGTGCTGTCTTGCTCATATTGCTACACACCACACACAAATATAAATAAAAAGCTTAAAGATAGAATGCTTTCATTGTGTTGGGTCTATTACATTTTCAAAATCTGTTAAAATAAAAAAACAAAACTTTTAGTGCGGGCCCAGGTGTAAGGTGAACCAGCCTCATCCACCTACTGCTAAAACTTGCTTTTTAGGGGAAGCCTATCAGAAGAACATTGGCTTTTCCAATTGGCACTCTTAAAGGCACAGGAGTGCAAAGCTGCTTTATGAGAATCCAAGAGTGAAATGTGAAATGCACACATCCATTTTTAACCCCTTGATCTTCCCAATCCACCAATTAAACGACTTCTCTAAAATCAACAACAGGACACATATAAGATGTCAAACAGAAACAACAGAGTAAGCTTAACTACTGGACCAAACAAAAGCAGACCACCTCTGTCAGCATCTTTGATTTTGGACAGAACTTTTTAATACATCTGTTACTAATGTTTCAAAAGAAATCCTGTTTTCTGCTCTTCTCTTAAAGTTCTTCCTCAGAGGGACACATACCTGTAAAGTTCCCCAGTTCTTGGTGCTGTTAGTGGACACAATGACGCCTTGTGCCTGGAAAGTCTTGAACCTCAGGGATAGTTTGAAAGTCTGGGTGTCCTCGTCCATCATGTGAAGGTACTTGAGGTAGGACTTACCATGGAACCTCAGTGCTGACTCTGAAACAGAAACAATGGGTAATTAGCAAACACAGCAGCATGATTATAAGTGGATACAAAGAAAAATTCTGCCTTATACCCCCTTTATATAGGGGTGGAGATCATTAAGAGATTGTTGAGCGATCTGGCCAATTTTTGATCCATCAATGATCTTCAGTGATCGCCACAGTTGCCACAGTCTCCTCAAAGTTCTGATTCAGTCCAAAACAGACAAGGATCTCCAAAATGAACCCAAAGGTCAAAAATTGGCTCAATCTCTTAAGCTGGGTTCACATTATAGTGTTTGGTCCGACTTTAGAGATGTTTTAAAAAATCAGAGAAATTAGTCCAAATGTCAGTGAAATTACGTTTGTGAGCAGGTTTTTTTTAATCCAGTACATGTCACCTTTTACGAACTTTTACAAACTTTTGCTAGTATTTGCCAGCGTTACATTCAGCGTTGGCAAGCTCTTACCAACTTAAGCTAGCATATGTGTAAGCTGTTGCACACTTAGGTTAACTTAAGCAAATGAATACTCAGCGCAGGTCAGCTGACATCAGCGTCAGGTGATGCTCATATAAAGATCAGCATTTGTGGAGGCTTCCTGCCATATTTTATGTAGTTACTTCTGCATGCCCTTTTCCCCTGTTCATTCATTCATTCATTCCTCTAAAAAGACAATACAATGATGCCTATCTATAGACTCCAACAGTAAGTCTCCAATTAAAACTTGAATGTGGATGGAATAAAAAAAAACAAAACTAGTGTATCATCATATAAATAAAATGACAGGTGATTATATTTTGACTATTACACCTCTATTCATTAAAATAACGTAAAATCCTGTTAAATGTCATTTATTTTTTGACACCACATCAGCACTTTTTGATTCCCCACAATGGAAGCGAAACCAATAAATCCTGGAGAATGATTATGCATGGAGCAGAAAATTAAGAACAGTAAATTTGGCAATGAGGAATTTTTTTTTCTTTCTTTTGGGCTGTTACATTTTTGGGAGATTATATATATATATTTTTTTTTTCTTTTTTTTAATTCCCCCTTCTCTTCATATCTCTTGCATCCGTGCATGTTTTAAGTGAGTTTCGGTCTAAAAACATCTGCTTCCACCAGCATTTCAGTCAACGTTTGCCAGTGGCGCTTAACTTAGGCCGACTTAGGCGAGCGCTGCATAACTTAGCCCAGCACTCAGGAACTTTTACAAACTGAGCACAACTTTCACCAACATTTATTTTCAAACGTCAACAAATTTTCACCATGCTGAAAATTTTCAAAGAACACAGCTTTCGCCAGCATTTGCCTACAAACACCAAGTATCATTAACTTTTACCCACTTTTGCCAGCAGAGCCAGACATTTGCTAAAACGTCAGTAAAAGTTGGTCCAAAAGTTGTAGTGTGAATCCACCCTTAACGATCTCCTTGCTGTGTAAATGGGAACTTAGTAGTTAGAAGGATAACAATGGCAAGAAGAAAGAGAATGGAAGTGTTTTATTAATTCATCAAGTCAACCACTGTAAATTCCCCTTTGACCTCTCGGTTACGGCTGATTTTTTGCTCCAAATAGAAGTGCTTCACAATAAAAACCAGCCTACCACCCACTATTTAAAGGAGGTGTATGATGAAAATGTCACTTTTTAAGCGCTTTTATTCATTAATTTGGGTAACTGGAGTGGCTACAAATGCAAAATCTCTGAAAAAAAGCACAACCTTGTCACTTTGTTCAGTTCCACCTTGGTCTCCTTAGGTCATATAGTGAGCCTTTCTGATTGGCCTCTGGCTGTGATGTGACTATCAGATCAGACAATCAGGAATGCTACTGTAATTTCTCCCACATCTTACAGAACCTGTTTTTTTTTTTAACATCTTTTTAGTTCAAAAAAATATGCTATTTGTCAAGGGGTTGCACGGGGCTGCACGGTGGCGCAGTGGTTAGCACTGTGGCAGCACAGTTTACCCTCGGCCAGGGGATCGCGGGGATCGTGAGATCGTGAGTTCGATCCCTGCCCCCGGCCAACAGTGATCTGTGTGGAGTTTGCATGTTCTCCCCGTGTTGCGTGGGTTTACTCTGGGATTTCTCCGGTTTCCTCCCACATGTCAAAAACATGCAGGTTAGGGATAAGGGGCGCTTGCGCACGCAGCGACCGGCAGCTGGTGGCTTGTCACCAGACTGCAAAACAAATCTACCTACGGGTACAAAATAAGTAATAAAAAAAAAGGGGTGGTCAGATTTTTGTGTATCACTGTAAATGATAAAGACACAAAACTCAAAACATTTGGATGCCCCCATTTTCCATTACTAATTCCACTTGTCAGATTTTCCTGTGGTCTGAGAGATGTTCTGAATACATCAAGAATATTAAGCCACTGCAAACTCAAATCATAAATATCAAAAATGTTGAATATTTACAATCAGATATCTTGTTGTGTTGTTGATATCTATCACCAAAACCTGAAAATGGACCAAAAAAAAATCTTCTTCCAACAAAAACATTAAAAAAATAAAATTGGATCATTGTCCAGATCTGCAGAAAACATAAACCATTACATAGAACAAAAATTTAACCAGCATCCCTACGAACATTGTAAATTTACATAAAAAAGTAGCACATTTAAAAAATTTAAAAAGAAAAAAGCTAACTGGAGGGAAAAACTGCAAGTTTATGAGAGAACTTTCAACTCTATAAGAAAAGTTGCAAATTTACAAGAAAAAGTCAAATTTGCAGATAAAATGTTGCACATTTATGACAGACACAAATGTAAATGGGAAAGTAAAATTTTTAAGACAAAAGCAGCAAATTTACATGAAAGAAGGAAATTTCAGAAAAGAAATTAATTTCACTACAGTGAAACAGCATTAATTAGAAAAGCACTCAGAGAGTGCATACCTTCAACAAGGCTCCTTCCATCCCTCATGGATCACCTCCAAAATGTAATGGGTTTGTGTGTAGGCCATAAGCCAGTTCTGGTGAAAACTGCATCAAAGTCTATCCAGTAGTTTTGGAGTATTTTTACTAACACACTGTGAGAAGGTAAGAGCCTTGGTGGAGGTATGCATTCTCAGATCATCACCAAATGTTATGGGTTCCTCTCTAGTCCTATTTTCACTATCTGGTGAAAATTTCATTCAAATCCAAAAACTCCAAAACAAAAAACTCTCCCGGCGCCACACGAGTCGGCTGCCTTTTGCAGCAGCGGCTCGATTCCGAGTCTTTTTCCCTTCCTCTCTCTTTTTGATCCGTCCTTTTTTTTCACTCCATTTATATCACGGACACACAGATTGTCCCAAATGTCTCCTGAGCCGGTGGACGGAGCCACTGTTTATAGCAGGATACGATACAGCAGGGAAGAGCTGCTAGCATTCAACCGCCACCCGGTCCCATTGGAAAAACTCGACATACCGAGAGAACTGAGGCGAAAACGCCGCGGCTGCCGGGCTGGAGTAAGGCGGAGGACAAAAAATATAAGGTACAGACCCTCCCTTCCATCTGTTGTCATGGGAAATGTACGCTCTATACTGGGAAAGGCAGATGAGCTAGCGGCTATCTGCCGTTATGATAGCACATATCGCGAGTGCTCTCTCCTTTTGTTTACTGAGACGTGGCTAACTGAACTAGCAGCAGATGCTAACATTGAGCTGGAGGGTTTCCACATGATACGGGCTGACCGAACACCAGACAGTGGCAAAGCAAGGGGCGGTGGAGTGATAATGTATGTTAACAACAACTGGTGCAGACCGGGACATATCACTGTTAAACAACGACACTGCAGCAAAGACATTGAGTTGCTAGCTGTTAGCATGAGGCCTACATATCTCCCGAGGGAATACTCACACGTGATCTGCATTGTTGTTTATGCAAATCCGACGGCGAACGCTGGGACAGCGCGTGACGTCATCCATTCAGTAACCAGCAGGCTGCAGACAGAACACCCAGATGCTCTTCTCCTCATCTCAGGCGATTTCAACCATGTTTCACTGTCTCCCATTCTACCCACGTTCACCCAGTATGTCACATGCCACACTAGAGACAATAAAACACTGGACTTATTCTACGCAAACACTAAGGAGGCGTACAGCTCATCACAACTCCCCCCACTCGGGAGATCGGATCACAACTTGGTTCATCTCCGGCCGGTGTAGTAGTAGATTAGTTTATTTGACAGGGACAGTGCAATAAACATAGACAATTAATCAAAGACAATCAATCTGATGTGTTGCACATAGAGTGTATAGCTATTAGCTAATTTGCAACTCTTGTCCCTGGATGGGCTTTAGAAAAAAGAATCAAGATAAAAAATATACACAATAACCACATACATCAATGCAGAAAAATTATAAATACACAATTATAAATATTATAAATATTATAAATACACAAATATAACAGCCTGACTCACATTTAACATAAATATTATAAATATTATAAATACACAAATATAACAGCCTGACTCACATTTAACACATATAACATAACTCACATTTGCCTATTTCAGGCCTTCCTCCCTCCGTCACTCACTATAAACAAACACATTTATTCCTTCCCTTCATTCACTCTCACTTTGCAGACAAATAATTCATACATGAGTACATTCTTGTTTATTTTTCAGCCAGTTTTTAACATTTTTAGTGAATGTTTTAAAGTCCGTTATTATTTTAATTTCATTTGGCATTGTGTTCCAGATATGACTGCCCTTTATAGAGAAAGCTGTTTGTCCAAATGTGGTTCTGCGGTGGAATATTTTACAGTTATTGTTAACAGAACTCCTGGTGGCTCTGCTGCTGTCCTGTCTTTGGACGAAACCAGCAAGTGGCTCGGGTGCTGATTTATGGAAACATTTGAACGTTAATTTCAGAAGACAGAGGTCAATGAAGCTCTCAAAACTCAATAGGTTGTATTTTTTTAAAACATTACAGTGATGCCACCTAATGGGCTTTTTGTCCAAGATTTTTAGGGTTTGATTATATAATGAACCTATATGTCTTATTGTGGAAGGGGCTGCTTGAGCCCAGACTGTCAAACAGTATGATATATGAGAAAAAACCATAGAATGCATATACAGTGCAGCTGCTTCGTAAGGTATGTAATATCTAATTAATTTAAAGCAGTTCAGATTTTTTTTTACTGTTTTTGAAATTTTCTTTATATGAAGATTAAATTTGAGTTGAGGATCTAGTACAATGCCAAGGTATTTGAATTCTGTAGCTAAACTGATGTCATGATCATGTATATTAACTTTAAAATGTTGCAGGTTACATTTTTTGATTGAAAAGCACATTGAGACTGTTTTCTGAAGGTTCAGCAATAGATGGTTCTTGAGGAGCCACTCTTGGACATCAACCATACTTGTAGACAGTACATCTGCAGCCTGTGCTGGAGTCTTGGCAGCTGTGTAAATAACTGCATCATCTGCATAAAGTTGGCATGTTGCAGCTGAGCAGTGTAACGGCAAGTCATTAATAAAAATGCTGAAAAGTAAAGGACCAAGAATGGACCCTTGTGGGATACCCATGCGGTTGTTTAAAAATGAGGATTTATCCTGGTGAACTTTTACACACTGTTCTCTATTCTGGAGATAAGATGCAAACCATTCTAATGTATTTGGGGAGAAGTTAAAAGATACCATTTTGGATAAAAGCAAACTGTGGTTTACAGTATCGAAAGCCTTTTTGAGATCTAGAAAAACAGCTCCTACCACATTACCCCTGTCCAAGGACTGTTTGACGTTTTCAATAAGGCAACAATTTGCTGTTTCTGTTGAGTATCCTGGTCTAAAACCAAATTGATGTGGATGAAGAAGTTGACTGTCTTGTAAGTAGTCTATCAGCTGTGTAGCTACAACTTTTTCAAGAACCTTAGATAGGACTGGTAAGATAGAGATTGGGCGGTAATTGCATATATCGTCTTTACTGCCTGATTTATGAACTGGTATGACGACAGCTTTTTTCCAGCCAGATGGAAATGTACTAGACCTAATGGAGAGATTAATGAGATGAGTCAGTGGTTTGATTAATATTTTGCTGTGCATTTTGAGAAAGGAGGTGCTCATATTGTAGATATCATTAGTTTTTGAGTTTGACAGTGTTTTAACAATACCAGCAATTAACTTCTCATTTACCTCATCGATGTGAAAAGTATCTGTTGGAAGTATGGAATTTGTGTTGTTGAGCACATTTGGCAGCACAAAAATTTTTGTTAAGTCTTCCACAGAGCCCACAAAGTGTGAATTAAATTCATTTGCCAAAGTAGCCTTGTCACTGACGGTCTTGCCATTGATTCTAAGTTCCTTTACCCCCTTCTGATCGTTTTTTTTATTAGTTAAGTTATTTAAATGCCTCCATAGGGAACTGTTGTTACCCTTTGCATGATCTATCAGTTTATTGTAATAAGATATTTTTGATTTTCGCAGCTCATGTACCACTTTATTTCTTAAACTTTTGTACACAAGGTGATCATTTTGTAGTTTGGAGGTTAGTGATGTTTTCAGTGCATAGTCTCGCCTCTTCATAAGTTTTCTTATTTCATTATTTAACCATGGTAGGCTAATCTTCTGTTGTCTACTTTTAATATGCTTTGAAAATTTTTCTATAGACTTTGTGATTGTTGCAGTTATAAAATTACAACAATCATCTACTTCACATGTTGCCATGAGCTGCTCCCAATTTTGATTCTCTAAGTAATGTTCAAACTCCTCATTTTTTGATTTGGGGATAATAAAATTTGATTTGTCAATATCGACTCCCCCAAAATACTGTAGTCGCTTTTTAGTAAGTTTCCTGACAGCAAGAACCATGTTATGATCTGAGAGACCAGTTACAAGATTATAGGTTCTGGTTATTCGTTCTGGTTTATTAGTAAATACCATGTCAATAAGTGTTCTGGATTGTTTGGTTATCCTGGTGGGTCCTTTGATGATTTGCTGGTAATTAAATTTAGTCATGAGGCTTTTCAGTTTTTGTTTGTCTTTTTTATCAGACCAGTTGATATTAAAGTCACCATGAATTATTGTTTCTCTGTTCTTCTCAAGTTGTTTAACCAGATCACTTAATTCATTATAAAAGGAAGAGTTGTGTGACGGTGGGTTGTACACTACTGCAATGTTGAAATTCATTACCGGAGAGAGACATACATTAACAGCTAAACATTCAAGTGAAGTATTCAAATCAACCAGTTGACATTTATATTTCTCTTTGATGTAAATTAAAACCCCTGTGTACAAACCCCTGGTGCACAGACAACGTACGGCCATGCGCACAGTGGAGTTATGGTCTGAGGAGACAATGGACACTCTAAAAGGCTGTTTTGAAGCCACCGCCTGGAAGCAGCTCTGCGATCCACATGGTGAGGACATCGATGGCCTCATTCACACCTTCACGGACTACCTCAGCTTCTGTGTGGACAAATCCGTTCCCACCAAGACCATACGGTGTTGCTCAAACAACAAACCCTGGATCAACCCTGAAATAAAAACACTTCTGAGAGAGAAGAAGAGGATCTTCAGGTCGGGGAACAGGGAGATGCTGAAGTCCGTACAGAGGGAGCTGAGGAGAAAGATCAGAGAAGGCAAGGACAGCTTCAGGAAGAAGATGGAGGACAAGTTGCAACAGAGCGACATCAGCGGGGTCTGGAGAAACCTCAAAACCATCTCTGGGCTCCAGAATACCTCCCCCCAGGCCACGGGGGGCAGGGAGTGGGCGAACAACCTGAATCTGTTTTTCAATAGGTTTGACCAACCGCCCTCCCCCCTGACTGCACAACAACCACTGCTGCCTCTAAAGAAATCAAGTCCTGCTGCCCACTCCCCACTCCACCAACACCCCCCCACCCCCAACACACAGCCCCCCATCCTGACCCTGACCAGGACCCAGGTGAGGACGGAGCTGAGGAAGATCAAGGCGAGGAAGGCGTCGGGACCGGACGGCATCAGCGCAAAGCTCCTCAAGTCCTGTGCAGACCAGCTGTGTGGGATTGTGACGTACATCTTCAACCTGAGCCTGAAGCTGGGGAGGGTACCACAGCTGTGGAAAACATCTTGTGTGGTACCTGTACCAAAAACTTCCCACCCCAAAGACCTGAACAGCTACAGACCGGTGGCCTTGACGTCCCACTTGATGAAGACCCTGGAGAGACTGCTCCTTGCTCACCTCTGCCCCCTGGTGGAACCAGCGATGGATCCACTCCAGTTCGCCTACCAGCATGGCATTGGGGTGGAGGATGCGGTGATCTTCCTCCTTCACCGTTCTCTGTCCCACCTGGAGAAGCCCGGGAATATGGTGAGGATCATGTTCTTTGACTTCTCCAGTGCTTTCAACACCATCCAACTGATGATCCTGAAGGACAAGCTGCTGCGCGCAGGGGTGGACCAGCACCTGTCATCATGGATCCTGGACTACCTCACGAACCGGCCTCAGTTTGTGAGAACCCGGGACTGTGTGTCCGACACGATCATCAGTAGCACGGGGGCCCCCCAGGGAACGGTGTTGGCTCCCTTCCTGTTCACTCTTTATACTGCGGACTTCTCACACAACACAACACACTGCCATCTACAGAAGTTCTCTGATGACTCTGCGATCGTTGGCCTCATCTCCAATGGAGATGAAGCTGAGTACAGAGGGCTTATCCAGGACTTCGTAGACTGGTGCCATCGGAACTGCCTCCAGATCAACGCAAGGAAAACTAAGGAGCTGGTGGTGGACTGCCGCAGGCATGGGCAGCCCCTCACAGCACCAGTAAATATACAGGGAACAGACATCGAGATGGTGACATCCTATAAGTACCTGGGTGTTCATCTGAACAATAAACTAGACTGGTCACACAATACTGACGCACTCTACAAGAAGGGACAGCGCAGGCTGTTCCTGCTGAGGAGACTCAGGTCTTTTGGTGTACAAGGGGCGCTGCTGAAGACATTCTATGACACGGTGGTGGCATCAGCCATCACTTTTGGAGTGGTCTGCTGGGGCAGTGGCATTACAGCAGCCGATAGGAAGAGACTGAACAAACTGATTAAGAAAGCTAGCTCTGTCCTGGGGCAGCGCCTTGATCCGGTGGAGGAGATAGGAGAGAGAAGGACGGTGGCTAAACTGTCATCTCTGCTGGAGTCCGAGTTCCACCCTATGCAGGACGTACTGAATGCACTGAGGAGCTCATTTAGCAGCAGACTACATCATCCCAGGTGCACAACCGAGAGGTTTCGTAGGTCCTTCCTACCAACGGCTGTCAGACTGTACAACCTAAGCAGGGCTGCTCGCAGAGATAGCAAAAAGACGTAACAAACTAATAGTTTTTAAATGCAAAAGATGCAATAGACTTACACAATGGTCCCCTCCGGCATACAACTAGGAAAATACCGGTCGCTCTGGAGGGTGAGAATATGTATGGGCACATAATCATACCATGTAGGATAACTAAGTAGAGGGTTATGCTGTTTCATCCCATCTAGCAACAATGCTCTGCACTGTGTGTGTTTATATATTTACATATTTATTCCATCTAGCTACAATGCTCAGCACTGGGTGTGTTCATATTTATATATCTATATATTTATTCCATCTAGCTACAATGCTCCACACTGTGTTTTTATATATCTATATATTTATTCCATCTAGCTACAATGCTCTGCACTGTGTGTGTTTATATACTTACATATTTATTCCACCTAGCTGCAATGCTCTACACTGTGCGTTTATATATTCATATATTTATTCCATCCAGCTACAATGCTCTGCACTGTGGGTGTTTATATATTTACATATTTATTCCATCTAGCTACAATGCTCTACACTGTGCGTTTATATATTCATATATTTATTCCATCCAGCTACAATGCTCTGCACTGTGTGTCTGTGTGTGTGTATATATATATTTTATAGTAATATGCACATATGTATATTAGCTGCTCTTGCTTGCTTGTTTTTTTTTTTTTCTTGCCTTCTGATTGTTGCTCTGAGTGTTGCTATCCCTGTGCTGTTGCAATCCTGGAATTTCCCCGTTGTGGGACTAATAAAGGCTTATCTTATCTTATC
The DNA here is from genome assembly GCA_020510985.1 of Pholidichthys leucotaenia. NCBI lineage: Eukaryota > Metazoa > Chordata > Actinopteri > Cichliformes > Pholidichthyidae > Pholidichthys > Pholidichthys leucotaenia. Next base: position 327,374,692 of record CM035840.1, on the reverse strand, counting down.
TTATCCAGGAGTTTTTGTGTAATCCTGCTGCATAAATACAAACAAAGCCCTTGGTGGAGGTATGCACTCTCAGATCATCACCAAAATTTAATGGGTTCATCCTTGGTCAAAAGGGCTACCTCTGTTGAAAATTTCAGTAAAATCCATACAGTAGTTTGTGCGTGATCCTGCTAATAAACAAACAGACAGACAAACAAACAAACCACCCCGATTACGTTACCTCCTTGGCGGAGGTAAAAATGAAGAGACATACAAGAGTGAAACACTATTTCAGGACTGAAGAATAAAGTAATGCATTAAGTAAATCAGGTAAATAAATGTAAATTATACCTACTGTGCATGCTATTATCGTCCCGTGGTGCATTTTACTTTGTGCAATAAAAAACTAATGAAATTAATACGTGTAATGCTTTATATACCCTTGAAAATGTAGGAATGGTGAATCAATAAATCTCCCTGAATGCTTGACAAAAACAAAGCTTTACCAACATCTGTAAACATCAGCTTTTTAAGTCCCACTGACACACGACATTATGCAATGCCAACATTGCCACATGTAGGGTGCTGTCTGGGAAAAGGACCAATTGTATGGAAGGTCACCCTATTCTAAACGTTGCCAAGATGTGTAGTTACGTTTCTGGAGAGATATGTGAGGTCAACATAAGCTATATATTCATTGCAGCCCAGCTGAACTCTGGGAGGAGTAGAGGCTGGTCAGCAGGTCCTTGATATAACTGTTGTAGTATCATCAGGACTAAAGACTGCATGTCTAATTCACCAGGTACTGCTGCTAGTTAAATGACTCGAAGGTTAGATTATAAAGTTACAAAAAACTAAAACCAGAGTGGAATATTGTGTCTGCAACAATCAGACAATTTTCAATTTACAGCAAATACAGACTTGGAATTTTATTTAGGAAATGTCTTAACTGCAGATTTATTTTAATTTTTACATGAGAATGTTAACGAGATCTTTTAAAACAACCTGTAGACATGACACAGACCGCAACATTTTTAAAGATGATTTTAAAGTTCAGTGGCTAGTATACCACCTTCTACACCACGTTCCAAATTATTATGCAAATGATATTTATGTCTGATTTTCCTAAATAACTGATGCAAATCACAGTCAGTATAATTTTCAAGTCATCAACCATTAGAGTATAATTCAAATTGTATTGAACAAACCTCCCAATGATAACTATTTTTTTTTCAAAAATAAAAAAAATAATCAAATTCACTGTTCCAAATTATTATGCACAACAGAGTTTCAAAACATTTTATTGGTTGTAAAGAAGTGAAAATGGTCATTTGTTAAATTTGCAGCATTAGGGGGTCATATTTACAGAAATCAAAACCTATTTTAATCAAAAACATCTTAACAGGTCAAGTTACATGTTAACATAGGAACCCTTCTTTGATATAACCTTCACCATTCTTGCATCCATTAAACTTGTGAGTTTTTGGAGAGTTTCTGCTTGAATTTCTTTGCAAGATGCCAGGATAGCCTCCCACAGCTGCTGTTTTGATGTGAACTGCCTCCCACCCTCATAGATCTTTTGTTTGAGGATGCTCCAAAGGTTCTCAGTAGTGTTGAGGTCAGGGGGCCACACCATGAGTTTTTCTCCTTTTATGCCCATAGCGGCCAATGACAGAGGTATTCTTTGCAGCATGAAATGGTGCATTGTCATGAATGAAGATAATTTTGTTATGGAAGACACGGTTCTTCTTTTTGTACCGTGGAAGAAAGTGGTCAGTCAGAAACTCTATACACTTTGCTAAGGTCATTTTCACACCTTCAGGGACCCTAAAGGGGCCTACCAGCTGTCTTCCCAAGATTCCAGCCCAAACCATGACTTCACCACCTCCTTGCTGACGTTGCAGCCTTATTGAGACATGGTGGCCATCCACCAACCATATACTACTCCATCCATTTGGACCATCCAGGGTTGCATGGCACTCATAAGTAAACAAGACTGTTTGAAAAATAGTCTTCCTGTACAGTCGTGTGAAAAAATTAGGACACCCTGTATAAGCCTGTGTGTTTTTTAACATGTTTGGACATTTAATATCGATGTTAAAAATACTGGGAGATTCGTGTAATACAGCTAAACAATTAAAAACTAATTAAAGACTTTTCAAATTTTCTGTAAAATGTAATTCTAAACAAATAGTGAGGAATAAATTAGGACACCCCCCATCTTTTTTAGGACACCCCCCACATTCATTCCCACTTAAAATGGTTAAAATAAATGTTAAAAAAATGCAAATAAAAACAAAAACAAGGTTAGACATAGATTTGTGAACATTTATTAATAAAGAACTGAATATTTAATGGGGTGTCCTAATTTTTTCACATGACTGTATTTCTGGGCCTACTGCAACCACTTCTGCTTGTGAGCATTGGTTAGGGGTGGCCGAATAGTAAGTTTATGCACAACTGCAAGTGTCTGGAGGATCCTACACCTTGAGATCCGTGGGACTCCAGAGGCACCAGCAACTTCAAATACCTGTTTGCTGCTTGGTAATGGCATTTTAGCAGCTGCTCTCTTAATCCGATGAATTTGTCTGGCAGAAACCTTCCTCATTATGCCTTTATCTGCACCAACCCATCTGTGCTCTGAATCAGCCACAAATTTCTTCACAGTACGGTGATCACGCTTAAGTTTTTGTGAAATATCTAATGTTTTCATACCTTGTCCAAAGCACTGCACTTTTTGATGCTTTTTGACAGCAGAGATATATCCTTTTTCTTTCCCATATTACTTGAAACCTGTGGCATGCTTAATAATGCGGAACATCCTTCTTAAGAAGTTTTCCTTTAATTGGGCTCACCTGGCAAACTAATTATGACATGTGTCTGAGACTGATATCAATGATCCAAAGAGCCCTGAGACACAATACCATCCACGAGTTTAACTGAAAAACAAAAAATTAAATGTTTATGACACTAAAATCCTATTTGCATAATAATTTGGAACACGGTGTAGTTACACCTCCTTCACAATGGATGAAGATTGTTACGAAATCAGCCAGAAACTACATGGTCTTTGCAGGGTCTTGGTGAGGTCTTTGGAAGCATATCAAGAACAACCCGGGATCCCTGTTATGTGTGATAGAGTGTGGAGAGTTTTGAGCATGCACAAAACTTCCGTTGCGAGGTCAAGGTAGCTACTGATTGTTGTGGATTCGCATTGGGGTCCTGGGTGGAGCGTCGTGGCAGCTGTGGCATCTATTAAAGTTATGAGACCCACATGCACCAGCGTGACCCGATCCCAGTCACCAAAATACAACCTCCTTTCAGCAGAAAGTAATGGCCCAACCCAGACAGCCTTGCATCTCCTTTTTTGCCTAGCTTGTTGACCATGAAGTATATACTGAAGTGAGTACCTTGTCAGGTATGAAAATGCTGATTGTGTTTCTTCCTCCACAGCAAGGCTGTAACTGATGGTGGAGGTCCATAAACCTCCCATAAACAGCACAGTAAAATTCTGGTGATCGTGACAAGGTCATGGAAAAAGCCTAGCGCAGAAGTGATAAACATATTACTAGCATTGTGCTAGCATGGCGTAATGTGGTGTTTTTCAACTGGGGGGAGGCTGGAACATTCAGGTTTCCATGGGAAATTTTCTAATTTCACTTCTTGATGGGTTGAAAGAATTGAAAGTAATTTGCCGTTATTGATTGTTGTGGATTCGCATTGGGGTCCTGGGTGGAGTGTCGTGGCAGTGGTGGCATCTATTAAAGTTATGAGACCCACATGCACCAGCGTGACCCGATCCGAGTCGCCAAAATACAACCTCCTTTCAGCAATAATTTGCCATTATTGCGCATGGGTTTTGCAGGAACCCATGCACAACAACGGCAAATTATTTGCAATTTTTTTGGACCAAATAAGAAGTAGAAGATTCCCCATGGAAACCTGAACATTCCAAAGATCCCTGGTTGAAAAACACTGGCATAACATTCTAGTGTGTAGCTGCATCCTGACACAGTCCGAGGGGGTTGTACCAGGGCGCTACTGACTTAGAGTGGAGTGGTGGTGCAGGAGAGCTCCTCACAGACTTAAACAGCAGGGAAAAAGCATAGCAGTGCCATGATTGCCTTCACACTGAAGGAGGTTTTCCAATTATTCCACGATCCAGCTATGTTCTAATCGGTTGTGTCGATCACAGAGAATCTAGCGGGTGGCTGCCTACAAAGTCCTTATCTTCTGGATGGATTGTTGTCCATAATGAAATATCATGAAACCAGATGTTCAAGAGGAAAAGACAATGACTTTCTGTTGTGGGGAGCCCGTAGTTGGCTTTATGGCTTTGGGTGTAAACTAATCCTCACAGGAATGCCAAAACAAACCATCGAAGACAATCTGATGTTACAGTGCTGGTGCTCAGCAGTGTAGATGTCCTGCTGGGCTGTAATCAAAGCTAACTGAGTGCATATTCACACCAAAATATTCTGGGTGATTCCCATGAAATCCTGGCAATTTACTCATTCGGTTCACTTTGTGTAACTGATAAGAGGAAAAAGGTGCTTTGATCTCTGGCTAAGAAAGGACTCTTCTTTGAAAGCTTTAAAAATAAAAGTATTTTAACCTGAGAAAGAATTTATTCTGGACCAAATGATGACAGACAGCTCTCTATGCTCAGATACAGAGGGTGATAATAGGATAGGATTATAATCATAACGGTTTCCTCCTCTAGTGCAAAGAGGTATAAATATCACTGAGAATATTTATCCACCTCCTTCCAAAATCTCAGTGTGACGCTGACAGGATAAACATTACTAAGCAATAAAAAATCAGTTTGATTTAGCTAGAAACAAAACTTTTTCTAAGTATATTTCAAACAGCAGTGTGTACAGTATACTGTATAAAAATGTTTGTCTGTAATGTATGGATAAAACAAATTAATTCATATTGCTTTACTTGGTATAAATCAATGTATTTTTTTAATTATTTTGATTGTTTGATAAACAACAAGGACCCCTTTACACTGCATGGAGATCGTTGAGAGACTGGGCCAATTTTTGATCTTTGGGATCGTTTGGGAGATCCCTGTGTGTTTTGGACTGAGTGAAAACTTTGAGGAGACCATGGCAACTGTGGAGATCATTGAAGCCCAATGATAGATCAGAAATTGGCCAGATCTCTCAGTGATCTCCATACCTGTGTAAAGGGGGTATAAAGGGTAAATGAAACCCCAGCTAGCAAAGCTTCTTCTTCTTCTGGCTGCACCCTTTAGGGGTCTCCACAGCGATTCATCTGCCTCCATCTCACCCTGTCCCTCACATCTTCCTCTGTAACATCAACCTTCTCCATATCCTCCTTCACTACATCCACGGATCTTCTCTGTGGTCTTCTTCTTTTCCTCCTGCCTGGCAGCTCCATCTTCAACATCCTTTGTCCATTATATTCACTATTCCTCCTCTGCACATGTCCAAACCATCTCAGCCTTTCTTCTCTTACTTTGTCTCCAAACTGCTCAACCTGGGCTGTCCCTCTGATATACTCATTTCTAATTCTTTCCCTCCTGGTCACTCCCAATGAGAATCCCAGACTGTGCCCAGAACCTGACAATCTTAGCATCCTCAACTCTGCCACCTGCAGCTCTGCCTTCCTGTTTTTTGTCAGTGCCACTATCTCCAAACCACAGCTCCCAACCTAGCTAGAAAAGCAATGAAAAAATATTGTGGGTGGTTAACTATTAGTCTACTGGTCAGGAGATATACCAAAGTGTCACCAGTTCAACCCTCAACTAAAACAAGCATCCTCCCTCCAATGTTCTATGTAATAACAACACATTAAATATAATTTGACATTTTTTTCAACATGCTGAAAATGGAAATTTCTGTGATGTTGCATTCAGAACTCAACATATGACCTCGAACAGTTACAGAAGGTGTCTTTCACCACATATTTCTTTTTATATTTACCCCTACCTCAACCCCACTACTTTTCGCTTTTTCCTGTTCATTTTATGGATCAGCACTTTTGTTTATAATTTACTTTTCTAAACAAAAAATACATTAATGTATTTTTCCCATTACAACAGAACAGAAAAAGAGTCTTTACTTAGCTTCACCTCTGTTCTGCAGTTATACAGCGTGTGTGTTTTACATTTACTCCAGCTGAATCAGTCAGTCGAGGCCAACATGCACTGGGTGCTCTTTATGAATGTTGAGGGAATTGGCTGTAATTATTTTGGAAGAGCACATAGCACATCCTCTGATTCATGTCGTGCAGTTTTGAACTGGATTAAATGAACAGAGAATCAACGTCTGAATGCAGAACGTCCTGCACTTCAGACCACAAAACGCTGAACTGTGTATTGACTTCAAAAACGTCACTAGTGCAGGGCGCTCTCATGCTCACACTCTACCCACATGCACTCACAGTCAAGCTGAGTTACTTGTGAGCCCACTCGGACGGACGTACCGTTACAGGGACAGACACTGTCCCAGGTGTGCTGTGGAGTGATGTAACTGGCTCTGGCTGTGGTGAAATGGTTCAGTCTTTCTCCCGACAGACGCACGGCATTCCTGCAGCCTCGTGGTGGGCAGCCTGTACCCAGACACCCGTTGTGGCTCACCCTGAGGATGCTGAGGCCCAGAGAGTCCTCGATGTCTGATATAATCCCTGCATCCCACAAACATTCAAAGTATTTCAGATGGATCTCAGTGCTATAAAGTAACCTTATTTCATGAATCAGTGATTGTGCTGATTGATCACCTGCTAGTTTGCTCGTTGGCAGCGACTGAATGAGCCCATTCTGAGGCCTCCAGATCAGCAGGGCCTCCAGGACCTGGCCACTGGGCAGCTGCTGCAGACTAGCCAGGTGGAGTTTTTGTCTGGGAAGACCCAGGGCCTGACTCAGGCTGCGCTGGAGGCCTCGCCAGTGATCGCCCAAAAACTCTTCTGGAGACATCCCCACAAGCTGCAGCGTCAGGCCGGAGTCCAACGCTCTCTGGTCAGCTGCCCACAGGTGGACTTTGACCCCCGTGAGAACGCTGAACTTCCCATCACTCACACTGACGTTGAGCGTGTAGGACCCCTCCTCCAAGTTTTCATTGGCCCAGATTTTGCCATCAGCATGGTCTATGGAGAACCGCTTTCCGTCGGGGTGTTCCAACTCCATTTTGTAGGTCAGGACATCCTGAAGGTCCTGGTCTGAGGCGTGGAGCCTGCCGATGACTCTGTTTGCAAACAGCCCTCCAGTTGTGGTGATGAAGACCTCCAGGGGAACCACAGAGGGGGGATACTTGCTCTCCTCCGTGACATTTATGTTGATCACACAGATGGAGGAGAGAGGAGGGTGGCCGCTGTCTGTGACCTGAGCAAATATTTTAGAAATTACACATTAGACTAGAATTGATTCAAGTTCTAATTACAGTTCAATATCAGTTCAAACAAGGACAATGCCATTACAGTATTTACTTTGCATATGAAAGACTTTTTTCTGAGCACTAATATCATAAATCATGTCAAAACACTCTAACTTGATGAATTAAACATGTGAATATCCAGCTCTGGAAAAAAAAGTTTAGAGCATTAATTTACAGAAATTAACAACAGGCCAACACAACAAAAAGATGTTGCTTTTATATCAAATAATGCAAAGAAAACAAATTACTGATCATTCTTAAACCCTACAATACTTAATTTTTAACTTAGAAAGAACTCAGAAATATATACAGTGGATATATAAAAGTCTGCACACCCCGTTCAAATGCCAGGTTTTTGTGATGTAAAGAAATGAGACCAAGATAAATCATTTAAAAACTTTTTTCCACCATTAATGTGACCTATAACCCGTACAACCCAAATGAAAAACAAACTGAAATCTTTTAAGGGGAAAATAAAAAATAAAACATTTACAATAACCTGGTTGCATATTGGTTGGGGATGTGGCTGTGTTCAGAATTACCCAATCATATTCAAACTCATGTTAATGGGAGTCAGCACACACCTGCCACCATCTAAAGTGCCTCTGATTAACCCCAAATAAAGTTCAGCTGTCCTAGTAGGCTTTTCCTGACATTTTTGGAGTCACATCTTACAGCACAAGCCATGGTCTGCAGAGAGATTCCAAAGCATCAGAGGGATCTCATTGTTCAAAGGTATCAGTCAGGAGAAGGATACAAAAGAATTTCTAAGGCATTAAATATACCATGGAGCACAGTGAAGACAGTGCTTTGGAGCCATTTTTCCTTCAGCTGGAACTGGGGCCTTAGTCAAGGTGGAGGGAATTATGAACAGTTCCAAATACCAGTTAGTGTTAACACAAAACCTTCAGGTTTCTGCTAGAGAGCTGAAGATGAAGAGGAAGAGGAACTTCATCTTTCAGCACAACAATGACCCAAAGCAGACATTCAAATCAACAAAAGAATGGCTTCACCAGAAGAAGATTCAGGTTTTGGAATGGCTCAGCCAGAGTCCAGACCTGAATCCGATTGAACATCTGTGGAGTGATCTGAAGAGGGCTGTGCACAGGAGATGCCCTCGCAATCTGACAGATTTGGAACATTTTTGCAGAGAAGAGTGGGCAAATATTGCCACATCAAGATGGGCCACACTGATAGTCTCCTGCCCAAAAAGACTGAGTGCTGTAATAAAAGCCAAAGGTGCTGCAACAAAGTATTAGTTTAAGAGTGTGCATATTTATGCAACCAGGTTATTGTAAGCTTTTTATTATTTATTCTTCCCCTTAAAAGATTTCAGGGTTTTTTTCAGTTGGGTTGTACAGGTTATAGGTCACATTGATGGGGGAAAAGGTTTTGAAATGATTTATCTTGGTCTCATTTTTTTACATCACAAAAACCTGGCATTTGAACAGGGGTGTGTAGACTTTTTATATCCACTGTATCTGTGTAGTAACTCTGATTTTATTCACAGCTTTCATATGTCTTACCATGCTTAGATGATTAACTAATCAGTAACTCCTTAAGTAGCTCGAGGTGTCCTTGTATGGGAATTCAAGAGATACTCAAATTGAATGGCTGCCATACATGTAGAGATGCTAATTTAGGAAAGATTTTGCAGTGGTCTCTTACTTGTTTCGAGAGCTTTATGAATGCAAGAGTTCAGCCACATGAGAGACCTTCAGTAAACCTCTGCTCTCTACATGTCTGTTCTTTTCATCTTCTCTATCCCCTCACCCCCAGCCAGTCGCAGCAGATGACTGCCCCTCCCTGAGCCTGGTTCTGCTGGAGGTTTCTTCCTGTTAAAAGGGAGTTTTTCCTCTCCACCGTCGCCAAGTGCTTGCTCACAGGGGATCGCCTGATTGCTGGGGTCTTTCTGCAACTGTGGGGGTTCCCCCTACAGTTGATAGTGCTATGAGATGACTGTTGTTGTGAAATGGCGCTATATAAATAAAGTTGAATTGAAATAAATCTAAATATTAGACAGATAACACAAGTAAACACAAAATGGAGTTTTTAAATGAAAGTGTTTATTATTAAGGGTGCATGTGTATATATATGTATACACACATGCATTTACTGAATTATTCCAAGTGTTTGTGTGTGTATGAGCTTGTGTTACATGTTTTGGTTTTTTTGTATTGTTTTTGATTTAATACTTGTATTTTATGTATTCTATTTTGAATTTTGTTAAGTGTTGTTTGTTGGACCCCCTCGAAAATGAGACGTTACATCTCAAGGGGTTTATCCAAATAAATAAATTTTAAGAAAAATTACTTAAATAGGACCTGCCTGACAAACTGAAGTAGACTAAAAGATCCTCAAAAGCTAGACATCATGCTGCGATCCAAAGAAATTCAGGAACAAATGAGAAACAAAGTAATTAAGATCTATCAGTCTCGGAAAGGTTATAAAGACATTTCTTAAGCTTTGGGACTCCAGTGAACCACAGTGAGAACCATTATCTACAAATGGTAAAAATATGGAACAGTGGTGAACCTTCCCAGGAGTGGCCGGCTGACCAAAATTACCCCAAGAGCGCAGCGACGACTCATCCAAGAGGTCACAAAAGACCCCACAGCAACATCCAAAGAATTGCAGGCCTCACTTGCCTCAGTCAGTGTTGTCTGAGTCCTCAGTCTGAGGCCTCAGTTGTCAGTGTTCATGACTCCACCACAAGAAAGTGACTGGGCAAAAATGGCCTGCATGGCACAGTTCCAAGACAAAAACCACTGCTGAGCAAAAAGAACAGAAAGGCTCGTCTCAGTTTTGCCAGAAAACATCTTGAAGATCCCCAAGACTTTTGGGAAAATATTCTGTGGACTGACGAGACAAAAGTTGAACTTTTCGGAAGGTGTGTGTCCCATTACATCTGGCGTAAAAGTAACACAGCATTTCAGAAAAGGAACATCAGATCAACATTAAAATATGGTGGTGGTGGTAGTGTGATGGTCTGGGGCTGTTTTGCTGCTTCAGGACCTGGAAGACTTGCTGTGGTAAATGGAACCATGAATTCTGCTGTCTACCAAAAAATCCTGAAGGAGAATATCCGGTCATCTGTTTGTGACCTCAAGCTGAAGCGCACTTGGGTTCTGCAGCAGGACAATGATCCAAAACACACCAGCAAGTCCACCTCTGAATGGCTTAAGAAAAACAAAATGAAAACTTTGGAGTGGCCTAGACAAAGTCCTGACCTGAATCTAATTGAGATGCTGTGGCATGACCTTAAAAAAAATCTATTAATGCTTGAAAACCCTCCAATGTGGCTGAATTACAATTCTGCAAGGATGAGTGTGCCAAAACTCCTCTACAACACTGTAAAAGACTCATTGCCAGTTATTGCAAACACTTGATTGCAGTTGTTGCTGCTAAGGGTAGCCTAACCTGTTATTAGCTTTGGGGGGCAATCACTTTCACACAGGACCATGTAGGTTTGGATTTTTTTCCCCCTTAATAATAAACACCACAATTTAAAAATTGCCTTTTGTATTTACTTGTGTTATCTTTGTCTAATACTTAAATCTGTTTGATGATCTGAAACATCTGAGTGTGACAAACATACAAAAAAATGAGAAATCAGGAAGGGGGCAAACACTTTTTCACACCACTGTATGCTTAAATAATAAAAACAAATAAGGTGATCATTTTACAGTGGCCTCTTAATTTTTTCCAGAGCTGTATATGAGAGAAGTTAAAGAAAAGAAATACTGTATACCACTTTTCATTTTCACTGTGAAACTGAATTAAAGCAACTTTCCCCCTCAAAATGTACATTTAATTATATTCCTACTTTGGCGAAGTATTGTGTTTAATCTGCCCACATGTTTTTGGATTTCTGTTATGGAAACTGGAACTTAAACAGCTGTAAATTACCAATGCAATGAGCAATATCAGTGAAATTTATTAGAGGATGGTTGAGGATATTGTATTGAGCCAAAGCCACCAAGAACAAATGGATTAAAAATACATGACTGTCCGCAACTATGGAACTAAGAAAGCTAGACGAGATGAGATTGGACAGCTTTTTTTTCCCTTTTCTAAAACTTTTTTCACTCCAATGTCATCTTCATGGAAGATAATTAAATTGAAAGTTCAGGTGTAGTGCAAAAAAAATGGATCATTAAGAGATAATAAGGTCACAAGTTTGACTGTGAGAGGTCACAGAAACATCTGGCATCATCCAACTCAGACGTCACATTTTGGAACATATCCACCTATCTTTCCCACATTTTGTCACATCTCACTAAGAGAAAAAGTGCTTGCGAACACAAAATTTTCCAACTAACTTCTAACTAACTAACTAACTTGGTCATTGTCTATGCACTATATTTGACTGCTGAGAAGCTCTGCATTCATCTGTGATTCATAATGAGGGTGTGAAGTTTGGTGTTTCTGACCGTCTTGATAACTTTAGATGATCTTACAATAAAAAAATGATGAGTGTTCACTGTTCTCAAACTCAGAAAAAAGACCACTGCCAGAGAAATGTTTCAGAAGAGGATATAAATATAAATTCATGCTTACAGATCAATGAAGCCAAAACTATCTCTCATCTCATGTGTGAAAGGGGCTTTTCATCACTTTTTTTTTTAAATAAATGCTGCATAAAGTATATTTTATACCCATTCTATTATTTCCATCCAGTCCAGAGGAATCTCTTTCTGCACAGAAATTGTCAGAATGAAATATGCAGCAATTTGGACCAAAATATCTATCAGCATTTTTAAAACCTGAAGTGTATTTATACCATCCAAAAAAATCCATACAGTGTGACACACTGATGTGCGTATTCAGCTGTACTCCAGGCCGTATCCTTGAGTGCTGCTATGCCTTTGCTGCTGCAATCCTGTAAATCTGCACACTGAGGGACTAATAAAGGGTTATCTTATCTTACCTTAAAACACATAAAACCTTTTGTAAACTGCATTTCTTACAAGGAAGAATCAGATGGTAAAACTTCAATCACCTCTGATAGATTCTAAACCTTTTTTCCCCTCTTTTTGTGGTACTAGTTAATCTAAACTGCTCTAATGTTTTGCCAGTGTGACTGCTACCTCTTGTGTTTGCATCAGAGAAGCTGAGACCACAAGTACATTTGGTAGAGCATTGGCATGTTTCTTCTTGGGCGCAATGATTTGTGAGAGTTTTATTTTATCGTCAAGAGACTTGAACATCAGGCTGAAGATGCGACTCTGAGAGGGCAGAAATTCAGCACATGTAGCACTATATTTTTTCCACCCTGTGGCTTGTTGAAAAAACAAGCAAACAACAGCCACACGTCCAAAAGGTCACGGACGAGCAGGCCAGCAATTTGGGGCTCGTCTAGAAGCTTTCTTACCTGAACCTTAAGCTGATGGCGAGGTTTGACCTTCTTCCTGAGTGGAGCCGAGAGCGACAGCAGGCCGCCCTGGTCGACGTGGAAACGGCGGTCCTCGTTGCCACTGACGATGTGGAAGGAGAAGGGCGGGCCGTTCTTGGGAGTGTCTCTGTCGGTCACCACGAGCTGGAGGATGCTGCTGCCCACCGACTCACCCTCCTGCAGGATACATGCTTGTTATTTTTTCCAATTTAAAGAAGGACATATGATGAAAACTTCATGTTTTCAATGATTTTTGTGCATGGATTTGGGGATTTGTAGTGTATGCCAATGCAAAAACTCAAAAAACATAACCCTGCAACTTTACGGTATGAGGGTCTACCTTGGTCAAACAAGTCATTAAGATTCGTACAGGAGCTCAACGGGATGACACCTGCTGCCCTCTCATCTTTATTTCCACCCATTATGATGAGGCTGGGTGTCGATCTGTCCCCATGAACTTCTGAAACCACACACCAACAACATGGCTAGCTTTGTTAACTTAGCAGATATGGTTTTTATGGGTACTCTCTATATATTCTACTCTAATCCACACAGGATCATATACAGTATCTCACTTCCAGGTGTTATTCCGGCCAATTTTGTTATACACTCACCTGGATGGCCATGTAATCACGTTGGCAGATGTGCTAGCCAAGTTAGATTAGTTAGCAGCCTCCTACAGCTATATCCAATATCCATTATCCCATCCATGTATCAACACTTGGTCATATAATCTCATTCAAGATGTTATTTGATTTACTTTACTGCAGTTTATTATACTCTGGCCAAGGCAGCTCCTTTACCAGCAAGAGCTAGCCACAGCTAGCGGAGCCAACCATTCACTCATTCAGGCTTGTTTCTGCGGTTATTATACACCAGGGACCCGTTCTGCCCTGTCTACCACTCAAACCACCCCCCACCCCCATCCCCAATGATGCTTTATGTGGACTTTTACTCTCTCATATTAAGCTAATTTTATATGAGGTATCTCAGGCTAAGATTGACAATTACAGTTAGACAGTTAATGTTAGCATCAACCACAGATCTCAGAATTGACAAAACAGGAAGCATGGGGAGAACTGCAAATCAGGAGCATTTAAAGAAACATGGACTGAAACAGGTTACTGTGAAGGAGAGTGTTTAACCTGGGTGGAAAATGATGCTGCTGTATTTAACCCTGAGATATTTTGACCAAAGCATGTCATAGACATTTTACCAACACCTCTGGGAACTGTGTCTGTTGCATAGTGTATATACTGTATATTATCTCTGGGTGTACCAATATGGCGGTGCCCTGGATGTAGGGGGAGGTGACGCCCCACCTCCTGGAGGTGGCGTCACCTGGGGTATAAGAGGCCACAGCGGGAGACATTCAGCCTCTTTGCTGTGGACCTCCAACCTGAGTGGAGAGCCTCCTGTTACTCTTACTGTTATTAATAAACGTTGTGGACCGGCACCTCGCCTCCTCCTTATTTCCAGACGTAACATTTGGCGACGAGGGTATACGGCATAGAGAGGGCAGCTACCGCTTTTCAGCCATTCCTGGAGGCTCCGGGTGAGCCACCCATTCCCAGGACCAGGTGGTACACGGCCTTCGAAAACTACCTCATAGCCCTGGACCTCGGCGACCTCGAGAAATTGCTTGCAAGGGCTATTCTGGTCCATAACCTGGGTATGGAGGGCCAGAAAATTCTGAGCACATTGGGAGGCGGCGACAGTTTTGATGATGTGGTGAGGCTGATGGCAGGCTATTTTCGCACCCCTGAGAATACCATCATGAGGTGAATCCAGTTTCTGCAGCGACGCCATTGGCCGGGTGAGTCAGTGCAGCAGTTTGTGGCAGACCTGCGGCAGCTGGCGGAAGAGTGCCGTTTCAGTGCCCTGGAGAAAGGAATGATCCGCGACCACCTAGCGGAGCACGTGCTATATTCCTCTGCAGGGGTTCGCCTCCTTATGCATGCTGGGGGGCTGACGCTAGCAGCCGCCATGGAGCTAACACAAAGGTATGAAGCAGCGGAATTATTGACCAGGAATCTTGGCGAGGAAGAAAAGATGCGCAAAGAAGAGAAACGGTGGAAGGCACTGGCTACAGATCTGGATGGCAAAGCTGGCGAGATTGACGAGGAATATGCTGCCACCGTGAAGATTAGGTCCACCCCGGGAACGCCACGTTGCTATGGCTGTGGATCCGCAAAGCACTGCTACAGGGCGAGAGACTGTCCAGCAAAGGGGAAGTGCTGTGGGAAGTGCGGTTTGTTCCATCACTTTGCGAGAGCGTGCAGAAACTTTGAGCGAGGACATCGGAGACAAGGGGAGGGTTTGTCCACGAAGGAGCCTACGATCATCCACACGGTTTCACCCGCCACACACGGCAGTGTTTATTGTGACGTGGAGTTGGATGGGACTGTGGTTTCACTGCCTGTAGACACGGGGTCTGTGATCTCCATTTTGAAATGGGCCACGGTGAGAAGATTTTTTCCTGATCACCAGCTGTACAACTTAAATGTGACCTGCTATGGCTACGGTGGAAACACGTTCAACATTATGGGTTCACTGCGGCTCTCTGCAAGGTGCAAATCTTCATCCATGGTCGATGTGGAATTTGTCTTGTCCATGGAGGGTATGAGAATCAGAATCAGAATCAGGTTTATTGCCATTGTTCATGTAGTACACAAACTAGGAATTTGTCTCGGTGCAATGCTGCAACATTAAACATGATAAGATAAAAGAAATAAACTATACATGCAATAAAGTGTAGAATAAGAGTAAGTGATACTGGTCAGCAGTTAAAATATATTAGCGAGCAGCAGATACTGTGGAGAACTATATAGTGCAGTCGGTAATGCAGGAAGAAAACAGTGATGATTGACATGAGTCTGGTTGAGCTGCTGTACATAGTGCACGAGAGTCAATAAGTCACTTAGTGTTCAGCAGTCTGATGGCAGAGGGGAAGAAGCTGTTCATGTGACGGGAGGTTTTAGTCTGGATGGACCGAAGTCTTCTACCAGAGGGGAGGGGGGCTAACAGTACGTGACCAGGGTGTGAGGGATCGGCTATGATCCGGCCAGCACGCCTCCGGGTCCTGGAGATGTACAGATCCTGGAGAGATGGGAGCTTGCAGCCGATCACCTTCTCAGCAGTGCGCACGACGCGCTGCAGCCTTAGTCTGTCCCTGGCAGTGGCTCCTGCGTACCACACGGTTATGGAGGTGGTGAGGATGGACTCGATGATGGCTGTGTAGAACTGCACTAACATCTTGGTGGGTAGCTTGAGCTTCCTCAGCTGCCGCAGGAAGAACATCCTCTGCTGGGCTTTTTTGATGAGTGAGCTGATGGTCGGCTCCCATTTGAGGTCCCTGGTGATGGTAGTGCCTAGGAAGCGGAAGGAATCAGCAGTGGTGATGGGAGAGCCTGAGAGGGTGAGGGGGGGCAGAGGGGTAGTGACTTTCCTGAAGTCTACAATCATCTCCACTGTCTTCAGAGCGTTCAGCTGCAGGTTGTTATTGTTGCACCAGGACGCCAGCTGATGAACCTGATGGGCTGTGATTTATTCTGCGGGCTCAGTTTCTCCATAGCCTGCAGGGTTGGGGAGGAATGGTCAGGCTGTGGGTTATGGGACCGACCCTTCTATGAGGGACCGGACGAGGAAGTGTGGGACACAAATCTGCCTGGATCGAATAACGATGGACAGTACTGACACTGGGGAGCGCTGCCACAGGGAGGTTCCGGTGCCAGTGTTCAAGGTACCCTGGACGAGGGACCCGAACGGCACAGTCGGACACCTGGGGCGGCGAGTGGAGCCAGCGAGCAGGCACAGCGTTGTTCCAGGGCCAGGCCGAGTGGCTCTGTTGAACCGGGTGCTGCAATGGCTGACTCGGCGCTACAAATGAAAGAGAGTGGGGCGAGACCGTCGGGCACAAGCTCCAAACATGCCCATAAGCAAGTTCCAGGGCGGAACCCCGGCAAGATCAGCGGTGTCCTATGATACCAGGATGGATCCTGGTCACACCGCAGCGGACGTATGAAGCCAGTGAGACCTCCCCTGGGCGTCGGTGACGAGGTCCGTCCCAGGGGCGAGGCTCGGCTTGGAAGGGCCCTCGGATCAAGAGAGCAGAGAGACAGCGATGGACAGCTGCAGGTGGTGGGAGCCCGCGATGGTGGCTATCTTGTGCTCTTGGATGGTTCCAAAAGACACCCCAATGAGCTGTGGCGTGTGGGAGGAGGAAAACGCCGGTGCAGCCCACCTCCGGTAAGGATGAGGCGGAGGTGCTCTGAGAGTGATCCACTGGATGGATGCTCTAGAGGGGGTTCTTAGTGGGACGATTTGGGGTTTGGGTTACCAGTGTGGGTTTTCTATTACAGTGGGGGAAAAAAGTATTTAGTTAGCCACCAGTTGTGCAAGTTCTCCCACTTAAAAGATGACAGAGGTCTCCAATTTTCATCATAGGTATACCTCAACTATGAGAGACAAAATGAGAAAAAAAAAATCCAGAAAATCACATTGAAGGATTTTTAATGAATTAATTGGTAAATTCCTCGGTAAAATAAATATTTGGTCAATAACAAAAGTTCATCTCAATACTTTGTTATATACCCTTTGTTGGCAATGACAGAGGTCAAACATTTTCTGTAAGTCTTCACAAGGTTTTCACACACTGTTGCTGGTATTTTGGCCCATTCCTCCATGCAGATCTCCTCTAGAGCAGTGACGTTTTGGGGCTGTCGCTGGGCAACACGGACTTTCAACTCCATCCAAAGATTTTCTATGGGGTTGAGATCTGGAGACTGGCTAGGCCACTCCAGGACCTTGAAATGCTTCTTACGAAGCCACTCCTTCGTTGCCCGGGCGGTGTGTTTGGGATCATTGTCATGCTGAAAGACCCAGCCACGTTTCATCTTCAATGCCCTTGCTGATGGAAGGAGGTTTTCACTCAAAATCTCACGATACATGGCCCCATTCATTCTTTCCTTTACACGGATCAGTCGTCCTGGTCCCTTTGCAGAAAAACAGCCCCAAAGTATGATGTTTCCACCCCCATGCTTCACAGTAGGTATGGTGTTCTTTCTCCTCCAAACACAACAAGTTGAGTTTTTACCAAAAAGTTCTATTTTGGTTTCATCTGACCATATGACATTCTCCCAATCCTCTTCTGGATCATCCAAATGCTCTCTAGCAAACTTCAGACGGGCCTGGACATGTACTGACTTAAGCAGGGAGACACGTCTGGCACTGCAGGATTTGAGTCCCTGGCGGCATAGTGTCCCAGCTCTTACTTTGGTCCCAGCTCTCTGCAGGTCATTCACTAGGTCCCCCCGTGTGGTTCTGGGATTTTTGCTCACCGGGTCTTGTGATCATTTTGACCTCACGGGATGAGATCTTGCATGGAGCCCAGATGGAGGGAGATTATCAGTGGTCTTGTATGTCTTCCATTTTCTAATAATTGCTCCCACAGTTGATTTCTTCACACCAAGCTGCTTACCTATTGCAGATTCAGTCTTCCCAGCCTGGTGCAGGTCTACAATTTTGTTTCTGGTGTCCTTTGACAGCTCTTTGGTCTTGGCCATAGTGGAGTTTGGAGTCTGACTGTTTGAGGTTGTGGACAGGTGTCTTTTATACTGATAATGAGTTCAAACAGGTGCCATTAATACAGGTAATGAGTGGAGGACAGAGAAGCCTCTTAAAGAAGTTACAGGTCTGTGAGAGCCAGATATCTTGCTTGTTTGTTGTAGGTGACCAAATACTTATTTTACCAAGGAATTTACCAATTAATTCATTAAAAATCCTTCAATGTGATTTTCTGGATTTTTTTTTTTTCATTTTGTCTCTCATAGTTGAGGTATACCTATGATGAAAATTGGAGACCTCTCTCATCTTTTAAGTGGGAGAACTTGCACAATCGGTGGCTGACTAAATACTTTTTTGCCCCACTGTATGTGTTGTCGATATTTTGCTTGATGAGTTAAAAAAATGATAATTATACAGTAAGTGAAATATCTGGTAACCTGAATGTAATTTCCCTTGTCCTCGTGTGTGTTTTATTGTGTTAAAGCCAGTGTGTGATATGTTAATGGACCAGCACTGTGTGTATTCGTGTTGTTGTTATGCGGGTGCTGGGGTGGGAGAATGTTAACGGGACTGCCAGGGGTTTATGCACTAATGGTTTGAATGTTCGCTGTTTGAATTACACTGGTCAACACTAAATTTACTTTCAAAGTTTTTTTTAAGCTGATTTAGGACAATTTTGATGTGCTAGATCCAAAAATCACATTGGTTTTGCTCAATCAGGTCAACTTTTTGAATTATGGCCACATGTTGTTTTATGCATTTTTGTCTACATGTACGGGTATTTTTGCTTCATATGATGCAAAATTCTTTTTTATGTCTTGAAATTCTCTGAATTTTGAACAATGATGACGTAACATTCAATTTACATGTACTTACCTTTATATAAAGGTAAGTACATGCACAGTATTAAGTAAGTACTAAGTAAGTACAGGTTTTTACTTAGCACCTGATCAAGAGAAACAGATGTCATTTTCGGATTCAGTGCTGCAAAATTGTCTTAAATCAGTTGAAAAAACACAGACAACTTACAAAAATATTTTTGTAACCCTGTGTTATTTATGATTGTACTGTATATTCTTGTGGGGATTAATTTATTTTGGCCCTTTTTCTGTTTACATCTGAGATATGTGACACTTTAACTGGCGACATACGCCACAGGGCCTGTTTCAGTTGTGTGAATGGATCGTTTATGTATATGCTTTGTTGTATATTTATGCTTAGAGTGTGAATCGGGTGTACATTTTTTTGGGGAGGGCCTGATTGACGTGCTTGTGATTTTCAAAGGGGGGGGGAATGTTGCATAGTGTATATTATCTCTGGGTGTACCAATATGGCGGTGCCCTGGGTGTTGGGGGAGGTTATTTCCAGACGTGACAGTGTCAATCTTGATGAATGCCATTCTAATTTCTTAGTTGTTTTAACTACTGTAGCATTTGTTCTACTTTTGCTGCACAGGATTGACAATCAAAACCACAATATCCACCACAATTCCCACGTTTGACTGTTATTTATCTTTTTGTGTTTATCTCCGGAATTCCAAAGCCTTATGAAGCCAAATAATAACATGCAAACATCAGTTGCGTTTTACAGAAAGGGTGTGCACACTGAATCCCTCCGGCTCACAGCTTCACTTCCACAGGACAGTAACTTTGCCAACAAATAATAAAGACCTTCAGCTGCTTGCTGTGATGGATTACCTGCTATCTCAAGCAATTTAAGAGGCTTTGCATGCTGATTTTCAGAGTGTAAAGAAATTAATAGAAAACAGTGGTTCCCCAGGAAATAGAGTATCAATCTAAAAACATGCTTTGGAGGAGGTGGCAGTAAAATATACACAACCTGGAGTTAATGGGCTAAAACGTGCAACACCTCCAGAGAGGCTTTTCAAATTTTCATTGCAGCATGCATCACAAAACACATCCATTTTTTGGTCAAACAATAGCTTCATCAGAGTTAGGATGATGAAGGTGGAGGTTTTAAATCCAGAGTAAGGAGGACAAGACATTAAACAAAGGAAGGGATTCACATGTGCTAGTCAGGTTTTAGGTTTGACTAGTTTAAGGTCGAAGTTGCAGTGAGCAGATCTTAATTCTTAAACCCCGCCAAGGACAGATAGATTAGTTCCAAAGACCCCACAAAGGATTGGTTTGATCTTTGAATTTTGAGTTCACAACCATGTGTCCGAGGCTTTGTATGCTTGTGATGTTGTCAAAATTAGATTTCAGCATGCCAGATTTAATGCCAGCGTATCATGTATTTAATGTGTACCCTGCAAATCAGTGTTACTTTTTTAAACTAAGTTTTATATGTCTAAACCCTATACATTAAACTCACATATACGGCAAAAGCTATTGTAAACTGACTATGACTGAAATAATGCTTTGGTCAAAACACTTCAGGGTATAATTATTGCAGTACCATTTTCCACTCAGATGAAGGAGCCTTCCTTAGAACAGCATTAAAGAGGTTGTTGACTGCACTTTTACTACATTTTGAGAGCTCTCACAGGTCTTAATGAAATGTTTGTGACATATTTTGGTCGCATTTTCTTTATAATTACTGCAGCATCATTGTGAATCATCTTTTGCAGCATTCCTCAGAATGACTTATTTAAGTGCATTTCTCTTTAAATGCCCAATAACCACAGTTAATGCGGCCACTCTTATATTACTATTGCTAATGTTAGCTGGCTAGCTCCCAACTCAGGTAGTGCGACTGAGCCAAATAATGTAATTTTTTCTCAAAGAATGAATGAAATAATGCATCACTGGTGGAAAAGGGTGTGCAGTTTCAGTGGCTGATAGGATACAAACGATCCCTGAAGTACAAAAAGCACCGAAAAATTTGTAAATGAGTGGTTAAACTGATAGCTTCAGCTAGCCGTCGTGGGTCTTGGGTAGAAAAAACAATGCAAATGGTTTCATGTGGTATCATTAGGGGTGGGGAAAAAGATCGATTCAGTGATGAGTCACAATACTTGGCACTTGCGATAATGCATCAATCCATAAACACACGGTTCGATCTTTTATTTAATAAAAAAAAAATGCACACTCTATACTTTTGGGTTATCAGTTAATCAATGGAGTTTTCAGTCCACTAGATGGCTCAAAGTCATTGCAGCAAAGGTGTCTCATGAGATTTAACCTCAGTCAAGGTGTACAATAAGATGGTGGAGGGAGCAGCAGCACCGGGGGAAAAAAAAAACAGAAATGCACAATCAAAGTTTAAATCAAATGTCTGGACTTTTTTTGGATTCTATAACAAAGACGGAACAGATAACCTGGATATGACACATTCAATTTGCAAGGAGTGTCACACGAAAGTAAAATACTGTGGGAATACAACAAACATTTCACCTCTCCCGGCACCATCCCGGGGCAGCAGCATTAGTGGATGACAGTGAAGTTAAACCAGCACCGGGTAAAAATCAACCAACTCTGGAAACAATAAAGCTACCTCCAAATTCTGAGCGAGCCAAGAAGATGACACAATCAGTTGCCTACTTCATATGCAAAGACCTGTGTCCATATTGTGTTGTGGAAAAGGAGGGTTTTTGTTACATGATTAAAACACTGGAGCGTAGGTATGTGATTTCATCTCACCGTTACTTCACTGATTATTATTTATTTTAAGACCATATTTTATTACCAGCTGAACATTTATTTTAAGAGCATTTGTTTTTGCATCTGCCACCATCAGTGTGTGAATGTGTGCATGAATGGGTGAATAGCAGGATCTGTAAAGGCTTTGGTCATCCACAGATGAGTAAAAAAGTACTATATAAGTTTATCATTTAATTTAAAAATAATTTACTGTGAAATTGTCCGGTTGCTGCCGGCTTGAACTGAATACTTTATTTTTTTGAAAGAGATGTCAACAGTTTTACTATGTGACATGATTTGAGGTTGAATAAGGTGAAAAAAAATTGAAATATATGAGATTTTGATACTCGATTATCACAATATCGTGATTATCGTTGAATCATGACCCAAGTATCACGATCCAAATCAAATCACAAGTTCCCTCACAACTCCTACCCCTAGACATCATGGTGAAAATATAACAAAATAAGCCAAAACGATGTAAGATATATTATCAACTGTGGATTAGTGAAACAGGTGCAAAAAGGGATGTCTATTATGGTGACTGAAATCTAAAGAAAATAACAATGTAAACTGCGCTTGGTAAGCTAACTCCTAGTAGCATTGTTTGCTCTGAAGCTAATGCTTTGGCCCACCGCCATCTATACATGACAGACAGCTAGGCTAGCCAATAATAAAGCAGCATATGACCATCAATGCTTTTCATCTTTTCATCTTTAATAGATCAATCATCAAGCTTTTCATCTTTAATAGAGCTTGAGATACTTGGGTTCAAATAGGGCACCTTATTTTTATGTGTAAAGAAAAAAAAAAGCTAAAAGTGGGTCAATGGGGAATTTAAAAAAAGTTGTATTATTTCAAAACAATATTAATTAAGCAGAAGATGAATGAATGATTAATTAAGCTAAAATTTCACACATATCAATTTACGCAAACATAGTTTATCATTATAAAAGTATAAATATGGTTAAGCAGAAACTCCCAATAATTTAAATAGAATAGTGCAAATGCTTATGGTAACAAAATTAATAACAAGAAAACCCCAAAAATTCATAAAAACTGAGGATCCACTGAAGGGCCAAACATTTCAATGGAATTCTCTGAATTTCAAGCTTCTGAAACCCATTCACATGGATTAATGTGTCTCCGTTAAACACGCCAGAGTGAAAGATGACCTCAGCCAGTGTTTCCAGGACGTACAGTCCAGATGCAGAGTGATTTATAGCCGAGCCTCATTGCTGCTGCTGCATCCTTCGAGGATATTTGCAAACATAATGAATTACCTGTCCAGCTGCTGCATTTTCTGAATTTCTGAAACTCAACCGTGGCATAATGTGGCACGGAGACACACTTCAAGTCAATACAGCAGATGTGTCTGTTATTAATGCAGGCTTCTAATCGTGACAAGTCGTCAAAGAAAGACGCTGTGGGAGCGGTTGCACCACCCCCACGACCTGCAAACACCTGTCCGAGCAGAGTTAAAAAAAAAAATTAAAAAAAAAAGACAACTCAATTTTCCTGCTTTCAACTGACCCATCTGCTCAATACAATCAGAACTTCTCTTTCAGACAGAGCTGGCCGTGGAGACATTAGCAGATGGGGCAATATCATAAAGTTTGGATTTATCAGCGCACAACACTTGACAATACTTTGGCTTGCAGACGGATTGCTTTGTGACTGGATGGGAGTTCCCCAGCTGGCACAGCAGCAGTGAGGAGAGTGATGGAGAGCTGGCAGAGAGAAATGTTGTCAGCGGGCAGCAGCCAGCACGGCTGAAAAGATGCGATAGCCCTGCTAGCAGGACGAAAGTGGATAACTAGAAATACAAACCTCCACCACAAACAGGAGTGGAAGTACACAGGTTGGCTGCACATGTGGGTAGTAACATAAATGTACTCAGCAAGATTTTTTAAAATAATTGTACTTTACTGAGTAGTTTTATTGTAGGTTACTGTTCAATTCTATTCTTTATCTCTATTTATGAAGAAATACCTGTACTTTTGCTCAAGTTCAGAACATAGGAATTCTGGTGTTAATACTCACAGCGGGCAAAATAAGTATTGAAAACGTCAACATTTTTCTCATTAAACATTTCTGATTTTCACCAGATATCAGTAACAATCCAAGTAATCCATACATACAAAGAAATCACGGCAACTGTGTTCACACAACAAGTTATATTTAATAAAGTGGAATGACACAGAGAACAAATATTGGACACATGAAAAAAAGAGGTGCAAAAAGGCATAGAAAGCCAATAAACCAGCTGAAATCCATCAGAATTTACAGCGCGTTCCAAATTATTATGCGAATGATATTTGTCTCTGATTTTCCTAAATAGTCGATGCAAATGCAGATGGGAGCGTAGTTGCACCCACGGTGGCTCTGGACTGGGACAGAGTTGCACCCACGGTGGCTCCGGACTGGGACAGAGTTGCACCCACGGTGGTCCAGGACTGGGACAGAGCTGCACCCTCAGTGGACCCCGGACTGAAGCGTGATACCCACACTGGACCCAAGCTGGGACGCAGCATCCCCAACAGCCCCCGACTGGGAAACAAAACCCACGGAGACTCGAACCGAGGAGGAACTGCACTCATGGAGGTCCCAAGCTGGGACACAGCACCCGTGAAGACCTCAGCAGAAGGGGAAGCAGCACTCGCGGAGGTCCCCGGCTGGGACGGAGCACCCTCAGCTGGCGGAGCTGGACCCACGGTGATCTCGGGCTGCGAGACTGGACCCACGGAGACCTCTGGCAAAGTTGGACCATCCTTGGTAACCCTGGGGAAAGACTCCGACAGGAGAGACATAAACACAGGGTCAGGATCACCGGCAGCAGTGGAGCCCGGCGAGGTGAGCTCAGGTGCAGCTGATGGCTGCACTTGGCCCTCCCCATCAAGAGCCAGACAAGATCTCTCCAAAATAGAAACAGTGAAAACAAAGGAGAGCACTTGCCTGAGCTCAAGCTCTACCGCCGTCCAGGACTCCGTCGATCCATGCGGTGAAGTCTTGGGCCCGGCCATCTGGAGGTCCAGCTTTGGCTTTGCTGTGGTGGCCCCTGCAGCAGGCATGGTGGCAGGTGCAGTCCCGGGATCCCCCAGCAAAGTGGCCCACGCAGGTGGCTCACCTGGTGTGGTAACAGGAGGTCGGCTCCCTGCTGGCGCTGGATCCTGTACTGCTGAGGCCAGGGTATGCTCCATCGTTGGCGCAGGCTTCAGCTTGGTAACAGTGCTCTTCCCCCGTCCATACCGTGGCTGCGGGGCTGGAACCAGGTCCTCCAGGTCCACAGGCTCCTCCACTGTCCGGCGGCACAATCCTGGAGCCGGCGGACACTCAAGGGGCAAAGGAGGAGACACAGAGAGAGCAGGTGAAAAGTCTATAGCTGCAGCAGGTGACGAGGACTCAGAGGACTGCATAAACTGAGCCTCACCACCGGGAATCAGGCAAGGTAATTCGTGTGTTACTGACAGAGGATGAAAAAGCACTTGCCTGTGTTCCCGGGGCATGATGTTCTCTGCTGCAGCTGGTGTAGAATCCGCCCTCTCTGTGGCTGCCATTGTTGCGGGCCCCTCAGACGGATGTAGAGGAGCCGCCCCAACAGACGTGGTGATGGGAGGAGCCAGGAAGGAGGCAACCAGACCTTCAGCAGCGGGAGGGAACGCCAAGGTGAAGAAGGAGACAGCAGCTGTGGAGAAGGAGGAAGCTGACGGGACAGCCGGAGAGAAAAAATACAACGAGGGTGCTGCTGCAGGAGTTTTCTGTCTTGGCAAATGAGGAGCTGCTGACAGGGAAGCGGAGGCGTTCTTCCGGTGGTGTTCAGCTGGGCAGCAGTGGGGAAACAGGAGGCAGCTGACCCAGAAGACTGTCTCCCGGGGAGTCTGGTTCCACTGTGACCGGAGGACGGGCAGAGGCTGACCCGGGAGAGTAGTGTTTCAGAGCTGGCGAAGCCAAAGCAGGAGCGGATGAGCAGGAGTAGGTGGATGACGTCTGGCGCGGAGAAATAACTGCTGAAGTGAAGAGACTGTGGTCAGCAGCTCCGTAAATTGGGGATACTTCCTCAACCCAGGGTGCGCCTGGACGATCCCGACCGCAGCATTCACACTCTCCCAGGTTTTCTTGGGGCCGTGGGAGGTGAGACCCTCATCCACGAAGCCCTGGATGAAACCAGCGGCCCACTCCTCCTCCACGCTCGGGCACCCAGTGACCGATCTCCCTCTGAAAGCTGAAGGCCGGCATGCTGGGGACATGATGTGGGCTCCGAAAAACAGGTGAGTGAAAAAACCAAAAAAAAACCCCCACAAACTAGCAGCAGCTGGGTCTCAACTGGTCAGTGCCTGCTGTCATAAATGACCCTCTGGGGCAGAGAGGAAAGACTCAAGCGTTGGACTGTAGTTTGTAGTATTTTATTAAAGAAAACACGAAGTCCATTAATTGCTCAAAAATAAACTTACAACAGAGGAGAATGGCAAGATGAAAAAACCACAGAGGCGCACGTCGTAACAGGGACGGGGTCCCGATGGAGATTAGTAGATACAATGATGACAACTTTGAGGCACTGACAAGTGAGTAAATGAAAAACAATATTAAATGAGGCAAGCAATTAATCATCACAAATGCCATCAGGTGGATCACATGAGTGGGCAGGAGGCGAGAGAGATTACACAATATCTCATGAATGTCATGAGAGGGAAGGAAACAGGACTGACAGCTTGACAGGAGCACTGCTCATTACCAGAGAAAAACCCAGAAGTGCCCCTGACAGCTGCAGCCCCAGAGAGAGAGAGAGAGAGAGAGAGAGAGAGAGAGCGAGAGAGAGAGAGAGATTTTGATTTTTAAAAGATCTTTAATAAACACACTTGTCCATCAGTCAATACAATTTCTATATCATGCTATGTTACACAGAAAATTAATCCCCCAAAAAACGCCCCAAAAAAAGCTGTCCATCATGAACTGAACAGAGGACATTCTCCAGGGACCAGAGGGTCCTGAAACCTTCCACATCCCCATTCCCCATAAAAAACTGAAAGTCCAGCCTGATTCTGGCTTTAAGTAGCCTCACAAATAAAATTTTGACATCAACATCATTCTCAACATTTTCAAGTTTTCTTCTCCGGCTTACATAGATGGCCAACTTTGCCTGTCCTAAAACAAAGTTCAGTAGTTGACACTTCTGCTTAAAACGACGATTGTACATAAAACCACAAATGAAAACCTGCTTAGAGAAAACTTCCTTAAAAATATGAAAAAGTTTTGTGAGAAGTTCAAAGAGGCCACTCAGGCGCTGACATTCAATAAAACAATGAAAAACAGTCTCCCTAGAGGAACAAAAAACACACTGATCACTGACACTGCTGTTAATCACAGAAACAAAAGCATTGACAGCTATAATACCATGCAGGACCCTCCACTGTAAGTCTCCATGTCTCTTAGGGAGAGGGGCTTTGTAAAGAGCCCTCCAGGCAGGCCGATGCCCTTTTCCTAGTTTAAAATAGGCTCTCCAAGGAGTGTCCACACAGGTGTTCAATCGGTCCTTGTTGAGTGCCATCACCACCAGTCTGTAGAGTGCCTTACCACTGGCTCCTCCAAAGTCCACACCAGTGGGAGCACAGAATGCCAGTAAGGAGCAAGGAGCGACGTCAAAGTCCATATAGAGCGTGAGAGAGGGAAAGGGGTCAGTGCTTTCTGGCTGCAGCGTGCCATTGCTAAAGTCCAAGAGTAGGGAGTGCTCAAGTCCATGAAGCTCCTGTTTCCAGTGTGCAAGAAGACCATCGATGAAACGATTCGACCTGACACCAAGATGAGCTGCTAAAGCTGAGGCGTTGTTGAGGCCAGGACCAGCCAGTTCCACCACTTGCTTCAGAGTGAGAATGTTCCTGGAACACAGCCTATCAAGGAAGGTCCTTCCAACTCCCGGCAGGACACCAAGGCGACCACCAAAAACCAGCGGCTCCCTCAACAACCAGTAGAGGGAATCGCATGGCCCTCTTTGTTTTTTAAAAAGAGTCCACACTGAAAAGAGACTGCGGTAAAAACTGGGTAAAGACAGTGCATTAGAGTTCTTAAAATCCATTAAAAACACAGGGAGGTCTAGCCCAAGCCCAAGGACTCTCTGTAAAATAACACAGGCCAAAGGCCTCCATACCAGGTCCTGGGGGCCCGTCAGCAGTCTCTGTATGAAAGTCAGTCTAAAAGCAGCACCTCTACTAGCTAAATGAATCACTCCTTGCCCCCCCTCCTCTTTGGGAAGAAATAACAGGGCTTGAGGAACCCAGTGGAGTCCACCCCCCCAAAAAAAGTCCACCAAAACAGACTGAATTTTGGACAACAAACCAGCAGGGGGGTCCATGCACATGAGGCGGTGCCACAGGGATGAGGAAACAAGATTATTTAAAATGAGCACTCTTCCTCTAAAAGATATTCTTGGCATCAGCCACTTCCACTTGTTTAGTCTCCCGTTAATCTTCTCTATGACCCCATCCCAATTTTTTTGCTCAAACTGCTGATTTCCAATAAAGACACCAAGATACTTAAAACCTCCTTTTTTCCAAATCAACCCACCCGGCAGCGTAAGCTGATTTTCTAGTTTCTCCCCCACCATCAGAGCCTCGCTTTTTCCCCAGTTTATCTTTGCAGAGGAAAGTTGGCCAAAAAGATTGACACTCCTAACCAGAACGTCAATGTCACTCTGCTTGTTTAGCAGAATGACTACATCATCTGCATAGGCCGACAGCTTGAACGTGGTGTCGCAGCCAGGAAAAGTAACTCCTGATAGATCCCTTCTCAGGCAGTGAAGCAAAGGCTCTATGGCGAGGGAGTACAGCATCCCTGAGAGAGGGCAGCCCTGCCGAACCCCCCTCTGGACTTTTAAAGGGGCAGACAGGCCCCCATTTATCTTCAGCACACTCTCAATGTCACTGTACAAGACCCGTATCCTGGCTATGAAGCCTGGGCTGAACCCAAAAGCTGTTAAAACTGTCCATAAATATTGGTGTTCAACCCGATCAAACGCCTTTTCCTGGTCAATTGAAATCAAACCAGTTTCTACCGCCAATGAACCAGAGACCTCCAAAATATCCCGAATTAAAGTGACGTTGTCACTAATCAGCCTGCCAGGCACACAGTAAGTCTGGTCTACATGAATGAGCTCGCTCATCACCTTTCTCAGTCTTCGGGCCAGAGCTTTTGAGAGAATCTTGTAGTCTGTGCAGAGCAGAGAGACTGGCCTCCAGTTCTTTAGGCTCTGGAGGTCCCCCTTTTTCGGCAACAGTGTGATGATGGCCCTCCTGCAGGTCGTGGGTAGGGTCCCCCTTTCCAAGCTATCTTGGAGAACCTCCAGCAGGTCTGGACCAAGCAGGGGCCAGAATTCCTTAAAAAAGTCCACAGAGAGACCATCTATGCCTGGTGATTTTCCATTCTGGAGGCTCATTAGCGCCGTATGCAGCTCAGACAGAGACAGTGGAGCATCCAAGCCGGCAACAAGGTCCTCTGAGAGCACTGGAAGACCATCAAGGAAAACCTGGCCCAGTGACGTGTCCTCCCTCCACTCTGCTCTAAACAATTCACTGTAAAAGCTAGCAGCGTGTTTCCTGATCTCTGCTGCTGTGGAGATTGTTCTCCCGTCATCGCCCAACAAGGAGTGAATGAGCTTTCTCTGTCCATTTTTCCCCTCCACTCCAAAAAAGTACTGGGAGGGCGAGTCCATCAGAGCTACATCCATGTAGCGTGAGCGGACCAGAGCACCCTGTGCGGTGACCCCTAGCAAGCTAGCCAAGGCTGACCTTTTTAACTTGAGAGCCTCTAAGTGCTCCTGTTTTCCTGTAGAACTGAGCAACTCCTCTAGTTCTACCACCTCAGTCTCCAGAACTTTCAAGGATTGGGTCAAGCTACGAGTGACATTTTGAGTGTACTGTTGGCAGAGTTGTTTTATCTGGGCCTTACCAAAATCCCACCACAATTGGAGAGGACTAAAAGAGGGTTTTTGTTCCCTGTGTGACTTCCAAACATCATGAAAAACCTCTTTAAAAAACACATCATTTAAAAGTGTATTGTTAAAATGCCAAAAAGCACTCTTACACTTTACATTTTCAATAAACACAGAACAAAACAGCAGGCAGTGATCAGTGAAACCAACAGGACAGATACAACTATTTTTAAAAACACTCATTTGATGTTTAAAACCATAAAAACGGTCTAACCTAGCCATAGATAAAAGGTTATCTTTGACATGGCTCCAGGTGTACTGCCTCTGGTCCCCATGATGTGATCTCCACACATCGGCCATTTCATGTGTTTTCACCAGTTCTCTCAGCCTATTGGCAGAAGCAGGGTGAGGCTCCTGATGGTTCCTGTCTAGTCTGTGGTTTAATGTACAGTTAAAATCACCCCCCAGAAATAAAAAACTATTTGGATCACAGGACTTAACCGTATCCGAAAGCACGTCAAAGACCCTGATCCTCTCTGCTCTCTGTGTTGGCACATACACGTTTATAAAAACGAAGTTCACGTTTTCAAACTGTACCTTTAATAAGAGGAAATGACCTCTCACCACCTCTTCTACCTCATAAGAGACAGGCACACAACCCCTAGAGAAAAGTACAGCCACCCCCCCACTGCTACTGGATTTGTGGCTAAAAAAAATGCAGCCATCCCACTCTTTTCTCCAATGGCTCTCAATGTCCACAGTGCTGTGAGTCTCCTGGACCATCAGCACGTCAAGTTTCTTTAAATTAAAAAGCTTGTATAAAGAGGCCCTTTTTACATCATCCCTGGCCCCATTAATATTGAGAGTGCCAATTCTAAGGTGGGGCATTAAAAAGGATAAAAATAGGGTACAGTAAAAAAACACACACATAGCATAAAAGGGAAGAAACAAACTAAGAGTCAACATGACTGTTAGTAATTTGCAATTTCAGTTTAGCAACCAGTTTCTTTAAACGATAAATTTCCTGATCAGTGAAAGTCTCATTCCCATCATTCAGTTTCATAAATTTGCGAGCTGATGCCACGAATAACTCCAGATCTGGAAAGTAATTTTCCACTTTCACAGCTCTGCTCCCCTTAGTCACCTGGAGAATTTGCCTAATTTTAGTAAAACAATAGGAGCTTTGCTCCTCCTGCGTCTGCGTCTGCATCAGTTCAGACTCATCTCCACTTTCGTCAGAAGCGCTCTCATTCAGTAAATCTAAATTCCCAACCCTACTAGATTTAGCAGAGCTCTGCAAGTTTTCCGCACTTTTCCTTTTTTGTGCAGCTTTAAAAGGATCCTCTTCAACAAAACTACATTCCTGCATTTCTTCATGAAACGCAACATTTGTCAAGCAGTGTTTGCTCTGTGTGTCCGCTACAGCCTCAAACCGCTCCTCCCCCGCCTGCAAAGTCTGTTCATTCACGTTCCTTCGTTTAACTGCACTTTTACGTACACCCTCCACCTGTTTACCCCGGGCGACAGGCTCGTCACAATGATCAGAGCTGCCGCCAGACAGAAATTCCCCACCATCACTGTTTGGGGGGGCAACTACCGCGCCCGCCGCGGCCACCCCAGCAGAGGCGGCCGCGGCCGCCCCAGCACAAGCGGACGCGGCCGCGGCCGCGGACGCCCCCGCAGAAGTAGAAGCGGATGCGGATGCGGACGCGGATGCGGATGCGGATGCGGACGCGGATGCGGCCGCAGTCGCGGCCGCGACCGCCCCAGCAGAAGCGGGCGCCGCAGCGGCATCCGCCGCACCACATTTAGCGCTACCCTCCGGACCACCAGAAACAGCGGCGTCACCTTTCTTACCGCCAGTGCTCTTTGTGTTCGCCTTTTCAGGACATGACCTAATAAGATGGCCTTCTGCGCCACACGCAAAACACTTCATGGTTTCAGATGTTGCAAACACCAAGTAGCTAAAGCCGTCAATCCTGAAATTAAAAGACGCGTTCAGTTCAGCAGAGCTGTCTTTCAACACCATGAAACACTGCCTCCTATGACATACAACATGCTTCAGCAGGGGTGATTTACTACCCAGAGAGACCATTCTGATAGGGGACACAACCTGGCCAAAACGGGACAACTCTCTAATCAGCTGATCATTTTTAACGAAAGGAGGAGCGTTTGAGATGGTGATCCTCCTAGACGGATTCGCCAGCGGTAAAACGGGAGTAAAAGTGTCACCTAGGACCACTCCCTGTGCCACCACCTGATCAGCTTTTTCAGTCGAATCCAGAAAGATCACAATTGCGCTGTTCATCCTCGATGCTGATTTTATGCTGCCATGCCCAACCACCTGTCCTACAGCGAGGCTGGCCTCCTCCACAGAACAGGGAACTGTCGGGAGGATTCTCACACCATGACGCCGGGTTAAGCGCTCAAACTCCACACCACCATCAATCACCGGCATGATGCCGGCCGGGAAAAACCGGCAGCAGAAGCTACCGTTCCCCAACACACTCACTCCAACACTCACACCCCAGCACACACACACTCAACCCACTATATTAAACACACACACCTCAAACACACAAGATAGAGAAAAAGTTAGAAAATACAAAGTTTAAAGTACTCACTCGACACCACTCCACACCCCTGCTCCCACAAACGCCCACGCATGCGCACGAGAGAGAGAGAGAGAGAGAGAGAGAGAGAGAGAGAGAGAGAGAGAGAGAGAGAGAGAGAGAGAGAGAGAGAGAGAGAACACAGGAGTGCAAATATAAAATGAAAATTAAAATGACAACAAATGACTGAGGGATAAATACCAGCAAATACGCAATAAAAAAATATACAATGAACATAAACAGGAGAATGGGTAGAACTAAGAAACAATACAAGATATAAGAAAACCAACTCTCTCTCTTCAGTGGTGTATGCAATATAAAAAGAAAAGGAATAAGGCTGGAAAAACAACAGCAGTCTTTATACAGTATTGCTACTCGTAGTGCAAATGGTGACAGAAGATAGACCCAGACCTCCCATAGTGCAAATAAAAATAAAGGATAAACGATGAGACCCAGCAATCTTATATACAGAAAAGTAGAGCAGTAATGCTCGTACTGAAGACAGTGACAGACAGGACTGCACATGATCAATATTGCAATAACAGACAGCAGCAGATACGGCATTTGTGCAAATTGTTGCAGAAAAGTGCAGAGACATACAGCAGCAAATGTATTACTGTTGGTGTACCAGTCTTTCTGTGTCAACAGCTGAGGTAGCTATTGTGCGGGTGAGTGCATTACGGTCCGGGTGGGGTGGGGGTGGGGGAATGGACAGAGTTCAGGGTCCTGATGATCTGATGAACAAAAAGCAGTGTACAATGGCTGGTCACTACATAAGCCAATATATCCCATACAAGGCCAATGGAGCAGTGACAGGAGAGCTTCACATCACAACATAAACTACCTTAAGGTATTTATCACTCTATATATAATTCAAGAAATCTCTGTCTGGGTGTGTGTGTGTCACGATCATAGGACTCGCTAAAAGATCATAGGACTTGCTATGACATCAAAGATCAAAGGCAGGCATCACTCACGATCATGACTTGCTATGACATCATCAAAGATCATAGGACTCGCTATGACATCATCAAAGATCAAAGGCAGGCATCACTGAACAAGTGGTGATGTCAAAGATCAAAGGGAGGTTTCACCATGGTTACTGTTGCCATGGTAATAGTGACTTTCTACGGGCATGCAAAAATGTTTGCTTATACTCGGTTTCTACGGGCATGCATGGGTATGCACTAGTATTTATTAATTCTGCAAAAACGATTTGATTTAATATATATTTACTACAAATTCCATGCAGGTATTCATTTTTTTTTTACCACCGTTAGTCTGTTACATTTTACTGTCTCACCATGATGACGTCATTAACCGTGCCACAAAAACGAGCACAGTAGTGTCCGAAAGCTGTTAATTTTATTGTTATATTGAGTTTACTTTATAGTCCACTATATCTAAATTCACTTCACTAAATTCACTTCAAGTGAGTGAACATTACAAACACAGCAATGGTTTCACACCTGGAGAAAAGGGAGGATCCTGTTCCTAAAAAAGGGAGCCTTACCCCTGTCATATGGAATTGGTTAAGGTTCACACTTTCTGATGACGAACATTTCAGAACTGTAGTCTGAAAAGTGTCTGTTCACAACTGAAAGTGAGCTGAATTGGTGCCAAGGTTTTTTTTCCATAGATCGTATAAAACTCAACATTTCCTGAATTATTTCAAAATAAAAGCCCTCTATAGTAATTCAAGTCAAATAGTTGTTTCTGTTATGCCATCAACTGGATATATGTGTCTGAAAACAGTGGCAGCCAGCCAACATCCATCCATCCATCCATCCATTTTCTACCGCTTTTCTGGAGGTCCGGGTCGCGGAGGCAGCAGTTCAAGCAGAGAAGCCCAGAATTCCTCTCCCCAGCCACCTACTCCAGCTCTTCAGAGATGATACCAAGGCATTCCCAGACAAGCTGGGAGACATAGTCTCTCCAGTATGTCCTGGGTCTGCCCCGGGGACTCCTCCCACTGGGACGTGCCCGAAACACCTCAAGTAGGAGGCATCCAGGAGGCATCCTGATCAGATGCCCAAAACAGCCAACCAACAGTTTTTTTTTTTTTCAAAAGCTGTAAATTACAAACAAAACAAAACAAAACTGTAAAAGACATTCAAATGAAGGAAAAGAAAACAGAAGGTGAGCCTTTTATTTTAAGGATGTTTTCAGCTTTTTCTCTATAGGGTAACTGTAGTAATGGTGGACTCACACTACAATGTTTGGACTGACGTTTACTGCTGTTTTAAAAATCAGAGAAATGAGTCCAAATGTCGGTGAAATTATGTTCATGGGCAGGATTTTTTAAAATCCAGTGCACATCAACTTTATGAATGCTAGCAAGCATTGTGGCAGTGTTTGCCTGTGTTGTATTCATTTTCTATTAGTGGAAGCAAACTTTTGCCAACTTAGGCTAGCGTATATGCAGCAGTTGCCAACTTAGGTCAACTTAAGCAAACGAAAACTCAGGGTAAGTCAGTGTCAGGCAACGCTCATATAAAGGTCAGCATTTGTGGAGGCTTCCTAGCATTCTGGACCTGCTTTTTGACTGTACACATCTGCTTGTTTATAGTTTATTATTAACGCTTGGACTGAAGTTGAGAAAACTCAGACTTTTTTTCTTGAGAGAGAGACTGAACAACTTATTTTTACTAAAACAAGAAAAAGTTTATACAAAACAATGCCTCAAGGAAAAATGGCACAGTTTAAAAAAAAAAAAAAAACTGCATTAAATGTCCTTTAGCTTTTGACATCACATCAGTGATTTTTGATCCCCACAATGAAAGTCCCCTCATGGATCATCACCTTATCGTGGTGGGGGATTTGCATATGCTAGTGATCCCAGGAGCTATGTTGTCTGGGGCAATTTGCCTCGGGTAGGGTCACCCAAGATAAACTGGTCCTGGGAGAAGGGCCAGACTAAGAGCGATCCAACATACTCACATGATGAATGCTAAAACAAGGATTCAGTGTACCCCGCCCGGTATGGGGTTACCGGGGCCCCACCCTGGAGCCAGGCCTGGGGAAGGGACTCGATGGCTGGTGCCTGGTGGCCGGGTTTCCGCCCATGGGACCCGGCCAGGCTATGCCCGAAGGAGTTATATGGGTCCATCCTCCAGTGGGCTCACCACCTGCAGGAGGGACCATGGGGGTCAGGTGCTATGTGGATCAGGTGGCGGTCGAAGGCGGAGACCATGGCGGTCTGATCCCAGACTTCCTAAACTGGCTTTTGGGACGTGGAATGTCACCTCTCTGGTGGGGGAGAAGCCTGAGCTGGTGCATGAGGTTGAGAGATATCGGCTCGATATAGTCGGCCTCAACTCAACACTCAGTTTCGGTTCTGGAACCAGTCTCCTGGAGAGGGGCTGGAGTACGGCCTACTCTGGAGTTGCCCCAGGTGAGAGGCGGCGAGCAAGGGTGGGTATTCTTATATCCCCACCTTGCTGACTCTATATTGGAGTTTTCCCCGGTGGACAAAAGGGCTGTTTCCCTGCGCCTTTGGGTTGGGAAAAGGGTCCTGACCATCATTTGTGCCTACGCACCAAATGATGGTTCAGAGTACCCACCCTTTTTGGAGTTTCTGAATGGGGTGATGGCGAGTGCTCCTCTTGGAGACTCCATTGTCCTACTGGGGGACTTCATTGTGCATGTGGGCAACAACAGTGAAACCTGGAGGGGGGGGTGATTGGGAGGAACGGCCTGCCCAATCTAACCCCGAGTGGTGTTCAGTTATTGGACTTCTGTGCTAATCACAGTTTGTCCATAACGAACACCATGTTCAAGCATAACGGTGCCCACATGTACACCTGGCACCCGGACACCCTAGGTCGCAGGTCGATGATCGATTTTGTTATCGTGTCATCAGACCTGCGACCGTATGTCTTGAACACTCGGATAAAGAGAGGTGCAGAGCTGTCAACTGATCACCACCTGATGGTGAGTTGGATCCAATGGCAGGGTAAGACGCCATTTAGACCTGGTAGACCCAAACGTATAGTGAGGGTGTGCTGGGAATGTCTGGCTGAGGCCCCTGTCCGGGAGGTCTTCAACTCCCACCTCCGGTTAACTTCAACCACATTCCGAGGGAGTCTGGAGACATGGAGTCTGAATGGGCCATGTTCTCCACCTCCATTGTTGAAGTAGCTGCCCAGAGCTGCGGCCACAAGGTCATTGGTGTATCTTGTGGAGGCAACCCCCAAAACAAGTGGTGGATACCAGTGGTGAGGGGGACCATTAAGCTGACGAAGGAGTCCTATCAAGCTTGGTTGTTTTGTGGGACTCCCGAAGCAACTGAGTTGTACTGGCAGGCCAAGCGGAGTGCAGCTCGGGTGGTTGCTGAAGCAAAAGCTCGGGTGTGTGAGGAGTTTGGTGAGGCCATGGAACAAGACATTCAGTCGGCATCAAAGAGATTCTGGCAAACTGTCCGGCGGCTCAGGAGGGGGAAGCAGCTTCCTGTCCACACTGTGTATGGTGCGGCTGGGGCGCTGCTGACTTCGACTGGGGATATCGTCAGGCAGTGGAAGGAATACTTCAAGCATCTCCTCAATCCCACTGACACACCTTCCACAGAGGAAGCAGGGCTTGAGGACGAGGGGGACGACTCACCCATCACTGAGGTCACAAAGGTGGTTAAAAATCTCTTTGGTGGCTGGGCCCCGGGGGTGGACGAGATTTTCCCTGAGTATCTCAAGGACTTGGATGTTGTAGGGCTGTCATGGTTGACACACTTCTGCAACATTGCGTAGAGGTTGGGGAGGGACAGTGCCTTTGGCATGGTAAACTGGGGTGGTGGTTCCCCTCTTTAAAAAGGGGGACCGGAGGGTGTGCTCCAACTTTAGAGGGATCACACTCCTCAGCCTCCCTTGGAAGGTCTATACCAAGGGACTGGAGAGGAGAGTCTGGCTGTTGGTTGAACCTCGGATTCAGGAGGAGCAGTGAGGTTTTCGTCCTGGCCGTGGCACATCGGACTCACTCTTTACACTCTTGAGAATCCTCGAGGGATTGTGGGAGTTTGCCCAACCAGTTTGCATGTATTTTGTGAACTTGGAGAAGGCATTCGACCGCGCCCTCATGGTTTTTGTAGGGGGTGTTTCGGGAGTATGGGGTATCGGGCTTGTTATTACGAGCTATCCGGTCTCTATATGACCGTTGTGAGAGTTTTGTTTATATTGCCAACACTCCATCGGACTCATTCCCAGTGAGATCCTGTTCATAATTTTTTATGGACATGATTTCGAGGCACAGCCAGGGAACAGAGGGTGTCTGCTAGGCGACCACAGGATCTCATCTCTATTGTTTGCAGATGATGTCCTGTTGGCTTCATCCAGCAATGACCTATAGATACAGCCGTGGACAAAATTGTTGGTACCCCTCTGTTAATGAAAGAAAAACCCACAATGGTCACAGAAATAACTTGAATCTGACAAAAGTGGTAATAAATAAAAATTCTAGGAAAATTAACCAATGAAAATCAGACAAGTTTTGAATTGTGGTTCAACAGAATTACTTGAAAAAACAAACTCATGAAACAGGCCTGGACAAAAATGATGGTACCCCTAGAAAAGATTGAAAATAATGTGACCATAGGGACATGTTCAACCAAGATGTGTCCTCTAATTAACATCACAGGTGTCTACAAACTTGTAATCAGTCAGTCGGCCTATTTAAAGGGTGACAAGTAGTCACTGCGCTGTTTGGTGACATGGTGTGTACCACACTAAACATGGACCAGAGGAAGCAAAGGAGAGAGTTGTCTCAGGAGATTAGAAAGAAAATTATAGACAAGCATGTTAAAGGTAAAGGCTATAAGACCATCTCCAAGCAGCTTGATGTTCCTGTGACTACAGTTGTACATATTATTCAGAAATTTAAGATCCACGGGACTGTAGCCAACCTCCCTGGACGTGGCCGCAGGAGGAAACTTGATGAAAAATGGAAGAGACGGCTAATATGAATGGTAACAAAAGGGCCCAGAACAACCTCTAAACACACTCATGGTGAACTCCAAGGTCAAGGTACATCAGTGTCAGATCGCACCATCCGTCATTGTTTGAGCCAAAGTAGACTTCACGGGAGACAACCAAGGAGGACACCACTGTTGAAAACAAGTCATAAAAAAGCCAGACTGGAATTTGCCAAACTGCATGTTGACAAGCCACAAAGCTTCTGGGAGAATATCGTATGGACAGACCAGACAAAACTGCAACTTTTTGGCAAGGCA
Organism: Pholidichthys leucotaenia; assembly: GCA_020510985.1. NCBI lineage: Eukaryota > Metazoa > Chordata > Actinopteri > Cichliformes > Pholidichthyidae > Pholidichthys > Pholidichthys leucotaenia. The sequence continues at coordinate 327,335,998 of CM035840.1, read as the reverse complement.
CATCAGCTCTATGTTCACAGACGCAAAAATGAAGCATACCAAGAAAAGAACACTGTCCCTACTGTGAAACATGGAGGAGGTTCTCTTGTGTTCTGGGGCTGCTTTGCTGCATCTGGCACAGGGTGTCTTTAATCTGTGCAGGGTACAATGAAATCTCAAGACTATCAAGGTATTCTAGAGAGAAATGTGCTGCCCAGTGTCAGACAGCTTGGTCTCAGTCACAGGTCATGGGTCTTGCAACAGGATAATGACCCAAAACACACAGCTAAAAACACCCAAGAATGGCTAAGAGCGAAACATTGGACTATTCTAAAGTGGCCTTCTATGAGCCCTGATCTAAATCCTATTGAACATCTGTGGAAGGAGCTGAAACATGCCGTCTGGAGAAGGCATCCTTCAAACCTGAGACAACTGGAGCAGTTTGCTCATGAGGAGTGGGCCAAAATACCTGCTGAGAGGTGCAGAAGTCTCATTGACAGTTACAGAAATCGTTTGATTGCAGTGATTGCCTCAAAAGGTTGTGCAACAAAATATTAAGTTAAGGGTACCATCATTTTTGTCCAGGCCTGTTTCATGAGTTTGTTTTTTAAAATAATTCTATTGAACCACAATTCAAAAGCATTGTCTGATTTTCATTGGTTAATTTTCATAGAATTTTTATTTATTACCACTTTTGTCAAATTCACGTTATTTCTGTGACCATTGTGGGTTTTTCTTTCATTAACAGAGGGGTACCAACAATTTTGTCCACATGTGTAGAAGCGGTTGAAATGAGCTTCCTTCGTAAGATTGCTGGACTCACCCTTAGAGAAAGGGTGAGGAGCTCAGTCATCTCGGAGAGGCTCAGAGTAGAACCGCTGCTCCTCCACATTGAAAGGAGCCAGTTGAGGAGGTATGGGCATCTGATTAGGACGCCTCCTGGACGCCTCCCACTTCTGGTGTTTCGGGCACATCCCAGTGGGAGGAGACCCTGGGGCAGACCCATGACTCACTGGAGAGACTATGTCTGCCACCTGGTCTGGGAACGCCTTGGTATCCTTTCTGAAGAGCTGGAGCAGGTGGCTGGGGAACTCAGAACTCAGAACAGATTTATTGCCAAGTACATTCACAGTAAACAACTGATAAACATACGAGGGATTTGACTTGACACTGAAAACGACATAGTTGGCATTTCCAGTGACGCGGCAGCGTCGGTAACGCGCCTGTCAGCAGACTAGGAACAGGAAGCATGAGGGAGGAAAAGGATAAACACAATAGGAGAGAGCAAAAAAGCATTGATTGTCAGAATACCGGTCATAAATGATCAATATTATGATTACAAGAAAAAAAAGCTCTCAATGCACAAGTAGCAGACAATAGAATCTATACAAGGACACAGAGAGAGCAGTGAATGAATAATCTTCTCATCAGTTTATTGAGTCAGTGTGAGTGTGGTGTTGAGTGAAGGTGTTTATATCAGTTGAGAACAACAAAGTCTCTTCAGCAGGAGATGTTATGTCTAGCGACTGGCGCTTGTGTCCTTGCACAGCAGATGGAAGTTTGCCAGACAGCTGGCTGTCCATGAGAGTCAATGCAGCTCACATGTTTTGAAAACAAAAACTGCAGATAATCTGGAGGACTTGATTGTAAGGGCAGGTCAATAAGTTGAATAGTGCTGACTTCAGAGAAAGAAACTTTATATTCTCTTACAGATTCAGTACTTAAATCCTTCATTGCTGGACGTTGAATTCTTCATGGACGGCTCTCAGCGTGATCATGATGTAATCCATTTTCCTAGACAGTTCTCCATTAGCCGCTGTCAGAGTCCTGCCCAATTGGTCAATTTGATGGTTAAGCCTCGCCGGGTCAGCATTTTGATAGGCTCCGTCCATCTTCATCAATTTACGGTACACCAGAACAATCCCAGATCCAATCAGTAAGATTCCGATGACCATTGCTACAAAGATGTATAAATCTTCAACATCTTCGATAGAGAGATCACACAGGCACAAGAGTTTCCAATTACTTGTGTCCTTCAAATAGCCCGTGGCCGCTGTTCCTGCAGGGCAAACTGCCTCCCCCGGGGCACTTTTCCTCGTTGAAAAAATAGTGTCAATTGCGTTCAAAGCCCAGCTTATTAAATCCATAATTTCGTTCGATAATCAGCAGTAGGGACACGCAGACAGACAATAGCAAGCTGGGATCCAGTCAGTTAGGGGAGGAGAGAGATAAAGAGCCAGAGCTGGAGAGAAAGAAAAAGCGTCTGCTCTCTTTGGAAGGCGGAAGTGAAGAGGGAAGGGGAGAGGGAAGACTGGGCTTCTCTGGCTGAACTGCTGCATCTGTGACCCGGACCTCCGGAAAAGTGGTAGAAGATGGACGGACGGATGGACGGACGGATGGATGGATGGATGGATAGATGGACAATGAAAGTCGAACTAATAAATCCTTGAGGATTACACACAGAACAGAAAAAACCCCAGCAAATTTTGCAATGAGAAGATTTTTTTTTTTCTTTTGGGCTGTCACATTTGTTGGGATTATATCCATATTTTGCCTTTTTTTTATTCCCCTTTTGCTTCTCTGGGCCTTTGGCATTCCAGCACCATGGACAGCGACACTACTTCAGCATTTCTCCTTTGTTTTTGACACATATGCATTCATCTGTGTTTGTGCATGTATGTATGAAAAGTGAGTTTTGTCTAAAAACATCTGCTTCCGCCAGTGTTTCAGTCGACATTCACCAATGAAGCCTAACTTAGGCTGACTTAGACTAGCTCTGCACAACTTAGCCCAGCACTCAGGAACTTATACAAATTGAGCACAACTTTCACCAATGCTTACGTCGGTAAATTTTCAGCATGTTGAAAATTTTCAATGAACACAATGTTCACCAACGAGCACCAACTATCATTAATTTTTGCCAACTTCTGCCAGCAGAGCCAGACACTTACCACAACGTCAGTAGACGTCCAAACGTAGTGTGAATACAACTTTTGTAAGGTGGGTTTGCACCTTGTGTATTCAACTTAATAATAGAGGACTCTTTTAATTTTAATAAGTTAATTTTATGAAAGGTTGGCGCTATATTCTAAATTTGTGGATCCATCTTTGATCAAAGCTTTATTTATATGGTTTTGTTCGGTTTGCAATTGTCAGATTCTTTTCACTGGCTGCCCGCACTGTCAGAGAATAATGAGGGATCTGGGGAAGAAGTGAAAAAAATATTTTAGCTTGTAAGAGGTGTGATTAGAGCTGCTGCTTGTGAAAAGAGGGGGAAAAAAATCATGTTTTTCATTGATTTTTCCACTCTGACCTCCTCTCTGTCCAGCGCAGTACAGTACATTTCACTGCTGCGAGGGTGAATAGAGAATATGGAAAATATGGGGAAAAAAAGGGTTTTGTTTGAAATAAAAGGAACTGATTCGTCATAATTTCTTGTGGTTGGTCTGTCTGTCTGTCTGTCCATCTGTCTGTCTGTCTGTCTGTCTATCCATCTATCCATCCATCCATCCCCATATCCCCTGAATCGAATCCTGAATCAAATGTGGCATGAAAAAAAATCTGGAATTTTTTGGAGGGAGGCCATATTTCCCAAGCCTCCAACTCCATGTAATGGTTTAAATTGTTCATGTTTTCTGTTCATCTAAACAATGAACTAAGTTAATTTTTTACTCTTTAATGTTGAATGCAAGAGACTGCCCTCCACCTCTAAATGGTTTTAACTCCCCCATTACATAAATAGAGCTCCCCACAACACAATCTTACATAGGGACCCCAAAAACCTAATAACATCCCTGATTAAAGGTGACTAGATGAGCTGCTTGTTCTCCTCACACACACAGACACACACACACACAAAACACAGTCTGAAAATGAGCCGGCCTCTGCATATTTTTCCATCGAGTTGTCAAATCTCACACATGAATGCAACTGCCGCATCCTCCCTCAGGACAGCAGAGGGATATTTCTGGGAGCTGATGTGCAAGCGATTCATTTCTCGGCATGCGGGATGAATTTCTCCAGTTATTTGTCTGCCACCGACCTATCAGGCGTTGCCTTTTTGTTGATGCAGTGCTGTGTGTGAGGTTTGCTTCCAAGTGTAGGCGGCAGAGCTGTTAAATTTTCTTTAGGGCAGGGGTGCCCAATCTTGTGCCATGAAGGGCCAATACCCTGCAGGTTTTCTCTTCTACCCAGTCTGTTCAGCAGGGGTTTTCACTTACCAGCAATCAGTAGGAAGAAATTCAGTGAAATCTGCTGAAGACATTGGTTGAAGGTAAAGCCTGCAGGATCTTGGCCTTCCATGGCACATGATTGGACACCCCTGCTTTAGGGAGTTCCCAGAGGAAGCACATGTGGTTATGGTTCACAGCACAAAGAAAAAATGTGCCTGTGGTGTTTTGAAGGGTCAAATTCAATTAAATGAAACTTAATTCATTAAGACCTGTGAAAACACATTTACCTTTTTAGAAAGGGCTCAGAGAGCACATACAACGGGGAAAATAAGTATTGAACACGTCAACATTTTTCTCATTAAACATATTTCTGATCGCACCACTGACCTGAGATTTTCACCAGATATCAGTAACAACCCAAGTAATCCATACATAGAAAGAAATCAAGGCAACTGTGTTCACATAACAAGTTTAATTTAATAAAGTGGAATGACACAGAGAATAAGTATTGAATACACTTGGTGAAATTCATTTAATATTTAGTAGACAAGCCTTTGTTGGTAATAACAGCTTCCAGACGTCTCCTATATGGAGAAACTAGGTGCAGGCATTGCCCAGGAATGATTTTAGGCCATTCTTCCACGCAAACCGTCTTCAAATCTTGAAGGTTCCGTTGGTGTCTTCAATGAACTCTGATCCTCAGTTTGTTCTATAGATTTTCAATTGGATTCAGATCAGGTGACTGACCGGGCCATTCTAGCAGCTTTATTTTCCTTCTCTGGAACTAGTTGCGTTTCCTTGGCTGTGTGTTTGGGATCATTGTCTTGCTGAAATGTTCACCCTCGTTTCATCTTCAGCATCTTGGCGGATGGCAACAGTTTCTTATCAAGGATGTCTCTGTACATTTGTCCATTCATCTTTACTTCAGTTATATGAAGTCTGCCTGTACCATGTGCTGAAAAACATCCTCACACCATGATGTTCTCACCTCCAAACTTCATTGTTGGTATGGTGTTTTGGGGCTGATGTGCAGTGCCATTTCTCCTCCAAACATGCTGTGTGTTGTGACATCCAAAAAGCTCAATTTTGGTCTCATCTGACCAGATTATATTCTCCTAGTATTTTACTGGCTTGCTCAAATGTTGTGCAGCAAACTTTAAATGAGCTTTAACATGCTTTTTCTTCAGCAGTGGAGCCTTGCAAGGTGAGCAGGCATGTCAGCTGAGCGCATTACTCATTGTTTTCTTTGAAACAGCAGTACCTGCTAACTCCAGGTCTTTCTGAAGCTCCCCACAAGTGGTCTTTGGCTCTTGGATAACTCTTCTGATAATTCTTTTGACTCCTCTGTCAGAAATCTTGGTAGGAGCTCCTGGCCATGGCCAGTTTATGGTAAAATGATGTTCTTTCCACTTACAAATGATGGCTCCAACAGTGCTCACTGGAACATTCAGCAGTTTAGAAATGCACCTGTAACCAATGCCATCATTATATTTTGCAACAATGAGGTTGCAAAGGTCCCCTTGTCCCCTTGGAGTTGGAGCACACCCTCCAGTCCCCTTAGGGGCCAGAGGGTGTGCTCCAACCACACTCCTCAGCCTCCCTGGGAAGGTCTATGCCAAGGTACTGGAGAGGAGAGTCCAGCCGTTGGTCAAACCTTGGATTCAGGAGGAGCAATGTGGTTTTCGTAGATGGCCGCGGCACATCGGACCAGCTCTTTACCCTCTCGAGAATCCTCGAGGGTTCGTGGGAGTTTGCCCAACCAGTTTATATGTGTTTTGTGGACTTGGAGAAGGCATTTGACCGCGTCCCTCATGGTTTTTGTGGGAGGTGCTTTGGGACTGTGGGGTATCGGGCTTGTTGTTACGAGCTATTCGGTCTCTGTACGACCATTGTGAGAGTTTGGTTTGTATTGCCAATACCTGATCGCACTCATTCCCAGTGAGAGCTGGACTCCGCCAGGGCTGCCTTTTGTCACCGATCATGTTCATACACACCACAGGGAGAACATGCAAACTCCACACAGAAAGGTTCCTACCCCTACCAGAATGGGTATTCAAACCTGGACCCTTCTAGGCAACAATGCTATCCACTGTACCACTGTACCTGTGTCCTTTTGTAAGAGGAGGACTCACGAGGATCACCTCATCATCTCACTTTATAAATAAACTTTACTTACTTACTTACTTAGTTGCTGCCTCTATACTGGAGTTTTCCCCGGTGGACGAAAGGGTTTTTTCCCTGTGCCTTTGGGTTGAGAAACAGGTCCTGACCATCATTTGTGCCTATGCACTAAATGATGGTTCAGAGTACCCACCCTTTTTGGAGTTTCTGACTGGGGTGCTGGAGAGTGCTCCTCTTGGAGACTCCATTGTTCTACTGGGGGACTTCAATGCTCACATGGGCAACAACAGTGAAACCTGGAGGGGGGTGATTGGGAGGAACAGCCTGCCCAATCTGAACCCGAGTGGTGATCAGTCACTGGACTTCTGTGCAAACCACAGTTTGTCCATGACAAACACCATGTTCAAGCATAAGGGTGTCCATATGTACACCTGGCACCAGGACACCCTAGGTCGCAGGTTGATGATCGATTTTGTTATTGTGTCATCAGACCTGCGACCGTATGTCTTGGACACTCAGGTAAAGAGAGGTGCAGAGCTGTCAACTCATCACCACCTGGTGGTGAGTTGGATCCGATGGCAGGAGAGGATGCCATTCAGACCTGGTAGACCCAAACGTATAGTGAGGGTGTGCTGGGAACGTCTGGCTGAGGCCCTGTCAACTCCCACCTCTGGAAGAACTTCAGCCACATTCTGAGGGAGTCTGGAGACATGGAGTCTGAATGGGCCATGTTGTCCATCTCCATTGTTGAAGCAGCTGTCCAGAGCTGCGGCCGCAAGGTCGTTGGTGCATCTCATGGTCCTCGAACCAAGTGGTGGACACCAGTGATGGGGGGGGGGGGGAATTAAGCTGAAGAAGGAGTCCTATCAAGCTTGGTTGGATTGTGGGACTTCTGAAGCAGCTGAGGTGTACCAGCAGGCCAAGCGGCATGCAGCTCGGGTGGTTGCTGAAGCAAAAACATGGGTGTGGGAAGAGTTCGGTGAGGCCATGGAACAAGACATTCGGTTGCCCTCAAAGAGATTCTGGAAAACTGTCCGGTGTCTCAGGAGGGGGAAGCAGCTCCCTGTACACACTGTGTATGGTGTGGCTAGGGCGCTGCTGACTTTGACTGGGGATATCATCGGGCGGTGGAAGGAATCCTTCGAGGATCTCCTCAATCCCACTGAAACACCTTCCACAGAGGAAGCAGGGCTTGTGGAAAAGGGGGACAACTTGCCCATAACAGTGACTGAGGTCACCAAAGTAGTTAAAAAACTCTTTGATGTCTGGGCCCCGGGGGTGGACGAGATTTACCCTGAGCACCTCAAGGCCCTGGACGTCGTAGGGCTGTCATGGTTGACACACCTCTGCAACATTGCATGGAGATTGAAGGCAATGCCTTTGGCATGGCAAACTGGGGTGGTGTTTCCACTATTCAAGAAAGGGTGTGCTACAACTTTAGAGGAATCACACTCCTCAGCCTTCCTGCGAAGGTCTATGCCAAGGTACTGGAGAGGACAGTCCAGCCATTGAATTCAAACTTCAGATTCACAAGGAGCAATGTGGTTTTCAGCCTGGCTGTGGCACATTGGACCAGTTCTTTACCCTCTCGAGAATCCTCAGGGGTTCGTGGGAGTTTGCCCAACCAGTTTACATGTGTTTTGTGGACTTGGAGAAGGCATTTGACAGCATCCCTCATGGTTTTTGTGGGGGATGCTTCGGGAGTATGGGGTATCGGGCTTGTTGGTTCAAGCTATCAGGTCTCTATACGACCATTGTGAGAGTTTAGTTTGCTTTGCCAACACTCGGTCGGACTCATTCCCAGTGAGAGTTGGACTCCGCCAGGGCTGCCCTTTGTCACCGATCTTGTTCATAATTTTTATGGACATGATTTCTAGGCACAGCCAGGGAACGGAGGGTGTCATGCTTGGTGACCACAGGATCTTATCTCTGTTGTTTGCAGATGATGTCCTGCTGGCTTCATCCAGCAATGACCTACAGGTCTTACTGGGATGGTTTGCTGCCGAGTGTGAAGCGGCTGGGATGAGAATCAGCGCCTCCATGTCCGAGTCCATGGTCCTCAGCCGGAAAAAGGTGGCTTGTCCTCTCCAGGTTGGGGACAAGCCCCTGCCCCAAGTGGAGGAGTTTAAGTATCTTGGGGTCTTATTCACGAGTGAGGGGAGACTGGCGCGAGAGATTGACAGACGGATCGGAGCGGCACCTGCAGTGATGTGGATGTTGTACTGGTCCGTTGTGGTAAAGAGGGAGCTAAGCTCTAAGGCAAAGCTGTCGATTTACTGGTCAATCTTTGTTCCTACCCTCACCTATGGTCATGAGCTTTGGGTAATGACCGAAAGAATGAGATTGCTGATACAAGTGGTTGAAATAAGCTTTTCTGTAGGATTGCAGGACTCGCCCTTAGATATAGGGTAAGGAGCTCAGACATCTGGGCAATGCTGGATTAAGGAGGTTGTGGGCCCCTGGGCTAGAGCAATTTTTGGGGCCCTCCCACATATAATGTATGGGGGTGTGATATGCAAAATGGCTATGTTTACATGCACAGCAATAAAAAGTTTATACCGTGTTTTTGGGACTATAAGGTGCACCGGACTATAAGGCGCACTATCAATGAACGGTCTATTTGATGGTCTATTTTCATACATAAGGCGCACCGGATTATAAGGCGCATTAAAGCGAGGTAGTCGGAGCCGGGAAAAAATTTTTTTGCGTGCATGGAAAGAAAATCCTCTCTATAGTCATTATAGACACATATAGCGTGATTGTCTGCGAGTGTTGAATGACCTGCTCCATGAGCAGGCGGAACATTTTTAGTCCAGTGGCTGTTTACATCGCCATATTGGCCAGAATATCACTCGGTACTCGATATGACTCGGTATCCGGCAGAGAGCGAGCCGTATTTACAGCCATAAATACGTATTTACAGCCGTATTTACGATGCCGAAATTTCACATACAAATCTTAATATACGTGTTCTATACACCATCGGCTTTTGGGTATCGACTACCTCGCGAGGTAGTATCGACTACCTCGCGAGGTAGTCGGATCTGGGAATTTTTATTTTTTTTTGCGTGCATGGAAAGAAAATCCTATCTATAGTCATTATAAACACATATAGCGCGATTGTCAAATACATAGTTACGATTGTCAAATACGGCTCGCTCTCTGCCGGAGAGCGAGCCGTATTTACAGCCGTAAATACGTATTTATAGCTGTATTTACTGCTCCCGTTTACAGCTAAACGGGACCATGAGCAGGCGGAACGTTTTTAGTCCGTGGCTGTTTACATCGCCATATTGGCCAGAATATCGCTCAATACTCGATATCGAGTACGATACCGATACGGCTCGCTCTCTGCCGGAGAGATCTGTATATACTTTTATTTATTTATTTATTTATTTTCTACTCGTTTTAGTTCTGCATTTAATATGAACCCTGAGTTTGAAATAAACGTTTGAATTTGAATTGAATCTGAATATCATTTTTGAATATTAATTACAGCTAAAGAGGAGCAGTTTCGATCCACGATCCATTGGCAGATAGTGGCGTAACTTGCTAGCAATTTAACTTTGAACGACCTGCTGACACCAATATAGCGGTTGGAGTTCTTTGGTTAATCCACCCGGAATGATAGCAAGCTCCGAATTAGTTTGCTTCACTTGGGTTTTGACAGTATCGGTGAGATGGGCGCGCATGGAGTGGCAGATCAATAGGGATGGAGATTTGTGGAAAAAGCCCTCCAGCCATTATGTTGAAGCACATATTACTCCGCGAGGCTCCTGACTACCGTAATGCTCCGAAAATCCCTCAAGCGGTTCGGCTTCGTAACTTACCAAAGTCGTACTAAAACATTTTTGACAGATTTTTGAGCGCCGTGTACCACATAAAATTGGTTCGAGGTCAGTAAGCACAACCAGAATTAATACATAAGGCGCACCGGATTATAAAGCGCACTGTCGATTTTTGAGAAAATTAAAGGATTTTAAGTGCACCTTATAGTCCAGAAAATACGGTAATCGTTTTTCTAGAGTTACAGTATCTGATTATTAAAGTAGTGATGTAAAAACAATAATTAGAGAAAAGGTAATTATTGTGTTATGAGAAATTACATTAAAACATGTAGTTTATTGTCCAATAACCTCTTTATTCAGTGCATGTAAAAATGTCAAATCCAATTATTACCATTTTCTCATTATTCCTGTTTATCGGATTACTGTGGGCATGTCGTCAGGGTCATTGATGGATCACCTGGACCTTCAAGGTCCTAAATTACTAAATAAAGAATGACCACAAAGTTCTAGGTTTATCATAAACAGCAGAAAATATAGTGCCATTGTAGAAGAGCTTGGAAGAACGAGGCGATGTGATATATAAACCAAAGTTTATTATCAGCTCCTCTAACAAGTCTCATCCTAGTGCAGCAGCAGAAGAAGGAAAAAGAGACCAAACACCTCCGGCTCTAAGAACTTATACTTGCACATAACAAAAGACATGCAAATCCAAAGCTGACATCCCTCCTTATCTTAATCCCCCCATTGTCTTTGTACTCCTCCTCATGGCCCTGGGGGGTCAGGGCAGCTCCTCCGGTCTCCACCGCAGTGCCTGGGAAACTCTTTAATCCTCACTGGCGGTTGAGAGTCTTTGTCCTGTTCTGAGGTGTGAAGTCGCCTTACATATGTAATCACCAAACATTCTCACATGCTTCAACATATGTAGGTTATGGAATATATGATTAATATAGACCACAGCCCCCCCAAACGACTAAGAAAAGGACAATAGAAAAATTCACAGTTTAAGATAATTACTATGACATACTAACTGCTACACCTCTTGCCACAGAAGAAACTTTCCAGCAGCCATGCTCCTAAGAGAGTTCAGTGGTAATCATAACAGCATAGTAATATCACAAGTCGGTCCTAAACTGTTACAGCACAATTAGTGAACAACTGTTGAGTAGTTTGCATCAGTCCCTGTGCTGTCTGGGTTTTAATCTTCTCCCGAATCTGCTGTGGGTCCGCTTGGGCGTCCTGCTGGGACCTTCCTGTAAGGAATCTGCAGCTTGGGGAGGAGAGTGATTAATTGTTCCCTGCAGGGGGGCTGAGTCTTTTCTCTTGGGGGGGTCTACCCCGCCGAGGTGCTCTCGCCAACTGTGCAGGTTCGTCTCTCAACAAGAAGGCAGGTTTAAGTCTGTCAATGCTGACTGTTTCTTTTCTATCCCCAAAATCAAGCACAAAATGCTTATCACCAGGTTCCAGCACTCTGAATGGCCCATCGTATGCTGGGCGGAAAGTTGGTTTTAAAGCTTCATGCCTAACAAAAACGAATTCAGCGTTTTTTAAAGCTTGGGGGACAAAAACCCGTGGAAAAGAGTGATGTGCCGGTCCGGGGAGAGAGTCCGGTCCATTGCTGCCTAAAAACCTCGAGGCTGGAAGATGCCCTGGCTCTGGGTTCTCTGGTAAAAATTCACCTGGGAGCCTGAGAGGTTGTGCAAAAACTAATTCTGCTGGGGAGGCGTCTAGATCCTCTTTGGGCGCAGCACACAACCCCAATAAAACCCAGGGAAGTTTATTTACCCAATTTGTATCCGTTAGTGAGGCTCTGAGGGCGGCCTTTAAAGATCTGTGAAAACGCTCGCATAACCCATTAGCCTGAGGGTGATAAGCGGTGGTGCGGTGAATTGTTGCCCCTAAGCTGCTGGACATGGCTGACCAAAGCTCCGAGACAAATTGAGGCCCCCTATCGGACGTGATGTCCGATGGGATGCCGAAACGTGCCACCCAGTTTGTCAAAAAAACGCGAGCGACTTCCTCCGCTGTGGTTGACGCCAGAGGGACTGCCTCTGGCCAGCGCGTGGCGCAGTCTATCATTGTTAACAGGTGTGTGAAACCTTGGGAGGAAGGTAGTGGTCCCACGAGGTCGACATGAACGTGGTCGAACCTTCTAGCAGGGATTGGAAAAGGCTCCAGAGGGGCTTTTGTGTGTTTGTGTATTTTGGCGCGTTGACAGGAAATGCAAGTTTTTGCCCATTCTTTTACGTTTTTGCGCAGGCCAGGCCACACAAACTTTTCGGCGACCATTTTAACCGAGGCACGCACACCTGGGTGCGCGAGGGAGTGAATTGAGTTGAAAATACGGCGGCGCCATGTAGCTGGGACTAACGGGCGCGGTCGGCCGGTTGAGATATTGCAAATTAGGGGGGGCACGCCGTCGCGTAAACCCCTTTCCTCCAGCCTTAACCCTGTTGGTCCAGACAAGAGTGCGCACACGTCCGCGTCACTACTTTGTTCCTCTGCCATGGCTGCATAATCTATCCCTGCATGGATTGGGGCCACGTATGTGTCCGCGTTGGTGAAGAGTTCCGCGGCTGAGGTAGTATAATCTGTCTCCTCGCGCTGTGACATCGTCAGAGCGCGAGAGAGGCAGTCTGCTACCACGTTAAGTTTGCCTGCCACATGTCGAATGTCTGTGGTGAACTCTGAAATCGCAGCCAGCTGTCTTTGTTGCCTGCCTGACCACGGTTCGGAAATTTTAGCCATAGCAAAGGTGAGCGGTTTGTGGTCTACAAAAGTCGTGAAACTCCGCCCTTCTAATCAGAACTGGAAGTGGCGGATGGATAAATGAAGCGCTAGCAGCTCCCTGTCAAAAGTGCTGTATTTACGCTCGGTTTGGTTTAGCGATTTGCTGAAGAATGCCAAAGGTTGCCAGATTCCGCTGACATGTTGTTCTACAACTGCCCCTATAGCTAGGTCCGAAGCATCTGTGGTTAGCGCAATGCGGGCCGAGGGATCGGGGTGAACCAACAATGTGGCATTAGCTAGGGCGCTTTTAACTTCCGCGAAGGCGCGTTTGCGCTCCGGGGTCCATTCGACCGCGTTGGAAGCTTTTTGTTTTCTGAGCGCGTCATATAGGGGCTGCATGAGCTGAGCTGCGTGGGGGAGGAAACGGTTGTAAAAATTAACCATTCCTAAAAATTCTTGCAGCGATTTGACCGTTTGTGGCCGTGGGAAACTTTTTATCGCGTGAACTTTGTCTGGAAGTGGGACTGCCCCCTTAGGAGAAACTCTGTGTCCTAAAAAATCAATTTGTGACACGCCGAATTTGCATTTGGCTGGATTGATTATTAACCCGTGCTCTTCTAGCCTCTGAAAAACCATAGTGAGATGCTGCTCGTGTTCTTCCTCAGACGGGCTGGCTACCAGCATATCGTCGAGGTAGACGAAAACAAAAGGGAGGTCGCGTAATACTGCGTCCATCATCCGCTGAAAGGTTTGAGCCGCGCCTTTGAGGCCGAAAGGCATTCGCAAAAATTCAAAAAGGCCAAAAGGGGTTATTACAGCTGTTTTAGGAATATCCTCTGCTCGAACTGGGACTTGATGATAACCGCGGACCAGGTCTATTTTTGAAAAAATCCGCGCACCCGCCAGATGCAGTGAAAAATCCTGAATGTGAGGAATTGGGTAGCGGTCATGCGCTGTCGCATTGTTTAATCTGCGGGAATCGCCGCACGGTCTCCAAGAACCGTCGGATTTCGGAACCATGTGAAGTGGTGAGGCCCAGGGGCTTTTCGAGTGTCTAATAATGCCTAATTTTTCAAGGATGGTAAACTCGTCCCGAGCTATGGCGAGCTTGGCTGCGTCTAAGCGCCGAGCTTTGGCAAATACGGGCGGGCCCGTTGTGGGAATAAAATGTTCAACCCCGTGTTTAGCCACTGTGGCTGAGAATTTGGGAATTGTGAGTGCTGGAAATTGGGTGAGAAGTTGATCAAACTTACCTCCTGCTGTGGTGACGCTGGCCTGCACAGGTGGTGGAGAAAGCCGGGCTGAGCAGGGAATAGAAGCAAAGGACAGTGCATTAACCAAGCGTCTGTTCGCTAGATCAACTAATAACCCACGTGCACACAAAAAATCTGCGCCCAACAAGTTAAAACTCACCGCCGCTACAACAAATGTCCATCTGTAGTTGCGGCCGTGGATGCAGAGGTACAGGCTCTTTTCGCCAAAAGTGTCGATGGTGGAGCCGTTGGCTGCCACCGCTCCATTGCCCCGGGGGCCCATGGCCCGGTCTGCTTGGGAGAGCATGACAAAACTTAGTTGAGCTCCCGTGTCGATAAGGAACCGCTTGCCGGTGTGTCCGTCCGTCACATATACAAGCTTGCTTTTTTCGCAGAGAACCGCCGCTGTTAACAGCTCTCGGCTTCGGCGTTTTCCGGAAATTGTGAATTTGCAGGGGGGAACGCATTTGTAAGCCTTCTCGGCGAAGCGGTGGTGGTAATAACAAACGTCGCTCCGTCTGTTGCGTCCTGGCCGTGTCACTGTCACCGCGGGCTGATTCTGCTCGGTGATTTGTGGCTCCTCGTGGCTCCGGACATCTGCGGATGCTGCTGTGGGTGTCTGCTCCTTGCAGGCGTTGACGAGCCGTTGAGCTTCGTGAGCCAGCATGCGGAAGTCTTGCTGGGTGCTGCATCGCATGTTGGCCAGCGTCCCTCTCATGTGTGGCGGCAGCGTACTGAGGAATATGAAATGGAAGAGGAAGTTGTCATTGTCCTCTTCTTTAAGTTGCAGCAAGTCCTCCATGAGGGGCTTGGGTCTGCATCCTCTGTGGCCGTAAACCGCCAGGATCCTCTCGGCTCTCTCCTCGGCTGAGGGGACGTAATTTGACATGATGGTCGCTTTCAGTTCTTCATATTTGTCCCGGGCCGGCAGCCGCCGGATTATACTCCACGCACATCTCGGAGTGGCGGCGTTGAGTTTGGTGACGATGTGATAGAACTTTGTATCGTCAGCCGTGATGCCCGCAAGTGCAAACTGGGCTTCAGCTTGCTGAAACCACGATGCGGGGTCTTCCTGCCAGAAGTCCGGCAGGTTGACGGTGACGGCGTTTGTGTAGACCGTCACTGATGTGTCCGCAGGGTGAGAGTGCCTTGCTTCGGCTCTCTCCGCGGCACTGGTGCTCGGTTGAGCCCTCTCTATCACTTCTGCCGTGGGGGAACGTCGTCCATCTGTTCCCCTGTCTGCATGGGCGCCGGCGTCTGCCTGGGTCGCCACAGATGAGTCGATCGCGGGGGAACGCCTCTGGTCCATCCTCGCGTCAGGGTCACCAGTGTAGAAGAGCTTGGAAGAACGAGGCGATGTGATATATAAACCAAAGTTTATTATCAGCTCCTCTAACAAGTCTCATCCTAGTGCAGCAGCAGAAGAAGGAAAAAGAGACCGAACACCTCCGGCTCTGAGAACTTATACTTGCACATAACAAAAGACATGCAAATCCAAAGCTGACATCCCTCCTTATCTTAATCCCCCCATTGTCTTTGTACTCCTCCTCATGGCCCTGGGGGGTGAGGGCAGCTCCTCCGGTCTCCACCGCAGTGCCTGGGAAACTCTTTAATCCTCACTGGCGGTTGAGATCTCTTTGTCCTGTTCTGAGGTGTGAAGTCGCCTTACATATGTAATCACCAAACATTCTCACATGCTTCAACATATGTAGGTTATGGAATATATGATTAATATAGACCACACCATCAGGATTAACAACAGGCAAAATATCTTGGATCAACCCACAACTTTAATTCGGTGCTGCTGCACTGACCACAAGCACAAATGAACCATGAAATCTTTAACAACTGTACTGTCAAAGCTTTATAAAAGCAAAAAGGAACATCAATATGGGAATGACTGGAAACTGTGGCCAAACAACACAGGGCCCTTAGTGGGGAAAAATGTAAGTGTATGCTATATAAGAGCGTAGTAGCAGCTGAACTAAGCTGGAGTTACAGCATGAAACCAGAAAAACACTGCTTTGCCTTAAACACCATGCACACATTAGCATCTATTACTGACCAATATACAAAATAAAAATTACCACCCCTGCAGTACTGTCTAAAGATCAATTTTTAAAAAGATCCTCACGTTGAAATTATTGCAAATATGCTGTATAGCTTTCAGCTTCAAAATGCAACTATTGGTCTAAAGTGAACTGCTGAACCTTTAAAAAGGCTTGCATGAAGAAGAATTTCTTGTTTAACTATGCATTTGGGGAGTGAATCTACAATAACATAGAAAAAAAAACATCCAGAGAATACAGCAACAATCTTTTTAAAGCATTAATCTAAATGCCATTCATCAGTCACTACATCAGTGCTGTATGCTTACAGACCAAAAACACCATCAATAACCAAGATTAGTCAAAGGGCCCACTTTTCTAGATTTTTTTAAAGCAAAGTCCTTGATCAGATCACTAAAGTCCAATTTTCGCACCAGATCACTTTCAATTGACATCAGAATCAAATGATTCCGTCTGCCCTGTCCCATTGTGGATCTGAGACCTGTATCTGAGTCACTAAACCTGGTTTCAAAGCATGACTGACAGTTGCCATCGCTGTATATGAGGCAGGCAAAACAATATACAGCCAGTGGAAGGAGAATAGACAAGCCATTGTCTTGATACAGACTCACCGTTTGCAAGTTTGCGATCAAAGTGGCACTTTGAGAAAAACCTTTTCTGCTGTTTGTATGAACGTCCAGATGCTCTAAAATCTGCATCCTGATTCTGGCAGCTCTCCAGTCCTTTTGTGGCCCAGTATTCCCGGACAGCATCAGTGATATTTTCCCAGAGAGCAGGATCATTGCTGTAGGAATCATTAACCCTTCCAATGAGTTCTTCTTCTTCTTCGTCGATCGCTAGATGGTCACACCAGCTGCCCTGACGAATGCTGCCATCCTGCGGAGGTCCCCAAGGTCCCCATGCAGCTTTTGGTTCAGCGATGTGCGGTCAGGCCACGTAGCTTGTCTGAGTGCAACTTGGTCTGGGCAGTCTTGGAGGAGGTGTTCGCTGGTCATTTGGGCAGTACCACATGGGCATCTGCCCAATTATCCAACTTTAAGTTTCTGGTGCATGTGAGCATGCATTCTGTTATGTCCAGTTCGGAGTCTGAACAGAACGACTTGGTCAGCCCTGCTCAGACTGTAGTAGTTGTCATCCTTGCAGAAGTTTGGGTGTTGCTGCTGCCACTTCTTGTGAGACAGGGCCTTAATAATGGTTTTCTCCTCACTGTAAGAGACCTGCCTGTCTTCCTGGTCTTGCTGCCCACCCTCCTTAGCAAGTCTGTCAGCCGTCTCATTTCCTTAGATTCCACAGTGGGCAGGAATCCACTGGAGTGATATTTTCACCTGTGTTGCTAGTTGAGACAGAGTGAGGGCGAGTTCATTCAGTTCTTTGCGTCGGGGGTCCTGAAGTGCATCCAAGACAGAGAGGGCATCAGTGAAGATGACGACCCGCTTGTGTGCCTTGTCTTGATGTTCCCTGACGTGGGCCGCTGCTGTTCTTAGGGCCTCTGTTCTCAGCCCTGAAATTGGTAGAGTACTTTCCAGTCACAATGGGAATGTGGGTCTCCTTGTCAGCGTACCTGATGTACACGCCGCCTCCGCCATTCCTGGTTGCTTCCATGGCAGAGCCGTCTGTGTAGACTTGAGTCCACTGCTCTTTAGGGTAGGCAGACCGAATGAACTCCAGGGCCAGCGACTTCCTCTCTTGGTCTGACTGTGTTCCTTTCTTCCCAATGCCCGATATGTCTGTGCGTATGGCTGGAAAGTTCTGTCGGTTCCAGGAGGGAACAGATGCTATGGGTGGTATTGGTGTGGGTATGTGGTCCATCAGTTCTGGGTCTCTCCTTTCAAGTGTCCTGCTCTGGTGGATGAAGCTCGATCTCTTAAGTCTCCCTTTTGTTGGTTTGTTCGGTCTATCCTTCATGGGATGGTTTTCCAGTCTTTTGAATTTTTGCAGCTTTGATGACCAGGGGGCGCTTCTGTGGCCGGTAAAGTGATGCCCTCAGACAGCAGCTCCGGCTCCGCCAGTACGTCCGTGTCAGCATTTCCAGTGCTAACAGTTTGACAAACATCTAGCTTTGACTGTACAGTTGACGTCTGTCCGGCTGTATTGCTACTTTGTTTAAAAAAAACAGTCAATTTAGGAGTGTTTTTCAAAACCTCCTTTTCACGTTCGTCTTTTTCTTTTCTCTTCTTTTTGGGCACAGCGATCACATTTTCGAACGTCCGCCATGACATCACTCGTTTTATGGAGGAATGATAAGATGAGACACAGAGCTGCCGATTCCGACTTTATTCACTCCAACAACAAGATTGAACTCCGGGTGCCAAAGCATATACATTTATACCATCTTTCTCCTCCTCCTTGGCGCCAACAGCGCATACATTCACATGTAGTCCTCCAGATCTCAATACACATATCTTCACATATTTCACCCCACTGGGTGCCAAAGCGCCTACATTTGTATCTCCTGCCTGAGGTGCATACCTTTACCCCTCTTGCCACTGTCACGCACACCTCAACAAATATAAAGTTGATATGCCAAAACAAAAAAATAGCATTTCTTTCGGGGCCCCTAAAGAGGTGGGGCCCCTGGGCTGCTGCCCTGGTAAGCCCTCTGGACAATCCGGCCCACCATCCGGGAGAGGCTCAGAGTAGAACTGCTGCTCCTCCACATTGAAAGGAGCCAGTTGAGGTGGTTTGGGCATCTGATCAGGATGTCTCCTGGACGCCTCACACTTCAGGTGTTTCAGGCATGTCACACTGGGAGGATACCCCGGGGCAGACCCAGGACTCACTGGACAGACTAAGTCTCCCAGCTGGTCTGGGAATGCCTTGGTATTCTCTCAGAAGAGCTGGAGCAGGTGACTGGGGAGAGGAATGTCTGGGCTTCTCTGCTTGAGCTGCTACCTCCACGACCCGGACCTCCGTAAAAGCGGTAGAAGATGGATGGATACTTACTATGGTTTCCTTATGACTGAATAGATGAGAAGCGAGCTTGTCTGTCGTTTGTCTGAGCCTTTACCCCCATATCTCATGGAGCGGCGAATGCTGAGGAATGTTCACACGTGCTTCCCTTTCTGCATTTCACCAGGGTTCATAAAAGGTTATCAGACAGTTCACCAACAGTTTTTAAGGTCGCCAAAAAATGTTTGAACAGTTCAAATTTTTTTTGTAGTTTTCAACAAACAGTTGCAAAATGGTTGTGTTTGCAAACGGTTGTAACATGTTTGCAAAGAGTTGTAACCTGTGTTGCTAATGTTCTTTTTGGTTTTCCTGGTAGTGAACACTAGCAACTGTTTAAGACCCATTACAATAAAACTATTGGAGATCTTAAAAACTGTGCAAACTGTTTTGCAACCTTTTACAAACCCTGGCAAAAAGCACAATGTTCGTGAATGTTCCTCAGCATTCGCTGCTCTGTAAGATACCTGGTTGATTTTTGCTTGACTTCCACAATCATTTGTCAAAAAAGCTGGGAATCCTAAAATCGCCACGTTCGCCAGCATTTGCTGCACCGTGAGCTAGTACCCTCACTCTGGGTAGCAAACATGGTACTGTGTTTGAAATATTCACTCGTTCCCTACATTGTACCCTACTTTTCAGTGGGAGTGAATTCAAATGTAGAGAACAGGGGGACATTTCAAATGCAGCCTATAAAAACTTTAACCTTGACCTTATTACATCTCCCATAATGCCAACAAGACAGACAACATCATAGTAAACACACCTTCGTCATGGGGTCGTTACAGGGACAAACTTTAAGGGGGAAAGTGTCAGGTGCAGAAATTGGGGTTGGAGCAGGGTTTATAAGAAGAAAATCTTGCAAAGCTGCAAAAAAAGTCCAAATGTCAAAATGCAAATTATCTGAATAACTGAACTTCTATTCATCATATAAACTTGATCCTTCGATTTACTAATGAATAACAGCTTCCCACAATACCTTTCATGCCTTCTGATATCGGAGTAAATGCGTAAGCTTGTCAGTGGCTCTACCGGCATGGACAAGCTAAAAGCTGCAGCTCCTTAGGAGGAAACCAGTATGTGGTATAACTAGTTATTGCTGTGACAATGATCTGGCAGTTGTACCTGCAGCAGCAGACCGTAGTTGACCTGAGAGAAGACCGGAGGGTTGTCATTGACATCGGTGATGGTGACAGTGACGAGGACCGCTGTTGACAGCGATGGATTCCCTTCATCAGCTGCCCGTACTGTCAGAGAGTAATGGGGGATCTGGAGAGAAAGTGAAAAATATTTCAGTTTGTTAGAAGTTTGGTTCGTGGTGTCGCTTGTGAAAAGAGGAAAAATAAATCATATTTTTGATTGATTTTTCCACTCTGACCTCCTCTCTGTCCAGTGCGGTACGGACAGTGATTTCACCGCTGCGAGGGTGAATAGAGAACTGCTGCTGAACATCTCCGCTCACTATAGAGTATCGCAGCAGATTATTGACCGGGCCGTCCTCATCTGTGGCTGTTATCTGGAGAGAAAGAAATGGAGGGCATGAAAAGTGAAAAGGAGGAATATGCTTCCCGCCTCTGTGGGTGTCAGAGGTTGGTCAAGAATCAAACTAACAACCCACTCATATCACAAGGCCCAACACTCCAGAAACGGGTCAGAAGTCATGGTTAACTCACTCATTCAAAGGGACTGATTGTGGATTGGTGACTTTTTGGGCACCGGATTCAGAAAGAGAAAGAAATGACAATGAAGAGGAAAATGTTTTCGCCTACATTGCTGTAATTAGATGCATCAAACATCCTTGATATACAGTGGTGTGAAAAAGTGTTTGCCCCCTTGCTGATTTCTCATTTTTTTGTATGTCACACTGAAATGTTTCAGATCATCAAACAAATTTAAACATTAGACAAAGATAGCACAAATAAATACAACATGCAGTTTTTAAATGATGGTGTTTATTATTAAGGGGAAAAATCCAAACCTACATGGCCCTGTGTGAAAAAGTGATTGCCCCTAAACCTAATAACTAGTTGGTGTTATGGCCTGGGCACTGATTCTGTCCGCGCTCGGGTTGTCTGGTATTTTCCCCATTCTTACCTGTGTTTTTCATATGGCCATTCAGAGCTCTTATTTTGACAGCGTCACGACGGGACTTCCGGCTGTCAAAGCTGAGTCTCGTGACAGCTGATTGTCATTTCATTCATTACATTCTCCTTTCCTGATTGGCCTTTATTCACCATTTAAGGGAGCAGCTGAGATTCATTCCTTGCTGCGACCTACACAACAGTACGTGCTCCTCCGCGTATGTGACTGGAGCGCCTAACCCCGACTCCAGTCTCCTTTTGATTCATCGTTTCTTCTGAGTGTTCTTCCTCAGAGTTTTCTATCTAGCGTCTAAGTCTATGTTCGTGTTTTTGCCCCACGTGGCTATTTATTTTGTCATTTTGTCTTTCGTTAATAAAACATGCAAACTCACTGGTTGGCCTATAGCATCTCAATGATGCCCCGCAAGGGACATCCATGACAGTTGGGCCACCCTTAGCAGCAACAATTGCAATCAAGCATTTGCGATAACTGGCAATGAGTCTTTCACAGCACTGTGGAGAAATTTGGGCCCACTCATCTTTGCAGAATTGTTGTAATTCAGCCACATTGGAGGGTTTTCAAGCATGAACCACCTTTTTAAGGTCATGCCACAGCATCTCAATTGGATTCAGGTCAGGACTTTGACTAGGCCACTCCAAAGTCTTTATTTTGTTTTTCTTAAGCCATTCAGAGGTGGACTTGCTGGTGTGTTTTGGATCATTGTCCTGCTGCAGAACCCAAGTGCGCTTCAGCTTGATGTCACTAACAGATGGCCGGACATTCTCCTTCAGAATTTTTTGGTAGACAGCAGAATTCATGATTCCATTTACCACAGCAAGCCTTCCAGGTCCTGAAGCAGCAAAACAGCCCCAGACCATCACACTACCACCGCCATATTTTACTGTTGGTATCATGTTCCTTTTCTGAAATGATGTGTTACTTTTACACCGGATGTAATGGGACACACACCTTCCAAAAAGTTCAACTTTTGTCTCGCCAGTCCACGGAGTATTTTCCCAAAAGTCTTGGGGTCATCAAGATCTTTTCTGGCAAAACTGAGATGAGCTTTAGTGTTCTTTTTGCTCAGCAGTGGTTTTTGTCTTGGAACTCGGCCATGCAGACCATTTTTGCTCAGTCTCTTTCTTATGGTGGAGTCATGAACACTGACCTTAACCGAGGCAAGTGAGGCCTGCAGTTCTTTGGATGTTGTTGTGGGGTCTTTTGTGACCTCTTGGATGAGTCGTCGCTGTGCTCTTGAGGTAATTTTGATCGGCCAGCCACTCCTGGGAAGGTTCACCACTGTTCCATGTTTTCGCCATTTGTGGATAATGGCTCTCACTGTGGTTCGCTGGAGTCCCAAAGCTTTAGAAATGGCTTTATAATGTTTTCCAGACTGATAGATCTCAGTTACTTTGTTTCTCATTTGTTCCTGAATTTCTTTGGATTGTAGCATGATGTCTGGCTTTTGAGAATCTTTTGGTCTCCTTCACTTTGTCAGGCAGGTCCTATTTAAATGATTTCTTGATTGAGAACAGGTGTGGCAGTAATCAGGTCTGGGTGTGGCTAGAGAAATTGAACTCAGCTTTCCAAAGATGCGATAAACCACAGTTAATTTATGTTTTAACGGGCGGAGGGGTCACTTTCCATACAGGGCCATGTAGGTTTGGATTTTTTTTTGCTTAATAATAAACACCTTCATTTAAAAACTGCATTTTGTGTTCACTTGTGTTATCTTTGTCTAATATTTAAATTTGATGATCTCAAACATTTAAGTGTGACATACAAAAAAATGAGAAATCACGAAGTGGGCAAGCACTTTTTCCACACCACTGTAGTTTGGGTTTGATTTTGGCCTTAAACCCAATATTAAGACATTGTTTCTGTAAAGTCTTCACTATGCTAGCAGTTAACTTCTTCTTTTCTTTTTGGCTGCTGCCTTTAGGGGTCACCACAGGAGATCATCTGTCTCCATCTCGCCCTATCCCTTACATTTGGTACACCAAACCTTTCCGTATATTTCATTATACATCCATGAATCTTCTCTATGGTTTTCCTCTTTTCCTCCTGCCTGGCAGCTCCATCTTCAACATCTTTGTCCGATATATCCACTATTCCCCCTGTACATGTCCAAACCATCGCAGTCTTGCCTCTGTTACTTTGTTTCTGATGTACTCATTTTCTTCCTTTCCCTCCTAGTCACTCCCAATAAAAATCTTAGCATCTTCAACTCTGCTACCTCCAGCTCTGCCCCCTGTCTTTTTTGTCAGTGCCACCATCTCCAAACCATATATCATAGCAGGTCTTATTACCACCTTGTAAATCTTCCCTTTCACTCTGACTGCTATCTTTCTGTCACTTGTCTCCATCCACTCCACCCTGCCTGCACTCTCTTCCTCAACTTTCTTTACACTGTCTATTGCTTTGGATGGTTGACCCCAGGTATTTAAACTTGTCTACTTTCACTCCCTGTCCAGGGTGTACCCACCTCTCGCCCAAAGATGCTGGGGTAGGCTCCAGCTCCCCCGCAACCTGAAAAGGATTAAGCGGTAGAAGATAGATGGATGGATACTTTCACTACCTCTACTCCTTGCATCTTCACCTTTACACCTGCCTGCCTCTCATTCACACACAAACTCTCTCTTGCTTCTACTGACTTTTATTCCTCTTCTCTTCAGTGCATACTGTCACTTCTCCAGGCTCTCTTCCACCTGCTCCCTACTCTCACTCTCACTACTACTACATCTTCAACTCTGCCGCCTCCAGTTTCACCTCCTGTCTTTTTATCAGTTCCACTGTCTCAAAACCACACATCACAGCAGGTCTCACTACTGTCTTGTACACCTTCCCTTAAAAACCACCCACGCCAACTTGCCTGTGTTCTCTTCTTCACTTCTCTTGTGCACTGTCCATTGCTTTGGATGGTTGACCCCAGGTATTTAAACTCATCTACATTCGCTACCTCCACTCCTTGCATATTCACCATTAGACATGTCTCTCTCCAAAACGACTAAAAAGAGGAATAAAATAAGTGAACTGTGGAAATCAATTACATCACATGTATTCAATATAGCATGCCTTCAAATTAGGACTTTTCTTAACACAATGTCTCCCAGGGGGATCAATTGAAAAAGCAAATCTAAATTAACTTTGCTGGTACCTGTAATCACTTTTTTTTAGCTCCATACTGACAGACGATCATTTCTCAGAAAAATAGGAAAAATTAGGACAATTTTGATGCTGACATGTTACAGGTAAATGGTGAGCGTGGTGAGATGCAAACTGGAGATAGAAGAAATACGCCTGCAACTACAGACTCATCAGGGAGTCACTGAGCTGTATTATTGCAGCGTTATCTGTGCTGCTGGCCTGACAGCTGTCAGCTGACATGTTGCTGAATAATAATATGTGTGCTTGTGCTTGTGTTTTTGGCACATGAACATCATCATCCCACTGCCATTTCACATATGGAATAATTTCTTTGAATTGATGAATTCTCTATTTGTGTGTAATCTCTTCTTTTAATTACCTGAAGCGCCTGCAGACCGCCAGCTGTCATACGTGTGTTTGTATGAAATGTAATAATCTGAGTGTACGGCCGTTCATATTTGCAGGTTACACCTTTGATGTGCGTCCACGCCGATGCATGTCATTTGTGTGTGTTCTGGGGCATGAAACCAAAACTGGGAAAAAAATGTCACTGTGGAGCGACAGATAACAGAAATGTCCCTCAGTTGAATTCAACCTTGGAAGGTCCATTTAAAGTCCAATTCAGTTCAGTGATTCAATTAAAGATTATTGATGGGTTTGTGTCTGCGGTGTATGCGTGTGTCCCATATTTCTGTCGCCTTCACTTCACTGGTTGTCTTTAGTGCCATAGCCGGATAAGCTTTCATCTTAAATCTAGTTGTAATTTAGCAAAATAAACAGTGTAGCTTTTCTGAGCTTTGACCCTTACCCTCATCACCAGACTTCCAGGTGTCAGATCCTCTGATATCTCTGTGCTGTAGTCACCCCGTCCGAACACGGGGGCATTATCGTTCACGTCGGTCACGTTGATGATCACTGTGGTGATGTCGCTGAGGGACGACTTGCCGCGGCTACCCTCCACAGACAGGTAGTACTCCCGGGAGATTTCGAAATCCAGTGGGGCGATGAGGGTCAGAAGGCCTGAAAGACAATAAATCATTTCACCACAGTGATATGATTATGTAATAATGCTTAATTATGAGCCTTGTCAGTGAACTATAAGGGAGAAGAGAGGAGGAAAAAAAAACCAAAACTGACGTGAAAGGGTCATTTAACCGTGATGCTGATTTAGGGTCATATTGCCCCGCCCTACCACAGGATCTCGTCTCTGCTGTTTGCAGATGATGTAGTCCTGTTAGCTTCATGGAGCAATGACCTACAGGTCTTACGGAGCGTTTGCTACTAAGTGTGAAGGGCCGGGATGGGAATGCCTCGGTATCCTCCCTGAAGAGTTGGAGGAGTTGGCTGGGGAAAGGGAGGTCTGTGACCCGGACCCCCAAAAAGTGGTAGAAGATGGATGGATGGATATATTGTGCAGTGCAGTGTGTCATTAAATATCAAGATATCAGTTAAAAGCCTTATTCCCCAGCCCTAATACAAATGAATTTAATGTATACATGTGCAGCTCCGTTCCGCCCCTGTTCTCTAGTCAGATCTCATTCAACCACCTCCTCCATCTAAGTTAATATTCTGCAGCTCTGCTTGTGTTAACCTTTTAAATTCAGCATTTTTATAGTAAATGCTTGGTGCTTTCTAACGTCAAACATGCTCTATGTGTGTGGCGACATGCTACTATGTATATGGTAAAGTCAGTGGAGTTGCAAAGTTAACCTTTCAGGGACCATGAATCTGCCCGCAGTTGTGTCAGCAGTCATTTTCAAATCTGACCTCAATTTATAGCAGCAACAAAGGAGTTATCTGAGTAAGAGCGATGGACTGTGTTGTGTCCGCTTTCTTCTGTTACTGAGTCACTCCATTCTGTTGACATGATTTGAGGTGGTTGTTGATCTGATCTGCCATAAACCTTCTGAATGTTAACAGATATGCGTCTTCACCTCCTCCTCTGCTCACTCCATCAGTAGAGCCCTGTTATGAACTGTTTTCTTTCTGATAGTTATAAATGATTTGTCTCTGTGTTGGAGAGCAAGGAAAATACAAAATTTTTAGAGGACCAAGTTTTCTGGTTTTTAATTACCTGTCAAATGTTAATTATATGACAACAGACAGTTAAAGTACTTTCTCCTCCTTCCAGCTGCTCCCTTTATGGGTCTCCACAGCGGATCATCTGCCCCCACCTCACCCTATCCTTTGCATCCTCTTCTGTCACATCAACCCTCTCCATGTCCTCCTTCACTACATCCATGAATCTTCTCTGTGGTCTTCCTCTTTTCCTCCTGCCTGGCAGCTCCATCTTCAACATCCTTTGTCCATTATATCCACCATCCCTTCTCTGCACGTGTCCAAACCATCTCAGCCTTGCCTCTCTTACTTTGTCTCCAAACCGCTCAACAAGAAGGGGTTCAGAACTGATACCTGACATAATCCCAGTCCCACCTTGAATCCATCTGTCACTCCTACAGCACACCTCACCACTGTCTCGCTGTCCTCATGCATGGCCTGCACCACTCTCACATGCTTCTCCATCAAGACGCTTAATTCAATTCAAACAACTTTATTTATCCCTCAAGGGGCAATTAATTTAAAAAGCAATTTGTACATTGATGCACCAAGTTGTGCAAACACAATAGACAATACAAGAAGACAAACTGAAAGTCACATCTAACCAACCATTAGAGAGAATGCTATAATATATAGTACTATAAAAAATACAATAAGATTGGGGGTTACTAAAAGAAAAAAAAACGGTCAAAATAAAAACAAAAAACCTAACACCTGTATAATAAATAATAATATATTAAAAAAAACTATGTGTGACATTTAACAGCCTTAAGAAGCCTTTAGTAGCTTTATTGCTAAAGGAATAAAGGACTTGGCATACCGATTAGTTTTGCTAGCAGGCAAAACATAACGGCACCCCTGATGGCAAAAGAGAGAATTCATTAGAGCAAACATTGACATCTGTAGTACTCTTTCTTGGCATGAAACCATACTGCTGCTCACTGATTGTCACCTCTCTTCTTAACCTGGCTTCAACAACTCTTTCTCATATCTTCATTGTGAGGCTGATCAGCTGCATGTCTCTGTAGTTACAGCAGCTCTGAGTGTCACCCTTGTTCTGAATTTAACAGAAAAGAATTCACAAAATATAGATTTAAACCCAGTGTCCAATTTTCACTGCTTATTGGAATTGGGAACCTGTCCATCTAAACTTCTGACCTGGAAATTGTTTGTTTGTCTCGTAAAGTCATGTAAACCCTTTACATGTCTGAGGTGGGAATCAGAGACAACTGTACCAATGCAGTAGTAGGAAATGAAAAAAATAGCACTTCTCTTTCAGAAGTCTTTTCTAGTCAGTCGCACACATAGTACTTTCCCACCTTCTGTCTGTGAACATGCTAGTACAACATTTTTATATGCAAATTGCTGTACACTGCATTGTTTTCTTGAGCTTTGCTAATAATGGCCAACTAGAAAGTCCGTATTTCTGACTTGCTGTACTGGAAGGCGCTCAACTCTGATACGTGAAATCACTCTCCACATCTTATTTTCAATCTGAGATGGACAAAAGATGCACAAAAAGCATACCTAATCTAAGCGTACAAAAGCACACATGGAACTACTTCACTTCCATCCCCAAAATGCCATGTCAGAGTGTGAGAAAAGTTTTCTCTTCTTCTGGTTCAGAGAACAGACTGTTCTGCTCATCTCACAAAAGGTCTCTTGTTCCTGTTCTGTTCTATGCAATGCAGACATGCATGCACCAGCTTGCATGGGGCCCATTTGGGAGAAAATTACGAGTTAAAAGCAACAATTACAACACCTATTCTGAAAGCGGATTTTGTCACTATGTGCTTGTAAAATAAGTTATGACTCAACATAGTTAAACCTATTGTCCAAAGTACATTTAAATACTTTCTCCTTTATGCTTTAGCAGTCAGTAAAATTAATCTGTAGCATTTCATGGAAGTGGCAGTTTGGAGACAGCTTTAATTTGTTCCATTTTAGTATTAGATAAACTGGACAGTCCCAGAGACACGGATGTAAGCGATCTTGTTGCGCCACTCAGAGCTGGAGTATATCTGCCTTCTGCAGCTCACCACATCCAGCAGAGTGTGTGGGTGAGACACGGTCTGTTTTGTTGGGCTGCCAGCCAGAGTCTGAACTGCACTCCACTAAGATAAAACAAAATTGGATCCAAGAAAAACAACTACCACCGTTCCTCTCAAAGGAGACACCACCAGTTTTCAGTGAGGGAGTCATTGGCACCTTGTCCACAAACCTCGGGTCTCAATTTGCAGCCCTTCCTGAGCTCAAGAAGGATGATCCTAAATCACTTTTCTATTCATTTCCTCCTTTACATTGTGGGAAAATTAGCCGAGCTCCAGTTTCCACTTTCTAATGATGCCTTACATCTGTAAATTCTTACTTGGCTAATAAATCCAATTTAGATACTATCGCAGAGCAGGGCTACTGCTTATGGGATTAGGCAATGAGAGGCAGTTCACTGAGTTTAAAACACTGATTCCAGCTGATAGGGCTTGTGCATCCACAATCCATATGACTCATATTTATGATGATCTGAATTGAAATAAAAGCATGACACACACTTCAAATAACCAGGGTAGAAAGGTGTCGGGTCAGTGAAGTGCAGACGGCTGTACTACTAATGGGTTGCTTTGAAATAAACATTAGGCATAAAAAATGTGCATGTAATACTCAAAACTGCAAAAAAAGATGATATATTGATGAAAAACAGAAACAAAATGTCTCAAAACCAGGTAGAATTAGTTAAAATAAAAATTTGAATAACTAAAATATTTAGCACATTAGCTTTAGATCTGAGACTTCTTGTTTGATTTTATAGCTCATTTAGGATACGGGTTTTACACTGTGGTTGATATACAGTATGCGGAATGACTTACCACGTGTGTAGTATTTCTTATGTGTTTTTACTGCTGCAGATTTAGGTTTTCTCTTAACCACTAGGCCACTGAGGGCCAATGATCTGATATTTTAAGGAGCTACACTGTGTGCCTGTCCATTAGCATGTAGGAATGCAGGCTTACCCGTATACTAGCTAGCTCTCTGATTAAGGTCTGACTCTTCACAATACCCTCCACTGGTATTGAGTATCAATGATGTTGGAGATTTTTGCTAGTAACTGCAAAATTTGTATCAATAACTGTGGCACAGCATGCAAACGGCTACGAGGCTCAAACATTTACATCCTGAGGTCTCAGACTTTGCTCCATCCAGAGCTTAGGAAAGGCAAAATATTGATTTGGTGTAATATCATGCTACTTGGCACTCACGATGATGCATCGATCCCTAAACACACGTATGAGCTTTAAATGTCTTTATGTATATATGTAAATTTTACAAACTCTTGGGTATTAATTATCCAATTGAGTTTTCAGACCACCACATAGTGCAAAGTAAGTGCACACTGGCAGATGAAGTCATAACTTGTCTCACAAGCTCTGCATCCAGGTGTACAAATTAGGAAGCAGTAGAACAATACCGGGGGAAGAACTTAGAAATGTGCTGAAAAGTTAATTCAAATATCGAGTCTTCTTTTTGGACTGTCTAACAAAGAAGGGCCAAAAGACGCTGACGTGACACACTCAACCCCCAAGGAGTGCTACACAAAAAAACAAACAAAAAAAACCCACTTGGAACACGTGGGCCAGCACACTCCTCTGAGAACCAACCAGCGACAGTAGAGTTAGCAGACGACAGCCAAGTTTAAACGCTGAAGCACCAGTGGCACCAACGCCAGTAACATTAAAGCCAAAGTAGTGCCTGGTGATGATGGAGCCCAGGCACGTGACCCCGTTCTGCTGCCCCAATGGTCTTGGTCTCCACCGAGAAGTGGAGAACAGAAATGGACAGCACAACAGCACACCATCCCACTGAGGACCGAAAGCCTCCAGCTACTGAAACAAAAGCGGTCACAATGAGTTGAAAAAAAGGGAAAACTTATAAGAAACAGATATTGACAGTTGCATTTTGGTGACAAAATTTGATGTTGAATTGGGGGGGTATATTTTATCGCAGTACTTAAGGAATCGTAGTATTGTGATAGTAATGCATTGTGAAGTCTCTTGCAATTCCTGCCCCTAGGAAAGACAAATCTTGGTAAACCAACTTCTTCATCTAATCCTTATAGGCTTATCCAGTGAAATATCAGAAGCAAGCATATTTCTGGTGACAACTTTCAGATATATGTGCCTGTTTGAGCATACATTTTCCTTACGCACAATTTCTTTTTAGTTTTCCTTTTATTTAATGCCACACTTGACAAAAACACTAAGTGAGGCTGGAGGAGCGTGTACATTTCTCAGATGTTCCAACACTCCGACTTCGGAAAAAAAAAACCTGAAATACACAAGCAGGCCTTTACTGTAGGATGTGTGTCCCTGTCTGAGACTGCAGAGGTTTACACAGATTCTCTGAGTGTGTAGTGGACATGCTCAATAGAAGTGGGTCAAGACTATTAACAGGAAGGTTTTTGTTAATAACAGCAGTAAAATGATTAGCATGCAGCAAATGTCCTTATAAGGACATTGCATATTCTTGGCATTGTCAAAGAGTCAAGAGTTAGAATAAATTGTGACACAGATCAAGATAATCAGTGGAAAATGGATGGAAAGTGTCTGACAAAAAACACACTTTAGGTCCTCCATTTTTCTTTATGTCAATAAATCTCAGCAGCAGAACAAAGCCTGACAGTAGGTTTAATAAAATGTCTCTAATGAAGATGTAAATCACGGTGAGATCCTGAAACAGCTGGCGCTCTCGTTTTAATGTCACTCAAACAGAAGTAATTATTGTCTGCAGTGGGTTGGGTGTTCTTTTGAGTGCTACTGGCAGCTTTAACCAGATGTGCACTTGCCAGAGAAAATCTTACTAAGAAAAAAATGCTGTTTATGGATTGTTTAACAGCAAATCTCTCATTTACAAGGTACATCAAAAAGCTCCAGACTAGACCCATAAAAACAAAAGAAAAACTCAGATTTTGGCCTTGCAGATGCTGAGATGTAGAGGTGAGTGAGGATTTCTGTGAACCAAACTTCCCCTTATGTCCACAAAGAAAAATCTTTCTCATGTTTTCAGTGGATTTTTCTACAGGCTGCAAATTGCAGAGTGAAGTGAGGTATATTCATTTAGTTTCAATCACCACCCCACAAATATAAAAGAGTGTTTATATTCTGATGACATATCAGACTTAAAGCTCCCGTGGTTTGTTATTATGGAAATCTAGTGGTTAAAAAAGGCATTTTTCTTTTCTTCTGGCCTGATAAGCGTCAGGTTTGATGCTGTGCTGACTGGGGCATTCGAGGTTACTGATTAGAACTGAGTGTGATTTCTCAAATTTATTGTGGTTGTTTGCTGTCAAGTCAGTGAAAACTGAATTAGATTTTTTTTTAATAAAACAGCTGTGAGCCTTATAAAATTCAAAATGTTCTGTGAAAAAAAGAAATCCAAAGCACTTTACAGGTCCTGCTATCCACCCATTCACACACTGATGGCGGCATAGCTGCCATACATGGCGCTGTCCTGACCCACCAGGAGCAATTGGGGTAAAGTATCTTGCTCAGGGACACAACGGCAGGATATCTGGGGAGAGCGGGATTCAAACGGCCAACCATCCAGTTATTGGACAACCTGCTTTACCTCCTGAGCCACTGTCGTGACGGGCTGTCCTGGTGAAAATCAAACATCAAATCCTGCCAAAAACGGCCAGGATTTCCAAAAACAAACACATAAACATAAGTTGATTACTTTGGCAAAAAGGGAAGACTGCTTGTTTTCTCCTCTCAGATGAAGCATTGGCACTGACTTCCTATTATCAACCATCTCCTCCAACACCTGCCACTGCTAAAAACTTAGAAAAAAAACTTAGCTCCAGCTGTTCTGTAAAGACAAACTGCATTTTTCTGCTTCTACTTTCAATTATTCCCATTCACACAATGCAATACAATATGATTACACTGATGTGTCAGATGTATTGTAGCAATGACTGTTACTGTAACACCCTTCACAGCAACTGATAATGCTGAGGCTCGTCTTACCCGCTGCAAGGTTTTATCAATACGGGTTCATATCTGTATTTTGTGTTTTGCTCAAAGCGAGCTGAGCTCATTCTGTCAGCATGGAGACAGTTCCCAGAAAGAAGGACCTGGGTGACAATGATTTGTCATTGTCACCTTGAATAGCCTGGCTTCCCCCATGTTTCATTGTGTTCATAAACACACAATTGAGTCCCGGTTTTACTACTCAGACTGACGACACTTTGAGATTTAATCGGGCATTTTTGTAACTAAAAACAGACAGCTTCACAGCGGTAAAACTGGGCCACAACTACAGTTGCAATTATGCATTGTGTTGAGCTTTTGTGAGGGGTCTACAACAGTGGTTGTATGAAAAGTTTTCCCTTTGAAAAAAATTACTTTCCAGGTTAGGACCTGTAGAGAAAACATCTATCAAACTTTTTTCCCCCTTTTTTCGGCCTCCTTTGGGTGCACTTGGTCATTGTTGTAAATTTTTTCAAAGGAATCCATTGGACCTCTTTTAAGCCTTATTCATGCTGCATTTCTCCTCTAGTCTGCTTTGGTCCACTTGCACTTTGGACAAGCCCGGCACGCATGCGGCGCTGTTCATGCTCACTTTTTTCATCTACTCAGGCCAAGCGGTTGATGCATGTGCACAACCATCATTTGTAGTTTCACTCCCGCCCAATAGGTAGCGTCAACGCGCTGACGCACCAGGATTTTTACCAATGAAGAAACGCTGCTTGCTTTCTGCTGCTTGACTTCCCGGTTTTCACTCCTTTTCCACAAAGCTGCTGCTGCTGAAGTATTTATGTATGATTCATGCATGTTCAGTCTCGTCTTCTGCTCCTTCGTTGTCTTCTTCATCTACCTTGTCTTGGTATTCTGTGCCGATATCGCCACCTCATGAATGGGACGTTCAGTCTTGCACATGCGCTTTTCAACGCGTTCAGGTCGTGGGCAGGCGGCATGGTCACAAAATTTGGGCTGCACGTGGTCGTCCGCGGTCGAGCACTGCGGACACTAGAGGAGTGGAGACGATGACGTAAATTTCGGCACACAAGGTTTCTGGTTATACGTACATGAACAGCAGAGGTGCAGCATGAATCCAGCTTTAGTTTGACCCTTCACCCAGGACCAATTTGGCTTGGGTGATGCTACCAGAGGCAAATTGCCCTCGACAACATACATAGTTCCTTGGATCATTAGTAGGGGTGGGACAAAAGACTGATTTGGTGATGTATCGTGATACTTGGCAGTTGCAATCAACGTAGATACCGATCTTTTATTAATTATATATACATTTATTTAAATGTTGCAAACTCTTGGATGTTAAGCAACCAATTGAGTTTTCAGTCCACCACATGGTGCAAAGTAAACACGCATTGGCAGGTGAAGTCATGGCTTGTCTCATGAGTTCTGCAGCCAGATGCAGAAGTTAGGAACCAATTAGATGGATGCGCCTTAAGGTTTTTGGATTTTATAACAAAAATGGAAGGAAAGACCTTGACATGACACATTCAACTAGCAAGGAGAGTCACATGGAAAATAAAAAAAACAAAAAACAAAACACTTGTAACACTTGTAACATGGGCCGACACACTCCTCTTGGAGCCATTCAGCAATTGCAGCTTAGGAAGAGCTGCTAAAAACACTCCAAGATGAGCGGCGCCGATCCCGGTGAATAACCAACTCTGGACACCTCCCGTGCAATAAAGCCACCTCCAAACTCAGAGTGAGCCAAGTAAAGGTGGATTCACACTACAATGTTTGGACCGACTTTTACTGGTGTTTTAGCAAATGTCTGGCAAAAGTTAATGATTGCTGGTGTTTGTTGGCAAACGCTGGCGAAAGTTCTGCTAAAAGTTCTGCTGAAAACTTACCGACGTTTGGAAATACATGTTGGTGAAAGTTGTGCTCATTTTGTAAAAGTTCCTGAGTGCTGAGCTAAGTTATACACAGTTTACCTAAGTCAGCCTAAGTTAAAGCTGGGTTCACTCTATAGCGTTTGGACCGACTTTTACAGACGTTTTGAAAAATCAAAGAAATACTCAGCGCAGGTCAGCTGACATCAGCGTCAGGTGATGCTCATATAAAGATCAGTGTTTGTGGAGGTTTTCTGCCGACAAACCATAGAGTGACGATATAGAGTGAAGTACATAGCGGTAATGCACCTGTAAGCTGGTTGCCGACCGCCAGTCAAATCTAAAAGAAGAAGAAGAGGCTCCCTGCCATCCTGACCTGCTTCTGGAGTGAACACATCTTCCTTGGGCATACATTTCAGTATTTATTTTCATTTTATATTCCTATTTATTATATTATAATAATTATATTCCTAGTTTTTAGCCAAAGTCAAATTCCTTGTATGTGTTGTGCATACTTGGCCAATAAAGCTGATTCTGATTCTATGTAGTTACTTTTGCATACCCTTTCCCCCTCTTCATTCATTCATTCATTCATCTAAAAAAAAAATAAAATAATGCTATAGACTCCAACACTACAGTCATGTGAAAAAATTAGGACACCCCATTAAATATTTAGTTCTTTATTAATAAAGGTTCACATATCTATGTCTAACCTTGTTTTTGTTTTTATTTGCATTTTTTAACATTTATTTTAGCCATTTTAAGTGGGAATGAATGTGGGGGTGTCCTAAAAAGATGGAGGTGTCCTAATTTATTCCTCACTATTTGTTTAGATTTACATGTTACAGAAAATTTGAAAAAAGTATTTAATTCATTTTTAATTGTTTAGTTGTATTACATGAATCTCCCATTATTTTTAACATTGATATTCAATATCCTTTTTGTGAATGTGGATGGAATTTAAAAAAAAAAAATATTAATGAATCATTATATAAATAAAATGACGGGTGATTATATTTTGACTGTTATCCCTCTCTCCATTAAAATAACATAAAATCCTGTTAAATGTCATTTACTTTTTGACACCACATCAGCGCAGTTTGATTCCAACAATTGCAGTGAACCAATAAATCCTGAAGATTGATTACACACGGAGCAGAAAATTAAGAACAGTAAATTTCTCAATTTCTCTTTCTTATTTTTTTGTCTTTGGGCTGTCACATTTTTGGGAGACTATATATATATATATATATATATATACAGTATATATATATATATATATATATATATATATATATATATATATACACTCACCGGCCACTTTATTAGGTACACCTGTCCAACTGCTCGTTAACACTTAATTTCTAATCAGCCAATCACATGGCGGCAACTCAGTGCATTTAGGCATGTAGACATGGTCAAGACAATCTCCTGCAGTTCAAACCGAGCATCAGTATGGGGAAGAAAGGTGATTTGAGTG
This sequence comes from Pholidichthys leucotaenia, assembly GCA_020510985.1. NCBI lineage: Eukaryota > Metazoa > Chordata > Actinopteri > Cichliformes > Pholidichthyidae > Pholidichthys > Pholidichthys leucotaenia. Next base: position 327,300,315 of record CM035840.1, on the reverse strand, counting down.
ACTTTGAACGTGGCATGGTTGTTGGTGCCAGAAGGGCTGGTCTGAGTATTTCAGAAACTGCTGATCTACTGGGATTTTCACGCACAACCATCTCTAGGGTTTACAGAGAATGGTCCGAAAAAGAAAAAATATCCAGTGAGCGGCAGTTCTGTGGGCGGAAATGCCTTGTTGATGCCAGAGGTCAGAGGAGAATGGCCAGACTGGTTCGAGCTGATAGAAAGGCAACAGTGACTCAAATAACCACCCGTTACAACCAAGGTAGGCAGAAGAGCATCTCTGAACGCACAGTACGTCGAACTTTGAGGCAGATGGGCTACAGCAGCAGAAGACCACGCCGGGTGCCACTCCTTTCAGCTAAGAACAGGAAACTGAGGCTACAATTTGCACAAGCTCATCGAAATTGGACAATAGAAGATTGGAAAAACGTTGCCTGGTCTGATGAGTCTCGATTTCTGCTGCGACATTCGGATGGTAGGGTCAGAATTTGGCGTCAACAACATGAAAGCATGGATCCATCCTGCCTTGTATCAATGGTTCAGGCTGGTGGTGGTGGTGTAATGGTGTGGGGAATATTTTCTTGGCACTCTTTGGGCCCCTTGGTACCAATTGAGCATCGTTGCAACGCTACAGCCTACCTGAGTATTGTTGCTGACCATGTCCATCCCTTTATGACCACAATGTACCCAACTTCTGATGGCTACTTTCAGCAGGATAATGCGCCATGTCATAAAGCTGGAATCATCTCAGACTGGTTTCTTGAACATGACAATGAGTTCACTGTACTCAAATGGCCTCCACAGTCACCAGATCTCAATCCAATAGAGCATCTTTGGGATGTGGTGGAACGGGAGATTGGCATCATGGATGTGCAGCCGACAAATCTGCGCCAACTGTGTGATGCCATCATGTCAATATGGACCAAAGTCTCTGAGGAATGCTTCCAGCACCTTGTTGAATCTATGCCACGAAGAATTGAGGCAGTTCTGAAGGCAACAGGGGGTCCAACCCGTTACTAGCATGGTGTACCTAATAAAGTGGCCGGTGAGTGTATATGTAGCAGGAAGAGAGTAGACAGATGCTGACTGAAAATTTCTCAAAAAACCTTTATTCCACGGACCCAGAAAATGTTTTTTCAGACAGGAAAAAAAAAAAAATGGCTGTTGTTTCCAAAGCAACCAGTAATCCTTAGATGCAAAAGACACATTTGCGCAACAGCACAGCCTGGTGGTAGAAAAATAACACTACAAAGACACAAAACCACCATTAAACCACACCCATCACCTGCCAAAACCCCCCCCACAAATGTCCGTAATATATAAATACTAGTGCATGCCCATAGAAAGCAAGCATTCCTGTCTGAAACAGGTAGCACAATCACGCTTTACAGGCCCAAATGTAAGCTGTGTTGGAAAGTGGAATACAGAGGTGTAGCCTATATGTAGGCAATCCCACATGTTAGACTTTGACAAATAAGAAAGGGACTGAACTGAGATTTATTTGATTGTGTGAATATTAATTACAGAATAATTGAAAATGAATGGTTCATCCAATATTAGCCACTGTTTAAGATTCGCATGTTTATTTTTTTGTTAGATCACTTATTAGTGTGATCTTTTATGAGTTATATTCATAAAGATTGTATGTTGCACTTTGGGGAATGGGAGTTGTTCAGTCATCATTATAATTTAGCTTATATGTGTAGTTTATAGTCTATCGTCAATAAAGTCATGCAGTACTATAACAAGACATGTTTACAAATACAGGTGCATCTCACTAAATTAGAATATGATTAAAAAGTTGATTTATTTCAGTAATTCAATTTATAAAATGAAACTCATTTTATATAGATTCATTACAGACAGAGTGATATATTTCAAGTGTTTATTTCTTTTAATTGTGATGGTTATGGCTTGCAGCTCATGAAAACCCCAAAATCAGTTTCTCAAAAAAATAGAATATTACATAAGATCAATTTTTAAAAAAAAAAAAAATTTTAATAGAAATGTTGGCTGACAAAGTATTTCCATGCACACTCAATACTTGGTCAGGGCTCCTTTTGCATGAATTAATATTGCATCACTGTGGCATGGCATGAAGGTGATCAGCCTGTGTTACTGCTGAGGTGTTATGAAGGCCCAGGTTGCTTTGATAGCGGCCTTCAGCTCATCTGCATTGTTGTCTCTCATCTCCCTGTTGACGATATTTCATAGGTTCTGTATGGGGTTTAGGTCAGGAAAGTTTGCTGGCCAGTAAAATATGTTGATACCATGGTCATTAAACCAGGTTTTGGTACTTTTGGCAGCAGTGTAGGCAGGTGCCAAGTCCTGCTGGAAAATGAAATCAGTACCTCCATAAACCTTGCCAGTAGAGGGAAGGAAGCATGAAGTGCTCTAAAATGTCCTGGTAGACAGCTGCATTGACTTTGGACTTGATTAAACACAGTGGATTAACACCAGCAGATGACATCACTCCCCAAATCAGATGCCAAGTCCTGTCACTTGGAAATCAAGGTCCCAGAATCTGGAGGAAGAGTGAACAGGCACGGAATCCAAGTTGCTTGAGGTTCAGTGTGAAGTTTCCACAGTCAATGATGATATGTGAAACCATGCCATCTGCTGGTGGTTTTCTACTGTGTTTAATCAAGTCCAATGTCAGTGCAGCCATCTAACAGGAAATTTTACAGCACTTCATGCTTCCCTCTGCTGACAAGCTTTATGGAGATGCTGATTTCATTTTCCAGCAGGACATGGCACCTGCCCACACTGCCAAAAGTACAAATAACTGGTTTAATGGCCATGGTATCACCATGCTTGATTAGCCAGTAAACTCTCTTGACCTAAATCCCATAGAGAACCTATGGTGTATTGTCAAGAGAAAGATGACATACACCAGACCCAATAATGCAGACGAGCTGAAGGCCGGTATCAAAGCAACCTGGGCTTCCATAACACCTCAACAGTAACACAGGCTGATCGCATCCATGCCATGCTGCATTGATACAGTAATTATGCAAAAGGAGCCCCGACCAAGTATTGAGTGTGTACATGGACATACTTTTCAGTCGGCCAACATTTCTATGACAAATAATTTTTTTTAATTAATTTTATGTAATATTCTAATTTTTTGAGAAACTGAATTTGAGGTTTTCATGAGCTATAAGCCATAACCATCAAAATTAAAAGAAATAAACACTTGAAATATATCACTCTGTGTATAATGAATCTATATAATATGAGTTTCACTTTTTGAATCGAATTATTGAAATAAATCAACTTTTTGATGACATTGTAATTTACTGAGATGCACCTTTATTTGAGACCCTTTGTAGTGCATTCTTTTATATTTTAGCAATATTATAAGTACAAAACACCGAACATTATTATTAGGGCCTGAGCCACTGACAAAGTCAGTGGGTGAGAGCCCTATTGTAATTGTTAGAAATTTTTTTTTTATTTAATTTTTTTCTTCTTCTCCATCTAAGATCTCATGTTTGGGGTAGTGAACATGCATGAAAACTCACCAATTTTTTGCAGAGACCTCAAGACTGGTGAAAAATTGAATATTTTGACGGAAATATGAATGACCCTACAAAAATGGCTCTACAGCACCACCTAACATGTGAAGTCAGTGTGGAGTGGTACACGCTTACTTTTGCGTAGAAAGATGAAAATCGGCTGAGATGTTTATCATGTCGAGACATGCAAAAAACTCCATAGAAGTGATGGTCTACACCCAACAGGAAGTCGGCCATTTTGGCACAAAGTGGCAGTGACCTGATTTCCAACTCGTGCAGTTGACGCGCATTTGATCAAGCTCATCCTAGGGTTTTTGTCCGATTGAGCTCATTTATGGTGACAATCATCTATACCCATGTGCCATTAAAAGTTATTGAAAACTTTTCTTAAACCTCGACGGTTTGGCTGTCGGGGCATGGCAAAATTTGATGCCTCGCCATGATCATTCTATGACCATTCTGACAGCAATAACTCTGGTATCCATTGTTGGATTTCAACCAAATTCAGTATTTTGGATATCAGTCCAATTCCAAACAGTTCTATACAACAATATTCATAGAAATCTACAGCGCCACCTAATAGTTAAAGGAAGAATTGCTGAAAACTCTTTTCTTTATTACTCATGTGCCATTTGCCAGAATGATGTGAAATTTTCTGAGATTCATCAGACCACAGGGATGATCATAACTGCACATCAACTTTACCATGACGTCACACTTGTTACCATAGACACACTTGTTACCATGGACACGCCTTCCTCGCCATTCAATCCGTGATCTTGTGGGGAGGGTTTGGAAGGTCCTGGAGTCATGAAATTTGGAGCATAGGTAGAGGTGACTGTCATCTGTAGTCCTATATGGGTCAGCAACACATAACTGATAGGGAAATGTTGCCATGGCGACATGGCGAAGGTTGACTCCTCACCATGGAACCTCAAAAAGTTGCAAATTGGACAAATTTCATCCGATTTTCACCAAATTTTCTATAATGGACATTAGTCCGACCCTGCACGCTCCTACATAAAAATGGTTGACAAAACTTACAGCAACACCTACTGCTCATGGGAAGTACTGCGCCACTCGCATTTGAACAAACTCCTCCTGGGGGCTTTCTCCCATTGAACTCTTTTTCACATGGCGGCATCTATAGGCATTGGCCATAAAAAAGTTGTCAAATGTCAGCTGCAGTCTCAAAAAGCATGGCCACAACACCATGGCGAAGTTTGTCTCCTCTGCTGACAACATCAAACAGCTGTAACTCGAGCAAAACTTGTCCGATGTTCGGACAAAGCTCGACAGTTTGGCCGTAGGGGCATGGCAAAGTTTGAGGCCTCGCTATGATCATTCTATGACCATTTTGACCGCAATAACTCTGGTATGCATTATCGGATTTCAACAAAATTCAATATTATGGATATCAGTCCAATTCCAATCAGTTCTAAAGAACAATATTCATAGAAGTCTACAGCGCCACCTATAGGAGGCAGAAAATTTTGCATCAGAAAGTTTGCATCATGTTGTTTTTTTAATACCTCGGGAATGGAATGTCGGATTGGCACCAAGATAGGTATGATGTATATGGGTATGCCTTTGAACAATTACAGCTATGAATATTCACGAGTATATGTATCACGAGTATCCCCCCCGATATGGATCGTCACCTTATCGTGGTGGGGGGGTTTGCGTGCCCCAGTGATACCAGGAGCTATGTTGTCCAGGGCAATTTGCCTCTGGTAGGGTCACCCAAGACAAATTGGTCCTGGGTGAAGGGCCAGACTAAGAATGATCCAACAGACTCTCATGATAAATTCTATATCAAGGATTCAGTGTACCCCGCCCGGTATGGGGTTACCGGGGCCCCACCCTGGAGCCAGGTCTGGGGAGGGGCTCGATGGCTAGCTTCTGGTGGCCGCGTTTCCACCCATGGGACCCGGCCGGGCTCAGCCCGAAGGAGTTACATGGGTTCGCCCTCCAGTGGGCTTACCACCTGCAGGAGGGATTATGGGGGTCTGGTGCTATGTGGATTAGGTGGCAGTCAAAGGCGGAGACCTTGGCGGTCTGATCCCAAGCTTTCTAAACTGGCTTTTGGTACATGGAATGTCACTTCTCTGGTGGGGAAGGAGCCTGAGCTGGTGTACGAGGTCGAGAGATACCAGCTAGATATAGTCGGACTCACCTCAACACACAGCTCCGGTTCTCGAACCAGTCTCCTGGAGAGGGGCTGGAGCTTGGCCTTTTCTGGAGTTGCCCCGGGCGAGAGGCGAGCAGGGGTGGGTATTCTTGTATCCCCCCACCTTGCTGCCTCTATATTGGAGTTTTCCCCGGTGGACGAAAGGGTTGCTTCCCTGCGCCTTTGGATTGTGAAACCGGTCCTGACCATCATTTGTGCCTATGCACCAAATGATGGTTAAGAGTACCCACCCTTTTTGGAGTCTGTGACAGAGGGCCTGGAGGGTGCTCCTCTTGGAGACTCCATTGTCCTACTGGGGGACTTCAATGCGCACGTGGGCAATGACAGTGAAACCTGGAAGGGAGTTTATTATTTAGCGAATGCAAAGTCCTTAAGCCAAGCAGTTGCCTCCTGGTTTGCTGTATGGAGGGTGTGTAATCCTCCTTCCAGTCTTTGGAGTGGGCAAACCTCTATGATGTGTTCCATAGTTTGCTCCTCTCCACATGCGCACAGTGGGCTAGGGCTACTGCCCCATCTGTGAAGGCTGGCCAAGCAGGGGCCATGTCCAGTCCTGAAGCGATTGAGTGTAGACCACTGTCTCCTTGGGAGGTTGGTGCCCGGGACCTGTTGGTTGGGGTTTATCACCAGCTGTTTGTTTGGGACCTCCTTGGTCTCCCATTCCTCTTGCCAAGCTGTCTGGATGGTAAAGTCAGCTGGGGGAGGGTTTTTCCAAATCGACTCATATTGGAAGGGAGTGATCGGGAGGAACGGCCTGCCTGATCTGAGCCCGAGTGGTGTTCAGTTATTGGACTTCTGTGCTAACCACAGTTTGTCCATAACGAACACCATTTTCAAGCATAAGGGTGTCCATATGTGCACCTGGCACCAGGACACCTAGGTTGCAGGTCAATGATCGATTTTGTTATCATGTCATCAGACCTGCGACTGTATGTCTTGGACACTCGGGTAAAGAGAGGTGCAGAGCTGTCAACTGATCACCACCTGATGGTGAGTTGGATCCGATGGCAGGGGAGGAAGCCATTCAGACCTGGTAGACCCAAACGTATAGTGAGGGTGTGCTGGGAACGTCTGGCTGAGGCCCCTGTCCGGGAGGTCTTTAACTCCCACCTCTGGAAGAACTTCAACCACATTCTGAGGGAGTCTGGAGACATGGAGTCTGAATGGGCCATGTTCTCCACCTCTGTTGTTGAAGCAGCGGCCCAGAGCTGCGGCCGCAAGGTGGTTGGTGCATCTCGTGGTGGCAACCCCCGAACCAAGTGGTGGACACCAGTGGTGAGGGGGGCCATTAAGCTGAAGAAGGAGTCCTATCAAGCTTGGTTGTCTTGTGGGACTCCAAAGCAGCTGAGGTGTACTGGCAGGCCAAGCGGAGTGCGGTTGCTGAAGCAAAAACCCGGGTATGGGAGGAGTTCGGTGAGGCCACGGAACAAGACTTTCGGTCGGCCTCGAAGAGATTCTGGCAAACTGTCCGGTGGCTCAGGAGGGGAAAGCAGCTCCCTGTCCACACTGTGTATGGTGCGGATGGGGCACTGTTGACTTCGACTGGGGATATCGTCGGGCGGTGAAAGAAATACTTTGAGGATCTCCTCAATCCCACTGATACGCCTTCCACAGAGGAAGCAGGGTTTGTGGACGAGGGGGACGACTCGCCTATCACAGGGGCTGAGGTCGCCAAGGTGGTTAAAAATCTCCTTGGCAGCCGGGCCCCGGGGGTGGACGAGATTCGCCCTGAGTACCTCAAGGCCCTGGATGTTGTTGGGCTGTGGATTTCTAGGTGCAGCCAGGGAACGAAGGGGTGTCATGCTTGGTGACCACAGGATCTCATCTCTGTTGTTTGCAGATGATGTTGTCCTGTTGGCTTCATCCGGCAATGCCCTACAGCTCTTGCTGGGATGGTTTGCCGCTGAGTGTGAAGCGGCTGGGATGAGAATCAGCACCTCCAAGTTCGAGTCCATGGTCCTCAGCCGGAAAAAGGTGGATTGTCCTCTCTGGATTGGGGACAGGCTCCTGCCCCAAGTGGAAGAGTTTAAGTATCTTGGGGTCTTATTCACAAGTGAGGGGAAAATGGAGCAAGAGATTGACAGATGGATTGGAGCAGCATCTGCAGTGATGCGGACGTTGTACCAGTCTGTTGTGGTGAAGAGGGAGCTTAGTTCTAAGGCAAAGCTGTCGATTTACCAGTCAATCTACGTTTCTACTCTCACCTATGGTCACGAGCTTTGGGTAATGATCGAAAGAACGAGATCGCGGATACAAGCGGCTGAAATGAGCTTTCTCCATAGGATTGCTGGACTCCCCCTCAGAGATAGGGTGAGGAGCTCAGTCATCCGGGAGAGGCTCAGGGTAGAACCGCTGCTCCTCCACATTGAAAGGAGTCAGTTGAGGTGGTATGGGCATCTGATTAGGATGCTTCCTGGATGCCTCCCACTTGAGGTGTTTCGGGCACGTCCCACTGGGAGGAGACCCCGGGGCAGACCCAGGACTTGGTGGAGAGACTATGTCTCCCAGCTGGTCTGGGAATGCCTTGGTATCCTCTCTGAAGAGCTGGAGCAGGTGGCTGGGGAGAGAGAAGTCTGGGCTTCACTGCTTGAACTGCTGCCTCCGCGACCCGGACTTCCGGAAAAGCGGTAGAAGATGGATGGATGGATGGAATATTCACGAGTAACAATCGCACCCTCCAAAGGTGGGTGCAATTACACCAAAGGTTTTCTTCAATATCTCTGAAATAAATAGTCTGATTGTTATCATTTATGGTGACAATCATCTATTCCCATGTGCCATCAAAACCTGTCGAAAACTTTTCCAAATGCCCGATGGCTTGGAGGAAGGGGCATGGTCAGGTTTGCAGTATCGCCATCACCCTTCCAATGGCTTTTACTCTGGTATACTGTACATTGACTGATTTCAACCAAATTTTGTGTGGTGAATAGGTAGCCAATACTGATAATTTCCATAAAAAAGAATGACACATAGCGACAGCACCCCCTACCGCCAATGGACAGGAAGTTGCCATAACTCACATGCCATACTCAACGCACCGCTTGCAGAATGACGTACAGTTTTCTAAGGTTTTTCAGACCACCTGGTTGATCATAAGTGCACATCACCTTTAGCATGGCATCACTGCTGTTACCATGAACACGCCCTCCTCTCCGTGACGACGGGAAATTTTCTGAGCCAGCTTGGTATGACGGGTGCCAGGGTCTGCGGTTGCGGGGGGGTGAGGGCCAACTTACAGTTGCTTGCAGCTTTAATTATTATTATTTTGTATTTGTATACTTTATTGATCCCCAGAGGGAAATTCAGGGCATCCATGTACAGCGCCAATCCCTTCACCAGTCTCTCTCTCTCTCTCTCTCTCTCTCTCTCACTCACTCACTCACTCACTCACTCACTCACTCACTCACTCACTCACTCACTCACTCACTCACTCACACACACACACACACAGAGCAGAATGAGCCATTTGGCTGCAACTTTTGCATCAGTGTTGCCTGTTTGTAAATATTTCAATAAAAATGGTTTATTTCGTTATTTGGACATTTTTATGTCTTGTTGTCGTTTAGTCAAAGCATGCATATGTGTCCGCATGTAATATAAGATAAGATAAGATAAGATAAGATAAGATAAGCCTTTATTAGTCCCACAATGGGGAAATTCCAGGATTGCAACAGCACAGGGACTGCAACACTCAGAGCAACAATCAAGAAGACAAGAAAAACAAGAGCAGCGAATATACATATGTACACATAAATATATAAATATATATACACATAGTGCGGAGCATTGTAGCTAGATGGAATAAACAGCATAACTGTCTACTTAGTTATCCTACATAGTATGAATATGTACTCATACATACAGTATTGTCACCCTCCATAGCGACTGATATTGTCCTAGTTGTATACTGGAGGGGACATATGTGTAAGTCTATTGCGTTTTTTGCATTCAATACTATTAGGTCGTCACGTTTTTTTGCTATCTCTGCAAGCAGCCCTGCTTAGGTTATACAGTCTGACAGCCGTAGGTAGGAAGGACCTGCGAAACCTCTCGGTTGCGCACCTAGGATGATGTAGTCTGCTGCTAAATGAGCTCCTCAGTGCATTCAGTATGTCCTGCATAGGGTGGGACTCGGACTCCAGCAGAGATGACAGTTTAGCCACCATCCTTCTCTCTCCTATCTCCTCCACTGGGTCAAGGTGTTTCCCCAGGACAGAGCTAGCTTTCTTGATCAGTTTGTTCAGTCTCTTCCTATCGGCTGCTGTAATGCCACTGCCCCAGCAGACCACTCCAAAAGGGATGGCTGATGCCACCACCATGTCGTAGAATGTCTTCAGCAGCGCCCCTTGTACACCAAAAGACCTGAGGCTCCTCAGTAGGAACAGCCTGCGCTGTCCCTTCTTGTAGAGTGCATCGGTATTGTGTGACCAGTCTAGTTTATTGTTCAGAAGAACACCCAGGTACTTGTAGGATGTCACCATCTCAATGTCTGTTCCCCGTATGTTTACTGGTGCTGTGAGGGGTTGTCCTTGCCTGCGGCAGTCCACCACCAGCTCCTTAGTTTTCCTCGCGTTGATCTGGATGCAGTTCCGATGGCACCAGTCCACAAAGTCCTGGATAAGTCCTCTGTACTCTGTTTCATCTCCGTTGGAGATGAGGCCGACGATCATAGAGTCGTCAGAGAACTTCTGTAGATGGCAGTGTGTTGTGTTGTGTGAGAAGTCCGCAGTATAAAGGGTGAACAGGAAGGGAGCCAAAACCGTTCCCTGGGGGGCCCCCGTGCTACTAATGATCGTGTCGGACACACAGTCCCGGGTTCTCACAAACTGTGGCTGGTTAGTGAGGTAGTCCAGGATCCATGATGACAGGTGCTGGTCCACCCCTGCGCACAGCAGCTTGTCCTTCAGGATCATCGGTTAGATGGTGTTGAAAGCACTGGAGAAGTCAAAGAACATGATCCACACCGCATTCCCGGGCTTCTCCAGGTGGGACAGATATGCAGTTGATCTGGTCATTCTGCTCCACAATGAAGCAGCAATCGGGACTTTCGTCTACCACTGACCGGGCAGACTGACAGTGCCTCCCCCCCAACATTCGTGCAGCGCCCAGTGGAACGGGACAGGAGTGTCGGCTGCTGCTTTACCCGTGTGCCAGTGATGCCATTTGCACCGTGGTGCCGCAATCACAGCAACTTTATGGTATATATTTTGACTGAGAGGCTCCATACTCATGGATGCACACCTCAGCAGCAAAGCACTTCTAAAATTTTTGTTTGCGGCAAGTTGTGGTAACTGACAGGTTGTGATACTCTGTTATCCAATCAGCATGGCCATGATGCAGCGTATTCTCCAATGTGCATGGAGTCAATCCGAAACCCTGCCCACACTTCTTGAAGCCAGGGGATGAAGACAGAGCAGTCACATAGCGGTGGCTAAACTTTTATTGATAAAAATTATATTCAGGGATGCACACCCTCGTGGCTTCAGCAAAGCATGTTTAAAAACTTAGGTCAGTGTGACAAACAGTTTGAGAGGTATCTGAGGAGCACACACACACAGACACAGATGTCTTGAATTTATATATCCCATACATTAAAATTTTTTTTTAAAAAAAACATGCCATACACACCATGTTATCACCAAACAAATACTCTACATTGTCCTCTTACATATATATATTTTCTTTTTTTAACTCCCCCTTCTCTCTATTTCTCTTTCGTTCCTGTATGTCTGAACTGAGATTTGATCTAAAACCATCTGTTTTCACCAGCATTTCAGTCAACGTTTGCCAGTGGAACTTAACTTAGGCTGACGTAGGCAAACTCTGCATAACCTAGCCCAGCGCTCAGGAACTATTACAAATTGAGGACAACTTTCACCAACGTTTATTTCCACACGTCAGCAAATTTTCAACATGCTGAAAATTCTCAACAAATACAACTTTTACCAGCGTTTGCCAACAAACACCAACTTTGATCAACTTTTGCCAGCAGAGCCAGACGTTTGCCAAAACGTTAGTAAAAGTTGGTCCAAACGTAAATCCACCCAAAAAAGCAAGGCCAGGATTGCAGGAAGCCTCCACAAACACTGATCTTTATGTGAACGTCGCCTGATGCTGATGTCAGCTGAACTGCGCTGAGTATTCCTTTGCTTAAGTTAACCTAAATTGGCAACGCTACACATATGCTAGCCTAAGCTGGCAAAGGTTTGACAACGCTGAATGCAACACTGGCAAATGCTAGCAAAAGTTTGTAAAAGTTCATAAAAGTTGGTGTGTGCTCACAAACATAATTTCATCAACATTTGGACTGATTTCTCTGATTTTTCAAAATGTCAGTAAAAGTCGGTCCAAACATTATAGCGTGAACCCAGCTTAAACAACACAGTCCATCACCCTCTCTGTGTGCAGAGACATGTTGCTGTGAAAAATGAAGCCCCCTGGTATACGAGAATGTGGGTAGCAGAAAGGACTACAACAGCACACCATCCCATGGAAGTCTGAAGCCTGCAGCCACTGAAACAAAAGTGGGCATGGTAAGATGAAAAGAGGGAAAACTTATATAAAACAAATATTGACAGTTGTACTTTGGGGACAAAATTTAACATTGAAATGGGGAGGGGTATACTGTATAGTATCACAATACTTAAGGAACTATAGTATCGTGATAGTTTTGCATAACGACCCAAGTATATGTATTGTATTGTAAGTATATGTATTGTATCATTAAGTCCCTCGCGATTCCCACCCCTAATAATTATTAGTGCACGTATACCCCTCTGAAAGGATAAGGTGCCGATCCACAGAGGAATGTTGTTTAACAGTTCATTAAAACAGCTTCACTCAGCTAGAAAAGATGACTTTACCTCCTAACAACATCAAAATCTGATTTAAAAGTGAAAGATGAAAAGATGGCGCTTTCATTGAAAGAGGACTGCTTTTTTCGTGTTAGATGATTAATTTTCACTGACTGTTTCTGGGCTAAATTAAGGCTTAGACGGTCTACCAAAAAACAACATCTACTGTATATTGCACTTGGTGCTGGGTGGGCATTTTTTGCCTGCTCATTAACATCCAAGAGCCTCCTTTCTGATTGGGCAAAGTTTTTCCAGATGAAACAGAGTAACAGCTAAGTGCTAACTGCTTACCCAGCTACAGGGGGAAGCACAAAACCAGTGTACTCTTTGTGCCAGTCCCAAGCCTGGGTGAAATGGGGAGGGTTGCGTCAGGAGGGGCATCTGGCATACAATCCATACTGAAACAAATATACGGGCCCATGGTCCGCTGTGGAGACCCAAAATACGGAGCAGCCAAAAGTGTGTGTGTGTGTGTGTGTGTGTGTGTGTGTGTGTGCGTGTGTGTGTGTGTGTGCTGTGAAAAAACAATGATCTGCTCAGTCCATGCCCTGGATCAATTTGCCAAAAAAAAAAGACTATACATTATACATGATTATTTCTGCTATTATTAATAGTGTTAAAATATGAGGAGGTGTGCATTAAATGGTTTCAAGGCATTGATGAGGAGCCACCGAACCACCTGATGTGAAGCGGAGGGTGGCTGCCTGCGCCAAGACCATCAAAACTGTTGAATATACACATCTGAGCTGATTAACCCGCTTGCCAAGAACGCAACTCTTCAATCTCGTGCCAAGGATTCTTTAATCTTGCAGTTTACTTAACAGTTAGCATCTGTCCAGCTCCCATAGAGACAGCAGGCAGACAGATGTAACTGTTGCGGCTGTGTGTCATGGTGGCTGTGTCAGATGAGGAGTTTATCCCGGCTGAAGAAGATTTGTGGACCATCACCATGTTTCAGTGACACGTTACGACGGCATGCTGGGAAGACCCAACCGTGTGTCGTGCAGACACATGACAAACATCAGCGTGTCAAGAGTTTGAAAAACAGCCTCTGATCTGGAGGCCAGTATGAGATTTACTGTTTACTGCTCTGTCCTCCACATTCTACGTGCAGAAGCATCGCTCGTTGATAATTATGAATCATTCTGTGGTTGTTAAAAACAGAACTAGTAAATTATCCAACAACCTCTCAAAAACTCACCCAGTCAGACTCTTTTAATCATGTAGTCACAGACGTTTCTGCCTATAAAGCAGAGTATGCAAATGTAACACTGGGTGACACCAATCATCTTTAACTTTTTAAAAATTTTACATTTAATTTTCATATCTCATACATTTAAGACTTTTTTGTAAATTTGCACCTTTTTTCTTGTAACGTTATAACTTTTTGTTTGTAAATGGGAACAGTTTTTTTAAAGTTCAACTTTTAAATTATTTTCTTGTAAATTTATGACTTGTTTCTTGTAAATTTTCAACTATTTTCTGGAAAAAATTCAACTTTTTTTCTTTTAAATGTGCAACTTTTTTCTCGTTAATTTTGCAGTTGTTTTTTCTTGTAAATTTGCAACTTCCTCCCAAACCTTTCTAACATTCTGCTGTAAAGTTGAGACTTTTTTCATATATTTGTGACTTTTTGTAAATTTGCACTTTGTGCTTGTACACTGGAACATTTTTTCATAAATGTTAAACTTTTTAAATTATTTTGTTGTAAATTGGTGAATTTTACTTGTAAATTTTCAACTTTTTTCTTGAAAAAATTCAACTTTTTTCTCATAAATTTGTGACCTCTCTCTTGTAAATTTTCAGTGTTCACTATGGATGTTGGTTAAATTTTATTATAAATATATATTTTTTTCCATTTTGTAGGATTTGAACTCTTCCTCGCTATAAAAATAGGAACCCCCAAACACAATCTTGTATAAGGCGCTGAAAAAGCTAGAAACGGCCCGGCCTGTACAAACACATAATGAACATGTATAATCTATTAAATGAGATGCAGCAAAAAGGCCCTGTGTGCAGAATTTAAAGTATTCACTGCTGTTATTTAACCTTTAGAACAACTTTCTGCTGTTGGTATATGAAACACAAACTTTAACTGCAGATGACTCAGAATCACAGTGAGGGGGGGGGGGGGCTGCACTTATATAGCGCTTTTCTAGTCTCAAAGACCACTCAAAGCGCATCAGTGAAGCAGAGGATGGGGGTGAACTGCTGTGTTTGTTCAGCAGAGAGCAACACCGACAGGTGGGACAGCAGCTCACAGCAACTGATGCTCAGTTCTTAAAGTTGCTAGCACCCTCATGCATAAAACGCTCGGTGGATTTCAGAGTTGGTGCCGGGGTCAAGGTCAAGTAAAACAAAACCTCAACACATTCGGCTTCACTACAACAGTGGTAAACAAACTGGTGTGTGAAGGAGTTTTTTTTTCCCTTGAACAGTAGTTTCACCACCACAATATTTACCAATTAAAAACCACCACTGCATCTTGGAAGCAGAACTTTATCCTTTTATTTCGATATGAATGTTGTTTTGAGGCTTGTTTTTACTGAATTTCTGAAGAGGATTCGGTTTAGGATGAAATTTTCAGGTTTGACGTGTTCTTTTGAAAGTTGGAGCAAACTAGTGTGAAAAGTTTGTTTTTAAGCCTGCTGGGAAGAGCCGTTTCTGGATATTAAGTAGAGCACGCAAATGCAGAAAAGGCCCCAAAAGCCACTCGGGGACCTCCAAGGTACAAGTCCACCCTCAGCATTTTTTGGGGGGAGAAATAAAATTAACTTAAACTTTTTTCCTCATAAATTTGTGATTTTTTTTTTTTTCTGGTAAATATTCAATGTTTTTCCCTGTAAATTAGCAACCCTTTCTCATGAATTTGCTTGTTTGTTTTTTTCTTGTAAATTTGCCACCTTTTTTCCCTCATAAACTTGCTATTTTTTAACTAAAATTCTATAGTCCATTTTCTTCTATATTTGCAACTTTTTATCCTGTAAAGTTTCAACTTTTTTTTTTTTTTACTGTCCATTTAGACAATGACCCAAGTGTACTTTTTTGTGTATTTACTGGGAAGGGAGAGATGTTTTCCAATTTTAAAGCGTTTGACCTCTTCCCAATTGCAAAAATAGCAGCCCCCCCCCAAACACAATCTTGCATATGACACCCAAAAAGCTAGAAACAGCACTGCTAGTAGGTGAATAGTTTGCTTTGTGTGACTTCCTAAGGGTTGTATCTCACGAAGCGATAAAAGCTGACGAACATAGCGATTTTTGGATTTGCCAACTTTTCTGACAGATGTTGGTTAAAGTTTAAATAGTGTCTCACAGAGCAGCGAATGCTAAGAAACATCCAAGATTGTTGTGAGTTGAGGATTGCGTTAGGGTTTGCAAAAGGCTGCAAAACAGTTTGCATGCAGTTTTGTCATAAAGGTTCTTCAACAGTTGCTAGTGTTCACTACTTGGCAAACCAAAGAGAACTTTAGTGACACCTATTACAACTGTTAGTAGACGCCTGCAACTATTTTGCAAACATTTGCAGACGTTTATGGAAAAATACATACAAGAAAAACTGTTTGAGACATTGAATGTGTTTGTGAACTGTTGTGCAGTCTTTTACAAACCCTGACAAAACCCTGACAACCACAATGTCCGTGAACATCCCTCAGCATTTGCTGCTTCCTGAGAGATTATGGATGTATCTGTACAAAACGTCAGGAACGATTCTTTACTGTATGCATGCCACTGTACAGTATAAATATGAATCGAGTAAGCAAAGGGCTGGAAGGAAACGAAACTATTCACCATCCAATTTTAAGGAAACTGTTAACTATTTACGGGTGCATCTCAGTAAATTAGAATATCACTGAAAAGTTAATTTATTTCAGTAATTCAATTCAAAAAGTGATACATATTATATAGATTCATTACACACAGAGTGATACAGCTCAAGTATTTATCTCTTTTAATTTTGATGATTATGCCTTACAGCTAATGGAAACACAAAATTCAGTTTCTTAAAAAAATACATTACACAAGATTATTTAAAAAAAAGATTTTTAATAGTAATGTTGACCGACTGAAAAGTATGTCCATGTACACACTCAATACTTGGTCGGGGCTCCTTTTTGCATGAATTACTGCATCAATGCAAATGGAATGGAGGTCATCAGCCTGTGTTACTGCTGAGGTGTTATGAAGGCCCAGGTTGCTTTGATAGTGGCCTTCAGCTCATCTGCATTGTTGGGTCTGGTGCCTCTCATCTTTCTCTTGACAATACCCTGTTTAGACCAGGCGTTTAGGTTGCTGGCCAGTCAAGCACAGTGATGCCATGGTCGTTAACCAGGTATTGGTACTTTTTGCAGTGTGGGCAGGTGCCAAGTCCTGCTGGAAAATGAAATCAGTATCTCCATAAATCTTGTCAGAAGAGGGAAGCATGAAGTGCTCTAAAATTTCCGGGTAGATGGCTGCACTGACTTTGGACTTGATAAAACACAGTGGACCAACACCAGCAGATGACACGGCTCCCCAAATCATCACTTACCGTGGAAACTTCAAGCAACTTGGATTCTGTGCCTCTCCACTCTTCCTGCAGACTCTGGGACCTTGATTTCCACATGACAGAACATGGCACCTGATGTGGGGAGCCATGTCATCTGCAGGTGTTTGTCCACTGTGTTTTATCAAGTCCAAAGTCAGAGCAGTCACGTACCAAGAAATTTTAGAGTAATTCATGCTTCTCTCTGCTGACAAGGTTTATGGAGATGCTGATTTAATTTTCCAGCAGGACTTGGCACCTGCTCACACTGCCAAAAGTACCAATACCTTGTTTAATGACCATGGCATCACTGTGCTTGACTGGCCGGCAAACTCTCCTGCCCTAAGCCCCATAGAGAATCTATGGAGTATTGTCCAGAGGAAAATGAGAGACACCAGACCCAACAATGCAGACAAGCTGAAAGCTACTATCAAAGCAACCTGGGCTGAGATGCACCAGTATATGTGTATTTTTAAAAATGGACAAGTGTTGACTATCCAGGGCTTGGGTAAGGCATGTTAAAATCCACATATTTTTTGCAAGAGGCAAGATTATTGTTTTTTTTTTACAACTTACAAATGAAAAAATATGAAAATAAGCAGGACTTCATGAACTCTTTTTGTTTGTAGACAAGCTGCCAGACTGCTTCAGCAGACTATACACCATACTAGACAAGTCACGGCAAGGAAAAGAAAAAAAAATGCATTTACTTCTCATTAAATAAACAAAGCCCATCCATTGTTACATGAATGCGCTGATGGCATTTGCCTACAAAAATACAATCCTAACTCTGTGTCTAATGTTGCTGACTGTTGAAAATACTGGCACTGTAGTTTTAGTTTATTGTCATTCTAACCGTTCTGGCCACAGATTCTGACACTGACATAATCAGAAAACTGATCCACACTGAAATGTACCAAAGTTCACAGAAGATCACTTCCAAAACAAGCTCCACGTCTCCGTATGAATCAATATCTGATTCATACAGGGATGACAGAGAGAAGCAGAGCTGGTTTGTTCTCGCCTCAGTATCCGTTTCAATTGCTTTCACTAACTGACATGTTGATGCATGAATGCTGACTCTGCAGTTCAGGATGGTTAACCCATAACACAAACACACTCCATTAAAGGGGAGAGGCGTATACATACTGACAGTGAAATAAATAAACTTTTCGTGGCTGTGAAGCTTGAAATTCAAATAGAAAAAAGGGAATCCTAAGAACCTCTGCAGGGTTTTGGTCAGTTTTGATACTGATCTCAACAAACAGAAAAGATCGGAGTGTGTATTGATTGGACAAATAAATACAGAGAGAGAAAAAAAAGATGTGATCTTGCTTCCTACCAGAAATCACAACATCTTTGCAATGTAATGCCTGATTAAAAACAAAAAGCAACCAACAAAAAACCCCAAAGTCTTACAAATGCTCTCAAGTTTGGGCCTTTAAAGACCTCCAGCCGTGTGCTGTGATTGCTTCTGTAGGGCTGCCCCTGACTAAAGATTTCCCTGGTTGATCAGTAGGTGCAATTCAAAACTAATATTCAACTCTTCAACTCACTTTTATGATATGAATGTCCATTTAATTAGTGAAATACAAACGATAGCTTTGCAACATCAGTAAGTAGTTTAGGTTGTAGTATTCAGAAACTCCAACAGCAAACATATGTCAGGCCAACGTTGGCAAGTTTACTTCGGGAATACATCTTGCAGAGGTCATTAACACGCTGACAAGATATTGCCCAGACATCGGAGATGACATCAGTCGATGTGTCAAAGCTATAGTGGCTGCAGCCACTCTGCAGTTAAATGTTAGTCTTCTTCCAGCTGATTAAATTAGATCACCCTTATTGTCATTCAACCGTACAACCAATCATGTACAGCAGAACGAGATTGTGCTTTACCTATCTACAGTGTTAATCACACACACCCCAAGTGCAGAATCAGAGGGCCGCTGCCATGCAAGGCGCCGCCACAGAGTTCCCGCCTCCATTCCATTTATTGCTGAGCACCAAGCTGGACGGCAGGAAGTTCCACTTTTATATGGTCTTTGGCATGACCCGGCCGGGATTTGAACCCCTGCCTCCCGGGTGTGGGGCGGATGCTCTACCAACTGAGCCACCACTCCGGTGATATTGTGATTATCCAAATAATTGATTCGGCATGGATTTTATGCCAGATACATTATATTGCCGAAAATATTGGGATACCCCTCCAAATGACTGCACAAAGCAAGGCCCATAAAGACATGAATGAGTGAGTTTGTTGTTGAGGAACTGGCCCGCATAGAGCCCTGACCTCAATCCGATAGGACACCTTTGGGATGAGTTAGAGCAGAGACTGCAAGCCAGGCCACACTCCTAAACCTTGTGCAAAGCCTCTCCTAAACAGTTGAAGCTGTTATAGCTGCAAAGGGTGGCTTTCCACAAAGTTTAGGAGTGTGCTTATGGGGATTTTTGGCCATTCTTCTCAAAGTGCATTTGTGAGGTCAGGCATTGATGTTGGGTGAGAAGGCCTGACTCAGTCTCTGCTCTAATTCATCCCAAAGGTGTTCTATCGGGTTGAGGTCAGGGCTTTGTGTGGGCCAGTCAAGTTCCTCCACAACAAACTCAGTCATTGATGTTTTTATGGATCTTGCTTTTTGTAGGGGTGTCCCAATACTTTTGGCAATATAGTGTACCTTCCTTGACCCAATCATGAACCTACACCCTTCCAGCTGTGGGGCAGATATTACTAGGCCACCACTCCAACATTCTGCAGTTAAATGTTAATTACAACCTTTATTTATTTAGGGTGGAGCTTTAAGACTGCATCTATTTTGTTATTCAAGGTGAGAAACACTCCTACTAAATCATGATTAGTAGTAGACAGCATCTGCCACACACCCAGAAGGTTGTGGGCTCAGGACTGGGTCATATCAAAGACCATATAAAATCCTTGCCATATCAAATATACAGACCATTGCAATATCAGATGATGATACACTGTGGGTATCCTGAAAGGAAGCAGCTTAAAAATTAAAATTTTTGGTCTCTCCAATCTAATTTTGACATCTTGACAATGTGCAAACAACCTCTATAAGATGTATAGGCCAACGTCGGCACAACATGTGTGATGTTGGGGAAGAAAGTGTTGAATAACAATGAGAATTGAAAATATCCTTAAATTTTAGCACTCATGGAGGTGAGCTAAACTCACATAAATGAACTGTCTTTTTTAGTTGTCCCATCACATCGCTCTTGTCCTTCCTCATTTTCCTTGCGTTGTTTACAAGGAACACAAGTTTATTCTCACTGTCAGGGAGAAATACCTGCCAGATTTATGCTTGACATTAAAATGTGTTTTCAGTCATATATATAGACTTGACCATATACAAGCTAAACAGCTATCATGTACTCTAAAATACATAATGGTGCATAAATTCAGCAGAATATGGATTTCCACATCAGTGCTTTGTTCTGTAGTATCTAAACAGAACCACACAATGCCTGGTCTCCATTGTGCTATGTAAGCTAGTTAGTTATTCGTGAATTGCAGATCATGGCCAACACTGCTAGTGTGTGGCTTTCGTTCATTACAATGTGACTCAACTCTTTGAAAAAGTAAGTAACACCACCCTGCGACATCTTTTGGCATAGTAATATAACCCAAAAGAGAGTTTTACAAACTGTAATGCCCCATTAACTAACTGACCAATGAAAATTTAGCCAACATAGATTTTTTTTCATCTGATAAACCTTAGTAGACTATTAGGGAGCAGCCCTAACTTTCATTCTCATTTCATTGCAACACAACAAACAAATCATACCCTTAACCAAGGCATTCAAATCCCATGTAATAGTTCTGTACTCCTAATTCAACCTGTCTCCTGAATAAATATCAACATTGACAAAACTGATCCATTTCTCAGATTTTTATTTTCTGCTGCTGCTGAAAAAACTTCAGGATTTCCATCACCATGTGTCCAACTTCCTCATCTTCCTACATAATTAAACCCAATGCAGTGGACAGTGATCAATGAGCGTAGTTCGTCAAACCAGCTGATCTTTAATGATTTATTGGCAAGAGGCCATGAGACAGTTCAACACGGTCCAAAGGACAGACTGCATTTTCCTCTCAAACTACGGAAGGTTGTTTTTTTTTGTTTTTTTTTAAAAAGCACCTGAAAATGAAGACTCACTCCTCCAACTTCAGCAGGAATGAAAATGAATATAAGTTTTCTTTTTGGTGAAACAACAACAGAACAGCAGAAGATTTCATCAAGCCCAGAAACAAATAATGAGACTGAAGTGTTTGAGTTTTCTAATAGCTGTCGAAGATGATTAAAACTATGTGAAAAACTTGTGACTTTCACAATGTGTGCTTCATCAGGGAAATGTAGCCGTTGCTTATCAGTGCAAAGCAGCACAATTATTAATGATTAAAATATATGTGATTGAGGTTGTGATGAATAGACTAGCATGGGGCACATATGTTGGTTACATATTCTCCACAAATGTATTGCTGTATGTTTATTGTGTGCTACACGTCTCATGGAACAAAAGGGACTGAGCCTCTGAGAGACAACGGAAGAGTGTGAGATTCGGCCTTTGTTTCAGGGAGACGACCTGGGGAGATTTCTGGACCACCAGAGACTAAAGGACAATGGTGTGAGATCAAAGGGGTTACTTTGTGATTGGGATTAAATACCATGTGACTGTATGTTTGATTAAACACCATGTGACTGCTGTTTCGTGTCCGGGGTACAAAACCCAGATGTGAGATGAAACTTCCTCTTTTCTTGCTTTGAGATTGTTGGAGTATGTGATCTGTGACTAAAGCTGAATCTGAGGAATAAACTCAGCCTCATCCTTGAGCACATTCTCCACACTGGTGACCTTACGACGAAAAATGAGCAGAGATAATTCTCCCGAGCGGGGCTCGGCAGAAGCCAGCCTGATGGCTGCCTCCACACTCCGGCTGCCGGACTTCTGGCAGCATAGTCCGCGCTCCTGGTTTAGCGCGGTCGAGGCGCAGTTCAACCTCCGGAGAATCTCGAAAGACGACACAAAATTCTACCATGTGGTGGCGAAGCTGGACAGCCACACAGTCCAGAGAGTGGAAGACCTGGTCAATCACCCACCGGACAGCGACAAATACAGCACATTGAAAGCTGCGCTTATCAGCCATTTCACCCCCTCAGTGCAACAGCAAGCAGAGGGGCTCCTGGCGTTGACGGAGTCGGAGAACGACAGCCCCGTAGACCTGATGGTGAAAATGCTGAGGCTGAAAGACTCCGAGGACTGCAAATTTATCTTCGCCCACCTTTTCCTCCGGACCCTGCCGCCAGCGGTGAGAGTTACCCTGGCAGATTCACCCCGGTTGTCCAAGCGAGACTACCATGGGCTGAGCAAGGAGGCGCAGCGACTCGTCGACGCCCACAAGCGGAGCACAGTTTCGGCTGCAGCAGCGGAGCTAGGAGCGATGCCCGGAGACGGCATGGGGCCAGTGGTGGCAGCGCCAGACACGCCGACGACGGCAGCAGCAAGGACCAGGCGACACGGAGCGGATGACGTCCTTTGTTTCTATCATCACCGCTTTGCAGAGAGGGCACACAAGTGCCTCCCACCGTGCCATTTCAAGCGTTCGGGAAACGCCAAGACCGAGGGTCGGTAGTGGCTGCGACCCTCAGGGAGGAGAACAAGCTGCTCTACCTGACGGATGCACGTTCGGGGAGACAATTCCTCGTGGACACAGGCTCCCAGATGAGCTTCATCACGCCTTCCTACGCGGACCGGCTGATGCCGTCCAAGGTTCCCCGGGTGTCAGTGTCAGCAGCGAACGGCTCAGCTATTAAAACCTTCGGTGAGAGGACCCTGCTTCTGTCTTTGCAGGGCCGTTCATTTGAGTGGACTTTTGTTGTAGCTGCAGTCAGTTTCAACATGTTAGGGGCTGATTTCTTGTGCTCACATGGTTTATTGGTTGATCTTGCTAACAGACGTCTGGTTAATTCTAATTAACCAGGTTAATTAATGGTTTTCACTCTATTCCCTGCACAGCACGAGTGGCACCACCAACTGCACAAGCCAACGTCACAGCTGTGGGTGGTAAGTTCCACGCACTCCTCACTCAGTTCCCAGCACTAACAGTCCCAACGTTTTCGGCGACAGTGGCCAAACATGGGGTGGAGCATTATATCACTACCACCGGGCCGCCTGTTTTTGCAAAAGCTCGGCGCCTGGACTCAGCTAAACTGACCATAGCGCGCGAGGAGTTTGCCAACCTGGAAAAACTGGGCATCATCAGACGTTCGAAAAGCCCCTGGGCTTCACCATTGCACATGGTCCCAAAGACCGATGGCTCGTAGCGACCTTGCGGTGATTTCCACAGGTTGAATAATGCCACTGCTCACGACCGCTACCCGATCCCACACATCCAAGATTTTTCGGTTCATTTGGCAGGGGCGCGCATTTTTTCTAAAATAGATTTAGTGCGCGGCTACCATCAGCTTCCAGTGCGCGCCCAGGACATACCCAAAACAGCGGTAATAACTCCTTTCGGGCTTTTTGAGTTTTTGCGCATGCCTTTTGGACTCAAGGGGGCTGCGCAGACGGTCCAGCGCATGATGGACGCGGTGCTACGCGACCTCCCTTTCGTGTTTGTCTACTTGGATGACATTTTAGTAGCCAGCACGTCCTAAGACGAACATGAAAGCCACCTCACGGCAGTTTTCCGGAGGCTGGCAGAGCACGGGTTAATAATTAACCCAGCGAAGTGTCAGTTTGGGGTAGCGCAGATTGATTTTTTGGGGCATCGCGTTTCGCCAGAAGGAGCAGTCCCTCTGCCCGATAAAGTGCGCGCAATAACAAATTTTCCCCAACCTCAAACGGTCAAAGCGTTACAGGAGTTTTTGGGAATGGTTAATTTTTATAACCGTTTCCTCCCAAGCGCAGCGCAGCTCATGCAACCATTGTACACTGCACTAAAAAAAACAAAAACCCACGAATAAAATCGAATGGTCTCCTGAGCGGGAGCGCGCATTCTCTCAAGTCAAAACAGCCCTGGTAAACGCGGCTTTGTTGGCACATCCAGTTCCAGCAACCCGCATGGACCTCACCACGGATGTGTCCGATTTAGCAGTAGGGGCGGTCGTTGAACAGTTTGTAGCGGGGAGCTGGCAACTGCTCTCGTTTTTCAGCAAAACCTTGTGCAATAGCGAGGGAAAATACAGTGCGTTCGACAGGGAGTTGTTGGCCCTACACTTGGCCATCCGCCATTTCCAGTTCTGGCTGGAAGGGCGCCGTTTCACCGCGTTCGTGGACCACAAACCGCTGACTTTTGCGATGGCCAAGATTTCAGAACCTTGGTCGGGCCGGCAGCAAAGACAGCTGGCCGCGATTTCAGAGTTCACCACCGATATCCAGAATGTCACAGGTAAACATAATGTAGTGGCAGACTGCCTTTCACGTGCTGTGCCGGCGCCAGGCCATGTGGGGGCAGACTCTGCAGCCATGGCCGCGGGCCAGGGTAGCGATGCGGACGTGTGCGCGCTCCAGTCTGGACCAACAGTGTTAAGGCTGGAGGACAGGGTGCTGCAAATGGGTATGCCTCCCCTAATCTGCGATGTCTCCACGGGACGGCTGCATCCCGTGGTATCCGCTGCGTGGCGCCGCCTCGCTTTTGACTCGATCCATTCTCTGGCGCACCCGGGGGTGCGCGCATCGGTCAAAATGGTGGGAGAGAAATTTGTATGGCCGGGGTTGCGCAGACAGGTCAAGGAATGGGCGTCAGCCTGCGTAGCATGTCAGCGAGCCAAAATACACAAACACACTAGAGCTCCTTTGGAGCCTTTTCACATTCCGGCTAAGCGCTTTGATCATGTGCATGTCGACTTGGTAGGCCCCCTTCCGTCGGGTACACACACCTTTTGACGATGGTGGACCGCACCACGCGTTGGCCGGAAGCGGTCCCTCTGGCATCACCCACAGCGGAGGAAGTGGTGCGCGCGTTAACAGCTTGGGTAGCGCATTTTGGAGTTCCGTCGGACATAACGTCTGACAGAGGTCCTCAATTTGTTTCCGAACTCTGGTCATCGATGGCCCGCAGCCTAGGGGTGAAGATCCACCGCACCACCGCGTAAAACCCCCAGGCTAACGGCCCATTCCTTGACCTGTCTGCGCAACCCCGGCCATACAAATTTCTCTCCCACCATTTTGACCGATGCGCGCACCCCCGGGTGCGCCAGAGAATGGATCGAGTCAAAAACACGGCAGCGCCACGCAGCGGGTACCACGGGACGCGCTCCAGTTCGCCTACCAGCATGGCATTGGTGTGGAGGATGCGGTGATCTTCCTCCTTCACCGTTCTCTGTCCCACCTGGAGAAGCCCGGGAATATGGTGAGGATCATGTTCTTTGACTTGTCCAGTGCTTTCAACACCATCCAACCGATGATCCTGAAGGACAAGCTGCTGCGCGCAGGGGTGGACCAGCACCTGTCATCATGGATCCTGGACTACCTCACGAACCGGCCCCAGTTTGTGAGAACCCAGGACTGTGTGTCCGACACAATCATCGGTAGCACGGGGGCCCCCCAGGGAACGGTGCTGGCTCCCTTCCTGTTCACTCTTTATACTGCGGACTTCTCACACAACACAACACACTGCTATCTACAGAAGTTCTCTGATGACTCTGCAATTGTTGGCCTCATCTCCAATGGAGATGAAGCTGAGTACAGAGGGCTTATCCAGGACTTCGTGGACTGGTGCCATCGGAACTGCCTCCAGATCAACGCAAGGAAAACTAAGGAGCTGGTGGTGGACTGCCGCAGGCATGGGCAGCCCCTCACAGCACCAGTAAATATACAGGGAACAGACATCGAGATGGTGACATCCTATAAGTACCTGGGTGTTCATCTGAACAATAAACTAGACTGGTCACACAATACTGACGCACTCTACAAGAAGGGACAGCGCAGGCTGTTCCTGCTGAGGAGACTCAGGTCTTTTGGTGTACAAGGGGCGCTGCTGAAAGACATGAAGACATTCTATGACACGGTGGTGGCATCAGCCATCACTTTTGGAGTGGTCTGCTGGGGCAGTGGTATTACTGCAGCCGATAGGAAGAGACTGAACAAACTGATCAAGAAAGCTAGCTCTGTCCTGGGGCAGCGCCTTGATCCGGTGGAGGAGATAGGAGAGAGAAGGATGGTGGCTAAACTGTCATCTCTGCTGGAGTCCGAGTTTCACCCTATGCAGGACATACTGAATGCACTGAGGAGCTCATTCAGCAGCAGACTACATCATCCCAGGTGCACAACCGAGAGGTTTCGCAGGTCCTTCCTACCAACGGCTGTCAGACTGTACAACCTAAGCAGGGCTGCTCGCAGAGATAGCAAAAAGACGTAACAAACTAATAGTTTTTTGAATGCAAAAGATGCAATAGTCTTACACAATGGTCCCCTCCGGCATACAACTAGGAAAATACCGGTCACTATGGAGGGTGAGAATATGTATGGGCACATAATCATACCATGTAAGATAACTAAGTAGACGGTTATGCTGTTTCATCCCATCTAGCAACAATGCTCTGCACTGTGTGTGTTTATATATTTACATATTTATTCCATCTAGCTACAATGCTCCGCACTGGGTGTGTTTATATTTATATATCTATATATTTATTCCATCTAGCTACAATGCTCCGCACTGTGTTTATATATCTACATATTATTCCATCTAGCTACATTGCTCCGCACTGTGTGTGTTTATACAGTATATTTACATATTTATTCCACCTAGCTGCAATGCTCCGTACTGTGGGTGTTTATATATTTACATATTTATTCCATCTAGCTACAATGCTCCACACTGTGTGTTTATATACTCATATATTTATTCCATCCAGCTACAATGCTACAATGCTCTGCACTGTGTGTCTGTGTGTGTATATATATATATTTTATAGTAATATGTACATATGTATATTAGCTGCTCTTGCTTGCTTGTTTTTTTTTCTTGCCTTCTGATTGTTGCTCTGAGTGTTGCTATCCCTGTGCTGTTGCAATCCTGGAATTTCCCCGTTGTGGGACTAATAAAGGCTTATCTTATCTTATCTTATCTTTCATAGGTCATTGAAAGCGGCCCTCAGAGCGTCGCTTACGGATACAAATTGGGTTGACAAACTACCATGGGTCTTATTGGGGTTGCGTTCTGCACCTAAGGAGGATTTGCAAGCCTCCCCAGCTGAGTTAGTTTTTGCACAGCCTCTCCGTCTGCCAGGGGAATTTCTTCCCGATAATCCTGCGCCAAATTGCCCCCCCCGCTCAGCGGTTGCAGAGCGGCACAGGATCAAACACGCTTCCTGGCCCGGTTCATCACAGTTTCCCACGCGTTTTTGTGCCAAAGGCTTTAAAAAATGCGGAGTTTGTTTTTGTTAGACATGATGCTTATCGCCCCAACTTGCGCCCGCCTTACGATGGGCCGTTCAAGGTGCTGGAAACAGGAGAGAAGCATTTTTTGCTAGATTTGGGAGACAGAAAGGAGTTGATTTGTATAAACAGACTCAAACTCGCTTTTGTTTTGGCGGATGAAGCAGTGCAGTTGGCGAGAGCCCCCCGTCGCGGCAGACCCCCTAGAGGGCATTCTACAGAACACCCACAGAGATTGACTAACAGTTCTAATCCACAGGAGCAGGAGGACGCTGCAGAAACAGCAAAGCCGGCTTTCAGCAGATACAGCAGGAGACTTCAAGCTAGGCAACTGGTGGATTGATATGTAGTGATGTTATTATGTCATGTATCTCTGGTTATGTTTGTCCCATTTTAGACGTTTGGGGGGGGGTCATGTGGCACATATGTTGGTTACATATTCTCCACAAATGTATTGCTGTATGTTTGTTGTGTGCTACACGTCTCATGGAACAAAAGGGACTGAGCCTCTGAGAGACAACGGAAGAGTGTGAGATTCGGCCTTTGTTTCAGGGAGACGACCTGGGGAGATTTCCGGACCACCAGAGACTAAAGGACAATGGTGTGAGATCAAAGGGGTTACTTTGTGATTGGGATTAAATACCATGTGACTGTATGTTTGATTAAACACCATGTGACTGCTGTTTCGTGTCCGGGGTACAAAACCCAGATGTGAGATGAAACTTCCTCTTTTCTTGCTTTGAGATTGTTGGAGTATGTGATCTGTGAATAAAGCTGAATCTGAGGAATAAACTCATCCTCATCTATGAGCACATTCTCCACAAGCAGACAAATTTTCAGAAAAAAAAAATCAAATTAAAACATTTTCTGATTTTAATTAAGGTCTGAAATAAATATACCAAGGTGCTTTTAAGTTGAAACAAAAGGGGCCTGGATCTCTTATAGAGAAAAACACAAAAGATCAGAACATCTCCAGAAAATTTTCATATTTTTGAGTTTGACTATCTTATTTTAATCAGTGGTATGAAATATGTTTACACAATCAAACAGGAGGTATACTGTAGTTACAAAAATGCAGTATCTACAGCTAAAGAGAGCAAAATGACAGATAAAAGGAGTGAAAATTTCACTTTATAGTATAATCTGGTGAAAAACAAATTGATCTACATTTCTTTTGCAAACAAGCAACTCTATAAGTTAGCTTTATAGTTCCCATGTGGTCAAAGACTAATACTGATATCAGTAAAAGTGGTGCCGAACAGCATACCATCAATCCATCCATCCTCCCCCTACTGCTTATCCAGAGGTCCGCGTCACAGGGGCAGCAGTCCAAACAGAGCAGCTCAGACTGCTGCCCGAGTCCTTGTTGTAAGTTTTTTCAGATCCACTGGCCCACTTGTGGTCTTGCCATTCAACCAGGACCAGTTTGTCTTGGGAGATGACACCAGGGGCAAGTAGCCTCTGACAACATAGCTTCTGGGATCATTAGGGGATTCAAACCCCGCCACCACGATAAGGTGGCGATCCACGCAGGGGCAAACCAACATAAAGATGAAAAATTCTATCCACATTCTGCAGGGCTTGACTTTTCTGCTCACTAGCCACTGTGGCTACTAGAATTACTCAACACTCGATCCTTTAACTAGCCAAATCATACTTGTACATACTTTGCTTATTCTTTATCTCCTAATTTGAGAGTTTTATAATGTCATTTATTGAATTCATTCTTGTAAATTTACGACTGTTTTCTTGCCTTTTTTGGGGGGGGGGGGGGTTGTGACTTTTAACTTGTAGTTTTGCAGTACTGTTTTACATTTGCTTATTTTTCCATTTGAGTTTTGGACTTAATTTTTGCAAACTTGCTACTTTTTCATGTGAACGTGTGACTTTTCTATTTTTTCTTGAAAATTTGTGTCACCTTTGTGTTGTTATTTGATTTTTGATGATAAGCATGTGATGTTTTCTTTCTCACAAATCTGCAACTTCTTTCTTGTAATTTTCTGATTTGCTTATGGTAATGTAAGTCATTCATTTTAAATTTGCATATGGCAAACTTGTGTTTTTTTTAACTTAAGTTTGCTTGTTGTTATGGTAAATTTATTACTTTTTTTTCCAGTAGACTGTTGACTCTTATATGTTCAGGGCTTCTTTGCCGCCTGCCAAAGTGAATTCCATCTACCAGACTGAATCTGTGCTAAAGCCAAGTCCTGACATCACGCATTGAGTTAGTGCATCCAGGAAAATTAATATTTTCCTGCATAAGTCAGACCAGTCTTTCAAATTCTTAATCATCTGTATTGTCTTTGGGAGTGAATCACTTCAAAGTTGAATTAAATCCTACTGCAGAAAATAGTTTCATACAAGTTCAACTACAAATTTTTAAATAATCCAGCAGATCAAGTCAGTCACCTCCAACTTTACTGACGAAAAAAATCTGGAAACTGAAATTTTTCAAGATAAAACCTCGACTCTTACGCTGTATTCACCTGTTGACATTAAAAACAACCAAAAAATATGTTAAACTGCAAACTACCATGGACTACAAGTTTTGCTGAGTAAAAACAGCTTTTTGTATTTTGCCAGTATTTCACTAACAATAAGGAAACTCCTAACTCTCACCATTTCATACACTTATTTAAAAAAGACAGACACTCTTCAGGAGATACTTCACACTGTTCATAGCTAGCTGTGGTAGATGAGAAAAAAATGATTTAAACTTCTGATGTCCCACCAGGTCAGCTGGTAAGATGTTCGCAGAGCCAGCACTGGAATATTTATCAACATCCTCTCACTGGAATGAAAAGATCTTCAGTTTAAATGTCTGCTGCGTACCATTGACCTGTAAACGCAGAATTACTCTTTTTACAAACATCTCAAAGTCTGTAGCCCCAACAGAGATGTGGAGAACTAGGATTCCCTTGAAGTTTTAAATCACACGTTTTTCTTTCAATAGCATCAACTATGTTTAGAAAGCATGATATAAGCAATTTTTCCACCAAAAAAAAAAAAAAAAAAAGAATAGCATCACCAACTTCTCAAGAAAGAAGAAACTGGGGTATTCTAGTAAATTTAGACTTATTATTGGTGTAAAAAAAACAAAACAAAACAAAACAGAACTTTTGACTAAGTTTAAGGAGTCTTTCTCGGACAAAGTCAAACTTCTCTCACATGCACCACAAAGCAGGAAACCCTCTAAAAGAAGAGCCGTTCCCTGTGGACTAGTAGAACACTCAAACACAAGAACCA
The DNA here is from genome assembly GCA_020510985.1 of Pholidichthys leucotaenia. Taxonomy (NCBI): domain Eukaryota; kingdom Metazoa; phylum Chordata; class Actinopteri; order Cichliformes; family Pholidichthyidae; genus Pholidichthys; species Pholidichthys leucotaenia. The sequence continues at coordinate 327,269,588 of CM035840.1, read as the reverse complement.
TTACCAACTGCAATTTTATTGTATTATTATTATTATTATTATTTACTGTAATGTTACTGGTACCCTTAGAAAGATTCACTTGTTTGACTGTTAACACTGCCTGAAGACTTGATAACTAGCAGGAGAAGCAAAAATTTGATGGAATATCACTTAAACTCAACAACTTGTGGTGACAGCATACAATGATAGAATTGAATGTAACAGAAATGCAGACCCATAGCTCTCCTCTACAATGTTTAACAGCAACCACAGCAACAGATGGCTGCCATACCCCCACCCAACTTTGTGGTCATGAGTAATAACTTCAAGCAACAAGCTATACAGTGAAAAATACCCATAACTGACACAAGAAGAGGTTAGAAATACATTTAAATGGTTACCAGTGCGACCAAACTCTCTACTAGTGCAACTAAAAATTAGAATATTGGCTGGTTGTAATGTTAATATAACTGTTCTGACCTGTCTTTGAGTCCAGAAGGAAACGTCTGTCCTCATTTCCGGAGATGATGTTGTACACGATGGGATCTGGTCCTCCTCCGTCCCTGGTGAGTGCAGATACGCTCAGCACCTCTGATCCCACCGCTAAGGACTCTGGGAACTGGGCAGTGTACTCCGAGCTCAGGAAGACGGGCTGGTAGTCGTCCAGGGACACCACGTCCACAGTCACGGTGGCAACGGAGTACAGGTGACGAGGGAGGCCGCGGTCGGAGGCCTTCACCTTCAGCTCAAAGGTGGGCGGAGTGTCTGGGTTCAGAGGTCGTTCTAGGCGAAGGATCCCGGAAAACTCGTCCAGGGAGAAGTAGCCGTCATCACCAGACAGGAGGGAATACTTCACCTCTGAGTTTATACCTGAAGTATAAGAATATAACAGTCTTAAAATCTTTTCTCGTGGTCAGATTAAGAAACTTACATCGAAAGACTTTGAGTTTGGCTGTATGGGTTTGTTACAAATATCCATGGAAGACCTATGGCTAGGAAAGCATCAGAAAATTTTTACAGCACAGAAGAGTCATTAAGCCACAGTCCCTGTAGGTCGGAATCTCTGAATCCAAGGTCAGAATGACATCACTTCCATGTTGACTACATCCCATGGTGACTGCGGTCCTCTACAGCCAACATTAGTATTCATTCAGCTTCAAATGGTGCAATATGTATCAAAACATGAATAAAATCACTGCTGCCTGCGATATGTTCAGAATTAGAAGTTGTGTATAGGAGTGACTACAAGAGGCAGAAGTGCTACTAAATCATACATTTTACAAGGCGTGTTGATGGGTGGAGCCATCTTGGATAACAAAGCATGATGCCATGACAGGTTCCCATCTTAGGGCACACTCTCACTGGTTGTGGTTGGTCCATGCCATTGTGAGGGTCAGAACCCCGCCCCACTACATCTGCTGTCCCCCCACGCACACACACTATGCAGTGACTCTGCCTGTGCCGACGACCCTTCTTCCCTTCATCATCACTGAAGCATGGCCACAAATTTTCCCAAATACCTCAGTCTTCTGGGAGATTTTGTCCAACAAGCTCTGTTTATGTGTATCTGCACAAGACGAGACAAAAACAGTAGAGTCGGAGCTGGAGATGGCAGAGTGGAAGATGCTAAGATTCTAAGGAGGGAGGGACAGGATTAGAAGTGATTATATCAGAGGGACAGCTCAGGTTGAGCGGTTTGGAGGCAAAGTGAGAGAGGCAAGGCTGAGATGGTTTGGACATGTGGAGAGGAGGGATAGAAGATGAATCCACCAGGCAGGAGGGAAAGAGGAAGACCACAGACAAGGTGCTACTACATTATCTGTCCCACCCAGACCTGATCCTGCCAGTCCAGGGATTGAACCGGCGACCTTGTGCTCACCTGTCCACATCCCTAAGCATTAGTGGTGACCTTTTCACTTTTCATATCCTCTATTTTTTTTATTTTACGTACAAGTCAAGTTTAGCATGCAAGCATGATATCAGTCTGCCTTACTGCTAACACTTTCACTTTTCATTTTGCTTCTGTGTGCAACTGTTTCTTTATTAAAACGTGTGACCGTTGTGGCAGTGAGCTCTGCTGCTAGCGGCTCTCCAGTTCTTTTTTTTATTGTGGATGAATTAATCACTTTACATCAATAATGTCTTCTATCTTCTCCTACTTTACTGAGTCCAGGTCACAATATTTTAATCAGTTCTATCATTAGGTGTCCCCGTGTCTTTCTCTTACAATAAATGCCTGTGATGCCTTTTCATTGCTGGGTTCAGGTACTAAAATAAAATACAGTATACAGGGCTACTATATGTGGGTGTGATTAACCACAGTTCATTGTTAAATTTAAGTTTATCAGAGTAAACAGATTAACTGAAATGTTGAACAAATAACAACTTTGTGTGGTACATAACACCCCTGACATGTGGCTGTTTTTAGTTTCAGTCGTGATGCCAGATGTCAGTCAGAGTGACACCTGGAGCCTTTTATCTGAGAGGAAAAACAAATTAACCATGAAACTGTTGCTGTTATTAAAGCCATATCTGGACTTAAACGAGGCGTGTTTATAACTGAAAGTGAAGACAGGAAGAATATAACTTTCAGCCGCATAACCACAAGATAAAAACACAACATTTTCAACATTTTATGTGTTTACCTGATGCACGGATGTATATGAAATACGTAAGTGAAATATCCAGGATGTTGCCACAAAGTCAATTAATGGGTATTGTTTTATTTTGAATAAATACAAAGCAAAAGTACCTCCATTAAGTTTCAGATATAGGGAGCAGGTGAGGCTACCAGAAAACATGTCAGCGTCTGTAAAATCAAAGGGAATTTTTATGTATTTTAGCCTGAAAACATTTTAAAATGAAGACCCTAAATCACTCAACACTGCCTGACTGCTCACACAAGATGAAAGAGCTCGCTTTAAAGAGAAAAGTCTCAGTTTGCAGCACTATAGAGGTCTAGGCAGAAATCTAACACAATGTCAAATGATCATTAAATTAGTCTTCAAGGGTTCTACCTTTTTGTAAAACTGTTTTCAATGGAAAAAAAAAAGACTTACAAAAACACCTTAAAGTGCTTTAGGACCAAATTTCAGAGGAAATGCACATCAAAAGGGGAAACTTTCCTCTTCACATTTTTACTCAGTTTATAGATTTGCAATCCCAGTGTACATTAGGATTTTTACAATGTCAGCTGATTTTTTTACAAGCACTTTCAGACAGATACACAGTCTAAAATAGCTACTGAAACAATATACCCACTACTATAATGCTGCTGTTTATGTTCCTTGATTTCTCTACACTATAATCAGATTCAGATAGATTGTGTTGTCATTCAGCTACAATTCATTTCAGAAGGATTCAATTCCCGAAGCAAACTGTTTATTTTCAAAATGTACAAACTTTCAGCTGTTTGAACAGAAAAAAAAAGTATTTAAACTCTTCAACAGAGTATGTATTGGAATGTGTCTTGTTTATTTAATTAATTTTTTGCAAACAGCTGGAAGTGTGTAAATGTTGAAAATGAACATGATTTGTATTGGGGGCTGACTAATATCGACTGAAACTGCACACACCAGACTGAACATCTGAACAAAACTCCACTGCTCTGGCTCAAAGTGAAGACACTAAATCCTCTCAAATCACATTTATTTTTTTCTCATCTGGATACTTAATGGTAAAAGTACTTTTTTTTCATTTCAAACATAACTTGCAATAATTTAAAGTCTACTAACTTTCTAAAATGTAAATAAAAAGTAGCATCATTTTATAATAAAATACCCAGTGTATAATTGTTCTGTATTTAGTTTAACCATACTTGCGCAACAAAACATTATTTAGGAAAACTAAACAGATTTGTTTTTTGTTCTCACTGTAACACTGATAATTATCCTGATGAAACAATCTGAACCTTTTCATACCAGGGCTGCAATGGAATTCACAGAATTTGCATAAAAGCAGTGTTGCGGCAATAGCAACACAGGTTAAAGTACATGATCTGTTCAAAAATCAGCAAACAGGTGGTCTGACACAAAGCTGGGATAAATGTGGCTTTTTGTCCCCTTGTTCTGCTGGTTAATTCTCATCAACAATCTAGGTGAAAGGTCAGCGTTTTAAACACTGGATTTCAAAGGCTTAACTTCTGCATGCATGTCTCCCAGCGCTGCCTCCTTATGAATAAAAATATGGGAAGAATAACATAAACAGGAACCTTGTGGCTTCATCTATAAATCTTGTGGTGATTAGTGTGTCAGTGTTTTTTCTGATTGTCTTCTGTGGCAAATGACCCCCCCCCCCCCCCACTCCCCCAACCGAGAAAAGAGAAAATATGCTTGTGAGTCACTGATGTCTGTGAGAAAGTTGTCAGTGCTGAGGGAACGGACAAGCTGCTGCACATCTGAAGGAGCGGCCGACCCGCTCTGTCTGCGTGTGTCAGTCCATCCATCTTTGTGGCGACGGAAGAGTGGTCCAGCTGTTCTGTGGGCGTCTGCCTTTGGATTTTAATCAATCCTCATGTGTTAACGTGCCAATTAAGAGTGCATCAAACATCACCAGCTAGTTATAGAATATTTTATTCAAATTTTATCAAACTTTACTGTTGCAAAGTAACTGACTAAACTGTGGCGACTACTGGTGTACGTATGGTAACAAGGTCTACTGTTTTCTATCATTTCCAGGCATGGACCATAGAGTCACCAGCACCAAATTTGCATTAAGTGCAAACATTATGGAAATGAGGCACATCTGGTGTAAAGGAGTTAAGTGATGTAAATGTCATCAGAATTTTAAAAATAATCACTGAAATGTTTTGAGAGACATGTTGAATTTTACAGGTTACCACAGACTAGGGCTGGGTGACACAACTTTAAAGGTTCCATTCACTCAAACATGGTGTGTTTGTGGATTTCAACCTTTTACAATGCTTTCTTTGGTCATATGACTACAGTAAAAAAAGTTAAAATCTCTCTTCACGAAATAAATATTTATATTTAAAAAATTCAGCAGAATGGGCAGAAGCCAGTTTTGCTTTTCCAGATTTTTTTTTCCCTACGTCACTGACAAAAGCTTTGTTCTTCAGTTACGACCCATCATGGTGTTAGTGGTGATGATTCAGTCCCCATGGCACCTAGCTGCCTTGGGCCACCATTCACTCATTTCCAAATGTCTCTGTGCTTATTGCACTCCAGGGAACGGTCATATCCCATCAACCACTGAAACCACACACCCCTGTCCACCAGTGATGCATTATATACAGTGGGGAAAATAAGTATTGAACACATCAACATTTTTCTCATTAAACATATTTCTGATGGAGCCACTGACATGAGATTTTTACCAGATGTCAGTAACAACCCAAACATTCCATACATACAAAAAAAATCAAGGCAATTGTGTTCACAAAACAAGTTATATTTAATAAAGTGGAATGACACGGGGAATAAGTATTGAACACACTTGCTGAAATTCATTTAATATTTAGTAGAAGAGCCTTTGTTGGTAATAACAGCTTCCAGATGCCTCCTGTATGGAGAAACTAGGTGCAGGCATTGCTGAGGAGTGATTTTAGCTCATTCTTCCACACAAACTGTCAAATCTTGAAGGTTCCGTGGGTGTCTTCTATGAACTCTGATCTTCAGTTCGTTCTATAGATTTTCAATTGGATTCAGGTCAGGTGACTGATTGGGCCATACTAGCAGCTTTATTTTCCTTCTCTAGAACCAGTTGAGAGTTTCCTTGGCTGTGTGTTTGGGATCATTGTCTTGCTGAAATGTCCACCCTCGTTTCATCTTCAGCATCTTGTCATCATTACTCCTTTCCTCATCTGAGGGGTGAGACTGGCAGGCCAAGGGAATGGATCCCCCTCTTGGAACCAGGACTGGTTCTGCCCGCTCGGCTTCCTTCAGCCCAGCTTGCAAGGTCCTGGGGGCAACCAGTTGGATGTGTTCTTGAAGACGCCCTGGATGCAGTCCACGGATAGGCCACCGGAGTGGTGGCCTTGTGGTAGAGCATCTGCCCCACAGCCGGGAGGTCGTGGGTTCAAGCCCCGGCTGGGTCATACCAAAGACCATATAAAAATTATACTTCTGGCCTTCTAACTTAGCCCTCAGCATAACAGAATGGGGAGAGGAAAGAGTTGTTTGTGGTGGCACCTTGCATGGTAACAGCCCCTCTGATTCTAGATGCGATTAACATTTGTAGATCAGAGAAACATAATTTCATTCTACTGTACATGGTTGGCTGTATGGATTGATTGACAATAAAGTTGGCTTCTTCTTCATCTTCTAAATAAAGGCCTGGAGAGCAAGCTCACCCTGTCCAGCAGGAGCAAAGGTTGGATAACCCTAATGTGCATAGAGCTGGACGTCAGCAAGGTAGGCACCCAAACCTTTGCCGTGCTTCCGCCGTCGGATGAACAGCTTGTCTCAGGCATCTTCTGCATCAGCACAGCGGCCAAAACGACTTTGCAGTGCCCCCTGGATGGACGGCCAGTTAAGTTGGTCTTTTGATGAAAGGTCGGTCAGGATCTGTAGCGCTTTGCCTTCCAAAGAGAGGGCCACATGCACTACCACTTCTTCTGCTGTCCAGCCATTAACTCAGGCTGCCAGCTGCGATTGGATGATGTAAGTCTCTGGTGGCCCTTCCCCATTGTAGTGAGGCAGTTTGATGGAGCTCTCTGGAGGAGGAAGGTGAATATTGCCAACAGGCGTCACAGCGCTGAGATGGGCAGAGTCATCTGCTGCTGCTGTCTCGGCTGGTAACTCAGTGATCCGTTGACTCTTCTGCTGGAGAGCTTTCTTGACTGGATGAATGATGCTGGATGCTGTCATTCCGCTCAGCCCTTCTTTGTGCTGTGCTGGCGTTTCTCTGCTGCTCTTCGGCCGTGCTCCTCTTGCAGTTTCCTCGGCAGTCGGCAGGCTCTTGTGTTGGAGGGTTTTGTGGGCTGAGCACACACCGCTGGAACCATCTGGAATTCGGCTTGGTTTGTTGTGACAGCACATCTTCAACTGCGCTCCTTCTGCAGACTCCAGCCGCATAATGAGTTCATCAATATCTCCTTCATTCAAATCCCACTTCTGACACCAATGTAGCAGTCGTCAGAATGCAAATCACCGGACTGAGGTGTTAGTCACAAGGATGCAAAGTGGACATAGGAAGTGACAGGTTTTCAATACAACTCTCACACTCCACAATGCGGCAAGTCATTCCTCATCCTACCACTCTTAGTTATGGTGCTACCCTCCCAAAAGTACCATGAACAATAAATACTGGAGAACACTGAAACAGGAAACAACACAAAGCAGATCCCCATAACAACAATAAAACCCTGCACCCCTGTGACAAATAGAGCATGAATAAGAACACAAAACTGTTAACATCAACTCCCACATTGCACAAAACAAAACCACAGCACGCTACAAGATTTTATTAGAATTGGTCCAGACTCTCTACCTGAGCTAGTAGCTAGCCAGCAAAAATTAGCTGCTCCACAATCTCACCGATCTTTCAATGATCTCTTAGCAATCTTTCAGTGCAATTTCCCCATAGTGGGACTAATAAAGGTTTATCTTATTTTATCAACACCAAATTTTTCCACCCAGAAAGTGGAGATTGCTGAGACATCAGTGAAGGATCACTGAGTGTTTAATGAAGGACCAATAGAATTCATAGAGAGACTGCTGAGAGATCATTGTGGAGATCGATGAGATCGATAAGCACTCCTTGAGAGTTCATTGAGAGTTTGTTGGGAGATCGCTTCCCTTTGGTGATCGCTGAAAGACTGTGACACAGTCAGTACAATCTCTCAAATGTGGCGACCGTGGAGCTCACTAGAAGATCATTGAGCGATCTTGGTGATTGCCGAGAAAGCTTGTTGAGAGAGCTGGCCATTTTTTCGTCTTTCAGTGACCTCTCAACCATCTCCACCTCTGTGTAAAAGGGGTTCAAGAGCACTAGAAACCTCTGGCTGCCCCACAAACTTTCAATGATCCCTCAGCGATCTCTCCTAGTCTCTTAGTGATCTGTATTGGTCTCTCGTGATCTCTCCTAGTCTCACAGTGATCTCTATTGGTCTCTCGTGATCTCTTAAAGATCTTTCAAAAAATCTCTATAGATCACCATGAAATCCGTACAACGATCTCCCAAACATTTACACAGAAAATGCTTTTTTGAGGCTTTAGGAGATCATTGAGAGACTGGTCAGCACACGATCTCCATCTGCGTAGAGAGGCACTAAGAGACTGCTTTTCTGTATAATAAATCTTTTGCCTGTTTGTGGATGTTTTACTGGTTTGGATGTCTGTTCTGGACGCCTCCCACTTGAGGTGTTTCAGGCATGTCCCACTGGGAGGAGACCCCGGGGCAGACCCAGGACTCGGTGGAGAGACTATGTCTCCCAGCTGGTCTGGGAACGCCTTGGTATCTCCTCTGAAGAGCTGGAGCAGGTGGCTGGGGAGAAGGAAGTCTGGGCTTCTCTGCTTGAACTGCTGCCTCCGCGACCCGGACCTCCGGAAAAGCGGTAGAAGATGGATGGATGGATGTCTGTTCATGATTTTTTAAAAATACATTTATTTATTTATTACTGTTATTTTGTGTGTACAGTCAGAAATAAACTGAACTAAAATGGAAAAAAAAATCAATTCAAGAAAAGTCAGTTTGATTTTTCTTACTCTTTGTCCTCTGCTTTAGTGTCATATTTTACAGCAAAATTCCACAATACATAAACCAGAAAGGAGCATCTGCAGCTTTCAGTTGATTCTTGATTATTTAAAAAAAAGGGGGCAAAATGACAAGTGGATAAAGGTGCTAATGCTGGCGGGGTTGAAGTTTAAAATCAGCGTACAGCTGCGATGACACAGTGGAAAGGTATCAGGTGGGTGTTTCAGAACGGATTAGCCTTTTATTATGTCGGGGATCAGTGAAATCACGTTTGCATAATGCATACACACACAGAGGCAAGTCTGAGCATCAGGATTTAAAGAGTGTAAAAAAGGATCGCTGGCACCAGGACTGAGCATGTCCCGACCTGACAGGAACCGTCTACAGTTCTTATTGTTGTCACAAATCCCATTTACATCCTCACTGCACCCAGAAATGATGTTCAAACCCCGAGCGGCTGCCGTACCTGTGTCTGGGTCTTTAGCGTATACCACGGCGACGGGCGTGCGGACCGTGGTGTTGTCGAACACAGTGACTTCGTAGTGGCTGGAGGAGAAGTGGGGCGGGTTGTCGTTCATGTCCTGGATCATCAGCAGGACGTCGGCCTGGCAGGACCGGCCCCCGCCGTCAGTTGCCTTCACCACCATGTTGAACTCGATCTCCTTCTCGCGGTCCAACACGGCCAGAGTGAACAGCTCGCCTGAGGACACAAAACCCAACCATTAAACTATTAAATGAGTTTACAGGAATAAAAGTGTTTGCAACATAGTTTAAAATCATAAAAAGGCTCATCATACTTATTTAGAAAATTTAAAGGACACATATGATAAAAATTTCATTTTTTCCATTGCTTTTGTGCACTTGCAACATGAGTTTGTGCATCATGCCTGTGGAAGACTAAAACTTTTAAAGGATCCGGAGACACTCTGTGGGAAAAGAACAGACAATGGAGTTCCCTACTAAAAATGAGAAACACTGGCAACGGCTGCAATAGATGGTGTGAGGTTAACTCTTTTCTTGGTAAGTTTCCAGACAAATGTGCAGAATTTCCCCAACAGGACGTGTCTCTACAGGAGTAGATCAAGGATCAAGGTTTGAGCTGCAGAAAGTGGCAACAGAGGAACAAAGCAAAGATCTGACAAAAGCTGAAGAAGAGGATGGCTTCTGGAACAACATGAGGATCCTGGACATGGTTGAAACCACAACAGCCTGTCTGAAGATTTTACACAGTTAACCGAAAACATGTGAAATGGACCAAAAAATGTGCATGCAGCTCATCAAAACAAGGGTAACTTTACTTATTCTCAGGCTGAACTAATTTTTTTACTCTATTTTCATTAACATTTTAAGAATAAAAATACTCCCATGATAAAGAACCTCAACCTCTTTTCTCTGACTATCTACATCCTCCCTGTTAGCATGGCTAGAACCATGATATCCTCAAAGTCTGTTGCGCATTTTCAAAGCCAGTGAACACACAAGAGATGCCCTTAGTCACCTCAGAGCTTTGATGGTTTCATCACGTCAAACATTCACTTAGTGGGACAAGAGCGTGTGTTTTGATCCCAAACAAGCGCCGTCGTACCTGTCCTCTGGTCGAGATGGAACTTGTCTGCATCTGGACTGTGGAGGGTGTAGGAGATCTGGCCATTGGCTCCAACGTCTGGATCTGAAGCGGAAACTTTCAACACAAACATGCCGGGGGGCGAGTTCTCCATCACCGCTTCAGTGTATACCAGCTGTAGTGGGGGGATAATAACAATAATCAGATTGCCATTTGCATAGTTTTCCCTGTGTCAGTTAGCTGGGAGCTAGATTAAAGGAAAAGAAAGATTAATAGCAGACAGCAGCAACTGCTAAGCTTCAGCCTTAAGGGATTCAGGATAAAAAAAGAAAAGGAGACTTTCAAAGGAAAAATGGTGAAAATGTCACTTTTCAGTGGCTACCAGTGCAAACACACACAGAGATTTGTCTCCAGCTATCATGTCCCGAATGGAGCTCCCTAGAAATATATCACCCTTCCAGCTTTATCTCCACTCATTTTAATGACAGTTTGAGTTGAAGGGTCAAAGTGGTTCCAAAGCGACACACTGACATGGTAGTGAGCCTAGTTAGCTTAGCGGAGCGACCATAGTTTTTATAGCTCCTCTTTATATATTCTACTCACCCTACTAGACATCTGTGTTCCCAGTTGGTTTATTAATCCACAGTCAATTATACAGATCTCACTTCCAGGTGTTATTCTGGCTGGGATGGCCCTGTAATCACACTAGCTGAAATGCTATTGGGATTAACCAAGCTTCTGGAGAGCAGGGGGCACTCCTGAAGACCTTCTATGACTCTGTGGTGGCATCAGCCATCCTGTATGGAGTGGTCTGCTGGGGCAACAGCATCACAGCTGCAGACAGGAAGAGATTGACTAGGCTAATCAAGAAGGCCAGCTCTGTTCTAGGGCACTGCCTTGACCCAGTGGAGGTGATACAGTAGGAGAGAGGAGGATGGTGGCTAAACTGTCATCTCTGCTGTAGTTAGAGCCCCAACCCACGCGGGACACGCTTAGTGCACTGAGCAGCTTGTCCAGCGGCAGGCTGCTCCATCCAAAGTGCACGAATGAGAGGGTTCACAGGTCTGTCCTACCTGCTGCTGTCAGACTTTACAATCTGCATTGCTCATAGAGACTACTACTTTGCACAAATAAGATAAGATAAGCCTTTATTAGTCCCACAATGGGGAAATTCCAGGATTGCAACAGCACAGGGATAGCAACACTCAGAGCAATAGTTAAGAAGATATGGAAGATATAAATAAGAGCAGTGGATATGCATACATATACATAAATATATAAATAGATATACAAAGTGCGGAGCATTGTAGCAAGATGGAATAAACAGCATAACCGTCTACTTAGTTATCCTACATAGTATGAATATGTACCCATACATATTGTCACCCTCTGTAGCGACCGATATTGTCCTAGTTGTACATACTGGAGGGGACCATTGTGTAAGTCTATTGCGTCTTTTGCATTCAATACTATTAGGTCGTCACGTTTTTTTGCTATCTCTGCGAGCAGCTCTGCTTAGGTTATACAGTCTGACAGTCGCAGGTAGGAAGGACCTGCGAAACCTCTCGGTTGCGCACCTAGGATGATGTAGTCTGCTGCTAAATGGGCTCCTCAGTGCGTTCAGTATGTCCTGCATAGGGTGGGACTCGGACTCCAGCAGAGATGACAGTTTGGCCACCATCCTTCTCTCTTCTATCTCCTCCACTGGGTCAAGGCGCTGCCCCAGGACAGAGCTAGCTTTCTTGGTCAGTTTGTTTAGTCTCTTCCTATCAGCTGCTGTAATGCCACAGCCCCAGCAGACCACTATAAAAGTGATGGCTGATGCCACCACCATGTCGTAGAATGTCTTCAGCAGCACCCCTTGTACACCAAAAGACCTGAGTCTCCTCAGTAGGAACAGCCTGCGCTGTCCCTTCTTGTAGAGTGCGTCAGTATTGTGTGACCAGTCTGGTTTATTGTTCAAATGAACACCCAGGTACTTGTAGGATGTCACCATCTCAATGTCTGTTCCCTGTATGTTTACTGGTGCTGTGAGGGGTTGTCCTTGCCTGCGGCAGTCCACCACCAGCTCCTTAGTTTTCCTCGCGTTGATCTGGAGGCAGTTCCGATGGCACCATTCCACGAAGTCCTGGATAAGTCCTCTGTACTCAGCTTCATCTCCGTTAGAGATGAGGCCAATGATCGCAGAGTCGTCAGAGAACTTCAGTAGATGGCAGTGTGTTGTGTTGTGTGAGAAGTCCGCAGTATAAAGGGTGAACAGGAAGGGAGCCAAAACCGTTCCCTGGGGGGCCCCCGTGCTACCGATGATCGTGTCGGACACACAGTCCCGGGTTCTCACAAACTGTGGCCGGTTAGTGAGGTAGTCCAGGATCCATGATGACAGGTGCTGGTCCACCCCTGCACACAGCAGCTTGTCCTTCAGGATCTTCGGTTGGATGGTGTTGAAAGCACTGGAGAAGTCAAAGAACATGATCCTCACCACATTCCTGGGCTTCTCCAGGTGGGACAGAGAACGGTGAAGGAGGAAGATCACTGCATCCTCCACCCCAATGCCATGCTGGTAGGTGAACTGGAGTGGATCCATCGCTGGTCCCACCAGGGGGCGGAGGTGAGCAAGGAGCAGTCTCTCCAGGGTTTTCATCATGTGGGACGTCAGGGCCACTGGCCTGTAGCTGTTCAGGTCTTTGGGGCGGGAAGTCTTTGGTACAGGTACCACACAAGATGTTTTCCACAACTGTGGTACCCTCCCCAGCTTCAGGCTCAGGTTGAAGATGAGCTCCACAATCCCACACAGCTGATCTGCACAGGACTTGAGGAGCTTTGCGCTGATGCCGTCCGGTCCCGACGCCTTCCTCGCCTTGATCTTCCTCAGCTCCGTCCTCACCTGGGTCTTAGTGAGGGTCATGTTGGGGGGGGGCTGTGTGCTGGGAGTGGGGGGGTGTTGGTGGAGTGGGGTGTGGGCAGCAGGACTCAATGTCTTCAGAGGCAGCAGTGGTTGTTGTGCAGTCGGGGGGGGGGGGTTGGTCAAACCTATTAAAAAACAGGTTCAGATTGTTCACCCACTCCCTGCCCCCCGTGGCCTGGGGGGAGGTATTCTGGAGCCCAGAGATGGTTTTGAGGTTTCTCGAGACCCCACCGATGTCGCTCTGTTGCAGCTTGTCCTCCATCTTCTTCCTGAAGCTGTCCTTGCCTTCTCTGATCTTCCTCCTCAGCTCCCTCTGTACGGACTTCAGCATCTCCCTGTTCCCCGACCTGAAGATCCTCTTCTTCTCTCTCAGAAGTGTTTTTATCTCAGGGTTGATCCAGGGTTTGTTGTTCGAGCAACACCGTATGGTCTTGGTGGGTATGGTGTTGTCCACACAGACGCTGATGTAGTCCGTGATGGTGTGAATGAGGCCATCGATGTCCTCACCATGTGGATCGCAGAGCTGCTCCCAGGCAGTGGTTTCAAAACAGTCCTTTAGAGCGTCCATTGCCTCCTCAGACCATAACTTCACTGTGCACATGACCGGAGGTTGTCTGTGCACTAAGGGTTTGTACACCGGCAGGAGATGAACCAAGTTGTGATCCGATCTCCCAAGTGGGGGGAGTTGTGATGAGGTGTACGCCTCCTTAGTGTTTGCATAGAATAAGTCCAGTGTTTTATTGTCTCTAGTGTGGCATGTGACATACTGGGTGAACGTGGGTAGAATGGGAGACAGTAAAATATGGTTGAAATCGCCTGAGATGAGGAGAAGTGCATCTGGGTGTTCTGTCAGCAGCCTGCCAGTTACTGAGTGGATGACATCACGCGCTGTCCCAGCGTTCGCCGTCGTATTTGCATAAATAACAATGCAGATCACGTGTGAGTATTCCCTCAGGAGATAGGTAGGCCGCATGCTAACAGCTAGCAACTCAATGTCTTTGTTGCAGTGTTGTTGTTTAACCGTGATATGTCCCAGTCTGCACCAGTTGTTATTGACGTACATCATCACTCCACCGCCCCTTGCCTTCCCACTGTCTGGTGTTCGGTCTGCCCGTATTGCGTGGAAACCCTCCAGTTCAATGTTAGCATCTGTTGCTAGTTCTGTTAGCCACGTCTCTGTGAATAGCATTAGACTACACTCCCTGTATATGCTATTGTAACGGATCACGTCACAAGTGTAACGGCTTCTCTTTTTGGGCACCCTTAAACGGCCGTGATCGGGAACATTAATGCAAGTGTGTGTGCGGCATAGGGACCACGATGACACCAGACTGCTGTTTCCACAATTTATTTCTCCTGTAGATGAAATAAAACAAAATGCATCACGCTCCGTCTGTACCTCGATCCCACACAGGCTCCCACAGCAAAGCAACGCGATACTGTGGGGAAAGACTAAACTACCGGAGCCTCGAAGGTACAGGAAGAGCGGATGCGAGAAGTGTACTGCCAAAATAAAACACTCAAGTAAAATAAAATTCACAATATAAAGAAAAACATAACTGATAAAAAGAAATACTTAGAGTACATTTTTGACTCCGTTACACCCACCCCACTGAATTTTACTGAACTTGAGCCATAGCTACACAGAATTCACTATAATACACAAAACACCCGGGGTTAGATAAAGAACACCATTTGACAGAGAGTCCCACACAAGGACGAAGTGGCATGAGAGCAGCGCTTATCTCTCAACCCAACCACTGGTAATGGAGTGCCTTGTACACCCCACCAAAAACCCCAACTATAAGTGTAGCAAATGCTCTTGAACAATAAAATAAAATAAAATAACCGAACATTAAAAAAAAAACAAAGCTAAGTCCACAAAAACATAGTCCACACATGTGACATTTAATCAGTCAGGGTCTGAAACATAGACCTACAAACAGCCTTAACATTAAACTTGTCACGAACCACATCTTGCCTGGACATTGTCTGCACTAGTCTATTAACAGGTTTAATCAGGCAACCAAATCTTGACCTGATTTGAGGTTGTGCATTCGGACGGTGACAATGTGCATGTGACGTCTGGTCAACAGTACAGCGAGCAAGGGGAGTGTCTGTCTGTCTCTCGGAGTCAGGAACAGAAACTAGTTGACTGTCAAGTGTTTGTCCACCATGAGTATCAGTAGCAGCTGTAGTCACAGGTCTAGAGTCAGAGGACATGGGATGATCTACACCTTGAGCAACAGGCACAACTGAAGAGTCCTGGGGGTCAGAGGACACACTAGTCACATCAGAAACGTCTACCTGTGACACAGATGGTTCAGTGAGCTGCGTGATCCACTCAACAGTTCTCCTTTCAGAGTCTACATGTTCTGGATCAACTAATGGTTCACGTGTTTCTCCACATGAAGACGGATCACCTGTACCAGCCTCACTCTCTCCCTCGAAGAGGGCCACAGATGTGTCTCCCTCATCACCAACGTCTGTAGCTAAGGTGGATGAACCATGGTTGGACACATCGCACACATCCACCACAGGAAGAAAATTTACCAGCATCAACAGATTCCTGTGGACCACTTTTGTCCGTCCAGTAAGAGTGTCACAAATCCTGTATGTATGGGTCTGTGGGTTCACATCCATTACAGTGTAAACAGTTGATTCCCACTTATCAGCAGTTTTCTTTTTGCCTCTCTCCTTTCTGTTGGCCAAAAGTACCCTGTCACCAATCTCAATCCTGGATCCTTTCACTTTCCTGTTGTAAAGATTAGCATGTCTGTGTTGCTCCTTAGCAGCACGGTCCTGAGCAACCATCATTGCTTCTTTTAGCTCACAGGTGAGAGTTGCCACATACTTGTCATAACTGGTTACATCATTATCGCGAAGAACAGAACGAAACATGACATCTACTGGCAAACGGGGCGCACGGCCATACATGAGGTAAAAAGGAGGAAAGCCAGTCATCTCATGGGCTGTACAGTTGTACATAAATGTCAAAGTCTGCAACCGTCGTGGCCAGTTAGCTTTCACCTCAGGGGACAGTGCACGAATCATCCCACCCAGTGTCCTGTTAAACCGTTCGACACTCCCATTTCCCATTGGGTGGTAGGGGGTAGTGTGAGATTTCCTGACACCGGACACTTTGAGGAGTTCACTGATTAATTGACTTTCAAAATTAGGACCTTGGTCACTGTGGATTCTTTCTGGGAACCCAAAGACACAAAAGTACTTGTTCCACAGAACATTTGCCACTTGCTTAGCTGTTTGATCCTTACAACGAAAGGCCTGAGCCATCCTGGTAAAGTGATCTGTTATCACTAGGACATCAATAGACTTGTTCTTAGAGTCTTCAGCTGACCAAAAGTCAATGCAGACCAGCTCCAGCGGTCTAGATGACAAGATGCTCTCTAAGGGAGCTCGTCCCTCAGGTTCAGCTGACTTGCTGAGGACACAACGCTGGCAGTGTCTGACATGGTCTCTAACATCTCTCTCAAGGGTCAGCCAGAAAAATCTCTGTCTGGATAAACTGAGGGTTCGCGACTGGGCTTGATGACCAGCATCATCGTGCACGCCTTTCAACACCTCATCCTTAAGTGAGTCTGGGACAACATACTGAAGCCGTTTGGACTTGGTTCTCTGGTCTCTTGAAACTCTGTACAGAACACCATTGCTCACAGATAGCTTATCCCAGTGTTTCAGATATTTAATCACTGAAAATGATTCTCTCACCCTTTCTCTCCTTGAGGGTCTCCGATGTCTTTCAACATAAAACAGGACGTGAGAAAGAATTCCATCCTCCAACTGTTTGTCACGCAAAGCCTTTTCAGAATAGGCAGGCAACGGGTCTTGACCCGGTGGAACTAACTGGGGCAAAAACTGCAAGGCTTCAATTGCCCGGGCCCTCGGACCAGCATCCCACTCAATGTGGGACTGCATCACAGCAGACACTTCTTCTGAATTCACAATCTGAGTGTGTACCCGGGAGGTATGAGCATTGTCACACATCGCATCCACGTGACCACTGGATGAACGAAAAGCATCCTGAACAGAGGCAGTAGACACATTTTTGACTTCACTGAGGAGTTTCACATATGGCTCATTGAACAGTCTGTGACCAATATTTTCCTTGACAAAAGGCACACGGCTTAATGCATCAGCCACAATGTTCTGCCACCCTGGAACATACTTTATGTCAAAGTCATACGCAGCCAACTTGGCTACCCAGTGTTGCTCACAACAGTCTAACTTGGGCTTCGTCAATATGTGAGTCAAAGGATTGTTGTCAGTCCAAACAGTGAATTTGTGACCCTTTAGCCAATGACTAAACTTGTCAGTGATGGACCATTTCAAAGCCAGAAATTCCAGTCGGTGCGCTGGACAGTTTTTCTGAGACTGTGTCAGTGACTTACTGGCAAAAGCAATAGGTCTGGCATGACTTTCACCTTCCTGGATCTGGGATAGAGCGGCACCTATCCCATCCAGAGATGCATCAGTTAAAAGCATGAAGGGACGGTCAAAGTTAGGATGAGCCAAGACCACAGTGTTAACAAGTGCAGATTTGAGACTTTCAAAGGCATGTATGTGCTCTTGGGTCCAATCAGAGGCACTAAGCTTTCTGCAAACCATCTTGGTTTTCTTACATCTGCCTTTAAATTTCCCACCTTTCAACAGGCTGAACAATGGCTTGGCAATGGCAGAATATCCTGGCACAAAATGCTGATAGTAATTAACCATCCCCAAGAAGGATCTAAGTCTTTTTTGGGACAGTGTCACACCATCAGTGTCCATAAGGTCAGCACAAGTCATTTTTGCGATGTTTTCAACCTTACTAGGGTCGGTTGAAACACCATTCTCATCAATTACGTGACCAAGAAACCTCACAGATCTCCTGAGGAAGAAACACTTTTTGGGTGCCAACTTCAAGTTGTGCCTACGCAGCCTACTGAACACCATCTCAAGGCGCTGCAATGCACTCTCCTCATCAGATGCAAAAATCAGCAGATCATCCAAATAGCACAACAAAGTCAAATAATTCTGGTCACCAAAAATGGCAGTCATCATGCGCATAAAACTAGCAGGACTATTGCATAATCCCTGGGGCAGGCGATTGTACTCATACAAGCCCATCGGAGTGGTAAAAGCAGAATACTTCCTGTCATTCTCATGAAGCGGCATGTTGTAGAAGCCGGACGTTAAATCCACTGTGCTGAAGAGGCAGTTACCTCTCAGTGCTGCCAGACAATCTGCCTGGTGAGGGAGAGGGTGAGCGTCTTTCAGAGTCCTCTTATTCAGCCAGCGAAAATCCGTGCAAATGCGGAGGTCACCATTCTTTTTCCACACAAGAACCAAGGGAGATGCATATTCGCTAGTCGATTTCCTGATAATGTCTTTTTCCTCCATTTCATTTAGCACCTGTCTTAATTTCTGATACTGACTAGGGGGTACACGCCTGTATGGGAGTCTGAATGGTTTATCATCAGATAAATGTATGCGGTGTACAAAGCCCTTAGCTTCTCCACAGTCTAGGTGGTGGCGTGAAAAGACATCCTCGTACTGAAGTACCAAGTCAGCCATTCTCTTTCTGCAGTCCTCTGACACTTGGCATGAATTAATGTCTATGTCACAAAGCCCCACTGACTTGAGTTTTTCTTTTACAGACTCCATACCAGCATCACATGCCATTGTAGACTGTGTGTAGCAGGTCACTGGTACACTAGACTGCTCAGCTGCGTCCATGTCTTCAAGGGCTACACATGTGTAGACGTCAGCTAGCTTCGCATTGCGCCGTAACAACACAGGCTTGTTGGACGTGTTGATGAGTTTGAGCGGGACCCACCTGTCACCCCACATAGGAGTTACAATCTTAGCTACTAGGACACCCCTAGGAGCTGAACGAGAAGATGTGGGTTCTGTCATGACTGTACTGCCTGGAGATACAACAGTGTCTTTAGGCAATTTACCCCAAACAAGGTACTCACGCCCAGGTTCAAGGTAGGTGGCTGAGTTACATCTGACAGTACCAACTTTGTCAGGAATGTCATTTCCTTTCCAGGGGTTCAAACCAGTGAGCATAGACAAGAACTGCTCAGCTTCTGGTTCTGCAGTTGGGCAGGGGCCAGACACTGTTTTCCAATAGGACTTGCATTTTTTTGAATGGTGTAGGATGTGCTTTATGACATTGGTACCAATAATCAACTCATCATGCTGACCACAGACAACCAGAGTGGGAACTAGCATTTTACAACCATACACCTCCATCACAATGTCAAAAGCACTCTTTGGCCTGACAAGCTGTCCACCACACCCAATCAGCATCACATCCACATCAATCTGGTTCTCATTTGTTATCACTCCAGCAGTTCTCAGTTTCTTCTCTGCATCCTCGTTGATACTGCAGGCCATGGAGCCACTGTCCAGCATGCCATCAATTATCACTGCACCACCAAAAGCTACTGGTGTGTAGAACAGGCTAGAACTATTCCCAATTATGTGAATGTTCTGATACACAACAACTACATCATCGCATGAGTTTCTCACCGATGCAAAAATCAACTCAGCATCAGATGTGTCACTACAGTGGGAGCTTAAGGTGAGACCTGCACTGCCTCTCTCCAAGTACAGGTCAGTTATTTTTCCCTGAGACTGAGAAGGAGGCTGACAGTTGTTGTTGGGACAGGCCATTCTGGTATGACCAGGGGAAAGACAGGTAAAACACAGTTTCTCAGACATGCAATGTGAAATGGTGGAGTGACGTGTGTCATTACAGACCATACAAGTTGCTTCTCTGGGGCGTCTCTGACGAGGGACATGTTTAAATCTGTTGCTCTCAGTCGGGTGAGGAATTGTACACTGCTGCAATTTCTCCATCATTTCCTGAAACATATTAACCACGCGACCAAGGAGCCTCTCCTCTGACTGTTGGAGATTTTGAGCAACAACCGGCATACTAGCACAATCTGAGTTGAGTGCGTTTGGGGTAGGGTCAGAAATGGGGAATGGGGAGGGGCCCTGACACGTAAACTGTCGGGTTTGAGGAAGTGAAGAGGGAATGACTGGGGTGTGGCACTGTTCTGGCATGGTCATGGCTGAAGATGGCAACCTGGGTTTGTCAGATGTTACAGCGGCTGTGTGACTCATTAGCTGTGGACCATCAGGTGCTCTGGCACTAGCTCTAACCTCTCTCTGATAATCATCAATTCTCAACTGAACATCACGTGAGGTCCATTCATGAGGTGGTTTCCACTTCAAGATGCAAGACAGATCAGGATCGGGACAATTTTTGACAAACATGATAGCAACCTCTTTGCTCATGTCCTCAGTCCGCTTGCCTTGTCTACGCAGGCCCTCAAGAGCCAGGCCAGCTGCTTTGTTCAGCCTTATCCAGTAGTCCACTGGGTTTTCTCTGTGCCTGGGCAGGGTTGCATAAAAATCTGCGAGCGGAAGACATGAGGAGGCATCACAGAAGTAACGGAGAAGAACATCATAGATTATCTCAGGTTCTTTTTTAGCATCTAGCTCCAGGTCACTACGCAGGGCAACTTTCACAACATCTTTGGCTTTGCCCAATAAATGACTCATAATTTCTCCTGCTTGCTCACACACAGGAATCTCTCTCTTCTTGAGGTCAGTCTTAGTCAAGTCAATCCAGTCCCAAACTGAATATTTGTCAGTACCGTCACCTCTAAATGTTCGTAGTTCTCTGTCTGACTTAACATGGACAGTCACATGTGGGGGGTCACATTTGGTAACATCACAATGTGCTGTTCGATCAGCAGGAGAAGTCTGGTTGTCATTGGTCATATTCACAACACCAGCAGACATTAATTTAGTAACTATAGACTCACCAATTTGAGCACCAAGCTGCCCCACCATATCTGTAAGTTGTTCAATGGCACCAACATTACTGCAGGGTATGGAAACATGAGGATCTTCACTCATGAATTAACCAACAGGAATACAACCTGGGCTCTGACCTAACCCCGTATCCCCACCACTGTTCATAAATTTTGAATATCCCACATCTCTACTAACAGTAATATCACTGCGCCAAATACCTCTCCCTTTTGGCAAAACAGGTGTTTTATAATTGTCCATGTCCTTTTTTTTTTTTCTCCAACTACTTTACACAGTGAAAAAAATTTTTTTTTTCCTTGAACTACTTTACACAGTGAAATTTACATGCGTTGCTACTAACTCCAAAATAAGGTGGCATATATCAATAAAAATGTATTATAATAGTCCTGTATATGTCTGACCACATATACGTCCCAGCGTAGACCTAAGTAGATGATGCAGCATCCACGGTGACCGACGTCGAGCTGATCTGAAGATCCAAGGGTCACTGGCACCAGTGTAACGGATCACGTCACAAGTGTAATGGCTTCTCTTTTTGGGCACCCTTAAACGGCCGTGATCGGGAACATTAATGCAAGTGTGTGTGCGGCATAGGGACCACGATGACACCAGACTGCTGTTTCCACAATTTATTTCTCCTGTAGATGAAATAAAACAAAATGCATCACGCTCCGTCTGTACCTCGATCCCACACAGGCTCCCACAGTAAAGCAACGCGATACTGTGGGGAAAGACTAAACTACCGGAGCCTCGAAGGTACAGGAAGAGCGGATGTGAGAAGTGTACTGCCAAAATAAAACACTCAAGTAAAATAAAATTCACAATATAAAGAAAAACATAACTGATAAAAAGAAATACTTAGAGTACATTTTTGACTCCGTTACACTATCGTAGCGGGAGATAGCCGCTAGCTCATCTGTTTTTCTGAGTAACGATCGTACATTCCCCATAATGACAGATAGGAGGGCGGGTCTGTACCTTATATACAGGAATGTTCCTATCCAATACACTGTTAATATAATGATTATTGAAGGTTGCAACAACACTGTACTCATACAACTATGAAATATATTAATATATATACATTATAGCTGAACAATTTAATCGAAATGCTTACTAGTGCTGTACAAACTATTTTACTTATTTTTTAAACTCCTTGCACTGTGTATATGTATACTGTCTTTGCCTTGTTTCATTATTATTTATTATTAGTCCGAGCACAACTATCTCTCTGCTGCTGTAATATCATAAATTTCCCCATTGTGGGACTAATAAAGGATTATCTCATCTTAGCAACCACTTAACTTAAACCACATAACTATCCCACCACATCCAACACCTGTAATCACAGACAGATCATCTACAGACAATCATATACTGCATCTCCTTCTAGATGCTATTTTAGCTTATTTTACAACAGTTTATTTTACTCTGCCTGGGACAGCTTCTCCAGCTGCTGTGGATAGCTGCAGCTAGCAGTCTTAGCTATTTACTCTTTCAGGGTTGTTTTGGAGTTTGTCATACACCAGGGATGCCAGGGATATTTGCCAATCAGGCTGTGTCCGATAACTGGATGCTAATATCAGCCCCAACCAGAGATCGCAGAAGTGTTTAAAGAGGGAGGGTGGGGTGAACTGTGGCTCATTAGCATCTTAAGGAACAGACACAAAAATGAGTGCTCAATCTGTGTGGAAAATGATGCTGTAGTATTTAAAACCTGAGGTATTTTGATCAATGCACATCACAAACATTTCATTAAGCTTCAGATCAAGGATCAATTTGGTAAATGTTTCATTGCTTCAACCTCTATAAAAACGTCCCTGAGCATGACAAATCCAAATTAATCTAACATGAGTGCTAAAAATCCCTCTAATGGCCACTTGAGACTAGCTCCAAACGTGAGGCAATCCCCACAGACTTTAACAGCTCAGTCTCACAATTCTGGTATTGTCATGAATCTGGGTTTGGCTTTCAAACCCAGTTCTACTTATTGTTATGTTTTGCCCTATTTTCCACCTGGTGCTTCAGGGAGCTATTGGGCCTCTGCTCCCTGACAGCTTGGGCACGCCCCCTCCTCCTGTCAAGTGCCATCAGATGTACTGTTACGGGTGTTTACACACATACACACACACACACACACACACGCACGCACGCACACACTCCATTCCTTCCCATTCACATGCTCTTAAACGCTCACTCACACACCAGGTTCCAATCAAGTTCCACGCTTTCTCGCACCGGCAATCTCTTTCCTCGTTAGCTTCAGGAGTATTTGTTCGCTGCAATTGTGGAAAGAGATTGTTTAAGCATTTACCTCCATACGCGGCAGCTAGCTCTCCACGTATGAGTTATCATTACCTTCGTTGTACTCAGCCCAGCACTTCAAGTTCGGTTAACCCCTTGGTGTTACGGCTGGCCCAGCTTCTCTCTCCAGCCTCCAGACTGCACGGATCGCCCCGGGATCGCTTCAGCCCTGTAAGTCTCATGATCGCCTTTCCCTTTGTGCTGCAGCTCTAGGCTCCTTTTTGACTGGGCTGTAGAGCATTCGGCAGGCGCCCTGTATGGCTGGTGGCCTTATCTTCATCATTTGCACATCCCTGTATTTCACGGTCAACTGGACTTGTTACTTTGTTGGTATATTTAATAAAATGGCACTTTCTACTTCCGCAATTGGGTTTTTCATTCCCTCCCTCGTGCGCCGCACAATGGCACATGGGGGTTTGTGACAGAATGCTCCAACCAGACAGAAAAAAACCAGCGGAGTAGAAGTGTGTTTTTTCTTTTTTCCTTTACATACATTTTTTCCTTCCTCCCCAACTTTAAACATGGTGGTTCGGACGGAGAGGGAGTTGGAGCGGGAGCTGCGCTCGTTGTGCTTCCTGGAGGAGATTTTTTCATGGACACAGAAGCCCTGTTCCTCCCTGGCCATTCGTCAAGCTCAGGACATCGCGAGAAGGGTGTTAGAGCGAGACAGCCTCTGAGATCATCCGGAGGTGATGGAGATCCTCCGGGACATCTTCACCGCACTGTGTGAGGAATCGGCTGAGGATCTCCCAGCGCTCGAGCTCTTCGCGGCCACTTCACTGTTTTTCCCTGAAGATGTGGAGCCTCTCTGTATGGGTGACCCGCTGACCGGCACGGTGCTCTGAGTCCCGGATTATCTCATTCCTGAGTTGCCAAGGAGGAGGAGAGGGAAGAATCCCCGCCGCAAGAAGCATCCAGCCCCGCTTACTACAGCTCCACCTCCCCACTCCAAGCCATGCTCAGCTCCGTCACGGGAGGAAATGGAGGAACGCAGGCGGGCTCTTCTGGCAGAGACGGACATCATCTTGGAAGTGAAGCAGTGGCTCCTCCAAGAGATGGCTGGAAGGCTAAAGGAACTTTCCCCGAGGGAGGGGGAGCTGCAATCCGATGAGGAACACCAGGAGAGCAGAGAGGACGCCTCGGAGGATGGGACCTCCTGTGCCAGGAGAACAGGCAAGTTTCTTCTTATTCAATTTTCACGGTCAGTGATCAATTTTGCCTGCCTCCTGGTAAGGAGACTCAAGGTGTGCAGTCCCCTGAGTGCTCCATCCCAGCGGCATATAGTGCTCTTGTGCCCGGTCTCACCAACTCCTTTCTATGTGCTCCTACAAGCTCATCGGTCCTGGATCCAGGTCGCTCGGGGGAGGAGGAGCCAGAGAGCCAGGAGGGTCCAGCCCATGGGCCAGGGGAAGAGTCGTCCACGGCCACCACGCCAGATGAACTGGAGGCGTGGAGGACGGTGCACGAGAGTACCACTCCTGCAACCACCATCATGCCCGCTGCAGGGGCCGCCACAGTGGAGTCATCTCCTTGACCGGACCTCTAGCCGATGGGACCCGGGGCATCATCGTCGGAGTCCTGGATGGCGGTAGAGCTTAAGCACAGGCAAATAATCTCTCCTGTAGTTCATTTGTTGATGGTGGAGGGATCTTGTATGGCTTTTGGGGAGGGGAGTCAGGTGCGGCTGTCAGCCGCATCTGGACCCCCCTCGTCAGGCTCTGCTGTTGCCGGCGACCCAAACCATTCCTCCTCTCCTATCCCCTTCGAGCTCCATCCTAGGGTCGCCAGAGAGGTGCTGCCGCAACCTGGGTTGCCCACAGACGACGAGACAGTTTTCTCTGAGGAGGCCGACGGGGATGAAGCACCCTACGGACCGGGGGAACCCGTGAACCTGGAGTCCTGGATGGCGGTGGAGCCAGAGTTCAGGCAAGTGTACTCCATTATGTCAGTAATGTCAATGTTAATGTCACACTGCCCACCTCATGGTGAGGTGGACCCAGGACAGTTCACAGTAGCCCTCAGGGCTTCCACACCGGGCTCTGCCGCTGCCGGCGACCCTGACCCGATTTCTTTTTTTCTCCGTTTGGGCTCAGAGCCCCCAGACAGAGTCGCCGGAGAGCTGCTGGTCTCGTTGGAGGCCACCGAGGATTGGGGTCCAGCATCAGGTGACGTGAGGAGCATCGCCTCCCTTGCTGGGGAGGCCACTGCGGGAGCTATGAGGCCCCCGATGGTGGTCACTGCAGATGCAACGGTGCTCCGGCCGGAGTCCACCGCGGGTGCAGCAGAGCTCCGGCCAGGGTCCACTGCGGGTACAGCCACGTCCCAGACTGGGACCATCACGGGTGCTACGGTTCCCCTGCCCCAAGCCTCGAACGGCAGAGGGGCTCCTGTTCCTTGGTTTGGCCACCAATGTTCCCGAGGATGGAGGCTGCCTCTCCACCTTCCCCTGTGGTTCTGGTGGTTCCACCATGCTGGGCGTCCACACGAAGGACTTGGCTTATGGGTTGGGTGGTCCATCGGTCTGGGCAGGCCGCCGGACACTATCCCGCGGGCCGCCTGCTGGACTTGGGACTTGGCAGGCCACCCAATCTGTCACTCCTCACCATGCTGGGGGCCTGGGACTCTGGTCGACCCCCTGAACTTTGGACTTCTGGGGAGGGGGGTTAATGTTCCAGGTTGGGGGTCGTTAGGAGAGGTTTGCCCTTTTTTTTGGTTTTTACTGGTTGTGTTTTCACCGGTTGCTTCCCTCCTAACCGGTTTTCCCCCACCTTCCCCCTGGGTTAGTGTTTGTTGCCGCGGAGAGGGGTTTCCTTGAGGGGTGTTGTTTCTTTTCTTTTTGGCTGATGGTACTGGGGTGTCTGGTACCCACCCCTAGAAGGGGGGAGGGGCTGTCATGAATCTGGGTTTGGCTCCCAAACCCAGTTCTACTTATTGTTATGTTTTGCCCTATTTTCCACCTGGTGCTTCAGGGAGCTATTGAGCCTCTGCTCCCCGACAGCTTGGGCACGTCCCCTCCTCCTGTCAGGTGCCATCAGCTGTACTGTCACGGGTGTTCACACACACACACACACACACACACACACACACACACACACACACACACACACACACACAAACACATGCACATGCTCCATTCATTCCCATTCACACGCTCTTACACACTCTCTCACACACCAGGTTCCAATCAAGTTCAACCCATGCTTTCTCGCACCGGCAAATCTTTCCTCATTAGCTTCAGGAGTATTTCGCTGCAGTTGTGAAAAGAGATTGTCGGAGCATTTACCTCCATAAGTGGCAGCTAGCTCTCCACGTACTGTATGAGTTATCATTACCTTCGTTGTACTCAGCCCAGCACTTCAAGTTCAGTTAACCCCTTGGTGTTACGGCTGGCCCAGCTTCTCTCTCCAGCCTCCAGACTGCACGGATCGCCCTGGGATCGCTCCAGCCCCATAAGTCTCATGATCGCCTTTCCCTTTGTGCTGCAGCTCTAGGCTCCTTTTTGACTGGGCTGTAGAGCATTTGGCAGGTGCCCTGTATGGCTGGTGGCCTTATCTCCATCATTTGCACATCCCTGTATTTCGTGGTCAACTGGACTTGTTACTTTGTTGGTATACTTAATAAAATGGCATTTTCTACTTCTGCAATTGGGTTTTTCATTCCCTGCCTCGTGCGCCGCACAATGGCGCACGGGGGTATGTGACAGGTATGATTTGTGCCCGACTCACCTGTTCACACAGCGGACTGTTGTCATTGATGTCCAGCACGTGGACGTCCACGGTAATTGGAGCCTCAAACTTTCCGTCAGTGGCGGTGACTTTTAGCGTGTATCGGGCTTTGACCTCTCGGTCCAGACTCTCCTTGACGATCAGACCCCACTCGCCCTCCTCCACCTGGACAATGGCAAACTGGCCCAGTGAGTCTCCATCTGAAGGAGAAATGGAGAACTTAGTTTTTGCAAGAGCTCTAAACTATGAATCCAAAAGTCTTTGGTGCCTCATCAAAACCTTGAATTACAGGAGACAAAGAACAAATATCTCCATTTTTCCCTCCACATATTGATGGCTTAATTCTAACTAGTTAATCATGGACAAAATGCAAAAATCAGAAATTATTGATTTTTTTTCTATTCAGGCTCAGGAAATATTTGATTTATTATCATTTTGATATATAATTTGTATTATATATTAGAGGGCACAGATGTCTTGTTTATATTTTAGTCTAATACATCTAAGAGAGCAACCTAAAGAAAAAGTTTGCAAATCTGCAAGAAAAAAGTTAAAAATTTACCTGTAAAAAGTTGCAAATATGCATGAAAATTGCCATGAATTTATAATAAAATTTAAGATTAAAAGTCACAAATTTATAATAAAAAATGTTTCAAATATTAAGAAAATGTCACAAATTTATAAGAAAAACCTAACTTATTGGCGGGAATAAACAAATTAATCACTAATCAATAACTTTTTCCCCAGGCACTTTCTTACTTTTACTCAAGTCATTTTTGGTGACGAGTCTTACTTGTACCGGAGTGGTAGAGCATCTGCCCACCAGCTGGGAGGTTGTGGGTTCACTTCCTGGTCAGATCATACCAAAGACCAGATAAAAATGGTTCTTTCTGCCTTCTAGCTTGGTGCTTGGCGTAATCAAATGTCGAAAGGAAAGTTAACACACAGCGCTACCAGAGACTGACACCCCCCCATCCCCGCTGTAGCTTTCACTACTTATACAGTAGTTGTGTGGCCTACACTGCGGAAGGGAATTAACTTGTACTTGAGTATTCAAACTAATGAGATAATGCTACTTGGGTACAATTTCTGGATACTCTACCACTTTTTTTTTTTAAATTTTGTGTACTTTATTGATTCCCAGAGGGGAAATTTGGGGCATCCACCTGGATGGATGAAGTAGCCACGTTACGGCGCTATCCCTTCACCATTCACACACACATTCACACCTAGGGCCACTTTAGAGTCTCCAGTTAACCCAGCCTGTATGTTTTTGGCCTGTGGGAGCACTTGTGAATCTCCTTTAAACCAGAGATGGTAGCATCCAGCAGTTGGCGTGATGTCACAATCAAACTGGGTGTTACACCATATGTGCCCAAATTTGGCACTAATATCTGATTTTGTGAACCATACAAACTATCTATAATAGCTTTAACTGGAAGCTTAACATTTCCCCACACCAAATCCGACTGTGGGTGCACCAACCCAGACGAGCCAGTAACAGAATTATTAAAAAATCTAATAACTGTAACAAACTGTCAACTTTTTATACTCATTATTTTACATGGTATCGTCAGCTATAAGGAAGTTCAATTTAAGTTTTTTTCAGAGCTTTTTTAAGGGCCACTTGATCACATTCTAAGAGTTTACATTTGCAAACAGTTTGTGACCATATTATAAATATTAGCCTTGTCCAACTATTTATCACAACTGAAATTACTGCAACTTTGAGGTAATCAGTCCAGCTTTCATTGAATTTGGATTAATATGACCACTAGAATAATGAAGTCTAGTCTAGTTTATTAGTCGGATGGACTGATTAAGTCATTAAAGTAAAATAACTGAAATAATCAAAACCTGCAACTTAACCGGAAAAAAAAAATATGAAAAAAAAAATCTTACAAATCTGAGGCATAAAAAAGGTTTCAAATTTAAGACATGAGAAAAAGTTGCAAATTTACAAGAATGAAGTCACTAATCCACAACAGAAACTTCCATATATACAACAAAAAGTTAGCAAATTTACATGAAAAGTCACAGTTTTACCTTTAAAAAAAATCTGAATTTGACAAGAAAAAAGTGGCAAATTTACAAGAAAAGGTTTCCAAAAAAAAGGAAGCAAATTTGCTGAAAAAAGTCACAAATTTCTTAGAAATGTTCATTCATTTCTCTTCTTGGTAAAAGGCAAAAACAACAACTAGAAATTCCCAAAGCTGAATATGAGGATTTCTCCCTACAACACAAGAAAAAAAAAAAAAACATAGCTCTGGTGTTTTTCCTATCTGTGATGTTTTTAAATCCTTTAAGATTTAATGGTATAAACAACTGAGGACTTATTAAGAATCCCCAGATATCCAATTTTAAACGAGACTGAAAATCCATCCATCCATCCATCCATCTTCTACCGCTTTTCCGGAGGTCCGGGTCGCGGAGGCAGCAGTTCAAGCAGAGAAGCCCAGACTTCCCTCTCCCCAGCCACCTGCTCCAGCTCTTCAGAGGGGATACCAAGGCGTTCCCAGACTAGCTGGGAGACATAGTCTCTCCACCGAGTCCTGGGTCTGCCCCGGGGTCTCCTCCCAGTGGGACGTGCCTGAAACACCTCAAGTGGGAGGCGTCCAGGAGGCATCCTAATCAGATGCCCATACCACCTCAACTGACTCCTTTCAATGTGGAGGAGCAGCGGTTCTACTCTGAGCCTCTCCCGGATGACTGAGCTCCTCACCCTATCTCTGAGGGTGAGTCCAGCAATCCTACGGAGAAAGCTCATTTCAGCCGCTTGTATCCGCGAAAATTTGAAAAACATATTTTCAGTCTCGTCAGTCTCTCTCTTGTTCACGAGACTGAAAATATGTTTTTCAAATTTTCAGCAACATTTCATTGTTTATCCTTTTCTCCTCAAAGATTAAAAACTTCCCCTGTCACACATCTAAGACGGACCGCTGCACGTGGCCATCGGGTTGCTCAGTATGGCAGATTGCATCACTGCCGCTCACGCACCTCGTCTGACAGGTGACGTCTGCAGATGGAGTCATCTCGCAAGACAAATGCGTCAGTGTCAGGAACTAAATGGCTCACTGCAGCACAGGTCCAGTGACTGAAGACTTCATCTGTCACGCTGCTTTTCTTTGGCACAGACAACATACTAATGGGATGCTACGTATATAAACAGCCGGCGGTGATGGGATAAATAGGTGCAGCCCTGGCGTGAGGAGGAGGCAGACTCTATTAAAGGCTAAAGTAAGGGCAGAGAGTGGTTTAGCGCTAAAGTCTGAGCAGTAAAGGTTGAAACGAATGTTGAATGGAATTTATTCCATCCAGCTACAATGCTCCGCACTGTGTGTCTATATATATATATATATATATATATATATATACAGTATATATATATATGTACATATGTATACTTGCTGCTCTTGTTTTTTTCTCTTGCCTTCTGATTGTTGCTCTGAGTGTTGCTATCCCTGTGCTGTTGCAGTCCTGGAATTTCCCCATTGTGGGACTAATAAAGGCTTATCTTATCTTAAACTGTTGCGCAAATCTATGTTGACATCTGCTGTGAAGGTAGAAAAGGTGCTCAAAGCTCCTTTACATAATCAGTAAGAAAACATCAGTAATAACAGCTCTACCTACTTCACAATTTGGGGATTTTTACAAGCAAATGTGTAGAAAACTTTGTTACAAAAGAGGGCTTTATAATGGTTGAAAATATGTCTCCTTTTAAATGTGATAAATTTTTGGGAAGAAAAACACTTGTTGATTATCTGAATAACAACAAAGCAATTACCTAGAATTCTGAGTCAAATTAGTGAACTAAACTTGAATCATGGGGATAATTCTGGGTTTATAGATTGCATTTGTGCTCATGTGAGGCAACTCACTTAGGCTTTATTAAATAAAGTGTCACACATGTACAGTTAGGCCCAGAAATATGTGGACAGTGACACAATCTTCATGATTTGGACTCTGCATGCCACCACATTGGATTTGAAATGAAACAACTACTACGGAATTGAAGTGCAGAATTCAAGGTTTAATTCAAGGGGTTGAAAAATATATGATTAAACATGTAGGAATTGTAGCTATTTTTATACAAATGCTCCTCATTTCAGGGGCTCAAAAGTAATTGGACAAACAAACATAACCCTAAGTAAAATGTTACTTTTCAATATTTTGTTGAGAGTCCTTTGCAGGCAATGACTGCCTGAAGTCTGGAACCCATGGACATCACCAAACGCTGGGTTTCCTCCTTTGTGATGCTTTGCCAGGCCTTTACTGCAGCTGTCTTCAGTTGTTGCTTGTTTGTGGGTCTTTCTGCCTTAAGTTTTGTCTTGAGCAAGTGAAATGCATGCTCGATTGGGTTGAGATCTGGTGATTGACTCGGCCACTGCAGAATATTCTACTTCTTTGCTTTAAAAAACTCCTGGGTTGCTTTTGCAGTATGTTTTGGATCATTGGTGAAGCGCCGTCCAATCAACTTTGCTGCATTTGGCTGAATCTGAGCAGAAAGTATATTCCTATACACTTCAGAATTCATCCGGCTGCTTCTGTCTTTTGTCACATCATCAATAAACACAAGTGACCCAGTGCCATTGGAAGCCATGCATGCCCATGCCATCACACTGCCTCCACCATGTTTTACAGAAGATGTAGTGCTTTGGATCATGAGCTGTTCCAGTTCTTCTCCAAACTTTCTTCTTCCCATCATTCTGGTACAGGTTGATCTTAGTCTCATCTGTCCAAACAATGCTGTTCCAGAACTGGGCTGGCTTCTTCAGGTGTTTTTTGGCAAAGTCAATTCTGGTCTTTCTATTTTTGAGGCTGATTAATGGTTTGCACCTTGTGGTGAATCCTTTGTATTTACTCTCATGAAGTCTTCTCTTTATGGTAGACTTAGATACTGATACACCTACTTCCTGGAGAGTGTTCTTCACCTGAATGGATGTTGTGAAGGGGTTGTGAAAGGATTCTGCGATCATCCACCACTGTTGTCTTCCGTGGACGTCCAGGCCTTTTTGAGTTCCCAAGCTCACCCGTGCACTCTTTTTTTCTCAGAATGTACCAAACTGTTGATTTGGCCACTCCTAACATTTCTGCTATCTCTCTGATGGATTTCTTCTTTTTTTTCAGCCTCAGGATGGTCTGTTTCACCTCCATTGAGAGCTCCTTTGACCGCATGTTGTGTGTTCACAGCAACAGCTTCCAAATGCAAACGCCACACCTGGAATCAACTCCAGACCTTTTAACTGCTTAATTGATGACAGGTTAACGAGGGAAGAGCCCATGCAGCCTTGTTATTTTTTTTTTTTGCAGCCTTCTGAGTCAATTGTCCAATTACATTTGGTCCCTTGAAAAAGAGGCGGCTACGTATTAAAGAGCTGTAACTCCTAAACCCTTGCTCCAATTTGGATGTGAATACTCTCAAATTACAGCTGAGAGTCTGCACTTTAAGCCCATATTGATTATATAATTGTATCCTGAATATGTTTTCGTAAACAGCTAAAATAGCAAAACTTGTGTCACTGTCCAAATATTTCTGGGCCTAACTGTAGCAGAAAAAACTGAATGGTGAATAATGAACCATTTCCTAAAGTGTCTCTCATCATGTAGAACAGTTTTTCTGTCTATAATTGCAGTTCTCAGTTCTAGTTCTGACTGGTTCATCTGACTCTAAACGATCTGAGGCTGTGCACTCAGTCTAGTAGAGGAACGCCAACGGCCTCAGCTCCTGTCAGAGTCCAACAACCACCAACACTGATTGAAAATAAGAGCAGGGAGATTGAAACTGTTGTCGCTGTGAGTTGAAACCAGACCGTCAAAGTGACCTTGACCTTGGGCACAGCCTAGATGCAGACCTGCTTGAAGATCATTGTGCATGAGTTGGCTGAACACTGGGGCAATTACCTAGGATTAGTAACGGTTTTCCTAAACTCATGAATGCGCAGCTCTCCTAACCTTTGACATTGACTTTGTCCTTGAACTCAGTCTGGATGCAGACAAACCTGAGGATCATTGTGCATGACTTTATTGAGAATTAGACCAATTGCCAAGGAGCAGTTTTTCTGAAATCACATAAGTGCTCAGATCTGCTGACCTTTGACCTTTACCTTGAGCACAACTTGGATATAGACACACATGAGGATCCTTCTGAGTGAATTTGGTGAGCGGGGGGGGGGGGGGGGGGGGGTTACCACAGGTCCGTGACGTCACATTATCACAATCTTGCAATCTTGCTGTGCTGACCTAACCAGAATGGGAGCATTTAGCACCATCTAATGGACTGAAAAGTCAGTTGGTTTGTGGCCACTTTGTATTTCCAACATTTAATAATTTTAAATAAAGTATCACTATACTAGCGAGATAAAACAGCCACATTAATTGCAGCATTCCTCTTTCATAAACATTTTCTATTGATTTTTTTGTACATTTGCACATTTTTAAAATCAAGTTACAATGTTTTAAAGATAAACTTGTTCTTTTTTGCTTAAATTTGTAACCTATCTCATAAATGTGAGGCCCTTTTACTCTTATGATTTATGAGATAAATTTGCAACTCATTTCCTAAAAACTGACAGTTTTTTTTCAATGTAAATGTTATAAATTTTTCTCTTAAATTTGTAAC
This sequence comes from Pholidichthys leucotaenia, assembly GCA_020510985.1. Taxonomy (NCBI): domain Eukaryota; kingdom Metazoa; phylum Chordata; class Actinopteri; order Cichliformes; family Pholidichthyidae; genus Pholidichthys; species Pholidichthys leucotaenia. Next base: position 327,235,983 of record CM035840.1, on the reverse strand, counting down.
TTTTTCTCCTAAATTTGTAGCTTTTTTTCATAAATTTGCTACTGTTTTCCTGGAAATGCACAACCCCTTTCAGAGAAGTTTATAATGTTTTTCTCATTAATTTGCAACTTTTTCCCCCCGTAAATTTGTGACCTTTTCCTGGTTTAATTTGCGTTTTTTAAAATGTAAATACTTCCCCACATAAATTTACAACATTTTTAGTTAAATGTGCACCTTTTTTTCTTAAATCTGAGACTTTTTTCTTGGTACATGTTCAGCTTTTTTGGTAAAAGGCCAGGCATGGGTAAAAAAGGCCACAGGATGCAGACAGACCCCTGGCCTAGGAGGGGTAGTGATTTCTGTGAAATGCCGACAACAGATGGACAGACAGCTGGATGCCACGCCATTGCATTAGCTCCTTTTGGCTTAAAAAAAATAAAATCCTTGTCAAATTATACTTGTGGTGGCCATTAATACGTACACATGGTTCTGTAGTGGACCACATGTATGGTCTATACGCAGATGTCCCTCTACCCTGACACTGCCTCAGGTCTTACTGGTTGGCTGATGACAAAGATGGAAATATGAAGATGCCTAAAAAGGAAGACTTAGACTATTTCACTTGAGGCAGAAACTCAGCAATCCAGGGTAGACAAAGACAAGTTTAAAGTTTGGCAGTAAGGTTAAACGGCTGTCAGTCTGTACAACCTAAGCAGGGCTGCTCGCAGAGATAGCAAAAAGACGTAACAAACTAATAGTTTTTTTTTTTTTTTTTTTTTTGAATGCAAAAGATGCAATAGACTTACACAATGGTCCTCTCCGGCATACAACTAGGAACATACCGGTCGCTATGGAGGGTGAGAATATGTATGGGCACATAATCATACCATGTAGGATAACTAAGTAGACGGTTATGCTGTTTCATCCCACCTAGCAACAATGCTCTGCACTGTGTGTGTTTATATATTTACATATTTATTCCATCTAGCTACAATGCTCTGCACTGGGTGTGTTTATATTTATATATCTATATATTTATTCCATCTAGCTACAATGCTCCGCACTGTGTTTTTATATATCTACATATTATTCCATCTAGCTACATTGCTCCGCACTGTGTGTGTTTATATACTTGCATATTTATTCCACCTAGCTGCAATGCTCCATACTGTGGGTGTTTATATACTTGCATATTTATTCCACCTAGCTGCAATGCTCCGTACTGTGGGTGTTTATATATTTACATATTTATTCCATCTAGCTACAATGCTCTGCACTGTGTGTTCATATATTCATATATTTATTCCATCCAGCTACAATGCTCTGCACTGTGTGTCTGTGTGTGTGTGTGTGTGTATATATATATTTTATAGTAATATGTACATATGTATATTAGCTGCTCTTGCTTGTTTTTTTTTTTTTGTTTTTTTTTTTTTTCTTGCCTTCTGATTGTTGCTCTGAGTGTTGCTATCCCTGTGCTGTTGCAATCCTGGAATTTCCCCGTTGTGGGACTAATAAAGGCTTATCTTATCTTAAACTACCTTGACACGTAGGCCAAACATTACACATAATAAGTAAAAAAGGACAATATTCACATTCAAGTGACAAAAAAAATAATTTAGCAGCTGCTGAAGACACCAAGGAAACATTCTTTGTATGGATTCTGAAAATCTTGACTTTTTTTTTTTTTTTTAACTGAAGTCCTTCTAAAACTTTCTCATAATAATTCAATTCAACTTCAAATTCTACAGCTGCACACAAACGGCTCAAGCTGTTGAATAGAAACTTTCCTGGTATTGTTTGGAGTCAAAATTACTTTCCAAAATTTCTCAAACAATGTTCAGAAAAAAAGAGAAATATTATGTAATGGCCATGCTAAAAATAAATAAATAAATAAATAAATCTAAGAATAAAAAAAACTGACCACATAACACAATTTTAACTTTTCTGGTGCTAGTCACAAATGATGGGTTACATTCTCCCGGATAAATACAAATCTCACATCAATCCTCCAGTCGGTGGGCATGTTTAATATCAACATTTGCTTGTGTGTGAAAAATCAATGTCGGAATGAGACGGACCTTTCCATCACAAATAATTCCACTGCAAACAGCTCGCTCTTGTAAAAGCAATGTTGTGACAGAGAGCTCCTTTAGAACGATTTAACTATCGGGGGGGTGGGGGAACGGAGGATTTGCATTCATTTGTTGTTCATTTGTTTTTGTTGTTAGCTGCAGGGCATGCCGTTGGTATTCTTCGCTCGTCAGCCTGCTCTTCTTTGTGATTAATCTGAGACTGAATAACACCACGACTCCGCTGAGGGCGATTAACACAGAAGTCATTTCACCTCATTAATGTCTTGATAAATCCCACGGCGAAGCAAATCTTCACCGGGACAGTCATTTCACAGATAAACACACGAAGGCCCGTGCTCAGACAAAAGTAACAGATGAATACTTCAGTATGAGGGACTACAGGGACGGAATATCAGAGTAATAATGATGCCTGAATGTAGAGCTGTTTCGCTCTATAAAGCGCAGTAGGCAAATGCTGTTTCCCCTCAGGCACTGGGGGACCCCAGGCTGCAACTCAAACTCAGTGGTTATTTAGTGGGGAAAATTAAAAATTACCTTCAACCTTTCTTACAAATTTATGACCTTTATCTTGTTAATCTATAACTTTTTTTCTCAGAAATTTTCAACTTTTCTTGTAAATTTGTAACATTTTCCTTGCAAAATTTCACCCCTTTTTTCTTGTAAATAACCCCCCAAAATGTAAATTTGCATCTTTTTCCCTCATATATTTGCTATTTTTTGTCATTAAGTGTATTTTTTCTCATAAATTTGTGACTTTTCTCGTAGAGTTGCAAATTTATTTCTCATAGATTTGTGTCATGAGGCTGAGCGCCGTGTTTCACCAGGCTCAGCCTCTTAATTTATTTCTGAATATTTTCTGTATTTTTTCCAGCTTTGTGTTTTTTTCCTGTGTATTGAGTTATGATGTCTCCTTGGTGGTTTATCGTTCTTAGTTATTTATGTCTTTAGTATTTTTATTATTTTGTTAGTTCCTGTAGTTTAGGATTTATATTTTGTTTCTATGTGACATGACTGCCTTACCTCCTCTTCCAGACGCCCCCACCCTGTCATTGCCTCAGCTGTGAGTTGTTGTTTAATTAGGTCACCTGCCCGCTCATGCAGCCCACACCTGCCGCCCATTGTTTCATCCTGTTCCCCAACTATTTAAAGACTGTCTGATCATTCTCTCACTGTGGCAGTCTTAATGAGAATCCTCTCTCTTTGCCACCAGAATCCCATCCCTGTTCTGGTACCAATCTGTAAGTTTACCTCATTTTCTGTATTTGGATTTTTTGCCTTGCTGAACTCTGGCACTTTGTGTGCTTTTGTTAATAAAAACCACAAACTGCAGTTGGTGCGTGGGCTTGTTTCTTTCTGCCCTGAGGGGCGATTCATGACAGATTTGCAACTTTTTCTCATAGATTTGCCTCTTTTTCTTGTAAATTTGCTTTTTTTCCCCTCATATTTGCTACTTTTTCTCAAAGTATCAGCTTTTCTTCTTATAAAGTTGCTATTTTTGTCTTGAAAATTTGCAAATTTTTTCTTGTAATTTTGCCAAAAAAGCTAATAAATTTACAACTTTTTCTTATAAATTTGCAGCTTTTTCCTCAAAAATTTGCAGCTTTTTTCTCATAAAGTAGCATCTTTTTTTCTTGTAAAGTTGTGACTTTTTTTCTTATAAATTTGCAGCTTTTTCTAATAAATTTTCAACTTTTTTCATGTAAACTTGCAACATTTTTTCTTAAATTTTAATGTTTTCTTGTAAAACTTTCCTTCTTGTAAATCTGCAACATTTCTCCTGTAAAATTCAACTATTCATATGAATGCTTTTTAAATTCTTATTCTACACATTTTTTTGTGTGGTCATATACTGTATATGTGATGTCCAAAGATTTTTTTTTTTAAATGTTTTTGTTGGGAAGGTGTGAACTCTTGCTCATTACAAAACTAGGGACCACCCAAAATAATTTTTCATAAGGCCATCAAAAGTTTAGAATCGGCCCTGTCTGAATGCACCAGAGACAACAAAAAGGCTCTGAAATCCTTCAATATACACACCTGTTATGTAACATGTCACCAGACGGTTCTCCAGCGACACATCAGCGTCTGTGGTCGTCATGTGGACAATCGGCCCAAATGGGGTGCTGTTTTCCACCACGGAGCCACGGTACACGTCGTCAGAGAACTTTGGCGGGTTGTCGTTCTCATCCATCACCATCACCTCCACCAGGACACTGGACGACAGCTTGACGTTGCCACCATGATCAGTGGCGACCACGTTGAACCTGTACAGCCTGGTGGACTCACAATCAGTCTCCCGTACTGTGGTGATCCAGCCGCTGTCTGCATCAATGTAAAACACCTCGGTGATGTCGGGCATGGCTTCGTTGGGCAGCGACTCCAAGCTGTAGGTCACTATGCCGTTGGTGTCAGCGTCCGGGTCGTTGGCAGTCACCTGAAAGTCGAGCCATTGAAGTTTTTGTTCTGTTTTGCCACAGATGGTGAAAATATGAAAATTCAAATCTGTTTTATCTGTTTATTGGTGAAGGATTTGACCCACCCAGAATACCTCTCCTTAATCTGACTTGAGTGTTCTTCTGTTTTCCAGAAGAACTTCTCTATTTGTGTTACATAACTGGAACAGCACCAAATCTAATATCATTGGGGGACTAGATTGTAGCTATGCCCTATTTAATGAAGGAAAATATCAAACTCCATCTCAAACATTTGTGTTTCCCACTATTTAAAGTATGTTGCACGTAACATGACATGTCGCAAACTACGAGCCTCAGAAACAACTTATAACAGATGTTTAAAAAAAAAAAAAAAAAAAAAAAAGCTTCATGAAGTATCTAGATGAAATATGATGGTGTAACATCACTTTTGGCTGGTCAACTCACATAAAAAAATGTAGAAACAAAGAGCTTCTGGTCTTTGCTGTACCAAATTTTGGCACATCCTGACTTGTGACTGTTCTAAATACTGCAAAGAAGGATGATGATGAACAGATGGAAGCTTATACATAAAGGGTTATAATTCCTTTTCAATCAGCTGGATCTAAATAGCTAATATCACACTGTATTCATAGCATGCTATAACCTCTGGGCTGGAATATAAAAACAAGGAAGTTCAAAAACAGCAGCTGTAATTTTGCTCATAACGTGAGAACGACCTCATACACTTTCATGTCAGACTACTGCCTTACAGCTTTTTTTTTTATTTTTTTTTTTACATTTGCAGCATCTGTTATGACCTGGTGTTTGTAACTCTTATTTTTATTTATTTATTTGCATTTGTATGTGATGCTGTGAGTTGGCCCTGTTCCAGATTGGCTTCTATGTTGGTGAGAGTCCTGAATGAGGCCCAACAGCTGTCTCATCAACACACATCAATTAGCACTTCTTTCATTTCAGACCAGCTATAATGACTGTATTCCCACTGCCCTTCTAAGTCCAACATCTCCTTGGACTTGTGAGGGTTAGTGCTGTAATGAAGACAGGTAGCTGGTGGGAATTTGTTAAGTTTGAAGCACTTGTAATTTTGAAGTGAGAGATTTAGGTTAGGTTTAGGAAGATGTGTTCTATCCCACTACACCAACCATAGATGTTGATCCCCCTGTATTTTGGTTTGGCTGTTTTTTTTCCATATACATCAATGATTTAAAAAAAAAAAAAAGTGCAACAGAACATACAGTATGGTACCTTCACTAGTGTTCTTAATGTGACAGAAACCACGGACTTGTCACGCCGCGCCATTCATCAGCGGCGCCACCTGCTCACGCACCTGCTACTCGTCAGCGGCGAAGGATAAAAGCCGCCTCGCCCTGAGCGTCGGCCTGAAGCCGTAGACTTCATTTCCTTTGTATGGACTTCTACCACATTCTCTTCAGCATCCTCATCTCCGGTAAGAAGTTCACTTACCTCATCTCTCCAGTCTGCTCCCCTGTGCACAGGTGGATTCCTCGGCGGCGGACAATCCCGTCCCTCGTCTCTCCTCGCTGCTGCACCGAGCCCTGCAGGTGGCTGTCTCCCGGGCTTCCATCCTTGAAGCGCCAGTCATCTGCCCAAACAAGTAAGCTTCTCTCCCTCGCCTATTCTCCTCCCGTGTTGGTGTGTGCTCATCACCCTGTGTCTGTTTTCTCCCATAGGGTTGCCGGCTGAACGGTCTCCTGCCTCTGGGTCCGAAGCAGACGCCACCACCAACACATTAACATTCCGCAGACACGCACCCAAACATCCCTGTTGTTAATAAACAGTTTGAACTACTCTGAGCCTGTGTGTGTGCGTCTCCTGAGCCGAACGTTATGTCAGTACGGCTTCAGCAGAGCGGCTCGGCGGACGGCGGGCTCGCACACCGGTTTACCATCCTCGAGGCTCGGGTGGATCAGATTGTTTATCAGCAACAGGTGGTTCTTCATCAATTATTAGAACTGACTAACCGATTGAACCGCTTGGACCCCTTTTTTTTTTTTTTTTTTTTTTTTCCTTTGAAAGACAAAAGTAAAATAGAAAGATGTCTTTACCTTCTTTACATGTTTCAACTGCACTGCAGCCTTCATCAGAAGAGTCAGCTGATTGCTGCCAGGTGACATTTATCAGCTGATTTTCGTAGGCGGGGCCAGCTCAGCAGATCTGTCAGATCCACCGAGCCGGCCCCGCCTCCCGCCGTCAGATGGTCTCTGGAGAATGTGGTCCCAGGTGTGAGAAAGCATAAAGGCCCCCTCATCTCGGTTCATGGTGTCTTTTCCCCGCTTTCTGATCTCTATTGCCTCCTTGATCCAACGTTTGTGTCTGTTGCTCTCCGATCCAATAATTTTTGTGTTGTCCCAGTCCATGATGTGATTATTTCTTTTGCAGTGGTCCGATATAGCTGATTTTAATGTTTCTTGTAAACATTAAAATCAGATCTGACAGATCTGACAGATCAGATCTGACAGATAAGATCTGACAGATCTGCTGAGCTGGCCCCGCCTACGAAAATCAGCTGATAAATGTCACCTGGCAGCAATCAGCTGACTCTTCTGATGAAGGCTGCAGTGCAGTTGAAACATGTAAAGAAGGTAAAGACATCTTTCTATTTTACTTTTGTCTTTCAAAGGAAAAAAAAAAAAAAAAAAAAAAAAAAAAAAAAGGAAAAATAATTGAAAGAAGACAAAATGAACCTGTTTGACGCTTGGACCCCCAACAGCCGTTCCTCCCGACTCACCAGGGTGGCGCGGCTCCTGCTGTTCCAGCGGCCGTCCAGCCGGCTCCAGTGGCACCGGTTCGGCTCACGCCGATTCCGACCCCCGCCCGCTTTAGCGGTAAGCTCGGCGGAGCGCGGGGGTTTATTATGCAGTGTGAGTCCGTGTTCCACCGTGTGCCCGGAGATTTTCCCTCGGATCACAGCCGAATTGGTTACATAGGGAATCTTCTGGAGGGGCGTGCGTTAACCTGGACCTACGCCGTAATGGCGAGGCCCAGTTATGCCACCCTCACCTATGACCAATTCGTGAGGCGCTTTCTGGAGGTCTTTGACCACTCACAAACCGAAACGGTCCAGGTCGATCGGCTTCTCGCTCTCCAGCAGGGAAGCCGGTCGGCAGCGGACCACTCGGTCGACTTCCGGGTAGCGGCGGAGGAATTGGGCTGGGAGGAACGCTCCCTCTGTGGCCTGTTCCTCCGCAGCCTCAATAGTGATCTGAGGGATGAACTGGCTGGTCGGGATATCCCTGGGACGCTAGCGGAGCTGACATCCTTAGCGATAAGTTTGGATAACAGGCTGCGCGAGCGCTCCTCGGGGCGGAGGTCTTCTTCTTCTCGCCCTCGTGGAGCCTCGCCGCACCTGTTCCAAGCTCGCCCCCTGGCGGCGCCGCCAGCATCGCGCCCCGAGGAGTCGGAGCCGATGGTGACGGGCTGGACTAAACTTTCCCCTGTGGAGAAACAACGCCGCCGTGAGTTGGGCCTCTGCATGTATTGCGGAGGCGACCAACACACCGTGGAGCGTTGTCCACGGAAAGCCAGTCGGTGGGGTCCGCGAGTCACTGTTGGAAGCCTCGCGGATGTCAATCGGTTAGGATCACTTACTCAATTGAAGCTGCCCATCCGTTTCTGCCATAACTCTACTGGGCACCTCACCCACGCACTGGTGGATTCGGGCGCAGAAGGCAGCTTCATTTCACAAAGCCTGGCAACCCGATTGGGCATCCGCTGCCAGGCACTCAACACTCCCATCTCCCTGATCCACCTCTCCCGTGCCACCCTCGGGAGAGTGACACATCAAACTGTTCCCCTACCGGTCATCATCTCGGGAAACCACCGGGAGGAAATGACCTTTTACGTCCTTCCCAACTCTGTGTCGCCCGTCATCCTGGGGTATCCCTGGCTCCGCCTTCACAATCCGGTCCTGGATTGGAGATCAGCTGGGATCTCGGCATGGAGTACGTTCTGTATGGGCACCTGCCTTCAGTCCGCTGCCTGCTCTCCGTCCGCTCCTCCCCCTGCTACGGACGCTGCACCCCCGGACCTGTCTCTGGTGCCCCCAGAATTTCACGACCTGGGTATAGTGTTCAGCAAAGCGAAAGCTATGTCTCTTCCCCCTCATCGGCCCTATGACTGCGCCATCAACCTCCGCCAGGGGGCTCCCTTACCTTCTGGTCGCCTTTACAGCCTGTCTGCGCCGGAGAAGGAGACGATGAACGCCTACCTGAAGGAGTCATTAAGTGCTGGGATTATCCGCCCATCATCGTCACCCGTGGGGGCAGGGTTCTTCTTCGTGGGGAAAAAGGATGGGTCCCTCCGCCCTTGTATCGACTACCGGGCCCTCAACAATATCACGGAGAGGGACCGTTACACCCTGCCTCTCATGGACACTGCTTTCCACTCCCTCCAGGGGGCGACCTGGTTCACCAAGCTGGACCTACGCAGCGCTTACCACCTCGTCCGGATCCGGGAGGGAGATGAGTGGAAAACGGCCTTCCGTACCCCGAACGGCCACTTTGAATATCTGGTGATGCCGTTCGGGTTGACCAACGCTCCTGCAGTCTTCCAGCGCCTCATTAATGACGTCCTCCGGGACTTCATTGGCCTTTTCGTGTTCGTCTACCTGGACGATATTCTCATCTTCTCCAAGTCCAGGGATGAGCACCAGGTCCACGTGAGGCGGGTCCTCCAAAGGCTGCTGGAGAATCGTCTGTACGTTAAGGCGGAAAAGTGTGAATTTTACGCCAGGAGTACATCCTTCCTGGGGTTCATCATCGCCCACGATAAGGTGCTCCCCGACCCAGAGAAGGTAAAGGCGGTGGTGGAATGGCCCACACCTGCATCTCGGAAACAGGTGCAGCAATTTGTTGGCTTCGCCAATTTCTACCGCCGCTTTGTCCCCAACTTCAGTGCCATCGTGGGACCACTGACCCGCCTCACGTCCCCGAAGGTCCCGTTCCGGTGGACCGAAGAGGTCGCTGCCGCCTTTGAGGCGCTGAAGGCGGAATTCTCCTCCTCCCGGGTCCTTCGCCAGGTCGACCCCGCGCTGCAGTGCATTGTAGAGGTAGACGCCTCGGACACGGGAGTGGGAGCAGTGCTGTCCCAGCGGTCACCGGACGATGGCGCCAAGCGACCGTGCGCCTTCTTCTCCCGGCGCTTGTCCCCGGCGGAGAGGAACTACGATGTGGGGGACAGAGAGCTCTTGGCCATCAAGCTCGCCCTGCAGGAGTGGCGCCACTGGTTGGAGGGGGCAAGCCTGCCGTTTGTGGTCCTCACGGACCACAAGAACCTGGAATACTTACGGTCTGCCAAGCGCCTGAACGCCCGCCAGGCGCGCTGGTCCCTGTTCTTCGCCAGGTTCCAATTTTCCATCACCTTCAGGCCTGGCTCTAAGAACGTCCTGCCTGACGCCCTCTCCAGGCAGTTCGCCCCCGTGGAGTCGGAGGAGGCGCCCCACTCCATCCTGCCCAGGTCGTGCGTCGTGGGAGCCATCTCGTGGGACATTGAGAGCAAGATCCGGAAGGCACAGGAGGTGGAACCTGACCCTGGCGGCGGACCGGAGGGGAGGCTGTTCGTGCCATCCGCGGTCCGAGGAGAGGTCATCCACTGGCTCCACACCTCCAAGCTCACCTGTCACCCTGGCACCTCCCGGATGATAGATCTCCTCCAACGGTCCTTTTGGTGGCCAGGCCTGCGGAGGGATGCAGCCCGCTATGCCCGGGCTTGCCCAATCTGTGCCACCTGCAAGTCGGGAAATGCCCCTCCAGCGGGTCTGCTCCAGCCCCTGCCCGTCCCTGGCAGGCCCTGGTCGCACATCGCTCTGGATTTCGTCACCGGACTCCCCATCTCCAACTCCTATGACACCATCCTGACCATCGTGGACCGCTTCTCCAAGGCCGTGCACTTCGTCCCCCTGCGAGGCCTCCCTACTGCCCTGGAGACGGCGGACCTCCTCGTCCAACACGTGGTCAGGCTGCATGGGATTCCGGTGGACGTGGTCTCGGACCGGGGCCCCCAATTTTCATCTGAGGTTTGGAGGTCTTTCTGCAACGCCATCGGAGCCAAGGTGAGCCTCTCCTCTGGCCATCACCCCCAATCCAACGGGCAGTGTGAGAGGACCAACCAGGAGCTGGAGGCTGCGCTCCGCTGTGTGTCCAGATCCAAACCCGCGTCCTGGAGCAACCATCTTGCCTGGGTTGAATATGCCCACAACACCGCTCGCTCTTCTGCTACAGGGATGTCCCCCTTCAAAGCGTCCCTGGGTTACGACCCCCCGCTGTTTCCGGAGCAGGAGAGTGAGGTGACTGTCCCGTCAGTTAGGGCCCATCTCAGGCAGTTCCGCTCCACCTGGGCTGCCGCGCGCCATGCGCTATTGCGCACAGCGGAGCGCAACAGGACTGTGGCGGACCGGCGTAGGAGACCTGCCCCGGCGTACAGAGTTGGGCAGCTTGTTTACATTTCCACCCAGGACGTCACTCTAAAAGGCGAGAGGAGAAAGCTGGCACAGCGCTTCATGGGTCCCTACCCCATCACCCGGATCATCAACCCGGTGGCTGTGCGCGTGGCTATTCCCCCCTCCCTCCGCATTCATCCTACTTTCCACGTGTCGAAGGTGAAACTGGCGGTTACTGACCCCCTTTGCCCTCCTCCTGCAGCGCAACCCGCGCCCCGGATGATTGGTGGCCATCCGGCCTGGTCCGCCTCCTCCATCCTGGACTCCCGGCGCCGGGGTCGTGGGTTGCAATACTTGGTGGACTGGGAGGGCTATGGGCCCGAGCATCGACAGTGGGTGCCCCCGTCGTTTGTGTTGGACCCGTCGCTCATCGCGGACTTCCACCGAGCGCACCCGGATAAGCCATCGCCAGGAGGCGCTGCTAGAGGGGGGAGTACTGTCACGCCGCGCCATTCATCAGCGGCGCCACCTGCTCACGCACCTGCTACTCGTCAGCGGCGAAGGATAAAAGCCGCCTCGCCCTGAGCGTCGGCCTGAAGCCGTAGACTTCATTTCCTTTGTATGGACTTCTACCACATTCTCTTCAGCATCCTCATCTCCGGTAAGAAGTTCACTTACCTCATCTCTCCAGTCTGCTCCCCTGTGCACAGGTGGATTCCTCGGCGGCGGACAATCCCGTCCCTCGTCTCTCCTCGCTGCTGCACCGAGCCCTGCAGGTGGCTGTCTCCCGGGCTTCCATCCTTGAAGCGCCAGTCATCTGCCCAAACAAGTAAGCTTCTCTCCCTCGCCTATTCTCCTCCCGTGTTGGTGTGTGCTCATCACCCTGTGTCTGTTTTCTCCCATAGGGTTGCCGGCTGAACGGTCTCCTGCCTCTGGGTCCGAAGCAGACGCCACCACCAACACATTAACATTCCGCAGACACGCACCCAAACATCCCTGTTGTTAATAAACAGTTTGAACTACTCTGAGCCTGTGTGTGTGCGTCTCCTGAGCCGAACGTTATGTCAGTACTTGTTGGTTTGCTGCTATTTAGCTAGTTATTAGACAATCTCAGAACCACCTTGGGGGTTGTCTTCAGTTATACAGTAAGTGCTCTGACATGCCACATGGAGTCAATAAGCCTAACGGCACTCGTCTGATAAACGGATCCAAGATGCAAGATAACTGGCCAATGGATCACAAAAGCTTATCTTCCTTGTTGACTACAATTAGCAAAGCAATTATTGCATTTAGAGCTAACAGAGGTTGCTTGAGGGGCCCAAACTAACAGAGATTCATCTATGCATCGAGCATACCGAAGATCCAAGCTCTTTGAACTCTTAAAAACCATAGATAAAAACACTTGTGCTGGGTTAAAAAGGTTTTCCAATGCATTTTCAACTAGATATACACATTAGGGCTACAACTATCAGAAGGTTAAGCTAATTAGTGACCTAACACATCAAAATTGTGAGTCGCTGAGACACTTTCAGTTGCCTGAACTTTATCTCCCTGGAATTAAAAACTGTTGGTGGTGCTCACTGATGATTTTTCATCAAATTCAAACTACAAGCAAACCTTTCAGCAAAAATCAACAACCAAAGCACAATCCATATCTATACCAGAAGGTAGAAAATAAGAATAAAACATATTTTTGCCTTACCTGGATAACGGTGGTTCCAGCAGGCATATTCTCAGCCAGAAAGGCCCTGTATGGACTCGCATCAAACACGGGCTGGTTGTCGTTTACATCCTGGACCTGAATGCTGACAGAAACCAATGAAGCCACATCGGTCCCATTGTGGTTACCCTGAGCGATCACATCTATCTGGTACCACTTTGTCTTCTCGTGGTCGACGGTCTTCTGCAACAACAGGGTTCCACTTTCTTTGTCCAGGCTGAACACTTTGTCCTTGTTGCTTTCCACTGTGTTCCCGTTCACCAGGCTGTAAATGAGAGGCATGTCTGAGTCTGCCCTAACTGAGCCAATCTCTGTCCCGACGGGGACGTCCTCGGCAGTTGAGAAGGTGTAAAGAGGCTCGGAGAACTTGGGAAGAGGCACCTCTGGTGGAACAACTTTCAGTTGGACAGGGACGGTGGAGTTATAAAAAGGAAGGCTGCCGTCTCGGGCCTTGACTTTGAAATGGAAGATCTTGTTCTCCATGCCCACGAGGCTCTCTTTGACACTCACGACTCCAGTGAATGGGTTGATCTCAATAATATCTTCAGTGACCTCTTCAGCTTCATCTACCGTGTAGGTGACATCTGCATTTTTGCCATCATCAGCATCATAAGCCATGATTTGAATGACTGGTGATCCTTTATTAACAGTTGACTGGATTGAAACCTGATACTCAGATGCTTTGAACTGAGGAGCATTGTCATTCTCATCTGTGAGAATAATCTTGACGGTGCAGAACGCCACTTTACCACCACCGTCTTTAGCCATTACTTTGATGGCTATGACTCTCTGTGAGGGGTTTTCTCTGTCTAGTGGCTGAGTCGTGATGATCTGCCCATCTTCGTCTATGGCGAATTTCTCCTCAGCAAGTTTGTTTATGATGGTGTAGTCGACGCTGCCGTATGGCCCATCATCGGGGTCAATGGCCGCCAATCGTATCACACGAGTTCCAGCTTCTGCATTTTCAGCCAGTTCCGCTTCATAGACATTTTGTTTGAAGTACGGACTATGTCGGTTGCTGTTTATCATGTCGATGCTGACTGGTGCGGTTTTCTGAAAGACCCCATCAGACACTGCCACTGTCAGGTTATAGTGAGGGTCAAGATTCCTTTTGCAAACGTTAGAGAAGGAGATGATCCCTGAGGATTCATTGATATTGAAGTACCGGCCTTCATTCCCTGAAAGTATCTTATATTTGAGGCTGTCCAGGTCGCCAGAGTCAGGATCTGAAGCTTGGATTTTGATGACAATGTGGCCACACTTTGCCATTTCATCAAGTGTGGCTTTATACCCAGAGCTGTCAAAGTCAGGCGGATTGTCGTTGACATCAGTGACATTTACAAAAACAAAGGCCTCACCGCTGAGAGGTACAGTCCCATTGTCGGTGGCTTTGACTTTCAGCTTGAAGTGCATTGTGCTTTCAAAATCCAGCACCTGCTTTGTGACAATCAATCCAGTCTGAGGGTTTATCTCAAAGAAATCCATCTCATTTCCATCTGTTTTAACAATCTGGAAAGTCAAATCTTTATTTCTACCAGAGTCTCTATCAGAGGCAGAAACCTGCAACACAGAGGAATTGATTGGAAGTCCTTCAGCAATAGTTGTACTGTATGAGAGTTTTGAGAAGACTGGAGCATTGTCATTAACATCCTCCACTTCTATCTCAATTGAAGCCTCTGAGAATGCTCCGGTCACAGAGTCTGTAGCTCGTACTGTCAGAATGTGCATGGTCTCACTCTCATAGTCCAGGGGGTTGATGACAGTCAGCACGCCAGTTTTAAAATCAATGTGAAAGTGTTTTGAGGCATTTTCCTCTTCAAGATTGTAGATGAGCCTGTAGCCTTCTGGGTTCCGAGCCTGGACATGCAGAATAGTGGTGAACTGGGGCACATTTTCTGGAACTTTTAGTGGATAGAGAAGAGTTTGGAACACCGGGTTGGTCCGATTCCTTACTTGAACAGTGAGGTGAGCCATGGTGCTGTGACTGGGCTCGCCCTCATCTACAGCCAGGACTGTCAACAGATATTTATTCAAAGCTTCAAAGTCCAGAGGTCTTTGAAGGGAAATGTCGCCTACATCTGGGTCTATCCTGAAGAGGCCGTAATCCTCCTCCAGTGAGTACATGATGGACCCGTTTTCTCCCAAATCCCTATCGATGGCAGTTGCTTGGTACAAAACGTCCCCTGGTTCAGAGTCTTCAGAAATCATCATTGAAAAGGGCAAGTTTAGAAAGTGTGGAGAGTTGTCATTTACGTCATCTATAAAAACCTTCACCTGGGCTGTAGCTGTTCTGGGTGGTGTTCTCAAGTCTTCTACTTTCACTACTACTTCATAAACATCTTGTTCCTCTCGGTCAAAAGGGACACCTGTGGTTTCAAGTACGCCTGAAGTTTTTGAGACTGCAAACTTCCCCATCGGGTTGATGAGTGAATATAGAAGAGGCTCATTCAAATAACATCCAGTGACTTTGACTGCCATCAGAGCTTTGACTGTCCTCAGGTTTTCAGCAATGCTTGCTGAGTAAACTTTCTGCTCAAACTTGAGATCACTTGCTGTCAGGTTTGTTACATTTACCTTGATGGTTGCCAGGTCTTTATACAGGCCATCAAATGCTTTGGCAACCAGCTGGTAAAACGGCCTGAATTCAGTCACATTGCTCACAGAGATGAGTCCAGTGTTGGGGTCAATTGAAAAGGCATTGTGAAGATTTCCCTCAATGATGCTGTATGAGACTGCCGAGTCAGCGTCATGGGCCACGACATGCACAACCTCCGTATCTCTGACAGCTGGGAAGATGACAAACGACTCGTACACAGGGGTGGTGAATTGTGGCGGGCAGTCATTTAGGTCCTGCACTCGAACAGTGACCTTGGCGGGCTCTGCTGCGTAAAGTGATGGGTCTCCCGAGTCCTTCACCTGCACTGTGAAGTGATACTCAGGCTTAGCTTCAAAGTCAACAGGTGAAATTAAGGAGATGGTCCCCATGCTTGTGTCAATATTGAAGACTTTCAGGGCCTCCGGTTCAAGAATCTGATATACCAGCAGAGAGTTTGAATCTTGATCTGCATCTGAGGCGTGAATGACCAGTGGGGTGTTTTGTTCTCCCATTACCATGCTGTTAACATATGCTGACTCACTTATTTGCCCTGTGTAGTCTTTCTGATCAAAAACAGGACTATTGTCATTCTCATCAATCACATATATGTGTACAATGGTCTGAGACATGGCTCCAGTTGAGGTGGAGGCTGTAACTTTAAGCTTGTAAGACTCACAGCTCTCAAAATCAAGATGGGTTTGGGTTGAAATCAGGCCAGTGTAAGGGTTGATATAAAAAGTCCCATTAGTGTTGCCACTTTCTATCCCATAATGCACCGCTCCGGGGCTGAGTGCTGACACTGTGACCACTGGGGCACCAATGGTGCTTAACTCACTGATCTCTGTTAAGTATTCATCGGACTGGAAGGAGGGTGGCGTCTGGTCAGAGATGCGGATGTGGACATGGACAGAGCACAGGTCACTCAGCTGAGGGAAGCCTTGATCGGTGGCTTTCACTGTCAGGTGGAACTGGTCCTGAGGCTGCAGGTCCAGTGGTTTGGAGACCCTGATGGAGCCCAGCTCTGAATCGATGGAGAAAACGTTGTCGATGTTACCTGGAGGAAGAAAAGGAAACTACATCAAAGAAATGAAATGAAAGAAGGCATCCATCCCCAAACTTTAAACCAGTGATTTTTTTTCTTTAATTTGCAACCAAAGACAGAAGATTTAAAAAGTCGGCAGATGGACCTGCTGCTCTCTCACTCCAATTTATAAATCCAAACATTTTCTGGCTTCACCAGAGGAAACCACACTATAGAGTATGGTAACACCACCAGTAAATGAACTATGCAAAATAATGACATTTTTAATTTTGGTGTCCATATATGCTTTTTTGCAAGGAAAATCATGGTGTCTACTAAAATGCATTTGGGCTGGTGGCCATCTTGCACTTAAATTGCAACAGATTTTGGCTTCACTGGTGGGTACCAATAAGGGAAATTGTGGGTACTGACCTAAGCTGTGTGCCCGAGGTAATCATCTAAGGGATATCCCCTCAATTTTAATGCCAAGGAAATCCAAGAGTAGAAAGAATTTTAAAAAAGATTTCTAACAGTCTAAATAATTTTTGTCATGATTAATCTCTAATACGAGCCTCCATAATTCTAACCGTAAAATTGTACATAATAAAGATGACAAGCAAAAGTAGAAGAAGTTAGCTATATAACATTAGCTAATAAAAACAATATACAACAAGGCTTGGCATTTTTCTACCTTTATCTTTTTAACAAACCAACAATATATAGTATGAGACTGGCACCACTCTTACTAGCAAGGAGGCAAATAATTGCATTTAACTATTATCAAACAACAGCTTGGATATAAAGCTAACTGAACTGTTGAACAAGTGTAACAGTAGGTTGAGTATTTTTTATCATTTGTTTCTTTACTCAGATACCAACCATTTTGAAAATTCTGATTCAACTCCTTCAGCCTACCTACAGTTGGTTCTGCCTGCCAGCCACTTTACAACCCACCTCCACCCAATCTCCTGCTTTGCATTATATTTCTGACATAATTACTCTCATAAATTTGTTACTGACATGTCCTCTCTGTGTTTGTAAAAGCTCTTGTGTGAGAGGTCATGGGTTTGTCCCTGTACTGTTTCAGATGTAGCTTTGCAAAATTTCATTGTACATTCTTGAGCAATGACAATAAAGGCATTCTATATTCTGTTCTAGTCTATACATCACTGCAGATGGAATAACAATGATTCTTCTAGTTCTGACAGAAATGCAATTTCGTTGATGCTGCCGCAGTGATTCTAACCGGAGAAACTCCCCTGTGACATTTATCCCCCCCACCACTGGCCTTTTGTTTTAAGTCAAAAGAAGCCTGAAAGCTGAATGTGAGACAGAACATTTGGAAAGATAGATGTTCTCAAATGTATAAAATATACTGAGCAGTTTGGGATTGCGTACTGTGCGCTATCACACATTCCCCTCCCCACTGATCTTGAACACACATGATCAGCAACATCCCCTGCATGAGAATGCAAGTGGTGCACCTCAGTAAATCTCTGAGAAGGTTCAAGAGTCTCGTGTGATATTCAGTGTGAGAGGAAAATGCACAATTTCAAGGACTGGGACACACACACACACACAAAAAAAAAAAAATTAAAACGCCCCATCATGCTTTTTGGGGTTTCCCCTTTATTTTAGTGCATTTTGTAGGATTTTTGTGACATATGTCTGCAAAGCCAAACAGTCCAAAATCCACCTGCACAGGAGTTCCCGCTTCCCACATAAACTGGGATTAAATACTAAATACTGGCTTAAATAGCAGTGCAGCTACCTTGGCTATTTGCTCGATCAGGGTTCTTGGAGCTCTTCTCTGCAAATTCAAGTCACCCCACTAGACATCCATGGTCCCAGCTCGTTCATAAATCCACAATTGATATTATATCTCACATCATTCTGGACTATAATGTTGTTTTTGTCCTGGCATGAAACAGGCATCAGCACTGTTAGCACTATTAGCTTTGTAACAGGAATCAATACAACCAAGGATTTTAATGCTCTAATTTTTAAACTGTAGTCACTGTACTAGACTAGTTCATTCTTTAATCTGCAGCTGATTATACATCTTATGCCAGTCTATCTTATTTTGTAATATTTTGGCCATAACCCGTGGGTATATTGCGCCGCCAAAGTTAGCTGGTCTAAGTAGCCACAACTGAGAGTCTGCTAGCCTAGCCACTAGATGTCTGTTTATGTGTTTTCTATATATTCCATCCATTTGCACTACACCAGTTTTTGCCAGCCCAATTATCTACAAATCCTTGACCATATATTTCATTAATATACATTATTTTAGTTATTTTATTACAGTCGGACCACAAGAGTGACGGCCTAGTGGTAGAGTGTCTGGCCCACAGCTGGGAGGTTGCAATTCAATTAATCACTTAGTCCCACAACTGTAGCTAAATGCTAAGGTTAGCCTCAAACACAATGTCCATCAAAACAGAGATCTCAGAGAAATGACAAAAGAGCAATACGCCATAAAAACAACCCATTTTGAGGAGCGCTCCTGCCACGTGTAAAAAGTTACTGCACATTCAAAATCTTAAAAATGGTGACAGCTCCCAGGTGTGATAAAGTACAACTAGATGAAAGTGAAGCTGAGTGAGGCCGAACGCGAGGAGGCATAAATAAAAGATGAAAACAGGTGATTCACCGGAGTGTAGAGAGTAGCTGATGTAGGCATTAGCTCCTGTGTCCTTGTCCAGGGCCTTGACCCGGATGACCTCAGAGCCTACGGGGGCCAGGTTAGAGATGCTGGCCTCATAGCGGGAGCTGAGGAAAGTTGGCGGATGGTCGTTGCAGTCCTCCACTTGAACCACCACTTTTGCAAAGTTCCTCTTCACTGGGATCTCCTGGTCACGAACCTGAAGGGGAGAGAGAGAGAGAGAAAAGAGATATTTAAGTGTCTGTGAGAGGTGACAGACTCCCGAGGGTGTCAAGAGTTACAATCACTGCACTGGATCAGCCAAGAGATCCTTTTTTTTTAACATTATAATACAATTAGCTTAACCTTCATAGGTCCTTAAAATCTCTAGACTTTAAGTTGACATAATGAAAGAAAATACAACGTACAGGATTTAGAACAGCGTTTTCAAAACATCAGCATGACGAACCCCATTATTATCTTGTTTTTGTGCTGAGAACTGCACTCTGCCGACACTTTTTTGGTAGCCGTCACTTTTTTGTCCAGTCTTCCGATCACAGATAAGCGTTCCATTAACTATTTGTCACAGCTTACCTGTGAAAGTACAGAGCAGCAGCAAAGGAAAAATTAACGCTGCTGCTTACTGAGTGTCCTTGTCTGCATGTACAGAGACATAAATGTGGTTTAGGGAAGATTTCTCAAGCAGCCGGTGCACCTTTGAAGTGATCTAAAGATAGTGTTGCAGTCGAAACCTCGTCAGGACCAGAGTCTTTCAGACCAAGACCAAGACCTGCATACACAGTGGTCTTGGTCTCAATTTAGCCTTGGGAGACTCTGGCCTCGACTTCAACACTATCTAAAGCTTTCTCTTCTAAACATGTTTCACAAAAGCGCACAGTCGTTTCTGCCTATAAAGCAGAGTACGCAAATGCTATGGGCCTCCAAGATACAAGTTCACCATTATCATTTTTGGGGGGAGAATTAAAATTACCTTTAACTTTTTTTCTCATAAATTTGCAACTCTTGACTCATATTTTCTCACTTTTCTCTTGTAAATTTGTGACTTTTTTCTTCAGATAAATTTGTGATGTTTTTCTTGTCAAACTGTGACTTTTTTCTTGTGAATTTATGACATTTTTGTCATGTTTGACTTTTGTCACTTAAACCTTGTGATTTTTTTTCCTCATAAATTTGACTTCTTTCTCATATATTTTACAGTGTTTTTCTTGTAAATTTGTGACTTTGTTCTTGTAAATTTTCAACTTTTTCCTCGTAAATTTGTGACTTTCTTCAAATAAATTTACTTTCTTCAGATAAATTTGCAATGTTCTTCTTGTAAATTTGTAACTTTTTCCTTGTAAATTTATTACCTTTTTTTCAAAAGTTTGTCACTTAAATTTGCAAAGTTGTCTCATAAATTAGATTTTTTTTCTTATACATTTGTGACATTTTTTCTCATAAATCTGTAACATTTTTGTCATAAATTTATGACTTTCTTCACTTAAATCTGAAACTTTTTTTTACATAAATTTGATATTTTTTCTCATTCATTTGTAGCTTTTTTTCCCCACATAAAACTGTCACTTTTTTTCTTGTAAATGTTCATCTTTTTTTTCCTGTAAACTTGCAGTTTGTGTGGGGAGAGATTTGTTCATTCATTCCATTTTAAATTCCCAATTACAACAGCAGAGACCTCCAAACACACCTGTACGGCTAATCTACTGATATGAGTGTAGCATTACCACGATGATGAGCGTGTGAACAGAGATCTTCTCGTAGTCCAGTTCCTCCGTCATCACTAGGACTCCACTCTTGGGGTCCAGGTGGAAGAGCTTGGTACTCTCTGGGTGGAGGCTGCTGTGGATGGAGTACACCAGTTTGCTGTTGGCGTCGGCGTCCTGAGCGCTGAGCTGCAGGATGTCCTTCCATGGTGCTGTGTCCTCAGGGACCCTCACCTGAAACACAATAGAAATAAAATATGGTCTGTGTCGTAAATAATGGAAAACATATTTAGGATCTGAAATTGTTTCAGGACCAGAGAGGGTGGTGATTACTGTAATCGAGGGAATAAATTGAAAACAAAAAAGGGAGCAAGGGCTTGAAAATCACTTTCTGTGAGACTTTGTATTATCTTGTAAATCCTGAACAGGAGATTGTCTTGCCTCTTTGCATACATTGTCTGAAATGAAGGGGAGGAGTTAGTGCAGGAATAAGGAGTGCTTAAAATCTGTATTAAAACCACAGAAACATACTTTATTCTCAAATTCAAAAAACAGCTCCAGAAACAGATCATAGATACATTTTAAAATTCAGAGAGATTCTGTGCTCCACAGCTCTCACGGCAGAGAGCAAAAGGGTTGGAGGCTCATAGCCTGAGGTGGAATTGGTCCAAAAACTTCAAAACATCAGAACAAGAGTTTAATTTTTTATTCTTCTTTTAAGGATCAAAGCAAACAGGTGATAAACACCTGAACATCTCTGTGTACTACTGGGAATTCAGAGACTTTAATTTGAAAATCTTTGAAGTCGGCCCACCTTGCAAAAGTAGAAACAAATAAAAGCAAACAGCAAAAACAAAGTGGGCTCAAGTTAAAGCTACGTGATTAACTAGCTACATTCACATTACAAGCCATATGGTTCACTTCTGATTATTTTGTGAGATCAGATTCACCTGTTCTGACAGATCACAATACAAAGACATCTGGGCTCTGAAATGGCTTGAGTGTATCAATGTTTCACTGCATTATCACCATATCAAAAATGTAATATCTATGAGACTGCTTCTAAGTTGTTGTTTTTTTTCCTTTCTAATACACAGGAAGAGGGTCCTTCTCCATGTTAGCGGCCATATTGGACAACCATAAAGTCTTTCAAAGATTATATTTCAAACTTTAATTACACAACCTATAGGATCTCCTATCAACTTTGGAAGATGGTGCTGACTGATATACAGTATCTCACAAAAGTGAGTACACCCCTCACATTTTTGTAAATATTTTATTATATCTTTTCATTGGACAACACTGAAGATATGACGCTTTGATACAATGTAAAGTAGTCATTGTACAGCTTGTATAACAGTGTAAATTTGCTGTCCCCTTAAAATAACTCAACACAGCCATTAATGTCTAAACTGCTGGCAACAAAAGTGAGTACACCCCTAAGTGAAAATGTCCAAATTGTGCCCAATTAGTCATTTTCCCTCCCCAGTGTCACGTGACTCATTAGTGTTACAAGGTCTCAGGTGTGAATGGGGAGCATGTGTGTTAAATTTGGTGTTATCGCTCTCACACTCTCTCTTAGTGGTCACTGGAAGTTCAACATGGCACCTCATGGCAAAGAACTCTCTGAGGATCCGAAAAAAAGAATTGTTGCTCTACATAAAGTTGGTCTAGGCTATAACTAACTAACTAACTAACTAACCTGCACTTATATAGCGCTTTTCTAGTCACAAAGACCACTCAAAGCGCTTTCATTAATACTAACCCTCTATTCTAAGGGCCTATAGGAAACAGATATCTAGGGACAATTTAGAACAGCCAATTAACCTAACATGCATGTTTTTGGCATGTGGGAGGAAACCGGAGAAATCCCGGAGTAAATCCACGCAACATGTGGGTTTCACGTATAAGAAGATTGCCAGCACCCTGAAACTGAGCCACAGCATGATGGCCAAGACCATACAGCGGTGTAACAGAACAGGTTTCACTTAGAACAGGCCTCGCCATGGTCGACCAAAGAAGTTGACCAAAAGTCGACCAAAGTTGACCAAAGAAGTCATCCCAGAAGGAAGCTCCTTTTAAAGATGATGCACAAGAA
Source organism: Pholidichthys leucotaenia (assembly GCA_020510985.1). Classification (NCBI taxonomy): domain Eukaryota; kingdom Metazoa; phylum Chordata; class Actinopteri; order Cichliformes; family Pholidichthyidae; genus Pholidichthys; species Pholidichthys leucotaenia. Next base: position 327,213,276 of record CM035840.1, on the reverse strand, counting down.
AGCCTGCAAACAGTTTGCTGAAGACAAGCAGACTAAGGACATGGATTACTGGAACCATGTCCTGTGGTCTGGTGAGACCAACATGAACTTATTCAGTTCAGATGGTGTCAAGCGTGTGTGGTGGCAACCAGGTGAGGTGTACAAAGACAAGTGTGTCTTGCCTACAGTCAAGCATGGTGGTGGGAGTGTCATGGTTTGGGGCTGCATGAGTGCTGCCGGCACTGGGGAGCTACAGTTTATTGAGGGAACTATGAATGCCAACGTGTACTGTGACATAATGAAGCAGCCCTTCGGAAACTGGACCGCAGGGCAGTATTCCAACATGATAATGACCCCAAACACGCCTCCAAGACGACCACTGCTTTGCTAAAGAAACTGAGGGTAAAGGTGATGGACTGGCCAAGCATGTCTCCAGACCTAAACCATATTGAGCATCTGTGGAGCATCCTCAAACAGAAGGTAGAGGAGCTCAAGGTCTCTTAACATCCACCAGCTCCATGATGTTGTCATGGAGGAATGGAAGAGGATTCCAGTGGCAACCTGTGAAGCTCTAGTGAACTCCATGCACAAGAGAGTTAAGGCAGTGCTGGGAAATAATGGCGGCCACACAAAATATTGACACTTTGGGCGCAATTTGGACATTTTCACTTATAGGTGTACTCACTTTTGTTGCTAGCAATTTAGACATTAATGGCTGTGTGTTGAGTTATTTTGAGGGGACAGCAAATTAACACTGTTATACAAGCTGTACTCTGACTACTTTACATTGTGTCAAAGTGTCATATCTTCAGTGTTGTCCCATGAAAAGATATGATAAAATATTTACAAAAATGTGAGGGGTGTACTCACTTTTGTGAGATACTGTTTATAGTGGCATTTTACAATCTGACTGTAAAACTGTGCTGAATATTACACACTGCACCTTTAAAACAACTGTTGTTACTCTATACAACAATCAGTTCCGACCGAGCAATCTGATTGGACAATAGGGATTCAAGAAGTTACTATAGTCCCTGATAATCATACTCTGACATTTCACTGAATACTGTATGTATCACTCCACTTCAGCTGTGTTCTAATAATCTTTAAATTACAGTTAATGTCAGTGGTTTCTTTTAATGTGTGAGATTATAATCCTGTGTTGGGTAGTTTAATTTCCATAGTGAGGTGCTGTTTGAAAAAAGATGGTCCTAAAAATCCAGACCCGGAAGTGCCACCCTTTTAAACATCTGGCTTGTGGGTGACCCTCACAGCCTACGGGACAAGCAGAGCGCTCAGCTGGAGCAATTAGCAGAACAGTGAGATGTATGGACTGATATTAATAGGCAGCCTCTCTTTGTCTAATTCCGGTGTTGGTAATCCTGCTATTGATATGTGTGACTCTAATGCAAATGTCCATGCTTTACTGCTGTGCATGTATTGTCTGTAGCTGAGTATATAAGTCAACTGCATATCGCTTGCTCTCTTACTCTCTCTTGTTGATCACACACATTGCCTGTTTGCTGACTAGAGACACAGGGCTCGCTCCAGCGCGCTCCCACAGCGCTGGGGTGAACTCTCGTGATGGAGGATGAATAAAACACCCTTTTAAACTTCAGTTCGCCGTGTCCGCCTGCACTTATTTTATCCTCCACAGGCTCAACATTTCAAGTCCGTTTGCAACAAAATACACAAGCTAGAGTTTGATTTATTGTCATAACTAGCCAACCATAACACCTTTGTGATGATGGACTCTGTTTCATCTGAAAATGCCAAGACAAAGCAAGAGGAGTGGGCAGAAACTAACATGGAAGTGTGCCAAAGCTAAATCACTGTCAGCATCTAATCACTACCCCATCACCTCAACTGTTCACAGTGGAGGAATGGATGACAAAATGGACAAGCTGATGCTGGATTTACCATCCTGATCAGATTTGTAATCTTTATGTGGTGATACCATAATTGTGGCTGCATAAAAGAATACCTCAATGCAGCTAATGAGCTAAGTGGAGCAAACCACGTGACATACAGACCCTAGTGAACAGGTGGATGGTATGTATATAAACACTGACTTTTGCAATGGACAATATTTAATTTGGTTATGTGTGTGAAATGACAATAGGCCTATTCTTTGCTTGATTATGGTATTTGAGGTTCTTAGCAGCAGTTAACTGGGTCCATTCGGAAGGGACTATTTTTTTTCAGTGGAGCAAAATAACTTGTTTAACCAGACTGAAATCATAATATTTTGTTGCATATTTCTGCCATTTAATAAACTGTGCTTGTAGGCCTGTTGTATAGAAGCAATATAATGATAGTAATAATAATAATAATAATATCTGAGGTCATTAGAGCATCGTGAATATATTGTATCACTGTGGTGTGTCGAACCACCACAGTGACATATGTATTTCTAGATGCTACACTCCCTCTCATGTAATATTGCTTAACTATAAACTCAGAAATTAGAACTACGGCACAAAATAAGTCACACTCTTCGATGTTTTGTTTTAAACATGGAATCATCTAATATTTAATCTAGCTATATTATATACGTAGATGTTATGTTATATATAATCATTATACAATCACAAAGCCAAAAAGAGCCTCCACAAGTGATTTTCATGCATTTCGTCTGCCTTTTATGTACCTCATCCTGCAGATGATGGAACATCACTTTGTTTGGACATGTTGAAGGGCAATTTCAATTTTGCCACATTTCAATGCCTGCAGAGTTTTCAAACATTCAGAACATTTTTGTAGAATGATGATTTTTTTTTTTTCTGGCAGAGTGCAGTGTCATGACTCCTTTCCTTTCTTAATTAGTTGCAAAACAGTTTTTTAACATGGGGTTGATAATGTCAGCAATAGAAATAGGATTTTTGATCCTTTTCTTTTCCTTTCTTCTAAAAATATCACAAATTTATGAGATACAAAAATATAAAAAAAAAAAAGTTTGAAGAAAAAGTCAGAAATTCACATGAAAATAGCCATAAACTTCTGAAAAAAAAAATCATAAATTCATTCAAGTACATCTAGCTATTAAAAAAAAGCTGTATTTTTCCAGTTTGGGATTAATAAAGTGCATCTATCTATCTATCTATCTATTAGATAGTGGATATATGGGACAAAAGGTGATAAAGATGGATGTAGTGAAGGGGAGGGTTGATTTGGGAGAAGAAGGTGCAAGGGACAGGGTGAGATGGAGGCAGATGATCCGCAGTGGTGACCCCTTTTGCCTAATGGTTAAGTGTGCCTCTGCGTTTTCACCCACCTTTGCCTAAGTAGTTGAAATCCTTTACAAACAGGACTAAGGACTTGTTATCACATCTTGTTACATCTGACTTTCCCCTAATTACCCGTGAAGACTGCTGTTTTCCATTGTTTTTTACCGTAACAACTCACCTCTGAGCTGATTTTGGTTCTTAAGAGTCTCACCTTGTAAAGCATCTTCAGGAAGACTGGTCGGTGCTCGTTCATGTCCAGCACACGGACGTAGGCCTACAGTACGAACACACAAAGTTTGCAAAAATGGAATCGCAGCATGAGCAAATATTAAATATGAAAGGCAGAGCTTCAAAGCTGCTTTACACGCACCACCTGATCCACAGCTGCCTGCAGGATTTTAAATTGGATTCTACAGCAACCTGGAGATTTTCAACCTGACATGAAGGCTCAAACAATGGTGTAGTATGTTTTTTTTAATTTTATTTATTTATTTACCACAAGTGCTCACTGATGCAGACAGATTTTCAGGGGCCACAAACATTTCTGAGAATGTGATTTCAATAAGAAACAGATGTTTCACTGGTCTAGTGTTCTAATATCAGTTTGTTTAAACAATCTGGTGTTTATTTAAATGACGAGGGTTGCAAATTTATGGAAAAAAGCTGTAAACGTACATGAAAAAAAAAACAACTCAGAAATTTACAATAAAAAGTTGTGAATTTAGAAAATGTGTTGAACTTAAGAAAAAAAAGTTGCAAATTCAAGGTGAAAGTCTCAGATTAATGTGTCAAATGTAGCAAATTAAAAAAATAAGCACATTAAAAAAGAAAACATGTAAATTTTTTTTATTATTTTTACACATTTTTTTGCAAGAATATTTGAGAAATTATAAGGAAATAATTATGGTTAAAAAGCTGCAGATTTTTGCCAAAAAAAAACAACAAAACAAAACATAAATTTATTGGAAAAAGTTGAAAACTACCCCCCCCAAAAAAAGCCTGAAATTTATTTACAAAAATACAAATTTAAGGGCAACACTTTCCAAATTTACAAAAATTTACAACTTAAAAAAATTGCAAACGGATGACAATAAAGTTGCAAATTTAGGCAAATAGTTCGCAGGTCGATGATCGATTTTGTTATCGTGTCATCAGACCTGCGACCATATGTCTTGAACACTCGGGTAAAGAGAGGTGCAGATCTCTCAACTCATCACCACCTGGTGGTGAGTTGGATCCCATGGCAGGGGGAGGACGCCATTCAGACCTGGTAGACCCAAACGTATAGTGAGGGTGTGCTGGGAACGTCTGGCTGAGGCCTCTGTCCAGGAAGTCTTCAACTCCCACCTCCGGAAGAACTTCGATCACATTCCGAGAGAGTCTGGAGACATGGAGTCTGAATGGGCCACGTTCTCCACCTCCATTGTTGAAGCGGCTGCCCAGAGCTGTGGCCTCAAGGTCGTCGGTGCATCTCGTGGTGGCAACCCCCAAACCAAGTGGTGGACACCAGTGGTGAGGGGGGCCATTAAACTGAAGAAGGAGTCCTATAGAGCTTGGCTGGCTTGTGGGACTCCCGAAGCAGCTGAGGTGTACCGGTAGGCCAAGCGGAGTGCAGCTCCGGTGGTTACTGAAGCAAAAACTCGGGTGTGGGAGGAGTTCGGTGAGGCCATGGAACAAGGCTTTCGGTTGGCCTCAAAGAGATTCTGACAAACAGTGGCTCAGGAGGGGGAAGCGGCTCCCTGCCACACTGTGTATGGTGCGGATGGGGCACTGCTAACTTCGACTGGGGGTATCGTCGGGCGGTGGAAGGAATACTTTGAGGATCTCCTCAATCCCACTGACATGCCTTCCACAGAGGAAGCAGGGCTTGTGGACGAGGGGGATGACTCGCCCATCACAGGGTTGAGGTTGCCAAGGTGTTTAAAAAGCTCCTTGGTGGCCGGGCCTTGGGGGTGGACGACATTCGCCCTGAGTACCTTAAGTCCCTGGATGTTGCAGGGCTGTCATGGTTGACACGCCTCTGCAACACTGCGTGGAGGTCGGAGGCAATGTCTTTGGCATGGCAAACCGGGGGGGTGGTTCCTCTCTTCAAGAAAGCGGACCGGAGGGTGTGTTCCAACTTTAGAGGGATCACACTCCTCAGCCTCCTTGGGAAGGTCTATGCCAAGGTAGTGGAGAGGAGAGTCCAGCCGTTGATAAAACTCTCAGATTCAAGAGGAGCAATGTGGTTTTTGTCCTGGCTGTGGCACATCGGACAAGATCTTTACCCTCTTGAGAATCCTCGAGGATTTGTGGGAGTTTGCTCAACCAGTTTACATGTGTTTTGTGGACTTGGAGAAGGCATTCGACTGTGTCCCTCGTGTTTTTTGTGGGAGGTGCTTCGGGAGTATGGAGTATTGGGCTTGTTGCTATGAGCTATTAGGTCTCTATACGACCGTTGTGAGTTTTGTTCGTATTGCCAACACTCGGTCGGACTCATTCCCAGTGAGAGTTGGACTCCGCCAGGGCTGCCCTTTGTCACTGATCCTGTTCATAATCTTTATGGACAGGATTTCTAGGCGCAGCCAGGGAACGGAGGGTGTCATGCTTGGTGACCACAGGATCTCATCTCATTGTTTGCAGATGATGTTGTCCTGCTGGCTTCATCCAGCAATGACCTACAGGTCTTACTGGGACAGTATGCCACTTTGTGTGAAGCGGCTGGGATGAGATTCTGCACCTCCATGTCCTCAGCCAGAAAAAGGTGGATTGTCCTCTCTGGGTTGGGGACACGCTCCTGTCCCAAGTGAAGGAGTTTAAGTATGTCGGAGTCTTATTCACAAGTGAAGGGAGAACGGAGCGAGAGATTGACAGACGGATCAGAGCAGCATCTGCAGTGATGCGGACGTTGGACCGGTCTGTTGTGGTGAAGAAGGAGCTAAGCTCAAAAGCAAAGCTGTCGATTTACCTGTCAATCTACGTTCCTACCCTCACCTGTGGTCATGAGCTTTGGGTAAAGACTGAAAGAATGAGATCGCGGATACAAGCAGCTGAAATGAGCTTTCTTCGTAGGATTGCTGGACTCACCCTTAGAGATGGGGTGAGGAGCTCAGTCATCCAGGAGAGGCTTAGAGTAGAACCGCTGCTCCTTCACATTGAAAGGAGCCAGTTGAAGTGGTATGGGCATCTGATCAGGATGCCTCCTGGACGCCTCCCACTTGAGGTGTTTTGGGCATGTCCCAATGGGAGGAGACCCTTGGGCAGACCCAGGACTTGCTGGACAGATTACGTCTCCCAGTTGATCTGGGAACACCTTGGTATCCTCTCTGAAGAGCTGGAGCAGGTGGCTGGGGAGAGGGAAGTCTGTGCTTCTCTGATTGAACTGCTGCCTCTGCGACCCGGACCTCCGGAAAAGCGGTGGAAGATGGATGGATGAATGGATGAATGAATGGAAAGTTGCAAATTTACAATATTTGCTGATTTATGAGGAAAAATGTGAGAAAAAGATGTAAATTTATGAGATAAAAAAGAACAATTTATTTGAAAAATAGTTGAAATTTTGAAGAAAAAAAATATATGAAATCTATGTGCACATTTGAAAATTCAGGAGAAATTTCACAAGAAAATTGAAAAATTTATAAATAAAAAGCCAGAAATTTATGATTATTTTAGAATATAAAATATGTGAAAATAAAGTTGTGACTTTATGAGAATAAAATCTGCAAATAGACAAGAAGAGTCATTAATTATTGAGGAAATTACAAAATGACTGATCAAATTAAATAATGAAATACCTTTGACTCCAAAGGTGCGTTCACACCAAAAGCGAATGGGCGAATTTTTCGCGCGGCACGATTACATTATAACTCAATGTAAACACGCCAACATACATGAATAGTGAGATGCAGACAGGCGAAGTTGTCTTTAAAACTTCTGCAGCTGTGTTCAACCTGCTGTGGAAATTCCCAAAATAACGTCATGCTTATGTTGACATTATCCGACCGGGGGCTCACCTGAAAATGTCTCATGCTTCCAAAACTTCATACATGATGGGTGTTTACATTGCTAGCTTGCTAGGACGTCCGTGGCTGGAAACCGTGGATAAAGAACTCCAAAATCCTGATTCAGCTGAACAGTTGCCGGTCCTCCTGTCTCCCGGTGAGTGCGTTTCATTTTCAAACTAGTTTACTCTGCAGTAGTGATATTTTTACTCCGGTGACACGCGTTAGCTAGCACATGAATGCGCAAATTCGCACGTACTCGCGTCGTCCCACTCACTTTGTATGGATTCACGCCACCCGTTCGCGTTTGGTGTGAATACAACTTAAGGCTACGGTCACACTGCAGGTCTTATTGCTCAATTCTGATTTTTTGCTGAGATCCGATTTTTTTGTGTGGGCGTCCACATTATGATTTAAATGCGACCCCCATCAGACTGGAGTATCTACAGCTATGAAGTGACTCGCACGCCCAGAAGAAAACGTAACGTCAGACACACTGTTGTGTTTGCAGAAGTAAATATGAGCCCTGAACGATTGGGGGGGAGGGGGGGCAGAACTTCTTCACCTTTGATGCAGCGCAGCAAAATAAATGTTAAAAACATTCAGAAATGTTTATGCACAAAATAAATGAGACCAGCTTCAGTCCGCTACGTGCCAGATGACCGCTGTGATCAGCTCTGCTTTAACAGAACTGATTGATTAAACAGCTGTCTTGAAAATGAGACCCTGTGTCTCAATGCAAGTACCTGTATAAATAAGGTTAATAATAAATAATCCTAGCGATTACAGTAGGGATCTAACCTTAATAAACAGCACGGATCGTACCAGCGGCATAACACCAGTTCTGCACAGGAGCCGCCAAAGACTCCTCTCTCCTGGATTGTGTTTTCGTATGCCCCTATCTGGCCATTCCGCTCCACAGTCATTTACATATTACAGCGGCCAGGACAGTGCTGTTTACAGCGTCCAGTAAATGTGCCATTACCTTTTTTTATAAATGTGCCATTACTCTGCGCCTGTAATGTCTGACGGTTTCAGCCCCAAACTCCCCACCTCCCCTTCAATTTTGAAGGTGTGCCGTGGGAGCCGACAAAATTATGATCCAGTGATAAAGGGAAGAAGATTGATTAAAAAAGAGAGAACAAATCAGTTGTCTGCCATGCCTGCGGCATCCTCCACAGCAGAATTGTAGCGTCTGTCTCACTTCAATGAGGAAAAAGTCGGATGACATGCTACATGATCATTCAGACTATGGTTGCTTTGGAAAATATCAGATACGTATCAGAATTAGGACCACATATGAAAGTGGCCCGGGTCTAGTGTCAAAAAATTGGATATGTGCCATTCAGACTGTCATTAAAAAATCACATATGGGTCACATTTGTGCAGAAAAATCGGAATTGGGCATTAAAACCTGCAGTGTGACCGTAGCCTTAATCATGATTTCTAGTTTTAACGGAGCTGTTTTACCTTCATTAAATGGCTCAAATATTTAATCGTTTTGTCAAATAATTGTACAAAATAAATTATTTTACACAGTAGTGGCTGCATTGTCTGTATTCAACCATTACAGTTTCAGTTTCTAACTATAAGAGTTGGGACATGACTGTGCTCATGTCCTCACTTTATGTTCATATTTGGTCTTTCTGTTATTCTCAGGACATGAGTTCAGCCATGTCCTCGCCCTTTGTTAATTTGTTTCTCTGTGTTTTCTTCTTAGCCATGTACTTCTAGTCATCATGTTTATTATTATTATTTTGTCCAGTTATGTTCAAAGTCTTTGTCACCGTGGTCCTTATCTCTGTCTTAGTCCCTGTCGTGGTCCTGTCTCTTCCCGTCCTCTGTTCATGCCTCATGGATACCCCTTTGTCTATATTCACTCCATGCTGTCTGTGGTTACCCCTAATTGAACCCACCTGTTCCTCATTATCTGTTAATTATCCTCATCATTTTTTGTCAGCCATAGCATCCTTGTCTTGTGTTGGCCTGATTACATGCTTCCGTTAAGCCTGTTTTTGCCCTTTTGTCCAGAATTATCCTGCCTGTTAGAAGTCTGTCGTGTTTTTGCTTTTATTTCAGCCCACGCGCTGCTTTATTTCCTGTTTTCTGTTCAGTGAAGTCATGGTTTACCAAATAAGTCTGGCGTTTGGGTCCTTATCTTCTTCACCCCGGAGGAGCTCCCGTAACACTAACCTGCGTGGTGGCACTGTGGTGGCCGTCAGTGACCTGCACCGTCAGATTGTAGTTGGAGCGGCGCGCTGCGTCGAGCTGCCGGGCAATGGAGAGCGTCCCCGTGTTCCTCTGGATGTCGAAGTCCCTTTCCTCATCACCACCTGGGAGAAAAGGTTTAATGGATGAGAGCGTGTCTGCCTGTCACCTGGAATATCTCCCATGATGCCTCACACTCTGTAGGTCTGATTTTGACCAGTAGCTGGAATGATGCAGTTTGACATCATCGTTCACATGCATGAGGAATCGCTGTGGGGGCTTTAATTAATGACTCACATTCTAACTCTGAAAAGCTACAATTCCTCCAACATCAGCCACAGGAGAGGAGAAACGTTCTGAGATCAAGCTTCTACATGTGATCCATCATGCAACTTTTTGAACTTTTAATGCAATTACAGATACTGGCAGTAATTCACTGCTGTGTTCAAACATTGCCATCAATTATAAACCAATATGGTGTGCATGTTTTAATGTCAAATAATCTCATTTTTGCTTTGGCTGTACAAACAGGCCGTTTTCTGTTGTAGCCCCTTTGATTAAAATAAAAAAAAAACAAGAAAAAATAAAAAGTTGGAGAAAAAATAGACTTTCTCTGCTTCATATGAATCCATCCATCATAAGGAGACACGTTAATGAGCTTCTTATTTACGTTCAGAGCTGAGAAACCAACCGAGACATCCAGGCCAGTGACAGCACCAACACAGTCTGTTTACCTGACTGAACTGCCCGTCTGCCTGTGATTTTAAACGCTTATTCTGACCTGTTTCTGTTTCACATCATTCTGTCTATAACACTGTCAAATGTTGGACGAGAAACTAAATACCCTCCTGAGACCTAGGGGAAAAATACATTGATTTTCCTCATAAAATTAAGTGTCACTTTGGTAAAGAATACACTCGACAGAAAAAAACATGTTATAACTTGTATTTATCAAACCTTTATGTCCACAAAATGACACCGGGACTTTGTTACTGTCAAGCAGGAAAAAATGTAAATATTGACTATGCACAGACAAACATAGATTATTGACTAACCTTTCAGGATCAGGCCCGCAGCATTATGCTGCCACCACCATGCTTTATGGTGAGATGATGTGATGTGCAGTCTTTTGGTGTCTGCCATACATAGTGTTTAGCCTGATGGTCTAAAACAGGAATGGGTAACTGGTGGCTCGCGGGCTGCATGCAGTCCCCACCCTCATTCAGCGCTCCTCATTAGTCCATTTAAAAAAAAAATCAATTATTTATATCATATTTGACTGTATTTGGAAATGCATTCTTAAATTTGATTTTTTTTTTTTTAATTTCGTATACTTTATTGATCCCCAGAGGGGAAATTGAGGGCATCCACCTGGATGGATGAAGCAGCCACGGTACAGCGCCATCCCTTCACCATTCACATACACATTCACACCTAGGGCCACTTTAGAGTCTCCAATTAACCTAACCTGCATGTTTTTGGCCTGTGGGAGGAAACCGGAGAACTCCAGGAGTAAACCTACGCAGACACGGGGAGAACATACAAACTCCACACAGATCACTGTTGGTCAGGGGCTGGGATTGAACCAGGGATCCCATGGCCAAGGGTGAGTTGCTGTGCTGCCGCAGTGCTAACCACTATGCCACCACACCGCCCTTTTTCTCTCTGTGCTAAATGCAATTATAGTGTCCACCAGCAGAGGGAGCCATTCCAAACCTAGGTGCTGCTTTGTGCAAGTGGTTGAGCAAGAGAGCGAGAGTGAGGGAGTGGTGTGCACCGGACTCCGCGAAGCATGGTATGTGTTGCATGCTAAGACTGGAAAAGAATAGAGGTGGAGATTGGAGCAGGAGTAAAGTCAACATTAACAGGCTGTAAATAGCAGTAAATGTACAAGGTAGGTTGCTTTTAAACAACAACAAATGTTACAGTTCCTCAGTAGAGATGGGCAGGTGAAGCCTCAATGAAGCTCTGAGGCTTTCCTTCTAATTGTGCCGAAAAATATGCAAAGCTTCAAGGCCTCATTCTAACTAAGAACAGTGACATCCGGTGGCCAACTGAAGCCATAACAACCTCTCAAGAGCGCGACTGAAGCACTGACACGTTTCAATCTCATGTCAGCAATTAAAAATTCAGATAATACTGTATGGTCTGCTGATGTTTTTGTTCATTTATACCAGTAGTTGTTAATGTTTTTTTATTCCCCATTTTGGGGAGGCAGATGATTACCAAGCCCACCTATACACACACACAGGTTTTTCTCTGCCTCTCCATGCCCACAGTGAATCCAAGAGCAAGCTAAGCCTCGTTATATTTCCTTTTCTTCATGGCTTTTTTGTTAATTGCCATCTGGAATTTCTCTTTGCCCATCATTTTGATGGAGAGAGTTTTAAAAATTAGGTCATGATATAATTTTATCATTAATACTAATATGATAAAATACTGAGTGGCTTTTATTCCATCCATCCATCCATCCATCCATCCATCTTCTACCGGTTTTCCGGAGGTCTGGGTTGCGGAGGCAGCAGTTCAATCAGAGAAGCACAGACTTCCCTCTCCCCAGCCACCTGCTCCAGCTCTTCAGAGAGGATACCAAGGCATTCCCAGACCAGCTGGAAGACATAGTCTCTCCACCGAGTCCTGGGTCTGCCTCGGGGTCTCCTCCCAGTGGGACGTGCCTGAAACACCTCAAGTGGGAGGCGTCCAGGAGGCATCCTAATCAGATGCCCATACCACCTCAACTGACTCCTTTCAATGTGGAGGAGCAGCAGTTCTACTCTGAGCCTCTCCTAGATGACTGAGCTTCACACCCTATCTCTGAGGGTGAGTCCAGCAATCCTACAGAGAACGCTCATTTCAGCTGCTTGTATCCGCGATCTTGTTCTTTTGGTCATTACCCAAAGCTCGTGACCATAGGTGAGAGTAGGAACATAGATTGACTGGTAAATCGACAGCTTTGCCTTAGAACTAAGCTCCCTCTTCACCACAACAGACCAGTACAATGTCCGCATCACTGCAGATGCTGCTCTAATCCGTCTGTCAATCTCTCGCTCCATTTTCCCTTTACTCGTGAACAAGACCCGAAGATACTTAAACTCCTCCACTTGGGGCAGGAGCCTGTCCCCAACCCAAAGAGGACAATCCACCTTTTTCCGGCTAAGGACCATGGACTTGGGACTTGGAGGTGCTGATTCTCATCCAGCTGCTTCACACTCAGCGGCAAACCGTCCCAGCAAGAGCTGTAGGGTCATTGCTGGATGAAGCCAACAGGACAACATCATCTGCAAACAACAGAGATGAGATCCTGTGGTCACCAAGCATGACACCCTCCATTCCCTGGCTGCGCCTAGAAATCCTGTCCATAAAAATTATGAACAGGATCGGTGACAAAGGGGCAGCCCTGGCGGAGTCCAACTCTCACTGGGAATGACTCCGACTGAGTGTTGGCAATACGAACCAAACTCTCACAAACGGTCGTACAGAGACTGAATAGCTCGTAACAACAAGCCCGATACCCCATACTCCCGAAGCACCCCCCACAAAAAAACACAAGGGACGCGGTCAAATGCCTTCTCCAAGTCCACAAAACACATGTAAACTGGTTGGGCAAACTCCCACGAACCCTCAAGAATTCTCGAGAGGGTAAAGAGCTGGTCCGATGTGCCACGACCAGGACGAAAACCACATTGCTCCTCCTGAATCCGAGGTTCGACCAACGGCCGGACTCTTCTCTCCAGTACCTTGGCATAGACCTTCCCAAGGAGGCTGAGGAGGGTGATCCCTCTAAAGTTGGAGCACACCCTCCGGTCCCCTTTTTTGAAGAGAGGAACCACCACCCCAGTTTGCCATGCCAAAGGCACTGCCTCCGACCTCCACGCAATGTTGCAGAGGCGTGTCAACCATGATAGCCCAACAACATCCAGGGACTTGAGGTACTCAGGGCGAATCTCATCCACCCCCGGGGCCCGGCCACCAAGGAGATTTTTAACCACCTTGGCGACCTCAGCCCCTGTGATAGGCGAGTCATCCCCCTCGTCCCCAAACCTACTTCCTCTGTGGAAGGCGTATCAGTGGGATTGAGGAGATCCTTGAAGTATTCCTTCCACCGCCCGATGATATCCCCAGTCGAAGTGGCTTTTATTGTCATTTGCATTTTCAGTTTTAATTGTGAAACTTTTGACTTTGAAAAAATTACCCCCCCCCCACTTCCCCCGAAGGTTTACGTTGCCCATCCTCCAGAGCAGTCCCCTCCAAACCCCCCATTCCCCCAGGGTTTCTTCCCTTTTTGTAATTCCCTCCCAGGGCTATTTGTAATAAGTGGATAACTACACACCATGCGTGCAGCTAGGTGGAGAAACATTTATTCAAAAAAATTATGTTACATTGCTCTTTACTCTGAAGATGCATTCCAAGTTTTCTAATGATTATCACTGGTTTGATATTCATTCATTCATTCATCTTCTTCCGCTTAATCCTTTTCGGGTCACGGGGGGGCTGGAGCCTATCCCAGCATCTTTGGGCGAGAGGCAGGGTACACCCTGGACAGATCGCCAGTCCATCGCAGGGCCAACACAGAGAGACAGACAACCATTCACTCTCACAGTCATACCTAAGGACAATTTAGAATCCCCAGTTTGATGCCAGTTAACCTAACTTGCATGTTTTTGGCATGTGGGAGGAAACTGGAGAAATCCCGGAGTAAACCCACTCAGACACGGGGAGAACATGCAAACTCCACACACGTCTCTGTTGGTCGGGGGCTGGGATTGAAACCAGGATCCCCTGGCCAAGGGTGAGTTGCTGTGCTGCTGAAGTGCTAACCACTCCAGCCTCGCGCTGCCCCCCCCATTTTGGTCTTATCAGGCCTTATCAGGCCAAATAACCTACGCTCAGCTCACCCTGGAGTCAACTGGACTTCCATCCTCAGACAGATCTACGTATGTCCAATTTTCTTTCAGTGTTTTGTTATGAATTCTCCTGACCTTTGCCAAAAAACTGTCTATAATAAAAAGTAAAGACACGTAAGTAAAAAGTTACGATGTCCACTACAGAGAGATGTAATAGATTAGGTGCTTTTCTTATAAGAATAAATAAGCTTAGCTCTAAAACTTACTCAAACTTAATACAGTTAATCAAAACAAAACCTTTACCTTTACCTTTACAAAACAAACCTTTGCTTCGTGTCAGGCATACAACCAAATCATTGTGTTGATATACAGTTAGGCCCAGAAATATTTGGACAGTGACACAAGTTTTGTTATTTTAGCTGTTTAAGAAAACATATTCAGGATACACTTATATAATCAATATGGGCTTAAAGTGCAGACTCTCAGCTGTAATTTGAGAGTATTCACATCCAAATTGGAGAAAGGATTTAGGAATTACAGCTCTTTAATATGTAGCCGCCTCTTTTTCAAGGGACCAAAAGTAATTGGACAATTGACTCAGAAGGCTGCAAAAGAAAAAAAAAAAAAATAACAAGGCTGCATGGGCTCTTCCCTCGTTAAGCTGTCATCAATTAAGCAGTTAAAAGGTCTGGAGTTTGATTCCAGGTGTGGCATTTTGCATTTGGAAAGCTGTTGCTGTGAACACACAACATGCGGTCAAAGGAGCTTTCAATGGAGGTGAAACAGACCATCCTGAGGCTGAAAAAAAAAAGAAGAAATCCATCAGAGAGATAGCAGAAATGTTAGGAGTGGCCAAATCAACAGTTTGGTACATTCTGAGAAAAAAAGAGTGCACTGGTGAGCTTGGGAACTCAAAAAGGCCTGGACGTCCACAGAAGACAACAGTGGTGGATGATCACAGAATCCTTGCCATGGTGAAGAACAGCCCCTTCACAACATCCACTCAAGTGAAGAACACTCTCCAGGAAGTAGGTGTATCAGTATCTAAGTCTACCATAAAGAGAAGACTTCATGAGAGTAAATACAAAGGATTCACCACAAGGTGCAAACCATTAATCAGCCTCAAAAATCGAAAGGCCAGAATTGACTTTGCCAAAAAAACACCTGAAGAAGCCAGCCCAGTTCTGGAACAGCATTCTTTGGACAGATGAGACTAAGATCAACCTGTACCAGAATGATGGGAAGAAGAAAGTTTGGAGAAGAATTGGAACAGCTCATGATCCAAAGCACACCACATCTTCTGTAAAACATGGTGGAGGCAGTGTGATGGTATGGGAATGCATGGCTTCCAATGGCATTGGGTCACTTGTGTTTATTGATGATGTGACAAAAGACAGAAGCAGTCGGATGAATTCTGAAGTGTATAGGGATATACTTTCTGCTCAGATTCAGCCAAATGCAGCAAAGTTGATTGGACGGCGCTTCACAGTACAGATGGACAATGATCCAAAACATACTGCAAAATCAACCCAGGAGTTTTTTAAAGCAAAGAAGTGGAATATTCTGCAAAGGCCGAGTCAATCACCAGATCTCAATCCAATCGAGCATGCATTTCACTTGCTCAAGACAAAACTTAAGGCAGAAAGACCCACAAACAAGCAACAACTGAAGACAGCTGCAGTAAAGGCCTGGCAAAACATCACAAAGGAGGAAACCCAGCGTTTGGTGATGTCCATGGGTTCCAGACGTCAGGCAGTCATTGCCTGCAAAGGATTCTCAACAAAATATTGAAAAGGAACATTTTACTTAGGGTTATGTTTATTTGTCCAATTACTTTTGAGCCCCTGAAATGAGGAACGTTTGTATAAAAATAGCTACAGTTCTACATGTTTAATCTATATTTTTGTTCAACCCCTTGAATTAAACCTTAAAGTCTGCACTTCATTCCTTTGTAGTTGTTCATTTCAAATCCAATGTGGTGGCATGCAGAGCCCAAATCATGAAGATTGTGTCACTTGTCCAAATATTTCTGGGCCTAACTGTATTCATTGATACTGACAATGAGACCCTCCGGTAACACTTCCCGCTTCAGCCCATTGTTTCCTCTTTCCCCAGTCTGCCGTCTCTGGGTGGAGAATCCCCCACCCATGGCCACCACAATACTACACCAGGGTTTCCTCTGGTAACATTTTCTCGTGGTGCCACTGCACCAGAAATTTTCCGCCACCTCCAAGGCGATATGAATTTATTAAGAAAAATTATTGAAGCAATGACTTTCCACAAGCGCGCACACAAACAATGTGCGTGGCCCGTCATCCATGTGGAGTTTAGAAGTGGCCCCGCTCCCACAAGTTTTTCCAGTCAGTCAGCAAACAGTGTCTCCCTAAGCGTGACTGTCTGACAGAAACATGAGTTTATTAAAGTACTTTTAAAACGTGGAAAAAAAAAAACCCATAAGAGGTATGTAAGCACTGGAGGCATTTATCATGGTTTTAACCCGCTGGAAACGGGGGCAATAATGGAAGAGTCGCTTAGCTAAGAGATGTGGTTAGAATGCATATGCAGCCGGCTTCATATGACGGGAAAGGCAAGGGGACTGATGAATTGCTGAGGACATATGTCACCAGCCACTACAATATTAAGTTTATGTTCTGTAGGAATTGCAGGTATGAAGAGACTGGCAATTTCTCTCTTTTTCTCGCATGAGCCAGGCGTGCCGTTTTTATTCTCCTGCGGCAGTGACAAAAAGCAACAGCTAAAAACACTAGCTCTAACTGAGGTCCTTCAGCGGCTGCCTACAGAGGTGCCTGATGAGAAAGCCTGAGCGCACAATTATAACTGCCTAAACAGATCATTCTCTACATGAACACATATTGTGGTGAATTATGTCTTTAGAGTCCGCTACAGTTCCCTATTATGTACCTGGCAGGTTAAGATGACCGAAATTCACGAAGTCAATGACTTTAATCTGTCAGCAGCCTTCAGACAAACTAAACGTGTCAACATTTGATTTAAAAATAAGGGAGGTTTTTCCTGCTGTCTGGGTGGTGAGGAGATTTCTAAAAAACAAACAAACTATAAATATAAAGAAATATTATAACAGAAATAATGGCATCCTTGGTCATTGAAGTTAATATATTTCATTAAATACAATTTATAAATTTTTTTTCTTTGTAATCAGAGTTAAATTATTGTCTGTTCTGACTGCAAAGTTATGGTTAAAAATGTAAATTGTAATAAGGAAAAGTAAAAAAAAAAATTACCACAGTCTGTTTTAAATTTATCTAAAGAAAAACAAAACAAAAAAACCCCAGTAATTTTATTAAAAAAAAAACAGACAAAAATTAGACATAAAGTAATCCACAAATTTATAATAAAGTTTCAAAGGTACAAGAAAAAGTCAATTTTACAGAGGAAATTACAAATTTGAGGAACATAGTTTCAACTTTAGATAGCTTTACCAGAGAAAAGTGAAAAACTATAAGAAAATTGTTATAATTTGATGAGAAAACCCTCAAACCTTCAAGACTGAAGTCATTACTCAAGTTTTTTAAGTGGGTGGTGCTCTTTGTACCCTTAACCTCAACTAGAAATTTTGGTTGTCTACTTTTAATTATTAATTTCAAAGCACTGCTTTTACAATGAGTAGAATTTCTGATTACTTAACCCACCCTGATCATATAATTTAAGTAGCATAGTACATTACTATATGAATGTTTCTTTCCTCTTCCCTACTTTCTCAATGGAAAAAAAGAAATTACTAGAAAAAAAATACAAAAAATACACATCTTTTTGTCATTTATGTAATCCATGGCACCAAAAAATCCTGCAGGAACAAAACATGACATTTGATATTTTCTAACCTGTTCTGTATACCACATAGACAGAGAGAGAAGCTGAATTAGACAGAACTCCGAGAAAGATGAGACAGAAGAGAGGAGCCAAGGAGAGGGAAGTGTTTCAGGCAGAGGAAGGAGAGAAGGATACACCACTAAAAAGTCTAAACACGGATGTCTGGGTGGGACCTCAACTGGCCCAATATTCAAGCCTCGGTTGTACAATACTTCAAATGGTAAGTTCCATATGCAACGTTTCTGTGTAAAATTTTAAAAAGACATAATAGTATAAAATTAACATATTCCGGTATGTTTACTGCCCCCCCCCGGGGGGGGGGGATATGTTGCCAACCGCGCCAAGGTCTTTAAGCAGAGGAAACACTGTACACTCCTTCTTGTGTAATATTGCATTATGTCATCATGCATGGTATTCAACTATATTTTGGGGCTCTTCTTGTAAATCATGTGCTTGAAGTTTAAAACTGTTGAAAAAAATTCTACATTTAAGGATTTGCACACAATATACATTTTAATTACAAAGAAAAAGCAAGTATAAATAATATACACACATTTTCCATATTTTTATGGTAAAAACCGCAATTATGTTTTCTGCACTGCACTCACATACTACAGACTGTTAGTGAGCAGATGTGTCAGCAGATTGTAGAACCTGTCATATACAGTGGGGGTAAAAAAGTATTTAGTCAGCCACCAATTGTGCAAGTTCTCCCACTTAAAAGATGAGAGAGGTTCTCCAATTTTCATCATAGGTATACCTCAACTATGAGAGACAAAATGAGAAAAAAAAAAATCAGAAAATCACATTGTCTGATTTTTAAAGAATTTATTTGCAAATTATGGTGGAAAATAAGTATTTGGTCACCTAAAAACAAGCTAGATTTCTGGCTCTGACCAGACTTGTAACTTCTTCTTTAAGAGGCTCCCCTGTCCTCCCGCTTGTTACCTGTATTAATGGCACCTGTTTGAACTTGTTATCAGTATAAAAGATGCCTGTCCACAACCTCAAACAGTCAGACTCCAAACTCCACTATGGCCATGACCCAAAGAGCTGTCAAAGGACACCAGAAACAAAAATTGTAGACCTGCACCAGGCTGGAAGACTGAATCTGCAACAGGTAAGTAGCTTGGTGTGAAGAAATCAACTGTGGGAGCAATTATTAGAAAATGGAAGACATACAAGACCACTGATAATCTCCCTCGATCTGGGGCTTCTCGCAAGATCTCACCCCGTGGGGTCAAAATGATCACGAGAACGGTGAGCAAAAATCCCAGAACCACACGGGGGGGACCTAGGGAATGACCTGCAGAGAGCTGGGACCAAAGTAACAAAGGCTACCATCAGTAAGACACTACGCTGCCAGGGACTCAAATCCTGCAGTGCCAGACGTGTCCCACTGCTTAAGCCAGTACATGTCCAGGCCCGTCTGAAGTTTGCTAGTGAGCATTTGGATGATCCAGAAGAGGATTGGGAGAATGTCATATGGTGAGATGAAACCAAAATAGAACTTTTTGGTAAAAACTCAACTTGTCGTGTTTGGAGGAGAAAGAATGCTGAGTTGCATCCAAAGAACACCATACCTACTGTGAAGCATGGGGGTGAAAACATCATACTTTGGGGCTGTTTTTCTGCAAAGGGACCAGGACGACTGATCCGTGTAAAGGAAAGAATGAATGGGGCCATGTATTGTGAGATTTTGAGTGAAAACCTCCTTCCATCAGCAAGGGCATTGAAGATGAAATGTGGCTGGGTCCTTCAGCATTACAATGATCCCAAACACACCGCCCGGGCAACGAAGGAGTGGCTTCGTAAGAAGCATTTCAAGGTCCTGGAGTGGCCTAGCCAGTCTCCAGATATCAACCCCATAGAAAATCTCTGAAGGGAGTTGAAAGTCCGTGTTGCCCAGCGACAGCACCAAAACATCACTGCTCTAGAGGAGATCTGCATGGAGGAATGGGCCAAAATACCAGCAACAATGTGTGAAAACCTTGTGAAGACTTACAGAAAACGTTTGACCTCTGCCATTACCAACAAAGGGTATATAACAAAGTATTGAGATGAACTTTTGTTATTGACCAAATACTTATTTTCCACCATAATTTGCAAATAAATTCTTTAAAAATCAGACAATGTGATTTTCTGGATTTTTTTTTCTCATTTTGTCTCTCATAGTTGAGGTATACCTATGGTGAAAATTGGTGACCTCTCTCATCTTTTAAGTGGGAGAACTTGCACAACTGGTGGCTGACTAAATACTTTTTTACCCCACTGTACATACTAAAGAGAAGTGGTTTAACTGGTCTAATAATGAGTCTGAGTTGTAATCACAAAGAGGTGTTGTTGTTTAAGACTGAGGTGAGAAATGTGATCCAGAAAGCCCAGATTCAAAAACCGATTAAAACCCATCAGATGCCAAAAGGAACAAGAACTCAGTCTGAAGATGAACTGTCTCGTCATGTGGTCACTTAGAAATTTGGGGTCACTTAGAAAATTGGGGTCACTTAGAAATTTCCTTATTTTTGAAAGAAAAGCACTGTTTTTTTCAATGAAGATAACTTTAAACTAATCACAAATACACTCTAATATCTAATATACATTGCTAATGTGGTAAATGACTATTCTAGCTGCAAATGTCTGGTTTTTGGTGCAATATCTACATAGGTGTATAGAGGCCCATTTCCAGCAACTATCACTCCAGTGTTCTAATGGTACAATGTGTTTGCGCATTGCTTCAGAAGGCTAATGGATGATTAGAAAACCCTTGTGCAATCATGTTAGCACAGTTGAAAACAGTTTAGCTGGTTAGAGAAGCTATAAAACCGACCTTCCTTTGAGCAGGTTGAGTATCTGGAAAAAATTATTTCAAATACAAATCATTATTTCTAACCTTGTCAATGTCTTGACTGTATTTTCTATTCATTTTACAACTCATGGTGGTAAATAAGTGTGACTTTTCATGGAAAACACAAAATAATTGTCTGGGTGACCCCAAACTTTTGAACGGTAGTGTAAATGAAAAACAAAATCCCTCCCCAAACTTGCATACACGGCAGCTGTAAATCTCAACCAGACCTCATTCTGGCCTGAAGGACACCACTACAAGTACACGGCCTAGAGTGACTGAAAGATGAAATGACATGAACTCCTATCTTGTGACCTTTGACATCTTAAAGGCACACTTAATATGTGATGGCTTATATTATATTTCCTGCAACATTTGATAAAGAATCTAAAAATTTATTTGAGCTACTGCTTATGAACTGAACAATAAGCTATAAGGTCACCCTCAACATTGTTTCGAGAGGTATTAAAATTGCCTTCAACTTTTTCTCATAAACCTGAAAATTTTGGTAAATTTGTGACATTTTTCTCATAAATTTGCAACTTTTTCTCTCTTGCAACTTTTTTCTCATAAATTTGTGATTCTTCTTGTTAATTTGCAACTTTTCTCTTGCAAATGGTTTTTTTTTTCTCTCAACTGTATTACTTTTTTTTGTAACTGAAACTTTTTCTCAGGAATTTGCCACATTTTTTTCATAAATTTGTTATTTTTCCTTGTGAATTAGCAACTTTTTTCATAAATCTGCTTAATTTTTCTTGTAAATTTGTGCCTTTTTTCTTTTTAATGATCAACTTTTTTCTTGTAAATGTTAAACTTTCTGTCATAAATTTATGACTTTTGTAATTTTGTACCTTTTCCTCATACATTTTCAACCTTTTTCTAATAAATTAAAAAATTTTTCTCACAAATTTGGAACTTTTTTCTTGCAACTTTGCAACATTCATGTAAATGCTGGCTGAATTCGTATTCTGTGTGATGGTTAAATTTTTTTCTGTTTATGTAGGCAATGACCCAAATTTCTTTTAATTTTTTTTTTTTTTTACAGTTTGAACTCCTCCCAATTTCAAAATCCCCCCCCCCACACACACACACACACACTCTCCAGCACCCCAACTTTGCATAGGGCCCCCAAAAAACTATTAGTTTGCATCACTGTTCTTCTACTTCTGTTTTTCCTCGGTGTATGCCGATTTATCCTACGTGTTTGCTTTACTTCTCGGTCACAAGTCACCTAATTTTAAAGCATACTGCGCCATAAATCTGCATTCATGACTCACCCGTGCCATCTGCTTGTATCTTTTCTCTTCCTCCCTCATGCTCTACTCTTCCCTCCTTATCCCGCTCCCCCTTGATTTTGCCACGCTTCGTGTCTTTCTCTCTCTCAGCGGGTCGTGTGTACGTATGTGAGAAAGGTAAACCTCATGCCTGCTCAGCCAGATGGTGTTTATTAAGCCATCCACCTTGCTAGGATGCAAACACGTGCAGCACACATTAAGCATCCCAGTGATCCGTGTTTCACGAATAACACTGGTTATTTCCCCTCTGTGTGCCCAGGTTGTTGTCCTTTGTGTTGCTCTTCATTACATATTTCATCTCCTTTCAGATTGCTCTTGATCAATAGATAATTAGGTCTTTCAGCCGGGGTCCATTTCCGTCAGTCAAGCCTTAAAAACAGAGTTGAGACACAGCAGATGATTCAGCCACATTGGCAGAAAGTCATTTAAGGGGGACAAAGGGATGTATTAGAGACCACATCTCCAGCTATCATCCCGGCACACAGAGAGGAAGATGTACTGTAAAAGCAATTTTTCACTTTGGTGATCATCTCCAGCAATAAAAATCTTTGCCAACACTGCAGGCTTTTTCTCACCTGTGGGCAGCCATGCAAGAGGTATCTGTCTGTCATAGTACTCAGTGTACCTCTAAAAATGACCCACTGAAGAAAAGAAGATCCACAGCAGGAATTTCACTCACATTTCACTCCATTCATCTTTCAGATGTTTATCAGGGTTAGAGGCCCCGGAGGTAACAAGGCAAGCTGAGCTCTGAGCCTATACGCCATTTATCACCACATTTTTGAATCTATCTCAGTATATTTTGAAGAACAGAAAAAATGAGGGGTGAGGAGTAATAAGCTAAATCATCTGGTAAAAATGCAGGATGAAGAGATGGAATAAATATAATAGAGGCTTCAAATTGGTCAAATTAGACTTGCACTGAAAGATTTTACTAACTAAAAAGAGACGCAGGGCGGTCTCTTCTGTTTCTCTGCACTCTAGCTTGAGAACAAATGAAGGTTGGGTCACCAAAATCTACACACAAGTTGAACTTAGGACCCCCATCTGTGCTTGTGGGTTTGAGGTCAAAAGGACAAATGTCAAGGACACAGTATCACCAACAAACATTTTCCTTTACTATAAAACAAGAATGACTGCAGATCTTCTCCTTTCAGCTGCTCCCTTCAGGAGTCTCCACAGTGGATCATCTGCCTCCATCTCACCCCTTCTGTCACACCGACCCTCTCCATGTCCTCCTTCACTACATCCACAAATCTCTGTGGTCTTCCTCTTTTCCTCCTTCCTAGCAACTCCATCGTCAACAACCTTTGTCCACCATCCCTCCTCTGCACATGTCCAAACCATGTCAGCCTTGCCTCGCTTACTTTGTCTCCAAACCACTCGACCTGAGCTGTCCCTCTGATATATTCATTTCTAATCCTGATCTGATCCTACTAGTCCTGGAATTGAGCCAGCAAAACTTCAATCACCGGTCCACATTCCTAACATTAGGCCACCACAATTCAGACATTAGCAGTAAAGAGAGACGGGAAATCAGGGTGAAGGTCAAAACGGAAAATGTGTCTTTAATCCTAGAACACTGACATGGGCGATTTTTGCCGGTGCGATAGAGGTCACATGATTTTCATTGTGTTGCTGTTGCATGGTCCTTGAGTAGCTTTGTCAGCTGGTCATTTTTCCCCTCTCAAAACATGCCATTTTTTGTTTCTCTCTCCCACAGTTGTCAGTGATGCAGGGAGACTGTACCTTCACCAGAAGGGTGACAGAAGGACTCACATGTCCCAGGAATGTGTGGACCAAACAGCAAGTTCTCAGCTCTCTTATTTATTTTTCTAGGATTTGTTTCATTAATGATTTCCAAAATTTTCGCTATTTTCAGAGCCTTTTTATGGGGTCCCCCATGATACCTTTTTTTATTTTACATGACGCTGTATAGGTGGAAATAAAAGAAGAGTACATCGATTTGCCATGTATTGCTGTACTTTAATATTTGTTTTCCTCGGGTATATTGTATTGGGTAAAATATGCTTGGCGTGAGTGATGGTGTTACAAAAGTATATGTTAGTGTTCTAGGGTTAACCATTAGACCAGCAGGTGCTTCACTATTGCTCTTTTTTTAAAGCTCCCCAGACTCATCATGAAAAAACTAAAAGTCCCATCTTTGGGTTGGACGTCTGTGTTGTTTAGATATATCTCAGAAATGGTACCAGTTGTATGTAGCTTTGGGTCGTATTAAATTTGAAACCATCTCTTTTTAAAATATAGCAGCAGGTGTGAACGTCTCTCATAACCTTTAAAATGATCACTATTGAACCCATGGCCCCTTGTTAGGAGTTTAGAATCTCTGATCTGTGAGCACTTGGAGCAAAGATGGATTTTACCAACTCATGCTGCCTTATTTCAAATCAGTTTTAGAAACCCAAAGATGTGAAAGAAACCTGCATTTCACAAGAAATTAAACTAAGGGATGTAAGATGAGAAACAAAATTTCATGGAGTGAAAACATGACTTTTCTTCTTCTTCACTGCCATCCTTTGAAACATCTAACTCATTGAGAGCTCCAAAATAAATATTTGACAGATTATCATTCTCAGAAAGTTTATTTTTGTTTTATTTTAAAATAATTTATAACATTGTCAAAAGAAAAGTTAGCTCATTTCTTTCAGCTGATGAAGAATGTGAAACGGCAAGCAAATACTTGGACATGGAACTTTTTTGGTCAAACCTGATCTGTAAAATGCAAAACTACTATTTGATGCCATTATCATTGTGCTTTTAAAATATTTGATGGGGACATCAGGACTAGGATCACTAAAAGGTTTATGGCTGAATTACCAACCCATCTCTGGTGTTTGAAAGGCTTACTTATATTTGGATATCCATATTCATGCACCCTGTGACTTTGATTTTTTTTTTTTAAAAAAAGGAAAATTTGGGAAAAGAACAGAAATTTAGGAAAAAGGTCACAAATGTACAAGTGGAAAAACTATAAATTCATGAGAAAAAAATTAACAAGTTTAAGAGAAACCAGAGTGTCACTGACGGAGCTCATTCCGGCCTGATTAAATCGCCCTAAGAGTGCTCAGATCTTCTGACCATTGACTTTGACCACAACTAAAATGCTGACTCATCTAGGATGTGCTTTAGGTCAAGGTCAATGGACTAGAAGGAGTAATGATTTTCATGACATCCCAAATATTCAGATCTCCTGACCTTTGAAAATGACATTGACCTCAACCGGATGCAGACCTACCTAAGGATTCTTGTGAATGAGTTAGGTGAGAATTGAGGTAATTGCCTAGGACAGGGGGTTGCAACCTTTGCCAAGCGAAGAGCCATTTTGCCCGTCTCCGACTAAAATAGAAGTGGCTGAGGGCCGCAATGGCAATTTGACCTTTAAAATAGATAGATAGATTAGTTTATTTGACAGGGACAGTGCAATAAACATAGACAATTAATCAATGACAATCAATCTGATGTGTTGCACATAGAGTGTATAGCTATTAGCTAATTTGCAACTCTTGTCCCTGGATGGGCTTTAGAAAAGAGAATCAAGTAAAAAAAAAAATAAATTACACAATAACCACATACATCAATGCAAAAAAGATTATAAATACACAATTATAAATATTATAAATACACAAATATAACCAACTCTTGTCCCTGGATGGGCTTTAGAAAAGAGAATCAAGTAAAGAAAAAAAAATACACAATAACCACATACATCAATGCAAAAAAGATTATAAATACACAATTATAAATATTATAAATATTATAAATACACAAATATAACAACCTGACTCACATTTGCCTATTTCAGGCCTCCCTCCCTTCGTCACTCACTATAAACAAACACATTAATTCCTTCCCTTCATTCACTCTCACCTTGCAGACAATCAATTCATACATGAGTACATTCTTGTTTATTTTTCAGCCAGTTTTTAATCTTTTTAGTGAATGTTTTAAAGTCCGTTATTAATTACATTTGGCATTGTGTTCCAGATGTGACTGCCCTTTATAGAGAAAGCTGTTTGTCCAAATGTGGTTCTGCGGTGGAATATTTTACAGTTATTGTTAACAGAACTCCTGGTGGCTCTGCTGCTGTCCTGTCTTTGGACGAAACCAGCAAGTGGCTCGGGTGCTGATTTATGGAAACATTTGAACGTTAATTTCAGAAAACAGAGGTCAATGAAACTCTCAAAACTCAATAGGTTGTATTTTTTAAAAACATTACAGTGATGCCACCTAATGGGCTTTTTGTCCAAGATTTTTAGGGTTTGATTATATAATGAACCTATATGTCTTATTGTGGAAGGGGCTGCTTGAGCCCAGACTGTCAAACAGTATGATATATGAGAAAAAACCATAGAATGCATATACAGTACAGCTGCTTCGTAAGGTATGTAATATCTAATTAATTTAAAGCAGTTCAGATTTTTTTTTACTGTTTTTGAAATTTTCTTTATATGAAGATTAAATTTGAGTTGAGGATCTAGTACAATGCCAAGGTATTTGAATTCTGTAGCTAAACTGATGTCATGATCATGTATAAAGATTATGCTGCTCATATTTTTTTTTCATATATACATAGCTCTGAATATTATGTGACATTAATGAATTCATACTACAACAGTGGAAAAAACTGTCAAGCTTTATATATATAGCTTCATCTGTGAAATAAAAGTATTACAAATATATTACTAATAGTTTCGTGCTGCAAAAATAAATTTCTGAATATCTACCATAATTTTTGTATAGTTTTTAGTCATCAGCACATTCATAAATTGTTTAAATCTAAAAATATCATCCTTCTCCTACTTTCAACAGTGATCACACAGCTTTAGTTTTTGATATTTTAATAAATTAGAGACAAAAGTTTTATTTAGAAGAAGCTATTTTTCATCCTTTTTATGTTTCCTCATAATGCTCCTTATTCATATGTATTAGTATAATATAAATCTGTATTCTTCACCTGTTCTCCAGACTCTCAATTTGACAACTAGTGGATTGGTTGTCTGATAATTGGTTGTCTGATATTCTTCTTTATTTTGGAATAAAACAAAACAAATTCTAAACAACGTTCTAAATAATATAACTTAAAAAATCATTTACCGGAGTGGTGGCTCAGTTGGTAGAGCATCCGCCCCACACCCGGGAGGCAGGGGTTCAAATCCCGGCCGGGTCATACCAAAGACCATATAAAAAATGGTACTTTCTGCCTTCTAGCGTGGTGCTCCGTATAATGGAACGGGGAAAGTAAAGTTACGCACAGAGCTACCAGAGGACTGACCCCCCGCTGTAGCTTTCACTACTTACAGTAGCTGTGTGGCCTAGGGTCAGAGAAATGGAGATAGGCGCCGCCCCATACACCAACATGGTGTGAAGGGAATTAACTAACTAACTAACTAAAAATCATTTGGAGCAAATTAAGCCAATTAGAAATAATTACAACAGAGTGGAAAAACATTTAAAAAATCTTCTTCCACTGAGCTAAATATTGGTTATAATTAAAAAAAAATGCACAACATCACTAGAGAATCTGCACATATAATTCACTGTTCAAAATTCCACAGATAACAAATTAGCACTTATCCTACAGACAAAAAGCTGAAAACATCCTTAAAAGAAAAGGCTCATCTCTACATCATTGTCAAAGAACCTTCTCTTTTTTCTTTTTTAATTGTGAGGAAAAACTGTCGGCTGTGATTTCAGACAAGTATGTCCGGTTGATGGCGTTTCACAATAAAAGGACATAAAAGACACAACCATTCTGAAAAATGAATCACTGTAGAGGGCTTTTATTTTTACATCACTTAGGAAGTATTGAGCTGTGACGGTGAAAATAAATTCACACTAATTAAGACTTCGGTCATACCTGGTGAATCCAGCATTTATAGCACAGGTGACTAATTTTTTGTTGAGCAAGAATTCAAGGATTGTTTCTTATTTTTAAGGACAATTAAGGCGTTGATTTTAGATAATCACCTTTAAGACTTTTTATGGACCTGCAGACACTAATGAGGCAGCTGTTTTTCTCGTTTGTGTTCTCGCGGAGAAATTCTCTCCACAACAACCATACGTGAACTCAAATTGATCTGTCCACACAAAATTAAACTCTATAGTTTCCTCTGTGCTTTTACTTTCTCTGGATTTGTTCATGTCTTACCAAGAGTGGCAGGAAGCGGCTGCTGTCCGTGCTTCTCCACATGCACTGAGGACAGAGAGGCTGAGCGGCTCTCTGTGCAGGTGCCATCACATGTGACACAGTCACACATGGTTGACAACATAATAATTACCTCCGCCAAAGGGGAAGGTTATGTGATCATCGGCGTTGGTTTGTCTGTCTGTCTGTCTGTTTGTTTGTCTGTTTGTTAGCAAGATAACTCAAAAACTTATGGATAGATTTTCATGAAATTTTCACAGATTGTCAGAAATGGGGTATCCTACAGATGATTACATTTTGGTGGTGATCTAGATCACCGTCCAGAAGAAAACCGCCATTACAAAAAATGCCACTTTCGTCAATAACTACTGAACCACTAATCCTATCATTGTCAATCCAATTGCTAGTCATATGTTTTCATGGTCAAGGAATCTGAAAACGTACACACAAACATTACCTCCGCCAAAGGGGGAGGTTATGTGATCATCGGCGTTGGTTTGTCTGTCTGTCTGTCTGTTTGTCTGTCTGTTTGTTTGTTAGCAAGATAACTCAAAAACTTATGGACGGATTTTCATGAAATTTTCACAGATTGTCAGAAATGGGATATCCTACAGATGATTACATTTTGGTGGTGATCCAGATCACCGTCCAGAAGAAAACCGCCATTACGGAAAATGCCATTTTCGTCAATAACTACTTAACCACTAATCCTATCATTGTCAGTCCAATTGCTAGTCATATGTTTTCATGGTCAAGGAATCTGAAAACGTACACACAAACACTGTATGGGGGGAACTGTGGCCGCCATTACGGAAAATGCCATTTTCGTGAATAACTACTGAACCACTAATCCTATCATTGTCAATCCAATTGCTAGTCATATGTTTTCGTGGTCAAGGAATCTGAAAACGTACACACAAACACTGTATGGGGGGAACTGTGGCCGCCATTACGGAAAATGCCATTTTTGTGAATAACCACTGAACCATTAATCCGATCATTGTCAATCCAATTGCTAGTCATATGTTTCCGTGGTCAAGGAATCTGAAAACGTACACACAAACACTGTATGGGGGGAACTGTGGCCGCCATTACGGAAAATGCCATTTTTGTGAATAACCACTGAACCATTAATCCGATCATTGTCAATCCAATTGCTAGTCATATGTTTCCGTGGTCAAGGAATCTGAAAACGTACACACAAACACTGTATGGGGGGAACTGTGGCCGCCATTACGGAAAATGCCATTTTTGTGAATAACCACTGAACCACTAATCCTATCATTGTCAATCCAATTGCTAGTCATATGTTTTCGTGGTCAAGGAATCTGAAAACGTACACACAAACACTGTATGGGGGGAACTGTGGCCGCCATTACGGAAAATGCCATTTTTGTGAATAACCACTGAACCATTAATCCGATCATTGTCAATCCAATTGCTAGTCATATGTTTTCGTGGTCAAGGAATCTGAAAATGTACACACAAACACTGTATGGGGGGAACTGTGGCCACCATTATGGAAAATGCCATTTTCGTGAATAACCACTGAACCACTAATCCTATCATTGTCAATCCAATTGCTAGTCATATGTTTCCGTGGTCAAGGAATCTGAAAATGTACACACAAACACTGTATGGGGGGAACTGTGGCCGCCATTACGGAAAATGCCATTTTCGTGAATAACCACTGAACCACTAATCTTATCATTGTCAATCCAGTTGCTAGTCATATGTTTCCGTGGTCAAGGAATCTGAAAACGTACACGCAAACACTGTATGGGGGGAACTGTGGCCGCCATTACGGAAAATGCCATTTTCGTGAATAACCACTGAACCACTAATCTTATCATTGTCAATCCAGTTGCTAGTCATATGTTTCCGTGGTCAAGGAATCTGAAAACGTACACGCAAACACTGTATGGGGGGAACTGTGGCCGCCATTACAGAAAATGCCATTTTCGTGAATAACTACTGAACCACTAATCCTATCATTGTCAATCCAATTGCTAGTCATATGTTTTCGTGGTCAAGGAATCTGAAAACGTACACACAAACACTGTATGGGGGGAACTGTGGCCGCCATTACGGAAAATGCCATTTTCGTGAATAACTACTGAACCACTAATCCTATCATTGTCATTCCAATTGCTAGTCATATGTTTTTGTGGTCAAAGAATCTGAAAACGTACACACAAACACTGTATGGGGGGAACCGTGGCGCTTGGCGGAGGTCTGCGCTCTCTGAGTGCTTTTCTAGTTTAAAAATATATATTTTATGTTCATAAAAGTATGCTTTTCCACTGAGAAACGTATCCAATTGCAATAATCAATAATTTAAAAAATATTTAAAATGAGCTTCATTAATTTCCAGATGTTTTGAGATATAACTGCAGGGAGCCACAGCATGGGAGCTGAAGGGCCGTGTGCGGCCCTGAGGCTGCAGGTTGCCGACCCCTGGCCTAGGAGGAAGAGTGATTTTTTTTCTGAAATTATGAAAGTGTCCAGATCTCCTGACCTTTGACCTTGACACTGACCTTGAGCCCAACCTGATTGTAAACCCTTCTGAGGATCCTTGTGAGTGAGTTTGGTGACCACTGGGATGATTGCCTAGGAGGAGTAGCATTTTTCATGAAATCACTTCAGTGCCCAATTCTCCTGACCTTTGACGTTGACCACAGCTTGGATGGAGACCCACCTGTGGATCATTGTGAGTGAGCTTGGTGACCATCAGGGAAAATGCCTAGGAGGAGCAACGATTCCTGTGAAATGTGGACAGACTGTCAGAAGACGGATGCCGCACCACAGCATGAGCTAAAAACCCAAATTCACGTGACACAAATTAAAACAACTTTAAGAGAGAAAAAATAAATTGCAAGGAAAATTTCTAACTTTATGAGAAAAAATGCAAATACAAAAAAGAGGAATTACTGTAAGAGTAAAAACAAGACCACTCTGAGGCGAGTGCAATATCCCTCACCTCCATTTTCTTTGACGATCCCATTACTTACTGACAGAAAACAGTTTTCAACTTTTCAGTATAATTACTGTGGCAGAATCAAATTAGGATAAGCCCATCATCCACGAATATACAATAAAGTATACAACCCATAGTTGTAGGTCAGGATCCTGAGGTGAACCCATGTAGTAAGTATGATGACCTTAGAGAGATTTACATGTTCTATAGTAAGAGCTCATAGAAACTGCCAACCCTGACCTTTGACTTTTTGACCCCAAACCTGTAGTCAGAGTGTGTGGTCTCAGAGTGAACTTGTGTACGAGGTTTGGTGGCCCTAGCTTTCTTTGTTGTTGAGATATACTTTATAAGGCATTTTGATGTTGACCTTTGACCTTGTGATGCCAAAACCACAGTCACACTTCAAGATCACAGGCTGAATCTGTGTACCAAGTTTGGTGGCCCTAGCTTTACTCCTTGTAAAGTAAAAAGGCATAAGGAATGTTCACCTTGACCATCGTCCTTTTGACCCCAAACCCATAGTGAGAGGTCAGGATCCCAAGGTTAACCTGTGCACCAGGATTGTTGGCCCTAGCTTTACTCATTGTACAGTAATACGGCAAAAGACATGCTAAACTTGACTTTTGACTTTTTGACCCCAAACCCATAGTCAGAGATCAGGATCCCAAGGTGAACCTGTGTAGCAAGTTTGGTGACCCTAGCTCTCTTTGTTGTTGAGATATAGTTTACAGCCATTTTGATGTTGACCTTTGACCCTGCAATCCCCAAACCATAGTCACACTTCAGGGTCACAGGGTGAACCTTTGTACCAAGTTTGGTGACCCTAGCTTTACACATTGTACAGTAATAAGGCACAGGTAATGTTAACCTTGACCTTTGACCTTTTGACCCCAAACCCATAGTCTGAGGTCATGATCCCAAGGTGAACCTGTGGACCAGGTTTGGTGGCCCTGACTCGTTTTATAGCAATAGTGCAAATGGAATGCTAACCTTGACCTTTTCACCCCAAACCCATAGTCAGAGGTCAGGATTCCAATGTGAACCTGTATACCAGGCTTGGTGGCTCTAGCTTCACTCGTTTTATATTAATAGTAAATGCAGCATTTACCATTTATCATAGTACAACTGCAATGTTAACTTTGAACTTTGACCCCTTGACCCCAAACCCATAGTTAGGTGAGGGTGTAAGAAGTCCAAGATGTGCATTAGATACAACTCCTGTATCAATTTGAAAAGCCTACTTCATTTCTTTCAGTCGTTACTGTTTAGAAGATTTCGGGAAAAATCTTCAAATCCAATCCAATGAGAGTGAAACTGCAATATGCGCATCATCAGAGTATCTCAAACCATGATACCAAGTTTCAAAACAACTGGACCAAAACAGTAGAAGGAATTGATTTCACAAAAGTGGGACAGATGGACGGACGGACGGACGGACGGATAGACGGACTGATCCATAACATACAACAATCCCCCTTTGGTCTTCACCCAAAGGGGTCGAAGAGTTTTAACCGGCAGGGGATAAAAAAATGTTGCAACTTTAGGAGATAAAGACAGGAAATTTAACAACAAAAAAACACATTTACAAAAAAGAAAAACAAACGGCCATTTATCCGAAAAAAGATGTATATTTACAAAAACAATAAGCGGTTAAAAGAGTGGATGGATGGAAAACAAGCTGCATATTTAAAAGGAAAAAACAACATGGCATCATTATTCTTACAATTCAAGTGTTCTCAAAACTCCTTTTAAGAGAGAGGTTGTGGAGAAAAAAATAATCTCATTCTCATCTTTTACATAGCTGAAGCCAAAGAAGAAATGCATTACCTGCCTCTTTTAAATATTTCACATTTTTTATAGGCTTCTAAATGCAGCGTGTTGTTTATGTTCAGACTCAGTGGAGGTGTTTGGGATATTTTGACAACCATATGCCTTTTTGAGTTGAGGGTCGATAGGCATCTGGATCCCGCTGTTGGTGAGGGATGGTGGGGGGGGATGAATCGGAGCAATGAAAACTCCGATCATATCTGTATGGGAGAGGAGTGACACAATGGCCCTCATGCACTGGAGCACAGATCAAGGTCTGTGATCCAGGATGGAGGAGCAAAGAGGGGAGAGGATTTGGAAAAAATAGAAGATTGGTTGATCTGATGGTTGACAGGCCATTAGTAATAATTACCAGGCAGAGCAGACAGGGAGAAAAATGTCATACAAATTTAACAATAACCACTTATGACATATAATAACCAGACATTGCAAAACACAATGTAAATTATTACTATGTCAAACTCTGCTAAATTGCATACGACATGTACTTGACAGCAATGTCCTGGTATTGTTTCATATTTGAAGTTGATAATTTCCATGCCACAGCATCGTTATTTAACAGTGCAGCACAAACACAGAAAACCTCCTTCCTGCTTTTTGACCTGATTAAATATCCTGCCTTAAAAGCTGCACAAGTGGAAAACCTTTATGCAAGTGCCTTCTCTGTCACATGGGAGGAGGCACCAGTAGCCTTCAGCAATAATACAATCTGACCTGTCAACCAGGCAGTTAAGTGATTTACTATCAAAAACCACAATGCAAAGAAATTCCAAACAAACCCAGTTGTATTATGTTGGCAGTGCAGCGTGCAGGAAATGAGTGCTCAGAGGGGAAACAGCAAGTCCCGCTTAACTAATGTTACCTGTAGCTTCTTAGGCCATCAATTTGGAAAGGAAAAACTGATCAAAAAAAAGGCTAGGTTTACATGCACATTAATAATCCCATTATTATCATTTTTCCAGAGTTACCTGATTATTCAACTAGTTACATAAACAGCCCTCTCTGATATCTTTATCGGCTAAAATAGGAGTATGAGAAATCAGATAAACATGCTTAGTTTATTGCAAAATGACCTGTTTAGTCAGTGCATGTACACTTTTTAATCTGATTTGTTTGAACATGTGCAAATGTGTCATGAAAATGTGAATGGGTGCAGATGGGAATTAATGGTTAATGCCACATTTCACACAAATCTTAATGAAATATCTACAATGTGCTTTGGTTAAAATATATCAGTCTTTAAATTTTTTTTTTAGCACCCTGTTCAGACCATTTTAAGAGGCTTCCTCAGAATGACTCCTTTCAGTGCATGTTTCTTTAAATGCTCATGAGCCCCAGTTCACCCCAGCCTCCCTGTTTTGTCACCTCAGAAGTGCTAATGTTAGCTGCTTAACTGTTAGCTCTGGATGTTGAAGACAAACCGAGCTAATTAACATAACTAACGGTTGAATGTGATTATGTAAAGCATCGGTTACAGGGGTGTGTGGTGTGAGTGGTTGAAAGGACATGACCTGTCTCTGGGGTACAGTAAGTACTGAAACAACCCTGAATGTGTAATTGGCTAACTCTATTAATGCTAGGTATCCAAGACAGTAGATGGACCAATCTTCGTTGACTAGCCAAGGCGCTTGTTGGTCGATGTGCCAGCCTATTACAGCCAAAATGTAACTAAGCAAGCCAGCATGACATGAGAGGTATATTATTGACTGTGGATTAGTGAACCAGGTGGGGACATGAATGTCTAGTGAAGGTAGATAGAAGCTTGACGGCCTAACCATGATCTGACAGCTAAGCGCTAGGCTCATCCAGGCTCAGTATGGGGGATGAGAATTTAAAGCAACGTTCTGCCAAAACTGAGTTTTGTTTTCTTGTTAACATGACTATAACATGGTTTTTGTGACTTATAACACATCAAGAGCTAAATCACTCTTATGTGCGATGTCTCTGTTTTTTTGCAGTGAAAGTTCAGTTAATCCCCTCCTATTGGAAAAAGGCAAGTTTAGACAGAGCATTTTTGGTGATGTTGCTATAACAGTTTTGCAGTGTTGAGCCAATCAGGACTAAGAACTGGCTGTTAAAATTTGCCAGTTTGCAGATCTCTGTGTCCTGGAGGGCGGGATGTGGGTGGACCTAATTAGATTGTGGCATTTGAAGAAGGAGGAAAAGGGCAAAAAACAATTTACAAGCAACTGTAAGACAATGAAAGTTTTTTTGTGGAAAAAAGGGCATAAGATACCATCTCACACACTGTTTTTTAAGGGGACTTATATCCACTGGAGTGCATCTTTAAAGAAAAAAGCAATATAAACGGTGGTTGCTGGGCTATATATCCATAGCATGCTAACAGCCATAGAAGCACTGTCAGTGTGGCTTTGGACTTTCCTTGCACAGTCTTTAAAATGAGTGGAGATGAAGCTAGGAGGGTGGTGGTATTGCAATAAGCCGGTTTTCACGTTACAATCAGAGTCAAAAGCAAAAACGCTCATTTATAGAAAGGTACTGAGACAAAGACTTTTTTCAGAATTTTTCTTTTTATAGCCACTCAAAATAGCCGGAAAAGATGCAAAAAAGCACAGAAAAAGTGAAATTTTCATCATATATCTTCTTTAATGGATGGTTGTATCTGTTGTCACTGGTGCCCATTCTGTATCAGGGTCTTGTTTAAAAAGGAGGTCAGTCCCAGAACACAGCCATACAACATAAACCAATAGAAATCAAAATGGCAAACTTATTCCACCCCAATAACTGGCTGAACTATAACGTGCATGACATGTGTACATAAAAATGACAGCCAGATTGCTCAGGTTGATTATAAGGCTCCTTTGATTTGTGATAGAAATGACAGCCAGATTGCTCAGGTTGATTATATGGCTCCTTTGATTTGTGATAAAACCAACGTCAACACAGCAAATGTCAGCAGATGTAACGGGTGCTCTGAGATGACCGAACATCCCCTCTGGGTTCTGGAGTGTCTGGTGTGTTGCGATGAGTTCTGGCACAGATCGAGTTTGGCACGGCAGACTGAACAGGAGGATCCTCGATCTTTCTCTGCACGAGCCGCCCCGCCTGGCGGGAAACAGTTGGCAAAGCCCCGATGTGTTTTCCTGCGAGGTTCAAAGGGAATGACACATACAGACACAGCCGGGGGCGTTTCTAGCTTTTTGGGGGCGTTATGCAAGACTGTGTTTTGGAGGACCCTATTTTTGTAATGGGGAAGCGTTCAAACCTTTAAATTAAGGGAGAAATGACCTCTTCTTCCCCTACAAAATATTTATAAAAAGTGGGTCGTTGTCTACATGATGGAGAAAAAATTACATAGAATAAAAATTTGACCAGCATCCATATGAAAAAAAGAAGCAAATTTACGAGAAAAAGTTGCAAATTTATAAGAAAAAAAGTCACAAGTTTATAAGAAAAAAGTTGCAAATAACAAGAAAAGGTCACAGAAATTTATAAGAAAATTTTGAAAAAAGTTATTAGGAAAAAAATGACACTTTTATGAGAAAAGTGTGGTGTAGTGAGTGTGGCGTGTGCGTGTGGTGCCGTACCCGCCCCTGGCGTGACGTCAGGCGGTCATGGCCCTTGTATATAAATAGTTCTGTGTTCATCATAAAAGGAGGTTGGTTGGTGTTGATGGTTCCTGAAGAAGAGACTCCGACTCTCATTATTTCATACATAACAAAAAGTTCACATTTAAGACAAAATGTACAAATTCAGAAAAAAAAAAAAATCCAGGTAATTTTAATTCTCTGCCCAAAAAATGTAGACTGTGAACTTGTAGCTTGGGGGCCACATAGTTTGAGGGGACTCGCTGCATTTGCGTACTCTGCTTTATAGCAGGAAAATGACTCTGGACACTCCTCCAAACTCAAGAGGACTGATTCTGACATTTTCTATGTGGTTTATGAAGCTCTCTGTGGGCAGACCGTTTCATAATGTCACAGGCTGAGAGGAAGTTGAGAGAGGAGAAGAGGAAGGGGGGGGTGAAGACAGAGAGAGAGGAGGAATGGCCATCCGTCCCTCCTGTCGGGTTCTGGCAGGTGATGAGAGAGAGAGCGAGCGCTGCTGTTCTGTCCTCGCAGAGAGAAACGTCATGCTGATCCTGCTGACCCAAGACCTTTTTTCCTCTCCCCTACCCCCCTCATTTATCCATCACACCAGGAACACTTCAGCTTCTGTGATGGCATCATTTATGATAATAAAAAAGCCACTTTAAGACTAAACAGGGTCCTTGATGATTGTTTAAACTTATTAATGCAAAATAAATAA
Organism: Pholidichthys leucotaenia; assembly: GCA_020510985.1. Taxonomy (NCBI): domain Eukaryota; kingdom Metazoa; phylum Chordata; class Actinopteri; order Cichliformes; family Pholidichthyidae; genus Pholidichthys; species Pholidichthys leucotaenia. Next base: position 327,175,807 of record CM035840.1, on the reverse strand, counting down.
CACGTACCATTCACTACTAACCCCAGATGTGTGTCATAAAAAGTCACACAAGTGCACATGCAGGGCTGTTTCTAGCTTTTTTGGGAGGTGCTCTGCAAGCTTGTGATGGTGGGAGGGGGTATTTTTTAAACTGGGAAGAGTTAAAACATCAACAAACAAACTGGTCACTTTACAGGCATATTTTAAAACTGAACTAATAAGAAAGCATGATTAATAATTAAATGTGAAAATCTGCATGGATACGCAGGGTGAATCAGAGTCAGTTAAAACCACATCATGCATCTTGTAGCTGTACTTTACCCCTGTCAGGCCTGTCAAAAAAAAAAAAAAAAAAATCTCCCGGAACATTACCTCCACCAAGGAGGTAATGCTTTTGCTACTGTTTGTTTGTCTGCTAGCAGGATCATGCAAAGACTACTGGCTGGATTTGGATGAAATTTTTACCAGAGGTGGCCCTTGGCCTAAGAATGAACCCATTAGATTTTGGTGGTGATCCATGAGCACATACCTCCACCAAAGCTCTATCTCACAATGCACGTATGTAGGGACAGAAGGCGCCTTGGTGGAGGTATGCGCTCTCTGAGTGCCCTCTTTCTTTCCCTCTGCATGTTCTGGAATGTCATTTTAAAAGGTTTGTGAGCTCATTTGCAAATTATCTGAGCTACCAGCAGGGTAAAAGATAAATGTTCTAACATGCTACTTTGAAAACCATGGGTTTAATTTCTTCTCAACAGATTTAGTCTCCGACAACATATTTAGTGATTTGCTCGTTGCCACCTTACTGCCATCACATTCCACACATGGGCAGTATGGTGGTGTAGTGGTTAGAATAGAATAGAATAGAATAGAATAGAATAGGCTTTATTGTCATTGTACCTTTGTACAGTACAATGAAACTGTGGGTGCTCCACCAGGCTACTGCACAGTAAAGTAAGAGTTAGAGTAAGAGGGATTTGTTAAAACGCTGTTACAGAGTACCCAATTAAACATATGCCTGAAATTAAAATATAAATAAAAATAGCCCCCAGGTATATACACAGGTATGGTAGTGGCTTCATGGATGGAACTATGTACATAAGAGTGCGGAATGCAGAGCACATGATTGAATAAAATGGCCCAAGGTGTCATATTTGCCCCTTCGGGGCAGAGAGGACAAACCCACGCGCTAAATGGTGTTGTGCATTTAATTAACAAAAACAACATAAAGTCCCAAAATAGTGCAATACATACAAAAATATCTAAACAACAGAAAACTTACAGCTGGCGTCCCTGGGCCGGTATCGCCCAGCGGACACAGGAGTTTAACAGAACAAACAGACGAGCGAACAGGCTGACATACAATGTAACGGCGAGGAGCCAGTGAACAGACAGAGCCTTAAGTAGTGAGTTGAATAACATCATTAGTGATAACAGGTGTGGGATCACCTGAGCAGGAGAAGGAAATAACAATTAATCGTTGGAATCAGCTTGGATGTAATGAGAGGGAGGAGTGGCTGACAGCTGACAGGCAGCACAACACAACCCCGGAAATGCACCTGACTGCTGCCAGCCCACAGAATAAATATAAACATAACCAAATGCAGACTAGAGAATAGTTACAAATGAAGCAAGAGATAATCAAAACAACCTGAAACAAAAACAGATGAATAGAAGGCAAGAACAACTCGAAAAGGGTACCAAAAATGCAACAGGTAAATATAAATACAGAGAAAAGCCATGAAAATGAGTTTGGGAGAAAGTCCAAACTCAGTTCATGACACAAGGATTATGGAAAATATACACAGGAATGGTAATAGTTTCACGGATGGGCCAATGTACATGAAAGTGCAGAGTGCAAAGACAGGTGCGTTATTATGATAATTAAAAAGGTCCTCAGTTCTGTGCATGTGAGCGTTTGGAGGGAGAGGGGTGAGGCCTCTGACTGTTTGCAGTCCGGATTGCCCAGGGAAAGAAACTGTTTGTCAATCTGGAGGTGTGTGACCTGACTGATTTGAACCGTCGTCCAGAGGGGAGCAGGTTGAACAGGTGGTGTGCGGGATGTGAGTGGCTTCCTGTGATGGCCTTGATCTTTCTGAGACAGGAGGTTCTGGAGATGTCCTCCAGAGAGGGCAGAGGGCCGCCAATGATTTTTTTAGGCAGCGTTGATGACCCTCTGCACAGCCTTCCTGTTTTCGGCCGTGGAGCCGGAGTACCACACACCCAGACAGTAGGTGAGCACGTTCACCACTGAGCAGCGGTAGAAGGCCAGCAGCAGCTTCTCGTCCAGGTTGTTCTTCCTCAGGACACGGAGGAAGTTAGCACTATTGCGTCACAGTAAGAAGGTTGTGGGTTCAAATCCACTCGCCACCAGGGCCTATCTGTATGGAGTTTACATGTTCTCCCCACGCTTGCATGTGTTTACTCCGGGTGCTCCGATTTCTTCCCACATTAAAAAAAAACAAAACATGCAAGTTAGGTTAACTGGAGATTCTAAATTGGCCCTATGTGTGAATGTGTGTGAAGGGATTGGTACTGCACCATACTGCCTCATCCAAGTGGATGCCCTTTAATTTCCTTCTGGGATTAATAAAGTATAACTGACAAACAGCATCTTTTTTTATGCCGTCGCTGGTGGGCACAAACCTTGTTTCTCCAAATTTCAGGTTTTTCAGGTTTTTGAATAAACTGGTTCTATTGGTTACCCTCTATTTCTTTGGATGTTTTTTTTTTACTAATATCAAACGATCCCAGCCCCCGACCTACTATGATCTGTGTGGAGTTTGCATGTTCTCCCCGTGTCTGCGTGGGTTTACTCCGGGATTTCTCCGGTTTCCTCCCACATGCCAAAAACATGCAAGTTAGGTTAATTGGCATCAAACTGGGGATTCTAAATTGTCCTTAGGTATGACTGTGAGAGTGAATGGTTGTCTGTCTCTCTGTGTTGGCCCTGCGATGGACTGGCAATCTGTCCAGGGTGTACCCTGCCTTTCGCCCAAAGATGCTGGGATAGGCTCCAGCCCCCCCACGACCCGAAAAGGATTAAGCGGAAGAAGATGAATGAATGAATGAATATCAAACCACTGATAATCATTAGAAAACTTGGAATGCATCTTCAGAGTAAAGAGCAATGCAACATAATTTTTTTGAATAAATCTTTCTCCACCTAGCTGCACACATGGTGTGTAGTTATCCACTTATTACAAATAGCCCTGGGAGGGAATTGCAAAAGGAAAGAAACCCTGGGGGAATGGGGGTTTGGAGGGGACTGCTCTGGAGGGAACTAGAACCCTGCTGACTGTGAGCTCAGGCTCTGTTTGGAGGAAGTTTGTTTCTGCAGTTTGCAGCAACGCTCAGTTTCGTTTCCCCACAGCAGACCAGTTAGGTGCCCACATCACAAGTGACACTGCCCCAAATCATCTGTCAATCTCCAAGCTGGATTCAAGTGCTTCTACTAACAGCTGAAATCTTGATCAGCAGAAAAGCTGACAAACACGGTAGGAAACCTCTGAGTAAAACAGAAGACAAATATTTAGGAGAAGCATCACACACACATACACACCCTGCTCAGCCTCTGATATCATTCATTACTGTGGCACTCTGCTGACCTTTAGAAAATAACTTGTCTACGGTTTATATGGAGCCTCATAAGGATGGATGATGATTGTAACCTGTTTGGGTTTTTTTCCCCCCGGAGTGAGCCGGCGCTCTACAAGTCAGCACTTCGATGTAAGTGGCAATGTGCTGAATGTCAGATGTAATATCCTCGGCTGGAGGAGTTTTACGTGACACAGATGCAGAGACTCCCTGTGATCTATGAGGAGTCGTTATTAGGTGATCAGCGGGTACTGATTTCATGAGGTTTCCCCGATTCGTTTTCTGTCTTCTCTTCTCAAACCGAGCACACTGCAGAAATAAATATTAATGGTATTTTTCATCCATCGTTTGTCTTCTTTTAGAGATCATTACCCTGGTTTCTGTGCTGCTTGCTTTTCATCAGAGCTTAAACTTTTTTTTATCACCTTTTTTTTTCTCTTAACTGCAGAGCAGACAGCTCCTGATCAATAATCAGCTCAATACCTCTGTGCGTACGTGCGTGTGTGTGTGTGTGTGTGTGTGTGTGTGTGTGTGTGTGTGTTTAGTTCCACTCACCTACGATATCGAACCACCTCTGCCTGTGAGACTCTGTCATGATGATGCCCACCATGTGAGTGACAGGCTCTGTTTCCATGACAGCGAAGGTGAAGTGGGGCTCCTCAAACGTGAGTGGTTCTGAGGACGGTGGCTGCCGGGCAATCCACTCGATGTCAAGCCGAGCCGTGGCCGAGCGGGTAGGGCTGCCCCGGTCTGTTGCCTTAATCTGAAGATTAAAAAAAAAATAAAATAAATAATGTCTATAAAGCTTATGATTACATTTAAATTGTGTTATTACAAATGCCATTTTTTTAAACATGTAAACTACAAATTCACTGTGAATGAGGGCCAACTAGAGGGTAATTAATAAAACTGGGGAGGGGCCTTCATTTTCAAAAAACATTTTTTTCCGAATTGAAAAAAAATTTTCAACTTATATTTATAAAAAAAGTATCTATCATGCTTAAAAAATATTGTTCCCAATTTTATGAGAGGGGAAAAATATCAAAGCTAGGGAAAAGGCATATTAATGATAGGGCATAGATGGGGGAAGAGTCGCAAATTTAGGGAAACTACTGCAAATGTACAAAAATTGGGGTAAAAATGGAGGTTGTGTGGGGCACATATGTTGGTTTCATATGCTCCACAGACATATTACTGTATGTTTATTGTGTGCTTCACATCTCAAGGGAACAAAGGGACTGAGCCTCCTAGGGTAACAGGAGGGTGTGAGATTTGGTCTTTTGTTTCAAGGAGATGGCCTTGAGAGATTTCCTGACCACCAGAGACTAGGGGGTGGATGGTGTTAAGATCAGGGGAAGTTACATTGTGACTGGGATTAAGTACCATGTGACTGTATGTTTGATTAAACACCATGTGACTGTAGGTTTGATGTCCTGGGTATAAAAGGACAGATGTGAGAAGATTCATCCTCTTTTTTCTGCTTTGGAATGTTGGAGTATGTGATTGTGAATAAAGCTGAACCTGAGGAATAAACTCAGTCTCGTCCTTTCAACACATCTCCACAGTTGCACCTTTACAATAAAGATTATTTAAACTCACAAATTTAGGGGAAAAAATGCACATTTGCAAGACTTGTGGTGTGTGTTTGGGAGCGGGGGGTGGGTTGCAAATATAGGACATGGGGGTGCTCAAATGACATATAAATGGTTATAAAACAACCTTCACGGAAGCCCGATGACATAAAGGATCTCTGTCCTTCATGCTGAAGGTCAGCGGAGGCACCGCTGCACTTACTGTGAGAATGCTGTAGTTTCCAGGCCAGAAGTCACCCTGCGAAGTCACCACGCCCGTCGCAGGGTCGATCTTGAACCTCTCGTCCTTGTTGTCCTGGAGCCTGTAGGTCACCACGGCGTTTGGGCCCTCGTCGTCGTCCCGCGCAACCATCCTGCAGACCTCTCGCTTTCCTGCCTTCCGCTTCTGCTCAGGCAGCTTGACATGGAAGAGTTTGTCTGTGAACTTTGGCCGGTTGTCGTTGGCGTCCAGAACTTTGATCACGACCGTGGCAGTGGAGCGCAGAGGAGGCGAGCCGTTATCCGACACAATTACCTGAGGGCAAAGAAGCAGATAGTTACTCTTTTAATTGAATTTAGTAACACAGTTAACTTCCCTTTTACACATACAAACAACCATAAATAATTCAGTCCTTACATTCTAGTACTGTTTTTTTGTGAAACGACTCAAATTTTGAACATGGTGTAAAGATAGATGAATGTGCAGATTGGATTCTTTTGGTTACTAGAGATGTCAATGGGGAGCTTCAGCTTGTGGATGCTATTGAAAAATGGTTGGGGATGCGTACAGAATTAAACAAATCTCAATCAATCTTCACTCCAAAAATGGAGAGAGGAGGACATATAAATGAGAAAGGGTAAAGAGAAAACACGTCAAAGGGAGAAGAAAAACAAGGAGCGAGGGAACAAGGAGATGAAGAATAAGATATGAAAAATATTCAGTAGATGATCCTAAAATTTAAGTAATTTTTATAGAAGCCCTGTCATGGATGGATGATTATTTTTCCAGGATTTATTGTAAATAAACTTAAAGACGATCTGCTATGATGTCAAAAGTGCACAACAGAACACTGACATATACTATTCCCCTGGTGAATGTGTCATTAGATATTAACAAAATGAGATGTATGCAAGTTATGCTTTTGAAGTGGAACTGCAGTTTTAAAAAATGAATTTTGACCTTTTTATCCCTTTTACGCTCAGGATTTTATGAGTTCAAAAGTTATGGCATGCAAACAGCTTTGGCTGTGGGAAAAGTAAACCTTCTGTTTGCAAGTGGCAGCCAATTAGATGAAAGTTGGTTTAAGTAGGATGAACTGAAAAACCGCACGAGTCAGAATAAGTCAGTTTGGAATTATTTTGAACTGTCACAGCCATTTCTGACCATAAAGCAGAGTACACAAACACTATGGCCCACAAGCTATAAGTTCACCATCAACATTTTTCAAGGGAAGACTTAAAGCAACTTGTAAATTTGCAACTTTCTTTCCTCATATATTGTTTACCTTTTTCATGTAAATTTCCATTTTTTTTTCTCATATATTTTCCACTTTATTCTTGTAAATTTTAAGCTTTTTTCCCCTCCCCAAATTGTCATTTTTTTCTTGTAAATTTGCAACTTTTTTATGGTAAATGGCGCTCAGTTCTACAGCGCTTCTCCTCACCTCTACATGACCAAAGCGCTTAACAGATCCTGCTATCCACCCATTCACACACTGATGGCGGGGGAGCTGCCATGCACAGGTGCTGGCCTGACCCACCAGGAGCAACTGAGGATTCAGTGTCTTGCTCAAGGACACTTCGACATGCAGACAGAGCGGGAATCGAACCCCTGACCCTCCGATCAGTAGTCGGCCACACTACACCCGTGCCACAGCCACCCCCTGTTTTATTTTATTGTAAAATTGCTACTTTTTCTTGTAAATTTTTGGTTTTTTGTTTTTCATAAATTTTCATCATTATTCTCATAAGTTTTCAAATGTTCTTTTTTTGTAACCTTATTATTTTTTTCTATGTCATGGTTTAACTTGCTCTTCTGTTCATCTGCAGTAGGCCCATGTTTTTTTTAATGTTTTTCATAGGAGGGGAGAGATTTTTTTTTTCAATTTTAAATTGCTAAAACTGCTCCATTACAAAAACAGGGTCGCCCAAACACAAATGCGCACTGGGACAGCAAAAACCAGAACTGTGCAAACTACTCCAGCAGAAATCCATCTGGTTTTGTCAGTGAGGCTGCTTCCTTTGACTCCAACAGGAATGACCATGAAGAATAAAAGAGCAGTGATACTTTAAACTGAAAACTTTATTTTCTACCTGCTAAAACCACCCCTTGCCTCCTCTGCTCTGACTGGTTTTCTGTGTATGAAACTCACTATCAATAATGTCTGGGCTTGTGGGCTGCAAAATCAAAGATCACATTCTGATCTTTACCTGCTGCAACATCACAGACATCCCTATAAGACGCCACGATTTCTGCACGTGACTGTGTTCACAGAAATCATTTTAAAAGCAGGCAGAATTGTTATGGATTTCCTGATAGCCTGAACCCATGATGCACCACTGAACAGCAGGATTTGTTTTTCAGCATCAGGCCGATGGGAAGTGAAAATGTTGTTTATCAGAGTCTCACCTCGATACTGTGCTCGGGTTTATCCTCCCGATCCAAAGCCGAGAGAGTGCTGATAACACCTGCAAACAGACAGACACACAGAGGAAGAATCAATGCTGTGAGAGCATAGCAGTCTGGGGAAGTGAGAGCACTAGCTACACCTAAACAAGCAAAGCCAGGGGTGTCAGTGCTGCTGTCGGTTGACTCGTGTCTCACTCACGGGGCACTAATCACACCTAAGCAAACACATGCTGTTGGATGGTTTGCACATGTGAGTGCTATTATTAGGAACTTGAGTGTTAACTGGCTAATGATGCTAAGGATGAATCACTGCGACTGAGTTTTCACAATGAAATGAATAAAATCACTTGTGCTGTCACTCAGCACTCAGCTGGGTTTGGAGGAAGAAGGTGCAACAAGTTTGCTGAGGGAATATCCAGTCAGAGAGCTTGCTGTGTCCACATAATCCTCGCAGTACCATACAGCAGTGCGTTTCAACCAGCGGTCCCTGCGAGGTTCAGGTTTCCATGGCAAATTGTCTAATTTTACTTCATTAATTGGTCCAAAAAAAAGGAAAATCTAAATTAATTTCTCATTGATGTGTATGGGTTCCTTAGGCACCCATGCCCAACAATGGCAAATTATTTTTAATTTTTTGGACAAAAGTAAGAAGTGAAATGAAACAATTTCCCATGCAAACCTGAAAGTTCCCATTACCCCTGGTTGAAAAACACTGCCATACAGTATTATCCCAACAGAGTACTTTGGTCTCAGAGTGCAGGACTACTTATTATTTCAAGAGTTTACAACAATGTAGTGGGAACCACCTTCAAGGTTGGGTTCCGTAGACAAATGCTAAGGCTATATTATAAAGGGAAAATACACTGCCTGGCCAAAAAACATCAGTCACCACCTGGATTTAACCAAGCAAATATTAGGTAAGAACCATCCATTGGTCAGGTCTAGGTTTAGCAACGTTATGTCCCCAAAGAATGAGGTCAGCTGACTGCCTGAATATACTGAATGACCTATTCCATCAATCGATTTTTTTCTTCTCTGAAGGCATGGGTATATTCCAAGACGACAGTGTCAGGATTCATCGGGCTTGAACAGCGGAAGAGTGGTTCAGGGAGCATGAGACATCATTTTCACACATGGAATGGCCACCACAGAGTCCAGGCCTTAACCCCATTGAGAATCTATGGGATGTGCTGGAGAAGACTTTGCGCAGTGGTATGACTCTCCCATCATCAGTACAAGATGTTAGCGAAAAATTATTGCAACTCTGGATGGAAATATATGTTGTGACAGAAGCTTATCGAAAACAATGCCACAGTGAATGCGTGTCATAATCAAATCTAAATAATTACGAAATATTAGAGTGCATGACTTTTTTAGCTAGGCAGTGCATATTCAGGTAGTCAGCTGACCTCATTCTTTGGGCACATAGCATTGCTGAACCTGGACCTGACCAACTGCAGCAACCCCAGGTCACAGAACTGCCCCACAGGCTTGTATGGTAGGCAGTAGGCATGATGGGTGCATCACGTCATCCGCCTCTCTTCTTACCCTGACGCGCCCATCACTCTGGAACAGGGTAAATCTGCTCTCGTCAGACCACGTGACCTTCCACTGCTCCACAGTCTAATCTTTATGCTCCCTAGAAAATTGAAGCCTTTTTTTTTTCCAGTGGTGGTGATATTTTTTTTTTGGGGGGGGGGGGGCAGGCAGTGTATTATAGCCTTTTTCCACATGTAAACACAGTTCCCAGAGGTCCAGCGTCTCTCCTTAACTCTAGCGTCTCTCTAACATTGGCTGGCTAGCTCCAGTTGTCAGACACATCTTGAGCTATCTAAAGCAAAACTGGCTGTTTGTGAGAAGGTAAGAGCCCGAATAAAGCAATATTGGGGACAGGGGTGTGTAGTTTGATTGATCGACTGGACAAGACCATTCCCCGAGATAAAATAAGCACAGGAATGACCCTGAAAGAGTCAATAGCTAATACTGCTAGCTGCAGTTAACCGCAGCTGGTGGAGAAGCCGTCCCAGCCAGAATACAGTATTGTAAAATAACCTAAAATAGCATCAAGAATGAAATATACAGTATTGTCAAGTGTTGGCAGATGATGTGGGTGGGATCACAGATGTTAAATGATCTCCATGTGCTATCTTTATTCTTAATGCCAGCTAAGCTAGGCTAACTCCAATAGTCAAGTTTTGGTGCCCGCAAAAATATATATATGCAGTATATACTGTACATTACTGGTGGCATTACAGTCAAAGAAATCAGACCGTTTAAAATGTGTTGCCAATCTGTATTCTAATGAAGAGGGTGATCTATGCCAAGGGGAGCCAGTAGTGTTAGCTAAGCAAGGCTAACTCCGCTAGTTTGTCTGCCTGTGTGATTACAGGGTCACCCCAGCCAAAACATAACAAAATAAGCCAAAATAATGACTGGAAGCAAAATATATAATCAAATATGGATTAATGAACCAGCTGGGAACACAGTGTCTTGTGGAGTGAGCAGAATAAAGAGTAGCCATACAAACTGCAATAGTTAAGCAAGGCTAATCTTGGTTAGTGGCATGATTACACCGACATTCTGGCCCAAATAAGAAAGAATCATAACTGGAAGCAAGATATGTATGATCAAGTGTACATTAATGAACTAGCTGGGATCATGGATGTCTAGTGGGGTGAGTAGAATATATAGAATAGCCATAAAAATGGCAGTTGCTCTGCTAACTAGGCTAGCTGCACTGCTGGTATGTGGTTTCAGTAGTCCTCTGGGACACAACTACCCCAAAATGTGTGGCGATGAAGAGTGGAGGGCAGTATCACTTCAGTGAGCTCTGGTTGTTACATCACAGCTGGAGATGTTCCTGATGAGCTCACTGAATGAGACCTACTGAGACCAAAGTAGACCCTGACAAAGAGAGACACGGTCGGATTTTATGTTGAGCTTTTTGCATTGGTAGTAACTTCAGATATCCAAAGTCATGTGCGAAAACAATAAAGTGAAAATATAATATGTCCTCCTTAATATTAGGCTCATAATGCTTATAGTTATAACTGAGTCAAGAAACCTTACAACCTTAACTTATTGCCCCATAAGCACAGATGTATATTCCAACACATGGCTGTTATAAAGAATGTTTTGCTTATTTCAGTTTTCATATTTATGTTTCCCCTCAAACATTAAAGCTACAAAATAAAAATACATTTGAGATTACTATAAAAGCTCCACATTATAATATTGTCAAAGCTTCGAATATTTGCAGCTCTACTCTCACATGAGCAATAGAAGACTTCAGTTTCAGTAAATGTTTTAATGGTACCTCAAAAGGTACTATTAAAATCCAAGAACAGCTTCTACTCAACAATTTTCTTAATTGTAGTGTCCAGTGATTGTGATAATTTTGGTTAATGGTCCAAATAATCATCCAAAAACTCGGTGTTCCAGACTGGAAAGTGAAAGTTTTTTTTTTTTTTTTTTTTTTGCATATTCATCACTTTAATCATCACTTACAGTTGGATTAAACTAATTTAGCAGCTATGGCTCACAGAAAAGCTAGCAAATTAGTGACTATATTCAGATTTCAGATGGAGTTTCTGTTGCGTTGTCATCTCAGAGGGATGGCTAAGTTATCCAACGTGTTGACTCACAGACATGGTGCACAGGCAGCCCGCTGGACGAGTGGCCCTGACAGGCAGCTGCTGATTCACCGAAGTGTCACTCAGCTGTGTGATTCTCACCGATATAAGCAATGCAGTTGAACAGGTTCTGCTGTGGGAATGTTTGCAGCTGCTGGAAAAGATTTAAGAAGCTATCCAAGAAATACAGCAATACTCTTCTTTTTCTCACTTTGTTTCATCCTCTTTTTCTGTCTGCAGATTTGTCTCTGGGCTCTTTAACTGGGTTAGGGCTTCCCTCAACTTTATTCTTGAAGGCTGTTTTATGAAGTAAAGCACTACAAGTAACTGGCTATGACTAGAATTCATCAAACATCTGTATGTGCAAGTTTTCTTTTTGCGTAATTTGCTCTTTTAATCAGCTCCTTTGTGTGTTATCTTGGCTGCTCCTTTTGTCTGATCACAGATTAAATGAACCACTTTTGAGCATCTCTATGAACCATTAGATCATGTTCATGCTGGCAGGATAATAACGAGGCTGAAGAGGAGAGCGGAGTTCTGAGTACAGACTGTGCTGTTAAAATAATTATGATAATAAAACAGAAAAGGAAAGTTCTACTTATCATTGTAATGGTGTGGAATAATTTTTAAAACCCACTTTTAATCAAAAAGAGTGTTGTTTTTTTAAACAAACAGAAATGGGATCTTTGAGGCAGATTTTTGCTTCTTTGTTCTGAGATGACAGGGAGGAGTTTCAGTTTTAAACTAAAATATTAACTGTTCAGCATGACGCTATGGGGGGCATGTTTAGTGGACATGCCCTACCTCTTGTGTGGCTATTTGTTTTGGAATTATTATTATTATTATTATTACTCTGGTTTAGTCTTAACCTTTGGTTTATTTATTTATTTTTTGCCTTATTTCTGTTTAGCTTAGTTTCCATTGTTCCTAGTTTATTTTACAAGTATATCCTATGTTATTCTTTTTTCTTATTCTTATCTCATGTCGTCTAGTTTGCCTGGTTCCTAATGTACTCTGATTATATCTCCTGTGCTATTTTTGTCTTGTTTTACATTCCTCTGCCCTCAGTTATTCTGAATATAAGTCTTTTGCATTTTCCTCATCTCCCAAGGTCCTTCCCTTCCATGCTTGGTTAGTCTTTAGGAACTTGACTTCCTGTTTTAGTTCTGTCTAGTTTTATTTTGATAGTCTCTTCTGATTTATCCTTGGTTATGTTTTACTACTTTACGTTTTTTTTGTGTTATTTAATTCCATCAGTTGATTCTCCCCTCCTGTGTTCCCCACCTGTTGCCTTTGTCCAATCCTTAGCTAGACTTAAAGTTTAGTTTTGCCCTCCCCTACCTTATGCTGTCATAGACCTTGTTATGGTATCTACTGTTTCTCTTATTATTCTTGAATTACTTTGTCTCCCAAGGTTTGTTACATTAGCTGTCAGTTTGTTATCTTAGCTTTTCCTCTTGAGCCAAGTTTAGATTAGTTTATTTCAAGCCCCCACAGTGCACTTTGTTTTCAACTATAAATAAACTTATGTGAACTGGAATTCTGCCTACATCTGGGTCTTCTGTCCTCTATGCCTGTTCCGACAAGTCACACACGATTTCTGATTAAGTTTTCGCTTTTAGATGTATCGATTTTCATTATGAAAGTTGTAGCATCTAATTCCAACCATTTGTTTAACTTCTAATCTACGTATTTTACATTTCTTGCTTTGATTGTCAAAGCACTTTGTAGACATTTTTAAAAGTGCTATATAAATAAATTTATATTATTATTATTATTATTATTTATTCATTTATTACCTTGACATTTTTAATAGTACAAGATGAACAAAGTAATGTATTACTAATATAATATTAAATTAAAATATAATTAAATGTAAATTTTTCAATGTCTAAAATTCTGTCTTTCTGTATTCAGTATATGCTTGCATAAGTACCTGAGTATGTATACATACTGTATGCTTATTTTATTATTTTACTGTGTTCAAATAAACTAAACTTAGCTCATCATATTTGTTATATTATGTTTATCTCTTTTAACCACAGTCACTTTAACCAGCTTTTCACAAGTCATTTGCTCTTTTTTGTCATGTTTTTTCAGCTTTTATCGCTTCATTGACTGTTTTTTCCTTTTAAATCACACACCATTTATGTCTGCTTCACAGTGTTTTAACGCCATAACTTTTGTGGTTTGTGTGCATAGGTCGCCAGCTGTCAGGGTGAATAGGTGCTACACAAACAAGGTGTGACAATCTACTGAGGAGTATGAATCTTAACAGCGTTCGAAGTTAACACAGGAATGACCTAATAATTACATCTGGCCACATATTTAAACATCTAACATGCAACAATTTGTTTAAAATGTCACGCTGGGAGAGAAGCATCGATTCATTTGACTGATGCTTTTTGATGTGATGGTGAAAAATTCCACTGTTGCAAAGATGGACAAGATGCAAACAAGACAGCATATTGTAACGCCAAAGATACATTAAATACAAACCCTGCACTCTGTAGTACCTTTTCACTCCAGGATAATTACTGCACAAAGAGGGTATGACCACATTAAAGAAACAGCAGATACAATCCCAGACTGTGGTCCCAAAAGTCAAAAGAAGCATTGTATACATCTGACACAGGGAGAAAAATATGTCCTTTACACGGAATTCATAACAGGGAAAATTAAAGTTCTTCATCTTCTGGACAAAAAGAAACACAAAAATGCTGATGTTCTCAAAAGATTATCTATGAAAATGGCAGGAGATGGGGTTTTACGTCATGTACATGTGGGAAGAAATATGACTATTGACTAAGTCATGTGTACGGCTTTTTCAGTTGACAGATTACTGAACTGCATGCAAACACGTAAAATCTGTTTATTACTATTATCTGACTAGTATCAGTTATCAGTTTATTAGTGACCATGTGAACAGGGTCATTGATGTGATCACAGACAAAATGGCTGTGATGTCATCATTACTGTTAAATGATGTGTAAAATTAGAAACTTGCTTAATGCACAGCTTTTCTTTCACACATTACTTTTCTAATTATTTTTTTCCAACTTATTTTTCTCTTATTTTTCTACTAATCTTATAAAAAAAAGTGGTGTTTGCAATTAACCAAACAGTGGCAAAATGTTTCAAAGAGAAAGCACAAACTACAGTTCAATAACTTTTACCTGCTTTCCTTACTAAAACTTGACCTCAAGCTACAGTCACAAAGATTCTTATGAACGATGGCTTCGTAAGAATCTCACAGTTCCTACGAATTCTGGAGTTTGCAGACATTCAAGGAAGGGGGCGTACGTAGTTTCTTATGGCTGTTATACAATTCGCAAGAGCAACTTGAGATATTCTTGAGAAATGAGGTGCTTTTCTGTCATACATATGATGGCCGTAGAGCTCTTACGTTCTTTGTGAAGATGCCTTAGGATCTTCCTACTGCATACTTACTGCCATCTTACAAAACTTTTTGTGCAACTCATGGCACTCTCAAGTCGTTGGTAGGAAGATCTTATGGCTTTCAGCACATTTTGTCAGCACAAATGTTGCACAAATAACATCCTTCCACCTTATGATTTTTATTTTTTGTTTTACCTTTATTTATACAGGGGAGTTCCATTGAGAGGCAGCCTCTCTTTTTCAAGGATGCCCTGTTCACATTCACACAGTTACACACTCATACCTGGAAGTTTGCCCAGTACAACCACAGACTGACCTGTGGCCACTGAGCAGCTCCACTGGAGCAGTTGGGGTTAAAGGCCTTGCTCAAGGGCACCACAGTGGGGGTAAGGAGGGTGGGGCAAACACTGCTATGTTATCTGTCCCACCCAGATCTGATCGTGCCGGTCCAGGGATTGAACCGGCAGTCTTCCGCTTACCAGGCCACATCCATAACCATTAGGCCACCACTACGCACTACTGCCTTACACACGCTGTACAAATCAGCATTTCCTACAACCGCTATAAGGTGTTCTCAAGAACAAATTAAGGTGTTCTTGAGGCATACTTACAGCAACATCTTGCATAGTTCTTATGTTGTTCCTAAGGCATTCATCGTTCCTAATGCATTTGTACAGCTGCCCTACGATGAAGGGCTTTCATGGTGCGTTTGTAGAAATGTTGGACAAGACCATTGACCTGGCCATGTACTTATGAATGGTCTATGAACGCTGGATTCTTCTACAGCTGTCTTAAAAAGGCCGTATGAAATGGTTCAAAAACCGTTCACACGGTGTTCGCAGCTATTCGTAAGGGTATTTGTGACCATAGCTTTAGTTACATGTTAACTTCCAGTTCTGTGAAAGGACAAGACTACTAATGTTATGGAGAAAAAAATTCAGATTGACACAAGGCAGTCAGAGACAGCACATTGAAAGTAAAAGCAAAAAAAGGACTACAACTGAAAAAAACTGGATCTGAAAGGGTGAAAAAAGTTTTAAAATCAAAATGTTTGAAACTGTAAAAAGATTTATATCTGAAAATAAAAAAATAAGGCCTGAAATATCAAAATTCACATATGATGAAATGAAAATATACAATACATTCAAAAGAATTCTAGAAGTGAATATATATTTAGCCTGAAAAATACATTCAGTGCATTTTTCAATGTATTTTTCAAATGAAAAAAAAAAACTTTTTCAGAACTTTCAATTTAAAAGTTTTCATTTGTCTTCCTTTCTTTTACGGCCCAGATTTAAGACCACAGAAAACATCCCTGGTGTAATTTAACCTGCTGATATGGGATTGAACTGGGTAGATGGGGATGCTTCTGCACTGTAAAATTATGATGTTGCTTATATGTCTGTATCAAGTAGTTAAATCGTTAATTTTTGTATTTCTACATTGTATGGAAACACACAGACACAGTCATAATGGACTAAACTTATTACAAAACATCTCCCTTTGGAGCCATGGGAGAAAAAATGACTTGTTTAAGTCATTAGGGATCAAAGAAGTAGTGTCTGTATTAGAGGTGCATTAAATAACATTTCCAAATTCTTTTTCAGGTGCAAATGTCAGGCTTGTACTGAGATCTTTTAGAAGCAGCAAATGATTGCTTTTGTGTGTTTTCTCTGTCTCCTTATCTTTTTTCTTTCCCTCACCATCCCATGTCCCCTCAACTATCTCCCTTATTCTCCCGTTAGGTTCAGTGTGATGAAAAAAACTTAAAGTATTAAAGTTATTACACAGAAAAAGAAGCCTGTAAATACTTTTTATATATAGTGTGTACATGAAATACTTGCAGAGTTCCTTTTTGCAAAGTAAATGTATTTTGCACAAGAAATCAATCAAATGTCTGTTCTGCTTGTCGAGCTTCTGGACAAGACAGGTTTAAAAAAAATCTAAAAATTGCGAAATATTTCACCCAGACAGCTCAAGACATTAATTTGAGACCTCTCACTAAAAAAACACAGCAGGGGCTCAAAAAGCTTTGAAGAATTTAGGTGTAAAATAATCTACGAGGATATTATCAAGTGTTAAAACCCTGTAGAGGAGTCAGAATGAGGAGGTATCTGAGGTTAAGACAGACCGGAGGTCAGGAGTGGAGTAGAAAAAAAACGACTGAGGGTCGTTCAGTCCTTTTGTGACAGTGCAAACAAGCCCTGCTGGGAAGACATCACTGGGACAGGTGGGGCACATTAGAAAGTGTGTTTCTGCCATTAGTGCAGACGTGGGAATTAGGGCTGAAGCCTCATCTCCCCCTCCACAGTCGTCTGTTCTCACTCAGCCGTGCTGGACGACTGTCAAAACCACGTGAAGACAAACAGACATGTTGGGCATGTCGGGACGTGGTTTGTTTATTTCTTTGGCTTTTCCTTTGGATTCACTCTGACAGATTCACATCCCTTTTTTCCCCTTTTCTGTTCAATGTTGACCTTACTTCACCCTCTTGGCCCTATCCAATCACTGCTTCAAGCGAGATGGCCGAATTTCATAATGGCATTTCAAAACTATCAATGAGCAAAGGGAAAACCTTTGGTCAGTGAAACAAACCCAGATAGCTAATTTACTTAGATTAGTTTAGAGAGTGGTGACCATGTACGCAAGCTCTTCTTGAATAATAAATGTGGGTAAATTAAGTCATGTGGGTAAAGAAAAGAGGTACAAACTCTAATTTAACACAAGAACCAAGAGCAAATGGTTTAAATTAATCCATCTGAGCTGCCACCATTGGCCTTAAAGAGCTGTTTAGTATTGAAAAAAGTAGACCGATCACATCAGAAATCTAAGCAAGTAAAACTATCAACCAACTGTGAATTATATTGAATCACTGAGGCCATTCCTAAAAGAAAGAAGCACTGAAAAAGTTAGAGGTTTATATACTGTATGCTGAAAACAATAGTGGAATAACTGCAGATCTGCAAAGCAAAGCAAAAAGGTGCCAACTTGCATTAAAGCATCAGTAGCCTTTACCCCAGTGATGAATAAAACATGACATTTGTGCTTGGACAATAAATCAAAATGACATCCAGTTTTGTTTAGTTTTATCATTGTTTCTTTTATCCTCAAAACGTTGTTCCACAGAACACTCTAAACGTATCTTACTCACACAAGATATGCAGCATTACACTATTCTGCTTTTTTCCCATCCATCCATCCATCCATCCATCTTCTACCGCTTTTCCGGAGGTCCGGGTCACGGAGGCAGCAGTTCAAGCAGAGAAGCCCAGACTACCCTCTCCCCAGCCACCTGCTCCAGCTCTTCAGAAAGGATACCAAGGGGTTCCCAGACCAGCTGGGAGACATAGTCTCTCCAGCGAGTCCTGGGTCTGCCCCGTGGTCTCCTCCCAGAGCCCGAAACACCTCAGGTGGGAAGCGTCCAGGAGGCATCCTGATCAGATACCCATACCACCTCAACTGGCTTCTTTCAATGTGGAGGAGCAGCGGTTCTACTCTGAGCCTCTCCAGGATGACTGAGTTCCTCACCCTTTCTCTGAGGGTGAGTCCGGCAATCCTATGAAGAAAGCTCACTTCAGCCGCTTGTATCAGCAATCTCATTCTTTCGGTCATTACCCAAAGATCAGGACCATAGGTGAGGGTAGGAACATAGATTGACTGGTAAATCGACAGCTTTGCATTAGAGCTTAGCTCCCTCTTCACCACAACAGACTGGTACAACGTCCGCATCACTGCAGATGCTGCTCCAATCTGTCTGTCAATCTCTCGCTCCATTCTCCCCTCACTCGTGAATAAGACCCCAAGGTACTTAAACTCCTCCACTTGGGGCAGGAGCTTGTCCCCAACCCGGACAGGACAAATCACCTTTTTCTGGCTGAGGACCATGGACTTGGACTTGGAGGTACTGATTGTCATCCCAGCTGCTTCACACTTAGCGGCAAACCATCCCAGTAAGACCAGTTGGTCATTGCTGGATAAAGCCAGCAGGACAACATCATCTACAAACAACAGAGATGAGATCCTGTGGTCACCAAGCATGACACCTTCCATTCCCTGGCTGTGCCTAGAAATCCTGTCCATAAAAATTATGAACAGGATCGGTGACAAAGGGCAGCCCTGATGGAGTCAAACTCCCACTGGGAATGAGTCTGGGAATGAGACCCGAGTGTTGACAATATGAACCAAACTCACAACGGTCGTACATAGACCGAATAGCTTGTAACAACAAGCCAGATACCCCATACTCGCGAAGCACCCCCTCACAAAAAAACACAAGGGATGCGGTCGAATGCCTTCTCCAAGTCCACAAAACACATGTAAACTGGTTTGGCAAACTCCCACGAACCCTCGAGGATTCTCAAGGAGGTAAAGAGATGGTCCGATGTGCCACGGCCAGGACAAAAACCACATTGCAACTCCTGGATCCAAGGTTTGATCAAAGGCCGGACTCTCCTCTCCAGTACCTTGGCATAGACCTTCCAAGGGAGGCTGAGGAGTGTGATCCCTCTAAAGTTGGAGCACACCCTCCTGTTCCCTTTTTTGAAGAGAGGAACCACCACCCCGGTTTACCATGCCAAAGGCACTGCCCCCGACCTCCACGCAATGTTGCAGAGGCGTGTCAACCATGACAGCCCTACAACATCCAGGGCCTTGAGGTACTCAAGGCGAATCTCGTCCACCCCTGGGGCCCGGCCACCAAAGAGATTTTTAACCACCTTGGTTACCTCAGCCCCTGTGATAGGCGAATTGTCCCCCTTCTCCACAAGCCCTGCTTCCTCTGTGGAAGGGGTACCAGTGGTATTGAGGAGACTCTCAAAGTATTCCTTCCACCGCCCGGCAATATCCTCTGTCGAAGTCACCATACAGTGTGGACAGGGAGCTGCTTCCCCCTCCTGAGCCACCGGACAGTTTGCCAGAATCTCTTCGACGTCGACCGAAAGTCTTGTTCCATGGCCTCACCAAACTCCTCCCATACCCGAGTTTTTGCTTCAGCAACCACCCGAGCTGCACTCCGCTTGGCCTGCCAGTACACCTCAGCTGCTTTGGGAGTCACACAAGCCAACCAAGCTTGATAGGACTCCTTCAGCTTTATGGCCCCCCTCACCACTGGTGTCCGCCACTTGGTTAAGGGGTTACCACCACGAGATGCCCTGATGACCTTGCGGCCGCAGCTCTGGACAGCTACTTCAACAATGGAGGTGGAGAACATAACCCATTCAGACTCCATGTCTCCAGACTCCCTCGGAATGTGGTCAAAGTTCTTCTGGAGGTGGGAGTTGAAGACCTCCCTGACAGGAGACTCAACCAGATGTTCCCAGCACACCCTCACTATATGTTTGGGTCTACTAGGTCTGAATGGCATCCTCCCCTGCCATCGGACCCAACTCACCACCAGGTAGTGATCAGTTGACAGCTCTGCACCTCTCTTTACCCGAGTGTCCAAGACATACGGTCGCAGGTCTGATGACATGATAACAAAATTGATCATTGACTTGCGACCTAGGGTGTTCTGGTGCACATATGGACACCCTTATGCTTGAACATGGTGTTCATTATGGACAAACTGTGGTTAGCACAGAAGTCCAACAACTGAACACCACTCGGGTTCAGATCGGACAGGCCGTTCCTACAAATCACCCCCCTCCAGGTTTCACTGTCGTTGCTCACATGCGCATTGAAGTCCCCCAGTAGAACAATGGAGTCTCCAAGAGGAGCACTCTCCAGCACCCCAGTCAGAGACTCCCAAAAGGGTGAGTACTCTTAACCATCATTTGGTGCATAGGCACAAATGATGGTTAGGACCCGTTTCCCAACCCGATGGCACAGGGAAACAACCCTTTCATCCTCCGGGGAAAACTCCAATATAGAGGTAGCAAGGTGGGGGGATACAAGAATACCCACCCCTTCTCATCGCCTCTCACCTGGGGCAACTCCAGAGTAGGCCAAGCTTCAGCCCCTCTCCAGGAGACTGGTTCCGGAACTGGAGCTGTGTGTTGAGGTGAGGTTGACTATATCTAGCCAGTGTCTCTCAACCTCATGCACCAGCTCTGGCTCTTCCCCACCAGGGAGGTGACATTCCACGTCCCAAAAGCCAGTTTAGGAAGCTTGGGATCAGATCGCCAAGGTCTCTGTCTTTGACCGCCACCTGATCCACATAGCACCAGACCCCCATGGTCCCTCCTGCAGGTGGTGAGCCCACTGGAGGGCAGACCCATGTAACTCCTTTGGGCATAGCCCGGCCGGGTCCCATGGGCGGAAACCCGGCCACCAAACACTAGCCATCAAGCCTCTCCCCCAGGCCTGGCTCTAGGGTGGGGACCCAGTATTCCCATACCGGGCTGGGTACACTGAATCCTTGTTTTAGCATTCATCATGTGAGTATGTTGGATTGTTCTTAGTCTGGTCCTTCTCCCAGGACCAGTTTATCTAGCCCTACCAGAGGTAAATTGCCCCAGACAACATAGCTCCTGGGATCACTAGGGCATGCAACCCGCCCACCACAATAAGGTGACAATCCATGAGAGTTGTTTTTTTTTTTTTTATCTGCAAATTAAAAATAAGCATTTCAGCAGAGGCTGCCTGACTGATTCAGAAAAAAGGATAAACCTAAAGTGTGATTTAGGCATTCCTTCAAAATGAAACATATCAGTCCCTGTTCTTTTAACTATATTAACTGTTGCTGTTCTTCTAGCTGCACAAATCAAGAACAGACTTCACTGAGAAAAGTAGTAACGGATGCAAAACAGTAAAACAGAACCACTGTGTTTGTCAGGTTAAGGACTGTGGCTTCTCTAATACTGTGATGTCTTCATTCACTTCTAAGTTCACTCAATCAGTGCTTACATCCTCCCTCACTTTCTGTTTAAAAAAATGATTCAGAATGCCCACAGGAACTATCCGGTTGAATCTAAGTCCTTTTCCTTATTATACAGTGGTGTGAAAAAGTATTTGCCCCCTTCCTGATTTCTCTCTTTTTTTTGTATGTTTGTCACACTTAAATGTTTCAGCTTATCAAACAAATTTAAGTATTAGACAAAGAAATTAAGGTGTTTATTATTAAGGGAAAAAAAATCCAAACCTATATGGTATTGTGTGAAAAAGTTATCCCCCCCCCCCAAAAAAAAGGGAGGGGGTACAAAGGAAATACACATAAAAAGGATGAATTCACATTTCCCAGGAAAATACATGTTAACTATATTAATTTGTTGTTCATTTTGAGAACCTCAAGTTGCTCCAGGTGGGTCAGACCAGCGCCATGCATAGCAGCTCTGCTGCCACCAGTGTGTGAATGGGTTGATAGTCGAATCTGTAAAGTGCTTTAGCCATCCAGAGATAAGATAAAAGTATTATATAAGTGAACGCCATTTACCATTTTTAATTGAAAGTTAAACAATTTTTTTCAGTTTAAGTTTAAAGGACAACTAGCATGCAGTGTTTATCCTTCCCTAGTCTTTACCCACTGAAAGTAATTGTGTTCTTCAATTAACATGTCCCCCATTCATCCCTCCTCCAGACAGACTTGTCTATTTTTTTAGGGGGAGGGGTACTTTCCATTGCTTTGGAAGGTTGACCCCAGGCATTTCAACTCATCTACCTTCACTGCTTTTACTCTTTACACGCTCATAGTCACACCTCCCTCCATTTCATTCACACAAATGTGTTCTGTCTTGCTTTGAATGACTTTCATTCTTCTATCCAAGGCATACCTCCACCTTTCCAGATTCTCTTCCGCCTGCTCCCTACTCTGACTACAGATCCCAATGTCATCTGCAAACATCATGATCCATGGAGACTCCTGCCTGATCTCGTCTGTCAGCCTTTCCATCACCATGGCCAAAAAAAAAAGGGGCTCAGAGCTGATCCCTGATGTAATTCCATCATCTGTCAGTCCTACAGCACACCTCACCACTATCTCACTGTCCTCATATATGTTCTGCACCACCCTCACATACTTCAACTTCCTCACACAGTACCACACTTCTACACTTCACTTTTCTTATTATCTCTTTTCTTTTATCAGCAGTCTTCTTGCTCTGAGGTTTTTGGCAACCAACACACAAAGCAACCCTTGATATTAATGGTCATTCTGATGTTTGATTATTAACTGCACTAAAATGTTGCGGTTTTATTCAGAATTTTGGATATATCAAGAATTAAAGCAGCACTTTCCTGTTCCGGGTGGGAACACTAGTGCTGTAGTCGAGACCAGACCAAGACCAGAGTCTCCCAACACCAACACCAAGTCAAGACCAAGACCAATGTAGGTTTTGGTCTTTGTCTTGGTATCAGCTTGGTCTTGGGAGACTCTGGTGTTGACAAAATCTTGACTACAACACCAAGGAACACTGAAAAAACTAGAACTATTGTGACTATGACTTCAGTCCCAACAACGAATCACAGAGAGCTTAGCTGTTGGTGGCTAAAGTTGTGCACTGTTATTCGCTTTCGGGATTCAGGTCGTAGTTGCCATCATTGGGTCTTTTCAGTGTTCCTACAAAGAACAGAGCTGTTGCATTTGTAGAGACAGCTCTGTTGCATTGCCTGGGGGAAGTGACAGTCAAAAGAAACATTATTTTAAGATGAAAATCTTACTGCTTTAAGAGACACAAAGATCTAGGCTGCACGATTTAAGAAAAATGTGTGATTGTGACTATGACCCTAAATATTGCAATGTCAGTTATGTATGGGGGGGGGGGGTGAAAAGTTCATAGGCTGAAAAGTTCATGGTGGTCAAATTTGACCAAATGTGGTTTATTTTTTAGACCCTGGAGAGACTGCTCCTTGCTCACCTCCGCCCCCTGGTGGAACCAGCGATGGATCCACTCCAGTTCGCCTACCAGCATGGCATTGGGGTGGAGGATGCGGTGATCTTCCTCCTTCACCGTTCTCTGTCCCACCTGGAGAAGCCCGGGAATATGGTGAGGATCATGTTCTTTGACTTCTCCAGTGCTTTCAACACCATCCAACCGATGATCCTGAAGGACAAGCTGCTGTGCGCAGGGGTGGACCAGCACCTGTCATCATGGATCCTGGACTACCTCACGAACCGGCCTCAGTTTGTGAGAACCCGGGACTGTGTGTCCGACACGATCATCAGTAGCACGGGGGCCCCCCAGGGAACGGTGCTGGCTCCCTTCCTGTTCACTCTTTATACTGCGGACTTCTCACACAACACAACACACTGCCATCTACAGAAGTTCTCTGATGACTCTGCGATCGTTGGCCTCATCTCCAATGGAGATGAAGCTGAGTACAGAGGGCTTATCCAGGACTTCGTGGACTGGTGCCATCGGAACTGCCTCCAGATCAACGCGAGGAAAACTAAGGAGCTGGTGGTGGACTGCCGCAGGCATGGGCAGCCCCTCACAGTACCAGTAAATATACAGGGAACAGACATCGAGATGGTGACATCCTATAAGTACCTGGGTATTCATCTGAACAATAAACTAGACTGGTCACACAATACTGATGCACTCTACAAGAAGGGACAGCGCAGGCTGTTCCTGCTGAGGAGACTCAGGTCTTTTGGTGTACAAGGGGCGCTGCTGAAGTCATTCTATGACACGGTGGTGGCATCAGCCATCACTTTTGGAGTGGTCTGCTGGGGCAGTGGCATTACTGCAGCCGATAGGAAGAGACTGAACAAACTGATTAAGAAAGCTAGCTCTGTCCTGGGGCAGCGCCTTGATCCGATGGAGGAGATAGGAGAGAGAAGGACGGTGGCTAAACTGTCATCTCTGCTGGAGTCCGAGTTCCACCCTATGCAGGACATACTGAATGCACTGAGGAGCTCATTTAGCAGCAGACTACATCATCCCAGGTGCACAACCGAGAGGTTTCGTAGGTCCTTCCTACCAACGGCTGTCAGACTGTACAACCTAAGCAGGGCTGCTCGCAGAGATAGCAAAAAGACGTAACAAACTAATAGTTTTTTGAATGCAAAAGATGCAATAGACTTACACAATGGTCCCCTCCGGCATACAACTAGGAACATACCGGTCGCTATGGAGGGTGAGAATATGTATGGGCACATAATCATACCATGTAGGATAACTAAGTAGACGGTTATGCTGTTTCATTCCATCTAGCAACAATGCTCTGCACTGTGTGTGTTTATATATTTGCATATTTATTCCATCTAGCTACAATGCTCAGCACTGGGTGTGTTTATATATTTATATATCTACATATTATTCCATCTAGCTACATTGCTCCGCACTGTGTGTGTTTATATACTTGCATATTTATTCCACCTAGCTGCAATGCTCCGTACTGTGGGTGTTTATATATTTAGTAGTAGTAGATTAGTTTATTTGACAGGGACAGTGCAATAAACATAGACAATTAATCAAAGACAATCAATCTGATGTGTTGCACATAGAGTGTATAGCTATTAGCTAATTTGCAACTCTTGTCCCTGGATGGGCTTTAGAAAAAAGAATCAAGATAAAAAATATACACAATAACCACATACATCAATGCAGAAAAATTATAAATACACAATTATAAATATTATAAATATTATAAATACACAAATATAACAGCCTGACTCACATTTAACATAAATATTATAAATATTATAAATACACAAATATAACAGCCTGACTCACATTTAACACATATAACATAACTCACATTTGCCTATTTCAGGCCTTCCTCCCTCCGTCACTCACTATAAACAAACACATTTATTCCTTCCCTTCATTCACTCTCACTTTGCAGACAATTAATTCATACATGAGTACATTCTTGTTTATTTTTCAGCCAGTTTTTAACATAATTTACACAATTTACATATTTATTCCATCTAGCTACAATGCTCTGCACTGTGTGTTCATATATTCATATATTTATTCCATCCAGCTACAATGCTCTGCACTGTGTGTCTGTGTGTGTGTGTATATATATATATTTTATAGTAATACGTACATATGTTTATTAGCTGCTCTTGCTTGCTTGTTTTTTTTCTTGCCTTCTGATTGTTGCTCTGAGTGTTGCTATCCCTGTGCTGTTGCAATCCTGGAATTTCCCCGTTGTGGGACTAATAAAGGCTTATCTTATCTTATCTTATCTTATCTTTTTCAACCACAGGAATCCAAGCACTGCAACACTGATGGAAGAAGTGTGTGGACCAAAGAGGAGACTATGTTGAAAAACAAACCACATTTGGTCAAATTTGACCACTATGAACTTTTCAGCCCCCCCTCGTAGATTCACTAACAAAAGAAACACACAGGATATAAGTCGGACCCATATAGCGTAATACAAATATTCTAAATTGGCCTGTAATACCCATTCTAAAAAAAAGACAAACACAACATGACCCCACAATTCTCATCTTGCATCAATTTAAGGATCTTAGAGGCTGCGGGGATTTAAGGAATTTGTTATTGCAAAATGCCAATAATGAAGAAATGGGCACATTCCTGACTTGCCTAGCCTTGCCAAAAAAACCTTTCTTTGTCAAACATATAAAGAATCCACCACTGAACTTACATAACCAAGACACACTCTTCATTTTTTTGTCTTGTTTTTTCTGAAGCCACCGCAGAAAACAAACTGGGCATGATTTATATTACATTTCTTTATTTTTGCTCACAAATCCTCTCTCATCCTTCCAGGCTGAATCAGTCTGATAATTCATCTGTATTAAGTAGTTTTTAGGAGAATATAAGCTTTGTCAGAACCTGGCGTAGAGTCATGAGTCATTTTCATCCTGCCAAGGCATGAAAATGTACATTGGTAATAGCTGGTTTACTCATGAAAATAAGACAAGGTGGGTCATGTTCTAAAGATGTGGTTTCACTCACATTTGAGGTAATGCTATCTCCTCCCCCTACATGGATTTTTTGATCTGTTAAAGCTTGTGTGAGATAGTTCTTTGATTCTCTGTCGCCAAATGATTTTTTAGGATGATTCAGTTTAGGCAGAGCTTTGCTGTCTTTTATGAGAAAGGTCAGTGAAAATGTCATCATATCCCTTTAATGCTTATTCTAGGGTTAGGGTAGGTGTGAAAACCACTTTTTTAATTTTAAACCAGCCTCCACTTCAACAAGGCTGAAGGGATTTGCTTCGACAGAATACAGACTATTCCTGAGAACTAATGTGAGACCATAAGGGTTGGTTTGTGCTCAGATTAATCCTTCAGATGTTGGATGGGGTTAAAGTTGTGACTCTGTGTGGGCCAAACAGGTTCTTCTACATCAAACCTGGACAACCACTTTTATTTCTAGATGCATGATTAAGTTTCCATTAATACTAAATTGATCCTCACGATACCAAAGGTTAGTTCAAATGAAAGTTTTCAAATGACAAAAAATACAAAATCCACATAAGATCCTACATCCCTGGGTGATGTGATGAAGAGGTAAAATTTTGTATGATGTGTCACAAAGGCCTATCAATGTTAGGAACATTGGAAGCTGGAAGTAGGAGTTTTTATTTGCACCTGTCTCCAGGAAGCAAAGCAGCCACAGTGCATCACTGAGGCACTGCCATGCTTCACTGTAGGCAGGGTGTTCTTTTCAGCATATGCTTCATTCTTCATCTTCCAGACATAACGCTGATCCATAGGCCCGAAAAGTTTCAGTTTGGTTTTAGCGCTCCACAGAACAGAATCCCCAAACCTCTTTGGCTTATTTATATGTTTTTTTTTTAGCATATTGGAGCCAGCTTTTCTTATGCCTTTAGGTCTGTAGTGGTGTATGTCTTGGAGCTCAGGCATGAAACCCTTCAGAGCCTTCCTGTGGCTGCTGCCACCAAGTCTTGCTGCAGGTCTTTTGCAGTGAGTCAAGTGTTGTTGACCACCTGTCTTCTCAGAATTCTGGTGGCAGCCGTTGATAGCTTCATTGTTCTGCCACATCCAGGTAGTGTAGCCCCTGTTCCTTTAACGTTAAACTTGCAAACTATGCTTCCAACTGTATCTCTAGGAACATCTAGTGCCTTTGCTATCTTTTTGTATCCTTCTCCTTGTTTATACAAGGCAATGATCTCTTCTCTGAATTTTTTGGACAATTCTCTTGACTTAGCCATATTTCTTGCAATACAATGCAACATGCAATCAAACGTCACCGTCAACAGTCCAGGTATTTGAGGTGTTCTATCTCAACCACACCTGATGCAGCTAATGAAGCGTTTGATCGGTCGCATCAGGTGTGATTGAGACCACCTGAAAAATTTTAGATTTTGCCAATAAACCAGAAATGCAGCGGGGATTGAATAACTTTGATTGCAACTGTATGCTTTGATATTTGGTTTGAAATTGTCAGCAGAGGAACTCTTTCAAGAACTACAGTACATTATTTGACTGCCTTTTGTCCTGACTTAGTTCCACCATGACAAATCACATGATATATCACATGACATAATCACACAAGGTTTGATGACATAATCACACAAGGACAGCAGCATGTCAAAGTGACCTTAGCAAGATGAACGGCATCTTTTATGGTGTAACAGCAGACTTAAAAACAACATTATGACTTCAGAATATGCTCATCAAAAAGCAAGAAGATGGAGAGCTATGAGAAGAAATTTCAGGTGACAAATATAAGTACAGCAGCAGTCCAGACTCAAAGAGAAGCACTGCCACAGAAACACAGGAGAGAAAATAAATACTCTTGTTCTGTAAATTGCTTTTGGTCATGAGAGTTGTGACCAGGATGCTGCTGATGAAGTCTTAGCCATTTTTACACACTGAAAGACTCCAGTACCATCAGTGAGTCCCTGTTACTTGGGGATTTTCTGGGACAAAAAGGGATTTTTTTTTTACAAAACCAAGAACTCGATCTCTTAATGGGTGCCCAAAGTTAGAAATAATGTGCCCAAGGTTAGAAATACCCTGGGATAGTCCCTGATGAGAAAAGTTCCTGTAGTGGAAACATTTCCACAACAAGCATAAAGTCTGGGTTGAAGAAAAAAAATGAAGACTTGAACTCTGCAGAAAGAAGTGGCCCATTGTGTCATGATTCCGAACGCGGGTCAGAGCCATGCTCAGGTCTCAAGGTTTTGCTGCCCATTTTCTGTATATGTATTTGTTCTTGATTTTTCTTCCATTATGGTTTGTGCTTTTATTTTGACAGCGCCATTATGTGACATCCTCCTGTCAAATCTTTTAGCGGATTGTCACAACTGTTTAGTTGTCTTTAATTACTTTTTCACTCATGCATCCACACCTGATTTACATTTGGGTTTCCCCCTTATTATTATTTAAGCTCGCTTGTGGGGTCATTCCTCGCAGCGACCTTCTCTGTGCTCAGACAGGAATCCCCGTTTGATGCCTGTTTATTTCTGCTCAGTTCTCAGCCTCGCCTGTCAATTTGTAAGTTACCCTTCATGGTTATTTTTCTGTCTCCTGTAAGTTACCCTTTATGGTTATTATCCGTGTTCTTTATTATTAAATGTGCAAAGTCACAGCTGGCGATTGATGTCTTATTTCTGCCCTGAAAGGGCCAATTATGACAGAAAGTCGCTGCCAGTAGGTGCCAGCGGCTGTGGGTTTTGCAGTTTTTTTCTCTTTTTTTTCCCTGTCGCTCTATTTTTCCCCTTTTCTGGGTGTCCACTTTTTCTGGAATGGCAGCGATTGTCACGCCTTAATGGAGATTGATGATCTTCTAGCCATATCTCGTAAATATTCCACTCCGAAGGACGCTCTGTGCTACCTGAACTTCGCGGAGGCGGCTGTGCTGCGTCATCCTTGCCTCTCGGAGCATGCCGAAGGAACAGAGAGGACATCCCTGGTGATGACTCTGCAGTGGGAGAACTGTGAGTTGGCGAAGAGTTCCACCAGGAAGCCTAGATCTGTGCCGATGGGAAGGCGCTCCCGGGCCTTGGTCCAATCGGCTCCTTGCCAGGCTCCAGCTCCAGCTCCTGCTCCACCTGCTCCAAGACACCACCTCCCGGCGCAGACCTCCACTCCTCCCCGAGACATGGCCGTACCGAATTGAATGGAGGAGAGTCACCGGGTGAAGACGCCACAAACCTCCCATCATTATCCAGCTACAGGCCGTTGGAGGAACTCCTCCGCCTCTCAGCCAGCAGCTTCCTCATTGCTGCATCAAAAGGGTACCACATCAGCTTCCTCCTCTAGGTTTTCCTCACCGGCTGTCTCGTCAGATCCCTCTTTCTGGGTCGTCGCTGCCGTCCCCCTCTTCTCCACGGAGTCTCCTCTCACTGCTGAGGGCCCGGCTGTCTCTTCTCTAGTTTTTTCCATCATCGAGGCTGCAGGGGTGGCTCCTCCATGTTCTCCAGGGGGGCCCACAACCACCGCAGCCACAGAGAGGGATGACTCTTGGCCTGCTGCAGCAGAACCACCATGCCCCGGGAACACAGGCAAGTGCTTTTTTGTTCTTTATCACCAACATATGAATTACCTTGACTGATTCCTGGTGGTGAGGCTCAGTTTTTGCAGTCCACTGAGTCCTCACTGCCTGCTGCAGATAATTTTCCTTCACCTGCTCCCGCCATGTCTCCTCCTATTTCCCCTGAGTGTCCACTGGTCCCAGGATCGAGCCGCTGGATGATGGAGGAGCCTGCAGCCCTGTAGAACTTGGCCCCAGCCCTGCAGCCACAGCCCCGATGGGGGGAGAGCACTGCCTGCGACCTGAAGCCTGCGACCTGAAGCCTGTGACCTGAAGCCTGTGACCTGAAGCCTGCGCCGACAACTGAGCATCCCCTGGCTTCAGCTATGCGAGATGCCGCGCCAGTGGTGAGACAACCTCCAGCTGCCATGCTGGATGAGCCACCTGTGTCGGTCACTTCGCCTGGAGGTTCGAGAACTGCACTAACCACTATGCCTGCTGTAGGGTCTGCCACAGCAGAGTCAAAGTTAGACCTCAAGAGGACCTGGCACAAAACATCCTGGCCTGGATCGACAGAGTCCTGGACGGTGGTGGAGCTTGAGCTCAGGCAAGTGCTCTTCTTTGTTTTTACTTTTTCTGTTTTGGAGAGATCTTTCCTGGCTCTTGGTGGGGAGGGCCAAGTGCAGCCATCAGCTGCACCTGAACTTGCCTCGCGGGGCTCCACTTCTGCCGGTAACCCTGATTCTGTTTCTTTGTCCTTCTTGTTGGAGTCTCTCCTCAGGGTCACCGAGGGTCATCCAACATCACCGGAGGTCTCCGTGGGTCCAGCCTCATCACTCAAGGTCTCCGTGGGTGCTGCCCCTTCGGCTGAGGTCTTCGCGGGTGCAGCTATGTCCCAGCCCAGTTCCACCGTGGATGTGGCTACGTCCCAGTCTGGGTCTACTATGGGTGCGGCTACGTCCCAGTCTGGGTCCACCGTGGGTGCGGCTACGCCCCAGTCCAGGGCCACTGGGGATGCTGCGAGTCCTCTGTCTACATCCGGTTCCATCGCGGTTTGTTCTCCGCCTGAGTTTGTCGGTGATCATCCACCTTCCTCACCTGGGTCCTTTGTTGGTCCGCCATCCCCTTTGTCGGGTTTCCATCTCCTGGCTTCAGTGGTCCGCGGTAAGCACGGGTTCCATCTGCCGCCTCCAGGGGGAGGTGCGTGGTGCTTCACGGCCTGTTGGCCCAGAGATGTGGGAAAGCTGCCTGACGAACTCTCTTGTTTGCTTGGGTGGCTTCAGAATTCAGGAAGGCCACCCGATGGACTCTTTCCTCCATTTTGGTGGCTCTTGAGACCTGGTAGGCCACCCGACCTTTTCTACCTGATGGTCGGGTGGAGTTGGGACTTTGGTAGACCACCGAAACTGTTCCCTTGTTCACTCAGTTTAGCCTGGGTTTCATACCACTTTATTTGGTCAGTGTTGTGGGTCATGTGTATTTTGTTTTGTTTGTTTTTGTGTCTCTCCCTCCAGGCCTGGATCCCCCCCACCCCCACCCTTCTGGGGTCTGTTTTTCGGGTTATTCCTGTTGGGGGGGGGGGGTCTTTTTGTGGTTTTTTGGACGTTACGTTAGGGTATCTTGGATCCACCCCTTAAGGGAGGGGCACTGTCATGATTCAGAGCGCGGGTCAGAGCAGTGCTCGAGTCTCAAGGTTTTGCTGCCTATTTTCTGTATATGTATTTGTTCTTGATTTTTCTTCCATTATGGTTTGTGCTTTTATTTTGACAGCGCCATTATGTGATTTCCTCCTGTCAAATCTTTTTGCGGGTTGTCACAGCTGTTTAGTTGTCTTTAATCAATCCTTCCAGGATGTTGTGGGATGTTTTTATGATTGTTGCGGACCAAAAAGCCTGAATTCGGGGGAGCTTTTTTAAAAAGTTGCGGGGAAAGTTGCAATGTTTTTAGAGCATTTTCTGCACTAAAAGATGTGGGAAGAATTCCAAATTTTAAAGCAGATGCTTTTTTCCAGTTTACTGCAGTGATATTCTATATAACAATACAAGAAAAGTACAGGATTGCCAAAATTGTCCTATTATAGTGATTTGTAAATTAAGCAGAAACTTTTGCTATACAGAAAAACTCTTGTTCCACAGCAAATACAAACATTAACACAATATCCATTACAACAGCTAAATTGCATTGAATGCTTGTTCAAGTGTAGAGATTTGGAAATTATTGGCAGCACCTTTATTTGAAAACTCCCTGTGGTTCCCAACCACTCTGTACCGAGCAGAGAGGAAAAAATAAATTATTCTGTTGCACTGTATTGGCTATTGGAGTCTATTGGAGGCTATTAAAATTACAGAATATTCTCTGTCTTTCCATGCCTACCTGTCTGCATGTCGGGCTTCACACACACACACACACACACACACACACACACACACACACACACACACATCTTTCATGGCGGGGGTGGGGGGGTGCATTTGTTCGTCCACAATGGAGATTCAGTTTTAAAGCTCACTGACCAGATGTAGTAATGGCTTTACCTCTAAAGATGTTCAAACACTCGCTGTAATGTAGTGTACTCTCCTCACGCATGCTCCCGCAATGGGGTGCTTTTGGGCAGGCACATGCTTTTCAACACAAACCCAGCGCTTCGCACACACGGTCAGGATGGAGACGTGGCAAGGCATCCACGGGTAGGCTGGGGTAGATGGAGGAAGGGACGGTGATGAAAACCTCACGGGTGAGTGGTTTTTTTTTTAAATCACACTGTTTGCAGATGTGTTACGTTACTCGCTGTAAACTATGAATTCACTACTCACTGTAAACACAGAAGTGAACATGGTGTAACGATGCATTTGAATGGTTAGACTGAACGTGTCAGCGCCAGTTAGACAAATTTGATTTGTGAAATTGGCGGAAGTTGACGAGGATTGGCCAAAATTGCGGGAAAGTTGCGGTGATGGGACAAAATTGCGAGGTCGCACAATTGTTGCTGTTCTTAATTTTCTGCTCTGTGCGTAATCATTCTCCAGGATTTTTTGGTTCACTTCCAGTGTGGGAATCAAACATCACTGATGTGGTGTCAAAAAGTAAATGACATTTAATGGGATTTTATGTTATTTTAATGGAGAGAGCTGTAACAGTCAAAATATAATCACCCGTCATTTTATTTATATGATGATTCATTAATAGTTTTTTTTTAATTCCATCCACATTCACATTTTAATTGCGGACTTAGTGTTGGAGTCCATAACATTATTTTAAAAATTTTTTAGATGAATGAATGAATGAATGAATGAATGAACAGGGGAAAAGGGTATGCAGAAGAAACAACATAGGAATATAAAACGAAAATAAACACTGAAACATATGTCCAAGGGAGATGTATTCACTCCAGAAGCAGGCCCAGAACAGCAGGGAGCCTCCACAAACACTGATCTTTATATGAGCGTCACCTGATGCTGATGTCAGCTAAACTGTGCTGAGTATTTCTCTGATTGTTCAAAACGTCTGTAAAAGTTTATCCAAATGCTATAGAGTGAACCCAGCTTTAACTTAGGCTGACTTAGGTAAACTCTGCATAACTTAGCCCAGAGCTCAGGAACTTTTACAAAATGAGGACAACTTTCACCAATGTTTATTTCCAAATGTCGGCAAATTTTCAGCAGGCCGAAAATTTTCAAAGAGCACAACTTTTGGCAGCGTTTGTCAACAAACACCAGCAATCATTAACTTTTGCCAGCAGAGCCAGATGTTTGCCAAAATGTCAGTAAAAGTCGGTCCAAACGTTGTAGTGTGAATCCACCTTTAAGAAATTAAACAGAATTTAACTAACGTACATTACTATTTGGCTGATCTAACCAAGTGTGAAAAGGATTTTTACATCAATTCAGAGTTATTAAGCAGTACTGTGCACACAACTGGCTAGAAGTGACATATGACACGTCCCTCTCAGCATCAGCGGCCGTTCGGTGGAGAGAGTGGAGAACATCAAGCTCCTCGGAGTGCAGATCTCGCAGGACCTGACCTGGAGCAAGAATTCCTTGGGGATCAGGAAGCGGGCCCAGCAGAGACTGCACTTCTTGAGGAAACTCAAACAGGCCTCTCTCCCCATCTGCATCCTCAGAACCTTCTACAGAGGTGTGGTGGAGAGTGTTCTGACGTACTGCATTGCAACATGGTACTCCAGCTGCAGTATGTCAGACAAAAAGGCCCTGCAGAGGATAGTTAAGGGAGCTGAGAGGGTAATTGGAGTTTCCCTCCCCTCTGTCCAAGAACTTTTTCAGAGCCGTTGTAGGAGCAGGGCACTGAACATTGTCAAGGATTACTCTCACCCTCTGCATAAACACTTTGAACTGCTGCCATCTGGCAATCGATTCCGGAGCATCAGAGGTAGAACCACCAGACTGATTAACAGCTTCCTTCCACAAGCTGTTAGGATGCTGAACAGTTGATCTGGAATCTCTCATACATACTACTGCACCTTATGGACATTATGTATATTATATGTATATACAGTAGTTCTAGTTAGTTTCAAGTGTGTCTCAGGGATGTGTGAATGGCTGTGTTGGGGTGGGGGTGAGGGTGTGTGTGAGTGTGTCTTAAATTATGTTCTTTTTACTTACATGGATGCCTAGAGAAACGTAATTTCATCTTGCCTGTACTACAGTTGTATGTACAGCAACATGACAATAAAGGTTGATTTGCTTTGATTTGATATAGAAGTGCTACTAGATACAGCACATTTTACAGTTGGCTACTCTTTACTCTTTACTTTCTACTTTAAAGATGGCTACACCTAGTCACTGTACATCAGTGACTAGGTGTAGCCATCTTTAAAATAGACATCAAGTTGGTCTTGCCAGGGGTAGATCAACTACGTGAATGAAAATCCAACTTCACAACCCCTAAGTATTTTCCAATTAGCTCTAAGAAAAGGAACTCACCATAATGGTACCAGGTTACAAAATTGTTGAGAAATGGCTTTCTGTGAGTAATATGAGGTGAAAAAAAAAATCACTTTATTCAGTTGGAAAACAAAAGTGGTCAAATCTAAAACCTTAAAAAAGCTATTGAGCAAAATTATATGAAAAAAATACTTTTCATACTTTTGCAAGCTTTTCAAAATTCTTAATTAAGTTTATACACCTACTAGTACAGGAACAAAATTTTGTAACAAAAACAAAGTGTTTCCTTTGAATTAAAATCTCAAGTGGCAGTTTGAGGAGCTGCACCTTTGCCACTTCTGCGCTGGCCTAATGTTTTTAGGGTGCGCTCACACTGTAGTGCTTCTTCCAAACTCTCTGAAGTTTGACTCCCGAAGTCTGGAGCGATAAGTGTAATCGCTCCGTACTGTTCTGCAGGATGGATCATTT
Source organism: Pholidichthys leucotaenia (assembly GCA_020510985.1). Taxonomy (NCBI): domain Eukaryota; kingdom Metazoa; phylum Chordata; class Actinopteri; order Cichliformes; family Pholidichthyidae; genus Pholidichthys; species Pholidichthys leucotaenia. The sequence goes on along the minus strand of CM035840.1, from coordinate 327,140,335 downwards.
CCCCAGCTTCTGAAATTTAAAGCTTTTAGTTGGTAGAGGTAGTCTCAGGAATGGAACAAATGCAAATGTCGTTGGGGTAATGTGAAGAAGCTGCAATTCTTTTTTCAGAGATTCCTGGAGGAAGTCTGGAAACTGTGCTAAAAAAAAACCCAATATGAGTGGGGGCTGGTGCAGGCCTCCCACTGACAGATGAGCAGGGGGTCATTTTATTTTGCATGGAACAAATCACCCGGCACCAGTGAGAGCATGCCTTTAAGGACCACAAAGATTGTTGATTGGGAATAAAGTAACTTTTCTGCCTGAATGTAGGTCAGATACACTGAAATGACTCGAGGCTACAGCCTCAACAAGACTTTAGGAAATCCTTGGACTATAAAAGCCACACAGAGAAACAATAACCCTTTTTAGCCAGGTCACATTTCATCCTGTGCTTCTATGCATGAGTAAATGAATCCCAAATACACCTGCATTTACACACAAAAAAGCTTGTGATAATTTGACACACACTGGCTGTTCCAACACCTCCTGGCCTGCGTGCCCGCCTCTGGTGACGTCTGTTAAGAGAGCTCATCCTCTCTCCTCATAATCCCCCTGTATACTGGCCTTAGGGTGTGGACAAGCAAAACAGCAGAATGAGGCCTGTAGCAGCTTGCAGTGTCACAGGTAAAGCTGCGCCCATGTGCTACAACATCAAAGTCCTCACCAGGTGATTCAGCTGCAACTGTCAAAGGTGAAGACAGCAACACCCGAAGCTGCTGCTGCCATTTAGGGAAATCCTTGTTAACTACTGTTTAAAGTGCTCCTGTTATTTTCCACATCATGAATGAGTGGGGTTGTGAGTGACCACCTCAACGAGTTTCTGATTATCAACTTTTATTTTCAGCTAGGCCCTCTCTCATCCACCCAGTTTCAGCAGCCATTGCCTTGCTCAGACTTGCAATGGAGCATTATGGAGAAATCAGCCACTATTCAATCACCCCTCCATCTTTGTGTGGGAAATAAATGTGCCATGTATGCAGTAACACAAACAAATCATTATTTAAATGTGACAACATGCAGAGATACGTAAGAATAAAAAAATGAAAGGGAAAAAAACACAAAGGTCAGCCCAATGTCTTATCCTTGGTTGATATGTAAATCCGTTAAGCTTGCAGCATACAGCAGAGTGACATTGTGAACAGTGATTCAATTACATTCACAATACCAGAGTTACTATGTATCTACCAGGTCATAGCTTAGCTCAGTATAAGCCCGGTTAAATTTACAACTGAAGAAGTTTTAGGATCTGACAAAATTTTTTCATATTGCCATCTGAATGTTGGGAAATTCTGTGCATTGTCTGAACTGGTGAACAGCCATGAGTTGATGAACAATAAAGAGGGATTGTACAGGAAGCCTAAAATATCTTTAGAGGAATACACTGAATGGGTTTGGTACCCCTGAAGGGAAATTGTTTCATTTAGGAAAAAAGTCCCTACTCTTCTTCCCGAAAGCTGAAAGAATAAATCAGGGTGGGGTTTGCAGCATTGATCTATTCTGACTGTGTGAAGATGTTACACCTAGTCTTTGAAAATTTGGTAAAACTGGAAAATGTTGATCCTGGTTTTTGGTTGTACTGAAAATGGTTTGCAGAACCTGCATTTGCTTTATTTTGCGCAATGCATTTTTATTTTTATTTATTTATTTTTTTTATTTTGTATACTTTATTGATCCCCAGAGGGGAAATTGAGGGTATCCACCTGGATGGATGAAGCAGCCACGGTACGGCGTTATCCCTTTACCATTCACATACACATTCACACCTAGGGCCACTTTAGAGTCTCCAATTAACCTAACCCGCATGTTTTTGGCCTGTGGAAGGAAACCGGAGAACTCCCGGAGTAAGCCCATGCAGACATGGGGAGAACATGCAAACTCCACACAGATCACTGTTGGTCAGGGGCTGGGATTGAACCAGGGATCCCATGGCCAAGGGTGAGTTGCTGTGCTGCCGCAGTGCTAACCACTGCTCCACTTTTGCAGAACTTTTGACAAACAAGCAAATAAACAGAAGCACCAGCTTTATACTGATGTTTTACAATGGTTACAACTGTGGTGTAACATTGTTGTCTTGGCGTATTATAAGGACTTCAGAAGGGAAATTTGTTGTTTAGTTGCATATTTGCCTTTTTAATATTTCAGCTCACCAATTTGCCAAATCTTCACAGGTTTCACACCAGTAACACAGATGACTGTCTGAAGAAACCTCATCTTCCCCTGAAGCTTTAGGTAAAACCTTTAGAGCAGTGGTCCCCAACCTGTGGGTCGGGATCCACTGGTGGGTTGTGGGCCACTTGGTAGGGGGTCACAGAGAGCCACAGACAAAAAAACCCCAAAAACATTCTGTTCCTCTGTATTGACTATCAAAGTGTTTGATTTTGAAAAATTTACCGGATGTTCTCTTCCCAAATCACCCGGCTGACTTCCTGCCTATCACGTCTGCGCCAACTATTTCAGTAGTAGCAGTAAAAAAAATATTCATCATTAGAGAGTTTGAGCATTACTTTCTGAACACAAAAGACCACGACTCTTTTACAAGAATGCTGGCTGGTTTGGGCCTCCCTTCTATCAGCTGGTGTGTGATCACCTGTTTATGTTTTCAAGAGTTTGAGCACACCGCCCGGGACCACAAATTACGGTCGATCTATGCATGCATGGGGCAGAAGGTTGGGGACCACTGCAGTAGAGCACAACAACTGCACCAACTGCTATTACATTACACATTCCAACACCATCATTTACTCATATTAAAAGTGTGAGTGGGATCACTGAAATGATTCCTTGTTGTGCATGGTTGTCTAAGTACAGTATATTACCACAAGGGGTAAAACTGTAATTTTAGAATTCTCTTGAGGAACTACTAAGTTACAGTAGAACAGGTGTGCTCAACACATCGATCGCGATTGACTGGTAGATCGCAAAGACACTGTGGGTAGATTGCGTGACATTAAAAAAAAATAATTAAAAAAAAGTGTTTAATTCCATCACCTATCCTCCCATCTGTTCTCTTATTGGCATTGACCATTTCACTGATGTACAGGGCAGCCAATCAGGAGAGGTCCTGTCCTCTATGTGTCATAGGTCACCCTGCATGCGCAGTCAAACACATTAGCTAGCTACTGCTAAACTCCAGCCAGCTGTGACTGTGTTAGCGCTTCCAATTTCTATCAACTAAAGAAGGGATATTAAAAATGAGTGGGGGAGCTGAACCCAGTAAGAAGACAAAAACTTACCACATCCATGCGGAATGGAAGATTTTTTTTCACAGTGTCATTTTCGAAGTGTATTTGTCTGATCTGTCAATGTATTGTTGCGCTTCCAAAGAAGGGAAATGTGGAGAGGCACTTTCGAACCGTTCATAAAAACTACAACACTAACTTCCCTTCGAAAAGTGAGCTGAGAAAAAAAATGGTGAAGGACCTTAAATTCTCACAGAGGAAAAATATCCAAACATGAGGAAATATGCTACCCCCTTGACTGGATTATTTGGTTCTACTTATCTGTGCGAATCAGCCTTTTCCCACATTAAGATTATTAAGTCCAAATATCATTCCACCATGACTGATGGTCATTTGGAAGCCTGCATGAGACTAGCTACCAGCAGCTACTGTCCGGACTATGTAACCCTGGCTGACTCCATCCAGTGCAAGTCATCAGAGTAAGATAATGGTCGTAAATGTATTGAATTGTATTGTGCCATAAGAGTTCACACAGTTATATCATGTACGGCGTACATTCTACGCCAACATATATTTCCATATTTAGCATTTTTAAATGTAGGTAGATCCTTTTGACCGAATCATTTTAAAAGTAGCTCACAAGCCTAAAAAGTGTGGGCACACCTGCAGCAGAAGTATTACAAGTTTAGCTAGACTGGGATAAATTCAGAACCTTCAGTCAAGCTTACAATACGATGTGAAGCTGTATTTTTCATTTCCATTTATGTTTGTAAAGACTCATGAAAATGTACTACTGTGTATTACTCACTTTAAAAAAATAACTTCCTCTTAAAAGTGCAAGGTAATCCTTGAACTAACCAAAGTTAACATTACATTACTATTTTTTGTTGAAAAATCTCCTTCAGAGCCACAAAAGGCATTACACAACTGTTTTCACACGCCAGCTCATCATGACTCATCTATCCACCCATCTCCATGGATCAAATTCTTCACATAAAAGCCAAAGTGAAAAGAAGTGGACCTACCTGTCTTTGGATCTACATCAAAGAACGTCCGGTGAGATTCCACCATTTTGAATGACAGTGTCCCCTCAGAGGACGTGTCCACGTCTGTGGCTACCACCTGGATGACAGATGTGACCTTATCCACATTTTCAGGGACGGAAGCAAAATAGACCGGCCTGGAAAGTTCAGGAGCATTGTCGTTAACGTCCAGGACCTCAACAAAGACATGAGTCCAAGAGATGAGAGGCTCAGTCCCCAGATCGGTGACATAGACAGAGAGCCAGTAGTGAGGTGCCTTCTCACGATCCAGCACCTCTGTTGCACGAATCACACCTGGAAACCATAAACATATTTGATAGAGGGATTAAATGGTTCACTTGCAATACTGTTTTCATTTGTAAACAGCACACTAGTTTGCAACATGTAATTAAGCACCCACACACATTATAATCTGCCTTTTACAGTCTGGTAAAAAGGAAAGTCAAAAACTAAGCCAAAATTCAAAAGCAGTGTGTAAAAAAATTTAAGTACACCCTTACTGATTCCATAGAAATTATGAGAACTGTATGGCATGTGTTGAAGGGATACCTTAAGGAACATGGCAGCAAAATTTAGGTTTGCAAATTTACATTTGAACAAACCACAAGACTTCTGGATTAATGTCCATTGCACAGGCAAGACCAAAGAGGAGATGTCTGACCATAATGCACAGTGCAAAAACTAAACACTGCATATCCACACAAACATGCATATACACCTGTAGGGGCTTGTACTCTTATGGTGTTTTGGATTTTTCACACTGTGCATTATGGTCAAACATCTACACTTTAAAAATTTGCAAATTTGCAAAACTAAATTGTGCTGCAATGTTCTTTTTAGAGAGCAAAAGCTATCATTCGACACAAGCAATCTTAATTCCTATGAAAACAGTAAGGGTGCACTTTTTCATGCAGTTCTTTTGGATTTTGCCTTAGTTTACGACTTAATGTTCTGATCATGAAAACCTTGGTAAAAGGTATGCTTTCTTAAACTGTAGTTAACCTGTTGCACTCCGTGATACCGCGGGCGGTCACATCTCTGCGTCCTAGTGCGTCTCAGTGCGCACTGTGCGTCTCAGTGCGCAATGAAAAAAAAAAAGCTGCATTTCCGTTCTTCCAGTACAGACACAGCCGCGAACAGAAAGCCAAAGGAGTGTTTTGATTGGTTTAGATTTGATTGACCTCTCATTCAACTAATAAGAGCCTTGAATTGGGTTTCTGAAACTTAGAAGAACCAATGACTGAAAACCTAGCAAGAAGGACCTGCCTACCAACAACCGCGAATACAACGAGCCAATTGAAGCAGAGAAGTTCGACGATTGAAACGCGTGCGTCCCGTGCGTAAAATCTGTTTTGTCTAAGCCGCTGGGTGACACACGTTGAGACCTGTGTGTAATGATAGCGTTAGCCAGTCTTTTTTATTACTACTGTTCTTATTTGTTTTGAAAAATCGTTCGCCAAAACTGCAATCATGGAAGCGGAGATGACCGCTTCGGGTCGGGTGACCAGAACCACGAGTCCGTAACAAGCGGACCAGCTTCATGTTCGTCTGACAATGAGGAACAGATGTTCGCCAACGACACTGCTGTTGTGGACAGGTAAGTGTTATAAGCTAAATTATTCTTTATCAATGAAAATAGTAATAAAAATGACTTTTGACCGATCGGTAATTACAACGGTGCGTCATGGCCACATGACGGACCGTTTTTTGTGCGCCGAGCTCCTCTGTAGCGGGGGGTGGGGGTGTTATCCTCTACATTGCAGATATTTTAGTATAATTTTTATTGCACTCTAGGTTATTTTTTCTTGTAAAAAAAGGTCACACATTTTTTACGTGGTATGCTTCTTTGTGTGTGGGGGGCTTGTTTGTTCATTCATTCATGAATGAATGAATAAACAATCCCCCCCCCACACACACACAGAGCCCTGAGTGTCACCTTTCATTAGAGCCCAAGATGAAGCTTCTATGTTGAAGCATTCAAAAGTTATAGACGTTTTTCCAAACTGTGCCATTTGGCACAATTTGGCACAGTTCAAAAACGCCTGGGAACAACCTGAGAAAAAAGCTGTGAAATATATTAATTTTTTGTGGTATTGTTACAAAATTTTGATCTCAGCTTGATAACACTTGGTTCTACATTTCTGTTGCATTTTCCAGCCAGTATCTGACAGCTCTGTGTTTTTGCAAGCATTTGTATAAAACACCCAGGTGCACTTTATTTTCTTCAGATTCAGTATGTTTAGATGACTGTTACTCAGTGGCAGGAGCACTTAGAGAGATTATGACTATTTTGCCAAAAAATTCAAAGTGTTTTCTTTTAAATGAGACCAACCCCATGAAGATGCTGCAAAGGGTTGAAGAACAGCTTTTGATTTACTTTGGGTATGTTATTTTTAGGCGTTTTTAGGGAAATTGACCAGAGTGCAAGGGGTTAATAAGAGTTACACATCCCTGGAGGAAATATCAGTCAATGTAACTTTAATTAAACTGATGCATGTTTATATTTGGGGGAAAAACAAAAAACAAAAAACTTGGTCATAGCCCAGCAGTAGGCCGTAAGTACTTGTTTGCAAGTGTCATGAGAAGAAGCCTAAATCTGCACACCGAAGGGGAGAACTCAAGAGAGAGCAACCCACAGAAGAAGATATATTTTAGCACATTTCCATTATGACAGTGAACTCCATTTGGCCCGATTTTATCTGAGCCGTCAGTGCAGCAGTAGGCTAATGGAATGCACCACAACATGCTGCAAGGTCGGGAGAGTATCCTCTGCAAAGAATATGCTGATTGAAAAATATATAAACTGCCTCAACCACCCCAGAAGGAAAAGCCAATGGAGCAAGCATGTGTATGTCTCAGCCCATATACAGTAAGGGCACACTATATGAGGAAACGCATTTCTGTAAAGATCTTTCATGACAGTGCAGTTACAGCATGTCCAAGCAGAAAATGGAAAACATTGTTATGCAACATTTCAAATAACTTGCAGTACTGGATTTACACCAAGTTGAAAAATTGCAGTTAATGCAAGCAATACCCAATACTGACCTTTGACCACTTTTTACAGGGAAATATTACTGGTATGGTAAATACAGTCATGAGGAACTATTCTCTTTGGTATTAGCAATCTTTACATGTTCTTCTTCTTCTTTTAGATTTGATTGGCAGTTGGCAACCAGCTTACAGGTGCATTACTGCCACGTACTTCACTCTATCTCTTGTTTTCTACTCAAATAGTCATTAGTCATGATAACTCGTACTTGAATTTTCTGCAAATGCCACATTGTTCAAAACAATGACACAACATCACTGTTATTGCGCTTGGTACCTTTAGAAAGAACATGGCACATAATAAAGAGATGTTTTGGCATCCATACCATAAATGTAAGTATGCCACAAAGCCATTTTAACATAGGAGTATGTGTTGGGGTCAGTGTTGGGACCAGAACCAACAGAGTCAATTGCCTATTAGAGGAAGAGCAATTTTTTTTTTAGCACTTTTAGGACTTAACGCCATTCAGTTCAGTCCTTTATGACACAAATTTGCAGCCTGAACAGCCTTGTTTTCATACTGATTTACAAAGAAACCATAACATATTAATTAGTGACCTTAAGATTTATTTATTTATTTATCCTTTATTTTACCAAGGATAAAACCAACTGAGGTAAGGACCTCTCTTACAATGGTGCCCTGGCCAAAGATTATGTTTGGACCCAATAATGTTAGTCAATATCCTATTAATACCCATCTTTGGAGCCACTGTAAGTTAACCAGCAGCTAGCTATAGATTTGAAATGGTTTTTGATCTTCAAATCATAATTTCTGCAAGAGAAAAGAGGAACAGCAGTTTTTTAAGCTGTCTAAAGTGCAGTAATTCCGACCTTTTACCGTAGACAGTAATTGTGATGTTAGCTTTTAGCCTAGTAATGTCAGTCTTGTTAAATAGTTTTGTTCAATATACTGTAGGATCTTCTTATCAATCAAAATTTTATTTGTGTAGTACCTGCCACAGACAAAAAACAATCAAGTGCTTCACAAAAACTGATGAAAGACATAAAAGCATATTAAACAGATAATACAAAACAGCTAAAACCAGACATACAACCTTTGTTTAACTGTTTAAAAAGCAGAGTCTTAAGCCATTTTTGAAAGGAATCAACACAATCTAAACAACGTAAAGAAAGTGGGAGTGCATTCCACAGTGTTGGTGCAACAGTTTGATATGATTGATCACCTCTGGTTTTAAAATGTGTGTGTGGAACCTTCAAGAGCACCAAATTTGATGACCTTAGGTTTCGTACAGGGGTGTGAGGGATGATCAGATCACAAATACTGTATATGAAGGAGCCTGACCATGTACGGCTCTAAAAGTAAGAACTAATATTTTAAAGTTAACTCTAAAACAAACTGGCAACCAGTGAAGATTATATAAAACCAGTGTATTATGTACTCTTCTGTTTGTGTGAGTTAAGACCCTTGCAGCAGAGTTCTGAACAACCTGCAAATAGTCAAAATCTCTTTTATTTAGTAAAGTAAAAATGACTGCTGCAATAGTCCAAATGTGTCACAATAAAAACATGAATACTTTTCTTATTAATCATTTAATATACTGTACAGTATAATTTTAAAAACTACCATCTTTTGAATGCACAAAGAGGAGATACAAACAAAAACACAGTGAGTAACTCTTCATTACCTGTTTCTTCATCAATGGTGAAAACTCCAAGGCCAGATCCATCATGGATGTGATACCTCACGACACCGTCTCTGCCCAGGTCCTTATCTGAAGCTGTAAGCGTTACCACAGATGTCCCCACCACTGCATCCTCCATCACTCCTGTTTCGTACACAAACTCAGAGAACATTGGTCTGTGCAGGTTCTCGTTGACATCCAGAACTTGGATCTCTACAAAGCAGGATGATGAGAGGGAGCGAGGGAGTCCGTGATCCACGGCCCGGACTGTGAGGTTGTAAGAGGCCCGCCTCTCAAAGTCCAGCTCTCTCTCGAGGGTCAGGGCACCCGTGGAGGAGTCGAGATGAAAGATCCCACCCTCTGTGTTTTTTAGATTATATGTGACTAGGCCTCCACTGCTCATATCCAAGTCAATGCTTTCCACCCAGACAAGTAACGTGCCCACTGGAACGTCTTCAGGGACTCTGATTTTGTACAGTTTGGGTACAAATTTGGGCGAATTGTCATTTATGTCCTGCAAAACCACCACTAAATCAACAGTGGAGAACAACTGAGGGCCAACTTTGGCCTGGTCTCTGGCTTGTATTAAGAGATCATGCCTGGGGAATGCTTCTCGATCCAGTCGACCTGTTACGATCACTTCTCCGGTGAACTCGTCAATCGCAAACATGTCAGTAGGTGTCAGCAGTGAGTACATGACTTTACCGCCTGAATCTGTGTCAATGTCCAGTGCACGAGCTGTAAAAATAACAGAGTCCACCCCAGTGTTTTCAGGCACATGTATCACATATCTGGGCTGATCGAAAGCAGGAGGGTTATCATTGACATCTATGACATTGACAGCAATGAATTTCCATGCTGAGGTCTGCGGCGCTCCCAAGTCGTAAACGGTGATGTTCAAAATATAGAACTCTTTACTCTCTCTGTCTAGTGGACAAACTAACTGAAGGTCGCCAGAAAAAGTGTCAATGGAGAAACAGCCATCTTCGTTTCCACTTGAAATGGCATACACCAGCTTACCATTAAACCCTGAGTCATTGTCCGTCGCCTTGAACTGAACAATGGTGGAATTTAATGGCTGGTTTTCTGTGAGGTCAATAGAACCAGGAATGGTTGTGTTAAACTTGGGAGAATGCCTGTTGGTGATGTGGATATCTGAGAAGGTATCTTCCTCCTCGTTAATTATGACGGGTTTGATTGACTGTATCAGTCTGTCCGTCAGTTGTTTGAAAATACCCGTTTCATGGCAGCGGAGTGTTGATTCATCACCTTTGTTGGTAACAGTTATTCGGATAACTGAGGCTTCTGACTGGTGCTTGCCATCAGTGGCCACAACTCTCAAATTGAATGAGCCCACCAGCTGGGGAATCGGTTGTTTGAGGGTGACGATCCCTGACACAGAGTCAATAACAAACACTCCCAGCTCATTCCCTGACTCAATGACGTACTTCAGCCGCTGCAGCTCATCTAAATCAATGGCTGACAGCTCAGCTACAGTCTCTCCCACATGCAAGTCTAGAGGTATTGTGACATTGCAGCCCACCTTCTCAAAGAGAGGGATGTTATCATTGATGTTGTTCAGGGTTATTGTCACAGGGCACTCACTAACCTGACTGAACGGGCTGCCGCTGTCTGAAGCCCACACTCTCAGGTGATACCGCCGCTTCATCAGCTCATAGTCTAAATGTTCGGAGGTTGAGATGATCCCTGTGAAAGGATCTATCGCGAAAGGTAATGGGCCTGAATTTGCAATAGAGTATGTCACAAACCCATTTTTGTCTTTATCTCTGTCTGAAGCAGCTACTTTTAAAATGCTGCTGCCAACAGGAGTGTTTTCATCTAGAGTTGCCTGATAGGATGTCTGTGTGAACTGTGGGCTGTTATCATTCTCGTCCGTTATTTCCACCACGATGTGAGTCTCAGCTTCACCATGATTAGCTACCACATCAAACTCATATCGATTTTTTATTTCAAAGTCAAATTTCCCTGACGTTATGATTATTCCAGTTTTGGGATTAATCTTGAAGTTTGTGCTGTCTGGATTATTTTTGATGCTAAATGTAACATTGTAGGGAACCGGGGAAACAGAAACTTTAACTACATGAGTTTTAGGGGGAGAAAACTCGCTTAGTGTGACAATATAGGTGTCCTCCACAAATGCCAGAGGGCTGTAATGATAGGCCGGAATGTGGATTTGTGTAATTGGAGAGAGTAAACTTGGAAAGCTTCTGTCTTTAGCTTGCAAGGAAAGATTCAACCCAAAAGGACTCTGAGACCAGTTAATTCTCTTTGTAGAGATCACCTGGAAGTCATTACCCTGCACACCTAAAGGGATTATCTGAAAACACTTGTGGGGATCCCCTCCAACAATATTAAGGGATTCTACTGGCTTAACTCCTGCCTCCACATGAACGTTGATACTGATTTTGCCACCTGTAGAGACAGTGGCTTTTGGGGGTGGTGTGATAACGGGAGACTGCATGGGCATCTTCTGTATGTTTACTGTAACCCTGGCAACATTTCCAAACTTCTGAACACCAGAAATCTTTTTTGTCCTGTCCTCGGCTAAAACGGTAAGGTCGTACCTCTCCACGCGGGTGTGATTGAGTCTCCTGATGAGGCTTACTGTGCCGGTGAAAGGGTCAACAACAAAAGGATGAACCCTGCTGGTAAAAGAGTAATAAAACTCAGCATTGCTCCCAATGTCAGCATCCGTAGCGCTAACTCTGGCCACACTAGACTTAAGTGGAGTGTCCTCCCTGATGACCACATTGTACGAGGCAGGATAGAAAAGAGGCTTTAGGTCGTTGGTGTCAAGCACCTGAACAAACACCTTCGTCTTTGCTTTGAAACCAAAAGTGCTTTCAGTCGCCTCCACTGTGAGAGTGTAAGTGTCTCTCACCTCCCTGTTGAGGAGAGCAGAGTCACTGCTACGAGTTTTGATCCTGAGAAAGCAGAAATCACCAACTTCAACCTCCTCTGCCTGGAAAAAGCCATCATCATCACCTGAAACAATACTATATTTAATCTTCCAGAGAGGCTCGATGATTTCAATGCCCATCTTCACTGGCGTCTCAACATACATCCGTGGGGCAGAGTTCTCGTTGATGGTGGCATTGTAGAGATAATGTGAAAACCTAAGTGGAGAGCTATATTTTTCTCTAATATAAGGTGTCTCTTCTTCTCTATAGGTGTCCACATAAGATATCTTCCCTTGACACCTGGTCAAGTATAAGAGGACTGTGACCAAAGAAAGGAGCTTTGTTCTTGAAGCTGCCATCTTTAGTACCTCCCTGACCATCCTTGCACCTGAGAAACAGAGAAAAAAGGAGACAAATACTGTAAATGCCACAATTCAGACACAGGAGTGACTTTCAAACAAAAGACAATAGCATCCTTCACTCCTATCTGTATCACCTCGTACACCAGTGAATGAAAAAGACACTTTATACACCCATTGCTATTTTGTAAATACGTATAATAACACTGGTCAACACCAAATTTATTGTCTAAGTTTTTGTAGCTGATTTAGGACAATTTTGATGAGCTGAATTCAAAAATCACATTGGTTTTGCTCAATTAGGTCAACTTTTTGAATTATGGCCACATGTTGTTTTATACGTTTTTGTTTACATGTACGGGTATTTTTGCTTTATATGATGCAAAATTCTTTTTTATGTCTTGAAATTCTCTGAATTTTGAACAATCATGTCGTAACATTCAATTTACATGTACTTACCTTTATATAAAGGTAGGTACATGCACAGTACTAAGTAAATACAGGTTTTTACTTAGCACCTGATCAAGAGAAATGGATGTCATTTTCGGATTCAGCGGTGCAAAATTGTCTTAAATCAGTTGAAAAAACACAGACAACTTACAAAAAAATTATTTTTGTAACCCTGTGTAGTGCTCCAAATGCACAAAGAGGACAAAAGGGACAGAGAATACATATTGACATAACAGCAGAATGGAGGCCTTTGGCAGGCTATTCCGTACTTGTCCAAGCTTGCCTTTACAAAAGTAAAACAAAGAATTGTTTCAGAGTCATTCCACCTTTTCAGACAGGTGACACTACAAAAGCTTCCCTGTAAGTATTCCTTTTGAGGTCAAACACTAGAAATGGGTAGTAATCTAAATGACTTCTTACAAGCCCTTGTTATTGTAGAGCTACAAGGCTTTGTTGTTTGATTACTCGGTATCATGCATATGACAGTGGGTGGCTCAATTCTGAAATCTGAGTGGGCTGGTAATTGCTGTCTGCGCATTAAGCGTCCCCAGAGATATGAGTCACCGAATTGCTACATCCATACTCTCGTAGACGAAAGAACTGCTCTACAGTTCAGCATGAAACGTAAAGCGACAGAGACAAAGACCACGGATGGCGAACTAAATTTAGATCTAGTAAAAGCTCACTGCCCAATAAAAATTTCAAGGAAGGGCACTTACAGTGCTGTGAAAAAGTATTTACCCCCTTCCTGATTTCTTATATTTCTGCATATTTGTAACACTTAAATGCTTCAGCTCATCAACAGATTTAAATATTAGACAAAGATAATCTGAATAAATACAATATGCATTTTTTTAAAAAATGATGATTTCATTTATTCAGGGGGGAAAAAGCTATTCAAACCAATTTGGTGATAACCACATTTTTTTTGGAAAGCTGAGTTCCCTCGTATGTTATGAAGCAGAAAATGCTGGTAAACATAATGATCTTTGTTTAAAAATGTTTTTTTTTTTTTTAGATTTCAGCATTTATTTTGTAATTTATGAATGGAAAAGCACTGAATTGCTGTGTGGGTCCTGCAATAAATTTCCTTTGCCTTACTACATGACTGCTATTTTATTAATTAGTAAAATCAGTCTGGTAAACTCGTTATGTAGAAAGTACTCAATCAGACAGCAAGTCTAAAAAAAGCTGCTTCTCTTCAGTCAAATGTGATGGCTATGCAATTAGCTTAATGCAGAGACATAGTCACTTGTGCTTTGGTTTCGTTGTGCATTGTGTGTGCAGCCTTGTCAATAAAGCAGCTTTGTGATGGGAGTTTATACTGCGGCTGAGGTCTGGCGATTGGCGGGACCCGGTGATCTTTGACTGTGAGTGCTGCCATGGAGTGGTTGGTGCTTTTCTTTTCTAGTTGGTTGGCGGAGTTGGCAGCAGCTCCTCTATTTTCTTTTCCTTGCTGGGCCTGGTGTTCTTCAGGGTTGGTGTTGGCTCTGGCAGGGGATGGCTGCTGTGTTTCCTGAGGTCCATCATTTTACTGGGGTCTCTGATTTTTGTGGACCGTCTTTTTCCGGCAGTGAGCATCTTGTCCAGTTCATGCTTCCCACTGAGTTCATAAAATCCAAAATGTGCCTAAACATCCACTTTCAAAACGCTAGGTGCGTTTTTTTTTTTTTAATCACTCGCTGCCATTCTCCACCTCCATCCGCCATGATGCAGTTAACAAGCAATTAAGCCCATGACCATGCACAAAAGCAGTTTTCAACATTGTGACATAAACTGACAAGCAGAGGGCAGAAAAATGGCTATCAAGATTGGTGCTTTGGGTGACGAGCTCTCGATCATTAACATTCTGCATCAATGCAGAGGCCCGCATCGCAATGCATCTAAGAATCAAGAAAGTTTCACACTTCTGTTTCACACCCAACAGACTGAATATTGAAAACTGGAGAGCTGACAGTAAGTAAGCTGCTTTTCTGCTATTACTAGCAACTTGGGAGTTCAGTGTCTTGTCTAATGTCACAAACATGAATGGGTCAGGTAATGAACTGCCAACCCTGTAAAAATGTGTGGAAAAAACTCCTAAACAACCAAAACCACGATAGCCCATGAGAATATTGTCTAGTCAAATTCCTCGAATATCCCTTTAAGCCAAATTGGCATCTTAATCCCCGTTTTCCAAACAGTTTTAAAGCTACAGTGACATACTGTAACTGTTATGAAAATCTTTAGATTCTGAACTTTGATTTAAACTCGGGTCAAGCATAACATGACTAATCTGAATGTTTTTCTTTATGTAGGTGAAGGTAGTTGAAATTTGACAGAAAGCACACAACTGTTAGTGAGATTGAGTAGATGTACTGTATATGCCACAGTAAATCAGTACTGTACATCACAGTACACAGAACAGAAACTGCCACCTACAGACGTGGACAAAATTGTTGGTACCCCTCTGTTAATGAAAGAAAAACCCACAATGGTCACAGAAATAACTTGAATCTGACAAAAGTGGTAATAAATAAAAATTCTATGAAAATGAACCAATGAAAATCAGACAATGCTTTTGAATTGTGGTTCAACAGAATTATTTTAAGAAACAAACTCATGAAACAGTCCTGGACAAAAATGATAGCACCCTTAACTTAATATTTTGTTGCACAACCTTTTGAGGCAATTACTGCAATCAAACGATTTCTGTAACTGTCAATGAGACTTCTGCACCTCTCAGCAGGTATTTTGGCCCACTCCTCATGAGCAAACTGCTCCATTTGTCTCAGGTTTGAAGGGTGCCTTCTCCAGACGGCATGTTTCAGCTCCTTCCACAGATGTCCAATAGGATTTAGATCAGGGCTCATAGAAGGCCACTTTAGAATAGTCCAATGTTTCACTCTTAGCCATTCTTGGGTGTTTTTAGCTGTGTGTTTTGGGTCATTATCCTGTTGCAAGACCCATGACCTGCGACTGAGACCAAGCTGTCTGACACTGGGCAACACATTTCTCTCTAGAATACCTTGATAGTCTTGAGATTTCATTGTACCCTGCACAGATTCAAGACACCCTGTGCCAGATGCAGCAAAGCAGCCCCAAAACATAACAGAACCTCCTCCATGTTTCACAGTAGGGACAGTGTTCTTTTCTTGGTATGCTTCATTTTTGCGTCTGTGAACATAGAGCTGATGTGCCTTGCCAAAAAGCTCCAGTTTTGTCTTGTCTGTCCATAGGACATTCTCCCAGAAGCTTTGTGGCTTGTCACCATGCAGTTTCGGAAAATTCCAGTCTGGCCTTTTTATGGTTTGTTTTCAACAGTGGTGTCCTCCTTGGTCGTCTCCCATGAAGTCCACTTGGGCTCAAACAACGACGGATGGTGTGATCTGACACTGGTGTACCTTTTTTTTTTTTTTTTTTTTTTGTTACTTATTTGTACCCGTAGGTAGACTTGGTTTGCAGTCTGGTGACAAGCCACCGGCTGCTGGTCGCTGCGTGCGCGAGCGCCCTAAACCTACATGTTTTTGGTGTTGACCTTGACCTTGAAGTTCACCATGAATGTGTTTAGAGGTTGTTCTGGGCTCTTTTGTTACCATTCGTATTATCCGTCTCCTCCTGCGGCCACGTCCAGGGAAGTTGTCTATCGTCTCGTGGATCTTAAATTTCTGAATAATATGTGCAACTGTAGTCACAGGAACATCAAGCTGCTTGGAGATGGTCTTATAGCCTTTACCTTTAACATGCTTGTCTATAATTTTGTTTCTAATCTCCTGAGACAACTCTCTCCTTTGCTTCCTCTGGTCCATGTTTAGTGTGGTACACACCATGTCAACAAACAGCACAGTGACTACTTATCACCCTTTAAATAGGCCAACTGACTGGTTACAAGTTTGTAGACACCTGTGATGTTAATTAGAGGACACATCTTGGTTGAACATGTCCCTATGGTCACATTATTTTCAATCTTTTCTAGGGGTACCATCATTTTTGTCCAGGCCTGTTTCATGAGTTTGTTTTTTAAAATAATTCTGTTGAACCACAATTCAAAAGCATTGTCTGATTTTCACTGGTTAATTTTCATAGAATTTTTATTTATTACCACTTTTGTCAGATTCAAGTTATTTCTGTGACCATTGTGGGTTTTTCTTTCATTAACAGAGGGGTACCAACAATTTTGTCCACGTGTGCATGCAGTGACAGTTTCAGATATGGGCAATGTGGGTAGGCACTCAGGGTGGCATTCTTTTGGGGGCACCACCAGAATCAGAATAATAAAAAAAATAATAATAAAAGATTCATAATTATATGTGCTGAGCATGTATTTGTGGAAAATAGGTGCCCGCTGTCTACGGCTGGCAGACTCCGCAGATCAAACTCTGGTATGGTGGACATTCAAAGCAGAGCAAAGGAGGAAAAAAAATGTTAAAGGTAATTTTTTTCTTAAATTATGCAGCGATTTGAATTTTAAAACATTGGGCCTTAAAAACGGCAATGTTTGGTTATTACAGCTTATGTTATGCAAGATAATATTTTCCCCATTGCATTGTGGTCAGCTTCAGTTTACTGGCCACATGAATTAATTTCAGAGCTGTGCAAAGAGCATTTGAGGGTCAGGGCGCAAATTGATAAAAAAGCACACATAGAATGAGATTTGTTAAAAACATATGTGAACATTATATTTTAGTTTTTATCTATTTTACTTTAATAACTATACACTCATGGACATATTTAATACCTCGCAGATTTTTACATATTATCAACTCACACAGAGACCACAGTCTTCATCATTGATTATATAAAGGTCGATGACAAACACAAAAAATGGTCAGCTTCCATTGAAAAATGATTATCTCTTCAAAATGGGGCTGCACGGTGGCGCAGTGGTTAGCACTGCGGCAGCACAGTTTACCCTTGGCCGGGGGATCGTGGGTTTGATTCCAGCCCCCGACCAACAGTGATCTGTGTGGAGTTTGCATGTTCTCCCCGTGTATGCGTGGGTTTACCTCGGGATTTCTCCGGTTTCCTCCCACATGCCAAAAAACATGCAGGTTAGGTTAATTGGAGACTCTAAAGTGGCCCTAGGTGTGAATGTGTGTGTGAATGGTTAAGGGATAGCACCGTATCGTGGCTGCTTCATCCATCCAGGTGGTGGATGACCCTCAATTTCCCCTCTGGGGATCAATAAAAGTATACTAAATCTACTACTAAAATAAAAACATCTTTCCAAAATTCTGAAAAAAGTTTTTTTTAAATAAATAAATTATTAAAACTCCATTCAAATAAATAAATCTTTGCAAAAAATTAAAAAGGCTATTCACCTTTTTAGCAAAATGAGCTAAAGCTATCCCCTTTGTTAACCTGCCCCCCTCCATCCCCACAAAGACTGCAAAGATAGTTTATACAGGACAACGTAGTACAGGTGCATCTCAGTAAATTAGAATGTCATTGAAAAGTTGATTTATTTCAATAATTCAATTCAAAAAATGAAACTCATATATTATTTAGATTCATTCAAGTGTTTATTTCTTTTAATTTTGATGATTATGGCTTACAGCTCATGGAAACCTCAAAGTCAGTTTCTCAAAAAAAAATAAAATATTACATAAAATTAATTTAGAAAAAATGATTTTAATAGAAATGTTGGCCTACTGAAAAGTATGTCCATGTACACACTAGGGTTGAAATGATTAGTCAACGTTGTCGATAACGTCGACAATAAAAATTTGTTGACAAATATTTTTATTGTCAACAAATCGTTTAATTATAAAGTGACTATGCATGCCGCGGTAATGTTCAGTTGTAACTGCAATGCATGACCAGAACTGCAATGCATGACCGGAACTGCTGAGGGCAGTAGTGGCTCTGTTGTTAGGCATGCGTGAACAATTTCCAGTGAAGAAGAAGAGGAGCACATTTGCAGCTCTGAGTATGGCGAATGTCAAAGTGGATTAAAAAAAAAAGCTGACCCAAACTTTCTGTTGTTTGGGCAGATTTTACAGAAGACAATAAACAAAAGTAAAATGCAGACTTTGCAAGGCAGACCTCTCTTACCACGGCAGCACTACAGTGATGCAAGAGCATCTGAAACGATGGAACCCGGGAGCCACGACATTACCGTCTGCTAGGTAAGTTTTAGCGAGTAAAGAAAGTTAGTGCCGCTTATTGTCAATAGCCAGCTGTTTCAAGCTTTAGAAAAATGACAATACTGTTAGTATGTGCTGTTAATGTTAGCTTACCTGTTTCACAATAAGCTCTCTGGTTGCTGAGGGTTGAGCTGTCATGGCTAATGTGTTGAATGCAGTCAATGACTGAATTCAGTTGCTATCGCTTTTTCACCATTGTTAATATTAGCAGTCATTCTGAATATTAGTTTACACTGTGTCCAGCTGAGACAAAATGGCACTTAAATGCCTCCCGCCCATGGGAGACAGAACGTTAAGATGTATTACACAGCAGCTGAGGTAAAATATGCACTAGACTAGAGCCCCAACAAGAAGCAGAGATGGTGGACATGAGAAAAATAAACGCGATTAGTCGACTAGTTGAAAAAATAGTCGTTAGATTAGTTGACTACTAAAATAATCTTTAGTTGCAGCCCTAATACACACTCAATACTTAGTCGAGGCTCCTTTTGCATGAATTACTGTATCAGTGCGGCATGGCATGGAGGTGGTCAACCTTTGGTACTGCTAAGATGGTATGGAAGCCCAGGTTGCTTTGATAGCACCCTTCAGTTCGTCTGCATTGTTGGGTCTGGTGTCTCATCTTCCTCTTGGCAATACTCCATAGATTCTCTATGGGGTTTAGGTCAGCAGAGTTTGCTGGCCAATCAAGCACAGTGATACCATGGCCAATAAACCACGTCTTGGTAGTTTTGGCAGTGTGGGCAGGTGCCAAGTCCTGCTGGGAAATGAACTCAGCATCTCCATAAAGCTTGTCAGAAGAGGGAAGCATGAAGTGCTATAAAATTTCCTGGTAGACTACTGCACCGACTTTGAATTAAAAAAAAAAATAAAAAAATTATGTAATCTATTTTTTTTTGAGAAACTGAATTTGAGAGTTTCATTAGCTATAAGCCACGACCATCAAAACTAAAAGAAATAAACATGTGAACTATATCACCCTGTGTGTAATGAATCTATACAATACATGAGTTTCATTTTTTGAGTTGAATTGCTTAAATAAATCAACTTTTTGATGACATTCTAATTTATTGAGATACATATATCAGTGAGAGGATAGGTGCAAATATACAAGAAAAATCATGAACATATGAGGAGAAAAAAAGTGAAACATGACAAAAGTTTTTTTTTTTTTATAGCAATAAATTTGCCAGGAAAATGTTGCAAGAAAAACCTCACTAACTGGTGAGAAAATTGGACATTTATGAGAGAGATAAAATGTCAAAAGACATTTTTAAAAAGATGTGTGTGTGTGTGGGGGGGGGGCAGCCCACCCAGGGCATCACACAAGCCAGGACTGCTACTGTGTATATGTAAAACAAGGGAAAAAGAGGTAAGAACATCCATAAAGACAAGATACTGCAATCAATCTGACAAGCATGGATGTACTGTAACTGTATACCAGAAATTCAGAGAGCATACAAATTGAGCTGACACCTTTCAAAGTGCTCTTCCTCCACGTAGAGTTCATGACATTGAAAAGAATGCAAAAAGCTATAATGTGTACAATAAATATGGAAATATGCAAGCTACCAAGCAGCATGGGCAAAGCAAGGCCTGGATGAATTTCACATCTGAAACTGAAGCAGAGAAAACTGGAGGGCACAACATTTTGGCCCCTCTGACAGCTCAATCAGTGCTTAAAAAAAGTCAGCACAGAACAATCTGGAGGGCAGAAATCTTGTTTGAAGAGATGAGAGCAATGGAAAGAGCTCTTCCAGTCCATCCATCCATCAATCTTCTACCGCTTTTCCGGAGGTCCAGGTTGCGGAGGCAGCAGTTCAAGCGGAGAAGCCCAGACTTCTCCCCAGCCACCTGCTCCAGCTTTTCAGAAAGGATACCAAGGCGTTCCAAGACAAGCTGGGAGACATAGTCTCTCCAGCAAGTCCTGGGTCTGCCCCAGGGTCTCCTCCCAGAGGGACGTGCCCAAAACAACTCAAGTGGGAGGTATCCAGGAGGCATCCTGATCAGATGCCCATACCACCTCAACAGGCTCCTTTCAATGTGGAGGAGCAGCGGTTCTACTCTGAGCCTCTCCAGGATGACTGAGCTCCTCACCCTGTCTCTGAGGGTGAGTCTAGCAATCCTACAAAGAAAGCTCATTTCAGCCGCTTGTATCCGTGAGCTCATTTTTTCAGTCATTACCCAAAGTTCATGACCATAGGTGAGGGTAGGAATGTAGATTGACTGGTAAATCGACCGCTTTGCCTTAGAGCTTAGCTCCCTCTTCACCACAACAGACCGGTACAACATCCGCATCACTGCAAATGCTGCTCCAATCCGTCTATTAATCTCTTGCTCCATTCTCCCGTCACTCGTGAATAAGACCCCAAGATACTTAAACTCCTCCACTTCGGGTAGGAGCTTGTCCCCAACCCGGAGAGGACAATCCACCTTTTTCCAGCTGAGGACCATGGACTCGGACTTGAAGGTACTGATTCTCATCCCAGCCGCTTCACACTCAGCGGCAAACCGTCCCAGCAAGACCTGCAGGTCATTGCTGGATGAAGCTAGCAGGACAACATCATCTGCAAACAACAGAGATGAGATCCTGTGGTCACCAAGCATGATACCCTCTGTTCCCTGGCTGTGTCTAGAAATCCTGTCCATAAAAATTATGAACAGGATTGGTGACAAAGGGCAGCCCCGGTGGAGTCAAACTCTCACTGTGAATGAGTTCGACCGAGTGTTGGCAAAACGAACCAAACTCTCACAACGGTCATACAGAGAACGAATAGCTCGTAACAACAAGAATTCTCGAGAGGGTAAAGAGCTGGTCCGATGTGCCACTGCCAGGACGAAAACCACATTGCTCCTCCTGAATCCGAGGTTCGACCAGCGGCTGGACTCTCCTCTCCAGTACCTTGGCATAGACCTCCCCAGGGGAGCTGAGGAGAGTTATCCCTCTAAAGTTGGCGCACACCCTCCTGTCCCCTTTTCTGAAGAGAGGAACCACCCCCTGGTTTGCCATGCCAAAGGCACTGCCTCCGACCTCGACGCAATGTTGCAGAGGCGTGCCAACCATGACAGCCCTACAACATCCAGGGCCTTGAGGTACTCAGGGCGAATCTCGTCCATCCCCAGGGCCCGGCCACCAAAGAGATTTTTAACTACCTTGGCGACCTCAGCCCCTGTGATAGGCGAATCGTCCCCCTCGTCCACGAGCCCTGCTTCCTCTGTGGAAGGCGTGTCAGTGGGCTTGAGGAGATCCTCGAAATATTCCTTCCACCGCCCGACAATATCCCCAGTTGAAGTCAGCAGTGCCCCATCCGCACCATGCACAGTGTGGACAGGAAGCGGCTTCCCCCTCCTCATCCATCGGACAGTTTGCCAGAATCTCTTTGAGGCCGACCAAAAGTCTTGTTCCCTGGCCTCACCAAACTCCTCCCATATCCGAGTTTTTGCTTCAGCAACCACCCGAGCTGCACTCCGCTTGGCCTGCCGGTACACCTCAGCTGCTTCGGGAGTCCCACAAACCAACCAAGCTTGATAAGACTCCTTCTTCAGCTTAATGGCCCCCCTCACCACTGGTGTCCACCACTTGGTTCGGGGGTTGCCACCACAAGATGCCTCGACGATCTTGCAGCCGCAGCTCTGGGAAGCTGCTTCAACAATGGAGGTGGAGAACATGGCCCATTCAGACTCCATGTCTCCAGACTCCCTCGGAATGTGGTTGAAGTTCTTTCAGAGGTGGGAGTTGAAGACCTCCCGTACAGGGGCCTCAGCCACACGTTCCCAGCACGCCCTCACTATACGTTTGAGTCTACCAGGTCTGAATGACATCCTCCCCTGCCATCAAATCCAACTCACCACCAGGTGGTGATGAGTTGACAGCTCTGCACCTCTCTTTACCCAAGTGTCCAAGACATATGGTCACAGGTCTGATGACACGATAACAAAATCAATCATCAACCTGCGACCTAGGGTGTCCTGGTGTCAGGTGCACATATGGACACCCTTATGCTTGAACATGGTGTTCGTTATGGACAAACTGTGGTTAGCACACAAGTCCAATAACTGAACACCACTCAGATTCATATCAGGCAGGCCATTCCTCCCAATCACCCCCCTCCAGTTTTCACTGTTGTTGCTCACGTGCACATTGAAGTCCCCCAGTAGGACAATGGAGTCTCCAAGAGGAGCACTCTCCAGCACCCCAGACAGAGACTCCCAAAAGGGCGGGTACTCTTAACCATCATTTGTGCCTATGCACCAAATGATGGTCAGGACCCGTTTCCCAACCCGAAGGCACAGGGAAACAGCCCTTTTGTCCACCGGGGAAAACTCCAATGTAGAGGCAGCAAGGTGGAGGGATGCAAGAATACCAACCCCTTCTCATCACCTCTCACCCGGGGCAACTACAGAGTAGGCCAAGGTCCAGCCCCTCTCCAGGAGACTGGTTCCAGAACCGGAGCTGTGTGTTGAGGTGAGGTCGACTATATCTAGCCGGTATCTCTCAACCTCATGCACCAGCTCAGGCTCCTTCCCCACCAGAGAGGTGACATTCCACGTCCCAAAAGCCAGTTTAGGAAGCTTGGGATCAGACCGTCAAGGTCTCTGTCTTTGACCGCCACCTGATCCACATAGCACCGGACCCCCATGGTACCTCCTGCAGGTGGTGAGCCAACTGAAGGGCAGACCCATGTAACTCCTTCAAGCATAGCCCGGCCGGGTCCCATGGGCAGAAACCCGGCCACCAGACACTAGCCATCGAGCCCCTCCCCCAGGCCTGGCTCCAAGGTGGGGCCCCGGTAACCTCATACCGGGCAGGGAACACTGAGATCCTTGTTCTAGCATTCATCATAAAAGTCTGTTGGATCGCTCTTAGTCTAGCTCTTCACCCAGGACCAGTTTGTCTTGGGTGACCCTACCAGAGGCAAATTGCCCTGGACAACATTCCTCCTGGGATCACTAGGGCACGCAAACCCCCCACCACGATAAGAAGATGATCCGTGAGGGGCTCTTCCAATCATTTTTAAAAAAAAATATTATTAGAATCAGAATCAGAATCAGAATCAGATTTATTGCCATTGTTCATGTAGTACACAAACTAGGAATTTGTCTCGGTGCCATGCTGCAACATTAAAAACATGATGAGATAAAGAGATAAACTAAAAAACTAAAGGATTAAAAACGTGCAATAACTGTAGAAAAATAAGTAATAATAATAATAATAATAATAATAATAGTAATAATGAGTAGTACTAGTCAAGGCAGTTTAAAAAAATTAGCAAGTAGCAGATAATATGGGGTACCACAGTGCAGTTGATAATGCAACAGAAAAAACAGTGATGAATGACTTGAGTCTGGTTGAGCTGCTGTACATAGTGCACGAGAGTCAATAAGTCACTTAATGTTCAGCAGTCTGATGGCAGAGGGGAAAAAGCTGTTCATGTGCCGGGAGGTTTTAGTCCGAATGGACCGAAGTCTTCTACCTGAGGGGAGGGGGGCAAACAGTACGTGACCAGGGTGTGAAGGATCGGCTATGATCCGGCCAGCACGCCTCCGGGTCCTGGAGATGTACAGGTCCTGGAGAGATGGGAGTTTGCAGCCGATCACCTTCTCAGCAGTGCGCACGACGCGCTGCAGCCTTTAATATTATTATATTAATAATATTTAAAAAATGACTCTTCCAGTCATTTTTTTATATTATACAAGATTTTTTCCAACTATATGACAACTTTTTCTTTTTAGCCAGTTAGTATCTGAAGCATCTATATAAATCTCAACAATAAAACATGTCTTCATGCTGTGACTGAATACTGATATGACACATTATTCTTAGAATTTACATAGGTTTCTATAAACAGCTCCCACTGAGTTTATTGAACATTCAGGTTTGTGTCTCCAGGTAGTCTGGCGCGGAGGTTTCAGTGGAGGGTGTCAGGTATGTGGGGGTTCATTGCCACTTACTCACTGACAGAAAATCAGATTACTGCAGTCAGAGTCACTGTTTGGGTTTCAAAAGCGATTTCAGGCATTCTGTTATCTTGACGGGCATTTTTGCACCATCATGTTTTCGTATCTTCCACATCTATGTCTTTTGAGACTAGGACATTTCAGAGGCACTACTACAGGGTTGGAGTGTGTTTTTCTTAAGGGTTTTCTATAGCGTCTTGTTTCTCCAGAGCTTGCTGCAGTGGAATATTTTATTAACTGGGGGTTCTAGCACGTGCGAGCATGTCAATTTTCAAATTAATCTCGGTTTCAAGGACATGGATCTATGGGATTGCCATAATTATGTTTGATGTAATCCCCAGAGTTATAATTGCAGGTTTAAGAGGGATTTTGTCCTCAGAAAAAAAACCTTCCTATGCTTATCCATGTGGACAGAACAAATCTGTTGAATTTTAAATGTCTTAAACAACAGCTGAGCTGTACTAGATACAATTCAAATAAAAGGATCAGTTCATAATAATAAAAAAACAGCAAAATATCTTCATGGTAAAGGTACAAATCCTTTTATGATTAGGTCTTAATAAAAAAAGGCAATTCACTGCAAATATAAATGAGATACCATGTTGTAATTATAGCAATAAATTGTAAATGACATATGATCTATATAACTTAATGAACAAAATGTTATGGGTCTGGGTAAGCGCTGCACATTCTGTTTTGTTTTACTCCATGGCTGTGTTTTTTCCACTCTCCAGGAGCAGCGTGAACCATAATTGCTGGTAACTG
The DNA here is from genome assembly GCA_020510985.1 of Pholidichthys leucotaenia. NCBI lineage: Eukaryota > Metazoa > Chordata > Actinopteri > Cichliformes > Pholidichthyidae > Pholidichthys > Pholidichthys leucotaenia. The sequence goes on along the minus strand of CM035840.1, from coordinate 327,114,802 downwards.
TGTCATTACCAAGAGCTGTAGCTAATCACCCAACAGCCTACTTAACCCTCACTCTCAGGCAGATAGTGTGTAGGATCGCAGTGTTGGAATGCCTTCTAGCCTGCAACCTTCTGCTCCCTGAACCTAAGCATGCTCACCCAGTTTACCTGCCTATCTCCAGCCTCTGTTCCCCACTGGGCCCTCTCCCTTGGACCCCGCTCTGCCTGTAAACTCACAAGTAAGACAGTATATTCACCATCCAAATCTCCTAAACCCACCTTCATCCCAGGACCTCCACCGGCCTGTTCCCCACTGGGTGGAAATACTCACCTCAATCCTTTGCTCCTCTACAACCCTCCATGTAATTTCTCCATTGTGGGACTAATAAAGGTTGATCTTATCTTATGTAAGGATCACTCTCACCATCTTCAATCATCTACTAACTTTGTTCTCAGGACTGTCTTTTGGTCTTTTAAAAGGAGTGCAACAAAAAACTCAATCCATACATATTCAAGACACACTACATCCTGCGTTTTCTCTGCCACTCATACCCCTCTTCTCTCCTCCCTACAGGAGTCAATCCACACTCGGCAAGCAGAACCCACTACAAACCCAAACCTTCAATAAACACATTCACTTACCTCTTAACCCTGGTCTCTTGTGTCTGCAAACTGTGTCCTCACATGACTTTAGCAATGACAAAAAAGCCTCCTCTTGTTTTGAACTAAACTTAAATTACAGCTCTGGACAAAATTGTTGGTACCCCTCTGTTAATGAAAGAAAAACCCACAATGGTCACAGAAATAACTTGAATCTGACAAAAGTGGTAATAAATAAAAAGTCTATGAAAATTAATCAATGAAAATCAGACAATGCTTTTGATTTGTGGTTCAATAGAATTATTTTAAAAAACAAACTCATGAAACAGGCCTGGACAAAAATGATGGTACCCTTAACTTAATATTTTGTTGCACAACCTTTTGAGGCAATCACTGGAATCAAACGATTTCTGTAACTGTCAGCGAGACTTCTGCACCTCTCAGCAGGTATTTTGGCCCACTCCTCATGAGCAAACTGCTCCAGTTGTCTCAGGTTTGAAGGGTGCCTTCTCCAGACGGCATGTTTCAGCCCCTTTCCACAGATGTTCAATAGGATTTAGATCAGGGCTCATAGAAGGCCACTTTAGAATAGTCCAATGTTTCGCTCTTAGCCATTCTTGGGTGTTTTTAGCTGTGCGTTTTGGGTCATTATCCTGTTGCAAGACCCATGACCTGCGACTGAGACCAAGCTGTCTGACACTGGGCAACACATTTCTCTCTAGAATACCTTGATAATCTTGAGATTTCATTGTACCCTGCACAGATTCAAGACACCCTGTGCCAGATGCAGCAAAGCAGCCCCAAAACATAACAGAACTTCCTCCATGTTTCACAGCAGGGACAGTGTTCTTTTCTTGGTATGCTTCATTTTTGCATCTGTGAACATAGCGCTGATGTGCCTTGCCAAAAAGTTCCAGTTTTGTCTCATCTGTCCATAGGACATTCTCCCAGAAGCTTTGTGGCTTGTCAACATGCAGCTTGGCAAATTCCAGTGTGGCTTTTTTATGATTTGTTTTCAACAGTGGTGTCCTCCTTGGTCATCTCCCATGAAGTCCACTTTGGCTCAAACAACAACGGATGGTGCGATCTGACACTGATGTACCTTGACCTTGGAGTTCACCATGAATGTGTTTAGAGGTTGTTCTGGGCTCTTTTGTTACCATTCTTCATCAAGGTTCCTCCTGCGGCCACGTCCAGGGAGGTTGGCTACAATCCCGTGGATCTTAAATTTCTGAATAATATGTGCAACTGTAGTCACAGGAACATCAAGCTGCTTGGAGATGGTCTTATAGCCTTTACCTTTAACATGCTTGTCTATAATTTTCTTTCTAATCTCCTGAGACAACTCTCTCCTTTGCTTCCTCTGGTCCATGTTTAGTGTGGTACACACCATGTCACCAAACAACACAGTGACTACTTGTCACCCTTTAAATAAGCCGACTGACTGATTACAAGTTTGTAGACACCTGTGATGTTAATTAGCGGACACATCTTGGTTGAACATGTCCCTATGGTCACATTATTTTCAGTCTTTTCTAGGGGTACCATCATTTTTGTCCAGGCCTGTTTCATGAGTTTGTTTTTTAAAATAATTCTGTTGAACCACAATTCAAAAGCATTGTCTGATTTTCATTGGTTAATTTTCATAGAATTTTTATTTATTACCACTTTTGTCAGATTCAAGTTATTTCTGTGACCATTGTGGGTTTTTCTTTCATTAACAGAGGGGTACCAACAATTTTGTTCACGTGTGTATATATTGTATACTTACAATAAGTGCTGATTATTTCCTTTTATAAGATATCCAGTTTTCATTGATAAACTTGACTTTGCATGCAGATGTACATGCAATTATGGGAAACTGAATTTTAAAGAGCTCATTTTTTTCATATGTGGTGAGCGAGCACATTCCTGTACATACTATCATCCCTCTAATTACCTCGGATTCTTACCTGCTACTGATGAGCTCCTCCCCTACATATAGCAGGGCTCTCAGTCATTCTGGTTCTGGGATTGTCTTGGGATCTTAGCTCCATGCTGGCCCTTCTAAGATCTCCTACTACCCAAGTGTGCCTTCTGCGCTCACTCGCCTTTTGCCCCAACATCTCCATTTCTCCCTGGATCCCAAGTAAGCTTAATCATCTTACCTTCATTCTCCCTTGCCTCTCCCCAGTGCCGCTGCTGCTCCATTCTCACCCTGTGGATCTCCTCTCTCCAAACCAACCTCACCTAAGCTCATTCTGGAACATTTATTCACTAACCAATATAAGCAAAGGAAAAGCCCCTGGGTCCGTGGCACCAATACCTACCTTTTCCTCACCGCCACAACCTGCAAGAAGAAAGGACCTTCACCTCACCTGTTCCACTCTTTCTCCACCTGCAAATAAGTGGCTCTCAAACAATGAAATCATCACAGTCAGTTTACCCATCTGTCTCCACTCTACCTGTCGACAGAAGAAGTTACCGACCAAAGCTGTTTCTCTAACTCCACCGGCACACACAGACCTCCGCTGGATGAAGTTGCCAACGCCTGACACAAAGCGTAAGATGCTCATAGTCACAAAAATTATCACTGCAGTAATCCTTGACCAAATACTTACCCTCTCCTTTTCTCTATCCCCCCACAGGGCTAGATCTCCATACTCACCTTGTTGCAATATTATTCTCATAAGCCATTGTCTTGTGTTTATCCTGTCTCGGTTTCCTGCTTTTGGATCCTGATTAAAAACGCAACCTTGTCAATTTTTGCGATACTTGTCAGTTTTGCCATGGGAAAAAAAACTATTATGTGAAGATAAAAAGTCCTGTGATGCATATTTGTCTTGTTCAGTAGTTGTAAATTTTATACAGAGTTTAACATTTGATAGTTATTGATTTTATTTATGAATTAATGATGAAAACAACTATTTTGTTCATCATAAAAGGCAAGCAATATATGATTTCTTTAGCTATAAAGTTTTTATTTTATATGAACATGCCAAATAACATGCCAAACATGCCAAATACCAAATAAAAATAACTGAAAAAAAAATCATCTGGACACTACATTCCATATTTTCATATATTTATAAATTTCTTCAATTAAAAAGCGAATTCTAATAATAAATGACTTGCAGTTTACTTTATCCATTACCTCCATTCATGATGAGTAATAAGAATGTGTTTGAGGCAAATATCTAACATATCCTATGTGTATTGTTAGAGAAATGTATGCACTGCTCTGAGGGAAAGCTATCATAACAAACATAAATTACAAATGACCCATTGCTCTATAACGTACTGCTTCAGAGCAATGAACATCATGTCAAATACTTCCTCGCATAATACTGAAGTTACAGTTAATGAGTGACTGAAGATGGTGGTTTAAGGAGGAAATTAAAATTAAGTAGCCTCTGGCTGGAAGGACCACAATATTATACATTTCATTTGAATCTAATGACCTATGTGTCAGCGGTGTAATGTGCCCCACAAATCAGCATTATTTGTTTCATCACAACACGGAAAATTCATTCATCGCAAACACATGGGATTATTGTGTAAATGAACCTCTGTAATAAATGTCATACCTGTGTTATCAGTTTCCTTGATGATAAGCTATAAATGTGTGTAATCCTAAGGTACACAGGCTGAAAAATATTTCTCTAGACTTTCTGAACTGAAAAAAGGAAGAAAAGAAATTGGAGCAGTCTCACTTTACAGTAAGAATATGCTAATAAAGGATAAATGTTTATTATGTTATAAATACTTTATAAATCATGAATAAGTAATTAAAAATAAGTTATGAGGCATACTTTATACATCAATCCAGGTTCACTATTTGGGAAAATCCAGAGACCTTTGGTTAGAAATCCTTCTTCTGCCTCATCTTCTTCTCTTGGCTTCTCTTAAGTGTCATGACTGCCCCTCCGGGGCAAATGATTGAACTTATGCACAGCCTTTCTTTTCGGCATGGTTTATTGACAAAAACTTCCAAACGTGAACAAGAAGCAGAGCTAGATGCAAGACTATACACATAAGTGTGACTGTAATAGTGTGAAGATCGCTGTGCCGAGGGCAGCACGCAACCTCTGTAACTAAGGTAACAAAAATCAAGAACACGAAATCAAAAACTGCCGTGAATAATTAACAACAAAGCAAGAACTCACAATGCAAAACTGGAAACAAACAAAAGATGCTGTCAAAACAAAAGCCCAAACCCAGATCATAATAGGAATAACTAGAAAAGCATTCAGAGAGTGCATATCGACACCAAGGCTCCTTCTTTCCCTCCCTTTGTCCATCCATCGGTCCGTACCTCCCTGCCTCCATCCCACCATACATTGCAAGATGGGGTCTTGGTAGAGGTATGTGCTCATAGAGCCGCTCCAAAATATAATAGGTTCTTCTGCAGCCCAAGGACCATCTCTGGTGAAAATTTAAGCTAAATCCATTCTGTAGTTTTTGCGTAATCCTGCTAAACCACTGCAAGAAGATTAAGCCTTGGTGGAGGTATGCACTTATGGATCACCTTCAAAACGTAATAGGTTTGTGTGTAGGCAAAGAGCCACTTCTGGTGAAAATGTCATCCAAATCCATCCAGTAGATTTGGAGTATTGTTGCTAACACTCTGTGAGAAGATAAGAGCCTTGGCTCCTACCCATCCAGTAGTTTTTGTGTAATCCTGCTGCACAAATACAAACAAAGCCCTTGGTGGAGGTATGCACTATCAGTTCCTCACCAAAATCTAATCATCTGTTCCCCGTGTCATTACACACCTTTCCTGAAAATTTCATCAAAATCCGTTGATGTCTTTTTGAGTAATGTTGCTAACAGACAAACCAAACAACAAACCAACGCCGGCAAAAACATGACCTCCCCCCTTGGCGGAAGTAACAATACTAAATATAATAACAATGAAAATAACAAAGAGAGTCTCTAACACAACAAAAGGCAAGGACACTGGCTGCGCTCATGTCCAAACCAAAACAAAACCCCCAAAGCATAACTCAAAGTGAGGACATGGCACAGCCAATGTCCCAATCCTGACATTACGGGCCACAACAGCGGATCATTTAGAACACTGCCCATTGCATTGGATGGTTGACCCCAAGTATTAAAACTCATCTACCTTCACTACCTCTACTCCTTGCATGTTCACAGTTACACCTGCCTCCCTCTCATTTACACACATGTATTCTGTCTTTCTTGCACTGACTTTCATTCCTCTTCTCTCCACTGCACAACTCCAGCTCTCCAGGTTCTCTTGCGCCTGCTCCCTACTCTCACTACAGATCATAATGTCATCAGTGAACATCATAGTCCATACAGACTCCTTCCTGACCTTATTTATCAGCCTGCAAATCACCATTCCAAAGAACAAGGAGCTCTGAGCCAGTCCCTCATGTAATACCACCCCTCACCACTGTCTCACTATACTCATATATGTCCTGCGCCACCCTCACGTACAGTACTTATCTACCATTCCTGACTTTCTCAAAGCAGTTCCTTTCTTGGCACCCTATCATATAATTTCTCCAGATCCACAAAGACTTCTGAAGTTTGAGAGAACAAATAAGTATAGGCTCACTATTTGGCAAGAAACAACTCACTCTTTCCCTTTTTCCATTGTGTAAAACATTTGCATGGTTTGGTAATGAAAACAAAGAGGCTGGGTTTCTTCCTAACAATCACTGCTCCAGGACAGAAAGTGCTGCACAAAAACACAGCCCCACACACGGCAACCTGCAGCTACATGTCAAGCTTCGGCATCGTGGATCCCATTTCAACATCACCTCTATGGGTCCCGGTGCAGACAGAACATCCTCCATCTGTCAGCATTAGCATGACAGGATCACTGCTAAAACCTCTTGTTTGCAGAGTCTCTGCTGCACTTTCAGCAGACAAACCAATATTTGAATGCAGAAACCTCCTCTCCTATCTACACAGAGGTTTATCAAGAGGTTTCCTGCGTTGCCACCAGATAGTGTTAAATTGAAGGAAGATATCGATTTACATATTTTCTATTTTTATTCAAACTTTCAAAGGAAAAGAATAAAGTTTCAGTGTTGTATTTCTGCAAATGCAATTCTTTCTTCATGGTAAAATATATGTAGCCAAAGCCTGTTTAAACATGATTGGTCTTTAGATTTTAAACTTCAAACTCTGTACATCAAATGCTCATGTGTTTATTTTTTCCAAGTACAAATAAAAAACTTTATTTGTACTTGTAAAAAAATCTTGTATGCTGAAGTTTCAGATGACATGAAGAGATGATTAGTATTATCCTTATCTTGATGAAGATAGTCAGGGCTGTTTCTAGCATTTTTTGGGGCACTATGAAAGACTGTGTTTGGGGAGCCCCTTTTTGTATTAACAAGTAAAACATTCACAAATTTCCAAGAAAAAAGGTTGCAAATTTATGAGAAAAAGTCACAAATTTATGAAGAAAAAAGTTGCAAATTTACTAGAAAAATGACATAACGTTCGGCTCAGGAGACGCACACACACAGGCTCAGAGTAGTTCAAACTGTTTATTAACAACAGGGATGTATGGGTGTGTGTCTGCGGAATGTTAATGTGTTGGTGGTGGCGTCTGCTTCGGGCACAGAGGCAGGAGACCGTTCAGCCGGCAACCCTATGGGAGAGAAGAGACACAGGGTGATGGGCACACACCAACACAGGAGGAGAATAGGCGAGGGAGAGAAGCTTACTTGTATGGGACAGATGACTGGCACTTCAAGGACGGGACCCCGGGAGACAGCCACCTGCAGGACTCGGTGCAGCAGCGAGGAGGGACGAAGGACGGAATTGTCCGCCGCCGAGGAATCCACCTGTGCACAGGGGAGCAGACTGGAAAGATGAGGTAAGTGATCTTCTTACCGCTTAGCGTGGTGCTGAAGAAAGAGTAGTTGCTTCTCATGGAAGGGAGATGAAGTCTAACGGCTTCAGGCCGAAGCTCAGGGCGAGGCGGCTTATATTCCCCGCCGCTGATGGTTGACAGGTGTGCGAGCAGGTGGCGCTGCTGATGAGCGGCGCGGCGTGACAGTACTCCCCCCTCTAGCAGCGCCTCCTGGCGATGGCTTATCCGGGTGCGCTCGGTGGAAGTCGGCGATGAGCGATGGGTCCAACACGAACGACGGGGGCACCCACTGTCGATGCTCGGGCCCATAGCCCTCCCAGTCCACCAAGTACTGCAACCCGCGACCCCGGCGCCGGGAGTCTAGGATGGAGGAGACGGACCAGGCAGGATGGCCACCAATCATCCGGGGCGCGGGTTGCGCCGCAGGAGGAGGGCAAAGGGGGTCGGTGACTGCCAGCTTCACCTTTGACACGTGGAAGGTGGGATGGATGCGGAGGGAGGGGGGAATAGCCACGCGCACAGCCACCGGGTTGATGATCCGGGTGATGGGGTAGGGACCCATGAAGCGCTGTGCCAGCTTTCTCCTCTCGCCTTTTAGAGTGACGTCCTGGGTGGAAACGTAGACACGTTGCCCAACTCTGTACGCCGGGGCAGGTCTTCTATGCCGGTCCGCCACAGTCCTGTTGCGCTCCGCTGTGCGTAAAAGCGCACTGCGCGCGGCAGCCCAGGTGGAGCGGAACTGCCTGAGATGTGCTTTAACTGAGGGGACAGTCACCTCACTCTCCTGCTCCGGAAACAGCGGGGGGTCGTAACCCAGGGACGCCTTGAAGGGAGACATCCCTGTAGCAGAAGAGCGAGCGGTATTATGAGCATATTCAACCCAGGCAAGATGGTTGCTCCAGGACGTGGGTTTGGATCTGGTCACACAGCGGAGCGCAGCCTCCAGCTCCTGATTGGTCCGCTCACACTGCCCGTTGGATTGGGGGTGATGGCCGGAGGAGAGGCTCACCTTGGCTCCGATGGCGTTGCAGAATGACCTCCAAACCTCAGATGAAAATTGGGGGCCCCGGTCCGAGACCACGTCCACCGGAATCCCGTGCAGCCTGACCACGTGTTGGACGAGGAGGTCCGCCGTCTCCAGGGCAGTAGGGAGGCCTCGCAGGGGGACGAAGTGCACGGCCTTGGAGAAGCGGTCCACGATGGTCAGGATGGTGTCATAGGAGTTGGAGACGGGGAGTCCGGTGATGAAATCCAACGCGATGTGCGACCAGGGCCTGCAAGGGACGGGCAGGGGCTGGAGCAGACCCGCTGGAGGGGCATTTCCCGACTTGCAGGTGGCACAGATTGGGCAAGCCCGGGCGTAGCGGGCTGCATCCCTCCGCAGGCCTGGCCACCAAAAGGACTGTTGGAGGAGGTCTATCATCCGGGAGGTGCCAGGGTGACAGGTGAGCTTGGAGGTATGTAGCCAGTGGATGACCTCTCCTCGGACCGCGGATGGCACGAACAGCCTCCCCTCAGGTCGACCGCCAGGGTCAGGTTCCACCTCCTGTGCCTTCCGGATCTTGCTCTTGATGTCCCACGAGATGGCTCCCACGACGCACGACCTGGGCAGGATGGAGTGGGGCGTCTCCTCCGACTCCACGGGAGTGAACTGCCTAGAGAGGGCATCAGGCAGGCCGTTCTTAGAGCCAGGCCTGAAGGTGATTGAAAATTGGAACCTGGCGAAGAACAAAGACCAGCGCGCCTGGCGGGCGTTCAGGTGCTTGGCAGATCGTAGATATTCTAAGTTCTTGTGGTCAGTGAGGACCACGAACGGCAGGTTTGCCCCCTCTAGCCAGTGGCGCCACTCCTGCAGGGCGAGTTTGATGGCCAAGAGCTCTCTGTCCCCCACATCGTAGTTCCTCTCCGCCGGGGACAAGCGCCGGGAGAAGAAGGCGCAGGGCCGTTTGGCGCCATCGTCCGGCGACCGCTGGGACAGCACTGCCCCCACTCCCGTGTCCGAGGCGTCTACCTCTACGATGCACTGCAGCGCGGGGTCGACCTGGCGAAGGACCCGGGAGGAGGAGAACTCCGCCTTCAGCGCCTTAAAGGCGGCAGCGACCTCTTCGGTCCACTGGAACGGGACCTTCGGGGACGTGAGGTGGGTCAGTGGTCCAACGATGGAGCTGAAGTTGGGGACAAAGCGGCGGTAGAAATTGGCGAAGCCAACAAACTGTTGCACCTGCTTCCGGGATGCAGGTGTAGGCCATTCCACCACCACTTTCACCTTCTCTGGGTCTGGGAGCACCTTGTCATGGGCGATGATGAACCCCAGGAAGGACGTAGTCCTGGCGTAAAATTCACATTTTTCTGCCTTCACGTACAGACGATTCTCCAGCAGTCTTTGGAGGACCCGCCTCACGTGGACCTGGTGCTCATCCCTGGACTTGGAGAAGATGAGAATATCGTCCAGGTAGACGAACACGAAAAGGCCGATGAAATCCCGGAGGACGTCATTTATGAGGCGCTGAAAGACGGCAGGAGCATTGGTCAACCCGAACGGCATTACCAGGTATTCAAAGTGGCCGTTCGGGGTACGGAAGGCTGTCTTCCACTCATCTCCCTCCCGGATCTGGACGAGGTGGTAAGCGCTGCGTAGATCCAGCTTGGTGAACCAGGTCGCCCCCTGGAGGGAGTGGAAGGCAGTGTCCATGAGGGGCAGGGTATAATGGTCCTTCTCCATGATATCGTTGAGGGCCCGGTAGTCGATACAAGGGCGGAGGGACCCATCCTTTTTTCCCACGAAGAAGAACCCTGCCCCCACGGGTGACGATGATGGGCGGATTATTCCAGCACTTAATGACTCCTTCAGGTATGCGTTCATCGTCTCCTTCTCCGGCGCTGACAGGCTGTAGAGCCGACCAGAAGGTAAGGGAGCCCCCTGGCGGAGGTTGATGGCACAGTCATAGGGCCGATGAGGGGGGAGAGACATAGCTTTCGTCTTGCTGAACACCATACCCAGGTCGTGAAATTCCGGAGGCACCAGAGACAGGTCCGGGGGTGCAGCGTCCGTCGCAGGGGGAGGAGCGGACGGAGAGCAGGCAGCGGACTGAAGGCAGGTGCCCATGCAGAATGTACTCCATGCCGATACCCCAGCTGATCTCCAATCCAGGACCGGGTTATGAAGACGAAGCCAGGGCTACCCCAGGATGACGGGCGACACAGAGTTGGGAAGGACGTAGAAGGTCATCTCCTCCCGGTGGTTTCCCGAGATGATGACCGGTACAGGGATGGTTTGGTGTGACACTCTCCCAAGGGAGGCACGGGAGAGGTTGACTAAGGAGATGGGATTCCTCAGTGCCTGACAGCGGATGCCCAAACGGGTTGCCAGGCTCTGTGAAATGAAGCTGCCTTCTGCGCCCGAATCCACCAGTGCGTGGGTGAGATGCCCAGTGGGGTTGTGGCAGAAACGGATGGGCAGCTTCAATTGAGTGAGTGGATCTAACCGATTGACATCCGCGAGGCCCCCTACAGTGACTCGCGGACCCTGCCGTTTGGCTTTTCGTGGACAAAGCTCCACCGTGTGTTGACTGTCTCCGCAATACATGCAGAGATTCAACTCACGGCGGCGTTGTCTCTCTGCTGGGGAGAGCTTTGTCCAGCCCGTCACCATCGGCTCCGACTCCTCGGGGCACGATGGTGGCGGCGCCGCCAGGGGGCGAGCTTGGGGCAGGCGCAGCGAGGCTCCCCGAGGGCGCGAAGTAGACGACTTCCGTCCTGAGGAGCGCTCGCGCAGCCTGTTATCCAAGCTGATGGCTAGGGAAGTTAGCTCCGCTAGCGTTTCAGGGATATCCCGTCCAGCCAGTTCATCCCTCAGATCATCATTGAGGCTGCGGAGGAACAGGCCGCAGAGGGAGCGTTCCTCCCAGCCAATTCCTCCGCCGCTACCCGGAAGTCGACCGCGTAGTCCGCTGCCGACCGGCTTCCCTGCTGGAGAGCGAGAAGCCGATCGACCTGGACCGTCTCGGTTTGAGAATGGTCAAAGACCTCCAGAAAGCGCCTCACGAATTGGTCGTAGGTGAGGGTGGCATAACTGGGCCTCGCCATTACGGCGTAGGTCCAAGTTAACGCACGCCCCTCCAGAAGATTCCCTATGTAACCAATTCGGCTGTGATCCGAGGGAAAATCTCCGGGCACACGGTGGAACACGGACTCACACTGCATAATGAACCCCCGCGCTCCGCCGAGCTTACCGCTAAAGCGGGCGGGGGTCGGAATCGGTGTGAGCCGAACCGGTGCCACAGGAGCCGGCTGGACGGCCGCTGGAACAGCAGGAGCCGCGCCACCCTGGCGAGCCGGGGGGAACGGCTGTTGGGGGTCCAGGCGGTTCAATCGGTTAGTTAAATTTACTAATTGATTTAGGATCACCTGTTGCTGATAAACAACTTGATCCACTCGAGCCTCGAGGGTGGTAAACCGGTGTGCGAGCCCGCCGTCTGCCGAGCCGCTTTGCTGAAGCCGTACTGACATAACGTTCGGCTCAGGAGACGCACACACACAGGCTCAGAGTAGTTCAAACTGTTTATTAACAACAGGGATGTATGGGTGTGTGTCTGCGGAATGTTAATGTGTTGGTGGTGGCGTCTGCTTCGGGCACAGAGGCAGGAGACTGTTCAGCCGGCAACCCTATGGGAGAGAACAGACACAGGGTGATGGGCACACACCAACACAGGAGGAGAATAGGCGAGGGAGAGAAGCTTACTTGTATGGGACAGATGACTGGCACTTCAAGGACGGGACCCCGGGAGACAGCCACCCGCAGGACTCGGTGCAGCAGCGAGGAGGGACGAAGGACGGAATTGTCCGCCGCCGAGGAATCCACCTGTGCACAGGGGAGCAGACTGGAAAGATGAGGTAAGTGATCTTCTTACCGCTTAGCGTGGTGCTGAAGAAAGAGTAGTTGCTTCTCATGGAAGGGAGATGAAGTCTAATGGCTTCAGGCCGAAGCTCAGGGCGAGGCGGCTTATATTCCCCGCCGCTGATGGTTGACAGGTGTGCGAGCAGGTGGCGCCGCTGATGAGCGGCGCGGCGTGACAAAAAAAAAATCATTTACATGAAAAAAGTCAATTTATGAGACAAAAGCTGCAAATTTATAAGAAAAAAATGTAGATTTAGGTCAAAAAATTTTGCATGTGTAAGAAAAAAATTTGAAAAACTACAAGAAAAAAAAGTTAAATTTAGTTCTCCTCCAAAAAAATGTTAAGATGAACATGGAGTGTGGTGAACATTCCGATGGCTAAAGAAATGATGACAGGAGGAAAATGTGGTTGAAGAAGATCTTGTGGCTAAAGCAGAGAGACATTAACATGGTAATCTTAAGTATTTGCTTGAATATCCCATGTCATGTCATCACTGTAATATTCAGCAACATAGCATACTGTATTACATGTTTTCTCAATGTCATGCAGCCCTAAAATGAGTAATGAAAAAAATCTTTTTCATGCTACGCTAACTCCCTTAGTGTGGTCTGTCAGACATGTGTACACATCTGCAGGTGCATCCCGTTGTTATCTAGAACTGGCTAAATGTTAGCAAGAACAGAAATTAAATAGATCAGACACTGGATGGGTGGCTTCATTTCTGATACTAATCCAGCTATTTAAGTCATATCAAACCAGCTATCTGATATTGATATCAGATTAGTAGCTCACTAATAGCTTGGTGGAGCAATGGTTAACACCGTGGTGGCACAGCAAGAAGGTTATGGGTCCGATCCCACCCCTGGCTAGCAATGACCATTATGTGAGGAGTTTGCATGTTCTCCCCTTGTCTGTGAGGGTTTTTCCAGGTACTCCAGTTTCCTCAGTCCAAACACATTCATGTTAGATTAAATTGCATCAACTAGGGATGCTCATTTTCTTCAGAGCTTATGGCTTATGCTCAGTTGAATGGAAAAAAAAAAGTGTATATATGTGAGGTCTCAGTTAGCAGGGATCATATCTGCCATAATTCTTAAAGATAAATAAGATACTTGCAGGCCAAGCTCTATAAATGCATCCAGCAGTGGAATATAGCGGGAAAATAAGTCTTGAACATGTCATCATTTTTCTCATTAAACATATTTCTGATGGAGCCATTGACCTGAAATTTTCACTAGATATCAGCAACAACCCAAGTAATCCATACATACAAAGAAATCAAGACATCTGTGTTGACAAAACAAGTTATATTTAATAAAGTGGAATGACACGGGGAATAAGAATTGAACACGCTTGGTGAAATTCATTTAATATTTAGTAGAAAAGCCTCTGTTGGTAATAACAGCTTCCAGACCCCTCCTGTATGGAGAAACTAGGTGCAGGCATTGCTCAGGATTGATTTTAGTCCATTCTTCCACACAGACTGTCAAATCTTGAAGGTTCTGTGGGTGTCTTTTCTGAACTCTGATCTTCAGTTCGTTCCATAGATTTTCAATTGGATTTAGGTCAGGTGACTCACTGGGCCATTCTAGCAGCTTTATTTTCCTTCTCTGGAACCAGTTGAGAGTTTCCTTGGTTGTGTGTTTGGGATCATTGTCTTGCTGAAATGTCCACCCTTGTTTCAACTTCAGCATCTTGGCAGATGGCAACAGATTCTTATAAAGGATGTCTCTGTACATCTGTCCATTCATCTTTCCTTCAATTATATGAAGTCTGCCTATACCATGAGCTGAAAAACACCCCGACACCATGATGGGATGTGCAGTGCCATTTCTCCTCCAAACATGCTGTGTTGTGGGATCCAAAATTTCAATTTTGGTCTCATCTGACCAGACTATATTCTCCCAGTATTTTACTGGCTTGCCCAAATGTTGTGCAGAAAACTTTAAATGAGCTTCAACATGCTTTTTCTTTAGCAATGGAGTCTTGTGAGGTGAGTGGGCATAGAGCCCATGTCGATTGAGTGCATTACTTATTGTTTTCTTTGAAACAGCAGTACCTCCTAACTCCAGGTCTTTCTGGAGCTCTCCACGAATGGTCTTTGACTCTTGGATAACTCTTCTGATAATTCTTTTGACTACTCTGTCAGAAATCTTGTGAGGAGCTCCTAGCCATGGCCGGTTTATGGTAAAATGGTGTTCTTTCCACTTCCGAATGACGGCTCCAACAGTGTTCACTGGAACATTCAGCAGTTTATAAATGTACTTGTTACCAATGCCACCATTATGTTTTGCAACAATAAGGTTGCGAAGATCTAGAGAGAGCTCTTCTACCCATCATGAGTTCTTTGTGGTGTGACAATCTGATATTCACAGACCTTTTTAAAGGCTATCAGTCAGGACTTAACCAGCTGAAATTCATTTGCACTGATGGGGGATGGGATGGCTTCCTAAATTCTGATGGATTTCAACTGGTTTCTTGGCTTTCTATGCCTTTTTGCACCTCTTTTTCTTCATGTGTTCAATGTTTATTCCGTGTCATTCCACTTTATTAACCCATAAGAACCCAGACCCCTATTCCTTCAAGGAAAACTATGGCACCATGGGTTCTTATGGGTTAATATAACTTGTTTTGTGAACACAGTTGCCTTGATTTCTTTGTATGTATGGATTACTTGGGTTGTTACTGATATCTGGTGAAAATCTCAGTTCAGTTGGCTCCATCAGAAATATGTTTAATGAGAAAAATGTTGA
The DNA here is from genome assembly GCA_020510985.1 of Pholidichthys leucotaenia. Taxonomy (NCBI): domain Eukaryota; kingdom Metazoa; phylum Chordata; class Actinopteri; order Cichliformes; family Pholidichthyidae; genus Pholidichthys; species Pholidichthys leucotaenia. The sequence continues at coordinate 327,099,735 of CM035840.1, read as the reverse complement.
TGTGTTCAATACTTATTTTCCCCGCTGTATATATATATATGCTCACTCTGACTTCATAATACAGGATATTTCACATTGACCTGAGCCACAAGGACAGAGATGTGCAGGCTTATCGTGCCGATATGCTGAATAAATCAAAAGTACAACCTGGATAAAATGATGGTTAGTTGTAGCTCTTGTTGTGTCATTTCTTAGCCTTGTCATTTTTCAAATCACTATTTACTCATCGGCACCATGAGGAAATTGACATTACCCACAAAGTGCCCTTCACTCGGAGTACATGTAGTCATACAGTTCCTGTGTGATGACTACCACTGCACTGACATGTCGAATCATGGATCCATACAGCTGCCAGTCTGGCTTTGAAAGCCCATGGGGCATGTCATAATGGGAGGGCAGGGCATGTGGTTTGAGCCTTAGGAACACACAGCATATGTTTGTACAAAAGGTTCCTGTCTGGTAAAATGTTAAGTGGTCTTATAAGGGAATAAAAGGATTTCAGGGATTTCTTTTTTGTCACTGAAAACTCTACGGCTTCACTCGCCCTCCCGCCCTATCTGTGATTGTATTAATCCCACCAGCTTGTTTCCTGGTTTTTGTCAAGTGAATACAACCCCCATTCTTCTGAAGGAAAGGGGAAAGGGAAGCGTTTCTGGGATTCAGCTGTAATATAATATCTCACATTAAGGTGCTTCTTGCAATGTGGGTGTTTGAAAACAATAAAGAATGGGACTGGGGTGCATATCCATAAAAATCTTTTATTTACCTTTTATAAATGTTTTTTTGGAACTTCTTTTCTATCTATGTTTCCGCCTACAGAGACTAGGTTTTATTTGATTACCTGCATGAGTACACTTTAGGTTATTACAGCCATGGACAAAATTTTTGGTACCCCTCTGTTAATGAAAGAAAAACCCACAATGGTCACAGAAATAACTTGAATCTGACAAAAGTGGTAATAAATAAAATTTCTATGAAAATTAACCAATGAAAATCAGACAATGCTTTTGAATTGTGGTTCAACAGAATTATTTTAAAAAACAAACTCATGAAACAGGCCTGGACAAAAATGATGGTACCCATTAACTTAATATTTTGTTGCACAACCTACTGAGGCAATCACTGCAATCAAACGATTTCTGTAACTATCAGTGAGACTTCTGCACCTCTCAGCAGGTATTTTGGCCCACTCCTCATGAGCAAACTGCTCCAGTTGTCTCAGGTTTGAAGGGTGCCTTCTCCAGACGGCATGTTTCAGCTCCTTCCACAGATGTTCAATAGGATTTAGATCAGGGCTCATAGAAGGCAGCTTTAGAATAGTCCAATGTTTCGCTCTTAGCCATTCTTGGGTGTTTTTAGCTGTGTGTTTTGGGTCATTATCTTGTTGCAAGACCCATGACCTGACTGAGTCAGTCTCATGACTGAGACCAAGCTGTCTGACACTGGGCAGCACATTTCTCTCTAGAATACCTTGATAGTCTTGAGATTTCATTGTACCCTGTACAGATTCAAGACACCCTGTGCCAGATGCAGCAAAGCAGCCCCAGAACATAACAGAACCTCCTCCACGTTTCACAGTAGGGACAGTGTTCTTTTCTTGGTATGCTTCATTTTTGCGTCTGTGAACATAGCGCTGATGTGCCTTGCCAAAAAGTTGCAGTTTTGTCTCATCTGTCCATAGGACATTCTCCCAGAAGCTTTGTGGCTTGTCAACATGCAGTTTGGCAAATTCCAGTTTGGCTTTTTTATGATTTGTTTTCAACAGTGGTGTCCTCCTTGGTCGTCTCCCATGAAGTCCACTTTGGCTCAGACAACGACGGATGGTGCGATCTGACACTGATGTACCTTGACCTTGGAGTTCACCATGAATTTGTTTAGAGGTTGTTCTGGCCTCTTTTGTTACCATTCGTATTATCCGTCTCTTCCAGTTTTCATCAAGTTTCGTCCTGCAGCCACATCCAGGGAGGTTGGCTACAGTCCCGTGGAGCTTAAATTTCTGAATAATATGTGCAACTGTAGTCACAGGAACATCAGGCTGCTTGGAGATGGTCTTATAGACTTTACCTTTAACATGCTTGTCTATAATTTTCTTTCTAATCTCCTGAGACAACTCTCTCCTTTGCTTCCTCTGGTCCATGTTTAGCATGGTACACACCATGTCACCAAACAGCACAGTGACTACTTGTCACCCTTTAAATAAGCCGACTGACTGATTACAAGTTTGTAGACACCTGTGATGCTAATTAGAGGACACATCTTGGTTGAACATGTCCCTATGGTCACATTATTTTCAATCTTTTCTAGGGGTACCATCATTTTTGTCCAGGCCTGTTTCATGAGTTTGTTTTTTAAAATAATTCTATTGAATCACAATTCAAAAGCACTGTCTGATTTTCATTGGTTAATTTTCATAAAATTTTTATTTATTACCACTTTTGTCAGATTCAAGTTATTTCTGTGACCATTGTGGGTTTTTCTTTCATTAACAGAGGGGTGCCAACAATTTTGTCCACGTGTGTAACACTGTTTATATTCAGATCATGAAATAGTTACACTTTATTCTCTAGCACCCCTCCGTGGATTGCCACGTTATCGTGGTGGAGGGATTTGAGTGTCCGAATGATCCTGGAAGCTATGATGTTGGGGCACCTTGCCCCTGGTAGGGTCTCCCATGGCAAACTGGTCCTGGGTGAAAGAACACACTAAGAGCGGTCCAGTGGATCTCCATGAAAAACATTACATTAAGGACCCAGTATACCTAAAAGAGGCACATGGGTCCGCTCTCTAGTGGGCTCACCACCTGCAGGAGGGACCATGGGGATCATGGTGCTATGTGAACTGGGCACAAGTCTGGGCTGCTGTGCTTGGACTGATGCCCCCACAACCTGGATTCCTGGATAAGCGGTAGAAGATGGATGGATGGATATTCTCTAGCAGTTCTATTTGCCTACCTTTAGTTTCAGAAGCATATAAATTAAAGCAGCACTATGTAAGATTTTCACCTTAACGATTCAAAAATCATTTTGATGGTACATCAACTTTTGACCAGGTGAATCCCACTTCCACCATCTCTTGAGTGGCTTGCATTGCTTTCAACAGCATATAAGGGCCAACTCACATTGGTGCCAGGTGATTTGTTCCATGCGCTTCTCCTCCGTCTGCTGGTGGTCTGCACTGGTCTGCACTTAAAATGTTTTTTGTTTAGCACGGTTCCCAGACTTTATGTACAGATTCTTCACCTTGTTGCAACACTGTGGGTGAATACTTGCATTTGTTCTGTTCCTGAGACTACCTCTACCGACTGTTTCAAAGCTGGGAAAATGTTCTATTTTGCAGAACAGTAGGAAGCAATCACCTTTATTAAACATTCTAAACTCAAATTTCGGTCAGTACGAACAGGCACTACAGTGTGAGTGGACCCTAACTTTGCTTCATTTTCTTTGACATTTGTAGCATGCCTGTTCCTGTGATGAAGATTACTATATGATTTACATCATACAAATGAGGATTAAACACATGTTAGCTCTTTGCTTGGTTGGTAAATATTCCTCCTAAATACAAAGGATTTTAAGTTAGCCGTTATTATCCTTTAATCTCTCCAATCGGTACAATGAGACGTGCATGTTTCCTCACATGTGAAACTTACTTTCATAACAACTCACATTTGCATAATTGTTCAATTCCCCTTATTTCCATTAAAATCTACAAGAGCATTGCCTTCATTCTGGAACAATCTCACAGAGTAATGAGTCTGGGCTGCCATGATGGATGAGGAGGATTCATTCCATGTCAGGTTATTAAGTGGTCACTTTTGTATGATGGTGGGAAAAAAACAAAGTAAATATGTTGACTACAAAGCTCTAGTGATGTTTTCCTCATCATATAAAGATCCAATACTGTGCATTTCCTTAATTAATATTTAGTTTTGGCATTTTCAAGGGCATAAATGTGTAGTTACAAAAATCACTTTTGTGTTTTACAGCTCAGCAAAAAAGCCACCTGTAAAGTTCTGCCTGAAACAGGCGGTTTTAGGCCTGTTAATTTATATTAATAAGCCCCAAATCTGAGTGGGTCAAGTGTTTTTTAAACTGGCCAAGGAAAAGCAAGGCATTTAGGGTGCGTTTGTTTTGCAGATTTACAGAATTTAAGGTGGGGCCTGTTAGTTTGTGACATCTTAAATGCAGGAAGTGCTATCTACTTATTACTTTAAGGGTTTAACTAAGCACAGACGGTGCATATTTCTTTTGAAAGTTAAAACCCCAAAATACAATTTTACAGTTAATGGGACCTTTAAATTTTACAGGGCTGATTAAGCTCGAAATAACAAATTTGACAATTAAGTGCTAGGGCAAGCTGTTACAGCAACAGGTCTCCTTCAGATAAAAGACACCAAGACACGTGCCCTGTTAAAAGTTTATTGGCCTCTGGGATTCAGATTTATGTGCAGCAGTCAAAAAAGCATACTCTACAAGGGACAAGGATATTTAGATGCCATTAATATCAAACTGGATTGATGGACATATCCACTGTTGCATTGTTATTCTTCTATTCTTATATTAAACTCTAAATAATCTATTTATTCTCAGTTCATCTTCTGTCTGAAACAAGCTCATTGTCATTAAAGTCACATAGAGAATTCCTCCAGATCGAAGACAAGGAAAAAACTTTCAGAAGACCAGTTAGAAGTTAAAGTAGTTTGAAGCCAGAACTTGTACATTTTATTGTTTGAAACTTTGGTAATTGTAACATTAACATCCTCTACTGTAACAGAATCACATCAAATCAAGAAAATCAGACAGAGTTTATTATATTCAGTCCCTTAAGGCTTCTGCTGATTCACAGCTAACATCACTTGATATGATTTCCAGTTTCTTTGAAGAAGCCTTCAAAGTTATCATAAAATCTACCAAAGGTAGCTAAAAAAAAAAAAACCAAACAAAAAAGCAGAGTTCTGTGGGGGTTTGCTTTACTCTTAATCCTTGAGAATAATCCTTGTTAATCCCTATATAGCTGCTATATTTGCATACTGTCTGCAGCTACTGGAAATACCCGCTGTCTGTAAAACATCTTGCGCACTGAGTTCTTTATATCCCAATGCAATTTCTTTACCTTGCTTATCCCTCAGGAGAATAATCTGAAACACTGCCAGAATACATTTGCATGCTTAATGCTTGGAGGAGGAGGATTTTTCTGCTGCTGATCCATATAGAGTTTGTCTTGCAAACTGGAGTTTCATGCTAATGAGTTTGGGGGAAAACAAGAATTCATTGGGATTTGCTTATCTGCACTGGACGTGACAGCAAGCTGTGGGGCACTCCACTGTTAAAGTGATTGTTATCAGCCAGCTGAATGGCTGTTATCAATTGGATTGTAGGTGGATTCTTCCCTGTAGGTAATTATCTCCTCATTCATTCATTACTGTTAGTGCTCCACCCTGCTGAACAGGAAGTAATGGGAAGAAATTCCAGGGAAAAACAAAAAATTCCGCACGGGAAAGCTGCAGGGGGCTGAAGATTGATCAGTGTGTGGCACATGCTTTTTTCCATACATTTTCTTTACCATTTATCTAAATTAGTGTTGCTTAAGACTGAAGGCTTTTAAGGGTCATTTCACAGTAACCTAGGCCAACAGTTTTAACTTAACCCCTTGAACTCCGGGATTCCGCGGGCGGTCACGTCTCTGCGTCCTAGTGCGTCTCAGTGTGCACTGTGCGTCTCAGTGCGCACTGTGCGTCTCAGTGTGCACTGAAAAAAAAGCTGCATTTCCGTTCTTCCAGTACAGACACAGCCGCGAACAGAAAGCCAAAGGAGTGTTTGATTGGTTTAGATTTGATTGACCTCTCATTTGACTAATAAGAGCCTTGAATTGGGTTTCTGAAACCTTGAAGAACCAATGACTGAAAACCTAGCAAGAAGGACGCCGCCTTGCCAGCGGTAAGTGACAAATGTCTTTGTTTGTATGCAAATTAGATGCATACATTTACTCCTGTCTGAAACTTTGGATCATATTCTACATCTTTCTAATTGACAGTAAGCCATTATCTCTTACCACTTCCAAGTTGTAGCTTTGAAAAGTTCTGACATCTGATCTGAATATTTTTTTGAAAAAAATCTTTACCACTGTTGACCACTAGGGGTTATGTTGCAGTTTGGCGACATACACAGTTAAGGCATCAACTTCATGCAAAGTCTCAGGGACCTCTGTAAGTACCTTTTGTCACTACAATCTAAAGTGTGTGAATACTGGACAGAAATCAGTGTCTCATTCTAAACTAGCACTTACATGAATTACCAGTCACTACTACAGTAATGTGTGACCAGGAATTATTTTCTCCTGTATGAATGGCATAATATGTCTCAGAAAATTTTAGCAATCAACAATAACTGTTGACCAGGTGTGTGTTCATGTTTGGTTTTTTTTTTTTGTTTTTTTTGTTAAATCGGTTTCACTGCTATGCGTTTTCCATCCAAAATGTCCATTCCGACACACTGGTCTATATTTCATCAAGAAAATGTGCAATTCACACTGTTTTCTTTGATATCCAACATATAATAAAGGCCTGAGCAGGAAAACTCTATTCTTGTATATTTCATTCAACATGGCTAAAAGGTGAATCATCAGAAACCTTCCATCCAAACATGTCCACTCCAACACAACTGTTCTACATTTTTACACTGAATGAACGTAATTGTGTTACCCTGCAACAACAGTACTATCTATAGCCGTCAGTTCTCATTTTTCAATAATCAGAAGGTCAAAAGTTTTGATATAAACTGGGTTCTTTGGTACAAAGTACATTTGAAATTTTAACCCCATGAGACACAGGCAGTCTAGGTTACTGTGAAATTACTCTTAAATCAGTATACAACCATCCTTTAATTTTATTCAGTGTTTAATTAGGTTTACTACAGGCATCAAAAGTAATCGGCTAAATTGTATATGCAGCATGTTTTCAATTAAAATGAAAATTACAAAGGACAATAAATGTTAGGAAGCAAAGAAGAGTTACTGATGTTATAAGGCCCCATTGCCAATTCACACTGCAACTGGATAACACTTGTCCACATACATTTACACCAGGTATTAACATGTACAGTACTAGCACATCCTTTTTTATGGATTGTAAATACAGGGGCTGTATATACTGGGGCCAAATTCGCAAGGCCCCAAAATACGGTGGCCTCGTGAAATCCAGCACAAACCAAAGTTTAGAACATATTACGTAATAAAAGAAGTACTTTGTACCTTGAAATAATTCCAAATTCAATACCTCCATTCCACCGTACCTCCATTTATCCGTACATTATGAGATAAGGCCTTGGTGCATGTACGTACTCATGGATCACCTCCAAAATCTAATGGCTTCATCTGTAGCCTAAGGAACACCTCTGGTCAAAATTTAATCAAAATCCATCAAGTAGTTTTTGCATAATCCTGCTGACACATTGTGAGAAGATAGCACCTTGGTGGAGGTATGCACTCTTGGATCATCTCCAAAATCTATTGGCTTCATCTGTGGCTCAAGGACCACCTCTGGGGAAAAATTTTTACCTAAATCTGTCCAGTAGTTTTTGTGTAATCGTGCTGCACAAACGCAAACAAAAAACTTGGTGGAGGTATGCACTCTCGGATCAGATCCAAAATCTAATGTATTCATCCTTAAAGCAAGGGCCACCTCTGGTGAAAATTTCATCCAAATCCACCAAGTAGTTTTTGCATAATCCTGCTATAACAGACAGATCCTGGCAAAAACATTACCTTTGGCCTTTCCTTGGCAGAGGTAACTGGAATTATTCAACAGAGAGGAGCCAGCATAGCTATTGGTTTCTTTATGGCTCATAAATGACCTATAAAATGCACTTCTTTAGCCAAACAGAGGCACTTAGACGACAAGCCACAATCACACACACTGGCAGACCTTTATTCTATGCACATTAAGCCCTTTATCTTTCAGGAGAGTCTGTCCTTAACTGTCCTTCTTGCAAACAGAGGAACCTGGAGATCGAACCACCAAGCCTATGATTAATGGCTGACCTACTCCACCTCCTGAGTGTTGCCTGCTCTGTAAGTGTTTCTCATGTGGTATGTTACTTCAATTTCTAAGGGTACTATGTAACATAATTGATGCTCTTAGATGCAAACATCAAGGTTCTACATCCAGAGTCCTTCATTCCCATCCTGTGCCCATTTCTGTATGGGCTGGCTATCGTGATTACAGAGTGAACCTCATCCAAACTGTTATTTTAATGTTTCACAATTCTATAAAACATCAAAATACAAAATGTTAGACTGCTGATTTAAAAATACTAAAACTCTGACTCAGAAAAGAAGCCAGTTCTTACCACTTTTTCATTAACTTTTCCCTCCGGAAGCAACAATGTAATCACATACTTTATAAATGACAATTTTGCCTGACTTCATTTTAACTTTGGCAGATGAGGCTGGTTTCAGAAACCACTGTTAATAATCAGCATGACCAATAAATGCTAAATAACGAACTATCATACACTGACTGCAAATAATGCAAATATGGGCATTATTGGGAAGGCAAAGTTGCCACCATGTTGTTTTTGGACCATACAACAAATTGGAGTGTTTCTACCCATGGTAAACCGGGATAAGCATGAGAAGAACATGTAAACTCTACGAAGAAGACCCCTATTTTGGTTTGAATCATGGACTGTCTTGCTGGGAGGCAACAGTACTGCTGCCAGTAGTAGTACAACAAGAGCCCCACACCCAGTACATTATACGTATGTCCATCCATAGCCATTATTGCTAGTGCAGAACTAGCACACTTTCAACCGAAAAATCGATTACAAATTCAAGATTTAATATACTCTAGATCTGTAATAAAACTAATAACTATGTAACTGCAAGGAGTTTAAGCAAAGCAAATAATCTCCAATTCAAAGTGGAACAAATTTCAAGAAAATATCAGAAAATCATTTAATGCCCTATAAAATACACAGCTTCAATACATGTACAGACATTGTGTGAAATCAAAATGTGCTAGCTTGAAAACTGTGAGAGGACAAACCATGCAAGCAGGGTTGGGCGATTAACTGAAATAAAACCGGAACCGATGTTCGGGGAGAAGAACTGACCTCATATAGTTTAATTCAGTTATTCCCCTCTCCCTGTTGTGTGCGTGTATGTGAGAGCTTTGTACTGCCCCTTTAAGACGTGCCCACAGAGTTACAGGCATGGGCGGTTTTCGGATCAGAGCTTTAGGGGTGTCAAGCACCCAGTGAGCTCCACCACACACACACACACACACACACACACACACACGTTATTTTGTTAGCGTTATCATCTTCCATACATCTCCTCCCTGGCTTCTAGTTAGTGAACATGGTACGTGATGATACATAAGAACAGTGACAGCTTGGATTTAATATTTTACTTATACCAAAATGACAACAGCTTCTTTCTCTCAAATTCAAACTGCACACAGTGGTTAATTGACAGTGCAACCATTAAAGAAAAATATCTGCAAGCTGTCTTAGCCAGAGCTGGACTGGGACAAAAAAATCATCCCTAGCATTTTTGGTCCAATTTGTTAAGTAGCAACATTCTACCATCACAACCATGGTCTAACAGAGGTCAGAATTATCCCGCTTTTGCCATTAACAAGTGGATCCCTGTGGTTTGAAAGAAAGAAAGAAAGAAAGAAAGAGAAACTTTATTATCTATTTTGCATAAATAGCTTGTCATAATTATAAAGTCTCAAAATTTCCCAAAGGTGCAAAACTTAAGAGAAAAAGCCACACAGTTACAAGGAAAAAACATCACAAACATCCATCCATCCATCCATCCATCCATCCAATCCAAACTTCACACCCGGACAGTTTTGTGGTGGTTGCGGGGGATTTTAACCACACCAGCCTAAAGACTGTGCTCCCCAAGTTTAAACAATGTGTAGACTTTAAGACCAGAGGAGAGAATATGTTGGACTTAGTGTACACAAACACAGATGCATATAAAGCGATACCCCGCCCCCATCTCGGCCGTTCTGATCACATATCCGTGATGCTGCTGCCTGCCTACAAACCTTTATTGAAGCGCAGCAGGCCAGCAGTGAAACAAATCAGGATTTGGCCAGAGAGTGCAACCCCTGCACTGAAAGATTGTTTTCAGCACACAGACTGGAAGGTCTTCAAAATAGCAGCCTCCCAGGAAGACAGGACAGATGTGGAGGAGTATGCTGATTCGGTCACCAGCTACATCGCGAAGTGCACAGAGGATTTCACTACAGTGAAGACCATCACTATGCGGGGTAATCATAAGCCCTGGATGACTGCAGAGGTGCGCTCACTGCTCACAGCCAGAGATGCAGCCTTCAGAGCGAAGGACAGGATCGCCCTCCGCTCAGCCAGGTCTGCGCTTTCTAAGGGAATTAAGGCGGCAAAGCACGCCTATGCGGAGAAAGTCCAGGGACACCTCTGTGACACTAGGAACACCAAGCAGATGTGGCAGGGAGTTCGGACACTGACGGGCTTTAAGCCTAGGCAGGGGGTCGATGATGATGACGCTTCGCTTCCGGACAGGCTTAACGACTTCTTTGCACGTTTTGAATCAACAAACTCGACAATCAGAGGGAGGGCTGGCCCTACCCCACCATCGGTCGGACCAGCTTTTACCATCAAAACAGCGGACACACGGAGGACCCTAACCAGAGTCAACCCACGCAAAGCTGCAGGTCCAGACAACATTCTGGGACGTGTGCTCCGAGACTGCGCGAGCGAGTTGGCGGATGTCCTGACTGACATTTATAGCATCTCCCTGAGTCAGGCCATCGTTCCCAGATGCTTCAAGACCTCTATCATTGTACCGGTGGCAAAGAAACCAGTGGTGTCCTGTTTGAATGACTATCGTCCTGTTGCACTGACACCAATTGTGATGAAGTGTTTTGAGCGGCTTGTCAAACCACACATTACAGCCTGCCTCCCTGCATCACACGACCCGCTCCAGTTTGCATATCGTTCAAACCGCTCCACGGAGGATGCTATAGTCACCACCCTACACTCTGTCATCACCCACCTGGACCAGAAAGACACCTACGCCAGACTCCTGTACATTGATTTCAGTTCAGCATTCAACACCATTATTCCCCAGAGACTGATGGAGAAATTACTCCTTCTCGGTCTGAACACCGCCATATGTCTCTGGATCCTGGATTTCCTGACTGAGAGACCTCAGTCAGTCCGGGTTGGAAACAACATCTCCAAGTCTGTCACGCTGAGTACCGGATCCCCTCAAGGCTGTGTACTCAGTCCACTGTTGTTTACACTTCTAACACATGACTGTGTATCCAGACACGAGGGGAACCAGATTATTAAGTTTGCAGATGACACCACGGTGGTGGGACTTATCCAGAGGGATGAGGAATCAATGTACAGGGAAGAAGTGAGAGACCTGGAGGGCTGGTGCAGGGAGAACAATCTGGTGCTCAACGTGGACAAAACGAAGGAGATGATTATCGACTTCCGGCGGTCGCAGCCTGAGCACGCCCCCCTCAGCATCGGCGGCCGTTTAGTGGAGAGAGTAGAGAACATCAAGTTCCTCGGAGTGCAGATCTCGCAGGACCTGACCTGGAGCAAGAATTCCTTGGAGATCAGGAAGCGGGCTCAGCAGAGACTGCACTTCTTGAGGAAACTCAAACAGGCCTCTCTCCCCATCTGCATCCTCAGGACCTTCTACAGAGGTGTGGTGGAGAGTGTTCTGACGTACTGCATTGCTACATGGTACTCCAGCTGCAGTATGTCAGACAAAAAAGCCCTGCAGAGGATAGTCAAGGGGGCGGAGAGGGTAATTGGAGTCTCCCTCCCCTCTGTCCAAGAACTTTTTCAGAACCGTTGTAGGAGCAGGGCACTAAACATTGTCAAGGACCGTTCTCACCCTCTGCATAAACACTTTGAACTTCTTCCATCTGGTAAACGATTCCGGAGCATCAGAGGCAGAACCACCAGACTGATCAACAGCTTCCTTCCACAAGCTGTCAGGATGCTGAACAGTTGACCCGGAATCTCTCATACACACTACTGCACCTACGGACATTTTGTATATTATAGTTAGTTATTCTTTTTTTTTCCCCAAGTATGTCTCAGGGATGTGTGAATGGATGGGGGGGTGGGGGTGGGGGTGAGCTATGTGGGAATGTGTCTTAAATCATGCTGCTTCTTATATGGATGCCGAGAGAAACGCAATTTCATCTTGCCTGCACTACAGTTGTATGTACAGCAATATGACAATAAAGTTTGATTTGATTTGATTTGATTTGATCCATCCGCTTTTCCGGAGGTCTGGGTCGTGGAGGCAGCAGCTCAAGCGAGAAGCCCAAACTTCCCTCTCCCCGGCCACCTGCTCCAATGCTTCAGAGAGGATATCAAGATGTTCCAAGGGCAGCTGGGTGACGAAGTTTCTCCAGCGTGTCCTGGGTCTGCCCAGGAGACATATCAAATCTGTGTGTGAGTGTGTGTGTGTGTGTGTGTGTGTGTGTGTGTGTTTGTGTGCGCGTCTGTCTGTCTGTCACAATCACAGGACATCATAGGACGGCCTATGATGTGCCTATGATGTCCCTATGCCTTGGTGTGTTTATGATGTCATATAGACCATCAGGACTGCTGTCATATACACAATAGGACACAGCACTTTAAAGCACACCCATTGGAAGCAGTAAATCTGGAAATCTTAAAAAATATCACTCTATAAATTCAAGAAATCTCTTGTCAGTTTCGGTGTACATCTGGAAATCCTACTCATCACCTGATTAACAATAGGACACACTACTTTATACCACACCCATTCGAAGCAATACATCATGTCTGTTTGTCACAATCAGAGCACATCATAGGACGGCCTATGATAGCAGCCTGATGTCCAATGATGATCCTATGATATCAGGCAACATAGGACTCGAGGATCCTATAATATCTGCCAACACAGGACTCGCGACACCGTCATATACACAATAGGACTGGCTACCTATGATGTAGGCATGAGGACCTATGATGCCTGCCTTCATGTCTTTATGATGTCATATACACCATCACTTACCAAAAGAAGAGATACTCATCACCTGAGAGCAAGTTTTTAGCCAAAGTCAAATTCCTTGTATGTGTTGTGCATACTTGGCCAATAAAGCTGATTCTGATTCCGATTCTGATTCTGATTAAGAATAGGACACACTAATTTAAACCAGGATCAAATGCGGGGATCACAGGACTCGCTATGCCATCATCAAAGATCATAGGACATACACTACCGTTCAAAAGTTTGGGGTCACTTAGAAATTTCCTTATTTTTGAAAGAAAAGCACTGTTTTTTTTCAATGAAGATAACTTTAAACTAATCAGAAATACACTCTAATATCTAATATACATTGCTAATGTGGTAAATGACTATTCTAGCTGCAAATGTCTGGTTTTGGGTGCAATATCTACATAGGTGTATAGAGGCCCATTCCCAGCAACTATCACTCCAGTGTTCTAATGTTACAATGTGTTTGCGCATTGCATCAGAAGGCTAATGGATGATTAGAAAACCCTTGTGCAATCATGTTAGCACAGCTGAAAACAGTTTAGCTGGTTAGAGAAGCTATAAAACTGACCTTCTTTTGAGCAGGTTGAGTATCTGGAAAAAATTATTATTTCAAATACAAATCATTATTTCTAACCTTGTCAATGTCTTGATTATAGTTTCTATTCATTTTGCAACTCATGGTGGTAAATAAGTGTGACTTTTCATGGAAAACACAAAATAATTGTCTGGGTGACCCCAAACTTTTGAACGGTAGTGTAGGACAGCTTCCAAGATCAAATGCAGGTATGACTCATGATCATGACTCCCTATGACATCATCACAGATCATAGGACTCACTATGACACCATCATAAATCAAAGGCAACGCATCACTGAATGAGTGCTGACATGCTTACTTACACCTGCTTTCTACGGGCATGCAGAAATACTTGCTTATACTTGGTTTCTATGGGCATGCATGGGGTATGCACAGCCAAGCACAGGTATGCACGGGTATGTGCTAGGATACAATAAAAGCTTCAGATTTACTAGAATAATGTGACAAATTTATAGGGACAAATGTCCATTTAGTTAAAATATGGACTAAATTCACAAGAGAAAAAAAATGCAAAATTACAATCAAAACAAACTTGAATTTAAAAGATAAAAATTACAAATTCACTGCAAAAGTTGCAGATTTATGGGGGAATAAAATTCACATACAGTGGTGTGAAAAAGTGTTTGCCCCCTTCCTGATTTCTCATTTTTTTGTATGTTTGTCACACTTAAATGTTTCAGATCATCAAACAAATTTAAATATTAGACAAAGATAACACAAGTAAACACAAAATGCAGTTGTTAAATGAAGGTGTTTATTATTAAGGGTAAAAAAAAAATCCAAACCTACATGGCCCTGTGTGAAAAAGTGATTGCCTCCCTTCCCCTGTTAAAACATAAATTACTGTAACTGTGGTTTATCACATCTTTGGAAAGCTGAGTTCAATTTCTCTAGCCACACCCAGGCCTGATTACTGCCACACCTGTTCTCAATCAAGAATTCACTTAAATAGGACCTGCCAAATGAGAAACAAAGTAGTAGAGATCTCTAAGTCTGGAAAAAGTTATAAAGCCATTTCTAAAGCTTTGGGACTCCAGCAAACCACAGTGAGAGCCATTATCCACAAATGGCAAAAACATGGAACAGTGGTGAACCTTCCCAGGAGTGGCCGGCCGACCAAAATTACCCCAAGAGTGCAGCGACGACTCATCCAAGAGGTCACAAAAGACCCCACAACAACATCCAAAGAACTACAGGCCTCACTTGCCTCAGTTAAGGTCAGTGTTCATGACTCCACCATAAGAAAGAGACTGGGCAAAAATGGCCTGCATGGCTGAGTTCCAAGACGAAAACCACTGCTGAGCAAAAGGAGCATAAAGGCTTGTCTCAGTTTTGCCAGAAAAGATCTTGATGATCCCCAAGACTTTTGGGAAAATACTCTGTGGACTGATGAGACAAAAGTTGAACTTTCTGGAAGGCGTGTGTCCCATTACATCCAACGTAAAAGTAAAAGCATTTCAGAAAAGGAACATCATACCAACAGTAAAATATGGTGGTGGTAGTGTGATGGTCTGTGGCTGTTTTGCTGCTTTAGGACCTGGAAAACTTGCTGTGGTAAATGGAACCATGAATTCTGCTGTCTACCAAAAAATCCTGAAGGAGAATGTCCGGTCATTTGTTTGTGACCTCAAGCTGAAGCGCACTTGGGTTCTGCAGCAGGACAATGATCCAAAACACACCAGCAAGTCCACCTCTGAATGGCTTAAGAAAAACAAAATGAAGACTTTGGAGTGGCCTAGTCAAAGTCCTGACCTTAATCCGATTGTGATACTGTGGCATGACCTTAAAATGGGCTGGGCTGCACGGTGGCGCAGTGGTTTAGCACTGTGGCAGCACAGTTTTACCCTCGGCCGGGGGACCGTGGGGATCATGAGATCATGGGTTCGATCCCAGCCCCCGACCAACAGTGAGCTGTGTGGAGTTTGCATGTTCTCCCCGTGTTGCGCGGGTTTACTCCGGGATTTGTCCGGTTTCCTCCCGCACACCAAAAACATGTAGGTTTAGGGCGCTCGCGCACGCAGCGACCAGCAGCCGGTGGCTTGTCACCAGACTGCAAACCAAGTCTACCTACGGGTACAAATAAGTAACAAAAAAAAAAAAAAAAGGCGGTTCATGCTCGAAAACCCTCCAGTGTAGCTGAGTTACAACAATTCTGCAAAGATGAGTGGGCCAAAATTCCTCCACAGTGCTGTAAAAGACTCATTACCAGTTATTGCAAATGCTTGATTGCAGTTGTTGCTGCTAAGGGTGGCCCAACCAGTTATTAGGTTTAGGGGGCAATCATTTTTTTCACACAGGACCATGTAGGTTTGGATTTTTTTCCTCTTAATAATAAACACCTTCATTTAAACACCTTCAGATCCAAGATGGCGCCCACAGCGGTCGACATGGTGCTTCGCTGCGCTCTTTGTTTGTTTTTGTTTGTCAATTGTGTGTCTGCTTGCACTTATACCCGTGAAGAACTTTTAAATATCAGGACTTTGACCCCCACGGACCTCCTCCCAGTTTTTCTAGCCCCTGCCGCCGATCTGGTTTATTGTTTGGCTCGGAAAGTGAGACGGCGGAAGAGAGGAAGACGAGCGGGCGCTCTCGTACGACTTCGCAGGAGAGGCTCGCGAACGGCGCTGCCTGGCATATTTCTGTCCAATACCAACTCTCTCTCTAACAAGGTGGATGAACTGAGACTGCTGATGCGTTTTAAGGACCTCGCCTCCTCAGCTGTCCTCTGCTTTACTGAGACCTGGCTCCGGGAAAATATACCGGACAGCGCGCTGCGCCTCGACGGCTTCCAGCTCTTCCGTGCTGATCGTGACACAGAGCTTTCCGGCAAGACCACAGGAGGCGGTGTCTGCTTCTACATCAACTGTAGCTGGTGCTCTGATGTAACGGAAATTTCCAAACACTGTTCTCCTGCCTTGGAATTTCTTGTTATCAACTGCAAGCCTTTTTATTCCCCACGGGAGTTTGCTTCTTTTATACTGATCGCTGTGTACGCCCCTCCCGACGCGGACACGCGCGAAGCTCAGCGCGTGCTCGCGGATCACATTCAACACACAGAGCGGAGTTTTCCAGACTCGCTGATTATTGTGGCTGGCGACTTTAATCAGTGCAATCTGAGCCACGATCTCCCCCGCTACAAACAGTTTATTAAATGCCCCACCAGAGGATTAAACACACTGGATCACTGTTACACCACAGTGAAAGACGCATATCGCGCTGTCCCTCGAGCTGCGCTGGGATTATCTGATCACGTGATGGTTCACCTCATTCCCACATACAGACAGAGATTGAAGCTCACTAAACCTGTTGTGAGCACTACGAAGATACGGACCAGTGATGCTGAGGAGAAGCTGGAAACGTGCATGGAAATATCTGACTGGGGCATGCTTAAAGGAGCCACGCATGATCTGGATGAGTACACGGACACTGTGAACTCATATATCCACTTTTGTGAAGAGAACATTCTTCCATCACGCACCAGGGTGAGTTACTCTAATGACAAACCCTGGTTCACAGCTAAGCTCAGACAGATCAGGAAGGAGAAGGAAGCAGCGCTGAAAAGTGGAGACAGGGACTGCTACAGGGAGGTTAAATACCGGTTTAACAGAGAGCTGAAGAGGGCTAAATCTGTGTACTCAGAGAGACTCCAGCAGCAGTTCACTGCTAATGATTCGGCTTCCGTGTGGAGAGGACTGAGGCAGATCACCAACTATCGGCCTCAGGCTCCTAAAGGTCAGGATGACAAAGCCCTTTGTCAGAGACTGTCCCAACACTATGCCCGTTTTGACACCTCGTCATCTGTGTCCAACTCCCCCCCTCCCTCCAGCTCCACAGCCTCCACATTCCCTACTTCATTTAAGGCACCCCCCCCCACCTCCCCCCCTCCCCTTATCATCAGTGAGCAGGATGTGCTCAAACAGTTCTCCAGACTGAACCCGCGCAAGGCCCCCGGCCCAGACGGCGTGTCTCCCTCCACCCTGAGACTCTGTGCGAAACAGCTGGCTCCTGTATTCACAGACATTTTTAACACCTCCCTTAAGTTATGCCACGTGCCGTCCTGCCTCAAATCCTCCACCATCATCCCTGTCCCCAAGAAGCCACGGATCACTGGACTTAATGACTACAGACCTGTAGCGCTCACCTCTGTAGTCATGAAGTCCTTTGAGCGCCTGGTCCTGTCCCACCTCAAGTCCATCACCACCCCTCTCCTGGACCCGCTGCAGTTTGCCTACCGAGCCAACAGGTCTGTAGACGATGCAGTCAACCTGGCCCTCCACTCCATCCTGCAGCACCTGGACTCCCCGGGAACCTACGCCAGGATCCTGTTTGTGGACTTCAGCTCCGCATTCAACACCATCCGCCCCGCTCTGCTCCGGGACAAGCTGTCCCTGCTCAACGTGCCTGACTCCCTCTGCAGGTGGATCATCGACTTCCTGACGGACCGGAGGCAGCATGTGCGGCTGGGAAAGACTGTCTCAGACTATACTAGCATCAACACCGGATCACCCCAGGGCTGTGTACTTTCCCCCCTACTCTTCTCCCTTTACACCAACTCCTGCACCTCCAGCCACCAGTCTGTCAAGTTGATCAAGTTTGCGGACGACACCACCCTCATCGGGCTCATCTCCAACGGCGACGAGTCCGCCTACAGGAGAGAGGTGGCCCAGCTGGCGTCCTGGTGCAGCAATAACAACCTGCAGCTGAACGCTCTGAAGACAGTGGAGATGATTGTAGACTTCAGGAAAGTCACTACTCCTCTGCCCCCCCTCACCCTCTCAGGCTCTCCCATCACCACTGCTGATTCCTTCCGCTTCCTAGGCACTACCATCACCAGGGACCTCAAATGGGAGCTGACCATCAGCTCACTCATCAAAAAAGCCCAGCAGAGGATGTTCTTCCTGCGGCAGCTGAGGAAGCTCAAGCTACCCACCAAGATGTTAGTGCAGTTCTACACAGCCATCATCGAGTCCATCCTCACCACCTCCATAACCATGTGGTACGCAGGAGCCACTGCCAGGGACAGACTAAGGCTGCAGCGCGTCGTGCGCACTGCTGAGAAGGTGATCGGCTGCAAGCTCCCATCTCTCCAGGATCTGTACATCTCCAGGACCCGGAGGCGTGCTGGCCGGATCATAGCCGATCCCTCACACCCTGGTCATGTACTGTTTGCCCCCCTCCCCTCTGGTAGAAGACTTCGGTCCATCCAGACTAAAACCTCCCGTCACATGAACAGCTTCTTCCCCTCTGCCATTAGACTGCTGAACACTAAGTGACTCTCGTGCACCATGTACAGCAGCTCAACCAGACTCATGTCAATCATCACTGTTTTCTTCCTGCATTACCGACTGCACTATATAGTTCTCCACAGTATCTGCTGCTGGCTAATATATATTTTAACTGTTGACCAGTATCACTTAATCTTATCCTACACTTTATTACATGTATAGTTTATTTCTCTTATCTTATCATGTTTAATGTTGCAGCATTGTACCGAGACAAATTCCTAGTTTGTGTACTACATGAACAATGGCAATAAACCTGATTCTGATTCTGATTCTGATTCTAAAAACTGCATTTTGTGTTTACTTGTGTTATCTTTGTCTAATATTTAAACTTGTTTGATGAGCTGAGACATTTAAGTGTGACAAACATACAGAAAAATGAGAAATTAGGAAGGGGGTAAACACTTTTTCACACAACTGTTTGTACAATTACAGTCATTGAGAATGTAAACACAGGAAGTTATTTAAAAGATTTAATAAATTCATTAAGAAAAAGAAAATTCATAAATTGCTGAGACAAAATTCAGAAAATCACAAGAGAAATGTAATTCATTTGCAATTCAAAAATCATTACCGGAGTGGTGGCTCAGTTGGTAGAGCATCTGCCCCACAGCTAGGAGGCAGGGGTTCAAATCCCGGCCGGGTCATGCCGAAGACCATATAAAAGCGGAACTTCCTGCCGTCCAGCTTGGTGCTCAGCAATAATGGAATGGAGGAGGGAAATTTGCGGCGGCGCCTTGCATGGCAGCGGCCCTCTGATTCTACACATGGGGTGTGTGTGATTAACACTGTAGATAGGAAAAGCACAATTTCGTTCTACTGTACATGATTGGTTGTATGGTTAAATGACAATAAAGGGTGATTTAATAATTTTAAAAAATCAGTGGAAAGATGACGGAAAATTATTGAGGCAAAAATGCAAAGCCCAAAGAAAAAAAGATGACAGTTTATGACGTAAAAGTCACAAATTCAAGAAAAAATGTCAATCCATGATCAAAAATCATTCACGAAGTTTCAAATTTCATTAAGTTTCTTAAAAAAATCTGTCATTACAAAAGAATAAAAATAATCATAAGAAAAAGTAAGTAATTTATCAGAACTCTCCAAATTCACATTAAAATTTTTTCACATTTTCAATTAAAAAAAAATCTCTAAGTGGTAGAGTAGCCTGAAACTGTACACAAGTAAACATAGGTTATCTCTGTATATTATCACTCAAATATACATAATAGTAGTTACCCCAAAAGAGTTAAGAAGTTACTGAGATGTGACTTTAGTCTGGACAGTCTGTGTCACGAACCGAGCCCGTGTTTCCTGTAGGCTCGGTTTTGACCATTCTTGGTGGCTCAGGCATTGAGTTTATTATGTGTTGTGATCTTTTGATTTCTCGTTGTTTTCGTGTCTGTGTGCTGTTTCTTTTCCATGCCTGTAGCCACCGCTCTGGCCGGCAGTTGTTGGGCAGCTGTTTGACCCACTTCCTGGTGGGCGCTGGCTAACATTCGCCCGTCCGACCACGCCCCCTCTCTCTCTGACAGTCAGCTGTTTGCCTCGGTAATTATCTGTCCCGCACCTCGCCCAGGTGTTTCCAATTTGTCACGCCAGCGGTGTTTGTACTTAGGCAGCTCTTTGCCAGTCAAACACTGCTGGACCATTGTACTTGATCATACGGTCGTAATTGGCCATGTGACAGTCTTGTCGGAGAAGGATTGTTTGTGTCTGTGCTCGCTGGCAGACTTGGGTGACTCGGACTGTTCCTGCACAGTGAGTAAGAGCTGTTAGCGTTTCTGTTTGCAGTTGTGCTGCTATGCTGGTCTCTAACATTTCCCCTTGCGGCACAACTGCTATGCTTAGGCACTGTTACCCAGCTTCTTCTCCCGTGCCAGCCGAGCATCCTGGAGGACTCAAAGTTTTACCTCAGCTGTCTATGTTATTTTGGGTCTGTCTATTTTGTGTCAATAAATGTGTGTTTGGTGTGACCTGCAAGTAGGTCCATTCTTCCTTCTCCTCCTCCATGCGCTGCGGAGGAGGAGCACAGGGAGTGCACAGGGAGGCTCATGACAGTTTGAGGTTTTTCTCCTGAATTTATGGCAGTTTTAGTCTAAATTTACTACTTTTTCCTTGTAAATTTGAAAGATTTTTTCCCACTTAAATCAACTTTTTCCTCATAATTTGTGTTTAGTGCTAATTTAGGGCTTTTTTCTTGTACATTTCAGACTGTACTCTCATAAATTTGTGAGCTTTTTCCTCATAAACTAAAAATCAAAAATAAAATGAGCAAAGATGCAGTATTTTCTGTAATAATAATAATAATAATAATAATAATAATAATAATAATAATAATAATGCAATGTATAGCACTTTTCATAGACACTCACAGACACTTTACAATGGATACATTATTCATTCACTCCAGACGATGGTTGTGATAAGCTACTACTGTAGCCACAGCTGCCCTGGGGCAGACTGACAGAAACATGGCTGCCAATCTGTGACAACGGCCTCTCCGACTGCTACCGAACATTTATACACATTCATACCCAGTGTAGAGGATGCCTTCACAAACGAGACTGAGTTTATTTCTCAGGTGAGGTTTATTCAGCGTTTACATCCTCTAACAAGAAGTGTATCTCAGCAAAAGAGGCAGAACAATCTTTTCTCATAGTTCTTATACCCCCAGAGACACAAAACCCCCAACCTCAAATATCACACCTTCAACCCACAGTCCTTCAGTAAACACACATAGCCTCCGAGGCCCGTTGGCGTCTCTATTGTCTCTTCCGCCTCGGGGGCTCCTGCTGGGACATTCTCTCTGGCCACTTCACACCTCCCGAAGTCTCTGCCGGGTCAGGTCCTTTTGGACGTTTGAAGTCTCCAGAGTATGCACCGTCATGCCCACTAAATACATGTGAGGGAAAATGCGTACCATACATGCATGCCATATATGCGCCCTAAATGTGCACCATATAACCCCCCCCAAATGTCTAAATAAGGACAAGTTACCCCTCAAATGCATAGAATCATGACATATCACACAGAACGAGAAAAAAAATTGGCACAACAGATCATACATCCAACTGTTTGGGCTTCAACCTCCTGCCATATCTGCTGTGAGCAGGTCTCGCTCTGCCTGTGGCTGTCTCTTGCATCTGTGGATCAGAGTCATTAGCACATCGTTGTGAAAGCTTAGCAGAGTGTCTCCCCGTGGCCTGCCGCGGCGGGGGGCCCTGGCCAACTGTATCTGTTCATCAGCTAACACAAAAGCAGGTTTGAGTCTGTTAATGCAGACTAAGTCCCTCCTGTCTCCCAAATCGAGCAAAAAATGCTTTTCCCCGGTTTCTAACACTCTGAACGGTCCATCATAAGGTGGTCTTAAACCTAACCTCTGTGCGTCGTGTCTAACAAAGACGAATTCTGCATTCTTTAAGTCTTTAGGCACAAAAACGTGTGGGAAACTGTGATGAACTGGGCCGGGGAGGGTGTTTGATCCCGCGTCGCTCTGCAGCAGCTGAGCGGGGGGGCGATCTGGTGCGGGGTTCTCAGGAAGGAATTCTCCCGGTAACCGGAGCGGTTGGGCGAAGACAAGTTCGGCCGGAGAGGCCTGCAAATCTTCCTTAGGTGCTGAACGCAACCCTAATAAAACCCATGGAAGTTTATCAACCCAAATTGTGTCCGTGAGAGCCGCTCTGAGGGCTGCTTTCAATGACCGGTGAAAGCGTTCGCACAAACCGTTGGCCTGGGGGTTATACGCAGTTGTGCGATGAATTTTCACTCCCAGGCTGAGTGCCATGGACGACCAGAGCTCGGAAACAAATTGGGGTCCTCTGTCAGACGTTATGTCTGACGGGACTCCAAAGCGCACGACCCAAGCCGTTAAAAAAGCGGGCGCAATGTCTGCTGCTGTGGTTGACGCCAGGGGAATCGCCTCTGGCCAGCGCGTAGTGTGGTCCACCATAGTTAGAAGGTGTGTGAACCCCTGTGACAGCGGGAGGGGTCCCACCAAGTCGACATGCACGTGGTCGAAGCGTTTGGCTGGGATGTGAAAAGGTTCTAGAGGGGCCGGCATGTGCTTGTGTACCTTTGCTCTTTGACACGCTGCGCAGGCTGCAGCCCATTCTTTGACCTGTTTACGCAGCCCCGGCCAAACAAACTTCTCTCCCACAATTTTGATCGAAGCGCGGACGCCCAGATGTGCCAGCGAATGTATTAAGTCAAAAACACGGCGATGCCACGCAGCCGGGACCACGGGGCGGGGGCGCCACGTGGAGATATCGCAGATTAGGGGGGGCATACCTCTTTGATGCACTCTGTGCTCCAGCCTTAGCCCTGTTGGCCCAGACTGGAGCGCGCGCACGTCCGCATCGTTAACCTGCTCGGCGGCCATGGCTGCATAATCTAACCCAATGCAGACCGGGGCTGTGAGCGCTTCCGCGCCGCAAGCCTGGCCCGAGTCTACAGCCGCCGAGTCTGCCCCCTGGGGGCCTGGCAGTGCAACTGCGCGCGAGAGACAATCTGCTACTACATTGTGTTTACCCGCCACGTGTTGAATGTCGGTGGTAAACTCCGAAATTGCGGCCAGCTGTCTCTGTTGTCGGCCCGTCCAAGGCTCTGAAATTTTAGCCATTGCAAAAGTTAATGGTTTATGGTCTACAAACGCGGTGAAACGGCGCCCTTCCAACCAGAACTGGAAGTGGCGGATGGCCAAATGCAGGGCTAAAAGCTCCCTATCAAACGCGCTGTATTTACGCTCGTTATCGCGCAATGTTTTGCTGAAAAACGCAAGTGGTTGCCAGCTCCCTGCTACCAGTTGCTCGACAACCGCTCCCACTGCCACATCGGAAGCGTCCGTGGTTAGCGCCATGCGAGCTGCTGGCACCGGGTGTGCCAATAACGCAGCGTTCGCGAGGGCCGATTTGACCTGGGAGAAAGCGCGCTCCCGGTCCGGGGACCACTCGACCTTAGCTGTAGGTTTTTGTTTCTTTAATGCCGCATACAATGGGTGCATGAGCCGTGCCGCGTTGGGGAGGAAACGGTTATAAAAATTGACCATCCCCAAAAATTCTTGCAGTGCCTTAACTGTCTGCGGTTGTGGGAAATCCGTTATCGGGCGCACTTTATCCGGCAGCGGGACCGCACCCTCTGGAGACACGCGGTGTCCCAAAAAATCGATTTGTGCTACCCTGAATTGGCATTTCGCTGGGTTAATGATCAGCCCGTGCTCTGTCAGCCTCTGAAAAACGGCTGTGAGGTGGCGGTCATGCTCGGCTTCGGATGCGCTGGCTACCAAAATATCATCCAAATAAGCGAACACGAAAGGGAGGCCGCGCAGCACTGCATCCATCATGCGTTGGAACGTCTGCGTGGCACCTTTGAGGCCGAAAGGCATGCGCAAAAACTCGAAAAGCCCGAAAGGGGTTATAACTGCCGTTTTGGGTATGTCTTGCGCGCGGACTGGAACTTGGTGATAACCGCGCACCAAATCTATTTTGGAAAAGATGCGCGCCCCCGCCAAATGTGCCGAAAAATCCTGGATGTGCGGAATAGGGTAGCGGTCGTGTGCTGAAGCATTATTTAATCTGCGGAAATCACCGCAAGGGCGCCACGAGCCGTCAGCCTTGGGCACCATGTGCAGGGGTGACGACCAAGAGCTGTTCGAGCGTCTAACAATGCCCAGTTTTTCCAAGTTGGCGAATTCCTCGCGCGTGATGGCCAGTTTAGCTGGGTCCAAGCGCCGAGCTTTTGCAAAAACAGGGGGGCCAGAGGTAGTTATGAAATGCTCGACCCCGTGTTTGGCAACTGACGCTGAAAATGTTGGGACCGTGAGTGTTGGGAACTGGTTGAGTAATGCATGAAACTTACCACCCGCAGCTGTGACATTGGGATGTGCAGAAGGCAGGGCCACCCGAGCAGTGCAGGAGATAGAGTAGAAAGACAGTGCATTTACAATACGTCTATTAGCAAGATCAACTAACAAACTGTTTGAGCATAAAAAGTCAGCACCTAGCATGTTGTTGTTAACTGCAGCTACAACGAAGGTCCACTCGAAGGTGCGCCCGTGGAGGGACAGGAGGAGCGTCTTCTCCCCATAGGTTTTGATCATGGAGCCGTTTGCCGCTAACACCAGGGGTCTGCTGGCAGGCGTCAGCGTGTCCGCGTAGACAGGCTTGACAAAACTTAGCTGGGAGCCTGTGTCCTCCAGGAATTCTTTCCCTGAATTCGCGTCTGTCACGAAAAGCAGCTTGTTCTTCGTGCCGAGAGTCGCAGCTGCTACCGGCTCTCGGTCTTGGCGTTTCCCCTGGTGCTGGTACCGGCACGGTGGGACGCATCTGCGCGCTCTCTCGGCGAAGCGTCAATGGTAGGAACAGAGGGTGTTGTGAGCTCCGCTTCTCCTGGCCTCTGCCGCTGCTGACGTCAGTGGATCCGGTGCCGCAGCCTCTGGTCCCCCCTCGTCTCGCGGGGGTGCGTTCAGCTCTGCCGCTGCCCTCGTGGCTGCGTGCTGTCCATGGGCGTCGACGAGCCGCTGCGCCTCCTGGCCCAGCTCGTGGTAGTCCCGGTTGTTGAGTGGCTGCGAGCTGGCCAGGGTGACTTTCACTGCTGGCGGTAGCGTTCTGAGGAAGAGGTGGGCGAAGATAAAGCTGTCGTCATCCTCGCCTCTCAGGCTCATCATCTTCGCCATCAGATCTGCCGGCCTGTCCGCTTCCCCTTCTGTCAGCGCCAGGAGCTTCTTTGCTCGCTCCCCCAGCGAGGGAGTGAAGGCTCGAATGGGGGCGGCTTTCAGTGCGCCATACTTGTCGTCTTGGGGTGGGTGGTTGGTCAGGCTCTCCACCCGCTGCACTGTGAGGCTGTCCAGCTTCGCGACGACATGGTAGAACCTCGTTGCGTCCGCTGAGATTCCCTGAAGGTGGAACTGCGCCTCCACAGTGGTAAACCAGGAGCGCGGGTTATGTTGCCAGAAATCGGGCAGCTGTAGGGTGGTAGCTGCGTTAACCCGGTTGGCTCCTGAAGAGTCCGGTGCGGAAAGCTCGCCGTCACCGGCCATGGTTTGTCGTAGGTCACCAGTGTAGAGGATGCCTTCACAAACGAGACTGAGTTTATTTCTCAGGTGAGGTTTATTCAGCGTTTACATCCTTTAACAAGAAGTGTATCTTAGCAAAAGAGGCAGAACAATCTTTTCTCACAGTTCTTATACCCCCAGAGACACAAAACCCCCAACCTCAAATATCACACCTTCAACCCACAGTCCTTCAGTAAACACACATAGCCTCCGAGGCTCGTTGGCGTCTCTATTGTCTCTTCTGCCTCGGGAGCTCCTGCTGGGACATTCTCTCTGGTCACTTCACACCTCCCGAAGTCTCTGCCGGGTCAGGTCCTTTTGGACGTTTGAAGTCTCCAGAGTATGCACCGTCATGCCCACTAAATACATGTGAGGGAAAATGCGTACCATACATGCATGCCATATATGCGCCCTAAATGTGCGCCATACCAGTGTCATTGACATTGGAGGCAAGGTGGGCAAAGTGTCTGGCCCAGGGACACAACGGCAGGAGTACTGGGAAGAGCATGATTCGAACCGCGAACCCTCTGGTTATTGGATGACCTGCTCTACCTCCTGAGCCATTGCCGCCCCAAACTCTTCCCTCCTCCGTTCCATTTTTGCTGAGCACCAAGCTGGATGGCAGGAAGTTCCATTTTTATATGGTCTTTGGCATAACCTGGTCGGGACTTGAGCCCCAATTTCCTGGTTGTGGGGCAGGTGAGCTACCTCTAGGCCACCACTAGAGGTAGATATAGGCTATTTATATAGCCTATTAATGGCCTATTTTCCAACCCCCACCCCAGGTGAAAATCTCACGTACTTTGAAACCTAAAAGTTATCAGGTATGCCTTCTACTCTTACGAATAAATTCAGACAGACCCAAAAACTATTCATAACGTTGCAGAATATTCCAGCTGAGGCTGGCGTCATACATCATAATCGTGTTACCTGTAGAGCTGCAGCAGCCTCCTGTCCACTCACTTTTCCTGCTGTTGGAATAAAGAGGGACCTGTGTGTGTGCGTGCACCAGGGCTGCAGCGCGTGTAGGTACAGGAGAGAGAACGTGTGAGAGAGGAGAGATCATACCATTTTGCATGGTGGGGGGTGTTTTCATTTTCATTTTTAAAAAGTTTAAACGACAAACTACTGAATATGTTTTGGATGTTATTTCAGCTTGTCAAAGATGAACTAAAATTTTGTAATCACAACTTTTCTCATTCCAATTTTTAGGGGTGCTGAGTTTAAATTTAGGGGTGCTACAGCACCCCTAAAAAAGGCCTAACACCACCCATGGTTACAGGCATGGGCATGGAGCTCCGGAAGCAGCGCAGTCAGCATCTGCTCAGATGCAACAGAACCTATGAGCAGAACACAAGCAGCACGTTTAAAGATGGCTTGTAGTGAAAACAAATGTGGACTCAAATCTACATATTGTGTAATGACTGACTCTTTATTCAATCTGAAAATGCCAAGAAAAAGCAAGCGAAGTGCTTGGATACTAACACTAAAAACAGCAGAAGCTAAGTCACTGTTAGCCTCTGATGGCTAGCCGCGTCATTGCAGCTGTTTTACAGAGGAAATGGACAAGCTAAGGTTATATTTAAGAACCCGATAAGAGAATCATAATCACTGTGTGGTCGTAACACAATCATGGATGCGTAAAGGACTCCTCCAGTGGAGCTAACAAGCTAATTAGCCGCTGTGAATGTGATGTGAGCTACAAACCCTCAAGAGGTATGTGTTGTAAACACTGGACAATGTTTATTTTGTGTGTGAAATGACAACAGGCCTGTTTTTTATTATATTATGCTCATTTACTACCACACCGCAGTGATATGGTACCACAATCTTGTGTAATATTGCTTAATTATGAGCCTTGTCAGTAAGGAGGAGGGAGGGAGCAATCATATAAAGAATCAGAAGAGAGAAATAAATAAAAATCTGATGGAAAGAAAAACTGATGAGAAAGACTTGTCTCACATTGAGTTCAAATTAGAGAAATCATAGAAAAAAGCCAAATCTGGGCAGCACAATGGCACAGTGGTTAGCACTGTGGCAGCACAGCAACTCACCCTTGGCCATGGAATCTTGGGTTTGATCCCACTCCCTGACCAACGGTGATCTTTCTGTGTGGAGTTTGCATGTTCTCTGTGTGGCTTTACTCTGGGATTTCTCTGGTTTCCTCCCACAGGGGCCAAAAACATGCAGGTTAGGTTAAATGGGCATCAGCTGTGGAGATATGAATGTGAGTTGTCCCCTGCCCTTTCCACCTTCCCCCCAGGCCACAGTTGAAAATAAGAATGTGTTCTCAATCTGTCCTGCCTGGTTAAAAATAGGTTAAATAAAAAAAAAAATTTAAAAAAAATCTGAGACATTCCAAATATAACCAAAAAAGACTGAAAAAAAAACAAAACATTGGCACCTTATCAAAATCAAAAGAAATGATTGCATTCCAAGCATGTGAAACTCCTTTAATTTGTAATCAAACTCACCTGTAATTGTAAACCTGCAATTAACAGGTGCTGGCAATACAGAAATCACATTTGGAAATCAGTTAAAATGGACAAATTGTGGGCGGTTCGGTTAACCCCCACAACAGATTAAGGACAGTCAGCTCTCTTCTCTCGGTTTTTCCCACTGCACTACTGAGATGTAATGTGCCATTCATGTATTGTGATGCAATGTGCCATGCATGTATTGTGATGCAATGTGCCATGCATGTATTGTGATGCAATGTGCCATTCATGTATTGTGATGTAATGTGCCATTCATGTATAGTGTTCATGCGTCCTGTCCTTACTGTGACCTAGAGACAGATCAATATGTAGATGTGCCTTGTAACCTCTTTGTCCTGCACCTGGAGCAGAGGCTAGCAAATCTGCCTTTTGTTATGTAGGTCTTACAAATGCAAATGTCTCATGCCTGTTCTGCAGTCCCTTTGATCGTACCAACTGCTGTGAATCTGCTTTGATGTATTGTCTGAGTTGGGTATAAATACTGCACAGGTTCTGTAACTCGCTCTCTCAATCCACTTCCTCAACTGTTGCTGCTGGACACAGACTTTGTGTCCTCCTTCTCTGACAGCCGCTGAGCTCGCTCTCGGCACGCAAGCATGGCGCCGGGAGCGGAGCTCGTGACGGCGGTATGATTAATAAAACTCTGCTTAAAACCACAGCATCGCTGCCTATTTTTATCATCTGCCACACTGGTGACCCCAAAGACGCACACGCGTTGTGCAACGCAACCTTCTGGTCTGGACATCCACGCTGAACCGGCCGAGGGACACAAGACTTCTCCTCCCTCTCGCCGCTCCAACGCACCATGACTTGAAGGCAGAAAAGAACACGCTGCCAGTGAACACTTCACTGGCAACCCCGAACATGCACACGTTTTGTGCAAAGCAACCTTCTGATCTGGACAGCTGCACTGGTGACCCGTTCTTCATGATGAGATCTGCTCATCCACGCTGGACCGGCCGCGCTCGCAGCTCCTCCACACGAGAGCGCAGGCACCTCGTCCCTTCTCCACGACGGCAACCTCCATGGCTGGCGGAGAACGCAACGCATGGACCTGAACGCACCACGGCCGAGCGGTGACAAGGATGGTCTATTTCCTCCCACCGCTCCAACGCACCATGGCCAAGCTGCAGCCACAGCTCAAACCTGGATTTTGTCGGCGCCATCTGCGCCGATCTCCACCAAGATTCTGCACCCTGGTTCTCCTCTCCAGCTGGCCCACCCACGCACAGAACCCCGGCACACGCACCGGGGAGTTACGAGGACGGCGCACCACGCACGGGAAAATAACGGCTACAGAGATCACCATCGTCCTCCGCCGCTGCTCACAGAGCCTTCAGGGCTGCTCGTTCACCTGAAGCAAGCACGCACCTCTCCACTGGATTTTCTAATGGTCTCAGCCACGGCACATAAGGGATTTCAGCCATCAGCTGTTCCCGGGGGCTTTAGGGCTGCGCCCGCACCTAAAGCCAACAAGCCAAGTCCCTCTGCTTCTTTTTTTTTCTTACAGCCGCTATGCAGCCTCGCCGCTCCTGTTTTCTTCATGGCCACGAGAGGAGTCAGAGACTAATTTTTCTTCTTGTGGACCTCTGCACGTTCAACGGGACAGCCCTTCGACATCGCGGACCCACAAGCAATTTTTGCGCGGCTCGGACGATTTCACCGTCCCCCTGCCGGCACTTACTACCCCCCTCCTCCCTCCCCCTCCGCCTGCAGCGAGCTTCTCCCACAGTTCGCTCCCATAGAGGGATTATCGAGGTCTCGGCCCCCTGCCGTGCCCTCTGGGGGGAGCGTGTGGGCGGTTCGGTTAACCCCCACAACAGATTAAGGACAGTCAGCTCTCTTCTCTCGGTTTTTCCCACTGCACTACTGAGATGTAATGTGCCATTCATGTATTGTGATGCAATGTGCCATGCATGTATTGTGATGCAATGTGCCATGCATGTATTGTGATGCAATGTGCCATTCATGTATTGTGATGTAATGTGCCATTCATGTATAGTGTTCATGCGTCCTGTCCTTACTGTGACCTAGAGACAGATCAATATGTAGATGTGCCTTGTAACCTCTTTGTCCTGCACCTGGAGCAGAGGCTAGCAAATCTGCCTTTTGTTATGTAGGTCTTACAAATGCAAATGTCTCATGCCTGTTCTGCAGTCCCTTTGATCGTACCAGCTGCTGTGAATCTGCTTTGATGTATTGTCTGAGTTGGGTATAAATACTGCACAGGTTCTGTAACTCGCTCTCTCAATCCACTTCCTCAACTGCTGCTGCTGGACACAGACTTTGTGTCCTCCTTCTCTGACAGCCGCTGAGCTCGCTCCCGGCGCGCAAGCACGGCGCCGGGAGCGGAGCTCGTGACGGCGGTATGATTAATAAAACTCTGCTTAAAACCACAGCATCGCTGCCTATTTATTATCATCCGCCGCAAAATGTTGTTTCAGCCTCTGTGTATCACACTGAATGGAGCATGGCGATAAGAAAGAAAAGCAAAGACCTGCCTGAAGATTTGACAACCAAAAGTGTGGAAACACGTCACCAATCTCAGTTTTCCCATCTCCATCGATCTTAATGTTCCGGTGTTCACTGTATGCAACATTTTCAAGAAGTTTACAGCCCATGGCCATGTGTTCTTTGGACAGAATGAAGCTTAGTATGCCTCATATACTTTTCATGAGATCTAAAAATTCATCTGATGTTAACGGGGCTCCTTTAACTACCACATATCATTACTGATGTCTAAAAGAACAAAAACACTTTTTTCTGTTTTTCTTGAAATGAGATAGCTGATGTCTAGTGATTTTTGCCAGCCCAAAAAACAAAAACAAAACCGAAATTAAAAATATAACTTGGTGTGGCGAGGCTGCCGTTCGCACCCTGTGATCTGAACTGAAACAGATTCTCAATAACACAGTTTCATCTCTGCCAGATACCAATTAAAATCGGGCTTTGGGGGACGTGGAGACCACAAATTGATCTGAATGCACCTCCATCACTGCCCGCTCCTCGCTCTGACTTCTTGTTATTTATGGGAGCTGCCTCCCAGCTGTGCTCTCTCTTTATTACCTTTTCCTGCCTGGTTGTTTTCAGTGGTTGATGGCAGTGACCTTTTACCCTCTGTTCAAGCAAATCTAGTCAGCAGTCATTATTTCATCGTCATACATTCATTCCTACTTTACCACATTATTAAAAGGACACTTGAAGCCTCAGTCACAACCATCTGTATGGGCTGCTATGGCCTTTCTGAGTGCAGATTTTAGGCTCAATGTCACATGCCACGCAAATGTTTCTTGCAAAATTTTTTTTAGATTTTTAGAGCACATACGCACGTACGGAGGATGATGATGGACATGTTCAACAAACTCTACAAATTCTTTGCAAGCAAGAGATCGGAAGTATGATGTGTTTCACCTGCAAGGTGTTTGCATGCTAGACGTATGATTTTTAAGGCCCCTGGAAAGAAAATTTGTGGTATAACATGATAAAAATGGAGTGGTGGTCTAGTTGATAGAGCATCCGCCCGACAACCGGGAGGTTGGGGGTTCTAGTCCCAGCCGGGTCATACCAAAGACTATAAAAAAAAGGGCATTTCCCACCTTCTAGCTTGGTGCTCAGTGTAATAGAATGGGGAAAGGAGAAGTTGTTTGTGGCGGTGCTTTGCATGGCAGTGACCCCTTTAATTCTACATGTGATTAACATTGTAGATAGGAGAAGCGTAATTTTGTTCTACTGTACATGATTGGCTGTATGGACTGAATGACAACAGAGATGGCTTCTTCTTCTTCTTAAAACTTCTGTATATGTGTTATAATGCTCTAACACATAATACCACGAGTGTACAGTACACCATTGTAATATTCTCTGAATTCTAAAAGTGACAACACCAAAATCAAATTAAAATAAACATTATACTAAATACCTTTATCTTTATTTTAATTATGCAGGGTGAGACACATGCTGCAACAGTTCAGCAAAGAGGTTGTGGTCCATCCAGATGAAAGGCGTGTAGTCTCCTTGACATTCTCTGTCCAGCTCATGGAAGAGGGTCTCGTACTGGACAAACCACCGTTTGCTGTTTTTTTTTTTTTATTGAAAGACTGCGCAAGTCATAAATAAATAACCTGTGTACATTACAGGCAATAAAAAAAATCAGACTTACTGACAGCTGGTTAGTACAATGTATTTGATAAGGAGTCTTCAGTCAAAACATTAAGGATTAGCCTACAGCTAAGAAAAAAGGTGATGTGATGCTGCACAGGCTTGGAGCAGCATAGAACTGGATTTAAAATGTTTTATTTGAGCTGTTCCACAGTAATCTTTTTTTCATCATGGTAAGTGCCATTTTAGGGATGTATTTCAGGCTGTAAAAACCTCCTTGGCTATAAATTTGATGATTATTTCTGTCTATGAGACTTGAAAGCCGAAGCCTTTTGGCACTTTGACGGCAGGCCACTGCTGAGGTTGCCGATCAGTAGAAGGAAGAAAAACGTGCAGCGGTTGAAATAGGATGTTATCTTCTTATTCTTTTGGCTGCTCCCTGTAGGGGTCGCCACAGTGGATCATCTGCCTCCATCTCACACTTGACATGATATTATCTGATACAAACTAGGGATGTTAATAATTAATTGACTTTCGATTAATTGTTGATAAGAATTTAGTTGACTAAATTAAATTAGTTGTCAATTAATTGATAACTCTGCAGTCCGTTTCAATCAGAGCTTAGTCTATGAAATGTAGCGGTGTCACCGTCCAGGTGGGGGTGCACACAGTCACCCACTGCCACATTTCAACCAAAAAAGCAGAAGAAGACACTAAGCCCCCAGAACGCATGCGCGCTGTGCAGAGCAAAAAACTCACCCTTCTGGGTTACATTGGAAAATCACAACAAGCTCCAGTGGTACGTTCTAGTGTCCACCCGCCTACTTCAAATCAACTGGGTGGACAAATGAACTGCAGCAAGGAAAAAGACTACATGAGGGCAAAAACCTATCCCCGCTGCCAGCAGACCGGACTCAAGTTCCCACTGAGGCAGCAGACAACAGAGGGAGCCCAGTCGTTCTGGGTTTGATTGGATTTCCGGGGTACTGTGATAATGTTTACCATGCTGCAGCTGAAGCAGCTCACAATTTATTTTCCTGTTAAAACAGTCTACCAGTGCATCTCAGTAAATTAGAATGTGAAAGTTTTTTTTTTTTTTAATATAACTAAAAAAGATAAATTTTATGATATTGGTAGAAGTTTTTAAAATAAATAAAAAATCATGACATTTCTAATTTACTGAGCTGTACCAGCACATAGTACACACTATGCAGTGCAAAATTTGTTAAACTACAAAAATTCCATTGTCTGTAGTTAAAAAATGCAAATGGTACAATAAATCACTGAGGAACATAATGTTCATGTTTTATTCAGTATATGAAAAAATAGCAACTTTTTATATGTTAAAGACAGACCATATTGTACTGAGGGAAATTCAGATTCTCAGGAAAAACGCTGCTTTTCAATTAATCATTAATCGATCGATAAGGTGAATCAATTACACAGGGTTACAAAAATACTTTTTTTGTAAGTTGTCTGTGTTTTTTCAACTGATTTAAGACAATTTTGCACCGCTGAATCCAGAAATCACATCCATTTCTCTCGATCAGGTGCTAAGTAAAAACCTGTACTTAGTACTTAGTACTGTGCATGTATTTACCTTTATACAAAGGCAAGTACATGCAAATTGAATGTTACGTCATCATTGTTCAAAATTCAGAGAATTTCCAGATATAAAAAAGAATTTTGCATCATATAAAGTGAAAATACCCGTACATGTAAACAAAAACGTATAAAACAACATGTGGCCATAATTCAAAAAGTTGACCTGATTGAGCAAAACCAATGTGATTTTTGGCTTCAGCGCATCAAAATTGTCCTAAATCAGCTAAAAAAAACTTAGACAATAAATTTGGTGTTGACCAGTGTTATCAATTAATGAATTAACTGAAAACTTGTATCCTTAATACAAACTTTTTTTTTTTTTTTTAATATTTTTTTTTCTAATGAAAATACTTGTAAATCATGAAAAAAAAAATGTTAACATAATTCCCATCACAAAAGGGTAGGGCTAACTCTTTAAACCATCCATTTGCCACAGAGGCAGGCATGTGTCTGTCTGTTATTTTCCCTCATCTCCCTACATTTGTTTCACCAAAATTTGTGAGAAAATACTGAATTATTCTGTTGTCCTTTTCCTACCTGCAGCTTCTCAGGTGAGTTTGTTAAAATGTACAAGATTAATAAACCCTCTTGATAGTATTGTTTGACTAGTTAGTGTCACGCCTCGCCGCCCATCTGCGGCGCCAGCTGCACGCACACCTGCACCTCATCAGCGGCGAGGGATTTAAGCCGCCTCACCCTGGGCTTCGGCCTGAAGCCGTCAGTCTTCACTCGCTACTCTTGCTGTAAGGAATCTCAACCGCTCAGCAAACATCCAAGTAAGAATCTCTTACCTCCTTCTTCTCCTAGTCTGCTCCCCTGTGCACAGGTGGATTTCCCGGCGGCGGACCACTCCTCTCTGCCACCATTCCCTCGCTGCTGCACCGGGCGCTCCAGGTCGCTGTCTTCCCGGCTTCACCCTTGCTGTGCCAGCCACCTGCCATTTCCAAGTAAGCCAGTCATCATTATCATATCTCCTGTGTTGGTGTGGTGCCCGTTACCCTACTCCCTTTGCTTCTCCCATAGGGTTGTCCGGCTGTATGGCCTCCTGCCTCCGTGCCCGACGCAGACGCCACCACCAACACATTCACATCTCGCAGACACACACTCATACACACTTGTTGTTAATAAAGCTATTAGATCTACCCTGAGCCTGCGTGTGTGTCTCCTGAGCCGTGCATTATGTCAGTACGGCTTCAGCAGAGCGGCTCGGCAGACGGCGGGCTCACACGCCGACTTTCCACCCTCGAGGCTCGAGTGGACCTCATAGCCCACCAGCAACAGGTGATTCTAAATCAATTATCCATCATCACTAACCGCTTGGACCGCTTGGACCCCCAACAGCCGTTCGCCCCAGCTCGTCAGGGCGGCGCGGCTCCTGCTGCTCCAGCGACCGTCCAGCCTGCTCCGGTAGCACTGGTTCGGCTCACACCCATTCCGACCCCCGCCCGCTTTAGCGGTAAGCTCAGCGGAGCACGGGGGTTTATAATGCAATGTGAGTCCGTGTTCCACCGTGTGCCCGGAGATTTTCCCTCAGACCATAGCCGAATTGGCTACATAGGGAATCTCCTGGAGGGGCGAGCGCTTACTTGGGCTTACGCCGTAATGGCGAAGCCCAGTTACGCCACCCTCACCTATGGCCAATTCGTGAGACAGTTCCTGGAAGTCTTTGATCATTCTCGTACTGAGAGCGTTCAGGTAGATCGGCTTCTCAGCCTCCAGCAGGGAAGCCGGTCGGCAGCTGATTACGCGATCGACTTCCGGGTAGCGGCGGAGGAGGTTGGCTGGGATGAACGTTCATTCTGCGGCATCTTCCTCCGCAGTCTCAGTGATGGTCTGAGGGACGAACTGGCTGGGCGGGACATCCCGGAGACTTTAGCGGAGCTAACGTCCCTAGCCATCAGCCTGGATAACAGGTTGTGCGAGCGCACCTCGGAGCGGAAGTCGTCTTCTTCTCGCTCTCGTGGTGCCTCGTCGCGCCTGTCCCAAGCTCGCCCCCTGGCGTTGCCGCCACCATCGCGCTCCGAGGAGTCGGAGCCAATGGTGACGGGCTGGACAAAGCTCCCTCCTGCGGAGAGACAACGCCACCGTGAGTTGGGTCTCTGCATGTATTGCGGAGACAGCCAACACACGGTGGAGCTTTGCCCACAGAAG
The DNA here is from genome assembly GCA_020510985.1 of Pholidichthys leucotaenia. Lineage (NCBI taxonomy): Eukaryota > Metazoa > Chordata > Actinopteri > Cichliformes > Pholidichthyidae > Pholidichthys > Pholidichthys leucotaenia. The sequence goes on along the minus strand of CM035840.1, from coordinate 327,063,409 downwards.
CCAAACGGGGAGGTCCGCGAGTCACTGTAGGGGGCCTCGCGGACGTCAATCGGTTAAATCCCCTCTCCCAATTGAAGCTGCCCGTCCGGTTTTGTCACAACCCCACTGGGCACCTCACCCACGCACTGGTGGATTCGGGCGCGGAGGGCAGCTTTATTTCACAAAGCCTGGCAACCCGATTGGGCATCCGTTGCCAAGCCCTCAAATCCCCTCTCGCCCTGGTCAACCTCTCTCACGTCTCCCTGGGGAGAGTCACACACCAGACCGTCCCTGTCCCTGTGATCATCTCTGGGAACCACCGGGAGGAAATCACTTTCTACGTCCTCCCCAACTCTGTGTCGCCCGTCATCCTGGGATACCCCTGGCTTCGCCTCCATAACCCCGTCCTGGATTGGAAGTCCGCCAGGGTATCGGCATGGAGTTCCTTCTGCATGAGCACCTGCCTGCAATCCGCTGCCTGCTCTCCGTCCTCTTCTCCAACTCCTAAGGACGCTGCACCCCCGGATCTCTCCCTGGTGCCATCAGAATTTCACGACCTGGGTATGGTTTTCAGCAAGTCCAAGGCGATGTCTCTTCCTCCACACAGGCCCTACGACTGTGGGATAAACATCCACCAGGGGGCACCCTTACCCTCTGGACGACTCTACAGCCTGTCGGCGCCAGAGAAGGAGGCTATGAATTCCTACCTCAAGGAATCGCTGAGTGCTGGAACTATCCGTCCCTCGTCATCACCATTAGGCGCAGGATTCTTATTCGTGGGCAAGAAGGACGGTTCCCTCCGTCCTTGTATCGACTACCGCGCCCTGAATGATATCACGGAGAAGGATCGCTACACCCTGCCACTAATGGACACCGCCTTCCACTCCCTCCAGGGGGTGACTTGGTTCACCAAGCTGGATTTACGCAGCGCATACCACCTCGTCCGGATCCGGGAGGGAGATGAGTGGAAGACAGCCTTCCGTACCCCGAACGGCCATTTCGAGTACCTGGTGATGCCGTTCGGGTTGACCAATGCTCCAGCCGTCTTTCAGCGCCTAATAAATGACGTCCTCCGGGATTTCATCGGCCTGTTTGTGTTCGTCTACCTGGATGACATCCTCATCTTCTCCAAATCCAGGGACGAGCACCGGGTCCATGTGAGGCGGGTCCTCCAAAGACTGCTGGAGAACCGGTTATATGTGAAGGCAGAAAAGTGTGAATTCTACGCTAAGACTATGTCCTTCCTCGGGTTCGTCATCTCCCACGACCAGGTGCTTCCGGACCCAGTGAAGGTGAAAGCGGTGGTGGAATGGCCTACACCTACATCAAGGAAACAGGTGCAACAATTTATTGGGTTTGCAAACTTCTACCGCCGCTTTGTCCCGAATTTTGGCACCATCGTCGGCCCTCTGACCCGCCTCACGTCCCCTAAGGTCCCGTTCCGGTGGACCGAAGAGGCCGCAGCTGCTTTCCAGGCGCTGAAGGCGGAGTTCTCCTCCTCCCGGGTCCTCAGCCAAGTCGATCCGTCGCTGCAATGCATCGTGGAGGTGGATGCTTCGGACACGGGAGTGGGGGCGGTTCTATCTCAGCGGTCGCCTGATGACGAAGTCAAACGGCCCTGCACTTTCTTCTCTCGGCGCTTGTCCCCGGCGGAACGGAACTATGACGTGGGGGACAGAGAGCTCCTCGCCATCAAGCTCGCGCTGCAGGAGTGGCGTCACTGGCTAGAGGGGGCGGACCTGCCGTTCGTGGTCCTGACTGACCACAAGAACTTGGAATACTTAAGATCTGCCAAGCGTCTGAATGCCCGCCAGGCGCGTTGGTCCTTGTTCTTTGCCAGGTTCCGTTTTAACATCACCTTCAGGCCTGGCTCCAAGAACGGCCTGCCCGACGCCCTCTCTAGGCAATTTGCCCCTGAGGCATCTGAGGACACGGTCCACACCATCCTGCCCAGGTCGTGCATCGTGGGAGCCGTCACTTGGGACATAGAAAGTAAGGTCCGGAAGGCGCAGGAATCGGAACCTGACCCTGGCGGCGGACCGGAGGGGAGGCTTTTTGTGCCATCCACGGTCCGGGGGGAGGTCATCCACTGGCTGCACACATCTAAGCTCACCTGCCACCCTGGTTCCTCCCGGATGATCGACCTTCTTCAACGGTCCTTCTGGTGGCCGGGCCTGCGGAAGGACGCTGCCCGCTACGCCCGGGCCTGCCCTGTATGTGCCACCAGTAAATCAGGTAATGCCCCTCCAGCGGGTTTGCTCCAGCCTCTGCCCGTCCCTGGCAGGCCCTGGTCGCATATCGCCCTGGATTTCGTCACCGGACTCCCAGTCTCTAACACCTTCGACACTGTCCTGACCATCGTAGACCGTTTCTCCAAGGCGGCGCACTTCATCCCGCTACGAGGTCTTCCATTTGCCCTGGAGACGGCGGACCTCGTAATCCAACACGTGGTCAGGCTGCACGGGATTCCGGTGGACGTGGTCTCGGACCGGGGGCCCCAATTTTCCTCAGAGGTTTGGAGGTCCTTTTGCAACGCCCTGGGAGCCAAGGTAAGCCTCTCCTCCGGCCATCACCCCCAAACCAACGGGCAGTGTGAGCGGACCAACCAGGAGCTGGAGGCTGCGCTCCGCTGTGTCACTGCGTCCAAGCCTGCGTCCTGGAGTAACCATCTCACCTGGGTTGAGTACGCCCACAACACCGCCCGCTCTTCTGCCACAGGGATGTCTCCCTTTAAGGCGTCCCTGGGCTACGACCCCCCTCTTTTCCCAGCGCAGGAGAGTGAGGTAACTGTCCCCTCAGTTCGGGCGCACCTCAGGCAGTGCCGTTCCATCTGGGCGTCGGCGCGCAATGCGCTTTTACGCACGGCGGAGCGCAACAAATCCACGGCGGACCGGCACAGAAGACCTGCCCCAGCGTACCAGGTGGGCCAGTGTGTCTATGTGTCTACCCAGAACGTCATTTTAAAGGGTGAGAGGAGGAAGCTGGCACAGCGTTTTATGGGCCCATACCCCATCACCAGGATTATCAACCTGGTGGCTGTGCGTGTAGCTATTCCCCTCTCCCTCCGCATCCATCCCACCTTCCACGTTTCCAAGGTGAAGCCGGCAGTCTCCGATCCCCTTTGCCCTCCTCCTGCTGCGCAGCCCGCGCCCCGGATGATTGATGGCCATCCGGCCTGGCCTGTCTCCTCTATCCTGGACTCCCGGCGCCGGGGTCGCGGGTTGCAGTACTTGATGGACTGGGAGGGTTATGGGCCTGAACATCGGCAATGGGTACTCCGTCATTTGTGTTGGACCCGTCCCTCATTACTGAGTTCCACCGAGCGCACCCGGAGAAACCATCGCCAGGAGGCGCTGCTAGAGGGGGGAGTACTGTCACGCCTCGCCGCCCATCTGCGGCGCCAGCTGCACGCACACCTGCACCTCATCAGCGGCGAGTGATTTAAGCCGCTTCGCCCTGGGCTTCGGCCTGAAGCCGTCAGTCTTCACTCGCTACTCTTGCTGTAAGGAATCTCAACCGCTCAGCAAACATCCAAGTAAGAATCTCTTACCTCCTTCTTCTCCTAGTCTGCTCCCCTGTGCACAGGTGGATTTCCCGGCGGCGGACCACTCCTCTCTGCCCCCATTCCCTCGCTGCTGCACCGGGCGCTCCAGGTCGCTGTCTTCCGGGCTTCACCCTTGCTGTGCCAGCCACCTGCCATTTCCAAGTAAGCCAGTCATCATTATCATATCTCCTGTGTTGGTGTGGTGCCCGTTACCCTTCTCCCTTTGCTTCTCCCATAGGGTTGTCCGGCTGTACGGCCTCCTGCCTCCGTGCCTGACGCAGACGCCACCACCAACACATTCACATCTCGCAGACACACACTCATACACACTTGTTGTTAATAAAGCTATTAGATCTACCCTGAGCCTGCGTGTGTGTCTCCTGAGCCGTGCATTATGTCAGTTAGCTGATTAATTAGAAAGCATTAAATTTCAATCAAACTGGTTTGTCAGTTCTAATAGCAGAGAAACCATACCAATATGATATAAAAAGACACTGAATGTTTTCTTTCCCATTTTGACTTTTAATCATTAACTTTAAGAGCAAGAATACAAATTAAACACTTGTTCTTATTACATAGATGAACAAACAATATTGCAAGATAAAGTTAAAATAAAAATATTAAATGCGCAAAAATTAACAAAACCTGATCCCAGTCGACTTTTATGTTGTCTATGGGCCTAAATTCAAATTTTCATCTGGGTGTGCACAGATGGGGTGGGAATTACAGTACAAGCCGTCAAAATGACGGACCGCTCTAGAAATTTTCCTTGATTGCTAAAAATTACCGGTCAATGAAGGAAAATTTGTGATTAATGCAACCTCAGTCTGGCACACACACACACACACACACACACACACACACACACACAAATATATATGTATATATATATATACACTACTGTTCAAAAGTTAGGGGTCACCCAGACAATTATTTTGTGTTTTCCATGAAAAGTCACACTTATTTACCACCATGAGTTGTAAAATGAAGAGAAAATATAGTCAAGACATTGGCAAGGTTAGAAATAATGATTTGTATTTGAAATAATAATTTTTTCCTTCAAACTTTGCTTTCGTCAAAGAATCCTCCATTTGCAGCAATTACAGCATTGCAGACCTAACATGATTGCACAAGGGTTTTCTAATCATCCATTAGCCTTCTGGTGCAATGAGCAAACACATTGTACCATTAGAACACTGGAGTGATAGTTGCTGGAAATGGGCCTCTATACACCTATCTAGATATTGCACCAAAAACCAGACATTTGCAGCTAGAATAGTCATTTACCACATTAGCAATGTATAGAGTGTATTTCTGATTAGTTTAAAGTTATCTTCATTGAAAAAAAGTGCTTTTCTTTCAAAAATAAGGAAATTTCTAAGTGACCCCAAACTTTTGAACGGTAGTGTATAGCCTACCTCACGTGGACCCTGTGAGGTGCAAGACACACTTAAGACTGTGTCAAAGAACTCCTTGCAGTCTGTGCAATACCTCTACCACATCCACATCCTCCACACCCCCAGAAAATTGCAGCTGACGTACGATATCGAAATTCATACGGCCAGTTGTGACTGAGGCTTTAGTGAAGTTTTACTACATTAAGGTTGCATGTTTTAATTTTATGGTGGCTTAGAAATAATATCAACGTCTGCTTTTCTCCCAGCTTCCCTAAAGTTTGTTATTTGGATTTAATCTAGATCTGGAAAATTAAAACTTACCTTTCATCTAACCTTTGCTAAAAAGCAAGTTATACCCCAGCTGAATGGCACCGGCCTACATTTATGTACCGTCTTTCTAATCTTACTGATCACTCCATGTGTCTGTTAACTGTCCCAAAAAGTCAGCAAAAGAACTTTCACAGCTAATGATTTTGGAGAATTTGTAATGGCAAATTCTGGATTATGTTAAGGCGAGGTCACAATGCTATCCCAGTCTAAAAAGAAGTCTGAGGTTAGGAAGGGCTCAGCCTTCAACCTAACCTCTTTCACACCCACAGTATGAAGCCGGGCTACACAGGACTTTAACTGCAGATCTGAGTTTTACTGGACAAGTTTAGTACTTAATTCAGCAAAAACAACCAAAAGAACAAGCAAGCAAAGACAATTTGGTTCAAGTAAAAGCAAAAATAAATACATTAAAGACAAATGCACATTTAAATAAAGATTAACCAGCATATCCTAATCCTTTTCAGGAATGAACTAGGCAACATCACTGCTTTCATCGACCTGATAACGTGATGTCACTGCATCATAACCAAGGTATTGAGGGTGATACTCGGGGCACCATCTGTGACTCAAAATGTCAAACTATATATCTGGTGATGTGTGTTGCATTAATTTGGTGAGCAAACTATACCAGGGCTGGGCTGAACTGGAACCGACGTTCAAGGTGTAGAACTAGCTTAATTCTGCTCCTCAGTTTTTGTTTTTTTTGTTTTTTCGGTTATTCCCCTCTCTCTGGTGTGTGTGTGTGTGTGTGTGTGTGTGTGTGTGTGTGTGTGTGAGAGAGAGAGAGAGAGAGAGAGAGAGAGAGAGAGAGAGAGAGAGAGAGAGAGAGCTTTTCATGCACTGCCCCTTTAAGATGTGCCTGCGGAGTTACAGCTGTGGGCACATACTCTGGAAGCAATGCAGTTCAGATGCAGCAGAACAATTAAAGACGGCTTGCAACGAAAACAAATGCAATCTGCATCTACATATCAGTCCCTCCAGGATTTCACGGGATTTTTTTTTTTTCTTTTGTTGTGGTAAGTTGCAGGGCTGTCTTTGGGGATTGCTTTAATCGCACATTGGCTCATGTCCAGACCGGCGATTCACAGCTTTAAAACTCATTGACAAGATGTAGTAGTGAATTTTACCTCTAGACATATAAAATGTTACAACACTAGTTGTAATATTAGATTTGCTTGTTTTTTGTGTGGTTTTATGGCGTGTCTGGGCGCACGCGCTCCCGAGACGGAGGTGCTTTCAGGCAGGCGGACGTTTTTCAACACAAACCCGGCATTTCATACACGCAGTCATTACGGAAACTCGAGGAGACGTTTACCAGTGGGCCGGGGTAGACGGAGGAAGAAACGATGTGGGAAAACTCGCAGGTGAGTGTTTTTTTTAAATCACACACTTTCTTGCTGATGTGTTTGGTATATACTCACTGTAAACACAGAAGTGCGCGCGGTGCAGCGCCACATTTGATTGGTCAGGCTGATGATGTACACATATGCGTACTACTGAAAGACAAATTTGATTGGCGAAACTGGTGGAAGTTGACAACAATTGGCCAAAATTGCGGTAAAGTTGTAGTGATTGGACAAAATTCAAATTATGCAGGACCTGCTGAAGACACAGGAATTGGTAGAATCGCAACATCACAAAATCCTGGAGGGTCTGACATATTATGTGATGACTGACTCTTTATTTCATCTGAAGATGCCAAGAAAAAGTGAGCACAGTGTGTAGATATTAACACTAAAAGGAGCAGAAGCTAAGCTGCTGTTAGTCTCTGACAGATCTCTGCGTCATCGTAACCATTTTGGAGAGAATGGACAAGCTAAGGCTGTATTTAAAAACCCAATAACAGACTCATAATCACTGTGTTTTGGTAATGCAATCATGGATGCGTAAAGTCCCCCAGTGCAGTTAACAAGCTAATTAGCCATAATGCACATGGTGTGACCCACAACCCCTCCAGATGTATGTGTTGTAAACACTGGACAATGTTTATTTTCTGTGTGAAATGACAATAGACCTGGTCTTTATTATATTACACTCATTTACTACAACACCACAGTGATATGATAAAACAGTCTTGTGTAATATTCCTCATCAGGAAGAAGAAGCAAGGAAAAAAAAAAGAAAAAAAAAAATAGAAAACCGACATGAAAGGGTCAATTCATTGTGATGCTGATTTAAGGTCAAATTGCTCAGCGCTATCAGTTCTTTAATTTTGATATGAAAACAATATTAAGACATATTTTAGACTCTTAAAAAGGGAATTGGACGAAACAATTAGGTAGGAAATTGGAGCAGCAGCTGTAGTTTCAATTATTTACAGTATATTTAAATTTCATAATACAAATGTCAAAACATGCAAAATGTTCAAGCCTGTTCTTTCTCACAATACTGAAGAATCTTCTGGTTGGACTCCAAAAAGTTAGTCACTTCTAATTCTGCTAAAGTCACAAGTACACCAATAAACAATCGCATAAGCGCTTTGTCAGAGGAAAAGACAAGATGGGGATGCCTGAAGGGTCCTGTCAGATGAATCTGATAAAACTGAAATATAATGCAGTCTTGCATACTGATTTAATCACTTATCAGAATGACCTGAAGTAATTTTAGAAGCAAGTCTAGCAAAATGACAACAATCTTGGAAAACCCTCTAGGAAGTTATTTGGGCAGATGTGTTAGATCTAGGAGAACTTTAACGTCAAAGGTTACAAATACAAAAACTTTTTTTTTTTAATCCTTTATAAATGGTTAGCTGTAAAACTGTATATGTACTATGCATAAATTTTTGAGGTTACAAAAAAGTCTGTCTGGTGTTATGGATTTTTTTTTATTGTCCATTCATTCTGTCCCCTATAAACATGATTGACTTTTCGCCCAGTATTTTTCCCCACAAGACAACGAGGATCCAGCCTTGAGTACTGTATTAAACTCTCTACTCTGTCCTGAGACTCTAAATTCTCCCGTGGTTCTTGCCTGTGAGCGGGGGACATGACATTTCCCTTCTTATACGAGATGTAAATAAATACTCAAAAAGGCATCTTTGACTACAGCTGTTTTAATAATCCATGAGATCAAAGGGACATTTATTAGTAAGGTTAAAATCCACAACACTGGATAGGATGAGCAACATGTGCCATGGGTAGCCAAGACTCTGCAGATTTTCTTTCCCGTCTCTCCCTTCACTAGGTGATTTCACTGAGCCACAGATTGCTGATACAGGAAAGCACCTGCTGGGTACATAGTTCCCATCCGTGCTGTAGATAGTAGTTTTATTCTATTCCATATTATACGAACATAGGATATTTTGTCTCCTTAACTATTTGTCACATTAGGGGCATGGCAATAAAATAGATTTGAAATCTACAGAAGAATTCTGAAAATGCAAATATGATGTTAATACCACCAACTCTAGGAACAACAGGCCTTTTAAACCTTTATTTTAGAGGAAACACATTCTAAGTAATTATTAAAAAAAAAGATTTAACTGGTAATGCTTTACTTGCAGTATTTCTGTCCCAGTGGCCAGTGAAACTAAAAGAATTTAGATTATGCTCCAAAACACCCAACTGCCTGAAGTGATCTAAAGATGACTGTCAAGTTACCAGAGGTGGAAACATACGGTATTTTATTTTACTGACCAAACACTTGGTTTCAAGATTGTGGGCGATAAATAAAAAATAACAGTGATAGTTAAATGTAAGTTTGCCTTTGTTTTCATGTACCTCCTCCTTACCCTACACCCAATAACTACAAATGCTAAACACAGGTTTCAAACTTTTCTTTACAGTTGCAACTTTTACTACCGGAGCATCTGTAAAAGTTGTGGTAGCGCACCACCCAAGACAGTCATAAAAACTCTAAAGTCAAAATGTTCAGGGGAAATTAAAAAAAAGTGAGAACCCAGAGCATTAATTTTACCCCTTTACATCCATTCTGGGTTATAAAAGCAGGTCATTTGCTGAACAGATTGCCTGAACAACTGTTGCAGGATCACAGCAAAGCTGTCTGCACTGGGGTCAAGAGTGAAAGGTTAGGGGGTCTCCTTTTAAACAGCCTCCCCACATACACACACTTAAAATGAAAGGTCAGTGTGATCTGATAACGCCAGAATTACAGGACCAGAAATTACCCCTGCATTCTCCTTTAGTAGCCTGTAAGTAATTTAAAAAACCTGATGGTTGGTTTGGACTCAGGTATGAGATGAGTGAGTGTATGTTGTTGGAGATACGTAATCTAAAGCTACCCTCATAACAAGGTGTTTTGATGTTTTGTAGTCATTTGGGTATCTTAAGTACCTTCCACTCTGCGATTCAGGCAGATTCAGACATCAAATCAGCCCCTTAAACAGGCTAGCACACTGGACTAATGGGGTAACATCTGTCTTGCCTTTGTGGCGGGCAGTTCCATCCACTGAGCTATGTCTAGACTTTATCTCCAACGACTCAAAACGGCGTCTTATCAGTTCTGTCATTATTGAGGCTTGGCTTTGGCCTAAATGCCTGTCAGATAGTTTGAGTAATTCTCAGTTCAGAACAGGCCGGATGGTTTCCACGTGATTAGGCTGTGATATATTGGAAGAAAAATATGTACATGAAGGCAAATTCAAACTTATTAGATGATTTATGTTCCCTCTGAGACATAGTGTCTCTTCCGAGTCATAACAACCAATTAGTTGGCTGTAGGTTTTACAATTAGAGCATCGACTAAAGGGTAACATCTATATCACAGCACAGCCTCTGGCAACTTGAAGGTTGGAGGAGGTTCACAAACAGCAAAAGTCTGAAAATGAACTGGTAAGTTTTTAAGGGTTATCATAGCTCTCTTCCATTACAAATATTATGATCAATTTTGCAATAGAAGCAGACTCTATAGGCAAATGATATGATAGAGACTTTTCATTGCATTGCACTGGAAAACAACACTGCAGCCAAAATTATGATTAAGCATTTTATTTCCCCAAACTGCTAGCATTAAGACAAAAATTTAGGATGGTCGAGGAATGCTTTGACTGAAGCTCTTAACGTTAAAAGCTTGGCTGCATGCGTTGGCATGTGTCTCTCAGAGGTGCTTCTCACCCCTCCTCCAGTGCAAACACTGAGGCAAAACTGTCAGATTTTAAAGTCAGTCCTTCATATAACTTAGATCCTTCCTTTTCCGCTAGAATAAAATAAACAATTTAAACAAATGAGGATACAAACATCACTCTGATGTTACATGCACATTATAAACAGGATTGAAGAAACAAAATAATGAAAACTTATTTCTTTTGTCTGAAAAAGGAAATTAGTAAACTAATAAAGTGCAGTGGAGTCAAGCAGGACGTAGTAGCAATTAAAACCTACCCAAGGTCCAGTTAGGCGTCCCTTCCAGAAATATTTGTTTCTTCTCTTCATTCAAACTTCACAAACTTTATAAATTCTTTGACAGCCCCATGACAGCAGGCATACTCCCATAGTTGTTTGGCATTACGTCCATGAGGAAAAAGAGAGAAGAAGGTGGAGTAGTTAAAAAAAACTATTAAATGCATACAGAGTTGTGGGAGAGGAGCCGCATCTGCCGATACGTTAACTTTCACAGGATCTGCACCAAAGATCCGAGACACCTAAATGCTCCCTCTGGAGTTCATTCCATCTCCACCCACTTCTTACACTGTCCCTCCTCTCTTCCTGTGTGGCTCACACACACACACACACACACACACACGCACACACCTCTACCCCTTCCATGTGCCCAGATTGTGGGCCGTCCCCTCCCTCCACCACCACCATCCATGCCTGTGGGCTCGGGCCTCTGGGCCTCAGCCAGCACAGTGCTTCTAGCGGTGTGTGCATATGTGAGTGTGTTGTGTCATCTTGTCTCATCATGTAGTCGGTTTCAATTCTCAACTTTTACCTCAATGTGTGTGTCTTGCTGACAGGTTTGTTTAACCAAAAAAAAAAAAGACAAGCTGCATCTAGAACACATGCACACAGTTCTGTTGCTATCACTTCTGTCCTTACTGTAACACGCCATGCAGTGTGATTCATTACACTGGATGGTTTTTACTGTTAAACAACTCCTTTTGGAGATATCATTTGTAAAGGACTTAAATGGTAAAAACATGCATTTGTGTTGCAACCCCAAAAACCTTAACAGAATACTTATAAAATCCCTTTTCATATAGGACCAGTTGACTTTCTATTTAGTGTACAGCTAGCTAACATCGATCACAACCAATCATCCATCCATCCATCCTCTATTACTTTTCTGGGACTGGTCATGGAGGCAGCAGCCCAAGCAGAGAAGCCCAGACTTCCCTCTCCCCACCCACATCCCCCAGCTCTTCAGGCCAGCTAGATGACATATTCTCTCCAGTGGGTCTATCCCAGGGTCTCCTTCCAGTGGGACGTGCCCGAAACACCTCAAGTGGGAGGTGTCCAGGAGGCATCCACATTAGATGCCCAAACTGCCTCAACTGGATCATTTTGATGAGGAGGAGCAGCGGCTCTACTCTGAGCCTCTCCAATATAACTGAACTCCTCACCCTACGTCTAAGGATGAGTCCAGCTACTCTATGGAGAAAGCTCATTTCAGCCGCTTGTATCCGTGATCTCATTCTTTTGGTTATTACCCAAAGTTCATGACCATAGGTGAGGGTAGAAATGTAGATTGAGCGGTAAATCGACTGCTTTGCTTTAGAGCTCAGCTTCCTCTTCACAAACAATAGTCGATGATTGGCTGATAGACAAAAAATTTAATCGACTCATTTCATAGTTGACTAATTGCCTACGCACTGTTTTTCAATAAAAATTCTCAAAAATTTGACTTTTTTTAGGTTCAAGCATGAAAATATGGTAGTTTGCTCATTTTTGCATGATAAATTGAAAAAAAAATGTTGGTTTTGTGCTATTTGTTTGAGAAACCAAGACATCTACATCTAGGCTTAGAGGTAGAGCATCTGCCCAACAACTGGGAGGTTGGGGTTCAAGTCCCGGCCGGGTCAGGCCAAAGACCATATAAAAATGGAACTTCCTGCCGTCCAGCTTGGTTCTTAGCAAAAATGGAATGGAGGAGGGAAATGTGGACGGCAGTGGCTCAGGAGGTAGAGTGGGTCATCCAGTAACCACGGGGTTGGTTGTTAAAATCCTTCTCTCCCCAGCCATGCTCCCGTTGTGTCCCTGGGCAAGAGACTTTACGCACCTTTTCTCCAGTGTCCATGACACTGAGTATGAATGTGTATAAATGTTTGGTAGTGGTTGGAGAGGCCGTTGGTGTGGATTGGCAGCCATGTTTCCATCAGTCTGCCCCAGGGCAGCTGTGGCTACAGCAGTAGCTTACCACTATCAGTATCTGTCTGTGGAGTGAATGAATAATGGACTCACTGTAAAGCGCTCTGGGTATCTTGAAAGGTGCTATATAAATGCAATCCATTATTATTATCTGATGAGGTAACATTGAGCTCTGGGAGATGTGATGGACATCTCTGACCATTTGTAAAACATTTTTAGACCATTTAAGAAAAAATCCAATGAAAGCACCAAGGTGCAGCTGCCTTGGTGCCTGTGGCATGATAGCATGGGGGGCTGTAAAAAAGTGACACTCTGACCTCTACTGGCCCAGCCTAGTTAGGATAAGGACCTGTATTTATATAACGCTTTTTCTAGTCTCAAAGACCACTCAAAGCGCATCACTAGTACTAACCCTCTATTCTAAGGGCCTATAGGAGATAGATATCTAGAGACAATTTAGAATAACCAATTAACCTAACATGCATGTCTTTGGATTGTGGGAGGAAGCCGGAGCCCCCGGAGTAAACCCACGCAGCACAGGGAGAACATGCAAACTCCACATAGCTATGACAATACCTTTTTTTGCGGCTCCATTGATATAGTAGATATAGTGGTGAGTTAAATTTGTGTTTATTTTGAAAACAAATCCTCATCCTGAAATTCTGGCAAATTAAAAGTCAAGAAAATATGGTGATACAATGATACAAGCCTTTAGTTCCACTTGATTTTGACTGGGTGCATTGAAAAGCTGGTAACAGGCAAACAGACAGACACAACCACACACACACACACACACACACACACACACACACACACACACACACACACACACACACACATTGAGTGTGGGACTGAAACGATTAGTTGACGTTGATAGCAAGGTAAGGCAAGGCAAGTTAATTTGTATAGCACATTTTGTGTACAAGACAATTCAAAGTACTTTATAAAAACATTAAAGCATTACAGTAAGTTGCAAAATGAATACATTGTGGTGACACTAAACACAGCAGGGAGACATTCCTCTGGGATTTTCTTCTGGAGCTTTCCTCACACCCAGTAGCGAGCTTGGAGGAAGCAGAGGACAATTGACACACGACAAAAAGAACCACAGGACATAGTCAGACGGGACTGAATGCATGCATCTTTGTGCCAACCAGTGTCATGCTAATCATGTGTATTGACCAGTGGTAGTAAATGACTATTGTTATACATCCCCGGAGCAAGCAGAGGAAGTCTGGCGCCAGTTAATCACACGATTGAGATATATTGTCCTTCAGCTCGCCGTGTCTCGCCTGAACTTATTTTGTTCCTCCACACTGGTGACCCTTGACGAAGAATGGAACACCAGGCGAACACCCCGAAGATGACCCGGGCGGGAAGCCTCAGCACGCGTCATGGTGTGACCCTCGCCTGATCTTTTACCTCCACACTGGTGACCTGACGGGGGAGAATGACCGTCTACTCTCTCTCACCGCGCTGTGGATTCCAGAGACTGGAAATCGTCTACATCCTTCGCACCCACATGAGTGTGCAGCGCTGGAACCAGAACACGCCATGATCAACACGAGCGAACAAAGAAAGCAGCCTGAACGGGGACAATCATCGACGCCGACTGCGCTGATTTCCATCAAGCTCCCTGACCTTGACTCACCTCTCGACAACGGACCTTCCGCACACAGAAGCCATGCACGCACACAGCAGGATTACAGGTACGGCGCAACTGCCAGCTATGTGGTCACTGCGCCAAGTGCGCGCCACGCACCAGGGACAAACTGGCTCCACAGACTGATACAGTGTCCTCCGCCGCTGCACACGCCTGAGTTAAATGGCTGATCGCCACCCTCGGAACCTTCAGGGCTGCTCGTGCACCTGGAGCGGACATGCAGCCAGCATATAGGACTTTGTATGAGTTTTCCAGCCATGGCGCACAAGGGGAATTTAGCCGATTGCTTTCTCCGATGACTTTAGGGCTGTTTCCCGCACCTAAAGCCAAACTGCCGAGTCCCTGACACAGCTTCAGTTTATTACTGCCACTACGCATCCTCGGGGAATTTGGCCGTTCGCCTTCCCCACATCCTTGCAGGACTGGGCCCGCCCCACCCCCCCGCTACAGCCTCCACTGGCGTCAACTTGAGCCCAAACAACAGGGGGGGTCACAGCCCTTTCTGTGTAGTGGAGGCTCACATTCCTGCACTGATATTTAAAGTGTTTGTAAATTTATTTTGGACTGGAAGAAGTTATTCTAATTTTCAGCTGAAGCCTAATTAAACTTTTAAACTTCTAGACCCAGCAAGGTTTCAAACAGGATAGACTAGGTTATTTTCTTTTTTTACTTGAATGGAGTTGAATATTACTCTGGTTTGTTTTTAACATGCAGTTACAACAGCCTTTTTGGAGCAGCAGAGCTGCTATTTCAGTTTTTACACTTTAACATCTACTATTTAATTGTGATGCTACAGACACTTCTGATTAAGCTGTCAAGTTGGGTCATTATTTTATTTAGCTATGGGAACCTTATATAGTAGGCTACATTATATTAAGGCAGAGACTGACAACAAAGAAATTTTCACAGGTGTGCAGGCTTAAACAGGTGAGGTAAAACATGACCTGGAGCCCCAAACAGGAGCTGTGCCAGCAGGAAGCTGAGCTGGCGGACATGACAGAAATAATCGCGATTAGTTGACTAATCAATAGATAGATAGATAGATGGATATACTTTATTGATCCCAAACTGGGAAATTACAGTGTAACAGCAGCCTGACAGTAGACAACCAACCGACAGAAACACACACAGCATAATAGACAAAGGGAATACTCATGGAAAGTAAAACTGCTAAAAACTTATATAGATCATAGATGAATAGCTGGTGACCCATATAGGTACATGAATCATACCCAGTGTACAATGCAGGTCTATCAGATACAGAGTGAAAAGTGAGGCACCAATCAGACTGTAAGGTGCAGTATGGTAGCATAGTTATGACCAGAGTACAACATCAGAGTGAGTTATTGTATAGTGAAATGGCATGTGGCAGGAAAGATTTCCTGTAGCTAACCATTCCGTAGTGAAGCTGGAGAAAGTGCTTCGCTTTCTGTCCATTGTGTGGTGGAGGGGGTGATCAAGACTGTCCATGATGGATCGCAGTTCTAGTGGATTTGGGGTTTTTATAGGAATTTTAATGTTGGAATAGGTATTCATGTAAATATGAATGTGAGTAGGAATGAAGATTTACTTTCATTACACTCAAATCCTCGTAGGGCACCAGTCCAGATAATGGACAGTTTTATTAACAATTCTTTATTTGAACCAGTTAGGAATCAGTCTCAAAATAACCCCTTTTTGTGAGCTCTTATCTCTGGATAATCAAGAACATGGACATGAAATCAAACAATAACTCCCATATGTCTTTCAATGATTTAATAAGAAATGTCAGAATAGATTAACATAATTGGATAACTTTAAGCAGAGAATTCAACATGTATTATGGGCATCATAGACTGTTACTGAGTTACTTATGAATCAATCAGTTGTGGAACCAATTGAAGCATAGTTTAATTTGTCGGTATACTGGAAATTGGAAAACCATAAAATAGCCTTGGTTAAGAAAAGTGGATGCAATTTTATGAAGAAAATGATGATTAACTATTTATAAAAATGGAAAATTTGTATTACTCTGAAAAAGAACGTAGATTAATGAAAGAAGAACATGCATTTTGAGTCTCTGATAGGGGTTTGCATGAAATTAAGTTTAAAGAACTTATACCAAGAATATTCTGAAGAATTAAGTTAAATGAAACAACAGACCGTCAGCCAGAGTCAGATCACGTCCCTAGTGGCAGCAGGGCCTCCACTTGCCAACCTTGGTTCAGTTTGATGACTGTGGATCGTGTTGATGGAGAGGTCGAGAGACCGATTCTCCCACAACGCTGTACTCCTGAGATCACAATCGGGCTGTTGTCAGCAAGCTGGTGAGGTCTTCTCATTGAAGAAGGAATTGGTTTATTGTGCAAAGTTCCATCAGAGAGTCAAAATGAAAATGAGCATGCCACAGACCCACTTCTTCTGATGTATGTGGCTTAAATGAGTCGGTTTAAGCTTAGAAAAAAGTCAAACAAAATCTTCTTGCACGAAAATTAAAGAAAAGAATAAAATAAGAAAAGTGAATTTTAAAGAAAAGAAACAGGATCTTCGCAGAGCCTGGAAGACGCTCTGGGCCTACTTAAAAGATAGGAAGAAAAATAGGAGAGCAGAGACGTCTGCTCCTTACAGCTTGACCACCGCCCCAGAACAGACTCAACAAAGAGCAATAAAACGCAAGTTTTATCGGGTGTTGTAGGGTGGTCCTAAACTTCAGGAAACCTGAGCTGGCCCAATTATATTTGAGCTTTGTTCAACAAAAGTAGTAAACTCGACCTAAAAGAGGAGATGAAGATAGGTGTCAGGAGCCCATTGGTCACTTAAAGTTCCTGATGTGGGGGTCTCCCCCAGAGCAGAGATGGAGACATTTGATATGAAGAGTGAGACCCTCCTTAAAGTATGTGTGCTGAATGAAGCATAACTTCTTTAAACTTTAGTGACTAAGATATTCTACTTGATAAAGAAGCATAAAAATGCATCTACATCCATCAATCCATCCATCCATCCATCCATCCACCTTCTACCACTTTTCTGGAGGTCCGGGTCGCAGAGGCAGCAGTTCAAGCAGAGAAGCCCAGACTTCCCTCTCCCCAGCCACCTGCTCCAGCTCTTCAGAGAGGAAGGCGTTCCCAGACCAGCTGGGAGACATAGTCTCTTCACCGAGTCCTGGGTCTGCCCCGGGGTCTCCTCCCAGTGGGACGTGCCCGAAAGACCTCAAGTGGGATGCGTCCAGGAGGCATCCTAATCAGATGCCCATACCACCTCAACTGGCTCCTTTCAATGTGGAGGAGCAGTGGTTCTACTCTGAGCCTCTCCCGGATGACTGAGCTCCTCACCCTATCTCTGAGGGTGAGTCCAGCAATCCTACAAAGAAAGCTCATTTCAGCCGCTTGTATCCGCAATCTCGTTCTTTCGGTCAATACACAAAGCTCGTGACCATAGGTGAGAGTAGGAATGTAGATTGACTGGTAAATCAACAGCTTTGCCTTAGAATTCAGCTCCCTCTTCACCATAACAGAAACGGTACAACGTCCGCATCACTGCAGACGCTGCTCCAATCCATCTGTCAATCTCTCGCTCCATTATCCCCTCACTCGTGAATAAGACCCCAAGATACTTAAACTCCTCCGCTTGGGGCAGGAGCCTGTCCCCAGCCCAGAGAGGACAATCCACCTTTTCCGGCTGAGGACCATGGACTCGGACTTGGAGGTGCTGATTCTCATCCCAGCCGCTTCACACTCAGCGGCAAACTGTCCCAGCAAGAACTGTAGGTCATTGCTGGATGAAGCCAACAGGAAAACATCTTCTGCAAACAACAGAGATGAGATCCTGTGGTCACCAAGCATGACACCCTCCGTTCCCTGGCTGCACCTAGAAATCCTGTCCATAAAAATTATGAATTTAAATTATAAAATGCATCTACATTGTAATTGTAATGAATTTGTGATGGTAAGCATGCAAACATTAATTTCTTCTTGAAAATAAACAGAACATATCAAAATCATATCAAATCATCTCAATAAAAGAATTTGAAACCCATATTGTCTGTCCCAGAGTTCAATTACGTCTTCAGGCAGATACTGTCTTAAGAGAAAGAATATGAATTAGTTCATTTGTCCAAAATGGCATAAATTCCACTGCAAAGGAAAAAGTTAAATATTCCTTATTCATCCACCAGATGGCACTGTAAAACTGTCTGGTTGTATACTGGAAAGTCTTGGCTTCCCAACACGTCTGGATTATGTTGATCATAAAACTGTCAATTAGAACATTCCTTTGCCAAAGAGTCTTGGAGAAAGGGATTAATGTCCACTTTATGGCCGATGGATAGGGTTACAGCTCTGGTTCTTGGGTGAGAGAAGCAGTTTCAAAATCCAGACTTCTGAGTTGAAACAATTTTTCTTCAGTATAGAATGATTTTAATAAATTGGAACTCAAGGTCACGCTACACAGTTTATTTAGTGTCCTCCTCTCCACCACAATCTCAAAAGTCTCCACCCTGATATCAATTACAGAGCCAGCCCTCTTGATAATCTTGTCAAGTCTGTTGGCGTCGCTGGCTATGATACTGCTACCCCAACAGACAGCAGCAAAGAAGATGGTGCTGGCGACAACGGCCTGGCAGAAAAGCTCCAGCATCTTGTTGCACATGTTAAAGGATCTCAGCTTCCTCAGGAAGTAGAGTCTGCTCATCCCCTTCTTGTAAGCAGCATCAATGTTGGATTTCCACTCCAGTCCATTACTGATCATGACACCCAGGTATTTGTTGTCCTCAACTACCTCCACATCCTCCCCCCTAATCTGCAATGACTGTGAAGGCGTCCTCTTCTTCCTTAAGTCAATCATCATCTCTCTGGTCTTGCCGACGTTCAGCCCAGGTGATTCTGCTTTGTCCATCCACAAATCTGTCTACCAGTGCTCTGTACTCCCCCTCCTCTCCCCCTCTTATACACCCAACAACAGCTGAGTCATCAGAGAATTTCTGCAGGTGGCATGACTCGGTGTTGTACTGAAAGTCAGTGGTGTATAAGTTGAAGAGAAAAGGAGAGAGCACAGTCCCCTGTGGAGCTCCCATGTCACTAACCACCACATCAGACAAGACACTGCCCAGCCAGACAAACTGGCCTGCCTGTCAAGTAGTCAGTAATGCAGGAAATCAAAGAGCTGTCAACCCCCATCACCCGTAGCTTCTCACCCAGCAGCAGTGGCTGGATGGTGTTCCAAGCACTGGAGAAATCAAAGAATGTGATTCTCACAGTGTCTCCTCCACCATCCAGGTGCAGATGGGCTCGTTGCAGCAGGGAGATGACAGCATCTTCAACTCCTAAATGGGGCTGACATGCAAAATGCAGAGGGTCAAGCCATGTCTTCACCTACTGTCATGGGTTGAGCCGGCTTGGCTTTCCCCGGCTTGGTCCTGATCTCTCTCTGTGGGTTTTGGCTCCTCTGTTTATGTGCATTCTGTGGATTTTCCTTATCCTTAGCCACTGCCTGACCGGCAGCTGTTAGTCAGCATGGTGACCTACTTTCTCCCATGCTGCTGACAGGCTGTCAGTCCAGCCATGCCCACCCCCCACCTTCCTCTGATTCCACCAGCTGTTCCCAGTCCCGCTAATCATCCTTTCCGCGCCTCACCCAGGTGCATTGCATTTACCACGCCAGTGGCGTCTGTATAAAGGCAGCTCATTGCTGAACAGACACTGCTGGATCATTGTACATGTTGGATGGTCGCTTCCCTGTCCACCGTCACGTCACTAAGGACTGTCTGTGTGTCTTGGATTTTCCCTGTGATTACTCAGCCTGCCCCCACACTGTGAGTATCTGTCTGTGCACTGTCCGCCGCTGTATTCCTCCAGTGTGTGTGTTGGGCGGCCTTGAGAACTCTGCATGTATGTAGCTGTTCTGTGTTTGTATGTATTGTGTCAATAAACATGTGTGTGATGTAACCCAGCGTTTAAATCCTCGTCCTTTCTCCCCTCGCCATGTGCTAGGAAAAGCGCATGGGCGAGTTCATGACACCTACGGCCTCAGATGGGCTAAGACCAGTCTCTCAAGGACTTTCATCACATGGGATGTGAGGTCAACTGGTCGATAGTTATTCAGGTCAGATGGAGACAACTTCTTGGGGACAGGAACCAAGCAGGACGTCTTCCACAGCACCGGTACTCTGTCCAGACTCAGACTCAGGTTGTACAGGTGTTTCAGTACCAGAGCTAGCTGGTTGGCACAGGTCCTCAGGATCTTGGCGGAGATGCCATCAGGGCCCACAGCTTTCTGCTGACAGAGTCTCTCCAGCTGTTTCTTAATCTGGTCTGTAGTCACAATGATGTGAGGGGGGAGGGGGTTGTGTCCCCAGAGGAGGGTGAGGGGGGAGATGGAGAAAGGTGCTGCCCATGAGGGGTAGGGGGGTCTGGCTGTGTTGTGGGGGTGACAGGAGGGTGGGTGGGGGGGAGGGGCTGGCTGCGTTGTGGGGATGACAGACGGTGAGTTGAACCTATTAAAAAACAGATTAAAGCTCATCAGCTCTCTCAAGGCTCCCAGATGTCTGTCTGTCTCGCCCCTTACACCCAGTGATTTGTTTCAGTCCCATCCAGACATTCTTAGTATTGTTTTGCTGGAGTTTATCCTCCAACTTCCTCCTGTAATTGTCTTTATACCTTCTCAGCATCTCTCTCAGTTCGCGCTGCACTCTCCTCAGTTCCTCCCTGTCTCCAGACCTTAAAGCTCTCTTCTTCTTGTTCAGTGCTTTCAGGTCACTGGTGATCCATGGTTTGTTGTTGGGGAAACAGTGTATGGTCTGAGCTGGCATGGTTGTGTTTTCAAAGAATCTGATGTATTCTGTGATGCAATCAGTTAGATTGTCTATGTCCACCCCATGTGGTTCACAGAGTATGCCCCAGTCCACTGTCTTGAAGCAGTCCTGTAGTGCATCAGCAGCCTCCTGTGTCCACCCCCTCACAGTCTGTGTATAAGCAGGCTGCCTTTGCACAAAGGGAACGTACTTGGGTGATAACAGGACCATGCTGTGATTCGATTTGACAGTGGGGGTAGAGCTGTGGCACTGTATACATCTCTTGCATTGGCATACAGTAGAGTCAGTGTTTTGTTTTTTCTGGTGAGACAGTCAACAAACTGGTGGAAGATTGGTAGTGGTTTTCCCAGTGAGACATGATTAAAATCACCCGTGATGGCCATAAATGTGTCAGGGTGCTTCTCCAGTAATGTGGTGGTAGTGGAGCTGATGACGTCACAGGCCACCGCTGCATCAGCTGACGGAGGGACGTAAATGGCAATTACGATAGCACACGTGAACTCTCGTGGCATATAATATGATCGCATACTCACAGCCAGCAGTTCAATGTCCGGACTGCAGCGCCTTTCCTTCAATAAATGTGTCCAGGACTACACCACCTTTCATTCACAAGAAGTGCCAACCCCCCCCCCCCCCTCCTTTCTCCACTAATTATAGCGTCCCTGTCCTACCAGATAGTTTTAAAGCCAGGTATCATTATGTTGATATCCGGGATCTGTGAATGTAACCAGGTCTCTGTAAAACACATGATACTACACTCATGATATTCCCTTTGCGTCCTGACCAGCACTGCGAGCTCATTCGCTTTGTTTCCCAGCAACCTCACATTACCAGTGATGGACATCGGTATGTCCAGTTTATGCTTTCTCCTTCTCATTCTCACTTTAGCTCCAGCCCTTCATCCGCAGCATTTCCTCCTGAGCTCAGTTGGGATGAGGGGCTTTGCTCCGGGCAGCGGCGCTGTCCTCCTCATCGCGATCAGCTGGTTGTGTGTGTAAAAAATGTTCACCCCCAATGAGGTTCACCCCCACCTCTGTTGTTCTCCATTGCCCCGAGGAAGAAAAAAATGAGGGAAAAACCGGGGCTAAAATAGAAAAAACTTGGTCCAGTCATTAATCCGAGTCTTTCTACCGAGCCCTGGTGAAAAGAGACACACTATATACAAGAATAAGTAGATAAAAACACAAAGACACAAGAGAGCTGCTGCTGATATGGCTATCTCTCCTTAAGGCGCCTTATCTAAATAAAATAGTCTAATTGAGTGATTACTGTATGCTTCCATTGCACTGAGGCATAATAATGAACAAAATAACTGTCATTTGGTACTTTAACTTTTTAACTTTTTCATTTGGTAACAAAAATGAAAAAACCTTTGTGAGCAAGCTCACATACCCCTTACTCTACATTTGCATATCACGGGCTCCTAATGAGAACTCTGATGAACATAAAATGGACTGGAAAAATAAGTCCCCCTCCCCCAAAATGGAACCCCACATCTGAGTCAAAGCTTCTGTATAAATTTGTCAATCCAATCAGAAATGTAGAAGCTATAGTGGCAACAACAGAAAATGTTAAATGGACAGATGGTTGTAAAAGATTATACCCTCTACAACTTTGCTGTGTGGGGTATACAGTGGTGTGAAAAAGTGTTTGCCCTCTTCCTGTTTTCTCATTTTTTTGTATGTTTGTCACACTTAAATGTTTCAGATCATCAAACAAATTGAAATATTAGACAAAGATGACACAAGTAAAAACACAAAATGCAGTTTTTAAATGAAGGTGTTTATTATTAAGGGTAAAAAAAAAATCCAAACCTACATGGCCCTGTGTGAAAAAGTGATTGCCCCCAAAACCTAATAACTGCTTGGGCGCACCCTTGGCAGCAACAACTGCAGTCAAGCATTTACAATAACTGGCAATGAGTCTTACAGCACTGTGGAGGAATTTTGGCCCACTCATCTTTGCAGAATTGTTGCAATTCAGCCACATTGGAGGGTTTTTGAGCATGGGCCGCCTTTTTAAGGCAATGCCACAGCATCTCAATCGGATTCAGGTGAGGACTTTGACGAGGCCACTCCAAAGTCTTCACTTTGTCTTTTAGAGATGAACTTGCTGGTGTGTTTGGATCATTCTCCTGCTGCAGAACCCAAGTGTGTGTCAGCTTGAAGTCACGAACAGATGGCCGGACATTCTCCTTCAGGATTTTTTGGTAGACAGCAGAATTCATGGTTCCATTTACCACAGCAAGTCTTCCAAGTCCTGAAGTAGCAAAACAGCCCCAGACCATCACAATACCACCACCATATTACTGTTGGAATGATGTCCCTTTTCTGAAATGCTGTGTTACTTTTACACCGGATGTGATGAGACACACACCTTCTAAAAAGTTCAACTTTTGTCTAGTCAGTCCACAGAGTATTTTCTCAAAAGTCTTGGAGATCATTAAGATGTTTTCTGGCAAAACTGACACGACCCTTTATGTTATTTTTGCTCAGCAGTGGTTTTCGTCTTGGAACTCAGCCATGCAGGCCATTTTTGCCCAGTCTCTTTCTTATGGTGGAGTCATAAACACTGACCTTAACTGAGGCAGTTCTTTGGATGTTGTTGTGGGGTCTCTTGTGACCTCTTGGATGAGTCGTCGCTGTGCTCTTGGGGTAATTTTGGTCGGCCGGCCACTTCTGGGAAGGTATCTCCACTGTTCCATGTTTTTGCTCACTGTGGTTTGCTGGAGTCCCAAAGCTTCAGAAATGGCTTTATAACCTTTTCCAGACTGATAGAGCTCAATTACTTTCTCATTTGTTCCTGAATTTCTTTGGATCGCAGCATGCTATCTAGCTTTTGAGCATCTTTTGGTCTACTTCACTTTGTCAGGCAGGTCCTATTTAAGTGAATTCTTGATTGAGAACATGTGTGGCAGTAATCAGGCCTTGGTGTGGCTAGAGAAATTGAACTCAGCTTTCCAAAGATGGGGGGGTGGGGGGCGTTGGCAATCACCTTTTCACACAGGGCCATGTAGGTTTGGATTTATTTTTTTTTTTTTACCCTTAATAATAAACACCTTCATTTAAAGACTACATTTTGTTTTGACTTGTGTTATCTTTGTCTAATATTTACATTTGTTTGATGATCTGAAATATTTAAGTGTGACAAACACAAAAAATGAGAAATCAGGAAGGAGGCAAACACTTTTTCACACCACTGTAATAATTGGTAGATGCAGCTCTACTCTACACATGAGTAGATACTCCTTTTTGCACACAGTTTAGTTAATATGAAAAATTAAAAAAAAATGAAAAACTTAAAGTTCAACATCTTACATAAAACTTCTACAACCAAGGTTGTGGTCTTCTTTGAGAAACTGGGTCACAGTTTCCAAAAAGAGACATTATTATTTGCTTTGTGAACATCAAAACACAGCCATTTAAGTGCTTTACCAGGAAACACAAACCTCTCTACACATGTGACTCACACACAACAAAGGCCCTTTAAAGGGGACAAACTGCACTAAAATTTCATTTGGAACTAATTTTCCAAATATACAAAAGTGTAATAGTGTAAAACCAAAGCCTTATTTAAGTGAATATTACCATCCAGTAAAACCCACACCCACATACACCAAACTAATTTCTGCAGCGCTATTACAACTAATTTTATTTTCCAATGATACATTTAATGTTTGCATACTGGGCCAGTGATCAGACTGTCCAGTTACAGGAAGGTATTGGGCTCCATGCCTCTTTTCTCTGAAAATATCTGTTAGCTTAAATGGGGATTTTAAAATGGATCTTTGGGTTACTTTTCTATCAATTTCACCTTTTACTTAGAGAAAATAGACACTTCTGGATTCTTCACCCAAAAGCAGCAAATCCTCACTGTTGAGTAGCTAGAGATACACTTAATTAACAATTACACTCATTCACAAATGATATTGCTTAATTATTACTTGACAGCTAAAGTCATAAAAAAAGCCAGGGTGTGAGCATGGAGGGATATTATTCTGAGTGGGGGAATGCAAATTTACAGAAAAAAAAGAAAATTTAGAAAAAAGTACCACAAATATATTGGAAAAATAAACTCTAATGGGTTAACATTCACAAGAAAATTGCATATTTAAGGAAACACTGGGCAGCTAGTTGGAGCAGTGGTTAGCACTGTGGCAGCACAGTAATAAGGTCATGGGATCGATTCCACCCCTGACCATCAGTCACCCTTCTGTGGAGTTTGCATGTTCTCCCCATGTCTGCGTGAGTTTACCCCAGGTACTTTGGTTTCCTCCCACAGGCCTAAAACATGCAAGTTAGGTTAACTGGAGACTCTAAAGTGGCCCCGTGTGTGAATGGTGAAGGGACTGGCGCCGTACCATGGATGCCCTGAATTAGTTAGTTTATAACACAGTGCTAACATTAGTGTTAGTTTATAACACAGGGTTACAAAAATAATTTTTTAGTAAGTTAAAAAAGTATACAAAACACACACACACACAAAATGCAGATCTGTAAATGAATAAAAAAAAATAATTCCAAAATTTTATACAATAAATATGCTAAAGGAAAGACTCACAAAATAACCCTGGCTGTTTTAAAAAGATAAGACCAGTCTGTTCCAAAGACTGTCATTTAGAAAGGGTGTAAAAACAGTGTGTGTGTGTTGTGGTTAGGGTGTACAGTCATACTGTATCAGCCTAACATCCATATTGTCCAATATTTACCCTATTGACTGATTTTGCCTTCTAGCAAATAAGATATTAGGAGGGGATGATTTTCAGGTGCATCCTAATTGTGTATCATCGATTTGTCCTGAAACTGTAAAAAAACAAACAAAAAAAAAACCCAGTAGAAAACATCTGCAGATTCATCAAACATCCAGGATTGAACCATTTTAAGTATTTCAGTTCTGTTATTTATTTTTTAGAATGCATAAATCTTAGTCTACCTGGCATAGATGAAATAAAACATAATGTGATGGCTTAGTGATAGCGCATATACCCTAACAAATGGGAGGTCATGGGTTCAAGCCTTGGCTGGGTCATACCAAAGACCACATAAAATGGTACTTCCTGCCTTCTAGCTTGGTGCCCAGCATAACAGAATGGGGGTGGGGGGTGCATAAATAAAATACTGAAAAAAATACATAAAAACTTGAACCAGTAACTTAACACTTTCCCACAGCACTTCCTACCAGACAAGCCAAAACAACTCTTACATCTCACTTGTCATTTCATAAATAGCAGCAAGTGTGGCCCAGCAGAGACTAAAAGTTCATTCAAACCATAACAGTCTGATGGGGAAAGGTAGTTTAACTGTTATAGTTTGCATTTGCAACACAAACTCAACAGGTTTTGTGCTGCTGCCATGTGAACATGACAAACTCCCTGCTAACAGCTGCCTTGGCCTTGGGCCATAAATGTTATGGAGCAAGAGGAAGCGCGATAAGGGGATAAGGGTGGTATCTGATCTGAAGTACTACATGAGTGAATACAGACATTAAGTAATTTCTGTTTTACAGAGGAATTGCAAAACCACCGACATACCGGGGGCACCCCTTAATATAGGTGAAGTATTACAGTTGATTTTAATAAAGCATCAAAAAGATCCGGAAGATTGCACAAGAGTGAGAGAATCATCACTGTGATAAATATTTTAACAATAACAGCAATTTTTTATTTTAGTGCCAGAGTTATTGCTGTCTTCCAAACAGAGACAAACTCACAGAGAAGGGTTTGTTGTTTGAGTGACAGCCTGATTAAGCACCTGTGGCAGATGCTGTGTATTAGAGTCACTTGTGCAATGGGGCAGGGAAAATCTTGTTTAATGCCACTTTTATGCTTATGCCAGATGTCCTTAAAGAGCAGAACAGTACTTAATTCTTTGGAGACCTCACAGAACTGTCTGGATCTGCCACATGTTGGTTTAGCATTGCGTTACTGCAGAAAGGGAATTTCAATCTCAGCTTTTCACTCAGACTTCAGATTCAATGTTTATTAAGGTAATAATTTTGGTATCTCAGGACTTAAGTACTGTCAGCAATGTGTTTTAATCTACCAGAAGATATATTACAAAGTCTTCCATGAGTGAACAGGATTTGCAAATGTAGTTTATGTTGGCATAAATGGCTTGATTCATAAACTAGACCAATGACTCATGATCATAGGGTGCTTTTACACCTGAAAGTCTGCACCAAAGTCTGGAATAGAGTTTTTATTTTGTTACATTGTACACATTTGGTCCTGTTAGGTGTCATACTGCTGCTTTTCCAAGCGAACTAAAAAACTTTACGTGATGCACCTCAATCTTTTTGTTGTGTCAATGTTTGTATTTTTAATTACAGGTTGGTAGTTGGCAAACATGGTACTCACCCTCCAAAGGTATTTTCTGCAGCTCTGGACACATTGGTCACCACACTTTAAATTCAAACTGGGGAAGACTTCATCATATTAGTCAGTGAACTAGTTTCATGAGGCTAGAATATTATCCAATCTTCATCATAAAGGATGTTTGTCGTTCTCATCAGCCCTGATGATTTTCAGATGGCACTGCTTGTCCAAATCTTGGCTCTGGTCTGGACCGTTGTTCGGGGGAGGTTTCACACCTAAAATTTTATTCCGAACCAGACTGAAAAGTTTTGACCAAATCAGTTAGGTGTGAAAACCCCCTTAGAGGTGAAGGAAACATAAGGATAAGTCAAGGATCAATATACACTACTCACAAAACGTTAGGGATATTTGGCTTTCGAGTGAAATTTATGGAAAATGTAAAACATTCACGCTACAGTGATATTATATCATGAAAGTAGGGCATTTAAGTAGAAACGTGCAATGGTGATTTCCTCATTTCAAACAATTTATTGAAACAAAAACCAACAACAGTGGTGGGTGTAGCACAACAAAAAATGTCAGTGTCTCAATTACTTGTCATGTGCTCTTGAGCATCAATTACAGCTTGACAACGATGTTTCATGCTGTTCACAAGTTGACTTATTGTCTGCTGAGGCATGGCATTCCACTCTTCTTGAAGGGTGGCCTTCAGGTCATTGAGGTTGTGGGGTGCAGAGTTATGAGCCTCTACAAGGCGACTCAGCTGATCCCATAGGTTTTCTATGTACTGTACTCAGGTCTGGAGAAAATGCAGGCCACTCCATTTGAGGTACCCCAGCCTCCAGCAGCCATTCCCAAATGATGCAACATCGATGAGCTTAAGTATTGTCGGCCATGAAGATAAAATTAGGCCTGTGATGTTCATGCAGGGGCACAATGACTGGATTAATGGTGTTATTCAGGTAGTATTAGCTGGACATTATACAATTCACAAGGTGTAGGGCAGTTCTGTATTGACTAGACACACCTGCCCAGACTGTAACATGGTGACAACAGTGACTGATGCATAGCGCTCTCCTTGACGTCTCCAACATTGTTGGCGGCCATCATTTTTGCTCAATGTGAATCGACTTTCATCAGAGAACAGCACTGAAGCCCACTGGTCCCTTGTCCAGTGTAAATGCTCCCTGGCCCATGCAAACTATGACTCTTATGCCTGATGGTGTGGTCAGGTACTCTTGCAGGTCGTCTAGCACACAGACCGCACTGATGTAAATAGTTTAGAATGGTCTGAAGTGACACTTGGGTTCCTCTCACCTCCCTTAAATGTGCCTGGAGATGAGTGGCATTCATCATCCAGTTCCGCAGGGCACTGTCCACAATGAAGCGGTCATCAGCATGGAATGTGGCCAAGGGACGTCCACTTCTATACATTTCTGTGATTCTTCCAGTCTCTCTGTATCTCTGTTGCAACCTGCTGATGACACTCTGTGACACTCTAAGCTCAGTGGCCACTTCCCTCTGAGAACATCCTGTTTGAAGCCTCGCAATGGTGAGGTACTGTTGATAAATTGTGAGGTTCTGTCTTGGTCTCATGATATCAAAATGTTAACAGCTTGATGAACAGGACTGTTTAAATACCAATTCTAACTGAACCAGAAAATTTATTGGTCGATTCATGGATCAATTTTGCCATTAAGCACCTTGTTAGAGAACAGCAAAAAGTACTGCAACATTGAATAGTTAAACATGTGCATTCAAAAGGTCAGAGAAGGTCAAATTAAGTTCACCTGTAAAGGTGATAGTGCATTTTAGGTGTATCCTGAAATTTCACCCGAAAGCTGAATATCCCTAACTTTTTGTGAGTAGTGTATATAAAAGAGATTCTGCAGTGTGGGTATGTATGTATGTATGTGGCAGAAACTTTGTCCACCTAATAACTCAGAAGCCACTTGAACGTGGACTCTCATCTTTTGCATGTCACAATATCTGAATAATGCATCTGACATGGTTTCACTGAGCATTTCACCATAAAAGAGGTCAAAGGTGACCTTTTTAACTGACCTTTGCCAGTGGTGGTGTACACCGGGGGAGGAATCAAGCGCACCTGACATGATCGGCGGTGTTTAGGATCCACGGCTCTCTCTCTTCCCGTTAGTTGTAGACTGACAGGAAGACAGAGCTATAGGATACCATGGGGGGCTGGGACACCAAAACTATATTCACATATACAGTATATGTATATTCACATTTATTTTTTTTTTTATTTATTTGTACCCGTAGGTAGACTTGGTTTGCAGTCTGGTGACAAGCCACCGGCTGCTGGTTGCTGCGTGCGCGAGCGCCCTAAACCTACATGTTTTTGGTATGCGGGAGGAAACCGGAGAAATCCCGGAGTAAACCCGCGCAACACGGGGAGAACATGCAAACTCCACACAGCTCACTGTTGGTCGGGGGCTGGGATCGAACCCACGATCTCATGATCCCCGTGGTCCCCCGGCCGAGGGTAAAACTGTGCTGCCACAGTGCTAAACCACTGCGCCACCGTGCAGCCCCTATAACTTACTCATAGACGCAACCCCCATCAAGGTGTATGCCAGGAAAAGAATCGAGCACACCTTCGAATGCATCTCACCATACACCTGCCGGGGGAATGATGTCAGAAGGGGAAAGAGAGACAGACCATACTGCTCCCCTTCTTGCCACACACTCATGGTTGTCACGAACCAAGCCAGTGTTGTTCTTAGGCTCGGTTCTGACCGTTCTCTGTGGCTCAGTTATTGGGTTATTTATGTATTGAGTTATCTTTTGAGTTCTTGTTGTTTTTATGTCTTTGTTCCTTTTTTTTTTTCCGTGCCTGTAGCCACCGCTCTGGCCGGTGGCTGTTAGGCAGCCTCTTTGACCTACATTTGTGTGGGCACTGTCTAACACTCGCCGGTTCGACCACGCCCCCTCTCTCTTGACAGCCAGCTGATTCCACTCCAGTAATTGTCCTTCCCGCGCCTCACCCAGGTGTACCCAATCTGTTGGTCAGCAATGCTTGTACTTAAGCGGCCTTTGCCAGTCAAGCATGGCTGGATCGTTGTTTCGTCCTATGGATGTACTGTCATGGGGATGTAACTTTGCCAGGCCATTTGGGACTAACTCGGACTGCTCCAGTTGTTGTGAGTATAGACGGTGTGTATTTTCCCAGTGTTCTCACCTGGTGACTGTAGAGCGTTCTGGAGGACTCCTTGAGTGCCCTGTGCTATTTGGTTATTTTGTACAGTTGGTTTTTGTTCATCTTTTGTTCAATAAATGTGTTGTAGTGTAACCCAGAACGTAAATCCGTTCTTCCTTCCCCTCCTCTGTGCGCTGGAGGCTCATGACAATGGTGGAGTGTTGTCAGACGGGGAAATGGACATGTATGGTGCTAGTGTGCATCCCGACAGGAAAGCAGTCTGTGGACTGCAGGTAAAGCCTCATTCTTGCCTGTTCATGAAGCTTATGCTCCTTGTGTTCACAGGAGCATATTATGCAAATAGGGTGTCCAAACTGCTTTTCCAACATAGTTGTGGAAGGAACTATGCAAAAGACGCAATAGACTTACACAATGGTCCCCTCCGGTATACAACTAGGAAAATACCGGTAGCTACGGAGGGTGACAATATGTATGGGTACATAATCATACCATGAAGGATAACTAAGTAGACGGTTATGCTGTTTCATTCCATCTAGCTGCAATGCTCCGCACTGTGTGTGTTTATATATTTACATATTTATTCCATCTAGCTACAATGCTCCACACTGTGTGTTTATACTGTATATTTACATATTTATTCCATCTAGCTACAGTGCTCCGCACTGTGTGTGTTCATATATTTACATATTTATTCCATCTAGCTATGGTGCTCCGCACTGTGTGTGTTTATGTGTTTGCATATTTGTTCCATCTAGCTACAGTGCTCCGCACTGTGTGTGTGTTTATATATTTACGTTTGTTCCATCTAGCTACAATGCTCCGCAAACATGCAAATATATAAACACACACAGTGTGTTTATATATTTGCATGTTTGTTCCATCTAGCTGCAATGCTCCGCACTGTGTGTGTTTATATATTCATATATATATTCATATATATAAAGCATATATATATTCATATATATTCATATATATAAAGCAAACAGCCCCAAGAGCACTTTGTGGTAGGATCTGCCCTTCGCATATTACAACTAAACGTTGAAGGCCTATCTGCAGCCAAGCGAAGCCTTATTGAAGTCCTCGCCTTCCAACATTCAATTGATGTAATCTGCCTCCAAGAGACTCATATTGGCACAGAGGAAGCTGGCCGCTTCACCATCAAAGGCTTTGACCTCCTGTGCTATGTTCTACATGCTAAACATGGACGTGCCACCTATGTGCGTTCTGACATAGTTGAAGCAAATCACCTGATAACAACACATTTCTCAGACACCATAATCATTGGTGGCTTCCATATTGTCAATGTGTACAAGCCCCCTAATGCCAACTGGGATCTGCAGGTCTTACCCACCCTACCCCACCCTGCCATCTATGTGGGGGACTTTAACAGCCATCACCCTGACTGGGGGTACCCAGCAGTGGACAGTGATGGGGAGGCACTTTCAGACTGGGCATCCAGAAATGACCTCGCTTTGATATACGACCCCAAACAAAGAGGAACCTTTCACTCTGCTAGGTGGAAGAAGGACTATTCTCCTGACCTGTGTTGGGTCAGCTCTTTGAATGGGGAGCCATATCCTACACAGATCCTCATTCTTGATGATTTCCCACACAGCCAACACCGGCCCCTGCTTGTACACATTGGCCTACAACTTCCAGTCATATACAGCCCAAGGAAGATGCGCTGGAACTTCCGCAAAGCCAACTGGAAGAAATTCAGTGAAACTCTGGACCGGAGCGTTGTTACCATCCCACTCCACACCATCACTGTAGATGAAGCATACAACCGCTTCTGCAGCGCAATCTTCAAGGCTGCCCATACTGCAATCCCACGAGGCTACCGACCCCTCTATGTCCCATGTTTGGACGGAGAAAGTGCTGCCCTCCTACAATCCTATCAAACATCAGGGGACCCAGAGATAGAAGACCATCTCATTGAATCGCTAAATACAGCCCGGCGAAAGAAATGGGAGGAGACAGTTGCTGACCGGAGCTTTACCCACTCTAGCAGGAAATGTTGGAGCCTCATCCGTCGCCTAGGAGCTGCACAGAAGCCCCCTAGCCAAAGCCGAGCATCCGTCACACCCAACCAAGTTGCATCCCACCTACTGACTATCGCCAAAGCACCCCAAGACAAAGACACCAGAAGAGCAGTTACAACTGAGCTAAAAAAACACCAAAAAATGCCTGTAGAGGAAACGAACCCTGAACCCTTCGAGGCTGCTGAACTGGAGAAAGTCCTACAGGGCCTGAAATGTGGAAAGGCAGCAGGATACGATAACATCTTCCCAGAATTCATGAAAAATCTTGGCCCCCGAGCCCTAACCTGGTTGACACAATTCTACACAAGGATCACACAAACGAACTCGATCCCAAAGAAATGGCGGGCAGCAAAGGTCATTGCCATCCCAAAACCTGGCAAAGACCACAAACTACCAGCAAGCTACCGCCCAATCTCCCTACTCAGCGTTCCTTACAAAATCATGGAGCGCCTAATACTGCAACGCATTTCCCCAGAAATAGAGGATATTCTAAGTGTGGATCAAGCAGGTTTCCGCAAGGACCGCAGTACAGGAGAACAAGTACTGGCCCTAACCACCTTCATTGAAAATGGCTTCGAGAGCAGACTGAAGACAGGGGCTGTGTTTCTCGATCTTACAGCCGCCTATGATACGGTCTGGCACAAAGGCCTCCTCCTGAAACTTATAAAGGCGATCCCTGCTTGGGCAACAGCAATTATAAAAACCCTGCTGACCAACCGAAGGTTCAGAGTCCACCTCAGTCAGAACACAAGTGCATGGAGAATGCAGAAAAACGGACTCCCACAAGGCTCAGTTCTAGCTCCAACTCTGTTCAACCTCTACATAAACGACCTGCCTACTACAAAATCCCACAAATTCATCTATGCAGACGACATCTGTTTGGCATTCCAAGCACCAGACTTTGAACCACTGGAACGGGTGCTCACGGAAGATCTTGCTAAACTGGACCAGTTCTGCAAAATCTGGCGCCTAAAACCAAGCCCAGCAAAAACCGTCTCCAGTGTATTTCATCTCCACAATGCAAAAGCTGCCAGACAACTAAACATCCACCTGAGCGGACTCAAGCTTAAGCATGCCCCAAATCCAACTTATCTTGGAGTGACCCTTGATAGGACCTTATCCTTCAAGGAACATCTAAAGGGGACGGCTGCTAAGGTGAAAGTAAGAAACAACCTGCTCTGCAAGCTCGCTGGTGCAAAATGGGGGGCGGCAGTCTCCACCCTGCGCACCTCAGCACTGGCCCTTTCATACTCTGTAGCAGAATATTGTGCCCCTGTCTGGTCCAGGTCATCTTACACACACCATGTAGACACCCAGCTCAACTCAACCATGAGAACTATAACTGGAACAATCCGCTCAACACCACTCCCCTGGCTCTCTGTACTGTCAAACATAGCCCCTCCACACATCCGGCGAGCAGCATTAACTCAAAGGATGCTCCAAAAAGTTAAAGATTTTCCTCACTTACCAATCCATGCAGATATCTACACCCCACCCACTGCCCGACTTTCATCCAGACGGCCGATTTGGAAAAACCCTCCCCCAGCTGACTTTACCATCCAGACAGCTTGGCAAGAGGAATGGGAGACCAAGGAGGTCCCAAACAAACAGCTGGTGATAAACCCCAACCAACAGGTCCCGGGCACCAGCCTCCCAAGGAGACAGTGGTCTACACTCAATCGCTTCAGGACTGGACATGGCCCCTGCTTGGCCAGCCTTCACAGTTGGGGCAGTAGCCCTAGCCCACTGTGCGCATGTGGAGAGGAGCAAACTATGGAACACATCATAGAGGCTTGCCCACTCCAAAGACTGGAAGGAGGATTACACACCCTCCATACAGCAAACCAGGAGGCAACTGCTTGGCTTAAGGACTTTGCATTCGCTAAATAAATAATATATTCATATATTTATTCCATCTAGCTACAACGCTCCACACTGTGTGTGTGTTTATATATTCACATATTTATTCCATCTAGCTACAATGCTCCGCACTGTGTGTTTATATATTTGCATGTTTGTTCCATCTAGCTACAATGCTCCGCACTGTGTTTATATGTTCATAGATTTATTCCATCTAGCTACAATGCTCCACACTGTGTTTATATACAGTATCTATATATTTATTCCATCTAGCTGCAATGCTCTGCATAGTGTGTCTATATATTTATGTTTATATGTACATATGTATACTCGCTGCTCTTGTTTTTTCTTGCCTTCTGATTGTTGCTCTGAGTGTTGCTATCCCTGTGCTGTTGCAATCCTGGAATTTCCCCATTGTGGGACTAATAAAGGCTTATCTTATCTTATCTTATCTTTTCTTATCTTATCTTATCTTATCATGCATATACTAACATACTGTTAGTATTTTATTGCTGTTTTAGGTAATTTTACCTTTGTTTTGGTCTATCATTATTATGGTAAGTTCTACTATAGTTTATAAATGCCACATTTCCCAGCTTTAGTTTTGTTTTCTACTTTGACATTTGTCCAAAAACACCCGATGGATACAATCTGGCTACAATCTGGTTTCAATCCCAGGGCTAACATTTTATCACATCTACATAAGTGCCATTGTAGAAGAGCTTGAAATGATGAGGCGATTTGATATATAAACCAAAGTTTATTTATCAGCTCTCCTAACAAGTCTCATCTTAGTGCAGAGGCAGCAGAAGGAAAAGCGACCAAATATCTCCGGCTCACTGACTTTATACTTGCACATAACAAAAGACATGCATAACAAAGGCTGACATCCCTCATTATCTTAATCCCCCCATTGTCTTGGCGCTTCCTCTCTTCTCCCTAGGGGGGTGAGGGTAGCTCCTCCGGTCTCCACCGCAGTGTCTGGGAACGTCTTTGTTCTTCACTTGGCGGTTGAGAGCCTTTGTCCTTTCAGAGGTGTGAAGTTGCTTTACATATGTAATTACCAAACATTTCCACATGCTTCAACATATGTAGGTTATGGAATATATGATTAATATAGACCACACCATAATGTTTTTTTTTTTTTAAGATCAGAGTAGGGCCAAGATAAGGTCTTTTCTGCAGTTGTAACATTATCATTATGGGTTAAACCTCTTGTACATATTATTCCAGTCAACATATTTCCTGTCTGAACACACTCCATCTAACTGGCTTCATAAATAGTGTACTATCCCTTTAAAGTGATACCAGAAGGTGAGCAGAAGCTTCCCCGAGGCCTCATGTCAGGGATTTCCAGGCCAAGGTGGAGAGACCTATACAGGAAGAGAAAAAAGAGTGAATGGATCTGTGCAGAGAGAAATGAAAATATTTGGGAGTGATAGCTCAAGTGGAGAAAAGGCATAGAGGGAATGTCAGTAAAGGAGGAGGAGGGGAAGGAGAGCAATAGAGGAGAGGCAAGAGTAAAAAGAAAACGGAGTAGGTGGAGGAAAGTAAACACTGTGTAGTACAAATGTTGATGAGAATAGAGTGACAATGGGAAATAGGAGACAAATGGAGTGAATAAAAAAGCAGTGAAAACAGGGCAAAGAGGGGTCCAGGTATTAGTAAGTGGACTGCTGAAAGGTAATGAAATGATTGAAAATACGAGACATAGAGAGGTGGACAGAGAAGTCAAAGGAGGCTGATGAAGGGGAGAAGAGAGGAAGACAGATGAACAGAGGAGAAAAGGAGGGAGGAGGTCTGCTCTAGAAATAAACACAAACAGAAGGTGGGCATGAAGCCACCAGCAGCAGGTGAACCTGGACAGAGAGCAACAGAGCCTGGAGGAAATTAAAGATAAAGTCCAACTTATACAACATGCTGCTGCTGTTTCATGCTGTTCCACACACACACAGCTTCATCATTTACATCTTAATTCTGCTAAAACTTAATTTCTGAATGACTAAACAGTAGATTTTGTAGCTACTACAACAAAGAATGAATCCAGCCTAACACAGTCCTACAATGAAGTCAATGTATGTCAGAAGGAGAAACTTTCAGGTTGGAATGACGTCACTTCTGGGCTGATCATATAGGGCTGGGCCATTAACTCAAACAAAACCAACAGTTGGGACATTAAACCAACGTAATCTTGATCATGTCAATTTTTTTTTTTCGGTTCTTCCCTTCTTCCTGTTGTGTGTGTTTGTAACAGGAAGCCTTCATGTACTTCCCCTTTATGCGCCAAGTCGCATGACTCCGCAACCCGCTAGCAGTGCAGTCAGCACTGTTGTGAAGCAGCAGAACATGGCGAAAAAATTAAAAAGGTTTGTACCAAAAAATGTGGTGTCTACCCATATAGTATGAGATGACTGACTCTTTGTTTCATCTGGGGATGCTGGAAGGGTGCAAGCGGGGTGAGTGGAGACTGGCTTCAGTGCGCCGAGGCTGGGTCACTGTTAGTCTCTGAATGATGTCCGCGTCATCTTGACTGTTTTGCAGTGGGGGGTGGATGAGCTAAGCCTGTATTGAAGAACCCAATCAGAAATTTGTGGCCTGTGTGTGGTGATGGCATGGTTGTTGATGCATGAAGGGCTTTCCCAGAGAAGTCGGCAGCTGGCTGGCTTCCGGTGCAAGTCACATGGCCCACGGGACCTGAGGAAGTATGTGTGGACACTGCCTTCTGTACTGGACAGTGTTTAGTTTTGTTGCATGTGCATGTGTTTAGTGACAATGGGTCCATTCTTTATTATATTATGTTCATTTAAGGCCAGTCACCACAGTGATATATTCACTGATCCCGCACTCTTGTAGCTTAATTGTAAGTTTTGTCACTGAATTATAAAGAAGAAGAAAGGAGGGAGAAAAACAAAACAAAAAAGAAAACCACATGAAAACTTCAAATAACTGTGATGCTGATTTAAGGTCAAATTGCCCAACCCTATGATCATGTTCTGATGCAAAAAGTTGAAAAACCAACTACTTCATCAGTTTTTCAGGTGAATCTAACCAATATACATCATAAATGTGCAGATCTAAAAATAATTTTAACTGTTCTACTTTAAAATTACCATCTACACTCCAATTAAAGCAGTGCTATCTAATCCAGTGCTCTGAACTTTCCTGTTCCTGGTAGGAAGACCAAAAAGACAATAACTACCATGACATGTTTTACAGCCTGAGATATAAGATATATTAAAGAGATGCCCTTGGGAGGGTCTCTCAAGACAAACTTGTCCTGTTTGAAGGGCCAGACCAAGAGCGGTCCAATAGACCCCTGTGCAAAAAAGTTACATCAAGGACCTAGTATACCTAAAGGAGCCCGGAGCCACATGTGTCCACCCTCCACTTGGCTCACTACCTGCAAGAGGGACCCTGGGGTTCATGGTGCTATGTGAATCCACAGCCTGCATACAGCCTGAATTAACATGAAACTGGCTGAATGAGACAGCAAAGAAGCCCAAATAAATCATCATCAGGAACAGGGGTGTGCGGTTTGAGTGACTGACAGGACAGGACCGGTGGAAAAATAGGGACACAAATGAGCCTGAATGAGTGAATGGCTACTTCTGCTAGCTGCAGCTAACAGTGGAGTAGCCATGCTGGCCAGAGTATAATAAACTATAGTGAAATAAGCTAGGTTGGTGTATTTCTTTTCTCATTTTTGATGTTACCCTGGGGTGTCTGGATTCCACCCCTTGAGGGAAGGGCTCTGTCATGATGTGGAGCACGGTTGGGGAACCGTGCTCACATTTCTTTATTTAGTCTGATTATTTTCTATATTTTCCCACTTCAGTTTAGCATTTATTCTGGTTGGTTTTGGATGCCTTATGCTTTTGAGTTCATTGGTTTCTGCTTATAAAAGTTTCTGTTCTCAGTTCTGTGTCTCTTATCTGGTTGTTTTTCTCATGCACCTATTACCATCCAGTTTTCTGTTATTATTCTCCTGTGTAGACTTAGCCTTCCCTCAACTTTCTTTTTGTCCAGGTTGGTGTATTTATCTCATCTTATGAGTCATTTCTATCCGTTATAATTTCTGGTCTGTGTTGTATTTTGTACATTGTTGATGCCTCAGCCGGGTCCCATCCCGGCTGTTGTCCTGGACATGAGCTCCACACTGTTTCTCCAGTATTCCTGCCTTTTTGTGTAAGTGTAGTGTTTTGTGTATTTTGTATTTTTGTCTTCATTAAATGTGCAGAACTCACAGCCGGCATTTGGTGCCTTTATCCTGCCCTGAAGGGCATTTATGATTGAGGGAGCTGCTCTCCCAACTTAAAAGAGTTGTCAACATTGACTGATGAAGATAATAGTATCTATTCAGTAACTATGTTGATCAGAATTCCCGGAGGATAGTTTGCAGGATTCAGCGGGCTAATAGAGGTAACAAGCTTGTTTCTAAGCCTCTCTCTCAGTTTTATCAGTCATTCAGAAAACCACCTTCAGAAAACCACCTTCACCTTCAGAAAACAGTCTCAATGTGCTTTTCAATCAAAAAATGTAACCTGCAACATTTTAAAGTTAATATACATGATCATGACATCAGTTTAGCTACAGAATTCAAATACCTTGGCATTGTACTAGATCCTCAACTCAAATTTAATCTTCATATAAAGAAAATTTCAAAAACAGTAAAAAAAAATCTGAACTGCTTTAAATTAATTAGATATTACATACCTTACGAAGCAGCTGCACTGTATATGCATTCTATGGTTTTTTCTCATATATCATACTGTTTGACAGTCTGGGCTCAAGCAGCCCCTTCCACAATAAGACATATAGGTTCATTATATAATCAAACCCTAAAAATCTTGGACAAAAAGCCCATTAGGTGGCATCACTGTAATGTTTTAAAAAAATACAACCTATTGAGTTTTGAGAGCTTCATTGACCTCTGTCTTCTGAAATTAACGTTCAAATGTTTCCATAAATCAGCACCCGAGCCACTTGCTGGTTTCGTCCAAAGACAGGACAGCAGCAGAGCCACCAGGAGTTCTGTTAACAATAACTGTAAAATTTTCCACCGCAGAACCACATTTGGACAAACAGCTTTCTCTATAAAGGGCAGTCACATCTGGAACACAATGCCAAATGAAATTAAAATAATAACGGACTTTAAAACATTCACTAAAAATGTTAAAAACTGGCTGAAAAATAAACAAGAATGTACTCATGTATGAATTAATTGTCTGCAAAGTGAGAGTGAATGAAGGGAAGGAATAAATGTGTTTGTTTATAGTGAGTGACGGAGGGAGGAAGGCCTGAAATAGGCAAATGTGAGTTATGTTATATGTGTTAAATGTGAGTCAGGCTGTTATATTTGTGTATTTATAATATTTATAATATTTATGTTAAATGTGAGTCAGGCTGTTATATTTGTGTATTTATAATATTTATAATATTTATAATTGTGTATTTATAATTTTTCTGCATTGATGTATGTGGTTATTGTGTTTATTTTTTATCTTGATTCTTTTTTCTAAAGCCCATCCAGGGACAAGAGTTGCAAATTAGCTAATAGCTATACACTCTATGTGCAACACATCAGATTGATTGTCTTTGATTAATTGTCTATGTTTATTGCACTGTCCCTGTCAAATAAACTAATCTACTACTACTATTATCCTTCAGCTTCCTTCTTCGTTATGCACTGTCACTGTGGTCTCCATATCCTGATCACCTATGACATAACAGTTTTCTCCAGTTGAACACACATGTGAAGACTAAGTGACCATCTCTCAAATCGATGGCTTCAATGTTATTCCAACTATCCAATTCAATTCAATTCAACTTTATTTATATAGCGCCATTTCACAACAACAGTCATCTCATAGCACTATCAACTGTAGGGGGAACCCCCACAGTTGCAGAAAGACCCCAGCAATCAGGCGATCCCCTGTGAGCAAGCACTTGGCGACGGTGGAGAGGAAAAACTCCCTTTTAATAGGAAGAAACCTCCAGCAGAACCTGGCTCAGGGAGGGGCAGTCATCTGCTGCGACTGGCTGGGGGGTGAGGGGATAGAGAAGAAGAAAAGAACAGACATGTAGAGAGCAAACAGCACGATGGGGACTCAATCTATGGGAGAGAACAAACAAATGTTAATGACCAGCAAAAAAAAAAATATTTCATTGAGAGTGAGAAAAGGAGTGGGGCCCAGTGCATTACTGGAGGTCCCCCAGTAATGCACTGGGGGACCCAGGACTATGACCATACTGCATAAATATTGACTTTATGAAGAGATCCGACCACAAATCAGATTCCAGGTTGACAAGGCACGACATGATTTCGCTTCATGAATTCATTGAGAACTGAATGAGGCAACTTAGACACTGAGTGCAGATAGTATAAATACATTTTGTTAGTGGTGTATCATTTTTTGAGATCAGGGACTTTGCATTTAATATGAAATTCTGATATGTAGGATGATACACAATTTTTATGGCACCAATATTTTGCATCTTGATCTTGAGATAGCTGTTCATGCAAATTATCATCACTACTAAGACTAGTAATTTGTGGTCTCTTCACAAATACAAAAACCACTACCACTACAGTTAAAAAAAAAAAAAAACAGGTATCAATTGTGTACCTGAAGTGTTAAAAAAAATTATTTGAACCACCATCATGTCTATAATTGATAGCAGTTGCAGCTATATATCACCTCAGTGTCACCTCAACAAAAACTGGGGCATTATTGTTTTACTACCCACTGACTCACTATAATGGTGCACATCTATCTATAAATGCAGCATATCTCTGTCTGTTTGTGTGTGTGTCTGTGAGTGTGTCTGTCTGTATGTGTGTTCCTCAGATATCTCTCAAACCATTCGTCAGACTGAAATCAGATTTTATAAGTGCTTTGCTGAGGTTACGGGGGTGTGGAGCCCCGAGTATGGAGTTGCACAGTCAAAATATGTAACTAGAAAAGCACTCGGAGAGCGCAGACCTCCGCCAAGCGCCACTGTTCCCCCCATACAGTGTTTGTGTGTACGTTTTCAGATTCCTTGACCATGAAAACATATGACTAGCAATTGGATTCACAATGATAGGATTAGTGGTTCAGTAGTTATTGACGAAAATGGCATTTTCTGTAATTGCGGTTTTCTTCTGGACGGTGATCCGGATCACCACCAAAATGTAATCATCTGTAGGAAACCCCATTTCTGACAGTCTGTGAAAATTTCATGAAAATCCGTCCATAACTTTTTGAGTTATCTTGCTAACAAACAAACAGACAGACAGACAAACAAACAGACAGACAGACAGACAAACCAACGCTGATGAAAACATAACCTCCTTGGCAGAGGTAATTATTATCAATAAAAATTTTCACTCCTACCACTGTTGTTATTATTCTATGATGTAGTGGCGTCGCCAGTCCACACGAGGTCATACGTAGTCATTCATTGTTGTTTGCCAACTGCCATGTGCAGTGCACTGCAAACTGAAAAGTTTCTGTGGAAGGTAAGCGCATTTAACAGACTGTTACACTGTTATTTGTTTTACCGACCCATTTCTCCTCCTTCATTTTGTCTGATCCTCTTTTACCTGCTTCGGTTTACAGGGGACACTCACACATAAGAGCCGCTGACCAGAGCTGTATCAATCGCTGAGGTGAAGCCATGTTCACTGATTGTCTAGCGGAGCTAACATCAAAACAACAGTTCCTTGCATTAAAGTGATAATTCAGTCTAAGATGGACTGAGTGAAATCAAAGCACCTTAAAACTCCCTG
This sequence comes from Pholidichthys leucotaenia, assembly GCA_020510985.1. Taxonomy (NCBI): domain Eukaryota; kingdom Metazoa; phylum Chordata; class Actinopteri; order Cichliformes; family Pholidichthyidae; genus Pholidichthys; species Pholidichthys leucotaenia. The sequence goes on along the minus strand of CM035840.1, from coordinate 327,021,277 downwards.
TCATGCAGGTTAATGTTATAATGAGCCTTCTGAAGGTTAGTGCCAGCAAACTGGAAGTAGCTAAATCCCTGCTACTGGGGTAGGTGCACCATTCAGAAACCACAGAAGTCAGGCAAGTCCGTGGTCTGTCAACATGAATGTGACTGATAATCTACTTGTTAATACAAGGAATGTGTATTCCTCGCATATGTCTTGAACTATTTGTCAGATGGTTTGTCAGTTTGGTATGTGATTTGTCAAGGTTACGAGGGTGTGCAAACCCCGACTATTGTTACAAGTTTCGTCATTGCTCTGCTGCACTACCTGTTTCAGCCTGTATATTGAAACTATGCAAAAAAAAAAAAAAATTGGAATATGTAGCTACTTTAACACAGAGGAAGGTGTGACATGTCAATGTATGTTTAATCTCATGTACATGGCATAAACTTTCAGAAAATGTATGGGCTATGTGGTTTATTTATCATTCCCTTATAATAACGGAGCCGTCAATGGATAGGCTGTCCACTTGATTTGCCTATATACAGTGGGGTAAAAAAGTATTTAGTCAGCCACCAATTGTGCAAGTTCTCCCACTTAAAAGATGAGAGAGGTCTCCAATTTTCATCATAGGTATACCTCAACTATGAGAGACAAAATGAGAAAAAAAAAATCCAGAAAATCACACTGAAGTATTTTTAATGAATTAATTGGTAAATTCCTCGGTAAAATAAGTATTTGGTCAATAACAAAAGTTCATCTCAATACTTTGTTATATACCCTTTGTTGGCAATGACAGAGGTCAAACGTTTTCTGTAAATTTTCACAAGGTTTTCACACACTGTTGCTGGTATTTTGGCCCATTCCTCCATGCAGATCTCCTCTAGAGCAGTGATGTTTTGGGGCTGTCACTGGGCAACACAGACTTTCAACTCCCTCCAAAGATTTTCTATGGGGTTGAGATCTGGAGACTGGCTAGGCCACTCGAGGACCTTGAAATGCTTCTTACAAAGCCACTCCTTCGTTGCCCGGGTGGTGACAGAGACACATGATGAACAAACACCCAAGTGTGCACAATTAGATGAGTGGATATAAAAACAAGTGCAAAGCAGAAAATGCCTCTAACAACAATGGCGTTAGCATTATTAGAGGATATTGCAAGTCATGCAGCGAGAAGAGAAAGGGTATTTAGAGACAGAAAATTTTCTGGCTCGGGATGATGACTGGCTTGTCAGCCAGTTTAGTTTTCCACAGGCAGTCCTTGTGGAACTGTGCTCAGAGCTACGGCCGCTCTTGGAGCGCGACATGGCGAGAAGCCGTGCGCTGCCCATCCCAGTGCAGGTGCTGACAACACTGGGGTTTCTGGAAATGGGCATTCCAGAGGAAGCTGGCAGACCAATCGGGAATTTTCCAGTCAAACCTGAGCCAAGCTGTGTCAGCTGTGTGTGATAGCATTATCCGGCTATCACCCAGGTACATCATTTTCCCACGCAATGCAGTTAAACAGGCCAACATCAAAGTGAAATTTGAAGCAAGAGCCAGTTTTTGTTATGGCCCGAGCGCCGGTTCTGATCGCGCTCGGGCTAAGTTATGTTTCGCTGCCGGCCTTGACAGTTGTGGGCTGTATTCTGGCCTCACCGGGCTCTTATTGTGAAAGTGCTCGATGGGGCTTCCGCCTGTCAACGGTCGGTCAGCTGTCTGTAATTACCGTCGTTAGTGCTTCGCCTTCTTAAGCCCGGCACTGGCGGCGGTAAGACGCAGCAGTGTCAGTCGTTCTTCGTCTGAGCTACGGATGCTTTGGACTGTTACCTACCTCGTCTGCCTGTGGTTGACCGTCGCTTCCCCAGGACCAGTAAGTGAGCTGTTAGCCTTACCCCTCCCGGTGTGAGTAGACCTCTGTGTGTCTCTGCCTCAGCAGCCTGTGTAGTTATTACTCCAACAACCTTGCCTGTGTATGACCGTCTCCTCCTATGGACCTGTATGAGAGCTGTTTAGCCTTACGCCTCCGGATGTGTGTAGACTTATGTGTCATTGCCCTGCATCTTGTGTTGTTACTTTTTCACCATAATAAAACTCACTGAAAACTCACTGGTGACTGTGTGGCGTCTTATGGTGGCTCGCGAGAGCCACCACATGACAGTTTTCCTAATGATTGTAATGAACAGCATTGTTGGGAACAAACTACAAGATGGCACTGTGCAGATGGTTGGATTCTTGGTGAGGAAATTCATGTAATTGTTCTAATAATAACCCACTTCATGCACAACTTGCCTATGCGCACCAAAAATATCACCCTGTCTTCAAGGCTTCATTACAACTCCGTGGTTTGAGTAAGTCACTTTCTTTTTTTTACTGATTAAACCACAGCTTCACAGCATTCTACCAAGCCCCCAATTGCCTCTGTGTGTACAGTAGTTATGTCAATAAACACATGTGTAAAGTTTGAAATGCAACAGTGTCACCCGTTCCCTGGTGCATTTCATTCATTTAGTAGTGTGTGTAATCCATGTAAGTTGTAAATAACTATAAAGGATGAGAATTGCATTTTCAACATACAGTGGGGCAAAAAAGTATTTAGTCAGCCACCAATTGTGCAAGTTCTCCCACTTAAAAGATGAGAGAGGTCTCCAATTTTCATCATAGGTATACCTCATCTATGAGAAACAAAATGAGAAAAAAAAATTCCAGAAAATCACATTGAAGGATTTTTAATGAATTAATTGGTAAATTCCTCAGTAAAATAAGTATTTGGTCACCTACAAACAAGCAAGATTTCTGGCTCTCACAGACCTGTAACTTCTTCTTTAAGAGGCTCCTCTGTCCTCCACTCGTTACCTGTATTAATGGCACCTGTTTGAACTCGTTATCGATATAAAAGACACCTGTCCACAACCTCAAACAGTCAGACTCCAAACTCCACTATGGCCAAGACCAAAGAGCTGTCAAAGGAAACCAGAAGCAAAATTGTAGACCTGCACCAGGCTGGGAAGACTGAATCTGCAATAGGTAAGCAGCTTGGTGTGAAGAAATCAGCTGTGGGAGCAATTATTAGAAAATGGAGGACATACAGACATACAAGACCACTGATAATCTCCCTCGATCTGGGGCTCCACGCAAGATCTCACCCCGTGGGGTCAAAATTATCACGAGAACGGTGAGCAAAAATCCCAGAACCACATGGGGGACCTAGTGAATGACCTGCAGAGAGCTGGGACCAAAGTAACAAAGGCTACATCAGAAACACACTACGCCGTCAGGGACTCAAATCCTGCAGTGCCAGATGTGTCCCCCTGCTTAAGCCAGTACATGTCCAGGCCCGTCTGAAGTTTGCTAGAGAGCACTTGGATGATCCAGAAGAGGATTGAGAGAATGTCATATGGTCAGATGAAACCAAAATAGAAGTTTTTGGTAAAAACTCAACTTGTCGTGTTTGGAGGAGAAAGAACACCATACCTACTGTGAAGCATGGGGGTGGAAACATCATACTTTGGGGCTGTTTTTCTGCAAAGGGACCAGGATGACTGATCCGTGTAAAGGAAAGAATGAATGGGGCCATGTATCGTGACATTTTGAGTGAAAACCTCCTTCCACCAGCAAGGGCATTGAAGATGAAACGTGGCTGGGTCTTTCAGCATGACAATGATCCCAAACACACCGTCTGAGCAACGAAGGAGTGGCTTTGTAAGAAGCATTTCAAGGTCCTGGAGTGGCCTAGCCAGTCTCCAGATCTCAACCCCATAGAAAATCTTTGGAGGGAGTTGAAAGTCTGTGTTGCCCAGCGACAGCCCCAAAACATCATTGCTCTAGAGGAGATCTGCATGGAGGAATGGGCCAAAATACCAGCAACAGTGTGTGAAAACCTTGTGAAAATTTACAGAAAACGTTTGACCTCTGTCATTGCCAACAAAGGGTATATAACAAAGTATTGAGATGAACTTTTGTTATTGACCAAATACTTATTTTACCGAGGAATTTACCAATTAATTCATTAAAATTACTTCAGTGTGATTTTCTGGATTTTTTTTTCTCATTTTGTCTCTCATAGTTGAGGTATACCTGTGATGAAAATTGGAGACCTCTCTCATCTTTTAAGTGGGAGAACTTGCACAATTGGTGGCTGACTAAATACTTTTTTACCCCACCGTAAAATATGTACTTGTCGAGTTTAATATGATCTGCTTTCAACTAAGAGGTGACCGTAGCTACCCACTAAATAGGTTCATATTGTCTTCTTTTTCGTGACTGTTTTCCTTTAATTCAACTTGCTGATCCACCCAGCTGGCCACAAATTGATTAATTGATTTATTCATTGTTTAAAATAACATTGTATAAAAGATACAACATACATTTAAAAACAATGGGATGACTCAAGAAAATGTGCACACTTCCATTGTGGACCCTAAAAGAGATCGCAGCTGGTCTTGTACCTGGAACTTTCTGCATTGAAATCTGGCAGTTTAACAACTGAGCTATACATGACAAGAATCACAGCAATCAGCTGACGCTTCTGAGGATGACTGCAGACGGTCTAAACATGTCAGAGTTAAAAACATCTTTTTCTTATTTCTGTTTGAATAAAGGAAACAATAAACTAATAGTCTACGGCTATGAGCAGGCTATTAAATTACCTATATCCAGCACCAATGTCGGAGGACAGCGTGCCAGACAAAATGTTGTTACGTGCCTCTACCTCATTCAGGAACACCTCTAACTCACAGTCCATGAAATTCCATTAAATCCATTATTTTTGATCATGGATACAGGAGAATCATGGTGTAGCAGTTGTATATATCTATTTGCATATCTATTTGCATATAATTGCATATTAAAATAGAGGTGTGTCAAGGGAGGAGTCCAGTATTTCCTCATGTCCATTCAATTTCAAGCAGATTGCAATGTACAAAGATCTGGATTTTTTTTTTTTTTTTTTTTTTTTTTGCTTACGGCGTTTTCTTGATTTAAACGTACATTGTAGAGGGAAAGGAAAGGATGTCAGGGGAGGCACGAGCATAGGACGACACAGAATCTTTATTTCCCTCTAACAAACATGCTATGAACACCTGCGTGTTCACGCGCCCGTTTGTTTCTGCAGATGGCAAAAGGCACATCTTTGTCTGGTTGACTCCATGATAATTTTCCTTTCCCCGGGAGGTGTCTAAACTCTGCCCAGTCTGAACCTCCCAGTGAGCTCCCTCCCACGGTCCATTGTCCTCATGTTTCCTCCTGCCTCTCCGGGTGTGAGAGCATGCTAGACCTGTGTATTGTGTCCACCACACAGATCTCCCCCAGAACACCCAGAAGGGGCTGTAACCCCCCGGTCCTTTGGACTCAAGTTGGCGCCCATGGCGGCTGAAGTGGGGGGTTGTGGATCCGGTAGCACCGTCCTGCTGGTGAAATGTGTCGGAGAGTAAGTCAGTCTGTGGGGGGAAAGGGGGAGGGGTGAAAAGCACTTTCTGCTCTGCTCCAAGTTCCAACATGTTGGGCGGTCCGTGGTGTGTGGGCACACTGGGTCCAGTGCGCATTGTGCTTGACGGAAACAAAGCCAGTAATCAGCAGGCTTTTTGGGATGGAGGTGCAGGGAAGGCCATGTGGAGGATAAGAGGGAGGTGGGGAAAACAATGGAGGGCCAGCCCGGGATGTTAAAAACCTCTGGGCCGCACAAAAATTGTGTGTAGATCAGCCTCGGGTGCGGGACTTTTCCAGTAAACTTCCTGTGGATCCACAGCAGCTGCAAAAACATAAGCTATGTCAACTCCTCCTCTGTGCGGAGCTCCGTCCTGAAAGGATCTGGGGAAGGCAATCAACCCAATTCCCTGAGGATGCGTAGTGGCTGAAAAAAACTTAAGCTGTGTCAGGGAAACTGCCAAATCTGCTTTAGGTGTGGGGGCAGTCCTAAAGGCTCTGGGGAAGACAATCGGCCCAATTCCCCAGGGATGCGCAGTGGCTGGAAACAAATATAAGTCCTGAAGGTGAGGCTGCCCGACTCCTTTAGGTGCGATACGCAAGCCTAAAGGATCCGGGGATGGCGATCGGACCTGTTCCCCTGGGATGGGCAGCGGCTGAGGACAATATATCAGTTCTTGGAGCTGGTTTGTCCCTGGTGACAGCTTGGAAGACCATGGGTACATCTTCTTTTGGAGTGGGAGATCAACTCAAGAAAGGAGAGAAGCAGGAGTGGGCTTTGCAGTTAGCAGCAATGCTTGATGAGGAACCGGTGCCAATCAATGACAGGATAATGACTATGAGACTCCCACTACAGTGAAAGATGTATGCCACACTCATCAGTGTATATGCCCCAACAATGACCAACACAGAGGAGGTGAAGGAAGAGTTCGACAGTGATTTATGTGAGACTATCAGGCGTGTACCGACTGATGACAGGCTGATACTCGTTGGAGATTTTAATGCCAGAGTTGGTTCGGACACTGAGAAATGGAAAGGAGTGCTAGGCAGTCATGGAGTAGGCAAGTGCAATGCTAATGGAGAACTTCTACTTGCACTATGTTCAGAGTACAACCTTGTAATAACCAACACTCTATTTAAGCACAAGGACACACACAAGAAGACGTGGATGCACCAAAGATCCAAGCACTGGCACTTATTAGACTACATCATAGTCAGGCAGAGAGACATAAGGGATGTATTGGACACCAGAGCAATGAGAGGCGCGGACTGTGGTACTGATCATGTTATGCTGAGATCTAGATTAAGGATTTGGAGATGAAAACAGCACTGCAGGACGGGTGCAAAGCCACCACGGAAGCTAAACACTAGTGCACTGAAAGGCCAAAAGAAGCAGGAAGAACTTACACAGGAAATGGATGAAAACTTGAAAGACTGGGACAGCAACAACTCAGAGAATGACATCGAAGAGAAATGGGCAACACTGAAGGATTCGGTGTATCAGACTGCGAGTGATGTATTAGGCTACCCTGAGAGGAAACATCGAGATTGGTTTGATGAGCATGATGAACACCTGAAGAAACTACTAGAAGTGAGGAATACAGCTAGGCAGGAAAACCTACAGTGTAACACAAGGTCGAAGAAGAAAAAATACTCAAAGACTCAGAGTGAGCTACAGAAGTACACCAGAGAGATGAAGTCCAACTGGTGAGATGAAAAAGCAGAGGAACTTCAAACTGCAGCAGACAGAAAGGACATGAAAACATTCTTCACAGGTTTCTTCACAGGTCACAGAGAAATCTACGGCACTAAACCAAGAGGACTGTCACAGCTCACTCTTGACCATCTCCAGCTCCAGCTGTGAACACAACTGCGTCTCATCAAGCCCGGGCTATTTAGCCCGCTCTGCCCTGCGCTTCAGCCTGGAGTTGTCTGCTCATCTGAGATTGTGCTTCCCACACTCGCCTTCTCCTCGACGCTCCTAAGACCCTCAACCATCGCTTCCCACGTAAGCCATCATCCTATCACTCACCTTTTCTCCAGTCCTTCTCCCCTGTGCACAGGTGGATTCCTTGGCGGCGGAACCTCTCCTCGTCAGCGTCTCTCTCTCTCACCCGCTGCGCTGAGCGTGCATTGGAGCACTGTCCTCCAGGCAGGAGACCTGCGGCTCACCACTGGAAACATTTGCAAGTAAGCCACAGTCCGAGTATTAATTCACCGGGCTTGGCTCAGCAACTAATCTCTCCTCTGCTCTGCCCTAGGGTTGTCTGGCTGTACGGCGCACTGCTCTGCCCTCGGTGCATCCTGTCCTCCAGCAGCACATCAACTCCCGCACTCACACATCCACACACACTCACTATTTAATAAACCTTTGTTGCAATTGACTCGAGCCTGTGTGCGTGTTCCCTGGGTCTGAACTCATGTCAGTACAACTCCAGCAGCGCGACCCAGCGGACAGCGGGCTCGCACAACGGCTAACCAACCTAGAGGCTCGAGTCGATCAGATAATACATCAGCAACAGGTGATATTGAATCAGCTCACTGTTCTCACCCGCCGGATGGATCATCTGGATCCCCCTCGTGCATTCCCTCCGGGTCCTCAGGGTGGCCTAGCACCCGCCGCTCCTCCGGCTGACCAGGCTAACCCGGGGGCACCGGCCCGGCTCACTCCAATCCCCACGCCCACGCGCTTCGGCGGCAAGCTTGGTGAGGCGTGTGGGTTCATTCTCCAATGTGAGTCGGTGTTCCAACGTGTCCCCGGGGACTTCCCGACGGATCACAGCCGAATTGGTTACATCGCCAACCTCCTAGAAGGGCGAGCGTTAGCTTGGGCCTACGCCATCATGGCGCGACCCAGCTACACTAACCTAACTTATGCCCAGTTCATCCGAGACTTTAACGAGGTGTTTGACCATTCGGACCATGATAACGTGCTAACAACCCGGTTGTTAAATCTTTGCCAGGGTAGCCGGTCAGCCGCCGACTACACTGTCGACTTCCGGGTTGTGGCGGCGGAAGTTGGATGGGGAAATGCTGCCCTCTGCAGCATTTTCGTCCGTAGCCTGAATGCCAGCCTTCGGGACGAATTGGCCTGCAAGGATCTGCCAGAGCGGCTCTCCAAGCTGATCTCCCTCTCCATCAGCCTGGACAACAGGTTGAGAGAACGAGCCCCCGAGCGGAAGTCCTCCAGCCGCTCGAGCAGTACTCCTCCCCGCTCCTCTCAATCTCGCCCCCTGGCGTTGCCCGCGCCTGAGTCCGCTGACGACCCGGAGGCTATGCTGATTGGCCAGGTGAAGCTCCCACAAGCAGAGAAGCAGCGCCGGAGGGAGCTGGGGCTCTGCATGTATTGCGGAGATGACCAGCATGCCTTGGAATCTTGCCTGGTTCGGCCAAAAGGGGGAGTCCGCGAGTCACCATAGGGGGCCTCGCGGACGCATCCCAGCCTAACCCCCTATCCAAGTGCATGCTGCCAATTTGATTCTGTCACAACCACACTGAACATCTTACTCACGCACTGGTGGACTCGGGGGTGGAGCAGAGTTTCATCTCCAAGGGCCTGGCAACCCGTTTGGGCATCCTCTGCCTTCCTCTGCCAGCTCCCTTGAATCTGGTCTCTCTTGCTGCCACCCCCATGGAGCGGGTTACTCACCGGACAGCCCCAGTCCCGGTCATTATTTCCGGAAACCATCGAGAGGACCTCAGCTTCTATGTGCTGCCCATCTCGGCCACCTCTGTCATTCTGGGCTACCCCTGGCTGCGCCTGCACGGCCCAACCTTTGATTGGCAGTCGGGGAGCGTCCTCTCTTGGAGCACCTTCTGTCTGGGCGCCTGCCTCCAGTCCGCCTCTTGTGCCCCGTCACTCCCTCTTCCTTCCTCCAACGTGCCTCCTCCGGACCTCTCCTTAGTCCCTCCGGAGCTTCATGACCTTGGCATAGTTTTCAGCAAGTCTAAAGCGCTGTCCCTTCCTCCCCACCGCCCCTACGACTGTGCCATCAACCTCCGCCCGGGGGCGCCCTTGCCTTCCAGTCGCCTGTACAACCTGTCAGCGCCTGAGCGTGAAGCCATGGACTCCTATATCAAGGAATCGCTGAACTCCGGCATCATTCGGCCTTCTTCGTCTCCTGTCGGCGCTGGCTTCTTCTTCGTGGCCAAGAAGGATGGGTCGCTCCGGCCATGCATCGACTACCGGGCGCTGAACGACATTACAGTTAATGACAGATATACACTGCCGTTGATGGATTCAGCTTTTGATTCTCTGGAGGGGGCCACCTGGTTTACGAAGCTGGATCTCCGCAGCGCATATCACCTCGTCCGGATCCGGGAGGGCGACGAATGGAAGACGGGGTTCCGCACGCCCAGCAGACATTTCAAGTATCTTGTCATGCCGTTTGGGCTCACGAACGCACCAGCCGTCTTCCAGCGCCTAATTAATGATGTTCTCCGCAATTTCCTGGGGGTGTTCGTCTTTGTTTACCTAGACGATATCTTGATCTTCTCCCGGTCGCGGGAGGAGCACCAGGTTCACGTGAGGCGGGTCCTCCAGCACCTTTTGGAGAACAGACTTTATGCTAAAGCGGAGAAGTGTGAATTCTACGCTGACAAGACCTCCTTCCTGGGGTTTATCATCTCCCATAATCAGATCATCCCCGACCCTGCTAAGGTCAAGGCGGTTGTCGAGTGGCCCACCCCCTCATCCAGGAAGCAGGTCCAGCAGTTCCTCGGCTTCGCCAATTTTTACCGGCGCTTTGTCCCAAACTTCGGCGCCATCGCTTCTCCCCTGACCTGCCTCACCTCCCCCAAGGTGCCTTTTCTGTGGAGTGAGGATGCCGAGGCCGCTTTCGCGGCGCTGAAGGCGGAGTTCTCCTCCTCCTGGATCCTGGCCCAGGTGGACCCTGCCCTGCAGTGCCTTGTGGAAGTGGGCGCCTCTGATACGGGGGTGGGGGCGGTGTTATCTCAGCGCTCACCGGTGGACGGGGCGATCCGACCCAGCGCCTTCTTCTCCCGGCGCCTATCGGCTGCGGAGAGGAACTACGACATGGGCGACAGAGAGCTCCAGGCGGTCAAGCTCGCTCTCCAGGAGTGGCGTCACTGGCTCGAGGGGGCAGCTCAGCCCTTCGTGGTCTGGACTGACCACAATAACCTGGAGTACCTGAGAGTGGCCAAGCGTCTGAATGCCCGCCAGGTGAGCTGGTCTCTCTTCTTTGGCCGCTTCAGGTTCACTATCACCTACCGCCCAGGCTTGAAGAACGATAAGGTGGACGGTCTGTCCAGGCAATTTGCCCCTGAAGCCCCCGAGGACCGGGATCATACCATCCTTCCAGCCTTGTGTGTCGTGGGTGCCATCTCCTGGTCCATCAGGGACAAGGTCCGGAGGGCACAGGCAACCAAACCCGACCCGGATGGCGGACCAGCGGGTAAGCTGTTCGTTCCTTCCTCGGTTCGGAGTGACGTCATCCACTGGGCTCACACCACCATGCTTGCCTGTCACCCTGGGATCTCCCGCCTGATTGAGCTCCTTCAGAGGTCCTTTTGGTGGCCAGGCCTCCGGGGCGACGTTGCCAATTATGTCCGTGCTTGCCCCCAGTGCGCGACTGGGAAGACGTCTTCCTCTCCCCCAGCTGGTCTTCTCCACCCTGTGCTGACCCCCAGCAGACCCTGGTCCCATGTGGCCTTGGACTTCGTTACCGGTCTCCCGTCTTCCAACTCCTTCACCACCATCCTGACGATCGTGGACAGATTTTCCAAGACCGCCCACTTTGTGCCGCTCCATGGTCTTCCTACTGCTCGGGAGATGGTGGACCTATTGGTCCAACACGTCGTGAGGACGCATGGGATCCCAGCGCACATTGTCTGTGACCGGGGTCCCCAGTTTGTGTCCAGAGTCTGGTCGTGTTTCTGCAAAGCCCTGGGGGCCATGGAGAGTTTGTCCTCCGGCCATCACCCCCAGTCCAACGGGCAGTGCGAGCGGACGAACCAGGAATTGGAGGCCGCTCTGCACTGCGTCACCTCCTCCAATCCTTCCTCCTGGAGCGCACATCTGCCCTGGGTTGAATATGCGCACAACGCCACCTTGTCATCGGGGATCGGGATGTCCCCCTTCCGAGCTTCACTTGCGTATGATCCCCCGTTGTTCCCTGAAGAGGAGGGGGAGGTGGCAGTGCCTTCCATCCAGGTCCATCTCAGGCGTTGTTGGCGCACATGGACAACGGTACGCCGTGCGCTTTTACGCACGGCTGAGCGCAACACCAGGGCAGCTTATCGCCACAGGAGGGCCGCTCCGCGCTATCAGGTGGGTCAGCAAGTCTGGCTGTCTACGCGGGATATCAACCTGAAGGCCGAGAAGAAGAAGCTGGCTCGACGCTTCATTGGCCCCTACCCAATCACAAAAATCATCAACCCGGTGGCTGTGCGTCTGGCTCTCCCCCTCTCCCTCCACGTCTGCCCGAAGTTCCATGTTTCCCATGTTAAGCCTGTGGTGTCTCACCCTCTCTGTCTTCCTCCTAGGGCTCCTCCCCCTCCTGTGTTCATCGACGACGACCCGGCGTGGAGGGTCTCTTCCATCTTGGACTCCCGCCGCTGAGGTCATGGGCTGCAATACCTGGTGGATTGGGAGGGGTATGGCCCCGAATGGAGGTCCTGGGTGCGTCCATCGTTTGTGCTGGACAAACTCCTCATCTCAGAGTTCCATCTGGCGCACCCAGGTAAGCCAGCGCCGGGAGGCGCTTCTCGGGGGGGGGGGAATACTGTCACAGCTCACTCTCGCCCATCTCCAGCTCCAGCTGTGAACACACCTGCGTCTCATCAAGCCCGGGCTATTTAGCCCGCTCTGCCCTGCGCTTCAGCCTGGAGTCGTCTGCTCATCTGAGATTGTGCTTCCCACACTCGCCTTCTCCTCAACGCTCCTAACACCCTCAACCATCGCTTCCCACGTAAGCCATCATCCTATCACTCACCTTTTCTCCAGTCCTTCTCCCCTGTGCACAGGTGGATTCCTTGGCGGCGGAACCTCTCCTCGTCAGCGTCTCTCTCTCTCACCCTCTGCATCGAGCGCGCATTGGAGCGCTGTCCTCCAGGCAGGAGACCTGCGGCTCACCACCGGAAACATCTGCAAGTAAGCCACAGTCCGAGTATTAATTCACCGGGCTTGGCTCGGCGACTAATCTCTCCTCTGCTCTGCCCTAGGGTTGTCTGGCCGTACGGCGCGCTGCTCTGCCCTCGGTGCATCCTGTCCTCCAGCAGCACATCAACTCCCGCACTCACACATCCACACACACTCACTATTTAATAAACCTTTGTTGCAATTGACTCGAGCCTGTGTGCGTGTTCCCTGGGTCTGAACTCATGTCAAGGACTGATCCAACTAAAGGCTATGGATGGTGAAACGGTTTTGCAGGAGAAAGACAAGATCCTGGACAGATTTGCAGATCACTTTGACCAACCTTCGACCAGTTGGGGAGGGCACTGATAGCGGCTAATGGCGAACTGAATCTGAAGGTGGGAAACATCTCGGAGTCGCTGGGTGCTCTCCAGGGAATGATTTTAAAGCCTGGGAATGTAAATGTAAATTGCTGCACAGAATCGCATGAGAGGTGAAAATTCTATGCTCTAAGTGAACTGTGCTTATCAGGCCTTGATTCGGTGTCCTTGGGAGAACTCATTCCTCCAGGAGAAAAGATAGGCAGAAGGGAGTTTTGGCTTTTCTCTAACCCAAACATTCTGATGTGCAGCAATCTGAACTCTCTATGGACAGCGTCATCATGTGACTAGCATGGAATTTTACCATCTGACATGAAGAGAGATGAACTCTGTGGACATGTTATCTATGTTTAGAATACCATGGACATAACATCTAGTCGTTGCCTAGGAGAGGAATTTTGTTGTTCACCAGTAACTGATACTTCACACTGCATTCACATTGCATCCATGAATATCACATGACTGACACACACACACTGGTCTCTCTCAACTTGCTCTGTTAATGTGTGGAACTGTAACTTGTCTGCTAAGTGTGCAATTAGAGGTTTTTTTTCTATGTGATCATAATCTTGCTCACTTGAGCTCTATTTTGATAACTATGCTTTTTTCTCTCTGCCCAATGTGTCACCCCCTCCCCCCCCTCTTTACCCCTACTGTATGAGGCGCCTGTCGGCTGCTGCATCATTAGGGAGCGCTTAACATGAGCGCACCTTAATGTCAAGTAAAATTCCTCGTATGTGTAAAAACATGCTTGGCAATAAAGTTCATTCTGATTCTGATTCTGAACTACTAAACAACCCTGGAGATCTCACTGAAGAGGCTAAAGAAGCTCTAGTGCAGCAACCAGCTGTATCAAGTCTGGATGAACCACCAAATTTTGATGAACTAATGGCAGCTATCAGGACAACACAGGATGGTAAAGCTCCAGGAAGGGATGGAATTCCAGCAGAAGTGTAGAAATTTGGTGGTGTTCAGCTGACCAACTGCCTGCACAAGCTCATCCAAGAGATATGGGATGCCCAGAAAGTACCTCAAGACTGGAAGGATGCAAGTATTGTGCCTTTGTTCAAGAAAGGTGACAGGAAAGATTGTGGAAATTACCGAGGTATATCACTGCTATCCACTGTTGGTAAGATTCTCTCACATGTACTACTTAACAGACTCAATGAACACATCTCGCAGAATGTACTACCGGAAACCCAGTGCGGCTTTAGAAGCGGAAGAAGCACAATGGACATGATTTTCTGCTTGAAACAGGTTCAAGAAAAGTGTATCGGACAGAACATGCCACTTTATGTAGTCTTCATAGACTTCAGTAAAGCCTTCGATACTGTTTCGTGACAAGGACTTTGGCAGGTACTCAAGAAATATGGTTGTACAGAGAAGTTTGTCAGCCTGATCGAAGCACTCCATACAGGTATGCAAGCAAACGTGGCAATGAGTGGTTCAGTATCTAAAGACTTTTCAGTAAGCAACGGGGTGAAACAAGGGTGTGTGCTGGCACCTACACTCTTCTCGCTATATCTGGCAGCCATGCTTGAGGTGGCCTTCAAAGACACTTCAGAAGGAGTATACATTCAAACAAGGAAAGAAGAAGACTTGTTCAATGTGGCTCAGTTTAAAGCCAAGAGTAAGACATCGATTGGGCTGCACGGTGGCGCAGTGGTTAGCACTACGGCAGCACAGTTTACCCTTGGCCGGGGGATCGTGGGGATCGTGGGATCGTGGGTTCGATCCCAGCCCCGGACCAACAGTGATCTGTGTGGAGTTTGCATGTTCTCCCCGTGTATGCGTGGGTTTACCCCGGGATTTCTCCGGTTTCCTCCCACATGCCAAAAACATGCAGTTTAGGTTAATTGGAGACTCTAAAGTGGCCCTTGGTGTGAATGTGTGTGTATGGTTAAAAAGGGATGGCGCCGTATTGTGGCTGCTTCATCCATCTAGGTGGTGGATGACCTTTAATTTCTGTAAAGTGTCTTTGAGTGTCTATGATAAAGCGCTATATAAATCTGATGTATTGATTGATATTGATTGATTGATAAAGGTAGTAAGAGAAATGCTCTTTGCCGACGACAGTGCTCTAGTTGCACAAAGCGTGGAAGATATGCAATCTTTAGTGGAGAAATTTGCAAGAGCAGCTAGCCAATTCAGCCTCCAAATCAACATCAAGAAGACAGAGTGCCTTTATCAACCACCAAAGTTCCAGTTATCAACATCACTACCAGAAGAGATCAGCACTGGTACAGAGCCACTAGTCAAGTGCAAGACTTTCAAGTATCTAGAGAGTATTGTTTCCGAGAATGATAGGCTGGATGATGAACTATCTCTCAGAATGGGAAGAGCGAGCGCTGTGTTTAGAACTTGAGGGAGAGACTGTGGAACAATTGACATGTGTCTATCCGTGTGAAATGCAAAGTATACAGAGCGACAGTACTGGCTACTCTATTGTACAGTGCTGAAACTTGGACTGTCTACAGATTGCAGGTGAAGAAACTCCACGCGTACATGATGAGACACCTTCGAGCCATAATGAACATTTCATGGAAAGACAAGATAACCAACATAGAAGTGTTGAAACAAGCTGGTTTACCATCAATGGAGGACATGCTAATACAGATGAACCTGAGATGGCTCGGACACGTTGAGAGGATGGACCACCAGCGTCTCCCTCAGCAGTCACTCTACTCACAGTTATGCGAGGGCAAACGCAATCAGGGTAGACCAAGGCTCAGATTTAAAGACACTGTTAAAAAGAAACCTGAAGAAGTTGGACATAGACAGGCGTTCCTGGCAGCGGAAGGCTAAGGACAGAGCTGTGTGGAGGAATCTGATCAGATCTAAATGAAACTGTCATTGTCGCCCACGACAGACTGCTATGATGATGATGATGATGGAGCCGGTTTGTCCCTGGTGCGTGGTGCGCGCGTCTGGTACAGTGACCACATAGTAGCTGTAAGTTGTGCTATCCTCGTAATCCCGCGGCGTGCGCACGGGGCTTCTATGAGCCAAAACCCCACTGTCGGGAGGTGAAGCCAGGATCCGGGACCTTGTCTGCAACAGCGTAGACAGTGCTGATGCGCTCCCTCCCGTCAGTTTCTGTGGTGTGCTCATCTCACTCTTGATGGTGCGTCTTGGTCCCAGCACAGTTCGCTCTCTCCGGCTCTTCAGTTCGCCCGCATGGAGAGAGACACAGGCGAGCGTGCTCCAGTGTGGACGGAAAGGATGCCGGTGGTCCCTGTTCAATCCGGATTCCACAGCGTGGCGAACGGGGTAGATGGTCTATCACGTCGGGGTCACCAGTGTAGAGGGAAAGAAAAGGATGCGAGGCAAGGCACAAGCATAGGATGACACAGAATCTTTATTTCCCTCTAACAAACATGTACAGCCATGAACCCCAGCGCAGCCATGCTGGGGGGTAAGAAGCCTTCACCAGTCTCTCTGCACTTTGCTTTTATACCTTTATTACTCATGCATTGAGACTGGAGCTGCTGACATTATGCATATTGTTCGGACAAAGGGAATGTGTGGCACGATTATCATAACACTTGCTACATACATTACAATACATCCACCCCACTGCACTTCACGCTGCAGCTTGGTGCAGTGGGGGGCGAAAGGTGCATCTTTGTCCATTTCGTCTATGTAAATTTTCCCCTCCCCGGGAGATGTCTAAACTCTGCCCAGTCTGAACCTCCCGGTGAGCTTCCTCATGCGGTCTATTGTCCTCGTGTTTCCTCCTGCCTCTCTGGGTGTGAGAGAATGCTAGACCTGTGTATTGTGTCCCCCACAATGTCATCTTTCAGTAGGCAATCCACCCAAGTCTTTGTACATGAGGCCCCAGGTCACACTGGCATCCACCACTTTGTCAGCAGAGATAGAGGGAGATAAATTGATTGGCTGATTACATATTTGCCTAAGCTACTAAAATCCACCAGTTCACCTTTATCCTCTGTAATGGGCATTATATTTTATCTCATATCTCTTATACTATACACACCACTCTGTTAAGTCCTGCTGTTCCTTAGAGTAGATAAGTGGAGCTTTAGGGTGCTTTCACACCTAAATTCGTTTAATTTGGTCCAAATCAGTTGACAAGTTTGTTACTATGTATTATTTTCTCCTTGGTTCAGTTCCCTTTCACACAGGCAAAAACTCAAGCGGACCAAACTGCGTCACATTAAATCCCACAAGATTTACGTCAGAACGTTCTCTGTTCTTATTGGTCAGATTTTTTTGCTGCAATAACAGGAAAGGTAAATACAGGAAGTAGGATGACTACTGTGTATTTATGCATTTCTGGGGAGAAAATAATACAAATCCCAGCGTAATGTACTGGGGGGTTTTCATTGCCCTGGTTGTTTATTATATACGTGCATATACCACTTTTGGCAAATCATACAGTTTGAAAACCAAGCGCTGCTTCAGATGGAAAATAACATGTCAACGTTCATTTATCCTCCAGAACCGTGACATGCTCAGCCACAGATATTTTCAAAGATCCATCAGGTATGTACAGTGGCATAAAATGTTTTACAGTTTGCTGCTGGTCCTGTTTTAGTATGGTCTTTTTCTCACCTGCAGGACCGCACCAGAGTTCACCAGTTGATTGGAAACAAGACCATCTCCTTCAAGAGGTCTCAGTATTGTTCCTTTGGTGCGCACCTGAGTGTGATTACCGTGTTCTCACCAGACAAAACAAACTGCACTAACAGAGAAAACAAACTTGAGATTAACTGAAACGAACTAAGGTCGGTAGGTGTGAAAGCACCCTTAAAATGATATCACATGTTGGTGGATGTGGCCTTCCCAGCCTCTCTGTCCCACTTTCAAACACAGCCTACATTTGTGCATGTAAACTCCAACTGCCCTATCAGTTCTCTACTTGCTTTCTACGGGCATTGCACTAGTTACTAAAATAACTGAAAAAAATTTAAAAACTACCAAGCATTCAATGTGAAATAAAAAGATAAATGGAAATTTTGTTAGCACACTGTGCTTTTAACTAATTATCATCGAAAATGTTTTCCCAGAATATTCAAATATGTTTGAAAATAATGAATATAACTATGTTTAAAGATAAATACATTTTATTGAATTTCTTTCCCCCAACAGCCATATTTTGCCACCAGTATCACATCTCTATGTCACATGCCGAGCCGGCTTGGCTTTCCCTGGCTCGGCCTAGATCTCTTTGTGGGGTTGGCTTTGCTGGCTATGTGTATTTTGATGTATTCGTGTACTTATTCCATGCCTCTAGCCACTGCCTGACCGGCAGCTGTTAGTCAGCATCTGTCATCTCCTTTCCCTCATGCTACTGGCAGTCTGCCGGCCCAGCCATGCCCCCTCACTCTCCTTCTGGCTCATCAGCTGTTTCCTACCCCGGTAATCATCCTTCCATGCCTCGCCCAGGTGTTCCCTATTTGCCACGCCACCGGCATCTGTATTAAAGGAGCTCTTTGCTGGACAGATGCCGCTGGATCATTGTACGCATTGGATGGTTGTTTTCCCTGTCCACTGTCATGTCAGGAAAGACTATATCTGCTATATGCTTGCTGTCGTCGCTGTGACTACTCGGCCTGCCCCCGCACTGTGAGTATCTGTCTGTGTGCAGTCCGCCGCTGTATTCCTCCAGTGTGTGTGATGGGTGGCCTTGAGAACTCTACGCATATCCGAGCTGTTTGTGTTTGTATTGTGTCAATAAACGTGTGTGTGGTGTAACCCGGCGTTTAAATCCTTGTTCTTTTTCTCCCCTTGCCGTGCGCCGTGGAGAGGCGCACGGGGAGTTCATGACACTCTATATTAAGTAGCATCAAAAGTTACATGTGAAAAGTATTGCTATACGACAGTTGAGCAGCCAGTTTAGATTTTCCCCAATAACAAAAATTCCCCACAGGTGCTAGCTTTGCACCCAGTTGTTTAGTCATTGGTAGGTCCTAATCTACTAGAAAAAGCAGTAAAACATTTGTTATATCTCAATGCAAGGTTCGGCCAAATATTTCATTCTGTCACTTAGTGGTGCCACACAGCCCAAACGGTCAGAGGAATGACTCCAGACTGATGCTTTAGGTTCATTCTGGTTTTTGGTTATTGCTTATTACTAGTGCATACCCCTGCATGCCCGTAGAAACCAAGTATAAGAAAGTATTTCTGCATGGCCGTAGAAAGCAGGTGTAAGCCAGCATTTCTGCATGCCCGTAGAAAGTTACTGTTACCATGGCAACAGTAACCATGGTGATGTCTGCCTTTGATCTTTAACGTCATCATTCATTCAGTGATGCCTGCCTTTGTTCTTGGATGATATGTGTGTCTGGCAACAGTTACCATGGTGAAAGCTGCGGTTGATGTTTGCCGTAGAAAGCAGGTGTAAGCAAGGGTGTAAAGCAAGCATGTCTGCACTCTCTCAGTGATGCCTGCCTTTGATCTTTGATGGCGCCATAGCGAGTGCTATGGTCTTTGATGATGTCATAAAGAGTCCTATGATCGTGAGTGATGACTGCCTTTGATCGTTGATGATGTCATAGAGTCCTATGATCTGTTATGGTATAGCGAGTCCTATGATCGTAAGTGATGCCTGCCTTTGATCTTTGTTGTCCTATGATCGTGAGTGAGCTTGAGATTTATGCCTGCGTTTGATCTCTGATGATGTCATAGCAAGTCCTATGATTGTGAGTGATGCCTGCCGTTGATCACATAGTCAAAGACACCTGTCTATTTGTCTATATGACATCATATAGACCATCATATCTATATGGCGGCATTGCCCCATGATGCCTGAGATCATAGGAACATCATAGGTCATAGCAAGTCCTGTGATCGTGAGTGATGCCTGCCGTTGATCACCTAGTCAAAGACACCTGTCTATATGACGGCATCGTGAGTCCTATGATGCCTGAGATCATGGGATCATCGTGGAGTGATGCCTGCCATTGATCACATAATCAAAGACACCTGTCTATACGTCTATATGACGTCATATAGACTTCATATGTATATGACGGCATCGCGAGTCCTACGATGCCTGAGTTCATTGGATCATCATAGGACATCACACAGACATCATAGGATGTCCTATGAATGCCTGAGATCATAAGATCATCATAGGTCATAGCAAGTCCTATGATCGTGAGTGATGCCTGCAGTTTATCACATAGGCAAAGATGCCTGTCTATATGTCTATATGATGTCATATAGACATCCTATCTATATGATGGCATCGCTCCTATGATGCCTGAGATCATAGGAACGTCATAGGTCATAGCAAGTCCTATGATTGTGAGTGATGCCTGCCGTTGATCAGTGAAAGACACCTGTCTATATGTCTATATGATGTCATATAGACATCATATCTATATGACGGCATCGCAAGTCCTATAATGCCTGAGATCATAGGATCAGACACCTGTCTATATAGATATCATATTTATATGATGGCATCGCGAGTGCTATGATGCCTGAGATAACAGGATCATCATAGGACATCATGCAGACATTATAGGCCATCCTATGATGTCCTATGTTCGTGACACAGACACACAAACTGACAAGAGATTTCTTGAATTTATAGAGTGATTTATTATTTGCATTTATTGTTTTCTGTGTTTTCCCCCGGTCCTTAGTTTGTCGTGTCATTCCCTGTTGTTGTTTTGTGGTTGTCTTTCTGTACTTGGTTATATTGTGTGATCCTTGTTTATTTTTATTGTCAACATTATTGTCCTTGTGTCTTTAGTCATGTTGTGTCACCCCTTGTCTGCCATTGTTGTGGTCTCTGTGCTTCCCCTGTCTAAAGTCCAGGGTTGTGTGTGTACTTGTTTACCTATTGTCTTCAGTCCTTCATGTCTCCCATACCTGTAGCTAGGGCTGTCGCAATAACCACAATTATGTCATACTGTGGTATGGACACGCCTGCCGCAGAGGAAAGTGACCAACCGCAACAACCGCGGTGTTCACTTTTTTTGTGTGTGTAGCTAAAACTCGTTGTTCACTTATGTGCCCCTATTGATTATTAAATAAATTGCTAAATGAAGTGTATTTTTTATTACCAACAGCATGTTTGCACCCAGTACTCTAGAAGTTTCCACAGCACACGGTGCTGCCGCTGTTTCGGGCACTCTCTCCAGACGGACTCCAGCAGGCAGTTAGTGATGAAAGCGTTTGGACTCCTTGTTAAATACAGCCGTAACAGTGAGCACTGAAAGAGCACAAAGTGTATTATTTCCTTCTGAGTGGAGTGTGTATGATCCTGACTGTCTATGCTCCCTGTATGAGCTCCGAGAGCAGCTTGTTTGAATGAGATTTTTCGGACAGCGGCAAAAATCACAGCGGCAAAAATTACGAAAACAAGAGCCATGCAGGGTCCTGTACGGAGACTGTCCTGCTTATAAGCTGAATGTCGCTGCAGTCTCCAGTCCACACACCCCTTAGTTACCGCCACTGCTTTGTGAAAATTATCTTTTTTTTAAACAGAATCAGCAGTTCATGCCTGTATAAAGAGTTGTGCACCGCGCAGTTGTAACACACGCACATAAAGTTGAGAGCGAGCTGCAGCAAGACTGTCACAGCTTCCCTCATTTGCCACATAAGTTATAAACCCTGTTTAAATTATGAATCCACAGGGTCCTAAAAACATTTGCAATAATGCTGCACACCGTGGTATTGAGCTGTCCACCATCACCGCAGGGGAAATTCCTCTACTGTGACAGCCCTACCTGTAGCCTTTTTCCCTGGTGTGTCAGCTCAGCCCTGATTGTCTCACAGCTGTCTTGCATTCTGATAATTGTTCCATCCTCTTTATATATGAGTCTTTGTTCTTTGTCCTTTGAGAGGACATTGTCGTTATCCCCGCATTGTCTCTGTGGTTCCTAGCCTTGAGTTTTTGCCTTGCCTCTGCCAAGCCTTGCCTTTTGAGTTTTTGGTTTGTCTAGTTTTGG
Source organism: Pholidichthys leucotaenia (assembly GCA_020510985.1). NCBI lineage: Eukaryota > Metazoa > Chordata > Actinopteri > Cichliformes > Pholidichthyidae > Pholidichthys > Pholidichthys leucotaenia. The sequence goes on along the minus strand of CM035840.1, from coordinate 326,999,495 downwards.
TTTTGTTTTCAGGCCTTGTGCTGCTTTGCTTTGTCTCTGGTTTTTGTTTAATAAATACCATTATTTCACCTGATCCTGCCTGTGCCTTGGGTCCTATTTCTAAACCCTCATCTGCCTGGAAGGCAGGTTTTGACAGTGTGACCTCTCCACACCTGGACTCAGTAGGTAGGAGGATGCTGGTGGCCGGGGGTGCTGACGTGGACAGGTTGTGGGCGGTCCAGCTCATCAAGGAGTTTGTCTTGGATGCCTGCACTTCCTGCATGCTGGAGGAGGCACTGGAGTGCCTGGAAGCCACGGCAATGGGACCATACCCCAACCTGTGGTGCTACCCTGACCTGGCTGAGCTGCTGCATTTTGTCTCAACCCTCTGGCATATGTATCATGTGATGGTGGGAAACTTACCAGCAATGCCACGACCTGTGCCGACGAAGGAGCATCCCCGGGTTCTGGTGTCTCTCCCACCACACTGTGCACCAGCTCCAAACCAGTTTCACCAGTCCCATCTCCACCTCCCAAGCAGCAGCCTGTTGCCCCATGACATGAGCAAAGACATGTCCGCTGCTGAGAGGAAGCAATTCCAGGGATCCCACTTGGCATCTGGGGGTCCCAGGGGAAGAGGAGGGCTCCGGAAGACGCCACTCCTCTCGGCGCTCTGTCCTAACTCCGGTCTGCCTCTCTCCAGCTCCATAGCCACTCCACAAGCTGGAGGAGAGCACACCACCTCGCCGCTTTTAGCGTTCACCACAGTACTGTGGAGCTCATCAGACCCAGAGCACTCTCCAACGCCAGCTCCCATGGCAACTGCGACACCAGTTTCCACGGCAGCTGCAAAACCAGTCATCACGCCTGCAGTTTTGCCTGTCAACACGCATGTAGTTTCGCCTGACATCACGCCTGCAGCCTCGCCTCTTGCCATGCCTGCAATTTCGCCTGTCATCATGCCTGCAGTTTTGCCAGCCATCATGCCTGCAGTTTTGCCTGACACCATGCCTGCTGCTTGGGCTGCAGCGGCAGAGTCACCAGAGTCCTCGCTGGCAGTGAAGCAAGAGTTAAGGCAAGTCCTCTTCTTTGTATTCATTATATCAGTACTAGAGAGGTCTTGCCTTACTTTTGGTGGAGAGACCCAGCTGCAGCTGCCATCTGCTCCTGAGCTCTCCCTGCTGGGCTCCACTGCCGCCAGTTATAGTGACCCGTGTGTTGTCTCTTGCTCCCCATCAAAGATGGGTGGGTTGGGGATGGATCCCCGGGCAACTGGGCTTGAGATTCACCATCCTATATCATCTGGATTTACTGCTGATCAGCCTGCTGCATCTGGTTTTGCCGCTGGTCAGCAGTCATCATCTGGTTTCATCTCTGGTCAGTAATCATCGTCTGGTTTCGTCGCCGGTCAGCAGTCACCGTCTAGTTTTGCCACCGCTCAGCAGTCATTGTCTGGTTTCACCGCTGGTCAGCCATCATTATCGGTGGTCGACATTCCTCAGCTACCATCTCATGAGCTCCGCGCTCCATTCATCCTCGAGGAACACGCTGCTCAGCTGTAGCCTCCTGCATGAGCCCTGCTCATTGGTCTGGGGGTCTGCAAACACTGGCCGACCCGCCGACCCCCCTTGTCCTCTGGTCTGGGGGCCCATGAACTTTGGGAAGCCCCTCTGACCCCCTTTGTTTCCAGGCCTGGTAGCCTAGGGACTTGGGCAGGCCACCCCATCCACCTTGTACTCCAGTCTGGGGTCCCATAGATGTGGGCATGGTCCCAGAGCATGCCCAGAGCATGGCATAGATGTCTATTAGCTTTTTTGTAAATAATATAGCCTTCATTAAAACACTGTAATATTTTACTTTTGGTTAAAAAGCAAACTCACAGAGCTACAAACAGCTTGCAGAGGATTAATACGGCCCTACTAATATGACCTAGTGGCACTTAGGTTGGCCAAGGAGACTGTAGTACTAGCCAGTGGATATTTCATGCCCCTTGTCATTAAACTTATCAGAAAAAGCATCTTTTAGAATAGAAGAGATGATAAAAAACCTCCCAGTTAAAATTTATTACATAAAAAATAGATTAAATAAATACAGTTAGCTTTCTCTCAAACAGACTTAACACCATCACTGAGTATATCATGTAGCTTGTAGAAGATCCCTAACTGCTCAGCATTTGGCATTAAGCAATCTTCCTGAAAGCTTTGTGAAAGCTTTAAACATGGCTGTCTTTGTGCACTCGTGTGAGTATGTGTAATGCAAGTGCATGTATGAGCTGAAGTATATGCATAGACTGAAGTACATAGGTATATGTCTGAGCAAAAGTGCTCATGCATGTACATGAGTTTGCGCTACACACACAAATTCCTGCATGTCTACACAAAGGCAGCCATGCTGGAAGCTCAGTAAAGGCATGTGTTAGTGCTGACAATAGCACAAGAAGAGGCAGGTGTTCCGTTCTGAGCCTTAACATAAGTATATGTGTATCAAATATAAAATACAATAGGCTTTATTGTCATTGCACAGTTGTACAGCACAACGAAATTGTGGGTGCTCCACCAGGCTACTGCACAATAAAGTGAGAAGAATTTGAAATAAAACAGTTACAGAACACACAATTAACCATATGACTGGGGTAAAGGTAAAAGTAAAAATAATAAAAAGCCCATTGGTATGCACAGGCACTAGAGGTGTAACAGTACATGTATTTGTATTGGGATTGTAACACTCCACTGTTTAATGAGAACTATTACCCCCCCCCCCCCAAAAAAAAGGGGGTTGAAATGATTTCACCATGGACAAGCCAATATGATTTTTAGTGTGTTGTTATTGAATTCAACATGAAAAAATGATAATTACACAATAAATAATTTACTTACAAGTTATCCACACCCCAAACTGTTTGAAACCAAACACAACTTTCCAATACAATATTCAGTCCTTTTTTTTAATTCTCAAATTACCAGCACCAAGCAGTCTGTGGCAATGTCCCAGTCTTCAATGGCACCAAAAAAGAAAAAGAAAAGAGCCCAAAGAATACCCCCCAAAAATATCAGGACGTCACTGTCTTTCAGTAACAAAAAAAAAAAAAAACAAAAAAAAAAAAACCTGAGCTCAGGCAACATGCAGTTCATAAAGAAAAAGAGGAAAAAATAGGCTTGCTCTCACCGGCCGGCGGCCCTGTCGCCCCTCAGGCTGGGTACTGTTGGATATTATATATAATATATATTAGTTGAGTGAACCAATATGGCGGTGCCCTGGTGTAGGGGAGGGTGATGCCCCGCCTCCTGGGGGTGGCATCACCCGGGGTATAAAAGGCCACAGCGGGAGACAGCCTGTCTCTTCGCTGTGGACTCTCAGGCAAGCGTGGTGACTCCTGGCATTCCTGTGTTCTAAATAAACTTATACAACGTCACCTCAACTCCTCATTATTTCCAAACGTAACATTTGGCGATGACGATACACGGCATGGAGAGGGCAGCTACCACTTTTCGGCCATTCCTGGAGGCTCCAGGTGAGCCGCCTGCTCCCTGGGCCAGGTGGTAAGTGGCCTTCGAGAACTACCTCATAGCTCTGGACCCCGGCGACCTTGAGAAGTTGCGTGCAAGAGCAATTCTGGTCCACAACTTAGGAATGGAGGGCCAGAGAATCCTGAGCACATTGGGAGGAGGTGACACATTCAACGACGTGGTGAGGCTCATGGAGAGCTATTTTCGCGCCCCTGAAAACGCCATCATGAGGCGCATTCAGTTCAGACAGCGACGTCAGCGACTGGGGGAATCAGTCCAGCAGTTTGTGGTGGACCTTCGGCAGCTGGCGGGTGAGTGCAGATTCGGAGCCTTGGAGGAGGAGATGATCCGTGACCAGCTAGTGGAGCACATGTCGTATTCCTCTGCGAGGGTCCGTCTCCTGACTCATGCTGGTGAGCTAATGCTAGTAGCCGCCATGGAGCTAGCACAACAACATGAGGCAGCAGAAAAGATGACAAGGAATCTCAGTGATACAAAAACTCTGCCCAGGTATATGTAATGTAGGCTGTAATGTAATGTAATATGTAATATAGTTGTGCTATACAACTGTACAATGACGATAAAACCTATTCTATTGTATACTATTCTAAATATTGCTGTTTCTTCATCTATGCAAAATTACCACTGTTAATGCTATTTTTGGTTATCTTCCAATTTTACAAAGTATACAGATGTCTATTGTCATTTTGTTTTTTCCTGTAATAAATTTACTAACCTCTTCATCGATGTATTCTCTGCCCAGATTCTAGAATCACACAGTGTCAAGAACTGATGCCCAGATTATGAGACTGATCAAACATTGCTAAATACATTATTAATTAATGCTTAACTTAATTGCCAAATTCCTAAGTTAAGTTGGTTCTTAACAGAGTTTCCACGACTCTTAAAAAACCCATGGGTGGTGCCACAGCTAGTGTTACAAACGAGGTAATGAAAGAGTTATTAATAATTATTAATTCCAGCTATTAATTATTAATAATCATATACATATTAATGATGTCCGCACATGACACTACATTTATTATGGTAAGTATGGTACATTTATTACGGTAAATATGGTAAGTATTTGGGAGTATTTGGTGTGAGATTTGATTGGGTGGCAGGTGATAGGCGCAAAAAATGGGGCCAGGGGCATGGGAGTTGGCAACCCTGCATAAAAGTTACAGCTAGTGCAGCCATTACAAGGTTTTCCCAGACAAAACTACAAAAGCACTCAGAGAGCACATATCTCTGTGAACTACGTTAATTAATTTAAAAAATCTACATCATTAAATAGCTTTTATCATTAAATTTTACCTTCCGCTTCTCTCCGATGTAGAGGTGATGTGAATATCCAGGTGACAGGGGATGCCAGCTCCCGATTGGTAGTGTATGATCAGAGAGCCGCTCCCATTGGAAGTCTGTGTTTGCCTGGACCAATGAGTGGGCATAATTCTCTATGGTTGAATTGCACCACCATAGAGAGAACATCTACAAATGCTTCTTCCGTCCGACATGGATCACCTCCAAAATGTAATGAGTTTGTGTTTAGGCCACAAGCCATTTCTGGTGAAAATTGCATCCACGTCTGTCCAGTAGTTTTGGAGTATTCTTGCTAAACATTGTGAGAAGATAAGCCTTGGTGGAGGCATGCGTTCTTGGATCATCACCAAAATGTAAAGGATTTCCTTTCTATCCCAAGAACCACCTCTGGTGAAAATTTCATCCAAATCCATCAAGTAGTTTTTGTGTAATCCTGCTGCACAAATAAAAAACAAGGCCCTTGGTGGCTCTCTTTCTTTTCTTTCTTTCTTTATTTTATTTAATATGGACATAACAAATTACATTAGTACAATCACAAGGAGAGACCAGATGTTTTGCATAGGTGTATATAGCACAAGTGCTAATTCTCAACACCAGTCCATAAGTGGCTTATATAGGACATAAATTAGGCTGTACAAACAAAATTTACAAGTTAATTAAAATTACAAATACATTACAAATTATAAATAGAGCAAGAGATCCATGATCACAACAAACACAATTCAGACTAGACATGCACACATTGCTGGTGGGATTTTAGCCAATCTTTAGCGCCTCTGTTGAAGAGGTTGGCATTTGTCTCCAATTTTAAGTGAGTTGGCAGAGAGTTCCATAAGTTTGCCCCTTTTATGGAGAAAGCAGACTGACCAAATGAAATTCTAGACATGGTGACAATGCAGTCACCGTTGATGGAAGCTCGTGTGCATGCTCTGCTAGAGCTCGAGCGTCTAGCCACCAAACCAGAGAAAGGAGGTGAAACAAGATTGTATAGACATTTAAAAACCAGTCTGATATTACAGAACATAATAAAATTTTCAAAAGTAAGAAGATTGTGCTTGGCTAAAATACCACAGTGATGCCACCGCATTGATTTGCGGTCCAAGATTTTTATAGCCTGTTTATATATTGCAGTTATGGGTTTTAGTGTAATTTGAGATATTTGTGACCAAGATGTGATACAGTATGACAGATGTGAAAGAATCATCGCGTGCATATATGTATGTATGAGCAGTTCTGAATGACAAATCCCTTCTAATGAGACGGAAGCAATTTAAATTGGGTTTGACCTTCTTACAAATGTAATGCACCTGCTTGCAGAATCGCAGGTTCCTGTCTAGAATGATCCCGAAATACTTGACCTCATTCACTTCAGTAAGCACCTCATTTCCAATTTTAACATCAAAAACATCATTCATGGGCCTGTTTCTAATAGAGATACACATAGCAACATTTTTTTTTTTTTGACATTCAAGGTTAAATGCGACAACACAAGCCATTTAGAGATGTTCTGTAAAACCTGGGTCAGGTGCTCAGCTGCCATGCTAGCCGTTTTGGCAGACAGATAGATTACGGTGTCATCAGCATACATCTGGCAGTTGGCACCTGAGCAACTATCGGGCAAGTCGTTGATGTATATTGTGAACAACAATGGCCCTAGTATAGATCCTTGTGGTACTCCCATGTTATTTGTGAGCAGCCCAGATTTCTCCCCATTGATGATGACACATTGTTCTCTCCCCTCCAGGTATGACCTAAACCACTGTATTGCCTCAGTTGAAATCTTGAGGTCTTTTAACTTCGACAATAGGACAGGGTGGTTTACCGTGTCAAAGGCCTTTTTTAGATCCAGAAACACGGTCCCCACAACATGCCCCTTAACCAATAAAGCCTTGACCTTCTCAATAAAATAACAGTTAGCTGTTTCTGTGGAATACTTAGGTCTAAACCCAAATTGCTGTGAATAAAGTAATTGGTTGGACTCTAAATGTTCTATCAATTGATCAGCAACAATCTTCTCCAAAATTTTTGAGACTACGGGCAATATGGCAATCGGCCTGTAGTTGCTTGCTAAGTCCTTGTCTCCCGACTTATAGACCGGGGTAATTACTGCTGTCTTCCAATTCTCTGGAAAGGTATTTGTCCTTATTGACAAGTTAACTAAATGAGTAATAGGCTCCAACAGACTATTCTGGTGTTTCTTAATTAAGGCAGCATTTAAGTTATCAACAACCTTTGCCATAGACTCTCAGATCATCACCAAAATCTAATGGGTTCATCTTTAGGCCAAGGGCCGCCGTTGGTGAAAATTTCATCCAAATCCATCCAATAGTTTTTGTGTAATCCTGCTGACAGACAAACTAACAAACAAACAAACATTACCTCCTTGGTGGAGGTAATAAACCAGAATAATGTGATCAAGTGTGGATTAATGAACCAACTGAGAACTAAAATGTACCCCAGGGTGAATATACAGAGAGTAGCCATAAACACCATGATTGCTATGATAAGCTAGTATTTATCTATCTTTGCTAGATTATGCTTGAAAAAGAAAGGAAGGAGATAAAAGTACATTAAACACAAATTTTCTGAGCAATTAAGTACATCTTAAGAATTCAGAAATAAATCTCCAGCAAGTCTGATTTATTCAGCATGCTTTTTCCACAGCCACATTTTGAGTGAGCGCTGTCCTACTATGTCAAATTGCCATGTTATGAAAGATGACCCACAGCTGCAGAAAAACACACTTTTTAGAATGACAGATATGACACACTACTAAACAAAATCGATTTGCACATCTTTGGTGACAACTAGCCATAGACTGGGTCAGCTCATCATCCAAGCTCTTCTCAGTGTGCATGCTGGGTCATCTCTGAGTTCATTCATTCTGCTCCTTTCTTGTTCAAGTTCCATCCTGTCATCTCTTGATCAATGGAGAGCGAAAGGAAACTATGGCCACATGTCAACCAGTTTACAGGTGCAGCATTTGACTGGAGCTGCAGGGTCTTGGATTGTCTTCAAGCAACCTTTTTCAGAATGCACCAGTGTGTCTGTCAACAAGTTTTTCACACTCTGAATCTTGACAGGAATTTGAGGTTGAAAGGAGAACAGGAGCCAGAAGGGGATAATGAGTCTAAACTGTGTCACACAGACACACAAATATTTACTATATGGCACAAAATGGATCAAAGGGGGAAATTTTAAAAGGCATACCTTACAATACTTCTGTTCTTGTAAAATTCCAATGCTCATTTCCCATGATATCAATAGTGATCAGATTAATGTCAGCCAAAATTCCTCCTAGCAGCAGTGTAACGAGAGCATCATCCTTATCTTTTACTTTTTTCATTGTGAAAATAAACTGAGGCTAACTGAAATGATATCAATCAAAAAAAGCACATGCATTTTTTACGATGTTCCCAGCAAACACATATTATAGGCTTCATTTAGTCAGCTTTGATTTAGAGTTCTCTTTCCCCCCACTTAATGCTTGCCCAGACTGGCAGATAAGGATCATACAGGCAGGAGCAGGGTGAAATGTTTAGCCAACATGAGCTCAGAGATGATACAGCCACTATAACACAATGAAAAAAAATCTTATTCTTGTGATGTTCAAGGCTAACGACTTCTGAACAAATGTGGGATTTGACGTAAGTGTACTTCACTTGAAGCACTATGATCTGCACGTGTGTATGAACGATGTACATACATGACAAAAAACAAGCTGAGTTGAGTAATGATGAAAAATTTGTTACATTTACTCAAGTAGATACACTTAAGTAACTTTTTCACAACATGTACTTTGCCACCTAGTTTTACTGTAGGATTTGTTTTACTCTAACTTGAGTATATTTTTGAAGATTTTTACGATTTTGGATTTTGATTTACCTGATTTGAACTGTGCGTCAAGTTTTCACATTTAAAATCATTGGGATTTTAAATGTACCAAAAGCCAGGTTAGAAAGCTTGGGATCAGTCCGCCAAGGTCTTCGCCATTGACAGCCACCTAATCCACATAGCACCGGACCCCCATGATCTCTCCTGCAGGTGGTGAGCCCACTGGAGGGTAGTGAGCCCACTGCCCACTTCATAATTTTTATGGACAGGATTTCTAGGTGCAGCCAGGGAATGGAGGGTGTCATGCTTGGTGACCACAGGATCTCATCTCTGTTGTTTGCAGATGATGTTGTCCTGTTGGCCTCATCCAGCAATGACCTACAGCTCTTGCTGGGATGGTTTGCCACTGAGTGTGAAGCGGCTGGGATGAGAATCAGCACCTCCAAGTCCGAGTCCATAGTCCTCAGCTGGAAAAAGGTGGATTGTCCTCTCTGGGTTGGGGACAGGCTCCTGCCCCAAGTGGAGGAGTTTAAGTATCTTGGGGTCTTGTTCACGAGTGAGGGGAAAATGGAGCGAAAGATTGACAGACGGATTGGAGCAGCATCTGCAGTGATGCGGACGTTGTACCGATCTGTTGTGGTGAAGAGGGAGCTTAGTTTTAAGGCAAAGCTGTCGATTTACCAGTCAAGCTACGTTCCTACTCTCACCTATGGTCACGAGCTTTGAGTAATGACCAAAAGAACAAGATCGCGGATACAAGCGGCTGAAATGAGCTTTCTCCGCAGGATTGCTGGACTCACCCTCAGAGACAGGGTGAGGAGCTCAGTCATCCGGGAGAGGCTCAGAGTAGAACCGCTGCTCCTCCACATTGAAAGGAGTCAGTTGAGGTGGTATGGGAATCTAATTAGGATGCCTCCTGGACGCCTCCCACTTGAGGTGTTTCGGGCACGTCCCACTGGGAGGAGACCCCGGGGGAGACCCAGGACTCAGTGGAGAGACTATGTCTCCCAGCTGGTCTGGGAACGCCTTCGTATCCTCTCTGAAGAGCTGGAGCAGGTGGCTGGGGAGAGGGAAGTCTGGGCTTCTCTGCTTGAACTGCTGCCTCCGCGACCCGGACCTCCGGAAAAGCGGTAGAAGATGGATGGATGGATGGGATTTTAAATGTGAAAATCAAACATTTTCAGCCCACGAGATATTTTTGATATTTTTTGACCCTAAATATCAAAAAGGATCCTAAATATCCTTTTTGATATTTAGGATCTTTTTTCCTGATTGGAGTATGAGGAACTGGGTGAGTGAGTGTTCTTGTTTAGTGCCATGTCAGCATCTATGGCTATTTCATGGCAAAATTAGAACCAATAAGAAAACTGAGTTAAAAATTATAGAGAGAAAGGATGATAAATGAAAAAATAAATAAATAGAGCAAGATAGATATGTAGATACAATAAAACAGAAAAATTAAATAAGATGCTTCAGATGCACATGTGCTAAAAACCCTAAAAATTTCTTTGGTGGTGCCTTAATAAAATATCCTTCAGTGACTTTTGAGTATAAAAACGTTGTCTTGCTGCCATGAGAGCAGGACAGTCAAGTAAAATGTGCTTTATTGATAAAAATCCTCAGCAAAACTGACAAGATGGTGAGGCTTCACCTTTTAATAAAAAGCTGTACGTAAGCCTCGAGTGGCCAATACGGCATCTACCTCATCATGTCGGTTTTGAAAGTGATGCAAGTGTCTGTGGCTTATGGCAGGTTTAATATCATGCAGTTTATTTGCAGTACATGTGTCCCATTCAGTCTGCCACTTCTTTAAAATATAGGAGGTTATTAGAGGCCTGAGGTCTGAGGCTGGGATCTGGCATTGAGTGACTTCTTGGGTAAGGGCCCTCTTGGCAGCATTGTCTGCCTGCTCGTTACCTGACAGGCCAACATGGCTGGGGATCCAACAGAAGACGATATTAAAATTATGTTTCTGTAAAAAACCTAGTTTCTCTAAAATCCGGACAATAATGGGGTGATCAGTCTTTAAAAACCCAAGTGCCTGAAGACAGGATCTGGAGTCAGTAAAAATTAAGGAGCTCTGTTGTTTGGTTCTCTCACTGTGTTCCAATACTAGAAGTAAAGCACAAGCCTCTGCTGTAAAAGTTGAACATTGTTTGGGAATCCGCAAACCATTCTGGTTGTGCCCGGTGACAATTGCAGCTGAGACTGAGCCATCTACTTTGGATCCATCCGAGTAAATGGAAATATGGTGAGGAAAACGGCATTTTATGTCCAAGATCTGCTGCTGGTACACATTTGGGTTAGTGTCTTTCTTTTTGTTTTGGCTCAGATCCTGAATGATATTGGGTTTCCTCAAACTCCATGGTGGAATAGGACAAAACTTTGTCTGTGTTACATTGCTCATATCAGGGTTTAATTTTACCAAGTGAGGTTCAATATGGAGTCCAAAAGGAGTGATGCTCTTAGGTCTGACATTATACATCTGCAAAAATCGAGGGTGAAAAACTCCAGAGTAGGCTGGATTTTCATGGTCAGCTTTAAGTTTAACCATATACTGGAGAGCCAATTTCAGGTGCCTGTTTTGAACTGAAGGCTTGTTTGCTTCAACATACAAACTTTTAACAGGAGAGGTTCTGAAAGCCCCCAAGGCAAACCTTAGCCCCTGGTGATGGACAGTTCCCAGCGTCCTGATGTATGTTTTCCTTGCTGATCCATAAACTATGCTCCCATACTCTAACCGAGATCTTACAAGTGCTCTATAGAGACACAGCAACACAGTAGAGTCCACACCCCATTCAGTTTTTGCCAAAACTTTAATAATATCAAGGGCTTTAAAACATCTGATTCATAGAAATTTTATATAAATAAAATAAATAAATAAATATTTTATATTTCAGTTCCCATGAAACCCTCTGTTACAGGATTAAACGACTACAGACCTGTTGCCTTGACCTCTGTAGTCATGAAATCCTTGGAGAGATTGGTGCTGAACCACCTGAAGGTCGTCACAGGCCCCCTGATGGACCCACTGCAGTTTGCCTACCGGTCAAACAGGTCAGTGGATGATGCAGTGAATATGGGACTACACTACATCCTGCAACACCTCGACTCCCCAGGGACGTACGCCAGGATCTTGTTTGTCAACTTCAGCTCAGCGTTCAACACCATCATCCCAGGCATTCTTCATCAGAAACTCCTCCAGCTCAAGGTGCCCCCCTCCACCTGCCAGTGGATCTCCAGCTTTCTGACTGACAGGTGGCAACAGGTGAAGCTAGGGAGATTTACATCCAGCTCCCGAAAAATTAGTACTGGCATCCCCCAAGGATGTGTCCTTTCCCCACTGCTCTTCTCCCTCTACTCCAACGACTGCACCTCAGAGGACCCTTCGGTGAAGCTCCTGAAGTTTGCGGACGACACCACAGTCATCGGTTTGATCCGGGATGGTGATGAGTCTGCATACAGGCGGGAGGTGGAGCAGCTGATCCTCTGGTGTGGCCAGAACCATCTTGAACTTAACCCAGCCAAAACGGTGGAGATGACTGTGGATTTCAGGCGACACCCTCCTTCATTCCCCCCACTCACCATCCTCAACAGCACAGTGTCCACTGTGGACTCCTTCAAGTTTCTGGGTACCACAATCTCCGGGAACCTGAAGTGGTCCTCCCATATAGACACTGTCCGGAAAAAGGCCCAGCAGAGGTTGTTTTTTCTGCGTCAGCTCAAGAAGTTTGATTTGCCTCAGGAGCTGCTGGTTGTCTTCTACACCGCCATCATCCAATCTGTCCTCTGCTTTTCCATCACTGTCTGGTTTGGATCTGCCACTAAACAGGACAAGACCAGACTGCAGCGGATCATTAAGTCTGCGGAGAGGATCATTGGTACCGACCTACCCTCCATTGAGAACTTATATCGGTCCATAACCAGGAAACGGGCGGGAAACATCTGTGCTGACCCGTCACACCCCGGCCACAAACTGTTTGAACTTCTATCTTCTGGTCGTCGTTACAGATCACTGAAGGTCAAAACCATTCATCACAGGAACAGTTTCTTTCCTTAAGCCATCACTCTGATGAACTCCTAACATTCACCTAGTCCTACCTGTTGCTGTACTCATGACTTTTCATCCATTCTTAGATTGCACATAACTCTCACACTGCTTTTTACTTCATTCACATTATATCACAGAATCTGAGTGCACATTGAAATACTGCGTGACTGTATATTTTTTCATATACGTATTTCTGCAAAGTGTGGATAGTCTGAGTAAATAAGCTGCATATATTCCTGTATATATTTGCATCCTTTTATAGAAACGTGGACAGACTGTAATTTACTGTACATACTCTGTTGTCATTGAATCCTTATTTAAATCTTATTTAAATCCTCCACCTGAACAACGAGAGCAAGTTTTTAGCCAAAGTCAAATTCCTTGTATGTGTTGTGCATACTTGGCCAATAAAGCTGATTCTGATTCTGATTCTGATTCTGATATGTGGAATAAAAGACAGCTTATTATCAAAAATAAGTCCAAGGAATTTGGTTTCTTTTACCACCTTGACAGCTTCTCCATCTATGAAAAGCTCAGGATCAAGGTGAAGAGACCGCAACAGGCAAAAGTGCATGCAGACAGCTTTTGTTTTTGAAAATTTAAAACCATTACTGACTGACCACCTATTAATCTTGTTTATGCACAGCTGTAGTTGCTTTTCGATTGTGCTCATGTCTTTCCCCTTGTAGCAAATACAGAAGTCATCTATGTAAAGACTACAAAAGGTATTTGGTCTAAGAGCACCAACTATACTATTAATCTTAATGCTAAAAAGAGTAACCGAGAGGATGCTTCCCTGGGGGACTCCTTGTTCTTGCACATGGGGCTCTGAAAGGGTATCTCCTCCTCAGACTCTGAAGTGTATATCGGACAAAAAGTTTGAAATGAAAAAGGGCAAATGTCCTCTAAAACCCATGCCATGTGGGTCTCTTAAAATACCATATTTCCATGTTGTGTCACATGCTTTTTCTAAATCAAAAAATACAGCAACTACATGTTTTTTTTCTAATAAAACCATCACGTATATAGGCCTCTAGTTTGATAAGGTGGTCTAAAGTGCTTTCACCACATCTGAAGCCACACTGGAGATCAGTTAAAAGGCCTTCAGACTCAAGCACCCACACAAGGTGATTATTTACCATTCTTTCCATGGTTTTACAGAGGCAACTTGTCAGAGCTATTGGACGGTAGTTGTTGGTATCAGTATGATCTTTCCCAGGTTTTGGAACAGGTATAACTACTGCTTCTTTCCAGCTTTCAGGAATACTGCCTGATTTCCAGATGTTGTTGAAAACCATCAAGAGGATGTATAGTGCACTGGGGGGTGTTTTAAAAACTGATAATGAATTTTATCTGGCCTCACAGCAGTGTCATGAAAGTTCCTTATTGAGAACAAAAGTTCTTCCATAGTGAAATCTTGGTTGTATGGTTCTGAGTTATCTGAAGAAAAGTTTATTTTTTTTTTTTGTTCTTCTTGTGCTTGTATGATTTGGAACTCAGGACGATAGTTTCCAGTAGATGAATTCTTCTCAAACTATTTTGCTAGTTGATTAGCTATTTCATATTTTGTCGTCAGCAGATTACCCTGATGATTGATATGCTGTTTTTGAAGTCCATTCTCCTTACCCTTCATCTTTCTGATTAAATCCCAGATCTTTTTGGTAGATGTGTTGGATGTGAGGCTTGATACAAATTCCCTCCAGCTCTGTCTCTTTGCTTCATTGATGATCCTGTGCGCTTTAGCTCGACAGATTTTAAATCTGGTCAGGTTTTCTGTTGTTGGATGTTTATTGATCACCTTCTCTGCTTTTTTCCTTGCCTCAATGGCCTTTTTGCAGTCATCATTGAACCATGGGTTGGACCTATGATGTGGCTTTGCTGATGTTTTTGGGACAGTCTTATCTGCAATTGTAATTAAGGTTTGAGCAAAGCTCTGAACAGAGTGACAGTGTGGTTGAGGTTTTTGGCTGAATTTCTTTTTGCACAGAGAAACAAAGGAAGACCAGTTTGCTTTTTTGAGTTGCCATCGCGGAGTTCTTGATTGCACATCCACTTCTGTAGACGTCAATATTAGTGGAAAGTGGTCACTTCCACAAAGATCATCCAAGACCCGCCATGAGAATTCCAGCACTAGCACAGGATCACATATAGATAGGTCAGTTGCAGTATAGGTTCCATGTCCTGGGTGGAGGTATGTGTGAGACCCCTCATTCCAAAGACATAGATCATTTTTAGCAATAAAATTCTCCAGTATCTTGCCTTTTGCATTTGAGCAAATTCCTCTCCACAGAGGATTATGACCATTAAAATCACCCATAAGGATGTATGGGGATGGCAACTGATTATGAAGGGCCTCAAGATTTTCCGGTGTCACAATCATATCTGGTGGTATATAGACAGAGCATAAGGTTGTTGCTTTATGCAAAGTTAGACAAACTGCCACTGCTTGTAAGTTGGAGACTAAAGCCAAGTGGCTGTGAATTAGGTCATTCCTTACTAAATTGTTGAACCACCAGGTGGATGATCCACATTTGGACCATATGAATTATACATAGTATAATGTTTCAGAGACATGGGGTTGGTTGATAGCAGAAGAGTTTCTTGAAGGCAAAAAGCAAGGGGATAAAACTAGCAGCTAAACGCTGCACTTCAGAGAAATTGGCCTTAAATCCACAACAGTTCCACTGGATAATGTGGCTACCCACCATCAGGTAGGTAAAACAAAAGCATGCTCCTTATGCTTGCTTTTGGGGGAGGGTGACATGACTGCTTGACCCAGGAGACAGACACTGACACGAGTAAGACCGTTTGACAATTATTTATTAAATCAAGTGTGTTATGAGTGTGGATGTGTGAGTGAGTGTGATGCTGGAATACAGCTGGAGCTGAGCGAGTCCCGCTGCGACCTGGCAACCCTGGAACACACAAGCACAGGGGAATTAATGCAGCTCGTAGTAAGGAGATGTAACAAAGTGCGCTGCTTACTTGCAGGTTGCGCTGGGAGACTCTTGCTGGCTCCGTGGCTTGGTGTGGCTAGGTGAGCGTGCGGCTTGGTGCTGTGACAATGAGGAGGAGATCTGAGGAGGAGGAGGAGAAGCCCCACTGCTAGGGGGTACAGGTCCGCCGCCAGGGAGGTCCGCCTGTGCACGGGGGAGAATACTCTGACAAGGTGAGTTATTCTGTGGCTTAGGTGACGAGGCTTGACAATGATGCATCGTGGATGCTCTGGCTAGAGGTCGAGTCCGTGACGCATTGCGTGGCGAAGTAGACAGACGACTCCGTGCTGAGCAGTCAGTGACACCGGCTTTTAAGGCCTGCTGGTTATTGGCGGCAGGTGTGTGCGCAGCCGGGGCTGATGACGGCCCAGCGGCCGCCATGACAGTACTCCCCCCCTCTAGAGGTGCCTCCAGGCACCTGCCCCATCCTACCTGGATGCGCCCGATGGAAATCGCGGATGAGCTGTTTGTCAAGAATCAACGCGGGGCAAATCCAGGAACGGTGTTCAGGACCGTATCCCTCCCAGTCCACCAAATACTGAAGAGCTCGACCCCGCCGGCGGACATCCAAGATGGCGGTAACCCCCCAAGCCGGGTGGTCGTCGATCGTCCTCGGGGGGGAAGGTGCCGCGGGGGGCGGGCACAGGGGGTCAGAGATGTAGGGCTTCACCTGGGAGACATGAAAAGAGGGGCAGATGCGCATGGAAGGGGGGAGAGCTAGGCGCACAGTCACTGGGTTAATGATCCGAGAGATCTCAAATGGACCGATGAAATGCTTGGTTAACTTGAGTTTCTCGGCCAGCACACTGATATTCTTTGTGGATAGCCAAACCTGTTGGCCCACCTTATAATCCGGGGCAGGTCTCCTGTGACCGTTGGCCACCTGGGTATTGCGTTCTGCGGTCTTGAGGAGGGCCTTACGGGTGATGGTCCAGATCCGGCGACAATGCTTGGTATGAGCCTGCACAGAAGGGACAGCCACCTCCTTCTCCTCCTCCGGGAACAGCTGGGGATCATACCCAAAAGATGCCTTGAAGGGGGACACTCCCATTGCTGAGGACACCGTGGCGTTGTGTGCGTACTCAATCCAAGGCAGAAACGTACTCCAGGACGAGGAACATGAAGAAATGATGCAGCGGAGCACAGCCTCCAGCTCCTGATTGGCTTGCTCGCACTGGCCGTTACTCTGAGGGTGATACCCCAAGGAGAGACTCGACGTGGCCCCCAATGCTGTGCAAAACGCCTTCTAGACCTGGGAAATGAATTGCGGGCCTCGGTCCGAGACAATGTCTGCAGGGATGCCGTGAAGACGAACCACGTGCTGAACCAGAAGATCCGCTGTCTCCCGTGCTGAAGGCAACCCCCGGAGTGGCACAAAATGGGCTGTCGTGGAGAAATGATCCACTATCGTCAGCACTGAGGTGAAATGGTCCAAAGGGGGCAGGCCTGTCACGAAGTCCAGAGCCATATGGGACCAGGGGTGAGAAGGGACCGGCAGAGGATGGAGGAGACCTGCCGGGGGGAAAGATGACGATTTCCCGGTGGCGCACTGGGCGCAGGCCCGGACATAGTTGGTAACATCCCTCCTCAGCCCTGGCCACCAGAAGGCTCTCTGGAGCAGGTCGATGGTGTGGGCGATTCCCGGGTGGCACGCCAACTTGGAGGTGAGGCCCCACTGGATGACCTCACTCCTGACCGACAGGGGGACGAACAATCGGCCCGGGGGACCCCCACCCGGGTCGAGCTCATTCTCCTGCGCCTTCCTGACTCTGTCCCGGATCTCCCACACAAGGGTGCCCACCACACAGGATGAAGGCAGGATGGTCTCTTCCTGACCCCCAGATGACTCTGCCTCGAACTGCCTGGAGAGGGCGTCCGGCTTGGTGTTCTTGTTCTCTGGCCGGTAGGTGATGGTAAAATTAAACCGCCCAAAGAAGAGAGACCAGCGAGCCTGGCGGGAGTTTAGCCGCTTAGCCGTCCGGAGATACTCAAGGTTCTTGTGATCTGTCCAGATGATGAACGGCTGGGAAGCCCCCTCCAGCCAGTGCCTCCACTCCTCCAGGGCGAGCTTGACAGCCAGCAACTCCCTGTCCCCGATGCCATAGTTCCTCTCAGCAGGCGTCAGCCGGTGGGAAAAGAAAGCACATGGGTGGATCACCCCGTCCACGGGAGAGCGCTGGGAAAGAACCGCCCCAACTCCAGAATCCAAGGCGTCCACCTCCACCAAGCACTGCAGGTCCGGGTCCACCTGGGTCAAAACGCGGGCAGAAGCAAACTCCTCCTTCAGCTTCCCGAACGCCGCTGCAGCCTCCTCGCTCCAGCGGAAGGGGGTATTGGGGAACGTGAGGCTGGTCAGGGGCCTGGCAATGATCCCAAACTTCAGCACAAAGCGACGGTAAAAGTTGGCAATTCCCAGAAACCCCTGCAATTGTTTCCTGGGCGTGGGAGTGGGCCAATCCACCACCGCCTTGACCTTGGCCGGGTCCGGGAGCACCTGGTTACGGGCAATAATAAACCCCAAAAAGGACGTTGAGTTAGTATGGAATTCACACTTCTCGGCCTTGACGAATAGCTGGTTCTCCAGGAGGCGCTGCAGGACCCGTCGAACATGCACCTGGTGCTCCTCCAATGTGCAGGAAAAGATCAGGATGTCATCTAGGTACACAAACACGAAGGGGTTCAGGAAGTCCCGGAGGACGTTGTTGATTAGACGCTGGAAGACGGCCGGAGCGTTGGTTAACCCAAACGGCATCACCAGGTATTCAAAGTGGCCGCTTGGGGTCCGAAAAGCCGTCTTCCACTTGTCGCCCTCCCTGATGCGCACCAGATGATAGGCGTTACGAAGGTCCAGCTTCGTGAACCATGGCGCCCCCTGGAGGGAGTCAAAGACCGAGTTCATGAGGGGCAGAGTATATTTGTCCTTGATGGTGATCTCATTTAGACCCCAAAAATCGATGCAGGGGTGTAGGGAGCCATCCTTTTTTTCCACGAAAAAGAATCCTGCCCCCACCGCCGAGGAGGATGATTCCGGAGCTGAGGGACTCCTTGATATACGTGTCCATGGCCTCCCGTTCCGGAGCTGACAGGCTGTATAAACGGCTCGCCGGCAGCGGGGCCCCCGCCTGGAGGTTGCTCGCACAGTCGTAGGGGCAGTGGGGGGGAAGGACAGCGCCCGTGACTTGCTAAAGACCGCTCCCAGATCGTGATAGACCTCTGGTACTCTGGACAGGTTCAGGGGCAGGGACGTGGGGGGGTCACTGAAACAGAGGGAGCACATGCTGCAGACTGAAGACAGGCGCTGAGACAAAAGGGGCTCCATGCTGTGATGTTTCCCGCCTTCCAGTCAAACGAGGGGTTGTGTAGGCGCAGCCATGGGTAACCCAGGACAATTGACGAGGTGGAGATGGGCAACACCAAGAACCGGATATCCTCCCGATGGTTTCCAGAAATGATCACCGACACAGGGGCCGTCTGGTGGGAAACAGTGGCGAGTGGGGTCTTTGACAGCGTGACAAGGTTGACAGGCGGGCAGAGGGGTTGACAGCTGAGGCCCAAACAGGTTGCCAGGTCTTCTGAAATGAAGCTTTGCTCAGCTCCAGAGTCAATGAGAGCGTGTGTAGAATGTTCCCTGTGTTTGTAGATCAGTCTGATTGCAATGAGACAACGGGTGAGGGGCTTTTTCTGGTCTACGTCTGTGAGTCCCCCTACTGCGACCCACGGACCTCCCCTTTTTAACTGATTGCTACACTCAGCTACCCCGTGGGACCCACTACCACAGTAAAAACACAGACCCAGATCCCTTCAGCGCTGTCTCTCAGCCGCCGAAACACCTGATTGCCCTAAGCTCATCTCTTCCTGCCCCGGAAGTTCCTCCGGGGGAGGCAGAGCCGGCAGAGGTGGCCAAGAGGAGCGGGGACGTGGTTTAATCGAGCGACTAGCAGCTCTACGTTCAGCTGCCCGCTCCTTCAGCCTGTTGTCGAGGCTAATGGTAAGGGAGATCAGTTCGCCTAATTTGTCTGGTTTATCCCGTGCCGCTAGCTCATCCCTCAGTTCTGGGCTAAGGCTGCAGAGAAAAATACTGCACAGAGCCGAATCCCCCCACCCCACCTCTGCAGCTAATACCTGGAAGTCCACGGTGAAATCGGCTGCAGATTTACTGCCCTGCTGAAGATTCAAAAGACGGTCTGTTAACACCGCGTCCCGATCAGTGTGATCAAAAACCTCCAAGAATTCTGCTACAAACTGTTGGTAGGTTAAATGAGCGTAGCTGGGCTTCGCCATAATCGCGTAGGCCCAAGCTAATGCTCTACCCTCGAGCAGGTTGGAAACATACCCTATTCTGCTATGATCTGTGGGAAAATCTCCCGGGACACGGTGAAACACTGTCTCACACTGCAACAGGAAGCCTCGTGCCTCCCCGAGTTTGCCGCTAAAGCGGGCGGGGGTAGGCACAGGAGTGAGGTGAGGTTGGAGGGCCTGACTAGCGGGTGAATTAGCAGGGGCTAGTGACGCCCCGGCGACCGGGGGGAACACCTGGCGTCCTTCCAGGCGATCCAGCCGGCTGTTAATTTTGGTTAATTGATTTAGAATAACTGTCTGTTGATGGGTAATTAGGTCTACTCGGGCGCAAAGAGTGTTAAGATGGCGCGTCAGCGCACTGTCTGCTGGGTCGTCTTGACGGAGTCGTACTGACATGACTGCTTGACCCAGGAGACAGACACTGACACGAGTAAGACCATTTGACAATTATTTATTAAATCAAGTGTGTTATGAGTGTGGATGTGTGGGTGAGTGTGATGCTGGAATACAGCTGGAGCTGAGCGAGTCCCGCTGCGACCTGGCAACCCTGGAACACACATAACAAGCACAGGGGAATTAATGCAGCTCGTAGTAAGGAGATGTAACAAAGTGCGCTGCTTACTTGCAGGTTGCGCTGGGAAACTCTTGCTGGCTCCGTGGCTTGGTGTGGCTAGGTGAGCGTGGGGCTTGGTGCTGTGACGATGAGGAGGAGATCTGAGGAGGAGGAGGAGAAACCCTGCTGCTAGGGGGGACAGGTCTGCCGCCAGGGAGGTCCACCTATGCACAGGGAAGAATACTCTGACAAGGTGAGTTATTCTGTGGCTTACGTGACGAGGCTTGACGATGATGTGTCGTGGATGTTCTGGCTAGAGGTCGAGTCCGTGACGCGTTGCATGGCGAAGTAGACAGAGGACTCCGTGCTGAGCAGTCAGTGACACTGGCTTTTAAGGCCTGCTGGTTATTGGCAGCAGGTGTGTGCGCAGCCGGGGCTGATGACGGCCCAGCGGCCGCCATGACAGAGGGACTGCGACTACAGCAAGTCGTGACTTCAGACATTTCTGCATCTTCTGGATTCCCATTCTTTTGCAATTTATTTTCTTGGCTTGATTTTGCCTGAGTAGAGGAGCAGGATTTTTTCTTTTTTTTGATGATTGGTTTTGTTCTGCGGACTTGCTTAGTCTTATTGTAGACTTATTGTAGTCAGGCTTTGAGTGCTCGTTTTACTTTTAACTGGGACTCCGGAATTTTTAATACTACTTAATAATGAGGGCTTATCTTTAGTTAACTAGGTCAGATCTGTCTGGCACTCAGCAGGCTTCATCTTAGGTTTCACAACAGAGGAGAAAGTCTGCTGGAATTTGTACTTTGGGAAACCTACCAGTTTACGTGCCTCAGGGTAGCTAATTTTCTTAGTACATCTGACAGTTTGAATTTCTTTTTCCTTGATCCAACAAGGACACTCCTTCGATGATGCTGCATGATTGCCTAAACAGTTACTACATTTGGGAGGTGTTGTGCAGGCCAACTCATGCCTTTCCTCTCCACATTTGCAGCAGACTGGTTTATTCCTACATCTTGCAGAGCCATGACCAAACTTTTGGCAGTTAAAACATCTCAATGGGTTTGGAATAAAGGTATCAACAGTTACACTCAGATATCCTATTTGGATTCTTTCTGGGAGTTGATGCCAGATGAACGTCAGAATGTAAGTGCCAGTTTTTACTGTCCGGTCATCTTTTTTAATGGTTATCCTCTTCACATGTGTTACTCCTTGTTGTTGCAGTTCTGAGGCTATTTCATCCTCTTCCATATCGTGGAGTTCTCTAGTACAAGTTAATCCTTTGTAGCTGTTTAGAGAAGGGTGAGGAAAAGCCTTCGGTGGAACACCAGCCAGCACATTACACTTCAACAAATTTTCAGAATGGGATTTCTTTAAGCATTCCACCAAAATCTGGTCAGACCTCAGTTTTTTAACATTCTTAACTGACCCTGCAATACCTGAAATTCCTTTCTGTACAGTAAAAGGGGACAGCTTAGAAAGAGGCATATCTGATGAGAGCGACTCTAAAACAATAAGCCTTGGCCAATTATCACCATTTGAAAGAGCCATCCTGCTAATTCCTGGGTCATCCACATCATCTTCCAGCGTTCGTTTTTTTAGGGGTTTGTTTAGTAGCCATTTTTTATAGAGGATGATTCATCATCCCTGCTCCCCACCCTCCTCGGAGCCCTACAAGGGGATGCACAGAGCCACGGACTTCCTGCAGGTTATGCACCAGGAATACAGGGATGGTATACTCGAGCAATAAAGCACAAAAGTGCAAATTACTCAGTTGACCCTCCGCCATAGGCTTCTGGGATTAGGAGATGTTATACTGACAAAAGACATCCAAGAGTAGACCTTGACAAGCTGATTGATTGGACTGGGCCCTTCCAACCTCCCGTATAAATGAAGTAGGAGCCAAAGCACTGTGTTGGACTTGTGAGAGCCGCAGCAAGATACATTCCTCAAGAACCAGGATCTCTTCCTCCACTGACATGGGTCGCAACTCACGGCAAACAAAGTTGCCCCATTTGTCACCTCATATGATCAGCAAGTGGGTGCTCAGAACCACTTTAACCCTGGGTCCCCTTAGGGGATTATAATGCACAAAGTTGTTGGAGAGTTTTACCGTAACCCTGGTAAGGGAGGCTAACAGGTACTAGTCCTTGCCCAAGGGACACTTGGGAGTATCAGCGAGGGTTAAGAGGCACTGCTTCATCCTCCTAGTCCAACAGACCCCCTCGCCCGGATGCAGTTTAACATCAAACCCAGGACGGGAGTGTGAGGAACTAAGCTAACTCTTGTTGGTGAGTTTGAGGACATTGTTGACCTGATTGGAAAATTCTGACTTTGTTGTTTGAACTTGTGGCCTGGTAGGCCTTGCCAGCCAGGCCACTCCACCTGTCTCCTCTGGGGAGTACATCTTTGTGTGAGAATTACAAGCTGGGCCCTGTTCTGCTCACTCAACCTGCCTGCTAACTGGAGCCTGCTCTGCACGTCCATCCTACTGTTATGGAACGCCCCTTGTAGGGCATTCATGAGACGGCAGAGACCAAACAGTAAGTTTGCTGATTTATTTACAAAAGACAAGGATAACAAAATAAACAGCCATGTGGGGCAAAACACGAACATAAACTCAGACACAGGAACACTGACACTGGAGATTAACTATGAGAGGCAGTGAGGACGGAGCCTACGCTGAACAATAAACACTTACGGGAGGAAGGACAAAATGAATCACAGGAGAGACTGGAGTCGGGGATAGGAACTCCAGTCACATACACGGAGGTGCATGATGTTGTTGTAGATCGCAGCGAGGAGTAAGCCTCAGCTGCTCCCTTAAATGGAGAAACAAAAACCTATCAGGAAAGAGGAATGTAATTAATGAAATACCACACAGCTGTCACAGCACGGCTCGGCTTTGACAGCTGGAAGTCCCCCCGTGACACTGTCAGAATAAGAGCCCTGGAGGAGGCCATATGACAACACCCGAAATACGATAGAACAGGGAAAATACTAGAAAACCTGATTGCGGATGAGATCGGTGCTCAGGCCATCACAGTACCCCCTGTTCACAAGGTGCATTCCAGGCATAAACTTAACATCCAAGGCCCCCTCCCCAACCAGAAGGCTACCAGGACCGACCCAAGGAGGGCAGAGGGGGAAACAGGCCAGGAGGGAGAGCACCAAAAAACCCCCCAAAAAGAATGACAGAGGGAAAAAAAAAAACAAAAAAACCACAAGGGACGGGTAACATGGAAGCACATAAAATGTCGTGGCTTAAACACCAGAGTAACCAAAACTAGACCACACTTCACAGAAATACTCAGGTACAAAGGAATGAATAGACAAAAATATATGAAACATACTGCCCGGTAAGAAAACAAGAAAACCAAAATACAGGTACACTTCAAAAATATATGAGTACCATGTAAACACTAAGAAGGAAAAAAAACCTCAATAACTGCAGAGTAGGCAAACAAAACTATAAATTAAGTACTGTGAGTCCATAATTAACAAACATTAAAATAAGACATTAGAAAGTATGTTTATCCAGCAAGTGCAGTTTGATAGTAAATTTGGTTTTCACAAGTTTTAGCTACAAGACAGGTTGTCACAAGAAAGGCAGAAGTGCAGCATGTGACAGAGTTTGCACAATATTGTTCACGTTTACTCTCTTAAAACCAAACAAAATGCAAAATAATTTCCGAGAACTGCCAGATAAACAAAAAGGAAAATTCACTTCCCAAGGTACGTGTATAAAAAAAAAAATCTATGCAAAAATAGAAAAATAAATATTGCCAAGCAAACAGATCCATCAGTTTGCTAAAATATTGAAATGGAGGCCTAATGCTCAAAAACACTGATTTAAAGTATGTCGTTTTTAAATGTCTTTAAACAAAAGTGACAATCATCTCCTCCTTTTTGCAACGGCCACGGGGTTTACAATGCACTAATACCCAGAACACATAAATCATACTACCAAAATAAGAGACTGGGCTGAACAGACAGACAGAGCACATCGGAACCAAAATACTAATGATAATAATAAGCACAGAAAGCAGGGCAAGAATCAAAGCTACAAAACATAAGAGACATGATAATGAAAATAAACACAATGACTAAACTAAGGCCAAGGCAGGGGAACCCATTGAACTGAGGGCAAGGACATTGCTGACCCTAACAACAAGTAGTAAATTTGTAAGAAGAAAAAAAAGTTATGGAAAAAAAAAAAAAAAAACTTCAGGGACGCCGGCAGGTAGAGAGCGGAGAAGAAAAAAAAGGTAGTTCAGGCAGTCTACCCGCATCCAGATTCCATCTGACTGAGGGGGAAAAAAAAAAAAAAAAACAGTCCGGGTGGCCTACCCAAGTCCTAGACCCAGGAAAACAGTACCTCAGGTGGCCGGACCAGTTCGCCAAACCAACAAGGCAGTTCTTCAGACAGACGACCCAGAACGCAGAATCCACGAAGCAGTTTTTTGGGTGGCAGAACCAGGTCGCCGATCCAACAAGACGGTTCTTCAGGCGGCCGTCTCGCGTCCTTAGACCACCAGGACCGGAGGGGTAGCTCAGATACGGCCTCCCTACCGAGAGGGACAGCCGGGAAGAGCCGACCCGAATGAGGGGAACCCCCATGGCACCCGGTTGGGAAAAATAGGAGGAAAGAGGAGGAACCAGCCCGGCCTCTGGCCAAAGGGAATCCACAGCTCCCTCACCGGCCTCGAACTGAACTGGCGCTGCACCCATGATGGACCCCAATTGGGCTGGTGCAGCACCCACGACGGTCCCTGATTGGACCGGTGCTGTGTCCTCGATGGGCCCCGATTGGACCGGCACTGCGTCCTCGACGGGCCCCGATTGGACTGGCGCAGCACCAGGGTTGACCTCCGAACTCGAGCCTGGAGCCTCCATGACAACAACCGGAACTGATTCGTCTCCGGTGACCCTGGGAGAAGGCTCAGAGAAACAAAAGGAGCTGGGATCAGGATCACCGGCAGCGGCAGAGCCCGGCGAGACAAGCTCAGATGCAGCGGTCGGCTGCACCCGGCTCATCTCCCCAAGAGACAGGCAAGAATGCTCCAGAATGGAAAATAGAAAGACAAAATAGAGCACTTGCCTGATCTCGGGCTCCACCGCCTTCCAGGACTCCGACGATCCAGGTTCGAAAATCTGGAGGTCCATCCCTGGCTCAGACTCGACTGCAGCGGGCTCCACAGCCGGCATGATGGTCATCACAGTCCGGGAACCCCCAGTCGCTGAAGCGCACGCCGACGGCCCGCACAGCGTGGTGGCAGGGGGTCCGTAACCTGCTGGGTCCAACTGCTCCTCCACGAAAACCTGGGGATGCTTGATCATTGGCACAGGCTCCAAACAGCAGTCTCCTCCTCTGCCCATAACACGGCTGTGGGTCTGGCACCAGGCTCTCCAGGGCCGCAGACTCCTTCTTCATCTGAAGGTCGATTCCTGGAACCGGGGGACTCTCGTAGAGAGGGGAAGGAGACACAAAGGATGCAGGTTCATTGTTCATGGCTGCAGCAGGGGAAGGGAGCTCAGGGGACTGTGAACCCTGAGCTCCACCCCCAGGAGTCAGACAAGGCAATTCATTAAATGGAGTGTAAGAATGAGACAGCACTTGCCTGTTCTCCTGAGGACCAATGGTGACTGCTGCAGCGGGCTTGGTTTTCCCCTCTCCCCTACGGATGGTGGCAGAGGGCCCCCCGGGAAGACGAGGAGGAGCCATTCGCACGGGATCGGCGACGGGCACAGCCGAGGCAGGACTCGCTGAGCTTACAGCAGCTGGAGAAAGCGCCGAGGAGGAGGAAGGAGCAGCCGAGGCACTCTGGGGAAGAGGAGCTGACGGAACAGCGGGAACGGATGACCCAGAGGCTGAGGCTGCTGACTGTCCCTTCCATTGCGACACAGGGGAAACAGCTGGCTCAGAGGCAGAGTCCTCACAGCGACCCGGAACAGGATCCGGACTGGGATTTTGCTGAGGCTGATGGCAGGCAGGGTGGCAACATCTTCCGGCAGAGGGCGAGGCTAGCGTTAGGTCTGGAAAGTGCCGCTGCTGCGCAGACATGGAGGCTAGTAGCTCGGCGTGCTCAGGATAATGATGAAGTTCAGGATTGACCTCCACCAGTCTAACTGCCGCCACCACATGCTTCAGGATCTGGCTGGGATGAGAGGAAGAGCGTGCTTCAGCCACACTGTCACGGTGGCCCTCGCGAGCCACCATAAGATGCCACAAGTCACCGGTGAGTTTGCAATGATGTTTTATTCAGGACATAGAAGGATAACACAAAGCAACAAAGGAATAAAACACACTATACTAGGAACAGGGACTGTAAGGCTGATCAAGCACACTTACGATAGAGGATTGGGATGAGGGATGATCGTAGCCGAGGAATCAAATAAGGAAAACTGACGTCTGAGACGAGGAACACAGCCAGAGGGTAATCACTGCTGTCAAGCCTGCAGGAGATGACGTATGACCCGAGCGAGGACGAGATCAGCGCTCGGATCATAACAGTACCTCCCCCTCGAGGGCGGGCTCAGAACACCCAATGACACCCAAGCCCCCCCACCCCCCACCCCCACCCCCAGGGTGGGCGGAAGGGGAGCAGGCCAGGGGGGAGCGGACCAGCAAAGAAAAAAAGAAACCATGGCAACAGGAGCGTGTAGGCAGACAGAGAAAAAAAAACAAAAAAACGACACTCCCATTCACAGCAGTTTATAATAGAAATTGTCCAATATTACAATATAATAGAAAAACTAGAAATAGAAAAAGTCCATGGATAACAAAGGGAATTCAGAATGTGTGTAAAAAGAAAAATATGCTATACAGTGGGGTAAAAAAGTATTTAGTCAGCCACCAATTGTGCAAGTTCTCCCACTTAAAAGATGAGAGAGGTCTCCAATTTTCATCATAGGTATACCTCAACTATGAGAGACAAAATTAGAAAAAAAAAAAAAAACAGAAAATCACATTGAAGGATTTTTAATGAATTAATTGGTAAATTCCTCGGTAAAATAAGTATCTGGTCAATAACAAAAGTTCATCTCAATACTTTGTTATATATACCCTTTGTTGGCAATGACAGAGGTCAAACGTTTTCTGTAAGTTTTCACAAGGTTTTCACACACTGTTGCTGGTATTTTGGTCCATTCCTCCATGCAGATCTCCTCTAGAGCAGTGATGTTTTGGGGCTGTCGCTGGGCAACACAGACTTTCAACTCCCTCCAAAGATTTTCTATGGGGTTGAGATCTGGAGACTGGCTAGGCCACTCCAGGACCTTGAAATGCTTCTTACGAAGCCACTCCTTCGTTACCCGGGTGGTGTGCTTGGGATCATTGTCATGCTGAAAGATCCAGCCATGTTTCATCTTCAATGCACTTGCTGGTGGAAGGAGGTTTTCACTCAAAATCTCAGGATACATGGCCCCATTCATTCTTTCCTTTACACGGATCAGTCGTCCTGGTCCCTTTGCAGAAAAACAGCCCCAAAGTATGATGTTTCCACCCCCATGCTTCACAGTAGGTATGGTGTTCTTTCTCCTCCAAACACGACAAGTTGAGTTTTTACCAAAAAGTTCTATTTTGGTTTCATCTGACCATATGACATTCTCCCAGTCCTCTTCTGGATCATCCAAATGCTCTCTAGAAAACTTCAGACGGGCCTGGACATATACTGGCTTAAGCAGGGGGACACGTCTGGCACTGCAGGATTTGAGTCCCTGGCAGCGTAGTGTGTTTCTGATGTAGCCTTTGTTACTTTGGTCCCAGCTCTCTGCAGGTCATTCACTAGGTCCCCCCATGTGGTTCTGGGATTTTTGCTCACCGTTCTCGTGATAATTTTGACCCCACGGGGTGAGACTTGTGTGGAGCCCCAGATGGAGGGAGATTATCAGTGGTCTTGTATGTCTTCCATTTTCTAATAATTGCTCCCACAGTTGATTTCTTCACACCAAGCTGCTTACCTATCGCAGATTCAGTCTTCCCAGCCTGGTGCAGGTCTACAATTTTGTTTCTGGTGTCCTTTGACAGCTCTTTGGTCTTGTTTGAGGTTGTGGACAGGTGTCTTTTATACTGATAACGAGTTCAAACAGGTGCCATTAATACAGGTAACGAGTGGAGGGCAGAGGAGCCTCTTAAAGATGAAGTTAGAGGTCTGTGAGAGCCAGAAATCTTGCTTGTTTGTAGGTGACCAAATACTTATTTTACTGAGGAATTTACCAATTAATTCATTAAAAATCCTTCAATGTGATTTTCTGGATTTTTTTTTTTCTCATTTTGTCTCTCACAGTTGAGGTATACCTATGATGAAAATTGGAGACCTCTCTCATCTTTTAAATGGGAGAACTTGCACAATTGGTGGCTGACTAAATACTTTTTTGCCCCACTGTATACAGTGGATAAAAAAAAGTCTACACACTCCTGTTCAACTGCAAGGTTTTTGTGACGTAAAAAATGAGACCAAGATAAATCATTTCAAACCTTTTTCCATCATTAATGTGACCTATAACCTGTACAACCCAATTGAAAAACAAACTGAAATCTTTTAAGCAGAAAAATAAAAAACTTACAATAACCTGTTTGCATAAATATGCACACCCTCTAATAACTGGGGATGTGGCTGTGTTCAGAATTAATCATTCACATTCAAACTCATGTTAATAGGAGTCAGCACACACCTGTCACCATTTAAAATGCCTCTGATTAACCCCAAATAAAGTTTAGCTGTTCTAGTAGACTTTTCCTGACATTTTTGTAGTCACATTTTACAGCACAAACCATGGTCTGCAGAGAGCTTCCAAAGCATCAGAGGGATCTCATTGTTCAAAGGCATCAGTCAGGAGAAGGGTACAAAAGAATTTCCAAGGCATTTACTATACCATGGAACACAGTGAAGACAGTCATCATCAAGTGGAGAAAATCTGACACAACAGTGACATTACCAAGAACTGGACATCCCTCCAAAATTGATGGAAAGATGAGAAGAAAACTGGTCAGGGAGGATGCCAAGAGGCTGACAGCAACATTGAAGGAGCTGCAGAAATTTCTGGCAAGTACTGGCTGTTTAGTACATGTGAATGAATGAATGAATGAATGAATTTATTTCTGATAGTACAGTACAGGTTAAAAGAAACTGTATAATATAACAACAAGGTCAAATTAGACAAAGACTCCTCCTACTATACAATTCCACGTGAGTTATCCGAAATGGGTGATGGCTGAAGCCGCAGCTTATATTGCCCACCCATATTCCATCCAAGAATTCAAAAGGGAAAAAAGAGAAAACAAGACAAGAGCGATTGCAATTTAAAACAAAGCTAAGACAAAATGTGACTGAGAGAAAAAGAAAACTAAGCTAGGCTAAGTTAAGCGGTTACTATTCAAAAACAAATCTAAGACAAAATGTCACAGAGAAGAAAAAAAAAAAAAAACTAAGCTACAACACAACACAGGCTGGATATGTCAATCCTTATGTGAGTTTACATGTCGTCTTGTAAATATGTTTGGAGTATTTCTTCCTTTAGTTTTTGTTTAAATTGTCCAAGCGTTGTACATGATTTTAATTCAGGTCCAAAATCGTTCCATAATCTGACTCCTTGCACTGAAATACAGTGTTGCTTGGTGGTTGTTCTCACTGTAGGCTTTTGAAATATACATGTTCCTCTGAAGTGATATCGTTTCTTCCTTGTTTGGAACACATTTTGGATATTTGCGAGCAGTGATAAATTCTTCACTTTGAACATTATTATTGCGGTTTTAAAGTCAACCAGATCTTTCAACTTGAGAGTTTTTTTGTTAAAGAAAAAGTGGGTTTGTTGGTTCCCTGTAAGCTGCTTTGTTTATTATTCTAATAGCTCTCTTTTGAAGCATAAAGAGTGGATATATGTTTGTTTTATATGTATTTCCCCATACTTCATTACAATATGTCGTGTATGGGAGTATTAATGAATGATACAAGGTGTATAGTGTGGGTTGATTCAGCAAATATTTCACTCTGTGTAATATTGCAATTGATTTGGATACTTTACCTTTAATATAATTAATATGTGACTTCCAACACAGTTTGTTATCAATTATTACTCCAAGGAATTTAGTTTCAGATACCCTTTCAATCTCTACACCATTTACACTGAGTTTGGGTACTGGGTTGTTGTGATGGTTGTTAAAGACTATAAATTTTGTCTTACTTAAATTGAGCGTTAATTTGTTTGAATCAAACCACAGTTTAAGCTTTCCTAATTCCTTTCCGAGTGTATCCAGAAGTTGTTCCAAATTGTTTCCACTGCATAGCAGATTAGTGTCATCGGCAAACAATATTAAGTCCATTTTTTCTGAAACTTTACATATATCGTTTATATACATATTGAATAATAATGGTCCCAAAACTGAACCCTGTGGGACTCCACAGGTGACCTTCAGTAACTCTGAGTTTTGTTGCTAACACATACATACTGATATCTATTCTTTAAGTAACTACTTAACCAGGACAGTGCTACCCCTCTAATACCACAATTTTGTAGTTTCTTTAATAATAAATTGTGATCTACTGTATCAAATGCTTTTTTAAGATCTAGGAATACTCCAACTGAATACTCTTTATTTTCAATGGCTGTTGATATTTTTTCTGTAAATTCCATTAGGGCATATGCAGTTGTCCTCTTGTGTCTGAACCCATATTGCTGCTCACACAATAAATCATTCTTTAGTATGAAGTTGTCAGTTCTCTCATAGAATATTTTTTCAAGTATCTTGGAAAATTGCGGTAATAGTGAAATTGGTCTATAGTTTGAGAGTTCCCCTCTGTCGCCCGTCTTGTATATCGGAATTACTTTAGCTATTTTCATTGCATTGGGAAATATACCTGATTGGAGAGACAGGTTACAGATATACGTCAGTGGTTTTACTATGCATTCGATAACAGTTTTGACTAGTAGCTTGTCAATACCATCACAGTCCATAGATGTTTTACTTTTGAACGATTTAACAATTTCAATGACCTCTCTTTCGTCTGTGTTCTTTATGAAGATGGAGTCTTTTACTGCAGTGTTATTGCATTGTATCACCTGTAGGCACCGTAGTGGGTATTTCTCGAGCCAAATTAGGTCCAATGTTAACAAAAAAATTATTAAATTCATCTGCAGGTGAAGCTATATTCACACTCTGAGTCGTTTTATTATTTTTTGGAATATTAGTTGGGTAGCTTGTATTTCTGCTTTTATTTCCAAGGATACTGTTGAGTATTGTCCATGTATTTTTAATTTTGTCTTTGTTTTTCTCCAGTTCTTTACTGTAATAGTCTCTTTTACTACATCTTATTATATATGTTAACTTATTTTTGTATGTTTTATACCGCTGCTCTGCTTCTTTTGTCCTTTTCTTTAGGAAAGCTTTATATAATAAATTTTTCTTTTTACACGCCTTTTGTAGTCCTTTGGTTAACCATGGCTTATCAGCAAATTTGTGTTTAAGCTTTTTTTTTTACTAATGGGCAGTTTTTTTCATAAAGAGTGGTTACAATGTTTATAAATGTGTCATAGGCTTCATTTACATCTGATACATAGACTTCTGTCCAGTCTTGCTTCAGCAAGTCCTCTTTAAGAGAATTGATTGCATTTGGTGATTTGTGTCTGAACGATTTTGAAATTTTTTCTGCGTTGGGCCCTGTGTGGCCATGGATAAGTGCAAAGGTTGGCAAGTGGTCACTTATATCATTTATCAATAATCCACTTTCTATTTTCTTATCGATAACATTGACAAACAGGTTGTCAATAAGTGTAGCAGAGTGAACTGTGATTCTACTAGGATGTGTTATTGTGGGATATAGACTCATGCTGTACATAGAGTTCATGAACTCTGTAACTACATTTTGTTGATGTGGATTCAGT
Organism: Pholidichthys leucotaenia; assembly: GCA_020510985.1. Lineage (NCBI taxonomy): Eukaryota > Metazoa > Chordata > Actinopteri > Cichliformes > Pholidichthyidae > Pholidichthys > Pholidichthys leucotaenia. The sequence goes on along the minus strand of CM035840.1, from coordinate 326,967,065 downwards.
AAATCAATATTGAAATCTCCACAAATTGCTACCATTTTCTTACTAGTAATATTATTGTACAGCTCGACTAATTTATCTCTGAATGTCTCAATGCAAGTTCCCGGCGTTCTATATATGCAGCTTATGATTAGATTTTTTGTTTTGTCTAGGTCAATCTCAACAGTAACACATTCCAAAATCCCTGGTAGTGCAGAGGACATTTCATTTACAAGCTTACACCTATACAAGTCATCAATATACAGTGCAACACCACCACCCTTTTTTTGAGTTCTGGTTAATATAAAACATCTGATATCCCTCTATTGCCATCAGGGGAGCCTGTTCTTCATTAAGCCAGGTTTCAGAGACTGCAATAGCTGTGAATTTTCTGTCTAGCTGTTTTAAATAGTCCTGAATCTGTGGAAAGTTTTTGTTAAGACTTCTGCTATTGAAGTGTATTACTGACAGTTTACCATCTAATTGCACTTGACTTTTGAATTGCTTTTCAGTGTAATATTCACAGTGGTTATGAATATTATTGAAAAAGTGGTTATCAGGATCAATATCATTCTTCATCTCTTGTGGTTTATGTTCAGCATAGTGGCATATTTGTGACAACAATCTCCCTTCTAGGGTGGCAAGACGGAAGCCTTATAAAGAAAAACATCCAAGCCCGGCTACATTTTGCAAAAACACATTTGAAATCTTCCAAACGCATGTGGGAAAATATGTTAAGGTCCATTGAAACCAAGGTTGAACTTTTTGGCCATAATTCCAAAAGGCATATTTGACACAAACACAACACTGCTCATCACCAAAAGAACATCATACCTACAGTGAAGCATGGTGGTGGTACCATCATGCTTTGGGGCTGTTTTTCTTCAGCTGGAACTGGGACCTTAGTCAAGGTGGAGGGAATTATGAACAGTTCCAAATACCAGTCAGTGTTGGCACAAAACCTTCAGGCTTCTACTAGAAAGCTGAAGATGAAGAGAAGCTTCATCTTTCAGCACGACATTGACCCAAAGCACACATCCAAATCAACAAAAGAATGGCTTCACCAGAAGAAGATTAAGGTTTTGGAATGGCCCAGCCAGAGTCCAGACCTGAATTTGATCGAACATCTGAAGAGGGCTGTGCATAGGAGATGCTCTCGCAATCTGACAGATTTAGAGCCTTTTTACAAAGAAGAGTGGGCAAATATTGCCACATCAAGATGTGTCACACTGATAGACTTCTGCCCAAAAAGACTGAGTGCTGTAATAAAAGCCAAAGGTGCTGCAACAAAGTATTACTTCAAGGATGTGCATATTTATGCAACCAGGTTATTGCAAGTTTTTTAGTTTTTATTTTTCCCTTAAAAGATTTCAGTTTCTTTTTAAATTGGGTTGTACAGGTTATAGGTCACATTAATGGTGTAAAAAGTTTGAAACTGATTTATCTTGGTCTCATTTTTTACATCACAAAAACATGCCATTTGAACAGGGATGTGTAGACTTATTTTATCCACTGTAGATACTTTATAAGATATAACACTAAAGAAGCAGAATATAAATATGAAAATATAAAAATAAATTAACTAATATTACAAAGAATAGCAAAGAACGAGTATTATAAAAAGTTATCAACTTTTGAAATCAACAACAGAATCTCCAAAGCCAGCAGTGCGTTTGGACGGCTCAGGAAGACGGTTTGGGAGAAAAGAGGGAGCCGTCTTGTTGCCAGACTCAAAATCTATAGAGCAGTAGTCCTTACTACTCTCCTGTATGGTTGTGAAGCCTGGACCGCATACAGACGAGATGAAAAACAGCTGAACCATTTCCATCTAAGATGCCTCTGGAAACTCCTGAATATCTGATTGTCAGACAAAATCTCCAACACTGAAGTACTGCAACAAGCCAATATCCCCAGTATCATCACCTCATATGTAAGGCCCAACTCATATGGATAGGTCCTGTTATTCGCATGCCTGAAAATCGCCTCCCCAAGCAGCTGCTCTACGGGGATCGCTGCCAAGGAAAGCTCTCTGTTGGAGGGAAGCGCAAACGATTCAAGGACAGCCTGAAGGTTTCCCTGAGAGACTTCTCTGTAGGTGCAGAGAAGTCACATGGCGCAGCCTATTCACAGCGGAGCTTGCTTAGCTGAAGACAATAGAACCAATGCTACAGAGAAGAAGCATGAGACATGCAAGGCCAGAGCTGCAAGCACCCAGCACTCCACCCCCACCCACATGTGTCCCAGTTGTGGAAGAGGATTCCATGCCCGGATTGGCCTCATCAGCCACCTTTGGGCACATCAAACCAGGATCTTCCAACATCTGATGAGGTCATCTTCGACCACGAAGGACGAACAACAACATATAAAATTTTGGTACAAATTCACTGTATGGTTACACGCTCAAAATAAAATGAATTGAATTGAAATTGAATTGTTATTAGAGGGTTATTATATTGGAAGGTATATGTACCTAATTTATATTTTATTTTCCTCAGACTAAGCCATCAAAGAGAAAAACCTTTTAAAATGGCAAGAATAAAGTTGCAAATTTAGAAGAAGCTAGCCTATAGGGCTAGACCACTACCACACTTGGGCCAGTCTGACCATTTGTCCCTGCTTTTAAATCCTGCTTACACTCCCCTCAAGAAAACTGCTCCTGCCATAACAAAGACTGTCACACCTTGGTCTAAGAGTGCGTTCACACCCAACGCAAATGGGTGGCGCGAATCCATACAAAGGGAATGGGAAGACGCGAGTACGCGTGAATTTGCGCAGTCACGTGTTTGCGTCTCAGGCTACCTAGCTAGCTAGCTGCTAGCTTTGAGATTCTGTCATCACCGGAGTAAAGGTATTACCATTGCAGAGTAAACTAGTTTGAAAATTTGACTCACTCGCCTGGACACTCAGGAGGACCAGGAGCCCTTCAGCTGAGTCGGGATGTCATTGTTATTTACCCACGGTTTCCTGTCACGGACAAGCTAGCAAACTAGCAACGTAAACACTCCTCATCTTGGGAACTCTTAGAGGCTTGAGACAACATTTTCAGGTGAGTTCCTGGTCGGATAATGTAAACATAAGCATGACATTAGTTTGGGAATTTCCACAGCAGGTTGAACACAGCTGCAGAAGTTTAAAAGGCAACTTTGCCTGTCTGCATCTCACTCAGAAGGGGGATTCATGCCTGTTCGCGTGTTTACATTGAGTTATAATGTAATCGTGCCACGCAAAAAATTCACCCGTTTGCGTTTGTTGTGAACGCACCTTTATAAGGGTGCCTCTCAGCAGCTGCAGGACTGTTGTGATAGGACCAATTGGGATGTCTTTGAACATCAGGACTTGGAGGTGTTCATGGACTGTATATTATGCTACACTAAGAACTGCAGGAACACCGTCACAGTGGACAAACACATCCGGGCCTATCCCAATCAGAAGCCCTGGATGACCTGGGAGGTCCAGGGGCTATTAAAGGAGAGGAACGTCGCCTTCAGGTCTGGCGACAGGGCTCTCTACTGCATGGCATGAGCCATCCTGAAGAAAGGCATAAGAGAGGCCAAATAAGATTACAGGAGGAGGATGGAGGATCACTTGGGCAGTAGCAACAGCAGGCAGGTGTGGCAGGGAATTCAGCATCTCACCAACTATTAGACCAATCTCGGAGCTGCTGAAGGTGATGCCTCATTGGCACAGGAGTTAAACCTCTTCTTTCCCCACTTTAAGGTGAAACCCTCAGAGACATCCACATTACATCCCAAGCCCATAGCAGCTTAAACATCAAAGGAGAGGAGCACGAGGTAAGGTGCACGCTGCAGGCCATCAATCTGAGGAAGGCTGCTGGACCCGCCGGCATTCCTGGACGAGTACTGAGGGGCTGCGCTGATCAACTGGCTGGAGTTCTCACAAGGATTTTTGGTCAGTCCCTGGCTCAGTCCTTTGTCCCACCCTGTCTGAAATCCTCCACCATAATCCCTCTGCCAAAGAAGCCCCACATTTCTAGCCTTAATGACTACTGGCTAGTTGCACTCACTCCAGTGATAATGAACTGCTTTGAAAAGCTGGTCTGGGGTGACATTACATCACATCTGCCCCGAAGCATTGACCCTTACCAGGTTGCTTATAGATTGAACCGATCCACAGAGGGTGCTGTTGCTATAGCCTTCCATGCTGCATTGTGCCATCTGGAGCAGCATGGGAGCCATGTGTGAATGCTCTTTGTGGACTACAATTCTGCATTCAATACCATCCTTCCACACAAACTGGTGGCCAAACTGGGGGACCTGGGGCTTCCATACTCCATCTGGACATGGATCAACAACTTCCTGAAAGGTCCCAGCCAGAGGGTTAGAGTGGGCTATCATACATCAATGGTCCTCAGCCCCACCATCACCTCTCCCCAGGGCTGTGTACTGAGCTCCTTGCTCTATACCCTCTAAACATACGACTGTACCCCTGCGCACCACAGCAACACCATTATGAAGTTTGCTGATGACACCACGGTGGTGGGGCTCATCTCTGGGGGTGATGAGTCTGCCTACAGGGATGAGGTAGAGCAGCTGACGGTGTGGTGCAGACAATAATTTGCTCCTTAACATCTTGAAGCGCAAAGAGCTCATAATATACTACAGGTGGAAGGAAATGGACATTGCACTGCTAATCATCAGCAGGAATTGTGTGGAGAGGGTGTCGCTTCCTGGAAATCCACATTGGGGAGGGCCTGACCTGGAGTGGGAAGAGCACTGAGCAGCTGAAAAAGGTCCAACAAAGACTATACTTCCTGAGGATCCTCAGGAGGAACAACATCACCCAGAAACTGCTGGTGTCCTTTTATAGATGCTCCATCGAGAGCTTAATGACAGTGTATGTGCGTGTGGTATACCAGCTGCACAGTAGCTCAGAGAAAAGCACTCCAGAAAGTCATTAACATGGCTCAGAAGATTGCTGGCTGTCCTCTCCCCAGATTGGAAGACCTACACTTTCTTGTCTCAAAAAAGCTCAGAACATTATAAAGGACACTTCCCACCCTGGTCACTCCCTGTTTGAATTGTTGCCATCAGGCAGATGATACAGATCAAGGTAAGGACAAACAAACTCAAAAACATTTTTTATCCAACTGCAATAAATATAATAAATGCAGTTATAAAGTAGTTAGATGCTGAAGGTGTATTAAGGGGCTGTGCAATGCCAAGAATGTATGCCTGTGCTTGTTTTATGACAGGAATGTGTGATTGTATGTGTGTATGCTTGTAAGCCTGTGCTTGTTTTTATACATTTTTATACTGAGCTATATTTTATATATTTTATGAATGACGCTCTGACTGGATGGCACTTTAAATTTCATTGTATATGTGACAATGACAAATAAAGTTCTATCTTCTTCTTCTTCTATAAGATTGAGGGGGATAAGGACCTGAATTTGTGTAATGCTTTTTCTAGTTACAAAGACGACTCCAAGCGCTAAACTAATAGCTACACTAACCCTCTATTCTAAGAGCCTAATGATACCTAGGGTCACCAGTTTACCTAACTACATGTAGTAGGGCTACATGTCTTTGGATTTTGGGAGGAAACTGGAGCCCCCGGAGTATACTCACACAGCACAGGGAGAACATGCAAATTCTGCACAGAAAGTTTCCCAACCCCTGCCAGCCTGGGGATTCAAACCTGGAACCTTCTAGCTATGAGGCAACATTAACCATGTTTACATGGTCACAAGTAAACCAATTATAATCAGCTTTCTGGAGTAACCCGATTATTCAAACTGTCATGTAAACAGAGTAATCCGATTACCTTTACCAGTTAAAGGCTATTATCAGTTTATGAGAAAATGGATTAACATACCTAGTTTATTTGCTCAATAAACCGTTTACTCGGTGCATGTAAACATCATTAGCCGTTTATTACCTTTATCAGTTTACTCCAGTAATCAGTTTACTCGTCACCATGTAAACAGGGTCAGTGTTAACCACTGTACCACCATGCTGCTGAAATCGTTGCAAATGCACAGCAAAACTTTTCTTGTGCAAATTTGTGTCAAACTTGTTACAAGAATTTGCAAATTTATAAGGAACATATCCTAAATTTATAAGAAAATGTAATAAGATTATAAAAAAAAATTGTCTCAAAAATCATAAACACAGAAATTGTTAAACATTTCAGAGAACCCAGTCACAGGGGATGCACAAGCCAGTGTACTACTAGTGCCAGTCCCAAGCCCGGGTAAATGGGGAGGGCTGTGTCAGGAAGGGCATCCAACATAAAACCTTTGCCAAATCAAACATGTGGATCATGACGATTGAAACTCATACCGGATCAGTCGAGGCCCGGGTTAACAACGACCACCACTGGTACTATTTATCGACAGGGTGCCGGGGGAAATTGGGCTACTGTTTCAAAATTTCAGAGAAAAACTCACAAACTGTTGAGAGTAACACCATTACTCAATACTCAAATAATTTTTGGTGACTATGCTTATATATAGTTGAGTACAATTTTAGGCTTCTCTACCCACCTTTGGCAATGACAGTGTCCCCCAGTGTAGACCATTTGTGACCCATACTGGCAAAATAAGTTGAATGCGCACTGCGTCATTACAAGCTGCAGGCAGGAGAAGTCATAAATCATGACTCTTTTTTTGTTTGGTAGCGGAAAGTCCCGGGAAAAAAAACCATGAGTGCCTGGTATCATTGGAAAGCTTAGAAAACGTACTTTCTAAAAATACATATGTTTTTCTGGAAGATGTAACTCCTGACCGATCGAACACAGGTTTTAAACCTAGCCAAAATATAAACAAATCTGTTATGTTGGAATAACATGAAACTGGAGCCACATTCAACTGAGCACTGAATCACCTTTATTATAGAAAAAACAGCTCAATATATTCCAGCCGTAGCCCACCTGACGTCATCACTCGCAAGCTCCAAATGTCAAATTCCCACACAACATCCCCCCTCAAAAAACACGAAGAACCCCCAGAACATAAGTAACAAATGTCATTTCCCTTTTTTTTTTTAACTGAACACTCAAAACTCAGTCAACTAAGTGCGTCTGGGGCGTCTGGGTAGACTACCAGAATGCCCATTCATGTTGGGGCGGATTATTCTCCCGCCCATTCCCAACACACATTTGCCAACACTGTCTTTAAAACCTAGTCCTCCACGTACCTGGGTCTCTGATGTATTCTTGCCGAGCACCCCCTAGAAGGGGAACCTGCTCCAGATGCCATTGGATGCACCTGCGAGTCCCTGACCCCCCCATCCTATAAGTCCCAACTCACACCAGTCCGTTCCGCCATAGCTCCTGGACTCTGGGCAGGCAAGGACTTCCTGAGTCAGCTGGAGTGCCATTGTGACCCGTCTGAGAGCTCGAACGTGCCTCGGCCCTGCCGCCTCACGATCTGTAGGGGCCCCGTTCAGACAGGTTGCAGCTTATGTGTGCGGTTGGGGTGTTTAATCCAAACCTGATCCGACACCTCCAGTCTGTGGGCCCTCACCCTGAACTTCCTGTCGAACCGTCATTTCATCTTTCGCTGTTGGGCAGCGACTTGGTCCTGTGGAGGGTCTGTGCTCCCTGGAAAAAGGGTTGTAGATGTCTCAGTCGGTCCAGAGGCAAGTGGAGCTCCCACCCCAGCATGAGTTTCGCCGGGGAGCACCCTGTCGTAACATGGGCCGTTGTCCTGTAATGGAGGAGTGTGCTCTGGAGGGCCGTCTGGAAACATGAAGCCATCCACCAAGTGGGCTCTCAGCCCGTTTTTCAGAGTCTTGTGGAAACACTCCATGCCCCCATTGGCTTGGGGATGATAGAACATGGTTTTGATGTGCTCCACGCCCCTAACGCCCCAAAGCTCCTCAAACGCCCCAGAGGTGAACTGTGGGTCATTGTCTGTAGTGATGGCATCTGGGAACCCCCATCAAGCGAACAGTGATGAGAGGAAATCCATAACCACATCCACCGTGACTGAATTAGTAGGCAACACCTCCAGGCTTTTAGAGAACAGATTGTAGACCACAAGCAGAAACCAGCTGTTCGGAGGTGCTGCATGCAGTTTGCCACAGATGTCTAATTGGATGTGCTTCCAAGGTCCGTCCGGGTACGGTAATGGTCACGGGGGCGCGTGGTCCACCAGTCTTCCCGCTCTCCAAGCACGGGACACAGTTTTTTACCATAGTTTCAATGTCCTTATCAATACCAGGCCACCAAACTGAATCCCTGCAACGCTGCTTCACCCTGACCACACCCAGGTGACCCTCGTGGAGCATCACCAGAACTCATGATCTCAGAGACACCGGGATCAACGTGCAGTGTCCCCTCGCTACACACAAACCGTTCCAACAGCTCAGTTCATCCCTAAACCGGTAAAAAGGTGCCAGCTCACCCTGCACTTTTGTGGGCCCACCCCCCTTATGACTGAGCACAGTTGCGACAATGTGGGGTCCCGTTCCGATTCTGTCCAGAGCTCCTGGAGGGATACCATGTCCCGTAGGGGTCTGTGCAGCGTGTTAACCAGATCCGATTCCTTGGGATCGTCACTGTAGTCGTCTGGTTGCACGGTGTTGGCCGTGGCACGGGACAGGAGGTCCGCCACTACGTTCTCTTTTTCAGGGATGAACTGGGTAGTAAAGTTGTAGGCCTTCAGCTGCTCTGTCCACCTCTGGATCCGTAGGGGTCTGTGTCCTGAGCCCGTCATCTCCAGTAGTGTTGTCAGCGCCCGGTGGTCCATCCGCAGTGTAAAGTGGCACCATTAGAGGTAGATGTGCCACTGTTCACACACCCAGACACAAGCGAGCGCTTCCCTCTCACCCACGGCATATTTCTGTTCAGCCGCTGAAAGAGACCTCGACGCGAACACCACTGGGCGCTTGGTACCGTCTTGCACCTGAGACATAACCGCCCCCACCGCTGAACCAGATGCATCACAGGTCACAAAAGTCAGCCATTTTGGATCAAAGTGAGCCAACACTGAGGGGGAGGTGAGTTGGGACTTCAGCCTAGTGACTGCCGCTGAGCAGGCCAGGGTCCGCTTCCATGGTACCTGTTTCAGAAGAGCCTGGAGCAGTTCGATTGTCTCTGAATAATGGGGAATAAAACGTCTGTAAAAGTTCACCATGCCCCAAAACAAGGAAATCTGTGCAGGTGTCGTGGGATCTGGGAGACGCAGGACCACATCCATGTTCGAGTGCAGGGGCCTGAGACACTCGGCCACCAGCCAGAATCCCACAAACTTGATGGAGTCCACCGCGAAAATGCATTTTTCCCCATTCAATGTGACTACGTGCTCCTGTAGCACCTCCATCACTTGTCCCAAACGACCATCATGCGCCTCCCGCGATGTGCCGTGGACCACAATGTCGTCCAGGTATGCCACCACACCCTTGAGGCCGGCCAGAATCGTGGACATGACCTTCTGAAAGCAGCTAGGCGCTGAGCTCAGACCAAAAGGTATGCAGGTGTACCTGAAAACGCCCATGTGGGTCACGAATGCTGTCAGGTTCCTGCTGGCTGGGTGAAGAGGCACTTGCAGGTAACCCTGGCGGAGATCCAGTTTTGTGAATACCCTTCAGCCGTTGAATGTTGCGGTGAGTTCTTCCATCGTAGGGAGTGGGTATTTGTCTGGCACAATCGCTTTATTCACCATCCTAAGGTCAATACACGGCCGGATGCCGCCCGTCTTCTTCCTGGCCACCACGATGTTTGATATCCAGGGTGAAGCGTCCACCCTCTCGATGACGCCAGCTTTGAGAAGTCTATTCAGTTCTGCCATAACATCATCCCGCAGAGTGAGGGGAAGCCATCGTAATGGTTGGATTTTTAGCGTCACGCTTGGATCAATGAGTGGGCAGTGGTAGAACGCCTTGATGCATCCAAGGCCAACAAACAACGGCGGCCAGCGGACATGCCATTCAGGGAACACCGACAGCACTGTTGAGCCCTCTGGATCCATAATGGAGAATCCCAGTTTCCCCAGCAGGTTGATTCCCAGCAAGTCGGCCCCCTGGCACGAAACCTGGAAGGTGAATGCGAGAACGATCTTTAACCCACATTTCACAGAGAAACTGACTGTGCCCGCCATTTCAATTTCAGCGTGACCATACCCAAACATTCTCATTGATGATTTTGCCCAGAAAAAGTCTTTTCAATGTAGCCATACTTAATATGGACTTACCGGCTCCTGAGTCCACCATAAGCAGCACATCAACTCCTTCCAGCTGCAGGACATACTACTTTAACGGTCCCTTCTTTGCACCCACTACACACACCTGCGTCATTCTCTCGGGCTCCGCTGCCAATGGTTTAGCAATGATGGTACAGGCCCTGTCCCATTCCACAGTCCGCCACCTTTTAGGGGTCCACCGTGAAGAGTTAGCTACATTGCTAATGGCTAGACTTGGAGAGAAAACTTGAGTAGCTACGTTCTTTTTAGCTGGCAGGCCTAGCTAGGCAGTGGACTCAACCCGCCTAGTCAGTTCAACCACCTTCTCTAGCGTGAGGACGTCAGCTTGTCTTTCAGCCACTCGTTGTTCATACCGTGGACTAGCTTGTCTCGGACTAGCTCGTCCTCGATAGGCCCAAAGGCGCACTCCCTTGCTAAGCTACGGAGTTCCATAATGAAGGATTGGGTGGGCTCATCAGCTCGCTGTCAGCAGTCAAAGAATTTATATCTTCGCGCCGTGATGTTGGAATGGTCCCTGAAGAAACAGTCCATTAAGTCCAAACCTTCATTCAGTGAGCTGTTGCCACCCAGCCCAAAAAATATCCGTTGGCCCTCCTCACTGAGGCAGTGATGGAGTAGGCTCCTCCGTCTCTCTTCAGACCGGCCGTGGCCACATACACCTCGAATATCTCCAGCCAGCGGCTCCTGGTATGACTGGCATGCCTGGAGACTGCAAAAATGGAGGTGGTGGTCTAATGCACGCTCCCATGGTTTATTCTCATTGCCACAATGTTGTGTCAACATGAACATGAGACCGGAGCCGCATTCAACTGAGCACTGAACTCCCTTTATTATAGAAAAAAACAGCTCAATATATTCCAGACATAGCCCACCTGACATCATCACCCACAACCTCCCAGCCAGGCTATGACAAGCCCCAAATGTCAAATCCCACACAACAAAATCGTATATTAAATTGTATATTTATATTTTTTTTAATCGTATAGGATGCTTCCCAGCAGTTGCAGGATTGCTTTGATAGGACCAACTGGGAAGTCTTTGAACATCAGGACCTGGAGCTGTTCACAGATAGTGTGCTGTGCTATATCAAGAACTGCATAAACACTATCACAGTGGACAAACGGATTCGTATCTTCCCTAACCAGAAGCCCTGGATGAACCGGGAGGTCCAGCAACTGCTGAGGGAGAGAAACATCGCCTTCAGGTCTGGTAACAGCGAACTCTATAGCACAGCTCGGGCCAACCTGAAGAGGGGCATCAGAGAGGCTAAGGCAGACTATAGGAGGAGGATTGAGGACCATCTGGACAGCAATAATAGCCGGCAGGTGTGGCAGGGCATCCAGCACCTGGCCAACTATCGAACTAATCCGGGAACTGCGGTAGGTGACCTCACGCTGGCAGAGGAGCTGAATATCTTCTTTGCCCACTTTGAGGTCGCTGCACCTGTCTCGGCCAACCTACACCAGGCCCACAGCAGTACGTTCCTCATTTTGGAGGAACATGAGGTGAGGCGCACCCTGCGGTCCATCGACCCAAGAAAAGCAGCGGGTCCGGATGGTGTCCCGGGACGTGTGCTGAGGGACTGTGCAGATCAGCTGTCTGGAGTCTTTACTAAGATTTTCAACCAATCCCTGGCACAGTCCACTGTCCCATCCTGCCTGAAGTCCTCCACCATAGTCCCCTTACCCAAGAAACCTCACATCTCCAGCCTCAACGACTACAGACCAGTCGCACTCACCCCGGTGGTGATGAAGTGCTTTGAAAGGCTGGTCCGTAGTCATATCATAGCAGCCCTGCCCCGCAGTCTTGACCCCTAACAGTTTGCCTACAGAGCGAATCGATCCACAGAAGATGCGGTGGCCACAGCACTCCATGCCACTCTAGCCCACCTGGAGCAGCAGGGGAGCTTTATGCGGATGCTCTTCGTGGATTACAGCTCTGCATTTAACACCATTCTTCCACACAAACTGGTGGTCAAGCTGGGAGACCTGGGGCTTCCTCAGGCCATATGTATGTGGATCAGCAGTTTCCTCTCTGGTCGCAGACAAAGAGTCAGGGTGGGCCATTATACATCTACGGCCCTAAGCCTCAGTATCGGATCCCCCCAGGGCTGTGTGCTGAGTCCCCTGCTCTACTGCCTGTATACACACGACTGCACCCCCGCCCATCACAATAACACCATCGTGAAGTTTGCAGACGACACTACAGTGGTGGGTCTCATTTCGGGGGTGGGGGTGGGGACGAGTCTGCCTACAGAGATGAGGTGGTGCGGCTGTCGTCATGGTGTAAAGATAATAACCTTCTCCTGAACACCTCTAAGACCAAAGAATTGATAATAGACTACAGGAGGAAGAAGACAGAGATTCTCCCTCTCATCATCAGCAGGGACTGTATAGAGAGGGTAGCTGACTTCCGTTTCCTGGGAGTCCACATAGAGGAGAACCTGTCCTGGAGTGTGAACACCTCTGAGCTGGTGAAAAAGGCCCAGCAGAGACTGTACTTCCTGAGGATTCTCAGGAAGGAGAACATGACACAGAGACTGCTGGTGTCCTTTTATTGAGCTTTCATTGAGAGCATATTAATATACTGTACAGTGGTACCTCTACTTACGAACGTCTCTACATATGGAATTTTCAGGTTACGAGACGCCTCAACGGGAAAATATTGCCTCTAGTTACGAACGAAATTTCAGGATACGAAAGGCAAAAAAGTACGCGCTCCTCGCAGCTTCCGTAGTTTACCGAACGTAAACATACCTGTAGCTGCTCTGCCATTGGCTATCGCCTAGCATCTTCCTGGTATCCCATTGGCCACGAAGTTTTTTTTTTTTTCAAAACTTTATTAAGAACAAGGTGAAAGTTTTACGTGTGTGTACAGTACAGAATTAACATTTATTCGCTATGGGCCCCAAGAAAGTGACGGAGATAAGTGGAAAAGGAGAAAAGAAGAGAGTTTTTTTGTCCATACAAACAAAGAAAGGAGATAATCGAAAGGTATGAAAAGGGGATGCGTTTGGTTGATCTCGCCAAAGAATATGGCCGTAATACGTACATCAACGATCAGCACGGTATTAAAACAAAACGAAGCACTTACAAGCCGACAAAAGCAAACGTCCTTGGATCAGAACATGAACCAAAGAAGGCAAAAGGTGACGACGTCGACGACGATAGCAGTTAAAGGGTAAATGAACATAATTTTTTATTATTCTTTCTCTTTTATTATTCTCTTTTATTATTCTTTCTCTCGTTTTAAACTCTCATTTTATGTTTATTGTGCAGTAATCTAATTGTAACATGTATTTGTTACATGTTTTGATGCGTTTTTACGATTTATAAAAAATTTATGCCCGAATTTTGGGGGCTTGGAACGGATTACGGCATTTACATGTAAAACGCGCCTCTACTTACGAATTTTTCACGTTACGAGAATTCTTCCGGAACAAATTAAATTCGTAAGTAGAGGTACCACTGTATATGCATTTGGTACAGTAGTTGTACAGTAGCTCAGAGGAAAGCACTCCAGAGGGTCATTGACACCGCCCAGAAGATCATTGGCTGCCCTCTCCTCACGCTGGAAGACCTACACCACTCCCGTTGCCAGAAGAAAGTCCAAAATATTTTAAAGGATACTTCACATCCTGGACACTCATTGTTTGAACTACTGCCATCTGGGAAATGATATAGACAAATGAACACAATGACAAACAGACTCAAACACAGCTTCTATCCAACAGCAATAACCATTCTGAATAAAACGAGGAAGTAATGTGCTAAATGGACATGATTGTATGTTGTTGAATGCTTTTTGCAATGACTGTGTATGCGTGATGTCCTGTGTTGATGTCTGTGTGAATGTGGCTAATTATTTATTCTTTTTAATTATTATTTTTAACTGATTTTTAGTAATTTTAGGTCTATGTTTTTTATAATGGGGCAATGTTTTTATAAATGGGGCACTGACTGGAGAGCACTTTGAATTTCGTTGTACTTGTGACAATGACAATTAAAGATCTATCTATCTATCATATTTCCGGGTCCCTTTTGGCACACTTTCTACAAATTAAATATCATTTTGAAGGTCTTTCAATACAGAATATGGAAAAAAAGTTACCTCAGTTTTGATAATTTCCTCAAAGTGACTCATTTTGCCAGCACGAGTCACATTTACTGTATGTCTTAAACATTAAAACTAATTCCTATGTCACCTTTTGAAATTATATGACAATCAATATGATAATGTTCAAGCTGAAGTGTAAAGTAACTCAAGTAAAAGATAGTAGATAGTTGATACAGTAGTGTTACAGCTTCTCTGCATCAGACTCTAGACTTGATGGCCCCTTTAAAAAAGAAAAAGTCCAATCAGAGATTTCTAACCCCGTGGTTTAAAACAGAAACTTGTAGCTTAAAACAGAAGACTCGTCAATTAGTAAGAAAATGGTGTTCCACTAAGTTAGATGAAATCTATTTAGCTTGGAGAAATTATCTTTTAATTTATTAAAAAAAAAAAAAAAATCTTTTAGAAAAGCTAGAACAAGTTATTACTCTGCATTAATAGAAGAGAACAAGAATAATCCCAGGTTTCTTTTCAGCACTGTAGCCAGGCTGACAAAGAGTCAGGACTCTGTCAATCCTCGTATCCCCCTAGAGCTTACTAGTCAGGACTTTATGAACTTTTTCAATCATAAAATTTCATCTATTAGAGATAAAATCTGTCAGATTCTTCCCACCATAAACTTAAATACAGTAACTACTACAACTCCTTCAATTGACATCTGTTTGGATCAGTTTACTCCGATTGACATTTTAGAGTTGTCTTTTAGACCCTATTCCTACCAGGTTATTTAAAAAAAGTCTTCCCATTTATTGGTAGCCATATTCTTCAAAGAATCAATTCTTCTTTAACATTAGGCCATGTACCGCAGGCTTTTAAAGCTGCTGTAATTAAATCCTTACTCAAAAAGCCAACGCTGGATCCAGGAGTTTTAGCTACAGTAACTATCGACTAATCTCTAATCTCCCTTTCATTTCAAAAATTTTAGAAAGAGTTGTTGCTACGCAATTATTTGACCACTTGCAGGGAAATGGTTTATTTGAAGAGTTTCAGTCTGGGTTCAGAATCCATCAGAGTACTGAAACAGCCTGAGTGAAGGTCACTAATGACCTCCTTATCCCCTTAACGCCTGAATTTATTTCCAATTATGAGAAAAAAAAAATTCACTTGTGTTTTTGCTTTCAAGTAGATGCTAAATTAAGTTGAGAAAGTTAATTTGACTATAGCACATAAAATAGATATAATTTTAGGTATGATGCAAATTAGTGACAACAGGCATCTATGGTAAAAAAAAGGTAAAAAAAGCACCTGTTCCCATCTCAAGTATGAAGAATCTTTTATTTATGCAACAAAGTTATTTTCAGTATTTTCAACTCTCATGACTGCCAAACTATAACCCTAACCCTAACCCTAAACCTAACCCTAGCAATCCGGAAATGGATGGTGCTCCGTCTCTGACTGTTCCTACGAGAAACTAATGGTTGCAAAAGGTTCCTAGGTATGTGTTGGAAGTGCTCCAACCGGAAGTGGAGGAATACAGATGGTATTTTGGTTGCATTTGGAGTGGAAGCGGTTTGATGCGAATTCGCAACAACAGGCGTCAAGGGGTTAATGCATCTGATAATGGACTTGTTTCTGTACTTCTCTTTTTAGATCTTAGTGCAGCCTTTGATACTATTGACCATGATATTCTACTTGATAGATTAGAACACTATGTTGGACTTAATGGAACTTCGCTGCAGTGGTTTAGATCTTATTTGTCTGATAGGCTTCAGTTTGTTCATGTCAATAATGAGTTTTCTTCCAACTCTAAGCTTAGTCATGGAGTTCCACAGGGAATTGTGCTAGACCCTACTCTTTTTAGTTTATATATGCTTCCGTTAGGCAACATCATTAGAAAGCACTGTATACATTTTCATTGTTATGCAGATGACACACAATTATACTTGTCAATGAAACCAGATGATAGTAATCAATTAGCCAAGTTAGAAGCCTGTCTTAAGGAAATCAAAGCTTGAATGACTTGTAATTTTCTGCTATTAAATTCAGTATGACTGTCTGACATTAAATTCAGATAAGACTGAAGTCATACTTGTTGGTCCAAAAAACCTTAGAAATACCTTTCCAAATCAAACTCTTAGTTTGGGTGCGGTTACGTTTTCTCTGAATAGTTCTGTGAGGAACCTTGGAGTTATTTTTGATCAAGATCTGTTTTTCAAATCACATATTAAATTTGTTTCTAAGACTTCCTTCTATCATTTGCGTAATATTGCCAAGATTAAGAGCATCTTGTCTCAGAGTGATGCTGAGAAACTGATCCACGCTTTTGTTAGCTCTAGATTAGATTATTGTAACTCTTTATTATCAGGTTGTCCTAAAACATCTCTAAAAAGTCTTCAGTTGATCCAAAATGCTGCTGCAAGAGTTTTAACAGGTACTAGAAAGAGAGATCATATCTCTCCGGTTCTGGCCTCCCTTCATTGGCTTCCCATAGAGTTTAGAATTAAGTTTAAAATCCTTCTTCTCACTTACAAAGCTCTTAACAATCAGGCCCCTTTTTTTTTAAAAAAAAAGATCTGATACTACCCTATCGTCCTAACAGAGCACTACGCTCCCAAAATGCTGGATTACTTGTAATACCTAGAATCTCCAAAAGTACAATGGGAGGCAGAGCCTTCAGCTATCAAGCTCCTTTCCTGTGGAACCAGTTAACAATCTGGATTTGAGAGTCAGACTCGATCTCTGTTTTTAAGAATAGGGTAAAAAACTTCCTTTTCGATATAGCCTACGATTAGGGAGGGATCATGTGTCTCTAAACCCTCCCTTAGTCAGAATCAGAATCAGAATCAGAATCAGAATCAGGTTTATTGCCATTGTTCATGTAGTACACAAACTAGGAATTTGTCTCGGTACAATGCTGCAACATTAAACATGATAAGATAAGATAAATAAACTATACATGTAATAAAGTGTAGGATAAGATTAAGTGATACTGGTCAACAGTTAAAATATATATTAGCCAGCAGCAGATACTGTGGAGAACTATATAGTGCAGTCGGTAATGCAGGAAGAAAACAGTGATGATTGACATGAGTCTGGTTGAGCTGCTGTACATGGTGCACGAGAGTCAATAAGTCACTTAGTGTTCAGCAGTCTAATGGCAGAGGGGAAGAAGCTGTTCATGTGACGGGAGGTTTTAGTCTGGATGGACCGAAGTCTTCTACCAGAGGGGAGGGGGGCAAACAGTACGTGACCAGGGTGTGAGGGATCGGCTATGATCCGGCCAGCACGCCTCCGGGTCCTGGAGATGTACAGATCCTGGAGAGATGGGAGCTTGCAGCCGATCACCTTCTCAGCAGTGCGCACGACGCGCTGCAGCCTTAGTCTGTCCCTGGCAGTGGCTCCTGCGTACCACACGGTTATGGAGGTGGTGAGGATGGACTCGATGATGGCTGTGTAGAACTGCACTAACATCTTGGTGGGTAGCTTGAGCTTCCTCAGCTGCCGCAGGAAGAACATCCTCTGCTGGGCTTTTTTGATGAGTGAGCTGATGGTCAGCTCCCATTTGAGGTCCCTGGTGATGGTAGTGCCTAGGAAGCGGAAGGAATCAGCAGTGGTGATGGGAGAGCCTGAGAGGGTGAGGGGGGGCAGAGGAGTAGTGACTTTCCTGAAGTCTACAATCATCTCCACTGTCTTCAGAGCGTTCAGCTGCAGGTTGTTATTGCTGCACCAGGACGCCAGCTGGGCCACCTCTCTCCTGTAGGCGGACTCGTCGCCGTTGGAGATGAGCCCGATGAGGGTGGTGTCGTCCGCAAACTTGATCAACTTGACAGACTGGTGGCTGGAGGTGCAGGAGTTGGTGTAAAGGGAGAAGAGTAGGGGGGAAAGTACACAGCCCTGGGGTGATCCGGTGCTGATGCTAGTATAGTCTGAGACAGTCTTTCCCAGCCGCACATGCTGCCTCCGGTCCGTCAGGAAGTCGATGATCCACCTGCAGAGGGAGTCAGGCACGTTGAGCAGGGACAGCTTGTCCCGGAGCAGAGCGGGGCGGATGGTGTTGAATGCGGAGCTGAAGTCCACAAACAGGATCCTGGCGTAGGTTCCCGGGGAGTCCAGGTGCTGCAGGATGGAGTGGAGGGCCAGGTTGACTGCATCGTCTACAGACCTGTTGGCTCGGTAGGCAAACTGCAGCGGGTCCAGGAGAGGGGTGGTGATGGACTTGAGGTGGGACAGGACCAGGCGCTCAAAGGACTTCATGACTACAGAGGTGAGCGCTACAGGTCTGTAGTCATTAAGTCCAGTGATCCGTGGCTTCTTGGGGACAGGGATGATGGTGGAGGATTTGAGGCAGGACGGCACGTGGCATAACTTAAGGGAGGTGTTAAAAATGTCTGTGAATACAGGAGCCAGCTGTTTCGCACAGAGTCTCAGGGTGGAGGGAGACACGCCGTCTGGGCCGGGGGCCTTGCGCGGGTTCAGTCTGGAGAACTGTTTGAGCACATCCTGCTCACTGATGATAAGGGGAGGGGGGGAGGAGGGGGGGGTGCCTTAAATGAAGTAGCGAATGTGGAGGCTGTGGAGCTGGAGGGAGGGGGGGAGTTGGACACAGATGACGAGGTGTCAAAACGGGCATAGTGTTGGGACAGTCTTTGACAAAGGGCTTTGTCATCCTGACCTTTAGGAGCCTTAGGTCGATAGTTGGTGATTTGCCTCAGTCCTCTCCACACGGAAGCCGAATCATTAGCAGTGAACTGCTGCTGGAGTCTCTCTGAGTATAGAGATTTAGCCCTCTTCAGCTCTCTGTTAAACCGGTATTTAACCTCCCTGTAGCAGTCCCTGTCTCCACTTTTCAGCGCTGCTTCCTTCTCCTTCCTGATCTGTCTGAGCTTAGCTGTGAACCAGGGTTTGTCATTAGAGTAACTCACCCTGGTGCGTGATGGAAGAATGTTCTCTTCACAAAAGTGGATATATGAGTTCACAGTGTCCGTGTACTCATCCAGATCATGTGTGGCTCCTTTAAGCATGCCCCAGTCAGATATTTCCATGCACGTTTCCAGCTTCTCCTCAGCATCACTGGTAGTTCTGCTGCTAATAGATTTAGACTGCTGGGGGACCTCCAATAATGTACTTGGCTTCACTCCTTCAATGTTTGCTCTCTATATGTCTGTTCTTTTCATCTTCTCTATCCCCTCACCCCCCAGCCAGTCGCAGCAGATGACTGCCCCTCCCTGAGCCTGGTTCTGCTAGAAGTTTCTTCCTGTTAATTGGGAGTTTTTCCTCTCCACCATCGCCAAGCGCTTGCTCACAGGGGATCACCTGATTGTTGGGGTCTTTCTGCAATTGTGGGGGTTTCCCCTGCATTTGAAAGTGCTATGAGATGACTATTGTTGTGAAATGGCACTATATAAATAAAGTTGAATTGAATTGAATTAAAAGTAACATTACCTTGAGTAAAAATAGTTTTTAAAAAAAGTCGGTAAAGCAAGTGTTTTCACTGACAGGCAATTAATGGGAAGAAATTCAGTGACATCACCTGCTGATGAGACTTCCTGGAAAGAAAACCTACAGTCTTGGCCCCCCATGGCACATGATTTGAGGCCCCTGCTCTAATATAATCCAAATCATATGAAGAAACAATAATAAATCAAATATTTCCTGGGTCACAAAAGAAGAACAATGATTTCAAATCTGTTGAGAAGAAAAACCAAGCTCACATATCCCATGCATCCCCATATCAGAGTTCTCACTGAACAATATAATGCAGGCCTTCATCTGATGTGAATATAAAATTGGCATGTAACCAGAAGAATGAATGTCTTTTGCAATAGAAGAAAGTTCATAATCAAGCCCTTTTAGTTGCTGGTTAACCTTGTTACGTGTGGCCCTCGCGAGCCACACAATGAGAGCCGAGGGCGAGCCAGTGAGTTTGCGATGTTTTATTGTGATAAGGGAAAGGAAATAAGGAATACGGCCTCATGGGGCCAAAAAGCACAAATAACCATACAGGTGGAACACTCACATCTAATGTAGAATGAAGAGCAGGAGGCTGGTGCCAGGCGAAGGGGTTCCAGCCTACGGTGAGCGAAGTCACAGCCCCGAATGATCGGAGCTGCTCCCTTTAATACTCGTTAGTAGCGCCTCAGCTGATGAGGGTTAATTGGGCTCCAGCCGTCTCATATAACTGACAGCTGGGAGCCCGCTGAGACGCTGTCACAGTAAGAGCCGGGCTGAGGGGGAATATGGCCTGAGCGCCGGATGACACGGCGTCTCACCCCATATGACAGGGCCCCCTCCTCACGGCCGGACTCCGAACGGCCCGTAACACCCAAGACACCCCCCCCACACACACACACACACCTAGGGTGGGCGGAAGGGGCGCAGGTCAGGAGGGAGAGAATCAGAGAAAGGAAAAAAAACAATCGACAATAAACCAATACAGAGTACGAGGGAAAAACCCAAACACAATACTCCATAAAACACAACATGAGAGAGAGAGAGGAAAAAAAAAAAACATGTAGGCAGAAGATAATTGTGGAAATAACAGCCCGAAACACAGGGAAAAAAACCCACAGTACTCCATAAATCACAACATGAGAGAGAGAAAAAAACCCATTTAGGTAGAGGATAATTGTGGAAATAACAGCCCGAAACACAGGGAACAAAAAAAACACAATACTCCATAAACCACAACACGGGTAAGAAGAAAAAAAAAAACATTTAGGCAGAGGGCAACTGTGGTAATAACAGCCCGAGACACGGGGGGGGGGGGGGGAAACCCCCCCACAATGCTCCATAAACCATGTACAGGCAAATACAAAGAAAATCAACCCCGGAGACCCCAAAATGAGAGGAAAAACTCCCAAGGGCAAAAATTAACCATTACAGCCATCCCTCAAACAGGAGGGGAACCCCCCCCCCCAAAAAAAAAAAAATCACGCTAAACGCGGAACAGTAATAAGGACTAAGCTGTACCCACCCAAACACAAGCACAGCAAAGTAAATTCAGTTCGGGGGGTCTCCCCGCACCCAGCGTCCATACCGCTAACAGGGGTGAAGGGAAAAGTTCTGGCGGCCTACCCGAACCCCAGGCCAGAAGACACAGTTCCTCGGGAGGCCGAACCAGATCGCCGAACAGGAAGTCTAGCGGGTCGGGTGGCTGCACAAACTAGCCGAATGGGCACAGCAGACTCTCCGGCGGCCGACCCGCATCGCTCAACCACCAGGCCCGTAGGGAAGAGAGAGAGGTCCAAATGGGCCCTAGTGGAAGAAGCTCAGGGGAGAGCTGATGACGAGGTGGTCCAACGTTAGAAGGTGGAACACTCACATCTAATGCAGAACGAAGCGCAGGAGGCTGGCGCCAGGCGAAGGGGTTCCAGCCTATGGTGAGCGAAGTCACAGCCCCGAATGATCGGAGCTGCTCCCTTTAATACTCGTTAGCAGCGCCTCAGCTGATGAGGGTTAATTGGGCTCCAGCCGTCTTGTATAACTGACAGCTGGGAGCCCGCTGAGACGCTGTCACAGTAAGAGCCGGGCTGAGGGGGAATATGGCCTGAGCGCCGGATGACACGACGTCTCACCCCATATGACAAACCTTGCAGGTTAAACCCTCATTAGTTGCATCTTTAAATCAAACTTGCCCAAGGTAATGATGAGTTAAATCTTCTGTATATACTTGAAGTCAATCCAATGAAAAATAGAAGTAGAAGCTATTGTGGTGACAAAATAAAACAGACTGAAAAAAGTACAGAAGTACCAAACATTTCTAGTTACTTGCATGGAATCTAAAATATGATAATGGAACTTTTGTAATAAAATCATGAAAAACCAAATGAAAATGTTCATGATATTCTGTTTTTTAGATTCACATACATGGGAAATTTTACATACTGAACATAAATAAATCACTTGCATGCTTATCAAATTGTCTTATGTATGCATACAATTGGTACTAACTGCCATGGGCACTCAAATTTCCCTACTAATATAAGCATACATGTACTTTTGGTGCATCTGTGTTACTGGTTAAAAGTCAGTATGAGTATGTTTCTAATAAATCCACAAAGAGGAAAGCAATTTAGTGTCACTGATGCTGAACATGTCAGTGTATCATACAATCATGTGCACTCAGAATGGATGTTATGTGAAAAACATCATCCACCACCAGAGATACAAACATCAATATTTACACGTCTGTCTGTGGGATCTGGTTTTGTGGCTGCATGTACACACAGACATGACATTTAATATTTATAAGAAGTCATCATCATCATCATATGGATGATGTTCATGATCACTCCGTCATTTTTCTGCTGGACATGAGTGACAGCTGGCAACTGATAGTGAAATGGAAAAAAAGGTCAGAGAAAATTGACAAATATAAGCCAAAAGACAAATTACTATTTCAAAACAAGAATGTGAAATTATCTTTCTGCTCACCAGCTAAGGGGACAGATAAGAATCAACAGGCTAGCGACCTTTTGTTGACCATAAGAAGAGTTTGCTTATTTATCATTTACTGTAAACATTAATTTAGTACATTTTATTATCAAAGAAACTAAATAATTTGATTCAAAAAGGCTTTTAAAAAAATCGAGGCCAAAGCAATAGTTGTATCTTTTGTTTCAAAATCAGGACCATTGAGGAAAAATATCTACAGATCCTGAGAAGAATGTTAGTATTTTATAGGAAAAATTCTCCCCACTTTATATAAAATAAGGCTTTTAGTATAAAGTCGACAATTTGCAGGGGGTTGGGGGTGTTGTTAATATCAGTAACAATTTTCAAAGCAACTGAGCAGCACAGCTTTGTCTGCATTATTGACAACACAATAAAATCATAATACTACCGCCTTTACAACCTTTAGACTTCAGAAGGTCTAATTACACATTGTAAGGTAAGGTGAAACTCTGCAATTCATTTGTAGTTAAAGTTAATGGACAAGTTGATGGACTAATAAAAGTTGTGTTCCAGCATACAAATAATGCTGCAATACGGGGTCCTTGAGAAACGGTAATTAAACAGATTGCATTTTGTGTCTTGGTAGATTTGAGTGACATTTTTGTGATGGTTTTATTCCAATTTGCCCTCATACCCCATTTGCAAGGTGTGTATTTATATGTTAATTTCCCTTTCAGTCATTCACACAAACAAACAGCATTTCAATTTAAAGTTAATGCCTTTATGCCTCGTTAGTCTGTCAGTGTGTCTGTGCAGCCCCTAAAAGTGAATGCCCCTACAAGTACGCAAGTGGTTGCAGTGAACTGTCACCAAAGGAAAGAATTGAGCCTTTTTTTCTTCCTCTGCTACAAAACAGCAAAAGCTCCTGTTCGTCTTGATCATCATTGTATTCACATACCTCTATTGCTTCTGCCATTTAAAACGGCCACCATCATGCTCTTCTTTTGTGTTTGGATTGCAGCTGTTCAAATTACTTTGGTGGCTCTTGGCTGCCACCAATAGTGTGGGCATGTGAACTGCAGATTATATTCAATGCACATGCGTGAAACATGGCTGCTGAGCGGCAGCTGCAGTGCTCAAAAACCACTCTGAATATTGCTGTGTACGCAAACGCAGTCTGCAGAATGCGTACGTTTTCCCCTTGCAGACATACACAGAGGCATCAGCACCCCCTGGTGCTTTTATTTACTTTTCTTTAAGTCACTCAATGTTTGCATGCATAAACTGGAGGGATGCATATTTATTATTTAATATAGCCGTTTAATCAAAACAACTACCGTTTTGTTTTTTGTTGTTGTTGTTTGTTTGTTTGTTTGTTTTTTCTGAGGGTAACTGTGATTGTAGGTTGGCTGAAGGTTTGTTTCGGGTGGTGCAAAAGGTGTGGCAAAGGGCTGAACATTAATAAATCCTGTTAAATCCTCATAAAGCAAACTCAAGTGCTGCATATCATGGGGGTTTTAGCAAGTTTGGCAAGAATATCTTGTTCTGCTATAGCATCCACTGTATTCTTATGCATTATTAGGGTTTGGCTACAGCACTATAAATGCCAACTTAGGTTAATATTAGTAATTTTTCTGTTCCTCTAATTCTTTTTAGTTATACTTGTTTTGAACAGAGATCTGTGTTATAGGCATAATTTATAGACCCATTTTTAATGTAAATGTCCCTTTCCTTTTTGCCTAACTGCTCAGTCGGAAAATGAACATTAAAACCAGCTGACTATTGCTCTGTTGTTTAATGTCACAAAGCTTTACACCAGGTATGTCAAACTCAGGCCATGGAGGGTCAACACCCTGCAGGTTTTTATTTCCTGCCACTCTCTTCAGCAGGCAAATCCAATGAATTACAGTGCATCCAGAAAGTATTCACTGCACTTCACTTTTTCCACATTTTATGTTATACCCTTGTTCCAAAATGGATTAAATTCATTTTTTTCCCTCAAAATTCTACACACAATACCCCATAATGATAACATGAAAAAAGTGTTTTTGAGATTTTTGCAAATTTAATAAAAATTAAAAAAAAAAACTAAGGAACAACATGTACATAAGTATTCACAGCTTTTGCCATGAAGCTCAAAATTGAGCTCAGGTGCATCCTGTTTCCACTGATCATCCTTGAGATGTTTCTACAGCTAAATTGGAGTCCACCTGTGGTAAATTCAGTTGATTGGACATGATTTGGAAAGGTACACACCTGTCTATATAAGGTCTCACAGTTGACAGTGCATGTCAGAGCACAAACCAAGCATGAAGTGAAAGGAATTGTCTGTAGACCTCCGAGACAGGATCGTCTCAAGGCACAAATCCCCGGAAGGGTACACAAAAATGTTTGCTGCTTTGAAGGTCCCAATGATCACAGTGGCCTCCATCATCCATAAATAGAAGAAGTTTGGAACCACCAGGATGCTTCCTAGAGCTGGCTGGCCATCTAAATTGAGCGATCTGGAGAGAAGGATATTAGTCAGAGAGGTGACCAAGAACCCGATGGTCACTCTGTCAGAGCTCCAGCATTCCTCTGTGGAGAGAGGAGAACCTTCCAGAAAGACAACCATCTCTGCAGCAATCCACCAATCAGGCCTGTATTGTAGAGTGGCCAGATGGAAGCCATTTCTTTGTAAAAGGTACATGGCAGCCCGCCTGGAGTTTGCCAAAAGGCACCTTAAGGACTGTCAGACCATGAAAAACAAAATTCTCTGGTCTGAGACAAAGCTGAACTCTTTGGGGTGAATGCCAGGTGTCACATTTTGAGGAAACCAGGCACCACTCATCACCAAGCCAATACCATCCCTACAGTAAAGCATAATGGTGGCAGCATCATGCTGTGGGGATGTTTTTCAGCGGCAGGAACTGTGAGACTAGTCAGGATAGAGGGAAAGATGAATGCAGCAATGTACAGAGACATGCTGGATGAAAGCCTGCTCCAGAGCTCTCTTGACCTCAGACTGGAGCGATGGTTCAGCTTTCAGCAGGACAACGACCCTTATCACACAGCCAAGATAAATCAGGAGTGGCTTCAGGACAACTCTGTGAATGTCCTTGAGTGGCCCAGCCAGAGCCCAGACTTGAATCCAATTGAACATCTCTGGAGAGATCTGAAAATGGCTCTGCGCCAACGCTTCCCATCCAACTAGATGGAGCTTGAGAGGTGCTGCAAAGACAAATGGGTGAAACTGCCCAAAGACAGGTGTGTCAAGCTTGTGGCATCATATTCAAAAAGACTTGAAGCTGTAATTGCTGCCAAAGGTGGATCAACAAAGTATTGAGCAAAGGCTGTGAACACTTATGTATGTGTGATTTCTTAGTTTTGTATTTTTAATAAATTTGCAAAAATCTCAGAAAAAAAACTTTTTTCATCTCATTATGGGGTGTTGTGCATAGAATTTTGAGGAAAAAGTGAATTTAATCCATTTTGAAATAAGGCTGTAACATAACAAGATGTGGAAAAAGTGAAGCGCTCTGAATACTTTTAGGATATACTTTAAGTTCCATTCATTGATGATCACTAAAAACACCTGTTTTAGTGGCTGAGTGGAAAGAAAACCTGCCGGGTCTTGGCTCTTTACTATTGACAAGGTTCAAATTACTCTGTTTGCTTTATAAACTTCATAACAGTGCAGGTGCAAGTTACAACACTCTGTTGCAGTAGCACAGACCTGGGTCAATTTTTTTTAGTATTGGATAAAGCTCGGCTTTTCTACTGTATACTATAGCGTGTATATAAATATGGACAATGTGGCACCACTGTCATAATCTGGGCATGATCCTATGATTACGCTTTATGTTCATTTTTGTTCTCACCGTGAATATGTTATGATAACTATCTGCATTATTTGTCTTCTGTACTTCCCCTGGGTCCCCTGTGATTGTTGTTGTGCTCCCCGGTCCTTAGTCTGTCATGTCGTCCCTGTCATTATTGTTCTCTGTGTCCCCCCTTGGTCTTCTGTGTAAGTCTTGTGTGTATCCCCTGCGTTTGTTTACCTATTGTTCCCAGGCCCTCATGTCTCCCGTGCTCAGCCCACATTCTCACTTTGAGTTTTGTTTTACCTTGAGTTCTTGTTTATTATGATTATCGCTATGGTCTTAGTTTTGTCCTGATTATCCTTACCTTAGTTTTCCCTGGTCCTGCCTTTTAGTATTATTATTATTATTATTATTATTATTATTATTATTATTATTATTATTATTATCTCAGTTATGTCTTTGTTAATCCTCCCTGCCTCAGTTTCTGTGTTTTTAGTCACTGCCATCCAGTGTTGGGAGTAATGCGTTACAAAGCAACACATTACTGTAACACCACTACTTTTGCAGTAACGTGCTGTGTAACAAAATTACTGTTTAAAAATTCAGTAATGCGTTACAGTTACTGAAATTTTATCAGATGTGTTACTTGCGTTACTCGTTTTATTAATATGGATAGATATTTTAGCGCAAACAGACGATCATACAACTTGCAGTTACTAGACACCCTCCTCATCAGCTGCAAACTGGGGATGAATACACAGTTTCGGTGGCTATTGGCGGGAAAACTGCCATCCCCAGCGCCTCAAGCCACTGGAGGTTGTCATGCCAAAGGCAGAGGCAAGCAAATAAATATAAACTGACCCTACCGTGGCTGATGCAGCAGTCACACAGTCTCCTCCGCGGGTCCGTTTCCTATCCTGCCCCAGTTCACATCACAACCCGGCGGGGATAAATGCCATGGAGGTGGTGACTTCTCATATCGAGCCCTGATCACCTGTTGTCCGAGCGGTAAGTAGCCCCTAACAGCTCCTACCTCTGTGGTTAAACATGAGTATTTTTTGAGCAAGAAGCTCGCATTTAATGTCCGCATCAAATGTATTTAAAGTTTTCTTACGCACCGAGAAAAAGTAACTGTGATTTGGTGCAGTATAACTTCTTCTAAGTGGTGACCTTTCATTTATCTGTGCTTTCTATTTTATTTTATCTTATTCATTTACATGCTGCTGTGATATGCAACAATTTCATGGAAGTAAATCCTCTAAATATGCATTTTTAATGGGCTGGTCCAGGGGTGTCAAACATAGGGCTCGTGGGCCAAAAACGGCCCACCAGGGGGTCCAAAATTTTCTCTGTGAATTTACAGCTTTATTTCTAGTAAATTTCTGACTTTCTACTGATTACAATAGTTTATGCAAATCTGAAACATTTTTTCTCTGTAAGATGCGACTTTCTTTCTCATCAGTTTTCTTTTTCTTCTTTTTTCTGAGAACAAGGGGCCCTTGATCTTGTTGTGCGCAAGATGATTTAAGTATGCATTTAAAAGAAATGTGAAGTTACTTTTCCAAGTAGCTAGTTACTTTAATCATGCAATAACTCAAAAGTAACTCAGTTACTTTTGAAAAGAAGTAACTAGTAACTGTAAATAGTTACTATTTTTTAGTAACTTGCTCAACACTGCTGCCATCATGGTTCTTGTTGTGCTCCAGTCCATGTCAGTCATATCCTGTTCATGGTCATGTCTCCCCTGGTCCTTTGTCATATTTCATGTACATGCCCTGTCTTTGATTGTCTGTCCTGTCCTGCCCGTCCTGTTCTCCACACCTGTGGACACCTTCCCTCATGTGTGCTCCTGTTTAGCCCCGATTGTTATCCCAGCTGTTCCGTGTTCCCTTAATTATCAGTTATCCTATTTATATCAGTCTGAGTTTGTGTTCTGGTGTGGTGTCATCGTCTGTGTAACCTGCCGGTGTTCCTGTGTTTTATTCAGTTCTCTGTGAATTAGTTTATGCCTAGTCGGCTTTGTGTAAGTTCCAGCACCTGCGGTTTTGTTTTTCATTATCTTTCGCTACTAGATCATGTTACACTGTAGTTCAGCCTGTATAGAGAGTCCTTAACTGCCCACCGGAGGAAGCCATGACAACCACGTATTACATTCTAGGTAAGTAAAGCGATACTTCCTGGATTTATGATACTGCCATCTAGTACTTTTGGAGCCAGAGTCTGTACTTAGTGACTATGAAACAGAACCATGGTGTTGAGTTCCTACCCAATACAGCCACTCATTACAGCTCCCTCAAACACAATCATGACCAGTCTCATTTGTAATTGCACTCCCGATTTTTATAGCATAAAAATACACATTAAAACTGAACTGATCCAAAAAAAAATAAAGACCTTAACATAAATAAACATAAGAATGGCCAATGAGGACAAAATCCATCTTTTGGAAAAAATACTCAAAGGCTTTTTGAAGAGTTTGTTTGCAAAAACTGATAAACACCACTTCCATGAAAATTTCACTCTTTACAAACAACTGTTAGCATTACCTACTTGTAGAAGTTCAAATAGTTTTGTCTCAAAAGCTGATATGTCCTATGTTATAGACACTACAAATTCATGTTTTTTTTCAAAAGCTAATAAATGCCAGGAGCGTTTTTTTTTTTTTTTTTTACAAAAGCAAATAACTCCACAGGGCAAATCAGCACTTGTTATTTGGCTCACATGGCTCATCTTGGCTGCATTCTGGGTCTGCTCGCTCTGACTGATTTCCTTGGCTGTGTTTGGAATGTTCACTCACTCACTCCCTCCCTACTCGCTATATAGTGAATTTAGATATAGTGGACTATACAGTAAACTCAATATAACAATAAAATTAACCGCTTTCGGACACTACTGGGCTTGTTTTCGCGGCACGGTTAATGACGACATCACGTAAGAGTAAAATGTAACAGACTAACGGTGGTAAAAAAATGAATACCTGTTGATGATTCCCCATACACTGTGTAGTAGCGCACGAAGGAAAAAAATGTAAAACCCAATTGCAGGAGTAGGACGTGCATTTCATTGACAAAATCCCAAAATAGCCAGTCCAGCTTACAGTCACAATCACAAACTGAGAGTTGAAATGATGCAATACAGGCCACCAGACAAACAGGGACTGTGCCCGGACGCACAGCAGCCCAGGGAGAGGGAATGCCTAGTGCCACAGCGTATCTGTCTGCACGGAGAGAAAGGCAGACATAACTTGCAGCTGCGGCGATCCAGGGCGGTCCGTGCTGTCTGGAGGATTGGGGGTGAGACAGGGTCAGCCGCTAACACCAAGGAAATGCACAATCTTGAAATGCTAGAGAAAATGGCAAAGTCAGGCTGAATGTAAATGTAGGTAGTAGAAACAAACATACAGGGAAGAACACGATGCCATGTATGAAGTTGAATACTCCGACGGTCTCTTCCTACTAACGCAGCGTTTATGTAATAATGATACTAACGAGAGAAGAGACTGCCGGTGTGAGGAAGCGTGGGCTGACCAATAGTTAACACCATGTGTGTATGTGTGAGTGTCTGAGCGTATGAATGGGAGTGAAAGAGGTGCATGCGTGTACGTGTGTGAAACACCCAATATACACAGCTGATGGCACTGACAGGAGGAGGAGGCATGCCTGAACTGTCAGGGAGTGAAGGACCCAAATAGCTCCCTGAAGCGCCTGATGGAAAATAGGGCAAAACCAACCATGGGTCAGAACTGGGTTTGGAACCACCAAACCCAGGGTCATGACAACCTGCATGCAATTTGTTGTAAATATTGTTGTATCTGGGGTGTCTGGGAAGGGATAGTACCTCTGTAGGGGGTGCTTGCCATGTCCTTTTTAGGACAACTCATTCTACATTGGTTCCCACCTGGCACCCAACTCTCACCTTTGGCTCCTCGAAGCTGTAGCATGCGCAGCAGCCACACCCCAGTAAACCGCTTTGGCAGGCGGGCTGAACCAGGTGAGGGTAGCCGGTCAGGTCTCAAACCCTCCGGTGAGTTAAACAGGGTATGCCTACCCAAGTATGTGAAGACTGTAGTTGGCGGATTGAGCGGATGAGGTCATCTTTTGTCCCAACGGTCATGAAGGAGGCAACAGCAGGTGTTGTGGAACGCAAGGGCATGGCAAGGCACTATAGACGTTGTGGTCATCCACTGCAGCCGAGGAAGTCCCTGGTCATGACTGCTCTTTTTGTACCACCAGATCCTGGCTTTTGAGGCCGAGAAAGTGGGATTGCCCCTGTGCATCGACTTTCCCACTTTTAAAAAAACTTTCCCGCACAGGTTTTCCTCATGTGTGTTAGTCCGCACAACCCTACAACAGTCATGCGGCGATGGGGAACGAGTGAAGCAACAGGTGGAAGTGACCACTGGCAGTTGTAGCTTGAACTCTGCACGCAGGCGGCTTGGTGGCAATAGTCGTTCTCCTTCTGACCCCGGGACAACAGTGGAGTTCGGCATTCCCCCAGGCGACTGAGCAGCCTCTTTAGGACAGCACTGCTCACCCTCACATGAGGAAGGGGACTAGAAAATGTGTCCCAAACAAATGCTTGTCCCTTCCAACTGGCCAGCATACCGCGGCCGGCAGTTCTACCCCCCAAGTGGTCAAAACTAAAGAAGAAAGAAACTAATTCTTGGTGCGTGGAATGTACGCATGCTCATGGACAGAGAGGCCTCCTCGAGGCCTGAGAGAAGAACAGCCCTCATTGCAAGGGAACTGGCCCGCTACCGCATTGACATCGCAGCCCTCAGCGAGACCAGACTAGCCAAAGAAGGATCTGTGGCCGAACTAAAAGGTGGCTACACCTTCTTCTGGAAAGGCAAGGCCAAAGATGAAGAGAGGATCCATGGAGTAGGACTGGCCATCAAGACAGCTTTTCTCAAGCAACTTCCTGACCTACCAAGGTCAGGTAATGAATGGCTGATGAAACTCCGTTTCCCCCTTAACTGTAACCGGCACGTTACCTTCATCAGCGCATATACCCCAACTCTCACCAGCAGCGATGAAGTGAAGGAAGCCTTTTAAGAGGAACTCAGTACCCTCGTGAAGGACACTCCCCCCAATGACAAACTCATTCTGCTAGGCGATTTCAACGCCAGAGTCGGAACAGACTGCTATAACTGAAAAGACGTGCTGGGGCCACACGGCACTGGAAAATTGAACTCCAACAGCTTGATGCTCTTGAGCCTTTGTGCTGAAAACCACCTCGCTATCACAAACACACTGTTCCAGCAAGCAGACAAATATACTGTAAGACAACATGGATGCACCCAAGATCCAAGCAGTGGAATTTGATAGACTTTGCCATTTGCTGTCAGAGAGACATCTGTGGTGTCAGGATCTGTTACAACCCGAGTGCTGGTTCTGTCTGCACTCGGATCTTATATCATTTCCAGGCTTTGACAGCAGAGGATTCCTTCTAGCTCCCCGGGCTCTTATTGTGACAGCGCCCGGTGGAGCTCCCTGCTGTCAGAGTCAACAGCTGTGCTGCATTCGGGGTCATTAGTGACCGGGGTTAAAAGCAGGCACTGAATGCTCCCTGATGCAGCAGTCTCTGTTAAAGTTCCTGTTATACTTCCCTGTTAAGGTACGTTCTGTTATGACACGTCCTGTTATACTACGGTCTGTTAAACTACCTTCTGTGAGACTTCACCTTCGTTACTACATCGTCTGATGCATCGGGCGTTCCCCGGCTCAGACGCTGTCCATTCATCATTCATTGTAAGTTATCCTGTGATTGTCCTACCTGCACTGTCGTGTGTGTTACCCTCTGTTCCTGCACCTCTTAATAAAACATCACTGCAACTCACTGGTGACTGCTGGCGTCTTATGGTGGCTCGTGAGGGCCACCGTGACAGGATCACAAGAGCCATGTGCGGAGCAGAGTGTTGGATGGACCACCGTCTAGTCAGATCCATCCTATCTCTGCATATTGCTCCAACACACCGCGAGACGCCAAAACTCATCAGGCCAGCGTTCAAAGTCGCCAAACTTAACAACCTCAGTGACGTAGTGAATTTGCAGAGCGACATAGTGAATTTGCAGAAGATCTGGACTGCCAACTGATTGCCCATGGACTCCTGACTGGCTGCCCAACACAAAGGTGGGAACAGTTTAGAGCACTGGTGACGGAGTCAGCAAAAACCACCATCAGCCCCAGGAAATGAGTGCACCAGGACTGGTTCGACCAGAACAATGAGAACATCAAGACACTCCTGGATGACAAGCAGAAGGCCTTTGTTGAGTGGCAGAATGACCCCACTGTAGCTCATGTATTTTTACCTACATATGTATAAGCACTATGGGATGCTTGAGATTGCATGTGTGGATTGACCTCACGTCTTAGATGGGACAATATGTCTGGACCGCCTGTGGATAACAACAAGAAGATGGAGGTACGGCGATAAGGAGCTGAAAGGACTTCCTGACCTCCTGGGGCCCAGGCGGAGGACTGAAGGGCGCGGGGGGAGAGTTATTGTCAGTAGGGGGGTTGACTGTGATATGTGATTCTTCCTTCGTCCTTGTGTGTATAAAAGAGAAGGTTTTGACTCAGCTCCCTCTCTTCTGTTCTTGAGAGATAGCTGGGGATGTGATCGCAAGAATAAAACCTGAATTAAGAAATAATTCAGCCTCGTTTTTTCACGCTCCCCACATTGGTGACCAAGAGACGTGAGAGAATGCATAGAAGGGATTCTCCTGATGCAGACTCGCCGGAGTCTGCCCAAGCGAGCACCGTCTCCATTAAACTGCCAGAATTCTGGCAGGACAACCCTGACTCGTGGTTCCTCCAGGCTGAGGCACAGTTCATGCTCGCAGGGATAACGGCAGATGACACTAAGTTTTACCACGTCATCGCAAGACTCGACAACCGCACAGCTCAATGCGTGCGGAGCCTGGTACAGCAGCCACCCACTGACAACAAATACGGCGAGTTGAAGGCTGCCGTCACCGAGTGTTTCACGCCCTCAGCCGAAGAGAGGGCTAGGAGGCTCCTGGCTTTGCACGGCCAGGGAGGGCGCAGGCCAGTCGCCCTGATGGAAGACATGCTGCAGCTGAGGGAATCGGACAACGATAATTTCCTATTTCAGCACATCTTCCTAAGCAACCTCCCGGCACACATGATTTGGCCATAGGGGCGGTCGTGGAACAGCATGTTGCCGGGGTTTGGCAGCCGCTGGCATTTTTCAGCAGATCCTTGAATGAAGTCAAGCGGAAATACAGCACGTTTGACAGGGAGCTGTTAGCGCTCCATTTGGCCATCCGCCATTTCCAGTTTTGGCTGGAAGGTCGGCATTTCACCGCTTTTGTTGACCATAAGCCGCTCACTTTTGTGATGTCCAAAATTTCAGAACCTTGGTCGGGCCGGCAACAGAGGCAACTGGCCGCAATTTCGGAGTTTACCACTGATATTCAGCACGTAGCGGGTAAACTCATTGTAGTTGCAGACTGCCTCTCTCGCGCGGTCACAGCACCGGTGCGCGTGGAGGCAGATTATACTACCGCAGCCGCAAGGCAAAATAGCAGCGCGGAAGCGCACGTGGCCCCAGTTCACGTGGGAATAGATTACGCAGCCGTGGCAGCGGAACAGGGTAGCGATGCGGACGTGCGCGCGCTCCTGTCTGGACCAACAGGGTTAAGGCTGGAGAGCAGGTGTTTGCAAACCGGTATGCCCCCACTAATCTGCGATGTATCGACTGGGCGACCGCGCCCGGTAGTCCCAGCTGCGTGGCGCCGCCGCGTTTTTGACTCGGTTCACTCCCTGGCGCACCCAGGAGTGCGCGCTTCTGTGAAAATGGTAGCGGAGAAGTTTGTTTGGCCGAGCCTGCGCAAGCACGTGAAAGAGTGGGCACGTACCTGCATGGCTTGCCAGCCGGCCAAAATTCACAGACACACAAAAGCTCCCTTAGAACCGTTCCACATTCCGGCCAAGAGATTCGATCACGTGCATGTCGACCTCGTGGGCCCCCTACCGTCGTCGCAGGGGTTCACACATCTTTTGACAGTGGTGGATCGAACCACACGTTGGCCGGAAGTGGTCCCCCTGGCATCGACAACAGCTGCGGAGGTGGCTCGCGTTTTTTTGACGGCCTGGGTAGCACGTTTCGGGGTTCCGTCGGATATTACGTCCGACAGAGGGCCTCAATTTGTCTCTGAGCTCTGGTCAGCGATGGCCAGCAGCTTAGGAGCGAAAATTCATCGCACTACCGCCTATCACCCACAGGCTAATGGTTTATGCGAGCATTTTCATAGGTCTTTGAAGGCAGCCCTCAGAGCGTCGCTTACGGATGCAGATTGGGTAAACAAACTACCATGGGTTTTATTGGGGTTGCGTTCTGCGCCCAAAGAGGATTTAAATGCCTCCCCAGCCTAGTTAGTTTTTGCACAACCTCTCAGGCTGCCCGGTGAATTCCTACCAGAGCATCCGGAGCCGGGGCGCCCCCCGGCTCTGGGGCCACTGATTGGCATGGGAGCAGACACGCTCCCCGTTCATCACACTTTTCTGCGCGTTTTTGTTCCCAAAGCTTTGAAAAATGCCGAGTTCATTTTTGTCAGGCACGAGGCTCCGAGACCGACCCTCCGCCCACCATATGATGGTCCGTATAGGGTGCTGGAATCAGGTGATAAGCATTTTGTGCTAGATTTGGGAGACAGAAAAGAGACAGTTAGTATTGACAGACTAAAGCCTGCTTTTGTGATGAACGACGAGTCTGTACGGGTGGCGAGGGCACCTCAACGTGGCAGACCCCCCAGGGAACACGTCCCTGAGCCCCCGCAGGGATCAAATAACCACTCTCTTCCTCAGTCTGCAGATTCTTTGCAGGACGGCGCCGCAGGGACGGTGAGACCTGCTTACAGCAGATTCGGAAGACGTTTGAAGCCCAGACGGCGTACAGACTGAATTTTAATGTGATCATGTGGTATAGACTATGCTATTGAGGTTATCATGTTTTATTAACTCTTATATATTGTCCATTCTTCGACGTTTGGCGGGGGGGGGGGGTATGTAGCTCATGTATTTTTACCTACACATGTATAAGCACTATGGGATGCTTGAGATTGCATGTGTGGATTGACCTCACGTCTTAGATGGGACAATATGTCTGGACCGCCTGTGGATAACAACAAGAAGACGGAGGTACGGCGATAAGGTGCTGAAAGGACTTCCTGACCTCCTGGGGCCCAGGCGGAGGACTGAAGGGTGCGGGGGGAGAGTTATTGTCAATAGGGGGGTTGACTGTGATATGTGATTCTTCCTTCGTCCTTGTGTGTATAAAAGAGAAGGTTTTGACTCAGCTCCCTCTCTTCTGTTCTTGAGAGATAGCTGGGGATGTGATTGCAAGAATAAAACCTGAATTAAGAAATAATTCAGCCTCGTTTTTTCACGCTCCCCACACCCACTTCCATTTCCAAGCGTGATCACTTCAAGCACCTCCAGAGACAGGCACAAGCAGCACTGCGAAAGATGCAGAATGAATGATGGGAGAAGAATGCAGATGAGGTGCAGAGATATGCCGACATGCAGAATTCCAAGATGTTCTTCAGCGTCATCAAGGAAGTATATGGACCTGCCAAGCCATGTACTACTGCACTCCTGTCGGCAGACGGTTCAACTCTGCTGAAGGAGAAGAGCAGCATCAATACGCGATAGAGAGAGCACTCCAGCTACCTGCTCAACAGGCCCTCCACTGTAGACCCCCACGCCCTCGATCTGATCCCACAAAAACCCACCGTCCACTGCCTCAACCTCCCCTCTACAATGGATGAAGTCTTGAAGGCGATTAGGCAGACCAATTCAGGCAAAGCACCTGGGATGGATGGAATCCCGGTGTAAATATTCAAATCAGCCGGTCCTGTGGCCCTTGAAATCTTCTATTCCCTCGTCACCAACATCTGGGATGAAGAACAACTGCCCAAAGACTTCAGGGATGCCACTGTTGTCTCCCTGTTCAAGAATAAGGGTAGCAAGTTGGACTGCGGCAATTACCGAGGTATCTCCCTTCTATCTATTGCCGGAAAAATACTGGTCCGGGCCCTCCTCAACCGACTGATTAACAACATCTCTGAAGGGAACCTGCCAGAAACACAGTGCGGATTCTGCTCCTTCCGCCAAGTGCAGGAGAAATGTCTAGAACAAAACATGGACTTACATGCGGTCTTTATTGACCTGACTAAGGCTTTTGACACTGTGAACAGGGAGGCCCTCTGGATCATCCTATCCAAGCTTGGGTGCCCAGACAAGTTTGTAAACCTCATACGTCAGTTTCACAACAACATGACTGGGCAGGTTCTCTTAGGTGGAGAGGTATCTGAGCCATTCAATATCAACAATGGCGTCAAGCAGGGGTGCGTTCTGGCCCCAGTCCTCTTCAACCTCTTTTTCTCTTGCGTCCTCAACCATGCCTTCGGGGACTTGGACCTTGGGGTATACCTGCGATACAGACTTGATGGCTCACTGTTCGACCTCCACCGACTGAAGGCTAAGACCAAGGTCGCAGAAAAGATTGTCCTGGAAGCACTTTTCGCTGACGACTGTGCCCTCATGGCCCACACGGAGTTTGATCTCCAGATCATCGTGAATAATTTTGCAGAAGCCTCCCGCCTTTTTGGTCTTACCATCAGCCTCGGCAAGACAGAGGTACTGTTCCAACCAGCACCCGCCTCTACTGTCCTACCCCGCTCTATCTCCATCGAGGGTACCCAACTGGAGACAGTAGACGACTTTAAATACCTCGGCAGCACCATCAGCAACGATGGCAGCCTGGATAAGGAGATCAACGCCAGAATCTGCAAGGCCAGTTAAGCTCTCGGTCGTCTCCAAGCTCGCGTCCTGAACCAGCACAACATCCAGCTGTCCACAAAGCTCCAAGTGTACAGGGCCGTTGTCCTCACCAGCCTTCTCTGTGGATGTGAGACGTGGACCGTGTCCAAAAAACACCTGAAGCAGATGGAGAAGTTCCACATGAGAAGTCTACGGATGATCATGAACATTCACTGGCAAGACCAGGTCACAAACCTTGAGGTCCTGGACTGAGCTGAGATGACCAGCATCGAGGTCATGACTCTGAAAGCCCAGCTCAGATGGGTTGGTCATGTGATCCGGATGGATGTCCACAGGCTGCCCAAGCAGCTCATGTACGGCGAACTCTGCTCTGGGAAGCGGAACCAAGGCAGACCACGCAAAAGATTCAAAGACTGCGTGAAGCTCAACATCAGACACACTGGCATCCTTCCCAAACAATTAGAGCTGTGGGCTATGGACAGGCCAGGCTGGCGCGCCTTCACTATCCAGGCGTGAGACTACTTTGAAAAGAAGAGGCGAGCTGATGTAGCTGAAGCACAGGCATGAAGAAAGGCATTATTACCTGGGCAGTTTCCTTGCCCCTACTGCAGCCGTGTCTGCCGATCGAGGATCGGCCTAAACATCCAGCTCCATGCTCACGCAAGAAGAGGACTTAACACATGAGGGACGGTCATCATGGGATCGATGGACAACCAAGTAGATTGTTGTGTCCATAATGTAGGAATAACGAGTGAGTCTCACCTCGGTAAACAGGAGTTTATTCAGGATAAAGTACAACTATATACAGAGGCTTACGGCACTCTCCTGCTGGCCAGGTGGCTTCACGACGAAAGAGACAGAGCCTCTTCCGCCCACTCTTTTATACCCTGGGTGGCGTCACCACCGGAAACAAGTAGTAGCCACCCCGGTCTATCTCATAACCAACCCAGCTGCCATCTTGCTAATACCAGCCCATTTACAGACATAACGCCCCCCCCCCAAAAAAAAAATGCCAAGCACACAAATAACCCACCCAAATTTATCACCCGAAACATGCACTAATCAAAATATGTACAAAAATAAACAAAACACCTATCCAATTATACAACGAAGGCTGAGGGGCTGGGTAGACCACCAGCGCCCCCCACACTGCTGAGCGGGTTATTCTGCCGCTTGAAAAGGGGAACATACAAACAAAACAATACAGCCATGTTTTTAACTAAAAATAATCCCTTAACAACATCAAATAACACACACAAAATAAAACACAAGACACATTCTATTGGCAGCCCCCCCACCCCAACTCCCACCCCACAACGGGCACACAGAGTATAATAAACAAGGGGCTAGTCAAATAAAACAATCCAATTAAATCAAAGTCCTTCAAACACTTAGAAAAGCCAATCAAAATAAGTCAAATAAACCAGGCAAGCTCTGGAAATTCACTAACACAACTTCACACAGAGCTGCCGCTGGTCAGACTGTAAAATTTAGCACAAAACCCTAATTCACAAAACATATTAAAGCACAGTGCACACACAGGCATCTATGATTTACATGCAAACAACTAAAATAGGTTTGCTACTATGCATCACAATGACGCCTCCCGCACTCATGCTTACTGCCTTCCCTTCTTTTCTTTTTTTTTTTTAAAAAAAAACAATTTATCGGGCCACCAAATAGAAGGCAACATCAAAACAGGACTGAAGAAAACAACACATACATGCAAAATAAAACCCTCAGTCCCCGGATGGATCCCTTTCAAGGCGTCTCCGTCTCTTCACTTTAGGGCTCCTGCTGCGCCGTCTCCTCTCCGCCTCCGGCAGCCGCAGATCACTCGGGTGTCTCCAGACATGAATAGACTTCCACCCATCTGCCTCCATCCGACCGGGCTCCACCTGGAACCACCTCTGATTGTCCCGCTGCTCGCGTGGACTGTGATCTAGATGTACTCGAGCCTCAACCTTGGTCTTCGAGGGAGGCCACTTCCTCTTAATCAGATCACCGGTCCTGTGACAGGCCCCGGACTCCAGACGCTCCATCTTGCGGGCTCTCCTGGGTCTCCTCTTGGCAGTTCGTCGCTGGGAGCGCTTTACGATAACCATGCTCCACGGTCTAGCCCCGTTGTCTCCCAGCATTGGCACTTCGTCCTGATGAGCCTCATCGGGGGTCCCGCCATGCCGTCCGGCACCCTTGTCCAGGGCAGCCTGCGTGACAGCATCGGGTC
Source organism: Pholidichthys leucotaenia (assembly GCA_020510985.1). Taxonomy (NCBI): domain Eukaryota; kingdom Metazoa; phylum Chordata; class Actinopteri; order Cichliformes; family Pholidichthyidae; genus Pholidichthys; species Pholidichthys leucotaenia. Next base: position 326,927,638 of record CM035840.1, on the reverse strand, counting down.
CATCCCGAGAGGGCTCCATGTGGCATGGTGTGTGCACTCCCAAAGTCACATTGTCCATCCAGTCCGAATCCCACACCTCAGCACCCTCCACGGCAGGAACAGGTTGGCCCCACAGTCTACATCCAGACCGTTCTTCACCCAAAACGTTCATAATGGAGAACCCAAGGCTGTATAATACGTTGCAACTCATAACGTTAACACCGGATGCAGAAACATTACTGCGAACAGTGGGCGCCACACTGTCCTTATACTGGGCCTCCATCTCAACATAACCCAAAATAGCCATCCTGTTCCACCTATAACCATATAATTCTACCTGTTGTCTTCTTATCTGCCGGTGGGGAAACAGTCTGTCCATGGTTTCAAGATTCAGGACAGAAATCACTGCTCCCATGTCCACTAGGAGCAGAATCTCAACTCCATCCAACATGACGGTGTAGCTGATCTTCCCTGTTGTCTCCAGGGAGACTGTATGCACAACTGTCGGGGTCTTCTGCACAGCACCTGGTTCTCTCCCACGGCTCCTGCGTACGAAGTTTTCGCACACCCTGGCAAAATGGTTTAAAATCCTGCATTTGCCACAACGCTTTCCTTTCGCCGGGCACACTCTGGACTTATAGCGGTGCTCAGTGGACCCACATCCATAACATTTTGGCGTACCAGGGGCAGTCCTTATCCTGACCACAGAGGCAAAATCATCCTCTCCGCCTTCGCCATCCCAAGTGTCCAGGCTCAGTGCCTTAGCGCAAGACTCATTCTTCTCCAGAGAGGCCCCTTCAGTAAGGCCCCTCACGATAGTCTCTGCTGCCTCATACTATTGGGCAAGATCGACAGCCTCAGCTAACGTCATCTCTCCTGGGTGCATCAACAATCTGGACCGGGCTCCGCCAACTGGTCCCGAATCATCTCGTCCTCCAGGATCCCGAATCTGCATTCCCTCTCCAGCTCGCGGAGGTCCGCCAAGAATCTTTGCACAGGCTTTCTCGACCGCTGGCGGCGCTGTCGAAACTGAATGCGTCTAACAATGACGTTCTCCAGTGCCTTAAAGTACCGCGCCATTAGCTGCACCACTTCATCGAAACTGTCCGCACCTCCATGATTCTCTAGAATCCTCTGCCCTTCCATTCCTAAATTATGTAAATTATGTACCAACACAGCTCACGCACAGAGCTTTTCCATCTCTCCCAAGTTCAGGACAACAAGATAGTTGGTGAAGACAGGGAACCAACGAGGCCACGGCACGAGGGGCTCGCCCGGTGCCTCGAGTAATGGCCGAAAGCTAGCAACAGAGTGTTCCATTACTGCTTTTACCTCGTCGCCAAATGTTGTGTCCATAATGTAGGAATGACGAGTGAGTCTCACCTCGGTTAACAGGGGTTTATTCAGGATAAAGTACAACTATGTGCAGAGGCTTATGGCACTCTCCTGCTGGCCAGATGGCTTCACGACGAAAGAGACAGAGCCTCTTCCGCCCACTTTTATACCCTGGGCAGCGTCACCACTGGAAACTAGTAGTAGCCACCCCGATCTATCTCATAACCAACCCGGCTGCCATCTTGCTAATACCAGCCCATTTACAGACATAACAAATATGTATTAAATCAAATCGTTTTTGCTGAATTATTAAATATAAATACCTTAAGGTAGTTTATGTTGTGATGTGTAGCTCTTCTCTCACTGCTCCGTTGGCTGTGCATTCGCTATAGTACACTATATGGGGAAGGAGTTTCTTTTTTCCAGCCTTATTCCTTTTTTTTTATACCTGCACACCAGTGAAGAGAGAGAGAAACGCCATTTCAATTCTCCTCTATGTCCTGTACCTATAGTAGTATTGACAATAAAATCTTTGAATCTTGAATTATAGCTTCATTATACATTATATTATACCATTTTACTAAGTGGATATGCCTAAATCAGTGTATCAATCATACTACATTGATGCTTATAGACATTCAAGTATGTTCCAGACAAAATACCATGGCTTTCGGGACTTATCTGTTTTTGCAAAAAAAAAAAAAATGGCTTGTGGACTTATCTGTTTTTGCAAAACAATGTACTAATAAATTGCCAAAAAGTAACAATGAGTTGATGATTGATTTTTTGTTTTATTATGTCTGAGATACTCACATTTCCAGTGACCATGTCTTAGAAGCCGATCTGGAAATACTAACATCTACAGATGAAAAAGTGTTTTTTCTCATTTTGAACTCAACTGGACGTATGTGTTTTTGCAAAAGAACTCTTCATTTGTAGTTTTCAGTTGGGCAAAATGCAGCACACAATAATGTGATATGGGGGTGGGGCTTACCATCTTACTAGAGCCAGCTATCAGGGGGCAATCAAAATGCACAGGCTTCATTTTTTTAGTGCTCTCATACCACCCATCTTTATTTACACAAGTGCCCATATCACCTAACCAGGGGTCGGCAACCCGTGGTCCTTCAAACCCCATGCTGTAGCTCCCTGCAGTTATACCTCAAAACACATGAAAATTAATGAAGTTCATTTTAATTATTTTATTTTTCAAATTATTGTTTATTGGGTACATTTCTCAACGGAAACACATACTTTCATGAATGTAAAATATATATTTGTTAAAGTTATGTTGTCAACCACGTGTCATTTCTGACAGCGGCTCACACACGAGAGCCTCTGCCTCTCTGTGCAGCACATGTGGAGAACAGAGAGCTGCAGCTTCCTGCTTCAGCAGGGCTGCTGTCCGCCTCCTGCTTCTCCTCCCCACCCTCGGTAAGACATGAACAAATCCAGAAAAAAGGAAAATCACAGTGGAAAATAGAGAGTTTAATTCTGTGTGGACAGATTCATTTGCATTCATGTATGGCTGTTTCTGAAGAGAATTTCTCCACAAGAACACAAACAATGAGGAAAACGGCCACCTCAATAGTGTCTGCAGGTCCATAAAAAAGTCTTAAATGTAATTATCTAAATCAATGTCTTAATTATCCTTAAAAATGAGAAACAATCCTTGAATTCTTGCTCAATAACCTTATAGTCGCCTGTTCTATAAAAGCTGGATTTGTAGAGAATGCGTTCAAGAATGAGGCTGAGTTTATTTCTCAGAGTCAACTTTATTGAGTGAACACATGCTCTATCAATCTCTATGCAGGAAAAGAGACTGAGCAATCGAATACCACGTTCTTGTACTTTGCTGGGGCCACAACCCACAGTCACATGTTACATAAGCAAACATATAATTACATGGCACATAGTCTCAGTCACAATGCACTCTTTCATGTCTCACTATTGTCTCTTGTTCTACGGTGTTCCGGGAATCTTCCCGGGACATCCTCTCGAAGACAAAGGTCAAGACTCACACCTACTCGTCATCTCTTGTAGATCTCTGCAGGTCCAGACCTCTTTTGTCCCACCAGACGTGGAGTCACCAATACACATAAGGCCCTTTTCCACTAGCCTCACTTAGCCCTACACCGCACCACTCAGCCCGCTTTAGGCGCTTTTCCACTAGCCCCAGCACCGGTTAGCAGGTACTTTTTTCGTACCTGATCCAGGGCAGGGTCTAACCGAGCTGAGTAGGGCTGAGTAGGGCTGTGATATGACTTTAAGAGACTGGTCGCCGCTGATTGGTCAGGTTGTAACGTCATGAAAGCGACTTTTTCTGCTGAATTTACTCCACGACCGCCATCTGTAATTGTTCAGCAGTGAACACAGTGCGCCCCTTTAATATGGTATATTATATTAATATACTGTATAATATACTTATATAATAATATACTCCTAATATTATATATTAGGAGGTGCGCAATTTTCTTTCTATATTAGGCGATGATCGCATCCAGCGTGAGTTGGACGGATCTACTCGAAATGCAGGTGTCCGAGCAGATGGCTTCCCAAGGGCACATCCGTACTGCCAAACAGCGTTGGGAGAAGCTGAAAAAGCTGAAAAGCGATTACCAAGCAGTGAAGGACCACAATGCTCGAAGTTCAGCGGATGGAAGGAGTGGAAGTGGTTCGCTGAGAGACATTGGGCTCCACATGGTCACCATCACGGTCACAGTCACGGTCATGGCCCTTGGAAACCGTGGATGGTGAGTGTTTATTTGATATTGCGCATCTTTTCGCCACTTGATCCTTTCTGTGCCAAGCTCACTGTTTTTAAGAAATAAGAAGGTTGTTAGATTGTGAGTAATGGTTGTTACTGAGGCTTTCCTATTGTTTTGCAGCCAACTGCAGATTCTCGCTTGCTTTGTGTTAAGTATTAGCGCGAACAAAACGCTGAATTACGCTTATTGTATTCCCGTTAAAAACTTGAGAGTGTTGTGTACATGTTGCACTTTGGTGTTAAGTTTTAAATTGCGTGCATTTTCTTTCTAGAATCACATTTCATATCACAGGGGTCCACCTCAGTGGAGATGACTGACACAGTGGACTCTCCTGGCGCTGCGTCTGCGTGTGCGTCTGGCTGAGCGCCAGCTGGATCGACTCCCATGTCAGCCACATCACCAGCTCCATCTGGATCACGTTCAAGTGCCGGTAAGGCACAATAACCACGATTTTTTTTTTTGGTTGAAACAGGTCCAGCAGCGGAAACCGGGGTCGAAAATCCATCCATCCATCCATCTTCTACCGCTTAATCCTTTACAGGTCGCGGGGGGGCTGGAGCCTAACAAGTTATGTACCAAATTGATTAATGCAATTTCCTGTAGCTGCATATTAATTAATTGAAAATGTCTTTTTAAATGTACAAAAAGGTTATTCTTTGGTCTTCACTTATCGGTGTTCCACAACCATTTTTAGGTGTGGTGATTGGTGCTGTTGTAACTCCTGTTTTAGACAAACAAAGTGCATGAACTGTCGTTGAAATCAACATGCTTCATTGAAATGCTTCGCGTCAGCTGACTGTATTAACCCATTCAGATTTCTGCGGCCACACTACAAGCAACTAGTTTAAACATTACCCATCCATCCATCCATATTCTTAATCTTAATCCTTTTTAGTTTTGCAGGGGGGCTGCAGCCGAAGACAGCACCCTGCGTGTTGCAAAATCTGCTCTACTGAGGGGCAGCAACATGACAGTTCAGCTTATAAGATAAGATAAGATAAGATAAGATAAGATAAGATAAGCCTTTATTAGTCCCACAACGGGGAAATTCCAGGATTGCAACAGCACAGGGATAGCAACACTCAGAGCAACAATCAGAAGGCAAGAAAAAAAAAAAACAAGCAAGCAAGAGCAGCTAATATACATATGTACATATTACTATAAAATATATATATACACACACACAGACACACAGTGCAGAGCATTGTAGCTGGATGGAATAAATATATGAATATGTAAACACACAGTGCGGAGCAATGTAGCTAGATGGAATAATATGTAGATATATAAACACACAGTGCGGAGCATTGTAGCTAGATGGAATAAATATATAGATATATAAACATAAACACACCCAGTGCGGAGCATTGTAGCTAGATGGAATAAATATATAGATATATAAACATAAACACACCCAGTGCAGAGCATTGTTGCTAGATGGGATGAAACAGCACAACCGTCTACTTAGTTATCCTACATGGTATGATTATGTGCCCATACATATTCTCACTCTCCATAGCGACCGGTATTTTCCTAGTTGTATGCCGGAGGGGACCATTGTGTAAGTCTATTGCATCTTTTGCATTCAAAAAACTATTAGTTTGTTACGTCTTTTTGCTATCTCTGCGAGCAGCCCTGCTTAGGTTGTACAGTCTGACAGCCGTTGGTAGGAAGGACCTGCGAAACCTCTCGGTTGTGCACCTGGGATGATGTAGTCTGCTGCTAAATGAGCTCCTCAGTGCATTCAGTATGTCCTGCATAGGGTGGAACTCAGACTCCAGCAGAGATGACAGTTTAGCCACCGTCCTTCTCTCTCCTATCTCCTCCACCGGATCAAGGCGCTGCCCCAGGACAGAGCTAGCTTTCTTGATCAGTTTGTTCAGTCTCTTCCTATCGGCTGCAGTAATGCCACTGCCCCAGCAGACCACTCCAAAAGTGATGGCTGATGCCACCACCGTGTCATAGAATGTCTTCAGCAGCGCGCCTTGTACACCAAAAGACCTGAGTCTCCTCAGCAGGAACAGCCTGCGCTGTCCCATCTGGTAGAGTGCATCAGTATTGTGTGACCAGTCTAGTTTATTGTTCAGATGATCACCCAGGTACTTATAGGCTGTCACCATCTCGATGTCTGTTCCCTGTATATTTACTGGTGCTGTGAGGGGTTGTCCTTGCCTGCGGCAGTCCACCACCAGCTCCTTAGTTTTTCTCGCGTTGATCTGGAGGCAGTTCCGATGGCACCAGTCCACGAAGTCCTGGATAAGCCCTCTGTACTCAGCTTCATCTCCATTGGAGATGAGGCCAACGATCGCAGAGTCATCAGAGAACTTCTGTAGATGGCAGTGTGTTGTGTTGTGTGAGAAGTCCGCAGTATAAAGAGTGAACAGGAAGGGAGCCAGCACCGTTCCCTGGGGGGCCCCCGTGCTACTGATGATCGTGTCGGACACACAGTCCCGGGTTCTCACAAACTGAGGCCGGTTCGTGAGGTAGTCCAGGATCCATGATGACAGGTGCTGGTCCACCCCTGCGCGCAGCAGCTTGTCCTTCAGGATCATCGGTTGGATGGTGTTGAAAGCACTGGAGAAGTCAAAGAACATGATCCTCACCATATTCCCGGGCTTCTCCAGGTGGGACAGAGAACGGTGAAGGAGGAAGATCACCGCACCCTCCACCCCAATGCCATGCTGGTAGGTGAACTGAAGTGGATCCATCGCTGGTTCCACCAGGGGGCGGAGGTGAGCAAGGAGCAGTCTCTCCAGGGTCTTCATCAAGTGGGACGTCAAGGCCACCGGTCTGTAGCTGTTCAGGTTTTTGGGGTGGGAAGTTTTTGGTACAGGTACCACACAAGATGTTTTCCACAGCTGTGGTACCCTCCCCAGTTTCAGGCTCAGGTTGAAGATATACGTCACAATCCCACACAGCTGGTCTGCACAGGACTTGAGGAGCTTTGTGCTGATGCCGTCCGGTCCCGACGCCTTCCTCGCCTTGATCTTCCTCAGCTCCGTCCTCACCTGGGTCCTGGTCAGGGTCAGGATGGGGGGCTGTGTGTTGGGAGTGGGGGGGTGTTGGTGGAGTGGGGAGTGGGCAGCAGGACTTGATTTCTTTAGAGGCAGCAGTGGTTGTTGTGCAGACAGGGGGGAGGGCGGTTGGTCAAACCTATTGAAAAACAGATTCAGGTTGTTCGCCCACTCCCTGCCCCCCGTGGCCTGGGGGGAGGTATTCTGGAGCCCAGAGATGGTTTTGAGGTTTCTCCAGACCCCGCTGATGTCGCTCTGTTGCAGCTTGTCCTCCATCTTCTTCCTGAAGCTGTCCTTGCCTACTCTGATCTTTCTCCTCAGCTCCCTCTGTACGGACTTCAGCATCTCCCTATTCCCCGACCTGAAGATCCTCTTCTTCTCTCTCAGAAGTGTTTTTATCTCAGGGTTCATCCAGGGTTTGTTGTTTGAGTGACGCCGTATGGTCTTGGTGGGAACGGATTTGTCCACACAGAAGCTGAGGTAGTCCGTGAAGGTGTGAGTGAGGCCATCGATGTCCTCACCATGTGGATCGCAGAGCTGCTTCCAGGCGGTGGCTTCAAAACAGCCCTTTAGAGTGTCCATTGTCTCCTCAGACCATAACTCCACAGTGTGCATGGCCGGAGGTTGTCTGTGCACTAGGGGTTTGTACACTGGCCGGAGATGAACCAAGTTGTGATCCGATCTCCCGAGTGGGGGGAGTTGTGATGAGGTGTATGCCTCCTTAGTGTTTGCGTAGAATAAGTCCAGTATTTTATTGTCTCTAGTGTGGCATGTGACATACTGGGTGAACGTGGGTAGAATGGGAGATAGTGAAACATGGTTGAAATCGCCTGAGATGAGGAGAAGAGCATCTGGGTGTTCTGTCTGCAGCCTGATGGTTACTGAATGGATGACGTCACGCGCTGTCCCAGTGTTCGCCGTCGGATTTGCATAAACAACAATGCAGATCACGTGTGAGTGTTCTCTCGGGAGATATGTAGGCCTCATGCTAACAGCTAGCAACTCAATGTCTTTGCTGCAGTGTCGTTGTTTAACAGTGATACGTCCCGGTCTGCACCAGTTGTTGTTAACATACATTATCACTCCACCGCCCCTTGCTTTGCCACTGTCTGGTGTTCGGTCAGCCCGTGTCATGTGAAAACCCTCCAGCTCAATGTTAGCATCTGCTGCTAGTTCAGTTAGCCACGTCTCAGTAAACAAAAGGAGAGAGCACTCCCGGTAAGTGCTATCGTAACGGGAGATAGCCGCTAGCTCATCTACCTTTCCCAGTATCGACCGTACATTTCCCATGACAATAGATGGAAGGGAGGGTCTGTACCTTATATTTTTTGTCCTCTGCCTTACTCCAGCCCGGCAGCCGCGGCGTTTTCGCCTCAGTTCTCTCGGTATGTCGAGTTTTTCCAATGGGACCGGGTGGCAGTTGAATGCTAGCAGCTCTTCCCTGCTGTATCGTATCCTGCTATAAACAGTGGCTCCGTCCACCGGCTCAGGAGACATTTGAGACGATCTGTGTGTCCGTGATATAAGTGGAGTGAAAAAAGACGGATCAAAAAGAGAGAGGAGGGGAAAAAGACTCGGAATCGAGCCGCTGTTGCAAAGGGCAGCCTACTCGTGTGGCGCCGGGAGAGGAAAAAAAAAAAAAAAAGTATACATTTTCATTATATACAGCAATGAAGCATAATATAATAGTGACATTCCACCACAGACTTTCACCTGTGTAATTCCATAATATATGTAGTGATCCAGCTTTAACGACCATGCCTTTCTGTCTTTCCATCTAGGCAAGACGAAAACAGACAACTCCCATCGCTGACCTTACATTAGCGATGGTCAACAAGCATGACGAAGAGATGCGGCTCTTGGAACGGCAACATGACCAGCGGCAAGAATCAGGAGTACATGCAGCATTTGCGACAGGTGGCTGCAGATGTGCGGGCAGATGCGCATGAAGCCCTGGAACAGGACGCTGCGTTATGAAGGGAAGAGCTCGCAGAGATGTCATCGCCCAGTCTGTTTTTTTGTTTGTAAATTTTGCTTCAGGAATAAAATTGTATTGTTTGCATCAAAAGTCTGGTTTATCTGTTATGACACCGTATGAGAAAAGCCAATAATTACATACACATTCCATTCTCTGTTCACTCCACATGCTGCTGTTCATCAGGTCAGGTGTATAGCCTTCTAATGGTAATTTAATTTTTAACAACACAACGAAACGTAATGTCTTGGTAGTTTTTTTTTTATTTTAAACAAATTTGCAATGCAGAATCCATTTCTCTTGAACGGGTACATTTTTTATGTTATAAGCAGTTGTACAGGTGTGCTTGAACTTGTAGACACTGCTAAAGGTAAGTACGTGTAAGCTGAATGTTGCATCGCCAGTCAAAATTTAATAAATTAAGAAGGAATCTAGCAAAAATTTGGCACTAATAACAGCAGACAAATCGGACAAGGATACACAACTGTGTTTTTGTTGCACACAACTGTTGTTACCAACAAGTGCAAAATTTATATTCCCTTTTCCCAAAAATTAAAAATCAGTTTGTAAGTAAAAGTGGGAGACCTTTACATGGGAAAATATGACATGTATCAGCACATGATTTATAGTTCAATTTGCATTTCCACCTAAGCAAAAGTGGCTTGTCAAGCTGGATTTTTGTGAAGATGGCCTGTGCGGTGTTTCTGCATGTAATTACATGTTACACCCAGGAGGGGCGAAGGGGAGGAAGGATGATTGAGCCATGCTGTTTAGACTTTGCAGCGACCGTTTATTGACTTCTCAGCACACACGGCACGGCCCACAATTACACAGCACATAGTTAGACACCATCTTGTCTCATAACACTCTCGAACATTCTCTGGAACACTCACACTAGAACGCATACTACTCTTCTTCTATGGTGTTCTAACACTATACAGTGTTTCATCACTACAGAGCGCCACCTCTGGCGTAGAAACGCTACTGCTTTCACTGACAGTTCATATCTAAACAGTGCATATTCATTCCTTTAGTCACATTCCCTATAAATACTCCCATTTACTATTAATCATTAAATTATAGTCTCTTAGGTACATTTATTAAGAATATTTATATTTGCCATTAGCATCTAATCCACACTGTTTCTGAGGGTTTACTAGAGGTTGTCCAAAATTAACGCTTTCCTACACTCACCCCTCAAAAAGTTAATGTCGTCCCGACATTACACCTTTCTTAAAAAACAGTAGTTTTTTTTTCTCTTTTCTTCTGTCAGTTCACATTTCGTCGTCGTCGGCCTCCGTCGGTCTATGATGACCATGGAAGAGAATCCTAAACGTCTACTCTGCTGGAACAGCATCGCCTGTGGCTGAACAGGCCGATGCGCGGATGACAGTCCCTGTCACACAGGTCACACTTGTGGGTGGTCTCCGTGCTGCTGGGTCTGTGGCGGTTCTTCCTGCGGGTCCTTTTTTCATCTGCTGCAGCAGTCAGTCTCTCTTCACCCACCTTGAGCTGTCTGGTCAGGGTGCCTCCCCATTTGGAGCGGTCCGTTGCAAGGTCCTCCCAGCGCTCTGTGTTGATATCCAGGGCCTTCATGTCTCTCTTGCCGACGTCTCTAAAGCGCAGCTGTGGGCGGCCAACATCTCTCCTGCCAGTTGCCAGTTCTCCATAGAGGACGTCTTTGGGGATTCTGCCATCCTCCATACGGTGAACGTGGCCTAGCCAGCGGAGCCTGCGCTGCCTGAGTAGAGTGAACATGGAGGGAAGGCCGGCACGGGACAGAACTTCTGTGTTGGGCACTTTGTCCTGCCAGGATATGTCCAGGATGTGGCGAATGCAGCGCAAGTGGAAGGAGTTCAGTCTCTTTTCCTGCCGGGCGTATGTTGTCCACGTCTCACTCCCATAGAGCAGTGTGCTGATGACGCAGGCATTGTACACTGCCATTTTCGTCTTGACAGAGAGTTTGGGATTCTCCCACACTCATGTGGTGAGGCGAGCGAGTGTGAAGGCTGATTTTCCAATCCTCTTGTTGATCTCTGTATCAAGGGAGAGGTTGTTGCTGATCGTGGACCCCAGGTACGTGAACTGATTCACAACCTCCAGCTTGTAGTCATCAATGGTGATGGTTGGTGGTGCTTCCATGCCTTGCGCCAAGACGTTAGTCTTCTTCAGGCTGATGGTAAGCCCGAAGTCCTTGCATGCCTGGGAGAAGCGGTCCATCAGGGTCTGAAGCTCCTGCTGTGTGTGGGTTGCGACTGCAGCGTCGTCTGCGAACAGCATGTCTCTGATTAGAGCCTCGCGTACTTTGGTTCTGGCTTTCAGGCGGGCGAGGTTGAAAAGCCTGCCGTCAGATCTTGTGTGCAGGTAGATTCCCTCTGTTGCTGTGCTGAAGGCATGCCTCAGGAGCATAGCAAAGAAAATCCCAAAGAGGGTTGGCGCAAGTACACAGCCCTGTTTCACTCCGCTGCGTATGTTGAATGGCTCTGAGACATTGCCATCGTGCTGCACTATCCCCTGCATGTTGGTGTGAAACGATTCGATGAGGCTTTGCAACTTTGGTGGGCATCCTATCTTTGGCAGGATCTTGAAAAGGCCCTCTCTGCTGACCAGATCAAACGCTTTGGTGAGGTCGATGAAGGCGACGTACAGAGGCATGTTCTGTTCTCTGCATTTCTCCTGGAGTTGGTGGATGGAGAATATCATGTCTACCGTCGATCGCTCAGCGCGGAAGCCACACTGAGACTCGGGGTAGACACGTTCGGCAAGCTTCTGTAGACGAACGAGAACAACTCGTGCGTAGACTTTGCCAATAACGCTGAGGAGGGAAATGCCCCTGTAGTTGTTGCAGTCGCTTCTCTCCCCTTTGTTTTTGTAGAGGGTGATGATCTTGGCGTCCCTCATGTCCTGTGGTACGGCACCTTCCTTCCAGCACTGGCAGAGGACGTCATGCAATGGCAGCAGTAGGGCGGTCTTGCAGTGCTTGATCAGGTCAGGGGGTATGCCGTCGTTGCCGGGTGCCTTGCCAGCGGCCAAGCTATCAATAGCCTTACTGAGTTCGTCGATGGTTGGCTCGGTGTCAAGTTCATCCATGGATGGCAGGCAGTCGATGGCATCAAGGGCTGACGGTGTCACGGTGTTCTGTCTAGAGTAGAGGTCGGAGTAGTGTTCCGCCCATCTCTCCATCTGCTTGTTCTTCTCTGTGATCATCTCCCCAGTGGAAGATTTGAGGGGGGCCGTCTTGCTCTGAGCCGGACCAAGTGCTTTCTTGATGCCATCGTACATACCACGGATGTTCCTTGTTATGGCAGCGGTTTGAATGTCTTGGCTGAGCTGAGTCCAGTACTCGTTGGCACAGCGCCGAGCAGTCTGCTGAACTTTGCTTCTCGCAGCCCTGAGAATCTGGAGATTCTTCTTGTTTGGGTACTTCTTGTACTCAGCAAGTGCTGAGCGCTTGGCTTCAATGACGGGGGTCATCTCGGTCAACTTGGCATCAAACCAGTCTTGTGACTTCGAGGTCTTCCTCCCAAAGGTAGCCAAGGCTGTGTGGTAGATGGTGTTTCGCAGCTCTTCCCACTTCTGCTTTGCAGATTCTCCTCCTTGTGGTACACCAAGTTCCTTCTCAAAGGTGGAGGCAAACTGCTCAACAAGTTCTGGTTGGGCCATCTTGCTGATGTCAATCCGTGCCTTTCCAGGTTGTCTAGCACGATGGAATTTCTTCAGCTGCAGCTTGACCTTGCAACACACCAATGAATGGTCTGTGTCGCAATCTGCACTCTGGAACGAACGGGTGATTAGCACGTTCTTCAGTGAGGTGCGCCTGGTCAGGATCAAGTCTAGCTGGTGCCAGTGCTTTGAGCGCGGATGTTGCCAGGAAACCTTGTGTTGGGGCTTGGTCTTGAAGAACGAGTTTGTGATGCACAGATCGTGATATGTGCAGAACTCGAGCAGCCACTGTCCATTGTCGTTCATTCTGCCCACGCCAAAAGGTCCAAGACAGGAGGGCCAGGAGTCGTGGTCAGCACCCACTCTGGCATTGAAGTCTCCAAGGAGAATGAGTTGTTCAGAGTTGGGGATGATCCTGACAGTTGTTGCGAGATTCTCGTAGAACTCGTCTTTTGCCTCTGGTGTGGCTGTCTGTGTTGGGGCATACACACTGACGAGGGTGACTGGGCCTTGAGTGGTGTTCAGGCGGAGGGTGAGGAGTCGTGCAGAGCCAGTGCTGCCCAGTTCCACTATCTTCAGCAAAGTGTTCTTCACTGCGAAGCCCACTCCGTGTTCCCTGTGTTCATCACTGCCCTTTCCCTGCCAGTAGAACGTGTAGTCCTTCTCTCTCAGTGTGCCTGCATCAGCTAACCGTGTTTCCTGGAGAGTGGCGATATCCACTCCCAGTCTCTTCAGCTCATTATTGATGATGGCAGTCTTCCTGGTGTCGTTGATGTCCTTGAGGTTAGCAGCGAGTCCTGTCATCATAGTGCGGACGTTCCAAGTTCCCAGTTTTAGAGTTGGTCTCTTTTGTTTTATTGTCTTGCCTGGTGCGAAGGTTCTCAGCCTGCTGCTTGGATTTCTTCTTATCCCCATGCACCCAATGAGGAAAGCAAGCTGTGGCGGGACAACACCTTATTGGCTGGGGGCTGCCCAGCTTGAGGCGGGCGGTAGCTGTCCAGTGAGATCTGATGATCCCTCCCACCGTCGGGAACAACCCCTGGCGCCACGCTCTACGCCAATTGAGCAGTGGCTTATAACCGGTAACTGTCATTCCCCGTGTTTTGTCTACGCCAAAGGCGAAGCTGGAGTGTCCTCTCCAGTGATCCGGTGTTCTACCTTCCAGCGTTGGGCGTTGGTAGGATTCAAGCCTGTGCAGGAAGATATGGAGGACAAGATGTTGCCCATGCAGCATGTCCCCCCTCTCCACGTCACTGATGAATCCAAAGGAACAGCAGGGCTGCTACAGTTTGGCACCAGCGCCGTTGCAGGAGCTGCCAGAACGATGTTGAGCACAACATAGAACTGCCTTAGGGGCTCCGACTCCGGATTTTTCCTCAGGGTTGACTCCCGAAGCCTTTCCCGTGACCGGGTATGCCGCAAGGCAGCAGAGGTTTGAAATCAGGGTTTACCTTCCCCTAGATGGGCTACCTTCCCAGGTTGACGAGCCACCATCTACCCGAAGCATCTGGTTTTAAGGCGCCAGAGATCCGCCCTCGCCCCTTCTCCTATTAGTAAAAGCAGTTCCGCCGGGCTTAGAGACTAAACCACATGGGCAGGCTAGGAGTTGGACTTAGTTGTCAGAGGCTTTTCGAGACGCACGCCATAAGGAGCATTTTATGAGCACTGGGAGCTTAACCCCAGTGCCGCTCCTGGCTATGACAACCTTGGAACCAAAAAGGTTCCAAGGTTCACATTTGGTAATCATGTATTACATGTTAAGTAGGGTATCACTACACAGGAGTCAGAGTTCATTAAAGTCTATAAAGATGCAACTGGTAATTGTCCATAGTACAGCATGTATCTCCTATTCCATGCAATACATTTGCAGAAGAGGTCTTTGTGCACGATAACCTTCAACCGCTCCATCCATCATGGTGGGTATCTGCATCTTTCCTAAGAGTAAGGGTACTCAATCTAGTCATAACCTACCAAATAAACCTTGGTGTGATGCCTGTGCCTTAGTAACACACTGCAAGTCTCTTTTTTTGTGTTTTTAAATTTTTTTGTTCTTTTTTTCAATTTTTTAATCAACCATCACAGTAACTACCAAGTTACTTTTCAAAACATTTATGCCTGAACAATGGTTAGCTTTAGCTTCTACACCTTTGTTCTAGACAGATGAAATGCAATGAAGTGCAAGGTTGGCCTAACTTATCATAAGTCAATCTCAATGGCTGTTTTCTTATTCTTGAAGGATACGTTTTAGCAGGAATCTCGTCAGGTCCCTCCTGGTCACTGGAACTGGACTCCGACACCTCATCACTCTGGTCCTGGTCTGCCTCGGCTGGATCTGGAACCACCGGATTGTTGACCTCTGATGCCAGCTGCACCTGCGTGACGTCATCTGGGTCCTGGTCCTCATCCTCGGGAGTAGTGTCACTGTGCGGGTAGAACTCCGGTGCATCGGCTCTCAGTGGACGCTGCTCTTGATGCTTCCCAGCTTGTAATCCGATTATGGCATTCCAACCCTCTTCATCTTCGTCATCCGTGTCGCTTTGTCTGTCCACATGCCTTTGTCTTTTAGAGTCTCTTTCTCTTATTTTCTTAGAGGCATGCTCCACTGTTTCCATGGGAAGAAAGTCACAAGGTAGCAAAAGGTTTCTGTGCATGACCCGAGTGCGTCCCTTGCCATTTTCAGGTCTGATTTCATATACTGGACTGTCTGGGTACTGCTTTTGGGTCACGACATACACCTTGTCTTCCCAGAATGATCTTAATTTTCCTGGCCCACCTTTTTTGGTCAAGTTTCGGACCAATACTCTGGATCCAGGGAGTAATTCAGCACCGTGAACCTTTTTATCATTAAGTGCTTTACTTCTCATCCCTTCTTTGTTTGCTGTTTTAGAAGCGAGTTTGTAAGCTTCAGTCATTGTAGCTCTCCACTTTTCAGCATAGTCCTGCTGAGAAACACTCTGCTCTCTTGTTGTGAGGCCAAACATGAGATCAATAGGCAACTTTGGACTACGACCAAACAACAGAAAATATGGTGCGTACCCCGTAGCCTCACTACGCGTACAATTATAAGCATGAACCACTTTTGCCAGAGAGGACTTCCAGTCTTCCTTGGCTGCTTAGGGCAAATTTCTAAGCATTGCCAACAGTGTACGATTAAATCGTTCCACTTGCCCATTCCCTTGGGGATGGTAGGGCGTTGTTCGGGACCCCTGCACACCACTGTACTCTTGGAGTTTTGCAAAAAGTTTATTTTGGAACTCTCTACCCTGATCATGATGGAGTCGTGTGGGGAAGCCAAACTTAAGGGCAAAATCTCCAAAGATCTTCTCAGCAGCGGTGTGGGCAGCTTTGTTACGACATGGGTAAGCCTGGGCAAAACGAGTGAAGTGGTCCATTACAACCAGGATATACTCATATCCTCCTTTGCACTTCTCCAAATGCAGGAAATCCACTGACACTAATTCAAATGGGTACGTGGTGACAATGTTAGTCAGTGGTGCCCTTGTTGTTTTATTGGGACGTTTGTTCTTCAAACAACTGCAAACTTTAGTGATGTAGTGCTCCACATCTCTTTGCATGTGAGCCCAATAAAAACGCTCTCTTATCAAGTTCATCACTCTCTCTACCCCTAAATGGCCCATGTTTTCGTGGAGCTCTTTGAACACGAGCTTGTGAAACTTCTGGGGTAGGAGTAGCTGGTCATGTGTTGCCGTTCTCCTGTAAAGCAGTCCATCATCTTCCAAGTACAGCTTGTGTTTCTGTCTGACTAAAGCTGCAATTTTACTGTTCTGCTGCTTTCCACTTCTTGGCCATTGTTTTGACAACACATAGCGCGACACCTCTCCAATCACGGAGTCTTCTTCTTGAGCTCTTTTTAGATCAGTCTTTGATATTTCAGCTATAGAGCTGGCTTCTTGGTCTGCTTCACTAATGAGAGTGGAAATGGTGACTGGGCAGAGCCATGGTTCATTTTCTTGTGACTTTACCTTGACTGCCTGTGTCACACAATTCATCACATCAGGATCAACATTCTGGGTGCATTTGTTCATGTATTGCTCCATATCTAGAGGCATACGTGAAAGTCCGTCTGCATCTCTGTTTGCTCTTCCAGGGCGATACTTAATCACAAACTGGAAATCAGCTAGTTCTGCTACCCACCTCTGTGTGGTTGCATTTAATTTTGCGGTGGTGAGCACATACGTTAGGGGATTATTGTCTGTATAGACAGTGAATGGTGGAGAATACTACAGATAATCCCGAAACCTCTCACAGATGGCCCACTTCATGGCAAGAAACTCCAGCTTCCCTGAATGAAGGTGGTAGTTCTTCTCTGAATTTGACAGTGTCCGGGAGCCATATGCTATCACCACCAGTTTGCCTTGTTGTCGCTGGTATAACACCGCCCCAAGCCCCTCCTGTGAAGCGTCACAGTGTAAAATGAAGGGTTCTTCAAAGTTCGGGTAACCTAACACTGGGGGTTGGGTAAGAAGGTCAACAAGCTGACAAACTACTGCTTGATGCTCTGGGCGCCACCTGATCACATGAGATGATGGTAAGTGGCCTCCATCGTTCTTTTTGACATGTTTCTTTGAGTTTTTCTTTGCTTTGTCTGTGTGATCTTTAGCCAGAAGGTCGTAAAGAGGCTTTGCTATACGAGAGAATTTTGGAATATAGCTGCGGTAATATGAAATAAAACCTAGCAATTTCCTTAGCTCTCCAACAGTGGACGGTTGCTGCTGTTTGAGTGTCTGCACTGGCGCAATGTCCGCAGGGTCCGTGGTGTAACCCTGTCCTGTTACCATTTTACCAAGAAAACGTACCTGCTGCTTGAATAACTCACATTTCCGGGGAGTCAACTTCACTCCATGGCTTTGATAGCGGTGCAGGACGCTTCTCAGGTCTCGCAAGTGATCTTCAAAAGTCTGTGAATGAACAAGGTTATCATCGAGGTAAGGCAGATAAACATCATCTCTCAACCCCCACAAGCACTCCTCCATAGATCTTTGGAATGCTGCTGATGCTGAGGACAAACCAAATGGAATTCTTACCCACTCGAACAAACCCCAGGGAGTGATAAATGCAGTGAGGGGTCTACTCGACTCTTCCAGGAAACCTTGATGATACGCCTTTCCTTGGTCGAGGACTGAAAACCACACACTCCCACTTAGACTGTTTAGCATATCTTGTATGCGGGGAATTGGGTGTCTGTCTGGGATAGACTTCTTGTTCAACTCTCTAAAGTCGCAGCACAAACGCAGACCTCCATCTTTCTTTCGCACACAGACGATTGGACTGGAATACGATGACTTGGATTTGGTGATCCAGCCCCTGTTAAGCAGGTCTTCTATATACTCCTTTACTTCTTTATGAAGTGGTTTGGGAACAGAAACATAAGTCTTTTTCACAGGATCGTGATCTTTGAGTCGGATCTTCAACTGTAAAGAGGGAATTGTCCCTACATCATACTCATCACGGGAAAACGCTTGCCGTTCCTCCCGTAGTAGCTGTTTTACTTGCTCTTGCTGTATGGGCGAGAGATGATCAAGGGGAACTGGAGGGTCCCACATGTCCATAGTCTCTTTGACAGTACAGTTCATCTTGGTCTCTTTATTTCTTCCTGTTTCACTCGTCGTCGGGTCGACGGTCGCTTGGTTTACAGCAGGGGGTCTAATATCTGCCGGATAAGCAGTTTTAACTCTCTGCGTTTCCCCCAAAATGGTCTTAGCGGGCAGCTGGATATCACGGGACGTACTGTTTGTTACAGGTATTTTGAGCATAGATCGCTTCCCTTTCCATAACTGCACCAACCCACTTTGCATCTGCAAACCCTCTGGTAACTGGGTGTACTGACTCGGCTCAAATAAGATGTCTTGTGTGTCTGGAAGTGAGCCTGCTCTGACACAACCTTTGACTGTTTTGGTTTGGCCAGCAGGGATGGTAACCAACTCACTGCCAACTTTTACCATTCCTTCCCCCAACCTATCCTCCTCACTTTGCATCACTTTCAAAAACACCTCTGTTTTCTTACAGTCAAATGAGAAGGCTGCGCTAACAGCTTCACTGATAGCACAAGGGGATTTAATGCCCATCTTCAGGACATGGTCAATCACGTTGAACCCAATGATAGGCGGCTCTGCCACTCCGTCCTCCTTCACCACTAGCACAGGAACTAAGAGTTCCACCGGTGGGCGACTAACTGTCGGCAGCTTAAATGTGACTTTGACCCACCCTGAGAATGGAATCGGTCTGGTTCACTGCCCTCCCATTCAGAATATTTGGACCCACCAACTCGGCTAAGTCTCTGACGGTGGTGTGTGGCAGGTGCTCCTGTCTCCAGGTGTCATTCATTAAACAGACCTGTGACCCTGTGTCCCACAATGCTTGTGTCTCCTTGTCATCGAGGAAGCAGGTGATGACATATTTTTTTCCAACCAAATTGAGTAACTGTAATTGGCGATTAGGGGACAGTAGATTAACACGGACCGTTTCTACAGGAGGTGCCTCAGCCCTAGCTACCAGCCTTGCTTCCAACCTCCGAATACTGTCAGTAACGAGCTTATACAGTTCTTGTGTGTTAGCTTGTTCTGATGTGGTTGCGACAGTATTGGCCGCCGTGTCTACTTGCCCTGTTCCTCTTCCGAGTCTCCTCCCTATCTGACGTTCCCTTGACATGTGGCCGCTGACTCCACATTTGAAGCAGTGGTTGCATTGATTGCCATTGCTGGTGGACTGACATCTCTTGCAGCCACGTGTCCTCCTGGCTCTTTGAGCGCAAGGTGCTCTGGGAGACTCACATATGGCCTTTTTGATCTCCTCCATGTCACTCTTCAGCCGTGTGACTATGTTCAGGAGCTCAGATTCCGTACGGGTCACTGTGCTTTGGGATTTAAGGATTTTACCTTTTGTCGATGGTAGGGGGTGCTCTTGGCCATCCACTTCTCTCTCGGTTGCATACTGACCCGTCAGATTTTCCACTCGGCATTCTTGAACTTTTAGTTCTTTTGTGTGCCTTTTAAATTTTTGATGCCGTTCCCATTCAAGACTGGCTGCTGCATTCATCTTTGAAATCAGTAGCTCGTCTGTGACGGCAGGATCCTCCAAATAACGCTTCAGTTGATATTTCACATCAACACTGATCAGTCCTGTTTCCACCGCCCTCAGAAACTTCCTCTGAATAAGATCAGAACTAAACTGCTCTTCAGTCCCAGGCTCTCTGGATGCTGCTAAAAGTCTTTCCTTTAGCTCAATGGCACGAAACAGGAAGTTCTGAGGTGACTCATTACTGTCTTGTGTGAGATTTATCAAACGATGATACAAGTCATTGGAACTATCTTCTTTATAATGTCCTCGCAGGATTATGCGCAGCTGTGGCAGTGTGAGATCTGACTTAATCTCCAACATAGCGCGCAAACTCAATCCAGGACTCACTGCTTTGACAACAGCCTCAATTATCTCAGCCTCACTGTGCTTTTTCTTTAAGCCCATATCGATCTGGTGAGTGAGATTGGAATAAGACAACTTGTCTTTTTGGCCCCTCTCCCCTATCTGCCCATTTATCTTAAACTCCCGTTTAATGATCACTTCTGGCGGTAGGGGCACTGTGGGGACCGCAGGCTGTATCACAAAATGGCGGCTCTGTGGCTGCGCGGCCTCGGGCTGTGTCACAAAATGGCGGCCCGGTGGCGGCGCGGCCTGATCATCCATCACTCTTATTATTTCCTCTTCAACCCTTTTAGCTGAATCAATGATGCTTTCATGCAGAGCGGCATACTGGCTCTGTAAACTGGCGAGTGTCTCCGCCTCGCGGCTCGTGCCGGCCGCTGTCGCTGCCTGCGTCAACGGTTCACTTAGCTTAGCTTCGTTAGCACATGCTATTAGCTTTAGCAGAAACTCGCGGACTATATCCTCCTCTTCGCGTTCAATGGCTTTCTCAACCTCCTCGATTAACAGTCGTATCAGCGTGTACTTCTTAGACGGTTCGGCTGGGCTTATCTTTGCAAATAAACAGACCTCATTTAGCTGTTCGGCCCGTAACGGCACCAAGGCCTCAGTTAACTTAGCTTGTAGCTGCTCCAGCTCCATTGTTACGGCCTCTTTTTTTTTTTTTATTTGCACTCACTCACCGTCTCAGACACGACTGAACCATCCTCTGCTACCAAGTTTTGTTACACCCAGGAGGGGCGAAGGGGAGGAAGGATGATTGAGCCAAGCTGTTTAGACTTTGCAGCGACCGTTTATTGACTTCTCAGCACACACGGCACGGCCCACAATTATACAGCACATAGTTAGACACCATCTTGTCTCATAACACTCTCGAACATTCTCTGGAACACTCATATCTAAACAGTGCATATTCATTCCTTTAGTCACATTCCCGATAAATGCTCCCATTTACTATTAATCATTAAATTATAGTCTCTTAGGTACATTTATTAAGAATATTTATATTTGCCATTAGCATCTAATCCACACTGTTTCTGAGGGTTTACTAGAGGTTGTCCAAAATTAACGCTTTCCTACATACATACCTGTCAAGTGATATGGTTTCGCCGTATTTTAATACGGGGAAAATGCAATTTTAGCAAATACGGGCGTATTGCCATTTCTGTACGCCAAAGAGAAAAATATACGGGAAAAAAAATTGAGAGTGTGGGGAGGAACACGTCGTGTGTGACCCCCACAGCGTACGGGGCTGTCAGAGCGCTCAGCGTGAGCAATTATCACAACAGAAGTGTGGACTCATCATTAGACTGATGGCTTCGCACCTTCTTAACAGATAAGCGTTATGAACAAGAGGACAGGTAGATGGACCATGCACAACATTTTATTTACAAAAAACATTTTTGAAATATGTATGCACATAAATGTGGACAAAATAGACAAGTATTGCGTCACAGCATCTCGTATTATATTGTAACGTGCAGCTTGACATGGCGATGTCCCACCGGGAGATTTGAACTCACGCCTCCCGCTCCGGAGTCCCGCACTCTACCTATGTCGACAGTAGGGTCAACCCACTTGGCAAGCCAAGTAGGGTGCTTATATTGAGTTCGCTACAATATCACCACCCTGCTCCTCTGCTCTCTGTGCCGCTGCCACCACTGGTTCATCTACTGCATCATCCAATGTAGTGTCAAACGTCTCTCCATGACTCTCACACAGATTGTGCAGAGCACAACAAGTCAGCACCATAGATTTAACCAGTTTCATGTCACAGTCATTCCTCTCTCCTTCCTCCTTCCTTCTCTCCTCATCATCAGCCATTTTGTTTGTTGTGGAGGATTCCGTCGCATGTTTCACGTCACGAGGGTGTGGCGCCGCCTGCTGTTCAACAAATCCCACCCACAGCAGGTGTGCCAGCAGGTGCGCCAGCAGTAGTTGAAAAGCAACTGAGGCTGAACCGAACCGAAGTGAGTAGAGCCGGGTTTTCAAATTGGGGCTGAGCGGGGCTAGTGGAAAAGGGCCTTTACAGTCATATATTTGTGGGGAGATATGAGCTCAATATCTTCGCCACATAACCCCCCCCCCCCCAAACGTCTATTCAGGGACAAAATGTAATCAGAGCTGTATGGCAGAAACATCACAACATAACACAAATCAATCCACCAATTGCTTGGGTTTAAACCTCCTGCTAAATCTGCTGTAAGCCGGCTTCTCTGTGATGTCAACGAACAATGCCTTTTCGGCGGCCTGCCACGGCGGGGGGCCCTGGCCAACTGCACGTGTTCATCAGCCAGAACAAAAGCGGGTTTGAGTCTGTTAATGCAAATCAACTCTTTTCTGTCTCCCAAATCAAGCAAAAATTGCTTCTCTCTTGTTTCTAACACTCTGAAAGGCCCGTCGTAAGGGGGTCGTAAACCTGGTCTTTGAACATCATGTCTAACAAAAACAAACTCCACATTCTTTAAAGCTCTTGGCACAAAAACGCATGGAAAACTGTGATGCACTGGGCCAGGGAGGGTGTCTGATCCTGTGCCGCTCTGCAACAGCTGAGCGGGGGGGCAATTTGGTGCGGGGTTGTCAGGGAGGAAATCCCCCGGCAAACGGAGGGGTTGAGCAACTAATTCAGCCGGGGAGGCCTGCAAATCCTCCTTAGGTGCAGAACGCAACCCCAATAAAACCCATGGAAGTCTATCCGCCCAATTTGTATCCGTGAGAGATGCTCTGAGGGCTGCTTTCAATGACCTATGAAAGCGTTCGCACAAACCGTTAGCCTGAGGGTTATACGCGGTTGTGTGGTGGATCTTCACCTCCAGGCTGTGGGCCATGGATGACCAGAGTTCAGAAACGAATTGGGGACCTCTGTCGGACGTTATGTCCGACGGGACTCCAAAAAACGCGGGACCCAAGCCGTTAAAAATGCGCGTGCAACGTCAGCCGCCGTAGTTGACGCTAGAGGGACCGCTTCCGGCCAACGCGTGGTGCGATCTACCATCGTCAAAAGATGTGTGCACCCCTGCGACAACGGGAGGGGGCCCACCATGTGAAAAGGCTCTAAAGGAGCCCTAGTGTGTTTGTGTATTTTGGCTTGTTGGCACGCTACGTAAGTCGCTGCCCATTCTTTGACCTGTTTACGCAACCCCGGCCAAACAAATTTTTCTGCCACCATTTTAATCGATGCGCGCACCCCTGGGTGCGCCAGAGAGTGGATTGAGTCGAAAACGTGGCGGTGCCATGCAGCCGGAACTACGGGACGAGGCCGCCCAGTGGAGACATCGCAGATTAGAGGGGGCATACCTATCTGCAGCACCCTGTGCTCCAGCCTTAACCCTGTTGGTCCAGACTGGAGCGCGCGCACATCCGCGTCGTCAGCCTGCTCCGCGGCCATGGCTGCGTGATCTAAACCAACGTGGACCAGGGCTGCGAGTGCTTCTGCGCCACAGACTTGGCCCGCGGCCACGGTTGCTGAGCCTGCCCCCATGGGGCTTGGTGCCGCTACTGCACGCGAAAGACAGTCTGCCACCACATTATGTTTGCCCGCGACATGCTGAATATCGGTGGTGAACTCTGATATCGCGGCCAGCTGTCTCTGTTGCCGGCCTGACCAAGGCTCTGAAATCTTGGCCATCGCAAAAGTTAATGGCTTATGGTCCACGAACGCGGTAAAACGGCGCCCCCTCTAGCCAGAACTGGAAATGGCGGGTGGCCAAATGTAGGGCCAAAAGCTCACTGTCGAAAGCGCTGTACTTCCGCTCGTTATCGCGCAGGGTTTTACTGAAAAACGCGAGGGGTTGCCAGCTCCCCACCACGAACTGTTCAACGACCGCCCCCACCGCTAAATCAGAGGCATCCGTGGTGAGCGCCATACGTGCCGTTGGCACCAGGTGTGCCAACAAAACGGCGTTCGCCAGGGCTGATTTGACCTGGGAGAATGCGCGCTCCTGCTCGGGGGACCACTCAATCTTATTCGTGGGTTTTTGCTTTTTAAGCGCTGCGTACAGGGGTTGCATGAGCTGCGCTGCGCCTGGGAGGAAACGGTTGTAAAAATTGACCATTCCCAAAAATTCTTGCAATGCTTTGACTGTTTGAGGTTTGGGAAAATCCGTTATTGCGCGTACTTTATCGGGCAGAGGAACCGCTCCTTCTGGTGAAACGCGATGCCCCAAAAAGTCGATCTGCACGACCCCAAACTGGCACTTCACTGGGTTAATTATTAACCCGTGCTCTGCCAGCCTCCGAAAAACCGCTGTGAGGTGGCTTTCATGTTCGTCCTCGGACGTGCTGGCTACCAAAATATCATCCAAGTAGACGAACACGAAAGGGAAGTCGCGTAGGACTGCGTCCATCATGCGCTGGAACGTCTGCGCAGCCCCTTTGAGTCCAAATGGCATACGCAAAAACTCAGAAAGTCAAAAAGGAGTTATTACCGCTGTTTTGGGTATGTCCTGAGCGTGGACTGGGACTTGGTGGTACCCACGCACCAAATCTATTTTAGAAAAAATACACGCCCCCGCCAAATGTACTGAAAAATCTTGGATGTGTGGGATCGGGTAGCGGTCGTGAGCTGAAGCGTTATTCAACCTGCGGAAATCACCGCAAGGCCGCCACGAGCCATCGGTCTTGGGGACCATATGTAGTGGCGATGCCCAGGGGCTGTTAGAGCGTCTAATGATGCCCAGTTTTTCCAGGTTGGCGAATTCCTCGCGCGCTATGGCGAGTTTAGCTGGGTCCAAGCGCCGAGCTTTTGCAAAAATGGGGGGACCGGTAGTAGTTATAAAGTGCTCCACCCCATGTTTGGCCACTGACGCCGAAAACGTTGGGACTGTGAGTGCTGGAAACTGAGTGAGCAATGCTTGAAACTTACCACCCGCAGCTGTGAGGTTGGGCTATGCAGTGGGCAGGACCACCCGGGCTGTGCAGGAAATGCTGTAAAAAGACGTCTATTAGCAAGATCAACCAGTAAACCATTCGAGCACAAAAAATCAGCACTTAACATGTTATGACTGACTGCTGCCACGACGAAGGTCCACTCAAATGACCGACCGTGGAAAGACAGGGGGAGGGTCTTCTCCCCGTAGGTCTTGATCGTCGAACCGTTCGCCGCCAACACCAAGGGTCCGCTGGAAGGCGCCAACAGATCAGCGTGGAGGGGTGTGACGAAACTCAGCTGGGAGCCCGTGTCCACCAGGAACTGCCTCCCTGATTTCCCGTCCGTGAGGTAGTGCAGCTTAGTCTTCGCGCCGAGAGCAGCAGCTGCTACCAACTCTCGGGCTTGGCGTTTCCCGCGCGCTTGAACTGGCAGGGGGGAATGCATCTGCGTGCCCTCTCGGCGAAGCGTCGATGATAAAAGCAGAGGGCGTCGTGCGCCCCGCGTTTCCTGGTCTCCGCCGTTGCTGACGTCAGTGCATCTGGTGTCGTAGCCTCTGGCCCCTTGCCGTCTCTGGGTTTTGCGCCCAGCTCTGCTGCCGCCGTCGTGGCCGTGTGCCGTCTATGGGCGTCGACGAGTCGCTGTGCCTCCTGGCCCAGCTCGTGGTAATCTCGGTTGGTCAGCAGTTGCGAGCTGGCCAGGGTGACTCTCACCGCTGACGGTAGTGTCCTGAGGAAGAGATGGGCGAAGATAAAGCTGTCATCATCCTCGCCTCTCAGGTTCAGCATCCTCGCCATCAGGTCAGCGGGACTGTCTGCTTCGCTTTCGGTCAACATCAGGAGCCTCTTTGCCCGCTCTCCCAGCGAGGGCGTGAAGGCACGGATGAGCGCGGCTTTCAATGCGCCGTACTTGTCGACCTCTGGTGGGTGGTTAGTCAGGCTCTCCACCCGCTGTGCTGTGAGGCTGTCCAGCTTTGCTACCACGTAGAAGAATTCCGTTGCATCTGCTGAAATTCCCTGAAGGTGAAACTGCGCCTCGACCGTGTTGAACCAGGCACGTGGGCTGTGCTGCCAGAATTCGGGCAGCTGGACTGCGATAGCTGCGCTGGCTTGGTTGGCTCCTGATGATTCTGCTGTATGAAGTTCATCCATACTTAGTCGCAGGGTCACCAGTGTAGAGAATGCGTTCAAGAATGAGGCTGAGTTTATTTCTCAGAGTCAACTTTATTGAGTGAACACATGCTCTATCAATCTCTATGCAGGAAAAGAGACTGAGCAATCGAATACCACGTTCTTATACTCTGCTGGGGCCACAACCCACAGTCACATGTTACATAAGCAAACATATAATTACATGGCACATAGTCTCAGTCACAATGCACTCTTTCATGTCTCACTATTGTCTCTTGTTCTACGGTGTTCCGGGAATCTTCCTGGGACATCCTCTCGGAGACAAAGGTCAAGACTCACACCTACTCGTCATCTCCTGTAGATCTCTGCAGGTCCAGACCTCTTTTGTCCCACCAGACGTGGAGTCACCAATACACATACAGTCACATATTTGTGGGGAGATATGAGCTCAATATCTTCGCCACAGATTCACCAGACATGACCAAAGTCTGAATTAGTGTGAATTTATTTTCACCGTCACAGCTTAATACTTCCTAAGTGATGTAAAAATAAAAGCCCTCCACAGCGATTCAGTTTTCAGAATCATTTTGTCTGTTATGTGCTTTTATTATGAAACCCTGTCAACTGGATATACTTGCCTGAAATCACAGCGGACAGTTTTTCCTCACAATTTGTAAATAAAAAAAAGAAAAAAGAGAGGAGAGAAGATTGTCTGACAGCGATGTAGAGGTGATCCTTTTCTTCTAAGGGTGCTTTCAGCTTTTTGTCTGTAGGATGACTGCAAGCTTGTTACCTGTGGGGTTACAGACAGTGAATACCGGACATACTTGTCTGAAATCACAGCCGACAGTTTTTCCTCACAATTTGTAAAGAAAAAAGAAAAAAAGAGAGGAGAGAAGATTGTCTGACAGTGATGTAGAGGTAAGCCTTTTCTTTTAAGGATGTTTTCAGTTTTTTGTCTGTAGGATAACTGCTAGCTTGTTACCTGTGGGGTTATGGACAGTGAAATATAAGTGCAGTCTGTCTATCAGTGCCACATTTTTTAGTTTTTTTTTAAAATTCTAACCAACATTTAGCTCAGTGGAAGAAGGTATTTTTAAACCTTGTTTTTCAGTATGGTGTAATTATTTCTAATTGGCTTAATTTGCACCAAATGATTTTAAAGTTATATTATTTAGAAAGTTGTTTAGGATTCGTTTTGTTTTATTCCAAAATAAATAAAGAAGAATTTCAGACAACCAATCCACTAGTTATCAAATTGATAGTCTGGAGAACAGGTTAAGGATACAGATTTATATTATATTAATACATGTGAATAAGGAAGATAATGAGGAAACATAAAAAGGATGGAAAGTAGCTTCTTCTAAATGAAATGTTCGTCTCTAATTTATTAAAATATCTGGAACTAAAGCAGCTTTGTGGTGCAGTGGTTAGCACTGTGGCAGCACAGCAAGAAGGTCAAGGGATCGATCCCACCCCCTGACCATCGGTGACCCTTCTGTGTGGAGTTTGCATGTTTTCCCCGTGTCTGTGTGGGGTTACTCTGGTTTCTTCCCACAGGCCAAAAACATGCAAGTTAGGTTAACTGGAGACTCTAAAGTGGCCCTAGGTGTGAATGGTGAAGGGATACCGTGGATGCCCTGAATTTCCCTCTGGGGATTAATAAAGAATACAAAAAATAATAATAAAATAAAGCTGTGTGATCACTGTTGAAAGTAGGAGATGGATAGTTTTCAGATTTAAACAATTTATGAATGTGCTGATAATTACAAACTACACAAAAAATATGGTCAGATATACAGTAGCTTATTCAGCTCAAAACAATTTGTAATATATTTGTAAAATTCTGCATTAAATTGAAATGCTTTTTGAAAATAAACAACCAAGAATGTTACCCTCACTTGTATCACTCTTCTCTAGGGATTTTTTAAGTTGGCAAGCAGGCAAAAACAAGCCCAGACAGTGCTTTGCTAGCAGAACTAAGGCAATAGGTGGTACCTAGCTTCTTTTATGGTAGTAATAGTTTTGTGCCGGTATGAATCGCACAATCATGGAATAAAGATGAAGCTGAATAACGCCACCGAGTCGAGAACTCAACACCTTCCTGGTGAAGCCTGATGGTAGAAAAAGGGAAAAAAGAAACAGACCTAGCTAGTTAGTGGCAACTGGATTTTCAAAGTGGCAACAGGAAGACTAACAAATAAATTAATTGTTTTCTAATTTAAACTAAAACCTAGCAAGTTCAACTATGGTCATTTCACTTTTCTTATTTTCCTGTTTATCATCCCATTTATGTCAGTTTTATTAACTTATTTAAAAACTGTAAATATACCACCCACTTAAAAAGAAATCAGCCAAACGATTTAGAATAAATGCAATATCATGAATTGAAATAATTTTTTTATAAATATATTTTGAAAGATAATAATAATGTGTCTGAATTTGTGTCTAATAGCTCAAGGCCAACAAGGCCTTCAGCACACAGACCCCATGTATCTCAGTAGATACACAACTTTGCTCTGCTCCGGTATCAGAAAAATATGTTCTGTCAGGTATTATCATGTCCTCGCCATGGCCTTCTGCTCCTCTGCAAGACAAGAAAAACGGCTTTGTTTTAGTTGTCCTTCTACTTATCTCAACCCATGCTTCACTCACCTTGATATGCAACAGTAGATTTCAGTCATAAAAATGCATAACAAAGATGGAAAAATGTTCTTTGATTATTACACCAATATTTTAAGTCTACAAAACATACTCTTTACTCCTCAGAACAGGAGTTTTGTTGATTATGCTTTTTTTTTTCAAAAAAGCCACTAAAGCAGAATGCAATGCCAACATAAAGTACTATTATGCTGGTTCACCAAATTCAAGGTTCAAGATTCAAAGGCTTTATTATCATGTGCACAGTTAAGAAATGCAATATTTCCTGAGCGATGAAATTCTTACTCTGCTCTCCGAGCAAATGCCAAGGTAATAGGTACACAACAATACTAATGAGGTAATAACACAGAACCAAACCACAGAATAACTAGAGGAAGCAAGAAGAATGAAATTTGAAATTACCTGAGTGACTATAGTGGACAGTGGCATATTGATATCAGAGATGATATGAACCTGAGATGGCATAAGCCTATGAGCAGTATGCAAATGAGTAGTATAAAAATTACAAATTAGCACCCAGTGTGCGAATTTCTCTGTAATGATAATACCAGTAGACTGTACATGATAATTAGCATCATAGTTGATATGGACATCAGACGGGGTAAGACTATGTACACTGTACAAATGAGCAATGTGCAAATTTAGGAACCATGTGAGTTTCTATTTGCAAAGCTGTGTTGTGGAGTTTTGGGAGTTTTTTTGTTCAGGAGTCTGATGGCAAAGGGAAAGAAGGAGTTTTTCAGTCAGGTTGTCCTGCATTTCACACTTCTGTACCTCTGGCCTGAGGGTAAAAGTGTGAACATTCTGTGCTGAGGGTGGGCGGGGTCCCGGAGGATAGCGTCAGCTTTCCTTTGGTCTCTGGGGTGGTAGATGCTCTGTAGAGAGGGGAGGGGAGTCCTGATGATCTTCTCCGCTGTCTTCACCACTCTCTGCAGGCGTTTGTGGTCCAGGGCAGTGGTGCTGCCATACCACACAGTGATGCCGTTGGTCAGGATGCTCTCAATGATGCAGCTGTAGAAGTTGTTGAGGATCCTGGGGGACATGTCAAACTTCTTCAGCCTCCTCAGAAAGTACAGCCGCTGTTGAGCTCTCTTAACCAGCTCTGTGGTGTTTTGTGTCCACTTAAAGTCCTCGCTGATGTGGATGCCCAGGTATTTAAAGCTGCTCACCCTCTCCACCTCAAGCTCCCGGATGAACAGGGGCCAATGGGGTCTCCTCCTCCTCTTTGTCATGTCCACTATCATATCTTTTATCTTGTCCGTGTTGAGGGTGAAGTTGTTGTCTTCACACTATGACACCAGGCTGGCCACCTCCCTCCTGTAGGATGTTTCATCGTCACCAGTGATGCATCCTTTCACTGCTGTGTCATCCACGAGCTTTAAGATGATACTGTCCTTGTGGGAGGCAACACAGTCATAGGTGAAGAGGCTGTAGAGGGTGGGGCTGAGAACATAACCCTGAGGGACACCTGTGTTCGTGATGATGCTGACTGAGGTCCTGTCACCCATCCTGACAGTCTGGGGCCTGCCAGTTAGAAAGTCCATTAGCCAGTCGCAGAGGGTGAGGTGCAGGCCAAGTGAAGACAGTTTGTTGGTGAGTTAATGGGGGATGACTGTGTTGAAGGCGGAGCTGTCGTCGACAAAGATCATCCTAATGTAGGAGTCTTTCACCAAATGTAAATTCTGAATGTAATTAATGAACAAGTATGAATCATGATGGTCATTTTAACAATGATCATCTACCAACCCAGGTATATCTTAAACTGAAATAAGTCTGGCAGGTTGTTTTTTTTTTATGTAAAACTTATATTTTATTTTGTAGTTTAGTCTTTTTTTAGTTTATACTTTTGAAGTGTTGTAAATATAGGAATTGTTTTAGCATTTTCCAAGTATGGCACTTCTAAGTTTAATACTCTTGCCGTAAGTCTGCTGGAGTGAAACGGTGCAGCACAGCTCCAAAACCTTACAGACATGGCCTGAAGTCTGACAACATGCGATATGAACAAAAGCATCGTTGCTCCACAACAACAGATCTACTGTGGCAGCAGATATCAGCTCTCCACACATTTTCACTGAGTGATAAGGAGAAAATTAAACAAAGTCCATCTTTTTGATCCTCTCTTTGTTAAAGTGTAGACTTGGTACTGATAAAATTTGCTGCATTTGCTATTTGAAAAGTTCAAACACAACAAACACCACTATTATTCTTGATTTTAGTGAAGCTACTCTTATTCTTCCATGCATGATGCCAGTCAACCTATTGTATGCTGCATTTCCAATAGATTTGCTTTATTCTGCACAGTTTGCTCACAAGAATAACAGCATAACATCAACAATGAAAACAAAAGTAAAACCTAGAAAATCTCTACTTGGTTAGACTGACAGGATCCACTGCCAAAACCTCAGTAGCACAATGTTTTGAATGATCTGGACAAAGCTGACATTTTTACCAGCAAGGTTAAGAAATATTAACTTTGACAATAGGTAATTAAATAACTGTATCTCATTAAGGACTGCAAGAGTTTCTC
Organism: Pholidichthys leucotaenia; assembly: GCA_020510985.1. Lineage (NCBI taxonomy): Eukaryota > Metazoa > Chordata > Actinopteri > Cichliformes > Pholidichthyidae > Pholidichthys > Pholidichthys leucotaenia. The sequence continues at coordinate 326,896,282 of CM035840.1, read as the reverse complement.
CAATCATTTTATGCAGACATACGAGACAGAAAAAGGCAGATGGACAAATCAATAGAGTGTTAGTGGAGCATAACTGTGTTTAAAGCAGCAGATTTGCTGGGAATTTGCTACTAGTTTCCTTGGACCTGCTGTGCTCACACATGCACACAAGTTCTGGGTTCTGGAAAGTCTTGTACCTCCTGCTTAAGCACCATCTGCCCCCTTGATATATGAGCATACTGACGCCCCCTAGATCACACAGAGTCTCCTGTCCATGTCCACACCCTCATTATCACTGCTACTTCCCTTATTTTCAGTTCACCAAAGGCAGACCATGTCAAGTTTAAAAGCTAAAAGTAGACCTTTAATGTTTATTATGCTCTCCAATATTTTCTGCTGCAAGAAGAAAATGAGGTCAGCATATGCAGAAGAGATTCAAATAAGCCAGAAGCTCAGGCCTTAGATGGCATCGGTATTTATTTATTGCTTATTTGTTTATTTAAAAGGATCCAAATTAGCTAGTCTATATCAGCTGGTCTTCCTGCGTCCATAAACCATAATTACATTAAAAAATTTGCAAAAACCAACCAGACCATCAATGACAGAGTAGTTCATTCAGGACTGACAAAATCACCCGAGTGCTCAGATATCCTAACTGTTGACTTTGACCTTATTAAACAAAGCATAAATGCAGACCTATCTAGTATGAGCTTAAGGTCAACATCAGTGGCTTAGAAGAAGTAACGTTTTCCATGAAATCATAAATGCCTGGATCCCCTGACCTTTGACAACATTGTCAAAGGACTGTCGTTTGACCTTGACCACAACCTGGATGCAGAACTGAGGATCCTTGTCAGTGAGTCTGGTGAGCATTGGGGGAAATGCCAAGGAGGAGTAGAGATTCCCGTGAAATGTGAACAGACAGACGGTTGCTGCGTCTTCACATTAGCTCCTCTCAGCTTTATTGGGACCTCTAATGAGAACTGTTATCAACATAAACTAACCCCCCCCCCCCCCCGAGTCAAAGCTTCTGTATAAAAAGGAAATCAGAAATGTAGAAGCTATGCTGATGGCAACATAAAACGGTGTAAAAAGGAAAAGTACAACCCCCCCCCCCCACCAAAAAAAATAAACCCCTTCATTAGATGTATAAATCTGAAGTGAATCCAATCAAAAATGTAGACGCTATAGTGGTGATAACAGAAAATGATCCCTCCTCAAAATAAATGGAAACCCTAGTTAGATGTGTCTGAAAATCAAATGCTTCCAATCTATTGATGAGTTACAGCATCCAGTGGTTCTTCTGGCTTAAAAACCTTGGCGTGGTGGCAACATATTTTTCCGGGGGGGGGGGGGTTGAAAACACATGACACTATTGTAACTGGAATATGTTAATTTTATACTATTTCTTTCTTTCTTTTTTTTTTTTTCAAAATTTTGCACAGTAGCTTTGCATATGGAACTTACCATTTAAAGTATTGTACAACCAAGGCTTGAATGCTGGAATATTGGGCCAGTTGGGGTTCCACCCAGACATCCTGTGTTTGGACTTTTTACTGGTGTCATCCTTCTCTCCTCCCTCTGCTCTCACCTCTTCTGGACCCTTTGCCTGAATACTTTCCTCTCCATGGCTACTCTCTTCTGTCTCATCTTTCCCTCTCTGAGCCCTGTCTAATTCAGCTTCTCTCTCTGTCTATGGTGGTATATAAACAGATTAGAAAATATCAAGTGTCATGTTTTGTCCTTCAGGATTTTTTTTTTGTCATGGTTTCCATAAATGACAAAAAATGTGTCATAAATTGCCTTTGCTAAGGCTAAATAGAGGACAGCAGTCGCAGGCAGTGGGTTTGCACATTTATTGACTAACAGACGAACGAAAACCAAAACACACAAAACACACACTTACAGGGAATACCGGGGAAATGACACAGACGTGAATATAGTCTACGGATGACGGACCAGAAGACAACGTCTGGAAATGCAAGACCACTGCAAGGACTCAATACACTGGTCTGCTTAAATAACACTGCACAGATGACAATCAGGTGTGAGTACATGAGTGATGACATAATCAAAGCAACGAGTAACAGCTGTGCAGCCCGCGAACCAGTTTGACAGCCGGAAGCTGTACAGCACCTTCAAAATAAAAGTACAGACCGGAACTAAATCATACAGAGTAAAATGACACAACCCCAAAAGATATAAACAATACCATAACTACAAAATGACACACAATAACTAGGCAAAACTATAAGAACACAACAAAGAATACCACAACTCATAAATGAACAGAAAACAGGTACAAAAAAATCATAACAAACAAAGAAACAAACAGAAAAAGGACAAAACTAAAAACTGGAACTGAGCATGGCCCCCACCATGCTCGGGATCATGACAGTGCACCCCCCCTCCCCCAAGGACTGGAACCCAGACATCCCAGGGTAACACCAAAAAGGAAAGAAAAAAAAACCCTCCCCCAACAAAGAAGACCCCCAATAAGAAAACAACCCACCCTGGGTTGGAAGAGGGGGAACCCAGGCACGGAGGGACCAAAGCAAAACAAGAAAAAAAAAAAAAACTCACTCATGACCCACAACACTGAGCAAGGAGGTGAATGGAACTCTGGGCTGTTTGGGTACCACCGTCAGGCAATTTTGGTGGCCTGCCAAAGTCCCAAACCCGCCAAATCACCCAGTGGAGCGAATCGGGTGGTCCACCAAAGTCCCAGAATCCTCCAAGCAGATGAAGCTCATCAGGCACCCTTCCAGAGTTTTTGAGCCACCCAACCAAAGACCACAGTCTGTCAGGTGTCCCAGAGCACACGGACTGTGGAGCACAACCTGCCCTCACCTGGAGGCAGTAGATGGTGCATATGCCCCTCCTGGACTGCAGAGACGGCAATGTCGAATCGGAGAGTCAAAGGCTGGGGAGACACGACAACTGACAATGACTGCTGACCAGCGGCGACGTCAGGCGATGATGGATGACCTTTGGCAACCACAGGTGAAAGGAGAGGACCCACCACGACCATAGATGGTGTAGCACCCGCGGTGGTCTCGGACTGAGGCGTAGCACCCACGGAGGCCCTGGACTGAGGCGTAACATCCCCGGAGGCCCCAGACTGCGGTGTAGCACCCCCGGAGGCCCCGGACTGGGCCGTAGCACCCCCCGGAAGCCCCGGACTGGGGCATAATACCCCCGGAGGCCCTGGACTGAGGCGTAGCACCCATGGAGGCCTCGGACTGAGGCGTAGCACCCACGGAGGCCCCGGACTGGGCCGTAGCACCCCGGGAGTCCCCGGACTGAGGCATAGCACCAATGGAGGCCCTGGACTGAGGCGTAGCACCCACGGAGGCCCCAGACTGAGGCATAACAACCACCCACAGAGGCCCTGGACTTGGGTGGAGGCATTGCACCCACGGTGGCATCAGATGGGGGAGCAGCACCTCGGATAGAGGTGTAGCATCCGCAGCAGCCTCCGGCAGGGAGAAAAGACCCACAGAGTCTTCTGGTAGGGAAGAAGGACCCACGGAGATCTCAGGTAAAGGTAGGAGACCCACAGATACCTCAGGCGAAGGTTGAGGACCCAGGGAGACCTCAAGGAGATGTTGGGGACTCATGGCGACCTCAGGCACAGACAGAGGACCCGTGGTGACCTCAGTCAAAAATAGAGGACTCGTGGTAACCTCAGGAGAAGACTCAGATAGGGGACAGACAACAACCGGGTCACAGTCACCGGTAGCAGTGGAGCCCGGTGATCAAGTGTGGCTGACGGCTGCATTTGCCCCCCCCCCCCGCCGATGAGCCAGGCAAGATTTCTCTAGGGCAAAAGAGACATCTCGGCCTCCACCATCCAGGCAACCTCTCCTGACACAGCCACCACGGAAGGAGAAAAGAAAAACACCGGAGAAGAATCACTGGCAGCAGTGGAGCCCAGTAAGGAGACCTCAGGAGCAGAGGACGTCTGCAACTGATTCTCCCCACCTTGAGCCAGACAAGAATTCTCTGAATCTGAAGATGTTAAACCAGAACAGAGCACTTGCCTGGACTTGAGCTCCATCATGGTCCAGGACTCCGGCGACCCTGCTGCGGCAACCCAGGCAGCAGGCATGGTGGCAGAGGAAGCTGGTGATCCTGCCGATGTGGCAGCTGCCACTGGCGGGACCCTGGATAAGGCGATGGGTGCTGGTGGACCCCCAGACGTGGTGGCTAACGCTGGTGGACCCTCCAACGTGACGACTGAAGCAGGGAGAACTCCAGCACCGCATTACAGAGCCCCGACTCGCCTCACCGATGGTACCGGGTCCTGCAATGCCAAAACCAGGGGACTCTTCTTCAGCTCAGATGTCGGACCATGGGGGGTGCTCTTCTCCTGTCCAGGGTATGGCTGCACAGCTGACACCAGATCCTCCAGAACCTCTTACCTCCTCTTCGTCCGGCGGCTCCCTCCCAGGACCGGTGGACAAACAGGGAAAACAGGGGAGAACATGAGAGAGGCAGGTGAAAAAGAAGAGATGACTGCAGCAGCAACTGAGGAAGGCTCAGCCAATGTGGGTGACTGCTGCTGAACCTTCCCACTGGGAGCAAGGCAAGACAATTCATCCTCAGATGTTATAAAATGAAAAGATGCTTGCCTGTGCTCCCTGGGTGTGGTGGTGGCTGCTCCAGATGGGCCGGAAGACTCCTCCCTACTGAGTGCGGGGGCCGAGGACACTAATGCAGGTCCCAGCTTATCTAGCCCTTCAGGCATGGTGACGGACGGAGTTGGGCATCCTCCCTCAACTTGAGCCGCGAGTTCAGGAAGGAGCCATGGCTTGTAATCCAAGAGCACCTCCACCTCTGCCGCCAAAACTCGCTGATGTTCCTCCAGCTCCTCCGCCGATGGTGCGGGCCACAGTTCGGGAGGGGAAGATGGGGCTGCTGCTGCTGGAGACTAGCAAGAGGCTCAGGGCTTCTGCACCCGGGGCCGCTTCTTCGCTGGCGCAGGCAGGGGTATGGAGGAGGTTTCCCCCAGCCCGTGGAGCATGGACAATGGGTTGGTTATGGAAAGGAGAAGGTCTATGAACTCCAGATGGCCCCACAGGCTGGGGCATGCTTCCAGCACTTGAGCAGCTCCAACCAGACACTTCCGAGCCACCTCGGGAGTGTGAGAAAAACAAGCCTCCGATAGGATGTTCCGAAGCACATGAACAGTCCAGCACTCCACCGCACTCAACCCACACTGACCATAATATGCAAGTGCTGCCATACCAGCAAAAACAGATTTAACGGAAAAAAAAAAACGGCAGGGAAATGAAAAACGGAAAAACTCACTGCCACTGGGGTCTCTCTTGGCAGCAGTCTTCTGTCATAAATTGCCTTTGCTAAGGCTGAATAGAGGACGCCAGTCACAGGCAGTGAGTTTGCACATTTATTGACAAACAGACGAACGAAAACCAAAACACACACTTATGGGGAATACTGGGGAAATAACACAGATGTGAACGTAGTCTACGGATGAAGAACCAGACAACAACGTCTAGAAATGCAAGACCGCTGCAAGGACCCAGTACACCGGTCTGCTTAAATAACACCGCACAGATGACAATCAGGTGTGAGTACATGAGTGAGGACATAATCAAAGCAATAAGTGACAGCTCTGAAGCCTGTGAACCAGTTTGACAGCCAGAAGCTGTCAAAATAAAAGTACAGACTGGAACTAAATCATACAGAATAAAATAACACAACCCCAAAAGATATTTAATTATTAATTTCAAAGCACTGCTTTTACATGAGTAGAATTTAACTCTGATTTCAAAGACCCCCTCATGGATCGTCACCTTATCGTGGTGGTGGTGGGGGGGTTTGCATGCCCCAGTGGTCCCAGGAGCTATGTTGTCCGGGGCAATTTGCCTCTGATAGGGTCACCCAAGACAAACTGGTCCTGGGTGAAGGGCCAGACTAAGAACGATCCAACAGACTCTCACGATAAATTCTAGATCAAGGATTCAGTGTAGAGCCTGGGGGAGGGGCTCGATGGCTAGCGTCTGGTGGCTGGGTTTCCACCCACGGGACCCAGCCGGGCTCAGCCCGAAGGAGTTACATGGGTCCGCCCTCCAGTGAGCTCACAACCTGCAGGAGGGATCATGGGGGTCCGGTGCTATGTGGATTAGGTGGCGGTCAAAGGTGGAGACCTTGGCGAACTGATCCTAAGCTTTCTAAACTGGCTATTGGTACGTGGAATGTCACCTCTCTGGTGGGGAAGGAGCCTGAGTTGGTGTACGAGGTTGAGAGATACCGGCTAGATATAGTTGGCCTCACCTCAACACACAACTCCAGTTCCGGAACCAGTTTCCTGGAGAGGGGCTGGAGCTTGGCCTTTTCTGGAGTTTCCCCGGGCAAGAGGCAAAGAGCAGGTGTGGGTATTCTTGTATCCCCCCACCTTGCTGCCTCTATATTGGAGTTTTCCCCGGTGGATGAAAGGGGTGCTTCCCTGCGCCTTCGGGTTGGGAAACGGGTCCTGACCCATCATTTGTGCCTATACACCAAATGATGTTTCAGAGTACCCACCCTTTTTGGAGTCTGTGACTGGGGTGCTGGAGAGTGCTCCTCTTGGAGACTCCATTGTCCTATTGGGGGACTTCAATGCACACGTGGGCAACGACAGTGAAACCTGGAGGGAAGTGATTGGGAGGAACGGCCTGCCCGATCTGAACCCGAGTGGTGTTCAGTTATTGGACTTCTATGTTAACCACAGTTTGTCCATAACGAACACCATGTTCAAGCATAAGGGTGTCCATATGTGCACCTGGCACCAGGACACCCTAGGTCGCAGGTCGATGATCGATTTCGTTATCGTGTCATCAGACCTGCGACCGTATGTCTTGGACACTCGGGTAAAGAGAGGTGCAGAGCTGTCAACTGATCACCACCTGGTGGTGAGTTGGATCCGATGGCAGGGGAGGAAGCCATTCAGACCTGGTAGACCCAAACGTATAGTGAGGGTGTGCTGGGAACCTGTGGCTGAGGCCCCTGTCCGGGAGATCTTCAACTCCCACCTCTGGAAGAACTTCAACCACATTCCGAGGGAGTCTGGAGACATGGAGTCTGAATGGGCCATGTTCTCCACCTCTGTTGTTGAAGCGGTGGCCCAGAGCTGCGGCCGCAAGGTGGTCAGTGCATCTCGTGGTGGCAACCCCCGAACCAAGTGGTGGACACCAGTGGTGAGGGGGGCCATTAAGCTGAAGAAGGAGTCCTATCAAGCTTGGTTGGCTTGTGGGACTCCCGAAGCAGCTGAGGTGTACCGGCAGGCCAAGCGGAGTGCAGCTCGGGTGGTTGCTTAAGCAAAAACCCGGGTATGGGATGAGTTTGGTGAGGCCATGGAACAAGACTTTCGGTTGGCCTTGAAGAGATTCTGGCAAACTGTCCAGCGGCTCAGGAGGGGAAAGCAGTTCCCTGTCCACACTTTGTATGGTGCAAATGGGGCGCTGTTGACTTCGACTGGGGATATCGTTGGGCGGTGGAAGGAATACTTTGAGGATCTCCTCAATCCCACTGATACATCTTCCACAGAGGAAGCAGGGTTTGTGGACGAGGGGGATGACTCGCCTATCACAGGGGCTGAGGTCGCCAAGGTGGTTAAAAATCTCCTTGGTGGCCGGGCCCCGGGGGTGGACGAGATTCGCCCTGAGTACCTCAAGGCCCTGGATGTTATAGGGCTGTCATGGTTGGCATGCCTCTGCAACATTGCATGGAGGTCGGGGGCAGTGCCTTTGGCATGGCAAACTGGGGTGGTGGTTCCTCTCTTCAAAAAAGGGGACCGGAGGGTGTGCTCCAACTTTAGAGGAATCACAATCCTCAGCCTCCCTGGGAAGGTCTATGCCAAGGTACTGGAGAGGAGAGTCCAGCCATTGGTCAAACCTCGGATTCAGGAGGAGCAATGTGGTTTTCGTCCTGGCCGTGGCACATCAGACCAGCTCTTTACCCTCTCAAGAATTCTCAAGGGTTCGTGGGAGTTTGTCCAACCAGTTTGCATGTGTTTTGTGGACTTGGAGAAGGCATTTGACCGCGTCCCTCATGGTTTTTTGTGGGGGGTGCTTCGGGAGTATGGGGTATCGGGCTTGTTGTTACGAGCTATTCGGTCTCTGTACTACTGTTGTGACAGTTTGGTTCGTATTGCCAACGCTCGGTTGGACTCATTCCCAGTGACAGTTGGACTCTGCCAGGGCTGCCCTTTGTCACCGATCCTCTTCATAATTTTCATGGACAGGATTTCTAGGCACAACCAGGGAATGGAGGGTGTCATGCTCGGTGACCACAGGATCTCATCTCTGTTGTTTGCAGATGATGTTGTCCTGTTGGCTTCATCCGGCAATGACCTACAGCTCTTGCTGGGATGGTTTGCCGCTGAGTGTGAAGCGGCTGGGATGAGAATCAGCACCTCCAAGTCCGAGTCCATGGTCCTAAGCTGGAAAAAGGTGGATTGTCCTCTCCAGGTTGAGGACAGGCTCCTGCCCCAAGTGGACGAGTTTAAGTATCTTGGGGTCTTATTCATGAGTGAGGGGAAAATGGAGCGAGAGATTGACAGACGGATCGGAGCAGCATCTGCAGTGATGCGGACGTTGTACTGGTCTGTTGTGGTGAAGAGGGAGCTGAGTTCTAAGGCAAAGCTGTCGATTTACTGGTCAATCTGCGTTCATACTCTCACCTATGGTCACAAGCTTTGGGTAATGACCGAAAGAACAAGATCGCGGATACAAGCGGCTGAAATGAGCTTTCTCCATAGGATTGCTGGACTCACCCTCAGAGATAGGGTGAGGAGCTCAGTCATCCGGGAGAGGCTCAGAGTAGAACCGCTGTTCCTCCACATTGAAAGGAGTCAGTTGAGGTGATATGGGCGTCTGATTAGGATGCCTCCTGGACGCCTCCCACTTGAGGTGTTTTGGGCACATCCCACTGGGAGGAGACCCCGGGGCAGACCCAGGACTCGGTGGAGAGACTATGTCTCCCAGCTGGTCTGGAAACGCCTTGGTATCCTCTCTGAAGAGCTGGAGCAGGTGGCGGGGGAGAGGGAAGTCTGGGCTTCTCTGCTTGAACTGCTGCCTCCGCGACCTGGACCTCCGGAAAAGCGGTAGAAGATGGATGGATTGATGGATGGATGGATGATTTCAAAGAAAGAAATATTAATAAAATTATATTTAATGAAATAAATTAAATTAGCAAAGATACCATTATTTCTGTTATAATATTTCTATGTATTTTTAATTTGTTTTTTGTTAGAAATCTCCTCATCACCCAGACAGCAGGAAAAACCTCCTTCATTGTGAAATCCAAATGCTGGCACGTTTAGTTTGACTTAAGGCTACTGACTGATTAAAGTCATTGACTTAGTGAATTTCGGTCATCTTAACTTGCCAGGTATATAATAATGAACATAAATTAGTTAATATTAATTAAGGTAAAGGTAAAAATATCTCCTTTTTATTCTTGTCTGACATAAGAAAAATGAAAAACTAATAATTAAAAAGAAGACAAAATGAACATACTCAAGCTCCTAACCACATCGATTAGCTAAGAGACTCTTCCATTATTGCTCCCGTTACCAGTGGGTTAAAACCATGATAAATGCCTCCAGTGCTTACATTCCTCTTCTGCTTTTTTTTCCCTGCGTTTAAAGTACTTTAGTAAGCTCATGTTTCTCTCAGACAGTTACGCTAGCAAGACACTCTGCCTGGCACCTGGAGTGGTCACACAGGCGGGGTGCTTCTGAAGTCCACGCGGATGACGGGTACACGAGTTGTTCGTGTGCGCGCTTGCGGACCGTCATTCCTTCATATTTTTTTCTTAAATTTATATATCCTCAGAGTGGAGGAATAAATTCAAGTGTGGTGGGCCGCCACCCGGAAATGTTGCCAGAAGAAACCCTGGTGTCTCTGTATATCTGAAGTGAATCCGATCAGAAATGTAGAAGTTACAGTGGCAACAGAAAATGTCAAAAGAATGAACAAACAGACAAACCAACGGAATAATGGGTCAAAAACACTATATCTTCTGCACTTTTATTGTGTAGTGTATAATTATATGACAAAATAATCAACAATGTAATGCACCAGCAATAACCACCATAAAAAGTGATTTGCTGTAAATCTTGGTTTTACTTCATGTAATCATCGCATTCTGTCATGTTGTCACATACAAACTGTGCTTTAATAAATTAAAGACAATTCACAGATGTATCCCATTACATTACAATCTATAATTGATTACATACGACTTAATTATAAGAAATTAATGACTTATTATGAACATTTCCACTTCCCACTAATAATCAGTAGCATTGTAAATAACTTTATGCCCCCACCTCAATAACATGTAAACACACACATGCAATATGGCACTTAAAGAATTTAATGCTGATGTATTCTTATTTATTTTTTTTACAAAAGACATCTAACTCCTCAGTACAACTTTAATCACAAGTGACATAATTAAAAAAAAAAGATTTTGAGAGCAAATTTGTACATCTCACAACTTTTTTTTAAAAAAATTTTGTAAAGGGTATACATGTCATTACAGCATTGCATTGTTTACATTTTCATCACATGTTCCCCTTTTTTGTTTTTTGACAACATTGGAAAAATAATTATTACAACACCCTTTTTTAAGTGAAAGAAAAAGAGAAATTAGAGAAAGAACAAAAAAAACAAAAAAAAACAAAAGAGAAAAAAAATGAAAGACTATCTGAGTAGCTTTGGAACAAAGAGGGGTGCCATTATTGAAATGGTATTTGTCAAGGATTAGATCTAATGGAAGACACATATGCGTTCCAGGGTTGCCAAAAGTTCATGAACCCATCCATGTCCTGTCTCAGTGCGAATGTCAACTATTCCATTGAATAAATGTCTTGAATCACGTTAATCCAATCTTCAGGTGTAGGACAATCCTTCAACATCCATTTTTTTTGTTAGAGCTTTTTTACTTGCCAATATTAAAACAGTGAATAAGTATTTTTCTTCTCGTCTGTACAGTGATTCCGGTATTAAACCCAAATACAAAGTTACAAAAGAAAAGGGAACTGTTATTTTGAATATTTTCCCCAATATTGTCTGTACATTGGTCCAATATTGGTGGATAACTGGACATGACCAAAACACATGAAAATGATTTGCAGTCTCTTCACCACACAAGCGCCAACAATTCAACCCCTTACGACTAAATTTGTTTTGTGCAGGTGTTCTGAAAAATCTTACCAAATTTTTCCATCCAAATTCTCTCCACTGCAGGGATGAGGTACTTTTCCATTGCTGTTTATTTAGCTTTTCCCATATTTCCAGTTGTAAAGTGAAATTCCCCTCTTTTTCCCATCTCTCTTTTATATATGATGTGTTGTCTCCTTTTAAGTCTTGAAGACCTTGGTATATTCTAGAAATGTATCTGATCCCTGGGATCCCTTTATATGCCATTAAGAAGACCTTCAGAACACTTGACTGGGCCCTTTCCAAATCCTCCTTTTTAAGTATTTTGTTTATGTGGTGTCTAAGCTGAAAGAACCTGTAAAGGTTTTGATTTGTTAGACCTTGGTTTTTCAAATCTTCAAAACTTCTTAAAATTTGCCCTTTAAAAAAATCATAATATTTTATCAGTCCACTCTCTTTCCACTTTTTAAATCTAGTGTCTGTTTTATTAGGAGTAAAGTCTTAATCATAGGCAATCCATTGCAGTAATCGATAGGGTTCTTTAGTTTGATTCTCTCTGACTATCTTAAACCAAATTTTTAGTGGGGTCTCTATCCACGGGTTAGTGTGATTCAAAAGTTTAGGTAAGGCATTGTTCCCTATTATCGCCTGTAGGGGGATGTCACTTGTTATTTGGCATTCCATCTCCTTCCATTGTGCAGTGTAGACTGGGTTACATATCTCTACTGAAGTTTTAATTTGCGCAGCTTTAAAATAGTCCCTGATATTTGGCAGCACGAGCCCACCTTTGTCTCTGTTTAGCTGTAGGGTTCTATATCTGATTCTAGGTCTCTTGCCCTGCCATATGAATCTTGAGATCCTTCTGCCCAGTTCTTGCCATGTTTTTTTGGGAGGTTCTACCGGTATTGTTTGGAAAAGGTATAGAAGATGTGGAAGTATATTCATTTTGACTGCTTCAGTTCTTTGTGCAGTACCCAAGAATGGTATCATATTCCATCTTGCTAGATCAGATTTTATTTTTTGCCATCAGTGGATCATAGTTTAGTGTTATAATTTTGTTGAGTTGTTTTGGGATATTGACCCCCATATATTTCATAGATTCCATTTCCCAGTTAGTTTTGAGTTTGCTTAGTAAATATTGATTTGGGTCATAGTTGAATGTTAAAACTTGGGTTTTATGCATGTTTAATTCGTACCCCGATAAATCTCCATACTCTGAAAAAACTGAGATTAGTTCTGGAAAAGATGTGTCCGACTGCCCCAGGTATATTAAAATGTTATCAGCAAAGAGTGCTATTTTATGTTCCTTCTGACCAAGTGTAATAGCTTGAATTTTTTGATTCTGTCTTATCCATTGGCTCAGAGGTTCTATGAAGATTGCAAAGAGCAGTGGAGACAAGGGGCAGCCCTGACGACATCCTCTTTCCAGTTCAAAAGATGATGATAATTTACCGTTAATCCTTATTTTAGCTGCTGGTTTTTTATATAATGCCTGGATAGTTCTGATGAAGTTGTTATGAAAATTGAAACTGGATAAGATTCTATATAGGAAAGACCAGTCAACCGAATCAAATGCTTTTTCAGCATCTAATCCCAATATGGCTGCATTTAAGTTATATTTTTTTATATAATGAATTATGTGTAAAGTGCGTCTAATGTTGTCTTGTGTCTGTCTTTGTCTTATAAAACCTGTTTGGTCTAAATGAATTAAGTCTGTCAGTATATTTTCTAACCTTTTGGCAAGGATAGTGGTAAAAAGCTTATAGTCCTGATTTAACACACTGATTGGTCTGTAGTTGGAGCAGTCTAGTTTATCCTTTTCAGGTTTAGGTATGACTGCAATGACCCCTTCTCTCCAGGAGGGGGGATTTCCACTGTGTGGAGGACATAGTTCAATGTTTTCGGGAGGAAAGGAGATAGTTGCTGTTTAAAGGTTTTGTACCACTCTGCTGTAAAGCCATCTGCTCCTGGGGATTTGTTAGCTTTAAGTTTAATAATTGCGTTTTCTAATTATTTAGGTAGTATTTCTGACAATAGTGTTTTATTTTGTGACTCAGTAAGTTGGGGAAGGTTTAATGTATTTAGGAAGGCTTCGGATGCGTTTTTATGTTTTTTGAGGGAGTACAAGTTCTTGTAGCAGTTCTCAAAGCTTTTAAGAATTTCCTGAATTCTAAATTTTATTTCCTTTGATACTGGGTCTCTGATTTTGTAGATTGCTCTCTCCGTTTGTTGTTTCCTCAATTTATAGGCTAGTAATTTTGCCGATTTGCTACCTGTTTCATAGTATTTTTGTTTCAGAAATGTAAGTTTCTACTGGATTTCTATTGTGTAGATCTCATTTATTTGTTTTTTAATCTCCTTAATTTTGAGTGAGTCATTAGAATGAGTGTTGTCTTTGTGCTCTTTTTCTAGTTTCTTAAGTTCTGACTCTAATGTGATTAGTTTTTCTTGTCTCAGTTTCTTTTGGATTGCCAGTTTTGCAATAATCTTTCCCCTTATTACAGCTTTGCATGCGTCCCACAGTATTAAAGGGGATACTTCTTCATTATCATTTTCTTCCAAATATCTGAGAATATCTGATTCCAATTCATCTTTCAGTGGTCCTTTCAGCACATTTGAATTTAACCTCTAAAAAAATGTATTATTTGTGTATTTTTGGATACTTAAGTCCATATAGATCGGACTGTGGTCAGAGAGATCCATCAGTCCTATTTTACATGTTTTTACTCTTCCAATGTCTCTATTAAACATAAAAAAAATAGTCAATCCTTGAGTATGATGAATGTGGTGCTGAGTAAAATGTATAATCTTTTACACTGGGGTTGAATTCCCTCCACACGTCACAGATTCCCATTTCTTTTAGTAGCATCCGAGTTTTTCTACTTTGAGTGTTATTTTGATGTGGAGAATTACCTGATGCATCCCAGTATGGATTCAGTCTTAGATTGAAGTCTCCACCACATATCACTAAACCTTGGGCTTTAGTTATCATTACGTCAAATACATTTTTATAAAACTTCCAGTTAGCCCCTGGAGGTGCATATACATTCAGCAGGGTGATATCTTCTCCCTCTAGCCGACCAAGTACCATGCTGAATCTCCCTTCTTTATCTTTGTGTTCTGATTTTTTTTTTTTTCAAATATAATTTTGGTTGAGATCAATGTCGCTACCCCCCTCCTCCTCCCTGACTTATATGAAGATGAAGAGATCATTTTAAACCCTTGTCTATTAAGTTTAGTGTGCTCCACATCTGTTAGGTGGGTTTCCTGTAAAAATATTGTTCCTGCTTTGTCTTTTTTCATTTTGCCTAGAATCTTGGATCTTTTAACTGGATCAGGATCCCTTTTACATTATATGAGATTATTTTGGTTACACCCTGTTTCTCCATTGTGTTGTCTTATTTAGTATAACAGTGTGGTGGCCCTCTTTTATTCTTCTCAGAAACTGAAAGAACATTAAGAACATAAAAAACATTAAGAACATAGTATATAAAACTTTAAAACAAAAAACTGACAAAAGATCTTCCTGAGCTGAGGTCTTTTTAGAAGAAATTCCTCAAACTCTGTTGGGTGTTAAGGGCCCTCTCTTACTCCTGTAAGTTGTCCCATGTTTATAACGTGAATTTCAGATCCCAATCCGAACTTGTAATGATTTTATTTTATTTTATTTTTTTATGCCTATACCCTATGAAATTGTGTGCAACCTCCCACCACCATCACAGCAGTCACGTTCATACAGTACTTGTTAGTGTGGAGAGATCATGTGGTTCATTGTCACATTTCTATTTTAACAAGTTTTTTTTTTCTTGTTTCTAATATTATGTCTGTTCCATGAAATGTTTTACCACTTGATACTTGCTGATTCTACATCTCCTCTGATGTTTGTTACCTTGTAGGAGGAGGGTTGGATGCGCAGATTGACTAAAAATATCATTATTCCCTCCTGAAAACGGCCAGTTTTTCCTTATAGCTCTGGCGCTGGGTTTCCCGCTGCTTGCTCGTGGATTTTGAGGGTCTCTGTGTGGACCACGTTTGAGCCTTGATTCTTTCGATTGGGTCTGCTGCGGGTTTATACACCGTTACCGGGAGCCCTCTTCTCACCATATCCGTGGTTGCTTCTTCTGCCGAGTTGTAGAGACACGTCTCATCTCCGTAAAACACCCTCAGCTTCGCCGGAAATGGAGTCTGAAAGCGCAGTTTCTTCTTTCATAGTACCTTTTTAGTGTCATTGTATTCCCAACGCTTTTTAAGGACCTCTGGGGCATAGTCGTGCTCCACAAAAACTTTTCTCTCTTGGTGCATAAATCCTTTTTTCTGCCAAGCCAGTCTTACAACCTCTTCTTTTATTCTGGAGTTGGAGAACTTCACCACCACCGATCTTGGTGGCGCTTCCTCCGACGGCCTTGGGGCTAATGTACGGTGCGCCCTTTCTATCTTCAAGTCGGTGGATTGGGGAATTTCCAACTTCTATCTCAGTATGGATTCCACGCATGCAGCCATTGTGGTGAAACCATCCTCGACTCCTTCTTTCAGACCATGAATTCTTATGTTGTCTCCTCTTAGTCTTCCTTCTTGGTCGGTTAGCTTAGCCTCCAGTCTTGACTGTCGTTTAAGTAAATCCAGCACGATTTCTTCCAGCCCGTTTATTCTTTCCTCTGCTTCCATGATTCGGTCCTCAGCCTGGTCCACTCTGCTGTCCTTTTTATTTCGTCTTTAATTTCACGAAATTCGGCCCAACACTCTCGGCAAAATTGTCTTAATTCTTGAAGTACCATTTTTAAGCTAACCTTGTTGCTAGCTTCATTCAGTTAATCCGCTTCTGACTGGATGTCCTCTGGGTCAGATTCTCCGGCCAATGCGTGTCTTGGCCTGGTAAATGTTGATCTCTTCTGTTTTCCTTTAGGCATAATGACTTTGTCTTTTGATTTTCACTCTTCCAAAAATCCGTTAAATCTGATTTTCAAGGTATTTTCATGGATCGGGTCTGGGAGTTTCAGCGTTAAGCTGCTATCACCATGGTGTCCAGACCGGAAGTCGTCAATGCTGATGTATTTAACACACACAAACATATAGCACCACTACAACTACACAGGCACACATTTGAGTAGCAGCAAACACAAAAGACATCTCATTACAGTTTTATTGAGAGCTTTGTCCTGTTGATGAGGATATATGCTCGCACCTTTAAATGCCTCTACCAGCATGTCAGAGTAGAAGGAGGTCACCCTTTTCAAAAAAGCCTTTTATCAGACTCTTGAACTCCCTGCTCACGAAGCTTTTTCTATGTAGCAGTTCATGCAGCTATTTACATCATTGTTCATTGAGAAGATGCATATCACTGAATAGTTAAAGACCTTGCACTCACCTTTTTTTTATAATTCTGTACTGTCAGTTTTGTTCAATGGAATACAAAAAAAAAAAAAAAAGCATTTTGATGGCATCGTTGAGAAAAAAGAAAAAAAAGTATTTTCAGAAGGAGAAACTGCACACTTTTTCAGTAAAAAATTAAATAATATTAAACCTGCAAGCAGGTGTAAGCGGACCTTTGCCCCCCATGCACACGCGCAACCCAGTGCCCGTCGTACCTTGCTGTCTCAGAAAATTTCCCGTTGTTGCTGCAAGGGCTGTGAGAATAATAAAGTAAACCATGTATAAAACGTCTTGAATGGAAATGAATGGGATTCCATGGCAACTGTGCTTATCACAGGACAAAAGTGACTTTCACTGAGGGTAGTCCAATGCACTCTGAGAAGCCATTGAAAATGTCATGTGAATGAATGAATGAATGAATGAATTTATTTCGGATAGTACAGTACAGGTTAAAAGAAACTGAATAATATAACAACAAGGTCAAATTAGACAATGACTCCTCTGATTACACAATTCAACGTAAGTTATCCGAAATGGGTGATGGCTGAAGCCGCAGCTTATATTGCCCACCCATATTCCATCCAAGAATTCAAAGAGAAAAAGAGAAAACAGACAAGACGATTACAATTCAAAACAAAGCTAAGACAAAATGTGACAGAGAAAAAAAAACTAAGCTAAGCTAAGTTAAGCGATTACTATTCAAAAACAAATCTAAGACAAAATGTGACAGAAAAGAAAAAAAAAACAAAAAAACAAAAAACAAAAAAAAAAAACTAAGCTACAACACAACACAGGCTGGATATGGCAATCCTTATGTGATTTTACATGTCGTCTTGTATATATGTTTGGAGTATTTCTTCCTTTAGTTTTTGTTTAAATTGTCCAAGTGTTGTACATGATTTTAATTCAGGTCCAAAATCGTTCCATAATCTGACTCCTTGCACTGAAATACAGTGTTGCTTGGTGGTTGTTCTCACTGTAGGCTTTTGAAATATACATGTTCCTCTGAAGTGATATCGTTTCTCCCTTATTTGGAACAACTTTTGGATATTTGTCATTATGACTACTGGTGTTTGCGCAAAATTTGATACAATTTTGTGCAGTACCTCATGTCAGCAGTAGGTGGTGGTGTGACAGTTTTGTGAATATTGATATACAGACGTGTTCAGAGTGGGATCAGTATGATTTGTGCAAAGTTTGGTCCAAATCAGACAAGGATTGTCTGAGCTGTAACTGTCATGTTTTGCATTGCGTTGAAGCCATTGAAGCATGCTGGTCGCCATGGAAACAGTTCTGTACTATTTACATGTATTGTCAGTGAGCCCTAGTCATTCCTTCATGTCATTTTTTTCTGCTGGCGAGAAAAAAAGAAAGAAAGCAGTTTTCAGAAATTCTTCCTTTAATCAATGGGGTGCTAAAATATTTGTTTATTATTTTTATATAGACACATTTGGTGCGGGACTAATATCGATCATAGAAAATTTGGTGGAATTCGTACAAAGTTTGTCCAATGTACAAGTGTCCATTGTCGAAAGGCAAGGAGTGGGTTTCCATGGCATCTGTGCTTATTGCAGGACAAAAGTGACTTCCATTGAGGGTAGCCCAATGCACTCTGAGAAACCACTGAAAATGTCATGTCATTGTGACTACTGGTCTTTGCGCAAAATTTGAAACAATTTTATGCAGTACCTCATGTCAGCAGTAAGTGCTGGTGTGACAGTTTTGTAAATATTGATATACAGATGTGTTCAGAGTGGGATCAGTATGATTTGTGCAAAGTTTGGTCCAAATCAGACGAGGATTGTCTGAGCTGTAACTGTCATGTTTTGCACTGTGAGAAAACCATTGATGCATGCTGGTCGTCATGGAAACAGTTCTGTACTATGTACATGTACTGTCAATGAGCCCTAGTCATTCCTTCATGTCATTTTTTTCTGCTGGTGAGAGAAAAAGAAAGAAAACAGTTTTCAGCAATTCTTCCTTTAATCAATAGGGGTGCTATTTATATAGACACATTCGGGGCAGGACGAATATTGATCGTAGAAAATTTGGTGAAAATCGTCCAAAGTTTGTCCAATTTACAAGAGTCCGATGTTGTAACCATTAGGCGGCACTCTAACTTTTGTTATTTTTATATAGGAGCATTCAGGGTGGGACTATTATCCATTATCGAAAATTTGGTGACAATCAGACAAAAATTCTCCAAGATACAACTTTCCGATGTTTCATGGTGAGGAGTCAACCTTTGCCATGTCACCATGGCAACACTTCCCTGTCAGTTATGTGTTGTCCACCCATATAGACTATATATGACAGTCACCTCAACCATTGTTCAAGATTTCATGACTCCAGGTTGTTCCTAATCCAGCAACCAAGTTCAAGGATTGAATGGCAAGGAGGGCGTGCCCATGGTAGCACGTATGACATCATGCTAAAGTTGATGTGCAGTTATGATCATCACTGTGGTCTGATGAATCTCAGAAAACTTCACGTCATTCTGGCCAGTGGCACGTTAGTAATACATAAAACAGTTTTCAGCAATTCTTTCATTAACCAGTAGGTGGCACTATATCTTTTGTCAGGTATTTTTTTTTTTATTTAAGTTTTTGTAAAGGGTATACAGGTCATTACAGCATTGCATTGTTTACATTTTCATCACATGTTCCCTTATTTTTTGCTATTTGACAACATTGGTAGGATAATTATTACAACACCCCCTTTTTTTTTTAAAGTGAAAGAAAAAGTGAAATTAAAGAGAATAAAATAAAAAAACAAACAAACAAACAAACAGAACAGCAAAAAACAAACAGAAAATTAAGTAATTAAAAGTAAAAGAGCATCTGAGTAGCTTTGGAACAAAGAGCGGGACCATTATTGAAATGGTATTTGTCAAAGATTTGATCTAATGGAAGACACATATGCGATCCAGGGTTGCCAAAAGTTCATGAACCCATCCATGTCCTGTCTCAGTGCGAATGTCAACTTTTCCGTTGAGTAAATGTCTTGAATCACGTTAATCCAATCTTCAGGTGTAGGACAGTCCTTCAGCATCCATTTTTTAGTTAGGGCTTTTTTACTTGCCAATATTAAAACATTGAATAAGTATTTATCTCCTCGTCTTTCCAGTGAGTCCGGTAGTAAACCCAAATACAAAGTTACAAAAGAAAAGGGAACTGTTATTTTGAATATTTTCCCCAATATTGTCTGTACATTGGTCCAATATTGGTGGATAACTGGACATAACCAAAACACATGAAAATGATTTGCAGTCTCTTCACCACACAAGCGCCAACAATTCAACCCCTTACGACTAAATTTGTTTTGTGCAGGTGTTCTGAAAAATCTTACCAAATTTTTCCATCCAAATTCTCTCCACTGCAGGGATGAGGTACTTTTCCATTGCTGTTTATTTAGCTTTTCCCATATTTCCAGTTGTAAAGTGAAATTCCCCTCTTTTTCCCATCTCTCTTTTATATATGACGTGTTGTCTCCTTTTAAGTCTTGAAGACCTTGGTATATTTTAGAAATGTATCTGATACCTGGGATCCCTTTATATGCCATTAAGAAGACCTTCAGAACACTTGACTGGGCCCTTTCCAAATCCTCCTTTTTAAGTATTTTGTTTATGTGGTGTCTAAGCTGAAAGAACCTGTAAAGGTTTTGATTTATTAGACCTTGTTTTTCCAAATCTTCAAAACTTCTTAAAATTTGCTCTTTAAAAAAATCATAATATTTTATCAGTCCACTCTTTCCACTTTTTAAATCTAGTGTCTGTTTTATTAGGAGTAAAGTCTTAATCATAGGCAATCCATTGCAGTAATCGATAGGGTTCTTTAGTTTGATTCTCTCTGACTATCTTAAACCAAATTTTTAGTGGGGTCTCTATCCACGGGTTAGTGTGATTCAAAAGTTTAGGTAAGGCATTGTTCCCTATTATCGCCTGTAGGGGGATGTCACTTGTTATTTGGCATTCGATCTCCTTCCATTGTGCAGTGTTGACTGGGTTTCATATCTCTACTGAAGTTTTAATTTGTGCAGCTTTAAAATAGTCCCTGATATTTGGCAGCACGAGCCCACCGTTGTCTTTGTTTAGCTGTAGGGTTCTATATCTGATTCTAGGTCTCTTGCCCTGCCATATGAATCTTGAGATCCTTCTGTCCAGTTCTTGCCATGTTTTTTTGGGAGGTTCTACCGGTATTGTTTGGAAAAGGTATAGAAGACGTGGAAGTATATTCATTTTGACTGCTTCAGTTCTTTGTGCAGTACCCAAGAATGGTATCATATTCCATCTTGCTAGATCAGATTTTATTTTTGCCATCAGTGGATCATAGTTTAGTGTTATAATTTTGTTGAGTTGTTTCGGGATATTGACCCCCATATATTTCATAGATTCCATTTCCCAGTTAGTTTTGAGTTTGCTTAGTAAATATTGATTTGGGTCATAGTTGAATGTTAAAACTTGGGTTTTATGCATGTTTAATTCGTACCCCGATAAATCTCCATACTCTGAAAAAACTGAGATTAGTTCTGGAAAAGATGTGTCCGACTGCCCCAGGTATATTACAATGTTATCAGTAAAGAGTGCTATTTTATGTTCCTTCTGACCAAGTGTAATAGCTTGAATTTTTTGATTCTGTCTTATCCATTGGCTCAGAGGTTCTATGAAGATTGCAAAGAGCAGTGGAGACAAGGGGCAGTCCTGACGACATCCTCTTTCCAGTTCAAAAGATGATGATAATTTATCGTTAATCCTTATTTTAGCTGTTGGTTTTTTATATAATGCCTGGATAGTTCTGATGAAGTTGTTATGAAAATTGAAACTGGATAAGATTCTATATAGGAAAGACCAGTCAACCGAATCAAATGCTTTTTCAGCATCTAATCCCAATATGGCTGCATTTAAGTTATATTTTTTTATATGATGAATTATGTGTAAAGTGCGTCTAATGTTGTCTTGTGTCTGTCTTTGTCTTATAAAACCTGTTTGGTCTAAATGAATTAAGTATGTCAGTATATTTTCTAACCTTTTGGCAAGGATAGTGGTAAAAAGCTTATAGTCCTGATTTAACACACTGATTGGTCTGTAGTTGGAGCAGTCTAGTTTATCCTTTTCAGGTTTAGGTATGACTGCAATGACCCCTTCTCTCCAGGAGGGGGGATTTCCTCTGTGTGGAGGACATAGTTCAATGTTTTCGGGAGGAGAGGAGATAGTTGCTGTTTAAAGGTTTTGTACCACTCTGCTGTAAAGCCATCTGCTCCTGGGGATTTGTTGCTTTAAGTTTAATAATTGCTTTTTCTAATTCTTTAGGTAGTATTTCTGACAATAGTGTTTTATTTTGTGACTCAGTAAGTTGGGGAAGGTTTAATGTATTTAGGAAGGCTTCGGATGCGTTTTTATGTTTTTTGAGGGAGTACAAGTTCTTGTAGCAGTTCTCAAAGCTTTTAAGAATTTCCTGAATTCTAAATTTTATTTCCTTTGATACTGGGTCTCTGATTTTGTAGATTGCTCTCTCCGTTTGTTGTTTCCTCAATTTATAGGCTAGTAATTTTGCCGATTTGCTACCTGTTTCATAGTATTTTTGTTTCAGAAATGTAAGTTTCTACTGGATTTCTATTGTGTAGATCTCATTTATTTGTTTTTTAATCTCCTTAATTTTGAGTGAGTCATTAGAATGAGTGTTGTCTTTGTGCTCTTTTTCTAGTTTCTTAAGTTCTGACTCTAATGTGATTAGTTTTTCTTGTCTCAGTTTCTTTTGGATTGCCAGTTTTGCGATAATCTTTCCCCTTATTACAGCTTTGCATGCGTCCCACAGTATTAAAGGGGATACTTCTTCATTATCATTTTCTTCCAAATATCTGAGAATATCTGATTCCAATTCATCTTTCAGTGGTCCTTTCAGCACATTTGAATTTAACCTCCAAGAAAATGTATTATTTGTGTATTTTTGGATACTTAAGTCCATATAGATTGGACTGTGGTCAGAGAGATCCATCAGTCCTATTTTACATGTTTTTACTCTTCCAATGTCTCTATTAAACATAAAAAAAATAGTCAATCCTTGAGTATGATGAATGTGGTGCTGAGTAAAATGTATAATCTTTTACACTGGGGTTGAATTCCCTCCACACGTCACAGATTCCCATTTCTTTTAGTAGCATCCGAGTTTTTCTACTTTGAGTGTTATTTTGATGTGGAGAATTACCTGATGCATCCCAGTATGGATTCAGTCTTAGATTGAAGTCTCCACCACATATCACTAAACCTTGGGCTTTAGTTATCATTACGTCAAATACATTTTTATAAAATTTCCAGTTAGCCCCTGGAGGTGCATATACATTCAGCAGGGTGATATCTTCTCCCTCTAGCCGACCAAGTACCATGCTGAATCTCCCTTCTTTATCTTTGTGTTCTGATTTTTTTTTTTTTCAAATATAATTTTGGTTGAGATCAATGTCGCTACCCCCCTCCTCCTCCCTGACTTATATGAAGATGAAGAGATCATTTTAAACCCTTGCCTATTAAGTTTAGTGTGCTCCACGTCTGTTAGGTGGGTTTCCTGTAAAAATATTATTCCTGCTTTGTCTTTTTTCATTTTGCCTAGAATCTTGGATCTTTTAACTGGATTCAGGATCCCTTTTACATTATATGAGATTATTTTGGTTACACCCTGTTTCTCCATTGTGTTGTCTTATTTAGTATAACAGTGTGGTGGCCCTCTTTTATGCTTCTCAGAAACTGAAAGAACATTAAGAACATAAAAAACATTAAGAACATAGTATATAAAACTTTAAAACAAAAAACTGACAAAAGATCTTCCTGAGCTGAGGTCTTTTTAGAAGAAATTCCTCAAACTCTGTTGGGTGTTGAGGGCCCTCTCTTACTCCTGTAAGTTGTCCCATGTTTTTAACGTGAATTTCAGATCCCAATCCGAACTTGTAATGATTTTATTTTATTTTATTTTTTTATGCCTATACCCTATGAAATTGTGCGCAACCTCCCACCACCATCACAGCAAACAGTCACGTTAATACAGTATTTTTTAGTGTGGAGAGATCATGTGGTTCATTGTCACATTTCTATTTTAACAAGGTTTTTTTTTTCTTGTTTCTAATATTATATCTGTTCCATGAAATGTTTTACCACTTGATACTTGCTGATTCTGCATCTCCTTTGATGTTTGTTACCTTGTAGGAGGAGGGTTGGCTGCAGATTGACTAAAAATATCGTTATTCCCTCCTGAAAACGGCCAGTTTTTCCTTATAGCTCTGGCGCTGGGTTTCCCGCTGCTTGCTCGTGGATTTTGAGGGTCTCTGTGTGGACCACGTTTGAGCCTTGATTCTTTTGATTGGGTCTGCTGCGGGTTTATACACCGTTACCGGGAGCCCTCTTCTCACCATATCCGTGGTTGCTTCTTCCGCCGAGTTGTAGAGACACGTCTCATCTCCGTAAAACGCCCTCAGCTTCGCCGGAAATGGAGTCTGAAAGCGCAGTTTCTTCTTTCGTAGTACCTTTTTAGCGTTGTTGTATTCCTGACGCTTTTTATGGACCTCCGGGGCATAGTCGTGCTCCACAAAAACTTTTCTCTCTTGGTGCATAAATCCTTTTTTCTGCCAAGCCAGTCTTACAACCTCTTCTTTTATTCTGGAGTTGGAGAACTTCACCACCACCGATCTTGGTGGCGCTTCCTCCGACGGCCTTGGGGCTAATGTACGGTGCGCCCTTTCTATCTTCAAGTCAGTGGATTGGGGAATTTCCGACTTCTATCTAAGTATGGATTCCACGCATGTAGCCATTGTGGTGAAACCATCCTCAACTCCTTCTTTCAGACCATGAATTCTTATGTTGTCTCTTCTTAGTCTTCCTTCTTGGTCAGTTAGCTTAGCCTCCAGTCTTGACTGTCGTTTAAGTAAATCCAGCACGATTTCTTCCAGCCCGTTTATTCTTTCCTCTGCTTCCATGATTCGGTCCTCAGCCTGGTCCACTCTGCTGTCCTTTTTATTTCGTCTTTAATTTCACGAAATACGGCCCAAAACTCTCGGCAAAATTGTCTTAATTCTTGAAGTACCATTTTTAAGCTAACCTTGTTGCTAGCTTCATTCAGTTCATCCGCTTCTGACTGGATGTCCTCTGGGTCAGATTCTCCGGCCGATGCATGTCTTGGCCTGGTAAATGTTGATCTCTTCTGTTTTCCTTTAGGCATAATGACTTTGTCTTTTGATTTTCACTCTTCCAAAAATCCGTTAAATCTGATTTTCAAGGTATTTTCATGGATCGGGTCTGGGAGCTTTAGCGTTAAGCTGCTATCACCATGGTGTCCAGACCGGAAGTCGTCAATGCTGATGTATTTAACACACACAAACACATAGCACCACTACAACTACACAGGCACACATTTGAGTAGCAGCAAACACAAAAGACATCTCATTACAGTTTTATTGAGAGCTTTGTCCTGTTGATGAGGATATATGCTCGCACCTTTAAATGCCTCTACCAGCATGTCAGAGTAGAAGGAGGTCACCCTTTTCAAAAAAGCCTTTTATCAGGCTCTTGAACTCCCTGCTCATGAAGCTTTTTCTATGTAGCAGTTCATGCAGCTATTTACATCATTGTTCATTGAGAAGATGCATATCACTGAATAGTTAAAGACCTTGCACTCACCTTTTTTTTATAATTCTGTACTGTCAGTTTTGTTCAATGGAATACAAAAAAAAAAAAAAAAGCATTTTGATGGCATCGTTGAGAAAAAAGAAAAAAAAGTATTTTCAGAAGGAGAAACTGCACACTTTTTCAGTAAAAAATTAAATAATATTAAACCTGCAAGCAGGTGTAAGCGGACCTTTGCCCCCCATGCACACGCGCAACCCAGTGCCCGTCGTACCTTGCTGTCTCAGAAAATTTCCCGTTGTTGCTGCAAGGGCTGTGAGAATAATAAAGTAAACCATGTATAAAACGTCTTGAATGGAAATGAATGGGATTCCATGGCAACTGTGCTTATCACAGGACAAAAGTGACTTTCACTGAGGGTAGTCCAATGCACTCTGAGAAGCCACTGAAAATGTCATGTGAATGAATGAATGAATGAATGAATTTATTTCGGATAGTACAGTACAGGTTAAAAGAAACTGAATAATATAACAACAAGGTCAAATTAGACAATGACTCCTCTGATTACACAATTCAACGTAAGTTATCCGAAATGGGTGATGGCTGAAGCCGCAGCTTATATTGCCCACCCATATTCCATCCAAGAATTCAAAGAGAAAAAGAGAAAACAGACAAGAACAATTACAATTCAAAACAAAGCTAAGACAAAATGTGACAGAGAAAAAAAACTAAGCTAAGCTAAGTTAAGTGATTACTATTCAAAAACAAATCTAAGACAAAATGTGACAGAAAAGAAAAAAAAACAAAAAAAAAAACAAAAAACAAACAAAAAAAAAACTAAGCTACAACACAACACAGGCTGGATATGACAATCCTTATGTGATTTTACATGTCGTCTTGTATATATGTTTGGAGTATTTCTTCCTTTAGTTTTTGTTTAAATTGTCCAAGCGTTGTACATGATTTTAATTCAGGTCCAAAATCGTTCCATAATCTGACTCCTTGCACTGAAATACAGTGTTGCTTGGTGGTTGTTCTCACTGTAGGCTTTTGAAATATACATGTTCCTCTGAAGTGATATCGTTTCTCCCTTATTTGGAACAACTTTTGGATATTTGTCATTATGACTACTGGTGTTTGCGCAAAATTTGATACAATTTTGTGCAGTACCTCATGTCAGCAGTAGGTGGTGGTGTGACAGTTTTGTGAATATTGATATGCAGACGTGTTCAGAGTGGGATCAGTATGATTTGTGCAAAGTTTGGTCCAAATCAGACAAGGATTGTCTGAGCTGTAACTGTCATGTTTTGCATTGCGAGGAAGCCATTGAAGCATGCTGGTCGCCATGGAAACAGTTCTGTACTATGTACATGTACTGTCAGTGAGCCCTAGTCATTCCTTCATGTCATTTTTTTCTGCTGGTGAGAAAAAAAGAAAGAAAACAGTTTTCAGAAATTCTTCCTTTAATCAGTGGGGTGCTAAAATATTTGTTTATTATTTTTATATAGACACATTTGGTGCGGGACTAATATCGATCATAGAAAATTTGGTGGAATTCGTACAAAGTTTGTCCAATTTACAAGTGTCCATTGTCGAAAGGCAAGGAGTGGGTTTCCATGGCATCTGTGCTTATTGCAGGACAAAAGTGACTTCCATTGAAGGTAGCCCAATGCACTCTGAGAAACCACTGAAAATGTCATGTCATTGTGACTACTGGTCTTTGCACAAAATTTGAAACAATTTTGTGCAGTACCTCATGTCAGCAGTAAGTGCTGGTGTGACAGTTTTGTAAATATTGATATACAGATGTGTTCAGAGTGGGATCAGTATGATTTGTGCAAAGTTTGGTCCAAATCAGACGAGGATTGTCTGAGCTGTAACTGTCATGTTTTGCATTGTGAGAAAGCCATTGATGCATGCTGGTCGTCATGGAAACAGTTCTGTACTATGTACATGTACTGTCAATGAGCCCTAGTCATTCCTTCATGTCATTTTTTTCTGCTGGTGAGAGAAAAAGAAAGAAAACAGTTTTCAGCAATTCTTCCTTTAATCAATAGGGGTGCTATTTTTATAGACACATTCGGGGCAGGACGAATATTGATCGTAGAAAATTTGGTGAAAATCGTCCAAAGTTTGTCCAATTTACAAGAGTCCGATGTTGTAACCATTAGGCGGCACTCTAACTTTTGTTATTTTTATATAGGAGCGTTCAGGGTGGGACTATTATCCATTATCGAAAATTTGGTGACAATCAGACAAAAATTCTCCAAGATACAACTTTCCGATGTTTCATGGTGAGGAGTCAACCTTTGCCATGTCACCATGGCAACACTTCCCTGTCAGTTATGTGTTGTCCACCCATATAGACAATATATGACAGTCACCTCAACCATTGTTCAAGATTTCATGACTCCAGGTTGTTCCTAATCCAGCAACCAAGTTCAAGGATTGAATGGCAAGGAGGGCGTGCCCATGGTAGCACGTATGACATCATGCTAAAGTTGATGTGCAGTTATGATCATCACTGTGGTCTGATGAATCTCAGAAAACTTCACGTCATTCTGGCCAGTGGCACGTTAGTAATACATAAAACAGTTTTCAGCAATTCTTTCATTAACCAGTAGGTGGCACTATATCTTTTGTCAGGTATTTTTTTTTTTATTTAAGTTTTTGTAAAGGGTATACAGGTCATTACAGCATTGCATTGTTTACATTTTCATCACATGTTCCCTTATTTTTTGCTATTTGACAACATTGGTAGGATAATTATTACAACACCCCCTTTTTTTTTAAAGTGAAAGAAAAAGTGAAATTAAAGAGAATAAAATAAAAAAACAAACAAACAAACAAACAGAACAGCAAAAAACAAACAGAAAATTAAGTAATTAAAAGTAAAAGAGCATCTGAGTAGCTTTGGAACAAAGAGCGGGACCATTATTGAAATGGTATTTGTCAAAGATTTGATCTAATGGAAGACACATATGCGATCCAGGGTTGCCAAAAGTTCATGAACCCATCCATGTCCTGTCTCAGTGCGAATGTCAACTTTTCCGTTGAGTAAATGTCTTGAATCACGTTAATCCAATCTTCAGGTGTAGGACAGTCCTTCAGCATCCATTTTTTAGTTAGGGCTTTTTTACTTGCCAATATTAAAACATTGAATAAGTATTTATCTCCTCGTCTTTCCAGTGAGTCCGGTAGTAAACCCAAATACAAAGTTACAAAAGAAAAGGGAACTGTTATTTTGAATATTTTCCCCAATATTGTCTGTACATTGGTCCAATATTGGTGGATAACTGGACATAACCAAAACACATGAAAATGATTTGCAGTCTCTTCACCACACAAGCGCCAACAATTCAACCCCTTACGACTAAATTTGTTTTGTGCAGGTGTTCTGAAAAATCTTACCAAATTTTTCCATCCAAATTCTCTCCACTGCAGGGATGAGGTACTTTTCCATTGCTGTTTATTTAGCTTTTCCCATATTTCCAGTTGTAAAGTGAAATTCCCCTCTTTTTCCCATCTCTCTTTTATATATGACGTGTTGTCTCCTTTTAAGTCTTGAAGACCTTGGTATATTTTAGAAATGTATCTGATACCTGGGATCCCTTTATATGCCATTAAGAAGACCTTCAGAACACTTGACTGGGCCCTTTCCAAATCCTCCTTTTTAAGTATTTTGTTTATGTGGTGTCTAAGCTGAAAGAACCTGTAAAGGTTTTGATTTATTAGACCTTGTTTTTCCAAATCTTCAAAACTTCTTAAAATTTGCTCTTTAAAAAAATCATAATATTTTATCAGTCCACTCTTTCCACTTTTTAAATCTAGTGTCTGTTTTATTAGGAGTAAAGTCTTAATCATAGGCAATCCATTGCAGTAATCGATAGGGTTCTTTAGTTTGATTCTCTCTGACTATCTTAAACCAAATTTTTAGTGGGGTCTCTATCCACGGGTTAGTGTGATTCAAAAGTTTAGGTAAGGCATTGTTCCCTATTATCGCCTGTAGGGGGATGTCACTTGTTATTTGGCATTCGATCTCCTTCCATTGTGCAGTGTTGACTGGGTTTCATATCTCTACTGAAGTTTTAATTTGTGCAGCTTTAAAATAGTCCCTGATATTTGGCAGCACGAGCCCACCGTTGTCTTTGTTTAGCTGTAGGGTTCTATATCTGATTCTAGGTCTCTTGCCCTGCCATATGAATCTTGAGATCCTTCTGTCCAGTTCTTGCCATGTTTTTTTGGGAGGTTCTACCGGTATTGTTTGGAAAAGGTATAGAAGACGTGGAAGTATATTCATTTTGACTGCTTCAGTTCTTTGTGCAGTACCCAAGAATGGTATCATATTCCATCTTGCTAGATCAGATTTTATTTTTGCCATCAGTGGATCATAGTTTAGTGTTATAATTTTGTTGAGTTGTTTCGGGATATTGACCCCCATATATTTCATAGATTCCATTTCCCAGTTAGTTTTGAGTTTGCTTAGTAAATATTGATTTGGGTCATAGTTGAATGTTAAAACTTGGGTTTTATGCATGTTTAATTCGTACCCCGATAAATCTCCATACTCTGAAAAAACTGAGATTAGTTCTGGAAAAGATGTGTCCGACTGCCCCAGGTATATTACAATGTTATCAGTAAAGAGTGCTATTTTATGTTCCTTCTGACCAAGTGTAATAGCTTGAATTTTTTGATTCTGTCTTATCCATTGGCTCAGAGGTTCTATGAAGATTGCAAAGAGCAGTGGAGACAAGGGGCAGTCCTGACGACATCCTCTTTCCAGTTCAAAAGATGATGATAATTTATCGTTAATCCTTATTTTAGCTGTTGGTTTTTTATATAATGCCTGGATAGTTCTGATGAAGTTGTTATGAAAATTGAAACTGGATAAGATTCTATATAGGAAAGACCAGTCAACCGAATCAAATGCTTTTTCAGCATCTAATCCCAATATGGCTGCATTTAAGTTATATTTTTTTATATGATGAATTATGTGTAAAGTGCGTCTAATGTTGTCTTGTGTCTGTCTTTGTCTTATAAAACCTGTTTGGTCTAAATGAATTAAGTATGTCAGTATATTTTCTAACCTTTTGGCAAGGATAGTGGTAAAAAGCTTATAGTCCTGATTTAACACACTGATTGGTCTGTAGTTGGAGCAGTCTAGTTTATCCTTTTCAGGTTTAGGTATGACTGCAATGACCCCTTCTCTCCAGGAGGGGGGATTTCCTCTGTGTGGAGGACATAGTTCAATGTTTTCGGGAGGAGAGGAGATAGTTGCTGTTTAAAGGTTTTGTACCACTCTGCTGTAAAGCCATCTGCTCCTGGGGATTTGTTGCTTTAAGTTTAATAATTGCTTTTTCTAATTCTTTAGGTAGTATTTCTGACAATAGTGTTTTATTTTGTGACTCAGTAAGTTGGGGAAGGTTTAATGTATTTAGGAAGGCTTCGGATGCGTTTTTATGTTTTTTGAGGGAGTACAAGTTCTTGTAGCAGTTCTCAAAGCTTTTAAGAATTTCCTGAATTCTAAATTTTATTTCCTTTGATACTGGGTCTCTGATTTTGTAGATTGCTCTCTCCGTTTGTTGTTTCCTCAATTTATAGGCTAGTAATTTTGCCGATTTGCTACCTGTTTCATAGTATTTTTGTTTCAGAAATGTAAGTTTCTACTGGATTTCTATTGTGTAGATCTCATTTATTTGTTTTTTAATCTCCTTAATTTTGAGTGAGTCATTAGAATGAGTGTTGTCTTTGTGCTCTTTTTCTAGTTTCTTAAGTTCTGACTCTAATGTGATTAGTTTTTCTTGTCTCAGTTTCTTTTGGATTGCCAGTTTTGCGATAATCTTTCCCCTTATTACAGCTTTGCATGCGTCCCACAGTATTAAAGGGGATACTTCTTCATTATCATTTTCTTCCAAATATCTGAGAATATCTGATTCCAATTCATCTTTCAGTGGTCCTTTCAGCACATTTGAATTTAACCTCCAAGAAAATGTATTATTTGTGTATTTTTGGATACTTAAGTCCATATAGATTGGACTGTGGTCAGAGAGATCCATCAGTCCTATTTTACATGTTTTTACTCTTCCAATGTCTCTATTAAACATAAAAAAAATAGTCAATCCTTGAGTATGATGAATGTGGTGCTGAGTAAAATGTATAATCTTTTACACTGGGGTTGAATTCCCTCCACACGTCACAGATTCCCATTTCTTTTAGTAGCATCCGAGTTTTTCTACTTTGAGTGTTATTTTGATGTGGAGAATTACCTGATGCATCCCAGTATGGATTCAGTCTTAGATTGAAGTCTCCACCACATATCACTAAACCTTGGGCTTTAGTTATCATTACGTCAAATACATTTTTATAAAATTTCCAGTTAGCCCCTGGAGGTGCATATACATTCAGCAGGGTGATATCTTCTCCCTCTAGCCGACCAAGTACCATGCTGAATCTCCCTTCTTTATCTTTGTGTTCTGATTTTTTTTTTTTTCAAATATAATTTTGGTTGAGATCAATGTCGCTACCCCCCTCCTCCTCCCTGACTTATATGAAGATGAAGAGATCATTTTAAACCCTTGCCTATTAAGTTTAGTGTGCTCCACGTCTGTTAGGTGGGTTTCCTGTAAAAATATTATTCCTGCTTTGTCTTTTTTCATTTTGCCTAGAATCTTGGATCTTTTAACTGGATTCAGGATCCCTTTTACATTATATGAGATTATTTTGGTTACACCCTGTTTCTCCATTGTGTTGTCTTATTTAGTATAACAGTGTGGTGGCCCTCTTTTATGCTTCTCAGAAACTGAAAGAACATTAAGAACATAAAAAACATTAAGAACATAGTATATAAAACTTTAAAACAAAAAACTGACAAAAGATCTTCCTGAGCTGAGGTCTTTTTAGAAGAAATTCCTCAAACTCTGTTGGGTGTTGAGGGCCCTCTCTTACTCCTGTAAGTTGTCCCATGTTTTTAACGTGAATTTCAGATCCCAATCCGAACTTGTAATGATTTTATTTTATTTTATTTTTTTATGCCTATACCCTATGAAATTGTGCGCAACCTCCCACCACCATCACAGCAAACAGTCACGTTAATACAGTATTTTTTAGTGTGGAGAGATCATGTGGTTCATTGTCACATTTCTATTTTAACAAGGTTTTTTTTTCTTGTTTCTAATATTATATCTGTTCCATGAAATGTTTTACCACTTGATACTTGCTGATTCTGCATCTCCTTTGATGTTTGTTACCTTGTAGGAGGAGGGTTGGCTGCAGATTGACTAAAAATATCGTTATTCCCTCCTGAAAACGGCCAGTTTTTCCTTATAGCTCTGGCGCTGGGTTTCCCGCTGCTTGCTCGTGGATTTTGAGGGTCTCTGTGTGGACCACGTTTGAGCCTTGATTCTTTTGATTGGGTCTGCTGCGGGTTTATACACCGTTACCGGGAGCCCTCTTCTCACCATATCCGTGGTTGCTTCTTCCGCCGAGTTGTAGAGACACGTCTCATCTCCGTAAAACGCCCTCAGCTTCGCCGGAAATGGAGTCTGAAAGCGCAGTTTCTTCTTTCGTAGTACCTTTTTAGCGTTGTTGTATTCCTGACGCTTTTTATGGACCTCCGGGGCATAGTCGTGCTCCACAAAAACTTTTCTCTCTTGGTGCATAAATCCTTTTTTCTGCCAAGCCAGTCTTACAACCTCTTCTTTTATTCTGGAGTTGGAGAACTTCACCACCACCGATCTTGGTGGCGCTTCCTCCGACGGCCTTGGGGCTAATGTACGGTGCGCCCTTTCTATCTTCAAGTCAGTGGATTGGGGAATTTCCGACTTCTATCTAAGTATGGATTCCACGCATGTAGCCATTGTGGTGAAACCATCCTCAACTCCTTCTTTCAGACCATGAATTCTTATGTTGTCTCTTCTTAGTCTTCCTTCTTGGTCAGTTAGCTTAGCCTCCAGTCTTGACTGTCGTTTAAGTAAATCCAGCACGATTTCTTCCAGCCCGTTTATTCTTTCCTCTGCTTCCATGATTCGGTCCTCAGCCTGGTCCACTCTGCTGTCCTTTTTATTTCGTCTTTAATTTCACGAAATACGGCCCAAAACTCTCGGCAAAATTGTCTTAATTCTTGAAGTACCATTTTTAAGCTAACCTTGTTGCTAGCTTCATTCAGTTCATCCGCTTCTGACTGGATGTCCTCTGGGTCAGATTCTCCGGCCGATGCATGTCTTGGCCTGGTAAATGTTGATCTCTTCTGTTTTCCTTTAGGCATAATGACTTTGTCTTTTGATTTTCACTCTTCCAAAAATCCGTTAAATCTGATTTTCAAGGTATTTTCATGGATCGGGTCTGGGAGCTTTAGCGTTAAGCTGCTATCACCATGGTGTCCAGACCGGAAGTCGTCAATGCTGATGTATTTAACACACACAAACACATAGCACCACTACAACTACACAGGCACACATTTGAGTAGCAGCAAACACAAAAGACATCTCATTACAGTTTTATTGAGAGCTTTGTCCTGTTGATGAGGATATATGCTCGCACCTTTAAATGCCTCTACCAGCATGTCAGAGTAGAAGGAGGTCACCCTTTTCAAAAAAGCCTTTTATCAGGCTCTTGAACTCCCTGCTCATGAAGCTTTTTCTATGTAGCAGTTCATGCAGCTATTTACATCATTGTTCATTGAGAAGATGCATATCACTGAATAGTTAAAGACCTTGCACTCACCTTTTTTTTATAATTCTGTACTGTCAGTTTTGTTCAATGGAATACAAAAAAAAAAAAAAAAAGCATTTTGATGGCATCGTTGAGAAAAAAGAAAAAAAAGTATTTTCAGAAGGAGAAACTGCACACTTTTTCAGTAAAAAATTAAATAATATTAAACCTGCAAGCAGGTGTAAGCGGACCTTTGCCCCCCATGCACACGCGCAACCCAGTGCCCGTCGTACCTTGCTGTCTCAGAAAATTTCCCGTTGTTGCTGCAAGGGCTGTGAGAATAATAAAGTAAACCATGTATAAAACGTCTTGAATGGAAATGAATGGGATTCCATGGCAACTGTGCTTATCACAGGACAAAAGTGACTTTCACTGAGGGTAGTCCAATGCACTCTGAGAAGCCACTGAAAATGTCATGTGAATGAATGAATGAATGAATGAATTTATTTCGGATAGTACAGTACAGGTTAAAAGAAACTGAATAATATAACAACAAGGTCAAATTAGACAATGACTCCTCTGATTACACAATTCAACGTAAGTTATCCGAAATGGGTGATGGCTGAAGCCGCAGCTTATATTGCCCACCCATATTCCATCCAAGAATTCAAAGAGAAAAAGAGAAAACAGACAAGAACAATTACAATTCAAAACAAAGCTAAGACAAAATGTGACAGAGAAAAAAAACTAAGCTAAGCTAAGTTAAGTGATTACTATTCAAAAACAAATCTAAGACAAAATGTGACAGAAAAGAAAAAAAAACAAAAAAAAAAACAAAAAACAAACAAAAAAAAAACTAAGCTACAACACAACACAGGCTGGATATGACAATCCTTATGTGATTTTACATGTCGTCTTGTATATATGTTTGGAGTATTTCTTCCTTTAGTTTTTGTTTAAATTGTCCAAGCGTTGTACATGATTTTAATTCAGGTCCAAAATCGTTCCATAATCTGACTCCTTGCACTGAAATACAGTGTTGCTTGGTGGTTGTTCTCACTGTAGGCTTTTGAAATATACATGTTCCTCTGAAGTGATATCGTTTCTCCCTTATTTGGAACAACTTTTGGATATTTGTCATTATGACTACTGGTGTTTGCGCAAAATTTGATACAATTTTGTGCAGTACCTCATGTCAGCAGTAGGTGGTGGTGTGACAGTTTTGTGAATATTGATATGCAGACGTGTTCAGAGTGGGATCAGTATGATTTGTGCAAAGTTTGGTCCAAATCAGACAAGGATTGTCTGAGCTGTAACTGTCATGTTTTGCATTGCGAGGAAGCCATTGAAGCATGCTGGTCGCCATGGAAACAGTTCTGTACTATGTACATGTACTGTCAGTGAGCCCTAGTCATTCCTTCATGTCATTTTTTTCTGCTGGTGAGAAAAAAAGAAAGAAAACAGTTTTCAGAAATTCTTCCTTTAATCAGTGGGGTGCTAAAATATTTGTTTATTATTTTTATATAGACACATTTGGTGCGGGACTAATATCGATCATAGAAAATTTGGTGGAATTCGTACAAAGTTTGTCCAATTTACAAGTGTCCATTGTCGAAAGGCAAGGAGTGGGTTTCCATGGCATCTGTGCTTATTGCAGGACAAAAGTGACTTCCATTGAAGGTAGCCCAATGCACTCTGAGAAACCACTGAAAATGTCATGTCATTGTGACTACTGGTCTTTGCACAAAATTTGAAACAATTTTGTGCAGTACCTCATGTCAGCAGTAAGTGCTGGTGTGACAGTTTTGTAAATATTGATATACAGATGTGTTCAGAGTGGGATCAGTATGATTTGTGCAAAGTTTGGTCCAAATCAGACGAGGATTGTCTGAGCTGTAACTGTCATGTTTTGCATTGTGAGAAAGCCATTGATGCATGCTGGTCGTCATGGAAACAGTTCTGTACTATGTACATGTACTGTCAATGAGCCCTAGTCATTCCTTCATGTCATTTTTTTCTGCTGGTGAGAGAAAAAGAAAGAAAACAGTTTTCAGCAATTCTTCCTTTAATCAATAGGGGTGCTATTTTTATAGACACATTCGGGGCAGGACGAATATTGATCGTAGAAAATTTGGTGAAAATCGTCCAAAGTTTGTCCAATTTACAAGAGTCCGATGTTGTAACCATTAGGCGGCACTCTAACTTTTGTTATTTTTATATAGGAGCGTTCAGGGTGGGACTATTATCCATTATCGAAAATTTGGTGACAATCAGACAAAAATTCTCCAAGATACAACTTTCCGATGTTTCATGGTGAGGAGTCAACCTTTGCCATGTCACCATGGCAACACTTCCCTGTCAGTTATGTGTTGTCCACCCATATAGACAATATATGACAGTCACCTCAACCATTGTTCAAGATTTCATGACTCCAGGTTGTTCCTAATCCAGCAACCAAGTTCAAGGATTGAATGGCAAGGAGGGCGTGTCCATGGTAGCACGTATGACATCATGCTAAAGTTGATGTGCAGTTATGATCATCACTGTGGTCTGATGAATCTCAGAAAACTTCACGTCATTCTGGCCAGTGGCACTTTAGTAATACATAAAACAGTTTTCAGCAATTCTTTCATTAACCAGTAGGTGGCACTATATCTTTTGTCAGGTATTTTTCTTTTTTTATTTAAGTTTTTGTAAAGGGTATACAGGTCATTACAGCATTGCATTGTTTACATTTTCATCACATGTTCCCTTATTTTTTGCTATTTGACAACATTGGTAGGATAATTATTACAACACCCCTTTTTTTTAAAGTGAAAGAAAAAGTGAAATTAAAGAAAATAAAATAAAACAAACAAACAAACAAACAAACAAACAGAACAGCAAAAAACAAACAAACAGAAAATTAAGTAATTAAAAGTAAAAGAGCATCTGAGTAGCGTTGGAACAAAGAGCGGGACCATTATTGAAATGGTATTTGTCAAAGATTAGATCTAATGGAAGACACATATGCGATCCAGGGTTGCCAAAAGTTCATGAACCCATCCATGTCCTGTCTCAGTGCGAATGTCAACTTTTCCATCGAGTAAATGTCTTGAATCACGTTAATCCAATCTTCAGGTGTAGGACAGTCCTTCAGTATCCATTTTTTAGTTAGGGCTTTTTTACTTGCCAATATTAAAACATTGAATAGGTATTTATCTCCTCGTCTTTCCAGTGAGTCCAGTAGTAAACCCAAATACAAAGTTATAAAAGAAAAGGGTACTGTTATTTTGAATATTTTCCCCAATATTGTCTGTACATTGGTCCAATATTGGTGGATAACTGGGCATGACCAAAACACATGAAAATGATTTGCAGTCTTTTCACCACACAAGCACCAACAGTTCAACCACTTATTGGTAAATTTGTTTTGTGCAGGTGTTCTGAAAAATCTTACCAAATTTTTCCATCCAAATTCTCTCCACTGCAGGGATGAGGTACTTTTCCATTGCTGTTTATTTAGCTTTTCCCATATTTCCAGTTGTAAAGTGAAATTCCCCTCTTTTTCCCATCTCTCTTTTATATACGATGTGTTGTCTCCTTTTAAGTCTTGAAGACCTTGGTATATTTTAGAAATGTATCTGATCCCTGGGATCCCTTTATATGCCATTAAGAAGACCTTCAGAACACCTGACTGGGCCCTTTCCAAATCCTCC
Organism: Pholidichthys leucotaenia; assembly: GCA_020510985.1. Classification (NCBI taxonomy): domain Eukaryota; kingdom Metazoa; phylum Chordata; class Actinopteri; order Cichliformes; family Pholidichthyidae; genus Pholidichthys; species Pholidichthys leucotaenia. The sequence goes on along the minus strand of CM035840.1, from coordinate 326,858,807 downwards.
TTTTTAAGTATATTGTTTATGTGGTGTCTAAGCTGAAAGAACCTGTGAAGATCTTGATTTATTAGACCTTGTTTTTTCAAATCTTCAAAACTTCTTAAAGTTTTCCCCTTAAAAAAATCGTAATATTTTATCAGCCCTTTCTCTTTCCACTCTTTAAATCTAGTGTCTGTTTTATTGGGGGTAAAGTCTTGATCATAGGCAATCCATTGCAGAAGTCGATAGGGCTCTTTAGCTTGATTCTCTCTGACTGTCTTAAACCAAATTTTTTGCGGGGTCTCTATCCACGGGTTAGTGTTATTCAAGAGTTTAGGTAAGGCATTGTTCCCTATTATCGCCTGTAGGGGGATGTCACTTGTTATTTGGCATTCGATCTCCTTCCATTGTGCAGTGTAGACTGGGTTACATATCTCTATTAAAATTTTAATTTGTGCGGCTTTAAAATAGTCCCTGATATTTGGCAGCGCGAGCCCACCTTTGTCTTTGTTTAGCTGTAAGGTTCTATATCTGATTCTAGGTCTCTTGCCCTGCCATATGAATCTTGAGATCCTTCTGTCCAGCTCCTGCCATGTTTTTTTGGGAGGTTCTACCGGTATTGTTTGGAAAAGGTATAAAAGACGTGGAAGTATATTCATTTTGACTGCTTCAATTCTTTGTGCAGTACCTAAGAATGGTATCATATTCCATCTTGCTAGGTCAGATTTTATTTTTGTCACCAGTGGATCATAGTTTAGTGTTATAATTTTGTTGAGTTGTTTCGGGATATTGACCCCCAGATATTTCATAGATTCCAACTCCCAGTTAGGTTTGAGTTCACTTAGTGAATATTGATTTGGGTCATCGGTGAATCTTAAAACTTGGGTTTTATGCATGTTTAATTTGTACCCCGATAAATCTCCATAGTCTGAAAAAACTGAGATTAGTTCTGGTAAAGAAGTGTCCGGCTGCCCTAGGTATATTAAAATGTCATCAGCAAAGTGTGCTATTTTATGTTCCTTCTGACCAAGTGTAATACCTTGAATTTCTTGATTTTGTCTTATCCATTGGCTCAGAGGTTCTATGAAGATTGCAAAGAGCAATCTTTGCAATCTTTGGGCTGCACGGTGGCGCAGTGGTTTTGCACTGTGGCAGCACAGTTTTACCCTCGGCCGGGGGATCGTGGGGATCATGAGATCGTGGGTTCGATCCCAGCCCCCGACCAACAGTGAGCTGTGTGGAGTTTGCATGTTCTCCCCGTGTTGGGCGTTTTACTCCGGGATTTCTCCGGTTTCCTCCCGCATACCAAAAACTTGTAGGTTTAGGGCGCTCGCGCACGCAGCGACCAGCAGCCGGTGGCTTGTCACCAGACTGCAAACCAAATCTACCTACGGGTACAAATAAGTAACAAAAAAAAAAAAAAAAAAAAAAAAGAGCAGTGGAGACAGGGGGCAGCCCTGACGACATTCTCTTTCCAGCTCAAAATATGATGATAAATTACCGTTAATCCTTATTTTAGCTGTTGGTTTTTTATATAATGCCTGTATAGTTCTAATGAAGTTGTTATGAAACTTGAAACTGGATAAGATTCTATATAGGAAAGACCAGTCAACCGAATCGAATGCTTTTTCAGCATCTAATCCCAATATGACTGCATTTAAGTTATATTTTTTTATATGATGAATTATGCGTAAAGTGCGTCTAATGTTGTCTTGTGTCTGTCTTTGTCTTATAAAACCTGTTTGGTCTAAGTGAATTAAGTCTGTCAGTATGTTTTCTAACCTTTTGGCAAGGATAATGGTAAAAAGCTTATAGTCCTGATTTAATACACTGGTCCGTAGTTGGAGCATTCCAGTTTATCCTTTTCAGGTTTAGGTATAACTGCAATGACCCCTTCTCTCCAGGAGGGGGGATTTCCCCTGTGTGGAGGACATGGTTAAATGTTTTCAGGAGGAGAGGAGATAGTTGCTGTTAAAAGGTTTTGTACCACTCTGCTGTATAGCCATCTGCTCCTGGGGATTTGTTAGCTTTAAGTTTCATAATTGCTTTTTCCAATTCTTTAGGTTGTATTTCTGACAGTAGTGTTTTATTTTGTGATTCCGTAAGTTGGGGAAGGTTTAATGTGTTTAGGAATGTCTCGGATGCGTTTTTATGTTTTTTGTGGGAGTATAAGTTCTTATAGTAATTCTCAAAGCTTTTAAGAATATCCTGAATTCTAAATTTTATTTCCTTTGATACTGGGTCTCTGATTTTGTAGATTGCTCTTTCTGTTTGTTGTTTCCTCAATTTATAGGCTAGTAATTTTGCCGATTTACTGCCTGCTTCATAGTGTTTTTGTTTCAGAAATGTAAGTTTCTTCTGGATTTCTATTGTGTAGATCTCATTTATTTGATTTTTAATTTCTTTAATCTTGAGCGAGCCATTAGAATGAGTGTTACCTTTGTGTTCTTTTTCTAGGTTCTTGAGTTCTGACTCTAATGTGATTAGTTTTTCTTGTCTCAGTTTCTTTTGGATTGCCAGTTTTGCAATAATTTTTCCCCTTATTACAGCTTTGCACGCATCCAGAACTGCCTCCAGATCAACGCGAGGAAAACTAAGGAGCTGGTGGTGGACTGCCGCAGGCATGGGCAGCCCCTCACAGTACCAGTAAATATACAGGGAACAGACATCGAGATGGTGACATCCTATAAGTACCTGGGTATTCATCTGAACAATAAACTAGACTGGTCACACAATACTGATGCACTCTACAAGAAGGGACAGCGCAGGCTGTTCCTGCTGAGGAGACTCAGGTCTTTTGGTGTACAAGGGGCGCTGCTGAAGTCATTCTATGACACGGTGGTGGCATCAGCCATCACTTTTGGAGTGGTCTGCTGGGGCAGTGGCATTACTGCAGCCGATAGGAAGAGACTGAACAAACTGATTAAGAAAGCTAGCTCTGTCCTGGGGCAGCGCCTTGATCCGATGGAGGAGATAGGAGAGAGAAGGACGGTGGCTAAACTGTCATCTCTGCTGGAGTCCGAGTTCCACCCTATGCAGGACATACTGAATGCACTGAGGAGCTCATTTAGCAGCAGACTACATCATCCCAGGTGCACAACCGAGAGGTTTCGTAGGTCCTTCCTACCAACGGCTGTCAGACTGTACAACCTAAGCAGGGCTGCTCGCAGAGATAGCAAAAAGACGTAACAAACTAATAGTTTTTTGAATGCAAAAGATGCAATAGACTTACACAATGGCCCTCTCCGGCATACAACTAGGAACATACCGGTCGCTATGGAGGGTGAGAATATGTATGGGCACATAATCATACCATGTAGGATAACTAAGTAGACGGTTATGCTGTTTCATTCCATCTAGCAACAATGCTCTGCACTGTGTGTGTTTATATATTTGCATATTTATTCCATCTAGCTACAATGCTCAGCACTGGGTGTGTTTATATATTTATATATCTACATATTATTCCATCTAGCTACATTGCTCCGCACTGTGTGTGTTTATATATTTGCATATTTATTCCATCTAGCTACAATGCTCAGCACTGGGTGTGTTTATATATTTATATATCTACATATTATTCCATCTAGCTACATTGCTCCGCACTGTGTGTGTTTATATACTTGCATATTTATTCCACCTAGCTGCAATGCTCCGTACTGTGGGTGTTTATATATTTACATATTTATTCCATCTAGCTACAATGCTCTGCACTGTGTGTTCATATATTCATATATTTATTCCATCCAGCTACAATGCTCTGCACTGTGTGTCTGTGTGTGTGTGTATATATATATATTTTATAGTAATACGTACATATGTTTATTAGCTGCTCTTGCTTGCTTGTTTTTTTTCTTGCCTTCTGATTGTTGCTCTGAGTGTTGCTATCCCTGTGCTGTTGCAATCCTGGAATTTCCCCGTTGTGGGACTAATAAAGGCTTATCTTATCTTATCTTATCTTATCTTATCTTATCCCACAGTATTAAAGGGGATACTTCTCCATTATCATTTTCTTCCAAATATCTGAGCATATCTGATTCCAATTCATCTTTCAGTGGTCCTTTCAGGACATTTGAATTCAACCTCCAGGAAAATGTATTATTTGTGTATTTTGGGATACTTAAGTCCATATAGATTGGACTGTGGTCAGAGAGATCCATCAGTCCTAGTTTACATGTTTTTACTCTTCCATTGTCTATATTAAACATAAAAAAGTAATCAATCCTTGAGTAAGATGAATGTGGCGTTGAATAAAAAGTATAATCTTTTACATTGGGGTTGAATTTCCTCCACACGTCACAGATTCCCATTTCTTTTAATAGCATCCGAGTTTTCCTACTTTGAGTGTTATTTTGATGTGAAGAATTACCTGTTGCATCCCAGTATGGATTCAGTCTTAGATTGAAGTCTCCACCACATATCACTAAACCTTGGGCTTTAGTTATCATTAGGTCGAATACATTTTTATAAAATTTCCATTTAGCCCCTGGTGGTGCATATACATTCAGCAGGGTGATATCTTCTCCCTCTAGCTGCCCAATTACCAAACTGTACCTCCCTTCTTTATCTTTGTGTTCTGATTTTTTTCAAATGTAATTTTGGTTGATATCAATGTCGCTACTCCCCTCCTCCTCCCTGACTTATATGAAGATGAAGAGATCATTTTAAACCCTTGTCTATTGAGTTTAGTGTGTTCCACGTCTGTTAGGTGGGTTTCTTGTAAAAACATTTTTTCTGCTTTGTCTTTTTTTCATTTTGCGTAGAATCTTGGCTCTTTTAATTGGATTCAGGATCCCTTTTACATTATATGAGGCTATTTTGGTTACACCCTGTTTCTCCATTGTATTTTCTTATTTAGTATAACAGTGTGGTGGCCCTCTTTTTTGCCACTCAGAAACTGAAAGAACATTAAGAACATGAAAAACATTAAGAACATAGTGTACGAAACTTTAAAACAAAAAACTGTCAAAAAAACTTCCTGAGCTGGGGTCTCTTTAAAGACCCTGTAAGAGCCCTGATGGAGTGTAGGCTCTGAGGGAAATTCCTCAAACTCTGTTACGTGTTGAGGGCCCTCTTACCCCTGTAAGTTGTCCCATGTTTTTAACGTGAATTTCAGATCCCAATCCGAATTTGTAATGATTTTTTTTTTTTTTATGCCTATACCCTATGAGATTGTGTGCACCCTCCCACCCCCATCACAGCAAACATTCACTCTAATACAGTATTTGTTAGTGTGGGGAGAACATGTGGGTCATTGTCACATTTCTATTTTAACAAGATTTTTTTTTCCTTTAAATTAAGAAAACATTTGTTTCTAATGCTATAACTGCTCCATGAAAGGTTTTACCACATGCTGATTCTGCATCTCCTTTAATGTTTGTTACCTTGTAAGAGGGGGGATGGAAGTGCAGAATGACTGAAAAGAAAAAAACAAAAAGGTCGCTATTCCTTCCTGGAACTGGAAAGCTTATCTTTGTAGCTCTGGGGCTGGGTTTCCTGCTGCTGGCCCGTGGATTTTGAAGGTCTCTGAGTGGACCACGTTTGAGCCCTGATCCTCTCACTCAGGTCTGCTGCGGGTTTAAACACCGATACCGGGAGCCCTCTTCTCGCCATGTCAATTGTTGCTTCTTCCGCCGAATTATAGAGACATGACTCTTCACCGTAAAAGACCCTTAACTTCGCAGGAAATGGCGTCTGAAAGCGTAGATTCTGTTCCCGTAGTACCTTTTTGGCATCGTTATATTCCCGTCGCTTTTTAAGAACCTCCGGGGCGTAATCGTGCTCCACGAAGACTTTTCTCTCTTGATGCATAAATCCTTTTTTCTGCCAAGCCCGTCTTACAACCTCTTGTTTTATTTTGAAATTGGAGAATCTTACCACCACCGAACGTGGGGGCACTTCTGCCACTGGCTTTGCGGCTAATGTACGATGGGCCTTTTCTATCTTCAAATCAGTGGTTTGTGGAATATCCAACTTCTCTCTCAGTAAGGATTCCACGCATTCCACCATTGTGTTGAAACTATCTTCAGCTCCTTCTTTCAGACTGTGAATTCTAATGTTGTCTTGTCTCTGTCTTCCTTCTTGGTCGGTTAGCTTAGCCTCCAGCCTTGACTGTTTTTTGTGTAAATCCAGCATAGAATCTTCAAGCACTTTTATTCTTTCTTCAGCTTCTAAGATTTGGTTCTCGGCCTGGTAAGTCACTAAGTGACTTATTGACTCTCGTGCACCATGTACAGTAGCTCAACCAGACTCATGTCAATCATCACTGTTTTCTTCCTGCATTACCGACTGCACTATATAGTTCTCCACAGTATCTGCTGCTGGCTAATATATTTTAACTGTTGACCAGTATCACTTAATCTTATCCTACACTTTATTACATGTATAGTTTATTTCTCTTATCTTATCATGTTTAATGTTGCAGCATTGTACCGAGACAAATTCCTAGTTTGTGTACTACATGAACAATGGCAATAAACCTGATTCTGATTCTGATTCTGATTCTGGTCCACTCTGCTGTTTGTCCTTTTTAATTCCTCCCTGAATTCATGAAATTCGGCCCGAAATCGTCGTAATTCATCAAATAGCGATTTCAAGCTAACCTTCTTGTTAGCTACGTTCAGCTCCTCGTCTTCTGAACGGAGGTCCTCCTGTTCAGATTCTGCGGCCGCTGCGCGCCCTGGCCTAGGGAATGTCAGTTTCTTCTGTTTTTGGTTAGGCATGGTGTTTTTGTCTTTTGATTTTTATTCTTCCAAAAATCCGTTAAGTCTGATTTTGAAGATGTTTTCCTGGATTGGGTCTGGGAGCTTCAGCATTAAGTTGCTATCACCATGGCGTCCAGACCGGAAGTCTTTTGTCAGGTATTTTGATGCAGATGCGTTCCAGGCAGGAATATTTTCCATCATGGAAACTTTGGTGCACATCGGACAAGTTTTGCCCGAGTTACAGCTGCTTGATTTTGTAAGGGGAGGAGTCAAACTTCGCCATGGTACCATCACAACACTTCCCTGTCAGTTTTGTGTGGTCCACCCATATAGGACTATATATGACAGTCATGTCAACATATGTTCCAAATTTCATGACTCTGGGACCTTCCCACCCCTCCCCATAAGCTCACGGATTGAATGGCGAGGAGGGTGTGTCCATGGTAGCACGTGTGATGTCATGCTAATGTTGATGAGCAGTTGTGATTATCCCTTTGGTTTGATGAATCTCAGAAAATTTCATGTCATTCTGGCCAGCAGCATGTGAGTAATAAATAAACGTTTTCAGCAATTCTTCCTTTAACCACCCTGGGGCTCTATAACTTGTGTTTATTATTTTTATATACATGTGTTTGCAGTGGGACTAATATCGAATGTGCAAAATTATGTGAAAATCGTACAAAGTTTGTCCAATTTACAAGTGTCTGTTGCTCTAACCAAAAGGTGGCGCTATAACTTTTATTATTTTTACATAGACACAGTCAAGGCGGGAGTCATATCCATTGTCGAAAATTTGGTGGAAATCAGATGAAGTTTGTCCAATTTGCAAGTTTTTGATATTCCATGGCATAGATTCAGTGTACGCCATGTCGCCATGGCAACACTTACCTATCAGTTGTGTTGTCCACCCATATAGGACTATACTGTATATTACAGTAACCTCAACCTACAGTATGTTCAAGATTTCATGACTCCAGGTCATTCCTAATCCTGTAAAAAAGATCAAGGATTGAATGGTGAGGAGGGCGTGTCCATGATAACACGTGTGACGTCATTCTAAAGTTGATGTGCAGTCATCCCTGTGGTGTGATTAATCTCAGAAAATTTCACGTCAATCTGGCAAGTGACGCATGAGTAATAAATAAAACAGTTTTCAGCAATTCTTTCGTTAACCACTATGTGGCACTACATTTTTTGTCAGGTATTTTAATGTTGACGCATTTGGGGCGGGACTATTTTACATCATGGAAAGTTTGGGGGACATCAGACAATTTTTGCCCGAGTGACAGCTGTGTGAAGTTGTAAGGGGAGGAGTCAAACTTCGCCCTGGCGCCCTGGCCACACCTTTTGAGATGTTGACTTAATTTATACAATTTCTAATGGCCAACGCCTATAGATGCCGCTATGTAAAAATGAGTTCAATCGGAGCAGGTCCCTAGGACTAGTTTGTTCAAATGCGAGGTGTGACTTTTTTCCAAATTGGAAATTGGGCAACTTTGAGGCAAGATGGCGGCCTTCATGTTGGTGATGGGTATGGGCCACAATTATGTTTTTTGCATGTCGAGGTGATGTACACCTCACCCAAATTTTTTGTCTGTATGGCAAAGTTTATGGTCTCCAGTCTCCAAAGACCTTGTATGTTTGGCCCTACCCACAAAAATTAGGAGTCTGGGAGCACATATGTTTTCCAGTTTATCGAATTTCTCGTTGGGTCTGAGGGGTCTGCCAAAAAAAATTCCGGTTTGGTTAACATTCAGAGGGTGAAAAATTCATTTATTTGGGCGGAAGAATTTCTTCGAGCTGAGCAATTACAATAGGGCTTTTGCTGACTGACGTTGTCAGTGGCTCAGGCCCTAAATATATGTAATGTAGTTATTAAACAATTTCAAGATTAAAGAATTGTTAGTTGAAACAATTCATTGACAGCATGCTGCATTTCAGAGCCTTAACTACTGCAGTAAGTGTAAGAGATGTTTCTGTTTTTATCTGCTAAACTCTGAAAGGTCATAATGATACGCTGCCTGCAGAAACCCTAACCCTGGATTTATGCTGACACCAGATGCAATACGTTACGGCTGCGATCCGGCCTCCACAGCAAATAATTCCCATTCTCATCAATTTTCTAATCCCCACCTAGTCCGGACCACTGCGGAATGAATCCGGCTTGTCAGATTCAGTTCGCTAATGAACTGCAACGAGTCTATTTTTGACAGATGCCAGATCCAGTCCGCAAGGAAATGCCGTGGTATCTCCTGGTATTTAATAGCCATTTGTTCATTAAAAATGATTTAAGGATTGTCCGTTATTTTCTGAGGTCTACTCCTCCACCACTGTGTCTGTCGTGAGTCTGAGCTCTATATACCTCCAAAGCTCAGACTCCCAATTTATGTTTGAATATTTTATGTAATCATTATTAGGGCCTGAGCCACTGATGTCATTTGGCGAAAGCCCAATTGTATCTGCTTCGTTTCTTTATTTTTTTCTTTTTTGTTATTCTTCCGCCTAAATGATTGCATTTTTCACCCTCTGAACGTTAACCAAAACGCGATTTTTTTTTGGCAAACCCCTCAGACCCAGCAAAAAATTCGATAAACTGGAAGACATATGTGCCCTCCCACCCCTCATTTTTGTGGGTGGGGCCAAACGTACACAAATTTTCAAGGTCTATGGAGACTGGAGACCATAAACTTTGCTGTAGAGACATAAAATTTGGGTGAGGTGTGCATCACCTCAAAACATGCAAAAAAATATCATTGTGGCCCATACCCACCACAAACAGGAAGGCCGCCATCTTGCCTCAAAGTTACCCCACCTCCAATCCGGAAAAAAGTCACACCTCGCATTTGAACGCACTCGTCTTAGGGACCTGCTCCAATTGAGCTCATTTTTACATGGCGGCATCTAGAGGCATTGGCCATTAAAAAATGTATAAATTAAGTCAAAATCTCAAGGTGTGCATCACCTCAAAACATGCAAAAAATATCATTGTGGCCCATACCCACCACAAACAGGAAGGCCGCCATCTTGCCTCAAAGTCGCCCCACCTCCAATTCGGAAAAAAGTCACACCTCACACTTGAACACACTCATCCTAGGGACCTGCTCCGATTGAGCTCATTTTTACATGGCGGCATCTATAGGCATTGGCCATTAAAAATTGTATAAATTAAGTCAAAATCTCAAAAGGCGTGGCCAGGGCGCCATGGCAAAGTTTGACTCCTCCCCTTACAACTTCAACCACCTGTAACTCGGGCAAAACTTGTCCGATGTCCACAAAACCAAAATTGTATAAATTAAGTCAAAATCTCAAAAGGCGAGGCCAGGGCACCATGGCGAAGTTTGACTCCTCTCCTTACAACTTCAACCACCTGTAACTCGGGCAAAACTTGTCTGATGTCCACACAACCTTCCATGAAGGAAAATAGTGCTGCCCCAAACGCAACTACATCAAAATCCCTGACAAAAGTTATAACGCCACATCAAAGTTGCCCCACCTCCAATTCAGAAAAAAGTCACACCTCGCATTTGAACGCACTCGTCCTAGGGACCTACTCCGATTGAGCTCATTTTTACATGGCAGTGTAGCGGGTTGAATTCAACCCCCCCACAACACACAGAGACAGTCAGCTCGCACTCCTGGGTTTTTTCCACTGCATGCTGCGTTTACAACTGTGAGGTTAAAGTGTCATCCATGCATTGTGTTCATGCATCCTGTCTGTACCTCTGATATGCAAATGCCCAGATCGACTGCTGTGAATGTCTTTGATGTATTGTTTGAGTTGAGTATATATGCCGCACTGTGCTGTAAACCTGCCTCTCTTTCTGACTCTGCAACTGCGGGACACACACACCGTGTGTCTTCGCTCCTCTTTGAGAGCTGGAGGAACGAGGCTCCAGCCTGCTCACACTATGGGGCTGGAGCCGAGTTCTGATGAAGGCGGATGATAATAAAGCTATTTAAAAATCCAACGCTGCCTTTATTTTATCATCCGCTTCACTGGTGACCCCGGAATGCACACGTTTTGTGCAAACACAACCTTCTGATCTGAACAGCCATGCTGGCGATCCGAGACTGAAGAAAACGAGCGGCCAGCGAACGCAGCACCCGGGCATGAATGCTCCGTCACAGCGACCTGACTGGTCTGCCCGCCTTGACGCAGAGCCCACGGCAGGCGAGCTGCTCTCAGGACATCAACCAAGACCGGGTAAGCGGCAGAGAACGTCATGGCGCGCCCTCGCCGAGATCGGCACATCCACACGGGACCGGCCGCGCAGCTCCTCCACATCAGAGCACATGCGGGCGACTCCCATGGCCGATGGAGCACACGTGGACCTGAATGCACCATGACTAATCTGCAGCCACGGCTCGTCAGAGATGTTTTTCGGCGCAGACTGCTCCACCAAGTTTCCGACCCTGATTTCCTCTCCAGCGGCCCACCCAAGCACGGAACCCCCGCGCGTGCACCGGGGAGTTACGAGGACGGCACACCACGCACAGGGCAATAATGGCTTCACTGACCGCCTTCCTTCTGCTGCTCACTGGCCCTTCAGGCTTGCTTGTACACCTGAGGCCCGCAGCTTGTTCACTGGATTTTATGGTCTTAGCCATGGCACACAAGGGGAATTCAGCTGTCAGCTGTTCCCAGGGGGCTTTGGGGTTGCTCCTGCACCTAAAGCCAACACGCCAGTCCCTCTGCTTTTGTTTCTTTTTTTTTTTCTTACAGCCGCTCCTGCTTTTCTTCGTGGCCACGGGAGGAGTCAGAGACAAATTTTTTTCTTCTTCTGATCTCTGCATGTTCAGACGGGACATCACGGAGCAGCAAACACTTTTGGCGCGACTCAAACGATTTTCCCGCGCCCGGTCAGCATGTACTACCCCCCCTCCCCCTCCTCCTGCACAGAGCTTTTCCCTGCTCGCTGCCCAAACTGCAACATCGAGGTCACGGTCCCCTACCGTGCCCTCTGGGGGGAGCAGAGTAGCGGGTTGAATTCAACCCCCCCACAACACACAGAGACAGTCAGCTCGCACTCCTGGGTTTTTTCCGCTGCATGCTGCGTTTACAGCTGTGAGGTTAAAGTGTCATCCATGCATTGTGTTCATGCATCCTGTCTGTACCTCTGATGTGCAAATGCCCAGATCGACTGCTGTGAATGTCTTTGATGTATTGTTTGAGTTGAGTATATATGCTGCACTGTGCTGTAAACCTGCCTCTCTTTCTGACTCTGCAACTGCGGGACACACACACCGTGTGTCTTCGCTCCTCTTTGAGAGCTGGAGGAACGAGGCTTCAGCCTGCTCACACTATGGGGCTGGAGCCGAGTTCTGATGAAGGCGGATGATAATAAAGCTATTAAAAATCCAACGCTGCCTTTATTTTATCATCCTCTTCAGCAGTATCTATAGGCATTGGCCATTAAAAATTGTATAAATTAAGTCAAAATCTCAAAAGGCGTGGCCAGGACGCCATGGCGAAGTTTGACTCCTCCCCTTACAATTTCAACCACCTGTAACTCGGGCAAAACTTGTCCGATGTCCACAAAACCTTCCATGAAGGAAAATAGTGCCACCCCAAATGCAACTACATCAAAATCCCTGACAAAAGTTATAGCGCCACATAGTGGTTAATGAAAGAATTGCTGAAAACTGTTTTATTTATTACTCACGCGCGGCTGGCCAGAATGACGTGAAATTTTCTGAGATTCATCAGAACACAGCAATGATCATAACTGAACATCGATGTTAGCATGACATCAAATGTGTTACCATGGACACGCCCTCCTCACCATTCAATCCATGAGCTTATGGGGAGGGGTGGGAAGGTCTTGAAGTTATAAATTTTTGAACATATGTTGAGGTCACTGTCATATATATATATAGTCCAATATGGGTGGACAACACATAACTTACAGGGAAGTGTTGCCATGGCAACATGGCGACGGTTGACTACTCGCCATGAAACTTCGGAAAGTTGTATCTTGGACAAACTTTGTCTGATTTTCACCAAATTTTCGACAATGGATAATATTCCCACCCTGAACACTCCTATATAAAATAACAAAAGTTTTAGTGCTGCCCAGTGGTAACAACATTAGACCCTTGTAAACTGGACAAACTTTGTACGATTTGCGCCAAATGTTATACGATCAATATTCTCCCTTCCCCGAACTCATCTATATACAAATAATAAACAAAATTCATAGTGCACCCTAATGATTAAAGGAAGAATTACTGACAACTGTTTTCTTTATTTTTCTCTCACCAGCTTAACAAAATTACATGAAGGAATTACTTGGGCCCATTGATAGTACATGAACATAGTACAGAACTGTTTCCATGGTGACTGGCGTGCTTCAATGGCTTTCTCGCCAAACAAAACATGACAGTTACAGCTCAGACAATTCTCGCCTGATTTGGAAAAATCTTTGCACAAATCATACTGATCCCACTCTGAACATGTCTGTATATCAATATTCACAAAACTGTCACACCCACACCTACTGCTGACATGAGGTACTGCACAAAACTGTTTCAAATTTTGCACAAAGTCCAGTAGTCACAATGACATGACCTTTTCAGTGGTTTCTCAGAGTGCATTGGATTACCCTCGGTGGAAGTCACTTTTGTCCTGCGATAAGCACAGTTGCCATGGAAACACACTCCTTGCCTTTCAATAACGGACATTTGTACATGGAGCAAACTTGGTACAATTTTCACCAAATTTTTCTGTGATCGATATTAGTCCTGCACCAAACGTGTCTACATAAAAATAACAAACAAAAGTTTTAGTGCCCCTATTGTTAAAAGGAAGAATTGCTGAAAATTTTTTTCTTTCTTTTTCTCTCACCAGCAGAAAAAAAAAATACATGAAGGAATGACTAGGGCTCATTGACAGTACATGTACATAGTACAGAACTGTTTCCATGGTGACTGGCGTGCTTCAATGGCTTTCTCGCCATACAAAACATGACTGTCACCGGAATTGCTATGATGGAGATTAATCCCACTCCGTGCAGTCCTACATAAAAATATTTGACAAAGGGGATAGTGCCACTTACTGTTCACAGGAAGATCTGCGCCAAATGGTTTACTTTATTATTCATGCAGCCCTTGCAGTGATGATGGCACATTTTCCGAGCCAGCAAGGGACGACAGGTGCCGTGTTCCGCGGGTGCATGGGGGGCAAAGGCCCGCTTACACCTTCTTGCAGGTTTAATTCTGTTTGTTTCTGTGTTTTGGTTCTGTTCTTGAGAGCCCTTCCTCTTACCCAGACACTCCCACCTACTCATGCTGTCTCCCTGCCATCCCAGCTGTTAGTGGCTGATTAATTAGTTCACCTGCTCACTCAGCTCCCCTCACCTGCCGCTGATCTGCTGGCCACTATTTAAGGACTGCTGTTTATTCTTTCAGTGCGGCAGCATTGTCTTATTTCTATGTCTAAGGACTCATCTCCTCATCTCCTCCAGAGCAATCTCAGCTCTGGAGCTCCAATTCTGTAAGTTATTTTGTTCGTTTTTTTGTGTTAGTGTACTGTTCTGGATTTTTTGTTAATAAATGTCACTATGCAGTTCAGTGAGTGGGTCTGTCTCTCTGCCCCGGAGGGACCAATCATGACAGTGTCAGCGAAGACAAAAACTTGACTTAAAATACAAACGCTTATTAGCATTAAAATTAACAGGCTACTTCCGTATTATTTACAGCACAAAAATCCAGGTGGAGAGCCGCCACATCACACTTCCTTGTTGTTATCATATGATCGCCATCGGTTCATCTCGGGTACTCTCGAGTCTTTCTCAAGATCTCCTGTTATTTTGTATAATTATCTTTTTTTTCCCCTTGTTCTGTCAGGCAGCAAGGTGAGCAGAACAGAAATCCACTTCCCTTATTGTGTCAAACAGATTTACTTTGCTAAAAGGAGCTTTTACATACACCGCGTTCCAAATTATTATGCAAATAGGATTTTAGTGTCATAAACACTCAATTTTTTGTTTTTCAATTAAACTCATGGATGGTATTGTGTCTCAAGGCTCTTTGGATCACTGATATCAATCTCAGACACCTGTCATAATTAGTTTGCCAGGTGAGTCCAATTAAAGGAAAACTACTTAAGAATATTTCACATTATGTAAGGATGTTCCACATTATTAAGCATGCCACTGGTTTCAAGCAATATGGGAAAGAAACAGGATCTCTCTGCTGCTGAAAAGCCTCAAATAGTACAATGCCTTGGACAAGGTATGAAAACATTAGATATTTCACGAAAACTTAAGCGTGATCATCATTCAGTGAAGAAATTTGTGGCTGATTCAGAGCACAGATGGGTTCATGCAGATAAAAGCATAATGAGGAAGGTTTCTACCAAACAAATTCATCAGATTAAGAGGGCAGCTGCAAAAATGCCATTACAACACAGCAAATAGGTATTTGAAGCTGCTGGTGCCTGTGGAGTCCCACAATCCTCAAGATGTAGGATCCTCCAGAGGCTTGCAGATGTGCATTAACCTATTATTCGGCCACCCCTAACCAATGCTCACAAGCAGAAACGGTTGCAGTGGGCCCAGAAATACATGAAGATTAATTTTCAAACAGTCTTGCTTACTGATGAGTGTCGTGCAACCCTGGATGGCCCAGATGGATGGAGTAGTGGATGGTTGGTGGCTGGCCACCATGTCCCAACAAGGCTGCAACATCATCAAAGAGGTGGTGGAGTCATGTTTTGGGCCGGAATCATGGGGAGAGACCTGGTAGGCCCCTTTAGGGTCCCTGAAGGTTTGAAAATGACAAAGTATATAGAGTTTCTGACTGACCACTTTCTTCCATGGTACAAAAAGAAGAAACATGCCTTCTGTAGCAAAATTATCTTCATGCATGGCAATGCACCATCTCATGCTGTAAAGAATACCTTGGTGTCATTGGCTGCTATGGGCATAAAAGGAGAGAAACTCATGGTGTGGCCCCCATCGTCCCCTGACCTCAACCCTATTGAGAACCTTTGGAGCATCCTCAAGCAAAGATCTATGAGGGTGGGAGGCAGTTCACATCAAAACAATCAAAACAACAGCTGTGAGAGGCTATTCTTATCATGATTCAGACCGGGATCAGGCTCAAATGCAGAGCGGCCAGAACGATCACACAGACTCCAATAAAAAGTTTCATAATTTTATTGAACAAAAACAGAAAAGCAAAATGCAAGACTAACAGAAAAGCAAAACACAAAAATGCCAACTTAAATTTCAGCAACAACAGGAGCCCCCTGGAGCGCATGTAGCAGTCAGAGCAGTGGAGTCCAGCAGGGAACTCCAACATGGACCAGGGCAGGTGGAAGGCAGGACCTGGGTGGACGTGATGATCTTCCTGGTCAGGTGAGCACAATCAGCTCCAGGAGACACACCTGCCGGTGGCAGCAACCTGGGGAACAGGAGACACACAAAAGGTAAATATGGGGAGACAAGATAATGAGAGAAAACTTAGACAAGACTTGGGGTTGCAAATGCAGACGATCCAGCGGTGAGCTCCCCTGATGCTGGGCCTTAAATATGCCGGCTCATCAGGAGCAACAGGTGGATAATAACGCAGGTGTGCTCATCACTGGAGCGAGAAACCAGGAACAGGAGGGGAGGGACAGCATGCTCGCCAGACCATCACAATTTTGACATCTTGCAAAGAAATTCAAGCAGAAACTCTCCAAAAACTCACAAGTTCAATGGATGCAAGAACTGTGAACGCCATTTCAAAGAAGGGGTCCAATGTTAACATGTAACTTGTCCTGTTAAGATGTTTTTGGTTGAAATGGCTTTTGATTTCAGTAAATAGGACCTTCTAATGCTGCAAATTCAACAAATGACGATTTTCAGTTTTTTACAACCAATAAAATTTTGTGAAACTCTGTTGTGCGTAATAATTTGGAACAGTGCATTTTGAGTTTTTTTTATTTTTGCAAAAAAAAAAAAAGTTATCATTGGGAGGTTTGTTTAATAAAATCTGAATTATGCTCTAACAGTTGATGACTTGAAAATTGTGCTGACTGTCATTTGCACTGACTATTTTGGAAAATCAGGGAAAAATATCATTTGCATAATAATTTGGAATGTGGTGTATATATGTACTGTAAATTGTTTATAAACTCCTCTTGTAATAACTTTTAATACTTTATTTAAATTGTTTTACCCTTGAAGGACCCGACAGTGGGGGGAATGGGGAAAGGAGAGGTGGGGAGGGGGAAAGAAAAGGGAGAGGAACAAACAAAGAAGGAGAGACATATGTGTATGTGCATACGTGTGCATGTGTATAAGACTGTGTGCAGAATAAGTGTGTGCATGTGAGTAGTTTGTAAGGGTACATACAAAGAGGGTGGCCGGTCACAGCCACATCCCCCCCCCCCCCCGGAAACCCTGAGCAAGCAGGAAAATGCCACCAACCCCCACCGGGCACAGATGTCCTGAGGCCAACAAGCCCCAGAAGAGCCAGGCACCCCCTCCCCCCCAGGAGGGATGGCCGAGGGGGGCCGGGCCACCAAGCCGCCAGTGCGGCAGGCTTATGCCCCCGGACCGGCCAACCCCCGCATCCTCCGCGGGGCCAACGCCAGCCCCCAGGGCCTAGGAGGCCAGCTTTCCCATCCCTGGGCCAGAGACAGACCCGCACCCCTGGCACAAGCCCCCCCAGGCAACCCTCAAAGCGGGCCCGCCCCCACCACAGCGCCACCGCCGCACACCCCAGGGACCCCCATGCCCAAAGAACACGGCAGCAAGGCACAAGGGCCCCATGGGGGGGCACCCCTCTTTCCCCCCACTCAGGGGAGCCCACGTAGCCAAGAGGTGCCACCGCCTCAATCCAGCACCTCCTGACCAGCACGCACACCCATTCCCAAGTACTCACACTCTCATACGCACCCCCTTGCACCCACATGCACTCACTCACTCTTGCTCACCCTCTCCCCCACACAATCCCACACTCGCACTCCAGGACCCACCCCCTCCCTCCCACTCCTGTACCCACTCAATCTCAATCTCACTCCCATTCCCACTCTCCCTCAGAGTGACCCGCACTCACTCACATTCACCCATACACACACTCTCAACTCACGCTCCAACCTACTCACATCCACTCGTGCTCTCCCCCACACACTCTCCCACACTCATTCACCATTATTACTTAGGGCGGCCGCAGTGCAGATGCAGCAAGCATGAATGCGCACCAGTGCCCAGCAGTGGCCAAGAAGACTGCCGGCGCAGACTTGTAGCAACACCCCTGCCGACCTGCCCTTGGGCAGCCGCGGCCACAGAAGCAGACCACTGCCCCAACACCCACCCAAGCGACCAATCAGCGGATCACCGCAAGTGCTCTGAGATGCCACCCGACACAGAAAGCACCACACAGAACTGGCCCACCATCTCCACTCATCACTACCTCACTCTCGCTTACTCTCTTGTTCAGTCACTCTCTCACTCCCTTGCTTGCACCTATTCATTCAGCAGTGCCCAGGGATTTTGACAACATGACGGGTCCCAGGCCTCCCGCCGAGCCCCCAGGCCCCTAGCAGAAGGAGGGCAAAAGGAGTGGGGGAAGACCCCCTTGTATCAGTTTAGGGGAATGGAGATTTAGAAACTCTGTCACATTAACTGGTACCTCTAAATCTGCTTGACTGAGATTGAATATTGCTTTTATTATGGATTTAAGCTGTTGATGTTCAAGAAACTTTTTATCACTGATGTCATACTGGGACAATAGTTCCTGAAACTGGATAAAGTTTCCACCTTGAATAAGATGCTCTAAGTTTTTTATTCCTTTCTCATACTATAGAGGAAAATTTAGCATCCTCTTTTGTTGCAGGATATCAGGGATATCCCAAATGGGTGTGAGTCTGCAAGGGACAAGTGAAGACCCCGTTATTTTTAAAAATTTCCACCAGGCTGTCAGAGAGGAGCTGCTATTAATGTTTTTGATGGCATTTGATACAGGAACTCATGAAAGGTAGGTCAGAGATATTTAGCAACCCACAGAAAGCCTGTTAAAACATCTAACCATGGGTCTCCTAGTGGGATCGATTTTGTCCCTTTAGAAACAAACTGCAGTCTATTGGCTAAGAATTAATTAAAAAAAAGGTGAATCTAATCCTTTGCACTCTTGTTTTTTGAAGAGTTTTTAAACTGATCTGTGATGGTTTATCCTTCCATTAAAATGTACTTATATTTGAGTCTAGAGACTTAAACCAGGCCATAGATGGTTGAGTAGGAATCGCTGAAAATAAATAGTTGATTTTAGGAAGGACCATCATTTTAATGGTTGTGACTCTTCCATTAGTGATATAGGTAATGTCCTCCAACATGTAAGGTCATCTTGTATTGTTTTTAGAAGGGGAATGTGATTTAGTCACAGCAACGCTAAGATCCTGTGGGAAATACAGTATCTATTCCTAAATATTTAATATCACCTGATTGTATTGGAATAATGGATATATTTGAAAAATTACAATTTATAGGTAAGACTGTTGATTTGCCCCTGTTAACATGACAGCGATGAAAATTTATCAATGAGCGTCACTGTCTGAAGAAGAGATCTTTGTGAGTTTTCAAGGAAAATTAATACATCATCAGCATAAGGACTTGTCTTGTGTCCTTTTTCTCCAGTTTGGAGAAAAAGAGCATCAACATTTTGTCATATGGCTGCTGCTAATGGTTCAATAAGATGGTAAAAAGTGAGGGAGAAAGGGGACAACCCTGCCTGTTGCTGCTCTGGAGGTTAAAGCTTGGAGAACTTTGATCATTTGTTCAGACAGATGCAGTTGGACAGCTACAGTGGGGCAAAAAAGTATTTAGTCAGCCACCAATTGTGCAAGTTCGCCCACTTAAAAGATGAGAGAGGTCTCCAATTTTCATCATAGGTATACCTCAACCATGAGAGACAAAATGAGAAAAAAAAATCTAGAAAATCACATTGTCTGATTTTTGAAGAATTTATTTACAAATTATGGTGAAAAATAAGTATTTGGTCACCTACAAACAAGCAAGATTTCTGGCTCTCACAGACCTGTAACTTCTTCTTTAAGAGGCTCCTCTGTCCTCCACTCGCTACCTGTATTAATGGCACCTGTTTGAACTCGTTATCAGTATAAAAGACACCTGTCCACATCCTCAAACAGTCAGACTCTAAACTCCACTATAGCCAAGACCAAAGAGCTGTCAAGGACACCAGAAACAAAATTGTAGACCTGCACCAGGCTGGGAAGACTGAATCTGCAATAGGTAAGCAGCTTGGTGTGAAGAAATCAACTGTGGGAGCAATTATTAGAAAATGGAAGACATACAAGACCACTGATAATCTCCCTCGATCTGGGGCTCCATGCAAGATCTCACCCCGTGGGGTCAAAATGATAATGAGAACGGTGAGTAAAAATCCCAGAACCACACAGGGGACCTAGTGAATGACCTGCAGAGAGCTGGGACCAAAGTAACAAAGGCTACCATCAGTAACACACTACGCCGCCAGGGACTCAAATCCTGCAGTGCCAGACGTGTCCCCCTGCTTAAGCCAGTACATGTCCAGGCCCGTCTGAAGTTTGCTAGAGAGCATTTGGATGATCCAGAAGAGGACTGGGAGAATGTCATATGGTCAGATGAAACCAAAATAGAACTTTTTGGTAAAAACTCAACTTGTCGTGTTTGGAGGAGAAAGAACACCATACCCACTGTGAAGCATGGGGGTGGAAACATCGGGCTTTGGGGCTGTTTTTCTGCAAAGGGACCAGGACGACTGATCCATGTAAAGGAAAGAATGAATGGGGCCATGTATCGTGAGATTTTGAGTGAAAACCTCCTTCCATCAGCAAGGGCATTGAAGATGAAACGTGGCTGGGTCTTTCAGCATGACAATGATCCCAAACACACTGCCCGGGCAACGAAGGAGTGGCTTCATAAGAAGCATTTCAAGGTCCTGGAGTGGCCTAGCCAGTCTCCAGATCTCAACCCCATAGAAAATCTTTGGAGGGAGTTGAAAGTCTGCGTTGCCCAGCGGCAGCCCCAAAACATCACTGCTCTAGAGGAGATCTGCATGGAGGAATGGGCCAAAATACCAGCAACAGTGTGTGAAGACCTTGTGAAGACTCTCAGAAAATGTTTGACCTCTGTCATTGCTAACAAAGGGTATATAACAAAGTATTGAGATGAACTTTTGTTATTGGCCAAATACAGTACTTATTTTTCACCATAATTTGCAAATAAATTCTTTAAAAATCAGACAATGTGATTTTCTGGATTTTTTTTTTCTCATTTTGTCTCTCATAGTTGAGGTATACCTATGATGAAAATTGGAGACCTCTCTCATCTTTTAAGTGGGAGAACGTGCACAATTGGTGGCTGACTAAATACTTTTTTACCCCACTGTATATAGTGTTTTAATCCAGTGTATAAAAGATGAATCAAACCCAAACTTGTTCAACACCATTACACAAAAGGAATTTCCAGTTAACCTGGTTGAAGGCTTTCTCTGCATCTAGAGATAATATTGTGGTTTTTAAGTTATTAATCTTAGAATCAGTATCAGAATCAGAATCAGATTTATTGCCATTGTTCATGTAGTACACAAACTAGGAATTTGTCTCGGTGCAATGCTGCAACATTAAACATGATAAAAATAAAAGATAGAAATAAAAAACTATACATGCAATAAAATGTAGAATAAGAATGAGTAATACTAGTCAAAGCAATTTTTAAATATATTAGCGAGCAGCAGATATTGTGGAGTACCTCATAGTGCAGTCGGTAATGCAAAAAGAAAACAGTGATGATTGACATGAGTCTGGTTGAGCTGCTGTACATAGTGCACGAGAGTCAATAAGTCACTTAGTGTTCAGCAGTCTGATGGCAGAGGGGAAGAAGCTGTTCATGTGACGGGAGGTTTTAGTCTGAATGGACCGAAGTCTTCTACCTGAGGGGAGGGGGGCAAACAGTACGTGACCAGGGTGTGAAGGATCGGCTATGATCCGGCCTGCAGTAGTCTATTAAATTAAATAGCCTGTGTGTATTATTAGCCAAGTGCCTACCCTTGATGAAACCTGTTTGATCTTGGTGTATAATACACGGAGTAATCCTTTCCAGTCTATTGGCAAGAGCTTAGCAAATTATTTTAAGATCGACATTCATAAGTGAGATGGGACGGTAGCTGGATGGAAGCGTAGGTTCTTTCTTGGGTTTAAGGAGTAGGATAATGCTAG
This sequence comes from Pholidichthys leucotaenia, assembly GCA_020510985.1. Taxonomy (NCBI): domain Eukaryota; kingdom Metazoa; phylum Chordata; class Actinopteri; order Cichliformes; family Pholidichthyidae; genus Pholidichthys; species Pholidichthys leucotaenia. The sequence goes on along the minus strand of CM035840.1, from coordinate 326,836,925 downwards.
CCAAGTTCATATTTGGAGGGATTACGTTATCTTCTTTAACCCCTTGCACTCTGGTCAATTTCCCTAAAAATGCCAAAAAATAACGTGCCCAAAGTAAATCAAAAGCTGTTCTTCAACCCTTTGCAGCATCTTCATGGGGTTGGTCTCATTTAAAAGAAAACACTTTGAATTTTTTGGCAAAACAGTCATTATCTCTCTAAGTGCTCCTGCCACTGAGTAACAGTCATCTAAACATAGTGAGCTTGAAGAAAATAAATTTCGCCTGGGTGTTTTTTTGGATACAAATGCTTGCAAATAACACACAGCTTCAGATCCGGGCTGGAAAATGCAACAGAAATGTAGAACCAAGTGTTATCCAGCTGAGGTCAAAATTTTGTAACAATACCACGAAAAATGAATATATTACACAGCTTTGTTCTCAGGTAGTTCCCAGGCGTTTTTGAACTGTGCCAAATTGTGCCAAATGGCACAGTTTGGAAAAACGTCTGTAACTTTTGAATGATTCAATATAGAAGCTTCATCTTGGGCTCTAATGAAAGGTGACACTCAGGGCTGTGTGTGTGTGTGTGGGGGGGGTTGTTTATTCATTCATTCATGAATGAATGAACAAACATGCCCCCACACACAAAGAAGCATGCCACGTAAAAAATGTGTGGCTTTTTTTTACAAGAAAAAATAACCTACAGTGCACTAAAAATTATTCTAAAATATTTGTAATGTAGAAGATAACAACTCCCCCCCCCACCCCCCCACTACAGAGGACGGACATCGGCCATCGCTACATGACTGTTCCGTCATGTAGCGATGTGGTGACCGCGGCGCACAGTCCCCGTGGTCCCCGCGTTCACGGTCACGGACGTTCACGGGTGTTCATGATCCGGACGCGGCGCACGAACTGTGTACCACGGCGCACGGACTTCGGACTTCGTGCACCGCATAGCTGTAATTTACCGATCGGTCAAAAGTCATTTTTGATTACAATTTTCAGGGATAAAGAATAATTTAGCTTATAACACTTACCTGTCCACAACAGCATGTGGACGGTCTATGATGACCATGGAAGAGAATCCTAAACATCTACTCTGCTGAGACAGCACCACCTGTGGCTGAACAGGCCGATGTGTGGCAGTCCCTGTCACACAGGTCGCACTTGTGGGTGGTCTCCGTGCTGCTGGGGCTGTGGCGGTTTTTCCTGCGGGTCCTTTTTTCATCTGCTGCAGCAGTCAGTCTATCTTCACCCAGCCTTACACAAAACAGCTTTCGAACTTCTGTGCTTCAATTGGCTGGCTGCATTCGCAGCCGTTGGTAGGCGGGTCCTTCTTGCTAGGTTTTCAGTCATTGGTTCTTCAAGGTTTCAGAAACCCAATTCAAGGCTCTTATTAGTCGAATGAGAGGTCAATCATATCTAATCTATTCGCGGCTGTGTCTGTAATGGAAGAACGGAAATGCAGCTTTTTTTTCAGTGCGCTCTAGGACGCAGCGCCCTCGTGCACACTCGTGTGCCCTCGTGCACTCTAGGACACAGAGACGTGCCCGCCCGCGGTACACCAGAGTGCAACAGGTTAATTTGGTTCACCATTTTAAAGAAGGTAGGTGCCATCACAGGCCAAAATTCTTTATAGAATTCTACTGGAAAACCATCTGGTCCCAGAGCTTTGTTGTTTGGGATGTGCTTAAGTGCCTCCAGGAGTTCGGACATTAGAAGAGGTGCATCCGGAGCTATAATTTGTTCATTATTTGATTGTGGTAAATTAATATTGTCCAGAAATTCATTTCTCTGTGAGTCAGACGGATTAATCTGAGATGAATAGAGGTTTTCATAAATTTTTCTGAAGGAGTTATTTATTTCTTCAGGCTCATGGATGATATATCTGGTTGCATCCTTAATAGAGTGGAGGGTTTTTTTCTTTATTCAGTCTAAGCTGGTTAGAAAGATATCTCCCTGATTTATTACTATGTTCAAACTTCTCCAGACATAGTCCTTGTTTTAAAAACTGTACCCTTTTGTTTGTAATTTCTTTTAGTTCCATCTTTAATTTTCTCAGATTGTTGAGTGTCTGTTCCTGTGGAGAAACGGCTAAAGTAATCTCCAGTAATTTAATTTTCTGTTCTTGCTCCAGTGCCAGTGATTTTTCTTTTTTATTCTTATATGAACAATGAGAGATATTTTACCTTGCATGACCGCTTTTGCTGCTTCCCATAGAACGCACAACAATATTCCTGGCACATCATTATATTCCAGATATGATTTCCATGCTTTATTAAAATAATTAATAAAATCTTTGTCTTTGAGTAGTTGTCTTTGAGTAGTGATGTATTAAATTTCCAGTTCTTAGTTTTCCTTGTAGTTTTTTTTTTTTTTTTTTTTACCAATGTAAGAGATACTGGATGATGATCATTGATAGCTTGGTTTGAGCAAATTTCAGTGTCTGTGATATCCCTCACAATGGAGTTACTGGTTTAAAAAAAAAAAAGTCTAAATGGGAATTTAGACTTTATTTAGACTAGAAAAGAAAAAGTCTAATCAGAGATTTCTAACTCCTTGGTTCAACACAGAAACTCATAGCTTAAAACAGAAGACTCGTCAATTAGAAAGAAAATGGCACTCTACTAATTTAGATGAAATCTATTTAGCTTGGAGAAATCATCTTTTAATTTATAAAAAATCTCTTAGAAAAGCTAGAACAAGTTATTACTCTGCATTAATAGAAGAGAACAAGAATAATCCCAGGTTTCTTTTCAGTACTGTAGCCAGGTTGACAAAGAGTCAGGACTCTGTCAATCCTAGCATTCCCTTAGAGCTTACTAGTCAGGACTTTATGAACTTTTTCAATAATAAAATTTCATCCATCAGAGATAAAATCAATCAGATTCTTCCCACAGTTAACTTAAATACTGTAACTACTACAACTCCTTCTTTTGATGTCTGTCTTGATGAGTTTACTCCAATCGACCTTTGTGAGTTAGACAAAATAGTTTCCTCATCCAAACCTTCAACTTGTCTTTTAGACCCTATTCCTACTAGGTTATTTAAAGAAGTCTTCCCACTTATTGGTAGCTTTATTCTTCATATAATCAATTCTTCATTAACTTTAGGCCATGTACCGCAGGCTTTTAAAACAGCTGTAATTAAACCCTTACTCAAAAAGCCAACGCTAGATCCAGGAGCTTTAGCTAACTATAGACCAATCTCTAATCTCCCTTTCATTTCAAAAATCTTAGAAAGAGTTGTTGCTACGCAATTATTCGAACACCTGCAGGGAAATGGTTTACTTGAAGAGTTTCAATCTGGGTTTAGAATCCATCATAGTACTGAAACAGCCTTAGCGAAGGTCACTAACGACCTCCTCATTGCATCTGATAATGGACTAGTTTCTGTACTTGTCCTTTTAGACCTTAGTGCAGCTTTTGATACTATCGATCATAATATTCTACTTGATAGATTAGAACACTATGTTGGACTTAATGGAACTTCGTTGCAGTGGTTTAGATCTTATTTATCTGATAGGCTCCAGTTTGTTCATGTAAATAATGAGTTTTCTTTCAACTCAAAGCTTAGTCATGGAGTTCCACAGGGATCTGTGCTAGGCCCTACTCTTTTTAGTTTATATATGCTTCCGTTAGGCAACATTATTAGAAAGCACTGTATACATTTTCATTGTTATGCAGATGACACACAATTATACCTGTCAATGAAGCCAGATGATAGTGATCAATTAGCCAAGTTAGAAGCCTGTCTTAAGGAAATCAAAGCTTGGATGACTTGTAATTTCCTGCTATTAAATTCAGATAAGACTGAAGTCATTCTTGTTGGTCCAAAAAACCTTAGAAATTCCTTTCCAAATCAAACTTTCAGTTTGGATGCAGTTACTCTTTCTCTTAATAGCTCTGTGAGGAACCTTGGAGTTATTTTTGATCAGGATTTGTCCTTCAATTCACATATTAAATTTGTTTCTAAGACTGCCTTCTATCATTTGCGTAATATTGCCAAGATTAGGAGCATCTTGTCTCAGAGTGATGCTGAGAAACTGATCCACACTTTTGTTAGCTCGAGATTAGATTATTGTAATTCTTTATTATCAGGTTGTCCTAAAACATCTTTAAAAAGTCTTCAGCTGATCCAAAATGCTGCAGCAAGAGTTTTAACAGGTACTAGAAAGAGAGATCATATCTCTCCGGTTCTGGCCTCCCTTCATTGGCTTCCCATAGAGTTTAGAATTAAGTTTAAAATCCTTCTTCTTACTTACAAAGCTCTAAACAATCAGGCTCCTTTTTATTTAAAAGATCTGATACTACCGTATTATCCTAACAGAGCACTACGCTCCCAAAATGCAGGACTACTTGTAATACCTAGAATCTCCAAAAGTACAATGGGAGGCAGAGCCTTCAGTTATCAAGCTCCTCTCCTGTGGAATCAGCTGCCAATCTGGATTCGGGAGTCAGACTCGATCTCTGTTTTTAAGAATAGGGCTAAAACCTACCTTTTTGATATAGCCTACAATTAGGGAGGGATCATGTGTTTCTGAACCCTCCCTTAGTTATGCTGCTAATAGGTTTAGTCAGCCGGGGGACCTCCAGTAATGCACTGGGCCTCACTCCTTTCCTCACTCTCTATGAAATATTTTTTTTGCTGGTCATTAACATTTGTTTGTTCTCTCCCATAGATTGAGTCCCCATCGTGCTGTTTGCTCTCTACATGTCTGTTCTTTTCTTCTTCTCTATCCCCTCACCCCCCAGCCAGTCGCAGCAGATGACTGCCCCTCCCTGAGCCTGGTTCTGCTGGAGGTTTCTTCCTGTTAAAAGGGAGTTTTTCCTCTCCACCATCGCCAAGTGCTTGCTCACAGGGGATCGCCCGATTGCTGGGGTCTTTCTGCAACTGTGGGGGTTCCCCCCTACAGTTGATAGTGCTATGAGATGACTGTTGTTGTGAAATGGCGCTATATAAATAAAGTTGAATTGAACTGAATATGAACTATGCACTGGTGAGAAGAAGATATATTCCCTAAGAGTTGGGTGAAGAGAATGGCATTCATCGCAAAGACCAAAATTGTTCATGTATTGTTTGAGAGATTCAGTAGCCTGCCATTTCGGATAAATCCCCAATGTACTGAGCCTGTTGGTTGCAGGGTTTAATACCAGATTGAAATTTCCTCCTATCATGAGCGTAGTGTTCAAGTGCTCAGACAACTGAAGAAAGTGTGAAAATAGGATGGGTCATCAACAACTGGGCCATAAATGCTTGCAATACAGTAGCTCCATATTTTGAATTGAGATTTTTAATATTATGAATCTACCTTCTGGATCTGCTATGGCGTTATTCACAACAAAATGTATTCTTTATTTACCATTATAGCTACCCCCCCCCCCCATTGTTTGGAATTAAAGTAGGCTGAGTGCATGTGGGGAAATTGAGGGGAGGTGAATGCATCTACAGATGACTTAGAAACATTTGTTTCCTGTAATAAGAAAGTCTGCCTGTCCACCCTTCAGTTGATTAAAAACTTTTAGCCTCTTCTCCCTGGTACCAATTACACATATGTTCCACATGACAAACATTAAGGTGGATTTCCCATACTTTCATCAAAGTAACCTGTGAAAACATTATTTATTTAAAAAACACTCAAAAACACACACGAAGGACCAGACAAACTGCAGTTATTTATTTTAATTTATTTATTATTTTATCTTAGTCTAAAGGCTATTTTATTCTATTTTAAGTTTACTTTGAGTTATTTCTTATGGTATTTTAGTTATTGTTATTATATTAAGGTTATTCCTTATTATATTAAGGCTATTTCTTATGATAACTATTTTCTTGTATTATTTTTCCTTGATATATTTTTTCTAGTTTATTTCGGCCGTTAATATCACTTTGCGGGTACTATACCTTCCACCACTGCTGTAACCTTCCATGCTGATGTCGCGCCACAATGTGCACTCCGCCCCGGTATCAGTCTGCCGGTACTGTTCCTTCCACCACTGATACTATGCTGCGGTCTGCACTTCCAGACCGATATCACTTCGCGGTAGTATGTATCCTTCTGTGCACCTATTTCCTGATTTTAGACTCGAACTAAAATCCAGTAAATTTCATTTATTACTGAGCAGTTCCATTTAACTGCAATACTTTTCCTGGCCCAACTCAAAACCTTTGGTACAAAATTCTATGCATAATTGCATGACTGGACTGAAACCATCACGCCAGACATCTAAACCAATAAATTTATTTATTATTTAGATATTAATATTTAAGTTTATTTATCTATTTATTTAATAATTAAATTTACTCACTTCAATCGGCCTCAGTTCTCTCCATCACTCTTTTCCACCTGACGTTCCACACCACCTCTTGCAGTCGCCTCACTTCAGCCAGTCGCTTCCAATGGGGAGGTGGGCGGGAGGTCTTTCCAGCAGGCCCATGCACTGGCAGAGAGAATGGTCCAAAGTGCCACAGGTCTGGAGAAAAGATGTCTGGAGTCCCTGTGCGGTGCGCCAAATATGTTGGAAAAATTGTCTTTAACAAGTAGTCAAAGAATCAGGCAGGATTAAAGTTTCAGTAAATTTAATTTGCACTGATCAGTTGAGAACAATAAGTGATACAGTTGGAGTTAGCTCCAGAAATTGTTCTGAATCAAATACACAGCTTTCAGTCTTTAAGCATCCTGTTATCAAAGCTGTCCATGAGAAAATATCTGGTTCAGGCTGGTTCTTCCAGACTGTTTCCCTTCCTCAGACATAATCATAACAAGAAAGAACGTTCACATGGGAACAACCAGATAAATGTCCAGCTGGTTGTCCTTGTACATTTTCACTCAAACTCTGAGGTACCAAAGATAAAGAATACAACATTATATCATCATTTCTCCCCCTTTCGGCCGGACCACGCTCAGTGACATCAGACCTGCACAAAAAAAAAAAAAAAAAAAAATTACTGTCAAAAACTATCTTGAGATAAAAACAAGCATCTAATACATTTCATCGTACCTAAATCCCCAGTTCAGTGTGACCTTGTTGCCTTCAGGCCATACACAAATTGGTCCTCTCAAAAACATATCCACTCCACACTCACCATCAATACGGTCAATAAATCTGAAAAAAACTGGCCATGGTAAAAAAAAAAAAAAAGGATTTGACTATGTGTTCTGTTTCTTCTTTGGTGCATGACGGTCCCGACATGGGGGCAAGGGGCCATGTTTGTGCTGCTCCTCCTCCGTCTCCACCTGCTGTTAAGCCCATCTACCCCGACCTCTCAGAACTCCAAGCTGGAGAAGTTGTGACTGACGTCATCCCAGCTGTGCTCGTCTACACCCACCTGCCCACTGATGTCAAACCAAAAGAGCAGATGAGGAACTGGGGTACTCGGGATCAGCCACCAAGAGCTGCCAAAGAGTTAAGTAAATATGCACACCCTTATCCTCAGTCTCCATCAATTCAACCCATTAAGCCTGAAAATTATGAAACATATGCTGTCACTGAACAATATCCTATCATTGAACTTTCAAATCCAGCTTATGTAGGACCACTGGGAGAAGGTGAGGCTAACCCAGGTGCACCACAGTTTCAACTCACAGTTCTGGTCTACAGACCATGGACTGATGTGGATATCTCTGAAGCAGTGAAAGAAATTCTGCATCCAAAAGATAAACCCACAGAGTTTTTTGAAGGAATAGCAAATCTTAACAGCTTTAAATTTAATGATCATCAGAAAGAACGAGCTTACAGAAAGGTTTTGAAAGCTGATTGGTGTACAGTGTCAGGTAATTGGAGTTGAAGAGATGCCGCTGGTAGAATCCTTCCCCCAAAAAGTACTGTCTAACAACATCGTGTAAGAGAGTTAAATGGTTACATTCAAAATAAATGGCATATAAAGCATGACTGGACCAGAATTCAAACCACAACACAAAGGAAGGATGAAAGTGTTGAGGCCTATAGAACCAGGTTACAAGAGGTTTTTCATAGCCATTCTGGTTTAACAAAGGCTGAGAATGATTCAGGTGTAGAGCCTTATTGACAGCATTTGAAAAGTGTCTTTTTGCAAAACATGCACGCACACCTGGCTGATTCCATCCACAAACATTTGGTCACATACCACACCTGTTCATTTGGTGTTGTGTTAACCTATGCAAAACATGCAAAGACAATAGAGGAAGAAAGGAAAGAGAAGAGAAAAAAAAACAACTGAAAGAAAAAGCAACCCATTTATGTGCTCACTGACACGGTGGGGGGGGGGGCTTCCCCCGACTCTATCTTACAGCATGGCACTGGAGCAAGACCTCAGCAGTGGAGGGGAGATGGAAGGAGGTGTGGGGCGGACTGGCCGCAGCAAGGGGAACGTGACGTTTTTCCTCAAATTGGACAAAGGGGCCATTGGCAGAAGCAGTGTCCTGAATGCCAGAGGCAGTGGTGAGGGGATGGAGGACCTCACGAGCCGACTGCCTGACTGACCACACTGAAGACACTGTAAGTGCAACTATTGATGCCAACACTGACATAACAAACATTTACTATTTACATGACTTTGATTTGATGTTGACAATGCAGTGTTTACCTGAAGTGATGTTGCAGGTTCAGGACGTTCTAAAAAAGTTTCTATGTGACACAGGTGCATGCAGATCAGTAATAACAGGCACAGACATTCACAATTTTACAAAAATTAGATGAAAAAAATAACTGTACAAGCCACAAAGACTAAGTAAAAAACAGAGCACCTTTCAAAAAATGTCAAGGTAAAAGATCCTGTCACCGGTGACATGGCAGAAGGTTGTTTCATATTGTCTGTAGCATGCCCTGTCAACCTTCCGGGAAGGGATCTCCTCCAAGCCCTCAATATTGCCATAATCCCAGTGGATAATTGTATGAAAGCACATTTTCCACATGTGGAAGGAATAAATGTATTGCAGGATTTCAGTGTGCCCAGCTACTGCTACTCACTGCATTTGGTTTTGGTCGGACCACAGTCAGTGACATCAGACCTGCACACAAAAGCTATGCAATATTTTGATTCCAAAAATCCCCACTACACAGCAGGCCTCAGATCAACATTGTTGCAACATGTATGGCAGACATTTGAGTGGCCCTGACCCAAATTCTGAAAAACACATTCCTTGCAAAACCATCCTCCAGATTGATCATTAAAAATCTGTATTTGTCACCAAGGGGGTATGTGGGGGAATCTGTCATGTTGTCTGCTGAGTATAGCAGGCATTTTAAACACTTGGAGGCACCCCACATCACATTGGTGAAACACAAACACATGGACTGGAAGGATGTAGTCCAGTTTGTGACCGCAGCGGAGGAATGTGGTCAGTCTTGGAAGCAAACCTCAAGCCCAAAGGTTCAATATACCTCTAAACTTGATACCTACTCGCTGTCCTTGAACTGGGTGACCACAGTGCAAAAAGAGGTCCACATTGATGTTCCCAGCTCACCCATTTGATCACTTTTTACATTTACACAAGAAGAGGAACACACACTCTTACAAATCCCAAATTCTCTGTGGTCGACAGGGAAGGCAGATGTACAGTAAGGTTAATAAAAAATTAAATTCAACTTTATTTATATAGCACCATTTCACAACAACAGTCATCTCATAGCACTTTCAACTGTAGGGGAAACCCCCACAATTGCAGAAAGACCCCAGCAATCAGCAGATCTCCTGTGAGCAAGCGCTTGGCAACAGTGGAGAGGAAAAACTCCCTTTTAACAGGAAGAAACCTCCAGCAGAACCAAATTCAGGGAGAGGCAGTCATCTGCTGCAACTGGCTGGGGGGTGAAGGGATAGAGAAGATGAAAAGAACAGACATGTAGAGAGCAAACAGCACGATGGGGACTCAATTTATGGGAGAGAACAAACAGATGTTAATGACCAGCAAAAAAAAAAAAAAAAAAAATCATTAAGAGTGAAGAAAGGAGTGAAGCCCAGTGCAATTATTGGAGGTCCCCCGGCTGTCTAAACCTAATAGCAGCATAACTAAGGGAGGGTTCAGAAACACATTATCCCTCCCTAATTGTAGGTTATATCAAAAAGGAAGGATTTAACCCTATTCTTAAAAACAGAGATCGAGTCTGACTCCCAAATCCAGATTGGCAGCTGGTTCCACAAGAGAGGAGCTTGATAATTGAAGGCTCTGCCCCCCATTGTACTTTTGAAGATTCTAGGTATTACAAGTAATCCAGCATTTTGGGAGCGTAGTGCTCTGTTAGGATAATAGGGTAGTATCAGATCTTTTAAATAAAAAGGGGCCTGATTATTTAGAGCTTTGAAAGTGAGGAGAAGGATTTTTTAACTTAATTCTAAACTCTATGGGAAGTCAATGAAGGGAGGCCAGAACTGGAGAGATATGATCTCTCTTTCTAGTACCTGTTAAAACTCTTGCTGCAGCATTTTGGATCAACTGAAGACTTTTTAGAGATGTTTTAGGACAACTTGATAATAAAGAGTTACAATAATCTAATCTAGAGCTAACAAAAATGTGGATCAGTTTCTCAGCATCACTCTGAGACAAGATGTTCCTAATCTTGGCAATATTACGCAAATGATAGAAGGCAGTCTTAGAAACAAATTTAATATGTGAATTGAAAAACAGATCTTGATCAAAAATAACTCCAAGGTTACTCACAGAGCTATTAAGAGAAAGAGTAACCGCATCCAAACTGAAAGTTTGATTTGGAAAGGTATTTCTAAGGTTTTTTGGATCAACAAGAATGACTTCAGTCTTATCTGAATTTAATAGCAAGAAATTACAAGTCATCCAAGCTTTGATTTCCTTAAGACAGGCCTCGAACTTGGTTAATTGATTACTATCATCTGGCTTCATTGACAGGTATAATTGTGTGTCATCTTCATAACAATGAAAATGTATACAGTGCTTTCTAATAATGTTGCCTAACAGAAGCATATACAGTATAAACTAAAAAGAGTAGGGCCTAGCACAGATCGCTGTGGAACTCCATGACTGAGTTTTGAGTTGAAAGAAAACTCATTACTGACGTGAACAAACTGGAACCTATCAGATAAATAAGATCTGAACCACTGCAACGAAGTTCCATTAAGTCCAACATAGTGTTCTAATCTATCAAGTAGAATATTATGATTGATAGTATCAAAAGCTGCACTAAGGTCTAAAAGGACGAGTACAGAAACAAGTCTATTATCAGATGCAATAAGGAGGTCATTAGTGACCTTCACTAAGGCTGTTTCAGTACTATGATAGATTCCAAACCCAGATTGAAACTCTTCAAATAAACCATTTCCCTGCAAGTGGTCAAATAATTGCGTAGCAACAACTCTTTCTAATATTTTTGAAATGAAAGGGAGATTAGAGATTGGTCTATAGTTAGCTAAAACTCCTGGATCAAGTGTTGGCTTTTTGAGTAAGGGTTTAATTACAGCCGTTTTAAAAGCCTGCGGTACATGGCTTAAAGTTAATGAAGAATTGATTCTTTGATGAATAAAGCTACCAATAAATGGGAAGACTTCTTTAAATAACCTGGTAGGAAAAGACAAGTTGAAGGCTTGGATGAGTAAACTTCTTTGTCTAACTCTAAAAGGTCGATTGGAGTAAACTGATCCAAACAGATGTCAGTTGAAGGAGGTGTAGTAGTTACTGTATTTAAGTTAACAGTGGGAAGAATCTGACTGATTTTATCTCTGATAGATTGAATTTTATTATTGATGAAGTTCATAAAGTCCTGACTAGTAAGCTCTAAGGGAATGCTAGGATTGACAGAGTCCTGACTCTTTGTCAGCCTGGCTACAGTCCTGAAAAGAAACCTGGGATTATTCTTGTTCTCTTCTATTAATGCAGAATAATAACTCGTTCTAGCTTTTATCAGAGATTTTTTTATAAATTAAAAGATGATTTCTCCAAGCTAAATAGATTTCATCTAAATTAGTGGAGCACAATTTTCTTTCTAACTGATGAGTCTTCTGTTTTAAGCTACGAGTTTCTGTGTTGAACCAAGGAGTTAGAAATCTCTGATTAGACTTTTTCTTTTTTAAAGGGGCCTCATGTCTAGAGTCTGATGCAGAGAAGCTGTAACATTATCTACCATGCTATGAATTACAGAAGGAGCAAGCTGTCTATAGCTTATTTCCGTTGTGTTGATGACATGATTAGGGACCCAGGAGACAGACGCTGACACGAGTAGATAGTAAACAATTAGTTATTAATTAAGATAATGAGTGTTAGGTGAGTGAATGAGTGAATGAGTGCGTGGCTGTCTGGTCACTGGAGCTGAGCGATTCCTGCGGTGACCTGGCAACCCTGGAACACACAAGCACAGGAGATTACTACTGTTCACATGAATGGGAAGGTGAAGCTTGTGCTGCTTACTTGCAGGTGCCACAGAGAGAATCCTGCTGGCTCCGTGTGCCCGTGTGGCATGGTGCGCGTGGTGCTCGATGCTGAGGTGGTGAGGAGGCACTCCGAGGTGGAGGAGATGACGTCCCGTCAACAGGGGAGGTAAGTCCGCCGCCAGGGAGGTCCACCTGTGCACAGGGGAGAAGGCTAGGAAAGGATGAGTGAAGAGGTGTCTTACGTGACGTGGCTTGGCTTGACGACTTGGCTTTGGCTCTGGCTTGAGGTCGTATCCTCGACGCGTTGCAAGGCAAAGGTGACAGATGACTCCGTGCAGAGCAGTCTGAGACTCCGGCTTTTAAAGCCCATTGATTATCACCAGCCGGTGTGTGCACAGCTGAGGATGATGATGACGGCCCAGCGGCCATCATGACAGTACTCCCCCCTCTATAGGTGCCTCCAGGCACCTGCCCAATCCTACTTGGATGCGCCCAATGAAAATCGCGGATCAGCTGCTTGTCGAGGATCAATGCCGGGTGAATCCAGGAGCAATGCTCAGGACCAAACCCCTCCCAGTCCACCAAATACTGAAGGCCCCGACCCCGCCGGTGGACATCCAAGATGGCAGTCACCCCCCAAGCCGGATGACCATCGATCATCCTTGGGGTGGCAGGAGCCGCGGGGGGCGGGCACAGAGGGTCGGCGATGTATGGCTTGACCTGGGAGACGTGAAAGGTAGGGCAGATGCGCATACAAGAGGGGAGAGCAAGGCGCACAGACACAGGGTTGATAATATGGGAAATCACATAAGGGCCGATGAAGCGCTTGGTCAGCTTGCGCTTCTCGGCCGGCACATTGATGTTCCTAGTGGACAACCAAACCTTCTGACCCACCTTATAGTCCGGGGCAGGCCTCCTGTGGCGGTTGGCCACCTGGATGTTACGTTCTGTAGTCCGAAGGAGGGCTCTGCGGGTGATGGACCAGATTCGCCGACAACGCCTGGCGTGAGCCTGTACTGAAGGGACCGCTACCTCCTTCTCCTCCTCAGGGAACAGTGGTGGATCAAACCCCAGAGACGCCTTGAAAGGGGACATCCCCGTAGCAGAGGACTCCGTGGTGTTATGAGCGTACTCGATCCAGGGTAGAAACGTGCTCCAAGAAGAGGAGCAGGAAGAGCTGACACAGCGAAGCGCAGCCTCCAGCTCCTGATTAACCCGCTTGCACTGACCGTTGCTCTGCGGGTGGTACCCATAAGAGAGACTAGCCGTGGCCCCCAGCACTGTGCAGAATGCCTTCCAGACCTGGGATACAAACTGTGGTCCTCGATCCGATACGATGTCAGCCGGGATTCCATGAAGACGGACCACATGCTGTACAAGAAGGTCCGCCATCTCGCGCATCGAAGGCAGCCCCCGGAGAGTCACAAAATGAGCTGCCTTGGAAAAACGGTCCACTATTGTCAGGACTGACGTAAAATGATCCGAGGGGGGCAGTCCTGTTACAAAGTCCAAGGCCACATGGGACCGGGGCGAGAAGGGACAGGTAAAGGGTGAAGAAGACCCGCCGGGGGGGATGATGATGATTTCCTAGTGGCGCACTGGGCGCAAGCCCGGACATAGTTGTTGACATCCTTCCTCAATCCTGGCCTCCAAAAGGCTCTCTGGAGAAGATCGGTGGTGCGGCCAACTCCCGGATGGAACGCCAGTTTGGACGTGTGACCCCATTGAATTACCTGGCTCCTGACAGAAAGAGGGATGAACAGTCGGCCCGGGGGACCCCCACCTGGGTCAGGCTCCATCTCCTGCGCTATCCTGACCTTGTCCCGGATCTCCCAAGACACCGCACCCACCACACAAGATGACAGCAGGATGGTCTCCTCCTGCTCTTCGGTGGACTGTGTGTCAAACTGCCTCGAGAGGGCGTCGGGCTTGCCATTCTTGCTCCCCGGCCAGTAGGTGATGGTAAAATTTAACCGGCCGAAGAAAAGAGACCAGTGGGCCTGGCGAGCGTTCAACTGCTTGGCCGTCCGGAGGTACTCAAGGTTCCGATAATCTGTTCAGATGATGAACGGCTGGGCAGCCCCCTCCAGCCAGTGTCTCCACTCCTCCAGGGCGAGTTTCACGGCCAGCAGCTCCCTGTCCCCAGTGCAGTAATTCCTCTCTGCGGGTGTCAGGCGGTGGGAGAAATAAGCACACGGCTGGATCCTGCCATCCACCGGAGAACGCTGGGAGAGAACCGCCCCAACTCCCGAGTCTGAGGCATCCACCTCCACAAGGCACTGCAGCGCCGGGTCCACCTTGGTCAGTACATGGGTCGAAGCAAACTCCTCCTTTAATCTCCCGAACGCTGTGGCAGCCTCCTCACTCCAACGAAAAGACACCTTAGGGGATGTGAGAGCGGTCAAGGGGCGAGCGATGTTCCCAAAATTCGGCACGAACCGGCGGTAGAAATTGGCAAAACCCAGGAACCCCTGCAGCTGTTTCCTGGATGTGGGCGTGGGCCAATCCACCACCGCCTTGACCTTGGCCGGGTCGGGAAGCACCTGATTGCGGGCGATAATAAAACCAAGAAAAGAGGTCTTATCAGTGTGGAACTCACATTTTTCAGCTTTGACAAACAGCTGGTTCTCCAGGAGGCGCTGTAGGACCCATTGCACATGCACCTGGTGCTCCTCCAATGTGCATGAGAAGATGAGGATGTCGTCAAGGTAGACAAACACGAAGGAGTTGAGGAAATCCCGGAGGACGTCGTTTATCAGGTGCTGGAAGACGGCCGGAGCGTTGGTTAACCCAAATGGCATCATCAGGTACTCGAAATGGCCGCTTGGGGTCCGGAAAGCCGTCTTCCATTCGTCTCCCTCCCTGATGCGCACCAGGTGGTAAGCGTTACGCAGGTCCAACTTTGTAAACCAGGACGCCCCCTGGAGAGAATCAAAGGCTGTGTTCATCAGCGGCAGCGTGTATTTGTCCTTGATGGTTATTTCATTGAGCCCTTGGAAATCGATGCAGGGACGCAGTGAGCCATCCCTCTTTCCCACGAAGAAGAAACCTGCACCCACCGCCGAGGTCGAAGGACGAATAATCCCAGAACTAAGGGACTCCTTAATATACGTGTCCATAGCCTCGCGCTCTGGGGCAGACAGGCTGTGTAGACGACTTGCCGGGAGAGGGGCCCCTGCCCTGAGATTGATCGCACAATCATAAGGACGGTGAGGAGGAAGGGACAGCACCCGTGACTTGCTGAACACCACTCCCAGATCATGGTAGACTTCTGGTACCATGGACAGGTCCGGGGGTGGCGTCGAAGGAGGAGGCACCGAGACCGAGGGAGCACACGCCGCAGACTGGAGGCAGGCACTCAAGAAAAAGGAATTCCAAGCAGTAATACTCCCAGCTTGCCAATCAAAGGTGGGGTTGTGGAGCCAAAGCCATGGGTACCCCAGGATTACAGGGGAGGAGGAGATGGGTAATACCAAAAAATGAATTTCCTCCCTGTGGTTCCCAGAGACTATCACTGACACGGGGACCGTCTGGTGGGAAACAGAGGTCAGCGATGTCTTGGACAACGTGACAAGATTGACAGGTGGGCACAGAGGTTGACAGCTGAGGCCCATCTGGGTTGCCAGGTCTCTGGAGATGAAGTTTTGCTCAGCTCCAGAGTCAACTAAGGCATGTGTTATGTGTTCCTTATGTTTGTGAAGCAGTCTAATGGGGACACGGCAACTAGTGAGAGGCTTTTTCTGTTTCTCGTCCGTGAATCCCCCTACTGTGATCCACGGACCTCCCCTTTTAACTGGTTCGGACATTCAGCAACCCCATGAGACCCATTGCCACAATAAAAACATAGGCCCAGATCCCTGCGGCGCTGTCTCTCAGCCGCTGAAACTCCCGATTGTCCGATAACCATATCCTCCTGCTCCAGAAGTTCCTCTGACGAAGGCAGAGCGAGGAGAGGTGACCTAGCGGAGTGAGGGAGGGGTTTACTCGAACGGCTAACTGTCCTCCGTTTGGCCGCTCGCTCCCTTAGCCTATTATCCAAGCTGATGGTGAGAGAAATTAATTCCCCTAACCTGTCTGGTTTATCCTGTGCCGCTAGCTCATCTTTCAGCTCTGAGCTAAGACTGCGGAGGAAGATACCACAAAGCGCTGGCTCCCCCTACCCAATCTCAGCGGCTAAGTCTATGGCGTAATCGGCGGCAGATCTACTGCCCTGCTGAAGGCTTAGCAGCCGTTTGGTTAGCACCGCGCCCCGGTCTGTATGATCAAATACCTCCATAAATTCTGCCACAAACTGCTGGTAAGTCAAAAAGAGATAATTAGGTTTAGCCATAACTGTATAAGCCCAGTCTAATGCCCTTCCCCCCAGCAGATTGGAGATGCACCCAATTTTGCTTTGATCGGTGGGAAAATCTCCCGGGACGCGGTAAAACACAGATTCACATTGGAGCAAAAAACCTAGCGGTTCCCCGAGTTTTTCGCTTAAGCGGGCGGGGGTTGGCACAGGAGTGAAGCGAGGTAAAGATGGCTGGTTAATTTGGCTAGTAGGAGAGGCTACGGGGGCTGGAGATGCCCCGGCAGTCGGGGGGAACGCCTGGCGTCCTTCCAGACGGTCCAGACGGCTGTTAACCTGAGTTAGCTGGTTTAAAATAACTCTGTTGGTGTGAAATCATATCTACTCGGGCGCTAAGAGTGTTTAAACGGCGCGCCAGCACGCTGTCAGCTGGGTCATCTTGACGGAGTCGTACTGACATGATTAGGGACCCAGGAGACAGACGCTGACACGAGTAGATAGTAGACAATTATTTATTAATTAAGATAATGAGTGTTAGGTGAATGAATGAGTGAATGAGTGCATGGCTGTCTGGTCACTGGAGCTGAGCGATTCCTGCGGCGACCTGGCAACCCTGGAGCACACAAGCACAGGAGATTACTACTGTTCACATGAATGGGAAGGTGAAGCTTGTGCTGCTTACTTGCAGGTGCCACAGAGAGAATCCTGCTGGCTCCAGGTGCCCGTGCGGCATGGTGCGCGTGGTGCTCGACGCTGAGGTGGTGAGGAGGCACTCCGAGGTGGAGGAGATGGCATCCCGTCAACAGGGGAGGTAAGTCCGCCGCCAGGGAGGTCCACCTGTGCACAGGGGAGAAGGCTAGGAAAGGATGAGTGAAGAGGTGTCTTACGTGACGTGGCTTGGCTTGACGACTTGGCTTTGGCTCTGGCTTGAGGTTGTATCCTCGACGCGTTGCAAGGCAAAGGTGACAGACGACTCCGTGCAGAGCAGTCTGAGACTCTGGCTTTTAAAGCCTGTTGATTATCACCAGCCGGTGTGTGCGCAGCTGAGGATGATGATGATGATGACGGCCCAGCGGCCGTCATGACAGTTGACACATGGCATAGAGGAAACAATGTGCATAAATTTGGTAGCATCATCTGAGAGGCATCTACTGTAGTAATATTTTTCCTTAGGAGCCAAATAGTCATCCATCTTTCTATCTTCTTCCGCTTAATCCTTTTCGGGTCGCGGGGGGGCTGGAGCCTATCCCAGCATCTTTGGGCGAGAGGCAGGGTACACCCTGGACAGATCACCAGTCCATTGCAGGGCCTACACAGAGAGACAGACAACCATTCACTCTCACAGTCATACCTAAGGACAATTTAGAATCCCCAGTTTGATGCCAATTAACCTAACTTGCATGTTTTTGGCATGTGGGAGGAAACCGGAGAAATCCCGGGGTAAACTCACGCAGACACGGGGAGAACATGCAAACTCCACACAGATCACTGTTGGTCGGGGGCTGGGATCGAACCCAGGATCCCCGGCCAAGGGTGAGTTGCTGTGCTGCCGCAGTGCTAACCACTCCTCCACCTCGCTGCCCACGCCAAATAGTCAGAAATAGTAAAATCAAAGGTTAACAGATAATGGTCTGACAGTACAGGGTTATGAGGAGACACTACCAGATTTTCTATTTCTATGCCATATGTCAGAACAAGGTCCAGCGTATGGTGGAGATAATGGGTAGAATTTCCTACTTTCTCAGAAAATAGGAAATGCAGAGTTGGTCAAAATAAATGCAAAATCACACTACAGACCATCCAAAAGACAGTATTCTCTATGTCCTGAGGCCCAAGAGGACATTAAACCAGCGATAGAGGAACTGAAATCAGCAGATGTCATTGTACCATGTCCAAATTCCCCATGTAACACACCTTTGTTTCCTGTAAAGAAATCTCCTTCTTCTGGTTGGAGGATGGTACATGACCTTCAAGAGGTAAACAAAACGGTCATTCCAAGAGCCGCTTTTGTCCTTGACCCACACACCTTGTTAAATGACCTACAACCAGACATGCAATATTTCACAGTGATAGACATCAGCAATGCTTTTTTTCCCCAGCATTCCAACACATCCAGATCATCAGTTTTAGTTCGCAGTCACATTTGAAAACAAAAGGTACACATTCACCAGGTTACCACAAGGTTACTGTGAATTGCCAACTATTTTTCCACAGGCAATGTCAGCAAATTGGGCACCTCCTAATGGGAGCCAGTTGCTCCTTTATGTTGACGTCATCTTGCTGGCATCACCTGATGACGAAACATGCAAACAAGACACCTTTGTCTTAATGCAATTTTTAGCAGGACAAAGTCACAAACTCCATAAGGAAAAATCAGAGTTGTGGAAAAAGAGGTCAAATATTTAGGGACCCATCACAAAAAGAGATATGATGTTATTCATGGATACTTTAAATTATTGTCACTCTTGGATTGCAAATTACTCATTTGAAGTACAACCCTTATATGATCTCATTTACAAAACACCATGGCCCAGGTAGACAAAATTGAGTGGACACCTGAGGCAGAAGAGGCATTTGTTAAAATGAAAAAACTTTTGGTCAGCACTGACATCCTGGCACTCCCCAGTTACAAAAAAACATTTGTGCAAATGATTGATTGTGGAGAGGAACACATGACATCAGTCCTTCTCCTACCAAGTGGTACAAAAATGTGCCCAATAGTATTTTATTCCTCAAGGTTAGGCCCTGAGGCAAGGGCAGTGCAGCCATGTGTGCAGGCTGTCATATCTGCCTCTATGACGGTGCAGGCCTCAGCAGGCCTTGTTCTTTTTCACCCTTGACTCTCCGGTCACACATGCAGTATCAGTTATCTTGTCACAAAGAAAAAATATCAGTCCTCTCACCATCCAGACACCTTGCATGCATGACAGTGTTATTATTACAACCTCATTTAACCACTGAAGGTTGCATGGTAACAAATCCAGCAAGCTTCTTGCCAATTTCAACACAAGGTGAACCACATGACTGATTGGCAGAAATTGAGAGTGAAACATTGCCATGCCCTGATTTGCAGGACACACCTTTGGAGGACTCTGATCTCACATTATTTGTTGATGGTTCCTCCAAATGTGACTGTACTGGTTCAAGCTTATCCGGTTTCATAGTGGTCACCCATGACACAGTTTCACAGGCACAAAAACGCCCATCACTTTATTCTGCACAAGCGGCTGAATTAGTTGCTCTACCTGAGACTTGTAAATTAAGCCAGGGAAAAGCACTTACAGTGTATACAGACAGCCAATATGCCTCCATCATTTTGCACAACAGTGGAAAAACAGAGGCATGATTACATCAACAGGAAAGCCAATCCAACACAAAGATCTCATCTTAAAACTGTTAGACAGTGTAAAACCTCCCTCCAAATTGGCTATATGCAAATGTGCTGCACACACCATAGGCAGAGATCCAATCTCTGAGGGCAACCACTTTGCAGACACCACCGCAAAAGCATCTGCACAAGGTAATACAGGAAACCGCATCACAGCATCTCTTCTTTTAACACTGACAGAACAGCTAACACATGACATGCTCATTAATGCCCAGGAAACATCACCACAAGCTGAAGTTTACCGGTGGATAAAAAAGGGGGCAACATTTGACAACACTTCAAAACTCTACAAATGATACAATAACAAATCCATTTTGCCACGCAAATTATTCCACCAGACTACTGTCCTGCTACATAGGCTTTTCCATGTAGCAGCAGGGGGTATGATTACTAGGTTACCTGAATCTTTTACCACTTATGGGTTTAGTCAATTTACTACTCAACTTTGTAAAAAATGCCTAATCTGTACAAAAAACAATGCTCAGGGACACTTAAGACCTCAGAAGGGTACTTTCCCTGCATCAACTAATACATTTCAAAACATTTGCATAGATTTCATTGAACTAAATACATGTGAAGGTAAGAAATATTGTTTGGTGATTATTGATACATTGACTAAATGGACAGAAGCCTTCCCTTGCACTCATCCAAATGCTGTTACCATAGCAAAGAAACTCTTAACTGTAATAATACCAAGATTTGGAATACCTGAAAAGATTTACTCAGATATTTGAACACGTTTTTTAAATCAATTTATATGACACTTAGGTACAGCACTCAACATTAACTTGAAAAACCACTCAGCTTACCATCCACAATTTGCAGGATTGGTGGAATGCACAAATAGGACCATTAAAGAAAGGCTTAGAAAAACAATGTCAGAAACAGAACAAAATTGGATATATTTCCTACCCCTAGTGTTCTGCCCTCAGTAGTGTGTGTTCATGTAGAGTTGGAAATGGTTTATAAGTTCATATTAAATATCATAGTTCATTTATAATAATTCATGTTAAAATAGTAATTGTGTTAAAAGTAATTTCTGTATAGTTATTAGTAATTTGCTTGTATTTTATATTGAAAGCGCAGCCAGTTGTCGTTAGGATTTGTGGGTAGAAGAAACGGACTTCGGTAGAGAGAAAAAAAAGGCAGAGAATATAACCTGCCCGCGAATGTCTGAAACGTTCCTCCTGTGTGTTAAACGCCATTCTACACCATCGGAAGCAGTGGCTGTAAGTCCAATTAGTGTCTTGTTGATTTATAAATTTTGTTATATGTGAACTTGAGATCGTTTTTTAGAATATATTGTTTCAGTAATTAGTCTTATCCCAGGGCCCCGCTAGCTTGTCAAGTGTATTGTGTTTTCCGTTTGTTCCAGGAATTAGTCCTATCCCAGGGGCCCGCTAGCTTAATTGTATGTATTTATTTTTTGTTTTTATTTCTTTTCAGTTTCACTCGGGCTTTTCATCGAGCTTTGAGCCACAGTTGTAAAATACTGTAAGCTGTCTAAGAAGACTGAAAATAAAGGAGCAGGACGCTCGGTTTCCTGGCTCGTGAAAAACGAGTTTGGCTTGCTGTGATCTGCGTTAACATACTCAGTGTATATAACACGTAGTGATAACAGTACAGTGAAAAGCCAGGTCAGCAGTTGGTGAAGATAAGGTCCACAACACAGCGAGGGACGACACTCAAGAGTGAAAAACCGCGTCAGCAGTTGGTGAAGACAAGATTCACGACACAGCGATGGACGACACTCAAGAGAAGAGGGCAGAAGAAAAGACGAACTCCGAAGCCAAATCATCACACAACGCTAGCTCCCGCTCCAGACGTTCTAGCTCCAGGTTGTCCTCAAAGTCCAACGTAATGGAAGTAGCCATCATGGCATGATCCTCCGCTGAAGCTGCGAATGCTAGAGCCTTGTACAGTAAGAAACAATTAGAAATTAAAAAGCAACAAGCAAAGCTAGAACAAGAACAAGCCAAGCAACAAGCAGAGCAACAAGCAAAAGCAAAGCTAGAACAAGAACAAGCAAAGCAACAAGCGAAGCTAGAACAAGCAAAGCTAGAACTGGATCTAGAGATGCTGGAGATAGAGAAGGAAAAAGCGGCCGCCACAGCAAAAGCAGAAGTTCTAGAAGCTGCTGCAGTTGCCGAGCTGGACGAAGGAGAGAGTGTAAGGAGAACAATTCCATCACAAGTTGTCAGACAGAGAACTATGGAGTATGTGCACCACCAAATCCAGCTAAAGTCACAGGCGCGACCAGCTGAAGAAGAAACACCTCAAGTCGAACCTGCACAAAGGGCGCAATTATCCACTCCAAGGAGACCCGAACAAACTCTCTCTCCACCAGCATTCAAGAAAACGTACGTGAAAAATGAATCCATCCACATACCGAGAGACTATGTCAGGCCAAACAGCTACCATGCTTCCCACAATGGTGACCCACCTATGGCAGACTTTGCTAGGTTCCTCGCGCGCAGAGAGCTAATCACAACCGGACTCTTTAAATTTGACGACACCCCCGAAAACGTTAGAGCATGGCAGTCGTCATTCATAAATGCAATTGAAGATGTTGGTCTCACATATAGCCAGGAGTTAGATCTCCTAGTCAAGTGGCTTGGTAAAGAGTCCTCAGAGCACGTTAAAAGAATCAGAGCTGTCTATGCCACTAACCCCAAAGCTGCTCTCCAATTGTCATGGGACAGGTTAGAAGAGTGTTATGCTACGCCAGAAGTAGCAGAAAACGCCTTGTTCAAAAAATTAGATAACTTCCCTCGCCTTACAAACAGAGACAATGTAAAACTCAGGGAACTTGGAGATTTACTCTTAGAGCTGCGGGTCGCTAAAGATGAAGCTTATCTCCCAGGTCTCGCCTATCTCGACACACCCCGTGGGGTTAAGCCCATAGTTGAAAAGTTGCCTCCAAATTTACAAGATAAATGGCTGCACACGGGCTCAAAATACAAACAAAAATATGATGTAACCTTCCCTCCCTTCTCATATTTTGTAAAGTTTGTCCAAGACGAGGCTAAAGCAAGAAATGACCCAAGTTTTACGACATGCAGCAGCCAACCCTTCAGCAAAGGTGAGAGACCACCATTCAAACAAACTAGCTACAGAACACCTCTAACTGTAAAAAAAAACAGAGGTCGACACAACTGATCCCGCTAGTACTAAAGAGGACGATTTAACACGCTACTGTTCAGTCCATAAGAAAATGCATCCCCTAGCCAAATGTAGAGCTTTTCAGAATAAACCGCTACAAGAGAGGCGAAGTATACTCAAAGAACACAAACGATGTTTTCGCTGCTGCTCTCCCACGCACGCAATAAAGGACTGTGACATGAAACTCAAGTGCGAGGAGTGCCAAAGTGAAAGACATTGCTCTGCCATGCATCCCGATTCACGTCAGCAACCCCAGCCAGAGAACGCACCTGAACCAGAGCCTCAGCCCCGAGACAACACGCCACCTGAGGTAACGTCACAGTGCACTGAGATCTGCGGCGAAGGTAATCCCCTACGTTCTTGCTCAAAGGTATGTCTAGTTCGAGTTTTCCCTAAAGGCCAACCAGAACGCTCCGTTAAGATGTATGCAATCCTTGACGATCAGAGTAATAAATCGCTGGCCCGTCCTGAATTCTTCGAGCTGTTTGGGATCAAGGGTAGCTCTCTGACATACCACATGAGAACATGTGCTGGTTTAATTGAAATGCTTGGCAGGGAAGCAGTGAGGTTTCAAATCGAGCCAGCAGGTGGAGGCCCACGCTTAGACCTCCCTCCTCTCCTTGAATGCGACGAGATAAAGTTCAGTAGGGGTGAAATACCTACGCCCGAAGTCGCTCTTGCTCATCCCCACTTAAAACACCTCGCTCCTCTAATCCCCAAGTATGACCCAGATGCTCAAATGGCAATTTTACTGGGCAGAGACATCCTACGAGTCCACAAGGTAAGGCAACATGTCAACGGACCTCACAATGCTCCCTTTGCTCAACGCCTGGACCTAGGCTGGGTAATTGTGGGAGAGGTGTGCCTTAACACTCATAAGCCAACCGTCAACGTTTATAAAACGTACATGCTCTCCAACGGACGCCCATCTCACTTCACTACTTGTCCTAACAGCATCAACATCAAAGAGAAACCATGCTACGGCGGGGAGCACAAGGACGGCCTCTCCAAACGCAGCTCAAAACCCAATGCAGTGGAAGAAAAGCTTAGGGACAAAGTTTTTGAGTGCACAGAGAACGATAACAAGTGTGCCATGTCCTTCGAAGATGAGATCTTCCTAAAGATAATGGAGGAAGAAGTCCACCAGGATGAAAATAACAACTGGATCGCTCCTCTGCCATTCAAGTTTCCTCGCTTGCCGCTCCCAAATAACAGGGACCAAGCATTGTCTAGACTCTGCTCACTAAGACGCAACTTAACAAAAAAAAACCAAATGAAAGAACAGTTCTCAGAGTTTATGGACAAGCTGTTCGAGAACAATCATGCAGAGATCGCTCCACCCATCACTGATAACACTGAATGCTGGTACCTGCCCATTTTTGGGGTATATCATCCCCAGAAGCCCAATCAGATAAGGGCTGTCTTCGATTCAAGTGCCGAGCAATTTGGTGTGTCACTCAACTCAGTACTGTTAACAGGTCCAGATCTTAATAATACCCTCCTCGGCATGCTGATTCGGTTTAGGAAGGAGCTCATCGCAGTCACTGCCGATATCCAGCAAATGTTTTATGGGTTCTTAGTCAGACCAGACCATAGAGACTATTTGAGGTTCTTGTGGCACGAGGGAAACAACTTGTCAAAAGAGGTGCAGGAGTACCGCATGAGGGTGCACGTTTTTGGAAACAGCCCGTCGCCAGCGGTGGCTATCTATTGCCTACACAGGGCTATCCAGAAAGGCAAGCCAAAGTTTGGAGCAGACACAAGACACTTTGTTGAGAGACACTTTTATGTAGATGACGGGTTGATTTCGCTCCCCACTGAATCTGCAGCCATAGACGTTCAAGCGCACGTGCGCATCCCTGGCCGAGTCCAATCTCAAGCTCCACAAAATCGCCTCGAATAGTGTCTCAGTCATGCAAGCCTTCAAGCCAGAAGACCTGGCCACCGGTATCAAAGACTTGAGTCTCGGCGATGACACTCATCAGCTCAGAGAAGTCTAGGCCTGTGCTGGGACATAAACACTGACTCTTTCACATTCAAGGTTGCCATCGATGACAACCCCTACACCTGCCGCGGGGTTCTGTCAACAATTAACAGCATCTTCGACCCCTTGGGACTAGCGTCACCAGTGACAATCAAAGGCAGACTCTTGTTACGTGAACTGTCGAATGGTGTCCAAGGTTGGGATGCTCCTCTCCCTCAGGACAAAATGGACACATGGGAAACATGGAAAATGTCCCTCCAAGATCTTAGCAGCCTCAAGGTGCCATGCTGCTATGTACCAGCTTCCCTCTCTAAGTCCACTTACACTGAACTGTGCATCTTTTCCGACGCCTCAAGCTGGGCTATTGCGGCAGTAGCATACTTGAAGACAGTCAATGCAGAAGGACAATGGGAAGTCGGATTTGTGCTTGGGAAAGCAAAACTTTCACCACAACCAGAGCCCACGATACCTCGCCTTGAACTTTGTGGAGCAGTTCTAGCAGTTGAGATGGCGGAGCTCATTCTGGACGAACTTGATCACAAACCAAATACCGTCAAATTCTACTGCGATAGCAAGGTGGTTCTTGGGTACATCTGCAATGTTTCGAAGCGCTTTTATGTTTATGTGCATAACCGCGTTCATCAGATATGTCAGTCCACATCCCCTGAACAGTGGCACTATGTCACATCAGAGCAAAACCCAGCTGATCTAGCCACCAGGTCAATACCTGCATCACAGCTCATGGACACTATGTGGTTTAAGGGACCAGACTTCCTTTACAGACCACCTGAATCTGGGACACCTGAATCCTTTGAGTTAATCGAGCCTGAAGTAGACTCTGAAATCAGAAAAGTCGTTACCTTTTCTACTCACATTCAGAAGAACGAGCTCTCACCAGAATGCTTCCAGCGCTTTTCAAGTTGGAACTCATTAGTACGTGCCATTGCATTCCTAATTCACCAAGCTCATTCTCACTCATCAAGCAACCTGTCAGATCATTCATGCAGGGGCTGGCATCAGTGTAGCTAGCCATGCACTCCAGAGGAGCTGGATGCTGCCAGTAACCTCATCCTCCAGTCTGTTCAAAAAGACGCTTTTCCCGATGAGTATGCTGCTCTCCACGCCAACCAAACCGTCTGCAGTTCAAGTCCCATCGTAGCTCTTGATCTCTATATGAGTGAAAGCCTCATCAAGGTTGGAGGTCGCCTCAAACATGCTTCATTGAACACAGCATCCGAGAATCCAACCATTCTCCCAAACAAGCATCACGTGACTCAACTGCTTGTCCATCACTATCATGCCAAAGTTGTGCATCAAGGAAGGCAGTTCACGGAAAGCGCAGTTAGGCAAGCCGGACTGTGGATTGTAGGTTGCAAAAGACTGGTCTCGTCCATTATCCACCATTGTGTAATGTGCAGAAGACTCAAGGGAAAACTAGAGACTCAGAAAATGTCAGACTCCCACCTGAGAGACTCAAAACATGCCCTCCATTTTCATATGTCGGGTTGTAGTTAAAAGAAGTAGTGGCATTAGTAATGCCAGGCGGGGAGTGTTCTGCCCTCAGTAGTGTGTGTTCATGTAGAGTTGGAAATGGTTTATAAGTTCATATTAAATATCATAGTTTCATTTATAATAATTCATGTTAAAATAGTAATTGTGTTAAAAGTAATTTCTGTATAGTTATTAGTAATTTGCTTGTATTTTATATTGAAAGCGCAGCCAGTTGCCGCTAGGATTTGTGGGTAGAAGAAACGGACTTCGGTAGAGAGAAAAAAAAGGCAGAGAATATAACCTGCCCGCGAATGTCTGAAACGTTCCTCCTGTGTGTTAAACGCCATTCTACACCATCGAAAGCAATGGCTGTAAGTCCAATTAGTGTCTTGTTGATTTATAAGTTTTGTTATATGTGAACTTGAGATCGTTTTTTAGAATATATTGTTTCAGTAATTAGTCTTATCCCAGGGCCCCGCTAGCTTGTCAAGTGTATTGTGTTTTCCATTTGTTCCAGGAATTAGTCCTATCCCAGGGGCCCGCTAGCTTAATTGTATGTATTTATTTTTTGTTTTTATTTCTTTTCAGTTTCACTCGGGCTTTTCATCGAGCTTCGAGCCACAGTTGTAAAATACTGTAAGCTGTCTAAGAAGACTGAAAATAAAGGAGCAGGACGCTCGGTTTCCTGGCTTGTGAAAAAT
Organism: Pholidichthys leucotaenia; assembly: GCA_020510985.1. Lineage (NCBI taxonomy): Eukaryota > Metazoa > Chordata > Actinopteri > Cichliformes > Pholidichthyidae > Pholidichthys > Pholidichthys leucotaenia. Next base: position 326,809,610 of record CM035840.1, on the reverse strand, counting down.
GAGTTTGGCTTGCTGTTGATCTGCGTTAACATACTCAGTGTATATAACACATAGTGATAACAGTACACCTAGTCCTTTTTTGTATGAGGATAATGCCCTCAAAAGGGGGGCTGTCACCATTTGAAATAATGTATGGCAAGTCTTATGGCAAGTCTCCCACCATTAAGGCCATTTAATTCAGGTGATGAGGAAGCGTGTTTAGCTGATTACATGCGAAGAATGTTGACTGACAGAGATGTTGTACATGCTGCTCTTCCCAGGAAGGAACACGGGGAAGCACCCACCATTGCCAAACCAGGTGATCTGGTCCTGATGAAAACCGTTAAAAAGAAAAACTGGACCGACACTCCCTGGCAGGCACCACACAAGGTCATCCTGGTGACACCAACAGCCATGAAAGCCAAAGGATGTGATTCTAGGGTGCATTTAACACATTGCAAACTTTACCCCACTCAAAACCCTCGACAAGAGACTGTTTAATACACATTGCAAACTTTATTCCACTAAAAATCCTCAGCAAGTTACTGTTTAATAGTTTCTCTATATAAGTGTCGACAGACGGGGCCTTCGTGGTGCTCAGCAATGGCTTGTATAGTGAAACAACTGTTTATCATGGAAAATGCAAGAGAGAGAAGGTTGGCAGCAGAAGGATGTGAATAATACCCCTGTTTTTTCATCATCATCATCCTTGAGGTGACACTGTTGATTTGGTTACTTTTAGAGAAATCATTACCTATTTATCGCAGGGCTAGGTATGTTACTCATACACATCATGACTGACTAGAAGGACAAGGCTATGATGACCATGTTTATGCTGGTAATGTGTGGTGGAAGTATGCTAACTACATAGCCAAAAAAGCTAATTGTTCAAATTGTTGTGTGTGTTCTTTGCTCCCACTCTCAGCTGGTCACATATCTGTTACTGCTAAACCAATGGAACTGTCAGAAGCTGTTTCTTGCACGAGGCTATGTATGGAAATTTCACAGCAAGCATTAACTTAAACCACACCTGCCACATTGTCTATGACTCCACTGACCAGAGACACGATGACACCCCTTACTCGGTGAAGGCAAGATTAACCTCACCGGGGAATTTTTTCCTTTTGCCCAAAAAGGCGTGGAAATGTCTCTTTGGGTAGTTTATCCTTTTCCAGGTGTGCAATGGTACATAGTACATCTTGCCCCTGTACTGCTACCTGCCGGACTGGTGTAGTGGGCAAAAGCTGTCCTGAAGGTCTTTATTGTCAGTCTAGAAGTCTGGAAGGCGCTGTCACCTTGCAAGAGCTCTGTAGCACTGCAGTACGGCACGTATATGGTGACAGGGGGTTGGTGGCTGTGTGCCCATCGTTCCTACTCACATCTGCCCATGAACTGGGGAGGGGTGTGTGCCCCCGTGGTGGTGACTGGCTATACCATCATATTGTTGGCAGGACAGGCAGACAGGGTAAAGAGAGATGTCTTTTTTTCACCACATGATCCCTTCTGGGGCACAGATGTACAGAAAGAATTCAAGTTAGAAACTACTGGGCAGAAGGTACTCTATTCCTTGTTTCCTTGGGTGGGAGTGGCTAAGAATACCTTATGGATTGAAACAACTAGTTATAGCTTACAATCATTTGTGAGTTTTTCTTTGTCTGCTTTTTCTGGTCTTGATCAAATAACTGCTACCAGAGGGGGTGTGTGTATAATTGTGGGGGATTATTGTTGTACTTTTATCCCTGAAAATGATGCAAATGGTCAAGTGATTGCCTCAGCCATTCAGCATTTGACTGCTTTGCTGGCTGCCATAGCCAAGGACAATGTCATTGATGAACATACCTGGTTAAGTTGGTTATTCTCTTCATGGAGAGGTCTCATCATGAACTTGTAAATGATTTTTGTGGTAATATTTCTGGTCTTTTCTTGTGTCATTCCCTGCATCCGTAATATGTTGATGAGATATGTGCTTGTTAATTTAGTGATGTACCATGGAGCAATTGCCAGGGATGATGGGGATGATGAACAAACAGTGTCAGCTCAAAGTATCTCTCCATGACCCAAGTACAGAGTTAAAATATGATTGACATGCAGAAAACCGAAAGGAGTTGCATGATCATGATGTGAAGTTGAAATGACCTGTAAATATATTTAAGATAAGATAAGATAAGATAAGATAAGCCTTTATTAGTCCCACAACGGGGGAATTCCAGGATTGCAACAGCACAGGGATAGCAACACTCAGAGCAACAATCAGAAGGCAAGAAAAAAAAAACAAACAAGCAAGCAAGAGCAGCTAATATACATATGTACATATTACTATAAAATATATATATACACACACACAGACACACAGTGCAGAGCATTGTAGCTGGATGGAATAAATATATGAATATATAAACACACAGTGCAGAGCATTGTAGCTAGATGGAATAAATATGTAAATATATAAACACCCACAGTACGGAGCATTGCAGCTAGGTGGAATAAATATGTAAGTATATAAACACACACAGTGCGGAGCATTGTAGCTAGATGGAATAAATATATAGATATATAAAAACACAGTGCGGAGCATTGTAGCTAGATGGAATAAATATATAGATATATAAATATGAACACACCCAGTGCGGAGCATTGTAGCTAGATGGAATAAATATGTAAATATATAAACACACACAGTGCAGAGCATTGTTGCTAGATGGGATGAAACAGCATAACCCTCTACTTAGTTATCCTACATGGTATGATTATGTGCCCATACATATTCTCACCCTCCATAGCGACCGGTATTTTCCTAGTTGTATGCCGGAGGGGACCATTGTGTAAGTCTATTGCATCTTTTACATTTAAAAACTATTAGTTTGTTACGTCTTTGTGCTATCTCTGCGAGCAGCCCTGCTTAGGTTGTACAGTCTGACAGCCGTTGGTAGGAAGGACCTATGAAACCTCTCGGTTGTGCACCTGGGATGATGTAGTCTGCTGCTAAATGAGCTCCTCAGTGCATTCAGTACGTCCTGCATAGGGTGGAACTCGGACTCCAGCAGAGATGACAGTTTAGCCACCGTTTTTTTACTTTTTATTTTGTTTTTAGGTTACTCATTTCTTTTTTATATGTTATTATTTTTGTTTTGTTTTCAACTTTTGTTTTCTTTTTATACAAGTACACACATATATCCTTATCATATCCTTACTATCATATCCTTACTTTATTATCATTTTGATTTTAATGTTTATATTACTAATTACTTTTATCTTTAATTAATAAGTTTTACTGTTCCATATTCCTCCTAAAGGACTAAATGTCAGGCGGCGCCTGGGGCAGCAGAGTCGATGGCAGGCTTTACCCATTACTTGCTAGTCAGGGTATGTTGTACATCAATGCACTGGAGCTTAGCATAGTTGCCAGATGAGGCTTTAGGTGCCTTAACTTGTTTTCACTTTTCATTTATGATGCCTTGCATGGCTTCAAAGGGGGGGAAATGATGGAATAATTTTGTATTCTTTATCTTTGGTACCTCAGAGTCTGGGTGAAAATGTACAAGGACAACCAGCTGGACATTTATCTGGTTGTGCCCATGTGAACGTTCTGTCTTGTTATGATTATGTCTGAGGAAGGGAGACAGTCTGGAAGAACCAGCCTGAACCAGATATTTTCTCATGGACAGTTTTGATAACAGGATGCTTAAAGACCAAAAGTTTTGTATTTGATTCAGAACAATTTCCGGATCCGACTCTGAGTGTATCACTTATTGTTCTGCACTGATCAGTGCAAATTAAATTTACTGAAACTTTAATCCTGCCTGATTCTTTGACTACTGGTTAAAGAGAATTTTTCCAACACAACCTAACAACATCAACAAGATTAGCTACAACAGACAAACAACAACCTAAACAAAGAAGGAAAAAAAAAATAGACAAACGTTAATGAATTAAATGGATCAAATAAGAGTCCTGCGCACAATCACACTCTTTTTTCACATGTAGCTAAGAAAACAAACTAGATTCTAGAATAGCCAGGGGATTATGGTTTCATCTATAAACAGCTTGCCATCTATAAATAAACACTTCATAGAATTAAAATTAACGGACTACTTCTGTATTATTTACAGCACAAAAATCCAGGTGAAGAGCTGCTATATCACACTTCCATGTTGTTATCACGTGATCGCCATCAGTTCATCTCAGTTACTCTAGGGTCTTTCTCAAGATCTCCTGTTATTTTGTATAATTTTCACACGATCTTGTATTTCGAACCTTGTTCTTATGCATGCCACTGCAAAACACAAACAAAGCTGGCAGGGATGAATGCAAGGGAACATCTGCACTGCATCTGCAATGGTCTGCATCCGGAGTCAGTGTAAATCCTAGGTAAGGCCTCAGAAGGGAGACTCATTTATTGTGTGGTGGAAAGTCATCTCTTTCCCTAATCTGAGTTATGATTTGTACCTTAGGTCTTTAATTAATGCACGCTAGCACTTTGCATTTTAACATCTTACAATCTACTTTAGCACCTTGAATTTTAATATCTTAATATCCTGGTCACTGTGGCACTTTTACCTGGTCTGAAATCAACAATATTTCTTTCTTTTTTTTTTTTTTTAACATTTTTTTGAATTATTATCGTGCACTTCAATCTCCTGCTGCTGCTATTGCTATTGTTATTGTTGCATTGTAGTGGGTTGTTGTGTGGCTAGCATTGGCCTGCCAAGGGAAAGGAGATGTAGAATTAACTTTATAATCTTGTATCGTCTTCTTCTTCTTTCAGCTGCTCCCTTTATGGGTCACCACAGCAGCTCACCTGTCTCCATCTCACCCTATACCTGGCCTCTTCCTCTGTAACACCAACCCTCTCCATGTCCTCCTTCACTATATCTATGCATCTAATCTGTGGTCTTCCTCTTTTCCTCCTGCCTCGCTGCTCCATCTTCAGCATCCTTTGTCCAAAATATCCACTATCACTCATCTGCACATGTCCAAACCATCTTAGCCTTGCCTCTCTTACTTTGTCTCCAAACCGCTCAACCTCAGTTGTCCCTCTGATATACTCATTTCTAATCGTGTCCCTCCTAGTCACTCCCAGTGAAAATCTTAGCATCTTCAACTCGGCAACCTCCAGCTCCACCTCCTGTCTTTTTGTCAGCACCACCATCTCCAAACCATACATCATAGCAGGTCTCACTACTGTCTTGTAAATCTTCCCTTTCACTCTTGCTGATACCCTTCTGTCACAAATCATCCCTGACACTCATCTCCACCAACTCCACCCTGTCTGCACTGTCTTCTTCACCTCTTTTGGGCATTTTCCATTGCTTTGGATGGTTAACCCCAGGTATTTAAACTCATTTACTTTCACTACCTCTACTCCTTCCATCTTCACTGTTGCCCCTGCCCCCCTCTCATTCACGCTCATGTATTCTGTCTTGCTTCTACTGACTTTCATTCCTCTTCTCTCTAAAGCATACCTCTTAAAGAGAAACTCTTAGGAGTTCAGAGTTGCACATTAGCATGTTACCAATGGAGATATGTTTGATTATACATGTGCAAATTCAGGTACCTACAATAACCAGGGGTGGATCAGGGGAAATCTATATAGAGCTGCCCTCATAGCATCAGAACAAAATAGTGAGAAAAGGAGCATTGACCCGATTGCAGTATTGTGTAACTGACAGAGTGGATGCATAGAAAGGTTTTGTGGAATCAGTTTTCTGAAATCCTTTGCAACCTTTACTCTGTAACCAGCTGTCTACCCATTTTTCTGTATTTATTAAGCCCTACATTAAAATAAAGCACAAATCTTGGTTGGAGGCAATGGCTTCTTTCTTGAAAGCATTTATATCATACTGTAATGAATAATACCTTTCTCAGCCACCATTTCGTTTGTCCATTCTGTTTCTGTCATTAAGCCATGAAGAGGAAAAACCAAGTTCCTTTTCTTTTATGCCCTCAGATGTCTTTAATCAAATCCAATAGTCAGTAGAAAAGGTTAATTTCTTCCTTTATCATTTAGGAAAATGCTGGAGCAATGATAAGAAAAAATCCATTGTGTTGACATTAGACTTTGCAATTCCAAAACCAAAGTCAGACTTCAGGGTCACAGGGTGAACCTGTGTACCAACTTTGGTGACCCCAACTTTACTTGTTGTACAGTAATAAGGCATAGGGAATGTTAACCTTGACCTATGGACCCAAAACCCATAGTCAGTGGTCAGGATCCCAAGGTGAACCTGTGTACCAGGTTTGATGGCCCTACCTTTACTTGTTTTATAGTAATCATAAATGTAGTATTTACCATAGTACAACTGCAATGTGAACCTTGAACTTTGACCCCTTGACCATAAACCCATAGTTTGGTCAGGGTTTAAATCATCCAAGGTGTGTATTAGATACAACTACTGTATCAATTTGAAAAGCCTACATCATTTCTTTCACAGTAGTTATTGTGTTTAGAAGATTTTAGGGAAAAATCTGACTTTTGACCTCAAGGTCATCCGATTAGAGTGAAATTGCAATATGTGCATCATCAGAGTAAATCAAACCATGGTACCAAGTTCCAAAACAATTGGAATAAAATTGTAGTGTAAGGGTTCCTGGACGATCTGTGCTCCTGTCTCATTCTCGCTCTCTGATTTGGCACTCTCCCTGCAGCTTTGATGACCACCTCCCACTAATCAGAGGATCCCTTTAAATAGGATGATCTCCCATCACTCTGTGTGGTCACGTTGACTGAGCCTACATCCTTGTCTTGAATTACTGAAATCTGTTTTTGCCTTGTCGTGTTTTGACCTCTGCTTGCTTTAGTCTTTGTCTGCCCTGTGCTCGCCTGTCATGTTCTAACCCCTGCCTGTTTCAAGACCCCTGGATTAGCCTCTCGGATTGGATCTGTTGTCTCTGGGACTGTGCACATTTTCCTCCACACCACAAGTAAGTTGACTTACCACTGTTGCCTCCGCTGGCTCTTTCACCCTCTCCCCCTCACTCAAGCCTGGCCAGCCTTTCTCCAGCCTCTCCCCTGCAGTTGTGTCTGCAACCCCACAAACAAAGGAGGAACTTCTTTCTGGCATTCCATTCCCCAGCTCCAGAGCCTCATTTCACCTGGTCCCTGCTTCACTCCCTCAGCTGTAAGCATTAACTTAACATCACGACCCATTCACTGATAGTTACACTTGTCTCTGCTTTTCCCGCAAGGTTGCCAGATCCTCGCAGCACATAATTCATTGTTGCACTATTATTGTAACAAAGATTATTGTTCAGTTCAAATTACCATTTCCATCCGTGTTGCTTTTGGGTCTTGGTGTCAGATCCCCTGTCATGTAGGAGGAGTTGATTTCACAAAAGAGGGACAGATAGACTGACACCATTGCATAATCCCCCTTTGGCTTTTGTCTCAAATTTACAGAAACTATTCTAATCAGTAGAAAGGGTCAGAAACTAACTAGAAATAAAGCTGTAAATTCAGAGAGAAAAATTTGGACTCCCTGGAGCTGATATGGAGGGGAGCACAGGGATTAGCTACTCACCGCTGGGACAACGAGGATTGGGGCAGCTCTCCTGGTAATATGATCACTGAGAGTGGGGACAGGTGTGTTCTGCCAGCTGCTGCCTGTTTGTCACCATTTCTCCAGACTGGCTGCAAAATATGCTTGCCGTGGGCTGAATCTGGTTCCACTCCGTACTTGGCACAGGAGAAGCCGCCACCCACCGGCTATATAAGTAGAGGTCCTTATTCTTGCAGTCAGTTTTAGAGAAGTACCAGATGTTTTTATCGTGCTACAAGTTTTTGTCTTGTGCTACATGACAATGAACCTCTGTAGCTCCAGTGCTATGAGCAAAAAAAGTTCATGTACAGCTCTGATATACAATATCTCACAAAAGTGAGTACACCCCTCACATTTTTATAAATACTTTATTATATCTTTTTATGGGACAACACTGAAGGTATGACACTTTGATACAATGTAGTCAGTGTACAGCTTATATAACAGTGTAAATTTTCTGTCCCCTCAAAATAACTCAACACACAGCCATTAATGTCTAAACTGCTGGCAACAAAAGTGAGTACACCCCTAAGTGAAAATGTCCAAATTGTACCCAAAGTTGTCAATATTTTGGGTGGCCACCATTATTTTCCAGCACTGGCTTAACTCTCTTGGGCATGGAGTTCACTAGAGCTTAACAGGTTGCCACTGGAATCCTCTTCCACTCCTTCATAACGACATCACGGAGCTGGTGGATGTTAGATACTTTACACTCCTCCACCTTCCGTTTGAGGATGCCCCACAGATGCTCAATAGGGTTTAGTTCTGGAGACATGCTTGGCCAGTCCATCACCTTTACCCTCAGTTTCTTTAGTAAGGCAGTGGTCATCTTGGAGGTGTGTTTGGGATTCGTTATCATGTTGGCCCAGTTTCCGAAGGGAGGGGATCATGCTCTGCTTCAGTATGTCACAGTACATGTTGGCATTCATGGTTCCCTCAATGAACTGCAGCTCCCCAGTGCCGGCAGCACTCATGTAGCCCCAAACCGCGACACTCCCACCACCATGCTTGACTGTAGGCAAGACACACTTGTCTTTGCACTCCTCACCTAGTTGCTGCCATACACGCTTGACACCATCTGAACCAAATAAGTTTATGTTGGTTTCATCAGACCACAGGACATGGTTCCAGTAATCCATATCCTTAGTCTGTTGGTCTTCAGCAAACTGTTTGCGAGCTTTCTTGTGCATTGTCTTTAAAAGGAGCTTCCTTCTGGGATGACAGCCATGCAGACCAATTTGATGCAGTGTGCGGTGTATGGTCTGAGCACTGACAGGCACCCCTTCAACCTCTGCAGCAATGCTGGCAACACTCATATGTCTATTTTCAAAAGACAACCTCTGGATATGATGCTGAGCACGTGCACTGAACTTCTTTGGTCGACCATGGCGAGGCCTGTTCTGAGTGGAACCTGTCCTGTTAAACCGTTGTATGGTCTTGGCCTTTGTGCTGTAGTTCACTTTCAGGGTGTTGGCAATCTTGTTATAGCCTAGGCCATCTTTATGTGGAGCAACAATCCTTTTTATTGGATCCTCAGAGAATTCTTTACCATGAGGTGCCATGTTGAACTTCTAGTGACCAGTATGAGAGAGTATGAGAGCGATAACACCAAATTTAATACATCTGCTCCCGATTCACACCTGAGACCTTGTAACGATAACGAGTCACATGACACCGGGGAGGGGAAAAATGGCTAATTGGGCACAATTTGGACATTTTCACTTAGGGGTGTACTCACTTTTGTTGCCAGCGGTTTAGACACTAATGGCTGTGTGATGAGTTATTTTGAAGGGACAGCAAATTTACACTGTTATGCAAGCTGTACACTGACTACTTTATGGGACAACATCTTCAGTGTTGTCCCATGAAAAGATATAATAAAATATTTACAAAAATGTGAGGGGTGGACTCACTTTTGTGAGATACTGTACATGGGCAGCACGGTAGTGTAGTGGTTAGCACTGTTGCCTTACAGCTAGAAGGTTCCAGGTTCAAATCCCCAGGCTGGCAGGGGTAGAAACCTTTCTGTGTGGAATTTGCATGTTCTCCCTGTGCTGCGTGGGTTTACACCGGGGGCTCCGGTTTCATCCCACAATCCAAAGACATGCATGTTAGGTTAATTGGTTGTTCTAAATTGTCCCTAGATATATGTCTCCTATAGGCCCTTAGAGAAGAGGGTTAGTGCTAGTGAAGCGCTTTGAGTGGTCTTTGAGACGAGAAAAGTGCTATATAAGTACAGATCCCTTTCCTATATGTGTGTGTGTACAGTCATGAAAAAATTAGGACACCCCATTAAATATTCAGTTATTTATTAAGAAATGTTCACATATCTATGTCTAACCTTGTTTTTGTTTTTATTTGTATTTTTTTAACATTTGTTTTAGCCATTTTAAGTGGGAATGAATGTGGGGGTGTCCTAAAAAAATGGGGGATGTCCTAATTTATTCCTCACTATTTGTTTAGAATTACATTTTATAGAAAATTTGAAAAAAGTCTTTTCTTTAATTCATTTTTAATTTAGTTGTATTACATGAATTTCCCAATATTTTTTAACATTGATATTAAATATCCATATGTCCAAATATGTTAAAAAAAAACCCACACAGGATTATACAGGGTGTCCTAATTTTTTCACATGACTGTATGTATGTATATGTCTGCCACTGTAGTATTCTCTGGGCCCCTCCCCAATCTGACCAGTGATGACATGTTTAGCCGCTCATCATCCTTGAACCGCTGGCTGTCTGTGTGGTGTCCTAAAAATGACGTGGGCTACATTGACAATTGGAGCTCTTTTTGGGGAAAACCTGGTCTTATGAGACGAGACAGCATTCATCCCACTTTGGATGGTGCTTCTCATTTATCTAACAATATGGCATCTTTTTTATCCAAATTTCCAAAACCGTGACTACTCAGAGTTGGGACCAGGAAGCAGAGTCGCAGTCTTACACGCCTCTCTGCAGCTCCTCTTCATCCGTCACCCCTCAGCTTAGCCCCTGTCTTCCCCATCAGAGAATCGTTGTCTGCTCCCTCCAAAGTAAATAAAAATATAATGTATAAGCATCCCAAAGTGATAAAGCAAAATATTGGTAAAACTCAAATTAAACATAAAGCCTCTAAATTGAATGATTTGGCCTCTGTTCCTCCTCATAATTTAAAAATTAAATGTGGTTTATTAAATATTAGGTCTCTAACTCCCAAGTCTCTGTTAGTCCATGATCTGTTAATTGATCATCAGATTGATTTAATTTCCCTTACAGAGACTTGGTTAGGACAAGAGGATTATGTTGGTTTAAATGAATCAACTCCCTCTGGTTATTTAAACTGTCAAAATCCCAGAAGTTCTGGTCGTGGAGGAGGAGTAGCATCAATTTACCATTCCAAATTACTAGTTAATGTAAAGCAAAAAACATGTTATAATTCCTTTGAGGGCCTGGTCCTCAGTGTTGGGCACTTTAGCAATTCCAGGTTAAACCCAATTTTATTTGCCATAGTTTATCGTCCACCATCAACCTATTCAGAATTTTTATCCGAATTTCCTGATTTCTTAGCTGATTTAGTGCTGAAATCTGATAGAATAATTATAGTAGGGGACTTTAATATACATGTGGATGTAGATAGTGACTGCCTTAATGTGGCTTTTAATTCAATATTAGACTCGATTGGGTTTTCTCAGAAAGTAGGAAATTCTACTCATTACCTCCACCATACATTGGACCTTGTTCTGACATATGGCATAGAAATAGAAAATCTTGTAGTGTCTCCTCATAACCCTGTACTGTCAGACCATTGTCTGTTAACCTTTGATTTTACTATTTCTGACTATTTGGCTCCTAAAGAAAAATATTATCACAGTAGATGCCTCTCAGATGATGCTGTTTCCAAATTTATGCAGATTGTTTCCTCTATGCCATGTGTCAACACAACGGAAATAAGCTATAGACAGCTTGCTCCTTCTGTAACTGATAACATGGTGGATAGTGTTTCAGCTTCTCTGCATCAGGCTCTAGACTTGGTGGCCCCCTTAAAAAAGAAAAAGTCTAATCAGAGATTTTTAACTCCTTGGTTCAACACAGAAACTCGTAGCTTAAAACAGAAGACTCGTCAATTAGAAAGAAAATGGCGCTCTACTAATTTAGATGAAATCTATTTAGCTTGGAGAAATCATCTTTTAATTTACAAAAAATCTCTTAGAAAAGCTAGAACGAGTTATTACTCTGCATTAATAGAAGAGAACAAGAATAATCCCAGGTTTCTTTTCAGTACTGTAGCCAGGTTGACAAAGAGTCAGGACTCTGTCAATCCTAGCATCCCCTTAGAGCTTACTAGTCAGGACTTTATGAACTTTTTCAATAATAAAATTTCATCCATCAGAGATAAAATCAATCAGATTCTTCCCACAGTTAACTTAAATACTGTAACTACTACAACTCCTTCTATTGATGTCTGTCTTGATGAGTTTACTCCAATCGACCTTTGTGAGTTAGACAAAATAGTTTCCTCATCCAAACCTTCAACTTGTCTTTTAGACGCTATTCCTACCAGGTTATTTAAAGAAGTCTTCCCACTTATTGGTAGCTTTATTCTTCATATAATCAATTCTTCATTAACTTTAGGCCATGTACCGCAGGCTTTTAAAACGGCTGTAATTAAACCCTTACTCAAAAAGCCAACGCTAGATCCAGGAGCTTTAGCTAACTATAGACCAATCTCTAATCTGCCTTTCATTTCAAAAATCTTAGAAAGAGTTGTTGCTACGCAATTATTTGACCACCTGCAGGGAAATGGTTTATTTGAGGAGTTTCAATCTGGGTTTAGAATCCATCATAGCACTGAAACAGCCTTAGCGAAGGTCACTAACGACCTCCTCATTGCATCTGATAATGGACTAGTTTCTGTACTTGTCCTTTTAGATCTTAGTGCAGCTTTTGATACTATTGATCATAATATTCTACTTGATAGATTAGAACACTATGTTGGACTTAATGGAACTTCGTTGCAGTGGTTTAGATCTTATTTATCTGATTGGTTCCAGTTTGTTCATGTAAATGATGAGTTTTCTCTCAGCTCAAAGCTTAGTCATGGAGTTCCACAGGGATCTGTGCTAGGCCCTACTCTTTTTAGTTTATATATGCTTCCGTTAGGCAACATTATTAGAAAGCACTGTATACATTTTCACTGTTATGCAGATGACACACAATTATACCTGTCAATGAAGCCAGATGATACTAATCAATTAGCCAAGTTAGAAGCCTGTCTTAAGGAAATCAAAGTTTGGATGACTTGTAATTTCCTGCTATTAAATTCAGATAAGACTGAAGTCATTCTTGTTGGTCCAAAAAACCTTAGAAATTCCTTTCCAAATCAAACTTTCAGTTTGGATGCAGTTACTCTTTCTCTTAATAGCTCTGTGAGGAACCTTGGAGTTATTTTTGATCAGGATTTGTCCTTCAATTCACATATTAAATTTGTTTCTAAGACTGCCTTCTATCATTTGCGTAATATTGCCAAGATTAGGAGCATCTTGTCTCAGAGTGATGCTGAGAAGCTGATCCACACTTTTGTTAGCTCGAGATTAGATTATTGTAATTCTTTATTATCAGGCTGTCCTAAAACATCTTTAAAAAGTCTTCAGCTGATCCAAAATGCTGCAGCAAGAGTTTTAACAGGTACTAGAAAGAGAGATCATATCTCTCCGGTTCTGGCCTCCCTTCATTGGCTTCCCATAGAGTTTAGAATTAAGTTTAAAATCCTTCTTCTTACTTACAAAGCTCTAAACAATCAGTCTCCTTTTTATTTAAAAGATCTGATACTACCGTATCATCCTAACAGAGCACTACGCTCCCAAAATGCAGGTTTACTTGTAATACCTAGAATCTCCAAAAGTACAATGGGAGGCAGAGCCTTCAGTTATCAAGCTCCTCTCCTGTGGAATCAGCTGCCAATCTGGATTCGGGAGTCAGACTCGATCTCTGTTTTTAAGAATAGGGCTAAAACCTACCTTTTTGATATAGCCTACAATTAGGGAGGGATCATGTGTTTCTGAACCCTCCCTTAGTTATGCTGCTAATAGGTTTAGTCAGCCGGGGGACCTCCAGTAATGCACTGGGCCTCACTCCTTTCCTCACTCTCTATGAAATATTTTTTTTTTGCTGGTCATTAACATTTGTTTGTTCTCTCCCATAGATTGAGTCCCCATCATGCTGTTTGCTCTCTACATGTCTGTTCTTTTCTTCTTCTCTGTCCCCTCACCCCCCAGCCAGTCGCAGCAGATGACTGCCCCTCCCTGAGCCTGGTTCTGCTGGAGGTTTCTTCCTGTTAAAAGGGAGTTTTTCCTCTCCACCGTCGCCAAGTGCTTGCTCACAGGGGATCGCCTGATTGCTGGGGTCTTTCTGCAACTGTGGGGGTCCTCCCTACAGTTGATAGTGCTATGAGATGACTGTTGTTGTGAAATGGCGCTATATAAATAAAGTTGAATTGAATTGAATTGAATGTATATATATTTCTTTTACTACTTACTGGTGAACAATTTTGGCTTTTATACATAATATCAATGCAGAGAAAAAATGTGCCTGGATAAAGTAGGCTTTCAATTTAACCAAATAAAAGTAAATTACTGTGCTTCAATTCTATCCATTTTAATTCATTATTTTAATCCATTATCTCTGAAAGATTAGGCTTAGCTAATAGTTGCATGGAAAACAAAAGTACATTCTATACAGAGAGGAGTCTTATTACAAGCTGAGATCTTGTCTGTAAAGATGTTGACATTACTTTAAATAAGTGTCCTGCTCTTTTTTGTGCCATTAAAGACTTGCAATTATGTTACGGAAGTGGAGCATAAAGAGATACAGGCAGCTAAAATCTTTGGCAGACCTTAACATTCCCAGCATTGGAGACTAGTGAAAAGCTTTCACACTGACATTACTGTTTTGGAAAGTGAGTTAACGTTTCAGTTTGGGTGGAATTTCACATCAGAGAACTGTATGTTACTGAACGACAACAATCAATCCTTAATTACAGCCTTTCCCCAACATGAATAATCAGTATTTCTCTGTGAAATGACCCCCACTGTTCTTTGTTGATGCATGGCAATGAAAAGCTTAGATGTGGACAAGTTGGTTCTGATCCCCAGAGCTTGGAGACAATATCCACCGTAAGCGTTTTGGCAACGCTGCCTTCTCAGGCTTGACGGGTTTGTCCCAACCTGTTAAAGCAATGGGAGCTGTCCATTTGACATGACGAAAGAAAGTGATTTAGCACGTGTTCCCTTGATCTTTTTAAGCCTGCTTCCTCATGTTTCTATTGGCCCAAATCCAAAATGATCTTTTTTTACTGTTTTCTTTGAATGACTTTTTTATGATCTCAGTTTCTTAGTATTCTTTAACTCCTCTTTACACAGGGGTGGAGGTCAGTGAGGGATGTAAAAATGGCCAGATCTCTCAAGGACCTTTCAATGAGAACCCAGTGATCACCAAGATCTCTCAATGATCTTCCAGTGATCTCTACAGCTTCAAATTTTTGACTCCATCCAAAACGATCTCCCAATAATTGTGAAATGGAAGCAAGCAATTTCTCAACAATCTCTCAAGAAGTGCTCAGTGATATCAATTTCCTAACCATCTCACAATGATCTCTCAGTAACCTCTCAACAATCTTTCAGTGGACTCCACTGGTCTTTTGCTGAATGCGCTGCAATCCCCCACTGATCTCTCAGTCATCTCTACCTTCGGGGTGGAAAAATTTGGCATTCATTGAAAGCACAGTGAAAGATCATTGAAAGATTGCTGAGAGATCATTGGGAGATTGATAAGATTGTTGAGTACTCCTTGAGTGCTCAAGGATCTCTTGGCGATCTTTAAATGAACACCAATTTTTTTCCACCCCGAAGGTAAAGTTGGCTGAGAGATCAGTGAGGGATTGCTGAGCGTTCGATAAAAGGCCAACAGAAGTGATTGAAAGATCACTGAGAGATCACTGGGAGATAGATGAGATTGTTAAGCACTCCTTCTGAGCTCCTTGAAAGATCCCTCAACCCTTTCGTGATCATTGAGAGATTGTTTTGGACTGAGTCAAAGCTTTATACCCCTTTACACAGGGGTGGCAATCATGAGAGATCACTTAGCGATGACAAAATGGCCAGATCTCAAAGCAATCTTTCAGTGATCTCCCAGTGATCATAAAGATCTCTCAATGATCTCTGTATATCTTAAGTGATCTCCACATTCTTCAAAGTTTTGACTCATTTCAAAACAATCTCTCAGTGATCTTAAAAGGGAAGTGATCTCTCAATAATCTTTTAATGATCTCACAACAAGCACTCAAGCTCATTGATCTCCTATTGATCTCTTAGCAATTGTTCAATGAACTCTATTGGTCCTTCATCAGGTGGTCAGTGATCCCTCATTGATCTCTCAACCATCTCTACCTTCAGGGTGGAAAATTAGGTGTCCATTGAAAGATCGCTGAGAGAACATTGAAAGATCGCTGAGAGTTCATTGGGAGATAAATGAGATCGTCAAGTGCTCCTAGAGCTTGCCTTGACTGTGCAGTAATCTCATTGACCTTCCAGTGATCTCTCAGTGAACTTTTAATGATCTCTCAGTGATCTTTCAATGAACTCGAAATTGTTCCACACCGAAGGTAGCCAGAGATCAGAGTGGCTGAGAGATCACAAAGGTATCGCTGAGCGTTCAATGAAGATCCAATAGAGTTCATTGAAAGATTACTGAGAGATCATTGGGAGAGCAATAAGACTGTTGAGCACTTGTTTAGAGATCACTTTCCTTTGGAGATCGATGATAGAATGTTTTGGAATGACTCAAAACAATCAATTTTGAAGATTGTGGAGATCATTGAGAGATCTTGGCGATCACAGAGAGATCATTGAAAGATTATTGAGAGATCCGGTCATTTCATCTTTCATCCTTCTCCTGGTCTCTCAGCAATCTCTTCTAGTCTCTCAGTGATCTCTACTGGTCTCTCAGTGATCTCTCAAGGATCTTTCAAAAAGCTCTGTAGATTGCCATGAACATCTTACAAGGATCTTCCAAACATTCACACAGAAAAGGCTTTTTTAAGGCTTTAGGTGAGATTGTGAGAAGCGTGACATATTGTAGGTTCCTATAAGGTTTAGAGCAGCACCACAAAACTTTGAGGATTATGTTGAGCCTTTGCTGCAGAGAATTAATGTTTTCACCAAAACAAGCTAATAACACATGCATAATCTCAAGGGCAGTGGATGCAGTGGAACCAGATGAGTTTAATTCTTTAGGGACAAAGCAGCCCTCAGCAAGTGTCCAAATCCAGGGCTCTTGCTTCTTCTCCTAAAGAACCCGTAAAAGTTTTGCCAGCCTTCTCAGCAAACGGGGACAGTTTTTGTAGATTTTATAAGTGGTGCCTGATGGTCCTGGAACAGATCCTGCCCAGGCTTTCTTCAGGACAGCCTTTACTTCAAGGGTGAAGTCCACCATATTGAAAGGGGAGTGTGATTTGAGTGGTGGCAGTTGGAAAGGGCCATGTGCCACTGCTACACTTCCTCAACTTCTTTTGAACACATCAGCCTTCCACTCTTTGGCTTACCAAGGAGATTGGCTGTAGACCTAAAGTGGTTGCTTAAAAAGGCTTTCGTCTGTTGTCGCTTCTCTCCCTGCTTTCTCCGGATTGTTTCTGCTCTACAAAGTTGGAGCAATTTCTTATGCAACTCTATTTAACTCATTTAGGGCCTCTCTTTCATTTTCATTTCCATTCCACCACCTTTTTTTAAACTTATCTTAGATCGCTTTGTAATTCTGTGATCTGGCGCTATCTCCTGGAGGGTCCTGCCAGTGGCTTTGCACTTTTGTCTTTTTTCACTCCAAAAGTGTATTGGCATGCCTGATACACGGTATGGACCATGGTCTTGATCTTCCTGACTACATCTCCTTTCAAGATGTTATCAAGTGAGATACTCAGGTCTTTATCCAGTTGTGCCCATCTGCAGTCAATTGCTTTTGGGAGATTCAGCCGGGGTGTCTTCATGATGCCTCCCAGCCTGATATATTCACATCCACTGCCTGTGCTCTTAGTGGGTTCAACAGAGAGGTCTGGGTCACTGTGGTTTGCCTCCTGGTTCCCAACCTCTGCTGACTGACAAGTAATTTAATTCAGTTTAATTCAATTTATTTATATAGCGCCAAATCACAACACAGGTCATCTCAAGGCACTTTACAGAAAAGAGTAAGTTTAGGCCACACTCTTAGTTTATAGAACCCAGCAGAGACCCCTAAGAGCAGGCACTGCGGTGACACAGGCGAGGAAAAACTTCCCTTTAATGGGCAGAAACCTTGGGCGGAACCACAGCTCATAGAGGACAGCCATCTGCCTCGACTGGCTGGGTTGAGTAGCTACATTCAAAAACAAACATACAAATACAACATTCAAAGCCAAACAGACCAGTACCAAGCCTGGCCAGGCTGCACATGCAAGTGAAGGCCTGGCAGGGGCAGCATTTCTAACTAAAGGCCTTATCAAAGAGAAAAGACTTCAACTTGCTCTTGAATAAAGAAAGAGTGTCTGCCTCCCGAACTGAACTGGGAAGATGGTTCCACAGGAAGGGAGCTTGATAGCTGAAAGCTCTACCTCCCAATCTACTTCTAGATACCTTGGGGACCACTAGAAGTTTGGATTTTTGGGAGAGCAGAGCTCTGGTTGGATGATAAGGAACTAAGAGTTCTTGCAGGAAAGAAGGAGCCATACCATTAAGAGCTTTATAGGTTAATGAATGAATGAATGAATGAATCATTCATTCATTCATTCAGGTAAGAAAGAGCCATACTATTAAGAGCTTTATAGGTTAAAAGCAATATCTTGAATTCAATTCTATATTTTATTCGGAGCCAGTGTAAAGAAGCTAAAACTGAAGTAATGTGATGTCTTCTCCCTGTTCTCATAAGGATGCGTGCAGCTGCATTCTGAATGAGTTGGAGAAACTTTATGGACTTTTTTGGGCAACCTGATAAAAGTGAGTTACAATAGCCAAGTCTAGAGGTGATAAAGGCATGGACAAGTTTCTCTGCATCTTTATGAGACAGGATGGACCTAATTTTAGAAATATTACACAGATGGAAGAAGGCGGTCTTAATGGATTGCTGTATATGAGAGTTGAAAGACACATCTTGGTCAAAGACAACTCCAAGATTCCTAACAAAAGACGTAGAGGCGAGTGCAATGCAATCTAGTGTTGTTACCTTGCTAAAAAGAGCACTTCTAACATGTTTGAGGCCATGGACGATGACTTCAGTTTTATCTGTATTCAGCAATAGAAAGCTGTAGTTCATCCTGGTTTTAATATCCTTAAGACACTCCTGGAGTAAACCCAACTGGCTGGGATCGTCTGGATTGATGGATAAATACAACTGAGTGTTGTCAGCGTAACAATGAAAATGAAAAGAATGCTTCCTCATAATGTTTCCCAAAGGCAGCATGTATAATGTAAACAATACTGGTCCAAGTACTGATCCCTGCAGAACTCCATAGCTAACCGTGGTCTCAGTAGAGGACTTGTTATGGACATGAACAAACTGGGAACGTTCTGATAGATAAGACTGGAACCATCTTAGCATTGTTCCATTCAGGCCAATTTGCTGTTCAAGTCTCTCTAGCAGAATATGGTGGTCAATGGTATCAAAGGCAGCGCTGAGGTCCAATAAAACAAGGACGGATACAAGTCCTTTGTCAAATGCCATAAGGATGTCATCAGTAACTTTCACTAAGGTTGTCTCTGTGCTGTGATGTTTCCTAAAACCTGACTGAAATTTCTCAAATATAGATTTTTTTTTTCTAAAAAGGTGCATAGTTGATTGGCGACTACTTTTTTGAGGATCTTGGGAATGTAGGGGAGGTTAAATATTGGTCTATAATTGGCCAAAATCCCAGAATCAAGCGGAGGTTTTTTAAGTAGTGGTTTAATTGCTGCCACTTTAAATGACTGCGGTACACGTCCTGTCAATGGGGACATATTAATTATGTTCAAAAGAGATGGACGAATCAGAGATAGCGATTCCTTCATTAGTCTAGCGGGGAATGGATCTAAAAGACAGGTAGTTGATTTAGAGGCTGACACTATTAGGGTTAGATCAGAATGATTAATACGAGAAAATTTAGAAAAGTGGAGTTCTGAGCCTGTGGGCACAGCAGTGTTAGGTAGAGGCTTGGTATTTTTAGGGGGGCTGTTTTTTGGAATATTATTCCTAATACTGACAATTTTATCATTAAAAAATGAATATGTAATATGTACTGTATAATATATCGTGAAAATGAATTAAAAAAAAGAATATGGCTCCACTTCATTTTGGTCTGTGCACAAATTAGAGATCAACAACTAACTTCGGCACCAGATGAAGGACTAAATAAAGTACAGATATGAGACACCATGCAAAAATTACACTTCAAGAAACATTATTCTTAAATTCTAAAGATTTCATGAAGCTAAAATTTGCATTTCATTAAAACAGTTTACAATCACATCAATTAAAACAATAAATCCACACAAATTACATCTTTAGAAATTATGAACATTGTGTTAGAGGTTATATGGTTGTTACTCATAAGAAATTAAGCTGTTACATGGATGCATTATATTTTCAAGGCATGCACATGTGTGCATCTGGGTGTGGTATGGCAGTTGACAATGGGTGAACATTGTAGTACTATTCCAACAGGGGCAAGCAATAGTATTTGCACTTGAATTGCAACCTCTAATACTTCTAACATTTGTTTCTTAAATTAGGTGAGCATGGCGATAAGCTATTAATATACAGTTCATGTTGTTCATCGTTTTGTTAAACAGCCGTCACTTAAAATTCCCAAATGTAAACTGATTTAACAGTGAATGTTAAACCTTAGGTTCCCATTAGGGATGAGAATTGATAAGATTTTATCAATATCAATGGCATTGTCGATCTTGCTTATCAGTCCGATTCTTTATCGATCCCCTTAACAGTTCTTGATCAGTTTTCAGGTGGGGGAAAAAGCAGGCCTTCACAGGTTTTCAGCATTAATACAGGAGTTTTGCTATTTTTCCGACTTTAAACAGTTCTTCTTCTCTTAAAAAGATATAATAAAATCAAAGATAAAAGATAAGATATAAGATTGTAAACATTTAAAAATGGGCATTTATGCCTTATAACATTTGTTATGTTTAGATAGATACATACTTTATTTCGAACAAAAAAGAAAAACAAAAACAAAACAAATGGCAAATGCAATAAAGTAACAGTATACAGTGTTTGAAAGGGAGAAGGAAGAAGTGAACACTTATTAATTCCAACTCCTCTTTTCCATAAATACACCCATGTGAATTATATACAAATGACCCCATTTAAGACCCCAAGTAAACAATTAACTGTATTTTGTACATATCAACATTAACACCCATCCATCCTAACATACATTGATATCCATACATCAAAACCAACCTCAAACAACACAGATATACACAGTACTGTCCCACCCATCATTCCATAGTGGCCCAGAGTGAGCATAGTGAATCGTACATATACACTACCGTTGAAAAGTTTGGGGTCATCCAGACAATTATTTTATGTTTTCCATGAAAAGTCACACTTATTTACCACCATGAGTTGTAAAATGAATAGAAAATATAGTCAAGACATTGACAAGGTTAGAAATAATGATTTGTATTTGAAATAATAATTTTTTCCAGATACTCAACCTGCTCAAAGGAAGGTCAGTTTTATGGCTTCTCTAACCAGCTAAACTGTTTTCAGCTGCACTAACATGATTGCACAAGGGTTTTCTAATCATCCATTAGCCTTCTGACGCAATGAGCAAACACATTGTACCATTAGAACACTAGAGTGATAGTTGCTGGAAATGGGCCTCTATGCACCTATGTAGATATTGCACCAAAAACCAGACATTTGCAGCTAGAATAGTCATTTACCACATTAGCAATGTATATTAGATATTAGAGTGTATTTCTGATTAGTTTAAAGTTATCTTCATTGAAAAAAACAGTGCTTTTCTTTCAAAAATAAGGAAATTTCTAAGTGACCCCAAACTTTTGAACGGTAGTGTAAATTGTCGTCAGCCTCCGTCAGTCTATGATGACCATGGAAGAGGATCCTAAATGTCTACTCTGCTGGAACAGCACCGCCTGTGGCTGAACAGACCAATGCGCGAATGGCAGTCCCTGTCACACAGGTTGCACTTGTGGGTGGTCTCCATGCTGCTGGGTCTGTGGCGGTTCTTCTTGCGGGTCCTTTTTTCATCTGCTGCAGCAGTCAGTCTCTCTTCACCCGCCTTGAGCTGTCTGGTCAGGGTGCCTCTCCATTTGGAGCGGTCCATTGCAAGGTCCTCCCAGTGCTCTGTGTTGATCTCCAGGGCCTTCATGTCTCTCTTGCAGACGTCTCTAAAGCGCAGCTGTGGGCGGCCAACGTCTCTCCTGCCAGTTGCCAGCTCTCCGTAGAGGACGTCTTTGGGGATTCTGCCATCCTCCATACGGTGAACGTGGCCTAGCCAGCGGAGCCTGCGCTGCCTGAGTAGAGTGAACATGGAGGGAAGGCCAGCGCGGGACAGAACTTCTGTGTTGGGCACTTTGTCCTGCCAGGATATGTCCAGGATGTGGCGAATGCAGTGCAAGTGGAAGGAGTTCAGTCTCTTTTCCTGCTGGGCGTATGTTGTCCACGTCTCACTCCCATAGAGCAGTGTGCTGATGACGCAGGCATTGTACACTGCCATCTTCGTCTTGACAGAGAGTTTGGGATTCTCCCACACTCGTGTGGTGAGGCGACTGAGTGTGAAGGCTGATTTTCCAATCCTCTTGTTGATCTCTGTATCAAGGAAGAGGTTGTTGCTGATCGTGGACCCCAGGTACGTGAACTGATTCACGACCTCCAGCTCGTAGTCGTCAATGGTGATGGTTGGTGGTGCTTCCGTGCCTTGCGCCAAGACGTTAGTCTTCTTCAGGCTGATGGTAAGCCCGAAGTCCTTGCATGCCTGGGAGAAGCGGTCCATCAGGGTCTGAAGCTCCTGCTGTGTGTGGGTTGCAACTGCAGCATCGTCTGCGAACAGCATGTCTCTGATTAGAGCCTCACGTACTTTGGTTCTGGCTTTCAGGCGGGCGAGGTTGAAAAGCCTGCCGTCAGATCTTGTGTGCAGGTAGATTCCCTCTGTTGGCTGTGCTGAAGGCATGCCTCAGGAGCATAGCAAAGAAAATCCCAAAGAGGGTTGGTGCAAGTACACAGCCCTGTTTCACGCCGCTGCGTATGTTGAATGGCTCTGAGACGTTGCCATCGTGCTGCACTATCCCCTGCATGTTGGTGTGAAACGATTCTATGAGGCTTTGCAACTTTGGTGGGCATCCTATCTTTGGCAGGATCTTGAAAAGGCCCTCTCTGCTGACCAGATCGAACGCTTTGGTGAGGTCGATGAAGGCGACGTACAGGGGCATGTTCTGTTCTCTGCATTTCTCCTGGAGTTGGCAGATGGAGAATATCATGTCTACCGTCGATCGCTCAGCGCGGAAGCCACACTGAGACTCGGGGTAGACATGTTCGGCAAGCTTCTGTAGACAAACGAGAACAACTCGTGCGTAGACTTTGCCAACAACGCTGAGGAGGGAGATGCCCCTGTAGTTGTTGCAGTCGCTTCTCTCCCCTTTGTTTTTATAGAGGGTGATGATCTTGGCGTCCCTCATGTCCTGTGGTACGGCACCTTCCTTCCAACACTGGCAGAGGACGTCATGCAATGGCAGCAGTAGGGCGGTCTTGCAGTGCTTGATCAGGTCAGGGGGTATGCCGTCGTTGCCGGGTGCCTTGCCAGCGGCCAAGCTATCAATGGCCTTGCTGAGTTCGTTGATGGTTGGCTCGGCGTCAAGTTCGTCCATGGATGGCAGCCAGTCGATGGCATCAAGGGCTGACGGTGTCATGGTGTTCTGTCTGGAGTAGAGGTCGGAGTAGTGTTCCACCCATCTCTCCATCTGCTTGTTCTTTTCTGTGATCATCTCCCCAGTGGAGGATTTGAGGGGGGCCGTCTTGCTCTGAGCCGGACCAAGTGCTTTCTTGATGCCATCATACATACCACGGATGTTCCCTGTTATGGCAGCGGTTTGAATGTCTTGGCTGAGCTGAGTCCAGTACTCGTTGGCACAGCGCTGAGCAGTCTGCTGAACTTTGCTTCTCGCAGCCCTGAGAATCTGGAGATTCTTCTCGTTTGGGTACTTCTTGTACTCAGCAAGTGCTGAGCGCTTGGCTTCAATGACGGGGGTCATCTTCAGTTAACTTGGCATCAAACCAGTCCTGTGACTTCAAGCTCTTCCTCCCAAAGCTGCACGGTGGCGCAGTGGTTTAGCACTGTGGCAGCACAGTTTTACCCTCGGCCGGGGGATCGTGGGGATCATGAGATCGTGGGTTCGATCCCAGCCCCCGACCAACAGTGAGCTGTGTGGAGTTTGCATGTTCTCCCCGTGTTGCATGGGTTTACTCCGGGATTTCTCCGGTTTCCTCCCGCACACCAAAAACATGTAGGTTTAGGGCGCTCGCGCACGCAGCGACCAGCAGCCGGTGGCTTGTCACCAGACTGCAAACCAAGTCTGCCTACGGGTACAAATAAGTAACAAAAAAAAAAAAAAAAAAAAAAAGTAGCCAAGGCTGTGCGGTGGATGGTGTTTCACAGCTCTTCCCACTTCTGCTTTGCAGATTCTCCTTCTTGTGGTACACCAAGTTCCTTCTCAAAGGTGGAGGCAAACTTCTCAACAAGTTCTGGTTGAGCCATCTTGCTGGTGTCAATCCATGCCTTTCCAGGCTGTCTAGCACAATGGAATTTCTTCAGCTGCAGCTTGACCTTGCAACACACCAATGAATGGTCTGTGTCGCAATCTGCACTCTGGAACGAACGGGTGATTAGCACGTTCTTCAGTGAGGTGCGCCTGGTCAGGATCAAGTCCAGCTGGTGCCAGTGCTTTGAGTGCAGATTTTGCCAGGAAACCTTGTGTTGGGGCTTGGTCTTGAAGAACGAGTTTGTGATGCACAGATCGTGATATGTGCAGAACTCGAGCAGCCACTGTCCGTTGTCGTTCATTCTGCCCACGCCAAAAGGTCCAAGACAGGAGGGCCAGGAGTTGTGGTCAGCACCCACTCTGGCATTGAAGTCTCCAAGGAGAATGAGTTGTTCAGAGTTGGGGATGATCCTGACAGTTGTTGCGAGATTCTCGTAGAACTTGTCTTTTGCCTCTGGTGTGGCTGTCAGTGTTGGGGCATACACACTGACGAGGGTGACTGGGCCTTGAGTGGTGTTTAGGCGGAGGGTGAGGAGTCATGCAGAGCCAGTGCTGCCCGGTTCCACCATCTTCAGCAAGGTGTTCTTCACTGCGAAGCCCACTCCATGTTCCCTGTGTTCGTCACTGCCCTTTCCCTGCCAGTAGAACGTGTAGTCCTTCTCTCTCAGTGTGCCTGCGTCAGCCAACCGTGTTTCCTGGAGAGTGGCGATATCCACCCCCAGTCTCTTTAGCTCATTATTGATGATGGCAGTCTTCCTGGGGTCGTTGATGTCCTTGAGGTTAGCAGTGAGTCCTGTCATCATAGTGCGGGCGTTCTAAGTTCCCAGTTTTAGAGTTGGTCTCTTTTGTTTTATTGTCTTGCCTGGTGCGAAGGTTCTCAGCCTGCCGTTCGGACTTCTCCTCATCCCCATGCACCCAATGAGGAAAGCAAGCTGTGGCGGGACAACACCTTATTGGCTGGGGGCTGCCCAGCTTGAGGCAGGCGGTAGCTGTCCAGTGAGATCCGATGATCCCTCCCACCGTCGGGAACAACCCCTGGCGCTGCGCTCTACGCCAATTGAGCGGTGGCTTATAACCGGTAACTGTCATTCCCCGTGTTTTGTCTACGCCAAAGGCGAAGCTGAAGTGTCCTCTCCAGTGATCCGGTGTTCTACCTTCCAGCGTTGGGCGTTGGTAGGATTCAAGCCTGGGCAGGAAGATATGGAGGAAAAGATGTTGCCCATGCAGCATGTCCCCCCTCTCCACGTCACTGATGAATCCAAAGGAACAGCAGGGCTGCTACAGTTTGGCACCAGCGCCGTTGCAGGAGCTGCCAGAACGATGTTGAGCATAACATAGAATTGCCTTAGGGGCTCCGACTCCGGATTTTTCCTCAGGGTTGACTCCCAAAGCCTTTCCCGTGACCGGGTATGCCGCAAGGCAGCGGAGGTTTGAAATCAGGGTTTACCTTCCCCTAGATGGGCTACCTTCCCAGGTTGACGAGCCACCATCTACCCGAAGCATCTGGTTTTAAGGCGCCAGAGATCCGCCCTCGCCCCTTCTCCTATTAGTAAAAGCAGTTCCGCCGGGCTTAGAGACTAAACCACACGGGCAGGCTAGGAGTTGGACTTAGTTGTCAGGCTTTTCGAGACGCACGCCATAAGGAGCATTTTATGAGCACTGGGAGCTTAACCCCATTGCCGCTCCTGGCTATGACAACCTTGGAACCAGTGTAAATACTACCCTTCTAACATATATCCTTTCAGCAAATAATGTTTATACCTCTTTTTGAACTGATTTCTGTTTGTACATAGTTTCAGTTCCGGCTGCAGACTGTTCAATTCAATTCAATTCAATTCAATTCAACTTTATTTATATAGCGCCATTTCACAACAACAGTCATCTCATAACACTCCCAGTAATCAGGCGATCCCCTGTGAGCAAGCACTTGGCGATGGTGGAGAGGAAAAACTCCCTTTTAACAGGAAGAAACCTCCAGCAGAACCAGGCTCAGGGAGGGGCAGTCATCTGCTGCGACTGGCTGGGGGGTGAGGGGACAGAGAAGATGAAAAGAACAGACATGTAGAGAGCAAACAGCATGATGGGGACTCAATCTATGGGAGAGAACAAACAAATGTTAATGACCAGCAAAAAAAAAATATTTCATAGAGAGTGAGGAAAGGAGTGAGGCCCAGTGCATTACTGGAGGTCCCCCGGCTGACTAAACCTATTAGCAGCATAACTAAGGGAGGGTTCAGAAACACATGATCCCTCCCTAATTGTAGGCTATATCAAAAAGGTAGGTTTTAGCCCTATTCTTAAAAACAGAGATCGAGTCTGACTCCCGAATCCAGATTGGCAGCTGTTTCCACAGGAGAGGAGCTTGATAACTGAAGGCTCTGCCTCCCATTGTACTTTTGGAGATTCTAGGTATTACAAGTAATCCTGCATTTTGGGAGCGTAGTGCTCTGTTAGGATAATACGGTAGTATCAGATCTTTTAAATAAAAAGGAGCCTGATTGTTAAGAGCTTTGTAAGTAAGAAGAAGGATTTTAAACTTAATTCTAAACTCTATGGGAAGCCAATGAAGGGAGGCCAGAACTGGAGAGATATGATCTCTCTTCCTAGTACCTGTTATAACTCTTGCGGCAGCATTTTGGATCAACTGAAGACTTTTTAAAGATGTTTTAGGACAGCCTGATAATTATTTATTTATTTAGCGAATGCAAAGTCCTTAAGCCAAGCAGTTGCCTCCTGGTTTGCTGTATGGAGGGTGTGTAATCCTCCTTCCAGTCTTTGGAGCGGGCAAGCCTCTATGATGTGTTCCATAGTTTGCTCCTCTCCACATGCGCACAGTGGGCTAGGGCTACTGCCCCATCTGTGAAGGCTGGCCAAGCAGGGGCCATGTCCAGTCCTGAAGCGATTGAGTGTAGACCACTGTCTCCTTGGGAGGTTGGTGCCCGGGACCTGTTGGTTGGGGTTTATCACCAGCTGTTTGTTTGGGACCTCCTTGGTTTCCCATTCCTCTTGCCAAGCTGTCTGGATGGTAAAGTCAGCTGGGGGAGGGTTTTTCCAAATCGGCCGTCTGGATGAAAGTCGGGCAGTGGGTGGGGTGTAGATATCTGCATGGATTGGTAAGTGAGGAAAATCTTTAACTTTTTGGAGCATCCTTTGAGTTAATGCTGCTCGCCGGATGTGTGGAGGGGCTATGTTTGACAGTACAGAGAGCCAGGGGAGTGGTGTTGAGCGGATTGTTCCAGTTATAGTTCTCATGGTTGAGTTGAGCTGGGTGTCTACATGGTGTGTGTAAGATGACCTGGACCAGACAGGGGCACAATATTCTGCTACAGAGTATGAAAGGGCCAGTGCTGAGGTGCGCAGGGTGGCGACTGCCGCCCCCCATTTTGCACCAGCGAGCTTGCAGAGCAGGTTGTTTCGTACTTTCACCTTAGCAGCCGTCCCCTTTAGATGTTCCTTGAAGGATAAGGTCCTATCAAGGGTCACTCCAAGATAAGTTGGATTTGGGGCATGCTTAAGCTTGAGTCCGCTCAGGTGGATGTTTAGTTCTCTGGCAGCTTTTGCATTGTGGAGATGAAATACACTGGAGACGGTTTTTGCTGGGCTTGGTTTTAGGCGCCAGATTTTGCAGAACTGGTCCAGTTTAGCAAGATCTTCCGTGAGCACCCGTTCCAGTGGTTCAAAGTCTGGTGCTTGGAATGCCAAACAGATGTCGTCTGCATAGATGAATTTGCAGGATTTTGTAGTAGGCAGGTCGTTTATGTAGAGGTTGAACAGAGTTGGAGCTAGAACTGAGCCTTGTGGGAGTCCGTTTTTCTGCATTCTCCATGCACTTGTGTTCTGACTGAGGTGGACTCTGAACCTTCGGTTGGTCAGCAGGGTTTTTATAATTGCTGTTGCCCAAGCAGGGATCGCCTTTATAAGTTTCAGGAGGAGGCCTTTGTGCCAGACCGTATCATAGGCGGCTGTAAGATCGAGAAACACAGCCCCTGTCTTCAGTCTGCTCTCGAAGCCATTTTCAATGAAGGTGGTTAGGGCCAGTACTTGTTCTCCTGTACTGCGGTCCTTGCGGAAACCTGCTTGATCCACACTTAGAATATCCTCTATTTCTGGGGAAATGCGTTGCAGTATTAGGCGCTCCATGATTTTGTAAGGAACGCTGAGTAGGGAGATTGGGCGGTAGCTTGCTGGTAGTTTGTGGTCTTTGCCAGGTTTTGGGATGGCAATGACCTTTGCTGTCCGCCATTTCTTTGGGATCGAGTTCGTTTGTGTGATCCTTGTGTAGAATTGTGTCAACCAGGTTAGGGCTCGGGGGCCAAGATTCTTCATGAATTCTGGGAAGATGTTATCGTATCCTGCTGCCTTTCCACATTTCAGGCCCTGTAGGACTTTCTCCAGTTCAGCAGCCTCGAAGGGTTCAGGGTTCGTTTCCTCTACAGGCATTTTTTGGTGTTTTTTTAGCTCAGTTGTAACTGCTCTTCTGGTGTCTTTGTCTTGGGGTGCTTTGGCGATAGTCAGTAGGTGGGATGCAACTTGGTTGGGTGTGACGGATGCTCGGCTTTGGCTAGGGGGCTTCTGTGCAGCTCCTAGGCGATGGATGAGGCTCCAACATTTCCTGCTAGAGTGGGTAAAGCTCCGGTCAGCAACTGTCTCCTCCCATTTCTTTCGCCGGGCTGTATTTAGCGATTCAATGAGATGGTCTACTATCTCTGGGTCCCCTGATGTTTGATAGGATTGTAGGAGGGCAGCACTTTCTCCGTCCAAACATGGGACATAGAGGGGTCGGTAGCCTCGTGGGATTGCAGTATGGGCAGCCTTGAAGATTGCGCTGCAGAAGCGGTTGTATGCTTCATCTACAGTGATGGTGTGGAGTGGGATGGTAACAATGCTCCGGTCCAGAGTTTCACTGAATTTCTTCCAGTTGGCTTTGCGGAAGTTCCAGCGCATCTTCCTTGGGCTGTATATGACTGGAAGTTGTAGGCCAATGTGTACAAGCAGGGGCCGGTGTTGGCTGTGTGGAAAATCATCAAGAATGAGGATCTGTGTAGGATATGGCTCCCCATTCAAAGAGCTGACCCAACACAGGTCAGGAGAATAGTCCTTCTTCCACCTAGCAGAGTGGAAGGTTCCTCTTTGTTTGGGGTCGTATATCAAAGCGAGGTCATTTCTGGATGCCCAGTCTGAAAGTGCCTCCCCATCACTGTCCACTGCTGGGTACCCCCAGTCAGGGTGATGGCTGTTAAAGTCCCCCACATAGATGGCATAGCCTGATAATAAAGAATTACAATAATCTAATCTCGAGCTAACAAAAGCGTGGATCAGTTTCTCAGCATCACTCTGAGACAAGATGCTCCTAATCTTGGCAATATTACGCAAATGATAGAAGGCAGTCTTAGAAACAAATTTAATATGTGAATTGAAGGACAGATCTTGATCAAAAATAATTCCAAGGTTCCTCACAGAGCTATTAAGAGAAAGAGTAACCGCATCCAAACTGAAAGTTTGATTTGGAAAGGTATTTCTAAGGTTTTTTGGACCAACAAGAATGACTTCAGTCTTATCTGAATTTAATAGCAGGAAATTACAAGTCATCCAAGCTTTGATTTCCTTAAGACAGGCTTCTAACTTGGCTAATTGATTACTATCATCTGGCTTTATTGACAGGTATAATTGTGTGTCATCTGCATAACAATGAAAATGTATACAGTGCTTCCTAATAATGTTGCCTAATGGAAGCATATATAAACTAAAAAGAGTAGGGCCTAGCACAGATCCCTGTGGAACTCCATGACTAAGCTTTGAGTTGAAAGAAAACTCATTATTTACATGAACAAACTGGAACCTATCAGATAAATAAGATCTAAACCACTGCAACGAAGTTCCATTATGTCCAACATAGTGTTCTAATCTATCAAGTAGAATATTATGATCGATAGTATCAAAAGCTGCACTAAGGTCTAAAAGGACAAGTACAGAAACCAGTCCATTATCAGATGCGATGAGGAGGTCATTAGTGACCTTCGCTAAGGCTGTTTCAGTACTATGATGGATTCTAAACCCAGATTGAAACTCTTCAAGTAAACCATTTCCTTGCAGGTGGTCAAATAATTGCGTAGCAACAACTCTTTCTAAGATTTTTGAAATGAAAGGCAGATTAGAGATTGGTCTATAGTTAGCTAAAGCTCCTGGATCTAGCGTTGGCTTTTTGAGTAAGGGTTTAATTACAGCCGTTTTAAAAGCCTGCGGTACATGGCCTAAAGTTAATGAAGAATTGATTATATGAAGAATAAAGCTACCAATAAGTGGGAAGACTTCTTTAAATAATGTGGTAGGAATAGGGTCTAAAAGACAAGTTGAAGGTTTGGATGAGGAAACTATTTTGTCTAACTCACAAAGGTCGATTGGAGTTAACTCATCAAGACAGACATCAATTGAAGGAGTTGTAGTAGTTACAGTATTTAAGTTAACTGTGGGAAGAATCTGACTGATTTTATCTCTGATAGATACTGACTAGTAAGCTCTAAGGGAATGCTAGGATTGACAGAGTCCTGACTCTTTGTCAACCTGGCTACAGTGCTGAAAAGAAACCTGGGATTATTCTTGTTCTCTTCTATTAATGCAGAATAATAACTCGTTCTAGCTTTTCTAAGAGATTTTTTATAGATTAAAAGATGATTTATCCAAGCTAAATAGATTTCATCTAAATTAGTGGATTGCCATTTTCTTTCTAATTTACGAGTCTTCTGTTTTAAGCTACAAGTTTTGTAGCTTAAAACAAATCCACCCCACAGACAGATATGCACATACTTTTCTTGGTTGTTTGTATCTTGGGTTTTGTAAAGTTTAAGTCTCCTCTGAAATTATAATCATTGTCTCTTTTTTTTAAACATTTTTTGTATATTAGTTGGGAGTTGATTATTAATTGCCCTGCCCTGTTTAAAAGATGAAAAGCAATATAAATAAAAGCAGAAAAAATGGCATACTGATGTGATTAGAAACAACTGCAGTAATGTTATTTTGGAAATCAGAAAAATATACATGCAGCTGTGGTGACCCACCACAATCTACAGTAACATTCATTCTCACACTCAGAAGGTCCGGAAGAAGCAAAGGACCATTCACATACGGACAGAGAGCCCCTGGGGGGACAACCAGAACAATGGACTATTGTTTATACATCCCCGGATTAAGGAGAAGACGTCCAGGTGCCAGTTGGTCAGGCTAATGATATGTATTGACTGATATGTATATCAAATATGCTAATGTGCCATGCATTCTCTCTGTTTGTATAACATATAAAAGAGCTGACGATATATGCCTCAGCAACACAACACGGCACAGACAACACACCACACACAGCACAGCACTGTAGCGCACAGCACTACAAGTGTGTCTCATTTTGATGGAGGAAATAAAACTCTGCAACCTTCCAGCTCGTCATATCTCGCCTGAACTTATTCCTCCACACTGTAACTGTAAGCCCTACAATTACAGGAATTGTTTGGCTTGTTGTTACAATTCCTGTGTAATTTTTGCATGCTTTTTAATATATGCAGTATGTATGCACAGTGTATATACACACATGCATAAAATAATTGTATATCAAGATACTGGTAAAACCTCAAGACATTACTCATTCTGCCGCATCAAGAGATGTTTCAACTCATGTTTATCATACACCATGCTGCTAGTGTTTACATATGTGACTCATGCTGGCAAAATGAGTTGCAATGAGGAAATTTTCAAAAGTGAGGTAACGTTATTTTCATATTCTGCATTGAAAGACCTTCAAAATGATATTTAATTTGTAGGAATTGGGCAAAACGGACCAGCAACAAGCCACTTTTGTTTACATTTTGGCTGGTTTGAAAACTCGCATTCAATTGGTCCTGAGTTACGTCTTCCACAAAAACATGTAATTTTAGAAAGTAGGCGTTCCAAACTTTACAATGATACCAGGCACTGACAGGGGGGTTCCAGGGACTTGCCGCCAGCAAAGAAAGAATCATGATTTATGGCTTCACGTGCCTGTAGCTCATAATTACCCGGTGTGCATTCTAACTCATTTTGCCAGCACAGGTCACATAAGCTTCCGCCATTATCCCGCACTAGCGACAGCGTCATGGTGTTGCTTGGTAAAAGCAGTGTGTGATGTCATGACACGTGCCATTAAAAAAAAAACAAAAAAACATCAAACTGTTTAAACCCGCAGCATCGATAAGAGGAATCGGTAACATCAGTGATGTTCTATTCCGGGGTCTTGAAAAATTTAGAACTGGTTCGTGTTCTCAATTCCCATCCCTAGTTCCCATGGTGCTGAAATTCAGTCTAATCTGCATATATGTCTGACTCCCTTGATACAAATTCTTATAAATCTTAACTTCAATCTTTGTCAATCTTTTGTTACTTACCTTAAGGGAGGAGTTTTAATTCTGTATTAAAGCCTTATTCAGTTCTACAGTTACAGCTCTAATAATAATAATAATTATTATTATCATTATTATTATTATACATTTTATTTGTATAGTGCTTTCCAAGGCACTCAAAGATTCTTTACATTTTTTTGTGCCGCTAGAGGTGAAATTCTTGGACCGGCGCAAGACGGATGAAAGTAAAAGCATTTGCCAAGAATGTTTTCATTAATCAAGGGCTGGCTCCTGTGGTAACGTATCGTCACTTCCTGTGATGCTGGCTGTCTGTGTGGTTTGCTCTGTGGTTAGCTCTCCTCATTCTCCTGAGGATTTTTGCCTTTAATTGTATTTTAATCATTTTTTTTCCATCTACCGTTAGCTCTCACTTCTGTTTAACAACCTCCTGCACCTGTGTGCGTGCTCAGTGTCATCTAATCACCCTCTTTAGCCTTCTGTTCACCTTTCATTGGTGCTTTTGTTAGCTTCAGGTTAGCCACTAGCTATGGCTACTAGCTCTCCTTCCCCTTCTCCTCTGGTGTGCTCTCTCTGTCAGAAGTTTAGCTACACCTCTGCCTCTTTTAGTGATAACAGTAAATGTAATAAATGTTGTCTTGTGAGGCGCTCGAGGCGAGGTTGTCTGATTTGGAATCCTGGCTCCACTGCATTGAAACACCATCTGCACCAGTTAATAATGACAGACGCCCCTTAGCTGCAGCAGAGCTCCCTAGCATAGGGCGACCTGCTACCGGTCCTCCGGTCCTCCTTAACAGTGAGGAGAATGGGTGGGTGACGATGAGAAGGAAGCGTAGTCGCAAAGCCCCAGTTCACCACCAACCTGTTAATGTTTCTAATTGCTTTTCCCCTCTCAGCGACACACCCGCTGAGGAAAAAAAACTCTGATCACTGGCGACTCTGTAGTCAGAAACATGAACCTAGAGACTCCAGCGGCCATAGTCAAATGCATTCCTGGGGCCAGAGCAGGCGACATCGAGTCAAATTTGAAAATGCTGGCTAAAAGTAACTGTAAATACTCCACAATTGTTATTCACGCCGGCATTAATGACATCCGACTCCGGCAGTTGGAAGTCACAAAACTTAATGTGGAATCGGTGTGTGCTTTGCCAAAACAATGTCTGCCTCTGTAGTATTCTCTGGGCCCCTCCCCAATCTGACCAGTGATGACATGCTTAGCCACTTGTCATCCTTCAACCGCTGGCTGTCTGTGCGGTGTCCTGCAAACGATGTGGGCTACATAGACAATTGAAACTCATTTTGGGGAAAACCTGGTCTTATTAGACAAGACAGCGTCCATCCCACTTTGGATGGTGCGTCTCATTTATCTAACAATCTGGCATCATTTTTATCCAGATTTCCAAAACATTGACAACTCAGAGTTGGGACCAGGAAGCAGAGTCGCAGTTTTCTTTCTGCAGCTCCTCTTCATCCACCACCCCTCAACTTAGCCCCTGTCTTCCCCATCAGAGAATCATTGTCTGCTCCCTCCAAAGTAAATAAAAATATAATGTATAAGCATCCCAAAGTGATTAAACAAAAAGTTGGTAAAGCTCAAATTAAACATGAAGCCTCTAAATCGAATGATTTGGCCTCTGTTCCTCCTCATAATTTAAAAATTAAATGTGGTTTGTTAAATATTAGGTTTCTAACTCCCAAGTCTCTGCTAGTCCATGATCTGTTAATTGATCAAAAGATTGATTTAATATCCCTTACAGAGACTTGGATAGGGCAAGAGGATTATTGTTGGTTAAATGAATCAACTCCCTCTGGTTATTTAAACTGTCAAAATCCCAGAAGTTCTGGTCGTGGAGGAGGAATAGCAACGATTTACCATTCCAAATTACTAGTTAATGTAAAGCAAAAAACACATTATAATTCCTTTGAGGGCCTGGTCCTCAGTATTGGACATTTTAGCAATTTTAGGCTAAACCCAATTTTATTTGCCATAGTTTATCGTCCTCCATCAACCTACTCAGAGTTTTTATCCAAATGTGTCGAATTCTTAGCTGATTTAGTGCTGAAATCAGATTATAGTAGGGGACTTTTATATACATGTAGATGTAGATAGTGATTGCCTTAATATGGCATTTAATTCAATATTAGACTCAATGAGGTTTTCTCAGAAAGTAGGAAATTCTACCCATTATTGCCACCATACGTTGGACCTTGTTCTGACATATGGCATAGAAATAGAAAATCTGGTAGTGTCTCCTCATAACCCTGTACTGTCAGACCATTGTCTGTTAACCTTTGATTTTACTATTTCTGACTATTTGGCTCCTAAAGAAAAATATCACTACAGTAGATGCCTCTCAGATGATGTTGTAACCAAATTTATACAGATTGTTTCCTCTATGCCATGTGTCAACACAACAGAAATAAGCTATAGACAGCTTGCTCCTTCTGTAATGGATAGCACGGTAGATCGTGTTACAGCTTCTCTGCATCAGACTCTAGACATGGTGGCCCCTTTAAAAAAGAAAAAGTCTAATCAGAGATTTCTAACTCCTTGGTTCAACACAAAAACTCGTAGCTTAAAACAGAAGACTTGTCAATTAGAAAGAAAATGGTGCTCCACTAATTTAGATGAAATTTATTTAACTTGGAGAAATCATCTTTTAATTTATAAAAAATCTCTTAGAAAAGCTAGAAAGAGTTATTATTCTGCATTAATAGAAGAGAACAAGAATAATCCCAGGTTTCTTTTCAGCACTGTAGCCAGGCTGACAAAGAGTCAGGACTCTGTCAATCCTAGCATTCCCTTAGAGCTTACTAGTCAGGACTTTATGAACTTTTTCCATCCATCTTCTTCCGCTTAATCCTTTTCGGGTCATGGGGGGGCTGGAGCCTATCCCAGCATCTTTGGGCGAGAGGCAGGGTACACCCTGGACAGATCGCCAGTCCATCGCATTGCCAACACAGAGAGACAGACAACCATTCACTCTCACAGTCATACCTAAGGACAATTTAGAATCCCCAGTTTGATGCCAATTAACCAAACTTGCATGTTTTTGGCATGTGGGGGGAAAATTTCATCTATCAGAGATAAAATCAGTCAGATTCTTCCCACTGTTAACTTAAATACAGTAACTACTACAACTCCTTCAATTGATATGTTTGGATGAGTTTACTCCAATTGACCTTTTAGAGTTAGACAAAATAGTTTCCTCATCCAACCCTTCAACTTGTCTTTTAGACCCTATTCCTACCACGTTATTTAAAAAAGTCTTCCCATTTATTGGTAGCTTTATTCTTCAAATAATCAATTCTTTGTTAACTTTAGGCCATGTACCGCAGGCTTTTAAAACTGCTGTAATTTAACCCTTACTCAAAAAGCCAACGCTGGATCCAGGAGTTTTAGCTAACTATAGACCAATCTCTAATCTGCCTTTCATTTCAAAAATCTTAGAAAGAGTTGTTGCTACGCAATTATTTGACTACTTGCAGGAAAATGCTTATTTGAAGAGTTTCAATCTGGGTTCAGAATCCATCATAGTACTGAAACGGCCTTAGTGAAGGTCACTAATGACCTCCTTATTGCATCTGATAATAGACTTGTTTCTGTACTTGTCCTTTTAGACCTTAGTGCAGCTTTTGATACTATCAATCAAAATATTCTACTTGATAGATTAGAACACAATGTTGGACTTAATGGAACTTCATTGCAGTGGTTTAAGATAAGATAAGATAAGATAAGCCTTTATTAGTCCCACAACGGGGAAATTCCAGGATTGCAACAGCACAGGGATAGCAACACTCAGAGCAACAATCAGAAGGCAAGAAAAAAAAAAAACAAGCAAGCAAGAGCAGCTAATAAACATATGTACGTATTACTATAAAATATATATATATACACACACACACACAGACACACAGTGCAGAGCATTGTAGCTGGATGGAATAAATATATGAATATATGAACACACAGTGCAGAGCATTGTAGCTAGATGGAATAAATATGTAAATATATAAACACCCACAGTACGGAGCATTGCAGCTAGGTGGAATAAATATGCAAGTATATAAACACACACAGTGCGGAGCAATGTAGCTAGATGGAATAATATGTAGATATATAAATATATAAACACCCACAGTACGGAGCATTGTAGCTAGATGGAATAAATATGCAAATATATAAACACACACAGTGCAGAGCATTGTTGCTAGATGGAATGAAACAGCATAACCGTCTACTTAGTTATCCTACATGGTATGATTATGTGCCCATACATATTCTCACCCTCCATAGCGACCGGTATGTTCCTAGTTGTATGCCGGAGAGGACCATTGTGTAAGTCTATTGCATCTTTTGCATTCAAAAAACTATTAGTTTGTTACGTCTTTTTGCTATCTCTGCGAGCAGCCCTGCTTAGGTTGTACAGTCTGACAGCCGTTGGTAGGAAGGACCTACGAAACCTCTCGGTTGTGCACCTGGGATGATGTAGTCTGCTGCTAAATGAGCTCCTCAGTGCATTCAGTATGTCCTGCATAGGGTGGAACTCGGACTCCAGCAGAGATGACAGTTTAGCCACCGTCCTTCTCTCTCCTATCTCCTCCATCGGATCAAGGCGCTGCCCCAGGACAGAGCTAGCTTTCTTAATCAGTTTGTTCAGTCTCTTCCTATCGGCTGCAGTAATGCCACTGCCCCAGCAGACCACTCCAAAAGTGATGGCTGATGCCACCACCGTGTCATAGAATGACTTCAGCAGCGCCCCTTGTACACCAAAAGACCTGAGTCTCCTCAGCAGGAACAGCCTGCGCTGTCCCTTCTTGTAGAGTTTACTTTACTTACTTTAGATCTTATTTGTCTGATAGGTTCCAGTTTGTTCATGTCAATGAGTTTTCTTTCAACTCAAAACTCAGTCATGGAGTTCCACTGGGATCTGTGCTAGGCCCTGTTCTTTTTAGTTTATATATGCTTCCATTAGGCAACATTATTAGGAAACACTGTATACATTTTCATTATTATGCAGATGACACACAATTATACCTGTCAATGAAGCCAGATGATAGTAATCAATTAGCCAAGTTAGAAGCCTGTCTTAAGGAAATCAAAGCTTGGATGACTTGTAATTTCTTGCTATTAAATTCAGATAAGACTGAAGTCATTCTTGTTGGTCCAAAAAACAGAAATACCTTTCCAAATCAAACTTTTAGTTTGGATGCAGTTACTCTTTCTCTTAATAGCTCTGTGAGGAACCTTGGAGTTATTTTTGATCAAGATCTGTTTTTCAATTCACGTATTAAATTTGTTTCGAAAACTGCCTTCTATCATTTGTGTAATATTGCCAAGATTTAGGAGCATCTTGTCTCAGAGTGATGCTGAGAAACTGATCCACGCTTTTGTTAGCTCTAGATTAGATTATTGTAACTCTTTATTATCAGGTTGTCCTAAAACATCTTTAACAAGTCTTCAGTTGTTCAGCTGGCAACTTCTACCGCTCCGTGATAGAGAGCACCCTGACCAACTGTGTCACAGTCTGGTATGGGAGCTGCTCTGTCGCTGACCATAAGGCACTGCAGTGGGTGGTGAAAACTGCCCAACACATCACAGGGACTCCACTTCCAGCTATAGAGGACGTCTACGGGAAAAGATGTCTGCGCCGGGCACGCAGCATTCTTAGGGACTCCACCCATCCTGCTCATGGACTGTTCCAGCTTCTCCCCTCCAGAAGGCGTTTCAGAAGCCTTCGGACTAGAACCAGCAGGTTTAGGAACAGCTTCTTTCCAACAGCTGTCACGTTATTGAACTTAGTTCCCCGCTGAACCTCCACTTCTCTCCCCTTTAACACCCCCCCCCCCCGTGCTTCCTCAAACTGTATACACATATATATCATATCTGCATATTGTCATTATACGTATATTGATACATACTGCTCTTCTGTATATTGGCATCACATATTTAACTACATACTGTTTTGTATATTGTCAATACATATGTATCTACATACTGCTCTTCTGTATATTGGCATCACATATTTAACTACATACTGTTTTGTATATTGTCAATACATATGTATCTACATACTGCTCTTCTGTATATTGTCAATACATATTTATCTACATACTGTTTTTCTGTATATTGTCACTTTGTATAGTTAGATTGTCAGCTACTTACCTCACTTCACCTGTACTTTGCTCTTCTGTAATTATGCTAACTTATTCCCATCTCTTACCACCCTCACCTGTACATAACTGCCCACCTAATTTATTGTACATTATTTGCACATAACTTACTTTAACTTTCTACACTGACCTATCTGTACATATTTGCTTAAATTGTACATACTGTCAATTACTGTATATACTGCACTGCTGTCCTTTGCACTTCTGATTGGACGCTAAACTGTTTCGTTACCTTGTATTCATACATGTGTAATGACAACAAAGTTGAATCTAATCTAATCTAATCTAATGTATATGGTAAAATGGCGCGATCTAGCGTGTCGAATGCTTTATTAAAAGCCTTTTAAAAGTCCAACTTAGAAACTTGGAAAAGAAAGTAAAAGCCATCGCCTTATTTTTTAAAGATAAAGTATTTTTTAACTAGAATTTGCCACGATAAATTTATTTGTATATGATAAAATTTTTGAAATAAATTGAATAAAATAATTTACCCGTTGGTAAATATCATGTACGATGTTTTACTGTACGGATGCCCTTTCTTATATTTTTTTATGTACTATGAAACCAAACCGAGAATCGCAAATATTTGTCTGTCGAGTCCACCGTGAGGAAAAGAAAAATCACTCGTCTACAACAAATCTGTTATCCAAAAATGGGTTAATGAAATATTTTAGTGTTACTACAACAAAAAAAAGTTGTGTGGAAAAAGAATAAACTAAATCAAAAGTTAGTTATCGAGCAAGATTCTGGGCAGACATGTAAATGTACTTCACACATGTACTTGTGTGATTTCAAAAAAGAGGTCTCTAAAATGGTGTTATGCAGAGAAACAAGTATACAACCGGTGGAGTTACTACTGCCTTTCAGCGATAAATGTTTAAGGGAAGGTAATGCAAATTAGTTACCTCCGCCAGGCCGGAGGCCAGGAGGAGGTTATGTTTTTGCCAGCGTTTGTCTGTTTGTCTGTCTGTCTGTTTGTCTGTCTGTTGGTTAGCAAGATAACTCAAAAAGTTTTGGACAGATTTCAATGAAACTTTCAGGCGTTGTTGGAAATGGTACAAGGAAGAACTGATTAAATTTTGGGGATGATCCGGATCACCGTCTGGATACAGGAATTTTTTAAAGGATTCTTTAACATTGTGAGATACGGCCATTTTCAACATGTGTGCAGGCGCAATGGAGGGCGCTGCTCGTCGTGTCTGACGAACACAAACTCCGCCTTCTTCAAAGTTTTAGGCACAAAAGCACGCGGAAACCAGTGGTGGGCAGGGCTCTCCACAGTGCCTGTGTGCCTGTGTTTGCGCTACGCTGCAAAAGCTCAGACGGGCAGCTGTCCGCCGCCGGATTATTTGGCAGAAATTCCCTGGCCAGCCATAGTAGCTGCGCAAAAAGAAGCTCTCTGCCGGGGAAGTTTCCAAATCCTCTTTTGCCGCGGAGTGCAACCCAAATAAAACCCACGGCAACCTGTCTACCCAATTTGCATCCGTCAGTGAAGCCCTCAGTGCTGCTTTCAGTGAACTATGGAAACGCTCGCATAACCCATTGGCCTGTGGGTTGTACACGGTTGTGTCATGATTTCCTTTGTTTTTTCTTTTGAATTCTTGGATGGACCGTCAGTGAACCCCTCAGTGCTGCTTCCAGTGATCTATGAAAATGCCCGCAGCCTGGGAGTTTGCAGATGCAGGAGATGGACACAACACCAACACTTCAGTTTATTACCTCCGCCAAGGAGGTAATGCTTTTACTACTGAACCACTAATCCTATCATTGTGAATCCAATTGCTAGTCATATGTTTTCATGGCCAAGGAATCTGAAAATGTACACACAAACACTGTATGGGGGGGAACTGTGGCGCTTGGCGGAGGTCTGCGCTCTCCGAGTGCTTTTCTAGTTTATCCTTAAATGCTTCTGTGCAACTAAATAAAATGTTTTTTTTTAATTCTCCCAAACAAATACTTGTTTATGTTATGGTTCGAGCGCCAATCTCGTCCGCGCTCGAGCCATGCACCATTCCTGGCCATCTGGCGGCTGTGTGCCCCTTTTGCTCTCCGAGCTTTTATTGTGACAGCGCTCGGAGAGGCTTCCGGCTGTCAAAGCTGTCAGCTGTGTCACATTTCGTCTCATCAGCTGCTCCTTACTTAAGAGGGCAGTTGGGCGCAAAATGTGCGGCAGTCTCGTCAAAAACCTGTTCATTGTTGGACGTTATTGAGCACTCCCTTGTTCGGACGCTGACCCTTATTCCTATCTATAAGACCTATCTTATTCCTATCTATATTCGTAAGTGTGTTTCCTTGAGTATTCATTTCTCATTGTCATTGTCTGTATTCCGTTGCAGTGTGTTTTAGTCCCCCGTGGCTGGTTATTTTGTTCCTTTTCTGTTCTTTTAATAAACCGTGCAAACTCACCGGTGACTTGTGGCGTCTTATGATGGCTCGCGAGGGCCATCCATGAGAGTAGACTGCCGCCAGACTGAGACGCCAGTCCCGGTGAGTTTTGTCTAAATTGGACTTTGGTTTTCCCTGTCTGGGTACCTGTGTGCTGGGAGGTATGTCATCACGCAGGGGCTGCACTCGGAGCCTGGGCTACGAGCTGGTGGAGGCCCTGGACTACATAGATGGGACTATCTTCACGGTAGGCCTCTACGACACTCCCAGCGATGTACGCTGGCACCTGGACCTTGCTGAGGATATTATTAATCGCCTTCCCCGCTATTCCAACCACCCAGAAGTTACGGTGAGGAAGGCTGAGATCGCTGTGCAGCGGGAGAGACTCCGTGGGCTGGAGGGAAACCCTGGCAGGAAGCCGAAGAGGAGGTATCCCCGCTCCTCGCTTCAGGATCCCATTCCTGTCTTCGCTCCAGGCCAGGAGTTCGCACTGCCCAGGGGTGATCCCCGAAAGAGTGTGTTGTCAGTCGGAATTCCCCCAGAGACGCTACGTCCGACAGCTATTCCCATCAGGGACCGAGTGGCAGCTGCCCACTCCGCCGGTCACCCTACGCAGGTGATAAAACATGTGACGGTGGCAGTCAGGCTGGTGGAGAGGAATCCAGCGTTGAAGGACTATCCAGAGTTCGCTGACCTGCTCGCTTCTGTTTACGCACAGGAGCGGCGCTTCCCGAATCTCTCCTTCGCCTCGCCCTCTGCCGGTAACCGTTGTCACACCACTAACTCTAAGCCTCAGCAATAACCCCATCCGGATCCTGTTACGGGTCGTCACAAGGACTCTAACTTTCTGACAGCTGCCACTCCTATGTCTCGTCAGGAGGGAATTCCCGCAGCCTCTCTCCCAGGGTCACCTCCTCCTGCTGTTCCGTCAGTTCCTGGAGCCCGGATCGCTTCGGCTGTCACCCCCTCCTCCTCGACGTCATCTTCGGCTCCTGTGAGGGTTATGAGTCCTGCTTCGGCGACGCCTGTCGTGGATCCACCGCGAGCGGCTCCTCCTCGTCCTCCCAGGGGGCCCTCCATCACCATCCAGCGGGGCAAGGGAGAATCGAAGTCCACTGCAGCTGGTTCCATTGGGCCTCCTCGGATCAGGCAAGTAACTTTTCATTCAGTTTCCATATTAGATGAATTGTCTTGCTTGAGTCCTGGGGGCGGAGTTCGGGGTTCACAGTCCCCTGAACTCCCTCCACCTGCTGCAGCAAATAGTAATGGACCTGCTACCTCTGTGTCTTCCCCCTCTGAGCGTTCCGCGGTGCCAGGCCTACACCGCCGGACGAGGTGGGAGCCTGCGGCCCTGGATAGCCTGGTTCCAGCCCTGCAGCCACGTCACGGGCAGAGGAGGAGAGCGGATTGCAGTTTGGAGCCTGCGCCGGCGATGAAGCGTCCCCGGGTCTCCACGGAAGAGCGGTCCAACCCAGCAGGTCGAGGAACCCCTGCCACCACGCCGTGCAGGTTGTCAGCGTGGACGTCAGCGTTGGAGGTTCCTCAGGCTGTGAAGAACATCATGCCGGCTGCGGAGCCCACCACAGCCGAGTGGGAGCCTAGCAACGACCTTCTTCGTCCTGGACGGCGACATAACTCGAGTGCAGGCAAGTGCTCTATTTTGTCTTCCTTCTATCAATTCTGGAGCATTTTTGCCTGCCTCTCGGGGAGACGAGCCAGGTGCAGCCGTCCGCTGCATCCGAGCCCGTCTCTCTGGGCTCTGTCGCTACCGGTGATCCTGATCCCGGTTCTTTTCCTTTTCCTGAGTCTCCTCCCAGGATCACCGGTGCGGAGTCATTCTCGGTCGCTGTGTGGGAGGTTCCAGGTTCAGGGTTGGAGGTCATTTCTGGTGCTGCGCCGACCCAGTCGGGGTCCATCACGGGTGCGGCACTGATCCAATCGGGGTCCGACGTGGGTGTCGACGATACCCAATCGGGGTCCATTGCGGTTACTGCTCCGGCCCAATCGGGGTCCGTCGTGGGTGCCGCGCTGACCCGATCGGGGTCCAACGGGGGTGCAGCGCCGGTTCGGTCCAAGGTCGGTGAGGGAGCTGCAGATCCTCTGCCGCCTGATGCTAGACTGGCTCATCACCTTCATCATCTTCACCGTCACCTTTCCCCCGATTCATCTTCACCGGGGGGCCATTAGGGTTCTCAATGATCGGCTCGGCTCTCCCTCGTTTTTCTCCTTTCCAGGGAGGCCGTCTTCAATTTCTCCCCTGCGGTCCTAGGGATTGGGTGATGCGGGTCGGCCGCCTGGAGGACTGCCCCGCCTGTTCGGCGATCTGGCCCGGCCGCCAGAGGAATTGTGTTTCATGGCATGGGACTGGGGTAGACTGCCTGAACTGTTCCTTTTCCCCCTGCCAGCAACATGGACGCTAGATGCAGGGCGGCCCCCCGAACGATCGGCTTTCATGCCGTGGTGCTTAGACTGCCGTCATCCCTGGCGATCTGTTCTGTTCTCCTGTAACCTTTTGGGATGTGCGGGGGTCTTATGTACAAGATTGTGTATGTATGAAATTGCACATGTCACCGCTTCCTGGCGAGTGTTTTTTTGTTTTTCCCTCTGTTTTAATGTCCATTCGTTGCCTTTACAAGTTTGTGTGTATGGATTTAAAACTGCAGGGTTTCAACATTTGTATTGTTTTTTTTTTCCTCTCCCCCCTTTACTTTGTTAGGGGATGATATGTTTTTTCCCTCGAAACTATGTATCTTGGTTGTTTGACCCGAGTTTCTGTTTATGGCCGATGGGCTTAGTGTTCCTTATTTGGGTGTATTATCCCGCCTGTGGGTACATTATGGGGTATTTCTGGTTTTTTTTTTTCTCCTACTGTGTAATTGCCTCATTTGTTCCCTGTATCCATCTTGGTTTTTCTTTTTTTTTCCTCTCTTGCTGGCTTTCACCCTCCAGACCTGTGCCCCCATCTGCCCACCCTGGGGGGAGGGTGGGGGGCTGGGGTGTCATAGGGCGTTCATAGTTTGCCCTTGGGGGGGAGGTACTGTTATGGTTCGAGTGCCGATCTCGTCCGCGCTCGAGCCATGCACCATTCCCAGCCATCTGGCAGCTGTGTGCCCCTTTTGCTCTCTGAGCTTTTATTGTGACAGCGCTTGGAGGGGCTTCCGGCTGTCAAAGCTGTCAGCTGTGTCACATTTCGTCTCATCAGCAGC
Organism: Pholidichthys leucotaenia; assembly: GCA_020510985.1. Classification (NCBI taxonomy): domain Eukaryota; kingdom Metazoa; phylum Chordata; class Actinopteri; order Cichliformes; family Pholidichthyidae; genus Pholidichthys; species Pholidichthys leucotaenia. The sequence goes on along the minus strand of CM035840.1, from coordinate 326,765,173 downwards.
TCCTTACTTAAGAGGGCAGTTGGGAGCGAAATGTGCGGCAGTCTCGTCAAAAACCTATTCATTGTTGGACGTTATCGAGCACTCCCTTGTTCGGACGCTGACCCTTATTCCTCTATATTCGTAAGTGTGTTTCCTTTAGTATTCATTTGCCATTGTCATTGTCTGTATTCCGTTGCAGTGTGTCTTAGCTCCCCGTGGCTGGTTATTTTGCCCTTTTCTGTTCTTTTAATAAACCGTGCAAACTCACCAGTGACTTGTGGAGTCTTATGATGGCTCGCGAGGGCCATCCATGACAGTTTCTGTGCTTCTTTTTTTGAAACTGGTGAATGTTTTTTAACCACATTAATCATAGTGATGCAACTTTGTGTGAATATACTAGGGGTGTTTTTGTCAACACTGTGCAACGTGTCATTTGTTATTACAGAAGATAAAAAAAACTATTGTTATTCAAAGAAGTAAGTACGCTGTTATTTCAAATTATTATTTTTTTTTTCAGAATCTGGTAACCCTAATGCCGGTAATGCAGTACGGTGCAAAGTGTCTGACGCCTTCAAGAACCAGCCAAAGACCCGAGGTAACTCTTTTAAAAGTCGATAGTAACTGAGACATGATGCTGCGTGTTAGCTTTAGTTCTTTATCGTTGTTTTAACTGTAGAGTTGTGTTGATTCTTAGAATCTGGTAGACATGGCCCACTAAACTTCTCTCCCAAAAAGCAGGAAGGAATAAACACCAATGTTCTGACCTCAGATTTCTCCGAATGAACGAGAAGTCTTTGAAAGCAAATCTTGTGACATTTGAGTTGCTGGCAGAGAAAAAAGTTAGCAACTTCAGGAGCCGAAAATGCCAACTTCGTGGTTGGAAGTACTAGAAATACAGTCCTAAATCAGATTTGCCTCAACAAAATGAATGCACTATATGAGTAGAATGAATGGGGTTACAGCCTGCTGAGTGAAAAACAAGATGTCACTAAAAGCCAAAGGTTCCAAATCTTCCGCACAGTACCTTTAGACTCCGGCGTCATTTCAAATACACGATGATAATAGCCTCAGTAGTAGCATTTGGTGAAAAATTGGCCTTTATTTTTTTTGATATTTTTCTTTTACACCTAACACTGATACAAGCAATACTTTCCGCCCCCTTGCAGGATGACAAACATTAGGATGAGACTTAGGCCATAAGAAAAAACCCTTAACATCAGAATGGGCCTTAGGTCCCTGACCAAAAAAATTTGCGTCGTCTTTGCGGACAACTTAATTGAACCGCGTGCTGTGATAGACATAAGTTGCAAGTTTTGTTATTGTACAAAATCAAAAAAGAAATCTACATTGCGAAGCTTGGTCCTTTGTGAAATGTGGTGTTGTTGGAGAAAAAATATTGCTTGGATCATAGGGGAAAAAACTTTTAAATAGCACGAAACTGTTTGAATGACTGACCGAGGCTGAAAAATGCAAACAGCTTTCTGACTCCAGGAGACACTGTTATGGTGTTGCTGAGGGGAGGGAAGGGAGGGGAGGCTTTGTTAGTGGTGTGTGAGATTTGAAAATTATTAAACGGCTCACATAGAATCGGTGTATTTTAAGTTGATTAAATACATAGACAGAAGTACTTTTTGGGAGAGCCAAGATGTTGATCCGATAAAGCGTTCATTTTTAGTTGTTTAAAACTTATATTAGTTAAACTGATATTTTCAGAATTCAGTTTGTGTTTTTCTCTGAGCCTGAATGTGTCAGGAAATAATTTACTGTTTTTATGACAAAGGTTTTGTGAAAAAGTAAACTCATCGAGTAAGATTCTGCTATACTGTGACGTAGACGAGGTTCACACAAAGAAGAGGAGCAGATGGTTGTGACGAACAGGTTTTATTCAACACCACCAACCAACACCCACACTCTGAACACAGACAGGAGGGGAGGTCATTCTCCCAGGGCCCCATTTCAATCATGGTTACACACACATGATACATCTTGCCCTAATCCGGCCTATAAACACTGATGGGTCATTATAACGCAGTTATAATGACCCAGCAGTATAATAACTCAGTAATAACATTTAATACACACACAGTAACGTTCTCTGCTGACAAAGCATGCTGGGAAATCCCTGCCCCCCCTTAACACAGCCCCAACATTACACTGCCCCCCCCCCGGACTGGTTTCTGTCCCCAGAAAAATCAAAGTCCATCCCAGAAGTCCAACGCGAATCAGTCCAGGTGTTGGGGCGGCTTCGATGCCGACGACCAGCACATCCAACAGCTTCAGTAGGACTACCCACAGTCCCTCCCCTGGCAGCGGGAGTCACGACTCCCACCGCTGCCAGGACCTCCCAGGCGGCCGCTGGCCCGCGTCCAGGCATCCAGCCCCTGCCGAGCCCGGGAAAAGACTGGATCTGTCCTGCTCGCTCCGCTGTTGCTGCACGCCGAGGGCCTCTGTGACGTCACCGCCGGGGGAAGCATCTGCGGGAGGCGGCCTTTCCCCGTCCATGCCACCTCGCTCTAATTTAACGTTGGCGAGAGGCCAGTTTCTCGCGGGGTGGGCGCGGGGCAGTGCCGTACGATGTGCCCTGGCTCTACGCAGCGGAAGCACCCTTCCTCGCGTTGCCGCGGCCGTCTCCTCCGTGGATGCGCCGCCGTGGTCTGCCGTAACTCCTCCTCCTCCCCCTCGTTGTCAGCACGGCGGTTTCCTCTGGTGACCAGTCGTTCAGCACGGCAGCCAACTCGACCTGGGCCAGGTGGTCATCTAACAGGTTCTCGCCGTTGTAGCGGGGAATCTTGGCCCGCTGCCGGATGGATGGGACGGTCGATCACCGCTCCTGATCGCCCTGGAATCGCCAGCCCGTCCCGGGCCCTAATCAACTTAGGGCGAGAAGCGGGGCTGGTTTGCTCTGCTTGGCCCACTCTGCCTTGAAAAAGGCGGAAAGCGGGGTACGCTGGTCCGTCCATCGCGGCGAGCCACTCCGGGGGTCGGCGCCTCAGCTCTGCGCTCCGTTCCCAGCTGGGCGATGAACCGCCCCGGCCGCTGTACCTCCGCCTGGGTCCTGGCCACCATCTTGCTCCATCCCACTTCTGACACCAGTGTGATGTAGGCAAGGTTCACACAAAGAAGAGGAGCAGATAGTTGTGACGAACAGGCTTTATTCAACACCACCACCCAACACCCACACTCTGAGCACAGACAGGAGGGGAGGTCATTCTCCCAGACCCCCATTTCAATCATGGTTACACACACATGATACATCTTGCCCTAATCCTGCCTATAAACACTGATGGGTCATTATAACGCAGTTATAATGACCCAGCAGTATAATAACTCAGTAATAACATTTAATACACACAGTAACATTCTCTGCTGGCAAAGCATGATGGGAAATCCCTGCCCCCCCTTAACACGGCCCCGATGTTACAGTACTTATGCCTTTTTTTTCCACGTTAATCAGGTTGAAGCAACTTTGGTTGACTACAACAAGCAGGAGAATGAAATAAATACATGAAACAATTCTGTAAGCACCCAAACAAAGAAAAAACTGAAGCGTGTCAATAGAAACGATATAATTGTGTGTAACAGTCACAGCGTATAAAATGCTTGAGGTAAATTTATTAAACATCAGCTTGTATTTTCTACCATCACCTCCGATTAACCACAAAAAGGTTGCAGGCATGAAAACAAAATGTAAAATACTAACCGTAGCACTGTGATAGACTAAACTGATGCTTTATAAGTTTGACTGCATCATCCCAGGTATGCACGAGCGCTTGATGAAAACCGTGAGCGTTTGGCGATTACAAAACTTATATCAGGTATTTAATATACTGTAGCGTCCACCAGACACGTAAAAAAAAAAAATACATGAAGAGGTTGCCGATTTAAGACCTTTATTTAAGACCTTTATTTACACGGTGAGTCCTCGTGGTGGGGGTGGCCGGTCAGAACATAAAACACCCGTTCTGGCTGGCTGACATCCAAGACCCCTGTATTATTGGACTAGACCTGCTCACAGCCTGGAACGCCAAGATAGACACCGCCGGACTGTCCCTCCAGCTGGGAGACCGGACCATCACGCTCCACAGCAGAACCCAGAGAAGGAACACGGGGGCCTGCGCGATCAAGGGACCGCAAGGACCGGACACCATGACGCCACCAGCGCGGGCAGAGAAAGCACGACCACACACAAGGACAGCAAGGGGAGGGGTCAACGTGTCAGCAGAGACGCAGCAGGCGGTCAAGGAATTATTTCAGAGGAGCTGCAGCGGGCTGGAGCCGGGACAGAGACGCCAGCTGCGGGAGCTATTGGACTGTTATATGGGTGTCTTTGCCGCGAAGGATGAGGAATGCAGCCGGACCGGTTTGGTGCAGCACGAGATCGACACCGGTGAGACCAGGCCGATTCGACTCTGCCCACGCTGGCTGCCCTTTTCAAGGTGGGCAGCAGCAGAACAAAAAGTACAAGAAATGCTGGAGGCAGACATCATTGAGCCCTCCAGCAGCCCCTGGGCGGCACCGGTGGTGCTGGTCAAGAGAAGGACGGGTCGTGGCGGTTCTGTGTGGATTACCGGCGCCTGAATGACGTCACCCGGAAGGATTCCTACCCCCTGCCCCGCATCGATAATGCGCTGGACCACATCACCGGCTCCAGCTGGTTCAGCTCACTGGATCTACACAGCGGCTATTGGCAGGTAGAGCTGTCACCCGAGGCCCACCAAAAAACAGCCTTCTCCATTGGGCAGGGACTGTATCAGTTTAAAGTGATGCCTTTTGGACTTTGCAACGCCCCGGCCACCTTTGAGCGCTTGATGGAGCGAGTGCTGGCTCACGTGCCCCGGAGTCGCTGTGTTGTTTACTTGGACGACCTACTGGTGCATGCAGCTGATTTTGACAGCGCCCTGTCAAATCTCCGAGAGGTACTGGACACCATCCGACAGGCAGGGCTACGGTTACACCCTAGAAAATTCCACCTATTCCGGCGGGAGACCACCTTCCTGGGCCACGTTGTCAGCGCAGCAGGAGTCGCCACCGACTCAGAAAAAGTGGCGGCGGTGAGAGACTGGCCAGTGCCGCGGAACATGGGAGAACTGAGGAGTTTTCTCGGATTGGCCTCCTATTATAGAAGGTTTGTGAAAAACTTTGCCGCCATCGCCAGCCCGCTGCACCAGCTGACGCAGAAAGGACGCATGTGTCAGTGAAGTGCGAATTGTGCTGCTGCTTTCTCCCAGCTTCACGCGGCGCTCATCAGAGCCCCCGTCCTGCAGTATCCTGACCCGAACCGCCCGTTCATCGTGGACACGGACACCAGCAACCAGGGCATCGGGGCGGTGCTATCCCAGGAGGGAGAGCAGGGAGAACAGGCAGTCGCTTTTTTCAGCCGCACTCTCAGCAGAGCTGAGAGGAATAACTGTGTGACTCACAGAGAGCTGTTGGCTGTCATACAAGGACTGCGTCATTTCTGCCCGTATGTGTACGGGGGGAGGTTCCAGCTCAGGACGGATCACGCTTCCCTGACCTGGTTATTGAACTTCAAAGAGCCGGATAGACAGTTGGCAAGATGGCTGGAGGCACTGCAGGATTATAATTTTCAGATTGTGCATCGGGCAGGCCGCCTCCATGCCAACGCTGACGCGCTGTCTTGGCGCCCTTGTGCGACAGAGGAGTGTCGTCACTACCAATGGGCTGAAGATCGAGACCAAGCTGTCCCACGGGCTGCTGCTCTCTAGACCGCTGCGAGCAGAAATAACGCAGCAATGCGCAGCCCCTCCTCTGGTGATCAAGCAGCCTCCCTCAGCGATGACGTCACAGAGGTCCTTGGCACGCAGCAGCTGCAGAGCGAGCAGGATAGAGACCCTGTCATTTCTCAGGTTCGGCAGTGGCTGGACGCAGGACAGCGGCCCGCCTGGGAGATTGTGTCAGCACTGGACCCAGAGACTAAGGCCCTGCATTCCCAGTGGGCCAATTTCTGCTGCCACGAGGGCGTGGTGTATCGACAGTGGCAGACTCCAGCTGGGCAGCGGCACGTCTGGCAGCCGCTGGTTCCTCGTCGACTCCGGCCCAACATAGTCCAGCTGGTTCATGGGGCAGTAGGAGCGGGCCACTTCGGGGTGACAAAGACGCTGCAGCGCCTTCGAGCCCGGTTCTACTGGCCCGGTTGTCATCAAGACGTGGAGCTCCACGTCCACTGCTGCGACACCTGCACAGCTCAGAAAGGGCCAACTCAGTGATCCCACGCTCCCCTGCAGCAGTACCGGGTGGGAGCACCGATGGAGCGGGTAGGAGTGGACATCCTGGGCCCTTTCCCGACCACGGACCGGGGGAACTGCTACGTGCTGGTCGCAATGGATTACTTCACTAAGTGGCCAGAGGCGTACGCGGTCCCGGACCAGAGCGCCGCTACGACGGCATCAAAGCTGGTGGACGAAATGTTCTGTCGGTTTGGCACACCGGAGGAGCTGCACAGCGATCAGGGTCAGAATTTTGAGGCGGAGGTCTTTGGAGAGGTCTGCAAGCGGCTGGGCATCCGGAAGACCCGGACCACCCCACTGCATCCACAGAGCGACGGCCTGGTCAAACGATTCAACCGGACCCTCACCACCCAGCTTGCTATCCTAGTGGACCAGCGACAGCGAGACTGGGACCTGTATCTGCCTTTTGTTTTGTGGGCGTTCCGGACGGCAGCTCAGGAAACTACTCGGAGCACCCCTGCAGCACTCATGTTTGGACGCGAGCTGCGCACACCGGTAGATTTTCCCTCCACCCCCGAGCCGGAGGTGGAGGGAAAACCCGGGTTGGATTATTTGTTTTGTTTAAAAGAATGCCTCCACACAGTACATGAACTGGCTCGGGAGGCGCTGGCAGCGGCGGGGGGTCGGCAGAAGCGAGTGTATGACTCCCACTGCTAGGGGAGGGACTTTGCACCGGGAGATCGAGTCTAGGTTTTCTGCCCTGAGAGAAGAAGAGGACAATCACCGAAGTTGGCGAGCCACTGGTCGGGACCATGCGTGGTTCTGCAGAGACTGTCGGATGTGATGTACAGGGTGAGATTAAAAAAAAGGGACAGGGTCGTGGTGCTCCACCGTGACCGTCTCGCCCCGTATCAGCCATATCAGCCATCTGCCCCTCTAGTGGTCAAACCGGAGCTTTCATCCTGACCAGATACTCTGACCGAGACTCAGATGGATGCTAGGGGGCCTGTACGTGCTGGTCGTCGGCATCGAAGGCCGCACCGACACCTGGACGAGTTCGTATTGGACTTTTGAATTGGACTTTAATTTTTCTGGGGACAGAAACCAGTCCGGGGGGGGGGGGCAGTGTAACGTCGGGGCTGTATTGGGGGGGGGGGATCAGGGATTTCCCCAGCATGCTTTGCAACAGTGGACGTTATTTTGTGTGTTTGCTTAAATGTTATTACTGAGTTATTATGCTGCTGGGTCATTATAACTGCGTTATAATGACCCAGCAGTGTTTTTATAGGCAGGAGTAGGGTAAGGTGTATCATGTGTTGTATAACCATGATTGAAACAGAGGTCTGGGAGAATGACCTCCCCTCCTGTCTGTGCTCAGGGTGTGTGTGAATAAAAACCTGTTCGTCACAACTATCTGCTCCTCTTCTTTGTGTGAACCTCGCCTGCGTCACAGTATCAATAATGTTTAGTACAACTGCACTGTTCATTTGTTTGTAAGGGGGTAAACTGACACATTCAGCAGGGGATCAAAAAATTATTTCCCCCACTGAAAAAAATCTCTGGGATAGCCATCAAAACTATATTTAATGATTCAAAAGGAGGAGGAGGAGGAGGAGGCGCGTGGATGTGTTGAGGAGAGTTGGGGATGGGGGGGGCATGTATAAGGCCGTGTGCTCATTAAGTACGAAGTCTCTGAACCGTACAAATTTGTATTGTGATCGATCATTATGGTCCTGGTCATGATTAGTGTGGGCGCATATGTGGCGAATGAGTTGGGTGAAGGGTCAGAAGTTGGATATGAGAGCAACATGCGGGTGATGCGGGTTTTTAAAGCATTTTGAGCGCGCGCGCGCGCGCGCGTGTGTGTGTGTGTGTGTGTGTGTGTGTGTGTGTGTGTGTGTGTGTGTTTTGGACAATCTGTCAAAAATTTCATGTTGTGGAGAGATGAATAATCAGGCCGAGCGTTCAGAGCAGATGAAACTTTATTCTCTCCACATCCACCAGAATCCAAAACATTAAAGCACAGGTTGCAGGCACTCTCTTTTATATTAACACTCCCCCGCTACCTGAGGTGCTGTATTGACATATCAACCCCCCCATGACAATTCCCCTTGTCCCCCAGCACCTTTGATCTTCCATGCCCTTCAGTCTGAGGGAAAACTACTGAGGGAAAACTGGCTTCCCTCACCACACCCCGCTGCTGTAATGGGGGTCTTGGCTCCGAGGCACTGCTGTGCTGGTGGGGGGTTCCTGGGGGTGCATCCGTCTGTGGGGGGGACAATGGGGGGGGGCCTTCAGCATGCTCGTGTGACTGATCTGACGAGTCATTTACCGCGGGAGTTCTCAGTGGGGGTCTTCCGCGCCGAGGAGCTCGGGCCAACACCACCTGTTTGTCTGCTAAAACAAAGGCAGGCTTAAGCCTGTCAATACAGATTGTCTCCCGGCGACCCCCCAAGTCTTAACACAAAATGTTTGTCACCGGGTTGCAGCACTCTGAGCGAGCCATCGTAGGGCGGGTGTAATGGGGTCCGGTGGGCATCGTCCCTGACAAATACGAACAACGCGTCCTTCAAGGCCTTTGGCACAAAAGCGCGGGGAAAACAGTGGTGGGCCGGGCCAGGTAGTGTCCCTGCCCCTGCGCTACGCTGTGAACACAGGGACGGATCAGTATTCGGCGCGGGGTTATCCGGCAAAAATTCCCCGGGGAGCTGCAGCGGCTGGGAAAAAAACCAGCTCTGCTGGGGAGGCCGCCAAATCCTCCTTTGGTGCTGAACACAACCCTAATAGAACCCACGGCAACTGGTCTACCCAATTTGCATCCGTAAGCGAAGCCCTGAGCGCTGCTTTAAGCGATCTATGGAAATGCTCACATAACCCATTGGCCTGGGGATTGTACGCGGTCGTGCGATGAATTGTGATGCCCAGGCTCCTGGTCATGGTGGACCAGAGGTTGGAAACAAACTGCGGGCCCTGATCGGATGTGATGTCTGAAGGGGCGCCTAAACGTGCCACCCATGTTGTCAAAAAAGAGCGTGCAACTTCTGCGGACGCGGTGGAAGCTAGCGGGACAGCTTAGGGTCAGCGCGTGGTGCAGTCCACCACTGTCAGGAGGTGCGTGAACCCCTGTGATGGCAGGAGGGGGCCCACGAGGTCCACGTGAACGTGGTTGAATCGCTTAGCCGGGATATGGAACGGCTCCAAGGGGGCCTTTGTGTGCCTGTGCACTTTAGCTCGTTGGCACGCTACGCAGGCTGCCGCCCACTGTTTCACCTGTCTGCGCAGGCTCGGCCAGATGAACTTTGCTCCCACTATTTTGACTGACGTGCGCTAGGGAGTGAACCGACTCAAAAACGCGGCGGCGCCAAGCACATGGGACCACCGGGCATGGGCGGCCCGTGGAGACGTCACAAATTAGGGGGCACCTCCCATCCTGCAGTACTCTGCTTTCTAGCCTTGACCCTGTTGGTCCAGACTGGAGCGCGCAAACATCCGCATCGCCAATCTGCTCAGCGGCCATGGCTGTGTAATCTATCCCCATGTAGACTGGGGCCACTAATGCGTGCGAGAGGCAATCCGTCACCATGTTGAATTTACCGGCCACATGCTGATTGTCGGTCGTAAACTCCGAGATCACGGCCAGCTGTCTCTGCTGCCAGCCCGACCATGATTCCGAAACCTTGGCCATCGCGTATGTTAGCGGCTTGTGGTCCATGAACGCAGTAAAGGTGCGCCCTTCCAGCCAGAACTGGAAGTGGCGTATGGCCAGGTGGAGAGCCAGTAACTCTCTGTCGAACGCTCTGTATTTACGCTCACTGTGGCTCAAAGACCTGCTAAAAAAGGCAAGCAGCTGCCAAGAACCGGTGATGCGCTACTCCATGATGGCCCCTATGGCCATGTCCGAGGCGTCGGTAGTGAGCGCTTTCCGAGCTGCCGGGTCTGGGTGCTCCAGCATTGCAGCGTTCGCCAGGGCTGTTTTAACCTCGGAAAACGCCTGCTCTCGCTCAGGAGTCCAGTCGACTCTGTCTGCCGGTTTTGGTTTCTTAGGCGCGGTGTACAATGGCTGCATGAGCTGGGCTGCACGGGGGAGGAAACGGTTATAAAAGTTAACAATCCCCAAAAACTCCTGCAGCGCCCTGACCGTCTGAGGCTGGGGAAAATTTGCCACGGCGCGCACCTTGTCCGGCAAAGGTATCATGCCCTCTGGTGAGATGCGGTGGCCCAAAAAATTGATTCCCGTCACCCCAAACTGGCACTTCGCCTGGATGATTATTAACCCATGCTCCTCCAACCTCTGGAAAACTGCCCTGAGGTGGGCTACGTGTTCGTCCTCGGACGCGCTGGCCACCAGGATGTCGTCCAGGTAGACGAACACAAACGGCAGATCGCGCAACACCGCATCCATCATGCGTTGGAATGTCTGCACCACGCCCTTTAACCAGAGAGGCATGCATAAAAACTCAAACAGACCAAACGAGGTTATTACTACCATTTTAGGTATGTCCTCAGCGCGCACCGGGACCTGGTGGTAACCGTGGACCAGGTCTATCTTGGAAAAAATGCGCGCCCCGGTGAGGTGAACGGAAAAATCCTGAATATGGGGTATCGGGTAGCGGTCGTGCTCTGTGGCGTTGTTCAATCTGCGGAAATCTCCGCAAGGTCGCCACGATCCCTCAGCCTTAGGAACCATATTTAGCGGGCATGCCCATGGGCTGTTTGAGTCTGATGATGCCCAACTTTTCCAAGTTGGCAAACTCCTCGCGCGCTATGGCCAGTTTAGCTGTGTCCAGGCGTCGAGGTCGTGCGAAAACGGGCAGCCCCGTGGTGGTAATGAAGTGCACCACCCCGTGTTTAGTGACGGTTGCCAAAAACGTTGGGACCGTGAGTTCTGGGAACTGGGTGAGTATTGTGTGGAACTTACCCCCTGGAGCTGTGACGTTGTCTAGTGTTGTGGGCCCGGCTCCTCGAGCTGTACAGGGGAGAGAATCAAAAGACATTGCGTTAATCAGGCATCTGTTAGCAACACTGACTAGTAGTCCGTGTGCACACAAAAAAATCAGCGCCCAAAATGAGGAGGCTGCATGCCGCTATGACGAATGTCCATTGGTATGTACGGCCGTGCAAGGATACAGTCAGTGTCCTTTCACCAAAAGTCTTAATGTCTGAGCCGTTTGCGGCCGTCAGTTCGGGGCCGCTAGCTCCCGCCAGCCGGTTAGCATAGGACGGCAGGATGAGACTCTTTTGGGAGTCGGAGTCCAGGAGGAACCATCTCCCCGAGCGTGAGTCTGTCACAGAGCAGCTTGCTTGCTTCACCAGCGGTCGCAGCTGCTACCGACTGCCGGTCCTGGCGTTTCCCGAGCGCTTGAATTAGCATGGTGGCATACATCGGCGTGCGTCCTCTCCAAAATGGCGGTGGTAGAAACAGAGCATATCTCTCCGGTGCTTCTTGGCCTCCGCTGCAGCCACCGTCACTGGCTCCTCACTTCTGCTGGCCGTTTTGCTGGGTTCCGATGCCACTGTGTTCACTGTGAGGGCTCTGGTGGTGAGGATGATCCGACCTGCCTCTTGGGCTAGAGCCCAGTAGTTGCATGTGGCCAGCAGCAGCGAATTGGCAAGGACTGCTCTGGCCGCTGTCGGGAGGTTCCGGAGGAAAAGGTGGGCAAAGAGGAAATGCCCATCGTCTGTGCCCATCAACGCCAACATCTTCTCCATCAATTCGACCGCCGACCCATCTCCCAAGTCGGAGAGCGTCAGGAGCCTCTCCGCTCTCTCACAGTCCGAGAGCGTGTAGCACCGGGTCAGTGTGGTTTTGAGAGCACCGTACTTGTCGTGGGCTGGGGGCTGTTGGAGCAGGCTCGCCACCTGCTGGATTGTGATTGCGTCCAGTGCTGCAACTACGTAGTAGTATGAAAGGGTTAATGGAAAGTTAGAGTGCCAAAATAATAATTCTGTAGGCAATCTCCCATTATGCTCTACACAGATTCTATACATATTCTGTTTGCATTCTTATGAACAAATATGTTATGGTAAACTGATAAACAGGAATGAGGCAAAGCTATATAGCTCTCTCTCTCTCTCTCTCTCTCTCTCTCTCTCTCTCTCTCACTCTCTCTCTTTTTAGTCAGGTCTTTCACATTAGATACACACCTGGTTCCAACATTCAAGTAAACTGTTGATTGCACATTCTAGAACAGTGGCGTGAGCAGCGGATGGCCTATTCACGCCATAGTTAGATTAGCCAAACAGATAGTCACGTATAAGCCCATCCTATTGTACTGGGTTGGTCCAACCCGAGAAGATAAATTTATGTCGCACCCGGAAGTCGTGGTCAGTGTGGCGATGCTCCAGAGGGAGCTGCGTCATGCTGCACCCAATGCTGCTTGCTTTACTTGTGACTTCTAAATAAATGTTCCATCTTTAAATTGAAGAAATCTCCGACTTGGTCTTGGATCTTTCAATCAAAGAATCAGGTATTTTTCTAACAAGTATCTGGTGTTATCTGCCGTTATTCCCCGGAGCGCGAACTGGGCCTCGGTGTGAAGGAACCAAGACTTCGGGTCGTGTAGCCAAAAGTCTGGGAGTTTGACCGAAACGGTGCATGCGTTGCTGGCACTTCCCGTCTGGGTCGTCTCTGGGGTGTTCTCCCTCACATTCCATTGTGCATCAGGGGTCACCAGTGTGGAGAGATGAATAATCAGGCCGAGCATTCAGAGCAGATGAAACTTTATTCTCTCCCTCTCACATCTACCAGAATCCAAAACATTAAAGCATAGGTTGCAGGCACTCTCTTTTATATTAACACTCCCCCGCTTCTTGAGGTGCTGTATTGACATATCAACCCCCCATGACAATTCCCCTTGTCCCCCAGCACCTTTGATATTCCATGCTCTTCAGTCTGAGGGAAAACTACTGAAGGAAAACTACTGAGGGAAAACTGGCTTCCCACAATGTCACCGTTAAAAAAAACTCAATACACATAACACCGTTATGACCTTAAAACATATATGAACAACAGAATAGCATCATATTGGGTCCCAGGGCCTCTAGGGTCTGCCGAGGGTTTTTTGAGAGCCATTTCACCCGGCTGTATATTGTGTTAAAAGTCCTGCAAGGGCCAAGTTTGTAAAATCATCCACTTGTGTCATTTCATTACAAGAAATTCTCTGGGGTAGCAGTGGAAAAACTACATTTAATGATTCAAAAGCTTATTTTTTTCCTCCCATGATTTAGCCTATGTTTCTCTTTAAGCTCAATACATTTCATCCCCTGGTGAAATGTTTAACTCAAACAGGATTTGGATTTGTTTTATAGAACCAACACAGTAAAATAGATTTCTATTTCTTGTTTACATTATCAAACATATTTTCAACTCTAAAGCGATGGACTTGACTCAGTAAACAAAATTGTCACACATAATTTCTTTAATACTTAAAAATACTGTTGTATCATACTCACATAGGGTATCCAGTCATCCCTGAAAAGTCTAACTCAAACAGGATTTGGATTTGTTTTAGCACATTACTGCAAAGATTTCCACTTTTTTTACCCAACCACATAACTATGCTTTATAGTTAAAAACTTTAACAGTAGGGCTATGTGATGCATTACTTATGCAACAATTAACTTTAACCCAAATAGTAAGCTGAGTATTTTTTTTAATGTAAAAAATGGACAATCTGTTAAAACTTCTTGTCAATGTTAAAACCTAATTACGCATAACCCCTTAATGACCCTAACCCTATACGAACAATAGAGCTGTCAAAACTTCTTGTCTTCATTAAAAAAACTAATTACGCATCAGACCTTTATAACCTTAACCCTATACGAACAATAGAGCTGTCAAGTTCACTTAATTTGATGAGAAGTCCAGACACTTTTAATTAGGTCACAGGGGGGTCATGTCTGGGGGGGGGGGGTCATGTCTGGGAGGGGGGTGGTCAGGGGTCATCACGGGTCACTGCACCTGTCACAACTAATTAGCGAAGACAATAGGATGAATGAAAGTATATCCCTCCCTCTCTATTCATTATTACATTTTGACTAATTAAAATTACACAGCATAACAAAAATAACTTTTTGTAGGTTGTCTGTGTTTTTTCAACTGATTTAAGACAATTTTGCACCACTGATTCCGAAAATGACATCCGTTTCTCTTGATCAGGTCAGGTTTTTATGCTAAGTTGTAAGCAGTTGTACAGTAGTTGTGCAGTTGTACTGTAAATTGAATAGTAGACATTGATAAAGGTAAGTACATGTAAATTGAATGTTATGTCATTATTGTTCAAAATTCAGAGAATTTCAAGAAATAAAAAGAATTTTGCATCATATAAAGCAAAAATACCTGTACATGTAAATAAAAACGTAATAAACATGTGGCGATAGTTCAAAAAGTTGACCTGATTGAGCAAAATCAATGTGATTTATGGATTCAGCACATCAAAATTGTCCTAAATCAGCTAAAAAATCTTAGACAATAAATTTGGTGTTGACCAGTGTTATTAGAAATCAAATAAATTACATTAAGAGCCCACTTGCCTCTCCGATCCAATTTATTTATTATTTATTTTGTTTGTATGTGCCACCATCATGCACTTTTGCAGCTTTAATACATTTTTTTCAGACAAAACTAAGAAACTCAGCAGTAATTTAAACCAAAGAAACGATGGTCTGGTACACTTTTGTTTCCAATTAGCACAACTTAGCACCGTCATTTAGCATTTACCATTTTATAATTAGACATGGTGTTAACGTTACTTACCACCAATTAAAACAAGGTTAGCAAACTATCCTTTCTGATGCAGCACGATAGAAAACAGCCCCACATCCTCTCTGGCAAACACGAGTTGCGGGCTTGCCGTTATTTGACCAAACTGGGAGTTCAGAGTTAGCAACCGGAGAGCCTAGCCACACACCACACACGCTGTGCGCACTGTAGAGGGGAGATGCGGGGCGCTGACAAATAGTGTGGGGAGCTTTGCTCAAGAAACAGGATATGTGCATTTTAAATAACGATACAATCAAGTATTCTATGAAAGAGAGAGTGCTGACCCATCACACCCCGGCCACAAACTGTTTGAACTTCTATCTTCTGGTCGTCGTTACAGATCACTGAAGGTCAAAACCACCTGTCACAGGAACAGTTTCTTTCCTCAAGCCATCACTCTGATGAACTCCTAACATTCACCTAGTCCTACCTGTTGCTGTACTCATGACTTTTCATCTATTATTACATTGCACATAACTCTCACACTGCTTTTTACTTCATTCACATTATATCACTGAATCTGAGTTCACACTGAAATACTGTGTGACTGTATATTTTTTCATATATTTCTGCAAAGTGTGGTTAGTCTGAGTAAATAACTGTATATATTCCTGTATATATTTGCATCCTTTTATAGAAACGTGGACAGACTGTAATTTACTGTACATACTCTGTTGTCACTGAATCCTTATTTAAATCCTCCACCTGAACAACGAGAGCAAGTTTTTAGCCAAAGTCAAATTCCTTGTATGTGTTGTGCATACTTGGCCAATAAAGCTGATTCTGATTCTGATTCTGATAGACATTTTCATATTGCACAGCCCTACTGACTGGTATTTGGAACTGTTCATAATTCCCTCCACCTTGACTAAGGCCCCAATTCCAGCTGAAGAAAAACAGCCCAAAGCATGATGCTGCCACCACCATGCTTCACTGTAGGTATGATGTTCTTTTGGTGGTGAGCAGTGTTGTGTTTGTGCCAAATATCCCTTTTGGAATTATGGCCAAAAAGATCAACTTCAGTTTCATCTGACCATCATACATTTTCCCACATGCATTTGGGACATTTCAAATGTGTTTCTGCAAAATGCAGCCAGGCTTGGATGTTTTTCTTTGTAAGATAAGGCTTCCATCTTGCTACCCTACCCCATGGCCCAGACAAATGAAGAAGATGAGAGGTTGTTGTCACGTGTACTAAACAGTCAGTACTTGCCACAAATTCCTGCAGCTTCTTCAATGTTGCTGTCAGCCTCTTGGCAGCCTCTCTGACCAGTTTTCTTCTCGTCTTTTAATCAATTTTGGAGGGATGTCCAGTTCTTAGTAATATCACTGTTGTACCATATTTTCTCCACTTGATGATGACTGTGTTCCATGGTATATTTAATGCCTTGGAGATTCTTTTGTATCCTTCTCCTTACTGATACCTTTGAACAATGAGATCCCTCTGATGCTTTGGAAGCTCT
This sequence comes from Pholidichthys leucotaenia, assembly GCA_020510985.1. Taxonomy (NCBI): domain Eukaryota; kingdom Metazoa; phylum Chordata; class Actinopteri; order Cichliformes; family Pholidichthyidae; genus Pholidichthys; species Pholidichthys leucotaenia. Next base: position 326,748,782 of record CM035840.1, on the reverse strand, counting down.
CTGCGGATCATGGCTTGTACTGTAAGATGTGACTGCAAAAATGTCAGGAAAAGCCTTCTGGAACAGCTGAACTTAGAAATACCTTTCCAAATCAAATTCTTAGTTTAGATACGGTTACTCTTTCCCTTGATAATTCTGTGAGGAACCTTGGAGTTATTTTTGATCAAGATCTGTCCTTTAAGTCACATATTAAATTTGTATCTAAGACTGCCTTCATTTGCATAATATTGCCAAGATTAGGAGCATCTTGTCTCAAAGTAGCCATGTTTACATGGACACAAGTAACCGGATTAAAAGCCTTATCGGAATAAATATGCTTCATGTAAAAACGCCAAACTGAATATTCTGACCCGATCACACTCCTTCAGATCAAAATTTCCTTCTGATTGAGACACATGGGTTATGCAAATTGTTAATCCGATTGGTGTGCATATAAACACTTATTCCAAAGTTTGGGTACAAAATATACACTACCGTTCAAAAGTTTGGGGTCACCCAGACAATTTTGTGTTTTCCATGAAAAGTCACACTTTTATTTACCACCATGAGTTGTAAAATGAATAGAAAATATAGTCAAGACATTGACAAGGTTAGAAATAATGATTTGTATTTGAAATAATATTTTTTTTCCTTCAAACTTTGCTTTCGTCAAAGAATCCTCCATTTGCAGCAATTACAGCATTGCAGACCTTTGGCATTCTAGCTGTTAATTTGTTGAGGTAATCTGGAGAAATGTCACCCCACGCTTCTAGAAGCCCCTCCCACAAGTTGGATTGGCTGGATGGGCACTTCTTGCGTACCATACAGTCAAGCTGCTGCTCCCACAACAGCTCAATGGGGTTTAGATCTGGTGACTGCGCTGGCCACTCCATTACAGATAGAATACCAGCTGCCTGCTTCTTCTCTAAATAGTTCTTGCACAATTTGGAAGTGTGCTTTGGGTCATTGTCCTGTTGTAGGATGAAATTGGCTCCAATCAAGCACTGTCCACAGGGTATGGCAGGGCGTTGCAAAATGGAGTGATAGCCTTCCTTATTCAAAATCCCTTTTACCCTGAACAAATCTCCCACCTTACCAGCACCAAAGCAACCCCAGACCATCACGTTACCCCCACCTTGCTTGACAGATGGCGTCAGGCACTCTTCCAGCATCTTTTCAGCTGTTCTGCGTCTCACAAATGTTCTTCTGTGTGATCCAAACACCTCAAACTTCGATTTGTCCATCCATAACACTTTTTTCCAATCTTCCTCTGTCCAATGTTTGTGTTCTTTTGCCCATATTAATCTTTTTCTTTTATTGGCCAGTCTCAAATATGGCTTTTTCTTTGCCACTCTGCCCTGAAGGCCAGCATCCTGGAGTCGCCTCTTCACTGTAGATGTTGACACTGGCGTTTTGCGGGTACTATTTAATGAAGCTGCCAGTTGAGGACCTGTGAGACGTCTATTTCTCAAACTAGAGACTCTAATGTACTTATCTTCTTGCTCAGTTGTGCAGCGGGGCCTCCCACTTCTCTTTCTACTCTAGTTAGAGACTGTTTGTGCTGTTCTCTGAAGGGAGTAGTACACACCGTTGTAAGAAGTTTCTTGGCAATTTCTTGCATGGAATAGCCTTCATTTCTAAGAACAAGAACAGACTGTTGAGTTTCACATGAAAGTTCTCTTTTTCTGGCCATTTTGAGCGTTTAATCGACCCCACAATTGTGATGCTCCAGATACTCAACCTGCTCAAAGGAAGGTCAGTTTTATAGCTTCTCTAACCAGCTAAACTGTTTTCAGCTGTGCTACCCTGATTGCACAAGGGTTTTCTAATCATCCATTAGCCTTCTGATGCAATGAGCAAACACATCGTACCATTAGAACACTGGAGTGATAGTTGCTGGAAATGGACCTCTATACACCTATGTAGATATTGCACCAAAAACCAGACATTTGCAGCTAGAATAGTCATTTACCACATTAGCAATGTATAGAGTGTATTTATGATTAGTTTAAAGTTATCTTCACTGAAAAAAAAACAGTGTTTTTCTTTCAAAAATAAGGAAATTTCTAAGTGACCCCAAACTTTTGAACGGTAGTGTATTTATTGCGCATGTCTGTATGTCATCCACACATCGACGTGATGCATTTCCACCTTTAAAGCAGCTAGCGGAAGACAGGGCGAGAGTCAAACAGAACTGATCTGTATCGTCCTTCTGTCTCCCTTTGTTCGTCATACGCAAACGTATGTACTGCTGGGTTTGTAGGTTCATTACAGAGACCAGCAGAAGCAAAAGTACAGTCTGAATAGCACAATACAGGTCCATCTGAAAAAGAAAAAGACACGAAGTGGGTTTGTTTACATCTGGGCTCGCTCCCGGCGCGCATGCACGGCGCCGGGAGCGGAGCTCGTGATGGCGGTATGATACAATAAACTCTACATAAAATCTTCAACGCTGCCTTTATTTTATCATGCCGCTTCACTGGCGACTCGACGCGGAGCCAACACAGGCGAGCTACTCTCCGCAGCCACAGCTCATCATAGATGTTTATCGCGCCGTCTGCGCCGATCTCCACCAAGATTCCTGACCCCAGTGAAGCGACATGAAATAAAACAGCGTTGTTGAAGGTTTTATGTAGAGTTTATTGTATCATACCGCCATCACGAGCTCCGCTCCCGGTGCCGTGCATGCACGCCGGGAGCGAGCCCAGAGGCTCTCAGCAGAGAGACATAATGTGCGTCTGCAGCAGCAGCTGAAGAGTGAGTGAATGAGAGAGTGAGCATGGGTTACAGTGCAGTATATATACCCAACTACAACAATACATAAAAGAGCATTCCCCAGCAGTTGGTATGATCAAAGAGATTGCAGAACAGGCATGAGACATTTGCATTTGAGAGACATATTCATCTCGGTCTCTAGGTCACAGTAAGGACAGGATGCATGAACACAATGCATGAAAGGCACATTAACATCACAGAAGTGAACCAGAAGAAGCGGGGCTGCCTGTAGACATTAATACACACATTTCACTGTTCTGTTAGTTGCTCTAGCCAAGCGTTGTGTCTGTCCAGTCTGTTGTGGGGGTTACACCAACCCGCCACAACATCAGTGTTTCTTCTTCTTCTACCATTTCTGGAATGTCAGACAATTCTGCACGTCAAAATGATTTAGTCTGTTTAAACGTGTGACACATGTAAACGCACGTTAGGGCTGTGCCATATGACGATATACATATAAATTGGATGGCGATATAAAAATGTCTATCATTTCATAAAATACTCTATCGTTTATATTGTTACTTAAAATGCACACACTCTTGTTTATTCAGTAAAGCTCCTCACCACTACTTGTCAGCACCCTGTCTCTCTTTAGTGCGCACAGCAGAACAGGTGTGCCATAGGTGGCTAGGCTTCAGTCCGGTGGATGTTAATGCTAGCTCCAAACTACCGGTTCAGATAGCTGCTACTCCTGTTTGCCCAGGATGTGGGACTGTTTTCCATTGTGCTGTGTCAGAGAGGATAGTTCATTAACCTTGTTTTAATAGGAGGTAAGTAACATTAACACCATGTCTAATTATGACATGCTAAATGACGATGCTAAGTTGTGCTAACTGGAAACCGTAGCAGACTCTTTTTTGATTTAAATTACTGCCGAGTTTCTTAGTTTTGTCTGAAAAAAAATTTATTAAAGCTGCAAAAGTGCATTATGGTGGCACATACACGCAAAATAAATAATAAATATGTTAAAATGGGTCAGAGGAGCAAGTGGGCTCTTAATGTAATTTATTTGATTTCTAATCATTTTCATTAGTCAAGTATTGATAATGAATAAAGTTAGTCATCACATGTATTTTATTACATTACCTTTTGTGTCTTTGATTTTCAGATCATGACCAATCTAAAATATTTATACTAAGAAGCAAACGGCTTAATTCAGGCCAGAATGGCTGGCTGCAGGTCTACGCTTAAATTTTCACTGATTTAAACTAACAGCTAATTACCTCCGCCAGGCCGCAGGCCGCAGGAGGTAATGTTTTTGCCGGGGTTTGTTTGTCTGTCTGTCTGTTGGTTAGCAAGATAACTCAAAAAGTTTTGGATGGATTTCGATGAAACTTTCAGGCGTTGTTGGAAATGGTACAAGGAAGAACTGACTAAATTCTGGAGATGATCCGGATCACTGTCTGGATCCAGGAATTTTTTAAAGGATTCTTTAACATTGTGAGATAGGGCCATTTTCAACATGTGTGCAGGTGCAATGGAGGGCGCTGGTCGTTGTGTCTGACGAACACGAACTCCGCGTTCTTCAAAGTTTTAGGCACAAAAGCACGCGGAAAACAGTGGAGGTCCGGGCCCGGCACCGTGCCTGTGTTTCCACTACGCTGCAAAAGCTGAGATGGGTAGCTGTCCGGCGCGGGATTATTTGGCAGAAATTCCCCGGGCAGCCATAGGGGCTGCGCAAAAACGAGCTCCCTGCCGGGGAAGCTTCCAAATCCTCTTTTGGCGCGGAGCGCAACCCCAATAAAACCCATGCCAACCTGTCTACCCAATTTGCATCCGTCAGTGAACCCCTGAGTGCTGCTTTCAGAGATCTATGAAAACGCTCGCATAACCCATTGGCCTGTGGGTTGTACACGGTTGTGCTATGAATTGCAACGGCCGCAGCCTGGGAGTTTGGAGATGGAGGAGATGGACACAACAGCAACACTTGAGTTTATTACCTCCGCCAAGGAGGTAATGCTTTTACTGGCATTTGTCTGTTTGTCTGTCTGTTTCACCAGAGGTGGTTCTTGACCTAGAGAGGAACCCATTACATTTTGGAGATGATCTGGGAATGCATACCCCAGCCAAGGCTCTTCTCACAGTGTGTCAGCCACAAAACTCCAAAACTAATGGACAGACTTGGATGCAATTTTCACCACAAGTGGCGATAGGCCTACACACAAGCCCATTACATTTCGGAGGTGATCCATGAGAAACGGAAGGAGCCTTGGCGGAGGTATGCGCTCTATGAGTGCTTTTCTACTTTATATCTGTAGGTGACAGCGATGAGTAATGTTCTCATTTTCAGATTTTTTTTTTTTATGTTATCTGTTGTATTTTTATTTTTTTTTGCTTTTCTCCTCTGCCTTGGGATGTTTACTTTTTATTCATATATGATTTAGAAGAAAAACCTGAAATTTATGAGAATCAAGATTCAAATGCCCATTAAAAAACTATTTTATAACACTGCAAAATTATGAGGGAAAACGGTACATGTAAAAAAGTAAAAAAAAAAAAAAAAAAAGATGGTCAATTCTATGCGATTATCTAAACTAGAATTTACAGAAAATGCATATTGTGATACATATCATTATCGTGATATAAGATGACATATCGTGATATGAATTTTTTGTCATATCGCACAGCCCTAATGCACTTCATAATCGGATCAACTTTTTCAGGGTCCATGTAAACTGTAAAGTTCTGATCTGAACTGTAATCAGATTGAAGAAATTTTGTGCATGTAAACATGGCAAGTGATGCTGAGAAACTAATTCACACTTCTGTTAGCTCCAGATTAGATTATTCTAACTCTTTATTATCAGGTTGTCCTAAAACATCTTTAAAAAGTCTTCAGTTGATCCAAAATGCTGCAGCAAGAGTTTTAACAGGTACTAGAGAGATCACATCTCTCCGGTTCTGGCCTCCCTTCATTGGCTTCCCATAGAGTTTAGAATTAAGTTTAAAATCCTTCTTCTCACTTACAAAGCTCTAAATAATCAGGCCCCTTTTTATTTAAAACACCTGACAGTACCTTATCCTCCTAACAGAGCACTACGCTCCCAAAATGCAGGATTACTTGTAATACCCAGAATCTCCAAATTTACAACGGGAGACAGAGCCTTCAGTTATCAAGCTCCTCTTCTTTGGAACCAGCTACCAATCTGGATTCGAGAGTCAGACTAGATCTGTTTTTAAGAATAGGGTTCAAACCTTCCTTTTTGATATAGCCTATAATTAGGGAGGGATCAGGTGCCCCTGAACACTCCCTTAGTTATGTTGCAAATAAGTTCAGACAGCCGGGGGACCTCCAACAATGCACTGGGCTTCACTCCTTTCTTCACGCAAAATGAAATATTTTTGCTGGTCATGAACATCTGTTTGTTCTCTCCCATAGATCGAGTCCCCGTTGTGCTGTTTGCTCTCTACATGTCTGTTTTTTTCTTCTCTATCCCCTCACCACCCCAGCCAGTTGCAGCAGATGACTGCCCCTCCCTGAGCCTGGTTCCTCCTGCAAAAGGGAGTTTTTCCTCTCCACCATCGCCAAGTGCTTGCTCACAGGGGATCACCTGATTGCTGGGGCCTTTCTGCAATTGTGGGATTTTCCTTTGCAGTTGAAAGTGCAATGAGAGGACTGTTGTTGTGAAATGGCGCTATATAAATAAAGTTGTATTGAACTTTATTTGGGGTTAATCAGAGGCACTTTAAATGGTGGCAGGTGTGTGCTGACTCCTATTTAACATGAGTTTGAATGTGGTTAATTCTGAACACAGCCACGTCCCCAGTTATAACAGGTTGTGCATATTTATGAAAACAGGTTATTGTACATGTTTTTGTTTTTTTTCCCTTAAAATATTTCAGTTTGTTTTTCAATTGGGTTGTACAGGTTACAGGTCACATTAATGGTGGAAAAAGTTTTGAAATGATTTATCTTGGTGTCATTTTTTTTACATCATAAAAACCTGGCATTTGAACAGGGGTATGTAGACTTTTTATATCCACTGAATACACACTACTCACCGAAAAAAGTTAGGGATATTCGGCTTCCAGGTGAAATTTCAGAATGCACCTAAAATGCATTATAACCTGTACAGGTAAACTTAATTTGACCCTCTCTAACCTTTTGAATGCACATGACCAACTGTTCAATGTTCAGTACTTTTTGCATAACTTGATGTTCTCTAACAAGTTGCTTAACAGCAAAATTCACAACAGGTGTTTGATCCATGAATCAACCAATAAATTTTCTGGTTCAATTAGAATTGTATTTGAATAATCCTCTTCATCATGCTGTTCCCATTTTGACATCATGAGACCAAGATGACACCTAACAATTGATCAACAGTACCTCGCCATTGCGAAGCATCAAACAGGATGTTCTCAGTGGGAAGTGGCTACTGAGCTTAAAGTGTCACAGAGTGTCATCAGCAGGTTGAAACAGAATCAGAATCAGAATCAGAATCAGAATCAGGTTTATTGCCATTGTTCATGTAGTACACAAACTAGGAATTTGTCTCGGTACAATGCTGCAACATTAAACATGATAAGATAAGAGAAATAAACTATACATGTAATAAAGTGTAGGATAAGATTAAGTGATACTGGTCAACAGTTAAAATATATATTAGCCAGCAGCAGATACTGTGGAGAACTATATAGTGCAGTCGGTAATGCAGGAAGAAAACAGTGATGATTGACATGAGTCTGGTTGAGCTGCTGTACATGGTGCACGAGAGTCACTTAGTGTTCAGCAGTCTAATGGCAGAGGGGAAGAAGCTGTTCATGTGACGGGAGGTTTTAGTCTGGATGGACCGAAGTCTTCTACCAGAGGGGAGGGGGGCAAACAGTACGTGACCAGGGTGTGAGGGATCGGCTATGATCCGGCCAGCACGCCTCCGGGTCCTGGAGATGTACAGATCCTGGAGAGAAGGGAGCTTGCAGCCGATCACCTTCTCAGCAGTGCGCACGACGCACTGCAGCCTTAGTCTGTCCCTGGCAGTGGCTCCTGCGTACCACACGGTTATGGAGGTGGTGAGGATGGACTCGATGATGGCTGTGTAGAACTGCACTAACATCTTGGTGGGTAGCTTGAGCTTCCTCAGCTGCCGCAGGAAGAACATCCTCTGCTGGGCTTTTTTGATGAGTGAGCTGATGGTCAGCTCCCATTTGAGGTCCCTGGTGATGGTAGTGCCACAGAGATACAGAGAGACTGGAAGAGTCACAGAAAGGCATAGAAGTGGACGTCCTTTGGCCACATCCCACGCTGATGACCGCTTCATTGTGAACAGTGCCCTGCGGAACTGTATCATAAATACCACTCAACTCCAGGCACATTTAAGGGAGCTGAGAGGCACTCAAGTGTCACGTCAGACCATTTGAAACCATTTACATCAGTGTGGTCTGCATGCTAGATGACCTGCAAGGGTACCTGACCATGCCACCAGGCACAGGTGTCATCATCTTGCATGGGCCAGGGAGCATTTATGCTAGACAAAAGACCAGTGGGCTTCAGTGCTGCTCTGATAAAGTTGATTCACATTGAGTAGAAATGATGGCTGCCAACAATGTTGGAGATGTCAAGGACAGCACTATGCATCAGCTGCTGTTGTCATCAGATGAGCCTTTGGTGGTGGTGGTGCTACAGTCTGGGCAGGTATAGTCAACACAGAACTGTCCTACACCTTATGAATGGTACAGTGACAAGCCGATACTTGAATAATATCATTAATCCAGTCATTGTGCCCTTGCATGAACAACACAGGCCTAATTTCATCTTCATGGACGACAATGCTCATCAAGGTTGCATCATTAGGGAATGGCTGTTGGAGGCTGGGGTACCTCAAATGGAGTGGCCTGGACTTTTTCCAGACCTGAATCCCACAAAAAATGGGATCAGCTGAGTTGCCGTGTAGAGGATCGTAACTCTGCACCCCACAGCCTCAATGACCTGAGGGCCACTCTTCAAGAGGAGTGGAATGCCATGCCTCAGCAGACAATAATAACCGCTCCCTCAACCAGAACATAGTCCCGTCCTACTTCAAAACCACAACCATCGTCCCCCTCCCCAAAAAGAGCCTGCTTACCTGCCTGAATGATTACAGGCCGGTAGCACTCACTCCAATCATTATGAAGTGCTTCAAGAGAGTGGTGCTGCCATTCATTCAGGACATCATACTGGATACCCTGGACCCCCTGCAGTACACTTACCAGCCCATCAGGTCCACCTCAGATGCCACTGGTGCAGCACTCCATTATTTTCTCTCCCACCTGGAATATAAAGACTCCTACATCAGGATGCTCTTTGTCGACTACAGCTCTGCCTTCACCACGGTCATCCCCCACAAACTCACCGACAAACTGTCTTCACTTGGCCTGCACCCCACCCTCTGTGACTGGCCACTGGACTTTCTGACTGGCAGGCTTCAGTCTGTCAGGTTGGGTAAAAGGACCTCAGCCAGCATCATCACAAACACAGGTGTCCCACAGGGTTGTGATCTCAGCCCCATTCTCTACAGCCTCTTCACCCATGACTGTGTTACTTCCGATAAGGACAATATCATCTTAAAGTTCGCAGATGACACAGCAGTGATAGGACACATCAATGGTGGTGATGAAGAATCCTACAGGAGGGAGGTGGCCAATCTGGTGTTATGGTATGAGGACAACAACCTCACCCTCAACACGGACAAGATGAAGCAGATGATAATGGACATGAGGAAGGGGAGGATACCCCATCGGCCGCTGTTCATCCGGGAGCTTGAGGTGGAGAGTGTGAGTAGCTTTAAATACCTGGGTATCTACATCAGCGAGGACCTTACGTGTGCACTTAACACCACAGAGCTGGTTAAGAGAGCTCAACAGTGGCTGTACTTTCTGAGAAGGCTGAAGAAGTTTGGCATGTCCTCCAGGATCCTCAACAATTTCTACAGCTGCATCATTGAGAGCATCTTGACCAACTGCATCACTGCATGGTACGGCAACTACTGCTCTGGACCACAAACGCCTGAAGAGAGTGGTGAGGCCAGTATAGAAGATCATCAGGACTCCACTCCCCTCTCTGCAGAGCATCTACCACCACAGAGTCCAAAGGAGATCTGCCTCCATCCTCCAGGACCCCACCCACCCCAGCACAGAATGTTCACACTTCTACCTTCAGGCCGGAGGTACAGAAGTGTGAAATGTGGGACAACCAGACTAAAAAAAACATCCTACTTCCCCACTGCCACCGGACTCCTGAATAAATAACTCCGGACACAGCTTACACATAGGAATTCATACACTGGTTGCTGAAGTTGCACATTGCTCTTTTGCACAGTGTACATAGTCTCACTCCGTCTCATGTCCATATCATCTCTGCTGCTAAATTATCATTGTACAGTCTACTGGGCATTATCATTGCAGAGAAATTCTCACACTGGATGCTAATTTGTACATTGCTGGTTTGCACATTGTAAATTGCTCATTTGCACATTGTACATAGGCTTATGTCATCTTAGGTTCATATCATCTCTGATATTAATATACCATTGTCCATTATAGTCATCCAGTGAATTTTCAACTTTCAGTCTTTAGTTTAACTGCTTTAACTGTCCTAACTGCCAAATGTGTGTTATTAGTATTCATTAATATTTGTATTAAGGTGTGTTGATTACCTTTATTAGTACTGATGTGTATCTATTACCTTGGCATTCGTTCGAAGAGCAGAGTAAGAATTTCATTGCTCAGGAAATGTTGCATTTCTTAACTGTGCACATGATAAAGCCTTTGAATCCTTTGCATAAGTCGACTTGTGAACAGCATGAGACGTTGTTTTCAAGCAACGTCAATTGATGCTCAAGGGCACATGGCAAGTTATTGAGACACTGACATTTTTTTTGTGGTATACCCACCACTGTTGTTGGCTTTTGTTTCAATAAATTGAGATGAGGAAATTGCCACTGCATGTTTCTACTTAAATGCCTTACTTTCATGATATAATGTCACTGTAGTGTGAACTTTACATTTTCAATAAATTTCACCCGAAAGCCAGATAGATATCCCTAACTTCTTATGAGTAGTGTACATTACAAATGTGGTGCTTAAATTATGGTAAAAAGGCTTATAAGGGTGCTTTCACACATAAATTTGTTTACTTTGGTCCAAATCAGTTGGTAAGCTTGTTACTTTGTATCATTTTCTCCTTGGTTCGGTTCCCTTTCACAGGTAAAAATTTAAGCAGATGAAATTCCATCACATTAAATCCTGTGAGACTTACGTCAGAACATTCTCTGTTGTTATTGGTCAGATTTTTTTTGCCACGAGAACAGGAAAGGTAAATACAGAAAGTAGGATGACTATGTGCATTTATGCATGTCTGGGGAGAAAATAATACAACTTGTAATGTAATCTATGGGGGGGGAGGGGGGTTCATCACCCTGGTTACTATTTATTACATTAGGTGCATATACCACTTTCGCCAAATTGTACAGTTTGAAAGTAAAGCATGGCTACGGAAAGAAAACATGTTAACGTTTATTAATCCTCCAGAACCACGACATGCTCAGCCACAGATATTTTTGAACATCCATCAGGTATTTACAGTGGCATAGAATGTTTTACCATTTGCAGCTGCTCCTGTTTTAGTACATTCCCCTTCTCACCTGCAGGACCACACCAGAGCTCACCAGTTGATTTGAATTAAGACCGAGGTGGTCTCGGCACAGTTGTTTTGGTGCACACCTGAGTGAGATTACCATGTTCTCACCAGACAAAATGAACCTCACTGATGGAGAAAATGAACTCAAGTTCGAGTGAAACAAACTAAAGCCTGTAGGTGTGAAACTACCCTATGTATGCAGAGCTAAACAGCAGAGTTTAACTGCTGAACAGTTTTTTGACAGTTCTCTTACCAGAATTTTTTGGGTGGGCCTAAAACAGGGCAGTCTTACATAATACAGCCCTGACCCCGGCCCGTCACTGCCCCAGGGATATACAGTGCATCCGGAAAGTAGTGACACTGCTTCACTTTTCCACAATTTTTTATGTTACAGCCTAATTCAAAAATTGATTAAATTCATATTTTTCCTCAAAATTCTACACATAATACCCCATAATGACGATGTGAAAAAAGTTTTTGGGAGATTTTTGCAAATTTATTAATAATAAAAAAACTAAGAAATCACATGTACATAAGTATTCACAGCCTTTGCTCAATACTTGGTTGATGCACCTTTGGCAGTAATTACTGCCTCAAGTCTTTTTGAATATGATGCCACAAGCTTGGCACACCGCCCGGTATGGGGTTACCGGGGCCCCACCCTGCAGCCAGGCCTGGGGGAGGGGCTCGAAGGCTAGTGTCTGGTGGCCGGGTTTCCACCCATGGACCCGGCCGGGCTCAGCCCGAAGGAGTTACATGGGTCCGCCCTCCAGTGGGCTCACCACCTGCAGGAGGGATCATGGGGGTCCGGTGCTATGTGGATTAGGTGGCGGTCAAAGGCGGAGACCTTGGCGGACTGATCCCAAGCTTTCTAAACTGGCTTTTGGTACATGGAATGCCACCTCTCTGGTGGGGAAGGAGCCTGAGCTGGTGTACGAGGTTGAGAGATACCGGCTAGATATAGTCGGCCTCACCTCAACACACAGCTCCGGTTTCAGAACCAGTCTCCTGGAGAGGGGCTGGAGCTTGGCCTTTTCTGAAGTTGTGCCGGGCGAGAGGCGATGAGCAGGGGTGGGTATTCTTGTATCCCCCCACCTTGCTGCCTCTATATTGGAGTTTTCCCCAATGGACGAAAGGGTTGCTTCCCTGCGCCTTCGGGTTGGGAAACGGGTCCTGACCATCATTTGTGCCTATACACCAAATGATGTTTCAGCGTACCCACCCTTTTTGGAGTCTGTGACTGGGGTGCTGGAGGGTGCTCCTCTTGGAGACTCCATTGTCCTACTGGGGGACTTCAATGCGCACGTGGGCACCAACAGTGAAACTTGGAGGGGTGTGATTGCGAGGAACGGCCTGCCTGATCTGAACCCGAGTGGTGTTCAGTTATTGGACTTCTGTGCTAACCACAGTTTGTCCATAACGAACACCATGTTTAAGCATAAGGGTGTCCATATGTGCACCTGGCACCAGGACACCCTAGGTCGCAGGTCGATGATCGATTTCGTTATTGTGTCATCAGACCTGCGACCATATGTCTTGGAATACCCAGGTAAAGAGAGGTGCAGAGCTGTCAACTGATCACCACCTGGTGGTGAGTTGGATCCGATGGCAGGGGAGGAAGCCATTCAGACCTGGTAGACCCAAACGTATAGTGAGGGTGTGCTGGGAATGTCTGGCTGAGGCCCCTGTCCGGGAGATCTTCAACTCCCACCTCCGGGAGAACTTCAACCACATTCCGAGGGAGTCTGGAGACATGGAGTCTGAATGGACCATGTTCTCCACCTCTGTTGTTGAAGCAGCGGCCCAGAGCTGCGGCCGCAAGGTGGTCGGTGCATCTTGTGGTGGCAACCCGCGAACCAAGTGGTGGACACCAGTGGTGAGGGCGGCCATTAAGCTGAAGAAGGAGTCCTATCAAGCTTGGTTGGCTTGTGGGACTCCCGAAGCAGCTGAGGCGTACCGGCAGGCCAAGCAGAGTGCAGCTCAGGTGGTTGCTGAAGCAAAAACCCGGGTATGGGAGGAGTTCGGTGAGGCCATGGTACAAGACTTTCGGTCGGCCTCGAAGAGATTCTGGCAAACTGTCCGGCAGCTCAGGAGGGGAAAACAGCTCCCTGTCCACACTGTGTTTGGTGTGGATGGGACACTGTTGACTTCAACTGGGGATATCATCGGACGGTGGAAGGAATACTTTGAGGATCTCCTCAATCCCACTGATACACCTTCCACAGAGGAAGCAGGGTTTGTGGACGAGGGGGATGACTCGCCTATCACAGGGGCTGAGGTCGCCAAGGTGGTTAAAAATCTCCTTGGTGGCCGGGCCCCGGGGGTGGACGAGATTCGCCCTGAGTACCTCAAGGTCCTGGATGTTGTAGGGCTGTCATGGTTGACACGCCTCTACAACATTGCGTGGAGGTCGGGGGCAGTGCCTTTGGCATGGCAAACCGGGTTGGTGGTTCCTCTCTTCAAAAAAGGGGACCGGAGGGTGTGCTCCAACTTTAGAAGGATCACACTCCTCAGCCTCCCTGGGAAGGTCTATGCCAAGGTACTGGAGAGGAGAGTCCGGCCGTTGGTCGAATCTCGGATTCAGGAGGAGCAATGTGGTTTTCGTCCTGGCTGTGGCACATCGGACCAGCTCTTTACCCTCTCGAGAATTCTCGAGGGTTCGTGGGAGTTTGCCTAACCAGTTTACATGTGTTTTGTGGACTTGGAGAAGGCATTTGACCGTGTCCCTTGTGGTTTTTTTTGTGGGGGGTGCTTCGGGAGTATGGGGTATCGGGCTTGTTGTTACGAGCTATTCAGTCTCTGTACGACTGTTGTGAGAGTTTGGTTCATATTGCCAACACTCGGTCGGAGTCATTCCCAGTGAGAGCTGGACTCCACCAGGGCTGCCCTTTGTCACCGATCCTGTTGATAATTTTTATGGATAGGATTTCTAGGTGAAGCCAGGGAATGGAGGGTGTCATGCTGGGTGACCACAGGATCTCATCTCTGTTGTCTGCAGATGATGTTGTCCTGTTGGCTTCATCCAGCAATGACCTACAGCTCTTGCTGGGATGGTTTGCCGCTGAGTGTGAAGCGGCTGGAATGAGAATCAGCACCTCCAAGTCCAAGTCCATGGTCCTCAGCCGGAAAAAGGTGGATTGTCCTCTCTGGGTTGGGGACAGGCTCCTGCCCCAAGTGGAGGAGTTTAAGTATCTTGGGGTCTTGTTCACGAGTGAGGGGAAAATGGAGCGAGAGATTGACAGAAGGATTGGAGCAGCATCTGCAGTGATGCGGACGTTGTACCGGTCTGTTGTGGTGAAGAGGGAGCTTAGTTCTAAGGCAAAGCTGTCGATTTTCCAGTCAATCTACGTTCCTACTCTCACCTATGGTCACGAGCTTTGGGTAATGACTGAAAGAACAAGATCGCGGATACAAGCGGCTGAAATGAGCTTTCGCCGTAGGATTGCTGGACTCACCCTCAGAGATAGGGTAAGGGCTTAGTCATCTGGGAGAGGCTCAGAGTAGAACCGCTGCTCCTCCACATTGAAAGGAGTCAGTTGAGGTGGTATGGGCATCTGATTAGGATGCCTCCTGGACGCCTCCCACTTGAGGTGTTTCAGGCACGTCCCACTGGGAGGAGACCCCAGGGCAGACCCAGGACTCAGTGGAGATACTTCGTCTCACAGCTGGTCTGGGAATGCCTTGGTATCCTCTCTGAAGAGCTAGAGCAGGTGGCTGGGGAGAGGGAAGTCTGGGCTTCTCTGCTTGAACTGCTGCCTCTGCGACCCGGACCTCCGGAAAAGCGGTAGAAGATGGTTGGATGGATGGATGGATAGATGGATGGATGGAAGCTTGGCACACCTGTCTTTGGGCAGTTTCTCCCATTTCTCTTTGCAGCACCTCTCAAACTCCATCAGGTTGGATGAGAAGTATTGGTGCAGAGCCATTTTCAGATCTCTCCAGAGATGTTCGATTGGATTTAAGTCTGGGCTCTGGCTGGGCCACTCAAGGACATTCACAGAGTTGTCCTGAAGCCACTCCTTTGATGTCTTGGCTGTGTGCTTAGGGTCGTTGTCCTGCTGAAAGATAAGCCATCGCCGCAGTCTGAGGTCAAGAGCGCTCTGGAGCAGGTTTTCATCCAGAATGTCTCTGTACATTGCTGCATTCATCTTTCCCTCTATCCTGACTAGTTTCGAAGTTCCTGCTGCTGAAAAACATCCCCACAGCATGATGCTGCCACCACCATGCTTCACTGTAGGGATGGTATTGGCCTGGTGATGAGCGGTGCCTGGTTTCCTCCAAACATGATGCTTGGCATTCACGCCAAAGAATTCAATTTTTGTTTAATCAGACCAGAGAATTTTGTTTCTCATGGTCTGATAGTCCTTCAGGTGCCTTTTAGCAAACTCCAGATGGGCTGCCATGTGCCCTTTACTAAGGAGTGGCTTCCATCTGGCCACTCTACCATACAGGCCTGATTGGTGGATTGCTGCAGAGATGGCTGTCCTTCTAGAAGGTCCACTCTCCACAGAGGAATGCTGGAGCTCTGACAGAGTGACTATCGGGTTCTTGGTCACCTCCCTGACTAAGGCCCTTTTCCCCCGATCGCTCAGTTTAGTCAGCCAGCCAGCACTAGGAAGAGTCCTGGTGGTTCTGAACTTCTTCCATTTACGGATGATGGAGGTCACTGTTTTCATGGGGACGTTCAAAGCAGCAAAAATTTTTCTGTACACTTCCATAGATTTGTGCTTCGAGACAATTCTGTCTCAGAGGTCTGCAGACAATTCCTCTGACTTCATGCTTGGTTTGTGCTCTGACATGCACTGTCAACTATGGGACCTTATATAGACAGGTGTGTGCCTTTCCAAATCATGTCCAATCAACTGAATTTACCAGAGGTGGACTCCAGTTAAGCTGTAGAAACAGCTCAAAGATGATCAGTGGAAACAGGATGCACCTGAGCTCAATTTTGAGTTTCATGGCAAAGGCTGTGAATACTTATGCACATGTTATTTCTTAGTTTTTTATGTTTAATAAATTTGAAAAAAAAAATCACATTGTCATTATGGGGTGTTATGTGTAGAATTTTGAGGAAAAAATGAATTTAATCCACTTTGGAATAAGGCTGTAACATAATAAACTAGAAAAGCATTCATAGAGCGCATACCTCTGCCAAGGCTCCTTCCGTTTCTCATGGATCACCTCCAAAATGTAATGGGCTTGTGTGTAGGCCTATCGCCACTTGTGGTGAAAATTGCATCCAAGTCTGTCCATTAGTTTTGGAGTTTTGTGGCTGACACTGTGAGAAGAGCCTTGGCTGAGGTATGCATTCCCAGATCATCCCCAAAATGTAATGGGTTCCTCTCTAGGCCAAGAACCACCTCTGGTGAAACAGACAGACAAACAGACAAATGCCAGTAAAAGCATTACCTCCTTGGCGGAGGTAATAAACTCAAGTGTTGCTGTTGTGTCCATCTCCTCCATCTCCAAACTCCCAGGCTGCGGGCGTTGCAATTCATAGCACAACCGCGTACAACCCACAGGCCAATGGGCTATGCGAGCGTTTTCATAGATCACTGAAAGCAGCACTCAGGGGTTCACTGACGGATGCAAAGTGGGTAGACAGGTTGGCGTGGGTGTTATTGGGGTTGCGCTCTGCGCCAAAAGAGGATTTGGAAGCTTCCCCGGCAGAGAGCTCATTTTTGCGCAGCCCCTATGGCTGCCCGGGGAATTTCTGCCAAATAATCCCACACCAGACAGCTGCCCGTCTCCGCTTTTGCAGCGTAGCGCAAACACAGGCACGCTGCCGGGCCCAGCCCACCACTGTTTTTCGCGTGCTTTTGTGCCTAAAACTTTGAAGAACGCGGAGTTCGTGTTCGTCAGACACGACGACCAGCGCCCTCCATTGTGCCTGCACATGTTGAAAATGGCCCTATCTCACAATGTTAAAGAATCCTTTAAAAAATTCCTGGATCCAGACAGTGATCCGGATCATCGCCAAAATTTAATCAGTTCTTCCTTGTACCATTTCCAACAACGCCTGAAAGTTTCATCGAAATCCGTCCATAACTTTTTGAGTTATCTTGCTAACCAACAGACAGACAGACAAACAAACCCTGGCAAAAACATTACCTCCTGCGGCCTGCGGCCTGGCGGAGGTAAATATGTAAAAGGTGAAGCACTGTAAATACTTTCCAGATGCACTGTACAGCAGGGGAAATTAGTATTGAACATGTCAACATTTTCTCATTAAACATATTTCTGATGGAATAGAACAGGTTTAACTGTCATGGTTCAGTTTTACAGTACAACAAAATTGTGGGTGCTCCATCAGGCTACAGCCCAATTAAGTATCAGGTTCAGGTTCAGGTTACTTTATTTGTACCCGTAGGTAGATTTGTTTTGCAGTCTGGTGACATCCATATTTACAAGCCACAGTTACAATCAACATAAACACAAACACAGGCACACATGAAGCTGACTATAAACATGATAAAAAAAATACTTAAAAATACTTAAGGCTCCATCAATCAGGGTATAAAGACAAAGAGATGAGAGAAAAACCAGAGATAAGAGAGAAGGGTCATATTAAAAAGTTAAAGACTAGTCAACGAGGTTAAAAACTCAAAGGTCTAAAACCCAATAAAAGATTTAGAACCTAAATAAAATCCTACAAAAATAAGTAAATATAAAATGGAGTTAATAAATAGTTACCTAAATTATGTGCAATATATTGTTACAATTTGTTCAACTGTTTAACAGCAGCAGGAACAAAGCTGTTTCTGTAGTGCTGGGTTTTGCTTTTTGGGACAGCAAACCTCCGTCTGGAGGGAAGAAGCTGAAAGTTGCAGTGCAAAGGGTGGGAGTCATCATTTAAAATGGAGGTAGCCATCCTCTGTACTTGTCTGGTGTACAGGGATGTCAGGCTCAGCTGTGACTCACCAAGCAAACGACTGGACCATCTGACTACCTGATCCAAGGATTTCCTCTGTTTCAGTTTTATCTGACCAAACCATGACACTAAAGAAAAGGATAAAACAGATTCAATAAAAGCCCGATAAAATATTGTCATTATGGTTCGGTCAATTTGGAGGCGTGCAAGTTTCCTCAAGCAATGCAAATGTTGCTGACCCTTTTTGCACACCCTTTCACAGTTCTCTTCAAAGTTTAAATTATTGTCAATAATTGTCCCAAGATATTTGTAGGATTGTACACATTCGGTGGTCTGACCTTTTAGTACGGTGACTTTGTGCCTGGGAGTTTTCCTCCTAAAGTCAATAGTCATATCTTTAGTTTTTGTCGTATTCAGCTGCAGGTAGGAATCCTCACACCAGTGAACAAAATCATCAACTACTGGGCCGTGGCCACTTTCACCATCCTGGAGGAGACTGACAATAACTGAATCATCAGCATACTTTATAATGTGTCTGTTGTCATGTCTGCTCCGACACATGTTTGTGTACAGGATGAAGAGTAGTGGTGACAACACACACCCCTGAGGAGAGCCAGTTGAAGAGCACTTTAGGTCAGACAATGTACCATTGACCCTTTATCTCTGCATCCTGTTGGTTAAGAAATCCAGAATCCAACCCACCAGATTATTGCTCAAATCAAATTGTTGCAGGAGCCTTTCAACTAAAATATGAGGTTGGATTGTATTAAAGGCGGAGGAAAAGTCCACAAATAAAAGCCTGGCGTGTGTCCCATTTAAATCCAGATGTTTAAAAAGCATGTTAAACAGAGTGACAGTGGCGTCCTCCACTCCTCTGTGAGGCCTATAGGCAAACTGCAAAGGATCCAATGCATGCTCAGTCTGCTTTAGGACCTCACATCTGACCAGTTTTTCAAAAATTTTCATTAAAATTGAAGTCAAAGCAACTGGTCTAAAGTCGTTTACCGTTTTAGGACAGCTGGATTTTGGAACGGGAACAACCATGGCATCTTTCCATATCTTGGGCACATGTTGTGTCTCTAAGGACTTATTGAAAATGTAATGAAATACAGGGCTCAGTTCATGTGCACAGGACTTTACCAAGCGCCCACATATATTATCAGGGCCCTGACTTTTGTTCACTTTTACAGTGCAGAACTCCCTTTTAATATCCTGCACCTCAATGTTAAAGTGCTGATTGTCTTTGAGTTTCTGTTTCAAATCTTGGGTTTCTGTGCTAAAATCAAAGGAGTCAAAACGACCATAAAAACAATTAAGAGCATTAGCCAGCTCTATGTCTGAATTAAAACCATCTAAAAACACATGATTACTGTGCTCTGTGCTCTGAAGGCCTGCAATAATTTTCATACTGGCCCAGGCTGAATCAAGTTTCTTTGTTGCCATCTTACTTTCCAATTCTGATTTATAATTCTGTTTTGCTCTTAAAATTTCGGCCTTCAGCTCTTTTGTGGCAACCTGTAGCTCAGAAACAGACCCCTGTTTAAAGGGGAGAAGGATTGAAAAATGATGAGAGAAGGATTAGAAAAATCATGGTTACAGAACACACGATTAAATAAGATAAGATAAGATAAGATAAGCCTTTATTAGTCCCACAACGGGGAAATTCCAGGATTGCAACAGCACAGGGATAGCAACACTCAGAGCAACAATCAGAAGGCAAGAAAAAAAAAACAAAAAAAAAACAAAAAAACAAGCAAGCAAGAGCAGCTAATATACATATGTACGTATTACTATAAAATATATATATATACACACACACACAGACACACAGTGCAGAGCATTGTAGCTGGATGGAATAAATATATGAATATATGAACACACAGTGCAGAGCATTGTAGCTAGATGGAATAAATATGTAAATATATAAACACCCACAGTACGGAGCATTGCAGCTAGGTGGAATAAATATGCAAGTATATAAACACACACAGTGCGGAGCAATGTAGCTAGATGGAATAATATGTAGATATATAAATATATAAACACACCCAGTGCTGAGCATTGTAGCTAGATGGAATAAATATGTAAATATATAAACACACACAGTGCAGAGCATTGTTGCTAGATGGAATGAAACAGCATAACCGTCTACTTAGTTATCCTACATGGTATGATTATGTGCCCATACATATTCTCACCCTCCATAGCGACCGGTAAGTTCCTAGTTGTATGCCGGAGGGGACCATTGTGTAAGTCTATTGCATCTTTTGCATTCAAAAAACTATTAGTTTGTTACGTCTTTTTGCTATCTCTGCGAGCAGCCCTGCTTAGGTTGTACAGTCTGACAGCCGTTGGTAGGAAGGACCTACGAAACCTCTCGGTTGTGCACCTGGGATGATGTAGTCTGCTGCTAAATGAGCTCCTCAGTGCATTCAGTATGTCCTGCATAGGGTGGAACTCGGACTCCAGCAGAGATGACAGTTTAGCCACCATCCTTCTCTCTCCTATCTCCTCCATCGGATCAAGGCGCTGCCCCAGGACAGAGCTAGCTTTCTTAATCAGTTTGTTCAGTCTCTTCCTATCGGCTGCAGTAATGCCACTGCCCCAGCAGACCACTCCAAAAGTGATGGCTGATGCCACCACCGTGTCATAGAATGACTTCAGCAGCGCCCCTTGTACACCAAAAGACCTGAGTCTCCTCAGCAGGAACAGCCTGCGCTGTCCCTTCTTGTAGAGTGCATCAGTATTGTGTGACCAGTCTAGTTTATTGTTCAGATGAATACCCAGGTACTTATAGGATGTCACCATCTCGATGTCTGTTCCCTGTATATTTACTGGTACTGTGAGGGGCTGCCCATGCCTGCGGCAGTCCACCACCAGCTCCTTAGTTTTCCTCGCGTTGATCTGGAGGCAGTTCCGATGGCACCAGTCCACGAAGTCCTGGATAAGCCCTCTGTACTCAGCTTCATCTCCATTGGAGATGAGGCCAACGATCGCAGAGTCATCAGAGAACTTCTGTAGATGGCAGTGTGTTGTGTTGTGTGAGAAGTCCGCAGTATAAAGAGTGAACAGGAAGGGAGCCAGCACCGTTCCCTGGGGGGCCCCCGTGCTACTGATGATCGTGTCGGACACACAGTCCCGGGTTCTCACAAACTGAGGCCGGTTCGTGAGGTAGTCCAGGATCCATGATGACAGGTGCTGGTCCACCCCTGCGCGCAGCAGCTTGTCCTTCAGGATCATCGGTTGGATGGTGTTGAAAGCACTGGAGAAGTCAAAGAACATGATCCTCACCATATTCCCGGGCTTCTCCAGGTGGGACAGAGAACGGTGAAGGAGGAAGATCACCGCATCCTCCACCCCAATGCCATGCTGGTAGGCGAACTGGAGTGGATCCATCGCTGGTTCCACCAGGGGGCGGAGGTGAGCAAGGAGCAGTCTCTCCAGGGTCTTCATCAAGTGGGACGTCAAGGCCACCGGTCTGTAGCTGTTCAGGTCTTTGGGGTGGGAAGTTTTTGGTACAGGTACCACACAAGATGTTTTCCACAGCTGTGGTACCCTCCCCAGTTTCAGGCTCATGTTGAAGATATACGTCACAATCCCACACAGCTGGTCTGCACAGGACTTGAGGAGCTTTGCGCTGATGCCGTCCGGTCCCGGCGCCTTCCTCGCCTTGATCTTCCTCAGCTCCGTCCTCACCTGGGTCCTGGACAGGGTCAGGATGGGGGGCTGTGTGTTGGGAGTGGGGGGGTGTTGGTGGAGTGGGGAGTGGGCAGCAGGACTTGATTTCTTTAGAGGCAGCAGTGGTTGTTGTGCAGTCAGGGGGGAGGGCGGTTGGTCAAATCTATTGAAAAACAGATTCAGGTTGTTCGCCCACTCCCTGCCCCCTGTGGCCTGGGGGGAGGTATTCTGGAGCCCCGAGATGGTTTTGAGGTTTCTCCAGACCCCGCTGATGTCGCTCTGTTGCAGCTTGTCCTCCATCTTCTTCCTGAAGCTGTCCTTGCCTTCTCTGATCTTTCTCCTCAGCTCCCTCTGTACGGACTTCAGCATCTCCCTGTTCCCTGACCTGAAGATCCTCTTCTTCTCTCTCAGAAGTGTTTTTATCTCAGGGTTGATCCAGGGTTTGTTGTTTGAGTGACGCCGTATGGTCTTGGTGGGAACGGATTTGTCCACACAGAAGCTGAGGTAGCCCGTGAAGGTGTGAATGAGGCCATCGATGTCCTCACCATGTGGATCGCAGAGCTGCTTCCAGGCGGTGGCTTCAAAACAGCCCTTTAGGGTGTCCATTGTCTCCTCAGACCATAACTCCACAGTGTGCATGGCCGGAGGTTGTCTGTGCACTAGGGGTTTGTACACCGGCCGGAGATGAACCAAGTTGTGATCCGATCTCCCGAGTGGGGGGAGTTGTGATGAGGTGTACGCCTCCTTAGTGTTTGCGTAGAATAAATCCAGTGTTTTATTGTCTCTAGTGTGGCATGTGACATACTGGGTGAACGTGGGTAGAATGGGAGACAGTGAAACATGGTTGAAATCGCCTGAGATGAGGAGAAGAGCATCTGGGTGTTCTGTCTGCAGCCTGCTGGTTACTGAATGGATGACGTCACGTGCTGTCCCAGCGTTCGCCGTCGGATTTGCATAAACAACAATGCAGATCACGTGTGAGTGTTCTCTCGGGAGATATGTAGGCCTCATGCTAACAGCTAGCAACTCAATGTCTTTGCTGCAGTGTCGTTGTTTAACAGTGATATGTCCCGGTCTGCACCAGTTGTTGTTAACATACATTATCACTCCACCGCCCCTAGCCTTGCCACTGTCTGGTGTTCGGTCAGCTCGTATCATGTGAAAACCCTCCAGCTCAATGTTAGCATCTGCTGCTAGTTCAGTTAGCCACGTCTCAGTAAACAAAAGGAGAGAGCACTCCCGGTATGTGCTATCATAACGGGAGATAGCCGCTAGCTCATCTAACTTTCCCAGTATCGACCGTACATTTCCCATGACAACAGATGGAAGGGAGGGTCTGTACCTTATATTTTTTGTCCTCCGCCTTACTCCAGCCCGGCAGCCGCGGCATTTTCGCCTCAGTTCTCTCGGTATGTCGAGTTTTTCCAATGGGACCGGGTGGCGGTTGAATGCTAGCAGCTGTTCTCTGCTGTATCGTATCCTGCTATAAACAGTGGCTCCGTCCACCGGCTCAGGAGACATTTAGGACGATCTGTGTGTCCGTGATATAAGTGGGGTGAAAAAAAAAGACGGATCAAAAGAGAGAGGAAGGGAAAAAGACTCGGAATCGAGCCGCTGTTGCAAAAGGCAGCCGACTGGTGTGGCGCCGAGAGTTTGTTTTTGTTTAAATACCCGACTGAAATAAAAATAGCCCAGGATTATAGAAATTTACACAGGTATGGTAGTGGCTATGCGGATCAAACTATGTACATAAGAGTGCGGAGAGCAGGACACACAATTGAGTAAAATGAACCAAGGATAAAGGAGTTACTGACCTGAGATTTTCACCAGATATCAGTAACAACCCAAGTAATCCATACATACAAAGAAATCAAGGCAATTGTGTTCACAAAACAAGATATATTTAATAAAGTGAAATGGCACAGGTAATAAGTATTGAACACATGAAGAAAAGAGATGCAAAAAGGCATAGAAAGCCAGGAAACCAGCTGAAATCCATCAGAATTTAGGAAGCCATCCCATCCCCCATCAGTGCAAATTAATTTCAGCTGGTTAAGTTCTGAAAGATAGCCTTTAAAAAGTGTAAATATCAGATTGTCGCACCACAAAGAACTCATGATGAGTAGAAGCAAAGAGCTCTCTCTAGACTTTCGCAACCTGATTGTTGTAAAACATAATGATGGCACTGGTGATGCATTTCTAAACTGCTGAATGTTCCAGTGAGCACTGTTGGAGCCCTCATTCGAAAGTGGAAAGATTATCATTTTACCATAAACCGGCCACGGCCAGGAGATCCTCGCAAGATTTCTGACAGAGGAGTCAAAAGAATTATCAGAAGAGTTATCCAAGAGCCAAAGACCACACATGGAGAGCTCCAGAAAGACATAGAGTTAGCAAGTACTGCTGTTTCAAAGAAAACAATAAGTAATGCACTCAACCAACATGGGTTCTATGCCCACTCACCTAGCAAGACTCTATTGCTGAAGAAAAAGCATGTTGAAGCTCATTTAAAGTTTGCTGCACAACATCTGGGCAAGCCAGTAAAATACTGGGAGAATATAGTCTGGTCAGTTGAGACCAAAATTGAACTTTTGTTTGGAGGAGAAATGGTACTGCACATCCCATCATGGTGTGGGGGTATTTTTCAGCACATGGTATAGGCAGACTTCATATAATTGAAGGAAAGATGAATGGACAAATGTACAGAGACATCCTTGATAAGAAGATGCTGAAGATGAAATGAGGGTGGACATTTCAGCAAGACAATGATCCCAAACATACAGCCAAGGAAACTCAACTGGCTCCAGAGAAGGAAAATAAAGCTGCTAGAATGGCCCAGTCAGTCACCTGACCTGAATCCAAATGAAAACCTGTGGAATAAGCTGAAGATCAGAGTTCATAGAAGATACCCACAAAACCTTCAAGATTTGAAGACAGCTTGTGTGGAAGAATGGACTAAAATCACTCCTGAGCAATGCCTGAGCCTAGTTTCTCCATACAGGAGGCGTCTGGAAGCTGTTATTACCAACAAAGGCTTTTCTACTAAATATTAAATGAATTTCACCAAGCCTGTTCAATACTTATTCCCTGTGTCATTCCACTTTATTAAATATAACTTGTTTTGTGAACACAAATGCCTTGATTCCTTTGTATGTATGGATTACTTGGGTTGTTAATGATATCTGGTGAAAATCTCAAGTCAATGGCTCCATCAGAAATACGCTTCATGAGAAAAATGTTGATGTGTTCAATACTTATTTTCTCCGCTGTATAGCACCATTCTGATATTTTTTTGTTTGTTTGTTTCTTTTTTATAGAGCTACTAGGTATTCTGTTAATCATTCATTCATCTTCTACCACTTAATCCTTTTCGGGTCGCCGGGGACTGGAGTCTATCCCAGCATCTTGGATAAAAGGCAGGGTACACCCTGGACTAGGGATGGGAATTGGGAACTGGTTCTAAAGTCTTCGAGCCCTCAGAATTGTATGTCACTGATGTGATCAATTCCTCTTATCGATGCTGTGGGTTTAAACACTTCCATGTTTTTTTTGTTTGTTTTTTTTTTAAAGCGGCATACGTCATGATGTCACACACTGCCGTTACCAAGCAACGCCATGATGCTGTCACTACCACGGGATAATGACGGAAGCGTATGTAAACACTAGCAGCATAGTGTATGATAAACATGAGTTGAAACATCTCTTGACGCATCAGCATGGGATATAAAATGAAAGACTGCAATGTGTTCAATAGTCTACAAAATGCACCCGCATCTGATTTCTAAACAGCAGCACCTCCATTAGTGATGGTAATATTTGCTTATTAGTAGTAGTAGAGTATTAGTGCAATGCTAGTAGCCTTGCAGGCTAAGTTTAATCCGTTTTTAACACTGATATTTAAATATGATCGCATTCTTTTTAGATGATGACAGCAATAGATAACTGAGGTTTTACCAACCTGCTCGTCCTCCACTTCTTGCCAGGATAACCCACTTTCCCAGAATGAGTAATGTCTTGAGGTTTTACCAAAATGTTAATATACAATTATTTTATGCATGTGTGGGTGTATATACACTGTACATATATTTAAAAAAAACATGCAAAAAGTGCACCCCAGTCCAGTATGTATATTTTTGTGATTGCTAAAATAACATACTTGTGCAGTTGTTTCTAATCACTTCAGTATTCCATTTCTACTTCTTTTATTTATATTGCTTTTAACCATTTAAACATAACAAATCTAACAAGGCATAAATGCCCATTTTTACATGGTTACCGTCTTTTATATTTGATTTTATTATATCTTTTAAAGAGAAGAAGCATTGTTTAAAGTCAGAAAAATAACAAAGCTGCATTGATGCTGAAATTCTGTGAAGGCTTGCTTTTTTCCCACATGGAAAACTGATCAAGAATTGATAAAGGAATCAATAAAGAATTGAATCGATAAGCAAAATCGACAATGCTATTGGTATTGATAAAATCTTGTCTATTCCCATCCCAGGACAGATCGCCAGTCCATTGCCGGGCCAACACAGAGAGACAGACAACCATTCACTCTCCCATTCATACCTAAGGACAATTTAGAATTCCCAGTTGATGCCAATTAACCTAACCTGCATGTTTTGGGCCTGCGGGAGGAAACCGGAGTACCCGAAGAAAACCCACACAGACACGGGGACAACAGGAAAACTACACACAGAAGGGTCACCAATGGTCAGGGGTGGAATCAAACCCATGACCTTGTTGTTGTGCTACCACACTGCTAACCACTGTACAATCGAGCTGCTCCTACCCCCCAGAAAAGAAGTCTATATTTTAAAAAGCCCTATCTCACGTGCTAAAGAAATACTGGAGGCTGCCAGTGCTACCCCTCAGCCTGCTGGCATTAAGAGTACTGGCTGGCTGAATTAGCTTTAGTAAAGATGTCTTTTCAGAAACAGAACTATGGTGTTTGTTTGGGAAATCGGAATTGAAAGGAGTCTGAATCAAAAATTTAGCAGGCAGGATGATGAGTTATGAGAAGGTTTATTCTTCTGGCTTGGAGAAGATACAGGAAGTAGCATCCAGTCTATTCATGCATACTTCTAACCCAATCATCCATTGTCCAAACTTTTATAACTCTTCAATGTTGATGCAAAAGGGGGGAGAGAACGTCCTTGGAGTCCTTGGAGACAAACAGGGTGTCTAGAATCTAATTTCCAGGAACTAGGGAGTCACACATCCTCATTCACACAGGACTAAACATAATGAACTTAAAACACAAGATATCAGTAGAACAGCTGCGTCCTTATAATTGCTGACCTAAACACATTCACACACAGACTGCGGCATACTGAAGGCAACATGAATCACACATTGAACAATATAAAATTCACAAGTATATCAGACATGGAAATATAAATGAATAATATGGAATAATATTGAATTTTTCTTTCAGTATCAATGTGAAACAATTACATCATTTCCTTTCTGAGTTAACACATCTACTATGTTTTTGGAAAAACTTGACCTCTGACCTAGACCTTACGTTCAAGGGCACCCACATTCAAACTTGTCAGAGATTTCTCATATATACAACTATGGTATCGATAACAAAAGCCTCCCTCATTTCCTTCGAGTTATAATGTTTACAAGATTCAGGAAAAAACTGACCTCTACCTTGACCTCAAGGTCACCCAAATTAGAACTCATCCACCAACATTTTTCTCAGGTACAACTATGGTATCATTTTGAAAAGCCTACATCATTTCTGTAATTATTGCTTTTACAAGGCAGGTGTTGACGCCAACAACACCCATCTGCCCAGTGAGGTGATGACAATACCCCATCAGCATTTTTAGGATGAGGGGTAAAAAGGTGAAATAGTGATCCAGAATTTACATACTGTATTTGTCAAGATTTGGTCCAAAATCTAATACACATTGGTAATCCTCCCAAGTAGTAGTGGACACACTGAGGGACGGGATGGACCCCATCTGACCTGTCCCAGGCCAAGAGGGTCTGTACACCTCAAACAGTTCACAATGATTCGGAGAGACAACTCTCTAAATCAAGCCTATGACAAATTTACAATAACTAATTACCAAACATGCATGTCTTTTGAGTGAGGAATGCCAGAAGCACGAGGCCCAAAACATAAGCTTTAAGTACCGTTACATTAAAACCACAAATGCATTGTAGATTAACTGTTGCTAATTTCAGCTAACTGCATCATGCTACATAAGTGCAGAGAGAAATTACTTGTCATTTATGGGAATACTCAGCATTTACAAAGATAAAACACTGAGTCTGCAATATTCTTAATCATTTCACACGTTCAGGAAATCCCAAAAAGTTTTACCAATGCGTATCAATTTACAGTATGAGGAGTTCCATGCATCATAAACCTCACTTGGGAGGCCGTTTATCGATAAAACAATCCAATTAAATAAGGAATTGACAAATAAAGGTGGATGCAGTTCATCATACTGATGCATAAATCCCATTAAACCAATAATATCATAAAACAGGCAGGCAACTTGATTTGTAGCATTGCCGACAAAGACCTACTGAAACCAGGGGAGTGCGACTATGAGGTCTTACCTGACTGCAGCAATATGACAGATTTCTTTTTTGATATCAAAAATATCAGTCAGCAGCAACAAATAATCACTCAGCACTAAGGTAGTAATGTAAACTAAAGCTTCATTCTACACTTTTTTAGTTGATAATTATTTAATTTCAGTGCACCTTAATTGTTTATATACTTATTTGATCCATTTCTAACCACTGTTATGACCAAGTTAAAAAAATATACTGTATTTCTTATTATGTAGTTATTGTTCATATATATTGTTATATTGTTGGAGCTCTTATTGGTGTGGCACGGGGTAGTGACTCCGCCTTCCGGTTCCGCCAACCCCGTGGGCATATAAGGGGCTGCGGGTAGAGGGACGGTCTCTTCTGCCTTACCTCTGCCAGCAGCTGCATGCATGGCAGGTGCACTGAGACTGGTTCTATAATAAAGAAGTGTTCAGCTCCACTCTTGGCATCATCCTTTTCTACGAGTTACAACATAACATTTGGCGACAAGAGGTAAACTCGTGGAGGTGTGTGGAACACCTATTCGTCCATTTCTGGAGCTCCGGGGGGAGCCGCCTGTGCTGTGGCCTTGTTGGTACGAGGCTTTCCAGACATACATGGTGGCGTTGGACCTGGGAGGAATGGAGAAGCTGAGAGCTCGTGTGTTGTTAGTACACAACCTGGGAATGGAGGGACAGAGAATTTTGGGCATGCTTGGAGACGCGGACAATTACTAACTAACTAACTAACTAACCTGCACTTATATAGCGCTTTTCTAGTCACAAAGACCACTCAAAGCGCTTTCATTAATACTAACCCTCTATTCTAAGGGCCTATAGGAAACAAATATCTAGGGACAATTTAGAACAGCCAATTAACCTAACATGCATGTTTTTGGCATGTGGGAGGAAACCGGAGAAATCCCGGAGTAAACCCACGCAACACGGGGAGAACATGCAAACTCCACACAGATCACTGTTGGTCGGGGGCTGGGATTGAACCCACGATCCCACGATCCCCACAATCCCCCGGCCAAGGGTAACTGTGCTGCCGCAGTGCTAACCACTGCGCCACCGTGCAGCCCACGGTGGCGAATTACGAAGAAGTGGTCGAGTTAATAGCCCACCATTTCAGGGCGCCAGACAATGTCGTTGTCAGATGGATTAAGTTCAGACAGCACCGCCAACAGGTAGGCAAACTGACCCAGCGGTTCATGTCGGACATAAGGCAGTTGGCCACTGAGTGCCGGTTCGGGCCGTTGGAGGAGGACATGGCTCGCAACAAGTTGGAGGAACAGACCAACTGTGCTACGGTCCACTCTAAGCTGCTTTCATTCCTGGGTGAGTTGACGCTGACTAGGGCTGTCGAGTTGGCGCTACAGCTGGAAGCAGTGGACAAGCTAACTTGGGAGCTAAGCGAGTGCCTTTCACCGGGAAATTCAAGATCCCCCATGGCCGCGCAGGTAGTGGACCAGGACAGCAATCGAGGACGACGTGGAGGAGGCCAATGCTGCACAGATGAGGTCTGCCCCAGGGAAGCCCAGATGTATGGGCTGTGGGTCCATGAAGCACCACTATAAGGCTAGAGAGTGTGCGGCAAGAGGGAAGCGCTGTGGAAAATGTGGCCGTCTACACCACTTCACGAGAGTATGCCAGTCAGCAGAGCAGGAGAGCCTGCACAGGAATTCAACTCCCCCTGCCCTGACAGTGATATACACAGTGTCCCTGAGTACCTGTGGGCGCATACGCTGCACGGTGATTCTGGATGGAGTTCTGGTACCGATGTTGGTTGACACGGGAGCGAAGAGTTCGGTGCTGAATTGGGCTACGGTTAGAGAATGTTTTCCCCACTACAGGATTGGATGTGCCTCAGCGCCACTTTGCGGCTATGGAGGAGGATGGTTGGACACGGTGGGTACCGTCACACTGACGGCTCAGTACAAATCGGCGGAGATGGCCAATGTAGAGTTCATCGTGACAGCCTACGGTTCTAACATCATGGGCTGCAACTTGTTTTATGGCCTTGTATTTTCCATCAAGAGTGGTGCTGGGGAAGACTGGTCAGGCTGCAGACTGTGGGATCGACTGGTTCCGAGAGTTAGGGATGATGCTATGTGGGATGAACAGTTGCTGTTCACTCCGGAAAGTGGACAGGCCATGTCACACTCCCTGGTGCCAGTGTCCAAGCTGCCCTGGATGTGGGCGCCAGGCGGCACGGGGGAGGATCTGCAGCAGCGAGCGATGCCCACACGATGGTCTCAGGCATTCCCGGAGCATGGTTGTGGAGGACTGGTGAACACGGGACCACAGGGACGGGGTCAGCAGCGGTTCTACAAGCGGTAGGCGCAGGACCGAGTGGCACTGGAGGAGTGAGTGCCAGGCGGAAACACCACAGGCCGTGCAAGGCCCCACTTGGAGTTGTGGACTGGGTTCGGGCTCGGGCGGAGGCGAGGTCCAGGCAGATGAGGGAAAAGCAGAAAATGGAGCAGTACCAGGGTCGGCTGCAGGTGATGGCTGTGCAACATGATTGTTATCTTCTGCTGTTGGATGGGTCGTGGCGCCATCCTAATGAGCTACAGCGTGCCCCGAGAAAGGCAGAAAGGCACGGCCCCAGATGGTTAGAGCGCTCTGAGGTGTGGATGATAAGACGCTTCGGGATTGAGGCGACCAGCTGTGGTCCGGAAAGCGGACTGCCTCCAGGGGCGGACTGATGGTGATGGGTCTGGGGTGGGGCTGAGGGGTGGGGGCACGGGTCATCCTCACCGAGTCATGGATGTGTTCTGATTGTTTAATCTTGTTCTGTGTTTATAGTTTTGGGGATTGTTTTAGTATTGTATTATACAGTATATAGGAGACACGGCAGCAGTTTTTTTTTTTTTTGGACTGTTATGTAGCATAGGCAGCAGAATAACCCACCTCATCATGTAGGGGGTAAGACAGCAGTCTACCTGTCCCCCTAATTTTAGTTCTTTTGGTATGAATGTCATAGGTCCCTTTTGGTGATTTTGGTTCAATTATGTTTAGCAGATGATTGGGGTTTCAAATTGGGGTGGGCTGATTGTGTGTGTGTTTTGGATTTTTCTACAGGGGGCGGGAAATATTATGTAGATATTGTTCATATATATTGTTATATTGTTGGAGATCTTATTGGTGTGGCACGGGGTGGTGGCTCCGCCTTCCAGTTCTGCCAACCCTGTGGGCTTATAAGGGGCTGTGGGTAGAGGGGCGGTCTCTTCGCCTTACCTCTGCCAGCAGCTGCATGCACGACAGGTAAACTGAGATCAGCTCTATAATAAAGAAGTGTTCAGCTCCACTCCTGGTGTCATCCTTGTCTACGAGTTACAACATAACATTCCTACTAATATATATTTAATAAAAGTGCTGAACTTTTATCGTCTTTATATTTACTGTATTGGCTATGTTTACATGCACAGTAATAAATTGATTATAATCAGATTTCTGGGGTTCTCATTACTGAAGTAGTCATGCAAACAACATAATCTGATTTTTTACCTCCGCCAAGGAGGTAATGTTTTTACCGGGGTTTGTCTGTCTGTCTATCTGTCTGTCTGTCTGTCTGTTACCAACATAACTCTAAAAGTTATGAACGGATTTTGATGAAATTTTCAGGAAA
This sequence comes from Pholidichthys leucotaenia, assembly GCA_020510985.1. Classification (NCBI taxonomy): domain Eukaryota; kingdom Metazoa; phylum Chordata; class Actinopteri; order Cichliformes; family Pholidichthyidae; genus Pholidichthys; species Pholidichthys leucotaenia. The sequence goes on along the minus strand of CM035840.1, from coordinate 326,716,668 downwards.
GGTGTGTAATGGCACGGGGAACAGATGATTAGATTTTGGTGATGATCTGAGAGTGTATACCTTCACCAAGGGCTTTGTTTGTATTTGTGCAGCAGGATTACACAAAACTACTGGATGGATTTGGATGAAATTTTCACCAGAGGTGGTTCTTGGGCTAGAGAGGAACCCATTATATTTTGGTGACTATCTGAGAATGCATACCTCAGCCAAGGCTCTTATCTTCTCACAGTGTGTTAGCAACAATACTCCAAAACTGATGGACAGACTTTGATGCAATTTTCACCACAAGTGGCTATAGGCCTACACACAAATCCATTATATTTTGGAGGTGATCCATGACAAATAGAAGGAGCCTTGGAGGAGGTATGCACTCTATGAGTGCTTTCTAGTTTTTTTTGTTGTTGTTGTTGTTGTTGTTGTTATCAGACAAAGGCCATTATCAGATAAACAAGGCCTGGTTTATTGTCCAATAATCTGTTTATTCAGTGCACCTTGGTGCATACATCTGAGCCTCTTCTTGTTTGCTATGGTGATGGACAGGCTGACAGACGAGGTCAGGCAGGAGTCTCCATAGACCATGATGTTTGCAGACGACATTGTGATCTGTAGTGAGAGTAGGGAGTACATGGAAGAGAATCTGGAGAGGTGGTGCTATGCTCTGGAGAGAAGAGGAATGAAAGTCAGTAGAAGCAAAACAGAATACATGAGTGTGAATGAGAGGGAGGCAGGTGAAATGGTGAAGATGGAAGGAGTAGAGGTAGTGAAAGTAAATGAGTTTAAATACCTGCCGTCAACCATCCAAAGAAATGGAAAATGCACAAGAGAGGTGAAGAAGAGAGTGCAGGCAGGGTGGAGTGGGTGGAGATGAGTGTTAGGGGTGATTTGTAACTGAAGGGTCGCAGCAAGAGTGAAAGGGAAGATGTACAAGACAGTAGTGAGACCTGCTGTGATGTATGGTTTGGAGACAGTGGCGCTGACAAAAAGACAGGAGGTGGAGGTGGAGGTGGCAGAGTTGAAGATGCTAAGATTTTCATTGGAAGTGACTAGGAGGGATAGGAATAGAAATGAGTATATCAGAGGTTACAGCTGAGGTTGAGCGGTTTGGAGACAAAGTAAAAGAGGCAAGGCTGAGATGGTTTGGACATGTGCAGAGGAGGGATAGTGGATATATTGGACAAAGAAAAAGAGGAAGACCACAGAGAAGACTCATGGATGTAGTGAAGGAGGAGATGAGAGGGTTGGTGTTACAGCGGAAGATGTATGGGGTAGGGTAAGATGGAGGCAGATGATCTGCTGTGGTGACCCCTAAAGGAGCAGCCAAAAGAATTCAATTCAATTCAACTTTATTTATATAGCGCCATTTCACAGCAAGAGTCATCTCATAGCACTTTCAACTGTAGGGGAAACCCCCACAATTGCAGAAAGACCCCAGTAATCAGGCGATCCCCTGTGAGCAAGCGCTTGGTGACAGTGGAGAGGAAAAACTCCCTTTTAACAAGAAGAAACTTCCAGCAGAACCAGGCTCAGGGAGGGACAGTCATCTGCTGCGACTGGCTGGGGGGTGAGGGGATAGAGAAGATGAAAAGAACAGACATGTAGAGAGCAAACAGCACGATGGGGACTCAATCTATGGGAGAGAACAAACAGATGTTAATGACCAGCAAAAAAAAAAAACAAATTTCATTGAGAGTGAAGATAGGAGTGAAGCCCAGTGCATTATTGGAGGTCCCCCGGCTGTCTAAACCTAATAGCAGCATAACTAAGGGAAGGTTCAGAAACACATGATCCCTTCCTGATTGTAGGCTATATCAAAAAGGAAGGTTTTAACCCTATTCTTTAAAACAGAGATTGAGTCTGACTCCTGAATCCAGATTGGCAGCTGGTTCCACAAGAGAAGAGCTTGATAACTGAAGGCACTGAAGAAGAAGAATCTGAAGAAGGATCTGTTTAATTGGTGCATGTAAACAAATCAAATCTGATATTTACCATTATCTGATTTTTTTCCACTTACCAGATTATTATGGTCATGTAACCCAGTCTTACTCATTTAGAAACAATTTTATACACTGTGGGAACCCACTCAGTATGTTTCCACTCAGTATGTTTCCACTCAGACTGAAGGGGAATGGTCATGGGGGGATTTGTGTATTGATGCGAACAGTAACAAAGGGAAATGGCAAATGTATTTATGTTAATGCAGCACCCTAGGTCACAGAGAGAGTGGATGCTCTCAAAACCGCACTGACCAGGCGCTACATGCTCTCAGACTGCAAGAGAGCGAAAAGGCTCCTGACGCGCTCCAAGTTGGGAGACGGGTTCAGCGGTCGAATTAATGGAGAAGATGTTGGCGTTGATGGGCACAGATGATGGGCATATCCTTACACGGCCGTGCATACCAATGGACATTGGTCATAGCGGCATGCAGCTTCCTCATTTTGGGCACTGATTTTTTGTGTGCACACGGATTACTAGTTGATGTGGCTAGCAGATGCCTGACTAACGCAATGTCTTTTGATTCTCTCCCCTGTACAGCTAGAGGAGCCGGGTCCACAACGCTAGCCAACGTCACAGCTCCAGGGGGTAAGTTCCACACACTACTCACCCAGTTCCCAGAACTCACGGTCCCGATGTTTTTGGCGACCGTCACTAAACACGGGGTGAAGCACTTCATTACCACCATGGGGCCGCCCATTTTCGCATGACCTCGGCTCCTGGACGCAGCTAAACTGGCCATAGTACGCGAGGAGTTTGCCAACTTGGAAAAGTTGGACATCATCAGACGCTCAAACAGCCCATGGGCATCCCCGCTACAAATGGTTCCTAAAGCCGAGGGATCGTGGTGACCTTGCAGAGATTTCCGCAGATTAAACAACGCCACAGCGCACGACTGCTACCCAATCCCCCATATTCAGGATTTTTCCATTCACCTCACCGGGGCACGCATTTTTTCCAAGCTAGACCTGGTCCGCGGTTACCACCAGGTCCCGGTGCACGCTGAGGACATACCTAAAATGGCAGTAATAACCCTGTTTGGTCTTTTTGAGTTTTTAAACGTGCCTTTCGGGTGAAAAGGTGCGGTGCAGACATTCCAATGCATGATGGATGCGGTGTTGCGCTATCTGCTGTTTGTGTTCGTCTACCTGGACGACATCCTGGTGGCCAGCGCGTCTGAGGATGAACACGTAGCCCACCTCAGGACAGTTTTCCAGAGGTTGGAGGAGCACGGATTAATAATCAACCTGGCGAAGTGCCAGTTCGGGGTGACGGGAATCGATTTTTTGGGGCTACCGCATCTCACCGAAGGGCGCGATACCCTTACCAGACAAAATGCGTGCAGTGGCAGATTTTCCCAGGCCTCAGACGGTCAGGGCACTGCAGGAGTTTTTGGGGATGGTCAACTTCTACAACTGTTTTCTCCCCCACGCAGCCCAGCTCATGCAGCCGTTGTATGCCGCGCTTAAGAAATGGAAACCGGCGGACAGAGTCGACTGGACTCCTGAGTGAGAGCAGGCGTTTTCCGAGGTTAAAACAGCTCTGGCGAATGCCGCACTACTGGCGCACCCGGACCCGGCAGCTCGGATAGCGCTCACTACCGACGAATCGGACGTGGCCATAGGGGCCGTCGTGGAGCAGTGCGTCACCAGTTCTTGGCAGCTGCTCGCCTTTTTCAGCAGGTCTTTGCGAGACAATGAGCGTAAATACAGCACATTCATCCTGGCTCTCCACCTGGCCATATGCCACTTCCAGTTCTGGCTGGAAGGGCGCGCCTTCACTGCATTCCTAGACCACAAGCCACTAACGAACGCGATGGCCAAGGTTTCTGAACCATGGTCAGCCCGGCAGTAGAGATAGCTGGCCACGATCTCAGAGTTTACGACTGACTTTCAGCATGTGGCCGGTAAACTCAACGTGGTAGTGGACTGCCTCTCGCGCACATTAGTGGCCCCAGTCTACGTGGGGATAGATTATACGACCATGGCCGCTGAGCAGATCGGCGATGCAGACGTTTGCGCGCTCCAGTCTGGACCAACAGGGTTAAGGCTGGAGAGCAGAGTACTGCAAGACGCCCCCGCCACCAGTCTGCGACGTCTCCACAGGCCGCCTGTGCCTGGTGGTCCCATGCGCTTGGCGCCGCTGCATTTTTGAATTGGTTCACTCCTTGGTGCACCCAGGAGTGCATGTGTCAGTCAAAATGGTGAGAGCAAAGTTCATCTGGCCGAGCCTGCACAAACAGGTGAAAGAGTGGGCTGGAGCCTGCATAGCGTGCCAACGAGCCAAGGTGCACAGGCATACAAAAGCCCCCTTGGAGCCGTTCCATATCCCGGCTAAGAGGTTAGACCACATTCACGTGGACCTTGTGGGCCCCCTCCCGCCATCGCAGGGGTTCACACATCTCCTGACAGTGGTGGACCGCACCACGCGCTGGCTTGAGGCAGTCCCGCTAGCTTCCACCGCGTCCGGAGAAGTTGCACGCGCTTTTTTGACAACATAGGTGGCACGTTTAGGCGCCCCTTTGGATATCACGTCCGATCAGGGCCCGCAGTTTGTTTCAGACCTCTGGTCCACCATGGCCTGGAGCCTGGGCATCACAATTCATCGCATGACCGCGTACAACCCCCAGGCCAATGGGTTATGTGAGCGTTTCCGTAGATCACTTAAAGCAGCGCTCAGGGCTTCGCTTACGGATGCAAATTTGGTGGACCGGTTGCCATGGGTTCTATTAGGGTTGCGTTCAGCACCGAAGGAGGATTTGGCAGCCTCCCCAGCAGAGCTGTTTTTTCCCCAGCCGCTGCGGCTCCCCGGAGAGTTTTTGCTGGACAACCCCGCGCCGAACACCGATCCATCCCCGCTTTCACTACATAGCGCAGAGGCAGGGACAGTACCCGGCCCGGCCCACCCCCGTTTTTCCCCCGCTTTTGTGCCAAAGACCTTGAAGGACGCGTCATTCGTATTTGTCAGGCACAATGCCCACTGGACCCAATTGCACCCACCCTACGATGACCCGTTCAGAGTGCTAGAACCCGGGGAGAAACATTTTGTGTTAGACTTGGGTGGGACGCAGAGAAGCAATCTGTACAGACAGGCTTAAGCCCGCCTTCGTTTTAGCAGACGAGCAGGTGGTGTTGGCCCGAGCTCCTCAGCGCAGACGACCCCCACTGAGACCTCCCCAGGTAAATGACTCCTCAGATCAATCACAATGGCATAATGAAGATGCCCCCCCCCAATGTCCCCCCACAGACGCACCCCCAGGAGCCCCCCACCGGCACAGCAGCGCCTCAGAGCCGCCGACCCCAACCCGTTACAGCTGCTATGGACGTAGGCTGAAGCCCAAAGGACATGAGGGTTAAGGCTCAGTCTGAGTTTCTGGGGGGGGGGGGGGGGGTGTGGGAACCCACTCAGTATGTTTCCACTCAGACTGAAGGGGAATGGTCATGGGGGGATTTGTGTGTTGATGCGAACAGTGACAAAAGGAAATGGCAAATGTATTTATGTTAATGCAGCACCCCAGGTCACAGAGAGAGTGGTATGATATACATAAAAGGAGAGGTGCCTGCGACCTGCCTTTTACCTCCGCCAAGGAGGTTATGTTTTCATCGGCGTTGGTTTGTCTGTTTGTCTATCTGTCTGTCTGTCTGTTTGTTAGCAAGATAACTCAAAAAGTTATGGACGGATTTTCATGAAATTTTCACAGATTGTCAGAAATGGGGTATCCTACAGATGATTAGATTTTGGTGGTGATCCAGATCACCGTCCACAAGAAAACCGCCATTACGCAAAATACCATTTTTGTGAATAACTACTAAACCACTAATCCTATCATTGTCAATCCAACTGCTTGTCATATGTTTTCATGGTCAAGGAAACTGAAAACGTACACACAAACACTGTATGGGGGGAACTGTGGCGCTAAACCGCCATTACGGAAAATGCCATTTTCGTCAATAACTACTGAACCACTAATCCTATCATTGTGAATCCAATTGCTAGTCATATGTTTTCATGGTCAAGGAATCTGAAAACGTACACACAAACACTGTATGGGGGGAATTGTGGCGCTTGGCAGAGGTCTGTGCTCTCCGAGTGCTTTTCTAGTTTATGCTTGTGATTGTTTGTGAATGTGAGAGATAGATTAATAAAGCCTGCTCTGCTCTGCACCGCTTCACCTGATTATTTCTTTCTCCACAACACTGGGGAAAAATGGATTGTTTTATGAATTTGTCCTTGAGCAAGATGCTACATAAACTGAAATAGAGTGGGGTTTTTTTCTTTTGTTTTTGTATGACTAAAGGTTTAAGCACAGAAGAGTACTCTCAAGAGTAGTGTAGCTAAAGAAGACAAAGGTAACGCACATGGGTGCTTCAGGATGGGAGCTTCATGTTCCTGGCAGGGAAAGCAAGATGCTGAGTGTTGCATTCATAGGTATGTGACAGGAATGTGATGGGTGATAACACTATGCGGAGATGTGTAAATTATACAGCGCCCTGAGGATCTCAAACAACGATGGCCTTTGTCTTAGAGGCAGAGTGGGAGGGAGAGGTGGGCAGATGATTTGCTATCAGGCTCAGCAGGTCTGCTGGGTTTTTGCATCACACAACTGCAGATTGAGCACAAACTGAAAAAAAGCTGAGAATAGGGAAGATAGAAAGGTTGGAAAAGCTGTTACAAAGGAGGCCAGGGGACAACTTAAAATTTGGAAATCAATATGGATCTGAAATGGAAATAACATTAAATATGGGGTATCTATTTGATAAGCAAAAGCTATAATAACCATTCAGGATCTGCTAGATTAAGTTATCTGAAAATGAATACCTAGAGAACCGTTCTGTTTTGAGTTTACTAAGAGTAAAAAAAAAATCATCACCAAGATGCGTCACTGTAGGGCATGGCAAGTTTATTTGTATAGCACATTTCAGGTGTAAGACAATTCAAAGTTCATAATGGACCAGAAGATCTGAAATGTATTTTGGCCTTAAACCATTCAGAGCTTTATAAACCAACAGCAGTATTTTGAAATCTATTCTTTGACAGACAGGATGCCAGTGTAAAGATCTGAGGACTAGAGTTAATATGATCTACTTTCTTGGACTTAGTGAGGACTTGGGCAGCAGCGTTCTAAACTAACTGCAGTTGTCTGATGGAATTTTTAGGGAGACCTGTGAGGACAGCATTACGGTAGTCCAGTTTACTGAAGATAAATGCATGGACAAGAGTTTCTATAGCAATCTAACGTGTGTACCGTATGTGCTGGCTGCAGCATCTATAATTATGCATGCATATCTCTTCAGATTGGATTTATTACCCAGCCACAGGGGGTGTACAAGCCAGTGTATGCCCTGTGCTGGTCTCATGCCAGGATAAATGGACAAGGCTGTGCCAGGAAGGGCATCCGGTGTAAAAATCCTTGCCAAATCAACATGTGGATCATTGCAATATAAGGTGATGATACGCTGTGGTAACCCCGAAAGGGAGGAGCCGAAAGACATTAAAAAAAATCTCTTCAGACTGGATTTATTCATTCATCTTCAACCACTTAATCCTTTTTGGGTTGCAGGTGCCTATCCCAGCATCTTTGGGTGAGAGGCAGGGTATGCCCTGGACAGATCGCTAGTCAATCGTACAGCCATCACAGAGAGAGAGACAACCATTCACTCTCATACCTAAGGACAATTTAGAAACCCCAGTTGATGCCAGTTAACCAAATATGCATGTCTTTGGACTGTGGGAGGAAACTGGAGTACCTGGAGAAAATCCACGCAGACACGGGGATAATATGCAAACTCCACACAGAAGGGTCACCGATGGTCAGGGGGTGGGATTGAACCCACGATCTTCTTGCTGTGCTACCACAGTGCTAACCACTGCTACACCGAGCTGCCCAGACTGGACTTAAAGAAAGATGCAAATTTATTGAATTTCTTTAGACTGGATTTAAAGAAATTCAATAATTTTTTTCTTTCTGCCATTATTGTTTGAAGACTAATTCAAATCGTGCACTGTCACCTGAAGCACCCATCCCCAAATTTATGCAAAATAAACAAATTCAAAACATGTAATTTGCACACAACTTTCTTATGCAACTTCATAAGAGGAGACAACTTGCTGGACCTGGTGTACACAACTCACAAGAGCGCATACAGAGCCTCCCCCCTTCCCTACCTGGGTCTCTCTGATCACATCACCATCTCACTAAGGCCTGCATACAGACCCAGAGTGAGAGCCATCAGACCAGCAAAAAAGCAGGTACGTGTGTGGCCAGAGGGGGCCTCGGATGCTCTGAAAGACTGCTTCAGCTCTACAGACTGGGAAACCTTCAAGCATGAAGCCACTCACAATGGACACACAAACATAGACGAGTACACTGAGGTTGTTGTAGCAGCATACATAGCTAAATGCACTGATGATGTCACTCACTGCAAAATCATCACTGTTCATGCTAACCAGAAGCCATGGATGACAGTGTAGAGGGTTGGAAATAGTTAATAGTTATGTAAGAGGTGAAAAAGACATTTGGATAAGAAAATTTAAAAAAAAACAGGCACCCCTACAATTTTATGTTATTCTTTAATTGTTTATTTTTCTACAATGTATTTGTAATCCACCTGGTTCCATTAGAACTCATGTGAGTTGAGTGCAGTTCCATACGCCGACCAATAGATGGCGCATGTCGCACAGTGATAGAGAGTAGACTCATGCACTGGAGGACGAAGAATAAACTCCTTGTGTGAAATAACGAAACGTGTTCTGCTGATTCTCTATCACAGGTTGGTAAATACTAATAATTCAAGAGTGCAATATAAACTGTAAGAGTCCTAGGTGGTCCGAGATTATATTGTGATACGTGTGAGGCGAAAAGCGGGTTTGTAAGGGTATTTCTGTTAAAGTTGATGTGTTGTTGTATAAGCTAACCTGCTAATGTTAATGATCGAGTGTATGGGACGTGCCACAACAGTGAAATCCGCCCACGTTAAGAACCATTTGCTTACTTTATTTAAAGACAGTTATGAAACGGTTTTCATACAGTACGACATTTACTGGTTTGATTTGTCACCAAGTGTGCATATTTCGGGTGTATTACCGAATACCAGGAATACTATTGTAAGTGTGTTAGGTACACAGTGGCCAGGTCAGTGAATTGTTAAGAATAACACCACATGCTGTACATTTATGATAGTGCTTAAAATGATTAATGTAAATGTAAGTTCATGGGTTATTGTTTAAAATATAAATATTTGAACAAGTTAAAAGCTATATACATGGGAAGGAGATAAAACCAATAATTCATTTCATGTTAGAGTAATTTGTTAAGAATGTTAAGTATACAGTTAATGTCAAATCGGAAATTGTGATAAATGGACATGATTGTGTTTTGTTTAATGGTGATGTGATCAGACAAGAGAGAAACTATGGACTTTGATAGTAAATACTAGTCAGTTGATGTTGGTCATGTGAATGACTTGAACGAAGAATAAACTCCTTGTGTGAAATAACGAAACGTGTTCTGCCGATTCTCTATCACAGGTTGGAGAGTTAACTTCCACATGCACGTTTCCTCCTCCTGGGCCGCTACCCAGGGGATCAACAATTTTGGGGGCTCGTCCGGGATTAGCGCCACTTACTGGTCTGGCACTAATCATTGAAGAACCAAGGGATGCTGACCACCTGTTCCTGAGCCATTGACCTAAGCGACTGACTACAGGAGACCACAGCCATGTCTGCTCTACATGACCTGAGATGGGAAATCCAGCAAGAGCTTCGCCAGCTGACCATTGCCCGCTGCAGAAACGTCCTTTACAAGCTGGCTGAGTCGTTCAAGGATGAGGTGGGAGAAGATTTGCCAGGCGCAGAATTGACCGAAGTGGAACTCTTCGACTTCATTGTTGACTCACTGAGAAGTCCACAACTGAAGAGCCTTGAAGACCAGGGGATATCTCGCCAGCTTGCTTTCCGTGACCTCATCATTGAACTACAACGGCCCACAGCAGCTGGAGAAGTGGATGCAGAGGTGTCACCCGACGATGATCCGGTCATAGTAGTTCCTGTGACCACTGGAGCTGCAGCACCATCAGGGAAGAACCATCCGACATCACCATCTGTAGTTCCTGACCCAGGGTTAGTCAGACTGACTGAACTTACGTCACTGTTGCCACGTAGAGAGTACAAGATTTATGGTGGTCAAATCTCTGATTTTGATTCTGATTTGAGTTACAATAACTTGTGCAAACAGCTTGATGAAGGGCTAAATGAAGGGTTCACAGAGGCTGAGATTATCAGAACGGTGTTTAAGATAATTAAGCCTGGTACCTTTAAAGATATGCTTGTAACCAAGGATAGCCTTACTGTAGCTGAGTTAAAACGTCTCTTAAAGACACATCTACGCGAGAAAAGCAGCACTGAATTATTTCAGGAGCTGAGTAATGCTAAGCAAAATGACAAAGAAACACCACAACAGTTTATGTATAGACTAATGGGGCTAAAACAGCGTGTGTTGGTTGCATCTAAAAACAGTAGTGGGTTTCATTATGATGACAAGTTGGTACAAGGTGTGTTTATCCATTCACTGTATCAGGGTTTGAATGAAAAATACTCTTATGTTAGGAGAGACCTTAAACCTCACATCTCCAACACCAGTGTCACAGATGACTCCATCCTGGAGCTCATAGCAAATTTTGTTAGTGAAGAGACAGAGAGATTGAGTAGGTTGGGACAAGCCACAGACACAAAGTCACCAGTGTTAATGCGGCACAGGTAGAGACAGATCAGAGCTCGATTAAAATGCACACTGAAGTCCAAGCTAATCGTGTAGCTATCCAGGAGCTGACGGCACAGGTCTCCTCCCTAACCAAGAGTTTAGAAAAGGCCCTAACCCCAATGGTAAATACAGTAAACACCAGTCCCACAGCACCTGTCACTAAACAGCCAGCACTGAAACCCGCAGTGAAAGGAAAATGCCAAAAGTGTATCGCCCAAGACACTGAGCGCTGCACACACTGTTTTCGATGTGGAGAGGAGGGGCACAGAGCTATAGGGTGCCTGCAGAAAAGCAATGTGTCGGGAAACTGGAGGAGGTCGCTGGGGAGGGACCACCAGTGACTGAACCACCAGCAGAGTCCCACAACACTAAAAGACTGAACTCCGAACAGACTACTGCCAAGTCCCAAAAGTCACCCAACACAAAGCGTGTGGCACAGCTCATTGGCGGTAGGTGTATGATCAGTTGCCAGTTAAATGGAGTAAACCTACAGATGTTATTGGACAGTGGGGCACAAGTAAGCATTGTTGAAAAGTCATGGGTACAAGCAGCCTTACCAAATGTGAAAATACAGCCACTCGAGAGCCTACTCCCAGGCCATCCACTCGAAATCACCGCAGCCAATGGGACGGATGTTCCGTTCGAGGGGTGGATAGATGTCCTGCTCGAGATCACAAGTTCACAGTATGGTTCTGTATCCTTGTATGTTCCAATGCTTGTCAGTCAGCAGCATTTAAGCACTCTGCTGCTGGGCTTTAACGTGATCCAAGAGATAATAATGGCAAACAGCGAACAAAGTGACGATATTAGCTTAGTGGGCTTACTGTCGGAGACTTTAAAGGTCCAGAAAGGTAATGTTGAGTCACTCATCTCTGTTGTCCACACCAAGTCAACAGAAAATGAACCAGAAAGTCCAGTGGTGAGAGTTGGAAAAAAAGGACTCACTGTTCACAGTAGCCAAATCTGTATGGTAAAATGTCACATCAGAGCATTTCCCGGAGGAGGAGAAATGTTGTTCGAGCCAGCTGTGAAATGTAACTTACCTGATGGGTTGGAGTTATTCCCAGCTCTTATTGATGTACCCGCTGGTGCTTCAAAAACTGTCAAAATCCCAATCCAAAACTCAACAAAGCACAACATTTTTCTAAATCCAAAGACTGTTTTAGGACTTATTTCAGAGATCACTGAATACAAACCTGTAAATGTTTGTTCCAGTGCTGAAAATGCAACCAAAACTACAGACAAGCCATTTTGTCACTCTGCTCAAGTGACATGTGACAGTCAAGGTGAGGGTGAAGAAACATTAAGCACTGCCCCCTCACACCTGAGATGGCACCCTAATGTCAATTTAGACCATCTCTCAGAGGGTGATCGGGAGGTGGTTCGGCAGATGCTCTATGAACAGTCTGATGTGTTTGCTCATGATGAAGGAGACATTGGATGTATTCCTGGACTACAGCTAAAAATCAACACCACTGACAACACACCCGTGCAGAAAAGTTACAACTCCATTCCAAGACCACTGTATAAAGAGGTGAAGGAGTATGTTCAAAACCTTTTAAGCAGGGGCTGGATCAGGAAATCAGTGTCAAACAACTCGTCGCCAGTAGTGTGTGTGCGTAAAAAGAACAATACTTTGCGCTTGTGTGTTGATTTTCGTGAGCTGAACCGAAAAACCATACCTGACAGGCATCCGTTACCATGGATACAAGATCTAGTGGACAGTCTTGGGGGGAACTCCTGGTTTTCCATATTGGATCAGGGAAGTGACTACCATCAGGGTTTTGTAAGTGAGGAGTCAAGACATTTAACTGCTTTTAGCACACCCTGGGGACTATACGAGTGGGTGCGGGTTCCATTCGGGTTGTCAAACGCACCGGCCGCATTCCAAAGGTGTATGGAGGGGGTGTTAGAAGGGATCAGAGACAAGTGTTGCGTGCCTTACTTGGACGATGTACTGTGTTACTCCAAAACCTTTGATGAGCACGTAGAACACCTTAAACAGGTTTTGTGCAAAATGCGACAACACGGCATAAAACTTCGGCCAGCCAAATGTGAACTGTTCAAAAACCAAGTACGCTACCTGGGTAGGCTAGTGTCGGGAGAAGGAGTCCAGATTGACCCAAAAGACTTGGATGCTGTGTTCGCTCTGAAAGACAAGAACCCTTGCACAGTTGGAGAACTCAGAACGTTACTGGGTTTTCTCAGTTATTACCGATCATTTATTCAAGATTTTTCACGTCTGGTGAGACCCTTGTTCGAACTCCTCCAGAGCACTAATGAAACAAGCAATGACAATAAACCAGCACCAAAAAGGAGTAAACGACAAACAAAGAAAGGAGACAGAAACCAGCTTCCTTCTTGCACACCAATAATATGGACCAGTGAAAATCAGGAAGTTGTGTCAAGATTTGTGGACATTCTGACTAATCCTCCCATTCTAGCCTATCCCAATTTGGACCTTCCATTTGTATTGCATACAGATGCGTCAAACAAAGGCCTGGGAGCCGTCTTGTATCAAAAACAAGAAAACAAACTTAAGGTGATTGGCTATGGATCCAGAACTCTCACACCGGCCGAGAAGAATTATCACTTACATTCCGGTAAACTAGAGTTTCTAGCTCTCAAGTGGGCCATCTGCGACAAATTCCGTGACTATCTGTATTATGCACCGACTTTTACTGTCTATACAGATAACAATCCTTTAACCTATGTCCTCAGTTCAGCCAGGTTGAATGCAGTGGGTCATAGGTGGGTCGGGGAGTTGGCTGACTTCCATTTTGATATCAAGTATAGGCCAGGGAAAAGGAATGCAGATGCAGATATGTTGTCCAGACACCCATTAGATCTGCAAGAGCAAATGAATGAGTTCACAGAGACAGTTTTACCGGAAGTAGTGTCCGCAGTGTGGCAAGGGAGCAAGGCAGCACAAAACAGTGATGTGCCATGGATAGCTGCATTACAACTGAGTTCTAATGACAACAATGTGCCAACTGACAGTGTTTTGAGCATGACACCTCAAGACATCAACGCTGCTCAACAAGACGATGAGTCAATTAGAGAAGTAATCTCACTCAAACTCAAAGGATGGACACCAAACGATAAAGATAAACGGACAATGAGTAAACGGACACGGAGACTACTGTATGAGTGGAACAAGTTGGAAGTTGACAATGGATTATTGTACAGAAAGACAGAGCACAGCAAACAACTTGTCCTACCTGAACAGCTAAAGCCGATGGTGTTAAAGAGTTTACACAATGACATGGGTCACATAGGGTGTGATAAGGTGATACATCTGGCCCGTGAGCGTTTCTATTGGCCATATATGCAACAAGATGTTGAAGATTATGTAACAAAAAAATGTCCGTGCATCAAACAAAAACGCCCAAATGTTCCCCAGAGAGCTCCAATGGGATCTATCACAAAAAGTGCTCCCTTTGAGTTAATCTCCATCGACTACTTACACCTTGAGCCAAGTAAAGGAGGGTATGAGTACATCCTCGTACTAGTGGACCATTTCACTCGTTTCGCACAGGCATACCCTACAAGGAATAAATCAGGCAAAACAGCTGCAGAAAAGATATTTCAGGATTTTATTCCTCGTTTCGGGTACCCTGAGAAGTTGCATCACGATCAGGGACGTGAGTTTGAAAACAGTCTCTTCCACAGATTACAACAACTGTCTGGAATTTCTCACTCACGAACCACTCCATACCATCCGCAGGGCAACCCCGTGGAGCGCCTGAATCGTACACTACTCCAAATGCTTCGTACCCTACAGGAGGAGAAAAAAAGTGAATGGAAGGATCACCTACCCCAAATTGTACATGCTTACAATTGTACAAGACACAAGTCAACAGGTTATTCTCCATTTTTCCTCTTATATGGCAGAGTCCCAAGGTTGCCTGTAGATCTACTATTGAACCAGACAAAAGACACTGACACACACAGCCATCAAACCTACGCTAAAAAATGGGCTGATAGGATGCGTGTTGCTTACAAAATCGCTGCAGAAAACAGTCAAAAGTCTTCAGATAAAAGCAAAAAGCAGTACGACAAACGCTTAAAAGGTGTCACACTCCAACCAGGCGACAGGGTGTTGGTCAGAAACCTCTCTGAAAGAGGAGGCCCAGGGAAACTGCGCGCTTACTGGGAGTCAGCAGTACATCGCGTAGTTGAGAGAGTGGGAGATGGACCAGTCTATAAAGTACAAGCAGAGAGAGGCAGCCAAGTGATGCGAGTGTTACACAGAAACCTGCTGTTGCCTGTAAATGACTTGCCTTTAGAAGAAGAACTGCCTGCAAAAGAAAAGACAAAACAGAAACGGAAGAAGAGGACAGAGACAAATCCTAACAGTGACAACACAGACAATGACAGCTCGGAGGAAGAAGAGGAAAATACTTACCGCTACAACCTCCGTAGCCAAATCCCATGTTACAGACCCGTAAATCCTCAGCAAAATGCCTCAAATCTCCCAGACCAAAACACTCAGCAACCAGTACCTGTCATGCCAGAGCAAAATCCTCAAAATCAGCAAAGGCTTTGAGCGACAGCTAGAGAGTTCTGCCCACCAGTAAGGCAGGAACCGGTCCCCGTTCAGCGGGATGCTGAGGAGCAAATGGATGGACCAGCTTTGCTGCAGGAAGAACGTCAAGGACAAGTGGAGGTGATGGATGGAGAACAGGAGGAACTGAGAAGGTCACAGCGGAGAGCAAGGCCAGTAGAGAGACTGACCTACAACGTCCTGGGACAGCCATCGTACCAGCCTTGGACTGCAGACGTAAGACCTGTCCTACTCCCTACCCCTGTGCCGCTAACTCAAAACTACATGCCATTCCACTACCTCACCCAACCTCAGTCCCATGGTTATAACTGGTACACTCTCATGCATTAAGTCACCCTAGAACATGAAATGTCGGGAGACATTTATTTGAAGTGGGGGAGAGTGTAGAGGGTTGGAAATAGTTAATAGTTATGTAAGAGGTGAAAAAGACATTTGGATAAGAAAATTTAAAAAAAAACAGGCACCCCTACAATTTTATGTTATTCTTTAATTGTTTATTTTTCTACAATGCATTTGTAATCCACCTGGTTCCATTATAACTCATGTGAGTTGAGTGCAGTTCCATACGCCGACCAATAGATGGCGCATGTCGCACAGTGATAGAGAGTAGACTCACGCACTGGAGGACGAAGAATAAACTCCTTGTGTGAAATAACGAAACGTGTTCTGCCTATTCTCTATCACAGGTTGGTAAATACTAATAATTCAAGAGTGCAATATAAACTGTAAGAGTCCTAGGTTGTCCGAGATTATATTGTGATACGTGTGAGGCGAAAAGCGGGTTTGTAAGGGTATTTCTGTTAAAGTTGATGTGTTGTTGTATAAGCTAACCTGCTAATGTTAATGATCGAGTGTATGGGACGTGCCACAACAGTGAAATCCGCCCATGTTAAGAACCATTTGCTTACTTTATTTAAAGACAGTTATGAAACGGTTTTCATACAGTACGACATTTACTGGTTTGATTTGTCACCAAGTGTGCATATTTCGGGTGTATTACCGAATACCAGGAATACTATTGTAAGTGTGTTAGGTACACAGTGGCCAGGTCAGTGAATTGTTAAGAATAACACCACATGCTGTACATTTATGACAGTGCTTAAAATGATTAATGTAAATGTAAGTTCATGGGTTATTGTTTAAAATATAAATATTTGAACAAGTTAAAAGCTAAATACATGGGAAGGAGATAAAACCAATAATTCATTTCATGTTAGAGTAATTTGATAAGAATGTTAAGTATACAGTTAATGTCAAATCGGAAATTGTGATAAATGGACATGATTGTGTTTTGTTTAATGGTGATGTGATCAGACAAGAGAGAAACTATGGACTTTGATAGTAAATACTAGTCAGTTGATGTTGGTCATGTGAATGACTTGAACGAAGAATAAACTCCTTGTGTGAAATAACGAAACGTGTTCTGCCGATTCTCTATCACAGGTTGGAGAGTTAACTTCCACATGCACGTTTCCTCCTCCTGGGCCGCTACCCAGGGGAGCAACAACAGCAGAGGTCCACAAGCTCCTGAGGGCTCGGGAGACAGCCTTCAGGGCCGGTGACCCTGCAAGACTAACAACAGCTAGGGCCAACCTGTCTCGTAGCATCAAGGAGGTAAAACGAAGGTACAGCAAGAAAATATCTGGCCACTTCAGCAACACCAGAGAAGCACATTCTTTCTGGCGTGGCATAGACCCTCACCAACTACAAACCTCCACCTCAGACCTGAGTGAGGGACATCACACTGCTTAACAACTTAAATGACTTCTTTGGCTGCTTTGATGCACAAAACAACACATCAGCACAGAAGACCATTTCTCCTCCAGATGAGCAGGCCATAAGTCTGGATCCGGCTAACATGAAGAGGACCCCCTCCAGGATCAACCCACACAAGGTAACTGGACCAAACAACATACCAGGTCACGTTCTGAAGGACTGGGTGAAGGAGCTCAAGAATGTCCTGGCCGACATCTTCAACATCTCCCTGAGTCAAGCTGTTGTCCCCACGTGTTTCAAAACCGCTACCATAATACCAGTCCCAAAGAAGCCCATCCCCTGCAGTTACAATGATTACCGGCCTGTAGTACTGACCTCCATCATAATGAAGTGTTTCGAGCTGCTGGTCATGCAGAACATCAAGTCTACCCTCCCTCCCTCCCTCCCTCCCACAGCCCATTTCAGTTTGCATACAGGTCAAACAGATCCACAGAAAATGCCATCGCTGCTGCTCTCCATCCAGCCCTCAACCTCCTGGACTCAAAGAACTCCTATGTGTGAATGCTGTTCTTGGACTTCAGTTCAGCATTCAACACAATCATCCTCTAGCACCTTATACAAAAACTCAGACACTTGGGACTCCAAACCTCTCTCTGTAACTGGGTGCTGGACTTACTCACAGGGAGGCCACAGAACATACGGGTCAGCAGCAACACTTCCAAGACCATCCCACTGTGCACAGGGGCCCCACAAGGGTGCATGCTTAGCCCACTGCTCTTCACCCTGCTGACCCATGACTGCGTATCAGCCTACAGCACCAACCACACCATCAAGTTTGCGGACGACATGACGGTGGTGGGCCTCATCACAAACAATGATGAGGCCAACTACAGAAATGAGGTGAGCAAACTGGTCCAGTGGTGTTAAGACAATAATCTCTTCCTGAAAGTGGGAAAAACTAAGGAGATTGTAGTCAACTTCAGGAGAGGAAACACACAGCATCCCCCTCTGATCATCAATGGAGCAGCTGTGCAGAGGGTGAGCAGCACCAAGTTATTGGGGGTACACATCTCCGAGGACCTCTCCTGGTCCAACAACCCCACATCACTGGCAAAGAAGGCTCACACTCGCCTCTATTTCCTCTGCAAACTGAGGAGAACACAAGTCCCACCCCCATCATGTGTTCATTCTACCAGGGTACCATTGAGAGCATCCTGACCAGCTGCATCGCATTGTGGTATGGAAGCTGCACCGCCTCCTGCCGGAAGACACTACATCGAACAGTGAAAGCAGCCAGCAAGATCATCGGTGCCCCTTCGAACTCCGTCTCGGACATCTACTACACCCGCCTCACCCACAGAGCCATCAACATTGCAGGTCACACCTCCCACACCTCACACTCCCTCTTCAGCTCTCTGCTCTCGGGGAAAAGGTACCGGAGCCTCCGGGCCCATTCCACAAGATTGCTAAACAGCTTTGTTCACCAGGCCATCAGGACCCTGAACTCTTTCCACCCCTCCACCCTCCCGGACTGTAACACACTCACCCACATAATAACTACCTCATCTGTTTGCACAGAAAGACTTGGCACACCAACAGTAATACATCAGCTGCTGTATATCTCTGCACCTTACTGCAACCATTTGCACAAATGCCATACTTGCTGCTGTCTGTCTGTTATTGTAACATTGATCATGTCCAGTCCAATCTGTCACTGTCTGTACCTACACTACCACATTGAACTTGCAATTACGGGTATTATGGCTCCACCTTTTCTGTATATAGGATTGCTGGGTTTTATCATTTATCTTTATTTGCACTATGGGTAGCATTAATGTTCATTGACTGCTGTTGTTGTTTTTCATCCTTATTCCTTCTTTTCTTATATATTGCACACACCACTAAGAGAGAGAGAAATGGCATTTCAATCATCCTGTATGTCCTGTACGTATAGAAGTATTGACAAATAAAAATCTTTGAATCTTTGAATAATCTGAGGTTACAGTGTGGTGCAGTAACAGAGCAAAAAGTAAAATGTACAAAACAAAATTCTACCAGCCACCATGCTAAAGGACTGTTTCGTCAACAACATTTATCAGGGCATCAACTAAACACTCACTTTGTGATATGGAATCAACAGGAGGAGAATTTGATATCAAAAACAAAGTTGTAACACTGAAAATTTACTACAAAACTATAAGTTTTACCTGGATTAAAGGCATAACTTAATTAATTAGTTTATTTATTCTATTACCCCTCTGTGGATCACCATCTTAGGTGGAGGGGTTTGTTTGCCCTTATGATCCCAGCAGCTATGTTGTGTGTGTGTGGGGGGGGGGGGGGGTGCACAACTTACCCCTGGTAGGGTCTCCTAAGGCAAAATGTTCTTGGGTGAAGGGCCAGACCAAGAGTGGTCCAATAGCTTCCCATGAAAAATTACAAGGATCCAGTCTACCCAGTTTGGGGGTCTGAAGGACCCACATGGCTCCACCCTTCAGCTGGTTCACCACCTGCATGTGGGATCATGGGAATCATGGTGCTATGTCAATTGGGCCGCAGCCTGGGCTACTCTACCTAAACTGTTGCCATTGTGACCTGGAACCACAGATAAGCAGTACAGGATGGATGGATGGATTTATTCTAATAGTTTATACACGTCATGCTGCTATAAAGGCAGCTGTGCATCTGACTCCATTAAAGATAATCAAAAGTATTCTGTTTTATTCTCAAAAGTGCATGGTTCTTTGGCTCCCCCGAAATGTGCAAACCATTTTACATAGAGTTCCTTAATCTGGCTAATTATTTGAATTATATCTGTCATAATAATTATTGCCTGTTCCTGGAAACATAAAACTTCTCACCTGATAGCAAGACTGGTCTCATCTTGGTTGAAAACCCATGTTTTAGAGATGATCAGCATTCCCCTCAGAGGACTAAAAGGTCCGGCTCAAGGTCAAGCATTCTTCGCTATTTACACAATCACAGAAAGACTTCTTGCAAAGACAGACTTTTTGAGTTCATCCCATGTAATTTTTAGGTTAATCTACATCAGGTAAACATGGTCATAAATGACAAAGTAGCTGGGAAAGTATCCACATTACAAAAAGACAGATGTAGGCACTGTAAAGACAGTATTATTTGGCCCTGTCTTGTTTGCATTTTGGCTGTCACCAATGTAGCTGCAAAAATAACTGACACTGTCTGCTTTTATGGTAGTCATCAAAAAACAGCATGATGTCTTCTGACTATGAGTAAAGAAGAATCCAGTGACACAACTGAAATTGGAGCAATAGATTTGAGGATACAGTGGACATTTTAATTAAAAAAAAAAAAACTTGCACATTCCATTAGAAAGACTTGTGAGGGTGGATATGAGGGGTAACTGAATTAAACTGTTTTCAACTCAGCACCATGCCAGAACATGCAGAATGATGAGCGCTCCACTTTGGTGAGCTCTCTAGCAGATAATTATTTTTTTATGAAGGACAACCAGATCTTTGTCGGGTCCAAATGGAAAAAACCCCAAAACAAACAAAAAAAAAACCTATTTTTGTAAAGCAGTATTTTGTGAAAGGAGCCAGAGCTAATTATTACCTCCGCCAAGGAGGTAATGTTTTTGCCGGGGTTTGTCTGTCTGTCTGTCTGTCTGTTGGTTAGCAAGATAACTCAAAAAGTTTTGGACGGATTTCCATGAAATTTTCAGGCGTTGTTGGAAATGGTACAATGGTAATTTTTTTTTTTTTTTTTCCCGGCGCCACACGAGTCGGCCGCCCTTTGCAACAGCGGCTCGATTCCGAGTCTTTTTCCCTTCCTCTCTCTTTTTGATCCGTCTTTTTTTCACTCCACTTATATCACGGACACACAGATCGTCCCAAATGTCTCCTGAGCCGGTGGACAGAGCCACTGTTTATAGCAGGATACGATACAGCAGGGAAGAGCTGCTAGCATTCAACCGCCACCCGGTCCCATTGGAAAAACTCGACATACCGAGAGAACTGAGGCGAAAACGCCGCGGCTGCCGGGCTGGAGTAAGGCGGAGGACAAAAAATATAAGGTACAGACCCTCCCTTCCATCTATTGTCATGGGAAATGTACGGTCGTTACTGGGAAAGGTAGATGAGCTAGCGGCTATCTGCCGTTACGATAGCACATATCGGGAGTGCTCTCTCCTTTTGTTTTCTGAGACGTGGCTAACTGAACTAGCAGCAGATGCTAACATTGAGCTGGAGGGTTTCCACATGATACGGGCTGACCGAACACCAGACAGTGGTAAAGCAAGGGGCAGTGGAGTGATAATGTATGTTAACAACAACTGGTGCAGACCGGGACATATCACTGTTAAACAACGACACTGCAGCAAAGACATTGAGTTGCTAGCTGTTAGCATGCGGCCTACATATCTCCCGAGAAAACACTCACACGTGATCTGCATTGTTGTTTATGCAAATCCGACGGCGAACGCTGGGACAGCGCGTGACGTCATCCATTCAGTAACCAGCAGGCTGCAGACAGAACACCCAGATGCTCTTCTCCTCATCTCAGGCGATTTCAACCATGTTTCACTATCTCCCATTCTACCCACGTTCACCCAGTATGTCACATGCCACACTAGAGACAATAAAACACTGGACTTATTCTACGCAAACACTAAGGAGGCGTACACCTCATCACAACTCCCCCCACTCGGGAGATCGGATCACAACTTGGTTCATCTCCGGCCGGTGTACAAACCCCTAGTGCACAGACAACCTCCGGCCATGCGCACAGTGGAGTTATGGTCTGAGGAGACAATGGACACTCTAAAGTGCTGTTTTGAAGCCACCGCCTGGAAGCAGCTCTGCGATCCACATGGTGAGGACATCGATGGCCTCACTCACACCTTCACGGACTACCTCAGCTTCTGTGTGGACAAATCCTTTCCCACCAAGACCATACGGTGTTGCTCAAACAACAAACCCTGGATCAACCCTGAGATAAAAACACTTCTGAGACAGAAGAAGAGGATCTTCAGGTCGGGGAACAGAGAGATGCTGAAGTCCGTACAGAGGGAGCTGAGGAGAAAGATCAGAGAAGGCAAGGACAGCTTCAGGAAGAAGATGGAGGACAAGCTGCAACAGAGCGACATCAGTGGGGTCTGGAGAAACCTCAAAACCATCTCTGGGCTCCAGAATACCTCCCCCCAGGCCACGGGGGGCAGGGAGTGGGCGAACAACCTGAATCTGTTTTTCAATAGGTTTGACCAACCGCCCTCCCCCCTGACTGCACAACAACCACTGCTGCCTCTAAAGAAATCAAGTCCTGCTGCCCACTCCCCACTCCACCAACACCCCGCCACTCCCAACACACAGCCCCCCATCCTGACCCTGACCAGGACCCAGGTGAGGACGGAGCTGAGGAAGATCAAGGCGAGGAAGGCGTCGGGACCGGACGGCATCAGCGCAAAGCTTCTCAAGTCCTGTGCAGACCAGCTGTGTGGGATTGTGACGTACATCTTCAACTTGAGCCTGAAGCTGGGGAGGGTACCACAGCTGTGGAAAACATCTTGTGTGGTACCTGTACCAAAAACTTCCCACCCCAAAGACCTGAACAGCTACAGACCGGTAGCCTTGACGTCCCACTTGATGAAGACCCTGGAGAGACTGCTCCTTGCTCACCTCCGCCCCCTGGTGGAACCAGCGATGGATCCACTCCAGTTCACCTACCAGCATGGCATTGGGGTGGAGGATGCGGTGATCTTCTTCCTTCACCGTTCTCTGTCCCACCTGGAGAAGCTCGGGAATATGGTGAGGATCATGTTCTTTGACTTCCCCAGTGCTTTCAACACCATCCAACCGATGATCCTGAAGGACAAGCTGCTGCGCGCAGGGGTGGACCAGCACCTGTCATCATGGATCCTGGACTACCTCACGAACCGGCCTCAGTTTGTGAGAACCCGGGACTGTGTGTCCGACACGATCATCGGTAGCACGGGGGCCCCACAGGGAACGGTGCTGGCTCCCTTCCTGTTCACTCTTTATACTGCGGACTTCTCACACAACACAACACACTGCCATCTACAGAAGTTCTCTGATGACTCTGCGATCGTTGGCCTCATCTCCAATGGAGATGAAGCTGAGTACAGAGGGCTTATCCAGGACTTTGTGGACTGGTGCCATCGGAACTGCCTCCAGATCAACGCGAGGAAAACTAAGGAGCTGGTGGTGGACTGCTGCAGGCATGGGCAACCCCTCACAGCACCAGTAAATATACAGGGAACAGACATCGAGATGGTGACATCCTATAAGTACCTGGGTGTTCATCTGAACAATAAACTAGACTGGTCACACAATACTGACGCACTCTACAAGAAGGGACAGCGTAGGCTGTTCCTGCTGAGGAGACTCAGGTCTTTTGGTGTACAAGGGGCGCTGCTGAAGTCATTCTATGACACGGTGGTGGCATCAGCCATCACTTTTGGAGTGGTCTGCTGGGGCAGTGGCATTACTGCAGCCGATAGGTAGAGACTGAACAGACTGATCAAGAAAGCTAGCTCTGTCCTGGGGCAGCGCCTTGATCCGGTGGAGGAGATAGGAGAGAGAAGGATGGTGGCTAAACTGTCATCTCTGCTGGAGTCCGAGTTCCACCCTATGCAGGACATAATGAATGCACTGAGGAGCTCATTTAGCAGCAGACTACATCATCCCAGGTGCACAACCGAGAGGTTTCGCAGGTCCTTCCTACCAACGGCTGTCAGACTGTACAACCTAAGCAGGGCTGCTCGCAGAGATAGCAAAAAGACGTAACAAACTAATAGTTTTTTGAATGTAAAAGATGCAATAGACTTACACAATGGTCCCCTCCGGCATACAACTAGGAAAATACCGGTCGCTATGGAGGGTGAGAATATGTATGGGCACATAATCATACGATGTAGGATAACTAAGTAGACGGTTATGCTGTTTCATCTCATCTAGCAACAATGCTCTGCACTGTGTGTGTTTATATATTTACATATTTATTCCATCTAGCTACAATGCTCCGCACTGGGTGTGTTTATATTTATATATCTATATATTTATTCCATCTAGCTACAATGCTCCGCACTGTGTGTTTATACAGTATATCTACATATTATTCCATCTAGCTACATTGCTCTGCACTGTGTGTGTTTATATATTTACATATTTATTCCACCTAGCTGCAATGCTCCGTACTGTGGGTGTTTATATATCTACATATTTATTCCATCTAGCTACAATGCTCCGCACTGTGTTTATATATTCATATATTTATTCCATCCAGCTACAATGCTCTGCACTGTGTGTCTGTGTGTGTGTGTATATATATATTTTATAGTAATATGTACATATGTATATTAGCTGCTCTTGCTTGCTTGCTTTTTTTCTTGCCTTCTGATTGTTGCTCTGAGTGTTGCTATCCCTGTGCTGTTGCAATCCTGGAATTTCCCCGTTGTGGGACTAATAAAGGCTTATCTTATCTTATCTTATCTAAGGAAGAACTTATTAAATTTTGGTGGTGATCCGGATCACCATATAATAATATAATAATAACGGATCACCGTATAATATTTGGCCTATCCGGTTCCGGCTCTGCCGGACCGGCGGCGCCACACGAGTCGGCTGCCTGTTGCAACAGCCTTTTTTTTTATCTTCCTTCATCTTTCTACACCTTTCACTCTGTATATATATATCACGGACGCACGGATCGCCCCGGGGGTCTCCCGCGTCGGCGGACGGAGCCACGGTTTGCAGCGGGAGACGTTATAGCGGGGAGGAGCTAGTGCTAGCTAGCACTTGGCCGCCGCCCGGTGCTAATGGGAAACTCGACATACCGGGAGCTGTAGCGAAAACGAAGCGGGTGCCGGGCTGGAGTTTAGGCGGCGTGAAAGAAATATAAGACAGAATAATAAAGAGCGATGGCAAGAACCAAGCAGACCGCCCGTAAAATCTACTGGAGGAAGAAGCCCCCCAGGAGACAGCTAGCCACCAGGGCTGCTCGGAGAGGCGCTCTGGCCACCGGCAGAGTGAAGAGGCCTCGCCGTCACAGGTCCGTGGCTCTGAGAGAGATCCGTCGCTACCAGAAATCCACGGAGCTGCTCATCCGTAAGCTGCCCGTCCAGCGCCTGGTGAGGGAGATCGCTCAGGACTTCAAGACCGTCCTGCGTTTCCTGAGTTTCGCCGTCATGGCTCTGCAGGAGACCAGCGAGACCCACCTGGTGGTCTCTTCTTCGCTAAGGGGGTCACCATCATGCCCAAAGACTTCCAGCTGGCCCGCTGCATCCGCGGAGAGAGAGCTTAGACTTTCTGCTGCACATCCACCAGCCATAATGCTCTGCACTGTGTCTATATATATACATTTATAGTAATATGGACATATGTTTGCTAGATGTTGTTTTTTTCTTGCCTTCTGATTGTTGCTCTGAGTGTTGCTGTCCCTGTGCTGTTGCAATCCTGGAATTTCCCCATTGTGGGACTAATAAAGGCTTATCTTATCTTATCTTATCTTATCACCGTCCAGAAGAAAACCGCCATTACGGAAAATACCATTTTCATGAATAACTACTGAACCACTAATCCTATCATTGTCAATCCAATTGCTAGTCATATGTTTTCATGGTCACGGAATCTGAAAACGTACACACAAACACTGTATGGGGGGAACTGTGGCCGCCATTACGGAAAATGCCATTTTCCTGAATAACTTTTTTTTTTTTTTCTTGCCTTCTGATTGTTGCTCTGAGTGTTGCTATCCCTGTGCTGTTGCAATCCTGGAATTTCCCCGTTGTGGGACTAATAAAGGCTTATCTTATCTTATCTTAACTACTGAACCACTAATCCTATCATTGTCAATCCAATTGCTAGTCATATGTTTTCGTGGTCAAGGAATCTGAAAACATACACACAAACACTGTATGGGGGGAACTGTGGCCGCCATTACGGAAAATGTCATTTTCGTGAATAACTACTGAACCACTACTCCTATCATTGTCAATCCAATTGCTAGTCATATGTTTTCATGGTCACGGAATCTGAAAACGTACACACAAACACTGTATGGGGGGAACTGTGGCGCTTGGCGGAGGTCTGCGCTCTCCGAGTGCTTTTCTAGTTTATTTCTGGGCTGGGATGAATGTGAAATTTTGTTCCTCTGACTTCTAAAAACAGGCTGCGACAAAAAAAAGCAACACTCACAATGTGATCAAATGTCCACATTATTAGATACAGGCAATTCGGCAGTCCTTATCCATCAAAGTCAATTAAAGTATATTATTAATACTAAGTGAGACAATTTCTTATTTAATGAAAAAATATTAGCCTTCTTGAATTTGATGTCAGCCACCCATCTCAAAAGACCTGGGACAGGGCCATGTTTATCACTGTTTAGTGTCTCCTCTTCTTTTAGACTGTGTCCACTCTGAGTGGGAATCTTTAGGCACCAAACGATTCGAGCCGATTCCAAATCAGGGGGCTCTGATTCGAGCCGATTATGATCCTCGATGTATCTTGATGCATCTTTTTTTTCCTATTTAGGTCTTTTTTTTCTTTCCACTGTGTGACAACTTCTTACTTTTAAAGCATTTGCAATGACCCATGAATTTACTTCCAATAGCTTTTAATGTTTTAAAAAAACAACATGAAAAGTGCAACTGTAGCAGCACATTTGCACAGACTTCAGAGTATGCTGAATTTTAACAAATAAGACTTGTAACAAACATTCTGTTATGTGCAACAAGTAACTGAGTCCTTCAGTCAAAAATACTCAGAATTTCTAGAAGAAAGGTTAAACATCTAATGAATGTTCTCCTGTTATGTCCAATAAGTAACTGAGTCCTCTAGTCCAAAAACCCAGAACATTTTGCTGTATCAAAATCACATTTTCCTGTTTTACAGAAATGTGCAGTTACCGTTACAAATGATTCAGTGGTAATGGATGTCCACACATCACATGTGGTAGCAATCCTACCCACTGTCTTCAGAGATTTCATGACTTTGGCTTTGGTTTCATTGTAGAGTGGGGATGGCTGTGTCAGTAAAATATCTCCATGATGGGATCTCGGTTCTACAGTGTGCATCATAGCGTGAAAGCCCTGGTTGTCAATAACGGAATACTGGCGTAAATCCTTGGCAATAAAAGTGGGAATAGATTTTGTAACTCACTTTGCCCTTTCCGAGATGTGTGGAAGTTTTGGCATTGCTTGCTCAATGAGCCTCTGGTTGGCAGCGGCAGCCACAACAGTTTTTTTCTCTCCATCCGCCGGGTGGAAAAGTGCAATATGGTTTTGCATGTTTGTCGTGTTTCCAAAATATTTTAGTTTAGTCTGACAGAGCTTACATATGGTGTGAGTCTTGTCCAAGTCTTTTTTTTCCCTTCAACTTCATAAAAACCGAAGTATTGCCATACATTTGCTTTTAATGAAAAGGACGCTGATCGTATACCATTTTGTTTCTTTTGTGTCATGCCATAAAGAGTCCAGGCAGGTCCAGGTGCCAACTTTTTTTGTTCCGGCCAAATTAATTTCATTATTAATAATATTTAAAAATTGGAATCTTGGCATTTGTGCATCGATTCAGAATCGTTCACGTCCACATCAAGATGCATCAGAAAAATGATTATTTCTCCCACCCCTAGTGTCCACAGGGAATGTAAAAATGCTTTCAACCTGTTTTCCTGGGTGCTTTACATGCGCTCATAAAAAAAACAGTATCCTAGCAACCGCTTGACCTGTCACTCAATGTGTTCCGGGGTTTCACATTTTGCTCTGAAACGCTCTACTCACTGGACTAAACTGGTAAGAAAATACATGTCCCTACATGATTTTGCTGTTAATATTGATCATGGTGTACTTTTAGTCTGATTCTGATCAGCTGGTGAGAGAGGTGCGCAGCCGATCAGCGCTGCAGTGCTCCGAAAGTTGAACTTTTTCCGACTTTCAGTGCCATGAGCACTGCAACAAAATAAGCTGACCGCTGAGAGTGTTTTAGTGCTGAGGGCGCTGTGCACATTAATCGCCGGACTATATAGAAAATGAATAGAAAATAGTCATCCACAATGGAAAAAAAAAAACATGTATGGTGGACACGCAGGCTAAATAACAGCCTATAAACATCTGGGAACTAAGGAGTCCCATTCTTGCCTAATAATGGATTCTCAACAGTTCAACAGTCCTGGATCTTCTTTGTCATATTTTGTATTTAATGACGTGTGGGGAGCGTGAAATGAAGAAGCTGAATGGTTTTGTAATTCAGATTTAATGTCGGCTTCACATCCCCAACATGTCTCACCAAAAGCAGAAAGAGAGTGATCGCAGTCAGACCCCCATATTTATACATCACACAACAAAAGCCAACATCACACATCCTTGTCATATCCTTCTAATCATCCAATGTCTCCTTCCAATGTCCTCCCGTTCCTTCGCCTGACCCTGGGGGGTCAGGAAGTCTTTTCAGGTCTTCACCGCCACGCCTCCATCTCCTCGTTGTTCTCCACAGGCGGTCCAGACCTACTGTCCTCTTCTGAGACGTGAGGTCATTCCACACATGCAATCACAAAACATCCCCGTGTCTATACATATGCAGATATGGATATATGAACTACAGCCCCCCCCCCCCAAACGTCTAAGAAAAGGATAATATATTTAGGTTCACAGAATATGGTGACATGACTGGCATAACTATACAAGTTGATCACATTAAAAGGAAGGAAAAAGAAAAAAAAAATTTCAGCAACCACACCAACAGCATACTTTATACGGCATGATCACGTTAAAACACAGTGATAACAGTAACAGTATAGTCTAAGCCCCATGTCCGCCTTAAAACTGCCATGATAACCCCAACAGCGTATCTTAAAACACATTATCACATTCACATCAGTCTGTGTGTCGTCTGGGTTTCAACCGTCTTCCAAATCTGCTGTACGCCTGCCTCGGCGTCCCAGTGGCGCTGTCTTGTAAGGAATCTGCAGCTTGAGGAAAAGAGTGGTTATTTGATCCCTGCGGGTGGGCTGGGACGTGTCCCTTGGGGGGGTATACCACGTCGAGGTGCTCTCGCCACCCGTACAGGCTCGTCACTCAACATGAAGGCAGGCTTGAGTCTGTCAATGCTGACTGTCTCTTTTCTATCCCCCAAATCCAGCACAAAATGCTTATGTCCAGGTTCCAGCACTCTATATGGACCATCATATGGTGGGCGGAGGGTTGGCTTTAAAGCCTCGTGCCTAACAAAAACGAACTCGGCATTTTTTAAAGCCTGGCGAACAAAAACCCGCGGAAAAGTGTGATGAACAGGGCCCGAGAGCATATCCGCTCCCGTGCTGCTTAGTGGCCTCAGAGCTGGGAGGCGCCCCGGCTCTGGATGTTCTGGTAAGAATTCACCGGGGAGCCTGAGAGGTTGTGCAAAAACTAATTCTGTTGGGGAGGCGTCTAGATCCTCCTTGGGCGCAGAACGCAACCCCAATAAAACCCACGGTAGTTTGTTAACCCAATCTGCATCCGTTAGTGACGCTGTGAGGGCAGCCTTCACATAAACCATTAGCCTGGGGGTGATACGCGGTAGTGCGATGGATTGTCGCCCCTAAGCTGCTGGCCATCGCAGACCAGAGCTCTGAGACAAACTGAGGCCCCCTATCGGACGTAATGTCCGACGGGACTCTGAAACGCGCTACCCAGGTCGTTAAAAAAACGTGAGCCACCTCTGCGGCCGTAGTTGACGTCAGCGGGACCGCTTCTGGCCAACGTGTGGTTCGGTCCACCATTGTTAAAAGATGCGTGAACCCCTGCGACGATGGTAGGGGGGCCCACGAGGTCGACATGCACATGGTCAAACCTCCTGGCTGGGATTCGGAACGGTTCTAAAGGAGCTTTCGTGTGCTTTTGAATTTTGGCACGTTGGCAAGACATGCATGTTCTTGCCCACTCCTTTACGTGCTTGCGCAGGCCCAGCCAAACAAACTTCTCTGCCACCATTTTCACCAAAGCGCGCACTCCTGGGTGCGCCAGGGAGTGAACCGAGTCAAAAACACGGTGGCGCCATGCGACCGGGACTACCGGGCGAGGTCGCCTGGTTGACACGTCGCAGATTAAGGGGGGCAAACCGTCACGCAAACCCCTGCTCTCCAGCCTTAACCCTGTTGATCCAGACTGGAGTGCGCGCACGTCTGCATCACTACCCTGTTCTGCTGCCATGGCTGCGTAATCTATCCCTACGTGAACTGGGGCCACGTACGCTTCCGCGTTGGTCTTGCGCCCTGCGGCTGCGGTAGTATAATCTGCCTCCGCGTGTCCTGACGATGTCACGGCACGGGAGAGGCAGTCTGCCACCACGTTGAGTTTGCCCGCTACGTGCCGAATGTCCGTGGTAAATTCCAAAATTGCGGCCAGCTGCCTTTGTTGCCGGCCCGACCAAGGTTCTGAGATTTTAGACATCGCAAAAGTGAGCGGTTTATGGTCGACAAAAGCCGTGAAACGCCGACCTTCCAGCCAGAATTGGAAATGGCCAATGGCCAAATGAAGCGTTAACAGCTCCCTGTCAAACGTGCTGTATTTGCGCTCGGTTTCGCTTAAGGATTTGCTAAAAAATGCTAGCGGTTGCCAAACCCCGTCCACGTGCTGCTCCACGACCGCCCCTATGGCCAAATTTGATGCGTCTGTGGTAAGCGCTATGCGGGCCGAGGGGTCGGGGTGGGCCAAAAGCGCGGCGTCAGCCAGGGCTCTTTTTACTTCCGCGAACACGCGTTCCTGCTCCGGGGACCACACGACCGCGTTGGAGGGCTTTTGCTTTCTAAGCGCGGCATATAATGGCTGCATGAGCTGAGCTGCGCGGGGGAGGAAACGGTTGTAAAAATTTAACATTCCCAAAAACTCCTGCAGCGATCTGACCGTTTGTGGTCGGGGAAAATTTGCCACTGCGCGCACCTTATCAGGCAATGGGACTGCCCCTTCTGGGGAAACGCGGTGTCCCAAAAAATCGATCTGTGCCACGCCGAATTGGCACTTGGCTGGATTAATTATTAACCCATGTTCTTCCAACCTCTGAAAAACTGTAGTGAGGTGATTTTTGTGTTCCTCCTCAGACGTGCTGGCTACTAAAATATCGTCGAGGTAGACAAACACGAAAGGAAGATCGCGTAACACAGCGTCCATCATACGCTGAAATGTTTGTGCTGCGCCTTTAAGGCCAGACGGCATGCGCAGAAACTCAAAAAGACCAAAAGGGGTTATTACGGCCATTTTAGGGACGTCCTCAGGTCGGACTGGGACTTGGTGGTAGCCGCGGACCAGGTCTATTTTAGAAAAAATACGCGCACCCGCCAGATGTAGTGAAAAATCCTGGATGTGAGGGATTGGGTAGCGGTCATGCGCTGTAGCATTGTTTAATCTGTGGTAATTGCCGCAAGGTCTCCAGGAGCCGTCAGCTTTCGGGACCATATGCAGTGGCGAAGCCCATGGGCTTTTCGAGCGCCGGATAATGCCCAGTTTTTCCAGGCTGGCGAACTCGTCGCGTGCTAGGGCGAGCTTGGTCGTGTCTAAGCGCCGAGCTTTAGCGAAAACAGGGGAGCCCGTTGTGGAGATGAAGTGCTCCACCCCATGTCTCGCTACTGTTGCCGAAAATTTGGGAACTGTGAGTGCTGGAAATTGGGTGAGGAGTTTGTCAAACTTACCGCCTGCTGTGGCGACGTTGGCCTGCATGGGTGGTGGGGACACTTGAGCTGCACAGGGGATAGAAGAGAATGACAGTGCATTGATTAAGCATCTGTTTGCGAGATCAACTAACAACCCATGTGAACATAAGAAATCAGCACCTAACATGTTGAAACTCACCGCCGCTATGATAAAAGTCCACTCATAAGTGCGGCTGTGTAAGGACAGAGACAAGGTCCTTTCGCCATAAGTGCTGATGTTCGAGCCGTTCGCCGCCGTTGCCCCGTTGCCGCGGGGTCTAGCCACTCGGTCAGCGTAGGTCGGGGTGATGAAGCTCACCTGTGCTCCGGTGTCTATGAGGAAATGTCGCCCGGAGCCTTCATCAGTGATGTAGAGCAGCTTGTTGGCCTCGCCGAGAGCTGTAGCTGCTAACGGTTCCTGGCTTTGGAGTTTCCCGAGCTCTTGAAACTGCACGGTGGCACACACTTGTATGTCCTCTCAGCGAATCGCCGGTGGTAGTAACAGAAGTCGTCTCGTCTGTTGCGTTGCGGCCGCGTCGCTGCCATGGTGGGCGGGATTTGCTCCGCTGTCTCCGGCTCTCCGATGCCCTGGGCTTCCGCACCGAGGTCCACCGCTGCTGCTTCCCAGGCCAGCGCGCGGAAATCCTGCTGGGTCTTACAACGCATGCTGGCCAGAGTCCCTCTCATGTGTGCCGGGAGATTGCTGAGGAAGATGTGTTGAAAGAGAAAGCTGTCGTTGTCTGCCTCCCTCAGCTGAAGCATGTCTTCCATCAGGGCCATCGGTCTGCGCCCTCCTTGGCCATACATCGCCAGTAGTCTCTTGGCCCTTTCCTCGGCCAAGGGCACGAAACTCTCGATGAGAGTAGCCTTCAGCTCCTCGTATTTGTCGCTGGCGGGCAGCTGCTATATCATGCTCCGCACGCATTGTGCTGTGGCGGCGTCGAGCCTAGCGATGACGTGGTAGAACTTGGTTTCGTCTGCCGTCACCCCTGCGAGCGCGAACTGTGCCTCAGCCTGCTTGAACCACGAGTTTGGGTCGTTCTGCCAGAATTCTGGGAGCTTGATGGCGACGGCGCTCGCTCGGGCCGCCTCCGACGAGTCTGCAACGGCGGAACGCCTTTCATCCATTCTCACGTACTGGTCACCAATGTGGGGAGCGTGAAATGAAAAAGCTGAATGGTTTTGTAATTCAGATTTAATGTCGGCTTCACATCCCCAACATGTCTCACCAAAAGCAGAAAGAGAGTGATTGCAGTCAGACCCCCATATTTATACATCACGCAACAAAAGCCAATATCACACATCCTTGTCATATCCTTCTAATCATCCAGTGTCTCCTTCCAATGTCCTCCTGTTCCTTCGCCTGACCCTGGGGGGTCAGGAAGTCTTTTCAGGTCTTCACCGCCGCGCCTCCATCTCCTCATTGTTCTCTGCAGGCGGTCCAGACCTATTGTCCTCTTCTGAGACGTGAGGTCATTCCACACATGCAATCACAAAACATCCCCCTGTGTCTATACATATGCAGATATGGATATATGAACTACAGACGCACCAAATTTTTTTCAGATGGTGAAAGGTCTGGACTGCATTCAGGATAGCACCAGGACTCTTCTACTACAAAAACATGGCCTTGTGGTAAATGCAGTATGTGATTTATTACTGTCTTGCTGAAATATGCAAGGTCTTCCCTTAAATAGACATTTGGATAAGAGCATCTTCTTCTTATGGCCCTCCCCATCACATGTGACAGTTGTGATGATGTTGATCTCGCCTTTCTCCACACATGTGGAGGTAGCTCTCCTTTGAGTTGCTTCTGCCTGTTATAAGATGACTACACCAGTTAGATCGATCCATGGCTATGGTTTCCCAGGTGGCAATGTCAAAGTCCCATAGATCACGTTTCAGCACATCTTTGTAATGGAGTCTGGGTCGACCACGTTTTCTTGGGAGCATTTACTAGTTCCCCCCAAAAAATGGTTTTGGAGAGACGTTTTTCCTCCTTCCTCACAACATGACCAGCCCATCTTAGTCTGTGATTGCGTAGCAAAGTATACAGGTCAGAGAACCCTGTTAATTGAAGGACAATACCATTGTGCATATAGTCAGACGAGGAGACTCCGAGTGTTGAACGCAAACAGTGTAGGTGGAATGAATTTATTCGGTGTTCTTGTCTCCCGTACACAGACCAACTTTCACTGCCATACAAAAGAGTACTGAGAACACAGGCAGAGTAGACGTTCACCTTTGTCTTAATGGATAGGTACCGATTGTTCCACTGGATAAGAGCATATGTTGCTCTCAAACCTGCATATACTGTACATTTTGGTATTGATTGGACCTTTCTAAGTGTGCAAGTTGCTAGTTCCATAGGCACTAATGTACCCTAATACCACCAGAGATAATGATAATAAATAATGCATCAGATTTATATAGCGCTTTTTATAGACACTCAAAGAGGCTTTACAATGGATACATAATTCATTCACTCCACAGACAATGGTAGTGGTAAGCTACTGCTGTAGCCACAGCTGCCCTGGGGCAGACGTAACTGCCAATCTGCACCAACGGCCTATCCGACCAGTACCGAACATTTATACACATTCATGCCCAGTGTCATGGAACTGGAGGCAAGGTAGGTAAGGTGTCTTGCCCATGGACACAACGGCAGGATGTCTGGGGAGAGCGGGATTCGAACCGCCAACCCTCCAGTTATTAGACGACCCGCTCTACCTCCTGAGCCACTGCCACCCGCATTTTCCTCCTCCGTTTCATTTTTGCTAAGCACCAAGCTGGACGGCAGGAAGTTCCATTTATATACGATCTTTGGCATGACCCGATTGGGACTTGAACCCCAACCTTCCAGTTGTGGGCGGATGCTCTACCCCTAATCCACCACTCCGATGCAGAAGATGCAGTCTTCTGAACTGAGCACAAATGATAAGCTGGTCCCTCTCCTCTTTAAGGCCATTACATACGCTGCAAGAACAGAGAAACTTCTTATTTCTCCCAGGGCTGCAAGAACAAAATGATGTCATTGTGTTCTTGCAGCCCTGGTTTGGGAATTCTTGCAGCTTATTCTTGACACATCATCATGGCAGAAGTTTTTTCTTGCATGGTGTCCAAGAACTATTGTGTGATTGGTCAGAAATGTGAATTTCCCAGGAGTTCTGCACTTGAATTTCTTGTGAAGTGCGAAATGTCCTGGCCATAAAGAACTTTGTTCTTGTTCTTGCTATCTCAAGAAAAAAAAAAAATCTCTCTTCTTGCAGAGTATCTAAAGGCCTTCAGTCTGAAAGATGCAGCATGCATGATTTCCAGAAAAGAATTTCAAATTTCGATTAGTCTAAGTCTAACCACAGAACAGTTTTCCACTTTGCCTTATTCCATTTTAAATGAGCTTTGGCCCAGAGAAGATGACGGCATTTCTGGATCATGTTCACATGTGACTTCTGTACATGACAGAGCTTTTACCTGCATTTATGGATGGCATAGAAAACTGAGTTCGTACACAATGATTTCTAGAGCCCATCCGGTGATTTACATGACAGAATCATGCATGATTTTAAGAAAAGTGTCACCTGAGGGCCCGAATATCAGGGACATCCCCTATTAATTCTTGGCTTTTTTCCCTTGAGCACAGAGATGTCTCAAGATTCTCTGAAACTTTTGATATTTTATGTAGGGTAGATGAAAGAATAGTCAAAGTTTTCAAATTTTACTGTTATCTGAAATTGCTCCACAATTTGTAGACACATGTTTTGCAGACTGCAGAAACTTCACCCATCTTTACTTCTGAGAGACTCAGCCTCTCAAGGGCTATGGTCACACTGCAGGTAAAAGTGGCCAAAATCCAACTTTATTGCACACATGTGACCCATATCTGATTTTTTTATGACAGTCTGAAAAGCACACATCCAGTTTTTTCACACCAGACCCAGGCCACTTTCATATGTGGTCCTTATTTGGACATGTATCTGATGTTTTCAAAGCGACCTCAGTCTGAACGGTCATGCCACTTTTTATCCGCCTTTTTCCTCATTGAAGTGAGACAGATGTGACACTTCTGCGGTGGAGGATGCGGGATGCAGCAAGCATGGCAAACACAGCTGATTTGTGTTCTCTTTTTAATCAGTCTTCTTCTTCCCTTTATTCCTTGATCATAATTTTGTCGGCTTTGATTGCACAACATCTTCAAAATTGATAAACACATGCTGACATGTAGCATCCATTCATCATGCATAATCATTTCACCATGCTGAGTCGGGGCTGAAACCATCGGAGAACTGTCAGACAAGCATCACAGGCACAGAGGCGGACTTGCCATTAGGCAAAAGTAGGCGGCTGCCTTAGGCCCCGACCTGCTAGGGGCCCCGATCTACTAGGAGCCCCATATAATTTTTTAAAATGTTTAGCATATTTAACGTGATGGTGAACAAAATAAAGAAACACAGGTATTTATAAAAACACCAAATCAAATCATGAACATAACATCCTCCCCTCTTCTCCTTAGACTGTTGGACTGTTCCATGTTATGGCCAAGGCATGCGCATGTGTGCCTGCGATTACGATTGTAAACAAACCATACAACCGACATGTGGAAGAGACCAGCAAAATGAAATGAAGCTATCCGAGCGGTGTGGAGAAAAGGCGAAAAAAAGACCACAGAAATTTTTTTTATTGAAGTTTCAGAAGGTAACAACCTTTTTTTCTTCAAATCGTGAGAAGGCTAACTCTCCCGAGGGGGAGCAGACAGGGAGTAATGCTACCAGCGCAGATGCTCATGCTAATGATGAGCTACCTGTCGCTAACGAGGAGTCAGCAGCACCTGTTGTAGACGGGATCAGGTCAAGTAGACCCCTGACCAAGTCAGCACCCCAAGTGGACCCCAGGATCTAATTTGTACATGTACAAGTACATTTTCAATCCAGTGATTTATAAAATGATTCATAATTTCCTGAAGCCTCATTCAGAACATTATAATCAACAAGAAGTGTAAAAGAATATATACATATATACATGTATTAAAAAAATATGACGACTAAGCTGACTCAGAGAAGGTTTTGGCTCCATTTCTGCTTTCAAAAGACTTCTCTTTTCCACTGCTGCTGCTCGTCACGGCTGACTGCCCCCAGACGAAAATCCACAGAATAGGTATGTGGCACGACAATGTTCTGAATGAGGCTTTAGAAAATTATGAATCAGTTTGTAAATCACTGGATTGAAAATGTACTTGTACATGTACAGATTGGATCCTGGGGTCCACTTGGGGTGCTCATTTGGTCAGGGGTCCACCTGACCTGTATCCACCGTAGACGGTACAACCTGCTAGCCCATGTTGCTTAAATGACACGCCCGCCGTGTCAACGGCTACCCTTCACAGAGAAGGAGCTGATGAGGGAACTATATACCACCTGTCTGACCAGTTTGTTCTTGAAGATGACCCATCATTATAGCCTAAGCACCTGACAGACAAAGAGCGTCGCTATTTAGTTCAGAGAGGGCCTGTTTAATATTTTTTGTATTTATCCTTATCTTTTGTGTGATATATTCTCCCTAATGTCTACATAGTATAGAGGAGGGAACACAATGGATGCCTCTGCAAAATGGACCAGTGAACAGGACCCTGCTGGCAAATGTGGATATGTGTCAACAAACAGCAGATCTGACATGTGAATTTTTTGAATCATGCACAAGAGTCTACATTAGTAATCCACTTCAATACAAAAACAGGCTGTCACTAGATAATTAAGTTACTTGAGCTGCAAATATGCAAACTATTAACCCCTCCAAAACACACACACACACACAAACATCATTGCAGTTGGATTGGAGACATTTTTTTTTATTTTATTTTTCCATGTAAATTTTCATCTTTATTCTTCTGAATGGCATTTGCCACGAAATGTTATGACTTTCTCAGTAATCTGCAGTTTTTTCTTGTAACTTTGGCCTTTTTTCTCATATAGTGTCACTTTAAACTTCTTTGTTTTTCTACAGATGTAATTCCTGATACCTGAATGATATCATCATTTGAAGACTTCTGAGGACAATAAGTTTCAGGTAGGATGTCAGTAAGGCCTGAATGAATAAATGAATGAATGAATGAATGAATGTGAATTTTATTCAGTAATGAACATACAATCAAAACAACTAAAAATATGTAGGACACATAAGAACAACTGAAAGGGTGTAGACTGAAGCTAGTGCTTATATAGCACCTACCCATTACAATTTTAAAATCAATAACATAAAAATTTAAGTCATACCCAAAAAAGTGAAAAGTATAGAACAAAGGAAAAGTATGGCCCCATTTCTGTCTTTGCCTTAGGCCCCAAATGGACTAAATCTGCCCCTGTACAGGCGCACAGTAACGCCATATTTACTGGCACTGCAAATTCCTTTTTCCTGGGATGTGTGTCCATAAATTTGTAAGCAGTAGTACTCTGTGAGTCCCAGCCGCTGGTGCTCACGTGGCTGACTGTTCACACTGGAGTCTGATGGGGGTCGCATTTAAATTATAATGTGAATGCCCATGCAAGAAAAATCTGAATTGAGCCTAAGACCTGCAGGGTGACCGTAGCCTTATTCTGGCCACAGGAGGATTTAATGCCAGAATTTTAACTCGATAATAGTTGTGCCTAGTGTTAGAGCATCCACCCTACAGCTGGGAGGTTGTGGGCTCAAGCCTCACCTGGGTCATACCAAAGACCATAAAAATATTACTTTCCACCTTCTACCTTGGTGCTCAGCATAAATAGAATGGGGAAAGGAAAAGTGGTTACCCAGCCACAGTGGGAAGCCTAGGTAAATGTGAATGGTTGCTTCAGGAAGGGCATCGGGCATAAAATCTTTTCCAAATCAAATATGCAGACTCATGATCTGCTGTCGTGACCTCGAATGGGAGCATTTACCTTTTTGTTCTTATTAAACACAAAAACAGAAAGGAGATGTTTTTACGTTCTTTACAGGTTTTGAATGTTCACTGCAGCCTTCATCAGAAGTGTCAGCTGATTGCTGCCAGGAGTCATTTTATCAGCTGACTTTCGTAGGTGGGGCCAGCCCGGCAGACCTGTCAGATCCACCGAGCCGGTCCCGCTTTCAGCCGTCTGATGATCTCTGGATGGTCTCTGGACTGGTTTTTACCTTTTTTACATGTCGAAACATGTAAAGAAGGTAAAAACATCTCCTTTCTATTTTTGTCTTTAATATGAACAAAAAGGTAAACTAGAAAAGCACTCGGAGAGCACAGACCTCCGCCAAGCGCCACAGTTCCCCCCATACAGTGTTTGTGTGTACGTTTTCAGATTCCTTGATCATGAAAACATATGACTAGCAATTGGATTCACAATGATAGGATTAGTGGTTCAGTAGTTATTGACGAAAATGGGATTTTCCGTAATGGCGGTTTAGCGCCACAGTTCCCCCCATACAGTGTTTGTGTGTACGTTTTCAGATTCCTTTACCATGAAAACATATGACTAGCAATTGGATTCACAATGATAGGATTAGTGGTTCAGTAGTAAAAGCATTACCTCCTTGGCGGAGGTAATAAACTCAAGTGTTGCTGTTGTGTCCATCTCCTCCATCTCCAAACTCCCAGGCTGCGGGCGTTGCAATTCATCGCACAACCGCGTACAACCCACAGGCCAATGGGTTATGTGAGCGTTTTCATAGATCACTGAAAGCAGCACTCAGGGCTTCACTGACGGATGCAAATTGGGTAGACAAGTTGCCGTGGGTTTTATTGGGGTTGCGCTCCGCGCCAAAAGAGGATTTGGAAGCTTCTCCGGCAGAGAGCTTGTTTTTGCGCAGCCACTATGGCTGCCCGGGGAATTTCTGCCAAATAATCCGGCGGCGGACACTGCCCGTCTCAGCTTTTGCAGCGTAGCGCAAACACAGGCACGGTGCCGGGCCCGGCCCAACACAGTTTTCCGCGTGTTTTTGTGCCTAAAACTTTGAAAAACGCAGAGTTCGTGTTCGTCAGACACAACGACCAGCGCCCTCCATTGCGCCTGCACACATGTTGAAAATGGCCCTATCTCACAATGTTAAAGAATCCTTTAAAAAATTCCTGGATCCAGACGGTGATCTGGATCATCCCCAAAATTTAATCAGTTCTTCCTTGTACCATTTCCAACAACACCTGAAAGTTTCATGGAAATCCGTCCAAAACTTTTTGAGTTATCTTGCTAACCAACAGACAGACAGACAAACAGACAGACAAACTCCGGCAAAAACATAACCTCCTGGCCTGCGGCCTGGTGGAGGTAATAATTAAAAGAAGACAAAATGAACCTACTTGAGTTATCGAATGGGAGCAGCCGAAAGTGTGTGTGTCTGTGTGTGTGTGCGTGTGTATACACACACACACACACACTTTCTCCTCAGCCAGGAGAAAGTGTGTCATTTTGTCATGGGCAGTGAGAGCGCACCCCTCCCATCCTGCCTCACATTCACCAACTCATCACTACACCTGAGGCAGAAGACACACCTGCACCTGTTCATCAGCCAGCGTACTTAAGGAGGCTCTCTCCATGCAGTCAGTGCTAGCTTGTCTGGGTTGCCCGTGTCAACCGGTCTGGCGGTTCACCCTGTCCCGGAGACTCTCAATGGTCTCATAAATCAGGCAGTTGGTTTGGACAACTGGTACCATGAGCGCGTGAAGGAGGGCAAGTGCTCCTCTCGCCCGCACGCTGAGCGTGTATCCGCTGTGGTTACTGACACTGGCGGCGCCAGCTCTTCACCTGAACTGATGGAGCTCTCTCGGCACTTGGCCAACGATGAGCGCCAGCGAAGGCGAAGAGTTGACGCGTGAGCATACTGTGGTTTAATGAACCACAGTCTGGACGACTGCCGCCAGCGGTCAAGATGCAGCCCGTCAGTAACCATGGGGGGTCTGGCGGGCGGGACTAAATCTACTCCCCCCGGTAACTTTTCTATTTCGGCCTTCGTGCAATTGCTGGGGGTCGAGAGGAGGACTATGGCACTGGTTGACTCAGGGTCAGAGGATAATTTCGTTTCTGCTGAGTTTATTAAGCAGGTGGGTATTCCCACCTGTAAACTGCCCCATGGTCAGAGGATCACAACAATATCTGGCTGAGAGGTCGCGGTGTTTGCTCGGAGCACGGTGCCAATTTCCATCCTCCTTTCCGGGAACCACCTGGAGGAACTCTTGTTCCTGGTTCTCCCTGTGTCATCTTCCCCAGTGGTTTTTGGTTACCCGTGACTCCGGAGGCATAATCCAATGATTAATTGGGACAAAAACACCATCTCCTCCTGGAGCCCGTTTTGTTTGGCCTATTGTATGCGTTCAGCGGAGTGTTCCCCATCTCTGTCCGTTTCCCTCTCCTCGGTCGAGCCACCGGACCTCAGCCTCCTTCCCCGGGCTTATCACGACTTGGGAGAGGTCTTTAGCAAATCAAGAACGTTGTCGCTGCTGCCTCATCGCTCTTATGATTGTGCTATAGACCTCATCCCGGGGGCGAGGCTGCCGTCCAGTCGGTTGTATAGCAATTCTGGCCTGGAGACGGAGGCGATGGAGCAATATATTAAGGAATCGCTGAACTCTGGCCTTATTCGGCCATCTTCGGCTCCACTCGGAGCCGGATTCTTCTTCGTTGGGAAGAAGGATGGCTCGTTGCGCCTGTGCATTGACTACCGGGAGCTCAGTGCAATTACCATCAAAGGTAAGTACCCTTTGCCTTTGATTAATTCAGCGTTTGAGCTCCTTCAGCGCTCAAGGGTTTTCACCAAGCTAGACCTTAGGAACACATACCATCTGGTCTGTATTCGTGAGGGCGATGAGTGGAAGACGGCTTTTAAAACACACCAGGGGCAATTTGAATATTTAGTGATGCCATTCGGGCTCACTAACGCCCCCACCGTCTTCCAGCGCCTAATAAACGACGTCTTCCTTGATATGCTTTATCAATTCGTGTTTGTCTACCTTGATGATATTCTCATTTTCTCCCGCTGGCCAGAGGAACACGAAGCCCATGTCAGGGCCGTTTTACAATGGCTCTTGGAGAACCAGCTCTAAGTCAAGGCTGAGAAGTGTGAGTTCTCCACAACATCTACCACCTTCTTGGGCTTCATCGTGGCTGAAGGGAGACTGATTGCCGACCCAGCTAAAGTGAGGGCAGTGTTTGATTGGCTAACTCCCCACTCCCGTAAGGAGCTTCAACGCTACCTCGGGTTCACAAAATTTTATTGCAGGTTCATCAGGAACTACAGTGGGGTGGCACCGCCCTTGACGCAGCTGACCTCCGTAAAGGTCCCCTTTCGGTGGACTGAGGCAGCTGAACAAGCGTTTGAAAATTAAAGCGCCTGTTTACAAAAACATCAATCTTGGCCCAGGTCGACACGCAGCTCCAGTTTGACCTTGAGGTGGATGCATCTGATTCGGGAGTTTGCGCTGTGCTGTCGCAGCGTACGCCTCCCGGTCAGAAGCTTCACCCATGCGCATATTTCTCTCATCGGCTTATGCCAGCCGAGAGGAATTATGACGTAGGGGACAGAGAGCTGCTTGCCATTAAGTTGGCATTGGAGGAGAGAAGGCACTGGTTAGAGGGGGCCATTCAACCAATCGTCGTGTGGACCGACCACAAGAATCTCGAGTACTTGCGATCGGCCCGCCGACTGAATGCCAGGCAGGCTCACTGGGCGCTATTTTTCCAGCGATTTAATTTTACTATCACTTGCCAGTGTGACAGAGATCATCCTGCGCAGTTCGCCCCACACGGGACACGAACCCGCGACCTCTCAGTCAACTAACACAGTTCGAGCATGGGAGACACAGCACGATCGCGCTGAGCTAAAGGTCCGACCGATAGCTCAGCGCTACCGATACTGTATGAGGCTTTGGGAGGGAGGTTTTACTAATGTTCTACGCCGAACAGTACTAGTTGGCATCCGTTACACTCTCCCCCTTAAACCTCACTCCCATGCCGGGTTCACGGCACCAGTGTGACAGAGATCATCCTGCGCAGTTCGCCCCACACGGGACACGAACCCGCGACCTCTCAGTCAACTAACACAGTTCGAGCATGGGAGACACAGCACGATCGCGCTGAGCTAAAGGTCCGACCGATAGCTCAGCGCTACCGATACTGTATGAGGCTTTGGGAGGGAGGTTTTACTAACGTTCTACGCCGAACAGTACTAGTTGGCATCCGTTACACCAGCCTGGTGCCTGGAACACCAAACTGGACGCACTATCGCACCAGTTTGAGTCAAGGGAGGAAGCCCCCCCCCCTTCCCCTCCCCAAACCATCATACCGCCTTCGTGCATCCTTGGAGCCCTTACTTGGACTATCGAGCGGAGGGTCCATCAGGCCCAGTCCCAGGAACCTGTGCCAGTAGGGTGCCCCGGAACTGTCTGTACGTCCTGGCCGCCCTCCGCGGCAATGTCATCCAGTGGGGTCATACTAGTCGCTTCGGCCATCCGGGCATCACTCGGACTGTGGACTTTGTCCGGTGAGCATTCTGGTGGCCCACACTGCGGCGGGATATACAAGAATATGTGAAGGCCTGTTAGACCTGCATCCGGGGGAAATCAGACTCCTCCCCCCCATCGGGTCTCCTCCACCCCCTCCCCATCCCTGGTTGTCCGTGGTCTCATGTTGCTGTGGACTTCGTCACTGGACTCCCCCCTCCCGTGGCAAGACGGTGATTCTGACCATCGTGGATCGCTTCTCCAAGGCAGTGCATCTGGTTGCCCTCCCGAAGCTCCCCTCAGCCTTGGAGACGGTGGTCCTCCTCACCAATCCCGTGATTCGGGTCCACGGCATCCCTGTGGACATTGTGTCTGACCGGGGTCCACAATTCACGTCCCAGGTCTGAAGGGCCTTTTGCTGGACCCTGGGAACTACAGTGAGTCTCTCCTCTGGGAACCATCCACAGAGCAACGGGCAGGCGGAGCACGCCAATCAGTCCTTGGAGGCCGCCTTGCCGACAACCCATCATCTTGGAGCACACATCTGACTTGGGTGGAGTACTCCATGAATTCTGTGGTTTCCTCAGCAACTGGACTCACCCTGTTCGAGGTGTCACTGAGGTACACACCGCCTCTCCTATCCATGGCCGACAGGGAGGTCTTGGTTCCAGCTGTAGGGGCCCATGCTCGTCGCTGCCAACGCGTCTGGAGGTCTACTCGGGCCGCCCTGGCCTGCACCACAGAACGCATCCGGGCTGCTGCTGATAGGAAGCGGGTTCCGGCTCCCAAGTACATCATTGGACAGCAGGTCTGGCTGGCGGCAATTCAGATCTCTCTGAAAGAGAAATCAAAGAAGCTGTCCCCCCACTTCCTTGGGTCATACACCATCTCCCGAGTGATTAATAACACGTCGGTTCACTTTAAGCTTCCTCCGACTCTACGGGTGAACCCTACATTCCACGTTGCCCACATGAAGCCCCTCTCAGCCAGTCCTCTCTGGCCCCCCCTCCCGAAGCCGCCTCCTCCTCCTCGGATCATCGACGGCCACCCCGCCTACACTGTACGACGTATATTGGATGTTCACCATCAGGGCCGGGGCCTGCAGTATTTGGTGGACTGGGAGGGCTACGGCCCTGAGGAACGGTCCTGGGTCCCCTCATCGCGAGTGCTGGACAAGGGGATGCTCCGGGCCTATCACTGTGCTCACCCT
Source organism: Pholidichthys leucotaenia (assembly GCA_020510985.1). Lineage (NCBI taxonomy): Eukaryota > Metazoa > Chordata > Actinopteri > Cichliformes > Pholidichthyidae > Pholidichthys > Pholidichthys leucotaenia. Next base: position 326,672,333 of record CM035840.1, on the reverse strand, counting down.
GAGAAGCCCTCCAGACTGCCAGGAGGCGCTCCTAGAAGGGGGGGGGGCCCTGTCATGGGCAGCGAGAGCGCGCCCCTCCCTTCTTGCCTCACATTCACCAACTCATCACTGCACCTGAGGCAGAAGACACACCTGCACCCGCTCATCAGCCAGCGTACTTAAGGAGGCTCTCGCCACGCACGCAGTCAACGCTGGCTTGTCTGGGTATACTGCTGGTGTATAGGCAAGCAAACATAAAGTTATAAGTGTTGACACATCGTTGACCTTATTTCTCATTTTCCTTCAGGCTGCTGCCACCGTGTAGGTGTGTCTGTGGGACTGCGCGCGCTCTCCTGCCACATCTCACCGTTTCCTACTCCATCTGGTCAGGCACCATCAGCTCATCTCCCCCTATCCTACTGGTTCATCTATTCCTCACTGGGTCCCTGCCGGTTCTCCCTGGATTTCCCAAGTAAGTGGCAACTTGTCTCGCCCATTTCCCCTTACTTCATTCCTCTGCTCACAGCTCTCGTCTTCTCTCCACAGGGCTATTCCTCTGGCGAGTGACTGTTTCTGCAGCTGTGCACTTGTGTTTTTGCTATTTAATAAAACTTTCAAACGTGCCCTTCTGTGTGGTTCCTTCCTGTGCTTTGGCATTGTGCACGTGAGCTGTCAAGCTTTAGTAATCATGACACTTTTTCACTTTTTGTTTTTCACTGCAAAACAGAACCGCCAGCTGACAACAATAGTCCTTCACATGTGTTCATATTCTGAAAACACGTTTGACTCACGCCAGACTTCATGTCAGTTGCATCACTGTGTGAAATCACTAATACGATCAGCAGGTTTGTGGTCTGCCCATCTCACTGAATCATTTAGTGAATCAGAATCAGAATCAGAAATCAGAATCAGAAAAAGATTTATTGCCAAGTACATTAACAGATCACTGATAACATACGAGAGAATTTGACTTGACACAGAAAATGAACCTGCATTTCCGTGACACGGCATGCGTCTGAAACGCGCCTGTCAACAGGAGGGAACAGGTAGCATAAGAAATAATACAATAGGAAGGAGCAAAAAATTCATTGATTTCAGAATAGTGATCACATGATCAATATTATGATTACAAAGAAAAAAAAAAGCCCTCAATGCACATCAATGCACAAAAGAGTTCACAGGACACAAAGAGAGCAGTGAGTGAATCTTGTTTGTCAGTTTGTGGATCAATATGAGTGTAATGTTGAAGCAAGTGTTGTTATCAGTAAGAACAACAAGGACACTTTGGCAGGAGATGTTTTGTCTGGCTACTGACAATCGTCCTTGCAATTGTCCATGCAGCTGCTGTCCAAGGCCATGTGCTCAGTGTTTTGAAACACAGAGACTGCAGATGATCAGGAGGATTTTTGTAAGGGAATTGAGCCAAATAGAACTGATCACAGAGAAGGAACTTTATATTCTTCTGCAGATTCAGTACTTAATCCTTCATTGCGGGGCGTTGAGTCCGTCGTGGATAGACCTAAGCGTAATCATGATGTAATCCACCTTCCGAGACAGTTCTCCATTTGTCGCTATCAGGGTCTTCTCCATTTTTTCAATTTGATGGATGCACCTCGCCTGGCCAGCATTTTGATAGGTTGTATCCATCTTCAGCAAGTGGTTGGTGGTAGTGCCCTCACTACCACCAACTTTGCTGGTAGTGAGGGCCACAAAAATTTTTCCCCACTTCCAGATGGCCAGATTTACATGTAAACCTTCCAGAGGAGACGGCCACAGAGCCCCCCCCCCTTCTCCCCCGGGGCGCGTGGTGCAATGTACGGGGTGAGCCGGTGGGACCGTGTGTGCTATGGTCGTGGTTCCACGGCGGTGGGTGGGCGCAACGTTCCGCTGGCCCCCAGCGAGCTGCTCGGCAGTCCAAGCAAGCTGTCTTCACGCCCGCCAGCTCACATCCTTCACTTCCAAGTGGGAGAGACTCAGAGCGAGCCAGGGAGACCCTCGGCGAGCCCTCCAGCCTCCACGCAGGGCTGGACAGCAACGCTCTGCTCCACCGAGAATGATCCTTCCACATGGTTCACCTACTTCCTCATGTTGGATCGGCTTCTCGGAGCCCAATGTCCTCTTCTTCCTGCTACTGGTGGGTGGGAGTATGGGTGGAGCTAATTAGAATAGTCATAGATCCGTGCATACTTAAGTGGAAAATGTAAAAGCTTTCTAAGCAAATTCTAAGGCAATGAAAGTTTTTTTGTGTATTAAAAGCCACAATATACTATTTTGGGCAATACACATTTGTTTTTGAGATGGTTTTAGAGCTGCCAGAGTGCGTCTTTAAAATTACTGATAAAATTATATCTGCCCTGCAATGGACTAGCGATTTGTCCAGGATGTACCCTTCCTCTCGCTCAAAGATGCTGGGATAGGCTCATGTGGTTGCATGCGGCCCCTGGGCCGCCAGTTCCCCATCCCTGATTTAGTGTTTGCATTTTGAGAATTAGATATTTAAAATCAGATTAAACTAACACTATGTCTGCGGTCTTGGATATTTTTTTTCAAAATCTGTTGACAATAGAAAAGCCTCCTGTGTGTGGCCAGCCTAAGGTGTCTAATCATGTTATTGCCTTGTTGTCTGGAGACTTAATTAGCTGCAACATGTCCCTTCAGTTGTTTCTTTTTAGTACCACTTACTTTTACAGCTTTCTTTTTTCCCTGTCCCAACTCTTTTAAGATGTGATGCTGCCATCAAATAAACGGTGAGCTAATATATTTCTTGAAGTCTCACTTTCTATTGTGAAAATAACAGTAATTAATAAGATTTGCTAATCACTGCATTCTATTTTTATTTAGAATTGACACAGTGCCCCAAACTTTTTTAGAATTGGTTCATATAAAAGGAAGAACAATTTGTTCTTAATGTTAAGACATAGTGTCTTGATACTTCTGTATTCCCTTTTTCTTTCCATATTTTATCTGGTAATCTTATTCTGATTCAGTTGGGTTAATTCATAACATGGTACATGGCACATTTTCACACATACAGAAGTGTGAAAAAGTGTTTGCCCCCTTCCTGATTTCTCATTTTTTTTGTATGTTTGTCACACTTTAAATGTTTCAGATCATCAAACAAATTTAAATATTAGACAAAGACAACACAAGTAAACACAAAATGCAGTTTTTAAATGAAGGTGTTTATTATTAAGTGTAAAAAAAAATCCAAACCTACATGGTCCTGTGTGAAAAAGTGATTGCCCCCCCCCACCGTTAAAAAATAAATTAACTGTGGAAAACTTTGGAAAGCTGAGTTCAATTTCTCTAGCCACACCCAGGCCAGATTACTGCCACACCTGTTCTCAATCAAGAAATCACGTAAATAGGACCTGCCTGACAAATGCCTCATTTCCACTAGCCCAGTTCGACTCGCCTCGTTTCGTTACTACTCGTTTCTGCCGCGGTTGTGCCTCCATTACAACCGTGTAAAGCCGTGTATAGCTGGGGTGGGCGGGATTTTTTTTACAGCAAGGCGGCGCCACACTCCCGTGACGTAAAACACGCGACCCAAGCCAAACACAACATGGCGGCTTTACAAGGCGACTCCTCGGTCTGTGGCTTTTTTCACCGTAAATGCCAAAAAGGACCGTCAGACAAGGGTACAGGCAGTGAGACAAAACACTCTGGAATAGTTCTGCAGCTTCTGGAGAGAGCCGAAGACGTGAGGATACAAACTAGGTCATATGTGACGGTAAGCTAATGTTGCTAATGCTATTTTGCTATAAGTACGTCGTACTACACTGTAATCTCTGCAAGTTATCGCTGTTTAGGTACTAAAATATGTACGCTGTGTGTGTTTCAGATGGCTCTGTTGTGGGAAAATTACCACTTTAAACGGTCAGTCTGGCGTTCATGTACAGCCTGTCAATTGAGTGACAGGCTGAGTGAGCCTGTCAACTGTCAGCACAGCTTCACAAACGATCAGTGGTTGCAGAGCTTAAGAATGTCTGGTTTATTTCCTGTGCAAAAAATTGCTCTGATCTAAGTAAAGTAACCCTATTTCACTGTTTATGGGAATGTAGAAAAATCAGAATGTTTTGGGAAGAGGTGAGGGTAACAATTGAAAAAATAATTTCAAAACAATTCACATTGAACCCTAAACTGTTTTTGTTGGGTCTGTATCCAGAAAAACATAACTTTAATAAGAGTGAAAGAACATTCATAGACCTCAGTTTGCTTAATGCCAAAAAATGTATTGCATTACTGTGTAAAAACTCATAGACCAGATGTGACTCAGTGGTTAAGACAGATGTTAACAACCTTCCACTAGAAAGAATAACATATATACTGAAATCAAAGGAAAATGTGTTTGAGAATATATGGAGACCTTTCATTGATTATGTAAAGAAAGTAAACATAACTTCTGAAGAAGAAGGTGAATGATAAGTGTGGACCTTGCAAATTCCAAGCTGGTGAATGTATATTATGTATTCTTATGTAATAGATTACCTAGACTAAACAGAGGAACATTGTTGTTGACTTGTTTTTTGTTAATGGTTGTTGTTTTTATTACCCTTTTTTTGTCATTTTGTTATTGTTCTTTTTAGTTTTTAAATTACTTTTGTGTTAGTGGCTGTGTGTGCTGTTTGTAAAAAAAAAAAAAAAAAAAAAGGTTCAATAAAAATATTGTGGGAAAAAAAATTGCTCTGATCTGCGTGAAAATCATGGACTGTTGAGACATCATGGACGTACCTGCTTCAGCTGCACTGAGTCTGAGATGTTGTCATAGCAAAAAATGATCAGCTGACACAACTTGATCGCCAGGTTAATAACTATATTAGCCACAAAATGTATATTCAAAAGTAAACAGCACTGAGTTCGGTATAATAAGATGTATTTGACAGTTATGATGCATTTTAGGCCTAAACAAACTTGATCTAGGATTAAAAGCAATTAAAATAATGCAGTCACAAGGTTACATGGAAAATGCTTGATTTACTAGATACATATACTGTAGAAATATATATTCTCTGCATCAACAATGTACTATACATGCATTCATGTAGTATTGCACTGACAAACCTCTGAAGTTTTTGCAGATGTCTCTTTTTTATATCTGAAGGTTACCACCATGTGACATAAATTTCTTAAAAATGAGCCATTATTTTCAAGGTCACCCATTAATGGTTTGTACTGTTGACTCTTTTCCAATCAGTGTATTAACAGACAAAAATAGAAATCATGACGCAAACACATAAGTCACTAAATTGTTTATTACAATCAGCAGCAAATTCCAGATTATTCAGAATGTGCAAAACTCAAACTGTAAGACTGGGTCACTCAGCAGCTGGGATGTGCAACTCACACTGGTCTGAGATCAGCAGATCTTAGGCCTGCATCTCTGTAAATAGTGACGCAAGGTCCAGTTTGGGGTGGATCGATCGTTTACCTCTTGCCTAGACAAAAGACAGAAATGGGTGGTGGTTAAATAAAGGAAGTTTAAAACATATTTGGGAAATACACTTGTTGCTAAAAGCCAGTGGTGGAATGTGAATGAATGAATCTTTATTTCGGATAGATTAAAAGAAAATAGAATAATATAACAAAGGGGAAAAAAATTCTAATAAGGTCAAATTAAACAATAACTCCTCTGATTATACAGTTCAACATAGGTTATCTGAAATAGGTGATGGCTGAAGCTGCAGCTTATATTGCCCACCCATGTTCCATCCAAGAATTCAAAAGAAAAACAAAACAGCAGTGATTCCAATTCCAATGTGACAATAAAGTACTTCGTTGTTGTATTTAACCACAATTTTCATGTAGCTGCACTGATGTAAAGTCGATTTTACAAGGGCTGCGTTACATTTAAAATCATCTGCTTTTACTGTGGCCTCAGCAATCAGAATGAATTAATACATTCACTTGAATGGAATATACTGTAGTACTTTAACTGAAGGTGTGCATCACAGAGTATGGAGTCGCTCAGTCAAAATATGGAGTTTTTATCAATAAAAGTTTGTCTGGAATGTAAAAGTGTCTCTTCTTGCCCTGGCTTCAAGTGTGGGCGGTGTTTTGTACTTTTATTGCTAAAATATAAAAGGATGCACTACAATGGGTCTCAAATATTTGTAATGTGTCCTGTTACTGCATGAGTTTATTGATGATAGAGTATAAACTACACATATAAACTAAATTATATTGATGACTGAACAACTGCCATTCCCCAAAAGATACAGTTATGAACATAACTCACAAAGGATCACACAAGTGATCTGACAAAAAAAAAAAAAAAATGCATTAACAAGTGGTTTATTTTACAGTTGATGTGCCATATTCACACAATCAAATAAATCTCAGTTCAGTCCCTTTTATATTAAGTGGAAATTGTGCTACTTTGGTTCTGACACTTTTACCTATAAAAGCAAAGGATTTCAGTACTTTCCACAGTGGCGACGTCCGTTGTTGAGCGGCTGAGTCCCTCCTCCCTAGAAGAACGACAGAAATGGATGGTCGTTAGTTTCAAGCAAGTTCAACACTTATACAGGCACATCTCAAAAATTAGAATATCATGAAAAAGTTCAATATTTTTGTCACTCATTTCAGAAAGTGAAACCCATATATAGATTCATTACAGGGACAGTGATATATTGAAAGTGTTTATTTTAATATTGATGATTATGGCTACAGCCCATATTAACCAACACCTCAGCGGCCAACATTTCTATTTAAAAAATATTTTTTAAAGTTTATGTAATATTCTAATTTTTTGCCAAATTGAATTTGGGGTTTTCAGGGGCTGGAATGTGAATTAATGAATGAATCTTTATTTTGGATTGATTAAAGGTAAAGATTAAAAGAAAATAGAATAATATAACAAAGGGGAAAAAAATCTTACAAGGTCAAATTAAACAATAACTCCTCTGATTATACAGTTCAACATAGGTTATCTGAAATGGGTGATGGCTGAAGCTGCAGCTTATATTGCCCACCATATTCCATCCAAGAATTCAAAAGAAAAACAAAACAGGAGGGATTACAATTTGAATGTGACAATAAAGTACTTCGTTGTTGTATTTAACCACAATTTTCATGTAGCTGCGCTTCACTAGATTTTACAAGGGCTGGGTTACATTTAAAATCATCTGCTTTTACTGTGGCCTCAGCAATCAGAATGAATTAATACATTCACTTGAATGGAATCTAGTACTTTAACTGATGGTGTGCATCACCGAGTATGGAGTCACTCAGTCAAAATATGAAGTTTTTATCAATAAAAGTTTGTCTTGTCTGTAAAAGTGTCTCTTCTTGCCCTGGCTTCAAGTGTGGGCGGTGTTTTGTACTAGCACTGCTAAAATATAAAAGGAAGCACTACAATGGGTCTCAAATATTTGTAATGTGTCCTGTTACTGCATGAGTTTATTGATGATAGACTATAAACTACACATATAAAGTAAATTATATTGACGACTGAACATCTCACATTCGCCAAAACATACAGTTATGAACATAACTCACAAAGGATCACACAAGTGATCTGACAAAAAAATAAATACATTAACAAGCGGTTTATTTTACAGTTGATGTGCCATATTCACACAATCAAATAAATCTCAGTTCAGTCCTTTTTATAATAAGTGGAAATTGTGCTTTTGACACTTTACCTATAAAAGCAAAGGATTTCAGTAATTTCCACAGTGGCGAGGTAGGTTGTGGGGCGGCTGATTTCGTCTTGCCTAGACAAACGACAGAAATGGATGTTGGTTAGTTTCAAGCAAGTTCAATACATATACAGGCACATCTCAAAAATTAGAATACCATGAAAAAATTCAATATTTTTGTCACTCATTTCAGAAAGTGAAACCCATATATAGATTCATTACAGGAACAGTGATATATTGAAAGTGTTTGTTTTAATACTGATGATTACGGCTACAGCCCATATTAACCAACACCTCAACGGCCAACATTTATATTTAAAAACTATTTTTTAAAGTTAATTTTACGTAATATTCCAATTTTTTGCAAAATAGAATTTGGGGTTTTCAGGGGCTGTAAGCCGTAATAAACAAAATTAAAATAAATAAACACTTCGAATATATCACTGTCTGTGTAATGAATCTATATAATATACGGATTTCTCTTTCTGAAATGAGTGAGTGGTGGGATGTGACAAAAATGCTTTGTTTCCCTGACAAGCACTGCAGGATCCACAGAATAGGTGTGTGGGTCTATTCTGACGCTTTAGAAAATTATATGAATGACTTGATAAATCACTGGTTTGAAAAAGCAATTTTAATATGATGAGATTTCGGCTCGTGTGGTCCATTTCACCAGTATCACAATATAAACAGGGAGGCTATAACCCCTGGCATGTGGAAACACATTCTAGCATTAAATTGCACACAATTTAATGCGCAGGACCAAAGTGCAATACAAAACACAAACCAGGACTTTAACCAGGATTAACATATTTCATCGTTTTGCTCTCACAAGCAAATATTTAGGAGAAAACGAGCGCGATTCAGCAGTTGGTACTAGCTAGCGCTAGCTACTAGCAAAAAAAAGTTAGCTAAAAAACGTTAGCCAGCACAGAACAGCACTGTATGGCTCAAAAAAAGTGAGCTTACCACCAACAGGATAAATAAGCAAACAGATGCACATTATTACAAATCACTCACCATCGATGGTTCTCTCACATTCGTCTACAGCTTGTCTATAGTCCGGTTGTATGCTGGCCAGCCATCGGGTCCAGGTCACTCCTCACTGTGTATCTGCCAACAAGCAGAGAAAACGTCGCACCTCTTCGTTGGACCACGGTGTAGAGTTCCGCAAAACCTACAACGCTGTCTGTATTAATATCGTATTTACTCCGTGACCGAGTTAGTCCGTGATTGCAAATGGCGGTCGTAAAGATTTCAACGAAGACGGGCGCTTTCGTGACGTTAAGCCCTGACGAATCAGCGGTTAGCAGTCGATTGACGTCAAATCACACCTCGCTTTCGCTCGGTTAGACCCTGCCTCTTAAGCGGCACGAAAATAGTGTCGGTTAAACCGTGATGGGTATAGTGGAAATGGCGAGAAAGTGAATCGAGTAGAAACAAGTAAGGCCAAGGTGATACTAATGGAAATGGCCCAAAAGTGAAGTAGACCAAAAGTTCCTCAAAAGCTAGATATCATACTGCGATCCAAAGAAATTCAGGAACAAATGAGAAACAAAGTAATTGAAATAAATCAGTCTGGAAAAGGTTATACAGTGATCCCTCGCTACTTCGCGCTTCACCTTTCACGGCCTCAGTGCATCGCGGATTTTTCAAAAATATTCATCAAATATTCAAAATTGAGAAATAATGGGCGGGCGCTAGCAGAAGGCAGGGAGACTACATTAGACCATCAGGTATCAACACGGAGCGCCGCACAACTCAAAAAATCCACCTCTCTGTTCGCTGTTCTCATGTTGGCTCGGCTCGGAAATCTCGCAAGCTGATTGGCCGAGACGTTTCACCCACCTCCTCTCCCTGCCGTGTGCCCATGAAGGGAAGGAAGACCGCATTCATTGCTCTTTATCGCTCGTGTTACGTAGTCTCGCAGCGTGGAACTTTTTGCTGTTCTCTTGTGCCATTTTGTGCGAAATAGTCTTCCCGTCGAGCCACTACGCCGCCTCCTGCAGCTTCTCCAGCTCTATCGGAAGCTGCCCTCGATGATCCTGCGCTTCTAGCACCTGACGATGAGGCGTCACCTGAGGAGCAGTAAAGCTCTCATTAACCTGTGCAGTAAATCATTTTCATCTTGAGTTACGTATCTTGTTATAAGAATAAAAGAGTTCTAAAAACATATTTATGTACACTTTATTTACATCTACGTATGTATGTACACGTACACACACACACACACACACGTATCATATGAGAGAGAGAGTGAGAGAATGAACGTACGTATTATTTATGGATGACGTCATTAGGGGTGACGCTACTTCGCGGTTTTTCACTTTTCGCGGTCGGTTCTGGAACCCGTTAACCGCGATAAGTGAGGGATCACTGTAAAGCCATTTCTAAAGCTTTGGGACTCCAGCAAACCACAGTGAGAGCCATTATACACAAATGGCAAAAATATGGAACAGTGGTGAACCTTCCCAGTAGTGGCCGGCCCACCAAAATTACCCCATGAGCCCAGCGATAACTCATCCAAGAGGTCACAAAAGACCCCACAACAACATCCAAAGAACTGCAGACCTCACTTGCCTCAGTTAAGGTCAGTGTTCATGACTCCACGGAAGAGAGTGGGCAAAAATGGCCTGCATGGTAGAGTTTCAAGACGAAAACCACTGCTGAGCAAAAAGAACATAAAGGCTAATCTCAATTTTGCCAGAAAACATCTTGATGATCCCCAAGACTCTTGGGAAAATACTCTGCAGACTGATGAGACAAAAGTTGAACTTTTTGGAAGGTGTGTGTCCCATTTCATCGAAAGTAAAAGTAACACAGCATTTCAGAGAAGGAACATCATACAAACAGTAAAATATGGTGGTGGTAGTGTGATGGTCTGGGGCTGTTTTGCTGCTTCAAGACCTGGAAGACTTGCTGTGGTAAATGGAACCATGAATTCTGCTTTCTACCAAAAAATCCTGAAGGAGAATGTCCGGCCCTCTGTTCGTGACTGTTATGTTTGAGAAATAACGGATAAGGAGGCAAGTCTTCACGCAGCAACCAACTAACTTTATTACACAGAACTTGGGGTTTATATACAGAATGGGTCATGCCCACCTGACGTCACCCTGTGGGTGGGCACGGCATCCCAGACACAAATATTCATACACAACACCCCCCCCCCAAAAAAAAAAAAATGTCAAGCATACATGAAACCCACCCAAATTTGGTAAACCGAATCACACACTAAGAACAGGGGAATAACGTATTGCATTAGAACAAACCTATCACATTCACACAAAACAACTCAAAATTGGACCATGTCTCTTTAAAATACAAAATAATCCCATATTATACACACATTCACTCATTCACATACACATCAGCTATGTACAAAGTGCACATTTTCCAAATATGTACACAAATATTTACATTAAATACATGCCTCAAGTGACCCCAATGTCTCGGGTCAGCCACCATCTTCTAGCCTGCCACGGAGTGTCACAGCTCACTCTCGCCCATCTCCAGCTCCAGCTGTGAACACACCTGCGTCTCATCAAGCCCGGGCTATTTAGCCCGCTCTGCCCTGCGCTTCAGCCTGGAGTCGTCTGCTCATCTGAGATTGTGCTTCCCACACTCGCCTTCTCCTCGACGCTCCTAAGACCCTCAACCATCGCTTCCCACGTAAGCCATCATCCTATCACTCACCTTTTCTCCAGTCCTTCTCCCCTGTGCACAGGTGGATTGCTTGGCGGTGGAACCTCTCCTCGTCAGCCTCTCTCTCTCACCCACTGCGCCGAGCGCGCATTGGAGCACTGTCCTCCAGGCAGGAGACCTGCGGCTCACCACCGGAAACATCTGCAAGTAAGCCACAGTCCGAGTATTAATTCACCGGGCTTGGCTCGGCAACTAATCTCTCCTCTGCTCTGCCCTAGGGTTGTCTGGCCGTATGGCGCACTGCTCTGCCCTCGGTGCATCCTGTCCTCCAGCAGCACATCAACTCCCGCACTCACACATCCACACACACTCACTATTTAATAAACCTTTGTTGCAATTGACTCGAGCCTGTGTGCGTGTTCCCTGGGTCTGAACTCATGTCACGGAGGACCTGGGCAGCCCCATGGCATATGTGCACCCAGTTGCCCTCTACCCCCAGGGTCAAAGTCCCCCTCCCTGGCAAAAATGTCTCTAACCGGAGGCCCAGAACAGCTCCATGGCGCCTGCACACCCGGCCGTCAGCGCTTTTTCCCTCTGGGCCCGCCATGCTGACGTTCGGTGCGCCGCCTCTCCGTGCCTGGCAAGCTGCTCCCGACTGCTTTACGCACCGCCATCATGGCTCCAGACACTCCGTCCCCCAGTGGCCACACTTCGGGTAGACCCAAAGCTCGCTACTCTGCGTCGTCCGCTGCCTCAGGCACCTTGTCACAGCACCCAGCGTCCTCCACCAGGGCACTCTGTTGCACTGTCTCTGCAACCAGCTGCTGCTGTTCTTCTCCGGGGCCCGCACCATCACCTTTGCCGGGCTCGTTCACCGACCCAGGCTCCTCACCACTGCATCCAGCACTCTCAGTCCCGGTGCTCCGCTGCGCCATCATCATGTCCAGCTGCTGCTCTTTCCCGAAGCCCTCGGCCTGCACGGTCCCACCTGCCCGCTGTACAGCCTCCAACAATGGGGCCGACTCCTGCTGCGTCGCCTCTGCGTCGTTGTTGGTCGAGCCTAACTCGGGCTCTCCCCATCTTCGCTCCGGCTCTTGTTGTTCACTTTTGGGGCTCATAGTGTCTTCCTCACTGGCATCATTCTCCGGTCCAGACACCCCGACACAGCTCTCGACTCCCTCATTCCACATGTCTTGCTGCGTAGCCTCTATATTTGGCTCCTGCTCATCTATGGAACACGCACCACCACCCTCGTCGGGCCCATTCACCGAACTGGGCTCCTCACTGCTCCATTCGGTGCTCTCGGTGTTTGTGCACTGCTGCGCCGTTACCGTGTCCTGCGGCTGCTGTACCTTCCCAGGGCCTTCAGCCTGCCTGGCCCCGCTTGCCCGCTTCTGGCGTGGGCACCCCGTCCTTAAAGGCCACCCTGGGGGTCCCGGCGTGCCGTCCAGCACCCTCTTCCAGGGCAGCCTGAGAACCGGCATCGGGTCCATCCCGAGGCGGCGTCGCGCGGTGCCAAAAGTGCTCTCCCCCTGTATGGCCTCCAGCGGCGAGGCTAACTCCTGCTGCGCCACTTCTCCGCCGTCGCTGGTCATGCTTAACTCGGGCTCTCGCCATCTTCGCTCCGGCTGTGGCTGCTCGAGGGGTGAGGGCAATTCCAGGTCCTGTTCATCCTCCGTCACATCATCATCATCTGAGCTGTAGTCACTCTCTGAGCCCTATTTGCTGTCCGTTTCACTCACACTACGATCTTTGGCCGCACCCACGTCCACAAAGCCCGTGCAAACCAGTCCTGGGCCACTGATCGTCTGTCCACCAATTTCAAAAGTGAAACCCAGCTCATCAAACAGGTCATCACATTTTTGCCCCGGCGTGCCACCTGGAACCTGAACGCGGGAATGGTCTTCTCACCATACTGCACCACCAGCGTGATACACCTGCTGCTCCCGGGGTCCTCGTCGTCCGGCAGCTCCGCCACATCCAGGCGCCGGGGTGTGAGCCTCCTAACCCAGGCCTCACTCATGATGGAGCGCGGTGCGGCGGTGGCTAACAGCATAGGCACCCTCATGCCATCCAGTTTCACCACCCGTTGCGGTCCAGACCATCCTTCAGGTCGCGCGATGTTAACACCTTATCCGCCATCGACAGTGGCCAGGGGCTCCTTCACACATGGCCCTGGTTCTGCCTCGGGGCCCAGTTTTGCGCCCTTAGCCCTGTTTCAGCGCGAAACTAGCTTGTCAGTTAGCCTGTCCATAGGCTTTGAATGAGCCATTAGCTCTCCCAAGATAGCTAGCTCCGGTGTGTCCAGCGCCACCAGCCTCTTTGTCCGCAACTCTCTGGCCCTCATCCGCTCCGCAAAGTGCGCTTCCATGAGCCCGACAGCCTCCACGTAGTCCTCACTTGTGCCCAGCGAGTCGAGAATCCTTTGGCCCTCTGCGCTGAGGTTACAGGCCAGGAGGGCCCGCCACTGTCTCCCGTCAAGCCAAGGGAAACAGGACATACTCCTCGAATTCCCATCTCCACTGTGGCCACGAAATTAACGGCTCACCCGGGCTCTCCAGAAACAGCAATAACCGCTGATTAAACCAGCATGCTCCCATTGTTCTCCTCGTTGCCAAATGTTACATCTGAGAAATAACGGAGAAGGAGGCGAGTGTTCATGCAGCAACCAACTAACTTTATTACACAGAATTTGGGGTTTATATACAGAATGGGCCTTGCCCGCCTGATGTCACCCTGTGGGTTGGCACGGCATCCCAGACACACATATTCATACACAACAGTGACCTCAAGCTGAAGCCCACTTGGGTTCTGCAGCAGGACAATGATCCAAAACACGCCAGCAAGTCAACCTCTGAATGGCTTAAGAAAAACAAAATGAAGACTTTGGAGTGACCTAGTCAAAGTCCTGACCTTAATCCGATTGAGATGCTGTGGCATGACCTTAAAAAGGCGGTTCATACTCAAAAACCCTCCATTGAGGCTGAATTGCAACAATTCTGCAAAGATGAGTGGGCCAAAATTCCTCCACAGCGCAGTAAAAGACTCACTGCCATTTATCGCAAACGCTTGATTGCAGTTGTTGCTACTAAGGGTGGTCCAACTAGTTATGAGGTTTAGGGGGCAATCACTTTTTCACACAGGGCCATGTAGGTTTGGATTTTTTTCCCCTCAATAATAAACACCTTCATTTAAGAACTGCATTTTGAGTTTACTTGTGTTATTTTTGTCTAATATTTAAATTTATTTGATTATCTGAAATGTTTAAGTGCGACAAACATACAAAAAATGAGAAATCAGGAAGGGGCAAACACTTTTTCACACCACTGTATGTTCACTTTATGTCATAAATTTCCCTTGAAAAAATAAAATGACTAACAAAAACAGTAAAAAGAAAAAATCAAAGAATTGCTTTCTCCAAATGTGACAAACAGGAGGTTCAAGGGATAAGATAAAAGAAAATCATCCTTGTAGGTGTGTGACCTCCATCTCTGGAAATAAATCCAAAGTGATTTCAAAGAAATGAAAAACTTTATGATTCAGTAAAGAAAAAGTGAGGAACATTAAATTCCTGAGCTGTTGAGGTTTGGTTAAACCTACTGTGTTGACATGCATTATGTTGCTCAATGGATCACCTAACAAAAGCTGCAGAGACACTGACAATTGGCCAGCTCAGTCACCGTCATGCTTTCCGACACCCACTAGTATCAGGTAAAAAGGAAATAAAGCACTAACGCAGAGAACATTTTTCACTTTTCTTCAAGGATACGGGTATTTTTTTTTATCATTAATACAGAGCACTGTGGCACAAATCACTCACTGGTAATTTCACAGAAGGCAGGTGCATTTTGAGTAGGGAAACTGAATTGTCTACATTTTCACTTCTAAGGCCATTTATCGATTAATGAATTTTAGCTCATTTGAGCAATGGGGAAATGAGGTAATGCTATATATAGAAAGAAAAAGAGGCTCTTGACGACCTGCGTGTGTTCATCAGGCCAGAATGAGCTGGTCAATCACTGACAGTTTGGTTATGGGTCGCTCTGGTTTTTGGGGTATTTTTTTCTACTTTGAATGGTGTGAACACTAACAGAGAGAGTGATATAACATCATAGCAGAAATGAGAAGTGAGTGAACTGACTGACTCAAGGGTCTTCAGATAAAACTTGAGCTCATTAAATCTACTTGTCTTACCAGTGCTCCATCCACTGATAATTAGCCAATTAACTGTCACAGACTAAAATGACAGAACTCGCTTGGGTTTGTTGATCAGGCGTGAAATTTGGCTTGATTGGCTCCCAAACTGCAATAGCCAATGAAAATCTGCCTTCAAAAAAAAATCTATTCCTTAAAGAATAATCTGACTCTAACACGTGCTGTCTGGCTCGTGATCAGCGTGACACCCGGTCCCAGGTGGGATGGTGCAAGTCACCGACCCCGAGGCTACGGCGCGTGCTGTCAGGTCTGCTGTCAATCACATTTGGGAGTGGGTGCTGAGACCGTGGGCTATTGAGTCCGCCGCCCCACCCTCACACACACACACACACACACACACACACACACACACACACACACACGGTAGAACCCCCATTCGATCACTGAATGGCACGCTCGGCTGACAGTCCGTGGACGTGGAGTCTGTTAGCCGCCACGCGGTGCGCGGTAATGAAAACTCAATTAAGCGCGTGAGCACTCTTTCAGTGTCATGTAGAGACTGACAGCTGCAGAGTCAGACACAAATGACACGTGGCCACGATGAGCGTGAGCCCGCGAGGGGTGACGAGATGATCTGCTGTCACGTGAGCGTGCGAGCTGGAAACAAATGAATTACTGAATCTGTAGTATTGCGCTTTTAAAAACACGCAGTTCTTCTTAGCCTTAAGCAGTTCTGCAGCATCTGTATTTGATGACTAAGCTTCTATGTAATGAAACACTGTTAAAACAGGGGAAGCGGTGCCTCCCCCCCCCTTTTACTGAAATTAATTTCTGCCGTCTTTTTATGGTAAAAGGAAATGAACAGTGGCGTGCTTTATATCAGGTGAGATCAAAATGTGCACAATCCAAACACACTTGTCATAATGCAGGGGTGTCCAAACTACGGACCGCGGGCCAACTGCGGCCCGCGGTCCATTTTTAATTGGCCCGCAATAATTTTTTTAAATAGAATAGAATATGGCCCACACTTCAACTTTTGCCTGAGTGTATTGCACTTCTTAGTTTTAACACCAGGGGGAGCTACTGTTGATCAAGGCAGTAGTTGCTCCACCAAAAAGGACAATCACAGAATAAATTTACCCCAAGTTACTCAACATGGCAGAACCAAAGAAGCGAAAGGTAGAAAGTGAGTGCAGAAAATTTCAGACACGGTGGGAGAGTGAATATTTCTTCAAAGAGTTCAAGGGGAAGTATGTCTGTTTGATCTGCACTGAAACTGTGGCAGTTATGAAAGAGTATAATGTACGACGTCATTATGAAACTAAACATCAGGCCTGTGCATCCTACACTGGTGCTGAGCGAGAGCAGAAAGTAAAGCAAATGGTAGCTATCCTGCAGGGTCAGCAACAGTATTTTTTTCGTGCTCAAAAAGTCCAGGAAAAGGCTACAGTAGCCAGCTATGAGGTCGCCCAACTCATCGCAAGACATGGCAAGCCTTTTTCAGATGGAGGCTTGATAAAACACTGCCTCGTTAAAGTCGCCGAAATAATGTGCCCGGAAAAAGTGCAGGACTTCAACAACGTCAGCATGTCCAGAAATACAGTTGCGCGACGCACTGAAGACTTGTCAGCCATCCTTCGGTCCAAAGCGCAGCATCACTGCTCCCACTGAGTGCAAAGCCGTTCCCATTTTAGGGGAGTAAAAATAGATTCCACAGTACCCGTGTGTTAATAAGCATGCACGTGCAGGTACACATGCGACAAATATCAATAATGCGCATCAATTCTGTTGCTACCCTGCTTTTGCGCACCACTTTCTTATATGCGTTTTTCTTGTTAACTCACAGAGTACACACCGCTGTGCACAGCGCACACACTGCGCACGCAAAGTCAGCTGATCTCATCTGATGCAGATTTACTCCTTGATCAAGTGACATTTGTCCGGATTTTTTGCACGAGTGGCGTCGGATCAGCACCGCGGCTGGATGGACCGATTTACATACCCAGCGCAGCTGATACTCACCAGAATAATTTACTAAAATTATATGCACTCCTGTTATTAAGTCCAATTCAGTCTGTTAATGTTGATAACCATTTCAAACGAACGTTAATAGGTGTGTTGCTAAGCCCAATTGTTTTTTTCTCTGTACTGTAAATCTTCTGTCTAAGAAGAAATCTGAGGCTGCTGTTCTGAGAATGAGCTACCAAAGCTTTTTCTGAATAAATCAGTAAAGATCCATTTATGGAAAGCTGTGATGAAGGCAGTTTTGTCTTTAATTATATTCAACAATATAACATATTTGTCCACTTTTAATTGATTTTTCTAACTTTAATACACTAAAGTTAAGGCTATATACATAATTTCTAGTAAGTGGCCCAGCCCCTTCTATATTTTTATGTATGTGGCCCTCAGTGAAAAAAGTTTGGACACCCCTGTCATAATGCTTTATAGCTGCCAAATGGGGAAAAGCAACGCTACACCGCCACCTTCTGGTTAAAAAGGTCACCAATCATTCAACTCCACTTTTATTATCATAGCACATGTTTATTAAATGAAATGGGGGTAAAACGTGTCGGAGGGGAAATGCTGCTGTATAAAGTCTGTGAAATACCGGTCCAAAGAATGGCTATAGACATCATGAGGCTATAATTCACTGGCTATAATTTGTCAGAATATGTGACTTTTTGGGCTGTCCCAAATAATATTTTTGGGGCTCCAAATATTTAAAGCAATCCAGAGTGAATATGCAGATATTCTGTACAGTCTTTCTTCCTCTGCGGACTGCAACAGCATCAGTGTGTTTTCAGAAATGTGACTTTTTCACATCAGGCTATACCTTTTATTTAGCATTTTTTTCCCTCATAAATTTGCAACTTTTTATGGATTTGAAATCTTTTTTACATTTCTTTTACTTTTTCCTTGTATTTTTTTTTTCAAAAATTTAAAGTTTTTCAGGCAAATTCAATACTTTTTAACCTAAATGTGCAATTTTGTCACACACATTTTTTCTTTCTTATACAGCTGCAAATTAGTTCATTTAAATTTTTGACTTTTTAGATAAATTTTGTTTTAAATTTTGTTTATGTTCAAGTTGCTCCTTTTTTCCCGTGACTGTCAAATTTTTCTCTACCATTTGTTGGTGATTTATTTATTTATTTTTTTTGTAAATTTCATAAAGTGAAATGAGCATTTTTGGGGAAAGGGGCCTGTCCACATACCAAGTATGAATGTTAATATAGACAGTTTTCATGAAATATGCATAGTGACAATACACCTCCTTATATCAATAGTGCAGGATTTGCAGCAACATCACCAAATCACATGACGTTCTGTCTACGTCCCTTGATGGTAGCCGAGCAACGTATTGCTGCCAATGCATTTGTGCTAGATTAGAGCCCTTTCTTCATATTTTTACCAACTTTTTTATACAGTCTAGGGATTAGAGTGGCATAAATTTTAACTCTGACCATGGTCACCATGTGCATGGTGGAAGATTGTCATAATAGGCAAGATAAAACCACAGGGAAGCGTTTTTATCACTTTCCATTGGATCTAGTTCAGAGAGACAAGCGTGCAGGGCGGGCAGATGGAGGGTTGCCACCCTTCCACCACCACTGCAGCGATCATTTCATCCAGGGTAAGTACATGTACAAATGGTGACCCAGGGATAGCGATGGTGGGATTTACAGATTTACATTTGGTGTTCCCTCACTGTTTAAACGTACAGAATCACCTCAAAAAAGAAAAGCAAGACTGGCTGTGGCTATTTTTCATACAGACACATCAGCAAACAGAGGAGATTAGGCAGATTATTTTATTGTTGTGGAACTGGGATAGGGGGTAATTGTTTAGGCCAGAAGGGAGAAATCTTTGCACCTCCAGAATAAGTTAAGTTTATATTTATGTGCTTATATTTTATTAAATAAATTATTAACTAAAAAAGTCAGCAGGATTTTTTTGACCGCATCCCCACTGGCTCAGGCCACTTGTGTCTCTTCATTAAATTTAGGATACTTTCCTTACTGAATAGTTGAAACAACGGGGGTCCGTTGCCGGGAAATGGGGCAGAGAAGCTGGTTAGTTCTCTGTAAGCTCCAGCAGCCACATTAAAGCCAGCGGAGGCACTCGGAGAGATCGATCTCATCACTGCTGGCTTTGTCAGAAAAACCCGGTGTTGACATGATCAGTGACTGTCTCCGCTCAATTTAAATCCAATATAAACTTGGGAAGATGAAAAAATAAAAAGGTGAATAGCAGCGGGAGGCTGAACAGCGAGGTCTGTCCTGAAGCCCCGTCATGGAAGAGTGTGGGTTAAACATTTTCAACTATTCAATATAATATCCTCAATTTATAAACTATTTCTATACAGATTTTCTTGCCTCTCTTTAACTATTAATTACCATTTTTAAAAAATACATGCAGCCTTCTCAGCTGAATGACAGCCTCAGCTTTCCTTCAAGCCTCTGCAGAACAAGGCAGTCATAGCTGCCCTCAATTAATCACCAGTTTTCTTTCTTTAACACTCCAGATGGTTTTTAGTTAGAGATTTTGCATGTTGTTACATGCCATGATAAACCACTCCTGACATTGTTCCTTTCACAAAGCATGCCTACCAATGCGGCAATTCAGTGACCAGTGACATCACTTGCAAATCCTCAATATATAAAGTCTACACCCGTTTAAAGAATGAGAATAATCATGAGGCTGCTGATTGACAGATTTAGAGTGAATAACTCATGATTTCACTAATACATAGTGTTTTATAGCTCAATAAGATGGATTGGACTATTCACCAGCAGTAAAACTTAATTATTAAGGAAATTCAATTGTTCATTCTTATTAATGTTCTTAATTTTTTCATCCTCCAAAATTTAATGGTGTCAGGGGCCACCTTTAGAGAAACTAAATGTATTATATTTGCTATATATGTATTATCTGGTTTGTACTTTTATGTAACTAAGCCATTTCATATGTAATCACTGTAAAACCTTAATAATAATTAGGTGGAAGCAACCTGTTTTGTTTTTTTTTTCATTATCAATTAACTGTGTCCTATTTTCTATTGTGTATCCCTAATGTGGAAAAATAATAAATCAGTTATATAAAAAATGAAAAAAAAATTATGCTTGAGCCTTGTAAAGGGACTTTATTTTAACCCTGAAAACTATTGTCTCCATAGCATACAGCGCTAACTTGATAAAACCCATCTGTCACAGCAGCCCCCAAGTAAATGTCCACTTGTGGAGAAAGGAAGCAGGCGAGGCAACGAGCTGAACGACACACAAACTTTATTCCTTCTCCCCCATCAAGTGCAGTAAACTCTCCTGGGTCTCTGTGCATCCTCTTTTTATAACTTTTAATTCCATGCATCGAGACCCAGGAATCACGACCATAATACATTGTGTGGAACAAAGACATGTGTGGCACATTAACAAAACACAACGCCAGTACCACTTCTCACATCCTTTCCTCCTCCAGCGGCTCTGGTGCTTCCTCAACTCCCCAGGGGGCGAATAGTCCTTACTGTCCCATGTGAGATCCCCCGGTAACACTTCCTCCTTCAGCCCATTGTTCCCTCTTTCCCCAGCTGCGGTCTCTGGGTGAAGAATCCCCCACCCGTTCCACCACACAGACCCCCCCCCCTCCCCCGCCGAACACTCAGAAAGGGCACTAACTCCCCCGACCTTTGGGCTTGAGCCAGTGCCCATAGCAGCTGTAGTGGGGGGCTGTCGATCCGGTCGAAACACCCTGCTGGCGAGGTGTACAGGAGGGCACGTCCGTCTGTGGAGGGATAAAGCGGGGGGACATGTTAGCTTCGCAAGCGCAGGTCTCTACCGAGGGAACAACAACTTGCGGAGCCACCAACGGTGGGCATCCACTCTGGGGAGTTTGGGCCAACATCACCTGCTCGTCTGCCAACACAAAAGCATGCTTCAGCCTGTCGATGCAGACGGTCTTGCTACGCCCTCCTCCCCCCCAAGTCCAACACAAAATGCTTTGCCCCAGGTTCCAGCACCCTGAATGGTCCGTCGTACAGTGGGTGCAGCGGGGTCCGGTGCACGTTGTGCCTGACAAAAACAAAACTGGTGTTCTGTAAGATCTTGGGGACGAAAGTGCGGGGCAAACAATGGTGGGCTGGGCATGGCACGTTAAAAGCCTCCGAACTGTGCAAAAATTGCCCGGGTGGATTGGCCCCGGGTGCCGGGTTTTCCGGTAAAAACTCTCCGGGGATCTGCAGTGGCTGAGAAAAAACGAGTTCTGCCGGGGAGGCTGCCAAATCCTCCTTAGGCATGGAGCGCAACCCTAAAAGAACCCAGGGCAGGTGGTCGACCCAATTTGTGTCCATGAGCGAACCTCTGAGTGCTGCTTTAAGTGACCTATGAAAATGCTCGCATAACCATTAGCTTAGGGGTTGTACGTGGTAGTGCAGTGAATTTTTACCCCCAGGCTCTGGGCCATCACGGACCAGAGTTCTGAAACAAACTGTGGACCCCTGTTGGAAGTGATGTCCGATGGGGATCCGAACCGTGCAACCCAAGCTGACAAAAAAGCACGAGCCACTGTGGTAGAAGCCAGCGGAACCACTTCAGGTCAACGCATAGTGCGGTTCACGATCATCAAAAGGTGCGTGAAACCTTGCGACGGTGGGAGGGGTCCCACCAAATCCATGTGGACATTGTTGAACCTCCTGGCAAGGATTTGAAATGGCTCAAGGGGGGCTCTGGTGTGCTTGTGCACTTTGGCCCACTGGCACGCGATGCAAGCTGCAGCCCACTCTTTCACATCCTTGCACAAGCACAGCCAGAAGAATTTCACTCCCACTAGTTTCACCGTAGCACGCACGCCTGGATGCGAAAGGGAGTGGACTGCCTCAAAAATGCGGCGGCGCCAAGAGCTCAGAGCCACCGGGTGTGGGCGGCTGGTGGAGATGTCGCAGAGCAAGGGAGGGCACCCTTCTTGCACCACCCTGCTCTCCAGCCATAATCCAGTAGGTGCCGACTGGAGCGCGCAAATGTCCGCGTCCCTGGCTTGCTCTGCGGCCATGGCAGGGAAATCTATTCCCATGTAGACCGGGGAGATGAACGAGCATGACAGGCAATCGGCCACAACGTTGAGCTTACTGGTCATGTGTTGAATGTCGGTCGTAAACTCCGAGATCACGGCCAAATGCCGTTGCTGCCAAGCCAACCACGGTTCTGAGACCTTGGACATAGCATAGCGTACGTCAGTGGCTTATGGCCAATGAACGCAGTTAACTCGTGCCCCTCTAGCAAAAGCTGAAAATGGCATGTTGCCAGGTGGAGAGCCACCAATTCTCTGTTGAATGTGTTGTATTTGCGTTTGTTGTCGCGCAAAGTTCGACTAAAAAATGGGAGCGGCTGCCACGAACCAGAGACGTACTGCTCCACTACTGCCCCTATGGCAACATCAGACGCGTCTGTAGTGAGCACTATCTCTGCCGACGGATCCGGGTGGGCTAGCAACCAACGCGGCATCTGCAAGCGCTGTTTTGGCATCTGTGAAAGCCTGGACTCGCTCGGGAGTTTTCCACGGGCTTCTTTTTCTTAAGCGCGGCATACAAAGGCTGCATCAGCTGGGCTGCCCGGGGAAGGAAACTGTTATAAAAATTGACCATTCCCAAAAATTCCTGTAGGGCCCTCACGGTCTGCCGATGCGGAAAGTCCAACACAGCGCGCACCTTATCCGGTAGCGGAATCGTGCCCTCTGGCGAAATGCGATGACCCAAAAAAATCAATCACTGTCACACCGAACTGGCACTTCGCCAAGTTCACTACCAGCCTGTGTGCTTCCAACCTCTGGAAAACCGTCTTGAGATGGGCGATGTGCTCCTCCTCGGACATGCTAGCCACCAGAATGTCATCTAAGTAGACAAAAACGAAGGACAAGTCACAAAGCACTGTGTCCATCATTCTCTGGAAAGTCTTCACCGTGCCTTTTAATCCAAACGGCATGCGTAAAAACTCAAAAAGGCCACAAGGAGTTATTACCACTGTTTTCGGAACATCTTCTGCACGCACCGGGACCTGGTGATAACCACGTACCAGATCCACTTTTGAAAAAACATGCGCCCCGGCCAGGTGCACGGAAAAGTCCTGGACATGCGGGATGGGATGCCAATTGTGTTCTGTGGCGTTGTTCAGGTGCCGGAAATCGCCACACGGTTTCCACGACCCTTCGGCCTTAGGCACCATGTGTAGCGGAGATGCTCACGGGCTGTTGGAGCATCTGACGATGCCCAGCTGCTCTAAGTTGGCAAACTCCTCATGTGCGCTGGCCAGTTTAGCCACGTCCAGGTGCCGAGGTAGCACGAACACTGGCAGGCCTTTTGTAGTTATGAAATGTTTGACCCCGTGTTTCGTTACTGTAGCCGAAAAAGTCGGGACCGTGAGTGCTGTTTACTGTGCAAGAAAATGTTGGTACTTACCCCCTGGAGCTATAACGTTAGCCAGTGTTGTTGACCCGGCTCCCCGAGCTGTGCAGGGCAGTGAGGTAAAAGAGACAGCATCCACTAATCGCCTATTAGCAACATCGACTAACAACCCATAAGCACATAAAAAATTTGTGCCTAAAATGGGGGCAGAACATGCAGCTACCACAAAGTCCCACTGAAAATTGCATCCGTGCAAGCATGTCGTCAGTGACCATTCTCCAAACGTCCTGATGGTGGATCCGTTGATGGCCGTGAGCTCAGGATCGCTGCCTCCTGCCAACCTGTCTGCATTGACTGGCAGGATGAGGCTCTTCTGGGAGCCGGAGTCCTCTTTCCCCAGCTGCCCTCTCTGGGTGGAGAATCCCCCACCCGTGCCACCACACACTTCACAATTATCAGACCTTAGGAGCCAGAATGTATCAAGTATGCTGTGCATGCAAGAAACTAATTTGTTAATAGTGAGTAAATAAGCAGCCCATACATAGCTTTTTGAAGTGACGCTGTGGTCCTCATTTTAGCATCCTGACCATCCTGATGAGGCAATGACAAATTTGTTTTGGAAAAGTGGTGGGAAATGCCGTAGTAAAGCAATTAACACTTTTCCACATAATGTAAATGACTATGAGCAACGTAGGAACACTTCAAAGCTATTTTTGGACTGCTGAGAAACTATCTCGCCTCTTTGTTATAAACTGCTAAGCTAGACAGAGATTTTTAGCTAATAGCTACTAACCTGTGGGCGGGGGATCTCCAATTATTCCACATCCCTCATAAGTACTGCTCCAAAAAATTCATTCATTCATTCATTCATTCATCTTCTTCCGCTTAATCCTGTTCTGGTCGCGGGGGTGCTGGAGCCTATCCCAGCATGTTTGGGTGAGAGGCAGGGTACACCCTGGACAGATCGCCAGTCCATCACAGGGCCAACACAGAGAGACAGACAACCATTCACTCTCACAGTCATACCTAAGGACAATTTAGAATCCCCAGTTTTGATGCCAATTAACCTAACTTGCATGTTTTGGGCATGTGGGAGGAAACCAGAGAAATCCCGGAGTAAACCCACGCAGACACGGGGAGAACATGCAAACTCCACACAGATCACTGTTGGTCGGGGGCTGGGATCGAACCCAGGATCCCCCGGCCAAGGGTGAGTTGCTGTGCTGCCGCAGTGCTAACCACTCCGCCACCAATTAAAAGTTCATGAGTTTAACAAGGGGAATGACAAGTTGAGGAATTGTAAAGTAGCAAACTCTTAAATTAATGTGCTTTGAGGAAAGAACCAGCTTCGACCTTACTTTGGGTGCTGGTTTGTTAATGTAGGTTTGCTCTACTTTTCAGTTTAATTTAACAAGGAAATACTAGTGATTTTTGTCCATAATCAACCTTTTCTTCATTTTTTTCTGATAAATTTGCCACTTTTATTACCATAAATATGTCATTTTCTGGTAAGAAAAAAAAAATTCCTCATGCATTTACCACTTTTTTCTTATCCACCTTATTCCTGGGGGTGCAGCTGTAGGAACGATTATGGGTGGAACTTCTGGTTTCGGCTGAGGTAGTCTTAAATCAGTCAGCAAGAGTGTAGTAGCAGGGGCATTTAAAATAGTGTTTTTAAAAGTTTTTCTAAAAGTTTTTCAAATTCATTTTAATATATACAGTAGTTCACATATGTGTTTTGCACTCAAGTGGCAGCTAATTTCAGCTCTTGTAGTTTTTGTATTCTTTGAATGTAATCATATAATCAATTCTTCATTAACTTTAGGCCATGTACCGCAGGCTTTTAAAATGGCTGTAATTAAACCCTTACTCAAAAAGCCAACGCTAGATCCAGGAACTTTAGCTAACTATAGACCAATCTCTAATCTCCCTTTCATTTCAAAAATCTTAGAAAGAGTTGTTGCTACGCAATTATTTGACCACCTGCAGGGAAATGGTTTACTTGAAGAGTTTCAATCTGGGTTTAGAATCCATCATAGTACTGAAACAGCCTTAACGAAGGTCACTAACGACCTCCTCATCGCATCTGATAATGGACTGGTTTCTGTACTTGTCCTTTTAGACCTTAGTGCAGCTTTTGATACTATCGATCATAATATTCTACTTTGTAGAAGAGCTTGGAAGAACGAGGCGATGTGATATATAAACCAAAGTTTATTATCAGCTCCTCTAACAAGTCTCATCCTAGTGCAGCAGCAGAAGAAGGAAAAAGAGACCGAACAACTCCGGCTCTATGAACTTACAGTGGGGTAAAAAAGTATTTAGTCAGCCACCAATTGTGCAAGTTCTCCCACTTAAAAGATGAGACAGGTCTCCAATTTTCATCATAGATGTACCTCAACTATGAGAGACAAAATGAGAAAAAAAAATCCAGAAAATCACATTGTCTGATTTTTAAAGAATTTATTTGCAAATTATGGTAGAAAATAAGTATTTGGTCACCTACAAACAAGCAAGATTTCTGGCTCTCACAGACCTCTAACTTCTTCTTTAAGAGGCTCCTCTGTCCTCCACTTATTACCTGTATTAATGGCACCTGTTTGAACTCGTTATCAGTATAAAAGACACCTGTCCACAACCTCAAACAGTCAGACTCCAAACTCCACTATGGCCAAGACCAAAGAGCTGTCAAAGGACACCAGAAACAAAATTGTAGACCTGCACCAGACTGGGAAGACTGAATCTGCAATAGGTAAGCAGCTTGGTGTGAAGAAATCAACTGTGGGAGCAATTATTAGAAAATGGAAGACATACAAGACCACTGATAATCTCCCTCGATCTGGGGCTCCATGCAAGATCTCACTCCGTGGGGTCAAAATTATCACGAGAACGGTGAGCAAAAATCCCAGAACCACATGGGGGGACCTAGTGAATGACCTGCAGAGAGCTGGGACCAAAGTAACAAAGGCTACATCAGAAACACACTATGCCGCCAGGGACTCAAATCCTGCAGTGCCAGATGTGTCCTCCTGCTTAAGCCAGTACATGTCCAGGCCCGTCTGAAGTTTGCTAGAGATCATTTGGGTGATCCAGAAGAGGATTGGGAGAATGTCATATGGTCAGATGAAACCAAAATAGAACTTTTTGGTAAAAACTCAACTTGTCATTTTTGGAGGAGAAAGAACACCATACCTACTGTGAAGCATGGGAGTAGAAACATTGTACTTTGGGGCTGTTTTTCTGCAAAGGGACCAGGACGATTGATCCGTGTAAAGGAAAGAATGAATGGGGCCATGTATCGTGAGATTTTGAGTGAAAACCTCCTTCCACCAGCAAGGGCATTGAAGATGAAACATGGCTGGGTCTTTCAGCATGACGGTGATCCCAAACACACCGCCCGGGCAATGAAGGAGTGGCTTCGTAAGAAGCATTTCAAGGTCCTGGAGTGGCCTAGCCAGTCTCCAGATCTCAACCCCATAGAAAATCTTTGGAGGGAGTTTAAAGTCCGTGTTGCCCAGCGACAGCCCCAAAACATCACTGCTCTAGAGGAGATCTGCATGGAGGAATGGGCCAAAATACCAGCAACAGTGTGTGAAAACCTTGTGAAAACTTACAGAAAACGTTTGACCTCTGTCATTGCCAACAAAAGGTATATAACAAAGTATTGAGATGAACTTTTGTTACTGACCAAATACTTATTTTACCGAGGAATTTACCAATTAATTCATTAAAAATCCTTCAATGTGATTTTCTGGATTTTTATTTTCTTATTTTGTCTCTCATAGTTGAGGTATACCTATGATGAAAATTGGAGACCTCTCTCATCTTTTAAGTGGGAGAACTTGCACAATTGGTGGCTGACTAAATACTTTTTTACCCCACTGTATACTTGCACATAACAAAAGACATGCATATCAAAAGCTGACATCCCTCATTATCTTAATCCCCCCATTGTCTTCGTACTCCTCCTCATGGCCCTGGGGGGTGAGGGCAGCTCCTCCGGTCTCCACCGCAGTGTCTGGGAACGTCTTTGTTCTTCACTGGCGGTTGAGAGTCTTTGTCCTGTTCTGAGGTGTGAAGTCGCCTTACATATGTAATCACCAAACATTCTCACATGCTTCAACATATGTAGGTTATGGAATATATGATTAATATAGACCACAGCCCCCCCCAAACGACTAAGAAAAGGACAATAGAAAAATTCACAGTTTAAGATAATTACTATGACATGCTAACTGCTACACCTCTTGCCACAGAAGAAACTTTCCAGCAGCCATGCTCCTAAGAGAGTTCAGTGGTAATCATAACAGCATAGTAATATCACAAGTCAGTCCTAAACTGTTACAGCACAATTAGTGAACAACTATTGAGTAGTTTGCATCAGTCTCTGCGCTGTCTGGGTTTTAATCTTCTCCCGAATCTGCTGTGGGTCCGCTTGGGCGTCCTGCTGGGACCTTCCTGTAAGGAATCTGCAGCTTGGGGAGGAGAGTGATTATTTGTTCCCTGCAGGGGGGCTGAGTCTTTTCTCTTGGGGGGTCTACCCCGCCGAGGTGCTCTCGCCAACTGTGCAGGTTCGTCTCTCAACAAGAAGGCAGGTTTAAGTCTGTCAATGCTGACTGTTTCTTTTCTATCCCCAAAATCAAGCACAAAGTGTTTATCACCATGTTCCAGCACTCTGAATGGCCCATCGTATGCTGGGCGGAAAGTTGGTTTTAAAGCTTCATGCCTAACAAAAACGAATTCAGCGTTTTTTAAAGCTTGGGGGACAAAAACCCGTGGAAAAGAGTGATGAGCCGGACCGGGGAGAGAGTCCGGTCCGTTGCTGCCTAAAAACCTCGAGGCTGGAAGATGCCCAGGCTCTGGGTTCTCTGGTAAAAATTCACCTGGGAGCCTGAGAGGTTGTGCAAAAACTAATTCTGCTGGAGAGGCGTCTAGATCCTCTTTGGGCGCAGCACGCAACCCCAATAAAACCCAGGGAAGTTTATTTACCCAATTTGTATCCGTTAGTGAGGCTCTGAGGGCGGCCTTTAAAGATCTGTGAAAACGCTCGCATAACCCATTAGCCTGAGGGTGATAAGCGGTGGTGCGGTGAATTGTCGCTCCTAAGCTGCTGGACATGGCTGACCAAAGCTCCGAGACAAATTGAGGCCCCCTATCGGACGTGATGTCCGATGGGACGCCGAAACGTGCCACCCAGTTTGTCAAAAAAACGCGAGCGACTTCCTCCGCTGTGGTTAACGCCAGAGGGACTGCCTCTGGCCAGCGCGTGGTGTGGTCTATCATTGTTAACAGGTGTGTGAAACCTTGGGAGGAAGGTAGTGGTCCCACGAGGTCGACATGAACGTGGTCGAACCTTCTAGCAGGGATTGGAAAAGGCTCCAGAGGGGCTTTTGTGTGTTTGTGTATTTTAGCGCGCTGACAAGAAATGCAAGTTTTTGCCCATTCTTTTACGTTTTTGCGCAGGCCCGGCCACACAAACTTTTCGGTGACCATTTTAACCGAGGCGCGCACACCTGGGTGCGCGAGGGAGTGAATTGAGTCGAAAATACGGCGGCGCCATGTAGCTGGGACTAACGGGCGCGGTCGGCCGGTTGAGATATCGCATATTAGGGGGGGCACGCCGTCGTGTAAACCCCTTTCCTCCAGCCTTAACCCTGTTGGTCCAGACAAGAGTGCACGCACGTCCGCGTCACTACTTTGTTCCTCTGCCATGGCTGCAGAATCTATCCCTGCATGGATTGGGGCCGCGTATGTGTCCGCGTTGATGAAGAGTTCCGCGGCTGAGGTAGTATAATCTGTCTCCTCGCGCTCTGACGATGTCACAGCGCGAGAGAGGCAGTCTGCTACCACGTTAAGTTTGCCTGCCACATGTCGAATGTCTGTGGTGAACTCTGAAATCGCAGCCAGCTGTCTTTGTTGCCTGCTTGACCACGGTTCGGAAATTTTAGCCATAGCAAAGGTGAGCGGTTTGTGGTCTACAAAAGCCGTGAAACTCTGCCCTTCTAACCAGAACTGGAAGTGGCGGATGGATAAATGAAGCGCTAGCAGCTCCCTGTCAAAAGTGCTGTATTTACGCTCGGTTTGGTTTAGCGATTTGCTGAAGAATGCCAAAGGTTGCCAGATTCCGCTGACATGTTGTTCTACAACTGCCCCTATAGCCAGGTCCGAAGCGTCTGTAGTTAGCGCAATGCGGGCCGAGGGATCGGGGTGAACCAACAATGTGGCATTAGCTAGGGCGCTTTTAACTTCCGCGAAGGCGCGTTCGTGCTCCGGGGTCCATTCGACCGCGTTGGAAGCTTTTTGTTTTCTGAGCGCGTCATATAGGGGCTGCATGAGCTGAGCTGCGTGGGGGAGGAAACGGTTGTAAAAATTAACCATTCCTAAAAATTCTTGCAGCGATTTGACCGTTTGTGGCCGTGGGAAACTTTTTATCGCGTGAACTTTGTCTGGAAGTGGGGCTGCCCCCTTCGGAGAAACTCTGTGTCCTAAAAAATCAATTTGTGACACGCCGAATTTGCATTTGGCTGGATTGATTATTAACCCGTGCTCTTCTAGCCTCTGAAAAACCATAGTGAGATGCCGCTCGTGTTCTTCCTCAGACAGGCTGGCTACTGGCATATTGTCGAGGTAGACGAAAACAGAAGGGAGGTTGCGTAATACTGCGTCCATCATCCGCTGAAAGGTTTGAGCCGCACCTTTGAGGCCGAAAGGCATTCGCAAAAATTCAAAAAGGCCGAAAGGGGTTATTACAGCTGTTTTAGGAATATCCTCTGCTCGAACTGGGACTTGATGATAACCGCGGACCAGGTCTATTTTTGAAAAAATGCGCGCACCCGCCAGATGCAGTGAAAAATCTTGGATGTGAGGAATTGGGTAGCGGTCATGCGCTGTCGCATTGTTTAATCTGCGGTAATCGCCGCACGGTCTCCAAGAACCGTCGGAATTCGGAACCATGTGAAGTGGTGAGGCCCAGGCGCTTTTCGAGCGTCTAATAATGCCTAATTTTTCAAGGGTAGTAAACTCGTCCCGAGCTATGGCGAGCTTGGCCGCGTCTAAGCGCCGAGCTTTGGCAAATACGGGTGGGCCCGTTGTGGGAATAAAATGTTCAACCCCGTGTTTAGCCACTGTGGCTGAGAATTTGGGAATTGTGAGTGCTGGAAATTGGGTGAGGAGTTGATCAAACTTACCTCCTGCTGTGGTGACGCTGGCCTGCACAGGTGGTGGAGAAAGCCGGGCTGAGCAGGGAATAGGAGCAAAGGACAGTGCATTAACCAAGCGCCTGTTCGCTAGATCAACTAATAACCCATGTGCACACAAAAAATCTGCGCCCAACAAGTTAAAACTGACCGCCGCTACAACAAATGTCCATCTGTAGTTGCGGCCGTGGATGCAGAGGTGCAGGCTCTTTTCGCCAAAAGTGTCGATGGTGGAGCCGTTGGCTGCCACCGCTCCATTGCCCCGGGGGCCCATGGCCCGGTCTGCTTGGGAGGGCATGACAAAACTTAGTTGAGCTCCCGTGTCGATAAGGAACCGCTTGCCGGTGTGTCTGTCCGTCACATATAAAAGCTTGCTTTTTTCGCCGAGAACCGCCGCTGTTAACGGCTCTCGGCTTCGGCGTTTTCCGGAAATTGTGAATTTGCAGGGGGGAACGCATTTGTAAGCCTTCTCGGTGAAGCGGTGGTGGTAGTAACAAACGTCGCTTCGTCTGTTGCGTCCTGGCCGTGTCGCTGTCACCGCGGGCTGATTCTGCTCGGTGATTTGTGGCTCCTTGTGGCTCCGGGCATCTGTGGATGCTGCTGTGGGTGTCTGCTCCTTGCAGGCGTTGACGAGCCGTTGAGCTTCGTGAGCCAGCGTGCGGAAGTCTTGCTGGGTGCTGCATCGCATGTTGGCCAGCGTCCCTCTCATGTGTGGCGGCAGCGTACTGAGGAATATGAAATGGAAGAGGAAGTTGTCATTGTCCTCTTCTTTGAGTTGCAGCAAGTCCTCCATGAGGGCCTTGGGTCTGCATCCTCTGTGGCCGTAAACCGCCAGGATCCTCTCGGCTCTCTCCTCGGCTGAGGGGACGTAATTTGCCACGATGGTCGCTTTCAGTTCTTCATATTTGTCCTGGGCCGGCGGCCGCCGGATTATACTCCGCGCACATCTCGAAGTGGCGGCGTTGAGTTTGGCGACGATGTGATAGAATTTTGTGTCGTCAGCCGTGATGCCCGCAAGTGCAAACTGGGCATCAGCTTGCTGAAACCACGATGCGGGGTCTTCCTGCCAGAAGTCCGGCAGGTTGACGGTGACGGCGTTTGTGTAGACTGTAGCATCATCGTCCTCCTCAAAACCAAGACAAGATCACTTCTCTCCAGTTTACAGGAATTTCAATTTATTCATTACACAGGAATATCACCTTTCTGCCTTCTCAGGAATATCACTGGCTTTTTGCTGACTCATGCAGGCTTCTTCCAGACCTGACCAAAGATGCTTGCTTTCCCAGGACCCCAATGTAAACAATTGCCGCTTGCAGAGATTGTAAGGATCAGAGTTTGCTTTTAAAGGCTCAAAGGAACATAAAACTCAGGAGACCAGACCTCTCAACATGAACACTGCATTTGATAACGTACCTTTTCACAGGAAACCAATGTTTTTAAAAGAGTCATAAACCACTTAATCTGACGGTTTTATAGCCTATGCTGTCCAGGCCTTCACCAGATACTAAGGAAATCATCTACAGCTCAACAGTACCTCCTAGCGGATACCTACGGAATGTGTTTTCAGTACGTAGGATGACTTTTAATTTGTTCTAAATATTAAGTTTCGTTCAGCTTATCCTGGATCCTAAGGACACTGAAAATCATCCCCCTTATCACCAACCATGGTTTGCTGCATGTTCTGCTGTTCTAATCTTGATCTAAATGTGAATGCATGTATTATAATTATGTATAAGAAATGTTATATTCATGAGTGTTATTGGAGTAATGGTATAAATGCATGATCACCATATATTAGCCAAGTCATTTAATTTAGTTAGATTTTATATTGAGCATTTATCTTATAAGAACTGACTGTTGATTTTTCCCTCTGAAAATTCATGGGATGGTGTCTCCATTTGGTTGGCTGCTCTCAAACAAAGAAATGTTTTCACATTGGATAACAGCCATTTCAAACTGATTCTGAAAGAGTAGATTGGTCGTTTGACGACTGACCTCATCAATTTTACGACCCGGCGAGGTAACTTTAAAAGACAGAAGTTAGATTTGAGTACAAACAAGAAGGAAAACAGGGTTAACAGTTGAGTCACAGCACAGTTAAGAGTTTTAAAAAAGTCAGAGATCAGACAACAGGCAGGAAGATTAGCTAGAAATAGAATTAAGAATTAGAAACACAGAAAGAAGAAAGAGATTTTGAGAAAGATTAGGAACTAAATTCAGATTAAAGAAGCAGAATAGTAATCAAGACCTCAGAAGAAGATCTTATTCCACCGTTTCAAGGCCCTGTGAAGTTTTATTTTATTCTCTGTGTGTTTGTCAAATCTTTTCTTATATTCTGGAAACTGAGGAGAAACCATTTTTCTTTAGAGCTCGTCCCTTTTTAGAGAATCAAATTCTCAAACTTTTTCTTTCACCTCAGAAGCCATTCTTATCCTAGTAAATGTTTTTCTAACACTTTTTTTTTAATGACTTTTCACGCCATTAAAGTGGACCTTTAATTTGCCTAGTTAAAGAGAACAGAGACTGAGAAGATTTTTCTTCAGTTTTCGGGTCGATCCCACTACAAGAGACCCCAAATTTGGACTCTTTTTCAAAGGACTTTTCACGCCGCTCTGTGACAGACCACCCACTGCTGCCATTGTCTGGAGAGCCCCCAGCTGAGTTATCACCTCCAAGGCTGTGAGGAGGCATCTTGCAGCAGCTTCCTCCGACGTCCTAACTTCAAAACCCAGCGGTACCGACCCGCGGAACTTGGACCAACGGCCGTGTGTGAGTGAGACTCTTATTTCTCCTATTTCCTGGGTTAAAACGTGATGTCCTAACAATTAAATTACAATTGAATATGGCCCGTATTTCAGGGCTCAATTAGTCTCTCAGCCGCAGGATAGAGCTGTAAACTGAAGCAAAAACTCTTAGTCATTTTAAGTAACTGCCCTTAAAATTTTGTAGATTAATTCAGGAGTCATTTTTAGATAATTAGCTTATGAATTTTCCCCATAAAATTGCGTTGTTTTGTTAAAACATTCCAGCCTCACTTACTGTTGAAACATAAGTAGTTTCTCCTTGGTTCTGCAGAGGTGTAATGCTGGATTTTATGTTCAGGAACTCAATATCAGTTGATGTGATATTTTACGCTGTCATCATCTGAATCTGTTTATTCATCATTTGAACGCCATGTCATGTAACCTGAATGATTTTAATAAACGAGTGAATAAGAGCAGTAGAAGCGTTTTCCTTTCGCATATACAGGTTTCCTAATCACGGCAGGACAAAAACTCACTGAAACTTTGAGACTGATTCATTAAGTAATTTAAGGTACAAAATTAATTAAAATTAAAGTTAATCTTATTGTCTGTTAGGACTGGTGCCCCTTTTACGAGTGCTTTTATTTAATTTAGCGGGTGTAGAAGTGACGGTTCAACTCCGCCCTTTTCACACCCACTATTAAATAAAATAAATAATTCCTGTACCTTATGACAAATAATTTTATAGGCTCTTCATCCTACAAGACCGTCACTGCTGTGTCCACAGGGTGAGAGTGCCTTGCTTTGGCTCTCACAGCGGCGCTGGTGCTCAGTTGAGCCCTCTCTATCACTTCTGCCGTGGGGGAACGTCGTCCATCTGTTCCCCTGTCTGCATGGGCGCCGGCGTCTGCCTGGGTCGCCACAGATGAGTCGATCGCGGGGGAACGCCTCTGGTCCATCCTCGCGTCAGGGTTACCAGTGTAGAAGAGCTTGGAAGAACGAGGCGATGTGATATATAA
Organism: Pholidichthys leucotaenia; assembly: GCA_020510985.1. Lineage (NCBI taxonomy): Eukaryota > Metazoa > Chordata > Actinopteri > Cichliformes > Pholidichthyidae > Pholidichthys > Pholidichthys leucotaenia. The sequence continues at coordinate 326,637,563 of CM035840.1, read as the reverse complement.
ACCAAAGTTTATTATCAGCTCCTCTAACAAGTCTCATCCTAGTGCAGCAGCAGAAGAAGGAAAAAGAGACCGAACAACTCCGGCTCTATGAACTTATACTTACACATAACAAAAGACATGCATATCAAAAGCTGACATCCCTCATTATCTTAATCCCCCCATTGTCTTCGTACTCCTCCTCATGGCCCTGGGGGGTCAGGGCAGCTCCTCCGGTCTCCACCGCAGTGTCTGGGAACGTCTTTGTTCTTCACTGGCGGTTGAGAGTCTTTGTCCTGTTCTGAGGTGTGAAGTCGCCTTACATATGTAATCACCAAACATTCTCAACATGCTTCAACATATGTAGGTTATGGAATATATGATTAATATAGACCACATACTTGATAGATTAGAACACTATGTTGGACTTAATGGAACTTCGTTGCAGTGGTTTAGATCTTATTTATCTGATAGGTTCCAGTTTGTTCATGTAAATAATGAGTTTTCTTTCAACTCAAAGCTTAATCATGGAGTTCCACAGGGATCTGTGCTAGGCCCTACTCTTTTTAGTTTATATATGCTTCCGTTAGGCAACATTATTAGAAAGCACTGTATACATTTTCATTGTTATGCAGATGACACACACTTATACCTGTCAATGAAGCCAGATGATAGTAATCAATTAGCCAACTTAGAAGCCTGTGTTAAGGAAATCAAAGCTTGGATGACTTGTAATTTCCTGCTATTAAATTCAGATAAGACTGAAGTCATTCTTGTTGGTCCAAAAAACCTTAGAAGTACCTTTCCAAATCAAACTTTCAGTTTGGATGCGGTTATTCTTTCTCTTAATAGCTCTGTGAGGAACCTTGGAATTATTTTTGATCAAGATCTGTCCTTCAATTCACATATTAAATTTGTTTCTAAGACTGCCTTCTATCATTTGCGTAATATTGCCAAGATTAGGAGCATCTTGTCTCAGAGTGATGCTGAGAAACTGATCCACGCTTTTGTTAGCTCGAGATTAGATTATTGTAATTCTTTATTATCAGGCTGTCCTAAAACATCTTTAAAAAGTCTTCAGCTGATCCAAAATGCTGCAGCAAGAGTTTTAACATGTACTAGAAAGAGAGATCATATCTCTCCGGTTCTGGCCTCCCTTCATTGGCTTCCCATAGAGTTTAGAATTAAGTTTAAAATCCTTCTTCTTACTTACAAAGCTCTAAACAATCAGGCTCCTTTTTATTTAAAAGATCTGATACTACCGTATTATCCTAACAGAGCACTACGCTCCCAAAATGCAGGATTACATGTAATACCTAGAATCTCCAAAAGTACAATGGGAGGCAGAGCCTTCAGTTATCAAGCTCCTCTCCTGTGGAACCAGCTGCCAATCTGGATTCGGGAGTCAGACTCGATCTCTGTTTTTAAGAACAGGACTAAAACCTACCTTTTTGATATAACCTACAATTAGGGAGGGATCATGTGTTTCTGAACCCTCCCTTAGTTATGCTGCTAATAGCTTTAATCAGCCGGGGGACCTCCAATAATGCACTGGGCCTCACTCCTTTCTTCACTCTCAATGAAATATTTTTTTTTGCTGGTCATTAACATCTGTTTGTTCTCTCCCATAGATTGAGTCCCCATCGTGCTGTTTGCTCTCTACATGTCTGTTCTTTTCATCTTCTCTGTCCCCTCACCCCCCAGCCAGTCGCAGCAGATGACTGCCCCTCCCTGAGCCTGGTTCTGCTGGAGGTTTCTTCCTGTTAAAGGGAGTTTTTCCTTTCCACCGTCGCCAAGTGCTTGCTCACAGGGGATCGCCTGATTGCTGGGGTCTTTCTGCAACTGTGGGGGTTCCCCCTACAGTTGATAGTGCTATGAGATGACTGTTGTTGTGAAGTGGCACTATATAAATAAAGTTGAATTGAATTGAATTGAATGTTTTGGCATAGTTCTGGTACTTGTTGCTGGTGTTCGTGGTTGTGCCATAGACTGTATAAATGGAGGATTCTTTGTGGCTCTGACTAGATTCTACGTCTGCTCTGAGGTAAATCTGATTATGTCCAATATATTTTAACAAAATGCAGCCGACTTTATTGTGGTGGAGACTGTTGTGTGTAGAATGTGGTGTGTGTGTGTGAGTGGCCCTGAGGGCTTGCCGTAGCGGCCCTGGTGGTGACGTCAGGCAGGGTGCGAGACTACTATTTATATTGTGGTTCTCTCAATAAAGTGGAGTTCATTGCTTGGCATAAGACTGACTCCAGTCTCCCGTTATTCAGACTTAACATTTTGGCAACAAGAGAAAACTATGGGGGCGTCCAGGCTACCTCCATTCTTATTACCATTTCTGGAGTACCCGGGAGAGCCAGCAATCCTGTGGCTGAAATGGGTGGCCATGTTCCGGGGTTACATTGCGGCGCTGGGCCTAAGTAGATTCGACAGAGTACGAAGATGAGCACTTCTGGCCCACCATCTCGACGTGGAAGGTCAGAGAATTATCTGCAAGTTGGGAGAGACGGGGTCTTATGCAGATGCTGTTGGGCAGCTGGGTGAATATTTCACCGAACATACGAGGACCACACAGCTGTGGGTAAAAGAGCTGTTGGCGCCAAAAGAAGCTAAGCTAGCTAGCTCAGAGAAGCTAACGGCTCAGTCAGGGCAATGGGGAAGTTAGCCATGAGGCTAGGTGCGTGCCATAATCAAGCTACAAGCTACCAGCTGGACTTCAAGGCAGAACTGGGGTCATGAGTGGGGGGAGCCCCTGGTTACCAGAGACGGCGAGCCAGCCGAAAAGCTCAGCACGGTGTGTGACCGTAGCGTTGGTGGTGATGGCGTGGTGAGCAGTGACAGCAGAGAGGGAGAGCAGTGAATGGAGTCTTCCCCGCGGCTGGAGTCCGGGCAGCGGGAAAGTGGGAGTGAGCAGGCTGGAAACCCCGGGAAGCAGCAGCGACAGCCGGGCATAGAGGCAGTGCAGCGGACTGCCTTGGACGAGGGTGCTGGGTGCAGTGGCGAAGCACCTGGGTCGATGAGTGACGCCAACGAGAATGATGCTGTGAACCCCGGGAGGCACGGAGGCAGCGCAGTGGAGCACCTCAGACGATAGAGAGGAGGTACCAGGTGCTGTGAAGGTTGGGCAGGATCTCAGGGCAGGAGCTCAGGGTGCCCTGGATGAGGGTGCTGGGCATTACAATGAGGTGCCCAAGTCAATGAGCGGCACTGACGAGCGAGTTTTGGTTTTCCCCAGAGTTCAGCCACAGGGGGCCAGAGTGTTTGGGGCTACAACAGCGGCTGCAGCGGTGTTGAAGGTGGTCGGGAGCGGACGGCGTGCCGGCCAGCAGCATTGTGGGCCCAGAGGAAAGAAGCAGTGGGTGGTGAGAAGAGACATTCTCGCAGGGGAGGTCGGCTTCGATCCCGGAGGCCAGGGGTGCGCATGTCGTGGGGCTGCCCTGGGCCTCCGAGCCTGTTTTACTTTTGGCTGCCCGTGGACATTGGAGTGACGTACATTTTCCAATGTAAATATATCTATATGGTGTTTAATAATAATAGTAATAATAGGTTCATATGTGCATGTGTTCCAAATATATTGCTGGATGTGCGTGATTTGCATGTGAATGTGTGTTGTTGGAGATTAATTTTTTGTGTTTTATTTTTTTTAGTTTAGGAGCACGGCGGTTATTTAATATAAATGGACCCTTTTAGTTTAATAGTGGCAGAATAACCCGCTTTGTCGTGTTGGGAGGAACAGCAGTCCACCTGTTCCCCCTAGTTTTTAGTTGTTTTGGGTGAATGTGTTACATCATTAGAGTTCACGGTTCCCCGTTATTGTCTTAGTGCATGATTCGGGTCCTAAATTGGGGTGGTTCTTGGACTTTTGTAAGGGGGATGGGAATGTTGTGTGTAGAATGTGGTGTGTGGGGCCCTAAGGACTTAGCGGCCCTGGTGGTGACGTCAGGCAGGCTGCAGGACCAATATACTGTATATATCGTGGTTCTCTCAATAAAGTGGAGTTCATTACTTGGCCAAAGACCAACTCCAGTCTCCCGTTATTCAGACATAACAGAGACATTGATATATCTCAGAGCTTTTATTTGTTTACAGCGTTAGCATCTTAGCAGCGGCGCTAACAAATGGAGCTACTATCTGCCAGGCCACTTTTTAAGGTCATCTTCCTATCCCTAGATAGTCGTGGGAAGTGGTATGATTATATTACTGTTTTTGAGGCACAAAAAGCTGTGTTCCCACATTTTTGATGCCGAAGTCATTGGTTTTTAACAAGGAAAAGTGTCCCATTTCAGTGACAACTGTAGAAGAGCTTGGAAATGATGAGGCGATTTGATTTGTAAACCAAAGTTTAATAATCATTTAAAAATCAGCTCTCCTAACAAGTCTCATCTGGCGCAGAGTGGCAGAAGGAAAAAAGAGAGAGAATGTCTCCAGCTCACTGGCTTTATACTTGCACACAACAAAAGACATGCATAACAAAGGCTGACATCCCTCATTATCTTAATCCCCCCATTGTCTTGGTATTTCTTCTCCTCGCCTTAGGGGGTGAGGGTGGCTCCTCCGCCGTGTCTGGGAACGTCTTTGTTCTTCACTCGGCGGTTGAGAGCCTTTGTCCTTTCAGAGGTGTGAAGTCCTTTACATATGTAATTGCTAAACATTTCCACATGCTTCAACATATGTAGGTTATGGAATATATGATTAATATAGACCACAGGCCCCCCAAACAACTAAGAAAGGACAATAGAAAGGTTCACAGTCTAAGATAATTACTATGACATACTAAGTGTTACATCTCTTGCCACGGAAGAAACTTTCCAGCAGCCATGCCCCTAAGAGAGTTCAGTGGTAATCATAACAGCATAGTAAAATCATAAGTCAGTCCTAAACTGTTGCAGCACAATTAGTGAACAATTGTGGAGTGGTTTGCATCAGTCCCTGTGCTGTCTGGGTTTTAATCTTCTCCCAAAACTGCTGTAGGTTGGTTTAGGCGCCCTGCTGGGACCTTCTTGTGAGGAATCTGCAGTGTGGGAAGGAGGTTCAGGTTCAGGTTCAGGTTACTTTATTTGTACCCGTAGGTAGATTTGTTTTGCAGTTGGTGACATCCATATTTACAGGCCACTAATTACATTCAACATAGACACAAACACAGGCACACATCTTACAAAATAGGTAAATATAAAATATGTACAATATAATTTTTATAGCTTGTTCAACTCTTTGACAGCAGCAGGGACAAAGCTGTTTTTGTAGCGCTGGGTTCTACTTTTTGGGACAGCAAACCTCCGTCTGGAGGGAAGAAGCTGAAAGTTGCAGTGCAAAGGGTGGGAGTCATCATTTAAAATCGAGTCGGCCATCCTCTGTACTTGTCTGGTGTACAGGGATGTCAGGCTCAGCTGTGACTCACCAAGCAAACGACTGGACCATTTGACTACCTGATCCAAGGATTTCCTCTGTTTCAGTTTTATCTGACCAAACCATGACATTAAAGAAAAGAATAAAACAGATTCAATAAAAGCCCGATAGAACATAGTCATTATGGTTCGGTCAATTTGGAAGCGTGCAAGTTTCCTCAAACAATGCAAATTTTGCTGACCCTTTTTGCACACCCTTTCACAGTTCACCTCAAAGTTCAATCCACTATCAATAATCGTCCCAAGATATTTGTACGATTGTACGGAGAGTGGTTAATTGTTCCCTGCCGGGGGGCTGAGTCTTTTCTCTTGGGGGGTCTACCCCGCCGAGGTGCTCTCGCCAACTGTGCAGGCTCGTCTTTCAACAAGAAGGCAGGCTTAAGTCTGTCAATACTGACTGTTTCTTTTCTATCCCCAAAATCAAGCACAAAGTGTTTATCACCATGTTCCAGCACTCTGAATGGCCCATCGTATGCTGGGCGGAAAGTTGGTTTTAAGGCTTCATGCCTAATAAAAACGAACTCGGCGTTTTTTAAAGCTTGAGGGACAAAAACCCGTGGGAAGGAGTGACGAGCTGGACCGGGGAGAGAGTCCGGTCCGTTGCTGCCTAAAAACCCTGGGACTGGAAGGTGCCCTGGCTCTGGGTTCTCTGGTAAAAATTCACCTGGAAGCCTGAGAGGTTGTGCAAAGACTAATTCTGCAGGAGAGGCGTCTAGATCCTCTTTAGGTGCAGCACGCAACCCCAATAAAACCCAGGGAAGTTTATTTACCCAATTTGTGTCCGTTAGTGAGGCTCTGAGGGCAGCCTTTAAAGACCTGTGAAAACGCTCGCATAACCCATTAGCCTGAGGGTGGTAAGCGGTGGTGCGATGAATTGTTGCCCCTAAGCTGTTGGACATGGCTGACCAGAGCTCTGAGACAAATTGAGGCCCCCTATTGGACGTGATGTCCGATGGGACGCCGAAACGTGCTACCCAGTTTGTCAAAAAAACGCGAGCGACTTCCTCCGCTGTGGTTGCCGCTAGAGGGACTGCCTCTGGCCAGCGCGTGGTGCGGTCTATCATTGTTAACAGGTGTGTGAAACCTTGGGAGGAAGGTAGTGGCCCCACGAGGTCGACATGAACGTGGTCGAACCTTCTAGCAGGGATTGGAAAAGGCTCCAGAGGGGCTTTTGTGTGTCTGTGTATTTTGGCGCGTTGAAAAGAAATGCAAGTTTTTGCCCATTCTTTTACGTTTTTGCACAGGCCTGGCCACACAAACTTTTCAGCGACCATTTTAACCGAGGCGCGCACACCTGGGTGCGCGAGGGAGTAAACTGCGTCGAAAATACGGCGGCGCCATGTAGCTGGTACTAACAGGCGAGGTCGGCCGGTTGAAACATCACATATTAGGGGGGGCACGCCGTCGCGTAAACCCTTTTTCTCCAGCCTTAACCCTGTTGGTCCAGACAGGAGTGCGCGCATGTCCGCGTCACCGCTTTGTTCCTCCGCCATGGCTGCATAATCTATCCCTGCATGGATAGGTGCTGCGTATGTGTCTGCGTTAGTGAAGAGTTCTGCTGCTGAGGCAGTATAATCTGTCTTCTCACGCTCTGGTGGTGTCACAGCATGAGAGAGACAGTCTGCTACTACGTTAAGTTTGCCTGCCACGTGTCGTCTGTGGTGAACTCTGAAATCGCAGCTAGCTGTCTTTGTTGCCTGCCTGACCATGGTTCTGAAATTTTAGCCATAGCAAAGGTGAGCGGTTTATGGTCTACAAAAGCCGTGAAACTCCGCCCTTCTAACCAGAACTGGAAGTGGCGGATGGATAAATGAAGCGCTAGCAGCTCCCTGTCAAAAGTGCTGTATTTACGCTCAGTTTGGTTTAGCGATTTGCTAAAGAATGCTAAAGGTTGCCAGACCCCACTGACAAGTTGTTCTACAACTGCCCCTATAGCTAGGTCCGAAGCGTCTGTGGTTAGCGCGATGCGGGCCAAGGGATCTGGGTGAACTAACAATGTGGCGTTAGCTAGGGCGCTTTTTACTTCCGCGAAAGCGCGTTCGCGCTCCGGGGTCCATTCGACCGCGTTGGAAGCTTTCTTTTTTTTGAGCGCGTCATATAGGGGCTGCATGAGCTGAGCTGCGTGGGGGAGGAAGTGGTTGTAAAAATGAACCATCCCTAAAAATTCCTGTAGTGATTTGACCGTTTGTGGCCGTGGGAAACTTTCTATCGCGTGAACTTTGTCTGGGAGTGGAACTGCCCCCTTCGGAGAGACTTTGTGTCCTAAATAATCAATTTGTGACACGCCGAATTTGCATTTGGCTGGGTTGATTATTAGCCCGTGCTCTTCTAGCCTCTGAAAAACCGTAGTGAGGTGCTGCTCGTGTTCTTCCTCAGACGAGCTGGCTACCAGCATGTCGTCGAGGTAGACGAAGACAAATTCAAAAAGGCCGAAAGGGGTTATTACCGCTGTTTTAGGAATGTCCTCTGCTCGGACTGGGACTTGGTGATAACCGCGGACTAAGTGTATTTTTGAAAAAATGCGCGCACCCGCCAGATGTAGTGAAAAATCTTGAATGTGAGGAATTGGGTAACGGTCATGCACTGTAGCGTTGTTTAATCTGCGGTAATCTCCGCACGGTCTCCAAGAACCATCGGATTTTGGAACCATGTGAAGTGGTGAGGCCCAGGGGCTCTTCGAGCATCTAACAATGCCCAATTTTTCAAGGGTTGTAAACTCGTCCCGTGCTATGTTGAGCTTGGCCGCGTCTAAGTGGCGAGCTTTGGCAAATACGGGTGGTCCCGTTGTGGGAATGAAGTGTTCAACCCCGTGTTTAGCCACAGTGGCTGAGAATTTGGGAATTGTGAGTGCTGGAAATTGGGTGAGGAGTTGCTCAAACTTACCTCCTGCCGTGGTGACGTTGGCCTGCACAGGTGGTGGAGAAACTCGGGCTGAGCAGGGAATAGAAGCAAAGGACAGTGCACCAGGCGCCTATTTGCTAGATCCACTAATAACCCATGTGCACACAAAAAATCTGCGCCTAATAAGTTAAAACTCACCGCCGCTACAACAAATGTCCATCTGTAGTTGCGGCCGTGGATGAGGAGGTGCAGGCTCTTTTTGCCAAACGTGTCGATGTTAGAGCCGTTGGCTGCCACGGCTCCGTTGCCCCGGGTGCCCGTGGCTCGATCTGCGTGGGAGGGCGTGACGAAACTCAGCTGAGCTCCTGTGTCGATGAGGAACTGCTTGCCTGTGTGTCCATCCGTCACGTACAACAGCTTATTCTTCTCGCTGAGAACCGCTGCCGTTAACGGCTCTCGGCTTTGGCGTTTCCCGAAATCGCAATTTTGCAGGGGGGGGAACGCATTTGCGGGCCTTCTCGGCGAAGCGGTGGTGATAATAACAGACATCGCTCTGTCTGTTACGTTTGGGCCGTGTCGCTGTCACCGTGGGCTGGGTCTGCTCAGTGGGTTGTGGCTCCTCGTGGTTCGGGGTGTCAGCGTTGAGGTCTGCGGATGCTGCTGTGCTCCTTGCAGGCGTTGATGAGCCGATGAGCTTCGCTGGCCAGTGCGCGGAAGTCTTGGTGGTTGTTGCATTTCATGCTGGCGAGTGTCCCTCTCATGTGTGGCGGCAGCGTGCTGAGGAATATAAATTGGAAGAGGAAGTTGTCATTGTCCTCTTCTTTAAGCTGTAGCAAATCCTCCATGAGGGCCTTCGGTTTGCACCCTCTGTGGCCGTAGACCGCCAGGATCTTCTCGGCTCTCTCTTCCGCTGATGGGACGTAGTTTGCCACGATGGTTGCTTTGAGCGTCTCATATTTGTCCTGGGCCGGTGGCCGCCGGATCATGCTCCGCACACACTTCGAAGTGGCGGCGTCGAGTTTGGAGACGATATGGTAGAATTTGGTATCGTCAGCCGTGATGCCCACCAGTGTAAACTGGGCTTCAGCCTGCTGAAACCACGAGGCGGGGTCTTCTTGCCAGAAGTCTGGCAGGTTGACAGCGACGGCATTCGTGTATACCATCACTGCTATGTCCGCCGGGTGAGAGTGCCTTGCCTCGGCTCTCACGGCGGTGCTGGTGCTCGGTTGAGCCCTCTCAATCTCTTCTGCCGGGGGGAACAGTTGTCCATCTGTTCCCCCATCTGCGTGGTCGCTGGCGTCTGCCTGGGTCGCCACGGATGAGTCGATTGCGGGGGTACGCCTCAGGGCCATACTCGTGTCAAGGTCACCAGTGTAGAAGAGCTTGGAAATGATGAGGCGATTTGATTTATAAACCAAAGTTTAATAATCATTTAAAAATCAGCTCTCCTAACAAGTCTCATCTGGTGCAGAGTGGCAGAAGGAAAAAAGAGAGAGAATGTCTCCAGCTCACTGGCTTTATACTTGCACACAACAAAAGACATGCATAACAAAGGCTGACATCCCTCATTATCTTAATCCCCCCATTGTCTTGGTATTTCTTCTCCTCGCCTTAGGGAGTGAGGGTGGCTCCTCAGGTCTCCTCCGTCGTGTCTGGGAACGTCTTTGTTCTTCACTCGGCGGTTGAGAGCCTTTGTCCTTTCAGAGGTGTGAAGTCCTTTACATATGTAATTGCTAAACATTTCCACATGCTTCAACATATGTAGGTTATGGAATATATGATTAATATAGACCACAACAACCATACTTTCTAAACTAGTACCGGAAGTTGCTACCATAATTCACGCAAGGCATCATGGGTCCTAGGAATAAGGTGGATAGATTTGTCAGTTTTCTCTCATGAAACTGCCGCTTATTTTAAGTAAATTTTCCACTGCTGCTCCAGGTTTTTTTCTATTAAAATTAATACTGTATATCCCTAGCAGTTGCGGACTGAATTTCACTGGGTCTCGGATGTTTTTGTGTTCATGTTATTGTATTTCATAGGAAGGCCAACAGAAGACATTCCAGAATTCTTTGATGTGTCAGCAACAGTGCTGGGAGTGACGCGTTACAAAGTAACAGTAACGGCACTACTTTTGCAGTAACGTGCTGTGTAACAAAATGACTGTTTGAAAATTCAGTAATGCGTTACAGCTACTGAAATTTGATCAGATGCATTACTCGCGTTACTCATTTTATTAATATGGATAGATATTTTTAGTGCAAATAAACTGGACCTACTGTTAGATATGGAAACGGCTGGTACTAGCAAGATGGTGGCCGGGTTGGACGTGGGTTAGACCGGGTTGGCTAACTACTGGTTTCCGGTGGTGACACCACTCGGGGTATAAAGGAGGTGGGCGGAAGAGGCTCTGCCTCTTTCGTCGTGGGAGCCACCTGGCATGCAGGCGAGTGCCATAAGCCTTTTGTACATAGTTGATATCCTGTATTAAAGCCCCGTTAACTGAGTCATTGTTATCTTGTTATTCCTTATAATTATGGACACAACGTTTGGCGATGAGGTAAAAGCAGTAATGGAGCATTCCATTGCCAGCTTTTGGCCATTTTTGGAGGCCCCGGGCAAGCCGCCGTGCCGTGGCCTCGTTGGTTTGCTGCCTTTGCTAACTATCTTGTTGTCTTAAACCTGGGCGAGATGGAGAAGCTCCGAGCGAGAGCTGTGCTGGCCCATAATTTGGGAATGGAAGGGCAGAGGATCCTAGAGAACCTTGGAGGTGCTGATAGCTTCGATGAGGTGGTGAAGCTAATGGCGCGTTACTTTAGAGCGCCGGAAAATGTCACGGTTAGATGCATTCAGTTTCGACAGCACCGCCAGCAGTCGGGAGAGCCAGTTAGGAGATTCTTGGCGGACCTCCGTGAGCTGGCGAGGGAATGCAGGTTTGGACCCCTGGAGGACGAGATGATTCGGGACCACCTGGCAGAGCACATCCGCTGCCCGGCGGCCCGGTCCAGGTTGTTAACACACCCAGGGGAGTTGACATTAGCAGCGGCTATCGAGCTTGCCCAACAGTTCAAGGCAGCAGAGACCATCACGAGAGGCCTTACTGAAGGGGCTTCTCTGGACGGGGTTGAGTGTTGCACTGAGGCACTGATCCTGGACCCTTGTGATGGCGAATGCGGAAAGGATGATTTTGCCTCTGTGGTCAAGATAAGGTCCGCCCCAGGTACGCCAAAATGTTATGGATGTGGGTCCACTGAGCACCACTATAAGTCCAGGGTGTGCCCGGCGAAAGGAAAGCGTTGTGGCAAGTGCGGTGTGTTGAACCATTTTGCCAGGATGTGCGCTAACTTCGTACACAGGAGCCGTAGGGGTGAACCAGGTGCTGCGCAGAAGACTCCGACAATCGTGCATACCGTCTCCTCGGAGACGACGGGGAGGATTGGTTGCACTGTCAGGCTAGATGGTGTCGAGGTTCCGCTGTTGGTGGACACTGGAGCGGTTACTTCCGTCCTGAACCTTATGACCATGTAGAGACTGTTTCCCCACCAACAGATTAGGAGGCAATACGGAGAGTATTTTGGATATGGACGGAGCAGGTTGACCATTTTGGGCTATGTGGAAATGGAGGCCCGATATAAGGAGAGTGTGGCGCCCAGAGTCCACATCAATGTTTCAGCGTCCGGAGTCAACTTTATGGGGTGTAACCTCTTTTACAGCCTTGGGTTCTCCATATCTAACGTGTCAGGTGAAGAATGGTCTGGATGTAGACTTTGGGACCGGCCTGTTCCAGTGGTGGAGGGTGCTGAGGTGTGGGTTCAGACTAGCTGGACAGAGTTTTAGAGGGACAGTACATTCGGCACCACGCGGAGCCGTCTCGGGATGGACCCGATGCCGTCATGCAGGCTGCCTTGGATGAGGGTGCTGGACAGCAGGCCGGGGCCCCTGATGAGGCTCATAAGGACGAGGTGCCCACACCAGGAGAAAAAGGGGCGAGACCACGGAGCGTGGTGGTAGTAAAGCGCTCCCAGTGACGGCCTGCCAAGAGGAGACCGAAACGAGCCCACGAGCCGGAGAGATCAGTGACGGAGGCCTGTCGCAGGAATGGTGATCCAGATAAGAGGAAGAGGGCTCCCTCAATAACCAAGATTGATGCTCGAGTACGACAGGATCACAGTCCACGCGAGCAGCGGGACGACCAGAGACGGCGCAGCAGGAGCCCTGAGGTTAAGAGACGGAGATGCCTGGAGAGGGATCCATCCAAGGACTGAGGGCTTTTGTGTGAGTCTTTTGTGTTTTGCCCTAGTCCTGTGTGTGTAGTCTTTGCTGTTTGGTGCCCTGGTAAATTTGTTAAAAAAAAAAAAAATGAATGTGAGTACGAAAGGTATGTTGAAATGTTTTGTTGTGAACCTGATTTGAGTGTTTACATGATAATTTTTAATAGCCAGAGGGGTGGTGGCTTGTTAGTTGATAACAGTATACGGTATACTTGTGGCCCGCCATGGTTTGTTTGGATACATTTTATTGAGTGTCCTGTATAGTTTTATGCCATAAATGCCCTTTGTGGGGTGGGTGTTGGGGTGGGGGCTGCCAATAGCACGTTTTGTATACTGTGATTTTATGTGTGGTGTTTGTACATTGTTGTTCATGGGGTTATTTTGGAGTTAGAAACATGGCTTTGTTTTATTTTACTGGACTGTTCTTTCTCTCGCGGCAGAATAACCTGCCCGGCCATGTAGGGGGCGCCGGTAGTCTACCCGGCCCCCCAGCCTCAGTTGAGTGAATGGATAGGAGTTTATTTTTGTACATATTTTCTTCCCCTTTTAGAGCGTGAGTCGTAAGACAAATTAGGGTGGGTTGTTTGTGTGCTTGACATTTTTTAAAAGGGGGGGGGGATGTTAGATATGGAAATGGCTGGTACTAGTAAGATGGCGGCCGGGTTGGACGTGGGTTAGACCGGGGTGGCTAACTACCGGTGTCCGGTGGTGACGCCACTCGGGGTATAAAGGAGGTCGGCGGAAGAGGCTCTGCCTCTTTCGTCGTGGGAGCCACCTGGCATGCAGGCTAGTGCCGCAAGCCTTTTGTACATAGTTGATATCCTGTATTAAAGCCCTGTTAACCGAGTCATTGTTATCTCGTTATTCCTTATAATTATGGACACAACACCTACCATAGCTGGCGCAGCTGTCAGTCTCCTCCGTGGGTCAGTTTCCTGTCCCCCCCATTCATGCCGCAGCCCGGTAGGAAGAAATGCTGTGGCGGTGGCAACTTCTCATATCGAGCCCTGATCGCCTGTTGTCTGAGCGGTGAGTAGCCTCTACCAGCTCCTACCTCTGTGGTTAAACATGAGAATTTTTTGATCAAGAAGCTCACATTTAAGATAAGATAAGATAAGATAAGATAAGATAAGATAAGCCTTTATTAGTCCCACAACGGGGAAATTCCAGGATTGCAACAGCACAGGGATAGCAACACTCAGAGCAACAAACAGAAGCCAATAAAAAAAAAAAAAAAAAAAACAAAAAAAAAAAAAAACAAGCAAGCAAGAGCAGCTAATATACATATGTACGTATTACTATAAAATATATATATATACACACACACACAGACACACAGTGCAGAGCATTGTAGCTGGATGGAATAAATATATGAATATATGAACACACAGTGCAGAGCATTGTAGCTAGATGGAATAAATATGTAAATATATAAACACCCACAGTACGGAGCATTGCAGCTAGGTGGAATAAATATGCAAGTATATAAACACACACAGTGCGGAGCAATGTAGCTAGATGGAATAATATGTAGATATATAAATATATAAACACACCCAGTGCTGAGCATTGTAGCTAGATGGAATAAATATGTAAATATATAAACACACACAGTGCAGAGCATTGTTGCTAGATGGAATGAAACAGCATAACCGTCTACTTAGTTATCCTACATGGTATGATTATGTGCCCATACATATTCTCACCCTCCATAGCGACCGGTAAGTTCCTAGTTGTATGCCGGAGGGGACCGTTGTGTAAGTCTATTGCATCTTTTGCATTCAAAAAACTATTAGTTTGTTACGTCTTTTTGCTATCTCTGCGAGCAGCCCTGCTTAGGTTGTACAGTCTGACAGCCGTTGGTAGGAAGGACCTACGAAACCTCTCGGTTGTGCACCTGGGATGATGTAGTCTGCTGCTAAATGAGCTCCTCAGTGCATTCAGTATGTCCTGCATAGGGTGGAACTCGGACTCCAGCAGAGATGACAGTTTAGCCACCGTCCTTCTCTCTCCTATCTCCTCCATCGGATCAAGGCGCTGCCCCAGGACAGAGCTAGCTTTCTTAATCAGTTTGTTCAGTCTCTTCCTATCGGCTGCAGTAATGCCACTGCCCCAGCAGACCACTCCAAAAGTGATGGCTGATGCCACCACCGTGTCATAGAATGACTTCAGCAGCGCCCCTTGTACACCAAAAGACCTGAGTCTCCTCAGCAGGAACAGCCTGCGCTGTCCCTTCTTGTAGAGTGCATCAGTATTGTGTGACCAGTCTAGTTTATTGTTCAGATGAATACCCAGGTACTTATAGGATGTCACCATCTCGATGTCTGTTCCCTGTATATTTACTGGTACTGTGAGGGGCTGCCCATGCCTGCGGCAGTCCACCACCAGCTCCTTAGTTTTCCTCGCGTTGATCTGGAGGCAGTTCCGATGGCACCAGTCCACGAAGTCCTGGATAAGCCCTCTGTACTCAGCTTCATCTCCATTGGAGATGAGGCCAACGATCGCAGAGTCATCAGAGAACTTCTGTAGATGGCAGTGTGTTGTGTTGTGTGAGAAGTCCGCAGTATAAAGAGTGAACAGGAAGGGAGCCAGCACCGTTCCCTGGGGGGCCCCCGTGCTACTGATGATCGTGTCGGACACACAGTCCCGGGTTCTCACAAACTGAGGCCGGTTCGTGAGGTAGTCCAGGATCCATGATGACAGGTGCTGGTCCACCCCTGCGCGCAGCAGCTTGTCCTTCAGGATCATCGGTTGGATGGTGTTGAAAGCACTGGAGAAGTCAAAGAACATGATCCTCACCATATTCCCGGGCTTCTCCAGGTGGGACAGAGAACGGTGAAGGAGGAAGATCACCGCATCCTCCACCCCAATGCCATGCTGGTAGGCGAACTGGAGTGGATCCATCGCTGGTTCCACCAGGGGGCGGAGGTGAGCAAGGAGCAGTCTCTCCAGGGTCTTCATCAAGTGGGACGTCAAGGCCACCGGTCTGTAGCTGTTCAGGTCTTTGGGGTGGGAAGTTTTTGGTACAGGTACCACACAAGATGTTTTCCACAGCTGTGGTACCCTCCCCAGTTTCAGGCTCATGTTGAAGATATACGTCACAATCCCACACAGCTGGTCTGCACAGGACTTGAGGAGCTTTGCGCTGATGCCGTCCGGTCCCGGCGCCTTCCTCGCCTTGATCTTCCTCAGCTCCGTCCTCACCTGGGTCCTGGTCAGGGTCAGGATGGGGGGCTGTGTGTTGGGAGTGGGGGGGTGTTGGTGGAGTGGGGAGTGGGCAGCAGGACTTGATTTCTTTAGAGGCAGCAGTGGTTGTTGTGCAGTCAGGGGGGAGGGCGGTTGGTCAAATCTATTGAAAAACAGATTCAGGTTGTTCGCCCACTCCCTGCCCCCTGTGGCCTGGGGGGAGGTATTCTGGAGCCCCGAGATGGTTTTGAGGTTTCTCCAGACCCCGCTGATGTCGCTCTGTTGCAGCTTGTCCTCCATCTTCTTCCTGAAGCTGTCCTTGCCTTCTCTGATCTTTCTCCTCAGCTCCCTCTGTACGGACTTCAGCATCTCCCTGTTCCCTGACCTGAAGATCCTCTTCTTCTCTCTCAGAAGTGTTTTTATCTCAGGGTTGATCCAGGGTTTGTTGTTTGAGTGACGCCGTATGGTCTTGGTGGGAACGGATTTGTCCACACAGAAGCTGAGGTAGCCCGTGAAGGTGTGAATGAGGCCATCGATGTCCTCACCATGTGGATCGCAGAGCTGCTTCCAGGCGGTGGCTTCAAAACAGCCCTTTAGGGTGTCCATTGTCTCCTCAGACCATAACTCCACAGTGTGCATGGCCGGAGGTTGTCTGTGCACTAGGGGTTTGTACACCGGCCGGAGATGAACCAAGTTGTGATCCGATCTCCCGAGTGGGGGGAGTTGTGATGAGGTGTACGCCTCCTTAGTGTTTGCGTAGAATAAATCCAGTGTTTTATTGTCTCTAGTGTGGCATGTGACATACTGGGTGAACGTGGGTAGAATGGGAGACAGTGAAACATGGTTGAAATTGCCTGAGATGAGGAGAAGAGCATCTGGGTGTTCTGTCTGCAGCCTGCTGGTTACTGAATGGATGACGTCACGTGCTGTCCCAGCGTTCGCCGTCGGATTTGCATAAACAACAATGCAGATCACGTGTGAGTGTTCTCTCGGGAGATATGTAGGCCTCATGCTAACAGCTAGCAACTCAATGTCTTTGCTGCAGTGTCGTTGTTTAACAGTGATATGTCCCGGTCTGCACCAGTTGTTGTTAACATACATTATCACTCCACCGCCCCTAGCCTTGCCACTGTCTGGTGTTCGGTCAGCTCGTATCATGTGAAAACCCTCCAGCTCAATGTTAGCATCTGCTGCTAGTTCAGTTAGCCACGTCTCAGTAAACAAAAGGAGAGAGCACTCCCGGTATGTGCTATCATAACGGGAGATAGCCGCTAGCTCATCTAACTTTCCCAGTATCGACCGTACATTTCCCATGACAACAGATGGAAGGGAGGGTCTGTACCTTATATTTTTTGTCCTCCGCCTTACTCCAGCCCGGCAGCCGCGGCGTTTTCGCCTCAGTTCTCTCGGTATGTCGAGTTTTTCCAATGGGACCGGGTGACGGTTGAATGCTAGCAGCTGTTCTCTGCTGTATCGTATCCTGCTATAAACAGTGGCTCCGTCCACCGGCTCAGGAGACATTTAGGACGATCTGTGTGTCCGTGATATAAGTGGGGTGAAAAAAAAAAAGACGGATCAAAAGAGAGAGGAAGGGAAAAAGACTCGGAATCGAGCCGCTGTTGCAAAAGGCAGCCGACTGGTGTGGCGCCGAGAGAAAAAAAAAAAAAAAAAAAAAAAAATGTCCACATGCATTTAATGTGGACATTTAATGTCCACATTCAATGCATTTAATGTTTTCTTACAGAGAAAAAGTGTGATTTGTTGCAGTAAAGAACAGCTTTCTTCTAAGCAATGAACTTTCATTTATCTGTGCTTTCTGTTTTATTTTAACTTATTAATTTACATGCTGTTGTGATATGCAACTATTTCATGGAAGTATCCAGGTCCAGGGGTGTCAAACATACAGCTTGTGAGCCAAAAACGGCCCACCAGGGGGTCCAAAGTTTTCAGTGAATTTACAGCTTTATTTCTAGTAAATTTCTGACTTTCTACTGATTACAATACAGTGTGGTCTATATTAACCATATATTCCATAACCTACATATGTTAGAGCATGTGGAAATGTTTGGGATTGCATATGTAAGGAACTTCACACCTCTGAAAGGACAAAGGAATCTCACCCACCGAGTGAAGAACAAAGACGTTCCCGGACGCGGCGGGGGAGACCGGACGAGCCACCCTCACCCCCCAAAGCGAGGAGAGGAATTACCATCACCTCCCAAGACGAGGAGAGGAAATACCAAGACAATGGGGGGATTATGATAATGAGGGATGTCAGCCTTTGTTATGCATGTCTTTTGTTGTGTGCATGTATATAATCAGTGAGTTGGCGAAATTCTGTCTCTTTTCCCTTCTGCCGTTCTCTGCACCAGATGAGACTTGATAGAAGAGCTGTACATTAAAACTTGGCTTATAAACCAAATCGCCTCTTCATTGCCCAGCTCCTCTACACTGGTGACCTTGACGCGAGTATGGACCGGAGGCGTTCTTCCACAAGCGACTCATCCGTGGCGACTCAGGCAGACGCCAGCAGCCACGCAGACGAGGGAGCAGACGGACAGCTGTTCCCCCCGGCAGAAGAGGTTGAGAGGGCTCAACTGAGCACCAGCACCGCCGTGAGAGCCGAGGCAAGGCACTCTCACCCGGCGGGCACAGCAGTGATGGTGTGCACGAACGCCGTAGCTGTCAAGCTGTCAGACTTCTGGCAAGAGGACCCCGCCTCTTGGTTTCAGCAGGCTGAAGCCCAATTTATACTGGCGGGCATCACGGCTGACGATACTAAGTTTTATCATATCGTCTCCAAACTCGACTCCGCCACTTCGAAGTGTGTGCGGAGCATGATCCGGCGACCACCGGCCCGGGACAAGTACGAGACGCTCAAAGCGACTATCGTGGCGAACTACGTCCCATCAGCGGAAGAAAGAGCCGAGAAGATCCTGGCGGTCTACGGCCACAGAGGGGGCAATCCGAAGGCCCTCATGGAGGATTTGCTGCAGCTCAAGGAAGAGGACAACGACAACTTCCTCTTCCAGTTTATTTTCCTCAGCACGCTGCCGCCACACATGAGGGGGGCCACCCTCACCCCCCAAGGCGAGGAGAGGAATTACCATCACCTCCCAAGACGAGGAGAGGAAATACCAAGACAATGGGGGGATTATGATAATGAGGGATGTCAGCCTTTGTTATGCATGTCTTTTGTTGTGTGCATGTATATAATCAGTGAGTTGGCGAAATTCTGTCTCTTTTCCCTTCTGCCGCTCTCTGCACCAGATGAGACTTGATAGAAGAGCTGTACATTAAAACTTGGCTTATAAACCAAATCGCCTCTTCATTGCCCAGCTCCTCTACAACAGTAGTTTATGTAAATCTGAGATTTTTTTTCTCTGTAAGATGAGACTTTTTTCTCATTAGTTTTCTTTTTCTTCTTTTTTCTGATGAGAACAAGGGGTCCTTGATCTTGCTATATGCGCAGGATGATTTAAGTATGCATTTAAAAGTAATGTGAGTTACTTTTCCAAGTAACTAGTTACTTTAATCATGCAGTAACAAAAGTAACTGTTACTTTTGAAAAGAAGTAGCTAGTAACTGTAACTAGTTACTATTTTTTAGTAACTTGCCCAACACTGGTCAACAATGATAAAAGATCACTTCTCCTTTGCCAAAATAACCCATTCACCCATAGAAGTCTCATACTGATGTCTTCATGTACAATATTTTATTAATTAATGTAGTTTTTATTGTGCTTTTATTGTGCTTTTTTTATTTTTTTGTATTTATTGTGTTGAGTGTATGAATGGTTGCAGGGATGTGACGTAGCATTTTGATATCATATCTTTAATGTAATGACAATAAAGTCACCTTGATTTTGATTTCAAGATGCTGATTAAACAGCATGATTGTATGTTGCATAGTTGTGCAGTGGGGAAAACTTGTATGACAGTTGGCATGAAAAAAGAACTCTTAAAAGCAAATAAATATTCAATTTTTCAGTAATGTAAAGATTGAGACTTCCACTTTATGTAAAAAAAAAAATAAGGCTTATTCTGCTCTTAAAATGATTTGAAGGGCTATTTATTGGGTGTTAAGCAAATAATTGAGTGAACTTTCCTTCTCTCAGAATAACCATTTCGACTGCAGCATCGGCAGCAATGCTGAATGAATTTCATTTTCTAAGGAAAAAAATGCCATTGGACTTTTGTGGTGTATGAATAAGACATATATTCGGAGTGGAATGCGGCCTGCAGTTGATGTCGCCACGCCAGTATATACTGGGCGGTCCGCCATCTCACTGCAGGTAATACGCGGGTTACAGCTAGAGTGCAGGTGTGCATGTACAGAGATGACTGAGTGTACACGTGCTTACTACCGAGTCTGTTTGTAATAAAGTTCAGTTCGAGCACAGCATCCTCATTCGTCTTCATTCCAGGTTTGTGGACATAACATTTAGCAATGAGAATTTATGGACCATGGAAGTGTGCTTGAGACTACTGCGGCCTTTCCTCGAGTCCCAGGTGAATCAACTGTCCCTTGGCCACGATGGCTGGACACGTCCGAGACCTACGTTGCGGCATTGGACTTGGGAAAACTGGATAAAGTAAGGAAACGAGCACTACTTGTCCACAACTTTGGCACAGAAGGTAGGATTTTTCACACACTGGGTCCGACAGAGTTGTATGTGGATGCTGTTGAACTACTTGCTAGCTATTTTGCTACACCGGACAACGTGATAACATGATGAATTCAATTCTGCTAACGGTGACAGAGAATTGGTAAGTCCACACAGCAATTCGTCGCTGACCTAAGACATTTGGCTAGCATGTGCCTTTTTGGACTGTTGGAAGATGAGCTGGTGCGGGACCAGTTAGCTGAGCACATGTGTAACCCGAGGCTAAGAGCTAAGATGCTAATGGCACCAAACGACATGTCACTAGCTACCACGATTGAGCTAGCATTCTTGCTTGAGTCAATGGAGAAGTTAGCAACGGAGCTAGGTGGGCGCCAACTACAGAAGCTACACGGACAGACGACACTAGCTAATGCAGTGGGCACAAAGGAATATGAGGACACGGCAGAAGAGTGCAAGACGAACACCGTCAACCGAAGGACTGCTCCGAGAGGCCCCGTCTGTGGTAGCTGTGGGTCCCTGATGCCCCAGGACAGAGCATGTTTTTGCCTGGCAAAAGGACAATGTTGTAACAAGTGTGGACGCTTAAACCATTTCGCCAGAGTGTGCTGGTCGCCGGCGCCGTGGAGCCCGCCAACAACCACCGTTCATGCAGTAAGCCCTGACATCAACGGTTATGCATACGGCATGGTTGATTTAGACAGCGTAGCTGTACCACTACTGCTCGACACGGTGGCCGTTAGGTCAATGTTAAACTGGGCCACAGTGAAGAAAGTTTTCCCCAACCACAAAATCAGGAAGAACCCAACAGAGCTGTACAGATATGGCGGTCACAGACTCTAATGTAGGAACAGTTGAGCTAACGGTCTACTACAAGTCTAAGATTGTGTACAACTTCACGTTCCAAGTGGCAGCACACAGTGACAACATTATGGGATGTTACCTCTTCTACAGACTGAGCTTCGCTATCTGAGACAATGCCGGGTTCAAATGGTCCAGATGCGGCAACGGGGGCACGACAAACCTCGATGACGTGGTGTGGGACGAGGTAATTCAGGGTGGCACCAACACCAAACCATCCACCCTATGCGCTCAGGAGGAGAGCTGCCCGGGAGGGGGTCAACTGCTGGACTTGCCTCTGTTCCTTGCCCGGCTGGAGCCACAGGAGAGGCTGCGCCCGAGCACGCAGAAAACCCCGAGGCACAACAACAACAACCAGGCACAGACACTGTTCATGACACAGCACAACAAAGCACATCAGAGGAGAGAGAGAAGGAACTGGACTGCTTCCGTACCCACGCTCAACATCATGCTATGGAGACTACAACTGAACCGACGGGTGAAGAGTCCACAACAACGAACGACATGGGAGAGACACCGGACACCTTCCGTACCCATGACCAGCCTCAGATGACGGAAACAGCAACGACGACGACGGGTGAAGGGTCCGCATCAAACATGGTAACTACAGAACTGCCACAGCACGATGAAGATCTCAAACCGGACGAGCATGCAGCGTGACCAGGATCACAACAACACACAAAACCGAGCAAGGCACTGCTCCAAGTCATGGACTGGGGTCAGGTTCGCACTGGCAAGAGACCGGGATGGTGACTGACCAGGCCACAGTCAACGGGCGTCGCTGAGAATCGTGGTGAAACTGGGATTGGCGTGGTTCTGACCGACAGACGGTTCGGTACGCAAACCAACTACGGCGCGTCCAGGTGGCGAGGCTTTGCAGGAGTCAGCTACTGCAGTGTGGGACATGGGCCCCAGCGTCATGAAGATTGGCCGTGGTCCCGGGTGTCCGACAGCTCCAGGGATGCATCTGCCATGGGCCTGCTACAAGGCCCCTCTGGCACAACTGCTTTCCCCATGAAAAAAGACAAAAAAGACTGGTTCAGGTAGGAGCGCGGCTGTGAAAGGTGTCAGAATAACCCACCCAGCTGCGTTGGGTCCAGCGGTGGTCTACCCGCAGACCCTAGTTCTACGTTCTAATTAAATTCTTAAAGTGTTGAATATTTTGAATCAAGAGGAGTTGTATGTTTAAATAAAAGTGTTACTAATGTGGGCTTATAAGTGTACCAAATTGGGAAGGGCTAACTAATTGATTAGTGTATGTTCTGTGTTTTTGCCAAGGGGGTAGAATGTGGTGCATGAATAAGGGTTATATTTGGAGTGGAACACGGCGTGCGGCTGACATCACCACACCAGTATATATTGGGCGGTCAGCCATCTCACTGCAGGTAATACGCGGATTACATCTAGAGTTTAGGTGTGTGTGTACAGAGACAACTGAGTGTACATGTGCTTACTACCAAGTCTGTTTGTTATAAAATTCAGTTCGAGCACAGCATCCTCGTCCATCTCCATTCCAGATCTGTGGACATAACAACTTTAGTGGACACAAACTTAAAAATTCTCTGTTTTTATGCAATGGCTTGGTAATTCACTTGCACTGCAGTAAAGAAATTATTAGAAACAATAAACATGGTTAAAATACACAACTATAGTATGTTTAATATGTAACAAATTGCTTTTACTATTACTAAAATAGCACCATGTTTTCTTGATAATTCTATCTGGTGATAAAGTTTGGACACCCAAAATTTCAACTGTATTTAAAGACAGTTTTTTTTTAACGATGACAAAACAAAAACTCCAGAATTATTTTTTTTTTCCTTTTAATACATTATGATGAGTAGAGTCATTCCTTGTCTCATTGCAAAGCTGAGGGCAGAAAACCAGAGTGGCTTCAAGAAAATAAACATTTAAAACAATAGAAAGTCAAACCAAAAGACACTAAACATAAAAGTTCTTTCACCAATCCTCCATCTTAATTTAAAAAAAAAAAAAATCATTGTAAGACAGACAATCACGAGTATTGTGGAAAGCAAAAAGAAAAGCAACACCTTAAAAAGAAGGTAAAAAATTCTTAAGAAATTAAGGGAGGATTAACAGAGGAAATGGTCATTTTAATGATACCAGCCTTGGATCAACACATGGAAGAGCTTCAACATCAACACTGCCAGCTTGTATGCATTGATCTCACTTAAACATTCATTTACTGACGGGCAGTTGAGAGTTTGAGACACCGTTTCACGTCAGTGGTAAAGAATAAAAATAAAGACAGAAGGGGAATTTGTAACAGACCCTTCAGAGGAAAAAAAAAAAAATCAAGACCTATTCACCTATCAACATTTTTTTCCAGTCAAACAAAGTTGTATCAGATGGGAAAAATATGGTTTACACTCCAAATAGTATATCAACTTCAAATTAATGAAGAGACTGGGCTGCAGTTTACTTTTTGACCCATTAAAATGACTTTTTCCCACCACACAGTACCAGAAACTTCTCAGAACTACTGGAACAGAAACTCTTTCTTAGGGGGGCCTTTTAATCTTATCGCATTTTCACCAAGACAAAGAGCTGCTTGACAGGACTGCCAGAGACAGCAATGCTGTATGCTGTGCTACAGCTTCCTGGTCATTGTGGACTTGGGAAGTAGCTGCATCACTTTAGAAATTGTTCTTCATGAATTAGGAAGATGGGGAGCTCTGAGATGAAATTATCAGCCACCAATACAGCAGCAGCCCACGCTCAGAGGGAAACGCCAAAATCCAAATGGTTGTTAAAGTTGTGACCTCTGCTGGTGAAGCAAAATAAAAGTCTCCAGAACCACCAGCGTCCTTTCCCTCCAGTGGGAGCAAAAATGGTTCCTGAAAAAATATTTTCAGGGGCTAAAGCGAGAACTAAGTGTCAAATTGCAACTGTCACTGGTACTCAGAAATATTATACTGTGGGGAAAAAACAGCCATGGAGCTGCTGCAATGTTGAAAATGTACTTAATGAACCAATGGAAACTTGGGTTTTAGTGACAAGGTCCACAAGGCGTCGCAGAAGATGAGACTTCTATGCCACCCACAGTCTGCTACAGCAGTTCTGAATGGATTCACTATGGCACCTCAACAGTAAACTTTCTCTGATATCTTGACAATAAAGGAGAAAAGAGGGTTTTTCAAAACATCTGAGCTGCTGAATCTGTTTTCTGACTTTGCTTGATAAATTTTAGCATGTGTTCACTGCAACTAATACCCTGCATCCGACGATTCTCATTTTCATAAAGTTGGGAGGATTCAACTTTATGCAAAAGAAGGTACAAGCCGCTCAATGCTATACAGCCAAAATATGACCTCGCCACTACTAGGATGCCTGACACAGCATTTTACATAGACAATGAATGGGAATCAGGCAAACCACCTCCAGTGGGCAAGCAGTATAAACTGAATAGCATTACAGTTCACTCATCAACCGCTAATAACTGAAAAATCCCATACGATAATTTTAAACAAAACCAATTAGCATCTCCAACTATACCTGCCTATATAACAGCAGTGACTGAGCCCACTAACACATTATAACAGTGTTATCTCACACTCCTTTATGTTAAAGAAAAGCAGAGCGTGAGGTTTGCGTACAATCATGTCCATCCCCCCAGTTTGAAACCATTTTTTCCCATGAAGGTGTATGGCTGTGCCATTTTGACAGCGGCGGGATGACAAGCTCAAAAAACAATATCAGTGGACAATTGAGGTGTAACTATCGGTAAACCTATTGTGGGAATCAAATGTGAAATATGATAAAACAACTGGAACTAAATGGCTAAATAAGCAGTGTTTTTACTGTTCAGTAGCAGCATTTGTAGTTTTTTTTTTTCAAGGTGGCCCAGCTCTCCAAAAAAACAAACAGAAGGTGTGGGATAAAGGCCAAGATGAAAATGACAGCTGAGGAAGTAAATGCATACAAGAAACGCATGTATTGTGTTTACATACTGAAACACTTAGAGGAAAACACCGAGTCATTTTAGTTAAGATCTTAAATGATTTTATGATGCCACAAACCAACAAGCCCCATCTTCAGTTCCCCAAGTTAGCAAACACA
Organism: Pholidichthys leucotaenia; assembly: GCA_020510985.1. NCBI lineage: Eukaryota > Metazoa > Chordata > Actinopteri > Cichliformes > Pholidichthyidae > Pholidichthys > Pholidichthys leucotaenia. The sequence goes on along the minus strand of CM035840.1, from coordinate 326,612,310 downwards.
CAAACCCCAAATGCCTCCTTGGTTATGATTGGCCCATTCAAAAAAAAAAAAAAAAAAAAAACTTGACCCAATCATTTTCTCATCAATACTAATTAGCACATTTTGAAAACTAACTGCATTTTCAATGAGTTGTAAAAAAAACAAAAAAACAAATGGAAATTGACGTCAAAACTAATCAAAATCGTTCCCAGAAAATGCACAGAATGGGACCTTTACACCAGTAATAGGAACAAAAATCTACTATTGCAAACATCTGACAGACAAATTACTTCATTTGCAATTAATTCTTACCAACAGAAGCTGCAAGTGACCCCCCAACATAAATAATACATTTAACAAAATACCAATTAATTCCTAAGTGGTCTGCCCATCTGTAGACATTCCAAATACCAGAATAAGAATGATGATATGGGAAAAAAAAAATGAACTCTGCACTTCTTGCAGATGAGCCAGCATTTTCAGGTTTAATGTGATTAAATGATTCCTACAGTAAAGTGGGTTTGCCTGTTGTGCTGGACTGGCAGTCTGCCCAGGGTGTAATCGTGCTCTTGCTGCTGGGATCCACTTCAGCAAGCAGATAATCGATCAAGAAAACGGATGGATGGATTTCTATAGTTTAAAAAAATACTGAGTCTCCTTTCCCGTCTGTGTGGAACTACCTCCCTCTTCCAATAAATAATGTAAAAGAGCTTGGAAGATAAAATAAAATTAAAAATAAAGAGTTTGATGTCATCAGACACTATTTTGTTTCTTCACAAGTGCAGCTGAGAGAACGGCGGGAGACAACTGATTAAACACGAAACAGAGTTTGAATTCCGAAAATGACAGTAATCTATTCTACCCCAAAGGATGAACACACAGCTGCGGATCACTCCAGATGGCCGCCGCTAGTTCTGACCAACAAGTTCTCACACGCTGCTAGAATTCCCTCCTGACGCAGTGCTTTACAGATATAAACATTTGTACAATCTCTAGAAAATAATTCACATTGAATGTGCTCTGTCTGTCAGCTGGACGCAGTTAATTCCACGACCAACACCTCTCTGATCGTGTTCGCCTCTCCTCTTCCGTCCTCAGTAGAACCTCTTGTTCCTCTCCTGTCTCTTCTGGAAGACCACAGCTCCCACCACGCCGCACACCACGATTCCCAGCAGCGCGCACAGCAGGAGCAGGAAGACCTTCCATCCAGTGAGCGGCGTGCCGCGGAAGTTTCCGGTAGGATCATCGATGTTATCTGAGAAAAGGGGCGGAAAAGTCTTGGTCATTTTCAAAGTTACCGTTTGTCCCAGGAAGCGTGTTTGTAATACACAGTGTTTGTTGCTATAAAGGAGGTAAATTCGGGATTTTTAAGCCACTTTTCAAGGCCACTTAATCAGGTTTAAGACCTTAGTCTGCATTCACATTACTTAATAAGTAATTATTAACCTTGTCCACTTGTTTACTATCACTGAAGTTAGGCTACTGCAAATTTTGTGTCATCAATCAGCTCACGTCAACTTTGTACTTTCACAGGATTGATGTCGGCACTAGTTGCAAATTTTATGACAATTTTTTATTTTTGTCATTTCACCTTTGCTAAAATGCAAAAAAAGAGGAAAAAAACCCCTAAAAACTCACAAAGTTGATTGCAAGAATTTCATTCCACAACACAAGAAAACACAGCTAGCACATTTAGCAGGTCTGTGTTATTGTCAAGACCTCTGAATGGCAGATTTAAGGATTTAAATGAAAATTAAGAACAGAAAAACATCTTAAGGCTTTTTAAGGTTGTTCTAGCTTGAAATCAGCTACGTAGCAGGAGTACTGTCACCTCACTTTAATCTTTACTCTTCTCACTGATGAGAAAAACAATGTTTGGTTTTACTCATTATTACATATTTGTTAAAGCTTCACGATTCACCTTTAAATGTGCATTTCCACCAATGTTCTATTACCTTTAGGGGATTTAAGGAGGCTGACGCTGGGCTCAATCTTAGTCCAGTCCAGGTTCTCCTCTTCGGGGGTGTGGTCCACCATCAGCTGGTAGAGCTTCATGGAGAGGATGTCATGGTTATCTGGACCAAAACAAATGTTAAAAAGTGAACAGGTGTATAAAAACCCAAATGATAAAGGCTGCATCATTTTCCCACCGTAAATCATCTAAAGCTGTGACGTACCCGACAGATCTCCGGTAGCTGCAGAAGCGCCAAAGAAGTATCCAGTGGGAAGACGGACGCCGCCAATGTCGATGCACTCCTTCCACTCATTCCTGTCGTCCACATCGATCATCACCTACAGGCACCCGTGGGCAGCGAGTCCATACAAAAAAATACCCAAGTAAAGGTATGTCCTACAAAAGTTTCTTGAGTATTGAGTAACTGCTTTACCCTCACCAATTTCTGAGATTTTTCTCTTAAATTTGGGATTCTTCTAATATTTTTTTCTCATGGAAAAGAAAATGAAAACATTTTTGGCTTTTTCCTCATAAATTTCAAACTTTTTTTTGCCGTTTTCTCATGGAATTGTGAGGACTTACAGTCAGTCGTCCTTTGGAGTAACGGATGGCGAGGTACGTGTCATGCTCCCTGTTCCTGATGTCGGCCGAGCAGCCTCCCAGCTCTGACGACCGCCCGTCTTTCCCGTGGTCGTAACTCACAGTGCCGTTGTTCACCATGGCCGAAATATACGGGAAGGACCGCTAGTGATGCAAAGAAAGAATCAGTGGCAAAAATCTTGGAAAGGCACCACAGACACAGGCGATAAAGATGAAAGACGGATGAATAATAAAATAACAATATGTATGCTGTGGTGCTAAAATTACAGCCCAGGAAGTGACAGCATCAGAGCTGCAAAATAACTGGTGGTGTGGAAACTAACGGAATAAAACTCCAGCTACTAAAGCGGTTTCTCTTCTTCAGTTCCACATGATTGATTGAGCCGATTCCCTAAACACCAATAACAAAAGAAAGCGCAACAGTCAATGATGAATTAGTTCATTCCAGACCAGGAGTCGGCAACCTCCACTCTGCAGTCATTCTGACAGACTTTTGACCAGCAAAAGCCACAAGGAGCCACAAAAATATCTGAGACTGAAAACTAAGGTAAAACAGCAGCGTTACCAGTACAAACTGGCCTGACACCATCACTATTGACAAGTTTTTCCTTATAAAATTATAACTATTTTTCCAAAGTTTTCTGGTTTTCTAATAAATTTGTCATATTTGTTTGGAAGATTTGTAACATTTTCTCTCATTTAAAAAAATGCAATGTTTAAAGTAAGTTTATGATTTTTTTCCAGAAATGTTATTTTTATTGCAAATTTGCAAGTGTTATTTCATAAGCTTAATAACTTGCAATAACTTCCCCCCTGAATTTGTCATATTTCTAGCATTACTTTTCTGCTTTTCTATTAAAGAATGCCTAACCTCCCTTGTAAATTTTTTTTTTTTTTTTTTACATTTTTCAGGTAAATTTGCAGCATTTTTCACATGAATTTGTAACATTATTCTAAAAAATGAAACAAAACAAAACAAAAAAAACACCCACCCACAACTTTTCAAATAAATTTGCATTTTTCCCCAGAAATCTTTTGACAACTTCTTGCATATATGTTGTGAAGATTTTTAGCATAAATTTCCAGCTTTTCCTGTAGATTTATTTTTCTTGTCAATTGACATTTTTTCCTCACTCCTTACCAGAGTGATGGCTCAGTTGGTAGAGCATCCGCCCCACACCCGGGAGGCAGGGGTTCAAATCCCAGCTGGGTCATGCCGAAGACCATATAAAAGTGGAACTTCCTGCCGTCCAGCTTGGTGCTCAGCAATAATGGAATGGAGGAGGGAAACCTGTGGCGGCGCCTTGTATGGCAGCAGCCCTCTGATTCTACACTTGGGGTGTGTGTGATTAACACAGTAGATATGTAAAGCACAATCTCGTTCTACTGTACATGATTGGTTGTACAGTTGAATGACAATAAAGGGTGATTTAATTTAAAAAATATGTGTCCACTATTTTTACTTAAAGTTTTGAATTTTTTGTTAAGGCTTTAAGGAGCCACTGACTATCAGCAAAAGAGCCACAAGTTGCAGACCTGTACACCTCCACCCAGTGTCTTCCAAAGGTGATTTAACCGAATTTCTTCCCACCAGTTGCTGATTAGTAAAATCACCTGCTGAAGAGACTCGGAGGAAGTAAGTGTGCAGGGTCTTGGCTCGAAATGGACTGAGTTTGACATCCCTGAGCTATAGATACTGGTAGATTTCCTGCACTACCCTCACAAGCTACCCAGCTGGTACCAGCATGATAATATCAATGTTACAGATGTGCGTGTGCTTTGGGAAAGCAGCGTTTAGAAACTAAGCTTGACAACCCTTGAAAATTGCTATTTTTAGTGACACCTGTGGCCAAGAAGTGAACTGCAGTCAGGGCCATTTCTAGCTTTTTAGGGGCCCTTGGGGGCCTCTATTTTTTGTAATGGGAAAGAGTTCAAAGCATTTAAAATGGAAAAAAATCTCCTCTTCCAACCAGCATTTATATAAATATCAGAACTTTACAAGAAAGAAAGTCATTAATTTATGAGGAAAAAAGTAAAAAAAAAAAAAAAAAAAATCACAAGAAAAAACTTAAATGTATAATGAAAAAAGCAGTGAATTTACAGTAAAAGGTTTCAAATTTACAAGGGGAAAAACATTAATTTAAGAGAAAAAAAAGTCAAATTTGCAAGAAAAAAGGTTGAAACTTCACCAGAAAAATTTTTCAAATTTAAGATGGAAAAGGTAGAGAATTTACAAGAAAAAAAAAACATTTATTATGAGGGAAAGGATTAAAATTTACAAGTCACAAATTCATGTGAAAAAGCTGAAATTTTATGAAGAAAAAAAGCCAAAAATTCACAAAAAAAGCTGCAAATTTTCGAATGAAAAGTAGTAAACTTATGAGAAAAAGGTCACAAATTTACAAGGACAAAACATGATAAATTTACAAGAAAAAAATGACAAATTTATGAGGGAAAAAGTCACAAATTTATAAGAAAAAAAAACTTGCAAATTTACAATTAATAACACAGTGAATTTACCATAAAAACTTTACAAATTTTCAAGAAAAAAGTTGAAAACTCACAAGAAAAATCTTTGAAATTTATGATTAAAAAAGTAGTGAATCTGCTAGGGAAAAAAGGAAATTTACAATAAAAAAATTAACAGCTTTATGAGGAAAAAGATTAATTTTATGAGGAAAAAAAGCTGAAAACTTACCAGAAAAAAGCTGCAAATTTTCAATGAAAAGTAGTGAACTTATGAGAAGGTCACAAATTTAAGAGAAAAAAATTATTAAATTTATGAGAAAAATGTACTAATTTCTGAGGGAAAAGGGTGCAACTTAATGAGAATAAGTCACAAACTTACAAGAAAAAAGTCACAAATTTACAAGAAAAATTTATGGAAAAAGTTGCAAATTTCTCAGGGGGGAAAAAAAGCTTAAAGTAATTTTAAATTCTTCTAAATAAAAATGTTGCAGGTGAACATGTAGCTTTGAGGCCCCCTAGTGGCTGAAGGGGGCCGTTGAATTTTAGTACTCTGCTTCACAGCCAGAAACAACTCTTGACTGCAGCCCATTCACACATATTAGAACGCCGACTCTTGAAAACCACAAGGATCATTTGAAACAATGTTCCAGAGTTACAAAGAATGCCTTTAAATATTTTCAAATGTTAAAAAAATAAAAACAGCCAGATGACCCATCATGCTCAGTAACAAATGGGACTACGTTCATGTGAAAATACAGCAAAATGAATTCAGACAACATGCTGCTTTACACTTAGTTAAAAACAACCTGAAAATAAAGGCCGCATGCTGATAGTTATAACTCACATCGGTCGTTTCATCGTTAGAGTAAGTATCTATAAACACGGCCAGCCCATGGAAGAGAGCATTGTTGGAAAAGACGGGCCCTGCAAAGAAACAAGCCGGTCAGTCCCCTCGAGCTGCACATGCACGCACACACTGCACACTTACATCCATTCCATGGAGGTCATTGCGGAAGGTATCCAAAAAAATAGCCAGGCCAAGAAACTGATCTTTGTTTCCAAACACAGGGCCTAAGGTGGAGGCAGAGATGAGGCGAGACATGAGCAGACAACAAGAGACGAATTCAGTGGTCAGCAGTGATGAGAAGGAGCTGGGATGATAAAACATAAAAATGTGGAGATGAAAACTCAGAGCGAGTTACCAGGTCTGCTTTATTCACCAACTCTGGGCTTGTTCTTTCGAGGCTTGTTTATAACATCCAGATACATACAGTGCTGTGAAAAAGTATTTGCCCCTTCCTGATTTCTTATATTTTTGCATGTTTGACACACTTAAATGTTTCTGATCAAACGAATTGTATTATTAGACGAAGATGAGTAAATTCAAAATGCAGTTTTTAAATGATGATTTTATTCAAGGAAAAAGTTATCCAAACCTACCTGGCCCTATGTGAAAAAGTAATCTCTCCCTAAACCTAATAAGTGGTTGTGCCACCCTTGGCAGCAACAACCTGCAATCAAGCGTTTGCAGTAACTGGCGATGAGTCTTCTACATCGTTGTTGAGGAATTTTGGCCCACTCTTCTTTGTAGAATTGTTTTAATTCAGCCACATTGGAGGGCTTGAGCTTGAGGTAACGAACTGATGGTAGGACATTCTCCTGCAGGATTTTCTGGTAGCGAGCAGAATTCATGATTCCATCAATTACGGCAAGTCGTCAAGGTTCTGAAACAGCAAAGCAGCCCCAGACCATCACACTACCACCACCATGTTTTACTGCTGGTATGATGTTCTATTTATGAAATTCTATGTTAGTTTTACACCAGATGTAATGGGACACACGCCTTCCAAAAACTTCATCTTTTGTCTTATCAGTCCACAGAATCTTTTCCCAAAAGTGATCTTTGGGGATCATCGAGATATTTCTGGCAAATGTGAGGTGAGCCTTTGTGTTCTTTTTGGTCAGAAAAACTGAAGCCAGCGAGGCCTGCAGTTCTTTAGATGTTGTTCTGGGTTTTTTGTTTCTCATCTGTTCCTGAATTTCTTTAGATCACAATATGATATGTTGCTTTTTGAGTTCTTTTAGCCCGCTTCACTTTTTTTTTTTTTTTTTAGACAGGTTCTATTGAAGTGATTTCTTGATTCAACAAAATCTGGCAGTAATCAGGCCTGGGTGTGGCTAGTGAAACTGAACTCAGCTTTCCAAAACATGTGGTTAATCACAGTTAATTTATCCGGTTAATAAAAAAAAAAATGTAATGGGGTGAGGAATTACTTTTTCTACATAGGGTTAGGCAGGTTTGGATAGTTTTTTCCCTTAACAAATGAAATCTTTGTTTAAAAACTGCATTTTGTATTTACTTGGATTAACGTTGTCTAATATCAAAATCTGTTTGATGATCTGAAACATTTAAGAGTGACAAATATGCAAAAATATAAGAAATCAGGAAGGGGGGGGTACTTTTTCCACAGCACTTATAAACATTCCCACCTGCTGTCAGTCAGATTTTTTCAGCTTTTACTTGTATTTTAGTCTTTTCTGTATTGCTTTTTTCTTTAATTTAAAAGAAAGAAATTATCTTTATCTAAAACAGTATTATTTATTTGTTGTTGGCCATAGATTTTCTGTTAGTCCAGCATTTCCATTTCTGATTTAACAGGGTATCTCCGAGTATAGTACATTTAGGACTTTTAAGACCTATTTTTAAGGCCACTTAATCAAATTTAAGCATTTGCATTCATGAAATAGTATTCTTTAACTGAAATTTCTGCAAATTCTTCATTCAGTTCAACTTGTGTTAAATTTTCACTTCTTAAGGACAACTTCTATTTTACACTGTGTACTATTTTCAGTAAGCTTTGGCCTAAAAAAATCTGCATGGAGAAACAAAATATAATATGCGAGTCCTGAATTAAGGTAAAACAAATGAGTTACAAGTATAAACTGACCTGTCAGCATTAGTAAAAGGAGAGTTATTATTCTTTAGTATGCAATGTTTATCTCATAAATGTGCAACTTTTCACTTAAACTTGCAACTTGACTCTTGTTCTGAGACTTTTGTTTTAAATGTGCTACTTTTCTCTTGTTAAATGACTATTGTTTCCACTCATTTTGAGTTATGTGACGCTAAACAGAAAATTAGGTAATTTCAGTATATTAAAAACCTCAACACAAAGGTTTTACCATTCAAATCAAGACAATGCAGCACTTTTGTTTTGTGTCATATTTTTAAGACCACAGAGAAGGATTTAAAGACTTGTAATTTTTAAGAGCAGTTAAGGCCTTATGTTTGGATGAGCATACTGTCTTTAAGACTTTAAGAAGACCTGCAGAAACCCTGAAGAAAGATTAAACTATGCAGCTCTCCTGATTATTTCACTATTAAAAGTAACAGACAGCAGGGCTTAATTGTCATCCTGTTCATCTACAGCGGGGAAAATAAGTATTGAACACGTCAACATGTTTGTCATTAAACACATTTCTGATGGAGCTACTGCCCTAAGATTTTCACCAGATATCAGTAACAACCCAAGTAATCCATACATACAAACAAATCAAGGCAACTGTGTTCACAAAACAAGTTAGTCATGTGAAAAAAATTGGGCACCCCTTTAAATATTCAGTTCTTTATTAAGAAATGTTCACATATCTATGTTGAACCTTGTTTTTGTTTTTATTGGCATTTTTTAAAATTTATTTTAGCCATTGTAAGTGGGAATGAATGTGGGGGTGTCCTAAAAAGATGAGGGGTGTCCTAATTTATTCCTCACTATTTGTTTACAATTACATTTTACAGAAAATTTGAAAAAAGTCTAATTCATTTTTAGTTGTATTACATGAACCTCCCAGTACTTTTAACATTGATAACAAATATCCACATGTCCAAATATGTTAAAAAAACAAACAAACAGAGGCTTATACAGGGTGTCCTAATTTTTTCACATGACTGCAGATTTAATAAAGTGGAATGACACAGGGAATAAGTATTGAACATGCTTGGTGAAATTCATTTAATATTTAGCAGAAAAAGCTTTGTTGGTAATAAGAGCTTCCAGACGCCTCCTGTACGGAGAAACTAGGCACGGCATTGCTCAGAAGTGATTTTAGTCCATTTTTCCACACAAACTGTCTTCAAATCTTGAAGCTTCCCTGGGTATCATCTATGAACTCTGATCTTCAGTTCGTTCCATAGATGTTCAATTGGATTCAGGTCAGGTGACTGACTGGGCCATTCTAGCAGCTTTATTTTCCTTCTCTGGAGCCAGCTGAGTTTCCTTGGTTGTGTGTTTGGGATCATTGTCTTGCTGAAATGTCCACCCTCGTTTCATCTTCAGCATCTTGGCAGATGACAACAGGTTCTTATCAAGGATGTCGCTGTGCATTTGTCCATTCATCTTTCCTTCAATTGTATGAAGTTTGCCTGTACAATGTGCTGAAAAACACCACCACACCATAATGCTCCCACCTCCGAACTTCACTGTTGGTATGGTGTTTTGGGGCGGATGTGCAATGCCATTTCTCCTCCATACATACTGTGTGTTGAGGCATCCAAAAAATTCAATTTTGGTCTCATTTGACCAGACTATATTCTCCCAGTATTTTACTGGTTTACAGCAATGGAGTCTTGCGAGGTGAGCAGGCATAGAGCCCATGTTGGTTGAGTGCATTACTCATTGTTTTCTTTGAAACAGCAGTACCTGCTAACTCCAGGTCTTTCTGGAGCTCTCCACCAGTGGTCTTTGGCCCTTTGATAACTCTTCTGATAATTCTTTTGACTCCTCTGTCAGAAATCTTGCGAGGAGCTCCTGGTTGTCGCCAGCTTATGGTAAAAAGATGTTCTTTACACTTCTGTATGATGGCTCCAACAGTGCTCACTGAAACATTCAGCAGTTTAGAAATGTGTCTGTAACCAATGCCATCATTATGTTTTGCAACAATGAGGTTGCGAAGATCTAGGGAGAGCTCTTTGCTTCTACCCATCATGGGTTCTTTGTGGTGTGACAATCTGATATTCACAGACCTTTTTAAAGGCTATCAGCCAGGACTTAACCAGCTGAAATTAATTTGCACTGATGGGGGATGGGATGGCTTCCTAAATTCTGATGGATTTCAGCTGGTTTCTTGGCTTTCTATGCCTTTTTGCACCTTCTTTTCTTCATGTGTTCAATACTTATTCCCTGTGTCATTCCACTTTATTAAATATGAATAGCTTTGTGAACACAGTTGCCTTGACTTCTTTGTAGGTATGGATTACTTGGGTTATTACTGATATCTGGTGAAAATCTCAGGTCAATGGCTCTGTCAGAAATATGTTTAATACTTAACATAATTAATGTGTTTAATATGAAAAATGTTGATGTGCTCAATACTCATTTTCCCCGCTGTATGTTAATGCTAATTCTTTAGCGTTTTTAAATAACATACTGAACTTTTCATTGGTAATTCCTCCACACAGATAAATGCCTTTTCTTTACATTTGTTCTCTCCCGTACCTTTTTAAGTAAATCTTTTCTGCTAAACTGAGACTTTCTCTCTTGCTCTGTAAATTCTGCTGCTATAACCTATATAATGCAAAAAGTAAATAAAAAAAGATGCGGGAAGTGCAAAAGTATGTGCTTTGACTGAATTTTTTTTCAAGAGTTCTGGTGAAATGAGAAGCTGTAGGGTGCACACTGCAACTGCAACTTTTAAAGGGATCATTGACTGCCTTTTCTGTGGATTAATTTCTAATTTTAACATCATCATGGACAAATCTGTATTACGATGAACAAAAAAAATTATGTCCATGTCATTTTAGATGACATCCAGAAAGCCATTCTCTGAGCTCTCTCAGAAAATACAGTGTTTCAGCCCGCCTCAGTGTTATTCACGAGCCCCTAATCTGATTGGGTGAAAGCTTTGTGACTGAACCGTGTCATAAAGGGTGGCAGTGGCTCAGGAGGTAGAGCGGGTCGTCCAATAACAGGAGGGTTGACGGTTTGAATCCCACTCTCCCCAGCCATCCTGCCATTGTGTCCCTGGCCAAGACATTTTACCCACCTTGCCTCCAGTGTCCATGACACTGGGTATGAATGTGTATAAATGTTTGGTAGTGGTTGGAGAGGCCGTTGATGTGGATTGGCAGCCACATTTCCGCCAGTCTGCCCCAGGCCAGCTGTGGCTACAGAGGTAGCTTACCACTATCGATGTCTGTCTGGACTGAATGAATAATGGACTCACTGTAAGCATTTTGAGATGTCACTTGACATGCAAAGCACCATATAAATATTATCAATTATTATTATTAAATCCAATAACAAGTTTGGAAGGATAACCTACAGCAAGGCCCAGTTTGATCACCGAGTGGTTGGTACACAAAATGCTGAAGTCAGAAGCTGCAAATGTGACAAGATTATGAATGCAATGGGGATCTAATGCTGATAAAAATAGGCTTTTTGGAGCAAAAAACAATCTAAAGACGGTGTGTTTTTTAATAGATGTGAGTGTTTTGATATTTTTTGATAATCACGTGACCAACAGACACCTTTCAGAATGTTAAAACCTACAAAAACTCACTTTTCAGTCAATGACCCCTTTAACGTAAATTCAAACACTGATAAATGCAGGACAAACTGACAGAAAACAAAAAACTGAGGACATGAAGCTGGAAGGGTTTCTTCCACAAAAACAGAACATCATCTGTAAAGAACCATCCTGAACAGTACCTGGATGAAGTCTGTCTTTTGTGTACCAGATGGCAATCCCATCACCATGGAGACTCTTCTTTCCAGACCCATGAATTTTAAACTGCACATGCATCTCCCAGTCCTTCAGGTAACAAGGCTGCAATCATCATGACATTAAGAAAAAAAGGAGAGTAAGATTGTGAGCATAAATTATTTTGTCAGTTTTTCTGAGTAACATGATGTTGTGAATGGCACATTGATCAGAAGTTTTATTGACCCAAAATTAAATTTCTGCAGACAAGTGCAATAAATATTTGAGTTGTGAGCTGTATGTGTAGTCTATCCTCACCACTGTATTCCAGATGGATCCCTGCTTGCTTCTCTCATCTGGAGTGAGTCGGACATAGGAACTCGTCACCAAAGTACTTCCAGAGAAGTCCCACTGACTGGAGGGGCTGCTGCCAACCCCTGCAGGACAAACATGAGACACCAAAACACACATTTACAATCATTTAGTGGCTAACGATTACACAATCAGCATATGTGGTAACACCAGCCGGATCACTTAAGTTTAAACTGCAACTCTTATCTTGCTGTGTAAACATCATCACACCTTTTCATTTAAAACATCAGCTTGTGTCACATTTACCAGGGGAGCAAATACTCAGCTTACAAAACAGGATGAACATGGGAGTTACTCAACAGTTACTTTGGTTTCTAAGCCTATTTAGGATGGTCACTGTTTAGCTTGTTTTCAGTGAATGTGATTGAATGAGGATTCTTCCTGCAAAGAAAAAACTAGAAGCCCACCAAAGAGGATTTAGCAAGAGAGATAGGGACATCATCGATTAATTATACTTTACATGTGGCTACTTTGAAAAATCAAATCAGTTTGTTTTTTTTCGAAAACGAACAAAAAAACAAAAAAAAAACCACTCTCCTGCTGACCAAACAAATGTCATGCCAAATGCAAAAGTGACCCTCAAACACGTTATACTGGACATCTGCAGGCTGGGAAGACCTTTTCTACACTGGTATTTGTTTATAAAATAGCTATGAATTAAAAGAAGGGGAAAAAAAGTCTTAATAGAGCCATCTACACATCTGGGTACTTGATGGGCGGTGCTCCGGCTGGTGACATCTGGAGGTACTAAAAAGCAGCATTTTGCAATTGAAACAATATGTCATATCAATATTATGATTATCTTTCACAACAAGATTGGATTAGATTTTATGAGAAACTTCAAATCTGTGATCTTCGAAAGTGTCCCTACTGTCTACCAGCCAGTATGTGGAAGAACAATCCAGCAGAGAGGCCAGAAACAACATTTGTTGATATTTTTAACTACATGATAGATGCGCCAGCTTCGCTGTGCATTGGTGGCACACTCTAATAATAGAAAATAAATTGTACCTGCTGTGGAAATCCAAAAAGGCCGTCATGTTTAGGTTTGCAAATTTATGCAGTGGAGCTCACAGCTGGGAAAATATCACTTCCCTCCACAAAGACGGGAGATCGCTGTTTGCTTACACTTCTAGCCCTTGTCAGCACATCCATAGCAAGAACACATCCACATCTTGCTATGGATGTGTTGGGCAGTATCCACCTAACACACACACACACACACACACACACACACACACACACACACACACACACACACACACACACACACACACACAAAGTTAGGGATATTTGGCTTTCAGGAGAAATTTACGGAAAATATAAAAAGTTCACGCAACAGTGATATTATATCATGAAAGTACATTTACTTAGAAGCAACAATAGTGATTTCCTCATCTCAAACAATTTATTGAAACCAGAGTCAACAATAGTGGTGGGTATACTACAACAAAAATGTCAGTGTCTCAATAACTTGTCATGTGCCCTTGAGCATCAATTACAGCTTGACAACGACATCTCATGCTGTTCATAAGTCGACTTATTGTCTGGTGAGGCATGGCATTCCACTCTTCTTGAAGGGTGGCCCTCAGGTCATTGAGGTTGTGGGGTGCATGGTTACGAGCCTTTACACGACGACTCAGCTGATCTCATAGATTTTCTATGGGATTCAGGTCTGGAGAAAGTAAAGCCCACTCCATTTGCCCACTCCATAAATGGTCCCTTCCAGTATACAACTAGGACAATATCAGTCGCTATGGAGGGTGACAATATGTATGGGTACATATTCATACCATGTAGGGTAACTAAATAGACGGTTATGCTGTTTAGTCCATCTAGCTACAATGCTCCGCACTGTGTATACGTACACTACCGTTCAAAAGTTTGGGGTCACCCAGACAATTATTTTGTGTTTTCCATGAAAAGTCACACTTATTTACCACCATGAGTTGTAAAATGAATAGAAAATATAGTCAAGACATTGACAAGGTTAGAAATAATGATTTGTATTTGAAATAATAATTTTTTCCTTCAAACTTTGCTTTCGTCAAAGAATCCTCCATTTGCAGCAATTACAGCATTGCAGACCTAACATGATTGCACAAGGGTTTTTTTAATCATCCATTAGCCTTCTGACACAATGAGCAAACACACTGTACCATTAGAACACTGGAGTGATAGTTGCTGGAAATGGGCCTCTATACACCTATCTAGATATTGCACCAAAAACCAGACATTTGCAACTAGAATAGTCATTTACCACATTAGCAATGTACAGAGTGTATTTCTGATTAGTTTAAAGTTATCTTCATTGAAAAAAAGTGCTTTTCTTTCAAAAATAAGGACATTTCTAAGTGACCCCAAACTTTTGAACGGCAGTGTATATATTTATATATTTATGTGTACATATGTACACTGCTCAAAAAAATAAAAGGAACACTTTGAAAACACATCAGATTTTAATGGGAAAAAATAAGCTGGATATCTACACTGATATGGACTGGATAATGTGTTAAGAATGAAAAGATGCCACATCTTTTGATGGAAATGAAAATTATCAACCTACAACCTACAGAGGGCTGAATTCAAAACACCCCAAAACTTACTCAGATTAAAAAGTGTTCCTTTTATTTTTTTGAGCAGTATATATTCACTGCTTTTATTTTCTTATCTTCTAAATCATTGCTCTGAGTGTTGCTATCCCTGTGCTGTTGCAATCCTGGAATTTCCCCATTGTGGGACTAATAAAGGCTTATCTTATCTTATCTTATTTGAGGTACCTCAGCCTCCAGCAGCCATTCCCTAATGATGCGACCTTGATGAGCTGGAGCATTGTCGTCCATGAAGATGAAATTAGGCCTGTGTTGTTCATGCAGGGGCACAATGACTGGATTAATGATGTTATTCAGGTAGTATTGGCTTGTCACTGTACCATTCACAAGGTGTAGGGCAGTTCTGTATTGACTAGACACACGTGCTCAGACTGTAACACCACCACCACTAAAGACTTGTCTGGTGACGACAGTGGTTGATACATAGCGCTGGTCCTCAAGCACCCTCAAGAACCCTCTGATACATGGTAGAATTCATGGTGGATTCTATGATGGTGAGGTGGCCAAGTCCCGCTGCAGCAAAGCACCCCCAAACCGTGACACTTTCACCTCCATGCTTCACAGTTGGTATGAGGATCTTTTCCTATAATGCTGTATTTGGTCTACGCCAAACACATCCTCTGTTTTGGTGTCCAAATAATTCAATTTTAGACTCATCTGTCCAAAGAACATTATTCCAGAAGCCCTGGTCTTTGTCTGGGCTGTCTCTGGCAAACTTCAGTCTAGCCTTCATGTTTCTCTTAGAGAGCAAAGATGTCCTCCTTGCACGACTCCCATGCAAGTTAAACTTGTGCAGTCTCTTTCTGATTGTAGAGGTATGCACTTTCACATCAACAGTAGCAAAAGCCTGCTGTTGGTCCCGTGATGACATTTTAGGGATTTTGGAGACTTCTTTTAGCATCTTGCAGTCTGCTCTCGGGGTGAACTTGCTTGGACGGCCAGACCTGGTTTATGTTGCCACTATTTCCACCATTAACGTGACCTATAACCTGTACAACCCAACTGAAAAACAAACTGAAATCTTTTAAGAGGAAAAATAAAAAACTTACAATAACCTGGTTGCATAAATATGCACACCCTGTTATAACTGGGGATGTGGCTGTGTTCAGAATTAACCAATCACATTCAAACTCATGTTAAATGGGAGTCAGCACACACCTGCCACCATTTAAAATGCCTCTGATTAACCCCAAATAAAGTTCAGCTGTTCTAGTAGGCTTTTCCTGACATTTTTGTAGTCACATCTTACAGCACAAGCCATGGTCCACAGAGCTTCAAAAGCATCAAACGGATCTCATTGTTCAAAGGTATCAGTCAGGAGAAGGGTACAAAAGACTCTCCAAGACATTAAATATACCATGAAACAAAGTGAAGACAGTCATCATCAAGTGGAGAAAATATGGCACAACAGTGACATTACCAAGAACTGGACGTCCTTCCAAAATTAATGAAAAGATGAGCAGAAAACTAATCAGGGAGGCTGCCAAGAGGCTGCCAGCAACACTGAAGGAGCTGCAGGAATTTCTGGCAAGTATTGGCTATTTAGTACATGTGACAACAACCTCCTGTCTTCTTCATATGTCTGGGCTATGGGGTAGGGTGGCAAGATGGAAGCCTTATCTCATGAAGAAAAACATCCAAGCCAGGCGACATTTTGCAAAAACGCACTTGAAATCTCCTAAACCCATGTGGGAAAATGTGTTATGGTCCGGTGAAACCAAGGTTGAACTTTTTGACCATAACTCCAAAAGGAATATTGGGTGTAAACACAACATTGCTCATCACCAAAAGAACACCATACCAACAGTGAAGCATGGTGGTGGCAGCATCATGCTTTGGGGTTGTTTACCTTCACCTTGAACTGGGGACTTAGTTAAGGTGGAGGGAATTATGAACAGTTCCAAATACCAGTCAGTGTTGGCACAAAACCTTCAGGTTTCTGCTAGAAAGCTGAAGATGAAGAGGAAGTGTGGAAGCTTAGCTTAAGCCACTATCAAATAAACGACCGAACAACCTTCTTCTTCCTTTAGCGGTTTAATAGCGGTCTGTACATTCTTACAGGACAATTGCATGGCATAAACTGTCTGTCATCATCTAACTAGCAGTGAGCTACTAGCCACTCTATTTTCCTTTTTTTCTGGCTCTAAAGGCTCAACTTAACCTTAGCTTGAACAGTACTGCCACCATGTGGTCAAAGGTGGTCAGAGAAAACACATGAATGAATAAATTCAGTATGTTATATCTGAAACACAACAATAATATTAACTGTTTTTCTCAATTATTTAAAATAAATTAATGAAATGAATTACTGCACTTTTAACTGGAATTCAACAATAGCGGCGGTAAGCAGCAAAGCTAACAGTGAAGGAGCTAACTAAAGCCCCAGCCGGATCTGAGTTCAGCTGGACCAGATACTGGCAGCACCAGTGGAAATTATCCTGCTATCATCAGGCCATTAAAAATGCCACCAAAGAAAGAGGAAATGGAAGAGATTAAAAAAATCTCTGAACTTCATGTCAGAAGAACTCACCAAAGTGGCCAATCAACAGTCCAAACTATTAGAGCTAATGGAGGAAGTCCGGGAGCTGAAATTAACAATTAATGAAAGAGACAAAAAAATTGCACACTTGAAGCAATGCATCGAGGATCTTGAACAATATACTCGTATGTATGATTTAATCATTAGTGGACTAGACATTAAATATCAATCATATGCTCATGCTACAGCAGGATTGAGAGGAGAGGATGCTCCCCTGAGTGAATCAGTCTCCCTGGAAAACCAGGTGCTTCAGTTCCTTGAAAGCAGAAACATAAAGGTTGAAGTAAATGCAATTTCAGTCTGCCATACACTACCCAGAAAGGATAATAAAACAAAGATATCAATTGTGATGCACTTTGTGAACAGAAGAGTAAAAAAATGACATTGAGGCAGGCCAGAAAACTGCAGGGAACAGAAGTTTACTTAAATGAACATTTAACAAAGACTAATGCTGAAATAGCACAACAAGCACAGATGCTGAAAAGACAAAACAAGATACAGGCAACATGGACAAGCAACTGTAGAGTCTGGATTAAACTAAATGGAACACCTGAAGAAGCAAAGGCCATAATGGTAAGAGATCTCGCTGACTTAAATAAATATAAATGAATACTGATCAAGAAAATTAAGAGACTACAGTAATCCATATCTACACACATGGCAAGAACAGTCCTTTTGTGACATAATATGATAATGTACTTAACCTCTTGCACTCCGGTGTACCGCGGGCGGTCGCGTCTCTGTGCGTCTCTGTGCGTCCTAGTGCACACTGAAAAAAAAAAAAAAAGCTGCATTTCCGTTCTTCCACTACAGACACAGCCGCGAACAGAAAGCCAAAGGAGTGCTTTGATTGGTTTAGATGTGATTGACCTCTCATTCGACTAATAAGAGCTTTGAATTGGGTTTCTGAAACCTTGAAGAACCAATGACTGAAAACCTAGCAAGAAGGACCCGCCTACCAACGGCTGCGAATACAGCGAGCCAATTGAAGCACAGAAGTTCGAAAGTGTGCGTCCCTTGCGTTAAATCTGTTTTGTGTAAGGCTGGGTGACACACATGCGTTCGCCAGTCTTTTTTTCTTACTACTGTTCTTATTTGTTTTGAAAAATCGTTCGCCAAAACCGCAATCATGGAAGCGCAAAACCGCAATAATGGAATTATGGTTTGACCGGGTCGCATGACCAGAACCACGAGTCCGTAACAAGTGGACCAGCGTCATGTTCGTCTGACAATGAGGAAGAGAAGTTCGCCAGCGACACTGCTGTTGTGGACAGGTAAGTGTTATAAGCTAAATTATTCTTTATCCCTGAAAATTGTAATCAAAATGACTTTTGACCGATCGGTAAATTACAACTGTGCGTCATCGCCACATGACGGACCGGTCCGTGCGCCGCGTCCGGACCGTGAACGCCCCCCCCCCCCCCGCTACTCTTCTGTGGCGGATTGCAGATATTATTGCAGATATTTTAGTACAACTGTGCGTAGTAGACCGCGGCGCACCGTCCCCGCTTTCCGTCATGTAGCGATGGGCGATGTCCGTCCTCTGTAGCGGGGGTGGGGTGGTGGTGGTGGGAGTTGTTATCTTCTACATTACAGATATTTTAGTATAATTTTTAGTGCACTGTAGGTTATTTTTTCTTGTAAAAAAAAGCCACACATTTTTTACGTGGCATGCTTCTTTGTGTGTGGGAACTTGTTTGTTCATTCATTCATTCATGAAGCTTCAATATAGAAGCTTCACCTTTCATTAGAGCCCAAGATGAAGCTTCTATATTGAATCATTCAAAAGTTACAGACGTTTTTCCAAACTGTGCCATTTGGCACAATTTGGCACAGTTCAAAAACGCCTGGGAACAACCTAAGAAAAAAGCTGTGTAATATATTCATTTTTTGTGGTATTGTTACAAAATTTTGACCTCAGCTGGATAACACTTGGTTCTACATTTCTGTTGCATTTTCCAGCCCGGATCTGACAGCTGTGTGTTATTTGCAAGCATTTGTATCCAAAAAAACACCCAGGCGAAATTTATTTTCTTCAAGTTCACTATGTTTAGATGACTGTTACTCAGTGGCAGGAGCACTTCGAGAGATTATGACTGTTTTGCCAAAAAATTCAAAGTGTTTTCTTTTAAATGAGACCAACCCCATGAAGATGCTGCAAAGGGTTGAAGAACAGCTTTTGATTTACTTTGGGTACGTTATTTTTAGGCGTTTTTAGGGAAATTGACCAGAGTGCAAGGGGTTAAACAAACAAAAAACAAAACCTCATGACTGACTTGAGTAGAAATCAATCATCCCCAACTGGAGGAAGTCATTTGACCCAGAGAGAGGAAATTCAGACACTGAAAACATCTCATTATGCTGAGCATAAACTACAAGAAATGGAGAATGATATTGATCCTGATAACCTTTTCTTCAATAACATTCATAATCACTGTGAATATTACAGTGAAAAGCAATTCAAAAGTCAAGTTCAAGTAGATGGCAAACTATCAATAATACACTAACAGCAGAAGTCTTAAAAACTTTCCACAGATTTAGGACTATTTAAAACAACTTGGCTCAATGAAGACCAGGCTTCTTTGATGGCAATAGAGGGATATCAGATGTTTCATATTAACAGATCTCAAAAAAAGGGTGGTGGTGGTGTTGCACTGTATATTGATGAATTGTATAGGTGTAAACTTGTGAATGGAATGTCCTTTGCATTACCAGGTATTCTAGAATGTGTTACTGTTGAGATTGACCAAGATAAAAAAAAAAAAAAATCTAATTATAAGTTATATATATAGAATGCCGGGAACTTGCATCGAGGCATTCAGAGATAAGTTAGTAGAGCTGTACAATAATATAACCAATAAGAAAATGGTTGTAATCTGTGGAGGCTTCAGTACTGATTAATGAAATCCATTTTAACAAAATGCAACTACAGAGCTCATGAATTCTATGTACAGTATGAGTCTATATCCCACAATAACACATCCTAGTAGAATCACAGTCCACACTGCTACACTTATTGACAATTTGTTAACATTATTGAAAAGAAAAGAGAAAGCGGATTACAGTGATCCCTCACTTATCGCGTTTAATGGGGACCAGAACCGACCGCGAAAAGTGAAAAACCGCGAAGTAGCGTTAACCCCCCCCCCCCCCAAGGGCGTCACAAGCACTATTTTGCACAAAAAGGCACAAGAGAACAGCGAAAAGTGCCACTAAGCAACACGAGCGATAAAGAACAATGAATGCGGTCTTCCTTCGCTGGGTATGGGCGCTCGGCAGGGAGAGAAGCTGGGTAAAACGTCTCGGCCAATCAGCTTGCGAGGTAAAACGTCTCGGCCAATCAGCTTGCGAGATTCCCGAGCGGTGAAGAGGTGGGCGGAGAGGAGTGGAGCAGTGGTCAGAGAGGTGGATTTTGAGTTGTGCGGGCTCTCCGTGTTGATACCTGATGTTCTAATGTAGTCTCCCTGCCTTCTGCTAGCGCCCGGGCAACTTTCGTGCCATTTTTTCTCAATTTTGAATTTTTTGATGAATATTTTTGAAAAATCCGCGATGCACTGAGGGCGCGAAAGGTAAAACGCGAAGTAGCGAGGGATCACTGTATTGCTAAATGACATAAATAACCATCTGCCAGTCTTGGCACTTACCCATGGCCACACGGGGGCCAATACAGGGGAAAAAAAACAACAACAACATAAAAACCTTTAAAATTATTCAGCTATAAATCACAAAATGCAATCAGTTCTTTTAAAGAAGACCTGCTGAAGCAAGACTGGACAAAAGTTTATGTATCAGATGTAAATGAAGCCTATGATACATTCATGAACATTGTAACCGCTCTTTATGAAAAAAAAATTGTCCACTAGTAAAGAGAATGTTTAAACAGAAATTTGTCGACAAGCCATGGTTAACCAAAGGATTACAAAAACCGTGTAGAAAGAAAAAAAATCATTATATAAACTTTTCTCAAGAAAAGGACAAAAGAAGCAGAGCAGCAGTATAAAACATACAAAAGTAAGTTAATATATACTGTATAATGAGATGTAATAAAAAAGACTATTACAGTAAAGAACTGGAGAAAAATGAAGATAATACTAAAAATACATGGATAATATTTAACAATATTCTTGGAAATAAAATCAGAAATACAAGCTACTCAACCCAACCAATCTTTCAGAAAAAAATGACTCAAGAGTATGAATACAGACTCATCTGCAGATAAATATCATAATTTTTTTCTTAACATTGGTCCTAATTTGGCTTGAGAAATACCCATTACGGCACCTACAGGTGATACAATATGCAAAACCATTGCTATAAAAGACTCCATCTTCATAAAGAACACAGATGAGAGAGAGGTCATTGAAAACCGTTAAATCGTTTAAAAGTAAAACATCTACAGATTGTGACTGTGACGCATTTCTTCTCTTCTCCTCTCCCTTCTCCCTTCTCCTCCTCCCCTTACTGATCCCAGCTTGCTGTGTACTGTCTGTGTCTCGCTCTTCTTCTGCTGCATCTCGACCCAAACGGAAATTATGGAAATTATGGAATTGAGCTGGGCTTTAATGCTATTGACACCACTTTTTAACAGGAAATCGGGCCAGGGGGAGCCCAAGTGGAGAGACTCATGGAACAATTGGAACTCGTGTCTGCGTGATTCGATTGAAGATGTGGAAGACATCTACCTGTTTTGGCTTCATGATCACAGGATTTCTGCTGATTGGCCTTGGAGTTTTCCTGGTGTATCGAAAATTAAAGAAGTTGGAAGAGCTAATCAAAATGCGGACCCGGCGAAGCTCCTCCAATAATTCGACCAGCTGGGGGGAGCACTGATAGTGGCAATGGTGAACTGAATTGGAAAGGTGGGATACATCTCGGAGTCGCTGGGTGTTCTCCAGGGAATGATTTTAAAGCCTGTGAATGTTAATTTAAATTGTGATGCACAGAATCGCATGAGAGAGGAAATTTCTATGCTCTAAGTGAACTGTGCCTATCAGGCCTTGATTCGGCGCCCTTAAGATTTCATTCCTCCTGGAGGAAGATAAGGCAGAAGGGAGTTTTGGCTTGGCTTCTCCCTAACCCAAACACACTGGTGTGCAGTAATCTGAACTCTCAAGGACAGCGTCATGTGACTAGCATGGAATTTACCATCGGACATGCACTGAGAGATGAACTCTTGTGGACATGCTATCTATGTTTTAGGACACTAAAGACATAACATCTAAACCACATGTGTCAAAGTCAAGGCCCGCGGGCCGGATAAATTATCTATGGCCCCCAGAATGATATTTGATTAGTATTAGTACTGGCCCACAGGCCGCAGCCGCCTGCTGGCATTTTGAATGCATCAATACTTCATTTCCCACAATGCAACAATAGCCCGCGAACTCACTGCAGTGCTGTGAGCGGGCCTCGGCTTCATTATTCATCATCGGGCTGCCTTGGGAAAAACTCGTGGGATTGACAACAGACGGAGCACCCGTGATGTGTGGACACAGGAGTGGATTGGTGGCAAGAATGCGTGAGAGGATGCCGGACGAAAAGGTCTCAGGTGAGCTGACAGCTTATCACTGCATAATACACCAGGAGTCGTTGTGTGGTAAAGCCTTGAAAATGGAGCATGTAATGAGTGTCATAACGCGTGCAGTTAACTTCATCAGAGCCAAAGGTTTAAATCACCGCCAGTTCAAGGCATTTCTGGGCGAGTTAGACACAGAGTATGGTGACGTGCCCTATCACAGATGTGCGATGGCTAAGCCAGGGAAAGGTGCTGCAAAGATGTTTCGAGCTGCGTGAGGAGATCTGTCTGTTCATGGAAAGCAAAGGAAAAGACACAACAGAGCTCCGAGATGAAACATTTATGTGTGAAATGGCGTTTCTGTGCGACATCACAAGCTATTTGAATGTGTTGAACCTGCAGCTGCAGGGACGGGGGCGTGTCATCTCTGATATGTACAGTACGGTGAAGGCGTTTAAAACCAAGCTGAGTCTGTGGGAGACGCAGATGAGGAAAAAAACTTGAGCCACTTTTCCAGCTGTAAGATCATGAAAGAGAAGCTGTCTACCGCTGTGTTTCCGAGTGCACAGTTTGCTGATAAACTCAACATACTCGGCGGCGATTTGCTGACTTTGAAGCCCAAAAAAGCAGGTTTGAACTGCTCTCCAGTCCTTTTGGAGTTGACGTGGAAAGCGCACCACCAAACCCACAAATGGAGTTGATTGAGCTCCAGTGCAATGACACACTGAGGGAAAAGTATGAGAGTGTGGGTGCTGCTGAGTTTGCACGTTTCATCCCTGACACAATGCCTCAGCTGCGCATTCAAGTTGCTCAGACGCTGTCTATGTTTGGCAGCACATACCTGTGTGAACAACTGTTCTCTTTGATGAAGCTAAACAAAACATCACACAGGAGCCATCTTACTGATGAACACCTTCATTCAAGCCTGAGGATTTCCTCAGCTCAGAGCCTGACCCCCAACATTAATGAACTTGTACAAAAGAGGAGACACTACCAAGTATCAGGCTTAGCCTCAGACAAGTGAGCATCACAGAACATTAACGTCTTTCTAGTTTTTAATTCAGTTAAATTTTTACATTTGTTTCTACAAGACGTGATTTTTCTTTGAAGGAAGTATTATTTTGTCTGTGTGCCATAGATTTTGTATTTTATCTTATTGTATTTTATTTATTTATATTCATTTTTCAGTTAATGGACTCAGAGAAAATTGCAGATAGGAGCCATGAGAAAGAATGGAACTGATTTGATTTATTTTTTTTATTTTCTCATTTTACTATTTGAAAGCAGTAATTGCTAGGATCAGAGCAGCACAATATTGCATTTTCAGTTTTTAATCCTGCAATTTCATTTCTGCATTAATCTTAATATTAAGAAACATTTTATTTTTGAAGGACATTTACTTTTTTGCTGTTTGCCTGTTGAAAATGTTTTCCCTTGAAATAACTGACAGAACCATAAGAAAATATTTCTTTATTCATTTAATGTACAGGACATGCAATTTTTCTTTGAAGAAAGTTTGTTTTTGTCTGTGAGCCTGTTAAAAAATGTTTTCACTTGAAATTACTGACAGAGCCATAAAAATATTGGATTATTCATTCAGTCATTAAATAATATACAGTACACTGTGTTGGGTCTTGGTTCAAAAGGCTATTTGTAATCATTTCAATATGTTTTAATAAACATTCAACCATTTCGGCCCTCGGCTTGTAACAGATTTGGTTTTTTGGCCCTCTGTGTATTTGACTTTGACATCCCTGATCTAAACGTTGCTCAGGAGAGGATTTTTGCTGTTCACCAGTAACTGATACACACACTGCATACAACATTACATGACTGATACACATACACTGACACACACACACACACACACACACACTGTCTCTCTCAACTTGCTTTGTTAACGTGTGTATTGTAACTTGTCTGCTAAGTGTGCATTGAGGGTTTTTTTTCCTATGTGATCATAATCTTGCTCATTCGAGCGCTATTCTGATAACTATGGTTTTTTTTCTCTCTGCCCAATGTGTCATCCCCTCCCCCTTCCCCTCTTTACCCCCCACTGTATGATGAGGCGCCTTGCATGGCTGCCGCGTCATTAGGAAGCGCTTACCGAGCGCGCCTAATGTCAAGTCAAATTCCTCGTATGTGTAAACATTGCTTGGCAATAAAGCTCATTCTGATTCTGATTCTGATGGTATTGACATGCTTTCAGTCAAAACTATCATCAAATGCATAGTGAAGTTACACCGACATATATGTGCAACCTGTTTCTCCAAATGGGTATATTTCCCTGTGCAATGAAAATAGCCAAAGTAATTCCGACATACAAGACGGGTGACAGAGGGCAATTTTCAAACTATAGGCCTATTTCACTATTGCCACAATTTTCAAAGATACTCAAAAAAATATTCTACGAGAGAATTGACAACTTTACAATAAAGAATAATTTATTGTGTGAACAGCAATACAGGTTTAGACACAAGAGGACAACTGCAGTTGCTCTAATGGAATTTATTGAAAAAATATCAACTGCTGTAGAAAATAAAGAGTATTCAGTCGGGTATTCTTGGATTTATAAAAAGCATTTGATATGATGGATCATAAATTATTGTTCAAGAAACTACAAAATTATGGTATTAGGGGTAGCACTGTCCTGGTATGTAGTTACTTAGAGAATATATAACAGTCTGTATGTGTACGTATCAAAAACTCAGTTACTGAAGGTTACTTGTGGAGTCCCACAAGGTTCAGTTTTTGGGGCCATTGTTATTCAACCTGTATATAAATGATATACAGTGGGGCAAAAAAGTATTTAGTCAGCCACCAATTGTGCAAGTTCTCCCACTTAAAAGATG
This sequence comes from Pholidichthys leucotaenia, assembly GCA_020510985.1. Lineage (NCBI taxonomy): Eukaryota > Metazoa > Chordata > Actinopteri > Cichliformes > Pholidichthyidae > Pholidichthys > Pholidichthys leucotaenia. The sequence goes on along the minus strand of CM035840.1, from coordinate 326,586,722 downwards.
AGAGAGGTCTCCAATTTTCATCATAGATATACCTCAACTATGAGAGACAAAATGAGAAAAAAAAAAAAAATCCAGAAAATCCCATTGTCTGATTTTTAAAGAATTTATTTGCAAATTATGGTGGAAAATAAATATTTGGTCACCTACAAACAAGCAAGATTTCTGGCTCTCACAGACCTGTAACTTCTTCTTTAAGAGGCTCCTCTGTTCTCCACTTGCTACCTGTATTAATGGCACCTGTTTGAACTTGTTATCAGTATAAAAGACACCTGTCCACAACCTCAAACAGTCACACTGCAAATTTTCCAATACTTGGTAAGATTTAAAATCTTGTTTTTAGACATGCAAGATAATTCCTCTAATTTTAAGATTTTGTTACTTATTTTAAGCCCTTGACTTTGTAGTATAGTCTTATTATTAGATAAAGCCACTATCATTTGACTTATCTAGTTCAGAAATCTTAAAACAGTATATATAAGACTTAAAATAAGATATTGTTGATGTCAACACTGAATTGCTTAATTTAAGATTATGGAACATCTAAAAACTCTTGATTTAAGAAAAAATAATTATACTCAATAGGTTGGCTGACTTAAAGGGTAACAAAAAGCAATTTATGAGAATATTTGCAGTATATTAGTGTCATTTTCATTGTGTCAGTGTCTTGGCTTACATAATACTTAATTGTGGAAGAAAATGGCTAGAGACCAACTGTCTTATGCAGGAGAAGTTTATTTACCAGCATAGTATGAGACAGAGACATGAGCTCAAGACATTGTATTGGCCATTCAAGTCAAAACATAAGGCACCTTAAACAATATTTTGGTCATACAACACAGGCCATACAGTGTGACTTCAACATAATGCATGGCAAAATATATGTCTTACTAATTTGGCTATTTCCATCATTACCATACATATTCCAATTTCAATCCAGGAAGGTGAGTAACTTCAGGCTATTTTGCATTAGAACACTAACAATGTCAATAACAGTAAAGGAACATACAGCTTTAAAAAACAAAGCTTTATAAAAGTTTTATAGTAAATTTTCAACAAATAAAACTACTTGCAGTTAGAAAAAGTTACCACTTTTAAGGACCAGCAACAAGCCAGCACCTGGCTAGACCACAGGATGATTTCTCTGGCCAATAATAATCATCAATACCACAATAAATCCAAAACTCTGAACTATGCCCATGTACTGCATTGATGTGGCTGAGTAGTACCTTGAGTGACAAAGCAACAAATAATAGACAAATCATGCATCTCCACACCGCCATGGCTCCGAAGTTTTCGTGTTTTCCGTTGTTTGCGCATGCGCAATGCCACCAGAATGAGCGCGCAGTGGTGTGCAAGTCACTTCGAAGTCGAGCCTTGTTTGACTACAGAGAGGACTGACTTTGATTTGAATTTCTCTCTTCAGCACAGAGTGTGAAGGTCAGTATCATAATATTTCTGCAAACATAGATATATCTGCAATTTGCATTGGTACAGAGACAGTGCTATCAAACGCATAATGCTATTTATGGTTCGTGCTAGCTCACGCTAACATGCGCTAGCTCACGCTAGCTTAGTTAGCTAACATTATTTTTTTTACCTGCATATTTTAACTCTGGTCATTTCTCTAGGTTCTGTTTAACACTTTGAGTTGTGTAGAACATCAGAATGGATGGGCTGGATGCCAGTATACGCTCAGTGTTGGAGGATAAGTGGTTGTTTAACTTATATTTTAGCAGTTAGCTTAGCATTAGCCGACTCGTGTTAGCAGCAAAAACCCACCATGAATCTCGACGTTGCCTTTCAGAAGAAATGTGATTCAAAGCCAGGGATAATTTTTGGTTGTTTTAACTTCTTAGCCAACAAATGTCTGTTTTATTATTAAGGCTTGAATGTTTTTTTTTATTCCAAACATGTGATATTTTTTTCTACAGTAATTTTCTCTAGTATTTTAAGATAAAAATGTATGTAGTGGTCAGCCACAATAAAACGGTTCACTCTGGGTTTTAAAGACTTGGTAAAGACTGAAGTTTTGTTCTTTCTGTGCAACAATAATATGTATTTTTTCCTAAATGCTCACTACGTAATGAAAATTTACATTCAGTAAGCACCATCTACTATATAGGTATAAGTATGTGGACACAAATTTCAAATACAACAAATGCATTAATAGACATGCTAGGTGGAAAGACCTTGGACCCCCCTTTAAAGTAAAAAAAAAAGAATTATGTGATTATGTTCAGTATGAAGAGAGTGATGGTGTTTTTTGTGTCTGAAATGGGCACCTTCTTTTGTCCCATTATTTCCATGAAAACAATAGAAATGAGTGTGACCAAAAACGAGTGTTTTCACAAAAATGCCCATAACTTTTTTAATAGATATCTTAATGAAATTTTCCGTGTATATAGATTTAACAGAGGTCATTTGAGTTCACGTATCTAAACCAAATTTACAAGTGCACAGTAATAATACTCATAACAATAATAATTATTATTATTTTGTTCATTTAAAGTATGGAGTTTGAGTTTAATTATTATGTTGCCAGCTATGCAAGTGGATAGAATAAATAATACTCATGTTGGAGGACAGAAAGACGAAACAAAAAAGCAGAGCTGAAGGTGTGTTTCAATCCCTTGCAAATGCATCCTACGCGGTTGTCTGCACTTGTACTGGGGTGATTTCCAGGAGTTATACAAATTTCTGCAGAGTACAGACAGCCATGAAACGTCTTACAACACACAACTAATAGATATTCTTTGTGTCCATCTACCTTTCAGAAGTGGCCAAAGTGTTTAAACACCGGTTTGTTGACGCTAAACGTACCATTTCGTAAAAACCACAGTTGCGGAATATATGGTGCTTGATTGGCATTTTATGAACACGGGCCTGAAGGTAAAAAAGACTAGCTGAAAAAAAGCTGAGATTCCTAGGGTCAGCCGTTGAATACAGCTAATTTACCGACCCCACTCAAAACTATCAGGTGAAACACTGCTCACAGCGCTCTGGGGCAATATGATGGCTGCAGTGTTTTGATTTGTCCACATACCTACTAAATATCAATCAAACAGTAAAATTATGAGCGTTCCTTATTTATCTACGTGCAAGCTTTTCAACTCTTTGTGACATTTAACCCTTATTTGTATATTAGAAGAAAAATATGCATTGAATGTGCTTGGGTTAGCGCCCCTTATTAACATCATACATTTAAAACATGGTATTATATACATGTTTTGTTCTTTTGCTTAACAGCTGCCAACATTGATGAGGAGTCTCTGGCAACTATCAATCGTGACGACCTGAGGGACTTATTCCCTGGTGCTGAAAATTTCTTTCAACGCAAGAAGCTTTGGGATTGCATCAGTCAAATGGTGTAGTAAAGTTTTTAACCATTTCAACATTTTGTACTGCATAATTTGTTGCCCATGCTTAATCCTTTTTTGCCTCCTCCAATACTACTACAGCAAAGACCTGTTGAGCAGGTTGCCAACACTGCTGGGAGTCCCAACACTACGTCAGGTGAAGTTTTACCATCAACCAGTCCTGTGCCACCATGCCAGCTAAAAAGTTCCTCTCCCATGCCTGAAAATGATAAAACCATAAAACTGCCAGACCCACCTGAATATGTATTGTACACCAATTCAGAGTTGGAAATGGTGCGCAGCCAGTACTTTTCATTGCTCCGCAATGGAAATGTTAAAGACTAAGATGTCTAAGGAGCTCTGCTGTAGACTTGTCCGCAACACTGTCACCAGCATGGTTGCCATTCTGCGTGCCAGTCCAATGGGGAAAGAAGTGAAATACCCTTCCAAACTTGAAATTCGGGCAATGGCACAAAAAATTGTTGACTATTACCCAATGTTGCGAGACGCTGACCAGCATATGCCACATGTGAGTATTTATTTTCCATATAAGGGAAAACTTGAAACTATCAGTCTTTGTCTTATCTTGATTTTTACAATCACAGTTGACTATCTACACCAAGTTGTTCAAGCGACTACAAAATATGAGATCTCCAAAGAAGATGCAAGGTTCTATGCCACAACGAGGTAAAGCAAAAAAGACACTGTTTTGCTCAAACTACACTGAAGATGGAGCAGAAAGTGACATCAGCGGTGAGACTAAAGCCTGTTTTCCACTAGCCCAGCACACCTCGGTACGGCTCGATTCACTTCAGTACGGCTCGGAATGCTTCTGTCTCCATTAGAACTCAGAACTCAGAACTCACAAAAGATTTATTGCCAAGTACATTCACAGTAAATAACTGATAAATATACGAGGGATTTGACTTGACACTGAGAACGACATAGTTGACATTTTCAGTGACGCGGCAGCGTCGGTGACGCGCCTGTCAGCAGAATGGGAACAGGAAGCAATGGGGGAGAAAAAGGATAAACACAATAGGAGAGAGAAAAAAAGCATTGTTTGTCAGAATACAGTTCATATATATGATCAATATTATGATTACAAGAAAAAAACTCTCAATGCACAAATAGCAGACAATAGAATCCATACAATGACACAAAGAGAGCAGTGAATGAGTAATCTTCACGTCAGTATAGTGAGTCAGTGTGAGTGAAGGTGTTGAGTGAGGGTGTTGATATCAGTTAAGGACAACAAAGTCTCTTCAGCAGCAGATGTTTTGTCTGGGCCGTCTGGGCAAAGGCGCGTGTCCTTGGCACGGCAGATGGAATGGTTTGCCAGACAGCTGGCTGTCCTTGAGAGTCAAATGCTGCCCGCCATGTTATGAAAAACAAATAAAACTGAAGATAATCTGGAGGACTGTGAGCTAAGGGCGTCAAAACAGGTCGAATAGCACTGACTTCAGAGAAAAAACTTTATATTCTCTTACAGATTCAGTGCTCAAATCCTTCATGGCTGGACGTTGAAATTATCATGGACGGCTCTCAGCGTGATCGTGATGTAATCCATCTTCCTAGACAGTTCTCCATTAGCCGCTGTCAGAGTCCTGCCCAGTTGGTCAAGTTGATGGTTAAGCCTCGCCGGGTCTGCTTTTTGATAGGCTCGATCCATCTTCTTCAATTTGCGGTACACCAGAACAATCCCAGATCCAATCAGTAAAATTCCGATGACCATTGCTACGAAGAGGTATAAATCTTCAACATCTTCGATAGAGAGATCACACAGGCACAAGAGTTTCCAATTACTTGTGTCCTTCAAATAACCCGCGGCCGCTGTACCTGCGGGGCAAATCGGCTCCCCCGGGCCACTTTTCCTCGTTGAAAAAACAGTGTCAATTGCATTCAAAGCCCAGCTTATTAAATCCATAATTTCGTTTGATAATCAGCAGTAAGGGCACGCAGACAGACAATAGCAAGCTGGGATCCAGTCAGTTAGGGAAGGAAGAGATAAGAAGCCGGAGCTGGGAGGAAAAGCGTCTGCTCTCTTTGGAGGGCGGAAGTTAAGAGTTGTGCGGTGTTGTGCTTGTGCTGTGCTTGTGCAGCATGGTGTTGTGCTTGTGCTGTGATGGTTTGTGTTAGGAGGTTTTAGAAGCGAGGCGGCGCCAGACTCCCAGCGAGGCGGGGCCACACTCCCGTGACGTTACGCACCCGACTGAGTCCTTATTTACACGAGACAAAAAATGGAGGATCCAAGGATTATTGCCTTGCTCGCTCTGTGGTTTTATCTCACAATTAAGTCCAGAGAGTTTAACCAGAGAAGACATTTACATATACTTGTACCTACTTTGACTTGTAAGCTTCATCAGTCTCTCCTGCTGCATTTTAAAGTCCAACTGTGCAACTTCTTATAAGTTAACATAAAAAATTTACCCAAAGTTTATAAATTGATCATGTGGTGCTAATTTTTTATGATATTTCAATAAAAAGAACAGAAAGCTTACAAAAATATTTGTTTTTTGGTCTAGTTAAAAATTACATTACCTTTACAATGGTTGACCCCTGACAGGATGATCAGCATAATTTTCATCAGACTAGGCAATGGAATTTCTATGTAATTATACTGTTTTATAATTCAGTGTTATAACAGACAAACCACACTTTCCAAAACAATTCCATTTTATTATATACAAAATATTAAAATTAAAAAAAACTTTGCAACACAACATGAAGGTTAATCGACATTTTATACACGCCGACCACTGAGTGCCTCTACACCAGCTTCCCAAACTGGGTCAGGAAGGCTCGGTTGAATGAAGCCGTCTCTGCCTGCTCTGGTTCAGGAAGGCTCGGTTGAATGAATCCGGGCAGGCTGGCACGGCGAACGCGTGGGATGATTCTACAAGGAAAATGCACACAATAAAATACAGCACGAAAGTGCAAGATATACAGAAAAGACAATAGTTTTTAACAAGATTACATAAGCTTATTTCAGCGTATTGTTCACATGAATAATTAAAATAAAAGCTTTAGTCCGCAGTGTGCTGCAATAAAGCAGCGATCATCATCCACAAATGAACAGCTTTTTTATTGCATAAATAAACTGAGCGTCTTACCGAATATATTTGCGAAAAAACGCACAATAAAAAAAAATTAATACTCACCGTTAAAGGACTCCGATGTCGAGACCTCCCGGTATATTTTTTCATTCCGGGTGGCTCCGTCTAACTCGCGCTGGATACGTTCGTCTGACAATGCAGTGACCAGACACTGCACCTCCTTATTGGTCCATGGAACACCCTTATTACGCGAAGCCATTTTTGATAGAGAATAAATGAAAATAGCACAGCAATACACTGAAAAGAAACCGCCAACAGTAGTTGCGTGCTGAGTAATGGCGGTCGTGAAGATTCTTTTTTTTTTTTTTTTTTCAAAAACTTTATTGAGAAGGTCGTGAAGATTCAGTAGAAGAGGAGGAGGAGAGGGGTGGTTACAACCTGACCAATCAGCGCCGGTTACGACCTGACCAATCAGCGGCGACCAGTCTGTTAACGTCACAACACGGCACAGCTCAGCACTGCTGTACCCTGCCCTGGAGCGGGGCTGAGAATCGCGGCTGTTAAACCGTGTTGGGGCTTGTGGAAAAGCGTATAAAGCGTGCTGAGCCGTCCCATGTCGCACTAAAGCGTGCTAGTGAAAAAGGGCCTTTAGTGACGTGAGCGGTGACACTGCTGGTTTCAGTGATAGCACTATACCTCTTGAAAGCCATGATGACCTCAGTGAGGACAGCCAAATTCCTGGTACACACTTTACATTCATTAAGATGTTATCTGAATCATTACGTCAATTTCCAATCTCTTAGTATGGTAGTGGTATGCTTGTTTTGTTTTTTCCTTCAGAGAAGGGTTTCTCACCAAAGACATCCCGCAGTGCGAGATCGTCATCCTCATCTGCTTCTGGCTCCTCAAACAGACCATCATCCTCATCACCCCCTGGCTCTTCTAACAGACCATCATCCTCATCACCCCCTGGCTCCTCTAACAGACCATCATCCTCATCACCCCCTGGCTCCTCAAAGAGAGTAGACACAACACTACAAGCGTCTCCAGATAATGCTACTGGTAAGGCAGTCATTTGCGCTTTCCACATTCTCGAAGCCTAGTGTCATTTACAATCATAATTTCAAAAATTAAAATATCTCGCCACAATTTTAGTCAAGGAAGCATTTGCCGACTAAATTTAGACAAAGTAAAATTAAAGCAGTTCATGAGACAAAAATTGTGACTAAACTTTCAAGATCATTTCATTGATTAATTAAAATTGATTACAAATGGAAAAAACAGACAGAAGCACTTGAACTTTCTGTTTTTAAGAGCCTCATTTTGTTGAAAGTCAAAGGAACAACTCTGTGTTTGAGAAGTTCTGTGAAGTCCTACAATATGAATAAATCAGTTTGAAGTTGTTATTGTAAAGCTGACTTAATGTTAGTTTGCTAAATTAACACATATTTTAATTGGCTAAAACTTAATTTATAAAAAGATAAAATCTTGATTAAAACTAAATTATATTCATTCAAAAGACTAGGACTAAAATTTAATAAAAATGTCAAAATTAACACTGGTCATTGTAGATTTTGATTTTCTTGCAGTTTGCGCACTGTTACTTACTAGAGGTTGTAGTTTAGACACAAAGAATCAGTGTTGTATTATAGAAGCTGTTTTTGTCTATTCTGACTGTGTTGTGTTTAAACATTTTTTCTTTTAGCAAACCAAGACAGTCTAAAGATCCAGGCCAGACACTACAAGACTCTCAGCAACATGTACAAAAAGCCCAATGCAAAACCCAACCCAACTGATGTTGTCCAAGTTTTGAATCTTGAGTTCAAAGCTAGATGGGCTTTTATTGATGCAGATATTACAAGGGAGGAAGAGACCAGCAAAAATTTTTGCAGCATATCCATGCTTCAAAGAAATTAGACATGTAAGGAAGTGTTTTGTGGATTTAGTGCTTCCATTGCAAAGGTTTAGTAGTTTAACTGAATAAACATTTGTCAGGCAATGGATGAACTGAGCCGAATTGTTGGTGGCACCAACCGTAAATTTATTGAAGAAACTCGAGCAAGATGGTCAACGTTCTGTGCCAATGTGCAGTTTTATGGGATCTGGAAAAAGGTTCTGAAACCACCTGTACCCTTGGATGTACGAGGAGGTAAGTTGTTTTTTTTGTCATCCAATTTAGATTATATGGCTAAACCACTTATGTTTTTTTTTTATTACAGTGGATTTCACCATCACCCTGTTCAGTGCACTGCCGTCACTCTTCCCATCACCAGCACTACCTCCAAAGCGACTTGGAAGTGCAAGCGAGGCACTTCTTCGCATCCTCAAAGTAAGACTTAACTGTGTGTGGCTTGCAGCAAACTTTTGCAGCAAATTTTCATGTACGATGTACTCTTAAACTCTGGTTTCACCCTTGCCCTTTTTGCTTTATTCTAGCCAGGGGAGGACCCTGCATTGTACTTGAAGAAGCGTACTCCGTTTTCCCCAGTGCTCCTGTTTGATGGTACAACCTGCATATTAGCAGTAGGAGACATGCCTGTGAGCACTCTACCAAAGGAGGACTTTTGTGATGGAATGTTGGTGATAATGGCGTATTATTACACATTACACCTGACTTACCCGAAGTGTGTTGCAACAGTCCTCTCTGTCATCCAGACTGAGTGATGTTATTCATGATCAGGATGCCACTAGTGCATATAAGAAAGCATAAGGGCAGCACGGTGGCGCAGTGGTTAGCACAGTGGCAGCACAGCAAGAAGGTCATGGGATCGATTCCACCCTTGACCATCGTGGGTTCGATCCCACCCCCAGACCATCGGTGACCCTTCTGTGTGGAGTTTGCATGTTCTCCCCGTGTCTGCGTGGGTTTACTCCGGGCACTCCGGTTTCCTCCCACATGCCAAAAACATGCAAGTTAGGTTAACTGGCATCAAAACTGGGGATTCTAAATTGTCCTTAGGTATGGATGCGAGAGTGAATGGTTGTCTGTCTCTCTGTGTTGGCCCTGCGATAGACTGGCGATCTGTCCAGGGTGTACCCTGCCTCTCGCCCAAAGATGCTGGGATAGGCTCCAGCCCCCCCGCGACCCGAAAGGATTAAGCGGTAGAAGATGGATGGATGGATGGATGGATAGCTGAATGAAAATCATTCTTTGCAAAGTAAGTGACCACACAGTAGGGCTGGGCAATATGGTACAGGATCCTATCAAAATCACGATTTTCATTTTGTTACATTCCCTGTGCATTATTCTTTTAAAGGCAACTGAAGCTATCTGCTTCTTTTTGGGTTTAGATCTGGTATAGTCTTAATTAAAATCTGCTTTACTCTGAGCTTCAGTACTTGCATGATGTGGACATTATTCCCTTCATGGTTTAGTGCTGGTTTAATTCTGGTTCAGTTTGTCATATTGTCTGATTTTTAGACCTGATTTAGGCAGTTTTCTCTCAGTTTATGCCTGCAAGAGTCCTTTCATTTAGTCCTGGGAAATTATCACGTTCTTCTGGGTTTGTATTATTGTTCCATCTCAGTCAGCCCCTGGTTTAGTCCTTTTTACTTCTGGTTTATACCTTAATTTTTAATCTCCTTTAGTCTGGTTTACTTCTTATTTTAGTAACTATTTAATCCAGGTTTAGTCCTGTCATTTTTTTCTATCATCATCTAGCCCTACCACACATTTCGTAATGTTTGTTCTGCTTATCTTTAATAGCAGTTCTTGTGAAAGCACTTTTGTTGCATCTAAGAACATTCAAAAATATTTTATATAATTCGTAATGTTTCATACTGTTAAAACGTTTGTGGTGGAATGGTGTGTTACTACACCATCCAAAGTGGGTTCCTGAAGGCCTCTCTCTGTAAGTGATGTTATTGATAAGCAAGATGCCACTAGTGCATATAAGAAAGCATTACCTGAATGGAAATGGTTAATTGAAAAATAAGTGTCCACGAGTTTTGAATGTCTGTTCTATTTTGAATAGCTGTGCTTGTGATACCCTTGTTTCTGCTAAGGCTATTTAATAATGGTTAAAAAGGCTTGGATGTGTTTCTTTGAAGGCCTAAAAGATGTGATACTCACTTTTGGAAAGTTGTCAAGAGTCATATTTTTGAATTGTACAGGTAAATACAGTCCATATTGACTGATGGGTTGAAATTAAATAAATGCTGTTATATTTCAATTTTTCATTTGTGATTTTTGTTTCACTGGTCCAGATATTGGTTCTTAAAACAAGCTCTAATTTCAATTTTTTGTAGCTAGTTTTGGGGGTTCATTTCAAGATATATTAACTTGATTCAAGATATAGCTCACTGTTCACTTTCCACCTATTTTTAGTATTATTCACTAATAACAAGAGAACTTCATTGCTAAATCAAGTCTTATTTGCTTATATTAAGTAATTTTTTCTAACAGTTCAATCTTAAAATAAGAATTTTGAGCTTAAAGCGTACCTGTGGTGGTCGTGAAAAAAAAGATATTATATTGAGCCCCTGTCTCACGTTCTAGTTCAAGTTTAAGTTGAAATTCACGTTCAAAGCAATTTGATATAAATCCATTGCTGATCTGCTGGTTCAGCTATGTCAGCAAAACATGGGTACAGCCATACTAGCGGCTACAGGGACTTCCAGGACGCTTCCTGTGATGTAATTTCGTTGACACCGCGATCTGGATCAGTATTGGCTGAGCCTCGAGTACCCGGATGTGGAGCGGCTTCGGGGATATTCAAATTCAAACGTTTATTTCAAACTCAGGATTCATATTAAATGCAGAAATAAAACGAGTAGAAAATAAATAAATAAATGTTTAAATTCAGCGAGCCGTCTTTTCTGATCTGAGCTCGTAAATGACGATAATTCAAACACTGCGATCTGAGTACCCGGATGTGCGGCGGCTTCCGGGATATTCAAATTCAAACGTTTATTTCAAACTCAGGATTCATATTAAATGCAGAAATAAAACGAGTAGAAAATAAATAAATAAATGTTTAAATTCGGCGAGCCGTCTTTTCTGATCTGAGCTCGTAAATGCCGATAATTCGAACACTGCGATCTGAGTACCCGGATGTGCGGCGGCTTCCGGGATATTCAAATTCAAACGTTTATTTCAAACTCAGGATTCATATTAAATGCAGAAATAAAACGAGTAGAAAATAAATAAATAAATGTTTAAATTCGGCAAGCCGTCTTTTCTGATCTGAGCTCGTAAATGACGATAATTCGAACACTGCGATCTGAGTACCCGGATGTGCGGCGGCTTCGGGGATATTCAAATTCAAACGTTTATTTCAAACTCAGGATTCATATTAAATGCAGAACTAAAGCGAGTAGAAAATAAATAAATAAATGCTTAAATTCAGTGGCTTGTCTCATCTGATCTCGGAAGATGATTCTAAAACTATCTACAGAGCAGCAGACATTCGTTGCTCTTTTAAAAACAAAAACATACAATGCGATATGAATATCGCAACATGACGGAATGTAAAGCCTTTGGATGTCTGAATAATAAGTGAAAAAAACAAAAACACTTTTTTTGTGTACCCAAAGCCAGCTCACCTTGTCAGAAGATCGGAGCGGAAACAGGGCACAGACAAATAATTTCAGACGAAATTGCGTTGTGTGTGAGGACCACATCGTCACTTTAACCCTCAGAAGACCTTTCTGGCTCAAACCTGTAGCCATGTTGGACAAATTCTTCCTCAGAGTCCGACAATTCAGCCATAATAGAATAAAAATACTCACAACAGCACCCTAGTCTCTCATACAGGCGGAGCATTGACTGTTGAGTATCAACGAAGTGACGTCACATCCGCATGTGTCATGGCTGCGCCCACAGTTTTCATTGGCTGCCCATGGCCAAGGTCCTATTTGAATATATGTCTGGTGGTATATGGCTGGCAAAAATTATTTACCAAAATAAGAAATACTTTTTCATAATGTTTTCAAGTCAAATGCGTCTTCACGACCACCACAGGTACGCTTTAAAATGACCCTTTGAGTGCTTGCTTGTTTCAAGATTAAATTGTCTTGTTTTAAGATTTCTAGCCAAGTAAAATTATCTTGCTGCATGGACAGATAATTTGACTAGTTTTTAGTATTTTTATCTTGAAATGCAGTATTTTTAACTTGTTTTAAGCTACCCCGTTTTTGCAGTGCAGACTCCAAACTCCACTATGGCCAAGACCAAAGAGCTGTCAAACGACACCAGAAACAAAATTGTAGACCTGCACCAGGCTGGCAAGACTGAATCTGCAATAGGTAAGCAGCTTGGTGTGAAGAAATCAACTGTGGGAGCAATTATTAGAAAATGGAAGACATACAAGACCACTGATAATCTCCCTCGATCTGGGGTTCCACGCAAGATCTCACCCCATGGGGTCAAAATGATCACGAGAACGGTGAGCAAAAATCCCAGAACCACACGGGGGGACCTAGTGAATGACCTGCAGAGAGCTGGGACCAAAGTAACAAAGGCTACATCAGAAACACACTACGCCGCCAGGGACTCAAATCCTGCAGTGCCAGATGTGTCCCCCTGCTTAAGCCAGTAGAATCAGAATCAGAGTCAACTTTATTGCCAAGCATGCTTTAGACATACAAGGAATTTTACTTATCATTAAGGTGCGCTCGTGTTAAGCGCTCCCTAATGACGCGGCAGCCACTTACAGGCGCCTCATACAGTGGGGGGTAAAGAGGGGGAGGGGGTGACACATTGGGCAGAGAGAGAAAAAACATAGTTATCAAAATAGAGCTCAAGTGAGCAAGATTGTGATCACATAGAAAAAAACCCTCTAATTGCACACTTAGCAGACAAGATACAGATCCACACATTAACAAAGCGAGAGAGACCAGTGTGTGTATGTCAGTCATGTGATATCAGTGTGAATGCAGTGTGAAGTATCAGTTACTGGTGCAGAACAAAAAATCCTCTCCTAGGCAACGACTAGATGTTATGTCCCATGGTATTCTAAACATAGATAACATGTCCACAGAGTTCATCTCTCTTCAGTGCATGTCAGATGGTAAAATTCCATGTTCGTCACATGATGACGCTGTCCTTGGAGAGTTCAGATTGCTGCACATCAGAATGTTTGGGTTAAAGAGAAGCCAAAACTCCCTTCTGCCTTATCTTTTCTCCTGGAGGAATGAGTTCTCCCAAGGACGCCGAATCAAGGCCTGATGAGCACAGTTCACTTAGAGCATAGAATTTTCATCTCTCATGCGATTCTGTGCATCACTATTTACATTAACATTTACAGGCTTTAAAATCATTCCCTGGAGAGCACCCAGCGACTCTGAGATGTTTCCCACCTTCCGATTCAGTTCGCCATTTGCCGCTATCAGTGCCCTCCCCAGCAGGTCGAATTGTTGAAGGCGCTTCGCCAGGTCCGCATTTTGATTAGCTCTTTCCAACTTCTTTAATTTCCGATACACCAGGAAAACTCCAAAGCCAAACAGCAGAAATCCTGTGATCATGAAGCCAAACCGGTAGATGTCTTCCACATCCTCAATCGAAAGATCACACAGACACATGAGTTTCCAATTGTCCCATGAGTCTCTCACTTGGGCTCCCCCGGGCCCGATTTTCTGTTTGAAAAAGTGGTGTCAATTGCATTTAAAGCCCAGCTCAATTCCATAATTTTCCGTTTGGATTGAGATCAGCGAGAAGGAGAGCGAGACACAGACAGGACACAGCAAGCTGGGATCAGTCAAGGGAGGAGGAGGAGGAGAGGAGAAGAAATGCGTCTGCTCTCTCTGAAAGCCGGAAGAAGCATGTCCAGTACATGTCCAGGCCTGTCTGAAGTTTGCTAAAGAGCATTTGGATGATCCAGAAGAGGATTGGGAGAATGTCATATGGTCAGATGAAACCAAAATAGAACTTTTTTGGTAAAAACTCAACTTGTCGTGTTTGGAGGAGAAAGAACACCATACCTACTGTGAAGCATGGGGGTGGAAACATCATGCTTTGGGGCTGTTTTTCTGCAAAGGGAACAGGACGACTGATCCGTGTAAAGGAAAGAATGAATGGGGCCATGTATCGTGAGATTTTGAGTGAAAGCCTCCTTCCATCAGCAAGGGCATTGAAGATGAAACGTGGCTGAGTCTTTCAGCATGACAATGATCCCAAGCACACCGCCCGGGCAATGAAGGAGTGGCTTCATAAGAAGCATTTCAAGGTCCTGGAGTGGCTTAGCTAGTCTCCAGATCTCAACCCCATAGAAAATCTTTGGAGGGAGTTGAAAGTCCGTGTTGCCCAGCGACAGCCCCAAAACATCACTGTTTTAGAGGAGATCTGCATGGAGGAATGGGCCAAAATACCAGCAACAGTGTGTGAAAACCTTGTGAAGACTTACAGAAAACGTTTGACCTCTGTCATTGCCAACAAAGGGTATATAACAAAGTATTGAGATGAACTTTTGTTATTGACCAAATACTTATTTTACCGAGGAATTTACCAATTAATTCATTAAAAATCATTCGATGTGATTTTCTGGATTTTTTTTTTTCTCATTTTGTGTCTCATATTTGAGGTATACCTATGATGAAAATTGGAGACCTCTCATCTTTTAAGTGGGAGAACTTGCACAATTGGTGGCTGACTAAATACTTTTTTGCCCCACTGTATGTAAAGTTACGGGAAAAATTGGATTTAATATTGTTTGCAGATGACAGCAATTTATTATGCAGTGGAAGCAATTTGAAACAACTTTTGGATACACTCAGAAAGGAATTAAGAAAGCTTAAACTCTGGTTTGATTCAAACAAATTAACGCTCAATTTAAGTAAGACAAAACTTACAATTTTTAACAACCATCACAACAACTCAGTATTTAAATTCAGTGTAAATGGTGCAGAGATTAAAGGCCAAATGTCACGTAACAGGGTACTTTAAATATCTTGAAACTAGATATAAAAGGGAACCGATCCGTTCGGGTCTTGGTGCATATGCTTCAGTAACAACGGAATATTCGTTAATTTAAAACTGCCGCGCTTGGCCTGACACGGCCCCTGGAATCGCCTGGGGAAGAAGGCGGAAGTGACGAAATCGATTGTACCCTAGTTTGATGCTTGGGGTATTTCAATTGATTGTTTATATGGAGACTGGAAGGTTGAAGTGAGCAACAAGAAAGAAAAAATTGGATATTTCACCCATACCTTAAAACGGGACTATCAGGGACAGCTGGGTAATAAGGGACACTTCTCTGGGAAATGTTTTCATACCTGTCAAGTGAGACGTTTTCGCCATACTTCAACACCGTAAAAAGCGGCTATAAGGAATGGCGGAGCAACAAGGCACACCTCTCTGGGATCTCTGTCTGTTTCGCAACCGCTGCACAGCTCAACGTGTTAAACCATTGTCCTAATGACTTCTCATGGTAGTGAGAATAGCTCACGCTGAGCGATCAGCCCGCCCAGACAATTAAACTAATGAGTGACTCCACACTTCGAACAGTAGTGAGAATAGCTGACGCTGAGCGATCAGCCCGCCCCAGCTGTGAGTGATCACACACAGGAGTGCTCCTCAAGACACTCAGTTTTTTTTCCAGTATATTTTTTCTTTTGGGCGTACAGAAATGGCAATACGCCCGTTTTTGCTAAAATTGCATTTTCCCCGTATTTTCCTTAAAATATTTGACAATAACAACACGAACTACATTTAAAACATTTCCCAGAAAAGTGTCCCAAACCACTCTGCCGTCTCCCACAGCCGTGCTTGGCACCAAAATACGGCGAAAACGTCTCCCTTGACAGGTATGCGCCTCCATTTTCATATTGATCTGGTCAATTTCTTGACAGCAGCGGCTCTCCTCCACTGTAATAATAATGGCTTCCGAAAAATCAATATTTATGGGGCGCCCTCGACAGACCCCCTCCGGCTTCGCAATTCTGGAGGCGATTAATGTCCAGTTCAATGACATTTTCCACTGGTTCTGCTCTCTGGTCATCGTTGGAACTGTTGTCATCAGACAAAGCATCTGATTCCGTCTCGGACGGCTCGAACCTGTAAGGTTCTATGCCTCTGTCACTGTCTGAACCACTGACAAAAAAAAAAGACAAAAAAAAAAGACAAAACTAAACTAATTTGTTCACAATCGCTGTCACTTTCCGTCATGATTGTCCAATGTTGATAAGTGTGAATGTGGATAGGCAGGGCAGCCAGGGTACAACTGGTGATGTCAAAAACATGGGCGTGGTCTGGACTGGCTGTCACAAGCCAGCAAGCAAGGTGGGGCCTTCACCTGGTGTATTTTGTGCAATTATGTAAATACAGGTGGGTGATATGGTCTCCGGTATGAATATTTGGTTTAAGCTATGTGTATTTTATCTAAATTCGTTGTCATTTAGAAAAAAAAATTACGTGACATTTGGCCTTTAAAGGAGTATCCGAAATCAAACTTCTTGGAGTAATAACTGATAATAAATTGTGTTGGAAGTCACATATTAATTATACTAGTACATACCCGTGCATGGCCGTGCGTGCCCATAAAAACCAAGTATAAGCAAGTATTTCTGCATGCCCGTAGAAAGCAGGTGTAAGCAAGGGTGTAAGCAAGCACGTCAGCACTCATTCAGTGATCCCTGCCTTTGATTTTTGATGGGTGTCATAGTGAGTCCTATGATCTGTGATGATGTCATAGGGAGTCATAATCGTGAGTCATGCCTGCGTTTGATCTTGGAAGCTGTCCTATGTCCTATGATTTTTGCTGATGGCATAGCAAGTCCTATGATGTCTCCATTTGATCCTGGTCTAAATTAGTGTGTCCTATTCTTAATTGGGTGATGAGTAACTCTTCTTTCCTGTTTCAGGAAAGAACTACCCTACCCTACCCTGCCTCTCGCCCAAAGATGCTGGGATAGGCTCCAGCCCCCCCACGACCCGAAAAGGATTAAACGGAAGAAGATGGATGGATGGATATTTTGTAAGATTTCCAGATTTACTGCTTCGAATGGGTGTGCTTTTAAAGTGTTGCGTCCTATTGTGTATATGACGGCATCGTCCTTTTGTCTATATGACGGCATTGCGAGTCCCGATGGTCTATATCAGGGGTGTCCAACCATGTGCCATGGAGAGCCAAGACCCTGCAGGTTTTCTCTTCTACCCAGTCTCTTCAGCAGGTGTTTTCACTTATCAGCAATCAGTGGGAAGAAGTTCACAGAAATCTGCTGTTGAAGACACTGGTTAGAGGTAAAACCTGCAGGGTCTCGGCTCTCCATGGCACATGGTTGGACACCCCTGGTCTATATAATGTCAATCGGGTTATGAGTATCTCTTCTTTCCTGTTTCTGGCAACTCCCATTCAGTTTAAAGTGCTGTGTCCTATTGGTAATTGGGTGATGAGTATCTCTTCTTTGGTGAGTGATTGTGTATATGACATCATAAAGACATGAAGGCAGGCATCATGAGTGATGGTCTATATGACATCATAAAGACATCAAGGCAGGCATCATAGGACCTCATGCCTACATCATAGGTAGCCAGTCCTACTGCGTACATGACGGCATGGTTAGTATGAGTTATTATAGTTATTATAGTATGAGTTATTCCATCTTGCTACAATGGTCCGCACTTTGTATATATATTTATATATCAGGGATGGCAACAGGAAATTCTGATTTCAGCTGAAATCTAATTTGGTCGACTGACTTATGGGGGGGCCGGGGGGGCACAGCCCCCCTGAAGCTGGGATGTTTTCAGTAAAACAGAAGTAATTTAGACTGAAAAAAATAACAAAAAAAAATGAAATACTAGACTTAGATAAATCATTAAATTTAATGAAAAGTTAACTTACTTTTTCTTCAGTGTTGTCTCACTGTCTTTAGTCCAACATATTTAACAGTTCTATAAGAGTTTATTACAATATTTACACTGGTCACCAAGTCACTTCTAATGTGAAACTTTCTTCCTTTTGGCAGCAAGCTGTGTCAGTCTCTGAACTTCATCTCCTTTTCTGGTTTCTTCAGAAATTGTCCGAGTGTTTCTGTTACCTCGTCAAACTTTGAGCCAATTTTCACCTTTACCGTCACTTTTCTCTGAAACCAATTCCATCAGAACTTATTTTTGACACTTTTGTCTATTTCTAGCACTGATGACTCCTGATCCTTCGATAAAAATCTCATAATTTCGCTGAAAACAATACCGAAAGCTCAGAATTCCAACACGAACCAGCAATGTGATTTGGGGTTGGGGAAATTATCTGAAAATTCAGCAGGGGGTCTGGGGGACACAGTCCCCCAGCGGGGTCCGGGGAAGAGCCCCGGTGGGGTGGGGGAGGGCAAGGGGGGCAAAGCCCCCCGAAGCTCCTGGGTTTTTATGATTTTTAAGTACCAGAACTGTGCTTAAATGACATAAAACAAACAGCTGAATGCCACTTATTACTGTATAATATTGACTTATGTTCCAAGAAGATAGCATTCCTAAAATATTCCAACAAGCATTATCCATCACATGCTTTAACACTTGATCAAATCAAAATCAGTTAATTTTATCTATTCCATAATAGAAATAAAATTCCAACATACCATTACTTTTTTATAATTTCAGCATTCATTTCAGATCACCAGTTTCAATCTCCATTGAGACTTGAGCAGTTCATTTTGCACAATCACTGATGTAGCCAAGTCTTAGAAATATTCAAAAGTTATGAGTCAATGTCCACTGTGCACTGTTAATTTCAAACTGTTTGGAATCATAAAAGAGGATGGTTAACTTTTATTACCATTTCCTCCCTTGCGCCAGCCCAGCTCATACAGCCGTTGTACGCCGCCAGTAACAGAGAGTTAATGCCATTTCCAGTCCTGCCTGAAAGGGCGCAGCTTCACTGTGTTCGTGGACCACAAGCCGCTAACGTACTTAACGTATTTTATCTTCCTGGAAGATAAAATAAAGCGGAATTCGGCGAATTAGCAGAAAATCACATCCCTGAGAACACGCCACCATGAATCTTTGAAAAAGCATACAACGAGCCATTTGATTGGTCCAATCGTTTGCAACTATCCAATCGCAGGGCTGTCAAGCTACTGCAATACAGCAGTAGCTTGAACACAACACATCCGGGTTATCGCGGGAGACGACTTCCGGGGAAGCGCCGAGCGCTTATGTAATCGTGTTGATTTTCGCTAAAATCGGTAACAATAAGGTACCTTACCCCCCTAATGTTTTCTCAACGGATTTAGACGATTCACAGAAATGATCAATTTGAAAATAAATGGGCGGAAATCCGCGGAAAATTGCCATCCCTGATATATTTATGTGCATGTATGTATATCCACTGCTCTTATTTATATCTTCCACATCTTCTTAATTATTGCTTTGAGTGTTGCTATCCCTGTGCTGTTGCAATCCTGGAATTTCCCCATTGTGGGACTAATAAAGGCTTATCTTAGCTTATCTTATCATAGGCACATCATAGGCCATCCTATGATCGTGACACACAGACAGAAAGGCAGGCAGGCAGACACACACAAACAGAGATTTCTTGAATTTATAGAGTAATTAAAGGTAAAAAAAGCCAAATCAATACTACATAGAGTGAAATATTTGCTGAATCAACCCACACTATATACCCTGTATCATTCATTAATACTCCCATACATGACATATTGTGCTGAAGTATGGGGAAATACATATAAAACAAACATATATCCACATTCTGTGCTTCAGAAAAGAGCCATTAGAATAATAAGCAAAGTTGCTTACAGGAAATCAAGCAAGCCACTTTTTTTTTTTTGTTTTTTTTAATTAAAAGCTCTCAAGTTGAAAGATCTGGTTGATTTTAAAACCGCAGTAATAATGTTTAAAGTGAAGAATCTATCACTGCCTGTAAATATCCAGAAGCTGTTTCAAATAAGGGAGAAACAATATCATTTCAGAGGAACATGTATATTTCAAAAACCTTCAGTGAGAACTACCACCAAGCAACACTGTGTCTCAGTGCAGGGAGTCAGACTGGAACACTTTCTAGAGCTGAATTAAAATCATGTACAACGCTTGGTCAGTTTAAACAAAAACTAAAGGAAGAAATACTCCAAACATACATGCAAAATAACATGTAAAATCACATAAGGATTATCATATCCAGTCTGTGTTGTGTTGTTGCTTAGTTTTCTTTTGTCATGTTTTGTTTTGCTTTGTTCTGCAATTACTTTTATTTTTTTAACTTCTTAGATGGAACATGGGTGGGCAATATAAGATGCAGCTTCAGCCATCACCCTTTTCGGTAATTTATGTTGAATTGTATAATCCAAGGATTATTATTAATTATTGTTTAATTCGATAATAATAATAGTTATTGTTTAATTCGACCATGTTGGATTTTTTTCTCCTTGTATATTGTTCTGTTCCTTTCTTTTTAATCTTTTAATGTAATCTATCTGAAATAAAGATTCATTCAACCAAAAAGATACAGCAAGACAGTTCATAAACTCAGTTCTCAAAAGGAGTTGGACTGGTCTTCTTAATATTGTGCCTTCTGGTGTGCGCACCGCAAGGGATCTCACAAGTCCATCTCTTCCTGTGAATAGCTCATATTATCCCAGTCTTCCAAATCTGATGTGACAGCTTGTTGTCTTCAGTGAGAACTAGGTCGCCTTCCTTTATTACGGTGGTGTGTGGGATCTTGATGGTATGTGCAGATTTCAATTCCACTAAATACTCCCTTTTCCAACAAGTCCAGAAGTCATTAAGAAGTCTGTGACGGTACTTCCAGTGGCATGTCAGCTCTTCTCAGGTAGTGCTTGAGGTTTGACTGGCACTCTGGAAGCATTTTGGTGGTAAGGCGGAGAGCCTTTTACCAATCAAGAAATCAAATCAAACTTTGTCATATTGCTGTACATACAACTGTAGTGCAGGCAAGATGAAATTCCGTTTCTCTCGGCATCCATATAAGAAGCAGCATGATTTAAGACACACTCCCACATAGCCCCACCCCCCATCCATTCACACATCCCTGAGACATACTTGGGGAAAAAGAAAAACTAACCAACTATAATATACAAAATGTCCGTAGGTGCAGTAGTGTGTATGAGAGATTCCGGGTCAACTGTTCAGCATCCTGACAGCTTGTGGAAGGAAGCTGTTGATCAGTCTGGTGGTTCTGCCTCTGATGCTCCGGAATCGTTTACCAGATGGAAGAAGTTCAAAGTGTTTATGCAGAGGGTGAGAACGGTCCTTCACAATGTTCAGTGCCCTGCTCCTACAACGGTTCTGAAAAAGTTCTTGGACAGAGGGGAGGGAGACTCCAATTACCCTCTCAGCCCCCTTGACTATCCTCTGCAGGGCTTTTTTGCCTGACATACTGCAGCTGGAGTACCATGTAGCAATGCAGTACGTCAGAACACTCTCCACCACACCTCTGTAGAAGGTCCTGAGGATGCAGATGGGGAGAGAGGCCTGTTTGAGTTTCCTCAAGAAGTGCAGTCTCTGCTGAGCCCGCTTCCTGATCTCCAAGGAATTCTTGCTCCAGGTCAGGTCCTGCGAGATCTGCACTCCGAGGAACTTGATGTTCTCTACTCTCTCCACTAAACGGCCGCCGATGCTGAGGGGGACGTGCTCAGGCTGTGACCGCCGGAAGTCGATAATCATCTCCTTCGTTTTGTCCACGTTGGACACCAGATTGTTCTCCCTGCACCAGCCCTCCAGGTCTCTCACTTCTTCCCTGTACATTGATCCCTCATCCCTCTGAATAAGTCCCACCACCGTGGTGTCATCTGCAAACTTAATAATCTGGTTCCCCTCGTGTCTGCATACACAATCATGTGTTAGAAGTGTAAACAACAGTGGACTGAGTACACAGCCTTGAGGGGATCCGGTGCTCAGCGTGACAGAGTTGGAGATGTTGTTTCCAACCCGGACAGACTGAGGTCTCTCAGTCAGGAAATCCAGGATCTAGAGACATGTGGCGGTGTTCAGACCGAGAAGGAGTAATTTCTCCATCAGTCTCTGGGGAATAATGGTGTTGAATGCTGAACTAAAATCAATGTACAGGAGTCTGGCGTAGGTGTCTTTCTGGTCCAGGTGGGTGATGACAGAGTGTAGGGTGGTGACTATAGCATCCTCCGTGGAGCGGTTTGAACGATATGCAAACTGGAGCGGGTCGTGTGATGCAGGGAGGCAGTCTGTAATGTGTGGTTTGACAAGCCGTTCAAAACACTTCATCACAATTGGTGTCAGTGCAACAGGATGATAGTCATTCAAACAGGACACAACTAGTTTCTTTGCCACCGGTACAATGATAGAGGTCTTGAAGCATCTGGAAACGATGGCCTGACTCAGGGAGATGTTATAAATGTCAGTCAGGACATCTACCAACTCGCTCGCGCAGTCTCGGAGCACACGTCCCGGAATGTTGTCCGGACCTGCAGCTTTGCGTGGGTTGACTCTGGTTAGGGTCCTCCGTGTGTCCGCTGTGTTGATGGTAAAAGCTGGTCCGACCGATGGTGGGGGTGGGCCAGCCCTCCCTCTGATTGTCGAGTTTGATGCTTCAAAACGTGCAAAGAAGTCGTTAAGCCTGTCTGGAAGCGAAGCATCGTCATCATCGACCCCCTGCCTAGACTTATAGCCCGTCAGTGTCCGAACTCCCTGCCACATCTGCTTGGTGTTCCTAGTGTCACAGAGGTGTCCCTGGATTTTCTCCGCATAGGCGCGCTTTGCCGCCTTAATTCCCTTTGAGAGCGCAGACCTGGCTGAGCGGAGGGCAATCCTGTCCTTCGCGCTGAAGGCTGCATCTCTGGCTGTAAGCAGTGAGCGCACCTCTGCAGTCATCCAGGGCTTATGATTACCCCGCATAGTGATGGTCTTCACTGTAGTGACATCCTCTGTGCACTTCGCGATGTAGCTGGTGACTGTATCAGCATACTCCTCCACATCTGTCTTGTCTTCCTGGGAGGCTGCTATTTTGAAGACCTCCCAGTCTGTGTGCAGAAAACAGTCTTTCAGTGCAGAGGTTGCACTCTCTGGCCAAATCTTGATTTGTTTCACTGCTGGCCTGCTGCGCTTCAATAAAGGTTTGTAGGCAGGCAGCAGCATCACGGACATGTGATCAGAACGGCCGAGATGGGGGCGGGGTATCGCTTTATATGCATCTGTGTTTGTGTACACTAAGTCCAACATATTCTCTCCTCTGGTCTTAAAGTCTACACATTATTTAAACTTGGGGAGCACAGTCTTTAGGCTGGTGTGGTTAAAATCCCCTGCAACCACCACAAAACTGTCCGGGTGTGAAGTTTGGATTTCACTGATCGCATTGTGCAGTACCCCGAGTGCCTTCTTAGCATTAGCTTTAGCATTAGGGCTCGGCGCTATGTAAACACCAGCTACAAACACGTTGCTGAATTCCCTCGGCAAATAATATGGCCGACAATTTACAATAAGGAACTCCGCCAACGGAGAGCAGTGTTTAGACACTAACGTGGCATTAACGCACCAGTTCTTGTTAACATAGATGCATAGTCCCCCCCCACCCGGCTCTTACCGGAGCTCGCCGTTTCCCTGTCGGCACGGAACATTGCCATATCTTCCAGTTGAATGGCCTCGTCAGGAAATGAGCTGGTGTTAGCGGCTGAGGCTCTTCAGGTTTGTTGTAGACAAAAGTGAGTGGTCTTGAATTAATTGTTGCCTCTACCTCTGCTAAAAGAGATGTCCATCCATCCATCTTCTACCGCTTTTCAAGGGGTCCGGGTCGTGGAGGCAGCAGTTCAAGAAGAGAAGCCCAGACTTCCCTCTCCCCAGCCACTTGCTCCAGCGCTTCAGAGAAGATACCAAGGCGTTCCCAGACCAGCTGGGAGACATAGTCTCTCCAGCGAGTTCTGGGTCTGCCCCGGGGTCTCCTCCCAGAGAGACGTGCCCAAAACACCTCAAGTGGGAGGCGTCAAGGAGGCATCCTGATCAGATGCCCATACCACCTCAGCTGGCTCCTTTCAATGTGGAGGAGCAGCAGTTCTACTCTGAGCCTCTCCCAGATGACTGAGCTCCTCCCCCTATCTCTGAAGGTGAGTCCAGCAATCCTACAAAGAAAGCTCATTTCAGCCGCTTGTATCCGCGATCTTGTTCTTTCAGTCATTGCCCAAAGCTCATGTCCATAGGTGAGGGTAGGAATGTAGCTTGACTGGTAAATCGACAGCTTTGTCTTAGAGCTTAGCTCCCTCTTCACCCCAACAGATCGGTACAATGCCCGCATCACTGCAGATGCTGCTCCAATCTATCTGTCAACCTCTTGCTCCATTCTCCCCTCACTCGTGAAAAAGACCCCAAGATACTTAAGCTCCTCCACTTGGGGCAGGAGCTTGTCCCCAATCTGGAGAGGACAATCCACCTTTTTCTGGCTGAGGACCATGGACTCAGACTTGCGAGGTACTGATTCCAATCCCAGACGCTTCACAATCAGCGGCAAACCGTCCCAGTAAGACCTGCAGGTCATTGCTGGATGAAGCCAGCAGGACAACATTATCTGCAAACAACAGAGATGAGATCCTGTGGTCACCAAGCATGCCATCTTCCGTTCCCTGGCTGCGCCTAGAAATCTTGTTCATAATTTTTATGAACAGGATTGGTGACAAAGGGCAGCCCTGGCGGAGTCCAACTCTCACTGGGAATGAATCTGACTGAGTGCTGGCAATACGAACCAAACTCTCACAATGGTTGTAGAGACCAAATAGCTCATAACAAGTCCGATACCCCATACTCCTGAAGCACCCCCCACAAAAAAACCATGACGGACATGGTTGAATGCCTTCTCCAAGTCCACAGAACACATGTAAACTGGTTGGATAAACTCCCACAAACCCTCGAGAATTCTCAAGAGGACGAAGAGCTGGTCCGATGTGCCACAGCCAGGACGAAAACCACAATGCTCCTCCTGAATCCGAGATTCGACCAACGGCTGGACTCTCCTCTCCAGTACCTTGGCATAGACCTTCCCAGGGAGGCTGAGGAGTGTGATCCCTCTAAAGTTGGAGCACACCCTCTAGTCCCCTTTTCTGAAGAGAGGAACCACCACTCCAGTTTGCCAAGCCAAAGGCACTGCCCCCAACCTCCACGCAATGTTGCATAGGCATGTCAACCATGAAAGCCATACAACATCCAGGGCCCTGAGGTACTCAGGGCGAATCTCGCTCACCCCCGGGGCCTGGCCACCAAAGAGATTTTTAACCACCTTGGTGACCTCAGCCCCTGTGATAGAAGAGTCATCCCCCTCGTCCACAAGCCCTGCTTCCTCTGTGGAAGGCGTGTCAGTGGGATTGAGGAGATCCTCAAAGCATTCCTTCCACCACCCAACGATATCCACAGTCAAAGTCAGCAGCGTCCTATCTGCACCATACACAGTGTGGACAGGGAGCTGCTTCCCCCTCCTGAGCTGCCGGACAGTTTGCCAGAATCTCTTCGAGGCTGACTGAAAGTCTTGTTCCATGGCCTCACCGAACTCCGCCCATACCCGAGTTTTTGCTTCAGCAAAAACCTGAGCCGCACTCCGCTTGGCCTGCCGGTATACCTCAGCTGCTTCGGGAGTACCACAAGCAAACCAAGCCTGATAGGATTCCTTCTTCAGCTTAATGGCTGCCACGAGGTGCCCCGGCGACCTTGCAGCCGCAGCTCTGGGCAGCTGCTTCAACAATGGAGGTGGAAAACATGGCCCAATCAGACTCCATGTCTCCAGACTCCCTCGGAATGTGGTTGAAGTTCTTCCGGGTGGGAATTGAAGACCTCCCGGACAGGGGCCTCAGCCAGACATTCCCAGCACACCCTCACTATACAGTTGGGTCTACCATGTCTGAATGGCATCCGCCCCTGCCATCGGATCCAACTCACCACCAGGTGGTGATCAGTTGACAGCTCTGAACCTCTCTTTACCCGAGTATCCGAGTACTGATCAAGAAAGCTAGCTCTGTCCTGGGGCAGTGCCTTGACCCAGTGGAGGAGATGGGAGAGAGAAGAATGGTGGCTAAGCCGTCATCTCTGCTGGAGTCCGAGTCCCACCCTATGCAGAACATACTGAACGCACTGAGGAGCTCATTTAGCAGTAGACTACATCATCCTAGGTGTGTGACCGAGAGGTTTCGCAGGTCCTTCCTACTTACGGCTGTCAGATTTATAACCTAAGCAGGGCTGCTCGCAGAGATAGCAAAAGAATGTGACGACCTAATAGTATTGAATGCAAAAGACGCAACAGACTTACACAAATGGTCCCCTCCAGTATACAAGTAGGACAATATCAGTCGCTACGGAGGGTGACAATATGTATGGGTACATACGGTGGGGCAAAAAAGTATTTAGTCAGCCACCAATTGTGCAAGTTCTCCCACTTAAAAGATGAGAGAGGTCTCCAATTTTCATCATAGGTATACCTCAACTATGAGAGACAAAATGAGAAAAAAAAAAATCCAGAAAATCACATTGAAGGATTTTTAATGAATTAATTGGTAAATTCCTCAGTAAAATAAGTATTTGATCACCTACAAACAAGCAAGATTTCTGGCTCTCACAGACCTGGAACTTCTTCAAGAGGCTCCTCTGTCCTCCACTTGTTACCTGTATTAATGGCACCTGCTTGAACTCGTTATCAGTATAAAAGACACCTGTCCACAACCTCAAACAGTCAGACTCCAAACTCCACTATGGCCAAGACCAAAGAGCTGTCAAAGGACACCAGAAACAAAACTGTAGACCTGCACCAGGCTGGCAAGACTGAATCTGCAATAGGTAAGCAGCTTGGTGTTAAGAAATCAACTGTGGGAGCAATTATTAGAAAATGGAAGACATACAAGACCACTGATAATCTCCCTCGATCTGGGGCTCCACGCAAGATCTCACCCCGTGGGGTCAAAATGATCACGAGAACGGTGAGCAAAAATCCCAGAACCACATGGGGGGACCTAGTGAATGACCTGCAGAGAGCTGGGACCAAAGTAACAAAGGCTACCATCAGTAACACACTACGCCACCAGGGACTCAAATCCTGCAGTGCCAGACGTGTCCCCCTGCTTAAGCCAGTACATGTCCAGGCCCGTCTGAAGTTTGCTAGAGAGCATGTGGATAATCCACAAGAGGATTGGGAGAATGTCATATGGTCAGATAGAAACCAAAATAGAACTTTTTGGTAAAAACTCAACTTGTCGTGTTTGGAGGAGAAAGAACACCATAGCTACTGTGAAGCATGGGGTGGAAACATACTTTGGGGCTGTTTTTCTGCAAAGGGAACAGGACGACTGATCGGTGTAAAGGAAAGAATGAATGGGGCCATGTATCGTGAGATTTTGAGTGAAAACCTCCTTCCACCAGCAAGGGCATTGAAGATGAAATGTGGCTGGGTCTTTCAGCATGACAATGATCCCAAACACACCACTCGGGCAATGAAGGAGTGGCTTCGTAAGAAGCATTTCAAGGTCCTGGAGTGGCCTAGCTAGTCTCCAGATCTCAACCCCATAGAAAATCTTTGGAGGGAGTTGAAAGTCTGTGTTGCTCAGCGACAGCCCCAAAACATCATTGCTCTAGAGGCGATCTGCATGGAGGAATGGGCCAAAATACCAGCAACAGTGTGTGAAAACCTTGTGAAAACTTACAGAAAACGTTTGACCTCTGTCATTGCCAACAAAGGGTATATAACAAAGTATTGAGATGAACTTTTGTTATTGACCAAATACTTATTTTACCGAGGAATTTACCAATTAATTCATTAAAAATCCTTCAGTGTGATTTTCAGGATTTTTTTTCCCCTTATTTTGTCTCTCATAGTTGAGGTATACCTATGATGAAAATTGGAGACCTCTCATCTTTTAAGTGGGAGAACTTGCACAATTGGTGGCTGACTAAATACTTTTTTACCCCACTGTATTCATACTATGTAGGATAACTAAATAGATGGTTATGCTGTTTACTGCATCTACCTACAATGCTCCACACTGTGAATATATATTTATATATTTATGTGTACATATGTATATTCACTGCTCTTATTTTCTTATCTTCTAAATTATTGCTCTGAGTGTTGCTGTCCCTGTGCTGTTGGAATCCTGGAATTTCCCCATTGTGGGACTAATAAAGGCTCATTTTATCTTATCTTATCCAAGACATACGGTTGCCGGTCTGATGACACAATAACAAAATCGATCATCGACCTGCGACCTAGGGTGTCCTGATGCCAGGTGCACATATGGACACCCTTATGCTTGAACATGGTGTTCGTTATGGATAAACTGTGGTTAGCACAGAAGTCCAATAACTGAACACCACTCGGGTTCAGATCGGGCAGGCCGTTCCTCACCCCCCTTCAGGTTTCACTGTCGTTGCTCACGTGCACACTGAAGTCCCCCAGTAGGACAATGGAGTCTCCAAGAGCAGCACTCTCCAGCACCCCAGTCAGAGACTCCAAAAGGGTGTGTACTCTGAACCATCATTTGGTGTATAGGCACAAACGATGTTCAGGACCTGTTTCCCCAGCCTGAAGGCGCAGGCAAACAACCCTTTCGTTCACTGGGGAAACTCCAATATAGAGGCAGCAAGGTGGGGGGGATACAAGAACACCCACCCCTGCTCGTCACCTCTCGCCCGGGGCAACTCCAGGGTAGGCCAAGGTCCAGCCCCTCTCCAGGAGACTGGTTATGGAATGGGAGCTGTGTGTTGAGATGAGGCCGACTATATCCAGCCTGTATCTCTCAACGTCATGTGCCAGCTCAGGCTCCTTCCCCACCAGAAAGGTGACATTCCATGTCCCAAAAGCCAGTTTAGAAAGCTTGGGATCAGGCCGCCAAGGTCTCCACCTTTGACCGCCACCTGATCCACATAGCACCAGACTCCCATGGTCCCTCCTGCAGGTGGTGAATCCAATGGAGCGCGGACCCATGTATCTTCTTCTGGCTGAGCCCGGCCGGGTCCCATGGGCGGAAACCCGGCCGCAAGATGCTAGCCATTGAGCCCCTCCTCCAGGCCTGGCTCCAGGGTGAGGCCCCAGTAACCTCATAAAGGGCGGGGTACACTGAATCGTTGTTCTAGCATTCTTCATGAGAGTCTGTTGGATCATTCTTAGTCTGGCCCTTCACCCAGGATCAGTTTGTCTTGGTTGACCCTATCAGAGGCAAATTGTCCTGGACAACATAGCTCCTGGGGTCACTAGGGCATGCAAACCCCCCACCACGATAAGGTGACGATCCATGAGGGGCTAAAAGAGATGTGATCTCCTCAAAACTCAGTTAAGCTCTTCCCATTGCCTTTCTCAAGCATGTCTTCACTGATCGAACCAGTCGTGTCCAAAAACAGCCCCACCAAGCTATTCACTCTACAATGTACTTCCAGGTGATCCCCTTTTCAGAGAAATATTTCTGTAGTTCAGGCTCTTTTATAGCTCTCCATAGTGCTTGGAGGTCTTGGTCAGCTAGCTTGAAGGTTGGTGCATTATTAGAATAGATGACTCTGCAGAGGCCTTGTCTTGATATAAATCTCTTAAATGCCAGGAGGAATTTTTCTGTTGATAGATCTGACACAAACTCCAGATGAACAGCACGAGTCACAGCACAGGTGAACAGTGCAAAATAAGCCTTCCCCACTGTGCTCTTATTTTTGACATAAAGAGGACCTGCAAAGTCCACCCCAACTGTTTCAAATGGTGGGGTTTCTGTGATCCGGTCTCTTGGCATAGGTGCTGTCAACTGTTGCACGGCCTTTACTTTGAATCACTTACACACAGGGCAAGCAGCAATGATTCTTTTTACCATTTGCTTGGCTCAAGGAATCCAGTGCCTCTCTCTTAGCTGGACCAGAGTGTCTCACTTGGTCATGATTGTGTTGAATGAGCATCTCAGACAGTCTGTGATTAGAAGGCAAAATCAATGGATGTTGTTCATTAAAACTCATGTTTGAATGTTGCAGTCTTCCCCCTACACTGCTTCTCCAACAACAGACCATGGATAACCAGTGACCTGAAAGCACTTCTGAACAAAAAGAAGAGAGCTTTTAGGGCTGGAGACAAGGAGAAGCTGAGGGGAGTGCAACATGAGCTGAGAGAGATGCTGAGGAGGTGCAAGGACAATTATAGGAGGAAGTTGGAAGAGAAACTCAGGCAAAACAACACTAAAGATGTGTGGGAGGGAATGAAACAAATAACTGGGTGCAAGGGGAGAGTTGGGAAGCCATCTGGGAGCCAGGAGAAAGCTGAGGAACAGAATCTGTTTTTTAATATGTTCAACTCACAGTCTGTCACCCGAACAACACAACCAGACCCCCACGCACCCCTCCCCACCCGCCCTCCTGTGCAGAACCTCTCTCCATCTCCCCCCCTCCTCCTCCTCCTCCTCCTCCTCCTCCTCCTCCTCCTCCTCCTCCTCCTCCTCCTCCTCCTCCTCCTCCTCCTCCTCCTCCTCAGGGGGCACCAGGACCCTCCCTCATTTCACGGTGACTACAGATCAGGTGGAGAAAGAGCTGGAGAGACTCCGTCAGCGGAAGGCTTCAGGCCCTGATGGCATCTCTGCCAGGACCCCGAGGACCTGTGCCAACCAACTAGCTCCGATACTGAAACACCTGTACAACCTGAGCCTGAGTCTGGAGAGAGTACCGGTGCTGTGGAAGACATCCTGCCTGGTTCCTGTCCCCAAGAAGTCATTTCCATCGGATTTGAATGACTACCGAGCAGTTGTCCTCACATCTCATGTGATGAAGGTCCTGGAGAGACTGGTCTTAGCCCACCTGAGGCCGTGGGTGAAGACATGGCTGGACCCTCTGCAGTTTGCACATCAGCCCCATTTAGGAGTTGAAGATGCTGTCATCTACCTGCTGCAACGAGCCCATCTGCACCTGGATGGTGGAGGAGGTACTGTGAGAATCACTTTTTTTGATTTCTCCAGTGCCTTTAACACCATCCAGCCACTGCTGCTGGGTGAGAAGCTGCGGGTGATGGGGGTTGACAGCTCTGATCTCCTGGATTACTGACTACCTGACAGGCAGACCACAATTTGTCCGGCTGGGCAATGTCTTGTCTGGAGTGGTGGCTAGTGATAAGGGAGCTCCACAGGGGACTGTGCTCTCTCCTTTTCTTTTTACCTTATACACCACTGACTTTCAGTACAACACTGAGTCATGCCGCCTGCAGAAATTCTCTGATGACTCAGCTGTTGTGGGGTGTATAAGAGGAGGAGTGGAAGGGGAGTATAGGGCACTGGTAGACAGATCTGTGGAGTGGACGGAGCAGAATCGCCTGAGGTTGAATGTCAGCAAAACCAGAGAGATGGTGATTGACTTCAGGAAGAGGAAGACTCCTTCTCAGCCACTGCAGATTAGGGGGGAGGATGTGGGAGTGGTTGAGGACTACAAATATCGGTGTCAGGATCAGCAGCGGGTTGGACTGGAGATCCAACACCGATGCTGCGCACAAGAAGGGGATGAGCAGACTCTACTTCCTGAGAAAGCTGAGATCCTTTAACGTGTGCAGCAGGATGCTGGAGCTTTTCTACCACACCGTTGTCGCCAGTGCCATCTTCTTTGCTGCTGTCTGTTGGGGTAGCAGTATCAGGGCCAGAGATAACAACAGACTTGACAAGATTATCAAGAGGGCTGGCTCTGTAATTGGTCTCAGACCAGAGACCTTTGAGACAGTGGTGGAGAGGAGAACACTAAATAAACTGCGATCCATCATGGACAATCCTGATCACCCCCTCCACCACACACTAGATAGACAGAGAAGCATTTTCTCCAGTAGACTACTACAGCTTCGTTGTCGAACGGCCAGGTACAGGAAATCTTTCCTGCCACATGCAATTTCACTGTACAATAACTCACTATGATGTTGTATTCTGGTCATAGCTATGCTGCCACACTGCACCTTACAGACTAACTGGTACCTCACATTTTCACTCTGTTCCTGATAGTCCTTCTTTGTGCAATGGGATGATTCATGTGTTTATACGGGTCATCATATACTAAGCTATGATGTATATAGGTTTTATAGTCGTGTTAGTTTTACTTTCCAAGGGTAATCCCTTTGTCATGTGTGTGTTTCTGTTGTTTGGTTGTCTACTGTAATGCTGCTGTTACACTGTAATTTCCCAGTTTGGGATCAATAAAGTACATCTATCTATCTACACAAAGCAAACCATTCCTGTTAAGAAATGGGCTTAAGATCTCTGATCTTTGAGTCACTGTGGACTTCCTTTCTTGCCTTTATTTCCATCATCTCCTTCTGGAAAGTTTGCCCTTGCACATTCCAAATCCAGTGTCTTTTGGCTTCTGCCATTTCCTCTGCAGTCAACTCTCCTTGTCTCTTTGATTTTGAGCGAGCATTGTGAACAAATCATTTAATCTAGGCTGTGATTCTGAGTACAGTTCTTAGCTTGCTGTAGTCCTCTAGCCGCAGCAGTGAATCTGGTCGTACAGTTTCAGTATTACTCAGCTGGACTATGACACTGGGTTCTTTAAGCTCAGCCTTTAGCCTTCAGCATCAGTTGGTTCTGGGGTATCATTAAGGGGTTCCGTGTGTTCACCCTTATCACACATTGTTGGACGGTGTGTTTGTCCACACAAGTTACATGTGATGTCCTTAGCCTGGCAGAATTTTGCCACAAGGCATACAAAACATCTCTCCATCTTTCTCAACTTGTCATTCTGCAGGCTGAGTGTATTTTCTGTACACCGTTCAGACTTATGACTTGAGCTGTCACAGAATAGGCAGCCTTGAGGAGCACTTGAGCTGCTGGTGTGGAGTGCTGCCACAGATGGCAAGTTTGGTTTCTGAAATTTTCTCCTCTCTGCATCTGGCTTGCAGTGGCTCTGGAAGGTAGATTGAGGGTCCTTATTAATGCTGCTCACTTTAGTAAGGTGCATGGCATGCTCTCTACTTTCAACTTCTTGCTGTAAAAAGGCAATGAGCTTGGGAACTTTAAACACATGCTATGAACTTGTTTTATATGTGTAAGCAAGACTGATGTCATCTGGGATCATCTGGAGTAATATAGGACACGACAAGCCACCATATGAATCCGAAACAACTCCAAGTGACTCCAACCCTCTGGTCTGGACCTCACATTCATCATAAAGCTGTCTCAAGGCAACAATATCTGAGGATCTCTTGACTGGAGTTAGGTTTAGTAGCTTAGTCATGTGTGCACTCACAATCAAGTCCTTCCTTCCAAATCTCTCTTTGAGCATGTCTATGGCAGCATCATAGTTGGAGTCAGTTTGAGACCCACAATGGCTCTTGCTGCAGGACCCACAAGCTAGGACTTGAGATAAGTAGACCTTTCAGTTTTGCTCAGCTCACTATTTTCGTGGATAGCAGTCTCAAACTGATCCCAGAATTCTTACCATTTTGATATGTTGCCATCATATTCGTTTATGTACAGCTTTGGCAACTTCACTGATGGCCTATTAGTTAATCTGCTGGAATGCCTACTCTCGTCACTCAGCCGCGAGGAACCTCGTTCAGCTGCTGGGTGGTCATCTCGTTCAATAATTCTTGTTACTCGGGACTTCCATAGATTAAGGTTACCCTGATACTCCATAGTTTTCATTATTTCTACTTCCAGCTCATCCATCGGTATCTCCTCTTCAATCTCTCTTTCCAATTCAAAGAGGTTGTTTTCTTTAACCGACAACATGGACAGCAGTTCTCGTAGACAGTCACAACTCACATTATCTTTGCATGTCTCCTCCTCAATAGCCCACAGCAGCTTTGTTGCAGATGCCCGTACAACTCCCCATTTTTGTTTCAGTCTCTATGGATGCTCCTTCATCTTGTTCAGTTGTTCTCTTGCTAGCTAGTTGACTAAAGTTATCTGTCGGCAGAATCCTTTTTCCACGTCCCCCGGGTTTTGGCACCAAAATATTGGTGGAGCTTAGCTTAAACCACTATCAAATAAATGACTGAACAACCTTCTTCTTCCTTTAGCTGTTTAATAACAGTCTGTACATTCTTACAGGACAACTGCACGGCATAAAGTGTCTGTCATTATCTAACTAGCAGTGAGCTACTAGCCACTCCATTTTACCTTTTTTCTAGCTCTAAAAGGCTCAACTTAACCTTAGCTTGAACACTACTGCCACCGTGTGGAATAAATTCAGTATGTTACATCTGAAACACAACAATAATATTAACCGTTTTCTCAATTATTTAAACTAAATGAATGAAATGAATTACTGTACTAATAACCAAAAAGATACATCAGGAACTTCGTTTTTCAGCATGACAATGACCCAAAGCACACATCCAAATCAACAAAAAAATGGCTTCTCCAGAAGAAGATTAAGGTTTGGAATGGCCCAGCAAGAGTCCAGACCTGAATCCGATCAAACATCTGTGAGGTGATCTGAAGAGGGTTGTGCACAGGAGATGTCCTCACAATCTGACAGATTTGGAACATTTTTGCAAAGAAGAGTGGGCAAATATTGCCACATCAAGATGTGTGACGCTGATGGACTCCTACCCAAAAAGACTGAGTGCTGTAATAAAAGCCAAAGGTGCTGCAACAAAGTATTAACTTAAGGGTGTGCATATTTATGCAGACAGGTTATTGTAAGTTTTTTATTTTTCCCCTTAAAAGATTTCAGTTTGTTTTTCAATTGGGTTGTACAGGTTATAGGTCACATTAATGGTGGAAAAAGTTTTGAAATGATTTATCTTGGTCTCATTTTGTTGACATCACAAAAAAATTGGCATTTGAACAGGGGTGTGTAGACTTTTTATATCTACTGTATAGGTGGATACCTCCTGACATTTCATTCTAGCTCTACAGAGCTCTGGTCCATCTGTATACAGGTGAATGGCAGTCTAATTTTTAAATCAGTTTAATTCCAGTGTTGATACTTTTACTCTGAGGCTGATTAGCTATCCCTACCATCTCCCTTGGATACAAATTTGCATGTTTTCTGCATGTTTGCATTTAGTTTACATGTAGGCAAATGACATTTAATCCTAAATAAGAGTCTATAGTTTTGGTAAGTAACAGTTTATTCATACACACACACACACACACACACACATTATCAATAGCATGAATGAATTACAATATGAATATCAACAGCATGAGTAGCAGTATAGAATAGGCCCTTTTTTCACATTGATTTGGAGTGTGAATGGGTCATCCCAAATAAACTATTTAAAGCTTTTAGTAGGGAATCTATTTCTAAAATAAAATGATGATGGAAATCAGTTTGATATCTTTGTGTACAGGAACAAACAAACATAAAGACAAATATAAAGCCATCTGTTTGTATGTCCCCACCTCCATCCCACCATACATTGCAAGATTGGGCCATGGTAGAGGTATGCGCTCACAGATCAGCTCCAAAATGTAATGGGTTTGTCTGCAGGCCAAGGGCAAGAACCATCTCTGGTTAAAATTTCAGCAAAATCCATCCAGTAGTTTTTACATAATCCTACTAAACCACTGCAAGAAGATTGAGCCTTGGCGGAGGTATGCAGTCATGGATCACCCACAAAATGTAATGGGCTCGTGTGTAGGCCAAGAACCACTTCTGGTGAAAATTTCATCCAAATCCATCCAGTAGTTTTGGAGTATTGTTGCTAACAGTCTGTGAGGATATAAGAGCCTTGGTGGAGGTATGCATTCTCAGATCATGCCCGAAAATGTAATGGCTTCCCCTCTAGCCCAAGAACCAACTCTGGTGAAAATTTCATCTAAATCCATCCAGTAGTTATTGCGTAATCCTGCTAAACAAATGCAAACAAAGCCCATGGTGGAGGTCTGCACTCTCAGATCATCACCAAAATCTAATCATCTGTTCCCCGTGCCATGATATGCCTTTCCTGAAAATGTCATCAAAATCCATCCATAACTTTTTGAGTTATGTTGCTAACAAACAAACAGACAGACAGACAAACGCCGGCAAAAACACAACCTCCTTGGCAGAGGTAATAAACCAATCTAATGCAAGGCCTCTGATACCGTAATGTTGTAATTTATTAATTAGGATGTCATGTTTAATGGTATCAAATGCTTTAGACAGGTCTA
This sequence comes from Pholidichthys leucotaenia, assembly GCA_020510985.1. Taxonomy (NCBI): domain Eukaryota; kingdom Metazoa; phylum Chordata; class Actinopteri; order Cichliformes; family Pholidichthyidae; genus Pholidichthys; species Pholidichthys leucotaenia. Next base: position 326,550,376 of record CM035840.1, on the reverse strand, counting down.
AAAAAATGCCAATACTATAGTTGTCTCTTTCAATTGCATCACTGATTTTTTTCAGTTAAGTGGAGTATTGCCATATAGGTACTGTAGTGTGTTTCTTTCTGAAGCTATACTGAGATGGGATAATAATGTTGAGCTTATCAACGTAACTGGTAAGTCTGTTATAAACTACTCTTTCCAAAACCTTGGAGAGAGTAGGCGGAATGGATATTGGACGATAATTAGTCAAATCATTCTTATCACCTGATTTGTAAATTGGTATAATTTGTGCAATTTTTGTCATTTGTGGCACTACTCCAGAGATTAGAGACAGATTAATGCAGTAGGTAAGAGGTTCCACTATTAAATTAATGATACTTTTCAAAATTTTGTTGGAAATTTCATCAGCTCCAGCAGAGTTTGAGTTCATGTCTTTGATGATTTTCCAGACTTCCTCACAATCAGTTGGCTTCAGGAAGAAAGAATTCAGGCAGTTTCCTGATAGATAGTGTTTGAAAGAGGCAGCCTGGGGTTGGTTAATTTTATTAGATAAATTTTCTCCAATGGAGACAAAATAATTATTAAATTTATCAGCAAGAAATGGCATTACTGGTGAGATTACTGACCGCGTTGTTGTTCAGAAGTGTGGGGTTTTTTTGGTCCCTATTTAGAACCTTATATAGTACTCTCCAGGATTTCTTGGAATCACCCTGTAATGCATATATAAGTTCTGCATAGTAATTACTATTACTCTTTCTAATAATATGTGTTAGTTTATTTCTATAATTAGTATACACTATTCATTTTTATTGTTAATATTTGGATTTTTTTATGTAGCGTTTATATAATTTATTTTTGTACTTAACAGATTTTAGAATGCCCTTAGAAAGCCATGGATGTTGAATAGCACCACTACCTGTGACAGTCTTGACAGGAATTGTCCTCTGGATGGATTTTGTTATTTCCTTGGTAGTAGACATACCTGTTATAAAGTGGTCAGAACAAACGTGAACGTGGGTCACATCATCCCTCCGTCTCCACATCTCATTGCTAAAATGCATTCTCCTTCAGCAGGATTAGCCAGTAACAACCTCCTTTGGTAATCTTTGCTGGCCGATGGGAATTTAAAAAGAAAATATATATTTCTGCTGGCCATCATCATCTTTTTATAAGATGGTGATGGCTAGTTAGTTATTTGATTGACGCTAAAGATAAAACATTTGGATCCAAACAACTATACAAAGAATTCTTTGGCACAACCCAATTAATAGATAAAAATAAATAAAAGGGGGGAGGAATAAATAAATAAGTCCCTAAAACCCACACACTCAAAACAAAGAACTTTGTTAATTCTCCAGTACAGCAAGACAAGCATGTAACATAACTAAAATCCTTTCATCAGCGTCTCTAAACAAAGCTCAACTCCTTGGAATAATGTCCATATTTTTGAGGGATATCCTGTGTAAGAGGGCACACTAGTACATGTTCTTCATTTTGTATGCCAGTCTTACAAAAGCACACATGTTGTTCAGGTGATATATGACTACTACATGAAAAAATGCTGCACCATTTCAGCATATTCCTGATTTAAAATTAGCTGTCCCTTCCATAGAGATACATTGAGAACTCGGGTTTGTTTGCACCTTACTTTCCCACTAAGGCAAAGATCATGTGATCGGTGCCATAAGTGTAGAACAGCTCTATGAACTGATATGTATGACAAGTGCCAGGATGAGGAGGAATCCAAAATCTGAACAAAAGATTGTGGCTATGTCCCGTATAGTTCATGTTTGAGTGCCCCCCCCCCCCTTTACTGAAAGATGAGTGAATGATTGTACTTCTGTCCTGTTTAGTCATGTGTTTAAATATAACACTAAGGTATTACGGTATGCATGAATGAATGAATGAATCTTTATTTCGGATAGATGAGATTAAAAGATTAAAAAGAAAGGAACAGAACAATATACAAGAGGAAAAAAATCCAACAAGGTCAAATTAAACAATAACTCCTCGGATTATACAGTTGAACATAAATTATCCAAAAAGGGTGATGGCTGAAGCTGCAGCTCATATTGCCGACTCATGTTCCATCTAAGAAGTCAAAATAATAAAAGTAATTGCAAAACAAAACAAAGCAAAACAAAACATGACAAAACAAAACTAAGCAACAACACAACACAGATTGGATATGATGATCCTTATGTGATTTTACATGTCATTTTGCATGTATGTTTGGAGTATTTTTTCCTTTAGTTTTTGTTTAAATTGACCAAGCGTTGTACATGATTTTAATTCAGCTCTGAAAGTGTTCCACAGTCTGACTCCTTGCACTGAGACACAGTGTTGCTTGGTAGTAGTTCTCACTGAAGGTTTTGAAATATACAGTACATGTTCCTCTGAAATGATATTGTTTCTCCCTTATTTGAAACAACCTTTGGATATTTATGGGCAGTGATAGATTAGTCGCTTTAAACATTATTACTGCAGTTTTAAAATCAACCAGATCTTTCAACTTGAGAGCTTTAATGTTTTTCTGCAATTTCCCAGTTTGGGATCACAGGGTTTCCTCTGGTAACAATTCTGTGTGGCGGCCCGCCACGCTAAGTGAGTTTGCCGCCGCGCCTAAAATATATTAATTTAACCACTTGCACTCCGGGCAATTTTCCTAAAAATGCCAAAAAATAACGTGCCCAAAGTAAATCGAAAGCTGTTATTCAACCCTTTGCAGCATCTTCATGGGGTTGGTCTCATTGAAAAGAAAACACTTTGAATTTTTTGGCAAAAAAAACATAATCTCTCTACGTGCTCCGGCCACTGAGTTACAGTCATCTAAACATACTGAACTTGAAGAAAATAAATTAGAACACAGTGTTTTTTTGGATACAAATGCTTACAAATAACACACAGCTGTCTGATCCGGCTGGAAAATGCAACAGAAATGTAGAACCAAGTGTTATCAAGCTGAGATCCAAATTTGGTAACAATACCACAAAAAATGAATATTTTACACAGGTTTGTTCTCAGGTAGTTCCCAGGCGTTCTGGAACTGTGCCAAATTGTGCCAAATGGCACAGTTTGGAAAAACATCTGTAACTTTTGAATAATTCAATGTAGAATCTTCAATTTGGGCTCTAATGAAAGGTCACACTCAGGGCTGTGTCTGTGTGTGTGTGGGGGGGGGTTGTCCCCCCCCCGCTAAAAAAGACGGGAGTTCGGCCCTCGCCACATGATGGATTACACTCCTTGCATGTTTTCACAGCGCCCCCCCCCCTCGCTACTTTGTGTGTGTGTGGGGGGGGGGTTGTCCCCCCCCCGCTGCAGAAGACGGGCATCGCTACATGAAGGAATAGACTCATATGCTTCCCCCCGCGGACCGGGGGCGTTCGGACCGTGAACGTCCCCCCCCCCGCTCCTCTTCTGCAGTGGGGGGGGGGCGTTCACCGTCCGAACATGGCAAATGAACCGTTTATCGCGGCGCATGCACTTCGTACTTCGTGCGCAGTACAGTTGTAATTTACTGATCGGTCAAAAGTCATTTTTGGATTACAGTTTTCAGGGAGAAATAATAATTTAGCTTATAACACCTTACCTCTTCACAGCAGCAGAGTCGTGGCGAACTTCTCTTCCCCACTGTAAGACGAACGCGACGCTGCTCGGCTCGTGGATCCCGATCAAAACATAATTCCATTATTGCGGTTTTGGTGAATGATTTACGACCTTTGTCATTGGCCTCCGTCGGTCTATGATGACGGAAGAGAATCCTAAACGTCTATTCTGCTGGAATGAGTGCAGGTCCCACTTGTGGGTGGTCTCCATGCTGCGGGGTCTGTAGTAGATTCGTCCAGCGTCCTTTGTTTTCATCTGTTGCAACAGTAAATCTCTCTTCACCCAGCCTGAATTTCTGTGCTTCAATTGGCTCCTGCGTTCACAGTAGGCGGGTCCTCCTTCCTAGATTTTCATTCATTGGCTCTTCAAGGTTTCAGAAACCCAATTCAAGGCTCTTATTAGTCGAATGAGAGGTCAATCAGATGAACTAATCTGTTCGCGGCTGTCTCTGCAGTTTTTTTTTTAGTGGCGCTTGGACGCCACTACATCACCATCACCACCATCATGCGTCATGCGTCCAAGCGCGCACGAGGGCGCTCTCGTGTGCCCTAGAACGCAGAGACTTGCCCGCCCGCGGAACAACGGAGTGCAAGTGGTTAAGATGACCGAAATTCACCAAGTCAATGACTTTAATACGTCAGCAGCCTTCAGAGAAACTAAACGTGCCAACATTTGGATTTCAAAATAAGGGAGGTTTTTCCTGCTGTCTGATTGGTGAGGAGATTTCTAAAAAACTATAAATACATAGAAATATTATAACAGAAATAACTGCATATTTGGTCATTTAAGTTAATTTATTTCTTTAAGTATAATTTTAATAATTATATTTCTTTGAATTCAGAGTTATTGTTCTGTTTTGGCTCTACAAAATTATGGTCAAAAGTTTAAATTGTATGAGGAAAAAAGTAAAAAAAAATTGCCAGATTCTGTTTCACATTTATTTAAAAAGAAAAAAAAACAGCAATTTTATAATAATCTGCCTTTGTCCATCAGACAGGCCTCTTCACTGTCCAGTTTTAAAACTCCTCTTGAAACCCATTTTCATTCTCTGGCGTTTGACCCAGTTTGAGACATTGATTTTATTTGTTCTTATTGTCTCTATTGTATGACTATTGTTTTGTTTGTGCTGTTTCGTACTTTAGCTGTAATTTATTGTTTTTATATTTTATTTATCATTGATGTGCAGCACTTTGTGTCAACTGTTGTTTTTAAAGAGCTTTATAAATAAAGTTGGATTGGATTAAAAAAGATAAAACATTAACAATAAAATAATCCACAAATTTATAATACTCTCAAATGTAAGAGAAAATTACAAATTTGAGGAAAATGGTTGCAAATTTAGATAAATTTACAGAGAAAAGTAGAAAACTAAAAGAAAATTGTTATACATTTTGGAAAAAAACCTCAAACCTTCAAGACTGAAGTCATTACTCAAGTTTTTAAGTAGGTGCTCTTTGTACCCTTAACTCAACTAGAAATTTTTGGTTGTCTACTTTTATTAATTTCAAAGCACTGCTTTTACATAAGTACAATTTCTGGCTACCATACCCACCTCTGATCATATAATTTAAGTATGAATGAGTAAATTCCTATTATGATTTTTTTTTCCTTCCCTTTCCTACTCTTTGTCAATGGAAAAAAAGAAACACTAGAATAAAAATACAAAAAAACCCAAAAAAAAAAACATTTTGGTTATTTATAAAAATTCTGAAAAAAAAAAAAATCCTGCAGGACAAAACATGACACTTGGTATTTTCTAGCCTGTTTCTTTTCCACCATAAACAGAGAGAGAACCTGAATTAGACAGGACTCAGAGAGGGAAAGATGAGACAGAAGAGAGGAGCCAAGGAGAGGGAAGTGTTCAGGCAGAGGGTCCAGGAGAGTTGAGAGCAGAGGGAGGAGAGAAGGATGACACCAGTAAAAAGTCCAAACACAGGACATCTGGGTGGGACCCCAACTGGCCCAATATGCCAACATTCAAGCCTTGGTAGTACAATACTTCAAATGGTAAGTTCCATTCTGTAATATTATTGTGCAAAATTTAAAAAAAAAAAAATAAATAGTGTAAAATTAACATTTCCGGTTACAATCGTGTCATGTGTCCCCCCCCCCCCCCCGGGAAAATATGTTGCCACTGCGCAAAGGTCTTTAAGCCAGAGGGAACGCTGGATCAATAAAGTACATCTATCTAATTTGAGAAAAAGTAGGTTTGTTGGTTCCCTGTAAGCAGCTTTGCCTATTATTCTAATGGCTCTCTTCTGAAGCATAGAAACTGGATATATGTTTGTTTTATATGCATTTCCCCATACTTCAGCACAATATGTCATGTATGGGAGTATTAATGAATGATACAGGGTATATAGCGTGGGTTGATTCAGCAAATATTTCACTCTATGTGGTAATGCGATCGGGTTGGCTATTTTACCTTTAATATAGCTAATGTGTGACTTCCAACACAATTTATTATCAATTATTACTCCAAGAAATTTGATTTTGGATACTCTTTCAATCGCTGCACCATTTACACTGAGTTTAAATACTGAGTTGTTGTGATGGTTGTTAAAAATGATAAATTTTGTCTTACTTAAATTGAGCATTAATTTGTTTGACTCAAATCACAGTTTAAGCTTTCCTAATTCTTTTCCAAGTGTATCCAAAAGTTGTTCCAAATTGCTCCCACTGCATAGTAAATTGGTATCATCTGCAAACAATATTAAAACCAATTTTTCCAAAACTTTACATATATCATTTATATACAGGTTAAATAACAATGGCCCCAAAACTGAACCTTGTGGGACTCCACAAGTAACCTTCAGTATCTGTGAGTTTTTGTTACATACACATGCATACTGATAGCTATTCTCTAAGTAACTACATAACCAGAACAGTGCTACCCCCCCAATACCATAATTTTGTAGTTTCTTTAACAATAATTTATGATCCATTGTATCAAATGCTTTTTGTAAATCCAAGAATACCTCAACTGAATACTCTTTATTTTCTATAGCTGGTGACATTTTTTCTATAAGAGCAAGTGCAGTTGTTCTCTTGTAGAATATTTTTTTGAGTATCTTTGAGAATTGCGGCAATAATGAAATAAGCCTATAGTCTGAAAATTGCCCTCTGTCACCCATCTTGTGTATCGGAACTACTTTGGCTATTTTCATTGCACAGGGAAATATACCTGTTTGGAGAGACAGGCTTTCAGATATACGTCAGTGGCTTCACTAAATATTCGATGATAGTTTTGACTAAAAGCATGTCGATATCATCACAATCCGTAGATGTTTTACTTTTAAACAATTTAACAATTTCAATGACCTCTCTCTCATTTGTGTTCTTTATGAAGATGGAGTCTTTTATAGCTATGTTTTTGCTTATTGTATCACCTGTAGGTGCTGTAATGGGTATTTCTCAAGCCAAATTAGGACCAATGTTAACAAAAATGTATTAAATTTATCTGCAGGTGAGTCTGCATTCACACTCTGAGTCATTTTTTTTTCTAAAAGATTGGTTGGGTAGCTTGTATTTCTGATTTTATTTCCAAGAATATTGTTAAGTATTGTCCATGTATTTTTAGTGTTACCTGTTTTTCTCCAGTTCTTTACTGTAAGTCTCTTGTACTACATCTCATTATATATATTAACTTATTTTTTATTTAACTTATTTATATATATTAACTTATTTTTTATTTTTGTATGTTTTATACCATTGCTCTGCTTCTTTTGTCTTTTTCTTTAGAAAAGCTTTATATACTGATTTTTTCTTTCTACACGCTTTTTGTAATCCTTTGGTTAACCATGGCTTGTCGACAAATTTCTGTTTAAATTTTCTCTTTACTAGTGTACAATTTTTTTCATAAAGAGCGGTTACAATGTTCATGAATATATCATAGGCTTCATTTATATCTGATACTAGGGCTGTCGCGATAACCGCAATTATGTAATGCGGCGCAATGGTCATGCCTACTGCAGAGGAAAACGAACAACCGCAACAACCGTGGTTTTTTTGTGTGTGTGGCTATATCTCGTTGTTCACTGATGTGCCCCTATTGATTATTAAATAAATTGTTAAACAAAGTGTTGTCGAGAGAGGAATAACCAGGCAGAGCAGTCCAGAACAAAGCAGGCTTTATTAATTTCTCTCTCTCACATCATCCAGAATCACAAGCATCAGAAAAAAGTCACAGGTCGCAGGCACCTCTCCTTTTATAGCCTACGACCCGCTCAGTCACCTGTGGTGCTGCAGTAACATGAAAGACTTGGAAATTCCCATTCTCTTTGTCACTGTTTGCATCAACACGCCAACCCCCACATCAACACACAAACACCCCATGACGATTCCCCTTGTCCTTCTGTCTGAGTGGAAACATATAATGACGTACTGAGTGGGTCCCACAGTGTATTTTTATTGCCACCAGCATGTTTGCACCTGGTGCTCTAGAAGTTTCCACAGCACCGTGTGGGTCTCTCTCCAGACGGACTCCAGCAGGCAGGTAAAGCATTTGGACTCCTTGCTAAGTACAGCCGTGACTGTGAGCACTAAAAGTGTACAAATCGTGTTATTTCCTTCTGAGCAGAGTGTGCATGGTCCTGACTCTGTATGCTCTGTGTATGAGCTCCGAGAGCCAAAGCTTGTTTGAATGTGATTTTTCGGACAGCAGCAAAAATCACAGAAACAAGAGCCACGCAGGGTCCTGTACTGAGACTGTCCTTCTTAAATAAGCTGAATGTTTCTGTAGTCTCCAGTCCACACACCCCGTAGTTCCCGCCACTGCTTCAAGAAAATCATTTTTTTGTTTGTTTGGTTTTTTTTTAACAGAATCAGCAGTTCATGCCTGTAGAACAAGCGGAACTCTGCACGATTGTCACACACGCACAAAAAGTTAACAGCGGAGCTGCAGTGGGTCTCTTAGCTTCCATCGTGCCACATAAGTTATAAACCCTGTTTAAATTACGAGACCACAGGGTCCTAAAAACATTTGCAATAATACCGCATATGGCGGTGTTGAGCCGTCCACCGTCACCACAGGGGAAATTCCTCTACAACGACAGCCCTATCTGTTACATAAACTTTTGTCCAGTCTTGCTTCCGCAGGTCTTCTTTAAAAGAACTGATTGCATTTTGTGATTTATATCTGAATGATTTTAAAGTTATTTTTCCTATACTGGACCTCTGTATTGTATGGATCAACTGGGGGGAGACTTGCCAGAGGCCTAACGGTATGATAGCCCCATCTTTATCCTACTACATCTGTTTGTATCTTGTAAGCGTCAACTGACTGAAATGTAGATGATGACTTTGTTTCCCTATTGAAACTGATGATATGCGTCATCATGACCTGTAATCTGTCACTTTTTTATGTCATGGAATATTAAAATGTTCTCTATTACAGGACTATAGAAAGAATTTGCTTAACCAAATCAAATTTTTCAAAGGAATGGAGAACCCTGGAAGTTTATCGCCAACTGTCCAGGCGGAAATTGATGAGTTGCCAATGGATAAACTAATGCATAGCCTCGTCTCTCTTTGCGACTTTATGTAATTTACTTGCGTATTTCAAAACACGTATTACTAGCCAAATGGCCCATATATACTAGCTGTCCAAACTTCAATAAGTATTTGAGGTGTCCATGAAAAGCTTCTAGAAGAAGAGCAGATTATGTTAGCTAAGGAGCTAACAGGTTAGCCGTTAGCTCTTACCTTGGTACGGCTTCATTAACGAGTGCTCTCTCTTCAGGTGCTCCGCGTTCCCATCGGTTATATCACAGCTGACCCGACACTTCAGTAAAACCAACAGGGCCAGCACGGTGCTCAGAAGTGCCTTAAAGCCGCCCATCGTTCTCACTCACTCTTACAGAACAACTCTCACAACAAACTCCACCGATCTGGTCCGTTCACTAATATCGTCCGGAGAGACAGCGTATAATTCCAGATAAATATATAATCCACTCTTCAGCGAAGAAACACTTGTTTCTTTCCGTGCAACTAAAATTATGTTGCTATTAACCACATTTTTTAGCTGCACATTATATCCCATTCGGTTTAAATATTTAGATTAATATGATATGAGGGAAAATAAATTGTGCCGGTGTTTCGTCGGAAGAAATGTGAAGATGGTGGATTTTTTTACAAGCCAATCAGAGTAAAGCACATCACAAATTGAGCCAATCAGAAAAGATGCGTTTTTCACAAATTGACCACTAGATGGAGCCAGAATGCAAAACAAACAGACTCTAGGAACTGGAAACCGTTTGTGAATCTTTCATTAAAAATTCATTCGTAGGTTCCCACCTGCTCGACACCCCAACCCCAGAATCAACTATTTACTGTGCAGTAGGTGTCCATTTAATGAAGCTATGCAAGCTTTTAGCCTTATACCCGTACAGTACCGTTTATAGTTTTTTGGGAAGTATAAGCAAGATTGGGATTATATATTTTTTGTAATGGAGTGGAGTTCAAACCTTCAAAAATGGGGGGCTTTCACCTTTTAGCAGAAACATTTAAAAATACTTGGGTCGTTGTCTAGATGAACAGGGAAAAAAAATCAGAATAAAAATTTAACCAGCGTCCATATTAATGTTTCAAATTTACAATGAAAAAAAAAAAGTTAAAGGTAATTCTAATTCTTTCAAAAAACGTTATAACCCTTTTTGACCAACGCTAAAAAGGGGTAAAGGGGCCGACTCTCGTGCTTTTCACACAAAAGGATTTCCATTCAAAAAAATAAAAAGATAAAATTCATAATATCAGCAGTACCCATCAATTGACATATTTACAATAAATAGATCCAAATGTAGACACTGGAGACAGTTTAAGAGTTTTAACAATAGTCTTATTGAGTGGAGAATGGTGTTTGGAAGAGAACTGGCAACCCCGTTGAGATGGAGGCAGACAGAAATGGCAAGTAGGATGCAAGTAATAATGATGATTAATATACTGTATCTTACAAGTGCAGTGACTGCAGGATATCATGTGCATTTACAGGCTGGCTGCTATTCTTTGTCCAGTGATGATTCTTCCAGTCTTGGCTTTTGTAGGTATTGGAGTCAGAGAGGTGGAGATTGTGACTCAGGCCAAGGGACTTTGATGGTTACAATTATTGATGGGACTTCCAGCACTGGAGCTTCAGAGTGTGTGCCGAGTAGTCCAGAAAATATTTTGCAAAGCGCGTATCAAGGCGTGTATTGATGACGTATAAATAAACAATGTGTGTTTAGCATGGATACAATTTTCTATGATTTTCATATTAACTTCCATCCATCCATCCATCTTCATCCGCTTAATCCTTTTCGGGTTGGGGGGGGGGGCTGGAGCCTATCCCAGCATCTTTTTTGGGCCAGAGGCAGGGTACACCCTGGACAGATCGCCAGTCCATTGCAGGGCCAACACAGAGAGACAGACAACCATTCACTCTCACAGTCATACCTAAGGACAATTTAGAATCCCCAGTTTTTTGATGCCAATTAGCCTAACTTGCATGTTTTTGGCATGTGGGAGGAAACCGGAGAAATCCCGGAGTAAACCCACGCAGACACGGGGAGAACATGCAAACTCCACACAGATCACTGTTGGTCAGGGGCTGGGATCGAACCCAGGATCCCCTGGCCAAGGGTGAGTTGCTGTGCTGCCGCAGTGCTAACCACTCCGCCACCGCGCTGCCCTTCATATTAACTTGATTGGGAGCGATTATATAGAATGCTTAATGCCTCAGGCAGAAATAAATGCGAGTTCATGAATAAAGAAGCTCATCGGATTCCTTTGTAGGTGACAAATATAATTTAAGAAACAACTTTCTTATACTAATAAAGGCTTATCTTCTCTTATGAATGAAGCCTCATGTGAAACTACATTTGCTCTACTAAGCCATCTACTGGACAAAAAGTACACAACATGCAGATTTTAACAAGGGCATTATTGGTTTGATGTGTATTTTTTTAGTGTTGTTGGCATTATTGCATTAATCGCTCGTTAACGCTTTGCCCCTGTTAATGGCAACAAATTTTGTGATCGTGGTTAGCAGCAGTTAACGGCAGAAAGCGCAAATGGTACTTTTTGGCCTACCGGCTCTCTGTACCAAAGCCACTCTGGCCACAGACACTGTGTGCACCATGCAGACATTGCAAAGTCAAACAAGATGGATTACAGCCATGGAAATCCCCAAAATGCTGTCATGTTTAAGTTTGCAACGTTATCTGTCGGCGCTCTCACCTGGATAAATGTTACAGTTTCCTCCAAAACTTCGCCTGGATGTTGGGTTGTTCTTCTTCTGTGGAAGCTAACTAGCTGGCTAGTAGCTACATGCTAGGTTGTAGCTGACCTCCAGCAGCTTACACGGACAGAAATTCACCTGTTTTCATCCTCATAGCTTTAAGTCCAACTGTTGGTGAGTACCAGTCTAAAAAAATTCTCAAGCTGTGTTCGTAATGTCCATTCACTCCCCCGCCATTTTTGCAGCACAGTGGGGTGTCATCACGGGTGAGATAGTTGTTTATGTTTGCAATTTTTCTGCTAAAAGGGAAATTGTGTCTGTTGTGACACACAAGGTCCATGATTTTGTGTTGATCTCCTTGAAATTTTTCTTTTTTAAAAATTTTTTATTGTCCAACACCATTAGTATTTTTTTTTTCATTTCAATAAATGTACTGTCCTTTAAGCAATATCAATGACCATAAGGGGGGAAAAAGAAAAAAGAAAACTGAGGTGAAGACAGTGAATGTGCTTGTGTTACAGTGAAACTGCTTGTGTTACAGTGAAAGTGCTTGTGTTGCTTATCCATTTTTATGAAGAAATAATAACTTTTCAACAGTCTTTGTACTAAGGCAATTTTTAAAAAAAATATTATTTTATCAGCTTTTGAGAATACTCTGGGTGCATCCTATATAGAGGATGCAGGTGAGTAATTTTAAACAGCAGGAAATATATATAAATAGACACACACCAAAAAAGAACCATGGAGTGAACATGAAAAAAGAGCAATCTGCACATAATCTCAGCTTCTCATTGTATGTGCTAGAATGTGTCTGTAGTTTTGGGTCTGTATATTTACTATATATATTTCCTGCTGTTAAAAATAGCTATGGATCTTTTTCACCATTAACTCAAGGTCCATAGTTGAAGTAGACAGCAAAAACTTAATATCGATGACACTGCGAAATCGCACAAAACAAAGACTCAAACCATACCAGAGTCCAACATTCTACACATGCACCACAATGGTATGCTATGTGAAGGTGTAGACTGACTACATTTAATTCATTAGATTGGGAGCGATTACATAGAATGCAGATTACACAGAATTATTATGCGATTACATAGAATCTAGAGGGGACCATTTGTGTAAGTCTGTTGTGTCTTTTGCATTCAGTACTATTAGGTCGTCACGTTTTTTTTGCTATCTCTGCGAGCAGCCCTGCTTAGGTCATAAAGTCTGACAGCCGTCGGTAGGAAGGACCTGCGAAACCTCTCGGTCGCGCACCTAGGATGATGTAGTCTGCTGCTAAATGAACTCCTCACTGCATTCAGTATGTCCTGCATAGGGTGGGACTCGGACTCCAGCAGAGATGACAGTTTAGCCACCATCCTTCTCTCTCCTATCTCCTCCACTTGGTCAAGGCATTGCCCCAGGACAGAGCTAGCTTTCTTGATCAGTTTGTTTAGTCTCTTCCTATCGGCTGCTGTAATGCCACTGCCCCAGCAGACCACTCCAAAAGTGATGGCTGATGCCACCACCGTGTCATAGAATGTCTTCAGGAGCACCCTTTATTCACCAAAAGACCTGAGCCTTCTCAGTAGGAACAGCCTGCACTGTCCCTTCTTGTAGAGTGCATTGGTATTGTGTGACCAGTCTAGTTTATTGTTCAGATGAACACCCAGGTACTTGTAGGATGTCACCATCTCAATGTCTGTTCCCTGGATGTTTACTGGTGCTGTGAGGGGTTGTCCTTACCTGCAGCAGTCCACCACCAGCTCCTTAGTTTTCCTCGCGTTGATCTGGAGGCAGTTCCGATGGCACCAGTCCACGAAGTCCTGGATAAGTCCTCTGTACTCAGCTTCATCTCCCTTGGAGATGAGGCCGACGATCACAGAGTCATCAGAGAACTTCTGCAGATGGCAGTGTGTTGTGTTGTGTGAGAAGTCCGCAGTATAAAGGGTGAACAGGAAGGGAGCCAAAACCGTTCCCTGGGGGCCCCCCGTACTGTTGATGATTGTGTCGGACACACAATCCCGGGTTCTCACAAACTGAGGCCGGTTTGTGAGGTAGTCCAGGATCCATGATGACAGGTGCTGGTCCACCCCTGCGCACAGCAGCTTGTCCCTCGGGATCATCGGTTGGATGGTGTTGAAAGCACTGGAGAAGTCAAAGAACATGATCCTCACCGCATTCCCAGGTTTCTCCAGGTGGTACAGGGAACGGTGAAGGAGGAAGATCACTGCATCCTCCACCCCGATGCCATGCTGGTAGGCGAACTGGAGTGGATCCATCGCTGGTCCCACCAGGGGGCAGAGGTGAGCAAGGAGCAGTCTCTCCAGGGTCTTCATCATGTGAGACATCAAGACCACTGGTCTGTGGCTGTTCAGGTCTCTGGGGTGGGAAGTCTTTGGTACGGGTACCACACAAGATGTTTTCCACAACTGTGGTACCCTCCCCAGCTCCAGGCTCAGGTTGAAGATGTGCTCCACAATCCCACACAGCTGTTCTGCACAGGACTTGAGGATCTTCGCGCTGACGCCGTCCGGTCCCGAGGCCTTCCTCGCCTTGATCTTCCTCAGCTCCGTCCTCACCTGGGTCTTAGTGAGGGTCAGGTTGGGGGGCTGTGTGCTGGGAGTGGGGGGGGGTGTTGGTGGAGTGGGGTATGGACAGCAGGTCTCAATGACTTTAGAGGCAGCAGTGGTTGGTGTGCAGGCGGGGGGGGGGGGGGGGTGTTGGTCAAACCTATTAAAAAACAGGTTCAGATTGTTCGCCCACTTCCTGCCCCCCGTGCCCTGGGAGGAGGTATTCTGGAGCCCAGAGATGGTTTTGAGGTTTCTCCAGACCCCACCGATGTTGCTCTGTTGCAGCTTGTCCTCCATCTTCTTCCTGAAGCTGTCCTTGCCTTCTCTGATCTTCCTCCTCAGCTCCCTCTGAACGGACTTCAGCATCTCTCTGTTCCCTGACCTGAAGAGCCTCTTCTTCTCTCTCAGAAGTGTTTTTATCTCAGGTTGATCCAGGGTTTGTTGTTCGAGCAACACTGTATGGTCTTGGTAGGTACGGTGTTGTCCACACAGAAGTTGATGTAGTCCGTGATGGTGTGAGTGAGGCCATCGATGTCCTCACCATGTGGATCGCAGAGCTGCTCCCAGGCAGTGATTTCAAAACAGTCCTTTAGAGCATCCATTGCCTCCTCAGACCATATCTTCATCATGCGCATGACCGGAGGTTGTCTGTGTACACCAGCAGGAGATAAACCAAGTTGTGATCCGATCTCATGAGTGGGGGGAGTGGTGATGAGGTGTACGCCTCCTTAGTGTTTGCTTAGAATAAGTCCAGTGTTTTATTGTCTCTAGTGTGGCATGTGACATACTGGGTGAACGTGGGCAGAATGTGGGACAGTGAAATATTGTTGAAATCACCGGCGATGAGGAGAAGAGCGTCTGGGTGTTCTGTCAGCAGCCTGCCAGTTACTGAGTGAATGGCGTCACACGCTGTCCCAGCGTTTGCCGTCGGATTTGCATAAATAACAATGCAGATCATGTGTGAGTATACCCTCGGGAGATAGGTAGGCCGCATGCTAACAGCTAGCAACTCAATGTCTTTGCTGCAGTGTTGTTCTTTAACCGTGATATGTCCCAGTCTGCACCAGCTGTTATTGACATACATTATCACTCCTCCACCCCTTGCCTTCCCACTGTCTGGTGTCCGGTCTGCCCATATTGCGTGGAAACCCTCCAGTTCGATGTTAGCATCTGTTGCTAGTTCTGTTAGCCACGTATCAGTAAACAACATCATGCTAATCTCTCTGAAGACGCTCTGGTAACAAGCCATAGCCGCTAGCTCATCTGTCTTATTGAGTAGCGATCGTACATTCCCCATAATAACGGATGGAAGGACGGGTCTGTACCTTATATTTCTCGCCTGCCGTCTTGCTCCAGCACGACATCCATGCCGCTTCTGTCTTATTTCTACCGGTATGTCAAATTCTTGCATTAGCATCATGGGCTGATTAAGTGCTAACAATTGGTCTCTATTGTACTGCCTCCTAAAAGCAGTGGCTCCGTCCGCTGGTTCAGGAGACATTTGGGCAATCCGTGTGTCCGTGATGGATAAGGTGTCACCGGATCAGAAAGTTTAGCAAGAGAAGCCAGATACTAAATAGAAATAGGAAGAAATTGATCCGCTATTGCAAAAAAGGCAGCCTACTCATGCGGCGCCGGAAGTAGTAATATGAACCATATGAACCAATTTGATGAAAAGCTTCAAGACTTCAAGAAAGCCTCATCTGGACATCACTAGTTACAATATTGCAATACTTGAGATGACACAGGACTGTGATGAAGGATTTTCAGGCTTATCAGTTCCACCAAGTTTGGTCCAGGTCCACTGGGGAAAAGGTAATTTGACTTCTAGAAGATATGGAGGCAGAGAAAAAGGTGAGGTGAATTTAATCAGACACTGACAGTTTCCAGCAGCAGACGACAATGGAGGAGATTGGCACACCAGACTGCTGGTATGATAATCCAACATTCCCTACGTGCTATCTCTGACCTGGCCCTTTTTAAATCAGAACTTAAGACATATTTGTTTAGGATGGCTTTTAATACCCAGTAGTGGTGATATTTGTCTTGGCATTTGTTTTTATTTTATTTTTATTTTTAGGTATTTTTTTGTTGTTTTTATTTTTGTTTATGTTATTTGTTTTTAATGCTCTGTGTGATTTTAATGCTGTTTATTTTCTGTAAAGCACTTTGGTCACCTACGGGTTGTTTTAAAGGGCTATATAAATAAAGTACATTACATTTACATTACATTACATTACATTACATGAGGAGGAATAGGAAGAATCTGCTAATTAAGGCTGTGTTTGATGACAAACAAGTGAGCAACCAGCACAGCTGTGCACAGTTAGGTAATCAAAGTGGAAGACGTGTGCACCAACCTGAGATACTACATTAATGTCCTCATTGAAACCAGGAAACCATGTGGAAAAAAATTAATTCTCATTCAAACTGATGCACTATCTCAGTTGAGTGCTATAATAATGAGCTTACACTTGCTGCTGATGCTGCATAGGTGCAGTAATGTTGACTCCTCCTTTACGTGGATATATTTTTGACTTCAGAGATGGGTTTTTTTGACAACTTACTGCAACTAACTGGGAAAATCCCACCTCAGAAAACTTTTTGAATGGGCAGTGAATATGAAGTAGAAAGCTAGCTGCCTTGGAGGAGGTTTGCGCACTCTTCATTTGTGCTGTCTCTATACATAGTTAAATGTGGATTGATCCCAAAACCCTCCTCCATCAACCAGGACAATAAAATGGTTTATTCTCCTCATTGTTGGAGACAGTTGGTTATGTAACTGTCACACTGCTGATGGCCCCACTCTGTCTTCCCTCATATGATGACCCAGCCTACAGACTGATGCTTTATAAGTGACTCACAACTATCTGCAACTTATTTTGATTGAGTGGACAAACATAGGATGTTTTTGCGGCCCCAGTAGAGTGACACAGTGTAGTGCAGACATAGACACAATAAAGAGATACAGCGGGGAAAATAAGTATTGACCACATCAACATTTTTCTCATTAAACATATTTCTGAGGGAGCCATTGACCTGATATTTTCACCAGATATCAGTAACAACCCAAGTAATCCATACATACTGTATAAAGAAATCAAGGCAACTGTGTTCACAACACAAGTTGTATTTAAAAAAGTGGAATGTACAGGGAATAAGTATTGAACACAAGACAAAACGAGGTTCAAAAACGCATAGAAAGCCAAGAAACCTTTAAAAAGGTCTGTGAATATCAGATTGTCACCCCACAAAAGAACTCCTGATGGGTAGAAGCAAAGAGCTCTCACTACACCTTTGCAACCTTATTGTTGCAAAACATGATGATGGCATTGGTTACAGGTACATTTCTAAACTGCTGAATGTTCCAGTGAGCACTGTTGGAGCCATCATTCAGAAGTGGAAAAAACATTTTACCATAAACCGGCCACGACCAGGAGCTCCTCGCAAGATTTCTGACAGAGGAGTCAAAACAATTATCAGAAGAGTTATCCAAGAGCCAAAGACCACTTGTGGAGAGCTCCAGAAAGACATGGAGTTAGCAGGTATTGCTGTTTCAAAGAAAACAATAAGTAATGCACTCAACCGACATGGGCTCTATGCCTGCTCTGTCATGGTTTGCTGAGGCAGGACCCACATGCAGTACTTAAAGTTCACAATGTTTATTTTGAGCTGGTCACATTGATTCAGCTCGAGGGTGAAAGCACAAAATAACTGGCAGCTTGTGAACTGAAAATAAAAATAAACAGACAAGGCAAAGCACCACACTTGCAGACTAGGCAGAAGCGTGTTGCTCATGCTCTATGACTAAGGACACCCATAGAGAACACAGACTGGGAATGTCAGAGCTTACCACCTGGGAATGGTTGCAGGCACAGAGAACAGAACAGGCAGGGCTGCACAGATAATCACAGAGAGGGTATGCACATGAAACATGAACAGAGGACCAGGGGCGACAAGACCATGACAATAATGACAATGATAATAATAATAATAATCCACATTGAGTCAGGCAGGGATGATTACAATGAAACTTAAATGCAAGCATGAGAGTGAACAATAAATACAGAAAATCTCAATAACAACTCAAGGCGAGGACGTGAGCTGGGGCCCATGCCCTGAAGACAAGAAATACCAACTATAAATCAGGGTGAGGACATGGGGCCCAGACCACGTCCTGACACACTCACCTCGCAAGACTCCATTGCTGAAGGAAAAGCATGTTGAAGCTTGTTTAATGTTTGCTGCACAACATTTGGGCAAGCCAGTAAAATACTGGGAGAATATAGTCTGACCAGATGAGACCAAAATTGAACTTGTTGGATGCCACAACACACAACATGTTGAAGGAGAAATGGCACTGCACATCAGCCCAAAAACACCATACTAAAGGTGAAGTTTGGAGGTGGGAACATCATGGTGTGGGGGTGTTTTTCAGCACATGGTACAGGCAGACTTCATATAATTGAAGGAAAGATGAATGGACAAATGTACAGAGACATCCTTGATAAGAACCTGTTGCAATCTGCCAAGATGCTGAAGATGAAACAAGGGTGGACATTTCAGCAAGACAATGATCCCAAACACACAGCCAAGGAAACTCAACTGGGTCCAGAGAAGGAAAATAAAGCTGCTAGAATGGTCCAGTGAGTCACATCACCTGAATCCAATTGAAAATCTATGGAATTAACTGAAGATCAGAGTTCTTAGAAGACACTAATGGCACCTTCAAGATTTGAAGACAGTTTGTGTGGAAGAATGGGCTAAAATCACTCTTGAGCAATGCCTGTGCCTAGTTTCTCCATACAGGAGGCATCTGGAAGCTGTTATTACCAACAAAGGCTTTTCTACTAAATATTAAATGAATTTCACCAAGCATGTTCAATACTTATTCTCTGTGTCATTCCACTTATAATTTGTTTTGTGAACACTGTTGCCTTGATTTCTTTATATTGTAATGTCAGGGTTGTGATAAGGGGGTGGGGATTCACTGTCTTCCGTGTGTTCTACTGTGCCATTATAACTGTGTAATAAGACCAGTTGTGATAGTATTGTTTTCCCTATATGTGACAAATCATGTGTTTGTGTCACCATAAGTGAGATAAGGGGCTGTGTAAATGACCTCCCCTCCATTCTGTGTCATGAGGGTGGGTAGAATAAAGCCTGTTTCATCAAGTCATCTCTCCTCATTGTGTGAACTCTTGCAACGTCACAGTATGTATGGATTACTTGGGTTGCTACTGATATCCAGCGTTGGGCAAATTACTAAAAAACAATAACAAGTTACAGTTACTAGTTATTTCTTTTCAAAAGTAACTGAGTTACTTTACCAACTAGAAAAGCACTCGGAGAGCGCAGACCTCCGCCAAGTGCCACAATTCCCCCCATACAGTGTTTGTGTGTACGTTTTCAGATTCCTTGAACATGTAAACATATGACTAGCAATTGGATTCACAATGATTATTTGTTTATTTGACAGGGACAGTGCAATAAACACACAATTAATCAATGACAATCAACCTGATAGTGATAGGATTAGTGGTTCAGTAGTAAAAGCATTGCCTCCTTGGCGGAGGTAATAAACTGAAGTGTTGCTGTTGTGTCCATCTCCTCCACTGACGGATGCAAATTGGGTAGACAGGTTGCCGTGGGTTTTATATTATATTGTAACGTGCTGCTCGACATGGCGACGTCCCACCGCGAGGTTCGAACTCACGCCTCCCGCTCCGGAGTCCCGCACTCTACCTGTGTCGCCAATAGGGTCAACCCACTTGGCAAGCCAAGTAGGGTGCTCATATTGAGTTCGCTACAATATTATTTTTTGGGGGGTTGCGCTCCGCGGCAAACGAGAATTTAGAAGCTTCGCCGGCAGAGAGCTCGTTTTTGCGCAGCGCCTATGGCTGGCCGGTGAATTTCTGCCAAATGCGCAGCTCCTATGGCTGGCCGGGGAATTTCTGCCAAAGAATCCGTCGGCGGACAGCTGCCCGTGTGAGGTTTTGCAGTTGCGCGCAAACACAGGCACGCTGGCGGGCCCAGGCCAGCAGTGTTTTCCGCGTCCTTTTGTACCTAAAACGTTGAAGAACGCAGAGTTTGTGTTGCAGACACGACGACCAGCGCCCTCCATTGCACCTGCGCACATGTTGAAAATGGCTGTATGTCACAGTGTTGAATGAAAAATGCTTTAAAAAATTCCTGTATCCAGACGGTGAACCGGATCACCCCCAAAATTTAATCAGTTCTTCCTTGTACCATTTCCAACAACGCCTGAAAGTTTCATGGAAATCCGTCCAAGATTTTTTGAGTTATCTTGCTAACCAACAGACAAACAGACAGACAGACAGACAAACCCCGGCAAAAACATAACCTCCTCCTGGCCTTTTCGGCCTGGCGGAGGTAATAACTGCATGATTAAAGTAACTAGTTACTTGGAAAAGTAACTTTCATGTTACTTTTAAATGCATACTTAAATCATCTTGAACACGTATTCCCTGTGTCATTCCACTTTATTGAATATAACTTGTTTTGTGAAGACAGTTGCCTTGATTTCTTTGTATGTATGGATTACTTGGGTTATTACTGATATCTGGTGAAAATCTCAGGTCAATGGCTCTATCAGAAATATGTTTAATGAGAAAAATGCTTCAATACTTATTTTCCCTGCTGTAAGTTTTTCTCACACAAACAGCAGAGAGAACGTTAAGTGTCTGGTGTTACAAAAAATCCCAGAACACAAACACAATATTTGACAAACAAAACAACACACATGCATATATATATTTTCAAATAATGGAAATATGCATACAGCTAAGGACGAAACACCAAAAATTCCAATTATGCTCGTCTATATCTGTCTTCATCACCCATTACCAGAAAATCTCACATCATCTCATTGGTATGAGACAAAACTCAAACACCCAGTCCAACTTTAGATTTTTTCTGTCTGGCTTTCTAACTCTACTCGCCATAACTGCCACCCCCAGCTCTGACTCACGGTCTGCAGATTTAAAAACAAAAAACATTAAACTGGGCATATAACAGTGCACTCTCCTGATTTTATAGTGCTGAAACAATGTGGAGGGCAGACCTGTTCTGTGGAGATATAGGATTTCATTAGCAGGGTACATTTGAGAGTTCCAGCTTAACTGCAAGCTACAAAACACTCACGCTTTCCCATCAGCGGTTGGATGTAATGCAACAGCAATGTCAGCAGAACACGTCCACCCATTCTAGGTGATAAAAGCCACAGACAGTTGGAGTTTGGGTGTCCGGTCTTTATTCTGTGTACCTGCAAGCCTCCCCTCCCACTGCAACACACGAGGACACAAAATTACAGAAGCAAACACAAAAACTGACTTGAAGTATATTTTTGACACTTTTATATTTAAGAATATTCCATGCTCAAGGTTTTTGTCACATTTTCATTTATGTTAGTTTGGCTGCAGTACAGATTGACAGTTTAATTGACACTAATTATAGTACTGAAGATCAAACCTTTAAATTTCTGGCTCCTCCTGTTTATTGAACAAGAATCTTAAATCAGGAGAAGGGTGTTCCTGGTGAGGACAAGCCAAACAGAAGAATTGTCACTTTTTCATTGCTTTTGCATGTGAATTTGGATATGTGGAGGGGCTACCAATGCAAAAATTCAACAAAACACAACCCTGTCTCTTTGTTGGGGTCTACAATGATCTCAGTAGGGTTGTCTCTGTGAGCGTATTTACCTTCGGTTGTGATGTAACAGCCAGAGCTCATTGGAGTCCCCACTCCCATCTTTATATCCATCAATTTAAATGACTGCAGGAGTAGATATGTCCCCTTGAGCTTCCAAAACCACAATAACAGTACAGCTAGCCTAGTTAGCTTAATAGAGTGACTGTAGAAGAGCTTGGAAGAACGAGGCGATGTGATATATAAACCAAAGTTTATTATCAGCTCCTCTAACAAGTCTCATCCTAGTGCAGCAGCAGAAGAAGGAAAAAGAGACCGAACAACTTCGGCTCTATGAACTTATACTTGCACATAACAAAAGACATGCATATCAAAAGCTGACATCCCTCATTATCTTAATCCCCCCATTGTCTTCGTACTCCTCCTCATGGCCCTGGGGGGTGAGGGCAGCTCCTCTGGTCTCCACCGCAGTGTTTGGGAAAGTCTTTGTTCTTCACTGGCGGTTGAGAGTCTTTGTCCTGTTCTGAGGTGTGAAGTCACCTTACATATGTAATCACCAAACATTCTCACATGCTTCAACATATGTAGGTTATGGAATATATGATTAATATAGACCACAGCCCCCCCCCCCCCAAACGACTAAGAAAAGGACAATAGAAAAATTCACAGTTTAAGATAATTACTATGACATACTAACTGCTACACCTCTTGCCACAGAAGAAACTTTCCAGCAGCCATGCTCCTAAGAGAGTTCAGTGGTAATCATAACAGCATAGTAAAATCACAAGTCAGTCCTAAACTGTTACAGCACAATTAGTGAACAACTGTTGAGTAGTTTGCATCAGTCTCTGTGCCTTCTGGGTTTTAATCTTCTCCCAAATCTGCTGTGGGTCCGCTTGGGCGTCCTGCTGGGACCTTCCTGTAAGGAATCTGCAGCTTGGGGAGGAGAGTGATTAATTGTTCCCTGCAGGGGGGCTGAGTCTTTTCTCTTGGGGGGTCTACCCCGCCGAGGTGCTCTCGCCAACCGTGCAGGCTCGTCTCTCAACAAGAAGGCAGGTTTAAGTCTGTCAATGCTGACTGTTTCTTTTCTATCCCCAAAATCAAGCACAAAGTGTTTATCACCAGGTTCCAGCACTCTGAATGGCCCATTGTATGGTGGGCGGAAAGTTGGTTTTAAAGCTTCATGCCTAACGAAAACGAATTCAGCGTTTTTTAAAGCTTGGGGGACAAAAACCCGTGGAAAAGAGTGATGTGCCGGTCCGGGGAGAGAGTCCGGTCCGTTGCTGCCTAAAAACCTCGAGGCTGGAAGATGCCCTGGCTCTGGGTTCTCTGGTAAAAATTCACCTGGGAGCCTGAGAGGTTGTGCAAAAACTAATTCTGCTGGAGAGGCGTCTAGATCCTCTTTGGGTGCAGCACGCAACCCCAATAAAACCCAGGGAAGTTTATTTTTTTTTCCACAATATCTTTATTGAACCTTTTTTTTTTTTTAACAGACATGATACAAACAATCAAACACTAACGCTAAAGTACTACAAAAAAAAAAAAAATGCACTAAAAACACCAACAACCACCAACAAAATCAAGTCTTCAACAATGCTCCTCTGTTTAGTCTAGACAATCCAATACATAAGTATACATATTATGTTCACCAGTTTGGAATTTACAAGGTCCACACACATCATTCACCTTCTTCTTCAAGAGTTATGTTTAAATTTTTTACATAATCAATAAAAGGTCTCCATATATTCTCAAACACAATTTCCTTTGATTTCAGTATATATGTTATTCTTTCTAATGGAAGGTTTGTTAACATCTGTCTTAACCACTGAGTCACATCTGGTCTATGAGTCTTTTTCCATAATAGTGCAATACATTTTTTGGCATTAAGCAAACTGAGGTCTATGAATGTTCTTTCACTTTTATTAAAATTATGCTTTTCTGGGTACAGACCCAACAAAAACAGTTTAGGATTCAGTATGATTTGTTTTGAGATTATTTTTTCAATTGTTACCCTCACCTCTTCCCAAAACATTCTTATTAATCTACATTCCCATAAACAATGAAATAGGGTTCCTTTACTTTCCATGCATTTTGTGCATGTATCTGGTATATTTTTGTTATATCTATTTAACTCCTCCGGTGTAACATACATCCGCATTAACCATTTGAAATGTATCAATTTAAGGCGTGCATTTATTGATTTGGTTTGAGCTTCTGTACAAGCCAATTCCCATTGTTCCTCCGAAATTTCAATTTGCAGATCTTCTTTCCAGTAGTTTAATCTTTTCAGTGAATTTTCACTTGAAGATAGTGTCAATGAGTTATAAAACTCTGAAATAATACCCTTTCTTTTACTATCTTTCATCATCATTTTTTCCAAGGATGAATAAATAGGTCGAGTGAGAGCTTTATTTTGATTTGATCGAATAAAGTTTCTAAGTTGAAGATATTTAAAAAAATGTGTTCTATTGAGATTAAATTTGATCCTCAGCTCTTCAAAAGACATTATGTTGTCTGCACATGGCAAATATAAATCCTGAATCTTTTGTATCCCTTTTAAATTCCATACTTTAAATACAGCGTCCGCTCTCCCTGGTTTAAAATATTGATTACCCCATATTGGACTAAATTGTGACAATAACTGTGGTTCTTTTAAATAGTTTTTAGCTTCACACCATATTTTGATCATATGCTTTACAAATGGATTTTTAACTTGTTTTTGTAATTTTTTTGCCGAATCTGAGTATATGAATATGGGAAGAGGTAAAGGTAAATTGTATGATTCCATTTCAGTCCAGTGAGGGAGATCATTTGATGAAAAATAATATGTCATAGACCTCAGTTGTGCCGACCAATAATACAACATAAAATTTGGACATTTCAGACCTCCACGATCAAATGGTAAATATAATAAAGACAGACGTAATCTAGCCCTCCTGTTGTTCCATATAAATTCCACTAACTTTTTTTTTATTCTTGAGAATAGATCTAAAGGTGGTGATAAGGGAATGTATTGAAATAAATAAAGTATTTTAGGTAAAATATTACTTTTAAGTATATTGATTCTCCCGATCATCGACATTGGTAGTGACATCCATCTCTGAGTTAACTCATTGATATCTGACATTAAGGCTTCATAGTTGACGCTGGCGACTGATTCTAGCTTAGGCATAATTTGGATTCCTAAATATTTAAACTGATTTACAACATTGAATTGATTTGCCTCAGGGGCTGGGTAATTTCTCTGGGTCTCATTTAGCATTAATATTGAAGATTTAGTTTTATTTATTTTATATCCTGATATTTCCCCTAAATTCTTTATTAAATTCAACAAGGTTGGAATTGATTTTTTTAGATTCGACATAAACAAAATTATATCATCGGCGTACAGGGAGATTTTATGTTCTGTTGGTCCAACTTTAATTCCATATATTTGTGAATGTAAACGTATCGCTATCGCTAAAGGTTCAATTGCCATAGTAAACAGTAAAGGTGAAAGTGGACAGCCTTGTCGACATCCTCTATTGATTTTTATTGGTTTTGAAATATTGTTATTTGTTAGGATTTCTGCTGTAGCATTATTGTATATTATTTGAACCCATTTTATGAAATTATTTCCAAGTCCAAACCTTTGTAGGACTTCAAAAAGAAAGGGCCATTCAACTCTATCAAAGGCCTTTTCGGCGTCCAATGATAGGAGAGCTGTATCCGGTGCTTCTTTATTAAAATAAATAATATTAAATAGTCTTCTTACATTATGGAAGCCTTGTCTACCCTTTATAAAGCCATTCTGATCTCGATTAATAATATTTGGTAAAATTTCTTGTATTCGTCTTGCTAAAATTTTACAGATTATCTTAAGGTCAGCGTTTAATAGGCTTATTGGTCTCATATTTTCACATTTATTAGAGGGCTTACCTGGTTTTGGCAGCAGTATAATTAAGGCATTATTTATGTATGATGGTAAATTATTATTTTGAAATGCTTCTAAAACCATTTCCAAAAAAGGTTTTATTAATTTATTCTTAAATTTTTTATAAAGGTCAACTGGAAGACCATCTGGTCCTGCACTTTTTCCTGATTTCATATTATCAATGGCTAGCCCAACTTCTTCTTGACTAATTTTAGACTCCAATATCTCCCTGTTTTCATTTGGTATACACGGTATAGATAGTTCGTTCAAAAACCCATTTAGTTTTGTTAAATCAGGTTCATTTTTGGTATCATATAATTTTTCATAGTAATCTCTAAAGGCTCTATTAATTTCTAAAGGATCTATAACTACCTGTCCGTTACTTATAATACTGGTAATTGGTGTTTTAATTTCCAATTGTTTAATCTGCCATGCTAATAATTTTCCTGATTTTTCACCTTGTTCATAAAAAGATTGTTTCAATCTTAGAAGACTCGAGGCAGCTCTATTCGCTGATTTTTTGTCGTATTCAGCTCTCAAAATCAGTAATTCATTCTCCAACCTTGGGTCACTTCCTGCATACACTTTTTCCTGAAGACTTTTTATTTTATGTTCCAATTTAGCTCTCTCCTCTCGAGTCTTCTTAGATTTTGATCCTGTATAACTAATAATATGTCCCCTAATAAAAGCTTTGAAAGCCTCCCACTTTACACATGCTGATGTTTGTGTAGTATTGATGTCAAAGAACTCGTCTATCTGTTTTTCTATATACTTGACAAATTCCTCATCCTGAAGCCATTTATGCTGAAATTGCCATCTACCTGATTCCTTTGTCAATTTTTTATCTACATATATTAGACAACAGGGTGCATGATCAGAGATCACAATGTTATCATAAAAGCAGTTTTGAATCTTGGACCTTAATTCTGTGGAAATCAAAAAATAATCAATACGTGAGAATGTCTTGTAGGTACTGGAATAACAAGAATAGGCTTTAACTTGTGGTTTCATTTCTCTCCATATATCTAACAATCTCAATTCTTTCATAAAATGATTAATAGTCATCCTACATCCAATGTGCGTACAATCCAGTCCTGTTGATCTATCCACACCTGGAGTCAATGTACAATTAAAATCCCCTGCTATTATATGTTGCCCTGTAAGTGATGATAAGATGAGAAATAAATTAGCAAAGAACTTCTGATCATCTATATTGGGACCATATAAGTTCACAAGATTTATATTTTCTAATAGCAAAGAACCTTGAATGATTACATATCTTCCAAATTTGTCTCCAATTACATTTTTCACTTGAAAAGGAACTGATTTATGTATGAGAGTCATAACTCCCCTGGCTCGGGATGAAAATGAAGAGGTGAATACACTTCCCTGCCTTCTACTCCTAATTCTTTTAACATCCTCCTCTATCAGATGAGTTTCTTGTAAAAACACAATTCTTGAACCCATGTCCTTTATTTTATTCATAACTTGTTTAAGTTTTTTTAAATTTTGTAGACCTCTGCAATTCCATGAAGTTAAATTAAGATTAACACTTTGGTCCATGATCAATAGAGAGTTTGGGATTACCTTGCAGTGTAAACATGCTCATACAGAGAAGCAAAAACATGAGTGGTTGAACATTCATCCTACAAACTACACACAAACAAATTTCCCCTTCCCACACTTGTGGCAAACCCCCCAAAATCAAAAGAAAAATTCCGTCTCCCGATATAGCCATCGACCGTTCCACACCCACGGGGAACAGCCTAAGCCACTCCTTCTTCATCCTCCCAATCACCCTAACTCTACTGCTTTTAATGACGTAACATTAACTCTCCTCTGTAGTTTTCCAACTTAACTCCAAAATTTTTAACAACTTTGTACATCATAGTTTTTTTTTTTGTTTGTTTTGTTTTTGTTTTGTTTTTTTAATATATAATACAATCTATATTTTGTAAACTTACTATTTACTTCAAGTCAGTCAGATGCCTGTGCAAATGCTTAATTATTCTACCTTATATTTTGTTCATGCTTAGCTCCCACCAGTCTCTTCTTCTTCTTTGATCTTCTTGATGAACTCCTGCGCCTCCTCTGGGGTCTTGAAGATGTGGGTTCTGCCCTCATACGTGGTCAGCAGTCTCGCAGGATAGATTACACCATGACGAATCCCAAGGTTGCGCAGCTCCTTATGTACAGGATCAAACTGCTTCCTCAATTGCTGGATTCCTGTGGCCAAATCTGGGTAGAACCGCACCTGCTGGTCCTGGTGTTTAATCTCTCCTTTTTTAGCTCGTGCAGCGTTGAAGATCTTCATCCTGTCTCTGTTGCTAAGAAACTTCATAATTAAGGTCCTCGGCGGTCCCTTATCTCTCCGTGGGCCAATACGATGTGCTTTTTCCAGAACCACTGCTGATTGCAACTCCTCGCTGCCCAGCACCTCCGGAATCCACTTTTCCAGAAAGGAACATACGTCCCGACCTTCTGATTCCTCTGGAAGACCCACCAGCCTCAAATTATTCTGTCTCGACCGAGATTCCAAATCCAAAATATTATCTTCCAGAGATTTATTTTTTTTTTCCAAAGTGCGCACCTTTAATTGAAGACGGGTGACGTCATCTTCAGCACTAGCGAGACGGAGCTCCATCTGCGCCGTTCGTTCTACACAGTCACCCAATTCCTTTCTTATTCCTTCCAACGCTGTCATAATCCCATCAAATCTAGAGGAAAAGTCCGCTCTCATTGAACTCATGGCAGCCATCAGCGCATCTGCGCCATTCCCCGCAGATATCGCAGCGTTGCCAGCCTCCTCCGCCATATATGGAGTTTTGTTTACTGCGTCACAGACCTGAAAGTCCGTTAATTTGGACTGTTTCGGCGGCTCGCTTTTTCCTTTTCCTGGTTTTCCAGCCTTAGGCTTCGTCGACATATCCTCGCCCAAACGCTGGGATACGTTCTGTCCCAAATGAGAGAGTTATTTGCCGATTTTTTTTTTCCAGGAGCAGAGCAGAGCGAGACACGTCCGTCCTACGTGGCAGCCATAACCGGAAGTCCCAGGGAAGTTTATTTACCCAATATGTATCCGTTAGTGAGGCTCCGAGGGCGGCCTTTAAAGATCTGTGAAAACGCTCGCATAACCCATTAGCCTGAGGGTGATAAGTGGTGGTGCGGTGAATTGTTGCCCCTAAGCTGCTGGACATGGCTGACCAAAGCTCTGAGACAAATTGAGGCCCCCTATCGGACGTGATGTCCGATGGGACGCCGGAACGTGCCACCCAGTTTGTCAAAAAATTGCGAGCGATTTCCTCCACTGTGGTTGACTCCAGAGGGACTGCCTCTGGCCAGCGCGTGGTGCGGTCTATCATTGTTAACAGGTGTGTGAAACCTTGGGAGGAAGGTAGTGGCCCCACGAGGTCGACATGAACGTGGTCAAACCTTCTAGCAGGGATTGGAAAAGGCTCCAGAGGGGCTTTTGTGTGTTTGTGTATTTTGGCGCGCTGACAGGAAATGCAAGTTTTTGCCCATTCTTTTACGTTTTTGCGCAGGCCAGGCCACACAAACTTTTCGGCGACCATTTTAACCGAGGCGCGCACACCTGGGTGCGCGAGGGAGTGAATTGAGTCGAAAATACGGCGGCGCCATGTAGCTGGGACTAACGGGCGCGGTCGGCTGGTTGAGATATCGCATATTATGGGGGGCACGCCGTCGCGTAAACCCCTTTCCTCCAGCCTTAACCCTGTTGGTCCAGACAAGAGTGCGCGCACGTCCGCGTCACTACTTTGTTCCTCTGCCATGGCTGCATAATCTATCCCTGCATGGATTGGGGCCACGTATGTGTCCGCGTTGGTGAAGAGTTCCGCGGCTGAGGTAGTATAATCTGTCTCCTCGCGCTCTGACGATGTCACAGTGCGTGAGAGGCAGTCTGCTACCACGTTAAGTTTGCCTGCCACATGTCGAATGTCTGTGGTGAACTCTGAAATCGCAGCCAGCTGTCTTTGTTGCCTGCCTGACCACGGTTCGGAAATTTTAGCCATAGCAAAGGTGAGCGGTTTGTGGTCTACAAAAGCCGTGAAACTCTGCCCTTCTAACCAGAACTGAAAGTGGCGGATGGATAAATGAAGCGCTAGCAGCTCCCTGTCAAAAGTGCTGTATTTACGCTCTGTTTGGTTTAGCGATTTGCTGAATAATGCCAAAGGTTGCCAGATTCCGCTGACATGTTGTTGTACAACTGCCCCTATAGCTAGGTCCGAAGCGTCTGTGGTTAGCGCAATGCGGGCCGAGGGATCGGGGTGAACCAACAATGTGGCATTAGCTAGGGCGCTTTTTACTTCCACGAAGGCGCGTTCGCGCTCCGGGGTCCATTCGACCGCGTTGGAAGCTTTTTGTTTTCTGAGCGCGTCATATAGGGGCTGCATGAGCTGAGCTGCGTGGGGGAGGAAACGGTTGTAAAAATTAACCATTCCTAAAAATTCTTGCAGCGATTTGACCGTTTGTGGCCGTGGGAAACTTTTTATCGCGTGAACTTTGTCTGGAAGTGGGACTGCCCCCTTCGGAGAAACTCTGTGTCCTAAAAAATCAATTTGTGACACGCCGAATTTGCATTTGGCTGGATTGATTATTAAGCCGTGCTCTTCTAGCCTCTGAAAAACCATAGTGAGATGCTGCTCGTGTTCTTCCTCAGACGGGCTGGCTACCAGCATATCGTCGAGGTAGACAAAAGCAAAAGGGAGGTCGCGTAATACTGCGTCCATCATCCGCTGAAAGGTTTGAGCCGCGCCTTTGAGGCCGAAAGGCATTCGCAAAAATTCAAAAAGGCCGAAAGGGGTTATTACAGCTGTTTTAGGAATGTCCTCTGCTCGAACTGGGACTTGATGATAACCGCGGACCAGGTCTATTTTTGAAAAAATGCGCGCACCCGCCAGATGCAGTGAAAAATCTTGAATGTGAGGAATTGGGTAGCGGTCATGCGCTGTCGCATTGTTTAATCTGCGGTAATCGCCGCACGGTCTCCAAGAACCGTTGGATTTCGGAACCATGTGAAGTGGTGAGGCCCAGGGGCTTTTCGAGCATCTAATAATGCCTAATTTTTCAAGGGTGGTAAACTCGTCCCGAGCTATGGCGAGCTTGGCCGCGTCTAAGCGCCGAGCTTTGGCAAATACGGGTGGGCCCGTTGTGGGAATAAAATGTTCAACCCCGTGTTTAGCCACTGTGGCTGAGAATTTGGGAATTGTGAGTGCTGGAAATTGGGTGAGGAGTTGATCAAACTTACCTCCTGCTGTGGTGATGCTAGCCTGCACGGGTGGTGGAGAAAGTCGAGCTGAGCAGGGAATAGAAGCAAAGGACAGTGCATTAACCAAGCGCCTGTTTGCTAGATCAACTAATAACCCATGTGCACACAAAAAATCTGTGCCCAACAAGTTAAAACTCACCGCCACTACAACAAATGTCCATCTGTAGTTGCGGCCGTGGATGCAGAGGTGCAGGCTCTTTTCGCCAAAAGTGTCGATGGTGGAGCCGTTGGCTGCCACCGCTCCATTGCCCCGGGGGCCCATGGCCCGGTCTGCTTGGGAGGGCATGACAAAACTTAGTTGAGCTCCCGTGTCGATAAGGAACCGCTTGCTGGTGTGTCCGTCCGTCACATATAAAAGCTTGCTTTTTTCGCCGAGAACCGCCGCTGTTAACGGCTCTCGGCTTCGGCGTTTTCCGGAAATTGTGAATTTGCAGGGGGGAACGCATTTGTAAGCCTTCTCGGCGAAGCGGTGGTGGTAATAACAAACGTCGCTCCGTCTGTTGCGTCCTGGCCGTGTCGCTGTCACCGCGGGCTGGCTCTGCTCAGTGATTTGTGGCTCCTCGTGGCTCCGGGCATCAGCGTTGCGGTCTGCGGATGCTGCTGTGGGTGTCTGCTCCTTGCAGGCGTTGATGAGCTGTTGAGCTTCGTGAGCTAGCGTGCGGAAGTCTTGCTGGGTGCTGCATCGCATGTTGGCCAGCGTCCCTCTCATGTGTGGCGGCAGCGTACTGAGGAATATGAAATGGAAGAGGAAGTTGTCATTGTCCTCTTCTTTAAGTTGCAGCAAGTCCTCCATGAGGGCCTTGGGTCTGCCTCCTCTGTGGCCGTAAACCGCCAGGATCCTCTCGGCTCTCTCCTCGGCTGAGGGGACGTAATTTGCCACAATGGTCACTTTCAGTTCTTCATATTTGTCCTGGGCCGGCGGCCGCTGGATTATACTCGGCGCACATCTCGAAGTGGCGGCGTTGAGTTTGGCGACGATGTGATAGAACTTTGTATCGTCAGCCGTGATGCCCGCAAGTGCAAACTGGGCTTCAGCTTGCTGAAACCACGAGGCGGGGTCTTCCTGCCAGAAGTCCGGCAGGTTGACGGTGACGGCGTTTGTGTAGACCGTCACTGCTGTGTCCGCAGGGTGAGAGTGCCTTGCTTCGGCGCTCTCCGCGGCGCTGGTGCTCGGTTGAGCCCTCTCTATCACTTCTGCCGTGGGGGAACGTCGTCCATCTGTTCCTGTCTGCATGGGCGCCGGCGTCTGCCTGGGCCGCCACAGATGAGTCGATCGTGGGGGAACGCCTCTGGTCCATCCTCGCGTCAGGGTCACCAGTGTAGAAGAGCTTGGAAGAACGAGGCGATGTGATATATAAACCAAAGTTTATTATCAGCTCCTCTAACAAGTCTCATCCTAGTGCAGCAGCAGAAGAAGGAAAAGAGACCGAACAACTTCGGCTCTATGAACTTATACTTGCACATAACAAAAGACATGCATATCAAAAGCTGACATCCCTCATTATCTTAATCCCCCCATTGTCTTCGTACTCCTCCTCATGGCCCTGGGGGGTGAGGGCAGCTCCTCCGGTCTCCACCGCAGTGTCTGGGAAAGTCTTTGTTCTTCACTGGCGGTTGAGAGTCTTTGTCCTGTTCTGAGGTGTGAAGTCGCCTTACATATGTAATCACCAAACATTCTCACATGCTTCAACATATGTAGGTTATGGAATATATGATTAATATAGACCACAGTGACCACAGTTTTTATGGCTACTCTCTATATAATCCACTCACTCCACCAGACATCCACATTGCCAGCTCGCTCATTAATTTACACTCAATCATATATCTTGCTTGTAGACAAATCTGGCCTTTTTTATTAGATTTTGGGCATGATATTTATGCTGACAGACATGCTAGCAGAGATAGCCTAGCTCAGCTACTGCTAGTAGCTCCCACTATAGATCCCACTGTAGATCCCATCCAGCTTTCATGACCCCAGCAGGACCCTCTGTCTACACCTGTCCATATAATCGCATTCCTAGACATTATTTCACTACAGTTTACTACACTCTTGCAGTGACAGCTCTTCCACCAGTGGCAGTTAGCCACAGCAAACACAGCCAGCTATCCACTCATTCAGCCTGCTTTTTGTGCTTGTTATACCCCAGGAACAGGACCTTACTGACCACTTAAACCATACACCCCTGTCCTTGATGATGCTTTACTTGGACATTTAGCTTCTTACATTCAGCCATTTTTTTTTAACGCGAGTCAGCTCAAGCTGTGTCTGATGATCGGAGCTAGTCGGCGAATGTTAGCCTCAACCACAGATCTCAGAAGTGTGAAAACAGAGAGTGCTGGGAGAGCTGGTTCTTTAGCATTTAAAGAAACAGGCACTGAAATGGGTCATTGCAAAGAAAGGTGTTTAATCTGGAGAATGGTGTAGTGTTTAATCTATGGTATTTTGACTAAAGCATGCCACAGAAATTTCATTAACAGAACATGTGGGAAAGGGGTAGAATATGTCCCCTTTAACAAGAGCAAGGACAGTTTATTATGGTTTATTATTGGGATAAACTGAGGACATTTTCTACCCTCTGTTACTCTCTGGTAAAGGCAGCCTAAAATATCACAGACACAACTGCACAATATTCAAAAAATTGCTTTTATAATTATGCATTTTTTTCCCATCTCCTGCATACAGAGAGGCAATTTTTTTCTTTTGTAGTTTATCTTATGGCACTTTACGAAAAATAATTTGCAGTGACCTGTCAGTTTCCTCCAGATCATATACTGCACAAGAAAAGGTGAAAAAGCAGATATATGCACAGTGAGATAAGAGTTTTTTTTTGTGTATGTTTTTTTAGATGCAACATGTACCATTTAACTGCCCCTTGGTCATTTAATTCCAATGTCTGGCATAGACTTTGTCATTTATCATTTCAAACCCTTCTAGTTTGTTTCTTATTTTACTTTCTTTGGTCTGAACTGTTTTTTTCCATCAGAAACACTGCCTGAACCATGAATGTGTAATGTCTGAGTAGCTTCAGATGTGAAACCTCCCAGGAATGCTGGCAGTGGGTATCACTTTACCCGACAGCAGCAGGAAAGTCTCTTTATTACTTCACCTTCATTTCTCATCATGCTCATATAACTTTGGAGATGCAATGACCTGTAAATCCTCTGGCAGGCTGCCTAAAATACTCCAGCCTCTATAAATTAAAACAGCAGTGGAAGAAGAGCATCATATATGTGCGCCGCAGCACACAGGCGAAAGGATTTGAGCCCAGTTGCTGGTGAAGTGCACGTGTTTATTGACATGAAAAAACATACAGAGTCCATGCATATCGTCCAAGATGGATAATGATTAAGATGACTGGCTACAAACTCCGTTGGCTGGAAAAGGAAGGAAAAACTCCACGCGCTCCCAGACGGACCTGGGCAGCGTAGGAAAAGGGCAAAATAACCATGAGAAAATAGCCCACGGTGGAACGGTGGGCAAATGACTTACAGAGGATTGGAGCGCAACTGGGCTCTGGGACCAACAACACCATCAAAGTCCAAAGGAAGAGAACCAACTGTGAGTGAGCCTGGACATCAAATGTTGACTTACGCCGCCACACTGAGTGCTCACACTGTCACCCATAAATACCCCGTGTACTTAATGAGTGACAAGTGGATGCAGGTGTGCGGCGGCAGCTGGTGCATGAGTGGGTGTCAGCGAATGTGAGTAAGAATGAATGTGTGTGTGTGAGTGGGTGAGAGAGCACAGGGGAGTGGACAAATGATAATGGCAGTCAGCTGGTGGATGCCGGCAGAGAGGAGACGGCGTGGCTGTAGACTGGCAGGAAGCCCAGGACCCGGAGGCTCCTAAAACCTGCCAGCTGAGAATTAAGAAAACAATGATCAAGGAAAATACAGCCACAAATCATGGATGGGGTTGGAGACGTCCAACGCAGCCCATGACAAAGAGTTGAACAAACTTTACTCCTTTCTTCTTTTTACCTGCAGGTGAGGTAACTTCTGGTTTCATGAGTATTGATTTAATTGATAATCACAGACACATTTCTCAAATATTTTTTCAAAATTATTAAATGGACCTATCACTGATTCTTGAGACTTGCGACAAAATGGGATTAAAAAAAAAAAACAAAAACTGAAAAAACAAAATTGATGCTGAGATAAATTAAACTACATATCCGTTGTGGCGACCCCTAAAGGGAGCAGCAAGAAGAAGAAGAAGAAGAAGAAGAAGAAGAATTTTTCAAAAACACTTTATTTACAAATTTACAAGGACACAATCAATGAATATGTTTATAAAGATTTTATTTAAGATTTACTGTACTTTACATATGACAAATGATTTATATATTATAGTCTCCAGTGCATCTGCTATGTTGACATAGTAATCTCAGAAAATTATTCTTCTTTTGTGTGCTTGTGTCTTGCTTGTTTAGTGGTTATAGGTATAGGATTAAAAAAGTAATTTTGAACTGTCTATTTGTTTTTCTTAAATAGTGACTGATAATGTAACACTGACTTTAGACCAGGGATTGTGTTAACTGAAAATTGTATGCCATTGACAAAATTTTTGAGCAGTGATTGAAAAATCTGAAGGTTGTTGATCATTTTGACAGATTACACTGAGCATGATCTATTGTACCTTTTACTTCTAACTTCCACCTGTCCACTTTATTATGAATACTGAACAGAGATTATCTAGTATTGTTTCTCCAGCCTCTGTTCAATAAATAAATGCATAATTTGCATTGCAGGCCCATGATAACATGTTAACAAAAAAGCAAAAGCTATTCCTAATCTTATCATACGAAAATTAAAATGACAGGTCTGTCAAAATGATAGATAACAATAAAGTGTAGTGTAACCTCTGCTTTAGATGTAGTTTTTGTTGGTCAAATGTGAAATGTTATTGTGCTGCCATAAGTCAGCAATGTACCAACTTTGCACCCAGATGCTCCTTTTTTAAAAGACACAGCTTGTACAAATTGAAAGCATCATAGAAGTTGTTTATTTGGACATGAGGGCACAAAGTGTGAAAATAGGCAATGTCCTACCAGAAATTACCAGAGCCACTGGCAGAAGGCACAAAGTTCAGCACAAATTTGTGCTTTAGCTAAGTATAATAGGCCCGGTGAATTGCAGAAGAAAAAGTAAAGCAAGTTAAGGATTTGAGTGAGAAAAAAATAGAAGGAGAAAGAACTGGAAGCATAGCCAGAGAGAATCAAGAAACAGACTCAAACAAAAAACATAACAGCTCCAGATAGAGATGATCTAGACAAATTAAAGAAAAAACTCAGGAAGGCTGAAAAACAGAACTGCAAATTAAGAAAGCAGAGATGATGTATAAAACAGAAAATACAAAAGACCAGTCCAAATGAATCACTAAGAACCTCCACTGAGAGAATGATGCATGGTACTTACTATCTTAAGTTAAGAAAAATGACCGGTTCCACAATGCTCGAATGAAAGACTTTGCAGAATGAAAACAAAGTGCAGAACCAGTTTTGTATTTGTTTTTAGGGAAGATTCTAAAAGAATTCTTCCTGCTGAACAAAATAAGGTGCCTTGGTCATACAAACAAAAGCTGAGGCCAAGTGAATCCATACTCAAAAGGTCCACTTCCCTTAATCCTTTTAAACAATGTGCAGATGATTGTCATTCATTCTGAACACGTGTGTTATATGCATTTTAGTGTGATGTGTAAGATGGTGACTCGCACCTCCGGTGACGTCACCACTCTGCCCTATCTATATAGGGCCGGGGTCGGCCATCTTACGGTCTCTTATCTCGCCTGGACCTTGGCCGGTACTCTGTCTGTAGCTGCTAACATGAGTGAGTTAAATAAAGCTGTGTTCCAAGTCACCTCGCCTCTTCTGTGAACCAGGGGTAATAGCAGACATAACATTGGTGACGTCGGAGTAAACAATGAAGGCATGCATTGCTCCTATCCACCCTTTTTTTGAGGTGCCAGGGGACCCACTGGTGCCCTGGCCTAGGTGGTTCGAAGCCTTCCAGAACTACGTTGCCACGCTGGGTCTTGGGGAGCTTGATAAGTAAAGAGCCCGGGCGCTTCTGGTTCACAAGCTAGGTATACAGGGCCAGCGACTCCGGAGAACACTCTGTGCTTCTGACACTTGCGAAAAGGTAGCAGAGCTGCTAGCTAGCCACTTCCACACCCTGGATAATGTGACGGTCCTGAGGATCCACTTTCGGCTGTGACATCAACAGGTAGGTGAACCCGTCCAGCAATTTGTCGCCGATTTGAGGCAGCTAGCTAGCGAGTGCCATTTCAGAGCACTGGAAGAGAAAACAATTCATGACCAGCTGGCAGAGCATACTTGTAGCACCACGTTGTGGGCTAGGCTACTTACGGTGCCAAGTAAACTGACTTTAGCTAGAGCCGTCATGCTAGCTCTCTAAATGGAAGCTGCGGACAAGCTAGCTCTGGAGCAAACCGGGCATCAGTCACAGCAGCCACTAGAGCCTCTCATCATGGCAAATGCCACAGACCTTGAAAGCGAAGATAGCTGGGACGATGAGGAGACAGAAGCCAACACTACTAGCCGGGGGGTCAGCCCCGGGAAAGTCCTTTTGTATGGGTTGTGAGTCTGCGACACAACAGAAAAAGGTGAAGGACTGCCCAGCGAGAGGAGCATGGTGTACCAGATGTGGTCGCTTGAACCATTTTGCCAGGATGTGCCGTGAATTTAAACCAGAGAGCCCACGGAGGAAATCGCTTCACCTGCCCAAGACAACCATCCACACAGTGTCCCCTGACACAAACGGGTACATGTTTTGCATGGTGGGGCTGGACAACATGGAGGTGCTGCTGTTGATTGACACGGGAGTGGAGGGTTCGCTGCTGAACTGGGCCACGGTGAAGAGGTTTTTTCCCCACCACAGGGTTAGAGGCAACCCAGCGCCATTGTACAGTTATGGAGGTGGAAGGCTAGACACGGTCGGGACTTTGGAGCTGACTGTTCGGTACAAGTCTGCGACGGTGCTCGACTTCACATTCCACGTGACAGCATGGGGCAATAACATTATGGGCTGTGATTTATTTTACAGACTGGGTTTCGCCATCAAAGACGACGCTGGGGAAAAGTGGTTGGGCTGTGGCCAGTGGAACTCCCCCGATTCCGGCAACTGATGAAGATGTGGTGTGGGATGAAGAGCTACCGGATGCCATGGTAGTCAAGCGGGACCAATTTTTGCTCAGGGCCAGTGCAGGAGGGTCTCAGTGCTGGCGCTCGGGAAATGGTTGAGGAGAGTACTGAGCATGACGGCGAGGCACCTGCGCCGGCAAGTGGCACCAATGGGTTAGCCCTGGATGCCTCTGGAGTCTGGCCACAATGGGACTGAGGATCTGCAGCTACGATGGTGCATGCTACACCAGCATTAGAAGAGGTCAAGACAAGACTGATGAGCATGAGGGATCGGCATGCTCGGCAACAACGCCTCAAGCCGAGCTGGGCCCCGTTGAGGGCCCTGGATTGGGTCCGGGTTCGAGGTGAGGAGCACCCGCAGTGAAGATGGGCCAGACGACAACCTCAGAAGCATCGGGAGCATCTGTGCATAGTGGCCAGACTGGACGCAGCACACTTCAAGCTGTCTGACGGCTTGGTGTGGCATGCAAACCAGCTTCAGCTTATCCGGGAGGAGGCTCCGGGAAACGTGGCTCGGCATGGGATGAGGTCGATGGTGAGGAGGAGTGGCTTCAGCGTCCGGAGAGTCAACCATCACCCTGAAGACCGGTTGTTTCCAGGGGCGCATCTGCTGAGAGGGTGCCCTGGGCCCCCCATGCCAGTTGTGTTTTTTTACCTGAAGACTTCGGTTGTAAATAGTATATGTTGAAGTTTTGGTATTGTTGTTTAAAAAAAAAAAAAGTTATATAAGGGATTATTTATTTATTTGTTCTACTTTAGGAACACGGCACACATCAACGCCATTACAATTGTTAGAGATGCATGCATGCATGCATTGATTTATTCATGCATCCATCCAGGGCTGGCCCTGGTTGTTTTGGTGCCTTAGGCGAGATTTGGGTATGGTGCCCCCCCCCCCCCCCAGCGCGGAAAAACACACGTGCGCATGCGCATACACACACGTGCATACTCACACATGTCACTTTCGGGGCCTCAAAATAAAGTTAACCCTTTGAGTGTGTATGGTGCCAAACTGTGACATACCCCCTAGTGGTCAAGAGTGGCAAATATTTTTTGTCAGTAAAATAGTTCAGATTTCCAAGGCTATAACTTGAAAGTGGTAAGAGATAATAGCTTACTGTCAATTAGAAAGATGTAAAATGTGATCCAAAGTTTCAGATAGGAATAAATTTATGCATCTCATTTGCATGATGTCACGGCACCTCTTTAAATTCCATAACTCAGTTAAAACTGGACTTTGGACAAATTTACACAAAAAAATGGTTCAGTCTTTTGACACTGTTTATTGTACAGAGGTACCTCATCATCTTATCTTCAAAGTTTATGAACAAGAAATCAGTACATTAAAAAAAAACAGAAATTTCTCACTTACTTTTTACAAAGTCAGAGTGAGAAGGCAGGGGCAGTGCCGCGCTCTGCCACTGGGGGCATGAAAATTCTCACACTCAAAGGGTTAAAAACTTCGATCTATTCAAAACTCAGTCACAGCATGATGCAATGGCATCTTAAAACCGCTAAATGACCTTAACATACATGTCCACACATCACAGTTTACAATGGCATAATAACTCCTGCTGCAGTAGGAGTTATTATGCCATTGTTATCATGCACAATAGTGCGCTACTATTGAATATAACACTGTGGTGAATTGGTCATCTGCCCAAAGTGCAGTGGTGGTCCCAAAGCATTGCTGTGGTGTTATAAACATGATAATACATGACCTTGAGTATAATATTTCTTTAATACAGCAGTCCCACAATTGCATTTTATGTAGGTTATTACTTTCAGCGAACAACAGATCATGATTTGTTTGTTTATTTATTATATTATCCAGCAAAAAAAACAGGTAGTTTCCAACTGCTACAACTAAAGATACCAAGATAACAATTATCAAGAAGGGTGGCTCTGTGATTGGTCTCAGGCTGGAGACCTTTGAATCTGTGGTGGACAGGAGGGCATGAACAAACTGTGATCCATCATAGTGTCGCATGAATTGCCTATAAAAATATTTGTCATAAGGTACAGGAATTATTTATTTTATTTAATAGTGGGTGTGAAAGGGGGCGGAGTTAAACCATCACTTCTACACCCACTAAATTAAATAAAAGCACTCGTAAAAGGGGCACCAGTCCTAACAGACAATAATATTAACTTTAATTTTATTTAATTTTGTACCTTCAATTACTTAATGAATCAGTCTCAAAATTTCAGTGAGTTCTTGTCCTGCCGTGATTAGGAAACATGTATATGCGAAAGGAAAACGCTTCAACTTCTATCATTCACCCTTTTATTAAACTCATTCAGGTTACATGGCATGGCATTCAAATGATGAATAAACAGATTTAAATGATAACAGCATAATATATCACATCAACTGATATTGGATTCCTGAACATAAAATCCAGCGTTACACCTCTGT
Source organism: Pholidichthys leucotaenia (assembly GCA_020510985.1). Taxonomy (NCBI): domain Eukaryota; kingdom Metazoa; phylum Chordata; class Actinopteri; order Cichliformes; family Pholidichthyidae; genus Pholidichthys; species Pholidichthys leucotaenia. The sequence continues at coordinate 326,509,562 of CM035840.1, read as the reverse complement.
AGAACCAAGGAGGAACCAGACTTAATGTTTCAACGGTAAATGAGGCTGAAATGTTTTAACAAAACAACGCAATTTTATGGGGAAAATTCATAAGCTAATTATCTAAAAATTACTTCTGAATTAATCTACAAAAATTTAAGGGCAGTTACTTAAAAATGACTAAGAGTTTTCCTTCAGTTTACAGCTCTATCCTGTGGCTGAGAGACTAATTGAGCCCTGAAATACGGGCCATATTCAATTGTAATTTAATTGTTAGGACATCACATTTTAACCCAGGAGATAAGAAAAGTAGGAGCTTCACTCACACAACAGCTGTAGGTCCACGTTTCCGCGGGTCGGTACCGCTGGGTTTTGAAGTTAGGACGTCGGAGGAAGCGGCTGCTGTCCTCACAGCCGTGGAGGTGATAACTCAGCTGGGGGGCCCTTCAAGGAGACAGTTGCAGCCGTGGATGGTTTGTCTCAGGGCGGCGTGAAAAGTCCTTGTAAAAGAGTCCAAATTTGAGGTCTCTTGTAGCGGGATAGACAAAAAACTGAAGGAGGAACGTCTCAGTCTCTGTTCACTTTAAACTAGGCAAATTAAAGGTCCACTCTAATGGCGTGAAAAGTCATTAAAAAAAATGAGAAAAACATTTACTAGGATAAGAATGGCTTCTGAGGTGAAGGAAAAAAGTTTGAGAATTTGATTCTCTAAAAGGACGAGCTCTAAAGAAAAAGGTGGTTTCTCCTCAGTGGCCAGAAAATAACGGAAGACTTGACAAACACAAAGAATAAAATAAAACTTCACAGGGCCTTGAAACGGTGGAATAAATTCTTCTTCTGAGATCTAGATTACTATTCTGCTTCTTTAATCTTAATTTATTTCCTAATCTTTCTCAAAATCTCTTTCTTTCTTCTTTCTGTGTTTTTAATTCTTAATTCTCTCACCGTTCTCTATCTTGTTGTTCTTGTTACTTCTTTTCTAATCCTTTTGTCTTACTAAACTCAAATCTAACTTCTCTCTTTTAAAGTTACCTCGCCGGATCGTAAAACTGATGATGTCGATCGCAAGACTGACCAATCGACTTTTTCAGAAGCAGTTTGAAATGGCTGCTATCCAATGTGAGAACATTTCTTTGTTTGAGAGCAGCCAATCAAACAAAGACACCATCCCATGAATTTGCAGAGGAAAAATCAACACTCAGTCAGTTCTTATGAAATTAGGTGTTCAATATAAAATCTAACTAAATTAAATGACTTGGCTAATATTTGGTGATCATGCATTTATAACATTACTCCAATATTACATTTGTTTGAATAACACTCATGAATATAACATTTCTTATACATAATTATAATACATGCATTCACATTTAGATCAAAATGCAGCAAACCATGGTTGGTGATAAAAGAGGGAGGATTTTCAGTGTCCTTAGGATCCAGAGGATAAGCTGAAAGAAACTTAATGTTTAGAACAAATTAAAAGTCATCTTACATACTGAAAACACATTTTGTAGGTATCCACTAGGAGGTACTGTTGAGCTGTAGATGATTTCCTTTAGGTCCATGGTATCTGGGAGAAAACCTGGATAGTATCGTGGGCTATAAACCCGTCAGATTAAGCGGTTTATGACTCTTTTTTAAAAGCATTGTTTCCTGTGAAAAGGTACGTTATCCAAATGCAGTGTTCACGTTGGAGGTCTGGTCTACCGAGTTTATGTTCCTTTGAGCCTTTAAAAGCAAATTCTGGTCCTTACAATCTCTGCAAGAGGCAACTGTTTACATTGGGGTCCTGGGAAAGCAAGCATCTTTGGTCAGGCCTGGAAGAGGCCTGGATAGGTAAACATGAAAGCCAGTGATATTCCTGTAACATGCAGAAAAGTAGTATTCCTGTATAAGGAATAAAATGAAATTCCTGTAAACTGAAGAGAAGTGATCTTCTGTCTTGGTTTGAGGAGACAATGATGCTACAATAGACAATCCTGATCACCCCCTCCACCACACACTGGACAGAGAGCGGAGCACTTTCTCTGGCAGACTGCTACAGTTTCACTGCCAAAGGCCAGGTACAGGAAATCTTTTCTGCCACATGCCATTTCACTGTACAATAACTCACCCTAATGTTGAATTCTGGTCATAACAATGCTGCCATACTGCACCTTACAGTATAATTGGTACTTCGCATTTCACACTGTGCCTTATAATCCTTCTTTGTACAGTCAGTACTGTCCATAGACTCACAAGGATCATCATCTATTTAACCTAGTTGTCATGTTTACAGGATGATCAGCCCACGAGCAGAATGCAACACCAGAGAAAAACTCACACGACACTGAGAAACATGTTTAAACAGTTTATTAAATTTCAAAAGGTGGACTACAGCTAAGGAAAACGCCACACGCCAAAGGGAGGCTCGGTCTGTGGGGAGAGATGAGAGCTGTCAGTAGGAGAAGGGAGACAGGGAAGTGGACATGCAAATTAGTCACTTACGTGGGCCGAGCAAAGAGCCCGACAGAAAACCAGCGAGAATAGATGAACCAGCAGGATGACGCTGGTGGGAAGATGAAGGGGAATGAGCCGGGTAGTCTGACTGGGTAGAGTACAGGAGCTGCAGCGGAGTGGAGGATGATGGGGCAGGTGAGTGCACAAAAACCCCCGGAGATGCACCACTTCAGATGGCAGCAACCTGGGAAGGAGAGAAAAAAGAGAATAATTAATGTAGAGAATTCTTTCTCACAAAAATACTATGCGTCATCAGTAAGGCAGTATACCCAATGAGCCAGCAATGAGGCATTGAAGAACAGATCCATTTAAGCGCTGGCGAAGCAGAGTCAGCAGGTGCATCTCATTGCACAGGTGGGGTGATTGCCTGCAGAGTGGGTGAAAGTTGAGCAGGAAGGGAGGGGGAGAGTGCGCTCACCTGGGTTTGACAGTGCCCCCCCCTCAAGGAACGCCTGCTGATGGTCCACTGGACTTGTCTGGATGGGCTTGATGGAAGGCCCAGACCATGCCTTTGTAGTGGAAATAGGATTTTGGAATCCATGATCTTTCCTCCGGACCATAGCCTTCCCAGTGGACAAGATATTGTAGGCCCTGTTCCTGACAGCGAACATCCAGAATCCTTCGGACAGTATAGGTGGTCTTGCTGTCAAGGGTCCAAGGAGGAGGAGGTGGCTTAGGGGGGAGACAAAGAGGACTGGCGGAGACGGGCTTGATGTGGGAGACGTGGAACGTCGGGTGCACGCGGAGAGTCTGCTGGAGCTGTAGGCGGACCGAAGTGTCGCTGCTGATTTTGTGGATAGTGTATGGACCCAAGAAGTGGGGTGAGAGCTTCTTGGAGTCCGTCTTCAGAGGAATTTGGTCCGCTGATAACCGCACGCACTGCCTGATCATGTACTTCGAAGCTGGGGTCCGCTTCCAGTTGGCGTACTGGCGTTTGCGCTCCGTGGAGCGGAGAAGGGCAGCTCGGGTGGATCTCCAGAGTCGGAGGCAGTGGCATGCATGAGCCCCCACGGACGGCACCGCGACTTCCCTTTCTGCCATCAGCAGCAGGGGGGTGTACCCCATAGAGGCCTCAAAAGGGGTGAGCCCCATGGCAGAGGAAATGGCAGAGTTATGGGCGTACTACACCCAGGTCAGGTGCGTGCTCCACGTAGAGGGGTTCTCAGCTGCTACACACCTGAGTGCGGCCTCCAGGGACTGGTTGGCATGCTCAGCCTGCCCATTGCTCTGAGGATGATGACCAGATGTGAGACTCACTGAGGTACCAAGAGTGCGGCAAAAAGATCTCCAAACCTGGGAGGTAAACTGCGGACCCCGGTCAGACACAATGTCCATGGGGATGCCATGAAGGCGTATAACGTGGGTTGTGATGAGATCAGCGGTTTCGGAGACAGAAGGCAATTTGGGTAGTGCAACCAGGTGGATGGCTTTAGAGAATCTATCAACAATGGTAAGAATAACAGTTTTTCCACGAGAGAGGGGAAGTCCAGTGACGAAGGCTAGGGAGATGTGGGACCAGGGACAACTAAGGACAGGTAGGGGATGCAGCAGGTCAGCAGGGGGTGACGAGTCGGACTTGCCGCGAATGTAGGTCTGATGTGCTTTAGCATAGTCCTGCACGTCCCACCCCAGGGTGGGCCACCAGAACACTCGCCGGACCAAGTCGATGGTACAGACAATCCCAGGATGACACGCAAAGTGGCTGGTGTGGCCCCACTGGATGGCATCACTGTGGAGGGCGGCAGGCACAAACAGATGGTTCTTCGGACACCCTGCTGGTTTGGGCTCCAGGGACCGGGCCTGTCGGACCCTCTGCTCGATACCCCAGGTAAGGGCTCCAAGGACACAAGAGGGAAGAATAATAGTCTGGGAGAGGGATGAGGGGGCTACATGGTTGGGACTAAATTGGCGAGAGAGAGTGTCTGGTTTGATGTTACGGGAGCCAGGCTGGTATGTGATGGTAAAATTGAATCAGAAAAAATAAGGCCCAGTGGGCCTGCCTGGCATTTAGTCAGCAGGCTGACCGAAGATACTCTAAGTTCTTATGGTCGCTCCACATGACTGTGGGATGGACCGCTCCCTCCAGCCATGTCTTCACTCCTCCAAAGCCAATTTAATGGCAAGAAGCTCCTGATCCCCTATGTTGTAATTCCTCTCGGCAGGCGTGATCCGCCGAGAGAAAAACAGACATGGGTGGAGCTTCTGGTTGGAGGTTGAGCGCTGTGAGAGGACAGCGCCCACCCCCGAGTCAGAAGCATCCACCTCCAGGGTGAACTGGAGCTGGGGGTCAACTTGAGCCAAGATTGGAGTTTTAGAGAACAGGCCCTTTAAATTGGAAAAGGCCTGTTCTGCCACCTTGGACCAGCGAAATGATACTTTTATGGAGGTCAGCTGTGTTAAAGGCTGTGCTAACCCGCTATAGTTCCTGATGAACCTGCAATAAAAGTTCGCAAACCCCAAGAAGCACTGAAGCTCCTTGTGGGAGTGGGATGTAGGCCAATCTAGCTCAGCCTTCACCTTGGCCGGGTCAGCTCTCAGCTCCCCCTCCGCCACATTAAACCCCAGGTATGAGGTGGAAATGGTGGAGAACTCACACTTTTCTGCTTTGACAAAAAAGTTGGTTCTTCAAGAGCCGTTGTAACACAGCTCTAACGTGTACCTTGTGTTCCTTTGGCGTGCGGGAAAAAATAAGGATATCGTTGAGATAGACGAGCACAAATTGGTTTTCCATATAACAGAGGACGTCATTAATGAGGCGCTGGAAGACGGCAGGAGCGTTGGTGAGCCCAAGGGGCATAACTAAATACTCAAATTGCCCCAAATGGGTCTTGAAGGCCATCTTCCATTCGTCCCCCTCGCAAATACAGATCAAATGGTAGGTATTACGCAGATCGAGCTTTGAAAACACCCGCATGCGCTGAAGGAGCTCAAACACGGAGTTAATCAGCGGCAGAGGATATTTATCTTTAACAGTAATCGCATTCAGCTCCTGATAATCTATGCATGGACACAGCGATCCACCCTTCTTTCCAACAAAAAAGAAACCTGCCCCAAGAGGAGCCGAGGAGGGCTGAATAAGGCCGGCATTCAGAGAGTCTTTACTATATCTCTCCATTGCGTCCCTCTCCGGTCCTGAAACACTATAGAGCCAGCTGGACAGCATCCGCGCACCTGGGAGGAGATCTATAGCACAGTCATAGGAATGATGAGGAGGAAGAGACAACGCCCTTGACTTGCTAAAGACCTCCCCAAGGTCATGATAGACCTCGGGTACAAGGGTGAGGTCCGGCTGCTCGGCCGGAGGGAAGGAAATGGGCAGAGATGGAGAACACTTGGCCGAACTTAAACAAGATACCAAACAAAAGGGGCTCCAGGAGGAGATGGAGTTTTGTGTGAAGTTATTAATGGGATTATGCCTCCAGAGCCAGGGATATCCCAGAACCACCACGGAGGATGAATTTGGAAAGATGAAGAACGAAAATTCCTCCTGGTGGTTCCCAGAAAGAAGGACTGGTATCTGTGCCATGCGTTCTGAAACTGACACTATTACTTAGCCCGATACGGTGGTGACGTTCATGGGAGTAGACAATTTAGAAGTGGGAATTCCCATCTCCTGAACGAGTTGGGAGGAGACAAAATTGTGCTCTGCCCTTTAATCCAGTAAAGCTGTAACCCTCCTCTCGACCCCAGGCAATTGAAGAAGGGCCAAAATAGAGAAATTACTGGGGGGATGAAGATGAGTCACGCCTGTCAGACCCCCCATGGCTACTGACGGGCCACGTCTTTTGGCTTCAGAGGGCAATCGTCCAGTCTGTGTTTTAATGAGCCACAGTACATGCACGTGCCGACCTTCCTCCGCCATTGGTGCTCTTCTGGAGTCAGCTGAGACCAGCCGAGCACCATTGGTTCGGAGGAAACGTCAGCTTCCCTGTGTCAGTAGCCGGAACGGGCACATGCACAAAGGGTGGGTGAGAGGAGGATTTGTGCTCCTTCGTGCACTCGGGGTACCGGTTATCCAACCCGACTGTTTGATCAATGAGACCGTCCAGAGATGGTACAGCATAAACCACCAGGTCATCATGGAGGTGGGAGTTTAAACCGTGGAGGAAGGTGCTGCGTAACGCAACGTTGTTCCAACCAGAGTCTGCTGCTTCGATCTGAAACTCCATTGAGTTGTCGGCCACAGACCGACTGCCCTGGTGGAGAGACAACAGGCGGCTCATAATGTTCCCCTCACTCTCTGTGTGGTCAAAAGTGCAGGAAAAATCGGCCACAAATTCATCAAAAGTGTAGTTTGAGCCCCCCAGGCTGTCAAGAACAGACCGAGCCCAACTAAGAGCCCAGTCCCAAAGCAGGAGGGTCAAAAAGTGGATTTTTGAAGTCTCATCTGGGTACTCCTGCCCCACCTAGCCCAAGTATAGCCGTACCTGGCAAAGAAAATCCTTGCATTTCCCCACTTCCCCTGCTTATGGGGCAGGCAGGGGAATGGAAGTTGTACGGCGAATAGTTGAAGGAAGAGAGGCAGCAGGTGGAGCAGAGGAACACGTGTGAGACATATGAGCCAAATGGTCGGTGACCATGCGCAGCTGCTGCATAATGGTTTGCAGCTATTGCTAAGCGATGGAGAGCGGAGTGCTCCACTGATGCCGCATTTGCTGAGCTGACGCTCTGGCTGGCTCATTCTGTCATGTTTACAGGATGACCAGCCCACGAGCAGAATGCAACAACAGAGAAAAACTCACACTACACTGAGAAACACGTTTAAACAGTTTATTAAATTTCAAAAGGTGGACCACAGCTAAGGAAAATGCCACTAGCCAAAGGGAGACTAGGTCTGTGGGGAGAGACGAGAGCAGTTAGTAGGAGAAGGGAGACGGAAGTGAAAATGCAAATTAGCCACTTACGTGGGCCAAGCAGAGAGCCCGGCAGAAACCCAGCAAGAATAGATGAACCAGCAGGATGACGCTAGAGAGAAGATGAAGGAGAATGAGCCAGGTAGTCTTACTGAGTGGAGTACAGGAGCTGCAGCGGAGTGGAGGATGATGGGGCAGGTGAGCGCACGACAACCCCCGGAGACACACCGCTTCAGATAGCAGCAACCTTGGAAGGAGAGAAAAAGGAGAGTAATTAATGTTGAGAATTCTTTCTCACAAAAAACACTCTGCGTCGTCAGTAAGGCAGTATACCCAACAACCCAGCAATGAGGCATTGAAGAGCAGATCCATTTAAGTGCTGGTGAGGCAGAGTCAGCAGGTGTGTCTCATCACACAGGTGGGGTGATTGCCTGCAGAGTGGGTGATAGTTGAGCAGGAAGGGAGGGGGAGAGTGCGCTTACCTGGATATGGCACTAGTAGTAGCTTATGTTGTATATAAAGTTATGCATGCATTTTTACTTTACTTCCCTGGGTAACTCCTTTTTCTTTTATGCTGTGTGTATTTCTGTTGGTTGGGTTGTCTGTGTCATGCTGCCGTTACACTGCAATTTCCCAGTTTGGGATCAGTAAAGTACATCTATCTATCTATCTATCTATCTATCTATCTATCTATCTATCTATCTATCTATCTATCTATCTGTCTATCTGTCTGTCTGTCTCTAAATGTTGCTAATTAACACAAACAGTAAGTATAAAATAGATTATAACTTAAATGTCATTTTACATACAGATATATATTCAATGAAATTTGCTATTGACCCCAGTTATTGTTTATATAATTAACTTTAAAGAGTTCATTACTTTGGTTGTTTTTGTTGAGCTCCTCCTTAGCTAGCCAGCTAGCTCTCGAGAGCTGTGTTCAGGTTTCCCGGATGAAGCCACTGTTGAATTATTATCATCACCCAGCTAGTCCAAGGGGCTGATAAGGATGATAAATCAAACCCCATCTCATCCATCTTGTTGGTAATGAAACTGGCATTTGCAACAAAAATACCGGGAAGCGGTGGATTATCTGTGCAAAAGCTAAAGCCAGCTTTTGTTTATGTTCTCTTTGTCACCTTCTTATTGGCATCTTGAGATGAAGTGAAGAGTCAGAATCATGAATTACGCTCTGAGACTTCATTAGAAACTGTGTGCTGTGAAGCTTTAAACTTTTGGGTAATTAATTTTAAAAGTAAAATAACACAGTTAACTGGCCTAACTATTAGCACAAATCCAGAACACAGTAACACAATTTAAGGGTTCTGAATAGTACTAGTGTGGCGGACACAAGACCCAGTGCACGTGGACAATGGACACAGCTAGGGGATTTCTAACTCACACCCAGAAAGCAGGACAATGGACTGTTAAGTTATGCACCCTCTGAGGGAAGAGAGAATAACCCGGAGCCGCTGAGACTAGAGAACAGTGGCAGAAGTGTGAACATATGGATGGTTATGTTAATGTGTCACCCAGGCCTTTTGTTACACACCAATGCATAATCACAACACCTGTCTGTAAATAAGGTATGAAAGGGTATGTAACAAGTGTCATGATAATTGTGCCACACAATTCCTGTGTACACACCCTATGCATAATGTGCCCGTCCCAATTTCCATGTGTGAATAATAAAACTATAAAGGCAGAATGGAGAGAAACTGAAGGGTCTTCTACAGACCGAGCCCCAGCGGCCCATGCTGGGGCAATAGGCTGTACATATGTGTTAGAGGGTTAATAAAGATTCTGTGTCATCCTATGCTTGTGCCTCGCTTCCACATCCTTTCCTTTTACCCTCTACATTGGTGACCTGAAGTGAGATGGACCGTCTGTGTCCTTTCACCGCGCTGTGGACTCCGGAGTACCAGGGATTGCCTGCATCCTTTTCATCCATACTGGAGCACGCTCACCTGTTCCTCTCTCCACGTTGGCGACCTCAAGGGCTGGAGAGAGCGGGCGGCGCAGGGACCGAGATGCACCAGGATCAGCGAGACGAGCACACCACAGAAACAGCCTGAAAGGGGATGATCAGCGCCGTCTGCGTTGGTTCCCATCAAGCTCCCCGACCCTGATTTCACCTCCTGACAGCGGAGTTTCAGCGCACAGAAGCCCCGTGCACATGCTGCAGGATTATGAGGATAGCGCAACTTAAAGCTACGTGGCCACGGCGTGCACCACACACCAGGGACAAACCAGCTCCAAGAACTTATACATTGTCCTCAGCCGCTGCACATTCCTGGGGAACACGGCTGATCGCCATCCTCGAATCTTTTAGGCTTTGCGCATTGCACCTAAAGCAGCCGGGCAGCCTCACCCACAGGACTTGTATTTGTTTCTCAGCCGCCGTGCAACCACGGGGAATTAAGCCGACTGCCTTCCCCAGAGCCTTTATGACTTCCCCCGCACCTAAAGCAGAATTGCCAGTTTCCCTGACACAGCTTAAGTTTTTTTCACAGCCACGATGCACCCTCGGGAAATTGGGCCATTCACCTTCCCCAGATCTTTGCAGGACCGGGCCCGCACGAGGAGGACTTGACAGAGGCTTATTTTTTTTTTCACAGCCACTGCGGATCACTGGAGGGTTTACTGGAAAAGTCCCTCACCCGAGGCTGACCTGCACTCAATTTTTGCATGGCCCAGAGGCTTTTAACATCCCGGGCTGGCACTCCATTGTTTCCCCCCACCTCCTCCTCGTCCTCCACTTCGTTTTTCCTGCACTTCTGTTCCAAAAGCCTGCCGATTGCCGGCTTTGTTCCCGTCAGCATGACGTGCACCGGACCCCGTGCACCCATGAACCACAGCTGTTCAACATATTGGAACTTGAAGCGGTGACCCCCAGCTGCAGCTCCATGGGCGCCGACTGGAGTGCATCCTTTCTTCCTGCCCTTCAGAGAGAGCAGACGCATTTTTTTCTTCCTCTCCCTTATAATCCTCTCCCCTTTGATTCCAGCTTGCAATGTTGTGTTTTTAGTCGCTCTTCTTCTGCTGAATCTTAATCTAAATGGAAATTATGGATTTGGAAAGCAGCTTAAATGTGCTATTGTCACCACTTTTCAACAAGAACCGGGCCAGGGGGAGCCCAAGAATTGGAACCTGCGTGATTCGACTGGTTTGGCATGATCACAGGATTTTTCTGTTTGGCCCTGGAGTTCCTGGTGTATCAAAATTATATTCGGGTGAGCTAATCAAAATGCCGACCCCGGCGTAGCTTCCCCAACATTTTCCAGTTGGGGCGAGCACGGACAGCGGCATATGGATTAACATGGATTTACCATCTGGCATGCATTGGAGAGAGAATGGACTCTCTTGGACATGTTTACCTGTGTTTCGGTAGGTTGACAACATCTGGAGCCGCTGAGTGCTTTCCAGAGAGAGAATGACATTAAAGTTTAAGCCTGTATGGAAATTATGAAGCGCAGAATCGCAAGAGATGAAAATTCTTTGCTCTGAGTGATCTGTGCCTATTCGACCTTGAATTCAGCGCCCTGTCTGTTTACATTCCTCCTCGATGAAGATAAGCGGAAGGATCGGCTCTGCTAACCCAAACAATCGACACAATTGTTGTTGTTTCAACAGATGGTCGCTCAAGGACAGTGCACCATGTGACAGCTTACCACCTGCAAGCAAGAGATAGACTCTGGACTGCTTTAGTTCACATAAGTATAACATCCATCCACTGCCAGGAGGCACCCTCTGCTGTTCACTAGCAATTGACACACCTACACTACTGCATTCAACATTACACCACTGATACAATTACTGATATACTGTATATTTACAATACACTGACTCTCTCAACTTGCTTTGTCATTGTGTGATCTCTATTGTCTGCTAATTGTGCATTAGAGAGTTTTTTTCTTGTGATCACAATTTTGGTCATAAAAGGACCTTTATTTTGATTAACAATGCTTTTTTCTCTCTGCCTATTGTGTTTCCCTATCTACCCATCCATCCCCTCCCCCTCTTTACCCCCTACTGTTATGACAGGTGCCTCATGGCTGCCGCGTCATTGGATGCACCTTCGTGTGCGCCCAATGTCAAGTCAAATTCCTCGTATGTTTACTTGTTTACTTGTAAATGTGCTTGGCAATAAAGTTCTTTCTGATTCTGATTCTGATTCTGAAAGGACCGGGGGGTTACAGCCCCTTCTGGGTGTTTGGGGGGGAGCTATGTGTGGCGGACACAAGACCCAGTGCACGTGGACACTGGACACAGCTGGGGGATTTCTAACTCACACCCAGAAAACAGGACAATGGACTGTTAAGTTATGCACCCCCTGAGGGAAGAGAGAATAACCCGGAGCCGCTGAGACTAGAGAACAGTGGCCAAGGTGTGAACATATGGATGGTTATGTTAATGTGTCGCCCAGGTCTTTTGTTACACACCAATGCATAATCACAACACCTGTCTGTAAATAAGGTATGAAAGGGTATATAATAAGTGTCATGATAATTGCGCCACACAATTCATGTGTACACACACTATGCATAATGTGCCAGTCCCAGTTTCTATGCATGAATAATAAAGCTATAAAGGCAGAACGCAGAGAAACTGAAGGGTCTTCTACAGACCGAGCCCCAGCAGCCCATGCTGGGGCCATAGGCTGTACATATGTGTTAGAGGGTTAATAAAGATTCTGTGTCGTCCCATGCACGTGCCTCGCTTCCACATCATTTCCTTTTACCCTCTACACTAGTACAAATAGTACTAGTCCTTCTAATGTGCTAGTTTTTATGGTTGAACGTACTGTGCTGAATCACTTTTTGGAACTGTACTGGAAGCCAGGGATCGTCAGCGGAATCGTCCGCCTGAACAGCAAACAAGCGCCACCCACTCCGTTCAGCCGACTCATAGTTACCTCCGCCAAGGAGGTAATGTTTTTGCCGGGGTTTGTCTGTTTGTCTGTTTGTCTGTCTGTTTGTCTGTTTGTCTGTTGGTTAGCAAGATAACTCAAAAAGTTTTGGACGGATTTCGATGAAACTTTCAGGCGTTGTTGGAAATGGTACAAGGAAGAACTGATTAAATTTGGGTGGTGATCCGGATCACCGTCCAGAAGAAAACCGCCATTACAGAAAATGCCATTTTCGTGAATAACTACTGAACCACTAATCCTATCATTGTCAATCCAATTGCTAGTCATATATTTTCATGGTCAAGGAATCTGAAAACGTACACACAAACACTGTATGGGGGGGAACTGTGGCCGCCATTACGGAAAATGCCATTTTCCTGAATAACTACTGAAACACTAATCCTATCATTCTCAATCCAATTGCTAGACATATGTTTTCATGGTCAAGGAATCTGAAAACGTACACACAAACACTGTATGGGGGGGAACTGTGGCCGCCATTACGGAAAATGCCATTTTCCTGAATAACTACTGAACCACTAATCCTATCATTGTCAATCCAATTGCTAGTCATATGTTTTCATGGTCAAGGAATCTGAAAACGTACACACAAACACTGTATGGGGGGAACTGTGGCCGCCATTACGGAAAATGTCATTTTCGTGAATAACTACTGAACCACTAATCCTATCATTGTCAATCAAATTGCTAGTCATATGTTTTCATGGTCAAGGAATCAGAAAACGTACACAAAAACACTGTATGGGGGGAACTGTGGTGCTTGGCGGAGGTCTGTGCTCTCCGAGTGCTTTTCTAGTTCAATAAGTGGTAGGCAGTTGGAGCTCCAGTACAGCACTGAACGATTTGGTGTACAAATATTTTGAACGGATCTTTTAAGCAAACTAACCAAAAGTGACTCAGTACATTTTAGTGAACTGGGGATCCCATCACTAGATCTGAAGGGTGTCTCTTTTCAAACAGCACCTCACTGCAGATATTAAAGTGCACAACACAGCATTACAATTCTTACATTCAATTTAATTTAATTCTTACATTTCTTACTTATAAGAAACCAGCAGCATTTACTCTTATTAACCACTATTAAGGCATGTTCAGACTAAATGCAAAAGTGCAAATTTTTCACATGGCACAATTATATGTAAAATCAATGCAAAGGCACAAATAGATGCAAATTTATATCCAAGCAAGTTGCAGAGAGGTGGGGTTGCCTTAATAACTTCAGCAGCTACTTTCTACCTGTTGTGGAAGTCCCCAAAACATAGTCATGTTTAGGTTTACAACACTGTTCAGCAGGGCACACAGCTAGGAGAATGTCACTGCCTCCTCCAGAAACTGCACCTGGATGATGGTTGTTTACACTGCAGCCTGCCAGCCTTTGTTAGCACATCTGCACGGTGGCGCAGGTGGCGCAGTGGATAGCACCGCGGCAGCACAGTTTACCCTCGGCCAGGGGATCGCGGGGATCATGAGATCGTGGGTTCGATCCTTGCCCCCGGCCAACAGTGATCTGTGTGGAGTTTGCATGTTCTCCCCGTGTTTGCGTGGGTTTACTCCGGGATTTCTCCGGTTTCCTCCCACATGCCAAAAACATGCAAGTTAGGGAGTTAAGGGGTGCTTGCGCACGCAGCGACCGGCAGCTGGTGGCTTGTCACCGGACTGCAGAACAAATCTACCTACGGGTACAAAATAAGTAAAAAAAAAAAAAAAAAAATCTGTAGCAGAAGTACATGGGTGGATAAACTCTCAACACTTCGTCTCAGCTGCAGAGCTCCCTGTCCCTCTGCCTGCAGGTGAGTGGCATTCTCATTCTCAAACTAGTTTATTCTCCAGTGTTGATACTTTTACTCTGAAATCTCAAGGCTGATTAGCTATTGCAACCAACCTGCTCGGACATGAATTTTCAAATTCATATACTGTATATTTGCATATTTACATTAACTTTACATGTTATCGAACCATGTGAAAAATTTACTTTGCATCTGCTCTGTGTAGCATCAACTCCCCTTTGGCTAATCTATAAAACCGCTCTTCAGCTTAAAGAAATTGTTTCATCCAAGAAGGCCGGTCAGGAATTGTTTTTCTTCATCTAAGGACCACCGTGGAAACACATTCCATGGTAAAAGGTATGAGAGATAAGGATCCCATTTCGTGCAAGGAACGGATTAGTTGCCCTCATAAATAAACTGAAGCTTCCTCCCAAACAGACAGTTTATGCCTTAATAACTCTTTGACATATCTCAGAGACTCTTGAGTGCATCTTACATCCATCCATCCACCTTCTTCCGCTTAATCCTTTTCGAGTTGCAGGGGGGTGGGGGGGTGGGGGGGTGGGGGGCTGGACCCTATCCCAGCATCTTTGGGCGAGAGGCAGGGTACACCCTGGACAGATCACCAGTCCATCGCAGGGCCAACACAGAGAGACAGACAACCATTCACTCTCACAATCATACCTAAGGACAATTTAGAATCCCCAGTTTGATGCCAATTAACCTAACTTGCATGTTTTTTTGGCATGTGGGAGGAAGCCAGAGAAATCCCGGAATAAACCCATGCAGACACGGGGAGAACATGCAAACTCCACACAGATCACTGTTGGTCAGGGGATGGGATGGAACCCAGGATCCCCCGGCCAAGGGTGAGTTGCTGTGCTGCCGCAGTGCTAACCACTCCGCCACCGCGCTGCCCGCACATCTTACAGTCACTAGAAATTATCCCCAGCTCAACAGTACCCCCTCGTGGATGACTCTGGAATATGTTCACTTTTGACTATACAGTCTAAACTGTAGTTAATAACTGACATGACTTACTTTGTTACAAAACTCTCAGTTCTCAGATTATTTTCTTTTTCAGGACACTCTGGAAAATCAAGTGGGACTCTGACACATCATTCTGGTTTGGGATATTTCATAAAGCTTTGAGTTTAAATGTGATTGCATATTTGAAAAATGCTTAAATGAACCTTATTCTATTGTCTGTTAATTATAGAAGACAAGTTTATAAATGTGCATGCTCACTGAATATAAAGTGCATGAATCACTGGAATTAGCTTAGATTTCATATTAAGTATAAAATGAATATTTCAGTGTATTAAGATATATTCCATCCTGTTGGAAAAGTGCCAAGTCATCTGACTGGCTCCACCAATCACCAGTCAGCCTCTGCTGGGAAACCGCCCCTTTCATTTTTATTGGTCGGTTATAGACAAAGAACTGGTTTCTTATTGGCCCAGAGATCATTCAACCCACCCACGATGGAAGACAATTGGTTGACTTTCATGTCAGTCACTTTTTGCCCGGGAATTCTCACTGAGTTTTGAGGGAGAATGGCCATACTAGTCCAGATTAAGAAGACAGGAGAGAGATGAGTGTGGAAAAGTTTGTTCTGTGTAGAAGTCTTTGTGTCTTCTGCTTAAAATTCTCTTTTCCTTTAAACGTCAGGGAATTACTTTTCCTTTGAGCTCAACTTCTCGTTATACAGAGTCAAGAGAAGTTTCAGTTGATTTATTTTTCTTTGTCGTGTTTCTAAAGTCACCCAGTAGAATTCATGAATATTTGAGACTAATTGATTGAAGGTATGAGAATTAATTATTAATAAATTGTCCTGATTTCGGACTGGTGCTCTGTTACAAGTGTTTCTGGTGTGTACGTGGACTCGGCAGTAAACTCTCGTTTTCACATACACTTCTAAGTCTAAATTGAATAATCTTTGTACCTTATCAGACTTATAATCAATTACACCATGCTGCATCTGAATGCACCTTTAGAACACCAGTGAAACATCCAAGTATGATTATCAGACAATTTAGTATCTCCCCAAATCACTGGCTATGTTTACATGGACACAAGTAACCAGATTAAAAGCCTGATCAAAATACAAATGCTTCATGTAAACACGCCACTCTGAATATTCTGACCCGATCACGCTCATTCGGATCAAAATTTCATTGGGGTGGGTTATGCCCATTGTTAATCCGAATGGTGCGCATGAAAACACTTATTACAAATGTAGGGCAGAAAATATGTTTACTGCGCATGTCTGTACACCAGCCACATGTTGACGTGACGTATTTCCGCCTTAGCAGCAGCTTGCGGAAAACATAGCAAAACTGGTCTGTATCGTCCTGCTGTCTCCCTCTGTTCGTCATATGCAGAAGTATGTACTTGTAGCTTCATTACGGAAACCAGCAGAAGCAAAAGTACAGTCTGAATAACACAATACAGGTCAATTTTGACACGAAGCGGGGCTTGCTAACACTGGAAGTTACTTCTTCTTCTACTATTTTCAGAATCAAAATGTCAAAATGATTTATTCCGTTCAAACGTGTGACACATGGAAACGCACGTCCTAATTGGATCAGCTTTTTCAGGATCCATGTAAACAGTAAAATTCTGATCTGAATTGTAATTAGATTGAAGAAATTTTGCCCATGTAACCATGGCCACTAACTGTTGTCCAAACACGTTGGTCAGTCAGAACTGATTGCTATATAATTTTTAATAAACAGAACTGGATGTTTTACATGTTTACAATTTTGTCACTTTCGGGTGCAAACCTTGTATCGCCATATTTGGTCTTTTTTAGGTTTTGCATAAACTAATTGCCCTTTTATTTCTGTGGATGTTTTTACTAAATCAATCACAAAATATTTTTTTCTCATTTCCTGAAAAAAGTCTGTATAGGAGACATGACGCTTGCAACCAGCAGCGGTGATTTGTAATAATTCTCCACATCAGCATTCTCATTATTTTAATGGTATGCAGTTATGCCCAGCTCTATTTGTTGTTTTTTCAAGCACTTTACTTACCAATCCTAGTTTTTACTCATACTCATTTCATGGCCCATTTCTTTGCACTCCACCCACAACCCTTATCTGGGGATTTAAGTCATGACCTTGAAGTCTCAAGCTCTGTATCCCTGAGGGCACTGCAGCCCGATGTGTTTCCCTGTGAAATGACCATAACATGTTGTTTGGGTTCCTCATCTGATTTGAACTGTTTTACAGCTGTGTAAACGGCATCAGATTGGGTTGTTCTGACGTGGATTAGATGGAACCAGATGGCTCTGTGGTTCACTGAGTTTGGTTGCTCAGCATGCCCTTGCCTAGTTTTACTGAGCCAGCTGGAGACCAAGGGGTGACTATTAGGATAATGGTAGGAGAGAAAATGCTAATGGAAACAATTTTACATGCAAATAATTTTGGTGTTTGTATGAATTCATTCCATATTGAAAGACTTAAAAAGCATAATTTTAGAAAATAGAAATATGGAAAAGATTACAAAAATCAGACTATATTCATTGCTATTAACAACATATAAAATGATCAGGGACCTCTTGTATAGCTGGTGCGCACGCATAAAAACACAACGTACGCTCATTTTCACACACACAGTGGGATGTATTAAAAAAGCATGATGTGAGAATCTGTTGGTTGGGCCAAAGTTTACACCTGCTGTGAGAAGTTGCAGGCTTTTCCACTTCCAGGGGAAGATGTGGAGAACCAGAGTTGAGGTTATTGTGTGGGTAAGTATAAATAGTCCGCTTACAGGGAGGAGGTGAATATATCCAGTGGGGAGGAGATAGCTCTAGGTAGGCTCACAGGCGGAATTGATGAATGGAACAGGAAAGTTGGAGCAGCGAGGAGGAAGGTATGGAGGTGACCCAAGCCTGGTACACCTCCATGCGTACCTGTTTCCAGGTGGGCACAGGCAGAGTGAATCCAGAGGCAAGGAGGGGGACAGGCAGCCACTGGGGAGAGGCACAGGAGAGGATCCAAGGCAGGTAATGATTAATGTTTGTATTGCAAGCTTACATGAGATCCATGGGGATAGCCAAGGGAGGTGAGAGCACATAGTGAGCTGAAGCACACAGGAGGTGAAGGAGAAGGAGAACTCAGAGGCACAAGGGTGAGGCCGAGTCAGTCCTACACAGTACTGAGAGAGCAGCAGCTATTTATGCCACAGCAGTAATTTTCAACAGGTGATAACGAGGGACAGCTGCAGGTGATCACAGACAATTAGAGTAGATACTGTAACTGAGTGTGTCTGCACTCACTGGACATGACACTTTCCAGTTGGACATGCCCAAAACACCTCATGCTGGCAGCGTCCAGGCGGCATCCTGAACAGATGCCCAAACCACCTCAGCTGGGTCCCTTTGATGTGGACGAGTATTGGCTCTACTCTGAGCCCCGCTTGGATAACTGAGCTTCTTACCTTACCTCTAAAGGTGAGTCCAGAGATGATATTATGTTGCCACTGAACATGACACCTTCCATTCCCTGGCTGTGCCTAGAAATTCCTTTCCATAAAAATTATGAATAGATCATGACAAAGGGCAGCCCTGGCAGAGTCCAACTCCTACTAGGAATGAGTTTGACTGATTGCTGGCAATATGAACACAGTCTTTGCAACAGTAACAGAGAAAGAAGAGCTTATTACTATGAGCCCGATACCCCATGCTCCCAAAGCACATCTACAAGAAACCACGAGGGATGCAGCCGAATGCCTTTGCCAAGTCCATAAAACATATGTAGAGGTGTTTGGCAAAGGTCCATGAATCCTCAAGAATCATTGAAAGGGTAAAGAGTTGGTACAGTGTGCCACAACCAGGACAAAAACCACATTGCTCCCCCAGAACCCGAGGTTGGACCAATGGCCGGACTCTCCTCTCAGGCACCTTGACATAGACCTTCACAGGGAGGCTGAAGAATGTGATTCCTCAAAAGTTGGAACACACCCTCCAGTCCACCTTCTTGAAGAGGGGATTCAACACCCAGTTTACTGCAGCTAGAAATTGTTCAGACAGCACATGCCTTTGCCAACACTTAAGTGCTAAATCCTGACTTTTTTATTTCCTACACCTCATAGACAGCCACGTCCTATACACTACCAGAATTTGAAACCTAGAAGTTCCATGCTTGGTTCTCAGTGAAATTAAAGAAAATGTAAAAAAATGCCTTTAAAATTCATGGATCTTGATTTTTATCCACCACTAAATCTAACTGGTTCTTTTGTGGTCCAAGTTCAACCCTTTAAAGTGACTGTATATTTGAAAAGGAAAATCTGAATTTAATTTGGACAATGTGATCATTCTTATTTTACTTTGTTTTACATTAGAAAAAAATTAACAAAATTCACCCAGGGTCTAAGGCAAAACAAGACTTTCACATAGAGCACATACAACACATGGAAGACCCAGTGGGATTCTCAGTGATCCACGGTGCTATTAGATGCTGGTTTCTGCTCCGGTCTAAATTCTGGCACATGTTGTAGACGTGTATTTGATGTCAACATGCTTTACAGGTGTATCTGTGTTTTGTTAATGTTAGGAATTATTCAGAAATCTCTTCAGCCCTCTTCAAAAAAAGTCATGTCATCCTGCTAAGGAATAAAACAACAGTGCTGTTCATATTATAACGTCGGGGCTGTGATAAGGGGTGGGGATTTTCCTGACATGCTTTGTGCTGCAGGGGACTCAAGGACTGTTATTGTCCTTGTGTTCTGTTATTGTTGTGCCATTATAACTGTGTTATAAGACAAGTTGTGATAGAGTTGTTTTCCCCGTGTGTGAGAGAGTATGGGTCTGTGTCACCCTGAGTGAGATGAGTGTCTGTGTGAATGACCTCCCCTCCATTCTGTGTAATGAGTCAGTGAAGAATAAATACCTATACGTCACAAATCCTCTCTCATTATTTGTGTGAACCCTTGGAATGTCACACTGGTGTCAGAGGTGAAATTATTGAGAGATGGAAGCAATCATCAAGGCAGAGAATCGGCACCTTGAGCAGCTGATTGCCTGGATGGAGATGAGATGGAGATGGACAGCAGAGCAGACACACCAGACCCCAGAGCTGCTCGCCATGATGAATGGGGGAGCAGACCAGACAGAGCAAGCATGCCCCATTTTCTGCCTTTTTCAAGACTGGATGGGGAGCGCCAAGGGGTGAACTATGAGCCGGCGATTCCACTGAGACCAAGGGCTGTGATCAACAGGGAGGCGACCTTCCCACCGACCCACCAACCAGCCAAGCTTTCCCACTTTGGTGGCAAAACCCTGACGGACGACAATCTGGTCCAGGTTGAACTGGCCACTGCGCTGAATGGATGGACACCTGACGAGACAGCTGTGCAGGTCGCGCTGGCTCTGGAGGGCAGAGCTCTCTGCACGCTGTCTGATCTCCAGCCTGAAGAATGTCACAGTTGGCCAGCGCTACAAGGAACGCACTGGAGGTGGTTCGGGAGAGCGACCCATGCCGGTCACGCCAAGGAACAACTGGTCAGCCGCCAGTGAGGCAACTGAAAGAGCCTGAGAGCCTATGCAGCAAACATAAGGCTGCTGACACAATGTGGCTAACTGGATTTCGAGCCGGAGGTGGTGGAGAAGCTTGCCCTACAGAACTTCATTCGAGGGCTCCCCCTGGCCCGGTTCCAAGAACACATCTGAATTCATGCTGTGAGCAGTTGAGAGACTGCCATGGCAGAAGTGGAACGGGTGGGGCCGATGATGGACTACGCAACTGATGTCTCATCACCAAGGCAGAGAGCTTTCCAGGCCAAAGCTGAGAGTGAGGACGAGGAGGAATTGCGCCAGACCACAGCTGCGTGACTGGCGAGAGTACGACGAAAGCGGTGCGAGGAGGGATGCTTCTGCTGCGGGGAACCAGGACACATCGCACGCAACTGCCCTGCATCCACGCTGTAACAACCAGCCTCCTCGCCAGCTTTAGCCCTAGAGCGAGGTGGCACAGACGGGGACCTGACACCTCCCACAGACATTTTCCCTGATGCATGGCTGGGCCGACTTGGACACTAACGACTTGGGCACTCACCAGACTTGGACACCCCAATGCATGGCTAAGCCAACTTGGACAGCACACCGATCCTGGCCCTGATCGACACCAGTTCCACCATCTTCCTGGTCTGACCCGGGTGCTGCCCGGTACAGATGGACTCAGACCAAAAGGGTGGGAACCCACCAGGTGCTGCATCACCACAGCCACTGGTGAGCATGTCAGACTGGGAGGGCTACGAGTCCTTGTGGTAGGAGTGGCCCGTCAGAACACAAACCACCCATTCTGGCTGGCTGACATCCAAGACCCCTGCATCATTGGACTAGATCTGCTCACAGCACGGGGCACAAAGATCAACACCGCCAGCTCTTCTCTCCATCTGGGGGCTCAGACCATCATGCTCTGTGGCAAGAGCCAGACGGGGAATCAGGGGAACCAGGGGACCCATGCAATCGAAGGGCTGGTGCTGTCAACGCAGGCCGAGGATTGTGACCCAGCGGATTCACAGGCCCTCCAGACCGCTATGGCCCGGGATAGCGCAGTGGCTTACAGCTCTTCCTCAGATCATCAGGCAGCTCTCCCCAGCAAAGACGTCACAGAGGCCCTCGGTGCACAGCAGCTTCGGAGCGAGCAGGATGGAGATCCTGTTGTCTCCCAGGTGTGGCTGAACACGGACCAGCGGCCCACCCGGGAGGCTGTGTTTGTGCTGGACCCAGAGACCAAGGCCCTGCATTCCCAGTGATCCAACTGCTATCGTGAGGGTGTTGTCTATCGGCGGTGGCAGTCTCCAGCTGGGCAGCGTCATGTCTGGCAGCTGCTGGTGCCCTGATGGCTCCGCCCCAAGGTGCTCCAGTTGGTCCATGGGTCAGCTGGGGTGGGCCACTTCTGGGTGAAGAAGACCCTGCAGCGTCTTTGGACCCGGTTCTACTGGCCAGGGTGTTGTCGGGATGTGAAGCTCCATGTCCACCGCTGTGACACCTGCACAGCTCGGAAAGGGCCGACTCAGCAATCCCGTGCCCCCTTGCAGCAGTATGAGGTGGACTGCAAACCGGGGTTGGATTATTTGTTTTGCTCGAGAGAATGTCTGCACATGGTACACGAACTGGCTCGGAAGACCCTGGTAGCCACGGGGAGTCGACAAATGCGAGCGTATGACTCCCATTGCCAGGGGAGGGACTTTGCACCCGGAGATGAAGTCTGGGTTTTCTGAAAAAGCGGAAAAAGGGACTGTCACCAGAGTTGGAGAGCCACTGGTTAGGACCATGCGTGGTCCTACAGAGACTGCCGGATGTAGTGTACAGAGTGAGGCTGCAGAAGAGGAACTGGGTTGTAGCGCTTCACCACGACCGCCTCACCCAGTACCAGCCAACTGCCTCCCGGGTGGCCAAGCCTGAGGATCCATCCCGACTGGGGACCCCAGCTGAGGCTCGGGTGGACTGTGATGGGCCTGTGTGGGCTAGTCGCTGACAAAGGCGGCCACCCCAATGCCTGGGCGGATTTGTATTAGACTTTTGAGGTGGACTTATTATTCTGGGGACAGAAACCAGTCCGGGGGGGACAGTGTAATGTTGGGGCTGTGATAAGGGGTGGGGATTCTCCTGGCATGGTGATTCAAAGACTGTTATTATTCCTGTGTTCTAAGCATTATTGTTGTGCCATTATAACTGTTTTAT
Organism: Pholidichthys leucotaenia; assembly: GCA_020510985.1. Lineage (NCBI taxonomy): Eukaryota > Metazoa > Chordata > Actinopteri > Cichliformes > Pholidichthyidae > Pholidichthys > Pholidichthys leucotaenia. Next base: position 326,486,840 of record CM035840.1, on the reverse strand, counting down.
AAAACCAGTTGTAATAGAGTTGTTTTCCCTGTGTGTGAGAGATTATGGGTCTGTGTCACCCTGAGGGAGATGAGGGTCTGTGTGAATGGCTTCCCCTCCATTCTGTGTAATGAGTCAGTGAAGAATAAATGCCTGTGTCACAAATTCTCTCACATGATTTGTGTGAGCCCTTGGAATGTCACAATATACTCTAATGTAACACTGAGTAATAGCGATTTTAATGGCATTACATCATCAGATTTATCGACTTCATACAGTCATTTTATAAATAGCAGATGACCCCTTTTCTCCACAGCTGATATCTTATTTTAGAGCAAATCGCTCTGAGTGCTGAGAGAATCCTGTTTGATGATAATTATGGCCCATTTAGAGCTCATTTAAAAGTACTCATACCTGCAGTCACTGCGCAGGTCAGCACATAAACACATCTGGCTCACGCTGAAAATAATTGCACAGCCTACATGGTTTTCTTAAAAGGAGAGATGCACAACACAGTAAGAGCAAAAATGATGGCAGACAAACTATCTTTTCTCGAAGTATTCAGCCAGTGCAAGAGTTTATTTATTATAAAGCTGTAGAAACCTGGATGAAGAACACACGGTTAGCTTTAGGGATTTTTTTTTATTTTTTTTTTTTTCTGTTTAGCTCAGGTTTATGGCCAGTGGCAGTCCTGACTTGTATGACGCCCTGGTCAGACCATCCCCCCCAACACACACACACACACACGCGCGCACACACACACACACACACACACACACACACACACACACACACACACACACACACACACACACATTTTATTTTAACATTTTGACTTTTTATTTCTCTCATAAAGGTCCAATTTTTTCACTAGTGAGGTTTTTCTTGCAACTTTTTCCTGGCAAATTTATTACTTTTTCTAACTTATAAATTTGTGATGATTTGTGATAATCTTGTTGCCTTTCCTCCCTACAAATTTACAGTATACTCACACATTTGCAATTTTTTCACCCTTTTTCTCATATTTTCATGATTTTTCTTGTACACCTCATTCCAATTTTTTATGCAAAGGATTTTAGTGTCATAAACATTCAGTTTTTTGTTTTTCAATTAAACTCTGTGTCTCAGGGCTCTTTGGATCACAGATATCAATTTCAGACATCTGTCATAATTAGTTTGCCAGGTGAGCCCAATTAAAGGAAAACTATTTAAGAAAGATGTTCCACATTATATAGCATGCCACAGGTTTCAATATGGGAAAGAAAAAGGATCTCTCTGCTGCCGAAAATCATCAAATAGTGCAATGCCTTGGACAAGGTATGAAAACATTAGATATTTCAGGAAAACTTAAGTGTGACCATCGTACTGGGAAGAAATTTGGGGCTGATTTAGAGCACAGATAAAGGCATAATGAGGAAGCTTTCTGCCAGACAAATTCATCAGATTAAGAGAGCAGCTGCTAAAATGCCATTACAAAGCAGCAAACAGGCATTTGAAGCTGCTGGGGCCTCGGGAGTCTCATAAACCTCAAGGTGTAGGATCTTCCAGAAGCTTGCAGTTGTGCATATACCTACTATTCGGCCACCCCTAACCAATGCTCACAAGCAGAAATGGTTGTAGTGGGCCCAGAAATACATGAAAACTAATTTTCAAACAGTCTTGTTTACTGATGAGTGCCGTGCAACCCTGGATGGTCCAGCTGGGTGGAGTAGTGGATAGTTGGTGGATGGCCACCACGTCCCAACAAGGCTGGAACATCAGCAAGGAGTAGCGGAGTCATGTTTTGGGCCGGAATCATGGGGAGAGAGCTGGTAGGCCCCTTTAGGGTCCCTGAAGGTGTGAAAATGACCTCTGCAAAGTATATAGAGTTTCTGACTGACCACTTTCTTCCATGGTACAAAACAAAGAACTGTGCCTTCCATAGCAAAATTATCTTCATGCATGACAATGCACCATTTCATGCTGCAAAGAATTCCTCTGTGTCACTGGCTGCTATGAGCATAAAAGAAGAGAAACTCATGGTGTGGCCCCCATCCTCCCCTGACCTCAACCCTATTGAGAACCTTTGGAGCATCCTCAAGCAAAAGATTTATGAACGTAGGAGGCAGTTCACATCAAAACAGCTGCTGTGGGAGGCTATTCTGACATCCTGCAAAGGAATTCAAGCAGATTCTCTCCAAAAACTCACAAGTTCAGTGAATGCAAGAATTGTGAAGGTTATATCAAAGAAGGGGTCCTATGTTAATATGTAACATGGCCTGTTAAGATGTTTTTGATTGAAATAGCTTTTGATTTCAGTAAATATGACCTCCTAATTCAACAAATGACCATTTTCAATTCTTTACAACCAATAAAATGTTTTGAAACTCTTGTGCATAATAATTTGGAACAGTACATTTTGAGTTTCTTTATTTTTCAAAAAAAAAAAATAGCTATCATTGGGAGGTTTGTTCAAAAAAATTTGAATTATGTTCTAACGGTTGATGACTTGAAAATTATACTGACTGTCATTTGCATTGACTATTTAGGAAAATCAGAGACACATATCATTTGCATTATAATTTGGAATGTGTTTGCATTTGCATCTGTCCTCTTACTGATATATTTAGTTGTCCTGTATAAACTATCCTTGCAGTCTTTGTGGGGATGGACAGTGGCAAGATAACAGAGGGGATGGTTTTGGCTCATTTTGCTGACAAGGGAAATTACCTTTTTAGATTCTTTTTGCAAAGATTTATACATTTGAATGAAGATTTAATGTTTGATTTATTGAAATATACTGTCTCGGATGATATCTATATTTTGCCAGGTAATTTAACTAACTAATGCTGTTGGTACCATCTAACTGCAATGCTCCTGCACTGTGTATATAACTGTGTACATATGTATATTTATTTACTGCTTTGGCAAACCTGTTCTTTTCTTATCTTATTTAGTTTTGCTCTGAGTGCTGCTATCCCTTTGCTGCTGCAATCCTGTAATTTCCTCATTGTGGGACTAATAAAGGCATATCTTGTCTTATTGAAAGAAAAACTTTTTTCAGATTTTTGCAAAGATGTATTTATTTTGAACAGATAATTATTTTTCAGTGGAAGCTGCCCTTTTTTTGTCATTGACCTTTACAGTCGGCAGTGGCACAGGTGTAGTGTGACCGACTACTGATCGGAGGGTCATGGGTTCGATTCCCGCTCTGTCTGCTTGTTGAAGTGTCCTTGAGCAAGACTCTGAACCCCCAGTTGCTCCTGGTGGCCTGGTTAGCACCTGTGTGTATGGCAGTTCTGCCGCCATCAGTGTGTGAATGGGTGGATTGCAGGATCTGTAAAGCGCTTTGGTCATCCTAGATGAGAAGAAAAGTGCTATACAAGTGAACGCCATTTACATAATTAATGATGAAGACCATGGTCTCTCTGTGAGTTGATAATTTGTAAAAATCTATGGGGTATCAAATATGTCCATGGATGTATAGGTAATAAAGTAAAATGGATATATCAACTAAGTAAGATATAAAGTTGACATATATTGTTAACAAATCTCATTCCATTTGTCCATTTAAAAAAAAAAAAAAATCACCCCTGCTCCCCAAATGGTCTTTGCACAGCCCTGATATGAATTAATGTGAGTCATTGCAGCTTACTGTCTGTCTTGATTTTTTTTTTTCTTAAACAGCCACCAGCTGATTACATTTCTGCCACTATGAGCCCTCGCTGCAAACACCTCCAGCACCAATGAGGTGAGTAGCATGCTGTGCTTGGGCTGGAAGGAGCGTGAACAGTACTGCTTGGAGTGTTCCTCGTTCAGGCTGTGCAGGTCGGCCAGTAAACTGAAAGCAACCACAGCACATTGGAAAAAAAAATGATGTCATATAGCATAAGCTGTAATAACCAAATGTTGCTGTTTTAGGGCTCATCTGTCATGTATCTGAACTCAGATTTTCCCTGAGTTCAGATCCTCACTTTATTTCCAAGTTTGATTGCTGTTGTTATTAGTTTTGGGTCATGTTTGTGTATTGTTTGGGAAATGACAGAGTCTTCCCCTTTCTCACCAGCAATTCCCTCCAGACACCCATCTTCCCTCACAGCCTGTGCTTGCCCCTCAGCTGTGAGTAATTATGTTCCTTTCTGCCTCTCTCTCTCTGCAGCTGAGGGCACTTAATAATATGTGCTCTCAGCTCTACTCGCACACCTGCATCCCATCTCTGGCTGGTATTTATTCCATGCCTGTTCACTCAGTCTCTGTTGCAGCCTCGCTAATGTTCAGGCTAGGTCTAGTTCCACGGTCAGCCTTCCCCCTCCTTCCTGATCTCAGCCTTGTGTAAGTTGCCTTTATTGCATTTTTGTCCATGTTGGGATGTACTGTGTTTTTGACTGTTATGTGCATGTTTTCCCAATAAATTGCTTCACTGTGGTTAAGCATCTGAGTTTGTTATTGCCCCGGAGGGGTGCACATGACATCATCAATGTTTTAAAATTCAAACTGCTGTATAATTTAAGCACAAAATTTATTTTTAATGTGTTTTTTTTCCTGCTTTGCTATGCTTTTAATTTTTGTATACTTTATTGATCCCCAGAGGGGAAATTGAGGGCATCCACCTGGATGGATGAAGCAGCCACGGTACGGCGCTATCCCTTAACCATTCACACACACATTCACACCTAGGGCCACTTTAGAGTCTCCAATTAACCTAACCTGCATGTTTTTGGCCTGTGGGAGGAAACCGGAGAAATCCCGGAGTAAACCCACGCAGATACGGGGAGAACATGCAAACTCCACACAGATCACTGTTGGTCAGGGGCTGGGATCGAACCAGGGATCCCATGGCCAAGGGTGAGTTGCTGTGCTGGCGCAGTGCTAACCACTGTGCCACCGCACCGCCCAATGTCTGCCATACTGAAGTTTGACCTGCGGAGTCTGCCAATTGCACACAGATACTCTTAGAGGGTGCTGGCATCCCACCTGTAGAGGCTTCCCATTTGCCACAAATACACTGTCAGCCTCAGCACAAATAATTATGAATGTTTTACTATTATTTTTATTTTTTGGATTCTTGTGCTGCCCCAAAGAGAATGCTGCCCTGGGTGGCTGCCCATGTGGCCCATATCTAAAACTGCCACTGTTTATGGCTAAGTGAGTTGTCAGTTTACTTAGTCCTAGCACATCTGGAGAACTTCAAGAAAGTTTCAAGAAATCTTTTTCTTTTTCAAAACATGAAGTCTAGGTGACATCTTCATGTTTTTTCAAAACATGAAGTCACTAACCCGGTAGATGACGGCTGAGCCTCCCGCACAGATTCTTAGAATCTTGTGATTGGGGCTCGCTGGAGGAACTAACTGAGGCAACAGCTGGACTGGAGCCGGATCGGAGCTCAACTATAACGGCGGTAGGAGACGGGGACCAGTGGAGGAGCAGCCGGGGCCCCAGCTGGATAGGAGCCGGATTGGAGCTCAGTTACAGTGGCGGAGCTCGGCAGAGGAACTACTGAGGAAGACGGCGGTAGGCGGCGGGGCTCAACGGAGGATCTACCGGGACCCCTGCTGGACAGGAGCCAGATCGGAGCTCAACTACAGCGGCGGTGGGGCTTGGTGGAGGAGCTGACGGAACCCCGGCTGGACAGGAGCCGGATCAGGAGCTCAATTACAGTGGCGGTAAGCAGCGGGACTAGCAGCGGAGGGGGCTAGCTGAGGCCCCAGCTGGATTCGAGGTCGGTTGGATCGGATACTGGCAACACCAGCAGAGATTGTTTTACTATCAACAGGTCAGTAAAAAATGCCACCAAAGAAGGAAGAAATGGAAGAGATTAAAAACCTCACAGCCCTGCGTAAATCAGCAGGGGGAAAAAAGGCCAAGCGTGCAAAGATGGAATGATTTCCATGGCAACAGCATGGTGCTCCTCACATCGATCGCCTAATGCAGAACATAAAATTAGGGTCCTTAAACATCAGTGGTGGGAGGGGTAATCATAAGAGGGGATTCATTAGTGACCTGTTCAGACGGAAAGGTCTCAACGTTTTGTTTTTGCAGGAAACTCATACCACTTCGGCAGATGAAGTGGACTGGGGCTTGTGGTGGAAAGGCCCTTTTTCACTCAGTCACGGCACCAATCTAAGCGCAGGAGTGGCCATTTTGTTTGGGGAATCAGCAAATGCACAAGTTTTATCAGTGGTGGAGATAGTGAGGGGCAGGCTGCTTCTTGTTAGGGCCCAAATAGGGGACTCCGTGTTTTGCCTGGTTAATGTTTACGCACCAAACAACGGCCCTGAAAGGGTTGCCTTTTTCAATATACTGACTACTGAATTGCAGCGCTATCACCAAGAGCAACTTGTTGTTGCTGGTGATTTTAACTGTACCTTGGACTTCACTGTAGATTGCACTAATGCAGAACCTCATCTGCAGTCTTCTAGAATCTTGAAAAATTTCACTGTGCAGTTCGACTTAGTGAACACGTGGAAGTCTAAAAATGCAAATGCGAGACAGTACCTGGGTCAGGGTCACTGACGGTGTTGTCAGTGCTGCTAGATTAGACAGGATATATGTTTCTAGAACCTTTAGCCCCGGACTCCTTCACAGTAACATAAGTCCCGTCGGTTTCACGGATCATCACCTGGCTACTGCGGTGTTACTGAACTCACCAGGGAAACGGGCAAAATCTTATTGGCACTTCAATAACAAGCTCCTACAGGACAACGCCTTTTGTCAGTATTTTGTGTGCTTCTGGGAACACTGGAGGGCCACAAAGGCTCGTTTTAGTTCCCTCGAACAGTGGTGGGACGTTGGCAAAGTGCAAATTCGCCTTTTTTGTCAACAGTACGCTGCGAACTCAACTGCCATCATCAAGGCCAATGTCAGTGAACTTGAGGACGCTATAAAGAGGCTGGAGGCCAGCTTGGTTATGGGTCGGGATTCTACCGCTGGTCCTTTGCTGCAGGAGAAGAGATCAGCCCTGCGCACATTCATGCAGGACAGAGTGAAGGGGGCGCTAGTGAGGTCACGCTTCACTCACCTGCAGGACATGGATGCATCAACGTCCTTCTTCTTCAATTTGGAGAAGTCTACTGCAAAAAAAAAGTTGATGGCTTGCTTGACACTCCCAGATGGTCGGCTGACTGCGGAACCATCCGAGATGCGGCGCCATGCAGTGGATTACTACGGGGCCCTGTTTGCTGGGGGAATGTGTTGCAAGGAATCTCAAACTCAGCTCTTCGAAGCCCTTCCGGTGCTCGGCCCAGAGGACAGGGCCGCTCTGGACTGTGCCCTGACTTTGTATGAGTTGACTGTGGCTGTAAATCATTTGGCTCTGGGACGCGCGCCTGGACTTGATGGCCTTTCTTCAGAATTTTTTAAGCATTTTTGGAATATTATTGGATCAGACTTCTATGACGTTCTGACTGCCTGTTACAGGAAGGGAACATTACCTGTCTCCTGCCGCTGTGCAGTGCTGTCTCTGTTGCCTAAGCAGGGGGACTTGGCCCTGCTGAAAAACTGGAGGCCCGTGGCTCTTCTTTGCACGGACTACAAGGTGCTTTCTAAAGCCCTGGCAAACAGCACCCTGAGGGGGTTTGGTTTTGGCAATATGTTTTTGAGGTGGGTCAATCTGCTATATACTGGAGCTGAGTGTTTGGTAAAGATGGGGGCAGGCCTGAGTCGGCCAATCCCTGTACACCGGGGAATACGCCAGGGGTGTCCACTCTCGGGTCAGCTGTACAGCTTGGCTATTGAGCCTTTGCTGTGCAGGTTGCGCGCTCGGCTGGGCGGTCTGGTTCTGCCGGGGCCATCAAGCTGTTGCCGCCCGATCGTCTTGTCTGCTTATGCGGATGACGTCAACGTTTTCATCAACTCCCACGGGGATGTGCAGCGTCTGGTGGACACTTTGTCAGTTTATGAAAGGGCAACTTCTGCACAGGTGAATTGGGCCAAGAGTGAGGGTCTATTGGTGGGCCACTGGTCGCGTCAAGGCGTCCCTCGCCTACCTGGCGGTCTTCAGTGGGGGACAGCCGGTCTCAAAGTGTTGGGGGTTTTTCTGGGTTCGGAGGCTTTTGAACGAAAGAACTGGGAGGGTGTTAAGGACAAGGTGTGTGCTCGCTTTTCTAAATGGAAATGGTTGCTACCACAGCTGTCATATAGGGGCAGGGTTCTGGTCGCAAATAATCTGGTCGCCTCGGCTCTTTGGCATAGGCTAGTGGCTTTGACACCGCCCAGGAGCCTCGTGGAGGAGATTCAGAAGATCATCGTGGACTTCTTTTGGTCTGGTCGCCACTGGGTCCGTGCGCCTGTTCTCTACCTGCCTGTGGCCGAGGGGGGACAGGGCCTGGTGGACATACATTCCAAGATCGCCTGCTTCAGGCTTCGAACTGCACACTGCCTCCTTTACGGATGCGGACCCTGCTGGATGGACACTGCTAAACTGCTCCTGAGGAGAGTTGGTCACTTGGGCTATGATAAGCAGCTCTTCCTCGTGACATCTGGGGAGGTGGACCTTACTGGACTATCTGCTTTTTACACGTCCATCTTCCATGCATGGCGAGTCTTCACTGTGGCCCGCTTCCATGACGAGACACCGGGAATGTGGCTGTTCGAGGAACCACTGTTTTTCAATCGATTTATCGACGCTGAGGTGCTGCAGTCTCTCAGCCTGCGGACTTGTTTGCGGGAGGCACGCTGTACCAAGCTTGGTCATCTTATAAAGATGTCGACCGCATCGATGGATATGCTGAGGCGGAGTGCCAACATTACATCTGTCAGACTGCTGCAAAGGGTGGTGGGGGATGTGTGCGCCGCCCTGCCACAACCGCTTCGAGCGATTGCGACAAACCGCACTCTTTCCAGTCAATGGGATGATGACGCTGTGTCCACCTTTCCTGCAATTTCCATAACTCCAGCTGTGGGGGAGTGGCAGGGAGGAGAGGATCACCTGCTGACCTTCAGAATTCCTCGCCTGGGCAAGTTCCAGTTTGTCGGGACAAGGGTGGTGTATCACATCTGTGTGAAGGTTCTGAATCTGCGCTCTCTGATGGATGTCACAGAGTCGAGGTGGGCGGGTTTTTTGGGGCCAGAGGTCTCCCCGAAAGGCAGCTGGCAGTGCATGTACAAGTTACCTATTGAGAAATGGACAGCAGATCTCCAGTGGAGGATTGTGCATGGGGCAATAGCTACGAATAAATACAGAGCACACCTTGATCCGACTGTGCGGGGGGAATGTTTGTTTTGTTCCCAAGTTGAGACCCTGGAGCATTTGTTTGTCCAATGTTTTCGTTTATCTGGACTTTTTAATATTTTGCGCAAGTGGTTTCAGGCTTTGGGTGAACGTTTCTCTTTTGGTCTGTTCATTTACGGTCCAAAGTATAAAGTGGCAAGGAAGGCTGCCCACACTTTGATGAACTTCCTATCTGGTACTGCTAAACTTGCCATCTGGCTGACGAGGAAAAATCGGGCTAGCAACGCTGGCAATGTGGATCCGGTGTCTGCTTTCAAGGTCTTGTTGAAAGTCAGACTCCAGGTGGAGTTCGCTTACTATCAAATGGTGGACAATTTAGAGGCATTCGTCAATAGTTGGACTGTAGGGAACGTTTTGTGTTCTGTGGGTCAGGGGGATGAGTTATGTTTGCACTTTTGAAATGTGACACACTTGGGCCAGTGATATTGGTCTTTTTGCATTTTTGGAATGTACAATAAAGCCTTTTTTTTTAAAAGTCTTCTTCTTCTTCTAGATTTGATTAGCAGTTGGCAACCAGCTTACAGGTGCATTACCGCCACCTACTCTATCTTCAGACATCACTCTATCTGACTCAAAAATTATCATCACTTTAATTCTAATTCAAGAAATCTCTGTCATGATGTCACGTATTTCCTTCCAATACTGAACACTGTACATTTTTCCCCTCCATCTTATTGACTCTGATTGCTTTTCCTTGTTGAACACTATCTTTACATGTAACTAGTAATGAACCACTACGAAGAATTCTTGCATTTAAAACTTCTCCATGCAACTTATTAATTACATTTGTGAGCTTAATTGGGTTCCACTCACAAAATGATGCTCTTCCTGAGTAAGTTCAATGATTACTTTACACTCCTTCTGTTTATTCTGGGATTGTTCATCTTCTGATTCATCAGTCTTGATTGATTTTCTTTACATCTGCGTTTGCTTCTTTTAGACTTCACCGAGTTTCAAACTTCCTCTTCCCTGCTTCCTACCTCCATTGCTCCTAGTTAAATTATATCCATTTCTAGATTTTCCCTTCAAGAAATCTTTCAGTATCCTACTTCTTCTCACTCTTCTTCTTTTAGATTTGATTGGTGGTTGGCAACCTAATTATATCACTCTATATAAGGACGCATTTCACTCTGTCAAATAAGACTAGTAAATAGTTCATCACTCTATACTAGTACATACCCGTGCATACCCGCTCATGCCCCTAGAAACTAAGTCTAAGGAAGTATTTCTGCATGCCTGGTGCTGAAGGGTGTCCTCCTGTCTCAGACAGATGTGCTGTTCACAATCATGGCTGCGACGTACTGCTCGAACCTGTGGTGTTTCATCTTCACGGCATCTTTTGTGACGTGCAGCAGTTCTCCTCACTGTATTGCTGTCCATCTGGTGGGTCTTGTTCCTCTTTTTGTTCTTCTTCATTCAGACCACTGGTTGAGGGATGGGTGCATCATAATTGCAGTTCATGGAGAGGATCAGGAAAATTGATGTGAGCAAAAAGTGGCTTTGGACCCTCTTCTGCAAGACCCGTGCATGGCCGTCGAAAGCAAGAAACTGGAGTAACCGGCTAAAATCAGTGCTTTGCTTGGCATTGTACTGATTTGTAGTGTAGACTGGCATTCTTTAAGGTTACTGTGTCAGCACCTCATTAAAAACAACATTGCTTAGAAAGCGATGCTTTTGCTTAACACATATGACATCAAAAAGACATCAAGGCAGGCCTGATGTGCGATGATGCAGACCTCATGCGAACAGCATCGGAACATCATAGGCCAGAATCACTGTATATGACATCATAAAGACATCAAGGCAGGCATGATGTCCTATGTTGCTGACATCATAGGAGCATCATAGGTCGTCCTATGATGTCTTATGATTGTTACAGACACACAGATTTCTTGAATTTATAGATTATTATTATTATTATTAGATTAGATTAGATTAGATTCAACTTTATTGTCATTACACATGTATGAATAGAAGGTAACAAAACACAGTTTAGCATCCAATCAGAAGTGCAAAGGACAGAAGTGCAGTAAATACAGTAATCGACAGTATGTGCAATTTAAGCAAATATATGCAGATAGGTCAGTGCAGAAAGTTAAGAGTACTGTTATGTGCAAATAATGTACAAATAAGTTAGGTGGGCAGTTAAGGTGAGGATGATAAGAGATGGGAATAAGTTAGCATAAATTACAGAAGAGCAAAGTACAGGTGAAGTGAGGTAAGTAGCAGACAATCTAACTATACAGAGTGGCAATATGCAGAAAAACAATATGTAGTTAAATATATGATGATAATATACAGAAGAGCAGTATGTATCAATATATAATGACAATATGCAGATATGATATAGATGTGTATACAGTTTGAGGAAGCCCGGGGGGGAGGGGGGTGTTAAAGGGGAGAGAAGTGGAGGTTCAGTGGGGAACTAAGTTCAATAACGTGACAGCTGTTGGAAAGAAACTGTTCCTAAACCTGCTGGTTCTAGTCCGAAGGCTTCTGAAACGCCTTCCGGAGGGGAGAAGCTGGAACAGTCCATGAGCAGGATGGTTGGAGTCCCTAAGAATGCTGCGTGCCCAGCACAGACATCTTTTCCTGTAGACGTCCTCTATGACTGGAAGTGGAGTCCCTGTGATGCGTTGGGCGGTTTTCACCACCCGCTGCAGCGCCTTACGGTCAGCGACAGAGCAGCTCCCATACCAGACTGTGACACAGTTGGTCAGCGGTAGAAGTTGCCCAGGATGTCAGTTGACAGATGGTTCTTCTTCAGTGTCCTCAAGAAGAAGAGGCACTGATGGGCCTTCTTGATCAGGCTGGTGGTGTTAACTGACCAGGACAGGTCCTCCGAGATGTGGGTCCCCAGGAATTTGAAGCTGGGGACACGTTCAACAGCTATGCCACTGATATGAACGGGGTCATGTGTCTCTCCCCTCTCCTTCCTGTAGTCCACTATGAGCTCCTTGGTTTTGCTGGTGTTAAGGAGTAGGTTATTGTCAGCGCACCAAGCAGCCAAGTACTCAACCTCTGCCCTGTAATCTGACTCATCGTTGTCCCTGATGAGTCCGATCACCGTGGTGTCATCTGCGAACTTTATGATGGAATTGGATCCATACATAGGCCTGCAGTCATGGGTGAAGAGGGAGTAGAGGAATGGGCTGAGCACACAGCCCTGTGGTACACCAGTGTTGAGTGTGATGATGGAAGAACGGTTGGGGCCTGACCTAACATGCTGGGGTCTGTTGGTCAGAAAATCCATGATCTAGTTGCAGGTGGAGGTACTGATTCCCAGGTCCCCAAGTTTAGTGATCAACTTGGAAGGGATAACTGTGTTGAATGCTGAGCTGAAGTCAACAAACAGCATTCTTGCATAGGTGTTCTTGTCATCCAGATGTGAGAGTACACAGTGCAGCGCTGTAGAAACCGCATCCTCTCTACTCCTATTGCTCCGGTAGGCAAACTGGTGAGGGTCCAGTGTAGGGGGCAGGCATTTTTTGAGCTGTGCCAAGACCAGTCACTCAAAGCACTTCATGACTATTGGCGTCAGTGCCACAGGGCGATAGTCATTTAGGCACGATGGTGTTGAATGTTTAAGCAATGGTACTATAGAAGTGGTCTTGAAGCACGCTGGTACCACCGCCTGGGCCAGGGACAGGTTGAAGATGTCCGTGAAGACCCCTGCCAGCTGCTCAGCGCATGCCCTCAGCACACGCCCAGGAATGCTGTCAGGGCCAGCAGCCTTACGTACGTTGATATGACTCAGTGCATTACAGACATCGGTGTGGGTGAGTGTGAGGTGGTGGAGGTCGTCAGAGGGTGGGAAATTGATGTTCTTTTCATTATTGTCCTTGTCAAAACAAGCATAGAAGTCATTTAGCTCATTGAGAAAGGACACAGTCATGGCTATAGGTATGGAGTTGCCGGGCTTATAATCAGAAATAGCTTGAATGCCCTGCCACATGCGTCAGGGGTCAGAGTCCCCAAAATGTTCCTCCACCTTCAGCTTGTAGCTGTGCTTGGCCTTCTTGATGCCCCTCTTCAGATCTGCCCTGGATGAACTGTAGGCCTGTGCGCCACCAGATCTAAAGGCATTGTTACGTGCCTTTAGCAGGAGCCGCACTTCTCTGTTCATCCACGGCTTCTGATTTGGGTACGTGGTGATCTGTCTTTCCGTGGTGACACTGTCAATAGTGGTGTCGATATGGTCCAGGACTGAGTGGGTGTAAGAGTCGATGTTTATGTGGGAGCCACAGGTAGCCTGAGAGGTGAACATACTCCAATCTGTGTTCCTAAACTTTTCCTGGAGTACAGAGTCAATCCCCTCTGGCCACACTTTGATGGTCCTCACTGATGGCTTTACCCGGTTGATGAGCGGTACATACTTGGGGGTAAGGAACAAAGATAAATGATCAGACTGACCTAGGTGGGGGAGGGGAGTTGCTGTGTAGACTCCCACAATATTGGTGTAAACTTGGTCCAATGTTTTGTCCCCTCTTGTGTGACAGGAGACATGCTGGTAGAATTTAGGAAGCACTGACTTGAGGTTAGAGTGGTTAAAATCACCCGCCACAATAAATGCTGCCTCTGGGTGTGCAGTTTGTTGTTTGCTAATAGCTGCATGTAGTTCTTTCATAGCAAGCTTAGCATTACCATCCGGAGAGATATAAGCAGCTGTTATGATGGTACTACAAGTGAACTCGCGTAGCAGATAGAAAGGTCTACATTTAACCATGAGAAACTCCAGGTTAGCTGAGCAGTGTCTCCCAACAGTGACAGAGTTCGTGCACCAAGCCTTGTTAATATAAATGCACACTCCCCCACCTCTGGTCTTACTGGAGTCATCAGCTGCTCTGTCTGCCCGGAGAGTGTGTAGGCCGGCTAGCTCAATAGCATTGTCGGGTATTCCACTGTGCAACCATGTTTCCATGAAAGTCATGATATTGCAGTTCATAAGTCTCTTGTTGTTGGTGATCCGAAGCTGTAGCTCATCCATTTTGTTTGCCAGTGACCGTACATTAGCGAGGAAAATACTGGGTAGAGAAAGCCGGTGCGGTGTTAGCTTTAGCTTAGCTCTTAGCCCTCCGTGCTCCCCCCACCTTTGTTTACGGTCTCTACGCCGCCTGCGAGCACTTCCGGTCGGCCGGGTAGCTTGCCTAGCGTCGTGTGTTCTCCGGAGCTCAGGGATGAGACGTAGGTTGCTGATAAAAAGACCGTTATCGTTATTAAGTAATCCAATGTCCAACAGCTTATTTCGGGTGTAAGATGTGAAAGCGAAGCTGTTCTGAACGAACAGACCCGAAATGAGCAGAAATAACACTGCTAATCCACAAAATCTGAGGAGATGCTGAGCCTCGCGTTATGCCTGCGCCACCATCATTATTATTATTAACAGAGAAACAACAGCAAAAAAAAAATGTGACTACATTATATGACTACATAAGTGAGATTTCCAGATTTACTGCTTCTAATGGGTGTGGTTTAAAGTGCAGTGTCCTATTCATAATCTGGTGATAAGTATCTCTTCTTTCGTGAGTGATGGTCTGTATGACATCATAAAGACATCAAGGCAGGCATTGTGAGCGATGGAGCAACTGGTTAAAATCAGTGCTTTGCTTGGCATTGTACCGATTTGTAGTGTAGACTGGCATTCTTCAAGGTTACACATTTTTACTGTGTCAGCACCTCGCTAAAAACAACATTGCTCAGAAAGCGATGCTTTTGCTTAACACTGTATATGACATCATAAAGACATCAAGGCAGGCCTGATGTGCGATGATGCAGACCTCATACGAACAGCATCGGAACATCATAGGTCGGCATCACTGTATATGACATCATAAAGATATCAAGGCAGGCATGATGTCCTATGTTGCTGACATCATAGGAACATCATAGGCCATCTTATGATGTCCAATGATCGTCACAGACACACAAACTGACAAGAGATTTCTTGAAATTATAGATCGACTAGTACATACCCGTGCATACCCGTCCATGCCCGTAGAAACCAAGTATAACCCTTGTATTATGTTGAAAAAAAATTACATTGATTATGTTGCGGGTCATTTTGACCTGTACTGTGTAAATCTACTCAAAACTGTCAAAAAACAGGTTAAACCAATAACAACTTTATTTTAGATTATATAAACATTTATAAAAGCGACAAAACAATACATTTTTAATTTCAACACTATATTTAAGAACTATTTTGTTCGAGTTTTTCCCTCTGCATTTTTTTTTTTCATTTGACTTGCCCCTTTTTCTCACATTTTCAATGTTCAACATTTTCAATGCTCTCCACATGATAGACAGAATGTAACTGTGTGCTTTCTGCAGATGTAATTCTTGCATTTCACACAAGAGGTACTTGTTTTACTGTCCTCTCGGGAGGGACGGACCTGGCATCTTTTCCGTTTCTTTACGTCTGTGTCCACTGGATCCATTGCAGATTGGTTGGATGACCTGACCTTGACCTTTTCAATAACAGCTGCAGCTGCTGGGGATCGAGCTGGCCTGGCTCGCCTCTGGATCTTGGGAGTGAAAAGTGCTTTGCCGAGTTCTTCCAGGAAAAGCCGACGTCGGTACAATTTGCCGGCATTCCATTGCTGATTGATTTCAGTCCACAGGACATAGGCATTGTAAGCAGACACTTCGACAATGTTGGAGAAAATCACCAAGGGCCAACGGGCAGTCTTTCGCTGGCAGCTGTATGTTGCTGTGACTTTATCCAGATTGTCAACTCCTCCTTTGGTGGAGTTGTAGTCCAGGATCATTTGTGGCTTCATGTCTTCTCTTGTGCTCAGAGATGCATCTGTGTGCATTGTGCTCATTACAAGAACATTCTTGTTTCTCTTTGGGCAGTATGAAACAACTGCTGCTTTCTCAGTGAAAACAAATATTGAGGAATGCAGAGGTATGCCCTGCATCTTCAGAATTTCACTGGAAAGTTCTGGCTTATTTCTTCTGACTGTTCCCAACATAGTCAGCTTTCTCTTCTGAAGTTCATCTCCAAGGCGGTAGGATGTAAAGAAGTTGTCACATGTGATGTTATGACCTTGCAACCCTTCACTCATCTCCAGCACTACACGCATCCCCTGATTCTTCTCAGATGCTCCTCCAGGTAGCTTTCCAGTATACACTTGCATATTCCATGCATAGCTAGATTTTGCATCACAGGCTACCCACATTTTGATGTCATACTTGACAGGCTTGTTGACATGTACTGTCTGAAAGGACAGCACCCCCTGAATGGTACAAGGCGCTCATCTACAGTAGCATGGGGACCAGGATTGTACAACAAAGGTAGAATTTCAACCCATTTATCCAATACATCTTTAAACGCAGCTAGTTTGTCTCTTTCACGTCGACCAGCTCTGGTGTCACGGTTGTCAAATCGGATCACATGAGATATCATGTGAAATGTCTCCAGAGACATTGTTGCTCGAAAGATTGGCCTTCCATACTCTTCATCCCATGGACTTGCAGTTGCTTCTCCCTTTGACCTGTACACTCCAGCTAATACCAGAATTCCAATGTAAGCATGCAAGTCAGTCTGATCCAGTGGCTTCCATTTCTCCTGAAATACACGCCTCCCCTCCAAGTTGGTCATTTCCAGTATAATCTTCTCTATTGGTGGGGATATGAAGAGCTGAAATGCTGATTGAATATCATCAGCTCGTGTGACAGCAGATCTTGTAGGACCGGGAGTCATTTTGATGACATTGGAAGATAACAGTCTACCTCGGCTTTGGTGTGGTGATGTTGACCATTTTATATTACCATCTTTAGATGCTCATGTCCCCTCTGTGGATGATGATTGCTGCATTCCTTGGCTTTCATCTGATGGAGACACAACGGCAGGCTCGTCCTCTGAATCCTCTTCATCGTCGAAAAATTGACAATCTGGATCATCAATTACATTGTCCACGGTCTCTGAAATCTCTTCCTCTGCGTCACTATTCCAGTTCAAAATATGTGATGAAGCTTCTTCAGCTGTAAACCTTCTGGAGCTCATTTTTGATGTGTTTGTCAAAGAGATGGCATAAGAAAAGTGACAAGGACAAGGGAGAGATAGTCCCTCCTCGACACACACCTGGGTCTCTGGCAGTCAAAATACAATTAACTGGGCAGTCAAAATAAAGTACATCAAAGAGGCATGTTTATTTTGGATCTGTACAGCTACTTACCCACATAAAAGTATCCTCGTCAAAATGACCCGCAACATCATCTTTGTATACAAACTCTGCACATACATTCCACTACACATCAAAGTGTCCAGATTTTGCACACCAGTTCATTACCCTAGATGAGGAAAAGTCACAAAATTTAATGAAGAGAAAGAAAGGATAACCCGTACTTTGGTCAACACAAAAACCGAAATGGGTCAAATTGACCCTTAACATAATACAAGGGATAAGCAAGCATTTCTGCATGACCGTTGCTGAAAGGTCTCCTCCTGTCTGAGACGGCTGTGTTGTTCACAGTCATAGCTGCGGCATACTGCTCAAACCTGAGGCGTTTCATCTTCACGGCATCTTTTGCGACGTGCAGCAGTTCTCCTCACTGTATTGCTGTCCATCTGGCGGGTCTTCCTGTTCTTCTTCTTCTTCGTTCAGACCACTGGTTGAGGGATGGCTGCGTTGTAATTCCAGTTCATGGACAGAACATGAAAATAGATCTGAGCAAAAAGTGGCTTTCGACCCTGTTCAGGAAGACCCGTGCATGCCCGTTGAAACCCAGAAACTGGAGAACCCGGAGAAAACCAGCACTTTGCTTGGCATTTTACACATTTGGAGTGTAGACTACCAGTCTTCATGGGTACTGCTTCGAATGGGTGTGGTTTAAAGTAATGCATCCTATTCTTAATCGGATGACAGACTGACATACTGACACACTGACAGAGATTTCTTGAATTTATAGAGTGCCTTCTGCCTTACTGAGTGAGATTTCCAGATTTACTTCTTCAAATGGATGTGGTTTAGTGTGTCGTATTCGGTGTCAGCTTCTCTGTGCTTTGCCTGGCGTGCAGTGTTGGCAGCCAGCTGATTATTCCTCATCTCCTGGGTCTCAGCTTGTCTGTGCCTTGCCTGGCGTGCAGCGTTGCTCGCTTTGCAGGCATTTTGGGCTTCAAGTGACTCAGCACGTGCATGATGCACTACCACATATTTCCTGTCTATCTGTGCATCCCTTGTCTGTCGTACCCTATGCTGATGAAGAGTGTCCTCCTGTCTCAGACGGGTGTGTTGTTCCCTCAGGTGTTTTATCTTCACAGTGTGGCGGCATGAAATAATAGGCAGCGAACTGTGAGTTTTTGAGGGAGTTTATTAATCATACCGCCATCACAGAACTCACCCCAGCGCCGTGCAGCGCGCCAGAGCGAGCCCGGAGGCTCTCGTCAGGAGACACGGAATGCGTGTGTCAGATGAGCAGTCAGAGAGAGAGAGAGAGAGTTACAGAGCAATGCAGTTTTTATACCCCACTACAGACAATACATGAAAGGCATGTTATCATCAAAGAAACTGCAGGAAGGCATGGGACATTTGCATTTGAGTACAGAGCAGGAAGTCATATATAACAACAGCAAGACTGGCCGGAATTCACCTCTGCTCCGGAGCTGTAGGACAAAAGAGGTTACAAGGCACATCTACATATTGTTATCAGTCCATAGATCACACTGCTATGTTAATTGCTCCCGCTGAGCGCTCTGGGGGGGGAGTGTATGGGTAACCCCCACAACAGGGACGGCGAAATTGTCTGGGCCGCGCAAAAATTGCCTGTGGATCCGCGATGTTGAGGGGCTGTCCCGTTGAACATGCGGAGGTTCACAGCAGCTGTAAGGAGAAAAATTAGTCTCTGACTCCTCTCGCGGCCATGAAGAAAAAAAGGAGCTGCAGCAGTGTGGGACTTGGCGTGTTGACTTTAGGTGCGTGTGCAGTCCTAAAGTCCTCGGGGACAGCTGACGGCTGAATTCCCTTGTGCGCCATGGCTGAGACCATTACAAAATCCTGTGAGCGAGCTGCGTGCGTGCTTCAGGTGTGTGAGCAGCCCTGAAGGTTCTGTGTGCAGCGGCGAAGGACGATGGCGGTCTGTGGGGAGCCGGTATTGTCCCGTGCGTGGTGCGCTGTCCTAATAACCCCCCGGTGTGCGTGCGGTGTTCGGTGCATGGCAGGTCCGCTGTAGAGGCGAGTCAGGGTAAGGGAGCTTGCTGGAGATCAGCGTCGTCGGCGCTGATGGTCATCCCTGTTGAGCTGTTGCTGTAGATTGGTCATGGTGCATTCAGGTCCACGCGCTGCGTTCTCCGTCGGCCCTGGAGGTCACCGTCGTGGAGAGAGGACGAGGTGCGTGCGCTCTCGTGTGGAGGAGCTGTGAGAGCGGCCGGTCCAGCGTGGATGTGCAGATCTCAGGCGTGCAGATCTCACCATGAAGATTTCTGCAGCTTTTCCGGTCGTGGGTGATCTCCGGAGAGTTTCGCCTGGTGGTGGCTCTGCGTCGAGGTCTCCCTGTAGCAGAAGGGAGGGCAGATCATTTGCGTCAGGCTGCTGCGTTCGCTTGTCGTCTGAGAGTCACCGCCGGGGGCTGCCAGCGTGTTCTTTCTCGGGGTCACCAGTGTGGCGGCATGAAATAATAGGCAGCGAACTGTGAGTTTTTGAGGGAGTTTATTAATCATACCGCCATCACAGAACTCACCCCAGCGCCGTGCAGCGCGCCAGAGCGAGCCCGGAGGCTCTCGTCAGGAGACATGGAATGCGTGTGTCAGATGAGCAGTCAGAGAGAGAGAGAGAGTTACAGAGCAATGCAGTTTTTATACCCCACTACAGCCAATACATGAAAGGCATGTTATCATCAAAGAAACTGCAGGAAGGCATGGGACATTTGTATTTGAGTACAGAGCAGGAAGTCATACATAACAACAGCAAGACTGGCCGGAATTCGCCTCTGCTCCGGAGCTGTAGGACAAAAGAGGTTACAAGGCACATCTATATATTGTTATCAGTCCATAGATCACACTGCTATGTTAATTGCTCCCGCTGAGCGCTCTGCTTGTCCGTGGCTGTTGTGGGGGTTACCCATAACGGCATCTTTTCTGATGTGCAACACAGTCATGCCTGGGAGGTACTGCTAGAACCTCAGCTGTGTCATCTTCACGGGATCTTTCTTGACATGCTCGAACCTCAGGTGTTTCATCTTCATGGCATCTTTTATGATGTGCAACCCAGTCATACCTGGAAGGTACTGCTCAAACCTCAGCTGTGTCATCTTCACAGTGTGGCGGCATGGAATAATAGGCTGCGAACTGAGAGTTTTTGAGAGAGTTTATTATCATACCGCCATCACGAGAACTCACTCCAGCACCGTGCATGCGCGCCGGAGTGAGCCCGGAGGCTCTCGTGAGGAGACACAGAATGTGTGTCATCAGAAGCAGTGGTCAGAGAGAGAGAGAGAGTTACAGAGCAATGCAGTTTTTATACCCCACTACAGACAATACATGAAAGGCATGTTATCATCAAAGAAACTGCAGGAAGGCATGGGACATTTGCATTTGAGTACAGAGCAGGAAGTCATACATAACAGCGAATACTGGCGCCTGAACTAGACAAAGCGAGGCTGCCTATTGATCTCAATACACACATCTCATTGCTCTGCTAATTGCCTCAGCTGAGCGCTCTGCTTGTCCGTGGCTGTTGTGGGGGTTACCCATACACTCCCCCACAGAGGGCTCAGTGGGAAGCTGAGGCCTCGATAGTCCGGCTTTGGGAGCGAGCTGCGGGGGAAGCTCGCTGCAGGCGACGGTGGAGGGAGGGGGGTGGGGGTAGCAAGCGCCGGCCCGGGACGGCGAAATTGTCTGGGCCATGCAAAAATTGCCTGTGGATCCGCGATGTTGAGGGGCTGTCCCGTTGAATGTGCGGAGGTCCACAGCAGCTGTAAGAAGAAAAATTAGTCTCTGACTCCTCTCGCGGCCATGAAGAAAAATAGGAGCTGCAGCAGTGTGGGACTTGGCGTGTTGACTTTAGGTGCGCGTGCAGTCCTAAAGTCCTCGGGGACAGTTGACGTCTGAATTCCCTTGTGCGCCGTGGCTGAGACCATTACAAAATCCTGTGAGCGAGCTGCGTGCGTGCTTCAGGTGTGTGAGCAGCCCTGAAGGTTCTGTGTGCAGCGGCGAAGGACGATGGCGGTCTGTGTGGAGCCGGTATTGTCCCATGCGTGGTGCGCTGTCCTCATAACCCCCCGGTGTGTATGCGGGGTTCGGTGCATGGCAGGTCCGCTGTAGAGGCGAGTCAGGGTCAGGGAGCTTGCTGGAGTTCAGCGTCGTTGGCGCCGATGGTCATCCCTGTAAGCTGTTGCGTCGTTCGCTGTGTCGGGTCATGGTGCGTTGGAGCGGTGAGAGGGAGGAGACGATCTCTGTCCCTCGGGCTTGTGTCGATGCGGAGGAGCGATGAGAGGGAGTAGGCGATCTCTGTCCCTCGGGCTCATGCAGATGCGTTGGAGCGGTGAGAGGGAGGAGACGATCTTTGTGTCCCTCAGCTGGTTCCAGCGTGGATGTCCAGGTCAGAAGGTTGCTGCTCAAAGCGTGTGCTTTCTCGGGGTCACCAATGTGGTGGCATGGAATAATAGGCTGCGAACTGAGAGTCTTTAAGGGAGTTTATTATCATACCGCCATCACGAGAACTCACTCCAGCGCCGTGCATGCGCGCCGGAGCGAGCCCGGAGGCTCTCGTGAGGAGACACAGAATGCATGTCGTCAGAAGGAGTGGTCAGAGAGAGAGAGAGTTACAGAGCAATGCAGTTTTTATACCCCACTACAGACAATACAGGAAAGGCATGTTATCATCAAAGAAACTGCAGGAAGGCATGGGACATTAGCATTTGAGTACAGAGCAGGAAGTCATACATAACAGCGGAATACTGGCGCCTGAACTAGACAAAGCGAGGCTGCCTATTGATCTCAATACACACATCTCATTGCTCTGCTAATTGCCCCAGCTGAGCGCTCTGCTTGTCCGTGGCTGTTGTGGGGGTTACCCATAACAGGATCTTTCCTGACGTACAGCAGTTCTCCTCCTCTTCTTCTTCTCTCGGTTACTGGCAGATGGCAAACAATTGAAAGGTGCATACCACCACCTACTGTACAAGAGTGTGTAACATTATGTCATCTGAGCCAGACCCCTAAATTGTATGACTTAGTCCTGTGTTATTTAAAAAAGACAAAAGAGCCCTTCTCGTGATTCTTAGTGCCTCTCCATCTCCATCTGTTCCATGAATGCCAGTTAAATCCCATTTCCTACCGGCCTCTCGAACTTCATTTTTCATTCTCTCTCATTTTCATACTTGTGACAGTGTAATAGGATATGCTCGACATTTTATTTTACTCCACATCTCTACATTTGTCACTTTCACTTTCACCATGATGAATAAAGTACCATTTAAACCTGTATGATCCGGACAGTCCAGAGGGACAGCAGAGGCGCAGCATGAATCCAGCTTGAAATTGAGCAGGGGTCACCAACGCGGTGCCCGCGGGCACCATGTCGCCCGCAGGGACCACATGTGTCGCCTGCAGGCCTGTTCTAAAAATAGCACAACTTGCAAGTGAGCTGCAGATGTAATTTTTTCTGCCGCTATTTTTTATTTTATATTTTTTAAAAACACACTTGCATTTATATAGATTTTAAAATGACAATGTCTTAAAAAAAAAAAAATGAAAATATGTTTATCCCCCTCATGGATCGTCACCTTATCGTGGTGGGGGGGTTTGCGTGCCCCAGTGATCCCAGGAGCTATGTTGTCTGGGGCAATTTGCCTCTGATAGGGTCTCCCAAGACAAACTGGTCCTGGGTGAAGGGCCAGACTAAGAACGATCCAACAGACTCTCATAATAAATTGTATATCAAGGATTCAGTGTACCCTGCCCGGTATGGGGTTACCGGGGCCCCACCCTGGGGCCAGGCCTGGGGGAGGGGCTCGAAAGCTAGCGTCTGGTGGCCGGGTTTCCACCCATGGGACCCGGCCGGGCTCAGCCCGAAGGAGTTACATGGGTCCGCCCTCCAGTGGGCTCACCACCTGCAGGAGGGATCATGGGGGTCCGGTGCTATGTGGATCAGGTGGCGGTCAAAGGCGGAGACCTTGGCGGACTGATCCCAAGCTTTCTAAACTGGCTTTTGGTACGTGGAATGTCACCTCTCTGGTGGGGAAGGAGCCTGAGCTGGTGTACGAGGTTGAGAGATACCGGCTAGATATAGTCGGCCTCACCTCAACACACAGCTCCGGTTCCGGAACCAGTCTCCTGGAGAGGGGCTGGAGCTTGGCCTTTTCTGGAGTTGCCCCGGGCAAGAGGCGACGAGCAGGGGTGGGTATTCTTGTATCGCCCCACCTTGCTGCCTCTATATTGGAGTTTTCCCCGGTGGACGAAAGGGTTGCTTCCCTGCGCCTTTGGGTTGGGAAACGGGTCCTGACCATCATTTGTGCCTATGCACCAAATGATGTTTCAGAGTACCCACCCTTTTTGGAGTCTGTGACTGGGGTGCTGGAGGGTGCTCCTCTTGGAGACTCCATTGTCCTACTGGGGGACTTCAATGCGCACGTGGGCAACGACAGTGAAACCTGGAGGGGGGTGATTGGGAGGAATGGCCTGCCTGATCTGAACCCGAGTGGTGTTCAGTTATTGGACTTCTGTGCTAACCACAGTCTGTCCATAACGAACACCATGTTCAAGCATAAGGGTGTCCATATGTGCACCTGGCACCAGGACACCCTAGGTCGCAGGTCGATGATCGATTTTGTCATCGTGTCATCAGACCTGCAACCGTATGTCTTGGACACCCGAGTAAAGAGAGGTACAGAGCTGTCAACTGATCATCACCTGGTGGTGAGTTGGATCCGATGGCAGGGGAGGAAGCCATTCAGACCTGGTAGACCCAAACGTATAGTGAGGGTGTGCTGGGAGCGTCTGGCTGAGGCCCCTGTCCGGGAGGTCTTCAACTCCCACCTCCGGAAGAACTTCAACCACATTCCGAGGGAGTCTGGAGACATGGAGTCTGAATGGGCCATGTTCTCCACCTCTGTTGTTGAAGCGGCTGCCCAGAGCTGCGGCCGCAAGGTGGTCGGTGCATCTCGTGGTGGCAACCCCCGAACCAAGTGGTGGACACCAGTGGTGAGGGGGGCCATTAAGCTGAAGAAGGAGTCCTATCAAGCTTGGTTGGCTTGTGGGACTCCCGAAGCAGCTGAGGTGTACCGGCAGGCCAAGCAGAGTGCAGTTCGGGTGGTTGCTGAAGCAAAAACCCGGGTATGGGAGGAGTTCGGTGAGGCCATGGAACAAGACTTTTGGTCGGCCTCAAAGAGATTCTGGCAAACTGTCCGGCGGCTCAGGAGGGGAAAGCAGCTCCCCGTCCACACTGTGTATGGTGCGGATGGGACACTGTTGACTTCGACTGGGGACATCGTCGGGCGGTGGAAGGAATACTTCGAGGATCTCCTCAATCCCACTGATATGCCTTCCACAGAGGAAGCAGGGTTGGGGACGAGGGGGATGACTCGCCTATCACAGGGGCTGAGGTCGCCAAAGTGGTTAAAAATCTCCTTGGTGGCTGGGCCCCGGGGGTGGACGAGATTCGCCCCGAGTACCTCAAGGCCCTGGATGTTGTTGGGTTGTCATGGTTGACACGCCTCTGCAACATTGCGTGGAGGTCGGGGGCAGTGCCTTTGGCATGGCAAACCGGGGTGGTGGTTCCTCTCTTTAAAAAAGGGGACCGGAGGGTGTGCTCCAACTTTAGAGGGATCACACTCCTCAGCCTCCCTGGGAAGGTCTATGCCAAGGTACTGGAGAGGAGAGTCCGGCCGTTGGTCAAACCTCGGATTCAGGAGGAGCAATGTGGTTTTCGTCCTGGCCGTGGCACATTGGACCAGCTCTTTACCCTCTCGAGAATTCTCGAGGGTTTGTGGGAGTTTGCCCAACCAGTTTACATGTGTTTTGTGGACTTGGAGAAGGCATTTGACCGCGTCCCTCGTGGATTTTTGTGGGGGGTGCTTCGGGAGTATGGGGTATCGGGCTTGTTGTTACGAGCTATTCGGTCTCTGTACGACCGTTGTGACAGTTTGGTTCGTATTGCCAACACTCGGTCGGAGTCATTCCCAGTGAGAGTTGGACTCCGCCAGGGCTGCCCTTTGTCACCGATCCTGTTCATAATTTTTATGGACAGGATTTCTAGGCGCAGCCAGGGAATGGAGGGTGTCATGCTTGGTGACCACAGGATCTCATCTCTGTTGTTTGCATATGATGTTGTCCTGTTGGCTTCATCCAGCAATGACCTACAGCTCTTGCTGGGACGGTTTGCTGCTGAGTGTGAAGCGGCTGGGATGAGAATCAGCACCTCCAAGTCCGAGTCCATGGTCCTCAGCCGGAAAAAGGTGGATTGTCCTCTCTGGGTTGGGGACAGGCTCCTGCCCCAAGTGGAGGAGTTTAAGTATCTTGGGGTCTTGTTCACGAGTGAGGGGAGAATGGAGCGAGAGATCGACAGACGGATTGGAGCAGCATCTGCAGTGATGCGGACGTTGTACCGGTCTGTTGTGGTGAAGAGGGAGCTTAGTTCTAAGGCAAAGCTGTCGATTTATCAGTCAGTCTACGTTCCTACTCTCACCTATGGTCACGAGCTTTGGGTAATGACCGAAAGAACGAGATCGCGGATACAAGCGGCTGAAATGAGCTTTCTCCGTAGGATTGCTGGACTCACCCTCAGAGATAGGGTGAGGAGCTCAGTCATCCGGGAGAGGCTCAGAGTAGAACCGCTGCTCCTCCACATTGAAAGGAGTCAGTTGAGGTGGTATGGGCATCTGATTAGGATGCCTCCTGGACGCCTCCCACTTGAGGTGTTTCAGGCACGTCCCACTGGGAGGAGACCCCGGGGCAGACCCAGGACTCGGTGGAGAGACTATGTCTCCCAGCTGGTCTGGGAACGCCTTGGTATCCCCTCTGAAGAGCTGGAGCAGGTGGCTGGGGAGAGGGAAGTCTGGGCTTCTCTGCTTGAACTGCTGCCTCCGTGACCCGGACCTTCGGAAAAGCGGTAGAAGATGGATGGATGGATGGATGGAAAATATGGTTATTATACGTAAAGTTAAGGTGAACTCTGACCTAGTTCAAAGGTCAGTATTGTGCGCACGACAAAACCTTCGCGCTTGTGGAGCGTAAGCTTAGCTAGCGGGCAGTTAAGATGGTGAGCGCAGTGCGGTTTCCAAGCCCAAAAACATGGCAAAAAAAAGACAGAACATTTATCATTTTCAAAGTGAGCGGGAGGAAGAGTTCTTTTTTACTACCATGAAAGGAAGCTGCGTGTATTTCATTTGCGGGGCGATGGCGAAGCGCCACTTCACGACCCACTCTTTTTTTTTTTTGGGACTTATGTTGTACCCGTAGGTAGATTTGTTCTGCAGTCCGGTAACAAGCCACCAGCCGCTGCGTGCGCAAGCGCCCCTTAACTCCCTAACCTGCATGTTTTTGCATGAAAAACGAGAACATGCACCACCAGAACATGCAAACTCCACACAGATCACTGTTGGCTGGGATCGAACCCACGATCCCCGCGATCCCCCGGCCGAGGGTAAACTGCTGCCGCGGTGCTAACCACTGCGCCACCGTGCATATAAGCACTCTCAGTGCTGTTTAGCTTCTTCTCATGAAAGGACAGTGCTGGTTGCTCAAGCATGATTCTTGGCAAGAACTGTATGGATATAATTCCAGTGAAGAAGAACACACAAAAGTGTGTTTTTTAAATGTAACAGATTTTGAGCAGAATTGCAGCAGATTTGTTCAGTTAAAAATGTGATAAGATTTATTTAATATGAAAGTTGATTTTTCTTAAATGTTGCATAACTTTTTCAAACATGGTTCAACATAGTTCATGAATTAAAAGGGTTTAGTTTTTTATGGTTAAAAGGGACTGGTGAAAACTGGACAATTTTTTAATGAAATGTAGAAGGGATCATCTGAACAATTGCTGAGATTAATAAAATAAAGTGTTGAATATTGATCTTGTCTGTTACCCACTCTAAGTTATTGATAATTATTTATTTATGTGTGTGTATATATATATATATATATATACAGTATATATATATAGACACACACACACACAATTTGTTATTTTAGAGGAGTGTGTCGAGCTGGTGCCCTTCACATGACTCGATACCCATGAAGTAGCTCTTGGTTTCATAAAGGTTGGTGACCCCTGAAATAGAGTGATATTGTTTGAAGAGTTACGATGAGGCTGGCTAGCTGGCTGGCACAGCTACTGATGCTGCCGAGGACACAGTCCAAGGATGGATAATTTTTTTCACACATAAGGAGTTGTTCAGAACTCCTTATAAGAACTCCTTATACAAAGGTGTTGTCAAGAACACAAGTGCCACCCGCACCTTGGACACAGTCCAAGGATGGATAATTTTTTCACACATAGGGAGTTTTTCAGAATTCCTTATACAAAGATATAGAGTGATGATGATCAAGTCAGTGGCGGTAATGCACCTGTAAGCTGGTTGCCAACTGCCAATCAAATTTAAAAGAAGAAGAAGAAGAAGAGTGATACTGAGAGTGTTATAGACATCATGTACTGTAGACATAGTCACTATCTGAAGAAGAGGAAGAAGAGATTGTTCTGATTGCCTTATAAGAACTCCTTATACAAAGATATATTTATCGTCTGGAAAACAAAACAGCTAAGCGTTTATTTTGGAGACAGTATTGTGAAACTATAGGAAGAGAAACACAGCTATCAAATATTTGGGTAAGAAAATGAGTGGTATTAGGAGAGAGTACAAAATACCAGTGCTAGACAATAATGGGGAAATAGCTATTACTAATATAGACAAAGCAGAGCTTTTAGCACAAACTTTAGTGAAGACTCATAGTTCAGAAAACCTACCAAACACAAATAAGATAAAGCTGGGAAAGCACTTTATCCAAACACCCACATGTGAACGTAAGGAAGAATACTTCAAGGGCCGTGATCGATTTGCCATTCACTCTATCGGAATTGAAAAGGGCTATTCTGAAATCAAAGCAGTCTTCACCAGGGAAGGATGGCGTATGTTTTATGATGTTGTAGCACATGGAGGACAGTGCACTTCAATCAATATTAAAGCTGTTTAATAAAGTTTGGGAAACTGGAGATTCCTAGAGCATGGAAGCAATCAGTTATAGTACCAGTCTTAAAGCCAGGGAAAGATTCATCAGATCCCAATCATTATAGGCCAATAGCTCTTACCTCGCAGTTAGGGAAAACAATGGAACAAATGGTGACTGAAAGGCTGAATTACATTTTGGAAGGGAGGGAATGTCTTTCTCCTTTTCAAAGTGGGTTCCGAAAAGGGAGAAATTCTATGGATTCCATTTTGCACCTTGAATCTGAAATTAGGAAGGCCCAGGTAAATAGAGAAAATGTGATAGCTGTCTTCTTTGATGTAGAAAAAGCATATGACATGCTGTGGAAGGAAGGGTTGCTGATTAAACCAATTTGGTATTGAAGGAAAGTTATACAATTGGGTATTAATTTCCTGTATGATAGAACGACTGAGGTTAAGAGTTGGTACAGAGTACTCCAAAATATATCAAGTTGAAAATGATACTCCCCAAGGCAGCATGTGTAGCCCTGTTCTGTTTAAAATTATGATTAATGATATTTTTGAGGGAATCGATAGGGGAAAAAGGAAGGCCTTATATGCAGATGATGGGGCCTTACAGATAAGGGGACGTAATGTTGTGTACATTCAGAGAAAAATGCAGACAGCAATAGACCAAGTTGAACAATGGGCAAACCGGCGGGCTTTTAAATTATCGGTCTCAAAGACACAAGTGATTTGCTTTTCTAAAAGTCACAAAGAAATTTCTTTAAAACTTTATGGCCAAAAGTTAGAGGAAGTACAGGTAGTTTGGTATTTAGGTGTGTTATTTGATGAAAAACTCACCTGGAAGCAGCACAGTGAAAAAAAGGAAAATGTAAGAAAATAATATTTTGAGATGTCTAACAGGAAGGGACTGGAGATCCTCTAGGGCCTCTCTGTTGAGGGTGTATCGAGGACTAATGAGAGCGACACTAGACTATGGATGTGTTGCATTCATGTTGGCTGCTGATTGTCACCTGAACCAACTGGACATAGAGCAGGCAAAAGCTCTTAGGATTTGTTATGGTGCATTTAAAACTTCTCCAGTATCAGCGATCCAAGTAGAGACAGGTGAAATGCCCTTAAGATTAAGAACCAAATTAATGCTGACATACTGGATCAACTTGAAGGTCCGTAAGAGGTCACATCTTGCAAAAGCTATTCCTAATGATTGCTGGGAACACAATGAGTCTAACATTAGTAGTTTTGGATCGATAAGTGATGCCATTGCTGAGAAGGCAGGATTAAAACACATAGATTTTAGCCCAACAGTCCTGTGGTCTGTTATTCCTCCATGGCTGTTTAAGATGCCACTAGTAGATTTTGAAATACAACAACTGAGGAGGCAACATAAGCAATCAGCAACAGATTATATAGTGCATAAATGTATTGAACAGAACTTCAGAAACATGCTGATAGCATTTACTGATGGTTCCAAGGACTCTACGACTGGTCGTAGTGCAGCTGCGGTATACATTCATCAGTATAACATATCTATCAATAGAAGAACCAGTAATCACTTATCAGTATACACAGTTGAGTTAGTTGACATTATATTAGCTTTACAGTGGTTGCAGACAAATTATAGGAATAATGTTGTTATTGCTTGATAGTTGGGCAGCTCTCAAAAGAGTGTTCAGTCACTGCAGTCGTGTAGGCAGGACCTAATTGTAGAAATCCACTACTTAATTTACAACCTCTACAGTAAAGGTCAGTCAGTACACTTTCTTTGGGTTCCAGCCCATGCTGGAATAGAGAGTAATGAGGATGTGGACTTATTAGCGAAACAATCATTGAAGTTTGACGCAGTGGATCTGCAGATCTCACTCAGTAAGGCAGAAGGCAAATCAATAGTTAAAAAGTATATAGTGGAAAAGTGGCAAGAATATTGGGACTCAATAGATACAGGAAGACATCTTTATGACATTCAAAAGCGGGTAGACTCTTGAATGGGCGTTGGCAGAAACAGGAAAGAGGAGATACTCGTCACCCGATTAAGAATAGGACACGCTACTTTGAGCCAGACGCTACATAGAATAGTTAAACGCCCAACTGGCAGCTGTGCACATTGTGGTTCCCCGGAAACAGTTCAGCACATTTTGTTGGAATGTCAAGGATACCCGGAACAAAGGAAACATCTGATTGCAGTAATGGAGAGGGCCAATTTGGGTTTTGCGTTGGAAAACATGTTAGGAACCTCAGTCAAAGAAATATATGTAGCTCTATTTAGATATTTAAGTGCAACTGGATTAATTAAAAGTAGGTTTTTGTTTTTTTTCCTGCCATTCTCTTGTCCACACTCCAACCCAGTGGGTGGCAATGGTGCATCTGCGAGCTGGTTGCCAGCCGGCAATCAGATTTAGAAGAACAGTGATATAAACAGTGACGTGGGTGACGACAACAAAACCTAGAATGCTGCTGACTGTTATGACGTGAACTGTGAAGTCAAAACATTACAAAGCTATGAGGAAAGCATCATAAAGCTAAAAGAAAAGGCCACAATGTGATGAGTTTAACATCACAAGGGTATGAGGATTACGTCTTAACCCTTGTATTATGTTAAGGGTCAATATGACCCATTTCAGTTTTTGTGTTTACCAAAGTACGGGTTATCCTTTCTTTCTCTTCATTAAATTTTGTGACTTTTCCTCATCTAGGGTCATGAACTGGTGTGTAAAATCTGGACACTTTGATGTGTAGTGGAATGTATGTGCAGAGTTTGTATACAAAGATGATGTTGCGGGTCATTTTGACGAGGACACTTTTATGAGGGTAAGTAGCTGTACAGATCCAAAATAAACATGCCTCTTTGATGTACTTTATTTTGACTGCTCAGTTAATTGTATTTTGACTGCCAGAGACCCAGGTGTGTGTCGAGGAGGGACTATCTCTCCCTTGTCCTTGTCACTTTTCTTATGCCATCTCTTTGACAAACACACCAAAAATGAGCTCCAGAAGGTTTACAGCTGAAGAAGCTTCATCACATATTTTGAACTGGGATAGTGATGCAGAGGAAGAGGTTTCAGAGACCGAGGACAATGTAATTGATGATCCAGATTGTCAATTTTCCGACGATGAGGAGGATTCAGAGGACGAGCCTGCCGTTGTGTCTCCATTGGATGAAAGCCAAGGAATGCAGCAATCATCATCCATAGAGGGGACATGGGCATCTAAAGATGGTAATATAAAATGGTCAACATCACCACACCAAAGCCGAGGTAGACTGTCATCTTCCAATGTCATCAAAATGACTCCCAGTCCTACAAGATTTGCTGTCACACGAGTTGATGATATTCAATCAGCATTTCAGCTCTTCATATCCCCACCAATAGAGAAGATTATACTGGAAATGACCAACTTGGTGGGGAGGCGTGTATTTCAGGAGAAATGGAAGCCACTGGATCAGACTGACTTGCATGCTTACATTGGAATTCTGGTGTTAGCTGGAGTGTACAGGTCAAAGGGAGAAGCAACTGCAAGTCTATGGGATGAAGAGTATGGAAGGCCAATCTTTCGAGCAACAATGTCTCTGGAGACATGATATCTCATGTGATCCGATTTGACAACCGTGACACCAGAGCTGGTCGACGTGAAAGAGACAAACTAGCTGTGTTTAGAGATGTATGGGATAAATGGGTTGAAATTCTACCTTTGTTGTACAATCCTGGTCCCCATGTTACTAATATACATGTATATACGTATACGTATATATATATATATATATATATATATATATATATATATATATATATATATATATATATATATATATATATATATTAGTTATAATATATATATATATATTAGTTATAATATATATATATATATATTAGTTATATATATATATATATATATATGTTGCTAATATATATTTTAACTGTTGACCAGTATCACTTAATCTTATCCTACACTTTATTACATGTATAGTTTATTTCTCTTATCTTATCATGTTTAATGTTGCAGCATTGTACCGAGACAAATTCCTAGTTTGTGTACTACATGAACAATGGCAATAAACCTGATTCTGATTCTGATTCTGATTACTGTAGATGAGCGCCTTGTACCATTCAGGGGGCGCTGTCCTTTCAGACAGTACATGCCAACAAGCCTGCCAAGTATGGCATCAAAATGTGGGTAGCCTGTGATGCAAAATCTAGCTATGCATGGAATATGCAAGTGTATACTGGAAAGCTACCTGGAGGAGCATCTGAGAAGAATCAGGGGATGCGTGTAGTGCTGGAGATGAGTGAAGGGTTGCAAGGTCATAACATCACATGTGACAACTTCTTTACATCCTACCGCTTTGGAGATGAACTTCAGAAGAGAAAGCTGACTATGTTGGGAACAGTCAGAAGAAATAAGCCAGAACTTCCCAGTGAAATTCTGAAGATGCAGGGCAGACCTCTGCATTCCTCAATATTTGTTTTCACTGAGAAAGCAGCAGTTGTTTCATACTGCCCAAAGAGAAACAAGAATGTTCTTGTAATGAGCACAATGCACACAGATGCATCTCTGAGCACAAGAGAAGACATGAAGCCACAAGTGATCCTGGACTACAACTCCACCAAAGGAGGAGTTGACAATCTGGATAAAGTCACAGCAACATACAGCTGCCAGCGAAAGACTGCCCGTTGGCCCTTGGTGATTTTCTCCAACATTGTCGAAGTGTCTGCTTACAATGCCTATGTCCTGTTGTCACGCCTTGCCGCTCATCAGCGGCGCCAGCTGCACGCACACCTGCACATCATCAGCGGCGAGGGATTTAAGCTGCCTCGCCCTGGGCTTCGGCCTGAAGCCGTCAGACTTCACTCGTTGGATTGCTGTGAGTAACCTCTAACACTTCAGCTAGCATCGCGGTAAGAAGCCCTTACCTTTTTTCCTCTCCAAGTCTGCTCCCCTGTGCACAGGTGGATTTCCCGGTGGCGGACCATTCCTCTCCGTCTCCATTCCCTCGCTGCTGCACCGGGCTCTCCAGGTTGCTGTCTACCGGACCTCGTCCTTGCTGTGCCAGCCACCTGCTCACTCCAAGTAAGCTCATCTCTACTTTTACATCTCCTGTGTTGGTGTGTGCCCGTCACCCTTCTCCCTGTGCTTTTCCCATAGGGTTGTCCGGCTGTACGGTCTCCTGCCTCCGTGCCCGAAGCAGACGCCACCACCAATACATTTACATCTCGCTGACACACATTCATACACCCTTGTTGTTAATAAAGCTATTTGAGCTACTCTGAGCCTGCGTGTGTGTCTCCTGAGCCGTGCATTATGTCAGTACGGCTTCAGCAGAGCGGCTCGGCAGACGGCGGGCTCACACGCCGACTTACCACTCTCGAGGCTCGAGTGGACCAAATAGCTTACCAGCAACAGGTGATTCTTAACCAGTTGATGAGTATTACTAACCGATTGGACCGCTTGGACCCCCAACAGCCGTTCCCCCCGGCTCGTCAGGGTGGCGCGGCTCCTGCTGCTCCAGCGGCTGTCCAGCAGGCTCCGGTAGCACCGGCTCGGCTCACGCCCATTCCGACCCCCGCCCGCTTTAGCGGTAAGCTCGGCGGAGCGCGGGGGTTCATAATGCAGTGTGAGTCCGTGTTTCACCGTGTGCCCGGAGACTTTCCTTCAGATCATAGTCGAATTGGTTACATTGGGAATCTCCTAGAGGGGCGAGCACTAACCTGGACTTACACCGTAATGGCGAGGCCCAGTTACGCCACCCTCACCTATGACCAATTCGTGAGACAATTCCTGGAGGTCTTTGATCATTCTCGTACCGAGACAGTCCAGGTCGATCGGCTTCTCAGTCTCCAGTAGGGAAGCCGGTCGGCAGCGGACTATGTGATCGACTTCCGGGTAGCGGCGGAGGAATTGGGCTGGGATGAACGTTCATTCTGCGGCCTTTTCCTCCGCAGTCTCAATGATGATCTGAAGGATGAACTGGCTGGGCGGGATATCCCAGAGACTCTAGCGGAGCTAACGTCTCTAGCTATCAGTTTGGATAACAGGCTGCGTGAGCACTCCTCGGGGCGGAAGTCGTCTTCTTCTCGCCCTCGTGGAGCCTCGTCGTGCCAGTTCCAAGCTCGCCCCCTGGCGACGCCGCCACCATTGCGCCCCGAGGAGTCGGAGCCGATGGTGATGGGCTGGACAAAGCTCCCCCCTGCGGAGAGACAACGCCGCCGTGAGTTGAATCTCTGCATGTATTGCGGAGACAGCCAACACACGGTGGAGCTTTGTCCACAGAAGCCAAACGGCGGGGTCCGTGAGTCACTGTAGGGGGCCTCGCGGACATCAATCGGTTAAGTCCCCTCACCCAATTGAAGCTGCCCGTCCGATTTTGTCACAACTCCACTGGGCTTCTCACTCATGCACTGGTGGATTCGGGCGCGGTGGGCAGTTTTATTTCACAAAGCCTGGCAACCCGATTGGGCATCCGCTGCCAAGCACTAAAGACTCCTCTCTCCCTGGTCAACCTCTCCCGTGTCTCCCTGGGGAGAGTAGCACATCAGACCATCCCTGTTCCTGTTATCATCTCTGGGAACCACCGGGAGGAAATATCCTTCTACATCCTCCCCAACTCTGTGTCGCCCGTCATCCTGGGATACCCCTGGCTACGCCTCCACAACCCCGTCTTGGATTGGAAGTCTGCCAGGGTGTCGGCATGGAGCACATTCTGTATGAGCACCTGCTTACAGTCCGCTGCCTGCTCTCCGTCCTCTTCCCCAACACCTACGGACGCTGCGCCCCCGGACCTCTCCCTGGTGCCATCGGAATTCCACGACCTGGGTATGGTATTCAGCAAGTCCAAGGCGATGTCTCTTCCTCCACACAGACCCTACGACTGTGCAATAAACATCCGCCAGGGGGCACCCTTACCCTCTGGGCAACTCTACAGCCTGTCGGCGCCGGAGAAGGAGACCATGAATGCCTATCTCAAGGAATCGCTGAGTGCTGGAATTATCCGTCCCTCGTCATCACCATTGGGGGCAGGATTCTTCTTTGTGGGCAAGAAGGACGGTTCCCTCCGTCCTTGCATCGACTATCGCGCCTTAAATGATATCACGGAGAAGGATCGCTACACCCTGCCCCTCATGGACACCGCCTTCCACTCCCTCCAGGGGACGACTTGGTTCACCAAGCTTGATCTACGCAGCACATACCACCTCGTCCGGATCCGGGAGGGAGATGAGTGGAAGACAGCCTTCCGTACCCTGAACGGCCACTTCGAGTACCTGGTGATGCCGTTCGGGTTGACCAACGCTCCAGCTGTCTTTCAGCACCTAATTAATGACGTCCTCCGGGATTTCATTGGCCTTTTTGTGTTCGTCTACCTGGATGACATCCTCATCTTCTCCAAATCCAGGGACGAGCACCGGGTCCATGTGAGGCGGGTCCTTCAAAGACTGCTGGAGAACCGGTTGTACGTGAAGGCCGAAAAATGCGAATTCTACGCTAAGACAACATCCTTCCTCGGGTTCATCATCTCCCATGACCAGGTGCTTCCGGACCCAGTGAAGGTGAAGGCGGTGGTGGAATGGCCTACACCTGCATCGAGAAAACAGGTGCAACAATTCATCGGGTTTGCAAATTTCTACCGCTGCTTCGTCCCTAATTTTGGCACCATCGTCGGCCCGCTGACCCGCCTCATGTCCCCTAAGGTCCCGTTCCGGTGGACCGAAGAGGCCACGGCTGCTTTTCAGGCGCTGAAGGCGGAGTTCTCCTCCTCCCGGGTCCTTAGCCAAGTCAACCCGGCGCTGCAGTGCATCGTGGAGGTGGACGCTTCGGACACAGGAGTGGGGGCGGTTCTATCCCAGCGGTCGCCAGGTGATGGAGTCAAACGGCCCTGCGCCTTCTTCTCTCGGCGCTTGTCCCCGGCAGAGCGGAATTACGACGTGGGGGACAGAGAGCTCCTCGCCATCAAGCTCGCGCTGCAGGAGTGGCGTCACTGGCTAGAGGGGGCGGACCTGCCGTTCGTGGTCCTGACGGACCACAAGAACTTGGAGTACCTGAGATCTGCCAAGCGTCTGAACGCCCGCCAGGCGCGCTGGTCCTTGTTCTTTGCCAGGTTCCGCTTTAACATCACCTTCAGGCCTGGCTCCAAGAACGGCCTGCCCGACGCCCTCTCTAGGCAATTTGCCCCTGAGGAGTCTGAGGACATGGTCCACACCATCCTACCCAGGTCGTGCGTCATGGGAGCCGTCACCTGGGACATTGAAAGCAAGATCCGGAAGGCGCAGGAAGTGGAACCTGACCCTGGCGGCGGACCGGAGGGGAGGCTGTTCGTGCCATCCACGGTTCGGGGGGAGGTCATCCACTGGTTGCATACGTCCAAGCTCACCTGCCACCCTGGTTCCTCCCGGATGATCGACCTCCTTCAACGGTCCTTCTGGTGGCCGGGCCTGCGGGGGGACGCTGCCCGCTACGCCCGGGCCTGCCCAGTGTGTGCCACCAGCAAATCAGGTAATGCCCCTCCAGCGGGTTTGCTCCAGCCTCTGCCCATCCCTGGCAGGCCCTGGTCGCATATCGCCCTGGATTTCGTCACCGGACTCCCAGTCTCTAACACCTTCGACACCGTCCTGACCATCGTGGACCGCTTCTCCAAGGCGGCGCACTTCATCCCGCTACGGGGTCTTCCATCCGCCCTGGAGACGGCGAACCTCCTAGTCCAACACGTGGTCAGGCTGCACGGGATTCCGGTGGACGTGGTCTTGGACCGGGGACCCCAATTTTCCTCTGAGGTTTGGAGGTCATTCTGCAACGCCCTGGGAGCCAAGGTGAGCCTCTCCTCCGGCCATCACCCCCAAACCAACGGGCAGTGCAAGCGGACCAACCAGGAGCTGGAGGCTGTGCTCCGCTGCGTAACTGCGTCCAAACCTACGTCCTGGAGTAACCATCTCGCCTGGGTTGAGTACGCCCACAACACCGCCCGCTCTTCTGCTACAGGGATGTCCCCCTTTAAGGCGTCCCTGGGTTACGACCCCGCTCTTTTTCCAGCGCAGGAGAGTGAGGTAACGGTCCCCTCAGTTCGGGCGCACCTCAGACAGTTCCGCTCCATCTGGGCGTCAGCGCGCAGTGCGCTTTTACGCACGGCGGAGCACAACAGAACCATGGCGGACCGGCACAGAAGACCTGCCCCAGCGTACCAGGTGGGTCAGCATGTCTATGTGTCAACCCAGGACGTAATTTTAAAGGGCGAGAGGAGGAAGCTGGCACAGCGTTTTATGGGCCCATACCCCATCACCAGGATTATCAACCCGGTGGCTGTGCGTGTAGCTATTCCCCCCTCCCTCCGCATCCATCCCACCTTCCACGTATCCAAGGTGAAGCTGGCAGTCTCCGACCCCCTTTGCCCTCCTCCTGCTGCGCAACCCACGTCCCGGATGATTGATGGCCATTCGGCCTGGCCTGTCTCCTCCATCCTGGACTCCCGGCGCCGGGGTCGTGGGTTGCAGTACTTGGTGGACTGGGAGGGTTATGGGCCTGAACATCGGCAGTGGGTACCTTCGTCGTTTGTGTTGGACCCATCCCTCATTACTGAGTTCCACCGAGCGCACCCGGAGAAACCATCGCCAGGAGGCGCTGCTAGAGGGGGGAGTACTGTCACGCCTCGCCGCTCATCAGCGGCGCCAGCTGCACGCACGCCTGCACATCATCAGTGGCGAGGGATTTAAGCCGCCTCGCCCTGGGCTTCGGCCTGAAGCCGTCAGACTTCACTCGTTGGATTGCTGTGAGTAACCTCTAACACTTCAGCAAGCATCGCGGTAAGAAGCCCTTACCTTTTTTCCTCTCCAAGTCTGCTCCCCTGTGCACAGGTGGATTTCCCGGTGGCGGACCATTCTTCTCCATCTCCATTCCCTCGCTGCTGCACCGGGCTCTCCAGGTTGCTGTCTACCGGACCTCGTCCTTGCTGTGCCAGCCACCTGCTCACTCCAAGTAAGCTCATCTCTACTTTTACATCTCCTGTGTTGGTGTGTGCCCGTCACCCTTCTCCCTGTGCTTTTCCCATAGGGTTGTCCGGCTGTACGGTCTCCTGCCTCCGTGCCCGAAGCAGACGCCACCACCAATACATTTACATCTCGCTGACACACATTCATACACCCTTGTTGTTAATAAAGCTATTTGAGCTACTCTGAGCCTGCGTGTGTGTCTCCTGAGCCGTGCATTATGTCACCTGTGGACTGAAATCAACCAGCAATGGAATGCCGGCAAATTGTACTGATGTCGGCTTTTCCTGGAAGAACTCGGCAAAGCACTTGTCACTCCCAAGATCCAGAGGCGAGCCAGGCCAGCTCGATCCCCAGCAGCTGCAGCTGTTATCGAAAAGGTCAAGGTCAGGTCATCCAACCAACCTGCAATGGATCCAGTGGACACAGGTGTAAAGAAACGGAAAAGATGCCAGGTCCGTCCCTCCCGAGAGGACAGTAAAACAAGTACCTCTTGTGTGAAATGCAAAAATTACATCTGCAGAAAGCACACAGTTACATTCTGTCCATCATGTGGAGAGCATTGAAAATGTTGAACATTGAAAATGTGAGAAAAAGGGGCAAGTTAAATGAAAAAAAAATGCAGAGGGAAAAACTTGAACAAAATAGTTCTTAAATATAGTGTTGAAATTAAAAATGTATTGTTATGTCTCTTTTATAAATGTTTATATAATCTAAAAGTTCTTGGTTTAACCTGTTTTTTGACAGTTTTGAGTGGATTTACACAGTATGGGTCAAAATGACCCGCAACATAATCAATGTAATTTTTTTTCAACATAATACAAGGGCAAAGCTATGAGGGAAACATCACAAAGCTATGAGGAGATCGTCTCAAAGCAATGAGGACGTCACAAGCGATAGGAAAACTTCACAGAGCTATGAATAAGACATCACAAAGCTATGAGGAAAACATAATCAGTCTGTGGTGGTAATGCACCTTCTAACTTGCTGCCAGCCAGCACAGCTATTGACGCCGCCGAGGACACAATCCAAGGACGGATAATTTTTTTCACACATACGGAGAACTCCTGATACAAAGATATATAGTGATGATACAGAGTGAAGTACTTGGTGGTAATGCACCTGTAAGCTGGTTGCCAACCGCCAATCAAATCTAAAAGAAGAAGTAGAAGAACCGACAATCAAATCTAAGAGAAGAAGCAACAGCAGCAGATATAGTGAAGAGGATAAAGGAGAGGTTGCCAACCGAGAATAATTCTGACTTTTGATAGTGATGTTTACTGAATGAAGTAGGTGGCGGTAAGGACTACAACTCCTGACCAGATAAGAGTGATGGTATAGAGTGAAGTACTTGGCGGTAATGCACCTGTAAGCTGGCTGCCAACCACCAATCAAATCTAAGAGATTGCCATAATGTCTTCCCGCCTGTTTGTTTTATAATCATTTAGTGCAATAGATTTTTGTATTTTGTAATACAATCTACCTTTATGATCTTCATCCCATCTTTTTTTGCCATAGCTCAATTCCTTTTTTCTTGATTACTGCTTTCCCTTCACTTTTTCCAAGAGACAATGGTATAGTTACAGTATTTCTTTCCCAATTGCACTTTTTGCTAATATGTCTGCACATTCCCTTTCAACCCTTCGTGTGCAGGAACCCAACAAAACTGAACTTCACCACCACTGTGTACCCTAAATAAACTGATATAGCTCAATCACCAAGTCTTCCCTTGTAGATTTTAGTGTCTATATGGTTTTTAAAGCTGCAAAACACACCACCACCCGGTCCGGTCTGACCTCCACCACCCACTGCAAACCAATAATTATTGCCACCATCTCTGCTGTAAACACGGATGTATTGTTGGAGTGTCTTTTTGGTCACTTTAAACACTGGAATGTTACACACGTGGACAAAATTGTTGGTACTCCTCTTGTTAACGAAATAAAAACCCACAATGGTCACAGAAATAACTTGAATCTGACAAAAGTGGTAATAAATAAAAATTATTAAAATTAACCAATGAAAATCAGACAATGCTTTTGAATTGTGGTTCAACAGAATTACTTTTAACTCATGAAACAGGCCTGGACAAAAATGATGGTACCCCTAGTGACATGGTTTAGGACCCAGGAGACAGACACTGACACAGGCAGATTGTGACAATAATCCCTTTATTGAATTGTGAGAGAATGTAGTGCGTGAGTGAGTGCAAGTATTGTGTTCTGGTCACTGGAACTGAGCAACCTGGACGGAGACCCGGCAACCCTGTAACACACAAGCAGACACAATTATCGCTGTACAGTACTCGTGGGTAACTGTAAGAGAAGGGGCTTACTTGGGCAAGGCGCAGGGGGCGTCCTGCTGAATTCCAGCAGCCGTGTGACGTGGAGGTGAAGGTGTCCGTGACCGTGCTAGTGAATCCACCCGTGGCTGTGACGAGGGGAGTTCCAGTGATGATGACTGCTCAGAGGATGGTGAGGATAGTGATTCCTCTGACCGTGGCGATGACAGTACTGATGATAGCGATGACGAGGATTCCACAGATCCTGGTGACGACTGTTCCTGCAACTGAGATAATAACAGTTCCTGCAGCTGAGGAGCAAGACGTACCGATAGTCGAGGTGGTAGCGAGGAGCTACGTGGGTGAGGTGGCGTTGCCCCGTCGGCTGGGGTAGCTGGTCCGCCGCCTGGGAGGTCCACCTGTGCACAGGGGTTAAGACAAGGGGTAGAGTAACAAATAGTTCTCTTACGTGGTTGTACTTGACTAGAGGTTCTTGACGAGGCTCGAGAGCGGAGATCTGGTTCATACTCCGACGAGGAGGACAGACGACTCCGTGACGGGCTGTCAGCAACGCTGGCTTTTAACAGCCGTTGATTGGCACCTGTTGGTCTGTGCGCATCTGGAACTGATGCGCACAGACGAAAATGGCCCAGAGGCCGCCATGACACCTAGAAAAGATTGAAAATAATGTGACCATAGGGACATGTTCAACCAAGATGTGTCCTCTAACATCACAGGTGTCTACAAACTTGTAATCAGTCAGTCGGCTTATTTAAAGGGTGACAAGTAGTCACTGTGCTGTTTGGTGACATGGTGTGTACCACACTAAACATGGACCAGAGGAAATGAAGGAGAGAGTTGTCTCAGGAGATTAGAAAGAAAATTATAGACAAGTATGTTAAAGGTAAAGGCTATAAGACCATCTCCAAGCAGCTTGATGTTCCTGTGACTACAGTTGCACATATTATTCAGAAATTTAAGATCCACAGGACTGTAGCCAACCTCCCTAGATGTGGCCGCAGGAGGAAACTTGGATGAAAAATGGAAGGGACGGATAATACGAATGGTAACAAAAGAGCCCAGAACAACCTCTAAACACATTCAAGGTGAACTCCAAGGTCAAGGTACATCAGTGTCAGATCGCACCCTCCGTCGTTGTTTGAGCCAAAGTGGACTTCATGGGAGACGACCAAGGTGGGCACCACTATTTAAAACAAATCATAAAAAAGCCAGACTGGAATTTGCCAAACTGCATGTTGACAAGTCACAAAGCTTCTGAGAGAATGTTCTATGGACAGACGAGACAAAACTGGAAGTGTTTGGCAAGGCACATCAGCTCTATGTTCACAGACGCAACTAGAAAAGCACTCGGAGAGCGCAGACCTCCGCCAAGCGCCACAGTTCCCCCCATACAGTGTGTGTGTGTACGTTTTCAGATTCCTTGACCATGAAAACATATGACTAGCAATTGGATTCACAATGATAGGATTAGTGGTTCAGTAGTTATTGACGAAAATGGCATTTTCCGTAATGGCGGTTTAGCGCCACAGTTCCCCCCATACAGTGTTTGTGTGTACGTTTTCAGATTCCTTGACCATGAAAACATATGACTAGCAATTGGATTCACAATGATAGGATTAGTGGTTCAGTAGTTATTGACGGAAATGTAATTTTCCGTAATGGCGGTTTTCTTCTGGACGGTGATCGGGATCACCACCAAAATCTAATCATCTGTAGGATACCCCATTTCTGACAATCTGTGAAAATTTTATGAAAATCTGTCCCTAACTTTTTGAGTTATCTTGCTAACAGACAGACAGACAGACAGACAGACAAACCAACGTCGATGAAAACATAACCTCCTTGGCGGAGGTAAAAATGAAGCATACCAAGAAAAGAACACTGTCTCCTGTGAAACACGGTGTGAAAATGCAGCAGCAGCGGGGCGAGATTTCAATTTTCAATTAATCAATTTTTATTTTCAATAAACTTACAAGCAAATAGTTTCCAGGAAAAACATCTGACACGACTCTTCTTGAACAATACACAACTCGCCAACCAAGAAGCATACCAAGAATAATAAGAATGCTACTTCATTATCTGTCTGTGTGTGGGGTAAAATTGTGGAATGGGTTGGGGGAGAAACACAGGCAATGTCCCAACATCCATATATTTAAATCAACATATAAAGAAATGATTTTTGAGCAGTATGAGAATGAAGGGCAGTGATGTTACATTGTGTCTTCAGTGAGGGAAGGTTGTTGTGTGTTATGGTGATTGTGAAGGTGATGGTGTTGTTTGTGTTTGCATTGAACATGCCAGAATTGTATGTTTATTGTTGTTGTAATATTGTTGGATATGGACTGTCATTGTTGTGTCATTTTTGTTGTATAAATTGACTATGGGTGTATTACAGTGAATGTGGTTGTGGGATAATGATGATTATGAGTAATACTGTAATTTGTTTGGTGTGGAGAAGGGGTGGGACTGTATAAGCCTTGGCTTCTTCCCACTCCTTTTGAACATTTTATTTTGGTTTGTTTTTTTGTTGTGTTTTGAACTCTCTTTTTTTCTTTCTTTAACAATGTTCAAATAAAAATCAATCAATCACTCAATCAATCAATCAATTATCATTAACCACACCTGTTATATAGTACTGGATGTGGGGAGCGTGGAATAAAGAGACTGAATTGTGTTTAAGTCAGATTTATTCAAGCATCCATCTGGGGCTTGTTCTGGGGCTGCTTTGCTGCATCTGGCACAGGGTGTCTTGAATCTGTGCAGGGTACAATGAAATCTCAAAGACTATCAAGGTATTCTAGAGAGAAATGTGCTGCCCAGTGTCAGACAGCTTGGTCTCTGTCACAGGTCATGGGTCTTGCAACAGGATAATGACCCAAAACCCACAGCTAAAAACACCCAAGAACGGCTAAGAGCGAAACATTGGACTATTCTAAAGTGGCCTTCTATGAGCCCTGATCTAAATCCTATTGAAGATCTGTGGAAGAAGCTGAAACATGCCGTCTGGAGAAGGCACCCTTCAAACCTGAGACAACTGGAGCAGTTTGCTCATGAGTGGGCCAAAATACCTGCTGAGGTGCAGAAGTCTCATTGACAGTTACAGAAATCGTTTGATTGCAGCGACTGCCTCAAAAGGTTGTGCAACAAAATATTAAGGGTACCATCATTTTTGTCCAGGCCTGTTTCATGAGTGTTTTAAAATAATTCTGCTGAACCACAATTCAAAAGCATTGTCTGATTTTCATTGGTTAATTTTCATAAGAATTTTTATTTACCACCACATTTGTCAGATTCCAAGTTATTTCTGTGACCATTGTGGGCTTTTCTTTCATTAACAGAGGGGTACCAACAATTTTGTCCACGTGTGTATACTCCATCTCCAACAGAGCCCTCTTTGTTCTTTGAACCGTCAGTATAGAGCTGTAAGTAGTTGTAGTAATTGTTCCTGAGGTAAATGCTTGTTTTAACACCAACTTCACTCATATGCCAATCCTTTTTCCTCATGAGCAGACTAATGTCTACTTCTTTTCCTGGAAACAGCCAAGGGGGAACATTACTCACTGGGATGGTGTTAGCTATATCAATAGTCTCAAGTCCATACATTCTGGCTTTTCTTTCAATTGTACACCCAAACCGGTGTCCCTGGAAGTTAAAATCTTCCCAGCAGTCTTGTAGTGTTATTTTTGAAATATTCGCTTCCTCACTCCCTTTCAGCTTGACCCAGTATGATAATGCGAGTTTAATTTCTTCTCATATCCA
Organism: Pholidichthys leucotaenia; assembly: GCA_020510985.1. Classification (NCBI taxonomy): domain Eukaryota; kingdom Metazoa; phylum Chordata; class Actinopteri; order Cichliformes; family Pholidichthyidae; genus Pholidichthys; species Pholidichthys leucotaenia. Next base: position 326,442,523 of record CM035840.1, on the reverse strand, counting down.
TTGGCATTTCTCCTACTTCTATGAAAACTGCATTGTTTGATGTTGTTTTGATGCCTCTAATGCACAGGCGAAGTGCTCTTTGCTGCATTCTGATTTTTCCAGTGTTGTCTTTGTTGCTGCTTCATAAATCATGCATCCATAGTCTATTGTCAATCTCATTAGTGCTCTGTAAATGTCAATTAATGCCTGTGTATCTGCACCCCATTCTTCTTTAGATCTGATTGGTGCATGGCAACCAGCTCACAGGTGCATTACTGCCATGTTCTTCACTTTATATCATCACTCTATATTTCTTCTACTCGACTCCTCAACTCCTTAAGCTGGATTCATGTTGCAACCCTGTTTGTCTGTGTGTCGTCGCCTTCTTTTCTTCGTCTCCTCGTACTTTGGCCGTAACTGCCACGGCCAAGATGTTGGCCACCGTATGTCTCCTGCACCCCATTCGTCGTCTACCTCTTCATTCAGATTTGATTGGCGGTTGGCAACCAGCATACAAGTGCATTACCGTCACATACTTCACTTTATATCACTCTTCTTCTCAGGTGCATTACCGCCACCTACTTCACCCTATATCTTCCTCTGTCCTTGGATTATGTCCTGTGATGTTTTCCTCATAGCTTTTGTCATGATTAAGCTGACAGCTCACATGCACTATGCAAACACAGGACGGAACCACACAGGGGGAAACGTTCAACAGTTTATTAAATGTAGAAAACAGCGCACAGTTAAATCAACAGCCACGCGCCAGAAGATTCAATCCACCTGTGGAGAGAAACCGAGAGCTGTCAGTGGAGGAACAGAGTAGGGGAAAATGGGCGAGCCAAATTACCACTTACTCAAGATTCCAAAGATAGACTGGCAGGACTCCAGCGGGGAATAGACGAATCGGTAGGGTAGGGGGAATGAGCTAGCAGTGCCTGACCAGGTGAAGATTTTGTTGCTGTGGAAGAGGTGAGGTGGCAGGAGAGTGCACGCAGCCCCGAGACGCACCCGCACAATGGCAGCAACCTGTAAGAGAGAAAAGGGTACAGTTTTAGACGACCTGTCTAAGTTTAGTACAGCGACCTGCTTGCCTGAATTAGGGCAGTATACCCAGACAAGCCAGTGTTGAATGGCCGGAGGAGGCCTCCTTAAATACACTGGATGATGAGCGGGCGCAGGTGTGTCCTCTGCTGCAGATGCAGTGATGAGTTTGTGAATGTGCGGCAGGATGGGAGGAGCGCGCTCTCACTACCCATGACAGGGCCCCCCCTTCTAGGACCGCCTCCTGGCGGTCCAGAGGGCTTCTCGGGGTGAGTTCGGTGGTAGACCTGGAGCATCTTCTTGTTCAGAACCTGTGATGAGGGGGTCCAGGATTGTTCCTCCGGGCCGTAGTCCTCCCAGTCCACCAGATATTGCAATCCTCGGCCTCAACAGCGAACGTCCAGAATACGGCGGACCGTGTAGGCGGGGTGACCATCGATACTCCGAGGAGGAGGCGGCTGGGGGGGGGGGATGACTGACCAAGAGGGGCTTAAAGTGGGACACGTGAAAAGTGGGGCTCACCCGTAGAGTAGGAGGAAGTCTCAGTTGAACCGATGCATCATTGATTATCAGGGAGATTGAAAACGGACCCAGAAAATGGGGGAACAGGTTCCTTGATTTCTCCTTCAGGGGGATTTGACTAGCCGCCAGCCAGACTTGCTGTCCCACGGTGTATTTAGGAGCCGGGACCCGCTTCCTGTCAGCGGTGGCCCGGGTGCGCTCCATCATGCGTGCCAGGGCAGCCTGGGTAGCCCTCCAGACACATCGGCATCGACGAGCATGGGACTCTATGGACGGAACTGCCACCTCCCTCTCGGCCATAGGAAAAAGAGGCGGGGTGTAACCCAAGGATGCCTTGAATGGAGTGAATCCAGTGGCCGTGGAAATGGCTGAGTTGAGGGAATACTCCACCCAGGTCAGGTGTTAGCTCCAAGAAGCCGGGTTCTCGGCTGCCATGCACCACAGGGTGGCCTCCAGGGACTGATTGGTGCAGTCTGCCTGCCCGTTACTCTGAGAATGATTCCCGGAAGAGAGACTCACTGTAGTACCCAGTGTCTGACAAAAGGCCCTCCAGACCTGGGATGTAAATTGTGGACCCCAGTCAGACACAATATCAATGGGGATGCCGTGGATCTTGATCATGTGGTCAGTCAGCAGGACCGCCGTCTCCAAGGCTGAGGGGAGCTTTGGGAGGGCCACCAAATGCACCGCCTTAGAGAAGTGATCTACGATCGTAAGGATTACAGTCTTCCCACGGGAGGGGGGGGGGTGAATCCAGTCACAAAGTCCACGGTGATATGGGACCAAGGACGACCCGGAATGGGAAGGGGATGGAGTCCCCCCGAGGGGGGAGAGGAGTCGGATTACCCCCTGATGCAGGTCTAGCAGGCCCTGATGTAATCCCGTGCGTCCCACCACACCATGGGCCACCACAATGCCCGCCAGACGAAGTCCACTGTGCGAGCGATGCCAGGATGACAAGCAAAGCGGCTAGTATGGGCCCACTGGAGAACGTCACTGCACAGGGCAGCCGGGATGTAGAGACGATTCCGGGGGCACCCTACTGGCACAGGCTCCAGGGACTGGGCCTGATGGACCCTCCGCTCGATATCCTGAGGGCACCAAGGACGCACGAAGGCGGGATGATGGTTTGGGGGGCGGGGTGTACCTCCCTGGAATCAAACTGGCGCGATAATGCATCCGGTTTGACATTCCGGGTGCCAGGCCAGTAAGTAATGGTAAAATTAAACCGCTGGAAGAATAAAGACCAGCGAGCCTGTCTGGCATTTAATCAGCGGGCCGACCGCAAGTATTCTAGATTCTTGTGGTCGGTCCACATGATGGGGTGAATGGCACCCTCCAACCAATGTCTCCACTCCTCCAGTGCCAACTTAATGGCCAGCAGCTCTCTGTCCCCCACATCATAATTTCTCTTGACTGGCATAAGCCGACAAAAGAAATATGCACATGGGTGGAGCTTCTGATCCGAGGACGTGTGCTGTGACAGCACAGCTCCAACCCCCATGTCAGACACGTCCATCTCGAGGACGAACTGGAGCTGTGTGTCGACCTGTGCCAAGATGGGTGTGTCCGTGAACAGGCATTTTAATTTGTTAAATGCTTGCTCCGCTGCCTCAGGTCAGCTGAGTTAAAGGCAGTGCCACCCCACTATAGTTCCTTATGAACCGGCAATAAAAGTTTGCGAACCCAAGGAAGCATTGGAGCTCCCTATGGGAGTGAATTGTTGGCCAATTCAGCACCGTCTTCACCTTGGCTGGGTCAGAAATCAGTCTCCCCTCGGCTACTATGAAGTCCAAAAAGGTGGTTGATGTAGTTGAGAACTCACACTTCTCGGCTTTGACGTAGAGCCAGTCCTCCAAGAGCTGCTGCAGAACGACCCTTACATGGGCTTCATGTTCTTCTGGCGGGCGGGAGAAGATTAAAATGTTATCTAGGTACACAAACACGAATTGATACAGCATATCACAGAGGACGTCATTTATTAACCGCTGGAAGACGGTGGGGGCATTAGTGAGCCCAAAGGGCATCACAAGATATTCAAACTGCCCCTGGTGTGTCTTAAATGCCGTCTTCCACTCGTCGCCCTTGCAAATGCGGACCAAATGATTTGTGTTCCTAAGATCCAATTTGGTAAACACCTGTGAACACTGAAGGAGCTCAAACGCTGAATTAATTAATTAATTAATTGATTAAGGGTAGAGGGTACTTGTCCTTAATGGTAATTGTGTTGAGCTCCCGGTAGTCGATACATGGGCGCAGCGAGCCATCCTTTCCAACGAAAAAGAACCAGGCTCTGAGAAGAGCTGAAGATGGCCGAATAAGGCTGGCATTCAGGGACTCCTTAATATACCTCTCCATTGCCTCCCTCTCCGGCCCCGAAATGCTGTATAGCTGACTCGACGGCAGCCTCGCCCCTGGGATGAGGTCTATGGCACAGTTGTAAGAGTGGTGAGGCGGCAGCAACAACTCTCTAGACTTGCTAAAGGCCTCTGAAAGATCGTGATAAGCCCAGGGGACAAGGCTGAGGTCCGGCAGCTTGACCAGAGAGAGAGTGACGGATAGAGAGGGGGAGCACTCTGCTGAGCGCATACAATGGGCCATACAAAAGGGGCTCCAGGAGGAGATGGTGTTTTGGACCCAATTGATCATAGGGTTATGCCTCTGGAGCCGTGGATACCCAAGGACCACCGGGGAAGATGAAATGGTTGGAGAACTAAGAAAGTTTGTTCCTCCCGGTGGTTCCCGGAAAGGAGGATGGAGATCGGCACCATGCTATATGTGACTACCGCGACCTCCCGGCCAGATATGGTTGTGACTCTCTGATCACAGGGCAATTTACGTGTGGGAATACCCACCTGCTTAACAAATTCAGCAGATACGAAATTATCTTCCGACCCCGAGTCAACCAGCGCCTTGACCCTCCTCTCGACCCCCAGCAGCTGCACGAGGGCTGAGATAGACAAATTACCGTGGGGAGTGTTTTTAGTCCCGCCCACCAGACCCCCCATGGTTACTGATGGGCTGCGTCTTTTGGGCCGCTGGTGGCACTCATCCCGGCCGTGGTTCAGAGAACCACAGTGCGGGCATGTGCCAGCCGTTCGCTGGCGCTCATCATCGGCGAGATGCTGAGAGCGCTCCATCGGCTCGGACAAAGCGACGGTGCCACCAGCGTCAGTAGTCATGGCGGGTCCACGCGTGATGCGCGGGCGAGAGGAAACCTCATGCTCCTTCGCGCACTCACGATGCCGGTTATCCAAACTGACAGCTTGAACTATAAAATCGTCGAGGGTCTTAGGGACAGGGTGAACCGCCAGTTTGTCCTGCAACTGTTCATTCAACCCGTGGAGGAATGCATTGCGCAAGGCAATTTCATTCCACCCCGAGTCTGCAGGAACAACTCGGAACGCCACCAAGTACTCGGCTGCTGACCAGGTGCCCTGGAGAAGCATCAATAGGCGGCTCATCACGTTGTCCTCACTTTCAGACCGATCGAACGCGCAAGTGAAGTCGTCAACAAATTGGCTGAACGTATAACACTAACATGGAGCGTGTCCAATCGAGGGCTCGATCCTTCAACAGCAGGATAAAAAGCTGTATCTTAGCCGTATCCCCCGGGTACTCCTCCCCGACCCTGCTCCAAATACATCTGTACCTGTTAAAAAAAACTCTTACATTTCCCCACCTCCGCGTATGGAGTAGACGTGCATCATAGGACTCGCTATGCCATCAGCCTATGGTGTCTATATGATGACATCATCAAAGATCATAGGACTCACTATGACATCTTCAAAGATCAAAGGCAGCCATCACTCATGATCATAGCACTTGCTATGACATCATCAAAGATCATAGGACTCGCTATGGCCTCATCAAAGATCATCAGACTTCTCATGATGCCATCAAAGATCAAAGACAGGCATTACTGAACGAGTGCTGATGTGCTTGCTTAGTTAGACCCTTGCTTACATCTTTCTACGGGCATGCAGAAATACTTGCTTATACTTGGTTTCTATGGGCATGCACAGGTATGCACGGGCATGCAATGGTATAATTCAAGAAATCTCTGTGTGTGTCACAACCATAGGACTCACTAAAGATCATAGGATCGCCTATGATGTTCCTATGGTCTCTACATGACATCTATATGATGTCATATAGACACCATAGTATACAGTGATCCAAGAAAATCTGTGTGTGTCGGTGTGTGGTCAAAGGCAGGCATCACAGATCAAACACAGGCATCACTGAACAAGTGGTGACGTCAAAGATCAAAGGCAGGTTTCACCATGGTTACTGTTGCCATGGTATCAGTAACTTTCTACGGGTATGCAGAAATGCTTGCTTACACTTGCTTTCTATAGGCATGCACAGGTATGCACTAGTATCTTCAAATTAAACTTGTTAAATCTTGATCCTGCTCCTGTCCTCTTTTTGCCTGCCATGACCATTGAAATGCCAGTCGTGACAATTGGGGGCTCGTCTACAAGTAAGTTTTTCTGTGTTTAAAACAACTAATTGCATTCTAATCAGCCAATTGGAGAAGGGCTGGTGATATTTCTTAATTAGTCTAGTTTGGGAAAAGTCTCCACAATCCAAGGAAGGGTGAGAACTGTGTGTAATATTTTTTTGTGGAAGCTTACAGGTTTGTTGAATAATCCCTGATAGGTTTAATGTTTTTTTGTTTTTTCATTTTTTTTAAGTGAGAGGGGAAGGTGGTGTGGAGCACACAGGGATTGTGGACAGGTCACTGATTGCCAGTTGCCTGTCAGATCACTGGTGTATGGTGCATAAGAACCCATCTTGCCGGTCCCTCTCTGAAGACTAGGGATGAGTTTAGTGAGCTTCGGGTACGCAGATAGAAGGATTTGCTCCCTTTATTGCACATGGTGTGTTTAAGGTCTCACTCTCAGACTGGTTAAAAATAAAATTGCTCACATTGAAGATTTTTTCAAATGTCTTACAGTGGAGTTTTTGGATTCATACAGTAAAGACCAATTACTAAAAATGGCAAATCATTATGATATAGAAATTGATGATTAAAAAAAATTGAAGCAAAATATAAAAAGCATTTTGAAGGAAAATTTGTTGGATATGAACATTTTGACTCTGTTGAAAATGCATTTCAGCCTGCAGATTTGTCTAACACAGTACTGAGAGTACTCAACATTTGAGCAGCAAAGACAACTGATTTTGATACAAATGGAACAAGAAAAGCTGAAACAAAGCATTGAAATTGAAAAAGTAAGACAATAAACTGAAATTGAGAAAAAATGGATTGATATGGAGAACCAAATAATGGAAAAAAAAATGAAGTATGAAACGGAGCATGCAAAACTTAATTCTGAATGGGAAAAACTACACCTCTGTAGAAAAAGTCATATGAGTGCTGATGGACATACTTTACAAAGCTCAGCGGAAGAATAAGCTTTACCTGGCTCTTATGATGTGCTTAAAAGCATTTGTTTTGTTCCTAAGTTTAATGAAGAGGATCCAGAATCATTTTTCTCACTGTTTGAGAGATTGGCAATTGCTTGGGGTTCGTCTGATTCTGACCAAACAGTAGCACTACAATGCATCTTAACAGGGAAGGCACAAGAGGCATTATCTGCCCTGTCAGTAACAGATAGCTTTAATTATAAGGTTAAAGCTGGTTAAAGCTGCTGTACTTAAAGTTTATAAGTTTGTGCCTGAGGCTTATCAACAGCATTTTAGGAACAGCAGAAAAGAAGACACCCAATATTATTTAGCATTTGCACATGACTTGGTTAACAGTTTTAACAGGTGGTGTGCTGCTTGTAAAGTACAGGTACATCTCAAAAAATTAGAATATCATGAAAAAGTTCAATATTTTTTGCCACTCATTTCAGAAAGTGAAACCCATATATTATATAGATTCATTCATTACACAAAGAGTGATATATTTCAAGTGTTTATTTATTTAATTTGGATGATTATGGCTTACAGCCTATGAAAACCCCAAATTCAGTTTCTCAAAAAATTAGAACATTACATAAAATTAATTTTAAAAAATAGTTTTTTAATAGGAATGTTGGCCGACTGAAAAGTATGTCCATGTACACACTCAATACTTGGTCGGGGCTCCTTTTGGATTAATTACTGTATCAATGTGGCATGGCACGGGGGTGATCAGCCTGTGGCACTGCAGAGGTGTTATGAAGGCCCAGGCTGCTTTGATAGTGACCTTCAGCTTGTCTGCATTGTTGGGTCTGGTGTCTCATCTTCCTCTTGACAATACTCCATAGATTAAGGGTGGGCAATCATGTGCCATGGAGGGCCATTCCACTGCAGGTTTTCTGTTCCACCCACTCTCTTCAGCAGGTGTTTTCAGTGATTAGCAATCCTTGAAGCTGATCAGAGCAAACACCTGCTGAAGAGACTGGGTGGAACAGAAAACCTGCAGTGGAATGGCCCTCACTGCCCACCCCTGCCATAGATTGTCTATGGGATTTAGGTCAGGAGAGTTTGCTGGTCAATCAAACATTGTGATGCCATGGTCATTAAACCAGGTTTTGATACTTTTGCCACTGTGGGTGGGTGTCAAGTCCTGCTGGAAAATAAAATCAGCTTCTCCATAAAGCTTGTCAGCAGAGGGAAGCATGAAGTGCTCTAAAATTTCCTGGTAGACGAATGCGCTGACTTTGATCTTGATCAAACACAGTGGACAAACATCAGCAGATGACCTCTGTTCAGATAAAAGTAAATTTTGCATTTCATTTGTAAATCAAAGTCCCAGAGTCTGGAGGAAGAGTGGAGAGGCACAGAATCTAAGTTGGATGAGGTTTAGTGTGAAGTTTCCACAGTCAGTGATGATTTGAGGAACCATGTCATCTGCTGGTGTCTGACTGGGACAGTAAAATCAAAATCTGATGATAAATCTGAAAAATTGACCATGGTAAAAGGAGAAAAGAAAAAAAAGATTTGACTAATATGTGTTCTGTCTCTTCTATGGTGCATGACGAGTCTGGAGTGGGGGTAGGGGGCTGTGCTTCTGCTCCTCCTCCTCCATACTCCCCTGCTTCTCAGCCCATATACCCCGATCTCACAGAACTCCAGGCTGGAGAAGCTGCAACTGACGTCACCTCGCCTCCGCTCATCTCCACCCCTCTACCTGGGAGCAGCCACACTGGAGCGCCCAAGAGTTAAGTAGATATGCATACATATCCACTCCACACTCACCATCAACACTGAACACTGAACAATAGTTAATGATTGAACTTTCAAATACAGCTTATACTGTATGGGATGATCCAAACCACAAAACTAGGTAACCGATGAAAGTGTTGAAGCTTATAGAACCAGGTTACAAGAGGTTTGATAGGAATTCTGATTTAACTAAGGCTGATAATGACTCAGGTGTAGAACCTTAATGGCAGCATTTGAAAAGTGTCTTTTTGCAAAACATGTACCCACACCTAGCTGATTACATCCGCAAACATTTGGTCACATACCGCATCTGTGCATTTGGCAATGTGTTAACTTATGCCAAACATGCAGAGACAATAGAGGAGGAAAGGAGAGAAAAAGGAAAAAAAAAACTGAAAGAAAAAAACAACTCCTGTTTGTGTAATTGCTGACACGGGGGGGGGGGGGCTTCCCACTGATTCTGTTTTTCAGAGTGGCACTGGAACTGGACCTCAGTGGTGGAGGGGAGACAGAGGGAGGCGTGCGGCGAGCTGGACGTGGCAAGGGGAATGTTGCGTTTGCCATCAATGTGGACAAAAGGGCCATTGGCGGAGGCAATGTCCTGGACACCAGCAGCGGCAGAGAGGGGGTGGAGGACCTCACGGGCCAACTACCTGACTGACCGCACTGAAGATAAGGGAAACTGTTGATGCTAACACTGACATAACAGACATCCATTTACCTGACTTTGAGCTGATATTGACAGTGCAGTGTTTACCTGAAGTGATGTTGCAGGTTCAGGACATTCCAATAAAGTTTTCCAACGGAGAACGGTATGAGACCATCACATTTTCCACATGTAGCAGGACTGAATGTTTTGCAGGATTTCAATGTGCCATGGTCCTGCTACTCACTGCATTTGCGTATGCAATATTTTGAGTCCAATATCCCTACGACACAGCAGGCCACAGACCAATCAGTATGTATGACAGACATTTGAGTGGCCCAGATCCAAATTATGAAAAAACATTCCTTGCAAATCCATACTCCAGACTGAACCAGGCTCAATATTCCCCAAAACTGGACACCTACTCACTGCCTTTGAAATGGGTGACCACAGTGCAGAAAGAAGTTAACATTGATGTCCCCAACTCACCCATGTGATCACTTTTTACATTAACACAAGGAGAGGAACACGCACTCTCACAAATCGCAAATTCTCTGTGGCCAAGAGGAAAGGCAGATGTACAGTTAATAAAAAAATGCTTTTTTTCAGCACCCCAATACATCCAGATCATCAGTTTTGGCTTGCATTCACATTTGCAAGCAAAAGGTACACATTCATCAGATTACCACAAGGTTACTGTGAATCACCAACTACTTTTTTTCATAGGCAATGTCAACAAATTTGGCACAGTTTATTTCACCTAACGGGAGTCAGTTGTTCTTTTACGCTGATGACATTTTGCTGGCATCACTTGATGAGGAAACATGTAAAAAAGACACAATTGCCTTACAGCAGTTTTTGGCAGAACAAGGCCACAAAGTCAACAAGGAAAAATTACAGTTGCGGAAAAAGGAAGTCAAATATTTAGGCCACATTTTATTCGCAGAAGGCAGACATGTTGATCCAGCTCGAAAACAAGCTATTTTGTCAGCACCAAAACCCATCACAAAAACAGACACAATGTCATTTTTGGATATTGTAAATTACTGTCACTCTTGGATTGCAAATTATTCATTTGAAGTGCAACCCTTGTCTGATCTCATCTACAAAACACCCATGGCTCAGGTGGACAAAATTGAGTGGACACCTGAGGCAGAAGAGGCATTTATTAAAATGAAAAACTTTTGGTCAGCACTGACATCCTGGCACTCCCCAATTACAAGAAACCATTTGTGCAAGTGGCTGATTGTGGAGAGTGGCACATGACGTCAGTGCTTTCAACCAACTGGCAAAAAAATGCGTTCGGTAGCATATTATTCCACAAGACTTGACCTTGTCACGAGGGCACTGCCACCGTGTGTGCAGGCTGTTATAGCTGCCTCTATGGCGGTGCAGGCCTCAGCAGGGCTCATTCTTTTTCATCCTTTGACCCTAAAGGCCACACATGCAGTATCAGTCATCTTGCCACCAAGTAAAATATCAGTCCTCTCACCATCCAGACACTTTACATGCATGACAGTGCTATTATCACAGCCTCACCTAACCACTGAACATTGCATGGTAACAAAATTAAATTAATTTGTAAATTAGGTCAGGGAAAAGCACTCACAATATACACAGACAGCTAATATGCTTTTTCTACTATCCATCATTTTGCACAAAAGTGAAAAAAGAGGCATGATTACATCAACAGGAAAGCCAATCTAACACAAAGATCTCAAAATTGGCCATATGCAAATGTGCCACACACAATAGATCGAATCGCTAAAGAAAACAGCTTGCAGACAACACCGCAAAAGCAGCTGCACAAGGTCATATAGGAAACCACACCACAGCATCTCATCTTTTAACACTGACCATGTTTACATGCACACAAATAAACCTTTTATAATTGGATTTCTGGAGTTATCTGATTATTCAAGTGGCCATATAAACGGAATAATCCAATAAAGGCCTTGTAACCTGGGTCATTAACTCAAGTGGTTTACCCTCCAATAATCCATTTATTCAGTGCATGTAAACGTGACAAAACTGATTATTGCTATCAGTTTATTCCCAGTAATCGGTTTATTGTGACCATGTAACTGCCTGGGGTGATGATGATATTTTGATTTTGACACAACAAATAAATACTCAGTGGGGAAGAAGCAGCTATGTGACTGTGCACCATTATCTGCTTTACCCCTGATAGATCACAGCATGATATCTATTGTCCAGGTGCACTGGCCCCATGAAGATGATTGGACACACTGCGGAAACATGGATGGTCACAGTGCCGACTGTCTCACCCTCTCGACATGACCAGCTCACAGACCGCAATGGCAATGTGTTGATCATTTGGCACAGGAGGTTGGTGGTCTGTAGAGCGTCCAATCAAGGCTACATGATGCCCTAGAAGTGGCTCTGGACAACTTAAAAGGAACGCCGATTATATTGGCATGTTACCTCTATATGCTTTATTTTGATGTTAGTAACATAACTATAATAATAATTTAATTACATTTTACAGAAAATTTGAAAAAAGTCTTTAATTAATTTTTAATTGTTTAGTTGTATTACATGAATCTCCCAGTATTTTTAACACTGATATTAAATAGCCATATGTCCAAATATGTTAAAAAAACACACAGGCTTATACAGGGTGTCCTAATTTTTTCATATGACTGTAGGAGGTCATAGGTCAGGGGCTACAATTCCTGCAAAAATCATCCGATCAGAACCAAATTGCAATATGTGTATCCTCAGTGTATATCAAACCATGGTACCAAGTTTCACAACAAAACCAAAACTGTAGGAGGACAACTGTAGGAGGAATAAAAATGGCGATTTACATCGTAATAAAGTTTTTTAAAAATATATAAAACTGGGAATTATTTTCAAAAAAATTATATTATAGTTATGTTACTAACATCAAAATAAAGCATATAGAGCTAACATGCCAATATATTCGGAGTTCCTTTTAAAATGCAGAATCCACATGGACGATCAGCCAGAGCAGCTCCCATATGCACTGTTGCCCAGTGTCCGACAGCCAGAGGCACTACCCAGTCTCTCACCACATTTACTCACCAGTATCTCCCTGCAGTATTCTGCAACTTTTGGCACAATTGATGAAAGACCATAATAAGCACTCCTCCATGACTAAGACCCTCAAACATGCTTGTGGATACTGACTGCTTTCCTTCTGATGTTTGACAACACAGCACCAGGCTTTCCCCCCAAAATAAATCGTATAGCATAGATCCATAAAGTAGACATTTTGTATTTTCTTTAACCGAATAATCAAAAATGCACATTAGAAAGGGAAAAAAAGTGGAATGGAAACATTATTGTGTAGAAAACTGCTTATTTCCTTTCTTTTTAAATACCAAATGATGTTGAATTGAATGGAATTTTATATCTCTGTTTTGGTTCTATGTGTTCCAGTCTTGAAGCCTTTGGTAGAGGCGCTCAGTGACCCAGACTCCATTAACAGGATGCTGCTGTCTCAGCTGGAGAAGAGGGAGCAGCGGGCTGAGCAGCAGAAGAAAGCCTACACCTACGCTGCCTCCTATGAAGACTTCATCAAACTAATATCCACTTCTACTGATGTCAGTTTCCTCGAGCAACTCAGGCAAGACATGAACGTACGCAAGTGCACACACACACACACACACACACACACACACACACACACACACACACACACACACACACACACACACACACACACACACACACACACACACACAGGTGCCCATGTAGATAGATAGATAAATAGATGTACTTTATTCATCCCAAACTGGAGAATTACTGTATAACAGCAGCATAACACAGTAGACAACCCAAAACCAACAAAAATACACACAGCATAATCGAACAAGGAGTTACCCAGGGAAGGAACACTTAAGATACTTACTATGCATCAAAGACTTTATTGTATTTAATATTAAGGCTTCAAAGGAACCATATGCTTCTCTAGCAATCATGTTAACCACATAGTATTACCAATCAATCTTTTCACTGGATAGGGGTTACCATGGGAACAGACACCGTCTCTGCAGTGTTGTACTCCATCTGAATACGAGGATAGACAGACACAATTACTCTGTCCAGTTTATCCGAGAAAGAGCTGCTGATATATTTGAATATTTCTGTAAAAACAGATTAGTGTCATACTTTCCTATTTCAGTTTTATGAAATGGATTACAAGTTTTTTTAATTCTTCCTCTTTGCTTCTCTTTGTAGGCATCAGATTGTGGTAGAGATAATTCATGCTGCCACAATTAGCAGCCTGCCTCAGCTAAAGAATCAAAAAGGTACAGATAACACAGCATGCCACCATATCTCATCTACTAAGACGTGAACAGAAAAACAGTGAAATATGTGGCAATTTAAAGGGGTCACTGAGTGCACTTTTTTCCCCACATTTTAATAGCTCACACATGTCTTAATGAAGTGTTTGACATATTTTGTTCACATTTTCTTTAATTTTTTGTCCCCCGCTGGTCGAAGCCCAAAGGGGTCAAAGAGCCCTTTTGCCGAAGACCGAAGGGGGATTGTGTTATTGGGTCAGTCAGTCAGTTTGTCCGTCCGTCCGTCCGTCTGTCCCACTTTTGTGAAATCAACTCCTCCTACAGTTTTGTTTTTGTTTTGAAACTTGGTACCATGGTTTGATATACACTGAGGATACACATATTGCAGTTCGGTTCTGATCGGATGATTTTTGTAGGAATTGTAGCCCCTGACCTATGACCTCCTACAGTCATATGAAAAAATTAGGACACCCTGTATAAGCCTGTGTGTTTTTTTTTTAACATATTTGGACATATGGATATTTAATATCAGTGTTAAAAATACTGGGAGATTCATGTAATACAACTAAACAATTAAAAATTAATTAAAGACTTTTTTCAAATTTTCTGTAAAATGTAATTCTAAACAAATGTGAGGAATAAATTAGGACACCCCCATCTTTTTTAGGACACCCCCACATTCATTCCCACTTAAATTGCTAAAATAAATGTTAAAAAAATGCAAATAAAAACAGAAACAAGGTTAGACATAGATATATGAACATTTCTTAATAAAGAACTGAATATTTAATGGGGTGTCCTAATTTTTTCACGACTGTATTTCACCTCACTCCATAGACAGTAACTGTCTTGTGAAATCATCTCCTCCTACAATTTTAGTCTGATTGTTTTGAAACTTGGTACCATGGTTTGATATACTCTGATGAGGCGCATATTGCAATTTCTCTCTCATTGGATGACCTTGAGGTCAAAGGTCAGGTCATATTTTTTCCAAAATCTTCCAAACACAGTAACTACTGAAATAAATGATGTAGGCTTTTTAAATCAATACAGTAGTTGTATCTAATACACATCTTCGACGACTTATACCCTCGCCTAACTATGGGTTTGGAGTCAAGGGGTCAAAGGTTCAAAGTTAACATTGCAGTTGCACTATGGTGAATGCTACATTTACTATTACTATAAAATGAGTAAAGCTAGAACCACCAAACCTGGTATACAGGTTCACCTTTGAATCCTGACCTCTGACAATGGGTTTGGGATCCAGAGGTCAAGGTTAACATTACCTATGCCTTATTACTATACAACGAGTAAAGTTAGGGTCACTAAACTTGGTACACAGGTTCAGCCTGTGACCCTGAAGTGTGACTATGGTTTTGAGATTGCAAGGTCAAAGGTCAACATCAAAATGGCTTATAAACTATATCTCAACAAAGACAGCTAGGGTCACCAAACCTGGTACACAGGTTCACCTTTGGATCCTGACCTTTGACTATGGGTTTGGGGTCAGAAGGTCAAAGGTCAAGGTTAACATTCCCTATGCTTTATTACTGTGCAGCAAGCCAAGTTAGGGTCACCAAATTTGGTACACAGGTTCACCCTGTGACCCCAAAGTGTGACTATGGTTTTGGGATTGCAAGGCCAACATCACAATGGCTTATAAACTATATATGTTTTTGTATTTTGTATACCTTTATTAATCCCAGAGGGAAATTCAGGGCATCCACCTGGATGGATGAGGCAGCCACGGTTCAGCGCCAATCCCTTCACCATTCACACCTAGGGCCACTTTAGAGTCTCCAGTTAATCTAACCTGCATGGCTTTGGCCTGTGAGATGAAACCGGAGTACCCGGGGTTAACACGGGAGGATGGGCTTTCATATTTTTGTCCTGCCACAGTAATTATATTGAAATGTTGAAAATTGCTCTCCATCAGTAAGTATTGTGATCTTCAAAGAAAATGGAGGCAGGGGATATTGCACTTGCCTCAGAGTGCCCTTGTTAATTATTGAAGCTAATTGTTTTGTATTTTTCCTGGGTTTCTTGAAATGCTCTGATTTAAAGCCGATCACGTTAAACTATTGAACTCTGCCCCTCCTCTTACGTCAGTTAGCCATTAACTGACTAGCGTCTAGCCTCCTTCTAGCTTGGATGAGCAGGGCTGGTTCACTGATCCACAGTTGATTGTGTATCTCGCATCACTCCGGCCCATCTCCCAACAATCTCGCTGGGATGTCACACCAAATTGCCAGCACCGTGCACTGGGTGACCCACCGAGAGCCGCAACCTGAGGCCACTGACGAAGCTGTCATGCCACGGGATCTCAAAGGGCAGGGTCTTGCGCCACAAAACTCCGCTCCTCTCCTCTCCTCTCCTCTCCTCCGGCGGCCGAAGGAGGAGGGCAGAAATAGGGAACTCTGTGGTTTGTTTGGACTTTTTTTCGGTTTTCTACTACTGGCCGCATTTTCAGTTTTTGTTTTTTTGTGTGGAGGATGGCGACCTTGGAAATGCCACCTCCATCTATCCACCAGGGGGTGAGAATCGTTCCCCCGGACAGCAGCGTTACTGCGGAGGAGGTGCTTCTGGCCGTGGCCGAGTAGGTGGGCCATGATGCGATCTGCTTTGTGTCCCGAATGAATAGAGCTGTAGTTGTGTTTCTGGCTGCTGAAGAGGATGTCCACACCCTGATTGTAAGCGGTGTTGTTATCGGGGAAACGTATGTACAGGTGTCCCCCTTATCTGTCCCATCAACGCGAATCACAGTCTCAGGTGTTCCACCTTTCATCACTGATGAGCAGTTGGCGACGGAGCTCCGCAGATTTGGGAAGTTTGTGGGCCCGTTTACAACTCTGACTTTGGGATGCAAGGAGACCAAGTTAAAACATGTGAAATCACTCAAGCGACAGGTGTTCATATTTTTGGACTCGCCAACTATGACCCTGGAAGTGTCCTTCCGGGTCAAACACGGGGACGGCTCCTATATGGTGTATGTGAGCTCAGGACAATTAAGTGTTTTGAATGTGGAGACGTGGGCCATAAACGGTTCGCTTGTCTGCACAGGCAGCGGGCGGAGGGCCCTGATGGAGCCGCAGATGGTGCCGGCAGCAAACCCTCCGCTCACGCCGCAGCTGCGGACGGCGGCGCGGCCTCCGCTCCCACCGCTGCTGCGGACGACGTTGCAGGGTCTTCCGCCGGTCCTGCTCCGGAGCCTGCTGCTGTGTCTGTAGACGGCCTGGCTGTGGCGCCCGCGGCCCAGCTCACGGCCGGGAGCGTCGCTGGTGATGGCGCCCAAAGTGTCACTGATGGTGCGTCACAATCATCTCGCTGTGTGACATCAGCGGCTGTGCCTCCGGAAGCTGCTACCGTTTCGGAGCAGGAGACGGAGCACCGAACTGATGGTGCGTCAGAATCTCGCTGTGTGACATCAGCGGCTGTGCTTCCGGAGGCTGCTACCGTTTCACAGCAGGGGACGGAACAGCGACAGTCAGCTGCTGTGGGTGGCGTCCAGGAAAATGTGGCCCATGATGAATCCACTGGCCCAGGAGAACCAAACTGTCAGCAGAGTTGTGCTGACGAGGAAATGGAATCTGATCCCCACACTGTGTCTAATACTGAGTCTATTGAGGCAAAATGCAGTACAAACACGAGTTTGTATTCACTGGAAGAAATAAATGCTTTTCTGGATGAAACCTATAACAAGGCCATTAAAGTCACTGACTACTTCAGTGACACTGATAAATTCATTAAGTCTGTTGATGTGCTAAGACGGCAGGTTGGTCTTGACCTCCTGGATGAAAGGAAATGTTTTTGCCTCAAGAAACACCTGACAGCCCTGCGTAAAGCAGCAGGGAGAACAGGGCTCAAGCTCGCCCGACAGGAGGAATAAATGGCTGTCGTTCCTCTGCCTGTTTTACACATTTTTGGAATATTGTTTGATCAGACTTTTATATGACGTTTCTAATTGACTGTAATTGACTGTCACGGAACTGGATCTTTACCTGCAGGGCATGGATGCCCCAACGTTTTCATTCTTTCGACAGTCTGGACGAGCCTGCTGCGAAGATGACTTGCTTGAAAATCCCGCATGGTCTAAGGACTACAATCCATCTGAGATGAGGAAAATGTCTCTGGGACGTGCAACGGAACTGGCTGTGGCCGCACAGCACTATCTCTGCTGCCGGAGGAAGGGGACTTGGCCTGGCTTAAGAACTGGGGGCCTCTGGCTCATCTTTGCACGGACTACGAGGAAGACTCGCACTACTGCCACTGGCAATGTGGAATAGGTGGACTGCAAGGCATACTCTGTGTTGTGTGTGGGGGGGAAGACTTATGTTTACACTTTTTCCAATGTGAGACACTTGGTGGAATGAGATTGGTGCTCTTACATTTTCTTGAATTGTGCAATAAAGGCATTTTTTAAAAGTCGAAAGTCTCCTCTCCTCTCCTCTCCTCTCCTCTCCTCTCCTCTCCCACAACTAGCTAAAAGATGCCCCACCCCAAAGTGGCTCCCCTACATTGCCTGCAAGAGTGGAGTGGAGTGGAGTGGAGTGGAGTGGAGTGGAGTGGAGGTCACGCGGAGCCCCGGAGGATGCTGGGGGAGCTGGCTGTGAGAGCTAGCAGCCAGCAGCTGGCGCCAGTGACCTACTGCAGGATCACGGCAAATCCACTGGGTGACGGACCGGAGTGACGCGAGGTATGTTGTGGACTGTGAACTGGTGAACCATTTGGTAACAAGGATAGTTATTAGGGTGACTAAGATCTGAAGAAAATAATATAATCTGCACTTGGTTCAAGCTTCCTGGTACCAGTGTTAGCTTGGGGGTAATAGCTCAGGGGCTAAGAGGCTACCTTTAGCACCCCTTCCATCTACATGACAGACAGCTAGGCAGGCCAAAAACAGAGCAGTGGGCGGGTCTGAAGGCCGGTGGTGGGTTGGCTTTTTCTAATCCTGATATTAACGATTTAGACAGAAGAGTCAAAAATGTTTCTGGGAGAGAAAAATAAGATAAAGGCTCTCTCTCTCTCTCTCTGTGTGTGTGTGTGTGTGTGTGTGTGTGTGTGTGTGTGTGTGTGTGTGTTTCCAGAGAATTGGCTGTTTTGAACATTTTTTGATAATTAGATGACCAGTACACTTATTTCAGACAGTTAAAACCTACAAACACACCATTTTTCAGTCAGTGACCCCTTAAAGCAAAACAGTGGTTCGGATTTAAATTCACTGCAGCTGATATAATGCTTTGTGTTATACTGACAAAATGCAATGGTATACTTCTCAAATTGGGATGGTTCCTACATGAGTTCTGTATCACTTAAGTTTTAAACAGTATGTCTCTAATTGGTCATTTGAGCTAAGAAACAAAAATTGACAGTGAAATTTGAATTAGAGAGTCGATGTTCATAGCTGCCGAGATGGCACTGAAGCAGTGCTTTTGTCTATGTAGGTATTTTAAAATACTTGGATTTATGGCTGTGGTTGGTTTATTATTATTATTATTATTATTATTATTATTGAGACAGAAGTGACTATGTTTGTCTATTTTATTCTGTCAATAATAATAATAATAATAATAATAATAATAATAATAATGATAATGATAATAATAATAATAACGGATTCGATTTATATGGCGCTTTACGTGTCGTGACATTTCAAAGCGCTTATAGTGAGTCCACTATTCATTCACTCCACAGGCAATGGTAGTGGTAAGCTACTACTGTAGCCACAGCTGCCTTGGGGCAGACTGACTGAAACATGGCTGCCAATCCATGCCAACGACCTTTCCAACCACTACCAAGCATTTATACACATTGATACCCAGTGTCATGGACACTGGAGGCAAGGGGGGTAAAGTGTCTTGCCCAGGGACACAACGGTAGGAGGAAATGTTATGATAAATTACATATTGTCCATAGTTTACTTGTGAGTAATTGGAAATGACTCCAAAATTTTTTTTCTTTAAATTAGTTCCAAATATACCTTAAAGGGATTTTCAAAAATATTCTTAACGGTAAGCAATTTGGTTGCAGTTTGTCAGTCTGTGGTTTATTTAAGGTTGTGTACTAAACGCCACAAATTACAAATACAGCCAGAATGTCACGAGCCGAGCCGGCTTGGCCTTCCCCAGCTCAGCCTTGATCTCTATGTTCAATTCAATTCAACTTTATTTATGTAGCGCCATTTCACAACAACAGTCATCTCATAGCACTATCAACTGTAGGGGGAACCCCCACAGTTGCAGAAAGACCCCAGCAATCAGACGATCCCCTGTGAGCAAGCACTTGGCGACGGTGGAGAGGAAAAACTCCCTTTTAACAGGAAGAAACCTCCAGCAGAACCAGGCTCAGGGAGGGGCAGTCAACTGCTGAGACTGGCTGGGGGGTGAGGGGATAGAGAAGAAGAAAAGAACAGACATGTAGAGAGCAAACAGCACGATGGGGACTCAATCTATGGGAGAGAACAAACAAATGTTAATGACCAACAAAAAAAATATTTCACAGAGAGTGAGGAAAGGAGTGAGGCCCAGTGCATTACTGGAGGTCCCCCGGCTGACTAAACCTATTAGCAGCATAACTAAGGGAGGGTTCAGAAACACATGATCCCTCCCTAATTGTAGGCTATATCAAAAAGGTAGGTTTTAGCCCTATTCTTAAAAACAGAGATCGAGTCTGACTCCCGAATCCCGATTGGCAGCTGATTCCACAGGAGAGGAGCTTGATAACTGAAGGCTCTGCCTCCCATTGTACTTTTGGAGATTCTAGGTATTACAAGTAATCCAGCATTTTGGGAGCGTAGTGCTCTGTTAGGATAATACGGTAGTATCAGATCTTTTAAATAAAAAGGAACCTGATTGTTTAGAGCTTTGTAAGTAAGAAGAAGGATTTTAAACTTAATTCTAAACTCTATGGGAAGCCAATGAAGGGAGGCCAGAACCGGAGAGATATGGTCTCTCTTTCTAGTACCTGTTAAATCTCTTGCTGCAGCATTTTGGATCAGCTGAAGACTTTTTAAAGATGTTTTAGGACAGCCTGATAATAAAGAATTACAATAATCTAATCTCGAGCCAACAAAAGTGTGGATCAGTTTCTCAGCATCACTCTGAGACAAGATGTTCCTAATCTTGGCAATATTACGCAAATGATAGAAGGCAGTCTTAGAAACAAATTTAATATGTGAATTGAAGGACAAATCCTGATCAAAAATAACTCCAAGGTTCCTCACAGAGCTATTAAGAGAAAGAGTAACCACATCCAAACTGAAAGTTTGATTTGGAAAGGAATTTCTAAGGTTTTTTGGACCAACAAGAATGACTTCAGTCTTATCTGAATTTAATAGCAGGAAATTACAAGTCATCCAAGCTTTGATTTCCTTAAGACAGGCTTCTAACTTGGCTAATTGATTACTATCATCTGGCTTCATTGACAGGTATAATTGTGTGTCATCTGCATAACAATGAAATAACGGAAGCATATATAAACTAAAAAGAGTAGGGCCTAGCACAGATCCCTGTGGAACTCCATGACTAAGCTTTGAGTTGAAAGAAAACTCATTATTTACATGAACAAACTGGAACCTATCAGATAAATAAGATCTAAACCACTGCAACGAAGTTCCATTAAGTTCAACATAGTGTTCTAATCTATCAAGTAGAATATTATGATCGATAGTATCAAAAGCTGCACTAAGGTCTAAAAGGACAAGTACAGAAACTAGTCCATTATCAGATGCAATGAGGAGGTCGTTAGTGACCTTTGCTAAGGCTGTTTCAGTACTATGATGGATTCTAAACCCAGATTGAAACTCTTCAAGTAAACCATTTCCCTGCAGGTGGTCAAATAATTGCGTAGCAACAACTCTTT
Organism: Pholidichthys leucotaenia; assembly: GCA_020510985.1. NCBI lineage: Eukaryota > Metazoa > Chordata > Actinopteri > Cichliformes > Pholidichthyidae > Pholidichthys > Pholidichthys leucotaenia. The sequence continues at coordinate 326,421,016 of CM035840.1, read as the reverse complement.
CTAAGATTTTTGAAATGAAAGGCAGATTAGAGATTGGTCTATAGTTAGCTAAAGCTCCTTGATCTAGCGTTGGCTTTTTGAGTAAGGGTTTAATTACAGCCGTTTTAAAAGCCTGCGGTACATGGCCTAAAGTTAATGAAGAATTGATTATATGAAGAATAAAGCTACCAATAAGTGGGAAGACTTCTTTAAATAACCTGGTAGGAATAGGGTCTAAAAGACAAGTTGAAGGTTTGGATGAGGAAACTATTTTGTCGAACTCACAAAGGTCGATTGGAGTAAACTCATCAAGACAGACATCAATAGAAGGAGTTGTAGTAGTTACAGTATTTAAGTTAACTGTGGGAAGAATCTGATTGATTTTATCTCTGATGGATGAAATTTTATTATTGAAAAAGTTCAAAAAGTCCTGACTAGTAAGCTCTAAGGGAATGCTAGGATTGACAGAGTCCTGACTCTTTGTCAACCTGGCTACAGTACTGAAAAGAAACCTGGGATTATTCTTGTTCTCTTCTATTAATGCAGAGTAATAACTCGTTCTAGCTTTTCTAAGAGATTTTTTATAAATTAAAAGATGATTTCTCCAAGCTAAATAGATTTCATCTAAATTAGTGGAGTGCCATTTTCTTTCTAATTGACGAGTCTTCTGTTTTAAGCTAGGAGTTTCTGTGTTGAACCAAGGAGTTAGAAATCTCTGATTAGACTTTTTCTTTTTTAAGGGGGCCACCAAGTCTAGAGTCTGATGCAGAGAAGCTGAAACACTATCCACCATGTTATCAATTACAGAAGGAGCAAGCTGTCTATAGCTTATTTCCGTTGTGTTGACACATGGCATAGAGGAAACAATATGTGGGTTTTGGTTTCACTGTTTATGTGCATTTTGTGTATTCTTGTACTGTACTTATCCCATTACCATAGCCACTGCCTGACTGGCAGCTGTTAGTCAGCCTCTGTGATCTTTTTCTTACGCTGCTGACAGTCTGTCGGTCCAACCACGCCCCCTCGCTCTCCTTAATTCCACCTGCTGTCCCAGCTCCGGTAATTAGCTTTCGTGCCTCGCCCAGGTGTTCCCAATTTGTGTGGCCAGCGGCATTTGGATTTAAGTGGCTCTTCGCTAGACAAACGCTGCTGGGTCATTGTACGAGTCACTCGCGTTCTCCAGGGTGTGACCGTCACATCAGGAAGGACTTGGATTATGCTGGCTGAGAGAATTGGACTATCTGGACTGTTCCTACTCGTGAGTAAACCGTTTGCGTTTCTCCGGTTGCTGCTACGCTGGACCAGAAGCGTTTCCCCCCTTGGAGTAATTCTGCTACGCTTCTGGAGGCGTTTCTCCCCGCAGCATAACCGCTACGCTTAGGCTGTTGCCCAGTTTGCATTCCTCCCGAGTAGCTGAATTCCCAGTAGTCTTCCCCGCTCTTCGAGCACATTCATATTGTGTTATGACCAACTTGTTCGTCTGTATTGTGAACTGTTTGTCAATAAATATGTTTGGTGAACTCCTGCATTTACTGTAAATCCTTCCATCCTTCTTCTTCTCCGTGTGCTATGGCAGAGCACATGGAGAGTTTGACACAGAATACATTTAGGAAAAACTAAAAATGTTCATTCTACATAACAAGCTAGTATAAGCACATAGGGCGATAGCAGCTCAGGTGATAGAGTGGGTCATCCAATAACCAGAGGGTTGGTTGCTTGAATCCCGACCCCCCCCCCCCCCAACCCGCCATCCTGCCAATGTGTCCATGGGCAAGACACTTTACCCACCTTGCCTTGCCTCCAGTGTCCGTGATGTTAGCATATGATTGTGTAAAAATGTTTGGTGGTCAGCGAGACCGTTGGTGCGGATTAGCAGCCATGTTTCTGTTAGTCAGCCCCAGGGTAGCTGTGGCTGCAGAGCTGGCGTACTACAATTAGTGTCTGTCTGGAGTGAATGAATTCATTGTAAACTCTTTGAGGTGACATGTAAAGCACAATATAAATCTAATCCATTATTATTAGTAGTACATAAATGATTGTGAATGAATTTGAATTGAATTTTATTTTATTTATTTATTTCGGATAGCACATTACAGGTTAAAAGAAACTGTATAATATAACAACAAGGTCAAATTAGACAAAGACTCCTTCTACTATACAATTCCACGTGAGTTATCCGAAATGGGTGATGGCTGAAGCCGCAGCTTATATTGCCCACCCATATTCCATCCAAGAATTCAAAGGAGAAAAAAGAGAAAACAAGACAAGAGCGATTACAATTTAAAACAAGGCTAAGACAAAATGTGACTGAGAGAAAAGAAAAACTGAGCTAGTCTAAGTTGAGCGGTTACTATTCAAAAACAAATCTAAGACAGTGTCACAAAGAAAAAAAGAAAAAACTAAGCTACAACACAACACAGGCTGGAAATGTCAATCCTTATGTGAGTTTACATGTCGTCTTGTAAATATGTTTGGAGTATTTCTTCCTTTAGTTTTTGTTTAAATTGTCCAAGCTTTGTACATGATTTTAATTCAGGTCCAAAATCGTTCCATAATCTGACTCCTTGCACTGAAATACAGTGTTGCTTGGTGGTTGTTCTCACTGTAGGCTTTTGAAATATACATGTTCCTCTGAAGTGATATCGTTTCTCCCTTGTTTGGAACAACTTTTGGATATTTGCGGGCAGTGATAGATTCTTCACTTTGAACATTATTATTGCGGTTTTAAAGTCAATCAGATCTTTCAACTTGAGAGTTTTTTGTTTAAGAAAAAGTGGGTTTGTTGGTTCCCTGTAAGCTGCTTTGTTGATTATTCTAATAGCTCTCTTTTGAAGCATAAAGAGTGGATATATGTTTGTTTTATATGTATTTCCCCATACTTCATTACAATATGTCATGTATGGGAGTATTAATGAATGATACAAGGTGTATAGTGTGGGTTGATTCAGCAAATTTTTCACTCTGTGTAATATTGCAATTGATTTGGATACTTTACCTTTTATATAATTAATATGTGGCTTCCAACACAGTTTGTTATCAATTATTACTCCAAGGAATTTAGTTTCGGATACCCTTTCAATCTCTACACCATTTACACTGAGTTTGGGTACTGGGTAGTTGTGATGGTTGTTAAAGACTATAAATTTTGTCTTGCTTAAATTGAGCGTTAATTTGTTTGAATCAAACCACAGTTTCAGCTTTCCTAATTCCTTTCCGAGTGTATCCAGAAGTTGTTCCAAATTGTTTCCACTGCATAGCAGATTAGTGTCATCAGCAAACAATATTAAGTCCATTTTTTCTGAAACTTTACATATATCATTTATATACATATTGAATAATAATGGTCCCAAAACTGAACCCTGTGGGACTCCACAGGTGACCTTCAGTAACTCTGAGTTTTTGCTGTTAACACATGCAAACTGATATCTATTCTTTAAGTAATTACTTAACCAGGACAGTGCTACCCCTCTAATACCACAATTTTGTAGTTTCTTTAATAATAGATTGTGATCTACTGTATCAAATGCTTTTTTAAGATCCAGGAATACTCCAACTGAATACTCTTTATTTTCAATGGCTGTTGATATTTTTTCTGTAAATTCCATTAAGGCATATGCTGTTGTCCTTTTGTGTCTGAACCCATATTGCTGCTCACACAATAAATCATTCTTCAGTATGAAGTTGTCAATTCTCTCATAGAATATTTTTTCAAGTATCTTGGAAAATTGCGGTAATAGTGAAATTGGTCTGTAGTTGGAGAATTCCCCTCTGTCGCCTGTCTTGTAAATCGGAATTACTTTAGCTATTTTCATTGCATTGGGAAATATACCTGATTGGAGAGACAGGTTACAGATATACGTCAGTGGTTTCACTATGCATTCGATAACAGTTTTGACTAGTAGCATGTCAATACCATCGCAGTCAGTAGATGTTTTACTTTTGAACGATTTAACAATTTCAATGACCTCTCTTTCGTCTGTGTTCTTTATGAAGATGGTGTCTTTTACAGCAGTGTTATTGCATATTGTATCACCTGTAGGCGCCGTAGTGGGTATTTCTCGGGCCAGTTTAGGTCCAATGTTAACAAAAAAATTATTAAATTCATCTGCAGGTGAAGCTATATTCACATTTGGAGTCGATTTATTATTTTTTGGAATATTAGTTGGGTAGCTAGTATTTCTGCTTTTATTTCCAAGGATACTGTTGATTATTGTCCATGTATTTTTAATATTGTCTTTGTTTTTTTCCAGTTCTTTACTGTAATAGTCTCTTTTACTGCATCTTATTATATATGTTAACTTATTTTTGTATGTTTTATACCGTTGCTCTGCTTCTTTTGTCCTTTTCTTTATGGAAGCTTTATATAATAAATTTTTCTTTTTACACGCCTTTTGTAGTCCTTTGGTTAACCATGGTTTGTCAGCAAATTTGTGTTTAAGCTTTTTTTTAACTAATGGGCAGTTTTTTTCATAAAGAGTGGTTACAATGTTTATATATGTGTCATAGGCTTCATTTACATCTGTTACATAGACTTCTGTCCAGTCTTGCTTCAGCAAGTCCTCTTTAAAAGAACTGATTGTGTTTGGTGATTTGTGTCTGAACGATTTTGAGATTTTTTCTGGGTTGGGCCCCGTGTGGCCATGGATAAGTGCAAAGATTGGCAAGTGGTCGCTTATATCATTTATCAATAATCCACTTTCTATTTTCTTATCGAGAACATTGACAAACAGGTTGTCAATAAGTGTAGCAGAGTGAGCTGTGATTCTACTGGGATGTGTTATTGTGGGATATAGACTCATGCTGTACATAGAGTTCATGAACTCTGTAACTACATTTTGTTGATGTGGATTAAGTAGGTCAATATTGAAATCTCCACAAATTGCTACCATTTTTTTACTAGTAATATTATTGTACAGCTCGACTAATTTATCTCTGAATGTCTCAATGCAAGTTCCCGGCGTTCTGTATATGCAGCTTATGATTAGATTTTTTGTTTTGTCTAGGTCAATCTCAACAGTAACACATTCCAAAATCCCTGGTAGTTCTGAGGACATTTCATTTACAAGCTTACATCTATATAGGTCATCAATATACAGTGCAACACCACCACCCTTTTTTTGAGATCTGTTAATGTTAAACATCTGATATCCCTCTATTGCCATCAGGGGAGCCTGGTCTTCATTAAGCCAGGTTTCAGAGACTGCAATGGCTGTGAATTTTCTGTTTAGCTGTTTTAAATAGTCCTGAATCTGAGAAGTTTTTGTTAAGACTTCTGCTATTGAAGTGTATTATTGACAGTTTACCATCTAATTGCACTTGACTTTTGAATTGCTTTTCAGTGTAATATTCACAGTGGTTATGAATATTATTGAAAAAGTGGTTATCGGGATCAATATCATTCTCCATCTCTTGTGGTTTATGTTCAGCATAGTGGCATATTTTTAGAGTTTGAGTTTCCTCACTCTGTGTTTCATAGTCATTGTTCATTTGTATTTATCTAAGTCAGTAGCATCTCTGATCATTATACTTTTTGCTTGCTCAGGTGTTCCATTTAGTTTAATCCAAATTCTACAATTTCTTGTCCAGGTTGACTGTATCCTATTTTGTTTTTTTAGCATCCGTGCCTGCCGTGCTAATTCAGCGTTTTTTTTTGTCAGGTGTTCATTTAGGTAAACTTGAGTTTCCTTTAGTTTTTTGGCCTGCCTCAGTATGTCATTTTTCACCCTCCTGTTCACAAAGCGCATCACAATTGATTTCTTTGTTTTGTTATCTTTCTTCGGTAAAGCATAACAGGCTGAGATCGCATTGGCTTCTACCTTAATGTCTTTATCATTAAGGAACTGAAGCACTTGGTTTTCTAGGGACATTGATTCACTTATGGAAGCATGTTCACCACTCAGTCCTGTTGCGGCATGGGCGTACGACTGATATCTGATGAATGATGAATGTGTTTAATCACATCTGATGAATGTGTTTAAAAAAGGAAAAGAACTCACAAGAGTTTTGCATGCAGTTTGCTGCTTTGTATCTGCGAACAAGTCTTCAGAAAAAACACTATTTTCAATTTCTTTGTAACTTCATTTTTTTTGCTTATCTTTTGTATACATGCACAAACATGATTTTTTTTTTTTTTGCAGCTCAGTTTACAAGGGCAGTGAAGCTTGATTTACAACCGCATACTCTGAAATCATTTGTGAACACTATTTTACAAGTTCACAATCATATTGCCCCTAAATTCAACCCATATTCCTGGACTTTGCACAGTGATTGGTGCTTGCATCATGCAGATCTTCACATGCATGATCTTACATACATGTTTATATATCTACATATTTATTCCATCTAGCTACAATGCTCCGCACTGTGTGTGTTTATATATTTACATATTTATTCCATCTAGCCACAATGCTCCGCACTGTGTGTGTTTATATATCTACATATTTATTCCATCTAGCTACAATGCTCCGCACTGTGTGTGTTTATATATTTACATATTTATTCCATCTAGCCACAATGCTCCGCACTGTGTGTGTTTATATATCTACATATTTATTCCATCTAGCTACAATGCTCCGCACTGTGTGTTTTTATATTTACATATTTATTCCATCTAGCTACAATGCTCTGTACTGTGTGTGTTTATATATCTACATATTTATTCCATCTAGCTACAATACTCCGCGCTGTGTTTATATACTCATATATTTATTCCATCTAGCTACAATGCTCCGCACTGTGTGTCTATATATATATATATTTATATTTATATGTACATATGTATACTTGCTGCTCTTGTTTTTTCTCTTGCCTTCTGATTGTTACTCTGAGTGTTGCTATCCCTGTGCTGTTGCAATCCTGGAATTTCCCCATTGTGGAACTAATAAAGGCTTATCTTATCTTATACTCTTCACCTCACCCTGTCCAGCTTCTCTTTTCTAGGAAATGTGCTGTTTGAATTTGGTGAGTAGGGATCAGTTCATAGGTGTGTGCATTTTTTTTTTTTTCCCTGTGGGCATTAATAACATATACCCCCCCTCCCACACACACACACACACACACATGCACACACGCATGATGTTAAAGATACACTCTGGTGGATATATGCACGGTCGTCCAGGATAAAGACTGAAACTACATTGGTCCTTAAAAGCAGTTTAATGGTAAAACTCATCTTAATTTGGGTCAAAACAGCTGGTTAAAAAATGCTAACTAGCCTGGAGGGTAGCTTTAGTTAGGCCAGAGAGCCCTGACTGGCTCAACACTACTGACATGCATAGTTACGTCATCGAAAACACTCCATCTAAACTCACCTTTTTTCAGGGAGCAGGGCTTAAGTGAAACTTTACAGCAAAAAACAGAGACATGAGACATTTGAGTGATTTCGCTCTTGATATGTCTTGTAAATCATAAAAAAAGCATGTTAATGGGGGAAAACAAAATTTTTGGCAGTGTCACTTTAACTTAGGTTATGTTAACTCATAACCATGTAACTTTGGCAGCAGAAATTTATTTTTATTTATTTGCTTTAATTTTATTTTAACATTAAGAATACATTGATATTTTCAAGGGCAGCTTAAAAAACATAAACCTTGACAAAAAAGAAGGGGCTTAAGGGAAATATCAGTAATATAAAAAAAACAGCAACACACATCCATAAATATTTCAGCACTCTGATCGCAGCTTGTTTGTTAATGTTGGAATTCATCCCACTAACAACGTTCCCTAGTGTATCCATTGACTGTTCACATGTTAACTTGGCCTTCTTCTTTTAGATTGGTGGTTGACAGCCAGCTTACAGGTGCATTACCGCCACGTACTTCACTCTATATCATCACTCTATCATGTATGAGCGGATGCGCTTTGCAAGAAGTCCTGTCCCTATTAATCCCATCAGGTCTTTCTTGGGTGTATATAATTAATATGCGACCAAAGCTGGCTTACACTGCTTTTCCTATCTCTTAGATCAAAAGGGTAAAGAATCAGCAGCCATGAAAGCAGATTTGCTGAGGCCAGAGATATGAAACGATACATCAATCAGCTGATTGTTGCGAAGAAACAGTGTGAAAAACACATTTGCCTGCTCGGTGGGCCAAACTATGGGAACAAGGAGGATGGAGGAGATGATGATGGAGATGAGCCACAAAGTCAGAAGGTGAATAAATAAGAGCTCTGGCACAGCTGCTTCCGTCATTGTGATGCTGTGGATTAAAATAAACTCACATGGATTACTGATATCCTTTATTCTCACATCATTCAGATTCTCCAGTTTGAAGAGATTCTGTTTAATCCAGGCTACAGGGAACATTTCAGAGTTTACATGGAGAGGGTCGATAAGCGAGCACTGATATGTTTCTGGGAACTGGTGGCAACACTGAAAACTGCCAATAAGGTAACGAGCACACATTCCACAGTATTGAGACCAACACTGTTGCTGTTTGGAGTGTTGGGCCTTAAAGTAGAAACACCCTAAGCTTTTCCATGTTATGTTTCTCTATGTATGCCAAGAGTTTGAAAGTGGCAGGGTTTAGCAGCAGGTAGCATGTAGGCTGTTAATATTCCAGAGGTCTTTTCTGTCATGTGTCTGGGGGCTTTTGTCACCCCAGACCCCAGACACAGGCTATTGTTGTATTATGTTTCCCTCTTTTGCCTGCGCGTTTCCATCCATCTTCTTCCGCTTAATCCTTTTCGGGTCGCGGGGGGGCTGGAGCCTATCCCAGCATCTTTGGGCGGGAGGCAGGGTACACCCTGGACAGATCGCCAGTCCATCGCAGGGCCAACACAGAGAGACAGACAACCATTCACTCTCACATTCATACCTAAGGACAATTTAGAATCCCCAGTTTTGATGCCAATTAACCTAACTTGCACATTTGTCTAAGTTTATTCTGTGTGCCTGTCTCTGTCCCTCTCTCTCGCCAGGCACTTCCCACTGGCTGCTCAGCCTGCCGCTGCAGTAAGCAGCCTATAATCAGCGCACCTGCAGCAGCTACACACCTGTATTCTCTTATGTCATTAGTTCTCTCTGTATTTATACTTTGTTGTTTGATTACTTGTTGCTGCGGTGTTAGTCAATTCCTTGTGACTAGTCACTATCCTGTTTGACTACGTTGGTGCTGTTTCCCCGGAGCTCAGCCTGGCTCAGGCACTCACTAAGTAAGTCTCCTTTTTCCCTATTTAAGTTCATGTTTTGTTGTTCTTGTTGTTCTTGGTTCCAAGGTTGTTATAGCCAGGAGCGGCACTGGGGTTAAGCTCCCAGTGCTCATAAAATGCTCCTTATGGCGTGCGTCTCGAAAAGCCTCTGACAACTAAGTCCAACTCCTAGCCTGCCCGTGTGGTTTAGTCTCTAAGCCCGGCGGAACTGCTTTTACTAATAGGAGAAGGGGTGAGGGCGGATCTCTGGTGCCCTAAAACCAGATGCTTCGGGTAGATGGTGGCTCGTCAACCTGGGAAGGTAGCCCATCTAGGGGAAGGTAAACCCTGATTTCAAACCTCCGCTGCCTTGCGGCATACCCGGTCACGGGAAAGGCTTCGGGAGTCAACCCTGAGGAAAAATCTGGAGTCGGAGCCCCTAAGGCAGTTCTATGTTGTGCTCAACATCGTTCTGGCAGCTCCTGCAACGGCGCTGGTGCCAAACTGTAGCAGCCCTGCTGTTCCTTTGGATTCATCAGTAACGTGGAGAGGGGGGACATGCTGCATGGGCAACATCTTGTCCTCCATATCGTCCTGCCTAGGCTTGAATCCTACCAACACCCAACGCTGGAAGGTAGAACACCGGATCACTGGAGAGGACACTCCAGCTTCGCCTTTGGCGTAGACAAAACACGGGGAATTACAGTTACCGGTTATAAAGCCACTGCTCAATTGGTGTAGAGCATGGCGCCAGGGGTTGTTCCCGACGGTGAGAGGGATCATCGGATCTCACTGGACAGCTACCGCCCGCCTCAAGCTGGGCAGCCCCCAGCCAATAAGGTGTTGTCCCACCACAGCTTGCTTTCCTCATTGGGTGCATGGGGATGAGGAGAAGTCCGAACAGCAGGCTGAGAACCTTCGCACCAGGCAAGACAATTAAACAAAAGAGACCAACTCTAAAACTGGGAACTTGGAACGTCCGCACTATGATGACAGGACTCGCTGCTAACCTCAAGGACATCATCGACACCAGGAAGACTGCCATCATCAATAATGAGCTGAAGAGACTGGGAGTGGATATCTCCACTCTCCAGGAAACACGGTTGGCTGACGCAGGCACACTGAGAGAGAAGGACTACACGTTCTACTGGCAGGGAAAGGGCAGTGACGAACACAGGGAACACGGAGTGGGCTTCGCAGTGAAGAACACCTTGCTGAAGATGGTGGAACCGGGCAGCACTGGCCCTGCACGACTCCTCACCCTCCGCCTGAACACCACTCAAGGCCCAGTCACCCTCGTCAGTGTGTATGCCCCAACACTGACAGCCACACCAGAGGCAAAAGACGAGTTCTACGAGAATCTCGCAACAACTGTCAGGATCATCCCCAACTCTGAACAACTCATTCTCCTTGGAGACTTCAATGCCAGAGTGGGTGCTGACCACGACTCCTGGCCCTCCTGTCTTGGACCTTTTGGCGTGGGCAGAATGAACGACAACGGACAGCGGCTGCTCGAGTTCTGCACATATCACGATCTGTGCATCACAAACTCGTTCTTCAAGACCAAGCCCCAACACCAGGTTTCCTGGCAACATCCGTGCTCAAAGCACTGGCACCAGCTGGACTTGATCCTGACCAGGCGCACCTCACTGAAGAACGTGCTAATCACCCGTTCGTACAAGAGTGCAGATTGCGACACAGACCATTCATTGGTATGTTGCAAGGTCAAGCTGCAGCTGAAGAAATTCCATCGTGCTAGACAGCCTGGAAAGGCACGGATTGACACCAGCAAGATGACTCAACCAGAACTTGTTGAGCAGTTTGCCTCCACCTTTGAGAAGGAACTTGGTGTATCACAAGAAGGAGAATCTGCAAAGCAGAAGTGGGAAGAGCTGCGAAACACCATCCACCGCACAGCCTTGGCTACCTTTGGGAGGAAGACCTCGAAGTCACAGGACTGGTTTGATGCCAAGTTGACCGAGATGACCCCCATCATTGAAGCCAAACGCTCAGCACTTGCTGAGTAAAAGAAGTACCCAAACGAGAAGAATCCCCAGATTCTCAGGGCTGTGAGAAGCAAAGTTCAGCAGACTGCTCGGCGTTGTGCCAACAAGTACTGGACTCAGCTCAGCCAAGACATTCAAACCGCTGCCATAACAGGGAACATCCATGGTATGTACGATGGCATCAAGAAAGCACTTGGTCCGGCTCAGAGCAAGACGGCCCCCCTCAAATCCTCCACTGGGGAGATGATCACAGAAAAGAACAAGCAGATGGAGAGATGGGTGGAACACTACTCCGACCTCTACTCCAGACAGAACATCGTGACACCATCAGCCCTTGATGCCATCGACTGCCTGCCATCCATGGACGAACTTGATGCCGAGCCAACCATCGAGGAACTCAGCAAGGCCATTGATAGCTTGGCCGCTGGCAAGGCACCCGGCAACGACGGCATACCCCCTGACCTGATCAAGCACTGCAAGACCGCCCTACTGCTGCCATTGCATGACATCCTCTGCCAGTGTTGGAAAGAAGGTGCTGTACCACAGGACATGAGGGACGCCAAGATCATCACCCTCTACAAAAACAAAGGGGAGAGAAGCGACTGCAACAACTACAGGGGCATCTCCCTCTTCAGCGTTGTTGGCAAAGTCTACGCACGAGTTGTTCTCGTTTGTCTACAGAAGCTTGCCGAACGTGTCTACCCCGAGTCTCAGTGTGGCTTCCGCGCTGAGTGATCGATGGTAGACATGATATTCTCCATCCGCCAACTCCAGGAGAAATGCAGAGAACAGAACATGCCCCTGTACGTCGCCTTCATCGACCTCACCAAAGCGTTCGATCTGGTCAGCAGAGAGGGCCTTTTCAAGATCCTGCCAAAGATAGGATGCCCACCAAAGTTGCAAAGCCTCATCGAATCATTTCACGCCAACATGCAGGGGATAGTGCAGCACGATGGCAACGTCTCAGAGCAATTCAACATACGCAGCGGAGTGAAACAGGGCTGTGTACTTGCGCCAACCCTCTTTGGGATTTTCTTTGCTATGCTCCTGAGGCATGCCTTCAGCACAGCAACAGAGGGAATCTACCTGCACACAAGATCTGACGGCAGGCTTTTCAACCTCGCCCGCCTGAAAGCCAGAACCAAAGTACGTGAGGCTCTAATCAGAGACATGCTGTTTGCAGACGACGCTGCAGTCGCAACCCACACACAGCAGGAGCTTCAGACTCTGATGGACCGCTTCTCCCAGGCATGCAAGGACTTCGGGCTTACCATCAGCCTGAAGAAGACTAACGTCTTGGCGCAAGGCACGGAAGCACCACCAACCATCACCATCGACAACTACGAGCTGGAGGTCATGAATAAGTTCACGTACCTGGGGTCCACGATCAGCAACAACCTCTCCCTTGATACAGAGATCAACAAGAGGATTGGAAAATCAGCCTTCACACTCGCTCGCCTCACCACACGAGTGTGGGAGAATCCCAAACTCTCTGTCAAGATGAAGATGGCAGTGTACAATGCCTGCGTCATCAGCACACTGCTCTATGGGAGTGAGACGTGGACAACATACGCCCGGCAGGAAAAGAGACTGAACTCCTTCCACTTGCGCTGCATTCGCCACATCCTGGACATATTCTGGCAGGACAAAGTGCCCAACACAGAAGTTCTGTCCTGCGCCAGCCTTCCCTCCATGTTCACTCTACTCAGGCAGCGCAGGCTCCGCTGACTAGGCCACGTTCACCGTATGGAGGACGGCAGAATCCCCAAAGACGTCCTCTACGGAAAACTGGCAACTGGCAGGAGAGACATTGGCCGCCCACAGCTGCGCTTTAGAGACGTCTGCAAGAGAGACATGAAGTCCCTGGAGATCAACACAGAGTGCTGGGAGGACCTTGCAACGGACCGCTCCAAATGGAGAGGCACCCTGACCAGACAGCTCAAGGCGGGTGAAGAGAGACTGACTGTTGCAGCAGATGAAAAAAGGACGCGCAGGAAGAACCGCCACAGACCCAGCAGCACGGAGACCACCCACAAGTGCGACCTGTGTGACAGGGACTGTCATTCGCGCATCGGCCTGTTTAGCCACAGGTGGTGCTGTTCCAGCAGAGTAGATGTTTAGGATTCTCTTCCATGGTCATCATAGCCCGACGGAGGCCGACAGGATTTGTTGTTCTTCCTCCAGAGGTCCAGTCTGACCCTGGGGCATGACGTGGACTCCAACCTCCTAGCCTAGTGGTGTAGCCTGTGCTGCTTAGCCTCAAATTGACTGTTTGTGTTGGACGCTTTTGTACTGTCTTTTTGTACCTTTTTGTTTAATGAACACACACTTCACCTTGCATGTGGGCTCCTCTCCCTATATGACATTTTCATATTTTTAAAAGGAGCAGACAGACATTAAATTTAAATGGGTTTTAATTTTGATCCTGAGGAAAAAAAAAAAAATTCCACACCACTGCTGCCAGTTTTGTCCTTCATACCTTTACACCCCTTGACTAAACGGCAACATCTAGGGAACATTTTTTTTTTTTTTTTGGAGCAGACTAGACTGGATAACACGCCATGAAAAATGTTTCTGATTACAAAAATACTTTAGAATAAGATGACCGCACTGATGAGTACAGACTGCATAGAGTTAGCAGGGCTGGGAATCTATAACTCAAAAATGACATTTGCCTCTGGTGGTTGGATCTTTTCATGAGTGAAACTGCTGTACAGCAGGGACAATAACTATTGAACATGTCACCATTTTTCTTATTAAATTATTTCTGATGGAGCCATTGACCTGAGATTTTCACCAGATATCATTAGCAACCCAAGTAATCCATACATACAAAGAAATCAACGCAACTGTGTTCACAAAAAAGCTATATTTATTAAAGTGGAATGACATAGGGAATAAGTATTTAACACACCTGGTGAAATTTAGTAGAAAAGTCTTTGTTGGTAATAACAGCTTCCAGACACCTCCTATATGGAGAAACTAGGTACAGGCATTGCTCAGGAGTGATTTTAACCCATTCTTCCACACAAATTGTCTTCAAATCTTGGAAGGTTTTGTGGGTGTTGTCTATGAACTCTGATCTTCAGTTCATTCCATAGATTTTCAGTTGGATTCAGGTCAGGTGACTGGGCCATTCTAGCAACTTTATTTTCCTTCTCTGGATCCAGTTGAGTTTCCTTTGCTGTGTGTTTGGGATCATTGTCTTGCTGAAATGTCCACTCTCGTTTCATCTTCAGCATCTTGGCAGATGACAACAGGTGCCTCTGTACATTTGTCCATTCATTTTTCCTTCAATTATATGAAGTCTGCCTACACTATGTGCTGAAAAACACCCCCACACAATGATGCTCCCACCTACAAACTTCACAGTTGGTATGGTGTTTCTGGGCTGGTGTGCAGTGCCGTTTTTACCTCCAAACATGCTGTATGTTGCGGCATCCAAAAAGTTCAGTTTTGGTCTCATCTGACCAGACTATATTCTCCCAGTAATTTACTGGCTTGCCCAAATGTTGTGCAGCAAACTTTAAAAAAGCTTCAACATGCTATTTCTTCAGCAATGGAGTCTTTCGAGGTGAGCGGACATAGGGCCCATGTCGGTTGTTGAATGTATTACTTGTTTTCTTTGAAACAGCAGTACCTGCTAACTCCAGGTCTTTCTGGTGTTCTCCACGAGGGGTGTTTGACTCTTGGATAACTCTTCTGATAATTCTTTTGACTCTTCTCTCAAATCTTGCGAAGAGCTCCTGTTCATGGCTGGTTTATGCTAAAATGATCATTCCACTTCTGAATGATGGCTCCAACAGTGCTCACTGGAACATTCAGCAGTTTAGAAATGTGCCTGTAATCAATGCCATCATTATATTTTGCAACAATAAGGTTGTGAAGGTCTAGAGAGAGCTGTTTGCTTCTACCCACTGTGAGTTCTTTGTGGTGTGACAATCTGATATTCACAGACCCTTTTAAAGGCTATCAATCAGCAGTTAACAAGCTGAAATTAATTTGCACTGATGGGGGGATGGGATGGCTTCCTAAATTCTGATAGATTTCAGCTGTTTTCTTGGCTTTCTATGCCTTTTAGCACCTCTTTTTCTTAATGTGTTCAATACTTATTCCCTGTGTCATTCCACTTTATTAAATATAACTTGTTTTGTGAACACAACTGGCTTGATTTCTTTGTATTTATAGATTACTTGGGTTTGTATTGATATCTGGTGAAAATCTCAGGTCAGTGGCTCCAACAGAAATATGTTTAATGAGAAATGTTGACCTGTTAAACACTTATTTTCTCCGCTGTATACACAAGGCTCTTAAAATGGAAACAGAATCAGTTACTTGAATTGTTCATTTTTAACTGACATCAGTGCATTTACTCAAAAATTGCACATTTTGTATTTACTATTTTTAAATTTGGGCTTAAATATAGTTGCAAGGTTCTGTCTTAGTCTCATAGTTTACAGTATTGATATTAAAATTTTTATTTAAAAAAAAAAAAGTTGAGTGTGTTCTTGCCAGAATGAAGTGCCCCAAATTGTTGGGGAGATCTCTCAGAAGTTCTTTGTGGAGAGCAGAGATTCCAGTGGAGAAGTTTCTTCTAAAGGAGATTCAGCAGAGTCTGTTGGGAAACAGAGGAACACAAGTCTTTGTCAGACTTCAAGAACAGGTAT
This sequence comes from Pholidichthys leucotaenia, assembly GCA_020510985.1. Lineage (NCBI taxonomy): Eukaryota > Metazoa > Chordata > Actinopteri > Cichliformes > Pholidichthyidae > Pholidichthys > Pholidichthys leucotaenia. The sequence goes on along the minus strand of CM035840.1, from coordinate 326,405,235 downwards.
GGGCTATTTCTATTAATCTGACTGCAACTATCTCGAGCTTTAGAGAATGATAATGGAGTGCAACCTAATATCAACATGATACTACTTCCTGATTGTCTGAAAATTTAGAATTGCTGAAAAAACTAGTTCCCTCTTCATAAACTAGTTACCTTGTGTATTGTTTAATATAATCAGAAAACGGTGTGGTGTGTGTATTGTGTGGATTACTTCTGTATTTGTAGAGAGCAGTATCAGTCATGAATTTAATCATAAATAGTGCTGGGAATAGATTAAAGAATTTTTAACTAGTTAACTGCAGTTCATCACTGAAGAACTGGGGGTAGGGGTGGAGTGAGCGTGGATAGGCACAATACATATATTTTTTTTTTTTTCAACACATACAGATCTTCACCTCAGTAAGTTTTAGAACACGGTCAGTCTGCCTGCCATGGCAATCAGCCTTGAGACCATAGCTTGACACCACTGCTTTGAGAGCTCTTATTGTGCAAAAATCTGGAGTCTGTCAACTTGATATTGGCAGTGCTTTCCTTATTTTGGAGTGATGAATAAGGTTTGTGGTGTGAGACTCACTCCCAGAGAGTGAGAGCTGGCAACACTGATGTAGTGTTTCTATCCAATTGTATCCTGGCCTGATACTTTATTCATTAATTTTGCCTAAATTTACTAATCCAGTGGAAATATTCAAAAAAATACCATACTGCTGATGCTCATTTAATTCCATTGGGCTGATAATATAACATCATAAACTTTAAATGTCTTATCCCTTAATAGTAGCTTAGAAACCTATGGACTGGTGAACTCAAAATAATGATAAAAAAAAAAAATCAGCTTTTGGACAGTACTCCACTTAATTTTGTTGGTGCTATTCATGCTGCATTTCCCCTCTAGATCGCTTTGGTCCGTGTATGCTTTGGATGAACCCGGCGCGCATGTAGCACTGTACATGCTCACTTTTCATCTACCCAGGCCAAGTGGTTGACTAATGTGCATAACCATCATTTGTAATTTCACTCCCACCCTACAGGTACCGCCAATGCGCTGACCTGCCAGGATTTTCACCAACGAAGAAACGCGAGAGCAACGCAAATCAACAACAATGGCATCATTTAACCGTCACCGAGAGGAAGAGGAGCTGCTGTTACTATATTCTGCAGCAGAATTACAAAAAGTGTTTATTCTCGTCTTCCGCCTCCTCATTGTCTTCTTGGTCTACTTTGTCTTGGTATGCTGTGTCGATATCGCCACCTCATGACTGGGCCGTTCAGTCTTGTGCATGCGCTTTTCAACGCGTTCAGGTCACGCGGTCACAAAATTTGGGCTGCATGCAGCCGTGCGCAGTAAAGCAAAAATGATGTAAATTTTGTCACACAAGGTTTCCAGTTACGCGGACAGCAGAGATGCAGCATTAATCCCGTGAAGTTGTCATGGTGAAAGACAGTAAAACGTAACAGGTTAATGGTGTTAAACAGTGAATATCTATATTTATTTTGTAGTAAATGTTTTAAATGAAATTGGTTTTCTGTATTAATAAATAATACCAGTCCAGAAGAAAGATGAGATGGCAGTGATGAGAGAAATACGAAGCTCTTTTCTCATTGCTCCATTTGTTAAGTATTTATTCTGTGTTACTGTTCATGTTGGAGCTCTTGCTTGTGTGGTACTGGATGACGCCCCCAGCTTCCGGTTCCGCAGTCTCCGGTGGCATAAGAGGGGCTGCTGGTAGAGGGATGGTCTCTTCCACTTTTCCTCTGCCAAGCGGCTGCATGTACAGTTGGGTGAACAGAGTCCAGTTTGTCTAAAATAGTGTTCAGCTCCACTCCTGGCCTCGTCCTTGTCTGCAAGTTACGACATAACATTTGATGATAAGAGAAACTCATGGAGGTGTGTGGAACACCAACTCGTCCATTCCTGGAGCTCCCGGGAGAGCAGCCTGGGCCGTGGCCTCATTGGTATGAGGCTTTCCAGACATACATGGTAGTGCTGGACCTGGGAAGAATGGAGAAACTGCAAGCTTGTGCATTAATTAGTACACAACCTGGGAATGAAGGGATGAAGAATTTTGGGCACGCGTGGAGATGCAGACACATATGAAGAAGTGGTTGAGTTAATGGCCCGGCATTTCAGAGTGCCAGACAACATCATCGTTATGTGGATTAAGTTCAGACAGTGCCGCCAACAGGAAGGTGAACAGATCCAGCAGTTCGTGTCGGACTTAAGACAGTTGGCCACTGAGTGCTGGTTCCGGCCATTGAAAGAAGAAATGGTGCACGACCAGTTGACGGAACATACCAACTGTGCCACAGTCCATTCCAAGCTGCTCACGTTCCCGGGGGAGTTGATGCTGTCGAGTTAGCGCTACAGCTAGAAGCGGCAGATAAGCTAACTTGGGAGCTAAACGACTGCCTTTCACGGGGAAGATCAAGATCCCCCATGGCCGCACAGGTAGTGGACCCGGACAGCGATAGGAGCTTCGCAGATGACGTGGAAGAGGTCAACGCTGTGCGGCTGAGGTCTGCCCTGGAGAAGCCGAGGTGTCTGGGTTGTGGGTCCACGAAGCACCGCCACAAGACCAGAGAGTATGCGATAAGAGGGAAGCGCTGTGGAAATTGTGGCTGTCTCCACTATTTCGCAAGGATATGCCAGTCAGGTGGGCAAGAGAGCCCCAACGGTGGTATACACAGTGTTCCTGAGTACCAATGGGCACACACACGCACTGCATGGTGATTCTGGATGGAGTTCCGGTACCAATGTTGGTCAATACAGGAGTGGAAAGTTCTGTGCTGAATTGGGCTACAGTCAGATAGTGTTTTCCTCACTACAGGATTGGAAGTTTCTCAGCACCACTTTGCGGCTATGGAGGAGGACGGTTGGCCAAGGTTAGATAGATTTATTTATTTGACAGGGACAGTGCAATAAACATAGACAATTAATCAATGACAATCAATCTGATGTGTTGCACAGAGTGTATAGCTATTAGCTAATTTGCAACTCTTGTCCCTGGATGGGCTTTAGAAAGGAGAAACAAGTAAAAAGAAAAAAAAAAGAAAAGAAAAGGAATACACAATAACCACATACATCAATGCAAAAAACATAAATACATTATAAATACACAATTATAAATATTATAAATATTATAAATACACAAATATAACAACCTGACACACATTTGCCTATTTCAGGCCTCCCTCCCTTCGTCACTCACTATAAACAAACACATTCATTCCTTCCCTTCATTCACTCTCACCCTGCAGACAATCATTTCATACATGGGTACATTCTTGTTTATTTTTCAGCCAGTTTTTAACCTTTTTAGTGAATGTTTTAAAGTCCGTTATTATTTTAATTTCATTTGGCATTGTGTTCCAGATGTGACTGCCCTTTATAGAGAAAGCTGTTTGTCCAAATGTGGTTCTGCGGTGGAATATTTTAGAGTTATTGTTAACAGAACTCCTGGTGGCTCTGCTGCTGTCCTGTCTTTGGATGAAACCAGCAAGTGGCTCAGGTGCTGATTTATGGAAACATTTGAAAGTTAATTTCAGTAAACAGAGGTCAATGAAACTCTCAAAACTCAATAGGTTGTATTTTTTTAAAATATTACAGTGATGCCACCTAATGGGCTTTTTGTCCAAGATTTTTAGGGTTTGATTATATAATGAACCTATATGTCTTATTGTGGAAGGGGCTGCTTGAGCCCAGACTGTCAAACAGTATGATATATGAGAAAAAAACCATAGAATGCATATACAGTACAGCAGGTTCGTAAGGTATGTAATATCTAATTAATTTAAAGCAGTTCAGATTTTTTTTTTACTGTTTTTGAAATTTTCTTTATATGAAGATTAAATTTGAGTTGAGGATCTAGTACAACGCCAAGGTATTTGAATTCTGTAACTAAACTGATGTCATGATCATGTATATTAACTTTAAAACATTGCAGGTTATATTTTTTGATTGAAAAGCACATTGAAACTGTTTTCTGAAGGTTCAGCAATAGATGGTTCTGGAGGAGCCACTCTTGGACATCAACCATACTTGTAGACAGCACATCTGCAGCCTGTACTGGAGTCTTGGTAGCTGTGTAAATAACTGCATCATCTGCATAAAGTTGGCATGTTGCAGCAGAGCAGTGTAGCGGCAAGTCATTAATAAAAATGCTGAAAAGTAAAGGACCAAGAATGGACCCTTGTGGGATACCCATACGGTTGTTTAAGAGTGAGGATTTATCCTGGTGAACTTTTACACACTGTTCTCTATTCTGGAGATAAGATGCAAACCAGTCTAATGTGTCTGGAGAGAAGTTAAAAGGTACCATTTTGGATAAAAGCAAACTGTGGTTTACAGTATCGAAAGCCTTTTTGAGATCTAGAAAAACAGCTCCTACCACATTACCCCTGTCCAAGGACTGTTTGACATTTTCAATAAGGCAACAATTTGCTGTTTCTGTTGAGTATCCTGGTCTAAAACCAAATTGATGTGGATGAAGAAGTTGACTGTCTTGTAAGTAGTCTATCAGCTGTGTAGCTACAACTTTTTCAAGAACCTTAGACAGGACTGGTAAAATAGAGATTGGGCGGTAATTGCATATATCGTCTTTACTGCCTGATTTATGAACTGGTATGACGACAGCTTTTTTCCAGCCAGAAGGAAATGTACTAGACCTAATGGAGAGATTAATGAGATGAGTCAGTGGTTTGATTAATATTTTGCTGTGCGTTTTGAGAAAGGAGATGCTCATGTTGTAGATATCATTAGTTTTTGAGTTTGACAGTGTTTTGACAATACCAGCAATTAACTCCTCATTTACCTCATCGATGTGAAAAGAATCTGTTGGAAGTATTGAATTTGTGTTGTTGAGCACATTTGGCGGCACAAAGTTTTTTGTTAAGTCTTCCACAGAGCCCACAAAATATGAATTAAATTCATTTGCCAATGTAGCCTTGTCACTGATGGTCTTGCCATTGATTCTAAGTTCCTTTACCCCCTTCTGAACATTTTTTTTATTACCTCCGCCAGGCCGAAAAGGCCAGGAGGAGGTTATGTTTTTGCCGGGGTTTGTCTGTTTGTTTGTCTGTCTGTCTGTTGGTTAGCAAGATAACTCAAAAAGTCTTGTACGGATTTCCATGAAACTTTCAGGCGTTGTTGGAAATGGTACAAGGAAGAACTGATTAAATTTTGGGGATGATCCGGATCACCGTCTGGATACAGGAATTTTTTAAAGCATTCTTTAACACCGTGACATACGGCTATTTTCAACATGTGCGCAGGCGCAATGGAGGGCGCTGGTCATCGCGTCTGACCAACATAAACTCCGCCTTCTTCAACGTTTTAGGCACAAAAGCACGTGGAAAACACTGTGCCTGTGTTTGCGCGACGCTGCAAAAGCTGAGACGGGCAGCTGCCCGCCGCCGGATTATTTGGCAGAAATTCCCCGGGCAGCCATAGGCGCTGCGCAAAAACCAGCTGCTTGGCAGCGTGCTGTGTGCCTGTGTTTGCGCAACGCTGCAAAAGCTCAGACAGCCAGCTGTCCGCCGCTGGATTATTTGGCAGAAATTCCCCGGTCAGCCATAGTAGCTCCGCAAAAAGAAGCTCTCTGCCGGGCAAGTTTCCAAATCATCTTTGGCCGCGGAGCGCAACCCCAATAAAGATAAAGATTACATGTACCACGAAGGTCGACTGCAAGCAAGATGTTTGTGTCTGTAAACATTCCGTCTTTTGGCGAGTTGATACGTAACGATGTTTACAGTTTGATGACAAGGTTGCTGCCATGTAACAATCATCTTATATCAGCAATTGTCAACTCGTCACTCACACTTCAGCATTTGGAAGTGGTGGCGTTCCATTTTATACTGAGTCCAGTATTGTATGTTATTGTTGTTACAAGACCGCCGACTGTCTGCTGATCTGTATATACTTTTATTTATTTATTTATTTATTTTCTACTCCTTTTAGTTCTGCATTTAATATGAACCCTGAGTTTGAAATAAACGTTTGATTTTTTAATAAAACCCACGCCAACCCGTCTACCTAATTGGCATCCGTCAGTGAAGCCCTCAGTGCTGCTTTCAGTGATCTAAAACGCTCACATAACCCATTGGCCTGTGGGTTGTACGCAGTTGTGTCATGACTTCTTTTGTTTTTTCTTTTGAATTCTTGGATGGAACATGGGTGGGCAATATAAGCTGCGGATTCAGCCATCACATATTTCGGATAACTTATGTTGAACTGTATAATCAGAGGAGCTATTGTCTAATTTGACCTTGTTGGATTTTATTACCCCCTTTGTTATATTATTCACTTTCTTTTAACCTGTACTCTTAATCTATTCGAAATAAAGATTAATTCATTCGTTCATTCAATTGCAACACCCCCAGCCTGGGAGTTTGCAGATGCAGGACATGGACACAACACCAACACTTCAGTTTATTACCTCCGCCAAGGAGGTAATGCTTTTACTACTGAACCACTAATCCTATCATTGTGAATCCAATTGCTACTCAGATGTTTTCATGGTCAAGGAATCTGACAACGTACACACAAACACTGTATGGGGGGAACTGTGGCGCTTGGCGGAGGTCTGCGCTCTCCGAGTGCTTTTCTAGTTAGTTAAGTTATTTAAATGCCTCCATAGGGAACTGTTGTTACCCTTTGCATGATCTATCAGTTTATTGTAATAAGATACTTTTGATTTTCGCAGCTCTTGTACCACTTTATTTCTTAAACTTTTGTACACAAGGTGATCATTTTGCAGTTTAGAGGTTAATGATGTTTTCAATGCAGAGTCTCGCCTCTTCATAAGTTTTCTTATTTCATTATTTAACCATGGTAGGTTAATCTTCTGTTGTCTACTTTTAATTTGCTTTGTAAATTTTTCTATGGACTTAGTAATTGTTGCAGTTATAAAATTACAACAATCATCTACTTCATATATAGACATGAGCTGCTCCCAATTTTGATTCTCTAAGTAATGTTCAAACTCCTCATTTTTTGATTTGGGAATAATAAAATTTGATTTGTCAATATCGACTCCTCCAAAATACTGTAGTCGCTTTTTAGTGAGTTTTCTGACAGCAAGAACCATGTTATGATCTGAGAGACCAGTTACAAGATTATAGGTTCTGGTTATTCGTTCTGGTTTATTAGCAAATACCATGTCAATAAGTGTTCTCGATTGTTTGGTTATCCTGGTGGGTCCTTTGATCATTTGTTTGTAATTAAATTTAGTCATGAGGCTTTTCAGTTTCTGTTTTTCCTTATTATCAGACCAGTTGATATTGAAGTCACCATAAAATATGGTTTCTCTGCTCCTCTCAAGTTGTTTAACCAGATCACTTAATTCAGTGGGTACTACCACTTTGTCGGTTCGGTACAAGTCTACGATGATGGCCACTGTGGAGTTCATTGTGACGGTCTACGGCTCTAACATCATGGGCTGCAACGTTTTATGGCCTTGGATTCTCCATCAGGAGTGGTGCTGGGGAAGAGTGGTCAGGTGGACAGTAGGACCCACTGGTTCCAAGGGTCCGGGACGATGTGGTGTGGGATGAACCATTGGGCACTCCAGAAAGTGGACAGGCTGCGTCGCACTCAGGGTCACCGCGAGAAGACGCGGTGCCAGTGTCCGAGCTGTCCGGTATGTTGGCGCCGGGTGGCATGGGGGAGGAGCGGGGCCCAAACAATGGTTACAGATGTGCCAGGAGCACAGCCGTGGAGGTATGGTGAACACGGGACCACAGGGGTGGGGTCAACAGCAGATCTACAAGCAGTCAGGGCAGGACTGAGTGGCACTGGAAGAGTGCATGCCAGGCGGAAACACCGCAGGCCGTGCAAGGCCCCACTTGGAGTCACAGACTGGGCTCAGGCAGAGGCGAGGTCTAGGCGGGTGAGACAGAAGCAAACATGGAGCAGTACCAGGGTCGGCTGCAGGTGATGGGTGAATGGCATGATTGATATCTGCTGCTGTTGGATGGCTCGTGGCGCCATCCCAATGAGTTATGTGTGCCCCTAAGGAGACGGGTGGGCACGACTTCAGACGGTTGGAGCGCTTGGAGGTGTGGGGGAGAAGAGGCTCCGAGGAGGAGGTGACCAGCGACGGTCTGAGGAGTGGACTGCCGCCAGGGGTGGACAGATGGTGAAAGTCTGGCAGGGGGGGGGGCTCATTCTCACAGTCATGGGCATATTATTGTTCATTTGTTCTGTGTTAATAATTTGGGGATTATTTTAATTAGGAGACGACAGTAGTGTTTTTTTTTTGTTGTTTGTTTGTTTTTTGTTGTTGTTTTTTTTGGTGTGAATGTCATAGGCCCCTTTTGGTGATTTTAGTTTTATGTTTAGCGGATGATTTGGGTTCCAAATTGGGGTGGGTTAATTGTGCGATTTGGCCTTTCTGCAGGGGGGATGTTAAGTATTTATTCTGTGTTATTGTTCATGTCGGAGCTCTTTGTTTGTGTGGTACAGGATGGTGGCCCCAGTTTCCAGTTCCACCATCTCCAGTGGTATAAAAGGGGCTGCTAGTAGAGAGATGGTCTCTTCTGCCTTTCCTCTGCCAAGCAGCTACATGTGCGGCCGGGTGTACAGAGTCCAGTTTGTCTAATAAAGTAGTGTTCAGCTCTACTCCTGGACTCATCCTTGTCTACGAGTTACAACATAGCACCGTTGGCTGTGCATTGCATTCTGGGATACATTGGCTAATGTAGAGACCATCGGTTGTACTTTTCAAAATGCACTGGGGGATATTTTAAGTGCACTATATAGTGAATTCAATTATAATTTAAGATTTCGAACAGTACTACAAAATGGCTGATTCACTGTATAGCTCACTATGTAGAGAACGAGGAACCTTTCGAACAGACAGTGCTTGCATTGGACTAACTGGAATTTAGCGAACTTCTGGTTAGTGCAACAGTATCGGGATGCTACATCGTGTCAGTAAACCATTTCTGTTATCTCACGTGTCTCCAGGTGGCTGAGATGATGAGAGAACGCTACTATCTTTCCTTCCTATTTTGGACCGCTGTGATAGACTGATCAGATGGGATGAGCATCACAGCCAGTCATGGTGTAGCCCGGAATAGAAGGGGGAAGAGGTCTGGCATCATGCTCAAACATGAAATGTGTTTGTTTTTATTTTTTAGTGAGGAGTACAGATGCATTGCTAATATATTTTTGGCTCGGTGTGCAGTGTCAGGGACTAGATGCAGGAGAGGTGTGCGATGAAGGAGCCATGGAGAAGGAGCACAATGAACTTCAGCAGCATATCACAAGGACTGACTGGTGGTGCTCCCTCTGCAGCTCTACAATGAAAAACGGCACTCACTTATATAGTGCATTTTACTCATCTATGGATGACCAAAGTGCTTTACAGATCATGCTAGCCACCCATTCACACACTGATGGCGGCAGAGCTGCCATAATACAGGTGCTGACACAGTTGCTCCTGACCCCACCGCCCCAGGAGCAACTGGGTGTTTAGTGTCTTACTCAAGGACACTTTGACATGCAGACTGCAGACAGAGCGGGAATTGAACTCCTCACCCTCCGATCAGTAGTCGGCCACACTACACCTGTGCCACAGCTGCATTGCATTTAAAAATCTTTAAAATGATTTGATAATTAATTTATTACAGAGACTGGAATCTGTCCAACTTTCCAAGCTCCTCTTTAATTAAATGAGTCCATGTTGCTTGATGAAAGCACCACAGGTACTCATGCCTCTGTGCTTGTGACATGGTAGCATGGGATAGTTAAAGACCCTGACGAGTGAATCAGTAAATGCATCTTGGGTCCACCAGACCAGACAAAAGTGTGTTATCAACTGTCCAGCCAAATTTGAATGTTTTAAAATATTGCCAATTATGTAAAACCAGCTTTAAAAGTCAGCCAGCCTTCTCTGCTCTGAGAGGGTGGGGACGTGTCTGCAGCAGGCGATGAAACCACACTCACTCCCAGAACAGTGTCGTGTCAGCTGTCAATCAAACATGGCTGAAACCTGGGGGAAATAACCAGCAAATATACAGTGCAACTTTTTTAGCCAGAAGAGCCACAGGACAATGATTCATCAGAGGATCAACCCCATCCATCCCTGTCTGTAACAGAATGGTTAGAAAAAAATCCTGTTTGAGAGTCAGCAGTATGTGTAAGAGACTAGTGTTTTGTTAACCTAGCATGAGCAAAGAAAATGTTTTTCATCTGTAGTTTTATTCTGTATACATCAGGGTAGGAGAAATCATGCTTTCATTTTCCAAGATTATCTTGCCTACACTTGAGTTAAATTTAACAGGCAGTGTCGCGTTATTGTCAGTTTGAGACATGTGGAGGGCTGTCTGAAGCTTAAACAACTTTAAAGGAAATAAAACCTTATTTTTTTATCCATCCATCCATCTTCTACCGCTTTTCCGGAGGTCCGGGTCGCGGAGGCAGCAGTTCAAGCAGAGAAGCCCAGACTTCCCTCTCCCCAGCCACCTGCTCCAGCTCTTCAGAGGGGATACCAAGGCGTTCCCAGACCAGCTGGGAGACATAGTCTCTCCACCGAGTCCTGGGTCTGCCCCGGGGTCTCCTCCCAGTGGGACGTGCCTGAAACACCTCAAGTGGGAGGCGTCCAGGAGGCATCCTAATCAGATGCCCATATCACCTCAACTGACTCCTTTCTTATTTTTTTATTTACAAAGAAAATTTAAATATCACTCAAATACAGTAAACACTTTTTATAGTCTGAAAAAGCACATAATATTGTGGCAGTCTTTCACAGGTCTTCTGACTACTTTGTTGATTGCTGAACGTCATTAAAACCTAAGCTGAGCTTTAGATTATGCTCTGTTTCAAATATCACTAAGATTGTTTATATGAATTAATGTCTACCAGAGGTGGGGATACACAAACTGTACTCCAGTAAAAGTAGCATTACTTTAAGTAATTAGTCAAGAGTCATGATTAAAATCTCACAGATTTGAATTCAAATGGCTCTATAGTTCCACAAATTAAATGATTTGTACAGGTATGGGAGAAGGTTAATGCATTAAAACAGTGATGTATGATTACATAACTACTACAGTGTCATGTGCACCCCTACGGGGCAGAGAGGCAGACCCACACGCTGAATTGTGTTTGACATTTATTAACAAAAAGAACATAAAAGTCCAAAAAAACAATGCAGCACATACAAAAAGTGCAAAACAAGGAAAAACTTAAGACTGTACCACTCCTGAGCCAGCTTTGCTCAAGAGGAAATGAGGTGATCAGAATAATGATCAGGTAGAGAAATCCAGAATATAACCAGTCTTGAATAGTGATGGGCAGGCAGGCACAGGTGCTCCGATCTTATCCAGGAAATATTTGGCGAGGCGTGACTCGTGATGTATGTGTTGACGTTGGACCACGTGACTGGGTCAGGAGAAATAAACTGAGCAGTGCTACCCAATGGAAATCCCCGTCCCTCACGTTTTGGTTTGACTGTGTAAGGGATTTGTCACAGCCAATTTTCAGATGGAGCCAGTACCAACTTGAGCTCATTTCTCCCATTAATGTATTTTTGACAAATAGTGGCTTTTTATTGCAATTGAGGTGATAGCTTAGTGGTAGCATAGCTGCTTTGCAAATGGGAGACCTGGGTTCAAATCCCAGCTGTCTCGTTCTTTTAATTTCATTTTTATTTACAAGGAAGAGCTTGGATCTTTATTACGCATCATTATGCTGAGGCACTATTGCTATTGTGCCCTGCATGAGAATCAGGCCAGAGTTAAATATACTGGAACAGTATAAGACTGTTGAAAATTTTTTTTTTTTTTTATAAAAATGGATAAGTAGTACAAGCACACAAAGTAACACAGACACATTCACTGTAGTCATCCCAGTTTTATTTTTTTTCCCCATATGATCAATGATGATATTTCTTAAAAGACAGCACATTTATTGAAATTGAAAAATACACATTGTAAAAATCTGCATGCTGTATACTTTGTTGACTACATGGCCTAGTAGAGCAAATGAAGTTCCACAAGGCCTCATCTGTGAACCATTTTGATGAAAGGCTCAAGTGTTCAAGAAAGCCTTGCATGCTCATGACTAAGTAATGGCTTAGAGGTAAAATATGTCTCCTGCAATTGGGAAGCTAGAGTTCAAGACCCCACTGGGTCATTCTAATAATTTACTTGCACAGTGAAGTGTCTGTTGTGTTTCAAAGAATTTGGATGCAACAATAACATATTATGCTGAGGCACAATTGTGCCCTGCATGACAATAAGGACTGAGACTGTATGACTGTTGAAAAATTATTTCTTTAAAAAAAAATGGATAAGTAGCACAAGCACATTCACTGTAGTCACTTCGGTTTTATTATTTTTCTGCCTTATGATCATCGATATTTCTTAAAAGACAGCATTTATTGAAATTGAGAAAATACACATTAAACCAACATACCCTTGTAAAAATCAGCATGTTGTATACATTTTGTCCACTAGATGGCCTGGTAGAGAAAATGAAGTCCCACATGAGGCCTTGCCAATGTGAACCATTTTGATGAAAGGCCTCAAGTCCTCCAGAATGACTCATTTGGCCATCACTAGTCTTGAAACATCCAATCTAGCAGCAATGACTGAGTGAACAGACAGAACTTAAATAGTGGAGTGAGATGGCACAATGAGTAGCAAGTGTGGGAAACCAGAGCAGACTGGTGACCTAATTACAGAACTCTCACAGCTGAGATCACTGGGAGAGCAGGCAGAGAGTAATTAACCAGGTGGGGATGTCTTGGAGAGGAGGAATGATGGCCCTGTCACAGAAAAAGGCAAAACAGTCTAAAACTACATAAATAGACAACATAATAACAATACTGAAACATAAATAATAGACCAATATATCATCAGAAATCAAAACACAGACACCAAAAGACTTGGAGAAAATACAGAAAATATTCACAAATAAATTGAGAGACTGAGCCCGGTAAAACCCGTGCTCAGTCCTGTGGCATACGGTAGATTTGGAGTACTAAAATGTCTTATAACAAACACTTCAACAGGTTCAGGATAGATGTGGAGAGATGCCAGAAGATCCATGGTGGATGATTCTTCGTTCAGGCCTGGAACCTGTCTGAACCTGAAATTCTATTATCTATAGACTACCCTGAACTTCTACAAGCAGACCATGGACCACCGGAGATCGAGGAGAAAACGGTGTAAGTTGGATAATAAAATATTTATTTGGAATGTCTGTTGTTTACATTTAATATATTGAAAAACAAAGTATAACTTTACATTATTAGCCTTTTGTTCTTATTAAAGACAAAGAAAGGAGATGTTTTTTACCTTCATTTCTTTCTTTACATGTTTCAATTGTTCACTGCAGTCTTCATCAGAAGAAAGTCAAAGAAAAGAAATGAAGGTAAAAAACATCTCCTTTCTATCTTTTTAATAAGAACAAAAGGCTAATAATTAAAAGAAGACAAAATGAACCTACTCAAGCTATAACTTTACATTAACGATAAACTAGCTAAGTAGTACAAGATCCACAAAAAAATCTCAAAACATCCAATAGCTGCAAATACAGACCACTAACTGACACATCTCAGTGGATTTGTCACTTTCCCCATTATCTAGTGTACAACAGTCACAGCACATATAGCGTGCATGTATACGGCATGAAGTTATTTATTTTTATTTATCACAACAATAAAAAGAATTTGATCACAGATGCTGGAAGTCCTTTAGCTGTTGAATTTAAACGTCTTCAAGGCTGTATAAGTGCTTTGATTTAGACTAAAATGCTTGAAATATCAAACTTTGTGGTGCAGTTTGTAACACCGAGGCCCACTGTAGACCCATTTTGTCTTTTCTGAAGGGGAGAATGGAGATCTTCAAGGAGGTGATAGCAGGATACAACTACACTACACCCATTAAAAAAAAGTCACTAGACTTAAGCTATGAAAACCTAACTGATGCAGTGAGTACTTTATTTCTTAAACAGCCACATTGAAGACATGTCCCATGGTCACATCATTTTACATTATCAATACAAGATCTATGGGAAATATTGACAATGGATGGAACTTGGGGCAGCTCGGTGGAGTGATTGTTAGCACTGTGGCAGCACAGTAAGAAGGTCACAGGACTGATTCCACCCCCTGACCATTCTGTATGGAGTTTGCATGTTCTCCCCATGTCTGCGTGGGTTTACTCCGGCTACTCTGGTTTCCTCCCACAGGCCAAAAACATGCAGGTTGGGGTAATTGGAGACTCTAAAGTTGCCCTAGGTGTGAATGGTGAAGGGATTGGCGCCGCACCGTGGCTGCCTCATCCATAAAAGTGGGTGCCCTGTAATTTTCCTCTGGGATTAATAAAGTATACCAATAAAATAAATGTGACATTCCATAAGCTTTATAAAGAAATACCACCAGGACACTTTTTGGGGACAGCCACTGTATGTCACAAAAAAGTGGAATACATCTGAAAGCTGAGAACCTTATCACGGAAATTTAATGAAAATATAAATACATTTTAAAAAATGCTGTCCAAGTCCTGCTCTGTAGTCAGCATGGTGGTAGGGTGGTTAGTACTGTTGCTTTACAGCTAGAAGGTCTCAAATTCAAATCTTCAGGCTGACGGGGTAGGAATTGGCATTTAAGAAAGCCAGCTTCAAAGCGTCAGATGTTAAGTCATCAGATAAGCCCATAAAATCAAATGACTTATTTCTGCTGTTTTTACATTTACAGGCGTGCTTGATATTTGGCCTACAGATCACTCGTTTCCTGGTGCCAGTGGTTCCTGGGAAAGCACAGCCGTATGGAGATACATCCTGTGTTGTCCAGCATATTCAGCATGAGTACCCCCATGAAGATGGCGACTACACTGGATTCAAACTTCCCATTAAAAAAAAAAAAAATCTGTAGTTGTCCAATTTTCTGTTTAATACAATTAATGTTATAAATCTTTCACATCATCAAGTCTGAGTTTGTTCATGTTGGTGTTTTTAAAGTGTAGACTGGTATGTTGTCTTAATTCCAAAATTAAATACAGAGAAGAGATACCCCCCCCCCCCCCCCCCCCATCAGGCCAGGGAAATAAAGCACTGAGGAATATCAACCCCCACAAGATAGCAGGACCAGAAAACGCACCTGGGCGGGCCCTCAGAGCATGCACTGCCAAGCTGACCACCATTCTCACATCAATCTTCAACCTCTCCCTCAACCAGAACATAGTCCCCTCCTGCTTCAAAACGACAACCATCATCCCCCTCCCCAAAAGGAGCCCGCCAACCTGTCTGAATGATTACAGACCGGTAGCTCTCACTCCAATCATCATGAAGTGCTTCAAGAGTGGTGCTGCCCCTCATTCAGGACGGCATACAGGGCACCCTGGACCCCCTGCAGTGTGCCTACTGGCCCAACAGGTCCACCTCAGATGCCATTGCTGCAGCACTCCATTATTCTCTCTCCCACCTGGAAGATAAAGACTCCTACATTAGGATGCTCTTTGCCGACTACAGCTGCACCTTCAGCATGGTCATCCCCCACAAACTCACCAACAAACTGTCTTCACTTGGCCTGCACCCCACCCTCTGCGACTGGCTACTGGTCTTTCTAACTGGCAGGCCCCAGTCTGTCAGGATGGGTAACAGGACCTCAGCCAGCATCATCACGAACACAGGTGTCCCACAGGGTTGTGTTCTCAGCCCCATCTTCTACAGCCTCTTCACCCACGACTGTGTTGCCTCCCACAAGGACTTTTTTCTTTTTTTTTTTTGCCTGTCCTTTGTTGCCGAAGATGACTGTCTTGTCTTGTGTTTGAGTTGAGGTCTATCTCAAGCAGGCTCTTGTGTGGGCACTCAGACCCATTCGGGATCTACAGAAACGCTGACAGTTGTTGCACCAGAAAATGCTTGAAGTAGTTGCTGAATGTCAGTCATGTGCACGCTGATATTCTTGCTGGTGTTGCTCTTCTATGGCTGACGTTGCTCTCCTCAACAGTCTTTGCCAACTGACTTTCCAGAGTGCCTCTTCCTCCCAGGTATCATAGGGGATGCCAGTTCTCTTCATATGCCGCTTTAGGACATCTTTGAAACACAATTTTTGTCCTCCATGGCTCCTTTTTCCTTGGCTCAGTTCTGAGTAGAACACAGCTTTTGGCAGTCTTCTGTTGGCCATCCAACGTACGTGCCCTGCCCAGCGAAGCTGTGACACTGTTATTAGGGCTTCAACACTGACTTGTGTGCACAACGCAGTACCTCAATATCTGGGATACGGTCTTGCCACTTGATGTTGAGGATGGAGCGTAGGTGGCAAAGCTGGAGTCTTGTCAGAGCCCTGATGTATCTGCGGTAAAGAGTGGCACACTCGATGGAATAGAGCAGGCAAGGAAGAACTGCAGCTGCATAAACCTTCACTTTGGTTTTCGTACTGATATCATGACAACTCCAAAGTCTCTTGTATAACGCACCATAAGCCTTTGTGGTGGACTGGATCCTTCTTTCCACCTCCAAATCTACAGAGTTGGTGTTTGTGATGGTTACTGCCCAAGTAAATGAAAGACGCGGTTTACTTCAGTGGTTCATCGTGGACTGTTATCATTTCTGGCAGTTCAGTGGACATTGGAGGTGGCTGGTAGAGCAGCTTGGTCTTAGATGTGTTGATCTTTAGGCCAAACTTATCAGCTGCAAAGGAGAAACGATCCACAATCTGCTGCATATCAGCTGCGTTACTGGCCACAAGGGCGGAGTCATCAGCATAAAGCAGTTCTCTGATGCACATCTCCTGTGTTTTTGTATGGGCATGAAGCCGGGCAAGGTTGAACAATTTGCCATCTGTCCTTGTGCGGAGAAACAGGCCCTTGTTGAGCCCTTCGTTCATAGTGTCCAACACAGCTGTGAGGTAGAGGGAGAAAAGAATTGGTGCCAGCACACACCCCTGCTTCACACCGTGATTGACCACAAAGGCATCACTGGGTTCACCGCCGACTGAGACTTGTGCCTTCATTCCATAGTGGAACTGCTTGATGATGTTAACAAGCTTGTCAGGGCATCCATAAATTTCGAGGACCTTCTAGAGGGTTGTGCGGTCCACGGTGTCAAATGCCTTTGTGAAGTCAACAATGACAACATACAATGGCTGGTGCTGCTCTGCTGCCTTCTCTTGGAGCTGCCATAGAGTGAATATTATGTCAACAGTGGAACGGCCACCCCGAAATCCACACTGACATTCTGGGAGAACTTCTTCCAAAATGATTTTCAGTCTATTCAAGACAATTTTGGCAAGGACTTTGCCAGCTACGGCCAGTAGTAATATTCCCCGATGGTTTCCACACTCTGCACCGTCACCCTTTCTCTTGTAGACGGTAACAATAAAAGCATCTCAAAAATCTTGGAGCACAGTGCCAGAGAGTAGACATCTGTTGAAAAGGTCTAGTAGAGCTTCACACAACTTTTCGCCATGATTTTTCAGGATATCTGAGGAAATACCATCCAGTCCTAGTGCTTTGCCATTTGCCATTGACTTCAGAGCTTTCTTGAGTTCCTCCATGCTGATTTCCCCACACAACTCATTCCTTGTGGGTCTCCTCTTCAGTTGCTGACATGCATCTGGGTGTGCAGATCCTTCTTGGTTTAGCAGACCACTAAAATGTTCCTTCCACCTGGCCTTGATGTCTTGAAGGTCTGTGAGCAGCTTACTACCATCCGCTGACTTCACTGGGGCAACAGCGCAGCTCTTGGGTCCATAGATGGCTTTCAACCCGGCAAACAGTCCACGATAATTATGGTTGTCCACCATATGCTGCAATTCTTCTGCTCTCCTCTGCCACCAGTCATTCTTAAGAGCTTTCACTTCCCTCTGCACCTTGGTCTTGATTTCAGCAAGTGCCCTCTTGCTCCTCTCAGAGTTCTCCTGAAGATTCCGAAAATGCTTGCTCCCCTTCTCTTCTAGAAGCCTCTCAATTTCATTGCCATGCTCCCAAAACCAATCAGAAATCTTTCTATGGAGGTGGCCTAGTGTTTCCTTGCTTGCAGAGTACACCGCTTCCTTCAGAGCTTTCCAATGCCGATCTACCTCCTCTCCAGGAGGCTGAACCCTCTCCAATGCGGCTTCTATCGCTCTTGTCAGCTCTTGACAGTGCTCGGTGTTTGTCATCTTGCTAATGTCCAGTTTCTTAGGCTTGGCACTAGCAGGAGTTTTCCTGCGAGGCATAGTGATCTTCATTCTGAGTTGGCATCTCACAAGATGGTGATCAGTAGAACATTCTGGTCCACTCATTGCTTTTGTGCATAGTGCATCTGCCAAGTCTGACTTTCTCTTGATGGCATAATCAAGCAAGTGGTAGTGACCTGAGCGTGGGTGCTTCCAGGTGAAGTAGTTCTTGTCGGGCTGGTAGAAAAACATGTTAGTAATGCTGAACTCTAGTTGTGCACAGAAGTTCAGCAGGAGCTCCCCATTGGAGTTCTTTTTCTTCTTGCCAAACTTGCCAATGATGCCCGTGTAGGTTTCCCTGTCCGTCCCGACTCGAGCATTGAAATCACCTAATATTAGGAGCTTGTCTTCTCTGGGGACCTTGACCACCACTTGAGTGAGTTCTTGATAGAAAGTCTCCTTCTCCTCAACAGTGTAAGTCATTGTGGGGGCATACACATTCACCAGAGTCAAGTATCTTCCTTTCTCAATAGGCACTCTCATAGACATAAGCCTAGGTGAGATTGCTGTAGGCAGTGATGTCAACTTCTTGGCAACCGTGTTGTGAACCGCAAAGGCAACTCCAGCCTCTCTAGGTCCTGCAGTCTTGCCAACCCAGAAGAATGTGTATTCCTCTTCTTGAAGTTGGCCTTGTCCCTCTAAACGTGTTTACTGGAGAGTTGCAATCTCAGTGCCACACAGCTGCAATTCCCTTGCAATCAACACAGTCCTTCATTCTGATTGGTTGTCTCTGTCTAACATAGTTCACACATTCCATGTCGCAACAGGTATCATCTTCTTCTTCCAGTTTCTACCTCTAAAAGTGAAGTCCTGCTGACCGCGGTTAGCCAGCCAGGTGTGATCTGAGCATGCTTTCTTTACCCCACCTTTTCTAGGGGCTTCCCAATCCAGGGTAGGCAGTGCTATCCCTAAAAAGGGCTGCCTGGACACTTGCATTGCTGCCCCAACAAGCTGATGCTCATAAGTCAGCTAAAGTTACGACCATCAGATGTGATCCACCTGTGTGCAGAGCTCCTGCTAGCAGCTCCCAGCTACTCAAACCTGCTGCCGATTCATTCACTCCATCACCACAGGGCTTCCCCAATCTCAATCTCAAACACGACGCCTTGCACAGTTCCAAAGCCAGTTGGTGCTGTGCCTCCACCAGACTGCCTCTCTGGGCCTCAACACCAGATGCAATGTGGTGCACAAGCGTGCAACATACATTGTTGACAAGGAGGACTCCCTGCAGTAGCAGCTCACTTGCTAGTTGATGCCATTCGTTTATCTCGATTGAGGCTAATCCGCATGCCATCTGGTGTTCACGCCATTGGCTCTGTGAAGAGCTCTTCTGCCGCTTTCACCACCGGACATCCTGCTGCCAATGTCAGGACCTGTATCCCTAGGTAGGGAGGCAAGAGGATGCTATCACTTGCCTAAGGTGAACCCTCAACTAGTGGAGGGAAGGAGTTGTCTTACTTCTTGATTCTAGACCGGCTCCAGAGCCAAAGTCTAGCCACTGCCCACCAACAAGGACAATATCATCCTAAAGTTCAGGGATGGCACCGCAGTGATTGGACGCATCACTGATGATGAAGCATCCTACAGGAGGGAGGTGGCCAACCTGGTGTCATGGTGTGAGGACAACAACCTCACCCTCAACACGGACAAGACAAAGGAGTTGATAGTGGACATGAGGAAAGGGTGGAGGAGACTCCATTGGCCGCTGTTCCTCCGGAAGCTTGAGGTGGAGAGGGTGAGCAGCTTTAAATACCTGGCCATCCACATCAGCGAGGACCTTAAGTGGACACACAACACCACAGAGCTGGTTAACCCCTTGCACTCCAGGATACCGCGGGCGGTCACATCTCTGCGTCCTAGGGTACACGAGGGCGCCCTAGGAATGTGCGTCCTAGGGCGCACTGAAAAAAAAAAGTTGCATTTCCATTCTTCCACTACAGACACAGCCGCGAACAGAAAGCCAAAGGAGTGCTTTGATTGGTTTAGATGTGATTGACCTCTCATTCGACTAATAAGAGCCTTGAATTGGGTTTCTGAAACCTTGAAGAACCGATGACTGAAAACCTAGCAAGAAGGACCCGCCTACCAACGGCTGCGAATGCAGCAAGCCAATTGAAGCACAGAAGTTCGAAAGCATGCGTCCCGTGCGTAAAATCTGTTTTGTGTAAGCCGCTGGGTGACACACATGCATTCGCCAGTCTTTTTTTCTTACTACTGTTCTTATTTGTTTTGAAAAATCGTTCGCCAAAACCGCAATCATGGAAGCGCAAAACCGCAATAATGGAATCATGGTTTGACCGGGTCGCGTGACCAAAACCACCAGTTGTAACAAGCGGACCAGCGTCATGTTCGTCTGACAATGAGGAAGAGAAGTTCGCCAGCGACACTGCTGTTGTGGACAGGTAAGTGTTATAAGCTAAATTATTCTTTATCCCTGAAAATGGTAATCAAAATGACTTTTGACCGATCGGTAAATTACAACTGTACGTCATTGCCACATGACAGACCGTTGACGGACCGGTCCGTGCGCCGCGTTCGGACCGTGAACGCCCCCCCCCCCCCCGCTACTCTTCTGTAGCGGATTGCAGATATATTGCAGATATTTTAGTACAACTGTGCATAGTAGACCGCGGTGCACCGTCCCCACTGTCCGTCATGTAGCGATGGACGATGTCTGTCCTCTGTAGCGGGGTGGGGTGGGGGGAGTTGTTATCCTCTACATTAGATATTTTAGTATAATTTTTAGTGCACTGTAGGTTATTTTTTCTTGCAAAAAAAGGCCACACATTTTTTACGTGGCATGTTTCTTTGTGTGTGGGGGCTTGTTTGTTCATTCATTCATGAATGAATAAACACCCCCCCCCCACACACACACACACAGCCTTGAGTATCACCTTCCATTAGCCCAAAAAGTGAGACGGCGAAAGAGAGGAAGACGAGCGAGCGCCCTGGTGTGGCTTCGCAGGAGAGGCACGCTCACGGCTTTGCCTGGGATCTTTCTGTCCAACGTCAACTCTCTTTATAACAAGGTAGATGAACTGAGACTGCTGATGCGATTTAAGGACCTCTCCACCTCGTGTGCCCTCTGCTTCACTGAGACCTGGCTCAAGGAAAAGACACCGGACAGCGCACTCCTCCTCGAGGGATTTCAGCTGTTTCGTGCAGACCGCGACACGGGGCTCTCCGGCAAGACCACAGGCGGAGGAGTCTGCTTCTACATCAACAGCAGCTGGTGCTCCAATGTAACTGTGATCTCCCAACACTGTTCTCCCGCTCTGGAGTATTTATTCATCAACTGCAAGCCATTTTATTCCCCGCGTGAGTTTGCTTCATTCATCCTGGCCGCTGTTTACGTCCTGCCTGACGCGGACGTGCGTGAGGCTCAGCGCGCACTCGCGGATCACATTCAGCAAGCGGAGTGGACTTTTCCGGACTCTCTGGTTATTGTGGTTGGCGACTTTAACCAGAGCAACCTGAGCCACGAACTCCCCCGGTACAAACAGTTTATTAAATGCCCCACCAGAGGAGAGAACATGCTGGACCACTGTTACACTACAGTTAAGGACGCGTATCGCGCTGTTCCCCGTGCTGCGCTCGGACTATCTGATCACGTGATGGTCCACCTGATTCCCACATACAGACAGAGACTGAAGCTCACAAAACCTGTTGTGAGCACTACGAGGAAATGGACCAGTGAAGCTGTGGAGGAGCTGTGCACGTGCTTGGAAATAACTGACTGGGACATGTTTAAAGGAGCCACGCATGATCTGGATGAGTACACGGACACTGTGACCTCATATGTCCACTTTTGTGAGGAGAGCATTCTTCCATCGCGCACCAGGGTGAGTTACTCCAACGACAAGCCCTGGTTCACAGCTAAGCTCAGACGGATCAGGAAGGAGAAGGAAGCAGCGTTGAAAAGTGGAGACAGGGACTGCTACAGGGAGGTCAAATACGAGTTTAGCAGAGAGCTGAGGAGAGCTAAATCTGTGTATTCTGAGAGACTCCAGCAGCAGTTCACTGCTAACGACTCTGTTTCTGTGTGGAGAGGACTGAGGCAAATCACCAACTATCGGCCTCAGGCTTCTAAGGGAAAGGATGACAAAGCCCTTTGTCAAAGACTGTCCCAACACTATGCCCGTTTTAACACCTCGTCAGCTGTGTCCAACTCCCCCCCTCCCCCCAGCGCCACTGCCTCCATGGTCACCACTTCATCAAAGGCGCCCCCCCTCCTCCCCCCCTGCCCTTGCCATCAGTGAGCAGGATGTGCACAGACAGTTCTCCAGACTGAACCCGCGCAAGGCCCCCGGTCTGGACGGCGTGTCTCCCTCCACCCTGAGACACTGTGCGGAGGAGCTGACTCCTGTCTTCACAGACATTTTTAACACCTCCCTGAAGTCATGCCACGTGCCGGCCTGCCTCAAAACCTCTACCATCGTCCCTGTCCCCAAGAAGCCACGGATCACTGGACTTAATGACTACAGACCTGTAGCGCTCACCTCTGTAGTCATGAAGTCCTTTGAGCGCCTGGTCCTGCCCCACCTCAAGACAATCACCACTCCCCTCCTGGACCCACTGCAGTTCACCTACAGAGCCAACAGGTCTGTGGACGACGCAGTCAACCTGGCCCTCCACTCCATCCTGCAGCACCTGGACTCCCCGGGAACCTACGTCAGGATCCTGTTTGTGGACTTCAGCTCTGCATTCAATACCATCCACCCCTCTCTGCTCCAGGACAAGCTGTCCCTGCTCAACGTGCCTGACTCCCTCTGCAGGTGGATCACCGACTTCCTGACGGACCGGAGGCAGCATGTGCGGCTGGGAAAGACTGTCTCAGACTCTGTTAGCATCAGCACCGGATCACCCCAGGGCTGTGTACTTTCCCCCCTGCTCTTCTCCCTGTACACCAACTCCTGCACCTCCAGCCACCAGTCTGTCAAGCTGATCAAGTTTGCGGACGACACCACCCTTATCGGGCTCATCTCCAACGGCGACGAGTCCGTCTACAGGAGAGAGGTGGCCCAGCTGGCGTCCTGGTGCAGCCACAACAACCTGCAGCTGAATGCTCTGAAGACAGTGGAGATGATCGTGGACTTCAGAAAAGTCACAACCCCTCTGCCCCCCCTTACCCTCACAGACTCTCCCATCACCACTGCGGATTCCTTCCACTTCCTGGGCACCACCATCACCCGGGACCTCAAGTGGGAGCCGACCATCAGCTCCCTCATCAAAAAGGCCCAGCAGAGGATGTTCTTTCTGCGGCAGCTGAGGAAGCTCAAGCTACCCACCAAGATGTTGGTGCAGTTCTACACGGCCATCATCGAGTCCATCCTCACCACCTCCATCACCGTGTGGTATGCAGGAGCCACCACCAGGGACAGACTAAGACTGCAGCGCATTGTGCGCGCTGCTGAGAAGGTGATCGGCTGCAAACTCCCATCCCTCCAGGACCTGTATATCTCCAGGACCCGGAGGCGTGCAGGTCGGATCATAGCCGACCCTTCACACCCTGGACACGCACTGTTTGCCCCCCTCCCCTCACGCAGAAGACTTCGGTCCATTCAGACTAAAACCTCCCGCTACATGAACAGCTTCTTCCCCTCTGCCATCAGACTGCTGAACACTAAGTGACTTATTAGACTCTCGTGCACTACGTACAGCAGCTCAACCGGACTCATGACAATTATCACTGTTTTCTTTTTGCACTACCGACTGCACTATGTGGAACTCCACAATATCTGCTGCTTGTTAATATATTTAAAAATTGCATAGATTAGTATTACTTATTCATATTCTACCTTTTATTGCATGCATAGTTTTTTATTTTTATCTTTAGTGCTACTCCATGTTTAATGTTGCAGCATTGCACCGAGACAAATTCCTAGTTTGTGTACTACATGAACAATGGCAATAAATCTCATTCTGATTCTGATTCTGAAATCAAGCTTCTATATTGAATCATTCAAAAGTTACAGACATTTTTCCAAACTGTGCCATTTGGCACAATTTGGCAAAGTTCAAAAATGCCTGGGAACAACCTGAGGAAAAAGCTGTGTAATATATTCATTTTTTGTGGTATTGCAACAAAATTTTGACCTCAGCTGGATAACACTTGGTTCTACATTTCTGTTGCATTTTCCAACCCGGATCTGACAGTTGTGTGTTATTTGCAAGCATATGTATCCAAAAAAACACCCAGGCGAAATTTATTTTCTTCAAGTTCAGTATGTTTAGATGACTGTTACTCAGTGTCATGACTCGCCGCTCATCAGCGGCACCAGCTGCGCGCACACCTGCTCCTCGTCAGCAGCGAGGCATTTAATCCACTCTGCCCTGGGCTTCGGCCTGAAGCCGTCTCTCTACTTCGGCATCACTTGCTACAATGGTACTCAACCTTCAAGCAAGATTATCTGGGTAAGCTCCCCTTACCTCTTTTCCTCCAGCCCTCTCCCCTGTGCACAGGTGGACTTCCCCGGTGGCGGACTTCCTCATCTCTCCGCTGTCTCCACGCTGCTGCTACAGGCACTCCAGGTCGCTGTCTCCCGGGCTCCGCCCTTGTCGACGCCAGCCACCTGTCTTAACCAAGTAAGCCAGCAAGACTATTATTATCCTCTGTGTTGGTGTGGTGCCTGTTACCCTTCTCCCTCTGCTTCCTCCCATAGGGTTGTCCGGCTGAACGGCCTCCTGCCCCCGTGCCTGACGCAGACGCCACCACCAACACATTCTTATTCCACAGACACGCAGCCACACATCCCTGTTGTCAATAAAGCTGTTAAATCTACCCTGAGCCTGCGTGCGTGTCTCCTGAGCTGTGCATTATGTCAGTACGGCTTCAGCAGAGCGGCTCGGCAGACAGCGGGCTCGCACGCTGTCTTTCCACCCTCGAGGCTCGGGTGGATTTAATAGCCCACCAATAACAGGTGATATTAAACCAATTGACAGACATTACTAACCGATTAGACCACTTGGACCCCCAGCAGCCGTTCCCCTCCGTTCGTCTGGGTGGCGCAGCTCCCGCTGCTCCGGCAGCTGTCTAGCCTGCTCCGGGTGCGCCGGCACGGCTCACACCAATCCCCACTCCTGCTCGCTTTAGCAGCAAGCTTGGTGGAGCTCGGGGTTTTATCATGCAGTGTGAGTCCGTGTTCCTTCGCGTTCCTGGAGACTTCCCCTCAGACCACAGCAGGATTGGCTATATAGGTAATCTCCTGGAGGGTCGTGCGCTTACCTTGGCTTACGCCATCATGGCGAAGCCCAGCTACGCCACCCTCACCTATGGCCAGTTCGTGCGACAATTTCTGGAAGTGTTCGACCATTCGCGTTTGGGCAGTGTCCAGGTCGACCGCCTTCTCGGCCTCCAACAGGGGAGCCGATCGGCGGCCGAATACGCGATCGACTTCCGGGTTACCGCAGAGGAAGTTGGCTGGGAAGAGCGTGTGCTCTGCGGCATCTTCCTCCGCAGTCTTAACTCTGGTCTGAGAGATGAGCTGGCCGGCCGGGATACCCCGGAGACTCTAGCGGAGCTGATCTCCCTTGCCATCAGCTTGGATAACAGGCTGCGTGAGCGCGCCTCAGAGCAGAAGCACTCTTCTCGCTCGCGGGGCACCTCTGCGCGCTTGCCCCAAGCTCGCCACCTGGCGTTACCGCCGCTGGAGGTCTCCAAGGAGTTGGAGCCGATGGTGACTGGCCGGACAAAGCTCCCCCTGGTGGAGAAACAACGCCACCGTGATCTGGGCCTTTGCATGTATTGCGGGGGCAGCCAGCACACGGTGGAGCATTGTCCGGAGAAGCCAAATGAGGAGGTCCACGATTCACTGTAGGGGGCCTCGCGGACGCTAATCGGTTAAATCCCCTCACACATTTGACGCTGCCCATCCACTTCTGTCACAACCTCACAAGGCACCTCACACATGCACTGGTGGATTCAGGCACGGAGGGTAGCTTTATTTCACAGAGCCTGGCAACCCGATTGGGCATCCGTTGTCACCCCCTCGACCCTCCTCTCGCCCTGGTAAATCTCTCCCGTGTCTCATTGGGAAAGGTGACCCACCGGACATCCCCTGTTCCGGTGATCATCTCAGGAAACCACCGGGAGGATATCTCCTTCTACGTCCTGCCCACCTCAGTCACTCCTGTCATTCTCGGATACCCTTGGCTCCGCCTCCACAACCCTGTCTTGGACTGGAAGACCGGAAAAGTGTCAGCTTGGAGCACCTTCTGTATGGGCACCTGTCTCCAATCCGCTGCCTGCGCCCCGTCCTCGCCTCCCACAGCCAAGGACACCGCGCCCCCGGATCTCACCCTTGTGCCCTCAGAGTTCCACGACCTGGGTGCGGTCTTCAGCAAGTCCAAGGCGATGTCTCTTCCTCCTCACCGGCCCTACGACTGTGCCATCAACATGCGCCAGGGGGCGCCCCTACCCTCAGGACGCCTCTACAGCCTGTCAGCGCCAGAGAAAGAGGCCATGAACATCTACTTGAAGGAGTCACTCAGCGCTGGGATTATCCGACCATCTTCCTCACCTGTAGGCGCAGGGTTTTTCTTCGTGGGAAAGAAGGACGGCTCCCTTCGTCCTTGCATAGATTACCGAGCTCTCAATGACATCACGGAGAAGGACCGTTATACCCTGCCCCTCATGGACACCGCCTTCCACTCCCTCCAGGGGGCGACCTGGTTTACCAAGCTGGATCTCCGCAGCGCTTACCACCTCGTCCGGATCCAGGAGGGAGATGAATGGAAGACAGCCTTCCGTACCCCAAACGGTCATTTTGAATATCTAGTAATGCCGTTTGGGTTAACCAACGCTCCAGCCGTCTTCCAGTGCCTCATTAATGACGTCCTCCGGGATTTCATCGGCCTGTTCGTGTTCGTCTACCTGGACGATATCCTCATCTTCTCCAGGTCCAGGGATGAGCACCGGGTCCACGTGAGGCGGGTCCTGCAGAGGCTGTTGGAGAATCGTCTATATGTCAAGGCGGAGAAGTGTGAGTTCTACGCCAAGACAACTTCCTTCCTGGGGTTCGTCATCTCCCATGACCAGGTGCTCCCAGACCCAGCGAAGATTAAAGCGGAGGTGGATTGGCCCACACCTACCTCTAGGAAACAGGTTCAGCAGTTCGTCGGGTTCGCCAATTTCTACCGCCGCTTCGTCCCAAACTTTGGAGCCATCATCGGTCCTCTGAACCACCTCACCTACCCTAAGACCCCGTTCCGGTGGACTGAAGAGGCCGCAATGGCCTTCCAGGCGCTGAAGACGGAGTTTTCCTCCTCCCGGGTCCTCAGCCAGGTCAATCCCGTGCTGCAGTGCATAGTGGAGGTGGACGCTTCGGACACGGGGGTGGGGGCGGTGCTGTCCCAGCTGTCTCCAGCCAACGGAGTCAAGCAACCCTGTGCCTTCTTCTCTCAGCGCCTGTCCCCGGCGGAGCGTAATTATGACGTGGGGGACAGAGAGCTTCTGGCCATCAAGCTTGCGCTTCAGGAGTGGCGTCACTGGCTGGAGGGGGCCGCCTTGCCTTTTGTGGTCCTAACTGACCACAAAAACTTGGAGTACCTAAGATCTGCCAAGCGTCTGAACGCCCGCCAGGCGCGCTGGTCCCTGTTCTTCGCAAGGTTTAAATTTAACATCACCTACAGGCCTGGCTCCAAGAACGGCCTGCCCGACGCCCTCTCCAGGCAATTTGCCCCGGAGGCCATGGAAGATGCTGTTCACACCATTCTGCCCAGGTCGTGCGTCGTGGGGGCTGTTTCCTGGGACATAGAGGATAAGATCCGGAGGGCGCAAGAGTCGGAACCAGACCCTGGCGGCGGACCGGAGGGGAGGCTCTTCGTGCCATCTGCCATCCGAGGGGACGTTATTCACTGGCTCCACATCTCTAAGCTCACCTGCCATCCTGGAGCTTCCCGGATGATTGACCTCCTCCAGCGATCCTTTTGGTGGCCAGGTCTGTGGAAGGATGCTGCTTGCTACGCCCGGGCCTGCCCCGTCTGCGCCACCAGTAAGTCGGGTAACGCTCCCCCTGCGGGTCTGCTCAAGACCCTGCCCGTCCCTGGCAGGCCCTGGTCGCACATCGCCCTAGACTTTGTCACCGGGCTTCCTGTCTCCAACAACTTCGACACAGTTCTGACCATCGTTGACCGTTTCTCTAAGGCCGCCCACTTTGTGCCCCTACGTGGACTCCCCTCAGCCTTGGAGACGGCGGACCTCCTTATCCAGCACGTGGTCAGACTGCACGGAATACCGGTTGACGTGGTCTCTGATCGTGGCCCCCAGTTCTCTTCGGACGTCTGGAGGTCTTTTTGCAATGCCCTGGGAGCTCAAGTAAGCCTCACCTCCGGCCATCACCCCCAGTCCAACGGGCAGTGTGAACGGACCAATCAGGAGCTGGAGGCTGTGCTCCGCTGCGTTACCACATCCAAGCCCACGTCCTGGAGCTCTCACCTCGCCTGGGTGGAGTACGCCCACAACACCTCTCGCTCGTCTGCCATTGGGATGTCTCCCTTCAAGGCATCCCTGGGTTATGATCCACCTCTATTCCCCGTGCAGGAGGGCGAATTGGCTGTCCCCTCTGCCCAGGCGCACTTCAGGCGGTGCCACTCCCTTTGGACTATGGTGCGCAATGCGCTTTTACGCACGGCGGAGCGCAATAAATCCACGGCGGACTGGCACAGGAGACCTGCCCCTGCCTACCAGGTGGGACAACAAGTCTGGGTATCCACACAGGACGTCAACCTAAAGGGTGAGAGGAGGAAGCTGGCCCAACGATTCATCGGCCCATTTCCCATTACTAGGATTATCAACCCGGTGGCTGTGCGTGTGGCTATTCCCTCCTCCCTCCACATCCATCCCACCTTCCACGTCTCCAAAGTCAAACCGGTGGTCTCTGACCCCCTCTGCCCTCCACCTGCACCGCACCCCGCTCCCCGGATGATCGGTGGCCATCCGGCCTGGACTGTCTCTGACATCTTGGACGCCCGGCGCCGGGGTCGCGGGTTGCAGTATTTGGTGGACTGGGAGGGCTATGGGCCTGAATGGAGACAATGGGTGCCTTCCTCGCTGGTGTTGGACCGGTCTCTCATTGCTGAGTTCCATCGAGCGCACCCAGAGAAACCATCGCCAGGAGGCGCTGCTAGAGGGGGGAGTACTGTCATGACTCGCCGCTCATCAGCGGCGCCAGCTGCGCGCACACCTGCTCCTCGTCAGCGGCGAGGCATTTAACCCACTCTGCCTGAAGCCGTCTCTCTACTTCGGCATCACTTGCTACAACGATACTCAACCTTCAAGCAAGATTATCTGGGTAAGCTCCCCTTGCCTCTTTTCCTCCAGCCCTCTCCCCTGTGCACAGGTGGACTTCCCCGGTGGCGGACTTCCTCATCTCGCCGCTGTCTCCGCGCTGCTGCTACGGGCACTCCAGGTCGCTGTCTCCCGGGCTCCACCCTTGTCGACGCCAGCCACCTGTCTTAACCAAGTAAGCCAGCAAGACTATTATTATCCTCTGTGTTGGTGTGGTGCCCGTTACCCTTCTCCCTCTGCTTCCTCCCATAGGGTTGTCCGGCTGAACGGCTTCTTGCCCCCGTGCCTGACGCAGACGCCACCACCAACACATTCTTATTCCACAGACACGCAGCCACACATCCCTGTTGTCAATAAAGCTGTTAAATCTACCCTGAGCCTGCGTGTGTGTCTCCTGAGCCGTGCATTATGTCACTCAGTGGCAGGAGCACTTAGAGAGATTATGACTGTTTTGCCAAAAAATTCAAAGTGTTTTCTTTTAAATGAGACCAACCCCATGAAGATGCTGCAAAGGGTTGAAGAACAGCTTTTGATTTACTTTGGGTACGTTATTTTTAGGCGTTTTTAGGGAATTTGACCAGAGTGCAAGGGGTTAAGAGAGCTCAACAGCGTTTGTACTTTCTGAGGAGGCTGAAGAAGTTTGGCATGTCCTCCAGGATCCTCAACAATTTCTACAGCTGCATCATCGAGAGCATCCTGACCAACTGCATCACTGTGTGGTACGGCAGCACCACTACCCTGGGCTGCAAATGCCTGCAGAGAGTGGTGAAGACAGCGGAGAAGATCATCAGGACTCCATTCCCCTCTCTGCAGAGCATCTACCACCGCAGAGTCCAAAGGAGAGCTGACACCATCCTCCGGGACCCCACCCACCCCCAGCGCAGACTGTTCACACTCAGGCCGGAGGTACAGAAGTGTGAAATGCAGGACAACCAGACTGAAAAACTCTTTCTTTTCCACTGCCATCAGACTCCTGAACAAATAACTCCCAAAACCCTGCAACACAGCTTTGCATATAGGAACTCACACACCGGCTGCTAAATTTGCACATTGCTCACCTGTACAGTAGATATAGTCTCACCCGTCTGATGTCCATATCATCTCTGCTGCTATTTATCAAGTACAGTCTACTGGCTCTGAAGACAGCAGAGATGATTGTGGACTTCAGGAAAGTCACAACACCCCTGCCCCCCCTCACCATCACAGGCTCTCCCATCACCATTGCAGATTCCTTCCGCTTCTTGGGCACCACCATCACCCGGGACCTCAAATGGGAGCCAACCATCAGCTCCCTCATCAAAAAGGCCCAGCAGAGGATGTTCTTTCTGCGGCAGCTGAGGAAGCTCAAGCTACCCACCAAGATGTTAGTGCAGTTCTACACGGCCATCATCGAGTCCATCCTCACCTCCTCCATAACTGTGTGGTATGCAGGAGCCACTGCCAGGGACAGACTAAGGCTGCAGCGCGTCGTGCGCACTGCTGAGAAGGTAATCGGCTGCAAGCTCCCATCTCTCCAGGACCTGTACATCTCCAGGACCCGGAGGCGTGCTGGCCGGATCATAGCCGATCCTTCACACCCTGGTCACGTACTGTTTGCCCCCCTCCCCTCAGGTAGAAGACTTCGGTCCATTCGGACTAAAACCTCCCGGCACATGAATGGCTTTTTCCCCTCTGCCATCAGACTGCTGAACATTAAGTGATTTATTGACTCTCGTGCACTATGTACAGCAGCTCAACCAGACTCATGACATTCATCACTGTTTTTCTGTTGCATTATCAACTGCACTGTGGTACCCCATATTATCTGCTACTTGCTAATTTATTTAAAACTGCCTTGACTAGTATTACTCATTATTACTATTATTATTATTATTATTACTTATTTTTCTACACTTATTGCACGTTTTTAGTCCTTTAGTTTTTTAGTTTATCTCTTTATCTCATCATGTTTTTAATGTTGCAGCATGGCACCGAGACAAATTCCTAGTTTGTGTGCTACATGAACAATGGCAATAAATCTGATTCTGATTCTGATTCTGGTACTATCGTTACACAGAAATTAGCACCGGGTGCTAATTTGTAACTTGTAATTATATACTGCTAGTTGCACAATGCTCATTTGCACACTGTACATAGGTTTATGTCATCTCAGATTCACATCATCTGATATCAATGTACCACTATCACTTTAATCATCCAGTGAATTTTTAATTTCATTCCTCTTGTTTGACTGCTTTAACTGTCCAAATTGCCGACTGTGTTATTAGTACTCATTAGTATTAGTATTTAGTATCAAGGTGTGCTTAAGGAGTCCTAATTACCTAACTATGTGTTGGTGTGTGTGTGTTATTAGCATCAATTAGGATTGAGTTACTGTGTTAGTGTGTTATTACCTTATTAGAATTGTTGTGTACCTGTTACCTTGGCATTCGTTCGTAGAGCAAAGTAAGAATTTCATTGCTCAGGAAATGTAGCATTTCTTAACTGTGCATATGATAATAAAGCCTTTGAATCTTGAATACCTTAGTCTTAGGGCTGCATGCTTATGGCCAAAATGATTGTGATTATTTTGATCAATATTGAAATCACGATTATTAATCACGAATATTCATTAACTTTAGGAAAAACACAGGTTACATAAAATTCAATTTTTTTTTAATTCATCCTACTTACCAATTGAAGCCTGGGGCCAAAGCCACATCCATTTATTAAGAGAAGCTGCCTTGACAACATATTCTGCTTGACCATCGGTCAGTCACAGTTGCAAAGTACTCGACAGCCATGATATCCATCTGTATTTTTCATACAGTGCAGGTAATGCAACTTTGAAGAATCACGTGGGGATCACATATTTCTTGTCCAGTGTTTTGATCATGTTTTTGAAGCCTTTGTTGTTCATACAGTGGACACATGTCTTTGGCCAAATAAAATGCTGTTGCATCAGTTACTTTCATGTCTTGGAGGTGGATGGATACGGTGAAGCTCTGTGCAGGGTTGATAATGTGGTTGCCTGGGTCAGTGCTCAACACAGACTGTGATTTAGTGAAGTGACATTAGCTTTGGCTTTAATGCATTTATCATACTTGTGTTTGTGGTGTTTTTTCAGGTTGCTGAATAAGTTAGTTGTGTTGCCCTGCAGTGCAGACACAGCTCTATGGCACTCTTTGCATTTAATTTCTTTTTAGTCAGCATCACTTGCCCTGAATCCAAAACACATCCAGACAACAGATGATGAACCTTTCGAGGCACTAGCTCCTCGCTTCCATGTGTTGCCATACTGTCACCTTCTGCTCCCGACATCTGGTTTGTGTTTGACCATCACACCAGTATGCTATTGAAAACTTAAGGCTGTCGCTACAGGGTGCACTTGCTTGTCAGTTCTGCAGCTTAATGTTACCCTAATGTGCATTTGCCCCCTGGTGGTCGGCTGGCAGTTGGTTGAGAAAATGCTTGATTTGATATGCAGCAGAACCTGCATTTTAAATGTTTATATCACCGACGATCACGTTAATTTAATCGTGGCAGCCAAAATCGTGATTGCGATCAAGATTCAATTAATTGTGCAGCCCTTCTTAGTCTGCATTTCTAGCAGAGTTTGATGTTTGGTCACTGTTGAGCAGGTAGGTCAGATTTTAAAACGCTCAGGCTGATAGTCCTTTTACCCCAAGTACTTCACCGCGTTCTGTGGTTTGTTGATTGGCACTCTGTTAAATGAAAAACAGGCCAAAAAATTCTTGACAAATATTATTTCTAATTTTTCCACATTTATACAGAGTTGAGATGTCAACTTCCTACGTCAGAATATAAATGCAACTGCCGATTATATTTAGTAATAGATTGTGAGAAGAATATTTAGCTATATTGCACATACTGAGAATCTTATCAGACTATCACAGAGACAAATTATGATCAGTGTACCTGCAACCTTTCTGCTGCTTCGTGTTTTGGACAGCTGTGGTCAGTCAGACACAAAGCTATCTGTCCCACAATAGCTTCTCTAGTGGCTTTCTCACACTGGCACTCTGTCTCCTGTGGTTGGAATGGAACACCTCATGAAAACAGATAACACAATATAAAAAAACAAAACAATAAGGTCTTCAATTAATGATACACTTGGATCAGTTTGATAGTTAAAAAAACAGGTTGGTATAAAATGTAATGTCTAATCAATGTTTCACAAACAGAAAAAAAAACCTTTTGTACCACTGAACACAAGCAAAAGTGTAGATTAAATTTAATGTTAAATCTTTAAATTTAAAAACAGAATTATTTCTTTTACTTTGCATACAGGCACATTTTGTTGGCACATGATTTTTTTTTTTTTTACACTAGTGAAGTTTTACGGACATTTCACTTATAGTACAGTATTTTCGAGTTACTGCAAATACAAATCCGTGTTTAACTAGAGATATACGAACAGCTGGGACGCTTCAGTTTTCAAATGACTGATATATGACCACAAAATGTGTTCAGAAGATAACATGACCCCTCCCCCCCAAAATAAATATGAAAGAAGTGACCTGGGCAAATAGATGCAATGGTCCCTCACCCCCACTCTTAATATACAGTATTTAAGCAGCTAACCACAGTGGTGTGTGTGTGAGGTGGTGGGGGGACTATCTCCTTCTGTACAATTTTAATAGAAAACTTTTAAAAGTTACCCACCAATATTACGGGGGGGGGGGTGTCACTTGCTTTTATATTCATAGGCTGTATGTAAAGACTCCATCCATAGTTTTCATTATCCAAAAAGTAAAAAGCCCAGTCTACACAAACAATAACAGTCTGTATATTAAACATGGATGACTGTGAATTAGTCCTGTGAGGTCTATGACTCCGATTACAGAATGACGTTGAAATTGTCAAGATTTCAGGCTCCAATGTAACATTATTTCTAAATAATACTCTATAAACCTATGTTCGATATTTGAACTTCTTAAGCACTTGGCAAACTAGTTTAAATTTACTATAATTAGCATACAAGACTACTTACACTCTTTGATGGTGCATTCGTAGTCCCAGCGGTGCTGACACTTGCTATCCACTTAGCAGGAGGAGGTGTCCTGGTGAGGTAGCGGAGGCAAGGCCTGACTCCATCTATAAGCATCAATGGGCTCTTCAAAAACCCCTGCTGCAGCTGAGAAACATTTGTTACCCTACAATATCCAGGCAAGATACATTTTCATGGTAGAGGAAGGATCTAGTTAACCGGCAGGCAAGCAAACGTTAGCAGGCTGTATAAATACAAGAGAAAGCAGAGAACAACTGCACATGTGCGGCTGGTATTTATATCCCTGGGAGCAGTGACAGGGTGGAGTTAGGGCTTTAATACATAGAGCAGTCCCGTTTTAGGCCCCCCCAAAAACATTCTGGCAAGAGAACTGCCAGAAAACTGTTCAGCAGTGGAACTCTGCTGTTTAGCTCTGCATACTTACTGTACACAGGCTCCTGAGGGCTCTGGATGCAGCTTTCAGGGCCAGCTGACATGATTTAGGACCCAGGAGACAGACACTGACGCAGGCAGATAGTGACAATAATCTTTATTTAATAGTGAGTGAGTGTAATGCGTGTGTGAGTGCGTGGATAGTGTTCTGGTCACTGGAGCTGAGCAGCCTGGACGGAGACCTGGCAACCCTGGAACATACAAGCAGAAAACAATTACTTTTGTTCCACACTCGTGATGAGCTGCAGGTAGAGAGGCTTACTTGGGTGTAGCACAGGTTACGCCCTGCTGAGTTCCAGCGGCCGTGCAGCGTGGAGGTGAAGGTGTCCGTGAACGTGCTGGGGTTTCCACCCGTGGCAGTGACAAGGTAAATCCTGATGATAACTCTGGCTGTGACTTCACAGACCGGAGTGACGATAATCCAGACGATGACAAGGTTAATGATTCCACAGAATGTGGTGATGATGATATAGCTGTGACTTCACAGACCGGAGTGACGATAATCCAGACGATGACAAGGTTAATGATTCTACAGAATGTGGTGATGATGATATAGCTGATGACGATGTCAGAGACTCCACTGACAGAGGTGGCCAATACTCCTGTAACTGAAATAACAACAGTTCTGGCAGCTGAGGAGCAAGACGTACCGGTAGTTGCGGTGGTAGCGAAGCGCTACGTGGGCGAGATGGCGTTGCCCCGTCAGCTGGGGACGCAGGTCCGCCGCCAAGGAGGTCTACCTGTGCACAGGGGTATAGACAAGGGGTTGAGTAGCAAACTGTTCTCTTACTTGGTTGAGACTGATGAGAAGTCCTTGATGAAGCAAGAGAGGTTCTTGACGAGGCAAGAGAGGTTCCAGACGAGACAAGAGAAATTCTTGACGAGACCAGAGAGCGGAGTTCAGGCTCATACTCCGACGAGGAGGACAGACGACTCCGTGACGGGCTCTCAGCGACGCTGGCTTTTAACAGCCGTTGATTAACACCTGTTGGTCTGTGCGCAGCTGGAGTTGATGACGCCAATGACGGCCCAGAGGCCGCCATGACAGTACTCCCCCCTCTAGCAGTGCCTCCAGGCACCTGCCCAATCCTACCTGGATTCGCCCGATGGAAATCGCGAATCAGCTGTTTATCCAGGATCAACGCTGGGCGAATCCAAGAACGATCCTCCGGTCCAAAGCCCTCCCAGTCCACCAAATACTGAAGACCACGACCCCGCCTGCGGACATCCAGGATGGCAGTCACCCCCCAGGCTGGATGGCCATCGATCATCCTCGGGGGTGCGGGAGCCGCGGGAGCAGGGCACAGGGGATCAGAGACGTACGGTTTGACCTGGGAGACATGAAAGGTGGGGCAGATACGCATCGAAGAGGGGAGAGACAAGCGCACAGACACAGGGTTAATAACACGATTAATGGTGTAGGGGCCAATGAAGCGCTTAGTGAGCTTACGTTTTTCGGCCGGTACACCAATATTCCGGGTTGACAACCAGACTTTCTGACCCACCTTATAGTCCGGGGCGGGTCTCCTATGCCGGTTGGCCACCTGGATATTGTGTTTGGTAGTCTTCAGCAAGGCTTGGCGGGCGACGAGCCAAACTCGCCGGCAGCGCTTGATGTGTGCTTGGACTGAAGGAACCGCTACCTCCTTTTCCTCCTCCGGGAACAGCGGAGGATCAAACCCGAAGGATGCCTTGAACGGGGAGACGCCCGTAGCCGTGGAGATCGTGGCGTTGTGAGCGTACTCAATCCAAGGAAGGAACTTGCTCCAGGAGGATGAGCAGGAGGAGATGACACAGCGTAGGGCGGCCTCAAGCTCCTGATTAGCCCGCTCGCACTGGCCATTGCTCTGAGGGTGATAACCAGAAGAGAGGCTGGCTGTGGCTCCCAGTGCCGTGCAGAAAGCCTTCCAAACTTGTGATACAAACTGAGGTCCTCGATCCGACACAATATCAGCAGGGATACCATGAAGGCAGATCACATGTTGCACAAGGAGATCCGCTGTCTCCTGGGCAGAAGGCAAACCCCGAAGTGGCACAAAATGGGCTGCCTTCGAGAACCGGTCCACGATGGTTAAAACCGTGGTGTAGTCATCTGAAATGGGTAAACCAGTCACAAAGTCCATAGCTACGTGAGACCAGGGGCGTGAAGGAACCGGCAACGGGTGTAGCAGGCCCACCGGGGGGGATGATGTCGTCTTCCCGGTGGCGCACTGAGCGCAGGCCTGGATGTAACCTACAACGTCCTTCCGTAGCCCTGGCCACCAGAAGGTCCTTTGGAGGAGATCCACGGTCCGACCCACTCCAGGATGACAAGCCAACTTGGAAGCGTGACCCCACTCGATCACCTTGCCCCGGATAGCGCGTGGAACAAACAAGCGGCCCGGCCCCCCCCCCCCCCCCCGGGTCCGGCTCGGTCTTCTGAGCCTGGCGAACCGTCTTGCAGATTCCCCAGGACAGGGCGCCCACGACGCAGGAAGGTGGCAGGATAGGGGTCTCCTGGTCCTCAGAGGATGGTGTGTCAAACTGCCGTGAGAGGGCATCCGGCTTACCGTTCTTGCTTCCCGGCTGGTAAGTGATGGTAAAGTTAAAACGGCCAAAGAAGAGGGACCAGCGAGCCTGGCGTGCATTCAGGCACTTCGCCGTCCTGAGGTACTCCAGGTTGCGGTGATCAGTCCAAACCACGAACGGCTGAGCAGCCCCCTCCAGCCAATGTCTCCATTCCTCCAAGGCGAGTTTCACAGCCAGCAACTCCCCGTCTCCGATGCTGTAATTCCTCTCTGCAGGGGTGAGACAGTGAGAGAAATAAGCACAAGGGTGAATCTTACCGTCCTCAGGAGAACGTTGGGAGAGTACCGCTCCAACTCCTGAATCAAGAGGCGTCCACCTCCACCAAGCACTGCAGCTTCGGGTCCACCTGAGTAAGGACTCGGGCCGAGGCGAACTCCCTCTTGAGCTTCTCAAACGCTCCAGCTGCCTCCTTACTCCAGCAAAACGGGGTCTTAGGGGAGGTGAGAGCAGTCAGAGGACGGGCAATATTACCAAAGTTTGGCACGAACCTCCTATAAAAATTAGCAAACCCCAGGAACCCTTGAAGCTGCTTTCTGGAGGTGGGTGCAGGCCAATCCACAACCGCCTTGACCTTGGCCGGGTCAGGGAGCACCTGGTTCCGAGCTATAATAAACCCAAGGAAGGAGGTTTGATCAGTGTGGAACTCACATTTTTCAGCCTTGACAAATAGTTGGTTCTTCAGGAGGCGCTGTAGTACCCTGCGGACATGCACCCGATGTTCCTCTAGTGTGCGGGAGAAGATGAGAATGTCATCAAGATAAACAAAAACAAACGAGTTCAGAAAATCCCGTAATACATCATTTATCAATCGCTGGAAGACGGCTGGAGCGTTAGTTAACCCAAACGGCATTACCAGATACTCAAAATGCCCGCTAGGGGTCCGAAAAGCCGTCTTCCACTCATCTCCTTCCCTTATGCGCACTAGATGGTAGGCATTCCTAAGGTCCAGTTTAGTAAACCAGGACGCCCCCTGGAGGGAGTCAAAAGCAGTGTTCATCAGAGGCAAAGTATATTTGTCTTTTACTGTTATTTCATTCAGTCCCCGGAAGTCGATGCAGGGGCGTAGTGAACCGTCCTTCTTCCCAACAAAAAAAAATCCGGCTCCCACTGCTGAAGACGACGGGCGGATGATACCAGAGGCCAAGGACTCCTTGATGTACGTATCCATGGCCTCACGCTCCGGGGCTGATAGGCTGTAAAGGCGGCTTGCAGGAAGAGGGGCCCCAGCCTTCAGGTTGATCGCGCAGTCATACGGACAATGGGGGGGTAAGGACAATGCCCGAGACTTGCTAAACACCAGCCCCAAATCGTGGTAGACCTCTGGCACCTTGGACAAGTCCGGTGGAGATGAATCAGGCAGAGGCACCTTGACGGATGGGGCGCAAGCCGCTGATTGGAGGCAGGCACTAAGGCAGAACGTACTCCATGCCGTTACTCTCCCAGCTTGCCAGTCAATGGTGGGGTTATGTAGGCGCAGCCAGGGGTACCCCAAGATAACGGGCGAAGAAGAAACGGGCAGCACTAGAAACTGAATTTCCTCCCTGTGATTTCCTGATACAATGATTGACACGGGGGCCGTCTGATGGGCAACGGTGGTCAAAGACGCCTTAGACAAGGTGATCAGTTTGACAGGGGGGGGTCTAGAGTCTGACAGTTAAGACCCATCCGGGTTGCCAGGTCTCTAGAAATGAAATTTTGCTCAGCTCCAGAATCTACTAACGCTAGTGTGGAGTGTTCTGTATGTGTATGGATAAGTCTGAGAGGTAATCGACAACAAGTAAGGGATTCTTCTGAGTTCTTGCCCGTGAATCCCCCTACTGCGATCCACGGGCCTTCCCTTTTAACTTACTGGGACATTCAAACACCCCATGTGACTCTTTCCCACAGTAGAAACAAAGGCCCTGATCCCTGCGGCGTTGTTTCTCAGCTGCTGACACTTTCGACCGGCCAATGATCATAGCCTCTTGATCCGGGGATTCCTCTGACGCGGGTAAAGCGAGAAGAGGAGAGTTAGGGACGCGAGGGCGGAGTTTAACCGAACGGGAAGTTGTACGCCGTTCAGCCGCCCGCTCCCTTAATCTGCTATCCAGACTAACCGCTAGGGCAATCAAATCCCGCAAATTGTCCGGTTTGTCCCGTGCCGCTAACTCATCCTTTAGCTCATCGTTAAGACTACATAGGAAAATACCACACAGTGATGGCTCCCCCCACCCAATCTCTGCAGCCAGGACCCGGAAGTCAATAGCGTAATCAGCAGCTGATCTTTTTCCCTGTTGTAAGCTCAGCAACCGTTCTGTCAACACCTCACCCCTATCAGTATGGTCAAATACGGACATAAACTCAGTCACAAACTCCTGGTAAGTAAGCTGGGAATAGCTTGGTTTAGCCATGATTGAATACACCCAGTCTAAGGCTCTTCCTGCCAGCAAATTTATGACATAACCAATCCGACTTGAATCAAGGGTGAAATCCCCCGGAACGCGAAGAAAAACTGATTCACATTGTAATAGGAACCCTCGAGCTTCCCCGAGTTTTCCGCTGAACCGGGCAGGTGTGGGGATAGGGGTGAGGCGAGAGGACGAGGAGGTGTTAGCTTGTCCAGATGCTAAGCCTGCAGGGGCTGAGATGTTTGCGGTCGGGGAAATCGTCTGGTGTCCTTCCAGACGATCCAGCCGACCATTAATTAAAGTTAGCTGGTTCAAGATTACTGTCTGTTGGTGAGCTAGTAAATCTACCCGGGCGCAAAGAGTGTTGATTTGGCGCGACAGTGAACTGTCCGCTGGGTCAACGTGACGGAGTCGTACTGACATGATTTAGGACCCAGGAGACAGACACTGACACAGGCAGATAGTGACAATAATCTTTATTTAATAGTGAGTGAGTGTAATGCGTGTGTGAGTGCGTGGATAGTGTTCTGGTCACTGGAGCTGAGCAGCCTGGACGGAGACCCAGCAAGCCTGGAACATACAAGCAGAAAACAATTACTTTTGTTCCACACTCGTGATGAGCTGCAGGTAAAGAGGCTTACTTGGGTGTAGCACAGGTTACGCCCTGCTGAGTTCCAGCGGCCGTGCAGCGTGGAGGTGAAGGTGTCCGTGAACGTGCTGGGGTTTCCACCCATGGCAGTGACGAGGTAAATCCTGATGATAACTCTGGCTGTGACTTCACAGACCGGAGTGACGATAATCCAGATGATGACAAGGTTAATGATTCCACAGAATGTGGTGATGATGATATAGCTGATGATGATGACAGAGACTCCACTGACAGAGGTGGCCAATACTCCTGTAACTGAAATAACAACAGTTCTGGCAGCTGAGGAGCAAGACGTACCGGTAGTCGCGGTGGTAGCGAAGCGCTACGTGGGCGAGATGGCATTGCCCCGTCAGCTGGGGACGCAGGTCCGCCGCCAAGGAGGTCCACCTGTGCACAGGGGTATAGACAAGGGGTTGAGTAGCAAACTGTTCTCTTACTTGGTTGAGACTGATGAGAAGTCCTTAATGAAGCAAGAGAGGTTCTTGACGAGGCAAGAGAGGTTCCAGACGAGACAAGAGAAATTCCTGACGAGACCAGAGAGCGGAGTTCAGGCTCATACTCCGACGAGGAGGACAGACGACTCCGTGACGGGCTGTCAGCGACGCTGGCTTTTAACAGCCATTGATTAACACCTGTTGGTCTGTACGCAGCTGGAGTTGATGACGCCAATGACGGCCCAGAGGCCGCCATGACACCAGCAACACTGCAGGATTTACAACAGCTACGGCCAACCTGTCCCGTGGCATCAAGGAGGTAAAACAAAAGTACAGAAAGAAAATATCCGGCCACTTCAGCAACACCAGAGATGCACGTTCTCTCTGGCGCGGCATACAGACCCTCGCTAACTACAAACCTCCACCTCAGACCTGTGCGAGTGACATTACACTGCTTAAGAACTTAAATGACTTCTTTGGCCGCTTTGAAGCACAAAACAACACATCAGCACAGAAGACCACTCCTCCCCCAGACGAGCAGGCCATAAGTCTGGATCCTGCCAGCGTGAAGAGGACTCTCTCCAGGATCAACCCACGCAAGACAGCTGGACCAGGTAACATACCAGGTCACGTTCTGAAGTACTGTGTGGAGGAGCTCAAGAATGTCTTGGTCAACATCTTTAACATCTCCCTGAGTCAAGCTGTTGTCTCCACATGTTTCAAAACTGCTACCATAATACCAGTCCCAAAGAAGCCCGTCCCATCCAGCTACAATGATTACCGGCCCGTAGCACTGACCTCCATCATAATGAAGTGCTTTGAGTGGCTGGTCATGCAGAACATCAAGTTCATCCTCCCTCCCTCCCACAACCCATCTCAGTTTGCATACAGGTCAAACAGATCCACAGAAGATGCCACCTCTGCTGCTCTCCACCCAGCCCTCACCCACTCACCAACTCAAAGAACTCCTACGTGCAAATGCTGTTCTTGGACTTTAGTTCAGCATTCAACACAATCACCCTCCTGCATCTAATACAAAAACTCAGACACTTGGGACTCAAAACCTCTCTCTGTAACTGGGTGCTGGACTTTCTCACAGGGAGGCCACAGAACGTGCGGATTGGCAGCAACACTTCAAAGACCATCACATTGAGCACAGGGACCCCACAAGGGTGTGTGGTCAGCCCGCTGTTCTTCACTCTGCTGACTCATGACTGTATACCAGCCTACAAAACCAACCACATCATCAAGTTTGCATATGACATGATGGTGGTGGGCCTCATCACCAACAATGAATAGGCCAATTACAGAAATGAGTTGAGCTAACTGGTCCAGTGGTGTAAAGACAATGATCTCTTCCTGAACGTGGGAAAAACCAAGGAGATTGTGGTCGACTTCAGGAGGTCAGGAGGGGAAACACACAGCATCCCCCTCTGATCATCGATGGAGCAGCTGTGGAGACGGTGAGCAGCACCAAGTTTCTGGGGGTGCACATCTCTGAGGACCTCTCCTGGTCCAACAACACTATATAACTGGTCAAGAAGGCTCAAACTTGCCTCTATTTTGTCCGCTGAGAAAAGCATGAGTCCCACCCCCCATCATGTGCTCATTCTACCTGGGTATCACTGAGAACATCCTCACCAGCTGCACCATGGTGTGGTATGGAAGCTGCTCCACCTCCTGCTGGAATACACTACAATGCACAGTGAAAGCAGCCAATATAGGCCAAAAACATGCAAGTTAGGTTAATTGAAGACTCTAAAGTGGCCCTAGGTGTGAATGTGTGAATGGTGATGGGATTGGTGCCATACTGTGGCTGCCTCATCCATCCAGGTGGATGCCCTGTAATTTCCCTCAGGGGATTCATAAAGTATACAAAATACACAAAAACTACAATAGCTGATAGCTGCTAAGCTAACTGGGTGAACTATTAAACGGCTCAGACTCGGACCCCATTTCTCCTCTACAGTCATGCTCAACACAGGCTCAACACAGGGCTGTGTGCTGAGCCCCACTCTGTATTCATTGTACACATATGACTATACACCTGTTCATCCCACAAACATCACAGTGAAGTTTGCGGATGATATGACAGTGGTGGGGCTCATATCAGAAGGAGATGAGGCTGCATACAGAGATGAGATCCAGAGACTGGTGAGATGGTGCTCAGATAATAACTTATTACTGAATACAAAAAAACAAACAAAAGAACTCATTATTGATTTCAATAAGCACAGTAGTGAGCCTCCTCCTCTATATATAGGCAAGGAATGTGTGGAGAGGGTGGAGGTTTTCAAGTTTCTGGGTGTTCATACTGTATTTCCTACAACCTCACCTGGTCAGTTAACACCATAGCTACAATAAAGAAGGCTCAACAACATTTACACTTTCTGAGGCACCTTAAGAGGAATGGCTTGAATGCGCAGTTGCTTGTTTTATTTTATTGATCTGCCACTGAGAGCATTTTGTCATATGGCATCACAGTTTGGTGTGCTGGCTGTTCGGCCACAGACCACAAAGCTCTGCAGAGAGCAATCGAGACTGCGCAAAAAATCACTGGTTGTTCTCTCCCTTCACTGGAAGAGATTTCCAGGTCTCAATACCTCAGCAGAGCTACTGCCATCACTATGGACTGCACTCATTCAGGTCATGATTGCTTTCATTTGCTCCCCTCAGGGAAGCGGTACAGAGCCCATAAAACCTGGACTACCAGATTTAATCATAGTTTCTTCCCAACAGCAGCACATATTTTGACTGGACTCATATAATACTGTACATGGAGACTGTTGATGTTATTTTCAGGCTATTTTGTGGGTAATAACTTAAGGATACAGCTGTATCCCTGGTTCCTTGAGTAGTATGAGTGAGATGTCTTACTATGGGATACACCCCTCCTGTGTATACCTCAGAAACATCTCATTACATCAATTCTGATTGGCAGATGATTGCGATGCCACTCCTCACATAATCACCTCTTAAGAAGCCCATGCTTCGACGTGGCTTTATTCAAGATAAGCACCTCTTCTCGCTTCGCCCAGCAAGAAGGGTTTTCTGGTGAGGCATCTCACTCATACTACTCGAAGAACCGGGGATACAGCTATATCCTTAAGTTCTTCTTCATAATACTCATTTTGATGTCTCACTATGGGATATGGAGACTCCCATATTGCCAGACGAGCTTATCTCAACAATCATCAGCAATGAGCAGCAGCCTGGCTGCCTAGGGGTCCTGGAGTGAGCACTGCTTAAGCCACGCTCAAAGCAGAGACATCCATCCTTTAAAACTGAACAAAAGTAAGAGGCGAGTACCAGCTCGCCACTTCACAAATGTCCCCTAAGGAAACCTGCTTAAATAGGGCCCACAAGGCTGCCAAGACCCGAATGGAGTGAGCTCTCTAGCCCCGTGCCGAATATGCCAAAGCGATCTCCTCCACTAATTCACTGGGCGAGCCGCTGCTTGGTGACTGGCCTACTGGTATGAGGTTTGCCCCGGGACACGAAGAGCTGGTCACTCTTTCTGAGCCCCTTTGTCCTGTCCATATAAATATGTAAGGCACGGACAGGGCATAAGCGTGA
The DNA here is from genome assembly GCA_020510985.1 of Pholidichthys leucotaenia. Classification (NCBI taxonomy): domain Eukaryota; kingdom Metazoa; phylum Chordata; class Actinopteri; order Cichliformes; family Pholidichthyidae; genus Pholidichthys; species Pholidichthys leucotaenia. The sequence continues at coordinate 326,360,728 of CM035840.1, read as the reverse complement.
CTGTCGCTTTTCAGAAGAAGAGACGGGAGAAGAAAATGCCATTAAGACGATGGGCATACACAACCATGTTAGGCAAAAAATGCCGGGTTGGGCAACAGTGACACCCTAACATCTCCAGGGGCAAACTGAGTGCACGATGGGTGAACTGAGAGGGCATGAATATCACTGACGCATTTAGCCAAGGCTAAAGTAAGTAATGGCACCGTTTTCAATGATAGGTGCTTCATGCTGACCTCCCCCAGAGGTTCAAAGCGGGGGCCCGACAGCCCATCCAGAACCACCGCTAAATCCCAAGGTGGAACCATGGTTCTGGAAACAGGGAGGAGTCTACGTGCTCCCTTCATAAAACAACAGATCAGAGGATGTTGACAAGCCATCTTATCTCCAAAACCTACATGAGAAGCAGAAATAGCAGCTAAGTACACCTTAATGGTGGAGAAATCTTTCTGCTTGTCGATGAGATCTTGTAAGAATGAAAGGATCATACCTTCTGAGCACTGAAAGGAGATGTGACCTCTGTCATGGCACCACTTTTCAAACACCCTCCACTTGCAATCATAAAGAAACCTAGTAGAGGATGCTCTAGCGCTCTGAATGGTGTTAATCAAGCCCTGAGGAAGACCCGTCACGCTCAGGGTGTCCCACTCATGAGCCAGGCCCACAATGCCAGGCGCTCTGGATGTGGGTGATAAACCCCTTTTCCACTAGTACCCACTCAGCCCTACTCTACTCGACTCTACCCAGTTTGTAGGGTTTTCCATTAGTATCTGGTACTTGGTACCAGGTACTTTTTTCATACTTATTCCAGTGGGGTTCTAAGCGAGCTGAGTCGGGCTGAAAATGTGACGTCAACAGACTGCAGGCCACTGATTGATCAGGGCGTAACGTCATCAGCTCACTGTCTTCTGCCGTCTTCTGCAGAATCTACAACCGCCATATTGAAAAAAGTCGTTCAGCGCGTAAACACAGTCAGCTAGTAAAAACAGTATTAATAGAGATGGCTTCACAGGTTTCGCGGAAATCTACACCGTGGTCCAACAAAGAGGTGCAGACTTTATTTCTGTGCTTGGTGGCTGACGATAGAATGCAGACAGTTCGATGGAGCGACCCACAACAAAAAAGTTTACAGGAGGTCTCCGAACAGATGACAGCCCAACAGATACAACCAGGCATTAAACAATGTAGGGAGAAGCTGAAGAAAATGAAAAGTGATTACCGGGCCATCAAGGATCACAGTGGTCGAAGTGGGGTGAACAGAAACGACTGTGGTTTAATAGACGCCGCAGCCATCGGCCGGCGAGCAATGGCAGGGAGATTGGGGGTCGACACATCATTGTTGCAAACCATGGATGGTGAGTATTTTGTGATATTGTGCATCTTTTAGCTTATTTGACCTATTGGTGGCAAGCTCACTTTTTTAGCAATAACAACGCCATTCTGTCCTGGCTAACAAGTGTTAGTGAGGGGCACTAGCCAGCTAGTAGCCAACTCTGCTAATTCGCGCTTGCTTTGTCTGAAGTATTCACTTGTGAGAGCAAAACGATGAAATATGCTAATCTATATAAAACCTTATTTGAGCCTCACTTACATGACTGCAGTATCATATGGTGTAACACATTTCCAACTCACCTAAAAAAGCTAGAAATTCTCCAAAAGAAAGTCATATGTGCCTTATCATGGTCTGAATATAATTCTACTAGTCATCTTTTCCATTGTTACAATCTTCTAATACTTGCTGAGCATAATTACTTCCAGAATGCCTGTAAAATGTATCAGGTTATCCTCAAACTCAACTATAAATTATGTGAACTCATTCCAACCTTCCTTCCCATGCACACCTATACCACTAGAAATAAAAAACAAATTACTGGGGAAAAAACGAAGACTAAAATCCACCAGGTTTAGTATTGTGTGCAGAGGACCGGAGATATGGAACGAGCTTGATGAGAATCTAAAAATGTCACCTTCCATCTCCATCTTTAAGAAAAAACTGAAAATGCAACCCCTATCATTACATAATTAATCTGCTATTTGTTACGCAAAACTTGCTTACTGATAAGCTGTTACTCCATTGTAATTTTGTTTTATATGTTGATATCACTCCAATAGTATTTAATAACTTGACTATTTATCTTGAACTCACCTACTAATTCAGTGTAAACAAATGCTGGGATTATGTGCTATATGTCTGTTATATGTTTTTGTTCCTGTACACAAAGACATCAGACAGATTTCCATCATCATTTTATTGTAGAAATGGGCTCCCTACTAAAAGCTTTAAATAGCTTATTTGGGATGACCCATTCACACTCCATATCAATGTGAAAAAAGCCTATTGTATACTGCTACTCATGCTGTTGATATTCATATTGTAATTCATTCATGTTGTTGATAGTGTGTGTGTGTGTGTGTGTGTGTGTGAATAAACTAATCCTGGTTAAAAAGTTTTGTGTATGTGTTGCACTTTGGTGCTGTGCTTTAAGTTGTGTGTTTTTTTTCTTTCTACAATCTGTTTCCACATGCCAGGGGTTCCGCGCCGTCAACGTCTAGCATGACACGTTCAAGTGCTGGTAAGGCACAATAATTATTAATAAATATTATTACAAAAACTAAAATTAAACAATTAAATTTTTTTTTTAAAAAATAAAACAAAAGATTAACACTCTGTTGTGTTTATACAGATCAAGTGGACCCCAGGATCCAAAATCTCATCATATACAAGTGCATTTTCAAACCAGTGACTAATAGTGATTCATATAATTTCCTAAAGCCTCATAATAGACCCACATACCTGTTCTGTGGATTTTCCACAGTGTTGGAACAGTGTTGTCGTGCTGTTTATTTTCCATCATAAATCCCTGGATTGAAAATGTACTTGTACAGAGTGGATCCTGGGGTGCTCACTTGTCAGGGGTCCACAACCTGGGCCCATTTTTAGCTGTGGTGGAGGAAGTACTGATATAATCCTTGTTTTTGAAAAACTGATGTAGCACATGAACTCACTTTCAAATGTACTTGCAGTCAATGTGCTTCATTGAAATGATTCAAGTGAGCTGACTGTATTAACTCATTCACATTTCTGAGGCCACAATAAAAACAAATTATTTTAAACATAACCTGGTGCCTGCAAAATCTGCTCTACTGAGGCACAGCAACATGACAATCATGCTTAAATACAACAACGAAACATTTTTGTCACATCCCACCACTGGCTTTCACAAGTGTATTTCCCTAATATATGTTTTGAACTTGCTTTAACTAACCACCATCCATTTCTGTCTTTCGCTTAGGCAAGAGGAAAAGGAGCCACCCCACAACGGACCTTGCCACTGTGGAAAGTACTGAAATCCTTTGCTTTTTTAGATTAAGTATAAAGTGCCAAAAGTGCCAGAAGTAGCACAATTTCCACTTAATATGAAAGGGACTGAACTGAGATTTATTTGATTGTGTGAATATTAATTAAAATGAATGGCACATCCACTGTAAAATAAACCGCTTGTTTATAGGGCTGTCGCGGTAGAGGAATCTCCCCTGCGGTGACGGTGGACAGCTCAATACCGCGGTATGCGGTATTATTGCAAATGTTTTTAGGACCCTGTGGATTCGTAATTTTAACAGGGTTTATAACTTATGTGGCAAATGAGGGAAGCTGTGAGAGTCTCACTGCAGCTCACTCTCAACTTTATGCCTGTGTGTTACAACTGTGCGGAGCTCCGTTCTTTATACAGGCATGAATTGCTGATTCTGTTAAAAAAAAAAATACAGATCATTTTCATGAAGCAGTGGCAGTAACTAAGGGGTGTGTGGACTGGAGACTGCAGTGACATTCAGCTTTTAAGCAGGACAGTCTCTGTACAGGTCCCTGCGTGGCTCTTGTCTCCGTGATTTTTGCCGCTGTCTGAAAAATCTTGTTCAAACAAGCTGCTCTCGGAGCTCATACACGGAGCATACACAGTCAGGATCATACACACTCCGCTCAGAAGGAAATAACATGCTTTGTGCCCTTTCAGCGCTCACTGTTATGGCTGTATTTAACAAGGAGTCCAAACGCTTTCAACACTAGCTGCCTGCTGGAGTCCATGTGGAGAGAATGCACCAAACAGCGGCAGCACCGTGTGCTGTGGAAGCTTCTCAAGTACCGGGTGCAAACATGCTGTTGGTAATAAAAATACACTTCATTTAGCAATTTATTTAATAATCACTAGGCTTACTTAAGTGCATCTGATCTGCTGTCCAGCAGTGCTTGTACTTAGGTGGCCTTTGCCAGTCAAGCACCGCTAGACCATTGTACATAGTTGTAACTGTGTTTGTCACTGAGCGACGTTTGGCCACGGTCCACTGTGGTCTGCCCGCTGCACGTCGCGTGTAAGCAGTAAGTGGACATTTGTCTCCTTTTGTGTGTCGGTTTTGTGTCTTGAACTGTCTTGTTTTTGTGGCCACTGCATACTGTGGTCTGCCCGCTGCATGCTTGGAGTTTTAGTCCTTTAGTGTGCCCTGTTTCCTTTTTGCATGTTGCTATTTTTGAACTGTGTGCTTTTCTGTTAATAAATGTGCTTGTGGTGTAACCCAGCGCGTAAATCCGTCATTCCTCTTCACTCCTCCATGCGCTGCGCAAAAGCGCACGGGGAGGCCCGTGACAGAATGGTCCAGCTAGAAAAGGATTTAATGGGTTACACCAGCACATCATTTTTCTTTTGTTTTGAATTGTTTCCACTCACCTGTGTTGGAGTTGGCTATGGAGGTGGCAGGTTGGAGTTATCCAATGAGCTTGGGATGGGAGTGCTGCCGAGCTCTGATGAACATTGACGGGCTCGTCTCGTTGGCAAGTGAATATTCCACTCCAGAGGACGTCCTGTGGTACGCGGGTCTGGCGGAGGCAGAGGTCCGGTGATGGCCTCACCTCTCTGAGCACACTGAGGGATTCGAGAGGATAGCCCTGCTAGCAGCGCTGCAGCGTGAGAATGGCGGAGGGGTGAGGCAGTCCCCTAAGAACATCGGGCTTGCGTCGAAAGGAGAGCGCTCCAGGGGCTCTAGTTTCCTTGCTCCCTGCCATGCCATGCCCACTCCCGCACCACCTAAACCAGCACCAGCACCCCGTAAATGATGCCATCCTGTGGGGAAAGGACGAGAGAAGCCCTCTTCGTCCTTGGCAGCCATCATCCCTTCAGCTGTCATGAGGCCTGCTAGGGCTGCCCCGGGAACACCCACCTCTGTAGCCATGGAGATGGCTCCTCCACAAACCTTGGAAAGAAGCCAGATCACCACGGTCATGGAGAGGGATGACTGTTCGCCAGCTGCAGCTGCCAACATCAAAGACCGGGATGACAGGCAAGTGTTTTTTTTCATTCTATGCAATCTAATAACACTTAACCTTGTCTGTCTCCTGAGGGAGAGGCCCAATTTCTGCAGTCCGCTGGGTCCTCTCCTCCAGCTGCAAATGTTAATTCTCTTTCTGTCCTCTCCGTGTCTCCTCCTTCTTTTCCTGAGTGTCCAAATGGCTGAAGGTCAGCGCCATCAGATGGTGGAGGAGCCGGTGGCTTTGGAGGATTCTACCCCGGAGCCAGCACGGAGATGTCCCCCTGCTGCCACGCTGGAGGAATCCCCAGCATTGGAGCCATGGCAGGGGGTTTATAGGACTGTTCCTACCATCTTGCAGTGGAATGGGAGCCGGGGTTGGACCTCTTGGAAGCCGCGCCCGAGTCTTCATTGTCTGGATTGACGGAGTCCTGGATAGCGGTGGAGCTCGAGCTCAGGCAAGTTATCTCTCTTGTTTTTCTAATGTCCGTATTAGAGAGATCTTGCCTGGCTCTAGGGGAGGAGAGTCGGATGCAGCCCTCAGCTGCATCTGAACTCCCCTCGCCGGGCTTCGCTGCTGCCGGCGACCCTAATCACATTTCACCTTCTGTTGCTCCTGAGCTTCCTCTTAGGGCCGCCAGAGGAGAGTCATCTTCACCAGAGGTCTCCGTGGATCTGGTCTCACTGCCCAGTGATGTCATGGGTCCTGCTCGCCCCGCTGCAATCATCAGGGAGCCTCCAGTTTATCGCCTCCTCAGCTTGGTGCTCTGGTGGGTTGGCCCACTCACCGTGGGTGCTGCATTGGCCCAGTCGGGGTCCACTGCGGGTGCTGCAGAGCTCCAGCCGGGAGCCACCGCGGGTGCTGCAGAGCTTCAATTGGAGGCCACCGTGGGTGCTGCAGAGCTCCAATCGGAGCCACTGTGGGTGCTGCAGAGCTCCAGCCTGGAGCCACCGCGGGTGCAGGATTGGCCCGGTTGGAGTCCACCGAGGGTGCAGCGTTGGCCCAGTCGGGGTCCACTGTGGGTGCAGCTGTGTCCCAAGCCTAGACCACCAAGGGTGCTGTGGGTCAGCCTGTGGATGCCATGGCCCCCTTCTCCTCCCTGTCTGACTCTGTGGGGTTTCTTCCCAAAGGTCCAGTCACCCACCAGTAAGCTTCCCGGTGGGCAGGCCACCTCCTGTTTCATCCTGCCAGCCCTGGTGGCTTAACAGCGCTGGCCAACCACCAGAGGGACTGAGTCTCTGGGCCAGATGGCCCGTGTTTTACGGCAAGCCACCGGACCCTGTTCGCTGGACTGCCTGCTGGGCCTGGGACTCTGGGTGGCCTCCCGAGCCTCCACACCTTTGGACTTGGGGGGGAGGGGTAATTGTGGGCCCTGGGCAGGGTATTGTGTTCCCTCCTTTCCTGTTTCCTGTCCCGGGTTTGTGTTGTTGTTCCTGTTAGGGGTGGTGGTGGTGGTGGTTGTGGTGGGGGGGTCCTGTCCTTATGATGTTACCGTGGGTGTCTGGAGTCCACACCTAGAAGGGGGGGCTCTGTCACGAACCGAGCTAGTGTTGTCCTTCAGGCTTGGTTCTGACCGTTCTCTGTGACTCAGGTATCAGGTGATTTATGTAGTGTTATCTTTTGAGTTTTCATGTCTTGTTCCTTTTCTTTTCCATGCCTGTAGCCACCGCTCTGGCCGGCGGCTGTTAGGCAGCTTCTTTGACCCACATTTGTATGGGAATTGTCTAACACTCGCTGGTCCAAACTGTGTGCTTTTCTGTTAATAAATGTGCTTGTGGTGTAACCCAGTGCATAAATCCATCATTCCTCTTCACTCCCCCGTGCGCTGCGCAAAAGCACACAAGGAGGCCTATGACAGTAGCATTAACATTTGTTTCCCTTTTGAAATAAAATATGCTACATCCAGGTCATAACTGACCTTGGCACATCACAAAGTGCATTTAGCTGAATAAAAAAAATGAACTGTCAAATACTTCAGTGCACCCCCCCCCCCCCCAAGAAAAGATTGGTAACATTAACAAACATTGCACATCTACTATTGTGATTTGTTTTGTTTTAAATCACAACGTGTGAGTAGGACACTCTTTTTAATAACTACACATTCCATTACACACACACATATCAGTCAACCAAAAATTTCTAGTAGAGTTAAGGATGCAAAAAGCACCCACTTAAAAACTTGAGTAATGACTTCAGTCTTGAAGGTTTTGAGGTTTCTCTCCAAAATTTATAACAATTTTCTTATAGTTTTCTACTTTTCTCTGTAAATTTATCTAAATTTGAAACCATTTTCCTCAAACTTGTAATTTCCTCTTGTAAAATTGACTTTTGAGACATTTGAGACTTTATTATAAATTTGTGGATTATTTTATGGCTAATTTTTTTCTGCTTTTTAAATAAAATTTGTGGTTTTTTAAATAAATTTGAAACAGATTGTGGTAAAATTTTTAACTTTTTTCCTTATACAATTTACATTTTTGACCATAATTCTGCAGAGCCAGAATAATTTTAATTATTAATATTAAAATTAATAAAATTATATTTATTTTATTTCATTAAATTGTATTAATATTAAATTAATACAATTATATTTAATGAAATAAATTAAATTACCAAAGATGCAGTTATTTCTGTTAAAAATATATTTATAGTTTTTTAGAATTTTCCTCACCATCCAGACTGCAGGAAAAAACCTCATTTATTTTGAAATCCATATGTTGGCACGTTTAGTTTGTCTGAAGGCTATTGATGGATTAAAATCATTGACTTCGTGAATTTCGGTCATCTTAACTTGCCAGGCAGATAATAATGAACATAATTCAATTCAACTTTATTTATATAGCGCCATTTCACAACAACAGTCATCTCATAGCACTATCAACTGTAGGGGGAACCCCCCCCCCAGTTGCAGAAAGACCCCAGCAATCAGGCGATCCCCTGTGAGCAAGCACTTGGCGACGGTGGAGAGGAAAAACTCCCTTTTAACAGGAAGAAACCTCCAGCAGACCCAGGCTCAGGGAGGGGCAGTCATCTGCTGCGACTGGCTGGGGGGTGAGGGGATAGAGAAGAAGAAAAGAACAGACAAAATAAATTTTGTATATAAATAAATTAGACATAAATTATTAGTTAATATTGTAGTAGCTAGTGAAGTCAATCCTCAGCGATCTCTTGCCTTTCCCTGCAAATCAAGCCTAACCACACGTTCGCTAAGTGGCTTTTCATTACTGATCCCGTTGCCAGCAGGTTAAAACCACCATAAATGCCTCCACTGCTAACACAACTCTCTGCTTTTTTCCGCATTTAAAGTACTTTAATAAGCTCATGCTTCTCTTGGACAGCGACACTAGCAAGACACTCTGCCTGCTGACTGGAATGGTCATGCGGGTGGGGTGCTTCTGAACTCCGCACGGATGACGGTCACGCGTGTTGTTCGTGTGTGCGCTTGTCATTCCTTCATATTTTTTTTCTTAAATTTATATTTCCTTGGTGTGGCCTGGGCCTGAGCCACTCGGAAGTTGGTTCTGGGCCGCATGTGGCCTGTAGGCTGCTAATAGGCCTGCTGTATAATCTAATGTTCTTCTGATAGATACTAATTCATTTGCATTTGATTATGTTTTAATGCAAGGACAGAGAAATCGTAAGAAAAGAAATGTCCTTGCTTCTCACTGACTAATTTGAGAAAATCCTGTTTATTGACTGCAGAGCTTAAACAGCACTCAAACTAACAAGGCAACACAGAACCCATTCTCCTGTCGACTTGTAAAAGCACCTGAGAGGACCATATCAGTCATAATTTTGCCAAAAATTTGGCAGAAACTGAGCACTGAATGCACTCTGAAGCTGTTGGCTCTTTGGACCTGATCAGTGACAACTTTTAGAACACAGAAACTGAAGAAATCACAATATACTCAATTTCTTCTTCTTCTTTCCTCTGCTCCATTTAAGGGTCACCACAGCAGATCATCTGTCTCCATTTCACCCTACCCCTTGCATCTTCCTCTGTAACACCAACCCTTTCCATGTTCTCCTTCACTTCATCCATGAATCTTCTCTGTGGTCTTCCTCTTTTCCTCCTGCCTAACAGCTTCATCTTCAACATCCTTAGTCCAATATATCCACTATCCCTCCTCTGCACATGTCCAAACCATCTCAGCCTTGCCGCTCTTACTTTGTCTCCAAACCGCTCAACCTAAGCTGTCCCTCTGAAATAATCATGTCGGATATTCAGCTCTGCTACCTCCTGTCTTTTTTGTCAGCGCCACCGTCTCCAAACCATACATCATAGCAGGTCTCACTATCATCTTGTAAATCTTCCTTCACACTTGCTGCTACCTTTCTATTACAATCACCCTTGACACTTGTCTCCACCCACTCCACCCTGCCAGCACTCTCTTCTTCACCTCTCTTGTGCATTTTCCATTGCTTTGGATGGCTGACCCCAGGTATTTAAACTCATCTGCTTTCACCACCACTACTCCTTTCATCTTCACCATTGCACCTGCCTCCCTCTCATTCACACTCATGTATTCTGTCTTGCTTCTACTGACTTTCATTTCTCTTCTCTCCAGAGCATACCTCTACCCCTCCAGGTTCTCTTCCACCTGCTCCCTACCCTCATTGCAGATCACAGTGTTGTCCGCAAACATCATGGTCCACAGAGACTCCTGCCTGACCTCGTCTGCCAGCCTGTCCATCACCATGGCAAACAAGAATGGGCTGAGAGCCGATCCCTCATGTAATCCCACTCCCACCTTGAATAAATCTGTCACTCCCACAGTGCACTTCACCACCATCTCGCTGTCCTCATGCTAGAAAAATCTGTGATGAAGCTCAGTCAAAAAAAACAGGCAGGATCAAAAGTTCAAGTAAATTTAATCGCTTGCCAGCAGCCAACAATACAGAGAACAGTCTCAGTGTCCATTCACGCACCATTCTAACTCTAGCACACATTATACAGTCTTTTATGGCTCCTGTTATCATAGGGGTGCAGAGGGAAATGTCCTTGGAGTACATCTGGTCCTTCTCCCAGGAACTAGGATGTCTTACTCCTTCTCATTCACACAGGAAACTTACAAGGTGAACCAAAACCAACAATAACAAGTACAGCTGTATCAGGAATTCTAGCCCTGTCACACAGACTCTGAGACAACCCAAGGCCAACATGATTAAACATGAACAATGTATGAAAATGCACAAGTATATTATCAAATATGGAATTATTCTTTCATTTCCCCTTTGATGTTATAGAAGTATCAGATATGAACTGTTATGGCCTATAAAACCCCGTCTGGCAGCTATGCTAAGCTCCAGTGCATTTTTATGCAACAGACCCTAACTAGCTAGCAACAGGGATGAAGTCAGCCATCAGCCCTGCAGCTCCAGGCGCCGGTTTAACGTTTCATGTCTGTGGGAAGAGATTGAAACAATAAGGTCACTGATCAATAAAGAAAAGCAATAAAAGAAATCAATAAAAACAAATAGTTAAAACAAAATTATAAAGAAAAGTAAAATGGTAATAATGATGAATAAAAATGTAATAAGGATATATATGTGTGTTAGCAGCAATTCAAAAGGTAATTTAAAAACAAAACAATGGAAGACAAAACAATAACCATAATAATATAAAACAATAAAAAGTAAAACAATAAGTGAAATGATAATAAGTGTAATGAGGTAATGATAGTGAGTGTAATGATGTAATAAAAACAAAATGAGAGTAATATATAATCAAAATAAAACAAAAGTAAATAAAAGCAATGTTTCAAACTTGATACTTCATAAATGTATTTGCAAATAGTACATTTCAACTTCACATCGTGATCATGCAGCTCCTTTCAGTTTTCTGCATGTCAGTCATACTTTTACTCTGTACTTGAGTCAGAGTAAAAGTATGCCAGCCCAGTGCTTGGGCTGGCACTGTTTTTTTCATTATTTCCAACATCCCCAGAAACTGCATCATGGTACATCACTAAGTTCAACATGAACAAGTCTCATCATCATACTACGGATACAGGGAATGACACAGGAAAGGGCCAAAAATATCACTACAAAAATATCACTACAAAAATTACTAACAAATTCATGATGAGACTTCTCCATGAAGAGAATAACCAACTTAACCAGCTCTGTGCATCCATAACATTGTCCTTGGCCGCAGCAGCCTGTAAGGCAGTGAGGTTGCATATGGCGAAGCAATCACATGACCATCTGCATCATTTTCATGGATAAAAGTACAACAATAATCACCTACAATAGCACACACACCCCCACGGGCGGCAGGTAGTTGATCAAGAACCATTCTATTTTGTGTTAGCATGAGCCTAAAAGCTGTCATTTCCTCCTTTATACCAGAAAAAAACAGATAAGGAAAAATTTACAAATGATTGTAACCTATAATTAATTGTTTCAATCCATAAAGTGTTCTTACCTACTCCCACCCAAGGAAACAGTGAATGAAGGATCTTGGACCCTGTGCTTTTTATCTTAAATTGCTCCGGTACATCTGTGCCCCAGATGGCATCATGTAATGCAAAGGTGGTGGCATCATGTGGTGTAAAGGAGGCATCTCTCTTGAAGCTGCCCACCTGGCCTGCCGACATAATGATGGTATGGTCAGTCACCGATCCAGGGGCACACACTCCTCCCCCACTTCATGGGCAGGTGTGAGTACGCCCGATGGCCCATAACCACCATCCCCTGTCACCATGTGCTTGCCATATTTGTAGGAATTGCAAATGGCAGCATTACAGAGCTCTTGCAAAGTGACAGTTCCAGACTGACAAAGAAGATCTTCAAGACAACATTTGCCCACTTCTTTGGTCAAGCAGGTAGCAGTACTGGGGCGAGACGCACTATGCACCGTTGCACACTTAGAAAGTGGTAAGCTGCCCAGAGAGACATCACCACTTCCTTTTAGACAAAAGAGGAAATTCTCTGGTGAGATTAACCTTGCCTTTACTGAGTAAGGGGTGTCATTGTGTTTCCGGTCAGTGGAGTGATATGTGATGTGACAGGTGTGATTCAAAGTAATGCTTGTTGTGTTATTTCTGTACATAGCCTCTTTAAATAAACAGACAGCTTGTGGTAGTTCCATTATTTTAGCAGTAACAGATATTTGACCAGCTGATAGTGACATTAAGGAACAAACATAACAATTTGAATGATTAACTGATTTGGCTGTGTAATTTGCATATCTCCACCACACATTACCAGCATAAACAGGATCTTGATGACCTGGGCCTTCCAGCCAGTCATGGTGTGTGTGTGTGTGTGTGTGTGTGTGTGTGTGTGTGTGTGTGTGTGTGTGTGTGTAATGTGTCTTGCTGTACAATAAATAGGTAGTGGAATGCTTAAAAATAACCAAAGTAAACGTGTTACCACAAGGATGACGATGAAAAAACAGGCGGACCATTCATATCCTTCAGTTGCCACCCTTCTTTCTCTAGCATTTTGCCTCTCCATGATAAACAAACAAAAAGTTAAACAAAAGTAAAAATTAAGTAAGCAATTACTTATGGAGGGTTAAACAGGCAGTGACTTGTTGAGGATCCCCTTATGTGTTTTTTTTTTCTTTCTTTCAGAGTTCAGAGTTTGTAATGGGGATAAAAATAAAAACAGTGTCACTGTGGGGATAAGGAAAAATAGTCTCGCTTATGGAATGGGGATTAATCACTTTGTTGTTGAGGGTTTTGCACAGGGTAAAGTTTGCAATGTGTTAAATGCACCCAAGAGTCACGTCCTCCGACTTTCACAGCTGTTGGTTTTGCCAGAATTACTGTTGTGCGGTCCTTGCCAAGGAGTATCGGCCCAATTTTTCTTTTTGATGGCTTTGATAAGAACCAGATCCCCTGGTTTGGCCAAGATGGGTGCTTCCCTGTGATCCCTCCTGGGAAGAGTAGCATGGATAACATCTCTTGTCAGTCAGCATTCTTTGCATGTAATCAGCTAAGCACACCTCCTTTTCATTTGGGTTAAATGGCCTCAATGGTGGGAGTACAGTACGTAGGGTTTGCCATACATTATTTCAAATGGGGATAACCCCCCTTTTGTGGGAACTATCCTCATGTAAAACAAAACTAGGGGAAGGCAAGATATCCAATTTTGTCCTGTTTCTGCCATTGTTCTTCCAAGCCTTTCTTTAATGGTTCTATTTGTGCATTCCACCAATCCTGCAGATTGTGGATGGTAAGCTGAATGATTTTTTAAGCTAATGTTGAGTGCTGTACCTAAGTGTGATATGACTTGATTTAAAAAATGTGTGCCATTATCTGAATAAATCTTTTCAGGTATTCCAATTCTAGGTACTATTTCCACTAACAGTTTCTGTGCCACTGTAGCTGCATTTGGGTGAGTGCAAGGGAAGGCTTCTGTCCATTTAGAGAATCTGTCACAAATAACCAAACAGTATTTTTTGCCTTCACACTTATTCAACTCAATGAAATCCATACACATGTTTTGAAATGGAAAAGTAGATGCTGGAAGGGTACCTCTTTCAGGGCTTAAGCTTCCTTGCACATTATTTTCTGCACAAATTAGGCATTTCTTACAAAATTGAGTGGCAAACTGGTTAAACCTATAGGCAGTAAGTTTTGTTTAGCATAGAAACCACACACCCCTTTGATACATGGGAGACCCCATGTAACAAAGTGGAGACTTGGTGGAACAATTTGCATGGCAAAATTGGTTTGTTTTTGCTGTATTTGTAGAGATTGGAAGCGTTATCAAAAATTGCCCCCTTTTGGATCCATCTGTAAATTTCAGCTTGTGGTGCTGTTTTCTGAGCCTCAGTGAGAATGTCTTGTGATAATTCCTCTGTCAGTGCCAAAATAGAACCTGGTGGTGTGTCCTTAGATCTAAGGCCAAGTGCAGCGGCCTTAGCTGTTTCATCTGCAAAATGACTGCCTTTAGAAACTGGATCTGTGCCATTGGTGTGTGGTGCACATTTCCATCTGGTCAATTTAGATGGGAGTTTCACACTTGCTAGCAATTTCAAAATGAGATCTTTGTGTTGGATTGGCTTCCCTGTTGATGTAATCATGCCTCTTTTCTTCCACTGTTGTGCAAAGTGATGGATGGTTGCAAATGCATACTGACTATCGGTGAAGATGGTGAGTATTTTTTTTTTTTTTAATCTTGGCCTAATTTGTAAGCTCCAGTTAGGGCAATTAATTCAGCTGCCTGTGCAGAGTAATGTGATGGGAGTTTTTGTGCTTTTAAAACAGTGTCATGGGTGACAACTGCGAAACCAGATAAATCTGTGCCAGTACAGTCACGTTTGGAGGAACCATCCACAAACAGTGTGAGGTCAGAGTCCTCCAAAGGTGTGTCCTGTAGATTGGGGTTTGGCAGTGTCTTACTGTCAATTTCTGCCAAACAATCATGAGATTCACCTTCTGTTGAGATTGACAAAAAACTTGCTGGATTTGTTACCGTGCAACGTTCAATGGTTAAATGAGGCTGACAATAGCACAGTGATGCATGCAAGGTGTCTGGATGGGGAGAAGACTGATATTTCACTCTGTGACAGAATGACTGATACTGCATGTGTGACCTTCAAGATCAAGGGATGAAAAAGAACAAGCCCTGCTGAGGCTTGCACTGCCATTGATGCGGCTATTACGGCCTGCACACATGGAGGAAGAGCTCTCATGACAGGGTCAAGTCTTGTGGAGTAATATGCTACCAGACGCATTTTGTACCGCTTGGTTGAAGGAGCACTGACGTCATGTGTTCCTCTCTGCGATCAGCCATTTGTACAAATGGCTTCTTGTAATTGGAGAGTGCCAGGACATCAGTGCTGACCAAAAGCTTTTTTCATTTTAACAAATGCCTCTTCTGCCTCTGGTGTCCAGTCAATTTTGTCCACCTGAGCCATGGGTTTTTTGTAGATGAGATCAGACAACGGTTGCACTTCAAGTGAGTAATTTGCAATCCAGGAGCGACAGTAATTTAGAGTGCCCAAAAATGACATCATATCTCTTTTTGTAATGGGCTTTGGTACTGACAAAATGGCTTTTTTACGGGGTGGATCAACATGTCTGCCCTCTGCTGACAAAATGTGGCCTAAATATTTAACTTCCTTTTTCCACAATTGAAATTTTTCCTTGTTGAATTTGTGACCTTGTTCTGCTAAGAACTTCAATAGGGCAATGGTGTCTTTTTTGCATGTTTCTTCATTAGGTGATGCCAGCAATATGTCATCAACATACATGTATAGGAGCAACTGGCTCCCGGGAGGAAGAACAAACTGTGCCAAATTTGCTGACATTGTCTGTGAAAAAATAGTCAGTGACTCACAGTAGCCTTGTGGCAATCTGGTGAATGTGTACCTTTTATTTTCACATGTGAATGCAAACCAAAACTGATGATCGGGATGAATGGGGATGCTGAAAAAAGCATTACTGATGTCAATCACTGTGAAATATTTCATTTTTTCTGCAGGTCATTTAACAAAGTGTGTGGGTCTGGAACTGAAACAGCCCTGGGGATAACTGCTTTGTTCACTGCCTGAAGGTCTTGGACTATGCGCCAGCTGGATGATGGTGCAGGCTTCCGCACAGGAAACAAGGGTGTGTTACATGGGGATTTTGGACATGGTACAATGATGCCTGCTTTTTTCAGATCCTCTATAACAGGTTTCATGCCCTCTTGGGCCTTGAGACGTAGAGGATACTGTCTTTGGTAAGGCCTATAGTGGGATTTAGCATTTATTGCAACCAGTTCTGCATTTTTCTTCAAGCCTACATCTGCCTTTCCTGTTGACCACAGAGAATTTGGGATTTCTGAAAGTGCATGTTCCTCTCCTTCTGTTAGTGGAAAAAGTGATCATGTTAGTGAGCTGAGGACATCAATGTTGACCTCCTTCTGCACTGTGGTCACTTAGTTCAAAGGCAGTGAGTAGGTGTCCAGTTTTGGGGAATATTTAACCCTTGGATCAGGTGTGTCTTTCCAAGATTGACCACATTCCTCTGCTGTAGTTACAAAACGGCCTACATTCTTCCAGTGCATACGTTTGGGTTTGATTAGTGCAATGTGTGGCATCTCCCCAGTGTTTGAAATGTCTGCTGTCTTCATCACATAACACAACAGATGCCCCCGCGTAACCCTTTGGTGACCAATATAGATTCTTTATTACTAATCTGGAGGAAAGATTTGTAAGGACGTTTTTTTTCATAGTTTTGATCTGGGCCACTCAGATGTCTGTCATACTGCTACTATGCTGCAATGATATTGGTCTGTGGCCTGTTTTGTAGTGGGGATGTCTGATTTAAAATAATGCAGAGTCTTGGCAGCCAGGTCCTCAGTCACAGCGGTTGGCCCGGCCGGAACCAAACGGAGTGAGTAAACATACCTTGGCATAGCGAAACCCTGCAACACATTTACTCCTGCCACATGTGGAAAATGTGATGCTCTCCTACCGTCTTCTGTTGGGATAATGGAAATGTTGAGAACTGTGAGCAAATCTCTGCCCAAAAGGTCAATGGGACATACCTGTGATAATATAAATGAACATTCTGCAATGTCCCCTGTGACAGGATCTTTTACCTTTACAGTTTTGGAGAGGTGTTCTGTTTTTAGTTTACCGTTTGCTGATTTGACAGTTGCTGTTTGATCTGATTTTGTGAAACCTTCAACATCCATCCCTGAAATGACTGATCTGTATGCCCCTGTATCATAGAGAAACCTTATGGGGACAGCTTGAACCTCCAATGTCACTTCCAGGTAAACACTGCATTGTTAACATTAAGTCAAAATCAGGCAAATGAAAAATGTCAGCTGTAACATTGTCATTGTCTGTGTCATGTGTTGTACTTAGCTTTGGGTCGGCTAGTCACATGTCGTGGTTTTGTGGTTGTTGTGGCTGTGGCTGGGCAGCCCGTGGTCCCCCCTCCCCCCCCCCAGTTCAGTGGGTGCCCGGGACAATCCTTTTGCCAGAGCCCCCACTGTCCACACTGGTGACAAGTGTCATAGTCCCACCGTCGTGGGTAGGCAGCTCTGCGACCTCGTCCTCCTCCCCATCCTCATCCCCCTCCCCCATGTGGTGGACCCTGGTAAAAGACAGAGGTGGAGGAAACCACAGCTCCCCCCATAGGATCAGCAATCATGTAAACAGGGGTTGGGTGTGACTTAGATTTCTTTTCCTCTTTTTCTGCCCTCTCCTCCTCCAATCGTTCTGCATGCTTAGCATACTGTATGTCAATACATCACCAAATGCACAAGTGCAATATGTAACTGGATTTCTGTGGATGTACTCTGCCAAATGTGGGTGTATGTTTTGCAAGAACATGCTTTTCAAATACTGCCAATAGGGCTTTTCCCCTGTGTCTCCGGCAGGTTTAACAAGACCTGAATGGTTACCAAAAATGTCTTGCAATCTGCTTCTGTAGGCCTCTACCCCCCTCACCCTTATTCTGAGTGGTGTTTTGTACCCGGGTCCAATCATGCTTCAGCCTCCATCTGTTCCCAGTGTGTTCATTTATCTGTGTCATGCGTTGGTGTAACTCTGCATCTGTTGGTGGTAAAATATTACCTGTGGTGTCCTTTGAAGTCCAATCACCCAACACTGCACACCAGTCACCCTTTAAAACCTTTCTGTCAGTACATTCTGACTCATGAATGCCGTCCAGCTTGGTGCTTAGCAATAATGGAATGGAGGAGGGAAATCTGTGGCAGCGCCTTGCATGGCAGCGGCCCCTCTGATTCTATATTGGGGTGTATGTGATTAACACTGTAGATAGGAGAAACACAATTTCGTTCTACTGTACATGATTGGTTGTATGGTTGAATGACAATAAAGGGTAATTTAATTTAATTTAATTTAATGACCATTTAATTTGAAGCTTTCAAGGATGTTCACCATCCATTCAAAAAACTGTGTGGGTTTGTCTTTGGGGTGTGGGATTTCTTTAACCGCTTCAGAAAAATCTGCATCGGTCCATGGCCAATAAACTAAAGTAGTGGGTTGGTGCTGCACAGCCTGTGCATCATCTCCATTTCCAGGTGGCCCTGCATAGGCTGGATTTGAAAGTTCGATCATCGGGTACTGTTCTGTGACATTATACACATCATAATTCTCAGGCTTTATGTTTCTTACTATAGGAGAATGTGGGATTGTGTGGTGATTGGGTGTGCGGATACTTAGCTCTCTGGTGCCTCTGCGTGGTTGTTGTCTGGTACCCCAGTCTTTCTTAAGTTTTGGTTTGACGTCTTCTTGAGGTAGGGGGGGGGGGGAGTAGTAGTAGGAGGAGGAGGCGGCTCTTCAGTCGGAGGTGCAGCAGCTGCTACTTGGTTGAGGTTAGGATACAGAGGAGGAGGAGTCACGCACCCCCGTGGCATGCCTTCATTGTCTTCCCCTCAGAATGTGGAGGAGACAGAACACAAATTGGACAAGTCCTTTTTCTTACAATTGTCAGAATGTTGAGAGTCCTGATTTTTACTTTTTACTGTCACCTGGTCCAAGTCAGCTTGCCGCTTTTTTGCAGTTTGAAGCCACTTTTCCGCTTCAATAAGTCCATATTTCAGCTCCTTTCGTGTACTGCCATCTGCCGCCAGTCTCATGGCAGTGACCAAAGCGTCACAGTCGGTCACTTTAAGTTTACCAGTAAATTGGAACTTCCTTTTCCATTTTGCCAGAACCCTCTTGCTATCGCTGTCCTTTCTATGCATAAATTTACGATTGCCAGACAGCACATATATCTAATTTTCATCCTCCTGCGTAACACAGCAACAACCAGAGCACAAACCATTCTTCTTTCTGCCTGCCTGGATGACTTCAGTGTCTGCCTTCCTACTGCAGCAATTACCCATTTTTTTTTTCCTTCACCAAGACCAGCCGTGAGACAGCACACACACACACACACACACACACACACACACACACACACACACACACACACACACACACACACACACCAGCAAGCTCAAAAGCACTTACAATATGTGGATCTGGCAACCCAAGTCTCTCACCAAGAATATATTGCCCTGAAAGCATGTTTATTTTCCTCCCATATCAATCACTTACAAAGCCCCCATACATAAATTTACCATTTCCTGTGAAACAACAATCATATCAGCGTCCTTTTACACTTCACAATAACAAGAAAAAAACACCAGCCCCGTCTTCTGTCGCACTTTTTGACTTCCGTATTCACAGGATCTATTATTTCTCTCTTTTTCTCACCAAAATGAGCTGTGAAACATTAAAAGAGCACGAACAAACACAAACAACCGGACAAACAAAAACTGCAGTTATTTATCTGAGTGATTTTTGATATATATTTTTTTAATTCGATTATAATCTGGGCTTATTTTACCACGTATATATTTTAAAGAATTATTTTTTTTAAAATTTTAGTCCTATTTTAAATGATGCTTTAAGTAATTTGTCACCAGCGCTGTTTACCTGTATTTTTTTTCCTCCGGTTAACCTTTTCATCAATGCTCACTCGTGCTATTAGAGGAGATCTCATATTGATAGTTATCTTAGTCAATTGCTCACTCATGATGTTAGAGAAGATCTCACAATGACTTTTCTGCGCTTTTTGCCGAGGTCCACTTATGCCTGGAAATACACACTTCCATTGCGGCCTGAAACCAGGACCAACCAAGCCTCTATCTAGTCTGAACCGAGCCTATCCGGGCTTTGCAATAACAAATGCTTGGTTCACACACTCATACACATATTCAAACCCATTGGGACTCGAACCCAGTGTCCATAGCATAAAGTAACATTAAATTTACTCAGAATGATCTGCGTGGAGGGTACCCCCGTCACTCATCTGATTCCAGGGTCTCCGGACCACTGCCTCCACTTCCTGAAAACCGAGCCGTTGGTCCTGGTGGGGGAGGGCTTTTTCTCAGCTGTGCACAGTTGTTGTTGGACCGGAGTCGCCGGGAGCAAAAATCAGGTATATGGGTCCCTGTTCAGTTGCGCCAAATATGTTATGTATGTATCAAAAGTTCAAGTAAATTTAATCGCTGGCCAGTGGAAAACAATACAGAGAACAGCCTCAGTGTCCATTCACACACCATTTTGATTCTAGCACACATTATACAGTCTTTTATGGCTCCTGTTATTGAAGGGGTGCAGAAGGAAATGTCCTTGAAATACATCTGGTCTTTCTTCCAAGAATTAGGATGTCTTACTCCTTTTTACTCACACAGGAAACTTACAAGGTGAACCAAAACAAACGATAACAAGTACAGCTGTATCAGGAATTCTAGCCCAGTCACACAGACTCTGAGACAGCTCAAGGGCAACATGATTAAACATGAACAATGTATGAAAGTGCACAAATATATCATCAAATATGGAATTTTTCTTTCACCTCATACATGTCCTGCACCACCCTCACATACTTCTCTGCCACTCCTGACTTCCTCATGCAGTACGACACTTCCTCTCTTGGCACCCTATCATATGCTTTCTCTAGATCCACAAAGACACCGTGCAACTCCTGACCTTCTCTAAACTTCTCCATCAGCACTCTTAGAGGAAACATTGCATCTGTAGTACCCTTTCTTGTCACGAAACTGTACTGCTGCTCACTGATTGTCATCTCTCCTCTTAACGTGACTTCAACAACTCTTTCCCATATCTTCATAGTGTAGCTGATCAACCTTATGCCTCTGTAGTTACTACTGCTCTGAGCATCACCTTTATTCTTCAAAATTGGTACCAAAACACTTTTTCTCCACTCCTCAGACATCCTCTCACTCTCACAGACTGTGTTAAACAATCTGGTTAAAAAGTCCACTACCATCTCTCCTAAACATCTTCATACCTCCACATGTACAGTGGTGTGAAAAAGTGTTTGCCCCCTTCCTGATTTCTCATTTTTTGTATATTTGACACACTTAAATATTTCAGATCATCCATCCATCCATCCATCCATCTTCTACTGCTTTTCCGGAGGTCTGGGTCGCGGAGGTAGCAGTTCAAGCAGAGAAGCATAAACTTCCCTCTCCCTAGCCACCTGCTCCAGAGGATACCAAGGCGTTCCCAGACCAGCTGGGAAAAATAGTCCCTCCAGCGAGTCCTGGGCCTGCTCCGGGGTCTCATCCCAGTGGGACGTGCTGGAAACACCTCAAGTGGGAGGCGTCCAGGAAGCATCCTGATCAGATGCCAAAAACCACCTCAACTGGTTCCTTTCAATGTGGAGGAGCAGCTGTTCTACTCTGAGCCTTTCCCAGATGACTGAGCTCCTCACCCTATCTCTGAGGGTAAGTCCAGCAATCCTACGAAGAAAGCTCATTTCAGCCACTTGTATTCACGATCTTGTTCTTTTGGTTATTACTCAAAGCTCATGACCATAGGTGAGGGTAGGAACGTAGATTGACTGGTAAATCAACAGCTTTGCCTTAGAGCTTAGCTCCCTCTTCACCACAACAGACCCGTACAATGTCCGCATCACTGCAGATGCTGCTCTGATCTGTCTGTCAATCTCTTGCTCCATTCTCCCCTCACTCGTGAGTAAGATCCCAAGATAAGTAAACTCCTCCACTTGGGGCAGGAGCTTGTCCCCAACCCGGAGAGGGCAATCCACCTTTTTCCGGCTGAGGACCATGGACTTGGACTTGGAGGTACTGATTCTAATCCCAGCTGCTTCACACTCAGCAGAAAACCGTCCCAGCAAGAACTGTAGGTCATTGCTGGATGAAGCCAGCAGGACAACATCATCTGCAAACAACAGAGATGAGATCCTGTGGTCACCAAGCATGACACCCTACATTTCCTGGCTGCACCTAGAAATCCTGTCCATAAAAATTATGAACAGGATCGGTGACAAAGGGCAGCCCTGGTGGAGTCCAACTGTCACTGGGAATGAGTCCGACTGAGTGTTGGCAATATGAACCAAACTCTCACAATGGTCATATAGAGACCAAATAGCTCGTAACAACAAGCCTGATACCCCATACTGCCGAAGCACCCCCCACAAAAAACCATGAGGGACATGGTCGAATGCCTTCTTCAAGTCCATATCATCATCATCATTATCATCATCATATTTTTTCCGGTTCCGGTTCCGCCGGACCGGTGGCGCCACACGAGTAGGCTGCCCATTGCAACAGCCTTTTTTTTTTATCTTCCTTCTTCTTTCTACACCTTTCACTCTGTATATACATCACAGACGCACGGATCGCCCCGGGGGTCTCCCGGGTCGGCGGACGGAGCCACGGTTTGCAGCGGGAGATGTTACAGCGGGGAGGAGCTAGTGCTAGCTAGCACTTGGCCGCCGCCCGGTACTAATGGGAAACTCGACATACCGGGAGCTGTAGCGAAAACGACGCGGGTGCCGGGCTGGAGTTTAGGCGGCGTGCAAGAAATATAAGACAGAATAATACAGAGCGATGGCAAGAACCAAGCAGACCGCCCGTAAAATCTACTGGAGGAAGAAGCCCCCCAGGAGACAGCTAGCCACCAGGGCTGCTCGGAGAGGCGCTCCGGCCACCGGCAGAGTGAAGAGGCCTCGCCGTCACAGGCCCGTGGCTCTGAGAGAGATCCGTCGCTACCAGAAATCCACGGAGCTGCTCATCCGTAAGCTGCCCGTCCAGCGCCTGGTGAGGGAGATCGCTCAGGACTTCAAGACCGTCCTGCGTTTCCTGAGCTTCGCCGTCATGGCTCTGCAGGAGACCAGCGAGGCCCACCTGGTGGTCTCTTCTTCGCTAAGGGGGTCACCATCATGCCCAAAGACTTCCAGCTGGCCCGCTGCATCCGCGGAGAGAGAGCTTAGACTTTCTGCTGCACATTCACCAACCAACCATAATGCTCTGCACTGTGTGTCTATATATATACATTTATAGTAATATGGACATATGTTTACTAGATGTTGTTTTTTCTTGCCTTCTGATTGTTGCTCTGAGTGTTGCTATCCCTGTGCTGTTGCAATCCTGGAATTTCCCCATTGTGGGACTAATAAAGGCTTATCTTATCTTATATCAGTCTGTCAGGGGCGACAATTACTGTTTCATTTAGGTCTGATCAGATCCCTCCACACAGCTCTGTCCTTCGCCCTCCGCAGGAACTCCTGGCCTTGTTAACCCAGGCGACGTCCGAGCCGGTATGAGTTGCTTTCTGACTGACCACAAAACACATGTAAACTGGTTGGACAAACTCCTATGAACCCTCGAGGATTCTCGAGAGGGTAAAGAGCTGGTCCGATGTGCCACGGCAAGGACAAAAACTACATTGCGCCTTCTGAATCCGAGGTTTGACCATTGGTCGGACTCTCCTCTCCAGTACCTTGGCATAGACCTTCCCAGGGAGGCTGAGGAGTGTGATCCCTCTAAAGTTGGAGCACACCCTCCAGTCCCATTTTTTGAAGAGAGGAACCACTACCCCGGTTTGCCATGCCAAAGGCACTGCCCCTGACCTCCACGCAATGTTGCAGAGGCATGTCAACCATGACAGCCCTACAACATCCAGGGCCTTGAGGTACTCGGGGCGAATCTCATCCACCCCTGGGGCCCGGCCACCAAAGAAATTTTTAACCATCTTTGTGACCTCAGCCCCTGTGATAGGCGAGTCGTCCCCCTCGTCCACAAGCCCTGCTTCCTCTGTGGAAGACGTGTCAGTGGGATTGAGGAGATCCTTGAATTATTGCTTCTACTGCCTGACGATACCCCCAGTTGAAGTCAGCAGTGCCCCATCTGCACCATACACAGTGTGGACAGGGAGCTGCTTCCTCTTCCTGAGCCACCGGACAGTTTGCCAGAATCTCTTCAAGGCAGACCAAAAGTCTTGATTCATGGCCTCACTGTACTCCTCCCATACCCAAGTTTTTGCTTCAGCAACCATCCAAGCTGCACTCTGCTTGACCTGTCGGTACACCTCAGCTGCTTCGGGAGTCCCACAAGCCAACCAAGCTTGATAGGGCTCCTTCTTCAGCTTAATGGCCCCACTCACCACTGTCACCACTGGTGTCCACCACTTGGTTCGGGGACTGCCACCACGAGATGCCCTGATGACCTTGTGGCTGCAGCTCTGTGCAGCTGCTTCAGCAATGGAGGTGGAGAACATGGCCCATTCAGACTCCATGTCTCCAGACTCCCTTGGAAAGTGGTATTTCAGATCATCAAACATATTTAAATATTAGACAAAAATAACACAAGTAAACAGAAAATGCAATTTTTAAGTGAAGGTCTTTATTATTAAGGGGGAAAAAAAATCCAAACCTACATGGCCCAATGTGAAAAAGTGATTGTGTCCCTCCATTAAAACATAAATTAACTGTGGTTTAACACATCTTTGGAAAGCTGAGTTCAATTTCTCTAGGCACACCCAGGCTTGATTACTGCCACAATCAATCAGTCAATCAAGAAATCACTTCAATAGGACCTGTCTGACAAAGTGAAGTAGACCAAAAGATCCTCAAAAGCTAGACATCATGCTGAGATCCAAAGAAATTCAGGAACAAATGAGAAACAAAGTAATTGAGATCTATCATTCTGGAAAAGGTTATAAAGCCATTTCTAAAATGTTGGGACTCCAGCGAAACACAGTGAGAGCCATTATCCGCAAATGGCAAAAACATGGAATAGTGGTGAACCTTCCCAGGAGTAGCTGGCCAACCAAAATTACCCCAAGAGCGCAGAAATGATTCATCCAAGAGGTCACAAAAGACCCCACAACAACATCCAAAGAACTGCAAGCCTCACTTGCCTCAGTTAAGGTCAGTGCTCATGACTCCACCTTAAGAAAGAGACTGGGCAAAAATGGCCTGCATGGCAGAGTTCCAAGACGAAAACCCCTGCTGAGCAAAAAGAACATAAAGGCTCGTCTCAGTTCAGATCACCAAGACTTTTTGGAAAATACTCTGTGAACTGACGAGACAAAAGTTGAACTTTTTGGAAGGTGTGTCCCCCATTACATCTGGTGTAAAAATAACAGTATTTCAGAAAAGGAACATCATACCAACAGTAAAATATGGTGGTGGTAGTGTGATGGTCTGGGGCTGTTTTGCATCTTCAGGACCTGGAAGACGTGCTGTAGTAAATGGAACCATAAATTCTGCTGTCTAACAAAAAATCCTGCAGGAGAATGTCCAGCCATCTGTTAGTGATCTCAAGCTGAAGTGCACTTGGGTTATGCAGCATGGCAATGATCCAAAACACACCAGCAAGTCCACCTCTGAATGGCTTACGAAAAACAAAATAAACACTTTGGAGTGGCCTAGTCAATGTCCTGACATGAATCCAACTGAGATGCTGTGGCATGACCTTAAAAAAGGCAGTTCATGCTCAAAAACCCTCCAATGTGGCGGAATTACAACAACTCTGCAAAGATGAGTGGGCCAAAATTCCTCCACAGCGCTGTAAGAGACTCATTGCCAGTTATCACAAATGCTTGATTGCAGTTGTTGCTACTAAGGGTGGCCCATTCAGTTATTAGGTTTAGGGGGCAATCATTTTTTCCACACAGGGCCATGTAGGTTTGGATTTTTTTTTTTGCCCCTTAATAATAAAAACCCTAATTAAAAAACTGCATTTTGTGTTTACTTGTGTTATCTTTGTCTAATATTTACATTTATTTAAGTGTGACAAACATAAAAAAATGAGAAATCAGGAAGGGGGCAAACACTTTTTCACACCTCCGTATAGTCACAAAATGCTGTACAATAAAATGGAACAAAAGGAAGTTGATAAATAATTTTAAAAATACAAAAACAAGCTAAAACAAGATTAAAATAATTTAAAAAGATCAGACTTACCATTGAAAAGCAGTTGAATTGAAACTCATGGAAATCCTTGTTAAAAAAAGTTTTCAGCTGCTTTTTAAAAGCATCCACAGAGTCATCTAAATGTATCTGGAGTGGGAGTGTATTCCGAACACTGTCCACTGCGCCCTCCCTGTGTGCAGAGACGTGTCTCCGTGGAAAATGAATCCCAGAGAATACTTTATTATATGAAAGAGATGTCAACAGTTTTCCTTTGGGATATGATATGAGGTTGAGTAAGTTGAAAAATTTTTAAATATATGGGATTGTGAACTTCTGGAAGAAGTTTGTTCCAGAACAACTTCGACCACATTCTGAGGGAGTCTAAAGACATGGAGTCTGAATGGGCCATGTTCTCCACCTCCATTGTTGAAGTGGCTGCCCAGAGCTGTGGCTGCAAGGTTGTTGATGTATCTCGTGGTGGCAACCCCTAACCAAGTGGTGGATGCCAGTGATGAGGGGGGCCATTAAGCTGAAGGAGTCCTATCAAGCTTGGTTGGCTTGTGGGACTCCTGAAGCAACTGAGGTGTAGCGGCAGGCCAAGTGGAGTGCAGCTTGGGTGTGGGAGGAGTTCAGTGATGCCATGGAACAAGACTTTCGGTCGGCCTCGAAGAGATTCTGGCAAACTGTTCAGCAGCTCAGAAGGGGGAAGCAGCTCCCTGTCCACACTGTGTATGGTGCGGATGGGGCACTGCTGACTTCGACTGGGGATATCGTCAGGCAATGAAAGGAATACTTCGAGAATCTCCTCAATCCCACTGACACGCCTTCCACAGAGAAAGCAGGGCTTGTGGACGAGGGGGACGACTCGCCAATCACAGGGGCTGAGGTTGCAAAGGTGGTTAAAAAGCTCCTTGGTGGCCAGGCCCCGGGGGGTGGAGGAGATTCGCCCTGAGTACCTCAAGGCCCTTGCTGTTGTAGGGCTGTCATGGTTGACACGCCTCTGCAACATTGTGTGGAGGTCAGCGACAGTGCCTTTGGCATGGCAAACTGGGGTGATGGTTCCTCTCTTCAAGAAAGGGGACCGCAGGGTGTGCTCCAACTTTAGAGGGATCACACTCCTCAGCCCCACTGGAAAGGTCTATGCCCAGGTACTGGAGAGGACAGTCTGGCCATTGGTTGAACCTTGGATTCAGGAGGCACAATGTGGTTTCTGTCCTGACCGTGGCACATCGGACCAACTATTTACCCTCTCAAGAATCCTTGAGGGTTTGTGGGAGTTTGCCCAACCAGTTAACATGTGATTTGTGGACTTGGAGACGGCATTCAACCGTGTCCCTCATGGTTTTTTGTGGGGGGTGCTTCGGGAGTGACACCCTCCATTCCCTGGCTGCGCCTAGAAATCCTGTCCATAAAAATTATGAACAGGACCGGTGACAAAGGGCAGCCCTGGCGGAGTCCAACTCTCACTGGGAATGACTCCGACCGAGTGTTGGCAATGCGAACTAAACTCTCACAACGGTCGTACAGAGACCGAATAGCTCGTAACAACAAGCACCGGTCCTGTTCATAATTTTTATGGACAGGATTTCTAGGCGCAGCCAGGGAATGGAGGGTGTCATGCTTGGTGACCACAGGATCTCATCTCTGTTGTTTGCAGATGATGTTGTCCTGTTGGCTTCATCCAGCAATGACCTACAGCTCTTGCTGGGACGGTTTGCCGCTGAGTGTGAAGCGGCTGGGATGAGAATCAGCACCTCCAAGTCCGAGTCCATGGTCCTCAGCCGGAAAAAGGTGGATTGTCCTCTCCGGGTTGGGGACAGGCTCCTGCCCCAAGTGGAGGAGTTTAAGTATCTTGGGGTCTTGTTCACGAGTGAGGGGAAAATGGAGCGAGAGATCGACAGACGGATTGGAGCAGCATCTGCAGTGATGCGGACGTTGTACCGGTCTGTTGTGGTGAAGAGGGAGCTTAGTTCTAAGGCAAAGCTGTCGATTTACCAGTCAATCTACGTTCCTACTCTCACCTATGGTCACGAGCTTTGGGTAATGACCGAAAGAACGAGATCGCGGATACAAGCGGCTGAAATGAGCTTTCTCCGTAGGATTGCTGGACTCACCCTCAGAGATAGGGTGAGGAGCTCAGTCATCCGGGAGAGGCTCAGAGTAGAACCGCTGCTCCTCCACATTGAAAGGAGTCAGTTGAGGTGGTATGGGCATCTGATTAGGATGCCTCCTGGACGCCTCCCACTTGAGGTGTTTCAGGCACGTCCCACTGGGAGGAGACCCCGGGGCAGACCCAGGACTCGGTGGAGAGACTATGTCTCCCAGCTAGTCTGGGAACGCCTTGGTATCCCCTCTGAAGAGCTGGAGCAGGTGGCTGGGGAGAGGGAAGTCTGGGCTTCTCTGCTTGAACTGCTGCCTCCGCGACCCGGACCTCCGGAAAAGCGGTAGAAGATGGATGGATGGATGGATGGTGCTTCGGGAGTATGGGGTATTGAGCTTGTTGTTATGAGCTAGCTGGTCTCTATACGACCGTTGTGAGAGTTTGGTTCATACTGCGAACACTCGGTCGGACTCATTCCCAGTGATAGTTGGACTCTGCTAGGGAAGCCCTTTGTCACCGATCATTATTCATAGTTTTTATGGACAGGATTTCTAGGTGCAGCCAGGGAACGGAGGGTACCATGATTGGTGACCACAGGATCTCATCTCTGTTGTTTACAGATGACGTTTTCTTGTTGGCTTCATCCAGCAATGATCTACAGGTCTTACTGGGATGGTTTGCTGCTGAGTATAAAGCGACTGGGATGAGAATCAGTACCTCCAAGTCCGAGTCCATGGTCCTCAGCTGGAAAAAGGGTGAGTCCTCTCCAGGTTGGAAACAAGCTCCTGCCCCAAGTGGAGGAGTTCAAGTATCTCGGGGTCTTATTCACGAGTGAGGGGAGAATTGACAAGACGGATCGGAGCAGCATCTGCAATGATGCCGACGTTGTACTGGCCCGTTGTGGTGAAGAGGGCGCTAAGCTCTAAGGCAAAGCTGTCGATTTACCGGTCAATCTACGTCCCTACCCTCACCTATGTTCACAAGCTTTGGGTAATGACTGAAAGAATGAGATCGTGGATGCAAGTGGCTGAATTGTGCTTTCTTTGTATGATTGCTGGACTCACCCTTAGAGATAGGGTGAGGAAGTCAGTCATCTGGGAAAAGGCTCAGAGTAGAACCGCTGCTCCTCCACATTGAAAGGAGCCAGTTGAGGTGGTTTTGGCATCTGATCAGGATGCCTCCTGGATGTCTCCCACTTGAGGTGTTTCGGGCACGTCCCACTGGGAGGAGACCCCGGGGCAGACTCAGGACTCGCCAGAGAGATTATGTCTCCCAGTTGGTCTGGGAATGCCTTGGTATCCCCTCTGAGCTGAAGCAGGTGGCTGGGGAGAGGGAAATCTGGGCTTCTCTGCTTGAACTGCTACTTCCACGGCTGAGACCTCCGGAAAAGCGGTAGAAGATGGATGGATGGATGGATTGATTGTGAACTCGATATTGCAATATCATGATTATCACTGAATCATGATAGGATTGTATCATGACCCAAGTATTGCGAGGTCCCTCACGATTCCCACCCCTAGTGATAGCACACAGCCTTGGCGAAAATCCCTCTTGATTATGATTTTCATTTTAGCACTTCCATTATGCTATTCTTACCAATAAAACTCTCTGACTCCAGCAGAGAACCTCTTGTTGTTGCACTGGTCTCACTCCTCTGCAACATACAAATCAATGTTTTTACAATTTAACTCCAACAGCTAAAAGTTTAAAGACATAATACATTATTTTGAATTTTTTCATTACCCGATCATGATTTTGATGCAGTGGGGACAGGTCCAAATAATCTAAAGCACAAGAAAGGACACCATTTACATTTTTGAAATCCTCTATGGCATAAAGATATTCAGATTTAAATATTACCAAATTGTAGTTCTTCCTTCAAACTTAAAATTACAAGCAGCTGCATACCTGCCAACTTTTCAAACCTGAAAAGCCTAGTAGCTAGCCAGGGTCCAGGGGCCGATGCTAATGCTAATGCTAATAACGCTAATGCTAATAATAATAATGCTAGCATTATTATTATTAGCATTATTATATTAGCATTAAATCTAGTTAAATGTAGCTAACAACCTCATATTTCTTCAGCTTTCAAACCTGAAAAGCCTAGTAGCTAGCCGGGGTCCAGGGGCCGCAGGCCCCGGTAGGTCCAGGACAAAGCCCTGGTGGGGGGTTCAGGGGGGCGAAGCCCCCCGACGCCAAACAAATATTAGCATTAAATCAAGTTAGAATGTAGCTAACAACCTCATATTTCTTCAGCTTTCAAACCTGAAAAGCCTAGTAGCTAGCCGGGGTCCAGGGGCCGCAGTGTCAAACAAATATTAGCATTTGACATAGAAGTCACATATTAATTATATTAAAGGTAAAATATCTAAATCAATTGCAATACTACACAGAGCGAAATATTTGCTGAATCAACCCATGTTATATACTTTGTATCATTCATTAATACTCCCATACATGACATATTGTACTGAAGTATGGGGAAATACATATAAAACTAGAAAAGCACTCGGAGAGCGCAGACCTCCGCCAAGCGCCACAACTCCCCCCATACAGTGTTTGTGTGTACGTTTTCAGATTCCTTGAGCATGTAAACATATGACTAGCAATTGGATTCACAATGATTATTTGTCTATTTGACAGGGACAGTGCAATAAACACACAATTAATCAATGACAATCAATCTGATAGTGATAGGATTAGTGGTTCAGTAGTAAAAGCATTGCCTCCTTGGCGGAGGTAATAAACTAAAGCGTTGCTGTTGTGTCCATCTCCTCCACTGACGGATGCAAATTGGGTAGACAGGTTGCCGTGGGTTTTATATTATATTGTAACGAGCTGCTCGACATGGTGATGTCCCACCGGGAGGTTCGAACTCACGCCTCCCGCTCCGGAGTCCCGCACTCTACCTGTGTCGCCAATAGGGTCAACCCTCTTGGCAAGCCAAGTAGGGTGCTCATATTGAGTTCGCTACAATATTATTTTTTTGGGGGTTGCGTTCCGCGGCAAACGAGAATTTAGAAGCTTCGCCAGCAGAGAGCTCGTTTTTGCGCAGCGCCTATGGCTGGCCGGTGAATTTCTGCCAAATGCGCAGCTCCTATGGCTTGCCGGGGAATTTCTGCCAAAGAATCCGTCGGCGGACAGCTGCCCGTGTGAGGTTTTGCAGTTGCGCGCAAACACAGGCACGCTGGCGGGCCCAGGCCAGCAGTGTTTTCCGCGTCCTTTTGTGCCTAAAACGTTGAAGAACGCAGAGTTTGTATTGCAGACACGACGACCAGCGCCCTCCATTGCGCCTGCGCACATGTTGAAAATGGCTGTATGTCACAGTGTTGAATGAAAAATGCTTTAAAAAATTCCTGTATCCAGACGGTGAACCGGATCACCCCCAAAATTTAATCAGTTCTTCCTTGTACCATTTCCAACGCCTGAAAGTTTCATGGAAATCCGTCCAAGATTTTTTGAGTTATCTTGCTAACCAACAGACAAACAGACAGACAGACAGACAGACAGACAAACCCCGGCAAAAACATAACCTCCTCCTGGCCTTTTCGGCCTGGCGGAGGTAACAAACATATATCCACTCTTTATGCTTCAGAAGAGAGCTATTAGAATAATAAACAAAGCTGCTTACAGGGAACCAACAAATCCACTTTTTCTTAAATTAAAAGCTCACAAGTTGAAAGATCTGGTTGACTTTAAAACTGCAGTAATAATGTTTAAAGCTAAGAATCTATCACTCCCCGCAAATATCCAAAAGTTGTTCCAAATAAGGGAGAAACAATATCATTTCAGAGGAACATGTATATTTCAATTCAGTTCAATTCAACTTTATTTATATAGCGCCATTTCACAACAACAGTCATCTCATAGCACTATCAACTGTAGGGGGGACCCCCACAGTTGCAGAAAGACCCCAGCAATCAGGCGATCCCCTGTGAGCAAGCACTTGGCGACGGTGGAGAGGAAAAACTCCCTTTTAACAGGAAGAAACCTCCAGCAGAACCAGGCTCAGGGAGGGGCAGTCATCTGCTGCGACTGGCTGGGGGGTGAGGGGATAGAGAAGAAGAAAAGAACAGACATGTAGAGAGCAAACAGCACGATGGGGACTCAATCTATGGGAGAGAACAAACAAATGTTAATGACCAGCAAAAAAAAAAAAAAAAAAAAAATTTCATAGAGAGTGAGGAAAGGAGTGAGGCCCAGTGCATTACTGGAGGTCCCCCGGCTGACTAAACCTATTAGCAGCATAACTAAGGGAGGGTTCAGAAACACACGATCCCTCCCTAATTGTAGGCTATATCAAAAAGGTAGGTTTTAGCCCTATTCTTAAAAACAGAGATCGAGTCTGACTCCCGAATCCAGATTGGCAGCTGATTCCACAGGAGAGGAGCTTGATAACTGAAGGCTCTGCCTCCCATTGTACTTTTGGAGATTCTAGGTATTACAAGTAATCCTGCATTTTGAGAGCGTACTGCTCTGTTAGGATAATACGGTAGTATCAGATCTTTTAAATAAAAAGGAGCCTGATTGTTTAGAGCTTTGTAAGTGAGAAATATTTCAGAAACCTTCAGTGAGAACTACCACCAAGCAACTCTGTGTTTCAGTGCAAGGAGTCAGATTATGGAACGATTTTGGACCTGAATTAAAATCATGTACAACGCTTGGACAATTTAAAGAAAAACTAAAGGAAGAAATACTCCAAACCTACAGTATATACAAGATGATATGTAAAATCACATAAGGATTATCATATCCAGTCTGTGTTGTTACTTAGTTTTTTTTGTCACATTTTGTCTTCGCTTTGCTCTGAATTGTAATTGCTCTCGTTTTGTTTTTCTTTTGAATTCTTGGATGGAATATGGGTGGGCAATATAAGCTGAGGCTTCAGCCATCACCCATTTCAGATAACTTATGTTGAACTGTATAATCAGAGGATTTCTTGTTTAATTTGACCTTGTTGGATTTTTTCGCCTTTGTTATATTATTCTGTTTCCTTTTAATCTTTCCTTTTAATCTATCTGAAATGCAGATTCATTCATTCATTAAATTTGCATTCAAAAGACTATCTTAACACTGCATAGAACTCTGAATAGGCCAGATGTGATGTATTATGAATACTAGAAAAGCACTCGGAGAGCGCAGACCTCCGCCAAGCGCCACAGTTCCCCTCATACAATGATTAACATCATAAATAAAATATTGAAAATGGCCCTATCTCGCAATGTTAAATTTAAAAAAAAAAAAAAAAAAAGAGTCCTTTAAAAAAATTCCTGGATCCAGACGGTGATCCAGATCACCACCAAAATCTAATCATCTCTAGGATACCCCATTTCTGACAATCTGTGAAAATTTCATGAAAATCCGTCCATAACTTTTTGAGTTATCTTGCTAACAAAGAAACAGACAAACAGACAAACCAACGCTGATGATCACATAACCTCCTTGGCGGAGGTAACTAGAAGACTAGAAATATCAGCAGGGTATACTAGCACTGTATAACACATGTGCGTAAATGACGGCAAAATCGCTCTGATATTTTGTGTGTTTACATGATACACCAAGCATGACAAGGCTTGCAATTACACAGCACATGTTCTTCAGAATCTTAGGCATTATATAAAATGTATTCTCCCTTTAGATGTCGAATCCATAGTCCATTTGGCAGGATTGAAGTGCAGTCGCGAACGTCTGCAGCAGTTTACATCGTGTTTACATCTCGCCATGTACGCACGCCTCTCCGGGTATTCGTGCGAGAATAGAAACCTCAATACCCTCAATAGCGATAGCATTAGCTTAGCAAATGCTTCAGGTAAAGCGTAGCAGCGAACCACGAAAAGAAACGCTACTCAATTTACTCACAGAGCCCGGTGAAAGGCGAATAAAGGGGTATTTCTACTTCAAAAGTTGGTTCAACCAAAGTGGAAATTCAGCCTGTGCGTGTGCGTCACAAATGTTGATCCGATATTCGCTGTTGGTTATTTTAGTGGCAAAATCAGCAACTTTGTCTCAGCACTGATAAAGTGTGACCATCCCGGCCGCCATCATGTGTTGCTCTGTTCTAAATTTAGATACGATCCTAGCGATCTCGTGTTTGGAATTGCTTTCGTGTTTTTTTTTACGATTTAAAATTTTTGACTGAATTTTTAGTGAAAAACCGTAATTTTGATTAATAAAACCGTAACCCGGAATGGGGTCTTGAAAACCGGAACCATTACGGCAAAACCGGAGTAGTTGGCAGGTATGCAGCTGCAGATACCAATTTCTTGTTAACAGCAAATATTTTGGAAAAAAGTTGTGTTCTCACCATCCTGGACTGTAGGCCTCTGGCTGCTCAGATGTTGGTAAAGTTTTCCATAGTGTCGCCTCCTCCTGCTGGACACACTTATGCCCCCCACTTTAGGATCCTCTCTGAAGTCCAGTTTCAACTCATCATCTGCCTCATAAATATAAAAATAAATGACTCATAGCTTATAATGTTGGCATTCATTCAAGCACAATGAAGACTGTGTGATACTTGTGTGTTACCAGTATTTTTCAGCTGAAGTGAGTCATGGATTTGCAGCAGGTTACTGGGTTCCAAGCTCCTAGAATTGGGCGTTTGGACGGGAACCTGGAGCCGCAGTCTGGCCATATCAAACACATCCACTGCAGGACGCTCACGAGATCTGAACCAAAGTGTACAAACAGAAACTTAAACACTCAACTGTTTTTAGTTGCCAAGGTAACAAGTCACAGAATTCTTACACTCAGTAGCCATATCATACATGCACTTAAAGCCAGTCTAAGGGCATCTAAATGGGTCAGATTCATATCTGAATGATCACATGGTCACTTTTCAACAAAAACTTGACAGCAATGTTATTACAGTTGGTAAGACAAAGTAACATTTACTAATCAATTCTCACACTGTCTGCATCTCACAGAAAGTCTGCTATTTTACAGGTATTTACTACTGATAAGCATCAATGTGTACACTATACCATGCAAGTTTATCAAAATTTTCAAGAGAGAACTTAATTAACCACTTGCGCTCCGTTGTTCCGCGGGCGGGCAAGTCTCTGCGTCCTATGACGCACGAGGGCACACGAGAGCGCGCTTGTGCGCCCTCGTGCGCATGACGCATGATAAGGATATTGATGGTGATGGTGTAGGTGGTGTGCCCTCCAAGCGCCACTGAAAAAAAAATCTGCAAACACAGCCGCGAACAGATTAGTTCATCTGATTGACCTCTCATTCGACTAATAAGAGCCTTGAATTGGGTTTCTGAAACCTTGACGAACCAATGAATGAAAACCTAGCAAGGAGGACCCGCCTCCCAACGCTTTGAATGCAGTGAGCCAATTGAAGCAGAGAAGTTCGTGAGCTGTTTTTTTTTAAGGCTGGGTGAAGACTGACTGCTGGAGCGGATCAAAAAAGGACACAGGAAGAGCTCCACAGACCCAGCAGCATGGAGACCATCCACAAATGCAACCTGTGTGACAGGGAGTGCCATTCGTGGATCGGCATGTTTGGCCCCAGGCGGTGCTTATTTTGTATTGGTTCCAGCAGAGTAGACGTTATGATTTATTCCATGGTCATTATAGACCAACGGAGGCTGACGACAAAGGCTGAGTGACACACACGCCTTCGCCAGTCTTTTTTTAATTACTACTGTTATTTGTTTTGAAAAATCGTTCGCCAAAAACCGCAATCATGGAAGCACAAAACCGCAATAATGGAATTATGTTTTGATCGAGTCGCGAGACCAGAACCAGAGCGGACCAGCGTCACATTCGTCTGACAATGAGAAAGAGAAGTTCGCCCAGACTCCGCTGTGAAGAGGTAAGGTGTTATAAGCTAAATTATTCTCTATCCCTGAAAATTGTAATCCAAAATGACTTTTGACCGATCAGTAAATTACAGCTGTGCGGTTCACGAAGTCTGAAGTTCGTGCGCTGCGGTACAAGGGGTTGCTCGCAGTGTACAGGCTGTGAACGCCCCCCCCACCCCCGCTATTCTTCTGCAGCGAGGGGGGGGGGGAGCCGCGGTGACTGCACTGCTGTGCTACATCACCACATAAGGCTAATCCGTTGTGTAGCGATGGCTAAAGTCCATCCTCCCTAGCGAGCGGGGGGGGGGGGACAACCCCCCCCCCCCACACACACACAGTAGCGGGGGGGGGAGCCGCTGTGACAGCGTTGCTGTGGAAACATGCAACGAGTGTAATCTCATGTAGCGAGGGCCGAACTCTGTCCTTGATAGCGGGGGGGGGGGGACGACCCCCCCCCACACACACACACAGACACAGCCCTGAGTGTGACCTTTCCTTTGAGCCTAAAATGAAGCTTCTACATTGAATTATTCAAAAGTTACAGACGTTTTTCCAAACTGTGCCATTTGGCACAATTTGGCACAGTTCCAAAACGCCTGGGAACAGCCTGAGAACAAAGCTGTGTAAAATATTCATTTTTTGTGGTATTGTTACCAAATTTGGATCTCAGCTGGATAACACTTGGTTCTACATTTCTGTTGCATTTTCCAGCCGGATCGGACAGCTGTGTGTTATTTACAAGCATTTGTATCCAAAAAAACACTGTGTCCAAATTTTTTTCTTCAAGTTCAGTATGTTTAGATGACTGTAACTCAGTGGCCGGAGCACGTAGAGAGATTATGTTTTTTTTGCCAAAAAATTCTAAGTGTTTTCTTTTAAATGAGACCAACCCCATGAAGATGCTGCAAAGGGTTGAATAACAGCTTTCGATTTACTTTGGGCACGTTTTTTTTGGGCATTTTTAGGAAAATTGCCCGGAGTGCAAGTGGTTAAGAGAAAGTGCTTTTTTTTCCATTTCTATTTTTTTTTCCATTTTCAATCCAAAAGGCATCACTGTATTCCAAAGAGCCAGTCTTTCAGTGAAAATATATATATATATGTGGGGTTTGGCCATATATGAAATGATGCATGTAATGCTTGAATTACATGTAATAAATGTTTCTCACATGATACACCATCATTGTTGAGTCACTGTTACTTTTCTGGTCTGCTCTTGGTCAGTGTATTGACCAAAGTGTAATTTGGTACCAATATTAAAGCTTTTATATGCCAAAGATAAATTTAATTTCTACTTTCCATTGACCTTCTATGCAGTGTTTCCACACACTCTTAAATGCAGCTTATGCTTAAAAAAAAATAAACATGCTTTTTTCATATACTCAAAATGTGTTTCAAGTTCTGTGGAACTCTTTTTTTTTCCCCCTTAGAGCACCTAAAGGAATATGATTTTAACAAACATTAAACCAATCACCAGACATGGACTGCTCTGAGCGGTCGCTCTGTGGAGAGAGGAATAATCAGGCGGAGAGGTCCAGGGCAGAACGGGCTTTATTCATCTCTCTCCTACATTCTCTAGAGTCACGAGCATCAAAAGAGTCACAGGTCACAGGCACCTCTGCTCTTATAGCATACCACTCGGTCAGCCTTCTGTGGTGCTGCATTAACATCAAAGCCTTTGCGATTCCCATTCTCTTTGTCACTGTTCGTATCAACACACCAACCCTCACATCAACACACAAACCCCCATGACGATTCCCCTTGTCCTTTGGTCTGAGTGTAAACATACTGAGGTGGATTCCCACACTGCCCCCCTCCCCTGAACTCAGACTGAGCCTTGACCCTCATGTCCTTTGGGCTTCAGCATACTTCCATAGCGGCTGTAACAGGGGGTCTGTGGCTTTGAGGCGCTGCTGCGCCGGGGGGGCTCTTGGGGGTGCGTCCGTCTGTGGGGGGACATTGGGAGGGGGGGAAACATCTTTAGCATGCCATTGTGACTGATCTGATGAGTCATTTACCTGGGGAGTTCTCAGTGGGGGTCGTCCGCACCGAGGAGCTCGGGCCAACACCACCTGCTCATCTGCTAAAATAAAAGCGGACTTAAGCCTGTCTATACAGACTGTTTCCCTGTGTCCCCCCAAGTCTAACACAAAATGTTTCTCCTCAGGTTCCAGCACTCTGAACGGGCCATCAGAGGGTGGGCGCAAGGGGGTCCGGTCGGCATTGTGCCTGAAAAATACGAACGCTGCATTCTTCAAGGCCTTTGGCACAAAAGCACGTGGAAAACAGTGGTGTACCAGACCGGGTACCGTCCCTGCCACTGCGCTATGCGGTGAAAGCGGAGATGGATCGGTGTTTGGCGCGGGGCTGTCTGGCAAAAATTCCCCTGGAAGCCGCAGCGACTGGGAAAAAAACAGCTCTGCTGGGGAGGCTGCCAAATCTTCCTTAGGTGCTGAATACAACCCTAATAGAACCCACGGCAACCGGTCTACCCAATTTGCATCCGTTAGCGAAGCCCTGAGTGCTGCTTTAAGCGATCTATGGAAACGCTCGCATAACCCATTGGCCTGGGGGTTGTACGTGGTTGTGCGATGAAGTGTGACGCCCAGGCTCCGGTCCATGGTGGACCAGAGGTTGGAAACAAACTACGGGCCCCGATCGGACATGATATCCAAAGGGACGCTGAAACGTGCCACCCATGTCATCAAAAAAACGCATGCAACTTCTGCGGATGTGGTGGAAGCTAGTGGGACTGCTTCAGGCCAGTGCGTGGTGCGGTCTACCACTGTCAGTAGGTGCGCGAACCCCTCCAATGGCGGGAAGGGGCCCACGAGGTCCACCTGAACATGGTCAAACTGCTTAGCTGGGATATGGAACGGCTGGAAGGGGGCCTTTGTGTGCATGTGCACTTTGGCTTGTTGGCATGCTACGCAGGCTGCCGCCCACTGTTTCACCTGTTTGTGCAGGCTCGGCCAGATGAACTTCGCTCCCACCATTCTGACTGACATGCAGTACTCCTGGGTGTGCCAGGGAGTGAACCGACTCAAAAACGTGGTGGCGCAAAGCATGTGGGACCACCGGGCGTGGGCGGCCCGTGGAGACGTCACAGATTAGGGGGGGCCCCCATCCTGCAGTACTCTGCTCTCCAGCCTTAACCCTGTTGGTCCAGAATGGCGAGCACAAACGTCCGCATCGCCAATCTGCTCAGCGGCCATGGCCGTGTAATCTATCCCCACGTAGACTGGGGCCACTAACTTGCGCGACAGGAAGTCCGCCACCACGTTGAGTTTACCGGCCACATGCTGAATGTCGGTCATAAACTCAGAGATCGTGGCCAGCTGTCTCTGCTGCTGGCCCGACCATGGTTCCGAAACCTTGGTAATCGCGTACGTTAGCGGCTTCTGGTCCACGAACGCAGTGAAGGTGCGCCCTTCCAGCCAGAACTGGAAGTGGCGTATGGCCAGGTGGAGAGCCAGTAACTCTCTGTCGAACGCGCTGTATTTACGCTCATTGTCGCGCAAAGACCTGCTAAAAAAGGTGAGCGGCTGCCAAGAACTGGCAACGTGCTGCTCCACGACGGCCCCTATGGCCACGTCCGAGGCGTTGGTAGTGAGCGCTATCCGAGCCACCGGGTCAGGGTGCGCCAGTAGTGCGGCGTTTGCCAGGGCTGTTTTAACCTCGGAAAACGCCTGCTCTCGCTCAGGAGTCCAGTCGACTCTGTCCGCTGGTTTCTGTTTCTTAAGCGCGGCGAACAACGGCTGCATGAGCTGGGCTGTGCGGGGGAGGAAACGGTTATAAAAGTTAACCATCCCCAAAAACTCCTGCAGCGTCCTGACTGTCTGAGGCCAGGGAAAATCTGCCACCGCGTGCACTTTGTCCGGTAAGGGTATTGTGCCCTCCGGTGAGATGCGGTGGCCAGAAAAATCAATTCCCATCACCCCAACCTGGCACTTCACTGAGTTGATTATTAATCCGTGCTCCTCCAACCTCTGGAAAACTGTCCTGAGGTGGGCTACGTGTTCATCCTCGGACGCTCTGGTGACCAAGATGTCGTCCTGGTAGACGAACACAAACGGCAGATCGCACAACACCACATCCATCATGCATTGGAATGTCTGCGCCACGCCTTTTAATCCAAAAGGCATGCGTAAAAACTCAAAAAGACCAAACGGGGTTATTACTGCCATTTTAGGTACTGTATATCCTCAGCACACACCGGGACCTGGTGGTAACCGCGGACCAGGTCTATCTTGGAAAAAATGCATGCCCCGGCGAGGTGAACGGAAAAATCTTGAAAAAGGGGGATTGGGTAACAGTCGTGTGCTGTGGCGTTGTTCAATCTGCAGAAATCTCCGCATGGTTGCCATGATCCCTCAACTTTAGGAACCATATAAGATAAGATAAGATAAGCCTTTATTAGTCCCACAATGGGGAAATTCCAGGATTGCAACAGCACAAGGATAGCAACACTCAGAGCAACAATCAGAAGGCAAGCGAAAAATGTACGTAGCGGGGATGCCCATGGGCTGTTTGAGCGTCTGATGATGCCCAACTTTTCCAAGTTGGCAAACTCCCCGTGCGCTATGGCCAGTTTAGTTGCGTCCAGACGGCGAGATTGTGCGAAAACGGGCGGCCCAGTGGTGGTAATGAAGTGCTCCGCCCCGTGTTTAGTGACGGTCGCCAAAAAAGTCGGGACCATGAGTGCTGGGAATTGGGTGAGTAGTGTGTGGAACTTACCCCCTGGAGCTGTGATGTTGGCTAGCGTTGTGGGCCTGGCTCCTCGAGCTGTACAGGGGAGAGAATCAAAAGACATTGCGTTAATCAGGCATCTGTTAGCCACATTGATTAGTAGACCGTGTGCACACAAAAAATCAGCGCCCAAAATGGGGAAGCTGCATGCCGCTATGATGAATGTCCATTGGTATGTACAGCCGTGCAAGGATACAGTCTGTCTTCTCACCAAAAGTCTTTATGTCTGAGCTGTTTGCGGCTGTCAGCTCGGGGCCGCTAATTCCCGCCAGCCAGTCAGCATAGGATGGCAAGATGAGACTCTTTTGGGAGCTGGAGTCCACGAGGAAC
Organism: Pholidichthys leucotaenia; assembly: GCA_020510985.1. Taxonomy (NCBI): domain Eukaryota; kingdom Metazoa; phylum Chordata; class Actinopteri; order Cichliformes; family Pholidichthyidae; genus Pholidichthys; species Pholidichthys leucotaenia. Next base: position 326,319,788 of record CM035840.1, on the reverse strand, counting down.
CGTCTCCCTGAGTGTGAGTCTGTCACATAGAGCAGCTTGCTTGCTTCACCGGCGGTCGCAGCTGCTACCGACTGCCGGCCCTGGCTTTTCCTGGCGCTTGAATTGGCATGATGGCACGCATCGGCGTGCGTCCTCTCCAAAACAGCAGTGGTAGAAGCGGAGTGTGTCTCTTCGGTGCTTCTTGGCTTCCACTGCAGCCACTGTCGTTGGCTCCTCACCCCCGCTGGCCGTCTCACTGGGTTCCGAGCTGCGTTCACTGCGAGGGCTCTGGTGGTGAGGATAATCCAATCTGCCTCTTGCGCTAATGCCTGGTAGTTGCGCGCGGCCAGCAGCGGCGAATTGGCAAGGACTGCCCTGGCCGCCGTTGGGAGGTTCCCAAGGAAAAGGTGGGCAAAGATGAAATGCCCATCATCTTTGCCCATCAACGCCAATATCTTCTCCATTAACTTGACCGCCGACCCGTCTCCCAATTCGGAGCACGTCAGGAGCCTTTCCGCTCTCTCGCAGTCTGACAGCGTATAACGCCGGGTCAGCGTGATTTTTAGAGCCTCATATTTGTTGTGAGCTGGGGGCCGTTGGAGGAGGCTCACCACCTGCTGAGTTGTGCGTGTGTCCAGTGCTGCAACCACATAGTAGTATCTGGTGTCATCCGCCGTTATTCCCCGGAGTGCGAACTGGGCCTCGGTGTGGAGGAACCAAGACTTCGTTTCGTGTAGCCAAAAGTCAGGGAGTTTGACCGAAATGGCGCACGCATTGCTGGCACCTCCAGTCCGGGTCGTCTCCGGGGTGTTCACCTCGAGTTCCATTGTGCTTCAAGGGTTACCAGTGTGGAGAGAGGAATAATCAGGCGGAGAGGTCCAGGGCAGAACAGGCTTTATTCATCACTCTCTCTCACATTCTCTCGAATCACAAGCATCCAAAGAGTAACAGGTCACAGGCACTTCTGCTCTTATAGCATACCACTCAGTCAGCCTTCTGTGGTGCTGCATTAACATCAAAGCTTTTGCAATTCCCATTCTCTTTGTCACTGTTCGCATCAACACACCAACCCCCATGACGATTCCCCTTGTCCTTCCGTCTGAGTGTAAACATACTGAGGTGGATTCCCACAGCTCAACCAATCTGTCAATCAATGGATATGCCTGCTTATATGCACAAACATACTCATTCCACATTCAGGAGAACTGCTGATGTGAAAACAAACTATGCCTGTGTTTACGCTATATTTATCGTTAGTCTTCATTCACATTTTCAACTTTAATCATGAACTCACATGACTAAGTGCAGATAATATTTATTAAGTGAACTGATGAACGGTGACTGTGGTTAATTTTTCATATTGAACTTACACAAAGCAGACTTTGGGCAGTATTACAACAATGGGGTCAGTTTATCAGTTGTCAGTGACGCAAAATGCGTTTGTGGGCATGTCCAAGTTAATTTCCTTATCACAATGGTGTAAAAACGAACTTTCCGCCGGGGCATGATGCAAAGAGGCCGATCTAATCATTCAGAGGTGATTAGATCTTCTTCTAATCACCTTCTAATCTCTCTGAATGCCGGATCTTCTTCCGGCATTCAGAGAGAGCAGACGCTTTTCTCCCTCCTCTCCCTCCTAATCCTCTCCCTTCTGATCCCAGCTTGCAATGTTGCGTTTTTGTCTGTGTTTAGTCGCTCTTCTTCTGCTAAATCTTAATCTAAACGGAAATTATGGATCTGGAAAGCGGCTTATATGTGATTGTCACCACTTTAAAAGAAGATCGGGTCAGGGGGGACCCAAGGGGAAGACTCATGGACATTGGGAACTCATGCGTCTGTATGATTCGACTGGAGATGCAGAAGACATCTATTGGCTATGATCACAGGACTTCTACTTTGGTTTTGGAGTTTCCTGATGTTTCAGAAATTGAGGAAGGTGGAGAGCTGTTCAAAATGCGGACCCAGAAAAGCTCCTTCACCAAATTCGACCAGTTGGGGAGTGCACGAGGCGGCATGGTGAACTGAATGGTAATTATGGTGGAATACATCTCGAGTCGCTAGTGCTCTCCAGGGAATGTTTTTTAAGCCTGTACATGGAAATTATGAAGCACAGAATCGCATGAGAGAGGAAAATTCTATTCTCTGACTGCACTGTGCAGATTTGACCTTGTTTTTTTTTTTGGTGCCCTGTTTACATTCCTCCTCGATGAAGATAAGGTGGAAGAGGCGGCTCTGCTAACCCAAACAATCGACAAACAATTGCTGTTGTTTCAGCAGACTGAACTCTTCAAGGACAGTGTTACCATGTGTCTTCAAACTCTGCCATCTGCAAGCACGAGAGAATAGACTCTGGACTTGCTTATAGATCACATGATTATAACATCCATCCACTGCCAGGAGGCGCCCTCTGCTGTTCACTAGCAACTGACACACCCACACTACACACTGCATACAACATCACATGACTGATACATACACTGACACACATACGCACACACTGTCTCTCTCAACTTTTGTTTTTGTGTGCTCTATTGTCTGCTAATTGTGCATTGGAGAGTTTTTTTTCTATGTAATCACAATTTTGGTCATAAAATGAGCTTTATTTTGATTAACAATGCTTTTTTCTCTCTGCCCATTGTGTCACTTCCCTTTCCCCTCATTCCCTTCTTTACCCTCTACTGCTGACAGGCGCCTCCATGGTTGCCGCGTCATTGAGATGCGCTTATTCAGCGCGCCCAATGTCAAGTCAAATTCCTCGTATATTTATGTTTTTTATGTAAACATGCTTGGCAATAAAGCTTTCTGATTCTGATTCAGAGGTGTGTTTTAGATAATCCAATCCAAAGCGCTCCTTCCCATCCCCTTAACGCAAAGAGCAGCATTATCTAAAGTGAATTGTGATCATGACTGTTTAAGAAGGGTTTTGCACTGACCAAAGCCCATGCGTGTGTGCCAAAATGCATGCAATAGTAATGCTGCTTGGTAATAAGGAAGACATCAGTCATAGTTGACGCCCAGTTAGTTATGTTAAAAAGAATAAACGGTGGAGAATGGGCTGAAAAAAAATTAGCTAAATTGTTTAATGTGTGCATGGATGAAACATAGACATGAAGAAAAGAGAATGATGCTTGTGCAAATTTTCATTAACTTCCATTAACGATGGCACAAAGCGACTTTCGTGCCATCATTTCCTGGAGATCTGGGGTGGCTTCCCCTGGATGTGGGTGCATCTCCTGTCTCTGTGGGGAGTTACAGCGAAAAGTACAATGCTGCACACTCCTTGTTCATTCATTTATTCCCCTAAAAATAAACACATTAATCCCTAATGAGTCCATGATGACAATGAAAATGTGAATGGAATATGACTCAAACCAACACGCCCGGCCCCCCACGACGCACATCACACTGCCTGTTCATTCATTCATTCCCCTAAACAAAAAATCCTACATTAATGCCTAATCTATAGACTCCAATGGTAAGTCCACAATTAAAATGAGAGTGCAGATCGCATTAAAAAAAAAAAAAAAACTAAAAAAAAAACTAGTGTGTGATCATCATATAATTAAAATGATGGGTGATTAGATGATGAGCGTTACCACTCTCTCTATTAAAGTAAGATCAGCACATGCTCCTCATAAGCTCTGGAGCTGCACGATTTCAAAACACGCCACTGAAATATCATTAAACAATATGCTTTTGACGATAGATCTCCTTGGCTCAAGTAGGTTCATTTTGTCTTCTTTTAATTATTTTACCTTTTGTTCTTATTAAAGACAAAAATAGAAAGGAGATGTTTTTACCTTTTTTACATGTTCACTGCAGCCTTTGTCTGATGAAGGCTGCAGTGAACAGTCGAAACATGTAAAGAAGGTAAAAACATCTCCTTTCTATTTTTGTCTTTAAAAAGAACAAAAGGTAAAAAAAAAAGAAGATAGACCTCCGTTTTCCTGATCAAAAGCGGGTTCTCATGGAATGCACTATAATAGTAATGTTCATTAGATTGCATGCCACCACACCTCTTTGAAATGACTCTCTTCTTCCCAGCACAGAGCGGGCACACTGTCTACTGGTGATTTGATGCAGAGTGTAAAAAACATACAATGCACTGACAGAAACAAACAAATACACTGGCATATGGCGGTAAATCTGTCGGAAAAGTGTACGGATGACTATCAAAATAGGGCCCATCATTTTTTTGTCAGTGATGGCAGAGGGGAACATAAATACCAGGCTACACTGACACAAAAATGCCCCCCCCCCCCAAAAAAAAAATAAAAAATCAGCCTGCATTTCTCCATAGCTGGAACAGAGGAGTGTGGGTCCTTCTTCTACAGGATGCACAATGGAGATCCAATACTGACTATCACACACACACACACAAACCACAGGCCCTAAATTCACGCGATCCCCAATGCATGTGTATAATGGTGTGTAAATTAGGAAAATTTAGGTTTTTTTCCTCCTCAAACTAATCATAGCTTACAACTTGTCATGCTTGTTCCGTCTGGTGTCAATTTTAAAACTAGTGCTTCCCATGAGGGTCGTGTCATTTTTTTTGTCTCTCTCTCTTTTTCCATATCTTTTCTTTGCAGAGCACTGTGATGGAGACCCAACAGATGCCATTAGGTGTCAGTACACATATTCATGAGCTGGGGTTGGCATGGGAGAGGGGAAGGCACTCTGAGGGCTGTCAGATTTGAAAACAAAGCCGTTTCTCCTCCTAATAAGCTTTAAAATATCTACAGTTAGGCCCAGAAATATTTGGACAGTGACACAATCTTCATGATTTGGGCTCTGCATGCCACCACATTGGATTTGAAATGAAACAACTACAACAGAATTGAAGTGCAGACTTTAAGGTTTAATTCAAGGGGTTGAACAAAAATATATGATTAAACATGTAGGAATTGTAGCTATTTTTATACAAATGCTCCTCATTTTAGGGGCTCAAAAGTAATTGGACAAATAAACATAACCCTAAGTAAAATGTTACTTTTCAATATTTTGTTGAGAATCCTTTACAGTCAATGACTGCCTGAAGTCTGGAACCCATGGACATCACCAAACGCTGGGTTTCCTCCTTTGTGATGCTTTGCCAGGCCTTTACTGCAGCTGTCTTCAGTTGTTGCTTGTTTGTGGGTCTTTCTGCCTTAAGTTTTGTCTTGAGCAATTGAAATGCATGCTCAATTGGGTTGAGATCTGGTGATTGACTTGGCCATTGCAGAATATTCCACTTCTTTGCTTTAAAAAAACTCCTGGGTTTCTTTTGCAGTATGTTTTGGATCATTGTCCATCTGTACTGTGAAGCACCGTCCAATCAACTTTGCTGCATTTGGCTGAATCTGAGCAGAAAGTATATCCCTATGCACTTCAGAATTCATCCGGCTGCTTCTGTCTTTTGTCATATCATCAGTAAACACAAGTGACCCAGTGCCATTGGAAACCATGCATGCCCATGCCATCACACTGGCTCCACCATGTTTTACAGAAGATGTGGTGTGCTTTGGATCATGAGCTGTTCCAATTCTTCTTCAAACTTTCTTCTTCCCATCATTCTGGTACAGGTTGATCTTAGTCTCATCTGTCCAAAGAATGCTGTTCCAGAACTGGGCTGGCTTCTTCAGGTGTTTTTTGGCAAAGTCAATTCTGGCCTTTCTATTTTTGAGGCTGATTAATGGTTTGCATCTTGTGGTGAATCCTTGGTATTTAGTCTCATGAAGTCTTCTCCTTATGGTAGACTTAGATACTGATACACCTACTTCCTGGAGAGTGTCCTTCACTTGAGTGGATGTTGTGAAGGGGTTGTTCTTCACCATGGAAAGGATTCTGCGATCATCCACCACTGTTGTCTTCCGTGGATGTCCAGGCCTTTTTGAGTTCCCAAGCTCACCAGTGCACTCTTTTTTTCTCAGAATGTACCAATACAGAAAAAAATTTAAAATCGTTCAGATACAAATCACAAAATGCAATCAGTTCTTTTAAAGAGGACTTGCTGAAGCAAGACTGGACAGAAGTCTATGTATCAGATGTAAATGAAGCCTATGACACATTTATGAACATTGTAACCACTTTTTATGAAAAAAAATTGTCCATTAGTAAAGAAAAAGCTTCAACTATGGGGTACCCCCCCACAGCAGCCACGGACAAACACAGCGCTCGACTAGAGCAATTAACAGGACAGTGAGATGTGTGTGTTGAGATCAATAGGCAGCCTTCCTGTGCTTAGTTCAGGCACCAGCATCCTGTGGATATGTATGACGCAAATGCAAACATTCATGCTTCCTGCTCGCATTGTGGTACAAATGTCACATGTCTGAATGCATTTCCTTTGATGATAAAATGCCTTTGATGTATTGTCCGTTGCTGGGTATTTAAGTGGCTGAATTCATATGTTCACTCGCTGTTCTTCTTCTTTCTGCTTCTGACTACAGCTCATGAGAGCCTGAGAGCTTCGCTCCAGCATGCTTATACAGCAGCTGGGGTGAGGTCCGTGATGGCGATGATTTGGTCAATAAACTTCATTAAAACTCCAGACCCCGTGCCTTATTTTAACATCGCCACACTGGTGACCCCGACGTGATATGAACACGCAACCTTCTGATCTGCCCTTCCTTTCTGCTTTAGGGAGACTTTGACGCTCTTCGGAGACCACCCACAACCGGGAAAGCTGAGGAAATTTCATGGTGAGGTCTGCACGCCTAGATCGGCACATCCACGCTGGACCGGCCGCTCTCACGGCTCCTGACACACGATTCTGTGTCTCCACACGAGAGCGCACACACCTTGCCCTCTCTCCACGACGGCGGCCCATGGCCGACGGAGAACGCGTGGACCTGAACGCATCATGACCCGGCACGAGCGACGACCAACAGCCCGAACAGGGGACACAATCGGCGCCGACTGCGCAGATCTCCATCAAGCCCCCTGACCCTGATTCGCCTCGCGACAGCGGACCGGCCATGCACAGAAGCCTCGCATCAGAACAGCGCAGCTGGAAGGCACGTGGCTGCGGCGCGTGCCGTGCACCAGAGACAAGCTGGCTCTACAGACTTATACATCATCCTCCGCCGCTGCACACGGCTCTTCAGGACTGCTCACACACCTGAAGCACACACGCAGCCCGCACACAGGATTTGGTGTAAGTCTCAGCCACGGCGCACGACGGGAATCCAGCCGTCAGCTGTCCCCGAGGGCTTTAGGGCCGCGAACGCACCTAAAGCCTAAACGCCAAGTCCCTCACATAGCTTCAGCTCCTGTTTTTCTTCATTGCCGGACTGAATCGCGAGAGGAATCAGAGACTAACTTTTCTTCCCACAGCCATGGACATCCCCCTCCACTTGCTACCCCCACCCTCCTCCCTTCCCCGGCACAGACCTTCCCCGCAGCTCGCCACCAAAGCGGGACTACCGAGGTCTCAGCTCCCCGCTAAGCCCTCTGGGGGGGGAGTGTATGGGGTACCCCCCCACAGCAGCCACGGACAAACACAGCGCTCGACTAGAGCAATTAACAGGACAGTGAGATGTGTGTGTTGAGATCAATAGGCAGCCTTCCTGTGCTTAGTTCAGGCACCAGCATCCTGTGGATATGTATGACGCAAATGCAAACATTCATGCTTCCTGCTCGCATTGTGGTACAAATGTCACATGTCTGAATGCATTTCCTTTGATGATAAAATGCCTTTGATGTATTGTCCGTTGCTGGGTATTTAAGTGGCTGAATTCATATGTTCACTCGCTGTTCTTCTTCTTTCTGCTTCTGACTACAGCTCATGAGAGCCTGAGAGCTTCGCTCCAGCATGCTTATACAGCAGCTGGGGTGAGCTCCGTGATGGCGATGATTTGGTCAATAAACTTCATTAAAACTCCAGACCCCGTGCCTTATTTTAACATCGCCACAAAACATAAATTTGCCGATAAGCCATGGTTAACCAAAGGATTACAAAAGGCGTGTAAAAAGAAAAATTTATTATATAAAGCTTTCCTAAAGAAAAGGACAAAAGAAGCAGAGCAGCGGTATAAAACATACAAAAATAAGTTAACATATATAATAAGATGTAGTAAGAGAGACTATTACAGTAAAGAACTGGAGAAAAACAGAGACAATATTAAAAATACATGGACAATACTTAACAGTATTCTTGGAAATAAAAGCAGAAATACAAGCTACCCAACCGATTTTTCAAAAAATAATAAAACGACTCAGAGTGTGAATGCAGCTTCACCTGCAGATGAATTTAATAACTTTTTTGTTAACATTGGTCCTAATTTGGCTCGAGAAATACCCATTACGGTGCCTACAGGTGATACAATAAGCAATAACACTGCTATAAAAGACTCCATTTTCATAAAGAACACAGACGAGAGAGAGGTCATTGAAATTGTTAAATCGTTTAAAAGTAAAACATCTACGGACTGTGATGGTATTGACATGCTCTTAGTCAAAACTATTATTGAATGCTTAGTGAAACCACTGACATATATCTGTAACCTGTCTCTCCAAACAGGTATATTTCCCAATGCAATGAAAATAGCTAAAGTAATTCCGATATACAAGACGGGTGACAGAGGGGAATTCTCAAACTATAGACCAATTTCACTATTGCCGCAATTTTCCAAGATACTTGAAAAAATATTCTCTGAGAGAACTGACAACTTCATACTGAAGAATAATTTATTGTGTGAGCAGCAATATGGGTTCAAACACAAGAGGACAACTGCATTTGCTCTAATGGAATTTATAGAAAAAATATCAACTGCCATTGAAAATAAAGAGTATTCAGTTGGGGTATTCCTGGATCTTAAAAAAGCATTTGATACAGTGGATCATAATTTATTATTAAAGAAACTACAAAATTGTGGTATTAGAGGGGTAGCACTGTCCTGGTTAAGTAATTACTTAAAGAATAGATATCAGTATGTATGTGTTGGTAACAAAAACTCAAAGTTACTGAAGGTTACTTGTGGAGTCCCACAGGGTTCAGTTTTGGGGCCATTGTTATTCAATATGTATATAAATGATATATGTAGTTTCAGAAAAAATGGACTTAATATTGTTTGCCGATGACACTAATCTATTATGCAGTGGAAGCAATTTGGAACAACTTTTGGATACACTCGGAAAGGAATTAGGAAAGCTTAAACTGTGGTTTGATTCAAACAAATTAATCCTCAATTTAAGTAAGACAAAATTTATAGTCTTTAACAACCATCACAACAACTCAGTATCTAAACTCAGTGTAAATGGTGTAGAGATTGAAAGGGTATCCGAAACTAAATTTCTTGGAGTAATAATTGATAATAAACTGTGTTGGAAGTCACATATTAATTATATTAAAGGTAAAATATCTAAATCAATTGCAATACTACACAGAGTGAAATATTTGCTGAATCAACCCACACTATATACCTTGTATTATTCATTAATACTCCCATACATGACATATTGTACTGAAGTATAAATACATATAAAACAAACATATATCCAGTCTTTATGCTTCAGAAAAGAGCTATTAGAATAATAAACAAAGCAGCTTACAGGGAACCAACAAACCCACTTTTTCTTAAATTAAAAGCTCTCAAGTTGAAAGATCTGGTTGACTTCCAAAAGTTGTTCCAAATAAGGGAGAAACAGTATCATTTCAGAGGAACATGTATATTTCAAAAGCCTACAGTGAGAACAACCACCAAGCAACACTGTGTTTCAGTGCAAGGAGTCAGATTATGGAACGATTTTGGACCTGAATTAAAATCATGTACAACGCTTGGACAATTTAAACAAAAACTAAAGGAAGAAATACTCCAAACATATATACAAGATGACATGTAAAATCACATAAGGATTGTCATATCCAGCCTGCGTTGTGTTGTAGCTTAGTTTTTTGTCACATTTTGTCTTAGCTTTGTTCTGAATTGTAATCGCTCTTGTTTTGTTTTTTCTTTTGAATTCTTGGATGGAACATGGGTGGGCAATATAAGCTGCAGCTTCAGCCATCACCCATTTCGGATAACTTATGTTGAACTGTATAATCAGAGGAGTTATTGTCTAATTTGGCCTTGTTGGATTTTCTTTCCCCCTTTGTTATATTATTCAGTTTCTTTTAACCTGTACTTTTAATCTATCCAAAATAAAGATTCATTCATTCATTCATTCATTCATTCAAACTGTTGATTTGGCCACTCCTAACATTTCTGCTATCTCTCTGATGGATTTCTTCTTTTTTTTCAGCCTCAGGATGGTCTGTTTCACCTCCATTGAGAGCTCCTTTGACCGCATGTTGTGTGTTCACAGCAACAGCTTCCAAATGCAAACGCCACACCTGGAATCAACTCTAGACCTTTTAACTGCTTAATTGATGACAGGTTAACGAGGGAATAGCCCATGCAGCCTTGTTATTTTTTTTTAATTTTTTTTGCAGCCTTCTGAGTCAATTGTCCAATTACTTTTGGTCCCTTGAAAAAGAGGCGGGTACGCGTTAAAGAGCTGTAATTCCTAAACCCTTGCTCCAATTTGGATGTGAATACTCTCAAATTACAGCTGAGTCTGCACTTTAAGCCCATATTGATTATATAATTGTATCCTGAATATGTTTTGGTAAACAGCTAAAATAACAAAACTTGTGTCATTGTCCAAATATTTTGGGGCCTAACTGTATATACAGTAAATAATGCACAGTAATTGGATCCAGAGCTAAACCTAACTACCAGTCAGATGCATGTACAAACCATATGACCAAATCTTAATGTCATTAATATCCTAATGTTAGAGTACAAGTGATGCATTTTCATGCATCTGACCTGCCACTCAAGGAAGAGTCCAATTCCTCCCAGTCCCCATGCTGCAGACGACCTTCCAGGTGTTTCTGTTCACTGCGAAGCCGGTGGCGCAATGCTGACAGCTCACTGAACACATCAAGATGCTCTCCTGAAAAACATAAAGAAAATCTATAGCTAATATAGTGCAAGTGCTAACATCTGAACAGACTGAGTTAGTCTTGAAATATTGGCTTCCAGTCTATATTGTTTTGTTGGTATAGATGTAGTACCTGCAGGTTGGAGCCGGTTTCTATGAGCAGGGACAGGAGGGGACTGAAGGCCAGAAATGCAGCGTTCCTGGGGGAAGGGGGGGGCAGCAGAAAGGTATGAAAGCATTGATGGGGACATACAAGAAGTGAAACCCAGGCAAATGCTGATACCCAATTTAGAAATAATGATTTGGCAGAAAGTTTAGCATTTTTCCTAGTAGACTTCCTTTGATTACGATGAGCTTCTTTAAAAACTGAAAATGACAACCTCATTTGAAGTACTTCAACAATTTAAAGCAGCACTATGTTCTGGGTGGGAACACTAAAAAGACAACAGTTATGTCGGCTTTGATCTCAGTCCTAAAAGCCAATCGCAGGGTGCTCAGTTGTTGGTGGCTACACTTATGTCCTGTGATTGGCTGTTGGGACGGAGGTCATAGTGGGCCAACTCAGGCAATGGGGGAAGGGACCCTCACCTGGTCAAAGGTTGATGTACCATCAAAATAATTTTGGAACCATTATTTTAAAGGTAAAAAACTTAGTGTTCCCTTAACATGGAATTTTGATTATCTGGTCAACAGAAAAACTTGGTGTACCCCTAAGATTCCGGTGTGCAAACACTGTCAACTTCAGATGGAACAAAACATATCCAGCTGATGGATTTGTGCACCCCAAATGATTAAGCTTTATTTGCTCAGGAAAGATATGTGAAAAATGTTCCATTTCAAACAGAGAAAGATTTTCTTTTGGTATCAGTGTGACTGAGAACGGGAAAGTAACCTATACTAGTTTACAAAAATAATTTTATTTTAAAGGCATCAATTTCCCCTCTGGGGATCAGTAAAGTATACAAAATCAAAAATCAAATCAAATTGAGAGTTTGTTTAGTAACATACTTTTTTTTTTATCATTTTGGCACAAGAGACAAAACTACACTGGTTTTGTCAGTCTGTTAAAGATTATTCAATTCAATTCAACTTTATTTATATCGCGCCATTTCACAACAACAGTCATCTCATAGCACTATCAACTGTAGGGGGGAACCCCCACAGTTGCAGAAAGACCCCAGCAATCAGGCGATCCCCTGTGAGCAAGCACTTGGCGACGGTGGAGAGGAAAAACTCCCTTTTAACAGGAAGAAACCTCCAGCAGAACCAGGCTCAGGGAGGGGCAGTCATCTGCTGCGACTGGCTGGGGGGTGAGGGGATAGAGAAGAAGAAAAGAACAGACATGTAGAGAGCAAACAGCACGATGGGGACTCAATCTATGGGAGAGAACAAACAAATGTTAATGACCAGCAAAAAAAATATTTCATAGAGAGTGAGGAAAGGAGTGAGGCCCAGTGCATTACTGGAGGTCCCCCGGCTGACTAAACCTATTAGCAGCATAACTAAGGGAGGGTTCAGAAACACATGATCCCTCCCTAATTGTAGGCTATATCAAAAAGGTAGGTTTTAGCCCTATTCTTAAAAACAGAGATCGAGTCTGACTCCCGAATCCAGATTGGCAGCTGATTCCACAGGAGAGGAGCTTGATAACTGAAGGCTCTGCCTCCCATTGTACTTTTGGAGATTCTAGGTATTACAAGTAATCCTGCATTTTGGGAGCATAGTGCTCTGTTAGGATAATACGGTAGTATCAGATCTTTTAAATAAAAAGGAGCCTGATTGTTTAGAGCTTTGTAAGTAAGAAGAAGGATTTTAAACTTAATTCTAAACTCTATGGGAAGCCAATGAAGGGAGGCCAGAACCGGAGAGATATGATCTCTCTTTCTAGTACCTGTTAAAACTCTTGCTGCAGCATTTTGGATCAGCTGAAGACTTTTTTAAAGATGTTTTAGGACAGCCTGATAATAAAGAATTACAATAATCTAATCTCGAGCTAACAAAAGCGTGGATCAGCTTCTCAGCATCACTCTGAGACAAGATGCTCCTAATCTTGGCAATATTACGCAAATGATAGAAGGCAGTCTTAGAAACAAATTTAATATGTGAATTGAAGGACAAATCCTGATCAAAAATAACTCCAAGGTTCCTCACAGAGCTATTAAGAGAAAGAGTAACTGCATCCAAACTGAAAGTTTGATTTGGAAAGGAATTTCTAAGGTTTTTTGGACCAACAAGAATGACTTCAGTCTTATCTGAATTTAATAGCAGGAAATTACAAGTCATCCAAGCTTTGATTTCCTTAAGACAGGCTTCTAACTTGGCTAATTGATTAGTATCATCTGGCTTCATTGACAGGTATAATTGTGCGTCATCTGCATAACAATGAAAATGTATACAGTGCTTTCTAATAATGTTGCCTAACGGAAGCATATATAAACTAAAAAGAGTAGGGCCTAGCACAGATCCCTGTGGAACTCCATGACGAAGCTTTGAGTTGAAAGAAAACTCATTATTTACATGAACAAACTGGAACCTATCAGATAAATAAGATCTAAACCACTACAACGAAGTTCCATTAAGTCCAACATAGTGTTCTAATCTATCAAGTAGAATATTATGATCGATAGTATCAAAAGCTGCACTAAGGTCTAAAAGGACAAGTACAGAAACTAGTCCATTATCAGATGCAATGAGGAGGTCGTTAGTGACCTTCGCTAAGGCTGTTTCAGTACTATGATGGATTCTAAACCCAGATTGAAACTCTTCAAGTAAACCATTTCCCTGCAGGTGGTCAAATAATTGCGTAGCAACAACTCTTTCTAAGATTTTTGAAATGAAAGGGAGATTAGAGATTGGTCTATAGTTAGCTAAAGCTCCTGGATCTAGCGTTGGCTTTTTGAGTAAGGGTTTAATTACAGCCGTTTTAAAAGCCTGCGGTACATGGCCTAAAGTTAATGAAGAATTGATTATATGAAGAATAAAGCTACCAATAAGTGGGAAGACTTCTTTAAATAACCTGGTAGGAATAGGGTCTAAAAGACAAGTTGAAGGTTTGGATGAGGAAACTATTTTGTCTAACTCACAAAGGTCGATTGGAGTAAACTCATCAAGACAGACATCAAAAGAAGGAGTTGTAGTAGTTACAGTATTTAAGTTAACTGTGGGAAGAATCTGATTGATTTCATCTCTGATGGATGAAATTTTATTATTGAAAAAGTTCATAAAGTCCTGACTAGTAAGCTCTAAGGGAATGCTAGGATTGACAGAGTCCTGACTCTTTGTCAACCTGGCTACAGTACTGAAAAGAAACCTGGGATTATTCTTGTTCTCTTCTATTAATGCAGAGTAATAACTTGTTCTAGCTTTTCTAAGAGATTTTTTATAAATTAAAAGATGATTTCTCCAAGCTAAATAGATTTCATCTAAATTAGTAGAGCGCCATTTTCTTTCTAATTGACGAGTCTTCTGTTTTAAGCTACGAGTTTCTGTGTTGAACCAAGGAGTTAGAAATCTCTGATTAGACTTTTTCTTTTTTAAGGGGGCAACCAAGTCTAGAGCCTGATGCAGAGAAGCTGAAACACTATCCACCATGTTATCAATTACAGAAGGAGCAAGCTGTCTATAGCTTATTTCCGTTGTGTTGACACATGGCATAGAGGAAACAATCTGCATAAATTTGGAAACAGCATCATCTGAGAGGCATCTACTGTAATAATATTTTTCTTTAGGAGCCAAATAGTCAGAAATAGTAAAATCAAAGGTTAACAGACAATGGTCTGACAGTACAGGGTTATGAGGAGACACTACAAGATTTTCTATTTCTATGCCATATGTCAGAACAAGGTCCAATGTATGGTGGAGGTAATGAGTAGAATTTCCTACTTTCTGAGAAAACCCAATCGAGTCTAATATTGAATTAAAAGCCACATTAAGGCAGTCACTATCTACATCCACATGTATATTAAAGTCCCCTACTATAATTATTCTATCAGATTTCAGCACTAAATCAGCTAAGAAATCAGCAAATTCGGATAAAAATTCTGAGTAGGTTGATGGGGGACGATAAACTATGGCAAATAAAATTGGGTTTAACCTAAAATTGCTAAAGTGCCCAATACTGAGGACCAGGCCCTCAAAGGAATTATAACATGTTTTTTGCTTTACATTAACTAGTAATTTGGAATGGTAAATTGTTGCTACTCCTCCTCCACGACCAGAACTTCTGGGATTTTGACAGTTTAAATAACCAGAGGGAGTTGATTCATTTAAACCAACATAATCCTCTTGCCCTAACCAAGTCTCTGTAAGGGATATTAAATCAATCTGATGATCAATTAACAGATCATGGACTAACAGAGACTTGGGAGTTAGAGACCTAATATTTAAAAAACCACATTTAATTTTTAAATTATGAGGAGGAACAGAGGCCAAATCATTCAATTTAGAGGCTTTATGTTTAATTTGAGTTTCACCAATATTTTGCTTTATCACTTTGGGATGCTTATACATTATATTTTTATTCACTTTGGAGGGAGCAGACAACGATTCTCTGATGGGGAAGTCAGGGGCTAAGCTGAGGGGTGGCGGATGAAGAGGAGCTGCAGAGAGGCGTGTAAGACTGCGACTCTGCTTCCTGGTCCCAACTCTGAGTAGTCAGGGTTTTGGAAATTTGGATAAAAAAGATGTCAGATTGTTAGATAAATGAGAAGCACCATCCAAAGTGGGATGAATGCTGTCTCGTCTCATAAGACCAGGTTTTCCCCAAAAAGAGCTCCAATTGTCAATGTAGCCCACGTCATTTTTAGGACACCACACAGACAGCCAGCGGTTCAAGGATGATGAGCGGCTAAACATGTCATCACTGGTCAGATTGGGGAGGGGCCCAGAGAATACTACAGTGGCAGACATCGTTTTTGCAAAGTCACACACCGATTCTACATCAAGTTTCGTGACTTCCGACTGCCGGAGACGGATGTCATTAATGCCGGCGTGAATAACAATTGTGGAGTATTTACAGTTACTTTTAGCCAGCATTTTCAAATTTGACTCGATGTCGCCTGCTCTGGCCCCAGGAATGCATTTGACTATGACCGCTGGAGTCTCTAGGTTCACGTTTCTGACTACAGAGTCGCCAATGATCAGTTTTTTTTCCTCAGCGGGTGTGTCGCTGAGCGGGGAAAAACGATTAGAAACGTGAACAGGTTGGTGGTGAACCGGGGCTTTGCGACTAGGCTTCCTTCTCACCGTCACCCACCCAGTCTCCTCGCTGCTGAGGAGAGCCGGGGAACCGCTGACAGGGGGGCCTAAGCTAGCTAGCTCCGCTGCAGCTAATGGCCGTCCGTTGAGATTAACTGGCGCAGACGGTGTTTCAATGCAGCGGAGCCGGGATTCCAAATCAGACAACCTCGCCTTGAGCGCCTCAAAAAGACAACATTTATTACATTTACCGTTATCACTAAAAGAGGCAGAGGTGTAGCTAAACATCTGACAGAGAGAGCACACCAGAGGAGAGGAAAGAGAGCTAGTAGCCATAGCTAATGGCTGGAGAGCAAACCACACAGGCAGACAGCAAAACAGGAAGTGACGATACGTTACCACAAGGAAGTGACGAGGAAGTGGGATTATACAGTATTGTGGGAATGTGGGAATGATGAGACAGAGTTCTCTCTCAAGTCAGCTTTATTCACATCACCAACATCTCAAAAGAAGAAAGAGACCAACACAGGAAACTCTCGTCCTTAAATACCAGGACTCTTAAAGTTCACAAGTCACATGTCTCACAGACCACGTTGCATTAAAATTCACAGTAACAATGCATCTCCTCTTTAATCCTTTAATTACTCCCCCACAGTCTCAAGCCTTGCATACCAAAGCTAACCTCCTTGCAGCTTCCTGTAATTTCCACGGAAGCTCTGCCTTTGTTCTGATCTAAAATGTGAGTCACAAAGCAGGTCACATATGTGTGTCCACCACACAAAGCCCCCCCCCCAACATTTTAGAACAAACAAGAGAATAACAACATGCATGCCGTGATAGTATCAATACACATCAGTCCACATGCTGTCTAGGCTTCAGTCTCCTGCCTTATCTGCTGTAGCTGGGATTCAACGTCTCTGTGGCACCGTCATGCTGGGAGTTTGCCGTCTGGGGGTGGAAACCTTTTATCAGTCCCTGCGGGTGTTCTGGGGAAACATTACTCTGTGAAGCCCCCCGCGGGGGTCTACCTCGCCGCCGGGCCCTTGCCAACAGCACTTGCTCATCTGCCACCACAAAAGCGGGTTTGAGTCTGTTTATGCCAACTTTCTCTTTCCTACCCCCCAAATCTAGCAAAAACTGCTTGTCCCCTGTTTCTAGCACTCTGAACGATCCGTCATAAGGCAGTCGCAGCGGGGTTCGATGCGCATCGTGTCTGACAAAAACAAACTCTGCGTTCTTCAAAGTTTTAGGTACAAAAATGCACTGAAAACTGTGGTGCGCGGGGCCGGGCAGCGTGCTTGATTCTATGTTACTCCGCAACAGCTGAGACGGGGAGGCGTCTGGCGCAGGGTTATCTGGGAGAAACTCCCCGGGCAGTCGGAGTGGCTGCGCAAACACGAGCTCCGCTGGGGAGGCTTCTAAGTCCTCTTTAGGCGCAGAACGCAACCCCAATAACACCCACGGTAACTTCTCTACCCAATTTGCATCCGTCAGTGACGCTCTGAGAGCTGCTTTCAATGACCTATGAAAATGTTTGCATAACCCGTTAGCCTGCAGATTGTACGCGGTTGTGCGGTGAATTGTGACACCCAGGCTGCGGGCCATTGTCGACCAAAGCTCGGACACAAACTGAGGGCCTCTGTCGGACGTAATGTCCGACGGAACGCCGAAGCGTGCCACCCAAGCTGTTAAAAACAGGCGCGCCACCTCCTCGGCTGTGGTTGATGCCAGCGGGACAACTTCAGGCCAGCGCGCGGTATGGTCCACCATTGTCAGAAGGTGTGTGTACCCTTGTGACGGCGGGAGGGGGCCCACGAGGTCCACATGAACATGATCGAACCTCTTGGCCGGAATGTGAAACGGCTCCAAAGGAGCCCTCGTGTGCCTGTGTACTTTGGCTCTTTGACACGCCATGCAGGCTGCTGCCCACTCTTTAACTTGTTTGCGAAGGCTTGGCCACACAAATTTCTCTCCTACCATTTTGACCGACGCGCGCACCCCGGGGTGCGCCAAAGAATGAATCAAGTCAAAAACGCGGCGGCACCACGCGGCCGGTACTACTGGACGCGGCCGTCCAGTGGAGACATCGCAGATTAGGGGGGGCATACAGTCTTGCAGCACCCTGCTCTCCAGCCTTAACCCTGTTGGTCCAGACTGAAGCGCGCGCACATCCACGTCACTAACCTGCTCCGTGGCCATGGCTGCGTAATCTACTCCTACGCTGACTGGGGCCGCCACGGCGCGCGAGAGGCAATCTGCCACTACATTGAGTTTGCCCGCCACATGCTGAATATCAGTGGTAAACTCTGATATTGCGGCCAGCTGTCTCTGCTGCCGGCCTGACCACGGTTCGGAAACCTTGGCCATCGCGAACGTTAGCGGTTTGTGGTCAACGAACGTGGTGAAAGAGCGTCCTTCTAGCCAGAACTGAAAGTGGCGGACGGCCAAATGGAGAGCCAGCAGCTCCCTGTCGAACGCGCTGTATTTACGTTCGCTATCGCGCAAGGTCTTGCTGAAAAAGGTGAGGGGCTGCCAAACCCCGGCTACATGTTGCTCCACGACAGCCCCTATGGCCACATCTGATGCGTCAGTGGTGAGGGCTATGCGGGCCGTTGGGTCTGGGTGTGCCAACAACGCAGCCTTTGCCAAGGCTGCTTTCACCTCCGAGAACGCTTGGTCCCGCTGCAGGGACCACTCGACCTGATCCGCGGGTTTCTTTTTTTTGAGCGCGGCATACAGCGGCTGCATGAGTTGCGCCGCGCAGGGGAGAAAACGGTTATAAAAATTCACCATTCCCAAAAACTCCTGCAATGCCCTGACTGTCTGCGGCCGGAGAAAATCTGCCACCGCGCGCACTTTGTCAGGAAGCGGAACTGCTCCTTTGGGGGAGACGCGGTGTCCTAAAAAATCGATCTGCGCCACCCCGAACTGACACTTCGCTGCGATGATTATTAACCCGTGATCTCCCAACCTTCGGAAAACTGTGGCCAGATGTTTTTCGTGTTCGTCTTCGGACGCGCTGGCTACTAAAATATCGTCCAAGTAGACGAACACGAAAGGGAGATCGTGAAGCACCGCGTCCATCATGCGTTGGAACGTCTGAGCAGCCCCTTTAAGTCCGAATGGCATGCGTAAAAACTCGAATAGGCCAAACGGAGTTATTACCGCTGTTTTGGGTATGTCCTCAGCGCGCACTGGGACTTGGTGGTAACCGCGGACCAAGTCTATTTTAGAAAAAATGCGCGCCCCTGCCAAATGAACGGAAAAATCTTGGATATGCGGGATTGGGTAGCGGTCATGCGCTGTAGCGTTGTTTAACCTGCGGAAATCCCCGCAAGGTCGCCATGATCCGTCAGCTTTCGGGACCATGTGTAGCGGGGAAGCCCACGGACTGTTTGAACGCCTGATAATGCCCAACCTCTCCAGGTTGGCGAACTCCTCGTGCGCTATGGCCAGTTTAACTGCGTCCAGGCGCCGAGCTTTTGCAAAAACGGGCGGTCTGGTAGTGGTAATAAAATGCTCCACCCCGTGTTTAGCGACTGTTGCCGAAAATGTGGGGACCGTGAGTGCTGGGAACTGAGTGAGCAGTGTGTGGAACTTACCGCTTGCAGCTGTGACGTTGGCTTGTGCCGTTGGCAGGGCCACTCGCGCTGTACAGGGAATAGAATCAAAAGAAAGTGCATTAACCAGGCGCCTGTTAGCGAGATCAACCAACAAACCATGTGAGCACAAAAAATCAGCCCCCAACATATTGAAATTCACTGCTGCTACAACAAAAGTCCACTCAAATGTACGGCTGCGTAGAGACAGAAGCAGAGTCTTCTCACCAAAGGTCTTAATCTCCGAGCCGTTCACTGCTGTCACCCCGGGACCTCTGGAGCCTGCTAGTCTGTCCGCGTAGGAAGGTGTGATGAAACTCAACTGGGAGCCTGTGTCCACAAGGAACTGCCTCCCCGAGCGTGCGTCCAGCAAGTAGAGCAGCTTGTTCTCCTCCCCGAGGGCCGCGGCTGCTACCGACCCCCGGTCTTGGCGTTTCCCGAACGCCCGAACTGGCACGGTGGTACACATTTGCGTGCCCTCTCTGCGAAGCGGCGATGGTAGAAACAAAGGACGTTTGATCCGCGTTCCCTGGCCCCTGCCGCCGCCGTCGTCGGTGAGTCTGGTACCGCTGCCTCTGGCCCCGTCATCTCCGGTCGTCGCGCCGAGTTCCGCTGCAGCGGCCGTGGCCGCGCGCCGCTTGGTGGCGTTGACAATCCGCTGCGCCTCTCGGCCCAGCGCGCAGTAGTCCCGTTGGGCCAACAGTGACAAACTGGCCAGGGTCACTCTCGCTGCTGACGGTAGAGTCCTGAGGAAGAGGTGGGTGAAAATGAAGTAATCGTCGTCAGAGTCTTTCAACCTCAACAACTTCTCCATCAGGTTCGCGGGCATGTCGTTTTCCAACTCCGTCAGCGCCAGGAGCCTCTCTGCTCGCTCCTCCGCCGAGGGGGTGAATTGCTGGATGAGTGCAGCCTTCAACATGACGTATTTGTTGCTGTCCGGCAGCTGGTCGATCAGGCTCTCCACATGCTGGGCCGTATTGTTGTCCAGCTTTGCGACTACGTGGTAGAATTTTGTGGCGTCTACCGATATCCCCCGGAGGTTGAACTGCACCTCAATCGCGTTGAACCAGGAATGCGGATTGTTCTGTCAGAAGTCCGGTAGCTGGACTGTAGCGGCATTCGCTTGGCTGGGGGCTCCTGATGAGGCTAGCCCGGGGGAATTCTCCTCTTGCATGATACGTCTTGGGTCACCAGTGTGGGAATGTGGGAATGATGAGACAGAGTTCTCTCTCAAGTCAGCTTTATTCACATCACCAACATCTCAAAAGAAGAAAGAGACCAACACAGGAAACTCTCGTCCTTAAATACCAGGACTCTTACATTTCACAAGTCACTTGTCTCACAGACCACGTTGCATTAAAATTCACAGCAACAATGCATCTCCTCTTTAATCCTTTAATTACTCCCCCACAGTCTTAAGCCTTGCATACCAAAGCTAACCTCCTTGCAGCTTCCTGGAAGCTCTGCCTTTGTTCTTATCTAAAATGTGAGTCACAAAGCAGGTCACATATGTGTGTCCACCACAATATTATCATTTGGATATTGCTATATTTTAAGTAATTGGCCTTTGCCAATATAAAAATAAACTCCACCATAGCAGGACATACATACAGTACATATTGATCTTTCTACAGGATTTGTAGAAAATAAAATACATTAGAGATGAATGTTTCAATGGATTGTCATTGTAAATGAACAGATTGAGAGAAAATGTTATCTACATGATATTTTTCATTGAAAACCACACACATGAAGAGTGTGATGTCAAGCATTCAGATCTTATGCAGAAAATGATAAATGAACATTATTAAGCACAATAACACTGTTATTGTTTGTGGAAAATACATCAAAGTGCTCATTTTTATGATCCCAGCAACACAAATTTTGTCACCTTATTAGAAAGGTGGTGTTGTGTTTCTGAGACTCACAGAGTGTGAAGCGGTAGAGGGCTTGCTGTCCATGGTGGGTGGTCTAGGGGTGCACTGCTGTGGTCCAAATCTCTTCTGAATAGTGGGAATAGGAGGAGAGGGCACCCTGTGGACCTAAATGCACACAGCCACATTCACTACACCAGAAGCAATCAATGAGTACAAACATCTGCCAATTAAGAACATTTCACTCATATTTTCTATGCTTTTGATGCAGCACCCTCTGCCGGTGGCTAACAACAACAACAAAAAAAATAGACACATTTTCACTTATTTACCCCTTGGAGAGAGGAATATTTTAATATTTGTAAATAAATTAGATTTAAATTAAATTTATGGAATAATGCCAGTGATGACCTGAAGCTACAGTATGAGACACATTTAAGTTTAAATTTTTGCTTAAAAAATATGTTAATTAAGAAACAGATATTTGATTTATTTGGAATTAATTTAATTCTAAAACACTGATTTTTTTTGTTGTTGTATTACGGCCAGTGTTGGGCAAGATACTAAAAAATAGCAACTAATTACATTTACTAGTCACTTCTATTCAAAAGTAATTGAGTTACTTTACCAAATACTTAGCATGACTGAAGTAATTAGTTACTTGGAAAAGTAACTTTCATGTTACTTTTAAATGCATACTCAAATCATCTTGGATTACCTTACATGCGTATTAATGTCAGGCTGAAAACAAAGTGCTTTTAGAACGTGTTCAGTCTGCCTTGAGAGCTCTTATTGTGGGAAAAAATCTGATGAAAATAAACACAAAATCACCAGTAATTTCCTCATTTTGGAGTGAGAAATAGGGTTTGTGGAGGGAAAAAGAGTGAGACTCACCACAAAGAGCTGGCAACACTGTATAAAGCTGTCCATGTTATCTTACCTTTATGATATGGATTTAATCCGATGTGCAGTGAGCCAAAGAAAATGTCCATTATCCACAGTTCAAATGTTTGCTGTGACAGAGAAATCATCCAGTCCCTCAAATTCCTTTTGGAGATCAAAATCCATTCTTAAATAATCTTTATCCAGGTAGCAAGTACAGTGGTGTGAAAAAGTGTTTGCCCCCTTCCTGATTTCTCTTTTTTTTGTGTTTATCACACTTAAATGTTTCAAATCAAACAAATTTAAATATCAGACAAAGATAACACAAGTAAACACAAAGTGCAGTTTTTAATTGAAGGTTGTGGAGAGAGAAATAATCAGGCGGAGAGGTCCAGGGCAGAACAGGCTTTATTCATCACTCTCTCTCACATTCTCTCCAATCACAAGCATCCAAAGAGTAACAACAGGTCACAGGCACCTCTGCTCTTATAGCATACCACTCAGTCAACCTTCTGTGGTGCTGCATTAACATCAAAGCCTTTGCAATTCCCATTGTCTTTGTCACTGTTCACATCAACACACAAACCCCCATGACGATTCCCCTTGTCCTTCCATCTGAGTGTAAACATACTGAGGTGGATTCTCAACACCCCCACCCCCCCCAGTACCCAGACTAAGCCCTAACCCTCATGTCCTTTGGGCTTCAGCCTACGTCCATAGTGGCTGTAACGGGGGGGGAGGGGGGGGGGCTGCAGCTCCGAGGCGCTGTTGTGCCGGTGGGGGGCTCTTGGGGGTGCGTCCGTCTGGGGGGGGGGCATTGGGGGGGGGCATCTTTAGCATGCCATTGTGACTGATCTGACGAGTCATTTACCTGGGGAGTTCTCAGTGGGGGTCGTCCGTGCCGAGGAGCTCAGGCCAACACCACCTGCTCATCTGCTAAAACAAAAGCGGGCTTAAGCCTGTCTATACAGACTGTTTCCCTGCGTCCCCCCAAGTCTAACACAAAATGTTTCTCCCCGGGTTCCAGCACTCTGAACGGGCCATCGTAGGGTGGGCGTAAGGGGGTCCAGTGGGCATCGTGCCTGACAAGTACGAACGCTGCATCCTTCAAGGCCTTTGGCACAAAAGCACGTGGAAAACAGTGGTGTACCAGACCGGGTACCGTCCCTGCCACTGCGCTATGCGGTGAAAGCGGGGATGGATCAGTGTTCGGTGCGGGGCTGTCCGGCAAAAATTCCCCTGGGAGCCGCAGCGGCTGGGAAAAAACCAGCTCTGCTAGGGAGGCTGCCGAATCCTCCTTAGATGCTGAACACAACCCTAATAGGACCCACGGCAACCGGTCTACCCAATTTGCATCTGTAAGCGAAGTCCTGAGTGCTGCTTTAAGCGATCTATGGAAACGCTCGCATAACCCATTGGTCTGGGGGTTGTACGCAGTCTTGTGATGAAGTGTGATGCCCAGGCTCTGGGTCATGGTGGACCAGAGGTCGGAAACAAACTGCGGGCCCCAATAGGACGTGATATCCGAAAGGGCGCCGAATCGTGCCACCCATGTCGTCAAAAAAGCACATGCAACTTCTGCGGATGCGGTGGAAGCTAGCGGGACTGCTTCGGGCCAGTGCGTGGAGCGGTCCACCACTGTCAGGAGGTGCGTGAACCCCTGCGATGGTGGGAGGGGGCCCACGAGGTCCACGTGAACATGGTCAAACCGCTTAGCCGGGATATGGAACGGCTCCAAGGGGGCTTTTGTGTGCCTGTGCACTTTGGCTCATTGGCATGCTACGCAGGCTGCTGCCCACTGTTTCACCTGTTTGCACAGGCTCGGCCAGATGAACTTTGCTCCCACCATTTTGACTGACGCACGCACTCCTGGGTGCACCAGGGAGTGAACCGACTCAAAAACGCGGTGGCGCCAAGCATGTGGGACCACCGGGCATGGGGGGCCTGTGGAGACATCACAGACTGGGGGGGGGGGGGGCATCCTGCAGTACTCTGCTCTCCAACCTTAACCCTGTTGGTCCAGACTGGAGCATGCAAACATCTGCATCACTGATCTGCTCAGCGGCCATGGCCGTGTAATCTATCCCCACGTAGACTGGGGCCACTAATGTGAGCGAGAGGAAGTCCACCACCACGTTGAGTTTACTGGCCACATACTGAATGTCGGTCGTAAACTCAAAGATCGCGGCCAGCTGTCTCTGCTGCCGGCCCGACCATGGTTCCGAAACCCTGGCCACTGCATATGTTAGCGGCTTCTGGTCCACAAACGCAGTGAAGGTGCGTCCTTCCAGCCAGAACTGGAAGTGGCGTATGGCCAGGTAGAGTGCCAGTAACTCTCTGTCGAATGCGCTGTATTTATGCTCACTGTCGCGCAAAGACCTGCTAAAAAAGGCGAGCAGCTGCCAAGAACTGGCGACATGCTGCTCCATGACGGCCCCTATGGCCACGTCAGAGGCGTCGGTAGTGAGCGCTATCCGAGCCACTGGGTCCGTTTGCGCCAGCAGTGCGGCGTTTGCCAGGGCTGTTTTAACCTTGGAAAACGCCTGCTCTCGCTCAGGAGTCCAGTCGACTCTGTCCGCTGGTTTCCATTTCTTAAGCGCGGCCTACAACAGCTGCATGACCTGGGCTGCGTGGGGGAGGAAATGGTTAAAAAAGTTAACCATCCCCAAAAACTCCTGCAGCTCCCTGACCGTCTGAGGCCAGGGAAAATCTGCCACCGCGCGCACTTTGTCCGGTAAGGGTATCGCACCCTCTAGTGAGATGCGGTAGCCCAAAAAATCAATTCCCGTCACCCCAAACTGGCACTTCGCCGGGTTGATTATTAATCCGTGCTCCTCCAACCTCTGGAAAACTGTCCTGAGGTGGGCTACGTGTTCGTCCTCGGACGCTCTGGCGACCAAGATGTCGTCCAGGTAGACGAACACAAATGGCAGATCATGCAACACCGCATCCATCATGCGTTGGAATGTCTGCACCGCGCCTTTTAACTCGAAAGGCATGCGTAAAAACTCAAAAAGACCAAACGGGGTTATTACTGCTGTTTTAGGTATGTCTGCAGTGTGCACCGGGACCTGGTGGTAACCGCAGACCAGGTCTATCTTGGAAAAATGCGTGCCCCGGTGAGGTGAACGGAAAAATCCTGAATATGGGGGATCTGGTAGCGGTCGTGCGCTGTGGCGTTGTTCAATCTGTGGAAATCTCCGCATGGTCACCACGATCCCTCGGCTTTAGGAACCATATGTAACGGGGATGCCCATGGGCTGTTTGAGCGTCTGATGATGCCCAACTTTTCCAAGCTGGCAAACTCCTCCCTCGCTATGGCCAGTTTAGTTGCGTCCAGATGGCGAGGTTGTGCGAAAACGGGCGGCCCTGTGGTGGTAATGAAGTGCTCCACCCTGTGTTTAGTGATGGTCACTGAAAAGGTCGGGACCGTGAGTGCTGGGAACTGGGTGAGTAGTGTGTGGAACTTACCCCCTGGAGCTGTGACGTTGGCTAGCATTGTGGGCCCGGCTCCTCGAGCTGTACAGGGGAGAGAATCAAAAGACATTGCGTTAATCAGGCATCTGTTAGCCACATCGACTAGTAGACCGTGTGCACACAAAAAAATCAGCGCCCAAAATGGGGAAGCTGCATGCCGCTATGACGAATGTCCATTGGTATGTACGGCCGTGCAAGGATACAGTCAGTGTCCTCTCACCAAAAGTCTTAATGTCTGAGCCGTTTGCGGCCGCCAGCTCTGGGCTGCTAGTTCTCGCCAGCCGGTCTACATAGGATGGCAGGATGAGACTCTTTTGGGAGTCGAGTCCACGAGGAACCATCTCCCCGAGCGTGAGTCTGTCACATAGAGCAGCTTGCTTGCTTCACCGGCGGTCGCAGCTGCTACCGACAGCCGGCCCTGGTGTTTCCCGAGCACTTGAATTGGCATGGTGGCACACATCGGCATGTGTCCTCTACAAAACGGCGGTGGTAGAAACACAGTGTCTCTCTCCGGTGCTTCTTGGCTTCCGCTGCAGCCACTGTCATTGGCTCCTCACCCCCGCTGGCCGTCTCGCTAGGTTCCGACACCGCTGCGTTCACTGCAAGGGCTCTGGTAGTGAGGATAATCCGATCTGCCTCTTGAGCTAGCGCCCGGTAGTTGCGCACGGCCAGCAGCGGCGAATTGGCAAGGACCACCCTGGCCGCCATCAGGAGGTTCCGGAGGAAAAGGTGGGCAAAGAGGAAATGCCCGTTATCTGTGCCCATCAACGCCAACATCTTCTTCCATTAACTCGACTGCCGATCCGTCTTCCTACTCGAAGCGCGTCAGGAGCTTTTCCGCTCTCTCGCAGTCTGAGAGCGTACAGCGCTGGGTCAGCGCGTTTTTTAGAGCCTCGCATTTGTTGTGGGCTGGGGGCCGTTGGAGCAGGCTCGACACCTGCTGAGTTGTGCATGTGTCCAGTGCTGCAACCACGTAGTAGTATCTGGTGTCATCCGCCGTTATTCCCCGGAGCGTGAACTGGGCCTCGGTGTGAAGGAACCAAGACTTCGGGTTGTGTAGCCAAAAGTCAGGGAGTTTGACCGAAACGGCGCACGCATTGCTTGCACCTCCCGTCCGGGTCGTCTCCGGGGTGTTCGCGTCGAGTTCCATTGTGCATCAAGGGTTACCAGTGTGGAGAGAGGAATAAGAGAGGTCCAGGGAGAATAGGCTTTATTCATCACTCTCTCTCACATTCTCTCGAATCACAAGCATCCAAAGAGTAACAGGTCACAGGCACTTCTGCTCTTATACTGTAGCATACCACTCAGTCAGCCTTCTGTGGTGCTGCATTAACATCAAAGCCTTTGCAATTCCCATTCTCTTTGTCACTGTTCGCATCAACACACCAACCCCCGCATCAACACACAACCCCCCATGATGATTCCCCTTGTCCTTCTGTCTGAGTGTAAACATACTGAGGTGGATTCTCCACAAGGTGTTTTTTATTAAGGGTAAAAAAAAAAAAAAAATCCAAACCTACATGGCCCTGTGTGGAAAAAGTGATTGCCCCCCCCGTTAAAAAAATAAATTAACTGTGGTTTATCACATCTTTGGAAAGCTACATGGCCCTGTGTGGAAAAAGTGATTGCCCCCCTGTTAAAAAATAAATTAACTGTGGTTTATCACATCCTTGGAAAGCTGAGTACAATTTTCTAGTCATTTCTAAAGCTTTGGGACTCCAGCGAAACACAGTGAGCGCCATTATCCCCAAATGGTAAAAACATGGAACAATGGTGAACCTTCCCAGGAGTGTTCGAATGACCAAAATATCCCCAAGAGCGCAGTGACGACTCATCCAAGAGGTCACAAAAGACCCCACAACAACATCCAAAGAACTGCAGGCCTCACTTGCCTCAGTTAAGGTTCATGAATCCACCATAAGAAAGAGACTGGGCAAAAATGGCCTGCAAGGCAGAGTTCCAAGACAAAAACCACTGCTGAGCAAAAAGAACATAAAGGCTTGTCACAGTTTTGCCAGAAAACATCTTGATGATCCTCAAGACTTTTTGAAAAATACTCTGTGATCTGATGAGACAAAAGTTGAACTTTTTGGAAGCTGTGTGTCCCATTACATCCGGCATAAAAAGTAACACAGCTGTTAAGTAGTAATATGGCAGCCGGGACACCCGGGGTGGAGTAGGAGGTGGTGGACTGCCTTTCCAGTGGTGGTGTCACCTCTGGTATAAAGGGCATGACAGGAAGAGGATAGTCCTCTTTTCACCATCGACCCATTGGCCTGTACGGAGTGATACTGAGTTCTGTTACAGTATACTGTTATCCTTTTATATCATTATCAATAAACCTATGTTTGCTGCACCTCCAGCCTGCTTATTTATATAAGTGATTATGGACAGAACAACAGCATTTCAGAAAAGGAACATTATACCAACAGTAAAATATGGTGGTTGTATTGTGATGGTCTGGGGCTGTTTTGCTGCTTCATGACCTGGAAGACGTGTTGTGGTAAATGGAACCATGAATTCTGCTGTCTACCAAAAAATCCTGAAGGAGAATATCCAGCCATCTGTTCATGACCTCATGCTGAAGCACACTTGGGTTCTGCAGCATGACAATGATCCAAAACACAACAGCAAGTCCACCTCTGAATGGCTTAAGCAAAAGAAAATGAAGACTTTGGACTGGCCTAATCAAAGTCCTGACCTGAATCTGATTGAAATGCTGTGGCATGACCTTAAAAAGGCAGTTCATTCTTGAAAACCCTCCAATGTGGTGGAATTACAACAATTCTGCAAATATGAGTGGGCTAGAATTCCTCCACAGTGCTTTAAAAGACTCATTGCCAGTTATTGCAAATGCTTGATTGCAGCTGTTGCTGCTAAGGGTGCCCTAACCAGTTATTAGGTTTAGGGGGCAATCACTTTTTCACACAGGGCCATGTAGGTATGGATTTTTTTTTCCCTTAATCATAAACACCTTCATTTAAAAACTCCATTTTGTGTTTACTTGTGTTATCTTTGTCTAATATTTAAATTTGTTTGATTATCTGAAACATTTAAGTGTGACAAACATACAAAAAAATGAGAAATCAGGAAGGGGGCAAACACTTTTTCACACCACTGTAAATATGTTTTAACTTCAAGTGGAAGAAGATAGATGCATGGATGGATGGCTCACAGTCTCAACTGTATGATGGAAAGTCACTTTTGACATCGTGTCTTCAGTCTATAACGACGTGTTCTAGCAGTCAGCCAGTTTAATTCGTGCTGGGTCACAAACTGTCCATATGCATGCCTGTGCTTGAAATCCAGTCGTGGGTGTTCAGAATACAGTAGGTCCACTAACACGGTGTTAGTTAGTAGCATTGCTAGCCGTTACTTTGCACTAACTTTGTCGGAGCTTGTTGCCATTTTCAGGCGCTTCTGAAGATTGCAGTACGTCTCAACCGGCGCGTAGTTTGCAACCCACCAATATGCTTTTGTCCTTAACCATGACAAAGGAAAAATGATCTATTTCCCCAAAAAACAAAGTAGCTTCATCTTTTCCTCTGCTCAGTAGTGAAGACTCAGGGTCTTTGCAACAAGTCACATCGATCGACGGATCATCTCAGCTATGGTAGGGTCAGTTTGTATATTCATTTATTTGTGCTAAAAATATCTATGCATATTAATAAAATGAGTAACACATCTATCTATCTATCTATCTATCTATAGTATCTATAAACTATAATCTATAAATCTATAATGTATAAATCTATAAATTCAAGAAATCTGTGTCACGATCATAGGACATCATAAGACCGCCTATGATGTTCCTATGATGTCCCTATGATGTCTGCATCATAGGACAGCAAGCCTGGCTTGATCATGATGATCATAGCACAACATAGGATGGCCTATGATGTGTGTATTCTGTCCTGTGATGACCCTATGATATCAGGCAACATAGGACACACAATGCCGTCATATAGACAATAGGACTGGCTACCTATGATGTAGGTATGAGGTCCTATGATGCCTGCCTTGACGTCTTTATGATGTCATATACACCATCACTCACGATGCCTGCCTTCATGTCTTTATGATGTCATATAGACCATCACTCACGATGCCTGCCTTCATGTCTTTATGATGTCATATACACCATCACTCACCAAAGAAGAGATACTCATCACCCGATTACCAATAAGACACAGCACTTGAAACCGAATGGGAGTTGCCAGAAACAGGAAAGAAGAGACACTCATCACCCGATTATGAATAGGACACCGCAACTTAAACCAGGATCAAATGCAGGCATCACAGGATGCCCTATGCCATCATCAAAGATCAGAGGACATAGGGCAGCTTCCAAGATCAAGCGCAGGCATGACTCACGATCATAGGACTCGCTATGACACCATCAAAAACAAAGGCAGGAATCACTGAATGAGTGCTGACGTGCTTGCTTACACCCTTGCTTACACCTGCTTTCTACGGCATGCAGAAATACTTGCTTATACTTTGTTTCTGTGGGCATGGAAGAGTACGCACAGGCATGCACGGGTATGTACTAGTCTGATCAGATTTCAGTAACCAACACATTACTGAATTTTTAAACAGTAATTTCATTACACAACAAATTACTACAAAGGTAGTGGTGTTACAGTAACTCCCAATACTGATTAAGACTATGGTCAGCTAAATATTTGTATTATGTACAAGGGGTAGGTGCATATGAGCCATTGCTTCTGCCTACACCCTTTTGGTTTGAAATATGGTTGTTCTTTCCATTTTTCGCCTTTGTTTTTGGAAGGAAGAAAAAAAGTTTGCCTTGCTATAATCAAAACAGAAATGAGAATGAATGAAAAGTTTTTTTTTAATTGCAGATTGTGATTCAGATCTTCAACAAATTCAAACTGCTTATTGTGAGGCACCTGAAGTTTTCACAGTGATAAATTATGATTTTTATCTGTTATTTTGAGAGACCAAATTAAAAACCAGTATATTTATCTTGATTTAATGTTTCACCATACACAGATTTCAGTTTTTGCCATTTAAAATACACAATTAATTTAAAAAAAAACTTTGTCTTTCAATGGATTAAAAAAACAAAAACATTCAGGCCAAAATAAATGTGTAAGCATTAATTTAAAAAAAATGGAAAAAAATAATATTTTCCCCTTCATTTGTTTTAATGAGCAAATTACTGAAATCAAGAGGTGCACGACCAGCCAAAGTGACACAAAAGCACAGTGTGTGACACCAGTCATGATGTCATTTCTGGTGTGTGAAGCCGTTCATGAAGACATGTGCGCCAAGTACAGGTAGGCCTTTACATTTTCAACAAAAATTTCTATCTCAGATTCATTGATTATATATTTAAAATTATCCTTAAAAAAATCATCATCTTATTCCAGCAGAACACCACATCTAGCTCTCAATACACTGAATTAAAGTTGAAATAGTGTTTGGGTACCAAACTGTGACCTTACCTCCTCTATTCGTGCCTGCCTCTCTTTCTCATATTGCTTCCTCCGATCTTCATTCTTCTCCTCTGCTTCCTTCTTCTTCCTGTCAGCCTCCTTCTTTCTTTGGTCAGCCAGCTGGACAATGGAAGCTTCATTCTTGGCCTTTTTCTGCATGACAGTTTTTTTTTAAATTTATACAAGCAAGATGACCTGACACAGCACAACGGCTGCTGATATAGAGTAAGAAAACAGAATATTGTCAAAAGTTTTTTTTAATGATTCAATTTAAAAAAAATTTAATCTTCATATTTTCAATATTCACACAGTGAGCTATTTCAAGCCTTTTTTTGTTTTCAATTTTTTTTTGTAACTTAAGATTTTTATTCATTTTTGATTATATATATTGCATTCAGATCACAGTCTACATTTAAAAAAACAAAGGGGCTAGAGTAAAAAAGAAAAAAAAAAAAAAAAGGGGGGAGGGGGACAAATGTTGGAGCATCAAGTTTTTAGTTTCCATCTCTTAATTCTTCTGGTTTTTCCAGCGTCTTTGGTTATTCTTTCAATATCTGTCTCGTTGTTGCACTTTGTAGTGTGTCCATTTCCGCCATTTTTTTTCCCACAGTCCTTCTTGCATTCTTTGTCGATATGTTAGTTTTTCCATCATACGTACAGTATGTCCTCAATAATGTCAGTCCATTGCTCTTGGTCAGGAAGAACTTCTGATCGCCATTTTTTTGTGATTGTTTTTTTACATGCAATCAACAAGATTTTGAACTAGATATCTGTCCTCAGCCTGTATAACATTGTCTCTTTTAAGATCACATAGGTACATCAGGCTACAGTTCATTGGTATATTATATCCTAATATCCTCTGTATTGTCACATGTATAGATTTCCAGAATGATGAGATTTTGCAGCATTTCCAAAACATATGTGAGTGGTCTGCATTTTGAGCCCCACATCCCCTCCAGCATAAAGATTGGGTATTTGTATATTTTCCTTGAATCTGTGGTGTAATGAAAAAGCGAATCAGGTTTTTCCATCCAAATTCCCTCCATGTTCTTGAATTTGTTGATGTGTGTTGTGTTTTCCATATTTCCTGCCAGCTTTCTTCTGTTATGTTTAAATTGAGCTCTTTCTCCCATTTCTCCTTTATATAGTTACTTGAATGATTGTTTGCCATAAGTTTCTGATATAGCTTTGAAATAATTCTTGTTTTATTTCCTGTATATGAGCTTAAAATGAATTGTATAATCTCGCTCACATCTGTTTGGAGGTTATGCCTAATCTTCTTCATATAATAGTCTCTCATCTGCAGATATCTGAATAATTCCGATCTTTCTAGTTTAAATTTTCTCCTGATGTTTACAAAGCTCCCGAGATCTTTTTTTCCGATATTGCCCCATGCTGTGATTCCCTTGTTCACCAGATTTTTGTATCCCCTATCTTGTTTTGCCGGTTCAAACTGACTGTCAAATGCTACCCATTTCAATAGTTTTATGTCTTCCTTTATATTATACTTTTGTACTATTTTATACCACAGTTCTAAAGTAAATTTAGTGATTAGGTCTATTTGTTTGATTTGCTTATATGCATCTTTATCTCCTATTATGCTTTGTACTGGGAGTCCCTCAATTTCCTTTTCCATTTCTTTCCATTTTGCCTCATATCCCTCGTCGCACCAACATATGATATATCTTATTTGTGCCGAGTAGTAATATTCTTTTAGACTCGGTAGGCCCATGCCTCCTTTCTCTTTTGGTAATTGGAGAGTTTTATATTTCACTCTTGGTTTTTTACCTCCCCAAACAAATCTCGATATCATCCTGTCCCACTTTGAGAATTGGGCATCTGGAATCTCTGTTGGTAGAGCCTGGAAGAGGTAAAGTAATCTAGGTTGTATGCTGATTTTGACTGTCTCAATTTTTGAATTCAGATCCATATTTAAGATTGACCATCTATCAATATCTTTTTTTATTTCTTGTTCCAACCTATCATAGTTTGCTTTATAGATTTTGCTTAGATCTTTAGGTATGTTCACTCCAAGGTATTTTATTTCTTTTTGTTTCCAGTTTAGTTTGATCTTATCAGTTATCTGGTTTAGAGGGTTATAGAGGAATGTCAGTATTTGTGTTTTTGTTATGTTTATCTTGTATCCTGATAATTTTCCAAAATTTTCTATCAAGTTCATCATTTCCATTATTGATTCATCTGGTTGTTCAAGGTAAACTATAATATCGTCTGCAAATAGCCCAATCTTGTGTTCTCCCCCCTTTATTGTTACACCTTTTAATTTCTTATTTTGTCGTATCGCTTGAGCCAATGGCTCTATGAACAGAGCAAACAAGGTGGGCGATAAGCAGCATCCCTGCCTAGTTGATCTTTGTATATTTACTTTGTCTGTTAAGCTACCGTTTATCTTGATTCTTGCCACAGGTTCTTGATACAGCGTCCTTATGCATTGTACTGATTTTTCGTTAAATCCAAAGCGTTCCAGCACACTATATAGGAATTTCCAGGTAACCCTGTCAAATGCTTTTTCTGCGTCTAAACTCATTATTACTGCGCTTTTCTTTTCTTTATGTATTTGATTAATTATATGTATTGTTCTCCTGATATTGTCATGTGTTTGGCGTCCCTCTATGAAACCAGTTTGATCATCTTCTATCAATTCCGTCAAGAATGTCTTTATTCGTTTACATATAATTGTTGTATATATTTTATAATCCACATTTAATAAAGAGATTGGCCTATAGTTTCCGCATTGTTCTCTATCTTTCCCTGGCTTTAAAATGACTGAAATAATGGCTTCGTTCCATGATGGAGGTATTTTGTTGTTGTTCAACGTCCAATT
The DNA here is from genome assembly GCA_020510985.1 of Pholidichthys leucotaenia. NCBI lineage: Eukaryota > Metazoa > Chordata > Actinopteri > Cichliformes > Pholidichthyidae > Pholidichthys > Pholidichthys leucotaenia. The sequence goes on along the minus strand of CM035840.1, from coordinate 326,285,569 downwards.
AAATGACTTTAGGAGCTGTGGCGTGAGTTCTTCTATAAACAGTTTATAAAACTCAGAGGGGTATCCATCACTACCTGGTGATTTACCGTTTTTAAGTGACTTAATCACATCTCTAATCTCTTGTGTTGTTATTTCTGCTGTTAGCTTTTCATTTTGTTGATTTCCTATTGATGGCAAGTCCAATGTGCATAGAAATTTTTTAATAGCTTTAGTATTTGTTTCTTCAGGTTGCGAGTATAGTTCTTGGTAGAAATTATGGAATATTTCTTCGATGTTTTCTGGGTTAACTGTGGTTTTATTTGTGGTGGGGTCTTTAATCTTGTATACATTATTGATTGTTTGTTGTTTTCTTAACCGTTTTGCCAGCAGTTTTGTGGCTTTTGGTCCCGTTTCATAATATTTTTGCTTTAGATATCTATTTTTCCTTTCAATTTCATCCATTTGTGTTTCTTTTATCTTTATTTTTTCTTCTTTAATTTCTTGATATATTTTTGGGTCATTTGTGCTTTGATGTTTATGTTCTAATTCCCTCAGTCTCTCACATCTTTGTTCATATGCTTCCAGTTTAATCTTATTTGCTTTTCCTGTTTCAACAATTAATTTACCTCTTAACACGGCTTTTAGTGCATCCCATAGTATTGTTGGGTCCACTTCTTCATTGTCATTCTCTTGGATATATTCATTTATGTTTACTTTTATTCTTTCTTTCATTTTATCATCATTTAACAGTCCTACATTAAGTTTCCATGTTGTTTGTCGTTTTCTATTGTTTAAATTTATTTCCATGTATATAGGATTATGATCTGATATTTCTGCCCCTCCAATCCAACAATTTCTCACCCTGTGTCTGTCACCTTCATTCATAAGGAAGTAATCTATTCTAGAGTGTACTTTATGGACTGCTGAATAATGTGTATAGTCTTTTTCGAGTGGGTGCAGGTCCCTCCAAATGTCTACCATACCCATTTCTGCCAGTGAGGTTCTTATGAACTTTGTTACATGTTTTTTTGTCTTCTTAACACTTGTTGTATCAAATTAGGACTCCTTCACTGTGTGTTGCTATGAGATCAAACAGATGTTGAAAAAAACCCTTGTCACTTTCTGGTGGGGCATAGATGTTCACTAATGTGATCTGCATTCCATCTATTCTACCCTTTATTATTACATACCTGCCTTCTTTATCCTGGATTTCCTGTTCACATTCAAATTGTATTTTATTTGAGATTAGTATCATAACCCCCCTTTTAGTTCCTCCCTTAAATGAACTGTAGTAGGAGTTCTTATAGCCAAATCTCTTTAGTTTCACATGTTCTGTCTTGCTCAAATGTGTCTCTTGCATAAATATAATTTCGGCTTTTTCCTTCTTGAATTTTCTTATTATTCTTTCCCTTTTAACAGGTGAGTTCAGACCATTCACGTTTAGTGTTATTATCTTAAGATTTTTACCCACAATCATGTTTTTCCATTTTTTTAACTTGTGCTCCTAGCCCCTTTAACAACAAAAATAACACATATTTATATAAAAACACATTAAAAAATCTTGACCTCCGTACTTTGGGCCTTTCTTCTGCCCACTGGTCCCTGTTGGTGGGTGGAGGGAATGTCCTCACCGAGTGTAGGGCCCTCCCTAGACCTGTATTTACTATCCAAGAAATAGTCATTAGTCTAGAAATGTCCAACAAATATCACTTAAACCTCTCCTAGCCGTCTGTTTCTCTTTTACCTTGTCTTCTTGGCCTTCATTTCTTCTGTGTCTTTCTTAATCTTTGTTATAATCTAGGCTTTCAGTTGAAAGCCTTGTAGTCTTTCCTGGGCCCGCTGCTCCACGTCTCCCCCCGTCTTTTGCTGTTCACTCGCCTCCACTCCGGCTGTCGTGATGCGTTCAGGGCCGCCGCTGCTCCTACCGTTTCCTCCGGCACGTACACCTCAAGGCCCCGCTCCATCATGTCCTGCGCTGCCTCTCTGGCTGTGTTGTATGTCCTCATGCCGTTCTCCCAATGAATCCTCATCTTCGTTAGCGGCGTTTGGAATCTAATTTTTTTTTCTTTCAGCGTTTTTTTAATGTTGGCATATTTCTTCCGCTGCTGCACAATTTCTGCCGGGTAGTCATGATCAAAGAATATCTGCTTGTCGCCGATTCGTATCTTTTTTTTCCACGCTCGTGTCAGGATTCTTTCCTTTACATCATATTTCAGAAAGTTTACCACAACTGACCTGGGTGTAGAGCGTGGGTTCGGGTTCTGTGCCGAGGCTCTGTGCGCTCGTTGAATCTGCAGATCCGCTTCGCTGGGCAGTTCCAGCTCTTTTTTTAAGAACTGATCCATGAATTTCGTCATCGAGTTGCCTTCAATGCCCTCCGGGATCCCGAAGATGCGTATATTGCCCCGTCTGGACCTGCTCTCCAAGTCGGTTACTTTCTCCTGCATCCTCTGCATTTGTGCCGTCAGGGTCTGCAGCTGTTCGCTTGCCTTGCTATTCCAATCTTCCAGCTCTGATATTCGGGCCTGCGCTTCTGTCATACACGCCCGCTGGGAGCGCAGCTCCTCCATGTTTTCTGCTAGCTTGCGCTCCATTTCTCTTCGGAGGCCCATAATTTCCTCCTTAATCTCTTTTTTCAGCTCCTCCTTAAGAGCCGCTAAATCCTGTTGTAGCTGCCGTTTGAAGTCTCTCAACTCTTTTCCCAAACTGGCGATGCCAGTGTTCATGGTATCGAGTGTGTCCTCCATTTTCTCTGCTGCAGTCACCTCGTTTTTTTGGGCCCCGTGTTCAGCGGTTTCTCCAGCGTTGTTGAAGAGGAATTCTTTAATTTTACTCTGCTTTTGTCCTTGTGCCCGGCTCCTTCGTGTTTTCATCCCTTAGTTTATTGATCCGCTTATGTCGAGTTGGCCATTTACCGATGATTTTTAATCCGGCTAGGGAGAGCTCTCTGTTTAAGCGTTATGTCTCTCCGCCATCTTCCCGGAAGTCCCCTTTTTGTTTTCAATTTTGATAATTATGACATAGTTCTTCTTTTAAATTACTGAATTATATTCTTAGAATCACATCAGCTGTGTATGTAAAAGATGACCAGTAGCAGTACACCCCTCCTCCATGAGGTTTTGACTCCTTACCGCCAACTGTTTTTGTTTATTCCTCTCTTGTTCCTCCTCGTACTTCCTCTCCATGCGAGCATTGTACTCTGCCACCTCCTTATCTAATCGCTCGTCCTCGAGTCTAATTCGTTCCCTCTCTTCTGCCTTTTTTCGCATATTCTCCTCAATCTGAAAACAAATGCAGGAAGACAATGCATTAGCATTAGTGTTATTTCACAAATTTAGTTTAATGTTTATTTGAAAGGGACATTCCATTATCACCGAAAATATTTGTATTAATGTTCATTAGTATTCCATACTAATGAACATTAATACAAATGTAAGCATGCCAGATTAAGTAATACTGCTAATTTGCATCTGTAGTCCCCCGGCAGGTCACAAAAACACACAAACAATCACACACAAGCAGAACAACTGCAATGAAACTGTACAAAGTGTATATGCTTAAAGCAGGGGTTCCCAAACTTTTAAGCCCACGACCTTCAAAAAAACGGTGACAGAGACTGACGACCCCCACTGTCCCCAGAGGTGACTGAAACATAAAAAAACGTACACACAGGACTCACACACTAATAAGCATAAACAAACATGGGCATAACACAAAAGAACAGAATAGCCTGACAACCATGATATGATTTTACATTTAACAGTTTACTAAACGATTAAAGCAGAATACATTAAAGTAATTTCCATGTAATTCAGGAGTGAACATTGTTGCTGTTGTGCAAACTTAATTTTGAGACAATGCTTTCAATTCCATGTTAGCAGAACAATCAGTCAAAGTAATAGCCATAAACTATTGCACTGAGTAAACATGTGGACATTGTTACGGTGCAAATGTGTATTTTGGCAAAGAGTGTTTCAGCATTAATCTCACCTAATGAGATGGGTGGGCAATATGCATGGAGCACAGCAAGTCAATTTTGGGTTTAATTTTGGAGATGGCCACTCTGAGATCATCCTCCATGTTTAGACGCGATCTGTACTTATTTTTAATATATGTCAGTGCCGAGAAAGTCTTTTCGCACAGATATGTAGAGCCAAATGGCATCAATATGTGCATCGTGGCCCTGGATAGGTGTGAATATTCTCCCTTGACTGAAATCCAGAACTCAGCAAGCATCTTTCGATAAAAAGCTGTCTTTAAGGTGCGGTCACTTGACAGCTCAATCAGTGTGTCCTCTTGCGGCCGTTACAGTGAATGGTGATCTTATCCAGTCATATTTTTCCGGAGTTGCTTCCTCGGGGAAAAACTTGTTAAAGTGGAGGGCTTGAAGGTGGGTAGTGGCAGACTTCTTCACAGTGATAGCACTCAGATTATTTTCCTCCATAAACTCCTCCAGTTCAGGAAACACATAAATCTGCGATCCACGTTCCTTTTGAATGCGCAGATTTTATCATTCAGTGACATGATGCTTGTGTTTTCACCTTGCAATGACATGTTAAGTCCGTTCATTCTGTCAAATATGCAGGACAAATACGCTAGCCTTGTTAACCAGTCAGGGTCAGTCAGGTGGTCAGCGAGCTGGGACCCGTTCTCCATCAGAAAAAAGCGCACCTCATCCCGCAGTTCATACAGGCAGCTGAGGACATTTCCTCGCGAAAGCCACCTGACCTGTGTATGGAACAGCATGCCCTGATGCTCTGATCTGTAAACTGTCACGTCGCTGTCAAAGCTTTATTTTGTCTGTTTTTGTTTGTTGTATTAGCTCCCTTTTAAATTTTTATCTCTTTATCTCTTTTACTGATATTAACTTTTTACTTAGTGTTAGCTTAGTAAATACGACAGCCCGGACAGGCTCACAGGTGAATCACACCCCGGGTAGGGCTGTTCACTGGATTAGGCTAACCTATTTCAGCTAGCTAGTTAGCCACTTCTGGCCTGGAAAGCCATGGCTCCATCCCCAACTTGTGTCAGCTGTGTTTCCCTAAGAAGGTTTCTGAGTTGGAATTGAGACTCTCTAACCTTTATAAGATTTGGGAGGCTGAAAACCACCTGGACACTATTATTTTTGGACGGACATCGGCCCCAGTGACGGACTCGCAGCTAGCAGAGACGGCTACTTACCTGGGTGAAGTTAGCACATTGCCATCCACTTCCACCCCTGCTCCAGTCACCTCAGCTGTCCAGGACTCCAGCATCAAACACTGGCTTCAGCTCGGTGCTAAACCCAAAGCCCCGGGTGGTTCATCACAGCCTCAGTGTGCACCCTGGACCATGGTTGGGCCAAATAGCAAACATCGGGGATTGACCAGACATGGCCATGCCTGCTCCCTTCCCCTTTTGCTGGAAAACAGATTCAACATCCTTTCCCTGGAAGATTTCCCCCATCTGGAAGTCAATCTTCCTCCCATGGCCGCTCCTACTCCTTCAGCAGCAGCCCAAACCCGCAAGCCCCAGATCAAAACTTCCTTAGGTGTGCCAAACTATACACCAGCTCCAAAAAGAAGTGAGCGCATCCCCCCAGCATCACCCCCGCATCGGCACCCCACCACCATTGTTGCAACAATGGCAAAATTATCCACCACTTCACAAGCCACCGACAAAGCCCCCCCAGACAATGCTGGTAATGGATGATTCAATAATGAGGAACGTCAGAAGCAGGTACTGTGTTACAAATTTTTTTTCCTGGAGCTAAAGTGTCAGACATTGAGGCTTTTACCCCTGACCTGTTAAATGAATACCCCCATGCTAAAACTGTTATTGTGCATGTTGGATGCAGTAACATCCCAAACGAAACGCCGGTGATCTTAAAGAGTGACTTCAGGAGCCTTCTGTCCACTCTTATGAACTGTGGCAGACGTGTGTTTATTTCTGGGCCACATGCTCCTTTTAGGCAATTATTTTAGCAGAACTTTCAGCCTTAATACCTGGTTGTGTTCAACATGTCCTACTTTTAACATTGGTTTTATAGACAATTTCAACCTGTTTTGGAACCGCCCATCATTTATGAGGCCAGATGGCATCCATCCAAATAGACTCGGTGCATGTGTTCTAAGGAAGAATCTGTTTTATTCCATTCAGCATTTTTTAGTACAGTGACTGAAAGCTAGTATGTTAACTCACCCCAAAGTACCTGGGTCTACCAACCAGCCCTTTTTTTGCTTCCACTTCTCATATTAATCCAAATAATTCTCACTGTTTAGATCAGTCTTCAATTTATAACCCCATAGAGATTGTATCTGTCTCCTGTTACCCAAAACATTATAACCCAAGACAAATACAACATAACTTGATAAATACACGCCTCTCTGCAGCTCCTCTTCATCTGCCACCCCTCAACTTAGCTACTGTCTTCCCCATCAGAGAATCATTGTCTGCTCCCTCCAAAGTTAATAAAAATATAAGGTATAAGCATCCCAAAGTGATTAAACAAAAAGTTGGTAAAACTCAAATTAAACATCAAGTCTCTAAATTTAATGATTTGGCATCCCTTCCTCCTCATAATTTAAAAATTGAATGTGGTTTGTTAAATATTAGGTCTCTTAACTCCCAAGTCTCTGCTAGTCCATGATCTGTTAATTGATCATCAGACTGATTTAATATCCCTTACAGACACTTGGTTAGGGCAAGATGATTATGTTGGTTTAAATGAATCAACTCCCTCTGGTTATTTATACTATCAAAATCCCAGAAGTTTTGGTTGTGGTGGAGGAGTAGTGACAATTTACTATTCTAAATTACTAGTTAATGTAAAGCAAAAAGCACATTTTAATTCCTTCGAGGGCCTGGTCCTCAGTATTGGGCATGTTAGCAATTTTAGGTTAAACCCAATTTTCTTTGCCATAGTTTATCGTCCTCCCTCAGCCTACTTAGAGCTTTTATTCGAATTTGCCGAATTCTTAGCTGATTTAGTGCTGAAATCAGATAGAATAATTAAGTAGGGGATTTTAATATACATGTAGATTTTGATAGTGACTGTCTTAATATGGCATTTAATTCAATATTAGACTCAATGGGGTTTTCTTAGAAAGTAGAAAATTCTACCCATTATCTCCACCACACATTGGACCTTGTTCTGACATATGGCATAGAAATAGAAAATCTGGTAGTGTCTCCTCATAACCCTGTACTGTCAGATCATTGTCTGTTAACCTTTGATTTTACTATTTCTGACTATTTGACTCCTAAAGAAAAGTATTACTACAGCAGATGTCTTTCAGATGATGTTGTTACCAAATTTATGCAGATTGTCTCCTCTATGCCATGTGTCAACACAATGGAAATACGTAAGCTACGGAGAGCTTCCTCCTTCTGTAATTGATAGGATGGTGGATAGTGTTACAGCTTCTCTGCATCAGAGTCTAGACATGGTGGCCCCTTTAAAAAAGAAAAAGTCCAATCAGAGATTTCTAACCCCTTGGTTCAATACAGAAACTCGTAGCTTAAAACAGAAGACTCGTCAATTAGAAAGAAAATGGCGTTCCACTAATTTAGATGAAATCTATTTAGGTTAGAGAAGTCATCTTTTAATTTATAAAAAAAAAATCTCTGACAAAAGCTAGAACAAGTTATTACTCTGCATTAATAGAAGAGAACAAGAATAATCCCAGGTTTCTTTTCAGCACTGTAGCCACGCTGACAAAGAGTCAGGACTCTGTCAATCCTAGCATTCCCTTAGAGCTTACTAGTCAGGACTTTATGAACTTTTTAAGAGTTAAAATCAGTCAGATTCTTCCCACCGTTAACTTAAATATAGTAACTACTACAACTCCTTCAACTTATATCTGTTTGGATAAGTTTACTCCAATTGACCTTTTAGAGTTAGGTAAAATAATTTCCTCATCCAAGCCTTCAGCGTGTCTTTTAGACCCTATTCCTACCAGGCTATTTAAAAAAAAAAGTCTTCCCATTTACTGGTAGCCCTATTCTTCAAATAATCAATTCTTCATTAACATTAGGCCATGTACCACAGGCTTTTAAAACTGCTGTAATTAAACCCTTACTCAAAAAGCCAACGCTGGATCCAGGAGTTTTAGCCAACTATCGACCAATCTCTAATCTGCCTTTCATTTCAAAAATCTTAGAAAGAGTTGTTGCTACACAACTATTTGACCACTTGCAGGGAAATTGTATATTTGAAGAGTTTCAATCTGGGTTTAGAATCCATCATAGTACTGAAACAGCCTCAGTGAAGGTCACTAATGACCTCCTTATCGCATCTGATAATGTACTTGTATCTGTACTTGTCCTTTTAGACCTTAGTGCAGCTTTTGATACTATCGACCATAATATTCTACTTGATAGATTAGAACGCTATGTTGGACTTAATGGAACTTCGTTGCAGTGGTTTAGATCTTATTTGTCTGATAGGTTCCAGTTTGTTCATGTCAGTAATGAGTTTTCTTCCAACTCAAAGCTAAGTCATGGAGTTCCACAGGGATCTGTGCTAGGCCCTACTCTTTTTAGTTTATATATGCTTTCATTAGGCAACATTATTAGAAAGCACTGTATACATTTTCATTATTATGCAGATGACACACAATTATACATGTCAATGAAGCCAGATGATAGTAACCAATTAGCAAAATTAGAAGCCTGTCTTAAGGAAATCAAAGCTTGGATGACTTGTAATTTTCTGCTATTAAATTCAGATAAGACCGAAGTCATTCTTGCTGGTCCAAAAAAACCTTAGAAATACCTTTCCAAACCAAACTTTGAGTTTGGATGTGGTTACTCTTTCTCTTAATAGTTCTGTGAGGAACCTTGGAGTTATTTTTGATCAAGATCTGTTTTTCAATTCACATATTAAATTTGTTTCTAAGACTGCCGTCTATCATTTGTGTAATATTGCCAAGATTAGGAGCATCTTCTCTCAGAGTGATGCTGATAAAACTGATCCACACTTTTGTTAGCTCTAGATTATTGTAACTCTTTATTATCAGGTTGTCCTAAAATATCTTTAAAAAGTGTTCAGTTGATCCAAAATGCTGCGGCAAGAGTTTTAACAGGTACTAGAAAGAGGGATCATATCTCTCTGGTTCTGGCCTCCCTTCATTGGCTTCCCATAGAGGTCAGAATTAAGTTTAAAATCCTTCTTCTCACTTACAAAGCTCGTAACAATCAGGCCCCTTTTTATTTAAAAGATCTGATACTACCTTATCATCCTAACAGAGCATTATGCTCCCAAAATGCTGGATTACTTGTAATTCCTAGAACCTCCAAAAGTACAATGGAAGCCAGAGCCTTCAGTTATCAAGCTCCTTTCCTGTGGAACCAGTTACCAATCTGGATTCGGGAGTCAGACTTGATCTCTGTTTTTAACAATAGGGTCAAAACTTTCCTTTTCAATGTAGCCTACAATTAGGGAGGAATCATGTGTCTCTGAACCCTCCTTTAGTTATGCTGCTAATAGATTTAGACAGCCAGGGGACCTCGAATAATGTACTGGGCTTCACTCCTTCAATGTTTGCTCTCTACATTGCTGTTCTTTTCATCTTCTCTATCCCTTCACCCGCCAGCCAGTCGCAGCAGATGACTGCCCCTCCCTGAGCCTGGTTCTGCTAGAGGTTTCTTCCTGTTAAAAGGGAGTTTTTCATCTCCACCGTCCCCAAGCGCTTGCTCACAGGGGACCGTCTGATTGTTGGGGTCTTTCTGCAATTGTGGGGGTTTCCCCTACATTTAAAGTGCTATGAGATGACTGTTGTTGTGAAATGGCGCTATATAAATAAAGTTGAATTGAATTGATCCTAGTTCATTGCAGAGAGTAGCGAACAGCTTGGTGTTGAGTGGATGTGATTTTTTGTAGGTGACAATTTTTATGGCTGTCTCAAGAACACTCTTTAAGACCTGGTTCGAGCGTTTGACAAGCAAGAGCTTCTCTGTGAATAATACAGTGTGTAAAGTTTACGTGGGGTGCCACTTGTAAGATTCTTGCTTTGAATCCTTTCTTTTTCCCCAGCATTGCTGCAGCACCGTCTGTATACACACCGATGCACTCATCCCAAGATAGTCCCTCTTCTTTTAGTTTGTTGTCAGGTTTTGTGAAAATGTCCTCACCTGTGCACTTTACATCCAGCAGGGTGCAAAACAGCGTGTCCTCATTAAGTTTTCCATCAAAACTGCATCTGATGAAAACAAGCAGCTGGGCTGAGTTTGATATACCTGTGGATTCATCTAACTGCAAAGCATATTTCCCTTTATTCACTCTGTCAGTTAGTTGGCACTTTATGTCCTGGGCCATGTCCGTGATGTCCCGGGATATGGTCCCGTCAGACAGCGGCGCTGCTTCCAGCTCCTACGCCTGTTTATCCCCATGCATTATCCGACTCAGCAGGTTTTATTAGGGTTTCTCCGATTGTGTGTGGTTTTTTTGCCTGTGCAATTAAATTTGCCACCTCATATGATACCTTTTGAGCTTTGGTAGTGGATGTTGTTTGGTTAGCTATGACTTTCTTTTGGCCTTGCAATTCTCTCTCCTTTCGTTGGAAAAAATCTGCTGGGTTAGAGATGGGTGCTTAGTTTTCAAGTGTCTGAGCATTTTGACAGGCTTTAAACTCTCATGTGCAAGCACCTCGGTGCATACTATACATTGGAGATGTTGTACTTCATTGAAAACGATGCATGTGAATCCATACTGAATATATTCCTCTCGATACTTGCGACACTTGGAGGAAGGCTGGTCTGACTGCTTGTGGAGCCCTTTACGGCACTCTCCTCCTCCTCCTCCCCCCCCCCCCCGCACCAGACATGGGCCTTTCTGGTAGCACGTCTCTGCTCTCCTCTTCTGCCGTCTCTGCTGGCCTCTCTGCATTGTTTTTGGTCGGTATTAACCTGCGTTTCAATTTTAAAAATAATTTACTGGGCTTAAAGCGTAATGTGTTGATTCGAGCTTTTAAGATGAAATCTACTGGTGCACACTGACCTGTGTGTGACCTGTGATGTCTACTGCGGTGCAGTTAAAGTGACATGTCAGCTAAGTAATCACCGAAGGAGGATTCTGAAAATCATCTCGCGACCCCACCTCAGCGTCTCGGGACCATCCAGGGGGTTGCGACCCCCACTTTGGGAATCTCTGTGCTAAGGTGCAAGAGTTCAGGTGTTACAAAACAAAACATTCAAATGTCACACGAGTGAAGTGCTGTGTATGCATACACACACATGCACCCAAGCACCTCACAGCAACAACAGGCAGCAACAAACAAGAGGCAGGGCAAATGTATGTGACGCATGGGCACACATATATACGTATGTGTATGCCACAGAGCAACCACTAGTTATGGGTACAGTTTTGGTTGTTTAAAAGCCAATTTTTACAATGCTTCTTAAAAGTGTTTAAGGTAAAGCCAACTTTATTGTCATTCAATCCATACAGCCAATCTTGTACCGTAGAACAAAATTATGTTTCTCTTATCTACAATGTTAATCACATCTAGAATAAGAAGGGTCGCTGCCATGTAAGGCGCCACAACAAATTTCCCTCCTCTGTTCTCTTATTGCTGAGCACCAAGCTGGACAGCAGGAAGTTCCACTTTTAAATGGTCTTCAGCATGACCTGGCCAGGATTTGAACCCGGGCCTCCTGGGTGTAGGGCGGATGCGCTACCAACTAGACCACTACTCCGGTTTAGTGTGGTACATTCTCTGATTGCAGGTCGTATATTTTTCCAGATCTTGGTGCCCCTCACTGAAAGCACAGATTGAGCAAATGTGGTGCATCTGTGGGAGACCTTGTACCGGTGACAGTCCTCAGTTTAACATATTCTCCTGGGGGTGCATAGCCATTTATTATTTTTATAGAGCTCTTATCTACAAAGATGATTCTACAAAGATGAGCACCAGTCCCACCCCCCATTCTGGGCGTATTCTACCAGGGCACTTTTGAGAGCATCCTCACCGGCTGCATCACGGTGTGGTATAGAAGCTGCACTGCCTCCTGCCAGAAGACACTACAATGCACAGTGAAGGCAGCCAGCAAGATCATTGGTGCACCCCCCCCCCCCCCCCCGCCCCCGGACATCTACCTCACCTCACGTTTCGTTACCTTGTATTCATACATGTGTAATGACAATAAAGTTGAATCTCATCATCTCATCTCAGCTGTTGGCACAGAAAGACTGGCACACCAACAGTAATACATCTGCTGCTGTATGTCTCTGCAATTTACTGCAACCATTTGCACAAATGTCATATCTGCTGCTGTCTGTGTCTGTTATTACAATACTCATCATGTGCAGTCCTATCTGTCACTATCTGCACCTACACTACCACATTGAACTTGCAACTATGACTATTACTGCACTACTTTTCTGTATATAGGATTGCTGGGTTTCATAGTTTAGCTTTATTTGCAGTATGGGATGTCTGGGTCTATCTTTTGTTGCCACCTGCACTACAGGTAGCATTACTGTACATAGACATTACTGTACATAGCTGTTGTTGTTTTTCCAGCCTTATTCCTTTTTCTTTTTTTATATTGTGCACACCACTGAAAAGAGAAATGCCATTTCAATTCTCATCTATGTCCTGTATGTATAGTAGTATTGAAAATTAAAATCTTTGAATCTTTGAATAAGAACTAATCACAGTTTACAGTTGTACCTGCCGGTTGAGGTCAGCGTTGTACTTGATCTGCTTCTGGAGCTGCTGCTCAGTAGACTGGCTGGGAAATACGTTGCCTCTTGCAAATTGTGGGGTTTGGACATGAGTGAAACCTACAAAATGAGGAACCTAACATTAAAAACTTTTATTGAGCAAATTTCCTAATTTGGCATAGTACATCTTAACATATCACTGCCGTGAACCAGCCTTATGATGCGTTCAGACTAAACACAAATTGAAAATTTGTGTCACTTTAGTCACACAAGTATACCCTTGCGAAGGAGTGGAGTTGCCTTCATGACTTCTGCAGCTGCCTTGTACCTGCTGTGGAAATCTCAAAAATGCCATCAATTTGAGGTTTGCAACAGTATCCAATGGGACACACAGCTGGTGAAAATGTAACTAAACTGAAGCTGGCTGATGTCCAGTTTCAGGAGCTGCTAGCCCTCATTAGCACATCAGTAGCAGGAGCTCATGGGTGGATACAAACTACAGACACTCCGTCTCAGCTGTGTCATTGCTCAGTCTTATTTCCAAAATAGTTTATTCTCCATTGTTGATACTCACTCTGGTGACGGTGGAATCTAAATGCCGACTGAAAAGTATATCCATCTACACACTCAGTACTTGGTCAGATCTCCTTTTGCATGAATTACTGCATCAATGTGGTGAGACATGTAGGCGATCAGCCTGTGGCACTGCTGAGGTGTTATGGAAGCCCAGGTTGCTTAGACAGCAGCCTTTAGCTCATTTGCTGCCATGCTGCACTTTCCAGTATAATTGGTACCTCGTATTTCACCCTGTGCCTTATAATCCTTGTCTATACAGTCAGTACTATCCATTGACTCATAAGGATCATCATCTGTTTTAGTAGCCTATGTTGTATGTAAAGTTATCTAAGCATTTTTACTTTACTTCCCTAGGTAACTTCTTTTCTGTTATGCTGTGTGTATTTCTGTTGGTTGGGCTGTCTGTGTCATGCTGCTGTTACACTGTAATTTCCCAGTTTGGGATCAATCAAGTACATCTATCTATTTGTGTTGTTGGGTCTGGTATCTCATCTTCAGTCGAGTTTGCTGGCCATTCAAGCACAGTGATACCATGGTTATTAAACCAGGTATTGGTACTTTTGGCATTGTGGAAAGGTGCCAAGTTCTGCTGGAAAATGAAATCAGCATCTCTATAAAGCTTGCCCAAAGAGGGAAGCATTTAGTGCTCTAAAATTTCATGGTAGATGGCTGTGCCAAATTTGGACTTGATAAAACACAGTGGACCAACACCAGCAGATGACATAGCTCCTCATATCAGGTTCCAGTCCTGTCATTTGGAAATCAAGGTTCCAGAGTCTGGAGGAAGAGTGGAGAGATGAAGAATCCAAGTTGCCTGAGGTCCACTGTGAAGTTTCCACAGCCAGTGATGATTTGAGGAGCTGGTGTTGGTCCACTGCATTTTATGAAGTCCAAAGTCAGCACAGTCATCTGTCAAGAAATTTTCATAGCACTTCATGCTTCCCTCTGTGGACAAGCTTTATGGAGATGCTGATTTCATTTTCCATCAGGACCTGGTACCTGCCCACACTGCTAAATGTACCAATACCTGGATTAATGACCATGGTAACACTGTGCTTGACTGGCCAGCAAAGTCGCCTGACCTAAACCCCATTGGGTTGGTGACCCTACATTTACTCGTTATATAGTTAGACTGCATGGACACCAGACACTCTTATTAAAAAAAAATAAAAGCCTCTGCCTTATATCCTAGCAACCGCTTTCCCTGTCACTCAAAGCTTCTCGACAGGTTTCCACACATTTTGCGCTGAAATTCTCCACTAACTATGATAAACTGCATCAAACTGGTAAGAAGACATGCATGCAGCCTTTCAAGCTTTTGCTGTTGAAAACTGATCATGGTATACTTTTAACCTGCTTCTGATCATCTGGGTGAAGAAGTGTGCCACTGATGAGTGCTGTGGCGCTCCAAAAGTTAAACTTGTTAAACTTTCAGTGCCCTGAGCTCAGTGACAAAAAAAAAGCTCATCTTTGAGAGTGACACTCAGAGCGGGGGAGAGAAGGAAGGCACTTGATGGACATGCAGCCTTATAGAGCAAATAGAATGTTAATCTTGATCTTTTGACCCCAAACCCATAGTCAGAGTTTAGGATGTAACCTATCCAAGATTTGTGTTTGATAGAACTATGGCATCGATATGAAAAGCCTACATCATGTCTTTTAGTTATGTTTACAAGATTTAGGGGGAAAAAAAAGACCTCTTATGTTGACCTCAAGGTATACAAGTCCTGCAAAAATCATCCAATCAGAGTCAAATTGTAATATGGGCATCATCAGTGTATTTTAAACCCTGGTACCAAGTTTCAAAACAGAACAAAACTGTAGTAGGAGTCTATTTTACAAAAGTGGGACGGACTGACAGACAAACGGACAGAGAGACCGCCCCATAACATTACCCCCTCCTTCACCCAAACGGACATTTAAGCAGCAAGGAAATTAAAAAAAAAAAAAAAACACTGAACAGTGGGACCTACTAATGAGATTCTCAGCACAGTCACTGAGCAGAGCCCCTCCTCCACCTCTCCGCCAGGGCTTGTGGTTCTTCCTGTCAGCCTCTAGCTGTGCTTCATATCGCTCCTCTTCCTCTCTCTCCATATGCCTCTGCTCCTGTTGTTCCTGGATCTATAAGAATTTTTTTTTCTTAGTTAATAAAAACTAGGTACGAGTCATTCATGAGATGACTCTTAAAAGAAAGTATACTAAAAAATTGTGAACATCACCACAGAGCCTATAATGTAAATACAAATATGCTGATTAAAAAAAAAATCGAACCAACAAATATCAATAAATTGTCCCTATTACACTGATACAAAAAAATCAATTTAGGCTTGTTCCAAATGTCACTTTTTCTGTACTTTTGCACATTTACTTGGGTCTCTGGAGTGGGTAACAAGAAAAATCTTTGAAAGGAAAGAACAAAAAAAACATCCTTGTTACTTTTTTAGGGTCATCCTTTGTTTCGCTGTAAATGCGAAGTTTTCATTTTGCTCCAGTTGCAACATGAGAACTGAAGCTCACTGGGATGACACCACCCTCCCAGCTTCATTTCCACCTATTTTAATGTCATGGGTGGCGAGAGTGCGCCCCCTCCTTCCCATTCATCTCTCCTCAGGTCATCAACGCACCTGAGTGAGAGGACACACCTGCGCCCTCTCATCAGCCAGCGTTCATAAGGAGGCGTCCTTCAGTGATTCAACGCTGGCTTGTCTGGGTATACTGCCTAACCAAGACAGCAAGTACATGATTCACACCGGTGAAGAGCATATTAACCTGTGTGCTTTTTCTCCTCTTAAGGTTGCTGCCATCGTGCGGGTGTGTCTCTGGGACTGCGCGTGCTCTCGTGTCACATTACCACTCATCCCCGGCATTCAGCCTCCACCCGGTCAGGTACCACCAGCTCATTCCCCTCACCCTGTTGGTTCATCTATTCCCCACTGGGGCCCTGCCGGTTCTCCCTTGAAGGCTCACATACAGTAAATGGTAATTTGGCCAGCCCATTTTCCCTTACTCCATTCCTCCATTCATGGCTCTCGTCTTCTCTCCACAGGCTGTTTCCTCTGGCGAGTGACTTTTTCTGTTGCTGTGCGGTGACTTTGATATTTCATAAAATTCTCAAACGTGTGTTGTTGTTTGGTTGTCCCTTCTTGTTGCTGTATCGCGCACGTGAGCTGATTGCTAAGAACAATCATAACATTTTTATGATGGTGTGAAACCCTACTGTGGCTACTAGCGTGCTACAGAGTTAGTTTGTCGACTGCAGCTGATGTTGCCTTTCATTAAATTCTAGTCACTGGCTTATTACCTCAGCCAAGGGAGGAGGTAATGCTTTTGCCGGCGTTAGTTGATTGGTTGGTTTGTCTGTTAGCAACATGAATCAAAGTTATGAATGGATTTTAATGAAATTTTCAGGAAAGGTGTGTAATGGCACAGAGAACAGATGATTAGATTTTGGTGATGATGTCAGAGTGCATATCTCCACCAAGGGCTTTGTTTGTATTTGTGCAGCAGGATTACACAAAAACTACTGGATGGATTTGGATGAAATTTTCACCAGAGGTGGTTCTTGTGTTAGAGAGGAAGTCATTGCATTTTGGTGATGATCTAAGAATGCATACCTCCGCCAAGGCTCTTAATTTCTCACAGAGTGTTAGCAACAATACTCCAAAACTACTGGATGGATTTGGATTAAATTTTGACCAGTGGTGGCTCTTGGCCTACACACGAATCCATTACATTTTGGTGGTGATCCATGAGTGCATAACTCCACCAAGGCTGAATCTTTTAGCAGTGGTTTAGCAGGATTACACAAACACTACTGGATGGATTTTGATTACATTTTCACCAGAGATGGTCCTTGAGCTGCAGAAGAACCCATTATATTTTGGGCAGTGTGGTGGCGCTGTGGTTAGCACTGCGCCAGCACAGCAACTCACCCTTGGCCATGGGATCCCTGGTTCGATCCCAGCCCCTGACCAACAGTGATCTGTGTGGAGTTTGCATGTTTTCCCCGTATCTGCATGGGTTTACTCCGGGATTTCTCCGGTTTCCTCCCACAGGCCAAAAACATGCAGGTTAGGTTAATTGGAGACTCTAAAGTGGCCCTAGGTGTGAATGTGTGTGTGAATGGTTAAGGGATAGCGCCATACTGTGGCTGCTTCACCCATCCAGGTGGATGCCCTCAATTTCCCCTCTGGGGATCAATAAAGTATACAAAATTAAATAAATATAGATCAGCTCCAAAATTTATTTATTTGAGTGCATATCTCTATCAAGGCCATATCTTGCAATGTATGGTGGGATGGAGGCAGGAAGGTACGGACAGATGGATGGACAAAGGGAGGGAAGGAAGGAGCCTTGGGGGTGGTATGCACTCTCTGAGTGCTTTTTTAATTTTGTTATATTTTGGACATAATAGGCCAGCATATTGAACAACTAGCATCTCTGCTAGCCAGCCAAGGTTGGGCTATCTTCCCCCTCAGAACTTGCCACAAACGGGAGAAGCCGATAGATGACCTGACTAGTGCCAGGAGTCGGACCACTGTCAGGTCTTAAAAAAGAATCTTTTCTATATATTCTATCTATCCTCATCAGACATCTATGCTCCCACCTGCTTTATTCATCTACAGTAGATAATATATCACACACAATTCTGGCTTATTTATTATATGTTGAACTTAATAGGCCATCACATCAGCCTGCTAGTTCTTTGGCTAGTGGGCCGAGGTCAGTTTGTCTTCCACATTTTATGTCGCTGCGGTGGGGGAAACAGCAACGCATTACCCGACCTCACCATTTGCAGGATTAGCCATCCACTCTTTCGGAGTAGTTTCTGAGCTTATTGTGTGACAGAGACTGGTCATTGTCATGTGCGGGGTTGTTCTCAGCCCCACCCATGATCTGTGGCTGTGGGTCCTTGATTGCTGCTTATTATTTCCAACTGGCAGATTATTTGAGCCTGGCTCTCTGCCAGTCCTACGGCTATGCTTCCTCCTCTCACCAGACATTCACCCATTGTGGGTCATCACTCTCACATGTACACACTCACACACGCATTCAGCACACTCACACACACACACACACACACACATTCAGTCTGCATGCACTTACTTGCCACACTGCTGTGTCCACTTGCCCTCATTAGTGATCTGTGTACTTATGTGAGGCAGTGTGATCAGTCAGTGTGGCAGCTTAGTCAACACTGGACATCCAGGCCCGCTTATTGTTGGCTCCTTTCCTTTGACTGTTTGAGGGTTGTTAATTCCAGAGCTTCCTCACTCCAAAGCTCATGTAAGTCCTCTTTTAATTATTGCCCTTCCTCTCCGCTCCGGTTCTGCCTGGAGCGCGTGGGGACATCTCTCCCTAGCCAACGAAGTTTATAGCCGGTAGTCTCCTCATTACTCAGTGTGGACTGTTATATGGACATTGTGTTTTTCCCTTTTTTTTTTTTTAATTTTAATTTTTGTAAAGGGTATACAGGTCATTACAGCATTGCATTGCTTACATTTTCATCACGTTCCCTTAATTTTTTGCTATTTGACAACATTGGTAGGATAGTTATTACAACACCCCCCCTTTTTTTTTTTTAAAGTGAAAGAAAAAGTGAAATTAAGGAGAATTAAATAAAAACAAACAAAAAAACAAACGAATGAATAAACAAACAGAACAGCAAAAAACAGAAAATTAAGTAATTAAAAGTAAAAGAGCATCTGAGTAGCGTTGGAACAAAGAGCGGGACCATTATTGAAATGGTATTTGTCAAAGATTAGATCTAATGGAAGACACATGCGATCCAGGGTTGCCAAAAGTTGATGAACCCATCCATGTCCTGTCTCAGTGCGAATGTCAACTTTTCCATCGAGTAAATGTCTTGAATCACGTTAATCCAATCTTCAGGTGTAGGACAGTCCTTCAGCATCCATTTTTTAGTTAGGGCTTTTTTACTTGCCAATATTAAAACATTGAATAAGTATTTATCTCCTCGTCTTTCCAGTGAGTCCGGTAGTAAACCCAAATACAAAGTTACAAAAGGAAAGGGAACTGTTATTTTGAATATTTTCCCCAATATTGTCTGTACATTGGTCCAATATTGGTGGATAACTGGGCATGACCAAAACACATGAAAATGATTTGCAGTCTTTTCACCACACAAGCGCCAACAGTTCAACCCCTTATGGGTAAATTTGTTTTGTGCAGGTGTTCTGAAAAATCTTACCAAGTTTTTCCATCCAAATTCTCTCCACTGCAGGGAAGAGGTACTTTTCCATTGCTGTTTATTTAGCTTTTCCCATATTTCCAATTGTAAAGTGAAATTCCCCTCTTTTTCCCATCTCTCTTTTATATATGATGTGTTGTCTCCTTTTAAGTCTTGAAGACCTTGATATATTTTAGAAATGTATCTGATCCCTGGGATCCCTTTATATGCCATTAAGAAGACCTTCAGAACACCTGACTGGGCCCTTTCCAAATCCTCCTTTTTAAGTATATTGTTTATGTGGTGTCTAAGCTGAAAGAACCTGTAAAGATCTTGATTTATTAGACCTTGTTTTTTCAAATCTTCAAAACTTCTTAAAGTTTGCCCCTTAAAAAAATCGTAATATTTTATCAGCCCTTTCTCTTTCCACTCTTTAAATCTAGTGTCTGTTTTATTGGGGGTAAAGTCTTGATCATAGGCAATCCATTGCAGAAGTCGATAGGGCTCTTTAGCTTGATTCTTTCTGACTATCATAAACCAAATTTTTAGCGGGGTCTCTATCCACGGGTTGGTGTTATTCAGGAGTTTAGTTAAGGCATTGTTCCCTATTATCGCCTGTAGGGGGATGTCACTTGTTGTTTGGCATTCCATCTCCTTCCATTGTGCAGTGTAGACTGGGTTACATATCTCTACTAAAGTTTTAATTTGTGCAGCTATAAAATAGTCCCTGATATTTGGCAGCGCGAGCCCACCTTTGTCTTTGTTTAGCTGTAGGGTTCTATATCTGATTCTAGGTCTCTTACCCTGCCATATGAATCTTGAGATCCTTCTGTCCAGCTCCTGCCATGTTTTTTTGGGAGGTTCTACCGGTATTGTTTGGAAAAGGTATAGAAGACGTGGAAGTATATTCATTTTGACTGCTTCAATTCTTTGTGCAGTACCTAAGAATGGTATCATATTCCATCTTGCTAGGTCAGATTTTATTTTAGTCACCAGTGGATCATAGTTTAGTGTTATAATTTTGTCGAGTTGTTTCGGAATATTGACCCCCAGATATTTCATAGATTCCAACTCCCAGTTAGTTTTGAGTTCATTTAGTGAAAAATGATTTGGGTCATAGTTGAATGTTAAGACTTGGGTTTTATGCATGTTTAATTTGTACCCCGATAAATCTCCATAGTCTGAAAAAACTGAGATTAGTTCTGGTAGAGAAGTGTCTGACTGCCCTAGGTATATTAAAATGTCATCAGCAAAGAGTGCTATTTTATGTTCCTTCTGACCAAGTGTAATACCTTGAATTTCTTGATTTTGTCTTATCCATTGGCTCAGAGGTTCTATGAAGATTGCAAAGAGCAGTGGAGACAGGGGGCAGCCTTGACGACATCCTCTTTCCAGCTCAAAAGATGATGATAAATTACCGTTAATCCTTATTTTAGCTGTTGGTTTTTTATATAATGCCTGTATAGTTCTAATGAAGTTGTTATGAAAATTGAAACTGGATAAGATTCTATATAGGAAAGACCAGTCAACCGAATCGAATGCTTTTTCAGCATCTAATCCCAATATGACTGGATTTAAGTTATATTTTTTTTTATATGATGAATTATGTGTAAAGTGCGTCGAATGTTGTCTTGTGTCTGTCTCTCTTAAAAAACCTGTTTGGTCTAAGTGAATTAAGTCTGTCAGTATGTTTTCTAACCTTTTGGCAAGGATAGTGGTAAAAAGCTTATAGTCCTGATTTAATACACTGATTGGTCTGTAGTTGGAGCATTCTAATTTATCCTTTTCAGGTTTAGGTATAACTGCAATGACCCCTTCTCTCCAGGAGGGGGGGATTTCCCCTGTGTGGAGGACGTAGTTAAATGTTTTCAGGAGGAGAGGAGATAGTTCTAGCTCCCCACTTCCCTATTAACTGGATCCCAGCTTGCTGTTGTCTGTCTGCGTCTACTGCTGATTATCGAAAGAAATTATGGAATTGATAAGCTGGGCTTTGAACGCAATTGACACTATTTTTTCAACAAGGAATAATGCTCCGGGGGAAGCTGTTTGCCCCGCAGGGACGGCTCCAGCGGGCTATTTACGGGTGACAAGTGTTTGGAGGATCTTGTGCCTGAGTAATCTCTCTATTGAAGATTTGTATATCTTCGTAATAATGGTGACTGGGATCGTTCTGATTGGAACTGGGATTGTCCTGGTGTACCGCAAATTGCTGAAGATGGATACAACCTATCAAAATGCTGGCCACGCGAGGTGCATCCATCAAATTGGAAAAATGGAGGAGACTTTGATAGCGACAAATGGAGAACTGTCTCGGAAGGTGGATTACATCATAGTTACGCTTAAGTCTATCCACGACGGACTCAAGCCCCGCAATGAAGGATTAAGCACTGAATCTGCAGAAGAAAATATAGTTCTTTCTCTGTGATCAGTCTATTTGGCTCAATTTCCCTTATAAAAATCCTCCTGATAATCCCCAGTCTTTGTTTTTCAAAACACTGAGCACACGGCCTCTGGACAGTAGCTGCTTGGGACAATTGCCAAGGACAATTGCTGCAGCCAGACAAAACATCTTCTGCCAAAGTGTCCTTGTGCTCATATTGATACAACATTGCTTCAACACTACATCCACACTGACCCAGAAACTGACAACAAGATAACATTCACTGCTCTCCTTGTGCCCTGTGAACTCTGGTCTTGAATGTGCATCGTGGGCTTTTTTTGTCTTTGTAATCATAATATTGATTACTTATGGTCAATATTCTGAATTCAATGATTTTTTTGCTCCTTCCTATTGTATGCTTTCTTATCTGTACCATCCTGTTGGCAGGCACGTTCCCGATGCAGCCGTGTCACTGGAAATGCAGGTTCATTTTCTGTGTCAAGTCAAATTCTCTCGTATGTTATCAGTGATCTGTTAATGTACTTGGCAATAAATCTTTTTCTGATTTCTGATAGTTGCTGTTTAAAGGTTTTGTACCATTCTGCTGTATAGCCATCTGCTCCTGGGGATTTGTTAGCTTTAAGTTTCATAATTGCTTTTTCCAATTCTTTAGGTTGTATTTCTGACAGTAGGGTTTTATTTTGTGAATCCGTAAGTTGGGGAAGGTTTAATGTGTTTAGTAATGTCTCGGATGCGTTTTTATGTTTTTTGTGGGAGTATAAGTTCTTGTAGTAATTCTCGAAGCTTTTAAGAATATCCTGAATTCTGAATTTTATTTCCTTTGATACTGGGTCTCTGATTTTGTAGATTGCTCTTTCCGTTTGTTTCCTCAATTTATAGGCTAGTAATTTTGCTGATTTACTGCCTGCTTCATAGTGTTTTTGTTTCAGAAATGTAAGTTTCTTCTGGATTTCTATTGTGTAGATCTCATTTATTTGATTTTTAATTTCTTTAATCTTGAGCGAGCCATTAGAATGAGTGTTGTCTTTGTGTTCTTTTTCTAGGTTCTTGAGTTCTGACTCTAGTGTGATTAGTTTTTCTTGTCAGTTTCTTTTGGGTTGCCAGTTTTGCAATAATTTTTTCCCCTTATTACAGCTTTGCACGCATCCCACAGTATTAAAGGAGATACTTCTCCATTATCGTTTTCTTCCAAATATCTGAGAATATCTGATTCCAATTCATCTTTCAGTGGTCCTTTCAGGACACTTGAATTCAACCTCCAGGAAAATGTATTATTTGTGTATTTTTTGGATGTTTAAGTCCATATACATCGGACTGTGGTCGGAGAGATCCATCAGTCCTATTTTACATGTTTCTACTCTTCCAATGTCTCTATTAAACATAAAAAAGTAATCAATCCTTGAGTAAGATGAATGTGGCGTTGAATAAAAAGTATAATCTTTTACATTGGGGTTGAATTCCCTCCATACGTCACAGATTCCCATTTCTTTTAGTAGCATCCGAGTATTCTTACTTTGGGTGTTATTTTGATGTGAAGAATTACCTGTCACATCCCAGTATGGATTCAGTCTTAGATTGAAGTCTCCACCACATATCACTAAACCTTGGGCTTTAGTTATCATTAGGTCGAATACATTTTTATAAAATTTCCATTTAGCCCCTGGTGGTGCATATACATTCAGCAGGGTGATATCTTCTCCCTCTAGCCGCCCAGTTACCAAACTGTACCTCCCCTCTTTATCTTTGTGTTCTGATTTTTTTTTTTTCAAATGTAATTTTGGTTGATATCAATGTCGCTACTCCCCTCCTCCTCCCTGTTTTATGAAGATGAAGAGATCATTTTAAACCCTTGTCTATTGAGTTTAGTGTGTTCCACGTCTGTTAGGTGGGTTTCTTGTAAAAATATTATTTCTGCTTTGTCTTTTTTCATTTTGCATAGAATCTTTGATCTTTTAACTGGATTCAGGATCCCTTTTACATTATGAGGCTATTTTGGTTACACCCTGTTTCTCCATTGTATTTTCTTATTTAGTATAACAGTGTGGTGGCCCTCTTTTTTGCTACTCAGAAACTGAAAGAACATTAAGAACATAAAAAACATTAACATAGTGTACGAAACTTTAAAACAAAAAACTGTCAAAAAAACTTCCTGAGCTGGGGTCTCTTTAAAGACCCTGTAAGAGCCCTGATGGAGTGTAGGCTCTGAGGGAAATTCCTCAAACTGTTACGTGTTGAGGGCCCTCTCTTACCCCTGTAAGTTGTCCCATGTTTTTAACGTGAATTTCAGATCCCAATCCGAATTTGTAATTTTTTTTATGCCTATACCCTATGAGATTGTGTGCACCCTCCCACCCCCATCACAGCAAACATTCACTCTAATACAGTATTTGTTAGTATGGAGAGAACATGTGGGTCATTGTTACATTTCTATTTTAACATGATTTTTTTTTTTTCCCCTTTAAATTAAGAAGACATTTGTTTCTAATGCTATAACTGCTCCATGAAAGGTTTTACCACATGCTGATTCTGCATCTCCTTTAATGTTTGTTACCTTGTAGGAGGGGGGGGGGGGGGTGGAAGTGCAGAGTGACTGAAAAGAAAAAAAAAAAAAACCCAAAAAGGTCTCTATTCCTTCCTGGAACTGGAAAGCTTATCTTTGTAGCTCTGGGGCTGGGTTTCCCGCTGCTGGCCCGTGGATTTTGAAGGTCTCTGAGTGGACCACGTTTGAGCTCTGATCTTCTCGCTCAGATTCGCTGCGGGTTTAAACACCGTTACCGGGAGTCCTCTTCTTGCCATGTCAGTTGTTGCTTCTTCCGCTGAATTATAGAGACATGACTCTTCCCCGTAAAAGACCCTTAGCTTCGCCGGAAATGGCGTCTGAAAGCGTAGATTCTGTTCCCGTAAAACCTTTTTGGCGTCGTTATATTCCCGTCGTTTTTTAAGAACCTCAGGGGTGTAATCATGCTCCACGAAGACTTTTCTCTCATGATGCATAAATCCTTTTTTCTGCCAAGCCCGTCTTACAACTTCTTGTTTTATTTTGAAATTGGCGAATCTTACCACCACAGAACGTGGGGGCGCTTCCGGGGCTGGCTTTGCGGCTAATGTACGATGGGCTTTTTCTATCTTCAAATCGGTGGTTTGTGGAATATCCAACTTCTCTCTCAATAAGGATTCCACGCATTCTGCCACTGTGTTGAAACTATCTTCAGCTCCTTCTTTCAGACCGTGAATTCTGATGTTATCTCGTCTCTGTCTTCATTCTTGGTCGGTTAGCTTAGCCTCCAGCCATGACTGTTTTCTGTGTAAATCCAGCACAGAATCTTCAAGCACTTTTACTCTTTCTTCAGCTTCCAAGATTCGGTTTTCGGCCTGGTCCATTCTGTTGTTCGCCCTTTTTAGATCCTCTCTGAATTCAAGAAATTCGGCCCGAAATCGTCGTATTTCGTCAAATAGCAATTTCAAGCTAATCCTTTTGTTAGCTAGGCCCAGGTCCTCGTCTTCTGAACGGAGGTCCTCTGGTTCAGATTCTGCAGCCGCTGTGCGTCCTGACCTGGGGAATGTCAGTTTCTTCTGCTTGTGGTTAGGCATGGTGTTATTGTCTTTTGATTTTTAATCTTCCAAAAATCCGTTAGGTCTGATTTTGAGGATGTTTTCCTTGGATTGAGTCTGGGAGTTTCAGCGTTAGGTTGCTATCACCATGGCGTCCAGACCGGAAGTCCGTGTTTTTCCCTTTTTACAATAAACACGTTTACTTTACTGCATGTTGGGCTCAAACCAATTTATTTGTTCGCTGCGATCTGACAGTAAGCCGCCACCATAACAAGGAGCCCAAGCAGTGAAGTAATGTGTTTTCATTTTTTTGTGTGTTTCTTACCTGTTGGAGCTGGCCATGTCTCCGGGTAGTCAACCTCGCCCAAGGAGGGGAGGGTGGGCTCTGGGTAGACACAGTTTGGAGGAGGAATTGGCGGCGGACTTCATTCAGAGTTATGTGGACGAGGTTCTCGATGCTCGAGGGCCCAATCAGGTATGGGAGTGTTTGCATGGAGCCATGAGAGTCCTGAAGGTGCATCCCGGACTCAGGAGTTATCCACAGTATGCAGGACTGTATTCCTCGGTACATGCGCTCCAGCAAATGTTTCCCGACCTGAAGTTCGAAATGCTTCCCGGTGCACCGAGGCATACTCCCCGACAGCCTTCCTCCTTTTCTCCCGCTTCGCCATCGTCACCTCCAGCAGGCGTAATACTGGTACCGGCCAGGGTGTGCCCATCTTCGCGGCGGAACAGTCGTCTAGCCTCAGATCACCGGAGAGGCACCATCTCCTCCTCATCAGCAGCTTATTCATCGTCTTGTGAGATCCATCCCACAGCAGCTCACTCCTCCAGTTTTTTCCGCCAGCTCTCCTGTCAGCCAGTATATCCTCCCTCGCTGCTGCACAGTCCATCTCCTCGATGGCTCCTTCCACTGCTCGGAGGCTCTCCATGCCGTCTCCAGAAGTTCCTGTCTCCATGACGTCAGGGGTGGTCCCTACTTCTTCCATGGTGGGGCCTAAGCTCTCCAGAGCCAGGGAGAGGGATGACACTCCACACACTACAGCAGCAGGCAACATCAAAGTCTGGGCAAACAGGCAAGTTTATTTTCATTCTTCTCCTATTAATAATGAAATGTCTTGCCTGATTCCTGGCAGGGAGACTCAGGGAGAGCAGTCCCCTGAGTTCTCTCCACCTGCTGCTGCCATGAATGGCTCACCAGCCCTCTCTCTGCTCATTCCTGCTTCCTCCGAGGGTGCTCTGGAGCTGAACCGTCAGGACCGGGAAGAGCCAGAAGTCCGGGAGGATCCTTCCCCCGCAGCAATGGTGAGCCAGATCCCAGCCACCATGCCGGAGGAATTACCAGCGTGGGTCACGGCGGCTGGGAGGAAGAAGACTGCAGAGACCATCATGCCTGCTGCGAAGACCACCACAGCAGAGTCAGCACCCAAGCGGCGCCTCAAGGAGGCCGAGCCCATGGAAACATCGCCCGGATCACTGGGAGTCCTGGACGGCGGTAGAGCTCGAGCTAGGGCAAGTGCTCGCTTTTGTCTTCCTTCTTTCCATAGTAGAACATTTTTGCTTAGCTCTAGGTGAGGAGAGCCAGCTGCAACCGTACGCTGCACCTGAGTTCGCCTCGCCAGGCTCCGCCACTGCCGGTGACCCTGATCCTTCCTCCTCTGTGTCTGAGTCCTTGTCTAGGGTCACCGGAGAGAGGTCCACATCGCCAGACGAGACTGAGGATCCAGGCTCACTACTGGAGGTTATTATGGCCGCTGCCACCCCCGCTGTGGTCTCCATGGGTCCAGCTCCCTGTCCGCCGAAGGTCGTGGGTCAGGTTCCGCCTCATTCCAGGTCTCCGGGGGTGCCTATGATTGATCACCTCCTGGCCCAGGTTCTCGTACGGGTCGGCTGGCCCAGGGTCAAGACGGCATTGAGGTCAGCAGTGGCCCAGCCCGGGCCCACCGCGGGTGCGACTAAGTTCCACTTCCACGTCGGGACCACCGAGGGTGCTGCCTAGCCAGCTGAAGGATACCTGGGTCTCCTTCCCCCTTCCAGAGGTCTGGTGGGTGATCCTTCTTCTCCTGCTGGGCACCGCTGTGGTCCATTGGATCCTGCCACCAGTAACCGCAGGGGTCTCCCTTTCCTGGTCCGGCTGCCCACCTCCAAGCCTCCCAGTGGGTAGGCCACTTCCTCACTCACTCCTCTGGCCCTGGTGGCTCAACGATGTGGGCCGGCCACCTGAAGAACTGGGTCGCCTGGTGGGGGAGCCACCTTCCAGCCCATTTCACTTGGCCTGGTGGCTGAAGAACCCTAGTTGGCCACCGATAAACTGTACCGTTGGGTTAGGTGGCCAGGTTTTCCAGGCAGGCCACCTGACTCACTTTGCCTGGCAGTCCGGCTGGCATTGGGACTTTGATAGGCCACCCGGCCTGGTTCACATGGCCGTTCGTGGGCTCTGGGACTTTGGCCGGCCACCTGTACTTATGGCTGTTCATGGGCTCTAGGACTTTGGCCGCCCCCCTGAACTTATGGCCATTCGTGGGCTCTGGGACTTTGGCCGGCCCCCTGAACTCATGGCAGTTTGTGGGCCTTGGGACTTTGGCCGGCTCCCAGAACTTGGGCACTCTAGGGTTTTGGGGAGGGGTTTACTGTAATTTTGGGGTTGGGAATTGCATGCTTCTTTTGTTGTATTGTGGTGTTTTCTCTTTGGTTAATCCCTCCTGACCTGTTTCCTCCACCTCTCGCCCTGGTTAGTTGTGTTGGCCTTCTGGGTGGAGGGGTGGGGTGGGGGAGCAGGTTTTCTCTTGTTTTTTTTTTTTTTCTTTCTTCCCTTTTGTGTTGGTACGGTGGGTGTCTGGATCCACCCCTTGGGGGGGGGGGGGGGCTCTGTCATGTGTGGGGTTGTTCTCAGCCCCACCCATGATCTGTGGCTGTAGGTCCTTGATTGTTGCTTATTATTTCCAGCTGGCAGATTATTTGAGCCTGGCTCTCTGCCAGTCCTATGGCCACGCTTCCTCCTCTCACCAGACATTCACCTGCATCACCCGCATGGGTCATCACCACTCACATGCACACACGCATGCATTCAGCACACACACACGCACACACACACACACACACACACACACACACACACAGTCTGCATGCACTTGCTTGCCACACTGCTGTGTCCACTTGCCCTCATTAGTGATCTGTGTACTTTTGTGAGGCAGTGTAATCAGTGTGGCAGCTTAGTCAACACTGGACATCCATGCTCGCTTATTGTTGGCTCCTTTCCTTTGACTATTTGAGGGTTGTTAATTCCAGAACTTCCTCGCGCCAAAGCTCATGTAAGTCCTCTTTTAATTATTGCCCTTCCTCTCCGCTCCGGTTCCACCTGGAGCGCGTGGGGACATCTCTCTCTAGCCATCGAAGTTTGTAGCCGGTTGTCTCCTCATTACTCAGTGTGGACTGTTACATGGACATTTTGTGTTTTTCCCTTTTTACAATAAACACATTTACTTTACTGCATGTTGGGCTCGAACCCATTTATTTGTTCACTGCGCAATTACGCAGCGGATCTGACAGTCATATCTTTTTTTTTCCCATTAACACCACACATCGCTGTCCCACCCAATGCTTTATTTGGGCTTTACATAATCCCTTGCAGCCTTTAGTTATCTCAGTCTGTCTTTGGCATCCAGAGCTAACAGCTAACATCAGCCACAAAATCACAGCTGCTTCCCCTCAACCAAACTTCTCCAGGCAACGGAAGAGGGAGGGTGGGATGAACTGGGGCTCATGACCCAGAAGCATGCACTAAAACGAGTCATTTTGAGGAAGCTTGTTAAAATTGGTTGATAGTGGTGCTGAAATAACTATAGGCTTACAGTGGGGCAAAAAAGTATTTAGTCGGCCACCAATTGTGCAAGTTCTCCCACTTAAAAGATGAGAGAGGTCTCCAATTTTCATCATAGGTATACCTCAACTATGAGAGACAAAATGAGGAAAAAAAAATCCAGAAAATCACATTGAAGGATTTTTAATGAATTAATTGGTAAATTCCTCAGTAAAATAAGTATTTGGTCACCTACAAACAAGCAAGATTTCTGGCTCTCACAGACCTGTAACTTCTTCTTTAAGAGGCTCCTCTGTCCTCCATTCGTTACCTGTATTAATGGCACCTGTTTGAACTCATTATCAGTATAAAAGACACCTGTCCACAACCTCAAACAGTCAGACTCCAACCTCCACTATGGCCAAGACCAAAGACCTGTCAAAGGACACCAGAAACAAAATTGTAGACCTGCACCAGGCTGGGAAGACTGAATCTGCAATAGGTAAGCAGCTTGGCGCGAAGAAATCAACTGTGGGAGCAATTATTAGAAAATGGAAGACATACAAGACCACTGATAATCTCCCTTGATCTGGGGCTCCACGCAAGATCTCACCCCGTGAGGGCAAAATGATCACAAGGAAAAATCCCAGAACCACACGGGGGGGACCTAGTGAATGACCTGCAGAGAGCTGGGACCAAAGTAACAAAGGCTACATCAGTAACACACTACGCCGCCAGGGACTCAAATCCTGCAGTGCCAGACGTGTCCCCCTGCTTAAGCCAGTACATGTCCAGGCCCGTCTGAAGTTTGCTAGAGAGCATTTGGATGATCCAGAAGAGGATTGGGAGACTGTCATATGGTCAGATGAAACCAAAATAGAACTTTTTGGTAAAAACTCAACTTGTCATGTTTGGAGGAGAAAGAACACCATACCTACTGTGAAGCATGGGGGTGAAAACATTATACTTTGGGGCTGTTTTTTCTGCAAAGGGACCAGGACGACTGATCCGTGTAAAGGAAAGAATGAATGGGGCCATGTATCGTGAGATTTTGAGTGAAAACCACCTTCCATCAGCAAGGGCACTGAAGATGAAACGTGGCTGGGTCTTTCAGCATGACAGTGATCCCAAACACACCACCCGGGCAACGAAGGAGTGGCTTCGTAAGAAGGATTTCAAGGTCCTGGAGTGGCCTAGCCAGTCTCCAGATCTCAACCCCATAGGAAATCTTTGGAGAGAGTTGAAGTCCGTGTTGCCCAGCAACAGCCCCAAAACATCACTGCTCTAGAGGAGATCTGCATGGAGGAATGGGCCAAAATACCAGCAACAGTGTGTGAAAACCTTGTGAAGACTTACAGAAAACGTTTGACCTCTGTCATTGCCAACAAAGGGTATATAACAAAGTATTGAGACGAACTTTTGTTACTGACCAAATACTTTTTACTGAGGAATTTACCAATTAATTCATTAAAAATCCTTCAATGTGATTTTCTGGATTTTTTTTCTCATTTTGTCTCTCATAGTTGAAGTATACCTATGATGAAAATTGGAGACCTCTCATCTTTTAAGTAGGAGAACTTGCACAATTGGTGGCTGACTAAATACTTTTTTCCCCACTGTATGTATTTTGACCAAAGCAAGTCACAGACATTTCATTAAGATTTCTGGGAACTGTGTTAACATGTGGAAGAAGTGTATTATAAGTCTCTTTAAGATGTCAAATGCAGAAAGTCCCAAAAGATGAAAGAAAAAAATCTACAAAAACCTAAATAACATCAAAATCAATTTACAACATAAGGAACCAAAGCACAACAGCGAGAATCTTCTTGAAGCTTTATGGGTGCCAATGTTTAAGTACACTAGATCAAAAATGTAATATAGGAAGGGAGGAGTTGTATTGCTTTATAATATAAGGAAAATATAAGGAATCAGGATGGTATTGGCGTAGAACTGGGATATGAAGTAACATCTGAAAGGGGGAAGAGCTCAGAAATACTTATACAGAGGACAAAAAAGTTATAACAACAAATGCTCTAATTTAAATTACACTAAAAGTTTTAGTCTCAACAGAAGCCTTCACCTTTGTGTAAAGCTTGTATCCCCCTCTCCTGGAAGCTCCCTGTCAACATATCACACTGGGATGCAGTCAATGTACAAAGACCAGCAACCATCTAGCAGTGCTGCTTCTGGTAAAATAAAACCCTGAATGCATATACAGGTGAATTTGTGCATTTACTCTGTGCCAAAGTGAACCAAATATGAATTATTAAGCACAATACCATTGTTATTGTTTATGGAAAATATATCAAAGAGCTCATTTTTATGACCCCAGCAATACAAATGTTGTCAGCTTATTGGAAAGATGGTGTTGTTTTTCTGAGACTCACATGCTGTGTTTGAATGTTCACTCCTTCCCCAGATAATGTACTATATAGTAAATCAGTCATTTTGTAGTGCTGTTCGAAATCTTAACTGAAAATTTCATACACTGTATAGTACACTCAAAATATCCCACAATGGATTTTGAAAAGGAGTGTACAATGGATGGTCACTACATTAGCCAATATACAGTATCCCATAATGCAATGCACAGCTAATGAAGCAGTGAGAGAAAAGCTTCACATCACAACATAAAGTTCCTTAAGGTATTTATATTTATTAATTCAGCAAAAACAATTTGATTTAATACATATTTACTCCAAATTACATGCAGGTATTCATGTTTTTTTTTTACCACCATTATCTGTTACGTTTTACTGTCTCACGTGATGTCATTAACCGTGCCGCGAAAACAAGCCCAGTAGTGTCCGAAAGCTGTTAATTTTATTGTTATATTGAGTTTACTGTATAGTCCACTATATCTAAATTGACTATATAGAGAGTATTGGGTGAGTGAGTGAGTGAGTGAGTGAGTGAGTGAACATTCCAAACACAGCCACAGAGTGTGAAGCGGTAGAGGGCTTGCTGTCCATGGTGGGTGGTCTAGAGGTGCACTGCTGTGGTCCACATTTCTTCTGAATAGTGGGAATAGGAGGAGAGGGATCCCTGTGGACCTAAATGCACACAGCCACATTCACTACATCAGAAGCAATCAAAGAGTACAAACATCTGCCAATTAAGAACATTTCACTCTTATTTTCTGTGCTTTTGATGCAGCGCCCTTTGCCAGTGGCCAAAAAAAAAAAAAGACATTTTCACTCATTTACCCCCTGGAGAGAGGAGTATTTAATATTTGTTAATGAATTAAATTTAAATTTATAGAATAATGCCAGTGACGAACTGAAGCTGCAGTATGAGACACTTTTAAGTTTAAATTTTTGCTTAAAAAACATGTTAAGTAACAGATATTTGATTAATTTGAAATTAATTTAATTAAAAAATACTGATTTTTTTTTTCTTTTGTATTATGACCAGTGTTGGGCAATATACTAAAAAATAGCAACTAATTACAGTTACTAGTTATTTCTTTTCAAAAGTAATTGAGTTACTTTACCAATTACTGAATGATTAAAGTAATTAGTTACTTGGAAAAGTAACTTTCATGTTACTTTTAAATGCATCATCTTGCGCACATAGCAAGATAATTTAATTAATGGATTACTTTACAGGCTTATTAATGTCAGTCTGAAAACAGAAAGCTTTTAGAACATGTTCAGTCTTCCTTGAGAGCTCTTATTGTGGGAAAAATCTGAAGAAAATCAACATGAAATCACCAGTAATTTCCTCATTTTGGAGTGAGAAATAGGGTTTGTGGAGGGAAAAAGAGTGAGACTCACTCCAAAGAGTTGGCAACACTCCATACAGCTGTCTATGTTTAACTTACCTTGATGATGTGGCTTTAACCCCTTGCACTCTGGTCAATTTCCCTAAAAACACCAAAAAATAACGTGCCCAAAGTAAATCAAAAGCTGTTCTTCAACCCTTTGTAGCATCTTCATGGGGTTGGTCTCATTTAAAAGAAAACACTTTGAATGTTTTGGCAAAACAGTCACAATCTCTCTAAGTGCTCCGGCCACTAAGTAACAGTCATCTAAACATAGTGAACTTGAAGAAAATAAAGTTCGCCTGGGTGTTTTTTTGGATACAAATGCTTGCAAATAACACACAGCTTCAGATCCGGGCTGGAAAATGCAACAGAAATGTAGAACCAAGTGTTATCCAGCTGAGGTCAAAATTTTGTAACAATACCACAAAAAATGAATATATTACACAGCTTTGTTCTCAGGTTGTTCCCAGGCGTTTTTGAACTGTGCCAAATTGTGCCAAATGGCACAGTTTGGAAAAACGTCTAACTTTTGAATGATTCAATATAGAAGCTTCATCTTGGGCTATAATGAAAGGTGCCACTCAGGGCTGTGTGTGTGTGTGGGGGGTTGTCCCCCCCCCCCCGCTACAGAGGATGGACATCGCCCATTGCGCCGCGGTCACAGTGCGCTGCGGTCTACGACGCACAGCTGTAATTTACCAATCGGTCAAAAGTCATTTTTGATTACAGTTTTCAGGGATAAAGAATAATTTAGCTTGTAACACTTACCTGTTCACAACAGCAGCGTAGCTGGCAAACTTCTCTTCCTCATTGTCAGACGAACATGAAGCTGGTCTGCTTGTTACGGACTCGTGGTTCTGGTCTCGCGACCCGGTCAAACCATAATTCCATTATTGCGGTTTTGCACTTCCATGATTGCGGTTTTGGCGAATGATTTTTCAAAACAAATAAGAACAGTAGTTAGAAAAAAAGACTGGCGAACGCTTGTGCGTCACCCAGCCTTACATAAAACAGCTTTCGAACTTCTGTGCTTCAATTGGCTCGCTGCATTCGCAGCCGTTGGTAGGCGGGTCCTTCTTGCTAGGTTTTCAGTTATTGGTTCTTCAAGGTTTCAGAAACCCAATTCAAGGCTCTTATTAGTCGAATGAGAGGTCAATCACATCTAAACCAATCAAAGCACTCCTTTGGCTTTCTGTTCGCGGCTGTGTCTGTAGTGGAAGAAAGGAAATGCAGGTTTTTGGGGGTTTTTTTCAGTGTGTCCTAGGACGCAGAGACATGCCCGTCCGCGGTACACAGAAGTGCAACAGGTTAATCTGATGTGAAGTGATCCAAAGAAAATGTCCATTATCCACAGTTCAAATGTCTGCTGAGACAGAGGCATGATCCAGTCCCTCAAATTCCTTTTGGAGATCAAAATCCATTTTTGAATAATCTTTATCCAGGTAGCAAGTACAGTGGTGTGAAAAAGTGTTTGCCCCCTTCATGATTTTTCTTTTTTTTGTGTGTGTTTGTCACACAATTGTTTCAGATCATCAAACAAATTTAAATATTAGACAAAAATAACACAAGTAAACACAAACTGCAGTTTTTAATTGAAGGTGTTTATTAAGGGTAAAAAAAAATCCATACCTACATGGCCCTGTCTTAAAAAGTGATTGCCCCTCTGTTAAAACATACATTAACTGTGATTTATCACATCTTTTGAAAGCTGAGTTCAATTTTCTAGCCATTTCTAAAGCATTGGGACTCCAGTGAATCACAGTGAGAGAAATTATCCCCAAATGGTAAAAACATGGAACAGTGGTGAACCTTTCCAGGAGTGGCCGACTGACTAAAATTACTAAGAGCGCAGTGACGACTCATCCAAGAGGTCACAAAAGATGCCACAACAATATCCAAAGAACTGCAGGCCTCACTCGCCTCAGTTAAGGTTCATGCTCCACCATAAGAAAGAGACTGGGCAAAAATGGCTTGCAGGGCGGAGTTCCAAGACAATAACCACTGCTGAGCAAAAAGAACATAAAGGCTCGTCTCAGTTTTGCCAGAAAAAATCTTAATGATCTCCAAGACTTTTTGGAAAATACTCTGTGGACTGACGATACAAAAGTTGTACGTTTTGGAAGGTGTGTGTCCCATTACATCTGGCAGAAAAGTAACACAGCATTTTAGAAAAGGAATATTAAGATAAGATAAGATAAGATAAGCCTTTATTAGTCCCACAACGGGGAAATTCCAGGATTGCAACAGCACAGGGATAGCAACACTCAGAGCATCAAAAGAGAGAGGAAGGGGAAAAAAAAAACTCGGAATCGAGCCGCTGTTGCAAAAGGCAGCCGACTGGTGTGGCGCCGAGAGACTATTAACAGTGGTATACAAACGTTATAAAAATTACCTCGATAAATCAGTGTGTTAAGTATAATTTTAAAAAATGAACTTATGATATAATGCTGTTTACACTGAAATGAGCTGCCTTCATATTCTTCCTCCTCATCTTGTACAAGTGTAAAAAATAATTTTCATATGATAAGTTGATATATTAATTATCCTTAGAGGCCTAGTGAATTTACACTGAAACGATAATTAAACTGGACGTCTGTCGTAAGCTAGTCATGCTACAGCAGAGCGACGCCGCTCAGTTCAAACCAGACCACGCTTCCTCAATGTCAGCCATCTTTAACAGTTGTCAACGTGTCGTCAGTGAGGTTACACAGCTTCTCTTCAAATGCACAATTGCAAAAACCCCACTTTATAATCTATATTATTCCCATAAAAAATAAGATTTAATTTATAGCAATAATGTAAAATGAATCTCATCTCCCATCTGTTGACGCCGTTAACATCTGTATGTACACAAAAAAAATAGAGTAAACTGATGCTACAGTCTCTTTTTGTTACAGTACACTTTTCTTCTGCTAACACTGAATGGACCAATCGGTGCACTTCTTTCAACAAACAACACAAAAGTCAATTTTAAAAAATGTGCTAAAAACTCTCCACTAGCATTAATATATTAATAATTTATCTTATAGTTTGATTTTAGCTTCCGCCATCCAAACTCCTGATTATAGCTAGCTCGACTCCACCTTGTCCCTTTTCGCTCCCTGAAGACCAACACTTCCTGACATCGCTGAGATCCCCGCACTTAAATTAAAAAAACAAAAAAAAAACAAAAAACAGGAGCAGTTTACGACGGCAAGCCATTGGTCCTTTAAATACTGTTCAGTACTGGAATGTTTTTAGACTAATACCTGATACGAGTAAGTGAGCCATTAAAAAATACAAACAAGAATAAAAACTCCTTCTGGACACAATAAATAGCTATCCTTCATATAGTGCAGTAATACAGTACTCACACTACACCTACAGTAATTGCACATGCAACTGCCCCCCCCCCCCGCTGCCATCTTTATCATTCCCGTCACTTCCTATTTCCAAAATCAAATTTCCAAAGTCTGTTCTGGGACTTCCCTGCAGCTAAAACCAAGGGGTTCCCAGCATGGAGCCCTGGGGGATGCCATCCCATGCTGAGGCAGAGCTTGCAGTCCAAGGCGAAATGATCTGGGTTACAGGTAGTTTGGTTAATTCCAGTTAATAACACGAGCAGTAACATCTCTACAATTCCTTCTCCTCCATCATCAGATACTCTGCACTGGTCGTCAGAAGTCGTATCAGTTTCAGTCATGGCGAAGACTCTCGCGGCGTCCATGCTGGAATGATCCTTGGGTTGTTAATGGTGGTGTCTGTTGCTCCACCCTCCCCCAGCGCTCCTACAGGTCTCCATCTGAAGGCGGCAGACACAGCTTGTAGAGCCTTGGAGCTGCTGAAGGCATCTGGTCCATCACCTTCAGGTTCTTGGCAGAGAGCTCCACCCGTGCTCCCTGTTTCCTCATGAGGTCCATGGTCTGCATGATGCAGCGTGGCATCAAGCCATGGTTCCGGGCCAGGATCATGGCCTGCTCCAGGGTCACGGTCAAGGTACACCTCTGCATGCCGGTGCCACACAGGGTGACGTGGCAGGCCCCCAGGCGATTGCACAGCTCCGAGGACACACACAGCACGCTGACGCCCGATGGGTGGCCCTGGGCAGCGGGGCGGACGTTGACATAGGACTGCATCAGTCTGCACAGGTCGTCCAGAGTGTTGAGAGGACGCAGCAGCTGGTCTATCTTCATGGCCGTGGTGTTGGAGTCAGTGGGGAGGTTGGACTTCTCCAGGTAGAAGGCCCTGAGTCTGCGGTAGTACACCTTCACCTTCTCCAGGGACACGGCGTTGGTGCGCTGCTGGAACTCCTCCATGGAGGACAGGTCCTGAGGACAGACGCCGTCTGGACGCTCCAGAGCTCTGGTGAAGAGGACGGTGTGGATCTTCAGACTTCCTCCATTCTGCAGCCTGCTGGGCAGCTCGCTGAAGTGACAGCTGTCCAGGAACAGGGTGACCCTCAGGGCGTGTCTGCTGCCTTCCACCTGGTACCACACCGGCGTGTTTGCCACTAGATACTCGTCATCCAGTTGCCTGAAGAACACAGTGACTTTGTCCAGGTCCAACAGGGCAGCCTTGGTGTCCTCCAGCATGGTGCGCTCCTCCTTCACATGTGGTGCCAGCGTGGACTGAAAGTGCATCAGAACCCCGATAACAGAGATCTGCTCCAACCACTTGCGGCTCGTCTCCCTGCTGTCCTCCTGGTACTCACCGGCGTTGTTGAAGCGCGACCTCAGCGCCATCAGCAGCTGCTCGGCCAGTGTGCACAGGGCGCCTGTCGCTGCCTGGCAGAAAATCACATCCCGCCGCAGCTGAAGGGACGTGTCTGTACACTTGAGCAGAGCCAGAAGCAGCTGGTTCTTCCCGTCATCCACAAATCTCTGCAGGCTGTCCACCAGAGTTTTGATGGAGGTGGGAAGGTTCCACGGGTCCTCCTGGATGTTCTTGTGGATGACGCATCGACCGCGGACCGTCCAGTCCTCTGTCTGCCTGAACTCTGGCTGCCCGTGGTCGGAGTAGAAGTGTTTGGTCTCCTCACAGGCTTTGGTCATGACGGCTCCTTTCAGGAGGCTGTTGATGGAGTCCACCTGGTTGAAAAGGTGCTCCAGGCAGCCGTGGAGTTTGTCCTGTTTGTCTGAGGAGATCCTCATGTCACACGGCAGCTCGTCTCCTGACCCCATCTCATCACTGCCCAGGTAGGAGCTGTTACTCCTCACACTCGTATAGGACAGGACTGAGTCTCTGTTGCTGTTACACTCACTGTAGGAGTCTCTGTAGCTCATGGTGTCGTGGCCCGAGTCCTCCTGGTCCTCCTCAGTCACTTTGAAGCAGACTCTCTTGATGCCGCCCTGCTCCGCCTTGTCCTGGTCACATCCGTCCTCGCAGGACGCCATCGAAGGCGACGGGTTCTCCTCATCGACCGGCGGCTTTCCGCCCCCCTGCAGCTGTGTAGGCTCAGTGATGGAGGACAGTAGCACGTCTATCTGGGCGACGTACTGCCTCATTTCCCTCACGGCAACGTCCAGGCGGCTGTACAGGTAAACGTAGGCATCCTGCGTCTCTGTGTCCTCCTGTTTGAGCAGGAAACTCAGACCGCTGTCGCCATGGCAACTCCGGCGGCCGTTCATCATGCCCTGGCCCCCGTCTGACGTCATGTCCCCACTGTCGGACTCGTCTCCCTCCAGGCCCGAACACCTCCAGGACGGGGCGCCCATGCTGGTCATGCAGTGCTGAGTGTGTGACATGGGGTTGAGCTGGGCTTGGTCGGGGTCCAGACCGATGATTGAGTTTTTACGGCCAAAGCGGATGCTGAATGTCCTGCCGGCAGATGTGGTGCTTTTGGGGTAGGAGACCTGCATCAGGTTGACGTGACAGTTGGTGGGAACGAAGTCCATGCAGCCCAGAGGGTGGGGGCTGCCACCAGCCTGTCTGAAGGAGGGACACACCTTGTTTCTCAGCTCCTCAGAAAACTGCTGGTAGCTGCTAATGCGGCGTCTGATGCTCTCCAGCTTGGCGTCACAGATCTGTCTGAACTCCAGCTGAGGCATGGTGACCACGCGGTCGCTCTGGGAAATCAGGAGGCTGCAGTTCTGGACAAAGAGGCTGTCGTCTGCACAGAACGCCTCCAGGATCTTAGCAGAGAGGCTGAAGCAGCTTTTGGGCTCCACGATCTTCTCCAGGACATGACTCTTGATGCCAGCGGTGCTGACGTACTCGTAGACGACGGCGTGCTCCAGCTGGACGTTGTCCACCGTCAGGCTGACCAGAGGCAGGTCGTCAGAGAGGGAGAGGTGGCCCAGCTCGTAGTCTCTTCCGTTGGTGCTGTTCTCCTCCTCGTGTTCAGAGCCATTCTCCACTGGATGACATTTGAATGGGCTCTCCTCCTCCTGCTCCTCCTCCTTCTCTCCTCCTCCTCTCCATCGCTCTTCCACGTCCTCAAAGGCCCGGTACACCCAGTGACACACTTTCAGAGGCTCCTGATGGGTGTAGTGCGCAGTGAAGTGCTCCAGGACCTCCTCGTAGTTGCCATGGTTGACGTTGCTGCCGTTCACCTTCAGGATTACCTGACCGGGCTGAAGACCCGCTGCCGCTGCCTCCCAGCCTTTCCTGGTGGCATGGACGTGAGGCGGGGCAGAGCCACACAGTCTGAAGGAGAGGCTGTCTGGGTTGTCGGGGATCTTCACGATCTCTTTAGCCTTCGTGGCCACCAGCAGCCTCAGTGAGCGCCGGGCGCAGAAGGCCTGGCTGATTATGGTCTGGACCTCGGAGAGCGGCCTGAGGAACAGCAGGTCCTCGTTGATGGTAAAGATCTTCCTGCCCACCTGCAGCCCGGCCATCTCAGCGTGTGAGCCCCTGGTAACAGACTTCACCACAATGGCCTTGTTCTTCTCCTCGATCTCAAAGCCGTAGTCGTCCTCCTCGGGGTGAATCACCAGAGACTTGGCCAAGATGTTCTCGATGAGTTTGAAGTCGTTCCTCTGCAGTTGTTTGGTTTTGGTCCCCGTTCCCTCCGTTTCCTCGTCTGCGTAAAAGCGGAAGAACTGGGACTCATCTTTAAACTCACTCTTCTCCAGCACGTGGTGCATGAAGCCGTTGTTACACAGACCCACTCCCAGCATCACGGCATCCTCTCTGGTGGAGCAGTCACCCTGTGACAGGAGCCAGTCCACTAGTTTGCTGGCAGGAACCACAGATTTAAAGGTTTTCAGGTGGTGGTCTCTGTCCTTGACGACAGGCATGTAGAGGCTGTGGAGGCGGCAGTACAGCCTGACGCCCTTCGACATGATGTCCTCCATCTCGCTGCGGGCCTTGTAGGTGCCGTCGTCGTAGCGGAAGCGGTACAACACCTGCTCGTTCTTGAATTGGTGTTTGTCCGACACGTGGTGGATGATGCCGTTCTCCAGTAAAGCCTGGCCCAGGTTGACGCCTTCGTCGGGTTTGCTGATCTCTCCGCAATCCAACAGCCACGACACAAACTCATTTCCCATGAAGCACTTGGGCACGATGCTCAGCTTCCTGCGCCGGTCCTTGATCAGGTGGCGGCTCTTGGTCATCATCATGTGGTAGAGCTTCTCGCCCTTCTCTGCAATCATCATGTAGGCGTCCCGCTCCATTCCCAGCTTCAGACTCTCTCTCTGCTCCCGTTCTCTCAGGATGGCATCCAGCCACTTCTGCTTGTCCTCAGTGTTTTTCGCCATGCAGACGAACCACTTGTTTTTGGCCGTGTTGTGGATCTTCCAGCCGTTGGTCACTGTGTAGTTGTTACTGTGATAGTCAGCTGTTCCGTCCTCCACGTTCTCCACCTCCATCACCTCCGTGTTAATGCGGCCCCTGAACACGTACTGGGGCCCGTTGATGGACTTGGTCCTCTTGGTCGACTTCTTTCCTGAAACCCTGGACTTCCTCTTGCAGTAGACCAGCAGGTTGTCGAACAGGAAGAAGACACGCTCCTGGATGTTTCCCGCTGAAATCTTCAGCAGGTTGCCGTGAAGCAGCAGGTCCGTGCAGATGTCCGTCAGGTTGGTGCCCTCCCAGCCCTCGATGTGGGACTGCAGCTGCTCCAGGGCCTCCAGCTTCTCCATCTGCCTCTTGGTCTCGTTGATGTTGGAGCAGACGGCCTTCATGGCCTGCAGAGCCGCCTCCACCGCCGCGTGGTCCGTGTGCTTCTGAGGAGTCCTCTTCAGCAGCTCCTTCAGCAGCAACGGATACTTGCAGATCCTCTGGATGGGTGTGAGCAGGTAGCCCTCCAGGGGAATATCTGTGCTCTTCTTCCCTCCCAGTAGCATACAGTGCAGCAGGAAGGTCCTGATGTGGGGGATCTTGTTCAGCTCCATGAGGAGTCGCAAAGCCTTCTCGTGGTTACTACAGTACTCGCCATAGACGGAGAAACTGTCCTTAAACTGGAGGAAGACGTGTCCCAGTGCATGATGGGGTTGGGGTTCAGGCTGCAGAGCGCCCTCCACCGTAGACAGAACCTCTCTGTGCAGCTCCAGGATGTCCTCGATGTTTGAGAAGAGAATCTTGACGTGCTCGGGTGAGAGACACTGTTGGTCATCAGCGGTTTGTCTGATCCGATGCAAGAATGCGGACTGCAGGAACAGCAGAGTCCGGACGTAGTCCCGCTCCGTGTTCAGGATCTCATTTAGGACGCAGAGCCGGAGCCGCTGCTGTCGCTCCGAGTCCTTCACGGCGCCGCGGGTCTCGTGAACTCCGTCCTCCTCCTCCATGCTGGGGGTGGGGGGTGAGTGGGGGACTCGGCTCCCCACGGAGAAAATTAACAAAGGTAATCCAAGAGAAAGAGAATCCACGCTGCTGTCGGGATCTCTGAGTCAGTCCATGGCGCAGAAGGTTTCCACGGAAATTTACGCACCGGAGAGTCCGGGGAAAGTTGGGGAGAAGAGGCCAGAGAGGAGGTGAACGGCTGAAGCAGCTCCTGCCCGACTGAATATTATACCAACAGTAAAATATGGTGGTGGTAGTGTGATGGTCTGGGGCTGTTTTGCTGCTTCAGGACCTGGAAGACGTGCTGTGGTAAATGGAACCATTAATTCTGCTGTCTACCAAAAAATCCTGAAGGAGAGTGTCTGGCCATCTGTTCATGACCTCAAGCTGAAGCACACTTGGGTTCTGCAGCACGACAATGATACAAAACACAACAGAAAGTTCACATCTTAATGGCTTAAGAAAAACAAAAGGAAGACTTCTGTCATGAACTCCTCGTTCGCTTTTCCACAGCGCATGGAGGAGGGGGAAAAAGATGAGGATTTAGGCACAGGGTTACACCACACACACATTTATTGAGTTCCACACACTGATAAACAGTTACAGTGTCTACAAATCACAATGGCTCAGAAGTCCTCTAGGCCGCTCAACAGTCAGAGGTGAGAATACTGGGGAAAACACACACACAGATTATACTCACATGACTGGAATCTGTCCGAGTAAGTCCAAAAGCACCGAGTGACATAGTCCTTTAGACGTGACTTCATACGATGAACGATGACCGTTAATTAAGTACAATGACCCAGCAATGCATGACTGGAAAAAGGCTCCTTAAGTACATGCATTGCTGGATCCACAAATTGAGCACACCTGGGCAAGGAGTGGGGAGATGGCACACGGGAGAGGGAACAGCTGGCAGTAATAGAGAGGGGGCTTGGTCCGACCGGCAGACAGTTAGACAGGGCTCACTCCCGCGTGAGCCCAAGAGGCTGCCTCACTGCTGCTGGCCAGAAAGCAGTGGCTATGGGTACGGCAGAGCACACAGAAAAACATATTAAAATACATACAACATGGCACATACCCACAGACAGGCCAGGTCCGAGCCGGGGGAACCCAAGCCAGCTCGGTTCCTTACAACTTTGGAATGGCCTAATCAAAGTCCTGACCTGAATCTGATTGAAATGCTGTGGCATGACCTTAAAAAAGTGGTTCATGCTCGAAAGCCCTCCAATGTGGTGGAATTACAACAATTCTGCAAAGATGAGTGGGCCAAAATTCCTCCACAGTGCTTTAAAAGACTCATTGCCAGTTATTGCAAATGCTTGATTGCAGTTGTTGCTGCTAAGGGTGGCCCAACCAGTTATTTGGTTTAGGGGGCAATCACCTTTTCACAAAGGGCCATGCAGGTTTGGATTTTTTTTCCCTTAATGATAAACACCTTCATTTAAAAACTCCATTTTGTGTTTACTTATGTTATCTTTGTCTAATATTTAAATTTGTTTGATGATCTGAAACATTTAAGTGTGACAAGCATACAGAAAAATGAGAAATCAGGAAGGGGACAAACACTTTTTCACACCACTGTAAATGTGTTTTAACTTCAGTGGCTCACAGTCTCAACTGTATGATGGAAAGTCACTGCTGACATCATGTCTTCAGTCTATAACAACGCATTCTAGCAATCAGCCAGTTTAATTTGTTCTGGGTCACAAACAGTCCATATGCATACCTGTGCTTGAAACCCAGTCGTGGGTGTTCAGAATACAGTAGGTCCATTAACACGGTGTTAGTTGGTAGCATCGCTAGCCGTTACTTTGCACTAGCTTTGTAGGAGCTTGTTGCCATTTTCAGGCGCTTCTGAAAATTGCAGTACATCTCATCTGGCACTTAATTTGTAACCCACCAATATGCTTTTGTCCTTAACCGTGACAAAGGAAAAATAATCTGTCTGTTTCAACAAAAACAAAGTAGCTTCATCTTTTCCCCTGCTCAGTAGTGAAGACTCAGGCTCTTTGCAACAGGTCACATTGACTGAC
Source organism: Pholidichthys leucotaenia (assembly GCA_020510985.1). Taxonomy (NCBI): domain Eukaryota; kingdom Metazoa; phylum Chordata; class Actinopteri; order Cichliformes; family Pholidichthyidae; genus Pholidichthys; species Pholidichthys leucotaenia. The sequence continues at coordinate 326,241,924 of CM035840.1, read as the reverse complement.
GGCTCATCTCAGCTATGGTAGGGTCAGTTTGTATATTCATTTATTTGCACTAAAAATATCTATGCATATTAATAAAATGAGTAACGCATCTGATCAAATTTCAGTAACTAACACATTACTGAATTTTTAAACAGTAATTTCATTACACAACAAATTACCCCAAAGGTAGTGGTGCTACAGTAACTCCCAATACTAATTACGACTATGGTCAGCTAAATATTTGTATTATGTACGAAGGGTAGGTGCATTTGAACCGCTGATTCTGCCTACACCCTTTTGGTTTGAAATATGGTTTTTCTTTCAATTTTTTGCCTTTGTTTTTGGAAGGAAGTAAAAAAAAAGCTTGCCTTGCTATGATCAAACAAATGAGATGGAATGAAGTTTTTTGTGTTTTTTTTTTAAATTGCAGATCATGATTCAGATCTTCAACATATTCAAACTGCGTATTGTGGGGCACCTGAAGTTTTCATTTTATCTGTTATTTTGAGAGACCAAATTAAAAACGAGTACATTTATTTTGACTTAATGTTTCAACGTACAAAGATTTCTGTTTTTGCCATTTAAAACACATGATTATTTTAAAAAAAATCTGTTTGTGTTTCAATGTATTAAAAAAAAAACATTTGTGCCAAAAAAATGTGTAATCATTAATCTAAAAAAAATGAAAAAAAAAATATTTTCCCCTTCATTTGTTTTAATAAGCAAGTTACTGAAATCAAGAGGTGCACGACCAGCCAAAGTGACACAAAAGCACAGTGTGCGACATCAGTCATGACGTCACTTCTGGTGTGTGAAGTCGTTCATGAAGACCTGTGCATCAAGTACAGGCAGGCCTTTACATTTTCAACAAAAATTTCTATCTCAGATTTATTGATTATACATTTAAAATTATCCTTAAAAAAATCATCATCTTACTCCAGCAGAACACCACATCTAGCTCTCAATACACTAAATTAAAGTTGAAATAGTGTTTGGGTACCAAACTGTGACCTTACCTCCTCTATTCGTGCCTGCCTCTCTTTCTCATATTGCTTCCTCTGACCTTCATTCTTCTCCTCTGCTTCCTTCTTCTTCCTGTCAGCCTCCATCTTTCTTTGGTCAGCCAGATGGACAATGGAAGCTTCACTCTTGGCCTTTTCCTGCATGACATGTTTTTTTTTTTAATCTATTGTAGGGTGAATTGCCTATAAAAATATTTGTCATAAGGTACAGGAATTATTTATTTTATTTAATAGTGGGTGTGAAAGGGGGCGGAGTTAAACCCTCACTTCTACACCTGCTAAATTAAATAAAAGCACTCGTAAAAGGGGGCACCAGTCCTAACGGACAATGATATTAACTTTAATTTTAATTAATTTTGTGCCTTAAATTACTTAATGAATCAGTCTCAAAGTTTCAGTGAGTTTTTGTCCTGCCGTGATTAGGAAACCTGTATATGCGAAAGGAAAACGCTTCAACTGCTCTCATTCACTCTTTTATTAAATTCATTCAGGTTACATGACATGGCGTTCAAATGATGAATAAACAGATTCAGATGATCACAGCGTAATATATCACATCAACTGATATTGGGTTCCTGAACATAAAATCCAGCGTTACACCTCTGTATAACCAAGGAGAAACTAGACTTATGTTTCAACAGTAAATGAGGCTGGAATGTTTTAACAAAACAACGCAATTTTATGGGGAAAATTCATAAGCTAATTATCTAAAAATGACTCCTGAATTAATCTACAAAAATTTACAGGCAGTTACTTAAAAATGACTAAGAGTTTTCCTTCAGTTTACAGTTCCATCCTGCGGCTGAGAGACTAATTGAGCCCTGAAATACGGGCCATATTCAACTGTAATTTAATTGTTAGGACATCACGTTTTAACCCAGGAGATAGGAGAAATAAAAGTTTCACTCACACACAGCCGTAGGTCCAAGTTTCCGCGGGTCGGTACCGCTGAGTTGGGAGTTAGGACGTCGGAGGAAGCGGCTGCTGCGATGCCTCCTCACAGCCGTGGGAGTGTAAACTCAGCTGGGGGCTCTCCAGACAATGGCAGCAGTGGGTGGTCTGCCACAGAGCGGCGTGACAAGTCCTTTGAAAAGAGTCCAAATTTGTGGTCTCTTGTAGCGGGATCGACCCAAAAACTGAAGGAAAATCTTCTCAGTCTCTGTTCACTTTAAACTAGGCAAATTAAAGGTCCACTTTAATGGCGTGAAAAGTCATGAAAAAAAAATGTTAGAAAAACATTTACTAGGATAAGAATGGCTTCTGAGGTGAAGGAAAAAGTTTGAGAATTTGATTCTCTAAAAGGGACGAGCTCTAAAGAAAAATGGTTTCTCCTCAGTGACCAGAATATAAGGAAAGACTTGACAAACACACAGAGAATAAAATAAAACTTCACAGGGCCTTGAAACGGTGGAATAAAATCTTCTTCTGAGATCTAGATTACTATTCTGCTTCCTTAATCTTAATTTAGTTCCTAATCCTTCTCAAAATCTCTTTCTTTCTTCTTTCTGTGTTTCTAATTCTCAATTCTATTTCTAGCTAATCTTCTTGCCTGTTCTTTGTCTACCCTTTTTCTTCTGTTTCTTAACTTTGCTGATCTCTGACTAAACTCAAATCTAACTTCTCTTTAAAGTTACCTCGCCGGGTCGTAAAACTGATGATGTAGTCGCAAGACTGACCAATCGGCTTTTTCAGAAGCAGTTTGAAATGGCTGCTATCCAATGTGAGAACACTTCTTTGTTTGAGAGCAGCCAATCAAATGAAGACACCATCCCATGAAATTTCAGAGGGAAAATCAACACTCAGTCAGTTCTTATGAAATAAATGCTCAATATAAAATCTAACTAAATTAAATGACTTGGCTAATATATGGTGATCATGCATTTATACCATTACTCCAATAACACTCATGAATATAACATTTCTTATACATAATTATAATACATGCATTCACATTTAGATCAAGATTAGAACAGCAAAACATGCAGCAAACCATGGTTGGTGATAAAAGAGGGATGATTTTCAGTGTCCTTAGGATCCAGAGGATAAGCTGAAAGAAACTTAATGTTTAGAGCAAATTAAAAGTCATCCTACATACTGAAAACACATTCCGTAGGTATCCGCTAGGAGGTACTGTTGAGCTGTAGATGATTTCCTTTAGTATCTGGGCGAAGGTACCTGGACAGCATCGGCTATAAACCCGTCAGATTAAGTGGTTTATGACTCTTTTAAGAACATTGGTTTCCTGTGAAAAGGTACGTTGTCAAATGCAGTATTCACGTTGAGAGGTCTGGTCTCCTGAGTTTTATGTTCCTTTGAGCCTTTAAAAGCAAATTCTGATCCTTACAATCTCTGCAAGAGGCAACTGTTTACATTGGGGTCCTGGGAAAGCAAGCATCTTTGGTCAGGCCTGAAAGAGGCCTGGCATGAGTCGACATAAAAGCCAGTGATATTCCTGAAAAGGCAGAAAAGTGATATTCCTGTGTAATGAATAAATGAAATTCCTGTAAACTGAAGAGAAGTGATCTTGTGTCTTGGTTTTGAGGAGAGGATGATGCTACACTATTTACACAAGCAACATTCAATTCAATTCAATTCAGCTTCATTTATACTGCGCCACATCACAACAGAGGCCGTCTCATGGTGCCAGAGTGCAGAGAAAAACCCCACAGTCTCAGAAAAACCCAGCAATCAGACGATCCCCTATGAGCAAGCACTAAGCAACAGTGGAGAGGAAAAACTCTCATTTGGCAGGAAGAAACCTCTAGCAGAACCAGGCTCAGGGAGGGGCAGTCATCTGCTGCGACTGGCTGGGGGTGAGGGGATAGGGAGGATGGAGGGGGCAGACATAAAAACATAACAGTATGGTGCCAAGTACATTATTGGCGGTCAACCAGCAGTATGGATCAAATAACAGCAGAACAAAAGTGGGGATAAAAGACACAAGATCCCTCCTTAAACGTAAGCTATATTATAAAAGAAGGATTTTAGCCTGTTCTTAAAAACAGAGACCGAGTCTGACTCCCGGACCCAGAGTGGTAACTGGTTCCAGAGAGAAGGAGCTTGGTAGCAGAAGGCTCTGCCTCCCACTGTACTTTTGGAGATTCTGGGCACCACAAGTAAGCCAGCATTTTGGGAGCGTAATGCTCTATTAGGATGGTAAGGTAATATCAGATCTTTTATATATTGGGGGGCCTGATTATTAAGAGCTTTGAAAGTAAGAAGAAGGGTTTTAAACTTGATTCTAAATTCTATGGGAAGCCAATGAAGGGAAGACAGAACCGGAGAGATATGATCTCTTTTTCTAGAACCAGTTAAAACTCTAGCAGCAGCATTTTGAATCAACTGAAGATTTTTTAAAGATACTTTAGGACAACCAGATAATAACGAATTACAATAATCTAATCGAGAGCTGACAAAGGCGTGAATCAGTTTCTCAGCATCATTTAGAGACAAAATGCTCCTGATCTTGGCAATATTGTGCAGATGATAGAAGGCAGTCTTAGAAACAATTTTAATATGTGAATTAAAGGACAAATCTTGATCAAAAATAACTCCAAGGTTCCTCACAGAACTATTCAAAGTGAGAGTGGCGGCATCTAAATTAAAGGCATAATGTCATGACGGCCGCTGGGCCGTCATCTGTCTCATCAGCTCCAGCTGCGCACAGACCAGCAGGTGCCAATCAGCGGCTGTTAAAAGCCAGCGTCGCTGATAGCCCTGCATGGAGTCGTCTGTCTTCCTCGTCTGAGTATGAGCCAGAGCTTCGTTCTATAGCCAAGCCAAGAATGTCTCGACAAGACCAGCCACGTAAGAATACTCTCTGTTATTCAACGCCAAATCTCAACCCCTGTGCACAGGTGGACCTCCCAGGCGGCGGACCAGCTTCCCCAACCGACGGGGAATCTCCCTCTCCTTCTCGGAGCTCCTCCTTACCACCACAGCTACGGGCACTACCATCACCACAGCTGCAGGTACCGTTACCTTCACAGCTACAGGAGCCATCTTCACCTCAGCTACGAACACTATCACCTTCACGGCTACGGGAGCAGTCACTGTCACAGCTGCAGGTATAATTATCACCTTCGCCTAAACCATCACCTCAGCTACAGGAGCAACCTTCACCACAGCTACGAGCACAAGCACCACCACATCACACGGACACTTGGAGTCAGCAAGATACAACCTGTGGTTTCCTCAAGTAAGCCTCACACCTGTAATTGTCCATTGTCACTGAACAGCCTTAACGGTCTCTGCTTGTGTGTTCCAGGGTTGCCAGGTCGTCATCTGAATTGCTCAGCTCCAGTGACCAGACTGCCATATCTGCACTCACACACGCACTACACTCTCTCACTATTAATAAAGAATAATTGTTTGTATCTGCCCGTGTCTGTGTCTGTCTCCTGGGTCCTGAAAAATGTCAGTACGACTCCGTCACGTTGACCCAGCGGACAGCACACTGTCGCGCAGATTTAACACCCTTAGCGCCCGGGTAGATATGCTTTCACACCAGCAGACAGTTATTCTCAATCAACTCACTCAAATTAACGGTTGGCTGGATCGCCTGGAGGGACACCAGGCATTTCCCCCGGTTGCTAGCGTTTCAACCCCTGCAGGTTTAGCGCCAAGTCAAGCTAACACCATATTTACATCTCGCCTCACCCCTGTGGCAACTCCTGCCCGTTTTAGTGGTAAACTCGGGGAAGCTCGCGGGTTTATTTTACAATGCGAGTCAGTTTTTCTCCGGGTTCCGGGAGACTTCGCCATAGATTCAAGCAAAATAGGATATATCATCAACCTGTTAGTGGGTAGAGCCTTAGACTGGGCATATACAGTGATGGCGAAACCAGGTTATCCTATGTTGACTTACCAGCAGTTCGTGGCGGAGTTTATGTTCGTGTTTGACCACTCAGATAGGGGTGCGGGGTTGACTGAACGGCTGATGAGCCTGCAGCAGGGCACTAGATCAGCTGCTGACGATGCTATTGATTTCCGGGTCCTTGCTGCCGGGATTGGGTGGGGGTAACCGGCACTTTGCGGTATTTTCCTCTGCAGTCTCAACGCGGAGTTAAGGGACGAGTTAGCGGCATGAGACAAACCTGATAATTTAGGAGAGCTAATTGCCCTTGCCATAAGCTTAGACAGTAAGTTAAGGGAACGAGCGGCTGAACAGCGGTCTACTTCCCGTCCTGTTAAGCCCCGCCCTCGTTCCACTAGCTCTCCCCTGCTCGCTCTTCCGGCGTCAGAGGAGCTTCCAGACCAAGAGGCAATGGTAATAGGCCAATCTAAAGTGTCAGCGGCTGAGAGACAGCGCCGCAGGGATCTAGGCCTTTGTTTTTACTGTGGGAAGGAGTTGCATGGGGTTTTTGAGTGCCCTAGTCGGTTAAAAGGGAAGGTCCGTGGATCACAGTAGGGGGATTCACGGACATGGACCTAGAAAAACCCCTCACGAGCTTCTGTATACCCATTAGACTCATCCACAAACACACAGAACACTCCACGCTAGCCCTAGTAGACTCAGGAGCTGAGCAGAACTTTGTTTCCAGAGACCTGGCAACCCAGATGGGCCTCAGCTGTCAGCCTCTGGATCCACCTGTCAAGCTCATCACTTTGTCCAAGGCGTCACTAACCATCGTAGCCTATCAGATGGCCCCAGTGTCCGTGATCGTCTCAGGTAATCACAGGGAGGAGATTAGGTTTTTGATCCTGCCTGTCTCTTCTTCGCCTGTCATCCTGGGTTATCCCTGGCTTCGGCTTCATAACCCCACCATCGACTGGCAGGGAGGGAGTATTACAGCGTGGAGTACTTTCTGTTTAAGTGCCTGTCTTCAATCTGCGGCATGTGCCCCATCTGTCAAGGTGCCTCCTCCTTCGACGTCACCTCAGGAGCTGTCCAAGGTACCAGAGGTTTACCATGACCTGGGGTTAGTGTTTAGCAAGTCACGGGCGTTGTCTCTACCCCCCCATCGGCCGTACGACTGTGCTATTAATCTGAAGGCTGGGGCTCCCCTTCCTGCAAGCCGCCTGTACAGCCTGTCAGCCCCGGAGTGCGAGGCCATGGACACCTACATAAAGGAGTCCCTGGCCTCAGGTATCATCCGCCTGTCGTCCTCGGCCGTGGGGGACGGTTTCTTCTTTGTTGGGAAGAAGGACGGTTCGCTACGCCCTTGCATCGACTTCCGAGGGCTTAATGAAATCACGATAAAGGACAAATACACTCTGCCATTGATGAACACTGCTTTTGACTCCCTCCAGGGGGCGACCTGGTTTACTAAGTTGGATCTCCGGAACGCCTATCACCTGGTGCGCATCAGAGAGGGTGACGAGTGGAAGACGGCTTTCAGGACCCCAAGCGGCCATTTCGAGTATCTGGTAATGCCGTTTGGGTTGACCAACGCTCCGGCCGTCTTCCAGCGACTAATAAATGATGTTCTGCAGGACTTCCTTAATTCCTTTGTGTTTGTGTATTTTGACGACATACTGATCTTCTCCCGCACATTGGAGGAGCACCAGGTACACGTTCGCAGATTGTTACAGCGCCTCCTGGAGAATCAACTATTCGTCAAAGCAGAGAAATGCGAGTTTCACACAAACCAGACCTCCTTCCTTGGGTTCATCATCGCCCGGAACCAGGTGCTCCCCGACCCGGCCAAGGTTAAGGCAGCAGTGGATTGGCCCGCTCCGACCTCCAGGAAGCAGCTCCAGGGGTTCCTGGGTTTTGCCAGCTTTTATCGTCAGTTTGTGCCCATATTTTGGGAATATAGCTCGCCCTCTGACTGCGCTCACCTCCCCTAAGACCCCGTTTTGCTGGAGTGAGGAGGCAGCCAGAGCATTTGACAAATTAAAGGAAGAGTTTGCTTCGGCCCGTGTTCTCACTCAGGTGGACCCGAAGCTCCAGCGCTTGGTGGAAGTGGACGCCTCGGATTTGGGGGTGGGAGCGGTACTCTCCCAGCGTTCTCCTGAGGACGGCAAGATCCGACCATGTGCCTACTTCTCCCGTCGCCTGTCACCGGCGGAGAGGAACTACAGCATTGGAGACAGGGAACTGTTGGCGGTGAAGCTCACCCTGGAGGAATGGAGACACTGGCTGGAGGGGGCCGCTCAGCCGTTCGTTGTATGGACTGACCACCGTAACCTGGAGTACCTCCGGACGGCGAAGCGGCTGAACGCACGTCAGGCTCGTTGGTCCCGCTTCAACTTCTCCATCATCTATCGGCCGGGAAGCAAGAACGGGAAACCGGACACCCTCTCACGACAGTTCGAGGCACCATCTACCGAGGATCAGGATGCACCCATCTTACCACCCTCCTGTGTTGTGGGCGCTCTGTCCTGGGGTATCGTTACCAAAGTCCAGAGAGCGTTGAAGACGGAGCCAGATCCGGGGGGGGGGGGGGCAGGCCGCTTGTTTGTTCCACGCTCTATTCGGGGTCAGGTGATTGAGTGGGGTCACGCCTCCAAGCTGGCCTGTCATCCGGGAGTGAGCCGGACTGTGGACCTGCTCCAGAGGACCTTCTAGTGGCCAGGGCTGCGGAAGGACGTGGTGAGTTATATCCGGACTTGCGCTCAATGCGCCACAGGGAAGACGGCATCATCTCCCCCGGCGGGTCTGTTACATCCTGTTACTGCCCGTCCCTTCCCGCCCTTGGTCTCATGTGGCCATGGATTTTGTGACTGGTTTACCCCCCTCAGATAACTTCACCACTGTATTGACTATTGTGGACCGTTTTTCGAAGGCGGCCCATTTTGTGCCCCTTCGGGGTTTGCCTTCGGCCCAGGAAATGGCGGACCTCCTTGTTCAGCATGTGGTCCGCCTCCACGGTATCCCCGCTGACATAGTGTCAGATCGGGGACCACAGTTCGTCTCTCAGTTCTGGAAGGCGTTCTGCTCGGCGCTGGGAGCCACAGCTAGCCTCTCTTCAGGATATCACCCACAGAGTAATGGCCAGTGTGAACGGGCTAACCAGGAGCTTGAGGCTGCGCTGCGCTGTGTCATCTCCTCCTGTTCGTCCTCTTGGAGCAAGCACCTTCCTTGGATAGAGTACGCCCATAATACCACGATCTCTACGGCCACGGGTGTCTCTCCTTTCAAGGCTTCATTTGGGTTCGATCCACCACTGTTCCCGGAGGAGGAGAAGGAGGTAGCAGTCCCGTCTGTCCAGGCCCACATTAGGCGCTGTCGGCGAGTATGGTCCATCGCCCGCAGGGCCCTTTTGAAGACCACTGAACGTAACATCCAGGTGGCCAACCGCCACAGGAGACCCACCCCGGACTACAAGGTGGGTCAGAAGGTTTGGTTATCCACCCGGAATATTGGTGTACCGGCCGAGAAGCGCAAGCTCACTAAGCGCTTCATTGGTCCTTACACCATTTCTCGTATTGTCAATCCTGTGTCTGTGCGCTTGTCTCTCCCCTCTTCCATGCGCATCTGCCCCACCTTTCATGTCTCCCAGGTTAAACCGTACATCTTGGACCCTCTGTGCCCGCCCCCTGCGGCGCCTGCCCCTCCAAGGATGATCAATGGCCATCCAGCTTGGGGGGTGACTGCCATTCTGGACGTTCGCAAGCAGGGTCGTGGTCTTCAGTATTTGGTGGACTGGGAGGGCTTTGGACCGGAGGATCGTTCTTGGATTCGCCCAGCGTTGATCTTGGATAAGCAGTTGATCCGCGACTTCCATCGGGCGAATCCAGGTAGAATTGGGCAGGTGCCTGGAGGCACTGCTAGAGGGGGGCGTACTGTCATGACGGCCGCTGGGCCGTCATCTGTCTCATCAGCTCCAGCTGCGCACAGACCAGCAGGTGCCAATCAGCGGCTGTTAAAAGCTAGCGTCACTGACAGCCCGGCACGGAGTCGTCTGTCTTCCTCGTCTGAGTATGAGCCAGAGCTTCGTTCTATAGCCAAGCCAAAAACGTCTCGACAAGACCAGCCACGTAAGAATACGCTCTGTTATTCAACGCCAAATCTCAACCCCTGTGCACAGGTGGACCTTCCAGGCGGCGGACCAGCTTCCCCAACCGACGGGGAATCTCCCTCTCCTTCTCGGAGCTCCTCCTTACCACCACAGCTACGGGCACTACCATCACCACAGCTGCAGGTACCGTTACCTTCACAGCTACAGGAGCCATCTTCACCTCAGCTACGAACACTATCACCTTCACGGCTACGGGAGCAGTCACTGTCACAGCTGCAGGTACAATTATCACCTTCGCCTAAACCATCACCTCAGCTACAGGAGCAACCTTCACCACAGCTACGAGCACAAGCACCACCACATCACACGGACACTTGGAGTCAGCAAGATACAACCTGTGGTTTCCTCAAGTAAGCCTCACACCTGCAATTGTCCATTGTCACTGAACAGCCTTAACGGTCTCTGCTTGTGTGTTCCAGGGTTGCCAGGTCGTCATCTGAATTGCTCAGCTCCAGTGACCAGACTGCCATATCTGCACTCACACACGCACTACACTCTCTCACTATTAATAAAGAATAATTGTTTGTATCTGCCCGTGTCTGTGTCTGTCTCCTGGGTCCTGAAACATGTCACATAATTTGAGAAGGAATTTCTAAGATGTTTTGGGCCAACAAGAATGACTTCAGTCTTATCAGAGTTTTATAGAAAATTACAAGTCATCCAAGCTTTGATGTCCTTAAGACAGGCATCTAACTTGGCTAATTGATTACAATCATTGGGCTTCATTGACAGGTATAGTTGTGTGTCGTCTGCGCAACAGTGAAAATGTATACAGTGCTTTCTGATGATATTGCCTCATGGGAGCATATATACACTAAAAAGAGTAGGGCCCAACACAGATCCCTGTGGAACTCCGTGACTGAGCCTAGAGTTGGAAGAAACTTCATCGTTAATGTGAACAAACTGAAATCTGTCGGACAAATAAGATCTAAACCACTGCAACGGAGTTCCATTTAGTCTAGCAAAGTGTTCTAATCTATCAAGTAGAATGGCATGATCGATAGTGTCAAAGGCTGCACTGAGATCTAAAAGAACAAGAACAGAGACAAATCCATTATCAGATGCAATCAGGAGGTCATTAATGACCTTCACTAAAGCAGTTTCAGTGCTGTGATTAGCTATGAACCCAGACTGAAACACCTCAAACAAACCAACTCCCTGCAAGTGGTCAGTTAGTTGCACAGTAACAACTCTTTCCAAGATTTTTGAAATGAAAGGCAAATTAGAGATTGGTCGTTTTTTGAGTAAGGGTTTAATTACAGCAGTTTTAAAAGCCATTGGTACATAACCCAGAATTAAAGAAGAATTAATTATAAGAAGAATATGGCTACCAATAATTGGCAAGATGATTTTAAATAACCTAGAAGGAATAGGGTCTAAAAGGCAAGATGAAGACTTAGATGAGGAAATTATTTTATCCAACTCCAAGAGGTTGATTGGAGTAAACTTATCTAAGCAGATATCAATTGAGGGAGCTGTAGAAGTTAATGTACTTGAGTTTACGGTAGGAAGAATCTGACTGATTTCATCTTTAATAAAATGTTAAGACTGAAAAAGTTCAGAAAGTCCTGACTAGAAAACTCAGGGGGGATGCGAGGATTGATCGAGTCCTGGCTCTTTATAAGCCTGACTATAGTGTTGAAGAGAAACCTGGGGTTATTCATGTTCGCTTCTATTAATGCAGAATAATAGCTTGATCTAGCTTTTCTAAGAGATTTTTTTATAGATTAGGAAATGATTTCTCCACTCTAAGTAGAAATCAGCTGAATTAGTTGAACGCCATTTCCTTTCCAATTGACGAGTTTTCTGTTTTAAGTCATGAGTTTCTGAGTTAAACCAAGGGGTTAGAAATCTCTGGTTAGACTTTTTCTTTTTTTAAAGGGGCTACCAAATCTAGAGTCCGATGCAGAGGGGCTGTAACACTATCAACCCTGCCATCAATCACGAATGGAGCAAACTCTCCATCTATTATTTCTGTTGTTTCTGTTGTGTTGACCCATGGCATAGAGGAGACAATCTGCAAAAACTTGGCAACAATGTCATCAGAAAGATATCTGCTGTAGTAGTATTTTTCTTTAGGAAACAAGTGATCAGAGATAATGAAGTCAAAAATTAACAGACAATGGTCAGACAGTACAGGATTATGAGGGGACACTACCAGATTTTCGATATTTATACCATAAGTCAGAACAAGGTCCAATGTATCGTGGAAATGATGGGTAGAATTTTTTACTTTCTGGGAAAACCCCATTGAGCCTAAAATTGAATTGAATGCCTTATTAAGACAATCACTATCTACATCAACATGTATATTAAAGTCCCCTACAATAATTATTCTATCAGATTTCAGCACTAAATCAGCTAAAAAGTTGGCAAATTCCAATAGAAACTCTGAATAGGCTGAGGGAGGACGATAAACTATGGCAAAGAAAATTGGGTTCAAGCCAAGATTGCCAACAAACCCCACACTGAGGACCAAACCTTCAAAGGAATTAAAACATAATTTTTGCTTAACATTAACTAGTAATTTAGAATGGAAAATTGCCGCCACTCCACCACCACGACTAGAACCTCTGGGGTTATGACAGTTTAAATACCCAGAGGGAGTTGATTCATTCAAACCAACATAATCTCATCTTGCCCAAGCCAGGTCTCTGTGAGGGATAATAGATCGATCTAATGATCGATTAATAGATCACGAACCAGAAGAGACTTAGAAGTTAGAGACCTAATATTTAATAGACCACATTTAATATTTAAGTTTTGGGGAGGAACAGAAGCTGATTTATTAATTTTAGGGACTTGAGGTTGGATTTGAATTTTACCAACATTTTGTTTAAACAATTTGGGATGTTTATGGACTCTATTTTTATTAATTTTTATTAACTTTGGAGGAAGCAGAAAAAGGTTCTCTAAGGGAGGAGACAGGGGCAAAGTTGAAGGGTGGTGGATGAGGAGGAGCTGCAGAAGTGCGTGTGTCTTTCAAGTTATGTTGTATTTGTTCTGGGTTACAATATTTAGGGCAACAGGAGACAGACATAATCTCTGTAGGATTATAAATCAAAGGCTGATCCAAACGGTAAAGACCACCTGAATTAATGGGATCAATACAAGAAGTGTGAATTAAACCAGAAAAGGGCAGTTTGGCAAACCCAGAAGCTTCAGAGGGAGTAAACACACCAAGTCCCAGTCACTGTACTAAAAAACATTGTCTCTTAAAACACGTGCACCAAGTCTATTTGGGTGGATGCCATCAGGCCTCATAAGTGAAGGGCGGTTCCATAATAAGTTAAAATTGTCAACAAAACAATGTTAAAAATAGGACAAGTAAAACACAGCCAAGTATTAAGACTGAGAGTTCTGCTAAAACGATTGCAGTCTCGTCTGAAAGGTGCCAAAGGCCCAGAGATGAGCGCACGTCTGCCACAGTTCATAAGAGTGGACAGAAGGCTCCTGAAGTCACTCTTTAAAATCTCCGACACTTCATCTGGGATGTTATTGCATCCCACATGCACAACGACAGTTTGTACATGAGGGAATTCATTCAGCAGGTCAGGGATAAGAGCCTCAATGTCAGAGACTCTAGCCCTGGGAAAAAATGGAGTAACACAGTACCTGCTTCTGACGTTCCTCACGATCGAGTCACCAATTACCAGTGTCATCTGGGGGGTTTCTGTCGGTGGATTCTGATGAGGAGATTAATTTTGTAGAGGGTGATGATGTTGTTGCAAAGGCGGGGAGAAGTGCTCTCTTCTATCTGGAGCTGGTGTGTGATTTAACACACCCAGGGTGGTCTTTATCCAGGGTTTGCGGACATGAGCTGCTGCTGAAGAAGAGGAGGGGGACGAGGGGCATCCAGTGGCGGACAGCCAGCGTCCAGGTGGGGAAAATCCTCCATAGAAAGAATATCAAATCTGTTTTCCAGGGACACGGGAAGAGAAGCGGCGTGGCCCTTTCTGGTCGATCGACAATAATTGTTAGCTGGTTGAACCAAGGTCCAGGGCGCACATGGAGGATGAGAGGGACCAACTGAAGCTTTAGGTTTAGCCCCGAGACGAAGCCAGTGTTTATTGCTTTGGTCATAGGCGTCTGCAGAGGCTGGAGCAGGTGTAGAGGTGGATGGAGAAGCGCTGAGCTCACTCAAGTAAGTAGCTGTCTCTGCCAACTGTGAGCCGGTAGGCGGAGCCGATGTACGCCCGAGAATGATGGTGATCTTCGGCCTCCCGAATCTTATAAAGGTTGGAGAGACCTTACCAAAGAGAGATAAACAGCTAGTACAAGTCAGAGACGGAGCCATGGTGTTGGGCCGAGATGGATAGTCCGCTAATTAGCCAAAAACAATTAAAATAGCTAAAAACAAGTTAGCTGAAAGTTAGCTAAAAACAGCTAAAAGGCTAAAATCAGGCTAGCAAGTAGCCTAGCCCGGTAAAAAGCAGCCCAGCTGGGGATCGGACCTACTCGCGTATCCGAACAGGCTTTTAGGCGAGGCCAATACCAAGCTAACAGCAAACACAGACTAGTATCATAAACAGAGGTAAAAAATTAAAAATGAAATTGATAAAAACAAACAAAAGCAGAGAAAATAATACTCTGACGTGACCGAAGATGACCTGAGACGGCACAACAGCTGTTGATATACTGTACATAGAGTAAGAAAACAGAATATTGTCAAGTTTTTTTTAATGATTCAATTTAAAAAAGTTTAATCTTCATATTTTCAATATTCACACAAAGTGAGCTATTTCAAGCCCTTTTTTAATTTTTTTTTTTGATAATTATGACATAGCTCTTCTTTTAAATTACTGAATGATATTCTTATTACTAATGAGGAAAATCACATCAGCTGTGTATGTAAAAGATGACCAGTAGCAGTGCACCCCTCCTCCATGAGGTTTTAACTCCTTACCACCATCTGTTTTTGTTTACTCCTCTCTTCTTCCTCCTCATACTTCCTCTCCATGCGAGCATTGTACTCTGCCACCTCCTTATCTAATCGCTCTTCTTCAAGTCTAATTTGTTCCCTCGCTTCTGCTTTTTTTCGCATATTCTCCTCAATCTGAAAACAAATGCAGGAAGACAATGCATTAGCATTAGTGTTATTTCACAAATTTAGTTTAATGTTTATTTGAAAAGGACATTCTATACTAATGAACATTAATACAAATGTAAGCATGCCAGATTAAGTAATACTGCTAATTTGCATCTGTAGTCCCACGGCAGGTCACAAAAACACACAATCACACACAAGCAGAACAACTGCAATGAAACTGTACAAAGTGAATGGCATTCACTTATACAGGGCTTTTATTCTCATCTCTTGATGACCAAAGCGCTCTACAGATCCTGCTATCCACCCATTCACACACACATTCACACACTGATGGTGGCATGTTGCCTAACATGGCGCTTCCAGACCCACCAGGAGCAACTGGGGGTGAAGTGTCTTGCCCAGGGATACAACGGCAGGATATGTGGGGATTAGGATGGCTACCTCTATTTTAAATGATGACTCCCACCCTTTGCACTGCCACTTTCAGCTTCTTCCCTCCAGACGGAGGTTTGTTGTCGCAAAATGTAAAACCCAGGGCTACCAAAAACAGCTTTGTTCCTGCTGCTGTCAAAGAGTTGAACAAGATGTAGCAATATATTGCACATAATTTAGTTATCTATTTATTAATTTTTTATTTTATATTTATTTATTTTTGTAGGTTTTTTATTTGGGTTTTAAATCTTTTATTGTGTTTTAGACTTTTATTTAGTTTTTAATCTCTTTGACTTAGTTTTTGGAACAGGGACAACCACAGCATTTTTCCAGACCTTAGGCACATGTTGTGTCTGTAAGGACTTTTTAAAAATGTAGTGAAACACAGGACTCAGTTCATGTGCACAGGAATTTACCAAGCGCCCCCATATATTATCAGGGCCCTGACTTTTGTTCACTTTTGTTCACTTTACAGCACAGAACGCCCTTTTAACATCCTGCACCTCAATATTAAAGTGCTGATTGTCTTTGAGTTTCTGTTTCAAATCTTGGGTTTCTGTGCTAAAATCAAAAGAATCAAAATGATCATAAAAACAATTCAGAGCAATAGCCAGCTCTGTGTCTGAATTAAAACCATCTAAAAACACATGATTATTGCGCTCTGTGCTCTGAAGGCCTGCAATAGTTGTCATTTGTCCCTGACAAATAAACAAATAAAATTTAAAAAAATACTAGTCCAGGCTGAACCAAGCTTCTTTGCTGCCATCTTGCTTTCCAATTCTGATTTATAATTCTGTTTTGCTCTTAAAATTTCAGACTTCAGCTCTTTTGTGGCAACCTGCAGCTCAGAAACATCCCCGTTTAAAGGCAAGTGCTTTCCTCTGTAAGCAGAATTTAACTGATTTGGTAACTCATGGCTTATTGTTAGAATATATTTTGACACGTTTACATGGAAAGATCATATCCCTGCAAAAAGCCATGTAAGAGCATGTGACATCCACCAAAGAGTCCAAATCATCCCCGCAGGACAGTGTGAACACCTCCCAGTCCGTACAGTTAAAACATTCCTGGAGGCAGAGCACTGAATCATCTGTCCAGTCCTTTATGTCCCTGGTCTTCCTCTTCTCTCTTTTGAGAGCAGTTTTATATGTGGGCAGCAAATGTACATAGTTGTGATCTGAGGATCCTAAAGGAGGAAGGGGAAGAGATTTATAGGCCCCCTCTATAGATCCGTAGCACAGGTCCAATGTACTTTTCTTGCCTGGTTGGGCAGGAGACGTACTGATAAAAGTTTTTATCTGTCTTCTTGTTATGACCCGAGCGCGGGTTCTGATCGCACTCGGGTTAAGTCATGTCTCGCTGCCGGCCTTGACAGTTGCGGGCTGTATTCGGGCCTCACCGGGCTCTTATTGTGAAAGTGCTCGGTGGGGCTTCCGCCTGTCAACGGCCGGTCAGCTGATTGTAATTACCGTCGTTAGTGCTTCGCCTTTTTAAGCCCAGCACTGGCGGCGGTAAGACGCAGCAGTGTCAGTCTTTCTCCGTCAGAGCTACGGATGCTTTGGACAATTTCCTACCTCGTCTGTCTGTGGTTGACCATCGCTTCCCGTGGACCAGTAAGTGAGCTGTTAGCCTTACCCCTCCCGGTGTGAGTAGACCTCTGTGTGTCTCTGCCTCAGCAGCCTGTGTAGTCATTACTCCATCAACCTTGCCTGTCTGTGTATGACCGTCTCCTCCTATATGGACCTGTAAGAGAGCCGTTTAGCCTTACGCCTCCGGATGTGTGTAGACTTATGTGTCATTGCCCCTACAGCTTGTGTTGTCATTTTTCACCGTAATAAAACTCACTGAAACTCACTGGTGACTATGTGGCGTCTTATGGTGGTTCGCGAGGGCCACCGCATGACAGTACACTGCTGCCAAAACGGCGTTTACGGTGACGCCAACCCGAGACGCAATTCACCAGTGGGTTCGAGTTTTTGGACATTTGCTTTTTCCTGTCTGGGTACTGTGTATGTGAGGAATGCCGTCGCGGAGGGGCCGCGTTTGGAGTCCGAGCCACGAGCTGACAGGCGTTCTGGAAGTCGTGGATGAGCTGCTCATCTCCGCTTCCCTGCTGGATTACAACCACGGCATACACTGGTACCTGGACGCTGCCGAAGATGTTCTTTGTCATCTCTCTCCCCGCTACGCCGACCACCCGGAAGTCGACGCGAGGAGGGAGGATATCGCCGCGCAACGTGAAATATTCCTGATGATGGAGGAGGAACGCGGCATGAAGCAGGAGAAGAGGCACTCCTGCTCTTTGTCTACGGATCCCGATCCTGTCCTCGATCCGTTTCGGGAGTTCGCACCATCTGGGGGCCGGCGAAGGCGTCGGCGCCACGGCCGGGCGCATCTTCAGCAAGCTCCTGCTCCGGATCCAGTTCCGGGCCGCCGGGATGACCCCCTCAATCAGCCAGCTGCTGTGAGTGAGCTGAGTCCTGTGCCGGTGGGCCCCGTCCATGGGTCCTTTCCTACCACCCAGCGAGCGAGGGAAGGAACAGCGTCCGCTACAGCTGACACCATCCTCCCCCAGGGAGACAGGCAAGTTCAAGTTCACTTTCCTATTCATCATAGTGATCTGTCTTGTCTGACTCCTAGGGGTGAAGCTCGGGGTTCGCAGCTCCCTGAGTTTCTTTCTCCAGCTGTAGTCATTTGTACTAAACCTGCTGCCTCTGTGTCTCCTCCTGCTGAGCGGTCCTCGGCGTTAGTCCCACGCCGTCGAACGAGGGGGAGGCCTGCGGCTCTGGGAAATACCCCGGCCCTGCAGCCTTGTTTTGGGCAGAGGACGAGAACGGACTGCGGTGAGGAGCCAGAACCGACGAGAGAGCGTCCCCAGGGTTCCTCAGGGATGCAGCCCGAGTCAGCAGGTCGAGGGTCCTCTGCCCCCACGCCATACGGGTTATTGGCGTGGACGCCAGCGCAAGAGGATCCAGCTGCGGAGACCATCAGGCCGGCTGTGGAACCCGACGCAGCCGAGTGGGAGCCCAACGACGAGCGTCTTCCTGAACCTGAATCGGCGAAGTCCTGGACGGCTCCAGAGCCCGAGTGCAGGCAAGTGCTCTTCCTTGTTTTCCTGTATGGTGTGTTAGAGCATTTTTGCCTGCCTCATGGGGAGGCGAGCGAGGGGCAGCCGTCTGCTGCACCCGAGCTCATCTCGCTGGGCTCTGGCGCCGCCGGTGGAACTGATCCCGGTCCTCTCCTGTTCTTTGAGCACCTCCACAGCGTTACCGGTCCGGAGCCAGTCAAGGTCACGGGACTGGGGGTTCCAGGTTCGGGGATGGAGGTCGTCGCCGGTGCCGTCCTGACCCAGTCGGGGTCCGACGCGTGGGCCGAGGTGACCCAGTCAGGGTCCGACGCGGGTGCAGTGATGACCCAATCAGGGTCCAACGTGGGTGCAGCGATGACCCAATCGGGGTCCGACGGGGTCCAGTGGGGGTCCAGCGCAGGTGCGGCTGCGACCCAATCAGGATTCGAGGGGGTCCAAGTTTTTGGTTGCCCCCCTCTCAGGAGCCACCAGCTGGGGGCCGTTAGGGAGGTTTTTGTTTGGCAGACCGGTGCTCTCCTGTCTTGTCGTCGTTAGGCGGGCGGCTGCATGCAATTCCTCCACGGTCCTGGTGGTTGTGGGATGCGGGTTGGCCACCCGAGGAACTGCTTCGTGCGTTCGGCGTCTTGGGTTGGCCACCCAATAAACTGTGTTTGCTTCGGGGTGACCTGGTTCGGCCACCAGAGGACTTGTTTCTGGGGGCCTGGGACTGGGGCAGGCCACCTGATCATGTACTGTGTTTGTGGGACTATCTGTGGGCCCATACGGTGCGTAGTCATGTCATGTACGTTTAGCAATTTTTTTTTTTGTTGTTTTCATGTATCCATAATCAAGTTATGTCAAAGCAATTTTAGATTGCCTCATGGTTTTTTTTGAAAGCCACAGCCTATCCATAGTCAAGTTATGTCAAGGTAATTTTAGTTTGCCTCATGTTTCTTTTTTTTTTGTAAGCCACAGTCTATCCATAGTCAAGTTATGTCAAAGCAATTTTAGATTGCTCCTTGTGTGTTTGTATGTATTTCTTGTTTTGTTTGTGTTTTAGGTTGCCTCATGTGTTTTTGAAAGTCACAGTCTAGTCTTAGTCACGTTATGCTAAGCAATTTTAGATTGCTCCATGTGTGTTTCCATGTATTTCTTGTTCCATAGTTATCGTGTGTTTCCATGTATTTCTTGTTCCATAGTTATCGTGCGTTTCCATGTATTTTTTGTTCCATAGTTATCGTGTGTTTCCATGTATTTCTTGTTCCATAGTTATCATGTACTGAGGTTGTTTGGGAGTATGATTTTGTCATGTTAAGTTGTTCTTTACTTTGAGTTCTTTACCACGTGGGGTTATGTACTTTGGAGTTAGACGGGTTGTCTGTGGTCCCTGTGGGAAGACGTTCGGTGTCAGGTGCTTATGCTCTTTATGGTTTTGTATCCCTTGTATTTTTAGTCCTGTCTTGTTTTTTCTGGTTTCGTCATTGTTCTCGGTGGAATTGATGGATATGTCAGTTGATGTATTCCTTTTCCTTTTGGTTTAGGGTCTTGTTCAGGGGTTGGTTTCTCTCCCTCCGCATCTGTTCCCCAACCTCCCACCCTGGGGGGGTGGGGGGGCAGGGTGGTTCCTTGGGGCGTTCGGAGTCCGCCCGTGGAGGGAGGGTACTGTTATGACCCGAGCGCGGGTTCTGATCGCGCTCGGGTTAAGTCATGTCTCGCTGCCGGCCTTGACAGTTGCGGGCTGTATTCGGGCCTCACCGGGCTCTTATTGTGAAAGTGCTCGGTGGGGCTTCCGCCTGTCAATGGCCGGTCAGCTGATTGTAATTTAGTGCTTCGCCTTTTTAAGCCCGGCACTGGCGGCGGTAAGACACAGCAGTGTCAGAGCTTGTGTTGTCATTTTTCACCGTAATAAAACTCACTGAAACTCACTGGTGACTGTGTGGCGTCTTATGGTGGCTCGCGAGGGCCACCGCATGACACTTCTTTTGAGACACATGGTTAAAATCCCCAAGGATAAAATTTGGAGCCTCTAGGGAAATCGACTGCAACCGCTGTACCACATCATCTGTATAGCAGGTGTTACTCTGACATAGTGCGCATGTGCCAGCGTCTGTAAACGTCAAAGCGTTATCTTGTCCGCTTCTGTTTGTTTTTATTGACTTTGTTTTTAATTTTTTATCTCTTTTTGCTCAAATTAGCTTTTAGCTCGGTGTTAGCTTAGTGTTGGCCTAGCAGAAAGCCCGATCAGACACACGGGTGGATCGGAACCCGGGCGGGGCTGTTCACCGGGCTAGGCTAACCTGTTTTTAGCTGGTTTTAGCTGGTTTTGGCTGGCTGGCTATCCACTTCTCGCCTGGAAAGTCATGGCTCCACCCCTGACGTGCGTTAGCTATGTGTCCCTCCTTAGGAAGGTTTCTGAGTTGGAAGTGAAACTCTCCAACCTCTATAAAATTCGGGAGGCTTAAGACCACCTTGACACTATAATTCTCGGGCAAACATCAGCCCCGGCAACCAACTGGCAGCTGGCAGAGATGGCTACTTACCTGGGTGAATTCAGCACATCACCATCCACTTCCACCCCTGCTCTGGTCTGTTCAGATGTCCAGGACCCCAGCAATAAACACTGGCTTCAGCTCGGAGCTAAACCCAAAGCAACGGGTGTTTTTTCTCATCCTCAATGCGCACCCTCCTGGACCTTGGCTGGGCCAACTAGCAAACATCGGCGATTGACCAGACATGGCCGCGCCTCTTCTCTTCCCTTGCTACTGGAAAACAGATTTGACATCCTTTGCTTGGAAGATTTCCCCCACCTGGACGTCGATCATCCTCCCATGGCCGCCCCTCTTCCTCCTCCTCCTCCTCCTCCTTCAGCGCCGGCCCAAACCCGCAAGCCCTGGATTAAAACTACTTTAGGTGTGCCAAATTATACACCAGCTCCAAAAAGAAGAGAGCGCATAACCCCGCCATCACAACAACAACATCAGCAAAATTATCCACCACTTCAGAAACCACCTACAAAGCCTCCCAGACAACGTTGGTAATTGGTGACTCGATTATGAGGAACGTCAGAAGTAGGTACTGTGTGACTAAATTTTTCCTGGAGCTAAAGTGTCTGACACTGAGGCTCTTACCCCTGACCTATTAAATGAATTCCCCCACACTAAAACTGTCATTGTACATGTTGGATGCAACAACATCCCAGATGAAGTGTCGGAGATCTTAAAGAGTGACTTCAGGAGCCTTCTGTCCACTCTTATGAACTGTGGCAGACGTGTGTTTATCTCTGGGCCTTTGGCACCATTCAGACGAGGTTGCAATTATTTTAGCAGAACTCTCAGCCTTAATACCTGGTTGTCTTCTACATGTCCTACTTTTAACATTGGTTTTGTAGACAATTTCAACCTGTTTTAGAACCACCCATCACTTATGAGGCCAGATGGCATCCATCCAAATAGACTTGGTGCACGTGTTTTAAGGGACAATCTGTTCCATTCCATTCAGCGTTTTTTAGTACAGTGACTGAAATTTGGTGCGTTAACTCACCCCGAAGTTCCTGGGTCTGCCAACCAGCCCTTCTTTGTTTCCACTTCTCACATTAATCCTATTAATACAAATAATCCTCACTGTTTAGATCAGTCTAAATTTATAACCCCATAGAGACTGTGTCTGTCTCCCGTTACCCAAAATATTACAACCCAAGACAAATACAACATAACTTGATAAATACATGCCTTTCTGCAGCTCCTCCTCATCCGCCACCCCTCAACTTTGCCCATGTCTTCCCCCTTAGAGAACCTTTGTCTGCTCCCCCCAAAGTCAATAAAAATATAATGTATAAACATCCCAAAGTGATTAAACAAAAAGTTGATAAAACTCAAATTTAACATTGTCTCTAAATTTAATAATTTGGCCTCTGTTCCTTCTCATAATTTAAAAATTAAATGTGGTTTGTTAAATACTAGGTCTCTAACTCCCAAGTCTCTACTAGTTCATGATCTATTAATTGATCATCAGATTGCTTTAATATCCCTTACAGAGACTTGGCTAGGGCAAGATGATTATGTTGGTTTAAATGAATCAACTCCTTCTGGTTATCTAAACTATCATAATCCCGTAAGTTCTGGTTGTGGAGGTGGAGTAGCGGCAATTTTCCATTCTAAATTACTAGTTAACGTAAAGAAAAAAATCACGTTTTAATTCCTATGAGGACCTGGTCCTCAGTATCGGGCATGTGAGCAATCTTAGCTTAACCTCTTGCACTCCGGGATACTGCGGGCGGTCACGTCTCTGCGTCCTAGTGCGTCCTCATGCGCACTAGGATGCACACTGTGCGTCTCAGTGTGCACTGAAAAAAAAAAAAAGCTGCATTTCCATTCTTCCACTACAGACACAGCCACGAACAGAAAGCCAAAGGAGTGCTTTGATTGGTTTAGATTTGATTGACCTCTCATTCGACTAATAAGAGCCTTGAATTGGGTTTCTGAAACCTTGAAGAACCAATGACTGAAAACCTAGCAAGAAGGACCCGCCTACCAACGGCTGCGAATACATCAAGCCAATTGAAGCAGAGAAGTTCGACGATTGAAAGCGTGCGTCCCGTGCGTAAAATCTGTTTTGTGTAAGCCGCTGTGTGTAACGGTAGCGTTCGCCAGTCTTTTTTATTACTACTGTTCTTATTTGTTTTGAAAAATCGCTCGCCAAAACCGCAATCATGGAAGCGCAAAGCCGCAATAATGGAATCATAGTTTGACCGGGTCGCATGACCAGAACGACGAGTTGTAACAAGCGGACCAGCGTCATGTTCGTCTGACAATGAGGAACAGATGTTCGCCAGTGACACTGCTGTTGTGGACAGGCAAGTGTTATAAGCTAAATTGTTCTTTATCACTGAAAATAGTAATAAAAATGACTTTTGACCGATCGGTAAATTACAACTGTGCGTCATCGCCACATGATGGACCTCCCCGACAACTCCCCCCCCCCCCGCTCCTCTGTAGCGGGGGGGGGGGGGGAGTTGTTATCCTCTACATTGCAGATATTTTAGTATAATTTTTATTGCACTGTAGGTTATTTTTTCTTGTAAAAAAAGGCCACACATTTTTTACGTGGCATGCTTCTTTGTGTGTGGGGGGCTTATTTGTTCATTCATTCATGAATGAATGAATAAACAACCCCCCCCCCCACACACACACACAGCCCTGAGTGTCACCTTTAATTAGAGCCCAAGATCTAGCTTCTATATTGAATCATTCAAAAGTTATAGATGTTTTTCCAAACTGTGCCATTTGGCACAATTTGGCACAGTTCAAAAACACCTGGGAACAACCTGAGAAAAAAGCTTTGTAATATATTCATTTTTTTGTGGTATTGTTACAAAATTTTGACCTCAGCTGGATAACACTTGGTTCTACATTTCTGTTGCATTTTCCAGCCCGTATCTGACAGCTATGTGCTATTTGCAAGCATTTGTATCCAAAAAAACACCCAGGAGAACTTTATTTTCTTCAAGTTCAGTATGTTTAGATGACTGTTACTCAGTGGCAGGAGCACTTAGAGAGATTATGACTGTTTTGCCAAAAAATTAAAAGTGTTTTCTTTTAAATGAGACCAACCCTATGAAGATGCTGCAAAGGGTTGAAGAACAGCTTTTGATTTACTTTGGGTACGTTATTTTTAGGCGTTTTTAGGGAAATTGACCAGAGTGCAAGGGGTTAAACCCAATTTTCTTTGCCATAGTTTACCGTGCTCCCTCAGCCTACTCAGTTTTTATCCAAATTTGCCGAATTTTTAGCTGATTTAGGTGCTGAAATCAGATAGAATAATTATAGTAGGGGATTTTAATATACATGTTGATGTAGAGAGTGACTGTCTTAATAAGGCATTCAATTCAATATTACGCTCAATGGGGTTTTCCGAGAAAGTAGAAAATTCTACCCATTATCTCCACCACACATTGGACCTTGATCTGACTTACGGTATAGAAATAGAAAATCTGGTAGTGTCTCCTCATAATCCTGTACTGTCAGACCATTGTCTGTTAACCTTTGATTTCACTATTTCTGTATATTTGACTCCTAAAGAAAAGTATTACTACAGCAGACGTCTTTCAGATGATGTTACCAAATTTTTGCAGATTGTCCTCTATGCCCTGCGATGGACTGGCGATCTGTCCAGGGTGTACCCTGCCTCTTGCCCAAAGATGCTGGGATAGGCTCCAGCCCCCCCCGCGACCCAAAAAGGATTAAGCGGAAGAAGATGGATGGATGCATGGATGGATGGATGTCTCCTCTATGCCATGGGTCAACACAATGGAAATAAAAGATGGAGAGCCTGCTCCTTCCATAATTGATAGCATGGTAGATAGTGTTACAGCCTCTCTGCATCAGACTCTAGACTTGGTGGCCCCTTTAAAAAAGAAAAAGTCCAATCAGAGATTTCTCAGCCCTTGGTTTAACACAGAAACTCGTAGCTTAAAACAGAAGACTCGTCAATTTGAAAGAAAATGGCAATCCACTAATTTAGATGAATTCTATTTAGCGTGGAGAAATCATCTCCTAATTTATAAAAAATCTCTTAGAAAAGCTAAGAACAAGTTATTACTCTGCATCAATATAAGAGAATAAGAATAATCCCAGGTTTCTTTTCAACACTATAGCCAGGGTAACAAAGAGTCAGGACTCTGTCAACCCTCACATCCCCCTAGAGCTTTCTAGTCAGGACTTTTTGAACTTTTTTAATCATAAAACTTTATCTATTAGAGATAAAA
Organism: Pholidichthys leucotaenia; assembly: GCA_020510985.1. Classification (NCBI taxonomy): domain Eukaryota; kingdom Metazoa; phylum Chordata; class Actinopteri; order Cichliformes; family Pholidichthyidae; genus Pholidichthys; species Pholidichthys leucotaenia. The sequence goes on along the minus strand of CM035840.1, from coordinate 326,216,645 downwards.
TCAGTCAGATTCTTCCCACCGTAAAATCTTCCCATTTATTGGTAGCCGTATTCTTCAAATAACCAATTCTTCTTTAACTTTAGGTCATGTACCGCAGGCTTTTAAAATTGCTGTAATTAAACCCTTACACAAAAAGCCAAGGCTTGTTTCAGGAGTTTTGGCTATCGACCAATCTCTAATCTGCCTTTCATTTCAAAAATCTTAGAAAGAGTTGTTACTATGCAATTATCTGACCACTTGCAGGGAAATGGTTTATTTGAAGAGTTTCAATCTGAGTTCAGAATTCATCACAGCACTGAAACAGCCTTAGTGAAGGTCACTAATGACCTCCTTATCACATCTGATAATGGACTCGTTTCTGTACTTGTCCTTTTTAGATCTTAGTGCAGCCTTTGATACTATCGATCATGATATTCTACTTGACAGATTAGAACACTATGTTGGACTTCATGGAACTTCACTGCAGTGGTTTAGGTCTTATTTGTCAAATAGACTTCAGTTTGTTCATATCAAGAATGAGTTTTCTTCCAACTCTAAGCTTAGTCAGGGAGTTCCACAGGGATCTGTGTTAGGCCCTACTCTTTTTAGTTTATATATGCTTCCGTTAGGCAACATCAATAGAAAGCACTGTATACATTTTCATTGTTATGCAGATGACACATAATTATACCTGTCAGTGAAGCCCGATGATTGTAACCAATTAGCCAAGTTAGATGCCTGTCTTAAGGAAATCAAAGCTTGGATGACTTGTAATTTTCCGCTGTTAAACCCAGATTAGACTGAAGTCATTCTTTTTGGTCCAAAAAAACCTTAGAAATACCTTTCCAAATCAAACTCTTAATTTGGATGCTGCTACTCTTACTCTGAATAGTTCTGTGAGGAACCTTGGAGTTATTTTTGATCAAGATCTGTTTATTTAATTCACATATTAAACTTGATTCTAAGACTGCCTTCTATCATCTGTGCAATATTGCTAAGATTAGGAGCATCTTGTCTCTGAATGATGCTGAGAAACTGATCCACGCTTTTGTTAGCGCTAGTTTAGATTATTGTAACTCGTTATTATCAGGCTGTCCTAAAACATCTTTAAAAAGTCTTCAGCTGATCCAAAATGCTGCAGCAAGAGTTTTAACAGGTACTAGAAAGAGAGATCATATCTCTCCAGTTCTGGCCTCCCTTCATTGGCTCTCCGTAGAGCTTAGAATTAAGTTTAAAATCCTTCTTCTCACTTACAAAGCTCTTAATAATCAGGCCCCCTTTTATATAAAAGATTTGATATTACCCTATCATCCTAACAGAGCACTACGCTCCCAAAATGCTGGATTACTTGTAATACCTAGAGTCTCCAAAAGTACAATGGGAGGCAGAGCCTTCTGCTATTAAGCTCCTTTCCTGTGGAACCAGTTACTAATCTGGGTTCAGGAGTCAGACTCGATCTCTGTTTTTAAGAATAGGGTAAAAACCTTCCTCTTCGATATAGCCTACGATTAGGGAGGGATCTTGTGTCTCTTAAACCCCCCCCCCCACACACACACACACACCTTTGTTTTGCTGTTAATAGATTTAGACTGCTGGGTGACCTCCAATAATGAACTTGGCTTCCCTCTGTTAATGTTTGCTCTCTTTATGTCTGTTCTTCTCATCTTCTCTATCCCCTCACCCCCCAGCCAGTAGCAGCAGATGACTGCCCCTCCCCGAGCCTGGTTCTGCTAGAGGTTTCTTCCTGTTAAATGGGAGTTTTTCCTGTCCACTTTCGCTAAGTGCTTGCTCACAGGGGATCGTCTGATTGCTGTGGTCTTTCTCCAATTGTGTGGTTTTCCCAACATTTGAAAGCACTAAGAAATGACTGTTGTTGTGATATGGCACTATATAAATGAATTTATTGAATGAATTTTATTTTATTTCGGATAGTACAGTACAGGTTAAAAGAAACTGTATAATATAACAACAAGGTCAAATTAGACAAAGACTCCTTCTTCTATACAATTCCACGTGAGTTATCCGAAATGGGTGATGGCTGAAGCCGCAGCTTATATTGCCCACCCATATTCCATCCAAGAATTCAAAAGAGAAAAAAGAGAAAACAAGACAAGAGCGATTACAATTTAAAACAAAGCTAAGACAAAATGTGACTGAGAGAAAAAAAGAAAACTAAGCTAAGTTAAGCGGTTACTATTCAAAACAAATCTAAGACAAAATGTCACAGAGAAAAAAAGAAAAAAAAAAAAAACTAAGCTACAACACAATACAGGCTGGATATGTCAATCCTTATGTGAGTTTACATGTCGTCTTGTAAATATGTTTGGAGTATTTCTTCCTTTAGTTTTTGTTTAAATTGTCCAAGCGTTGTACATGATTTTAATTCAGGTCCAAAATCGTTCCATAATCTGACTCCTTGCACTGAAATTCAATTCAATTCAATTCAACTTTATTTATATAGCGCCATTTCACAACAACAGTCATCTCATAGCACTATCAACTGTAGGGAGGACCCCCACAGTTGCAGAAAGACCCCAGCAATCAGGCGATCCCCTGTGAGCAAGCACTTGGCGACGGTGGAGAGGAAAAACTCCCTTTTAACAGGAAGAAACCTCCAGCAGAACCAGGCTCAGGGAGGGGCAGTCATCTGCTGCGACTGGCTGGGGGGTGAGGGGACAGAGAAGAAGAAAAGAACAGACATGTAGAGAGCAAACAGCATGATGGGGACTCAATCTATGGGAGAGAACAAACAAATGTTAATGACCAGCAAAAAAAAAATATTTCATAGAGAGTGAGGAAAGGAGTGAGGCCCAGTGCATTACTGGAGGTCCCCCGGCTGACTAAACCTATTAGCAGCATAACTAAGGGAGGGTTCAGAAACACATGATCCCTCCCTAATTGTAGGCTATATCAAAAAGGTAGGTTTTAGCCCTATTCTTAAAAACAGAGATCGAGTCTGACTCCCGAATCCAGATTGGCAGCTGATTCCACAGGAGAGGAGCTTGATAACTGAAGGCTCTGCCTCCCATTGTACTTTTGGAGATTCTAGGTATTACAAGTAAACCTGCATTTTGGGAGCGTAGTGCTCTGTTAGGATGATACGGTAGTATCAGATCTTTTAAATAAAAAGGAGCCTGATTGTTTAGAGCTTTGTAAGTAAGAAGAAGGATTTTAAACTTAATTCTAAACTCTATGGGAAGCCAATGAAGGGAGGCCAGAACCGGAGAGATATGATCTCTCATTCTAGTACCTGTTAAAACTCTTGCTGCAGCATTTTGGATCAGCTGAAGACTTTTTAAAGATGTTTTAGGACAGCCTGATAATAAAGAATTACAATAATCTAATCTCGAGCTAACAAAAGCGTGGATCAGCTTCTCAGCATCACTCTGAGACAAGATGCTCCTAATCTTGGCAATATTACGCAAATGAAAGAAGGCAGTCTTAGAAACAAATTTAATATGTGAATTGAAGGACAAATCCTGATCAAAAATAACTCCAAGGTTCCTCACAGAGCCATTAAGAGAAAGAGTAACTGCATCCAAACTGAAAGTTTGATTTGGAAAGGAATTTCTAAGGTTTTTTGGACCAACAAGAATGACTTCAGTCTTATCTGAATTTAATAGCAGGAAATTACAAGTCATCCAAACTTTGATTTCCTTAAGACAGGCTTCTAACTTGGCTAATTGATTAGTATCATCTGGCTTCATTGACAGGTATAATTGTGTGTCATCTGCATAACAGTGAAAATGTATACAGTGCTTTCTAATAATGTTGCCTAACGGAAGCATATATAAACTAAAAAGAGTAGGGCCAAGCACAGATCCCTGTGGAACTCCATGACTAAGCTTTGAGCTGAGAGAAAACTCATCATTTACATGAACAAACTGGAACCTATCAGATAAATAAGATCTAAACCACTGCAACGAAGTTCCATTAAGTCCAACATAGTGTTCTAATCTATCAAGTAGAATATTATGATCAATAGTATCAAAAGCTGCACTAAGATCTAAAAGGACAAGTACAGAAACTAGTCCATTATCAGATGCAATGAGGAGGTCGTTAGTGACCTTCACTAAGGCTGTTTCAGTGCTATGATGGATTCTAAACCCAGATTGAAACTCCTCAAATAAACCATTTCCCTGCAGGTGGTCAAATAATTGCGTAGCAACAACTCTTTCTAAGATTTTTGAAATGAAAGGGAGATTAGAGATTGGTCTATAGTTAGCTAAAGCTCCTGGATCTAGCGTTGGCTTTTTGAGTAAGGGTTTAATTACAGCCGTTTTAAAAGCCTGCGGTACATGGCCTAAAGTTAATGAAGAATTGATTATATGAAGAATAAAGCTACCAATAAGTGGGAAGACTTCTTTAAATAACCTGGTAGGAATAGGGTCTAAAAGACAAGTTGAAGGTTTGGATGAGGAAACTATTTTGTCTAACTCACAAAGGTCGATTGGAGTAAACTCATCAAGACAGACATCAATAGAAGGAGTTGTAGTAGTTACAGTATTTAAGTTAACTGTGGGAAGAATCTGATTGATTTTATCTCTGATGGATGAAATTTTATTATTGAAAAAGTTCATAAAGTCCTGACTAGTAAGCTCTAAGGGGATGCTAGGATTGACAGAGTCCTGACTCTTTGTCAACCTGGCTACAGTACTGAAAAGAAACCTGGGATTATTCTTGTTCTCTTCTATTAATGCAGAGTAATAACTCGTTCTAGCTTTTCTAAGAGATTTTTTATAAATTAAAAGATGATTTCTCCAAGCTAAATAGATTTCATCTAAATTAGTAGAGCGCCATTTTCTTTCTAATTGGCGAGTCTTCTGTTTTAAGCTACGAGTTTCTGTGTTGAACCAAGGAGTTAAAAATCTCTGATTAGACTTTTTCTTTTTTAAGGGGGCCACCAAGTCTAGAGCCTGATGCAGAGAAGCTGAAACACTATCCACCATGTTATCAATTACAGAAGGAGCAAGCTGTCTATAGCTTATTTCCGTTGTGTTGACACATGGCATAGAGGAAACAATCTGCATAAATTTGGAAACAGCATCATCTGAGAGACATCTACTGTGATAATATTTTTCTTTAGGAGCCAAATAGTCAGAAATAGTAAAATCAAAGGTTAACAGACAATGGTCTGACAGTACAGGGTTATGAGGAGACACTACAAGATTTTCTATTTCTATGCCATATGTCAGAACAAGGTCCAATGTATGGTGGAGGTAATGAGTAGAATTTCCTACTTTCTGAGAAAACCCAATCGAGTCTAATATTGAATTAAAAGCCACATTAAGGCAGTCACTATCTACATCCACATGTATATTAAAGTCCCCTACTATAATTATTCTATCAGATTTCAGCACTAAATCAGCTAAGAAATCAGGAAATTCGGATAAAAATTCTGAATAGGTTGATGGGGGACGATAAACTATGGCAAATAAAATTGGGTTTAACCTGAAATTGCTAAAGTGCCCAACACTGAGGACCAGGCCCTCAAAGGAATTATAACATGTTTTTTGCTTTACATTAACTAGTAATTTGGAATGGTAAATTGTTGCTACTCCTCCTCCACGACCAGAACTTCTGGGATTTTGACAGTTTAAATAACCAGAGGGAGTTGATTCATTTAAACCAACATAATCCTCTTGTCCTAACCAAGTCTCTGTAAGGGAAATTAAATCAATCTGATGATCAATTAACAGATCATGGACTAACAGAGACTTGGGAGTTAGAGACCTAATATTTAATAAACCACATTTAATTTTTAAATTATGAGGAGGAACAGAGGCCAAATCATTCAATTTAGAGGCTTTATGTTTAATTTGAGTTTTACCAATATTTTGCTTTATCACTTTGGGATGCTTATACATTATATTTTTATTTACTTTGGAGGGAGCAGACAACGATTCTCTGATGGGGAAGACAGGGGCTAAGCTGAGGGGTGGCGGATGAAGAGGAGCTGCAGAGAGGCGTGTAAGACTGCGACTCTGCTTCCTGGTCCCAACTCTGAGTAGTCACGATTTTGGAAATTTGGATAAAAAAGATGCCAGATTGTTAGATAAATGAGAAGCACCATCCAAAGTGGGATGAATGCTGTCTCGTCTCATAAGACCAGGTTTTCCCCAAAAAGAGCTCCAATTGTCAATGTAGCCCACGTCATTTTTAGGACACCACACAGACAGCCAGCGGTTCAAGGATGACGAGCGGCTGAACATGTCATCACTGGTCAGATTGGGGAGGGGCCCAGAGAATACTACAGTGGCAGACATCGTTTTTGCAAAGTCACACACCGATTCTATATTAAGTTTCGTGACTTCCGACTGCCGGAGACGGATGTCATTAATGCCGGCGTGAATAACAATTGTGGAATATTTACAGTTACTTTTAGCCAGCATTTTCAAATTTGACTCGATGTCGCCTGCTCTGGCCCCAGGAATGCATGTGACTATGGCCGCTGGAGTCTCTAGGTTCACGTTTCTGACTACAGAGTCGCCAATGATCAGAGTTTTTTCCTCAGCGGGTGTGTCGCTGAGCGGGGAAAAACGATTAGAAACGTGAACAGGTTGGTGGTGAACCGGGGCTTTGCGACTAGGCTTCCTTCTCACCGTCACCCACCCAGTCTCCTCGCTGCTGAGGAGAGCCGGGGAACCGGTGACAGGGGGGGCTAAGCTAGCTAGCTCCGCTGCAGCTAATGGGCGTCCGTCGAGATTAACTGGCGCAGATGGTGTTTCAATGCAGCGGAGCCGGGATTCCAAATCAGACAACCTCGCCTCGAGCGCCTCAAAAAGACAACATTTATTACATTTACCGTTATCACTAAAAGAGGCAGAGGTGTAGCTAAACATCTGACAGAGAGAGCACACCAGAGGAGGAGAGGAAAGAGAGGTAGTAGCCATAGCTAGTGGCTCGAGAGCTGGAGAGCAAACCACACAGGCAGACAGCAAAACAGGAAGTGACGATACGTTACCACAAGGAAGTGACGATCCTTCAGCAATACAGTGTTGCTTGGTGGTTGTTCTCACTGTAGGCTTTTGAAATATACATGTTCCTCTGAAGTGATATCGTTTCTCCCTTGTTTGGAAATAAAGTTGAATTGAATTGAATTAAAAGACGGTGCTGGAGGCGGAGGCAGCATCCACCCTCGGGTGAATGTACACAGCCGTTATGAAAAGTTGGGGGAACTCACGGGGCAGATAAAAGGGGCATAGCGATACGAACAGAAGCTCCACATCTGGTGTACAGATGCGCTCTCTGACCGTGACAGATGTACAGTACTGTTTATTAATATACTGTGGAGGAACAAAGTAAGTTCAGGCGTGACACTGCGAGCTGAAGGTTTCAGAGTTTTTATTCCTCCATCATCATGAGACACACTGTAGCGCTGTGCTGTGTGTGTGCTGTTGTAAGTGCGCTGTCATGAGGCATGTAAAGTCAGCTCTTTTATACAGACAAGAGAGAATGCATGGCACATTTACATATTGATATACATATCAGTCAATACATATCAATCGCGTGATTAACTGGCGCCGGAATTCTTCTCCTTACTCCGGGGATGTATAACAATAGGACAAGAAAGAATGCATGGCACATCTACATATTGATATACATATCAGTCAATACATATCAATCGTGTGATTAACTGGTTGTCCCCCAAGGGGCTCTCTCTGTCTGTATGCAAATTGTTCTGCTTCATACCCTAGCTGAGTGTTATGAATGTCCATGTAGATTGTGGTGGGTCACCACAATACAAACATACGCCGCCTCCCTGACGTTTCCCCGTTACCTCTTCCTGCCGATCCAAGAGAAGTGGGGCTCCAAAACCGTCAATATACAGGTCCGGGTCCCGGTCATGATCTGTAAGCCACGTCTCCGTGTAAGGCATGACACAGCAGCTCTTGAAATCCATCTGATATCGGACATTTCCTTGATTTTCATCCACTTTATTTCTCAGGGACTGTACGTTCCCCATAATAATGAAAGGAAGAGGAATGCGGTTAAGCTGATGTCTCCTCAGGTTTAATCTTTCGCCTCCACGCTTTCCGCGTTTCCTCCTCTTGTCTCTCTTTTCATTGCTGTGTCCATGAAAGTCTCTTAAAATAAAGTGTGGCAGTTGTGGCACAAACTCAAACACAGACGCTGGATTATCCATGTTTAGCTGCAGTAACATGTCTCTGAAATATTGCATTCTTACCAACGTGACAGCGCTGACATCCCAGACAAAGAGCTGATAAGAAAGAAGCCACAGTGCAAAAACAAGAATAAAATCCATACTGATGGAACCAAAGAGCTCTTCGTTATATAGTCCACAGACATTCAAGGACAAAAACGGCACAGAGAATTACGTTAAGACACATTAAAGTGCATAAAAACAGAGATTAAGACGCCAAACTTTTTCACCCACTGCCGGTCACTGCGTGCGCATGCACCCTTCAAGTGGTCAGTGAGCTGGAACCCGTACTCCATCAGAAATAAGCGCACCTCATCACGCAGTTCATACAGGCGGCTGAGGACATTTCCTCGTGAAAGCCACCTTACCTGTGTGTGGAACAGCAGGTCCTGATGCTCCGATCCCAGTTCACTGCAGAGAGCAGCGAACAGCCTGGTGTTGAGTGGATGGGATTTTATGTAGTTGACAATTTTTATGGCTGTCTCAAGAACACTTAAGATCTGGGTCGAGCGTTTGACACGCAAGAGCTTCTCTGTGAATAATACAGTGTGTAAAGTTTACGTGGGGTACCACTTGTAAGACTCTTGCTTTTAATCCTTCCTTTTTCCCCAGCATTGCTGCAGCACCGTCTGTATACACATCGATGCACTCATCCCAAGACAGCCCCACATCTTTTAGTTTGTTGTCAAGTTTTGTGAAAATGTCCTCACCTGTGCACTTTACATCCAGCGGGGTGCAAAACAGCATGTTGTGGTAACCCACCACAATCTACATGGACATTCAACCTTCACACTCAGCTAGACGGCAGGAAGCAAAAGACAATTTGCATATGAACAGACAGCCCCTTGGAGACAATCAGAACAATGGACTATTGTTATACATCCCCGGATTAAGGAGAGGAAGTCCGGGCGCCAGTTGGTCACATGATTGATATGCATTGACTGATATGTACACTACCGTTCAAAAGTTTGGGGTCACTTAGAAATTTCCTTATTTTTGAATGAAAAGCACTTTTTTTCAATGAAGATAACTTTAAACTAATCAGAAATACACTCTATACATTGCTAATGTGGTAAATGACTATTCTAGCTGCAAATGTCTGGTTTTTGGTGCAATATCTAGATAGGTGTATAGAGGCCCATTTCCAGCAACTATCACTCCAGTGTTCTAATGGTACAATGTGTTTGCTCATTGCGTCAGAAGGCTAATGGATGATTAGAAAACCCTTGTGCAATCATGTTAGGTCTGCAATGCTGTAATTGCTACAAATGGAGGATTCTTTGACGAAAGCAAAGTTTGAAGGAAAAAATTATTATTTCAAATACAAATCATTATTTCTAACCTTGTCAATGTCTTGACTACATTTTCTATTCATTTTATAACTCATGGTGGTAAATAAGTGTGACTTTTCATGGAAAGCACAAAATAATTGTCTGGGTGACCCCAAACTTTTAACGGTAGTGTATATCAATATGCAAATGTGCAGTGCATTCTCTCTTGTCTGTATAAAAGAGCTCACAATGCCTCAAGAGCTCAACACAGTGCAGGACGCACACACACACAGCACAACACAGTGCACAGCGCTACAGTGTGTCTCATGATGATGGAGGAAATAAAACTCTGAAACCTTCCAGCTCGTTGCATCTAACCTGAACTTATTTGTTCCTCCACACTGGTGACCCTTGATGATGAAAGGAACACGAGGCGAACACCCCGGAGATCACCCGGACGGGAAGCCCCAGCACGCATCATGGTGCGCCCCTCGCCTGATCTTTTACCTTCACACTGGTGGCCTGACGAGGGAGAATGACCGTCTGCTCCATCTCACCACACTGTGGATCTCAGAGGACCAGAGAACGCCTTCAACCTCTTCTCCCTCACTGGAGCGCAGCGCTGGGACCAAAACGCACCATGATCGACATGAGCGGACGAAGGAAGCAGCCTGAACGGGGACAATCATCGACGCCGACTGTGTTGGTTTCCACTGAGCTCCCCGACTCTGACTAAACTCCGGACAGCGGACCTCCTGCGTACAGAAGCCCCACACGCACAAAGCAGGATTACGAGGACAGCGCAACTGCCAGTTATGTGGTCACGGTGCCCAGCGCGCACCACGCACAGAGACGAACCGGCTCCACAGATTGATACATCGTCCTCTGCTGCTGCACATGCCTGAAACAAATGGCCGATTGCCACCCTCAGAACCTTCAGGGCTGCTCAAGCACCTGAAGCAGATGTGCAGCCCGCACACAGGACTTTGTATGGGTTTCTCAGCCACGGTGCACAAGGGGAATTTCGCCGATTGCTTTCCCCGATGACTTTAGGGCTGCTTCCTGCACCTAAAAGCCAAACCGCCTCACACCCTCACACAGCTGCAGTTGTTTCACAGACGCTACACATCCTCGGGGAATTTGGCTGCTCGCCTTCCCCACATCCTCGCATCAACAATGGTCTTGTTCTATTACGCACGAAACACACCGGCCCATGCGCCCACGATCCACAGCCATTCAACGTGCTGGAACTCGGAGCGGAGCACACTGTGCTTTCCACCCCTCCCCTGTCCCCCCCATGGACTGACATGCCCTCCGACAGTTCTACTGGAGCTGGAGCCAAATGATGCGGGGGGGGGGGGGGGGGTCACAACCCCTGCTGAGTGTTCTGGGGGGGAGCCCTGTGGTGACCCACCACAATCTACATGGCCATTCAACCTTCACACTCAGCTAGGCGGCAGGAAGCAAAAGACAATTTGCATACGGACAGAGAGCCCCTAGGAGACAATCAAAACAATGGACTGTTGTTACACATCCCCGGATTAAGGAGAGGAAGTCAGGGCGCCAGTTGGTCGCACGATTGATATGAATTGACTGATATGTATATCAATATGCAAATGTGCCGTGCATTCTCTCTTGTCTGTATAAAAGAGCTCACTTTACATCAGAATCAGAATCAGCTTTATTGGCCAAGTATGCACAACACATACAAGGAATTTGACTTTGGCTAAAAACTTGCTCTCATTGTTCAGGTGGAGGATTTAAATAAGGATTCAATGACACCAGAGTATGTACAGTAAATTACAGTCTGTCCACGTTTCTATAAAAGGATGCAAATATATGTATACAGGAATGTATGCAGTTATTTACTCAGACTAACCACACTTTGCAGAAATATATGAAAAAATATACAGTCACACAGTATTTCAATGTGAACTCAGATTCAGTGATATAATGTGAATGAAGTAAAAAGCAGTGTGAGAGTTATGTGCAATGTAATAATGGATGAAAAGTCATGAGTACAGCAACAGGTAGGACTAGGTAAATGTTAGGAGTTCATCAGAGTGATGGCTTGAGGAAAGAAACTGTTCCTGTGACGGGTGGTTTTGACCTTCAGTGATCTGAAGATCAATGAAGGTCAAAACCTTCACTGAACAAAACCTTCACTGAAGGTCTGTGTTGCCTCAAGAGCTCAACACAGCGCAGGACCCACACACACACAGCACAACACAGCGCACAGTGCTACAGTGTGTCTCATGATGATGGAGGAAATAAAACTCTGAAACCTTCCAGCTCGTCGCATCTCGCCTGAACTTATTTGTTCCTCCACAATGTGCTCATTAAATTTTCCATCAAAACTGCATCTGATGAAAACAAGCAGCTGGGCTGAGTTTGATATACCTGTGGATTCATCTAACTGCAAAGCATATTTCCCTTTCTTCACTCTGTCAATCAGTTTACACTTTATGTCCTAGGCCATGTCCATGATGCGCCGGGATATGGTCCCGTCAGACAGCGGCACTACTTCCAGCTCCTGCGCCTATTTATCCCCATGCATTGTCTGACTCATAGCGATAGCTGCAGGTTTTATTAGGGTTTCTCCGATTGTGTGTGGCTTTTTTTCCTGTGCAATTAAATTTGCCACCTCATATGATGCCTTTTGAGCTTTGGTAGTGGTTATTGTTTGGTTAGCTCTGACTTTTTTTTGGCCTTGCAATTCTCTCTCCTTTTGGTGGAAACAATCTGCTGGTTTAGAGATGGGTGCTTGGTTTTCAAGTGTCTGAGCATTTTTACAGGCTTTAAACTCTCATGTGCAAGCACTTCGTTGATCACGATGCATGTGAATCCATATTGAATATATTCCTCTCGATACTTGCGACACTTGGAGGAAGGCTGGTCTGACTGCTTGTGGAGCCCTTTATGGTGGTCTCCTCCTCCTCCTCGCCCCCACGCAGCAGACGTCGGCCTTTCTGGCGGCATGTCTCCGCTCTCCTCATCTGCCATCTCTGCTGGCCTCTCTGCGTTGTCTTTGATCGGTATTAAGCAACATTTCATTTTTAAAAATAATATCCTGGGCTTAAAGCATAATGTGTTCATTTGAGCTTTTAAAATGAAATCTTATTGGTGCACACTGACCTGTGCGTGACCTGTGACATTTACTGTGGTGCAGTTAAAGTGACATGTCACCTGAGTAATCACCAAAGGAGGATTCTGAAAATCATCTCACAACCCCCCCTCAGCATCTCGGGACCCTTCCGGGGATCGCAACCCCCACTTTGGGAATCTCTGTGCTAAGATGCAAGAGTTAAGGTGTTACAAGACAAAACATTCAAATGTCACACGAGTGAAGTGCTGTGTATGCATACACACACACGCACCCAAGCACCTCACAGCAACAACAAGCAGAAACACACAAGAGGCGGAGCAAATGTGTGTGACGCACGGGCACATATATATATGCATATGCGGCAGAGCAACCACTAGTTATGGGTACAATTTTGTTTTTTTTAAAAGCCAATTTTTACAATGCTTCTTAAAAGTGTTTAAGGTAAAGCCAACTTTATTGTCATTCAATCCATAAAGCCAATCTTGTACAGCAGAACAAAATTACGTTTCTCTTATCTACAATATGAAACACATCTAGAATCAAAGGGGTTGCTGCCATGCAAGACACCACCACAAATTTCCCTCCTCCGTTCTTATTGCTGAGCACCAAGCTGGGCAGCAGGAAGTTCCACTTTTAAATGGTCTTCAGCATGATCCGACCAGGATTTGAACCCAGGCCTCCTGGGTGTAGGGTGGACGGTCTACCAACTAGGCCATCACTCCGGTTTAGTGTGGTACATTCTCTGATTGCAGGTGGTATATTATTCCATATCTTGTTGCCCCTCACTGAAAGCACAGATTGAGCAAATGTGGTGCATCTGCGGGGGACCTCACAGTCTCCTCTAGTGATTGCTCTGGTGGTTGTACCGGTGACAGTCCTCATTTTAACATATTCTCCCGGGGGTGGAAGTGTGTGTGTGTGGGGGTGCATAGCCATTTAACATTTTATCAAGCTCTTATCTACAAAGACGGGTATACAAAGATGAGCACCAGTCCCACCCCCCATTCTGGGCTCATTCTACGGGGGCACCGTTGAGAGCATCCTCACTGGCTTCATCACGGTGTGGTATGGAAGCTGCACTGCCTCCTGCCAGAAGACACTCCAACACACAGTGAAGGCAGCCAGCAAGATCATCAGTGTACCTCTGCCCCCCCCCCCCCCAACCCTTCCCCGGACATCTACCTGACCCGCAGCGCAATCAACATTACAGGCAACACCTTCCACCCCTCACACTCCCTCTTCAGCCCCTTGCCCTCAGGGAAAAGGTCCCGGAGCCTCTGGGCCCACTCCAGAAGACTGCTAAACAGCTTTGTTCATCAGGCCATCAGGACCCCGAACTCTGTCCACCACCATCAACCCCCCAGACCATTAACGCACTAATCTGCACAATAACTACCTCAGCTGTTGGCACAGAAAGACTGACACACCAACAGTAATACATCTGCTGCTGTATGTTTCTGCACTTTACTGCAACCATTTGCACAAATGCCATATCTGCTGCTTTCTGTGTCTGTTATTCAATTCAATTTTTTTTTAATATAGCGCCAAATCACAACACAGGTCATCTCAAGGCACTTTACAAAAAAGAACTGGTTTAGGCCACGCTCTCAAATTTATAGAACCCAGCAGAAACTCCTAAGAGCAAGCACTGCGGTGACACAGGCGAGGAAAAACTTCCCTTTAATGGGCAGAAACCTCGAGCGGAACCATAGCTCATAGAGGATGGCCATCTGCCTCGACCGGCTGGGTTGAAAAAAGATGTAAAAAGTAGAAGGCCTGGCAGTAGCTACATTCAAAACAAACATAACAGACACAATTCAACATTAACATTCACAGCCAGACTTTCCAGTATCAAGCCAGGTTAGGTTCCACATGCATGTGAAGGCCTGGCACTGGCAACATTTTTAACTATAGGCCTTATCAAAGAGAAAAGATTTCAACTTACTCTTGAATAAAGAGAGAGCGTCTGCCTCCCAAACTGAACTGAGAAGATGGTTTCACAGGACAGAAGCTTGATAACTAAAAACCCTACCTCCCAATCTACTTCTGGAGACCTTGGGGACCACCAGTAGTTTGGATACTTTTGGAGCGCAGAGGTCTGGTTGGATAATAGGGAACTATGAGTTCTTGCAGGTAGGAAGGAGCCATTCCATTAAGGGCTTTATAAGTTAGGAGTAATATCTTGAATACAATTTTATATTTTATTGGGAGCCAGTGTAAAGAAGCTAAAACTGGGGTAATGTGATCTCTTCTCCCTGTTCTTGTCAGGATACATGCAGCTGCATTCTAAATGAGCTGGAGAAACTTTATGGACTTATTAGGACAGCCTGATACAAGTGAATTACAATAGTCTAGCCTAGAGGTGAAAATGGTGTGGACAAGTTTCTCTGCATCTTTACGAGACAGGATGAACCTAATTTTAGAAATATTGCGCAGATGGAAGAAGGCAGTCTTAATGACTTGCTGTACATGAGAGTTAAAAGACTTATCTTGGTCAAAGACAACTCAAAGATTCCTAACAGAAAACTTAGAAGCCAGTGCAATGCTCTTCTAGTGTTGTTATCTTACTAGAAAGAGTACTTCTAGCATGTTTGGGGCCAAGAACAATGACTTCAGTTTTATCTGTATTCAGCAATAGAAAGTTGTAGTTCAGCCAGGTTTTAATATCCTTAAGACACTCCTGGAGTGAACCCAAATGGCTGGGATCATCTGGATTGATGGATAAATATAACTGAGTTTTGTCAGCATAACAATGAAAATGAATAGAATGTTTCCTCATAATGTTCTCCCAAAGGAAGCATGTATAATATAAACAGTATTGGTCCAAGTACCAATCCCTGTGGAACTCCATTACTAACCATGGTCTGGATAGAGGACTTGTTATGGACATAGACAAATTGAAAATGGTCTCTGGGGATCATTAAAGTATACAAAATCAAAAAAAAAAAAAAATAAGACTGGAACCATCTTAGCGTTGTTCCTTTCAAACCAATTTGCTGTTCAAATCTCTCTAGCAGAATATGGTGGTCAATGGTGTCGAAGGCAGCACTAAGGTCCAATAAGACAAGGACAGAGATTAAGTGTTATTGCAATACTCATCATGTGCAGTCCTATCTGTCACTGTCTGCACCTACACTACCGCATTGAACTTGCAACTACGAGTATTACTGCTCTACTTTTCTGTATATAGGATTGTTTTTTTGTTTTTTTTAATGGCGCCGGAGGCAGGGTGGCCGTACCAGCAGCAAGTCTCTCGTGTCTTTGTGTTTCTATCTGTTTATTCCTGTATATGGTGTGTCTCTTATTAACCAGGGCTCTTTAGGGATACTCGGATTAACACTGGACCAACTTTTTCTCTATTTTAGCCCAGTCTTTCTCTAGTTTTTTTCTTTTCTTTTCTCTTCCTTGGGCAATAGAGATCAACAAAGGTGGGGGCGGACGTATTGTTTACACACACAAACAACTGATTGCGCTGAGGAGGCCGGCGCCTGGAGTGCTGCGGCTGGCAGTGAAGCCCCTCATCCCGGTTGAGCTGAAGAGGAGACACCGCAGGCGAGGGGCTGGAGAGAAGGTGAGGAGGAGGAGGAGGAAGCATAAGTCGGCTGTACCGATGGTCATCACCAGGAACATGAGATCGCTGGGAAATAAAACAGATGAGCTTACAGCGCTGATCAGGACGCAAAAGGAGTATAGTGAGTGTAGTATCATGTGTTTTATGGAAACGTGGTTACACTCACAGATCCCAGATGTAAACGTAGCGATACCTGGCTTCAAGACTATAAGGGGGGACAGAGACGTGAAAAGCAGCAGGAAAAAGAGGGGAGGAGGATTGACACTTCTTGTTAACGAACGGTGGTGTCATCCTGGACATATTCATGTGAAGGAAAAGTGAAGGACGATCCCCCCCTCATGGATCGTCACCTTATCGTGGTGGGGGGGTTTGCGTGCCCCAGTGATCCCAGGAGCTATGTTGTCCGGGGCAATTTGCCTCTGATAGGGTCTCCCAAGACAAACTGGTCCTGGGTGAAGGGCCAGACGAAGAACGATCCAACAGACTCTCATGATAAATTGTATATCAAGGATTCAGTGTACCCCGCCCGGTATGGGGTTACCGGGGCCCCACCCTGGAGCCAGGCCTGGGGGAGGGGCTCGAAGGCTAGCGTCTGGTGGCCGGGTTTCCACCCATGGGACCCGGCCGGGCTCAGCCCGAAGGAGTTACATGGGTCCGCCCTCCAGTAGGTTCACCACCTGCAGGAGGGATCATGGAAGTCCGGTGCTATGTGGATTAGGTGGCAGTCAAAGGCGGAGACCTTGGCGGACTGATCCCAAGCTTTCTAAACTGGCTTTTGGTACGTGGAATGTCACCTCTCTGGTGGGGAAGGAGCCTGAGCTGGTGTACGAGATTGAGCGATACCGGCTAGATATAGTCGGCCTCACCTCAACACACAGCTCCGGTTCCGGAACCAGTCTCCTGGAGAGGGGCTGGAGCTTGGCCTTTTCTGGAGTTGCCCCGGGCGAGAGGCGATGAGCAGGGGTAGGTATTCTTGTATCGCCCCACCTTGCTGCCTCTATATTGGAGTTTTCCCCGGTGGACGAAAGGGTTGCTTCCCTGCGCCTTCGGGTTGGGAAACGGGTCCTGACCATCATTTGTGCCTATGCACCAAATGATGTTTCAGAGTACCCACCCTTTTTGGAGTCTGTGACTGGGGTGCTGGAGGGTGCTCCTCCTGGAGACTCCATTGTCCTACTGGGGGACTTCAATGCGCACGTGGGCAACGACAGTGAAACCTGGAGGGGGGTGATTGGGAGGAACGGCCTGCCCGATCTGAACCCGAGTGGTGTTCAGTTATTGGACTTCTGTGCTAACCACAGTCTGTCTATAACGAACACCATGTTCAAGCATAAGGGTGTCCATATGTGCACCTGGCACCAGGACACCCTAGGCCGCAGGTCGATGATCGATTTTGTTATCGTATCATCAGACCTGCGACCGTATGTCTTGGACACCCGAGTAAAGAGAGGTGCAGAGCTGTCAACTGATCACCACCTGGTGGTGAGTTGGATCCGATGGCAGGGGAGGAAGCCATTCAGACCTGGTAGACCCAAACGTATAGTGAGGGTGTGCTGGGAGCGTCTGGCTGAGGCCCCTGTCCGGGAGGTCTTCAACTCCCACCTCCGGAAGAACTTCAACCACATTCCGAGGGAGTCTGGAGACATGGAGTCTGAATGGGCCATGTTCTCCACCTCTGTTGTTGAAGCGGCAGCCCAGAGCTGCGGCCGCAAGGTGGTCGGTGCATCTCGTGGTGGCAACCCCCGAACCAAGTGGTGGACACCAGTGGTGAGGGGGGCCATTAAGCTGAAGAAGGAGTCCTATCAAGCTTGGTTGGCTTGTGGGACTCCCGAAGCAGCTGAGGTGTACCGGCAGGCCAAGCGGAGTGCAGCTCGGGTGGTTGCTGAAGCAAAAACCCGGGTATGGGAGGAGTTCGGTGAGGCCATGGAACAAGACTTTCGGTCGGCTTCAAAGAGATTCTGGCAAACTGTTCGGCGGCTCAGGAGGGGAAAGCAGCTCCCCGTCCACACTGTGTATGGTGCGGATGGGACACTGTTGACTTCAACTGGGGATATCGTCGGGCGGTGGAAGGAATACTTCGAGGATCTCCTCAATCCCACTGATACGCCTTCCACAGAGGAAGCAGGGTTTGGGGACGAGGGGGTTGACTCGCCTATCACAGGGGCTGAGGTCGCCAAGGTGGTTAAAAATCTCCTTGGTGGCCGGGCCCCGGGGGTGGACGAGATTCGCCCCGAGTACCTCAAGGCCCTGGATGTTGTTGGGTTGTCATGGTTGACACGCCTCTGCAACATTGCGTGGAGGTCGGGGGCAGTGCCTTTGGCATGGCAAACCGGGGTGGTGGTTCCTCTCTTCAAAAAAGGGGACCGGAGGGTGTGCTCCAACTTTAGAGGGATCACACTCCTCAGCCTCCCTGGGAAGGTCTATGCCAAGGTACTGGAGAGGAGAGTCCGGCCGTTGGTCGAACCTCGGATTCAGGAGGAGCAATGTGGTTTTCGTCCTGGCCGTGGCACATCGGACCAGCTCTTTACCCTCTCGAGAATTCTTGAGGGTTCGTGGGAGTTTGCCCAACCAGTTTACATGTGTTTTGTGGACTTGGAGAAGGCATTTGACCGCGTCCCTCGTGGATTTTTGTGGGGGGTGCTTCGGGAGTATGGGGTATCGGGCTTGTTGTTACGAGCTATTCGGTCTCTGTACGACCGTTGTGAGAGTTTAGTTCGCATTGCCAACACTCGGTCGGAGTCATTCCCAGTGAGAGTTGGACTCCGCCAGGGCTGCCCTTTGTCACCGGTCCTGTTCATAATTTTTATGGACAGGATTTCTAGGCGCAGCCAGGGAATGGAGGGTGTCATGCTTGGTGACCACAGGATCTCATCTCTGTTGTTTGCAGATGATGTTGTCCTGTTGGCTTCATCCAGCAATGACCTACAGCTCTTGCTGGGACGGTTTGCCGCTGAGTGTGAAGCGGCTGGGATGAGAATCAGCACCTCCAAGTCCGAGTCCATGGTCCTCAGCCGGAAAAAGGTGGATTGTCCTCTCCGGGTTGGGGACAGGCTCCTGCCCCAAGTGGAGGAGTTTAAGTATCTTGGGGTCTTGTTCACGAGTGAGGGGAAAATGGAGCGAGAGATCGACAGACGGATTGGAGCAGCATCTGCAGTGATGCGGACGTTGTACCGGTCTGTTGTGGTGAAGAGGGAGCTTAGTTCTAAGGCAAAGCTGTCGATTTACCAGTCAATCTACGTTCCTACTCTCACCTATGGTCACGAGCTTTGGGTAATGACCGAAAGAACGAGATCGCGGATACAAGCGGCTGAAATGAGCTTTCTCCGTAGGATTGCTGGACTCACCCTCAGAGATAGGGTGAGGAGCTCAGTCATCCGGGAGAGGCTCAGAGTAGAACCGCTGCTCCTCCACATTGAAAGGAGTCAGTTGAGGTGGTATGGGCATCTGATTAGGATGCCTCCTGGACGCCTCCCACTTGAGGTGTTTCAGGCACGTCCCACTGGGAGGAGACCCCGGGGCAGACCCAGGACTCGGTGGAGAGACTATGTCTCCCAGCTAGTCTGGGAACGCCTTGGTATCCCCTCTGAAGAGCTGGAGCAGGTGGCTGGGGAGAGGGAAGTCTGGGCTTCTCTGCTTGAACTGCTGCCTCCGCGACCCGGACCTCCGGAAAAGCGGTAGAAGATGGATGGATGGATGGATGGAAAAGTGCTGCAGCCCAGACATTGAACTGCTGGCTGTGAGTATGAGACCTTATTATATGCCGCGAGAAATGAAGTGTGCCTTAATTATTATTATCTACGTCCCTCCGTCAGCTGATGCAGCGGTGGCCTGTGACGTCATCAGCTCCACTGCAGCCACATTACTGGGGAAGCACCCAGATGCATTTACCACCATCATGGGTGATTTTAATCATGTCTTAGTGGGAAAAACACAACCAAACTTTCACCAGTTTGTTGACTGTCCCACCAGAGAAAACAAAACATTGGATTTACTATATGCCAATGTCAGAGATGCATATAGTGCCACAGCTCTACCCCCCATTGGCAAATCAGATCACTGTATGGTCATGTTAACACCCAAGTATGTTCCCCTTGTGCAAAGGCAACCTGCTTATACACGGATTGTGAGGAGGTGGACACAGGGGGCTGCTGATGCACTACAGGACTGCTTTGAGACGACAGACTGGAGCGTACTCTGTGAACCACATGGGGTGGACATAGACAATATGACTGACTGCATCACAGAATACATTAGATTCCGTGAAGACATGACCATGCCAGCTCAGACTGTACACTGCTTCTCCAACAACAGACCATGGGTCATGAGCGGCCTGAAAGCACTTCTGAACAAAAAAAAGTGAGCTTTTAGGGCTGGAGACAAGGAGAAGCTGAGGGGAGTGCAGCATGAGCTGAGAGAGATGCTGAGGAGGTGCAAGGACAATTATAGGAGGAAGTTGGAGAATAAATTCATGCAAAATAATGCTAAAGATGTGTGGGAGGGAATGAAACAAATAACGGTGCAAGGGGAGAGTCAGGCAGCCATCTGGGAGCCAGGAGAGGGCTGAGGAACTGAATCTGTTTTTTAATAGGTTAAACTCACAGTCTGTCACCCCAGCAACACAACCAGACCCCCACACACCCCTCCCCACCCACCCTCCTGTGCAGAACCTCTCTCCATCCCCCCCCTCCTCCTCAGGGGGCACCAGGGCCCTCCCTCACTTCACGGTGACTACAGACCAGGTGGAGAAACAGCTGGAGAGACTCCGTCAGCGGAAGGCGGTGGGCCCTGATGGCATCTCTGCCAGGACCCAGAGGACCTCTGCCAACCAACTAGCTCCAGTACTGAAACACCTGTACAACCTGAGCCTGAGTCTGGAGAGAGTACCGATGCTGTGGAAGACATCCTGCCTGGTTCCTGTCCCCAAGAAGTCATCTCCATTGGACCTGAACAACTATCGACCAGTTGCCCTCACATCTCACGTGATGAAGGTCCTGGAGAGACTGGTCTTAGCCCACCTGGGGCCGCAGGTGAAGACGTGGCTGGACCCTCTGCAGTTTGCATATCAGCCCCATTTAGGAGTTGAAGATGCTGTCATCTACCTGCTGCAACAAGCCCATCTGCACCTGGATGGTGGATTGAGATACTGTGAGAATAACTTTTTTTGATTTCTCCAGTGCCTTTAACACCATCCAGCCACTGCTGCTGGATGAGAAGTTGCGGGTGATGGGAGTTGACAGCTCTGTGATCTCCTGGATTACTGACTACCTGACAGGCAGACCACAGTTTGTCCGGCTGGGCAATGTCTTGTCTGGAGTGGTGGCTAGTGATACGGGAGCTCCACAGGGGACTGTGCTCTCTCCTTTTCTTTTTACCTTATACACCACTGACTTTCAGTACAACACAGAGTCATGCCACCTGCAGAAATTCTCTGATGACTCAGCTGTGGTGGGGTGTATAAGAGGAAGAGAGGAGGGGGAGTACAGGGCACTGGTAGACAGATTTGTGGAGTGGACAGAGCAGAACCACCTGAGGTTGAATGTCAGCAAGACCAGAGAGACGGTGATTGACTTCAGGAAGAGGAAGACACCTTCTCAGCCACTGCAGATTAGGGGGGAGGATGTGGGAGTGGTTGAGGACTACAAATATCTGGGTGTCAGGATCAGCAGCGGGTTGGACTGGAGATCCAACACCGATGCTGCGCACAAGAAGGGGATGAGCAGACTCTACTTCCTGAGGAAGCTGAGATCCTTCAACGTGTGCAGCAGGATGCTGGAGCTTTTCTACCAGACCGTTGTCACCAGCGCCATCTTCTTTGCTGCTGTCTGTTGGGGTAGAAGTATCAGGGCCAGAGACACAACAGACTTGACAAGATTATCAAGAGGGCTGGCTCTGTAATTGGTCTCAGACCGGAGACCTTTGAGACAGTGGTGGAGAGGAGAACACTAAACAAACTGCGATCCATCATGGACAATCCTGATCACCCCCTCCACCACACACTAAACAGAAAGCAAAGCACTTTCTCCAGTAGACTACTACAGCTTCGCTGTTGAACGGCCAGGTACAGGAAATCTTTCCTGCCACATGCAATTTCATTGTACAATAACTCACTATGATGTTGTATTCTGGTCATAACAATGCTGCCACACTGCACCTTATAGACTAACTGGTACCTCACATTTCACTCTGCTCCTGATAGTCCTTCTTTGTGCAATGGGATGATTCATGTGTTTATATGGGCATATCATATACTGTATTAAGCTATGATGTATATAGGTTTTATAGTCGTGTTAGTTTTACTTTCCACGGGTAATCCCTTTGTCTGTCATGTGTCTGTTTCTGTTGTTTGGTCGTCTACTGTCATGCTGCTGTTACACTGTAATTTCCCAGTTTGGGATCAATAAAATCCATCCATCCATCCATCCATCCATCCACCTTCCCACCCACCCACCCATCCATCCATCTATTTATTTCTGGGTTTCATCGTTTATCTTTATTTGCAGTATGGGATGTCTGGGTCTATCTTATGTCACCACCTGCACTACAGGTAGCATTACTGTACATAGACATTACTGTACATAGCTGTTGTTGTTTTTCCAGCCTTATTCCTTTTTCTTTTTTTATATTGTGCACACCATTGAAGAGAGAGAGAAAGAGAGAGAGAGAGAGAAATGCCATTTCAGTTCTCCTGTATGTCCTGTATGTATAGTAGTACTGACAAATAAAATCTTTGAATCTTTGAATAAGAACTAATTACAGTTTACAGTTGTACCTGCCGGTTGAGGTCAGCTTTGTACTTCATCTGCTCCTGGAGCTGCTGCTCAGTAGATTGGCTGGCAAACACTTTGCCTCTTGCAAATTGTGGGGATTGGACATGAGTGAAACCTACAAAATGAGGAAAAATTAAAAACGTTCATTGAGCAAATTTCCTAATTTGGCAAAATACATCTTAACATATCACTGCCATGAACCAGCCTTATAATGCGTTCAGACTAAACACGAATTGAGAATTTGTGTCACTTTAGTCGTACAAGTATAGCCTTGCAAAGGAGTGGAGTTGCCTTCATGTCGTCTGCAGCTGCCTTGTACCTGCTGTGGAAATCTCAAAAATGCCGTCAGGTTGAGGTTTGCAACAGTATCCAACGGGACACACAGCTGGTGAAAATGTAACTAAACTGAAGCTGGCTGATGTCCAGTTTCAAGAGCTGTTTGCCCTCATTAGCACATCAGTAGCAGAAGTTCATGGGTGGATACAAACTACAGACACTCCGTCTCAGCTGTGTCTTAGCTCAGTCTTATTTTCAAACTAGTTTATTCTCCATTGTTGATACTCACTCTGATGACGGTGGAATCTCAACGCCGACTGGCTATCACAACCAACTAGCTCAAATGTGAATTTGCATGTATTTACATGTGCATTGCCATACATTGAATTGTGGTTCAACAGAATTACTTTAAAAAACAAACTCATGAAACAGGCCTGGACAAAAATGATGGTACCCCTAGAAAAGATAAAATAATGTGACCATAGGGACATGTTCAACCAAGATGTGTCCTCTAATTAACATCACAGGTGTCTACAAACTTGTAATCAGTCAGTCAGCCTATTTAAAGGGTGACAAGTAGTCACTGTGCCGTTTGGTGACATGGTGTTTACGACACTAAACATGGACCAGAGGAAGCAAAGGAGAGAGTTGACTCAGGAGATTAGAAAGAAAATTATAGACAAGCATGTAAAAGCTATAAGACTGTCTCCAAGCAGCTTGATGTTCTTGTGACTACAGTTGTACATATTATTCAGAAATTTAAGATCCACGGGACTGTAGCCAACCTCCCTG
Source organism: Pholidichthys leucotaenia (assembly GCA_020510985.1). Classification (NCBI taxonomy): domain Eukaryota; kingdom Metazoa; phylum Chordata; class Actinopteri; order Cichliformes; family Pholidichthyidae; genus Pholidichthys; species Pholidichthys leucotaenia. The sequence continues at coordinate 326,192,719 of CM035840.1, read as the reverse complement.
GACGTGGCCTCAGGATGAGACTGATAATATGAATAGAAACAAAAGAGCCCAGAACAACCTCTAAACACATTCATGGTGAACTCCAAGGTCAAGGTACATCAGTGTCAGATCGCACCATCCGTCGTTGTTTGAGCCAAAGTGGACTTCATGGGAGACGACCAAGGAGGACACCACTGTTGAAAACAAATCATAAAAAAGCCAGACTGGAATTTGCCAAACTGCATGTTGACAAGCCGCAAAGCTTCTGGGAGAATGTCCTATGGACAGACGAGACAAAACTGCAACTTTTTGGCAAGGCACATCAGCTCTATGTTCACAGATGCAAAAATGAAGTATACCAAGAAAAGAACACCGTCCCTACTGTGAAACATGGAGGAGGTTCTGTTATGTTCTGGGGCTGCTTTGCTGCATCTGGCACAGGGTGTTTTGAATCTGTGCAGGGTACAATGAAATCTCAAAGACTATCAAGGTATTCTAGAGAGAAATGTGCTGCCCAGTGTCAGACAGCTCGGTCTCAGTCGCAGGTCATGGGTCTTGCAACAGGATAATGACCCAAAACACACAGCTAAAAACACCCAAGAATGGCTAAGAGCGAAACATTGGACTATTCTAAAGTGGCCTTCTATGAGCCCTGATCTAAATCCTATTGAACATCTGTGGAAGGAGCTGAAACATGCCGTCTGGAGAAGGCACCCTTCAAAGCTGAGACAACTGGAGCAGTTTGCTCATGAGGAGTGGGACAAAATACCTGCTGAGAGGTGCAGAAGTCTCATTGACAGTAACAGAAATCGTTTGATTGCAGTGATTGCCTCAAAAGGTTGCGCAACAAAATATTAAGCTAAGGGTACCATCATTTTTGTCCAGGCCTGTTTCATGAGTTTGTTTTTTTTTATTCAATTCAAAAGCATTGTCTGATTTTCATTGGTTAATTTTCATAGATTTTTTATTTATTACCACTTTTGTCAGATTCAAGTTATTTCTGTGACCATTGTGGGTTTTTCTTTCATTAACAGAGGGAAACCAACAATTTTGTCCACGTGTGTACTTCCCATGGATGAATTTACATTGACTTTATATGTAATAACACCACGCAAAAGAAAATTATGAAATAATCTAACAGCAAGTCATTCACAATTACATGTATTATATACTGCACTATGAAACAGTACCAGAGACCCTTTCATGAGGATCAAGACGTTCAGCCTGGTGGGCCATCGCTGCAGTCGTGAATCTCTTGTGCCACTGCTCGGGGTTGCTGTAGGCTGCCTCATTCAGCTTGTGCATCTGTTTGAGGTCAGCTGGGCAAAAGAAAACACATACAGGTGCATCTCAATAATTTAGAAAAATCACAGAAAAGTTCATTTCACTAATTCAGTTCAAAAAGTGAGACTCATATAGATTCATTACACACAAAGTGATATATTTCAAGTGTTTATTTCTTTTAATTTTGATAATTATGGCTTATAGCTAATGAAAACCCAAAATTCAGTTTCTCAGAAAATTTGAATATTCCGTAAGGTCAATTTTTTTTTAAAAAAAAAGTTTTTTAACTGAAATGTTGGCCTACTGAAAAGTATGGCCATGTACACACTCAGTACTTGGTCGGGGCTCCTTTTACATGAATTATTGCATCAATGTGGTGAGACATGGAGGGGATCAGCCTGTGTCACTCCTTTGGTGTTATGGAAGCCCAGGTTGCTTTAAGAGCAGCCTTCTGCTCATTTGCTGCCATGCTGCACCTTACAGTATAATTGGCACCTCGTATTTCACCCTGTGCCTTATAATATTTCTCTATACAGTCAGTACTATCCATTGACTCACACGGATCATCATCTGTTTAACCTAGTAGTAGCCTATGTTGTATATAAAGTTATCTAAGCATTTTTACTTTACTTCCATAGGTAACTCCTTTTCTATTATGCTGTGTGTATTTCTGTTGGTTGGGTTGTCTGTGTCATGCTGCTGTTACACTGTAATTTCCCAGTTTGGCATCAATAAAGTACATCTATCTCTTTTGTGTTTCTGGTGTCTCATCTTCAGTCGAGTTTGCTGGCCAATCAAGCACAGTGATACCATGGTTATTAAACCAGGTATTGGTACTTTTGGAATTGTGGAAAGGTGCCAAGTTCTGCTGGGAAATAAAATCAGCATCTCTATAAAACTTGCCCAAAGAGGGAATCATTTAGTGCTCTAAAATTTCCTGGTAGTTGGCTGTGCTGACTTTGGACTTGATAAAACACAGTGTACAAACACCAGTAGATGACGGCTCCTCATATCAGGTTCCAAGTCCTGTCATTTGGAAATCAAGGTTCCAGAGTCTGGAGGAAGAGTGGAGAGATACAGAATCCAAGTTGCTTGAGGTCCACTGTGAAGTTTCCACAGCCAGTGATGATCTGAGGAGCTGGTGTTGGTCCACTGCATTTTATCAAGTCCAAAGTCAGCACAGTCATCTGTCAGGAAATTTTCAGAGCACTTCATGCTTCCCTCTGTGGACAAGCTTTATGGAGATGCTGATTTAATTTTCCAGCAGGACCTGGTACCTGCCCACACTGCGAAATGTACCAATACCTGGATTAATGACCATGGTAGCACTGTGCTTGACTGGCCAGCAAACTTGCCTGACCTTAACCCCATTGGGTTGGTGACCCTACATTTACTCGTTTTATAGTAAGACTGCATGGACACAGAGCATGTTAAAATGCTCTAAACCTGTTTTTCAGGCACTCTTATTAAAAAAAAAAAAAGTCTCTGCTGTTTATCCTAGCAAATGCTTTCCCTGTCACTCAAAAATTCCCAACAGGTTTCCACACATTTTGCTTTGAAACTCTCCACTAACTATGCTAAACTGCATCAAACTGGTAAGAAGACATGCAGCCTTTCGAGCTTTTGCTGTTCGAAAATGATCATGGTATACTTTTAACCTGCTTATGATCGTCTGGTTGGAGAAATGTTCCTCTGATGAGTGCTGTGGCGCTCCAAAAGTTAAACTTGTTAAAACTTTCAGTGCCCTGAGCTCAGTGACAAAAAAAAAAAGCTCATCTTTGAGAGTGACACTCAGAGCGGGGGGAGAGAAGGAGGGCACTTGATGGACATGCAGCCTTATAGTGCAAATAGAATGCTAATCTTGATCTTTTGACCCCAAACCCATAGTCAGAGATGAGGATGTAAGCTATCTAAGATTTGTCTTAGACACAACTACGGCATCAGTTTAAAAAGCCAATATCATGTCTTTAAGTTATCATGTTTACAAGATTTAGGGGAAAAAAATCCCTCTAACATTGACCTCAAGGTATACAAGTCCTGCAAAAATCATCCGATCAGAGTTAAATTGTAATATGGCATCATCAGTGTATATTAAACCCTGGTACAGAGTTTCAGAACAATTAGAACAAAACTAGTAGAGGTCTATTTCACAAACAGACTGACAAACAAACGGACAGCGAGACCGCCCCCTGTCTTTTTCTCACCCAAACGGACATTTAAGCAGCAAGGAATTAAAAAAAAAAAAAAAAAAACTGAACAGTGAGACCTACTAATGAGATTCCCAGCATAGTCTCTGAGTGGAGCCCCTCCTCCACCTCTCCACCAGGGCTGGTGGTTCTTCCTGTCAGCCTCTAGCTGTGCTTCATATCGCTCCTCTTCCTCTCTCTCCAGATGCCTCCGCTCCTGTTGTTCCTGGATTTGTAAGAATCTTTTTCTTAGTTAATAAAAACTAGGTACGACTCATTCATGAGATGACTCTAGTATACTAAAAAAATTGTGAACACCACCACAGATCCTATAATGTAAATACAAATATGTTGATTAAAAAAACTGAACCAAGAGTTATATCAATAAATGGTCCCTTTTACACTGATACATAAAAAGTCAATTTAGGCTTGTTCCAAATTTTACTTTTTCTGTGCTTTTGCACATTTATTTGGATCTCTGGAGTGGGTAACAAGAAAAATCTTTAAAAGAAAAACAAACAAACAAAAAAAACCCTCACCCTTCTTACTTTGTTAGGGTCAGCCAGAAGTTTTGATTGTGCTCCAGTTGCAACATGAGAACTAAAACTCAGTGGGATGACACCACCCTCCCAGTGTCATGTTCACATCTACAAGGCAGGAGAGACGAACCCAAACGCTGGATGATATTTGTAACATTTATTAAAGAAAATAACACAACTCCAAAATAGTGCAAAACACAAAATGCAAAAACAAGATTAACTTTCAAAGGATGCACTCCTGAGCCATTAAGCCCAGAAGGAGATGAGGATAAACTGGATAAATGTCCTGAGGAGCACTCAGTGGAGGAACATACAATGTAGCGGCAAATGATAATGTGAACAGACAGAGCTTAAGTAGTAAATGAGGAAACAATCATGAGTGATAACAGGTGTGGGATCACCTGAGCAGGAGAAGGGAACAACAATTAATAATTGGAATCAGCTGGTAGTAATGAGGTAAGGGAGGAGTGGCTGACAGCTTGACAGGCAGTGCCAACACAAACCCGGAATGCCACCTGACAGCTGTCAACCCCGGGAATAAATATAAACAACAACAAATACAGACTAGAAAGTAATTACAAATGAAACAAGACATAGCCAACGCAAAATGAAACATAAAAAGACAAATAGAAAGCAGTGATAATTCAAAAGAGCAGCAAAAATACAACCGATAAATATATATAAATACAACAAAAGAGCCACAAGACTGAGTCCTGCGGAACATCAGACTCAGCTCATGACAGAGCCCCCCCCCCCCCCCAGGGGTGGAATCCAAACACCCCAGGAAAACATCAACGGAAAACAAAAAGACCCCCCCCCCCCGAAGAAGTAGAACAATAATGGGGGGAAACAGTCAAGGAGGGAACAAAACAAAAACCCCGCTCAGGGCCCACACCAGAATAAACACAGAATTAGGACCCCTGGGTCCAGGAGTTCAAGTGTTTCAGGGGCCGACCAAAGTCCCTGACCCAGTAGGTGACCAGGTGGAACACATCAGGCGGCCTGCCAAAGTCCCAGACCAGCCGGACAGCCAGGTGATGTGAGTCAGGGGGCCTGCCGGAAAATATGGGCTACCTGCCCCAGCAGCCCAGTATTTCAGGTGGCCGGACAGAGTTCTTGAGCCACCAGGACAGGAGGGGTGACCCAGGAGGCGGCCTCTCCACAGGGAGACCTGATGAAGGAGAGCAGAGCTGGAGAAGGGGGACCACGATCGTGTCTGGTGGCGAATGAAGAGGGACCCCGATGGTGTCTGATGGAGGAGAAGGGGAGACGGTGCCCTCGGTGGTCTTGGGTAGGAGAACAGTTGCACCCACGGTGGCTTCGGGCTGGAGCATGGCAGCACCCGCGGTTGCTCCAGACTGGAGCATGGCAGCGCCCGCGGTGGCTCCGGGCTTGAGCTCTGCAGCACCCGTGGTGGCTCTGGGCTGGAGCACTGCAGCACCCTCAGTGGACCCTGGCTTGGCCACCGCTGCACCCACGGTAGACCCGGGCTGGACCAAAACTGCACCCCCGTTGAACCCCGGGCTGGGGCGCAGTGAACATGGTGGACCCAAGCTGGAGCGCAGCACCCACGTAAGACTGACGCTGGGGCATAGCACCTACGATGGTCCGCGGCCGGGACGCAGCGCCCATGGAGGTTTGGATAGTGGCAGAGGAACCCACATGACGACCTCCGGCAGGGAACGAGCTCCACCCAAGGAGGGCCCGGCCTGGGCTGTAGCTGTGCCCTGGGAGGTATCGAGCTGGGACGGGATGCCCGCAACGACCTTGAGGGGGGTAGCTGGACCCTGGGTGACCTCCAGTGGTGAACCTGGATCTCCAGAGACATCTGGCAGTGTTGGATCCTCTCCGGCAACCCTGGGAGACAGCTCAGATACAGCACAAAAGAGAAGAGAGGTCAGGGTCGCTGGCAGCAGCAGAGCCCGGCGAAGCGAGCTCTGGTGCAGTGGGTGGCTGCATCTGGCTCTCCTCACCAAGAGTCAGGCAAGACTGCTCAAGGAAAGAGAGGAGAAAAACAAAAGAGAGCACTTGCCTGATCTCGAGCTCCACTGCCATCCAGGACTCCAAAGATCCAGGTGACGATAACTCTTCGGGCTCAGCCGTCAGGAGGTCCAGCTCAGGCTCCCACTCTGCTGCGGTGGCCTCCGCAGCAGGCATGATGGTTGTTGCAGTCTAGGTCTTTCCCAGGTGAAGAAACTCACGCTGGTGACTTATCGACTCTGTGTTGGCTCCTCCAGGGCCACAGGCTCCTCCTTCGTCCGGCGGCTTCGTTCAGGGGCCGGCTGACACTCAGGGATAAGCAGAGGAGACACGGAGAGGACAAACGGGGAAGTATGGGTTGCAGTAGGTGGAGAGAGCTCAGGGGACTGCATACCCTGAGTCTTTTTACCAGGGGTCAGGTAAACCATATTATCAAAATGAGGAATGAAAAGAGATGAAACTTGCCTGCTCTCCTGGTATGTGATATTGCCTGCTGCAGCTGGAAGTGAGTCATCCATCTCCGTGTCTATAGAGAACCTGGGCCACCAAAGGACCGTGGAGGAGCCGTCCCTTTAATCACAGAGGAAGACGTGACCAGAGGAAAAACTGAGGATCTCTTGGCAGTGGGAGGAGACATCAAAGGGATGGAGGATGCAGCAGCAACAGAGAGAGGTTGGGCTGGTGGAACAGCCAGCGAGAGAGACGGAGAAAGGACATCTGCTGCGGAAAGAGTCGGGCTCGATGTTGGGGAAGAGGCTGTCCAAGAGGCTGGATTATTCCTCCGGCGGTCCAGTTCGGGATGACGCTATATTGGAGCTGTGGTTGGAGACCCAGGTGAGGGGCTGGGCTTCTGCCAGCATGAACGCTTACTTCTCACTGGGGTCGGCGCACGCATCGGCGCTGCTTCCCTCGGCTCCTCACTTGAGCATGGCAGGGAGGAAATGGAGAGGAGTATGTTAGTAGCCTCCAGGTGGTTCCACAGGCTGGGGAATGCCTTCATCATCCGTGCTGCGCCATCTCGACTCTCCCGGACTGTCTTGCGAGAACGGGAGGCTTTTGTCAGTGACCAGATTCCCTCCAGGAAGAACACCGTCTGCCACTTCAAATCATCCAGGTTGGACATGGCGAGCTCCAAAACAGGTTAGTGAAAAGGGCAAAAAGGAAAAAATAAAATGCGCAAAATATCACAGCTGGGTTCTTATTACTCACTACATTCTGTCATGTTCGCCTCTGCAAGGTAGGAGAGACAAGCCCAAATGCTGGATGATATTTGCAACATTTATTAAAGAAAATAACACACGTCCAAAAGAGTGCAAAACACAAAATGCAAAAACAAGATTAACTTACAAAGGATGCACTCCTGAGCCGTTTAGCCCAGGAAGAGATGAGGATAAACTGGATAAATGTCCTGAGGAGCACTCAGTGGAGGAACATACAATGTAGCGGCAAATGATAGTGTGAACAGACAGAGCTTAAGTAGTAAATGAGGAAACAATCATGAGTGATAACAGGTGTGGGATCACCTGAGCAGGAGAAGGGAACAACAATTAATAATTGGAATCAGCTGGTAGTAATGAGGTAAGGAAGGAGCGGCTGACAGCTTGACAGGCAGCGCCAACACAAACCTGGAATGCCACCTGACAGCTGTCAACCCAGGGAATAAATACAGTATAAACAACACCAAATACAGACTAGAAAGTAATTACAAATGAAACAAGACATAGCCAACGCAAACTGAAACATAAACAGACAAATAGAAAGCAGTGACAACTCAAAAGAGCACCAAAAATACAACAGAAAAATATATATAAATACAACAAAAGAGTCACGAGACTGAGTCCAGCAGAACATCAGACTCAGCTCGTGACACCCAGCTTCATCTCCACCTATTTTAATGATAGTGTGAGGATCCCTTTGAACATCCAAACCCTACTGTGGGTACTAGTGTGCTACAGAGTTAGCTTGTCGACTGCAGCTGGTATTGTCTTTCATGAAATTCTAGCCACTGGCTTATTACCTCAGCCAAGGGAGGAGGGTAATGCTTTTGCCGGTGGTTAGTTGGTTGGTTGGTTTGTTTGTTAGCAAAATTAATCAAAAAGTTAAGAACATAATTTTGATGAAATTTTCAGGAAAGGTACGTATGACTATGAGAGTGAATGGTTGTCTGTCTATCTGTGTTGGCCCTGCAATGGACTGGTGATCTGGTGATCTGCCTCTTGCCCAAAGATGCTGGGATAGGCTCCAGCACCCCCGCAACCCGAAAATGATTAAGTGGAAAAAGGTGGATGGATGGATGGTATGTAATGGCATGGGGAACAGATGATTAGATTTTGGTGATGATGTCAGAGTGCATATCTCCACCAAGGGCTTTGCTTGTATTTGTGCAGCAGGATTACACAAAAACTACTGGATGGATTTGGATGAAATTTTCACCAGAGGTGGTTCTTGTGTTAGAGGAAGTCATTACATTTTGGTGATGATCTAAGAATGCATACCTCCGCCAAGGCTCTTAACTTCTCACAGAGTGTTAGCAACAATACTCCAAAACTACTGAATGGATTTGGATGAAAATTTGACCAGCGGTGGCTCTTGGCCTACCCACAAATGCATTACATTTTGGAGGTGATCCTTGAGTGCATAACTGCACCAAGGCTCAATCATTTAGCAGTGGTTTAGCAAGATTATGCAAACACCACTGGATGGATCTTGATTACATTTTCACCAGAGATGGTCCTTGGGCTGCAGAAGAACCTATTAGATTTTGGAGCTGATCAATGAGAGCGTACCTCTACCAATGCTGTATCTTGCAATGTTTGGTGGGATGAAAGCAGGGAGGTACGGACACATGGATGGATAAAGGGAGGGAAGGAAGGAGGGTGGAGGTATGCACTCTCTGAGTGCTTTTTTAGTTTTGTTATATTTTGGACATAATAGGCCAGCATATTGGACAACTAGCATCTCTGCTAGCCAGCCAAGGTTGGGCTATCTTCCCCCTCAGAACTTGCCACAAAGGGGAGAAGCCGATAGATGATCTGACGAGTGCTAGGTGTCGGATTGTGATCAGGTCTTAAAAAAAAATCTTTTCTATATATTCTATCTATCCTCATCAGACATCCATGTTCCCACCTGTTTTATTCATCTACAGTAGATAATATATCACACACAATTCTGGCTTATTTGTTATATTTTGGACTTAATAGGCCAGCACATGAGCCTGCTAGCACTTTGGCTAGTGGGCCGTGGTCAGTTTGTCTACCGCATTTTATATCGCTGTGGTGGGGGAAACAGCAACGCATTACTCGACCTCGCATTTGCAGGGTTAGCCATCCACTCATTCAGAGTCATTTCTGAGCTTATTGTGTGACAGAGACTGGTCATATCCTTTGGACCATTCACACCACACATCACTGTCCCACCTAATGCTTTATTTGGGCTTTACATAATCTTGTCCAGCCTTTAGTTATCTCAGTCTGTCTTTGGCATCTAGAGCTAACAGCTAACATTAGCCACAAGAGATAGCCATCCATGCTTTAATCACTTCTCGACTTGATTACTGCAATGCACTTTATGTTGGCATCTCTCAGTTTTCTCTCGGCCGCCTTCAACTTGTGCAAAATGCAGCGGCCCGTCTTTTGACCAGCACAACTAGGCGAGAGCACATTACTCTGATCCTTTTTTCACTTCATTGGCTTCCAGTCCATTTTAGAATTAATTTTAAACTTTTGCTTTTTGTTTTTAAAGCTCTTAATGGCCTTGCCCCAGTTTATCTGTCTGAGATTTTGACTGTCCGTGACCAAGGCAGGGCTTTGAGGTCATCCAATCAGCTTTTGCTGGATGTGCCCAGGTCAAGGTATAAACATTGGGGTGACCGAGCCTTTTCTGTTGTCGCCCCCAGGCTCTGGAATAATCTCCCCCCTGACCTACGTGCTATCTAGCTCTGTCCTGGGGAAGCGCCCTGACCCAGTGGAGGAGACAGGAGAGAAGGATGGTGGCTAAGCTGTCATCTCTGCTGGAGTCCGAGTCCCACCCTATGCAGGACATACTGAACGCACTGAGGAGCTCATTTAGCAGCAGACTACATCATCCTAGGTGCACAACCGAGAGGTTTCGCAGGTCCTTCCTACCTACGACTGTCAGACTGTATAACCTAAGCAGGGCTGCTCGCAGAGATAACAAAAAAACGTGACGACCTAATAGTATTGAATGCAAAAGACGCAATAGACTTACACAATGGTCCCCTCCAGTATACAACTAGCACAATATCGGTCGCTACAGAGGGTGACAATATGTATTGGGTACATATTCATACTATGTAGGATAACTAAGTTGACGGTTATGCTGTTTATTCCATCTTGCTACAATGCTCTGCACTTTGTATATATATTTATATATTTATGTGTGTGTATGTATATCCACTGCTCTTATTTATATCTTCCGTATCTTCTTGATTGCTGCTCTGAGTGTTGCTATCCCTGTGCTGTTGCAATCCTGGAATTTCCCCATTGTGGGACTAATAAAGGCTTATCTTATCTTATCTCTGACCCGGCCCTTTTAAAATCAGAACTTAAAACATATTTGTTTAGAATGGCTTTTAATACCCAGTAGTGGTGATATTTGTCATAGCATTTGTTTTTATTTTATTCTTATTTTTATTTTCAGGTATTTATTCTTATTTCTTTGTTCAATTCAATTCAATTCAATTCAACTTTATTTATATAGCGCCATTTCACAACAACAGTCATCTCATAGCACTATCAACTGTAGGGAGGACCCCCACAGTTGCAGAAAGACCCCAGCAATCAGGCGATCCCCTGTGAGCAAGCACTTGGCGACGGTGGAGAGGAAAAACTCCCTTTTAACAGGAAGAAACCTCCAGCAGAACCAGGCTCAGGGAGGGGCAGTCATCTGCTGCAACTGTCTGGGGGGTGAGGGGACAGAGAAGAAGAAAAGAACAGACATGTAGAGAGCAAACAGCACGATGGGGACTCAATCTATGGGAGAGAACAAACAAATGTTAATGACCAGCAAAAAAAAAATATTTCATAGAGAGTGAGGAAAGGAGTGAGGCCCAGTGCATTACTGGAGGTCCCCCGGCTGACTAAACCTATTAGCAGCATAACTAAGGGAGGGTTCAGAAACACATGATCCCTCCCTAATTGTAGGCTATATCAAAAAGGTAGGTTTTAGCCCTATTCTTAAAAACAGAGATCGAGTCTGACTCCCGAATCCAGATTGGCAGCTGATTCCACAGGAGAGGAGCTTGATAACTGAAGGCTCTGCCTCCCATTGTACTTTTGGAGATTCTAGGTATTACAAGTAAACCTGCATTTTGGGAGCGTAGTGCTCTGTTAGGATGATACGGTAGTATCAGATCTTTTAAATAAAAAGGAGCCTGATTGTTTAGAGCTTTGTAAGTAAGAAGAAGGATTTTAAACTTAATTCTAAACTCTATGGGAAGCCAATGAAGGGAGGCCAGAACCGGAGAGATATGATCTCTCTTTCTAGTACCTGTTAAAACTCTTGCTGCAGCATTTTGGATCAGCTGAAGACTTTTTAAAGATGTTTTAGGACAGCCTGATAATAAAGAATTACAATAATCTAATCTCGAGCTAACAAAAGCGTGGATCAGCTTCTCAGCATCACTCTGAGACAAGATGCTCCTAATCTTGGCAATATTACGCAAATGATAGAAGGCAGTCTTAGAAACAAATTTAATATGTGAATTGAAGGACAAATCCTGATCAAAAATAACTCCAAGGTTCCTCACAGAGCTATTAAGAGAAAGAGTAACTGCATCCAAACTGAAAGTTTGATTTGGAAAGGAATTTCTAAGGTTTTTTGGACCAACAAGAATGACTTCAGTCTTATCTGAATTTAATAGCAGGAAATTACAAGTCATCCAAACTTTGATTTCCTTAAGACAGGCTTCTAACTTGGCTAATTGATTAGTATCATCTGGCTTCATTGACAGGTATAATTGTGTGTCATCTGCATAACAGTGAAAATGTATACAGTGCTTTCTAATAATGTTGCCTAACGGAAGCATATATAAACTAAAAAGAGTAGGGCCAAGCACAGATCCCTGTGGAACTCCATGACTAAGCTTTGAGCTGAGAGAAAACTCATTATTTACATGAACAAACTGGAACCTATCAGATAAATAAGATCTAAACCACTGCAACAAAGTTCCATTAAGTCCAACATAGTGTTCTAATCTATCAAGTAGAATATTATGATCAATAGTATCAAAAGCTGCACTAAGATCTAAAAGGACAAGTACAGAAACTAGTCCATTATCAGATGCAATGAGGAGGTCGTTAGTGACCTTCGCTAAGGCTGTTTCAGTGCTATGATGGATTCTAAACCCAGATTGAAACTCCTCAAATAAACCATTTCCCTGCAGGTGGTCAAATAATTGCGTAGCAACAACTCTTTCTAAGATTTTTGAAATGAAAGGCAGATTAGAGATTGGTCTATAGTTAGCTAAAGCTCCTGGATCTAGCGTTGGCTTTTTGAGTAAGGGTTTAATTACAGCCGTTTTAAAAGCCTGCGGTACATGGCCTAAAGTTAATGAAGAATTGATTATATGAAGAATAAAGCTACCAATAAGTGGGAAGACTTCTTTAAATAACCTGGTAGGAATAGGGTCTAAAAGACAAGTTGAAGGTTTGGATGAGGAAACTATTTTGTCTAACTCACAAAGGTCGATTGGAGTAAACTCATCAAGACAGACATCAATAGAAGGAGTTGTAGTAGTTACAGTATTTAAGTTAACTGTGGGAAGAATCTGATTGATTTTATCTCTGATGGATGAAATTTTATTATTGAAAAAGTTCATAAAGTCCTGACTAGTAAGCTCTAAGGGGATGCTAGGATTGACAGAGTCCTGACTCTTTGTCAACCTGGCTACAGTACTGAAAAGAAACCTGGGATTATTCTTGTTCTCTTCTATTAATGCAGAGTAATAACTCGTTCTAGCTTTTCTAAGAGATTTTTTATAAATTAAAAGATGATTTCTCCAAGCTAAATAGATTTCATCTAAATTAGTAGAGCGCCATTTTCTTTCTAATTGACGAGTCTTCTGTTTTAAGCTACGAGTTTCTGTGTTGAACCAAGGAGTTAAAAATCTCTGATTAGACTTTTTCTTTTTTAAGGGGGCCACCAAGTCTAGAGCCTGATGCAGAGAAGCTGAAACACTATCCACCATGTTATCAATTACAGAAGGAGCAAGCTGTCTATAGCTTATTTCCGTTGTGTTGACACATGGCATAGAGGAAACAATCTGCATAAATTTGGAAACAGCATCATCTGAGAGGCATCTACTGTGATAATATTTTTCTTTAGGAGCCAAATAGTCAGAAATAGTAAAATCAAAGGTTAACAGACAATGGTCTGACAGTACAGGGTTATGAGGAGACACTACAAGATTTTCTATTTCTATGCCATATGTCAGAACAAGGTCCAATGTATGGTGGAGGTAATGAGTAGAATTTCCTACTTTCTGAGAAAACCCAATCGAGTCTAATATTGAATTAAAAGCCACATTAAGGCAGTCACTATCTACATCCACATGTATATTAAAGTCCCCTACTATAATTATTCTATCAGATTTCAGCACTAAATCAGTTAAGAAATCAGGAAATTCGGATAAAAATTCTGAATAGGTTGATGGGGGACGATAAACTATGGCAAATAAAATTGGGTTTAACCTGGAATTGCTAAAGTGCCCAACACTGAGGACCAGGCCCTCAAAGGGATTATAACATGTTTTTTGCTTTACATTAACTAGTAATTTGGAATGGTAAATTGATGCTACTCCTCCTCCACGACCAGAACTTCTGGGATTTTGACAGTTTAAATAACCAGAGGGAGTTGATTCATTTAAACCAACATAATCCTCTTGTCCTAACCAAGTCTCTGTAAGGGAAATTAAATCAATCTGATGATCAATTAACAGATCATGGACTAACAGAGACTTGGGAGTTAGAGACCTAATATTTAATAAACCACATTTAATTTTTAAATTATGAGGAGGAACAGAGGCCAAATCATTCAATTTAGAGGCTTTATGTTTAATTTGAGTTTTACCAATATTTTGCTTTATCACTTTGGGATGCTTATACATTATATTTTTATTTACTTTGGAGGGAGCAGACAATGATTCTCTGATGGGGAAGACAGGGGCTAAGCTGAGGGGTGGCGGATGAAGAGGAGCTGCAGAGAGGCGTGTAAGACTGCGACTCTGCTTCCTGGTCCCAACTCTGAGTAGTCACGGTTTTGGAAATTTGGATAAAAAAGATGCCAGATTGTTAGATAAATGAGAAGCACCATCCAAAGTGGGATGAATGCTGTCTCGTCTCATAAGACCAGGTTTTCCCCAAAAAGAGCTCCAATTGTCAATGTAGCCCACGTCATTTTTAGGACACCACACAGACAGCCAGCGGGTCAAGGATGACGAGTGGCTAAACATGTCATCACTGGTCAGATTGGGGAGGGGCCCAGAGAATACTACAGTGGCAGACATCGTTTTTGCAAAGTCACACACCGATTCTATATTAAGTTTCGTGACTTCCGACTGCCGGAGACGGATGTCATTGATGCCGGCGTGAATAACAATTGTGGAATATTTACAGTTACTTTTAGCCAGCATTTTCAAATTTGACTCGATGTCGCCTGCTCTGGCCCCAGGAATGCATTTGACTATGACCGCTGGAGTCTCTAGGTTCACGTTTCTGACTACAGAGTCGCCAATGATCAGAGTTTTTTCCTCAGCGGGTGTGTTGCTGAGCGGGGAAAAACGATTAGAAACGTGAACAGGTTGGTGGTGAACCGGGGCTTTGCGACTAGGCTTCCTACTCACCGTCACCCACCCAGTCTCCTCGCTGCTGAGGAGAGCCGGAGAACCGGTGACAGGGGGGCCTAAGCTAGCTAGCTCCGCTGCAGCTAATGGGCGTCCGTCGAGATTAACTGGCGCAGACGGTGTTTCAATGCAGCGGAGCCGGGATTCCAAATCAGACAACCTCGCCTCGAGCGCCTCAAAAAGACAACATTTATTACATTTACCGTTATCACTAAAAGAGGCAGAGGTGTAGCTAAACATCTGACAGAGAGAGCACACCAGAGGAGGAGAGGAAAGAGAGGTAGTAGCCATAGCTAGTGGCTCGAGAGCTGGAGAGCAAACCACACAGGCAGACAGCAAAACAGGAAGTGACGATACGTTACCACAAGGAAGTGACGATCCTTCACCCAGTAGCTGTTGTTTACGATATTTGTTTTTGAATGAATGAATGAATGAATGAATCTTTACTTCGGATAGATAAAAAGTAAAGATTAAAAGAAAGGAACAAAATAATATAGCAAAGGGGGAAAAAAATCTAACAAGGTCAAATTAAACAATAACTCATCTGATTATACAGTTCAACATACTGTAAGTTATCCAAAATGGGTGATGGCTGAAGCCACAACTTATATTGCCCACCCATATTCGATCCACGAATTCAAAAGAAAAACAAAACAAGAGCGATTGCAATTCAGAACAAAGCTAAGACAAAACGTGACAACCCCCCCCCACCCACCCCCAAAAAACAACAACAACTAAGCAACAGTTTTTAATGCTGTGTGTGTTTTTAATGCTGTTTAATTTTCTGTAAAGCACTTTGGTCACCTAGGGGTTGTTTTTAAAGGGCTATATAAATAAAGTACATTACATTACAAAATCACAGCTGCTTCACCTCAACCAAACTTTTCCAGGCAATGAAAGAGGGAGGGTGGGGTGAACTGGGGCTCATGACCATTAAAAAGAAGCATGCACTAAAACGAGTCATTTTGAGGAAGCTTGTTAAAATTGGTTGATAGTGGTGCTGAAATAATTATAGGCTGATGTATTTTGACCAAAGCATGTCACAGACATTTCATTAAGATTTCTGGGAACTGTGTTAACATTTGGAAGAAGTGCATTATAAGCCCCTTTAAGTTGTCAAATGCAGAAAGTGCCAAAAGATGAAAGAAAGAAAAAAAATCTACTAAAAACTTAAACAACATCAAAATCAATTTACAACATAAGGAACCAAAGCACAACAGCGAGAATCTTCTTGAAGCTTTATGGGTGCCAACATTTAAGTACACTAGATCAAAAATGTAATATAGGAAGGGAGGGGTTGTATTGCTTTATAATATAAGGAAAATATAAGGGATCAGGAAGGGATTGATGGAGAACTGGGATATGAAGTAGCATCTGAAAGGGGGAAGAGCTCAGAAATACTTCTACAGAGGACAAAAAGTTATAACAACAAATGCTCTAATTTAAATTACACTGTGGAGAGTGCAATAACCAGACCAGACTTGCACGGCAGACAAACTTTATTCACTCTCTCACTTCATTCATACTCAGAAAAAGCAATGATCTCCTGACCCAGGGTCTCTCCTTTATATCACCCAACTCATTTCCCTTGCTGCCTGAGATCTTGCATCACAATACCTTTAACACATCACCACTCCTATTGTCCACGTCCGCGGTCGTGATTGCCGCTAGCGGGACTGCTTCTGGCCATCGTGTGGTGCAGTCCAACACTGTCAGAATGTGCGTGAACCCATGCGATGGCGGGAGGGGGCCCACGAGGTCCACATGAATGTGGTTGAACCTCTTAACCGGGATACGAAACGGCTCCAAAGGGGCCTTTGTGTGCCTGTGCACTTTGGCTCATTGGCATGCTACGCAGGCTGCAGCCCACTCTTTTACCTGTTTGTGCAGGCCTGGCCATACAAACTTCGCTCCCACCATTTTGACTGACGCGCGCACTCCTGGGTGCGCCAGGGCGTGAACTGACTCAAACACGTGGCAGCGCCAAGCGCCTGGGACCACCGGGCGCGGGCGTCCCGTGGAGACGTCACAGACTGGGGGGGGGGGGGGGCTCCGTCTTGCAGTGCCATGCTCTCCAGCCTTAACCCTCTTGGTCCAGACTGAAGCGCTCACATGTCCACATCGCCAATCTGCTCTGCGGCCATGGCTGTATAATCTATCCCTATCTCTGCTGCCGGCCCAACCATAGTTCCGAAACCTTGGCCATCGCGTACGTTAGCGGCTTGTGGTCCACGAACGCAGTGAAGTTGCGCCCTTCCAGCCAGAACTGGAAGTGGCGTATGGCCAGGTGGAGAGCCAGCAACTCACTGTCGAACGCGCTGTATTTACGCTCACTGTTGCGCAAAGCCCTGCTAAAAAAAGTGAACGGCTGCCAAGAACCAGCGAAGCGTTGCTCCACGACGGTCCCTATGGCCACGTCCGAGGCGTTGGTAGTGAGCGCTATCCGAGCCACCGGGTCCGGGTGCGCCAACAGTGCGCCGTTTGCCAGGGCTGTTTTAACCTCCGAGAATGCTTGGTCCTGCTCAGGAGTTCAGTTGACTCTGTCCGCCGGTTTCTGTTTCTTGAGTGCGGCCTACAATGGCTGCATGAGCTGGGCTGCACGGAGGAGGAAACGGTTATAAAAGTTAACCATCCCCAAAAACTCTTGCAGTGCCCTGACCGTCTGAGGCCGGGGAAAATTTGCCACCGCGTGCACCTTGTCCGGCAAGGGTATCGCTCCCTCCGGTGAGATGCGGTGCGCCAAAAAATCAATCCCTGTCACGCCGAACTGGCATTTCGCCGGGTTGATTATTAACCTGTGCTCTTCCAACCTCCGGAAAACCGTCCTGAGGTGGGTTACGTGTTCGTCCTCAGACGCGCTGGCCACCAGGATGTCATTCAGGTAGACAAACACAAATGGCAGATCACGCAACACCGCATCCATCATGCGTTGGAATGTCTGTGCCACGCCTTTTAATCTGAAGGGCATGCATAAAAACTCAAACAGGCCAAATGGAGTTATTACCGCCGTTTTGGGTATGTCTTCCGCGCACACCGGGACCTGGTGGTAACCACGGACCAGGTCTTTTTTAGAAAAAATACGTGCCCCAGCGAGGTGAATGGAAAAGTCCTGAATATGGGGAATCGGGTAGCGGTCGTGCGCTGTGGGGTTGTTCAATCTGCATGGTCGCCACGATCCCTCGGCCTTAGGGACCATGTGTAGTGGGGATGCCCGTGGGCTGTTTGAGCGCTTGATGATACCCAACCTTTCCAAGTTGGCAAACTCCTTGCGCGCTATGGCCAATTTAGCTGCGTCCAGGTGCCGAGGTCGTGCGAAAACGGGCGGCCCAGTGGTGGTGATAATGTGTTCCACCCCGTGTTTAGTGATGGCCACCGAAAACGTTGGGACCGTGAGTGCTGGGAACTGAGTGAGCAGTGTGTGGAACTTATCGCCTGGAGTTGTGACGTTGGCTAGTGTTGTTGGCCTGGCTCCTTGAGCTATACAGCGGAGAGAATCAAAAGACATTGCATTGATCGGGCGTCTGTTAGCAACATCGACTAGCAGCCCGTGTGCACACAAAAAATCAGCGCCCAAGATTGGGAAACTGCATGCCGCTATGACGAATGTCCACTGGTACATACGGCCGTGTAGGGATACAGTCAGTGTCCTCTCACCAAAAGTCCTGATGTCCTAGCTGTTTGCGGCCATCAGCTCGGGGCTGCTAGCTCCCACTAGCCGGTCGGCGTAGGACAGCAGGATGAGGCTCTTTTGGGAGCTGGTGTCTATGAGGAACCGTCTCCCCGAGCGCGAGTCCGTCACGTAGAGCAGCTTGTTTACTTCACCGGCGGTCGCAGCAGCTGCTACTGACTGCTGGCCTTGGCGTTTCCCAAACGCTTGAATTGGCACGGTGGCACACAACTGCGTGCGTTCTCTCCAAAGTGGCAGTGGTAGGAGCAGAGCATGTCTCTCTGGCACTTCCTGGCCCCCGCTGTTGCTACCATCACTGGCTCCTCGCTTCCGCTGATCGTCTCGCTGGGTTCCGACACCTCCGCGTTCACTGTGAGGGCTCTGGTGGTGAGGATAATCCAATCTGCCTCCTGGGCTAGTGCCCGGTAGTCACGCGCGGCCAGCAACGGCGAGTTGGCAAGGACTGCTCTTGCCTCTGTTGGGAGGTTCTGGAGGAAAAGGTGGGTAAACAGAAAATACCCGTCGTCCGTGCCCATCAACGTCAACATCTTCTCCATCAGTTCGACCGCTGAACCATCTCCTAACTCGGAGCGCCTCAGGAACCTCTCTGCTCTCTCGCAGTCCAAGAGCGTGTAGCGCCGGGTCAGCGCGGCTTTGACAGTCCCGTATTTATCGTGGGCTGGGGGCTGTTGGAGCAGGCTCGCTACTTGCTGAGTCGTGCGAGCGTTCAGCGCTGCGACCACATAGTAATATCTGGTGTCATCTGCCGTTATTCTCCGGAGGGCGAACTGGGCCTCGGTGTGGAGGAATCAAGACTATGGGTCGTGCAGCCAAAAGTCCAGTAGTTTGACCGAAACAGCGCACGCGTTGCTGGGGCTTTCCGTCTGGGCCGTCTCTGGGGTGCTTGCTGCGCTGCTGGGGCTTCCTGTCCGGGCCAACTCCGGGGTTTTTGCCTCGTGTTCCATAATTTGTCAAGGGTCACCAGTGTGGAGAGTGCAATAACCAGACCAGACTTGCACGGCAGACAAAACTTTATTCACTCTCTCACTTCATTCATACTCAGAAAAAGCAATGATCTCCTGACCCAGGGTCTCTCCTTTATATCACCCGACTCATTTCCCCTGCTGCCTGAGATCTTGCATCATAGTACATTTAACACATCACCACTCCTATTGTCCCTGCAGCTGCTCCTTCCTGCTGCCTGGGGTCTTACATCTCCCTACCTTCTCCCATCACAATTCCTATTGTCCTCATCTGTTTAATCCCTCATGCACTACCGGCAGAGGGACTATTTGCCTCTCCTCTGCTTCTAGTCTGAGATGAATATCCCAGCGTGGGTTCCCCACACCACTAAATATTTTAGTCTCAACAGAAGCCTTGACCTTTGTGTAAAGCTTGTATCCCCCTCTCCTGGAAGCTCCCTGTCAACATATCACACTGGGATGCAGTCAATGTACAAAGACCAGCAACCATCTAGCAGTGCTGCTTCTGGTAAAATAAAACCCTGAACGAATATACAGATGAAATTGTGCATTTACTCTCTGACAAAGTGAACCGAATATGAATTATTAAGCACAATACCATTGTTATTGTTTATGGAAAATAAATCAAAGTGCTCATTTTTATGACCCCAGCAATACAGATGTTGTCAGCTTATTGGAAAGATGGTGTTGTGTTTCTGAGACTCACATGTTGTGTTTGAAATGTTCACTCCTTCCCCAGATAATGTACTATATAGTAAATCAGCCATTTTGTAGTGCTGTTCGAAATCTTAACTGAAAATTTCATTCACTATATAGTACACTCAAAGTATCTCACAATGCATTTTGAAAAGTAGTATACTACAGATGGTCACTACATGAGCCAATATATCCCACAGTGCAATGCGCAGCTAACAGAGTAGTGAAAGAAGAGCTTCACATCACAACATAAACTTCCTTAAGGTATTCATATTTATTAATTCAGCAAAAACAATTTGATTTAATACATATTTACTACAAATTATATGCAGGTATTCATTTTTTTCACCGCCGTTAGTCTGTTACGTTTTACTGTCTCACGTGATGATGTCATTAACCGTGCCGCGAAAACAAGCCCAGTAGTGTCTGAAATCTGTTAATTTTATTGTTATATTGAGTTTACTTTATAGTCCACTATATCTAAATTGACTATATAGCGAGTATTGGGTGAGTGAGTGAGTGAGTGAGTGAGTGAGTGAACATTCCAAACACAGCCACAGAGTGTGAAGCGGTAGAGGGCTTGCTGTCCATGGTGGGTGGTCTAGAGGTGCACTACTGTGGTCCACATTTCTTCTGAATAGTGGGAATAGGAGGAGAGGGAACCCTGTGGACCTAAATGCACACAGCCACATTCACTACATCAGAAGCAATCAAAGAGTACAAACATCTGCCAATTAAGAACATTTCACTCATATTTTCTGTGCTTTGATGCAGCGCCCTTTGCCGGTGGCCAAAAAAAAAAAAAATAAAATAAAAAATACACATTTTCACTCATTTACCCCTTGGAGAGAGGAATATTTAATATTTGTTAATGAATTAAATTTAAATTGAATTTATAGAATAATGCCAGTGATGACCTGAAGCTGCAGTATGAGACACTGTTAAGTTTAAATTTTTGCTTAAAAAACATGTTAATTAAGTAACAGATATTTGATTAATTTGAAATTAATTTAATTAAAAAAATACTGATTTTTTTTCTTTTGTATTATGACCAGTGTTAGGCAAGATACTAAAAAAATAGCAACTAATTACAGTTACTAGTTACTTCTTTTCAAAAGTAATTGAGTTACTTTACCAATTACTGCATGATTATAGTAATTAGCTACTTGGAAAAGAAACTTTCATGTTACTTTTAAATGCATCATCTTGCGCACATAGCAAGATAATTTAATTAATGGATTACTTTACAGGCTTATTAATGTCAGTCTGAAAACAGAAAGCTTTTAGAACATGTTCAGTCTTCCTTGAGAGCTCTTATTGTGGGAAAAATCTGAAGAAAATCAACACAAAATCACCAGTAATTTCCTCATTTTGGAGTAAGAAATAGGGATGTGGAGGGAAAAAGAGTGACACTCACTCCAAAGAGTTGGCAACACTCCATACAGCTGTCCATGTTTAACTTACCTTGATGATATGGATTTAATCTGATGTGAAGTGATCCAAAGAAAATGTCCATTATACACAGTTCAAATGTCTGCTGTGACAGGCATGATCCAGCCCCTCAAATTCCTTTTGGAGATCAAAATCCATTTTTGAATAATCTTTATCCAGGTAGCAAGTACAGTGGTGTGAAAAAGTGTTTGCTCTCTTCCTGATTTCTCTTTTTTTTCCTGTGTGTTTGTCACACTTAAATGTTTCAGATCATCAAACAAATTTAAATATGAGACAATGTTAACACAATTAAACACAAACTGCAGTTTTTAATTGAAGGTGTTTATTATTAAGGGGAAAAAAAATCCATACCTACATGGCCCTGTGTGAAAAAGTGATTGCCCCCCTGTTAAAACATAAATTAACTGTGGTTTATCACATCTTTTGAAAGCCGAGTTCAATTTTCTAGCCATTTCTAAAGCATTGGGACTCCAGCGAACCACAGTGAAAGAAATTATCCCCAAATGGTAAAAAAATGGAACAGTGGTGAACCTTCCCAGGAATTGCCGACTGACCAAAATTACTCCAAGAGCGCAGTGACGACTCATCCAGGAGGTCACAAAAGATGCCACAACAACATCCAAAGAACTGCAGGCCTCACTTGCCTCAGTTAAGGTTCATGACGCTACCATAAGAAAGAGACTGGGCAAAAATGGCTTGCAGGGCAGACTTCCAAGACAAAAACTACTGCTGAGCAAAAAGAACATAAAGGCTCGTCTCAGTTTTGCCAGAAAACATCTTGATGATCCAAAAGACTTTTGGGAGAATACTCTGTGGACTGACGAGACAAAAGTTGAACATTTTGCAAGGTGTGTGTGTCCCATTACATCCGGCATTAGAGTAATATAGCATTTCAGAAAAGGAACATTATATGAACAGTAAAATATGGTAAATGGCATTCACTTATATAGTGCTTTTATTCTCATCTCTAGATGACCAAAGCGCTTTACAGATCCTGCTATCCACCAATTCGCACACACATTCACGGCGGCATAGCTGCCCAACATGGCGCTGTCCAGACCCACCAGGAGCAGTTGGGGGTAAAGTGTCTTGCCCAGGGACACAACGGCAGGATATCTGGGGAGAGCGGGATTCAAACCTCCAACCATCCGGTTATTGGACGACCCGCTCTACCTCCTGAGCCACTGCCGTCCCCATGGTGGTGGTAGTGTGATAGTCTGGGGCTGTTTTGTTGTTTCATGACCTGGAAGACGTGCTGTGGTAAATGGAACCATGAATTCTGCTGTCTACCAAAAAATCCCGAAGAAGAATGTCCAGCAATCTGTTCGTGACCTCAAGCTGAAGCACACTTGGGTTTTGAAGCATGACAATGATCCAAAACACAGCACAAAGTCCACCTCTGAATGGCTTAAGAAAAACAAAAGGAAGACTTTGGAATGGCCTAATTAAAGTCCTGACCTGAATCTGATTGAAATGCTGTAGCATGACCTTAAAAAGGCAGGTCATGCTCGAAAACCCTCCAATGTGGCGGAATTACAACAATTCTGCAAAGATGGGTTGGCCAAAATTCCTCCACAGCACAGTAAAAAACTCTTTTTTTTTTTGTACTTATTTTGTACCCGTAGGTAGATTTGTTCTGCAGTCCGGTGACAAGCCACCAGCTGCCGGTCGCTGCCTGCGCAAGCGCCCCGTATCCCTAACCTGCATGTTTTTGGCATGTGGGAGGAAACCGGAGAAATCCCGGAGTAAACCCACACAACACGGGGTTTACTCATTACTCATTGCCAACTCATTGCCAGTTATCACAAATGCTTGATTGCAGTTGTTGCTGCTAAGGGCGGCCCAACCAGTTATTAGGTTTAGGGGGTAATCACTTTTTCACACAAGGCCATGTAGGTATGGATTTTTTTCCCCTTAATGATAAACACCTTCATTTAAAAACTCCATTTTGTGTTTACTTGTGTTATCTTTGTCTAATATTTAAATTTGTTTGATGATCTGAAACATTTAAGTGTGACAAACATACAAAAAAATGAGAAATCAGGAAGGGGGCAAACACTTTTTCACACCACTGTAAATGTGTTTTAAATTCAGTGGCTCACAGTCTCAAATGTATGATGGAAAGTCACTGTTGACATCATGTCTGCAGTCTATAACGACGTATTCTAGCAATCAGCCAGTTTAATTCCTGCTGGGTCATAAACAGTCCATATGCATACCTGTGCTTGAAATTCAGTCGTGGGTGTTCAGAATACAGTAGGTCCACTAACACGGTGTTAGTTAGTAGCATTGCTAGCCGTTACTTTGCACTAGCTTTGTCGGAGCTTGGTGCCATTTTCAGGCACTTCTGAAGATTGCAGTACGTCTCAACTGGCACTTAGTTTGTAACCCACCAATATGCTTTTGTCCTTAACCGTGGCAAAGAAAAAATAATCTGTCTGTTTCAACAAAAACAAAGTAGCTTCATCTTTTCCCCTGCTCAGTAGTGACGACTCAGGCCCTTTGCAACAGGTCACATTGACTGACGGCTCATCTCATGGTAGGGTCAGTTTGTATATTCATTTATTTGCGCTAAAAATATCTATGCATATTAATAAAATGAGTAACGCATCTGATCAAATTTCAGTAACTAACGCATTACTGAATTTTTAAACAGTAATTTCATTACACAACAAATTACCCCAAAGGTAGTGGTGCTACAGCAACTCCCAATACTGATTAACATGCTGGACATGCTGGACATGCTGCATGGGCAACATCTTGTCTTCCATATCTTCCTGCCCAGGCTTGAATCCTACCAACGCCCAACGCTGGAAGGTAGAACACCGGATCACTGGAGAGGACACTCCAGCTTCGCCTTTGGCGTAGACAAAACACGGGGAATGACAGTTACCGGTTATAAGCCACCGCTCAATTGGCGTAGAGCGTGGCGCCAGGGGTTGTTCCCGACGGTGGGAGGGATCAGCGGATCTCACTGGACAGCTACCGCCCGCCTCAAGCTGGGCAGCCCCCAGCCAATAAGGTGTTGTCCCGCCACAGCTTGCTTTCCTCATTGGGTGCATGGGGATGAGGAGAAGTCCGAACAGCAGGCTGAGAACCTTCGCACCAGGCAAGACAATAAAACAAAAGAGACCAACTCTAAAACTGGGAACTTGGAACGTCCACACCATGATGACAGGACTCGCTGCTAACCTCAAGGACATCAACAACACCAGGAAGACTGCCATCATCAATAATGAGCTGAAGAGACTGGGAGTGGATATCGCCACTCTCCAGGAAACACGGTTGGCTGACGCAGGCACACTGAGAGAGAAGGACTACACGTTCTACTGGCAGGGAAAGGGCAGTGACAAACACAGGGAACACGGAGTGGGCTTCGCAGTGAAGAACACCTTGCTGAAGATGGTGGAACCGGGCAGCACTGGCTCTGCACGACTCCTCACCCTCCGCCTGAACACCACTCAAGGCCCAGTCACCCTCATCAGTGTGTATGCCCCAACACTGACAACCACACCAGAGGCAAAAGACAAGTTCTAAGAGAATCTCGCAACAACTGTCAGGATCATCCCCAACTCTGAACAACTCATTCTCCTTGGAGACTTTAATGCCAGAGTGGGTGCTGACCATGACTCCTGACCCTCCTGTCTTGGACCTTTTGGCATGGGCAGAATGAACGACAACGGACAGCGGCTACTCGAGTTCTGCACATATCACGATCTGTGCATCACAAACTCTTTCTTCAAGACCAAGCCCCAACACAAGGTTTCCTGGCAACATCCGCGCTCAAAGCACTGGCACCAGCTGGACTTGATCCTGACCAGGTGCACCTCACTGAAGAACGTGCTAATCACCCGTTCGTTCCAGAGTGCAGATTGCGACACAGACCATTCATTGGTGTGTTGCAAGGTCAAGCTGCAGCTGAAGAAATTCCATCGTGCTAGACAGCCTGGAAAGGCACGGATTGACACCAGCAAGATGGCTCAACCAGAACTTGTTGAGCAGTTTGCCTCCACATTTGAGAAGGAACTTGGTGTACCACAAGAAGGAGAATCTGCAAAGCAGAAGTGGGAAGAGCTGCGAAACACCATCCACCGCACAGCCTTGGCTACCTTTGGGAGGAAGACCTCGAAGTCACAGGACTGGTTTGATGCCAAGTTGACCGTGATGACCCCCGTCATTGAAGCCAAGCGCTCAGCACTTGCTGAGTACAAGAAGTACCCCAACGAGAAGAATCTACAGATTCTCAGGGCTGCGAGAAGCAAAGTTCAGCAGACTGCTTGGTGCTGTGCCAACGAGTACTGGACTCAGCTCAGCCAAGACATTCAAACCGCTGCCATAACAGGGAACATCCGTGGTATGTACGATGGCATCAAGAAAGCACTTGGTCCGGCTCAGAGCAAGAGGCCCCCCTCAAATCCTCCACTGGGGAGATGATCACAGAAAAGAACAAGCAGATGGAGAGATGGGTGGAACACTACACCAACCTCTACTCCAGACAGAACACCGTGACACCGTCAGCCCTTGATGCCATCGACTGCCTGCCATCCATGGACGAACTTGACACCGAGCCAACCATCGACAAACTCAGCAAGGCCATTGATAGCTTGACCGCTGGCAAGGCACCCGGCAACGACGGCATACCCCCTGACCTGATCAAGCACTGCAAGACCGCCCTACTGCTGCCATTGCATGACGTCCTCTGCCAGTGTTGGAAGGAAGGTGCCATACCACAGGACATGAGGGACGCCAAGATCATCACCCTCTACAAAAACAAAGGGGAGAGAAGCGACTGCAACAACTACAGGGGCATCTCCCTCCTCAGCGTTGTTGGCAAAGTCTACGCACGAGTTGTTCTCGTTCGTCTACAGAAGCTTGCCGAACGTGTCTACCCCTAGTCTCAGTGTGGCTTCCGCGCTGAGCGATCGACGGTAGACATGATATTCTCCATCCGCCAACTCCAGGAGAAATGCAGAGAACAGAACATGCCCCTGTACGTCACCTTCATCGACCTCACCAAAGCATTTGATCTGGTCAGCAGAGAGGGCCTTTTCAAGATCCTGTCAAAGATAGGATGCCCACCAAAGTTGCAAAGCCTCATTGAATCGTTTCACACCAACATGCAGGGGATAGTGCAGCACGATGGCAACATCTCAGAGCCATTCAACATACGCAGCGGAGTGAAACAGGGCTGTGTACTTGCGCCAACCCTCTTTGGGATTTTCTTTGCTATGCTCCTGAGGCATGCCTTCAGCACAGCAACAGAGGGAATCTACCTGCACACAAGATCTGACGGCAGGCTTTTCAACCTCGCCCGCCTGAAAGCCAGAACCAAAGTACGCAAGGCTCTAATCAGAGAAATGCTGTTCGCAGACGACGCTGCAGTTGCAACCCACACACAGCAAGAGCTTCAGACCCTGATGGACCGCTTCTCCCGGGCATGCAAGGACTTCGGGCTTACCATCAGCCTGAAGAAGACTAACGTCTTGGCGCAAGGCACGGAAGCACCACCAACCATCACCATCGACGACTACGAGCTGGAGGTCGTGAATCAGTTCACGTACCTGGGGTCCACGATCAGCAACAACCTCTCCCTTGATACAGAGATCAACAAGAGGATTGGAAAATCAGCCTTCACACTTGCTCGCCTCACCACACGAGTGTGGGAGAATCCCAAACTCTCTGTCAAGACGAAGATGGCAGTGTACAACGCCTGCGTCATCAGCACACTGCTCTATGGGAGTGAGACGTGGACAACATACACCCGGCAGGAAAAGAGACTGAACTCCTTCCACTTGCGCTGCATTTGCCACATCCTGGACATATCCTGGCAGGACAAAGTGCCCAACACAGAAGTTCTGTCCCGCGCCAGCCTTCCCTCCATGTTCACTCTACTCAGGCAGCGCAGGCTCCGCTGGCTAGGCCATGTTCACCGTATGGAGGATGGCAGAATCCCCAAAGACATCCTCTACAGAGAACTGGCAACTGGCAGGAGAGACGTTGGCTGCCCACAGCTGCGCTTTAGAGACGTCTGCAAGAGAGACATGAAGGCACTAGAGATCAACACAGCGCTGGGAGGACCTTGCAACGGACCGCTCCAAATGGAGAGGCACCCTGACCAGACAGCTCAAGGCGGGTGAAGAGAGACTGACTGCTGCAGCAGATGAAAAAAGGACCCGCAGGAAGAACCGCCACAGACTCAGCAGCACGGACACCACCCACAAGTGCGACCTGTGTGACAGGGACTGCCATTCGTGCACTGGCCTGTTCAGCCACAGGCGGTGCTGTTCCAGCAGAGTAGACGTTTAGGATTTTCTTCCATGGTCATCATAAACCGACGGAGGCCGACGACGGAAACAGTACACAACAAATTACCCCAAAGGTAGTGGTGCTACAGTAACTCCCAATACTGATTAAGACTATGGTCAGCTAAATAATTGTATTATGTATGAGGGGTAGGTGCATATGAGCCATTGCTTCTGCCTACACCCTTTTGGTTTGAAAAATGGTTGTTCTTTCCATTTTTTGCCTTTGTTTTTGGAAGGAAGAAAAAAAAAGCTTGCCTTGCTATGATCAAACAGAAATTAGATGGAATAAAAGTTGATTTTTTTTTTTTTAAACTGCAGATTGTGATTCAGATCTTCAACAAAATTCAAACTGTTTATTGTGGGGCGCCTCAAGTTTTCAAAGTAATAAATGATGATTTTTATGTTATTTTGAGAGACCAAATTAAAAACGAGAGCATTTCAATACAAACGAGAACATAAAAACGAGAACGTAAGCTGCCCGTCCAGCGCCTGGTGAGGGAGATCGCTCAGGACTTCAAGACCGTCCTGCGTTTCCTGAGCTTCGCCGTCATGGCTCTGCAGGAGACCAGCGAGGCCCACCTGGTGGGTCTCTTCTTCGCTAAGGGGGTCACCATCATGCCCAAAGACTTCCAGCTGGCCCGCTGCATCCGCGGAGAGAGAGCTTAGACTTTCTGCTGCACATTCACCAGCCATAATGCTCTGCACTGTGTGTCTATATATATACATTTATAGTAATATGGACATATGTTTACTAGATGTTGTTTTTTCTTGCCTTCTGATTGTTGCTCTGAGTGTTGCTATCCCTATGCTGTTGCAATCCTGGAATTTCCCCATTGTGGGACTAATAAAGGCTTATCTTATCTTATCTTATTTATTTTGATTTAATGTTTCACCATACAGAGATTTCCGTTTTTCCATTAAAAAATTAGATTAATTAAAAAAAAACTTTGTTTTTCAATGTATTAAAAAACAAAAACATTTGTGACAAAATAAAAGAGTAAACATTAATTTAAAAAAAATGGGAAAAAATATAGTATTTTCCCCTTCATTTGCTTTAATGAGCAAATTACTGAAATCAAGAGGTGCACGACCAGCCGAAGTGACACAAAAGCACAGTGTGCGACACCAGTCATGATGTCATTTCTGGTGTGTGAAGCCGTTCATGAAGACCTGTGCGCCAAGTACAGGCAGGGCTTTACATTTTCAACAAAAGTTTCTATCTCGGATTTATTGATTATACATTTAAAATTTTCCTTAAAAAAATCATCATCTTACTCCAAAAAAATCCTTTTTGGAGTAATTTTTTCCTTAAAAAAATCATCATCTTACTCCAGCATCTAGCTCTCAATACACTGAATTAAAGTTGAAATAGTGTTTGGGTACCAAACTGTGACCTTACCTCCTCTATTCGTGCCTGCCTCTCTTTCTCATATTGCTTCCTCTGATCTTCATTCTTCTCCTCTGCTTCCTTCTTCTTCCTGTCAGCCTCCTTCTTTCTTTGGTCAGCCAGCTGGACAATGGAAGCTTCATTCTTGGCCTTTTTCTGCATGACAGTTTTTTTTTAATTTATTTACACAAGCAAGATGAACTGAGACAGCACAACGGCTGCTGATATAGAGTAAGAAAACAGAATATTGTCAAAAGTTTTTTTTAATGATTCAATTTAAAAAAAGTTTAATCTTCATATTTTCAATATTCACAGAAAGTGAGCCAATTCAAGCCCTTTTTTGTTTTCAGTTTTGATAATTATGACATAGTTCTTCTTTTAAATTACTGAATTATATTCTTAGATTACTAATGAGGAAATCACATCAGCTGTGTATGTAAAAGATGACCAGTAGCAGTACACCCCTCCTCCATGAGGTTTTAACTCCTTACCACCATCTGTTTTTGTTTATTCCTCTCTTCTTCCTCCTTGTACTTCCTCTCCATGCGAGCATTGTACTCTGCCACCTCCTTATCTAATCGCTCTTCTTCAAGTCTAATTTGTTCCCTCTCTTCTGCCTTTTTTCGCATATTCTCCTCAATCTGAAAACAAATGCAGGAAGACAATGAATTAGCATTAGTGTTATTTCACAAATTTAGTTTAATGTTTATTTGAAAGGGACATTCCATACTAATGAACATTAATACAAATGTAAGCATGCCAGATTAAGTAATACTGCTAATTTGCATCTGTAGTCCCCCGGCAGGTCACAAAAACACACAAACAATCACACACAAGCAGAACAACTGCAATGAAACTGTACAAAGTGTATATGCTAAAGCAGGGGTTCCCAAACTTTTAAGCCCACAACCTTCAAAAAAATGGTGACAGAGACTGACGACCCCCACTGTCCCCAGAGGTGACTGAAACAAAAAAATGTACACACAGGACTCACACACTAATAAGCATAAACAAACATGGACATAAAAGCAGAAAAGAACAGAACAGCCTGACAACCACGATATGATTTTACATTTAACAGTTTACTAAATGATTAAAGCAGAATACATTAAAGTAATTTCCATATAATTTAGGAGTGAACATTGTTGCTGTTGTGCAAACTTAATTTTGAGACAATGCTTTCATTTCCATGTTAGCAGAATAATCAGTCAAAATAATAGCCATAAACTGTAGCGTTGCTTAAACATGTGAACATTGTTACGGTGCAAATGTGTATTTTGGCAGAGTGTTTCAGCGTTAATCTCACCTAATGAGATGGGTGGGCAATATGCATGGAGCACAACAAGTCAATTTTGGGTTTAATTTTGGAGATGGCCACTCGGAGATCATCCCCCATATTTAGATGTGATCTGTATTTATTTTTAATATACAGTATGTCGGTGCCGAGAAAGTCTTTTCGCACAGGTATGTAGATCCAAATGACAACTGTATGTGCATCTTGGCCCTGGATAGGTGTGGATATTCTCTCTCGAGTGAAATCCAGAACTTGGCAAGCATTTTTGAATGAAAAGGTGTTTTTAAGGTGTGGTCACTTAACAGTTCAATCAGTGTGTCCTCCATGTCGGATGGCAGATGACTTGTGGCCGTTACAGTGAATGGTGATCTTATCCAGTCATATTTTTCCAGAGTTGCTTCCTCGGGGAAAAACTTAGTAGTGATGGACTTCTTCACAGTGATAACAGTCAGATTATTTTCCTCCATAAACTCCTCTAGCCCAGGAAACATATCAGTCCTGCCCATCTCAACTCTCGCAGTCCAGCGATCCACTTTCTTTTTGAATATGCAAATTTTATCATTCGGCAACATAATGCTTGTGTTTTCACCTTGCAATGACATGTTAATTCCGTTCAGTCTAACAATCAGGGTCAGTCAGGTGGTCAGCACGCTGGGACCCATTCTCTATGAGAAATAAATGCACCTAATCCCGCATTTCATAAAGGCGGCTGAGGACATTTCCTCCCGAAAGCCACCTGACCTCTGTGTGGAACAGCAGGCTCTGATGCTCTGATCCTGTCATGGGCAGCGAGAGCGCGCCCCTCCCTTCCTGCCTCACATTCACCAACTCATCACTGCACCTGAGGCAGAGGACACACCTGCACCCACTCATCAGCCAGCACACTTAAGGAGGCTCTCTCCACGCAGTCAGCGC
Organism: Pholidichthys leucotaenia; assembly: GCA_020510985.1. Taxonomy (NCBI): domain Eukaryota; kingdom Metazoa; phylum Chordata; class Actinopteri; order Cichliformes; family Pholidichthyidae; genus Pholidichthys; species Pholidichthys leucotaenia. The sequence goes on along the minus strand of CM035840.1, from coordinate 326,161,192 downwards.
TGGCTCGTCTGGGTATACTGCCTATCTATAGGCAAGCCAACATAAAGTTATAGGTGTGACACATCATCTAACCTTATTTCTCCTCTTCCTTCAGGTTGCTGCCACCATGTAGGTGTGTCCCTAGGACTGCACGTGCTCTCCTGCCACATCTCACCGTCCATCAGCTTCCTACTCCACCCGGTCAGGCACTATCAGCTCATCTCCCCCCACCCTACTGGTTCGTCTATTCCTCGCTGGGTCCCTGCCGGTTCCCTCTGGATTTCCCAAATACTGTCAGTGGTAATTTTGCTCGCACATTTCCCCTTACTTCATTCTTCTGCTCACGGCTCTTGTCTTCTTTTCACAGGGTTATTCCTCTGGCGAGTGACTGTTTCTGCAGCTGTGCGCTTGTGTTTTTGCTTTTTGATAAACTTTCAAACATGCCACTTTGTGTGGTTCCTTCCTGTGCTTTGGCATCGTGCACGTGAGCTGTCAAGCTTAATTAGTCATGGCAGACAGAACGAGCCAGCCAGGGCGGTAGCTCTGCCGGTGCCTCACCACAGGAGCTGTCTGCTATGGATCGCCTAGCGGCGACCGAGCACCACCTCGCTGTGCTGACACAGCAGGTGTCGAATATGATGACCCTGTGGTCCACAGCGCCTCCTCTGCCCGCACCGTACTACCTCCATTCCCATGCCTTCCCTGTACACGGGGGAGGTGGGGAAATGTAAAGGCTTTCTTATTCAAGTTCAAATGTACCTGGAGCAGGTCGGGGAGGAATATCCAGGGGGTGTAGCCAAATTCCAGTTCTTTACTCTGTTGCTCAGGGATCCGAGCCCTTGAGTGGGTATGGTCCACTTTAGACAACCCCGAGGGGTGTCGGTACACATTTGATCAATTTGTGGCTGCAATCTCTAGTGTGTTTTGGCAGGACCGAGAGTCAGGGCAACATTATGAGCTGCCTGATGACGCTCCGCCAGGGCACTCGGTCAGCAGCCGAGTACTCGGTGGAGTTCCGAATTGTAGCGTCTGATTTGGGGTGGAATGATATTGCTTTACGCAATGTGTTCCTCCACGGGTTGAATGCTCAACTCTGTGATGATCTGGCGGTTCACCCTGTCTCAGAGACTCTCGACGGTCTCATAATCAGGCAGTTGGGTTTGGACAACCGGTACCATGAGCGAGTCCTCCGCTCGCCAGCGCACCAAGCGTCTATCCGCCGTGGTTACTAACACTGGCGGCGCCGGCTCTTCGCCCAAACCGATGGCGCTCTCTCGGCACTTAACCAACGATGAGCTCCGGTGAAGGCGAAGAGTTGGCACGTGTGCGTACTGTGGTTTAATGAACCACAGTCTGGACAAATGCCGTCAACGGCTAAAAGACGCATCCGGTCAGTAACCATGTGGGGTCTGGCGTGCGGGACTAAATCTACTCCCCCCCTGTAATTTTTCAATTTCGGCACTCGTGTAATTGTCGGTGGTCGAGAGGAGGACTATGGCGCTGGTTGACTCAGGAATGAGTGGAAGAAGGCTTTTAAAACACACCAGGGACAATTCGAATATTTAGTGATGCCATTCGGGCTCACTAACGCCCCCGCTGTCTTCCAGTGGTTAATAAACAACGTTCTCCGCGATATGCTTTACCAGTTCGTGTTTGTCTACCTTGATGATATTCTCATTTTCTCCCTATCGCCAGAGGAACATGAAGCCCATGTCAGGGCCATTTTACAACGGCTCTTGGAGAACCAGCTCTACGTCAAGGCCGAGAAGTGTGAGTTTTCCACAACATCTACCACTTTCTTGGGCTTCATAGTGGCTGAAGGGAGACTGATTGCCGTCCCGGCCAAGCTGAGGGCAGTGTTAGATTGACCAACTCCCCACTCCCATACAGAGCTTCAACGCTTCCTCGGGTTTGCAAATTTTTATCGCAGGTTCATCAGGAACTACAGTGGGGTGGCACTGCCCTTGACACAGCTGACCTCCGTTAAGGTCCCCTTTCCTTGGCCTGAGGCAGCTGAACAGGCATTTGCCAAATTAAAGCGCCTGTTCACGGAAACACCAATCTTGGCCCAGGTCAACACACAGCTCCAGTTTGTCCTTGAGGTGGATGCATCTGATTCGGGGGTGGGCGCTGTGCTGTTGCAGGGCATGCCCCCCATCAGAAGCTCCGCCCATGCGCATATTTCTCTTGTTGGCGTACGCCGGCCGAAAGGAATTATGACGTAGGGGGCAGAGAGCTGCTTGCCATTAAGTTGGCATTGGAGGAGTGGAGGCACTGGTTAGAGGGGGCCATTCACCCCATCGTCGTGTGGACCAACCACAAGAACCTCGAGTACTTGTGGTCGGCCCGCCGACTGAACGCCAGGCAGGCTCGCTGGGTGCTATTTTTCCATTGATTTAATTTTACCATCACTTACCGGCCTGGTGCCCAGAACAACAAACCGGACGTGCTATAATGCCAGTTTGAAGCCCCCCTTCCCCCCCCCCCCAAACCATCATACCGCCTTTGTGTGTCTTTGGAGCCCACTTGCACACTGACCTGTATGTAAAATGTGACGTTTACTGTGGTGCAGTTAAAGTGACATGTCACCTGAGTAATCACCTAAAGAGGATTCTGAAAATCATCTCGCGACCCCCCCCCCCCCCTCAGCATCTCGGGACCCGCCAGGGGGTCGCAACCCCACTTTGTGAATCTCTCTGCTAAGGTGCAAGAGTTCAGGTGTTACAAAACAAATTCAAATGTCACACGAGTGAAGTCCTGTGTGTGCATATACACACATGCACCCAAGCACCTCACAGCAAAAACAGGCAGCAACAAACAAGAGGCGGGGCAGATGTGTGTGACACATGGGCATATATATATATATATATATATATATATACAGTATATACAGTATATATATATGTGTGTGTGTGTGTGTGTGTGTGTGTGTCCCCCTCATGGATCGTCACCTTATCGTGGTGGGGGGGGGGTTGCGTGCCCCAGTGATCCCAGGAGCTATGTTGTCCGGGGCAATTTGCCTCTGATAGGGTCTCCCAAGACAAACTGGTCCTGGGTGAAGGGCCAGACTAAGAACGATCCAACACTCTCTCATGAATTGTATATCAAGGATTCAGTGTACCCCGCCCGGTATGGGGTTACCGGGGCCCCACCCTGGAGCCAGGCCTGGGGGAGGGGCTCGAAGGTTAGCGTCTGGTGGCCTGGTTTCCACTCATGGGACCCAGCCGGGCTCAGCCCGAAGGAGTTACATGGGTCCGCCCTCCAGTGGGCTCACCACCTGCAGGAGGGATCATGGGGGTCCGGTGCTATGTGGATCAGGTGGCGGTCAAAGGCGGAGACCTTGGCGGACTGATCCCAAGCTTTCTAAACTGGCTTTTGGTACGTGGAATGTCACCTCTCTGGTGGGGAAGGAGCCTGAGCTGGTTTACGAGGTTGAGAGATACCGGCTAGATATAGTCGGCCTCACCTCAACACACAGCTCCAGTTCCGGAACCAGTCTCCTGGAGAGGGGCTGGAGCTTGGCCTTTTCTGGAGTTGCCCCGGGCGAGAGGCGACGAGCAGGGGTGGGTATTCTTGTATCGCCCCACCTTGCTGCCTCTATATTGGAGTTTTCCCTGGTGGACGAAAGGGTTGCTTCCCTGCGCCTTCAGGTTGGGAAACGGGTCCTGACCATCATTTGTGCCTATGCACCAAATGATGTTTCAGAGTACCCACCCTTTTTGGAGTCTGTGACTGGGGTGCTGGAGGGTGCTCCTCTTGGAGACTCCATTGTCCTACTGGGGGACTTCAATGCACACGTGGGCAACGACAGTGAAACCTGGAGGGGGGTGATTGGGAGGAACGGCCTGCCCGATCTGAACCCGAGTGGTGTTCAGTTATTGGACTTCTGTGCTAACCACAGTCTGTCCATAACGAACACCATGTTCAAGCATAAGGGTGTCCATATGTGCACCTGGCACCAGGACACCCTAGGTCGCAGGTCGATAATCGATTTTGTTATCGTGTCATCAGACCTGCGACCGTATGTCTTGGACACCCGAGTAAAGAGAGGTGCAGAGCTGTCAACTGATCACCACCCGGTGGTGAGTTGGATCCGATGGCAGGGGAGGAAGCCATTCAGACCTGGTAGACCCAAACATATAGTGAGGGTGTGCTGGGAGCGTCTGGCTGAGGCCCCTGTCCGGGAGGTCTTAAACTCCCACCTCCGGAAGAACTTCAACCACATTCCGAGGGAGTCTGGAGACATGGAGTCTGAATGGGCCATGTTCTCCACCTCTGTTGTTGAAGCGGCGGCCCAGAGCTGCGGCCGCAAGGTGGTCGGTGCATCTCGCGGTGGCAACCCCCGAACCAAGTGGTGGACACCAGTGGTGAGGGGGGCCATTAAGCTGAAGAAGGAGTCCTATCAAGCTTGGTTGGCTTGTGGGACTCCCGAAGCAGCTGAGTTGTACCGGCAGGCCAAGCGGAGTGCAGTTCGGGTGATTGCTGAAGCAAAAACCCGGGTATGGGAGGAGTTCGGTGAGGCCATGGAACAAGACTTTCGGTCGGCCTCAAAGAGATTCTGGCAAACTGTCCGGCGGCTCAGGAGGGGAAAGCAGCTCCCCGTCCACACTGTGTATAGTGCGGATGGGACACTGTTGACTTCGACTGGGAACATCGTTGGGCGGTGGAAGGAATACTTCGAGGATCTCCTCAATCCCACTGATACGCCTTCCACAGAGGAAGCAGGGTTTGGGGACGAGGGGGATGACTCGCCTATCACAGGGGCTGAGGTTGCCAAGGTGGTTAAAAATCTCCTTGGTGGCCGGGCCCGAGGGGTGGACGAGATTCGCCCTGAGTATCTCAAGGCCCTGGATGCTGTTGGGTTGTCATGGTTGACACGCCTCTGCAACATTGCGTGGAGGTCGGGGGCAGTGCCTTTGGCATGGCAAACCGGGGTGGTGGTTCCTCTCTTTAAAAAAGGGGACCGGAGGGTGTGCTCCAACTTTAGAGGGATCACACTCCTCAGCCTCCCTGGGAAGGTCTATGCCAAGGTACTGGAGAGGAGAGTCCGGCCGTTGGTCGAACCTCGGATTCAGGAGGAGCAATGTGGTTTTCGTCCTGGCCGTGGCACATCGGACCAACTCTTTACCCTCTCGAGAATTCTCGAGGGTTCGTGGGAGTTTGCCCAACCAGTTTACATGTGTTTTGTGGACTTGGAGAAGGCATTTGACTGCGTCCCTCGTGGATTTTTGTGGGGGGTGCTTCAGGAGTATGGGGTATCGGGCTTGTTGTTACGAGCTATTCGGTCTCTGTACGACCGTTGTGAGAGTTGGTTCGTATTGCCAACACTCGGTCGGAGTCATTCCCAGTGAGCGTTGGACTCCGCCAGGGCTGCCCTTTGTCACGATCCTGTTCATAATTTTTATGGACAGGATTTCTCGGCGCAGCCAGGGAATGGAGGGTGTCATGCTTGGTGACCACAGGATCTCATCTCTCTTGTTTGCAGATGATGTTGTCCTGTTGGCTTCATCCAGCAATGACCTACAGCTCTTGCTGGGACGGTTTGCCGCTGAGTGTGAAGCGGCTGGGATGAGAATCAGCACCTCCAAGTCCGAGTCCATGGTCCTCAGCCGGAAAAAGGTGGATTTGTCCTCTCCGGGTTGGGGACAGGCTCCTACCCCAAGTGGAGGAGTTTAAGTATCTTGGGGTCTTGTTCACGAGTGAGGGGAGAATGGAGCGAGAGATCGACAGACGGATTGGAGCAGCATCTGCAGTGATGCGGACGTTGTACGGGTCTGTTGTGGTGAAGAGGGAGCTTAGTTCTAAGGCAAAGCTGTCAATTTATCAGTCAATCTACGTTCCTACTCTCACCTATGGTCACAAGCTTTGGGTAATGACCGAAAGAACGAGATCGCGGATACAAGCGGCTGAAATGAGCTTTCTCCGTAGGATTGCTGGACTCACCCTCAGAGATAGGGTGAGGAGCTCAGTCGTCCGGGAGAGGCTCAGAGTAGAACCGCTGCTCCTCCACATTGAAAGGAGTCAGTTGAGGTGGTATGGGCATCTGATTAGGATGCCTCCTGGACGCCTCCCACTTGAGGTGTTTCAGGCACGTCCCACTGGGAGGAGACCTCGGGGCAGACCCAGGTCTCGGCGGAGAGACTATGTCTCCCAGCTGGTCTGGGAACGCCTTGGTATTCCCTCTGAAGAGCTGGAGCAGGTGGCTGGGGAGAGTGAAGTCTGGGCTTCTCTGCTTGAACTGCTGCCTCCGCGACCCGGACCTCCGGAAAAGCGGTAGAAGAAGATGGATGGATGTGTGTGTGTGTGTATGCTGCAGCGCAACCACTAGTTATGGGTACAGTTTTGTTTTTTTTTAAAAGCCAACTTTTACAATGCTTCTTAAAAGTGTTTAAGGTAAAGGCAACTTTATTGTCATTCAAACCATACAGCCAATCTTGTGCAGTAGAACGAAATTATGTTTCTCTTATCTACAATGTTAATCACATCTAGAATCAAAGGGGTCGCTGTCATGCAAGGCACCACTACAAATTTCCCTCCGTTCTCTTATTGCTGAGCACCAAGCTGGACGGCAGGAAGTTCCACTTTTAAATGGTCTTCGGCATGACCCAACTGGGATTTGAACCCAGGCCTCCTGGGTGTGGGGCGGATGCTCTACCAACTGGGCCACCACTCCGGTTCAGTGTGGTACATTCTCTGATTGCAGGTGGTATATTATTCCAGATCTTGGTGCCCCTCACTGAAAGCACAGATTGAGCAAATGTGATGCATCTGTGGGAGACATCACAGTCTCCTCTAGTGGTTGCTCTGGTAGTTGTACCGGTGACAGTTCTCAGTTTAACATATTCTCCCTGCGGGGTGCATAGCCATTTAATATTTTATCGAGCTCTTATCTACAAAGATGAGTCTACAAAGATGAGCACCAGTCCCACCCCCCATTATGGGCTCATTCTACCAGGACATCGCTGACAGCATCCTTACCGGCTGCATCACGGTGTGGTATGGAAGCTGCACTGCTTCCTGCCAGAAGACATTCCAACGCACAGTGAAGGCAGCCAGCAAGATCATCGGTGCCCCCCTCTCCCCAGACATCTACCTCACCTTCAGAACCATGAACATTGCAGGCAACACCTCCCACCCCTCACACTCCCTCTTCAGCCCCCTGCCCTCAGGCAAAAGGTACTGGAGCCTTTGGGCCCGCTCCAGAAGACTGCTAAACAGCTTTGTTCATCAAGCCATCAGGACCCTGAACTCTGCCCCCCCAGACCATAACGCACTAATCTGCACAATAACTACCTCAGCTGTTGGCACAGAAAGACCGGCGTCGGCCTCCGTCGGTCTATGATGACCATGGAAGAGAATCCTAAACGTCTACTCTGCTGGAACAGCACCGCCTGTGGCTGAACAGGCCGATGCGCGAATGGCAGTCCCTGTCACACAGGTCACACTTGTGGGTGGTCTCCGTGCTGCTGGGTCTGTGGCGGTTCTTCCTGCGGGTCCTTTTTTCATCTGCTGCAGCAGTCAGTCTCTCTTCACCCGCCTTGAGCTGTCTGGTCAGGGTGCCTCTCCATTTGGAGCGGTCCGTTGCAAGGTCTTCCCAGCGCTCTGTGTTGATCTCCAGGGCCTTCATGTCTCTCTTGCAGATGTCTCTAAAACGCAGCTGTGGGCGGCCAACGTCTCTCTTGCCAGTTGCCAGTTCTCCATAGAGGACGTCTTTGGGGATTCTGCCATCCTCCATACGGTGAACGTGGCCTAGCCAGCGGAGCCTGCGCTGTCTGAGTAGAGTGAACATGGAGGGAAGGCCAGCGCGGGACAGAACTTCTGTGTTGGGCACTTTGTCCTGCCAGGATATGTCCAGGATGTGGCAAATGCAGCGCAAGTGGAATGAGTTCAGTCTCTTTTCCTGCCGGGCGTATGTTGTCCACGTCTCACTCCCATAGAGCAGTGTGCTGATGACGCAGGCGTTGTACACTGCCATCTTCATCTTGACAGAGAATTTGGGATTCTCCCACACTCGTGTGGTGAGGCGAGCGAGTGTGAAGACTGATTTTCCAATCCTCTTGTTGATCTCTGTATCAAGGGAGAGGTTGTTGCTGATCGTGGACCCCAGGTACGTGAACTGATTCACGACCTCCAGCTCGTAGTCGTCAATGGTGATGGTTGGTGGTGCTTCCGTGCCTTGCGCCAAGACGTTAGTCTTCTTCAGGCTGATGGTAAGCCCGAAGTCCTTGCATGCCTGGGAGAAGCGGTCCATCAGGGTCTGAAGCTCTTGCTGTGTGTGGGTTGCGACTGCAGCATCGTCTGCGAACAGCATGTCTCTGATTAGAGCCTCGCGTACTTTGGTTCTGGCTTTCAGGCGGGTGAGGTTGAAAAGCCTGCCGTCAGATCTTGTGTGCAGGTAGATTCCCTCTGTTGCTGTGCTGAAGGCATGCCTCAGGAGCATAGCAAAGAAAATCCCAAAGAGGGTTGGCGCAAGTACACAGCCCTGTTTCACTCCGCTGCGTATGTTGAAAGGCTCTGAGACGTTGCCATCGTGCTGCACTATCCCCTGCATGTTGGTGTGAAACGATTCAATGAGGCTTTGCAACTTTGGTGGGCATCCTATCTTTGGCAGGATCTATAAAAAGGCCCTCTCTGCTGACCAGATCGAACGCTTTGGTGAGGTCGATGAAGGCGACGTACAGGGGCATGTTCTGTTCTCTGCATTTCTCCTGGAGTTGGCGGATGGAGAATATCATGTCTACCGTCGATCGCTCAGCGCGGAAGCCACACTGAGACTCGGGGTAGACACGTTCGGCAAGCTTCTGTAGACGAACGAGAACAACTCGTGCGTAGACTTTGCCAACAACGCTGAGGAGGGAGATGCCCCTGTAGTTGTTGCAGTCGCTTCTCTCCCCTTTGTTTTTGTAGAGGGTGATGATCTTGGCGTCCCTCATGTCCTGTGGTACGGCACCTTCCTTCCAACACTGGCAGAGGACGTCATGCAGTGGCAGCAGTAGGGCGGTCTTGCAGTGCTTGATCAGGTCGGGGGGTATGCCGTCGTTGCCGGGTGCCTTGCCAGCGGCCAAGCTATCAATGGCCTTGCTGAGTTCGTCGATGGTTGGCTCGGCATCAAGTTCGTCCATGGATGGCAGGCAGTCGATGGCATCAAGGGCTGACGGTGTCACAGTGTTCTGTCTGGAGTAGAGGTCGGAGTAGTGTTCCACCCATCTCTCCATCTGCTTGTTCTTTTCTGTGATCATCTCCCCAGTGGAGGATTTGAGGGGGGCCATCTTGCTCTGAGCCGGACCAAGTGCTTTCTTGATGCCATCGTACATACCACGGATGTTCCCTGTTATGGCAGCGGTTTGAATGTCTTGGCTGAGCTGAGTCCAGTACTCGTTGGCACAGCACCAAGCAGTCTGCTGAACTTTGCTTCTCGCAGCCCTGAGAATCTGTAGATTCTTCTCGTTTGGGTACTTCTTGTACTCAGCAAGTGCTGAGCGCTTGGCTTCAATGACGGGGGTCATCTCGGTCAACTTGGTATCAAACCAGTCCTGTGACTTCGAGGTCTTCCTCCCAAAGGTAGCCAAGGCTGTGCGGTGGATGGTGTTTCGCAGCTCTTCCCACTTCTGCTTTACAGATTCTCCTTCTTGTGGTACACCAAGTTCCTTCTCAAAGGTGGAGGCAAACTGCTCAACAAGTTCTGGTTGAGCCATCTTGCTGGTGTCAATCCGTGCCTTTCCAGGTTGTCTAGTACGATGGAATTTCTTCAGCTGCAGCTTGACCTTGCAACACACCAGTGAATGGTCTGTGTCGCAATCTGCACTCTGGAACGAACGGGTGATTAGCACGTTCTTCAGTGAGGTGCGCCTGGTCAGGATCAAGTCCAGCTGGTGCCAGTGCTTTGAGCGTGGATGTTGCCAGGAAACCTTGTGTTGGGGCTTGGTCTTGAAGAACAAGTTTGTGATGCACAGATCGTGATATGTGCAAAACTCGAGCAGCCGCTGTCCGTTGTCGTTCATTCTGCCCACGCCAAAAGGTCCAAGACAGGAGGGCCAGGAGTCGTGGTCAGCACCCACTCTGGCATTGAAGTCTCCAAGGAGAATGAGTTGTTCAGAGTTGGGGACGATCCTGACAGTTGTTGCGAGATTCTCGTAGAACTCGTCTTTTGCCTCTGGTGTGGCTGTCAGTGTTGGGGCATACACACTGACGAGGGTGACTGGGCCTTGAGTGGTGTTCAGGCGGAGGGTGAGGAGTCGTGCAGAGCCAGTGCTGCTCGGTTCCACCATCTTCAGCAAGGTGTTCTTCACTGCAAAGCCCACTCCGTGTTCCCTGTGTTTGTCACTGCCCTTTCCCTGCCAGTAGAACGTGTAGTCCTTCTCTCTCAGTGTGCCTGCGTCAGCCAACCGTGTTTCCTGGAGAGTGGCGATATCCACTCCCAGTCTCTTCAGCTCATTGTTGATGATGGCAGTCTTCCTAGTGTCGTTGATGTCCTTGAGGTTAGTAGCGAGTCCTGTCATCATAGTGCGGACGTTCCAAGTTCCCAGTTTTAGGGTTGGTCTCTTTTGTTTTTTTGTCTTGCCTGGTGCGAAAGTTCTCAGCCTGCTGTTCGGACTTCTCATCCCCATGCACCCAATGAGGAAAGCAAGCTGTGGCGGGACATCACCTTATTGGCTGGGGGCTGCCCAGCTTGAGGTGGCCGGTAGCTGTCCAGTGAGATCCGATGATCCCTCCCACCGTCGGGAATAACCCCTGGCGCCGAGCTCTACGCCAATTGAGCGGTGGCTTATAACCGGTAACTGTCATTCCCCGTGTTTTGTCTACGCCAAAGGCGAAGCTGGAGTGTCCTCTCCAGTGATCCGGTGTTCTACCTTCCAGCGTTGGGCGTTGGTAGGATTCAAGCCTGGGCAGGAAGATATGGAGGATAAGATGTTGCCCATGCAGCATGTCCCCCCTCTCCACGTCACTGATGAATCCAAAGGAACAGCAGGGCTGCTACAGTTTGGCACCAGCGCCGTTGCAGGAGCTGCCAGAACGATGTTGAGCACAACATAGAACTGCCTTAGGGGCTCCGACTCCGGATTTTTCCTCAGGGTTGACTCCCGAAGCCTTTCCCGTGACCGGGTATGCCACAAGGCAGTGGAGGTTTGTAATCAGGGTTTACCTTTCCTAGATGGGCTACCTTCCCAGGTTGACGAGCCACCATCTACCCGAAGCATCTGGTTTTAAGGCGCCAGAGATCCGCCCTCGCCCCTTCTCCTATTAGTAAAAGCAGTTTCGCCGGGCTTAGAGACTAAACCACACGGGCAGGCTAGGAGTTGGACTTAGTTGTCAGAGGCTTTTCGAGACGCACGCCATAAGGAGCATTTTATGAGCACTGGGAGCTTAACCCCAGTGCCGCTCCTGGCTATGACAACCTTGGAACCTTGGAAAGACTGGCACACCAACAGTAATACATCTGCTGCTATATGTCTCTGCACTTTACAGCAACCATTTGCACAAATAAGATGAGATAAGCCTTTATTAGTCCCACAATGGGGAAATTCCAGGATTGCAACAGCACAGCGATAGCAACACTCAGAGCAACAATCAGAAGGCAAGAAAAAACAAGAGCAGCGAGTATACATATGTACATATAAACATAAACATATAGACACACCGTGCGGAGCATTGTAGCTAGATGGAATAAATATATAGATATATAAACACACAGTGCGGAGCATTGTAGATCCATGTAGCTCCATAAAATGCCATACCTGCTGCTGTCTGTGTTGCAATACTCATCATGGGCAGTCCTATCTGTACCTACGCTACCACATTGAACTTGCAACTATGAGTATTACTGCTCTACCTTTCTGTATATAGGGATAAGGGATAAGGACCTGTACTTATATAGCGCTTTTTCTAGTCTCAACGACCATTCAAAGCGCTTCACTAGTACTAACCCTCTATTCTAAGGGCCTATAGGAGACAGATCCGTATCTAGGGACAATTTAGAACAACCAGTTAACCTAACATGCATGTCTTTGGATTGTGCGAGGAAACCGGAGCCACCAGAGTAACCCACGCAGCACAGGGAGAACATGCAAACTCCACACAGAAAGGTTCCTACCCCTGCCAGCCTGGGGATTCGAACCTGGAACCTTCTAGCTGTTTGGCAACAGTGCTAACCACTGCACCACCGTGCTGTCCAGGATTGCTGGGTTTCATCATTTATCTTTATTACCTCCGCCAGGCCGAAAAGACCTGGAGGAGGTTATGTTTTTGCCAGGGTTTGCGTGTTTGTCTGTCTGTCTGTCTGTCTGTTTGTCTGTCTGTTGGTTAGCAAGATAACTCAAAAAGTCTTGGACGAATTTCCATGAAACTTTCAGGCGTTGTTGGAAATGGTACAAGGAAGAACTGATTAAATTTTGGGGATGATCCGCATCACCGTCTGCATACAGGAATTTTTTAAAGCATTTTTCCACACTGTGACATATGGCCATTTTCAACATGTGCGCAGGCGCAATGGACGGCGCTGGGCGTCGTGTCTGACCAACACAAACTCCGCCTTCTTCAACGTTTTAGCCACAAAAGCATGCGGAAAACACTGCTGGCCTGGGCCCGCCAGCCATAGGCGCTGCGCACATTGCGCTGGTCGTCGTGTCTGACCAACACAAACTCCGCGTTCTTCAACGTCTTAGGCACAAAAGCGCGCGGAAAACACTGCTGGCCTGGGCCCGCCAGCGTGCATGTTTTTGCGCCATGCTGCAAAACCTGACACGGACACCTGTCCGCCGCCCGATTATTTGCCACAAATTCCCCGCCCAGCTATAGGCGCTGCGTAAAAACGACCTCTCTGCCGGGGAAAATTCTACATTCTGTTTTGCCGCCGAGCGCAACCCCAATATAATATAAAACCCACGGCAACCTGTCTAACCAATCTGCATCCGTCAGTGGAGGAGATGGACACACCAACACTTCAGTTTATTACCTCCGCCAAGGAGGCAATGCTTTTACAACCGTAAAATGGGGCTATAAGGGACGGCGGGGTAATATGGGACACTTTTCTAAATGTAATTCTGCTTTTTTAATTTTGCTTCCGCCTACATTTGATGAAGGATTCATGGATATTTGACAATAACAACACAACTCAGCGTCCTGCTCAAAATAAAAAAAGCAGAATTACATTTAAAACATTTCCCACAAAAGTGTCCCTTATCAACCCGCCGTCCCTTATAGCCCCGTTTTACACTACTGAACCACTAATCCTATCACTATCACATTGATTGTCATTCATTAATTGTCTGTTTATTGCACTGTCCATGTCAAATAAACAAATAATCATTGTGAATCCAATTGCTAGTCATATCTTTTCATGCTCAGGGAATCTGAAAACGTACACACAAACACTGTATGGGGGGAACTGTGCCGCTTGGCGGAGGTCTGCGCTCTCCGAGTGCTTTTCTAGTTTGCAGTATGGGATGTCTTGGTCTATCTTTGGTTGCCACCTGCACTACAGGTAGCATAACTGTATAGACATTACTGTACAGGTGTTGTTTTTCCAGGCTTATTCCTTTTTCTTTGATTATATTGTGTACACCACTGAAAAGAGAAATGCCATTTCAATTCTCGTCTATGTCCTGTATGTATATTAGTATTGAAAAATAAAATCTTTGAATCTTTGAATAAGAACTAATCACAGTTTACAGTTGTACCTGCTGGTTGAGGTCAGCTTTGTACTTCATCTGCTTCTGGAGCTGCTGCTCAGTAGACTGGCTGGCAAACACTTTGCCTCTTGCAAATTGTGGGGTTTGGACATGAGTGAAACCTACAAAATGAGGAAACTTTAAAAACTTTCATTGAGCAAATTTCCTAATTTGGCAAAATACATCTTAACATATCATTGCCATGAACCAGGCTTATGATGCGTTCAGACTAAACACGAATTGAGAATTTGTGTCACTTTAGTCACACAAGTATAGTCTTGCGAAGGAGTGGAGTTGCCTTCATGACTTCTGCTGCTGCCTTGTACCTGCTGTGGAAATCTCAAAAATGCCGTCAGGTTGAGATTTGCAACAGTATCCGGCGGGACACACAGCTGGTGAAAATGTAACTAAACTGAAGCTGGCTGATGTCCAGTTTTAGGAGCTGCTAGCCCTCATGAGAACATCAGTAGCAGGAGCTCATGGGTGGATACAAACTACAGACACTCCGTCTCGGCTGTGTCGTAGCTCAGTCTTATTTTCAAACTAGTTTATTCTCCATTGTTGATACTCACTCTGATGATGGTGGAATCTCGATGCCGACTGGCCATCACAACCAACTCACTCGAATTTGCATGTATTTACATGTGCATTGCCATACATTGCATGTACTTCCCATGGAATAATTTACATTGACTTTATATGTAATCGCACCTCGCAAAGAAAATTATGAAATAATCTAACAGCAAGTCATTCACAATTACATGTATTATATACTGCACTATGAAACAATACCAGAGATCCTTTCATGAGGATCAAGACGTTGAGCCTGGTGGGCCATCGCTGCAGTCGTGAATCTCTTGTGCCACTGCTCGGGGTTGCTGTAGGCTGCCTCATTCAGCTTGTGCATCTGTTTGAGGTCAGCTGGGCAAAAGAAAACACATACAGGTGCATCTCAATAATTTAGAAAAATCACAGAAAAGTTAATTTCAGTAATTCAGTTTAAAAAGTGAAACTCATATATAGATTCATTACACACAGTGATATATTTCAAGTGTTTATTTCTTTTAATTTTGATGATTATGGCTTATATTTTCAGAAAATTTGAATATTCCATAAGGTCAATTTTAAAAGTGTTTTTTTTTTCACAGAAATGTTGGCCTACTGAAAAGTATGTCCATGTACACACTCAGTACTTGGTCGGGGCTCCTTTTACATGAATTATTGCATCAATGTGGTGAGACATGGAGGGTATCAGCCTGTGTCACTCCTTTGGTGTTTTGGAAGCCCAGGTTGCTTTAACAGCAGCCTTCTGCTCATTTGCTGCCATGCTGCACCTTACAGTATAATTGGCACCTCGTATTTCACCCTGTGCCTTATAATCCTTCTCTATACTGACCATTGACTCACAAGGATCATCATCTGTTTAACCTAGTAGTAGCCTATGTTGTATATAAAGTTATCTAAGCATTTTTACTTTACTTCCCTAGGTAACTCATTTTTTATGATGCTGTGTGTATTTCTGTTGGTTGGGCTGTCTGTGTCATGCTGCTGTTACACTGTAATTTCCCAGTTTGGGATCAATAAAGTACATCTATCTATGCGTGTTGTTGGGTCTGGTGTCTCATCTTCAGTCGAGTTTGCTGGCCAATCAAGCAGTGATACCATGGTTATTAATCCAGGTATTGGTGCTTTTGGCACTGTGGAAAGGTGCCAAGTTCTGCTGGGAAATAAAATCAGCATCTCTATAAAGCTTACCCAATGAGGGAATCATTTAGTGCTCTAAAATTTCCTGGTAGATGGCTGTGCTGACTTTGGACTTGATAAAACACAGTGGACCAACACCAGTAGATGACATGGCTCCTCATATCAGGTTCCAAGTCCTGTCATTTGGAAATCTAAGGTTCCAGAGTCTGGAGGAAGAGTGGAGAGACACAGAGTCCAAGTTGCCTGAGGTCCACTGTGAAGTTTCCACAGCCAGTGATGATTTGAGGAGCTGGTGTTGGTCCACTGCATTTCATCAAGTCCAAAGTCAGCACAGTCATCTGTCAGGAAATTTTCAGAGCACTTCATGCTTCCCTCTGTGGACAAGCTTTATGGAGATCCTGACTTCAATTTCCAGCAGGACCTGGTACCTGCCCACACTGCTAAATGTACCAGTAACTGGTTAAATGACCATGGTAGCACTGTGCTTGACTGGCCAGCAAAGTCGCCTGACTTAAACCCCATTGGGTTGGTGACCCTACATTTACTCGTTCTATAGTAAGACTGCATGGACACAGAGCATGTTAAAATGCTCTAAACCTGTTTTTCAGGCACTCTTATTAAAAAAAAAATTAATGTCTTTGCCTTATATCCTAGCAACAGCTTTCCCTGTCATTCAAAGCTTCCCAACAGGTTTCCACACATTTTGCTTTGAAACTCTCCACTAACTATGCTAAACTGCATCAAACTGGCAAGAAGACACGCAGCCTTCCAAGTTTTGCTTTTAAAAACTGATCATGGTATACTTTTAACCTGCTTATGATCGTCTGGTTGGAGAAGTGTGCCACTGATGAGTGCTGTGGTGCTCCAAAAGTTAAACTTGTTAAACTTTCAGTGCCCTCAGCTTAGTGACAAAAAAAAAGCTCATCTTTGAGAGTGACACTCAGAGCGGGGGAGAGAAGGAGGGCACTTGATGGATATGCAGCCTTATAGAGCAAATAGAATGTTAATCTTGATCTTTTGACCCCAAACCCATAGTCAGAGTTGAGGATGTAAGCTATCTAAGATTTGTCTTAGACACAACTACGGCATCAATTTAAAACGCCTACATCATGTCTTTAAGTTATCATGTTTACAAGATTTAGGGGAAAAAGACCTCTAACGTTGACCTCAAGGTATACAAGTCCTGCAAAAATCATCCGATCAGAGTCAGATTGTAATATGGGCATCATCAGCATATATTAAACCCTTGTACCAAGTTTCAAAACAATCAGAATAAAACTAGTAGTAGGAGTCTATATCACAAAAGTGGGACAGACTGACAGACAGATAAACGGACAGAGAGACCACCCCATAACATACCATAATCCCCCCCCCCTTTTTTTTTTACCCAAACGGACATTTAAGCAGCAAGGAATTAAAAACCACAACAACACTGAACAGTGGGACCTACTAATGAGATTCCCAGCATAGTCTCTGAGTGGAGCCCCTCCTCCACCTCTCCCCCAGGGCTGGTGGTTCTTCCTGTCAGCCTCTAGCTGTGCTTCACATCGCTCCTCTTCTTCTCTCTCCAGATGCCTCAGCTCCTGTTGTTCCTGGATCTATTAGAATTTTTTTTTTCTTAGTTAATAAAAACTAGGTACGACTCATTCATGAGGTGACTCTAAAAAGAAAGTATACTAAAAATTTGTGAACACCACCACAGATCCTATAATGTAAATACAAATATGTTGGTTAAAAAAATCAAACCAACAGTTAATATCAACAAATTATCCCTATTACATTGATACAAAAATGTCAGTTTAGGCTTGTTCAAATTTTTCTTTTTCTGTGCTTTTGCACATTTATGTGGGCCTCTGGAGTGGGTAACAAGAAAAATCTTTAAAAGAAAAAAACAAAAAAAACCCTCACTCTTGTTACATTGTTAGGGTCAGCCTTTGTCTCAGTATCTCTCTGTAATCGAGAAGTTTTGATTTTGCTCCAGTTGCAACATGATAACTGAAGTTCACTGGGATTACACCACCCTCCCAATGTCACATTCACCTCTACGAGGCAGGAGAGACGAACCCAAACGCTGGATGATATTTGTGACATTTATTAAAGAAAATAACACACGTCCAAAAGAGTGCAAAACACAAAATGCAAAAAAAAAAAAGATCAACTTACAAAGGATGCACTCCTGAGCCGTTTAGCCCAGGAAGAGATAAGGATAAACTGGATAAATGTCCTGAGGAGCACTCAGTGAAGGAACATACAATGTAGCGGCAAATGATAATGTGAACAGACAGAGCTTAAGTAGTAAATGAGGAAACAATCATGAGTGATAACAGGTGTGGGATCATCTGAGCAGGAGAAGGGAATAACAATTAATAATTGGAATCAGCTGGTTGTAATGAGGCGAGGGAAGAGCAGCTGACAGCTTGACAGGCGGCGCCAACACAAACCCGGAATCCCACCTGACAGCTGTCAACCCAGGGAATAAATATAATCAACACCAAATACAGACTAGAAAGTAATTACAAATGAAACAAGACATAGCCAACGCAAACTGAAACATAAACAGACAAATAGAAAGCAGTGATAACTCAAAAGGGCACCAAAAATACAACAGATAAATGTATATAAATACAACAAAAGATCCACAAGACTGAGTCCGGCAGAACATCAGACAGCTCGTGACAGAGCCCCCTTCCAAGGGGGGGAATTCCAGACACCCCAGGGAAACATTATCAGAAAAGAAAGACCCCCCCCCCCCCCAAAGATGTACCACAATAACCCACCCCGGGTGGGTGGTGGGAGGAACACGCTAGGCGGGAACAAAACAGCAACCCCCCTCAGGGCCCACACCAGAAAAAAAAGCACAGAATTAGGACCCCCAGGTCAAGGAGCTCAATTGTTCCGAGGACCGATCAAAGTCCCTGAACCAGTAGGTGACCAGGTGGCACACATCAGGCAGCCTACCGAAGTCCCAGACCAGCTGGACAGCCAGGTGATATGAGTTGGGTGGCCTGCTGGAGAACATGAGCCACCTGCCCCAGCGGCTCAGTATTTCAGTGGGCCAGCCACAGTTCTTGAGCCATCAGGACCAGAGGGGTGACCCAGGAAGCGGCCTCCCCACAGGAAGGTCTAAAGAAGGAGAGCAGAGCCGGAGAAGGGGGACCACGACCGTGCCTGGTGGTGAAGGAAGAGGGACCCCGATGGTGTCTGATGAAGGAGAAGGGAAGACGACGCCCTCGGTGGTCTTGGGCAGGAGAACAGGGATAAGGGATAAGGATAAGGACCTGTACTTATATAGTGCTTTTCTAGTCTCAAAGACCACTCAAAGTGCTTCACTAGTACTAACCCTCTATTCTAAGGGCCTATAAGAGACAGGTATCTAGGGACAATTTAGAACCAATTAACCTAACATGCATGTCTTTGGATTGTGGGAGGAAACCGGAGCCCCCGGAGTAAAACCACGCAGCACAGGGAGAACATGAAAACTCCACACAAAACGGTTCCTACCCCTGCCAGCCTGGGGATTCAAACCTGGAACCTTCTAGCTGTTAGGCAAAAGTGCTAACCACTGCACCACTGTGCTGCCCAGTTGCACCCTTGGTGGCTCTGGGCTGGAGTATGGCAACACCTGCAGTGGCTCTGGGTTTGAGCTCTGCAGCACCCATGGTGTCTTCGGGCTGGAGCTCTGCAGCACCCGCGGTGGCTCCGGGTTGGAGCACTGCAGCACCCTCAGTGGACTACGGCTGGGCCAACGCTGCAGCCATGGAAGACCCGGGCTGGGCTAACGCTGCACCCACGGTGGACCCCCGGCTTGGGCGCAGTGCCCATGGCAGACCCAAGCTGGAGTGCAGCACCCGCATAGTACTGACGCCGGGGTGTAGCACCCATGATAGTCCCCGGCTGGGATGCAGCACCCATTGAGGTTCAGATAGTGACGGAGGAACCCAGACGATGGCCTCCAGCAGGGAACAAGCTGCACCCACGGAGGGCCCGGCCTGGGCCGTAGGTGCACCCTGGGAGGTATCAGGATGGGACGGGATGGGAGGGATGCCTGTAATGACCTCAATTGGGGTAGTGGGATCCTGAGCAACTTCCAGTGGCGAGCCTGGATCTCCGGAGACATCTGGCGGTGTTGGATCCTCTCCAGCGACCCTGGGAGAGAGCTCAGAAACAGCACAAAAGAGAAGAGGGGTCAGGGTCACCGGCAACAGCAGAGCCTGGCCAGGTGAGCTCTGGTGCAGCAGGCAGCTGCACCTGGCTCTCCTCACCAAGAGTCAGGCAAGATTGCTCAAGGAAAGGGAGGAGAAAAACAAAAGAGAGCACTTGCCTGATCTCGAGCTCCACCGCCGTCTAGGACTCCGACTATCCAGGTGACGATGACTCTTCGGGCTCAGCCCTCAGGAGGTCCAGCTCGGGCTGCCACTCTGCTGCAGTGACCTCCACAGCAGGCATGATGGTTGGTGTAGTCTCATTTTCCCCAGGCGAAGAAACCCAAGCTGGTGACTTATCCAGTGTGGCAGCTGAGGGTCGGCTCCGCGGTGGCTCCTCCTTCTTCCGGCGGCTTCATTCAGGGGCCAGCGGACACTCAGGGATAAGCAGAGGAGACACAAAGAGGACAAACGGGGAAGTATGGGTTACAGCACGTGGAGAGAGCTCAGGGGACTGCATACCCTGAGTATCTCTACCAGGAATCAGGCAAAGCATATTATCAAAATTAGGAATGAAAAGAGATGAAACTTGCCTGCTCTCCTGGAGTGTGATGCTGTCTGCTGCAGCTGGAGGTGAGTCATCCGTCTCCGTGTCTACAGTGAACTTGGGTACCTCAATGGACCATGGAGGAGCCGCCCCTTTAATCACAGAAGGAGACGTGGCCGGAGAAAAAATGGAGGACCTCTTGGCAGTGGGAGGAGAGGATGCAGCAGCAACAGAGAGAGGTTGGGCTGGCAGAACAGCCAATGAGAGAGATGGAGAAAGGAGATCTGCTGCAGGAGGAGTCGGGCTCGATGTCGGGGAAGAGGCTGTCCAAGAGGCTGGATTATTCCTCCGGCGGTCCAGTTTGGGATGATGCTGTATTTGAACTGTGGTTGGAGACTCAGGTGAGGGGCTGGGCTTCTGCCGGCATGAGCGCTTCTCCTCGCTGGGGTCGGCGCAGGCACCGGTGCTACTTCCCTCTGCTCCTCACTCGAGCATGGTAGGGAGTATATGGAGAGGAGTATGTTAGTAGCCTCCAGGTGGTTCCACAGACTGGGGTATGCCTTCATCACCCGTGTTACGCCATCCTAACTCTCCCGGACCATCTTGGGAGAACGGGAGGCCTTTGTCAGTGACCAGATGCTCTCCAGGAAGCACACCGCCCCCACCGCTTCAAATCGTCCAGGACGGGCATGGCAAGCTTCAAAACAGGTTAGTGAAAAGGGCAAAAAGGAAAAAAAATGCTCAAAATATCCCTGCTGGGTTTTTATTACTGGCCACTATATTCTGTCATGTTCGCCAAGACATAGCCAACGCAAGCTGAAACATCAACAGACAAATAGAAAGCAGTGATAACTCAAAAGGGCACCAAAAATACAACAAATAAATATATATATATAAATACAACAAAAGGGCCACATGACTGAGTCCGGCAGAACATCAGACTCAGCTCGTGACACCCAGCTTCATCTCCACCTCTTTTAATGATGGTGTGAGGATCCCTTTGAACATCCAAACCCTACTGTGGCTACTAGCGTGCTACAGAGTTAGTTTGTCGACTGCAGCTGATACTGCTGCAGTGACTTTCATTAAATTCTAGTCACTGGCTTAATACCTCAGCCAAGGGAGGAGGTAATGCTTTTGCTGGTGGTTAGTTGGTTGGTTGGTTTGTCTTTTAGCAAGATGAATCAAAAAGTTAAGAACATAATTTTGATTAAATTTTCAGGAAAGGTGTGTAATGGCACAGGGAACAGATGATTAGATTTTGGTGATGATGTCAGAGTGCATATCTCCACCAAGGGCTTTGTTTGTATTTGTGCAGCAGGATTACGCAAAAACTACTGGATGGATTTGGATGAAATTTTCACAAGAGGTGGTTCTTGTGTTAGAGAGGAAGTCATTACATTTTGGTGATGATCTAAGAATGCATACTTCCGCCAAGGCTCTTAACTTCTCACAGAGTGTTAGCAACAATACTCCAAAACTACTGGATGGATTTGGATGAAATTTTGACCAA
This sequence comes from Pholidichthys leucotaenia, assembly GCA_020510985.1. Lineage (NCBI taxonomy): Eukaryota > Metazoa > Chordata > Actinopteri > Cichliformes > Pholidichthyidae > Pholidichthys > Pholidichthys leucotaenia. Next base: position 326,139,640 of record CM035840.1, on the reverse strand, counting down.
CGGTGGCTCTTGGTCTACACACGAATCCATCACATTTTGGAGGTGATCCTTGAGTGCATAATTCCACGAAAGCTCAATCTTTTAGCAGTGGTTTAGCAGGATTACACAAACACCACTGGATGGATTTTGATTACATTTTCACCAGAGATGGTACTTGGGCTGCAGAAGAACCCATTATATTTTGGAGCTGATCTATGAGCACATACCTCTACCAAGGCCATATCTTGCAATGTATGGTGGGATGGAGGCAGGGAGGTACGGACAGATGGATGGACAAAAGGAGGGAAGGAAGGAGCCTTGGCAGAGGTATGCAGTCTCTGAGTGCTTTTTTAGTTTTGTTATATTTTGGACATAATAGGCCAGCATATTGAACAACTAGCATCTCTGCTAGCCAGCCAAGGTTGAGTTATCTTCCCCCTCGGAACTTGCCACAAAGGGGAGAAGCCGATAGATGACCTGACTAGTGCTAGGTGTCAGATCGTGATGGGTCTTAAAAAAATCTTTTCTATATATTCTATCTATCCTCATCAGACATCCATGTTCCCACCTGCTTTATTCATCTAAAGTAGATAATATATCACACACAATTCTGGCTTATTTGTTATATTTTGGACTTAATAGGCCATCACATGAGCCTGCTAGCACTTTGGCTAGTGGGCCGTGGTCAGTTTGTCTACCGCATTTTATATCGCTGTGGTGGGGGAAACAGCAACGCATTACTCGACCTCGCATTTGCAGGGTTAGCCATCCACTCATTCAGAGTCATTTCTGAGCTTATTGTGTGACAGAGACTGGTCATATCCTTTGGACCATTCACACCACACATCACTGTCCCACCTAATGCTTTATTTGGGCTTTACATAATCCTGTCCAGCCTTTAGTTATCTCAGTCTGTCTTTGGCATCTAGAGCTAACAGCTAACATCAGCCACAAAATCGCAGCTGCTTCTTCTCAACCAAACCGCCAGGCAATGAAAGAGCAAGGGTGGGGTGAACTGGGGCTCATGACCATTAAAAAGAAGCATGCACTAAAACGAGTCATTTTGAGGAAGCTTGTTAAAATTGGTTGATAGTGGTGCTGAAATAATTATAGGCTGATGTATTTTGACCAAAGCATGTCACAGACATTTCATTAAGATTTCTGGGAACTGTGTTAACATGTGAAAGAAGTGCATTATAAGTCCCTTTAAGCTGTCAAATGCAGAAAGTCCCAAAAGATGAAATCAAGAAAAAAAATCTACTAAAAACCTAAACAACATCAAAATCAATTTACAACATAAGGAACCAAAGCACAACAGCAAGAATCTTCTTGAAGCTTTATGGGTGCCAATATTTAAGTACACTAGATCAAAAATGTAATGTAGGAAGGGAGGGGTTGTATTGCTTTATAATATAATGAAAATGTAAGGGATCAGGATGGGATTGATGGAGAACTGGGATATGAAGTAACACCTGAAAGGGGGAAGAGCTCAGAAATACCTCTACAGGGGACAAAAAAAAGCTGTAACAACAAATGCTCTAATTTAAATTACACTAAATTTTTTTGTGTCAACAGAAGCCTTTACCTTTGTATAAAGCTTGTTGCCCCCTCTCATGGAAGCTTCCTGTCAATATATCACACTGAGATGCAGTCAATGTCCCAAGACCAGCAACCATCTAGCAGTGCTGCTTCTGGTAAAATAAAACCCTGAATGCAAATACAGGTGAATTTGTGCATTTACTCTGTGACAAAGTGAACCGAATATGAATTTGGAAAAAGTCTCGGTAACCTTCAAAAAAAAAAAGAAGTCCCACTAACAAAAGTTTTATCTGGTCATGTTTTGAAGAGGCATTCCCTTCAGTTTTTTTTCCTTTTTTTATCAACTGCATCATGCCATCTTCATGCTCATCATTTTATTTGGCAGTAAGGATGCTTGATGAACTCATTTTACAGAATTTTCTTTTCAAGATTCATTTATAAGTTTAACCCACCTGTTTTTTCAGAGCATCTCCGTAGCTCAAAATCTTTTCTCTGGTTGAACCGGATCTCTCTGAAGTGAAAACCCTGGCCTGCGAGTCCACTGTAGAGGTTTCATTGCTGGACCTAATTAAACAGAATAGGATTAGGTCTTAATACAAGTTTAAGGAAAGAGTTATTTTAGCTCACCTATACAGCTGTGCTTTCAAGTTTGTCAGCCTTTTAAAATTTTTTTCATATTTCTGTATAAATATGACCTAAAACATCAGATTTTCACACAAGTCCTAATGGTAAATAAAGATAACCCAGTTAAATAAATGAGACAAAAATATTTTAACTTGTCATTTATTTATTGAGGAAAATGATTCAATATCACATATCTGAGTGACCAAAGTTTGTGAATCTTATGATTTCTGGTGAGACCCCTTTTCCCTCAATAACTGCATCTAAACAGTTCCAGTAACTGTTGATAAGTTCTGCACATTGCCTTGGAGATATTTTAGCCCATTCCTCCATACAGAACAGCTTCAGCTCTGGATGTTGGTGGGTTTCCTCACATGGACTGCTCACTTCAGGTCTTTCCAAAACATCTCAATTGGATTAAGGTCTGGGCTTTGACTCGGCCATTCCAAAACATTAACTTTGTTCTTCTTTAACCATTCTTCGGTAGAATGACTTGTGTGATTAGGATCATTGTCTTGCTTCATGACCCACTTTGTCTTGAGATTCAGTTCATGGGCAGATGTCCTGACATTTTTCTTTTTTATTTTGCATTCAGAATTCCTTGTTCCACAATGACCATGTTTACATGTATACAAATAAACTAGTTATGATTGGATTTCTGTAGTTATCTGATTATTCAAGTGGCCATGTAAACAGAATAATCTGATAAAGGCCATGTAACCGGGGTCATTAACCCTCCAATAATCAGTTTATTCAGTGCATGTAAACGCGACAAAACTGATTACTGTCATTATCAGCTTATTCCCAGTAATCGGTTTATTGTGACCATGTAACCGTGGTCAATCATGGTAAGCTGTCCTGGCCCAGATGCAGCAAAACAGGTCCAAACCATGATACTACCACCACCATGTTTCACAGATGGGAAAAGGTTCTTACTGCTGGAATTCAGTGCTTTCCTGTCTGTAACATTATGCTTCTCACTCAAACCAAAAAGTTCTATTTTGGTCTTATTGTCCACAAGACATTTTTCTAACAGCATGCTGGCTTGTCCATGTGATCTTTAGAAAACTGCAGATGAACAGCAATGTCATTTTTGGAGAGCAGTGGCTTTCTTCTTCAACCCTGCCATGAATACCATTCTTGTTTAGTGTTCTCCTGATGGTGCACTCATGAACATTAACATTGGCCAATGCGAGAGAGGCCTTCAGTTGCTTAGAAGTTACCCTCAGGTCCTTCGTGATCTCGCCAACTATTACATGCCTTGCTCTTGGAGAGATATCAGTTGGTCGACCACTCCTGGTGATGGTAACAATGGTCTTAAATTTCCATCATTTGTACAAAATCTGTCCGACTGTGGATTGGTTGAGTCCAAATTCTTTAGAGATGGTTTGTAACATTTTCCACCCTGATGAGCATCAACAAACCTTTTTCTGAGGTCCTCAGAAATCTATGTTTGCGCCATGATGCACTTCCACAAACATGTGTTGACACTTTGATAGATCTTTAAATAAAAGACTATTTAAGCAAAACAGGGTGCCTACTTACACCTGATATCTCATTGATTGAAGATACCTGACTCCAATTTCATCTTCAAACTGCCTTCTAGTCCTAGAGGTTCACAAACTTTTGCCACTCAAAAATATGTAATATTGGATCATTTTCCTCAATAAATATATGACAAAGTAAAAAAAAAAATGTCTCATTTATTTAACTGGGTTCTCTTTATCTACTTTTAGAATTTGTGTGAAAATCTGATGATGTTCTATGTCATTTTTATACAGAAATGTAGAACATTTTAAAGGGTTCACAAACTTTCAAGCACCACTGTATCTCTAACTTGACAAAATAATATTTGTGCTCCATTGTGTCCATCTACAGGAGATCAAACAGAAAAACAGGGAGTTAAGGTCACATTATTCTTCATGAAAAGGTTGATTACATGAAGTGCAGTTTATCCTTCTTTATTAACCCTAGAACACTAATGTTGTAGCTAGTAACAGTAGCATCTCCATTAACATCGGGTGAAAATCACCCTATGTTAGTGTTCTAGGGTAGCATAACCAGCTGAGTGTTTGTTACCACATTTGTAAAAAATGATGGTCCAATATGGGGAGAATTCTGCCATCCCTGCTTTATTGATTTTAATCCATCCAGCCAGTTTTTACGATTTTTCCAGAGGTGTGGGTCGTGGAGGCGGCAGTTCAAGCAGAGAAGCCCAGACTTTTAATCATATAATTTTAGTCACGTCTTAAATATGTTCTTTGTTCGTAATTCAAAGTGAAAATTTATTTCAGATGACTAAAAAAGGCAAGATGAGTAAGAAGATGCAAATGTGAGGTTAAATCAGATATAATAATAATAAAAAAAGTACAAATATGATATGTTTTGCTCTTGCTGATGCACTACTAGCCCCATTTCCACCACCAAGAACCAATTTTGAAGGAACTTCCCCCTGGTGTGTGTCTCCACTACAGAAACCTCCCCATAAGGCAGAGTTTTCAGGAATCTTTAGCAGCCGAAAGACGGCCCTGGCCAGGAGTAGGTGCTTAAGAACAGCCCCAAAAACTGATGGGTGGGGCTTAGGATTGACCTGGTCTTACTGGATAAAACAGCATCACAGCTAGAGTGCTCTGTGAACAAAACACAGAAAAGTTGTAAATTTGACCAAAAAAGACAACAGTGCAGATCTAATGCTTAAAAAAAAAAAAAAAAAAATATGAGGCTGCCATGACTGCATAGAGTCTAGATGATAATTCAGCGTGTGTGGAGAACATGAGAATTACAGCAGAGCACCACAGCACATATCACCAGCTGGACTACTATCCTTCGCAGGGACGTAAGCACGCACAGCCCAGCCAATGGGAGGTGACAGTCTGGCTTCTCCCTGTGTTCTCTAGTGACTGTTGTAGCCTAATGTCTAATAAAATTTCATAACTGTGGAGAGGAATGGCCAGATATGTCATATGGGGCCACACATACATTGGGGTAAGTAGCAAAGAAACAGCAGAGAGGAGGCACAGGAGCGGTGGCCTGGGCTGTTTGTAGCTGGAGAGTAAGTCCACACTGCCAGCCAGCTGGGGGTGGAATCGCCGCTGGTGCTACTCGCCCAGTTTATGCTGTTTATTCAATTGGCACTTTTCTGCAATTATTAGACAACGACACCAGTGGCAAGTTGGTCCCATGCACTCCATTTATTTTGGGGTAATCATTTCTGTATGATTTCAATGTATTTTATTTTGCCACACCGTGTCTGGAGAAAAAAAAAAAAATCAGATTACATCACCAACAAATCCTCTGGAGACACTGAGTTCCTACCCCCCATAATAGAGACATGACAGGGGAAAGGGCCAAATACAAGAACAGCCCTGAAGTTCCTGGTCCTCTCACTAGGTTCCTAATAGTGGAAACTGGGTTATTGACTTATAATATGGACAGGGCACAGGGCTGTGCGATATGACTAAAATTTCATATCACGATATACGTAATCATTTTTGATGATAATATACGTATATCACATATAGTTTATATATAATAATCACATAAAAAGGACCATCTCTTTTTTATCATTTAAATGACATACTGAAAAAAAATCAATTGTACAAATTCATCTGTCACTAATTTTATGTACCTTTTATCCCTTGTAATTTTGCAGTGTTATGAAATTGTTTTTAATGTGCATTTGAGATGACTTCAACTTTATTCATTATTATTGTTATTTGACTAACAAGTGTTAGATATCAAGTAAGTTACATTAAGAGCCAGTTTGCTCTTCTGACACATTTTAATTTATTTATTGTTTATTTAGTGTGTATGCTGCCGCTGCCATGCACTTTTGCAGCTTTAGTAATATTTTTTTTAGACAAAATTAAACTCAGCAGTAATTTAAACTAAATAAACGATGGTCTGATACACTAAAATGTTTCCTGTTGGCGACAACTTAGCATCGTCATTACCTCCGCAAGGAGGTTATGTTTTCATCGGCGTTGGTTTGTCTGTCTGTCTGTATATCTGTTTGTCTGTTTGTTTGTTTGTTAGCAAGATAACTCAAAAAGTTATGGACGGATTTTCATGAAATTTTCAGAGATTGTCAGAAATGGGGTATCCTACAGATGATTAGATTTTGGTGGTGATCCGGATCACCGTCCAGAAGAAAACCGCCATTACGGAAAATGCGATTTTCCTCAATAACTACTCAACCACTAATCCTATCATTGTGAATCCAATTGCTAGTCATATGTTTTCATGGTCAAGGAATCTGAAAACGTACACACAAACACTGTATGGGGGGAACTGTGGCGCTTGGCGGAGGGCTGCGCTCTCCGAGTGCCTTTCTAGTTTAGTATTTGGGGTTTTATAATTAAGAGTGAGATAGTGTTAGCATTACTTACCAATTAAAACAAGGTTAGAGGACTATCCTCTCTGATGCAGTACAGTGGAAAACAGTCCTACATTTGTGGCAAACAGACGTAGTGGCTATTTCACCAAACCATTAGTTTGGAGTTAGCTGCTGTGCTAACCACCAGAATCCACACACCTGGTGCACTGCGGGGGGAGAGGTGGAGCGGTGACAAGTAGAAACAAGGTATGTATCTTTTAAATCCCGATATAAATGATAGCGTTTTATATGAAATGATTTTGAGAAGTGTTTATTGCCTCACCCAATCTATCTTCATATCGCACAGCCCTTTGCACACATGCCTTTTCAGAGGACAGACATTAGCATTAAAGTCAGTTAAAAATAGGGCTGGGAAATATGGCCTAAAAATAAAATCCTCTGATTTTTCCCTAGCCACATTCACTTTTGCTTGCAAGGATTTTTTGTTTTTTAATTGAAGACAAGGAATTATTTCAAATAGAGCTTTCCCCCAAAAAACAGGAAAACCTATTGGGAATAAAGTGCAAACCTGGCTTTAACCAAACCAACCCATCCATCCATCCATCCATCCATATTCTTCTGCTTAATCCTTTTCGGGTCACGGGGGGCTAGATCCTATCCCAGCATCTTTGGGCGAAAGGCAGGGTACATCCTGGATAGATCACCAGTCCATCGCAGGGCCAGCACAGAGAGACAGACAACTATTCACTCTCAGTCATACCTAAGGACAATTTAGAATCCCCAGTTTGATGCCAATTGACCTAACTTGCGTGTTTTTGGCATGTGGGAGGAAACCGGAGAAATCCCTGAGTTAACTCACGCAGACACATGGAGGATATGCAAACACCACACAGATCACTGTCGGTCGGGGGCTGGGATTTAACCCAGGATCCCTGAGCCAAGGGTGAGTTGCTGTGCTGCCACAGTGCTAACCACTCTGCCACCGTGCTGCCACCAAACCAACCCTTTTTCATAATAAAGGTTTGATCCAACAAAGATGAATCCACACCTTTCTGATTAACAGTCAACTTAACTTGACCCGAAAAGGATTAAGTGGAAGAAGATGAATGAGGGGCGGTGCGGTGGCGGAGTGGTTTGCACTGCGGCAGCACAGCAACTCACCCTTGGCCGGGGGATCCTGAGTTCGATCCCAGCCCCTGACCAGCAGTGATCTGTGTGGAGTTTGCATGTTAAGATAAGATAAGCCTTCTCCCCGTGTCTGCGTGGGTTTACTCCGGGATTTCTCCGGTTTCCTCCCACATGCCAAAAGCATGCAAATTAGGTTAATTGGCAACAAACTGGGGATTCTAAATTGTCCTTAGGTATGACTGTGAGAGTGAATGGTTGTCTGTCTCTCTGTGTTGGCCCTGCGATGGACTGGCGATCTGTCCAGGGTGTACCCTGCCTCTCGCCCAAAGATGCTGGGACAGGCTCCCCCCCCCCCCCCCCCCCCGTGACCCGAAAAGGATTAAGCAGAAGAAGATGAATGAATGAAGATGAATGAATGAATGAACTTTCAAGGGTGGGGGAGGGATGCAGCGCGGTGGTGGAGTGGTGGCTGCAGCAGCACAGCAACCCACCCTTGGCCGGGGGATCCTGGGTTCGATCCCAGCCCCCGACCAACAGTGATCTGTGGAGTTTGCATGTTCTCCCCGTGTCTGTGTGGGTTTACTCCGGGATTTCTCCGGTTTCCTCCCACATGCCAAAAACATGCAAGTTAGGTTAATTGGCATCAACTGGGGAGTCTAAATTGTCCTAAACTATGACTGTGTGAGTGAATGGTTGTTTGTCTCTGTGTTGGCACTGTGATGGGCTGGCGATCTGTCCAGGGTGTATCCTGCCTCTCGCCCAAAGATGCTGGGATAGGCTCCCCCCCCCCCCCCCCCCACACACACACGAAAAGGACTAAGCGGAAGAAGATGGGATAGATGGATGGATGGGTGGGGAAGGGGATTAAAGCTGGAGGCTACCATATTTATGCTTGTGGATGGGAGAAATTGATTTTTCTACCTTTTTTTTTTTTAAACATTGTCCAAACAAAAAATTTCAAATTTGGATTTAAAATTGGTGTGTTGCCCAGCTTGAGCTAAAAGTCGCTGGTAATTACAAATGTGGACTGTCATGACATACAAACTAAATTTAACCAAAATAAAAAAAAAATATATATGAACTGTATCATATGGTTTATAATGTGTATTAACTTAAGTACTGTTGAAAACCTAGGTATGTCCATGGCACTGGGCAGCCATGGAGCGAGAGGCTGGCTGTTGGGAAACAAACCGCCCCCATCCAGACCCAGGGCAGAGCTGTTCTCCAAGAGAGGAGACTGAAAGGCCACCTGGGGCTGCTCAGGAGGGAGCACATACCTTTCTCTAATCCGAGGCCTTTCATTATTTTGCAGAGATGACGAGCCACTCTCTCCTGTCTTTAAAGGCTCTAAAACTGGGGGACCTCCTCTTCTGCTCAGTCTAAAATGCCTGATGTGGTCTGGCTACAACACAGAGAGAGAAAAAAAATTATATAATCCCCATTCTGGTGAAGTTGGGACGTTGTATAAAACTTAAGTAAAAACAGAATACAATGATTAAAAAATTGTTTCCAACCTACAGTGGTGTGAAAAAGAGGTTGCCCCCTTCCTGATTTTTTTTGATGTTTGTAACACTTACACTACCGTTCAAAAGTTTGGGGTCACCTCAGACAATTTTGTGTTTTCCATGAAAAGTCACACTTTTATTTACCACCATGAGTTGTAAAATGAATAGAAAATATAGTCAAGACATTGACAAGGTTAGAAATAATGATTTGCATTTGAAATAATATTTTTTTCCTTCAAACTTTGCTTTCGTCAAAGAATCCTCCATTTGTAGCAATTACAGCATTGCAGACCTAACATGATTGCACAAGGGTTTTCTAATCATCCATTAGCCTTCTGACGCAATGAGCAAACACATTGTACAATTAGAACACTGGAGTGATAGTTGCTGGAAATGGGCCTCTATACAGCTATCTAGATATTGCACCAAAAACCAGACATTTGCAGCTAGAATAGTCATTTACCACATTAGCAATGTATAGAGTATATTTCTGATTAGTTTAAAGTTATCTTCATTGAAAAAAAGTACTTTTCTTTCAAAAATAAGGAAATTTCTAAGCGACCCCAAACTTATTTTTTTTTTCCCTTGTCCTGTCAATCAGCTAGGCAAACAGAACAGGGATCTGTCACCCTTACTGTGCCAAAACTGATTTACTTTGCCAAGAGGAGCCTATACAGTGCCTAACTTTGCACTGTATATTGTTGTAAACTCCTCCTGTAATAACTTTTAATACTTTATTTTAATTGTTTTACCCATGGAAGACCCAGCAGGATGGGGAAGAGGGAAAGGAAGTGAGTGAAGGGGGGAAAGAAAAGGGAGGGGAACAGACAAAAAAAAAAGGACAACTAAAACAAACAAAAGACAAACTGCTTCTTCCACCGGGGATGTCTCAACACGAGTCTGGTTTCTGCACCTGTTAAAGGAGAGACACTTGTGCATGTATGTCTGTGTGCCTATATATGAGAACGCGCGCAAAATAAGTGTGTGCATGTGAGTGGTTTGTCAAGAAACATACGAGCGGAGGGCCGGTCGCAGCAGCTCTCCCCCCGAGGACCCCGAGCAGGCAAGGCAGCGCCACCAACCCCCAGCCCCGAGGTCAGCAAGCCCCAGGAAAGCCAGGAATCCACCCCCGGAGGGACGATCAAGAGAGGGCAGGCTGCCCGGCGGCCGGCGCAGTGAGGCCACACCCCCGGACCCGCTTGACTCCCACCCCCCCAGCGGGGCCAACATCCGCCCCCGGGCCCCAGGCACCAGGAGACCAGCGACCCCACCCCCCAGGACAGAGACCAACCAGTGCCCCCCGGCGCGAGCCCCCCCAGGCACCCCCACAGCGGCCCCGCCCCAGCGCCTCAGCCACACACCCCGGGGACCCCCACATCCAAAGAAGTCCCCTCGCCCAGGTGAGCCCACATTGCCGAGAGGCACTACCCCCCTTAATCCAGCACCTCCGGACTCACAGGCACACCCCTCCCCATACCTTCACACCCACATGTTCCCATGCACACTCACCCAGACTGACCCATTCTCTCTCACTCCAGTACCCACTCAAATTCACTCCTCATTCACCTTTAATTCAAAAGGCGGCTGCGAAGCAGATGCAGCGAGCCTGAACATGCACCAGTGCCCGGCAGTGACCAGGGAGGCCACCGGCGCAGGCCACAGAAGCAGACCCCCACCCCCCGGCACCCATCTGAGCGAACAATTAGCAGACCACCGCAGGCGCCCCAAGATGCCACCCGGCATGCAAAGCGCCGCACACAACCGACCCACCATCACCACCTCCATTCATCACCCTCTCACTCACACTTAGACTCATATTCAGCCCCCCGTCACTTCCTTGGTTGTATCTATATATTTAGTAGCATCCAGGGATTTTGACAACATGATAGGTCCCAGGCTCCCCAACAGGCCCCCACGCCCCCAGCAAGAGCAGGGCAACAGGGGTGGGGGAAGACCCCCACCTCCTTCCCCCGCACAGAACATGGTGGGTGTGTGTCGGTTATATGATATAATTGTGTATAAATGTGTGGAGTACTAAAGAGCAATTAAAATTGGGGGGATAGTGATTGAAGCATCGTTAGCCACTGTGATGGGCAGCAGAGCCCCCATCCCCCCAAGCCCTCAGTGTCTAAAATGCAATTAAAATTGAGGTGAGTGCAGCCCCACCACGCAGCAAAGGTATCCCCTTCACCGACACAGTGCGGCACACCCCCACCCCAAAGCCCTAAATGTAACAAAAAAGATCAGGGGGAGGGGGAGGGCGGGAAATAAGACTGGGAGGTAGGCGGTCTAAAAGCAAGGCGGTCCCCCCCCAGAAGCCAGCTTGCAGACTGGTTTATGAGGCCACCCACTGCCCCCAAATCCCAACCCAGGGCGAGGGCCGCCAGTGGAAACAGCCCAGGACCCACCAGCATCATGCCCCGACGCTCCAGCACCACTAACATGACGGGGCAGCCAAACATACTTCCACTCATCTTACACACATGAACATGGACAACAACAGTCACAATAGTGAACAATGGGCTGGACCCACACAGCGGCCAACACGCCAGGCGACACCCCCGGGCGCCCACGCAGGCCCACGACCACCCACCCCAGACACACACCGACAGCTGCAGGCCACCCTGCAACCACAGCCACCCCGGAACAACCCAATGGAAACACGGCCAACAACCCGCACCAATGACCCCCAGCCACCCCCAAGCACCAACACACACCCGCTGCCAATGACACCAGGGGCGATGTAGCAAAGTGCCTCACCCCCCAACACAACAGCAGGGCGGCCGGGACAAGCAAGCCCTACAAGCAAGCTCCTACCCATACACACATCCTCCGCCCCCTAGACATCTACCCACAAGTAACCGCTTCCATACACACACATAATTCCACCCACCATCACACATACCCACCTAGACAAACACACAACCCCACCTGCCCACTCGACACACACCCACCCTTAGCAGCAACAACTGCAATCAAGCATTTGCAATAACTGGCAATGAGTCTTTTACAGCACTGTGGAGGAATTTTGGCCGACTCATCTTTGCAGAATTGTTGTAATTCAGCCACATTGGAGGGTTTTTGAGCATGAACTGCCTTTTAAAGGTCATACCACAGCATCTCAATAGGATTCAGGTAAGCATTTTGACAAGGCCGCTACAAAGTCTTCATTTTGTTTTTCTTAACCCTTCTTGTGGTAAGGTTTCATGGACAGATAGTGCCCCCACTGCCACAGGCGCAACACTGCACCTGTCATGTGATGTTATATGATGTGGCCAAAAACTCCCCAGTTGATTTAAGTTGTACAAAGGATTCCACCTCACAAGGTGGCAGACACATATAACTTACTGCTCTTGCCTTGGAGGACTTATGGCAGACATAGAAGCATCTCTCTGGACATCAGAGAAGAAGAAATTTTTAGACAAACAAATGTGGACGTTACCGATTGCTGTGGATGTACTCGATCGCAGACAGAGGAGCCATTTGCTCCCACATTTGCCAACTATAATTCTAAAGAGATTATTTAGTTTATGAAGGTAAATGTTTACATTTTGTTATAACAGAGGGTAGGCAAAGCTGGTTGATGTTCACCTGCTGCCGCCTCCAGCGCCATGTGACTAGACAACAATCACGCCGTCCCATGTCATCATATAAGATAAATTTCAGCGGAATTAAAGCGAAATTGAAAAGGGATAATCATGAGTTTCTGGATGTAGGAGACAAAGCGCAAATGGCCAACAGAAGGAAAAATAACGACCAGGATGGATGAAAATGGACGAAGAGCCTCCTGGCCAGCTTGGTAAGTCTGACAAATTTTTTTGTTGACATTCTACTATCTGGTTCATATATTTTGAAGAGAAGATAACAAAAAAAAAAAAAAAAAAAAAAACGGTGACAAGAAAACAAAACCACCCTTTGTGTAAATATGTTCAAAAGTCAGTTTTTGACTGAAAGTTATGTAATTTGCTATGGCTGAGTCACATTATGCAAATAAGATGCATAAATTTACTCCTATCTCAAACTTTGGATCATATTCTACATCTTTCTAATTGACAGAAAGCCATTATCTCTTACCACTTTCAAGTTATAGCCTTGAAAATCTCTGACATCTGAACTAAATATTTTTTGAATAAAACCTTGACCACTAGGGGCTTATGGCACAATGGAGCGCCTGTGGCAGTCATTAGGTTCTAAGCCATTCAGAGGTGGACTTGCTGTTGTGTTTTGGATCATTGTCCTGCTGCAGAACTCAAGTGTGCTTCAGCTTGAGGTTATGAACAGATGGGCTGGACATTCTCCTTCAAGATTTTTTGGTAGACAGCAGATTTCATGGTTCCATTTACCACAGCACGTCTTCCAGGTCCTGAAGTAGCAAAACAGCCCCAGAAATCACACTATCACCACCATATTTTACTGTTGCTATGATGTTCCTTTTCTGAAATGCTGTGTTACTTTTACGCCAGATGTAATGCAACACACACCTTCCAAAAAGTTCAACTTTTGTCTCGTCAGTCCACAGAGTATTTTCCCAAAAGTCTTGGGGATCATCAAGATGTTTAGATGAAAGTTTATGTTCTTCTTGCTCTGCAGTGGTTTTCATCTTGGAACTCTGCTGCAACAGTATATGAATTAATAATTATGATCAGGTATAAAAATTATTTAATTTATATTAATGTATTGTAACTGGAGATTAATTCTCGGTTCATATACACCGGAAAAGTTAATAACACTCGTGGGGCCCCAGCTTCTATCTCTAAGAAGCAATTTAATCTTTAATTTCACTTTATACCTGTTTAATCACTCAATAAATTAATTAATAATCAGTCTCAAAATTTTAGTGAATTCGATACTGGAGACTTGAACCAGACTCAGAATGAAATAAATTCTCAACAACTTCTCTCATTTTCACATATTTATTAAATGAAATGATGATTAAAGGACATTGCAGTGATTTCATTAACCATAAAATTAAACTCATAAATGATATTTTAACACTGAACGTTTGCAGAACCAGGGTTAACTGTGAAATGAATCTAGATCAGTTTGAAGTTAACAGATTACGGAAACAACGGAAATTTATTGGGAACGTTTTTCTAATTATATGGAAAGTTCTAGATTACTCTTAAGAAAATAAAAACGGAATTTTAATGGAAAAGGGAGTTATGTTAATGGCTCCTTAATTTGCATCTGATTAGATATCAAATTATTATCGAACCTCAGAAGTTTAATTCAGCAGATGAATAACATTTCAGCTCACGTGACGGGCATTTGATGTTGAAGGTCCTTCTGCGTTGTCCTGTAGTTCTTAGATGGCTCCAAAAGTCGAATATTTGACCAGCAAATATTCTTTGACGAGGGATGAGATTGGTATGTTTGATCCCAATAGTTGAAATCCAGCCGAGAGTGCTGATTCCTTCAGCATGCATGATCATGGGGAGCTGCGTCTCCTTTCCTCTTCGTTGGCAAGCGGCTTCCCAGAGGAATTTGATAATAATTAAACATATCTAACCTGATCTCAAATTAAAAGAGTTTCGGACTTTAGATAAAAGAGTTTCTGGTGTGGGATTGGTCAATAAAAATATTATAAAAATAAAGTCAAGATTAAAGCTTACATCCATCCATCCATCCATCTTCTACCGCTTTTCCGGAGGTCCGGGTCGCGGAGGCAGCAGTTCAAGCAGAGAAGCCCAGACTTCCCTCTCCCCAGCCACCTGCTCCAGCTCTTCAGAGGGGATACCAAGGCGTTCCCAGACTAGCTGGGAACGCCAGAAAGTCAAGATTAAAGCTTACATTAAAATTAAAAACAGTGGTTTTACAGAAAGTTTAACAGGAAAAAGTGATAGAAATAAACGTTTAGGATTGGAGTTTAACTCCTGATTAGAATGAGCTCAGAGAAAAAAAAGAATCAATTCCCAGAAGTTCAAGATAAAACAAAAACATTAAAATACATAGTTATAGAACACAAAGTTACGAGTTATCTGCTCTGTGATCATCGAAAAGCAACACGTGGGAGAAGTCCCTTTGTTCTCCAGTGGTTTTCTCTGCTGTGTAGACATGAAGTGAATAGAAGTAAAAAGCCGAAAGAGGGATCCGGCGAAAAGAGAGGAAAATCTGGCAAAAAAGATGATACAGTTCCCTTTTATCTGAGGAGAATTTTCGCGGGCCTCTGTGATTGACAGGAGCCCCCAGCCAATAGGCTTCCTTCGTGGGCGGGCTTTATGAACTTTTAGTCCAATGACCAAACAATCTTTTGTCTGAACAAACAACACAGAGCTGTTGTCAAGCAGAGATTGGCTGCTGGCAGTCACATGATTTGAGAGATGCTTTGCAAATCTTAATACACATTTTAATACTGGAATATTCCTCTATACACTTATGTATATGCTCTAACCTAGTCTTAGTGATCAATGTAACTTATACCCAGTGCTTACAAATTAACATGCAGGAATAAACATTCATTTAACATTTTTAACATGCATATATATATATATACAGTATATATATATATATATAAAAAATCACAGATTAATATAGTTTGAACCTATTACTGATTGTCCAGAATAAACATCAAGAGTCCATTTGCTTTTCCCATGGTGTCCTGAAAAAGAGGAAGAGGTTTAGAGATGAGTCTTAAGGATGTGATTAAAAGGTTTGCTGGTTAAATTCAGCATGTCCCAGAGTTTAATGCAATGTTGAGCTGTGGACCTTTGTGGGCCATGAGGGGCTCTAGGGGCCTGTTCCATGTTTATGGGGCCATAAAAGTCAAAACAGGAAATGCATTAGGGTGAATTCCTTAGACTGGTTTTAACAAAGGAATGCGAGTTCAGCTGTAGCCTGGGGTAAAAGAGCAGTTTTTTTTTTTTGACTGTCCTTTTCCTGGGTGAAACAATGTCTTTAAACAGAAGAATAATTCTTATTGATGAGCCCAAAGTGAGATGATGCTACACTGCCATGCAGGAATTTTTTGCCCAGTCTCTTTCTTATGGTGGAATCATGAACACTGACCTTAACTGAGGCAAGTGAGGCCTGCAGTTCTTTGGATGTTGTTGTGGGGTCTTTTGTGACCTCATGAATGAGTCGTCACCGTGCTCTTGGGGTAATTTTGGCCAGCCGGCCACTCCTGGGAAGGTTCACCACTGTTCCATGTTTGCACCATTTGTGGATAATGGCTCTCACTGTGGATCACTGGAGTCCCAAAGCTTTAGAAATGGCTTTATAACTTTTTCCAGACTGATAGATCTCAATTACTTTGGATCACAGCATGATGTCTAGCTTTTGAGGATCTTTTGGTCTACTTCATTTTGTCAGGCAGGTCAGGTCCTATTTAAGTGATTTTTTTGATTGAGAACAGGTGTGGCAGTAATCAGGCCTGGGCATGGGTTGAGAAATTGAACTCAGCTTTCCAGAGATGTGACAAACCACAGCTAATTTATGTTTTAACTTTAACCGGGGGGGGGGGGAATCACTTTTTGTAGGTTTGGATTTTTTTACCCTTTATAATAAACACCTTCATTTAAAAACTCCATTTTGTGTTTACTTCTGTTATCTTTGTCTAATATTTAAATTTGTTTGATGATCTGAAACATTTCAGCGTGACAAACATAAAAAAATGAGAAATCAAGAAGGGGGCAAACACTTTTTCACACTACTGTATATTCAACTGAATACACTACAAAGATATTCAATGCTGAAACTGATAAACTTTATTGTTTTTTGGAAATATTCACCCATTTTGAATTTGATTCCTGCAACACATTCCAAAAAAAGCTGGGACGGGGCAACAAAAGTCTGGAAAATTTAGGAATGCTCAAAAAACACCTTTTTGGAACATTCCACTGGTAAACAGGTCAATTTGAAATGTCATGATTGTGTATAAAAGGTGCATCTTCAAGAGGCTCAGTGGCTCACAAGTAAGTATGCGGCGAGGTTCACCACTTTATGAACAACTGTGTGGGTAGATAGTCCAACAGTTTAAGAACAATGTTTGTCAATGTACAGTTGCCAGGAGTTTAGAGATTTCATCATCTACAGTCCATAGTATTGTCAAAGCTGCTTAGGTGCAGAAGTTAGGCAGCACTGCATTGAAATAAAAACAGACATCATTCTGTAAAGGATATTACCATATGGGCTAAGGAATGCTTCAGAAAACCATTGCCAGTTAACGCGGTTTGTCTCTACACCTACCATTTTATTTACCGAGAGAGTTTCCACAGATTTTCTTTACACTGGTCTATATTCATCCACGGGCTAACTAACATCACATCGGCCATCCAGGTGATAGAGGAGGTGACCAACAGGCTGGACGCTGTCTGTCCGGATGCGCCAAAGTTCATTTTAGGGGATTTTAATCCCTGCCAGCTACATAAGATTCTAAAAACTTACGATCAGTATGTGACATGTGGCACAACGATGAGGAATTCCACTATTGACTTGTGTTATGGCACAGTGCCTGGTGCTTATAGATCCTTGCCTCTGCACAATTTTGGAGCACCCTATCATAACAGTGTTCACCTCATTCCTATTTACAAGCCCAGGTGTAAGCAACAAAAGCAAACTGTGAAAACAGTGAAGTGCTGGTCAGAAAACAGCACCACCAGCTTACAGCCTTGTTTGGATTGTACTAACTGGGATGTTTTTTTATAGCTCATGCACAGACTTGGATGAACTGGCAGAGACTGTCTCATCTTATATCTCTTTCTGTGTGGACACAGCATTCCATATAAAACCATTACAGTCTTCCCCAATTACAAGCCTTGGGTGACAAAAGAGCTAAAAACTGTCATAAATAAGAAAAAAAAACACTGGTAACACTGAGGAAAGGAAATAAATTAACAGAGAGGTTGGGAATGAGATAAGGAAAGCAAAAAGACTGTATAAGGAAAAGGTGGAATTGAAATACAGCATGATCTGAAAGAAGTTTGGAGAGGAATGAAGTCCATATCCTCTAAAAATCAGAAAGTAGATGAAGGCAACAGAAAACTTATAAGAATTGAGGGTGTGGATGATGTGAATCTTGTTAATGTTTTTAATGACTTTTGTCATTTTGAAAAGCACAATTTTTCTGTGAAAATGTCCCACCTTAAACAGTCTCTTTCTTCAAATAACAATATCATTATTAAAGAGGAAAGCATTAGAGATTACCTTAGAAAGGTTAATATTAGAAAGGCTCCAGGTCCAGATCTTATCTGTGGCTGTACACTCCGGTATTATGCTGATCAGCTTAGCAGTGTCCTTCACTATACGTTCCAGATGTCTTTGAACTGCAGTCATATTCCTGCCATCTGGAAATCGTCTACAGTAGTAACTATTGCTAAGTCCACCTCTCAAAAAAAATAAAAATAAATAAAGATTTCAGGTCTGTGGCTCTGTCATCATTAATGGTGAAAATCTTTGAGAAAATTGTAAGAAATCTTGTTCTACAGTCTGTTCAACATAAACTTGATCCACTTCAGTTCACATACCAAACAAAAAAGGGTGTTGAGGATGCTAAGCTTTTCATTTTAAATTGTGTATATAAACATCTAGAAAAACCATAGGCCCATGCCAGGCTTCTGTTTGCTGATTTTTCATCAGCTTGCATCACCATGCAACCTCAACTTTTAACAGAAAGATTACTTTATGATTTTAGTTTATCTCACCAACTCGTGCTTTGGATTATGAACCTTTTAACTGGTTGGACTCAAAGGGTACTTGTAAATGATCACCTTTTGGACTGTCTGAGCACTTCTACAGTGTCACCACAAGGGCGTGTCATTTCACCCCTTCATTTTATTATGTACACAGATCAATGTAGGAGCAATTATGAGGGCAGCTATATGGTCAAATTTTCTGATGACACAGCTTTGCTGTCTCTTTTTCAAGGTCCACAATCAGAGCATGGCTTGGTTCTTAATGATTTTATCTCCTGGGATGATGACAACTTTTTGGATTTAAATGTGTCTAAAACCAAGGAATTAATTCTTGAATTTAGAAAGAAAAAAGAAGCTGTTCAGGAGACTAGAATTCACAATGACAACGTCAAAACAGTAAGGTCATAGAAATACTTTGAATTTATCAATGTAAATACTGAGGTCATTGCAAAGAAAGGACAATAGAGAATCTTCCTTTTAAGGAAAATGAACTCCTTTACAGTGAGTCAAATGATTCACTGCTGTTTTTATCAGTCTTTAATTGAGAGTTTGCTTTGTTTTTCTTTTATCTGCTAGTTTAATGGTCTCACAGTTAAAGATAGGAATAGTCTGAATAATATTGTGAAGATCTGTTCCAAGATTATTCCATCTAGCTACAATGCTCCGCACTGTGTGTGTTTATATATTTACATATTTATTCCACCTAGCTGCAATGCTCCGTACTGTGGGTGTTTATATATCTACATATTTATTCCATCTAGCTACAATGCTCCGCACTGTGTGTTTATATACTCATATATTCATACCAGCCAACTTTTCAAACCTGAAAAGCCTAGTAGCTAGCCAGGGTCCAGGGGCCGATGCTAATGCTAATAATAATAATGCTAATATTTGCAAAACAAATATTAGCATTAAATCTAGTTAAATGTAGCTAACAACCTCATATTTCTTCAACTTTCAAACCTGAAAAGCCAAGTAGCTAGCCAGGATCCAGGGGCCGCAGGCCCCGGTAGGTCCAGAACAAAGTCCTGGCGGGGGGGTTCAGGGGGGCAAAGCCCCCCGATGCCAAACAAATATTAGCATTAAATCAAGTTAGAATGTAGCTAACAACGTCATATTTCTTCAATTTTCAAACCTGAAAAGCCTAGTAGCTAGCCGGGGTCCAGGGGCCGCAGTGTCAAACAAATATTAGCATTTGACATAGAAGTCACATATTAATTATATTAAAGGTAAAATATCTAAATCAATTGCAATACTACACAGAGCGAAATATTTGCTGAATCAACCCAGATTATATACCTTGCATCATTCATTAATAGCTCCCATACATGACATATTGTACTGAAGTATGGGGAAATACATATAAAACAAACATATATCCAGTCTTTATGCTTCAGAAGAGAGCTATTAGAATAATAAACAAAGCTGCTTACAGGGAACCAACAAATCCACTTTTTCTTAAATTAAAAGCTCTCAAGTTGAAAGATCTGGTTGACTTTAAAACTGCAGTAATAATGTTTAAAGTGAAGAATCTATCACTGCCCGCAAATATCCAAAAGTTGTTCCAAATAAGGGAGAAACAATATCATTTCAGAGGAACATGTATATTTCAAAAACCTTCAGTGAGAACTACCACCAAGCAACACTGTGTTTTAAGTGCAAGGAGTAAGATTATGGAACGATTTTGGACCTGAATTAGAGTCATGTACAACGCTTGGACAATTTAAACAAAAACTAAAGGAAGAAATACTCCAAACATATACAAGATGACATGTAAAACCACACAAGGATTGTCATATCCAGCCTGTGTTGTGTTGTTACTTAGTTGTTTTTTTTTGTCACATTTTGTCTTAGCTTTGTTTTGAATTGTAATTGCTCTTGTTTTGTTTTTCTTTTGAATTCTTGGATGGAATATGGGTGGGCAATATAAGCTGCGGCTTCAGCCATCACCCATTTCAGATAACTTATGTTGAACTGTATAATCAGAGGAGTTATTGTCTAATTTGACCTTGTTGGATTTTTGTTGGATTTGTTTTTGTTGGACCTTGTTGGATTTTTTCACCTTCGTTATATTATTCTGTTTCTTTTTAATCTTTACTTTTAATCTATCCGAAATAAAGATTCATTCATTCATTAAATTTGCATTCAAAAGACTATCTTAACACTGCATAGAACTTCGAATAGGCCAGATGTGATGTATTATGAATACTAGAAAAGCACTCGGAGAGCGCAGACCTCCGCCAAGCGCCACAGTTCCCCCCATACAGTGTTTAACATCATAAATAAAATATTGAAAATGGCCCTATCTCGCAATGTTAAATAATAAAAAAAAGAATCCTTTAAAAAATTCCTGGATCCATACGGTGATCCGGATCACCACCAAAATCTAATCATCTGTAGGATTCCCCATTTCTGACAATCTGTGAAAATTTCATGAAAATACGTCCATAACTTTTTGAGTTATCTTGCTAACAAACAAACAGACAGACAAACCAACGCTGATGATCACATAACCTCCTTGGCGGAGGTAACTAAGACTAGAAATATCAGCAGGCTATACTAGCACTGTATAAGTGCGTAAAAGACGGCAAAATCGCTCTGATATTTTATGTGATACATGATACACCAAGCATGACAAGGCTTGCAATTACACAGCACATGTTCTTCAGAATCTTAGGCATTATATAAAATGTATTCTCCCTTTAGATGTCGAATCCATGGTCCATTTGCCAGGGCTGAAGTGCAGTCGTGCGAACGTCTGCAGCAGTTTGCATCGTGTTTACATCTCGCCATGTACGCACGCCTCTCCGGGATTTCGCGCGAGAATAGAAACCTCAATACCCTCAATAGCGATAGCATTAGCTTAGCAAACACTTCAGGTAAAGCGTAGCAGTGAACCACGAAACGAAACGCTACTCAGTTTACTCACAGAGTCCGGTGAAAGATAAGATAAGATAAGCCTTTATTAGTCCCACAACGGGGAAATTCCAGGATTGCAACAGCACAGGGATAGCAACACTCAGAGCAACAATCAGAAGGCAAGAAAAAAAACAAGCAAGCAAGAGCAGCTAATATACATGTGTACATATTACTATAAAATATATATATATACACACACACACACAGACACACAGTGCAGAGCATTGTAGCTGGATGGAATAAATATATGAATATATGAACACAGTGCAGAGCATTGTAGCTAGATGGAATAAATATGTAAATATATAAACACCCACAGTACGGAGCATTGCAGCTAGGTGGAATAAATATGCAAGTATATAAACACACACAGTGCGGAGCAATGTAGCTAGATGGAATAATATGTAGATATATAAAAACACAGTGCGGAGCATTGTAGCTAGATGGAATAAATATATAGATATATAAATATAAACACACCCAGTGCTGAGCATTGTAGCTAGATGGAATAAATATGTAAATATATAAACACACACAGTGCAGAGCATTGTTGCTAGGTGGGATGAAACAGCATAACCGTCTATTTAGTTATCCTACATGGTATGATTATGTGCCCATACATATTCTCACCCTCCATAGCGACCGGTATGTTCCTAGTTGTATGCCGGAGAGGACCATTGTGCAAGTCTATTGCATCTTTTGCATTCAAAAAAAAAACAAAAAAAAAAAAAAAACTATTAGTTTGTTACGTCTTTTTGCTATCTCTGCGAGCAGCCCTGCTTAGGTTGTACAGTCTGACAGCCGTTGGTAGGAAGGACCTACGAAACCTCTCGGTTGTGCACCTGGGATGATGTAGTCTGCT
The DNA here is from genome assembly GCA_020510985.1 of Pholidichthys leucotaenia. Classification (NCBI taxonomy): domain Eukaryota; kingdom Metazoa; phylum Chordata; class Actinopteri; order Cichliformes; family Pholidichthyidae; genus Pholidichthys; species Pholidichthys leucotaenia. The sequence goes on along the minus strand of CM035840.1, from coordinate 326,117,122 downwards.
GCTAAATGAGCTCCTCAGTGCATCCAGTATGTCCTGCATAGGGTGGAACTCGGACTCCAGCAGAGATGACAGTTTAGCCACCGTCCTTCTCTCTCCTATCTCCTCCATCGGATCAAGGCGTTGCCCCAGGACAGAGCTAGCTTTCTTAATCAGTTTGTTCAGTCTCTTCCTATCGGCTGCAGTAATGCCACTGCCCCAGCAGACCACTCCAAAAGTGATGGCTGATGCCACCACCGTGTCATAGAATGACTTCAGCAGCGCCCCTTGTACACCAAAAGACCTGAGTCTCCTCAGCAGGAACAGCCTGCGCTGTCCCTTCTTGTAGAGTGCGTCAGTATTGTGTGACCAGTCTAGTTTATTGTTCAGATGAATACCCAGGTACTTGTAGGATGTCACCATCTCGATGTCTGTTCCCTGTATATTTACTGGTGCTGTGAGGGGCTGCCCATGCCTGCGGCAGTCCACCACCAGCTCCTTAGTTTTCCTCGCGTTGATCTGGAGGCAGTTCCGATGGCACCAGTCCACAAAGTCCTGGATAAGCCCTCTGTACTCGGTCTCATCTCCAGCGGAGATGAAGCTAACGATCGCAGAGTCATCAGAGAACTTCTGTAGATGGCAATGTGTTGTGTTGTGTGAGAAGTCCGCAGTATAAAGAGTGAACAGGAAGGGAGCCAGCACCGTTCCCTGGGGGGCCCCCGTGCTACTGATGATCGTGTCGGAAACACAGTCCCGGGTTCTCACAAACTGAGGCCGGTTCGTGAGGTAGTCCAGGATCCATGATGACAGGTGCTGGTCCACCCCTGCGCGCAGCAGCTTGTCCTTCAGGATCATCGGTTGGATGGTGTTGAAAGCACTGGAGAAGTCAAAGAACATGATCCTCACCATATTCCCGGGCTTCTCCAGGTGGGACAGAGAACGGTGAAGGAGGAAGATCACCGCATCCTCCACCCCAAAGCCATGCTGGTAGGCGAACTGGAGTGGATCCATCACTGGTTCCACCAGGGGGCGGAGATGAGCAAGGAGCAGTCTCTCCAGGGTCTTCATCAAGTGGGACGTCAAGGCCACCGGTCTGAAGCTGTTCAGGTCTTTGGGGTGGGAAGTTTTTGGTACAGGTACCACACAAGATGTTTTTCCACAGCTGTGGTACCCTCCCCAGTTTCAGGCTCAGGTTGAAGATATACGTCACAATCCCACACAGCTGGTCTGCACAGGACTTGAGGAGCTTTGCGCTGATGCCGTCCGGTCCCGACGCCTTCCTCGCCTTGATCTTCCTCAGCTCCGTCCTCACCTGGGTCTTGGTCAGGGTCAGGATGGGGGGCTGTGTGTTGGGAGTGGGGGGGGGGGGTGTCGGTGGAGTGGGGAGTGGGTAGCAGGACTTGATTTCTTAGAGGCAGCAGTGGTTGTTGTGCAGACAGGGGGGAGGGCGGTTGGTCAAATCTATTGAAAAATAGATTCAGGTTGTTCGCCCACTCCCTGCCCCCCGTGGCCTGGGGGGAGGTATTCTGGAGCCCCGAGATGGTTTTGAGGTTTCTCAAGGCGAATAAAGGGGTATTTCTACTTCAAAAGCTGGTTCAACCAAGGTGGAAATTCAGCCTGTGCGTCACAAATGTTGATCCGATATTCGCTGTTGGTTATTTTAGTGGCAAAATCAGTAACTTTGTCTCAGCACTGAAAAAGTGTGACCATCCCGGCCGCCATCACGTGTTGCTCTGTTCTAAATTTAGATACGATTCCTAGCAATCTCGTGTTTGGAATTGCTTTCGTGTTTTTTTTACGATTTAAAATTTTTGACTGAATTTTTAGTAAAAAAACGTAATTTTGATTAATAAATCCGTAACCCGGAATGGGGTCTTAAAAACCGGAACCATTACGGCAAAACCGGAGTAGTTGGCAGGTATGTATATTTATTCCATCCAGCTACAATGCTCTGCACTGTGTGTCTGTGTATATATATACTGTATATACTGTATATATATATTTATAGTAATATGTATATTAGCTGCTCTTGCTTTTTTTTCCTTGCCTTCTGATTGTTGCTCTGAGTGTTGCTATCCCTGTGCTGTTGCAATCCTGGAATTTCCCCATTGTGGGACTAATAAAGGCTTATCTTATCTTATCTTATGATTATCGGTGTGAGACAGAGAGATCTGAATTCCTTTTGTAACCAGCAGATTATTCGCAAAGCAGAATGCATTCTATCTTCTCTTGATCATGTCCTCTCAAATTAATTCTCTTTTGCCATCAGGGTGCCCTGTTGTTGTTGTGCCGTATGTTTTACCTGCTAGCAAAACTAATTGGTATGTCAAGTACTTTACTCCCTTAGCAATATAGCCATTAAATGCTTCTTAAGGTTGTTAAATGTCACACAGGCTTTTTTTTCCCCCCAACATTTTATTTATCATACAGGTTTTAGGCTTTTGTTTTTATCATGACCATTCTTTTATTCTTTTAGTAACCACCAATCTTATCTTATTGTTGTATTTTTTTATAGTACTGTTTATTATAGCACTTTCTCTAATGGTTAGTTAGATGTGACTTTTAGTTTCTTCCTTTACTGTCTATTGTTTCTGGTGTTTGCACGACTTAGTGCATCATTGTACGTTGCTTTTTAAATCAATTGCCCCTTGAGGGATAAATAAAGTTGTTTGAATTGAATTGAATTGAACTGAATTGAAGAAGTGATGTTTAGACCTAGTGGCCCCTGTGATTTGCCTCCTGTATACTTGGGGCTCCTCACACCTTATGTGAAACCCACAGTCAAGAATCTCGGTTTTTGTGGTGTACCAATATGGCGCTGGCTACACCCTGGGTGTACTGGGGATAATGACCCCGCCTTTCCGGTTCCGCCGTCACTCTGGGGTATAAAGGGCTAGGGTGGGAGAGCTCTTTCTCTTTCACCGTCAACCCCTTGGCCAGTACGGAACACCTTGTTGTTTGTGGTTTGGTACAATAAAGTTACATTCACTGCACCTGCTGCCTGAGTCAAGTTATAGACATAACATTTGGCAACGAGGAGAAAGGTATGGAGAGACCTGTTTCTTTCCAGAACTATCTGGTGGCCCTTAACCTCGGTGAGCTCGAGAAGCTGCATGCAAGAGCTATATTAGTCCATAATCTTGGCATGGTGGGTCAAAGAATCCTCGGCACATTAAGAGGGCCAATACTTTTGGAAGATGTGGTTGGGCTAATTGCGCGCTACTTTCGCGCTCCGGAAAACATCATAGTCCGGAGGATTCAGTTTCGGCAGCACCACCAGCAGACAGGAGAGTCGGTGCAGCGTTATGTTGCAGACCTACATCAGCTGGCAGAGGAGTGCAAATTTGGAGCCCTGGAGGAAGAAATGGTCTGTCATCAACTGGAGGAGCATGCACTTTGTTCTGCTGCACGGTCGAGGCTCCTGACTTACCCAGGTGAACTGGTGTTAGCCACAGCAATTGACATAGCACAGCAATTTGAAGCAGTGGAGAAAATAGTGAAGGATCTTGGTGAGAGAACTGCGCTGGGACACAATGAACTACCTTTGAAGGCTCTAGCTATGGACTCGGACAGTGAAGACAGCGTGAATGAAGAGGAATACACTGCCGTTGTGAAAATTAGGTCCGCCCTGGGTATGCCAAAATGTTATGGCTGTGGGTCCACCAGGCACTGGTACAAGGCAAGAGAGTGTCCGGCGAAGGGCAAACGCTGTGGCAAGTGTGTTCTTCTGCACCATTTCACCAGGGCCTGCAAGAATTTTGAGCAAGGGCATCGGAGATGCAGAGTGGATTCCCCCACAGCCACTCCTACGGTTTTTCATACTGTCTCCCCAAGTACAGATGAGCGAATTTACTACGATTTTTTGCTGGACAGCATAGAAGTGCCGTTGTTAGTAGACACGGGATCAGCGATTTCCCTGTTGAATTGGCCACCGTGAGGAGTCTGCTCCAGCATTACCATGTGAGAGGACTGTCTATGGAGGAAACAAATTAGCCGTCATGGGTTTGCTGGAGTTGATGGCGAGGTACAAGTCGGCAATGATGTCCAACATCCAATTCGTGGTAACCGTCAGTAGGTCGAACATCATAGGGTGTGATATGTTCTACGGCCTTGGATTCATGATCACCTGTGGCGTCGGAGAGGAGTGGTTGGGCTGCAGATTATGGGACTGACCTGCTCCACACATGGAGGATGATGTGGTTTGGGACAGTGACTGGCCTGTTATTTTGGGAGGTGAGCAGGACCAGCACCATGGAGCGCCATCACGGGAGGGTTCCAATGCCAGTGTACAAGTTGCTCTGGGTGTGGGAACTGGACGGCACGGCGGAACACCCAGGATGGCTGATGGAGCCAAGACACTACCCCCCTTAAAAAGCGTACCTGTGGTGGTCGTGAAAAAAAGGATATTATATTGAGCCCCTGTCTCACGTTCTAGTTCAAGTTTAAGTTCAAGTTTAAGTTCAAAGCAATGTGATATAAATCCATTGCTGATGTGCTGGTTCAGCTATATCAGCAAAACATGGGTGCAGCCATACTAGCGGCTACATGGCCTGCCAGGACGCTTCCTGTGACGTAGTAGCGTGGATACTGCGATTTAAGATAAGATAAGATAAGCCTTTATTAGTCCCACAATGGGGAAATTCCAGGATTGCAACAGCACAGGGACAGCAACACTCAGAGCAACAATCAGAAGGCAAGAAAAAACAACATCTAGCAAACATATGTCCATATTACTATAAATGTATATATATAGACACACAGTGCAGAGCATTATGGCTGGTGGATGTGCAGCAGAAAGTCTAAGCTCTCTCTCCGCGGATGCAGCGGGCCAGCTGGAAGTCTTTGGGCATGATGGTGACCCCCTTAGCGAAGAAGAGACCACCAGGTGGGTCTCGCTGGTCTCCTGCAGAGCCATGACGGCGAAACTCAGGAAACGCAGGACGGTCTTGAAGTCCTGAGCGATCTCCCTCACCATGCGCTGGACGGGCAGCTTACGGATGAGCAGCTCCGTGGATTTCTGGTAGCGACGGATCTCTCTCAGAGCCACGGACCTGTGACGGCGAGGCCTCTTCACTCTGCCGGTGGCCAGAGCGCCTCTCTAAGCAGCCCTGGTGGCTAGCTGTCTCCTGGGGGGCTTCTTCCTCCAGTAGATTTTACGGGCGGTCTGCTTGGTTCTTGCCATCGCTCTTTATTATTCTGTCTTATATTTCTTTCACGCCGCCTAAACTCCAGCCCGGCACCCGCTTCGTTTTCGCTACAGCTCCCGGTATGTCGAGTTTCCCATTAGCACCGGGCGGCGGCCAAGTGCTAGCTAGCACTAGCTCCTCCCCGCTGTAACGTCTCCCGCTGCAAACCGTGGCTCCGTCCGCCGACCCGGGAGATCCCCGGGGCGATCCGTGCGTCCGTGATATATATACAGAGTGAAAGGTGTAGAAAGAAGAAGGAAGATAAAAAAAAGGCTGTTGCAACAGGCAGCCGACTCGTGTGGCGCCGCTGGATCAATATTGGCTGAGCCTGGACTGCCCGGATGAGCAGTGGCTTTCGGGATATTCAAATTCAAACGTTTATTTCAAACTCAGGGTTCATATTAAATGCAGAACTAAAACGAGTAGAAAATAAATAAATGCTTAAATTCAGCGGGTCGTCTCATCTGATCTGAGGTCGTAACGGCCGCCAGACGGCAGATGATTCGGCTCCTCCCTCGCCGCTATACAGAGCAGCAGACACTCGGCGCTCTTGTAACAACAAAAACATACAATGCAATATGGATATCGCAACATGGCGGAATGTAAAGCCTTTGGATGTCTCAATAATAAGCGAAAAAACAAAGATAAACACTTCTTTTGTGTACCCAAACCCAGCTCACCTTGTCAGAAGATCGTAGCGGAAAAGTGATTGCGCAATCTCGGAACAGGGCATAGACGAATCCTTTCAGATGAAATTGCGTTGTGTGTGAGGACCACTTCGTCACTTTCACCCTCAGAAGACCTTTCTGGCTCAAACCTGTAGCCATGTTGGACGAATTCTTCCTCAGAGTCCGACAATTCAGCCATAATAGAATAAAAACACTCACAACAGCACCCTAGTCTCTCATACAGGCAGAGTATTGACTGTTCAGTATCAACGAAGTGACGTCACATCCGCATGTGTCATGGCTGCGTGCAGAGTTTTCATTGGCTGGCCATGCCTGCGGTCGTATTTGCATATTTCTCTGGTGGTATATGGCTGGCTGTAGGGAGCTTGAAATGAAGAAGCGATATGATTTTATAAACCAAAGTTTAATATCAGCTTCACCTCCCTAACATGTCTCATCTCGGTGCAGAAGCAGAATAAGAGGTCGAGCACAGTCAGACCTTCATACTTATACCCACACTCAACAAAAGACATTGCATATCAAAGCCGACATCCCGCATTAACATAATCCCCCCTCCATTGTCCTCCGTCTCCTCCACCTGACCCTGGGTGGTCAGGGAGATCGATCCGGTCTCCACCGCTGCGACTCCGTCTGCTCTTTGATCCTTGCTGGCGGTTGAGACCTCTTGTCCTGTTCTGAGGCGTGAGGTCATTCCACATATGTAATCACTAAACATTCTAATATGTCTATACATATGTAGGTATGGAATATATGATTAATATAAGCCACAGCCCCCCCCCCCCCAAAACGACTAAGAAAATGACAATCAAATTAAGTTTACAGTTTAAGATAATCTCTATGACATATTATACTGTTAAACCTCTTGACAGGGAAAACAAGGAAAAATCTTTCCAGCAGTCATGCTCCTGTAGAGAATTCAGTGGTAACCACAATATAGTAATATCACAAATCAGCCTTAAAACTGTCACGGCACAATCTGATAACACAGTTAACAACTCTTGGTCAACTTGCATCAGTCCCTGTGCCGTCTGGGTTTTAATCTTCTCCCGAATCTGCTGTAGGTCCGCTTTGGCGTCCTGGTGGGACCCTCCTGTAAGGAATCTGCAGCTTGGGGGGGAGAGTGGTTATTTGTTCCCTGCAGGGGGGCTGAGTTTTTTTTCTTGGGGGGTCTACCCCACCGAGGTGCTCTCGCCACCCGTGCAGGTTCGTCTCTCAACAAGAAGGCAGGTTTAAGTCTGTCAATGCTGACTGTTTCTTTTCTGTCCCCTAAGTCAAGCACAAAATGCTTATCACCAGGTTCCAGCACTCTGAATGGTCCGTCGTATGGTGGATGGAGGGTTGATTTTAAAGCTTCGTGTCTGACAGAAACAAACTCGGTGTTTTTTAAAGCTTGGGGGACAAAAACTCGTGGAAAAGAGTGATGTGCCGGTCCGGGGAGAGTGTCCAGTCCGGTGCTGCCTAAAGGCCTCAGGGCTGGAAGATGCCCTGGCTCTGGATGCTCTGGTAAAAACTCACCTGGGAGTCTGAGAGGTTCTGCAAAAACTAATTCTGCTGGGGAGGCGTCTAGATCCTCTGTAGGCACAGAACGCAACCCCAATAAAACCCAGGGAAGTTTATTCACCCAATCCATATCCGTTAGTGAGGCCCTGAGGGCGGCCTTTAAAGATCTGTGAAAACGCTCGCATAACCAATTAGCCTGAGGGTGATATGCGGTGGTGCGGTGAATTGTTGCCCCTAAGCTGCTGGCCATGGCTGACCAAAGCTCTGAGACAAATTGAGGCCCCCTATCGGACGTGATGTCCGATGGGACGCCGAAACGTGCCACCCAGTTTGTTAAAAAAAACGCGAGCGACTTCGGCAGCTGTGGTTGACGCCAAAGGGACCGCCTCAGGCCAGCGCGTAGTACGGTCTATCATTGTTAACAGGTGTGTGAAACCCTGAGACGAAGGTAGTGGTCCCACGAGGTCGACATGAACGTGGTCAAACTTTCTGGCTGGGATTCGAAAAGGCTCTAGAGGAGCTTTTGTGTGCTTGTGTATTTTGGCGCGCTGACAAGACATGCAAGTTTTTGCCCATTCCTTTACATTTTTGCGCAGGCCCGGCCAAACAAACTTTTCCGCGACCATTTTAACCGAGGCGCGCACCCCTGGGTGCGCGAGGGAGTGAACCGAGTCGAAAATGCGGCGGCGCCATGCAGCTGGGACTACCGGGCGAGGTCGGCCGGTTGAAACGTCGCAGAGTAGGGGGGTACACCATCACGTAAACCCCTTTCCTCCAGTCTTAACCCTGTTGGTCCAGACAGGAGCGCGCGCACGTCCGTGTCACTGCTTTGTTCCTCTGCCATGGCTACGTAATCTATCCCTACGTGAATTGGGGCCGCGTACGCGTCCGCGTTGGCGAAGAGTTCTGCGGCTGAGGTAATAAAATCTGTCTCCTCGTGCTCTGGCGATGTCACAGCGCGAGAGAAGCAGTCTGCTACCACGTTAAGTTTGTCTGCCACATGTCGAATGTCTGTGGTGAACTCTGAAATTGCAGCTAGCTGTCTTTGTTGCCTGCCTGACCATGGTTCTGAAATTTTAGCCATCGCAAAAGTGAGCGGTTTGTGGTCTACAAAAACCGTGAAACGCCGCCCTTCTAACCAGAACTGGAAGTGGCGGATGGATAAATGAAGCGCTAGCAGCTCCCTGTCAAAAGTGCTGTATTTACGCTCGGTTTGGTTTAAAGATTTGCTAAAAAATGCTAAAGGTTGCCAGGTTCCGGCAACATGTTGTTCCACTACTGCCCCTATGGCCAGGTCTGAAACGTCTGTGGTTAACGCTATGCGGGCCGAGGGATCGGGGTGAACCAACAATGTGGCATTCGCTAGAGCACTTTTTACTTCCGCGAAGGCGCGTTCGCGCTCCGGGGTCCATTCGACCGCGTTGGAAGGCTTTTGTTTTCTGAGCGCGGCATACAGGGGCTGCATGAGTTGAGCTGCGCGGGGGAGGAAACGGTTGTAAAAATTCACCATTCCCAAAAATTCTTGCAGCGATTTGACCGTTTGTGGTCGTGGAAAATTTTTTACTGCGCAGACTTTGTCTGGCAATGGGACTGCCCCATTCGGTGAAACTCTGTGTCCCAAAAAATCAATTTGTGACACGCCGAATTTGCATTTGGCTGGGTTGATTATTAACCCGTGCTCTGCTAATCTCTGAAAAACTGTAGTGAGGTGTTGTTCGTGTTCTTCCTCTGACGGGCTGGCTACCAGCATATCGTCGAGGTAGACGAACACGAAGGGGAGGTCGCGTAATACCGCGTCCATCATACGCTGAAAGGTTTGAGCAGCGTCTTTGAGGCCAAATGGCATCTGCAAAAATTCAAAAAGACCGAAAGGGGTTATTACAGCCGTTTAAAGAATGTCTTCTGCTCGGACGGGGACTTGGTGATAGCCGCGGACCAGGTCTATTTTAGAAAAAATGCGCGCACCCGCCAGATGTAGTGAAAAATCTTGGATGTGAGGGATTGGGTAGCGGTCATGCGCTGTCGCATTGTTTAATCTGCGGTAATCGCCGCAAGGTCTCCAAGAACCGTCGGTTTTCGGGACCATGTGGAGTGGCGATGCCCAGGGGCTTTTCGAGCGTCTAATAATGCCTAATTTTTCCAGGGTGGTAAATTTGTCCCGTGCTATGGCGAGCTTGGTCGCGTCTAAGCGCCGAGCTTTGGCAAACATGGGTGGGCCTGCTGTGGGGATGAAGTGTTCAATCCTGTGTTTCGCTACTGTTGCTGAAAATTTGGGAACTGTGAGTGCTGGAAATTGGGTGAGGAGTTGGTCAAACTTACCTCCTGCTGTTGTGACGCTGGCCTGCACGGGTGGTGGAGAAACTCGAGCTGAGCAGGGGATAGAAGAAAATGACAGTGCATTAACCAAGCGCCTATTTGCTAGATCGACTAACAACCCATGTGCACACAAAAAATCAGTGCCCAACAAGTTAAAACTCACCGCCGCTACAATAAATGTCCATCTATAGTTGCGGCCGTGGATGCAAAGAGGCAGGTTCCTTTCACCGAAAGTGTCGATGATCGAGCCGTTGGCTGCCATCGCTCCATTTCCCCGGGGACCCATGGCCCAATCTGCGTGGGAAGGGGTGATAAAGCTCAGCTGAGCTCCGGTGTCGATAAGGAACTGTCTCCCGGTGTGTCCGTCAAGTCACATAAAGCAGCTTATTCGTCTCGCCGAGAGCTGTAGCTGCTAACGTTTTCCGGGCTTTGGCGTTTCCCGAGTTTTTGAAATTGCAGGGGGGCACGCATCTGTACGCCCTCTCGGCGAAACGCTGATGAAAATAGCAGAGGTCGTTCTGCCTGCTGCGCCTTGGTCGTGTCGCTGCCATGGTGGGCGGGCTCTGCTCTGTTGTCTGCGGTTCTCCGCTGCTCTGGGCTTCTGCGCTGAGATCTGCAGATGCTGCTGTGGCCACCTGTTCGCCGCAGGCGTTGATGAGGCGCTGCGCTTCTCGGGCCAGCGCGCGGAAGTCCTGCTGGGTGTTGCATTGCATGTTGACCAGCGTCCCTCTCATGTGTGGCGGCAGAGTGCTGAGGAAGATATATTGGAAAAGGAAGTTGTCGTTGTCCTCTTAAGTTGCAGCATGTCCTCCATGAGGGCCTTGGGTCTGCATCCTCTGTGGCCGTAGATCGCCAGAATCTTCTCTGCTCTCTCCTCGGCTGAGGGGACGAAGTTCTCAATGATGGTCGCCTTTAGTTCTCTGTATTTGTCGTGGGCGGACGGTTGTCGAATTATGCTCTGCGCGCATCTTGACGTGGCGGCGTCGAGTTTGGCGACGATGTAGTAAAATTTCGCCTCCTCCGCCGTTATGCCCGCCAGTGCAAACTGAGCCTCAGCTTGCTGGAACCACGAGCTTGGGTCGTTTTGCCAGAATTCTGGCAGCTTGACGGTGACGCCGCTTGTGTGGGCCGTCCCTGATGTGTCCGCCGGGTGAGAGCGCCTTTCTTCTGCTCTCACGGCGGAGCTGGGGATGGTGCTCGGTTGAGCCCTCTCTGTAGATTCTGCCATGGGGGAACGTCTTCCATCCGTTCCCCTGTCTGCATGGGCGCCGGCGCTTGCCTGGGTCGCCTCCGATGAGTTAATCGCGGGAGAACGTCTCTGTTCCATCCTCACGTCTGGTCACCAGTGTAGGGAGCTTGAAATGAAGAAGCGATATGATTTTATAAACCAAAGTTTAATATCAGCTTCACCTCCCTAACATGTCTCATCTCGGTGCAGAAGCAGAATAAGAGGTCGAGCACAGTCAGACCTTCATACTTATACCCACACTCAACAAAAGACATTGCATATCAAAGCCGACATCCCGCATTAACATAATCCCCCCTCCATTGTCCTCTGTCTCCTCCACCTGACCCTGGGTGGTCAGGGAGATCGATCCAGTCTCCACCGCTGCGACTCCATCTGCTCTTTGATCCTCGCTGGCGGTTGAGACCTCTTGTCCTGTTCTGAGGCGTGAGGACATTCCACATATGTAATCACTAAACATTCTAATATGTCTATACATATGTAGGTATGGAATATATGATTAATATAAGCCACACTGGCAATAATTATTTAACCAAATAACGAATACTTTGACCAATGCTTTCAAGTTGAATGCGTTTAGACGACCACCACAGGTACCCTTTATCTTCCGGACTTTGTCCTAGTGATACCAAGAAGTGAGGAGCTGTAGTGGCTGTGCCGGCATTTGGAATGAAAGAGAGTGGGGCAGGACCAGCCAGTGCGATTTCATAATGTGCCAGCCAGCAACAATGGAGACCAAGGAGGGCTCCGGATTTGGTCGGTGACAAGGTTTGACCCAGGGTGGAAGCCCAATCACGGCATGGTGGTCATCTCAAGTCAAATTGAGCTCCCCTGCGTATCGATGATGAAGTCCAGCCTAGGGTAGAAGCTCAGCTGAGGGGTGTCCAGGAAAAAACGATGAGATGAAGACAGCTACAGTAAAGGCCTGGCAAAGCATCACAAAGGAGGAAACCCAGCGTTTGGTGATGTCCATGGGTTCCAGACTTCAGGCAGTCATTGCCTGCAAAGGATTCTCAACAAAATATTGAAAAGTAACATTTTACTTAGGGTTATGTTTATTTGTCCAATTACTTTTGAGCCCCTGAAATGAGGAGCGTTTGTATAAAAATAGCTACAATTCCTACATGTTTAATCATATTTTTGTTCAACCCCTTGAATTAAACCTTAAAGTCTGCACTTCAATTCCGTTGTAGTTGTTTCATTTTAAATCCAATGTGGTGGCATGCAGAGCACAAATCATGAAGATTGTGTCACTGTCCAAATATTTCTGGGCCTAACTGTATTTCACCAGCCACTACAATATTAAGTTATTAATATTGAGTTATGTTACATATTAAGTTATGTTCCCTATTATGCAAGTCAAGATGACTGAAATTCACAAAGTCGATGACTTTAATCCGTCAGCAGCCTTCAGACAAACTAAACGTGCCAACATTTGGATTTCAAAATAAGGGAGGTTTTTCCTGCTGTATGGGTGGTGGAGATTTCTAAAAAATTATAAATATAAAGAAATATTTTAACAGAAATAACGACATCCTTGGTCATTTAAGTGAATTTATTTCATTAAATACAATTTTATTATTTTTTTTTTCTTTGAAATCAGAGTTAAATTATTGTTCTGTTCTGGCAGCAAAGTTATGGTCAAAAATGTAAATTGTTATAAGGAAAAAAGTAAAAAAAAAAAACAGTCTGTTTCAAATTTATTTAAAAATAGCAATTTCATTAAAAAAACAGACAAAAATAAGCCATAAAATAATCCAAAAATGTATAATAATGTTTCAAATGTACAAGAAAAGTCAATTTTACAAGAGGAAATTACAAATTTGAGGAACATGGTTTCAAATTTAGATATAGTTTTTACTAAGAAAATTATTATTAATTTTTGATAAAAACCTCAACCCTTCAAGACTGAAGTCATTACTCAAGTTTTTAAGTGGGAGCTCTTTGTACCAACTCAACTAGAAATTTTTAATTATTAATTTCAATGCACTGCTTTTACATGAACAGAATTTCTGGCTACTATACCCACCTTTGAACATATAATTTAAGTATGCATGAGTACATTAGCATTATGAATGTTTTTCCCTTCCCTACTCTCTCAATGGGAAAAAAAAAAGGAAACAGTAGAATAAAAATACAAAAAAATGCAGTTTTTTTTGTCATTTATGTAAACCATGACAAAAAAAAAACAAAAATCCTGCAAGACAAAAAAAGACATTTGATATTTTCTGACCTGTTCATATACTACCATAGACAGAGAATGAGACAGAGCTCAGAGAGGACAAGATGAGAGAGAAGAGAGGAGCCAAGGAGAGGAAAGTGTTCAGGCAGAGGCTCCAAGAGAGGTGAAAGCAGAGGAGGGAGAGAAGGATGACACTACTAAAAAGTCTAAACACAGGATGTCTGGGTGGAACCCCAACTGGCCATATATTCTAACATTCAAGTCTCGGTTGTACAATACTTCAAGTGGTAGGTTCCATATGCAAAGTTACTGTGCAAAATTTAAAAAAGAAATAAATAGTATAAAGTTAACATATTCCAGTAGCAATCGTGTCATATGTTTACTGCCCCCCCCCCCCCCGGAAAAATATGTTGCCACCGTGCCAAGGTCTTTAAGCCAGAGGAAACACTGTAAGGCATGCAAAAAACTCCATAGAAGTGATGGTCTGCACCCAACAGGAAGTCAGCCATTTTGGCAGGAAGTGGCGGTGACCTGATTTCCACCTTGCACATTTGCTCAAACTCGTCCTAGGGTTTTAGTCTGATTGCCCTCATTTGTGGTGACAATCATCTATACCCATATGCCATTAAAAGTTATTGAAAGCTTTTCCAAAAGCTTGATGGTTTGGCCGTACGGGCGTGGTTTGATGCCTCGCCATGATCATTCTATGACCATTCTGACAGCAATAACTCTGGTATGCATTGTCAGATTTCAACCAAATTCTATATTATAAGATAAGATAAGATAAGATAAGCCTTTATTAGTCCCACAACGGGGAAATTCCAGGATTGCAACAGCACAGGGATAGCAACACTCAGAGCAACAATCAGAAGGCAAGAAAAAAAACAAGCAAGCAAGAGCAGCCAATAAACATATGTACGTATTACTATAAAATATATATATATACACACACACACAGACACACAGTGCAGAGCACTGCAGCTGGATGGAATAAATATATGAACATATGAACACACAGTGCAGAGCATTGTAGCTAGATGGAATAAATATGTAAATATATAAACACCCACAGTACGGAGCATTGCAGCTAGGTGGAATAAATATGCAAGTATATAAACACACACAGTGCGGAGCAATGTAGCTAGATGGAATAATATGTAGATATATAAATATATAAACACACCCAGTGCTGAGCATTGTAGCTAGATGGAATAAATATGCAAATATATAAACACACACAGTGCAGAGCATTGTTGCTAGATGGAATGAAACAGCATAACCGTCTACTTAGTTATCCTACATGGTATGATTATGTGCCCATACATATTCTCACCCTCCATAGCGACCGGTATGTTCCTAGTTGTATGCCGGAGGGGACCATTGTGTAAGTCTATTGCATCTTTTGCATTCAAAAAACTATTAGTTTGTTACGTCTTTTTGCTATCTCTGCGAGCAGCCCTGCTTAGGTTGTACAGTCTGACAGCCGTTGGTAGGAAGGACCTACGAAACCTCTCGGTTGTGCACCTGGGATGATGTAGTCTGCTGCTAAATGAGCTCCTCAGTGCATTCAGTATGTCCTGCATAGGGTGGAACTCGGACTCCAGCAGAGATGACAGTTTAGCCACCGTCCTTCTCTCTCCTATCTCCTCCATCGGATCAAGGCGCTGCCCCAGGACAGAGCTAGCTTTCTTAATCAGTTTGTTCAGTCTCTTCCTATCGGCTGCAGTAATGCCACTGCCCCAGCAGACCACTCCAAAAGTGATGGCTGATGCCACCACCGTGTCATAGAATGACTTCAGCAGCGCCCCTTGTACACCAAAAGACCTGAGTCTCCTCAGCAGGAACAGCCTGCGCTGTCCCTTCTTGTAGAGTGCATCAGTATTGTGTGACCAGTCTAGTTTATTGTTCAGATGAATACCCAGGTACTTATAGGATGTCACCATCTCGATGTCTGTTCCCTGTATATTTACTGGTACTGTGAGGGGCTGCCCATGCCTGCGGCAGTCCACCACCAGCTCCTTAGTTTTCCTCGCGTTGATCTGGAGGCAGTTCCGATGGCACCAGTCCACGAAGTCCTGGATAAGCCCTCTGTACTCAGCTTCATCTCCATTGGAGATGAGGCCAACGATCGCAGAGTCATCAGATAACTTCTGTAGATGGCAGTGTGTTGTGTTGTGTGAGAAGTCCGCAGTATAAAGAGTGAACAGGAAGGGAGCCAGCACCGTTCCCTGGGGGGCCCCCGTGCTACTGATGATCGTGTCGGACACACAGTCCCGGGTTCTCACAAACTGAGGCCGGTTCGTGAGGTAGTCCAGGATCCATGATGACAGGTGCTGGTCCACCCCTGCGCGCAGCAGCTTGTCCTTCAGGATCATCGGTTGGATGGTGTTGAAAGCACTGGAGAAGTCAAAGAACATGATCCTCACCATATTCCCGGGCTTCTCCAGGTGGGACAGAGAACGGTGAAGGAGGAAGATCACCGCATCCTCCACCCCAATGCCATGCTGGTAGGCGAACTGGAGTGGATCCATCGCTGGTTCCACCAGGGGGCGGAGGTGAGCAAGGAGCAGTCTCTCCAGGGTCTTCATCAAGTGGGACGTCAAGGCCACCGGTCTGTAGCTGTTCAGGTCTTTGGGGTGGGAAGTTTTTGGTACAGGTACCACACAAGATGTTTTCCACAGCTGTGGTACCCTCCCCAGTTTCAGGCTCATGTTGAAGATATACGTCACAATCCCACACAGCTGGTCTGCACAGGACTTGAGGAGCTTTGCGCTGATGCCGTCCGGTCCCGGCGCCTTCCTCGCCTTGATCTTCCTCAGCTCCGTCCTCACCTGGGTCCTGGTCAGGGTCAGGATGGGGGGCTGTGTGTTGGGAGTGGGGGGGTGTTGGTGGAGTGGGGAGTGGGCAGCAGGACTTGATTTCTTTAGAGGCAGCAGTGGTTGTTGTGCAGTCAGGGGGGAGGGCGGTTGGTCAAATCTATTGAAAAACAGATTCAGGTTGTTCGCCCACTCCCTGCCCCCTGTGGCCTGGGGGGAGGTATTCTGGAGCCCCAAGATGGTTTTGAGGTTTCTCCAGACCCCGCTGATGTCGCTCTGTTGCAGCTTGTCCTCCATCTTCTTCCTGAAGCTGTCCTTGCCTTCTCTGATCTTTCTCCTCAGCTCCCTCTGTACGGACTTCAGCATCTCCCTGTTCCCTGACCTGAAGATCCTCTTCTTCTCTCTCAGAAGTGTTTTTATCTCAGGGTTGATCCAGGGTTTGTTGTTTGAGTGACGCCGTATGGTCTTGGTGGGAACGGATTTGTCCACACAGAAGCTGAGGTAGCCCGTGAAGGTGTGAATGAGGCCATCGATGTCCTCACCATGTGGATCGCAGAGCTGCTTCCAGGCGGTGGCTTCAAAACAGCCCTTTAGGGTGTCCATTGTCTCCTCAGACCATAACTCCACAGTGTGCATGGCCGGAGGTTGTCTGTGCACTAGGGGTTTGTACACCGGCCGGAGATGAACCAAGTTGTGATCCGATCTCCCGAGTGGGGGGGAGTTGATTATGGATATCAGTCCAAGTTCAAACAGTTCTATACAACAATATTCATCAAAATATACAAGGCCACCTATAGGAGGCAGAAAGTTTTGCATTAGAAAGTTTACATCATGTTGTTATTGTAATACCTCGGGAATGGAATGTCGGATTGGCACAAACATAGGTAGAATGTATATGGGTATTACAGCTATGAATATTCATGTGTAGCAATAGTACCCTCTCTTGGAGACATGAAGGTGACACCAAAGGTTTTCTTCAATATCTCAAATAAATAGACTGATTGCCACCATAAATGGTGCCAATCATCTATGCCCATGTGCCATAAAAAACTGTTGAAAATGTTTCCAAATGCCTGACGGTTTGGTGGAAGGGGCGTGGCCAAGTTTGCAGTATCGCCATCACCCTTCCAATAGCTTTTATTCTGGCATACATTGATTTCAACCAAATTTTGTGTGGTGAATAGGTAGCCAATACTGACAATTTCTATCATAAAAAATTACACATAGCAACACCGCCCCTACCGCCAATAGACAGGAAGTTGACAAAGCTCACATGCCATACTCACGCACCGCTTGCCACAATGACAAGCAATTTTCTGAGGTTTATCAGACCACCTGGTTGATCATAACTGCACATCACCCTTAGCATGGCATCACTGCTGTTACCATGAACACGCCCTCCTCGCTATTCAATCCGTGATCTTGTTAGGATGGTTGGGAACGACCTGGAGTCATGAAATCTGGAACAGAGGTTGAGGTGACTGTCAAATGTAGTCCTATATGCGTGGGCAACACATAACTGACAGGGAAATGTTGCCATGGCAACATGGCTAAGGTTGACTCCTCGCCATGGAACATCGGAAAGTTGTAACTTGGACACTTTGATTTTCACCAAATTTTCTATAATGGATATTAGTCCCACCCCACACACTCCTACATAAAAATGATTGACAAAAGTTACAGCACCACCGACTGCTCACAGGAAGTACTTCGCCAAACAGTTTACTTTATTATTCACGCGGCGCTTGCCATGACTACGGGAAATTTTACGAGCCAGCTAGGTACGACTGGCGCCAGGGTCCGCGGTTGCGTGGGGGCGAGGGCCCACTTATAGGTGCTTGTTGCTTTAATTAGGGCTTGAGCCACTGACAAAATCAGTTGGCAAGAGCCCTATTGTAATTAGGGCCCGAGCCACTGACAAAGTCAGTGGGCAAGAGCCCTATTGTAATTGTTAGAATTTTTTTTTTTTTCTCCATCTAAGAGCTCATTTTTGGGGTAGTCGAGGTGCATGAAAACTCATTTTTTGCAGGGACCTCAAGACTGGCAAAAAATTGAATATTTTGGAGGAAATATGAATGACCCCACAAAAATGGCCATGCTTGGTGACCGCAGGATCTCATCTCTGTTGTTTGTAGATGATATTGTCCTGCTGGCTTCATCCAGCAATGACCTACAGGTCTTACTGAGACGGTTTGCCACTGAGTGTGAAGCAGCTGGGATGAGAATCAATACCTCCAAGTCAGAGTCCATGATCCTCAGCCGGACAAAGGTGGATTGCCCTCTCCGAGTTGGGGACAAGCTCCTGTCCCAAGTGGAGGAGTTTAAGGATCTCAAGGTCTTTTTCATGTGTGAGGGGAGAATGGAGCAAGAGATTGACAGACAGATCAGAGCAGCATCTGAAGTGATGCAGATGTTTTACCAGACTGTTGTGGTGAAGAGAAAGCTGAGCTGTAAGGCAAAGCTGTCGATTTAGCAGTCAATCTACGTTTCTACCCTGACCTATGGTCATGAGCTTTGGGTAATGACCGAAAGAACAAGAATGCGGATACAAGCGGCTGAAATGAGCTTTCTTCATACGGTTGCTGGACTCACCCTCAGAGACAGGGTGAGAAGCTTAGTCATCCGGGAGAGGCTCAGAGTAGAACCGCTGCTCCTCCACAATGAAAGAAGCCAGTTGAGGTGGTATGGGCATCTGATCAGGATGCCTCCTGGACACCTCCCACTTGAGGCGTTTCGGGCATGTCCCTCTGGGAGGAGACCCCAGGGCAGACCAAGGACTCACTGGAGAGACAATGTCTCCCAACTGGTCTGGGAATGCCTTGGTATCCTCTCTGAAGAGCTAGAGCAGGTGGCTGGGGACAGGGAAGTCTGGGCTTCTATGCTTGAACTGCTGCCTCCGTGACCCGGACCTCGGGAGAAGTGGTAGAAGATGGATTGATGGATGGATGGACACAGGCTCAATGTTGGCAACTGATGCAACACACAAAATTTGGTTGAATTTCGACAAAGTATGTCTGAGTTGTAAACCTTTGTTTTGTTTTGTTTTCCCTGTGGGGCGCTATAGCTATGTTTGTTATCATTACAAAAATCTTTTCTGGGTCTTACTAATACCATGCATACAAAGTTTAGCTGCAATCGGATATTCTACATGTGAGTTATGGCAACTTCCTGTCCATTGGTGGTAGGAGGCGCTGTTGTTATGTGTCATTCTTTATTATAGAAATGATCAGTATTGGCTACCTATTCACCACACAAAATTTGGTTGAAATCAGTCAATGTATGCCAGAGTTAAAGACACTGGAAGGGTAAAGGCGATACTGCAAACTCGGACACCCACATTCCACCAAATCGTCAGGTATTTGGAAAAGTTTTTAACAGCTTTTGATGGCATATGAGTATAGATGATTGTCACCATAAATTTTACCAATCAGACTATTTATTTCAGAGATATTGAAGAAAACCCTTGTGTAACCTTCATGTATCCAAGAGAGATTGCTATTGCTACTCGTGAATATTCATAGCTGTAATTGTTCGGCGGAATACCCATATATCATACATACCTTGGTGCCAATCCGATGCTGCATTCCTGAGGTATTAAAAAAAACACATGATGCAAACTTTCTGATGCAATACTTTCTTCCTCCTATAGGTGGAGCTGTAGACTTCTATGAATATTGTTCTATAGATGTGTTTGGAATTGGACTGATTTCCATAAAATAGAAATTGGTTGAAATCCGACAATGCATATGAGAGTTATTGCCGTCAGAATGGTCATAGAATGATCATGGCGAGGCATCAAACTTTCCCACGCCCCTACGGCCAAACCGTCAAACTTTTCTTAGAAAAGTTTTCAATAGCTTTTAATGGCACATGGGTATAGATTGTTGTCACCACAAATGAGCTCAATCGGACAAAAAACCCTAGGACAAGTTTGATCAAATGCACGTCAATTGCGCTAGTTGAAAATCAGGTCACTGCCACTTCCTGCCAAAATGGCTGACTTCCTGTTGGGTGTAGACCATCACCTCCTTGGAGTTTTTTGCATGTCTTGACATGATCAACATATCCCACGATTTTCATCTTTCTACGCAAAAGTAAGTGTGTGCAACTCCCCATAGACTTCACATGTTTGGTGGCACTGTAAAGCCATTTTTTGGGGTCATTCATATTTCTTCCAAAATATTAAATTGTTTGCCAGTCTGGAGGTCCCTGCAAAAAATGATGAGTTTTCATGAGCGTTCACTATCCCAAAAATGAGATCTTAGGTGGAGAAGATGAAAAAAAAAAAAAAAATTCTAACAATTACAATAGGACTCTCGCCCACTGACTCTGTCAGTGGCTCAGGCCCTAAAAACATTCTCACAATTACAAAGGGGCTCTTGCCCACTGACGTTGTCAGTGGCTTGGGCCCTAATTAAAGATGCAAGCAGCTGTAAGTGGGCCCTCACCCCCCGGACAACCATGGACTGTAGCAAGTGCTGCATGAATAATGAAGTAAGCCATTTGATGCAGTACTTCTTGTGAGCAGTAGGTGGTGCTGTAACTTTTGTCAATCATTTAAATGTAAGAGCGTGTGGAGCGGGACTATTAACCATTGTAAAAAATTTGGTTAAAATCACAAAGTTTATCCAAGTTACAACTTTCTGATGTTCCATGACAAAGAGTCAACAAGCGCCATGTCACCATTGCAACTCGTCCCTGTCAGTTATGTGTTGCCCACCCGTATAGGACTACATATGACAGTCACCTCTACCTATGCTCCAAAGTTCATGACTCCAGGACCTGGATTGAATGGCGAGGAGGATGTGTCCATGGTAACAAGACTGATGTCATGCTAAACTTGATGGGCAGTTATGATCAGCCCTGTCTTCTCATGAATCTAAGACAATTTCACGTCATTCTGGCAAGTGGCATGTGACTAATAAATAAAACAGTTTTCAGCAATTCTTCCTTTAACCACTAGGTGGCGCTATATCTTTTGTCAGGTATTTTTATGTAGACATGTTCGGGGCCAGACTATGTTCCACCATGGAAAATTTGGTGGAAATCGGACAAGTTTTGCTTGACGTACAACTGTTTGATAGTGTGGTTTAGCACTGCGGCAGCACAGTTTTACCCTCGGCCGGGGGACCGCGGGGATCATGAGATCGTGGGTTCGATCCCAGCCCCCGACCAACAGTGAGCTGTGTGGAGTTTGCATGTTCTCCCCGTGTTGCGCGGGTTTACTCCGGGATTTCTCCGGTTTCCTCCCGCACACCAAAAACATGTAGGTTTAGGGCGCTCGCGCACGCAGCGACCAGCAGCCGGTGGCTTGTCACCAGACTGCAAACCAAGTCTACCTACGGGTACAAATAAGTAACAAAAAAAAAAAAAAAAAAAAGGGTAGGAATCAAATTTTGTCATGGTGTCGTGGCCAGGCCTTTTGAGATTGCGACCCACATTTGATCATTTTTAATGGCCAAGGGCTCTAGATGCCGCCATTTGAAAATGAGTTCAATGGGAGCAGGCCCACAGGAGGAGTTTGTTCAAATATGAGTGGCACAGTACTTCCTGTGAGCAGTAAGTGGTGCTACAAGTTTTGGCAACCATTTTTACATTGCAGTATGCGGGGTGGGACAAAGATCCATCGTTGAAAATTTGGTGAAAATCGGATGAAGTTTGAACAAGTTGCAACTTTTGGATGTTCCATGGTGAGGAGCCAACCTTCGTCATGTCGCCATGGTAACACTTACCTGTAAGTTATGTGTTGCTGACCCAAATAGGACTACAGATGACAGTCAACTCTACCTATGTTCCAAATTCCATGACTCTAGGACCTTCCCAACCCTCCCTACAAGGTCAAGGATAACAAGTGTTATTTCAGGCTAAAGTTGATACGCAGTTATGATCAGCCCTGTGGTCTGATGAATCTCAGAAATTTCACATCATTCTGGCAAGTGGCGTATTAGTAATAAATAAAGCAGTTTTCAGCAATTCTTCCTTTAACCACTAGGTGGCGCTGTAGATTTCGATGAATATTGTTCTAAAGACCTGTTTAGAATTTGACCGATATCCATAAAATTGATTTTGGTTGAAATCCAACAATGCACACCAGAGTTATTGCTGTCAGAATGGTCATAGAATGATCATGATGAGAAATCAAATTTTCCCATGCCCCTACGGCCAAACCATCGAGGTTTAAGAAAAGTTTTCAATAGCTTTTAATGGCACATGGGTATAGATGATTGTCACCACAAATGAGCTCAATCGGACAAAAACCCTAGGACGAGTTTGATTAAATGCGCGTCAATTGTGCGAGGTGGAAATCAGGTCACTCCCATTTTGTGCCAAAATGACGACTTTCTGTTGAGTGTAGACCACCACTTCTATGGAGTTTTTTGCATGTCTTGACATGACAAACATCTCATGCGATTTTTATGTTTCTACGCAAAAGAAAGCATGTGCCACTCCCCTTAGACTTCACATGTTAGGTGGCACTGTAGAGCCATTTTTGTGTTGTCTTTCATAATTCCTCCAAAATATTGAATTTTTCACCAGTCTTGAGGTCCCTGCCAAAAATGATGAGTTTTCATGCATGTTCACTACCCCAAAAATGAGATCTTAGATGGAGAAGAAGAAAAAATAAAAATAATTAAACCTGCAAGCAAGTGTAAGCGGAATTTGCACCCCACAAACCCACGCAACTCAGCGCCAGTCATATCTTGCTGGCTCAGAAAATTTCCCGTTGTCGCAGCAAGGGCAGCGTGAATTATAAAGTAAACCATTTGGCAAGTACTTCCTTTAAGCAGTAAGTGGCACTATAACTTTTGTCAAATATTCTTTTGTAGGTGCGTGCAGATTGGGACTAATGTCCATCATGGCAATTACAGTGAAAATCCGACACAGTTTGTCCAATTTACAACTGTCCAACATATTGCGATAAGGTAAACTTGGACACGCGGCCATTGTAACACTTCAGAATCAGAATCAGATTTATTGCCATTGTTCATGTAGTACACAAACTAGGAATTTGTCTCGGTGCAATGCTGCAACATTAAACATGATAAAATAAAAGAAATAAAAAACTATACATGCAATAAAGTGTAGAATAAGAATAAGTAATACTAGTCAAAGCAGTTTTTAAATACTGTATATTAGCGAGCAGCAGATATTGTGGAGTACCACACAGTGCAGTCGGTAATGCAAAAAGAAAACAGTGATCATTGACATGAGTCTGGTTGAGCTGCTGTACATAATGCACGAGAGTCATTAAGTCACTTAGTGTTCAGCAGTCTGATAGAGGGGAAGAAGCTGTTCATGTGACGGGAGGTTTTAGTCTGAATGGACCGAAGTCTTCTACCTGAGGGGAGGGGAGCAAACAGTACGTGACCAGGGTGTGAAGGATCGGCTATGATCCGGCCTGCACGCCTCCGGGTCCTGGAGATGTACAGGTCCTGGAGAGATGGGAGCTTGCAGCCGATCACCTTCTCAGCAGCGCGCACGATGCGCTGCAGCCTTAGTCTGTCCCTGGCAGTGGCTCCTGCGTACCACACGGTTATGGAGGTGGTGAGGATGGACTCGATGATGGCCGTGTAGAACTGCACTAACATCTTGGTGGGTAGCTTGAGCTTCCTTAGCTGCCGCAGGAAGAACATCCTCTGCAGGGCCTTTTTGATGAGGGAGCTGATGGTCGGCTCCCACTTGAGGTCCCGAGTGATGGTGGTGCCCAGGAAACGGAAGGAATCTGCAGTGGTGATGGGAGAGCCTGTGAGGGTGAGGGGGGGCAGAGGGGTTGTGACTTTCCTGAAGTCCACAATCATCTCCACTGTCTTCAGAGCGTTCAGCTGCAGGTTGTTGTGGCTGCACCAGGACGCCAGCTGGGCCACCTCTCTCCTGTAGACGGACTCGTCGCCATTGGAGATGAGCCCGATGAGGGTGGTGTCGTCCGCAAACTTGATCAGCTTGACAGACTGGTGGCTGGAGGTGCAGGAGTTGGTATAAAGGGAGAAGAGTAGGGGGGAAAGTACAAGCCCTGGGGTGATCTGGTGCTGATGCTAACAGAGTCTGAGACAGTCTTTCCCAGCCGCACATGCTGCCTCCGATCCGTCAGGAAGTCGGTGATCCACCTGCAGAGGGAGTCAGGCACGTTGAGCAGGGACAGCTTGTCCCGGAGCAGAGCGGGGTGGATGGTGTTGAATGCAGAGCTTAAGTCCACAAAGAGGATCCTGGCGTAGGTTCCCGGGGAGTCCAGGTGCTGCAGGATGGAGTGGAGGGCCAGGTTGACTGCATCGTCCACAGACCTGTTGGCTCGGTAGGCAAACTGCAGCGGGTCCAGGAGAGGAGTGGTGATGGACTTGAGGTGGGGCAGGACCAGGCGCTCAAAGGACTTCATGACTACAGAGGTGAGTGCTACAGGTCTGTAGTCGTTAAGTCCAGTGATCTGTGGCTTCTTGGGGACAGGGATGATGGTGGAGGATTTGAGGCAGGTCGGCACGTGGCATAGCTTAAGGGAGGTGTTAAAAATGTCTGTGAAGACAGAAAAATGTCCACTTAACATATTAAGTAGATGTTGCAGACCAATACAGAACTACAGAAGAGAGTCACCTTGACTTACGTTCCACATTTGGTGACCCCTTGGGCTTCCCGAAGCCTCCCATGTAAAAAACGTCTTGAATGGAAAGGAATGGGATTCCAAGGCAACTCTGCTTATCACAGGACAAAAGTGACTTCCACTGAGGGGAGTCCAATGTACTCGTAAGAAACCACTGAAAATGTCATGTCATTATGACTACTGGTCTTTGCGCAAAATTTGATACAATTTTGTGCAGTACCTCATGTCAGCAGTAGGTGGTGGTGTGACAGTTTTGTGAATATTGATATACAGACGTGTTCAGAGTGGGATCAGTATGATTTGTGCAAAGTTTGGTCCAAATCAGAGGAGGATTGTCTGAGCTGTAACTGTCATGTTTTGCATTGTGAGGAAGCCATTGAAGCATGCTGGTCACCATGGAAACAGTTCTGTACTATGTACATGCACTGTTAATGAGCCCTAGTCATTCCTTCATGTCATTTTTTCTGCTGGTGAGAGAAAAAGTAAGAAATCAGTTTTCAGCAATTCTTCCTTTAATCAATAGGGGCGCTAAAACATTTGTTTATTATTTTAATATAGACACGTTCGGTGTGGGACTAATATCAATCATAGAAAATTTGGTGCAAATCGTACAAAGTTTGTCCAATGTACAAGTGTCCATTATTGAAAGGCAAGGAGTGGGTTACCATGGCAACTGTTTATCGCAGGACAAAAGTGACTTCCACTGAAGGTAATCCAATGCACTCTAAGAAACCACTTAAAATGTCATGTCATTGTGACTACTGGTCTTTGCGCAAAATTTGAAACAATTTTGTGCAGTACCTCATGTCAGCAGTAGGTGCTGGTGTGACAGTTTTGGACAACCTGTGTCAGTGGTGCATCAGTAATAAATAAAACAGTTTTCAGCAATTCTTCCTTTAAACAGTAGGTGGCGCTGTACATTTCTATGAATATTGTTCTATAGAACTGTCTGGAATTGGACTGATATCCATAAAATTGAATTTGGTTGAAATCTGACAATGCATACTAGAGATATTGCCGTCAGAATGGTCATCGAATGATCATGGCGAGACATCAAATTTGCCACGCCCCTATGGTCAAACTGTTGAGTTTTAAGAAAATTTTTCAATAACTTTTAATGCCACATGGGTATAGATGAATGTCACCACAAATGAGCTCAATCAGACAAAAACACTAGGATGAGTTCGATCAAATGTGTAAGGTGGAAATTTGGTCACCGCCACTTCCTTCCAAAATGGCTTACTTCCTGTTTGGTGTAGGACATCACTTCTATGGAGTTTTTTGCATGTCTTGACATGATAAACATCTCACCCGATTTTCAACTTTCTATGCAAAAGTAAGTGTGTGCCTCTCCCCATAGATTTCACATGTTAGGTGGCGCTGTAGAGCCATTTTTGTGGGGTCATTCTGATTTCCTCCAAAATATTCAATTTTTTGCCAATCTTGAGGCCCCTGCAAAAAATAATGAGTTTTCATGCACCTTCACAGCCCCAAAAATTAGATCTTAGATGGAGAAAAAAAAAAAAAAAAAGGCAGCAAGTAGCTGTAAGCGTGCCCTCACCCCCCACCCACCCATGGAACCTGGCGCCTGTTGGACCTAGTCGGCACGTAAAATTTCCCGGAGTCACGGCATGCGCTGTGTGAATAATTAAGAAAACCGTTTGGCGCAGTACTTCCTGTGAGCAGGAGGTTGTGCTATAAGTTTTGTCAACAATTTTTAAGGAGTGGCGTGCGGGGTTGGACTACTATCCATCCTTGAAATGTTTTGAAAATCGGATAAAGTTTGTCCAAGTTGCAACTTTTCGATGTTTCATGGCGAGGAGTCGCCCTTCGCCATGTCACCATGGTAACTCTTACCTAGAAGTTATGTGTTGGTCACCCATACAGGACTACAGATGACAGTCACCTCTACCTATGTTCCAAATTTCATTACTCCAGGACCTTCCCAACCCTCCCCACAAGATCACATTTGAATGGTGAGGAGGACTGTCCATGGTAGCAAGTGAGACATCATGATAAAGTTGATGTGCAGTTATGATCATCCTTGTGGTCTGATGAAACTCAGAAACTTTTACGTCATTCTGGCAAGTGGTGCATCAGTAATAAATAAAACAGTTTTCAGCAATTCTTCCTTTAACCAGTAGGTGGCGCTGTAGATTTCTATCAATATTGTTCTATAGAACTGTTTGGAATTGGACTGATATCCATAAAATTGAATTTGGTTGAAATCCGACAATGCATATCAGAGTTATTGCTGTCAGAATTGTCATCGAATGATCATGGCGGGACATCAAACTTTGCCATGCCCCTATGGTCAAACCGTTGAGTTTTAAGAAAATTTTTCAATAAATTTTAATGCCACATGAGAATAGATGATTGTCACCCCAAATGAGCTCAATCAGACAAAAAACCTAGGACGAGTTTGATCTAATGCGCAAGGTGGAAGTCAGTTCTCTGCCACTTCCTTCCAAAATGGCCAACTTCCTGTTTGGTGTAGGACATCACTCTATGGAATTTTTTGTATGTCTTGACATGATAAACATCTCACCCGATTTTCATCTTTCTACGCGAAAGTAAGCGTGTGCCTCTCCCCATAGACTTCACATGTTAGGTGGCGCTGTAGAGCCAATTTTGTGGGGTCATTCATATTTTGTCCAAAATATTCAATTTTTTGCTAGTCTTGAGGTCCCTGCAAAAAATGAGTTTTCATGCGCCTTCACTACCCCATAAATGAGATCTTAGATGGAGAAGAAAAGAAAAAAAAATTAAAGCTGCAAGCAGCTGTAAGCATGCCCTTGCCCTCCACCCTCCCATGGAACCTGGCACCCCAGTGTGACCCAGCCGGGATGTAACATTTCCTGTCGTCATGGCATGCGCTGTGTGAATAATTAAGAAAACCATTTTACGCAGTACTTCCTGTGAGCAGGAGGTGGTGCTATAAGTTTTGGCAACAATTTTTAAGGAGTAGCATTCAGGGTCAGACTACTATCCATCCTAGAAAATTTGGTGAAAATTGGATAAAGTGTGTCCATGTTACAACTCTCTGATGTTCCATGGCGACAAGTCAACCTTCACCATGTCACCATGGCAAGATTTCCCTGTCAGTTTTGTGTTGCTGACCAATATAGGACTACAGATGACAGTACCTCTACCTAGGCTCCAAATTTCATGACTCCAGGACCTTCCGAACCCTCCCCACAAGATCATGGATTAAATTGCAAGGATGGCGAATCCATGGTAACAGCTATGAGGTCATGGTAATGTTGATGTGCAGTTATGATCATCTCTGTGGTCTGATGAATGTCAGAAAATTTCACATCATTCTGCCAAGGGGGGCGGGAGTAATACAGAAAATAGTTTTCAGCAAATCTTCCTTTAGCCACAAGGTGGCGCTGTAGATTTCTATGAATATTTTTCTATAAAACAGTTTGGAATTGGACTGATATCCTAATAATGAATTTGGTTTAAATCCGACAATGCATACCAGAGTTGTTGCCATCAGAATGGTCACAGAATGACCATGGTGAGGCATCAAACTTTGCCACGTCCCTACGGCCAAACCGTCCATCTTTAAAAAAAGTTTTCAATAACTTTTAATGGCATATGGGTATAGATGATTGTTTCCACAAATGAGCTCAATCCGACAAAAACTCTAGGACGAGTTCGATCAAATGTGTGTCAATTGCGCGAGATCAAAATCAGGTCACTGCCAATTCCTGCCAAAATGGCCAACTTCCTGTTGGGTGTAGACCATCACTTCTATGGAATTTTTTCATGTCTTGACATGATAAACATCTCCCCTGATTTTCATCTTTCTACGCGAAAGTAAGCATGTGCCACTCCCCATTGACTTCAAATTTTAGGTGGCGCTGTCGAGCCATTTTTTGGGGGTCATTCAGATTTCCTCCAAAATATTCAATTTTTCACCAGTCTTGAGGTCCCTGCAAAAAATGGTGAGTTTTCATGCACATTCACTACCCCAAAAATGAGATCTTAGATGAAGAAAAAGAAAAAAAAAAATTAAACCTGCAAGCAGTGTAAGCGGGCCTTTGCCCCCCACACGCCCGCGGAACCCGGCGCCCGTCGTCCCTTGCTGGCTCAGAAAATGTGCCGTCATCAGTGCAAGGGATGCATGAATAACAAAGTAAACCATTTGGCGCAGATCTTCTTGTGAGCAGTAAGTTGCACTATCCCTTTTGTCAGATATTTTTATGTAGTAGTGCGCGGAGTGCGACTAATCTCCATCATAGCAATTCTGGCAAAAAATTTGATCAAGTGGGAAAGATATGTGCACCCCCACCCCTCATTTTTGTGGGTGGGGCCAAATGTGTGGAGTGGGATTAATCTCCATCATAGCAATTCCGATGACAGTCCGACACAGTTTGTCCAAATTACAACTGTCCAACATATTGTGATCAGGTAAACTCAGACATGTGGTCATGGTAACACTTATTTAGATACATGTTGCAGACACCACAGAACTACAGAAGAGAGTCATCTTGACTTACGTTCCACATTTGGTGACTCTTGGACTTTCCCAACCCTCCAAAGTATAAAACATATTAAATGGCAAGGAGTGGGTTTTCATGGCAACTGTGGTTATTGCAATACAAAAGTGACTTCCACTGAGGGTATTCCAATTCACTCTGAGAAACCAGTGAAAATTTCATGTCATTGTGAGTACTGGTGTTTGAGCAAAATTTGAAACAATTTTGTGCAGTACCTAACATCAGCAGTAGGTGCAGGTGTTACAGTTTTTTTGAATATTGATATGCAGACATGTTCAGAGTGGGATCGGTATGATTTGTGCAAAGTTTGGCCAAAATCAGACGAGGATCGTCTGAGCTGTAACTGTCATGTTTTGCAGGGCGAAAAAGCCATTGAAGAA
Source organism: Pholidichthys leucotaenia (assembly GCA_020510985.1). NCBI lineage: Eukaryota > Metazoa > Chordata > Actinopteri > Cichliformes > Pholidichthyidae > Pholidichthys > Pholidichthys leucotaenia. The sequence goes on along the minus strand of CM035840.1, from coordinate 326,087,733 downwards.
CGCCGGTTGTCATGGAAACAGTTCTGTATTATGTACATGTACTATCAATGAGCCCAAGTAATTCCTCCATGTAATTTTGTTAAGCTGGTGAGAGAAAAATAAAGAAAACAGTCGTCAGTAATTCTTCCTTTTAACAATAGGGGCACTAAAACTTCTGTTTGTTATTTTTATGTAGACACCTTTGGTGCAGGACTAATAGCGATTGTAGAAAAGTTGGTGAAAATTGTACCAAGTTTTCCCAATGTACAAGTGTCCGTTATTGAAAGGCAAGGAGTGGTTTTCCATGGCAACTGTGCTTATTGCAGGACAAAAGTGACATCCACTGAGGGTAGTCCAATGCACTCTGAGAAACCACTGAAAATTTCATGTCATTGTGAGTACTGGTGTTTGAGCAAAATTTGAAACAATTTTGTGCAGTACCTAACATCAGCAGTAGGTGCAGGTGTTACAGTTTTTTTGAATATTGATATGCAGACATGTTCAGAGTGGGATCGGTATGATTTGTGCAAAGTTTGGCCAAAATCAGACGAGGATTGTCTGAGCTGTAACTGTCATGTTTTGCATGGCGAAAAAGCCATTGAAGAACGCCGGTTGCCATGGAAACAGTTCTGTATTATGTACATGTACTATCAATGAGCCCAAGTAATTCCTTCATGTAATTTTGTTAAGCTGGTGAGAGAAAAATAAAGAAAACAGTCGTCAGTAATTCTTCCTTTAATCATTAGAGGGCGCTAAAGCTTTTGTTTATTATTTGTATATAGACGAGTTTGGGGAAGGGAGAATATTGATCGTATAAAATTTGGTGAAAATCGTACAAAGTTTGTCCAATTTACAAGGGTCCAATGTTGTTACCACTAGGAGGCGCTAAAACTTTTGTTATCTTATATAGGAGTGTTCAGGGTGGGACTATTATCCATTGTCAAAAAATTTAGTGAAGTTTGTCCAAGATACAACTTTATGAAATTTCATGGTGAGTAGTCAACCGTCACCATGTTGCCATGGCAACACTTCCCTGTAAGTTATGTGTTGTCCACCCATATTGGACTATATATGACAGAGACCTCAACATATGTTCCAAATTTTATAACTCCAAGACCTTCCCACCCCTCCCCATAAGCTCATGGATTGAATGGCGAGGAGGGCGTGTCCATGGTAACATATTTGATGACATGCTTACGTTCACATTCAGTTATGATCATCGCTGTGTTCTGATGAAACTCAGAAAATTTCACGTCATTCTGGCCAGTGGCGTGTGAGTAATAAATAAAACAGTTTTCAGCAATTCTTTCGTTAACCACTATGTGGTGCTAAAACTTTTTCAGGTATTTTAATGTAGTTGCATTCAGGGTGGGACTATTTTCCATCATGGAAAGTTTGGTGGACATCGGACAGGTTTTGCCCAATTTACAGCTGGTTGAATTTGTAAGGGGAGGAGTCAAACTTCGCTATGGCGCCCAATGACTTTTGTTTATTATTTGTACATAGACGAGTTCGGGGAAGGGAGAATATTGATCGTGTAAAATTTGGTGCAAATTGTACAAAGTTTGTCCAGTTTACAAGGGTCCAATGTTGTTACCACTAGGCGGCGCGAAAACTTTGGTTATTTTATATAGGAGTGGTCAGGGTGGGACTATTATCCATTGTTGAAAATTTGGTGAAAAATCAGAAAGTTTGTCCAAGATACAACTTTCCGAAATTTCATGGAGAGTAGTCAACCGTCACCATGTTGCCATGGCAACACTTCCCTGTAAGTTATGTGTTGTCCACCCATATTGGACTATATATGACAGTGACCTCAACATATGTTCATAAATTTATAACTCCAAGACCTTCCCACCCCTCCCCATAAGCTCATGGATTTAATGGCGAGGAGGGCATGTCCATGGTAACATGTTTGATGTCATGCTAACGGTGATGTTCAGTTATGGTCATCGCTGTGTTCTGATGAATCTCAGAACATTTCACGTCATTATGGCCACTGGCGCAGGAGTAATAAATAAAACAGTTTTCAGCAATTCTTTCGTTAACCACTATGTGGCGCTATAATTTTTGTCAGGGATTTTGATGTAGTTGCGTTCAGGGCGGGACTATTTTCCATCATGGAAAGTTTTGTGCACATCCGACAAATTTTGCCCGAGTTACAGGTGGTTGAAGTTGTAAGGGAAGGAGTCAAATTTCGCCATGGCGCCCTGGTCACGCCTTTTGAGATTTTGACTTAATTTATACAATTTTTAATGGCCAATGCCTATAGATGCCGCCATGTAAAAATGAGCTCAATCGGAGCAGGTCCCTAGAACTAGTTTGTTCAAATGCGAGGTCTGACTTTTTTCCGAATTGGAGGTGGGGCGACTTTGAGGCAAGATGGCAGCCTTCCTGTTGGCGGTGGGTATGGGCCACAATGATGTTTTTTGCATATCTTGAGGTGATGCACACCTCACCCAAATTTTATGTCTCTACGCCAAAGTTTATGGTCTCCAATCTCCATAGACCTTGTACGTTTGGCCCCACCCACAAAAATGAGGGGTGGGGGGGCACATATCTTTTCCAGTTTATCGAATTTCTTGCCGGGTCTGAGGGGTTTGCCAAAAAAAATTGCGTTTTGGTTAACGTTCAGAGGGTGAAAAAATGCGATCATTTAGGCGGAACGCGAAAAAAAAAAAATAAAGAAATGGAGCAGATACAATAGGGCTTTCGCCAACTGACGTTGTCAGTGGCTCAGGCCCTAATTAAAGCTGCAGGCAGCTGTAAGCGGGCCCTTGCCGGTCACACACCCACAGAACCAGGTGCCCGTTGGACCCTGCTGACACAGAAAATTTCCCATTGTCACGGCATGCGCTGTGTGAATAATAAAAACCATTTGGCGAAGTACTTCCTGTGAGCAGTAGGTGGTGCTATAAGTTTTGCAAACCATTTTTATGTAGGAGTGTGCGGGGTCAGACTACTATCCATTGTAAAAAAATTTGATCAAAATCGGATGAAGTTTGTCCAAGTTGCAACTTTTCAATGTTCCATGGTGAGGAGTCAACCATCGCCATGTCGCCATGGTAACACTTCCCTGTCAGTTATGTGTTGGTTACCCATACAGGACTACAAATGACAGTCACCTCTACCTATACTCCAAATTTCATGATTCCAGAACCATCCAAAATCCTCCCCACAAGATCACGGATTGAATGGTGAGGAGGGCGTTTCCATGGTTACAAGTGTGACGTCATGGTAAAGTTGATGTGTAGTTGTGATCATCCCTGTGGTCTGATGAAGCTCAGAAAACTTCACGTCATTCTGGCAAGTGGTGCTTGAGTAATAAATAAAACAGTTTTAAGCAATTCTTCCTTTAACCAGTAGGTGGTGCTGTAGATTTCTATGAATATTGTTCTATAGAACTATTTGGAATTACACTGATATCCATAATTTTGAATTTGATTGAAATCTGACAATGCATACCAGAATTTTTACTGTCAGAATGGTCATAACATGATCATGGCGAGACATCAAACTTTCCCACAAACTTTGCCACACTACAGCCAAACCTTGGAGCTTTAAGAAAAGTTTTCAATAACTTTTGATGTCACATGGGTATAGAAGATTGTCACCACAAATGAGCTCAATCGGAAAAAACCCTGGGATGAGATTGATCAAATGCACAAGGTGGAAATTTGGTCACCGCCACTTCCTGCCAAAATGGCCGACTTCCTGTTTGGTGTAGGACATCACTCTATGGAGTTTTTTGTATGTCTTGACATGATAAACATCTCACCCGATTTTCATCTTTCTACGCGAAAGTAAGTGTGTGCCACTCCCCATTGACTTCACATGTTAGGTGGTGCTGTAGAAGCATTTTTGTGGGGTCATTCAGATTTCCTCCAAAATATTCAATTTGTCGCCAGTCTTTAGTTCCCTGCAAAATATGGTGAGTTTTCATGAATGTTCACTACCCCAAAACTCTGATCTTATATGGAGAAGAAGAAAAAAATTAAAATTAAAAAAATTAAAAAATTAAAGCTGCAAGCAGCTGTAAGTGGGCCCTTGCCGCCCACACACCAGCGGAACCTGGTGCCCGTTGGACCCAGCCAGCATGGAAAATTTCACATTTTTACGGCATTCGCTGGGTGAATGAAAAAGAAAATCATTTGGTGCAGTATTTCCTGGGAGCAGTCAGTGGTGCTATAAGTTTTGTCAACCATTTTGTCAACCAAAAAAAAAAAAAAAAAAAAAAAAATTTACATAGTGTGCGGAGTCGGACTACTATCCATGTTTGTCCAATTTACAAGGGTCTGATGTTGCAACCACTAGTCAGCGCTTTAACTTTTGTTATTTTTATATAGGAGCATTCAGGGTAGGACTATTATCCATTGTAGAAAATTTGGTGAAAATTGGATCAAGTTTGTCTAAGTTGCAACTTTTCGATGTTCCATGGTGTGGAGTCAACCGTCGCCATGGCAAAACTTCCCTTTCAGTTATGTGTTGGTGACCCATACAGGACTACAGATGACAGTCACCTCTACCTATGCTCCAAATATCATGACTCCATCATCATCATCATCATAGCAGTCTGTCGCAGGCGACAATGACTGTTTCATTTAGGTCTCATCAGATTCCTCTACACAGCTCTGTCCCCCGCCCTCCACTGCCAGGAACTCCTGACCCTGCAAACCCGGGCAACATCCGTACAGGACCATCCAAAACCCTCCCCACAAGATCACGGATTGAATGGCAAGGAGGGCGTGTCCATGGTAACAAGTGTGACATCATGGTAAAGTTGATGTGCATTTATGATCTTCCCTGTGGTCTGATGAAGTTCAGAAAATTTCACTTCATTCTGGCAAGTGGTGCGTGAGTAATAAATAAAACAGGTTTCTGCAATTCTTCCTTTAACCAGTAGGTGGCACTATAGATTTCTATGAATATTGTTCTATAGAACTGTTTGGAATTGCACTGATATCCATGATTGAAATCAGACAAAGCATTCCAAAGTTATTGCCGTCAGAATGGTCATAACATGATCATGGTGAGACATCAGACTTTCCCACACACTTTGCCACGCCCCTATGGCCAAACCGTTGAGCCCTAAGAAAAGTTTTCAATATCTTTTATGGCACATAGGTATAGATGATTGTTCCCACAAATGAGCTCAATTGGACAAAAACCCTAGGACGAGTTCGATCAAATGCTTGAGGTGGAAATTTGGTCACCGCCACTTCCTGCCAAAATGGCCGACTTCCTGTGTGGTGTAGACCATCACTTCTATGGAGTTTTTTGCATGTCTTGACATGATAAACATCTCACCCGATTTTCATCTTTCTACGCGAAAGTAAGTGTGTGTCAATGACTTCACATGTTAGGTGGTGCTGTAGAAGCATTTTTGTGGGGTCATTCCTATTTCCTTCAAAATATTCAATGAGTTTTCATGCATGTTCACTACCCCAAAAATGAGATCTTAGATGGAGAATAAGAAGAAAAAAAAAATTCTAACAATTGCAATAGGGCTCTCGCCCACTGACTTTGTCAGCAGTGGCTCGGGCGCAAAAAAAAAAAAAAAAAAAAAAAAAAAAACTACAATAGGACTCTCGCCCACTGACTTTGTCAGTAGCTCGGGCCCAAATAATATATATATATATATATACAGTGGGGCAAAAAAGTATTTAGTCAGCCACCAATTGTGCAAGTTCTCCCACTTAAAAGATGAGAGAGGTCTCCAATTTTCATCATAGGTATACCTCAACTATGAGAGACAAAATGAGAAAAAAAAAATCCAGAAAATAACATTGAAGGATTTTTAATGAATTAATTGGTAAATTCCTTGGTAAAATAAGTATTTGGTCACCTACAAACAAGCAAGATTTCTCGCTCTCACAGACTTGTAACTTCTTCTTTAAGAGGCTCCTCTGTCCTCCACTCGTTACCTGTATTAATGGCACCTGTTTGAACTCATTATCAGTATAAAAGACACCTGTCCACAACATGAAACAGTCAGACTCCTAACTCCACTATGGCCAAGACCAAAGAGCTGTCAAAGGACACCAGAAACAAAATTGTAGACCTGCACCAGGCTGGGAAGACTGAATCTGCAATAGGTAAGCAGCTTGGTGTGAAGAAATCAACTGTGGGAGCAATTATTAGAAAATGGAAGACATACAAGACCACTGATAATCTCCCTCGATCTGGGGCTCCACGCAAGATCTCACCCCGTGAGGTCAAAATGATCACGAGAACGGTGAGCAAAAAATCCCAGAACCACATGGGGGGACCTAGTGAATGACCTGCAGAGAGCTGGGACCAAAGTAACAAAGGCTACATCAGTAACACACTACGCCGCCAGGGACTCAAATTCTGCAGTGCCAGATGTGCCCCCTGCTTAAGCCAGTACATGTCCAGGCCCGTCTGAAGTTTGCTAGAGAGCATTTGGATGATCCAGAAGAGGATTGGGAGAATGTCATATGGTTAGATGAAACCAAAATAGAACTTTTTGGTAAAAACTCAACTTGTCGTGTTTGGAGGAGAAAGAACACCATACCTACTGTGAAGCATGGGGGTGAAAACATCATACTTTGGGGCTGTTTTTCTGCAAAGGGACCAGGACGACTGATCCATGTAAAGGAAAGAATGAATGGGGCCATGTATCGTGAGATTTTGAGTGAAAACCTCCTTCCATCAGCAAGGGCATTGAAGATGAAACGTGGCTGGGTTTTTCAGCATGACAATGATCCCAAACACACTGCCCGGGCAACGAAGGAGTGGCTTCGTAAGAAGCATTTCAAGGTCCTGGAGTGGCCTAGCCAGTCTCCAGATCTCAACCCCATAGAAAATCTTTGGAGGGAGTTGAAAGTCTGTGTTGCCCAGCGACAGCCCCAAAACATCACTGCTCTAGAGGAGATCTGCATGGAGGAATGGGCCAAAACACCAGCAACAGTGTGTGAAAACCTTGTGAAGACTTACAGAAAATGTTTGACCTCTGTCATTGCCAACAAAGGGTATATAACAAAGTATTGAGATGAACTTTTGTTAATGACCAAATACTTATTTTACCGAGAAATTTACCAATTATGTCATGGCGGCCTCTGGGCCGTCATTGGCGTCATCAACTCCAGCTGCGCACAGACCAACAGGTGCCAATCAACGGCTGTTAAAAGCCAGCGTCGCTGACAGCCCGTCACGGAGTCGTCTGTCCTCATTGTCGGAGTATGAGCCTGAACTCCGCTCTCTTGTCTCGTCAGGAACCTCTCTTGCCTCGTCAAGAACCTCTCGTCAGTTTCAACCAAGTAAGAGAACAATTTGTTACTCAACCCCTTGTCTATACCCCTGTGCACAGGTGGACCTCCTAGACGGCGGACCTGCGTCCCCAGCTGACGGGGCAACGCCATCTCGCCCACGTAGCGCTTCGCTACCACCGCGACTACCGGTACGTCTTGCTCCTCAGCTTCAAGAACTACTGTTATCACAGTTGCAGGAATATTCGCCACCGCTATCAGTGGAGTCCCTGTCATCGTTGTCAGCTGTATCATCATCACCACGTTCAGTGGAATCACTAACCTTGTCATCGTCTGGATCATCGTCATCCCGGTCTGTGAAGTCACGGCCGGTATTATCACAAGGATTTCCCTCGTCACAGCCACGGGTGGTATCTCCAGCACGTTCACGGACACCTTCACCTCCACGCTGCACGGCCGCTGGATCTCAGCAGGGCGAAACCTGTGCTTCACTCAAGTAAGTCTCTCCACCTGCAGCTCTTCACGAGTGTGGAGCAAAAGTAATTATTTCTGCTTGTATGTTCCAGGGTTGCCAGGTCTCCGTCCAGGCTGCTCAGCTCCAGTGACCAGAACACGATCCACGCACTCACTCACGCACTACATTCTCTCACTATTAAATAAAAAGATTATTGTCACTATCTGCCCGTGTCAGTGTCTGTCTCCTGGGTCCTAAATCATGTCAAATTAATTCATTAAAAATCCTTCAATGCGATTTTCTGGATTTTTTTTTTCTTCTCATTTTGTCTCTCATAGTTGAGGTATACCTATGATGAAAATTGGAGACCTCTCTCATCTTTTAAGTGGGAGAACTTGCACAATTGGTGGCTGACTAAATACTTTTTTCCCCACTAGATAGATAGATTTATTTTTTTTACAATTACAATAGGGCTCTAGCCCACTTACTTTGTCAGTGGCTTGGGCCCTAAAAAAAAATAAAATAAAATTCTAACAGTTACAATAGGGCTCTCGCCCACTGACTTTGTCAGTGGCTCGGGCCCTCATTACAATAAGGCTCTCACTCACTGACGTTGTCAGTGGCTTGGGCCCTGAATATATAGAGATATATGAAATATATAGAAAAAATACATTTTATACCATAAATATACTGAAATTAAATCAGTCTCATGCCACTCACCTGCTTCTCAGAGTCATTTATTCCCATTGCTGCTACTTTCAACTCCAGATCTTTTTCCCTGCAAGACAAACATATTAATACTAACAAACTTTCACTATTATTTATTTCAAGTTTTATCTATAGTCTCAACATGTTAAAAAAAAATTATTCAGGTACAAAACAAGTGGTCATCAGACAATCATTGCTGAGGGTTACTAAGAGTGTACCTTTTCTTGTTGCGTTGCTTCTCCACTATCTGTGCTTCAAGGTCTTTCCTGTAGTGCTCCTTCTTCTTCTGCAATGCTTCATCTGTATCAGCTGTTCCTGAAAATGTGACAGCTATTTTAGCAAAAACAAAGCTTGTTTAAACCAGACTGTCAGTGACTGAGTAGCTCATTCCAACCTGCCAAAATAACCCCGGGAGTCCTCAGATCTCTTGACCACTGACCCAGATTAAATTTAAATAGCAAATAATGATTACAGGAAATTATGTGGAAATTGGCATGTTACAATACATATAGTTATTGTAGTTGATGGACCAATTAAGTTGGCCTACAAATGTATAGTTAAGATTTAAAGTAACCCCATACTCAGAAGGGGGTGGTACAGAGTGCACACATACACTACCGTTCAAAAGTTTGGGGTCACCCAGACAATTTTGTGTTTTCCATGAAAAGTCACACTTTTATTTACCACCATGAGTTGTAAAATGAATAGAAGATATAGTCAAGATATTGACAAGGTTAGAAATAATGATTTGTATTTGAAATAATTTTTTCCTTCAAACTTTGCTTTCGTCAAAGAATCCTCCATTTGCAGCAATTACAGCATTGCAGACCTTTGGCATTCCAGCTGTTAATTTGTTGAGGTAATCTGGAGAAATTTCACCCCACACTTCTAGAAGCCCCTCCCATAAGTTGGATTGGCTGGATGGGCACTTCTTGCGTACCATACGGTCAAGCTGCTCCCACAACAGCTCAATGGGGTTTAGATCTGGTGACTGCGCTGGCCACTCCATTACAGATAGAATACCAGCTGCCTGCTTCTTCTCTAAATAGTTCTTGCACAATTTGGAGGTGTGCTTTGGGTCATTGTCCTGTTGTAGGATGAAATTGGCTCCAATCAAGCACTGTCCACAGGGTATGGCATGGCGTTGCAAAATGGAGTGATAGCCTTCCTTATTCAAAATCCCTTTTACCCTGAACAAATCTCCCACCTTACCAGCACCAAAGCAACCCCAGACCATCACGTTACCCCCAACTTGCTTGACAGATGGCGTCAGGCACTCTTCCAGCATCTTTTCAGTTGTTCTGCGTCTCACAAATGTTCTTCTGTGTGATCCAAACACCCACCTCAAACTTCGATTCGTCCATCCATAACACTTTTTTCCAATCTTCCTCTGTCCAATGTCTGTGTTCTTTTGCCCATGTTAATCTTTTTTTTTTTTTTTTTAATTGGCCAGTCTCAGATATGGCTTTTTCTTTGCCACTCTGCCCTGAAGGCCAGCATCCCGGAGTCGCTTCTTCACTGTACATGTTGACACTGGCGTTTTGCGGGTACTATTTAATGAAGCTGCGAGTTGAGGACCTGTGAGGTGTCTATTTCTCAAACTACAGACTTTAATGTACTTATCTTCTTGCTCAGTTGTGCAGCGGGGCCTCCCACTTCTCTTTCTACTCTGATTAGAGACTGTTTGTGCTATTCTCTGAAGAGAGTAGTACACACCGTTGTAGGAAATCTTCAGTTTCTTGGCAATTTCTCGCATGGAATAGCCTTCATTTCTAAGAACAAGAATAGACTGTCGAGTTTCACATGAAAGTTCTCTTTTTCTGGCCATTTTGAGCGTTTAATCGACCCCACAAATGTGATGCTCCAGATACTCAACCTACTCAAAGGAAGGTCAGTTTTATAGCTTCTCTAACCAGCTAAACTGTTTTCAGCTCTGCTAACATGATTGCACAAGGGTTTTCTAATCATCCATTAGCCCTCTGATGCAATGAGCAAACACATTGTACCATTAGAACACTGGAGTGATAGTTGCTGGAAATGGGCCTCTATACACCTATGTAGATATTGCATGAAAAACCAGACATTTGCAGCTAGAATAGTCATTTACCACATTAGCAATGTATAGAGTGTATTTATGATTAGTTTAAAGTTATCTTCATTGAAAAAAACAGTGCTTTTCTTTCAAAAATAAGGACATTTCTAAGTGACCCCAAACTTTTGAACGGTAGTGTATATTAACAGGTGCAGGCTTGGGGGCAGATCAGGTGAAGTGACTGTGCATCTGAACTCTTGATATGACAAACACCTGCAGGAGCCTATGAAAAAAGCTGTCCAGATGTACTCGGGAGCTCTCCCATGCCGGTAGAGAGGGCTCTGTGCATTCTGTTTTGTATTTGTCTGGTACAGTACTTAAAAAATGCACACTTACAAGGAACTTGTAGAAGGAATTTCCTTCTTGCCTTGAGAGAGAGCAGTCGCATTTTTCTTCCCTCCTCCCCTGCCTTCCTGATCTATTCCCAGCTTTTGCAATGTTGCGTTTTTGTCTGTGTTTAGTCGCTCTTCTTCTGCTGAATCTTAATCTAAACGGAAATTATGGATTTGGAAGCGGCTTAAATGTGCTATTGTCACTATTTTTCAACAAGAATTTGGCCAAGGGGGAGCCCAAGAATTGGAACCTACGAGGAGACTCATGGACATTGGAATTCATGCGTCTGTGGAAACATTATTGGTTATGATCTCAGGACTTCTATTTTTGGCTGTGGAGTTCCCTGATGCATCAGAAATTGAAGGAAAGTGAGAGAGCTGATCAAAGCGGACCCGGCAAGCTCCATCAAATTCGACCAGTTGGGGAGGGCACGAGTAGCGGCAAACGGTGAACTGAATGACAAGTGATTCAGTGAAGGAATACATCTGAAGCCCTGTGCTCTCTATGGAAAAACAGTTTAAGCCTGCACATATAATGGAAGCACAGAATTACACGGGTGAGGACAAATTCTATTCTCTGAGTGCACTGTGCTGATTTGATTTGATTTGACCTTGTTTGCCCCGTGTTTACATTCCTCCTGATTGAGATAAGCGGAAGGACCGCTCTTATGTCTACCCAAACAATCAACAATCAGTTGTTTGTCGTCAGCGGATTGGACCCTCAAGGACAATGCCCATGTGCCTTCTGCAAGCAAGAGAGAGCAAGAGAGATAGACTCTGGACTTGTTTATAAGTCACATGATTATAACATCTATCCACTGCCAGGAGGCGCCCTCTGCTGCTCACTAACTGTTACATTTACACTACACAATGCATACAACACTACATGCATACAATATACTGCCTCTCAACTTTTGTGTGTGATCTCCTGCTAAATGTCTGCTAAATGTGCATTGAGGGTTTTTTTGCCTGCAATCAAAATTTCGCTCACTTGCCGAGCGTCATTCTGATAAAACGTGTTTTTTTCTCTCGCCTACTGTGTCATATCCATTTTCTTTTCTTTTTTTCCCCTTTCTTCTTTATGACTGGCGCCTAGCGGCTGCCCCGGCCTTGGATGCGCTCTGCAGAGCGTGCCCAAATGCCAAGTCACGTTTCGTTACCTTGTATTCATACATGTGTAATGACAAAGTTGAATCTCAATATCTCAACTTTACTGCCTCTTGAATTATTTATCAAGATATTTATCTGAAGACCTATTGGATTATAAGTCATGTGTGGATATAGTTAATCTGGCCCAAACTTTTCTACCGCTACAAGACCCACCTGAAAGTCATTTTGAGTGAGTGTGGTGAGAACTGAGGTCATTGCCTAGGAAGAGTAATGATTTAAATAAAATCATGTACAGTAAGTGCCCATATCTCCTGATCTTTGACATTGACCTTGAGCACAACCTGGATTAGGAGTAAACATTTTTCTTAAATCACATCAGTGCCCAGATCTCCTTACCTTTGACCTTGACCACAACTTGGATGCATATCCACCTGAGGATCATTGTGAGTTTGGTGAGCATTGGGGTAAATGCCTTGGAGGAGTCATTTCCCGTGAGATGTGGATGGACAGAAAAATGGATGGTACATCGTTGCATTGGCTCCTTTCAGCTTTGTCAGAATGAGCTAATAAAAATATATGTTCTAATCCTCTTAACTGAGCAAGGACTTTACAAAAATACTTATATTGAAAATTAAATGCTTATCAATTATCTCCCAACTATCATTTCATGAACATCCATCACAGTTCTGAGTAAATTCTCTTCAAGAGAGTACAGGTTTAAAAAGCAGGGGGGTTGCTATTCTTTTACATCGCAGTTTGTCTTTTACTTTTGATAGAACAGTAAAAGACAGCAAGGGCAAATTATGTACTCTTATCCAGTTACCTGTATGGGGAACAAGTTGTCGTTGGATGAATATATGCTCCTAACGCTTATGATTCTTTCTTTATTCCTCAACTTATCTCAGTCCTGTCTATTTTCTCCTCCCCATATATACAGCCATGGACAAAATTGTTGGTACCCCTCTGTTAATGAAAGAAAAACCCACAATAAGATAAGATAAGATAAGATAAGCCTTTATTAGTCCCACAATGGGGAAATTCCAGGATTGCAACAGCACAGGGACAGCAACACTCAGAGCAACAATCAGAAGGCAAGAAAAAACAACATCTAGCAAACATACTGTATGTCCATATTACTATAAATGTATATATATAGACACACAGTGCAGAGCATTATGGCTGGTGGATGTGCAGCAGAAAGTCTAAGCTCTCTCTCCGCGGATGCAGCGGGCCAGCTGGAAGTCTTTGGGCATGATGGTGACCCCCTTAGCGAAGAAGAGACCACCAGGTGGGTCTCGCTGGTCTCCTGCAGAGCCATGACGGCGAAACTCAGGAAACGCAGGACGGTCTTGAAGTCCTGAGCGATCTCCCTCACCAGGCGCTGGACGGGCAGCTTACGGATGAGCAGCTCCGTGGATTTCTGGTAGCGACGGATCTCTCTCAGAGCCACGGACCTGTGACGGCGAGGCCTCTTCACTCTGCCGGTGGCCAGAGCGCCTCTCTGAGCAGCCCTGGTGGCTAGCTGTCTCCTGGGGGGCTTCTTCCTCCAGTAGATTTTACGGGCGGTCTGCTTGGTTCTTGCCATCGCTCTTTATTATTCTGTCTTATATTTCTTTCACGCCGCCTAAACTCCAGCCCGGCACCCGCTTCGTTTTCGCTACAGCTCCCGGTATGTCGAGTTTCCCATTAGCACCGGGCGGCGGCCAAGTGCTAGCTAGCACTAGCTCCTCCCCGCTGTAACGTCTCCCGCTGCAAACCGTGGCTCCGTCCGCCGACCCGGGAGATCCCCGGGGCGATCCGTGCGTCCGTGATATATATACAGAGTGAAAGGTGTAGAAAGAAGAAGGAAGATTAAAAAAAGGCTGTTGCAACAGGCAGCCGACTCGTGTGGCGCCGCCGGTCCGGCAGAGCCGGAACCGGAAATGGTCACAGAAATAACAATGGTCACAGAAATAACTTGAATCTGACAAAAGTGGTAATAAATAAAAATTCTATGAAAATTAACCAATGAAAATCAGACAATGCTTTTGAATTGTGGTCCAACAGAATTACTTTAAAAAACAAACTCATGAAACAGGCCTGGACAAAAATGATAGTACCCCTAGAAAAGATTGAAAATAATGTGACCATAGGGACATGTTCAACCAAGATGTGCCCTCTAATTAACATCACAGGTGTCTACAAACTTGTAATCAGTCAGTCGGCCTATTTAAAGGATGACAAGTAGTCACTGTGCTGTTTGTTGACATGATGTGTACCACACTAAACATGGACCAGAGGGAGCAAAGGAGAGAGCTGTCTCAGGAGATTAGAAAGAAAATTATAGACAAGCATGTTAAAGGTAAAGGCTATAAGACCATCTCCAAGCAGCTTGATGTTCCTGTGACTACAGTTGCACATACTGTATTACTCAGAAATTTAAGATCCACAGGACTGTAGCCAACCTCCCTGGACATGGCCGCAGGAGGAGACGGATAATACGAATGGTACCAAAAAAAAGCCCAGAACAATCTCTAAACACATTTATGGTGAACTCCAAGGTCAAGGTACATCAGTGTCAGATTGCACCATCCGTCGTCGTTTGAGCCAAAGTGGACTTCATGGGAGACGACCAAGGAGGACACCCACTGTTGAAAACAAATCATAAAAAAGCCGGACTGGAATTTGCCAAACTGCATGCTGACAAGCCACAAAGCTTCTGGGAGAATGTCCTATGGACAGACGAAACAAAACTGGAACTTTTTGGCAAGGCACATCAGTTCTATGTTCACAGACGCAAAAATGAAACATACCAAGAAAAGAACACCGTCCCTACTGTGAAACATGGAGGAGGTTCTGTTATGTTCTGCGGCTGCTTTGCTGCATCTGGCACAGGGTGTCTTGAATCTGTACAGGGTACAATGAAATCTCAAGACTATCAAAGTATTCTAGAGAGAAATGTTCTGCCCAGTGTCAGACAGCTTGGTCTCAGTCGCAGGTCATGGGTCTTGCAACAGGATAATGACCCAAAACACACAGCTAAAAACATCCAAGAACGGCTAAGAGCGAAACACTGGACTATTCTAAAGTGGCCTTCTATGAGCCCTGATCTAAATCCTATTGAACATTTGTGGAAGGAGCTGAAACATGCCGTCTGGAGAAGGCACCCTTCAAACCTGAGACAACTGGAGCAGTTTGCTCATAAGGAGTGGGGACAAAATACCTGCTGAGAGGTGCAGAAGTCTCATTGACAGTTACAGAAATCGTTTGATTGCATTGACTGTCTCAAAAGGTTGTGCAACAAAATATTAAGTTAAGGGTACCATCATTTTTGTCCAGGCTTGTTTCATGAGTTTGTTTTTTAAAATAATTCTGTTGAACCACAATTCAAAAGCATTGTCTGATTTTCACTGGTTAATTTTCATAGAATTTTTATTTATTACCACTTTTGTCAGATTCAAGTTATTTCTGTGACCATTGTGGGTTTGTCTTTCATTAACAGAGGGGTACCAACAATAGGTGACTTTAACTAGTACCAGACCCAAATGTGGATATGTCTCCCCCTTGCTTGACTCGTTCAAAAAAAGTCTAAAGAAATGAAAGAATTGTTTACAAGATTTAGACCTCCATGATGTGTGGGGAATAGTACACCCTGCAGATAGAGACTATTCTTTTTTTTCAATCCCATATCAAGTTTTCTCTAGAATAGATAATTTCCTCTCATCACGATCTATTTTAGACAGGATAGAGAACTGCATAATTGGCACCAAATTAATCTCTGACCATGCCCCTGTCAGTATAAGCATCTCCCCTCCTCATAGAAACCCAGCCTTTAGATACTCGAGACTATACCCAACTTTATTAAGCAGCCAGCACTTTGTGGATTATATTACAAAAGAATGGGAACATTTTATTACCATAAACAAAACTCCTGAAACAAGCCCTTCAATTCTACAGGAATCTGGCAAGGCATACCTGCGGGGGTAATTATATCTTATACACCAGCTCACAAAAAGGAAGTTCTCAAAATACAGTTGGAATTAGAAAAAATATAACTGATTTAGAGGCCCAATTCAAACAACACCATACCAGCTCCGTAGCAAAGCAGCTTGAAGCTGCTTGTTCTGCCCTGAATCCGTTACTAACTAAGAAAGCAGAGACAAATTTTCTCTGCAAAACACAGATTGTTCGAATCTGGTAACAAACCTGGTAGACTGCTTGCATGCCTTGCCCATAATAAAACTGAATTAAATGCAATCTCCTCCCTTATAGACAAGAATGGAAATAAACAATTTAAATCTGCAGATACAAATAAAATAATGAAACTGTTCTACAAAGATAAGTCTCAGAAGCTACAGCCGTGGACAAAATTGTTGGTACCCCTCTGTTAATGAAAGAAAAACCCACAATGGTCACAGAAATAACTTGAATCTGACAAAAGTGGTAATAAATAAAAATTCTATGAAAATTAACCAATGAAAATCAGACAATGCTTTTGAATTGTGGCTCAACAGAATTACTTTAAAAAACAAACTCATGAAACAGGCCTGGACAAAAATGATGGTACCCCTAGAAAAGATTGAAAATAATGTGACCATAGGGACATGTTCAACCAAGATGTGCCCTCTAATGAACATCACAGGTGTCTATAAACTTGTAATCAGTCAGTCGGCCTATTTAAAGGATGACAAGTAGTCACTGTGCTGTTTGGTGGCATGGTGTGTATCACACTAAACATGGACCAGAGGGAGCAAAGGAGAGAGCTGTCTCAGGAGATTAGAAAGAAAATTATAGACAAGCATGTTAAAGGTAAAGGCTATAAGACCATCTCCAAGCAGCTTGATGTTCCTGTGACTACAGTTGCACATACTGTATTACTCAGAAATTTAAGATCCACAGGACTGTAGCCAACCTCCCTGGACATGGCCGCAGGAGGAGACGGATAATACGAATGGTACCAAAATAAAAGCCCAGAACAATCTCTAAACACATTTATGGTGAACTCCAAGGTCAAGGTACATCAGTGTCAGATTGCACCATCCGTCGTCGTTTGAGCCAAAGTGGACTTCATGGGAGACGACCAAGGAGGACACCCACTGTTGAAAACAAATCATAAAAAAGCCGGACTGGAATTTGCCAAACTGCATGCTGACAAGCCACAAAGCTTCTGGGAGAATGTCCTATGGACAGACGAAACAAAACTGGAACTTTTTGGCAAGGCACATCAGTTCTATGTTCACAGACGCAAAAATGAAACATACCAAGAAAAGAACACCGTCCCTACTGTGAAACATGGAGGAGGTTCTGTTATGTTCTGCGGCTGCTTTGCTGCATCTGGCACAGGGTGTCTTGAATCTGTACAGGGTACAATGAAATCTCAAGACTATCAAAGTATTCTAGAGAGAAATGTTCTGCCCAGTGTCAGACAGCTTGGTCTCAGTCGCAGGTCATGGGTCTTGCAACAGGATAATGACCCAAAACACACAGCTAAAAACATCCAAGAACGGCTAAGAGCGAAACACTGGACTATTCTAAAGTGGCCTTCTATGAGCCCTGATCTAAATCCTATTGAACATTTGTGGAAGGAGCTGAAACATGCCGTCTGGAGAAGGCACCCTTCAAACCTGAGACAACTGGAGCAGTTTGCTCATAAGGAGTGGGGACAAAATACCTGCTGAGAGGTGCAGAAGTCTCATTGACAGTTACAGAAATCGTTTGATTGCATTGACTGTCTCAAAAGGTTGTGCAACAAAATATTAAGTTAAGGGTACCATCATTTTTGTCCAGGCTTGTTTCATGAGTTTGTTTTTTAAAATAATTCTGTTGAACCACAATTCAAAAGCATTGTCTGATTTTCACTGGTTAATTTTCATAGAATTTTTATTTATTACCACTTTTGTCAGATTCAAGTTATTTCTGTGACCATTGTGGGTTTGTCTTTCATTAACAGAGGGGTACCAACAATAGGTGACTTTAACTAGTACCAGACCCAAATGTGGATATGTCTCCCCCTTGCTTGACTCGTTCAAAAAAAGTCTAAAGAAATGAAAGAATTGTTTACAAGATTTAGACCTCCATGATGTGTGGGGAATAGTACACCCTGCAGATAGAGACTATTCTTTTTTTTCAATCCCATATCAAGTTTTCTCTAGAATAGATAATTTCCTCTCATCACGATCTATTTTAGACAGGATAGAGAACTGCATAATTGGCACCAAATTAATCTCTGACCATGCCCCTGTCAGTATAAGCATCTCCCCTCCTCATAGAAACCCAGCCTTTAGATACTCGAGACTATACCCAACTTTATTAAGCAGCCAGCACTTTGTGGATTATATTACAAAAGAATGGGAACATTTTATTACCATAAACAAAACTCCTGAAACAAGCCCTTCAATTCTACAGGAATCTGGCAAGGCATACCTGCGGGGGTAATTATATCTTATACACCAGCTCACAAAAAGGAAGTTCTCAAAATACAGTTGGAATTAGAAAAAATATAACTGATTTAGAGGCCCAATTCAAACAACACCATACCAGCTCCGTAGCAAAGCAGCTTGAAGCTGCTTGTTCTGCCCTGAATCCGTTACTAACTAAGAAAGCAGAGACAAATTTTCTCTGCAAAACACAGATTGTTCGAATCTGGTAACAAACCTGGTAGACTGCTTGCATGCCTTGCCCATAATAAAACTGAATTAAATGCAATCTCCTCCCTTATAGACAAGAATGGAAATAAACAATTTAAATCTGCAGATACAAATAAAATAATGAAACTGTTCTACAAAGATAAGTCTCAGAAGCTACAGCCGTGGACAAAATTGTTGGTACCCCTCTGTTAATGAAAGAAAAACCCACAATGGTCACAGAAATAACTTGAATCTGACAAAAGTGGTAATAAATAAAAATTCTATGAAAATTAACCAATGAAAATCAGACAATGCTTTTGAATTGTGGCTCAACAGAATTACTTTAAAAAACAAACTCATGAAACAGGCCTGGACAAAAATGATGGTACCCCTAGAAAAGATTGAAAATAATGTGACCATAGGGACATGTTCAACCAAGATGTGCCCTCTAATGAACATCACAGGTGTCTATAAACTTGTAATCAGTCAGTCGGCCTATTCAAAGGGTGACAAGTAGTCACTGTGCTGTTTGGTGGCATGGTGTGTATCACACTAATCATGGACCAGAGGAAGCAAAGGAGAGAGTTGTCTCAGGAGATTAGACAAGCATGTTAAAGGTAAAGGCTATAAGACCATCTCCAAGCAGCTTGATGTTCCTGTGAGTACAGTTGCACATATTATTCAGAAATTTAAGATCCACAGGACTGTAGCCAACCTCCCTGGACATGGCCGCAGGAAGAGACAGATAATACGAATGGTAACAAAAGAGCCCAGAACAACCTCTAAACACATTCATGGTGAACTCCAAGGTCAAGGTACATCAGTGTCAGATCGCACCATCCGTCGTTGTTTGAGCCAAAGTGGACTTCATGGGAGACAACCAAGGAGGACACCACTGTTGGAAACAAATCCTAAAAAAGCCAGACTGGAATTTGCCAAACTGCATGTTGACAAGCCACAAAGCTTCTGGGAGAATGTCCTATGGACAGACGAGACAAAACTGGAACTTTTTGGCAAGGCACATCAGCTCTATGCTCACAGACGCAAAAATGAAGCATACCAAGAAAAGAACACCGTCCCTACTGTGAAACAAGGAGGAGGTTCTGTTATGTTCTGGGGCTGCTTTGCTGCATCTGGCACAGGGTGTCTTGAATCTGTGCAGGGTACAATGAAATCTCAAGACTATCAAGGTATTCTAGAGAGAAATGTGCTGCCCAGTGTCAGACAGCTTGGTCTCAAGTCGCAGGTCATGGGTCTTGCAACAGGATAATGACCCAAAACACACAGCTAAAAACACCCAAGAATGGCTAAAAGCAAAACAATGGACTATTCTAAAGTGGCCTTCTATGAGTCCTGATCTAAATCCTATTGAACATCTGTGGAAGGAGCTGAAACATACCGTCTGGAGAAGACACCCTTCAAACCTGAGACAACTGGAGCAGTTTGCTCATGAGAAGTGGGCCAAAATACCTGCTGAGAGGTGCGGAAATCGTTACAGAAATTGTTTGATTGCAGTAATTGCCTCAAAAGGTTGTGCAACAAAATATTAAGTTAAGGGTACTATTGTGGAGCCCATAGTTATAACCTATGTAACTCACATGTGGCTGGCTGAATTCAGCCAAGAGAGACTTTGAGCTAGCCATGTGTATTGACTTCACACCTCAAGAGGAAGACATGTCTGCACCCCCTGGGGACTCAGGAGAGAGGAGAAGATTACCCGGCTTGACCTTTGGGGGTCGGAAAGGAGAACAGAAGGACTCTGGGTGTTCTATTAGAGATGAAAGGATGTAGCTGAGTAGTGAGACTTTTGTGTGTGATGTATTGTTAGAAGATGAATGTATAAATGTATGTGTGTGACTGCGTCCTGTCTCTTTTCACTCCGATCGAGAGAGGACGTAGGATGAATGGGGAATTAAAGCAGTTACTGGAAAAATCATCCAGTCTCCTCAATTCTTGACTCCTACAATTGGTGACCTGCACACGAACCTAAGCACGCCGAGGCTGGAGGACAGCCTCGTGATCGATATGGAAGAGCTGGGAGACAGCCGCTCAGACCCGGATTCACCGGGGAATGCCAGCAGGGGCACAAGACTGATTAAGCTCCCCGGGTTCTGGCAAAGCGACCCGCACTCGTGGTTCCAGCATGTGGAGTCGCGGTTCCTGCTCGGGGGAGTTTCAGCGGATGACATTAAATTCCATAATGTCATCGCGACGCTCGACAGCCGCACAGCTCGGTGTGTGCAGAGCCTGGTGCAGCAACCACCCGCTG
The DNA here is from genome assembly GCA_020510985.1 of Pholidichthys leucotaenia. Taxonomy (NCBI): domain Eukaryota; kingdom Metazoa; phylum Chordata; class Actinopteri; order Cichliformes; family Pholidichthyidae; genus Pholidichthys; species Pholidichthys leucotaenia. The sequence goes on along the minus strand of CM035840.1, from coordinate 326,066,955 downwards.
TCGGCAAATACGATGCGCTGAAAGCCACCCTCATCAGGAGCTTCGTGCCGTCGTCTGAGGCAAGAGCCAGGCAGCTGCTGGACCTGCGCGACAGAGGTGGACGCAGGCCAACTGTCCTTATGGAGGACATGCTGCAAATGATCGGGACGGACAACGACACGTTCCTTTTCAAACACATTTTCCTGAGAACCCTCCCAGCGCACACAAGAGGTTCCCTGTCCAGCAGGAGATGTTTGACCCAGCAGGACTTCCGCGACCTGGCCCAAGAGGCGGAGCGGCTCCTCAACGCCTGCGAGGAACCAGAGGCTTCTGTGGCAGCGGCAGACCTCGGCGCGGCGGCCGGGGGCAGTGTGGAGCCAGAGACGGCAGTGACCACCTCAGCGGCGACAGCAGCGGTGAGATTCCGTGGCAAGGGAGATGACGGCCTCTGTTTTTACCACCGATGTTTCACTGGGAAGGCGCACAGATGCATCCCGCCCTGCAAGTTCAAAAAGCAGGGAAACGACCGGGCCGGGAGCCGTTAGCAGCTTCCACTCTCGGCGAACGGACAAAGCTGCTTTATCTGACAGACGCGGGCTCCGGGCGGCAATTCCTAGTGGACACCGGAGCCCAGAGGAGCTTCATCACTGCCACCTATGCTGATCGGGTCGCGGGACCCCGCGGAGACGAAGCGACAGCGGCCAACAGCTCCAGCATCAAGACGTACGGAGAGAGAACCTTGTCTCTGTCCTTCCACGGCCGCGTCTATGAGTGGAATTTCATCGTGGCTGCAGTGAGCTTCAATATGTTAGGTGCTGATTTTCTGTGTTTACATGGTTTGTTAGTTGATCTGGCCAACAAACGACTAGTAAATGCACTCTCTTTCTGTTCTATCCCTTGTGCAGCTCGGGTGTGCCCGCGGCCAGTACAGACCAACGTCGCCACAGCAGGTGGTAAGTTCCACAGCCTTCTACACCAGTTCCCAGCACTCACAGTTCCTACTTTTTCAGCTAAGGTGGCGAAGCACGAGGTGGAGCACTTCATAACCACGAGTGGCCCACCCGTTTTTGCGAAGGCTCGGCGCTTGGATGCAGCTAAACTCTCCATTGCACGCGAGGAGTTCGCCAACCTGGAAAGGTTGGGCATAATTCGCCGCTCGAAGTCCGCTTGGGCTTCCCCCCTCCACATGGTACCTAAAGCTGACGGCTCATGGAGACCTTGTGGCGATTACCACAGGTTGAACAATGCCACAGCGCAGGACCGGTACCCGATTCCGCATATCCAGGACTTTTCAGTGCATTTGGCGAAGGCGCGAATTTTTTCTAAAATAGACCTGGTCCGCGGTTATCACCAAGTCCCGGTCCGACCAGAGGACATCCCCAAACCAGCCGTAATAACCGCGTTCGGGCTTTTTGAGTTTTTACGAATGCCTTTTGGCCTTAAAGGCGCTGCACAAACCTTCCAACGGATGATGGATGCAGTGTTGCGCGACCTTTCGTTTTTGTCTATTTAGACGACATTTTGGTAGCCAGCACCTCCAAGGAGGAGCACGCAAAACACCTCACGACAGTTTTTCAGAGGTTAGGAGAGCATGGGTTGATAATCAACCCCGCCAAGTGCCATTTTGGCGTGGCACAAATCGACTTTTTAGGGCACCGCATTTCCTCGGAGGGAGCAGTTCCTCTGCCGGCCAAAGTACGCGCGGTGGCAGATTTTCCCCAGCCTCGAACGGTAAAAGCATTGCAAGAATTTTTGGGGATGGTGAATTTTTATAACCGTTTCATACCCCACGCAGCACAGCTTATGCAGCCCTTGTACACCGCGCTCAAAAAGCAGAAGCCCTCCCATGTGATTGAATGGTCCCCGGAGCGGGAGCGCGCATTCACAGAGGTTAAACGGGCACTGGCAAACGCGGCACTGTTGGCCCACCCAGACCCGGCAGCCCGCATAGCGCTAACCACAGACGCGTCAGATGGGGCCGTAGTGGAACAGCAGGTTGCCAGGGTTTGGCAACCACTCGCATTCTTCAGCAGATCCCTATGCGAGGCTGAGCGAAAATACAGCGCGTTTGACAGGGAGCTGCTGGCGCTCCACTTGGCTATTCGCCATTTCCAGTTCTGGTTGGAAGGGCGGCGTTTCACCGCGTTTGTCGACCACAAACCGCTCACTTTTGCGATGTCCAAAACTTCAGAACCGTGGTCAGGGCGGCAGCAGAGACGGCTGGCCGCAATTTCTGAATTTACCACCGATATTCAGCACGTAGCCGGTAAAATCAATGTGGTGGCAGACTGTCTGTCACGCGCGGTAACAGCACCCGTCCGTGCGGAAACGGATTGCGCGGCCGCTTACCCAGAGCGCGGTAACAGCGCGGACACGCGCGCGGCTCCGGTCCATGTGGGAATAGGTTATGCAGCCATGGCGGTGGAGCAGAGCGAGGACGCGGACGTGCGCGCGCTCCTGTCTGGACCAACAGGGTTAAGGCTGGAACGCAGAAATCTACAAACCGGTTTCCCCCCACTTATCTGCGATGTATCCACGGGGCGACCGCGCCCGGTGGTGCCAGCCGCGTGGCGCCGTTGCGTTTTTGATGCCGTGCACTCCCTAGCGCACCCAGGGGTGCGCGCTTCAGTGAAAATGGTGGCGGAGAAGTTTGTTTGGCCGAGCCTGCGCAAGCACGTGAAGGAGTAGGCTAAAACCTGCATGGCTTGCCAGCGCGCTAAGATTCACAGGCACACTAAGGCACCCTTAGAACCGTTCCACATTCCGGCTAAAAGGTTCGATCATGTGCACGTGGACCTCGTGGGCCCCCTGCCCACTTCACAAGGGTTCACGCATCTCTTGACAATGGTAGACCGAACCACTCGTTGGCCGGAAGTGGTCCCGTTAACATCGACCACAGCGGCAGAGGTGGCACGTGCTTTTTTAACAGCCTGGGTAGCGCGGTTCGGGGTCCCGTCAGATATTACGTCTGATAGGGGACCTCAATTTGCGTCGGAACTGTGGTCAGCAGTGGCCAGCGGCTTAGGAGCGGCGGTACATCGCACGACCGCTTACCATCCCCAGGCCAATGGTTTATGCGAGCGTTTTCACAGGTCTTTGAAGGCAGCCCTCAGAGCGTCACTGACGGACACAGATTGGGTAAACAAACTACCATAGGTTTTATTGGGGTTGCGTTCGGCACCCAAAGAGGATCTAGATGCCTCACCAGCAGAATTGGTTTTCGCACAACCGCTCAGGCTGCCAGGCGAGTTTTTACCCGACCACACGGCACCAGGGCCCTCCCCGATCCGGGGGTCTCTGAGTAACACGGGAGCAGAAATGCTCCCGGGCCCCGCTCATCACTCTTTCCCGCGTGTGTTCGTGCCCCAGGCTTTACAAGACGCAGAGTTTGTTTTTGTCAGGCACGATGCTCAGCGGCATGGTCTCCGCCCACCTTACGACGGTCCATTTCGAGTGCTGGAAACCGGGGAGAAATATTTTGTGCTAGATTTGGGGGGCAGGAGGGAGACGATCAGTATCGATAGATTAAAGCCTGCTTTTGTGTTGCATAACGAGTCTGTGTGGCCGGCGGGCGTGCCTCGACGCGGCAGGCCTCCAAAGGGGCGGCCCCGGGACCCCCCACGGGGGCAAATAACCCTTCTCCCCCTCACTCCACAGATGCACAGCAGGACGGCCCAACACAGAGCAGGAGACCTGCATACAGCAGATTCGGGAGAAGATTGAAACCTAAGCTGCATGCAGAATGATGTGTTTTGTTTTTTTGTTTTTTTGGTCAGGTTGTTTGGGTTGCTGTGAGATTCTGTTGGGGGGGTGACGTGCTGTATGACTGTTGTATGACTGTATGTGGGTGCCCAGTCTTTCGCGTGGAAGGGGGGAGTGATGTGGAGCCCATAGTTATAACCTATGTAACTCACATGTGGCTGGCTGAATTCAGCCAAGAGAGACTTTGAGCTAGCCATGTGTATTGACTTCACACCTCAAGAGGAAGACATGTCTGCACCCCCTGGGGACTCAGGAGAGAGGAGAAGATTGCCCGGCTTGACCTTTGGGGGTCGGAAAGGAGAACAGAAGGACTCTGGGTGTTCTATTAGAGATGAAAGGATGTAGCTGAGTAGTGAGACTTTTGTGTGTGATGTATTGTTAGAAGATGAATGTATAAATGTATGTGTGTGACTGCGTCCTGTCTCTTTTCACTCCGATCGAGAGAGGACGTAGGATGAATGGGGAATTAAAGCAGTTACTGGAAAAATCATCCAGTCTCCTCAATTCTTGACTCCTACACTATCATTTTTGTCCAGGCCTGTTTCATGAGATTGTTTTTTAAAATAATTCTGTTGAACCACAATTCAAAAGCATTGTCTGATTTTCATTGGTTAATTTTCATAGAATTTTTATTTATTACCACTTTTGTCCGATTCAAGTTATTTCTGTGACCACTGTGGGTTTTTCTTTCATTAATAGAGGGGTACCAACAATTTTGTCCACGTGTGTATATCTACACTGAAGGGAGGTAAGGCCCCGAAGCCAGGTGGGTTTGGGCCTGAATTTTTTTTAAAAATTTGTAAGATGCTGGTTGGCCCACTAACAGACATGTATTTAGATTCATTTCATGAGAAGTTAACAATCTGTCAATCCTTTCCGTGTCTGGGCCAGGTGAGGTTTCCCGTCTTGAGTGACTAAGTAATGCCAGGCTATTTCTAGTCTTGTCATCTACAGGTTACTGTTACTTTATCAAACTGTGAAAAGAGGCTTATGATAGTGATGATTCCCACATTGGGGTGTTTCCAGTGGCTCAGGAGGTAGAGCAGGTCATCCAATAACCGGATGGTCGGGGGTTCGAATCCCACTCTCTCCAGATATCCTGCTGTTGTGTCCCTGGGCAAGACACTTTACCCCCAATTGCTCCTGGTAGGTCTGGATAGCGCCATGTCTGGCCGCTATCAGTGTGTGAATGGGTGGACAGCAGGATCTGTAAAGCGCTTAGGTCATCTAGAGATGAGAATAAAAGAGCTATATAAGTGAATGGTCCATTTAACAAAGGCTTCCTCCCCCATACATTAAATCTTGCAAATATCTCTGTCATTTTGAAAAAGGATTAACCAGCTGATATATGTGGCTCTTACAGGCCTATCAGTCTGACACCAGTGGATAGCAAGGTGCTTTCGAAAGTTCTTGCTCGACGGTTACAAGATGGACTTCCAACCCTTATTAATCCTGACCTGACAGGCTTCATACCGGGCTGCTTCTCATCCAGTAATAGGAGAAGGCTCTTGAATATGGTTCAGTTCTCCTTTGAGAAGCAACAGAAAGCTTTGGCCAATTCTCTTGATGCTGAGAAGGCATTTGATTGGGTTGAGTGGGACAACCTCTTCAATATTCCTACAAATATTTGGACTTGGGGGAGCTTTCTTAAATGGATCCAGACCATATACCACTCTCCAACAGCTACGGTTATAACTAATGGTTGGTGCTCTGAACCCTTTCCTTTAGCCAGAGGTGTTCGCCAGGGCTTAGCCCACTCTTCTTTACCTTAGCATTAGAACAATTAGCTGAAAGCATACGCTTACATGCTGAGGTCAAGGGAGTACTGATGAGGGACATGAAGCAGAAAATTGCTCTATACGATGATGATATTTTTTATTTTTGACATCACCTAAACAATCAATCCCTGCTATTCTTGAAATTTTTACCAAATTCAGTTTTATATCTGGCTATAAAATCAACCTTAATAAATCTGAAGCTATGCCACTGGGAGCCCTGAATATATCTGATGTTACAGGTGATTTTCCTTTCAAGTGGGCAGCTAATGGCTTTTTATATCTTGGAATAAAAGTGTCCCCAGATTTGAACGATATGTGGAAACTGAACGTCACCCCAATCTGCACACAAATTAAAAAAAAGATTTAGAATGGTGGCATAACCTCCCGCTATCCATGATGGGTCAAATCAGTCTCATTAAAATAAATGTTCTCCCTCACCTTTTGTGTCCTGTACAGATGCTTCCTTTGTATACAGTGGGGCAAAAAAGTATTTAGTCAGCCACCAGTTGTGCAAGTTCTCCCACTTAAAAGATGAGAGAGGTCTCCAATTTTCATCATAGGTATACCTCAACTATGAGAGACAAAATGAGAAAAAACAAATCCAGAAAATCACATTGAATGGTTTTTAATGAATTAATTTGTAAATTCCTCTGTAAAATAAGTATTTGGTCAATAACAAAAGTTTATCTCAGTACTTTGTTATATACCCTTCGCTGGCAATGACAGAGGTCAAACGTTTTCTGTAAGTCTTCACAAGGTTTTCACACACTGTTGCTGGTATTTTGGCCCATTCCTTCATGCAGATCTCCTCTAGAGCAGTGATGTTTTGGGGCTGTCGCTGGGCAACACGGACTTTCAACTCCCTCTGAAGTTTTTCTATGGGGTTGAGATCTAGAGACTGGCTAGGCCACTCCAGGACCTTGAAATGCTTCTCACGAAGCCACTCCTTCGTTGCCCGGGTGGTGTGTTTGGGATCATTGTCATGCTGAAAGATCCAGCCACGTTTCATCTTCAATGCCCTTGCTGATGAAAGGAGGTTTTCACTCAAAATCTCACAATACATGGCCCCATTCATTCTTTCCTTTACACGGATCAGTTGTCCTGGTCCCTTTGCAGAAAAACAGTCCCAAAGCATGATGTTTCCACACCCATGTTTCACAGTAGGTATGGTGTTCTTTCTCCTCCAAACACGACAAGTTGAGTTTTTACCAAAAAGTTCTATTTTGGTTTCATCTGACCATATGACATTCTCCCAATCCTCTTCTGGATCATCCAAATGCTCTCTAGCAAACTTCAGACGGGCCTGGACATGTACTGGCTTAAGCAGGGGGACACATCTGGCACTGCAGGATTTGAGTCCCTGGCAGCGTAGTGTGTTACTGATGGTAGCCTTTGTTACTTTGGTCCCAGCTCTCTCCAGGTCATTCACTAGGTCCCCCCCATGTGGTTCTGGGATTTTTGCTCACCGTTCTCGTGATCATTTTGACCTCACAGGGTGAGATCTTGTGTGGAGCCCCAGATTGAGGGAGATTATCAGTGGTCTTGTATGTCTTCCATTTTCTAATAATTGCTCCCACAGTTGATTTCTTCACACCAAGCTGCTAACCTACTGCAGATTCAGTCTTCCCAGCCTGGTGCAGGTCTACAATTTTGTTTCTGGTGTCCTTTGACAGCTCTTTGGTCTTGGCCATAGTGGAGTTTGGAGTCTGACTGTTTGAGGTTGTGGACAGGTGTCTTTTATACTGATAATGAGTTCAAACAGGTGCCATTAATACAGGTAATGAGTGGAGGACAGAGGAGCCTCTTAAAGAAGAAGTTACAGGTGTGTGAGAGCCAGAAATCTGGCTTGTTTGTCGGTGACCAAATACTTATTTTACTGAGGAATTTACCAATTAATTCATTAAAAATCCTTCAATGTGATTTTCTGGATTTTTTTCCCCTCATTTTGTCTCTCATAGTTGAGGTATACCTATGATGAAAATTGGAGACCTCTCATCTTTTAAGTGGGAGAACTTGCACAATTGGTGGCTGACTAAATACTTTTTTGCCCCACTGTATATCTAAAAAATGTAATTGGGATTTAGAAAAGGCACCTGCATCTTGCATTGCAAAAAAACAAGGCAGAAGTTAAGGATACTGCAACTACATCCAGATATGGGTGGCCTCTCAGTACCCAATATAATTTTTTACAACTAGGCCTGCCATGCTCATCATTTCTGCCTGTAGTTACATACATATCTCAGGAGGGAGACTTGCACTAATTCATGGGCATACTCTCCACTCTCTCTCTGGGGGCTGATCACTTGTGATGCAACCAAAATATCACCAACAGTTAAGAAGAATCTTATTATTTACAACAGTAAATCATCTGAGCTCTGGAGTGATTTAGTAAAATGTATGGGAAGGAGAAATACCAAATCTCTGCTCTCCCCTGTGACTCAAAATCCAGACTTTCCTGCTGGTATTGGTCCTTCTGTATTCTCTTCCTGGCGCAGTTTAGGAATACAGTACAGTACATGTAATTGGTGACTTAATTAAAGATGACACTTTAATGTCCTTCCAACAACTACAAGCAACATTTAATGTCCCCCAACAACATTTCTTTGCGTATTTGCAACTGAAACACTTTATATCCTCCCACGTCAGCTCCGGACCCATTGATAATGATGTGGAGAGATTGCTTGGGCAGTGCAAAAATGGAAGACATCTCATAGCATTATTTTATTCACTTCTCGAATCCTCTGGTACATATTTGTTACCAAATATTGCTTGGAAACGGGAAAAAGATTTAGGCACTCAATATATAGATGACGATTGGCAAACAGCTTTATGCCTGATTAAATCTACATTTACATGCAACAGGTTAAGGGAAACTAAGTCTAAAAAAATTCACAGACTTCATATAACCCCTGTTACCTTACATAAAATCAATCGCTCTCTTTCCCCTCTGTGTAGTAAATGTAATTCGGAGAGGGGAACATGTTTTCACTGTTTTTGGGAGTGCAAGAAGATTTCCAGATTTTGGACAAATATTTCATCTGAGATTAGTGGAATCTTAAAATTAAAAATTATTTAAGATCCAGGTGTCATCCTTCTCAGCCTTCCCTCTCAGGAACTGAAAATTCCTGCTACATATTACAAGCTCCTTGAGAAACTGCTCTTGATTGCCCAGAAATGTATTTTGCATAAATGGATAAAAGAACTCCCCCCTAGTATCGCCCTTTGGTATAAGGAGGTGTTTAACCCCTTGCACTCTGGTAAATTTCCCCAAAAACGCCAAAAAATAATGTACCCAAAGTAAATCAAAAGCTGTTCTTCAACCCTTTGCAGCATCTTCATGGGGTTGGTCTCATTTAAAAGAAAACACTTTGAATTTTTTGGCAAAACAGTCATAATCTTTCTAAGTGCTCCTGCCACTGAGTAACAGTCATCTAAACATACTGAACTTGAAGAAAATAAATTTCGCCTGGGTGTTTTTTGGATACAAATGCTTGCAAATAACACACAGCTTCAGATCCGGGCTGGAAAATGCAACAGAAATGTACAACCAAGTGTTATCCAGCTGAGGTCAAAATTTTGTAACAATACCACAAAAAATGAATATATTACACAGCTTTGTTCTCAGGTAGTTCCCAGGCGTTTTTGAACTGTGCCAAATTGTGCCAAATGGCACAGTTTGGAAAAAAGTCTGTAACTTTTGAATGATTCAATATAGAAGCTTCATCTTGGGCTCTAATGAAAGGTGACACTCAGGGCTGTGTGTGTTTGGGGGGGGGGGTTGTTTATTCATTCATTCATGAATGAATGAACAAACAAGCCCCCACATACAAAGAAGCATGCCACGTAAAAAATGTGTGGCTTTTTTTTTTTTTTACAAGAAAAAATAACCTACAGTGCACTAAAAATTATTCTAAAATATTTGTAATGTAGAAGATAACAACTGCACCCCCCCCGCTACAGAGGACGGACATCGGCCATCGCTACATGACGGAACAGTCATGTGGCGATCGCGGCGAACAGTCCCCGCAGTCGCTACAGAAGAGTAGCGGGGGGGGGGCGTTCACGGTCCGGACGCGGCGCACAAACCGTGTACCACGGTGCACGGACTTCGGACTTCGTGCGCCGCGGTCTACTACGCACAGCTGTAATTTACCGATCGGTCAAAAGTCATTTTTGATTACAATTTTCAGGGATAAAGAATAATTTAGCTTATAACACTTACCTGTTCACAACAGCAGTGTAGCTGGCGAACTTCTCTTCCTCATTGTCAGATGAACATGAAGCTGGTCCGCTTCTTACGGACTCGTGGTTCTGGTCACGCGACCCGGTCAAAACATAATTCCATTATTGCGGTTTTGCACTTCCATGATTGCGGTTTTGGCTAATGATTTTTCAAAACAAATAACAATAGTAATAAAAAAAGACTGGCGAACGCGTGTGTGTCACCCAGCCTTCGTCGTTGGCCTCCGTTGGTCTATGATGACCATGGAAGAGAATCCTAACGTCTACTCTGCTGGGACAGCACCGCCTGTGGCTGAACAGGCCGATGCGCGAATGGCAGTCCCTGTCACAGGTCGCACTTGTGGGTGGTCTCCGTCCTGCTGGGTCTGTGGCGGTTCTTCCTACGGGTCCTTTTTTCATCTGCTGCAGCAGTCAGTCTCTCTTCATCTAGCCTTACACAAAACAGCTTTCGAACTTCTGTCCTTCAATTGGCTGGCTGTATTCCCAGCCGTTGGTAGGCGGGTCCTTCTTGCTAGATTTTCAGTCATTGGTTCTTCAAGGTTTCAGAAACCCAATTCAAGGCTCTTATTAGTCGAATGAGAGGTCAATCACATCTAATCTGTTCGCGGCTGCGTCTATAGTGGAAGAACGGAAATGCAGCTTTTTTTTCAGTGCGCTCTAGGACGCAGAGACGTGCCCGCCCGCAGTACACCAGAGTGCAAGAGCTTAATATACTCCCCATGAGAGATTACATGCAGTTATGGAGGGGAAAGAGGAGCACTTTTTAAAGATTTGGACTCTCTTCTTAAACTATCTGCCTGATGACCTAAAGGTTTTACTTCTGAAACGAGAGCACTTTCCTGAAGGAAGACCTCCTTTAATGACCTCCTCATGGGGGTGATTTCTTGGACTGGGACTTTGTTGCTAGATTTCTTGTCTGTTTTCTGTGCTTTCAGCTGTGGACATGTCACTAGTGCGTCTGTTATCTGTTTTAACTAACTAACTAACTAACCTGCACTTATATAGCGCTTTTCTAGTCACAAAGACCACTCAAAGCGCTTTCATTAATACTAACCCTCTATTCTAAGGGCCTATAGGAAACGGATATCTAGGGACAATTTAGAACAGCCAATTAACCTAGCATGCATGTTTTTGGCATGTGGGAGGAAACCGGAGAAATCCCGGAGTAAACCCACGCAACACGGGGAGAACATGCAAACTCCACACAGATCACTGTTGGTCGGGGGCTGGGATCGAACCCACGATCCCACGATCCCCACAATCCCCCGGCCAAGGGTAAACTGTGCTGCCGCAGTGCTAACCACTGCGCCACCGTGCACCGTTTTCTGCTTTTACATAGGGTGGCTGTCTGTGGGCGGGGTGGGAGGGTATGGGTCTGTTCTGTTGTTGATTTGTCTGTATGTTTATATTGTTTAAATTCAGTAAAAATGTGTTTAATAAAGAATTAACAAATAAAACACTGCATCAACAGGGTAAAAAAGAGTACAGGTACATAAATTAATGAATATGACATTTTTTTAGGATCTGTTTCTGCTTCATTCCCCTTTAGCGGTGTATTATGTAATTGTAAGACTCGGTTGATCAAGTGTTTGTGATTCTGAACAAATGCTGGATTTCCGGTTTAAGACACGTACTGCTCTGTTAGGGCTTCTTTACACAGCATGGAGATCATTGACAGCCTGGGCCATTTTTTGATCTTTAGGTTGATTTGGATGATGCTTGTGTGTTTTGGACAGTCAAAATTTTTGAGGAGACCACATACCAAACGGATGTGGCAGGGAGTTTGGGCGCTGACGGACTATAAGTCTAGGCAGGGGGTCGATGATGACGACGCTTCGCTTCCAGACAGGCCCAACAACTTCTTTGTACGTTTTGAAGCATCAAACCCGACAATCAGAGGGAGGGCTGGCCCATCTCCACCATCGGTTGGGCCAGCTATCACCATCAACGCAGCGGACACACGGAGGACCCTAATCAGGGTCAACCCACGTAAAGCTGCAGGTCCGGACAACATCCCGGGACGTGTGCTCAGAGACTGCACAAGCGAGTTGGCGAATGTCCTGACTGACATTTATAACATCTTCCTGAGTCAGGCCATCGTTCCCAGATGATTAAGACCTCTACCATAGCACCAGTGGCAAAGAAACCAATTGTGTCCTGTATGAATGACTATCGTCCTGTTGCACTGACACCAATTGTGACGAAGTGTTTTGAACAGCTTGTCAAACCACACATCACAGCCTGCCTCCCTGCATCACATGACCTGCTCCAGTTTGCATATCGTTCAAACCGCTCCACGGAGGATGCTATAGTCACCACCCTGCACTCTGTCATCATCCACCTGGATCAGAAAGACACCTACGCCAGACTCCTGTACATTGATTTCAGTTCAGCATTCAACACCATTATTCCCCAGAGACTGATGGAGAAATTACTCCTTCTTGGTCTGAACACCGCCTATGTCTCTGGATCCTGGATTTCCTGACTGAGAGACCTCAGTCTGTCCATGTTGGAAATAACATCTCCAACTCTATCACGCTGCGCACCGGATCCCCTCAAGGCTGTGTACTCAGTCCACTGTTGTTTACACTTCTAACACATGACTGTGTAACCAGACACGAGGGGAACCAGATTATTAAGTTTGCAGACAACACCACAGTGGTGGGACTTATTCAGAGGGATGAGGAATCAATGTACAGGGAAGAAGTTAGAGACCTGGAGGGCTGGTGCAGGGAGAACAATCTGGTGCTCAACGTGGACAAAACGAAGGAGATGATTATCGACTTCTGGCGGTCACAGCCTGAACACGTCCCTCTCAGCATTGGCGGCCGTTTAGTGGAGAGAGTGGAGAACATCAAGTTCCTTGGAGTGCAGATCTCACAGGACCTGACCTGGAGCAAGAATTCCTTGGGGATCTGGAAGCACGCCCAGCAGAGACTGCACTTCTAACTCAAACAGGCCTCTCTCCCCATCTGCATCCTCAGGACCTTCTGCAGAGGTGTGGTAGAGAGTGTTCTGATGTACTGCATTGCAACATGGTACTCCAGCTGCAGTATGTCAGACAAAAAAGCCCTGCAGAGGATAGTTAAGGGAACTGAGAGGGTAATTGGAGTTTCTTTCCCCTCTGTCCAAGAACTTTTTCAGAACCGTTGTAGGAGCAGGGCACTGAACATTGTCAAGGACCACTCTCACCCTCTGAATAAACACTTTGAACTTCTGCCATCTGGCAAACGATTCCGGAGCATCAGAGGCAGAACCACCAGACTGACTAACAGCTTCCTTCCGCAAGCTGTTAGGATGCTGAACAGTTGATCTGGAATCTCTCATACATACTACTGCACCTGTGGACATTATGTATATTATTTGTATATTATAGTTCTGGTTAGTTTTCAAGTATGTCTCAGGGATGTGTGAATGGCTGTGTTGGGGGGGTGAGGGTGTGCGTGAGTGTGTCTTAAATTATGTTCTTTTTACTTATATGGATGCCGAGAGAAACGCAATTTCATCTTGCCTGCACTACAGTTGTATGTGACAGCAAGATAACAATAAAGGTTGATTTGATTTGATTTGATTTCGATTTGATTTGTGACATTGAAAATTATCAATAGATCAAAAAATTGTTCAATCTCTCAGTGGTCTCTAACTCTATGTAAAGGCGGTGTTATAAACTGAAGACTCTTCACACCTATTAAAAGACCAGTAGCAAACTCTTCAGCCTCGTTTTTGTTCAGTGCTCTGGATCTCCTTCCTTCTCTGATAAATCTTGCTGAAGTTTCCTTCTTTTCCCTGAAAAATAAAAAAAACACACTGAAACAAAAGATGACATAGGAACAAACAACAGGTTATTTACCTTTTTTAATTACAGTTTTATTTTACATACTGTATACAGTAGGGGTGAGTTCAAAAGGTCGATGCTCCGATTCAAATTGATTCATGTTTGACTGAGCCAATATTAAGCCACAAAATCCATGGATTTACCTTTTAATATAATGCTTTTACGTCTGTGAAACACAAAATGCAAGTGGTCCTTGATTGTTCAATCACCCGAAAGTTCCCCGCGCTGCATGCTCACAGCTTTACTTCCGTGCTTAGTGACCTAAATTGCCGATGTGTGCGATAACATCTCTTAATTCATCAACAAAGGTCACCACAAAAGACTTATCAGCAGTTTCCAAATATTTTTCATAAAGAGGGGATAAACTGTTCTGTACTATGTGCAGGGTTGTGTTGGAACACAAAAGTCAGCGATTGATAAACACTTTTCAAATGAAAAACACACAGAGAATGGCTGAAACTTGTGGACAACCGACCTGACACAGAGGGAGACTGTTAGAGCTGCTAAGAGAGGAAGTAAAATATTGTGTGTGTTTTTTTAACATTTGGATCAAAAATTAATAATTCAACCTGTATGATGGTATTTTCTATTACAAATTATGCATACAGTAGTTAACTGTTGGTTATGAGCTGTAAAAACAGTGCATCCAGAAAATATTCATAGCGCTTCACTTTTTCCACATTTTGTTATGTTACCAGCCTTATTCCAAAAGGGATTAAATTCATTTCTTTCCTCAAAATTCTACACATAACATCCCATAATGACAACATGAATTTTTTTTAAATTTTTTAAAGATTTTTGCAAATGTATAAAAACTAAAAACTAAGACATCACATGTACATAAGTATTCACAGCCTTTGCCATGAAGCTCAAAACTGAGCTCAGGTGCATCATGTTTCCACTGATCACCCTTGAGATGTTTCTACAGCTTAATTGGAGTCCACCTGTGGTAAATTCAGTTGATTTGTCATGATTTGGAAAGGCACACACCTGTCTATATAAGGTCCCACAGTTGACAGTGCATGTCAGAGCATAAACCAAGCATGAAGTCAAAGGAATTGTCTGTAGACTTCTGAAACAGGATTGTCTCGAGGCACAAATCTGGGGAAGGGTACAAAAAAATTTCTGCTGCTTTGAAGGTCCCAATGAGCAGAGTGGCCTCTATCATCCATCATTCGAAGAAGTTTAAAACCACCAGTACTCTTCCAAGAGCTGGTTGGCCATCTAAGCTGAGTGGTCGGGGTAGAAGGGCCTTAGTCAGGGAATTGACCAAGAACCCAATGGTCACTCTGTCAGAGCTCCAGCATTGTTCTGTGAAGACAGAAGAACCTTCCAGAAGGACAACCATCTCTGCAGCAATCCACCAATAAGGCCTGTATAGTAGAGTTGCAAGACAGAAGCCACTTCTTAGTAAAAGGCGCATGGCAGCCCACCTGGAGTTTGCCGACAGGTACCTGAAGGACTCTCAGACCATGAGAAACAAAATTCTCTGGTCTGAGGAGACAAAGATTTGACTCTTAGGCGTGAATGCCAGGTGTCATGTTTGGAAGAAACAGGGCACTGTTCATAACCACGCCAGTGGTGGTGGCAGCATCATGCTGTGGGGATGTTTTTCAGCAGCAGGAACTGTGAGACTAGTCAGGATAGAGGGAAAGATGAATGCAGCAATGTACAGAGACATCCTGGATGTAAACCTGCTCCAGAGCACTCTTGACCTCAGACTGGGGCGACAGTTCATCTTTCAGCAGGACAACGACCCTAAGCACACAGCCAAGATATCAAAGGAGTGGCTTCAGGAAAACTCTGTGAATGTCCTTGAGTTGCTGATAGAAAAATTCCATATTATTATTCTTATATTATTCTTATATTATTCCATGACTTTCCTATCTCAAGTCTGATGTTTATATGTGCATTCCATGTAGCATAAGTTCATATATTCCTTTGTATCATTCTTTCATATTATACAGTATGTCTGATATATTTTTGGTGTGTTTCTGTGAACAATTATTCTCTATCTGTGGCCTTCAGTGGATGTGCGTGTGAGTGCTAAGAATGCAGGTCAGCAGAGACGTAAAAGATGACCTAGGATAATCTTTTTGTTTTTTAACCTGCTCTGCTACATTTCTGTGACCAGAGGAATGTGCTAAAACTTCCAGTTTGGATGGATTAGATTTATAGACACTTAGTCTCCAGGAGACGTCTCTGAGAGATGCCACAAGGACGTCTCCTCCTTTGTTTATATATCCTGAAGAGCTATAAATACCAAACTCAGAAATGTATGGTCAAAGATCTGGTGTGTGTGGACTGAGGGCTACGCCCATGTAATCTCTCCCCCAGTAGCCATGGAGTAAATAAATATACTTACATTCAAATATTCCACCTGATTTTTCACTCAGAATGATTATGCTGAAAATTATTCTATCATTTGGCGCTCTGAGCAAGGGACCTAGATAACTCCGTCCTTCCGGTCCCTCTACCTGATTTCAGTGAGTGCACAGCTGACGAAAGACCTTCCCAGGCTGAGTACAAGACTCAGTGTTACTGCAGTGAGGGCATTTCAGAACCGAGGCGCTAAAACGGACTGGGTGACAGGTCCAAGAACTCTAAAGGTGGCTTTCGTGTGAGTACATTTATTTCTTGTGTAAAAAGGTTGTGTTCCCTGGGATGAGTGACTCCCCGAGAGTAAAATGTTGTGCTTACTACTTGACACTGCAAGGTCTTGGTACGTTTCTGCTCGCCTTAGCCGTGGTTCGATTTGATCCGGTTTTCAGTTTGGAGCAGTTCGCGTTTCGATGAGGTGAATGCTTAGCTGTGTTGTCCGCATGGGATCAGTGCAAGAGATTCCAATATTGTTGCAAAGTGAGCACTGATGTATTAATCTGTGCGAAATTCTTCAACAATATTGCTGTGAGCACTGATATACTAATCGGTGCAAGAGACTCCATTAATTTTGCAGTGAGCATTGACTTACGAATCGGTGCAAGATTCTTCAATTTAATTGGAGTGAGCACTGATTAAAGTGACCGGTATAAGGAGGGTTAACCTTTAAGTAATAGTGCTGGTTTAAAAATTGCTGCAGTTTTGTTTGTCTGTCTGGTTGTTCTGTGTTATATGGTTTGTCCATTGTTTTTCTGGTTATTGTGGAGTGTAAAGGGATGGTCATGTGATTATTGGCTCACTGGGTGATAATGAAAATTGTGGGAGCTTGCAAGTAATACTTTTGGGTAAGAAATTGAATTGTGTTTTCAGAGCGGTAGACAAAAAGTTGACATGAGAATGTGGGGTTGCCAGATTTGTTTTTACAAGTACTTTGGGAGTGTTTTTTTAACTTTGGGCTGCCATTTCATGCTTGTTTTAAGGTTGTCTTACTGTTTGTGTGTGTGACAAGCTGCCCAAAAGTGACCTTGAAGAGATAAAGGGAGAGAGCTGCGTGTGTGTATGTGTGGGCCCTTGCGTCTGATAGTGAGTGAGTGAGAAGAGGGAAAAAAATATTTATGGGCATTTTTGTAAAGCTTGGGAGTTTTTTACAGTTACTTTTTGCGGGTTTTCAAATCTAATGTTGCGTAACTGGTAAATATTCTCATATTTTTAAAGCCAAAATTTTCAATTACCAATTTTTTTTTTCTTATTTTGGGTTTTTACTTTTATCTTTTGGGACACCTGAGGGCAGATTAACAACATTGGGCTATTCTTATTCAATTTAATTATTTATTTATTTATTTTTTAAGTATCAGTGTCATTTTTATTAACTCATTTGCATTATCTCCCTGACCTAGGGATAACAATCTTATTTTTCTTTAATTTGTTGAAAATCAGTCATGCATGCTCAATTTTTAGGTTGTTTTTTTTTTTTTTTTTTTTTTTTGCATGCTTTGAAATTTGAGTTTACTTCTGTGAATTTTGGTTTGATTATTGTTCGCACCTGAGCTGACTGATTTAATCAGCAGGAAGGAGCCAATCAGTGAGATCCTGCTGCAAATTTTTCGCCGGTGGGATCTATTAAAGGATGGTGCAGGACTGATATAGTAGGACAAAAAAGGATAGAAGGAGAACAGAGAGAAGGACAGAGGAGGGGTACGCTTGGGCGGAGCACCCGGGAGGGAGTGCTTGAAGGGGAACGCTTGGACAAGACACTTGGAGGTTAAAGAGGGAAAAAGGGCAGAGGAAACAAGGGAAGGAGCAGACAAAGGAAAAACAGAACAAAAAATGGAAGGAAAGAAGAGAGTGAGGGATGCACAGGAGAACATGCAGATTGGATCAAGATGGATGGATGGATGGATTGACTGACTGATGGACCAGGCAAGGTGGAAGGAGAGGATGTAGAAGGGAGGCTCATGTGAGTAGGATGGTATGAATGCAGCAGGTGCTGGGATTGGCGATGGCGACTTCGGACTGAAGAGGCCGCGAGGACGCCAGAGGGTCAGCCGGAGGAGACGCAGCTGTGTGGAAAAAAAAGCTCGTACACAGATAAGTGGAAGGAATGTGCTTATTTCTGTGTGCATGTGAATGATTATCAGCCACCTGATGTATTTGTGGGGCTGAGTTTGTGCTGCTGTGTGCTGCAGGTAATCCAGGACAATGGAACCCCAGGAGCCTGCCCCTCTCCTCTCCTCCTGCCTGCTTCTTTTCCCCTGGTGTCAGAATTTCCCACCAGGGATGCGTACCAAGTGCTACGGACGAGCCCTGATGAACAGCACGTCGTGTTGGGACCGGTGAGGATGGCAGCGTTCGATAGTGCTCCGATGGATAGCGGACACGCACCAGCCCCGTTGTAAAACACGTCAAAGCTTCTTTTTCTGCCTGTTTAATGTAAGGGGTAACTTCTATTTTAGATCAGTTGGACAAATGATAAAAAAGGACGAAGTTGTCACACAGTGCGAGGGGAAAATTCTGAATAGAAAAAATGCATCATCAAGATGCACTGAGAATGGCTTTAGAATCAAATCAGAGTTCTGAATTGTTATGAAATCATGAGATGCCTAAAGATTCTCACACCAAGTTCAGACCTCGGCTGGGTAGGAGGACTGACTTATTGGACCTCTTGCAGTTTTAGTTGGCGACCCCTGGCCTACCAGAGTAAAAGTATCAACATTGGAGAGTAAACTAGTTTGAAAATGAGACTTGACAGTCACCTGGATACAGAAGGACTGGGTGCTCTGCAGCTGAATTGGAGTGTTGAAGTTTTTTAACCATAGACTCCTGCCACGGACATGCTAACAAGGCTAGCAAGCTAGCAGTGTAAATAATCCATCATCCAGGTGAAATTTTGGAGGCAGCAACAATTTTTTCAGGTGAGACCCCGCCAGATAATGTAAAACTAAGCATGACAGTGTTTTGGGGACTTTCACAGCAGGTTGAACACAGCTGCAGAAGTTATAAAGGCAACTTCACCTGTTTGCAAATCACTCAGACCATGAATTCAAGTCTATTTGTGTGTTTACATTGAGTTAAAATGTAATTGGGCCATGTAAAAAATTCACCCATTTGCATTTGATCTGAACACACCTTTACTCTGGATTGTTAATTTGACACTAAACACCCTTTGCACTAAAGAAAGCAGTTGTTATAACTTTGTGAAATCATAAGTTAAATAATAAAAATTGCATTATTGTAACTGATTTTGAGTCAGTTCTTTGTGCGATAATTTATGTTTTGACAAATGGTAAAATGGTAAATGGTGTTCACTTATATAGCGCTTTTATTCTCATCTCTTGATGACCAAAGCGCTTTACAGATCCTGCTATCCACCCATTCACGCACACATTCACACACTGATAGTGGCATCAGTGACAAAGATAGAGTGACAAAGATAGAGTATTCCTGCTACAATTTGCAGCATTAGGTCTAAGATTTTTTTTCCTGGCAAATAAAATAGCTATAAAAATGGCAACTTCCCCAAATGAATCTGGATCGGATCGAATCAGAATTCAATTGATTCAGAACCTCAAGAATCAGAATCGAATCGATTCTGGAAATTAGTAATGATTCCCAGCCCTAATATACAGTGCTTCCTCTGGCTTAAAGACTTTGGTGTGGTGGCAACTTTTTTTTTTGGGGGTGGGGGGGGTCAAGTGTGTATAAACATGAGAAAACACATTGATAATACTGTAGTAATTAACTCACACATACTTAAATTATATGATTTTTTAGAACACTCCTTGCCAACCAGACAACAGGAAGAACCTCCCATATTTTGAAATCTAAATGTTGGCAGGTTTAGTTTGTCTGAAGGCTATTAACGGATTTAAGTCACTGACTTTATGAATATTGGTCATAATTCTGGTCATTATAACTTGCCAGATACAGTACATAATAATGAACATAAATTATTTGATATTGCACTGGTTGGTGAAAAGACTACAGTCGCAGCACAGCAACAGAGTGGAAATTAATCTGCCAAATTAAGATTAATTTTGAAGCTGCAGCAGACAAAAGTGTGTCTCACAATTTCAAAAATATTGGCGCATCTAAGAGCAAGAAGAAAAAGAGCACATTTTTTTACTCACTCCCTCACGGAGTCTGCAGTGCTCTGACCTTCTCGGCTGCTGGAGGAAACTGTTTGGCGCAGTCCTTGTTCAGCTCTGTTCTGTGCTTGTTTCTATGGTTCTACGGCTTGTTTCTCATGGTTCCCGGTTCACCTCGCATTAACAGACACTTCTGCTCCTCTTGTTGTCCGCCACAGCTCCCTCCGAAAAAAAAAAACTTAACACACACATCGCACTGTTTTTTAAATATAAAATTATTGAGTGCTGACATGAAAAGATACAGTAAACTAATTAATGTTGGGTGTATTTTGCAACCTAGTTCATGAAAATAGAGGACAAGAACAGCAACCACTGAACTGGGGCTGCTCTGGGGCAGGTGTACTGTAGTGTGGCCGCCCACTGATCAGAGGATCAGTGGTTCAGTTCCCACTCTTTCTGCAGTCTGCATGTCAACGTGTCCTTGAGCAAGACACTGAATCCCCAATTGCTCCTGGTGGGTCAGGCCAGCGCCCGTGTGCATGACAGCTCCACTGCCATCAGTGTGTGTGTGTGTGTGTGTGTGTGTGTGTGTGTGTGTGTGTGTGTGTGTGTGTGAATGGGTGGACAGCAGGATCTGTAAAGCGCTTTGGTCATCCAGAGATGAGAAAAAAGCACTATATAAGTGAACACCATTTACTATTTACCATTTGAACTATATAGATCGGTGTAATCCAAGCAACCATTTATCTGCGCCAAGTTTGACATGGGCAACAAAATTAGAATACTTGTTAAAAAAATGCCAGTGACTTTTGTCTCATCAGTAGCGACCAGCATCAAAGCAATCAAGGTGTTCATGTATTTAGTACTTACTCAGACCTAGCCATCTTCCCCACTGTTTAAAAACACAAACATTTTTGCCTGCTTTTTCGGTGGTTCACGTCACGTGACATATTACCCTAATATAAAGATGATGGAAACACTGCGGATTCAGTTTTGTCTCTTGGACAGCAATGCTAAACACACTTGGCTAGCTGCAGGAATTGTCACAAGGGCAGCAGACTCCTGAACTCCCGATGCCACAAGTGACTGTTTTGACATGTGTTGTTCACTTGCGGAGTGACATCACTTCATTTATTTTCTTAGCAAAAAAAAAAAATATATATATATTATGTATAGAAACACACACAGTGGTGTGAAAAAGTGTTTGCCCCCTTCTTGATTTCTCTTTTTTTTTGGATGTTTGTCATACTTAAATTTTTCAGATCATCAAACAAATTTAAATAGACAAAGATAACACATGAAAACACAAAATGAAGTTGTTAAATGAAGGAGATTATTATTGAGGGGAAAAAAATCCAAACCTACATGGCCCTGTGTGAAAAAGTGATTGCCCCCTAAACCTAATAACTGGTTGGCTCCATTCTTAGCAGCAACAACTGCAACCAAGCATTTGCGTTAACTGGCAATGAGTCTTTTACAGTGCTGTAGAGGACTTGGCCTCTTGATGGCCACTCATCTTTGCAGAATTGTTGTATTTCAGTCACAGAGGGTTTTTGAGCATGAACCACCTTTTTATGGTCATGCCACAGCATCTCAATCGGATTCAGTTCAGGACTTTTACTAGGCCACTCCAAAGTCCTCCTTTTGTTCTTCTTAAGCCATTCAGAGGTGGACTTGCTGGTGTGTTTAGAAGATCATTGTCCTGCTGCAGAACCCAAATGCACGTCAGCTTGAGGTCACGAACAGATGGCCAGACATTCTCCTTCAGGATTTTTTGGTAGACAGCAGAATTCATGGTTCCATTTAACACAGCAAATCTTCCAGGTCCTGAAATCGCAAAACAGCCCCAGACCATCACACTACCACCACCATCTCCTGCCATTGGTATGATGTACCTTTTCCTACCGTGTTACTTTTACGCCGGATGTAATGGGACACACACCTTCCAAAACGTTCAACTTTTGTCTCGTCAGTCCACAGAGTATTTTCCCGAAAGACTTGGGGATCATCAAGACGTTTTCTGACAAAACTGAGCCGAGCCTTTATGTTCTTTTTGTTCAGCAGTTGCTTTCGTCTTGGAACTCTGCCATGCAGGCCATTTTTGCCCAGTTTCTTTCTTATGGTGGAGTCATGAACCCTGACCTTAACTGAAGCAAGTGAGGCCTGCAGTTCTTTGGATGTTGTTGTGGGGTCTTTTGTGTCCCCTTGGATGAGTCATCAATGTGCTCTTGGGGTAATTTTGGCCAGCCGGCCACTCCTGTGAAGGTTCACCACTCTTCCATGTTTTCACCATTTGTTGATAATGGCTCTCACTGTGGTTTGCTGGAGTCCCAAAGCTTTAGATATGACTTTATAACATTTTCCAAACTGATAGCTCTGAATAATGTTTCTCATTTGTTCCTGAATTTCTTTGGATTGCAGCATGGTGTCTAGCTTTTGAGGATCTTTGGGTCAACTTCACTTTTGTCAGGCAGGTCCTATTTACGTGAGTTCTTGATTGAGAAAAGATGTGACAGTAATTAGGCCTGGGTGTGTCTAGAGAAATTGAACTCAGCTTTCCAAAGATATGATAAACTACTGTTAATTTGTGTTTTAACGGGGGGGGGGGGGTGTCACGTTTTCACACAGGGCCATGTAGGTTTGGACTTTTTTTTACCCTTTTGTTTGATGATCTGAAACATTTAAGTGTGACAAACACAAAAAATGAGAAATCAGGAAGGGGCAAACACTTTTTCACACCACTGTGTGTGTGCGTGTGTGTGTGTGTGTGTTCCAGGTGTGGCAAACCTGTGGCTCTTTGACATCTCTTTTACGGCCTTTTTCTCTTTTTAAAATTGATTCCTGTGCAGCTACTTTTGAAAACTAATAGGTCTAAATTTTTCTTGTCATGTTGGCTGTTTTTGGCATGGTGGGGTGCCACACAGAAATGTTACCAGCGGAAACCTTGCATATATACATGAAAAAAATATGACCGCTACCCCAAATACCTGCTATAAGACTTAGTGGATTGTCTTTTCTCAGAACTAGCCTCCAACCCTCTCCATCTAGGTCTTCTAACTCCCATTGGCATCAAGTCTTCTCTGAAGTCTTCCTCTCCTTCTCGTCCCTCCAGTCTGTCACAGTGTCTGAGAAGTCTGGATGGCTCAACTTCGTCAAGGTGCAGAGGTCTGAGGTCCCCGTTACAATCATCCCTTTTAGTGTCTGCAACTCTTTGAGAGGACAAACACTGATGGGGATGACAAGCCAGCTGGAGGGGGGAGAAATATTTTAATAAATTATTTCTTAAAGGGGTTTATACTTTTTCAGTTGGCAATGAATGTGGTGAAAGTAACAAGAACTTTACAGGTAAAAATAATATAACTGTTTCTGGCAGAAGGTGGCACCTTTATTACAATTCTCCACCTCTCATCACTCTATATATAATTCTCTCTCTCTCTCTCTCTCTCTCTCTCTCTCTCGTGCGCATGCGTGGGCGTTTGTGGGAGCAGGGGTGTGGAGTGGTGTCGAGTGAGTACTTTAAACTTTGTATTTTCTAACTTTTTCTCTATCTTGTGTGTTTGAGGTGTGTGTGTTTAATATAGTGGGTTGAGTGTGTGTGTGCTGGGGTGTGAGTGTTGGAGTGAGTGTGTCGGGGAACGGTAGCTTCTGCTGCTGGTTTTTCCCAGCCGGCATCATGCCGGTGATTGATGGTGGTGTGGAGTTTGAGCGCTTAACCCGGCGTCATGGTGTGAGAATCCTCCCGACAGTTCCCTGTTCTGTGGAGGAGGCCAGCCTCGCTGTAGGACAGGTGGTTGGGCATGGCAGCATAAAATCAGCATCGAGGATGAACAGCGCAATTGTGATCTTTCTGGATTCGACTGAGAAAGCTGATCAGGTGGTGGCACAGGGAGTGGTCATAGGTGACACTTTTACTCCCGTTTTACCGCTGGCGAATCCGTCTAGGAGGATCACCATCTCAAACGCTCCTCCTTTCGTTAAAAATGATCAGCTGATTAGAGAGTTGTCCCGTTTTGGCCAGGTTGTGTCCCCTATCAGAATGGTCTCTCTAGGTAGTAAATCACCCCTGCTGAAGCATGTTGTATGTCATAGGAGGCAGTGTTTCATGGTGTTGAAAGACAGCTCTGCTGAACTGAACGCGTCTTTTAATTTCAGGATTGATGGCTTTAGCTACTTGGTGTTTGCAACATCTGAAACCATGAAGTGTTTTGCGTGTGGCGGAGAAGGCCATCTTATTAGGTCATGTCCTGAAAAGGCGAACACAAAGAGCACTGGCGGTAAGAAAGGTGACGCCGCTGTTTCTGGTGGTCCGGAGGGTAGCGCTACATGTGGTGCGGCGGATGCCGCTGCGGCGCCCGCTTCTGCTGGGGCGGTCGTGGCCGCGACTGCGGCCGCATCCGCGTCCGCGGCCGCGTCCGCTTCTACTTCTGCGGGGGCGGCCGCGGCCGCCTCTGCTGGGGTGGCCGCGGCGGGCGCGGTAGTTGTCCCCCCAAACAGTGATGGTGGGGAATTTCTGTCTGGCGGCAGCTCTGATCATTGTGACGAGCCTGTCGCCCGGGGTAGACAGGTGGAGGGTGTAAGTAAAAGTGCAGTTAAACGAAGGAACGTGAATGAACAGACTTTGCAGGCGGGGGAGGAGCGGTTTGAGGCTGTAGCGGACACACAGAGCAAACACTGCATGACAAACGTTGCGTTTCATGAAGAAATGCAGGAATGTAGTTTTGTTGAAGAGGATCCTTTTAAAGCTGCACAAAAAAGGAAAAGTGCGGAAAACTTGCAGAGCTCTGCTAAATCTAGTAGGGTTGGGAATTTAGATTTACTGAATGAGAGCGCTTCTGACGAAAGTGGAGATGAGTCTGAACTGATGCAGACGCAGACGCAGGAGGAGCAAAGCTCCTATTGTTTTGCTAAAATTAGACAATTTCTCCAGGTGACTAAGGGGAGCAGAGCTGTGAAAGTGGAAAATTACTTTCCAGATCTGGAGTTATTTGTGGCATCAGCTCGCAAGCTGATGAAACCGAATGATGGGAATGAGACTTTTACTGATCAGGAAATTTTTCGTTTAAAGAAACTGGTTGTCAAACTGAAATCACAAATTACTAACAGTCATGTTGACTCTTAGTTTGTTTCTTCCCTTTTATGCTATGTGTGTGTTTTTTTACTGTACCTTATTTTTATCCTTTTTAATGCCCCACCTTAGAATTGGCACTCTTAATATAAACGGGGCCAGGGATGATGTAAAAAGGGCCTCTTTATACAAGCTTTTTAATTTAAAGGCACTTGACGTGCTGATGGTCCAGGAGACTCACAGCACTGTAGACATTGAGTGCCAGTGGAGAAAAGAGTGGGATGGCTGCATTTTTTTTAGCCACAAATCCAATAATAGTGGAGGGGTGGCTGTACTTTTCTCTCGGGGTTGTGTGCCTGTCTCTTATGAGGTAGAAGAGGTGGTGAAAGGACATGTACTCTTGCTAAAGGTACAGCTTGAAAATGTAAACTTGGTTCTTATAAACGTGTATGTGCCAACCCAGAGAGCAGAAAGGATCAGGGTCTTTAATATGCTATCAGATACGGTTAGATCCTGTAATCCAAATAGTTTTTTATTTCTGGGGGGTGATTTTAACTGTACATTAAACCACAGACTGGACAGGAACCATCAGGAACCTCACCCTGCTTCTGCCAATAGGCTGAGGGAACTAGTGAAGGCGCATGAAATGGCCGATGTGTGGAGATCACATCATGGGGACCAGAGGCAGTACACCTGGAGCCATGCTAAAGATAACCTCTTATCTATGGCTAGGTTAGACCGTTTCTATGGTTTTAAACACCAAATGAGTGTTTTTAAAAATAGTTGTATCTGTCCTGTTGGTTTCACTGATCACTGCCTGCTGATTTGTTCTGTTTTCATTGAAAATGTAAAGTGTAAGAGTGCTTTTTGGCATTTTAATAATACACTTTTAAATGATGTGTTTTTTAAGGGAGTTTTTCATGATGTATGGAAGTCACACAGGGAACAAAAACCCTCTTTTAGTTCTCTCCAATTGTGGTGGGATTTTGGTAAGGCCCAGATAAAACAACTCTGCCAACAGTACACTCAAAATGTCACTCGTAGCTTGACCCAATCCTTGAAAGTTCTGGAGACTGAGGTGGTAGAACTAGAGGAGTTGCTCAGTTCTACAGGAAAACAGGAGCACTTAGAGGCTCTCAAGTCAAAAAGGTCAGCCTTGGCTAGCTTGCTAGGGGTCACCGCACAGGGTGCTCTGGTCCGCTCACGCTACATGGATGTAGCTCTGATGGACTCGCCCTCCCAGTACTTTTTTGGACTGGAGGGGAAAAATGGACAGAGAAAGCTCATTCACTCCTTGTTGGGCGATGACGGGAGAACAATCTCCACAGCAGCAGAGATCAGGAAACACGCTGCTAGCTTTTACAGTGAATTGTTTAGAGCAGAGTGGAGGGAGGACACGTCACTGGGCCAGGTTTTCCTTGATGGTCTTCCAGTGCTCTCAGAGGACCTTGTTGCCGGCTTGGATGCTCCACTGTCTCTGTCTGAGCTGCATACGGCGCTAATGAGCCTCCAGAATGGAAAATCACCAGGCATAGATGGTCTCTCTGTGGACTTTTTTAAGGAATTCTGGCCCCTGCTTGGTCCAGACCTGCTGGAGGTTCTCCAAGATAGCTTGGAAAGGGGGACCCTACCCACGACCTGCAGGAGGGCCATCATCACACTGTTGCCGAAAAAGGGGGACCTCCAGAGCCTAAAGAACTGGAGGCCAGTCTCTCTGCTCTGCACAGACTACAAGATTCTCTCAAAAGCTCTGGCCCGAAGACTGAGAAAGGTGATGAGCGAGCTCATTCATGTAGACCAGACTTACTGTGTGCCTGGCAGGCTGATTAGTGACAACGTCACTTTAATTCGGGATATTTTGGAGGTCTCTGGTTCATTGGCGGTAGAAACTGGTTTGATTTCAATTGACCAGGAAAAGGCGTTTGATCGGGTTGAACACCAATATTTATGGACAGTTTTAACAGCTTTTGGGTTCAGCCCAGGCTTCATAGCCAGGATACGGGTCTTGTACAGTGACATTGAGAGTGTGCTGAAGATAAATGGGGGCCTGTCTGCCCCTTTAAAAGTCCAGAGGGGGGTTCGGCAGGGCTGCCCTCTCTCAGGGATGCTGTACTCCCTCGCCATAGAGCCTTTGCTTCACTGCCTGAGAAGGGATCTATCAGGAGTTACTTTTCCTGGCTGTGACACCACGTTCAAGCTGTCGGCCTATGCAGATGATGTAGTCATTCTGCTAAACAAGCAGAGTGACATTGACGTTCTGGTTAGGAGTGTCAATCTTTTTGGCCAACTTTCCTCTGCAAAGATAAACTGGGGAAAAAGCGAGGCTCTGATGGTGGGGGAGAAACTAGAAAATCAGCTTACGCTGCCGGGTGGGTTGATTTGGAAAAAAGGAGGTTTTAAGTATCTTGGTGTCTTTATTGGAAATCAGCAGTTTGAGCAAAAAAATTGGGATGGGGTCATAGAGAAAATTAACGGGAGACTAAACAAGTGGAAGTGGCTAATGCCAAGAATATCTTTTAGAGGAAGAGTGCTCATTTTAAATAATCTTGTTTCCTCATCCCTGTGGCACCGCCTCATGTGCATGGACCCCCCTGCTGGTTTGTTGTCCAAAATTCAGTCTGTTTTGGTGGACTTTTTTTGGGGGGGTGGACTCCACTGGGTTCCTCAAGCCCTGTTATTTCTTCCCAAAGAGGAGGGGGGGCAAGGAGTGATTCATTTAGCTAGTAGAGGTGCTGCTTTTAGACTGACTTTCATACAGAGACTGCTGACGGGCCCCCAGGACCTGGTATGGAGGCCTTTGGCCTGTGTTATTTTACAGAGAGTCCTTGGGCTTGGGCTAGACCTCCCTGTGTTTTTAATGGATTTTAAGAACTCTAATGCACTGTCTTTACCCAGTTTTTACCGCAGTCTCTTTTCAGTGTGGACTCTTTTTAAAAAACAAAGAGGGCCATGCGATTCCCTCTACTGGTTGTTGAAGGAGCCGCTGGTTTTTGGTGGTCGCCTTGGTGTCCTGCCGGGAGTTGGAAGGACCTTCCTTGATAGGCTGTGTTCCAGGAACATTCTCACTCTGAAGCAAGTGGTGGAACTGGCTGGTCCTGGCCTCAACAACGCCTCAGCTTTAGCAGCTCATCTTGGTGTCAGGTCGAATCGTTTCATCGATGGTCTTCTTGCACACTGGAAACAGGAGCTTCATGGACTTGAGCACTCCCTACTCTTGGACTTTTGCAATGGCACGCTGCAGCCAGAAAGCACTGACCCCTTTCCCTCTCTCACGCTCTATATGGACTTTGACGTCGCTCCTTGCTCCTTACTGGCATTCTGTGCTCCCACTGGTGTGGACTTTGGAGGAGCCAGTGGTAAGGCACTCTACAGACTGGTGGTGATGGCACTCAACAAGGACCGATTGAACACCTGTGTGGACACTCCTTGGAGAGCCTATTTTAAACTAGGAAAAGGGCATCGGCCTGCCTGGAGGGCTCTTTACAAAGCCCCTCTCCCTAAGAGGCATGGAGACTTACAGTGGAGGGTCCTGCATGGTATTATAGCTGTCAATGCTTTTGTTTCTGTGATTAACAGCAGTGTCAGTGATCAGTGTGTTTTTTGTTCCTCTAGGGAGACAGTTTTTCATTGTTTTATTGAATGTCAGCGCCTGAGTGGCCTCTTTGAACTTCTCACAAAACTTTTTCATATTTTTAAGGAAGTTTTCTCTAAGCAGGTTTTCATTTGTGGTTTTATGTACAATCGTCGTTTTAAGCAGAAGTGTCAACTACTGAACTTTGTTTTAGGGCAGGCAAAGTTGGCTATCTATGTAAGCCGGAGAAGAAAACTTGAAAATGTTGAGAATGATGTTGATGTCAAAATTTTATTTGTGAGGCTACTTAAAGCCAGAATCAGGCTGGACTTTCAGTTTTTTATGGGGAATGGGGATGTGGAAGGTTTCAGGACCCTCTGGTCCCTGGAGACTGTCCTCTGTTCAGTTCATGATGGACAGCTTTTTTTTGGGCGTTTTTTGGGGGATTAATTTTCTGTGTAACATAGCATGATATAGAAATTGTATTGACTGATGGACAAGTGTGTTTATTAAAGATCCTTTAAAAATCATCTCTCTCTCTCTCTCTCTCTCTCTCTCTCTCTCTCTCTCTCGTGCGCATGCGTGGGCGTTTGTGGGAGCAGGGGTGTGGAGTGGTGTCGAGTGAGTACTTTAAACTTTGTATTTTCTAACTTTTTCTCTATCTTGTGTGTTTGAGGTGTGTGTGTTTAATATAGTGGGTTGAGTGTGTGTGTGCTGGGGTGTGAGTGTTGGAGTGAGTGTGTTGGGGAACGGTAGCTTCTGCTGCCGGTTTTTCCCAGCCGGCATCATGCCGGTGATTGATGGTGGTGTGGAGTTTGAGCGCTTAACCCGGCGTCATGGTGTGAGAATCCTCCCGACAGTTCCCTGTTCTGTGGAGGAGGCCAGCCTCGCTGTAGGACAGGTGGTTGGGCATGGCAGCATAAAATCAGCATCGAGGATGAACAGCGCAATTGTGATCTTTCTGGATTCGACTGAGAAAGCTGATCAGGTGGTGGCACAGGGAGTGGTCATAGGTGACACTTTTACTCCCGTTTTACCGCTGGCGAATCCGTCTAGGAGGATCACCATCTCAAACGCTCCTCCTTTCGTTAAAAATGATCAGCTGATTAGAGAGTTGTCCCGTTTTGGCCAGGTTGTGTCCCCTATCAGAATGGTCTCTCTGGGTAGTAAATCACCCCTGCTGAAGCATGTTGTATGTCATAGGAGGCAGTGTTTCATGGTGTTGAAAGACAGCTCTGCTGAACTGAACGCGTCTTTTAATTTCAGGATTGATGGCTTTAGCTACTTGGTGTTTGCAACATCTGAAACCATGAAGTGTTTTGCGTGTGGCGCAGAAGGCCATCTTATTAGGTCATGTCCTGAAAAGGCGAACACAAAGAGCACTGGCGGTAAGAAAGGTGACGCCGCTGTTTCTGGTGGTCCGGAGGGTAGCGCTACATGTGGTGCGGCGGATGCCGCTGCGGCGCCCGCTTCTGCTGGGGCGGTCGTGGCCGCGACTGCGGCCGCATCCGCGTCCGCGTCCGCGTCCGCTTCTACTTCTGCGGGGGCGTCCGCGTCCGCATCCGCGTCCGCGTCCGCTTGTGCTGGGGCGGCCGCGGCCGCCTCTGCTGGGGTGGCCGCGGCGGGCGCGGTAGTTGTCCCCCCAAACAGTGATGGTGGGGAATTTCTGTCTGGCGGCAGCTCTGATCATTGTGACGAGCCTGTCGCCCGGGGTAAACAGGTGGAGGGTGTAAGTAAAAGTGCAGTTAAACAAAGGAACGTGAATGAACAGACTTTGCAGGCGGGGGAGGAGCGGTTTGAGGCTGTAGCGGACACACAGAGCAAACACTGCATGACAAACGTTGCGTTTCATGAAGAAATGCAGGAATGTAGTTTTGTTGAAGAGGATCCTTTTAAAGCTGCACAAAAAAGGAAAAGTGCGGAAAACTTGCAGAGCTCTGCTAAATCTAGTAGGGTTGGGAATTTAGATTTAGTGAATGAGAGCGCTTCTGACGAAAGTGGAGATGAGTCTGAACTGATGCAGACGCAGACGCAGGAGGAGCAAAGCTCCTATTGTTTTACTAAAATTAGACAATTTCTCCAGGTGACTAAGGGGAGCAGAGCTGTGAAAGTGGAAAATTACTTTCCAGATCTGGAGTTATTTGTGGCATCAGCTCGCAAGCTGATGAAACCGAATGATGGGAATGAGACTTTTACTGATCAGGAAATTTTTCGTTTAAAGAAACTGGTTGTCAAACTGAAATCACAAATTTCTAACAGTCATGTTGACTCTTAGTTTGTTTCTTCCCTTTTATGCTATGTGTGTGTTTTTTTACTGTACCTTATTTTTATCCTTTTTAATGCCCCACCTTAGAATTGGCACTCTTAATATAAACGGGGCCAGGGATGATGTAAAAAGGGCCTCTTTATACAAGCTTTTTAATTTAAAGGCACTTGACGTGCTGATGGTCCAGGAGACTCACAGCACTGTAGACATTGAGTGCCAGTGGAGAAAAGAGTGGGATGGCTGCATTTTTTTTAGCCACAAATCCAATAATAGTGGAGGGGTGGCTGTACTTTTCTCTCGGGGTTGTGTGCCTGTCTCTTATGAGGTAGAAGAGGTGGTGAAAGGACATGTACTCTTGCTAAAGGTACAGCTTGAAAATGTAAACTTGGTTCTTATAAACGTGTATGTGCCAACCCAGAGAGCAGAAAGGATCAGGGTCTTTAATATGCTATCAGATACGGTTAGATCCTGTAATCCAAATAGTTTTTTATTTCTGGGGGGTGATTTTAACTGTACATTAAACCACAGACTGGACAGGAACCATCAGGAACCTCACCCTGCTTCTGCCAATAGGCTGAGGGATCTAGTGAAGGCGCATGAAATGGCCGATGTGTGGAGATCACATCATGGGGACCAGAGGCAGTACACCTGGAGCCATGCTAAAGATAACCTCTTATCTATGGCTAGGTTAGACCGTTTCTATGGTTTTAAACACCAAATGAGTGTTTTTAAAAATAGTTGTATCTGTCCTGTTGGTTTCACTGATCACTGCCTGCTGATTTGTTCTGTTTTCATTGAAAATGTAAAGTGTAAGAGTGCTTTTTGGCATTTTAATAATACACTTTTAAATGATGTGTTTTTTAAGGGAGTTTTTCATGATGTATGGAAGTCACACAGGGAACAAAAACCCTCTTTTAGTTCTCTCCAATTGTGGTGGGATTTTGGTAAGGCCCAGATAAAACAACTCTGCCAACAGTACACTCAAAATGTCACTCGTAGCTTGACCCAATCCTTGAAAGTTCTGGAGACTGAGGTGGTAGAACTAGAGGAGTTGCTCAGTTCTACAGGAAAACAGGAGCACTTAGAGGCTCTCAAGTCAAAAAGGTCAGCCTTGGCTAGCTTGCTAGGGGTCACCGCACAGGGTGCTCTGGTCCGCTCACGCTACATGGATGTAGCTCTGATGGACTCGCCCTCCCAGTACTTTTTTGGACTGGAGGGGAAAAATGGACAGAGAAAGCTCATTCACTCCTTGTTGGGCGATGACGGGAGAACAATCTCCACAGCAGCAGAGATCAGGAAACACGCTGCTAGCTTTTACAGTGAATTGTTTAGAGCAGAGTGGAGGGAGGACACGTCACTGGGCCAGGTTT
This sequence comes from Pholidichthys leucotaenia, assembly GCA_020510985.1. Lineage (NCBI taxonomy): Eukaryota > Metazoa > Chordata > Actinopteri > Cichliformes > Pholidichthyidae > Pholidichthys > Pholidichthys leucotaenia. The sequence goes on along the minus strand of CM035840.1, from coordinate 326,034,623 downwards.
TCCTTGATGGTCTTCCAGTGCTCTCAGAGGACCTTGTTGCCGGCTTGGATGCTCCACTGTCTCTGTCTGAGCTGCATACGGCGCTAATGAGCCTCCAGAATGGAAAATCACCAGGCATAGATGGTCTCTCTGTGGACTTTTTTAAGGAATTCTGGCCCCTGCTTGGTCCAGACCTGCTGGAGGTTCTCCAAGATAGCTTGGAAAGGGGGACCCTACCCACGACCTGCAGGAGGGCCATCATCACACTGTTGCCGAAAAAGGGGGACCTCCAGAGCCTAAAGAACTGGAGGCCAGTCTCTCTGCTCTGCACAGACTACAAGATTCTCTCAAAAGCTCTGGCCCGAAGACTGAGAAAGGTGATGAGCGAGCTCATTCATGTAGACCAGACTTACTGTGTGCCTGGCAGGCTGATTAGTGACAACGTCACTTTAATTCGGGATATTTTGGAGGTCTCTGGTTCATTGGCGGTAGAAACTGGTTTGATTTCAATTGACCAGGAAAAGGCGTTTGATCGGGTTGAACACCAATATTTATGGACAGTTTTAACAGCTTTTGGGTTCAGCCCAGGCTTCATAGCCAGGATACGGGTCTTGTACAGTGACATTGAGAGTGTGCTGAAGATAAATGGGGGCCTGTCTGCCCCTTTAAAAGTCCAGAGGGGGGTTCGGCAGGGCTGCCCTCTCTCAGGGATGCTGTACTCCCTCGCCATAGAGCCTTTGCTTCACTGCCTGAGAAGGGATCTATCAGGAGTTACTTTTCCTGGCTGTGACACCACGTTCAAGCTGTCGGCCTATGCAGATGATGTAGTCATTCTGCTAAACAAGCAGAGTGACATTGACGTTCTGGTTAGGAGTGTCAATCTTTTTGGCCAACTTTCCTCTGCAAAGATAAACTGGGGAAAAAGCGAGGCTCTGATGGTGGGGGAGAAACTAGAAAATCAGCTTACGCTGCCGGGTGGGTTGATTTGGAAAAAAGGAGGTTTTAAGTATCTTGGTGTCTTTATTGGAAATCAGCAGTTTGAGCAAAAAAATTGGGATGGGGTCATAGAGAAAATTAACGGGAGACTAAACAAGTGGAAGTGGCTAATGCCAAGAATATCTTTTAGAGGAAGAGTGCTCATTTTAAATAATCTTGTTTCCTCATCCCTGTGGCACCGCCTCATGTGCATGGACCCCCCTGCTGGTTTGTTGTCCAAAATTCAGTCTGTTTTGGTGGACTTTTTTTGGGGGGGTGGACTCCACTGGGTTCCTCAAGCCCTGTTATTTCTTCCCAAAGAGGAGGGGGGGCAAGGAGTGATTCATTTAGCTAGTAGAGGTGCTGCTTTTAGACTGACTTTCATACAGAGACTGCTGACGGGCCCCCAGGACCTGGTATGGAGGCCTTTGGCCTGTGTTATTTTACAGAGAGTCCTTGGGCTTGGGCTAGACCTCCCTGTGTTTTTAATGGATTTTAAGAACTCTAATGCACTGTCTTTACCCAGTTTTTACCGCAGTCTCTTTTCAGTGTGGACTCTTTTTAAAAAACAAAGAGGGCCATGCGATTCCCTCTACTGGTTGTTGAAGGAGCCGCTGGTTTTTGGTGGTCGCCTTGGTGTCCTGCCGGGAGTTGGAAGGACCTTCCTTGATAGGCTGTGTTCCAGGAACATTCTCACTCTGAAGCAAGTGGTGGAACTGGCTGGTCCTGGCCTCAACAACGCCTCAGCTTTAGCAGCTCATCTTGGTGTCAGGTCGAATCGTTTCATCGATGGTCTTCTTGCACACTGGAAACAGGAGCTTCATGGACTTGAGCACTCCCTACTCTTGGACTTTTGCAATGGCACGCTGCAGCCAGAAAGCACTGACCCCTTTCCCTCTCTCACGCTCTATATGGACTTTGACGTCGCTCCTTGCTCCTTACTGGCATTCTGTGCTCCCACTGGTGTGGACTTTGGAGGAGCCAGTGGTAAGGCACTCTACAGACTGGTGGTGATGGCACTCAACAAGGACCGATTGAACACCTGTGTGGACACTCCTTGGAGAGCCTATTTTAAACTAGGAAAAGGGCATCGGCCTGCCTGGAGGGCTCTTTACAAAGCCCCTCTCCCTAAGAGGCATGGAGACTTACAGTGGAGGGTCCTGCATGGTATTATAGCTGTCAATGCTTTTGTTTCTGTGATTAACAGCAGTGTCAGTGATCAGTGTGTTTTTTGTTCCTCTAGGGAGACAGTTTTTCATTGTTTTATTGAATGTCAGCGCCTGAGTGGCCTCTTTGAACTTCTCACAAAACTTTTTCATATTTTTAAGGAAGTTTTCTCTAAGCAGGTTTTCATTTGTGGTTTTATGTACAATCGTCGTTTTAAGCAGAAGTGTCAACTACTGAACTTTGTTTTAGGGCAGGCAAAGTTGGCTATCTATGTAAGCCGGAGAAGAAAACTTGAAAATGTTGAGAATGATGTTGATGTCAAAATTTTATTTGTGAGGCTACTTAAAGCCAGAATCAGGCTGGACTTTCAGTTTTTTATGGGGAATGGGGATGTGGAAGGTTTCAGGACCCTCTGGTCCCTGGAGACTGTCCTCTGTTCAGTTCATGATGGACAGCTTTTTTTTGGGCGTTTTTTGGGGGATTAATTTTCTGTGTAACATAGCATGATATAGAAATTGTATTGACTGATGGACAAGTGTGTTTATTAAAGATCCTTTAAAAATCAAAATCTCTCTCTCTCTCTCTCTCTCTCTCTCTCTCTCTCTCTCGATCATAGGACTCGCAAAGATCATGGGACTCGGTATGACATCATCAAATATCAAAGGCAGGCATCACGCACAATCATAGGACTCGCTATGACACCATAGCTATTCCTAATGATTAGCTATTCCTAATGATTGCTGGAAACACAATGAGTCCAACATTAGTAGCTTTGGATGGATAAGTGATGTCATTGCTGAGCAGGCAGGATTACAACACAGACTTTAGCCCAATGGTCCTGTGGTCTGTTATTCCTCCATGGCTTTGTAAGATGCCACTAGTAGATTTTGAAGTACGACAACTGAGGAGGCAACATAAGCAATCAGCAACAGATTACATAGTGCATAATATATTGAACAGAACTTCAGAACCATGCTGATAGCATTTACCGATGGTTCCAAGAACCCTACAACTGGTCATAGTGGAGCTGCGGTATACATTCCTCAGTATAAAATATCTATCGATAAAAGAACCAGTAATCACTTATCAGTATACACAGTTGAGCTAGTTGCCATTATATTAGCTCTACAGTGGTTGCAGACAAATTATAGGAATAATGCTGTTACTGCTTCAGATAGTTGGGCAGCTCTAAAGAGTGTGCAGTCACTGCAGTCGTGTGGGCAGGATCTAATTGTAGAAATACACTCCATAATTCACAGCCTCTACAGTAAAGGTCAGTCAGTCCACTTTCTTTGGGTTCCAGCCCATGTTGGTGTAGAGGCTTGGAAATAGTTAATAGTTATGTAAAAGGTGCTAAAAAGACATTTGGATAAGATAAGATAAGATAAGATAAGCCTTTATTAGTCCCACAGTGGGGAAATTCCAGGATTGCAACAGCACAGGGATAGCAACACTCAGAGCAACAATCAGAAGGCAAGAAAAAACAACATCTAGTAAACATATGCCCATATTACTATAAATGTATATATATAGACACACAGTGCAGAGCATTATGGTTGGTTGGTGAATGTGCAGCAGAAAGTCTAAGCTCTCTCTCCGCGGATGCGGCGGGCCAGCTGGAAGTCTTTGGGCATGATGGTGACCCCCTTAGCGAAGAAGAGACCCACCAGGTGGGCCTCGTTGGTCTCCTGCAGAGCCATGACGGCGAAGCTCAGGAAACGCAGGACGGTCTTGAAGTCCTGAGCGATCTCCCTCACCAGGCGCTGGACGGGCAGCTTACGGATGAGCAGCTCCGTGGATTTCTGGCAGCGACGGATCTCTCTCAGAGCCACGGGCCTGTGACGGCGAGGCCTCTTCACTCTGCCGATGGCCGGAGCGCCTCTTCGAGCAGCCCTGGTGGCTAGCTGTCTCCTGGGGGGCTTCTTCCTCCAGTAGATTTTACGGGCGGTCTGCTTGGTTCTTGCCATCGCTCTTTATTATTCTGTCTTATATTTCTTGCACGCCGCCTAAACTCCAGCCCGGCACCTGCGTCGTTTTCGCTACAGTTCCCGGTATGTCGAGTTTCCCATTAGCACCGGGCGGCGGCCAAGTGCTAGCTAGCACTAGCTCCTCCCCGCTGTAGCGTCTCCCGCTGCAAACCGTGGCTCCGTCCGCCGCGATCCGTGCGTCCGTGATATATATACAGAGTGAAAGGTGTAGAAAGAAGAAGGAAGATTAAAAAAAAAGGCTGTTGCAACGGGCAGCCTACTCGTGTGGCGCCACCGGTCCGGCGGAACCGGAAAAGATAAGAAAGAACCGGATAAGAAAATTTAAAAAAAAAACAGGCACCCCTACAATTTTATTTTATTCTTTAATTTTTATTTTTCTACAATGCATTTGTAATCCACCTGGTTCCATTATAACTCACGTGAGTTGAGTGCAGTTCAGTACGCCGACCAATAGATGGCGCATGTCGCACAATGATAGAGAGTAGACTCACGCACCGGAGGACGAAGAATAAACTCCTCTGTGTGAAAATAACGGCACGAAACGTGTTCTGTCTATTCTTCTATCACAGGTTGGTAAATACTAATAATTCAAGAGTGCAATATAAACTGTAAGAGTCCTAAGATGTCCGAGATTATATTGTTATAAGTGTGAGGTGAAAAGCGGGTTTGTAAGGGTATTTCTGTTAAAGTTGATGTGTTGTTGTATAAGCTAACCTGCTAATGTTAATGATCGAGTGTATGGGACGTGCCACAACAGTGAAATCCGCCAAGACACAAATATGCAAACTTGTCACCAAGTGTGCATATTTCGGGTGTATTACCGAATACCAGGAATACTATTGTAAAAGTGTGTTAGATACACAGTGGCCAGGTCAGTGCATTGTTAAGAATAACACCACATGCTGTACATTTATGACAGTGCTTAAAATGATTAATTTAAATGTAAATTCATGGGTTATTGTTTAAAATATAAATATTTGAACAAGTTAAAAGCTATATACATGGGAAGGAGATTAAAACAATAATTCATTTCATGTTAGGGTAATTTGTTAAAAATGTTAAGTATACAGTTAATGTCACATCGAAAATTGTGATAAATGGACATGATTGTGTTTTGTTTAATGGTGATGTGATCAGATAATAGGAGAGAAACTATGGACTTTGATAGTAAATACTAGTCAGTTGATGTTGGTCATGTGAATGACTTGGACGAAGAATAAACTCCTCTGTGTGAAAATAACGCCACGAAACGTGTTCTGTCTATTCTTCTATCACAGGTTGGAGAGTTAACTTCCACATGCACATTGCCTCCTCCTGGGCCACTACCCAGGGGAGCAACAATTTTGGGGGCTCGTCCGGGATTAGCGCCACCTACCGGTCTGGCACTAATCATTGAAGAACCAAGGGATGCTGACCACCTGTTCCTGAGCCATCGACCTAAGCGACTGACTACAGGAAACCACAGCCATGTCTGCTCTACATGACCTGAGATGGGAAATCCAGCAAGAGCTTTACCAGCTGACCATTGCCCGCTGCAGAAACGTTCTTTACAAGCTGGCCGGGTCATTCAAGGATGAGGCGGGAGAAGATTTGCCAGGTGCAGAATCGACCGAAGTGGAACTCTTCGACTTCATTGTTGACCCGCTGAGAAGTCCACAACTGAAGAGCCTTGAGGACCAGGGGATGTCTCGCCTGCTTGCTTTCCGTGACCTCATCATTGAACTGCAATCGCCCACGACAGCTGGAGAAGTGGATGCAGAGGTGCCACCCGACGATGATCCGGTCATAGTAGTTCCTGTGACCACTGGAGCTGCAGCACCATCAGGGAAGAACAATCCAACATCACCATCTGTAGTTCCTGACCCAGGGTTAGTCAGACTGACTGAACTTACGTCACTGTTGCCACGTAGAGAGTACAAGATTCATGGTGGTCAAATCTCTGATTTTAATTCTGATTTGAGTTACAATAACTTGTGCAAACAGCTTGATGAAGGGCTAAATGAAGGGTTCACAGAGGCTGAGATTATCAGAACGGTGTTTAAGATAATTAAGCCTGGTACCTTTAAAGATATGCTTGTAACCAAAGATAGCCTTACTGTAGCTGAGTTAAAACGTTTCTTAAGGACACATCTACGCGAGAAAAGCAGCACTGAATTATTTCAGGAGCTGAGTAATGCTAAGCAAAATGACAAAGAAATACCACAACAGTTTATGTATAGACTAATGGGGCTAAAACAGTGTGTGTTGATTGCATCTAAAAACAGTAGTGGGCTTCATTATGACAACAAGTTGGTACAAGGTGTGTTTATCCATTCACTGTATCAGGGTTTGAATGGAAAATACTCTTATGTCAGGAGAGACCTTAAACCTCACATCTCAAACACCAGTGTCACAGATGACTCCATCCTGGAGCTCATAGCAAATTCTGTTAGTGAAGAGACAGAGAGATTAAGTAGGTTGGGACAAAGTCACAAACGGAAAGTCACCAGTGTTAATGCGGCACAGGTAGAGACAGATAAAAGCTCTATTAAAATACACACTGAAGTCCAAGCTAATCGTGTAGCTATCCAGGAGCTGACGGCACAGGCCTCCTCCCTAACCAAGAGTTTAAAAAAGGCCCTAACCCCCAATGGTAAATACAGTAAACACCAGTCCCACAGCACCTGTCCCTAAACAGCCAGCACTGAAACCTGCAGTGAAAGGAAAGTGCCAAAAGCGTACCACCCAAGAGACTGAGTGCAGCGCACACTGTTTTCGATGTGGAGAGGAGGGGCACAGAGCTATAGGTTGCCTTCAGAAAAGCAATGTTTCAGGAAACTGGAGGAGGTCGCTGGGGAGGGACCACCAGTGACTGAACCACCAGCAGAGTCCCACAACACTAAAAGACGGAACTCCGAACAGACTACTGCCTAGTCCCAAAAGTTGCCCAACACAAAGCGTGTGGCACAGCTCATTGGCGGTAGGTGTATGATCAGTTGCCAATTAAATGGAGTAAACCTACAGATGTTACTGGACAGTGGGGCACAAGTAAGCTTTGTTGAAAAGTCATGGGTACAAGCAGCCTTACCAAATGTGAAAATACAGCCACTCGAGAGCCTACTCCCAGACCATCCACTCGAAATCACCGCAGCCAATGGAACAGATGTTCCGTTTGAGGGGTGGATAGATGTCCTGCTCGAGATCCCAAGTTCACAGTATGGTTCTGTATCCTTGTATGTTCCAATGCTTGTCAGTCAGCAGCGTTTAAGCACTCCGCTGCTGGGCTTTAATGTGATCCAAGAGATAATAATGGCAAACAGTGAACAAAGTGATGATATTAGCTTAGTGGGCTTACTGTCAGAGGCCTTAAAGGTCCAGAAAGGTAATGTTGAATCACTCATTTCTGTTGTCCACGCCAAGTCAATAGAAAATGAACCAGAAAGTCCAGTGGTGAGAGTTGGAAAAAAAGGACTCACTGTTCACAGTAACCAAATCTGTATGGTAAAATGTCACATCAGAGCATTTCCTGGAGGAGGAGAAATGTTGTGTGAGCCAGCTGTGGAATGTAACTTACCGGATGGATTGGAGTTATGCCCAGCTCTTATTGATGTACCCACTGGTGCTTCAAAAACTGTCAAAATCCCAATCCAAAACTCAACAAAGCACAACATTTTTCTAAATCCAAAGACTGTTTTAGGACATATTTCAGAGATCACTGAATACAAACCTGTAAATGTTTGTTCCAGTGCTGAAAATGCAACCACAACTACAGACAAGCCATTTTGTCACTCTGCTCAAGTGACATGTGACAGTCAAGGTGAGGGTGAAGAAACATTAAGCACTGCTCCCTCACACCTGAGATGGCACCCTAATGTCAATTTAGACCATCTCTCAGAGGGTGATTGGGAGGTGGTTCGGCAGATGCTCTATGAACAGTCTGATGTGTTTGCTCATGATGAAGGAGACATTGGACGTATTCCTGGACTACAGCTAAAAATCAACACCACTGACAACACACCCGTGCAGAAAAGTTACAACTCCATTCCAAGACCACTGTATAAAGAGGTGAAGGAGTATGTTCAAAACCTTTTAAGCAGGGGCTGGATCAGGAAATCAGTGTCAAACAACTCGTCGCCAGTAGTGTGTGTGCGTAAAAAGGACAATACTTTGCGCTTGTGTGTTGATTTTCACGAGCTGAACCGAAAAACCATACCTGACAGGCATCCGTTACCACGGATACAAGATCTACTGGACAGTCTTGGGGGTAACTCCTGGTTTTCCATATTGGATCAGGGAAGTGCTTACCATCAGGGTTTTGTAAGTGAGGAGTCAAGACATTTAACTGCTTTTAGCACACCCTGGGGACTATACGAGTGGGTGCGGGTTCCATTCGGGTTGTCAAACGCATCGGCCGCATTCCAAAGGTGTATGGAGGGGGTGTTAGAAGGGATCAGAGACGAGTGTTGCGTGCCTTACTTGGACGATGTACTGTGTTACTCCAAAACCTTTGATGAGCACGCAGAACACCTTAAACTGGTTTTGTGCAAAATGCGACAACACGGCATAAAACTTCGGCCAGCCAAATGTGAACTGTTCAAAAACCAAGTACACTACGTAGTTATTACCAATCATTTATTCAAGATTTTTCACGTCTGGCGAGACCCTTGTTCGAACTCCTCCAGAGCACTAATGAAACAAGCAATGACAATAAACCAGCACCAAAAAGGAGTAAAGGACAAACAAAGAAAGGAGACAAAAACCAGCTTCCTTCTCGCACACCAATAATATGGACCAGTGAACATCAGGAGGTTGTGTCAAGATTTGTGGACATTCTGACTAATCCTCCCATTCTAGCCTATCCCAATTTGGACCTTCCATTTGTATTGCATACAGATGCGTCAAACAAAGGCCTGGGAGCCGTCTTATATCAAAAACAAGAAAACAAACTTAAGGTGATTGGCTACGGATCCAGAACTCTCACACCTGCCGAGAAGAATTATCACTTACATTCCGGTAAACTAGAGTTTCTAGCTCTCAAGTGGGCCATCTTCAAATTGGACAAATTCCGTGACTATCTGTATTATGCACTGACTTTTACTGTCTATACAGATAACAATCCTTTAACCTATGTCCTCAGTTCAGCCAGGTTGAATGCAGTGGGTCATAGGTGGGTTGGGGAGTTGGCTGACTTCCATTTTGATATCAAGTATAGGCCAGGGAAAAGGAATGCAGATGCAGATATGTTGTCCAGACACCCCTTGGATCTGCAAGAGCAAATGAATGAGTTCACAGAGACAGTTTTACCGGAAGTAGTGACCGCAGTGTGGCAAGGGAGCAAGGCAGCACAAAACAGTGATGTGCCATGGATAGTTGCGCTACAACTGAGTTCTAATGACAACAATGTGCCAACTGACAGTGTTTTGAGCATGACACCTAAAGACATCAATGCTGCTCAACAAGACGATGAGTCAATTAGAGAAGTAATCTCACTCAAACTCAAGGGATGGACACCAAACGATAAAGATAAACGGACAATGAGTAAACAGACACGGAGACTACTGTATGAGTGGAACAAGTTGGAAGTTGACAATGGGTTTGTACAGAAAAACAGAGCACAGCAAACAACTTGTCCTACCTGAACAGCTAAGGCCGATGGTGTTAAAGAGTCTACACAATGACATGGGTCACATAGGGTGAGATAAGGTGATACATCTGGCCCGTGAGCGTTTCTATTGGCCATATATGCAAGTGAAGATTATGTAACAAAAAAGTGTCCGTGCATCAAACAAAAACGCCCAAATGTTCCCCAGAGAGCTCCAATGGGATCTATCACAACCAGTGCTCCCTTTGAGTTAATCTCCATCGACTACTTACACCTTGAGCAAAGTAAAGGAGGGTATGAGTACATCCTCGTACTAGTGGACCATTTCACTCGTTTCGCACAGGCATACCCTACAAGGAATAAATCAGGCAAAACAGCTGCAGAAAAGATATTTCAGGATTTTATTCCTCATTTCGGGTACCCTGAGAAGTTGCATCACGATCAGGGACATGAGTTTGAAAACAGTCTCTTCCACAGGGCTGCACGGTGGAGCAGTGGTTAGCACTGCGGCAGCACAGTTTACCCTTGGCCGGGGGATCGTGGGGATCGTGGATTCGATCCCAGCCCCTGACCAACAGTGATCTGTGTGGAGTTTGCATGTTCTCCCCGTGTTTGCGTGGGTTTACGCCGGGATTTCTCCGGTTTCCTTCCACATGCCAAAAACATGCAGGTTAGGTTAATTGGAGACTCTAAAGTGGCCCTAGGTGTGAATGTGTGTGTGAATGGTTAAGGGATAGTGCCGTATCGTGGCTGCTTCATCCATCCAGGTGGTGGATGCCCTCAATTTCCCCTCTGGGGATCAATAAAGTATACTAAATCTAAAAAAAAGATTACAGCAACTGTCTGGAATTTCTCACTCACGAACCACTCCATACCATCCGCAGTGCAACCCCGTGGAGCGCCTGAATCGTACACTACTCCAAATGCTTCGTACCCTACAGGAGGAGAAAAAAAGTGAATGGAAGGATCACCTACCCCAAATTGTACATGCTTACAATTGTACAAGACACAAGTCAACAGGTTATTCTCCATTTTTCCTTTTATATGGCAGAGTCCCAAGGTTGCCTGTAGGTCTACTATTGGACCAGACAAAAGACACTGACACACACAACCATCAAACCTACGCTAAAAAATGGGCTGATAGGATGCGTGTTGCTTACAAAATCGCAGCAGACAACAGTCAAATGTCTTCAGATAAACGCTTAAAAGGTGTCACACTCCAACCAGGCGACAGGGTGTTGGTCAGAAACCTCTCTGAAAGAGGAGGCCCAGGGAAACTGCGCGCTTACTGGGAGTCAGCAGTACATTGCGTAGTTGAGAGAGTGGGAGATGGACCAGTCTATAAAGTACAAGCAGAGAGAGGCAGCAAAGTGATGCGAGTGTTACACAGAAACCTGCTGTTGCCTGTAAATGACTTGCCTTTAGAAGAAGAACTGCCTGCAAAAGAAAAGACAAAACAGAAACGGAAGAAGAGGACAGAGACAAATCCTAACAGTGACAACACAGACAATGACAGCTCGGAGGAAGAAGAGGAAAATACTTACTGCTACAACCTCCGTAGCCAAATCCCATGTTACAGACTCGTAAATCCTCAGCAAAATGCCTCAAATCTCCCGGACCAAAACACTCAGCAACCAGTACCTGTCATGCCAGAGCAAAATCCTCAAAATCAGCAAAGGCTTCGTGCGACAGCTAGAGAGTTCTGCCCACCAGTGAGACAGGAACCGGTCCCCGTTCAGCAGGATGCTAAGGAGCAAATGGATGGACCAGCTTTGCTGCAGGAAGAACGTCAAGGACAAGTGGAGATGATGGATGGAGATAATGGAGAACAGGAGGAACTGAGAAGGTCACAGCGGAGAGCAAGGCCAGTAGAAAGACTGACCTACGACGTCCTGGGACAGCCATCATACCAGCCTTGGACTGCAGACGTAAGACCTCTCTTACTCCCTACCCCTGTGCCACTAACTCAAAACTATATGCCATTCCAATACCCCACCCAACCTCAGTCCCATGGTTATAATTAGTACACTCTCATGCATTAAGTCACCCTAGAACATGAAATGTCGGGAGGCATTTATTTGAAGTGGGGGAGAGTGTAGAGGCTTGGAAATAGTTAATAGTTATGTAAAAGGTGCTAAAAAGACATTTGGATAAGAAAATTAAAAAAAAAAAACAGGCACCCCTACAATTTTATTTTATTCTTTAATTGTTTTATTTTTCTACAGTGCATTTGTAATCCACCTGGTTCCATTATAACTCACGTGAGTTGAGTGCAGTTCCGTACGCCGACCAATAGATGGCGCATGTCGCACAATGATAGAGTAGACTCACGCACCGGAGGACGAAGAATAAACTCCTCTGTGTGAAAATAACGGGATGAAACGTGTTCTGTCTATTCTTCTATCACAGGTTGGTAAATACTAATAATTCAAGAGTGCAATATAAACTGTAAGAGTCCTAAGATGTCAGAGATTATATTGTAATAAGTGTGAGGCGAAAAGCGGGTTTGTAAGGGTATTTCTGTTAAAGTTGATGTGTTGTTGTATAAGCTAACCTGCTAATGTTAATGATCGAGTGTATGGGACGTGCCACAACAGTGAAATCCGCCCACATGTTAGGAACCATTTGCTTACTTTATTTAAAGACATTTATGAAACGGTTTTCATACAGTACGACATTTACTGGGTTGATTTGTCACCAAGTGTGCATATTTCGGGTGTATTACCGAATACCAGGAATACTATTGTAAAAGTGTGTTACCTGATACACAGTGGCCAGGTCAGTGCATTGTTAAGAATAGCACCACATGCTGTACATTTATGACAGTGCTTAAAATGATTAATTTAAATGTAAATTCATGGGTTATTGTTTAAAATATAAATATTTGAACAAGTTAAAAGCTATATACATGGGAAGGAGATTAAAACAATAATTCATTTCATGTTAGGGTAATTTGTTAAAAATGTTAAGTATATATACTTATACACATATATATACTGTATACAGTTAATGTCACATCGAAAACTGTGATAAATGGACATGATTGTGTTTTGTTTAATGGTGATGTGATCAGATAATAGGAGAGAAACTATGGACTTTGATAGTAAATACTAGGCAGTTGATGTTGGTCATGTGAATGACTTGGACGAAGAATAAACTCCTCTGTGTGAAAATAACGCCACGAAACGTGTTCTGTCTATTCTTCTATCACAGGTTGGAGAGTTAACTTCCACATTCACGTTGCCTCCTCCTGGGCCGCTACCCAGGGGAGCAACATTGGAATAGAGGGTAATGAGGATGTGGACTTATTAGCGAAACAATCATTGAAGTTTGAGGCAGTGGATCTGCAGTTCTCATTCAGTAAGGCAGAAGGCAAATCAATAATTTAAAAGTATATAGTGGAAAAGTGTCAAGAATATTGGGACACAATAGATACAGGAAGATATCTTTATGACATTCAAAAGCGGGTGGACTCTGGAATGGGAGTTGGCAGAAACAGGAAAGATACTCATCATCCGATTTAAGAATAGGACACACTACTTTGATCCAGACGCTACATAGAATAGGTAAACACCCAACTGGCAGCTGTGCACAGTGTGGTTCTCCGGAAACAGTTCAGCACGTTTTATTGGAATTTCAGGGATACCAGGAACAAAGGAAGCATCTGATTGCAGTAATGGAGAGGGCTAATCTGGGCTTTGCTTTGGAAAACATGTTAGGAACCTCAGTCAAAGAAATATGTAGCTCTATTTAGATATTTAAGAGCAACTGGATTAATTGAAATAATTTAGTTTGTATTTTTCCTGCCATTCTATTGTCCACACTCCCACCCAGTGAGTGGCAATGGTGCACCCGCGGGCTGGTTGCCGGCCGGCAATCAGATCTAGAAGAAGAAGAAGAGTGATATAAACAGTGACACGGGTGATGACATCAAAACCTGGAATGCTGCTGACTGTTATGACGTGAACTGTGAAGCCAAAACATTACAAAGCTATGAGGAAAATGTCATAAAGCTAAAGGAAAAGGTCACAAAGCGATGAGTTTAATGTCACAAGGCTATGAGGATTACGTCATAAAGCTATGAGGAAAACATCACAAAGCTATGAGGAGATCGTCACAAAGTGATGAGGACGTCACAAGCGATTAGAGGAAAATGCCACAGAGCTATGAGTAAGACGTCACAAAGCTATGGAGGACGTGACAAAGCTATGAGGGGAATGTCACAGAGCTATGAGGAAAACATCACAAAGCTTTGAGGAAAACAATCAATTTGTGGCGGTAATGCACCTTTGAGCTGGTTGCAAACTGCCAATCAAATCTAAGAGAAGAAGAAGATATTGAAGGGGTTGCTGATTAAATTAAATCAATTTGGTATTGAAGGCAAGTTGTACAATTGGGTGTTAGATTTCCTGTATGATAGAACGATTGAGGTTAGAGTTGGTACAGAGTACTCCAAAAAATATCAAGTTCAAAATGGTACTCCCCAAGGCAGTGTATAGCCCTGTTCTTTTTAATATTACAATTAATGACATTTTTGAGGGAATCAACAGGGGAATAGGGAAGGCCTTATATGCAGATGATGGGGACTTATGGATAAGGGGACGTAATCTTGTGTACATTCAGAGGAAAATGCAGGCAGCAATAGACGCAAGTTGAACAATGGCAAACCGGTGGGCTTTTAAAATATCGGTCTCAAAGACAAGTGATTTGCTTCTCTAAAAGTCACAAAGAAATTTCTTTAAAACTTTATGGCCAAGAGTTAGAACAACTACAGGTAGTTCGGTATTTAGGTGTGTTATTTGATGAAAAACTAACCTGGAAGCAGCACATTGAAAAAACTAAAGGAGAATGTAAGAAAATAAATATTTTGAGATGTCTGGCAGGACGGGACTGGGGGGCCTCTAGGGCCTCTCTGTTGAGGATGTATCGATTACTAATGAGAGCTACACTAGACTATGGATGTGTTGCATTCATGACGGCTGCTGATTGTCACCTGAACCAACTGAACATAGAGCAGGCAAAGGCTCTTAGGATTTGTTGTGGTGCATTTAAAACTTCTCCAGTATCAGTGATCCAAGTAGAGATGGGTGAAATGCCCTTAAGATTAAGAAGAACCAAATTAATGCTGACATACTAGATCAACTTGTAGGGGCATAAGAGGTCACATCCTGCAAAAGCTATTCCTAATAATTGCTGGGAAGACAATGAGTCCAATAATAGTAGCTTTGGATGGATAAGTGATGCCATTGCTGAGCAGGAAGGATTAAAACATAGATTTTAGACCAACGATCCTGTGGACTGTTGTTCCTCCATGGTCGTTTAATATGCTACTAGTAAATTTTGAAATACGACAACTGAGGAGGCAACATAAGCAATCAGCAACAGATTATATAGTGCATAAATATATTGAACAGAACTTCAGAAACATGCTGATAGCATTTAACAGTGGTTCCAAGGACCCTACAACTGGTCATAGTGGAGCTGCGGTATACATTCCTCAGTATAAAATATCTATCAATAAAAGAACCAGCAATCACTTATCAGTATATGCAGTTGAGCTAGTTGCCATTATATTATATATTATTATGGGGATATTATGGGGGAATATGCCCCATATTATGGGGACGGCAGTGGCTCAGGAGGTAGAGCAGGTCGTCCAATAACCACATGGTTGGCGGTTCAAATCCTGCTCTCCCCAGATATCCTGCCTTTGTGTTCCTGGGCAAGACACTTCACCCCAATTGATCCTGATGGGTCTGGAAGCGCCATGTTAGGCAGCATGCCACCATCAGTGTGTGAATGTGTGTGTGAATGGGTGGATAGCAGGATCTGTAAAGTGCTTTGGTCATCAAGATATGAGAATAAAAGCGCTATATAAGTGAGTGCCATTTACCATATTAGCTCTACAGTGGTTGCAGACAAATTATAGGAATGATGCTGTTATTGCTTCAGATAGTTGGGCAGCTCTGAAGAGTGTGCAGTCACTGCAGTCGTGTAGGCAGGATCTAATTGAAGAAATCCACTCCATAATTTACAGCCTCTACAGTAAAGGTCAGTCAGTCCACTTTCTTTGGGTTCCAGCCCATGTTGGAATAGAGGGTAATGAGGATGTGGACTTATTAGCGAAACAATCATTGAAGTTTGAGGCAGTGGATCTGCAGTTCTCACTCAGTAAGGCAAAAGGCAAATCAATAATTAAAAAGTATATAGTGGAAAAGTGGCAAGAATACTGGGACTAAATAGATACAGGAAGATATCTTTATGACATTCAAAAGCGGGTGGACTCTGGAATGGGAGTTGGCAGAAACAGGAAAGAGGAGATACTCATCACTCGATTAAGAATAGGACACACTACTTTGATCCAGATGCTACATAGAATAGGTAAACACCCAACTGGCAGCTGTGCACAGTGTGGTTCTCCGGAAACAGTTCAGCACGTTTTGTTGGAATTTCAGGGATACCAGGAACAAAGGAAGCATCTGATTGCAGTAATGGAGAGGGCTAATCTGGGCTTTGCTTTGGAATACATGTTAGGAACCTCAGTCCTAAGAAATATATGTAGCTCTATTTAGATATTTAAGTGCAATTGGATTAAGTGAAAGAATTTAGTTTGCATTTTCCCTGCCATTCTATTGTCCACACTCCCACCCGGTGGGTGGCAATGGTGCACCTGCAGGCTGGTTGCCAGCCGGCACTCAGATCTAGAAGAAGAAGAAGAGTGATATAAACAGTGACTCGGGTGACATCAAAACCTGGAATGCTGGTGGCTGTTATGACGTGAACTGTGGAGCCAAAACGTTACAAAGCTATGAGGAAAGTGTCATAAAGCTAAAGGAAAAGGTCACAAAGCGATGAGTTTAGGCTATGAGGATTATGTCATAAAGCTATGAGGAAAACATCACAAAGCTATGGGGAGATCGTCACAACGTGATGAGGACAACGTCACAAGCGATAAGAGGAAAAAGTCACAGAGCTATGAGTAAGACATCACAAAACCATGGAGGACGTGACAAAGCTATGAGGAGAATGTCACAGAGGTATGAGAACAACATCACAAAGCTTTGAGAAAGCATAATCAATTTGTGGCGGTAATGCACCTTTGAGCAGGTTGCCGACCACCAATCAAATCTAAGAGAAGAAGATATTGAAGGAGGGGTTGCTGATTAAATTAAATCAATTTGGTATTGAAGGCAAGTTATACATTTGGGTGTTAGATTTCCTGTATGATAGAACGATTGAGGTTAGATTTGGTGCAGAGTACTTCAAAAAATATCAAGTTTAAAATGGTACTCTCCAAGGCAGAGTGTATAGCCCTGTTCTTTTTAATATTACGATTAATGACATTTTTGAGGGAATCAACAGGAGAATAGGGAAGGCCTTATATGCAGATGATGGGGCCTTACGGATAAGGGGACGTAATCTTGTGTACATTCAGAGGAAAATGCAGGCAGCAATAGACGCAAGTTGAACAATGGCAAACCGGTGGGCTTTTAAATTATCGGTCTCAAAGACACAAGTGATTTGCTTCTCTAAAAGTCACAAAGAAATTTCTTTAAAACTTTATGGCCAAAAGTTTGAGCAAGTACAGGTAGTTCGGTATTTAGGTGTGTTATTTGATGAAAAACTAACCTGGAAGCAGCACACTGAAAAAAACTAAAGGAGAATGTAAGAAAATAAATAATATTTTGAGATGTCTGGCAAGACGGGACTGGGGGGCCTCTAGGGCCTCTCTGTTGAGGATGTATCGATTACTAATGAGAGCTACACTAGACTATGG
This sequence comes from Pholidichthys leucotaenia, assembly GCA_020510985.1. Classification (NCBI taxonomy): domain Eukaryota; kingdom Metazoa; phylum Chordata; class Actinopteri; order Cichliformes; family Pholidichthyidae; genus Pholidichthys; species Pholidichthys leucotaenia. The sequence goes on along the minus strand of CM035840.1, from coordinate 326,017,156 downwards.
ATGTGTTGCATTCATGACGGCTGCTGATTGTCACCTGAACCAACTGAACATAGAGCAGGCAAAGGCTCTTAGGATTTGTTGTGGTGCATTTAAAACTTCTCCAGTATCAGTGATCCAAGTAGAGATGGGTGAAATGCCCTTAAGATTAAGAAGAACCAAATTAATGCTGACATACTAGATCAACTTGTAGGGGCATAAGAGGTCACATCCTGCAAAAGTTATTCCTACTAATTGCTGGGAAGACAATGAGTCCAATAATAGTAGCTTTGGATGGATAAGTGATGCCATTGCTGAGCAGGAAGGATTAAAACACAGATTTTAGACCAACGATCCTGTGGACTGTTGTTCCTCCATGGTCGTTTAATATGCCACTAGTAGATTTTGAAATACGACAACTGAGGAGGCAACATAAACAATCAGCAACAGATTATAGTGCATAAATATACTGAACAGAACTTCAGAAACATGCTGATAGCATTTACCAGTGGTTCCAAGGACCCTACAACTGGTCATAGTGGAGCTGCGGTATACATTCCTCAGTATAAAATATCTATCAATAAAAGAACCAGTAATCACTTATCAGTATACACAGTTGAGCTAGTTGCCATTATATTATATATTATTATGGGGATATTATGGGGGAATATGCCCCATATTATGGGGATGGCAGTGGCTCAGGAGGTAGAGCAGGTCGCCCAATAACCACATGGTTGGCGGTTCGAATCCCGCTCTCCCCAGATATCCTGCCGTTGTGTTCCTGGGCAAGACACTTCACCCCAATTGCTCCTGGTGGGTCTGGAAGCGCCATGCTAGGCAGCATGCCACCATCAATGTGTGTGTGAATGGGTGATAGCAGGATCTGTAAAGCGCTTTGGTCATCAAGATATGAGAATAAAAGCGCTATATAAGTGAGTGCCATTTACCATTTACCATATTAGCTCTACAGTGGTTGCAGACAAATTATAGGAATGATGCTGTTATTGCTTCAGATAGTTGCGGACAGCTCTAAAGAGTGTGCAGTCACTGCAGTCGTGTAGGCCGGATCTAATTGAAGAAATCCACTCCATAATTTACAGCCTCTACAGTAAAGGTCAGTCAGTCCACTTTCTTTGGGTTCCAGCCCATGTTGGAATAGAGGGTAATGAGGATGTGGACTTATTAGCGAAACAATCATTGAAGTTTGAGGCAGTGGATCTGCAGTTCTCACTCAGTAAGGCAAAAGGCAAATTAATAATTAAAAAGTATATAGTGGAAAAGTGTCAAGAATATTGGGACTCAATAGATACAGGAAGATATCTTTATGACATTCAAAAGCGGGTGGACTCTGGAATGGGAGTTGGCAGAAACAGGAAAGAGGAGATACTCATCACCTGATTAAGAATAGAACACATTACTTTGAACCAGATACTACATAGAATAGGTAAACACCCAACTGGCAGCTGTGCACATTGTGGTTCTCCGGAAACAGTTCAGCACGTTTTGTTTGAATGTCAAGGATACCAGGAACAAAGGAAGGATCTAATTGCAGTAATGGAGAGGGCTAACTTGGGTTTTGCTTTGGAAAACATGTTAGGAACCTCAGTCAAAGAAATGTAGCTCTATTTAGATATTTGGGTGCAACTGGATTGATTAAAGGAATTAACCCTTTGAGTGTGAGAATTTTCATGCCCCTAGTGGCACAGTGCGGCACTGCACCTGCCTTCTCACTGACATCATCACCTGAATTGGGAATTTGTACTGATTGTACTGATTTGCCAGTTTCAAAAGGTGGCAGACATCGGTTGGAGAACTCAATGGATGACACGTAATACACCAAAGAACTCCTCATTTCCTTTTCCTGTTAGCAGTTAACACAGAAAGCTAATATGTCCGCGATTGGTCACCACCACGTTTTGTCGGCTTTGTATGCGGGAAATAGCTGCTGGATACATACGAAATTTATGTGGTATAATCATAAGACTTTGTAGGTGTGGTAGAGATTTTATATTACTGACAGAATGCAAAATATGGACCGTAATGGGTGAAAACGCAGTGACCACGCCAGCCCCCCTTTGTCAACAGACTGTACAAGCAGGAAGTGACTTATTCCTGTTTTTTTTTTTTTTCAATGTACCAATTTCTTGTTCATATACCCTGAAGATAAGATGATGAGGTACCTTTGTACAAAAAACAGTGTCAAAAGACTGAACCATTCTTTGTGGAAATACATCCAAAGTCCAGTTTTTACTGAGTTACGGAATTTAAAGAGGTGCCGCAACATTATGCAAATTTGATGCATAAACTTATTCCTATCTGAAACTGTGGATCATATTTTACATCTTTCTAACTGACAGTAAACCATTATTGCTTACCACTTTCAAATTATAGCCTTGGAAATCTGAACTATTTTATTGACAAAAAATATTTACCACTCTTGACCACTAGGGGTTACGTCGCAGTTCGGAAACATACACACTCATAGGGTTAAGTTTTTTGGGTTTTTTCCTGCCATTCTCTTGTCCACACTCCCACCTGGTGGGTGGTGACGATGCACTTGCGGGCTAGTTGCTGGCCAGCAATCAGATCTGAAGGAAGAGGAAGAAGAGTGATATAAACAGTGATGCGGGTTACGACAACAAAACCTGGAATGCTGCTGACTGTTATGACATGAACTGTGAAGTCAAAACGTCACAAAAGATCACAAAGCGATGAGTTTAATGTCACAAGCCTATGAGGATTACATCATAAAGCTATGAGGAAAATTTCACAGTTATGAGGAGATCATCACAAAGTGATGAGGACAACGTCACAAGCGATAAGAGGAAAACGTCACAGAGCTATGAATAAGATGTCACAAAACTATGGAGGACGTCACAAAGCTATGAGGAAAATGTCACAGCGCTATACGGAAAACATCACAAAGCTATGAGGAAACATAATCAAGTCTGTGGCGATAATGCACCTTTGAGCTAGTTGCCAACCGCCAATCAAATCTAAGAGAAGAAGAATAAGATATAGAGTGATGATAATCAAGCCAGTGGTGGTATTGCACCTGTAAGCTGGTTGCCAACCACCAATCATATCTAAAAGAAGAAGTAGAAGATAGTCACCTGAGCCACATTGTGCCTGTAGTCCATATGGAGAAACTGCTGCAGCCTCTGCTTTTTCCTCTCATACTCTATGCCAAGGGGCAGACCCATACAGTTACTCTCCTCTGACAAAAATGTCATCAATATTTTATAGAGGCAGGAGGTGAATAACACACGCAACAAAGGACGTAGTTCTCATCAATTGCATTTTATTTTGTTACAGTGCTGTGTACCTTTTTCCCTTTGCTGTGAAGTTTGGAGGGATGTTCTCCTTAACAGTGGACCCATAGGGCGGTCAAACACAAAGGATAATGTTTAAAAATGCATCAGCTCTTGAATCGATGTTAATTTCAGGGGAGGACTTATACCCTTTGAAGGAATATGTGATTCATTGAACTAAGATTTGCTTTTTCCTTACACATTTGTGAGGGTGTGCTCTAAATTTACAACAGTCAAGTAAACTGTTCGAGGTTTGAAATGAGACCCCTGTTATGGGCAAAATAGCTTCATTTGGCAACCCCCTAATTTTGGCAATCAAACTGTAATTAGATTCAAGTCCAATAACATTATAAAATCACAACTTCTAGACCAAGCACATATATAGCAGGCAGCCACAGGTGTTAATAATCACAACCTTCTCAGTATAAACATGAGTATAACATGTGGTTATTCACTATTTTGTGTCACTATTGCTTTCTTTTTATTCAAATATACCTTCATTTCCATGTATGGAGGGTCTTCCTCTAAACTGGCCTTTTCCGCAGCCACTCTCGCCTTCTTCTTCTTTTAGATTTGATTGGCGGTTGGCAACCAGCTTACAGGTGCATTACTGCCACGTACTTCACTCTATATCATCACTCTATCTGGTCAGGAGCTGTAGTCCTTCTATCATCATTACTGTGCCAATCAAACCTTCTTCTTCTTTTAGATTTGAATGGCAGTTGGCAACCCAGCTTAAAGGTGCATTACCGCCACTGACTTGATTATCATGACTCTATATCTTTGTATAATGAGTTGTGAAGAACTCATGTGTGAAAAAAATTAAGATGTCAGCCACCTAGGCTGGTCTTGGCAGTGGCAACTGCCCCACTCTTGCCTTTTGCTCCCTGATGAAGTTCTCCAGCTCGTCATCCAGGTCCATTTGTGACACATCCCACCTGAAGACAATGTAATGTAGCAGCAACTTCTCCTCAGGCCAATCCAGGAGCTCACTTTTCTTCATTTTAAAGAAATTTCACTTTTCTTCATTTTAAAGCAACTCTCACTCAAGGTCTGGTCAAGAATGCTGTGTGTCTTCAACAGGGCCCCAGTGTAAACAATTTCACTTTTGTAGAAAGACTTGGTAAGGAATGTTCCCTCATTGGACAAAAGTCCATTCAAACTCCTCTTTAGGGAAGATGATTGGTCCGCCTTGCGGCCGGTCCCGTTTTGTGACCCAGCAGCACGCTTCAGTTTAATGCTTCAGAGCTGCCCTGCATACTCAGAAAAGAGAGAAAGAGTTTTTCCATTCTTTGTACTTCCTTGCGGTTTTCTTTTTTCTGAATTGTTCTATGAGTTTTAAGAAGTCTTGTGTGTGTGTGTGAACCCTGTCAAAACCTGCGTTAACATTCCTAAATCATCTCTTGATAGGATTTACTTGTTTTATGGTTTAGTGAGGAGAAATCATCCTTTTCTATGAGCTCGTCTTTAAAGAGTTAAATTCTCAAATCTTTTTTTTCCTTCACCTCAGAAGTCATTTTTATTCTATTTGTTTTTCTTACACTTTTTGACTTTTCCTGCCATTAAAGTGGACTTTTTTAATTTTCCTGTTTTAAAGTGAACTGATAGAGATTTTTTGGACATTTCTTTTCCGGCCTCATCCACGTCTGACCCCATAAAGAAACTATGAGCTCATGGGTGAAACTGACTAAAACATTCTTCCTTCAGTTTTTGGTTTTGTTCTGGGGGCTGGAGACATCCCAAATTCGGATCGGTTGCCAAAGGACTATGCCTGCTCTGGGGCCAGCCTTCACTGCTGCCTGTTCCCAGCCTTCACTCTGTCGCCAGCCTGCGCTGCCTGCCCCATGGGAGCCCCCAGTTGAGTCTACGCTTCTCACAGCTGTGAACCATCTGAAAGCCGACCAGCAGTCGCTTTGCCCCGGTGTTCCGAACGCTGTCTGGAAGAGCCGCTGAGCCTTCCCGAACTTATACCACCGGCTGGTGCTGACTACCACTGAACACCTGGACCTACAGCTGATGGTAAGTGAGACTCCTATTTTCCAATCTGCTGGGTTTAAACGAGATGTCCTAAAAATATTAATTACAATTGAGAATAACCAATATTTCATGATACAATTAGTCCCTCAGCCGTAGGACTAAGCTATAAACTGAAGGAAAATTCTTATTCAGTTTTAAGTAACCTCCTTTCATTTTTGTAGACTAATTCAGAAGTTCCTTTTTAGATAATCAGCTTATGGAATTTTTCCCTATAAAATTGTGTTCTGATTTTGTTAGATACTTCATCCTTCCATTACAGTTGAAACATAAAATCTGGTTTCCTCTTGGTTCCACAAAAGTTTAACTATAAATTTTATGCTCAGGAATCCATTAACAGTTGATGTGATATCGAACACCTGTTTATCATTTGAATCTGTTTATTCATCATTTGAATGCCACGTCATGTAACCTTAATGAGTTTCATTTAATAAAATTTGTAAACGAGAGAAGTTAAAGCGTTTTTCCTTTGCATATATGTTTTCTAGGTCACGGCAGTAAAAGAACTCACTGAATTTTGAGAGTGATTTGTGAATTGAAGGTACGGAAATTAATTAATTGAAATTAATTCATTAACAAGTTCTTTTAGAACTGGTGCCCCCTTTTTACGAGTGCTTTCCTATTTTATTTAGTGAGTGTTGGGGTGATGGTTTAACTCTGTCCCCTCGCACACCCACTATTAAATAAAATAATTCCTGTACCTTATTACAATATATTTTATTAAATATCACTACAATACCCCTCATGGATCGTCACCTTATTGTGGTGGGGGGTTTGTGTGCCCGAGTGATCCCAGGAGCTATGTTGTCCAGGGCAATTTGCCTCTGATAGGGTCACCCAAGACAAACTGGTCCTGGGTGAAGGGCCAGACTAAGAACGATCCAACAGACTCTCATGATAAATACTAGATAAAGGATTCAGTGTACCCCACCCGGTATCGGGTTAACGGGGCCCCACCCTGGAGCCAGGCCCGGGGGAGGAGCTTGATGGCTAGCGTCTGGTGGCCGGGTTTCCACCCATGGGATCCGACTGGGCTCAGCCCGAAGGAGTTACATGGGTCCACCCTCCACTGGGCTCACCACCTGCCGGAGGGATCATGGGGGTCCGGTGCTATGTGGTTCAGGTGGCGGTCAAAGGCAGAGACCTTGGCGGACTGATCCCAAGCTTTCTAAACTGGCTTTTGGTACGTGGAATGTCACCTCTCTGGTGGGGAAGGACCCTGAGCTGGTGCATGAGGTTGAGAGATACCGGCTAGATATAGTCGGCCTCACCTCAGCACACAGCTCAGGTTCCGGAACCAGTCTCCTGGAGAGGGGCTGGAGCTTGGCCTTCTCTGGAGTTGCCCTGGGTGAGAGGCAACGAGCAGGAGTGGGTATTCTTGTATCCCCCCACCTTGCTGCCTCTATATTGGAGCTTTCTGCGGTGGACGAAAGGGCTGTTTCCCTGCACCTTTGGGTTGGGAAACGGGTCCTGACCATCATTTGTGCCTATGCACCAAATGATGTTTCAGAGTACCCACCCTTTTTGGAGTCTCTGACTGGGATGCTGGAGGGTGCTCCTCTTGGAGACTCCAATGTCCTACTGGGGGACTTCAATGCGCACGTGGGTGTAGCATCATTGTCTCCTCAAACCAAGACAGAAGATCACTTCTCTCCATTTTACAGGAATTTCCCTTTATTCCTTCTACAGGAATACCACTTTTCTGCATTCTACAGGAATATCACTGGCTTTCATAGTGACTACACTCATCCCGGTCTGACCCAAAGATGTTTTCCCAGGACCCCAATGTAAACAGTTGCCTCTTGCAGAGATTGTAAGGATCAGAATTTGCTTTTAAAGGCTCAAAGGAACATAAAACTCGGGAAACCAGACCTCCAATGTGAACACTGCATTTGGATAACATCCTCCTTTACAGGAAACCAATACTCTTAAAAGGGTCATAAACGGCTTAATCAGACAGGTTTATAACCTTGGTGGCTCCCAGATTATCTCTTCCAGATACCATGGACCTAAAAGAAATTGTCTACAGCTCAACAGTACCTCCTAACGGATACCTACGAAATGTGTTTCAGTATGTAGGATGACTTTTTAATTTGTTCTAAACATTAAGTTTCTTTCAGCTTATCCTCTTCTCCCCCGGATCCTAAGGACACTGAGAATCATCCTTTTTATCACTAACCATAGTTTGCTGTACTACATTAAGCTTTCATCTAAATGTGAATGCATGTATTGTAATTATGTATAAGAAATGATATGTTCATGAGTGTTATTCAAACAAATGTAATATTAGAATAATGGTATAAATGCATGATCACCAAATATTAGCCAAGTCATTTAATTTAGTTGGATTTTATATTGAGTACCTAATTTCATAAGAACTGACTGTTGATTTTTCTCTGCAATTTCATGGGATGGTGTCTTCGTTTGATTGGCTGCTCTCAAACAAAGAAATGTTCTCACATTGGATAGCAGCCATTTCAAACTGCTTTTGATAAAGTCGATTGGTCAGTCTTGCGATCGACATCACAAGTTTATGACCAGGCGGGGTCATTTTAAAGTAGTGGAAGCTGCCCTGCGGACAGTTATGTAAGTTTGAAGAAGAGAAGATCAAAGATGGAAGAAAAGTTAAGTCAGGAGAGCAAGAGAAACACCTACACAGAGACAAGCTATGCAGTTAAAAGGTTAAGTTAGAATTAGAAACACAGAAAAGAAGAAAAAGAGATTTTGAGAAAGATTAGGAACTAAGTTAAGATTAAAGAAGCAGAATAGTAATCTAGATCTCAGAGGAAGATTTTATTCCACCGTTTCAAGGTTCTGTGTAGTTTTATTTTATCTAAATTGTTCTGTGTGAAGTTTGTCAAATCCTGCATTAGTTTTTCTGGTTACTGAGGAGAAATCACCTTTTCTTTAGAGCTCGCTTTCTCAGAGAATCAAATTCTCAAACTTTTTCCTTCACCTCAGAAGCCATTCTTATCCTAGTAAATGTTTTTCTCATTTTTTTTTATGACGCCGTTAAAGTGGACCTTTAATTTTCCTAATTTAAAGCGAACAGAGACTGTTTTTTGGACTCTCTTTCCGGCCTCATACCCGCCTGACTGAGAAGTTTCTCCTTCAGTTTTTTTTTTTTTTTGGTCTATCCCGCTACAAGAGACCTCAAATTCGGACTCGTTTCCAAGGACTTGTCACGCCGCTCAGTGACAGACCACCCACTGCTGCCATTGTCTGGAGAGCCCCCAGCTGAGTTTACACTTCTACAGCTGTGAGGAAGCATTGCAGCAGCCGCTTTCCTCCGACGTCCTAACTCCCAACTCGGCCGGTATCGACCCGCTGAAACGTGGACCTACAGCTGTTTTCATAAGTGAAACTCCTACTTCTCCTATCTGCTGGGTTAAAACGTGATGTCCGAACAATTAAATTACAATTGAATATAGCCCGTATTTCAGGGCTCAATTAGTCTCTTAGCCACAGGGTAAAGCTGTAAACTGAAGGAAGACTCTTAGTCATTTTTAAGTAATTGCCCTTAATTTTTGTAGATTAATTCATTAGTCATTTTTAGATAATTAGCTTATGAATTTTCCCCATAAAATTGTGTTGTTTTGTTAGACATTTCAGCCTTCATTTACCATTGAAACATAAGTCTGGTTCCTCCTTGGTTCTACAGAGGTGTAACGCTGGATTTTATGTTCAGGAATCCAATAACAGTGGATGTGATATCGTACGCTGTTATCATTTGAATCTGTTTATCCATCATTTGAATGCCATGCCATGTAACCTGAATGAGTTTAATAAAAGGGTGAATGAGAGAAGTTGAAGTGTTTTCCTTTCGCATATATATGTTTCCTAATCACGGCAGGAGAAGAACTCACTTAAATTTTGAGACTGATCCATTCAAAATTAATTAAAATTAAACTTAATATAATTGTCCGTTAGGACTGGTGCCCCTTTTACGGGTGCTTTTATTTAATTTAGCGGGTGTTGAAGTGATGGTTTAACTCCGCCCCTTTTCCACCCATAATTAAATAAAATAAATAATTCCTGTACCTTATGACAAATATTTTATTATACAATCCCTTTACAGTATTCATGGTGGCCCATGTGAGGCCTGTGTAATTAGGAAACGTACAGTATATGCGAAAGGAAAAATCATTGAGACATAAGCTGTTTTTTTTTCTGCAAATATTGATCCACTTTATTCGGTGAGCCTGTGTGTTGTTTGGGAGAGAGAGGCTGAGGCCTGTGGCTCCCTCTGTCTGTGTCTGTTGTGTTTATTTACTTAGCCTCCCGCTGAGGTGTCTGGTTGCTGATAGCGGCAAAAGGGGGGTGGGCTGAGTCACCCACTGTCTCAGGAACGAAACAGCTGTGTTGATGCATGTAAGTTTTAAGCAGTATTATATGCTGGATTAAGAAAAATAAAGGCCTAGAGTGACAGAAACGTGAAGAAAACTGTCTTGTCTCTCGCCAGTTTAACCTTCCGGCGATTATCCCGAAAGGATTAATTAAACTGGCCAGTTCTGTAATTACCCAAGCGTGGTGACGTCAGATTAAGCTGGACGCAGTTTGATCTGGTCACTGAATAGACCGTTGGGGAAGTAGCTCTACTAAACTATACCCGGAATTAAAGGGGTAACTTATTTGTGCAAGTTGGAGTTTAAACTTTCATTTTGAAAAGCAAGGAGTGGCGTTGTCGCCAAGACTCGCGCCCGCATCACGTGTCATGTGAACACGCACAGTCGCGCGTGACCAAAAGGCGTGCACGAAAAACTGCGCATGAGCAGAGTAAGCGTGCAGACGCCATTTTGAAGGCGCTAAGAGGGAGTCACTCTAGCCGCCATTTTGAGTGAGACCGGTAGACCCGCCCAGAGCAACATCACCAGTGTCTCCTCCTCCTGGGAGGGCAGAGATAACTGCCTCCATCTTGTGGTCAACTATAGGAGTTGCATTTCTTGCATGAATGCACACTCGGATTAAAGCAGAGCAAATCTATTAAGCTGATTTATAATCAAACAGAGCTTCCAAATTAACTTCATGTAATGGGATTGTATAATAAAATATTTGTCATAAGGTACAGGAATTATTTATTTTATTTAATCATGGGTGGAAAAGGGGGCGGAGTTAAACCATCACTTCAACACCCGCTAAATTAAATAAAAGCACTCGTAAAAGGGGACACCAGCCACAATGGACAATAATATTAACTTTAATTTTAATTAATTTTGTACCTTCAATTACTTAATGAATCAGTCTCAAAGTTTCAGTGAGTTCTTCTCCTGCCGTGATTAGGAAGCAGATATATGCGAAAGGAAACCACTTCAACTTCTCTCATTCACCCTTTTATTAAACTCATTCAGGTTACATGGCATGGCATTCAAATGATGGATAAACAGATTCAAATGATAACAGCGTACAATATCACATCAACGGGCTGCACGGTGGCGCAGTGGTTTAGCACTGTGGCAGCACAGTTTTACCCTCGGCCGGGGGATCGCGGGGATCATGAGATCGTGGGTTCGATCCCAGCCCCCGACCAACAGTGAGCTGTGTGGAGTTTGCATGTTCTCCCCGTGTTGCGCGGGTTTACTCCGGGATTTCTCCGGTTTCCTCCCGCATACCAAAAACATGTAGGTTTAGGGCGCTTGCGCACGCAGCGACCAGCAGCCAGTGGCTTGTCACCAGACTGCAAACCAAGTCTACCTACGGGTACAAATAAGTAACAAAAAAAAAAAAAAAAAAAAAAAAAAATCAACTGATATTGGATTCCTGAACATAAAATCCAGCATTACACCTCTGTAGAACCAAGGAGGAACCAGACTTATGTTTCAACGGTAAATGAAGGCTGAAATGTCTAACAAAACAACACAATTTTATGGGGAAAATTCATAAGCTAATTATCTAAAAATGACTTCTGAATTAATCTACAAAATTTAACGGCAGTTACTTAAAAATGACTAAGAGTCTCCCTTCAGTTTATAGCTTTATCCTGTGGCTAAGAGACTAATTGAGCCCTGAAATACGGGCTATATTCAATTGTAATTTAATTGTTCGGACATCACGTTTTAACCCAGCAGATAGGAGAAGTAGGAGTTTCACTTACGAAAACAGCTGTAGGTCCACGTTTCAGTGGGTCAATACCGGCCGAGTTGGGAGTTAGGACGTCGGAGGAGGCGGCTGCTGCAATGCTTCCTCACAGCTGTAGAAGTGTAAACTCGGCTGGGGGCTCTCCAGACAATGGCAGCAGTGGGTGGTCTGTCACCGAGCGGCGTGACAAGTCCTTGGAAACGAGTCCGAATTTGAGGTCTCTTGTAGCGGGATAGACCAAAAAACTGAAGGAGAAACTTCTCAGTCAGGCAGGTATGAGGCCGGAAAGAGAGTCCAAAAAACAGTCTCTGTTCACTTTAAATTAGGAAATTTAAAGGTCCACTTTAACGGCGTGAAAAGTCATAAAAAAATGAGAAAAACATTTACTAGGATAAGAATGGCTTCTGAGGTGAAGGAAAAAGTTTGAGAATTTGATTCTCTGAGAAAGCGAGCTCTAAAGAAAAGGTGATTTCTCCTCAGTAACCAGAAAAACTAACGCAGGATTTGACAAACTCCACACAGAACAATTTAGATAAAATGAAACTACACAGGACCTTGCAATGGTGGAACAAAATCTTCCCAGACTTATCTAATCTCAATCTGTCTCTTTCTTGTCTGCTTTTTCTGTGTTCTTAACGTTTTACTTCTTTCTTTCTTAACTTAATCTGCCTTATTCCCACTCTTAATCTTACATCTTGTTCTCTAATTCTGTTCTTAATCTGTGTTTTTTTCCTGAATCTTCTTCTCTAACTGCAGACCAGCTTCAACTACTTTTTTAAATGGCCCTGCCTGGACATAAACTGGTGATGTCAATCGCAAGACTGACCAATCGACTTTATCAAAAGCAGATTGAAATGGCTTCTATCCAATGTGAAAACATTTCTTTGTTTGAGAGCAGCCAATCAAACGAAGACACCATCCCATGAAATTGCAGAAAAAAATCAACACTCAGTCAGTTCTTATGAAATAAGGTGCTCAATATAAAATCCAACTAAATTAAATGACTTGGCTAATATTTGGTGATCATGCATTTATACCATTGCTCTAATATTACATTTGTTTGAATAACACTCATGAACATTACATTTCTTATACATAATTATAATACATGCATTCATATTTAGATCAAAGCTTAAGGTAGTACAGCAAACTATGGTTAGTGATAAAAAGGATTATTCTCAGTGTCCTTAGGATCCGGGGGAGAAGAGGATAAGCTGAAAGAAACTTAATGTTTAGAACAAATTAAAAAGTCATCCTACATACTGAAACGCATTTCGTAGGTATCCGCTAGGAGGTACTGTTGAGCTGTAGACGATTTCTTTTAGGTCCATGGGATCTGGAAGAAAATGTGGAAAACATCGAGGGTTTTAAACCTGTCTGATTAAGCCGTTAATGACCCTTTTAAGAGCATTGATTTCCTATAAAGGAGGATGTTATACAAATACAGTGTTCATGTTGGAGGTCTGGTCTCCCGAGTTTTATGTTCCTTTGAGCCTTTAAAAGCAAATTCTGATCCTTACAATCTCTGCAAGGGGCAACTGTTTACATTGGGAGTCCTGGGAAAACATCCTTGCGTCAGGCCGGGATGAAAGCCAGTGATAGTCCTGTAGAATACAGAAAAGTGGTATTCCTGTAGAAGGAATAAAGGGAAATTCCTGTAAAATGGAGAGAAGTGATCTTCTGTCTCGGTTTGAGGAGACGATGATGCTACAGATCCCCCCTTTGTAGCAATGGGGAGCATCGGTCAGCGTTGGTACACACCCATGGCAGCTTCGTCTCCTTGGCAACACTTGACCTAAATACTGGGTTAAAAGGGTTTTGTGATGTCCATACACACTAGCATGCAAACAGTATCTATTACTAAGTAGAGATCTTTGACTTTGGTTTACTGGAAGGACTTCCATGAATTTCCAAAAATAATTTGAATATGGACAAATGTAGATTATAAAATTGACTTGGAGTAGTAAGCTTAGGCATATGTCTTGAAATGACTCAAAAATTCTAGTTACAAAAATAAAAAGATACAAAGTGCGTATTCTTACATACCTGAGGTAGGAGTTTTGGTTTACGATGAAATAGCTATCATAATTGATCAAAAATAGTTTGAATGGGCACAAAAATTAAAATGGAGTGCAAGAACTATATCCATCCATCCATCCATCTTCTACCGCTTTTCCGGAGGTCCGGGTCGTGGAGGCAGCAGTTCAAGCAGAGAAGCCCAGACTTCCCTCTCCCCAGCCACCTGCTCCAGCTCTTCAGAGGGGATACCAAGGCGTTCCCAGACCAGCTGGGAGACATAGTCTCTCCACCGAGTCCTGGGTCTGCCCCGGGGTCTCCTCCCAGTGGGACGTACCTGAAACACCTCAAGTGGGAGGCGTCCAGAAGAACTATATATAAAAATATATATGTTTGTATAGAAACATGCATATAACTTCAAAAATTCTAAAAATAAAGATAAATAAAAATCAAAACAAAGAATGCAAAATAAAAATTTATTGCTTATTTGAGGGAGACGTTTAGGTTAAGCAATATTGAGGTAATTCAAGGAGGTTCAAATTGAATTGGTTTAGCTGGACTAAACCATGGTTCCACAGAGGTCTGACTCAGAGGGTGTTTGAGACCTTTGTTCTGGAAGACTGAGCGAACATGGAATAACTTTGTGACATCTGAAACAGGGGCAAGAAGCGGTGAAGGCAGGCTCATTGTCAAAGTGTTAGCTGAAAATCTAATATTTCTAGCTACCTTCTGAAGAAACACAGGTATTAGATGTGGGTGAGCATGGTCACCCTCTAACATGAAGAGTGACAAGTCCAAGACCTTGTTGAGTTTGAACGAGGCTTTGGAGCAAATATTCAAAACCAACAGTATCTTGCAAAGTTTTGGTAACGGTTGGTGGCTCAACTATCTGGCATTTCAGTTTAGCGGTGTTGACTGATTTAACAGTAGACGTGCTAAGGCTAGCAAGGGGCCCTAATGATGAGGCTGTAGTTGAGAATCTACCTAAGGATTGTTGACTTCTTGTCTGGGCTCTGTCCAGTTCTAACTGGGCGAACGTAGGTGAGAGTGCTAGGTAGAGGGCTAAACTGAAAAGCCGGAGGGCCATCGTCCTGGCAAACGAATAGAAGTGAGTCATTTTAATATTGAGCTTCTTGCTGGTTTTCCTTTTCTTGAGGTACCTGAGTGACAGGTGAAAGTTACTGTCAGATGTGGAACAACTTTGTTAGAGACTGAGCTCTAGACTATTAGTGTTTTATCACCTTTAGAGGGTTTTGTGATTATTGACTAAAGCTAGTGATATTTGAGGTTTTGTGTGTACTATTTTGAAATAGTAACTTGATGACACTGAATGAAATTTTGCGGGATCTTTTGAAGTTAGATTTTAAGGAAGTCAGTTAGTTTGGGTTAACTTTCTCCTTTTGAAGGTTTAATGCAGTTACCTGATTGAGAGAGAGAAATGCGACCGAGTATACTTGAGTCTTATAGTTAGCTAACAGTTATCTATCGGGCGCAAACAAGATTTTAGGTTTGTTTACTGACTTAATGGAACAGTGTTGTCCCCGACGAGTCCCATGGGGTTTTTGTAAGCTTTGATTTGATTACGATGGACCCATTTGGAGATGGGGTCCTGGTGACTAAACGACCGGAGAGAGTTTATCTGTGATCGTGTGTGGACCCGTCCACCTGGGGAGGAACTTCCGAGCGAGTTTTCCTGCTCGTGCATTGGTCTGTCCTGTCTGAGGAATGAAAGCATAATCGAAAACCTTGTCTCCCACTTGAAGTTCGTCATGTGAGGCTTTCTGATTGTAGTAGGCTTTGCGTCCTTCAGCTGATCGGTCCAAATGTTTTTGGGTAAAGGCAAAAGTCTGTTGGAGATGTTTGGTCAGGTCAGTCATGTACTGGTGAGTAGTGTAAGCTGTGGCAACACTGGCTTCTCCAGGTTGGTAGAGTAAATGCAGGGGCAAAGTCATTTGCCGGCCTGTCATCATTTCAAAAGGTGACACCCCCGTAGCTTCATGGGGTGTGGCTCGGATGGCCATTAAGACCAGCGGGAGTTTTACATCCCACCTTTTTGGTGTGGTGAAACATACTTCTTCAGTATGTTGATTACGGTTCGGTGGGCTCTTTCAACCTGTCCGGAGGATTGTGGGTGGTGGCTAATATGGAAGTTAGCTTTAACTCCCAAGGTTTCCCACAGTTGTCGCATGACTTCGGCGGTGAAATGAGTGCCGCGGACAGAGTTGATTCGGCTTGGCAGACCAAATCTAGAGAATACATGGTTCATCAACAAGTAGGCCGTGGTTTCTGCCGTGTCATTAGGAGCAGGGAGGCACTGGACCCATTTGGTGAAAGCACATGTGACTGTGAGGAAGTATTTGTTTCCTCTGGCTGACTGTGGAAGGGGACCTACCCAGTCAATTTGGAGGTCAGACCATGGGAATGAAATGCCTCTTTTCTGTAGGGGTGCTCGATGAATCAGGTTGGTTGGTTGAAACTGGCAAGATACAAGACATCCCTTGATGTAGTCCGCTACATCCTTTCGCATGTATGGCCAATATGCCACTTGTTTGAGCGCGTTGTAAGTCGTGTTGACACCTTTGTGTCCTGCAGTTGGGAGATTGTGGGCATGAACAATCATCACCACCCTCTGGTTACGAGGGACCACAAGTGCAGGCACAGGGAGTTCATCGGAAACATGAACTAGAATGCCATTTCGCAGCTGCAAGAACGATCGTGCAACAAAAAGTGGTTTCAAGTCTGGAGTGTCAGCGAGATCCGAGTCGGATGGTGCATTAAGTGCAGGATCCGAGAGATATTGTATCATTTTATGGATCGCAGGGTCAAGGGTTTGAAGAGAGATAAGGTCAGCATTTGTGAAAACAGGGTCAACCGCGAGGGGACCTGTGGTTTGTGTCATATCTTGGGCCCTTGTTAGTCTGGGCCCTAGCGACTGCGCAGACTGTAGGGGTGGGTGGGTGGGACTGTGAAGTTGACACCTGAGCAGAATCAAAGGACCAGGGTGTGCCATGTATGGCTCCTTGTTTTGCAAGTGAGTCCACAAGGTCATTCCATTCTTTGTCCTGGCCTGGTGTGCGCGAGTGATCTCTGACCTTTTTCCAGTACACCTGGAGGTTGTTGGAGGTGACCAGGTGATCACAGGCCTTGAAAAGGTCTTGATGTGTAACCGGTTTGCGGTTGGAGGTTACAAAACCTTTGGCCTTCCAGAGTGCTAAATGACAAGTGAAACTGAGGCGTGCATAGTTGGAGTCAGTGCAGATGACCAATGTGCGAATGCCATGGTCTACGGCAAGTTGCAGTGTAATGAGCACACCTGCGATTTCCGCATACTGGGATGATTGGGAACCCAGTTGATAGTTGTGGGGTTCACAAGGCTGATTGTTCAGCCATGCCACACCCACACCAGCACGAATGCGAGTTTCATGGCGAAAAGAGCAACCATCGACATAGGCAGTGACCATATCTTGACAGATGTTCTGGTCAAAGTAGTGATGGTTTGGGTCTTCAGTGACTGTAGGTGGTTCTGCACAAATGGATGGTCCTGGAGTTACTCAGAGCACCATTGGCAGGCAGCCAAGTCTGTGCCGTGAGGGCTTCTCAACTTTTGTGCGTAGCAGACCTCCACGTCAAAGCTTTGTAGAGCCATAACCAGGAGGCTATTCTGGCATTTGTTACAATGCCTTCTCTGATGCGTTGACTGTTAAGGAAGACCACTGGGTGGTGGTGAGTCTCAACTGTGATTCTCTGGCCTCCCACATAGTTGGAGAAATGTTTGACTGCCTAGTGGCCAGAAGGGCTTTTTCGCAGTCCGAGTATTTCAGTTCCGGACCAGAGAGGGTTTTGCTGGCATAGGCCACAACTCGTTTGTCGTGGTCGTAGATTTGGTATAATCCAGTGCTTAAGCAGTTGGCAGAGAACCCCACTTGTAAGAAGAATGGCTGGTCGCAGTTGGGATAGGCCAAACATGGTGCTGTGCATAACTTTTGCTTCAACGCTAGCATAGCCTGTTCTTGAGCCTCAGACCAAATGAAAGGGGTGTCCTTTCGTAGGAGGTCTGTAAGGGGTTTTGCCAAGTCTGCATAATCCTCAATGAACTGACGTGAGTAGTTGCATACCCCTAGGGAGCTCTGGAGTTCGGAGATGTTGGTAGGGGCTTTGATGTTTAGCACACCTTGAACTCGTGCCATTTGTGGTAGGACACCTTTGGATCCTACCAAGAAACCAACATAGCTGACTTTGGTTTTGCACCATTGGCATTTGGAGAGAGAAATTTTTGCTCCTGCTCACGTGAGCTGGCCAAGGACATGGTCGATTTCAGTGAGGTGGGTGTCCAGAGTTGGACTCCGAATGAGAATGTCGTCAACATAGATGAGGTTACCTCTGTCTCGGGCATCTGGACATGCTTTGTTCAAGAAAATGTTGAACTCTGCAGGAGAGTTGGCATAACCGAAAGGGCATCGGGTGAATGTGTACTGGCGATTCGCGAACGTGAAGGCCAGTTTGTGTTGGTCTTCAGCTTAGACAGGAATAGTCCAAAAACTAGAAGCAATGTCCAGTGTTGAAAAGTATTTGGCATCTTTGACTCTAGGGAGTTCTTGCTCCAGTTGAGTCATAGGCCACCTAGAGAGAGGAACTTGAGTGTTCAATTTCCTGTAATCAATGGTGAGTCTCCACTTACCATTGGGCTTTAGGACAGGCCATAAGGGGGCCGAGTAGGTACTGTTGCATGGCCTGATTATGCCACGGTCCATTAGGTCATCGATTATTTCTTGTACTGGGCCCTAAGAGGCCAAGGGAATCCTGTACTGCCTGACGTAGGTGGGAGGAGCGTCAGGTGGTGGAGGAATGCGTACTGAGTGGATTGTGGTCAGTCCACAGTCCAGGGAGTCTTTGGCGGAGGATTGTTCGTATTTAAGAAGAACTTGGTGAAGTTTTTCACGTTCTTCATCAGAGGTTAGGGCATCAGCATCAGCTCCCACCTGTGCAATCTCTTCAGCGATAGTGAGGACTGGTTTCGGTTGAGCATCACTGGGATTGTCATTGGTCTGCTGATTAGACTCCGATGGAAGGAGCTCAGTTGCTTGGACAAGCATTTGGTCATTGTTGGTCAAGTTGATTTGTCCAACTGACTCTTTGTCAGGGGTTGGCATTGACACAAGAGCGATGGCCTTAGAAGGCTTAGTGCAAATGACTGTAGGTTCAAGAGAGTTGGCCCAAAGAGAATCAGGGAGGCCCGCTTACCACAGGAACAGTCAGTTCAAAATCGCGGAAATCTGTGGTGATGAGCCCGCCAAGAGGCATGGCCTTGGGCAGGACGATGGTCTCTGTTGTGGGGTTGTTTACCAGCAACGTGGTGGTTCTGTAGTCTAGGCTCAGAAGGGGCGTGGCCTCCAGAGTTAAGCCTAGATCGTCAAGCAAAGGAGCCGTTTGGAAAAATGCTTGTGGATGCATAAGTTTCTGTCCGGTCTGAATGCATAGTTGGACCGGGTAGCACGTGACATTAGCAGGTATGAGACAATGTTGAGAATTCAGTACCTGGCAGGCCTCAGGGATGGTCGGGTCTGACTTTAGAGTGTCAAGATCTGGTTTAGAGTGAGTGTCTCGAACTGGGGTGAGAGACCATAAGACATTGTTTATGGTATCAACCTGGGTTCCAAGTCTCACAAGAAGATCACTGCCAATGTAGACTGCATGTGGCAGGTCGGGAATGACCAAGAAGGGATGTGTTAGCAGTCTATGGTTCCACTGAAGGTGGAGGACGCAGATACTTGTGGTGACCAATGTTTTGTTTGATTTGGTCCCAGCAGGGAAACGAAAAGACTTGTTAGTGACCATAAGGTCAGGGTATTTCTTGTGCAGAGAGTCGAAAAGTGTCTGGCTGATTGCGGATTTATCAGCCCAGAGAGCCAGTACCACGGCTTCTACGTGGGAGCTTTGGATAACTAGTCCTTTGACTACTTGGGGGCAGTACTCTTCGTTGGCTGCCCCTGATTTTAGGGTGCAAAGGAAAGAACTGTGTTCATTTAAGGTTGGGTTGTCAGATGTGGTGACATGGGAAGGGGTGCCTGTTTCAGCCTGGTCCCCAAGATCACCTTCCGTCAAACTTTGTTGGGTCAGCAGTGTGAGTGGGTTGACTCCTGGATCATCAAAGATGTCAAGAGTGTAGCACTGTGATCCGGTTGCTTCAGGTAGAGTGGTTGGAAGATGTTGTTGAACTTGAGCCCATAGCTTGAGATTCTTGAAGTCTATCAGAGGCTCAAAGCGATTAAGTAGATCCTTGCCTATCAGCAATGGAATTGAGTTGAGATTGGACACATAGACCGGATGGATCAAGGTCATGGGCCCAGTGGAGATTTTTATCAATGACATGTGTGACACAGTCGTGTTTGAGGGTGCATAAGGTTGAATAGCTAAGGAGCAAGGTCTTAGTTTCAAGTCTTTGTGCGCATAATTAGCAGCGACACGTAGGTGTCCAAAAAGATCACGCGACATGAGTGTGATGTCCGCTGCGGTATCCAGTAGGGCTTCGTGGTTCATCACATCTTCCAGGGTCAATGACAGGAAAAATTTTCGTGCAACCCCCCTCTCGGTCAAATCACACAGAAATTCTTGGACCGGTGTTTCAACACAGATTAAAGAGTCGCCGGTTTCGGGCAAGTGAGGTTTCCCAGGTAGCTGGAGTACCAAAATGGCACTGGGTGGCGTTGCATTTTGGAGCTCCTCCTGAGTTTCGGGTGGAGGATGCTCAGTTGCGTCTTCGGTCTCCTTCCCCTTTGTAGTAGGAGATTCCTCAGGGTTGACTTGTGGCAAACCTAAAGGATCGTTTGGGGTGGTCACAATACTTATGGCTAGGACATCTGGTTTCTTGTCCTCTTTCACCTCCTTTTTCCTCTTCAGTTCATCAAGTATACGTTGGAGAGTTTCCAGGTCTTCTCGGCTGAAAATGGGCTTTTGTTTCTTCTCCCAGGGTTTGGAGATAAACTTACCAGGGGGAGGTCTTGCTTCCCTGTCGAAGTTTTTCTGGCAGTACGAGGGAGGTGACCACCTCCCGCGGTTATGCGAGTCTCGAAATCGATATCTGTCATCCCGGGTATCCCTACCGTATTTTTGTGACTTACCAGGTGGGCTTAGCCTCTGACGGTAGTCAGGTTTTGGTGATGTTGGCTTGGAACTTGGTGTCAAAAATTTTTCAGGGTCATGACTCAACTTATCTTGACTAGAGGACTGTCGTGGTTTTATTTGTGACCGAGATGCTGGAACAGGGGCTGGCCTTGGGGAGCCCTCTAGGTCCAGGGTGTCTGATGCGGTGTTGACAACTAACACCGCGGTAGACTCGGTATGCTTCTGATTGCTTTGTTGCTGTTTCTGGAATGCATAATGTACAAACTCTCTTAGCTGATTTATCAAGTTTGTCTTTGGGTTAGCCATGACTCCAAGGTGGTGTCCAATCGTGGGATGGAGATTCTGAATGAAAAGAGCCTTGAAATTGTGGTCTTCTTCCATCTCAGGCGTGTTTTGAGATCCAAAATATGGGTGTAGGAGTCGCTGGTAGTATGCCTGTGGGGGCTCTAAGCGACCCTGTTTCACAACTAGGGCTGTCGCTAGCCCTGACTGTAAGCAGTCGTCTGAGAACTCCTTTTCAATGGCTTCGTAGAGTTTCCGGTGGTCCATCTTGATGTCAAATGGTTGCCGATCTTTAAATTTTGATACCGACCTGTTGGATGTCAACTTAATCAAATAAATGCGATCGTCAACTGTAGCATCAGGGTATTTACGCAAGTAGTAGTCAATGTCTTGCAAATAAGCCCTGGTATCAGGTGACCCACTGGTTGAGGGGTCAAATTTCGGTGAGCGATCCTATTGAGATCTCCATTGGATGGAATTTGCAAACGTCTTTCGTGTTGCCGTTCGGGTCTGATTGGGTCAGGTGAGTGTGAGCCGGGGAAGTCCCCATCCCATGAGGGGATGCCCCCTTTTGTCGAGGGAACCGGCCTGTTCATGGCTTCTGGTCTCAGATCCCTTCGTTTGCGGTGGTTTTCCAGCTCTTCTTTGATGTCCTGAAGGCCTTGTTGTGCTTCTTGTGGAGCAGTTTACATTTCCCATAGTCGGAGCTTGTTTCGTCAAATTGACCTTCAACTTCCTTGAGTTGATCCTCTTTGTGAAGCAGGGCGGTTCTCAATTCTTCATTTTCTTGCTGAAGTTAGGTATTGTCGTTTTCTAATCATTGCTTTTCTTCCTCTGCTTGTTCCAGATTTAGCAACGTCTGATCAAGCGTAGCTTGAGTGTCTTCTTTCTCTATGCGAGCTTGTTCCTGCTTTTTCACAAGAGATTTGTTCTCTTCCTGAAGAGAAAGGATGGTTGTTTGTCGTTTCACCAGTTCCTTTTCGGCATAGAGTACTTGGGTTTCAGCTCGTTTTAGCCTTGCAATCAATGCTAGTGCAAACTTTCCTAACACACCGGGGATTTCTTTTGCTTTCGGTGGGTTAGTTTCGCATTCATCTAAAAGTTTTTTTGTGATTTGCTTCAAATCTTTGGGTGGAGTATCCTGAACACGTTTGGAGAAACCGGGTATAAGGTCGGAAGCCAACTCTTCCAATGTTACTTGAAGGTCATTTAATTTGTCAAGTGGACTTGACATGTTTGACCATTTGTGTAACGCGTAGCTTGAAATCAATTTGCTGATTATAGCTAAAGTTGTGAGTCAAGAGTTAACCTTGAATGTTGTTTTACAGTGAGGGTAATTACAAGCTTCTTTTTGGAGTTTGTTTCAACTTCCAGGCTTGTAAGAAGGAAAGCAAATATTTGGAAATTCTTTAGAAATGTGGAATATGTGTTAATTTATTTGTTGACACTGTATTTTGATTTGTGTTTCACAAGACAAAAACAACAACAACAAAAACTTGTGTGGATTGACTTCTTTCAGTTCAGTTATCAAAGTATAATTTTGTATAGTCCTCAACTAGGGTTGTGAATTTTTGTTGAATCTCACTTGAAAGTAATGATTTTATTTACAAAAGAAAGCAACAAAAATAGAAAAGGTTAAATGCTTTAAGGCTTTAGGGTTACAGTATAAGTCTTCACTTTGTTTTAAAGTTAGAATTAGCTTTGTTTTTATTTGTTAAAGGTTATCCTCATTTAAAGGCTTTAAATGTTTTAATATTTACAAATTAGGAAACAAATGAATTGTCTTTGCGTATTGTCACTAAGGCTTCCTTAGGATTAAAGTTAATGATTATTTAAAAAAAGAAGAGAAAAAAAAAGTTTTACAGACTAGTCAAAGTTTTCACCTTTTGACTTATTTCAAATCCTGGTGAGAAATAGTGAGTTGGTTAAATGCTTTCCTTGTTCTGGGGAGGAAACATGAATCAAAGCAATGCATTGACTGTAAATAAGCTAAAGCTTTCAAGTGTTAATTGCTGAATGTGGTTTCCTAATTTTGGAAAATTTTTGGTTAAATGTTTAATAAATCACTAAATCCTTTACCAACATGCACAGGATTAACATTAACTTGAATCTAAATGAACATTGTCATTTATTTGAATCCCTAAGTTGAATGGCTTCCTGTGAAAGAAATCGCACAAAGTGATCTTTAAAACAAAGCACATATATATATAGCTTCAAAAGTTTGCACACTTTTAGTGTAAGATGTGTAAATATATGCTTTTAACTAAAAAGATTAAAATATGTGGTTAACATACGTGAGTAAATACAAAGTCTATGCTTTATGTTCTTTCACTGTGTATGTATGCAGTCAAAGGCTCTTCCACCAATGAGAACAAACTTCAAACCCACAAGTTTCTCTTTCCTTTTTGTTCTTGGGATAAAACTTTGAATTGGGTTTAAATTTAGGTTGTTCCGGATAATTTGGATTGATTTGAAGTTAATTTGGAAGCTCTGTTTGATTATAAATCAGCTTAATAGGTTTGCTCTGCTTTAATCCGAGTGTGCATTCATGCAAGAAATGCAACTCCTATAGTTGACCACAAGATGGAGGCAGTTATATCAGCCCTCCCAGGAGGAGGAGACACTGGTGACGTCGCTCTTGGCGGATCTACCGGTCTCATTCAAAATGGCGGCTAGGGTGGAGGGAGGAAATGGCAAATTTCGGTCACGCGCGACTGTACGTGTTCACGTGACATGTGAATGTGGGTGCGAGTCTTTGCGACAACGCTACGCCTTGCTTTTCAAAATGAGAGTTTAATCTCCAACTTGCACAAGTAATGTTACCCCTTTAATTCCGGGTATAGTTTATAGTAGCGCTACTTCTCCAACGGTTTATTCAGTGACCAGATCAAACTGCATCCAGCTTAATCTGACGTCACCACGCTTGGGTAATTACAGAACTGGCCAGTTTAAGTACTCCTTTCAGGATAATCGCCGGAAGGTTAAACTGGCAAGAGACAGGACGGTTTTCTTCGCGTTTCTGGCACTCTAGGCCTTTATTTTTCTTAATCCAGCATATAATACTGCTTAAAACTTCTTTTGCATGCATCAACTCAGCTGTTCACCTTAGACAGTTGGCGACTCACTCACCCCCCTTTTGCCGCTATCAGCAACCAGAGGCTAAGTAAACAAACACAACAGACAAAGAGAGGGAGACGCGGCCTCAGCCTCTCTTCTCCCAAACAACACACAGGCTCACCGAATAAAGTGGATCAATATTTGCAGAAAAAAAAACAGCTTATGTCTCAATGATTTTTCCTTTTTGCATATATGTTTCCCAATTACACAGGCCTCACATGGGACACAATTAATACTGTAATGGGATTGCATAATAAAATATTTGTCATAAGGTACAGGAATTATTTATTTAATCATGGGTGGAAAAGGGGGCGGAGTTAAACCATCACTTCTATACCCGCTAAATTAAATAAAAGCACTCATAAAAGGGGGCACCAGTCACAATGGACAATAATATTAACTTTAATTTTAATTAATTTTGTACCTTCAATTACTTAATGAATCAGTCTCAAAGTTTCAGTGAGTTCTTTTCCTGCCGTGATTAGGAAGCAGATATATGCGAAAGGAAACCACTTCAACTTCTCTCATTCACCCTTTTATTAAACTCATTCAGGTTACATGGCATTCAAATGATGGATAAACAGATTCAAATGATAACAGTGTACGATATCACATCAACTGATATTGGATTCCTGAACATAAAATCCAGCGTTACACCTCTGTAGAACCAAGGAGGAACCAGACTTATGTTTCAACGGTAAATGAAGGCTGAAATGTCTAACAAAACAACGCAATTTTATGGGGAAAATTCATAAGCTAATTATCTAAAAATGACTTCTGAATTAATCTACAAAATTTAAGGGCAATTACTTAAAAATGACTAAGAGTCTCCCTTCAGTTTATAGCTTTATCCTGTGGCTAAGAGACTAATTGAGCCCTGAAATACGGGCTATATTCAATTGTAATTTAATTGTTCGGACATCACGTTTTAACCCAGCAGATAGGAGAAGTAGGAGTTTCACTTACGAAAACAGCTGTAGGTCCACGTTTCAGCGGGTCGATACCAGCCGAGTTGGGAGTTAGGACGTCGGAGGAGGCGGCTGCTGCAATGCTTCCTCACAGCAGTAGAAGTGTAAACTCAGCTGGGGGCTCTCCAGACAATGGCAGCAGTGGGTGGTCTGTCACCGAGTGGCGTGACAAGTCCTTGGAAACGAGTCCGAATTTGAGGTCTCTTGTAGCGGGATAGACCAAAAAACTGAAGGAGAAACTTCTCAGTCAGGCAGGAATGAGGCCGGAAAGAGAGTCCAAAAAACAGTCTCTGTTCACTTTAAATTAGGAAATTTATAGGTCCACTTTAACGGCGGGATAAGTCATAAAAAAATGAGAAAAACACTTACTAGGATAAGAATGGCTTCTGAGGTGAAGGAAAAAGTTTGAGAATTTGATTCTCTGAGAAAGCGAGCTCTAAAGAAAAGGTGATTTCTCCTCAGTAACCAGAAAAACTAACGCAGGATTTGACAAACTTCACACAGAACAATTTAGATAAAATGAAACTACACAGGACCTTGAAACGGTGGAACAAAATCTTCCCAGACTTATCTAATCTCATTCTGTCTCTTTTTTGTCTGCTTTTTCTGTGTTCTTAACATTTTACTTCTTTCTTTCTTAACTTAATCTGCCTTATTCCCACTCTTAATCTTACGTCTTGTTCTCTAATTCTGTTCTTAATCTGTGTGTTTTTTCCTGAATCATCTTCTCTCTAACTGCAGAGCAGCTTCCACTACTTTTTTAAATGGCCCCGCCTGGTCATAAACTGGTGATGTCGATCGCAAGACTGACCAATTGACTTTATCAAAAGCAGTTTGAAATGGCTGCTATCCAATGTGAAAACATTTCTTTGTTTGAGAGCAGCCAATCAAACGAAGACACCATCCCATGAAATTGCAGAGAAAAATCAACACTCAGTCAGTTCTTATGAAATAAGGTGCTCAATATAAAATCCAACTAAATTAAATGACTTGGCTAATATTTGGTGATCATGCATTTATACCATTACTCTAATATTACATTTGTTTGAATAACACTCATGAACATAACATTTCTTATACATAATTATAATACATGCATTCATATTTAGATCAAAGCTTAAGGTAGTACAGCAAACTATGGTTAGTGATAAAAAGGATGATTCTCAGTGTCCTTAGGATCCGGGAGAGAAGAGGATAAGCTGAAAGAAACTTAATGTTTAGAACAAATTAAAAAGTCATCCTACATACTGAAACACATTTCGTAGGTATCCACTAGGAGGTACTGTTGAGCTGTAGACGATTTCTTTTAGGTCCATGGTATCTGGAAGAGATAATCTGGGAGCCATCAAGGTTATAAACCTGTCTGATTAAGCCGTTTATGACCCTTTTAAGAGCATTGGTTTCCTGTAAAGGAGGATGTTATCCAAATGCAGTGTTCACGTTGGAGGTCTGGTCTCCCGAGTTTTATGTTCCTTTGAGCCTTTAAAAGCAAATTGTAATCCTTACAATCTCTGCAAGAAGCAGCTGTTTACATTGGAGTCCTGGGAAAACATCCTTGGGTCAGGCCGGGATGAGTGTATGAAAGCCAGTGATATTCGTGTAGAATACAGGAAAGTGGTATTCCTGTAGAAGGAATAAAGTGAAATTCCTGTAAAATGGAGAGAAGTGATCTTCTATCTCGGTTTGAGGAGACGATGATGCTACACTCAAATCAATCCGAATTATCCGGAACAACCTAAACTTAAACCCAATTCAAGGTTTTATCCCAAGAACAAAAAGGAAAAAGCAACTTGTGGGTTTGAAGTTTGTTCTCATTGGTGGAAGAGCTTTTGACTGCATATATACACAGTGAAAGAACATAGAAGCATAGACTTTGTATTTACTCACATATGTTAACCACATATTTTAAT
The DNA here is from genome assembly GCA_020510985.1 of Pholidichthys leucotaenia. Classification (NCBI taxonomy): domain Eukaryota; kingdom Metazoa; phylum Chordata; class Actinopteri; order Cichliformes; family Pholidichthyidae; genus Pholidichthys; species Pholidichthys leucotaenia. The sequence goes on along the minus strand of CM035840.1, from coordinate 325,990,345 downwards.
CTTTTTAGTTAAAAGCATATATTCACACATCTTACGCTAAAAGTGTGCAAACTTTTGAAGCTATATACAGTATATGTGTTTTGTTTTAAAGATCACTTTGTGCGATTTCTTTCACAGGAAGCCATTCAACTTAGGGACTCAAATAAATGACAATGTTCATTTAGACTCAAGTTAATGTTAATCCTGTGCATGTTGGTAAAGGATTTAGTGATTTACTAAATATTTAACCAAAATTTTCCAAAATTAGGAAACCACTTTCAGCAATTAACACTTGAAAGCTTTAGCTTATTTACAGTAAATGTGTTTCTTTTTGATTCATGTTTCCTCCCCAGAACAAGGAAAACATTTAACCAACTCACTATTTCTCACCCAGGATTTGAAATAAGTCAAAAGGTGAAAACTTTGACTAGTCTGTAAAACCTTTTTCTTCTCTTTTTAAATAATCTTTAACTTTAATTCTAAGGAAGCCTTAGTGACAATACGCAAAGACAATTCATTTGTTTCCTAACTTGTAAATATTAAAACATTTAAAGGCTTTAAATGAAGATAAGCTTTAACAAATAAAACAAAGCCAGTTCTAACTTTAAAACAAAGTGAAGACTTATACTGTAACCCTAAAGCCTTAAAGCATTTAACCTTTTCTATTTTTGTTGCTTTTTTTTTCTTTTGTAAATAAAATCATTACTTTCAAGTGAGATTCAACAAAAATTCACAACCCTAGTTGAGGACTATTCCAAAACTATACTTTGATAACTGAACTGAAAGAGGTCAATCGACAATTTTTTTTTGTTTTTGTCTTGTGAAATACAAATCAAAATACAGTGCCAACAAATAAATTAACACATATTCCACATTTCTAAAGAATTTCCAAATATTTGCTTTCCTTCTTACAAGCCTGGAAGTTGAAACAAACTCCAAAAAGAAGCTTGTAATTACCCTCACTGTAAAACAACACTCAAGGTTAACTCTTGACTCATAACTTTAGCTATAATCAGCAAATTGATTTCAAGCTAAGCATTACACAAACGGTCAAACATGTCGAGTCCACATGACGAATTAAATGACCTTCAAGTAACATTGGAAGAGTTAGCTTCCGACCTTATACCCAGTTTCTCCAAACAAGTTCAGGATACTCCACACAAAGATTTGAAGCAAATCACGAAAAAACTTTTAGATGAATGCGAAGCTAACCCACCGAAAACAAAGGAAATGCCTGGTGTGTTAGGAAAGTTTGCACTAGCATTGATTGCAAGGCTAAAACGAGCTGAAACCCAAGTACTGTACGCCGAAAAGGAACTGGTGAAACGACAAACAACCATCCTTTCTCTTCAGGAAGAGAACAAATCTCTTGTGAAAAAGCAGGAACAAGCTCGCATAGAGAAAGAAGACACTCAAGCTACGCTTGATAAGACGTTGCTAAATCTGGAACAAGAAGAGGAAGAAAAGCAACGACTAGAAAACGACAATACCTCACTTCAGCAAGAAAATGAGGAATTGAGAACCACCCTGCTTTACAAAGAGAATCAATTCAAGGAAGTTGATGGTCAATTGGACGAAACAAGCTCTGATTATGGGAAATGCAAACTGCTCCTACGAGAAGCACAACAAGGTCTTCAGGACGTCAAAGAAGAGCTGGAAAACCACCGCAAACGAAGGGATCTGAGACCAGAAGCCATGAACAGGCCGGTTCCCTCGACAAAGGGGGGCATCCCCTCATGGGATGAGGACTCCCCCAGCTCACACTCACCTGACCCATTCAGACCCGAACGGCAACGCAAAAGATACTTGCAAATTCCATCTGATGGAGATCTAGATAAAATCGCTCGCCACGTCATAAGATTTGACCCCTCAACCAGTGGGTCACCTGATACCAGGGCTTATTTACAAGACATTGACTACTACTTGCGTGAATACCCTGATGCTACGGTTGATGATCGCATTTATTTGATTAAGTTGACATCCAACAGGTCGGTATCAAAATTTATAGATCAGCAACCATTTGACATCAAGATGAACCACCGGAAACTCTACGAAGCCATTGAAAAGGAGTTCTCTGACGACTGCTTACAGTCAGGGCTAGCGACAGCCCTAGCTGTGAAACAGGGTCGCTTAGAGCCCCCACAGGCATACTACCAGCGACTCCTGCGCGCATATTTTGGATCTCAAAACACACGAGATGGAAGAAGACTACAATTTCAAGGCTCTTTTCATTCAGAATCTCCATCCCACAATTGGACACCACCTTGGAGTCATGGCTAACCCAAAGACAAACTCAATAAACCAGCTAAGAGAGTTTGCACATTATGCATTCCAGAAACAGCGACAAAGCAATCAGAAGCATACCGAGCCTACCGCGGTGTTAGCTGTCAACACCGCATCAGACACCCTGGACCTAGAGGGCGCCCCAAGGCCAGCCCTTGTTCCAGCACCTCGGTCACAAATAAAACCACATCAGTCCTCTAGTCAAGATAAGTCGAGTCATGACCCTGAAAAAATTTTGACACCAAGTTTCAAGCCAACATCACCAAAACCTGACTACCGTCGGAGGCTAAGCCCACCAGGTAAGTCACGAGAATACGGTACGGATACCCGGGATGACAGATATCGATTTCGAGACTCGCATAACCGCGGGAGGTGGTCACCTCCCTCGTACCGCCAGAAAAACTTTGACAGGGAAGCAAGACCTCCCCCTGGTAAGTTTAGCTTCAAACCCTGGGAGAAGAAAGAAAAGCCAATTTTCAGCCGAGAAGACCTGGAAACTCTCCAACGCATATTGGACGAACTGAAGAGGAAATAGGAGGTAAAAGAGGACAAGAAACCAGATGTCCTAGCCATAAATATTGTGACCACCACAACGACCCTTTAGGTTTGCCACAAGTCAACCCTGAGGAATCTCCTACTACAAAGGGGAAGGATACCGAAGACACAACCGAGCATCCTCCACCCAAAACTCAGGAGGAGCTCCAAAATGCAACGCCACCCAGTGCCATTTTGGTAGTCCAGCTACCTGGGAAACCCCACTCGCCCGAAACAGGCGACTCTTTAATCTGCGTTGAACCACTGGTCCAAGAATTTCTGTGTGATCTGACCGAGAAGGGGGTTGCATGAAAATTTTTCCTGTCATTGACCTTGGAAGATGTGATGACGCACGAAGCCCTACTGGATACCGCAGCGGACATCACACTCATGTCGTGTGACCTTTTTGAACACCTACGTGTCACTGCTAACCTTGCGTGCAAAGACTTGAAACTAAGACCTTGCTCCTTAGCTATTCAACCTTATGCACCCTCAAACATGACTGTGTCACACATGTCATTGATAAAAATCTCCATTGGGCCCATGACCTTGATCCATCCGGTCTATGTGTCCAATCTAAACTCAATTCCATTGCTGATAGGCAAGGATCTACTTAATCGCTTTGAGCCTCTGATAGACTTCAAGAATCTCAAGCTATGGGCTCAAGTTCGACAACCTCTTCCAACCACTCTACCTGAAGCAACCGGATCACAGTGCTACACTCTTGACACCTTGGATGTTCCAGGAGTCAACCCACTCACACTGCTGACCCAACAAAGTTTGACGGAAGGTGACCTTGGGGACCAGGCTGAAACAGGCACCCCTTCCCATGTCACCACATCTGACAACCCAACCTTAAATGAACACAGTTAATTCTTTTGCACCCTAAAATCAGGGGCAGCCAACAAAGAGTACTGCCCCCAAGTAGTCAAAGGACTAGTTATCCAAAGCTCCCACGTAGAAGCCGTGGTACTGGCTCTCTGGGCTGATAAATCCGCAATCAGCCAGACACTTTTTGAGTCTCTGCACGAGAAATACCCTGACCTTATGGTCACTAACAAGTCTTTTCGTTTCCCTGCTGGGACGAGATCAAACAAAACATTGGTCGCCACAAGTATCTGTGCCGTCCACCTTCAGTGGAACCACAGACTGCTAACACATCCCTTCTTGATCATTCCCGACCTGCCACATGCAGTCTACATCGGCAGTGATCTTCTTGTGAGACTTGGAACCCAGGTTGATACCATAAACAATGTCTTATGCTCTCTCACCTCAGTTCGAGACACTCACTCTAAACCAGATCTTGACACTCTAAAGTCAGGCCCGACCATCCCTGAGGCCTGCCAGGTACTGAATTCTCAACATTGTCTCATACCTGCTAATGTCACGTGCTACCCGGTCCAACTATGCATTCAGACCGGACAGAAACTTATGCATCCACAAGCATTTTTCCAAACGGCTCCTTTGCTTGACGATCTAGGCTTAACTCTGGAGGCCATGCCCCTTCTAAGCCTAGAATACAGAACCACCACATTGCCGGTAAAAAACCCCACGGCAGAGACCATCGTCCTGCCCAAGGCCACGCCTCTTTGGTGGCTCATCATCACAGATTTCCACGATTTTGAACTGACTGTTCCTGTGCTAGGCGGCCTCCCTGATTCTCTTTGGGCCGACTCTCTTGAACCTACAGTCATTTACACTAAGCCCTCTAAGGCCATCGCTCTTGTGTCAATGCCAACCCCTGACAAAGAGTCAGTTGGACGAATCGACTTGACCAACAATGATCAAATGCTTGTCCAAGCAATTGAGCTCCTTCCATCAGAGTCTAATCAGCAGACCAATGACAATCCCAGCGATGCTCCACCGAAATCAGTCCTCACGATCGCTGAAGAGATTGCACAGGTGGTAGCTGATGCTGATGCCCTAACCTCTGACGAAGAACGTGAAAAACTTCACCAAGTTCTTCTTAAATACGAACAATCCTCCTCCAAAGACTCCCTGGACTGTGGACTGACCACAATCCACTCAGTACGCATTCCTAAACTGACGCTCCTCCCACCTACGTCAGACAGTACAGGATTCCCTTGGCCTCGTACGGCCCAGTACAAGAAATAATCAATGACCTATTGGACCGTGGCATAATCAGGCCATGCAACAGTACCTACTCGGCCCCCTTATGGCCTGTCCTAAAGCCCAATGGTAAGTGGAGACTCACCATTGATTACAGGAAATTGAACACTCAAGTTCCTCTCTCTAGGTGGCCAATGACTCAACTGGAGCAAGAACTCCCTAGAGTCAAAGATGCCAAATAGTTCTCAACACTGGACATTGCTTCTGGTTTTTGGACTATTCCTGTCCAGGCTGAAGACCAACACAAACTGGCCTTCACGTTCACGAATCGCCAATACACATTCACCCAATGTCCTTTCGGTTATGCCAACTCTCCTGCAGAGTTCAACATTTTCTTGAACAAAGCATGTCCAGACGCCCGAGACAGAGGTAACCTCATCTATGTTGACGACATTCTCATTCGGAGTCCAACTCTGGACACCCACCTTACTGAAATCGACCATGTCCTTGGCCAGCTCACGTGAGCAGGAGCCAAAACTTCTCTCTCCAAATGCCAATGGTGGAAAACCAAAGTCAACTATGTTGGTCTCTTGGTAGGATCCAAAGGGGTCCTACCACAAACGGCACGAGTTCAAGGTGTGCTAAACATCAAAGCCCCTACCAACATCTCCGAACTCCGGAGCTTCCTAGGGGTATGCAACTACTCACGTCAGTTCATTGAGGATTATGCAGACTTGGCAAAACCCCTTACAGACCTCCTACGAAAGGACACCCCTTCATTTGGTCTGAGGCTCAAGAACAGGCTATGCTGGCGTTGAAGCAAAAGTTATGCACAGCACCATGTTTAGCCTATCCCAACTGCGACCAGCCATTCTTCTTACAAGTGGGGTTCTCTGCCAACTGCTTAAGCGCTGGATTATACCAAATCTACAACCACGACAAACGAGTTGTGGCCTATGCCAGCAAAACCCTCTCTGGCCAGGAACTGAAATACTCGGACTGCGAAAAAGCCCTTCTGGCCACTGTATAGGCAGTCAAACATTTCTCCAACTATGTGGGAGGCCAGAGAATCACAGTTGAGACTCACCACCACCCAGTGGTCTTCCTTAACAGTCAACGCATCAGAGAACTTCACTTCCGCCTCCCAAAGAGAGCAGACGCTTTTTCCTTCTCTCCAGCTCTGACTTTTTATCTCCTTCCTCCCCCTAACTGACTGGATCCCAGCTTGCTATCGTCTGTCTGCGTGTCTCTACTGCTGATTATCGAACGAAATTATGGATTTAATAAGCTGGGCTTTGAACGCAATTGACACTATTTTTTCAACGAGGAAAAGTGCCACGGGGGAGGTAGTTTGCCCCGCAGGAACTGCGGCTGCGGGCTATTTGAGGGACACAAGTAATTGGAAACTCTTGTGCCTGTCTGATCTCTCTATCGAAGATGTCAAAGATTTATACATCTTCGTAGCAATGGTCATCGGGATCCTTCTGATTGGATCTGGGATTTTCCTGGTGTACCGTAAATTGATGGAGATGGACGTAGCCTATCAAAATGCTGGCCAGACGAGGCTTAACCATCAAATTGAACAATTGGGGAGGACTCTGACAGCGGCTAATGGAGAACTGTCTAGGGAAATGGATTACATCATGATCACGCTGAGAGCCGCCCATGAAGAATTCAGCGTCCAGCATTGAAGGATTAAAGTACTGAATCTGTAAGAGAATATAAAGTCTTTTTCTCTGGGAACAGTACTATTCGACTAATCTGACCTGCCCCTCACACAAGTCCTCCAGATTATCTGCAGTTTTTTGTTTCCAAAACATGTGAGCTGCATTGACTCTTATGGACAGCCAGCTGCCTGGCTCAAGGACAAAGTGCCAGCCGCTAGACAAAACATCTCCTGCTGAAGAGACTTTGTTGTTCTTAACTGATATAAACACCTCCACTCAACACTACACCCACACTGACTCAATATACTGATGAGAAGATCATTCACTCACTGCTCCCTTTGTGTCTTTGTGTACATTCTTGTCTGCTAATTGTGCATTGAGGGCTTTTTTTTCCTTGTAATCATAATATTGATCATATATGACCGGTATTCTGACAATCAATGTTTTTTTGCTCTTTCCTATTGTGTTATCCTTTTCTTCCCTATGCTTCCTGTACCCGTCTGATGACAAGCGCGTTATCGACGCTGCCGCGTCACCGGAAATGCAGGTCGTTTTCAGTGTCAAGTCAAATCCCTCGTATGTTATCAGTTGTTTACTGTTAATGTACTTGGCAATAAATCCTTTTCTGAGTTCTGAGTTCTGAGTTCTGAGAAGGCATTGTAACAAATGCCAGAATAGCCTCCTGGTTGATGGCTCTACAAAGCTTTGATGTGGAGGTCCGCTACGCACAAAAGTTGAGAAGCCCTCCTGGCACAGACTTGGCTGCCTGCCAACGGTGCTCTGAGGACACTCCAGGACCATCCATTCGTGCAGAGCCACCTACAGTCACTGAAGACCCAAACCATCGCTACTTTGACCAGAACATCTGTCAAGATATGGTCACCGCCTATGTCGATGGTTGTTCTTTTCACCATGAAACTCACATTCGTGCTGGTGTAGGTGTGGCATGGCTGAACAACCAGCCTTGTGAACCCCACAGCTATCAACTGGGTTCCCAATCATCTCAGTATGCGGAAATCGCAGGTGTGCTCATTACACTGCAACTTGCCGTAGACCATGGCATTCGCACATTGGTCATCTGCACTGACTCCAACTATGCACGCCTCAGTTTCACTTGTCATTTAGCACTCTGGAAGGCCAAAGGTTTTGTAACCGCAAACCGGTTACACATCAAGACCTTTTCAAGGCATGTGATCACCTGGTCACCTCCAACAACCTCCAGGTGTACTGGAAAAAGGTCAGAGGTCACTCGCGCACACCAGGTCAGGACAAAGAATGGAATGACCTTGTGGACTCACTTGCAAAACAAGGAGCTATACAAGGTACGCCCTGGTCCTTTGATTCTGCTCAGGTGCCGACTTCACAGTCCCACCCACCCACCCCTACAGTCTGCGCAGTCACTAGAGCCCAGACAAATGGGACCCAAGATACGACACAAACCACAGGTCCCCTCGCGGTTGACCCTGTTTTCACTGACGCTGACCTTATCTCTCTTCAAACCCTTGACCCTGCGATCCATAAAATGATACAATACCTCTCGGATCCTGCACTCAATGCACCATCCGACTCGGATCTCGCAGACACTCCAGACTTAAAACCACTTTTAGCCGCACAATCGTCCTTGCAGCTGCGCAATGGCATTCTAGTTCATGTTTCCGATGAACTCCCTGTGCCTGCGGTCCCTCGTAACTAGAGGGGGGTGATGATTGTTCATGCCCATGATCTCCCAACTGCAGGACACAAAGGCATCAAAGCGACGTACAACGCGTTCAAACAAGTGGCATATTGACCATACATGTGAAAGGATGTAGCGGACTACATCAAGGAATGTCTCGTATGTTGCCAGTTTCAACCAACCAACCCGATTCATCGAGCACCCTTACAGAAAAGAAGCATTTCATTCCCATGGTCTGACCTCCAAATTGACTGGGTAGGTCCCCTTCCACGGTCAGCCAGAGGAAACAGATGCTTCCTCACAGTCACATGTGCTTTCACCAAATGGGTCGTGATCAACCGAACCATGATCAACATACTGAAGTAGTATGTTTCACCACACCAAAAAGACTGGGATGTAAAACTCCCGCTGGTCTTAATGGCCATCCGAGCCACACCCCATGAAGCTACGGGGGTGTCACCTTTTGAAATGATGACAGGCCGGCAAATGACTTTACCCCTGCATTTACTCTACCAACCTGGAGAAGCCAGTGTTGCCACAGCTTACACTACTCACCAGTACATGACTGACCTGACCAAACGTCTCCAACAGACTTTTGCCTTTGCCCAAAAACATTTGGACCGATCAGCTGAAGGACGCAAAGCCTACTATGATCAGAAAGCCTCACATGATGAACTCCAAGTGGGAGACAAGGTTTTCTATTATGCTTTCATTCCTCAGACAGGACAGACCAACGCACAAGCAGGAAAACTCACTCAGAAGTTCCTCCCCAGGTGGACAGGTCCACACACAATCACAGATAAACTCTCTCCGGTCGTTTAGTCACCAGGACCCCATCTCCAAATGGGTCCATCGTAATCAAATCAAAGCTTACAAAAACCCCATGGGACTCGTCGGGGACAACACTGTTCCATTAAGTCAGTAAACAAACCTAAAATCTTGTTTGCGCCCGATAGATAACTGTTAGCTAACTATAAGACTCAAGTATACTCGGTCGCATTTCTCTCTCTCAATCAGGTAACTGCATTAAACCTTCAAAAGGAGAAAGTTAACCCAAACTAACTGACTTCCTTAAAATCTGACCTCAAAAGATCCTGCAAAATTTCATTCAGTGTCAAGTTACTATTTCAAAATAGTACACACAAAACCTCAAATATCACTAGCTTTAGTCAATAATCACAAGACCCTCTAAAGGTGATAAAACACTAATCGTCTAGAGCTCAGTCTCTTAAAGTTGTTCCACCTCTGAGAATAACTTTCACCTACCACTCAGGTACCTCAAGAAAAGGAAAACCGACAAGAAGCTCAAGATTAAAATGACTCACTTCTATTCGTTTGCCAGGACGATGGCCCTCCTGTTTTTCAGTTTAGCCCTCTACTTAGCACTCTCACCTACTTTCGCCCAGTTAGAACTGGACAGAGCCCAGATAAGAAGTCAACAATCCTTAGGTAGATTCTCAACCACGGCCTCATCATTAGGGCCCCTTGCTAGCCTTAGCATGTCTACTGTTAAATCAGTCAACACCGCTACACTGAAATGCCAGATAGTTGAACTACCAACCGTTACCAAAACTTTGCAAGATACTGTGTTGGTTTTGAATATTTGCTCCAAAGCCTCGTTCAAACAACAATGTCTTGGACTTGTCACTCTTCATGTTACATATTATACTAGCTGTATACTAGCTGCTCTTGTTTTTTCTTGCCTTCTGATTGTTGCTCTGAGTGTTGCTATCCCTGTGCTGTTGCAATCCTGGAATTTCCCCATTGTGGGACTAATAAAGGCTTATCTTGTGTTAGATAGGGTGACCATGCTCACCCACATCTAATGCCCGTGTTTCTTCGAAAGGTAGCTAGAAATATTAGATTTTCAGCTCACACTTTGACAATGAGCCTGCCTTTACTGCTTCTTGCCCCTATTTCAGATGTCACAAAGTTATTCCTCATTGCCACTCAAAGAACAATGATGACTTTCCATGTTTGCTCAGTCTTCCAGAACAAAGGTCTCAAACACCCTCTGAGTCAGACCTCTGTGGAACCATGGTTTAATCCAGCTAAACCAATTCAATTCGAACCTCCTTGAATTAACTCAATATTGCTTAACCTAAACATCCACCTCAAAATAAGCAATAAATTTTTGTTTTGCATTCTTTGTATTGATCTTTAATTTTTTAGAATTTTTGAAGTTATATGCATGCTTATATACAAACATATATTTATATATACAGTTCTTGCACTCCATTTTGATTTTTGTGCCCATTCAAACTATTTCTGAACAATTATGATAGCTATTTCAGTGTAAACCAAAACTCCAACCTCAGGTATATAAGAATATGCACTTTGTATCTCCTTATTTTTGTAACCAGAATTTTTGAGTCATTTCAAGACATATGCCTTAGCTTACTACTCCAAGTCAATTTTATAATCTACATTTGTCCATATTCAAATTATTTTTGGAAATTCATGGAAGTCCTTCCAGTTAACCAAAGTCAAAGATCTCTACTTAGTAATAGATACTGTTCGCATGCTAGAGTGTATGGACATCACAAAACCCTTTTAACCCAGTATTTAGGTCAAGTGTTGCCAAGGAGACGAAGCTGCCATGGGTGTGTACCAACGATGACCGATGCTCACCACTGCTACAAAGGGGGGATCTGTAGCATCATCGTCTCATCAAACCAAGACAGAAGATCACTTCTCTCCATTTTACAGGAATTTCACTTTATTCCTTCTACAGGAATACGACTTTTCTGCATTCTACAGGAATATCACTGGCTTTCATAGTGACTACATTCATCCTGGTCTGACCCAAAGATGTTTTCTCAGGACCCCAATGTAAACAGTTGCCTCTTGCAGAGATTGTAAGGATCAGAATTTGCTTTTAAAGGCTCAAAGGAACATAAAACTCGGGAGACTAGACCTCCAACGTGAACACCGCATTTGGATAACATCCTCCTTTACAGGAAACCAATGCTCTTAAAAGGGTCATAAACGGCTTAGACAGGTTTATAACCTTGGTGGCTCCCAGATTATCTCTTCCAGATACCATGGACCTAAAAGAAATCGTCTACAGCTCAACAGTACCTCCTAGCGGATACCTACGAAATGTGTTTCAGTATGTAGGATGACTTTTTAATTTGTTCTAAACATTAAGTTTCTTTCAGCTTATCCTCTTCTCTCCCGGATCCTAAGGACACTGAGAATCATCCTTTTTATCACTAACCATAGTTTGCTGTACTACATTAAGCTTTGATCTAAATGTGAACGCATGTATTATAATTATGTATAAGAAGTGTTATGTTCATGAGTGTTATTCAAACAAATGTAATATTAGAATAATGGTATAAATGCATGATCACCAAATATTAGCCAAGTCATTTAATTTAGTTGGATTTTATATTGAGTACCTAATTTCATAAGAACTGACTTAGTGTTGATTTTTCTCTGCAATTTCATGGGATGGTGTCTTCGTTTGATTGGCTGCTCTCAAACAAGGAAATGTTCTCACATTGAATAGCAGCCATTTCAAACTGCTTTTGATAAAGTCGATTGGTCAGTCTTGCGATCAACATCACAAGTTTATGACCAGGCGGGGTCATTTTAAAGTAGTGGAAGCTGCCCTGCGGACAGTTATGTAAGAGAGAACAAGAGAAGATCAAAGATGAAAGAAAAGTTTAGTTAAGTCAGGAGAGCAAGAGAAACACCTACACAGAGACAAGCTATGCAGTTAAAAGGTTAAGTTAGAATTAGAAACACAGAAAAGAAGAAAGAGATTTTGAGAAAGATTAGGAACTAAGTTAAGATTAAAGAAGCAGAATAGTAATCTAGATCTCAGAGGAAGATTTTATTCCACCGTTTCAAGGTTCCGTGTAGTTTTATTTTATCTAAATTGTTCTGTGTGAAGTTTGTCAAATCCTGCATTAGTTTTTCTGGTTACTGAGGAGAAATCACCTTTTCTTTAGAGCTCACTTTCTCAGAGAATCAAATTCTCAAACTTTTTCCTTCACCTCAGAAGCCATTCTTATCCTAGTAAATGTTTTTCTCGTTTTTTTTTATGACTTTTCATGCCGTTAAAGTGGACCTTTAATTTTCCTAATTTAAAGTGAACAGAGACTGTTTTTTGGACTCTCTTTCCGGCCTCATACCCGCCTGACTGAGAAGTTTCTCCTTCAGTTTTTTTTGGTCTATCCCGCTACAAGAGACCTCAAATTCGGACTCGTTTCCAAGGACTTGTCACGCCGCTAGGTGACAGACCACCCACTGCTGCAATTGTCTGGAGAGCCCCCAGCCGAGTTTACACTTCTACGGCTGTGAGGAAGCATTGCAGCAGCTGCTTCCTCCGACGTCCTAACTCCCAACTCGGCCGGTATCGACCCGCTGAAATGTGGACCTACAACTGTTTTCGTAAGTGAAACTCCTTCTTCTCCTATCTGCTGGGTTAAAATGTGATGTCTGAACAATTAAATTACAATTGAATGTAGCCCGTATTTCAGGGCTCAATTAGTCTCTTAGCCACAGGGGTAAAGCTGTAAACTGAAGGAAGACTCTTAGTCATTTGTAAGTAACTGCCCTTAATTTTTGTGGATTAATTCAGAAGTCGTTATGAATTTTCCCCATAAAATTGTGTTGTTTTGTTAGACATTTAAGCCTTCATTTACCGTTGAAACATAAGTCTGGTTCCTCCTTGGTTCTACAGAGGTGTAACGCTGGATTTTATGTTCAGGAATCCAATAACAGTGGATGTGATATCGTATGCTGTTATCATTTGAATCTGTTTATCCATCATTTGAATGCCATGCCATGTAACCTGAATGAGTTTAATAAAAGGGTGAATGAGAGAAGCTGAAGTGTTTTCCTTTCGCATATATATGTTTCCTAATCACAGCAGGAGAAGAACTCACTTAAATTTTGAGACTGATCCATTAAGTAATTGAAGGTACAAAATTAATTAAAATTAAACAATTGAATCGGTGCATTCAGAAAGGGCCAAAGTCCTCATTGAAAAAATGTGGACTTGGGCCCCTTTTGAATTCACCGATTCAATTGCCCGTTAGGACTGGTGCCTCTTTTTACTAGTGCTTTTATTTAATTTAGCGGGTATAGAAGTGACGGTTTAACTCTGCCCCTTTTCCACCCATGATTAAATAAAATAAATAATTCCTGTACCTTATGACAAATATTTTATTATACAATCCCTTTACATGTGCAACGACAGTGAAACCTGGAAGGCGGTAATTGGGAGGAACGGCCTGCCCGATCTGAACCCGAGTGGTGTTCAGTTATTGGACTTCTGTGCTAACCACAGTTTGTCCATAACGAACACCATGTTCAAGCGTAAGGGTGTCCATTTGTGCACCTGGCACCAGGTCACCCTAGGTCGCAGGTCGATGATCGATTTTGTTATCGTGTCATCAGACCTGCGACCATATATCTTGGACACTCGGGTAAAGAGAGGTGCAGAGCTGTCAACTGATCACCACCTGGTGGTGAGTTGGATCCGATGGCAGGGGAGGATGCCATTCAGACCTGGTAGACCCAAACGTATAGTGAGGGTGTGCTGGGAACGTCTGGCTGAGGCCCCTGTCCAGGAGGTCTTCAACTCCCACCTCCAGAAGAAATTCAACCACATTCCGAGGGAGTCTGGAGACATGGAGTCTGAATGGGCCATGTTCTCCACCTCTATTGTTGAAGGAGCAGCCCAGAGCTGCGGCTGCAAGGTCATCAGGGCATCTCATGGTGGCAACCCCCGAACCAAGTGGTGGACACCAGTGGTGAGGGGGGCCATTAAGCTGAAGAAGGAGTCCTATCAGGCTTGGTTGGCTTGTGGGACTCCTGAAGCAGCTGAGGTGTACCAGCAGCCCAAGCGGAGTGCAGCTTGGGTGGTTGCTGAAGCAAAAACTCTGGGAATGGGAGGAGTTTGGTGAGGCCATGGAACAAGACTTTCAGTCAGCCTCGAAGAGATTCTGGCAACGTGTCAGGCGGCTCAGGAGGGGGAAATAGCTGCTTGTCCACACTGTGTATGGTGCAGATGAGGCACTGTTGACTCTGACTGGGGATATCGTTGGGAGGTGGAAGGAATACTTTGAGGATCTCCTCAATCCCACTGATACGCCTTCCACAGAGGAAGCAGATCTTGTGGACGAGGGGGATGACTTGCCAATCACAGGGGCTGAGGTCGCCAAGGTGGTTAAAAATGTCTTTGGCAGCCGGCCCCGATGGTGGATGAGATTCGCCCTGAGTACCTCAAGGCCCTGGATGCTGTAGGGCTGTCATGGTTGACACGCCTCTGCAACATTGCATGGAGGTCCGAGGCAGTGCCTTTGGCATGGCAAACCAGGGTGGTGGTTCCTCTCTTCAAAAAAGGGGACCGGAGGGTGTGCTGAAACTTTAGAGGGATCACACTCCTCAGCCTCCCTGGGAAGGTCTATGCCAAGGTACTGGAGAGGAGAGTCCAGCCGTTGGTTGAACCTCAGATTCAGGAGGAGCAATGTGGTTTTCTTCCTGGCCGTGGCACATCAGACCAGCTCTTTACCCTCTCAAGAATTCTCGAGGGTTTGTGGGAGTTTGCCCAACCAGTTTACATGTGTTTTGTGGATTTGGAGAAGGCGTTCGACCGCATCCCTTGTGGTTTTTTGTGGGGGGTGTTTCGGGAGTATGGGGTATCGGGCTTGTTGTTATGAGCTATTCGGTCTCTGTATGACCATTGTGAGAGTTTGGTTCCTATTGCCAACACTCGGTCGGACTCATTCCCAGTGAGAGTTGGACTCCACCAGGGCTGCCCTTTGTCACCGATCCTATTCATAATTTTTATGGACAGGATTTCTAGGCGCAGCCAGGGAATGGAGGGTGTCATGCTTGGTGACCACAGGATCTCATCTCTGTTGTTTGCAGATGATGTTGTCCTGTTTGCTTCATCCAGCAATGACCTACAATTCTTGCTGGGATGGTTTGCCGCTGAGTGTGAAGCAGCTGGGATGACAATCAGCACCTCCAAGTCCGAGTCCATGGTCCTCTGCTGGAAAAAGGTGGATTGTCCTCTCCAGGTTGGGGACAGGCTCCTGCCCCAAGTGGAGGAGTTTAAGTATCTCGGGGTCTTATTCTCGAGTGAGGGGAGAATGGAGCGAGAGGTTGACAGACGGATCGGAGCAGCATCTGCAATGATGCGGACATTGTTATAAACCTGTCTGATTAAGCCGTTTATGACCCTTTTAAGAGCATTGGTTTCCTGTAAAGGAGGATGTTATCCAAATGCAGTGGTCTGTTGTGGTGAAGAGGGAGCTGATTTCTAAGGCAAAGCTGTCGATTTACCAGTCAATCTACATTCCTACTCTCACCTATGGTCACGAGCTTTGGGTAATGACCGAAAGAACGAGATCACGGATACAAGTGGCTGAAATGAGCTTTTTTCGTAGGATTGCTGGACTCACCCTCAGAGATAGGGTGAGGAGCTCAGTCACCCAGGAGAAGCTCAGAGTAGAACCGCTGCTCCTCCACATTGAAAGGAGCCAGTTGAGGTGGTATGGGCATCTGATTAGGATGCTTCCTGGACGCCTCCCACTTGAGGTGTTTCGGGCACGTCCCACTAGGAGGAGACCCCGGGGCAGACCCAGGACTCGCTGGAGAGACTATGTCTCCCAGCTGGTTTGGGAACGCCTTGGTATCCTCCCTGAAGAGCTGGAGCAGGTGGCTGGGGACAGGGAAGTCTAGGCTTCTCTGCTTGAACTGCTGCCTCTGCGACCCAGACCTCCAGAAAAGTGGTAGAAGATGGATGGATGGATGGATCACTACAATAATCATCACTCTATATCACTATTTAATTCAAGAAATCTCTTCTTCTTTTAGATTTGTTTGGCAGTTGGCAATCAGCTTAGATGTGCATTACCACCATGTACTTCACTCTAAATCATCACTCTATATTCTTCTTTCAAGCTGGATTCATGCTGTGTGTGTGTCATGACTGTGGGACTCGCTGAAAGATCACAGGACCACCTATGATGTTCCTATGATCTCTACATGACGCCCTGTGATGTTCCTATGCATAACGACTCCTTATGTGTGAAATGTCCTATGACGTTCCTATGTATAACAACTTATGTGTGAAACAATTATCTGTCCTTGGACTGCATCACTTACGATCATAGGACTCACTATCACATCATCAAAGATCAACGGCAGGCCTCACTCACGCTCACTCACGATCATAGGACATCAAAGATCAAAGGCAGCATCACTCACGATCATAGGACTTGCTATGACATCATCAGAGATCAAATGCAGGCATCATAAGAGTTGCTATGACATCATCAAAGATCATAGGATTCACTACAACATCATCAATGATCAAAGGCAGGCATCACTCAGGCTCACTCATGATCATAGGACATCAAAGATCAAACGCAGGCATTACTCAGAATCATAGGACTCGCAATGACATCATCAAAGACAAAATGCAGGCATCGTAGGACTTGCTATGCCATCAGCCTATGGTGTCTATATGATGTTATGTATACACCATATAGACAGCCATATAGCAAACAGAGATTTCTTGAATTATATAGTGATATAGAGTCTGTATATCACTCTATATCACTATACTGTATATTCAAGAAATCTGTGTGTGTCTGTGTGTCTGTCACATTTATAGGACATCATATCTGCTTGATGGCCTATGATGCATCATAGGCCATCCTATGATCTCAGGCATCATAGGACTCGCAATGCCGTCATAAAGATATTTGTGATGCTGTCATAAAGATACTTGCGATGCCGTCATAAAGATATGATGTCTACATGAAGGCACGTAGAAAGGCATCATAGGACTGTCTATATGATGGCACATAGGGTGTGTCTGGCCTGATGTCCTATGGTGCATCATAGGCCGTCCTATGATCTGACAGATCTCAGGCATCATAGGACTCGCAATGCCGTCATAAAGATATGATGTCTATATGATGGCACATAGACAGATAGGCATCATAGGACTGTCTATATATGACGGCACATAGTGTGTCTGGCCTGATGTCCTATGATGCATCATAGGCCATCCTATGATCTGACAGATACGGAACATAATGTGTTTGTGTCTCTGCATGTCTTAATCATGTTTGTCTGTGTGTCTGTAACGTTTATAGGGCATCATAGGACAGCCTATGATGTCTGCCTGATGTTCTATGATGCATCATAGGACTCGCGATGCCATCAAAGACATTTGCGATGCTGTCATAAAGACATTTGTGATGCTGTCATAAAGATATGATGTCTATATGACGGCACATAGACAGACAGGCATCATAGGACTGTCTATATGATGGCACATAGTGTCTGGCCTGATGTCCTATGATGCATCATAGACCGTCCTATGATCTGACAGCTAGACATCATAGGACTTGTGTGTTTCTGTCACGTTTATAGGACATCATAGGATAGCCTATGATGTCTGCCTGCTGTCCTATGATGCATCATAGCCCATCCTATGATCTCAGGCAGACATAGGTCTGTGTGTCACGATCATAGGACTTTGTAAGTGGGTGTCACAATCATAGGACTCGCTATGACATCATCAAAGAGCATAGGACTCGCTATGACATCATCAAAGATCAAAGGCAGGCATCACTGATTAAGTGGTGACATCATAGTGACAGTTTCCATGGTAACCATGTCAAAGATCAAAGGCAGCCATGCAGCGGGAATACTTGCTTACACTTGGTTTCTACGGGCATGCACAGGTACCATGTCAAAGATCAAATTCAGACATCACCATGGTTA
Source organism: Pholidichthys leucotaenia (assembly GCA_020510985.1). Classification (NCBI taxonomy): domain Eukaryota; kingdom Metazoa; phylum Chordata; class Actinopteri; order Cichliformes; family Pholidichthyidae; genus Pholidichthys; species Pholidichthys leucotaenia. The sequence continues at coordinate 325,972,375 of CM035840.1, read as the reverse complement.
CTATTGCCATGGTAACAGTAACTTTCTACGGGCATGCAGAAATGCTTGCTTACACCTGCTTTCTACAAGCATGCAGAAATACTTTTTTATACTTGGTTTCTACTGGCATGCACGGGTATGCACTAGTACTACTTAAATTCAAGAAATCTGTCTGTGTCTGTGTGTCACGATCATAGGACCCGCTAAAATATCATAGGACTTGCTATGACATCATCAAAGATTATAGGACTCGCTATGACATCATCAAAGATCAACGGCGTGTCTGTCTGTTACAATCATAGGACTCGCTATGACATCATCAAAGATCATAGGACTCGCTATTCTATGATTGTGACAGACAGACATAATTCAAGAAATCTCTGTGTGCATAAATAGTAAATAGTTAAGAGCAAGATAGTCACCTGAGCCACATAGCGCCTGTAGTCCATATGGAGCTCCCGCTGCAGCCTCTGCTTTTTCCTCTCATACTCTATGCCAAGGGGCAGACCCATGCAGTTACTCTCCTCTGACAAAAAAAGCCATCAATATTTTATAGAGACAGGAGGTGAATAACACACAACAAAGGACGTAGTTTTGCTACAATTGCTTTTTGTTTTGTCGCAATGCTGTGTACCTTTTCCCTTTGCTGTGAAGTTTGGAGGGATGTTCTTAACAGTGGACCCATGGGATCTGAAGGGTTTGACCTGGCGGTCAAACACAGAGGATAATGTTTAAAAATGCATCAACTCTTGAATCAATATTAATTTCAGGGGAGGGCTTATACCCTTTGAAGGCATGATTCCTTGAACTTATAGATTTGCTTTTTCCTTACACATTTGTGAGGGTGTGCTTTAAATTTACAACAGTTTCCTTGAGGAACCTGTTCGAGGTTCGAAATGAGACCCCTATTATGGGCAAAATAGCTTCATTTGGCAACACCCTAATTTTGGTGATCATAAACTGTAATAAGATTCAAGTCCAATAATGTTATAAAATCACAATTTCTACACCAAGCATATATATAGCAGGAAGCCACAGACGTTACTAATCACAAGTTTCTCAGTATAAACACGAGTAAAACATGTGGTTATCCACTATTTTGTGTCACTATGGCTTCTGTTTATTCAAATATACCTTCATTTCCATGTATGGAGGGTCTTCCTCTAAGCTGGCCTTATCCGCAGCCACTCTCGCCCTTTGCTTCCTGATGAAGTTCTCCAGCTCATCATCCAGATCCATTACTTCTTCTTCTTCTTCTGCTAGATTTGATTTGCGGTTGGCAAGCAGCTCAAAGGTGCATTACCACCACTGACTTGATTTTGTTTTCCTCATAGCTTTGTGATGTTTTCCTCATAGCTTTGTGACGTTTTCCTCAGAGTTTTGTGACTCCTTACTTATAGCTTTGTGATGTTTTCCTCTTATTTGTGACACTACCCACCTGAAGACAATATAATCATCACTCTATATCACTCTATATATAATTCAAGTACGTGGCGGTAATGCACCTGAGAAGAAGAAGAGTGATATAAAGTGAAGTATGTGGCGGTCTTGCCATGGCCAAGATGGATAATTTTTTCACACATAAGGAACTCCTTATACAAAAATATAGAGTGACGATAATCAAGTCAGTGGTGGTAATGCACCTGTAAGCTGGCTGCCAACCACCAATCAAATCTACTGCCACATACTTCACTCTAAATCATCACTCTATATTCTTCTTTCAAGCTGGATTCATGCTGTGTGTTTGTCACGACCATGGGACTCGCTGAAAGATCATAGGTCCACCAGTGATGTTCTTATGATCTCTTACATGATGTCCTATGATGTTCCTATGCATAACGACTCCTTATGTGTGAAAAAATTAACCGCTCTTTGACTGCATCACTCACGATCGTAGGACTCGCTATGACATCATAAAAGATCCAAGGCAGGCATCACGCATGCTCACTCACGATCATAGAACATCAAAGATAAAAGGCAGGCATCACTCATGATCATAGGACTTGCTATGACATCAGAAAAGATCAACTACTGGCATCACTCACGATCATAGGACCAGCTATGACATCAGCAATGATCATAGGACTCACTATGACATCATCAAATATCAAATGCAGGCATCATAGGAGTCGCTATGGCATCAACAAAGATCGTAGGACTCACTATGACGTCATCAAAGATCAAAGGCAGTCATCACTCACGATCATAGGACTCGCTATAACAGCATCAAAGATCATTGGACTCGCTATAACACAATCAAATATCAAAGGCAGGAATCACTGAATGAGTGCTGCTATCACCCTTGCTTACACCTGCTTTCTACGTGCATGCAGAAATATTTGCTTACACTTGGTTTCTATGGGCATGCACGGGTATGCACGGACATGCACAGGTACTGTATGCACTAGTAATTCAAGAAATCTCTATCTGTGTCTATGTCTGTCTGTGTTCTTCTTATTCTTTTAGATTTGATTGGCGGTTGGCAAACCAGCCCATAGGTGCATTACTGTCACATGCTTCACTTTATATCGCTCTTCTTCTTCTTCTAGATTTGATTGCTGGCTGGTCTCCAGCTCACAGGTGCACCACCGCCACCCAATGGGTTGGAGTGTGAATAAGAGAATAGCAGGGAAAATACAAACTAAATTCTTTCAGTTAATTCAGTTGTACTTAAATATCTGGTTCCAAGGTTGTCATAGCCAGGAGCGGCAGTGGGGTTAAACTCCCAGTGCTCATAAAATGCTCCTTATGGCGTGCGTCTCGAAAAGCCTCTGACAACTAAGTCCAACTCCTAGCCTGCCCGTGTGGTTTAGTCTCTAAGCCCGGCGGAACTGCTTTTACTAATAGGAGAAGGGGCGAGGGCGGATCTCTGGCGCCTTAAAACCAGATGCTTCGGGTAGATGGTGGCTCATCAACCTGGGAAGGTAGCCCATCTAGGGGAAGGTAAACCCTGATTTCAAACCTCCGCTGCCTTGCAGCACACCCGGTCACGGGAAAGGCTTCGGGAGTCAACCCTGAGGAAAAATCCGGAGTCGGAGCCCCTAAGGCAGTTCTCTGTTGTGCTCAACATCGTTCTGGCAGCTCCTGCGACGGCGCTGGTGCCAAACTATAGCAGCCCTGCTGTTCCTTTGGATTCATCAGTGACGTGGAGAGGGGGGACATGCTGCATGGGTAACATCTTGTCCTCCATATCTTCCTGCCCAGGCTTGAATCCTACCAACGTCCAACGCTGGAAGATAGAACACCGGTGCGCATCGGCCTGTTCAGCCACAGGCGGTGCTGTTCCAGCAGAGTAGACGTTTAGGATTCTCTTCCATGGTCATCATAGACAGACGGAGGCCGACGACTTAAATATCTAAATAGATCTACATATATTTCTTTGACTGAAGTTCCTAACATGTTTTCCAAAACAAAACTTAAATTAGCCCTTTCCATTACTGCAATCAGATGATTCCTTTGTTCCTGGTATCCCTGACATTCCAACAAAACATGCTGAACTGTTTCCAGTGAACCACAATCTGCACAGCTGCTAGTTAGGTGTTTACCTATTCTATGTAGTGTCTGGTTCAAAGTACTTTGTCCTATTCTTAATCGGGTGATGAGTATCTCTTCTTTCCTGTTTCTGCCAACTCACATTCCAGAGTCCACCCACTTTTGAATGTCATAAAGATATCTTCCTGTATCTATTTAGTCCCAATATTCTTGCCACTTTTCCACTATATAGTAATTGTTAATTATTGATTTGACTTCTTCCTTACTGAGTGAGAACTTCAGATTTATTGCTTCAAATTTTAATGATTGTTTTGCTATTAAATCCACATCCTCATTACCGTCTATTCCTCCATGGGCTGGAACCCAAAGTTTATTGGCTGACCTTTACTGTAGAGGTTGTAAATTAAGGAGTGGATTTCTACAATTTGGTCCTGCCTACACGACTGCAGTGACTGAACGCTCGTGAGAGCTGCCCGACTATCTGAAGTAATGACTGCATTATTCCTATAATTTATCTCCAACCACTGTAAAGCTAATATAATGGCAACTAGCTCAACTTTGTATACTGATAAGTGATTACTGGTTCTTTTATTGATAGATATTTTATACTGAGGATGTACACCGCAGCTTCACTACGACCAGTTGTGGGATCCTTGGAACCATCGGTAAATACTATCAGCCTGTTGCTGACGTTCTGTTCAATATATTTATGCACTATATAACCTGTTGCTGATTGCTTATGTTGCCTCCTCAGTTGTTATATTTCAAAATCTACCAGTGGCATCTTAAACAGCCATGGAGGAATAACAGTCCACAGGATCATTGGTCTAAAATCTATGTGTTTTAATCCTTCCCGCTCAGCAATGGCATCACTTATCGATCCAACGCTACTAATGTTGGACTCATTGTCTTCCCAGCAATTATTAGGAATAGCTTTTGCAGGATGTGACCTCTTATGCCCCTTCAAGCTGATCTAGTATGCCAGCATTAATTTGGTTCTCCTTAATCTTAAGGGCATTTTTCCCATCTCTACTTGGATCGCTGATACTGAAGAAGTTTTAAATGCACCACAACATATCCTAAGAGCCATTGTCTGCTCTATGTCCAGTTGGTTCAGGTGATAATCAGCAGCCGACATGAACGCAACACATCCATAGTCTAGTGTAGCTCTCATTAGTCTTCGATATACCCTCAACACAGAGGCCCTAGAGGCCCCCCAGTTCCGTCCTGCCAGACATCTCAAAATATTATTTATTTTCTTACATTTTCCTTTAGTTTTTTCAATATGATGCTTCCAAGTTAGTTTTTCATAAAATAACACACCTAAATACCAAGCCACCTTTTCTTGCTCTAAATTGCAAAATGGAATCCATAGTATTTCTCCTTTTACTGAACCCACTTTGAAAAGGAGAAAGACATTCCCTCCCTTTCAAAATGTAATTCATCCTTTCAGTCACCATTCATTCCATTGTTTCCCCGAACTGTGAAGTAAGAGCTATCGGCCTACAATTATTGGGATCTGATGAGTCTTTTCCTGGCTTTAAGGCTGGTACTATAATTGATTGTTTCCATGCCCTTGGAATCTTCCTAGTTTCCCAAACTTTATTAAATAGCTTTAATATTGTTTGTAGTGCACACTCCTCCATGTGCGACAACATCCTAAAACATACGCCATCCTTCCCTGGTGAAGACTGCTTCAATTTCAGAATAGTCCTTTTCAATTCTGACAGAGTGAATGACAAATCTATTGTGTCCCTTGAAGTATTCTTCCTTATGTTTACATGTGGATGTTTGGATAAAATGCTTTCCCTTCTTTCTTCTCTTCTTTCTCTAATTGTGTTTGGTAGGTTTTCTTAACTATGAATCTTCACTAAAGTTTGTGCCAAAAGTTCTGCTTTGTTGATTTTAGTAATAGATATTTCCCCATTACTGTCTAACACTGGTATTTTGTAATCTCTTCTAATACCACTCATTTTCTTAATCATTCTCTAAATATCTGATAGCTGTGTTTCTCTTCCTATAGTATTACACTACTGCCTCAAAAATAAAGGCTTAGCTGTTTTAATTGTTTTCCTGACGATTGCCTGACACCATTTGTACTCAGTCGCTGCTTCCAAAGTATGACACTTTTTCACTTGTTTGAATGCCCTATTTCTGTTTATAATAGCTTTATTACAATTATCATCCCACCAAGGAAGAATCTTTCGCTGTCTATAAGCTGTATTTTTTGGTATTGTTTGATTTGCAGACTCTATTATAATTGCACTGACACTTTTACTAAATTTCACCCCATCAATAATGTTCTCACTATTTAGATGCTCACATCTATTCTTACACAGACATTTAAATTTATCCCAGTCTGCCTTATCCAGTTTCCATCTTGTGCCAGACTGCATCCCTTCTCCCACTTCTAGACCAATTTTCTCTTATTGGGTCACGATCACTCCCATTAACTGACGGACTTAATACCTCCCAAGATGTGATTCCTGCAATTGCATTTGAAACCAAAGTTAGGTCTAACACACTTTCTGAGACTAGATTGCTACCAAATCTAGTACCTTTCCCATCATTCATGCATATTAAGTAATATGCATGTAATAAAGACCATTATTAACAGTAATAAAGGTCCCCCACTTAACAAGTCCTCAACTGCTTCCCAGTGTAGCCCCTTAATGCCAAGATATTTTTCTTCTGCTTTCACAATGATTTTTTTTCTTTTTTCTTGGAAGTCTGTGCAGTGTAGTTTATCACATCTACCACAAATAAGACAAAATTATTTTCATTCAAAACCAGAGTATATTCCTTAATTCTACTGCAAGCACTGCAAGCCTGCACATCCCTGTTAGAGTCCACTCCCTTTTTTTTAGCTGGCACCTTTTTCACAGCTTCTGCATATGCTAATCCCTGGAAGACGTAATTACCTACTGAATTTCTGCTGCTCTTTTGCTGGCTTCACAACCTTGATATGCAGAGCTATGTTCACCACAGCAGTTACAGCACTATAATTTGTCACGAACCTGGGTTTGCTGGTTTCAAACCCAGTTCAGACTTATGGTTATTTTGCCCTATTTTCCACTATGCGCTTCAGGGAGCTATTGGGCCTTCGCTCCTTGACAGCTCTGGCACCCCCCCCCCCCCCTCCTGTCAAGTGCCCTCAGCTATGCTTTGTTATTGGGTGTTTTCTCACACATACACACACACTCCATTCATTCTCATTCACACGCTCAGACACTCACTCATGCACACCTGGGTTTCATTATGTCCAGCCCACGCATTCTCACACCGGCGATCTCGTCCCTCATTAGGATTATTATTATTTAAATGAGGGGTCAGTAGGACGAGATCGTCGGCGCATTCACTTCCATACGTGGCAGCGTGTTTCTCCACATATGCGCATCAATTACCTTCGTGTTTGTTCAGCCTGTCATTTCAAGTTTGGTTAATCTCTTGATGTTAGCAGCTGACCCTGCTTACTCCTTCATCCTCAAGACTGCACGGACAGCCCCGGATCACTCCAGTCCCGTAAGTTTCGTGTTTGCCTTTCTCCCTGTGCCGATAGCAGCCCTGCGGCACTAGGCAATTTCTCCTCTGGGCTGTAGAGCATCCGGGTGGCGTTCTACATGTCTACTGGCCTAATCTCACCATTTCATCCCTCTGTATTTGTATGGTTACTGGACTTGCTACTTTGTTGTAATTTACAGACGTAGACAAAATTGTTGGTACCCCTCTGCTAATGAAAGCAAAACTCACAATGGTCACAGAAATAACTTGAATCTGACAAAAGTGGTAATAATAAAATTTCTATGAAAATTAACCAGTGAAAATCAGACAATGCTTTTGAATTGTGGTTCAACAGAATTATTTTAAAAAACTAAACTCATGAAACAGGATTGGACAAAAATGGTGGTACCCCTAGAAAAGATTGAAAATAATGTGACAATAGGGACATGTTCAACCAAGATGTGTCCTCTAATTAACATCGCAGGTGTCTACAAACTTGCAATCAGTCAGTTGGCCTATTTAAAGGGTGACAAGTAGTCACTGTGCTGTTTGGTGACATGGTGTATATCACACTAAACATGGACCAGAGGAAGCAAAGGAGAGAGTTGTCTCAAGAGATTAGAAAGAAAATTATAGACAAGCATGTTAAAGGTAAAGGCTATAAGACCATCTCCAAGCAGCTTGATGTTCCTGTGACTATAGTTGCACATATTATTCAGAAATTTAAGATCCAAGGGACTGTAGCCAACCTCCCTGGACGTGGCCGCAGGAGGAAACTTGATGAAAAATGGAAGAGACAGATAATACGAATGGTAACAAAAGAGCCCAGTAACAACCTCTAAACACATTCATGGTGAATTCCAAGGTCAAGGTACATCAGTGTCAGATCGTACCATACATAGTTGTTTGAGCCAAAGTGGACTTCATGGGAGACGACCAAGGAGGACACCACTGTTGAAAACAAATCAGAAAAAAGCCAGACAGGAATTTGCCAAACTGTATGTTGACAAGCCACAAAGCTTCTGGGAGAATGTTCTATGGACAGATGAGACAAAATTGGAACTTTTTGGCAAGGCACATCAGCTCTATGTTCACAGACGCAAAAATGAAGCATACCAAGAAAAGAACACTGTCCCTACTGTGAAACATGGAGGATGTTCTGTTGTGTTCTGGGGCTGCTTTGCTGCATCTGGCACAGGGTGTCTTGAATCTGTGCAGGGTACAATGAAATCTCAAGACTATCTAGAGAGAAATGTGCTGCCCAGTGTCAGACAGCTTGGTCTCAGTCGCAGGTCATGGGTCTTGCAACAGGATAATGACCCAAAACACACAGCTAAAAACACCCAAGAGCCAAACATTGGACTATTCTAAAGTGTCCTTCTGTGAGCTTAATTGGGTTCCATTCACAAAATGGTTCCCCTTCCTGAGTAAGTTTAATGATTACTTTACCCTCCTTCTTCTAGATTTTATTGGTGGTTGGCAACCAGGCCACAGGTGCACCACTGCCACTGACCTGACCATCATCACTCTATATCCCTGTACAAGAAGTTCTGTACCAGTAAGAAGAAGTGAAGAGGAGAGACCAACACTTCTGGAAAGTGCTGAAAAGATGCTGAATTTCCCTCTTCAAAAGCCCTGGTTTTGTTGGGGAGCGACGTGGAGCTCTGATGGGTCTACCGGAACTCAGAGGCGGATACCAAGTGTGAGTAATTTATTTCAGTTTTGTTATGGCCAGTGAGTGATTCTGACACCGATTGTACACTGCAAAAAAGCTGAAAGAATGAAACTAGCGGCCAAATTGACAAGTTATTTTTTACCCATGGTGAGAATATCGTAATAATCCCTTGGGAGGAAGGAGGTTTTCCTTTGCAAACAGTGACCAATATTTCAAGACCCGGGGTAATTCTTAGAAATTTGCTGCTGTCTATGCTCAAGTAAGCAAGTGGAGGTCTAGAAGAGCATATGCTAAAAAAAAAAGAGAAAAGGGAAAGATTATTGGTCTCATTCCTGTGTCGAAGAGTCACGTGATCTCACAGAAGTGAATTTTTCGGGGGCAGATTCATGCTTCTTGTGACCACTTCTGCTTATGGTCTAGTGTTTGGACCTTGAGCGTTCCTGGGGAGGCTACGTGAACCCCGAAGGGGGAAAAAAAAAGATTTTATTTTGTGAGTTTGTTGAAGTGCTAGACAAAAAAAAAAAAAAAAAGTTACTGCAGTCTGAATTTGTTTTTGTCTCAGTGTTACATGAAATCCGTCCCTGTGTGAAACACAGAGGCTGAGTTCCCATGGAGGCGGAGTGAATAGGTTGTGATTTTTTTCCTGATATTTGTGGAGCATAAAAGGGCTGGTTAGTTAATTGTTATCCTTTCGGGAAGTGTTTAAATTTATAGGTATTTGAAAATAGTAGCCTTGAGCGAAAACAGTGGACTGGTGTGTTTTTACGGCCGTGTAAAAAAAGAGGAGCTTCACGCTGCAAGTGGTGGTGTGAGGGTTGCCATGTGTGAGATTTCTCCTCTAAAAGGTTGCCAGATCCGGAGTTTAATTGAAGTAATTCTCATGCTGTTTGGGGTTTTGGCATGAACCTAAAAGTCTCTATTGTATGACCTTGTGGAGATAGCACAAAAGAAAACATTGTGTCTGGGCCCTGTCTGTCTGTGTGTTATCTGTCTTGTGACTCTCTGTGTATGTGTGTCCTTGAGAGAGGAAAAAAAAAAGAAACAGCGAGAGCTTGGGAAAAATATAGAAAAAACTGTGTAGCTATTAATTTGTGTGTGGAAACTTGGTAAAAAGGAAAAAAAATCAAACATGGGTTGCTGTTACAGCAAGCTGGACATAAGACAGCCACAAAGTGTTCAGACAGGAAGAAATAATGCCTCATTTTGCTGTAAGGGTTGCAGAACACAGCAAGATGAGGATGGAATTTATGTTTTGTCAGGAGATGGTAAATTTATCAACAAAAAAGACAGAAATAGCAAAGGGTTTCTGGCAAAATGGAGAAAGAAATTCAATTTCAGTGGGGAACTCAGGGTTAAAGAGTGTGAGAGTTTGATTTCTGCCATTCTCTCCTCACTTGGGCGGGGGGGGGGGACATAGAGTACAGAGGACAGTAGAGCATTCATAGTGCAATAACCATAACTTAACCATACTTTTACAAGCCATATTTAGCCTTGTATTTATATTGTGTATATTATGTTAAGTGTTTATTTTTTTCTTTTTGCTTTTCTGATCTGTATGCTCCTATTATGTGCTGCTGGAAATTTTAAATTTCCCAGAGGGAGTCATCCCAAAGGAATTAATAAAGTTAAGTCTAAGTTAAGTCTAAGTCTATTAAATTAGCAGCAGATGGCAGTAGGCGAAAAGAGTTAAAATATGAACTCTTTGAAGCTGAACAATGGCTTCAAATTGCCAGGCAAAACCAAGCTGACTTAGATACCTCAAAAGACTTGGATGTTTGTAATAAAAAGGGTTTGACTAATGCACATTCTTTCTCAAAATTCCGAGGTGACAAAGGAGATAACGGCCGGAGCAGGTGGCGTGGAGACAACCTGACCCCTTCCTCTCTGCATCCGGACCTTGAGACGGTGACCGCCCCCATGGCACCGACTGGAGACCTGGCTCACCCCTCCTCCACGGCTGGGCACCCGCCTCCCCGCCCACCTCCTCCTTCTTTTCAACGCATGCCGGACATCAAGCCTAGAGTCCAACTTTCTCGTCTGACAAAAAAGTTAAGTGATTATGCACCTTCACATTATGCTATTTCAACAGCACACATATCCTCACCCTTAGATAAACACATTAAGGAAGAGGAACATGCAATAGAATTAGGACAATTTCCTATGGTTAAATTATACAGCCCAGGTTATGTTGGCCCAGCGGCTGAGGGCAGTGAAGCTACTGTTCAAAATATTCCCACTGTGCTAATTAACCACCAATTAGCTCAGCAGGTGAAAGAATTAAATTAATATATTAGGAACAAGTGGAGATTAAAACATGATTTGACAGCCATTCAGAATGCCACTTAACATAAAACACAAAGTGCTGACGCATATAGGTGTAGACTACAGGATGTTTCTTTTTTTTATAATCATTCAGGTTTGGAAAATCCTACTGCAGATACAGGTTCAGAACCTTATTGACAACATTTGAAAAGTGTATTCCTACAGAACATGCATCCAAATTTAGCACAGCATGTACGCAGACACCTTGTAACATATCGTACATGTTCATTTGCTGATGTGTTGATATATGCAAAACATGCAGAACAACTGAGCTGACCCTCAGGGGGAGGCCTTTGCTTCCCCCACTTCTGTATTTTTCCAGGGTCCCCGGCGTGGGGGGGGGGGGGGGAGAGGCTGTGGTGCTGGGTCTGCAAACCATGTTCAAGAGGCTGGAGGGAGGGGAGGGGACTGCGCCCTGCTCAGCGGCCACAACAACAACAACTGCACTCATCACATCCCAACATGTGACTGACTGAATCAAAGCTAAGTATAGCTACTGAAACTGACAATAACATTTGACACTGACATATTTCATTCACCTGACTTTGACCTAATCATGACACTAGAGTGTTTACCAGACGTTACTCTAGAAGTTGAGGGAACTCCTTTGAAATTTCTTTGTGATACTGGGGCTTGCAGATCTGTCATTTCAGGCCTAGATGCTGGGGGGCTCACAAAATCAGAACACACAGTGATCATTAAATCAGCAAACGAGAAGCTAAAAAAAGAAATATCTTTCTGAAATTGTAACAATAAAAGATCCTGTTACGGGGGCAGTGCAGAAGGTTCATTCATTTTGTCACAAGTGTGTCCAGTTAACTTACTGGGAAGGGATCTGCTCACAACTCTCAATATCGGCGTAATTCCGACAGAAGGTGGTATGAGGGCATCACATTTCCCACATGCATCAGAAATTCATATTTTGCAAGATTTTGCAGTACCAAGATATTCACATTTGCTTCGTCTGGTACCGGCCGGACCAACTGGAGTGATTGGGAGCTTGGAAGCCAAAATAATGCAACATTTCAAAACACAGGTTCCTGCAACTGTGCAGGCCACAAATCAATATCATTGCAACATGTATGACAGATATCTGAGTGGCCCAGGTGACAAATTTGAGAAAACAGTTTTTGCAAACTCATCCTCCAGAATAGTCATTGCAAATTTGTACTGGTCACCAAAGGGCTATGCAGGAGCATCTGTGAGGTTATCAGATGAAGATAAGAGCCACTTCAGACACTGGGAGTCACCACACATTGCACTGATCAAGCCTAAACACATGCAGTTGAAAGCTGTAGGCAGATTTGTGAACACAGCAGAGTGTGATCAATCTTGGAAAAGCACACCTGAACCAAAAGTTCAGTACTGCCCAAAGCTTGACACCTACTGTCTGCCTTTGAACTGGGTGGCACAAGTCCAAAAAGACGTCAACATTGACGTCCCTGAATCACAAGCATGACTATTTCCTTTGACAGAGGGAGAGGAAAATGAACTCTCAAAAATTCCAAATTCCTTGTGGTCAACAGGCTTAATGAAAAATGCAGAATTGGTAACAATAAATACAAAATCACATTTTAGGCCTTATCAGAGACAATATCCTATATAAATAAAGTTGAATTGAATTGAATTCAAGAAGACATTAAACCTGTTATACAGGGATTGATAGATGCAGGGGTTATAGTATTATGTCCAGAAACACTGCAATACACTTTGTTAAATGATCTACAATCACAAATGAAATTTTTCACAGTGATTGACATCAGTAATGCTTTTTTTTCCAGTATTCCCATTCACCTAGATCATCAGTTTTTGTTTGCATTCACATTTGAAGGCAAGAGGTACACATTTACGAGGCTGCCACAGGGCTATTATGAATCACCAACCATTTTTTCACAGGCAATGTCAGCAAATTTGGCCCAGTTTGTTCCACCTCATGGGAGTTAATTACTCCTGTATGTTGATGACATTTTGCTGGCATCCCCTGATGAAATCACATGCAGAAAATACACTATTGTCTAACCTCATTTACCAAAATAAAAAAACTTACAGTTTACACTGATAGCCAGTATGCATTTTACACTATTCACCACTTTGCACAAAAAGTGCAAACACCTCATCTTGGAGCTGTTTGAAAGTGTCAAACTTCCATCACAACTGGCCATATGCAAATGTGCTGCTCATACAAATGGCAATGATCTGGTTTCTAAAGGTAATCATTTTGCGGATCAAACTGCAAAGGCGGTTGCACAAGGCTTGAAACCTGGATAAAGCACATTTGATTCTGTTCTGACATTGACTGAAGAGCTATCACATGATATTCTTGTTGAGGCTCAAAAAGCAGCACCACAGGCTGAAATTTACAAATGGATAAAGAAGGGAGCTATTTTTGATGACACTTCAAAGCTCTACAAATGTAAAGCAAGTAAGCCTATTCTAACACGCAAACTGTTTCACCAAGTCTCTATCTTGCTCCATGGCGTTTCGCATGTAGCGCGGGGGGTGGGTGGGGGGTGGTATCTACATTGAATAAAACCTTTACTACCTATGGTTTTAGCCAGTTTGCCACCACAGTTTTGTAAAAAATGTCTGATCTGTGCAAAAAACAATGCACAGGGAAATTTTATTGAGCTGAATAAATGTGAAGGCAAGAAATATTGTTTGGTCATTTGTGATATGTTTTCTAAATGGACAGAAACTTTTCCTTGCACACATCCAAATGCAATCACAGTGGCAAAGAAATTGCATGCCAAAATTGTACCTAGGTTTGGAATACCTGAGAAAATTTACTCAGATAATGGTACACATTTTGTAAATCAAGTTATATCACATTTAGGCACAGCACTGAACATCAGTTTGAAGAATCATTCAGCTTATCACCCACAATCTGCAGGATTGGTGGAATGCACAAACAGAACTATTAAAGAAAGACTCAGAAAAACAATGGCAGAAACAGGGCAAAACTGGATTTATTGCCTCCCATTAGTTTTGTTTTACATGAGGATAATCCCAACCAAAGGGGGGTTGTCTCCATTTGAAATCATGTATGGCAAATCATACTTGCTGCCACCTTTGAGGCCATTCAATCCTGGTGATGAAGAAGTATGTTTAGCAGATTACATGAGAAGGACGTTGACTAACAGAGATGTTATCGCTGCTACTCTCCCCAGGAGGGTTCACGAGGAAACTGCACCAATCTTGGCCAAGCCAGGAGACCTCGTCCTCATCAAGGAGAATCAAAAAGAAAAATTGGACTGATTCACCCTGACAAGGACCACATAAAGTTGTTTTGTCAACGCCGACAGCGGTGAAAGTTGAAGGACGGGACTCTTGGATGCATTTAACACACTTTAAACTTTACCCTACTCTGAACTCACAGCTAGGGACTACTGAATAAATATTTTCAACTTCATTCCACTAAAGACTTTCAGCAAGAGACTTTTTTAATTGTTTCCCTATACAAGTGTCGACTGACAACATCCTGTGAGGTATCCGGTATCGGCTTGGGATAGGGAAGCAAGTGGTTGATCATCATGGAGAGACGAGAAGCACACAAAAGACATTCGATCATTAAAGGGTGTAGTTGTTGTATCCTTTACATCATCATCCTAGGGGTGACGTTATTACTTTGGTTTCTTTTAGCTGCACCACAAACCATATATCGTAGTGCTAGGGACCTTGCACACATTCAGCATAATTGGCTAGAGGCTACATGAGCGTATGCTAATTGTACGGCCAGGGCAGCTAATCATTCCAATTGTTATGTTTGCTCCTTAGTGCCAACATCAGCTGGACAGACTGCTGTTGTAGCTAAAATGATGGAACCAGCAAAAGCTCTCTGTTTTTTGCAGAAGGCTATGAAAAGGGACCATACAAAAAAGATTATTTTGAATCACTCTTGTGAAATCTTTCGTCACTCTACCAATCATAGAACTTATGGTACCCCTTACTCTGTAAGGGCAAGGCTAGTTTCGTCAGGGACTTTTTCTTTTTGTCTGAAGGGAAGTGATAACAACCCTCTGGGCAACCTACCCCTTTCTCGGTGTGAGGCAGTGTACAGTATACACCGCACCTGTGATGCTAGTACCCTGACCAATCCGATGGGCAGGTGGTGCTCACGGGTTGACCGTTGTCATTACGGACCTATCACCATGCTGGAGCTCTGTAGTGCTGCTATCTGCAACTTCCATATGTATGGTGCACATATGGTGACGGGTGGTTGGTGGCTGTGTGGTTGTAAGGCATATTCCCATCTGCCTATGAATTGGGCAGGAACCTGTGCCCCCGTTTTTGTGACTGACACCACCCTGATTATGTCAACGGGTCAGGCGAGCAGAGGGAAGAGAGACCTATCACAGGATGCCATTTTCACACCACATGATTCCATCTGGGGTACGGACATGCCGGAGCAGTTTAAGATACTTACTACAGGTCAAAAGGTAGTACAGTCACTATTCCCTTGGGTGGGAGTGGCAAAAAACACCTTGTGGATTGAGACTCTTAATTATAGACTGCAGTCTTTTGTGAATTTTTCCTTAGCTGCCTGGAAAGGTGAAAGGGAGGAAATGACTGCTATAAGACTTGAAGCAACACGGAATAGAATGGTACTTGATCAGTTGACTGCCGCCCGTGGGGGTGTGTGCGCAATTGTAGATCAGTACTGTTGCACCTTTATACCTGCACATGATGCAGATGGAGGTGTCATTGCTTCAGCCATACGTAATCTGACTGCTTTGCAGACTGTTGGAGCTAAGGATAATGTTAATGACTCATCACACTGGATAAACTGGTTGTTTTCCTCATGGAGTTTTGTTATAAACTTGTAGTGATACTTTTGATCTTTTCATGTTTCATTCCTTGCATCAGTGATATAATGCTGAAATTGTTCATGTGAATTTAGTGTTATATCATGAGGCCACCACTGGAGATGATGGGGAAACAACACCAGCTTAATGTTTTATGAGTAAACGTATGACTGACATGCAGAAAACCGAAAGGAGATGTATGTTCATGATGTGAATTTGTAATGTACTGAGTTGCAAGAGTAATCAAATATGTCTTGAAGTTCAGAAAAGTTGTGCTATCCTTATCTGAGATGTTTCACTTTATCCTGTTTATGTTCTGTTTTAATATATGTTATATTTGAAACCATTATGTTACTAATCACTATTTAGCCAGTATACAGTTTTACTGCATTGATTGTTGTTTGATTGTTGATACCTTGTTGCAGTTTCACATTAAGGTACTAATACACATAAGTTAGGATGCTAGCACACATAGATCTCTAATACAAACACGCATATTTTACACATAATAGGTTTTTAGTCATTTTTTATTGTTCTTTATTGCAGTTACATTTACACATAAGTATTAACTTTTTATTAAATCACTGCTAATCTACTGACACATAGAACGACAAATACTGGCTGCATGGTGGCGCAGTGGTTTAGCACTGTGGCAGCACAGTTTTACCCTCGGCCGGGGGATCGCGGGGATCATGAGATCGTGGGTTCGATCCCAGCCCCCGACCAACAGTGAGCTGTGTGGAGTTTGCATGTTCTCCCCGTGTTGCGCGGGTTTACTCCGGGATTTCTCTGGTTTCCTCCCGCACACCAAAAACATGTAGGTTTAGGGCGCTCGCGCACGCAGCGACCAGCAGCCGGTGGCTTGTCACCAGACTGCAAACCAAGTCTACCTACGGGTACAAATAAGTAACAAAAAAAAATAAAATAAATACATACACTATTTCATCTCAATTTATGGTTAATCACAGTCACTGGTTCAATTTTTTTTTTTCCTTTTATGACTTAATTAGATGATTGATTTCTTTTTTTTAAAATAAAAGGTATTATCCTCACATGCTCCCCAGGAAATGAAACATTCCAGCGGGGCTCGGGAGTGGCAGTGGAGCCGATGGCAGACTTTCCTCATTAAAAAGCAAGTTAGGATCTTTTGCAATAAAATGCTTTAGCATAAAATGGACCGGGACTTAGCGAGCTGCCCATTGAGGTTTTAGAAGCCATAGTGTTTCATCTCTGATGCTTTTTAAGCATCAAAGGGGGGAATTATAGGATATTTTCAGGTTTCATTGATTATTCTATATGATTTTAATGCTGTATTATTCTATTTTATACAGTATTATAACTGTATCTGGTGCATATAATGAGCCAAGCGCTTGAAAAGAATGTCTGTTTCTCAGTGTAAGATTAGGCTGAACAAGATTGTAAATAATGATGAGAGTTTTTGTTTTATCATACCAAGCTATTCTGATTAGAATGCCCGAAGTTAGGATGACTTAGGATGACCAGGTCATGTAAAGATCATAGCAGAATGTTCAGTGCTGACCATAGATTAGAAGCAGTCTCTTGGAGAGATGGCTCCAGCCGTCTTTAGGTTTAGATAAGGTCAGGGACCCTGCCCAGGGTATAAGAAGCAACATCCTTGAACACATGTTAGGGAGTTGGTGTGAGCAAGCTCTGAGACAAGTTATGCTGTGACCGATTACCTCCTTTTTCTGATCAGAAAGAGAATAAATGGCTCAGAACTTGGAAAACCGCCTATTGGTTATTGATTCAGTCTCAATCAATTCATTTTTGATCTAACACTCTCTTAGTCTCACGTACATATCATCTCTGCTGCTAAATTATCATTGTACAGTCTACTGGGTATTATCAGGGCACACTGCTTTACAAAGAGAAATTCTTATACTGGGTGCTAATTTGTACATTGCTCATTTGCACATTAAGATGAGATGAGACAAGAGATACTTTATTTCAAACAAAAAACAGCAAAAAACAACATGACAAGTGCAATAAAAGTGACTGTGTACAGTGCTCGAAAGGGAGCGGGAAGAAGTTAACACTTATTTTCTCCAACTCCTCTTTTCCCTAAATACAATCCATGTGAAATATATACATATTACCTCAATTAAGAACCCCAAGTAGACAATTAACTATATTTTATACATAACAACATTAACACCCATCCATTCCTACACACATACCGTCCATACATCTATACCCAGCCCCAAACAACACAGATATACACAGTACTGTCCCACCTACCATACCAGTGTCCCAGAGTGACTTTAGTGCATCTTACATATTAATTCTACACCTTAACATAAATCCTTTTAGCAAATAATGTTTATACCTCTTTTTGTATTGATTTCTGTTTGTACATAGTTTCAGTTACAGCTCCAGACTGTTCCACAAATCCACCCCACAGACAGATATGCACAGATTTTTCTTTGTTGTTCGTACCTTAGGTTTTGTAAAGTTTAAGTCTCCTCTCAAATTATAATCATTGTCTCTTTTTTGAATATGTTTTGTATATTAGTTGGAAGTTGATTATTAATTGCCCTGTACATTACTTGTGCTGTCTTAAATTTAACTAAATCCATGAACTTTATGGCATGTGACTTTAAAAACAATGAATTGGTATGGTCTCTATATCCTACATTATTTATTATCCTTTTAGCTTTTTTTTGTAATGTGCATATTGGCTGTAGGCTGGTTTTGTAGGTTTTTCCCCAGACCTCTACACCGTAGTTAAGATATGATAAAAACAGAGAACTGTACAGTAAGAATAATGATTTATAGTCCAAAATGTGTCTTGTCTTCCCCACTATCCCAATACATTTTGCCAACATGGCCCAGATGTGACTGACGTGAGGTTTCCAGCAGATTTTATTGTCTAGCGTCACCCCCAGAAACTTATTTTTCTGTACTATTTCAATTCTGGTATCATCTATCATTACTATTATTTCATGATTTATTTTAAAATTTCCAGACAACATAATCTTTGTTTTGTTTTGTTTTTTGTTTGTTTTGTTTTTTTCAGATTTAGAGATAATTTGTTTTCGATGAACCACTGCGTTAACAAGGAACAAGACTTAAGGTTGGCCTCGAAGAGATTCTGGGAAACTGTCCGGCGGCTCAGGAGGGGAAAGCAGCTTCCTGTCCACACTGTGTATGGTGCAGATGAGGCACTGTTGACTTCGACTGGGGATATCGTTGGGCGGTGGAAGGAATACTTCGAGGATCTCCTCAATCCCACTGATACGCCTTCCACAGAGGAAGCAGGGTTTGTGGACGAGGGGGATGACTCGCCTATCACAGGGGCTGAGGTCGCCAAGGTGGTTAAAAATCTCCTTGGTGGCTGGGCCCCGGGGGTGGACGAGATTCACCCTGAGTACCTCAAGGCCCTGGATGTTGTTGGGCTGTCATGGTTGACATGCCTCTGCAACATTGCGTGGAGGTCGGGGGCAGTGCCTTTGGCATGGCAAACTGGGGTGGTGGTTCCTCTTTTCAAAAAAGGGGACCGGAGGGTGTGCTCCAACTTTAGAGGGATCACACTCCTCAGCCTCCCTGGGAAGGTCTATGTCAAGGTCTATGTCTATTGTCAAGGCTTCTCACTTCCGCTTCTGAGAGAGAGCAGACGCCTTTTCTAATCCTCTCTCTTTCCCTTCTGATCCCAGCTTGCAATGTTGTGTTTTTGTCTGTGTTTAGTCGCTCTTCTGCTGAATCTTAATCTAAATGGAAATTATGGATCTGGAAAGCGGCTTAACTGTGATTGTCACCACTTCAAAAGAAGATCGGGTCAGGAGGAACCCAAGAGGAGACTCATGGACATTGGAAGTCATGCGTCTGTGGAGATTTGGCAGGAAACATTATTGGATATGATCTCAGGACTTCTATTTTTGGCTGTGAAGTTCCCTGATGTATCAGAAATTGAAGGAAGGTGAGAGAGCTGATCAAAGCGGACCCAGCAAGCTCCTTCATCAAATTTGACCAGTTGGGGAGTGCACGTGGAGCGGCAAACGGTGAACTGAATGACAGTGATTCAGTGAAGGAATACATCTGGAGCCCCGTGCTCTCCATGGAATGGAATGCCTGTTTAAGCCTGTAATATTAAAATTATGAAGCACAAGCGCATGAAGAGAGGAAATTTCTATTCTCCGTGGGCTCTGAGTTGTGTAGATTTGACCTTGTTTTGATGCCCTGTTTACATTCCTCCTTGATGAGATAAGCAGTAGTGGTGGCTGCTAACCCAAACAATCGACAGACAGCTGCTGTCTTCAGTGGATGAACTTCTCAAGGACAGTCCATGTGCCTTTATCTGCAAGCGAAGAGACAGACTCCGGACTTGTTTATAAGTCACATGACTATAACATCTATCTACTGCCTGGAGGCGCCCTCTGCTGTTCACTAGCAACTGTCACACCTACACTACACAAATGCACACAACATTACACGAACTGATACATATATACTGACTCATACATACACTGCCTCTCTCAACTCTTGTTTGTGTGATCTATAGTGTCTGCTAATTGTGCATAGAGGGTTTTTTTCTGTGTAGTCAAAATTTGGCTCATTTGAGCTTTATATGAGCTTATATGAGCGTTATTCTGATTAACTATGTTTTTTCTCTCTCCTATTGTGTTTTCCTCCCCCTCCCTTCCCCTCTTTACCTCAACTGTATGACAGGCTCCTTGCATGGCGCCGCGTCATTGGATGCGCCTAACGTGCGTGTCCAATGTCAAGTCAAATTCCTCGTATGTTTACTTGTACATATACTTGGCAATAAAGCTGATTCTGATTCTGAAGGTACTGGAGAGGAGAGTCCGGCCGTTGGTCGAACCTCGGATTCAGGAGGAGCAATGTGGTTTTCGTCCTGGCCGTGGCACATCGGACCAGCTCTTTACCCTCTCGAGAATTCTCGAGGGTTCGTGGGAGTTTGCCCAACCAGTTTACATGTGTTTTGTGGACTTGGAGAAGGTATTTGACCACGTCCCTTGTGGTTTTTTGTGGGGGGTGCTTCGAGAGTATGGGGTAACGGGCTTGTTGTTACGAGCTATTCGGTCTCTGTATGACCATTGTGAGAGTTTGGTTCGTATTGCCAACACTCGGTTGGACTCATTCCCAGTGAGAGTTGGACTCCGCCAGGGCTGCCCTTTGTCACCGATCCTGTTCATAATTTTTATGGACAGGATTTCTAGGTGCAGCCAGGGAATGGAGGGTGTCATGCTTGGTGACCACAGGATCTCATCTCTGTTGTTTGCAGATGATGTTGTCCTGCTGGCTTCATCCAGCAATGACCTACAGCTCTTGCTGGGACGGTTTGCCACTGAGTATGAAGTGGCTGGGATGAGAATCAGCACCTCCAAGTCCAAGTCCATGGTCCTCAGCCGGAAAAAGGTGGATTGTCCTCTCTGGGTTGGGGACAGGCTCCTACCCCAAGTGGAGGAGTTTAAGTATCTTGGGGTCTTATTCACGAGTGAGGGGAAAATGGAGCGAGAGATTGACAGATGGATTGGAGCAGTGTCTGCAGTGATGCGGACGTTGTACCGGTCTGTTGTGGTGAAGAGGGAGCTGAGTTCTAAGGCAAAGCTGTTGATTTACCAGTCAATCTATGTTCCTACTCTCACCTATGGTCACGAACTTTGGGCAATGACCGAAAGAACAAGATCACGGATACAAGCGGCTGAAATGAGCTTTCTCCGTAGAATTGCTGGACTCACCCTCAGAGATAGGGTGAGGAGCTCAGTCATCCGGGAGAGGCTCAGAGTAGAACCGCTGCTCCTCCACATTGAAAGGAGTCAGTTGAGGTGGTATGGGAATCTGATTAGGATGCCTCCTGGACGCCTCCCACTTGAGGTGTTTTGGGCACGTCCCACTGGGAGGAGACCCTGGGGCAGACCCAGGACTCGGTGGAGAGACTACGTCTCCCAGCTGGTCTGGGAACACCTTGGTATCCTCTCTGAAGAGCTGGAGCAGGTGGCTGGGGACAGGGAAGTCTGGGTTTCTCTGCTTGAACTGCTGCCTCCGCAACCCGGACCTCCGGAAAAGCGGCAGAAGATGGATGGATGGATGGATGGTACTGCGTTAACCTTTTCATTTCTGCTGTGCCCACCTCTAAAACCTGCTGAAAATTCTCACCGGTGTGAAGGATATTTGTGTCATCCGCAAACAAAATAAATTTCAGAATTTTTGATACTTGGCATATGTCATTTATATATAAGATCAAGGGTTTGGGTCCCATGCTCCTGGCCAGATAGAGTGATGATATAGAGTGAAGTACGTGGCGGTAATGCACCTGTAAGCTGGTTGCCAGCCGCCAATCAAATCTTAAAGAAGAAGAAGAAAAGCTGACCCCTGGGGCACACCACAAGTGATGTCCATGAAGGGTGATTTGTGCTCACCTATTTGTACAAATTGTTGTCTGTTACTTAAATAACTTTCCACCCAACTCAGTCCAACCTCTCTTATCCCATACCTTTCCAATTTCCTCAGTAAAATTATATGATCAATGGTGTCAAAAGTGAGTGGTCTTAATGCCCTTAATCCCCAACAGCTTATACACTTGCTGCAACAATCTGGACAAGAAATTTGTTCCACAGTCTGTCAGAACTTCTCTAGGTATGCCTACCCTTGAAAACAACTGGATAAGGCAGTTAGCAACCTGCCTAGCCTTAATAGATTTCAGGGGAAAGTCTTCTGGGTACCGAGTCGCATAGTCACAAATCACAAGAATGTATTTATTACCCGAGGAGCTTCTTTCTAGGGGGTCAACTATATCCATCCCTCTTCTATCGAATGGTGTTCCAATAATGGGTAATGGTTGCAGTTGGGCGCGTGCTACTCCCCTAGATGCTGTAATCTGACATACTGAGCATGTCGTGCAGAAGTCCTTTACCTGGGTATACATTCCCGGCCACACAAACCTTCTAGCAATTCTCTGTAGAGTTTTTTGGAATGCTAGATGACCTGCCCAAGGAATAACATGTCCTAGTTCCATAATTTTTGGTGTGAGGTCCTGTGGTAAAGCTATGGCCATAACTCCACCTTGCTGTTGATATAAAATGGTCTTTTTTATGACATACAAGGCCTCAGCCAAACAATCAGTTTTACCCTGTTTCACACCCTCAATCGCCAAGACTTTATCAAACCAGGGCTTAAGTGTTGGGTCAGCTTTCTGCAATCTAGCTATGTCAGGAGGGATGTCAAACTCTACTGACTGGCTTAATTGTGGTGTTTCTTCACCCAAATTCTTTGCTGAAAGAGCCGCAGTATTGACTGACCTCACTAAAGCTGCAACACCGAATAAGGTAAAATGGACAGAGGAGTGTGACAGAGTGTTTGAGGATATGAAGAGGGCTATTTCTGGGGAGAAGGTTCTCTTCAGTCCAGACTTTGCTCGCCCGTTCATTTTACAGACTGATGCTTCAGGGGCTGGCATTGGAGCAGTACTTCTCCAGGAGGAAAAGGGAGAGAGACACCCAGTACTGTTTTTGAGCCGTAAATTGTTGGACCGGGAGACAAGATATTCTACGGTTGAAAAAGAATGTCTTGCCATAAAATGGGCAATAGGGTCCCTTAAGTATTATTTACTAGGGCGTCATTTTGTATTGGAGACAGATCATCGGGCCCTACAGTGGTTGGACAGAATGAAGGACGTAAACAGTCGTCTCACAGGGTGGTATGTGTCCTTCCAACCTTATAATTTTACTGTTCGGTATGTGGCAGGGAAAACCAACCTGGTAGCTGATAGCCTCTCACGAATACATGACTCATAAGAGTACTGTATTCTTGGGAAAGGGGGGAGGAAATGTGACGATGGGATGTCACCACTGTATGTCTGGTTATATAGTGTGATTATGTTGTATCTGTATTGTTGTATTGTTGTATGATTGTTTGTTAAGATGCACATAATAGTTTAGGATTTGTCTTAGTTAATTTGAATGCCCTGGGAGATAATTGGTATGGTTAAGTATTTTGGGTAAAATAATGAATGATGAGTTATTTCACATACCTTTGCCAATATGTTTCCTGTGGGTGTCCAGGCAAAAGACTCCGTTAGGAGTTGAGGGCCTTTTATAGGACACCAGCAGGAAGGAAACATCTATGGTAAGTTAGAGGGGTAGTTTAGCTTGTAAATAAGGGTTTTGAATTATTTATTGAATTATTTATATTGTTATTGTTGTTACTGATTGTTATTTATTATATGTTATTTATATTGTATAGTTGGGAAAATATTTATGTATTTTAGAGATTAGTAGGTATGTGTATATGATGGAAGATTTATTGTTTTACCTGGGATTATGGTAGGGGCTAATCAGCCTAATTATCTCTGTTAGTATAAAACAGGTGTGATGATTGTGACCTAGAAGAGAACCATCATCGTGAATAGTCGATCATCATCATTGTTGTTGAAGCTTGAAGGATTGTGTTGGATGTCTGGAACAATTTACTTGTAAGTTATAATAAAATGGAAAATTGGAATTGAAGATTTTGGCCGTTTCTTGCCTCAGACCTCGCCACACGTTCACATTTGTGCCACTTTCTTTAAATCTATACGCCTAGAGCAACCTTTTTTTATCTATACAACTAGTGATTTCTTCTGCAAGTTCAATCAGTGCCAAAGATGTAGATTTGTGTGTACATTGTACATAGTCTCATGCCATTTCAGATTCATATCATCTCTGATATTAAAATTGCCATTGTACAGTCTATTGCGTGTTATCAGAAGCGAGTCATACTCATTCAGTGACTTTTCACTTACCCAGGGTGATGTTATAGTCATCCAGTCAATTTCCAATTTTCATTCTTCTTGTTTCCTCTAGTTTTAACTGCTTTATCTGTCCTAATTGCTTTTAATGTGTATTTATTTGTATTTATTAATATCAGTATTTAGTATTAAGGTGTGTTTATTACCTTTATTAGTATGTGTATTTATTAACTTGGCATTAATTTGGAGAGCAGAGTAAGAATTTCATTGCTCAGGAAATGTTGCATTTCTTAACTGTGCACATGATAATAAAGCCTTTGAATCATGAATCTTACAAGATATGTCAAGAGTGAAATCATTCAGATATGTCATGTCTCTGTTTTCCTGCTTTAAAGTTTCAGTTAAATCCCGCCCTTTGAAAAAAGACGAGTTTGGATGGAACATTTTTGGTGATCTAAGTCTAACAGGTCTGTAGTGTTGAGCCAGTCAGGACTCTCTGGCCTAACTGAAGTTAGCCTCCAGACCCAGTTAGCATTTTGGCCTGCTCCTTTAAAAACTTGACCCAAATTAAGATGGGTTTTACCATTAAACTACTTTTGAGGACCCATGTAGTTTCAATCATTATTCTGGGCTACCGTGCATGTAACTGGCATGTTCTTCAACTGGCCTTGTGGGATGTGGGTGGACAGATCCTGGCATTTGAAGGAGGAGGAAAAGAGAGATGATTCTGACATGAAACTGTAAGACAATGAAAGATTTTTTTTGTAGAAAAAAAGGCAATAAGATACCATTTTAGACAATGTAGATTTGTTTTTATAGGGGATTTATAGCCACCGGAGTGAATCTTCATTTTTTTTATCTTTCCCCCATTTCAGTTCATTAATCTGGAGCATTTTGTGGGGTCTATTACATGAAATCAAATTAAAAATCAAATTAAATTCCTGGTTTTAAAGGTAGACTATGTAGAAATTGCAAGTAATTGCTGGCAACACTAGATGACAGTAATGAATCTTCATCCACTATGCTGAAGCAAATTTGATTTTTTTTTTTCTTTTTTTTTAATGATGACCAATGATGACTCCTTAAAGTTTGTCTGGTCAAAATGAACCAGTAATTATCTGTTACCATGACATGTGGGCTGCACGGTGGCGCAGTGGTTTAGCACTGTGGCAGCACAGTTTTACCCTCGGCCGGGGGATCGCGGGGATCATGAGATCGTGGGTTCGATCCCAGCCCCCGACCAACAGTGAGCTGTGTGGAGTTTGCATGTTCTCCCCGTGTTGCGTAGGTTTACTCTGGGATTTCTCCGGTTTCCTCCCGCATACCAAAAACATGTAGGTTTAGGGCGCTCGCGCACGCAGCAACCAGCAGCCGGTGGCTTGTCACCAGACTGCAAACCAAATCTACCCACGGGTACAAATAAGTAACAAAAAAAAAAAAAAAATGTTCTGCCCTACTCCAGAAATTAACCCAATTAAGTTAAAGCACATAATTTTTGACACCAAGGTATAAGCTGGTTTAATACTCACCCTGCTGGTGTAGAGTGGTATTTATCACTTTGTGGCAAAAATCATAAATGAATTCATTGCTCTGCAAATTCATAAATTATGTTTGGCAGGACAGCAAAAGAAATGTTTCTTTGCACTCTAATTATATTTTTAGGTATTTCTGGAATATGTGAAAGTACAATATATTCTACCTTTAAAGCAGCAAAATGAAGAGAATGTCAAAGGGGGTGAATACTTTCACAAAGACAGTACATGATGGACCTTAAGGTCCCTTCATTTGTCATTCATCCTTATCATTTCTGATTTTCTTGGCCTGATATGGAGTTTAATGATAGAGGTGTGGCGGTTTGGTTTCAACCCCCACAACACACAGGGACAGACAGCTCGCTACTCCTGGTTTTTTCCGCTGCATGCTGTGATCTAATCAGCCATTTATGCATTTCACGGCTGTGAGATTAATGTGCCATCCATGCATTGTGTTCATGCATCCTGTCTGTGCTTCTCAAATGCAAATCTGCCTATTGTGATGTATGTCTCACAAATGCAAATATCTCATGCCTGTTCTGCAGTCCCTTTGATCAGACAAACTGCTGTGAATCTGCTTTGATGTATTGTTTGAGTTGGGTATAAATACTGCACAGGTTCTGTAACACTTCCTCTCACTCACACTTCAACCTCTGCTGCAGACACGCGCTCTGTGTCTTCTTCACAGAGAGCCAGAGGATCCCCATCCAGCCTGCACACACTTGGGCTGGAGAGGGGATCCCGTGACGGCGGTATGATATAATAAACTCTACTTAAAACCTCCAACAACGCCGCTTTATTTCATGCCGCCGCAAGAGGCATCATTCTGTAGCAAGGGGGTCTGTATTTGCATCTCTTTACTTGGCATTACCACCCGATTTGTATGTGATCTAAAGGTAAACATATCTGAGATGTTTTGAGTATAATCTTGCCTATAGCATTAGTAATAATCAAGTTTTCCATTTTAAATTTTTATCAAAAACGTGCACCTTTGCAAGATGTGAATTTGATCACTTTTCCCTTATAAATTTGTAAATTCTGCAAGAGAAAAGTACATCATATGAACTTGGCAATGAGATGATTCACATTCATTTGAGAAGTTGTTTTTCTAAACTTGAGAGTATTTTCTTGTACATTTGAGAATTTCTGATTATTGTTGGAAATGCAACTGCTAGGATCTGCAAGACTGTTGAGGTCTCTGAATTGATTCACAACTGATCAGAAGGTGAAGATTCATCCAATTTGCAATTACCCAAAGTGCTCTAAATGGCTTCAATTTATTTGCTTCAGTTAAGATAGAGCTGTTTTAGGGATTATTCCTCCTCTTTATTATTCCATTTGTGAGCTATATTAATCATATATTCCATAACCTACATATGTTGAAGCATGTGGGAATGTTTGGTGATTACATATGTAAGGCGACTTCACACCTCAGAAAGGACAAAGACTCTCAACCGCCTGTGAAGAACAAAGACGTTCCCAGACACTGCGGTGGAGACCGGAGGAGCTGCCCTCACCCCCCAGGGCCATGAGGAGGAGTACGGAGACAATGGGGGGATTAAGATAATGAGGGATGTCAGCCTTTGATATGCATGTCTTTTGTTATGTGCAAGTATAAGTTCACAGAGCCGGAGGTATTCGGTCTCTTTTCTTGCTTCTGCTTCTGCACTTAGATGAGACTTGTTAGAGGAGCTGTTAATAAACTTTGGTTTATATATCACACTGCCTTGTTCTTCCAAGCTCTTCTACACTCGTGACCCCTGACGCGAGTATGGACCTGAGGCGTTCCCCCGCGATCGACTCATCTGTGGCGACCCAGGCAGACGCCGGCGCCCACGCAGACAGGGGAACGGATGGATAACGTTCCTCCCCGGCAGAAGTGATAGAGAGGGCTCAACCAAGCACCAGCGCTGCTGAGAGAGCCGAGGCAAGGCATTCTCACCCTGCGGACACAGCAGTGATGGTCTACACAAATGCCATCGCTGTCAAGCTGCCGGACTTCTGGCAGGAAGACCCCGCCTCGTGGTTTCAACAAGCTGAAGCCCAGTTTACACTGGTGGGCATTACGGCCGACGATACGAAGTTCTATCACATCGTCACCAAACTCGACACCGCCACTTCGAGGTGTGTGCGGAGCATAATCCGGCGGCCGCCGGCCCAAGACAAATATGAAATACTGAAAGCAACCATCGTGGCAAATTACGTCCCCTCAGCGGAAGAGAGAGCCGAGAGGATCCTGGCGGTCTATGGCCACAGAGGACGCAGGCCTAAAGCCCTCATGGAGAACTTGCTGCAGCTTAAAGAGGAGGACAATGACAACTTCCTCTTCCAATTCGTATTCCTCAGCACGCTGCCGCCACACATGAGAGGGACGCTCGCCAACATGCGATGCAACACCCAGCAAGACTTCCGCGTGCTGGCCAACGAAGCTCAACGACTCGTCAACGCCTGCAGGGAACAGACACCCACAGCAGCATCCGCAGACCTCAATGCTGATGCCCAGAGCCACGGCGAGCCTCAACCCACGGAGCAGATCCAGCCCGCGGTGACAGCGACACGGCAAAAATGTAACAGACGGAGCGATGTTTGTTATTACCACCACCGCTTCGCCGAGAAGGCTCACAAATGTGTTCCCCCCTGCAAATTTAAACGCCAAAGCCGAGAGCCGTTAACGGCAGCGGTTCTCGGCGAGAAGAGTAAGCTGTTATATGTGACGGACGGACACACCGGCAAGCAGTTCCTTATTGACACAGGAGCTCAACTGAGTTTCGTCATGCCCTCCCAAGCAGATCGAGCCATGGGCACCCGGGGCAACGGAGCGGTGGCAGCCAACGGCTCCAGCATTGACACTTTCGGCGAAAAGAGCCTGCACCTCCACATCCACGGCCGCAACTACAGATGGACATTTGTTGTAACGGCGGTGAGTTTTAACTTGTTGGGCGCAGACTTTTTGTGTGCACACGGGTTATTAGTTGATCTAGCGAATAGACGCTTGGTTAATGCACTGTCCTTTACTTCTATTCCCTGCTCAGCCCGAGTTTCTCCACCACCTGTGCAGGCTAGTGTCACCACGGCAGGAGGTAAGTTTGAGCAACTCCTCACCCAATTTCCAGCACTCACAATTCCCAAATTCTCAGCCACTGTGGCTAAACACGGGGTTGAACACTTTATTCCCACAACGGGCCCACCCGTATTTGCCAAAGCTCGCCGCTTAGACGCGGCCAAACTCACCATAGCTCGGGACGAGTTTACTACCCTTGAAAAATTAGGCATTATTAAACGTTCGAAAAGCCCCTGGGCCTCGCCACTTCACATGGTTCCGAAATCCGAAGGTTCTTGGAGACCGTGCGGAGATTACCGCAGATTAAACAATGCGACAGCGCATGACCGCTACCCAATTCCTCACATTCAGGATTTTTCACTGCATCTGGCGGGTGCGCGCATTTTTTCAAAAATAGACCTGGTCCGCGGTTATCATCAAGTCCCAGTTCGAGCAGAGGACATTCCTAAAACAGCGGTAATAACCCCTTTCGGCCTTTTTGAATTTTTGCGGATGCCTTTCGGCCTCAAAGGCGCTGCTCAAACTTTTCAGCGGATGATGGACGCAGTATTACGCGACCTTCCTTTTGTTTTCGTCTACCTCGACGACATGCTGGTAGCCAGCTCGTCTGAGGAAGAACACAAGCAGCACCTCACTACAGTTTTTCAGAGACTAGAAGAGCACGGGTTAATAATCAATCCAGCCAAATGCAAATTCGGCGTGTCGCAAATTGATTTTTTAGGACACAGAGTTTCTCCGAAAGGGGCAGTTCCACTTCCAGACAAAGTTCATGCAATAAAAAGTTTCCCACGGCCACAAACGGTCAAATCGCTGCAAGAATTTTTAGGAATGGTTAATTTTTACAACCGTTTCGGCCCCCACGCAGCTCAGCTCATGCAGCCCTTATATGACGTGCTCAGAAAACAGAAAGCTTCCAACGCGGTTGAATGGACCCCGGAGCGCGAACGCGCCTTCGCGGAAGTAAAGAGCGCTCTAGCTAATGCCACATTGTTAGTTCACCCCGATCCCTCGGCCCGCATTGCACTAACCACAGACGCTTCGGACCTAGCTATAGGGGCAGTTGTAGAACAACATGTCAGCGGGATCTGGCAGCCTTTGGCATTCTTCAGCAAAACGCTAAACCAAACTGAGCGTAAGTACAGCACTTTTGACAGGGAGCTGCTAGCGCTTCATTTATCCATCCGCCACTTCCAGTTCTGGTTAGAAGGGCGGAGTTTCATGGCTTTTGTAGACCACAAACCACTCATCTTTGCGATGGCTAAACTTTCAGAACCATGGTCAGGCAGGCAACAAAGACAGCTGGCTGCGATTTCAGAGTTCACCACAGACATTCGACATGTGGCAGGCAAACTTAACGTGGTAGCGGACTGTCTCTCTCGCGCTGTGACATCGCCAGAGCACGAGGAGACAGATTATACTGCCTCAGCCGCAGAACTCTTCACTAACGCGGACACATACGCAGCACCTATCCATGCAGGGATAGATTATGCAGCCATGGCAGAGGAACAAAGCAGTGACGCGGACGTGCGCGCACTCCTGTCTGGACCAACAGGGTTAAGGCTGGAGGAAAGGGGTTTACGCGACGGCGTGCCCCCCCTAATATGCGATATTTCAACTGGCCGACCTTGCCCGTTAGTCCCAGTCACATGGCGCCGCCGTATTTTCGACTCAATTCACTCCCTCGCGCACCCAGGTATGCGCGCCTCGGTTAAAATGGTCGCCGAAAAGTTTGTGTGGCCGGGCCTGTGCAAAAACGTAAAAGAATGGGCAAAAACTTGCATTTCTTGTCAGCGCGCCAAAATACACAAACACACAAAAGCCCCTCTGGAGCCTTTTCCAATCCCTGCTAGAAGGTTCGACCACGTTCATGTTGACCTCGTGGGGCCACTACCTTCCTCCCAAGGTTTCACACACCTGTTAACAATGATAGACCGCACCACGCGCTGGCCAGAAGCAGTCCCTCTGGCGTCAACTACAGCGGAGGAAGTCGCTCGCGTTTTTTTGACAAACTGGGTGGCACGTTTCGGCGTCCCATCGGACATCACGTCCGATAGAGGACCTCAATTTGTCTCGGAGCTTTGGTCAGCCATGTCCAGCAGCTTAGGGGCAACAAGATAAGATAAGATAAGATAAGATAAGCCTTTATTAGTCCCACAACGGGGAAATTCCAGGATTGCAACAGCACAGGGATAGCAACACTCAGAGCAACAATCAGAAGGCAAGAAAAAAACAAGCAAGCAAGAGCAGCTAATATACATATGTACGTATTACTATAAAATATATATATATACACACACACACAGACACACAGTGCAGAGCATTGTAGCTGGATGGAATAAATATATGAATATATGAACACACAGTGCAGAGCATTGTAGCTAGATGGAATAAATATGTAAATATATAAACACCCACAGTACGGAGCATTGCAGCTAGGTGGAATAAATATGCAAGTATATAAACACACACAGTGCGGAGCAATGTAGCTAGATGGAATAATATGTAGATATATAAATATATAAACACACCCAGTGCTGAGCATTGTAGCTAGATGGAATAAATATGTAAATATATAAACACACACAGTGCAGAGCATTGTTGCTAGATGGAATGAAACAGCATAACCGTCTACTTAGTTATCCTACATGGTATGATTATGTGCCCATACATATTCTCACCCTCCATAGCGACCGGTATGTTCCTAGTTGTATGCCGGAGGGGACCATTGTGTAAGTCTATTGCATCTTTTGCATTCAAAAAACTATTAGTTTGTTACGTCTTTTTGCTATCTCTGCGAGCAGCCCTGCTTAGGTTGTACAGTCTGACAGCCGTTGGTAGGAAGGACCTACGAAACCTCTCGGTTGTGCACCTGGGATGATGTAGTCTGCTGCTAAATGAGCTCCTCAGTGCATTCAGTATGTCCTGCATAGGGTGGAACTCGGACTCCAGCAGAGATGACAGTTTAGCCACCGTCCTTCTCTCTCCTATCTCCTCCATCGGATCAAGGCGCTGCCCCAGGACAGAGCTAGCTTTCTTAATCAGTTTGTTCAGTCTCTTCCTATCGGCTGCAGTAATGCCACTGCCCCAGCAGACCACTCCAAAAGTGATGGCTGATGCCACCACCGTGTCATAGAATGACTTCAGCAGCGCCCCTTGTACACCAAAAGACCTGAGTCTCCTCAGCAGGAACAGCCTGCGCTGTCCCTTCTTGTAGAGTGCATCAGTATTGTGTGACCAGTCTAGTTTATTGTTCAGATGAATACCCAGGTACTTATAGGATGTCACCATCTCGATGTCTGTTCCCTGTATATTTACTGGTACTGTGAGGGGCTGCCCATGCCTGCGGCAGTCCACCACCAGCTCCTTAGTTTTCCTCGCGTTGATCTGGAGGCAGTTCCGATGGCACCAGTCCACGAAGTCCTGGATAAGCCCTCTGTACTCAGCTTCATCTCCATTGGAGATGAGGCCAACGATCGCAGAGTCATCAGAGAACTTCTGTAGATGGCAGTGTGTTGTGTTGTGTGAGAAGTCCGCAGTATAAAGAGTGAACAGGAAGGGAGCCAGCACCGTTCCCTGGGGGGCCCCCGTGCTACTGATGATCGTGTCGGACACACAGTCCCGGGTTCTCACAAACTGAGGCCGGTTCGTGAGGTAGTCCAGGATCCATGATGACAGGTGCTGGTCCACCCCTGCGCGCAGCAGCTTGTCCTTCAGGATCATCGGTTGGATGGTGTTGAAAGCACTGGAGAAGTCAAAGAACATGATCCTCACCATATTCCCGGGCTTCTCCAGGTGGGACAGAGAACGGTGAAGGAGGAAGATCACCGCATCCTCCACCCCAATGCCATGCTGGTAGGCGAACTGGAGTGGATCCATCGCTGGTTCCACCAGGGGGCGGAGGTGAGCAAGGAGCAGTCTCTCCAGGGTCTTCATCAAGTGGGACGTCAAGGCCACCGGTCTGTAGCTGTTCAGGTCTTTGGGGTGGGAAGTTTTTGGTACAGGTACCACACAAGATGTTTTCCACAGCTGTGGTACCCTCCCCAGTTTCAGGCTCATGTTGAAGATATACGTCACAATCCCACACAGCTGGTCTGCACAGGACTTGAGGAGCTTTGCGCTGATGCCGTCCGGTCCCGGCGCCTTCCTCGCCTTGATCTTCCTCAGCTCCGTCCTCACCTGGGTCCTGGTCAGGGTCAGGATGGGGGGCTGTGTGTTGGGAGTGGGGGGGTGTTGGTGGAGTGGGGAGTGGGCAGCAGGACTTGATTTCTTTAGAGGCAGCAGTGGTTGTTGTGCAGTCAGGGGGGAGGGCGGTTGGTCAAATCTATTGAAAAACAGATTCAGGTTGTTCGCCCACTCCCTGCCCCCTGTGGCCTGGGGGGAGGTATTCTGGAGCCCCGAGATGGTTTTGAGGTTTCTCCAGACCCCGCTGATGTCGCTCTGTTGCAGCTTGTCCTCCATCTTCTTCCTGAAGCTGTCCTTGCCTTCTCTGATCTTTCTCCTCAGCTCCCTCTGTACGGACTTCAGCATCTCCCTGTTCCCTGACCTGAAGATCCTCTTCTTCTCTCTCAGAAGTGTTTTTATCTCAGGGTTGATCCAGGGTTTGTTGTTTGAGTGACGCCGTATGGTCTTGGTGGGAACGGATTTGTCCACACAGAAGCTGAGGTAGCCCGTGAAGGTGTGAATGAGGCCATCGATGTCCTCACCATGTGGATCGCAGAGCTGCTTCCAGGCGGTGGCTTCAAAACAGCCCTTTAGGGTGTCCATTGTCTCCTCAGACCATAACTCCACAGTGTGCATGGCCGGAGGTTGTCTGTGCACTAGGGGTTTGTACACCGGCCGGAGATGAACCAAGTTGTGATCCGATCTCCCGAGTGGGGGGAGTTGTGATGAGGTGTACGCCTCCTTAGTGTATGCGTAGAATAAATCCAGTGTTTTATTGTCTCTAGTGTGGCATGTGACATACTGGGTGAACGTGGGTAGAATGGGAGACAGTGAAACATGGTTGAAATCGCCTGAGATGAGGAGAAGAGCATCTGGGTGTTCTGTCTGCAGCCTGCTGGTTACTGAATGGATGACGTCACGTACTGTCCCAGCGTTCGCCGTCGGATTTGCATAAACAACAATGCAGATCACGTGTGAGTGTTCTCTCGGGAGATATGTAGGCCTCATGCTAACAGCTAGCAACTCAATGTCTTTGCTGCAGTGTCGTTGTTTAACAGTGATATGTCCCGGTCTGCACCAGTTGTTGTTAACATACATTATCACTCCACCGCCCCTAGCCTTGCCACTGTCTGGTGTTCGGTCAGCTCGTATCATGTGAAAACCCTCCAGCTCAATGTTAGCATCTGTTGCTAGTTCAGTTAGCCACGTCTCAGTAAACAAAAGGAGAGAGCACTCCCGGTATGTGCTATCATAACGGGAGATAGCCGCTAGCTCATCTAACTTTCCCAGTATCGACCGTACATTTCCCATGACAACAGATGGAAGGGAGGGTCTGTACCTTATATTTTTTGTCCTCCGCCTTACTCCAGCCCGGCAGCCGCGGCGTTTTCGCCTCAGTTCTCTCGGTATGTCGAGTTTTTCCAATGGGACCGGGTGGCGGTTGAATGCTAGCAGCTGTTCTCTGCTGTATCGTATCCTGCTATAAACAGTGGCTCCGTCCACCGGCTCAGGAGACATTTAGGACGATCTGTGTGTCCGTAATATAAGTGGGGTGAAAAAAAAAGACGGATCAAAAGAGAGAGGAAGGGAAAAAGACTCGGAATCGAGCCGCTGTTGCAAAAGGCAGCCTACTCGTGTGGCGCCGAGAGAAAAAAAAAAAAAAAAAAAAAAAAAAAAAAAAATTCACCGCACCACCGCTTATCACCCTCAGGCTAATGGGTTATGCGAGCGTTTTCACAGGTCTTTAAAAGCCGCCCTCAGAGCCTCACTAACGGATACAAATTGGGTAAATAAACTTCCCTGGGTTTTATTGGGGTTGCGTGCTGCGCTTAAAGAGGATCTAGACGCCTCTCCAGCAGAATTAGTTTTTGCACAACCTCTCAGGCTCCCGGGTGAATTTTTACCAGAGAACCCAGAGCCAGGGCACCTTCCAGCCTCGAGGTTTTTAGGCAGCAACGGACCGGACTCTCTCCCCGGACCGGCACATTACTCTTTTTCATGGGTTTTTGTCCCCCAAGCTCTAAAAAACGCTGAATTCATTTTTGTTAGGCATGAAGCTTTAAAACCAACTTTCCGCCCAGCATACGATGGACCATTCAGAGTGCTCGAACCTGGTGATAAACACTTTGTGCTTGATTTTGGGGATAGAAAAGAAACAGTCAGCATTGACAGACTTAAACCTGCCTTCTTGTTGAGAGACGAGCCTGCACAGTTGGCGAGAGCACCTCGGCGGGGTAGACCCCCCAAGAGAAAAGACTCAGCCCCCCTGCAGGGAACAAATAATCACTCTCCTCCCCAAGCTGCAGATTCCTTACAGGAAGGTCCCAGCAGGACGCCTAAGTGGACCCACAGCAGATTCGGGAGAAGATTAAAACCCAGATGGCACAGGGACTGATGCAAACTACTCAACAGTTGTTCACTAATTGTGCTGTAACAGTTTAGGACTGACTTGTGATTTTACTATGCTGTTATGATTACCACTGAACTCTCTTAGGAGCATGGCTGCTGGAAAGTTTCTTCTGTGGCAAGAGGTATAGCAGTTAGTATGTCATAGTAATTATCTTAAACTGTGAATTTTTCTATTGTCCTTTTCTTAGTCGTTTGGGGGGGGGGGCTGTGGGCTATATTAATCATATATTCCATAACCTACATATGTTGAAGCATGTGGGAATGTTTGGTGATTACATATGTAAGGCGACTTCACACCTCAGAAAGGACGAAGACTCTCAACCGCCTGTGAAGAACAAAGACGTTCCCAGACACTGCGGTGGAGACCGGAGGAGCTGCCCTCACCCCCCAGGGCCATGAGGAGGAGTACGGAGACAATGGGGGGATTAAGATAATGAGGGATGTCAGCCTTTGATATGCATGTCTTTTGTTATGTGCAAGTATAAGTTCACAGAGCCGGAGGTATTCGGTCTCTTTTCTTGCTTCTGCTTCTGCACTTAGATGAGACTTGTTAGAGGAGCTGTTAATAAACTTTGGTTTATATATCACACCGCCTCGTTCTTCCAAGCTCTTCTACACCATTCACATAAACCGTCTGCATTTGCAACACTGGAGAAAGACAACTGGATGTAGTGAATGGCCTTCACTTCCGCCCTCCCAAGAGAGTAGACGCTTTTTTCTTCTCTCCTGCTCTGACTTTTTCCTCCCCTCCTAACTACTAGATCCCAGCTTGCTGTTGTCTGTCTGCGTCCAACTGCGACCGCCGAAAAGAAATTATGGAGTTAATAAGCTGGGCTTTGAACACAATTGACACTATTTTTTCAACAAGGAAAAGTGCTCCGGGGGAAGCTGTCTGCCCCGCTGGAACGGCTCCAGCGGGCTATTTACGTGACACAGGTAATTGGAAAATGCTGTGTCTCTCTAATCTCTCTATCGAAGATATTGAAGATTTGTTTATCTTCGTAATATTGGTGATCGGGATTTTTCTGATTGGGACTGGAATCGTCCTGGTTTACTGCAAATTGCTGAAGATGGATTCAACCTATCAAAATGCTGACCAGGCGAGGTGCATCCATCAAATTGAAAAACTGGAGAAGACCCTGATAGCGACTACTGGAGAACTGTCTCGTAAGGTGGATTACATCATGGGTTCGCTCAGGTCTTTCCACGACGAATTCAAAGCTGCGCAATGAAGGATTAATGTACTGAATCTACAGAAGAAATACAAGTCTTCTCTGTGATCAGTCCTATTTGGCATTATTATTCCCCATGAAAATTCCTCCTGGCTGTCTGCAGACTGTGTTTTTTCAAAATCATGAGCACAAGGCCTTGGACAGCCAGCTGCAGCGCCAGATAAGACTGGCGCCAGACAGACAAAACATCTTCTGCCAAGGGTCCTTGGGTCTCTCTTATTATCATCAACACTGCTCAACACCGCACACACATTGATCCATGAACTGAATAAAGATAACACTGCTCTCTTGTGTCCTGTGAATTCTGTGTGTAGCGAATATATGTGCATTGAGCTTTTTTTTTTCCTTGAACTCTTAATATTGATTAAGTATGTAACCAGTATTTTGAATCAATGATTTTTTTGCTCCTTCCTATTGTATCATCTTTATGCGACCTGTACCCTCCTGCTGACAGGCGCGTTGCAGATGCGCCGTGGCACGGAAATGCAGGTTCATTACTGTGTCAAGTCAAATTCTCTCGTATGTTATCAGTGATCTGTTAATGTACTTGGCAATAAATCTTTTTCTGATTCTGATTCTGATTCTGATTCTGAATGATTGTTTCTACATACAGTGGGGCAAAAAAGTATTTAGCCAGCCACCAATTGTGCAAGTTCTCCCACGTAAAAGATGAGAGAGGTCTCCAATTTTCATCATAGGTATACCTCAACTATGAGAGACAAAATGAGGGAAAAAAAATCCAGAAAATAACATTGAAGGATTTTTAATGAATTAATTGGTAAATTCCTTGGTAAAATAAGTAGTTGGTCACCTACAAACAAGCAAGATTTCTGGCTCTCACAGTCCTGTAACTTCTTCTTTAAGAGGCTCCTCTGTCCTCCACTCGTTACCTGTATTAATGGCACCTGTTTGAACTCATTATCAGTATAATAGACACCTGTCCACAACCTCAAACAGTCAGACTCCAAACTCCACTATGGCCAAGACCAAAGAGCTGTCAAAGGACACCAGAAACAAAATTGTAGACCTGCACCAGGCTGGGAAGACTGAATCTGCAATAGGTAAGCAGCTTGGTGTGAAGAAATCAACTGTGGGAGCAATTATTAGAAAATGGAAGACATACAAGACCACTGATAATCTCCCTTGATCTGGGGCTCCACGCAAGATCTCACCCCGTGAGGACAAAATGATCACGAGAACGGTGAGGAAAAATCCCAGAACCACACGGGGGGACCTAGTGAATGACCTGCAGAGAGCTGGGACCAAAGTAACAAAGGCTACATCAGAAACACACTACGCCGCCAGGGACTCAAATTCTGCAGTGCCAGATGTGTCCCCCTGCTTAAGCCAGTACATGTCCAGGCCCATCTGAAGTTTGCTAGAGAGCATTTGGATGATCCAGAAGAGGATTGGGAGAATGTCATATGGTCAGATGAAACCAAAATAGAACTTTTTGGTAAAAACTCAACTTGTCGTGTTTGGAGGAGAAAGAACACCATACCTACTGTGAAGCATGGGGGTGAAAACGGCATACTTTGGGGCTGTTTTTCTGCAAAGGGACCAGAACGACTGATCCGTGTAAAGGAAAGAATGAATGGGGCCATGTATCATGAGATTTTGAGTGAAAACCTCCTTCCATCAGCAAGGGCATTGAAGATGAAACGTGGCTGGGTTTTTCAGCATGACAATGATCCCAAACACACTGCCCGGGCAACGAAGGAGTGGCTTCGTAAGAAGCATTTCAAGGTCCTGGAGTGGCCTAGCCAGTCTCCAGATCTCATCCCCATAGAAAATCTTTGGAGGGAGTTGAAAGTCCTTGTTGCCCAGCGACAGCCCCAAAACATCACTGCTCTAGAGGAGATCTGCATGGAGGAATGGGCCAAAACACCAGCAACAGTGTGTGAAAACCTTGTGAAGACTTACAGAAAACGTTTGACCTCTGTCATTGCCAACAAAGGGTATATAACAAAGTACTGAGATGAACTTTTGTTATTGACCAAATACTTATTTTACAGAGGAATTTACCAATTAATTCATTAAAAACCTTCAATGTGATTTTCTGGATTTTTTTTCTCATTTTGTCTCTCATAGTTGAGGTATATCTGTGATGAAAATTGGAGACCTCTCTCATCTTTTAAATGGGAGAACTAGCACAATTGGTGGCTGACTAAATACTTTTTTTTCCCCACTGTATTTAAGCCCTCTGATGGCAAAACAGTCAAAACCTTGTGATACCATCACTGACATTTTTCTTAATAAAAACCATCAACTGGGAAAAAAACAAAAACAAAAGAAAGACTGAGCATTGGAAATGATTAACATACTGTATGGTCTGATTGCCAAGTTAATTTCTAATCATAATGATGATTGTAGCTGTTAAATTAAGCTGATTGTCTAATTTCACCCATGAGCTGCAAAAAGATATTAAAGTTAGATTTCATTGAAAAAACAACACTTTAAATGGAATTTGCACACAAAGCTACCGTTTTAGGCAACAGGATGACTGACTGACTATAAATACATCATACCATAGCTCAGAGGGCGAAAACAAAACGAATCCTTCCAAATTCCATTTCTTT
This sequence comes from Pholidichthys leucotaenia, assembly GCA_020510985.1. NCBI lineage: Eukaryota > Metazoa > Chordata > Actinopteri > Cichliformes > Pholidichthyidae > Pholidichthys > Pholidichthys leucotaenia. The sequence goes on along the minus strand of CM035840.1, from coordinate 325,932,923 downwards.
CTATAGATTTTTTTCATTTTCTTTTCCCACCCTTTCTCTTCATTCTCCATTCTCCATTTGTGCAGCGAGCACTCCCGTTTGTCTGTAGCACCCAGATAACAGTTGTTTTTGGACTGAATTAAATGATTTAGAACCTTGTGACCTCTGAACACATGTACGTACGCGTGCACACACACACACACACACACACACACAGAGGACCCAAAGCCAGCATTGTCCCATGATTCCGGCCCTTTGCTGAGCTGTGATAGCCCCCCTTGTTTCACTGTCAGCAGCTAATAAATGACTGCACATGCAGATATTGGAGCAGTCCACCTGCAAAGGTCAAATGCCAAGCATTGTAAACAATGGTTAAACAAAGTTTATCATCCATTATTTCAAACAAGCCTTCAGATGAGTTAAAGCTTGTATGTTTGTGTGCCATCTTTGTACTAATAGAGATAACATATGTTCAATTTACCAAACTTGGGCATGGTATGAAGAATGTGGGTTAATAGCTATGCAATAAAACCTAAGCCCAACTAAGCCATTAACTTGCTATTGATAATTATATTATCCATGCTTAATTCCCTGGGTTGCACAGTAGTTGTTAAAGAGTCTCCATTTTAATTGACACCGCTCCAAAACTCATGGTGTAATTATTACGGTATCATTTCACAGCTGGGGCAAGGGCTCTTCTCAAAATGGAACGTTTGTAGAATATTGCTTCTAAAGGTCATTACATACTCTGCAAGAACAGAGAACTTTGTTCTCTCTCCCAGGGCTGCGAGAACAAAATAACATCATTTTGTTCTGGCAGCCCTGGTTTGGGAGTTCTTGGAGCTTGTTCTTGACAAATGGGCAGAACTTTTTTCTTGTGTGGTGTCCAAGAACTATTGTATGATTGATCAGAAATGTGAATTTCCCAGGAGTTCTGCACTTGAGTTTCTCGTGAAGTATGAATGTCCTGGCCAGAAAGAACTTTGTTCTTGTTCTTGCCACCTCAAGAAAAAGAACAATTTTTTTTGTTCTTGCAGAGTATGTACAGACCTTAAGTCTCCAAGCTCACCCCAACCTCTTTCTTCCATCATTTCTCTTAGATTTTTGTTTTGAAACCAATGTAATGTATGAGGCTAATGTTAGCTTTTAGCTTTGGTTGTCAGATTCAGTAACATACTAACAAATATTGGCTAATGATAGAGTTTTAAAGCCCAACTAAAGCATTATCAGAGACATGGGTGTGTAGTTTGAGCTGTTGATACCATTCGACCAATCCCTGTAGTGTGATGAACACAGCAAAATCCCTTAAGAGATTAGCTAGTGATTAGTTAACCATTGCTCATCAATGAGTTGTCTGGTCAAGGCTTTAATAACCTGTTAAAATAAGTACAAAAATTAATGTAATATATTGCCAAGGGTTGGTAGATGATCTGATAGGGTAAGAGGGTGTCTAGTGGGAATGAAGAGAGTATAGAAAATAAACAAACATACCTAGAAGGTGTGCCAGTTCCTCTCTCGGTTTGTACCTGGCTATCATGCCCAAAATATAACAAAATAAGACAGAATGGCACATGATCCCCAGCCATCCTATTGTTGTGTCCCTGGGCAAGACACTTTACCCACCTTGCCTCCAGTGTCCTTGATGTGGCGTATAAACTAGAGGGACATCTGGAGTGGAACACGGCCTGAGGCTGACGTCACCTCTACTATATATTGGGTGGTCCGCCATTTCACTGGGTTGATAGTAGGTTGCCGTTCATGAAGGTTACCACTACATGTACATGTGTTTTACTACTTAGTCTTTGTAATAAAGTTCAATTCGACTGCAGCATCCTTGTCTGTCTTCATTCCAGGTTTGTGACATGATGAAATAAACCCAGGCTCAAGAGTAGACATGGATGAGACTGTTTGAGTCATTTTAGAACAATTATAGTTTATTAAACAGGACTAGTGAAAGGGTGTGATGGTGGTCTGGCAACCCTGGAGAGGGGAAGAGAAACACAGAGGTGAGCATATGAAGAAAGGCGAACTAAAGGCTGAATGCTGGGAATTAACTGAGTGATATTTCTTACAGTCTTTTCAGCGGAGAGGAGTGTTGAAGGGTTCACCTTTCCAGGGAGACTAGAAGCAGAAGGGATTCCAGGGGACAGGACCACAGAGGACACACCGTTGGGAAAACATGGCTGATCAGGCCTGTGTGCTGGGGAGAGGAGTGGAGGAACCGTGGGGAAAAAGAGGCAAGTCAACTTACTGGGAGAGGGGGAATGTGCACAGTCCAGGGAAGGCAAATAATCCAATCCATGAGGCAGAAACAGTGGTCAGGCAGGCCAAGGTCAGAAGCACAGGAATCCAATCCAAGCTCAGGCAAACAAGTCCAACAGGCAGACTGGCTCGTAGTCCTAGTGCAGAAGTCAGAGTCAAAAAACACAGAAAGGCAGGCAGGAATGACACACAGCTCAGGTAGGATACAGGCAGGCAATACAATGTAACCAGAAAGAATGACAAGAGAGCGCCCTGTATATAGGACCTCCCCCAAATTGGCAACAGATGGTGTAATCAACCGCAGGAAGAATCCAATCAGTGGGGAATGAGCAGGAGAAGAACAGGGCAGACAGGAGTCCTGACAGTAGCCCTCCCCCTTCCCCCGCCCCCCCCCCCCCCCAAGGAACGCCTCCCAGCGTAACCCTTGGCTTTTCAGGATGCCATTTATAAAAGTCATGGATGAGCAAGTCATTAATGATGAAAGATCTAGGGATCCATGATCTCTCCTTGGGTCCGTACCCCTCCCAGTCGACCAAGAATGAGGCAACCCACCCCCTGCGGAGAGCATCCAAAATATGTGTCACAGCATAGAGGAGGCCCCCATCTACCATCTTGGGAGGAGGAGGTGGCTTGGAAGGGGGGCACAATGAGCTGGCAAATACAGGTTTGACCAGCGACATGTAAAAAGTATGGTGGACCCAGAACAATGGCAGGAGATTGAGTCTGACAGACAAGGATATGATTGCATCCACGTTGGGGGAAGATTTGACAGCACCAAACTGCCGGGACAAGGCGTCAGGTTTAGTATTCTTCGAGCCAGGCCTGTATGAGATGGAGAATCTGAACCTGCCAAAAAAGACTCCCCACCTGGCCTGATGGGAGTTAAGTCTCTTGGCAGACCAAAAGTATTCCAAATTCTTGTGATCTGTCCACACCAAGAATGGATGAGCTGCCCCCTCCAGCCAATGCCACCATTCTCCCAAAGCTAATTTCACCGCCAACAGCTCTCAGTCTCCTACATCGTAATTCCTCTCTGCGGGGGGCAGTTGCCGAGAGAAATACGCACAGGGGTGTAACTTGTTGTCGGCTGCCGAGCGCTGCAACAAGACGGCCCCCACCCCACTGTCAGAAGCATCCACCTCTACCACGAACTGGCGAGGAGAGTCCAGCTGAATAAGAATTGGGGCCTTAGAGAAACGAGTCTTGAGCTCAGAGAACGCCTCATTAGCCTGCTCTGACCAATGAAAAGGAACCTTGACAGATGTGAGGACAGTGAGTGGTTGGGAAATGGAGCTATTGTTCCTGATGAATCTGCAATAGAAATTAGCAAAACCAAGGAATTGCTGCAACGTCTTGCGGGACATAGGGATGGGCCAATCAGTGACAGCTTTGATCTTAATGGGATCAGGTTCAATGTGACCATGGGAGATGATGTACCCCAGGAAGGCGGTTTTGGATGTGTGAAAGTCACACTTCTCCGCTTTGATGTACAATTGATTCTCCAGCAGGCGCTGGAGGACTGTCCTGATGTGTGCCTGGTGTTGTTCTGATGAGCCAGAGAAAATGAGAACATTGTCAAAATACACAAACACAGAAGAACCCAGAAAATCCCGCAGGACATCATTTATCAGTCTCTAGAAAACTGCAGGGGCATCAGTGAGACCAAATGGCATGACACAGTACTCAAAGTGCCCCAAATGAGTTTTGAATGCTGTTCTCCACTCATGCCCTTCCTTAATCCTGATGAAGTGGTATGTGTTCCTAAGATCTAACTTGGTGTACATGACTGAGCCCTGGAGTTGGTCAAACGCAGAGGAGATCACTGGAAGCGGGTACTTGTCTTTGACCGTGGTCTTATTAAGGTCTAGGAAGTCAATACAGGGGCAGAGTGAACTATCCTTCTTCCCAACCAAAAAGAAATCTGCTTCCAGCGCTGATGATGAGAGGTGAATCTGACCGGTGGCCATACATTCTTTGATGCATTTTTCCACAGCCAAACACTCTGGGACAGATACTGTATATTGTACAGTCTACTAGCGGGAAATGGTGCCCCCTGTAGCAGCTCGATGGGACAGTCATACGGACAGTGCAGAGGCAGGGAAGTAGCCTTAACCTTACAAAATACAGGGGCCAGGTCATGGTACTCAGAGGGAACCCTAGACAAATCTGGGGGTTCAGGAGCTGCGGCCTGAATGGGAATGTCGGATGAATACACAGCACATTGGAGGCATTCAGCTAAAGAATTGGGGCTCCAGGAGCTAACCTCCCCTCTACACCAGTTTTCAAAGGGTTGTGAATCTTAATGAGGGATAACCAAGTACCACAGGCAAAGTGGAGACAGGAAGCACCAGAAAAGCAAACTTCTCACTATGATTACCAGAGACCATTAAAGATAAAGGGACTGTTTGATTACCTGGGAGAAATGCATCCCAAAGCACCCCAAAGTGATTAAGCAAAAAATTGGTAAAACTCAAATTAAACATGAAGCCTCTAAATTGAATGATTTGGCCTATGTTCCTCCTCATAATTTAAAAAATTAAATGTGGTTTATTAAATATTAGGTCTCTAACTCCCAAGTCTCTGCTAGTCAATGATCTGTTAATTGATCATCAGATAGATTTAATATCCCTTTCAGAGACTTGGTTAGGGCAAGAGGATTATGTTGGTTAAAATGAATCAACTCCCTCTGGTTATTTAAACTGTCAAAATCCCAGAAGTTCTGGTCGTGGAGGAGGAGTAGAAACAATTTACCATTCCAAACTATTAATTAATGTAAAGCAAAAAACATGTTATAATTCCTTTGAGGGCCTTGCCCTCAGTATTGGGCACTTTAGCAATTTTAGGTTAAACCCAATTTTATTTGCCATAGTTTATTGTCCTCCATCAACCTACTCAGAATTTTTATCCGAATTTGCTGATTTCTTAGCTGATTTAGTGCTGAAATCAGATAGAATAATTATAGTAGGGGACTTTAATATACATGTAAATGTAGATAGTGACTGCCTTAATGTGGCATTTAATTCAATATTAGACTTGATTGGGTTTTCTCAGAAAGTAGGAAATTCTACTCATTATCTCCACCATACGTTGGACCTTGTTCTGACATATGGCATAGAAATAGAAAATCTTGTAGTGTCTCCTCATAACCCTGTACTGTCAGACCATTGTCTGTTAACCTTTGATTTTACTATTTCTGACTATTTGGCTCCTAAAGAAAATATTATTACAGTAGATGCCTCTCAGATGATGCTGTTACCAAATTTATGCAGATTGTTTCCTCTATGCCATGTGTCAACACAACGGAAATAAGCTATAGATAGCTTGCTCCTTCTGTAATTGATAACATGGTGGATAGTGTTACAGCTTCTCTGCATCAGACTCTAGACTTGGTGGCCCCCTTAAAAAAGAAAAAGTTTAATCAGAGATTTCTAACTCCTTGGTTCAACACAGAAACTTGTAGCTTAAAACAGAAGACTTGTCAATTAGAAAGAAAATGGCGCTCCACTAATTTAGATGAAATCTATTTAGCTTGGAGAAATCATCTTTTAATTTATAAAAAAAAAATCTCTTAGAAAAGCTAGAACAAGTTATTATTCTGCATTAATAGAAGAGAACAAGAATAATCCCAGGTTTCTTTTCAGCACTGTAGCCAGGTTGACAAAGAGTCAGAACTCTGTCAATCCTAGCATTCCCTTAGAGCTTACTAGTCAGGACTTTATGAACTTTTTCAATAATAAAATTTCATCCATCAGAGATAAAATCAATCAGATTCTTCCCACAGTTAACTTAAATACAGTAACTACTACAACTCCTTCAACTGATGTCTGTCTTGATGAGTTTACTCCAATTGACCTTTGTGAGTTAGACAAAATAGTTTCCTCATCCAAACCTTCAACTTGTCTTTTAGACCCTATTCCTACCAGGTTATTTAAAGAAGTCTTCCCACTCATTGGTAGCTTTATTCTCCATATAATCAATTCTTCATTAACTTTAGGCCATGTACTACAGGCTTTTAAAATGGCTGTAATTAAACCCTTACTCAAAAAGCCAACGCTAGATCCAGGAGTTTTAGCTAACTATAGACCAATCTCTAATCTCCCTTTCATTTCAAAAATCTTAGAAAGAGTTGTTGTTACGCAATTATTTGACCACCTGCAGGGAAATGGTTTACTTGAAGAGTTTCAATCTGGGTTTAGAATCCATCATAGTGTGGAGAAGTGTGGGAAGGACGAGGCTGAGTTTATTTCTCAAGTCCAGATTTATTCACATTCACATTCTCCAACATCCAAAAACAGAAAGAGAGAGGAATCCCCCATCCTCTGTCCCTTTTATACCCCAGGACATCAAAGCACACAGTCACATTGTCTCTTAATCCCAAATACAATGCATCTCCCTCCAGGTCTTCTCTTCTCCACCTAAAGTCCTGGTGGTCAGGAAATCTCTCACGGCCATCTATTCAATTAAGATAAGATAAGATAAGCCTTTATTAGTCCCACAACGGGGAAATTCCAGGATTGCAACAGCACAGGGATAGCAACACTCAGAGCAACAATCAGAAGGCAAGAAAAAACAAGCAAGCAAGAGCAGCTAATATACATATGTACATATTACTATAAAATATATATATACACACACACACACACACAGACACACAGTGCAGAGCATTGTAGCTGGATGGAATAAATATATGAATATATGAACACACAGTGCAGAGCATTGTAGCTAGATGGAATAAATATGTAAATATATAAACACCCACAGTATGGAGCATTGCAGCTAGGTGGAATAAATATGCAAGTATATAAACACACACAGTGCGGAGCAATGTAGCTAGATGGAATAATATGTAGATATATAAAAACACAGTGCGGAGCATTGTAGCTAGATGGAATAAATATATAGATATATAAATATAAACACACCCAGTGCAGAGCATTGTAGCTAGATGGAATAAATATGTAAATATATAAACACACACAGTGCAGAGCATTGTTGCTAGGTGGGATGAAACAGCATAACCGTCTATTTAGTTATCCTACATGGTATGATTATGTGCCCATACATATTCTCACCCTCCATAGCGACCGGTATGTTCCTAGTTGTATGCCGGAGAGGACCATTGTGTAAGTCTATTGCATCTTTTGCATTCAAAAAAAAAAAAACTATTAGTTTGTTACGTCTTTTTGCTATCTCTGCGAGCAGCCCTGCTTAGGTTGTACAGTCTGACAGCCGCTGGTAGGAAGGACCTACGAAACCTCTCGGTTGTGCACCTGGGATGATGTAGTCTGCTGCTAAATGAGCTCCTCAGTGCATCCAGTATGTCCTGCATAGGGTGGAACTCGGACTCCAGCAGAGATGACAGTTTAGCCACCGTCCTTCTCTCTCCTATCTCCTCCATCGGATCAAGGCGTTGCCCCAGGACAGAGCTAGCTTTCTTAATCAGTTTGTTCAGTCTCTTCCTATCGGCTGCAGTAATGCCACTGCCCCAGCAGACCACTCCAAAAGTGATGGCTGATGCCACCACCGTGTCATAGAATGACTTCAGCAGCGCCCCTTGTACACCAAAAGACCTGAGTCTCCTCAGCAGGAACAGCCTGCGCTGTCCCTTCTTGTAGAGTGCGTCAGTATTGTGTGACCAGTCTAGTTTATTGTTCAGATGAATACCCAGGTACTTGTAGGATGTCACCATCTCGATGTCTGTTCCCTGTATATTTACTGGTGCTGTGAGGGGCTGCCCATGCCTGCGGCAGTCCACCACCAGCTCCTTAGTTTTCCTCGCGTTGATCTGGAGGCAGTTCCGATGGCACCAGTCCACAAAGTCCTGGATAAGCCCTCTGTACTCAGCTTCATCTCCGCTGGAGATGAGACCAACGATCGCAGAGTCATCAGAGAACTTCTGTAGATGGCAATGTGTTGTGTTGTGTGAGAAGTCCGCAGTATAAAGAGTGAACAAGAAGGGAGCCAGCACCGTTCCCTGGGGGGGCCCCGTGCTACTGATGATCGTGTCGGAAACACAGTCCCGGGTTCTCACAAACTGAGGCCGGTTCGTGAGGTAGTCCAGGATGCATGATGACAGGTGCTGGTCCACCCCTGCGCGCAGCAGCTTGTCCTTCAGGATCATCGGTTGGATGGTGTTGAAAGCACTGGAGAAGTCAAAGAACATGATCCTCACCATATTCCCGGGCTTCTCCAGGTGGGACAGAGAACGGTGAAGGAGGAAGATCACCGCATCCTCCACCCCAATGCCATGCTGGTAGGCGAACTGGAGTGGATCCATCGCTGGTTCCACCAGGGGGCGGAGATGAGCAAGGAGCAGTCTCTCCAGGGTCTTCATCAAGTGGGACGTCAAGGCCACCGGTCTGAAGCTGTTCAGGTCTTTGGGGTGGGAAGTTTTTGGTACAGGTACCACACAAGATGTTTTCCACAGCTGTGGTACCCTCCCCAGTTTCAGGCTCATGTTGAAGATATACGTCACAATCCCACATAGCTGGTCTGCACAGGACTTGAGGAGCTTTGCGCTGATGCCGTCTGGTCCCGACGCCTTCCTCGCCTTGATCTTCCTCAGCTCCGTCCTCACCTGGGTCTTGGTCAGGGTCAGGATGGGGGGCTGTGTGTTGGGAGTGGGGGGGGGTGTCGGTGGAGTGGGGAGTGGGTAGCAGGACTTGATTTCTTAGAGGCAGCAGTGGTTGTTGTGCAGACAGGGGGGAGGGCGGTTGGTCAAATCTATTGAAAAACAGATTCAGGTTGTTCGCCCACTCCCTGCCCCCCGTGGCCTGGGGGGAGGTATTCTGGAGCCCCGAGATGGTTTTGAGGTTTCTCCAGACCCCGCTGATGTCGCTCTGTTGCAGCTTGTCCTCCATCTTCTTCCTGAAGCTGTCCTTGCCTTCTCTGATCTTTCTCCTCAGCTCCCTCTGTACGGACTTCAGCATCTCCCTGTTCCCCGACCTGAAGATCCTCTTCTTCTCTCTCAGAAGTGTTTTTATCTCAGGGTTGATCCAGGGTTTGTTGTTTGAGTGACGCCGTATGGTCTTGGTGGGAACGGATTTGTCCACACAGAAGCTGAGGTAGCCCGTGAAGGTGTGAATGAGGCCATCGATGTCCTCACCATGTGGATCGCAGAGCTGCTTCCAGGCAGTGGCTTCAAAACAGTCCTTTAGAGTGTCCATTGTCTCCTCAGACCATAACTCCACAGTGTGCATGGCCGGAGGTTGTCTGTGCACTCGGGGTTTGTACACCGGTCGGAGATGAACCAAGTTGTGATCCGATCTCCCAAGTGGGGGGAGTTGTGATGAGGTGTACGCCTCCTTAGTGTTTGCGTAGAACAAATCCAGTGTTTTATTGTCTCTAGTGTGGCATGTGACATACTGGGTGAAAGTGGGCAGAATGGGAGACAGTGAAACGTGGTTGAAATCGCCTGAGATGAGGAGAAGAGCATCTGGGTGTTCTGTCTGCAGCCTGCTGGTTACTGAATGGATGACGTCACGCGCTGTCCCAGCGTTCGCCGTCGGATTTGCATAAACAACAATGCAGATCACGTGTGAGTGTTCTCTCGGGAGATATGTAGGCCTCATTTCAATTCAATTCAATTCAACTTTATTTATATAGCGCCATTTCACAACAACAGTCATCTCATAGCACTATCAACTGTAGGGGGGAACCCCCACAGTTGCAGAAAGACCCCAGCAATCAGGCGATCCCCTGTGATCAAGCACTTGGCGACGGTGGAGAGGAAAAACTCCCTTTTATCAGGAAGAAACCTCCAGCAGAACCAGGCTCAGGGAGGGGCAGTCATCTGCTGCGACTGGCTGGGGGGTGAGGGGATAGAGAAGAAGAAAAGAACAGACATGTAGAGAGCAAACAGCACGATGGAGACTCAATCTATGGGAGAGAACAAACAGATGTTAATGACCAGCAAAAAAAAAATATTTCATAGAGAGTGAGGAAAGGAGTGAGGCCCAGTGCATTACTGGACGTCCCCCAGCTGACTAAACCTATTAGCAGCATAACTAAGGGAGGGTTCAGAAACACATGATCCCTCCCTAATTGTAGGCTATATCAAAAAGGTAGGTTTTAGCCCTATTCTTAAAAACAGAGATCGAGTCTGACTCCCGAATCCAGATTGGCAGCTGATTCCACAGGAGAGGAGCTAGATAACTGAAGGCTCTGCCTCCCATTGTACTTTTGGAGATTCTAGGTATTACAAGTAATCCTGCATTTTGGGAGCGTAGTGCTCTGTTAGGATAATATGGTAGTATCAGATCTTTTAAATAAAAAGGAGCCTGATTGTTTAGAGCTTTGTAAGTAAGAAGAAGGATTTTAAACTTAATTCTAAACTCTATGGGAAACCAATGAAGGGAGGCCAGAACCGGAGAGATATGATCTCTCTTTCTAGTACCTGTTAAAACTCTTGCTGCAGCATTTTGGATCAGCTGAAGACTTTTTAAATATGTTTTAGGACAGCCTGATAATAAAGAATTACAATAATCTAATCTCGAGCAAACAAAAGCATGGATCAGTTTCTCAGCATCACTCTGAGACAAGATGCTCCTAATCTTGGCAATATTATGCAAATGATAGAAGGCAGTCTTAGAAACAAATTTAATATGTGAATTGAAGGACAAATCCTGATCAAAAATAACTCCAAGGTTCCTCACAGAGTTATTAAGAGAAAGAGTAACTGCATCCAAACTGAAAGTTTGATTTGGAAAGGAATTTCTTAGGTTTTTTGGACCAACAAGAATGACTTCAGTCTTATCTGAATTTAATAGCAGGAAATTACAAGTCATCCAAGCTTTGATTTCCTTAAGACAGGCTTCTAACTTGGCTAATTGATTACTATCATCTGGCTTCATTGACAGGTATAATTGTGTGTCATCTGCATAACAATGAAAATGTATACAGTGCTTTCTAATAATGTTGCCTAACGGAAGCATATATAAACTAAAAAGAGTAGGGCCTAGCACAGATCCCTGTGGAACTCCATGACTAAGCTTTGAGTTGAAAGAAAACTCATTATTTACATGAACAAACTGGAACCTATCAGATAAATAAGATCTAAACCATTGCAACGAAGTTCCATCTCTCTGCATACAAAAGGCCAGACTTCACATCCTCCTGTTACCCCTAGGAGGTTCAGACCTTTTGTTCCTCTGAGACGTGAAGAATACCATAAGCATACAGTAATACACCTGTGAAGCATATGAAACCCACATATGTGCACCACATGACCCCCCCCCCCCAAACGTCTAAGATGGAACAACATAACCACAGATTGCATGTCATAATAAAATCACTACATATCAGTCCACGTGCCGCTTGGGTCTCAGCCTTCTCCCATATTTGCTGAAAGCAGGCTGTACCACCCCCGCGGCGTCTTCCTGCTGTGGAGCTGCTGCCTGAGGGTGAGAACTGTTAGTCAATCTCTGTGGGTATTCTGGGGATTGCTCTCTAGGGGGTCTGCCGCGCCGAGGAGCTTTAGCCAACTGCACAACTTCGTCAGCTACCACAAAAGCGGTTTTGAGCCTGTTAATGCCAATCATTTCTTTTCTGCCCCCCAAATCTAGCAAAAAATGCTTATTTCTTGTTTCCAGCACTCTATATGGTCCGTCATAAGGTGGGCATAAAGGCGGACGATGGGCATCATGTCTGACAAAAACAAACTCCGCATTTTTTAAAGCCTTAGGCACAAAAACACGCGGAAAACTGTGGTGAACGGGGCCAGGTAGCGTTCTCGGGCCTGTGCTATTCTGTAACCGCTGAGCCGGGGAGCACTCTGGCGTTGGATTATCTGGGAGAAATTCCCCGGGCAGCCGAAGTGGCTGTGCGAAAACTAGCTCAGTTGGGGAGGCTTCTAAATCCTCTTTAGGTGCAAAACACAACCCCAATAAAACACATGGTAGCTTGTCCACCCAATTTGCATCCATAAACGACGCTCTGAGAGCCGCCTTCAGTGACCTGTGAAAACGTTCGCATAACCCGTTAGCCTGCGGGTTGTACGCAGTTGTGCAGAGGATCGTCGCCCCCAGGCTGCGGGCCATCGCTGACCAAAGTTCGGAAATAAATTGTGGGCCTCTGTCGGACGTAATGTCCGACGGGACTCCAAAACGCGCTACCCATGCCGTTAAAAACGCGCGCGCAACTTCCTCGGCTGTGGTTGACGACAGTGGAACCACTTCCGGCCAACGCGTGGTGCGGTCAACCATTGTCAGAAGGTGTGTGCACCCTTGTGAGGGCGGGAGGGGGCCTACAAGGTCCACATGGACATGATCAAACCTTTTAGCTGGGATGTGAAACGGCTCCAAGGGAGCTCTCGTGTGTCTATGAACCTTGGCCCGCTGACAAGCTATGCAGGCTGCCGCCCACTCTCTAACTTGTTTGCGCAGGCTCGGCCATACAAATTTCTCTCCCACCATTTTGACCGACGCACGCACTCCCGGGTGCGCCAGAGAATAGATCGAGTCAAAAACGCGGCGGTGCCACGCAGCTGGAACCACCGGACGCGGCCGCCCAGTGGAGACATCGCAGATTAGGGTGGGCATACCGTCTTGGAGCACCCTGTTCTCCAGCCTTAACCCTGTTGGTCCAGACTGGAGCGCGCGCACATCCGCGTCGCTAACCTGCTCCGCGGCCATGGCTGCATAATCTATCCCCACGCGGACCGGGGCCGCGCGCACTTCCGCGTCGCTAACCTGCTCCGCGGCCATGGCTGCAGGGTCTACCTCCGCGCGGGCTGGATCCCCCACGGCGCGCGAGAGGCAGTCCGCCACTACATTAAGTTTACCCGCGACATGCTGGATATCGGTAGTAAACTCCGATATTGCGGCCAGCTGTCTCTGCTGCCGGCCAGACCAAGGTTCTGAAATCCTGGCCATCACGAAAGTCAGCGGCTTGTGGTCAACGAACGCGGTGAAATGGCGTCCTTCCAGCCAGAACTGGAAGTGGCGAATGGCCAAATGGAGAGCTAACAACTCCCTGTCGAATGCGCTGTATTTTCATTCGCTGTCGCGCAGGGTCTTACTGAAAAAGGCGAGCGGTTGCCAGGCTCCGGCTACATACTTTTCCACGACCGCCCCTATGGCCACATCTGACGCGTTAGTAGTGAGCGCCATGAGGGCCGCTGGGACTGGATGTGCTAACAACGCAGCGTTTGTCAGGGCTGTTTTGACTTCAGAAAATGCGCGCTCTCGCTCGGGAGACCATTCGACTTTATTTGTGGGTTTTTGTTTTTTTAGTGCAGCATACAATGGTTGCATGAGCTGCACTGCGCGGGGGAGGAAACGGTTATAAAAATTCACCATTCCCAAAAACTCCTGTAACGCTTTGACCGTTTGTGGCTGGGGAAATTTGTTACTGTGCGCACTTTGTCAGGCAGAGGGACGCTCCCTCTAGGGAGACACGATGCCCCCAAAAATCGATCTGCGTCACCCCGAACTGACACTTCGCTGGGTTAATTATTAACCCGTGCTCTGCCAACCTCCGGAAAACTGCCGTGAGGTGGTTTTCGTGTTCGTCTTCGGACGCACTGGCTACCAATATGTCGTCCAGGTAGACGAACATGAAAGGGAGATCGCGCAAAACCGTGTCTATCATGCGTTGGAACGTCTGCGCCGCGCCTTTAAGCCCAAACGGCATGCGCAAAAACTCGAAAAGCCCGAAAGGAGTTATTACTGCTGTTTTGGGTATGTCCTCAGTACGCACTGGGTCCTGGTGGTAACCACGTACCAAGTCTATTTTAGAAAAAACGTGCGCCCCCGCCAAATGAACTGAAAAATCTTGGATGTGCGGGATCAGGTAGCGGTCGTGCGCTGTAGCGTTGTTCAGCCTGCAGAAATCACCGCAAGGCCCCCACGAGCCATCAGCTTTCGGGACCATGTGAAGCGGTGAAGCCCATGGGCTCTTCGAACGCCTGATGATGCCCAACCTTTCCAGGTTGGCGAACTCTTCGCGCACTATGGTCAGTTTAGCTGAATCCAAGCGCCGAGCTTTTGCGAAAACGGATGGTCTGGTGGTAGTAATAAAATGTTCCACCCCGTGTTTAGCCACGGTCGCTGAAAATGTTGGAACCGTGAGTGCTGGGAACTGAGTGAGGAGTGTGTGGAACTTACCACCTGCAGCTGTGACATTGGCTTGTGCTGTCGGCGGGGCACACTCGAGCTGTACTGGGAATAGAATGAAAAGAGAGTGCATTAACCAGGCGTCTGTTAGCAAGATCGACCAACAAACCATGTGAGCACAAAAAATCAGCCCCTAACATATTGAAATTGACTGCCGCTATGACAAAAGTCCACTCGAATGTACGGCCGTGTAAAGACAGAAGCAGAGTCCTCTCACTGAAGGTCTTAATCGCTGAGCCGTTCGCTGCTGACACCCGGGGACCACTGGAAGGTGCCAGCCGGTCAGCGCAGGAAGGTGTGATGAAACTCAGCTGGGAGCCCGTGTCCACGAGGAAATGCCTCCCCGATTGCGCATCCCTCAAGTAGAGCAGCTTGTTCTCCTCTCCGAGGGCCGCAGCTGCTACCGACCCCCGGTCTTGGCGTTTCCCGAGCGCTTGAAATGGCATGGTGGAATGCACTTGCGTGCCCTCTCTGCGAAGCGGCGATGATAGAAGCAAAGGACGTCGTCTGCTCCGTGTTTCCTGGCCCCTGCCGCCGCCGTCGTCGGTGAGTCTGGTGCTGCAGCCTCTGGCCCCCTGCCATCTCCAGACATTGCCCCTAGCTCCGCTGCTGCAGCCGCAGCCGCGCGCCGTTTATTGGCGTCGACGAGTCATTGCGCCTCCTGGCCCAGCTCATGGTAGTCTCGTCGGGCCAACAGTGGTGAACTGGCCAGGGTCACTCTCACCGCTGAGGGTAGAGTCCTGAGGAAAAGGTGGGTGAAGATGAAGTTATCATCTTCGGAGTCTCTCAAACTCAACATCTTCCCCAACACGTCTGCAGGTCTGTCACTCTCGAATTCAGTCAGCGCCAGGAGCCTCTCTGCTCTCTCCTCCACTGAGGGGGTGAAGTAACGGATGAGTGCAGCCTTCAACGTGCTGTACTTGTTGCTGTCCGGCGGGTGGTTGATCAGGTTCGCCACCCACTGGGCTGTGTGGTTGTCCAGCTTTGCAACCACATGGTAGAACTTTGTGGCATCCACCGAAATCCTCCGGAAGTGGAACTGTGCCTCGACTGCGCTAAACCAGGAGCGCGGATTGTTCGGCCAGAAGTCCGGTAGCTGAACTGTGGCTGCATTCGTTTGGCTGGCTCCTGACGAGTCTGGCTCGGGAGATTCGTCTCCGCTCATGATACGTCTTAGGGTCACCAGTGTGGAGAAGTGTGGGAAGGATGAGGCTGAGTTTATTTCTCAAGTCCAGATTTATTCACATTCACATTCTCCAACATCCAAAAACAGAAAGAGAGAGGAATCCCCCATCCTCTGTCCCTTTTATACCCCAGGACATCAAAGCACACAGTCACATTGTCTATTAATCCCAAATACAATGCATCTCCCTCCAGGTCTTCTCTTCTCCACCTAAAGTCCTGGTGGTCAGGAAATCTCTCACGGCCATCTCTCTGCATACAAAAGGCCAGACTTCACATCCTCCTGTTACCCCTAGGAGGTTCAGACCTTTTGTTCCTCTGAGACATGAAGAATACCATAAGCATACAGTAATACACCTGTGAAGCATATGAAACCCACATATGTGCACCACAATGGTACTGAAACAGCCTTAGCTAAGGTCACTAACAACATCCTCATCGCATCTGATAATGGACTGGTTTCTGTACTTGTCCTTTTAGACCTTAGTGCAGCTTTTGATACTATTAATCATAATATTCTACTTGATAGATTAGAACACTATGTTGGACTTAATGGAACTTCGTTGCAGTGGTTTAGATCTTATTTATCTGATAGGTTCCAGTTTGTTCATGTCAATAATGAGTTTTCTTTCAACTCAAAGCTTAGTCATGGAGTTCCACAGGGATCTGTGCTAGGCCCTACTCTTTTTAGTTTATATATGCTTCCGTTAGGCAACATTATTAGAAAGCACTTTATACATTTTCATTGTTATGCAGATGACACACAATTGTACCTGTCAATGAAGCCAGATGATAGTAATCAATTAGCCAAGTTAGAAGCCTGTCTTAAGGAAATCAAAGCTTGGATGACTTGTAATTTCCTGCTATTAAATTCAGATAAGACTAAAGTCATTCTTGTTGGTCCAAAAAACTTTAGAAATACCTTTCCAAATCAAACTTTCAGTTTGGATGCGATTACTCTTTCTCTTAATAGCTCTGTGAGGAACCTTGGAATTATTTTTGATCAAGATCTGTCCTTCAATTCACATATTAAATTTGTTTCTAAGACTGCCTTCTATCATTTGCATAATAGTGGATGAACTAGAGGTAAAATCTGTTGTTGAAAAGTGTAAAAATAAATTATCTACTGATTGTGATGGTATTGATATGGCACTAATAAAAAGAACTGTTGATGGTATATTAAAACCATTCACATGTAGCAGTTTGATTAAACCCCCCACAACACACAAACAGAACACAGAGACAGTCAGCTCGCACTCCTGGGGTTTGTGCCGCTGCATGCTGAGTTTACAGCCTTGAAGTTAAAGTGTTCATGCATTTTGCCCTTATTGTGACCTAGAGACTCAGATCAATATGTAGATGTGCTTGTTAGCCTCTTTGCCTGACACTTGGAGCGAGGTCTAGCTAATCTGCCCATTGTGATGTATGTCTTACAAATGCAAATACCTCCTGCCTGTTCGGTTATTGCTTTGATCATTCTAACTGTGGGGTATGTCCCTTTGATGTATTGTTATGGTCAAGTATTTAAGGTGCAACTCTGTAATGCAATCTCTCTCTCTCACTCTGATCCTGCAACTGGTAGACACACACGTGTCCGCCTCTCTTCTTCTTCACTGAGAGCCTGAGGAATTCGGCTTCAGCCTGCTCACGCTATGGGCTGGAGCCGAGTTCCCGTGACGGCGGTATGATTAATAAAACTCTACTTAAAACCTCCAACAACGCCGCTTTATTTCATGCCGCTGCACACATATATTTGTAATTTATCATTTCAAACTGGCTCATTCCCGCAGAAAATGAAAATAGCAAAAGTAATACCATTATTCAAGCAAGGAAATAAACACCAATACACAAACTACAGACCGGTATCACTTCTCCCACAATTTTCAAAAATTCTGGAAAAACTTTTCAACAACAGATTAGAAAACTATTTAAATAAACAAGATGTGCTGAATCAGAACCAATATGGGTTTAGAGCCAAGAGTACAACATCGTTGGCGATAATGGAAGCAACAGAGGAAATAATAAATGCATTAGATCAAGGAAAATATGCAATTGGTGTGTTTATAGATTTTAGAAAAGCATTTGATACAATAAATCATTCAATACTTCTTAATAAATTGCAAATGTATGGTATTAGGGGAATGGCTCTGAAATGGGTTACAAGTTATCTGAGAGACAACAATTTGTGAAGATTGGAGAATATCTGTCTGGGTGTATGGGAATTGCCTGTGGGGTCCCCCAGGGGTCAGTATTGGGCCCCAAATTATTTAACATATATATAAATGATATATTCCAAGTTTCTAAATTATTAAAAATAATATTATTTGCTGATGATACTAATATATTTTATTCTGGAAATAATTATAATCAACTAATCCATAATCTAAATAATGAATTAAATAAGCTAAAAAAATGGATGGATTGTAATAAATTATCACTAAATATAGCTAAAACTAAGGTAATGATATTTGGTAATTGTAAAAATAAAGAAGATATGCACATTCATATAGATAATGTGGTTATTGAAAAAGTTAAGGAGATCAAGTTTTTGGGTGTAATACTGGATGATAAAATTAGTTGGAAACCACATGTCAGATACATACAAAATAAAGTTGCAAAAAATATTGCAATTATAAATAAAATTAAGCAGGTCCTAGATTATAAATCACTTCATATTTTGTATTGTTCATTAGTACTTCCATACTTGACTTATTGTATAGAGGTTTGGGGTAACAGTTATAAAAGTAAACTTAATTCATTGTTAATATTACAAAAAAGGGCAGTCCGTGTTATACACAAAGTCGGGTACCTCGAACATACTAATTTATTGTTTTTACATTCAAAGTTATTGAAATTATGGGATCTGGTTCATTATTACACAGCGCAATTAATGTTTAAAGTTAGTAAAAACCTCTTGCCACACAATATACAAAATCTTTTCAGGGAGAGAGAAGGGAAATATAATTTACGGGGGAATACAAAATTTAAAATGCACTTAGTAAGATCTACACGGAAGAGTTTTTGTGTGTCTGTGTGTGGGGTAAAATTGTGGAATGGGTTGGGGGAGAAACACAGGCAATGTCCAAACATCCACATATTTAAATCAACATATAAAGAAATGATTTTTGAGCAGTATGAGAATGAAGTGATGTTACATTGTGTCTTCAGTGAGGGAAGGTTGTTGTTGTGTTATGGTGATTGTGAAGGTGATGGTGTTGTCTGTGTTTGTATTGAGCATGCCAGAAGTGTATGTTTATTGATGTTGTTGATGTTGTAATATTGTTGGATGTTGGTATTGTTGTCAATATGGACTGTCATTGTTGTGTCATTTTTGTTGTATAATTTGACTATGGGTGTATTATGGTGAATGTGGTTGTGGGATAATGATGATTATGAGTAATACTGTAATTTGTTGGGTATGGAAAAGGGGTGGGACTATATAAGTGTTGGCTTCTTCCCACTCCTTTTGAACATTTTATTTTTGGTTTGTTGTTTTTTTTGTTGTGTTTTGAACTCTCTTCTTTCTTTTTTTTTTAAAGAATGTTCAAATAAAAGTCAATGTCAATGTCAATGTCAATATTGTCAAGATTAGGAGCATCTTGTCTCAGAGTGATGCTGAGAAACTGATCCACGCTTTTGTTAGCTCGAGATTAGATTATTGTAATTCTTTATTATCAGGCTGTCCTAAAACATCTTTAAAAAGTCTTCAGCTGATCCAAAATGCTGCAGCAAGAGTTTTAACAGGTACTAGAAAGAGAGATCATATCTCTATGGTTCTGGCTTCCCTTCATTGGCTTCCCATAGAGTTTAGAATTAAGTTTAAAATCCTTCTTCTTACTTACAAAGCTCTAAACAATCAGGCTCCTTTTTATTTAAAAGATCTGATACTACCGTATTATCCTAACAGAGCACTACACTCCCAAAATGTAGGATTACTTGTAATACCTAGAATCTCCAAAAGTACAATGGGAGGCAGAGCCTTCAGTTATCAAGCTCCTCTCCTGTGGAACCAGCTGCCAATCTGGATTTGGGAGTCAGACTCGATCTCTGTTTTTAAGAATAGGGCTAAAACCTACCTTTTTGATATAGCCTACAATTAGGGAGGGATCATGTGTTTCTGAACCCTCCCTTAGTTATGCTGCTAATAGGTTTAGTCAGCCGGGGAACCTCCAGTAATGCACTGGGCCTCACTCCTTTCTTCACTCTCAATGAAATATTTTTTTTTTTTGCTGGTCATTAACATCTGTTTGTTCTCTCCCATAGATTGAGTCCCCATCGTGCTGTTTGCTCTCTACATGTCTGTTCTTTTCATCTTCTCTGTCCTCTCACCCCCCCCCCCCCAGCCAGTCGCAGCAGATGACTGCCCCTCCCTGAACCTGGTTCTGCTGGAGGTTTCTTCCTGTTAAAAGGGAGTTTTTCCTCTCCACCGTCGCTAAGTGTTTGCTCACAGGGGATCACCTGATTGCTGGGGTCTTTCTGCAACTGTGGGGGTCCCCCCTACAGTTTAAAGTGCTATGAGATGACTGTTGTTGTGAAATGGCGCTATATAAATAAAGTTGAATTGAATTGAATTGAATTGAATTGAAATGTTGGCCAGAAAGGGCGATGACTGTTTATGGTTGTGGCAATGGGACACAGGGAATCTTAAACTGGGTTACCAGACTCTCAAAAAGAAAATTTTGTTCAGCTCCAGAATCAACCAAAGCTGTACCAACAAACTTTGTGTTCTGGAGCATCAGTTGGATAGGAAGTGCAAGATGTGAGTGCGAGGGGTCTTGATTACCACCCACCAGTCCCCTTACTGTGACTGACGGGCATGGTGGTTTCCCTTCTTGGGGCAGTTTGCTCATATGTGACCCGCTTGTCCACAGTACATACACAACCCTTCTGAAAAACTCCACTGACGTTCAGCTGGAGTGAGTCTAGAGTGACCAATGGCCATTGGTTCAGAAGTCTCGCAAGAAGTGCTGGCTGGTTGTAATGCGAAAAAGCGCGACCACGGAACTGGGTCGTGGGAGGAGGGGCGAAGCCCAGACTGTTGTTCCCTGGCTCATTCTCAAAGCCGATTGTCTAAACCGCGTTCCAAATTATTATACTAATAAGATTTTAGTGTCATAAACATTATTTTTTTGTTTGTTTGTTTTTCAATTAAACTCGTGCATAGTATTGTTTCTCAGGGCTCTTTGGATCACTAATATCAATCTCAGACACCTGTCATAATTACTTTGTATGTGATCCCAATTAAAGGAAAATTACTTAAGAAGGATGTTCCACATTATTAAGCATGCCACAGGTTTCAAGCAATATGGGAAAGAAAAAGGATCTCTCTGCTGCCAAAAAGCATCAAATCATGCAATGCTTTGGACAATGTATGAAAACATTAGATATTTCATGAAAACTTAAGCTTGATCATCGTACTGTGAAGAAATATGTGGCTGATTCAGAACACAGATAGGTTTGTGCAGAAAAAGACATAATGAGGAAGGTTTCTGCCAGTCAAATTCATCGGATTGAGAGCAGCTGCTAAAATGCCATTACAAAGTAGCAAACAGGTATTTGAAGCTGCTGGTGCCTCTGGAGTCCCACACACCTCAAGGTGTAGGGTCCTCCAGAAGCTTGCAGTTGTGCATAAACCTACTATATGGACACCCCTAACCAATGCTCACAAGCAGAAACAGTTGCAGTGGGCCCAGAAATTCATGAAGGCTAATTTTCACACAGTCTTGTTTACTGATAAGTGTCCTGGAACCCTGGATGGTCCAGATGAATGGAGTAGTAGATGTTTGGTGGATGGCCACCATGTCCCAACAAGGCTGTGACATCAGCAAGGAGGTGGTGGAGTCATGTTTTGGGCCGAAATCATAGGGAGAGAGCTGGTTGGTCCCTTTACGGTCCCTGAAGTTGTGAAAATTACCTTGGCAAAGTATATAGAGTTTCTGACTGATCACTTTCTTCCATGGTACAAAAAGAAGAACCGTGCCTTCTGTAGTGAAATTATCTTCATGCATGACAATGCACCATCTCATGCTGCAAAGACTACCTTTGTGTCATTAGCTAATATGGGCATAAAAGGAAAGAAACTCATGGTGTGGCCCCCATCCTCCCCTGACCTCAACCCTATTGAGAACCTTTGGAGCATCCTCAAGCAAAACATTTATGAACCTGGGAGAAAGTTCACATCAAAACAGCAGCTGTGGGAGGCTATTCTGACATCTTGCAAAGAAATTCAAGCAGAAACTCTCCAAAAACTCACAAGTTCAATGGATGCAAGAATTGTGAAGGTTATGTCAAAGAAGGGGTCCTATGTTAACATATAACTTGGCCTGTTAAGATGTTTGTGATTGAAATAGCTTTTGATTTCAGTAGACATGACCTCCTGATGCTGCAAATTCAACAAATTACCATTTTCAGTTCTTTACAACAATTAAAATGTTTTGAAATTCTGTTGTGCATAATAATTTGGAACAGTGCATTTTGAGTTGTTTTATCTTTTGCAAAAAATAGTTATCATTGGGAGGTTTGTTCAATAAAATTTGAATTATGCTCTAACGGTTGACTACTTGAAAATCATCCTGTCATATGCATTGACTATTTAGGAAAATCAGAGACAAATATCATTTGCATAATAATTTGGAAAGCCGTGTAGTTTAATCACCAATGAAACTAACTCATCTAAAGACTCTGGTTTGTCCAGAAGATGGGCAGATGGGCAAGCTCGTCACGGAGATTAGAATTTAGGCACCCGAACTAACGTTGTCCGCAGAGCTACGTCATCCCACCCCGCTTTGGCTGCCAGAAGCGGGAAGTTGAAAGGGTGTTCCGCAGCAGAGCTAGAGCCCTGATGGAGATTAGCTAGCCTTGTGGAATTGCTCCCCTCCTTGTCAGAATGGTCAAAAACCAGGATGAAAACCTCAGTGAATTGGTCAAGGGTATAAGTATGGAAATTTGGACCCATAACGATAGCCTGAGCTCACACAAGGGCACGACTGTCCAAGAGGCTGGCTACAAAGCTAATGTGGCTTAGATCATCAGGAAACTCATCGGGAGCACAGACAAAAACTAAACAGCAATGGAAAAGAACCCCCCCCCCCCCCCAGACACACACAGCTTCTCTTTATAAGTGGGGTGAAGTTACCGACACTCGGCCAGGACGGATTATCAAAGCAGAGGGAGCCTGGTCAGACGATGCAGCCAACTGACCCTGAAAACTAGTATGTAACTGAGTTAACTGTTCTTACATTTTTGAGACTTGCTGGAGAAGCACATCTAATTGAAAGCATTTTGCTCAGACCAATGCTCCAAAGCATTGAGACGGGTGGCAAACGATTCCATCACAGTGTCCACTGAGCCTGAATGCTGGTTACATTCTGACATGATGAAATAAATCCAGGCTCAAAAGCAGACACGGATGAGACCGTTAGAGTTGTTTAAGAACAATTATAGTTTATTAAACAGGACTAGTGAAAGGGTGTAACCGTGCTCTGGCAGCCCTGGAGAGGGGAAGAGAAACACAGAGGTGAGCATATGAACAAAGGTGAACTAAAGGCTGAATGCTGGGAATTAATTGAGTGATATTTCTTACAGTCTTTCCAGCGGAGAGGAGCATTGAGAGGTTCATCTTTCCAGGGAGACTAGAAGCTGAGGGGATTCCAGGGGACAGGACCACAGAGGATACACCGTTGGGGAAATGTGGCAGGCTGATCAGGCCTGTGTGCTGGGGAGAGGAGTGGAGGAACCGTGGGGGGAAAGAGGTAAGTCGACTTACTGGGAATGGGGGAATGTGCACAGTCCGGGGAAGGCAAATAATCCAATCCATGAGACAGAAACAGTGGTCAGGCAGGCCAAGGTCAGAAGCACAGGAATCCAATCCAAGCTCAGGCAAACATGTCCAACAGGCAGACTGGCTCGTAGTGATAGGGCAGAAGTCAGAGTCAAAAAACACAGAAAGGCAGTCAGGAATGACACACAGCTCAGGTAGGATACAGGCAGGCAATACAATGTAACCAGACAGAGTGACAAGAGAGCACCCCAAATAGAGGACCTCCCCCAAATTGGTGACAGGTGGTGTAATCAACCACAGGGAGAATCCAATCAGAGGGGAATGAGCAGGAGATGAACAGGGCAGACAGGAGTCCTGACAGTTTGTGGACATAGCATTTGGCAACGAGAATTTCGAACCATGGAAGCATGCTTGAGACCACTATGGCCCTTTCTTGAGTCCCCGGGTGAACCAACGGTCCCATGGCCATGATGGTTGGACACGTTTGAAACCTATGTTACGGCATTGGACCTGGGAAAACTGGATAAAGTAAGGAAACAAGCACTTCTTGACCACAACCTCGGTAAAGAAGGTCAGAGAATTTTCCACACATTGGATCCAACGGAGTCATATGTGGGTGCTGTGGAACTGCTTGCTAGCTACTTTGCTACACCGGACAACATGATAGCACGACAAATTTGATTCCGCTAGATGCGACAGGGAATTGGTGAGTCTATACAACAATTTGTTGCCGACCTGAGACATTTGGCTAGTATGTGCCATTTTGGACTGTTGGAAGATGAGATGGTGCGGGACCAATTAGCTTGGCACATGTGTAACCTGAGGCTAAGAGCTAAAATGCTAATGGCACCAAATGACATGATGCTAAGTAGCACGATAATGCTAGCGTTCCAGTTTAAGTCAGTGGAGAGATTAGCAACAGAGCTAAATGGGCGCCAAACACAGAAGCTACCAGGACAGATGACGCTAATGCAGTTGGCACGGCGGAATATGAGGACACAGCAGAAGAGTACGAGACCAACACCGTTAGCTGAAGGGCAACGCCGAGAGGTCCCATCTGTGATAGCTGTGTATTCTCGATGCACCAGGACAGAGACCATTTTTGCCCAGCAAGAGGACAACGGTGTAACAAGTGTGGACGCTTGAACCATTTCGCCAGAGTGTGCCAATCACCAGAGCCATGGAGCCCACCAAGTAAGCCAAGTTGCCTGCCAGCAACAACAATTCATGTGGTAAGCCCCGACAGCAACGGTTATTCATACGACATGGTTGAGTTAGATGGGGTAGCCTTACCACTACTGCTCGACACGGCGGCAGTCAGGTCAATGTTGAATTGGGCCACGATGAAGACATTTTTCCCCAACCACAAAATTAAGAAGAACCCAAAGGCACTGTACAGATACAGCAGTCACAGACTCTGTAATGTGGGAATGGTAGAGCTAACGGTCTACTACAAGTCTAAGATTGTCTACAACTTCACAATCCAGGTGGCAGCGCACGGTGACAACATTATGGGATATGACCTCTTCTTCAGACTGGGCTTCACTATCTGTCAGAAAATTGTACATACATGTTATCATTTTATATTCATTTCATATAATCAAGTGCATACTGTATACTCATCTATGCATATTATGTTGTTGTGAAATTACACATGCATATTATCATTATTATATGACATAAGCTCATTGTACACTGTTTCATTTCTGTACTTGGATAATGAGAAGATTTACTAAGTGTTCCTTATATGTAAGATTAAGATGTGCTTAGTGTGGGAGAAATGAAACTGTCTCACTAGATAAAAAAACTGTGTATGTGATTAAGAGTCTGGGAATAAGGGAAAGCTAATCTTGTTTTTCTCTGAAATGCTGTGACTATGATTACTTTAGAGTTTAGACTTCATGTGATGTACTGTTGCAAGGTCATGGTGTTCTCCCTCCATGCCAATGTTTGCATATTCCTGCCATGTTTGTGTACGATACTCAGCAGATGTTCTCTTGTGATTGTGTGACTAACGATGTATAAAAGTGTCTGGACTCTTAGAATTCTTTAGTGCTGAAATTCTGTAATTAGGTACACACTCCTGCAGTAAATACTCATATGAGAACTAATATTCTGTGTCTTGAATCTTTATTGAGGTAACAAACTGACATACGATCACTCTGAGTTTTCAGATTCATGACATACGTGGTGCCAGTGACCCGGATGGACAACATCTAGGAAATGCTGGCGGCGACGCATTCTCCGGGTTGAGAAATCCACGCGCAGTCTGACTGCATACAGTCAGCATTGGAAAAAAACCCTTTGAGGACAACTTCGGGGACTGCGAGCCTCTGGGTGTCCTAGTGAAGTCCATCCTCGATAAAAAGGAAAGAAAGTAAGTGGCGTCTTTTTATTATCAAGAGAAAAGGATATAGTGAGTTTCCTATATCCCAGTCTGGGACCGCAAGTGAATAAAGGTTAATATATACTCTCAAATACATTACAAGACCCTCCTAGTCCATCCCCCAGTGAGTAATGTAATAAAAAGAAAAAGTATATATTCTCAACACGTTACAAGACTCTCATAATCCAACCACGAGTGACTAACGTAATAAGGAGCCACAAGAATCTTTTTAAAATCAACAAGTGAGTGCTGCTCATGAATGAGAGAAGAGTATAATACTAAGTGAGTTTAATAGTTTGGTTGTACAACCCGGTCGGGGACCGTAAAAGTGAAGCGCGCGGAAGTGGTCCGAGACCACGAGTAGGTTGCAACGAGGTAAAAAGATTTTGTTTAGGTTGGAATACCTGGTCTGGGACCAAAAGAGGAAAAGGTTGGAATACCTGGTCTGGGACCGAAAGAGAAAAAATTAATTATCGGGTCGTCTGGGACGTAATGGTAGCGGGTTTCAATTGAAATAACACGCTTTTCCTGGTAAAACATTTTAATTCCTGTGGAATTAACAAGGGTTAAAAATGGGTAACTGTGTGGGAAAGAGAGAAAATAAACAAAAAACAAAGCAAAAGAAAAGAGAAGAAACGGTGTGTCGAACGGTAAAAAACTACAATGATTGGTTAAAAGAAAAAGATCAGATAAAGGATCCTGAAAAGTATTTAAACAAATGGGAAAAAGATTATTCCTTTAAACCCACATTGGATGTGGATGAATGCGCAGTCTTGGCATCGACGGTAAAACTTACAACTAAAATAAAAATAAAAATAAGAAGGCGAACGCAGAGCTCCAATGTGCCAATCTTTGGGAGGTGGCGACTGCAGATGCCAAAGCAAAAGCCGACCAAGGATGTGAAAATAATAGAAATAAAAACAGAAAAGATAAATATCAAAACCAACCGAGTAGTGAACCATTATTAAATGAAAAAGATAATCTTCCCCCAGCCTATTCATGCCCCGATCCTAAGGAGGGTCCATACAGCAAATTATTAAAAGAAGCCCAAGAGGTTGGGAAAAGGAGGAAGTAAATAAAATCACAACAATAACTTTATTCTATGTTATAAGATATTAGACCATAATATTTAAAGACGGTCAGATTAAATGGTAACAGAACCGGATAACGTTAAAATGGACAATGAGAAACACAGCTATTTTATTTTATTTATTTTTAGAGTTTATTTTTTGTGTGTGTGAGTCTTAGATAGAGGCAGCTGCAGTTTTGGGTTGTTTTGTCTTTCTGTAGCTTCTGTAATCTGCTCCAGTGTGGAAAAAGGGATGAGAGTTCTCCACGGAAGTGGAAGGAGCAGGGTTTAAACTATTGCAATTTTTAGCATAAAAGGATTGATTATTTAATTGTTATCCTTCTGAGAAATGTTTAAAATTATAGGTATCTGAAAATAGTGGCCCTGAGCAAAAGGAGTTGACTAGTTTTGTGTTATGGCAGTGTAGAGAGAATGGAAGTAGCTGCTTCAACCTTGTGGAAATAATAACAATCTTCTATGTGTGTGTCTGTGTGTGTGTGTGTGTGTGGTTGATCTGTGTGAAAAAAGTAGTCTAAATATGGGTATTTTTACAAAGTTTGGGGTTTTTTATCTTCTCAATCTAACTTTGTGGGGATTTAACCTCTTGCACTCCGTTGTTCAGCGGACGGGCAAGTCTCTGCGTCCTAAGGCGCACGAGAGCGCACGAGAGTGCACTCGTGCGCCCTCGTGCGCATGACGCATGATAAGGATATTGATGGTGGTGGTGTAGGTGGTGTGGCCTCCAAGCGCCACTGAAAAAAAAAGCTGCAAACACAGCCGTGAACAGATTAGTTCATCTGATTGACCTCTCATTCGACTAATAAGAGCCTTGAATTGGGTTTCTGAAACCTTGAAGAGCCAATGAATGAAAACCTAGGAAGGAGGACCCGCCTCCCAACGCTTTGAATGCAGTGAGCCAATTGAAGCAGAGAAGTTCGTGAGCTGTTTTTTTTTTAAGGCTGGGTGAAGACTGGCTGCTGCAGCGGATCAAAAAAGGACACAGGAAGAGCCCCACAGACCCAGCAGCATGGAGACCATCCACAAATGCAACCTGTGTGACAGGGAGTGCCATTCGTGGATCGGCATGTTCGGCCACAGGCGGTGCTTATTTTGTATTGGTTCCAGCAGAGTAGACGTTATGATTTATTCCATGGTCATTATAGACCGACGGAGGCTGACGACGAAGGCTGAGTGACACACACGCCTTCGCCAGTCTTTTTTTAATTACTACTGTTATTTGTTTTGAAAAATCGTTCGCCAAAAACCGCAATCATGGAAGCACAAAACCGCAATAATGGAATTATGTTTTGATCGAGTCACGAGACCAGAACCAGAGCGGACCAGCATCGCGTTCGTCTGACAATGAGGAAGACAAGTTCGCCAAGACTCCGCTGTGAAGAGGTAAGGTGTTATAAGCTAAATTATTCTCTATCCCTGAAAATTGTAATCCAAAATGACTTTTGACCGATCAGTAAATTACAGCTGTGTGGTTCACGAAGTCTGAAGTTCGTGCGTTGCGGTACAAGGGGTTGCTCGCAGTGTACAGGCTGTGAACGCCCCCCCCACCCCCGCTATTCTTCTGCAGCGAGGGGGGGGGGAGCCGCAGTGATAGCACTGCTGTCCTACATCACCACATAAGGCTAATCCGTTGTGTAGCGATGGCTGAAGTCCATCCTCTGTAGCGTGCGGGGGGGGGGGGACAACCCCCCCACACACACAGTAGCGAGGGGGGGGAAGCCGCTGTGACAGCGTTGCTGTGGAAACATGCAACGAGTGTAATCTGTCATGTAGCGAGGGCCGAACTCTGTCCTTGGTAGCGGAGGGGGGACGACCTCCCCCCCCCACACACACACTGACACAGCCCTGAGTGTGACCTTTCCTTTGAGCCTAAAATGAAGCTTCTACATTGAATTATTCAAAAGTTACAGACGTTTTTCCAAACTGTGCCATTTGGCACAATTTGGCACAGTTCCAAAACGCCTGGGAACAGCCTGAGAACAAAGCTGTGTAAAATATTCATTTTTTGTGGTATTGTTACCAAATTTGGATCTCAGCTGGATAACACTTGGTTCTACATTTCTGTTGCATATTCCAGCCGGATCGGACAGCTGTGTGTTATTTCCAAGCATTTGTATCCAAAAAAACACCGTGTCCAAATTTTTTTTCTTCAAGTTCAGTATGTTTAGATGACTGTAACTCAGTGGCCGGAGCACGTAGAGAGATTATATTTGTTTTGCCAAAAAATTCAAAGTGTTTTCTTTTAAATGAGACCAACCCCATGAAGATGCTGCAAAGGGTTGAAGAACAGCTTTCGATTTACTTTGGGCACATTACTTTTTGGCATTTTTAGGAAAATTGCCCGGAGTGCAAGAGGTTAATTAATATTGTGCACGTGATAAATTATTTACATATTTTTTAAAGCAATATTGACGCATTACTGACCTTTTTTCTTTGACTGAAGCATGACAGTGCACCTTATAGGAAAAAGGACTGACGTGTGACAACGTGACTACAGGCCATACTATGATCATATTATGATGTCATTTAATAATGCCTGATCACTGAAGGTTTTATGTTTACCTTATATCACAGGATTTAGAGCACAGAGGTTCAAAAGAGACTGATAATTAATGTGTCTGTGCATATGATTTGCCAGAGGCTATGGATTATCAAATAAAGGTTTTGGAGAAAGGATCCTTAAATTGATAAACATTTTTTTGAAGCCAAGTATGACTTTGTATGACATTGTAGATAACATAAGGTATACTGATTCAAATGACTTTGACTTTACAAATGTAATGTTTATATGATTTTGCACTGATATTACTCACCACATAATGGTGTGGTAACATCATATTTCAGAAATGTGACAGTAATGAGGAATGTGTTTTTCCTGATTCAGCGGTGGCCAAGCTAGGTCAGGGTAAACTACATTCACCCCATAATTTACCAAGGAATATATAAAATGAGGCATTCCTGGTAAAAATTTAAATCAAATTCTAATTAGGCAAAACGTCCACCTTTCCGTTGACTGAAAGAGTGTGACGCAATCTTCATTCATTTATTCAAATTCAACCCATCTGTGTTCAACTGGACAAACTGATCATTTATCAATGCTGAAGCATATCGAAAATGCACAGATAGTTATTTTGTTTTTCTTAAATGGAATTTGTAAACTAGTTCAAGAGATGTCACAAAAGAAGCTATGATAATTGAAATCTTATTTTTGAAGGAACTGGGTTACCCACACGTTTTCATCTAAATTAAAAATGGTAGCACACTTCCTTTCAGTAAAAGAATCAAGCAAATACCTTGTAACTTTGCTGCATGTGCATCTCCATGTATCAAAACAGGGGGTATCAAGGAATTAATTAGCAAATGATTAGCAATCCTCAGAAAAATAGATAATGCATAAAAATGATCAATAAATGATTGATAATGAATTCAATTCAACTTTATTTACATAGCGCTATTTCACAACAACGAACACCTCATTGCATTTGAACTATAGGGGGAACCCCCCATACTTGCACCCCCCTTACTTGCACCCCCATACTTAAAGAAAGACTCCAGCAATCAGGGAACAGAGTCCTGACAGTCTGGCTACAGTGCTGAAAAGAAACCTGTGATTATTTTTGATCTCCTCTATTAATACAGAATAATGACTTATTTTATCCTTTCTAAAAGATTTTTTTATATTAAAAGATGATTTCTTCAAGCTAAATAGATTTCATCTAAATAAGTGAAGTGTCATTTTCTTTCTAAAGAAAAAAAAAGAGAAAAAAATTGCTATACTATATGAGATTTTGAAAAGTTCACGTTACACCAGCCTCAACATAGAATTGACAGCTCAACATAAAGAGCTTGTTGATGATTTGGAAAACATACTAATTATAGTGTGTGTGTGTTAGCCTTGCTAAATTATGATAGGACTTTCATTTCATTTCATTTTCTGTGATGCCCAGGATAAACTCCTGCTCCTGATAGTCCTTCTTGTGCAATGGGATGATTCATGTGTTTATATGGATCATTATTAAGCTATGATGTACAGTATATAGGTTCTATAGTGGTGTTAGTTTTTTTTTTTACTTTCCATGGGTAATCCCTTTGTCTGTCGTGTGTGTTTCTGTTGTTTGGCTGTCAAATGTCATGCTGCTGTTACACTGTAATTTCCCAGTTTGGGTTCAATAAAGTACATCTATCTATCTATCTATCTATCTATCTATCTATCTATCTATCTATCTATCTATAAACATATGACTGCAGTTATAACTCAAAATACATGCTGGGCAATACAGACCACTTTCTTATTATTCACGGAATAATAACAGTTATGAAATCATGCCCTCTAACTATTGGCTTTTATTACAGCACTTACATGGGCTACGAACCTGAATGTAACTGTCTGTACAGACAGTAAATATGCTTATAACGCATGTCACCTGCATACTGCTACCTCGAACCTGCGGAGGTTTGTCACCTCCACAGGAAAAACAGTAAAATATCGACAGCAATTATTGCAGCTACGTAATGTTTTGATGCTACCACATTATGTGGCAGTTATTCACTGACCTGCCCACACTAATGGCACTGACTTATTTAGCTGCAATAATCGCTTGGCTGATATCACTGCTCACTGTGCTGCTATTGGTCTCTTAGGAACCATCTGTCTTATTAATAATGTTGATGTTGATGTTTGAAAAGACTGTCAAAATAATATGGACGTCCCTCCTGTTACATGTGTAAACTAGAAAAGCACTCGGAGAGCGCAGACCTCCGCCAAGCGCCACAATTCCCCCCATACAGTGTTTATGTGTACGTTTTCAGATTCCTTGAGCATGTAAACATATGACTAGCAATTGGATTCACAATGATTATTTGTTTATTTGACAGGGACAGTGCAATAAACACACAATTAATCAATGACAATCAATCTGATAGTGATAGGATTAGTGGTTCAGTAGTAAAAGCATTGCCTCCTTGGCGGAGGTAATAAACTAAAGCATTGCTGTTGTGTCCATCTCCTCCACTGACGGATGCAAATTGGGTAGACAGGTTGCTGTGGGTTTTATATTATATTGTAACGTGCTGCTCGACATGGCGACGTCCCACCGGGAGGTTCGAACTCACGCCTCCCACTCCGGAGTCCCGCACTCTACCTGTGTCGCCAATAGGGTCAACCCACTTGGCAAGCCAAGTAGGGTGCTCATATTGAGTTCGCTACAATATTGTTTTTTGGGGGGTTGCGCTCCACGGCAAACGAGAATTTAGAAGCTTCGCCGGCAGAGAGCTCGTTTTTGCGCAGCGCCTATGGCTGGCCGGTGAATTTCTGCCAAATGCACAGCTCCTATGGCTGGCAAGGGAATTTCTGCCAAAGAATCCGTTGGTGGACAGCTGCCCGTGTGAGGTTTTGCAGTTGCGCGCAAACACAGGCACGCTGGCGGGCCCAGGCCAGCAGTGTTTTCTGCGTCCTTTTGTGCCTAAAACGTTGAAGAACGCAGAGTTTGTGTTGCAGACACGATGACCAGCGCCCTCCATTGCGCCTGTGCACATGTTGAAAATGGCTGTATGTCACAGTGCTGAATGAAAAATGCTTTAAAAAATTCCTGTATCCAGACGGTGAACCGGATCACCCCCAAAATTTAATCAGTTCTTCCTTGTACCATTTCCAACAATGCCTGAAAGTTTCATGGAAATCCGTCCAAGATTTTTTGAGTTATCTTGCTAACCAACAGACAAACAGACAGACAGACAAACAAACACACAGACAAACCCCGGCAAACACATATCCTCCTCCTGGCCTTTTCGGCCTGGCGGAGGTAATAATTTAGGTATATTTGGCTTGCCTGATGGAAAATTGTTCTGCCACCCACTTATACAAATGGGCTGCCCTGGTGGCACATGGACTATCAATGTGCCAACAGGAGGGAATGATGAGGATGTTGGAAAACTGTCCTAATATTTTAAAAGAAGTAACAAAAAACATGCCAAAAGTGCATTATTTGTAATGCTCAAGGAGCAATGGAAAGCTACAATATTGCTTGGTGTTGATTGACACCTTTACATAGTGGACAGAAATCCATCCCACATCCTCAGCAAATGCCGCATTTGTGTGTAAAACTCTATTGAATCATGCTTTTCCCGCCTTTGGGGTTCCAGAACAGATTTATACAGATAATGGAACTCATTTTACAGCACAAACAGTTCAAGATTTAACCCAAGCTGTAGGAAGTAAGATCAAATTTTATAGTGCCTACCACCCACAAAGTGCAGGCTTTGTAAAAAAAGAAAAATGGTACAATCGAACTAATGATTAACTGTACACCAGACACAAAGACAGGATTGTCACCTTTTGAATGTGCTTTTCACCGTCCTTATGTATTGCCTGACCTCTCACCACTAACCATGCCTAACAAGTACAAAACCCTTAGTGAGCATTTCAGAGAATGCTTAAACACCAAAGAATACATTGATTCTGTCAGAGCTCTCTCTGCTCCACAGGAAGAAGCGGCTAACCTGTTGCAACCTGGAGACTATGTCTTCATAAAGAACCACCACCGTCAGCACTGGGACTCAGTAAGGTGGCTTGGATCATAGCAGGTACTAGTAACCACCCCCACTGCAATACGTATTGCTGAACGACCATCTTGGATTCATCTTTCACATGTCCAAAGACTACGGGTGCCTATAAGTGAACTAACTTGCTTCCCTGAGTAAAGTCCAGCTACAAAGGGGATACACACTTCCGGTGCGTGGGGCCCTAGGGTGCCCCCTCAGTTTAGCTAGATCACCTCAAACCTGGTGAAGAAAAGAGGCCCGGAGGGGTACTCGCTCAGGTGGAAGCATGGCATCAAAATCACCGATGACTTTGTGTTCCGTACTTTTCATGACAGTGGGGTGGTGGACCCTTCTTGATTCAAGGACAAGGAGTCCACAAAGTACAGACAATGAACAATACGTGGATTATACGCATAACCTGTGGTACCAAACAATGGTGGTTTCGGTGAGAGGACTGGGAATCAATACTTCTTGCTATGTGTGTTCATTGCTACCCCATTCACACAAGACTGCAATACCCATAATTCCTATTCCACTGAGTGAAGGAGAAACAGCCGGAGTGACAATAGCTATGAACGCTCGTCTTAGTCTGCTTAATTCAAGCAAAAATGTTGCATATTGGTTGGTGGGGAATCTGTCAGAAGGATATCTTAATAGACTGAATGTTGCTGTCACTGATTACACTGGGTCTAAGATAAGAATATTCAATACTACTGGACTCTGAAGTTCTCTGCTTACTGTTAAAAAACCTTTGATGAAAGTTAATCCAACACTTTTTACTTCACCAATCTGTTTTCACAAGAGTTGTAGTAAAAACAATTTCAACTTGGGTTTTTCACTAAAATGTAACAACACAAAGGAGGTGACTTGTGGAGTATGCTTCAACAATTCTGTTTGTAGAAATGCATACCATATTCCCTATATTGCTGCTGGAAATTTCACCCTAAAAAGCAGAAATTGTACTGTGAACTGTAGCGATAATCCTACTATTTTTTGGCCAAATGATGATGGGTATGGATGTCTAGAGAACCATGTTTGGGTTTGTGGGTCTAATGTTTACTCATTACTTCCTCCAGGATGGTGTGGCAGATGTTACATGGCTATTTTGTTCCCACATATTAGCATAAGATCAAATCTTACACATCACATGAAAAAGTCTTACTCTCATTATTATCATCCTGAACAAACTGAAATACACACCAGAACAAGAAGAGGTACAGAAAGAGACATGCAACAATTAGTAGGTAAACTATCTGGAAAACAGAGAATTAGTGATTTTAAAAGTGTTATGGGTACTCTTTTTCCAATGTATGGCAGTGCTCTAGCTATACACCACATAAATACATTAGCATGGACAATGAAAAATCTAACTGTGTTAATGGAGCAAGGTTGCACAGCTTTAAATGAAGAACAAAAATTATCAAGAATGATGACACTGCAAAATAGAATGGCCCTAGACTTAACATTAGCTGCACAAGGTGG
The DNA here is from genome assembly GCA_020510985.1 of Pholidichthys leucotaenia. NCBI lineage: Eukaryota > Metazoa > Chordata > Actinopteri > Cichliformes > Pholidichthyidae > Pholidichthys > Pholidichthys leucotaenia. Next base: position 325,898,112 of record CM035840.1, on the reverse strand, counting down.
AGTATGTCATATTATTGGCCAAGAGTGCTGCACGTATATCCCGGATCAATATCAGAATATTTCTCACTTTATTAGCCATTTAAATGATATGTTACACTTACAGCATTCTTTAGATGAAGATAAAGGTTGGGGTCCCTGGGTTTGGTTTCAAAGTGGAACTTGGTGGCAGATTGTTTTGAAATGGTTAACCCCATTGATTGTGATATTAATCTTATTCTGTGTGCTTTTTATGTGTGTTATTCCTTGCATGAGGTCTATGGTTACACAAACTATTACACACCATACTTTCCTGTTACAAACTGCTATGTTAAAACTCGAGTGTAAAGGACAATATTCAGCTCTTTCAAAAACTGATGATGACTATGACCACAGAAAGGACTGTGATGACTGGGATACGACATGGTTGAGTTAGATGGGGTAGCCTTACCACTACTGCTCGACACGGCGGCAGTCAGGTCGATGTTGAATTGGGCCACGGTGAAGACGTTTTTCCCCAACCACAAAATTAAGAAGAACCCAAAGGTGCTGTACAGATACAGCAGTCACAGACTCTGTAATGTGGGAATGGTGGAGCTAACAGTCTACTACAAGTCTAAGATTGTCTACAACTTCACAATCCAGGTGGCAGCGCACGGTGACCATTATGGGACATGACCTCTTCTTCAGACTGGGCTTCACTATCTGTCAGAAAATTGTACATACATGTTATCATTTTATATTCATTTCATATAATCAAGTGCATACTGTATACTCATCTATGCATATTATGTTGTTGTGAAATTACACATGTATATTATCATTATTATATGACATAAGCTCATTGTACACTGTTTCATTTCTGTACTTGGATAATGAGAAGATTTACTGAGTGTACCTTATATGTAAGATTAAGATGTGCTTAGTGTGGGAGAAGTGAAACTGTCTCACTAGATAAAAACTGTGTATGTGATTAAGAGTCTGGGAATAAGGGAAAGCTAATCTTGTTTTTCTCTGAAATGCTGTGACTATGATTACATTAGAGTTTAGACTTCATGTGATGTACTGTTGCAAGGTCATGGTGTTCTCCCTCCATGCCGATGTTTGCATATTCCTGCCATGTTTGTGTACGATACTCAGCAGATGTTCTCTTGTGATTGTGTGACTAATGATGTATAAAAGTGTCTGGACTCTTAGAATTCTTTAGTGCTGAAATTCTGTAATCAGGTACACACTCCTGCAGTAAATACTCATATGAGAACTAATATTCTGTGTCTTGAATCTTTATTGAGGTAACGAACTGACATTTGATCACTCTGAGTTTTCAGATTCATGACACTATCCAAGATAGCGCTGGGTTTGAATGGTCCGGGTGCAGCAACTGGGGCACGACGGCCCTCGATGACAATGACGTGGTGTGGGATGAGGTAATTCAAAGATGCACCAACACCAAACAATCCACCCCTCACTCTTGGGAGGAGAGCTTCCTGGGAGGGGGCCAGCAGCTGGACTTGCCTACTTTCCTCACTCAGCCAGAACCGGAGCCACAGGAGAGAGAGCCCGTGCACACAGAAAACCCCGAGGCACAGCAACAACAACCAGGCACAGACACTGCTCATGATGCATCATAACAGAGTACATCAGACGGGAGAGAGGAGAAACCAGACTGCTTCTGTACACACGCTCAACAACAAGCGTAACGGAGGTTATGACCAAGCCGACGGGTGAAGAGTCCGCTTCAACGAATGACAGGGAAGAGACGCCGGACACCTTCCGTACCCACGACAAGCTTCAGCCTATGGAGACGATGACGGCAACAATGGGTGAAGGGTCCACAAGAAACACAGTAACAACAGAACCACCACAGCACGATGGAGATCCCAAGCCGGACGAGAATGTAGCACCACTGGGCTCATAGCAACACTCAAAACTGAGTAAGGTGCTACTCTAAGTCATGGACTGGGTTCGGGTTCGCACCAACGAGAGACCGGGATGGCGACTGACTCGGCCACAGCCGACAAGACAACGGGTGCCGCGGAGGATCATGGCGAAACTGGGATCAGTGTGCTTTCTCCTGACAGATGGTTTGGTTCGGCATGCAAACCAACTATGGCGTGTCCAGGTGGCTGCTCCGGATGGCAAGGCTTCGCGGGAGTCAGCTGCTGCAATGTGGGACACAGGCCTCAGTGTCATGAAGATTGGCCCTGACCCTGGGGGTCCGACAGCTCAAGCGACACGTCCGCCACGGGCTCGCTACAAGGCCCTTCTGGCAGAACTGTTTTCCCTGTGCAAGACTGTAAAAAAAAACAAAAAAAAAAAACTGTTCATGTTGGAGCGTGGCTGAGAAGGTGGCAGAATTACCCAGCCAGCCGCATTGGGTCCAGCAGTGGTCGACCCACAAACCCTAGTTCTAGGCTTTAAAAAAAAAGAAAGAGTTCCTGTAAAAAAAAAAGAGAAGTTAAATGTTCAAATAAATACTACTGTTGAATGTGTGAATGCATATAATAATGTTTGAGTGTGTATGTTTACTGAAATAGAAATGCTGATAATGTGGGATTACTGCTATGCTAAATTGGGGAGGGCTGATTTGCTAACTATTTGACTATTGTGTTCTGCATTTTGCAAGGTGGGGGTGGAATATGGTGTATAAACTAGAAGGACATGTGCAGTGGAATGCGGCCTGCCGCTGACGTCACCTCGGCTATATATTGGGCGGTCCACCATTTCACTGGGTTGACAATAGGTTGTCGTTTATGAGGGTTACCACTATGTGTACATGTGCTTTACTACTCAGTCGTTGTAATAAAGTTCAATTCCACTGCAGCATCCTCGTCCGTCTTTATTCTACGTTTGTGGACATAACACATGACACTGGGCATCAATGTGTATTAATGTTCTGTAGTGATCAGAGAGGCCATTGGCGCAGATTGGCAGCCATGTTTCTGTCAGTCTGCCCCAGGGCAGCTGTGGCTACAGTAGTAGCTTACAACTCCCATGGTCTGTGGAGTGAATGAATAATTTATCTATTGTAAAGCAGCTTTGAGTGTCTATGAAAAAGTGCTATATAAATCCGATGCATAATAATAATAATTATTATTATTACTAATCCACTGTGTATAATTGAATGAGCTAGTCACAAAAAAGAACCATAAAATCCCTGGTTGCACTGATTTGTGTCACTAAGCTAGCAATACTAATGGTTCCAACCTGTGTCATGCTGGAAAAAAAAAAAAGAAAAAACAAAACGAAACAGTGAAATAGGTCAGGATAAGGTGAGATAGATTATAATTATGAACGAACTGGGACCAGTCTAGTGGAGTGACTAGTAATTTCAGTATTGCCAACTCTCACTCTTTGGGAGTGAGTCTTACCCTGGATTTACACTGACTCTGGATCCGGTCCATTACAGATGCAGTGCGGATGGAACCTTGCATCAGTTCCTATCAACTCTGTTTGTGTTTTTAAGTGGCATGGATCAGAGCAGGGTTTGGAATACAAGATTGTGTGAGAATTATCTGAAATAAGGTGACATCTCGAGAAAGACCAAAGAGACACTGAAGGGAGCCGATTGCAATCACATGATAACAACAGGGAAATGTGATGTAGTGGTTCTCCACCTGTATTTTTGGCTCTAACTAAAATGTAAGTAGCCCGTTAATTTTAATTCTAGGCAGTGTTTGTATGTTAAGTCAAGTTTTTAACCTTCTCTGACACAGTGGTGGAGGAGTAGACCTCAGAAAATAACAGACGATTCTTAAATTGTTTTTAATGAACAAACAGCTATTAACTACCACGAGATACTATGCCATTTCCTTATGGATTGGATCCGGCATCGAGCAAAAATAGTCTTGTTGCATTTCATTACCCTGGATTTACATTGACTCTGGGTGCAGTCCATTATGGCTGCAATCCGGACTCCGCAGCATATAGTTCCAATTCTCACTAATGTTCTAATCCCCGACTGATCCGGACCACTGTGGAACAAATCCAGCTCATTGGATTCCGATTGCTAATGAAATGCATCTGCATAACAATGGAAATTTATGCAGTGATTTCTCATAATATTATGTAGGAAAACATATATAAACTAAAAAGAATAGGATCTAAAACCAATCCCTTTGGAACTCCATGACTGAGCTTTGAATTTGAAAAAACTCGTTATTGAGATGAACAAAGTGGAACCTATCAGATAAAAAAGATTTAAATTTTAAATTTCTAAGATTTTTGAAATAAAAGGCAGATTAAAAATGAGTGTATAGTTAACTAAAAGTCCTGGATCAAACACTGGCTTTTTAAGTAGCAGTTTAATTACAGATTTTTTAAAGCCTGCGGTACATGGCCTAATGTTAATAGAGAATTGATTATTTGAAGAATAAAGCTACCAATAAATGGGAAGACATCTTTAAATAACCTGGGGGGAATAGGGTCAAGTAGAAGTTGAAGGCTTGCATGAGGAAATTATTTTATCTAACTCTAAAAGGTCAATTGGATTAAACTCGTCCAAATGAATATCAGTTGAAGGAACTGTAGTTGTTATTGTATTTAAATTATTGGTGGGAAGGATCTGACGAAATTTTATTATTGAAGAAGTTCATAAAGTCCTGACTAGTAAACTCTAAAGGAATGTTAGATTTAACAGAGTCCTGACTTTGTCAGCTTGGCAGTGCTGAAAAGAAACCTGGTATTGATCTTGTTTTCTTCTATTAATGCGGAATAATAAGTTGTTCTGGCTGTCCTAAGAGATTTTTTTTAATATAAATTTATAAATTAGAAGTTGATTAACTCCAAGCTAGATAAAGTTCATCTAATTTAGTGGAGCACCATTTTCTTTCTAATTGATGAGTCTTCTGATAACTGATGAACCTGTCCAACACCAGTTACCGTGTTCTTCATCTTCTTGTCTTGTGTGGTAAAATAGTTGGGCACCACGAAGGTCCTCCGGGTTTTATGTCTATAAGGCTATGTCCCCTATATGATCTGCCTGACTAGTTTAGAAGTCTTGGACTGCCCTGTCGGAAAGTTGCCTGTCACAGCTTCTGATTTTGCCCCACTTGTGGGTTGGATTGCTCTGTGTCAAGCTTCTCCCATTTGACCTTACACCCCATGAATGATCCTACCAAAAGGATAGTCTCAGACTACATCACCCTTTGATTCTCAGGACTAGGCAACTTATTCTTCCATTTCAAGGTGGCCATTTATGGAGAAGAGAAATCACATTCTTTATAGTTCTGCATACTAATGGAATTTAGTGTAGTAATGCATCAAACTCAGTGTGACTACACTAATGCTGACAAGCAACAACACTGTTTTTGACTCTTAATGAATAAAAAATGACAAGCTGTAGCAAAAGCAAACCACAAGGTTGCTTCTTAAGGCTCTTTTCTGCTCCACTATAGACACTCATTTGGAACTGGACAGGGCTATCTATCCCTCTGTGTTCATTTCATCCATATGTCTGCATGTTTTTTTAAAAGCCTATGGATATGGAACAAACATAGCAGTGCCACTGGAAACTGTGGGGTCAGTTCTGGCCAGTTTAGCCATCAGTTCAGTTCAAGACCAGTGAAACACTGTGAAGAATACGTAAAAAAAGGCAAAACATTTGAAACGTGAGTTGGTAAGAAATCACAAACGTGCCAATTATGTTGCCTCTGATTTTCTGTTGCCAGAAAATGATGACTCTTCTTCTTCTTTGGGAAACTTTTGGCATCCTTTAAATGGATGCTCTAATGGATCTTCTAATGGATTCCTCATCACAGCAGGAGACTTCAACCATGCAGATATAAAGACTCTCCTACCAAAACTACACCAACATGTGGACTTTCCAACAAGAGGAGACAGCGTGTTGGATCTGGTGCACACAACTCACAAGAGAGCATATAGAGCATCCCCCCTTCCCCACCTAGGTCTCTCTAATCACATCACCATCTTGCTAAGGCCTGCAAGCTGTCATGTTCAGGTGAGCACACTCTCCCCCTCCCTTCCTGCTCAACTTTCCCCGACTCCACAGGCAATCACCATACCTGCGTGATGAGACACACCTGCTGCCTCTGCCTCACCAGCGCTTAAAAGGACCTCCATGTAAATGCTTCAGCGCTGGCTCATTGGGTATACTACCTACTACAAGCAAGTAAGTTTATATTCTCTCTCTCAGAGGGAAATAGTAATTCCTCTTGTCCTCTCTCCTACACGTTGCTACCATCTTCGAGGTGCGTCTCCAGGGCCATTGTGCGCTCACCTGCCCCATTATCATCACCACTTCAGCAGCCTTTTTCCACCCGGTCAGACACCTCACCCAGCTCTACTCCTGCCAACCAGCATCTTTCCCTGGTTCGCCGTTCGTGCTGGGTTTCACTGCTGGATTCTCTGTTTCTCCCATGTGAGTGCAGTCCAGTTTTTCCCTATACTGTTTCCTTCCATATCTAACCTGCTCTCGTCGCCCCTTCTAGGCTGGGTCTCCCTCTGGCGAGTGATGTCTTTCATTAAAGAAGCTTCCTTTGTTGAATTAATAAAATCCAAATTAATTTTCTTCTCTGTGTCATTGTGTGTTTTCTCTGGTGTCACTCCCTGCACGTGAGCTGTCAATTATTATCAATCATGACAGAACGAGCCAGCCACAGTGAAAGCTCAGCGTGTGCGGCATCAGCAGAATACTCCACTTTAGATTGCTTAGATGCCACAGAGAGGCAGGTGGCCATGCTTACGCAGCAGCTGCAGACTATTACACAGCAGCTGGACACGGTCGCTGAACATTTGGGCTATTGGTCTCATCCGGGTTCCACCCTTCCACCTGTTGCCCCAGGTTCTTCCACCATGCGCCAAACTACCTCCGTTCCCTCACCTGTCCCATACATGGGGGAGGTGGGGAAATGCAAAGGCTTTCTGTGTCACGTTCGGCTTTATTTGGGCCAGGCTGGTGGGAGTACCCGGACGATACAGCTAAAATTCATTTCATGACCCTCCTGCTGTGAGATAGGGTCCTCAGCTGGGCCCAGTCCATTCTCAACAGTGTGGAGGGCCCTAATTATTCATTTGATAGATTTGTTAATTAATTTGCTCGCGCATTCGACCGGACAGAGAGCAAAGGGAACATCATGAGCTGAGTGATGTCACTCCATCAGTCGGTCTGTTGCCGACTACTCTGTGGAGTTTCGGGTCGCTGCGGGAGACTCTGGATGGAATGATATTTCGCTACGCAGCATCTTCCTCCGGGGTTTAAACGAAAACCTCCGCAATGACCTAGCGGTTCACGCTGTTCCCTCCTCCCTGGATGGTCTTATTGATCAGGCTGTCAGCTTAGACAGTCAATACTGCAAGTGCGCGAGGGAGCGCAAGACCTTCTCCAACCTGCCCAGTGCACGCATGCCCTCTTCGGCTACTGACACAGATGGAGCTGGCTCTTCCTCTGAGCCTATGGAGCTCGGCCGAGTCCGTCTGATTCTGGAAGAGCACCAGTGGCGGAGGAGAGCCAGCGCATGAATGTACTGTGGCTCCTTAAAGCACACTCTGCATAAATGCCATCTGAATCCTAAAAGACGCAGCCCGTCAGTAGCCGTGGGGGTTCTGACAGACGGGAAATCTTTTCATTTGCCTGGTAACTTCTCCATTTTGGTCCTAATCCAGTTGCTGGGGATCGAGAGGACAGTCATGGCTTTGAATGATTCTGGAGCAGAGCAAAACTTTATTTCTGTGCACCTCGTGTGAGATGTAGGCATCCCCACAACCGAATTGCCCATGCCCCTCAACATTACTACATTGTCAGGCGGAAATGTTGCCACCATCACCGAAAGCATGGGTCCGGTTTCCGTCCTTCTTTCCGGTAACCACCGGGAAACTATCTCGTTCTTTATTCTCCCCAAATTATGACACCCAGTGGTTCTAGGGTACCCGTGGCTCTGGAAACATAACCCTATTATTAATTGGGCATAAAACTCCATCTCTTCCTGGAGCCCGTATTGTTTGGCATCCTGTCTTAGCTCGGCCGAGTGTTCACCATCACTGCCCATCTCTTCCCCTCCTGCAGAGCCGCCGGACCTCAGTCTGGTACCCGAAGTCTATCATAACCTCGGAGAGGTTTTTAGCAAGTCTAGAGCACTTTCTTTACCTCCCCAATGCTCTTATGACTGTGCCATAGACCTTCTCCGTCCAGCCAGCTTTACAGTATTTCTAGGCTGGAGAGGGAGGCGATGCAGAGCTATATTAAAGATTCATTGAACGCCGGCCTCATTCGGCCTTCATCAGCTCCTCTTGGGGCAGGATTCTTTTTTGTTGGGAAGGACGGTTCCTTGTGCCCGTGCATTGATTATCGGGAACTCAATGCCATAACTGTTAAGGATAAGTATCCTCTGCCCCTTATAAACTCTGTGTTTGAGCTCCTTCAGCGGGCGTGAGTATTCACAAAATTGGATTTGCGTAACGCCTACAACCTGGTTCGCATTTGAGAGGGGGACAAATGGAAGACAGCCTTTAAAACACACTTAGGGCAATTTGAATATCTGGTTATGCCATTCGGGCTCACTAATGCCCCTGCCATCTTCCAGCGTATGATCAATGACATCCTTCACGATATGGTAAATCAATTTGTTTTTCTATACCTTGACGAAATTTAGATTTTTTCCCGCACGCCAGAGGAACACGCAGTCCATGTCAGGGCCATTCTACAATGGCTCCAGGAGAACCAGCTTTACGTTAAAGCCGAGAAGTGTGAGTTTTCCACCCGCTCCACTTTGTTCCTCGGGTTTATCATAGCCGAGGGGGAACTTAGGGCCGACCTGGCCAAGGCGAAGGCTGTGCTAGATTGGCCTACACTCCCCTCCCACAAGGAGCTCCAGCGCTTCATGGGGTTCGCAAATTTTTATTGCCGTTTCATCAGAAACTATCGTGGGGTAGCACAGCCTCTTACCCAGCTGACCTCAGTTAAAGTGCCCTTTAGTTGGTTTGAAGCAGCTGAGCAAGCCTTTTCCAAATTGAAGGGTCTGTTCTTCAACGCCCCCATCTTGGCCCAGGTTGACCCCCAGCTCCAGTTTACTCTTGAGGTTGATGCTTCGGACTCAGGGGTGGGCACTATCCTATCACAGTGCTCAGCCTCAAGGAGTGGAGATACTGGCTGGAGGGAGTGGCCCAGCCCTTTATTGTGTGGACTGACCACAAAAATGTAGAACATCTTCGGTCGGCCCACAGGCTGAACACCAGGCAGGCCCGTTTGGCCTTATTTTTTGCTAGATTTAATCTTATCATCACGTACAGGCCTTGCTCCTGTAATGTTAAACCGGACGCTCTCTCCCGCCAGTTCTGCCCTGACCCTCCCACCCTTCACTCCCTTCCCCAACCCATTGTCCCACCCTCCTGCTTCCTTGGAGCTCTCATGTGGGACATTGAGCAGAGGGTTCGGCAGACTTAATCCACGGAACCCAAGCTGGAAGAGGGCCATGACAGTCGTCTTTTTGTCCCAGCCACTCTTCGCAGCAACGTCATCAGGTGGGGCCACACCAGCCATTTCGCCTGCCATCTTGGAATCTCTCACACCATCAACCTCATCCGACAGGTGTTCTGGCCACCCACCCTGCAGACCGACGTCCAGGATTACATCAAGGCTTGTCAAGTCTGCAACCGCAATAAATCTTACTCCTCACCCCCTTCTGGTCTCCTCCACCCACTTCCCATCCCCAGCCGACCCTGGTCCCGCATTGCCCCGGACTTTATCACTGGACTTCCCCCCCTCTCAAGGCAGCATGGTTATCCTCACCTGTGTAGATCGCTTTTCTAAGGTGATCCACCTGGTGCCCCTTCCCAAATTACCCTCTGCCTCTGAAACGGCAAACGTCCTCACTACCCGCGTCATCTGCCTGCACATCATTCCTGTGGACATTGTGTCTGGCAGGGGTCCTCAATTCACCTCCCAGGTCTGGAAATCATTTTCCCGCTCCCTAGGCACCACCATCAGGCTTACCTTTGGATACCATCCTCAAAGTAATGGGCATGCTGAGCACGCCAACCAATCCCTAGAGGCTGCCCTTAGGTGTGTAGCAGCCTGCAACCCCAGCACCTGGAGCACTCGTCTGACCTGTGGGAATATTCCCACAATTCTGCAGTCTCGACAGCTACTGGACTGACCCCGATAGAGGCGTCCATAGGGTATTCTCCCCCCCCCCCCACTACCGATGGCAGAGAGGGATGTTGCTCTTCCATCGGTGGAGGCCCACGCACGTCGCTGTCACCGGCTCTGGAGAGTCACTCGAGCCGCCCTTGCCTGCTCGGCCGAGTGCAACCACCAGTACACGGACCGCAGGTGTACTGTGGCATCCAAATATTTCATCGGACAGCAAATGTGGTTGTTGGCAGACCAGGTACCTTTGAAAACGGAGTCCAGGAAATTTACTCCTTGCTTCCTGGGCCCGTTTCCCATCTCCATGGTCATCAATGATGTCACGGTCTGCCTGAAGCTCCCACTGGCGACTTGAAATCACCTCACCTTCCATGTGTCTAAAATCAAGCCCCTCTCCACCAGCCCTCTCTGCCCTCCCACGAAGCTGCCTCCTCCCCCTCAGGTCCTTGACGGTCAAACCACCTACATGGTCCAGAGAATTCTGGACGTCCACCGTTGGGGCCGGGGGCTTCAATATCTTGTCCACTGAAAGGGCTACGAACCAGAAGAAAGATCGTGGATCCCCGGTTCCCACTTCCACGACAAGGGGATTGTCCAGGCCTTTCATAAGGCACATCTCAATAAGCCCAGTGGACTGCCAGGAGGCGCTCCTTGGGGGGGGGGGGGCTGTCATGTTCAGACGAGCACACTCTCCCCCTCCCTTCCTGCTCAACTTTCCCTGACTCCACAGGCAATCACCACATCTGCGTGATGAGACGCACCTGTTGCTTCTGCCTTGCCAGCGCTTCAAAGGACCTCCATGTTAATGCTTCAGCACTGGCTTGTTGGGTATACTACCTGCTATGTATGGGAATAATGAGTGGACAGGAGTCTAGTCCATGCAGCAGATAACTCCCTTTAGTTGAACATTCAAGAGAATATATATACACAGTGGGCCGTGCCCACCTGATGTCACCCTGAGGGCAGGTACGGCATCAAACACCCATACACAACATTCTCCCCCATTTAGAAAAATGCAAAACCACACACATAATTAAAACCTCCCAAATTTAGAACCTCAGTCACTCGCTAAAACACAGGGAATAAAGAACAGTAATAGCATGGCCTATCACACTCACTCAAAACAACTAAAATCAAACCCAATTTCTTAAAAGTAAAATAATCCCATATTACACATGTTCACTCACATGCACACTAGCATCAAATATATATACACAAATATCTACACCAAATCATTAAGTAACACCAATGTGCCTGGGCAGCCACCATTTACCAAACTGCCTCAGAGGACCCGGACAGCCCCACTGCATATGTGCCAATGGCCGCTGCCTGCTCCCAGGGTCGAAGCCCCCCTCCCCGGTGAAAATATCCCTTCCCACCATTAATTGCTTTTCTTCTCTGGGTCGGACCTCACCGCCAACCCGCAGGGGAACTTGACCCGGTCTCCAGTGCTCACCACTGGACCTACTTCCTGAGTCGGGCCATCCCTCCGACCCGGTCCGAACCCTCACCGTGACGATGGCATTTGGCATGCTGCAGAATCACGCCAATTTGCTCCGCTCCAATCTCTTTTCTCTTAGACCCAGCAGCCGTCTTCCCAGGGACTCCGCTGCGCCATCCAGCTCCCACACCAAGGACAACGGGGATGCTGACATCGGGACCTGCCCGTGCTGGGTCGCTGTGGCACTGGTCACCATCACCTCCCAGCTCACCAGGCCAGTCCATGTCTCAAACTGCGCCGTCATCCACGTCTGGATGGAGTTGCTGTCCCTCGGGGCTCTCGGTTTCACTGTCACCAGCTCAACTCTCAGATCCGGGCACCTCGGCACTATTCTCGGCCCCCTCATACCAAGCATTCTGCTGCATTGATTCCCTGTCCAGTTGTGGCTGTTCTCCCTCTGGGCTCTCTGCGTCATTCTCGTCAGCTCTATGGTCCTGCATCGTGCTGAGCTCCATGGCTGGCCCACTGTCCTCAGTGACCGGGGACTCTTCTACTCATGGTCCCGGTTCTGCCTCAAGGTCTCGCTGGCTGCACTTAGCCTGATTTTGTCACTCAGTTAGCTCATCAGCTAGCCTGTCCATAGGTGTAGAATGGGCCATTAGCATCCTGGAGTGAACTAGCTCATCCATGTCTGGCACCCACAGCTCCAACGCTCGCAGTCTTATGGACTTCATCTGCTCACCAAAACACTCGCCCAGTCGCTCAACAGCGCCCTCATAGCCTTCTGCTCCACCCAGTGCATTGAGAAGTCTTCGGCCCTCTGCACCGAGGTTGTGGGCCAGGAGTGCCCGCCGTTGTCTCCCACCAAGTCTATGGAAGCCCAGTGCTCTAATATAATCTTCAAACATGGACCTCCAGCCTGGTCACAGGATCATCGGCTCTCCCGCCTGCTCCAGAAACAGAGGCAGTGTTGGAGGCAACCAGCACACTGCCATTAGTCTCCTCGTTGCCAAATGTTATGTATGGGAATAATGAGTGGACAGGAGTCTTGTTCATGCAGCAGATAACTCCCTTGATTTAAACGTTCAACAGAATATATACACAGTGGGCCGTGCCCACCTGACGTCACCCTGAGGGCGGTGTAGCATCATCGTCTCCTCAAACCAAGACAGAAGATCACTTCTCTCCAGTTTACAGGAATTTCACTTTATTCATTACACAGGAATACCACTTTTCTGCCTTGTCAGGAATATCACTGGCTTTTATGTCGACTCATGCAGGCCTCTTCCAGGCCTGACCAAAGATGCTTGCTTTCCCAGGACCCCAATGTAAACAGTTGCCTCTTGCAGAGATTGTAAGGATCAGAATTTGCTTTTAAAGGCTCAAAGGAACATAAAACTTAGGAGACCAGACCTCTCAACGTGAACACTGCATTTGATAATGTACCTTTTCACAGGAGTCCAATGTTCTTAAGAGTCATAAACCACTTAATCTGATGGGTTTATAGCCCGATGCTGTCCAGACCTTCGCCCAGATACTAAAGGAAATCATCTACAGCTCAACAGTACCTCCTAGCGGATACCTACGGAATGTGTTTTCAGTATGTAGGATGACTTTTAATTTGTTCTAAACATTAAGTTTCTTTCAGCTTATCCTCTGGATCCTAAGGACACTGAGAATCATCCCTCTTTTATTATCAACCATGGTTTGCTGCATGTTTTGCTGCATTTTGATCTAAATGTGAATCCATGTATTATAATTATGTATAAGAAATGTTATATTCATGAGTGTTATTGGAGTAATGGTATAAATGCATGATCACCAAATATTAGCCAAGTCATTTAATTTAGTTAGGTTTTATATTGAGCATTTAATTTCATAAGAACTGACTGTTGATTTTCCCTCTGCAATTTCATGGGATGGTGTCTTCGTTTGATTGGCTGCTCTCAAACAAAGAAATGTCCTCACATTGGATAGCAGCCATTTCAAACTGCTTCTGAAAAAGTCGATTGGTCAGTCTTACGATCGACATCATCAGTTTTACGACCCGGCGAGGTAACTTTAAAAGAGAGAAGTTAGATTTGAGTTTAGTAGAGAACAGTAAGAGAACGGTAGAGACAAAGAACAGGCAGGAAGATTAGCAAGAAGCAAGATAGAGAACGGTGATAGAATTAAGAATTAGAAACACAGAAAGAAGAAAGAAAGAGATTTTGAGAAAGATTAGGAACTAAATTAAGATTAAAGAAGCAGAATAGTAATCTAGATCTCAGAAGAAGATTTTATTCCACCGTTTCAAGGCCCTGTGAAGTTTTATTTTATTCTCTGTGAAGTTTGTCAAGTCTTTCTGGTTACTGAGGAGAAACCACCTTTTTCTTTAGAGCTCGTCCTTTTAGAGAATCAAATTCTCAAACTTTTTCCTTCACCTCAGAAGCCATTCTTATCCTAGTAAATGTTTTTCTCATTTTTTTTCATGACTTTTCACGCCATTAAAGTGGACCTTTAATTTGCCTAATTTAAAGTGAACAGAGACTGAGAAGTTTCTCCTTCAGTTTTTGGGTCGATCCCGCTACAAGAGACCCCAAATTTGGACTCTTTTTCCAAGGACTTTTCACGCCGCCCTGAGACAAACCATCCACGGCTGCTACGGTCTCCTTGAAGGGCCCCCAGCTGAGTTATCACCTCCACGGCTGTGAGGACAGCAGCTGCTTCCTCCAACGTCCTAACTTCAAAACCCAGCGGTACCGACCCGCGGAAACGTGGACCTACGGCTGTTGTGTGAGTGAAACTCTTATTTCTCCTATCTGCTGGGTTAAAACGTGATGTCCTAACAATTAAATTACAATTGAATATGGCCCGTATTTCAGGGCTCAATTAGTCTCTCAGCCACAGGATAGAGCTGCAAACTGAAGGAAAACTCTTAGTCATTTTTAAGTAACTGCCCTTAAATTTTTGTAGATTAATTCAGGAGTCAATTTTAGATAATTAGCTTATGAATTTACCCCATAAAATTGCGTTGTTTTGTTAAAACATTTCAGCCTCATCTACCGTTGAAACATAAGTCTGGTCCCTTCTTGGTCCTACAGAGGTGTAACGCTGGATGTTATGTTCAGGAACCCAATATCAGTTGATGTGATATATTACGCTGTCATCATTTAAATCTGTTTATTCATCATTTGAACACCATGCTATGTAACCTGAATGAGTTTAATAAAAGGGTGAATGATAGAAGTTGAAGCGTTTTCCTTTCGCATATACATGTTTCCTAATCAGGGCAGGACAAAAACTCACTGAAACTTTGAGACTGATTCATTAAGTAATTTAAGGTACAAAATTAATTAAAATTAAAGTTAATATTATTGTCCGTTAGGACTGGTGCCCCTTTTACGAGTGCTTTTATTTAATTTAGCGGGTGTAGAAGTGAAGGTTTAACTCCGCCCCCTTTCACACCCACTATTAAATAAAATAAATAATTCCTGTACCTTATGACAAATATTTTTATAGGCAATTCACGCTACAGCGGATACGGCATCAGACACCCATACACAACACTACCTACTACAAGCAAGTAAGTTTATATTCTCTCTGTCAGAGGAAAATAGTAATTCCTCTTGTCTTCTCACCTACAGGTTGCTACCATCTTCGTGGTGCATCTCCAGGGTTGTTGTGTGCTCACCTGCCCCATCATCATCACCACTTCAGCAGCCTTTATCCACCTGGTCAGACACCTCACCCAGCCCTACCCCTGCCAACCAGCATCCTTCCCTGGTTCGCAGCTCGGGCTGCGTTTCGCTGCCGGGTTTTCTGTTTCTCCCACGTGATTGCAGTCCTATTTTTCCCTGTACTGTATCCCTCCTTATCTAACTTGCTCTCATCTTTCCTTCCAGGCTGGGTCTTCCTCTGGTGAGTGACGTCTTTCATTAACGAAGCTTCCTTTTTTGAATTAATTAAATCCAAATTAATTTTCTTCTCTGTGTTATCGTGTGTTTTCTCTGGTGTCACTCCCTGCACATGAGCTGTCAATTATTACCAATCATGACACATGCAGACCCAAAGTGAAAGTCATCAGACCAACAAAAAAGCAGGTACATCTTTGGCCAGTGGGGGCCTCAGATGCTCTGAAAGACTGCTTCAGCTGTACAGATTGGGAAACTTTCAAGTATGCAGCCACTCACAATGGACACACAAACATAGAGGAGTACACTGAGGTTGTTGTAGTATACATAAGTAAATGCACTGATGTCACTCACTGCAAAACCATCACTGTTCGTGCCAACCAGAAGCCACGGATGACATCAGAGGTGCACAGGCTCCTGAGGGCTCGGGACGTAGCCTTCAGGGCCGGTGACACTGCAGGACTAACAACAACTAGGGCCAACCTGTCTCAAGGTAAAACGACAGTACAGTAAGAAAATATCTGGACACTTCAGCAACACCAGAGATACGTGTTCTTTCTGGTGTGACATACAAACCCTCACCAACTACAAACCTCCGCCTCAGACCTGTGTGAGTGACATCACACTGCTTAACCACTTAAATGACTTCATTGGCCCCTTTGAAGCACAAAACAGCACATCATCACAGAAGTCCACTCCTCCCCCAGACAAGCAGGCTATAAGTCTGGATCTAGCTAGTGTGAAGTCAGCCCTCTCCAGGATTAACCCACACAAGGCAGCTGAACTAGACAACATACCAGGTCACGTTCTGAAAGACTGTGCAGAGGATTTCAAGAGTCTCCTGGCCGACATCTTCAACATCTCCCTGAGTCAAGCTGTTGTCCCCACATGTTTCAAAACTGCTACCATAATATCAGTCCCAAAGAAGCCCATCTCATCCAGTTACAATGATTACCAGCACATAGCATTGACTTCCATCATAATGAAGTGATTCAAGCGGCTGGTCATGCAGAACATCAAGTCCAACAACCCATCTCAGTTTGCATACAGGTCAAACAGATCCACAGAAGATGCCATCACTGCTGCTCTCCATCCAGCCCTCACCCACCTGGACTCAAAGAACTCCTATGTGCAAATGCTGTTCTTGGACTGCAGTTCAGCATTCAACACAATCATCCCCCAGCACCAAATACAAAAACTCAGATACTTGGGACTCAAAACCCCTCTTTGTAACTCGATGCTAGATTTTCTCACAGGGAAGCCACAGAACGTGTTGGTCAGCAGTAACATGGGAAAAACCAAGGAGATTGTGGCCAACTTCCAGAAAGGACACACACAGCATCCCCCTCTGATCGTCGTTGGAGCAGCTTTGGAGAGGGTGAGCAGCACCAAGTTCATGGGGGCGCACATCTCTGAGGACCTCTCCTGGTCCAGCAACACCATATCACTGGTCAAGAAGGCTCAAACTTGCCTCTATTTCCTCCACAAACTAAGGAGAGCAAGAGCCTCACTCCCCATCATGTGCTTATTCTACCGGGGCACCATTGAAAACCTCCTCACCAGCTGCATCACAGTATGGTATGGAAGCTCCACCGCCTCCAGCCTGAAGACACTACATCGCACAGTGAAAGCAGCCACCAAGATCATCAGTGCCCCTCTGTCCACCCCCCACCCCCCCACCGTCCCCCTCTTGGACATCTACCACACCTGCCTTACCCCCAGAGCCATCAACATTGCAGGCAACACCTCCCACCCCTCAGACTCCCTCTTCAGCCCTCTGCCCTCGGGAAAAAGTTACCGGAGCCTCCAGGCCCACTCCACAAGATTGCTAAACAGCTTTGTTTATCAGGCCATCAGGACCCTGAACCCTGCCCACTCCTCCCCCCACCCCCACCCCCACCCCTGGACCACACCACTCTCATCCACACAATAACTACCTCAGCTGTTTGCACAGAAGGACTTGGCACAACAACAGTAATATATCTGCTGCTGTATGTCTCTGCCCCTTACTGCAACCATTCATACAAATGCCATACCTGCTGCTGTCTGTCTGTTATTGAAATATTGTTCATGTGCAGTCCAATCTGTCACTGTCTGCATCTCTACTACCACACTAAACTTACAATTATGGGTAGTACGGCTCCACTTTTTCTGTATATAGGATTGCTGGGTTTTATCATTTATTTTTATTTGCACTATGGGATTGCTGGGTTTAATCTTTTATCTTTATTTGCACTACGAGTAGCATTACTGTACATAGACTGCTGTTGTTGTTTTTCATCCTTATTCCTTCTTTCCTTGTATATTGCACATACAATGAAGAGAGAGAGAAATGGCGTTTCAATTCTACTGTATGTCCTGTACAGTGCATCCAGAAAGTATTTGCAGCAGTTCACTTTTTCCACATTTTATGTTACAGCCTTATTCCAAAATGGATTAAATTCATTTTTCCCACAAAATTCTACACACAATACCCCATAATGACAATGTGAAAAAAATGAGATTTTTGCAAATTTATTAAAAATAAAAAACTAAGAAATCACATGTACATAAGTATTCACAGCCTTTGCTCAATAATTTGTTGATGCAGCTTTTGCAGCAATTGCAGCCTCAAGTCTTTTTGAGTATGATGCCACAAACTTGGCACACCTATCTTTGGGCAGTTTCACCCATTCCTGTTTGCAGCACCTCTCAAGCTCCATCAGGTTGGATGGGAACCGTCAGTGCACAGCAATGTTCAGATCTCTCCAGAGATGTTCAATTGGATTCAAGTCTGGGCTCTGGCTGGACCACTCAAGGACATTCACAGAATTGTCCTGAAGCCACTCCTTTGATATCTTTGCTGTGTGCTTAGCGTCGTTGTCCTGCTGAAGATGAACCGTCGCCCCATTCTGAGGTCAAGAGCGCTCTGGAGCAGGTTTTCATTCATGATGTCGCTGCACATTGCTGCATTCATCTTTCCCTCTATCCTGACTAGTCTTCCAGGTCCTGCCACTGAAAAACATCCCCACAGCATGATGCTGCCACCACCATGCTTCACTGTAGGGATGGTGTTGGCCATGATGAGTGGTGCCTGGTTTCCTCCAAACATAACGTCTGGCATTCATGTGAAAGAGTTCAATCTTTGTCTCATCAGATCAGAGAATTTGGTTTCTCATGGTCTGAGAGTCTTTCAGGTGCCTTTTGGCAAACTCTAGGTGGGCTGCCATGTGCCTTTTACTAAGGAGTGGCTTCCATCTGGCCACTCTACCACACAGGCCTGATTGGTGGATTGCTGCAGAGATGGTTGTCCTTCTGGAAGGTTCTCCTCTCTCCACAGAGGAACACTGGAGGTCTGAAAGAGTGACCATTGGGTTTTTGGTCACCTCCCTGACTCAGGCCCTTCTCCCTCGATCTCTCAATTTATACAGCCAGCCAGCTCTAGGAAGAGTCCTGGTGGTCCCGAACATCTTCCATTTACAGATGATGGAGGCCACTGTGCTCATTGGGACCTTCAAAGCAGCAGAAATTTTTCTTTACCCTCCCCCAGATTTGTGTCTCAAGACAATCTTGTCTCGGAGGTCTACAAGTAATTCCTTTGACTTCTTGCTTGGTTTGTGCTCTGACTTGCACTGTCAACTGTGGGACCTGATATAGACAGGTGTGTACCTTTTCAAATCATGTTCAATCAACTGAATTTACCACGGGTGGACTCCAATTAAACTGTAGAAACATCTCAAGGGTGATCAGTGGAAACAGGATGCACCTGAACTCAATTATGGCAAAGACTGTGAATACTTATGTATATGTGATTTCTTAGTCTTTATTTTTAATAAATTTGCAAAAATCTCAAAAAACCTTTTTTCATGTTGTCATTATGAGGTATTGTGTGTAGAATTTTGAGGAAAAACATTAATTTCATCCATTTTGGAATAAGGCTGTAACATAAAAGGTGGAAAAAGTGAAGCGTTGTGAATACTATCTGGATGCACTGTACGTATAGAAGTATTAACAAATAAAAATCTTTGAATCTTTGAATCTTTGAATGCTTACTGCTTAACACTCATGTCAAAGTAAAGGAAGTGTGAGGGCAGTGACAGATATCATTTTCAAAAATACAACAAAAAAATCAATTTCTTACATAAAAACAACTCTTAGCCAACAAAGCAATGAAATTTATAAACCCCAACTCTCTGAATAGTGTGCTTTGACTCAGGACCAGAAGAGATGGAGTTTATTCATCTTTGTAAATTCTGCCTCTTGTGTCTCACTCTTTTCCTTCAGCATTCTTTGCCAATAAAGAATGACGCACCTGGACTCCCAGCAGACACCATAAACCCTCTATTATCACGGATTTCCCTCTCCACATCTCTCTGATGCCCTTTTATAATGATTCAATCCAATTTTCGCTGATGCAGATGTCATTTAAAGTCCAGTGTCTGTAGTCATAGCAACAGACTCACACAGTATGTATATGCCAGCTTCAGGAAGTTGACAGCCGTCACTTGTCATTTTAAATGTTTAATTTTTTACATCATGTTTAAGACTTTTCATTCTGTTTTTGTCCAACTATTTAAGTCTATATTTGAATATTGTCTTTCTTCAGTCAAACTAACATTCCATGTGTCATTACACTCCCCTCTAAAAGTATTGAATCAGTGACACAGGTTTTGTTATTTTACCTGTTTACCATAACATATTCAAGATACAGTTATATAATCATTATGGACTTAAAGTGCCGACTCTCAGCTTTAATTTGAGGGTATTCACATTCAAATTGGAGATACGGTTTAGCAATTGTCACCATTTTTATACAAAGTCTCCTTATTTCAGGTGCTCAAAAGTAATGGAACAAATTAACATTACCATCATCACTTCATTCATTCATTCACCACTCTATTAAAAGCAAGAAATCTCTGGTCTGTGTGTCTGTGTGTCTGTCACGTTTATAGGACATCATAGGACAGCCTATGATCTCTGCCTGAACATCCTATGAACTCAGGCGTCATAGGACTCGCGATGCTGTCATAAAGATATGATCTCTATATGATGGCACATAGACAAATGTGTCTTTATGATGTCATATAGACCATCACTCACGATGCCTAGACTAATGTGTCTTTATGATGTCATATGGCTCAAAATTGGCAAGGTGAATAAGTCACAGGGCCAGTCTAGGAATATCATCACTTAACTCTATACATATATAATTCAAGAAATCTCTGTCTGTCACAATGTCATGATGTCACTATCATAGCACTTGCTAAAACATCATAGGACTTTCAAAGAGATCAAAGGCAGGCTTCACTCCCGATCAGAGGACTCATTATGACATCATCAAAAATCAAAGGTAGGCATTATTCGTGATCATAGCACTCGCTATGACATTATCAAAGATCAAAGGCAGGCATCACAGATCAAAGGCAGGCATCAACAAACAAGTGGTGACGTCAATCATCCAAGGCAGGTTTCACATGGTTGCTGTTGCCAAGGTAACAGTAACTTTCTACGGGCATGCAGAAATGTTTGTTTCCACTTGCTTTCTATGGGCATGCATGGACATGCACAGGTATACACTAGTAAATAAAATGTTCATTTTTCAATGCTTTGTTGAGGATTCTTTGTAGAAGTCTGGAACCCATGGACATCACCAAACTGTCATGGTGAGTTGTTGAAGCTGAGCCCAAACCCAAGACTTAAGTTCCAACAGTTTCATTAGAGTGGGTCCAAACCCTGGCCAGCTCGATGATGTAAATAATAATACCGAAACGGGCAGGCAAGACATGCAAACAAAGGCCAAAATAATCCAAAATGTGACAAAACAGGATCAGGCTAGACAGAAGCATGGTAGAACGCCAAACAATGATGAGAATGCAGCGCCCAGGTTAGGGGCTGTGTCCCTTAAATAACCAGGTGAACAGGTGGAAACATACAGTGGGGCAAAAAAGTATTTAGTCAGCCACCAATTGTGCAAGTTCTCCCACTTAGATGAGAGAGGTCTCCAATTTTCATCATAGGTATACCTCAACTATGAGAGGACAAAATGAGAAAAATAAAAATCCAGAAAATCACATTGAAGGATTTTTAATGAATTAATTGGTAAATTCCTCAGTAAAATAAGCATTTGGTCACCTACAAACAAGCAAGATTTCTGGCTCTCACAGTCCTGTAACTTCTTCTTTAAGAGGTTCCTCCACTCGTTACCTGTATTAATGGCACCTGTTTGAACTCGTTATCAGTATAAAAGACACCTGTCCACAACCTCAAACAGTCAGACTCCAAACTCCACTATGGCCAAGACCAAAGAGCTGTCAAAGGACACCAGAAACAAAATTGTAGACCTGCACCAGGCTGGGAAGACTGAATCTGCAATAGGTAAGCAGCTTGGTGTGAAAAAATCAACTGTGGGAGCAATTATTAGAAAATGGAAGACATACAAGACCACTGATAATCTCCCTCGATCTGGGGCTCCATGCAAGATCTCACCCCGTGAGGTCAAAATGATCACGAGAACGGTGAGCAAAAATCCCAGAACTGTGATGTATGGGAGTTGTATGAGTTGTATGAGTTGCATTTGCATATGCCACCCCATTCGTGGGTGCTGTACCCTGTGGCATCGCCAATAGTATAAGAGTGTGCTCATTGAACTGAACTCACATGTGTTTGTGCATGTGCATGTGTGTACGTGTGCGTATGCCTGAGTAAACGAGCAAGCTAATGACCTGCAGCCATGTGTGTCTTCGTGTTTGTTCCTCCGAGTGGTAATCTAAAGTAGAAACCCACGGACATAACATCATTGGCGACGAGGATAACTTTAGGTTTCCAAGTCTCGCCGCGGTATTGACTGCGAGTGACGGAGGAAGAGGAATGTTGGTCCTGGTGGGAGTTTGGCTGGGCGCGGCACGCCAGGTGACAGGACGCCAGGTGACAGCGCGCCAGGTGACAGGACGCCAGGTGACAGGACGCCGGGTGACAGGACGCCAGGTGACAAGATTGCTAAACGCTAGCTAACTGCACGCCATGGCTGGATTTATTGGACACATTAACCCATTCGACGAGTCGGTGGAGCAGTGGACAACCTACGTTGAGAGGTTTGAGCATTTTGTAACGGCAAATGGTATTGCAGAGGAGAAAAAGCTTGCTGTTTTCTTAAGTGTAATTGGTGCGTCAACATATGGACTTTTACGTAGCCTCGTAGCTCCAGATAAGCTGGGGGCTAAGACATATGCTCAACTCATGGAAGTTTTGAAAGACCACTTTTCTCCAAAGCCAATTGTGATTGCTGAAAGATTTCGCTTTCATAAACGGAACCAACAAGAGGGAGAAACTGTGACGCAATATATAGCAGTCATTAAAAAGCTTTCTGAACACTGCGAGTTTGGTATGCACCTGCAGGATGCATTGAGGGATAGGCTCGTTTGTGGACTGAATATAGAAGCTATCCAGAAAAAATTGCTGACGGAGGAGAAGCTTACTTTTTCCAAAGCAATGGAACTAGCCGTGTCAATGGAGACAGTAGCTCGCGAGACACATCAGCTGAGCAACGCGCTGAAAGTGCATGCACTGTCACCACACGACAAACAACACACGAAATGTTCGCGCTGTGGAAAAATGAACCACAAAGAGAGCGATTGTTTTTATAAGGAGCAAAAATGCCATAAATGTGGTAAGAGAGGACATATCTCGAAAATGTGCAGGAACAAAGAGACTGTAAATAAGGAGAAACCAGTGGAGTATAAAGCTAAAAAAAAAAGGTGCACCAATTGGATGTAAAAGAAATGTCTAGTGATGGTAGCACTACAGACACTGAAGTGAGCCTGCATATGGTGTCTCAGCAGAGTAATTTGTCATGTGTGTTAAACCAAAAATTAAAGGTAAAAGGATTATCATGGAATTAGATACCGGTGCTGCCGTTTCTCTGATTTCAAGAAAACTGTATGATGCACACTTTAAGGACTTGCCCTTGCGCCAAACCCATATAATGTTGAAAACATATACGGGCGAGGTGATTCCAGCAGAGGGTGTCATCACCGTTTCAGTGAGGATGAACAAGCAGTGGGCTAGACTACCACTGTATGTGGTTCGGGGAAGTTCACCCTCACTTTTTGGTCGGGAGTGGCTGCGGAGGATTCGAATTGACTGGCGACAAATAAAGATGGTCCGGGAGGAGACGCTAGAGGGCGTGCTACAAAGACAAGCAGAGGTCTTTAAAAAAGAATTAGGCACTCTGAAAGACATGGAAGTAGCCATAGCGCTGAAGCCGGATCATGTGCCACGGTTTTGTCAAGCGAGAGTCGTTCCCTATGCCCTTAGGCCAAAAGTGGAGGCTGAAATTGACCGATTGTGTGAGCAGGGCATTATATCCCCTGTCAAATTCAGTGAATGGGCAACACCCATTGTGCCCGTTGTGAAAAAGAACGGAGATGTTAGGATATGTGGGGATTTTAAAGTCACAGTTAATCCTGCCCTGTGTGTGGAGAAATACCCAATTCCACGCATTGAAGATCTATTCGCATCACTGTCGGGGGGGCAGCATTTCAGTAAACTGGACTTATCTCATGCCTATTTGCAAATGGTGATAGAGGGAAATTCCAGAAAATATCTCACAATAACCACATCCAAGAGTCTGTTTTGTTATAACAGGCTGGCATTTGGAATTACCTCAGCACCAGCGATATTCCAGCGTGCCATGGACCAAGTCCTCCAGGGTCTGCCGAACGTTCACTGTTACCTGGACGATATATTGGTCAGTGGACAGGATCGTGTGAAGCATCTGAAAAATCTGGATGCAGTCCTAGGGCACTTGGAAGAATTCGGTTTGAGTGTACGGAAGGAAAAATGTGAATTTTTTAAGGATTCACTGGAATATCTGGGTCACGTCATTGATGCCCAGGGTCTACACAAGGCACCAGAGAAAGTCAGGGCAATTGTGGAGGCTCCTGCACCTACAGACGTGAGTCAGTTACGTTCTTTCTTGGGGCTAATTAATTGTTACAGCAGATTTATCCCCAACTTGTCATCTATCCTAAGCCCACTGAATACTCTGTTGTGTAAAGGAAAACAATGGCAATGGACATCTGAATGTGCTGCATCTTTCAAAGAGGCAAAAGAGCAGTTACTCTCTCAAAGCGTGTTAACCCATTATGATCCACAACTTCCCATTCGGTTGGCGTGTGACGCATCGCCTTATGGTGTAGGTAGTGTCATCTCACACATTCTCCCGAATGGACAAGAGAGGCCCATAGCTTTTGCATCAAGGACTCTAAATAAGGCAGAACGCAATTATGCCCATATTGAGCGTGAAGCTCTTGGCATTATATTTGGAGTTCGTAAATTCCATCATTATCTGTATGGCAGGTAGTTTACACTCCTTACAGATCATCGCCCATTGACCACTATTCTGAGTCCGTGCAAAGCCACACCATCTATGGCTGCTGCTAGAATGCAGCGGTGGGCTCTCCTGTTAGCTGCCCATAATTACACCATACAGTACCGAGAGGCAGCTCGTCATGGAAATGCGGATGGGCTTTCACGCCTTCCATTACCAACATCATCAAGAGAGAATCAGTACTGTGGACAGTTTTCATAATAAACACCTAGAAGCCTTACCTGTGAACTGTCGAGAAATCTGCCGAGAGAGCAGGGGTGATCCTGTCCTTGGTCAAGTCCTGGAGATGGTCTCCACAGGTCGCTTTCCGAGGGTCCAGGATGTGGCCAGCACATTGGTGCCATTCATCAGCCGGAGGGATGAGTTGACACTCCAGCAAGATTGTCTTATGTGGGGTGTGCGCATCGTCATTCCCTCAAAATTGAGATCACGACTGCTGTCGGAACTGCATACTGGACACCCAGGTGTTGTCAAAATGAAAGCTGTCGCCCGCAGTTACATGTGGTGGCCCGGAATTGACGATCAAATTGAACAGGTCTCAAAAACATGCCAGTCCTGTCAATTTACACAGAAAGCACCGGGACCAGCACCACTCCACCCATGGACCTGGCCTGGATCCCCATGGCAGCGAATTCATGTTGACTTTGCTGGGCCGTTCCAGGGCCAAATGTTTATGGTGGTTGTAGACGCCCATTCAAAGTGGCCTGAGGTACACCTTATGAGTTCCACTACAACGGCTAATACCATCCAGGTGCTCCGAGGGGTATTTAGTCGCTATGGGCTCCCTGAGGTGTTAGTGAGCGATAATGGTCCTCAGTTTACCTCACACGAGTTTGACACTTTTATGAAAGGCAATGGAGTAAAGCACATTCGCTCTGCACCATTTCATCCATCAACAAATGGTCTTGCAGAACGTTTTGTACAGACATTTAAGCAGTCACTGAAGCGTTCCACTGGAACCACTTCCATACAACACCGACTGGACGCCTTTCTACTCATGTACCATAACACTCCACACTCTACAACAAAGGAGTCCCCGTCTATGCTTTTCATGCATCGCAAGCTGCGATCTCGATTGGACCTGTTGAAGCCTAGCGTGACATCAGAGGTAGAGAAAGCACAAGAGGCACAGTGTGCGTATCGAGGGATGCATGCAAAAGCCAGAACGTTTAAGGTGGGAGACCCAGTTCTTGTTCGGGATTACGGGAGAGGAGAGAAGAAGTGGATACCAGGGGTTGTTTCAGCTGAGACTGGCCCTGTATCCTACACCATCAACATTGGCGCATCGCAGCACTGGAGGCGACACGCGGACCAGATGCTGGCCAGGGTTGTTGAATGGGATACCTCTACAGACGACGGCAGAGCTGCATCGTCGTGCATTTCAGCAGACCTGCCTGTGTTGGAAAAGACTGTTCCAGAACCAGCTACTCCGGTTCCTGTGAGTGACCCTCACCACTACCCCAGGTAACTTCAGAGGGAAACACCACATCACCTCCAGAGACTGGTAAGAGATATCCTTCTCGTATTACTAAACCACCAGAGCGTTATGTTCCATAAACTTTGTTTAAGATACTTTTAAGAGACATATATTGGACATTTTTGAATAAGAGACCTTTTTTATGTGTTAGATGAGAGAGTCACTTCTCACCAAAAGGGCAGAATAAACCCTTCACTGACTCAGGGGTTTGGGATCGTCTACTCCCAGCCTCAAGGCTAGTGTGTGTTTTTAAAATAATAAAAGTTGTTTGCTTTGTGTATCTTGGGGGTGGGTACAACATTTAGTGGGGAGGAGATGTGATGTATGGGAGTTGTATGAGTTGCATTTGCATATGCCACCCCATTGGTGGGCACTGTACCCTGTGGCCAGCCGTGTGTGTCTTCATGTTTGTTCCTCCGAGTGGTAATCTAAAGTAGAAACCCACGGACATAACCCACGACATAACATGGGGGGACCTAGTAAATGACCTGAAGAGAGCTGGGACCAAAGTGACAAAGGCTACATCAGAAACACACTACGCCGCCAGGGACTCAAATCCTGCAGTGCCAGACGTGCCCCCCTGCTTAAGCCAGTACATGTCCAGGACCGTCTGAAGTTTGCTAGAGAGTATTTGGATGATCCAGAAGAGGATTGGGAGAATGTCACATGGTCAGATGAAACCAAAATAGAACTTTTTGGTAAAAACTCAACTTGTCGTGTTTGGAGGAGAAAGAACACCATACCTACTGTGAAGCATGGGGGTAGAAACATCATACTTTTGGGCTGTTTTTCTGCAAAGGGACCAGGACGACTGATCTGTGTAAAGGAAAGAATGAATGGGGCCATGTATCGTGAGATTTTGAGTGAAAACCTCATTCCACCAGCAAGGGCATTGAAGATGAAACGTGGCTGGGTCTTTCAGCATGACAATGATCCCAAACACACCGCCCGGGCAACGAAGGAGTGGCTTCGTAAGAAGCATTTCAAGGTCCTGGATTGGCCTAGCCAGTCTCCAGATCTCAACCCCATAGAAAATCTTTGGAGGGAGTTGAAAGTCTGTGTTGCCCAACGACAGCCCCAAAACACCACTGCTCTAGAGGAGATCTGCATGGAGGAATGGGCCAAAATATCAGCAACAGTGTGTGAAAACCTTGTGAAAACTTACAGAAAATGTTTGACCTCTGTCATTGCCAACAAAGGGTATATAACAAAGTATTGAGATGAACTTTTGTTATTGACCAAATACTTATTTTACCGAGGAATTTACCAATTAATTCATTAAAAATCCTTCAATGGGATTTTCTGGATTTTTTTTCTTATTTTGTCTCTCATAGTTGAGGTATACCTATGATGAACATTGGTGACCTCTCTCATCTTTTAAGTGGGAGAACTTGCACAATTGGTGGATGACTAAATACTTTTTTACCCCACTGTAACTTGCATGTGCACTTAACAAATCAATCAAGCAATGCAAAAGAGAACTGACAACAATCACCAAATTAAGCCAAACAAAGACAGCAGAATGTGACAGAAATAACAAGGCAAAATATAACATGATTATGATAAGAATAAAACAAACAAATAAGACTGAATAATACAGTGGGACAAAAGTATTTAGTCAGCCACCAATTGTGCAAGTTCTCCCACTTAAAAGATGAGAGAGGTCTCCAATTTTCATCATAGGTATACCTCAACTATGAGAGACAAAATGAGAAAAAAAAAAAATCCAGAAAATCACATTGGAGGATTTTTAATGAATTAATTGGTAAATTCCTCAGTAAAATAAGTATTTGGTCACCTACAATCAAGCAAGAGTTCTGGCTCTCACAGACCTGTAACTTCTTCTTTTAGAGGCTCCTCTGTCCTCCACTCGTTACCTGTATTAATGGCACCTGTTTGAACTCTTTATCAGTATAAAAGACACCTGTCCACAACCTCAAACAGTCAGACTCCAAACTTCACTATGGCCAAGACCAAAGAGCTGTCAAAGGACACCAGAAACAAAATTGTAGACCTGCACCAGGCTGGGAAGACAGAATCTGCAGTAGGTAAGCAGCTTGGTGTGAAGAAATCAACTGTGGGAGCAATTATTAGAAAATGGAAGACATACGAGACCACTGATAATCTCCCTCGATCTGGGGCTCCACGCAAGATCTCACCCCGTGGGGTCAAAATTATCACGAGAACGGTGAGCAAAAACCCCAGAACCACATGGGGGGACCTAGGGAATGACCTGCAGAGAGCTGGGACCAAAGTGACAAAGGCTACATCAGAAACACACTATGCCGCAAGATACTCAAATCCTGCAGTGCCAGACGTGTCCCCCTGCTTAAGCCAGTACATGTCCAGGCCCGTCTGAAGTTTGCTAGAGAGCATTTGGATGATCCAGAAGAGGATTGGGATAATGTCATATGGTCAGATGAAACCAAAATAGAACTTTTTGGTAAAAACTCAACTTGTCGTGTTTGGAGGAGAAAGAACACCATACCTACTGTGAAGCATGGGGGTGGAAACATCATACTTTGGGGCTGTTTTTCTGCAAAGGGACCAGGACGACTGATCCATGTAAAGGAAAGAATGAATGGGGCCATGTATCGTGAGATTTTGAGTGAAAACCTCATTCCACCAGCTGGCGACTTTAATCAGTGCAATCTGAGCCACGATCTCCCCCGCTACAAACAGTTTATTAAATGCCCCACCAGAGGATTAAACACACTGGATCACTGTTACACCACAGTGAAAGACGCATATCGCGCTGTCCCTCGAGCTGCGCTGGGATTATCTGATCACGTGATGGTTCACCTCATTCCCACATACAGACAGAGATTGAAGCTCACTAAACCTGTTGTGAGCACTACGAAGATACGGACCAGTGATGCTGAGGAGAAGCTGGAAACGTGCATGGAAATATCTGACTGGGGCATGCTTAAAGGAGCCACGCATGATCTGGATGAGTACACGGACACTGTGAACTCATATATCCACTTTTGTGAAGAGAACATTCTTCCATCACACACCAGGGTGAGTTACTCTAATGACAAACCCTAGTTCACAGCTAAGCTCAGACAGATCAGGAAGGAGAAGGAAGCAGCGCTGAAAAGTGGAGACAGGGACTGCTACAGGGAGGTTAAATACCGGTTTAACAGAGAGCTGAAGAGGGCTAAATCTCTATACTCAGAGAGACTCCAGCAGCAGTTCACTGCTAATGATTCGGCTTCTGTGTGGAGAGGACTGAGGCAAATCACCAACTATCGACCTAAGGATCCTAAAGGTCAGGACGACAAAGCCCTTTGTCAGAGACTGTCCCAACACTATGCCCGTTTTGACACCTCGTCATCTGTGTCCAACTCCCCCCCTCCCTCCAGCTCCACAGCCTCCACATTCCCTACTTCATTTAAGGCACCCCCCCTCCTCCCCCCCTCCCCTTATCATCAGTGAGCAGGATGTGCTCAAACAGTTCTCCAGACTGAACCCGCGCAAGGCCCCCGGCCCAGACGGCGTGTCTCCCTCCACCCTGAGACTCTGTGCGAAACAGCTGGCTCCTGTATTCACAGGCATTTTTAACACCTCCCTTAAGTTATGCCACGTGCCGTCCTGCCTCAAATCCTCCACCATCATCCCTGTCCCCAAGAAGCCACGGATCACTGGACTTAATGACTACAGACCTGTAGCGCTCACCTCTGTAGTCATGAAGTCCTTTGAGCGCCTGGTCCTGTCCCACCTCAAGTCCATCACCACCCCTCTCCTGGACCCGCTGCAGTTTGCTTACCGAGCCAACAGGTCTGTAGACGATGCAGTCAACCTGGCCCTCCACTCCATCCTGCAGCACCTGGACTCCCCGGGAACCTACGCCAGGATCCTGTTTGTGGACTTCAGCTCCGCATTCAACACCATCCGCCCCGCTCTGCTCCGGGACAAGCTGTCCCTGCTCAACGTGCCTGACTCCCTCTGCAGGTGGATCATCGACTTCCTGACGGACCGGAGGCAGCATGTGCGGCTGGGAAAGACTGTCTCAGACTATACTAGCATCAGCACCGGATCACCCCAGGGCTGTGTACTTTCCCCCCTACTCTTCTCCCTTTACACCAACTCCTGCACCTCCAGCCACCAGTCTGTCAAGTTGATCAAGTTTGCGGACGACACCACCCTCATCGGGCTCATCTCCAACGGCGACGAGTCCGCCTACAGGAGAGAGGTGGCCCAGCTGGCGTCCTGGTGCAGCAATAACAACCTGCAGCTGAACGCTCTGAAGACAGTGGAGATGATTGTAGACTTCAGGAAAGTCACTACTCCTCTGCCCCCCCTCACCCTCTCAGGCTCTCCCATCACCACTGCTGATTCCTTCCGCTTCCTAGGCACTACCATCACCAGGGACCTCAAATGGGAGCTGACCATCAGCTCACTCATCAAAAAAGCCCAGCAGAGGATGTTCTTCCTGCGGCAGCTGAGGAAGCTCAAGCTACCCACCAAGATGTTAGTGCAGTTCTACACAGCCATCATCGAGTCCATCCTCACCACCTCCATAACCGTGTGGTACGCAGGAGCCACTGCCAGGGACAGACTAAGGCTGCAGCGCGTCGTGCGCACTGCTGAGAAGGTGATCGGCTGCAAGCTCCCATCTCTCCAGGATCTGTACATCTCCAGGACCCGGAGGCGTGCTGGCCGGATCATAGCCGATCCCTCACACCCTGGTCACGTACTGTTTGCCCCCCTCCCCTCTGGTAGAAGACTTCGGTCCATCCAGACTAAAACCTCCCGTCACATGAACAGCTTCTTCCCCTCTGCCATTAGACTGCTGAACACTAAGTGACTTATTGACTCTCGTGCACCATGTACAGCAGCTCAACCAGACTCATGTCAATCATCACTGTTTTCTTCCTGCATTACCGACTGCACTATATAGTTCTCCACAGTATCTGCTGCTGGCTAATATATATTTTAACCGTTGACCAGTATCACTTAATCTTATCCTACACTTTATTACATGTATAGTTTATTTCTCTTATCTTATCATGTTTAATGTTGCAGCATTGTACCGAGACAAATTCCTAGTTTGTGTACTACATGAACAATGGCAATAAACCTGATTCTGATTCTGATTCTGATTCTGAAGGGCATTGAAGATGAAACGTGGCTGGGTCTTTCAGCATGACAATGATCCCAAACACACCGCCCGGGCAATGAAGGAGTGGCTTTGTAAGAAGCATTTCAAGGTCCTGGAGCGGCCTAGCCAGTCTCCAGATCTCAACCCCATAAAAAAAATTGGAGGGAGTTGAAAGTCCGTGATGCCCAGCGACAGCCCCAAAACACCACTGCTCTAGAGGAGATGTGCATGGAGGAATGGGCCAAAATACCAGCAACAGTGTGTGAAAACCTTGTGAAAACTTACAGAAAACGTTTGACCTCTGTCATTGCCAACAAAGGGTATATAACAAAGTACTGAGATTAACTTTTGTTATTGACCAAATACTTATTTTACCAAGGAATTTACCAATTAATTCATTAAAAATTCTTCAATGTGATTTTCTGTATTTTTTTTTCTTATTTTGTCTCTCATAGTTGAGGTATACCTATGATGAAAATTGGAGACCTCTCTCATCTTTTAAGTGGGACAACTTGCACAACTGGTGGCTGACTAAATACTTTTTTACCCCACTGTAATAAGGACTATTAAAGATGGAAAATATATAAATAAAAATATTAACAAATAATAAATAACCAAGGACCGGGCAGAGATAAGTTTAAGGAAAGCACCACTGCTGTGTCTCGGACCGTCTCATTTGCTGTTGTGCCCCGGACTCCCTCACGTGCTATTCTATCAGCCTCTCCAGAGACGGAGGTCATTCCAGTGGCGTCTCCAGAGGCGGGGGTCGTCCCAGCAACATCTTCAGGGGTCGTTGTCACCTCAGCAGTAGCGTCGCCTGGGTGCACCTCAGCAGTGGAGCATGAGCTGAGGCAAGTCCTCTTCTTTGTTTTCTTAACATCTATTTTAGAGAGGTCTTGTCCTGCACCTGGTAGGGGGACCCAGTTGCAGCCCTCATCTGCTTCTGAGCTCTCCCCGCCAAGCTCTGCTGCTGTTAGTTGTGGTGTGGATCCGATACTATCCTGTGTTTCTCCCTCCCTGTCTGAGATGTCTGTGTCAGGAATGAAGAAGCACACAACAGCTCCAGTTCTCTTCAAGGTGCATGCTACAGCTTCAGTTGTCTCCAAGGTGCATGCCACAGCTCCAGCTGTCACCGAGGTGCACGCCACAGCTCCAGCTGTTGCCAAGGTGCACGCCACAGCTCCAGCTGTCTCCAAGGTGTACGCTACAACTCCATCTGTCTTTGTGATCTACGCTCCCCAGTCACAGTCTCTCGCAGTGGTCTGCGCTCCCCAGTTGCAGTCTTTTGCAGTGGTCAGTGCTCCCCAGTCAGTCTCTCTCAGTGGTCAGCAGTGTTGGGAAACTTATTAAAAAACAGTAACTAGTTATAGTTACTAGTTACTTCTTTTCAAAAGTAACAGTTACTTTTGAGTTACTGCATGATTAAAGTAACTAGTTACTTGGAAAAGTAACTTTCATGTTACTTTTAAATGTACACTTTAATCATCTTGCACACATAGCAAGGTCAAGGGCCCCTTGTTCTCATCAGAAAAAAGAAGAAAATGAAAACTGATGAGAAGAAAAGTCTCATCTTTCAAAGAAAACATATCTCGGATTTACACAAACTATTGTAATCAGTACAAAGTCAGAAATTTACTAGAAATAAAGCTGTGAATTCACAGGGAAAATTTTGGACCCCCTGGTGGGCCGTTTTTGGCCCACGAGCCCTATGTTTGACACCCTTGGACCAGCCCATTAAACATACATGTTTAGAGGATTTACATCCATGAAATAGTTGCATATCACAAGAGAATGTAAATGAATGAGATAAAATAAAATAGAAAGCACAGATAAATGAAAGGGCACCACTTGGAAGCTTGACTGCAACAAATCACAGTCACTTTTTCTCTGTGCATAAGAAAACTTTAAATGCATTTAATGCAGACATTAAATGCAAGCTTCTTGCTCAAGAAATACTCATGTTTAACCACAGAGGTAGGAGCTGTTAGAGGCTACTCACTGCTTGGACAACAGGTGATCAGGGCTCGATATGAGAAGTCGCCACCGCCATGGGGTTTCTTCACCGGGTTGTGATGTGAACTGAGGCAGGACAGAAAATGGACCTGCGGAGGAGACTGTGTGACAGCTGCGTCAGTTACGGTAGGGTCAGTTTATATTTATTTGCTTATTTATTTGCTTGCCTTTGCCTTTGTCATGACAACCTCCAGTGGCTTGAGGCGCTGGGGACGGCAGTACTGCCAATAAGATAAGATAAGCCTTTATTAGTCCCACAATGGGGAAATTCCAGGATTGCAACAGCACAGGGATAGCAACACTCAGAGCAACAATCAGAAGGCAAGAAAAAACAACATCTAGTAAACATATGTCCATATTACTATAAATGTATATATATAGACACACAGTGCAGAGCATTATGGTTGGTTGGTGAATGTGCAGCAGAAAGTCTAAGCTCCGTCTCCGCGGATGCGGCGGGCCAGCTGGAAGTCTTTGGGCATGATGGTGACCCCCTTAGCGAAGAAGAGACCACCAGGTAGGCCTCGCTGGTCTCCTGCAGAGCCATGACGGCGAAGCTCAGGAAACGCAGGACGGTCTTGAAGTCCTGAGCGATCTCCCTCACCAGGCGCTGGACGGGCAGCTTACGGATGAGCAGCTCCGTGGATTTCTGGTAGCGACAGATCTCTCTCAGAGCCACGGGCCTGTGACGGCGAGGCCTCTTCACTCTGCCGGTGGCCGGAGCGCCTCTCCGAGCAGCTCTGGTGGCTAGCTGTCTCCTGGGGGGCTTCTTCCTCCAGTAGATTTTACGGGCGGTCTGCTTGGTTCTTGCCATCGCTCTTTATTATTCTGTCTTATATTTCTTGCACGCCGCCTAAACTCCAGCCCGGCACCCGCGTCGTTTTCGCTACAGCTCCCGGTATGTCGAGTTTCCCATTAGCACCGGGCGGCGGCCAAGTGCTAGCTAGCACTAGCTCCTCCCCGCTGTAACGTCTCCCGCTGCAAACCGTGGCTCCGTCCGCCAACCCGGGAGACCCCCGGGGTGATCCGTGCGTCCGTGATATATATACAGAGTGAAAGGTGTAGAAAGAAGAAGGAAGATTAAAAAAAAAAAAAAGGCTGTTGCAACGGGCAGCCTACTCGTGTGGCCCCCAGTTGGCAGCTGATGAGGAGGGTGTCTAGCAACTGCAAGTTGTATGATCGTCTGTTTGCGCTAAAATATCTATCCATATTAATAAAAAGAGTGACGCAAGTAACGCATCTGATGAAATTTGAGTAACTGTAATCCATTATTGAATTTTTAAACAGTAATTTTATTACACAGCACATTACTGCAAAAGTAGACATGAGGGACGCCAAGATCATCACCCTCTACAAAAACAAAGGGGAGAGAAGCGACTGCAACAACTACAGGGGCATCTCCCTCCTCAGCATCGTTGGCAAAGTCTAAGCACGAGTTGTTCTCGTTCGTCTACAGAAGCTTGCCGAACGTGTCTACCCCGAGTCTCAGTGTGGCTTCCGCGCTGAGCGATCGACGGTAGACATGATATTCTCCATCCGCCAACTCCAGGAGAAATGCAGAGAACAGAACATGCCCCTGTACGTCGCCTTCATCGACCTCACCAAAGCGTTCGATCTGGTCAGCAGAGAGGGCCTTTTCAAGATCCTGCCAAAGATAGGATGCCCGCCAAAGTTGCAAAGCCTCATCGAATTGTTGCACACCAACATGCAGGGGATAGTGCAGCACGACGGCAACATCTCAGAGCCATTCAACATACGCAGCGGAGTGAAACAGGGTTGTGTACTTGCGCCAACCCTCTTTGGGATTTTCTTTGCTATGCTCCTGAGGCATGCCTTCAGCACAGCAACAGAGGGAATCTACCTGCACACAAGATCTGACGGCAGGCTTTTCAACCTCGCCCTCCTGAAAGCCAGAACCAAAGTACGCGAGGCTCTAATCAGAGACATGCTGTTCGTAGACGACGCTGCAGTCGCAACCCACACACAGCAGGAACTTCAGACCCTGATGGACCGCTTCTCCCAGGCATGCAAGGACTTCGGGCTTACCATCAGCCTGAAGAAGACTAACGTCTTGGCGCAAGGCACGGAAGCACCACCAACCATCACCATCGACGACTACGAGCTGGAGGTCGTGAATCAGTTCACGTACCTGGGGTCCACGATCAGCAACAACCTCTCCCTTGATACAGAGATCGACAAGAGGATTGGAAAATCAGCCTTCACACTCGCTCGCCTCACCGCACGAGTGTGGGAGAATCCCAAACTCTCTGTCAAGACGAAGATGGCAGTGTACAATGCCTGCGTCATCAGCACACTGCTCTATGGGAGTGAGACGTGGACAACATACGCCCGGCAGGAAAAGAGACTGAACTCCTTCCACTTGCGCTGCATTCGCCACATCCTGGACATATCCTGGCAGGACAAAGTGCCCAACACAGAAGTTCTGTCCCGCGCCAGCCTTCCCTCCATGTTCACTCTACTCAGGCAGCACAGGCTCCGCTGGATAGGCCACGTTCACCGTATGGAGGATGGCAGAATCCCCAAAGACGTCCTCTACGGAGAACTGGCGACTGGCAGGAGAGACGTTGGCCACCCACAGCTGCGCTTTAGAGACGTCTGCAAGAGAGACATGAAGGCCCTGGAGATCAACACAGAGCGCTGGGAGGACCTTGCAACGGACCACTCCAAATGGAGAGGCACCCTGACCAGACAGCTCAAGGCGGGTGAAGAGAGACTGACTGCTGCAGCAGATGAAAAAAGGACCCACAGGAAGAACCACCACAGACCCAGCAGCACGGAGACCACCCACAAGTGCAACCTGTGTGACGGGGAC
Organism: Pholidichthys leucotaenia; assembly: GCA_020510985.1. NCBI lineage: Eukaryota > Metazoa > Chordata > Actinopteri > Cichliformes > Pholidichthyidae > Pholidichthys > Pholidichthys leucotaenia. The sequence goes on along the minus strand of CM035840.1, from coordinate 325,861,903 downwards.
TGCCATTCGCGCATCGGCCTGTTCAGCCACAGGCGGTGCTGTTCCAGCAGAGTAGACGTTTAGGATTCTCTTCCATGGTCATCATAGACCGACGGAGGCTGACGACGATTCAGGTGTGTGTTACCTCAAAGCCAGGAACAAAAGACCTCAGTAGTGAGCTTAGCAAAGCAGGTGTTTCTGTCCATCAATCTGGGGAAGGTTACATAGCCATTTCCTAACAACATCATTTTACAGTGAAGAAGATTATTCATAAGTCGAAAACATTCAAGACTGTTTCCAATCTTACCGGCAGTCGACATCCAAGGTCTACCTTCCATCCATCCATCCAGCCAGCCAGCCATCCAGCCATCCATCCATCCAGCCATCCATCTTCTTCCACTTAATCTACCAAATCAACCAGGTCTACCAAAATCATATAAAAATAGTTTTGTTTACATCAGTCATTGATAATAAATTGTAACGTCACTGAATTAGTAAACTGACCCATGAATCCAACATTGTATTTTAAAAAAGTGTAAATAATTTCCAATACTAGTACCTGAGGGCTAAATAGCATGGCTTAATATTTAGTAATCAAAAATTGTTCATTCAGTTGGGCCAGAGAGTGGGCGGTAGTAGATGTTAAAAGGGCACATTCATTGTAATTTAATGAATTTAAATGCAGAAGATTTTTGACAACTTGTGTAAAAATTGACAGATGACATAGAGGCCTGCCACCGAAACCTGGATATGGACAGTCAAACAAAATAAAGTTTTTTGAAAAGTAATTTCTCATTCAGGGTATCAAATATTATTTCTCTTGGGCTGGATTGATTCAGTTTTTGTCCATTCTTATTGATAACCACAGCTCAGCCTGAGAAAAACACCCTTCTGTAACCTCTTCAGTGCTTGGCTAAATATTAGATCTCTTTGAAATCCTATTTTAAGTCAAGAGGGTATCCACCAACTATTAGATTCTACTCACGTACCTGCAGATTTTGTAGCTGTGATAAACATTTTTGTCCTTTAAATGTTGAGATCTTTGACTTGAAATATGTAATTTCTTCTCAAATTTAGCTGTCAAAATTTTCCGTCCATCCATCTTCTACTGCTTATTTTGAATTAGCACAGACTAAATGATTGCAAGATTAGTTTTTAAGGTTATTGGTCAGTTTTGATTGTTTATTTGTTTGTTTATTTTTTTGTGTGCGGCATTCAGGTGGCCAAAAACACTGTAGTAAATTGATTCTTTACTATAAATTTATCAAAATTGTTTGATATCTATCACTAAATTGGCCTTAAGAGGGAGTAGTGACTTGTCCTAGTTAGAGGTTGAATCACGTGACTGATACTGTAAATCTTCGACTTAGGTCACCACCATCACCTACCCCTCTCACATCACCTCTGCTGGCACCCATAACTGAGCAGTTATCAACCATTAAAGGACCCCTTGGGTGTCCCGGAGAAAATTCAATACCATACGACCACATTGTTTCCTGGCACCATCTGCCTGCTAATAAGAAAATAAAGGGATTTATGATTATTTGTGGTTAGTGCTGACATAGGCTGCTGCAAGTGACAACTCCTGCAAATGTGCTGCTCAAAAAAATCACTGCATGAAACAATTTTCTCTAAAATGACTCAAGAATAAAGAAATATCATCACTGAATTATGTTATGACTAAATCTGTCTGATTATACAGTGGGGTAAAAGTATTTAGTAAGCCACCAATTGTGCAAGTTCTCCCACTTAAAAGATGAGAGAGGTCTCCAATTTTCATCATAGGTATACTTCAACTATGAGAGACAAAATGAGAAAAAAAAAATCCAGAAAATCACATTGTCTGATTTTTAAAGAATTTATTTGCAAATTATGGTGGAAAATAAGTATTTGGTCAATAACAAAAGTTCATCTCAGTACTTTGTTATATACCCTTTGTTGGCAATGACAGAGGTCAAACGTTTTCTGTAAGTTTTCACAAGGTTTTCACACACTGTTGCTGGTATTTTGGCCCGTTCCTCCATGCAGATCTCCTCTAGAGCAGTGATGTTTTGGGGCTGTCGCTGGGCAACACGGACTTTCAACTCCCTCCAAAGATTTTCTATGGGGTTGAGATCTGGAGACTGGCTAGGCTACTCCAGGACCTTGAAATGCTTCTTACGAAGCCACTCCTTCATTGCCCGGGCAGTGTGTTTGGGATCATTGTCATGCTGAAAGACCCAGCCATGTTTCATCTTCAATGCCCTTGCTGATGGAAGGAGGTTTTCACTCAAAATCTCACGATACATGGCCCCATTCATTCTTTCCTTTACACGGATCATTCGTCCTGGTCCCTTTGCAGAAAAACAGCCCCAAAGTAAGATGTTTCCACCCCCATGCTTCACAGTAGGTATGGTGTTCTTTCTCCTCCAAACATGACAAGTTGAGTTTTTACCAAAAAGTTCTATTTTGGTTTCATCTGACCATATGACAGTCTCCCAATCCTCTTCTGGATCATCCAAATGCTCTCTAGCAAACTTCAGATGGGCCTGGACGTGTACTGGCTTAAGCAGGGGGACACGTCTGGCACTGCAGGATTTGAGTCCCTGGCGGCGTAGTGCGTTACTGATGGTAGCCTTTGTTACTTTGGTCCCAGCTCTCTGCAGGTCATTCACTAGGTTCCCCCATGTGGTTCTGGGATTTTTGCTCACCGTTCTCGTGATCATTTTGACCCCACGGGGTGAGATCTTGCGTGGAGCCCCAGATCGAGGGAGATTATCAGTGGTCTTGTATGTCTTCCATTTTCTAGCAATTGCTCCCACAGTTGATTTCTTCACACCAAGCTGCTTACCTATTGCAGATTCAGTCTTCCCAGCCTGGTGCAGGTCTACAATTTTGTTTCTGGTGTCCTTTGACAGCTCTTTGGTCTTGGCCATAGTGGAGTTTGGAGTCTGACTGTTTGGGGTTATGGACAGGTGTCTTTTATACTGATAACGAGTTCAAACAGGTGCCATTAATACAGGTAACGAGTGGAGGACAGAGGAGCCTCTTAAAGAAGTTGTTACAGGTCTGTGAGAGCCAGAAATCTTGCTTGCTTGTAGGTGACCAAATACTTATTTTCCATCATAATTTGCAAATAAATTCTTTAAAAATCCTTCAATGTGATTTTCTGGATTTTTTTTTCTCATGTTGTTTCTCATAGTTGAGGTATACCTATGATGAAAATTGGAGACCTCTCTCATCTTTTAAATGGGAGAACTTGCACAATTGGTGGCTGACTAAATACTTTTTTGCCCCACTGTAAGTTCCCAGCCCAGGCTATCCAAAGTCTTTCATTGATAACAATATCTCTGAACCTGTGAGTGTTGATTGGACACAGACCAGTACTGACACTTATCCTCAATCAAAACAAGCCATCAAATTAAAATGCAAGACAGTATTAAGTCCTCCACCTGGCAATGCAATCAAATATGGTAACGTCTTGGGCCATTTCTGGCATTAAGTGAACTATGCAGTTGCAAAAGGTCCCTATGTATAGATCGTAGGGGCCACCCAAGCTACAAGTTCAGCCTCGATATTTTTGTGTAGATTAAAAATTATCTTCAAAAACTAAAAGGAATATAATGGTTATTAATTTACATCACTGTGCATTATGATTAGTGAACCTCCTTTATACCGCAGTAACTTGTTCTTACCAGAAATAACTTCACTTTTAGTCATGTTGGTTATTCTATCATCTGATTTCTTTAAAATCAGAGTTGAAATTGGAGAAAATCCTCCCAAAGAGAATAAATTTACAAGAAAAAAGTTATAAAACTATCCATCCATCTATCCATCTTCTTCCACTTAATCCTTGTCGGTTCGCGGGGGGGGCTGGAGCCTATCCCAGCATCTCCGGGTGAGAGGCAGGGTACATCCTGGACAGATCGCCAGTCTATCGCAGGGCCAACACAGAGAGACAGACAACCATTCACTCTCACAGTCATACCTAAGGACAATTTAGAATCCCCAGTTACTGCCATTTAACCTAACTTGCATGTTTTTGGCATGTGGGAGGAAACCGGAGAAATCCCGGAGTAAACCCACGCAGACACGAGGAGAACATGCAGACTCCACACAGATCACTGTTGGTCAGGGGCTGGGATCGAACCCAGGCTCTCCCAGCCAAGGGTGAGTTGGTGTGCTGCTGCAGTGCTAACCACTCCGCCACCGCGCTGCCCAGTTAATACATGTAGAAATTTAACAATTTTTGTTCAAAAAAAGTTGAAAATTCATGAGTAAAACATAGCAATGAAAAGTCACAAATGATTAAATGAAAAAATGTTTGTGAATTTATATGAAAACAGTTAACTTATGAGAATAAAACCTCCACAAATTATATGAAAATTACAAATTATAAAAGTAAAATGTCACAGAAAGCTATATAAAAATGCAGCTGTATAAGGACAGTTACAAATTTAATAGGATTTACGCAGATATTTAACAGTTTACAACTTCTTTAGCCTACAGGGTTTGTTTCCCTTCAAACTACAACATCAGTGATACTCTTCTTGTGATTTTTCTTTTATTTACACTTTGAAATAGATAATTGTTTGCATTTTTATTCAAGGTAATATACAATTTTATTCATCTTCTAGGCAAGTTTTTTTTTTCTTTTTAATTAATGTTTTAGACGGTAGGGGAAGGGTTTTTAGTGTTATTATGTTTCCCATTGAAGAACTTTGTTTACTAAATTTAGAACAAAACATTTTGAAGAAAATGCTGTACCTGTTGCATCTATGGAATCTCATTGTTTACCTTTTATTACCATTTTTGATAGCTTTAATGTGCTTGTGTCAAGTTGAGATCTTTAATTTGAATTGTAGATTTACATATTTAGTGTGTTTTCTTCTTAAATGTAACAGATTCATGTGTCACAACAAATCAGATTAACAGGGTTTGAACTCCTTGTTATAAAACAAATGGCCTCTCAAACACAATCTAGCTAGCAAGCTAGAAGCTAGAAACAGGCCTGGTCACATCACTGATTTTCATACATTTCCTGTCTTAAAAGTTTCACAGTGTGTCTGGGTGGCAGGGGATGGCAGAATGTATAAAATGTTGCATTAATTTACAAGGGATTGGAATTCAAATCTCACTGCTTCTTCTTCCTCACTGCACCATTCGTGGTTGACAATTCACTTCCTTAAAAAAATGCATATACATATATATGTGTGTGTGTGTGTGTGTGTGCAGTTTGGTGCTTAATATTATAGTAACAGAGGGGAACACACATCTCCTATACAGTATCTACCATCTCACTGCATGCAGTTTCACAACCATTAGAGGCAGTGTTTTCCATGAAACTTTAAGGCATAAATCATGTTGGTAAAAATCCTTCAAATGGTATTTTTTTTTGGAGGACTGTCTTATCAAAGCAGCCAAAATCAGCTGGTTATGTGAGAGGTTTTAACTTCAAATAATGCTGTTCGAGAGGAAAGTCTCACCACTCTGCTGCTATTTTAGCAATGCCTTAATGGATTAAATTTTTGTCAGGGTAAGACTTTTGCAAAACATGCCTCTTTGTTCATTAAATCTTATGTGTGTGTGTGTGTGTGTGTGTGTGTGTGTGTGTGTGTGTGTGTGTGTGTGTGTGTGTGTGTGTGTGTGTGTGTGTGTGTGTGTGTGTGTGGTGAAAAAATTAGGACACCCAATGAAAGCCTGTGCTTTGTTTTGTTTTTTAACATATTTGGATATATGGATATTTAATATCAATTTAAATAATACTGGGAGATTCAACTAATCATATTATAATGCAAGAAAAATCTGTCTGTGTGTGTGTGTGTGTGTGTTCCACATGTATCTTCCGAACCATTCACTGGACTGGCCTCAGATTTGACACGTGCTGTGGTGAGGTTATGAGGGTGTGCATCCCCAAATTTCAGCCTTTCCGGATATGCAGAAGTTTAGGAGGGGAAATCTTTAATGACGTCCATAGGGGCGCTATGGAGTTAGCTCAGGGAGTAGACAGGCATGGTTACTGTGATGTCATAGATCAAAGGCAGGCATCACCATGGTTACTGTTGCCAGGCAGACGAATCATCAAAGATCAAAGGCAGGTTTCACCATGGTTACTGTTGCCATGGTAACCATGTTAAAGATCAAAGGCAGGCATCATCATGGTTACTGTTGCCATGGAAACAGTAACTCTACGGGCATGGAGAAATACTTGCTTATACTTGGTTTCTACGGGCATGCACGGGTATGCACTAGTATAACTAAACAATCAAAACTGAAGAAAAGACTTTTTAAAATTTTCTGTAAAGTATAATTTTGAAAACATGCAATTTCTGGTGAGGAATAAATGGAGGAAACATTTGCTCTGTAAGTGAAACATGAAGGCCAGACTGGACTTTGCCAAAGAGAACATAGACAAAGACCAGGACTTCTGGAATAATGTTCTTTGGACAGACGAGTCTAAAACTGAATTATTTGGACACCAGAACAGAGGACGTGTTTGGTGTAGACCAAATACAGCATTCCAGGAAAAGAACCTCATACCTCCATGTGAAGCATGGAGGTGGAAGTGTCATGGTTTGGGGATGCTTAGATGCAGCAGGACCTGGCCAGCTCACCATCATAGACTCCACCATGAATATTAGAGGGTGTATCAGAGGGTGCTTGAGGACCACGTGAGATCATCTGTAAAAAAAAATTAAAGCTGAAGCAGAACTGGACCCTGCAACATGACAATGACCCAAAACATACCAGTAAATCCACCAAGGACTGGCTGAAAACTAAGAAATGGAGAGTCCTGGAATGGCCGAGTCAAAGCCCAGATCTTAATCCCATTGAGATGCTGTGTGGTGACTTGAAACGGGCTGTATATGCAAGAAACCCCTCAAACATCTCACAGCTGAAAGAATTCTGAGTTGAGGAGTGGGGCAATTTTTCTTGAGACCGATGTCACCGACTGGTAGATGGCTACAAGAAGCATCTCACTGAAGTTATTTCAGCCAAAGGGGGTAGCACTAGCTATTCGGCAGTAGGATGTCCTAACTTTTTCCTCAGTTAGAATATGCATTTTTGTTGATAAGATAAGATAAGATAAGATAAGATAAGCCTTTATTAGTCCCACAACGGGGAAATTCCAGGATTGCAACAGCACAGGGATAGCAACACTCAGAGCAACAATCAGAAGGCAAGAAAAAAAACAAGCAAGCAAGAGCAGCTAATAAACATATGTACGTATTACTATAAAATATATATATATATACACACACACACAGACACACAGTGCAGAGCATTGTAGCTGGATGGAATAAATATATGAATATATGAACACACAGTGCAGAGCATTGTAGCTAGATGGAATAAATATGTAAATATATAAACACCCACAGTACGGAGCATTGCAGCTAGGTGGAATAAATATGCAAGTATATAAACACACACAGTGCGGAGCAATGTAGCTAGATGGAATAATATGTAGATATATAAATATATAAACACACCCAGTGCTGAGCATTGTAGCTAGATGGAATAAATATGCAAATATATAAACACACACAGTGCAGAGCATTGTTGCTAGATGGAATGAAACAGCATAACCGTCTACTTAGTTATCCTACATGGTATGATTATGTGCCCATACATATTCTCACCCTCCATAGCGACCGGTATGTTCCTAGTTGTATGCCGGAGGGGACCATTGTGTAAGTCTATTGCATCTTTTGCATTCAAAAAACTATTAGTTTGTTACGTCTTTTTGCTATCTCTGCGAGCAGCCCTGCTTAGGTTGTACAGTCTGACAGCCGTTGGTAGGAAGGACCTACGAAACCTCTCGGTTGTGCACCTGGGATGATGTAGTCTGCTGCTAAATGAGCTCCTCAGTGCATTCAGTATGTCCTGCATAGGGTGGAACTCGGACTCCAGCAGAGATGACAGTTTAGCCGCTGTCCTTCTCTCTCCTATCTCCTCCATCGGATCAAGGCGCTGCCCCAGGACAGAGCTAGCTTTCTTAATCAGTTTGTTCAGTCTCTTCCTATCGGCTGCAGTAATGCCACTGCCCCAGCAGACCACTCCAAAAGTGATGGCTGATGCCACCACCGTGTCATAGAATGACTTCAGCAGCGCCCCTTGTACACCAAAAGACCTGAGTCTCCTCAGCAGGAACAGCTTGATATCTTTTGTTTGAGTAAAACAAGGTTAATTTTTTTATTTACCTGCAATTAAATCACTTTTTTTTCCAGAGATAAATAAAAACAAGATTAGACATCAATATGAATAGAATTATTCATCCCACCTCAAAAACCCTGACCACTCAGCTTATCATTGCTTTTGAGTTGTAAATTAAACTGCATAAATAAAGTTCATAAAGTTACTCTGAAGAAAGCAAATGTTACAACTTCCCCACTTCCCTCAGACATTATTACCAGGAGTTATCTTGCTCAGAAACATCCATCCATCCATCCATCTTCTTCCGCTTAATCCTTTATGGGTCGCGGGGGGCTGGAGCCTATCCCAGCATCTTTGGGCGAGAGGCAGAACATAATTGACCTCTGTAGCCACCCAAGTGCAATAATATACAGAAAACATGGCAAAGAGGAGATAGCACTGCACCACTTAGACAGCAGTACATATTGAAGTGATAGATAACACTCATCGTTGTCTGTGATTACCCAGCTGCCCCACTGGGCACAATAAATACTCATAAACCATTCTGTCTACTGTGAAGGATTTGGGAAAATGTAAATTCATATCACTCTATAAGTTCAAGAAATCTCTGTGTGTCTGTCTGTCTTCTTCTTCTTTTAGATTTGACTGGCGGTTGGCAACCAGCTTACAGGTGCATTACCGCCACCTACTCTATCTTCAGACATCACTCTACTCTGTTCCTCTTCTTCTTTTAGATTTGATTGGGGCTTGGCAACCAGCCTATGATGTTCCTATGATCTCTACATGATGTCTATGTAGGCATCACTTATGATCATAGGACTCGCTATGACATCATCGAAGATCAAATGCAGGCATCATAGGACTCGCTATGCCATCATCAAAGATCAAAGGCAGTCATCACTCATCATCATCATCACTTTATATATTATTCAAGAAATCTCGGTCTGTCATGATGTCACAATCATAGGACTCCCTAAAAGATCATAGGACTCGCTATGACATCATCAAATCAAAGGCAGGCATCACTCACGATCATTGGACTCACTATGACATCATCAAAGGTCATAGGATTCGCTATGACACCATCAAAGATCAAAGGCAGGCATCACTGAACGAGTGCTGGCGTGCTTACTTACACCCTTGCTGACACCTGCTTTCTACAGGCATGCAGAAATATTTGCTTAATACTTGCTCATACTTGGTTTCCATGGGCACGCATGGGCATGAGGTATGCACTAGTTAATAAGAATGTTCCCTTTTTGAGGATTTGGATGAATACGGACATTGTCAGCAAAAGAAAATTTGAGCAGTTTGTGAGCCGAGCCTAAATACTGGAGCTAAAGGGGAGAAAATAGGATTATTAGAATGGACAGTCAAAGCATTACAGCAGGACAGTAAAAAGAGAAACAAGATCAGGTACAGTCAGTGCCATCGTCTAGTTGTATGGAGGCCACGAAACTGTTCAGGACACTGAAGTGATTTTTTTCTTTCCTCTTATTTCCAGTGGGCTGAATAGTAAATGTCAGCTATTAATTTCTCTGTGTTATATAGCTGTTTTTAGTGTTGGTGACGTACAGTCTCTTTATTTCTGTCTCTGTCTCTTCTAAAAGAAGAACGGCTCCATCAGAGAGCAGTGGTGGCTCAGAAATACAAGTGCACTGGTCAGATTCTGAATGTTATAGATGCTGTGTTGGTGTGAGGAGTAGACAAAATTTTGGGAAGTATTTAGGTGATATTTTATTCAATTCAAAGAAGTAAAGCACTCTAAAAACAATATGATTTTTTAAATAGCCTTGGAATAAATACAAGATAGAGTGTGAGTCTTGCGAAGTGTTTAAATTCAACAGAAAGAAACAATTTTTCACACATCCATGTCTGAAAATTTTGTATTATCTCTGTGTTTCTGTAAAGTTTTCACCGAAACAAATATGCAAAATGCATGGTCACATTGGTTAAAAGGGTGGCATTAGGAGACTGAAAGTTTTGGGTTTGAACCTCAGTCTGAACTGGAGCTGCATTTAGCACCTCACTCTAGATGTTAGGCTATTTGATGATTCTAAGTCAGCCATATATATGAATGCTCTGGGGAACAGAAGTTTACCTAAATGAACACCTAACAAAAACTAATGCTGAAATAGCACGGCAAGCACAGATGCTGAAAAGACAAAATAAGATACAGGCAACATGGACAAGAAATTGTAGAGTTTGGATCAAACTAAAGGCCCTTTTCCACTAGCCTCACTTAGCCCTACACCGCACCGCTCAGCCCGCTTTAGGCGCTTTTCCATTAGCCCCAGCACCGGTTAGCAAGTACTTTTTTCGTACCTGATCCAGGGCAGGGTCTAACCGGGCTGAGTAGGGCTGAGTAGGGCTGTGATATGACTTTAAGAGACTGGTCGCCGCTGATTGGTCAGGTCGTAACGTCATGAAAGCGACTTTTTCTGCTGAATTTACTCCACGACCGCCATTTGTAATTGTTCAGCCAGTGAACACAGTGCGCCCCTTTAATACGGTATATTATATTAATATACTGTATAATATACTTATATAATAAAATACTCCTAATATTATATATTAGGAGGTGCGCAATTTTCTTTCTATATTAGGCGACGATCGCATCCAGCGCGAGTTGGACGGATCTACTCGAAATGCAGGTGTCCGAGCAGATGGCTTCCCAAGGGCACATCCGTACTGCCAAACAGTGTCGGGAGAAGCTGAAAAAGCTGAAAAGCGATTACAGAGCAGTGAAGGACCACATTGCTCGAAGTTCAGCGGATCGGAAGGAGTGGAAGTGGTTCGCTGAGAGACATTGGGCTCGACACGTCACTGTCACGGTCACGGCCTTGGAAACCGTGGATGGTGAGTGTTGTTTTGATATTGCGCATCTTTTCGCCACTTGATCCTTTCTGTGCCAAGCTCACTGTTTTTAAGAAATAGGAAGGTTGTTAGATTGTGGGTAATGGTTGTTACTGAGGCTTGCGTATTGTTTTGCAGCCAACTGCAGATTCACGCTTGCTTTGTGTTAAGTATTAGCGCGAACAAAACGCTGAATTACGCTTATTGTATTCCGGTTAAAAACTTTAGAGTGTTGTGTACATGTTGCACTTTGGTGTTAAGTTTTAAATTGCGTGCATTTTCTTTCTAGAATCACAGTTCATATCACAGGGGTCCACCTCAGTGGACAGACACAGCGGACTCTCCTGGCGCTGCGTCTGCGTGTGCGTCTGGCTGAGCGCCAGTTGGATCGACTCCCATGTCAGCCACATCACCAGCTCCATCTGGATCACGTTCAAGTGCCGGTAAGGCACAATAACCATGATTTTTTTGGGGGGGTTGAAACAGGTCCAGCAGCGGAAACCAGGGTCGAAAATCCATCCATCCATCCATCCATCTTCTACCGCTTAATCCTTTACAGGTCGCAGGGGGGCTGGAGCCTAACAAGTTATGTACCAAATTGATTAATGCAATTTCCTGTAGCTACATATTAATTAATTGGTTTAAAATGTCTTTTTAAATGTACAAAAAGGTTATTCTTTGGTCTTCACTTATCGGTGTTCCACAACCATTTTTAGGTGTGGTGATTGAAGTGCTGTTGTAACTCCTGTTCTAGACAAACAAAGTGCATGAACTGCCGTTGAAATCAACATGCTTCATTGAAATGCTTCGCGTCAGCTGACTGTATTAACCCATTCAGATTTCTGCGGCCACACTACAAGCAACTAGTTTAAACATTACCCATCCATCCATCCATATTCTTAATCTTAATCCTTTTTAGTTTTGCAGGGGGGCTGCAGCCGAAGACAGCACCCTGCGTGTTGCAAAATCTGCTCTACTGAGGGGCAGCAACATGACAGTTCAGCTTATATACAGCAATGAAGCATAATATAATAGTGACATTCCACCACAGACTTTCACCTGTGTAATTCCATAATATATGTAGTGATCCAGCTTTAACGACCATGCCTTTCTGTCTTTCCATGTAGGCAAGACGAAAACAGACAACTCCCATCGCTGACCTTACATTAGCGATGGCCAACATGCATGACGAAGAGATGCGGCTCTTGGAACGGCAACATGACCAGCGGCAAGAATCAGGAGTACATGCAGCATTTGCGACAGGTGGCCGCAGATGTGCGGGCAGATGCGCATGAAGCCCTGGAGCAGGACGCTGCATTACGAAGGGAAGAGCTCGCAGAGATGTCTTCGCCCAGTCTGTTTTTTTGTTTGTAAATTTTGCTTCTGGAATAAAATTGTATTGTTTGCATCAAAAGTCTGGTTTATCTGTTATGACACCGTATGAGAAAAGCCAATAATTACATACACATTCCATTCTCTGTTCACTCCACATGCTGCTGTTCATCAGGTCAGGTGTATAGCCTTCTAATGGTAATTTAATTTTTAACAACACAACGAAACGTAATGTCTTGGTAGGTTTTTTTTTTTATTTTAAACAAATTTGCAATGCTGAATCCATTTCTCTTGAACGGGTACATTTTTTAGGTTATAAGCAGTTGTACAGGTGTGCTTGAACTTGTAGACACTGCTAAAGGTAAGTACGTGTAAGTTGAATGTTGCATCACCAGTCAAAATTTAATAAATTAAGAAGGAATCTAGCAAAAATTTGGCACTAATAACAGTAGACAAATCGGACAAGGATACACAGCTGTGTTTTTGTTGCACACAACTGTTGTTACCAACAAGTGCAAAATTTATATTCCCTTTTCCCAAAAATTAAAAATCAATTTGTAAGTAAAAGTGGGAGACCTTTACATGGGAAAATATGACATGTATCAGCACATGATTTATAGTTCAATTTGCATTTCCACCTAAGCAAAAGTGGCTTGTTGAGCTGGATTTTTGTGAAGATGGCCTGTGCGGTGTTTCTGCATGTAATTACATACCTGTCAAGTGATACGGTTTCGCCATATTTTAATACGGGGAAAATGCAATTTTAGCAAATACGGGCGTATTGCCATTTCTGTACGCCAAAGAGAAAAATATACGGGAAAAAAAATTGAGAGTGTGGGGAGGAACACGTTGTGTGTGACCCCCACAGCGTACGGGGCTGTCAGAGCGCTCAGCGTGAGCAATTATCACAACAGAAGTGTGGACTATCATCAGGCTGATGGCTTCGCACCTCCTTAACAGATAAGTGTTATGAACAAGAGGACAGGTAGATGGACCATGTACAACATTTTATTTACAAAAAACATTTTTGAAATATGTATGCACATAAATGTGGACAAAATAGACAAGTATTGCATCACAGCATCTCGTATTATATTGTAACGTGCAGCTCGACATGGCGACGTCCCACCGGCAGATTTGAACTCACACCTCCCGCTCCAGAGTCCCGCACTCTACCTGTGTCGCCAATAGGGTCAACCTTTGCAAGCCAAGTAGGGTGCTTATATTGAGTTCGCTACAATATCACCACCCTGCCCCTCTGCTCTCTGTGCCGCTGCCACCACTGGTTCATCTACTGCATCATCCAATGTAGTGTCAAACGTCTCTCCATGACTCTCACACAGATTGTGCAGAGCACAACAAGTCAGCATCATAGATTTAACCAGTTTCATGTCACAGTCATTCCTCTCTCCTTCCTTCTCTCCTCGTCATCAGCCATTTTGTTTGTTGTGGAGGATTTGGTCGCGTGTTTCACGTCACGAGGGTGTGGCGCCGCCTGCTGTTCAACAAATCCCACCCACAGCAGGTGTGCCAGCAGGTGTGCCAGCAGTAGTTGAAAAGCAACTGAGGCTGAACCGAACCGAAGTGAGTAGAGCCGGGTTTTCAACCGGGGCTGAGCGGGGCTAGTGGAAAAGGGCCTTAAATGGAACACCTGAGGAAGCAAAGAGTATAATGATCAGAGATGTTACTGACTTAAATAAATACAGATGAACACTGATTAAGAAAATTAAGAGACAATGATAATCCATATCCACACACACAGCAAGAATAGTTCTTTTGACATACCATGTCAATGTACTTTAAAAAAAAAAATAAATAAACAAAACAAACAAAACTTATGACTGACTTAAGTAGACATCAATTATCCCCAGTTGGAGGAAGTCATTTGACACAGAGTGAGAAAATTCAAACTCTGAAAATATGCCATTACGCTGAACATAAACTACAAGAGATGGAGAATGATATTGATCCTGATAACCACTTTTTCAATAATATTCATAACCATTGTGAATATTACACTGAAAAGCAATTCAAAAGTCAAGTGCAACTAGATGGTAAACTATCAATAATACACTTCAACAGCAGAAGTCTTAACAAAAACTTTCCACAGATTTAGGACTATCTAAAACAGCTAGACAGAAAATTTACAGCTATTGCAGTCTCTGAAACTTGGCTTAATGAAGAGCAGGCTCCCTTGATGGCAATAGAGGGATATCAGATGTTTCATATTAACAGATCTCAAAAAAAGGGTGGTGGTGTTGCACTGTATATTGATGACCTGTATAGGTGTAAGCTTGTAAATGGAATGTCCTTTGCACTACCAGGGATTTTGGAATGTGTTACTGTTGAGATTGACCAAGATAAAACAAAAAAATCTAATTATAAGTTGTATATATAGAACGCCAGGAACTTGCATTGAGACATTCAGAGATAAATTAGTCGAGCTGTACAATAATATTACTAGTAAGGAAATGGTAGTAATTTGTGGAGATTTCAATATTGATCTATTAAATCCATATCAACAAAATGTAATTACAGAGTTCATGAATTCTATGTACAGCATGAGTCTATATCCCACAATAACACATCCCATTAGAATCACAGTTCACACTGCTACATTTATTGACAACCTGTTTGTTAATATTATTGATAAGAAAATAGAAAGTGGATTATTGATAAATGATATAAGTGACCACTTGCCAACCTTTGCACTTATCCATGGCCACACGGGGACCAATACAGAAAAATTTTTAAAATCGTTCAGATACAAATCACAAAATGCAATCAGTTCTTTTAAAGAGGACTTGCTGAAGCAAGACTGGACAGTAGTCTATGTTTCAGATGTAAATGAAGCCTATGACACATTTATAAACATTGTAACCACTCTTTATGAAAAAAATTGTCCATTAGTAAAGAAAAAGCTTAAACATAAATTTGCCGATAAGCCATGGTTAACCAAAGGATTAAAAAAGGCGTGTAAAAAGAAAAATTTATTATATAAAGCTTTCCTAAAGAAAAGGACAAAAGAAGCAGAGCAGCGGTATAAAACATACAAAAATAAGTTAACATATATAATAAGATGTAGTAAAAGAGACTATTACAGTAAAGAACTGGAGAAAAACAGAGACAATATTAAAAATACATGGACAATACTTAACAATATTCTTGGAAATAAAAACAGAAATACAAGCTACCCAACCGATTTTTCAAAAAATAATAAAACGACTCAAGAGTGTGAATGGAGCTTCACCTGCAGATGAATTTAATAACTTTTTTGTTAACACTCGTCCTAATTTGGCTCAAGAAATACCCATTACGGTGCCTACAGGTGATGCAATAAGCAAAAACACTGCTATAAAAGATTCCATTTTCATAAAGAACACAGACGAGAGAGAGGTCATTGAAATTGTTAAATCGTTTAAAAGTAAAACATCTACAGACTGTGATGGTATTGACATGCTCTTAGTCAAAACTATTATTGAATGCTTCGTGAAACTACTGACTTATATCTGTAACCTGTCTCTCCAAACAGGTATATTTCCCAATGCAATGAAAATAGCTAAAGTAATTCTGATATACAAGACGGGTGACAGTGGGGAATTCTCAAACTATAGACCAATTTCACTATTGCCGCAATTTTCCAAGATACTTGAAAAAACATTCTATGAGAGAATTAACAACTTCATACTGAAGAATAATTTATTGTGTGAGCAGCAATATGAGATGAGATGAGATGAGATTCAACTTTATTGTCATTACACATGTATGAATACAAGGTAACGAAACGTGACTTGGCATTTGGGCACGCTCTGCAGAGCGCATCCAAGGCCGGGGCAGCCGCTAGGTGCCAGTCATAGGCCGGGGCAGCCGCTAAGCGCCAGTCATATGGGTTCAGACACAAGGGGACAACTGCATTTGCTCTAATGGAATTTATAGAAAAAATATCAACTGCTGTTGAAAATAAAGAGTATTCAGTTGGGGTATTCCTGGATCTTAAAAAAGCATTTGATGCAGTGGATCATAATTTATTATTAAAGAAACTGCAAAATTGTGGTATTAGGGGGGTAGCACTGTCCTGGTTATGTAGTTACTTAAAGAATAGATATCAGTATGTATATGTTGGTAACAAAAACTCACAGTTACTGAAGGTTATTTGTGGAGTCCCACAAGGTTCAGTTTTGGGGCCATTGTTATTCAATATGTATTTAAATGATATATGTAAAGTTTCAGAAAAAATGGATTTAATATTGTTTGCCGATGACACTAATTTATTATGCAGTGGAAGCAAGTTGTAACAACTTTTGGATACACTCGGAAAGGAATTAGGAAAGCTTAAACTGTGGTTTGATTCAAACAAAATTAACGTTCAATTTAAGTAAGACAAAATTTATAGTTTTTAACAACCATCACAACAACTTACAGTGGGGCAAAAAAGTATTTAGTCAGCCACCAATTTTGCAAGTTCTCCCACTTAAAAGATGAGAGAGGTCTCCAATTTTCATCATAGGTATACCTCAACTATGAGAGACAAAATGAGGGGAAAAAATCCAGAAAATCACACTGAAGGATTTTTAATGAATTAATTGGTAAATTCCTCGGTAAAATAAGTATTTGGTCACCTAAAAACAAGCAAGATTTCTGGCTCTCACAGTCCTGTAACTTCTTCTTTAAGAGGCTCTTCTGTCCTCCACTCGTTACCTGAATTAATGGCACCTGTTTGAACTTGTTTTCAGTATAAAAAACACCTGTCCACAACCTCAAACAGTCAGACTCCAAACTCCACTATGGCCAAGACCAAAGAGCTGTCAAAGGACACCAGAAACAAAATTGTAGACCTGCACCAGGCTGGGAAGACTGAATCTGCAATAGGTAAGCAGCTTGGTGTGAAGAAATCAACTGTGGGAGCAATTATTAGAAAATGGAAGACATACAAGACCACTGATAATCTCCCTCGATCTGGGGCTCCATGCTGGATCTCACCCCGTGAGGTCAAAATGATCACGAGAATGGTGAGCAAAAATCCCAGAACCACATGGGGGGACCTAGTGAATGACCTGCAGAGAGCTGGGACCAAAGTAACAAAGGCTACCATCAGTAACACACTACGCCGCCAGGGACTCAGATCCTGCAGTGCCAGACGTGTCCCCCTGCTTAAGCCAGTACATGTCCAGGCCCGTCTGAAGTTTGCTAGAGAGCATTTGGATGATCCAGAAGAGGATTGGGAGAATGTCATATGGTCAGATAAAACCAAAATAGAACTTTTTGGTAAAAACACAACTTGTCGTGTTTGGAGGAGAAAGAACACCATACCTACTGTGAAGCATGGGGTTGGAAACATCATACTTTGGGGCTGTTTTTCTGCAAAGGGACCAGGACGACTGATCCATGTAAAGGAAAGAATGAATGGGGCCATGTACGTATTGTGAGATTTTGACTGAAAACCTCCTTCCATCAGCAAGGGCATTGAAGATGAAACGTGGCTGGGTCTTTCAGCATGACAATGATCCCAAACACACTGCCCGGGCAACGAAAAAGTGGCTTCGTAAGAAGCATTTCAAGGTCCTGGAGTAGCCTAGCCAGTCTCCAGATCTCAACCCCATAGAAAATCTTTGGAGGGAGTTGAAAGTCCGTGTTGCCCAGCGACAGCCCCAAAACATCACTGCTCTAGAGGAGATCTGCATGGAGGAATGGGCCAAAATACCAGCAACAGTGTGTGAAAACCTTGTGAAGACTTACAGAAAACGTTTGACCTCTGTCATTGCCAACAAAGGGTATATAACAAAGTATTGAGATGAACTTTTGTTATTGACCAAATACTTATTTTACCGAGGAATTTACCAATTAATTCATTAAAAATCCTTCAATGTGATTTTCTGGATTTTTTTTTCTCATTTTGTCTCTCATAGTTGAGGTATACCTATGATGAAAATTGGAGACCTCTCTCATCTTTTAAGTGTGAAAACTTGCACAATTGGTTGCTGACTAAATACTTTTTTGCCCCACTGTAGTGTCTAAACTCAGTGTAAATGGTGTAGAGACTGAAATGGTATCCATCCATCCATCTTCTACTGCTTTTCCGGAGGTCCGGGTTGCGGAGGCAGCAGTTCAAGCAGAGAAGCCCAGACTTCCCTCTCTCCAGCCACCTGCTCCAGCTCTTCAGAGAGGATACCAAGGCGTTCCAAGACCAGCTGGGAGACATAGTCTTTCCACCGAGTCCTGGGTCTGCCCCGGGGTCTCCTCCCAGTGGGACATGTCCAAAACACCTCAAGTGGGAGGCGTCCAGGAGGCATCCTAATCAGATGCCCATACCACCTCAACTGACTCCTTTCAATGTGGAGGAGCAGCGGTTCTACTCTGAGCCTCTCCCGGATGACTGAGCTCCTCACCCTATCTCTGAGGGTGAGTCCAGCAATCCTACGGAGAAAGCTCATTTCATCCGCTTGTATCCGCGATCTTGTTCTTTCGGTCATTACCCAAAGCTCGTGACCATAGGTGAGAGTAGGAACGTAGATTGAGTGGTAAATCGACAGCTTTGCCTTAGAACTAAGCTCCCTCTTCACCACAACAGACCGGTACAACGACCGCATCACTGCAGATGCTGCTCCAATCCGTCTGTCAATCTCTCGCTCCATTCTCCCCTCACTCGTGAACAAGACCCGGTCGAAGATGGTTCCCGTGTTCACCTTCCAGATTGAGCACCGGGGACAGACTTGCTAGGAATTAACCTCTTGAGTGAATTAGGATTCTCCATCAGGGATCCTGAGGGCTCAACGGTGCTGACCGTACACCCCAAGTGGCTTGTCCATTGGCCGGCACTGTTCAGAGGTTTGGGGTGCATAAGGGCATTCCATCACTGCCCACTCATTGATGCTAGTGTGACGCCGAAGATTCAACCACTACGATGGCTTCCCCTGGCCCTGCGGGATGATTTCACGGCAGAGTTGATCAAACTGCTGGAAGCTGGCATAATTGAGAGAGTAGATGCTTCACCTTGGATATCTAATATAGTGGTGGCCAAAAAGAAGTCGAGTGGCATCAGACCATGCATCGACTTTCGGATGGTGAATAAAGCAATCGTCCCGCACAAGTATCGACTGCCAACAATGGAGGAGCTCACGGCGACATTCAGCGGGTCAAAAGTTTTCACAAAGGTGGATCTTCAGCAAAGTTACCTGCAGGTTCCCCTCCACCCCGCCAGCAGAAACCTGACAGCATTCGTGACCCACATGGGGGTACTTAGGTACACCTCAATGCCTTTTGGCTTGAGTTCAGCACCCAGCTACTTCCAGAAGATAATGTCAACGATCTTAGCCGGTTTCAAAGGCATGGTGGCATACCTTGATGACATCGTGGTACATGATACGTCGCAGGAAGAGCACGATGAGCGGTTGGAACAGGTCCTGACAGTGTTACAAGACCACGGAGTAACTCTGAATGGCGAGAAATGCATCTTTGCGGTGAACTCCATAGAGTTTGTGGGGTTCCAGCTGACGGGTGGGGGGCTGCAACCCCGATATTCAAACGTAGAGGCAATCCTGCACCTCCCAGAACCATCGACGCCCGCAAAGCTTTCATCATTTCTGGGCATGGTGAATTTTAATAGGTGTTTTCTCCCCCACTACTCGGAGATGATTGGACCATTCCGAGCTCTGTTGAAAAAAGATGCACCGTGGCAATGGACTCCAGCCTGCTCAGCAGCGGTTGAGAAGTTGAAGCATCAACTCCCCTCCCCTCTGGTGTTGGCCAATTTTGACCCAGAGCGGACGACCACTGTGGCCTGTGACGCGTCTGGCTCTGCGGTGGGGACGGTAATGTCCCAGGTGCAAGGTGGTAAGGAACGCCCGGTGGCGTTTGCATCAAGGTCCCTCTCAGCAGCCGAGCAAAAGTATGCCATGGGGGAGAGAGAGACGTTCGCCTGCATCTGGGTGTGTGAACGGTGGCATATTTATCTCTATGGGCAACATTTTACCCTGAGGACAGACCACCGAGCGCTGACGACACTGCTGGAGACGTCAGGTTTGGGACACAGGCCTCTGAGGATCCACAGGTGGACAGAGCGGCTGAGGGCTTACAATTTCACCACCCAGTTCACTCCGGACAAGGATAATGTAGTGGCAGATCTCCTGTCCCATGCCACGGCTAACTCCATACAATCGGATGACAACGATGTAGATGACCCAACAGAAACAGATCTGGTTAATATGATGCACGGGGCCCTCCAGGACATGGTATCCCTTCAGGAACTCTGGACGTAATCAGAACGAGACCCCGTGCTGTCTCAACTGTGCTAGGTGATGAGGAAGGGTTGGCCCACAAAGGTGAAGGGGGAGTTATCACCCTTCCACTGGGTTAAAGATGAAATGAGCTGTTGGAATGACATGTGCATGGCGAGGGGGCACTGTACACTGATCCCGATGTCTCTGAGGCTGCGGGTCTTGGCAATGCTCCACTAGGGCCACTTGGGCATGGTCAGAGTAAAACAGCGCAGCAGGGATTCAGTTTGGTGGCTGGGTATTGATAAAGACATTGAAGCTATGGTGAAACACTGTGTACCATGTCTGAACAGTGAGAAGACGGGGGGACCACCCCTCCACCCCTGCAGCCGCTGTCGTACTTGGGAGGCTCTTGGAAGCACATACAGCTGGACATCTGTGGTGAACTACATGCAGCACCTCAGAACAGCCAGTTCTTACTCGTGGTCTATGATTTGTTCTCAAAGTGGCCAGAGGTGCTTCCAACCAACTCAGTTACGACGGACGTAGTTACGGGTTTCCTCTCGTCACTGTGTGAAAGGTGGGGGTTCCTGGATGAAATCACAACAGACAATGGCCCACAATTCACCTTGGGGGCAGTTGAGGAGTTTCTGGATGCTAGGGGCGTGAAACACATTAAAACTGTGTTCTACCACCCCCAGGCCAATGGAGGCATTGAACACTTTAACAAGACCCTGAAAAACAGACTGAGGGCTCACTTGCCAGATGACTTCGCATTCTCGGATGGTCTGCAGAGCACATTGCTCCACTACAGGGCAACGACCCATGCCACGACTGGCTGCTCCCCGGCGGCTCTTATGCTGGGACGTGAACTACTCCTGCCCCTGGATCGACTGAGACCACCTATGAAGTCTCCTCCTAGGAAGATATACACTCCACGGGACCAAGTCGCTGAACAACGACATACGATGAAGTGCCAATTTGACAAGAGGCACAAGGCGAGAGACCACAGACTGAAGGTGTCAGATCAGGTGTGGATCAAACCCCCAAATTGCACTCATAAGTTGCAACCATTTTGGACAGGGCCCCTGAAGATCATGAAGCAATGGAGCCAGGAAACTTTCGAACTTGCAGATGGGTCACGGTGGCACTCCAGCAGACTTAGGAAGTCGTCACCGGAACAGAGGACTAAACCTGCGGCTGAACGGCCTGCTGTAGGGTGGGACTTGTTAGACTGGGGTGGTGAGGACCCATAGGTATGGCCAACGGTGCCTGGTGCAGGGTCCCCGCTGAGGAGACGCCCGCCTAGGGTTCGTCAGAGGCTTAGCTACCTGGAGGATTATGTAGTATAGACAACAATAGTTGATGCGTGTTGGGATTCAGCAGCAGAATAATCCGCTCCAACACAATGGGGTGTTCTGGCAGTCTACTCAGATGCCCGTTTGTCTGATTATGGGTTGTTTAATTAGTGTCATGCGGTATAAAAAAAAAAAAAGTGACACTATGTTTAGTTCTGTTTCCAGTTCTGGGGGGGGGAGGGGGGTTCTCTGGCTTTGTGTGTGTGTGAGTGGGGGGGGGGATTTGTTCTGTGGGGCTTGCCGTAGCCTGGCCGAGGGGTTGGGGGGGTATGACGTCAGGCGGGCTACGGCCGGGATATATATTCTGTTGTTAACGCTAATAAAGGGAGTTCAGTGTTCAGCATAATGAGGCTTCCCTCTCATGTTATTCAGACATAACACCATGCAGGGCCAAGACCCTGCAGGCTTTACCTCCAACCAGTGTCTTCAACAGCAGATTCCACAGAATTTCTTCCACTGACTGCTGATCAGTGAAAACACCTGCTGAAGAGACTGGATAGAAGAGAGAACCTGCAGGGTCTTGGCCCTCCATGGCACATGATTGGACACCCATGGGTTAGGGTTTAATGGGATTTAACATTTGAACACAAACTGCTTTATGGTTTATCATATTTTGGCAGACTTACACCAAACCAGAAGTGATTTCTCAAAATGCTGGATTGTTTTTAGAGAGCCCTTCCAATCTTTTAGTATTCGATTTATGTCACTTGGTGACAACCTTCACATATAAAACAAAAGTGGAGGCAGATCTGCAAAAAGTACCAAGGTTTATTGTAAAAATTCCCAGTGCAGTACTAAACTAGAAAAGCACTCGGAGAGCGCAGACCTCCGCCAAGCGGCACAGTTCCCCCCATACAGTGTTTGTGTGTACGTTTTCAGATTCCCTGAGCATGAAAAGATATGAGTAGCAATTGGATTCACAATGATTATTTGTTTATTTCATGGACAGTGCAATAAACAGACAATTAATGAATGACAATCAATGTGATAGTGATAGGATTAGTGGTTCAGTAGTGTAAAATGGGGCTATAAGGGACGGCGGGTTAATAAGGGACACTTTTGTGGGAAAT
Organism: Pholidichthys leucotaenia; assembly: GCA_020510985.1. Taxonomy (NCBI): domain Eukaryota; kingdom Metazoa; phylum Chordata; class Actinopteri; order Cichliformes; family Pholidichthyidae; genus Pholidichthys; species Pholidichthys leucotaenia. The sequence continues at coordinate 325,838,959 of CM035840.1, read as the reverse complement.
GTTTTAAATGTAATTCTGCTTTTTTTATTTTGAGCAGGACGCTGAGTTGTGTTGTTATTGTCAAATATCCATGAATCCTTCATCAAATCTAGGCGGAAGCAAAATTAAAAAAGCAGAATTACATTTAGAAAAGTGTCCCATATTACCCCGCCGTCCCTTATAGCCCCGTTTTACGGTAGTAAAAGCATTGCCTCCTTGGCGGAGGTAATAAACTGAAGTGTTGGTGTGTCCATCTCCTCCACTGAGGAATGCAGATTGGTTAGACAGGTTGCCGTGGGTTTTATATTATATTGGGGTTGCGCTCCGCGGCAAAACAGAATTTAGAGTCTTCCCCGGCAGAGAGGTCGTTTTTACGCAGCGCCTATAGCTGGGCGGGGAATTTGTGGCAAATAATGGGGCAGCGGACAGGTGGCCGTGTCAGGTTTTGCAGCGTGGCGCAAAAACACGCACGCTGGCGGGCCCAGGGCAGCAGTGTTTTCCGCGTGCTTTTGTGCCTAAAACGTTGAAGAACGCGGAGTTTGTGTTGGTCAGACACGACGACCAGCGCAATGTGCGCAGCGCCTATGGCTGGCACAGGCACGCTGGGGATCCGAGGCCAGCAGTGTTTTCCGCATGCTTTTGTGGCTAAAACGTTGAAGAAGGCGGAGTTTGTGTTGGTCAGACACGACGCCCAGCGGCCTCCATTGCGCCTGCGCACATGTTGAAAATGGCCCTATGTCACAGTGTTGAAAAATGCTTTAAAAAAATTCCTGTATCCAGACGGTGAACCGGATCACCCCCAAAATTTAATCAGTTCTTCCTTGTACCATTTCCAACAACGCCTGAAAGTTTCATGCAAATCCGTCCAAGACTTTTTGAGTTATCTTGCTAACCAACAGACAAACAGACAGACAGAGAAACAGACAGACAGACAAACCCTGGCAAAAACATAACCTCCTCCTGGCCTTTTCGGCCTGGCGGAGGTAATAAATACATGTATAGTGCATTGTTGATGCAGAGAATATATATTTATACAGTATCTACATGTATCTATCCAGTAAATCAAGTATTTTCCACGTAACCTTGTGACTGTATTATTTTAATTGCTTTTAATCCTAGATCAAGTTTGTTTTGGCTTAAGATGCATCATAATTGTTAAATATATCTTATTATACCTAACTCAGTACTGTTTACCTGTTGAAATATATATTTTACGGGTAATATAACCTCATAACTACAATATGGCACCTGCCAATCAAGTTTTGGCAGCTGATCACTTTTTGCCATGACACCACCACAGACTCAGTGCTGCTGGAGCAGATACATCCCATGATGTCTCAACAGTCTCTCCGTGATTTTCGCACAGATAAGAGCAGTTTGTTGCACAGGAAGATAAACATTTCTACAGACATTCTGAAGTTCTATAACCACTGAGCGTTTGTGAAGCTGGGGTGACATCAGTGAGAGGCTGCGTTGAACACCCAGACCCAAGGTTTGAAGCGGTAATTTTCCCACAAGAGAGCCATCTGAAACACACACACAGCATACATATTTTAGTACCTAATAGCGATAACTTGCAGGCATTACAATGTAGTACGGTGGACTTAAAGCAAACTAGCATTAGCAATCATTAGCTTACCTTCATATGTGATCTGATTTGTATCCTCACATCTTCGGCTCTATGGCTTCCTAAACGCTCCAGCACTTTTCCAGAGTGTTTTGTCTTGCTGCCTGTCCCCTTCTCTGGATCTCCTTTTTTGCCTTTACTCTGACAAAAAACCAGAGACCGAGGAGTTGCCTTGTAAGCTGCCATGTTGTGTTTTGCTTGTGTCGTGTGTTTTACGTCACGGGAGTTTGGCCTTGTTGTAAAAAAAATCCCACCCACCCCAGGCAGTACTCAGCTGTAATGGAAACAAAAGCGAGCTGAGTCGAGTAAAGCCGAGTCGAAGTGAATAGGGCCAAACAAGTACTAGTGGAAAAGGGCCATAATTGACTAACTGATCCACCTGACTTCTGAAGACTGTCAGAAAAGTGATGAATGCTTGTACATTCTAGCCTGCAGTTACACATTTATGAATGAATGAATCTTTATTTCAGGTAGATTAGATTAAAAAAGATTAAAAAGAAAGGAACAGGAATATTACAAATGGGAAAAAAATCCAACAAGGTCAAATTAAACAATAACTAATCGGATTATACAATTCAACATAAGTTATCCGAAATGGGTGATGACTGAAGCCACAGCTTATATTACCCACCCATGTTCCTTCTAAGAATCCAAAAATAAAATAAAATAAAAGTGATTACAAATTAGAACAAAGCCAAGACAAAACGTGACAAAAAAAACTAAGCAACAGCACAACACAGGCTGGATATGATAATCCTTATATGATTTTACATGTCGTTTTGTATATATGTTTGGAGTATTTCTTCTTTTAGTTTTTGTTTAAATTGCCCAAGCGTTGTACATGATTTTAATTCAGGTCCAAAAGCGTTCCACAGTCTGACTCCTTGCACTGAGACACAGTGTTGCTTGGTGGTAGTTTGGTAGTTCTCAGAATCAGCTTTATTGCCAAGTATATTTACAAGTAAACATACGAGGAATTTGACTTGACATTGGGCGCGCACGTTAGGCGCATCCAATGACGCGGCAGCCATGCAAGGCGCCTGTCATACAGTGGGGGTAAAGAGGGGAAGGGGGGGGGAGGAAAACACAATAGGCAGAGAGAAAAAAATAGTTAATCAGAATAACGCTCGTATAAGCTCATATAAAGCTCAAATGAGCCAAATTTTGATTACAAAGAAAAAAACCCTCTATGCACAATTAGCAGACAATAGATCACACATTAACAAAGCAGGAGAATTGAGAGAGTCAGTGTAGGTATATTTGTGTCAGTTTACGTGTATCAGTCATTCATGTAATGTTGAATGCAGTGTAATGTAGGTGTGCCATTGCTAGTAAACAGCAGAGGGCACCCTCTGGCAACGGATAGATATTATTCAGTCATGTGTTCTATAGTCCAGACACATGATAACGCTGTCCTTGGAGCTCTGTCTGCTGAAACAACAACAATTGTCGAATGTTTGGGTAAGCCACTTCTCCAGCCTTATCTTCATCGAGGAGGAATGTAAACAAGGGCACTAAAACACAAGGTCGAATCTGCACAGTGCACTCAGAGAATAGAATTTCCCTCTCTTCGATTCTGTGCTTCATAATTTCATACAGGCTTGAATCATGCTTTAGATCATTCTCAGGAGAGCACTCAGCGATCCCCAGATGTTATCCACCTACCGAAACATAGGTAAACATGTCCAAGAGAGTCCGTTCTCTCTTCAATGCATGCCAGGTGGTAAATTCCATGTTAATCCTATTTGCCGCTGACAGTCAGTGCTCCCCCCAGCTGAACGAATTGTTGTATTTGTTGAGGGAGCTACGCCGGGGTCCGCATTTGATTAGCTCACCCAAATATAATTTCGATACACCAGGAACTCCAGGGGCCAAACAGAAAATCCTGTGATCATTTCAATCTTCAGTCGAATCACACAGACACATGAATTCCAATGCCATGAGTCATGCTTGGGTTCCCCCTGACCCAATTTTCTTCTTTTAAAGTGGTGACAATCGCATATAAGCCGCTTTTCCAGATCCATAATTTCCATTTGGATTAAGATTCAGCCAGAAGAAGAGCAAAAGACAGACATCGCAAGCAGGGAATAGTAGAGGAGAGGAGAGGAAAGGAAAAGTGACTGCTCTCTCGAGAAGCCGGAAGTGAAGAAGCCTCACTGAAGGTTTTTGAAATATACATGTTCCTCTGAAATGATACTGTTTCTCCTTTATTTCGTCACTTCCTTGTGGTAACGTATCGTCACTTCCTGTTTTGCTGTCTGTCTGTGTGGTTTGCTCTCCTCACTTTCCTGAGCTTTTGGGTTAGCCACTAGCTATGGCTACTAGCTCTCCTTCCTCTCTTCCTCTGGTGTGCTCTCTCTGTCAGATGTTTAGCTACACCTCTGCCTCTTTTAGTGATAACGGTAAATGTAATAAATGTTGTCTTTTTGAGGCACTCGAGGCGAGGCTGTCTGACTTGGAATCCCGGCTCCTCTGCATTGAAACACTGTCTGTGCCAGTTACTCTTGACGGGCGCCCCTTAGCTGCAGCGGAGCTAGCTAGCATAGCTAACCCCGTTAGTGGTCCTCCGACTCTCCTCAGCAGCGAGGAGACTGGGTGGGTGACGATGAGAAGGAAGCCTAGTCGCAAAGCCCCGGTACACCTCCAACCTGTTCACGTTTCTAATCGTTTTTCCCCGCTCAGCGACACACCCGCTGAGGAAAAAACTCTGATCACTGGCGACTCTGTAGTCAGAAACGTGCACCTAGAGACTCCAGCGGCCATGGTCAAATGCATTCCTAGGGCCAGAGCAGGCGACATCGAGTCAAATTTGAAAATGCTGGCTAAAAGTAACTGTAAATACTCCACAATTGTTATTCACGCTGGCATTAGTGACATCCGTCTCCGGCAGTTGGAAGTCACGAAACTTAATGTAGAATCGGTGTGTGACTTTGCAAAAACAATGTCTGCCACTGTTGTATTCTCTGGGCCCCTCCCCAATCTGACCAGTGATGACATGTTTGGCCGCTCGTCATCCTTCAACCGCTGGCTGTCTGTGTGGTGTCCTGCAAATGGCGTGGGCTACATTGACAATTGAAGCTCATTTTGGGGAAAACCTGGTCTTATGAGACGAGACAGCATTCATCCCACTTTGGATGGTGCTTCGCATTTATCTAACAATCTGGCATCTTTTTTTATCCAAATTTCCAAAACCTTGACTACTCAGAGTTGGGACCAGGAAGCAGAGTCGCAGTCTTACACGCCTCTCTGCAGCTCCTCTTCATCCACCACCCCTCAACTTAGCCCCTGTCTTCCCCATCAGAGAATCAGTGTCTGCTCCCTCCAAAGTAAATAAAAATATAATATATAAGCATCCCAAAGTGATAAAGCAAAATATTGGTAAAACTCAAATTAAACATAAAGCCTCTAAATTGAATGATTTGGCCTCTGTTCCTCCTCATAATTTAAAAATTAAATGTGGTTTATTAAATATTAGGTCTCTAACTCCCAAGTCTCTGCTAGTCCCTGATCTGTTAATTGATCGTCAGACTGATTTAATATCCCTTACAGAGACTTGGTTAGGGCAAGAGGATTATGTTGGTTTAAATGAATCAACTCCCTCTGGTTATTTAAACTGTCAAAATCCCAGAAATTCTGGTCGTGGAGGAGGAGTAGCAACAATTTACCATTCCAAATTACTAGTTAATGTAAAGCAAAAAACATGTTATAATTCCTTTGAGGGCCTGGTCCTCAGTATTGGGCACTTTAGCAATTTTAGGTTAAACCCAATTTCATTTGCCATAGTTTATCGTCCCCCATCATCCTACTCAGAATTTTTATCCGAATTTGCTGATTTCTTAGCTGATTTATGTCATGACTCGCCAGTCATCACTGGCTCCTGCTGCGTGCACACCTGTGCCTCATCAGCGGCAGACTACTTAACCCACTCAGCCCTGTGCCTCGGCCTGAAGTCGTCTGTTCCCTTCAGCTCGTCTTCGCCATTGGAACTCCCAGGATCGGCAAGACAATGCTCCAAGTAAGCAACTTACCCTTTTCTCTTCAGTCCTCTCCCCTGTGAACAGGTGGATTCCTCGGCGGCGGACTTCTCCCCTTCGCCACGCCATCCTCATCTTCGCACAAGCTCAGCAGGTCTCTGTCTCCTGGGTACTCCCCTTGCCAACGTCTGCCACCTGCCATAACAAGTAAGCAGCAGTCATTCCTCCAGGCCTGTATAATTGTGGTGCCCGTTACCTTGTCCCTCTGCTCTCTTATTATAGGGTTGCCCGGCTGTACGGTGATCTGCTCTGCTGCCTGCTCACAGAAGTTCTCCCACAAGACATCCACATATCTCACACACGCATCCATTCATACCTGTTTGTTAATAAACGCTGTTAAATCTATTCTGAGCCTGCGTGTGTGTCTCCTGAGCCGAACATTATGTCAATTTAGTGCTGAAATCTGATAGAATAATTATAGTAGGGGACTTTAATATACATGTGGATGTAGATAGTGGCTGCCTTAATGTGGCATTTAATTCAATATTAGACTCGACTGGGTTTTCTCAGAAAGTAGGAAATTCTACTCATTACCTCCACCATACATTGGACCTTGTTCTGACATATGGCATAGAAATAGAAAATCTTGTAGTGTCTCCTCATAACCCTGTACTGTCGGACCATTGTCTGTTAACCTTTGATTTTACTATTTCTGACTATTTGGCTCCTAAAGAAAAATATTATTACAGTAGATGCCTCTCAGATGATGCTGTTACCAAATTTATGCAGATTGTTTCCTCTATGCCATGTGTCAACACAACGGAAATAAGCTATAGACAGCTTGCTCCTTCTGTAATTGATAACATGGCGGATAGTGTTACAGCTTCTCTGCATCAGACTCTAGACTTGGTGGCCCCCTTAAAAAAGAAAAAGTCTAATCAGAGATTTCTAACTCTTTGGTTCAACACAGAAACTCGTAGCTTAAAACAGAAGACTCGTCAATTAGAAAGAAAATGGCGCTCCACTAATTTAGATGAGATCTATTTAGCTTGGAGAAATCATCTTTTAATTTATAAAAAATCTCTTAGAAAAGCTAGAACGAGTTATTATTCTGCATTAATAGAAGAGAAAAAGAATAATCCCAGGTTTCTTTTCAGCACTGTAGCCAGGTTGACAAAGAGTCAGGACTCTGTCAATCCTAGCATTCCCTTAGAGCTTACTAGTCAGGACTTTATGAACTTTTTCAATAATAAAATTTCATCCATCAGAGATAAAATCAATCAGATTCTTCCCACAGTTAACTTAAATACTGTAACTACTACAACTCCTTCAATTGATGTCTGTCTTGATGAGTTTACTCCAATCGACCTTTGTGAGTTAGACAAAATAGATTCCTCATCCAAACCTTCAACTTGTCTTTTAGACCCTATTCCTACCAGGTTATTTACAGAAGTCTTCCCACTTATTGGTAGCTTTATTCTTTGTATAATCAATTCTTCATTAACTTTAGGCTATGTACCACAGGCTTTTAAAATGGCTGTAATTAAACCCTTACTCAAAAAGCCAACGCTAGATCCAGGAGCTTTAGCTAACTATAGACCAATCTCTAATATCCCTTTCATTTCAAAAATCTTAGAAAGAGTTGCTGCTACGCAATTATTTGACCACCTGCAGGGAAATGGTTTACTTAAAGAGTTTCAATCTGGGTTTAGAATCCATCATAGTAATGAAACAGCCTTAGCGAAGGTCACTAACGACCTCCTCATCGCATCTGATAATGGACTGGTTTCTGTACTTGTCCTTTTAGACCTTAGTGCATCTTTTGATACTATCGATCATAATATTCTACTTGATAGATTAGAACACTATGTTGGACTTAATGGAACTTCGTTGCAGTGGTTTAGATCTTATTTATCTGATAGGTTCCAGTTTGTTCATGTAAATAATGAGTTTTCTTTCAACTCAAAGCTTAGTCATGGAGTTCCACAGGGATCTGTGGTAGGCCCTACTCTTTTTAGTTTATATATGCTTCTGTTAGGCAACATTATTAGAAAGCACTGTATACATTTTCATTGTTATGCAGATGACACACAATTATACCTGTCAATGAAGCCAGATGATAGTAATCAATTAGCCAAGTTAGAAGCCTGTCTTAAGGAAATCAAAGCTTGGATGACTTGTAATTTCCTGCTATTAAATTCAGATAAGACTGAAGTCATTCTTGTTGGTCCAAAAAACCTTAGAAATACCTTTCCAAATCAAACTTTCAGTTTGGATGTGGTTACTCTTTCTCTTAATAGCTCTGTGAGGAACCTTGGAATTATTTTTGATCAAGATCTGTCCTTCAATTCACATATTAAATTTGTTTCTAAGACTGCCTTCTATCATTTGCGTAATATTGCCAAGATTAGGAGCATCTTGTCTCAGAGTGATGCTGAGAAACTGATCCACGCTTTTGTTAACTTGAGATTAGATTATTGTAATTCTTTATTATCAGGCTGTCCTAAAACATCTTTAAAAAGTCTTCAGCTGATCCAAAATGCTGCAGCAAGAGTTTTAACAGGTACTAGAAAGAGAGATCATATCTCTCCGGTTCTGGCCTCCCTTCATTGGCTTCCCATAGAGTTTAGAATTAAGTTTAAAATCCTTCTTCTTACTTACAAAGCTCTAAACAATCAGGCTCCTTTTTATTTAAAAGATCTGATACTACCGTATTATCCTAACAGAGCACTACGCTCCCAAAATGCAGGATTACTTGTAATACCTGGAATCTCCAAAAGTACAATGGGAGGCAGAGCCTTCAGTTATCAAGCTCCCCTCCTGTGGAACCAGCTGCCAATCTGGATTCGGGAGTCAGACTCGATCTCTGTTTTTAAGAATAGGGCTAAAACCTACCTTTTTGATATAGCCTACAATTAGGGAGGGATCACGTGTTTCTGAACCCTCCCTTAGTTATGCTGCTAATAGGTTTAGTCAGCCGGGGGACCTCCAATAATGCACTGGGCCTCACTCCTTTCTTCACTCTCAATGAAATTTTTTTTTTGCTGGTCATTAACATCTGTTTGTTCTCTCCCATAGATTGAGTCCCCATTGTGCTGTTTGCTCTCTACATGTCTGTTCTTTTCATCTTCTCTGTCCCCTCACCTCCCAGCCAGTCGTAGCAGATGACTGCCCCTCCCTGAGCCTGGTTCTGCTGGAGGTTTCTTCCTGTTAAAAGGGAGTTTTTCCTCTCCACCGTCGCCAAGTGCTTGCTCACAGGGGATCGCCTGATTGCTGGGGTCTTTCTGCAACTGTGGGGGTTCCCCCTACAGTTGATAGTGCTATGAGATGACTGTTGTGAAATGGCGCTATATAAATAAAGTTGAATTGAATTGAATTGAACTTATTTGTAACAACTTGTGGGTATTTGTGGGCAGTGACAGATTCTTTGCTTTAAACATTATTACTGCAGTTTTAAAATCAACCAGATCTTTCAACCTGAGAGCTTTTAATTTAAGAAAAAGTGGGTTTGTTGATTCCCTGTAAGCAGCTTTGTTTATTATTCTAATAGCTCTCTTCTGAAGCATAAAGACTGGATGTATGTTTGTTTTATATGTATTTCCCCATACTTCAGTACAATATGTCATGTATGGGAGTATTAATGAATGATACAAAGCATATAGTGTGGGTTGATTCAGCAAATATTTCACTCTGTGTAGTATTGTAATTGATTTGGATATTTTACCTTTAATATAATTAATATGTGACTTCCAACACAGTTTATTATCAATTATTACTTCAAGGAATTTAATTTTGGATACCCTTTCAATCTGTACACCATTTACACTGAGTTTAGACCAGGGGTGGGCAGTGAGGGCCATTCCACTGCAGGTTTTTTGTTCCACCCAGTCTCTTCAGCAGACGTGCGCTCTGATCAGCTTCAAGGATTGCTAATCATTGAAAACACCTGCTGAAGAGACTGGGTGGAACAGAAAACCTGCAATAGAATGGCCCTCCATGGCACATGATTGCCCACCCCTGGTTTAGACACTGAGTTGTTGTGATGGTTGTTAAAAATTATAAATTTTGTCTTACTTAAATTGAACGTTAATTTGTTTGAACCAAACCACAGTTTGAGCTTTCCTAATTCCTTTCCGAGTATATCCAAAAGTTGTTCCAAATTGCTTCCACTGCATAATAAATTAGTGTCATCTGCAAACAGTATTAAATCCATTTTTTCCGAAACTTTACATATATCATTTATATAGATAGATAGATAGATGTACTTTATTGATCCCAAACTGGGAAATTACAGTGTAACAGCAGCATGACAGTTGACAGCCAAACAACAGAAACACACACGACAGACAAAGGGATTACCCATGGAAAGTAAAAAAGAAACTAACACGACAATAGAACCTATATACATCATAGCTTAATATATGATGATGACCCGTATAACACATGAATCATCCCATTGCACAAAGAAGGACTATCAGGAGCAGAGTGAAATGTGAGGTACCAGTTAGTCTGTAAGGTGCAGTGTGGCAGCATAGCTATGACCAGAATACAACATCATAGTGAGTTATTGTACAGTGAAATTGCATGTGGCAGGAAAGATTTCCTGTACCTGGCCGTTCGACAATGAAGCTGTAGTAGTCTACTGGAGAAAGTGCTTCGCTGCCTACCTAGTGTGTGGTGGAGGGGGTGATCAGGATTGTTCATGATGGATCGCAGTTTATTTAGTGTTCTCCTCTCCACCACTGTCTCAAAGGTCTCCGGTCTGAGACCAATTACAGAGCCAGCCCTCTTGATAATCTTGTCAAGTCTGTTGGTATCTCTGGCCCTGATACTGCTACCCCAACAGACCGCAGCAAAAAAGATGGCGCTGGTGACAACAGTCTGTAGAAAAGCTCCAGCATCCTGCTGCACACGTTGAAGGAACTCAGTTTTCTCAGGAAATAGAGTCTGCTCATCCCCTTCTTGTGCGCAGCATTTATATACATATTGAATAACAATGGCCCCAAAACTGAACCCTGTGGGACTCCGCAAGTAACCTTCAGTAACTGTGAGTTTTTGCTACCAACACATACATACTGATATTTGTTCTTTAAGTAACTACATAATACCATAATACTAATACCATAATACCCCAATACCATAATTTTAAGATAAGATAAGATAAGATAAGCCTTTATTAGTCCCACAACGGGGAAATTCCAGGATTGCAACAGCACAGGGATAGCAACACTCAGAGCAACAATCAGAAGGCAAGAAAACAAAAAACAAGCAAGCAAGAGCAGCTAATATACATATGTACATATTACTATAAAATAGATATATACACACACACAGACACACAGTGCAGAGCATTGTAGCTGGATGGAATAAATATATGAATATATAAACACAGTGCGGAGCATTGTAGCTAGATGGAATAAATATGTAAATATATAAACACACACAGTGGGGCACAATGTAGCTAGATGGAATAATATGTAGATATATAAACACACAGTGCGGAGCATTGTAGCTAGATGGAATAAATATATAGATATATAAATATAAACACACCCAGTGCGGAGCATTGTAGCTAGATGGAATAAATATGTAAATATACGTATAAACACACACAGTGCAGAGCATTGTTGCTGGATGGGATGAAACAGCACAACCGTCTACTTAGTTATCCTACATGGTATGATTATGTGCCCATACATATTCTCACTCTCCATAGCGACCGGTATTTTCCTAGTTGTATGCCGGAGGGGACCATTGTGTAAGTCTATTGCATCTTTTGCATTCAAAAAACTATTAGTTTGTTACGTCTTTCTGCTATCTCTGCGAGCAGCCCTGCTTAGGTTGTACAGTCTGACAGCCGTTGGTAGGAAGGACCTGCGAAACCTCTCGGTTGTGCACCTGGGATGATGTAGTCTGCTGCTAAATGAGCTCCTCAGTGCATTCAGTATGTCCTGCATAGGGTGGAACTCGGACTCCAGCAGAGATGACAGTTTAGCCACCGTCCTTCTCTCTCCTATCTCCTCCGCCGGATCAAGGCACTGCCCCAGGACAGAGCTATCTTTCTTGATCAGTTTGTTCAGTCTCTTCCTATCGGCTGCAGTAATGCCACTGCCCCAGCAGACCACTCCAAAAGTGATGGCTGATGCCACCACCGTGTCATAGAATGTCTTCAGCAGCGCCCCTTGTACACCAAAAGACCTGAGTCTCCTCAGCAGGAACAGCCTGCGCTGTCCCTTCTTGTAGAGTGTGTCAGTATTGTGTGACCAGTCTAGTTTATTGTTCAGATGAATACCCAGGTACTTATAGGATGTCACCATCTCGATGTCTGTTCCCTGTATATTTACTGGTGCTGTGAGGGGTTGTCCTTGCCTGCGGCAGTCCACCACCAGCTCCTTAGTTTTCCTCGCGTTGATCTGGAGGCAGTTCCAATGGCACCAGTCCACGAAGTCCTGGATAAGCCCTCTGTACTCAGCTTCATCTCCATTGGAGATGAGGCCAACGATCGCAGAGTCATCAGAGAACTTCTGTAGATGGCAGTGTGTTGTGTTGTGTGAGAAGTCCGCAGTATAAAGAGTGAACAGGAAGGGAGCCAACACCGTTCCCTGGGGGGCCCCCGTGCTACTGATGATTGTGTTGGACACACAGTCCCGGGTTCTCACAAACTGAGGCCGGTTCGTGAGGTAGTCCAGGATCCATGATGACAGGTGCTGGTCCACCCCTGCGCGCAGCAGCTTGTCCTTCAGGATCATCGGTTGGATGGTGTTGAAAGCACTGGAGAAGTCAAAGAACATGATCCTCACCATATTCCCGGGCTTCTCCAGGTGGGACAGAGAACGGTGAAGGAGGAAGATCACCACATCCTCCACCCCAATGCCATGCTGGTAGGCGAACTGGAGTGGATCCATCGCTGGTTCCACCAGGGGGCGGAGGTGAGCAAGGAGCAGTCTCTCCAGGGTCTTCATCAAGTGGGATGTCAAGCCCACCGGTCTGTAGCTGTTCAGGTCTTTGGGGTGGGAAGTTTTTGGTACAGGTACCACACAAGATGTTTTCCACAGCTGTGGTACCCTCCCCAGTTTCAGGCTCAGGTTGAAGATATACGTCACAATCCCACACAGCTGGTCTGCACAGGACTTGAGGAGCTTTGCGCTGATGCCGTCCGGTCCCGACGCCTTCCTCGCCTTGATCTTCCTCAGCTCCGTCCTCACCTGGGTCCTGGTCAGGGTCAGGATGGGGGGCTGTGTGTTGGGAGTGGGGGGGTGTTGGTGGAGTGGGGAGTGGGCAGCAGGACTTGATTTCTTTAGAGGCAGCAGTGGTTGTTGTGCAGTCAGGGGGGAGGGTGGTTGGTCAAACCTATTGAAAAACTGATTCAGGTTGTTCGCCCACTCCCTGCCCCCCGTGGCCTGGGGGGAGGTATTCTGGAGCCCCGAGATGGTTTTGAGGTTTCTCCAGACCCCGCTGATGTAGCTCTGTTGCAGCTTGTCCTCCATCTTCTTCCTGAAGCTGTCCTTGCCTACTCTGATCTTTCTCCTCAGCTCCCTCTGTACGGACTTCAGCATCTCCCTATTCCCCGACCTGAAGATCCTCTTCTTCTCTCTCAGAAGTGTTTTTATCTCAGGGTTGATCCAGGGTTTGTTGTTTGAGTGATGCCGTATGGTCTTGGTGGGAACGGATTTGTCCACACAGAAGCTGAGGTAGTCCGTGAAGGTGTGAGTGAGGCCATTGATGTCCTCACCATGTGGATCGCAGAGCTGCTTCCAGGCAGTGGCTTCAAAACAGCCCTTTAGAGTGTCCATTGTCTCCTCAGACCATAACTCCACAGTGTGCATGGCCGGAGGTTGTCTGTGCACTAGGGGTTTGTACACCGGCCGGAGATGAACCAAGTTGCGATCCGATCTCCCGAGTGGGGGGAGTTGTGATGAGGTGTACGCCTCCTTAGTGTTTGTGTAGAATAAGTCCAGTGTTTTATTGTCTCTAGTGTGGCATGTGACATACTGGGTGAACGTGGGTAGAATGGGAGATAGTGAAACATGGTTGAAATCGCCTGAGATGAGGAGAAGAGCATCTGGGTGTTCTGTCTGCAGCCTGCTGGTTACTGAATGGGTGACGTCACGCGCTGTCCCAGCGTTCGCCGTCGGATTTGCATAAACAACAATGCAGATCACGTGTGAGTGTTCTCTCGGGAGATATATAGACCTCATGCTAACAGCTAGCAACTCAATGTCTTTGCTGCAGTGTCGTTGTTTAACAGTGATATGTCCCGGTCTGCACCAGTTGTTGTTAACATACATTATCACTCCACCGCCCCTTGCTTTGCCACTGTCTGGTGTTCGGTCTGCCCGTATCATGTGAAAACCCTCCAGCTCAATGTTAGCAATTTTGTAGTTTCTTTAACAATAATTTATCATCCACTGTATCAAATGCTTTTTTAAGATCCAGGAATACCCCAACTGAATACTCTTTACTTTCTACAGCAGTTGATATTTTTTCTATAAATTCCATTAGAGCAAATGCAGTTGTCCTTTTGTGTCTGAACCCATATTGCTGCTCACACAATAAATTATTCTTCATTGTAAAATTGTCAATTCTCTCACAGAATATTTTTTCAAGAATATTTTTTATACACATTGAATAATTTACGATTAGATACAGTAGTCACTATTTAGTTATAATCTTGTGCTTAGTTCCATTCTCTGCTTCCTTATTACTCTAGATAGAACATCAGCTTTGTTTAGACAATATAGCAGCCTTACCACTAAAGATATACTTTACAAGAGCAAACAAACCCCCCAACCTCGACATCAAGAGGACAAATGTGTCTTTCCTCTCCTTCCTCTGCTGTCAAAACTTTTGACTCAGAAATCAGGAGCTTTGAAATCTTTTTCAGTCGGACAGACGACATGTTCCCAGCTAGGTGTGTCTATCACACATTCAAGTTTCAATCAACTCCCCATGCGCCGACGCCCTCCACCCCTTTTCTTCTCTTTTGAGTAGGACAAACCTCAGCAGGGAGAACATGAGGAGTAATGAGGTGAAACCGAGTTCATTTTTGTGAGACGAGAAAGCAGTGTGAAACTGCAAACTCTTTAGGATGCTTTTAAATAGCAAAGAAAAAAGATGAAGTTGAGGGAAAAAATAAAAGTGAGAATGACATGCACAGACATCCAGATGATTGGTGTGGTCTTTGTCTGCAGCACTGCTCCATTAAATATGACTTTTCTCTGAGGTCAAAGTAAAATGAATGTCATTAGTTTTGCATCTGTAGTTTACCTATCACCTTCTCTTCCCTCTGCATTCATACCTTTCCAGCTCTGGCACTGCAGGGTCCTGTGTTGCTATAACAATGTGCTCAATCGAACCCCTCACAGGAGATTTCTGCTGTCCCTTACCCTTGCCTTTCACTCATGTAAGTTTGCAGGATACATTTTACTATGTACCTCTGAGTATTTTTTTTTTATTTCTCTGATTTAAAAACAAGAAAAGGTTAGAAATGTGCTTTTTTGTACTGTAATGAATTAATCTCACTAGAATCATCTTTGGTCATTTTAGTAAATTTATGATTTTATTTTATTAAGAGATGGGTGCTGATATTGTTTTTGTTATGACCTATTAAACTAAAACTCTAGGTGGATATGCAGTCAGTGCATGTCTCATGGGTGTCATGTTTAGTGTTTGAGCAGCTCATGAGCAGAATGCAACACCAGAGAATAACACTCAAAACACTGGAGGCAAGTTTAAACAGTTTATTAAATTTCAAAAAGAGGAGCACAGCTAGGGAAAATGTCACTCGACAGAGGAAAGCAGCCTGTGGGGAGAGAGACAAGAGTTGTAAGCAGGAGAAGGGTGACATGGAATTGGATAATGCAAATTTGCCACTTACGTGAGCCGAGTAGACGGCCCGACAGAAAAAACCCAGCGTGAATAGACGAACCAGCAGGATGATGCTGGTGGGAAGTGGAGAGGAGATGAGCTGGGGAGTGCCTGACCGGGTGGAGGTTAACAGCTGCAGCGGGTTGAGGATGATGGGACAGGTGAGAGCACAACGATCCTCAGAGATGCACCGCACAGATGGCAGCAACCTGAAAGAGAAGGGAGAGAACAAGAGGGTGAATGGCAAGAATTCACCGTAAATTTAAGTTTACTTAGCTTATTTGTTGTTTAAGGTAGTATACCCAATGAGAAGTTGAAGATCAGATCCATATAAGCACTGGCGAGGCAGAGGTGGCCGGTGCATCTAATCTCCCAGGTGTGCTGATTGCTTGAAGTGCAGGAGGATCAGGAAGGAGGGGGCGAGCGCTCACCAGAATATGACAGTGCCCCCCCTTCCCCAAGGAGCGCCTCCTGGCGGTCCACCGGGCTTGTTCGGATGGGCTCGATGGCAGGTCCGGACCATTCCTTTGTCGTGGAAATGTGACTTTGGAATCTACAATCTTTCTTCAAGGCCGTAGCCCTCCCAGTGGACAAAATACTGCAGGCCCCGGCCCCGATGGCAGACATCCAGAATCCTTTGGACAGTGCAGGTGGTCTGGCCGTCGAGGGTACGAGGAGGAGGAGGCGGCTTGGGGGGGTGCAGAGAGGACTGGCAGAGAGAGGTTTGATGCAGAAGTCATGGAAAGTTGGGTGCACTCGGAGAGTCCATGGAAGCTGAAGGCGGACTGTAGCGTCATTGATGATCTTGCTGATGGCATACAGACCGAAGAAGCGGGGTGAGAGTTTCCTGGAGTCCGTCTTGAGTGGTATTTGGTCCGCCGATAACCACACGCGCTGCCCAACCACATACTTAGGAGCTGGGATCCGCTTCCGGTCACCATACTGGCAGTTGCACTCCGAAGAGCAGAGAAGGGCGGCCTGGGTGGCCCTCCAGAGCCAGCGGCAGCAGCGTGCATGAGCCCCCACGGACAGCACCGTGACCTCCATCTCCGCCATGGGTAACAGTGGGGGGGGGGAGTGTACCCTATAGAGGCCTCGAATGGGGTAAGCCCCATGGCAGAGGAAATGGCTGAGTTATGGGCGTACTCCACTCAGGTCAAGTGCGTGCTCCAGGTTGAGGGGTTCTCGGCTGCCATGCATCTGAGGGTTGCCTCCAAGGACTGGTTGGTGCTCTCAGCTTCCCCATTGCTCTAAGGATGGCAACCTAAAGTAAGGCTGACTGAGGTTCCAAGTGTCCGGCAGATTGACCTCCAAACCTGGGATGTGAATTGTGGACCCCTGTCTGACACTATGTTCATAGGAATGCCATGCAGGCGTATGACATGGGTAGTGATGAGGTCAGCTGTTTCAGAGGCGGAGGGTAGCTTGGGGAGGGGAACCAGGTAGATAGCCTTAGAGAACCGGTCGGCGATGGTGAGAATGACTCTGTCTTGCCATGGGAGAGGGGAAGTCCACTGTAGCGATATGTGATTCATAATTATGATCAGGTATAAAGATTATTTAATTTGTATTAATGTATCGGGACCTGAGATTTACTCCGGGTCCACACACACAGAAAAGGTTGATAGTAAACACTCGTAGGGGCACCTTGTTTCTTGGTGAACAATTCATTCATTAATTTCACTTTATACCTGTTTAATCGCTCAACAAATTAATTAATAATCAGTCTCAAAATATTAGTGAATTCGATACTGGGGCTTCGAAACCAGACTCAGAATGGAATAAATTCCCAACAACTTCTCTCATTTTTACAGATTTATTTAAATGAAATGATGATTAAAGGACATTGAAATGATTTGCATTAACCATCACATTAAACTTGTAACTGAGGATAGAGTAACAATGTGAGCATTTGCAGAACCAGGGTGAAGATGTAAGCTGAATTTAGATCAGTTTGAAGTTGATGGATTATGAAAAACTGAACGCAAATTTATGGGGAAAATTAAACTAATTATATGGAAAATTCTGGATTACTCTTAAGAAAATGAAAACGGAATTTTAATGAAAAGAACAGTTGTAGAAGAGCTTGAAATGATGAGGCGATTTGATATATAAACCAAAGTTTATTTATCAGCTCTCCTAACAAGTCTCATTCTAGTGCAGAGGTAGCAGAAGGAAAAGAGACCGAATATCTCCAGCTCACTGACTTTATACTTGCACATAACAAAAGACATGCATAACAAAGGCTGACATCCCTCATTATCTTAATCCCCCCATTGTCTTGGTATTTCCTCTCCTCGCCCAGGGGGTGAGGGTAGCTCTTCCGGTCTCCACCGCAGTGTCTGGGAACGTCTTTGTTCTTCACTTGGCGGTTGAGAGCCTTTGTCCTTTCAGAGGTGTGAAGTTGCTTTACATATGTAATTACCAAACATTTCCACATGCTTCAACATATATAGGTTATGGAATATATGATGAATGTCTGTGGTGAACTCTGAAATCGCAGCCAGCTGTCTTTGTTGCCTGCCTGACCATGGTTCTGAAATTTTAGCCATAGCAAAGGTGAGCGGTTTATGGTCTACAAAAGCCGTGAAACTCCGCCCTTCTAACCAGAACTGGAAGTGGCGGATGGATAAATGAAGCGCTAGCAGCTCCCTGTCAAAAGTGCTGTATTTACGCTCAGTTTGGTTTAGCGATTTGCTAAAGAATGCTAAAGGTTGCCAGATCCCGCTGACATGTTGTTCTACAACTGCCCCTATAGCCAGGTCCGAAGCGTCTGTGGTTAGCGCGATGCGGGCCGAGGGATCTGGGTGAACTAACAATGTGGCGTTAGCTAGAGCGCTCTTTACTTCCGCGAAGGCGTGTTCGCGCTCCGGGGTCCATTCGACCGCGTTGGAAGCTTTCTTTTTTTTGAGCGCGTCATATAGGGGCTGCATGAGCTGAGCTGCGTGGGGGAGGAAACGGTTGTAAAAATGAACCATTCCTAAAAATTCTTGTAGCGATTTGACCGTCTGTGGCCGTGGGAAACTTTTTATCGCGTGAACTTTGTCTGGAAGCGGAACTGCCCCATTCGGAGAGACTTTGTGTCCTAAAAAATCAATTTGTGTCACGCCGAATTTGCATTTGGCTGGATTGATTATTAGCCCGTGCTCTTCTAGTCTCTGAAAAACCGTAGTGAGGTGCTGCTCGTGTTCGTCCTCAGACGAGCTGGCTACCAGCATGTCGTCGAGGTAGACGAAGACAAAAGGAAGGTCGCGTAAGACCGCGTCCATCATTCGTTGAAAAGTTTGAGCAGCACCTTTGAGGCCGAAAGGCATTCGCAGAAATTCAAAAAGGCCGAAAGGGGTTATTACAGCTGTTTTAGGAATGTCCTCCGCTCGGACTGGGACTTGATGATAACTGCGGACTAAGTCTATTTTTGAAAAAATGCGCGCACCTGCCAGATGTAGTGAAAAATCTTGAATGTGAGGAATTGGGTAGCGGTCATGTGCTGTAGCATTGTTTAATCTGCGGTAATCTCCGCATGGTCTCCAAGAACCGTCGGATTTCTGAACCATGTGAAGTGGTGAGGCCCAAGGGCTCTTCGAGCGTCTAACAATGCCCAATTTTTCAAGGGTCGTAAACTCGTCCCGTGCTATGTTGAGCTTGGCCGCGTCTAAGCGGCGAGCTTTGGCAAATACGGGTGGGCCCGTTGTGGGAATAAAGTGTTCAACCCCGTGTTTAGCCACAGTGGCTGAGAATTTGGGAATTGTGAGTGCTGGAAATTGGGTGAGGAGTTGCTCAAACTTACCTCCTGCCGTGGTGACGTTAGCCTGCACAGGTGGTGGAGAAACTCGAGCTGAGCATGGAATAGAAGCAAAGGACAGTGCATTAACCAAGCACCTATTTGCTAGATCCACTAATAACCCATGTGCACACAAAAAATCTGCGCCTAACAAGTTAAAACTCACCGCCGCTACAACAAATGTCCGTCTGTAGTTGCGGCCGTGGATGTGGAGGTGCAGGCTCTTTTCGCCGAAAGTGTCGATGTTAGAGCCGTTGGCTGCCACCGCTCCGTTGCCCCGGGTGCCCATGGCTCGATCTGCGTGGGAGGGCGTGACGAAACTCAGCTGAGCTCCTGTGTCGATGAGGAACTGCTTGCCGGTGTGTCCATCCGTCACATACAACAGCTTATTCTTCTCGCCGAGAACCGCTGCCGTTAACGGCTCTCGGCTTTGGCGTTTAAATTTGCAGGGGGGAACACATTTGTGAGCCTTCTCGGCGAAACGGTGGTGATAATAACAGACGTCGCTCCGTCTGTTACGTTTTGGCCGTGTCGCTGTCACCGCGGGCTGGATCTGCTCAGTGGGTTGTGGCTCTTCGTGGTTCTGGGCATCAGCGTTGAGGTCTGCGGATGCTGCTGTGGGTGTCTGCTCCTTGCAGGCGTTGACGAGCCGTTGAGCTTCGTTGGCGAGCACGCGGAAGTCTTGCTGGGTGCTGCATCTCATGTTGGCGAGTGTCCCTCTCATGTGTGGCGGCAGCGTGCTGAGGAATATAAATTGGAGGAGGAAGTTGTCATTGTCTTCTTCTTTAAGCTGCAGTAAATCCTCCATGAGGGCTTTAGGTTTGCACCCTCTGTGGCCGTAGACTGCCACGATCTTCTCGGCTCTCTCTTCAGCTGAGGGGACGTAATTTGCCACGATGGTTGCTTTTAGCGTTTCATATTTGTCTTGGGCCGGCGGCCGCCGGATCATGCTCCGCACACATCTCGAAGTGGCGGCGTCGAGTTTGGAGACGATATGATAGAATTTGGTATCATCAGCCGTGATGCCCGCCAGTGTAAACTGGGCTTCAGCTTGCTGAAACCACGAGGCGGGATCTTCTTGCCAGAAGTCTGGCAGCTTGACAGCGATGGCATTCGTGTATACCATCACTGCTGTGTCCGCAGGGTGAGAGTGCCTTGCTTCGGCTCTCACAGCGGTGCTGGTGCTCGGTTGAGCCCTCTCAATCCCTTCTGCTGGGGGGGAAAGACGTCCATCTCTTCCCCTGTCTGCGTGGGCGCTGGCATCTGCCTGGGTCGCCACGGATGAGTCGATTGCAGGGGAACACCTCAGGTCCATACTCGCGTCAGGGGTCACCGGTGTAGAAGAGCTTGAAATGATGAGGCGATTTGATATATAAACCAAAGTTTATTTATCAGCTCTCCTAACAAGTCTCATTCTAGTGCAGAGGTAGCAGAAGGAAAAGAGACCGAATATCTCCGGCTCACTGACTTTATACTTGCACATAACAAAAGACATGCATAACAAAGGCTGACATCCCTCATTATCTTAATCCCCCCATTGTCTTGGTATTTCCTCTCCTCGCCCAGGGGGTGAGGGTAGCTCCTCCGGTCTCCACCGCAGTGTCTGGGAACGTTTTTGTTCTTCACTTGGCGGTTGAGAGCCTTTGTCCTTCCAGAGGTGTGAAGTTGCTTTACATATGTAATTACCAAACATTTCCACATGCTTCAACATATGTAGGTTATGGAATATATGATTAATATAGCCCACACAGTCATATTAATTGTTCTTTAATTCTGTATCTGGTCAGAGTTATAAACTAGCTTTAACTGAGACAAATCATGGCATAGTTCAAGGGATGGACATCAGACAACAGATGAAACAGAAATCTAGCTCACTTGAATTCTGGTGTGTCGCTGTGGTGTTGGGGTCCTCGTGGGCTTCAAGCCGGGTCCTTAGCTGAAGCTCTATTTGCAGATTAACAAGAAATATCTGCCAGCGGATATTTCCTTACCAGGAACAAACAGTAGGTAGCTGAAGTTCAGCTAAGATGATGGCTGCTGCTGCCGCGTCATATGCCATACGGAAAACTCAAGGATTTTTCAGCAGCATTCTCGAGCCCGGATATACTGTAAATGGGATTGAGTTTCAAAGGCTGATTACAGTCACAGAATTTGAGGGGCAAGTTAAAAATAACTAAATACAAGCCACAAATGACTGGAGGTCTTCTGACGTTGTGGAATTCAGAATAGCTTCCATTATGGAGGCGAAGGATCATTCAGTAAGTCCTTAAAAAAAAAAAAAAAAAAACACATGGTGAGTTAAAGAAAGTTTGAAAGAAGAAAAATAGAGAAATGGCTAGGAACAGGAGTTTTAACTCCAAATCAAGATTTGAGCTCAGGAAAGAAAGAATTAATTCCTAGACGTTTAAAGAAAAACATTAAAATACACAGAGGTTTACACAAACACAATACCCCATGTTCTCTGCTCTGAAGTGCTCTGGTCTGCAGTCTGTAGCGTTTTGCAGTCCTCTGAAACTTTTTTTTGCAGGAGGGCATCTCCCTCTTTATAACTGCAAATAAGTTTCCCACCGTTAGGGTGATTGACATAAGCCCAAGCCAATAGTCTTCCTTCATGGCTGGATTTTATGAACTTTAGTCCAATGAACAAACAGTCTTTTGTTTGTAAGGAACCAATGGAATGAAAGACCTGTAACTCAGCATTGTGCTGGGTGGTGATTGGCTGATACCGGTCCTCACAGAATGACACACACATTCTAAAACTGAAGATTCATCAATATACTTATGTATAAAAATCTAACCTATTTCAGTGATTCATGCAACTTTATAACTAGTGCTTTTAAATTAACATACAAGAATAAAACATTCATTTAAACATTTTAACACGCACTTATTTAAAATCAAGGATTAATATATTCTTTCAAACCCATTATTGATTGTCCACAGAATATCAAAGTCCCACAGAGGTAGTGATCTTCAACAAATGGTGTCCTTAGAATTGTCCTGAGAAATGAAGCTTGAAGAAAGAGTTAATTTCAGTTCATAACTTGTACAGTCAAAGTGAGCGTCTACTCCAGAGACGTCCACCATGGGTAGTGTCGAGCTGTGGCTATTTTGTAGTGACCATATGATGCACTCAAAAATGTCTGTTCTTTGTCACAGGGGTTTAGAAGATGTCAACCATTTTATTAGCCAATAAAACGGTTTGGAGTAAGAGCGTTTCCAGTTTATTTATGATCTGAGTTAATACATTGAGAGCATTCCTTAGGTTTGCTTAACAAGGGAATGTTGGTTCAGCTGTTGCCCTGTGATGAAAAAGCAATTCTTGACTGGCCTTTTCCTTGATGAAACAATGTCTTTAAGATGAAGAATAATTTTATTGATGAGCCAAAGCAAGATGATGCTACACCAGTGGCAAAGTCTAGTGCAATGTGTGACCAAGGTCGACCAGGAACGGGTAGAGGATGCAGCAAACCAGCAGGGGGTGAGGAGCTCAGCTTACTGCGTGCACAGGTCTGGCATGCCTTGACATAATCCTGCATGTCCCTCCGCAGCGTGGGCCACCAGAATGCCTGTTGGATCAGGTCAATGGTGCAGATAATGCCAGGGTGGCATGCAAAGTGGCTGGTGTAACCCCAATGGAGGACATCACTGTGAAGGGGGGCAGGCACATACAAACGGTTTCTTCGGCACCCTGCTGGCTCAGGCTCCAGAGACTGAGCCTGTCAGACCCTCTGCTCAATATCAAAGGTAAGGGCTCCAAAGATATAAGAAGGTGAAATAATAGGCTGGGAGAGGAACCGGGGGGGGGGGGCTGTATGGTCAGAACAGAATTGGCGGGAGAGAGCGTCTGGTTTGGTGTTACGTGAGCCAGGCCAGTAAGTGATGGTGAAATTGAATCTGAGAAAAAATAGAGCCCTGCGGGCCTGCCTGGCATTTAGTCGGCGGGCCGACCGAAGGTACTCGAGATTTTTATGGTCAGTCCACACGACTATGGGATGAACCACTCCCTCCAGCCAATGTCTCCACTCCTCCAAGGCCAATTTAATGTAGGGAGGTCTCTATCCCTGACATAATTCCTTTCGGCTGGCGTGAGCCGCCGAGAGAAAAACACGCATGGGTGGAGCTTCTGATCAGAGGTCGAGCGCTATGAGAGGACAGCACCCACCCCTGAGTCAGAGGCACCCACCTCCAGGGTGAACTGGAGCTGAGGACCGACCTGAGCAAAGATTGATGTTTTTGAGAACAGGCTCTTTAATTTTGAAAAGGCCTGTTCTGCTGCCTCAGACCAGTGAAATGGTTCCTTAATGGAGGTCAGCTGTATAAGAGGCTGTGCTACCCCACTATAGTTCTTGATGAACCTACGATAAAAATTTGCAAACCCCAAGAAGCGCTGAAGCTCCTTGCGGGAGTAGGGTGTAGGCCAATCAAGCACAGCCTTCACCTTGGCCGGGTATGCTTTCAGCTCCCCCTCTGCCAAAATAAATCCCAGGAAAGAGGTGAAGTTGGTGGAGAAATCACACGTTTCTGCTTGCACATAAAGTTAGTTCTCCTAGAGTCATTGTAACACAGCCCTAACATGGATTTTGTGTTCCTCTGGCGAGCGGGAAAAAATCAGAATATCGTTGAGGTAGACAAAAACAAACTGATTAACCATGTCAGGAAGAACGTCATTAATGAGACGCTGGAAGACGGCAGGAGCGTTGGTAAGCCCAAAGGGCATAACTAACTACTCAAACTGGCCCAGATGAGTTTTAAAGGCCGTCTTCCATTCATCTCCCTCGCGAATACGGATTAAAATGGTATGTGTTATGCTAATCGAGTTTGGAAAACACCCACGTGCGCTGAAGGAGGTCAAACGCGGAGTTAATCAGAGGCAGACGATGTCTTTAACAGTGATCGCATTTAATTCTCGGTAATCAATGCACGGACGCAGAGATTCATCCTTCTTTCCCAAAAAGAAAAACCCCGCCCCAAGAGAGGCCGAAGAGGGCCAAATAAGGCCAGCGTTCAACGAATCTTTGATGTATCTCTCCATTGCCTACCTCTCCGGACCAGAAATGCTATAGAGCCAGCAGAACGGCAGCCACGCACACGGGGGGAGATCTATAGCACAGTCATAAGAATGATTAGGTGGAAGAGAGAGCACTCTCAACTTGCTAAAGACCTCCCCAAGGTCATGATAGACCTCGGGTACGAGGGTGAGGTCCGGGGGCTTGGCCGGGGGAGAGGAAATGGGCAGAAATGGTGAACAAGGCCAAACTTAAACATGAAGCCAAACAAAATGGGCTCCAGGAGGAGATGGAGTTTTGAGCCCAGTTTAAAATGGGATTATGCTCCCGGAGCCAAGGATAACCCAGAACCACCGCGGAGGATGAATATGGGAAAATAAGGAATGATAACTCCTCCCGGTGGCTCCCAGAAAGAAGGACCAAAACCGGCGCCCTGCGTTCCGAGACTAACACGATATGTTGGCCTGATATGGTGGTAACATTCACAGGTTTGGGCAATTTGAAAGTGGGAATTCCCATCTCCCGAACGAGCTGGAAGGAGACAAAATTCTGCTCTGCCCCGAATCTAGTAACGCCATAACCCTCCTCTCGACCCCCGGTAATTAAATGAAGGCTGAAATAGAGAAATTACCGGGGGGATGAAAATGAGTCCCGCCCATCAGACCCCCCACGGCTACTGGTGGGCCGTGTCGTTTGGTGCCAGGGGGCAGTCATCCAATCTGTGTTTCAAAGAGCCACAGTCCATGCACGCGCCAGCCCTCCTCTGCCACTAGCACTCCTCCGGAGTCAGCCAAAACCGGCCGAGCACCATTGGTTTGGAGGAAGGGTCGGTACCCACCATGTCAGCAGCTAGAGCGGGCACCTGTGCAAAGGACGGGCGAGAGGAGGACTGACACTCCTTCACGCACTCGCTGTACCTGTTATCCAAACCGACTGCCTGATCAATAAGACCATCTAGAGAGGAGGGAACAGCATAAACCACCAGGTCGTCACAGAGGTGGGCGTTTAAACCATGGAGGAAAGCGTTGCGTAATGCAACATCGTTCCATCCAGAGTCCTCCGCGTCAACCCGAAACTCCACTGAGTAGTCGGCTACTGACCGACTCCCCTGGAGGAGTGACAACAGGCAGCTCATTATGTTCCCCTCGCTCTCAGTACGGTCAAAAGTGTGGGAAAACTCGACTAGAAATTGTTCAAAAGAGTAATCAGACCCGCCCAGGCTGTCGAGAACGGACCGAGCCCAACTAAAGGTGCTTTTCCACTAGGGTCAGTACGGTACGGTTCGGTACAGTATGGCACTGTTTGTCAGCTTTTCCATTGAGGACCGGATGTCCTGACAGTTCTGGTTTTTTAGAACTGTCCCTATTTTTTTGGCACTGCTCCAGAGCAGGTCCAAAGCATACCAGCACTGTTACGTCAACCCACTGCTGGCCACTGATTGGTCCGGGCGTAGCGTCATGAGATTGGGCGTGCTGACGTTCCAGAATCACTGGCTGGCCGCCATTTGCAATTTCTCGTCCGTGAGCCCGCAAACAAGTGATATTATAAACAACAACGATAGAATGGCTTAACAGAAATCAGCAGAAATCAACACAGCGGTCCAGCAGAGTTTTCTGTGCGTTTCGGCTGATGAAAGAATGTAAAAGGAAGCAGACTGCTGCACGGTGGCGCAGTGGTTAGCACCGCGGTAGCACAGTTTACCCTCGACCGGGGGATCGCGGGGATCATGAGATCATGGGTTCGATCCCTGCCCCCGGCCAACAGTGATCTGTGTGGAGTTTGCATGTTCTCCCCGTGTTTGCGTGGGTTTACTCCGGGATTTCTCCGGTTTCCTCCCACATGCCAAAAACATGCAGGTTAGGGAGTTAAGGGGCGCTTGCATATGCAGCGACCGGCAGCTGGTGGCTTGTCACTGGACTGCAGAACAAATCTACGTACGGGTACAAAATAAGTCCCCCCCAAAAAAAGACTGAGCTTGCAGTGGGGAGCACAAGCAGATGCACTAGAAAATACACAGAGACGCACCAGGAATTAAACCCAGCCACCCGAATTGAATTGAATGTACGGCCGCGACAGCACCCAACTTCAGCAGTTGAAGCCGTGATATTGTGATATACAGGACGGTGAGTGATGTGATATTCATGTTTTACGTTATATTTCCCAGTAGGGGAAAGTTCACTTTGGACAGACAAAAATTTAATCATGTTTAAACGATGACCTAGCTCAATGCTACGTCCGTCTTTGTATGTTGCCTTGTGTTGACATTATCTGATGAAATAAGCTAGTTGTAATCCTGGTTAAAAAGGTGTTTTTTTACATGTTGCACTTTCGTGCTGTGCATGTACTTAATGTGTGTATTGTGGAGAATGGTGAAGGACGAGACTGAGTTTATTCCTCAGGTTCAGCTTTACTCACAATAACATTCTCCAACATTCAAAAGCAGAAAAAGAGGATGAATCTTCTCACATCTGTCCCTTTTATACCCAGGACATCAAA
Source organism: Pholidichthys leucotaenia (assembly GCA_020510985.1). Lineage (NCBI taxonomy): Eukaryota > Metazoa > Chordata > Actinopteri > Cichliformes > Pholidichthyidae > Pholidichthys > Pholidichthys leucotaenia. The sequence continues at coordinate 325,812,226 of CM035840.1, read as the reverse complement.
CATACAGTCACATGGTGCTTAATCAAACATACAGTCACATGTACTTAATCCCAGTCACAATGTAACTTTCCCCGATCTTAACACCATCCACCCCCTACTCTCCGGTGGTCAGGAAATCTCTCAAGGCCATCTCCTTGAAACAAAAAGGCCAAATCTCACACCCTCCTGTTACCTCTAGGAGGCTCAGCTCCTTTGTTCCCCTGAGACGTGAAGCATACAATAAGCATACAGTGATATTTCTGTGGAGCATATGAAACCAATATATGTGCATATATGTGTGCCACATGACCCCCCCCCCCCAAACGTTTAAGATGGAACAAACGTAATAACAGTTTGCAAGTCATGGTAAAATTATTACACATCAGTCCAAATGTCGCTTGGGCCTCAGTCGCCTTCCATATCTGCTGTAAGCGGGCTTTACCACCCCCGCGGCGTCTTCCTGCTGAGGAGCTGCTGCCTGAGGATTAGAACTGTTAGTCAATCTCTGTGGGTGTTCTGGGGAATGCTCTCTAGGGGGTCTGCCGCACCGAGGAGCCCTCGCCAACTGCACCACTTCGTCAGCCAGCACAAAAGCGAGTTTGAGCCTGTTTACACCAATCATTTCTTTCCTGCCCCCCAAATCCAGCAAAAAATGCTTGTCCCCTGTTTCCAGCACTCTGTATGGTCCGTCGTAAGGGTGGGCTGTGGGCATCATGTCTGACAAAAACAAACTCCGCATTTTTTAAAGCTTTAGGCACAAAAATGCGCGGGAAGCTGTGATGAACTGGGCCAGGAAGCGTGCTTGCTCCCGTGTCGCTCTGCAACCGCTGGGCGGGGGGGCACTCTGGCGCAGGATTATCCGGGAGAAACTCCCCGGGCAGCCGGAGTGGCTGCGCAAAAACTAACTCCCCTGGGGAGGCTTTTAAATCCTCTTTAGGTGCAGAACGCAACCCCAATAAAACCCATGGTAGCCTGTCCACCCAATTTGCATCCGTAAGCGACGCTCTGAGGGCTGCTTTCAATGACCTATGGAAGCGTTTGCATAAACCATTAGCCTGCGGGTTGTACGCAGTAGTGTGGTGGATCGTTACCCCCAGGCTGCGGGCCATCGCTGACCAAAGCTCAGAAACAAATTGAGGACCTCTCTCGGACATAATGTCTGACGGAACTCCGAAACGCACTACCCATGCTGTTAGAAATGCGCGCGCCACCTCCTCGGCTGTGGTTGATGCCAGTGGGACCACTTCCGGCCAACGAGTGGTGCGGTCCACCATTGTCAAAAGGTGTGTGCACCCCTGTGACAGCGGGAGGGGGCCTACGAGGTCGACATGCACATTATCGAATCGCTTAGCCGGGATGTGAAAAGGCTCCAAGGGAGCTCTAGTGTGTTTGTGTATTTTGGCTCGCTGACAAGCCACGCAGGCTGTTGCCCACTCCTTGACTTGCTTGCGCAGGCACGGCCATACAAATTTCTCTCCTACCATTTTGGCTGACGCATGCACCCCCGGGTGCACCAGAGAATGAATCGAGTCAAAAACGCGGCGGCGCCACACGGTCGGCACCACCGGGCGCGGTCGTCCCTTGGAGACATCGCAGATTAGGGGGGGCATACCATCTTGTAGCACCCTGTTCTCCAGCCTTAACCCTGTTGGTCCAGATTGGAGCGCGCACACGTCCGCGTCGGCAACCTGATCCGCGGCCACGGCTGCATAATCTATCCCTACGCGGACTGGGGCCGCGCGCACTTCCGCGTCGCTAACCTGATCCGCGGCCATGGCTGCAAAATCTACCCCTGCGCGGGCTGGAGCCACCACGGCGCGCGAGAGGCAGTCTGCCACTACATTAAGTTTACCCGCTACATGCTGGATATCGGTAGTAAACTCCGAGATCGCGGCCAGCTGTCTCTGCTGCCAGCCCGACCACGGTTCTGAAATGTTGGCCATCGCGAAGGTCAGCGGCTTGTGATCAACGAACGCGGTGAAACTGCGTCCCTCCAGCCAAAACTGGAAGTGGCGAATGACCAAGTGGAGAGCTAACAACTCCCTGTCGAATGTGCTGTATTTTCGTTCACTATCGCGCAAGGTCCTGCTGAAAAAGGGGAGCGGTTGCCAAACTCCTGCTACATACTGTTCCACGACCGCTCCCATGGCCACGTCTGACGCGTCAGTAGTGAGCGCTATGCGGGCCATTGGGTCTGGATGCGCCAACAACGCAGCGTTTGCCAGGGCTGTTTTGACTTCCGCGAATGCGCGCTCTCGCTCCGGAGACCATTCGATTTTGTTTGTGGGTTTTTGTTTTTTTAGTGCAGCATACAATGGTTGCATGAGCTGTGCTGCGTGAGGGAGGAAACGGTTATAAAAATTCACCATTCCCAAAAACTCCTTTAACGCTTTGACTGTTTGTGGCTGGGGAAAATTTGTTATTGCGCGCACTTTGTCGGGCAGAGGAACCGCTCCTTCTGGAGAGACGCGATGCCCCAAAAAATCAATCTGCGCCACCCCGAACTGACACTTCGGTGGGTTGATTATTAACCCGTGTTCTGCCAACCTCCGGAAAACTGCTGTGAGGTGGTTTTCGTGTTCGTCTTCGGACGCGCTGGCTACCAATATGTCATCCAGGTAGACGAACACGAAGGGGAGGTCGCGCAGAACCGCGTCCATCATGCGTTGGAACGTCTGCGCCGCGCCTTTAAGCCCAAACGGCATGCACAAAAACTCAAAAAGCCTGAAAGGAGTTATTACCGCTGTTTTGGGTATGTCCTCAGCGCGCACTGGAACCTGGTGGTAACCACGTACTAAATCTATTTTAGAAAAAATGCGCGCCCCCGCCGAATGCACCAAAAAATCTTGGATGTGCGGGATCGGGTAGCGGTCGTGCGCTGTAGCGTTATTCAACCTGTGGAAATCACCGCAAGGTCGCCACGAGCCATCAGCCTTGGGGACCATGTGGAGCGGCGAAGCCCATGGGCTCTTTGACCTCCTGATGATGCCCAGTCTTTCCAGGTTGGCGAACTCCTCGCGCGCTATGGTCAGTTTAGCTGAGTCCAAGCGCCGAGCTTTTGCAAAAATGGGTGGGCCGGTGGTAGTAATAAAATGTTCCACCCCATGTTTAGCCACTGTCGCTGAAAACGTTGGAACCGTGAGTGCTGGGAACTGAGTGAGGAGTGTGTGGAACTTACCACCCGCAGCTGTGACGTTGGCTTGTGCAGTTGGCAGGGCCACTCGAGCTGTGCAGGGAATAGAATAAAAGGAGAGTGCATTAACCAGGCGTCTGTTAGCAAGATCAACCAATAAACCATGTGAGCACAAAAATTCAGCCCCTAACATGTTGAAATTGACTGCTGCTACGACAAAAGTCCACTCAAATGTGCGGCCCTGCAAAGACAGAAGCAGAGTCCTTTCACCGAAGGTCTTAATCGCTGAGCCGTTCGCTGCTGTCACCCGGGGACCACTGGAAGGCGCCAGCCGGTCCGCGTAGGAAGGCGTGATGAAGCTCAGCTGAGAGCCTGTGTCCACGAGGAAATGCTTCCCCGAGCGTGCATCCTTCAGGTAGAGCAGCTTGTTCTCCCCTCCGAGGGCCGCAGCTGCTACCGACTCCCGGTCTTGGCGTTTCCCGAGCGCCTGAAGTGGCACGGTGGAATGCACTTGCGCGCCCTCTCTGCAAAGCGCCGATGATAGAAGCAAAGGATGTCGTCCGCTCCGTGTCGCCTGGCCCTTGCTGCTGCCGTCGTCGGTGAGTCTGGTGCTGCAGCCTCTGGCCCCATGCCGTCTCCGGACGTCGCGCCTAGCTCTGCTGCTGCGGCCGAAGCTGCGCTCCGTTTGTGGGCGTCGACGAGTCGCTGTGCCTCCTGGCTCAGCTCGTGGTAGTCTCGTCGAGCCAACAGCGGTGAACCGGCCAGGGTCACTCTCACCGCTGACGGTAGGGTCCTGAGGAAAAGGTGGGTGAAGATAAAGCTGTCATCATTGGAGTCTCTCAACCTCAGCATCTTCCCCATCAGGTCTGCGGGTCTGTCGTTCTCAAACTCCATCAACGCCAGGAGCCCCTCTGCTCTCTGTTGCACTGAGGGGGTGAAGTGGCTGATAAGCGCAGCCTTCAATGTGCTGTACTTGTCGCTGTCCGGTGGGTGGTTGACCAGGCTCTCCACCCTCTGGACTGTGTGGTTGTTCAGCTTCGCCACCACATGGTAGAACTTTGTGTCGTCTCTCGAAATTCTCTGGAGGTTGAACTGCGCTTCGACCGCGCTAAACCAGGAGCGTGGACTGTTCTGCCAGAAGTCCGGCAGCTGGAACGTGGCGGCATTCGTCAGGCTGGCTTCTGACGAGTCCAGCTCGGGAGAATTACTTCTGCTCATGCTTCGTCATAAGGTCACCAGTGTGGAGAATGGTGAAGGACGAGACTGAGTTTATTCCTCAGGTTCAGCTTTATTCACAATAACATTCTCCAACATTCAAAAGCAGAAAAAGAGGATGAATCTTCTCACATCTGTCCCTTTTATACCCAGGACATCAAACATACAGTCACATGGTGCTTAATCAAACATACAGTCACATGTACTTAATCCCAGTCACAATGTAACTTCCCCCGATCTTAACACCATCCACCCCCTACTCTCCGGTGGTCAGGAAATCTCTCAAGGCCATCTCCTTGAAACAAAAAGGCCAAATCTCACACCCTCCTGTTACCTCTAGGAGGCTCAGCTCCTTTGTTCCCCTGAGACGTGAAGCATACAATAAGCATACAGTGATATTTCTGTGGAGCATATGAAACCAACATATGTGCATATATGTGTGCCACAGTATTTTGATTGTAGAGTCCAAACAGGATCTGCTCGGAATGGCGACGTTTTGACAGCAGTATTGTGACAGGTAAACAACACATCATATTTATAGTCAAATCTTTTGCTTTTTAAGTTAAAGTATAGGTAAACCGCTTGATTATTTATTTTTGTTTATTTATTTATTTTTTTATCAGATCAATTCTGTGATCCTTTGAGTTATAGTCATAATAATGTATCTAGCACTTTGAGGAATGGGAGTTGTTCAGTCACCATTATAATTTAATTTATATGTGTAGTCTATAGTATTTCATCTTTAAACTCATCCAGTAAAAGAACACATTGCAAATATTTGAGACCCACTGTAGTGTTTCCTTTTATATTTTAGCAATACAAGCACAGAACACCACCCAGATTTGAAACCAGGGTGACACAGCAGTGGCTAAACTTTTATTGATAACGCTATTTCACACCATTACAACAACTCAGTATCTAAACTCAGTGTAACAGGTGTAGAGATTGAAAGGGTATCCAAAATTAAAATCCTTGGCATAATAATCGATAATAAACTGTGTTGGAAGTCACATATTAATTACATTAAAGGTAAAATATGCAAATCAATCGCAATACTACACAGAGTGAAATATTTGCTGAATCAACCCACACTATATACTTTGTATCATTCGTTAATACTCCCATACATGACGTATTGTACTGAAGTATGGGGAAACACATATAAAACATATATCCAGTCTTTACGCTTCAGAAGAGAGCTATTAGAATAATAAACAAATATGCTCGCAGGGAACCAACAAACCCACTTTTTCTTAGATTAAAAGCTCTCAAGTTGAAAGATCTGGTTGACTTTAAAACTGCAGTAATAATGTTTAAAGATAAGAATCTATCACTGCCCGCAAATATCCAAAGTTGTTCCAAATAAGGAAGAAACAACATCATTTCAGAGGAACATGTACAGCCGTGGACAAAATTGTTGGTACCCCTCTGTTAATGAAAGAAAAACCCACAATGGTCACAGAAATAACTTGAATCTGATAAAAGTGGTAATAAATAAAAATTTTATGAAAATTAACCAATGAAAATCAGACAATGCTTTTGAAATGTGGTTCAACAGAATTACTTTAAAAAACAAACTCATGAAACAGGCCTGGACAAAAATGATTGTACCCCTAGTGTACTGTTGCACCCAATGTGACTCGTGTCGTATGTTGAGATCCACAGCCAGCTAAACTCTCTCTTGCATCACTTCCTCCAAGGAACAGGCAGGTGTCGTTTTGGACTAGGAATTAATGCAAAAAAGTGTGAAACTGAAAAATACAGACACAAAGAAATATTTAGAAATTAGAAAAATAAAGACAATATCCATAAACGGTACATTAAAAAGTCAACACTAGCTAAACAGCGTCATCATACGGACTCGGATACGGCTTCGCTATCACAAACACATCACCGATTAGCGTCTATAAAACTTATCAAACTTATTCTAATAATCAACTATACTTTATCTACTTATCACAATAAACTACTAAACTTACTCATATTGCCACTCAAAGGGCTGGAAGTGAGCGGATGGCTTTAGAAGGAACAGCGACGCAGACTCGTGTTCCTATTGACATTCAGTATGCTAGGTCTCTTCTTCTCGTCACCTACTGGCAAGCTTAAAGCTACTACAGAGCCTAGTGCCCTCTAGAGGACTGAACGAACAGATATATTTAAACTGTAACAACACACTCCCCGCCTGGCATTATTTTAAGAATGCCACTAAGCTTATAAACTAATTTGTTCGAGATTAAAGGAGTATACAGTCTGAGCTGGGTCTGGAGAAAGTCTTTGTAGTTTTGTTCTGTGTCACCTTGACCTCCACCTTCCTTACGACTCCATCCTTGCTTGCGAGAGTCTTCACGATGATGCCCATAGGCCATTCGTTCCTTTTTAGGTTCTTGTCCTTGAGAAGAATGACGTCTCCTTCTTTGAGGTTTGGTTTGTTGCACTGCCACTTCTGACGACTCTGGAGCGTGTTCAGGTACTCTTTTTGCCAGCGGGCCCAGAAGGTGTCGGCAAGGACTTGAACTCTCTTCCACTGGTGTCTGTACATGTCGGCCTTGGTGAAATCTTCAGGTGGAGTTAGGATTGCATTAGTCTTCTGTGTGAGAAGAGTCATGGGCGTCAGGATCAAAGGAGCTTCTGGATCTGAGGAGACCGGCACCAGAGGTCTCGCGTTGATAATAGCTGTGACTTCAGCCAGCAATGTTGTTAGGACCTCATGGGTTAGCTTGGGGTTTCCTGATTGTAAGAGCATCGAGTCCAGGATGCGTCGTGCTATGCCGATCATACGCTCCCATGTGCCTCCCATGTGTGATGAGTGAGGAGGGTTGAACACCCAGGAGCACCTTTGTCTGTACAGGTAGTCTTCTACACTTGTCTCATCAGGCTTTGGAGGACCCAATTTCAATTCCTTGGATGCTTCGACAAAGTTGGTCCCGCAGTCAGATCTTAGCTGTTTAGCAGGGCCTCTGATGGTGAAGAATCTTCGAAGAGCGTTGATAAAACTTGAAGAGCTGAGTGTTTCGATTACTTCGATGTGAATGGCTCTTGTAGACATGCACGTGAACAGAACCACCCATCTTTTGCTGTTGACTTGACCACCTCTAGTGCGTCGCATTGTAACCTCCCACGGTCCAAATACATCTAGGCCAACATAAGAAAATGGGGGATCAGTTTGCAAACGTTCAGCAGGTAGATCTGCCATGATTTGCTGCTCTGTCTTTCCTCAAAGCTTTCTACAGGTCACACATTTGTGGATGACACTGCTGATGGATCTCTTGGCACCCACTAACCACACGCCGCTTGCTCTCACTGCACCCTCAGTGAAATGTCTTCCTTGATGCTTAACAGCCTCATGGTGATGTCGGATGAGCAATGTAGCGATGTGATGCTTTGCTGGGAATAGAAGAGGATTGACTTCATGACTGGGCAGCTTTGACTCTGACAGACGTCCTCCTACTCGGAGTAAACCATTGTTGTTGATGATCGGATTGAGCTTGTAAAGGGAACTGTTCCGCGTTATTTCTTGTTTTGTCTTGATGCACTTGATTTCTTCTGCATACACTTCATGTTGGACACATCTGATGATTGTGTACTCTGCTTGTGTTAAGGCTTCTTCTGTGAGACTTGTTTTACAAAGATGCCAGCTTCTACATCTGTTGCCTCCTTTGGACTTGAAACCGTGAGCAATGTGACGTAGGTAAGCTACTGCTTTGACAAGGGAGGTCCACTTTGAGAAACGTTCAAAACGTGATGAACCCAAGGCTTTGAGGTTAGCTCTTGTCACAAGCGTTGTCACGTTCTGTCGAATTTCAACATCCGACTCTGGATCGATGAGCAAAAATGGGCCTTTTTCAGGACCGACAGTCTGTTTGTCGAGCAGGAAGGTTGGACCATACCACCATGTAGTACTGGAGATTTTCCCTGCTGGCAGAGAGCGAGATCCATGATCAGCAGGATTGTGCTCTGTTGGGACATACCTCCACTGGCCAGGCAGAAACGATTGCTTGATTCTTTGGACACGATTGTTCACATATACATGAAATCTTCTGTGTTGATTGTGGATGTATCCTAACACCACTTTGCTGTCAGTGTAAAATGTGGTCTTGTCAATTTTCATCTTCAGTTCTTCTCTGAGAAGCTCAGACATTTCCACAGCGAGCACTGCAGCACACAGTTCTAGCCTCGGAATGGTGAGCTCTGGCACAGGAGCTAGTTTGGCCTTACCCATGACAAACCCGACCTCGTTGTAGTCGTCTTCGTGTGTGATTCTCAAGTAGGCAACTGCAGCTATAGCTTTAACTGAAGCATCTGAGAACACACAGAGTTCAGTGACCTTGGCTTGTGAGACGGAGAATGAAACATAGGTACGGGGAATGTTCAGTGTCTTGAGATGCTGCAGAGAGTCATGCCATTTTCTCCAACCGTCATACATGTCTTGAGGCAAGGGGCTGTCCCACTCAAGATTGCTGCTGGAGAGCTCTCTGAGAAGAAGTCTACCTTTGATGGTTACAGGTGCTAGCAGCCCGAGAGGGTCGAACAGACTGTTAACAGTTGACAGCACACCACGTCGAGTAAAGGGCTTTTGCTCTTGTGGAACTTCAAATGTGAACGTGTCTGATGTGGTGTCCCAAATCACACCCAAACTGCGTTGGGCTGGGAGCTCGTCTGTAGACAGATCAAGGTCTTTGAGTTCTTTAGCCCTGTCTTCAGGTGGGAAAACGTTCACTACTTCTACTTTGTTGGAGGCAATCTTGTGGAGACGTAGATTAGAAAGTGTGAGCATTTTCTGGGCTCTTTCTAGAACATCGATAGTCTCAGCTTCTGTCGAGAAAGACTTTAATGCATCGTCCACATAGAAATCCTGTTCTATGAAGTTTCGAGCGTCAGTTCCATATTCACCTTCTGCTTCCTTTGCTGCCATCCTCAACCCGTAGATCGCCACCGCAGGGGAGGGACTATTACCGAAAACATGCACCCTCATGCGATAGTCCACCACTTCTTTGATCAGGTCGTTGTTTTCGTACCACAAGAAGCGAAGGTAATCTCTGTGATCTTCTTGGACAACAAAGCAGTAAAACATCTGCTCGATGTCAGCTGTGACAGCGACAGGCTCTTTTCTGAAGCGGAGGAGCACACCTACGAGTGTGTTGTTTAGGTCAGGCCCTGACAGCAGTACATCATTGAGTGAAACTCCATCAAACTGCGCACTGGAATCGAACACCACACGGATCTTCCCAGGCTTCTGTGGGTGGTATACGCCGAAAATGGGGAGATACCAGGCCTCTTTGTCTCTATCACGAGGTGGCGCTGGCTCCGCGTGTTTGTTGTCGAGCATCTTCTGCATGAACTCAACAAAGCGTGCTTTCATGTCTGGCTTCTTGTCAAGCATATGTCGCAGAGACATGAGCCGCTTGTAGGCGTAGCACCTGTTGTCAGGGAGTAGGCGTCTGGGGTTACGAAACGGAAGTGGTGCCACCCAACTGTTTGTGTCATCTTTGAAGGACCTTTCCATCTTCTTCAGAAAGATTGTGTCTTCAACAGAGTGTGCGAGGTGATTGTCTTCATTAGTGCGACAGAAGACTGCTTCACCTAGATTCTCAACCGTGGGTTTTGCATGTGGGTTTGAAAGTGGCAGTAGGTTGGAGACAGCTTTCGGTTGACTCACTGTGAAGCTTTCTTTTACATTGAAGCGACTGTCACAGGGAGTGAGATAGCTTGGGCGTCCATTGTCCAACACATGTGTTTTGAGAGCGTTTACCTCACTTGGCTTGTGGGCGGTGCCCAGACATACATCACCAATGATAACCCAGCCCAGGTCAAGCTTCTGTGCAAATGGATCGTTGTGCCTGCCACTGATTTGCTTTCTCACCTTGTGTACTCTGAGAAGGTTGCGTCCTATCAGCAACAGTATGTCAGCGTCTGGTTCGAGGGGTAGTATTTCAGCAGCTATTGCTTTCAGATGGGGGTGATGCGAGGCAGCTTCTGCAGTGGGTATTCCTTCCCTATTGTTGGGGATAGCATTGCACTCTATGAGCGTGGGGAGAGGAAAACACATTTTTTCATCCAGTGATTGTACTATGTAGTTGCAGGCTCTTCTACCATTTATTTGTGTTGTGCCAGCACACGTCTTCAGTGTGTAAGGTGTGGCTGTGCCTTGAATATTGAATGTTTCAAAAAACTCTGTTTTTGCGAGTGATTGATTACTTTGATCATCTATTATTGCATACATCTTTTTCATGTTGTGTGGCTCACCTTTCGGGTAGACTTGCACCAAACAGATCTTGGAGCAGGATTTTCCTGTGATTTGATTTCCACATACCTCGGTAGATGTGGCTGTAACATCTAAGTCCTGTGTGAGCTCTTGCTCCCCGCCGTTCTCTTTAGGGAATGAGGGAGGCTTAGATGCTGTTGGAGCCGGGCCTGGGTGGAGAGCTGCCAGGTGTTTGTCGCTGTTGCATTCTCCACACTTGATTGTTATTTGACAGTCCCTGGCTTGATGGGTAGTGGAAGCAAGGCAGCGATAGCAGATGTTGTTGTCTCTGAGTACCTTTTTTCTGTCCTCGAGCAACATAGCTCTGAAACCCCTGCATCCTTTCAGTGGGTGTGGTTTGTGATGTATGGGACATTGTCTTTTAATGTCTTTGCCTCCTTCCTTTGTCTCCACTCCGACTGACACGTCTGTTTTGTGTACCGTAACTGATTGTTTCTTCATGTAGTGACTTTGTGATCTTCCTTTTTTGTAACTAATTGTAGAATTGGCAGGTGAGCTATAAGTCGTGTTGAAGTTTGGGTCATTCCTTGCCTTGGCTTGACCTTTTACAAATTCAACAAAGAATGAGAAAGGTGGGAAACTTACATGATGGTCTTCTTTATACTTTGACCCTACCATTGTCCACTTCTCCTGAAGGTGAAAGGACAACTTTTCCACGATTGGACTAACACCCCTTGCTGTGTCTAAGTAACTCAAGCCTAGCAGATATCCATCTAGCTTTGCTGCTTCCAGTTCACACAGTAGATCTGATAGATCGCGAAGCTTGTGTGGCTCTTTGCTCATGAGCTTTGGAAAATTTTGGATTCTTGCAAACATGGACCTTTCAATTGCCTCTGGTGAGCCATAGCATTCTTCCAGTCTCGTCCAGACCATGTTCATATTGACTGCTTTTAATCTCTTAGCATGTTCAGAAGACTCAGGGCCGAGCCACTTAATGAGGAGGTTTAGTTCTTCACTGGCTGTAAGACCGAGGTCTCTGATGGTACTCTGGAATGGGGCTTCCCAGCTAAGATAACTCTCTGGCTTGTCATCATATTTTGTCAGCCCTCCTGTTAATAGTTGGCTTCTGGCTAAGAACCTGGCAAGGTCACTGGTAGTGTTGTTTGCATCATTTGAACTTGATATCTGTTGTGATTGCAACACACTTTGAGAAGTTTGGTGAATTGCATCTCTTTGTGGTGGTCGCTTGGCGCCCCCTTCGATCCAAGATGGCGCCCACAGTGGCCGCCATGGTGCTTCGCTGCCCTTTAATTTGTTTGTTTCTGTTCATCAGTTGTGTGTCTGCCTGCTCTTATACCCGAGAAGACCTTCTAAATATCAGGTCTTTCACTCCCACGGACCTTCTCCTGGTTTTTTTGGCTCCTGCCGCCGATCTGGTCCACTTTCTAGCCCAAAAAGTGAGACAGCGGAAGAGAGGAAAACGTGCGGGAGCTCTCGAACGGCTTCGGAAGAGGGGCACGCGCACAGCCTTGCCTGGAATATTTCTGACCAATACCAACTCTCTCTCTAACAAGGTAGACGAACTGAGACTGCTGATGCGATTTAAGGACCTCGCTAATTCGTCCGCCCTCTGTTTTACTGAGACTTGGCTTAATGATTCTACTCCGGACAGCGCGATCAGCCTTGAGGGATTTCAGCTGTTTCGTGCTGATTGCGTCACAGAGCTCTCCGGTAAGTCTAAAGGAGGAGGAGTATGCTTTTACATTAACAGCAGCTGGTGCTTTGATGTAACCGTGATTTCCCGGCACTGTTCTCCCGACCTAGAATTTCTCTCCATTAACTGCAAGCCATTTTATTCCCCGCGGGAGTTTGCTTCATTCATATTGATCGCTGTGTACGCCCCTCCCGACGCGGACGCGCACGTGGCTCAGCGCGCGCTCGCAGATCACATCCAACATGCGGAGCGGACTTTCCCGGACTCCCTGGTTATTGTGGTTGGCGACTTTAACCAGAGCAATCTGAGTCACGAGCTCCCCCGATACAAACAGTTTATTAAATGTCCAACCAGAGGTGAGAACACACTAGATCACTGTTACACCACAGTGAAGGACGCATATCGCGCTGTTCCCCGCGCTGCGCTCGGATTATCTGATCACGTGATGGTCCACCTCATTCCCACATACAGACAGAGACTGAAGCTCACTAAACCTGTTGTGACCACCAGGAAGAAATTGACCAGTGAAGCTGGAGAGAAACTGAACACATGCATGGAAATAACTGGCTGGGACATGTTTAAAGGAGCCACACATGATCTTAACGAGTACACAGTCACTGTGAACTCATACATCAACTTTTGTGAGGAGAACATTCTTCCATCGCGCACCAGGGTGAGATACTCTAATGATAAGCCCTGGTTCACTGCCAAGCTCAGACAGATCAGGAAGGAGAAGGAAGCAGCGTTGAAAAGTGGAGACAGGGACTGCTACAGGGAGGTTAAATATCGGTTTAACAGAGAGCTGAAGAGAGCTAAATCTGTGTATTCTGAGAGACTCCAGCAGCAGTTCACTGCTAATGACTCGGCTTCTGTGTGGAGAGGACTGAGGCAAATCACCAACTATCGGCCTCAGGCTTCTAAAGGTCAGGATGACAAAGCCCTTTGTCAAAAACTGTCCCAACATTACGCCCGTTTTGACATCTCGTCAACTGTGTCCAACTCCCCCCCTCCACCCAGCTCCACTGCCTCCTTGGCCGCTAATTCATCAAAAGCGGTCCCCCCCTCCTCCTCCTCCCCCCCTGCCCTTGTCATCAGTGTGCAGGACGTGCACAGACAGTTCTCCAGACTGAACCCACCCAAGGTCCCCGGTCTAGACGGCGTGTCTCCCTCCACCCTGAGACACTGTGCGAAAAAGCTGGCTCCTGTCTTCACAGACATTTTTAACACCTCCCTTAAGCAATGCCACGTGCCGATCTGCCTCAAATCCTCCACCATCATCCCTGTCCCCAAGAAGCCACGGATTACTGGACTTAACGACTACAGACCTGTAGCGCTCACCTCTGTAGTCATGAAGTCCTTTGAGCGCCTGGTCCTGTCCCACCTCAAGTCCATCACCACTCCCCTCCCGGACCCGCTGCAGTTTGCCTACCGAGCCAACAGGTCTGTGGACGACGCAGTCAACCTGGCCCTCCACTCCATCCTGCAGCACCTGGACTCCCCGGGAACCTACGCCAGGATCCTGTTTGTGGACTTCAGCTCTGCATTCAACACCATCCGCCCCGCTCTGCTCCAGGACAAGCTGTCCCTGCTCGGCGTGCCTGACTCCCTCTGCAGGTGGATCACCGACTTCCTGACGGACCGGAGGCAGCATGTGCGGCTGGGGAAGTCTGTCTCAGACTCTGTTAGCATCAGCATCGGATCACCCCAGGGCTGTGTACTTTCCCCCCTACTCTTCTCCCTTTATACCAACTCCTGCACCTCCACCCACCAGTCTGTTAAGCTGATCAAGTTTGCGGACGACACCACCCTCATCGGGCTCATCTCCAATGGCGATGAGTCCGTCTACAGGAGAGAGGTGGCCCAGCTGGTGTCCTGGTGCAGCCACAACAACCTGCAGCTGAACGCTCTGAAGACAGCGGAGATGATTGTGGACTTCAGGAAAGTCACAACCCCCCTGCCCCCCCTCACCATCACAGGCTCTCCCATCACCATTGCAGATTCCTTCCGCTTCTTGGGCACCACCATCACCCGGGACCTCAAGTGGGAGCCAACCATCAGCTCCCTCATCAAAAAGGCCCAGCAGAGGATGTTCTTTCTGCAGCAGCTGAGGAAGCTCAAGCTACCCACCAAGATGTTAGTGCAGTTCTACACGGCCATCATCGAATCCATCCTCACCTCCTCCATAATCGTGTGGTACGCAGGAGCTACTGCGAGGGACAGACTAAGGCTGCAGCGCGTCGTGCGCACTGCTGAGAAGGTGATCGGCTGCAAGCTCCCATCTCTCCAGGATCTGTACATCTCCAGGACCCGGAGGCGTGCAGGCCGGATCATGGCCGATCCTTCACACCCTGGTCACGTACTGTTTGCCCCCCTCCCCTCAGGTAGAAGACTTCGGTCCGTTCAGACTAAAACCTCCCGGCACATGAACAGCTTTTTCCCCTCTGCCATCAGACTGCTGAACATTAAGTGACTTATTGACTCTCGTGCACTATATACAGCAGCTCAACCAGACTCATGTCATTCATCACTGTTCTTCTGTTGCATTATCGACTGCACATCATCTGCTACTTGCTAATTTATTTAAAACTGCTGTGACTAGTATTACTCATTATTATTATTATTATTATTATTATTATTATTATTATTATTCTACACTTATTGCATGGTTTTAGTCTTTAATTTATTTTTTTTTTAGTTTATCTCTTTATCTTATCATGTTTTAATGTTGTAGCATTGCACCGAGACAAATTCCTAGTTTGTGTACTACATGAACAATGGCAATAAATCTGATTCTGATTCTGATTCTGATTCTTGTGGCTGAATTGGGCAATGAGCTGTTTCTTGTTTGGCATGGAGATGTGAATAAATCAGTGTGGAATGTTGTTCCTGATGTGTACTGTCCTGTTGAAAAGTTTCTTTTGAGATGAATCAGTACAACTATGCCTGTTTATGCATTCACTCACTTTTTGTTCTGCAGTTTGTTCTAGAGGCAAGAAGCTCAATAGCGCCGATCGAGGACTACGTCATCAGTTTTCGTGCTGGTAGTCACGTGGTAAACAGCACTACACAAGGTCGGACAAACAAAACCCTGTCCTACCGGTGGAGCAATGGCGAGTGACACTGCATTCCTACTTGTAAAACTGTTAGAAAGCGAAGTCCCAGGGGCTGCCTTTGTTTACAGTGACATTTCTCAACATTCTGTGGTCCAACTGAAGCGATGGTTGGAATGTCGTGGGTTGCCAGTGTCGGGAAACAAGCCTACTCTTGAAAAGGTGAGTACTGCCATGTATGTTTTATCATAACAACGCCTTGCTCCATTCATGCGATGCAGTGGTCCAGAAAGTTTGTCCTACTTCAGCCAAGTAAACACACGCATGCGCAGTAGTGAAAGCTATTTTTAGCGCTTTGGCTAGCTCCTCGATCGGCGCTATTCTTCGCTGTGTTCTGGGTTAATGAGCCGAGCTACAGCAGACTCCATCACTTCTGCTTTAACCCTGGCTGCATCTGTTTCCTTTTGTAGGTTAAGTAGATCTAGGGTTGCCTCTAACCGTGCCTTTTCCATTTTAATGCTCATCTCTCTCTCAGCATATGCTAGTCTGGCTTTTGCTGCTTGAGCTTCTGCTTGGGCATGTGCTGCTGCCATACTGGCTTGACTTGAAGCTGATGACCTCCTAGATCCTACAGCTGATCGGGGAGTCAGTTTCCCGGAATGTACAGAAGACCTGGATGAGTGGGAGGAGTGTGACTTTGAGGAGCGTGACCTTTTTTCACTCCGTGTTTCTTCACAGTTATGGCTTTCAGCCTGTGTTTGCTCCATCTTGACGACTGGATAGGACCGCTGACGTTAAATGTACATTAAATTCCACCCACCTTCACTGTGGTCCCTCACCGAGTGCTATGATTTCACTGTACTGTTGCACCCAATGTGACTCGTGTCGTATATTGAGATTCACAGCCAGCTAAACTCTCTCTTGCATCACTTCCTCCAAGGAACAGGCAGGTGTCGTTTTGGACTAGGATTTAATGCAAAAAAGTGTGAAACTGAAAAATACAGACACAAAGAAATATTTAGAAATTAGAAAAATAAAGACAATATCCATAAACGGTACATTAAAAAGTCAACACTAGCTAAACAGCGTCATCACACGGACTCGGATACGGCTTCGCTATCACGAACACATCGCCGATTAGCGTCTATAAAACTTATCAAACTTATTCTAATAATCAACTATACTTTATCTACTTATCACAATAAACTACTAAACTTACTCATATTGCCACTCAAAGGGCTGGAAGTGAGCGGATGGCTTTAGAAGGAGCAGCGACGCAGACTCGTGTTCCTATTGACATTCAGTATGCTAGATCTCTTCTTCTCGTCACCTACTGGCAAGCTTAAAGCTACTACAGAGCCTAGCGCCCTCTAGAGGACTGGACGAACAGATATATTTAAACTGTAACAACACACCTAGAAAAGATTGAAAATAATGTGACCATAGGGGCATGTTCAACCAAGATGTGTCCTCTAATTAACATCACAGGTGTCTAAAAACTTGTAATCAAGTCAGTCGGCCTATTTAAAGGGTGACAAGTAGTCACTGTGCTGTTTGGTGACATGGTGTTTACCACACTAAACATGGACCAGAGGAAGCAAAGGAGAGAGTTGTCTCAGGAGATTAGAAAGAAAATTATAGACAAGCATGTTAAAGGTAAAGGCTATAAGACCAGCTCCAAGCAGCTTGATGGTCCTGTGACTACAGTTGCACATATTATTCAGAAATTTAAGATCCACGGGACTGTAGCCAACCTCCCTGGACGTGGCCACAGGAGGAGACGGATAATACGAATGGTAACAAAAGAGCCCAGAACAACCTCTAAACACATTCATGGTGAACTCCAAGGTCAAGGTACATGAGTGTCAGATCGCACCATCCGTCGTTGTTTGAGCCAAAGTGGACTTCATGGGAGATGACCAAGGAGGACACCACTGTTGAAAACAAATCATAAAGAAGCCAGACTGGAATTTGCCAAACTGCATGTTGACAAGCCACAAAGCTTCTGGGAGAATGTCCTATGGACAAATGAGACAAAACTGGAACTTTTTGGCAAGGCACATCAGCTCTATGTTCACAGATGCAAAAATGAAACATACCAAGAAAAGAACACTGTCCCTACTGTGAAACATGGAGGAGGTTCTGTTATGTTCTGGGGCTGCTTTGCTGCATCTGGCACAGGGCGTCTTGAATCTGTGCAGGGTACAATGAAATCTCAAGACTATCAAGGTATTCTAGAGAGAAATGTGCTGCCCAGTGTCAGAGAGCTTGGTCTCAGTCACAGGTCATGGGTCTTGCAACAGGATAATGACCCAAAACACACAGCTAAAAACACCCAAGAATGGCTAAGAGTGAAACATTGGACTATTCTAAAATGGCCTTCTATGAGCCCTGATCAAAATCCTATTGAACATCTGTGGAAGGAGCTGAAACATGCCGTCTGGAGAAGGCACCCTTCAAACCTGAGACAGCTGGAGCAGTTTGCTCATGAGGAGTGGGCCAAAATACCTGCTGAGAGGTGCAGAAATCTCATTGACAGTTACAGAAATCGTTTGATTGCAGTGATTGCCTCAAAAGGTTGTGCAACAAAATATTATGTTAAGGGCACCATCATTTTTGTCCAGGCCTGTTTCATGAGTTTGTTTTTTAAAATAATTCTGTTGAACCACAATTCAAAAGCATTGTCTGATTTTCATTGGTTAATTTTCATAGAATTTTTATTTATTACCACTTTTGTCAGATTCAAGTTATTTCTGTGACCATTGTGGGTTTTTCTTTCATTAACAGAGGGGTACCAACAATTTTGTCCACGTGTGTAATATTTCAAAAACCTTCAGTGAGAACTACCACCAAGCAACACTGTGTCTCAGTGCAGGGAGTCAGACTGTGGAATGCTTTTGGACCTGAATTAAAATCATGTACAACGCTTGAACAATTTAAACAAAAACTAAAGGAAGAAACACTCCAAACATATATACAAGATGACATGTAAAATCACGTAAGGATTATCATATCCAGTCTGTTTTGTGCTGTTGCTTAGTTTTTGTCACGTTTTGTCTTGGCTTTGTTCTGATTTGTAATCACTCTTATTTTATTTTATTTTTGAATTCTTAGATGGAACATGGGTGGGCAATATAAGCTGCGGCTTCAGCCATCACCCATTTCGGATAACTTATGTTGAATTGTATAATCCGAGGAGTTGCTGTTTAATTTGACCTTGTTGGATTTTTTTGCCTTTGTTCTATTATTCTGTTCCTTCATCCATCCATCCATCTAATACCGCTTTTCCGGAGGTCCGGGTCGCGGAGGCAGCAGTTCAAGCAGAGAAGCCCAGACTTCCCTCTCCCCAGCCACCTGCTCCAGCTCTTCAGAGAGGATACCAAGGCGTTCCCAGACCAGCTGGGAGACATAGTCTCTCCACCGAGTCCTGGGTCTGCCCCGGGCTCTCCTCCCAGTGGGACATGCCCAAAACACCACAAGTGGGAGGCGTCCAGGAAGCATCCTGATCAGATGCCCATACCACGTCAACTGACTCCTTTCAATGTGGAGGAGCAGCGGTTCTACTCTGAACCTCTCCCGGATGACTGAGCTCCTCACCCTATCTCTGAGGGTGAATCCAGCAGTCCTACAGAGAAAGCTCATTTCAGCCGCTTGTATCCGCGATCTTGTTCTTTCGGTCATTACCCAAAGCTCGTGACCATAGGTGAGAGTAGGAACATAGATTGACTGGTAAATCGACAGCTTTGCCTTAGAACAAAGCTCCCTCTTCACCACAACAGACCGGTACAATGTCTGCATCACTGCAGATGCTGCTTCAATCCGTCTGTCAACCTCTCGCTCCATTTTCCCCCCACTCGTGAATAAGACCCCAAGATACTTAAACTCCTCCACTTGGAGCAGGAGCCTGTCCCCAACCCAGAGAGGACAATCCACCTTTTTCCGGCTGAGGACCATGGACTCAGATTTGGAGGTGCTGATTCTCATCCCAGCCGCTTCACACTCAGCAGCAAACCGTCCCAGCAAGAGCTGTAGGTCATTGCTGGATGAAGCCAACAGGACAACATCATCTGCAAATGAGATGAGATCCCGTGGTCACCAAGCATGACACCCTCCATTCCCTGGCTGCGCCTAGAAATCCTGTCCATAAAAATTATGAACAGGATCGGTGACAAAGGGCAGCCCTGGCGGAGTCCAACTCTCACTGGGAATGAGTCCGACCGAGTGTTGGCAATACGAACCAAACTCTCACAACAATCGTACAGAGACCGAATAGCTCGTAACAACAAGCCCGATACCCCATACTCCCGAAGCACCCCCCACAAAAAACCACGAGGGACGTGGTCAAATGCCTTCTCCAAGTCCACAAAACACATGTAAACTGGTTGGGCAAACTCCCACGAACCCTCGAGAATTCTCGAGAGGGTAAAGAGCTGGTCCAATGTCCGTTCCTTTCTTTTAATTTAATCTATCCGAAATAAAGATTCATTCATTCATTCATTTCTCAAATATGTTTTTGACATATTGTTCAGCCCAGGAAACACGCACGCAGGCTCAGGCAGATTTGAAAGCTTTATTCAACAATAATGTTACGTGTATGAATGCGTGTGTGAGAGATGAGTGTGTTATGTGGGTGGAGGAAGCAGGTCAGGACAGAGCAGCACGCCATGCGGCCAGGCAACCCTATAAATGAGAGGAAAGCAGGGATTAGCTGGGCAACCACACAGGAGAGTGACAGAGTTCTGTGCTTACTTGTACTAATGTGGTGGCTGGCGTTGGCAAGGTCCCAAGCCTGGGAGACAGCATCCTGCTGTGCGTCCGGGATGATGCGGCGAGGTGGAGGAGCGGCGAGATGAGGGAGAGTGAGTCCGCCGCCAAGAGATCCACCTGTGCACAGGGGAAGGCTGACAGGAGAAGGTAAGGCAATAACAGACAGCTTACGTGTCTTGAAGAGTAGTCAGCGGCCTGGAGGAAAGGATGCTGCTGTGAGTTGAGTACGCAGGGAGACAGACGGCTCCAGGCTGCAGCTCAGGGCAGGATGGAATAAATAGCTGCGCACTAACAAGGAGCAGGTGTGCGCGGAGCTGAGGTGGAAGCCCGTGAGCTGCGGGTGATGACAGTTTTAAAGTTGCTTTAATTATCCACCACCCATTTCTGTCTTTCATCTAGGCAAGGGGAAAACGATCCACCCAAACCGGACCTTGCCTCACTATTTACAGAGATGCAGGCTGAAGATCTGCTGAACCAGGACCAGTACAAGGGGCCAATCCAGTTGCTTCTCAGTGAGGCAGCGTGGCTGGTGTGTGTGACCCATTCCAATTTCTTTTTTTTAGTTTGAATTTTGCACATTCTAAATAATCTGGAATTTGTTGCTGATTGTGATAAACAATTTAGTGATTTACTGTATGTGTTTGCATCATGATTTTCTATTTTTGTCTGTTACGGCACCAGTGGGAAAAGAGTCAACAGTACGAACCATTTATCAGTGACTTTGAAAATAATGGCTTATTTTTAAGAAAAGTAACCAAAACAATTATTTGCTTAAAGGTGAACTGAAGTGAGCGGCATTGAACGGCACTGGGTGATAGTACATACAATTATAAAGATAATTTATCATTGGCACCCCCTCCACCAATCCCGGAATCTTGGAGAAAATCGCGATTTTGAATTTCCCGCCCTGAAAAATCCTACGAATCCGCCGATTATCCGGAAGTGCAGCCGGAGTTCCGCGTGACATCACGAATGTGGCCCAGTCCTCATGTTTACCATTGCGAGCATGTCGACACTGGTTGTTTTTGATGCATTTTGTCGTGATAGTCGACTACAAAACACTTCCAACACCTGGGAAGATCTGTTCAGTGGCCAAGGAAAGCTGTCATGGCGACGAAAGAAAAGAAAGGGGGAGGAAAAGCGACCGGGAAGCGATGCGTTTCTAGATATACAGTGATCCCTCGCTACTTCGCGTTTCACCTTTCGCACCCTCAGTGCATCGCGGATTTTTCAAAAATATTCATCAAAAATTCAAAATTGAGAAAAAATGGCACAAAAGTTGCCCGGGCGCTAGCAGAAGGCAGGGAGACTACATTAGAACATCAGGTATCAACACGGAGAGCCCGCACAACTCAAAATCCACCTCTCTGACCACCGCTCCACTCCTCTCCGCCCACCTCTTCACCGCTCGGGAATCTCGCAAGCTGATTGGCCGAGACGTTTTACCCAGCTTCTCTCCCTGCCGAGCGCCCATACCCAGCGAAGGAAGACCGCATTCACTGTTCTTTATCGCTCGTGTTGCTTAGTGGCACTTTTCGCTGTTCTCTTGTGCCTTTTTGTGCAAAATAGTGCTTGTGACGCCCTTGGGGGTGGGGTGATGCTACTTCGCGGTTTTTCACTTTTCGCGGTCGGTTCTGGTCCTCATTAAACGCGATAAGTGAGGGATCACTGTAGATATTATTTATAAATAGCACAGTCAAATGCAGAGGCCAGTTCTGTTCATGTGTATTGCCACTATAGTCTGTAGAAGTATTGTAATACATAGCCCATGGTCATGGAACCTGTCCTGAATACATGTGTTAACCCTACACCACGGATGTGTCTATTCAATGCAAAGTGTGTACACAGCCAGGCTATTGTACAGTCCTAGCCCTATGTATAAATAATAAGTTGGAAAAATGCTGATGGTTTTTTTTCTTTCTTTTTTATTGTTAATTTTCCTTATCCTGACACCCCAAACATGCCAAAGTAGAGAAGTAAAGACTCACCATTCTGTATTCAATAAGCGACTCTCCTCCCCATCACTGATGTGGTCTGACTCTGAGTCGGTGCCGGAATCCCCCGAAAATTCTGGCTCGAATCTGTACGGTTCGATGCCTCCCTCGCTCTCTTCCTGTTCACTTGACACTCCTGCATCCTTCTCTGTCTCGTCACCGATCCTGAATGCCTCTTCACTCTGAAAACTCTGGTTTTCTTGACTGCTGGAATTGCTATCATCTGCCATTGTTGTTTTGATAAGGGTCACATTCGTGACGTCACGCAGCGTCGTCTGCACTACTTCCGGTTTGTTTGGCACTGCCAGCCAGAGGCAAAAGTTTATCGGCTTATAGCTTGGCCATCGCACGGCCTAAAAATTTCTTTTATGTGTTGAAAAATACAAGAGGTAATAAGGAATTAATCCGCTATTCTACTTTTTGCGCAAAAAGGTGGTTTCAGTTCACCTTTAAGACTGTATTGTTGAATGTGCCAATGCAGAAGACACTGCACACTTGAGTGATAGTACCAGTATATGGAGGAATTCTGGGCCATATTAGCACCTGTATTTCCTAATAATGGGATAGAAGAGAGAACCTGCAGGGTCTTGGCCCTCCATGACACATGATTAGACACCCCTGAGTTCGGGTTTAATGGGATTTAACATTTTAACACAAACTGCTTTATGGTTCATAATTCTGTTGGGAGACTTACACCAAACCAAAAGTGATTTGTCAAACTGCTGGATTGTTCTTAGACAGCTTTTCCAGTCTCTGTATTTAATTTATGCCACTTGGTGGTAACCTTCACACACAAAACAAAATAGAGACATCTGCAAAGGTACAAAGGTTTATTGTCAAAATTCCCAGGGCAATACTATATGAATACAAGTGTAGTTCACTGTTGATGCAGAGAATATATATTTATACAGTATCTACTTATAGTCAGCAATACTCAATACGATATATTTCCAGTTAATCCACATATTTCTCCATGTAACCTTGCGACTGCATTATTTTAATTACTTTTAATCCTAGATCCATTTGTTTTGGCTTAAAATGCATCATAATTGTTAAATATATCTTATGCCTAACTCAGTACTGTTTACCTGTTGAAATATATATTTTACGGCTTATATACTACAACATGGCACCTAGCTGATCCATGTTTTGCCATGACACCACTGGCTGGAGCAGGTAAATCCCATGACGTCTCAACAGTCTCTCCTTGATTTTGACACAGATCAGAGCAATTTGTTGCACAGGAAGCTAAACATTTCTACAGATATTCTGCAGTTTCTAACTACTTTGCGCCCGTGAAGTTGGGGTCACATCACTGTGTTGAACATTCAGACCAACGGTTTGAAGCGATATTTTTTCCACAAGACAGCCATCTGAAACACACACACACACACACACACAGAGAATACATATTTCAGTACCTAATATCGATAACTTTCCGACATTACAATGTTGTACAGCGGACTTAAAAGCAAAGTAGCATTAGCAATCATTAGCTTACCGTCATACGTAATGTAGTTCGCATTCTCATGTCTTCTCCTTTATACTGCTCTACTGTTTCCTAAATGCTCCAATACTTTTCCAGAGTGTGTTATATTGCCGACTTTGCCTTTTGTTCTCCGTTTTTGCCTTTATTCTGGCAAAAACAGCCAGAGAACGCAGACGCCTCGTATCCTGCCAGCTTGTGTTTTGCGTAATGTTACGCTTGATTTACGCCAGTTACGCTTGTTTTACGTAGCGGGAGGGAGAGGGTTTCACCGCACTCCCTGTAACCATTTCCCACCCACTTCAACTGGGACCTAGTGCAGTGGAAACACAAAGCGGGCCGAACTGTACCGTCCTGTCCCATACCAAACCGTACCGTACTGACCCTAGTGGAAAAGTGCCTTAAAGCCCGATCCCGGAGCAGGAGGGTCAAAAATAGAATTTTGGAAATCTCATCCGAGTACTCCCATCCCACCTGGCCCAGATATAGCCGTACTTGGCAAAGAAAGTCCTTGCATTTCCCCACCTCCCCCGCGTATGGGGTAGGTGAGGGAACAGAGGTGGTACGGCGTACGGTAGAAGAAGCAGGGGCAACAGGTGGAGTGGAGGGACCTGGCTGAGACATGCTGGTCAAATGTTCGGTGACCGTGCTCAGCTGCTGCGTAACTGTTTGCAGCTATTGCGTGAGCCCAGCCACTTGCCTCTCAGTGACATCTAGACAGTGAAGGGCACAGTGCTTGTGAAATGGCTGACTCGTTCTGTCATGTTTAGTGTTTGCGCAGCTCATGAGCAGAATGCAACACCAGGGAATAACGCTCACGACACAGGAGGCAAGTTTAAACAGTTTATTAAATTTCAAAAAGAGGAGCACAGCTAGGGAAAATGTCACTCACCAGAGGAAAGCAGTCTGTGGGGAGAGAGACGAGAGTTGTAAGCAGGAGAAGGGAGACAGGGAATTGGATAATGCAAATTTGCCACTTACGTGAGCCGAGCAGACAGCCCGACAGAAAAAAAACCCAGCGTGAATAGACGAACCAGTAGGATGATGCTGGTGGGAAGTGGAGAGGAGATGAGCTGGGAAGTGCCTGACCGGGTGGAGGTTAACAGTTGCAGCGGGTTGAGGATGATGGGACAGGTGAGGGCACAACGATCCTCAGAGACACACCGCACAGATGGCAGCAACCTGAAAGAGAAGGGAAAGAACAAGAGGGTGAATGGCAAGAATTCGCCGTAAATTTAAGTTTACTTAGCTTATTCATTGTTTAAGGTGGTGTACCCAACGAGCCAGCGCTGAGACGGTGAAGATCAGATCCTTTTAAGCGCTGGCGAGGCAAAGGTGGTAGGAGCGTCTAATCTCCCAGGTGTGCCGATTGCCTGAGGAGCAGGAGGAGCAGGAAGGAGGGGGCAAGCGCTCACCAGAATATGGCAATGGGCTCAATTACAAGCAAGAAAATAGAAAGTTGATTAAAAACGTGGCAAATTTATGAGTAAATAGCTGCAAATTTAAGTCAAAATGTCATAATGTTTTCACACAAATAGTCACAAATTTATGAGAATGAAATCTCAAATGTACAATAAAAAAGGCCCCAAATTTATCAGAAAAAGGCAACAAAATTCTGGGCAAAATGTTACAAATTACATCACAATTTTGTGTTGGGGAAATAGACAGTAAAATAAATAAAAACCTAAATTAAATAAAACTTTCAAATTTATGGTGAAAGAGTTGTGCATTCATGAGAAAAATGTTTTAAATATATTAGAAAAATATCACAAATTTATGTGAAAAGAGTCACAAATTCAGATGAAAAACCTCACATCAGCAACTGCTGTTAGAAATTAAGCAATTTTTAGTAGATACTTGTTAGGATCTTATTATTCAATCAGGGGTCCATAGGACTCGAAGAGGTCCTTGAGAGAACATTCAAAGGTCCTTGGAAAATTCTCTAATTTCACTTTATAATTATAAAAAAAATAATAATTATTTGTCTTTGTTGTGCATGGGTGCCTGTAGTGGCTCTTCCATGTCAGTAGGTAGAGGTATGAATGCAATAATAATGGCATCTTCTTCTTCATGTGTCTTATGGAGGGTTATGACCTTGTTAAGACATGCAAGAGGTCATGGTGACTTGATGAAAAACAGTGATGGATAAATATTTGAAGAGGAAAGTGTGATGATCAGGCAAGCGGGCTCCCCCTCCCCTCCTGTTCCTGTCTTCCCGGCTCTGGAGGATCAGCCAGCCACGCCTGCATGATAACACACCTGCTGCGTCCTGATGACCCAGCGTATTTAAGAGCCAGCGCGTGGAGAGTCCATCGCTGGATCGTTTTCTGTTTGCTACCTCACCTTAACATCTAAGCCTTGTCTCTTATCATTGTTCAGTTTGACCTGTGTTTTTCACTCCTCCGTTCTTCTGCTCCCCAGGTTGCTGCCACCCACTGGTGTGCCCTCTGGAGCTGATCACACTCGCCTGACCAGAAGATGCCAGACATCCACCCAGATCACCGCCTTCCCCCTGACCCTCTGGTCCACACAGGAGTTCCCTGCTGGGCTCCTCTGTTCACTGAGTAAGAGTGCTCTCCCATCATTACTCTCCCCTTAGGGAGAATCTGTCCCTAATAATCTCTGCCTGCTCTCTCCCCATAGGCTACGTGCACTCCAGGGGGCACCAGTTTTGTGTTCATTTAAGTGTGCGTTTTTGTATTACGTTTTCCTTAGTTGTGCTCCTTTATTTAGTGTTGTGTTTTATTTTTCAATAAACTGGTGAACTTTTACATCCACGTCTGAGTGATCCTTCTGGCTGCTCTGCATTTGAGCCTCACCTGTACTGAGTTATGACAGAAAGATTCAGACTGAACCGGACAATGTAATGATGGAGCAGCCGCCATGGTCGGCCACACCAAAGAATTCATTAGCAAAGTGAAAGAGAGACATTCAGATTTTGTATTTAGGCACTGTTTTTTGGATTGCGAGGCGCTCGTTGTCAAGACTTTACCAGCAGACCTAGCTACTGTGTTGGATTATGATGTGTGGATAGTAAACTTTGCAAAGACAAGACCTCTGAAAAGCCAAATAGCTGCATCTTTATGTGAGGAAATGGAAGCAGAACATAAAACCTAACTGCTCCATACTGAGGTCTGATGGTTGTGCTGGCCCACGTGCATGAGCTCTGAGGGGAACTAAAAGTGTTCTTGACTGATGAGAGGTGTGATGATGCAAAGCTGCTTCTAACTGATGAGTGGTGTGCAAGGCTGGCATACCTGGCAGATATCTCAGCATCTGAATGAACTGAACACATGAATACAAGGCAAAGATGAAAACCTGCTCACAAGCACAGACAGAATGAATGAAATTCTATTCAAAGGTACACATCTGGCAAAAAAAAAAAAAAAAAATTCTGGAAAGTTCCAGCCTTGACATGTTCTTGCCAGGATATCAGATTTGTGTTCATCTAAACAGGCCCATGTTTCACAATGAGTGGTTATAAACTTATTTAAAGACTAAACTGCTATTACAGTATCTCACAAAAGTGAGTACACCCCTCACATTTTTGTAAATATTTTTTTTTTATTTAAGTTTTTGTAAAGGGTATACAGGTCATTACAGCATTGCATTGTTTACATTTTCATCACATGTTCCCTTATTTTTTGCTATTTGACAACATTGGTAGGATAGTTATTACAACACCC
The DNA here is from genome assembly GCA_020510985.1 of Pholidichthys leucotaenia. Lineage (NCBI taxonomy): Eukaryota > Metazoa > Chordata > Actinopteri > Cichliformes > Pholidichthyidae > Pholidichthys > Pholidichthys leucotaenia. The sequence continues at coordinate 325,785,000 of CM035840.1, read as the reverse complement.
CCTTTTTTTTAAAGTGAAAGAAAAAGTGAAATTAAGGAGAATTAAATTAAAAAAAAACGAATAAACAAACAAACAACAGCAAAAAACAAACAAACAGAAAATTAAGTAATTAAAAGTAAAAGAGCAACTGAGTAGCGTTGGAACAAAGAGCGGGACCATTATTGAAATGGTTAGATCTAATGGAAGACACATATGCGATCCAGGGTTGCCAAAAGTTCATGAACCCATCCATGTCCTGTCTCAGTGCGAATGTCAACTTTTCCACCGAGTAAATGTCTTGAATCACGTTAATCCAATCTTCAGGTGTAGGACAGTCCTTCAACATCCATTTTTTAGTTAGGGCTTTTTTACTTGCCAATATTAAAACATTGAATAAGTATTTATCTCCTCGTCTTTCCAGTGAGTCCGGTAGTAAACCCAAATACAAAGTTACAAAAGAAAAGGGAACTGTTATTTTGAATATTTTCCCCAATATTGTCTGTACGTTGGTCCAATATTAGTGGATAACTGGGCATGACCAAAACACATGAAAATGATTTGCAGTCTTTTCACCACACAAGCGCCAACAGTTCAACCCCTTATGGGTAAATTTGTTTTGTGCAGGTGTTCTGAAAAATCTTACCAAGTTTTTCCATCCAAATTCTCTCCACTGCAGGGATGAGGTACTTTTCCATTGCTGTTTATTTAGCTTTTCCCATATTTCCAATTGTAAAGTGAAATTCCCCTCTTTTTCCCATCTCTCTTTTATATATGATGTGTTGTCTCCTTTTAAGTCTTGAAGACCTTGATATATTTTAGAAATGTATCTGATCCCTGGGATCCCTTTATATGCCATTAAGAAGACCTTCAGAACACCTGACTGGGCCCTTTCCAAATCCTCCTTTTTAAGTATATTGTTTATGTGGTGTCTAAGCTGAAAGAACCTGTAAAGATCTTGATTTATTAGACCTTGTTTTTTCAAATCTTCAAAACTTCTTAAAGTTTGCCCCTTAAAAAAATCGTAATATTTTATCAGCCCTTTCTCTTTCCACTCTTTAAATCTAGTGTCTGTTTTATTGGGGGTAAAGTCTTGATCATAGGCAATCCATTGCAGAAGTCGATAGGGCTCTTTGGCTTGATTCTCTCTGACTATCTTAAACCAAATTTTTAGCGGGGTCTCTATCCACGGGTTAGTGTTATTCAAGAGTTTAGTTAAGGCATTGTTCCCTATTATTGCCTGTAGGGGGATGTCACTTGTTATTTGGCATTCCATCTCCTTCCTTTGTGCAGTGTAGACTGGGTTACATATCTCTACTAAAGTTTTAATTTGTGCAGCTATAAAATAGTCCCTGATATTTGGCAGCGCGAGCCCACCTTTGTCTTTGTTTAGCTGTAGGGTTCTATATCTGATTCTAGGTCTCTTACCCTGCCATATGAATCTTGAGATCCTTCTGTCCAGCTCCTGCCATGTTTTTTTGGGAGGTTCTACCGGTATTGTTTGGAAAAGGTATAGAAGACGTGGAAGTATATTCATTTTGACTGCTTAAATTCTTTGTGCAGTACCTAAGAATGGTATCATATTCCATCTTGCTAGGTCAGATTTTATTTTTGTCACCAGTGGATCATAGTTTAGTGTTATAATTTTGTCGAGTTGTTTCGGGATATTGACCCCCAGATATTTCATAGATTCCAACTCCCAGTTAGTTTTGAGTTCACTTAGTGAAAAATGATTTGGGTCATAGTTGAATGTTAAAACTTGGGTTTTATGCATGTTTAATTTGCACCCCGATAAATCTCCATAGTCTGAAAAAGCTGAGATTAGTTCTGGTAGAGAAGTGTCTGGCTGCCCTAGGTATATTAAAATGTCATCAGCAAAGAGTGCTATTTTATGTTCCTTCTGACCAAGTGTAATACCTTGAATTTCTTGGTTTTGTCTTATCCATTGGCTCAGAGGTTCTATGAAGACTGCAAAGAGCAGTGGAGACAGGGGGCAGCCTTGACGACATCCTCTTTCCAGCTCAAAAGATGATGATAAATTACCGTTAATCCTTATTTTAGCTGTTGGTTTTTTATATAATGCCTGTATAGTTCTAATGAAGTTGTTATGAAAATTGAAACTGGATAAGATTCTATATAGGAAAGACCAGTCAACCGAATCGAATGCTTTTTCAGCATCTAATCCCAATATGACTGCATTTAAGTTATATTTTTTTATATGATGAATTATGTGTAAAGTGCGTCGAATGTTGTCTTGTGTCTGTCTTTGTCTTATAAAACCTGTTTGGTCTAAGTGAATTAAGTCTGTCAGTATGTTTTCTAACCTTTTGGCAAGGATAGTGGTAAAAAGCTTATAGTCCTGATTTAATACACTGATTGGTCTGTAGTTGGAGCATTCTAGTTTATCCTTTTCAGGTTTAGGTATAACTGCAATGACCCCTTCTCTCCAGGAGGGGGGGATTTCCCCTGTGTGGAGGACGTAGTTAAATGTTTTCAGAAGGAGAGGAGATAGTTGCTGTTTAAAGGTTTTGTACCATTCTGCTGTATAGCCATCTGCTCCTGGGGATTTGTTAGCTTTAAGTTTCATAATTGCTTTTTCCAATTCTTTAGGTTATATTTCTGACAGTAGGGTTTTATTTTGTGATTCCGTAAGTTGGGGAAGGTTTAATGTGTTTAGGAATGTCTCGGATGCGTTTTATGTTTTTTGTGGGAGTATAAGTTCTTGTAGTAATTCTCGAAGCTTTTAAGAATATCCTGAATTCTGAATTTTATTTCCTTTGATACTGGGTCTCTGACTTTGTAGATTGCTCTTTCTGTTTGTTGTTTCCTCAATTTATAGGCTAGTAATTTTGCCGATTTACTGCCTGCTTCATAGTGTTTTTGTTTCAGAAATGTAAGTTTCTTCTGGATTTCTATTGTGTAGATCTCATTTATTTGATTTTTAATTTCTTTAATCTTGAGCGAGCCATTAGAATGAGTGTTGTCTTTGTGTTCTTTTTCTAGGTTCTTGAGTTCTGACTCTAGTGTGATTAGTTTTTCTTGTCTCAGTTTCTTTTGGGTTGCCAGTTTTGCAATAATTTTTCCCCTTATTACAGCTTTGCACGCATCCCACAGTATTAAAGGGGATACTTCTCCATTATCGTTTTCTTCCAAATATCTGAGAATATCTGATTCCAATTCATCTTTCAGTGGTCCTTTCAGGACATTTGAATTCAACCTCCAGGAAAATGTATTATTTGTGTATTTTTGGATGTTTAAGTCCATATAGATTGGACTGTGGTCAGAGAGATCCATCAGTCCTATTTTACATGTTTTTACTCTTCCAATGTCTCTATTAAACATAAAAAAAGTAATCAATCCTTGAGTAAGATGAATGTGGCGTTGAATAAAAAGTATAATCTTTTACATTGGGGTTGAATTCCCTCCATACGTCACAGATTCCCATTTCTTTTAGTAGCATCCGAGTATTCCTATTTTGGGTGTTATTTTGATGTGAAGAATTACCTGTTGCATCCCAGTATGGATTCAGTCTTAGATTGAAGTCTCCACCACATATCACTAAACCTTGGGCTTTAGTTATCATTAGGTCGAATACATTTTTATAAAATTTCCATTTAGCCCCTGGTGGTGCATATACATTCAGCAGGGTGATATCTTCTCCCTCTAGCCGCCCAGTTACCAAACTGTACCTCCCTTCTTTATCTTTGTGTTCTGATTTTTTTTCAAATGTAATTTTGGTTGATATCAATGTCGCTACTCCCCTCCTCCTCCCTGATTTATATGAAGATGAAGAGATCATTTTAAACCCTTGTCTATTGAGTTTAGTGTGTTCCACGTCTGTTAGGTGGGTTTCTTGTAAAAATATTATTTCTGCTTTGTCTTTTTTCATTTTGCGTAGAATCTTGGATCTTTTAACTGGATTCAGGATCCCTTTTACATTATATGAGGCTATTTTGGTTACACCCTGTTTCTCCATTGTATTTTCTTATTTAGTATAACAGTGTGGTGGCCCTCTTTTTTGCTACTCAGAAACTGAAAGAACATTAAGAACATAAAAAAAACATTAAGAACATAGTGTACGAAACATAGTGTACGAAACTGTCAAAAAAACTTCATGAGCTGGGGTCTCCTTAAAGACCCTGTAAGAGCCCTGATGGAGTGTAGGCTCTGAGGGAAATTCCTCAAACTCTGTTACGTGTTGAGGGCCCTCTCTTACCCCTGTAAGTTGTCCCATGTTTTTAACGTGAATTTCAGATCCCAATCCGAATTTGTAATGATTTTTTTTTTTTTTATGCCTATACCCTATGAGATTGTGTGCACCCTCCCACCCCCATCACAGCAAACATTCACTCTAATACAGTATTTGTTAGTGTGGAGAGAACATGTGGGTCATTGTTACATTTCTATTTTAACATGATTTTTTTCCCCTTTAAATTAAGAAGACATTTGTTTCTAATGCTATAACTGCTCCATGAAAGGTTTTACCACATGCTGATTCTGCATCTCCTTTAATGTTTGTTACCTTGTAGGAGGGGGGATGGAAGTGCAGAGTGACTGAAAAGAAAAAAAAAAAAACCCAAAAAGGTCGCTATTCCTTCCTGGAACTGGAAAGCTTATCTTTGTAGCTCTGGGGCTGGATTTCCCGCTGTTGGCCCGTGGTTTTTGAAGGTCTCTGAGTGGACCACGTTTGAGCTCTGATCTTTTCGCTCAGATTCGCTGCGGGTTTAAGCACCGTTACCGGGAGCCCTCTTCTTGCCATGTCAATTGTTGCTTCTTCCGCTGAATTATAAAGACATGACTCTTCACCGTAAAAGACCCTTAGCTTCGCCGGAAATGGCGTCTGAAAGTGTAGATTCTGTTCCCGTAGAACCTTTTTGGCGTCGTTATATTCCCGTCGCTTTTTAAGAACCTCAGGGGCGTAATCGTGCTCCACGAAGACTTTTCTCTCATGATGCATAAATCCTTTTTTCTGCCAAGCCCGTCTTACAACCTCTTGTTTTATTTTGAAATTGGCGAATCTCACCACCACAGAACGTGGGGGCACTTCCGGCACTGGCTTTGCGGCTAATGTACGATGGGCCTTTTCTATCTTCAAATCGGTGGTTTGTGGAATATCCAACTTCTCTCTCAATAAGGATTCTACGCATTCTGCCACTGTATTGAAACTATCTTCAGCTCCTTCTTTCAGACCGTGAATTCTGATGTTATCTCGTCTCTGTCTTCCTTCTTGGTCGGTTAGCTTAGCCTCCAGCCTTGACTGTTTTCTGTGTAAATCCAGCACAGAATCTTCAAGCACTTTTACTCTTTCTTCAGCTTCCAAGATTCGGTTTTCGGCCTGGTCCATTCTGCTGTTCGTCCTTTTTAGATCCTCTCTGAATTCAAGAAATTCGGCCCGAAATCGTCGTAATTCGTCAAATAGCGATTTCAAGCTAATCCTTTTGTTAGCTAGGCCCAGGTCCTCGTCTTCTGAACGGAGGTCCTCCGGTTCAGATTCTGCGGCCGCTGCGCGTCCTGACCTGGGGAATGTCGGTTTCTTCTGCTTTTGGTTAGGCATGGTGTTATTGTCTTTTGATTTTTAATCTTCCAAAAATCCGTTAGGTCTGATTTTGAGGATGTTTTCCTTGGATTGGGTCTGGGAGTTTCAGCGTTAGGTTGCTATCACCATGGCATCCAGACCGGAAGTCGTAAATATTTTGTTATATCATTTCATGGGACAACACTGAAGATATGAAACTTTGATACAATGTAAAGTATCTCCCCTAAGTGAAAATGTCCAAATTGTGCCCAAAGTGTCAATATTTTATGTGGCCACCATTATTTTCCAGCACTGCCTTAACTCTCTTGGGCATGGAGTTCACTAGAGCTTCATATGTTGCCACTGGAATCCTCTTCCACTACTCTATGATGATATCACAGAGCTGGTGGATGTTAGAGACCTTGCGCTCCTCCACCTTCTGTTAGAGGATGCCCCACAGAAACTCAATAGGGTTTATGTCTGGAGACATGCTTGGCCAGTCCATCACCTTTACCCTTAGTTTCTTTAGCGAGGCAGTGGTTGTCTTGGAGGTGTGCTTGGGGTCGTTATCATGTTGAAATACTGCCCTGCAGCCCAGTTTCCGAAGGGAGGTGATCGTGCTCTGCTTCAGTATGTCACAGTAAATGTTGGCATTCATGGTTCCCTCACTGAACTGTAGCTCCCCAGTGCTGGCAGCACTCATGCAGCCCCAAACCATGACACTCCCACCACCATGCTTGACTGTAGGCAAGGCACACTTGTCTTTGTACTCCTCACCTTGTTGCTGCCATACACGCTTGACACCATCTGAACCAAATAAGTTTATGTTGGTCTCATCAGACCACAGGACATGGTTCCAGTAATCTATGTCCTTAGGCTGCTTGTCTTCAGCAAACTGGTTGTGGCCTTTCTTATGCATCATCTTTAAAAGGGGCTTCCTTCTGGGACGACAGCCATGCAGACCAATTTGATGCAGTGTGAAGCGTATGGTCTGAACACTGACGAGATTACCACACACACACACACACACACACACACACACACACACACACCTACACACACACACCTTCAACATTTGCAGCAATGCTGGCAGCACTCATGTGTCTATTTTTCAAAAGACAACCTCTGGATATGACACTGAGCATGTACACTCAGCTTCTTTGGTCAACCATGGCGAGACCTGTTCTGAGTGGAACCTGTCCTGTTAAACCACTGTATGGTCTTGGCCACCGTGCTGCAGCTCAGTTTCAGGGTGTTGTCAATCTTCTTATAGCCTAGGGCATCTTTATGTAGTGCAACAATTCTTTTTTTTTCAGATCTTCAGAGAGTTCTTTGCCATGAGGTGCCATATTGAACTTCCAGTGACCAGTATGAGAGTGTTAGAGCGACAACACTCAATTTAGCACACCTGCTCCCCATTCACACCTTGTAACGCCGCGGCTGCCGGGCTGGAGTAAGGCGGAGGACAAAAAATATAAGGTACAGACCCTCCCTTCCATCTGTTGTCATGGGAAATGTACGGTCGATACTGGGAAAGTTAGATGAGCTAGCGGCTATCTCCCGTTATGATAGCACTTACCGGGAGTGCTCTCTCCTTTTGTTTACTGAGACGTGGCTAACTGAACTAGCAGCAGATGCTAACATTGAGCTGGAGGGTTTTCACATGATACAAGCTGACCGAACACCAGAGAGTGGCAAAACTAGGGGCGGTGGAGTGATAATGTATGTTAACAACAACTGGTGCAGACCGGGACATATCACTGTTAAACAACGACACTGCAGCAAAGACATTGAGTTGCTAGCTGTTAGCATGAGGCCTACATATCTCCCGAGAGAACACTCACACGTGATCTGCATTGTTGTTTATGCAAATCCGATGGCGAACGCTGGGACAGCGCGTGACGTCATCCATTCAGTAACCAGCAGGCTGCAGACAGAACACCCAGATGCTCTTCTCCTCATCTCAGGCGATTTCAACCACGTTTCACTGTCTCCCATTCTGCCCACTTTCACCCAGTATGTCACATGCCACACTAGAGACAATAAAACACTGGATTTGTTCTACGCAAACACTAAGGAGGCGTACACCTCATCACAACTCCCCCCACTTGGGAGATCGGATCACAACTTGGTTCATCTCCGACCGGTGTACAAACCCCTAGTGCACAGACAACCTCCGGCCATGCACACTGTGGAGTTATGGTCTGAGGAGACAATGGACACTCTAAAGGACTGTTTTGAAGCCACTGCCTGGAAGCAGCTCTGCGATCCACATGGTGAGGACATCGATGGCCTCATTCACACCTTCACGGGCTACCTCAGCTTCTGTGTGGACAAATCCGTTCCCACCAAGACCATACGGCGTCACTCAAACAACAAACCCTGGATCAACCCTGAGATAAAAACACTTCTGAGAGAGAAGAAGAGGATCTTCAGGTCGGGGAACAGGGAGATGCTGAAGTCCGTACAGAGGGAGCTGAGGAGAAAGATCAGAGAAGGCAAGGACAGCTTCAGGAAGAAGATGGAGGACAAGCTACAACAGAGCGACATCAGCGGGGTCTGGAGAAACCTCAAAACCATCTCGGGGCTCCAGAATACCTCCCCCCAGGCCACGGGGGGCAGGGAGTGGGCGAACAACCTGAATCTGTTTTTCAATAGATTTGACCAACCGCCCTCCCCCCTGTCTGCACAACAACCACTGCTGCCTCTAAGAAATCAAGTCCTGCTACCCACTCCCCACTCCACCGACACCCCCCCCCCCCACTCCCAACACACAGCCCCCCATCCTGACCCTGACCAAGACCCAGGTGAGGACGGAGCTGAGGAAGATCAAGGCGAGGAAGGCGTCGGGACCGGACGGCATCAGCGCAAAGCTCCTCAAGTCCTGTGCAGACCAGCTGTGTGGGATTGTGACGTATATCTTCAACATGAGCCTGAAACTGGGGAGGGTACCACAGCTGTGGAAAACATCTTGTGTGGTACCTGTACCAAAAACTTCCCACCCCAAAGACCTGAACAGCTTCAGACCGGTGGCCTTGACGTCCCACTTGATGAAGACCCTGGAGAGACTGCTCCTTGCTCATCTCCGCCCCCTGGTGGAACCAGCGATGGATCCACTCCAGTTCGCCTACCAGCATGGCATTGGGGTGGAGGATGCGGTGATCTTCCTCCTTCACCGTTCTCTGTCCCACCTGGAGAAGCCCGGGAATATGGTGAGGATCATGTTCTTTGACTTCTCCAGTGCTTTCAACACCATCCAACCGATGATCCTGAAGGACAAGCTGCTGCGCGCAGGGGTGGACCAGCACCTGTCATCATGGATCCTGGACTACCTCACGAACCGGCCTCAGTTTGTGAGAACCCGGGACTGTGTTTCCGACACGATCATCAGTAGCACGGGGGCCCCCCAGGGAACGGTGTTGGCTCCCTTCCTGTTCACTCTTTATACTGCGGACTTCTCACACAACACAACACATTGCCATCTACAGAAGTTCTCTGATGACTCTGCGATCGTTGGTCTCATCTCCAGCGGAGATGAAGCTGAGTACAGAGGGCTTATCCAGGACTTTGTGGACTGGTGCCATCGGAACTGCCTCCAGATCAACGCGAGGAAAACTAAGGAGCTGGTGGTGGACTGCCGCAGGCATGGGCAGCCCCTCACAGCACCAGTAAATATACAGGGAACAGACATCGAGATGGTGACATCCTACAAGTACCTGGGTATTCATCTGAACAATAAACTAGACTGGTCACACAATACTGACGCACTCTACAAGAAGGGACAGCGCAGGCTGTTCCTGCTGAGGAGACTCAGGTCTTTTGGTGTACAAGGGGCGCTGCTGAAGTCATTCTATGACACGGTGGTGGCATCAGCCATCACTTTTGGAGTGGTCTGCTGGGGCAGTGGCATTACTGCAGCCGATAGGAAGAGACTGAACAAACTGATTAAGAAAGCTAGCTCTGTCCTGGGGCAACGCCTTGATCCGATGGAGGAGATAGGAGAGAGAAGGACGGTGGCTAAACTGTCATCTCTGCTGGAGTCCGAGTTCCACCCTATGCAGGACATACTGGATGCACTGAGGAGCTCATTTAGCAGCAGACTACATCATCCCAGGTGCACAACCGAGAGGTTTCGTAGGTCCTTCCTACCAACGGCTGTCAGACTGTACAACCTAAGCAGGGCTGCTCGCAGAGATAGCAAAAAGACGTAACAAACTAATAGGTTTTTTTTTTTTTTTTTTTTTTTTTTTTTTTGAATGCAAAAGATGCAATAGACTTACACAATGGTCCTCTCCGGCATACAACTAGGAACATACCGGTCGCTATGGAGGGTGAGAATATGTATGGGCACATAATCATACCATGTAGGATAACTAAATAGACGGTTATGCTGTTTCATCCCACCTAGCAACAATGCTCTGCACTGTGTGTGTTTATATATTTACATATTTATTCCATCTAGCTACAATGCTCTGCACTGGGTGTGTTTATATTTATATATCTATATATTTATTCCATCTAGCTACAATGCTCAGCACTGGGTGTGTTTATATTTATATATCTATATATTTATTCCATCTAGCTACAATGCTCCGCACTGTGTTTTTATATATCTACATATTATTCCATCTAGCTACATTGCTCCGCACTGTGTGTGTTTATATACTTGCATATTTATTCCACCTAGCTGCAATGCTCCATACTGTGGGTGTTTATATATTTACATATTTATTCCATCTAGCTACAATGCTCTGCACTGTGTGTTCATATATTCATATATTTATTCCATCCAGCTACAATGCTCTGCACTGTGTGTCTGTGTGTGTGTGTGTGTGTGTGTATATATATATTTTATAGTAATATGTACATATGTATATTAGCTGCTCTTGCTTGCTTGTTTTTTTTTTTTTGTTTGTTTTTTTTTTTTCTTGCCTTCTGATTGTTGCTCTGAGTGTTGCTATCCCTGTGCTGTTGCAATCCTGGAATTTCCCCGTTGTGGGACTAATAAAGGCTTATCTTATCTTATCTTATCTTATCTTATCTTAACACAAATGAGTTACATGACACCAGGGAGGGAAAATGGCTAATTGGGCACAATTTGTTCATTTTCACTTAGGGATGTACTCACTTTTGTTGCCAGTGGTTTAGACATTAATGGCTGTGTGTTGAGTTATTTTGAGGGGACAGCAAATTTACACTGTGATACAAGCTGTACACTGACTACTTTACATTGTGTCAAAGTGTCATATCTTCAGTGTTGTCCCATGAAAAGATATAATAAAATATTTACAAAAATGTGCGTGGTGTACTCACTTTCGTGAGACACTGTACATATGCAGTATTTGTCATGTTGTAACATTTTTCATTGGTGGGGATCCCCAAGACTTTTTCAATGTAAAAAACATTTCCTTGGCTCAAAAAAGCACACCGAAGTGGAACTACATCTTCCAGAATGCCTTGAGTCGTCACTCCATACCATAATTCCATAGTTATCCCTGATTAGAAATTACAGTCCAAATAAATTTGGTAGCACATTTTGGCTTTGTCTGCATAAATGTTTGCTTTTATTAAGATTAAATACCATATACCACCACTCTAAATAAAGATATAACAAACATTTAAGATAAAATTATGTTGAATCATCTTCAAATGACTGCCTCCTCACTAAAACGTTTCAGGCTATGATGAGCACTGTGTTGCAGTTCACTTACTAGCAATAGCGTATTCTAAAACAAGGATTTATTGGAGTTAGAGCATTTACAACCATTCACTTTTATTGATTTACACAGAAAATTAAAGGGATTTTCTTTCACTAGCAATGCTTTGCATCATTTGAGCATATTTTCTAAGCGGTGAGACATTTTGGTATTTTAATTGCAGTGAGTTTAATAGACTGTGTTATAATTTGTGTGTACAGAGATAAAGCAGAGCTCATTCAGTCAGTCACCATGTGCCTTTAAGCAGCTTGGCTCATGTCTAAGTAGCTGAAATGATGCGTGTCACTTCTGAAGCCCTGCTTTTGGAGGTGAGTCGCTCTAGCTGAAAGCAGCATTCATACGAAATGATCATCTTTCGCAGTTGATACTGTGGTCTGTCTATTGTTTGGTGCTGTGGGAATAGGGATTGATTGGTAAAGCTGGACCAAGCACCTTGCAGACCGGTGTACTGATCGGAAAGGTGATTGCCATGTTAGTGTGCCTCAGATTTTAAAACTTAAAAAAAACTATCATTTTGATATGTCCTTTCAAAATACAAAATGTTTTCCCTCCATCTTCTTTTATTCCCTGTCTTTACCATGTTTAAAGTTTGTTTTGCAAGCGCTGTGGCTTCCACATATATCCCAACGCATTTCTGTCTGTGAGCTTCACCACGCTCTAATCTCACTTATTGTTTTGCTAGAATTTATTTGTGGGTTATTTTTGACATATTTCTGTCCCGATCATTCTTCCCCATGTTAATACTCTTTGCCATGTTCCGTAAATAAGGAGAACCTCATAAATTTGTTTTGATGTCAGGGCTGTGATAAGATAAGATAAGATAAGATAAGACAAGATAAGCCTTTAATAGTTCCACAAAGGGGAAATTCCAGGATTTCAGCAGCACAAGGATAGCAGCACTCAGAGCAATAGTTAATAAGATAATAAGAACTGGTTAGCCAAAAGCAGTAAATATATATATATATATATATATATATATATATACAGTATATATATATATATATATATATATATATATATATATATATATATATATATATATATATATATATATATATATATATATATATATACTACCGTTCAAAAGTTTGGGGTCACTTAGAAATTTCCTTATTTTTGAAAGAAAAGCACTGTTTTTTTCAATGAAGATAACTTTAAACTAATCAGAAATACACTCTTTATATTGCTAATGTGGCAAATGACTATTCTAGCTGCAAATGTCTGGTTTTTGGTGCAATATCTACATAGGTGTATAGAGGCCCATTTCCAGCAACTATCACTCCAGTGTTCTAATGGTACAATGTGTTTGCTCATTGCATCAGAATTCTCCAGATTACCTCAACAAATTAACAGCTAGAATGCCAAAGGTCTGCAATGCTGTAATTGCTGCAAATGGAGGATTCTTTGACGAAAGCAAAGTTTGAAGGAAAAAATTATTATTTCAAATACAAATCATTATTTCTAACCTTGTCAATGTCTTGACTATATTTTCTATTCATTTTACAACTCATGGTGGTAAATAAAAGTGCGACTTTTCATGGGAAACACAAAATTGTCTGGGTGACCCCAAACTTTTGAACGGTAGTGTATATACACACACAGATATATACACAGTGCAGAAGCATAGCAGCTAGATGGTATAAACAACATTACAGTTTGTTAAGTTACCCTGCAGAATACAGTGCATCCGGAAAGTATTCACAGCGCTTCACTTTTTCCACATTTTGTTATGTTACAGCCTTATTCCAAAATGGAATAAAAAAAAATTCCTCAAAATTCTACACACAATACCCCATTAATGACAACATGAAAAACGTTTTTTTGAGATTTTTACAAATTTATTAAAAATAAAAAACTAAGAAATCACATGTACATAAGTAGTCACAGCCTTGGCTCAATACTTTGTTGATGCACCTTTGGCAGCAATTACAGCCTCAGGTCTTTTTAAATATGATGCCACAAACTTGGCACATCAATCTTTGGGCAGTTTCGCCCATTCCTCTTTGCAGCACCTCTGAAGCTCCATCAGGGTGAATGGGAAGCGTCGGTGCAGAACCATTTTTAGATCTCTCCAGAGATGTTCAATTCGATTCAAGTCTGGGTTCTGGCTGGGCCACTCAAGGATATTCACAGAGTTTTCCTGAAGCCACTCCTTTGATATCTTGGCTGTGTGCTTAGGGTCGTTGTCCTGCTGAAAGATGAACTGTTGCTCCAGTCTGAGGTCAAGAGCGCTCTGGAGCAGGTTTTTATCCAGGATGTCTCTGTTCATTGCTGCATTCATCTTTCCCTCTATCCTGACTAATCTCCCAATTGCTGCTGCTGAAAAACATCCCCACATCATGATGCTGCCACCACCATGTTTCACTGTAGGGATGGTATTGGCCTGATGATGAGAGGTGCCTGGTTTCCTCCAAACATGACACCTGGCATTCATGTCAAAAAGTTCAATCTTTGTCTCATGAGACAAGAGAGTTTTGTTTCTCATGGTCTCAGAGTACTTCAGGTGCCTTTTGGCAAACTCCAGGGAGGCTGCCATGTGCTTTTTATTAAGGAGTGGCTTCTGTCTGGCTACTGTACCATACAGGCCTGATTGGTGGATTGCTACAGAGATGGTTGTCCTTCTGGAAGGTTCTCCTCTTGCCACAGAGGAACACTGGAGACAGAGTGACCATTGGGTTCTTGGTCAACTCCCTGACTAAAGCCCTTCTGTCATGTGCGGGGCTGTTGCTTCCTGCCCCGTTCATGACCTGTGGCTGTGGGCTGATTGCTGTTATCTTTTCCAGCTGGCAGATTATTGGTTCCTCTGCCAGCCCTCAGCCACAGCCCTCCTCTCACCTCTCTCTGCCAGGCACCTATCAGTTTATTATCATCACCTGGGGTTTCACACACACACACACACACACACACACACACACACACACACACACACACACGCATGCACACACACACACACACACACTCATACACAGACTCCCGCCACACACCTGCATCCACTTGTCACTCAATTAGCCTGCTTGGTGTTTATTGGGTGACAGTGGGGGCATTCAGTGTTGTGGCGTCAGTCTTCATTTCTCGGTCAGTCTGCAGTCACCTGCCTATGTTTTGCCTGGAGCTGTTGGCACCCTCTCCCATGGACTTCTGCGGTGCTGTTTCCCCAGAGCCCGCTGAGCTCTGACGCCCTCTGTAAGTCTTCCTCCTATCTTCATTGCTTTCCAGTTCCACCCTGGGAGCATTCCCTGTCAACTAGCTCAGGCGTGCATTGTTAGTGTGCCAGACTGTATTTTCCTACTGAACATTTTCCCTGTTTTTGTGTGTTTCTGAATTGTCCCATTCTGTTAATAAACTCATTCACTTCACCTGCGTTTTGGGCTTGTATCTATTCATGTGTTTGCTGTGCAATTACGCAGCGGACATGACAGTACGCCACGACCAAAATTGAGCCCACGCAGTGAAGCGGCGTGTCATTTTTTCATTTTTGTGTGTTTTTTCCCAAATACCTGTTCGGAGCATGATGTCCTCATCAAGCCGTTCCCACACTGGCAGAAGTGGATGGGCAGCGGGATGTCCCAGTACAGAGGAGCAGCAGGCAGCCTGGTTAATCTGAGAACTGCTGGAAGAAGCGTATGATGCTTGCATGTGTCCCGGAGAAAGACTAGACTGCCTCAACAGAGCGTTAAGGCTCCTGGGGGCCCATCGGGGCCTCTAGAATTACCCCCAATACTCTGAACTGCTGTCCGCTCTCTGCACTCTTGAACAGGCTTTTCCCTACCTGAGGAGAAGGGCTTTCCGGATCAAGCCGAAGCAGAAATGCTCTTCTTCACCGGTGGCCATCTTTCCTTCTGCACCATCTCCTGCTCCAAGATGGCCACAACCAGGTTGACAGCGTCGATGTCATCCGGCCCCGGATTCCCAGAAGAACAATCCAGCCCCGCTAACTGCTCCTGTTCCCACACCGAGCCCTGTTACCCCCGCAGTGGATCCTCATTCATATCACCAGCTCCAAGCAGTCCTGTCTGCAGAGTCTCCCTCCACATCCGCTGCGAGGTCTCCTTCCTCGGTAAATCTGCAGGCAATAGAGGGGCGCCTGTTTGCCTCACCAGCGGTTCCCGTTTCTGTGGCGAGAGGGGCGGCTTCTCTACTGTCTACAGAGGGGCCAAGTACCACCTTTCCTGGATGGACAAGTGATGATGCCTGAATGACAGCAGCAGCCAACACCTTAATCCCGGAAAACAGGCAAGTTAATTTTCATTTGACTCCTATTAATAATGTAATGTCTTGCCTGATTCCTGGTAGGGAAGCTCAGGGTAAGCAGTCCTCTGAGTTTTCCCCACCTGCTGCTGTTAGGAACTGCTCACCAGCCCTCTTTCCACTTTCTTCTGTTTCCTTTGTCTGCCCGTCGGTACCGGAGCCAAGCAGTCAGGACCAGGAGGAGCCAGAGGTCCGGCAGGATTCTCCTCCCGAAGCACTGTTGAACCAGATCCCAGCCGCCACGCTGGAGGAGTCACCAGCATGGAGGAGTCACCACCGCAGCAGAGTCTACGCTTAAGTTGAACCTCCAGGAGGCCGAGCCTGGGAGTATATTGGCCAGATCGTCGGAGTCCTGGACAGCGGTGAAGCGTGAGCTAAGGCAAGTGCTCTCTTTTGTTTTCCTCTTTTCCATTATTGAGTATTTTTGCCTAACTTTTGGTGAGGAGAGCCGGGCGCAGCCGACCGTTGCGTCTGAGCTTGCTTCGCTGGGCTTCGCTGCTGCCGGCGACCCTGACCCTTCTTTCTCCCTGTCTCAGTCCTCTTATAGGGTCGACGGAGAAAGTCTAACATTGCCAGATGGGTCCGAGGATCCAAGTTCGCCACTGGAGGTCACTATGGGTCCAGCCTACCCTGACGAGGAGGTCATTGTGGGTGCTCTGCTCCAACCGAGGGTGCCCGTAATTGATCGCCTTCTGGCTCGGGTGCTCGTACGGGTCAGCTGTCCCACAATTAATGTAGCATTGCGGTCAGCAGTGACCCAGCCGGGTCCCACCGCAGGTGCAGCAGGGGTCCAGTCTGACTCCACCGTGGGTGCAACGATGGCTCGGTCGGGGTCTATTCGTGGGTGCAACGCAGGCCCAGTTGGGGCTCACTACGGAAGCAATGAGGTCCCGGGAAGAGGCCACCACTGGTGCAACGTTGTCCCAGGCCGGGACCACCGCAGATGCAGCCATGACCCAGCCCGGGTCCACCGTGGGTATCACAGAGCTCCAGTCTCACATTGGGACCACCAAGGGTGCTACTGGACAGTCTGGGGACACCAGGGTCTTCCCTTCCCTTTTGGAGTCCCTGTGGGTGTTCTTCCTCTTTTTGCTGGGCACCGTCGGGGTTCTATTTTCTCCACCACCTGTGACCACAGGGGTTTCCTTTCCTCTGCCCGGCCACCCACCTCTCAGTCTCCCGGTGGGTAGGCCGCCGCCTCATTTGTCTTTCCGGTCCTGGTGGCTTAATCATGTGGGCAGGCCGTCCGAAAGACTGAGTTCCCTAGCCGGGTGGCCCATGTGCCCTGGCAGGCTGCCTGATGCTGTTCTGCGGGCTGCCCACTGGGATTTGGATTCTGGCCGGCCCCCTCAACTGTGGGACTCTTGGGGGTGGGGTGGGTCAGTTTAGTTTTGGGGTTGGGATTGTTATTCCTCCTTGTGTTGTGTTTGTGTTTATTCCCTCCTGATCTGGTTCCCCCACCTCCCACCCTGGTTAGTTATGAGGGGTTCTGGGGTGGGGGGGGTTGTTTGTTTTGATGGTACAGTGGGTGTCTGGAATCCACCCCTTTTTTTTGGGGGGGGGGGGTTCTGTCATGTGCAGGGCTGTTGCTTTCTGCCCCGTTCATGACCTGTGGCTGTGGGCTGATTGCTGTTATCTTTTCCAGCTGGCAGATTATTGGTTCCTCTGCCAGTCCCCAGCCACAGCCCTCCTCTCATCTCTCTCTGCCAGGCACCTATCAGTTTATTATCATCACCTGGGGTTTCACACACACACACACACACACACACACTCAGACACACGCCTGCATCCATTTGTCACTCAATTAGCCTGCTTGGTATTTATTGGGTGACAGTGGAGGCATTCAGTGTTGTGGCGTCAGTCTTCACTTCTCAGTCAGTCTGCAGTCACCTGCCTATGTTTTCCCTGGAGCTGTTGGCACCCTCTCCCATGGACTTCTGCGGTGCTGTTTCCCCAGAGTTCGCTGAGCTCTGCCGCCCTCTGTAAGTCTTCCTCCTATCTTCATTGCTTCCCAGTTCCACCCTGGGAGCATTCCCTGTCAACTAGCTCAGGCGTGCATTGTTAGTGTGCCAGATTGTATTTTCCTACTGAACATTTTCCCTGTTTTTGTGTGTTTTTGAATTGTCCCGTTCTGTTAATAAACTTGTTCACTTCACATGCGTTTTGGGCTCGTATCTATTCATGTGTTTGCAGCGCAGTTACGCAGCAGACATGGCACCTTCTCCCCCGATCACTCAGTTTAGACGGGTCCTGGTGGTTCCAAACTTCTTCCATTTACGGATGATGGAGGCCACTGTGCTCAGTGGGACCTTCGAAAAAGCAGAAATTTTTTGTACCGTTCTCCAGATTTGTAACTCGAGACAATCCTGTCTCGGAGGTCTACAGACAATCCCTTTGACTTCATGCTTGGTTTGTGCTCTGACATGCACTGTCACCTGTGGGACCTTATATAGACAGGTGTGTGCCTTTCCAAATTATGTCCATTCAACTGAATTTACCACAGGTGGACTCCAATTAAGCTGTAGAAACATCTCAAGGATGATCAGTGGGAACAGGATGCACCTGAACTCAATTTTGATGTTCATGGCAAAGGCTGTGAATACTTATGTACATGTGATTTCTTTGTTTTTTTTATTTTTAATAAATTTGCAAAAATCTCCAAAAAAAAAATATTCCATGTTGTCATTATAGGGTATTGTGTGTAGAATTTTGAGGAAAAAAATGAATTTAATCCCTTTTGGAATAAGGCTGTAACATAACAAAATGTGGAAAAAGTGAAGCGCTGTGAATACTTTACGGTGCACTGTATGAATATGTACCCAGACAGTCTGTTTCGTATTTGAATCAACACTGTTGTTGCCACCCTCAGTAATGATTGATATTGTCCTAGTTGTATAATGGAAAGGATGATTTATTGTGCAAGGTTGTTATGTTTAGTACATTCAATACGACCTCTACGAGCAGCTGTCATGTATTGCTGCCTCTTTGAGGCAGCAGGGAAGAGACAGATTCACGTGCAGGATACACCACAGACAAATTTATTAAAGTAAAGATTAAGTCCCAAAATAGTGCAGATGTACAAAAATGCAAACACGAAGCTACTTAGAGTGATCCACAGCAAAGCGTGGAGAAGGGAATCCATGGTGTAACATGGCTGAGCTTAATACTGAGAGAAACCACGGTGTAACGTGGCAGCGACAAATAATAATCCAGCAATGAGTGAACAGTGAAGAGCAGACTAAATACACAGACAGATAATACAGTAATTGGATGCACCTGAGTGAGGACCCATGGGGATTAATCAGGAAACAGAAAACAGCTGAGTGTCATGAGGGGTGTGTGGTCGGACCGGCAGGCTGACAGGCAGATCCCACACAAGTACAGGCCCAAGAAAGCTGCCTTACAGCTGCCGGCCAGAAAGCAGTGTAAACAAATATAAAACTAGACTAGAAATGATGTGCAAATAAACAAGACATGACAAACTAAACAGTAAACTGGAAGACCATAAGAAAACTCAAAAGGCAAAACAATACACAAATAAATATCCACCCAGAAAACCCATGGAACTGAGCCTGGGAGAATCCCGGCTCTGTACCAAATACACAGATAATATGATACACAGAGAAAAGTCATGGAAACGAGCCTGAAGGACAAACCAGCTCGGTTCATGACAGCAGCCCTGATTAGGTTATAAAGTCTGACAGCTGTAGGTAGCAAGGACCTGCGGAACCTCTCCGTCGTGCACCTAGGGTGGCACAGCCTACCGTTAAATGAGCACCTCAGTGGGTTCAGGATGTCCAGCATGGGGTGGGACTCTGACTCCAGCAGAGATGACAGCTTAGCCACCATCCTCCTCTCTTGTATCTCCTCCAGTGGGTCAAGGTGTCGCCCTAGAACACAGCCAGTTTTTTCATCAGCCTGTTCAGTCTCTTTGTCGGCTGCTGTGATGCCGCAGCCCCAGCAGACCACTCCTAATGTGATGACTGATGCCACCACCAAATCGTAGAAGGTCTTCAGGAGTGCCTCTTGCACTCCAAAAGACCTGAGTCTCCTCAGGAGGAACAGCCTGCACTGCCCCTTCTTGTAGAGTGTGTCGGTGTTGTGTGATGAGTCCAGTTTATTGCTCAGGTGAACACCCAGGTACTTATAAGATGTCACCATCTCAATGTCTGTTCTCTGGATGTTTACTGGTGCTGTGGGGGGTTGTCCTCGACTGCAGCAGTCCACCACCAGTTCCTTAGTTTTTCTCGCATTGATGTGGAGGCAGTTCCGTTGGCACCAGACCACGAAGTCCAGGATAAGTCCTCTGTACTCAGCATCATCTCCATCAGAGATGAGGCCAACAGTCACAGAGTCATCAGAGAACTAAGGAGTGGGGATTCTCCTGGCATGCTTTGTGCTGTGGAGATTCAAAGACTGTTATTATTATTAAAGACTGTTATTGTTGTACCGTTATAATAACTGGGTTATAAGTCCAGTGGTGATAGTGTTGTTTTCCCTGTGTGTGATAGATTATGTGTCTGCATCACCCTGAGTGAGATGAGTGTCTGTGTGAATGACCTCCCCTCCATTCTGTGCAATTTGGCAGTGATGAAAAAAAGCCTTCTATGTTCCACATCCTCTCTCATCATTGTGTGAACCCGTGAAACATCCCGCTGGCGTCAGAAGTGGGATTTTGAGAGATGGATGGAAGGATCAAGCCAGAGATTCGACAGCTTGAGTGGCTCATCACCCAGATGGAGATGGACAGCAGAGCAGACACACCAGTCCCCAGAGCTTCCCACTGCGAAGGATGGGGAAGCGGATCGGACGGAGCAAGCGCGTCCCATTTTCTGCCTTTTTCAAGGCAGGACGGGAGCACCAGTGGGGGAACCATGACCAAATGATTCCACTGCGGCTGAGGGAGGCAACTGTCCCACCAGCCAAGCTTCCCCACTGTGGTGGCGAAACCTTGCTGGATGACTATCTGGTCCAGGTTGAACTGGCTGCTATGCTGAATGGCTGGACACCTGAGGAGACAGCTGTGCAGGTTGTACTGTCTCTGGAGGGTGGAGCTCTCTGCACGCTGTCTGTTCTCTAGCCTGAGGAACGTCACAGCTGGCCAGTGCTACAGGGAGCACTTCGGAGGTGGTTCAGGAGGATGATCCACACTGACCACATCCGGCAACAGCTGGCCAGCTTCCGCGAGCAAGAAAGTCCGGGGGCCTATGCAACAGATGTCAAGCTTCTGACACAACGCAGCTACCCAGACTTTGAGCCGGAGGCGGTGAAGAAGCTCACCCTCCAGAATTTCATCCGAGGGCTCTGCCCAGCCCAGCTCTGAGAACACGTCCAGATTCATGCCATGAGCAGCTGGGAAATGGCTGTGAAAGAGTTGAAGCGTGTAGAGCTGATGCTGGAATCTGTGGCTGTTGTTTCATCACCGAAGGAGAGAGCTTTCCAGGCCACAGGTGAGGGTACGAAGGCGGTGCAAGGAAGGATGCTTCCGCTGTGGGAAGCCAGGCCACATCACATGCCACTGCCCTACACCTACCCCTCGACAACCAACCTCCCCACCAGCTTTAATCCTAGGGTGAGATGGCACAGACGGGGACCCACCACCCCTCACAGACATTTTCCCTCATGAACTATCACCACTTCTGGGCCGACTTGCACACTCACCAAGGCTGTACCTACAGCCTGGATGGCACTCTGATCCAGGCCCTGATCAACACTCATTCCACCATCTCCCAGGTCCGACCCAGGGCGCTACCTGGTACAGATGAACTCAGACCGCAAGGGTGGGAACGTACCAGGCACTGCATCATCACAGCCACCGGTGAACACACCAGATTGGGAGGGCGGCAAGGCCTTGTCATGGGAGTGGGCAGTCAGAACACGAACCACCCCTTTTGGCTGGCCGACATCGAGGAACCCTGCATGATTGGACTAGATTTGCTTACAGCATAGGGTGCAAAGATTAACACTGCCAGCTCTTCTCTTCTTCTGGGGGCCAGGACCATCATGCTCTGCAACAAGAGCCAGATGGGGAACCAGGGGACTAGCATGATTGAGGGGTCGGTGCCGTCAGCACAGGCTGAGGATCATGACCCAGCAGTCTAATGGGCTCTCCAGACTGCTGCAGCCCGGGATAGCACAGCAGTTCACAGCTCTTCCTCAGATCATCGGGCAGCTCTCCCCAGCGGTGAAGTCATAGAGGCCCTTGGTATGCAGCAGCTTTGGAGTGAGCAGGATGGAGATCCCGTCATCTCCTGGGTCCGGCAGTGGCTGGACACAGACCAGCGGCCCACCTGGAAGTCTGTGTCTGTGCTGGATCCAGAGACCAAGGCCCTAAATTTCCAGTGGTCCAACCTCTGCTGTCATGAGGGTGTTTTCTATCGGTGGTGGCAGTCTCCAGCTGAGCAGTGTCATGTCTGGCAGCTGCTGGTCCCCGATGGCACTGCCCCAAGGTGCTCCAGTTGGTCCACAGGTCGGTGGGGGCAGGCCACTTTGGTGCGAAGAAGACTCTGTAGCGTCTTCGGACCCGGTTCCACTGGCTGGGGTGTCGCTGGGACATGAAGCTCCATGTCCACCGCTGTGACACCTGCATGGCTCAGAAAGGGCCGATTCAGCAATCTCACGCCCCCTTGCAGCAGTACGAGGTGGACGGCAAACTGGGGTTGGATTATTTGTTTCACTGGAGAAAACGTGTTCACATGGTACACAAACTGGCTCGGCAAGCCCTGGTAGTGGTGGGGAGTTGACAGAAGTCAGCGTATGACTCCAGGGGGTGGCTGCCAGGGGAGGGACTTTGCATCCGGAGATGAAGTCTGGGTTTTCTGCCCGGAGCAGAAAAAGGGACTGTCACCAAAGCTGGTGAGCCACTGGTCGGGGACGTGCATGGTCCTACAGAGACTCTCAGATGTAGGGTACAGAAGGAGGCTGCAGAAGAGGAACCGGGTGGTGGCACTTCACTGCGACCCCCTCACCCCGTACTGGACAGCTGCCCCTCGGGTGGCCGAGCAAGAGGCCCCATCCCAACCAGGGACCCCAGCCAAGGCTCAGATGGGCACTAACAGGCCCGTGGGTGCTAGCCGCTGATGATGGCAGCTGCCCCAATGCCTGGATGTATTCGTATTGGACTTTTGAGTTGGACTTATTATTCTGGGGAAAGAAACCAATCCGGGGGGGGGGGGGGGGGCAATGTAACGTTGGGGCTGTGATACGGGGCAGGGATTCTCCCGGCTTGCTTTGCGCCATGGGGAATTCAAAGACTGTTATTGTTCCTGTGTTCTGAGTGTTATTGTTGTACCGTTATTAGGACTGTCACGATAACCGCAATTATACAATACTATAGACAAGCCTACCACGGAGGATAAAAGGCAATCGTAACAACCGCGCTGTTCACTTTTTTGTGTGTGTGGCTAAATCTCATTGTTCACTTATGTGCCCCTATTGATTAATAAATAAATAGTTAAATATTGTGGAAGCTTCCATAGCATCTGGTGCTGGTGGCGTCAGTAACATGTGGGGAAGTCTCTCTCCAGACAAACTCTAGCTGAAGGAAGCGTTTGGACTCCTTGCTAAATACAGCCATGACAGTGAGCACTGAAAAGGCACATAGTGTGTTATTTCCTTCTGAACGGAGTGTGAGCTCTGAGAGCGAAACGACTACTGTATACTGCATTGCTTGTTTGCATGCGATTTTTCGGACAGCAGCAAAAATCCAAAAATCATAGAGACAAAAGCTACACAGGGTCCTGTATGGAGGCTATCTTATTTAAATAAGCTGAATGTCACTGCAGTCTCCAGTCCACACACCCAGTTCCCGCCACTGCTTTATGAAAATGAGCATTTTTTTATAAACAGAATCAGCAGTTCATGCCTAGAAAGACCAGAGTTTCGCACAACTGTCACAGACGCACATAAAGTTGAGAGCAGAGCTACAGTGAGTTTCTCACAACTTCCCTCTTTTGCCACATAAGTTATGAACCCTGTTTAAATTACAAGACCACAGGGTCCTAAAAACATTTGCAATAATACCGCATGCCACGATGTTGAGCTATCCACTGTCACCGCAGCGGAAATTCCTCTACCACGACAGCCCTAACCGTTATAATTTATGAGTCCATTTGTGATAGTGTTGTTAAGCCAGTGTGATAGATTATGTGTCTGCATCACCCTGAGTGAGATGAGTGTCTGTGTGAATGACCTCCCCTCCGTTCTGTGTAATTTGGCAGTGATAAAATAAATTCCTACTATGGTCCACATCTTTACTCATCACAACTCATGAAACGTCACATTATGTATGTATGCTAAATATATTCTATTGAGTGTCTATGAAAAGCGCTATATAAATCTGATACATTATTATTATTATTATTATTATTATTATTATTATTATTATTATTAAATAGGATGCATCCTCAAATATTCCAGAAGGAACTCTAGTTTGACAGATAAAATAAACATAAGAAAAAGAAGTTATTGGTAAAATTTGCACATTTATATAAAAAAAATTAAAATTATTGCAAAATAAGTTTCAACTTCACGAGGAAAAATTAGTTTCTGGCTCCGCTTCTATCGACAGGGGTGATCAAAATTCGAGAACAATGTATTAATACTTGATTTATTTTAACACGTTTTTCTTCATTTCTCAGAATTTGACAGAATATCAGCAGTGGCTATATCACCGCTGTACTAGCATGTTTAGTTTCTCACACTGCTCTGGTTTGGGGGACAGGATTATACAAAGACTCAGTGGGGAATCGGCTCAACACTGCTGCTGGAATTACTTGCCAGTTCACTGCTGAACAGGGCAAGGATATGTCTTGGCACACAGTGTCTCTCCATTTAAGACAATTTGGACTCAAAGCTCATTCTGCAGTGATTGAACCTCTCATCAGTAGAAAAAACAAAAAGGCATGACTTGCCTGTGCTGAGGAGCATGTTGTGTTGGCAGAGGAGAACTGGTCCAGAGTGCAGTTCAGAGAGTAAGTTCAATGTATTTGGGTCTAATGGGAAACGATATGTTCGGCATCAAACTTGGGAAAGACTGAACCCAAAGTGTGTAAAGAAGTCAGTTAAAATTGGAGGAGGAAATGTCATAGTTTGGGGGATGTTTTCTGCCACAGGAGTTGGGCCTCTTGTACAACTACAGTCATGTGAAAAAGTGTTTGCCCCATTCCTGATTTCTCACTTTTTTGTATGTTTGTCACACTTAAATGATTCACATCATCAAACAAATTTAAATATTAGACAAAGATTACACAAATAAAGACAAAATGAAGTTTTTAAATGAAGGTGTTTATTATTAAGGGAAAAAAAATCCAAAACTACAAGGCCCTGTGTGAAAAAGTGACTGCCCCCCAAAACTAATAACTGGTTGGGACACCCTTAGCAGCAACAACTGCAATCAAGCGTTTGCGATAACTGGCAATGAGTCTTTTACAACACTGTGGAGGAATTCCAGCCCACTCATCTTTGCAGAATTGTTGTAATTCAGCCACACTGGAGGGTTTTCGAGCATGAACCGCCTTTTTAAGGTCAAGCCACAGCATCTTAATTAGATTCAGGTCAGGACTTTGGCTAGGCCACTCCAAATTCTTCATTTTGTTTTTCTTAAGCCATTCAGAGGTGGACTTGCTGGTGTGTTTTGGATCATTGTCCTGCTGCAGAACCCTAGTGCGCTTCTGCTTGAGGTCACAAACAGATGGCCGGACATTCTCCTTCAGAGTTTTTTGGTAGACAGCAGAATTCATGGTTCCATTTACCACAGCAAGTCTTCCAGGTCATGAAGCAGTAAAACAGCCCCAGACCATCACACCACTATATTTTACTGTTGGTATGATGTTCCTTTTCTGAAATGTTGTGCTACATTTACGCCGGGTGTAATGGGACACACACCTTCAAAAAAGTTCAACTTTTGTCTCGTCAGTCCACAGAGTATTTTCCCAAAAGTCTTGGAGATCATCAAGGTGTTTTCTGGCAAAACTGAGACAAG
The DNA here is from genome assembly GCA_020510985.1 of Pholidichthys leucotaenia. Lineage (NCBI taxonomy): Eukaryota > Metazoa > Chordata > Actinopteri > Cichliformes > Pholidichthyidae > Pholidichthys > Pholidichthys leucotaenia. The sequence continues at coordinate 325,759,562 of CM035840.1, read as the reverse complement.
CCTTTATGTTGTTTTTTATTCAGCAGTGGTTTTTGTCTTGAAACTCTGCCATGCAGGCCATTTTTACCCAGTCTCTTTCTTATGGCAGAGTCTGGAGTGAGGCCTGCAGTTCTTTGGATGTTGTTGTGGGGTCTTTTGTGACCTCTTGGATGACTCGTCGCTGCACTCGGGGTAATTTTGGTCGGCCAGACACTCCTGGGAAGGGTCATCACTGTTCCATGTTTTTGCCATTTGTGGATAATGGCTCTCAATGTGGTTCGCTGGAGTCCCAAAGCTTTAGAAATGGCTATATAACCTTTTTTCAGAGTGATAGCTCTCAATTACTTTGTTTTTCATTTGTTCCTGAATTTCTTTGGATCGCAGCATGATGTCTAGCGTTTGAGGATCTTTTGGTCTACGTCACTTTGTCAGGCAGGTCCTATTTAAGTGATTTCTTGATTGAGAACAGGTGTGGCAGTAATCAGGACTGGGTGTGGCTAGAGAAATTGAACTCAGCTTTCCAAAGATGTGATAAACCACAGTTAATTCATGTTTTAACATGGGGGGAGGTCTTCCGGTTATGGCGGCCACGTAGGAAGACGTGGTTCACTCTGCTCTGCTCCTAGAAATAAAAAGTTGGCAAATAACTCTCCCAATTGGAACAAAACCTATCCCAGCATTTGGGCGCGGATATGCCGGTAAAGCCCAAGGCTGGGAAATTAGGTGGAGGAAAAACTGAATCGTCGAAACAGTCCAAGTTAACAGACTTCCACGCTTGTGACGAAGCAGGAAAATCGCCAGAGACTATGGCGGGGCAAGCTAGCGGCAGAGCGGTGACTGCTGGCGAGGGCACAGGTGTGGTGCTCGCTGCCATTAGCTCAATGAGAGCAGACTTTTCCTCTAAATTTGATGGGATTATAGCAGCGATAGAAGGAATGAGAAAGGAAATAAGCGACTGTATGGAACGAGTATCACAGGTGGAGCTCCGAATTTCCAGCGCTGAGGATGACGTCACCAGCCTACAATTAAAGGTGCGCACATTGGAATTAAAAAATAAACGTCTGGAAGATAATTCAATTCAATTCAATTCAACTTTATTTATATAGCGCCATTTCACAACAACAGTCATCTCATAGCACTATCAACTGTAGGGAGGACCCCCACAGTTGCAGAAAGACCCCAGCAATCAGGCGATCCCCTGTGAGCAAGCACTTGGCGACGGTGGAGAGGAAAAACTCCCTTTTAACAGGAAGAAACCTCCAGCAGAACCAGGCTCAGGGAGGGGCAGTCATCTGCTGCGACTGGCTGGGGGGTGAGGGGATAGAGAAGAAGAAAAGAACAGACATGTAGAGAGCAAACAGCACGATGGGGACTCAATCTATGGGAGAGAACAAACAAATGTTAATGACCAGCAAAAAAAAAAATATTTCATAGAGAGTGAGGAAAGGAGTGAGGCCCAGTGCATTACTGGAGGTCCCCCGGCTGACTAAACCTATTAGCAGCATAACTAAGGGAGGGTTCAGAAAACACATGATCCCTCCCTAATTGTAGGCTATATCAAAAAGGTAGGTTTTAGCCCTATTCTTAAAAACAGAGATTGAGTCTGACTCCCGAATCCAGATTGGCAGCTGATTCCACAGGAGAGGAGCTTGATAACTGAAGGCTCTGCCTCCCATTGTACTTTTGGAGATTCTAGGTACTACAAGTAAACCTGCATTTTGGGAACGTAGTGCTCTGTTAGGATGATACGGTAGTATCAGATCTTTTAAATAAAAAGGAGCCTGATTGTTTAGAGCTTTGTAAGTAAGAAGAAGGATTTTAAACTTAATTCTAAACTCTATGGGAAGCCAATGAAGGGAGGCCAGAACCGGAGAGATAAGATCTCTCTTTCTAGTACCTGTTAAAACTCTTGCTGCAGCATTTTGGATCAGCTGAAGACTTTTTAAAGATGTTTTAGGACAACCTGATAATAAAGAATTACAATAATCTAATCTCGAGCTAACAAAAGCGTGGATCAGCTTCTCAGCATCACTCTGAGACAAGATGCTCCTAATCTTGGCAATATTACGCAAATGATAGAAGGCAGTCTTAGAAACAAATTTAATATGTGAATTGAAGGACAAATCCTGATCAAAAATAACTCCAAGGTTCCTCACAGAGCTATTAAGAGAAAGAGTAACTGCATCCAAACTGAAAGTTTGATTTGGAAAGGAATTTCTAAGGTTTTTTGGACCAACAAGAATGACTTCAGTCTTATCTGAATTTAATAGCAGGAAATTACAAGTCATCCAAACTTTGATTTCCTTAAGACAGGCTTCTAACTTGGCTAATTGATTAGTATCATCTGGCTTCATTGACAGGTATAATTGTGTGTCATCTGCATAACAGTGAAAATGTATACAGTGCTTTCTAATAATGTTGCCTAACGGAAGCATATATAAACTAAAAAGAGTAGGGCCAAGCACAGATCCCTGTGGAACTCCATGACTAAGCTTTGAGCTGAGAGAAAACTCATCATTTACATGAACAAACTGGAACCTATCAGATAAATAAGATCTAAACCACTGCAACGAAGTTCCATTAAGTCCAACATAGTGTTCTAATCTATCAAGTAGAATATTATGATCAATAGTATCAAAAGCTGCACTAAGATCTAAAAGGACAAGTACAGAAACTAGTCCATTATCAGATGCAATGAGGAGGTCGTTAGTGACTTTCGCTAAGGCTGTTTCAGTGCTATGATGGATTCTAAACCCAGATTGAAACTCCTCAAATAAACCATTTCCCTGCAGGTGGTCAAATAATTGCATAGCAACAACTCTTTCTAAGATTTTTGAAATGAAAGGGAGATTAGAGATTGGTCTATAGTTAGCTAAAGCTCCTGGATCTAGCGTTGGCTTTTTGAGTAAGGGTTTAATTACAGCCGTTTTAAAAGCCTGCGGTACATGGCCTAAAGTTAATGAAGAATTGATTATATGAAGAATAAAGCTACCAATAAGTGGGAAGACTTCTTTAAATAACCTGGTAGGAATAGGGTCTAAAAGACAAGTTGAAGGTTTGGATGAGGAAACTATTTTGTCTAACTCACAAAGGTCGATTGGAGTAAACTCATCAAGACAGACATCAATAGAAGGAGTTGTAGTAGTTACAGTATTTAAGTTAACTGTGGGAAGAATCTGATTGATTTTATCTCTGATGGATGAAATTTTATTATTGAAAAAGTTCATAAAGTCCTGACTAGTAAGCTCTAAGGGGATGCTAGGATTGACAGAGTCCTGACTCTTTGTCAACCTGGCTACAGTACTGAAAAGAAACCTGGGATTATTCTTGTTCTCTTCTATTAATGCAGAGTAATAACTCGTTCTAGCTTTTCTAAGAGATTTTTTATAAATTAAAAGATGATTTCTCCAAGCTAAATAGATTTCATCTAAATTAGTAGAGCGCCATTTTCTTTCTAATTGACGAGTCTTCTGTTTTAAGCTACGAGTTTCTGTGTTGAACCAAGGAGTTAAAAATCTCTGATTAGACTTTTTCTTTTTTAAGGGGGCCACCAAGTCTAGAGCCTGATGTAGAGAAGCTGAAACACTATCCACCATGTTATCAATTACAGAAGGAGCAAGCTGTCTATAGCTTATTTCCGTTGTGTTGACACATGGCATAGAGGAAACAATCTGCATAAATTTGGAAACAGCATCATCTGAGAGGCATCTACTGTGATAATATTTTTCTTTAGGAGCCAAATAGTCAGAAATAGTAAAATCAAAGGTTAACAGACAATGGTCTGACAGTACAGGGTTATGAGGAGACACTACCAGATTTTCTATTTCTATGCCATATGTCAGAACAAGGTCCAATGTATGGTGGAGGTAATGAGTAGAATTTCCTACTTTCTGAGAAAACCCAATCGAGTCTAATATTGAATTAAAAGCCACATTAAGGCAGTCACTATCTACATCCACATGTATATTAAAGTCCCCTACTATAATTATTCTATCAGATTTCAGCACTAAATCAGCTAAGAAATCAGGAAATTCGGATAAAAATTCTGAATAGGTTGATGGGGGACGATAAACTATGGCAAATAAAATTGGGTTTAACCTGGAATTGCTAAAGTGCCCAATACTGAGGACCAGGCCCTCAAAGGAATTATAACATGTTTTTTGCTTTACATTAACTAGTAATTTGGAATGGTAAATTGTTGCTACTCCTCCTCCACGACCAGAACTTCTGGGATTTTGACAGTTTAAATAACCAGAGGGAGTTGATTCATTTAAACCAACATAATCCTCTTGTCCTAACCAAGTCTCTGTAAGGGAAATTAAATCAATCTGATGATCAATTAACAGATCATGGACTAACAGAGACTTGGGAGTTAGAGACCTAATATTTAATAAACCACATTTAATTTTTAAATTATGAGGAGGAACAGAGGCCAAATCATTCAATTTAGAGGCTTTATGTTTAATTTGAGTTTTACCAATATTTTGCTTTATCACTTTGGGATGCTTATACATTATATTTTTATTTACTTTGGAGGGAGCAGACAACGATTCTCTGATGGGGAAGACAGGGGCTAAGCTGAGGGGTGGCGGATGAAGAGGAGCTGCAGAGAGGCGTGTAAGACTGCGACTCTGCTTCCTGGTCCCAACTCTGAGTAGTCACGGTTTTGGAAATTTGGATAAAAAAGATGCCAGATTGTTAGATAAATGAGAAGCACCATCCAAAGTGGGATGAATGCTGTCTCGTCTCATAAGACCAGGTTTTCCCCAAAAAGAGCTCCAATTGTCAATGTAGCCCACGTCATTTTTAGGACACCACACAGACAGCCAGCGGTTCAAGGATGACGAGCGACTAAACATGTCATCACTGGTCAGATTGGGGAGGGGCCCAGAGAATACTACAGTGGCACACATCGTTTTTGCAAAGTCACACACCGATTCTACATTAAGTTTCGTGACTTCCGACTGCCGGAGACGGATGTCATTAATGCCGGCGTGAATAACAATTGTGGAATATTTACAGTTACTTTTAGCCAGCATTTTCAAATTTGACTCGATGTCGCCTGCTCTGGCCCCAGGAATGCATGTGACTATGGCCGCTGGAGTCTCTAGGTTCACGTTTCTGACTACAGAGTCGCCAATGATCAGAGTTTTTTCCTCAGCGGGTGTGTCGCTGAGCGGGGAAAAACGATTAGAAACGTGAACAGGTTGGTGGTGAACCGGGGCTTTGCGACTAGGCTTCCTTCTCACCGTCACCCACCCAGTCTCCTCGCTGCAGAGGAGAGCCGGGGAACCGGTGACAGGGGGACCTAAGCTAGCTAGCTCCGCTGCAGCTAAGGGGCGTCCGTCGAGATTAACTGGCGCAGACGGTGTTTCAATGCAGCGGAGCCGGGATTCCAAATCAGACAACCTCGCCTCGAGCGCCTCAAAAAGACAACATTTATTACATTTACCGTTATCACTAAAAGAGGCAGAGGTGTAGCTAAACATCTGACAGAGAGAGCACACCAGAGGAGGAGAGGAAAGAGAGCTAGTAGCCATAGCTAGTGGCTCGAGAGCTGGAGAGCAAACCACACAGGCAGACAGCAAAACAGGAAGTGACGATACGTTACCACAAGGAAGTGACGATCTGATAGTGCCCTGGACTTAGAATCCCGGTCGAGACGGAACAATCTGAGGCTGGTGGGCCTCCCGGAGGGAACGAAGGGACGGGACCCATGTTCCTTTTTGGAAAAGTGGATTCCAGAAGCGCTGAACAACGCGGAGCTGCAGTCATCGGTTGTCTTAGAGAGCGCCCACCGAATCGGCCCACTGAGAGATAATAAGGCACCACCGAGGACGCTGATTATGAAGTTCCTCAGCTACAGAGACAAGATGACGATCTCCAACGTGGCGCGAGCGAAAGGAGAAATTAAATATCAGGATCAACAGGTGCGGTTTTACCCAGATTTGGCCACAGGAATCCAACAATTAAGGAAACAGTTTGACCCCGCCCGTAGACGGCTGCGCAACCTCGGGATTCGTCATGGAGTGATTTATCCGGCAAGACTGCTGGTCACATATAAAGGGAGAACCCACACCTTCAAGACCCCTGAGGAGGCGCAGGTGCTTATCAAGCAGATCCAAGAGGAGACTGGTGGGAGCTAAGCATGAAGCATGAACAAAATATAAAGGTAGAATATTTAAGCATTTGTACAGGCATCTGACTGATCTGAAGCATATAGCAAGTTTACAAAATATAGATTGTATTATATAAAAAAAAACCTATGATGTACAAAGTTGCTATAAAATTTTGGAGTTAAGTTGGAAAACTACAGAAGAGAGTTAATGTTATGTCATTAAAAGCAGTAGAGTCAGGGTGATTGAGAGGAGAAAGAGTGGTTTTGACTGATCCTCGCGGGTGTGGAGCAGTCAATGGCTATAGCGGGAGACGGAATTTTTTTTTTGATTTTGGGGGGATTATCACGAATGTGGGAAGGGGGAATTTGTTTGTGTGTAGTTTGTAGGATGAATGTTCACCCACTCATGTTTTTGCTTCTCTGTAAGAGCATGTTTATATTGCAAGGTAATCTCAAACTCCTTATTGATCATAGACCAAAGCGTTAATCTTAATTTAATTTCATGGAATTGCAGAGGTCTACAAAATTTAAAAAAAACTTAAACAAGTTATGAATAAAATAAAAGACATAGGTTCAAAAATTGTGTTTTTACAAGAAACTCATCTAATAGAGGAGGATGTAAAAAGAATTAGGAGAAGATGGCAGGGAAGTGTGTTCACCTCATCATTTTCATCTCGAGCCAGGGGAGTTATGACTCTCATACATAAATCAGTCCCATTTCAAGTGAAAAATGTAATTGGAGACAAATTAGGAAGATATCTAATCATCCAAGGATCTTTGTTATTAGAAAATATAAATTTGGTGAACTTATACGGTCCCAATATAGATGATCAAAACTTCTTTGCTAATTTATTTCTTATTTTATCATCACTTACAGGGCAACATATAATAGCAGGGGATTTTAATTGTACATTGAATCCTGGTATAGATAGATCAACAGGACTGGACTGTACGCACAATGGATGCAGGATGATCATTAATCATTTTATGAAAGAACTGAGATTGCTAGATATATGTAGAGAAATGAAACCACAAGTTAAAGCCTACTCTTGTTATTCTAATACCTACAAGACATTCTCACGTATTGACTATTTTTTGATCTCCACAGAATTAAGGTCCAAGATTCAAAACTGTTTCTATGATAACATTGTGATCTCTGATCATGCACCCTGCTGTTTAATATATGTAGATAAGAAATTGACAAAGGAACCAGGTAGGTGGCAATTTCAGCATAAATGGCTTCAGGATGAGGAATTTGTTAAGTACATAGAAAAACAGATAGATGAGTTCTTTGATATCAATACTACACAAACATCAGCATGTATAAAGTGGGAGGCTTTCAAAGCTTTTATTAGGGGGCATATTATTAGTTATACAGGTTCAAAATCTAAGAAGACTCGAGAAGAGAGAGCCCAATTGGAACATAAAATAAAAATTCTCCAAGAAAAAGTGTATGCAGGAAGTGACCCAAAGTTAGAGAACGAATTACTGATTCTGAGAGCCGAATATGACAAAAAATCAGCGAATAGAGCTGCCTCGAGTCTTCTAAGATTGAAGCAATCTTTTTATGAACAAGGTGAAAAATCAGGGAAACTATTGGCATGGCAGATTAAACAATTAGAATTTAAAACACCAATTACCAGTATTATAAGTAACGGACAGGTAGTTGTAGATCCTTTAGAAATTAACAGTGCCTTTAGAGATTATTATGAAAAACTATATGATACAAAAAATGAAACTGACTTAACAAAACTAAATGGGTTTTTGGACGGATTATCTATACCGTGTATTCCAAATGAAAACAGGGAGATACTGGAGTCTAAAATTAGTCAAGAAGAAGTTGGGCTAGCCATTGATAATATGAAATCAGGAAAAAGTGCGGGACCAGATGGTCTTCCAGACCTCTATAAAAAATTTAAGAATAAATTAATAAAACCATTTTTGGAAATGGTTTTAGAAGCATTTCAAAATAATAATTTACCACTATACATGAATGATGCCTTAATTATACTGTTGCCAAAACCAGGTAAACCCTCTAATAAATGTGAAAATATGAGACCAATAAGCCTATTAAATGCTTTAAGATAATCTGTAAAATTTTAGCAAGGCGACTACAAGAAATATTACCAAATATTATTAACCAAGATCAGAATGGCTTTATAAAGGGAAGACAAGGCTTCCATAATGTAAGAAGACTATTTAATATTATCTATTCTAATAAAGAAGCACCGGATACAGCTCTCCTATCATTGGACACCGAAAAGGCCTTTGATAGGGTCGAATGGCCCTTTCTTTTTGAAGTCCTACAAAGGTTTGGACTTGGAAATAATTTCATAAAATGGGTTCAGATAATATACAACAATGCTACAGCAGAAATCCTAACAAACAGCAATATCTCAAAATCAATAAATATCAATAGAGGATGTCAACAAGGCTGTCCATTTTCACCTTTACTGTTTACTATGGCAATTGAACCTTTAGCGATGGCAGTACGTTTACATCCACAAATAAATGGAATTAAAGTAGGACCAACAGAACATAAAATCTCCCTGTATGCCGATGACATAATTTTGTTTATGTCGAATCTTAAAAAATCAATTCCGACCTTGTTGAATTTAATAAAGAATTTTGGGGAAATATCAGGATATAAAATAAATAAAACTAAATCTTCAATATTAATGCTAAATGAAACCCAGAGAAATCACCCAGCTCCTGAGGTAAATCAATTCAAAGTTGTAAATCAGTTTAAATATTTAGGAATTCAAATTGTGCCTAAGCTAGAATCAGTCGCCAGTGCCAACTATGAAGCCTTAATGACAGACATTAATGAGTTACTTCAGAGATGGATGTCACTACCAATGTCAATGATTGGGAGAATTAATATACTTAAAAGTAATATCTTACCCAAAATACTTTATTTATTTCAATACATTCCTTTACCACCACCTTCAGATCTGTTCTCAAGAATTAAAAAAAAGTTAGTGGAATTTATATGGAACAATAGGAAGACTAGATTACGTCTGTCCTTACTATATTTACCATTTGATCGTGGAGGTCTGAAATGTCCAAACTTTATGTTGTATTACTGGTCAGCACAACTGAGGTCTATGACATATTATTTTTCATCAAATGATCTCCCTCACTGGACTGAAATGGAATCATACAATTTACCTTTACCTCTTCCCATATTCATATACTCAGACTCGGCAAAAAAAATTACAGAAACAAGTTAAAAATCCATTTGTAAAGCATATGATCAAAATATGGTGTGAAACCAAAAAATATTTAAAAGAACCACACTTATTGTCACAATTTAGCCCAATATGGGGTAATCAATATTTTAAACCAGGGAGAGCGGATGCTGTATTTAAAGTATGGAATTTAAAAGGGATTCAAAAGATTCAAGACTTATATTTGTCATGTTCAGATAACATAATGTCTTTTGAAGAACTGAGGATCAAATTTAATCTTAATAGAACACATTTTTTTAACCACTTGCACTCCGTTGTTCCGCAGGCGGGCAAGTCTCTGCGTCCTAGGGCGCACGAGGGCGCACGAGAGCGCCCTCGTGCGCGCTTGGACGCATGATGCATGATGGTGGTGATGGTGATGTAGTGGCGTCCAAGCGCCACTCAAAAAAAACTGCAGAGACAGCCGCGAACAGATTAGTTCATCTGATTGACCTCTCATTCAACTAATAAGAGCCTTGAATTGGGTTTCTGAAACCTTGAAGAGCCAATGAATGAAAATCTAGGAAGGAGGACCCGCCTACTATGAACGCAGGAGCCAACTGAAGCACAGAAATTCAGGCTGGGTGAAGAGAGATTTACTGTTGCAACAGATGAAAACAAAGGACGCTGGACGAATCTACTACAGACCCAGGCTCACCCAGCAGCATGGAGAACACCCACAAGTGGGACCTCCACTCATTCCAGCAGAATAGACGGAGGCCGACAACAAAAGTCGTAAATCATTCGCCAAAACGGCAATAATGGAATTATGTTTTGATCGGGATCTACGAGCGGAGCAGCGTCGCGTTCGTCTGACAATGGGGGAAGAAATGTTCGCCACGACTCTGCTGCTTTGAAGAGGTAAGGTGTTATAAGCTAAATTATTATTTATCCCTGAAAACTGTAATCCAAAAATGACTTTTGACCGATCGGTAAATTACAACTGTACTGCGCACGAAGTACGAAGTGCGTGCGCCGCGATAAACGGTTCATTTGCCGTGTTCGGATCGTGAACGCCCCCCCCCCCCCCGCTGCAGAAGAGGAGCGGGGGGGGTGTTCACGGTCCGAACGCCCCCCGGTCCGCGGGGGGAAGCATATCAGTCTATTCCATCATGTAGTGATGGCCCTCTTCTGTAGCGAGGGGGGGGGGCGTTCACGGTCCGTTCACGGTTTCCCCCCCACACACACACACACACAGTAGCGGGGGGGGGAGCCGCTGTGAAAACATGCAAGGAGTGTAATCCGTCATGTAGCGAGGGCCGAATTTGGTCCTTGGTAGCGGGGGGGGGGACGACCTCCCCGCCCACACACACACACAGAGAGACAGCCCTGAGTGTGACCTTTCATTAGAGCCTAAAATGAAGCTTCTACATTGAATTATTCAAAAGTTACAGACGTTTTTCCAAACTGTGCCATTTGGCACAATTTGGCACAGTTCCAAAACGCCTGGGAACAGCCTGAGAACAAAGCTGTGTAAAATATTCATTTTTTGTGGTATTGTTACCAAATTTGGATCTCAGCTGGATAACACTTGGTTCTACATTTCTGTTGCATTTTCCAGCCGGATTGGACAGCTGTGTGTTATTTACAAGCATTTGTATCCAAAAAAACACTGTGTCCAATTTTTTTTTCTTCAAGTTCAGTATGTTTAGATAACTGTAACTCAGTGGCCGGAGCACGTAGAGAGATTATGTTTTTTTTTGCCAAAAAATTCAAAGTGTTTTCTTTTAAATGAGACCAACCCCATGAAGATGCTGCAAAGGGTTGAATAACAGCTTTCGATTTACTTTGGGCACGTTATTTTTTGGCATTTTTAGGAAAATTGCCCGGAGTGCAAGTGATTAAATATCTTCAGCTTAGGAACTTTATTCGATCAAATCAAAATAATGCTCTCATCCGACCTACTTATTCATCCTTGGAAAAAATCTTGACGAAAGATAGTAAGAGAAAGGGTATTATTTCAGAGTTTTATAACTCATTGACATTATCCTCAAGTGAAAACTCACAGAAAAGACTGAATTATTGGAAAGAAGACCTGCAAACTGAAATTTCAGAGGAACAATGGGAATTGGCTTGTACAGAAGCTCAAACCAAATCAATAAATGTACGTCTTAAATTGATACATTTTAAATGGTTAATGCGGATGTATGTTACACCGGTGGAGTTAAATAGATATAACAAAAACATACCAGATACATGCACAAAATGTATGGAAAGTAAAGGAACCCTATTTCATTGTTTATGGGAATGTAGAAAAATTAGAATGTTTTGGGAAGAGGTGAGGGTAACGATTGAAAAAATAATTTCAAAACAAATCATATTGAATCCTAAATTGTTTTTGTTGGGTCTGTATCCAGAAAAGCATAACTTTAATAAGAGTGAAAGAGCATTCATAGACCTCAGTTTGCTTAACGCCAAAAAATGTATTGCACTATTGTGGAAAAAGACTCATAGACCAGATGTGACTCAGTGGTTAAGACAGATGTTAACAAACCTTCCACTAGAAAGAATAACATACATACTGAAATCAAAGGAAATTGTGTTTGAGAATATATGGAGACCTTTCATTGATTATGTAAAGAATTTAAACATAACTTTTGAAGAAGAAGGTGAATGATGTGTGTGGACCTTGTAAATTCCAAACTGGTGAATGTATAATATGTATACTTATGTAATGGATTACCTAGACTAAACAGAGGAGCATTGTTGAAGACCTGCCTTTGTTAGTGGTTGTTGGTGTTTTTAGTACATTTTTTTTAATTACTTTAGTGTTAGTGTTTGATTGTTTGTGTTATGTTTGTAAAAAAAAAAAGGTTCAATAAAAAATATTGTGGAAAAAAAACATGGGGGTGTGGGCACATATGTTGGTTACATATGATATGTTGGTTACATATGCTCCACAAATATATTGCTGTGTGTTTATTGTGTGCTATTGTGTGTCAGGGAACAAAGGGACTGAGCCTCCTAGAGGTAATGGGAGAGTGTGAGATTTGGCCTTTGTTTCAAGGAGATGACCTGGAGAGATTTCCGGACCACCAGAGACTAAAGGACGATGGTGTGAAGATCAGAGGGGTTACACTGTGACTGGGATTAAGTACCATGTGACTGTATGTTTGATTAAACACCATGTGACTGCAGTTTTGATGTCCGGGGTATAAAAGACAGATGTGAGATGATTCATCCTCTTTTTCCTGCTTTGAAATTGTTGGAGTATGTGATTGTGAATAAAGCTGAACCTGAGGAATAAACTCAGTCTCATCCTTCCACACATTCTCCACAGGGGGAGCAATCACTTTTTCACACAGGGCCATGTAGGTTTGAATTTTTTTTTTGTCCTTCATAATAAACAACTTCATTTACAAACTGCATTTTGTGTTTATTTGTGTTGGCTTTATCAAATATTTAAATTAGTTTGATGATCTGAAACATTTACAGTAAGTGTGACAAACACACACAAAAAAATGAGTAATCAGGAAGGGGGCAAAGACTTTTTTCACACCACTGTACATGACAGGATGAATGCAAATGTTTATGTGAACCTCCTTCGGCAGCATGCAATTTCTTCACTGCAATTGTCTCCCAATCAGCCCACAAGTTTCACGCAAGCCAATGCTCCCTGTCACACTGCAAAATGAGTTAGACAGTTCCTTGACTCTAACAATATTGAAACAATGAAATGGCCAGCCCAGAGTCCAGATCTAAACCCCATAGATAATCTCTGGAAAATCCTTGGTGAAAAAGTAATGAATAAGAAACCAACTATAATTACTGAACTGTGGAAGAGACTGAAAAAGAATGGACCAAGATCAAACCAGAGCAGTGTGAGAAACAATTGATGTCCTGTGGGCGCAGATGTGCTGAAGACATTCAAAGCAAGGGCCTCTAAACTTCCTATTAATTTTTTAATCCAATAGCCCTAAAAAGAATTGTTTAAATCTTCTCTTCTGACACAGTGATTAGTGTTATCTAATTTTGCTCAATGTTGTTTTTTTGTTTTTGTTTTTTTTACAAAATAAATGTGTTGAAGTGCCTTGGTTATTTAAAAAAAATATGCTCGTAAAGCAGTGGTATAGCCACAGCTGATATTCTGTCAAATTCTGAGCAATGAAGAATAACATATGCTCAAATAAATCAAGTATTGATACATTGTTCTCTAATTTTGATCGCCACTGTATATCTTTATTATCCAACAGTTAGCTTCGACCGAGCAATACGATTGTACAATAGGGATTCCAGGATTTACTATATTCCCAGAATTGCACTCAGACATTTCACCAAATATGTATCACTCCACTTCAGCTGTGTTTTAATAATTTAACATTACTGGCTTCTTATAATATGTGAGAACTGCAATGTAGTGTTTGATAGCTTAGTTTCCAGAGTGAGGCACTGTTTGAAAAGAGACATTTCTAAAAATCCAGATCTCTGTGATATGGAAGTTCTGCCCTTGTAAACATCTGGCTAAATACTTCACACCTGTTTACAACAAAATAGACAAGCTAGAGTTGGATTTATTGTCCTGATTAGCCAAGCATAATATGCAATGATTAACTCATTGCAAAGGTAGAGACTCATATTCTCTATGTGGTTATAACATAATCATGGCTTCGTAAAGGGCTCCCTAAACGCAGTTAACAAGCTAAGTAGCTGCTGGTGCGAGTCACTGGACCGACAGCAGCTTTTATAATTTTATACATAGGTGGACTGTTATGTGTATAAATGTTGATTTTAACACTGGAAATATTTAATTTGGTTGTACATTTATGTGGAATGACAATAAGTGCAATCTGTTCTATATTATGCTAACCATCATAGCAGAGAGTTTGCTCCATGAGCTCTTAGACATCCTTCCAAAAAATTGGACAAAATTGGACAAAAAAATTGGACAAAATTGGACAACAGTCGTTCTACTGTATATAAGGAGATGCACATAAAAAGAACTCTTTAGATAAATACTATTACTTTCCTGTCACCTCCTACCCTTTAATATTATGGAACTTGGTAATGATTCATCATGTTTTTTCAGTAACTGAGAATAAAATGAAACCTGATCTTGGTGAGCAGCACTTGAAGCATGTATTAAAACTGACACACTACAGTGACTATGTCTTTAGGTGGAATTGCCAATTAGTATTGGTTAATTAGCTGTGACCGCTTCACATCTGTCTTTCCTCTCCCTCATGGACAGCTGATTGTCTGAACATGTGAACTAAACATTGACCCTGTGGAATTAAGTGTGGATTAAACTAGATATATTGCGGCAGAGCCAAACATCTGGCAACACATCAGCAGGGGCTACCATGAAGGAAAGCTTTACGTTCAAATGTCGACAGCTGCAGCTCAGGTAAATAATGCTTGGCATGAGTCCGCTTCTAAGTTTAACCTTGGTAGCACTTTATAATACAGCCTGCAAATTACAAAGTAAGCACAGGGTAAGAACCAGAATGAGCAGAGGAAAAAAACATTATTTCCCCTCTTATTCTTTTCACCCTGTTTTTTCCTTCTGGTTTGCCCCTGTTGTTTGGTTTTGTTTTTTGTTTTTTTTCTTTCCTTTTACCCAGTTTTTTTTTTTTTTTTTTCTGGTACTTACCCTTTACTTACCCTGTGATTTGTGGATTGTTCTATAAAGTGCTCCCTTAACTTTTTATTGTTTAATCCATTATAATCTGGCAATATTCTTCAAATCATAGTTAATAAAAATGCCGATGGCTTAATCTATCTGCAAGTGTGCATACAACATTCAAAATGACTCATATATTGTATAAAGCCTTTCAAGGGGTCATTGACAAAAAAAAAGTGTTTTTAGAATAGAATAGGCTTTATAGTCATTGTACAATTGTATAGTACAACTGGTACAGTACAATCTGTTTTGCAGGTTTTAACCTTCTGAAATGTATCTAGTGGTAATGTGATTTTCAAAAAAATATCAAAACACTCACTTCTGTTAAAAAAACACACAGCCTCTATCTTGTTTTTCTCTCCAAGAAGCCATTTTAACTCTTTTTTGTAAAGAAATGGGAAAAGTCACTAAACGTCACTAGCCTTGATACCAGGGTTTAATCCAGCCCTGACTTCAGTTGACAAAACCATTTGCCACCGTTCGGAATTGTTCATTAGTTTCTGTAACTGAACGACACAGTAACCGCAAACCGTTTTGTCTTTGGCCAAACTCTTTGAGGAGGTGACTTGCGTAGCGAACAAAGATGGCGGCTAGGTAAGATAGTTTGCTATATCCTTTTGTTTTCTTTTCTTTTGACAGCAATTCCTTCAATTTAAGAGTAGAGGTTATGTCAGTTTGTAAGTATAATGATACCACACATAAAATATTGTTTTGGTGGGGGTATAACAGAGAATTCTTAGGTAATATGAAGTTGAAGTAGACTACAGTCTATGCCATAGTTACCATATCCTCTAACCGGCTGACAGAGGACCATAGATCTACACCACTACAGAATGCGTGAGCCGGACAGAAAAACCGTCCGCCGAGAGCTGCCCGTTCACTTAGGTAAGTTAGCCTTGCAAACTACGTTCAGCAAACTGTTTTGTGAACTCAACTCACCCCTGGTTGCTGCTCTGTTATTGGCCAGTCTAGCTGTCAGTCATGGGCAGGGAGCCAAAGGCATTAGCTTCAGAGCTAGCAGCATTACTAGGAAGGTCACATTTATATGGTTAATTTCCTAAGCTTTTAGTCATCCCAGTAGATATCACAGTTTCCACCTGGTTCACTAATCCACAGTTGATAATATCTCACGTCATTCTAGCTTATTTTGTTATATTTTTTCATGATGCTACATTGACCTGTTAGCACCACTGAAGTGGTTAGCTGAAGCTAGCAGTTTAGCCACTAGTCTTGGCTCATTCACAAATGTTTCTGTGCTTATTCCACTCCAGAGACCGGTCATATCCTATCGACCACTAAAACCACACACCCCTGTTCACCAGTGATGCATTATTCCATTCATTCTTTGAGACAAATTTTAGTTAGTTAGCTCTGAACTAGGCATTTATGGGCAGCTAATGTTAGCAATAGTGATGTAAGAGGAAGAGTGAAGTTAAATGCGGCCTAAGATATTTAAAGAAGCATTGACTGAAGCCAGCTATTCTCAGAAAGGCTGCAAAAGACACAAACATACTGTGATAATAATAATAATAATAATAATAATAATAATAATAATAATAAAGAAAATTTGACAAAAATATGTCAAAAAACATTTCATCAAGACATGTGTAAGCTGAGGGTGGCGCGGTGGCGGAGTGGTTAGCACTGCAGCAGCACAGCAACTCACCCTTGGCCGGGGGATCCTGGGTTCAATTCCAGCCCCCAACCAACAGTGATCTGTGTGGAGTTTGCATGTTCTCCCCGTGTCTGCGTGGGTTTACGCCGGGATTTCTCCGGTTTCCTCCAACATGCCAAAAGCATGCAAGTTGGGTTAATTGGCATCAAACTGGGGATTCTAAATTGTCCTTAGGTATGACTGTGAGAGTGAATGGTTGTCTGTCTCTCTGTGTTGGCCCTGCGATGGACTGGCGATCTGTCCAGGGTGTACCCTGCCTCTCGCCCAAAGATGCTGGGATAGGCTCCAGCCCCCCCGCGACCCGAAAAGGATTAAGCGGAAGAAGATGGATGGATGGATGGATGTGTAAGCTGTTAAAATGTGGAAAAAGTACAGTGAACAATCCCTTTAATAGTCACTGGATACTGCATAAAAACTTGAATTAGTTAAGGATAAGACTGTCTACTACACTATATGGATAACTCTGTTGCCACCAAAGCCTGAAACAGCAGAAAAAAAATGAAACTCAGAAACATAGTTAAGTTTAGCCATAAATGCACTACATCTGAACAGCCAGAAAACATACGTACATATTCTGAATCTGTCTTTATATATCTGAAACCTCCACATTTCCCTATTCTATTTCTCAGCATTAAACTACCCAGAAAGCCTCTCTGCTTATTCTCCTAAAAGAAACATGACATGGGTGCCAGAACCACATTACCTCACCCTGTACAGGTGGAATATGATCTGCTCTCAAAAATCAGCCTCCTCCCGTGCTCTTTCTCTGCCTCTTGTTCTTGGCTGCAGAGGTGCAGTACGGGCAGAGGAAATGTGCTGTATAATGACAGAACTGGGCCACTGAATAAAGTAGCTTTTCCACGGGAAGAAAGCCCCCAAAAGCCTTTATGATCGTACAAAATTGCAGAGTGAAAGGGCTGTAAATGCGGATAGGAGCAAGTTATCCAAGATGCCATTCTTGACTTCAGACTGACTCTTTAACAAACGAGATGTTATTCCTTTGTTAATTGTTTGCATGATTGCTGTTGCTGTGAGTGTCTGCAATTTTAATTACAGCAAAAATGCAGACAGGAGTGTTTACAGTCTGGAATTAACGAGCTCAAGTGGGGAGTCTGCAAGAGAAAAAAATAAAAAGATACTGAACTATTTTGAACTCATAAATTAATATTCAAGGGATTCCATTTGTAGGTCCAAATTAAGTTTTTTTTAACCCTTTAAAATAAATCTGTGTGAGAAATTTTGCTTTGTGCACATGCAGAAAATATTTGTATTTGGAATGAAAATTTGTGGTTACTAAGACATTAAAAATAGAAGTGCTTTAGTGAACATCTGTGCACAAAGTAGACAATTACACGTAAAACTCTGTGTTGCCTTCTCTTTTTAAAGAACTGTACATATAAAAAAAATCAGGTTAGTTGTTTTTTGTTGACTCATTCTTGCTTGTTGCTTTGAATTTTACCACATGAGTGTTGTTTGAAGTTTTTCCAAAATTTATTGTGGTTACTTTTATTAATTTGTGAAATTTTGTGTGTTTGTTGGTTGCTTGTGGCTGGACGGCCCAAGGGCCTTCAGGAAGGGCTTAATGGGAAATGTTTTGGGCGAGGGCTTTGTCCTCAGCGGCGTTTTCTTCATTAGGTGAGGACAGCAGGGAATACTTATGGAGATGGAGTTTAGAGATAAAATCAATGTCAAGGATGTTATCCAAGCTGTCAGAAAAAACAACACAGGAACTACAGCCTAATAACTTTGTGTTTCTAAATAAAATCATGTAATCCTCTGAAGGGGGAAAAAAAACACACAGAAATGGATATTATATAAACACCATGGGCATGCTGGCGACGAAGCTGGGTGGGGGTATAGAGATGGGCGCCATGTGTTTACAAGTGGGTGTGCATGAGTGTCTGTCCTTGTGTCCACAGTTGATAGAATCATCAAGCTTGGTATGGTGGTTAAACTTGAGGTCCACTTGATGTAGTGTACTTTTTCCCAGTCAAAATGTCAAAGATATTTCTTCCACATTTGAACCATTAATTTGTTAGCATCACCAAACATACTGTTATATGTGGGATTTGATTCTCGGGGTTTGCCTTAGCCTGGGGGGGAAGGGGGGGGGGTTGGGTTAATGACGTCAGGCGGGCTACGGCTGAAGTATATATTCTGTTGTTCACTATAATAAAGAGTTCAGTATTCAGTTAATGGAGGCTCCCGTCTCGTGTTATTCGGACATAACACATACAACACATTAAACTGGAAGAGACCTATAGATTTGATGATCTCTTGATAGAATTTTGCATTTTTAGCCATTATGTAATTGCTATTAACAATGGTAGGATGATTGAACTTGAGGTTTGTTTAACCTGATCTACATTTTGGGTCAAAAGTAAAAAATCACAAGGTCTGCCTGTTATGTATGAATAATGAGAGTCAGAGTCGATCTCCATGCAGCCAACAACAACAACCACACCTTATTATAGAGAACCAAACTATTTATACACAAGGACTGTGCCCGCCTGACGTCACGCCAGGGGCGGGTACGGCAGCACACACGCACGCCACACTCACTACACCACAATTCCCCTCCCCCTTACAAAAGTGTAAGACCAGACACACAACTGAGAACCTCCCCAATTTAGGACTCGAATCACGCACTAAGGGAATGAGGAATAATTAACTGTAATAAAATATCTTAACACACTCACCCAAAAGAATAAAAAAATTGGACCAAGTCTCTTAAAACATATAAAAATAATCCCATAACATCACATACATACATACTCTCATGCACACCAGCAATATATTCAGTATGTACATATTTGTACATACTGCACGGTGTTCGCCAGGACAATGTGGCTGTGAAGAGGTAAGGTGTTATAAGCCAAATTATTTTTTTATCCCTGAAAATTGTAATCAAAAATTACTTTTGACCGATCGGTAAATTACAACTGTGCGGCGCACGCCTCCGGACTGTGAACGCCCCCTCCGCCGCTGCTATTCTGTAGCGGGGGGTGGGGGGGAGCTGCGGTGACAGCGCTGCTGTGGAAACATGCCACATCCGAGTGTAATCCGTCATGTAGCGATGGCCGATCTCCGTCCTCTGTAGCGAGGGAAGGGGGGGGACAACCCCCCCACACACACACACAGTAGCAGGGGGGGAAGCCGCGGTGACAGTGCTGCTGTGGAAACATACCACATCCGAGTGGTATGCACGGTGGCGCAGTGGTTAGCACCGCGGCAGCACAGTTTACCCTCGGCCGGGGGATCGCGGGGATCATGAGATCGTGGGTTCGATCCCTGCCCCCGGCCAACAGTGATCTGTGTGGAGTTTGCATGTTAAAAAAAATAAAAATAAAAATAATTTACATTCTAACATTTAAGTTGTACCGATGTCTGTTGGCAGCCAGGGGTAAAACCAGCCCAGGGGCCCAGGACAGCCCCAAACCATCCGCTCCCTTGGCCGCCGAAGATAAGCCAAGCACGGAGAACCTGGGTATCCCCATGACGTGTGTGCCCCAGGCCGCCGTCTGCCCCCGGGATCAAAAACAATCTCTCCCGCGAGAGTGTCCCTCTTCACCATCGCCTGCTCCTTTTCCCCGGGGCCCGCAGTGCTGCTGTCTGGTACGCCATCCCCCCGTGCTTGTCAGTCCACCCCCAACCTCTTTCAACACTGCCGTTGTGGCTCTAAACACTCCGGCCCCCTGTGGCCGAACTCCGGGGAAACCCGAAGCCTGCTTGTCGGTGCCCCTCACTGACCCGGGCACCTCGCCACTACTCCCAGCACCCTCGTTCAAGGCGCTCCGCTGCACTGTCTCCATGCCCGGTCGTAGCTGCTCTCTCCCGGGGCTCTCAGCTTTGCTCTGGTCAGCATCACTCTCCGACCCATGCGCCTCGTCACTGCTCTCAGCACCCTCGTCCCAGGTGCTCTGCTGCATCGACTCCATGTCCGGCTGCAGCTGCTCTCCCTCGGGGCTCTCAGCGTCACTGTCGTTGGCTCCACTCTCTGACCCAGGCACTTCATCACTGCTCTCAGCACCCTGGTCCCAGGCACTCCGCTGCGTTGTCTCTGCACCCGACTGTCGCTCCTCTTCCTCTGGGCTCTCAGCCTCCATGGTCCCACTCACTCGCTGCCTAGCCTCCAGCTGTGGGGATGACTCCTGCTGCTCTCCCTTTCCGGCGTTGCCACACACTGCGCTGTCCAACTCATAATAAAGTTGAATCTCATCTCATCTCATCTCATCTCATCTCATCAGCGCTCCGGTCCTCCACCTTCCTGGGCTTTGTGGCTGGCCCGCCATCTTCATGAACCTGGGACTCTCCCTCTCACCATCCCAGTCCCACCACAAAGTCTAGCTGGCAGCTTGGAGTTCTCTTTTGGTGCACAGTTAGCTTTGCGGCTAACCTGCCCATAGGCACCGAATGGGCCGCCACCCACAGCTTTTTGGTCCTTGTCTGCCCTGCGAAGAATGCGGCCAGCCACTTGACAGCATCCTCATACAATTCCGTCACATCCAACGTACCGAGAATTCTTCGGCCCTCTGCACCGAGATGATGAGCCAAAAGAGCTCATCATCATCTCCCGTCGAGTCTGCTTAGGCCCAATGCCCCGATGTAACCCTCAAACATGGCCCACCACTGCGGCTACAGGACCACCGGCTCTCCCATGTACTCTAGGAACGGTGTCAGGAGTTGAGGTTGCCCATACACTTCCATAGATCCCATCCTCGTTGCCAAAATGTTATGTATGAATAATGAGAGAGTCAGAGTTGATCTTCATGCAACCAACCACAACAACCACACTTTATTATGGAGAACCGAACTATTTACATACAAGGACCGTGCCTGCCTGACATCATGCCAGGGGCGGGTACGGCACCACACACACACGCCACACTGCCGACATGGATGCACAGTGTGTCACGGATGTATCTGCTTTCATTATGGATGTCTGCTCATATCTTTTAAAAGATGACAGATGGGGAAGCTACTCAGAGCTGCTGTTAGAGAAGAAGAAGACAACTTTATTGTCATTCGGTCCATACAGCAAATTTTGTACAGTAAAACAAAACTACGTTTCTCCTATCTACAATGTTAACCACATGTAGAATCAGGTGCCATGCAAGGCACCGCCACAAACAACTTCTCCTTCCCCAATTCCATTATGCTGAGCACCAAGCTAGAAGGCGGGAAGTAACATTTTTATATGTCTTTAGTATGACCCGGCCGGGACTTGAACGTTCAACCTCCCAGTTGTGAGGCGGATGCTCTGTCAACTAGGCCACCACTCCGGAGAATGCAGAGGACAGGTGTAGGTCTGCATCTATATATATAAGCGTAATTCTAGTTTTTAGTATTAACTGGAGTGGTGGCTCATTTGGTAGAACATCCGCCCCACACCCGGGAGGCAGGGGTTCAAATCCCGGCCGGGTCATGCCGAAGACCATATAAAAGTGGAACTTCCTGCTGTCCAGCTTGGTGCTCAGCAATAATGGAATGGGGGAGGGAAATTTGTGGCGGCGCCTTGCATGGCAGCGGCCCTCTGATTCTACACTTGGGGTGTGTGTGATTAACACAGTAGATAGGTAAAACACAATCTCGTTCTACTGTAAATGATTGGATGTACAGTTGAATGACAATAAGGGTGATTTAATTAGAAGATCCCATTTGATCTATGTTTGAGCAGCATAGCGGTTAGCACTGTCGCCTTGCAGCAAAAAGTAAAAAGTAAGAAAAGTCTTTCCCCTCCCAATAATAACGCTAAAAAACCCCTCTGGTCACTGACTTAAAAAAAAAAAGGTCTAGAAAAAAATTAAACCATTACATAGAATAAAAATGTAACTTATGATCAGGTGAGTGCCAACCCCCTCCCTGTCTGTGGGATGTTCTCCATCAGGCTCCCGGCTCCGCAGGTCATCAGCACACCTGCGTGAATGGACACACCTGCTGCCTCTTCTCTGCCAGCGCTTTAAAGGACCTGCTCGTGAACGCTCCAGTGCTGCCTCGTTGGGTCAGCCTTAAACGGGAAATAGAATTAAACGTATTTTGGGGGACTCAGAACTAGTGATGGCCAGATGAGGCTTTCTGGAGGACTTGAGGCCTTTCATCAAAATGGCTCATATAGATGAGGCCTCATGTGGAACTTAATTTTCTCTACTAGGCCATCTAGTGGACAAAACGTATACAACATTCAGATTTTTACAATGGCGTGATTGGTTTGTGTATTTTTTCATTTGAATAAATGCACTGTCTTTTAAAGGTCTGATAACACGTTTTTGACTTCATCTAATTTTTCAACACAATACAATATGACGAAATAGGTTGGTCTGTGCAGTTCTAAGTCAAACAGGCTTTTTTTTTCACGGAAATATCCAACCTTTTCATGAGCGCCACGTCACCAATTGCGTCAGTGGCTGGAAAACCCCACGACCATGTTGTAACGTCATTGACAGAACACAGTGCTTGGCTGCCCATTGTACACACAGGATGGAAGCGATAGAAAACATCGACGATGGGTCCAGCACATGTAGTCTGGAGTTGGTTTGTGTTGTTCAATCTTCAGACGATTATAGTTCCGAAGAATGGGATGACAATGAAGAATCAGGGGGCATCAGACCATATAGGTTTGAGCTGTGCCAAGTGGGCATTGTGCCTAGCGAGTCAGACTCAGAGAGTGACAATGGAGAGGCACACATGGCCGGCGCAGCACCAGCGACAAACACAGAGCAGGGGAACACCAAGTGTTATGATTTTGTTACAGATATTGCAACAAATTATTTGTTCATAAATAGAATTTGTTTAAACCCGATTTTTCAATAAAATCATAGCAGTGTATTCTCTGTGGCTCAGGCATCGGGTTTATTATGTATTATCTTTTGAGTGTCCATTAAAAGGCTGTGTGATGTGTCTAGTGCGTTATAGAAGTGTATACTTCTGTCCTGCCGCTAGCTAGCCTGCTGTTTACAGCAAGTGAAAAGGGAGCCAAGTATGTAAGTCTCCTCTGCTAGTACATAGCCTCTCCATAGCAAGCCCCATGCGTACCTCCTCGTGGTAATGGATGGAAACTGGGTACTGTGAGGCCCCAGGCTAAAATGCAGGGACTCGGAGGAGGTTTGGCCCCCAGACTTGCAGTACTCAAGGCCCACCGTCATGTGGACATGCCCTGATACCCATGAACCAAATCCCCAACTATGGGTTAAATAGTATACAGACTACATAGTCCATTAGGAAAGTCCCCAACGGCGAGTAGTCTACTACTTCGGCGGATAAGGGCGGTGCCTGGCGGGCAGGTGCTAGAGAGGCGGGCCTTGATAAACAAAGCACCCGGCAGCCCGTTGCAGCCAACTTCATGAAAATCACACGTTTCAGCCTGCCGAACCGCGTTGGACATGCTGATGGCCAAGAGTGTGTGCATGGCCCTCGCGCAGCCACGACCACCCTAAACAAATTCACAAGCGATTGGCCTTCGTCTTCAACTTGGACGATCCCTTCAAGACCAATGGCGATGGAACTGCGAGTAACGGGGGCAGATTTGGTATGACTGGAAGCCTCTAGCTCGCAACCACACATTGGTGGCAGAGCTAAGATGATCGCCTTCCAGTGAACTCTGCAGTGACATTGGATTTCATTAGCTGGGTCCACGACTGGGCTGGCCTATTTAGGACTCCCACAGCCCACCCCGTATGGGGAGGCCCCTAGAAAAGGTGGGGCAAACATCGGACACTGCAGAATTATCTGGCTAGCATGCCGCAGCTGGCAGATTACCCATCACAGCGGTCGACCTACATATCAAAACCATAAAAACTCAAACTCAACTGCTCTCGACCACTGCCTGGATTCTGAACCACCGATTGGATCTCTCATTACAAAACCCTTCATCCTGGATGCTTGGAACATCAGCACACTGCAGGACACGAGGAGCAGCGAGCACCCAGAATGTCGTACAGCTCTGGTATGTAAAGAACTTGCACGCTTTAACATCAACATAGCAGCTCTAAGTGAGACTAGACTTGCTGAGGAAGGCAACATCAAGGAAACTGGATCAAACTACACCATTTTCTGGAAGGGAAAGGATACTGAAGATCCACGTATCCATGGTGTAGGCTTTGCCATCCGATCCCAGCTTGTGGACCAACACAATCTTGTCCCAACTGCAATCAATGAGCGAATAATGACCATCC
This sequence comes from Pholidichthys leucotaenia, assembly GCA_020510985.1. Taxonomy (NCBI): domain Eukaryota; kingdom Metazoa; phylum Chordata; class Actinopteri; order Cichliformes; family Pholidichthyidae; genus Pholidichthys; species Pholidichthys leucotaenia. The sequence continues at coordinate 325,734,769 of CM035840.1, read as the reverse complement.
GAATCCAGCTCACCCAAAAACGTTTCCTCACTCTGATCTCAGTGTATGCGCCTACACTTACATCTGAAGACGAAAGCAAGACCTCCTTCTATGAACAGCTCACACATACCATTCTGAGAGTCCCAGAATCCGACAAGCTTGTTATTCTGGGTGACTTCAATGCCAGAGTTGGCAGTGACCACCAGCTGTGGAAAGGCATCATAGGTCACCATGGTATGGGAAAATGCAATGCAAATGGGGAATTTTTACTGGGTCTTTGTGCCAAACACAATCTTATTGTAACAAACACCCTTTTCCAACTCCCCCATCACCAGAAGACCACCTGGAAACGCCCTCGCTCCAAAAAGTGGCACACCTTCGACTATGTCCTCACAAAAACAAGAGACCGAAATGATGTCCGCATCACGCGATCTATGCCTGGAGCAGATGACTGCTGGACAGATCACCGCCTCCTGATCTCCCGACTCAATATTACGATCCGGCGACCACCAAAGCGCATTTTGGCAAACGTTCCTCACCATCGCTTTGACTGTGACAAGCTCCGCGATCCCCAAATGTTGCGGTCCTTTAGAGAGGCCATTGGTAGAAACATGCATGAACTGAGCCTTCCAGACAATGCCTCAGTTGAAGACCGATGGACCACTCTCCGTGATGCATTGACTGCTGCCGCCAAAGAAACGAGAAAAACCAAGACTGGTTCAACGAGAATGATGAAACAATCACTGATCTCATAGAGGCTAAACGCCATGCACATCTTGCATTTGAAAATGATCCGTCTGCAAAGAATCAACAGAAACACCAGCAAGCAAAAGTGGCATGCCAGAGAGGGATTCGTAAAGCCCAAAACACTTGGTGGCAGCAAAAAGCAGAAGATTTGCAAAAATATGCCGACCAACGGGATATCCGCCGTTTTTATGCTGCAACGAAGGAGATCTTTGGCCCCACCAGATCATCTGTGGGCAGCCTAAAAGATGCAAATGGCTCCACCATTATCACAGACACCAAGGGGATCCTTGACTGTTGGAAGTCCCACTTTGAGAGTCTGTTAAATAGTCACTTTTGCACCCCTAGTGATCTCCTCCGCAAGACCCCGCAACACCCCACTCGCAAGTGGATGTCTACACCACCTTCACTACACAAGCTAAATAAAGCTATAAAGCACATGAAGACAGGCAAAGCACCAGTATCAGATAACATCCAGCTGGAGTTCTATCTTCATGGAGGACCCGAGGTAAAAAACTATTTAATGCAGCTTCTACTTAAAATATGGGAAACCAAGACGTTACCATGTGACTTTAAAAATGCAAATATAGTCACCATTTTCAAGAAGGGAGATAGAGAGAACTGCAGTAACTACCGCGGCATCTCACTACTGAGCATTGCAAGCAAGATCTTTGCTCGTATCCTTCTCAACCATCTTCTTGTAGTGGCAGAGGATGTACTTCCTGAGTCCCAATGTGGCTTTAGACCCTCTCGTGGTACAGTAGATATGATATTCTGTGCTCAACAACTCCAGGAAAAGAGCCAAGAACAACAATAACCACTCATGTTCATCTTCTGGGACCTCAAGAAGGCCTTTGAACGAGTTCCTTGCCCTGCTATGTGGGCTGTTCTTGCTCGTTTTGGATGTCCAGATGATTTCATCGCTCTCGTTCGCGCTCTCCACGATGGCATGGTTGGTAGGGTTTGCCACCAAAATACCCTCTCAGACCCTTTTCCCATCACTAGTGGTCTCAAGCAAGGATGTGTCCTTGCTCCAACCTGCTTTTCACTGTATATGGCTGCAATGCTAAATGAAATACCACCAACAACCCCTGGTATTAATCTGCGATACCGCTTGGATTGGGGGCTTTATAATCTTGCTCGCTTTTGCGCAAAATCCAAAACCTCGGTCACCAGTGTTCATGAATTGCAGTTTGCAGACGATAATGCCACACCAGCTCAGACTGTTGATGACCTCCAGAGGATAGCTACCATTTATAATGACTCTTATGAGCATTTTGGAATGGAAGTTAACACTGACAAAACCAAAATCCTCAACCAACCAGCACCTGGTCAAACTTCCTCAAGCACCAACCTTAAGATTAATGGAAATCCTGTCGATGAAGTGGAGCATTTCTCTTACCTTGGTAGCATCCTCTCAAAAACACCAACTTGTGCAAAGGACATCGAAAACCGCATAAAAGCTGCACACTCCGCATATGGACGCCTTTGTCATCGAGTCTTCAATAATCATGCGATAACCATCCACACCAAAATCATGGTTTTTCGGGCCATTGTTCTTTCCACCCTTCTTTACGCCTGTGAAGCCTGGACCTTGTATCATCGCGATATCAAGCGCCTTGAGAACGTCCAACAGAGAAAGCTGAGACAAATACTTGGCATTCGTTGGGAGGATTGACTTTCAAACAATGAGATTCTCAAGCGTGATCTGCTGCCTAGTGTGGAAGCTACCATCTTGCAGCACCGCCTTTGATGGACAGGACATGTTGTATGGATGGACCCCACCAGACTACCACGACTCATGCTCCAGGGGGAGCTTGAGACAGGAAAAAGACCACATGGTAGGCCAAAACTGCGCTACAAGGACCAGCTAAAATGTTCCATGAAGCAAGCCAACATAGACAAAAGATCTTGGGAACAACTTGCCACCGACAGAGCAACCTGGAGAAGAAGAACTTGGGAAGGCACAGACTCATTTGAGAGGCTCAGAAAACAACAGGATGATGATAAACACAAAGACAAGAAAAACAAAACCAGCCACGTCCCCCACCCACAATAAAATGTGACTTCTGCCCACGACAGTTTTATCATCGGCTTGGCCTTCAGAGCCACATCCGCCATCGATCACAGATGGCAACGTCCTGAAAACTGAGATGAAACCAATGCTTGGACACGAGCTGGAGCCAACGACGATCTTTTGAGTTCTTGTTGTTTTTGTTTTGTACATGTGTTTTATGTGCCTTTTGACCCACTTTCAGGTGGGCACTGTCCAAGATTCGCCAGTCCGAACACACGTGCCCTCTCTCTTTGACAGTCAGCTGTTCATGTTTTGTGTGCATCATCTGCCGTGTTGTCAGCCAGCCAATATTGTGAACACTTTCACAACATGTTAGCCACTCCACACAGCTGTGGTTCTGTTGCGCCTCTTGAAGCGATGGTGGCCCTGGGGTGCAACTGTGGTTAACACATCTCCTCTCCATGTTCACTTGGCAATGTCGGCCCCGAACGCCAACTGTAAGTGTTTCTGTTTATTTTTGTAAGTCTTCACCTTTTTGGGAACTGTTGTCATCATTCTGATTTTCAATACATGTGTTGTGGTGAATCCTGCGCGTAAATCCATTCATCATGACCCTCCGTGCGCTCTTACACAGGGCACGGAGAGGGAGGATGAAATAACGAGGATTTACGTGCACGGTTCACCACAGCACATTTAATACAGAAAGACAGACAATTCCCTAAAAGGTGAAGACGTACAAAAAACACAAACACACTTACTGATGGCGTTCAGGGGCCGGCATTGCCCAGAGAACGAATGAGAGGAGACGTGTTAGCCACAGTTGCACCCCAGAGCCGACATCATTTCAAGGACGCACAATAACCACGGCGAACATGGAGTGACTAATACGTCATGAGAGTGCTGAAAATACTGGCAGACTAACAGCACAGATGACAATACTATGGACCAGCAGTGCATGACTGGCAAACGGCTGCTAAATACACGCACTGCTGGTGATGGTGTAATGAGAAGCATCTGGGCGAGGACCGGGAAAGATGATCAGCGGGAGTTTGAATCAGCTGGTGATAATGATAGAGGGGACATGGCCGAACCGGCGAGCGTCAGCATGCAATCACAGAAAGTAGGTCAAAGCTGTGCATAAATCCATTTAATCCTTTCCATCCTCATGCAATCCTCCTGCGTAAAAGTGCACGAGGAGTGCACGAGGAGGCTTATGACAGTTGGAGCTGAAGCATGTGATGTGGTCTTTCACGGCCTGCTGCAACACAACGCAAAAGCATAGCCGTAAAATTAAAACAAGAAACCAGAGAAACTGTGAGCTATAAAGCTGCTGTCATTCCAGTCAACAACACCGGCATCCGTTCTGTTGCTTATGTTATGGTGGTGCCGCCCTTCATTCGGTGGGCGGCACCACAGTCCAGTGAGCAGCTGCGTTTTTTGATATAACTAGTTTATGCAGGTGCGGTTGTAAATATTATATTGCTCATCAACAGTGACTTTTGGGTTTACACAACATGCTAAAAAATGTCAAAATCGTGTCATCAGACCTTTAAGAAATATCAATAATCCTAAGGGAAAAAAGAAATGATAAAACTGGGGTGACTACAGTGAATGTGCCTGTGTTACTTGGTGTCCTTGTATCATTTTTATTAAACAATAAATTTTCAACAGTCCCATACTGTCTTTCCCAGTGTATTCAACTCTGTCCTTATTCTCATGCAGGGCACAATGGCAATAGTGCCTCAGCATAATGATGCGTAATAATGATCCAAGCTCTTTGAAACACAACAGACACGTCACCTTGCAAATAAAAATAAAATTACAAGAATGGCACAGCTGGGATTAAAACCCTAGCCTCCCTCTTGTAGAGCACATGCTTTACCGCTACGTCATTACCTCAGGTACAATAAATATCCACTATTTGTGAAAAATACATCAATGGGAGAAATGCGCTCAAAATGTTCCCAAACGGGAGAAGTCCGTGTTTTGGGGGCTGGCTATGAAAATTGGCTGTGACAAATCCCTTCCACACTCAAACATGACAGCACAAAGCGTGAGGGATGGGGATTTCCATTGTGTATCGCTGCTCACTTTATTTCATGTTGCGTGCAAAATCATGAATGGCTTCCTGACCCAGTCACGTGGTACGATGTCAACGCATACGTTGGCAACACACGCCTCGAAACATGCTTTGCCAAATATTTCCTGGATAAGCTCGGAGCACCCTCAAAGCTCCGGAGCCTGCTGTCCCATCACTACCTAACACTCCTTTTCCTCCTCTCTCCTCAGGTTGCTGCTATCTCCATGGTGCGTCTCTGAGGTTGCTGCGCGCTCACCTGCCCCATCATCATCTCCACTCGAGACTGCCTTCTCCACCCGGTCAGGCTCTCCTCCCAGCTCCGCTACTTTCCCACTTCCCGCCAGCTCTGCCCTACTGGTTCCTCCGTCTCTGCTGGGTTCCCCTGCCGAGCTCTCTGCTCACCTGCTGTAAGATCTACCCTTGTGTATCCATTGCCCTAGCCTCCCTCCTCGTTCCTAACCAGCTCGTGTCCCTCTCTTCACAGGCTGTATGTTCCTCTGGCGAGTGTCGCTTTTCCTTACAACAGAGTGTTGTTTTCAATAAAGTTGTGTTAAATGTTACCCCATCTGTGTCATGTGCATTTTCTAGTGTTAGCAGCCTGCACGTGAGCTTTTCCCTTTCACAATCATGACAGCATCCACAGAATGTTGTAAATTTACAAGAAAAAGTTGCAAGTTTGCAAGAAAAAGGTCACAAATTTGCAAAAAAGGATGCAATTTTGTAATGAAAAAGTAGCAAATTAGTCAAAAATAAAAAAAAAAATTACAACAAAGTCACAAATTTACAAAAAAAGCTGAAAATTTAACAGAAAATCATAAGCAAATTTATGAGAAAGTTTCAAGTTTGTATGAAAAGAGATGCAGATTAAGAAAAAACAAAATTTTACAAGAAAAAGTTGTAAATTTATATTTTTTTTGCAAATTTACAAGCAAAAGAATGCAAACTTATTAGAAAAAATGCAAATATATGAGAAAAAATTGAAAATTTAAAAAATAATATTAGCAAATTTATGGGTAAAAGTTGCAAATTTATAAGGAAAAGAAGCTGAATGTAATTTTAATTCTCCACATAAAGTGAATTTGCAGTTTGGGGGCCCCCTAGTGGCTGATGGGACTTTATATTCACAAACAGCTGTGGATGGGTCATTAAATCCTACTTCCTCACCATAAATCTTGAGAAAACATGACCAAACTATTAGAAAACTCAGAGAGTGCATACCTGGGATCGTCACTTCCTTGTTGGTGGGATCGTCACTTCCTTGTGGTAACGTATCGTCACTTCCTGTTTTGCTGTCTGCCTGTGTGATTTGCTCCCTAGCCACTAGCTATGGCTACTAGCTCTCTTTCCTCCCCTCCTCTGGTGTGCTCTCTCTGTCAGATGTTTAGCTACACCTCTGCCTCTTTTAGCGATAACGGTAAATGTAATAAATGTTGTCTTTTTGAGGCGCTCGAGGCGAGGTTGTCTGATTTGGAATCCTGGCTCCGCTGCATTGAAACACCATCTGCGCCAGTTAATCTTGATGGACGCCCATTAGCTGCAGCGGAGCTAGCTAGCTTAGGTCCCACTGTCAGCGGTCCCTCGGCTCTCCTCAGCAGCGAGGAGACTGGGTGGGTGACGGTGAGAAGGAAGCCTAGTCGCAAAGCCCCGGTACACCACCAACCTGTTCACGTTTCTAATCGTTTTTCCCCGCTCAGCGACACACCCGCTGAGGAAAAAACTCTGATCATTGGCGACTCTGTAGTCAGAAACGTGAACCTAGAGACTCCAGTGGTCATAGTCCAATGCATTCCTGGGGCCAGAGCAGGCGACATCGAGTCAAATTTGAAAATGCTGGCTAAAAGTAACTGTAAATATTCCACAATTGTTATTCACGCCGGCATTAATGACATCCGTCTCCGGCAGTCGGAAGTCACGAAACTTAATACTGACTGACTGTGATGGTATTGACATGCTACTAGTCAAAACTGTTATCGAATGCATAGTAAAACCACTGACGTATATCTGTAACCTGTCTCTCCAATCAGGTATATTTCCCAATGCAATGAAAATAGCTAAAGTAATTCCGATATACAAGACGGGCGACAGAGGGGAACTCTCAAACTACAGACCAATTTCACTATTACCGCAATTTTCCAAGATACTTGAAAAAATATTCTATGAGAGAAGTGACAACTTCATACTGAAGAATGATTTATTATGTGAGCAGCAATATGGGTTCAGACACAAGAGGACAACTGCATATGCCCTAATGGAATTTACAGAAAAAATATCAACAGCCATTGAAAATAAAGAGTATTCAGTTGGAGTATTCCTAGATCTTAAAAAAGCATTTGATACAGTAGATCATAATTTATTATTAAAGAAACTACAAAATTGTGGTATTAGAGGGGTAGCACTATCCTGGTTAAGTAGTTACTTAAAGAATAGATATCAGTATGTATGTGTTAGCAACAAAAACTCAGAGTTGCTGAAGGTCACCTGTGGAGTCCCACAGGGTTCAGTTTTGGGACCATTATTATTCAATATGTATATAAACGATATATGTAAAGTTTCAGAAAAAATGGACTTAATATTGTTTGCCGATGACACTAATCTGCTATGCAGTGGAAACAATTTGGAACAACTTCTGGATACACTCGGAAAGGAATTAGGAAAGCTTAAACTGTGGTTTGATTCAAACAAATTAACGCTCAATTTAAGTAAGACAAAATTTATAGTCTTTAACAACCATCACGACAACCCAGTACCCAAACTCAATGTAAATGGTGTAGAGATTGAAAGGGTATCTGAAACTAAATTCCTTGGAGTAATAATGATAACAAACTGTGTTGGAAGTCACATATTAATTATATTAAAGGTAAAGTATCCAAATCAATTGCAATATTACACAGAGTGAAATATTTGCTGAATCAACCCACACTATACACCTTGTATCATTCATTAATACTCCCATACATGACATATTGTAATGAAGTATGGGGAAATACATGTAAAACAAACATATATCCACTCTTTATGCTTCAAAAGAGAGCTATTACAATAATAAACAAAGCAGCTTACAGGGAACCAACAAACCCACTTTTTCTCAAACAAAAAACTCTCAAGTTGAAAGATCTGGTTGACTTTAAAAACCGCAATAATAATGTTCAAAGTGAAGAATTTATCACTGCCCGCAAATATCCAGAAGTTGTTCCAAACAAGGGAGAAACGATATCACTTCAGAGGAACATGTATATTTCAAAAGCCTACAGTGAGAACAACCACCAAGCAACACTGTATTTCAGTGCAAGGAGTCAGATTATGGAACGATTTTGGACCTGAATTAAAATCATGTACAACGCTTGGACAATTTAAACAAAAAGTAAAGGAAGAAATACTCCAAACATATTTACAAGACGACATGTAAACTCACATAAGGATTGACATATCCAGCCTGTATTGTGTTGTAGCTTAGTTTTTTTTTTTTTTTTTTTTTGTTTTTTGTTTTTTTTCTTTTTTTCTCTGTGACATTTTGTCTTAGATTTGTTTTGAATAGTAACCGCTTAACTTAGCTTAGTTTTCTTTTTTTCTCTCAGTCACATTTTGTCTTAGCTTTGTTTTAAATTGTAATCGCTCTTGTCTTGTTTTCTCTTTTTTCTCTTTTGAATTCTTGGATGGAATATGGGTGGGCAATATAAGCTGCGGCTTCAGCCATCACCCATTTCGGATAACTCACGTGGAATTGTATAGAAGAAGGAGTCTCTGTCTAATTTGACCTTGTTGTTATATTATACAGTTTCTTTTAACCTGTACTGTACTATCCGAAATAAATAAATTCATTCATTCATTCAATATAGAATCGGTGTGTGACTTTGCCAAAACGATGTCTGCCACTGTAGTATTCTCTGGGCCCCTCCCCAATCTGACCAGTGATGACATGTTTAGCCGCTCGTCATCCTTGAACCGCTGGCTGTCTGTGTGGTGTCCTAAAAATGACGTCGGCTACATTGACAATTGGAGCTCTTTTTGGGGAAAACCTGGTCTTATGAGACGAGACAGCATTCATCCCACTTTGGATGGTGCTTCTCATTTATCTAACAATCTGGCATCTTTTTTATCCAAATTTCCAAAACCATGACAACTCAGAGTTGGGACCAGGAAGCAGAGTCGCAGTCTTACACGCCTCTCTTCAGCTCCTCTTCATCCGCCACCCCTCAGCTTAGCCCCTGACTTCCCCATCAGAGAATCGTTGTCTGCTCCCTCCAAAGTGAATAAAAATATAATGTACAGTATAAGCATCCCAAAGTGATAAAGCAAAATATTGGTAAAACTCAAATTAAACATAAAGCCTCTAAATTGAATGATTTGGCCTCTGTTCCTCCTCATAATTTAAAAATTAAATGTGGTTTATTAAATATTAGGTCTCTAACTCCCAAGTCTCTGTTAGTCCATGATTTGTTAATTGATCATCAGATTGATTTAATTTCCCTCACAGAGACTTGGTTAGGACAAGAGGATTATGTTGGTTTAAATGAATCAACTCCCTCTGGTTATTTAAACTGTCAAAATCCCACAAGTTCTGGTCGTGGAGGAGGAGTAGCAACAATTTACCATTCCAAATTACTAGTTAATGTAAAGCAAAAAACATGTTATAATTCCTTTGAGGGCCTTGTCCTCAGTATTGGGCACTTTAGCAATTTTAGGTTAAACCCAATTTTATTTGCCATAGTTTATCGTCCCCCATCAACCTACTCAGAATTTTTATCCGAATTTGCTGATTTCTTAGCTGATTTAGTGCTGAAATCTGAGACTTTAATATACATGTGGATGTAGATAGTGACTGCCTTAATGTGGCATTCAATTCAATATTAGATTCGATTGGGTTTTCTCAGAAAGTAGGAAATTCTACTCATTACCTCCACCATACATTGGACCTTGTTTTGACATATGGCATAGAAATAGAAAATCTTGTAGTGTTTCCTCATAACCCTGTACTGTCAGACCATTGTCTGTTAACCTTTGATTTTACTATTTCTGACTATTTGGCTCCTAAAGAAAAATATTATTACAGTAGATGCCTCTCAGATGATGCTGTTTCCAAATTTATGCAGATTGTTTCCTCTATGCCATGTGTCAACACAACGGAAATAAGCTATAGACAGCTTGCTCCTTCTGTAATTGATAACATGGTGGATGGTGTTTCAGCTTCTCTGCATCAGACTCTAGACTTGGTGGCCCCCTTAAAAAAGAAAAAGTCTAATCAGAGATTTCTAACTCCTTGGTTCAACACAGAAACTCGTACCTTAAAACAGAAGACTCGTCAATTAGAAAGAAAATGGTGCTCTACTAATTTAGATGAAATCTATTTAGCTTGGAGAAATCATCTTCTAGAACGAGTTATTATTCTGCATTAATAGAAGAGAACAAGAATAATCCCAGGTTTCTTTTCAGTACTGTAGCCAGGTTGACAAAGAGTCAGGACTCTGTCAATCCTAGCATTCCCTTAGAGCTTACTAGTCAGGACTTTATAAACTTTTTCAATAATAAAATTTCATCCATCAGAGATAAAATCAATCAGACTCTTCCCACAGTTAACTTAAATACTGTAACTACTACAACTCCTTCTATTGATGTCTGTCTTGATGAGTTTACTCCAATCGACCTTTGTGAGTTCGACAAAATAGTTTCCTCATCCAAACCTTCAACTTGTCTTTTAGACCCTATTCCTACCAGGTTATTTAAAGAAGTCTTCCCACTTATTGGTAGCTTTATTCTTCATATAATCAATTCTTCATTAACTTTAGGCCATGTACCGCAGGCTTTTAAAACGGCTGTAATTAAACCCTTACTCAAAAAGCCAACGCTAGATCCAGGAGCTTTAGCTAACTGTAGACTATAGACTATAGACTATAGACCAATCTCTAATCTCCCTTTCATTTCAAAAATCTTAGAAAGAGTTGTTGCTACTCAATTATTTGACCACCTGCAGGGAAATGGTTTACTTGAAGAGTTTCAATCTGGGTTTAGAATCCATCATAGTACTGAAACAGCCTTAGCGAAGGTCACTAACGACCTCCTCATTGCATCTGATAATGGACTAGTTTCTGTACTTGTCCTTTTAGACCTTAGTGCAGCTTTTGATACTATCGATCATAATATTCTACTTGATAGATTAGAACACTATGTTGGACTTAATGGAACTTCGTTGCAATGGTTTAGATCTTATTTATCTGATAGGTTCCAGTTTGTTCATGTAAATAATGAGTTTTCGTTCAACTCAAAGCTTAGTCATGGAGTTCCACAGGGATCTGTGCTAGGCCCTACTCTTTTTAGTTTATATATGCTTCCGTTAGGCAACATTATTAGAAAGCACTGTATACATTTTCATTGTTATGCAGATGACACACAATTATACCTGTCAATGAAGCCAGATGATAGTAATCAATTAGCCAAGTTAGAAGCCTGTCTTAAGGAAATCAAAGCTTGGATGACTTGTAATTTCCTGCTATTAAATTCAGATAAGACTGAAGTCATTCTTGTTGGTCCAAAAAACCTTAGAAATTCCTTTCCAAATCAAACTTTCAGTTTGGATGCGGTTACTCTTTCTCTTAATAGCTCTGTGAGGAACCTTGGAGTTATTTTTGATCAGGATTTGTCCTTCAATTCACATATTAAATTTGTTTCTAAGACTGCCTTCTATCATTTGCGTAATATTGCCAAGATTAGGAGCATCTTGTCTCAGAGTGATGCTGAGAAACTGATCCACGCTTTTGTTAGCTCGAGATTAGATTATTGTAATTCTTTATTATCAGGCTGTCCTAAAACATCTTTAAAATGTCTTCAGCTGATCCAAAATGCTGCAGCAAGAGTTTTAACTAGAAAGAGAGATCATATCTCTCTGGTTCTGGCCTCCCTTCATTGGCTTCCCATAGAGTTTAGAATTAAGTTTAAAATCCTTCTTCTTACTTACAAAGCTCTAAACAATCAGGCTCCTTTTTATTTAAAAGATCTGATACTACCGTATTATCCTAACAGAGCACTATGCTCCCAAAATGCAGGATTACTTGTAATACCTAGAATCTCCAAAAGTACAATGGGAGGCAGAGCCTTCAGTTATCAAGCTCCTCTCCTGTGGAATCAGCTGCCAATCTGGATTCGGGAGTCAGACTCAATCTCTGTTTTTAAGAATAGGGCTAAAACCTACCTTTTTGATATAGCCTACAATTAGGCAGGGATCATGTGTTTCTGAACCCTCCCTTAGTTATGCTGCTAATAGGTTTAGTCAGCCGGGGGACCTCCAGTAATGCACTGGGCCTCACTCCTTTCCTCACTCTCTATGAAATATTTTTTTTGCTGGTTATTAACATCTGTTTGTTCTCTCCCATAGATTGAGTCCCCATCGTGCTGTTTGCTCTCTACATGTCTGTTCTTTTCATCTTCTCTGTCCCCTCACCCCCCAGCCAGTCGCAGCAGATGACTGCCCCTCCCTGAGCCTGGTTCTGCTGGAGGTTTCTTCCTGTTAAAAGGGAGTTTTTCCTCTCCACCGTTGCCAAGTGCTTGCTCACAGGGGATCGCCTGATTGCTGGGGTCTTTCTGCAACTGTGGGGGTTCCCCCCTACAGTTGATAGTGCTATGAGATCACTGTTGTTGTGAAATGGCGCTATATAAATAAAGTTGAATTGAATTGAACCTCTGCCAAGGCTCCTTCCTTTCCTCCCTTTGTCCATCCATCTCTCCATACCGCCCTGTCTCCATCCCACCATACATCGCAAGATAGGGCCTTAATATTGGTATGGGCTCATAGATCAGCTCAAAAATGTAATGGGTTCGCCCAAGAGCCGCCTCTGGTGAAAATTTCATCAAAATCCATCCATTAATTTTTGAGCAATCTTGCTAACATACTGTGGTGAAAACATTGTACTTGGCGGAGGTAATAAACTTTCAACATACGTATGTCATCATCATCATCATCATAGCAGTCTGTCGGGGGCAACAATGACTGTTTCATTTAGGTCTGATCAGATTCCTCCATGCAGCTCTGTCCTTTGCCTTCCGCTGCCAGGAATTCCTGATCCTGTTAACCAGTGCCACATCCGAACCGGTATTAGTTGCTTTCTGACTGACCATTTCATGAAACTGCTTGCAAAGTATTTGAGTACTGCTAGCTTTTGCTGCACTAGCGGCACATTCTTGGCAGATAGAGGTATTATCAGTGGCAAGGACAGGCCAAGACAATAGACTTCAGTATCTATTGCAGTGACTGACCAGAGGATTGGCTTGTTTATCTCTGCTCTTTGTGTAGTGCATGTCACGATGCATCGACTGGCAAAAGTCCACCACAGACCTTGCGACAGATGTGCTTATCTGCCAGGATGTCCAGTCTCACCCCGTGTAACTGGGAGTGGTCCACCACAGACCTGTGACAGATATTGTTTTTAGTTCTGCCACAATGCCCAGTTTCACCCGCCGCACCCTCGGAAGGGCGGGGTTGCCGGTTGAGTCACCAACGGCCCGACCCATGAGACAGGTAGTACCAGTTTTCATGGTTATCCGGTAGCAAGCAAACCAATGCCTGACCTACGTATGCAAATTCTCCCTCAACTTTATAGGTGGAGAATTAAAATTACATTCAACTTTTTTCTTATAAATTTGCAACTTTTACCCATAAATTTGCTATTATTTTCTTTTAAATTTTCAGTTTTTTATGTATTTGCATTTTTTCAAATAAATTTGCATCTTTTTGCTTGTAAATTTAAGATAAGATAAGATAAGATAAGCCTTTATTAGTCCCACAACGGGGAAATTCCAGGATTGCAACAGCACAGGGATAGCAACACTCAGAGCAACAATCAGAAGGCAAGAAAAAAACAAGCAAGCAAGAGCAGCTAATATACATATGTACGTATTACTATAAAATATATATATATACACACACACACAGACACACAGTGCAGAGCATTGTAGCTGGATGGAATAAATATATGAATATATGAACACACAGTGCAGAGCATTGTAGCTAGATGGAATAAATATGTAAATATATAAACACCCACAGTACGGAGCATTGCAGCTAGGTGGAATAAATATGCAAGTATATAAATACACACAGTGCGGAGCAATGTAGCTAGATGGAATAATATGTAGATATATAAATATATAAACACACCCAGTGCTGAGCATTGTAGCTAGATGGAATAAATATGTAAATATATAAACACACACAGTGCAGAGCATTGTTGCTAGATGGAATGAAACAGCATAACCGTCTACTTAGTTATCCTACATGGTATGATTATGTGCCCATACATATTCTCACCCTCCATAGCGACCGGTAAGTTCCTAGTTGTATGCCGGAGGGGACCATTGTGTAAGTCTATTGCATCTTTTGCATTCAAAAAACTATTAGTTTGTTACGTCTTTTTGCTATCTCTGCGAGCAGCCCTGCTTAGGTTGTACAGTCTGACAGCCGTTGGTAGGAAGGACCTACGAAACCTCTCGGTTGTGCACCTGGGATGATGTAGTCTGCTGCTAAATGAGCTCCTCAGTGCATTCAGTATGTCCTGCATAGGGTGGAACTCGGACTCCAGCAGAGATGACAGTTTAGCCACCGTCCTTCTCTCTCCTATCTCCTCCATCGGATCAAGGCGCTGCCCCAGGACAGAGCTAGCTTTCTTAATCAGTTTGTTCAGTCTCTTCCTATCGGCTGCAGTAATGCCACTGCCCCAGCAGACCACTCCAAAAGTGATGGCTGATGCCACCACCGTGTCATAGAATGACTTCAGCAGCGCCCCTTGTACACCAAAAGACCTGAGTCTCCTCAGCAGGAACAGCCTGCGCTGTCCCTTCTTGTAGAGTGCATCAGTATTGTGTGACCAGTCTAGTTTCTTGTTCAGATGAATACCCAGGTACTTATAGGATGTCACCATCTCGATGTCTGTTCCCTGTATATTTACTGGTACTGTGAGGGGCTGCCCATGCCTGCGGCAGTCCACCACCAGCTCCTTAGTTTTCCTCGCGTTGATCTGGAGGCAGTTCCGATGGCACCAGTCCACGAAGTCCTGGATAAGCCCTCTGTACTCAGCTTCATCTCCATTGGAGATGAGGCCAACGATCGCAGAGTCATCAGAGAACTTCTGTAGATGGCAGTGTGTTGTGTTGTGTGAGAAGTCCGCAGTATAAAGAGTGAACAGGAAGGGAGCCAGCACCGTTCCCTGGGGGGCCCCCGTGCTACTGATGATCGTGTCGGACACACAGTCCCGGGTTATCACAAACTGAGGCCGGTTCGTGAGGTAGTCCAGGATCCAAATTTGCAACTTTTTTTGATAAATTTACAACTTTTTCTTGTAAATTTGGTATTTTTTTCTCTTAATCTGCATCTCTTCACATAAAGTTGAAACTTTTTCCTCACAAATTTGCTGATGATTTTCTTTTAAATTTGCAGCCTTTTTGTAAATTTCTGACGTTTTGTTGTAAAATTGCAACTTTTTTCACAAATTTGCTACTTTTTTCTTTATAAAATTGCATCCTTTTTTGTAAACTTGTGACTATTTTTCTTGCAAACTTGAAACTTTTTCTCATAAATTTGTCACATTCTGTGGATGCTGGTTAAATTTTTATTCTGTGTAATGGTTTTAGAATTTTGAGGAAAAAATGAATTTAATCCATTTTGGAATAAGGCTATAACATAAAATGTGGAAAAAGTGAAGCACTGTGAATACTTTCCGGATGCACAGTATCCTATGATGAATATCCTTTAATATAAAGTTGTTCCAAATGCTTGAAGCAATAGGTGAATGGACTAGACATTAAATTGCTGATTTTTAGAATTTTAGCTGGAGGATGGGGGGGGGGGGGTGTATCCCCACCTTCTCATTCATAAATTATGCCTATTGCTGTTATCTAGCCACCTAAACGGATCGGGCCTTCTCTTTTTACCTCCACTAAAACTTTTGTGGTTCTGAAACTCAGATGTATTACCTTCTCACTTTATTGAAAAAGAGTGACTGTGTCCCTCACAGCTCTCAGAATGAATTCCTCCAACCTCTCTCCCGCTGTTTACCAGCCATGCCATATTCCTCTCATCTCCTCTGCTGCTGCAATAAAGAAAAATTACCCCCTCCAAAAAATAAATATTTGCATCATCATTTCCCTCTTTGCTTCCTCCCATGGGAGCGCAGAAAATATGGTGTTTACAATAAATGCGAGAGAAAAAAAAGAGTGTTATTAAGCCTGTAGTGAATTTTTTCTCAAGCAGATGAAACCTTTTGATATGTTTTAACCACAGTCTGGCTGACATTTTTCTGTTCTTTGGCAGCACCCATAACAAAATGTGGAAAAATGTTAAGGTCCTGACAGCACCATGCAGACAAAGGAAGGCTTGTTAGCATGTTGGCAGGTTTTGTGCTAATTTTGTTTGATTACATGATTAAGAAGAACATGATAATGGATGAACCACAATCGATTTAACCAGTGTGTATAATTTTTTCCTCAGCATGCTCATGGATTGATAAATTAAACCAATTTGGGACAAACAAGTGGTAATCTCACCATTTATTTGGCATGCTGTCACCAAGGGCTGAGAGGATTGCCACTGTTAGACCAAGAAAATGCTACAGGTCTTAACATGAAGATGATTCACAATAGTTATGTGAAATGTGAAGAGCTCAAACCCTTTGAAATTGGGATAAAACATTAAAAAAAAATATACTTGGCTAATTGTTTAGATGAACAGAAAAAAAAAACTCAAACCCTTGCAGAGAATAAAAATTTAACCAGCATCCATGTGAAGATAAATTTATAAGGAAAAAAGTCATGAATTTAAACCAAAAAAAAGTTGCAAATTCATGGTGAAAAATGTAGTGAATTTATTAGAAAACAGTTGCAAATTAATGAGAAGAAAACTACAAGCTTTCCGGTCTCTGGAGATAGACAGAGGGATTGGAGCAGCATCTGTAGTGATGCAGACACTGCACCGGTCTGTCGTGGTGAAGAGGGAACTGAGCTCTAAAGCAAAGCTGTCAATTTAACAGTAAATCTTCATTACTACCCTCATCTATGTTCATGAACTTTGGGTAATGACCAAAAGAACGAGATCACTGATACAAGCGTACAAGGTGTTTCGGTCACTTCCCACTGGGAGGAGACCCTGGGGCAGACCCAGGGCATGGTGAAGAGACTATGTCTTCCAGCTGGTATGGGAGCACCTTGGTGTCCCCTCTGAAGAGCTGGAGGAGGTGGCTGGGGAGAGGGAAGTCTGGGCTTCTTTGGTTGAAGTGCTGCCTCCATGACCCAGATCCCTGGAAAAGTGATAGAGGATAGATGGATGGATGGATGGATGGACACCAAATTTCACGTAATTCTGTTCATGTGCCACAAAGTCTTTTTATGAAATGTCTAGCAGCAACAGTTTGTTTCAATCATATTTGAAGTGCAATGACTTATGGGTAATCTTCATGTCAAGTTCCAGTGAAGTGATGAATAGTTGTTCAAATCTGTGGGGCAGCTGTAGCGCAGGTGTAGTGTGGCTGACTACTGATTGGAGGGTCAGTGGCTCGATTCCCATTCTGTTTGCAGTCTGCATGTCAAAGTGTCCTTGAGCAAGACACTGAACCCCCAGTTGCTCCTGGTGGGTCAGGCAAACGCTTTGCATGTCAGCTCCATCGCCATCAATGTGTGAATGTGTGTGTGAATGGGTGGATAGCAGGATCTGTAAAGTGCTTTGGTCATTGGGAGAAGAGAAAAAGCGCTATGTAAGTGAACACCATTTACCATCTTCCCTGCTCAGTTCTCAGTTCCCTTTGAACTGAACACTTTTTGCTCACTACAGTTTGGAATCTCACGTCATATGGCTGAATACCCTTGTAGTCCACTTCGTAGGTCACTGCTTAGCAATCTTTTTTTCTTTTTTTCCCTTGTCCTGTCAGGCAGCTAGGTGTGCAGAACAGAAATCTGCTTCCCTTATTGTGCCAAACAGATTTACTTTGCCAAAAGGAGCTTTATACAGTACATATACTGTATATGCACTCTATATTGTTTATAAACTCCTCTAGTAATAAACTTTTAATATTTTATTTAAATTGTTTTACCCATGAAGGACCCGACGGGGGGAATGGGGAAAGAAGGGGTGGGGGGTGGGGGGAGAGGAAAAGACAAAGAAGACAAACAAGTTAACAACTGAAACAAACAGAAGACAGACTGTTTCTTCCGCTGAAGAGGTCTCAACACAAGTCTGGTATCTGCACCTGTTAAAGGAGAGGCATATGTGTGATGCATACATGTGCATATGTATGAGAATGCACACAAAATAAGTGTGTGCATGTGACAGGTTTGTCAGGGAACATACAAAGAAGGTGGCCAGTCACAGCAACCCCCCCCCCCCCCGAAACCCCGAGCAAGCAGGACAATGCCACCAACCTCCACAGAGCACAAATGTCCCGAGGCCAACAAGCTCCAGGACAGCAAGGCATCCCCCCTCCCCAGGAGGGACAGCTGAGGAAGGCCAGGCCACCAAGTGGCCGGCGCAGCGGGCCCACGCCTCCGGACCGGCCAACCCCCCCAGCAGGGCCAACGCAAGCCCCAGAAACCTCCAGAACGGGCCCACCCCCATCCCAGCACCACCGCCACACACCCGGGGACCCCCCATGCCCCATGCCCAAAGAAGGTGGCAGCAAGGCACAGGGGCCCCATGCGCCCGCCCCCCCATCCAGGGGAGCTCACACAGCCAAGAGGTGCTACCCCCTCAATCCAGCACCTCCCAACCAGCACACACATCCATTCCCACGCACTCACACCTTCATGCTCTCATACGGACCCACTTGCACCCACATGCACTCACTCACTCTCGCTCCCCCTCTCCCCCACACAATCTGACACTCACACTCCCGGACCCACCCACCTCTCCCACTCCTGTACCCACTCAATCTCCCACTCCAACTCGCCCTCAGAGTCACCCGCACTCACTCACGTTCACCCATACACACAGTCACACTTGCGCTCCGACCTACTCACATCCACTCATGCTCTCCCCCACACTCATTCACCCTTATTACTTTAGGCAGCTGCGGTGCATGAACACGCACCAGCACTCGGCAGCAGCAGGGGAGACTACCGGCGCAGGCCAGCAGCCACCCCCCCCCCCCCCCCGATTGGCCCCAGGATGGCCAAAGCCACAGAAGCAGACCACCACCCCCAACGCCCACCCGAGTCACTGATCAGCGGACCACCGCAATCACTCCGAGATGCCACCCGACATGCAAAGTGCCACATAAAACCGTCCCACCATCACCATCTCCCCTCATCACTTGCTTACTCTCTTAGAGTTCAATCACTCTCACTCCCTTGCTCGCACCTATTCATTTGGCAGCACCCAGGGATTTTGACAACATCACAGGCCCCGGGCCTCCCGCCAGGCCTCCCGGCCCCCAGCAGAAAGAGGACAACTGGGGTGGGAGCAGACCCCTGCCCCCCTCCCCCATGCATGAATCATGATAGGTGTGTGTTAGTTGTGTGATGTGATTGTGTGCAGGTGTGTTAACAGCCAGAGTGCAGTTAAAATTGGGGGGATGGTGGTTGGAGCACCACTAGCCACTGCTATAGGCAGCGGGGCTCCCATCCCCCCAAGCCCTCAGTGTCTACAGTGAGGGTAAAATTGAGGTTAGGGTGGCCGCACTGCACAGCAGACAGAGGGATCCCCCTCACCGACACAGTATAGCACACCCCCACCCCATAACCCTAATTGTATCCAATGAGATGTATGCTCCACCGAGAATCGGGGGGGGGGGGGGGTTTAAGACTGGGAGGAAGGTGATCCAAAAGGGAGCCTGCCCCCCCCCCCCCCCCAGAAGCCAGCTCGCAAACTAGTTCAAGAGGCCACCCACTGCTCCCAAATCTCATCCCAAGGCAAGGGCCACCAGGCCGAGTAGCCCAGGACCCACCAGTGTCGCACCCCGGCGCTTCCAGCACCACAGGCATGATGGAGCAGCCACACTCACACCCACTCCCACTCATCTTGCACACACAAACACACACAGCAATAAAAACAATAATGAAAAATAGGCCGGATCAATATGGTGCCCCACATGCCACTGCTTGGTAATTGTAATGCACCCATGCGCTTTGGATGAGGGTGTAGCTTAATACAGGAAGTTAGCTGGAGCTGCAGGAAGGAGGCATTTATTGTAATCAAATTTTGGACTTTTTTCCCCCTCAGATTTCTGCCAACTGCAGCTTTAATACCAGTTTTAGTTGAGATCATTTCTCACACCCACCTCCTAACTCCCAATTTAGACTCCATCATTAAACAATATTGCTTGATCGTCAAAAAGAAATTAAACAACATCCAAAAAAAGTAAGAAACTGACCTTTTCCCTCCTCACGCTGAAAAATGAACTAAAGCTGTAGTTCGGAAAGCACAATTAATAGTTAAACTCTCAGAAGAAAAAAATGGCATCTGCACTACTGCTGCCCTTTACAAATGTCTGTGCACCCACAGTCTTTCACGGTGCCTGGTATCCTTCAAACAGATCCAATCTGGAACCAGACTTTAACTGCAGCACAAGTTTACGTTATGGCATGATAGAACTTACTGGAATACACTGGTGTGATGTGTTGGGTGGCCTTTTGTGGATGTGGACTGTACCAGACTTGGTTCATTAACTGCAAAAGATGTAATGAGGCAGCGTTAGCAGCTCTGACTCGGCTCAGCTTTCTGCTCTGCAGTGTGGCTGCTTCAGAAGAACAAACCAAAGCAGGGTTAAATATGTGGATATATCAATGGTATATGAGGGAAAAATAAAGTTTTACCAAAATTACACATGAACTTTCCTCAACCAACTTTTAGCCATAAATAGTAAGAATATCAGGCCCTGTTTGGTATTCAGCCATTTTAAAAGAGTTCAGAAGTTGTTTCATAGTGAACTGATTGCGTTTTCATACCTGAACGTCCAACCAAGGTCCAAACCAAGGCTGATGTTTTGGTTACACTGTCTACATTTGGTCCATTTAGGTCTGTGTTCACGCTGCTCCTCCTTGGGCAAGCAAACCAAACAACTTTACGTGATACACCTATGTCTGATGTCATGCTGACGTTTGTGCAGCTAGCAAACACGCTACTCACCCTCTGAGGTGATTTCTGCAGCTCGGGGCACACTGGTAACCACACTTCAAGTTGAAAGTGAGGAAAACTCCTCAACATTAAGAGGTGAACTAGTTTGGTGAGACTAGAATATTATCCAGGTCTTCATTAAAAACCATGTTTATGCTTCTTATCTGTGATGATCTTCCAGTAGCATTTCTCATTCAATATTTTATACGTTTTATTGAAAATTACTTTCACAAATGAACAAGACCAAGGTTCACTTATTTCAGCTCTTTGGGCCAGACTGTGATCTAGAGGAAGTTTCACCCTCCCCAACCCCACCCCAATTTATCAAATTGAAAAGTCTGAACCGAAAGGTTTGGTGTGAAAGTTCTCCAAACCTTGCTGACTTTTCTGTACTTTTTCTTTTGACTAAAAAAAATTCCTTGTTAAGGTGATGAATGGCAAAAATATAATAATAAAATAATATAATAAATAACCACACAATAAAAACAAGGGTGATTATTCATAATGAAGTATGTGTAATTTCACCAAACACCTGGAAATAAACACTGATGCATATTCTGTATGCCTTAATTTTCTATGATTAA
Source organism: Pholidichthys leucotaenia (assembly GCA_020510985.1). Classification (NCBI taxonomy): domain Eukaryota; kingdom Metazoa; phylum Chordata; class Actinopteri; order Cichliformes; family Pholidichthyidae; genus Pholidichthys; species Pholidichthys leucotaenia. Next base: position 325,713,284 of record CM035840.1, on the reverse strand, counting down.
TTGTGTCCCTTACATTTGTCATCTAGTATTTAATAAAAGAACTCTTCCATGTTGGTAACTTTTTAACGTCTCTTACCTTTTTTAAACTGCTTTCTGTGGTAATTTTTCATGAGTTACTTCCGATTTCTTGATTTGTCTACTGTACACACATTACAATTGTAGCGCTCTACCATATTACTTCATGTTGTTACCTGTACAACCACTAAAGGGTGCATAATGCCATAACATTGAAAATGTTAAAATGTAATCATCATGAAAAACATCCATATATGGAGTTTTCTGCTGGAGGATGGACTCACATTTATACTGTAAAAGTTGAGGGTGCAGTTTTCTGTAGCTGAAATACTAATTCTATAGTAGGCTGAAGAGAGAGAAAGAGAGAGAAGAAGCACTCTATAATACCTAGGGGTTTTTTTTCCCCCCGTACATACTCTGCACTCCATAACTCTCAAGTTGTGCTACACATACGAGGGGGTCTGAAAAGTTCATAGGCTGAAGAGTTCATCGTGGTCAAATTTGACCAAAAGTGGTTTATTTTTCAACCGCAAGGATCCAAGTACTGCAACACCAATGGAAGAAGTGTATGGACCGAAGGGGAGACTATGTTGAAAAATAAACCACCTTTGGTCAAATTTCACCACATGAAATTTTCAGCCCCTTCCCCCTCATATAGAGGGGTTGCACTGATGTCACACAGGTCACGTGTCTTTTGTTTACTGCACCATTTTGGATGGCAATGAACAGTCAAATCACCAACAGCAACAGTGAGTGTAATCAACGAGATAAATGGCTACACACAAATCAACACAGTCGTCCAACGACACTGTGCAGACTTTTCTGTGCTTGGTAGCTGACTAAAGAAATCCAGAGGGAGCTGGACGGAGCGACCCAAAAAGAATTCACGGCCACAGCGGAGGCAGAGTGGCGTAGACCTGATCACGGCATCATCATTGTTGAAAACAGTGATAGAGGACAGGGAGTGATGTGATTATTATGCATCTTTGCCATTATTTATCCCAGTGGTGGAAAGCTCACTTTGAGCAAACAACACCATTGTCTCCTGTATGCAGACAATGAGCTAGCTAGTTAGCCATCAATGCTAACTCCGTACCCGGCTTGTATTTTGCACTTGTGTCGACAACATGTGATGAAATAAGCTAGTGTTAATCCTGGTTAAAAAGTATTTTTTTACATGTTGCACTTTCGTGCTGTGCATGTACTTAAGTTGTGTGTGTATTTTCATTCTAGAGTCCCACTGCAGGCTGAAGATCTGCTGAACCGGGACCAGCAGCACATCCAGTTGCTTTTCAGTGAGGCAAGAGACCATGAAATGGGAATAGGTCAAGTGGACCCCTGACCAAGTAAGCACCCTATGTGAGCACCCCAAGTGGACCCCATGGTCCAATCTGTACATGCACAAGTACATTGTAGGAGGAATTAGTGTTAAAAGTGTGATAAGGTACAAGGATTATTCAATTGATACCTAGAGGTGTGTGTGTGTGTGTGTGTGTGTGTGTGTGTGTGTGTGTGTGTGTGTGTGTGTGTGTGTGTGTGTGTGTGTGTAAATGGAGGTTTACTTCGTGACCACAAACACAAACAAAAGGGGAAAAAACTTGTAGGGGCACCAGTCCACAACTTAAGATAAGATAAGATAAGCCTTTATTAGTCCCACAACGGGGAAATTCCAGGATTGCAACAGCACAGGGATAGCAACACTCAGAGCAACAATCAGAAGGCAAGAAAAAAAAGCAAGAGCAGCTAATATACATATGTACATATTACTATAAATATATATATATATATATATATATATATATATATATATATATATATATATATATATATATATATATATATATATATATACAGTATATATACAGTATATATATATATATATATATATATATATATATATATATATATATATATATATATATATATATATATATATATACACACACACAGACACAGTGCAGAGCATTGTAGCTGGATGGAATAAATATGTAGATATATAAACACCCACAGTACGGAGCATTGCAGCTAGGTGGAATATATGTAAATATATAAACACACACAGTGCGGAGCAATGTAGCTAGATGGAATAATATGTAGATATATAAACACACAGTGCGGAGCATTGTAGCTAGATGGAATAAATATATAGATATATAAATATAAACACACCCAGTGCGGAGCATTGTAGCTAGATGGAATAAATATGTAAATATATAAACACACACAGTGCAGAGCATTGTTGCTAGATGGGATGAAACAGCACAACCGTCTACTTAGTTATCCTACATGGTATGATTATGTGCCCATACATATTCTCACCCTCCATAGCGACCGGTATTTTCCTAGTTGTATGCCGGAGGGGACCATTGTGTAAGTCTATTGCATCTTTGCATTCAAAAAACTATTAGGTTGTTACGTCTTTTTTGCTATCTCTGCGAGCAGCCCTGCTTAGGTTGTACAGTCTGACAGCAGTTGGTAGGAAGGACCTGCGAAACCTCTCGGTTGTGCACCTGGGATGATGTAGTCTGCTGCTAAATGAGCTCCTCAGTGCATTCAGTATGTCCTGCATAGGGTGGAACTCGGACTCCAGCAGAGATGACAGTTTAGCCACCGTCCTTCTCTCTCCTATCTCCTCCACCAGGTCAAGGTGCTTGGACAATTGGACAATTTATTAATAACTAATCCTCGTACCTTTCATCAACTAGTCTCAAATATTTGTGAATTCTTATGTGTGACCCAGAGAACATACACAGAAAAAAAATAATCAAGCAGGAACTTCTATATACCATTAACAGTTTTAATGATCAAACTCAGATTAAATGACATTACATTCAATTGATTTGTAAGCAGGTGAAATGATCAACAAGTATCAAATATCATACTAACTGGTAACGGATTCCTGAGCATAAAGTCTATAGTTAAACCTTTGTGGAAACAAGAGAAACCAGATTTTGAATTTGTAACTGTGATGCAACAGGCGACTGTGAAGTAACTGTAACAAAATTTGCATAAAATTGGACGCAATTTTAGGGAGAAAATGATAAAAACTGATTATATGAAAAAGGAAATTCTGAGTTACTCTAAAAAAAGGATGTTAATGAAAAGAAGGATGTTATTTTTCCTTCAGTTTTATAGCTCTTCTCGTAGCTTTTGGACTAACGTTTAACATGAAAAATTGGTCATATTCAATTAAAATTAGACATCACCTTTAACTGAGCAAATATGAAGTTGGAGTCTAGCTTACGACCAGCTGTGTCTTTAGAGTTCAGTGATGATCCTTGGCGAACGGCAGAAGATGGCAAAGGGGTAAGATTGCCCACAGTCCTTCTCAACCGGTTCAGCGGTCATTCAGACTCAGCAGCAGGGGCAACAGTGAAGCCGGCAGTAGAGTGGGTGGCTGGCCCCCGGGGCAGGTGACGTCTTCATCTAGGCAACAGGTCCTTCCCTGGCTCGCAACTTTGGGATGTCCACCGGCCGACAAGAACCACAGAACTGAAGAAAAAAAATGGATGTAAAATGGTTCCACCCACGAAATCCAAGTTCTTCCAGTGTCGTGGTACGTGGGTGAGACAGTCTCGAGAAAAAAGTTCAAAAATCACTATCAGTCTGCTTCAAAGGTGAGTTAAGGAAAATCAGTAGAAAAAGTCATCATCATCATCATGGCAGTCTGTCAGGGGCAACAATGACTGTTTCATTTTGGTCTGATCAGATTCCTCTATGCAGCTCTGTCCTTCACCTTCCACGGCCAGGAACTCCTGACCTTGTTAACCCGGGCGACGTCCGAGCCGGTATGAGTTGCTCTCTGGCTGACCATTTCATGAAACTTCTTGCAAAGTATTTGAGTACCGCTAGCTTTTGCTGGACTAGTGGCACATTCTTGGCAGATAGAGGTATTATCAGTGGCAAGGACAGGCCAAGACAAACTGACACAGTGTTTGTTGCAGTGACTGACCAGATGATAGGTTTGTTTATCTCTGCTCTTTGTGTAGTGCATGTCATGATGCACCGACTGGCAAAAGTCCACCACAGTCCTTGTGATAGATGTGCTTATCTGCCAGGATGTCCAGTCTCACCCCGTGTAACTGGGAGTGGTCCACCACAGACCTGTGACAGATATTGTTTTTAGTTCTACCAGGATGCCCAGTTTCACCCTCCACACCCTCGATAACAGAATAAAACAGTGTCTGAGGAGAGGGGAAAAAAAAGCTTTTGAGTTTTACTCCAAGTAAGAGGGGTCGAGCTCAACGACAGGATGATTACTCCTCAGATACCCAGAAAAATAACGCACACAAAAGAGACAGAATTCAGACCAACAGAAAAGACTTCAGAAAGCCCACAGAGAGAACTGAAAAGACCTGACAAAGAACTGGACAAGAACTGACAAAGAACTGGAAAGCTAAGGCATTTTCCTCTGTTAAATGAGAGCATTTCCTTGGACATAACACTTGACTGGCAGCAGGAAGAACCAATTATTGTCTATGGCGGGGGACTTGAATGGACTCTGGTCCAATAAAGAAGTGGTCCTTTGTCTGTAACCGACCAATAGAATGAAAGGGGGTATCGTCCAACAAAGACGGCCTGGTGATTGGCTGATACCAGCCATATGACTTACGTAAGAGTTTCAGAAGATAAACACATATTAGCGTTATAGACTTATATATATGTATATATATATATATATATACACATTGCTAATATGGTAAATGACTATTCTAGCTGCAAATGTCTGGTTTTTGGTGCAATATCTACATAGGTGTATCTACATAGGTGTATAGAGGCCCATTTCCAGCAACTATCACTCCAGTGCTCTAATGGTACAATGTGTTTGCTCATTACGTCAGAAGGCTAATGGATGATTAGAAAACCCTTGGGCAATCATGTTAGCACAGCTGAAAACAGTTTAGCTGGTTAGAGAAGCTATAAAACTGACCTTCCTTTGAGCAGGTTGAGTATCTGGAAAAAAATATTATTTCAAATACAAATCATTATTTCTAACCTTGTCAATGTCTTGACTATATTTTCTATTCATTTTACAACTCATGGTGGTAAATAAGTGCGACTTTTCATGGAAAACACAAAATAATTGTCTGGGTGACCCCAAACTTTTGAACGGTAGTGTATATACATATTGTATATATATATATATATATATATATATATATATATATATATATATATATATATATATATATATATATATATATATATATATATATATATATAGAGAGAAGCTAACTTCAGTGATTAATGACTAGCTTTCATGACTACTTCCAGTGAGCATGCACTTTTATAACTTATTTAAACATATTACAGACATGCAATGCATTTCAAATCAATGATTAATGAAACATTTCAAAACATAGTTGTCCAACACAAAGGTGGTCATCTTCAACAGTGTTCTGAGCAGTATTTCCTGGAAAAATATCAAAGTCTTGAGAAAAGAGGATTATTTTAGGCCGATAAAACACAGTCCAATGTTGACCAAAAGGGAGCACTGCTGGTCTTTGGATAATGGTAGGAGGCTCCAGGAAGGCATTTTGACTATTCTGGTTTGTATCAAAAGGCTCTTAGCACATAAAGCTGTTTGAGGGTAAGTATTCCTAGGGGATTTATGATAACAGTCCAGGGTCTTCCTGGCACAAAGAGGATCCTTGGGGTCTTGAGTCAAGCAAGGAATGTGGTGTTTCAATGCCTTATTTAGGAAACAGGGTGAGTTGGGGGGTCTCCTGTTCACAGAGACTGTTCATGTAGATTGGAACTCAGATGTAATGGTACAACATTTTCAACCCCAGTGTTTTACAAACTGATTCAGAACTTCCTAAAGCCTCATTCAGACATTCTAGTCCCACATACCTGTTCTGTGAATTTTCATCTGGGGGCAGCCAGCAGTGACAAGCTGCAGCGGTGAAGGTAAAAAAGAAAAGTCTTTTGAAAGCAGAAACAGAGCCAAAACCTTCTCCGGGTCAGCTTAGTTGTGATCTTACATATATATGTAAGATGACAATTAAGATGACAACTATATATATATATATATATATATATATATATATATATATATATATATATATATATATATATATATATATATATATATATATATACACAGTACACACACACACACACATACATATATATTTTTTTTTTAAATTTTATTTAATTTTATTTTTTTTACACTTCTTGGTGACCAGGAAAAGTCTTTCCAACAGTTTTACACAAATTCTTGTTGTTGTTCTCCTCCTTCGCATTTACAAATCACTGGATTGAGAATGTACTTGTACATGTACAGATTGGATCCCAGGGTCCACTTGGGGTGCTTATTTTGGAGTTCTCACTTGGTCAGGGGTCCACTTGACCTGTATCCCATGAAACTACCTTGCGAAGGGAGGAGATTGCTCAGAATGCTGCCTTCAGTCAAGCGTTCCTTGGTGTGCTGGGTCACCTTGCAAAGGCGATGAGTTGGTGTGTGTGACCGGCACGTGTGACCTATTCTGAGTTCTTTTTTTTTTACAGTTTAGAGTTTGAATTTTGCACATTCTAAATAATCTGGATTTTGCTGGTGATTGTAATAAACAATTCAGTGACTTATGTGTTTGCATCATGATGTTCTATTTGTCTGTTAAGACATCAGTGGGAGGAGTCAACAGTACAAACCATACATTTATCAGTGATGTTGAAAATAATGGCTCATTTTTAAGAAAAAGTAACCAAAAACAATTATTTTATTTACTGAAGACTGTTTTGTTGGATGTGCCAGTGCAGAAAACACTGCACACTTTAGTGATAGTACCAGTATATGGAGGAATTCTGTGCCATATTAGCATCTGTATTTCTTAATAATAAGTTAGGTTTTAATGGGATTTAACATGTTTTAACACAAACTACTTTATGGTTCATAATTCTGTTGACAGACTTACACCTAACCAAAACTGTTTTCTCAAACCACTGGATTATTTAGATAGCTTTTCCAATCTTTTAGCATTTAGTTTGTGTCACTAAATCTTGGTAACCTTCATAAATAAAACATAAACAAAAGTGGAGACACATTTGCAAAATCCACAGAATAAGGACACGTCACTTGTGGTAACATCACTTCCTGTATTGCTGTCTGTCCATGTGGTTTGCTCTCCTCACTCTCCTGAGGATTTTGCTTTTAATTGTATTTTAACCACTTTTTTCCATCTACCGTTAGATCTCATTTCTGTTTATCAAGCCTCTTGCACCTGTGTGCACTCAGTGTCACCTTATCACCCTCTTCAGCCTTCTGTTCACCTTTCATCTGTGTTTTTGTTAGCTTCGGGTTAGCCACTAGCTATGGCTACTAGCTCTCCTTCCTCTCCTCCTCTGGTGTGCTCTCTCTGTCAGATGTTTAGCTATACCTCTGCCTCTTTTAGTGATAACGGTAAATGTAATAAATGTTGTCTTTTTGAGGTGCTCGAGGCGAGGTTGTCTGATCTGGAATCCCGGCTCTGCTGCATTGAAACACCATCTGTGCCAGTTAATCTTGACAGACGTCCCCTAGCTGCAGCGGCACTCGCTAGCATAGGCCCTGTTAGCGGTCCTCTGGTCCTCCTCAGCAGCGAGGAGACTGGGTGGGTGACGGTGAGAAGGAAGCCTAGCCGCAAAGCCTTGGTTCACCACCAACCTGTTCACGTTTCTAATCGTTTTTCCCCGCTCAGCGACACACCTGCTGAGGAAAAAACTCTGATCATTGGTGACTCTGTAGTCAGAAACGTGAACCTAGAGACTTCAGTGGCCATAGTCAAATGCATTCCTGGGGCCAGAGCAGGCAACATCGAGTCAAATTTGAAAATGCTGGCTAAAAGTAACTGTTAATACTCCACAATTGTTATTCACACTGGCATTAATGACATCCGTCTCCTGCAGTCGGAAGTCACGAAACTTAATGTGGAATTGGTGTGTGACTTTGCCAAAACAATGTCTGCCTCTGTAGTATTCTCTGGGCCCCTCCCCAATCTGACCAGTGATGACATGTTGAGCCGCTTGTCATCCTTCAACCGCTGGCTGTCTGTGTGGTGTCCTGCAAACAACGTGTGCTACATTGACAATTGGAACTCATTTTGGGGAATACCTGGTCTTATTAGACGAGACAGCGTCCATCCCACTTTGGATGGTGCGTCTCATTTATCTAACAATCTGGCATCATTTTTATCCAAATTTCCAAAACCTTGACAACTCAGAGTTGGGACCAGGAAGCAGAGTCGCAGTCTTACACGCCTCTCTGCAGCTCCTCTTCATCTGCCACCCCTCAACTTAGCCCCTGTCTTCCCCATCAGAGAATCATTGTCTGCTCCCTCCAAAGCAAATAAAAATATAATGTATAAGCATCCCAAAGTGATTAAAAAAAGGTTGGTAAAACTCAAATTAAACATGAAGCCTCTAAATTGAATGATTTGGCCTCTCTTCCTCCTCATAATTTCACAATTAAATGCGGTTTATTAAATATTAGGTCTCTAAATCCCAAGTCTCTGCTAGTCCATGATCTGTTAATTGATCATCAGATTGATTTAATATCCCTTACAGAGACTTGGTTAGGACAAGAGGATTATGATGGCTTAAATGAATCAACTCCCTCTGGTTATTTAAACTGTCAAAATCCCACAAGTTCTGGTCGTGGAGGAGGAGTAGCAACAATTTACCATTCCAAATTACTAGTTAATGTAAAGCAAAAAACATGTTAGAATTCCTTTGAGGGCCTTGTCCTCAGTATTGGGCACTTTAGCAATTTTAGGCTAAACCCAATTTTATTTGCCATAGTTTATCGTCCTCCATCAACCTACTCAGAATTTTTATCCGAATTTGCTGAATTCTTAGCTGATTTAGTGCTGAAATCAGATAGAATAATTATAGTAGGGGACTTTAATATACATGTAGATGTAGACAGTGATTGCCTTAGGGTGGCATTTAATTCAATATTAGACTCGATGGGGTTTTCTCAGAAAGTAGGAACTTCTACTCATTATCTCCACCATATGTTGGACCTTGTTCTGACATATGGCATAGAAATAGAAAATCTGGTAGTGTCTCCTCATAACCCTGTACTGTCAGACCATTGTCTGTTAACCTTTGATTTTACTATTTCTGACTATTTGGCTCCTAAAGAAAAATATTATTACAGTAGATGCCTCTCAGATGATGTTGTTACCAAATTTATGCAGATTGTTTCCTCTATGCCATGTGTCAACACAACGGAAATAAGCTATAGACAGCTTGCTCCTTCTGTAATTGACAGCATGGTACGAGATAGTGTTACAGCTTCTCTGCATCAGATTCTAGACTTGGTGGCCCCTTTAAAAAAGAAAAAGTCTAATCAGAGATTTCTAACTCCTTGGTTCAACACAGAAACTCGTAGCTTAAAACAGAAGACTCGCCAATTAGAAAGAAAATGGCGCTCCATTAATTTAGATGAAATCTATTTAGCTTGGAGAAATCATCTTTTAATTTATAAAAAAATCTCTTAGAAAAGCTAGAACGAGTTATTATTCTGCATTAATAGAAGAGAACAAGAATAATCCCAGGTTTCTTTTCAGTACTGTAGCCAGGTTGACAAAGAGTCAGGACTCTATCAATCCTAGCATTCCCTTAGAGCTTCCTAGTCAGGACTTTATGAACTTTTTCAATAATAAAATTTCATCCATCAGAGATAAAATCAATCAGATTCTTCCAACCGTTAACTTAAATACAGTAACTGCTACAACTCCTTCAATTGATATCTGTCTTGATGAGTGTACTCCAACTGACCTTTTAGAGTTAGACAAAATAGTTTCCTCATCCAAGCCTTCAACTTGTCTTTTAGACCCTATTCCTACCAGGTTTTTTAAAGAAGTCTTCCCACTTATTGGTAGCTTTATTCTTCATATAATCAATTCTTCATTAACTTTAGGCCATGTACCGCAGGCTTTTAAAATGGCTGTAATTAAACCCTTACTCAAAAAGCCAACGCTGGATCCAGGAGCTTTAGCTAATTATAGACTAACTAACTAACTAACCTGCACTTATATAGCGCTTTTCTAGTCACAAAGACCACTCAAAGTGCTTTCACTAGTACTAACCCTCTATTCTCAGGGCCTATAGGAAACAGATATCTAGGGACAATTTAGAACAGCCAATTAACCTAACATGCATGTCTTTGGATTGTGGGAGGAAACCGGAGCCCCCGGAGTAAACCCACGCAGCACAGGGAGAACATGCAAAGACCAATCTCTAATCTCCCTTTCATTTCAAAAATCTTAGAAAGAGTTGTGGCTACGCAATTATTTGACCACCTGCTGGGAAGTGGTTTACTTGAAGAGTTTCAATCTGGGTTTAGAATCTATCATAGTACTGAAACAGCCTTAGTGAAGGTCACTAACGACCTCCTCTTCGCATCTGATAATGGGCTTGTTTCTGTACCTGTCCTTTTAGACCTTAGTGCAGCTTTTGATACTATTGATCATAATATTCTACTTGAAAGATTAGAACACTGTGTTGGACTTAATGGAACTTCGTTGCAGTGGTTTAGATCTTATTTATCTGATAGGTTTCAGTTTGTTCATGTCAATAATGAGTTTTCTTTCAACTCAAAGCTCAGTCATGGAGTTCCACAGGGATCTGTGCTAGGCCCTACTCTTTTTAGTTTATATATGCTTCCGTTAGGCAACATTATTAGAAAGCACTGTATACATTTTCATTGTTATGCAGATGATACACAATTACACCTGTCAATGAAGCCAGATGATAGTAATCAATTAGCCAAGTTGGAAGCCTGTCTTAAGGAAATCAAAGCTTGGATGTTTTGTATTTTCCTGCTATTAAATTCAGATAAGACTGAAGTCATTCTTGTTGGTTCAAAAAAACCTTTGAAATACCTTTCAAAATCAAACTTTCAGTTTGGATGCAATTACTCTCTCTTAATATCTCTGTGAGGAACCTTGGAATTATTTTTGATCAAGATCTGTCTTTCAATTCACATATTAAATTTGTTTCTAAGACTGCCTTCTATCATTTGCGTAATATTGCTAAGATTAGGAGCATCTTGTCTAAGAGTGATGCTGAGAAACTGATCCACGCTTTTCTTAGCTCTAGGTTAGATTATTGTAATTATTTATTATCAGGTTGTCCTAAAACATCTTTATAAAGTCTTCAGCTGATCCAAAATGCTGCAGCAAGAGTTTTAACAGGTACTAGAAAGAGAGATCATATCTCTCCGGTTCTGGCCTCCCTTCTTTGGCTTCCCATAGAATTTAGAATTAAGTTTAAAATCCTTCTTCTTACTTACAAAGCTCTAAACAATCAGGCCCCTTTTTATTTAAAAGATCTGATACTACCATATTATCCTAACAGAGCACTACGCTCCCAAAATGCTGGATTACTTGTAATACCTAGAATCTCCAAAAGTACAATGGGAGGCAGAGCCTTCAGTTATCAAGCTCCTCTCCTGTGGAACCAGCTGCCAATCTGGATTTGGGAGTCAGACTCAATCTCTGTTTTTAAGAATAGAGTTAAAACCTTCCTTTTTGATATAGCCTACAATTAGGGAGGGATCATGTGTTTCTGAACCCTCCCTTAGTTATGCTGCTAATAGGTTTAGACAGCCGGGGGACCTCCAATAATGCACTGGACCTCACTCCTTTCTTCACTCTCAATGAAATATTTTTTTTTTATTTTTTTTTTGCTGGTCATTAACATCTGTTTGCTCTCTCCCATAGATTGAGTCCCCATCGTGCTGTTTGCTCTCTACATGTCTGTTCTTTTTGTCTTCTCTATCCCCTCACCTCCCAGCCAGTCGCAGCAGATGACTGCCCCTCCCTGAGCCTGGTTCTGTTGGAGGTTTCTTCCTGTTAAAAGGGAGTTTTTCCTCTCCACCGTCACCAAGCGCTTGCTCACAGGGGATCACCTGATTGCTGGGGTCTTTCTGCAATTGTGGGGGTTCCCCCTACAGTTTAAAGTGCTATGAGATGACTGTTGTTGTGAAATGGTGCTATATACGTAAATAAAGTTGAATTGAATATATATTTATACAGTATCTACATGTATATATCCAGTAAATCCATGCATGTTCCATGTAACCTTGTGACTGCATTATTTTAATTGCTTTTAATCCTAGATGAAGTTTTTTGGGTTAAAAATGCATCATAATTGTTAACTATATTTTATTATACCTAACTCAGTACTGTTTGCCTGTTGAAATATATATTTTACAGCTAATATAACCCCATAACTATAATATGGCACCTGGAGATCAGTTTTTGGCAGCTGATCACTTTTTGCCAAGACACCACCGGCTGGAGCAAGTACATCCCATGATGTCTCAAAAGTCTCTCCATGATTTTCACACAGATTAGAGCAATTTGTAGCACAGGAAGCTAAATGTTTCTGCAGACATTCTGAAGTTCTGCAGTCACTGAGGTTCGTGAAGTTGGGGTGACATTCCACCACTAGGAGGCTTGGTTGAATGCCCAGACTGACGGTTTAAAGCGATAATTTTGCCACAAGAGTGCCATCTGAAACACACACACACACACACACACACACACACACACACACACACACAGCACACATATTTTAGTACCTAATAGCTATAACTTGTCATGATTACAATGTAGAACGGGGGACTTATTGTGCTTAACTAGCATTAGCAATCATTAGCTTACCCTCACATGTGATTTAGTTCGTATTCCCACGTCTTCGGCTTTATACTGCTCCATGGCTTCCTAAACTCTCCAGTACTTTTCCAGAGTGTTTCATCTTGCTGCCTGTAGCCTTCTCTTGCTTTCCTTTTTTGCCTTTACTCTGACAAAAAGCCAGCGAGCAGCAGGCTCGCCTTGATAACCATCTTGTGTTTTGCTTGTCGCATGCAAATGATGTCATGGGAGTGTCGGGCCGCCTTGCTGTAAAGATCTCACTCACTTGAGGAGGTATTTAGTCGTAATGGAAAATGAACAACACTGTCGGGCTGAGTAGGTGCTAGTGGAATTATTATTATTCTCAACACAGGGTCCACATTAATTGCTGTCCAAAATGACAGAAAAATAATGTGGCACGTGACCACTGACGTCACATGCAACCCCTCATATATGCCTATGATTATGAATAAATAAACTAGGAAGTTTATAGCCCTACTGCTTTCAGAGAAAATGCTGTTTAATAAAAAAAAAAAAAAAACTACAGGGACTTTTGGATGCACCTTTGCATTTACAGTATATGAAGGGACTATTTATGAGAGGTGGGTTATGAAATCGTAAAATCTGAGCAAGTTTTCATTTTTTTGTCACTTTCATTTGATAAGAAACTACTAACTTTCCTCCTGAGACAGTTTGATATTAATTGAGAAAATGCGATGGACTGGCAATCTGTCCAGGGTGTACCCTGCCTCTCGCCCAAAGATGCTGGGTTTGGCTCCAGCCCCCCCCCCCCCCGCGACCCGAAAAGGATAAGTGGAAGAAGATGGATGGATGGATGGATGGAAATAGGTAAAAGTAAAGATAAATGGGAGCTGCTGCATTCTTGAATTGCTTTTTGAAACAGCAGTTCTGCTTTGAAAGTTACTGTGCCATAATGTGCTCCTCTCTGAGATTACAAAATGTTTTGGTGTTGACCATGAAGTGTGAAAGTCATATTTAAAAAAAAAACTCACATATTCCACTTTTAAGGATAATAAAGCTTTAGCTGAAACATACTTGTCATGAGGTGAAGCACGGTTGGGGAACCGTGCTCACATTCCTTTGTTAGTCTGGTTATTTTCTATCCATTCCCCACTTCAGTATTGTATCTGGTTGGTTTTGGTTGTTTTTATGTTATTGAGTTTGCCTTTTTGTCAGGTTATGAGAATGCCTGTTTCTTAGCTTAGTTGTTATCTTGCTTGTTATTGTTATGCATCCGTGACCATCTGGTTTTGCTTTATAAATATGTTTGCCTGTTTTTAGACATGAGCCTACCCTCATTTTTGCCTACAGTTTCCTTTTTGTAATGTTGATATTAGTATTGCAGTATTTGCATTTCTTGTTTTTGTATTTATCTTGTCTTTGGTTTATGGGTCATTTCTCCCTGTTTATATTATCTGGTCTGTGTCTTATTTTGTATTACCTTTTATTTATAGGCAGCTACTTTTTGTCGTATCCTCCTGTACTTTTATTTTGACAGCACCCTGTGTTACTTCTGCTTGAGCTCAAGTTCATGGGCTGTCATAGCTGTCAGTGGTTTGTTCTGATTACTCTTGCTCATGTCACCCACACCTGTTACCATTTGTCTTTATTCATCCTAGCCTTACTTAAGGATGGCTACGATGCAATCTGTTGCTGCATCCTTCTCTGAGTTCCAGACATTAGTTTTACATCTAGATTTTTTTCTCAGACGGGAGTCCCTCATCTTATTTCTCCTGGTTCTCCTGCGTGTGTTCTACGCTTTATTTTTCTCTCTGGCTATTTTGGCCTTACCGGTGTGCGCTCCACGCTTCACCCTATTTGCATTCCTCACATCCTGTCTACGTAAGTTTTTGTGCATTTGTGTCATTTTCTGATTTTATTAAATTACCCTGCAAACTCACAGTCCAGCGTTTGGGTCTTTGTTCCGCCCCTGCCAGGCCATTTATGACAATACTTGAAATACCACAAAGACCTAAGAGGCATTTTTAAGACTCCTCTGAATGATTTTCTCTGATCACTGCCCACATTTAATAGGACAATAAAACAACATAAACTCAAAATATAAAAAAGTATGATTTGCTGAACTCCTCTGTCAAATTTCACCATGCAGTTGAACTATTTGCTAGTGATACTGAGCCTCATCAGAGCTTTGCGTTTTGAGCAATGGGGTTTGGGTGCTGAGTGGAGAGCTTGTCTCCCACTTGTCTCTTTAAGCACTGCTCTCAGCGTAATTGTCTTTGCCACACAGGCCAGCATGTCAGCATTACTTGAACTGGTGTCAATCCCATGATTTATTGGGGCTTTTTATCACTATAACAGCAAATTCTTAGAACTCAACAATGTGCTGTCAAGCCACAAAGAGGAGGGACTAGCAATAAGGGCCAACAAATGGTAGAAAACTGTGAAAAAGAAATATTGGCATAAGTAATTTTGAATCATTTAAGCAAACATTTTTGACCCCAGAAATCTGCATGGAGCCACAAAATATATTTACAGCATCTTGCAAAAGTAAGTACACAACTCAAATTTTTGTAAATATTTTATTAGATCTTTTCTTGGGACAACACTGAAGATATGACACTTTGATACAATGTAAAGAAGTCAGTGTACAACTTGTATAACAGTGTAAATTTGCTGTCCCCTCAAAATAACTCAACACACAGCCATTAATGTCCAAACCGCTGGCAACAAACGTGAGTGCACCCCTAAGTGAAAATGTCCAAATTGTGCCCAATTAGCCATTTTTCCTCCCTGGTGTCATGTGACTCATTAGTGTTACAAGGTCTCAAGTGTGAATGGGGAGCAGGTGTGTTAAATTTGGTGTTATCGCTCTCACACTCTCTCATCCTGGTCACTGGAAGTTCAACATGACACCTCATGGCAAAGAACTCTCTGAGGATCTGAAAAAAAGAATTGTTGCTCTACATAAAGATGGCCTAGGCTATAAGAGGATTGCCAACACCCTGAAACTGAGCTGCAGCATGGTGGCCAAGACCATACAGCAGTTTAACAGGATATGTTCCACTCAGATGAGGCCTCACCATGGTCAACCAAAGAAGTTGAGTGCTCGTGCTCAGCATCATATCCAGAGGTTGTCTTCTTCTTCTTCTTTCAAATTTGATTGGCGGTTGGCAACAAGCTTATAGGTGCATTACTGCCACCTACCATATATAGGTTGTCTTTTGAAAATAGACGTATGAGTGCTGCCAGCATTGCTGCAGAGGTTGAAGGAGTGGGGGTGGGGGGTCAGCCTGTCAGTGCTCAGACCATACACCACACACTGTATCAAATTGGTCTGCGTCGCTGTTGTCCCAGAAGGAAGCCCCTTTTAAAGATGATGCATAAGAAAGCCCGCAAACAGTCTGCTGAAGACAAGCAGACTAAGGACAGGGATTACTGGAACCATGTCCTGTGGTCTGATGAGACCAACATAAACTTATTTGGTTCAGATGGTGTCAAGCGTGTGTGGTGGCAACCAGTTGAGGGGTACAAAGACAAATGTGTCTTGCCTACAGTCAAGCATGGTGGTGGGAGTGTCATGGTTTTGGGCTGCATGTGTGCTGCCGGCAATGGGGAGCTACAGTTCATTGAAGGAACCATGAATGCCAACATATACTGTGACATAATGAAGCAGAGCATGATCCCCTCCCTTCGGAAACTGGGCCACAGGGCAGAATTCCAACATGATCATGACCCCAAACACACTTCCAAGACGACCACTGCCTCGCTAAAGAAACTAAGAGTAAAGGTGATGGACTGGCAAAGCATGTATCGAGACCTAAACCATAGTGAGCACCTGTGAGGCATCCTCAAATGGAAGGTGGAGGAATGCAAGGTCTCTAACATCCACCAGCTCTGTGATGTCATCATGGAGGAGTGGAAGAGGATTCCAGTGGCAACTTATGAACCTCTTTTGAACTCCATGCCCACGAGAGCTGAGGCAGTGCTGGAAAATAATGGTGGCCACACAAAATATTGACACTTTGGGCACAATTTGGACATTTTTCACTTAGGGGTGTACTCACTTTTGTTGCCAGCAATTTAGACATTAATGGCTGTGTACTGAGTTATTTTGAGGGGACATCAAATTTACAATGTTATACAAGATGTACACTGACTACTTTACATTGTATCAAAGTGTCATATCTTCAGTGTTGTCATGAGCCGGGCCGGTTTGTCCTTTAGGCCCGGTCCCATGACTCTCCTCTGTGTGTCATTATTATTTGTGTATGTTGTCTGATTTGTTATGTCTTGCTGTGTGTTTTGGTTCTCTGACTGATGAGCTGCCAGGCAGCTCGTTTAGCCTACACTTTGTGTTGGCGGGCCTGTCAGTCCACCAGCCAGACCACACCTCCCTCTCTTGACAGTCAGCTGGTTCCACTCCCTGTAATTACTTTTCCTGCGCCGCGCTCAGGTGCACCCAATTATTCAGTCCTCAGTGCTTGTATTTAAGCAGTTCATTTTCTTTCTAGCATTGCTGGATTATTGTTTCTGTTACGGCCACGCTACACCATGGTCTACCCGAGTGTTCCTGCTCACGCCACCTTATTCTGTGGGTAAGCCTTTGCACGTCATGTCGTGTGTTTTTTGTAAGTGCATTCCCTTCTGTATTTTCTGTATGCCTGCTCTGACTCTTGTGACACCTTATGTTAATAAACCTGTCTGTGGTGTATCCCGCACGTGAATCCGTCTTCTCTCCTCCGTGCGCTGCGTAAAAGCGCACTGGGATTCACGACAAGTGTTGTCCCATGAAAAGATATAATAAAATATTTACAAAAATGGAAGGGGTGTATCTCACTTGTGAGATACTGTAAGTCTTTATAGGTGAAGGTAGAAAAAAAGTCAAGTTATAAGAATAAACAGGTCTGTCAATGTTAATAATACATTTTTTTCACATTAAACATGAATGTTTTCACTCAAATTTGTAGCTGTTCTTGTAATGTTTTAAATTATTTTCTTGAAAAGCTGTGTTTAGTCAGCCTTAGTAAGCAAATAAGTTACTATAGTTGCCGGAAAGCCACATTTGGACTTATAATCAGCTCGGGTGGACATCAGGAATCATCTAAGACGCCTTGATTTATTGGAGAAAAAAACCACACCTCATATAAACCTGGAGTCGATGTTAAAAAGCCGACTAATCAGATTTGTGAACCTGACAGAATTTGTGATCAATGAGTTGTTTTAAACCTACATTGTTCTGCATTTAATCAGGTGTTGCTGTGATGCTTCAGGTTTTCCTTGCAGTTCAAGGAATTAGTTGGGAAGGCAGCTGTGGATAACAGAGCATTAGCCTACTTACCCGGAAAAAGAATAAAGACAAAGGAAACTGGAATAGTTACGTTATAACATGCTTGACCTCTGCCAGGATGATTAATTAAAAGTACTTGAGGAAGTGTCCCGTGCTGAATTGTGTGCCTTTCTCATGTTTTGAGAGATGAAAAGAGGCTCTAGCTGTTGTAGCTGATGCTGTTGGTACTTAAACTGTGAGACCGTGACGAACAACTGGAAATCCTAATAACTGATCAGATTCTAGGTCAAAAGTCAAATAATTTGCATTTTTGGTGAGTCTCATAGCTTTCACAGACTCTTGATTTTGTGGTATAAGTGGCCTTGATTCTTCTGAAGCTGGATGGTTGCCCATCAAGTATGGGGAGTGGGGGGGTGGGGGGCTGAAAAGTTCATAGTGGTCAAATGTGGTTCATTTTTCAACATAGTCTCCACTTCGGTCCACACACTTCTTTCATCGGTGTTGGAGCGCTTGGATCCCTGCAGCTGAAAAATGAACATTTGGTCAAATTTGACCACTATGAACTTTTCACCCCCCATACCCCCACTGGAGGTTTATTCATCTTTAACTTCCTCCTGGTACATCATTCTCCAGAACAGGAAACACAAGTAATTCAAATATTTAAACATATTACCCCTTAATGACCAAATCCGTAGCTTGGCTTTATATTTCTGCACCATATCCTTATCCACAAAGTGCCTGTTGTCTCCTGTGGATACATTCTTCTACTCTACAGGTAAATTATAAAATTAATAGCTTTTGCCAACCTTGAAATGTTAAATTTCCCATTAAGCTGCTGCAGAGGTCAAGCATAACAATATAATCAAATGTGCACAAATGCGCTTAAACACTCCAATATTAGTGCCCAAATTAACTGAAAAGTTTTCTTCTCGGGGAAAAAAATACACTTTAAAAACTTGAACATTGTCAGAAGCTGTTGAGAAAATAGTTGTGCAGTTTTTGCAGCCTTTTTCCATCTTCATTAAACCGTCATTACCAGAGGCATTCCCACTTACCCATGCTACCATCTGTCTCTTTTCGTCCTCATTTATTTTTTTATATACGTATACCACATCTGTCATTCTGTCTCCAAGCTTTTCCCCATTGTCTCCACTAACTCCACATCTTCCATTCAGGTGTAGGTTGAATCCACCGACAACTCCCCTAAAACGCCATCATTTAACACTTAATCAGAATCAGAATCAGAATCAGAATCAGCTTTATTGGCCAAGTATGCACAACACATACAAGGAATTTGACTTTGGCTAAAAACTTGCTCTCGTTGTTCAGGTGAAGGATTTAAATAAGGATTCAATGACAACCAGAGTATGTACAGTAAATTACAGTCTGTCCACGTTTCTATAAAAGGATGCAAATATATACAGGAATATATGCAGTTATTTACTTGGACTAACCACACTTTGCAGAAATATATGAAAAAATATACAATCACACAGTATTTCAATGTGGACTCAGATTCAGTGATATAATGTGAATGAAGTAAAAAGCAGTGTGAGAGTTATGTGCAATGTAATAATGGATGAAAAGTCATGAGTACAGCAAACAGGTAGGACTAGGTGAATGTTAGGAGTTCATCAGAGTGATGGCTTGAGGAAAGAAACTGTTCCTGTGACGGGTGGTTTTGACCTTCAGTGATCTGTAACGACGACCAGAAGATAGAAGTTCAAACAGTTTGTGGCCGGGGTGTGATGGGTCAGCACAGATGTTTCCCGCCCGTTTCCTGGTTATGGACCGATATAAGTTCTCAATGGAGGGTAGGTCGGTACCAATGATCCTCTCCGCAGACTTAATGATCCGCTGCAGTCTGGTCTTGTCCTGTTTAGTGGCAGATCCAAACCAGACAGTGATGGAAAAGCAGAGGACAGATTGGATGATGGCGGTGTAGAAGACAACCAGCAGCTCCTGAGGCAAATCAAACTTCTTGAGCTGACGCAGAAAAAACAACCTCTGCTGGGCCTTTTTCCGGACAGTGTCAATATGGGAGGACCACTTCAGGTTCCGGGAGATTGTGGTACCCAGAAACTTGAAGGAGTCCACAGTGGACACTGTGCTGTTGAGGATGGTGAGTGGGGGGAATGAAGGGGGGTGTCACCTGAAATCCACAGTCATCTCCACCGTTTTGGCTGGGTTAAGTTCAAGATGGTTCTGGCTGCACCAGAGGATCAGCTGCTCCACCTCCCGCCTGTATGCAGACTCATCATCATCCCGGATCAAACCGATGACTGTGGTGTCGTCCGCAAACTTCAGGAGCTTCACCGAAGGGTCCTCTGAGGTGCAGTCGTTGGAGTAGAGGGAGAAGAGCAGTGGGGAAAGGACACATCCTTGGGGGGCGCCAGTACTAATTTTTCGGGAGCTGGATGTAAATCTCCCTAGCTTCACCTGTTGCCACCTGTCAGTCAGAAAGCTGGAGATCCACTGGCAGGTGGAGGGGGGCACCTTGAGCTGGAGGAGTTTCTGATGAAGAATGCCTGGGATGATGGTGTTGAACGCTGAGCTGAAGTCGACAAACAGGATCCTGGCGTACGTCCCTGGGGAGTCGAGGTGGTGCAGGATGTAATGTAGTCCCATATTCACTGCATCATCCACTGACCTGTTTGACCGGTAGGCAAACTGCAGTGGGTCCATCAGGGGGCCTGTGATGACCTTCAGGTGGTTCAGCACCAATCTCTCCAAGGATTTCATGACCACAGAGGTCAGGGCAACAGGTCTGTAGTCGTTTAATCCTGTAATAGAGGGTTTCTTGGGAACTGGAATGATGATGGAGCGTTTGAAGCAGGAAGGCACTTCACGCAGCTCCAGTGATCTGTTAAAGATCCGGGTGAAAATGGGGGCCAACTCGTTGGAGCAGACTCTCAGGCAGGACGGAGACACACCATCAGGTCCTGCAGCCTTCTTGATCTTTTGTCTCTGAAAGACCCGGCGCACCTCCTCTTCACAGATCATTAGTGCTGGTGGGAGGTCAGAGTGGAGGAGGGATGGAGTTCCTGGGGCTGCAGATAATCCTTTTGTGTGGGTGGGAGGTGAGAACTGTAGGTTCTTTTCAAACCTGCAGTAAAAGCTGTTTAGGTCATTAACCAGCTGGAGGTTTTCCGCAGGGTGGGGGGATGGTCTCCTGTAGTTGGTGATATTCCGTAGGCCTCTCCAGACAGAAGCAGAGTTGTTAGCTGAGAAGTTTTTTTGTAACTTCACACTGTAGCTCCTCTTAGCAAGCCTGGTCTCCTTCGTCAGCATGTTTCTGGCCCGCTTGTACAGAGTCCAGTCACCAGTCCTGTAGGCCTCCTCCTTGGTCTGACGTAGCTGCTTCAGTTTAGGAGTGAACCAGGGTTTATTGTTGTTGTATATGCAGAAGGTCTTGGTCTGCACACACATGTCCTCGCAGAAACAGGTGTATGACGTCACAGTGTCAGTGAGTTCATTTAGGTTAATGGCTGCAGCTTCAAAAACACTCCAATCTGTGCAGTCAAAGCAGGCTTGTAACTTCAGCTTTGATTCCTCAGTCCATTTCTTCACAGTCCTTACAACAGGCTTGGAAGTTTTTAGTTTCTGTCTGTATGTTGGAATAAGATGGAGCAGGCAGTGGTCAGAAAAACCCAGAGCTGCACGGGGGACGGCATGATAGGCATTTCTTAAAACTGTGTAACAGTGGTCAAGTGTATTTGTGTCCCTGGTGGGACATTTAATATGCTGTCTGTATTTAGGAAGCTCATTTGTGAGATTAGCTCTATTGAAATCACCCAGAATGATAAGCAGAGAGTCTGGATGTTTTTCCTCCACCTCTGCTATCTGGTCAGCGAGGAGCTGCAGTGCCTCCGTTGTACAAGCAGCAGGCGAGATATAAATTCCGACCAGAATAAATGAGGAGAACTCTCGCGGTGAATAAAAGGGTTTACAGTTTAACGGACAGCAGTGCACTTTAAGTATATGGGGGCAGTTTGACACGCTTCAGAGGTCATCTTAAATTAAAGGACGTGGAATCAGAAAGGTGTTTAATACATCACAGCCGAGTGATTGACAAGTAACCCCTGAGATACTTTGCTCAGGGAGACATTTGGACCCCTCAGACTCGCTTTGTCCTTTTGGAACGAAGTCCTCTGAGGAGTGTGCTCCTGTAATGAAGTCAGCCCCGTGAGTCACTTCTGTTAAATGTCAGATGTCATTGTGGAGATTTGCTATTGAAAGCACGGCCATCTGGGTCTCTGCCCAACAGAATAGACTCCTTTATTACGGTGATTACATACATCCCAAGTGTACATGCCAGGATGAAATGTATCAAGGATGCATTGCTAGTGAATGTGCAGTTCCTGCAAATTAATGTAAACAAACAAAACATCCAGGCAGCTCAAAGTTTTTTGGTAAGAAATTTTTCTAAAAATTTACTGGAATTTTAGCAATTAAATTAGTACTATTTTAAAATAAGTGTGCCTTAATAAAGGATTTATGAATATTTTCTAACTAGGCTATCAATTACGCTGTAAATGCTCAATAAATCATGAATAAGCAAATATAAATGACATGCAAGCAGGGTCATTTCTGGCTGTAAAGCAGAGTATGGGGATGCAATGGGCTCCCTCAGCCACTTGGGGGCTCCCAAGGTTTTTTCTTCTACATTTTCAACTTTTTATCATAAATGTGTTACTTTTTCCTCCTAAATTTGCAACTTTTTTTCTTGCAAATTTGCAACATTTTCTCATAAAATGCCAGCTTTTTTCATAAATTTGCAACTTTCTTCCTTTCCCATTCTGTGGATTGCCACCTTATTGTGGTGGAGGGGTTTGCATGCCCCAGTGATCCCCGAAGCCAGGGGCGGTTCTAGGATCAGAGCTTTAGGGGCTCTACAGCACCCCTAAAAAAAAAAGGCCTAACGCCTCCCATGCCCAAAGCTATGTTGTCGGGGACAATTCGTTCCAGCTAGGGTCTCCCAAGATAAATTGGTCTTGGGTGAAGGGCCAGACCAAGAGTGATCCAGTTGATCCCCATGAAAAAAAGGGACATCAAAAACTTGGTGGTTCCGAAGGAGCCACACGGGTCCACCATCCAGTGGGCTCACCACCTGCAGGAGGGATCATGGTGCTGTTTGAACCGGGTGCCAGTCGGGTCAGGTGAGCAAGCCCTCTGGTGGTGGTGGTGTGAAATTGGTTACATAACATCTGTCTTGCGGACCACGGTGGCTTGATTACTGGCAGCTGGGTAATTGTCTCCACCTGCTCCTGATTACTTGGTGGACATAAAGTAAATAGGAGAGGAGGTGAACAGTCCAGCATGGGACCATTTTACTAAAACTTCTAAGAAGATACCAAGGAAAGAATTACTTACTTCTTGTTACTAACTTATGTCTTGTCAACTCATTACCCCAGGTGAAGCTGTCACTTCTGCCAGCGTGTCAGCACGCTGCCCTGGTTGCAACACTCATCTGCCACTGTTACATCACTGAAGATCAGAGCTCCTCATCTACCCCCCTCCCCACTAGGAAGGAAGGAAGGAAGGAGATCTGTAAGCGCCCTGAACAGTATTAATCCACACATCTGTCAAAATCAGTCACAGAGTCATATCTTTCATCTGAACAAGGAAAAGGAAGAAAGGACTATAGCTAGATGGATCATCACCGCATCTGAAAGTCAAGTAGGACTCAATTCTAAGATCAAAATGTTACCTACCCCCCTCTGCAGCAGTGATGTTAAAACCGAGGCCTGATGAAACAATGAGACAACTGCTTCATGAGCGACACGGTATTATGAAACGTCTAATAAAGACTGCCATCTGGTGGCTGTCAGAACTGCATTTGAATTGAAAAATTGAAAAAAAAGCCAATGCTCTATATCACAGGTTGCGCTACACTTTGTCATTTTCTCAGACAGCCTTGTAAAAATTCTGTCATCTATCATTTTAATTGAATTTAATTACATCACTCTCGATGTAATCTGTCAAATGGTAGACAGCGTTCAGAATTTGTAGTCATTGCTGGCAAAACTCTGTGGAAGGACAATTTTCAGTGAACAAAACCTGATATAGATGGATGGATGGATAGATGGTATGCAGGGCTTGATATTGGCACTGGCCAATGGCTGGTAATTTCAGCAGTGGCCGGAAAGACAGCTACACTCTACAGCCACTTTGGCCATGTGCATCCATGAAGGGGTGTCCCAATTTATAGGGGTAGGGGGTACAAATGAGAATTGGGAAGGACCCAAATCTATCTGCACTTCATTGTCATATTGCAAATATTTTCCTCTACCATTTTAAAGTATTTACTGCTCTTCATAAATAATGAAACATTGTGTTTCTGTTGGAGTATTTAAAGATTTTTATTCAAAAAAAGAAGCATTTCCACAGTGCATGGTTTCAGTCTGCTTCTCTTGTGGCTTACTACCTCTCCAGTTTTGGAGAAGACTCGCTCACATGGCACTGATGTTGCTGGCATATGGAGATACTTTTTCGCCATCTTGTAAAGAGTGGGGTATGTAGTTTGGCGTGCTGCCCAGTAACGGAGCAGGTCTTCTCCTCTGGAGAGGTAGGGCTCAGACAAATATTGTTTAACTTCCACTGTCATCTGCTGTTGCACTTTGACAGTGCTGTGCTTAAAAAAAAAAAAAAAAAAAAAAAATGCAAACCAACTCCGCTATCCAAGAACTCCCAGATGTCTTTTGCTGTAGGCCCAGGTTCTTCCACTGCTGCTGACTGATGGAGTTGATAACATTTTAACATTTGCAGCTCCATGGCATTCTTCAAATTTTCTGCTGTGTGGGACCGTGTGAAATGTTCCACTCCAAGCAGAACACTAACGAGCTTCGTGTTGTCATCAATGAAGTGGCAGGTTATCCCAAGATAGGCATCCATATTCATGGAGGTCCACATGTCTGCAGTCAAACTTACAGACGGTGCTTTCTCCACTTCCGCTTTTTCCTTCTCTTTAGCCTCTTCATATTTTTTTTCTGCACCATAGCTTGTAAGGCCTGGCGAGTAGGCGGAACATAGGTTGGGTCCAGCTTCTGTACTAAGGCCCTGAAGCCTCTGTCCTCCACCACTTTAAATGGTTGAGTGTCAAGCACAATCATATTAACCAGTGCCTCGTCAAACTCTGCTTGCCATCCTTACAATGAAAGTACACAAAAGTTGTCATTGAAAATTATATGGTGTATATAATACTGTGGGGTGTTTGGATTTAACCTATAGAAATTACATTAAGTTCACCTTGTCTGGTCCCTGCTGAACCAGAAGCAACAGCACCAGTTGTACTGGGTGTTGTCTCCAGGTGTTTGCTGTGCAGGTGTCACAGCAATGAAAATGTGTTATTGTTGAACGTCAGCTCCACAGCACAGATGACACACTTGACCTTCTTGGGGTTGACGATGTCAAAGTGCTGCCACACAGAAGAGCATGCTCTCTTAGCCACTGATTGCTCCTCCATGTCCCTCACCTCACTACACTTAAGGGCCTTTTCCACTAGCCTCGCTTAGCCCTACACCGCACCACTCAGCCCGCGTTTGAGCATTTTCCATTAGCCCCAGCACCGGTTAGCAGGCGCTATTTTAGTACCTGATCCAGGGCAGGGTCTAACCGAGCTGAGTAGGGCTGAGTATGGCTGTGATGTGACTTTAACAGACTGGTCGCCGCTGATTGGTCAGGTCGTAACGTCACGAAAGCGACTTTCTCTGCTGAATTTACTACACGACCGCCATTTGTAGTTGTTCAGCCAGTGAACACAGTGCGCGGCTTTAATACTGTTTTTTCACACTTTGAAGATGTCTTCTCGTAAGGCTATCCCCTAGTCAAACGAGGAGGTGCGCAATTTTCTTGCTATATTAGCCGACGATCGCATCCAGCGCGAGTTGGACGGATCTGCTAGAAATGAAAAAATATACCAGCAGGTGTCCGAGCAGATGGGTTCCCAAGGGCACATCCGTACTGCCAAACAGTGTCGGGAGAAGCTGAAAAATCTGAAAAGCGATTACCGAGCAGTGAAGGACCACAATGCTCGAAGTGGAGCGGATCGGAAGGAGTGGAAGTGGTTCGCTGAGATGGACGCGATCTATGGACATAGGCCTGCTAGCAATGGCAGAGACATTGGGCTCGACACGGCCACAGTCATGGCCTTGGAAACCGTGGATGGTGAGTGTTGTTTTGATATTGTGCGTCTTTTCGCCAATTTATCCTTTCTGTGCCAAGCTCACTGTTTTTAAGAAATAGGAAGGTTGTTAGATTGTGGGTAATGGTTGTTACTGAGGCTTGCCTATTGTTTTGCAGCCAACTGCATATTCACGCTTGCTTTGTGTTAAGTATTAGCGCAAACAAAACGCTGAATTACGCTTATTGTATTCCGGTTAAAAACTTTAGAGTGTTGTGTACATGTTGCACTTTGGTGTTAAGTTTTAAATTGCGTGCATTTTCTTTCTAGAATCGCAGTTCATATCACAGGGGTCCACCTCAGTGGACATGGACACACCGGACTCTCCTGCGTCTGCGTCTGCCTCTGCCTCTGCGTCTGCCGGAGCGCCAGCTGGATTGACTCCGATGTCAGCCACATCACCAGCTCCATGTGGATCATGTTCAAGTGCCGGTAAGGCACAATAACCACAATTTTTTTTTTTTGTTGTTGAAACAGGTCCAGCGGAAACCAGGGTCGAAAATCCATCCATCCATCCATCCATCTTCTACCGCTTAATCCTTTACGGGTCGCGGGGGTGCTGGAGCCTAACAAGTTATGTACCAAATTGATTAATGCAATTTCCTGTAGCTGCATATTAATTAATTGAAAATGTCTTTTTAAATGTACAAAAAGGTTATCATACCTGTCAAGGCATACCTCATGCCTCCCTTATTGGGGGGGGGGGGCTTTCACACCTGTACTGAGTACTTAAAAACTGTATTTATCGGCAGATGAAAGAAAACTGAACCAAAAAAAAACAAAAACCTAAACAATCAGCAACTGCAACATCAACTATTTCAAACATATTTATTCAAATGCACACTTATATGGACACACTCTTGAGCCACAACTTTTTGGTAATGTGAAAATAATAAGCCAAGTAGCACAAAAAAATAAATAAAATAAAAATAAATAAATAAATAAAAAATAAATGATATTAATAATAAATAAAAATAAATAAAAAATATTTTTCAAATTTACATTAGCACAAGGTAGATTGCTTAATTTGAAAGTACACAATAAGAATTATTCTGAATATAGTTCTTGTCAACTTCCGGTTATGGCTGCCACGTAAGACGGACGCGTTTCACTCTGCTCTGCTCCTGGAGAAAAAAATCGGCAAATAACTCTCTCATTTGGGACAGAACGTATCCCAGCGTTTGGGCGAGGATATGTCGGCGAAGCCTAAGGCTGGAAAACCAGGTAAAGGAAAAAGCGAGCCGCCGAAACAGTCCAAATTAACGGACTTTCAGGTCTGTGACGCAGCAAACAAAACTCCATATATGGCGGAGGAGGCTGGCAACGGTGCGATATCTGCGGGGAATGGCGCAGATGCACTGATGGCTGCCATGAGTTCAATGAGAGCGGACTTTTCCTCTAGATTTGATGGGATTATGACAGCGTTGGAAGGAATAAGAAAGGAATTGGGTGACTGTGTAGAACGAACGGCGCAGATGGAGCTCCGTCTCGCTAGTGCTGAAGATGACGTCACCCGTCTTCAATTAAAGGTGCGCACTTTGGAAAAAAAAAATAAATGTCTAGAAGATAATATTTTGGATTTGGAATCTCGGTCGAGACAGAATAACTTGAGGCTGGTGGGTCTTCCAGAGGAATCAGAAGGTCGGGACGTATATTCCTTTCTGGAAAAGTGGATTCCGGAGGTGCTGGGCAGCGAGGAGTTGCAATCAGCAGTGGTTCTGGAAAAAGCACATCGTATTGGCCCACGGAGAGATAAGGGACCGCCGAGGACCTTAATTATGAAGTTTCTTAGCAACAGAGACAGGATGAAGATCTTCAGCGCTGCACGAGCTAAAGGAGAGATTAAACACCAGGATCAGCAGGTGCGGTTCTACCCAGATTTGGCCACAGGAATCCAACAATTGAGGAAGCAGTTTGATCCCATACGTAAGGAGCTGCGCAACCTTGGGATTCGTCATGGTGTAATCTATCCTGCGAGACTGTTGACCACGTATGAGGGCAGAACCCACATCTTCAAGACCCCAGAGGAGGCGCAGGAGTTCATCAAGAAGATCAAAGAAGAAGAAGAGACTGGTGGGAGCTAAGCATGAACAAAATATAAGGTAGAATAATTAAGCATTTGCACAGGCATCTGACTGACTTGAAGTAAACAGCAAGTTTACAAAATATAGATTGTATTATATATTTAAAAAAAAACAAAAACAAAACAAACAAAAAAAAACTATGATGTACAAAGTTGTTAAAAATTTTGGAGTTAAGTTGGAAAACTACAGAGGAGAGTTAATGTTACGTCATTAAAAGCAGTAGAGTTAGGGTGATTGGGAGGATGAAGAAGGAGTGGCTTAGGCTGTTCCCCGTGGATGTGGAACGGTCGATGGCTATATCGGGAGACGGAATTTTTCTTTTGATTTTGGGGGGTTCGCCACAAGTGTGGGAAGGGGGAATTTGTTTGTGTGTAGTTTGTAGGATGAATGTTCAACCACTCATGTTTTTGCTTCTCTGTATGAGCATGTTTACACTGCAAGGTAATCCCAAACTCTCTATTGATCATAAACCAAAGTGTTAATCTTAATTTAACTTCATGGAATTGCAGAGGTCTACAAAATTTAAAAAAACTTAAACAAGTTATGAATAAAATAAAAGACATGGGTTCAAAAATTGTGTTTTTACAAGAAACTCATCTAATAGAGGAGGATATAAAAAGAATTAGGAGTAGATGGCAAGGAAGTGTATTCACCTCATCATTTTCATCCCGGGCCAGGGGAGTTATGACTCTCATACATAAATCAGTCCCTTTTCAAGTGAAAAATGTAATTGGAGACAAACTTGGAAGATATGTAATCATTCAAGGTTCTTTGCTATTAGAAAATATAAATCTTGTGAACTTATATGGTCCCAATATAGATGATCAAAAGTTCTTTTGTAGGAGCATGCTCAAATAACGAGGCTGAGTTTCAGTCATAAACCAGCTTTATTTGACAGAACACAAGCTCCTAGCATTCTCAAAGCAGGAAAGAGAAAGAATCATACTTCAACCCCCTTTTATACATTTCCAGCATCAGAATTCAAGCCACATGGTGTCTTCAGTCAACATACAGTTACAAAGCATCCCTTTGAAGCTTCACCATTGTCTCTCATTTCTTGATGAACCGGAATACCCTCTGGGGCGTCTTCTGTGGGACAAAGAGACAAATCTCACACTTCCTTGTTACCTCCTGTAGATTTGAGTCCTCAGTCCTTGCAGACGTGACACTCCACAATACACATTCAGTTCTGTCTCTGTGGCAGCGTGAGCCCACAATGTGTGTCGGCCACACTAAATCACGTCGGGGTCACCAGTGTAGGAGCATGCTCAAATAACGAGGCTGAGTTTCAGTCATAAACCAGCTTTATTTGACAGAACACAAGCTCCTAGCATTCTCAAAGCAGGAAAGAGAAAGAATCATACTTCAACCCCCTTTTATACATTTCCAGCATCAGAATTCAAGCCACATGGTGTCTTCAGTCAACATACAGTTACAAAGCATCCCTTTGAAGCTTCACCATTGTCTCTCATTTCTTGATGAACC
Source organism: Pholidichthys leucotaenia (assembly GCA_020510985.1). Classification (NCBI taxonomy): domain Eukaryota; kingdom Metazoa; phylum Chordata; class Actinopteri; order Cichliformes; family Pholidichthyidae; genus Pholidichthys; species Pholidichthys leucotaenia. Next base: position 325,683,629 of record CM035840.1, on the reverse strand, counting down.
GGAATACCCTCCGGGGCATCTTCTGTGGGATAAAGAGACAAATCTCACACTTCCTTGTTACCTCCTGTAGATTTGAGTCCTCAGTCCTTGCAGACGTGACACTCCACAATACACATTCAGTTCTGTCTCTGTGGCAGCGTGAGCCCACAATGTGTGTCGGCCACACTTTGCTAATTTATTTCTTATTTTATCATCACTTACAGGGCAACATATAATAGCAGGGGATTTTAATTGTACATTGAATCCAGGTATAGATAGATCAACAGGACTGGATTGTACGCACAATGGATGTAGGATGACTATTAATCATTTTATGAAAGAATTGAGATTGTTAGATATATGGAGAGAAATGAAACCACAAGTTAAAGCCTATTCTTGTTATTCCAGTACCTACAAGACATTCTCATGTATTGATTATTTTTTGATTTCCACAGAATTAAGATCCAAGATTCAAAACTGCTTTTATGATAACATTGTGATCTCTGATCATGCACCCTGTTGTCTAATATATGTAGATAAAAAATTGACAAAGGAATCAGGTAGATGGCAATTTCAGCATAAATGGCTTCAGGATGAGGAATTTGTCAAGTATATAGAAAAACAGATAGACGAGTACTTTGACATCAATACTACACAAACATCAGCATGTGTAAAGTGGGAAGCTTTCAAAGCTTTTATTAGGGGACATATTATTAGTTATACAGGATCAAAATCTAAGAAGACTCGAGAGGAGAGAGCTAAATTGGAACATAAAATGAAAAGTCTTCAGGAAAAAGTGTATGCAGGAAGTGATCCAAGGTTGGAGAATGAATTACTGATTTTGAGAGCTGAATACGACAAAAAATCAGCGAATAGAGCTGCCTCGAGTCTTCTAAGATTGAAACAATCTTTTTATGAACAAGGTGAAAAATCAGGAAAATTATTGGCATGGCAGATTAAACAATTAGAAATTAAAACACCAATTACTAGTATTATAAGTAACGGACAGGTAGTTATAGATCCTTTAGAAATTAACAGAGCCTTTAGAGATTACTATGAAAAATTATATGATACTAAAAATGAATTTGATTTAACAAAACTAAATGGGTTTTTGAACGAACTATCTATACCGTGTATTCCAAATGAAAACAGGGAGATATTGGAGTCTAAAATTAGTCAAGAAGAAGTTGGGCTAGCCATTGATAATATGAAATCAGGAAAAAGTGCAGGACCAGATGGTCTTCCAGTTGACCTTTATAAGAAATTTAAGAATAAATTAATAAAACCTTTTTTGGAAATGGTTTTAGAAGCATTTCAAAATAATAATTTACCATCATACATAAATAATGCCTTAATTATACTGCTGCCAAAACCAGGTAAGCCCTCTAATAAATGTGAAAATATGAGACCAATAAGCCTATTAAACGCCAACCTTAAGATAATCTGTAAAATTTTAGCAAGACGAATACAAGAAATTTTACCAAATATTGTTAATCGAGATCAGAATGGCTTTATAAAGGGAAGACAAGGCTTCCATAATGTAAGAAGACTATTTAATATTATTTATTTTAATAAAGAAGCACCGGATACAGCTCTCCTATCACTGGACGCCGAAAAGGCCTTTGATAGAGTTGAATGGCCCTTTCTTTTTGAAGTCCTACAAAGGTTTGGACTTGGAAATAATTTCATAAAATGGGTTCAAATAATATACAATAATGCTACAGCAGAAATCCTAACAAATAACAATATTTCAAAACCAATAAAAATCAATAGAGGATGTCGACAAGGCTGTCCACTTTCACCTTTACTGTTTACTATGGCAATTGAACCTTTAGCGATAGCGATACGTTTACATTCACAAATATATGGAATTAAAGTTGGACCAACAGAACATAAAATCTCCCTGTACGCCGATGACATAATTTTGTTTATGTCGAATCTAAAAAAATCAATTCCAACCTTGTTGAATTTAATAAAGAATTTTGGGGAAATATCAGGATATAAAATAAATAAAACTAAATCTTCAATATTAATGCTAAATGAGACCCAGAGAAATTACCCAGCCCCTGAGGTAAATCAATTCAATGTTGTAAATCAGTTTAAATATTTAGGAATCCAAATTGTGCCTAAGCTAGAATCAGTCGCCAGTGTCAACTATGAAGCCTTAATGACAGATATCAGTGAGTTAACTCAGAGATGGATGTCACTACCAATGTCGATGATCGGGAGAATCAATATACTTAAAAGTAATATTTTACCTAAAATACTTTATTTATTTCAATACATTCCCTTATCACCACCTTTAGATTTATTCTCAAGAATAAAAAAAAAAGTTAGTGGAATTTATATGGAACAACAGGAGGGCTAGATTACGTCTGTCTTTATTATATTTACCATTTGATCGTGGAGGTCTGAAATGTCCAAATTTTATGTTGTATTATTGGTCGGCACAACTGAGGTCTATGACATATTATTTTTCATCAAATGATCTCCCTCACTGGACTGAAATGGAATCATACAATTTGCCTTTACCTCTTCCCATATTCATATACTCAGATTCGGCAAAAAAATTACAAAAACAAGTTAAAAATCCATTTGTAAAGCATATGATCAAAATATGGTGTGAAGCTAAAAACTATTTAAAAGAACCACAGTTACTGTCACAATTTAGTCCAATATGGGGTAATCAATATTTTAAACCAGGGAGAGCGGACGCTGTATTTAAAGTATGGAATTTAAAAGGGATACAAAAGATTCAGGATTTATATTTGCCATGTGCAGATAACATAATGTCTTTTGAAGAGCTGAGGATCAAATTTAATCTCAATAGAACACATTTTTTTAAATATCTTCAACTTAGAAACTTTATTCGATCAAATCAAAATAAAGCTCTCACTCGACCTATTTATTCATCCTTGGAAAAAATGATGATGAAAGACAGTAAAAGAAAGGGTATTATTTCAGAGTTTTATAACTCATTGACACTATCTTCAAGTGAAAATTCACTGAAAAGATTAAACTACTGGAAAGAAGATCTGCAAACTGAAATTTCAGAGGAACAATGGGAATTGGCTTGTACAGAAGCTCAAACCAAATCAATAAATGTACGCCTTAAATTGATACATTTCAAATGGTTAATGCGGATGTATGTTACACCGGAGGAGTTAAATAAATATAACAAAAATATACCAGATACATGCACAAAATGCATGGAAAGTAAAGGAACTCTATTTCATTGTGTATGGGAATGTAGATTAATAAGAATGTTTTGGGAAGAGGTGAGGGTAACAATTGAAAAAATAATCTCAAAACAAATCATATTGAATCCTAAATTGTTTTTGTTGGGTCTGTACCCAGAAAAGCATAATTTTAATAAAAGTGAAAGAACATTCATAGACCTCAGTTTGCTTAATGCCAAAAAATGTATTGCACTATTATGGAAAAAGACTCATAGACCAGATGTGACTCAGTGGTTAAGACAGATGTTAACAAACCTTCCATTAGAAAGAATAACATATATACTGAAATCAAAGGAAATTGTGTTTGAGAATATATGGAGACCTTTTATTGATTATGTAAAAAATTTAAACATAACTTTTGAAGAAGAAGGTGAATGATGTGTGTGGACCTTGTAAATTCCAAACTGGTGAACATAATATGTATACTTATGTATTGGATTGTCTAGACTAAACAGAGGAGCATTGTTGAAGATTTGATTTTGCTGGTGGTTGTTGGTGTTTTTAGTGCATCCTTTTTTTTTTTTTTTTTTGTAGTACTTTAGTGTTAGTGTTTGATTGTTTGTATCATGTTTGTTAAAAAAAAAAAAGGTTCAATAAAGATATTGTGGAAAAAAAATATAGTTCTTGTCAGCTAGATACTGTATATACACTTGGAATTAAAGAGTTTTTAATTGTCAGCTTTGTTACACTAATGCACTTGGATGAACTTGAAACAAGAAAATGTTCACTGATGCTGCTTGTTATAGTTCCAAGTAGCAGCCTTTGCTGACTCTTGCATTTCTGAAGTGGCAGATCAGATCAGGTGCCAATGGGGGTAGATTGTGCTCTGCCACAAAAAAATGACAAACCATCACTTCTGCTAGTGATGCATTGGATTTGGAAGGCGTCGGTTCTCTCACTGGCTGAAAATGTTCATCCATCGATCGATACGTTTTCGATTTGGCTACACAGTTTTTGTGGCCCTGTGTAGCGAAGTGCGACTTCAGGTCGAAAATCCCCGATGCAGTCACTTTTATGCTCTTCCTACATGGAACACAGAAGGAGTGTGTAGGGCCCTCTGGAGAAGCCTTTATCCATCCAGCGATTCCTCTCTGTTCCGGAGCCGCAGGACAACAGAAGGTGCGAGGCCATCAGCATAATGATCACACCTCTCACTGTTGTGATAATTGCTCACGCTGAGCGCTCTGCCAGCCCCGTACGCTGTGGGGGTCACACACGAGGTGTTCCTCCACACTCTCAATAATTTTTTTCCCGTATATTTTTCTTTTTGGCGTACAGAAATGGCAATACGCCCGTATTTGCTAAAATTGCATTTTCCCCCGTATTAAAATACGGCGAAACCGTATCACTTGACAGGTATGGGTTATTCTTTGGTCTTCACTTATCGGTGATCCACAACCCGGTCCCATTTTTAGGGGTGGTGATTGAAGTGCTGTTGTAACTCCTGTTTGAGAAAAATAAATAAAGCTCATGAACTGCCGTTGAAATCAACATGCTTCATTGAAATGCTTCGCGTCAGCTGACTGTATTAACCCATACAGATTTCTGCGGCCACACTACAAGCAACTATTTTAAACATTACCCATCCATCCATCCATATTCTTAATCTTAATCCTTTTTAGTTTTGCAGGGGGGCTGCAGCCGAAGACGGCACACTGCGTGTTGCAAAATCCGCTCTACTGAGGGGCAGCAACATGACAGTTCAGCTTATATACAGCAATGAAGCATAATATAATAGTGACATTCCACCACAGACTTGCACCAGTGTAATTCCATAATATATGTAGTGATCCAGCTTTAACAACCATGCCTTTCTGTCTTTCAATGTAGCCAAGAGGAAAAGGAACAACTCCATCGCTGACCTTACATCAGCGATGGTCCAGATGCATGACAAAGAGATGCGGCTCTTGGAACGGCAACATGACCAGCGGCAAGAACACCATCGGGAGTACATGCAGCATTTGCGACAGGTGGCCGCAGATGTGCGGGCAGATGCGCGTGAAGCCCTGGAGCAGGACGCTGCTTTGCGAAGGGAAGAGCTCGCAGAAATGTCCACATTCAACCGAGATTTCCTGACCCTATTTGGCAGGCTGGTAGACGCATTTAGCAGTCGGCATGTCTAACCATGTCTCCCCACGCCCAGTCTGTTTTTTGGTTTGTAAATTTTTCTTCGGGAATAAAATTGTATTGTTTGCATCAAAAGTCTGGTTTATCTGTTATGACACCGTATGAGAAAAGCCAATAATTACGTACACATTCCATTCTCTGTTCACTCCACATGCTGCTGTTCATCAGGTCAGGTGTATAGCCTTCTAATGGTAATTTAATTTTTAACAACGAAACGTAATGTCTTGGTAGGTTTTTTTTTTTAATTTTAAACAAATTTGCAATGCTGAATCCATTTCTCTCGAACGGGTACATTTTTTATGTTATAAGCAGTTGTACACGTGTACTTTAACTTATACAGTAGACACTGCTAAAGGTAAGTACATGTAAGTTGAATGTTGCATCACCAGTCCAAATTTAATAAATTAAGGAATCTAGCAAAAATTTGGCACTAATAACAGTAGACAAAAATCGGACAAGGAGACACAACTGTGTTTTTGTTGCACACAACTGTTGTTACCAACAAGTTGTGCCAAATTAATATTAGCTTTGCATTTCCACCAAAGCCAAAGTCGCTTGTCTGGCAGCATTTTTTGAACATGCACTGTGAGGTGTTTCTGCATGTAATTCACAGTACCACAACTGTTGTTAACAACAACTTGTGCAAAATTTATATAAGATAAGATAAGATAAGCCTTTATTAGTCCCACAACGGGGAAATTCCAGGATTGCAACAGCACAGGGATAGCAACACTCAGAGCAACAATCAGAAGGCAAGAAAAAAAACAAGCAAGCAAGAGCAGCTAATATACATATGTACATATTACTATAAAATATATATACACACACACACACAGACACACAGTGCAGAGCATTGTAGCTGGATGGAATAAATATATGAATATATGAACACACAGTGCAGAGCATTGTAGCTAGATGGAATAAATATGTAAATATATAAACACCCACAGTACGGAGCATTGCAGCTAGGTGGAATAAATATGCAAGTATATAAACACACACAGTGCGGAGCAATGTAGCTAGATGGAATAATATGTAGATATATAAAAACACAGTGCGGAGCATTGTAGCTAGATGGAATAAATATATAGATATATAAATATAAACACACCCAGTGCTGAGCATTGTAGCTAGATGGAATAAATATGTAAATATATAAACACACACAGTGCAGAGCATTGTTGCTAGGTGGGATGAAACAGCATAACCGTCTATTTAGTTATCCTACATGGTATGATTATGTGCCCATACATATTCTCACCCTCCATAGCGACCGGTATGTTCCTAGTTGTATGGCGGAGAGGACCATTGTGTAAGTCTATTGCATCTTTTGCATTCAAAAAAACTATTAGTTTGTTACGTCTTTTTGCTATCTCTGCGAGCAGCCCTGCTTAGGTTGTACAGTCTGACAGCCGTTGGTAGGAAGGACCTACGAAACCTCTCGGTTGTGCACCTGGGATGATGTAGTCTGCTGCTAAATGAGCTCCTCAGTGCATCCAGTATGTCCTGCATAGGGTGGAACTCGGACTCCAGCAGAGATGACAGTTTAGCCACCGTCCTTCTCTCTCCTATCTCCTCCGTCGGATCAAGGCGCTGCCCTAGGACAGAGCTAGCTTTCTTAATCAGTTTGTTCAGTCTCTTCCTATCGGCTGCAGTAATGCCACTGCCCCAGCAGACCACTCCAAAAGTGATGGCTGATGCCACCACCGTGTCATAGAATGACTTCAGCAGCGCCCCTTGTACACCAAAAGACCTGAGTCTCCTCAGCAGGAACAGCCTGCGCTGTCCCTTCTTGTAGAGTGCGTCAGTATTGTGTGACCAGTCTAGTTTATTGTTCAGATGAATACCCAGGTACTTATAGGATGTCACCATCTCGATGTCTGTTCCCTGTATATTTACTGGTGCTGTGAGGGGCTGCCCATGCCTGCGGCAGTCCACCACCAGCTCCTTAGTTTTCCTCGCGTTGATCTGGAGGCAGTTCCGATGGCACCAGTCCACAAAGTCCTGGATAAGCCCTCTGTACTCAGCTTCATCTCCGTTGGAGATGAGACCAACGATCGCAGAGTCATCAGAGAACTTCTGTAGATGGCAATGTGTTGTGTTGTGTGAGAAGTCCGCAGTATAAAGAGTGAACAGGAAGGGAGCCAGCACCGTTCCCTGGGGGGCCCCCGTGCTACTGATGATCGTGTCGGAAACACAGTCCCAGGTTCTCACAAACTGAGGCCGGTTCGTGAGGTAGTCCAGGATCCATGATGACAGGTGCTGGTCCACCCCTGCGCGCAGCAGCTTGTCCTTCAGGATCATTGGTTGGATGGTGTTGAAAGCACTGGAGAAGTCAAAGAACATGATCCTCACCATATTCCCGGGCTTCTCCAGGTGGGACAGAGAACGGTGAAGGAGGAAGATCACCGCATCCTCCACCCCAATGCCATGCTGGTAGGCAAACTGGAGTGGATCCATCGCTGGTTCCACCAGGGGGCGGAGATGAGCAAGGAGCAGTCTCTCCAGGGTCTTCATCAAGTGGGACGTCAAGGCCACCGGTCTGAAGCTGTTCAGGTCTTTGGGGTGGGAAGTTTTTGGTACAGGTACCACACAAGATGTTTTCCACAGCTGTGGTACCCTCCCCAGTTTCAGGCTCATGTTGAAGATATACGTCACAATCCCACACAGCTGGTCTGCACAGGACTTGAGGAGCTTTGCGCTGATGCCGTCCGGTCCCGACGCCTTCCTCGCCTTGATCTTCCTCAGCTCCGTCCTCACCTGGGTCTTGGTCAGGGTCAGGATGGGGGGCTGTGTGTTGGGAGTGGGGGGGGTGTCGGTGGAGTGGGGAGTGGGCAGCAGGACTTGATTTCTTAGAGGCAGCAGTGGTTGTTGTGCAGACGGGGGAGGGCGGTTGGTCAAATCTATTGAAAAACAGATTCAGGTTGTTCGCCCACTCCCTGCCCCCCGTGGCCTGGGGGGAAGTATTCTGGAGCCCCGAGATGGTTTTGAGGTTTCTCCAGACCCCGCTGATGTCGCTCTGTTGCAGCTTGTCCTCCATCTTCTTCATGAAGCTGTCCTTGCCTTCTCTGATCTTTCTCCTCAGCTCCCTCTGTACGGACTTCAGCATCTCCCTGTTCCCCGACCTGAAGATCCTCTTCTTCTCTCTCAGAAGTGTTTTTATCTCAGGGTTGATCCAGGGTTTGTTGTTTGAGTGACGCCGTATGGTCTTGGTGGGAACGGATTTGTCCACACAGAAGCTGAGGTAGCCCGTGAAGGTGTGAATGAGGCCATCGATGTCCTCACCATGTGGATCGCAGAGCTGCTTCCAGGCAGTGGCTTCAAAACAGTCCTTTAGAGTGTCCATTGTCTCCTCAGACCATAACTCCACAGTGTGCATGGCCGGAGGTTGTCTGTGCACTAGGGGTTTGTACACCGGTCGGAGATGAACCAAGTTGTGATCCGATCTCCCAAGTGGGGGGAGTTGTGATGAGGTGTACGCCTCCTTAGTGTTTGCGTAGAACAAATCCAGTGTTTTATTGTCTCTAGTGTGGCATGTGACATACTGGGTGAAAGTGGGCAGAATGGGAGACAGTGAAACGTGGTTGAAATCGCCTGAGATGAGGAGAAGAGCATCTGGGTGTTCTGTCTGCAGCCTGCTGGTTACTGAATGGATGACGTCACGCGCTGTCCCAGCGTTCGCCGTCGGATTTGTATAAACAACAATGCAGATCACGTGTGAGTGTTCTCTCGGGAGATATGTAGGCCTCATGCTAACAGCTAGCAACTCAATGTCTTTGCTGCAGTGTCGTTGTTTAACAGTGATATGTCCCGGTCTGCACCAGTTGTTGTTAACATACATTATCACTCCACCGCCCCTAGTTTTGCCACTCTCTGGTGTTCGGTCAGCTCGTATCATGTGAAAACCCTCCAGCTCAATGTTAGCATCTGCTGCTAGTTCAGTTAGCCACGTCTCAGTAAACAAAAGGAGAGAGCACTCCCGGTAAGTGCTATCATAACGGGAGATAGCCGCTAACTTTCCCAGTATCGACCGTACATTTCCCATGACAACAGATGGAAGGGAGGGTCTGTACCTTATATTTTTTGTCCTCCGCCTTACTCCAGCCCGGCAGCCGCGACGCTTTCGCCTCAATTCTCTCAGTATGTCGAGTTTTTCCAGTGGGACCGGGTGGCGGTTAAATGCTAGCAGCTCTTCCCTGTTGTATCGTATCCTGCTATAAACAGTGGCTCCGTCCACCGGCTCAGGAGACATTTGGGACGATCTGTGTGTCCGTGATATAAGTGGGGTGAAAAAAAAGTGATCAAAAGAGAGAGGAAGGGAAAAAAAAACTCGGAATCGAGCCGCTGTTGCAAAAGGCAGCCTACTGGTGTGGCGCCGAGAGGAGAGTGGCTAAAGGGAAGGCAGGCTAAAGGGAAGGTGGCGCTGCCTTTTGAAAAGGAATGACTGTGACATGAAACTGGTGAAATCTATGGTGCTGACTTGTTGTGCTCTGCATAATCTGTGTGAGAGTCATGGAGAGACGTATGACACTACATTGGATGATGCAGTAGATGAACCAGTGGTGGCAGCGACCCAGGGAGCATATTCCCTTTTCCCAAAAATTAAAAATCAATTTGTAAGTAAAAGTGGGAGATCTTTACATGGGAATATGACATGTATCAGCACATGATTTATAGTTCAATTTGCATTTCCACCTAAGCAAAAGTGGCTTGTCGAGCTGGATTTTTGTGAAGATGGCCTGTGCGGTGTTTATGCATGTAATTACCCGTACCTTAACAGATAAGCATTATGAACAACAGAGGACAGGTAGATGGAACATGCACAACATTTTATTTACAAAAAACATTTTTGAAATATGTATGCACATAAATGTGGACGAAATTACATTTCTACCTATTGCTAGACAAGTACTGCATCACAGCATCTCTTATATCGTCACCCTGCTCCTCTGCTCCCTGGGTCGCTGCCACCACTGGTTCATCTACTGCATCATCCAATGTAGTGTCATACGTCTCCCCATGACTCTCACACAGATTATGCAGAGCACAACAAGTCAGCACCATAGATTTCACCAGTTTCATGTCACAGTCATTCCTTTTCAGAAGGCAGCGCCACCTTCCCTTTAGCCTGCCGAAAGCATTTTCCACAACCACACGTACTCGACTGATAGTCTGGTTGAATGTGTGCTGTTCTGCAGTCAGCCGTCCGGTGTCATGGAATGCTTTCAACAGCCAGTTTTGCAGTGGATATGCAGAGTCTCCGAGGATGTAGTAGCCCACACGTACCGCACCAATGTTCCTGATGTGAGGTGGGAAGAGGTTTCCCTGACAGGCTAAATCCCTCAGTGTAGACAGTCTCAGCACCCTAGCATCATGCATGCTCCCTGGCAGCCCTGCAAACACATTCCAGAACAACCCCTTTCCATCAACAACACCTTGAAGGATTATGGAGTGCCAGCCTTTACGATTAAAGTAGTCGGTGTGAAATTGTTGTGGTGCTATGATGGGTATGTGGGAGCCATCTATAGCACCAACACACAATGGAAGCCCCCACCGATTCTTCATGTAGGCCGAAATTTCTGTGAACCTCCCTTCATCCGGAAAACGGAGTTGTTCTGGAACCAGCAATGACTCTGCTGCTGCACAAAAATCCTGCACACACCTGCACACCGTTGTGATGCTGACTCCAAACAGATGGCCAATAGTGCGGTACTCTGAACCGGTAGCAAGCTTCCACAGTGCAATGGCCACTCTCTTCCTCACAGGCACATATAGGCGGAATGTTGTATCTTGACGCTCAATGCATGGACGCAATTTGTGCCACAGGTATGTAAAAGTCTCCTCGGACATCCGGAAGTTTTGCAACCACTCCGTGTTTGAGAAACCGGGAACAATATCCTCCCGCCACTGCGAGGCACGGTTGACTGTCCACACCGACGGTCTGCAGCGATTACTTTGCAAAGAAGCAGCCAACTGAAACACACACACAGCATACATAATGTAATGTATTTAATACCATTGACCTGGCGACATAAAAATGCGGGACATAAAACTGACATGACTATAAAATGACATTTGCAAGCATTAGCATGCGTTAACTTACCAAAATACGCTCCCTCATGTGTCAAGCATTTAAACTCAGAGTTGCGGCTTCATATTCCAATACGGCAGCCGAGAGCCTCCTGTACCCTTCCTCCAACCTTTGTCTCAATGCACGTCGTCTCAGTGCACATCGTCATCTTATATGGCTCAATTGTCTGGCCTTCATTGTTGTAAAAAGCCACAGAGCGAAAAAAATGAAAATCCTCTCCTCGTCATCAGCCATTTTCTTTGTTGTGGAGGATTCGGTCGCGTGTTTCACGTCACGAAAGTGTGGCGCCGCCTCGCTGTTCAAGAAATCCCACCCACCGCAGGTGTGCCAGCAGTAATGTCGAAAAGCAACCGAGGCAGAACCGAATCGAAGTGAGTTGAGTCGGGTTTTCTAATCGGGGCTGAGCGGGGCTAATGGAAAAGTGCCTATAGACACAGTCACTCAAAGACACCTTGCACCTTATTTGAAAAAAATACACACAGTACTCTCTCAACCACACAAACTGTCTAATCTATGTCTAACTAAACCTATACTATATGTCTACTGTGTCTGTGTGAATAAGTGTGTGTTATGTATCAATGTACAGTGGGCCAAAGAAGTATTTAGTCAGCCACCAATTGTGCAAGTTCTCCCACTTAAAAGATGAGAGAGGTCTCCAATTTTCATCATAGGTATACTTCAACTATGAGAGACAAAATGAGGGGGGGAAAAAATCAAGAAAATCACATTGAAGGATTTTTAATGAATTAATTGGTAAATTCCTTAGTAAAATAAGTATTTGGTCACCTACAAACAAGCAAGATTTCTGGCTCTCACAGACCTGTAACTTCTTTAAGAGGCTCCTCTGTCCTCCACTCTTTACCTGTATTAATGGTAATACACTGTATGTGTATTACCACTGTATGTGTATGTATCCTTGTGTAATACATTTAGTAAATGTAATGTGGTGTTTAATGTAACAAAACCTAACTCTAACTGGTGTACTGTCCCTGACTTGTACTGAAACGGCCAATAATGGCGAAATAGCCATGATAATGAATCTCCTTCTTTCAAAAAACCCACACTTTGAGTGGGGAATCACACCCCTTTTAACTCCTTCACTATTGATGTATGCAACGCCGAGCCCTGTCAAATTTCCCGCCATGTCTCAAATCATGTGATGGGACGAGGCCTTGTTTGCTACGGTCACGTGACTGGGCATACTGACACAGAGCTTGACACTCTGCTCGTGACACTTCTGTGCTATATTGCTTGAGTCAGTCTCGGGTGGGCGGTGTCTACAATTCAGATCTCATTCCCCAACTTCGAGGGGTTCTGGAAGCAAAAGTAAGGAGGACACTCTTTCCGCAGTTCTGGGCAGTGAGGTCTCTGCCCTGCTGGGAAAGAACGTAATATGGTCTCTGTCTCCAGGAGAAGATAGGCGAGGCTTTTTACACCGCCTGTTCCTTGTCTCCAAGTGAATTGGTGTGTGACGCACAGAGCTACCAGAGGATTGAACCCCCCCCCCCCCCCACACTGCAGTTTTCGCTACTTACAGTGGCTATGGGGCCTAAGGTTCACCCTATACACCATATGGTGCCCCACGTGCTGTGGGAAGAAATTAACTAACTAAGCAAACCAGGGGTCTCTGTCCGGTTTTGGACGGAGACCCCCGCGGACAGCAGAGGTGTAGAGTGAAGCAGGCTTTAGGGTGAGTCCAGCAACTCTACAGAGAAAGCTCACTTCAGCCGCGTGTATCCATAATCTCATTCTTTCAGTCATTACCAAAAGCTCATGACCATAGGTGAGGGTAGGAACATAGATTGACCAGTAAATAGACGGCTTTGCCTTTGAGCTCAGTTCCCTCTTCACCACGACAGATTAGTACAACGTCCACATCACTGTAGATGCTGCTCCGATCCGTCTGTCAAGCTCTTACTCCATTCTTCTCTCACTCGTGAATGACATCCTGAGATACTTAAACTCCTCCACTTGGGACAGGAGCTCGTCCCTAACCCAGAGAGGACAATCCACCTTTTTCCGGCTAAGCACCATGGACTCGGACTCGGAGGTACCAATTCTCATCCAGACTGCTTCAAACTCTGTAACAAATACTTATTATTAGGCTATTGTTATTAATAATTTTAAAGCCCATATGATTCAACTTTGTGCTCACGTCATCTTGCCTGTGCGAGACAAAGGAAGGCCTGGACCTGAGTCAATCTGCTCCATATTTTTTATGAACACACTTTTTTTTTTGCATTTTGTGGCGGTTCGGTTAACCCCCACAACAGATGGCGCAGTGGTTTAGCACTGTGGCAGCACAGTTTTACCCTTGGCCGGGGGATCGCGGGGATCATGAGATCGTGGGTTCGATCCCAGCCCCCGACCAACAGTGAGCTGTGTGGAGTTTGCATGTTCTCCCCGTGTTGCGCGGGTTTACTCCGGGATTTCTCCGGTTTCCTCCCGCACACCAAAAACATGTAGGTTTAGGGCGCTCGCGCACGCAGCGACCAGCAGCCGGTGGCTTGTCACCAGACTGCAAACCAAGTCTACCTACGGGTACAAATAAGTAACAAAAAAAAAAAAAAAAAAAAAAAAAGATTAAGGACACTCAGCTCTCTTCTCTTGGTTTTTTCTGCTGCACTACTGATATGTAGATGTGCTTTGGTGTAACCCCCACAAACAGACTGGTCAAACACAGCGCTCGGCTAGAGCAAATAACAGAACAGTGAAATGTGTATTAATGTCTACAGGCAGACTCGTTTCGTCTGGCTCACTTCTGTGATGTAAATGTTGCCTTTCATGCATTGTGCTCATGCGTCCTGTCCTCACTGTGACCTAGGGACTGAGATCAATATGTCTCTCAAATGCAAATGTCTTATGCCTGTTCTGTTATCTCTTTGATCATACCAACTGCTGGGGTATGCCCTTGATGTATTGTTGTAGTCGAGTATATATGCTGCAACTCTGTAACGCAAACTCTCTCATTCTCTCATTCTGGTTCTGCATCTGCTGCGAGACACACACACTGTCTCCTCTTTGAGAGCCTGAGGAATTCGGCTTCAGCCTGCTCACACTATGGGCTGGAGCAGAGTTCTGATGAAGGTGGATGATAATAAAGCTACTTAAAAATCCAACGCTGCCTTTATTTTATCATCCTCTTCACATTTCTTCTTTTTTCTGCCAAAGGTAAAGATCTAGTAAAAAAACATTAAGGACTGTTTGATTGCAGCAGCAGCATAAAATGTCTCTTTAATATAGCTTCTTTGTGGTGCATTGCAAAGCCAGTATCCGGGACGTGCAGCTCGTGTTTGGCTTTGCCGTTATCGAGCGATATCGTTCATTAGTGTGGATGCTTACATCTTTTATAGTTAATATCTTTATCACCATTGGTGTGGAAAGGTCTTAAGTGGGACACCTATTGGCCAGGAGGTCACAATACTGTCTCTATCAACTTTAAACAATGGGGGTGTGGGCGCCGGCCTCCTGGGGCCCGAGGGCTGGCATTGGCCCCACTGGGGGGTGGGGGGTTGGTGGGCCTGGGGTCATAGGCCCCCCCGCGCCGGCCGCCTGATCTCCCTCGGCCGTCCCTCTGGAGGCGGATGCCTGGCTTTCCTGGGGCTTGTTGACCTTGGGCATTTGTGCCCTGTGGGGGTTGGCAGCGCTACCTTGCCTGCTTGGGGTTTCGGGGGGGGGGGGTGGAGTTGGTGCTATCAGCTCCCCTCTTCACATGTTTCCTGACAAACTACTCATATGCACACACTTATTTGCACGCACTCTCATGTACATGCACACGGACACACAAATGTCTCCCCTTTAACAGGTGCGGATACCAGACTCATGTTGAGACCTCTTCGGTGGAAGAAGCAGTTTGTCTTCTGTTTGTTTTAGTTGTTGGTTTGTTTGTCTTTTTTGTCTGTTCCTATCACTTTTCTTTCTCCCTCCACACACTTCCTTTCCCCATCCCCATTCTGTCAGGTCCTTAATGGGTAAAATAATTTAAAGTATTAAACGTTATTACAGGAGGAGTTTACAACAATATACAGTACAGATAGGTACTGTATAAAGCTCCTTTTGTGAGGGACACAATAGGTCATGGCACTCCACCCAGGGTAAGGGGTTGGTGGGGGAGAAGATAGTCAGACATCGTAATGGGGAAAAGTGCCAGAGCGCTAGGGGGTATAAAGCCAAAGAAAAATGCGCCTTCCACCCCTGCTGTGCCAGGTTCACACCTGAGGACACAGGGGTGCAAATGTATTGTAGTAAGACCTGCTCTGTGACATTATGTTAATGTGGATGTGCGTGCATGTTTCACAGCTTGTATGTTAATGTGCTTACCCTGGGTGTCAGAGGCGGGAATAAAGTGAATGAGAGTTCGCTCTGACACTCAGATTCAGTATGTTTTACTTGTTGGAGGAAAAATAAAGTCTGTGTCGTCAGTCCATGGTCTCGTCTGATTCCTTCCTCCACACTTTTAGCAAAGTAAATCTGTTTTGGCACAATAAGTTAACAGATCACTGTTCTGCTTACCTAGCTGCCCGACAGGACAAGGGGGAAGGGGAACTTTAAACAATGGAAAAAATGCTAAATTAAAAATGGTAATCGCAGTGTTTAAAACTTACCAAGACTGACAAGTCTGAAGTTACTCACAAAGTAGCTTCATGTGTAAAGTCAGTGGTACAGTATCAATCACAACTGCATTCATGTCTGACTTCCTCATTTTCCCCAGATGGAACTGTGGAGGATGAGGATGGACTCTGTCCCTGCAGTTATGCAAAGGCTCACTGGACAGTCACAGACATCTCATCCTTTCTGAAAGGGAAACTTTTATGTACTTTGATCACTCATGCATGGGACGGCTTTCCAGTCACAGAATTTGTTTCCCTGTTAGTGCATGCTCTTCATCAGTCACTTTTCCTTGTGCACATTTTGTGCATTATCAAGAATTTAAGGATAATCTGACACTAGTAATCAAACACAGTGTGGGATTTCATAGGATATAAGTGCTACAGTTAATATACAGTAGCATGCAAAAATTTGGCACCCCTTGACATGTAGCATTTTAATTGAAAAGATGTAGTCAGTTTTGATGACAAAAAATACGATGTTCCAAAGAAATTTACTTTGTCATAGACTGAAAAAAGAAAACTACACTTAAACACAACAGTTACAAATTATTTTACAGTGACTTACTACATGCTCTTGTTTGTGTTCATTGGTTGCACATGTAATCAAAAAACAATTTGGCAAAAGTGAGTAAACATGTCTTCATATACTTAATATTCATTTGTATTTCCAGTTTGGGATTAAAAAAACACTAAAGTTTGCCATTTTGATTGATTTAAAATATTGATATAGTGAAATTAATATTTGTATTTATAAGTTTATTACCTCTGCCAAGGAGGTTGTTTTTGCCAGCATTGTGTTGTTGGTTTTCCTGTTGGCAACATAACTCAAAAAGTCATCAACGGATTTTGACGAAATTTTCAGGAAAGGTGTGTAATGGCATGAGGAAAAGATGATTAGATTTTGGTGATCTGAGAGTGCATACCTACACCAAAGGCTTTCTTTGTATCTGTGCAGCAGGATTACACAAAAACTACTGGATGAATTTGGATAAAATTTTCACCAAAGAGGGTTCTTGGGCTAGAGAGGAAGCGGTTACATTTCGGTGATAATTTTAGAATGCATACCTCCACCAAGGCTTTTCTCAGTGTTGGCAACAATGCTCCAAAACTAATGGACATACTTTGATGCAATTTTCACCAGAAGTGGCTCTAGGCCTACACACAAACCCATTGCATTTTGGAGGTGATCCATGAGAGATGGAAGGAGCCTTGGTGTAGGTATGTGCTCTGAGTGCTTTTCTAGTTCAGTAAATTTTGTAACATTCCAGTTGGGTTACTTCTCTGTGTTTACAGATACAACAGTTTTAGGAAGAACAAGTCATCAGAAGATTTCTAAACAGTTTATTTAAATTTATTAATAAATAAATAAATTTATTAGAGAACATTTACCATGAATGCATTCTGACCAATACCCCATGGTGGTCACAACTTTGCATACCAGTAATAGTCTGTCTCAGTCACCCAAACAAAGGCTTTAAATGATGTACATGAAACATGAACAGTCAGCACCTTCAAAAATTAGAATGAATTTACTCTGAAGTGCTTTTCACATGAACTGCTAGTATAGCAAAGTTTACAAATTGGAAAAATAACTAAAAATCTAACATGTAATGGTATTTTTCATAAACCATAACTTGCATACTTTTGAGCAGTTGCTTCCCAATGCTCTGCCTCCAAAGAATCAGATGTCCTTCAAGAAACTAGTCTTTGGACAAGATCAATGGCTTGAGTATAGAGCTCCCGATCAGACCAGGTTGATGCCATGGGTTTTATCAATCCCTGAAGGACAGCCAGGTTCTGGTCAGACAGAGGGCAATGAATGTCCGTCACCACCACTCCATCATCTGGGCCAGCACTGGTGCAGCAATCCAAGAAAAGGTGTTCCATTGGCTGAAAGAAAATAATGTTACTTTAGACCAACACCAACATTTTTAATAAAGAATAAGATGTTTTTTAAGTTTTGGCGTGGGGGTTAAAGGGATGATTGCAAATTTGGGACCAATAAAGTACATCAATTTTCCACATTTTAGCAGCTCACACAGGTCTAAATTAAGTGCGACTGCAAAATTTGTCGTAGCAAAACTCGATCAGGATCAAAAGACAATTCCTCTCTTGCCATTCACGTCAATGGAGATTTTTTTTTATGATTTAAAGTCCCATATGCGGAAGTAGAGGGGGCTTGACATAGGTTCCCCATTGTTACTCATCTACATGACAGTTGGGCTGGCCATTCATAGAACAGCAGGCAGGAATAAAGGCTACTGACATTTACCTTTTAGTGACATTCTGAAGCAAACCCAAAATTAAAACAGCTCCTTAAAGGCTGTTTTTTAAGAGAAATTTTGATTTTTTTTTTTTTTTCCAATAATCATGTGACCAATAGACACATTTCAGAAGGTTGAACCTTACAAAAGCACAATTTTTCAATGACCGGGAGTTTCCAGAGAGACTTGGCTTATTTACAGTGGGGCAAAAAAGTATTTAGTCAGCCACCAATTGTGCAAGTTCTCCCACTTAAAAGATGAGAGAGGTCTCCAATTTTCATTATAGGTATACCTCAACTATGAGAGACAAAATGACAAAAAAAAAATCCAGAAAATCACATTGAAGAATTTTTAATGAATTAATTGGTAAATTCCTCGGTAAAATAAGTATTTGGTCACCTACAAACAAGCAAGATTTCTGGCTCTCACAGACCTGTAACTTCTTCTTTAAGAGGCTCCTCTGTCCTCTACTCGTTACCTGTATTAATTGCACCTGTTTGAACTCGTTATCAGTATAAAAGACACCTGTCCACAACCTCAAACAGTCAGACTCCAAATTCCACTATGGCCAAGACAAAAGAGCTGTCAAAGGACACCAGAAACAAAATTGTAGACCTGCACCAGGCTGGGAAGACTGAATCTGCAATAGGTAAGCAGCTTGGTGTGAAGAAATCAACTGTGGGAGCAATTATTAGAAAATGGAAGACTTACAAGACCACTGATAATCTCCCTCCATCTGGGGATCCACGCAAGATCTCACCCCGTGAGGTCAAAATGATCACAAAAACGGTGAGCAAAAATCCCAGAACCACACGGGGGGACCTAGCGAATGACCTGCAGAGAGCTGGGACCAAAGGAACAAAGGCTACATCAGTAACACACTACGCCACCAGGGACTCAAATCCTGCAGTGCCAGACGTGTCCTCCTGCTTAAGCCAGTACATGTCCAGGCCCGTCTGAAGTTTGCTAGAGAGCATTTGAATGATCCAGAAGAGGACTGAGAGAATGTCCTATGGTCAGATGAAACCAAAATAGAACTTTTTGGTAAAAACTCAACTTGTCGTGTTTGGAGGAGAAAGAACACCATACCTACTGTGAAGCATGGGGGTGAAAACATTATGCTTTGGGGCTGTTTTTCTGCAAAGGGACCAGGACGACTGATCCATGTAAAGGAAAGAATGAATGGGGCCATGTATTGTGAGATTTTGAGTGAAAACCTCCTTCCATCAGCAAGGGCATTGAAGATGAAATGTGGCTGGATCTTTCAGCATGACAATGATCCCAAACACACTGCCCGGGCAACGAAGGAGTGGCTTCATAAGAAGCATTTCAAGGTCCTGGAGTGGCCTAGCCAGTCTCCAGATCTCAACCCCATAGAAAATCTTTGGAGGGAGTTGAAAGTCTGTGTTGCCCAGCGACAGCCCCAAAACATCACTGCTCTAGAGGAGATCTGCATGGAGGAATGGGCCAAAATACCAGCAACAGTGTGTGAAAACCTTGTGAAGACTTACAGAAAATGTTTGACCTCTGTCATTGCCAACTAAAGGTATATAACAAAGTATTGAGATGAACTTTTGTTATTGACCAAATACTTATTTTACCGAGGAATTTACCAATTAATTCATTAAAAATCCTTCAATGTGATTTTCTGGATTTTTTTTTCTCATTTTGTCTCTCATAGTTGAGGTATACCTATGATGAAAATTGGAGACCTCTCTCATCTTTTAAGTGGGAGAACTTGCACAATTGGTGGCTGATAAATACTTTTTTGCCCCACTGTATATTTTCCTCACAAGTGATATACTGAAAAGAAACATAAATCCCTTTAATTGTTGCTCAATCACCCCAATGACTAATGTAAGTTTTAGGGTAAAAAAAAAAAAGTGGTCTGCCTATGTAATAGCATAGCCGCATCAGTCATACTGTATGTGACAGACACTGTTATAATGACACAGATGCATGGGAACAAAGGCCGCTGGGAATGAGTTTTGTGGAAATTTATTTTGTGCCATTGCCAAACCCTGTTTTGGCATTAAACTACTATCGATATTTACTAAAGGGCGCAGGGGAAAGCGGTGGAAAGGCGTGGACTATATTAACTTTGCACTTGGCCTCATTACATATGTATTTGTGGGAGTTGTCATGTCAACTCACAAATTTGAGGGAGGGGAGTATTTAAATGACTGGTGCAAGGTGATTTGCTAAGGTTTGTGGTTGTCAGTATCTTGCTAAATGTGCCAGGATTTAACGTCCAAAAAAACTTGTCTTAATTCAGCTGCGCCTGATGACAGCGATCGCTGGTGTCTCAAGAACTGAGGACGCATGGTCAGACAGAGAGAAGCTTCTCCCTGCGCATGACTTGATTTGGCATGACAGAACAGATTAATATGAACAGAAACGATCTCTGAGATCGCTGTTGTGCTGCACTGGATATCACCCAGCAGAGGATTTTGTTTTTAAATTTCATTTCTTTATATATATATATATATATATATATATATATATATATATATATAGCCTAATAATGATAATTTATTTCATTTATAACACACTTGACATCTCGAGGCAAAGTCTCTCCACAAATAGGATTAAGAGCAAGAATAAAAGCAAACATTAAGAACATACGATGATGCACCAGGACATCCCTGGTGAGAAATGCTCTCAAATATTTTGCCTGGCAAAAAAAAGGTCAAATAAATAAAATGAAAAAGCTTTCCTAAACAATGAATTCATATCCATAAAACAGGATAGCCCTTCCTACCTGGAGTGGACAAAATAAAAAGTACAGATCTATAACGTCCCCCGACATTGCAACATCGTAGTAACTCAATGACAGCCGTCTCTGCTGTGGCTGTCTGAGGAATAAGTGAAATTGTGTGCGTTTAATTTTATTATGTTCCAGACTTCAGAAAAGAAAATGCACATACAGTATTTATGACAAGTCGTGGTCTGGGAGTCCTGTAGATTTTGTTAAAACAAAGTTATTCACATAATAAAACCCCAGAGTCTCCATCAGACCAGCTTGATGGTTCTTGTGTTAATAAAATAAACACATTGGTTAATAATCAATATATTCATGAGTAGTCCTTAATTTATAAATATTAAACAAAGGAGTCTGCCATGTGAAATGAAAATCAAAACTCTGATAAATGACGAACAAATATAAACTACCTTATTGGGGTTTGCACTTAAACAAAAGCTGAAAAAAAGCTTTTAAAAAAACTATATTATGCCCCACCAAACTGGCTGTGCCTGTGTTGATCACCCACTTCCCCATCAGGTGTGCCTGTGCACAATTTTGCTGTGCTCTTGGTGGATGGGTGGTCATCATTGAAATGAAGTGACTGCGTCTGTGTTCATAATTTTGCGTGTTGTTAGATCACTGGCAAAAATTGGCCACTCCCTTAGACACTGTCTAATTTGCTCTGCCTTAGTAAATCTGCCCCAAAGTGTCATTGGGCATAGTATTTTTTTAATTAATCCATGTGTACTTCTATCATCGGGCTCAGACACAGGGGTTTGGAGCATCCCAATGTGCCACAGTTGATCTGGAGAGAGGTTTCCTTCAGTTCCGATAGTATGTCTATTCCAACTACGCATGAAGCACTGCAGGTCAGACTTCAGCCGTGGGAGACACACGTAATGTGCACAGAAGAGATACATTTCATCTGAGAAGTCTATCAGTTGCTCCTCTTCCATCATATGTAGCACATCATAGTATTTGCAGGTGACAGCTGACCACATGTCGCGCCAGAGCCTCTCTATTCTACAAAGGCATGACGTATAAATTATTGGGGTGAAAAATATTGCACAAAACATTCCTGAAGTTGTTAAAGCAAACCATTTCTGACTGTGCTTTGATGGTGATGACCTTTCTAATCCCCAAAAGAGATGAGATTTCGGTGTTGCTGTTGGACTCAAATCTGGACTACCTTTGTCTCTCAGAAAGCTGGCTACACAGGAACATAGACACTAATATGATCGATATTGTGGGCTACCAGTGTTTTAGAAAAGACAGGCAGGTAGGGAGGGGAGGAGGTGTTTTAATTTACATCAAAGAGAAATATAAATGTCAACTGGTTGATTTGAATACTTCACTTGAATGTTTAGCTGTTAATGTATGTCTCTCTCCGGTAATGAATTTCAACATTGCAGTAGTGTACAACCCACCGTCACACAACTCTTCCTTTTATAATGAATTAAGTGATTTGGTTAAACAACTTGAGAAGAACAGAGAAACAATAATTCATGGTGACTTTAATATCAACTGGTCTGATAAAAAAGACAAACAAAAACTGAAAAGCCTCATGACTAAATTTAATTACCAGCAAATCATCAAAGGACCCACCAGGATAACCAAACAATCCAGAACACTTATTGACATGGTATTTACTAATAAACCAGAACGAATAACCAGAACCTATAATCTTGTAACTGGTCTCTCAGATCATAACATGGTTCTTGCTGTCAGGAAACTTACTAAAAAGCGACTGCAGTATTTGGGGGGAGTCGATATTGACAAATCAAATTTTATTATCCCCAAATCAAAAAATGAGGAGTTTGAACATTACTTAGAGAATCAAAATTGGGAGCAGCTCATGTCAACATGTGAAGTAGATGATTGTTGTAATTTTATAACTGCAACAATCACAAAGTCTATAGAAAAATTTTCAAAGCAAATTAAAAGTAGACAACAGAAGATTAGCCTACCATGGTTAAATAATGAAATAAGAAAACTTATGAAGAGGCGAGACTATGCACTGAAAACATCACTAACCTCCAAACTACAAAATGATCACCTTGTGTACAAAAGTTTAAGAAATAAAGTGGTACATGAGCTGCGAAAATCAAAAATATCTTATTACAATAAACTGATAGATCATGCAAAGGGTAACAACAGTTCCCTATGGAGGCATTTAAATAACTTAACTAATAAAAAAAACGATCAGAAGGGGGTAAAGGAACTTAGAATCAATGGCAAGACCGTCAGTGACAAGGCTACTTTGGCAAATGAATTTAATTCACACTTTGTGGGCTCTGTGGAAGACTTAACAAAATTTTTTGTGCTGCCAAATGTGCTCAACAACACAAATTACATACTTCCAACAGATACTTTTCACATCGATGAGGTAAATGAGAAGTTAATTGCTGGCGTTGTTAAAACACTGTCAAACTCAAAAACTAATGATATCTACAATATGAGCACCTCCTTTCTCAAAATGCACAGCAAAATATTAATCAAACCACTGACTCATCTCATTAATCTCTCCATTAGGTCTAGTACATTTCCATCTGGCTGGAAAAAAGCTGTCGTCATACCAGTTCATAAATCAGGCAGTAAAGACGATATATGCAATTACCGCCCAATCTCTATCTTACCAGTCCTATCTAAGGTTCTTGAAAAAGTTGTAGCTACACAGCTGATAGACTACTTACAAGACAGTCAACTTCTTCATCCACATCAATTTGGTTTTAGACCAGGATACTCAACAGAAACAGCAAATTGTTGCCTTATTGAAAACGTCAAACAGTCCTTGGACAGGGGTAATGTGGTAGGAGCTGTTTTTCTAGATCTCAAAAAGGCTTTCGATACTGTAAACCACAGTTTGCTTTTATCCAAAATGGTATCTTTTAACTTCTCCCCAAATACATTAGAATGGTTTGCATCTTATCTCCAGAATAGAGAACAGTGTGTAAAAGTTCACCAGGATAAATCCTCATTTTTAAACAACCGCATGGGTATCCCACAAGGGTCCATTCTTGGTCCTTTACTTTTCAGCATTTTTATTAATGACTTGCCGTTACACTGCTCAGCTGCAACATGCCAACTTTATGCAGATGATGCAGTTATTTACACAGCTGCCAAGACTCCAGCACAGGCTGCAGATGTACTGTCTACAAGTATGGTTGATGTCCAAGAGTGGCTCCTCAAGAACCATCTATTGCTGAACCTTCAGAAAACAGTCTCAATGTGCTTTTCAATCAAAAAATGTAACCTGCAACATTTTAAAGTTAATATACATGATCATGACATCAGTTTAGCTACAGAATTCAAATACCTTGGCATTGTACTAGATCCTCAACTCAAATTTAATCTTCATATAAAGAAAATTTCAAAAACAGTAAAAAAAAATCTGAACTGCTTTAAATTAATTAGATATTACATACCTTACGAAGCAGCTGCACTGTATATGCATTCTATGGTTTTTTCTCATATATCATACTGTTTGACAGTCTGGGCTCAAGCAGCCCCTTCCACAATAAGACATATAGGTTCATTATATAATCAAACCCTAAAAATCTTGGACAAAAAGCCTATTAGGTGGCATCACTGTAATGTTTTTAAAAAATACAACCTATTGAGTTTTGAGAGCTTCATTGACCTCTGTCTTCTGAAATTAACGTTCAAATGTTTCCATAAATCAGCACCCGAGCCACTTGCTGGTTTCGTCCAAAGACAGGACAGCAGCAGAGCCACCAGGAGTTCTGTTAACAATAACTGTAAAATATTCCACCGCAGAACCACATTTGGACAAACAGCTTTCTCTATAAAGGGCAGTCACATCTGGAACACAATGCCAAATGAAATTAAAATAATAACGGACTTTAAAACATTCACTAAAAATGTTAAAAACTGGCTGAAAAATAAACAAGAATGTACTCATGTATGAATTAATTGTCTGCAAAGTGAGAGTGAATGAAGGGAAGGAATAAATGTGTTTGTTTATAGTGAGTGACGGAGGGAGGAAGGCCTGAAATAGGCAAATGTGTTATGTTATATGTGTTAAATGTGAGTCAGGCTGTTATATTTGTGTATTTATAATATAATATTTATAATTGTGTATTTATAATTTTTCTGCATTGATGTATGTGGTTATTGTGTATATTTTTTATCTTGATTCTTTTTTCTAAAGCCCATCCAGGGACAAGAGTTGCAAATCAGCTAATAGCTATACACTCTATGTGCAACACATCAGATTGATTGTCTTTGATTAATTGTCTATGTTTATTGCACTGTCCCTGTCAAATAAACTAATCTACTACTACTTTATCTTTGATTGTGGACATGTTTGCCAGCAATGAAGCTTCAACGTCCTGTGCCTCGTACTGAGAACATGCATCCGGCAATGTCCACCCGGTTACCCCGTACTCTGAAAGAAATTAAGTAATCACTCACTAAGCTGTGGTGGGGTCAATGAAACTAGCTGGTAAAAAGGCTACATAGAAGACCGGGACTTTATAAGAAAAGACTTGCTGTGTTCAAAATGTTCACTCGTTCCCCCTATAGCGCACTATATGGTGAAGCCGTCATTTTGTAGTACTGTTCGAAATCCTAACTGAAAATTTCATTCACTATATAGTACACTCAAAATATCCCACAACACATTTTGAAAAGTAGTGTACAACGGATGGTCACTACATTAGCCAATATATCCCATAATGCAATGCACAGCCATTGGAGCAGTGAGAGGAGAGCTTCACATCACAATATAAACTACCTTAAGGTATTTATATTTATTATTTCAGCAAAAATGATTTCATTTAATACATATTTACTACAAATTACATGCAGGTATTCATTTTTAACCACTGTTAGTCTGTTATGTTTTACTGTCTCACCATGATGACGCCATTAACCGCACCACAAAAACAAGCCCAGTATTGTCAGAAATTTGTTAATTTTATTGTTATATTGAGTTTACTATATAGTCCACTATATCTAAATTCACTGTATAGCGAGTAGGGAGTGAGTGAGTGAACATTCCAAACACAGCCTATGTTTGATGACAGGTGGAGGGTGATTGAGTGTTTTTGTTTAGTGCCATGTCAGCATCTTTGGCTAGTTCATGGCAAAATTAGAACTAATAAGAAAATTGAGTTAAAAATTATATATAGAGAGGATGATAAATGAGATAATAAATAAACAGAGCAAGATAGATATGTAAATACAATAAAATAGAAAAATTAAATAAGATGCTTCAGATGCACATGTGCTAAAAACCCTTGTAGCTGTCGCAGTAAAGAATGTTTTTCTTTTACTGTTTGTTTGTTTATATATATTGTAATACCCATCTAAGAGTTGATTTACACCTTTGTTACGTTACTGCTGCCATCTAGTGGACGGCAAATGACATGCAACCCAGTGGTAGAAGAGAGCGTGTAAACTAGCATACAGTGCTCACGTGCTCAGTTAGCAGAGAGAGAAGCTCAGAAGCTGCAGACTCGGGCACAGAGAGAAGAAGCTCCAAAAGCCCTGAGTAAAACTAAAGAAAATGGACTCTAACCACTCCTAAGTGTTTGGACAGAAGGCGCACACGGTATGTAATGTGTATTTGTGAGAATGTGGAGGTATTATTTTTGGTTGTGATAAATTTCAAAATGTATTTTTTGTTTTGTTCTTTCACCGTAGTTTTTCACGGTGGTTGGTCGGAGGTCCAGCTAAGAAAATGTGCTTGCTGTGACAAAATAAATCCTGGCTAAACATCAGTTGAAGCGTGGCTTTATCTGTTTCAAACAAAAAACCTTTGGGAGCAGTTATAGTGAAAAACGTGTCCCGTTGGTGCCATGTGGTCTGCATGCTGCCGGTGAAGGAGCACGTGTCTAATGCTGCTAACAACAAGGGAACAACGCGGAGGCCAGTCGGCGACAGAGCGGCGACATAACAACGAGAGAGCGGGGTGGCTTCGGTGAGACCATGCTCTGAGGGAACAAGACCCACATGGAAGTCAGCCTCTGGGATCCTGCAGAAGCTGGACACCCAAACTTCTACAGCCTTTCCAGTTGAATATGGAAGAAGGCCTAAAGCTTCAGCTCAGCACCACGCAAGTTTTCAGTAAACTACAGTGTCTCTGGGATACCAGGTCAGACTGTATCTACAGAGTTTAATATATCAACCATAATACCAAGAAAACGAACATTGAAGAGAAGAGTTAAAGTAAAAGGTTGTGAATATGTTTTAAGTTCATTCTGTGCTGTGACACTGATTGTTTATTTTCATTGTGAAATATTTCAGATTTACTGTAAAATAATACTTCGATATGGATCCAAGTATTCCAGACACTCGTGTTTTGGAGGAAGTTATTGAAGCTTTAGAAAGGGAAAAGGCTCAGTTAGAAGCTACACTACAGACTGATCTTGAAGATGCACAAAGAGAACAACTTGAAACACGTTTAGGGGAGATCTGTGCAGATCTTGAAATACACAAAATAGGTCAACCCCAACCCGTATCAGAAGTTGAAACAGAATTGAGGCGTTCAGAAAGAGATAGACACCTAACTGAGAAAATGTTAGAGCTTAAAAGGGATGACATAATGAGTAAAGAAAGAAAGTTTATGTCAACATATTTGCACTTTAAAGCAGAGGTTCAACTCGTAAGGTCCAAACTGAAAGTACACTGCGCTAAAGCTGAGTTGGGCAACATGATTCAAAAGGTTGAAAATTGTGAGTCAGAGTTAAAACAAGACTATTTAGCATTGCGTGCACTGACCACACTATCTCAGGATCTAAGGAGAAAAATGGACAACTGCAGTTCTGTCTCCACTGAGATCATTGTACTTTTGAAAAGGCGTTATGCAGATGTGGATAAGGAGTTTGATGCACAAGCTGTAAAAGAATCACTCCGTCTATTATTGCAACGAGAGGACGCAAAGTCAATATATGGATCAACAGTATCAAGAGCTGAAAAAAGCCAATATAACAATATCAGTGAACAAGGGACTCTTGTATCTGCAAAACGAGCAGAAGCAGCGGCGCGCTTAGCGTCAAAACGAGCTGAAATAAATAGAGAAAGGGAAATCTCAGCCCAGAGACAAGAGATTGTAGCTCAGCAGGAAAAGCTAAAAATGTTGGAAAGTCAAAGAGATCTGGAGGCAATAGAGGCAGAATACAATGTATATGCTGAAGAGGAATCAAAGGTGAATGCTGAAATAAGAGAAAGTGAAATGAAGGTCACTTCAAGTCAGCTTCCTATACAGCAATACAGCTTCCCACGCCCACAAGTTTTCCAAAATTCTGCTCCAGTTACTTTCCCTGTGATTAGTAAAAGGACTTCTCAAAACATGTCAGTCCCGCAGAGCATAGACAACAAGATACTGCCAAATGATAGTGAAGTTTCTCTAGTTCAAGCGTTGAAAGAGTCGTTAACTATGACTAGACTTCCAGCACCTGAACCATTTGTGTTTAGTGGGGACCCGCTCAAGTTCCTGGAGTGGAGCACTTGCTTCAAGGCTCTCATAGAGACAAGTTGTGTAGATCCAGCACATAGACTCTTCTATTTAAAAAGGTATATAAGTGGAGATGCACTTAGTGTATTAGAAGGGACGTTTTACAGAAGTGATGAGGAAGCCTATACACAGGCTTGGGAAGCTTTGAGCAAACGTTATGGCCATCCCTTTGTAGTTCAGAGAGCTTTCAGGGGAAAACTAAGCAGTTGGCCGAAGATTGGGTCAAAGGATTCGTTGAAATTGAGAGAGTTTAGCGATTTCCTCATTTCATGTAAAAACGCTATGCCCCATGTACAAGGACTCAGGGTCTTAGATGATTGTGAGGAAAATCAAAAAATACTCCTCAAACTTCCAGACTGGGCAACAACTCGATGGAATAGACATGTAACCAAACTACTGGATGAAGGAAACGAATATCCAGGTTTTGCTGAATTTGCTGAGTTTGTGGCTGAAGAAGCACGCATAGCATGCAACCCAGTCTCATCCCTGTTTGCATTACGTACATTTGACAAACCAGACAAAGAACAAAGACGTCTAAAGGCTAGTATCCTAACTACTACAACAGAAGTGATCAAAAATACAAAGACTGCAAACACAACTCCGAGTCACAAGAGATTCAAACCTAATCCTGCAGCTCAGAGTAAAAGGCAAATCGAGTGCATTTGTTGTAAGCAAAGTCACTTTATTTACAAATGTGATAAATTTTCTGAGATGCCT
This sequence comes from Pholidichthys leucotaenia, assembly GCA_020510985.1. NCBI lineage: Eukaryota > Metazoa > Chordata > Actinopteri > Cichliformes > Pholidichthyidae > Pholidichthys > Pholidichthys leucotaenia. Next base: position 325,654,379 of record CM035840.1, on the reverse strand, counting down.
CTAGAGGAGAAGAAAAGGTTCATTACTGAAAATAACATGTGTTTTAGTTGCCTTAGAGTTGGCCACTTCTCAAAAAATTGTCGTCAAAAGGCTACTTGTAATGTTTGCAGGAAAGGTCATCCTACACCACTTCATGAGGATCGTCCACGAGTAGACAATCTGGAAACGCCATTAACAGAGGAAAACGCTTCTGCGGTGTCAAACAATGTGACAGTGGACAGTAGCGATCGGACTTCGATGATTGTACCAGTGTGGCTATCTTGCACAGAAGGTAATGGACTTGAAATCCTGGTTTACGCACTGCTAGACACTCAAAGCAGCAACACGTTTATTGTCCATGATGTTTGTGAAAAGATTCAAGTGTTCACAGAACCAGTCAAGTTGAAACTGACAACAATGACAAACAGAGGAACACTCGTACAGAGTCACAGAGTGGATGGACAGAGTGGATGGACTGAAAGTAAGAGGGTATTATTCACAAGACTACATTGAGTTACCCCCTGCTTACACTCGTGAGTACATTCCTCTTGAACGAGACAGTATTCCCACTCATGAAACTGCCAAAGCTTGGACACATCTCCAAAGTATCACAGGAGAGATGCCAGAGTTGCTAGATTGTCCTGCAGCACTTCTGATTGGTTACGATTGTGCGAGAGCTCTGAAACCAAGAAAGGTAATACCAGGCAATGACTATGATCCCTATGCAGTTAAAACAGACTTAGGTTGGAGTATTGTGGGATCTATTAAGCCTTGGACAAGTTCAGCAGAGGTGGCGGGAGTGTGCCATCGTGTTTCTCTCAAAGAGTTGCCATCTATCACACCTTCCTCGGTGATTAAAGTACTGGAAACAGATTTTAAGGACACAAATCCTACAGAAGGAAACATATCACAAGAGGGCATTCAGTTTTTGCAGATGTTGCACAAAACCATACATTTTAATGAAGAAGGCCATTTGGAAATGCCTTTACCTTTCAGAGAACGTCCACAGCTTCCAAATAATAAACAGCTTGCAATAACACGGCTGAGACATCTGATAGCAAAGATGGAAAGAATTCCAAAGTACAAAGAAGACGATGTGAGATTCATGAACAGTGTCTTTGAGGATGGTGATGCGGAAGAAGCAGTTGGCACACCTGCAACTGGTTACACATGGTATATACCTCACCATGGGGTATATCATCCGAGAAAGTCAGAGAAAATAAGAGTCGTGTTTGACTGCTCTGCAAAATTTGAGAACACCTCTTTAAATGACCACCTCCTCACTGGCCCAGACTTGATCAATGCTCTCACAAGCGTACTCTGCAGATTTAGAGAACACCAGATCGCCATTACATGTGATGTAGAGAAAATGTTCCACCGCTTCCACGTCACTCCTGAAGATAGGGATTTCCTAAGGTTCTTGTGGTGGCAGGACGGGGACACTAGTACAGAGCCCAAAGAGTATCGCATGCGTGTTCACATTTTTGGAGCAGCATCTTCGCCAGGATGTGCGAACTATGGCATGAAATATCTTGCTCATGAACATGAAAGGGACTATCCATTGGCAGCCAGCTTCATTTACAAAAACTTTTACGTGGATGACGGGTTAATCAGTGTCGACTCAGTCCAAAGGGCAAAACAGTTGGTCGTTCAGGCACAAGAGCTCTGCGCAAAAGGCAAGCTGCGGCTTCACAAATTTGTGTGCAACAAAAGGGAGGTCTTGGAAGTTGTACCAGAGTCGGAGCGTGCTAGTAATGGCAAAGATGTGAGCCTAAACTACTCTGACATTCCAATGCAAAATGTTTTGGGGGTGAAATGGGATGTTGAGGCAGACATGCTCTCTTTCAATGTCATTCTCAAAGAAAGGTCAGCTACACGACGAGGAATCCTGGCAACGGTTGCAAGCGTTTATGATCCATTGGGATTTCTCTCTCCGTACATTTTAACTGGAAAACAAGTGCTACAGGAAATGTGCAAACGTGGCATAGGATGGGATGAACCTATTCCCCCTGCATTGGAGGCCAAATGGAAAGCATGGCTAAATGATTTTGAAAATCTACCAAATATTCAAATACAAAGATGCTTCATTCCTAAGAACACAGGCACGTTGCAAAAGATCGAGCTGCATCATTTCTCAGATGCAAGCAGCAGTGGCTATGGACAATGTTCATACATAAGGATTGTTGCAGAAGACAAAGTACACTGTGCTCTGGTTATGGGAAAGGCTAGAGTGGCCCCCACTAGAGTTGTCACAATACCGCGCCTTGAGCTTACTGCAGCAGCAGTTTCTGCCGGAGTAAGTAACTTTCTAAGAGCAGAGCTTGAGCTGAAGATAGATGAAGAGTTTTTCTGGACTGATTCCCAAGTAGTGCTCGGGTACATTAAAAACGATGCTCGGCGCTTTCATGTCTTCGTCGCCAACAGAGTTCAGAAAATCAGAGACTTTACAGATCCAAAACAATGGTTCTACATAGAAACTGATCAGAATCCAGCAGATCATGCTTCTAGAGGTCTCAAGGTGGCAGAACTCATAGATTCAAACTGGCTCAAAGGACCGAGATTTCTGTGGGAACGAGAGCTTGTCACACAACCACATTCCCCAGAGCTTTTAGTAGGAGACCCTGAAGTTAAAGTTTTAGCAACTACTGCCTTAGAGAGTGAGGTTTTTCTTGAGAGGTTCTCTAGGTTCTCAGACTGGGACACAGCAGTTAATGTTGTTGCAAAGATAAAGAGACTTACTAAAAGAGACAAATCAAAGCCCATTAGTGTTGAGGCGAGACAAGCAGCTTCTTCAGCGCTTATTCAGACAACACAGAGACAAGCTTTTGAACAAAGAGATTTAGGGAAGAAAGGTGAACGTGTGAACCAGTTATCTTTTCTTGAGCGTCCGGTTCAGAAGCTAGTGGTACTAGTGCAAAATGAGTCCACTTAAGTAAAAGGTTTCTGAGATGTGAAACAAGGATATGGTTCCAAGGTTAATGTTTTTGGAAAATTACAAGTTTTATTTTGTGTGTAAAATTAACCTTTGTAATTTTGGTGGCAGTGTAGCTGTCGCAGTAAAGAATGTTTTTCTTTTACTGTTTGTTTGTTTATATATATTGTAATACCCATCTAAGAGTTGATTTACACCTTTGTTACGTTACTGCTGCCATCTAGTGGACGGCAAATGACATGCAACCCAGTGGTAGAAGAGAGCGTGTAAACTAGCATACAGTGCTCACGTGCTCAGTTAGCAGAGAGAGAAGCTCAGAAGCTGCAGACTCGGGCACAGAGAGAAGAAGCTCCAAAAGCCCTGAGTAAAACTAAAGGAAATGGACTCTAACCACTCCTAAGTGTTTGGACAGAAGGCGCACACGGTATGTAATGTGTATTTGTGAGAATGTGGAGGTATTATTTTTGGTTGTGATAAATTTCAAAATGTATTTTTTGTTTTGTTCTTTCACCGTAGTTTTTCACGGTGGTTGGTCGGAGGTCCAGCTAAGAAAATGTGCTTGCTGTGACAAAATAAATCCTGGCTAAACATCAGTTGGAGCGTGGCTTTATCTGTTTCAAACAAAAAACCTTTGGGAGCAGTTATAACCCTAAAATTTTCTTTTGTGGTGCCTTAATAAAAATATCCTTCAGTGACTTTTGAGTATAAAAACATCTTGTGGTCATGAGAGCAGGACAGTCAAGTAAAATGTGCTTTATTGATTAAAAAAAAAAACCCTCCACAAAACTGACAAGATGGTGAGGCTTCACCTTTTGAGAAAAAGCTGTGTGTAAGCCTTGAGTGGCCAATACGGCATCTACCTCATCATGTCGGTTTTGAAAGTGATGCAAGTGTCTGTGGCTTATGGCAGGTTTAATATCATGCAGTTTATTTGCAGTAAATTTGTCCCATTCAGTCTGCCACTTCTTTAAAATATAGGAGGTTATTAGAGGCCTGAGGTCTGAGGCTGGGATCTGGCATTGAGTGGCTTCTTGTGTAAGGGCCCTCTTGGCAGCATTGTCTGCCTGCTCGTTACCTGACAGGCCAACATGGCTGGGGACCCAACAGAAGATATTAAAATTATGTTTCTGTAAAAAAATCTAGTTTCTCTAAAATCCAGACAATAATGGGGTGATCAGTCTTTAAAAACCCAAGTGCCTGAAGACAGGATCTGGAGTCAGTAAAAATTAAGGAGCTCCGTTGTTTGGTTCTCTCAATGTGTTCCAATGCTAGAAGCAAAGCACGAGTCTCTGCTGTAAAAACTGAACATTGTTTGGGAATCCGCAAACCATGCTGATTGTGCCTGGTGACATTTGCAGCAGAGACTGAGCCATCTACTTTAGATCCATCCCAGTATATGGAAATATGGTGAGGAAAATGGCATTTTATGTCCAAAATCTGCTGCTGGTCCACATTTGGATTAGTGTCTTTCTTTTTGCTTTGGCTCAGATCCAGAATGATACTGGGTTTCCTCAAACTCCATGGAGGAATGGGACAAAACTTTGTCTGTGTTACATTGCTCATATCAGGGTTTAATTTTACCAGGTGAGGTTCAATACGGAGTCCAAAAGGAGTGATGCTCTTAGGTCTGACCTTATACATCTGCAAAAATTGAGCGTGAAAAACTGTAGAGCAGGCTGGATTTTTATGGTCAGCTTTAAGTTTAACCATATACTGGACAGCCAATTTCAGGCGCCAGTTTTGAAGTGAAGGTTTGTTTACTTCAACATACAAACTTTTAACAGGAGAGGTTCTGAAAGCCCCCAAGGCAAGCCTTAGCCCTTGGTAATGGACAGTTTCCAGCGTCCTGATGTATGTTTTCCTTGCTGATCCATAAACTATGCTCCCATACTCTAACCGAGATCTTACAATTGCTCTATAGAGACGCAGCAGCACAGTAGAGTCCGCACCCCATTTAGTTTTTGCCAAAACTTTAATAATATCAAGGGCTTTAAAACATCTGATTCATAGAAATTTTATATGTGGAATAAAAGACAGCTTATTATCAAAAATAAGTCCAAGGAATATGGTTTCTTTTACCACCTTGACAGCTTCTCCATCTATGAAAAGCTCAGGGTCGAGGTGAAGAGACCGCAACAGGCAAAAGTGCATTAGTTAGTTAGTTAGGCCCATCGCTCCTCCTGGAGCATAGGCCGCCGACAACAGTCAGCCAGAGTGCTCTGTCCTGGGCTGCTCTCTCCAGCTGTCTCCAGGTCTTTCCCATCTTCTTGATGTCAGCATCAAGGTCTTGTCGCCAGGTGTTTCTTGGCCTTCCTCTCTTCCGCTTCCCTTGGGGGTTCCACTTGAGTGCTTGCCTTGTGGTGTTACTGGTTGGCTTCCTCAGGGTGTGCCCAATCCATCCCCATCTTCTACGCCAGATCTTGTCCTCAGCTGGCAGCTGGTTGGTGCGCTGACACAGGTCTACATTGCTGATGGTGTCGGGCCAGCGTATGTGGAGGATCCTTCTCAGGCAGCTGTTGATGAACATCTGCTCCTGATTGTGGTCTTCGTTGTCCTCCATGTCTCTGCTCCATACAGTAGGACTGACTTCACATTAGAGTTGAACAGCCGGACCTTTGTGCGTGTTGACACCACCTTGGAGCTCCAGATGTTCCTCAGCTGCAAGTATGCTGCCCTCGCCTTGCCGATTCTTGCTCTGACGTCTGCGTCTGTGCCGCCCTGCTTGTCAATGACGTTGCCCAGGTATATGAAGGCCTCTACCTCTTCCAGCTCACTCCCGTGCAGTGTAACTGGGTCCTCATTTGCTGTGTTGATCTTGAGGATCTTGGTCTTGCCCTCGTGGATCTTGAGGCCAACTTGTGCTGAGGTGGCTGCCAACTCTGTTGTCTTGTCCTGCATCTGCTGGTGGCTGGGGGAGTGCAGGGCCAGGTCGTCTGCAAAGTCCAGATCATCTAGCTGGTCAAACAGTGTCCACTAGATTCCGTTTCTTCTGTCTGCTGTTGACGTCTTCATGGTCCAGTCGATCGCCAGGAGGAAGAGGAAAGGTGACAGGAGGCAGCCTTGTCTAACTCTGGTCTTTACCCTGAAGCTGTCTGTTAGCTGTCCTTCATGGACTACTCGACAGGTCATCCCTTCATAGGAGTTCTTGATCAAGTTGACCAGTTTGGTTGGCACTCCGTAGTGGCAAAGCAGCTTCCAGAGGGTTTCGCGGTCCATGCTGTCGAAAGCCTTCTCGTAGTCAACGAAGTTGATGTACAGCAAGGAGTTACACTCTAAAGACTGCTCGACGACGATGCGCAAGGTAGCGATCTGGTCAATGCATGATATGTTCTGGCGGAAGCCGGCCTGCTGGTCTCGGAGGAGGGGGTCAACGGCACCTTTCATTGTCTCAAGTAGGATCCTGCTGAAGACCTTCCCTGGCACTGACAGAAGCATTATTCCTCTGTAGTTGGCACAGTTGCTGAGGTCTCCTTTCTTGAGTAGCTTGATGAGGTAGCCCTCCTTCCAGTCTGCTGGTACTTCTTTTCCTTCCCATATTTTCTCAAAGACAGGGTACAGCATCTCTATGGTTGTCTCCAGGTCTGCCTTGAGTGCTTCTGCAGGGATGTTGTCAGGTCCTGCTGCCTTGCCATTCCTCAGTAGCTTGATGGCTTTCCTAATCTCCTCCCTCGTCGGCTTCTCACAGTTGATGTCCAGGTCAATGTCAGCAGGGTCGATGTTCGGGGGATTCGGAGGGACAGGTCTGTTCAGGACCTCTTCAAAATGCTCTGCCCATCTATGCAGTTGTCGCTCTGTTTCCAGGACGGTGTTTCCTTCCTTGTCCATGACTGGTCGCTCGGGCCTGCTGTACTTCCCTGACAGTTTCTTGGTGGTGTCGTACAGCTGTTTCATGTTGTTACTGGCTGCTGCTTCCTCAGCCTCCTCTGCCAGGCTGTCGATGTACTTGCGCTTGATTGCTCTTGCGCTACTCTTCACTTCTCTGTTGGCTTCTGTGAAGTCTTCTTGTGCCTTGGCCTTTGCTGCTCTTGTTCGGTTGTTGTTTACTGCTGCCTTCTTCTGCTTTCTCTCCTGGATCTTGCGTAGAGTGTCTGCCGATATCCACTCCTTCTGTTGTTGTCTCTTGGGGCCTTCTACTTCCTGACAGGTTGACACAAGTATCTCCTTCACTTTCTGCCACTGGTTCTGGGTGGTGACCTCTTCTTCAAGCAGCTCTTGTAGCACTTGGTACTTGTTGGTGAGAGACAGTCTGAATTCTTCTCTGGTCTTGGTATCTTTCAGCATGCTGACGTTGTACTTCAGCCTGTTCGTTGTTGCCCCCATCCAGTTCTTCTTCAGCTTCAGCTTCAGCCTGGCTACCAGCAGGTGGTGGTCAGACATCTGATCCTCTTCTCACCCTTATATCCTGTAGGGACCTCCTAAATTTCTTGGACATGCAGATGTGGTCAATCTGGTTCTCAGTCACTAAGTCCGGTGATACCCAGGTGGCCTTATGTACTCTTCTATGGGGGAAAGTGCTGCCACCGATGACTGGGTTGTTCATTGCACAGAAGTCTGCAAATCTCTCGCCGTTCTCGTTCATCATTCCCAGTCCGTGTCTTCCCATCACTTCCACATTTCTGGTGTTGTCTTGTCCGATCTTGGCATTGAGGTCACCCATGAGGATGTTGACGTCTTTCTCTGGGTACTTGGCCATGACGTTTTGCAGTCTGTCGTAAAATCGGTCCTTGACTTCTTCATAACTGTCATTGGTTGGGGCGTAGCACTGGATAACGTTCATCTTGATCTTCTTCTTCTTCGTTCTGAAGGATGCTGCAATTATTCTTGATCCATGTGCTCCCCATCCAATCAGAGCTCACTGTGCAGGTCCTGACAACATGAGTGCCTTCTGTGTGTGGAGCGTTGTCTTCTTCGTGGCCGGAATACAGCAACATCTCTCCGGTGAGCAGTCTTCTTTGTCCTGACTGTGTCCAACGGGTCTCGCTGATTCCAAGCAGTGTGAGGTTGTAGCTCTTCATCTCTGCAGCTACTTGTGCTGTTTTCCCCGTCTCATACAATGGTCCTCACATTCCATGTTCTGACGTTGATGGTCCTAGTCGATAGAAGGGGGGTCGGCCTTGTAGCTTCCGTAGACTCACGGCTTTCACTACACAGCGTCATATGTCCTCTTGATGAGGGCCCTTCCTCTCCCAGGGCAGTAGTTTCTTGGTCTGTTGTTGGCGTTTCTGTATCATCCAGAGTTTTTACGGGGTGGGGTTGCTAGCCCCACGCCCAACCCTCCTCCTTTCTCATCCGGGCTTGGGACCGGCCATGGCGGAGTTCCAAAAGTGCATGCAGACAGTTTTTGTTTTTGAAAATTTAAAACCATTACTGACTGACCACCTATTAATCTTGTTTATGCACAGCTGTAGTTGCTTTTCGATTGTGCTCATGTCTTTCCCCCTGTAGCAAATACAGAGGTCATCTACGTAAAGACTACAAAAGGTATTTGGTCTAAGAGCACCAACTACACTATTAATCTTAATGCTAAAAAGAGTAACCGAGAGGATGCTTCCCTGAGGGACTCCCTGTTCTTGCACATGGGGCTCTGAAAGGGTATCTCCTACTCAGACTCTGAAGTGTCTATTGGACAAAAAGTTTGAAATGAAAAAGGACAAATGTCCCCTAAAACCCATGCCATGTAGGTCTCTTAAAATACCATATTTCCATGTTGTGTCATATGCGTTTTCTAAATCAAAAAATACAGCAACTACATGTTCTTTTCTAATAAAACCATCACGTATATAGGCCTCTAATCTGATAAGGTGGTCTAAAGTGCTTTTACCACTTCTGAAGCCACACTGGTAATCAGTTCAAAGGCCTTCAGACTCAAGCACCCACACAAGGCGATTGTTTACCATTCTTTCCATGGTTTTACAGAGGCAACTTGTCAGAGCTATTGGACGGTAGTTGTTGGTATCAGTATGATCTTTCCCAGGTTTTGGAACAGGTATAACTGCTGCTTCTTTCCAGCTTTCAGGAATACTGCCTGACTTCCAGATGTTATTGAAAACCATCAAGAGGATGGATGGTGCACTGGAGGGTAAGTGTTTTAAAAACTGATAATGAATTTTATCTGGCTCCACAGCAGTGTCATGAGAATTCCTTACTGAGAAAGAAAGTTCTTCCATAGTGAAATCTTGGTTGTATGGTTCTGAGTTATCTGAAGAAAAGTTTATTTTTTTTCTGTTCTTCTTGTGCTTGTATGATTTGGAACTCAAGACGATAGTTTCCAATAGATGAATTCTTCTCAAACGATTATGGTAGTTGATTAGCTATCTCATATTTTGTCGTCAGCAGATTACCCTAATGATTAATATGCTGTATTTGAAGTCCATTCTCCTTACCCTTCATCTTTCTAATTAAATCCCAGATCTTTTTGGTAGATGTGTTGGATGTGAGGCTTGATACAAATTCCCTCCAGCTCTGTCTCTTTGCTTCACTGATGATCCTGCATGCTTTAGCTCGACATATTTTAAATCTGATCAGGTTTTCTGTTGTTGGATGTTTATTGAACATCCTCTCTGCTTTTTTCCTTGCCTCAATGGCCTTTTTACAGTCATCATTGAACCATGGGTTGGACCTACGATGTGGCTTTGCTGATGTTTTTGGAACAGTCTTATCTGCAACTGTAATTAAAGTTTGAGCAAAGCTCTGGACAGAGTGACAGTGTGGTAGAGGTTTTTGGCTGAGTTTCTCTTTGCACAGAGAAACAAAGGAAGACCAGTTTGCTTTTTTGAGTTGCCATCGCAGAGTTCTTGACTGCACATCCACTTCTGTAGACGTCAATATTAGTGGAAAGTGGTCACTTCCACAATGATCATCCAAGACCCGCCACAAGAATTCAAGCACAAGCTCAGGATCACATATAGACAGGTCAATTGCAGTATAGGTTCCGTGTCCTGGGTGGAGGTATGTGTGAGACCCATTGTTCCAAAGACATAGATCATTTTTAGCAATAAAATCCCCCAGTACCTTTCCTTTTGCATTTGAGCAAATTCCTCCCCACAGAGGATTATGACCATTAAAATCACCCATAAGGATGTATGGGGATGGCAACTGATTATGAAGGGCATCAAGATTTTCCGGTGTCACAATCATATCTGGTGGTATATAGACAGAGCATAAGGTTATTGCTTTATGCAAAGTTAGATGAACTGCCACTGCTTGTAAGTTGGAGACTAAAGCCAAGTGGCTGTGAATTAGGTCATTCCTTATTAAAATTGTTGAACCAACAGATGGATGATGCACATTTGGACCATATGTATTATACGTACATAGTATAATGTTTCAGGGACATGGGGTTGGTTGATAGCAGATGAGTTTCTTGAAGGCAAAAAGCAAGGGGATTAAAACTAGCAGCTAAACGCTGCACTTCAGAGAAATTGGCCTTAAAGCCACAACAGTTCCACTGGATAATGTGGCTACCCACCATCAGGTAGGTAAAACAAAAGCACGCTCCTTATGCTTGCTTTTGGGGGAGGGGCTGCGACTACAGCAAGTCGTGACTTCAGACATTTCTGCATCTTCTGGATTCCCATTCTTTTGCAATTTATTTTCTTGGCTTGATTTTGCCTGAGTAGAGGAGCTGGATTTTTTTCTTTTCTTTTGATGATTGGTTTTGTTCTGCGGACTTGCTTAGACTTTGACTTAAGGGTTGACTTATTGTAGTCAGGCTTTGAGTGCTTGTTTTACTTTTAACTGGGACTTCGGAATTTTTAATACTACTAAATAATGAGGGCTTATCTTTAGTTAACCAGGTCAGATCTGTCTGACACTCAGCAGGCTGCATCTTAGGTTTCACAACAGAGAAGAAAGTCTGCTGGAATTTACCAGTTTACATGCCTCAGGGTAGCTAATTTTCTTAGTACATTTGACAGTCTGAATTTCTTTTTCCTTGATCCAACAAGGACATTCCTTTGATGATGCTGCATGATCGCCTAAACAGTTACTACATTTGGGAAGTGTTGTACAGGCCAACTCATGCCTTTCCTCTCCACATTGGCAGCAGACTGGTTTATTCCTACATCCTGCAGAGCTATGGCCAAACATTTGGCAGTTGAAACATCTCAACAGGTTTGGAATAAAGGTATCAACAGTTACACTCAGATATCCTATTTGGATTCTTTCTGGGAGTCGATGCCAGTTGAACGTCAGAATGTAAGCGCCAGTTTTTACTGTTCGGTCATCTTTTTTAATGGTTATCCTCTTCACATGCGTTACTCCTTGTTGTTGCAGTTCTGAGACTATTCCATGCCGTGGAGTTCTCTAGGTACGAATTACTCCTTTGCAGCTGTTTAGAGAAGGGTGAGGAAAAGCCTTCATTGGAACACCAGCCAGCACATTACAACGCAATAAATTTTCAGAATGGGATTTCTTTAAGCATTCCACCAAAATATGGCCAGACCTCAGTTTTTTAACATCCTTAACTGACCCTGCAATACATGGAATTCCTTTATGTACAGCAAAAGGGGACAGCTTAGAAAGAGGCATATTTGATGAGAACGATTCTAAAACAATAAGCCTCGGCCAATTATCACCATTTGAAAGAGCCATCCTGCTAATTCCTGGGTCATCCACATCATCTTCCAACATTCGTTTTTTAGGGGTTTGTTTAGTAGCCATATTTTATAGAGTATGATTCATCATCCCTGCTCCCCACCATTCTTAGAGCCCTACAAGGGGATGCACAGAGCCGCGGACTTCCTGCAGGTTATGCACCAGGGATACAGAGATGGTATACTCGAGCAATAAAGCACAAAAGTGCAAATTACTCGATTGACCCTCTGCCATAGGCTTCTGGGATTAGGAGATGCTATACTGACAAAAAACATCACAGAGTAGACCTTGACAAGCCGATTGATTGGACCGGGCCCTTCCAACCTCCTGTCTAAGTGAAGTAGGAGCCAAAGCACTGTGTTGGACTTGTGAAAGCCGCAGCAAGACACACTCCTCAAGAACCAGGATCTCTTCCTCCACTGACACGGGTTGCAACTCACGGCAAACAGGTTGCCCCATTTGTCACCTCATATGATCAGCAAGGGGGTGCTTGGAACCACTTTAACCCTTGGTCCCCTTAGGGGATTATAACGCACAAAGTTGTGGGAGAATTTTACTGTAACCCTGGTAAGGGAGGTTAACAGGTACTAGCCCTTGCCCAAGGGGAGTATCAGCGATATATATATATATATATATATATATATATATATATATATATATATATATATATACTGTATATATTTAAGAGGCACTCCATCATCCTCCTAATCCAACAGACCCCCTCGCCCGGATGCAGTTTAACGTCATACCCAGGACGAGACAGGTGGAGGGAGTTAGAACAAAGGGAGGGAGGGATGGAGCCTTGGCAGAAGTATGCGCTCTCTAAGTGCCCTCTAGTTTTTTTATGCTGTGCTTTCCCGCAGGATTGATGATCACTGTTTGACAGAAGGGTGAGAAGAAGGGGTGTTTTTCTTCATTTACATAGTCATTAGTGGGAGGAACTGAGGTGGAGTAAAGAGATGACTTTTTACGTGAGGCAGGATGTATAAAGAAAAGGAGTGGAGAATTGGGTGTGCGCAGAGTTTTAGAAATCTGAAAATTTTTGTGCGCATGTACTTTTCAAACTTTGTGAGTACGCCATCTTTCAGTATGAAAGCTGCACAGTCCTTTATACATGAGGCCCCTGGTGAGGAGCTCAGTCATCTGGGAGAGGCTCAGAGTACAGCCGCTGCTCCTCAACATCAAAAGGAACCAGTTAAGGAGGATTGGCCATCCGATTAGGATGCCTCCTGGACACCTCCCACTTGAGGTGTTTTGAGCACATCCCACTGAGGGGAGACCCCGGAGCAGACCCAAGACACGCTGGACAGATTACAGTGGTGTGAAAAAGTGTTTTTCCCCTTCCTGATTTCTCTTTTTTTTTTGTATGTTTGTCACACTTAAATGTTTCCGATCATCAAACAAATTTAAATATTAGATAAAGATAACACATGTAAACACAAAATGAAGTTTTCAAATTGTGTTTATTATTAAGGAGGGAAAAATCCAAACCTACATGGCCCTGTGTGAAAAGTGACCCCCCCCCCCCCCGTTAAAACATAGATTAACTGGTTTATCACATCTTTGGAAAGCCGAGGTCAATTTCTCTAGCCACACCCAGGCCTGATTACTGCCACACCTGTTCTCAATCAAGAAATCTCTTAAATAGGACCTGCCTGACAAAGTGTAGTAGACCAAAAGATCCTCAAAAGCTAGACATCATGCTGCAATCCAAAGAAATTCAGGAACAAATGAAAAACAAAGTAATTGGGCTCTATCAGTCTGGAAAAGGTTAAAAAGCCATTTCTAAAGCTTTGGGACTCCAGCAAACCACAGTGAGAGCCATTATCCACAAATGGTGCAAACATGGAACAGCGGTGAAACTTCCCAGGAGTGGCCGGCCGACCAAAATTACCCCAAGAGCGCAGCGAAGACTCATCCAAGAGGTCACAAAAGACTCCACAACAATATCCAAAGAACTGCAGGCCTCATTTGCCTCAATTAAGGTCAGTGTTCATGACTCCACCATAAGAAAGAGACTGGGCAAAAATGGCCTGCATGGCAGACTTCCAAGATGAAAACCACTGCTGAGTAAAAAGAACAAAGGCTCATCTCAGTTTTTCCAGAAAACATCTTGATGATCCCCACGACTTTTGGGAAAATACTCTTTGGACTGACAAGACAAAAGCTGAACTTTTCGAAAGGTGTGTGTCCCATTACATCTGGCGTAAAAGAAACACAGCATTCCAGAAAAGGAACATCATACCATCAGTAAAATATGGTGGCGGTAGTGTGATGGTCTGAGACTGTTTTGCTGCTTCAGGACCTGGAAGACTTGCTGTGGTGAATGGAACCATGAATTCTGCTGTCTACCAAAAAATCCTGAAGGAGAAAGTCCAGCCATCTGTTTGTGACTTCAAGCTGAAGTGCACTTGGGTTCTGCAGCAAGAATGAATGGCTTAAGAAAAACAAAATGAAGATTTTGGAGTGGCCTAGTCAAAGTCCTGATCTGAATCCAATTGTCATGCTGTGGCATGACCTTAAAAAGGCGGTTCTTGCTCAAGCGCTAAAATGTGGCTGAATTACAACAATTCTGTAAAGATGAGTGGGCCAAAATTCCTGCACAGTGCTGTAAAATACTCATTGCCAGTTATCGCAAACGCTTGATTGCAGTTGTCGCCGCTAAGGGTGACCCAACCAGTTATTAGGTTTAGGGGGCAATCACTTTTTCACACCAGGCCATGTAGGTTTGGATTTTTTTTACCCTGAATAATAAACACCTTCATTTAAAAACTGCATTTTGTGTTTACTTGTATTGTCTTTGTCTAATATTTAAATTTGTTTGATGGCCTGAAACATACATACAAAAAAATGAGAAATCAGAAAGGGGGCAAACACTTTTTCACACCACTGTACGTCTCCCAGTTGGCCTTGGGACCCGGATCTCCGAAAAAGCAGTACAAGATGGATGGAGGAATACTAGTGTCTCTGAATCGATACATTATCACGACCATAAAGTATTGCACCACACCTGTCTTTCCACTTTATAATTTGTTAGATAGGCTTGACAGTAAACATGACACTTAACATGTTCCTTTTTTACTTCAATTTACGTCTAGATATAGTGCGCCATGCCATCCTAAATCAGTGTCCAAAAAAAAAAAAAATCTTCCAAAAAGGATACATCTTGGCATTGTCACTCGAAGCTCCTCTAGCAAGCCTTCCTTACAGAAGAAAATAAGAATTTCACATGTGCTCACGTGTGAACAATACTAAAATGTTCAAAAACCATGTTTCCCCATCTCCATTAATATGGGAAAGATGTGCATCACATGTTTTTGGACATATCAAGCTTGTATTTTTCTGTAAGGGCTCTTTCTCTCAACATTTTAAGATTTGTTGACATCCCTCCAGATGTACTTAAACCAATTTCCAGATCACAGACAAGACAGAAGAGTAGACAGAAAAAAGAAAATCAAAGAGCCCACATTTACTCTCTGCCTGGAGGGCCAGCCATATTTGCGGACACCATCCAAGAATAAGGAGAATGCAGTTGAGTCCCCGTTGTTGGTTGCTGCATCAACATACAGGACCTATGGTAAACGGATCAGGAAGACAGAATTCCTCATCATTTCATCCCACACCAAGATATTTGTCTTAATTTTTTTTTTTAGTTTGTGATGAAAATTATATAAATAAAGCATATGATATTTTTTTTTTACAAATAATTCAATCATTGTACAATAAAAACTGTCCTATAAAACAATACAGTGACAGACAACAAAACAAAAATATTCCTTGGGTCACCAAGGGGTTACTAAATGCATGTAAAAAGAAGAATACATTATATAAACAATTCATTAAGTGCAGAATGGAAGAGGCTGAGATCAAATATAAAAGATATAGAAACAAGCTTACTAATATAATGAGGACTTGTAAGAAAGAATACTACAACAGAATATTAGAAGATAATAAAAATAACTTAAGAGGAATATGGCAAGTACTCAATGGGATTATTAGTAACCGACTTAAGAATGCTAATTATCCAGAATATTTTAATGAAAATGACAATTTGATAAATAATATGGAGGATGTGGTCAGTGGTTTCAATAATTTTTTTGTAAACGCTGGTCCTGAATTAGCAAAATCAATAGTGACACCAGAAACAAACAACAGTGGTTCTGTAAATGAAATAGAAGATAGAAATCCAAACACAGTCTTTTTGGGTGCAGTTACTGAAAAGGAAATTATCGAGACTGTGAGTAAATTTAAGAACAAAAAATCAACTGACTGGAATGAAATTGACATGACAATAATGAAAAAAATAATTGAAGGAATTGTTAAACCACTCACCCACATCTGCAACCTGTCGTTCCAAACTGGTAAATTTCCAAACAAAATGAAAATAGCAAAAGTAATACCACTATACAAAACAGGAGACAGTCATTATTTCACAAATTACAGGCCAGTCTCTTTACTCTCACAATTCTCCAAAATACTTGAAAAAACCTTCACTAAGAGACTGGATGATTTCATTGAAAAACACAACCTCCTTACAGACAGCCAGTATGGTTTTAGAGCAGATAAATCTACATCTTTGGCACTGATCGAACTTACAGAAGAAATTACTAGTTGTATAGATAAAAAAAAAAGTTTGCTGTAGGAGTATTTATAGATTTAAAGAAAGCTTTTGACACCATTGACCACAGAATTCTACTGAGGAACTTGGAAAGGTATGGGATAAGAAGGGTTGGACTGAGTTGGGTGGAAAGTTATTTAAGTAACAGACAACAATTTGTACAAATTGGTGAGCACAAATCACCCTTCATGGACATCACTTGTGGTGTGCCCCAGGGGTCAGTTTTGGGACCCAAACTCTTTATCTTGTATATAAATGACATATGCCAAGTATCAAAAATTCTGAAATTTATTTTGTTTGCAGATGACACAAATATCCTTTGCACTGGTGAGAATTTGCAGCAGGTTTTAGAGGTGGTCACAACTGAAATGAAAAGGTTAATGCAGTGGTTCAACAAAAATAAATTATCTCTAAATCTGAAAAAAACAAAGATTATGTTGTTTGGAAATTATAAAATAAATCATGAAATAATGGTAACGATAGATGATACCAGAATAGAAACAGTACAGGAAAATAAGTTTCTGGGGGTGACACTAGACAATAAAATCTGCTGGAAACCTCACATCAGTCACATCCGGGCCAAGTTGGCAAAATGTATAGGGATACTGGGGAAGACAAGATACATCTTGAACTATAAATCATTGTTCTTACTATACAATTCACTGTTTCTACCTTATCTTAACTACTGTGTAGAAGTCTGGGGAAACATCTACAAGACCAACCTACAGCCAATATGCACATTACAAAAAAAGCTATAAGGATGATAAATAATGTAGGATATAGAGACCATACCAATTTGTTGTTTTTAAAGTCACATGTCATAAAGTTCATGGATTTAGTTAAATTTAAGTCAGCACAAGTCATGTACAGGGCAATTAATAATCAACTCCCAACTAATATACAAAAAATATTCAAAAAAGAGACAATGATTATAATTTGAGAGGAGACTTAAACTTTACAAAACCTAAGATACAAACTACTAAGAAAAGTATGTGCATATCTGTCTGTGGGGTGGATTTGTGGAACAGTCTGGAGCTGGAACTGAAACTATGTACAAACAGAAATCAACTCAAAAATAGGTATAAACATTATTTGCTGAAAGAATATATGTTAGAAGGGTAGTATTTATATGTACGATTCACTATGCTCACTCTGGGACACTATGGGATGGTGGGTGGGACAGTGCTGTGTATGCAGTATCTGCGTTTGTTTTTGGGCTGGTTTTGATATGTGGACTCTATGTATTTTGGGATGGATGGGTGTTAATGTTGATATGTACAAAATATAGTTAATTGTTTACTTGGGGTCTTAAATGTGGTAAATTGTATATATTCATACCTGCCAACTTTTAAAACCTGAAAAGCCTAATAGCTAGCCGGGGTCCAGGGGCCGCAGGCCCCAGTAGGTCCAGGACAAAGTCCTGGTGGGGGGTTCAGGGGGTCAAAGCCCCCCGACGTCAAACAACTATTAGCATTAAATTAAGTTAAAATGTGGCTAACAACCTCATATTTCTTCAACAATCATGTTTCTATTTTCCTTAAATTGTCAATGCAGATATGCTGATGGAAAAGATCAAGGACAAACTCTGTGGTAATATTCTCTTAGTACATAATCATGCATTTAACAAATGTTGATAAATGACATTTCTCTTGACCCTTTCCCTCAGCAAATGTGAAATTTTCACCCTTTCTTGAGCGAATAATAATTCCTGGAAATGCTTTGGAGTATTCCTCATGAAAAGACTGTAATTTTCGTTTGGGTTTCACGTTCATTTGTGATTTTTCTCCGGCAGATTCCATGATGAAAACATATACAATGCTGACCTAATTCCTTCGCGACTCCGCCGAGCCCCACCGCTGTAACTGGGCTCTGATTCCGGCTCTTATCCGGCTGGGGCCCCGGTGGTCCTCCACTGGTCTCCGTCTCTTACCACCGCTGTACTCTGATCCGGCTCCCGTCCGACTGTTGCCTCGGTTAGTTCCTCCGGCAAGCCCCAATCACCGGGGACAGAGTCGCTTCTTTGTGTCGGTGTTAGGTGCTACGACTAGCTTTGGCGTTAGCTATAGCGATAGCATTAGCTTAGCAAACGCTTCAGGTAAAGCGTAGCAGCGAGACACGAAAAGAAACGCTACTCAGTTTACTCACAGAGCCCGGTGAAAGGCGAATAAAGGGGTATTTCTACTTCAAAAGCTGGTTCAACCAAGGTGGAAATTCAGCCTGTGCGTGTGCGTCACAAATGTTGATCCGATATTCGCTGTTGGTTTGTTATTTTAGTGGCAAAATCAGCAACTTTGTCTCAGCACTGAAAAAGTGTGACCATCCCGGCCGCCATCACGTGTCGCTATGTTCTAAATTTAGATGCGATTCCTAGCGATCTCGTGTTTGGAATTGCTTTTGTGTTTTTTTTACGATTTAAAATTTTTGACTGAATTTTTAGTGAAAAAACGTAATTTTGATTAATAAAGCCGTAACCCGGAATGGGGTCTTGAAAACCGTAACCATTACAGCAAAACCGGAGTAGTTGACAGGTATGTATATTTCACATGGGTTGTATTTATGGAAAAGAGGAGCTGGAGTTAATAAGTGTTCACTTCTTCCTTCTCCCTTTCGAGCACTGTATACTGTCACTTTATCGCACTTGTCATTTGTTTTGTTTTGGTTTTTTTCACTTTTTTGTTTGAAATAAAGTATGTATCTATCTATCTAAACCAGAGACTTTGAAATACCTTTCTTGAGAAACCATCAATAGTGCCAAATATCACAATATTAAATCTAAAAAGTGCATATGAAAATATTTAGATACAGAGATGTACTGAAAAATATGGGGGAAGGACATAATGGCAAGCAGAGACACAATCTGACCTGATTAATAGAGGGCATGTGCATGACATCGCATGACGTCACAATCCCGGAAGTTATGGTGTTTAAACAGCACTGAGTAGCAAAAAAAAAAATGTGTGCCACCATTGGTTTGAATCATTTAAATGCAGCAAAAAACACTTAAAATGAAGACAGGCTGGTTTAATCAACTTTTGAGGCAACATGTTTGAAATCTTGTATATGCTCTAATTTTTAAAATTTTAGATATGTTTTTAAATCATTTTTTACAGTATAAGGTCACCCAGAAAGTCTGGTTTTCTTAGTTAGTGTCTAACTGAGCGTAAGCCGAGTTTAGCCTAGCTTCCCAGTGTTGCATAGCGTATATAGTATATATTATCTCTGGGTGTACCAATATGGCGGTGCCCTGGGTGTAGGGGGAGGTGATGCCCCACCTCCTGGGGGTGGCATCACCTGGGGTATAAGAGGCCACAGTGGGAGACATTCAGCCTTTTTGCTGTGGACCTCCAACCTGAGTGGAGAACCTCCTGTTACTCTTATTGTTATTAATAAACGTTGTCAACTGGCACCTTGCCTCCTCCTTTTTTCCAGACGTAACATCTGGCAACGAGGATATACGGCATGGAGAGTGCAGCTACCGCTTCTCGGCCATTCTTGGAGGCTCCGGGTGAGCCACCCGTTCCCTGGGCCAGGTTGATCATCCACACGGTTTCACCCGCCACAGACGGCAGTGTTTATTGTGACGTGGAGTTGGATGGGACTGTGGTTTCGCTGCCTGTGGACACGGGGTCTGCGATCTCCATTTTGAACCGGGCCACAGTGAGAAGATTTTTTCCTGATCACCGGCTGTACAACTGAAATGTGACCTGCTATGGCTACGGTGGAAACACGTTCAACATCATGGGTTCACTGCGGCTCTCTGCGAGGTGCAAATCTTCATCCATGGTCGATGTGGAGTTTGTCGTGTCCACGGAGGGTATGAACTTGATGGGCTGTGATTTATTCCACGGGCTCGGTTTCTCCATAGCCTGCAGGGTCGAGGAGGAATGGTCAGGCTGTGGGTTATGGGACCGACCCTTCTACGAGGGACCAGACGAGGAAGTGTGGGACACAAATCTGCCCGGATCGGATAACGACGGACAGTACCAACACTGGGGAGCGCTGCCACAGGGAGGTTCCGGTGCCAGTGTTCGAGGTACCCTGGACGAGGGACCCGAATGGCACAGTCGGACACCTGGGGAAACAAGTGGAGCCAGTGAGCAGGCACGGCGTTGTTCGGGGCCCGACCGAGTGTCTCTGTTGAACCGGGCACTGCAAATAAGATAAGATAAGATAACCCTTTATTAGTCCCACAATGGGGAAATTCCAGGATTGCAACAGCACAGGGATAGCAACACTCAGAGCAACAATCAGAAGGCAAGAGAAAAAAAAAAAACAAGAGCAGCAAGTATACATATGTACATATAAATATAAATATATATATATATATACATATAGACAAACAGTGCGGAGCACTGTAGCTGGCTGAAATAAATATATGAGTACATAAACACAGTGCGGAGCATTGTAGCTAGGTGGAATAAATATGCAGATATATAAGTACACACAGTATGGAGCATTGTAGCTAGATGGAATAAATATGTAAATATATAAACACACACACAGTGCGGAGCATTGTTGCTAGATGGGATGAAACAGCACAACCGTCTACTTAGTTATCCTACATGGTATGATTATGTACCCATACATATTCTCACCCTCCATAGCGACCGGTATTTTCCTAGTTGTATGCCAGAGGGGACCATTGTATAAGTCTATTGTGTCTTTTGCATTCAAAACTATTAGATTGTCACGTCTTTTTGCTATCTCTGCGAGCAGCCCTGCTTAGGTTGTACAGTCTGACAGCCGTAGGTAGGAAGGACCTGCGAAACCTCTCGGTTGTGCACCTAGGATGATGTAGTCTGCTGCTAAATGAGCTCCTCAGTGCATTCAGTATGTCCTGCATAGGGTGGAACTCGGACTCCAGCAGAGATGATGGTTTAGCCACCGTCCTTCTCTCTCCTATCTCCTCCACTGGGTCAAGGCGCTGCCCCAGGACAGAGCTAGCTTTCTTGATCAGTTTGTTCAGTCTCTTCCTATCGGCTGCCGTAATGCCACTGCCCCAGCAGACCACTCCAAAAGTGATGGCTGATGCCACCACCGTGTCATAGAATGTCTTCAGCAGCGCCCCTTGTACACCAAAAGACCTGAATCTCCTCAGTAGTAATAGCCTGCGCTGTCCCTTCTCGTAGAGTGCGTCAGTATTGTGTGACCAGTCTAGTTTATTGCTCAGATGAACACCCAGGTACTTATAGGATGTCACCATCTCGATGTCTGTTCCCTGTATATTTACTGGTGCTGTGAGGGGTTGTCCTTGCCTGCGGCAGTCCACCACCAGCTCCTTAGTTTTCCTCGCGTTGATCTGGAGGCAGTTCCGATGGCACCAGTCCACGAAGTCCTGGATAAGCCCTCTGTACTCAGCTTCATCTCCATTGGAGATGAGGCCAACTATCGCAGAGTCATCAGAGAACTTCTGTAGATGGCAGTGTGTTGTGTTGTGTGAGAAGTCCGCAGTATAAAGGGTGAACAGGAAGGGAGCCAAAACCGTTCCCTGGGGGGCCCCCGTGCTACCGATGATCGTGTCGGACACACAGTCCCAGGTTCTCACAAACTGAGGCCGGTTCGTGAGGTAGTCCAGGATCCATGATGACAGGTGCTGGTCCACCCCTGCGCACAGCAGCTTGTCCTTCAGGATCATCGGTTGGATGGTGTTGAAAGCACTGGAGAAGTCAAAGAACATGATCCTCACCGCATTCCCAGGCTTCTCCAGGTGGGACAGAGAACGGTGAAGGAGGAAGATCACCGCATCCTCCACCCCAATACCATGCTGGTAGGCGAACTGGAGTGGATCCATCCCTGGTCCCACCAGGGGGCGGAGGTGAGCAAGGAGCAGTCTCTCCAGGGTCTTCATCATGTGGGACGTCAAGGCCACCGGTCTGTAGCTGTTCAGATCTTTGGGGTGGGAAGTCTTTGGTACAGGTACCACACAAGATGTTTTCCACAGCTGTGGTACCCTCCCCAGCTTCAGGCTCAGATTGAAGATGTACTCCACAATCCCACACAGCTGGTCTGCAAAGGACTTGAGGAGCTTTGCGCTGATGCCGTCCGGTCCCGACGCCTTCCTCGCCTTGATCTTCCTCAGCTGCGTCCTCACCTGGGTCTTAGTCAGGGTCAGGTTGAGGGGCTGTGTGTTGGGAGTGGGGGGGTGTTGGGAGTGGGGAGTAGGCAGCAGGACTTGATGTCTTTAGAGGCAGCAGTGGTTGTTGTGCAGTCGAGGGGAAGGGCGGTTGGTCAAACCTATTGAAAAACAGATTCAGATTGTTCGCCCACTCCCTGCCCCCCGTGGCCTGGGGTGAGGTATTCTGGAGCCCAGAGATGGTTTTGAGGTTTCTCCAGACCCCGCTGATGTCGCTCTGTTGCAGCTTGTCCTCCATCTTCTTCCTGAAGCTGTCCTTGCCTTCTCTGATCTTTCTCCTCAGCTCCCTCTGTACGGACTTCAGCATCTCCCTGTTCCCCGACCTGAAGATCCTCTTCTTCTCTCTCAGAAGTGTTTTTATCTCAGGGTTGATCCAGGGTTTGTTGTTTGAGCAACACCGTATGGTCTTGGTGGGAACGGTGTTGTCCACACAGAAGCTGATGTAGTCCGTGATGGTGTGAGTGAGGCCATCGATGTCCTCACCATGTGGATCGCAGAACTGCTCCCAGGCGGTGGTTTCAAAACAGCCCTTTAGAGTGTCCATTGCCTCCTCAGACCATAACTTCACTGTGCGCATGGTCGGAGGTTGTCTGTGCACTAGGGGTTTGTACACCGGCCTGAGATGAACCAAGCTGTGATCCGATCTCCCGAGTGGGGGGAGTTGTAATGAGGTGTACGCCTCCTTAGGGTTTGCGTAGAATAAGTCCAGTGTTTTATTGTCTCTAGTGTGGCATGTGACATACTGGGTAAACGTGGGTAGAATGGGAGACAGTGAAACATGGTTGAAATCGCCTGAGATGAGGAGAAGAGCATCTGAGTGTTCTGTCTGCAGCCTGCCGGTTACTGAATGGATGACGTCACGCGCTGTCCCAGCGTTCGCCGTCGGATTTGCATAAACAACAATGCAGATCACGTGTGAGTATTCCCTCGGGAGATATGTAGGCCGCATGCTAACAGCTAGCAACTCAATGTCTTTGCTGCAGTGTCGTTGTTTAACAGTGATATGTCCCGGTCTGCACCAGCTGTTGTTAACATACATTATCACTCCACCGCCCCTTGCTTTGCCACTGTCTGATGTTCAGTCTGCCTGTATCGCGTGGAAACCCTCCAGCTCAATGTTAGCATCTGCTGCTAGTTCAGATAGCCACGTCTCCGTAAACAAAAGGAGAGAGCATTCCCGGTATATGCTATCGTAGCAGGAGATAGCCGCTAGCTCATCTACCTTTCCCAGTAACGACCGTACATTCCCCATGACAAATGATGGAAGGGAGGGTCTGTACCTTATATTTCTTGTCTTCCGCCTTACTCCAGCCCGGCACCCACGGCATTTTCGCCTCAGTTCTCCCGGTATGTCGAGTTTTTCCGTTAGCACCGGGTGGCGGTTGAGTGCTAGCAGCTCTTCCCTGCTGTACCGTCTCCTGCTATAAACAGTGGCTGCGTCCACCGGCTCGGGAGACATTTGGGACGATCTGTGTGTCAGTGATATAAATGGAGTGAAAACCGGATCAAAAAGAGAGAGGAGGAAAAAAAAAAAGACTCAGAATTGAGCCGCTGTTGCAAAAGGCAGCCGACTCGTGTGGCGCCGGAAGAGATTTTTTTGAATGAAAGAGAGTGGGGCGAGACCGTCGGGCACGAGATCTAAACATGCCCATAAGCAAGTTCCAGGGCAGAACCCGGGCAAGATCAGCGATGTCCTACTATATCGGGATGGATCCCGGTCACACTGCAGCGGATGTATGAAGCCAGTGAGACCTCCCCTGGGTGTTGGTGACGAGGTCTGTCCCAGGGGCTCGGCTCGGCTTGGAAGGGTCTGCAGATCAAGAGAGCAGAGAGACGGTGATGGATGTCTGCGGGTGATGGGAGCCCGCGATGGTGGCTATCTTGTGCTCTTGGATGGTTCCAAAAGACACCCCAACGAGCTGCAGCGTGTGGGAGGAGGAAAACACCGGTGCAGCCCACCTCCGGTAAGGACAAGGCTGAGGTGCTCTGAGAGTGAGCCACCGGACGGATGCTCTAGAGGGGGTTCTTAGTGGGACAATTTGGGGTTCGGGTTACCAGTGTGGGTTTTCTATTATGTGTTGTTGATATTTTGCTCAGTGAGTTAAAAAAATAATAATTATACAGTAAGTGAAGTATCTGGTAACCTGAATGTAATTTCCCTTGTCCTCGAGTGCGTTTTATTGTGTTAAAGCCAGTGTGTGATATGTTAATGGACCAGCACTGTGTGTATTCGTGTTGTTGTTCTGCGGGTGCTGGGGTGGGGGAATGTTAACGGGACCGCCAGGGGTTTATGCACTAATGGTTTAAATGTTCGTTGTTTGAATTATTTATGATTGTATGTTCTTGTGGGGATTAATTTATTTTGGCCCTTTTTCTGTTTACATCTGAGATATGTGACACTTTAACTGGCGACATACGCCACAGGGCCTATTTCAGTTGTGTGAATGGATAGTTTATGTATATGCTTTGTTGTATATTTTTGCTTAGAGTGTGAATCAGGTGTAATTTATTTGGGGGGAGGGCCTGATTTACGTGCTTGTGATTTTCAAAGGGGGAGGGGGTGTTGCATAGTGTATATAGTATATATTATCTCTGGGTGTACCAATATGGCGGTACACTGGGTGTAGGGGGAGGTGACGCCCCACCTCCTAGGGGGGGCATCACCTGGGGTGTAAGAGGCCACAGCAGGAGACATTCAGCTTCTTCGCTGTGGACCTCCATCCTGAGTGTAGAGCCTCCTGTTACTCTTATTGTTATTAATAAACGCTGTCAACTGGCACCTCGCCTCCTCCTTATTTCCAGACGTAACACCCGGCACAGTCAGTAGCACCGACCTGAGGAGGAGACTTTCCTGTCTTTCCATGCCTTCAAAGCACATCTAAAATGGGGAAGAGCTGTTCTGCAATTGACTGTTCAAATAAATTCTGCAAGAAATCTGAGCTATCCTTTTACACACTGCCGAAAACTAAAGAAAGGAGAAGCAAATGGGTTGCTGCAATTGGCAGAAGCAACTGGAATCCATGCACTGAAACATGGCTTTGTTCTTCTCATTTTGTCACAGGTATGTGGATTTGTTTGCTGTAAAGAGGATGGTGATTTATTAGCTTATTAAAGCCATTCACTGGCTGTGTTATACCTGCACAATTAATGAGTAACTGTTAGATGTGAGGAAAAATGTGAAATGATAGCTAGGTTAGCTAACAGTAGCAACATTAAAAAAACATAATAATAATAATAATGATATATACATTGGGGCAAAAAAGTATTTAGTCAGCCACCAATTGTGCACGTTCTCCCACTTAAAAGATGAGAGAGGTCTCCAATTTTCATCATAGGTATACCTCAACTATGAGAGACAAAATGAGAAAAAAAATCCAGAAAATCACATTGAAGGATTTTTAATGAATTAATTGGTAAATTCCTTGGTAAAATAAGTATTTGGTCACCTACAAACAAGCAAGATTTCTGGCTCTCACAGACCTGTAACTTCTTCTTTAACCACTTGCACTCCGGGCAATTTTCCTAAAAATGCCAAAAAATAACGTGCCCAAAGTAAATCAAAAGCTGTTATTCAACCCTTTGCAGCATCTTCATGGGGTTGGTCTCATTTAAAAGAAAACACTTTGAATTTTTTGGCAAAAAAAACATAATCTCTCTGCGTGCTCCGGCCACTGAGTTACAGTCATCTAAACATACTGAACTTGAAGAAAAAAAAATTGGACACTGTTTTTTTGGATACAAATGCTTGTAAATAACACACAGCTGTCCAATCCGGCTGGAAAATGCAACAGAAATGTAGAACCAAGTGTTATCCAGCTGAGATCCAAATTTGGTAACAATACCACAAAAAATGAATATTTTACACAGCTTTGTTCTCAGGCTGTTCCCAGGCGTTTTGGAACTGTGCCAAATTGTGCCAAATGGCACAGTTTGGAAAAACGTCTGTAACTTTTGAATAATTCAATGTAGAAGCTTCATTTTAGGCTCTAATGAAAGGTCACACTCAGGGCTGTGTCTGTGTGTGTGTGTGTGGGCGGGGGGTCGTTCCCGTCCCCCCCCCCCGCTACCAAGGACCAAATTCGGCCCTCTACATGACGGATTACACTCCTTGCATGCTTTCACAGCGCCCCCCCCCCCCCGCTACTGTGTGTGTGTGGGGGGGGGGGGGAACCGTGAACGGACCATGAACGCCCCCCCCCCCACTCGCTACAGAAGAGGGCCATCGCTACATGATGGAATTGACTGATATGCTCCCCCCCGCGGACTGGGGGGCGTTCGGACTGTGCCCCCCCCCGTTCCTCTTCTGCAGCGGGGGGGGGGGGGGCGTTCACGGTCCGAACACGGCAAATGAACCGTTTATCACGGCGCACGTACTTCGTGCGCAGTACAGTTGTAATTTACCGATCGGTCAAAAGTCATTTTTGGATTACAGTTTTCAGGGATAAATAATAATTTAGCTTATAACACCTTACCTCTTCAAAGCAGCAGAGTCGCAGCGAATAGCTCTTCCCCCATTGTCAGACGAACGCGACGCTACTCCGCTCGTGGATCCCGTTTTGGCGAATGATTTACGACTTTTGTCGTCGACCTCCGTCTATTCTGCTGGAATGAGTGCAGGTCCCACTTGTGGGTGTTCTCCATGCTGCTGGGTGAGCCTGGGTCTGTAGTAGATTCGTACAGCGTCCTTTGTTTTCATCTGTTGCAACAGTAAATCTCTCTTCACCCAGCCAGAATTTCTGTGCTTCAATTGGCTCCTACGTTCACAGTAGGCGGGTCCTCCTTCCTAGATTTTCATTCATTGGTTCTTCAAGGTTTCAGAAACCCAATTCAAGGCTCTTATTAGTCGAATGAGAGGTCAATCAGATGAACTAATCTGTTCGCGGCTGTCTCTGCAGTTTTTTTTTGAGTGGCGCTTGGACGCTACTACATCACCATCACCACCATCATGCGTCATGCGACGTCATAGGACGCAGAGACTTGCCCGCCCGCAGAACAACGGAGCGCAAGTGGTTAAGAGGCTCCTCTGTCCTCCACTCGTTACCTGTATTAATGGCACCTGTTTGAACTCATTATCAGTATAAAAGACACCTGTCCACAACCTCAAACAGTCAGACTCAAAACTCCACTATGGCCAAGACCAAAGAGCTGTCAAAGGACACCAGAAACAAAATTGTAGACCTGTACCAGGCTAGGAAGACTGAATCTGCAATAGGTAAGCAGCTTGGTGTGAAGAAATCAACTGTGGGAGCAATTATTAGAAAATGGAAGACATACAAGACCACTGATAATCTCCCTCGATCTGGGGCTCCACGCAAGATCTCACCCCGTGAGGTCAAAATGATCACAAGAACAGTGAGCAAAAATCCCAGAACCACACGGGGGGACCTAGTGAATGACCTGCAGAGAGCTGGGACCAAAGTAACAAAGGCTACATCAGTAACACACTACGCCGCCAGGGACTCAAATCCTGCAGTGCCAGACGTGTCCCCCTGCTTAAGCCAGTACATGTCCAGGCCCGTCTGAAGTTTGCTAGAGAGCATTTGGATGATCCAGAAGAGGATTGGGAGAATGTCATATGGTCAGATGAAACCAAAATAGAACTTTATTGTAAAAACTCAACTTGTCGTGTTTGGGGGAGAAAGAACACCATACCTACTGTGAAGCATGGGGGTGAAAACATCATACTTTGGGGCTGTTTTTCTGCAAAGGGACCAGGACAACTGATCCGTGTAAAGGAAAGAATGAATGGGGCCATGTATCGTGAGATTTTGAGTGAAAACCTCCTTCCATCAGCAAGGGCATTGAAGATGAAACGTGGCTGGGTCTTTCAGCATGACAATGATCCCAAACACACCGCCCGGGCAATGAAGGAGTGGCTTCGTAAGAAGCATTTCAAGGTCCTGGAGTGGCCTAGCCAGTCTCCAGATCTCAACCCCATAGAAAATCTTTGGAGAGAGTTGAAAGTCCGTGTTGCCCAGCGACAGCCCCAAAACATCACTGCTCTAGAGGAGCTCTGCATGGAGGAATGGGCCAAAATACCAGCAACAGTGTGTGAAAACCTTGTGAAGACTTACAGAAAACGTTTGACCTCCGTCATTGCCAACAAAGGGTATATAACAAAGTATTGAGATGAACTTTTGTTATTGACCAAATACTTATTTTACCAAGGAATT
The DNA here is from genome assembly GCA_020510985.1 of Pholidichthys leucotaenia. Classification (NCBI taxonomy): domain Eukaryota; kingdom Metazoa; phylum Chordata; class Actinopteri; order Cichliformes; family Pholidichthyidae; genus Pholidichthys; species Pholidichthys leucotaenia. The sequence goes on along the minus strand of CM035840.1, from coordinate 325,625,949 downwards.
TACCAATTAATTCATTAAAAATCCTTCAATGTGATTTTCTGGATTTTTTTTTCTCCTTTTGTCTCTCATAGTTGAGGTATACCTATGATGAAAATTGGAGACCTCTCTCATCTTTTAAGTGGGAGAACTTGCACAATTGGTGGCTGACTAAATACTTTTTTGCCCCACTGTACATACCTGTCCACAGACAACCAGAATATCCATAGGTGTCTTCGTTACTTTAATTTCACCTACAAATCCTTCCTTGAAGTATGACCAAGCATCCAGGCTTTTAATTGCTTTCAGGCTTTGCTTTGTATATTTTCCTGGTATCGAAATTAAGTACATATAAATATCAGGAAACCCAATTTCTGGTCACATGTGGATATTAGCAGACCACTGATTCTTTTGAAAGCTATGACGGTCGCTGTCGAGTCCAACTGCCTTCAGTTTGAGCATAGAATCATTTGTATCCCTCTACGTGTCGGCGTTTTTACTGCTACACATAGCCATCTTTGATTTGTTTTGCCACTCAATCCAGAAGGAGGGGGGCATGGCTGTAAGCGAAGTGATGTCATTGCATGCCCTCCATTTATGGTTTGTGTCTACATGTACCAAGGGCAATGGTGCAGGAACACTGTAGCTTCTGTGTTCAACAAATCCAAGTTGAGTCATCCTGGCCAAAACTCCTGCTCCATCCATTCGTTGCATAGAAGCCTTCAGCCTGTCCCACTGCACGCGACAGTCCCTGGCTAACAGCTCACCTTTTACCAGTCTATTCCCGGCATGGGGCATTCTTGACTTTATGGACCTCACAACACGACCCAGTTCTCCATCTGACATTTTAGAGTAGCATCCACGAACACAGAGGCCATGTCCAGCGTCCTTCTTAAGACACCACACAATTTAGCTAAATATTTTAGTGGAAGTGTGGTGGAAAGGAGACTTTTAATATCATCAGGATCAGACGTGGCCATCCCAGATTTCCTGCAAGTGCAGTTACAATATCTGTCTCATTAACTGATGCCTCCTCAGTAGACTGATGCAAGCTAAGGATGTTGATCACCTCATTAAGACTGTTCATGAGTTCTGATGGGATGCTAAAGTGATGTGATGCCATTGTTAACAAGGAAGGTTCTTGCCTAGTAACAACCAAGGGGTAATCCAAATTTGAAGAACCAGGCGTAATCCTGTTTGAATTCTTTGAAAGATTTCTTCCCGTACTTGTTCCTGCAGACACAGACATCACATTGCCAAGTCAGCACAAAATAACTAATCAAATTTCATTACATTGCATACTGGCTACTCAGCCACAAGGGGAAGCACACAACCAGTCAAATGGGTGGGGCTGCATCAGAAAAAGCAGCTGTGACAACCCCAAATAGTGAGCAGGCAAAAATGTGTGTTAATATATATAGAATCACCTAAGAAGGGATAGACTGTACACACTGCTTATCTTACAACACAGCAGACTTAATTGTTTATTATATCAAGTGACTAATACCTATACAGACAAGACAAGCCCAAGCTTTATATTTACATGACAAATAAAGCTTGTAATATGAAAACATTTGCAATTCAGGGGTTGTAAAGTCATTCTTGGTGACTAGCAGGACCATAATCTGTTACAATATATCAGACACTGGCCTACCTGGGACTGCACTGCAGGTCTGCTTGGGACCAACAAATGGGCATAGGTCTACAGAGAGAGAAACATGACCGTTAAGATACAGCTCCATGAACACCACATGTTTTTAAATATTATGATTTCAGTTTGGTATTTTCAGAGGTGGTTTTAAAAATCCTAAGAGCCAATGGACTACTTGCACTGAGCACTGATGTATCCCTGGTTCTGAATAATAGTGCTTGTCCACATCTGCTTGCCATTCACAATGTATGTATGCATGTATTTCTGTAATATTTATCATAAATTCACATCTCACTACTTCTAAGGACAGGAAATCATGGCTGTGCTACATTTGTATCAGTGTGTGAGTTTATGTCAAATTTAATGTCACGATTTTAAATTGTTAGAACAAAGAGCTGTTGTTTACCTCAGAGAAAAGTTCATTTGTAATACTGTGTTAAGTTTTACTGACCAAAACATATGGGGGGGGGGGGGGGTAAACCACATTTGGTCAAATTTGACCATTATGAACTTTCCAGCCCCCCCTTGTATGTTAAAAGCGATTTATTTCAATAAAGATGTATCTGTTCTGGGGCTTTAACTAGCCTACTTTTATTTTTGGCCATGTAAAAGGACAAAAATGAGTCATTTCATTTAATGGGATAGTGGAAAAACTACTAGTTAGCCTAAAATTTGTGATACAAATGAGCAATAATGATAATAATAGACAAACAATACTGGTGGTGTCACTGTTAACAAAACAGCTCCAGCTCCCCAAAACTACACCAAATAAAATACTGCATATAAAATATGGCAATAACGCAAACATTTTTATACACTGAATGAATAATAAATTAAGTAATAAAAGGTGAGGCTAAATTTACTCAACTGTGGTGGCGCAGTGGTTAGCACTGCGGCAGCACAGCAACTCACCCTTGGCCGTGGGATCCCTGGTTCGATCCCAGCCCCTGACCAACAGTGATCTGTGTGGAGTTTGCATGTTCTCCGCGGGTCTGCGTGGGTTTACGCCGGGAGTTCTCCGGTTTCCTCCCACAGGCTAAAAACATGCAGGTTAGGTTAATTCAGGGAACTCAAATGGGGTCGCCTGAAATGTCTAATAATTGATAAAAAAAAATTACTGATAAAAAATTTTTTTTCAACTAATTATTATTCTTTTAAAAATTTTGGTTAAAGCTCCACACACACTCTTAAAGAACTATATTCTTTCACTTTCAATATAAATCAGTTCAAATAAAATGTAGTATATAAAAATATCGGAGCTGGCACATCTTGATTGACGGCGGCGATCACGTGACCCCTATTTGAGTTCCCGCTAACTGTGTAAACACAACCTAGTCAGTAGGGAAAAATGGAAAGATTTCTTCGTCCACCTGCCCCTGTGAAGACAGTTCCAGGAGGAAAAAGACAGAGAAAATATGACGAAAGCTACCTGTAATATGGATTTACGAGTGTCATGATGCAGGCGCAGTGGACCTGCCTGCCACCGCTGTTGAACAGCTGATTGAACTGTCATGTGACAAAACGCATCAGGGAATACATTCGCGAGTGGCCGTGGACGAATTCTGGTTTGGAGCAAGAGATGAGCACCCAGAGATCTCACTGTGTGCTTTAAAAATGTTGGTTCCTTTTGGAAGCACATATTTGTGTGAAGCTGGATTCAGTGCCCTTGTGTGTATGAAGTCAAAGTACCGTTCCCGACTGGATGTTACGTCAGAGATGAGATGCGCTGTGTCTACTACAGCACCCAACTTTGAAAAGCTGCAGCGAGGTGTGCAGGCTCAGCCATCCCATTAAATGTGGTGAGTTGAGAGGATAATAATATACAGTATAAAAGACATGACTGAAGCTGAAACTGAAGCACTGTGATACTGTCCATCTTTCAGATGTTCACTGTGGCCAGTTTAAGATGCTGCAGCTTTTTTTTTTTTCCACAATTCATTGTTTGAGAAATTGTTTGCTCAGTATTAATTTTAAGCCTTTTAAATACAAGTTGCACTAACTGTACATCCTGATCAGAGAAAATAAAATGACACTTTGTGCACTAATCTGGCTACTCTGTATTTGTAAGATAGTATAACAAACATGATCAAAAAATAATTATAGCAAAAAAAAATGTCTCTGGGGTCGCGAGATATTTGTGATGTCAAAATGGGGTCACGACCCAAAAAAGGTTGGGAACCCCTGGGTTAAATGGAGACTCTAAAGTGGCCCTAGGTGTGAATGTGTGTGTGAATGGTTAAGGGATAGCGCCGTACCGTGGCTGCTTCATCCATCCAGGTGGATGCCCTCGATTTCCCCTCTGGGGATCAATAAAGTATACAAAATCAAAAAAAAAAAAAAAGTATCATTTCCTTAATGTTGTTTAAATAATGCATGACTGGCGATCTGTCCAGGGTGTACCCTGCCTCTCGCCCAAAGACGCTGGGATAGGCTCCAGCCCCCCCGCGACCCGAAAAGGATTAAGCGGTAGAAGATGGATGGATGGATGGATGTTTACAAGGCATAATTTATCGAGCATTATTTCCATATGTCCAATATCTGGTAGTTAACTTTAAAACAAAATTTATCCTATACTATAATATATACAAACCTGACGCAGTCTTATTTAAGGACTTAACACTGGCTCAGAGCTGAGCTACGTGTCATGTTAGCTGACTGAACTAAGGCTACTTTGTTGGCTAACATTGCTAAAGCTAACAAGTTGGCACTATACAGAAATGTACAGTATAAAAAAAACAATACTCACTTTATAAATCTCGGTGAACTACGAATCCGTTGCACTGAAAAATACTGCTGACAGCTCAAACTGTTGCCCGCTACTTGCATTCTACAACTTCCGGGTTTACTGATTCCCCCCACCCACCAAGTTTTTCCCACTCAAAAACGATTAGCCAATGGGAGCGAACCCCGCACCACGTGAGGAATGGGCCAAAAACGTCAAGTAAAAAAAGCGGAGTCAATCAAAGGAAAAGTCTGGGCAGTGAAAACAAAAGAATGCTTTGTTAAACAGAATTTTATAACTGATTTCTTTAAAGTCATGAGTTTTGCTTTTGAGATGAAATATTTTTATGCAAGATTATTATTGTTTGTTTGATATCCAAGAAGTTTGCTTAAAAACTATTGCCACACTAAGTCCGTGTGAGGATTGTGCCAAAACTGCAAGCAAAAAACAGGAGTCAAACCCAAAGGAAATCAAGAAATAAAAGGAAAAGTCTGGGCAGTGAAAACAAAAGAATGCTTTATCAAACAAAGAATTTTATAACTAATGTGTTTAAAATCAGAAGTTTTGCTTTTGAGATTAAATGTTTTATGCAAGTTTTGTTTTTTTTGTTTTTTTGTCTGATATTCAAGAAGTTTTCTTAAAAATGTTTTGGCACAAATCCATGTGAGGATTGTGCTAAAATTGCAAGTAAAAAATAAAAAAAACAGAAAAAAAAACAGAAGTTGGAATCAAAGGTAATTCAAGAAAAATGCAAAAGTTTAAGCAGTGAAAACAAAAAAAAAAAAAACTTTGTTAAACAAAGAATTTTATAGCAAATTTGGTTGAAGTCAGGAGTTTTGCTTTTGAGAGGAAATATTTTATGCAAGATTGTTATTTTTGTCTGCTGTTCAATAAGTTTTCTTTAAATCATTTTGTCTCAAATCTGATTCCATAATGGGTCTTTTATGCTCTCGTCACCTTCAACAGTGGTTCGTGCTTCAGAAGGTGGTTTTAGCCAGAGACAAAAGGAGGAGGCTAGTTCTTCCGAAGGAGCCTCATGGTTCTCAGGTGGTGGAGACACTCATCAGCAGTCCGAGATGGTGTTCCCCTGGGCCAAGAGGGCTGTAGGGTGACCATTACAACTGACGCCTCCCAAGCAGGCTGGGGTGCAGTCTGGGAGTGCAGGTTTGTTCGGGGACACTGGGCTCCAGCACAGCAGTCTTGGCATACAAACCATCCCAAGATAAAAGCAGTGCGTTTGGCTCTGGGGCTTTTTCTTCCAGTCATTCAGGGCAGAAAAATTCTGGTACGGACGGACAGCACGGCTGTGGTGTCGTACATCAACCAGCAGGATGACCTGAGGTCTCCCTCTCTCCATGCGAGGGTGCATCATCTGCTCTTGTGGGCTCAAGCCTGCCCGATCCAATAGCTACAGGTGTCCTGAGCATGCCTGGCCTCCAGTGAAACTGTTTGCATTTCCACTACTGCCTCTTCTGTCAACTTTCCTCATGAAGGTGAGACTACTGTCTGTTCAAGTAATTGTGATGGCCCCGTGTTTGCCACAAAGACCATAGATGGTGGAGATCCACGAGATGTTGGAGGGCTGTCCTTGGCCTCTCCCAATCAGACGGAATATGCTCACAGGCACAGGGCAGGATTTGGCATCCGAATCCCCAGCTCCTGAGGTTTCATGTATGGCCCTTGGACAGAAGCAATTGTGTAAACTTGGCTTAGAGAAGGAGGTTACAGACACTGTGCAGACGTCACAGACCCCATCTACCCAGCTGCAATGCAGTGTGAAGTGGAAAGTGTTTTTGAACTGGTGTCGGACCAAGGGTGAGAATCCTTTCACATGTCACATCTCTGTCATCTTGTTTTTTTTCCTCCAGTACCCCTTCATCCAAGGTTGGGTGGAGTCAACTATCAGGGGCTACCTGGCAGCAGTGTCAGCTGCCCAGGAACAGTGTGATGGCTTGTCACCTGAGGCACATTCCTTGGCTAGGCGATTTTTTTGAGAAGCGTGAGACGGAGCCGCCCATCCTGGCATCCTTTGCTGCCACTTGGAATCTCCAGACAGTTCTCTGGGCTCTATGCTTGCCCCCTTTTGAGCCAGTCTCCACTGCTGACCTTTGTATGATCTCTGGGAAGAGTGATTTTCCCTTAGCAATTGTCTCAGCTAAGAGGGTCAATGAATTGAATGCGGTCTCTGTGGATGTAGCATGTCTTAGGTTTGATGCTGATCAGTTGGCCTACCTGCGGCCCAACCCAGCTTTTCAACTCAAAGTGTTACTAGTGTTGTTTTCCTGCCCTCTCATGCTTCAAGCCTTCCACCCTCTCCCACACACTTCGGAGGCTTAGAGGCTCCTTAGGTTGTGCCGGTAAGGGCCTTTAGGGTTTATGTTGACGGTATGAGGTCTGTCCGCTCTTCAGACAAGCTTTTTATGGGGAGTCCACAATGAGCAGGCCTATCTTTAAGCAGCACTTATCCCATTGGATAGTCGACCTGATTGCCTTCGCATATGTACAGGTTGGAGTGGAACCATCAGATAGGCTGGTGGCCCGCTCGACACGGGGATTGGCCACTATGTGGGCGTTGTTAGGGGTGCGCCCTGGAGGATGTATCCGCAGCTGCTGGCTGGGCTTCTTCCTCAACATGTTTCGTTCTATAGGTTCAACCTGGCCTCATCAGTCGTCCCTTCATCTGTTCTGGGGGTCGCAGCAGGTTCTTAAGTTGCATCTTAGTTTTCCCTCATGCAAGTCGGCATGTGTGTCTTGTGCTCAAAACGTTTTGTTTCAGCTCCGGTTACCTGGAGGAACTAGCTTAACTTGTGCGCACTCAGTTAAGTACAATAGAGCTAAACTCATCTGATTGTGTTTGTGCTTAATGGCGTGATTGGGGCATTGTGCTCCTTCGGCCTATGGGTGATGCCACCGCCATTCTCCTCAGGACTCATTTGTTATATGGTTGTCACGTGGTTACAGGTTCACTGAAATGAAATAAAATGTATGTTTACAGATGTAAAAGCGTTTTTTTGAATGAAAATGAACCTGTAACCATTCATTGTCCTTCATAGGTGGAGGTAGTCTCCTCCCAGTCATTAGAAAAAGGAAGAATGGGTGGATGCAAGGAGTATATATAAGGTGTGCATCCACAGATGTGATTTATTTGGTATAATGCTCCTGTCCCAAGGATCATAGTCACATGGTTACAGGTTCACTTTCATTCATAAAACCGTGTTTACATCTGTAAATGTATGTTCTTACAGCAGCTAAATGCTACTAACATATTCACTGATAACCAATCATGAAAATCGAGCTGGTGAGAAAATGGTAAATAAACTGATATCTAATGTTTAAGGAAACAGTATAGTGTCCGCTCAGTTTTTTTGACACCAAACAGGTCACTATTTTTCTTTTTGTCTCATGTGTTCTAACAGCTTATTAACAATGTGTTTACAATTCAATCTACTTACAGAGGTGGCTAGTAAATAAATACATATATTTAATTGAGTATGTGTAGTCAAAGAGTTACTAAATTATATAGCAAAAAACTGCAAATCTACATGCGAAAAAATTATAGCAATCAAAACTGAGGAAAACAAAAAAATCACACCCCCCAAAACATAAATTCATTACAATGTAATGGCTCAAAAAGCCACAAATGTACAAAAAAAGAAGAAGAAGAACCTGGTAATTTGAGTAAACAGTGTAATGATCAGTGTTTACCACTAGGCGTCGCTGCTACCTTGTTACCGCTTGTTGGAATGATGCACTCAGTAGAATAAGAAACGGCCAACATGGGAGCCGACGTGAAAGTGTCTGTGTGAGCTGCCGCTAAAAAAATAAAGTTACGTTGGTTCAACTGCAAGTCTCTTCTCTCCTCAATGAACACGAACACAACATGGTACCAGGAGTAAACTGCATGAACTGAGCGACCACGTGAGAAGTCGTCATGGAGTTGAAGCCGCCGGAAAACCTGAAATTGGCAGGTAACGTGGATGAAAAATGGCGGGCATTCAAGCAGCAGTTCAACTTGTATGTCATGGCCATGGGACTGGACACGAAGCCGGACTCGAGAAAGGTAGCACTTTTGCTGAACTTAGCGGGGCCACAGGCCATTGAAGTGTACAACACGTTCGTGTTCGGAACGGGTGAAGACCCAGATAAGCTGGATGTCGTGCTCGCTAAGTTTGATGCTCACTGCACTCCTAAGAAAAACGAGACATATGAAAGATACATGTTTAGATCTCGTATGCAGCAACAGAGTGAGCCCTTTGACAGTTTTTTGACAGCTCTCCGTTTGAAAGCACAATCCTGCAATTTTGGGACATTGAAGGACTCAATGATCAGAGATCAAATTGTTTTTGGTGTTGAGGACAAAAAGTTAAGAGAGAGACTGCTTCGTGAGACGGAGTTGACGCTGGAGATGGCTGTTAAACTCTGCCAGGCAAGCGAACTGTCCCAGAAGCACATGAAAACGTTCTGCGGCATGCCAGGCGCCACACCTCCGAGTGAAGGAGCAGCGGTCGGCGCCGTGTCATCTCAGAGCGGGAGGCGTCGCTCACGGGCCGGGACTGCACAGCGGACCGAGGATCCCACGTTCTTCTGCAAGCGTTGCGGATTACAGCACAAGCCAAAGCAATGCCCAGCGTTTGGTAAAGTATGCTCCAACTGCCATGGAAAGAATCATTTTGCCAAGCAATGCTTCACCAAAAGAAAGGAAGGAAAGAAAGGCAAAAACGTGAATGTAGTCGAAGACACAGACTTAAGTGACACTTTCTTTGTGGGCATCGTTGACTGTGAAAATGAAGAAGAAAAAGTCAACAGCATTACCAATGAGGACAAGTGGACCACTCCTCTGCTGGTTAACGGGACTATCGTCACTATGAGACTGGACACTGGTGCAAAAGCCAACCTCATTAGCATGTCTGATGTAAAGGAAATGCAGGTTAAGCCACACATATACGGAAAGAAATCAGGGTTGAAAGATTACAATGGGCAACCCATACAGTGTTTTGGTACCTGTAAACTGAATGTTGTTGTTAAAGGTAAAGTGCACAATGTAAACTTTTCTGTTGTGAATGAGAAATGTGAATCACTGTTGGGTGATAAAAACTGTGAAGAGCTAGGGTTAGTGAAAAGAGTGTACTGCATTGAATCAGATTCCAAGTGTGACACTAACGCTATTGTGCAAAACTTTTCTGATGTGTTCAAAGGTTTTGGCACACTGCCCTTTACATATAAAATCCAGCTAAAAGAAGGCGCCCAACCAGTTGTGCACGCACCACGTAGGGTCCCAGCTCCACTGCGTGAAGCCCTCAAACGAGAACTGGACAGGATGACCAACATGGGCGTGATCAAAAAGGTGCAGGAGCCCACAGACTGGGTCAACTCGATTGTCGTCACAAAGAAAAAGAATGGTAGTAGTAGATTAGTTTATTTGACAGGGACAGTGCAATAAACATAGACAATTAATCAAAGACAATCAATCTGATGTGTTGCACATAGAGTGTATAGCTATTAGCTAATTTGCAACTCTTGTCCCTGGATGGGCTTTAGAAAAAAGAATCAAGATAAAAAATATACACAATAACCACATACATCAATGCAGAAAAATTATAAATACACAATTATAAATATTATAAATATTATAAATACACAAATATAACAGCCTGACTCACATTTAACATAAATATTATAAATATTATAAATACACAAATATAACAGCCTGACTCACATTTAACACATATAACATAACTCACATTTGCCTATTTCAGGCCTTCCTCCCTCCGTCACTCACTATAAACAAACACATTTATTCCTTCCCTTCATTCACTCTCACTTTGCAGACAATTAATTCATACATGAGTACATTCTTGTTTATTTTTCAGCCAGTTTTTAACATTTTTAGTGAATGTTTTAAAGTCCGTTATTATTTTAATTTCATTTGGCATTGTGTTCCAGATGTGACTGCCCTTTATAGAGAAAGCTGTTTGTCCAAATGTGGTTCTGCGGTGGAATATTTTACAGTTATTGTTAACAGAACTCCTGGTGGCTCTGCTGCTGTCCTGTCTTTGGACGAAACCAGCAAGTGGCTCGGGTGCTGATTTATGGAAACATTTGAACGTTAATTTCAGAAGACAGAGGTCAATGAAGCTCTCAAAACTCAATAGGTTGTATTTTTTAAAAACATTACAGTGATGCCACCTAATAGGCTTTTTGTCCAAGATTTTTAGGGTTTGATTATATAATGAACCTATATGTCTTATTGTGGAAGGGGCTGCTTGAGCCCAGACTGTCAAACAGTATGATATATGAGAAAAAACCATAGAATGCATATACAGTGCAGCTGCTTCGTAAGGTATGTAATATCTAATTAATTTAAAGCAGTTCAGATTTTTTTTTACTGTTTTTGAAATTTTCTTTATATGAAGATTAAATTTGAGTTGAGGATCTAGTACAATGCCAAGGTATTTGAATTCTGTAGCTAAACTGATGTCATGATCATGTATATTAACTTTAAAATGTTGCAGGTTACATTTTTTGATTGAAAAGCACATTGAGACTGTTTTCTGAAGGTTCAGCAATAGATGGTTCTTGAGGAGCCACTCTTGGACATCAACCATACTTGTAGACAGTACATCTGCAGCCTGTGCTGGAGTCTTGGCAGCTGTGTAAATAACTGCATCATCTGCATAAAGTTGGCATGTTGCAGCTGAGCAGTGTAACGGCAGGTCATTAATAAAAATGCTGAAAAGTAAAGGACCAAGAATGGACCCTTGTGGGATACCCATGCGGTTGTTTAAAAATGAGGATTTATCCTGGTGAACTTTTACACACTGTTCTCTATTCTGGAGATAAGATGCAAACCATTCTAATGTATTTGGGGAGAAGTTAAAAGATACCATTTTGGATAAAAGCAAACTGTGGTTTACAGTATCGAAAGCCTTTTTGAGATCTAGAAAAACAGCTCCTACCACATTACCCCTGTCCAAGGACTGTTTGACGTTTTCAATAAGGCAACAATTTGCTGTTTCTGTTGAGTATCCTGGTCTAAAACCAAATTGATGTGGATGAAGAAGTTGACTGTCTTGTAAGTAGTCTATCAGCTGTGTAGCTACAACTTTTTCAAGAACCTTAGATAGGACTGGTAAGATAGAGATTGGGCGGTAATTGCATATATCGTCTTTACTGCCTGATTTATGAACTGGTATGACGACAGCTTTTTTCCAGCCAGATGGAAATGTACTAGACCTAATGGAGAGATTAATGAGATGAGTCAGTGGTTTGATTAATATTTTGCTGTGCATTTTGAGAAAGGAGGTGCTCATATTGTAGATATCATTAGTTTTTGAGTTTGACAGTGTTTTAACAATACCAGCAATTAACTTCTCATTTACCTCATCGATGTGAAAAGTGTCTATTGGAAGTATGGAATTTGTGTTGTTGAGCACATTTGGCAGCACAAAATTTTTTGTTAAGTCTTCCACAGAGCCCACAAAGTGTGAATTAAATTCATTTGCCAAAGTAGCCTTGTCACTGACGGTCTTGCCATTGATTCTAAGTTCCTTTACCCCCTTCTGATCGTTTTTTTTATTAGTTAAGTTATTTAAATGCCTCCATAGGGAACTGTTGTTACCCTTTGCATGATCTATCAGTTTATTGTAATAAGATATTTTTGATTTTCGCAGCTCATGTACCACTTTATTTCTTAAACTTTTGTACACAAGGTGATCATTTTGTAGTTTGGAGGTTAGTGATGTTTTCAGTGCATAGTCTCGCCTCTTCATAAGTTTTCTTATTTCATTATTTAACCATGGTAGGCTAATCTTCTGTTGTCTACTTTTAATTTGCTTTGAAAATTTTTCTATAGACTTTGTGATTGTTGCAGTTATAAAATTACAACAGTCATCTACTTCACATGTTGACATGAGCTGCTCCCAATTTTGATTCTCTAAGTAATGTTCAAACTCCTCATTTTTTGATTTGGGGATAATAAAATTTGATTTGTCAATATCGACTCCCCCAAAATACTGTAGTCACTTTTTAGTAAGTTTCCTGACAGCAAGAACCATGTTATGATCTGAGAGACCAGTTACAAGATTATAGGTTCTGGTTATTCGTTCTGGTTTATTAGTAAATACCATGTCAATAAGTGTTCTGGATTGTTTGGTTATCCTGGTGGGTCCTTTGATCATTTGCTGGTAATTAAATTTAGTCATGAGGCTTTTCAGTTTTTGTTTGTCTTTTTTATCAGACCAGTTGATATTAAAGTCACCATGAATTATTGTTTCTCTGTTCTTCTCAAGTTGTTTAACCAGATCACTTAATTCATTATAAAAGGAAGAGTTGTGTGACGGTGGGTTGTACACTACTGCAATGTTGAAATTCATTACCGGAGAGAGACATACATTCACAGCTAAACATTCAAGTGAAGTATTCAAATCAACCAGTTGACATTTATATTTCTCTTTGATGTAAATTAAAACACCTCCTCCCCTCCCTACCTGCCTGTCTTTTCTAAAACACTGGTAGCCCACAATATCGATCATATTAGTGTCTATGTTACTGTGTAGCCAGCTTTCTGAGAGACAAAGGTAGTCCAGATTTGAGTCCAACAGCAACACCGAAATCTCATCTCTTTTGGGGATTATGCTCCGTATGTTTAAATGACCGCCGAGGATCCCCTTTGGTTTAGCCTTGGTGTCCCAAAGAACTCGTGCATGATTAACAGTTTGGAAAAATAAATGTTGTTTTTGCTTTTGTACAGCTCGGTTTTGTGCTAACCCAGTGGTCTGCTGTTTAATAGTGGCAGGTCCAGGGTTAAGGTGAATATCTCCTGCCAGAAGTAGCAGAACTAACAGAACTTTAATTGTATATCCTCTGCCATATTGTGATTTTTGCTTAACAGCCATGTTTGCCTTAATTTGGAAGTTTTTGCTCAGGGCTTTTAAAGACCACATAGAGTGTAGGGTGAGATGACCAAGCCCAAATCCATACAGATAAAACTTTTTAACTTCACCTTTGGTTGAGTTTGTCGGAAAATCCTTCTTGTTGCAGGTCCAGACACACAAAGACAAAACGAAGAGGAAGTAGAGAAGTAGAGAAGGCTTATTAGTGGTGCCCATCAGCCCACTTTTTAATCCGGTGGCAGCCATCTTCAGTCTTTCTTGGAAAGAAGGAAAAAGAAAATCTGTGGATAGTAAAATAAATTCTGCTTATATCGCCAGAATCTGATCCGATCGTCCTCGAATCCAGCTGGGCCTCAGCTAGCCAACTAGCCCCTTCCGTTGCTGGTCTCGTTGCTCATAGTCGCCGTAACTGGTCTCTCGTCCCGCTCCTCCAACCGAGTCTCGTCACACACCGCCGCTGCCACCGAGCTCCGCTGAGGTCACGGTAAGTCCTCCGCTAGGCACCGCCACCTACCGTCGTCTGCCTGGGTGAAATCTCTGCTGAGCCCCGTCAACAAATAGCCGCTTGCCTGGTAGTATCTCCGCTGGGCCTCGCAGCTGGGCTTCGATTCAGGCTGGTGTAAGGTGGAATGACTGGCGCCAGCATTAAGCTAACTAGCGTTAGCTTAGCAATCGCTTCGGGTAGTCTCGTCGCACACCGCCGCTGCAGTCACGGTAAGTCCTCCGCTGGGCACCGCCGCCTACCGCCGTCTGCCTGGGTGAAATCTCTGCTGAGCCCCGTCAAACAAATAGCCGCCTGCCTGGTAGTATCTCCGCTGGGCCTCGCAGCTGGGCTTTGATTCAGGCTGGTGTTAGGTGGAATGGCTGGCGCCAGCATTAAGCTAACTAGCGTTAGCTTAGCAATCGCTTCAGGTAGGGCACATCAGTGAATCACAAGGAAGTGGTGAGTTGAGAATGTGCATGGACCCAAAAGATCTAAATGAGAACATTAAGCGCGAGTACTACCAAATCCCCACACGTGAGGAAATAGTCAGTGAGATGGCAGGAGCTAACTACTTCACAAAGCTCGACGCTTCTCATGGTTTCTGGCAGTTAAAACTGGATGAGAGCAGCACTAAGTACTGTACTTTTAACACACCTTTCGGTAGATACTGTTTTCTTAGGCTGCCATTTGGAATAAAATCTGCACCAGAAATATTCCACAGAGCGATGGAACAGATCATTGAAGGCCTAGAGGGAGTCAGAGTTTACATAGATGACATTATTGTATGGGGCTCGACTCTCCAAGAGCACAACCAGAGACTTAACAAAGTGATGGAGCGCATTCAGAAGTACGGGCTGAAACTCAATAGAGCCAAGTGTGAGTTTGCAGTACAAGAGATTCTCTTCCTCGGAGACAAACTCACAGCTCAAGGCATACAACCAGATGGCGATAAGGTGAAAGCAATACTGAACATGCCAAGACCAACAGACAAAACGGGCGTGTTACGCATCATGGGAATGGTAAATTTCATAGGCAAATTTATTCCCAACCTCACAGCAAAGACGTCATGCATCCGAGAGCTCTTACACAATGACTGTGACTTTAAATGGGCCGAAAAACATGAGCAAGAGTGGCAAAGACTTAAGCAAACTCTTACCAGAGCACCAGCATTAGCCTACTATGACCACCGGAAAAAGCTCAAAGTGTCAACTGACGCGTCCAAAGATGGCATCGGAGCAGTGCTCCTACAGGCAGAAGGAGAGTACTGGAAACCAGTAGCCTATGCGTCAAGGGCTATGACAAAGTCTGAATGCAAATATGCCCAGATTGAAAAGGAGTGTTTAGGCGTTTCCTACGGGCTGGAGCGGTTTCACAGTTATGTCTATGGACTGCCGTCTTTTACTGTGGAAACTGACCACCGCCCACTCGTCTCCATTATCAAGAAGAATCTTAACGAAATGTCCCCACGGATCCAACGCCTAATGATGAAAATGCAAAGGTACGATTTTGAACTGGTTTATACACCGGGAAAGCACCTGATACTCGCAGATGCCTTGTCCAGAGCACCTGCTGAAAAGTGTCTGAGTTCCACAGATGAGGATATTGAAAATCACATCAACATGGTGTCGTGTGCTCTGCCAGTATCTGACACAAAGTCGAAACAAATAGCTGAGGTGACATCACAGGACACCGAGCTACAGCGTGTCATTCAGAACATGGACGAGGGATGGCCTGCAGGATCTTGCCCTCGCTATTACCATGTCAGAGGAGATCTCAGTTTTGTTGATGGACTATTACTGAAGAAAGGAAGAATAGTCATCCCTGAGGCTCTAAGACCAGATTTGTTAAACAGGATACATGAAGGACACCTTGGGATTGAAAAATGTAAAAGGAGAGCAAGGGAGTCAGTGTACTGGCCTGGACTAAACAAAGACATCGAGACGCTTGTGAGTAGTTGTGAAACGTGCCAGAAACACCGAAGTAAACAAAGCAAAGAGCCAATGGTGATATCTGAAAGTCCTGCATCCCCTTGGCACAAAGTAGGGATGGACCTGTTTCACCTTAAAGGCAAAGACTACTTAGTAGTCATGGACTACTTTTCCAACTTTCCAGAAATGGCACTACTCTCAAGCACTACATCAGCCTGTGTGATCACTCATACCAAATCCACATTTGCTCGGCATGGCATCCCACACATTGTGGTGACAGATAATGGACCATGTTTCAGTAGCAGGGAATGGCAGCAGTTTGCAGAACAGTATGAATTTCGGCATGTGACGTCAAGCCCACACTATGCACAATCAAATGGACAAGCAGAAAAAGGCGTCCACATTCTGAAGCAACTGCTTAAGAAAGCTGCAGACAGCAACTCGGATCCATACTTGGCTCTACTCAGTTACCGCGCCTCTCCACTTCAGTGCGGACTGTCACCTGCTGAGCTACTAATGAACAGAAAGCTGCGTACAACGCTTCCCAGCTACCCAAATGCTACTTCACAAAGGAAAGATACAAAACTCAGAATCAAGCTTGAGAAGCAGAAACTGAGACAAAAGACATTCTATGACATTTCAGCCAAACCACTCTCTCCACTGGCCAACAACGACCCAGTTAGGATCGAGGATGCATCTGGCTGGAACACTAAAGGAGTTGTATTACAGGAAGTTGCTCCAAGATCATTCACAGTGAGAACCGAGGATGGACAGGTGCTCAGGCGCAATCGCCGCAGTCTCCTCAAGACTCCACAAGCACCTGGTGGGCCCAATAATGCTCACCCAGAATCTCCCACAACCACACCTCTTATGAACTGTGAAGCAAATGTTCCACCTGACAAAGATGAACCGAGAAGATCAAAACGAGAAATAAAGAAACCAGATAGGTTGGACTTATAAGAAAAAAAAAAAAAGCAAAAAGCAAAGAATAAGAAAAATGTAACAGATGTTAATTTCTTTGGGCATGTTGATTCAGGGAGAACTGAAATTTGTGTTTTGTATTAGTCCATTCATACTGAATACATATACACTGTTTTGCATCAATGTTTATTAATGTTTATTCACCTCAAAGAAAGGGGGATGTAATGATCAGTGTTTACCACTAGGCGTCGCTGCTACCTTGTTACCGCTTGTTGGAATGATGCACTCAGTAGAATAAGAAACGGCCAACATGGGAGCCGACGTGAAAGTGTCTGTGTGAGCTGCCGCTAAAAAAATAAAGTTACGTTGGTTCAACTGCAAGTCTCTTCTCTCCTCAATGAACACGAACACAACAAACAGGTGCTAATTTAAGTGGAAAATATAATTTTTCACAAATGTAGAAAAAAAAAATTCAAATTTATAGGAAATAGGTTTAACAAATTAAAAACAAACTGCCCAATGAGGCTACTCCCAAACCAAGTAATTCTTATAGCAGGTACTTGTTTTTTACTGTTACTAGGTGATTGTTTTGGTGGTTTCTCCTACTGCAGCTGTGGCACAGGTGTAGCGTGACTGACTACTGATCGGAGGGTCATGGATTCGATTCCCACTCTGTCTGCAGTCTGCATGTTGAAGTGTCCTTGAGTAAGACACTGAACCCCCAGTTGCTCCTAGTGGCCAGGATAGCACCTGTGTGTGTATGGCAGCACTGCCGCTGTGAATGTGTGCGTGAATGGGTGGAAAGCAGGATCTGTAAAGCACTTTGGTCATCCAGAGATGAGAAAAAAGCGCTATTTAAGTGAACGTCATTTACTTGTGCTTAAGTGATTTAATATCATAAGGTAATGATACTTGAGTATTTCTGGCTATTACCTCTGCCTGCTTATAAACTATTTATTAAATCCTTAGGATGTAGGGCAATAGTGTGGGGGGGTTCTCAACTCAGAGAGGGCAGGGGGAAGGAGGAAACAATGGACCGATGGAGGAGGTGTCACCGGGGGGTATCAGACGGGACAGTTAGGTCTATGCACCCCCCGGGGAGAGGAAGAATTCCCAGTGATGCAGAGAGAAGAAGGGTGTGAGAGCGGCGCCGGTGTATGTCATGTTACTGTGCCACACATTTCTTTGTTTAAACAACAGTGTATTATGGTCGGAAGTTCCGGGTCTCAATGCATGGAATTAAAGATATAAAAGGGGAATGCACAGAGACCCGGGATCTCTGTTTTGCTGTTCTGTTGTTGGAGAAAGAATAAAGTCTTGTGTCGTTCAGCTCGTTGCCTCACCTATTCCTTTCTCCACAAGGGAAGTGTTATTGTAAAGTAATTATATCAAACATGAGATAAAATTATCATTCATCTATCACAACCTTGTGGTCTGAATACAGAATAATAATGTTTCAAAGTAATGACACTGACTGTGTTGCAACAGTTTGTATAACCAAACATTCCAGCTGACTTTTTTCCACATAGATATTATTTAATGGTGCTATTTGTTGTTTTTCTTCTTTGAAGTATTCAAAAATTACCTACGTATAATCATAAATAGTGACAGTGCAACCATCTGGTTTTGACTGTTGGCATTAATTGAAATATCTAAATATCTGCTTTTAGACATACATAATGGCCAAAATTAATTAAAAGAATTCTAATTAAATATCTTTCTTCATGATTTATTTTCTGTTTTATCTCTATTTGTAGCCCTGCACCAAGCGTAAATATGAAAAGAGCTGAAACTTGTCTCCACTGGATGATTCAGATTCATTTACATGATTAATTATTGCAAAAAGCCTCAAGGATGAGCCACAATGGAGAGCAATCTGATCCCTCTGTTCTCATAGGATGTTTGGAAGTCGTGCGTGATTATTTCTGCTACTACACAACTGTGGAGAGCTTTCCCATGTTTTCATAGTATTAAGTCAAACCTCTTTATGAGATTAGATGATTTCGCAAGATGTTTAATGCTATTAAATGTGCCATGCATTCTGTCTCCACCTGCTGCTGCAGCGCTGCTTTTCCTCACTCTTCTGCTTTGATTGCAGAAGTGGAATCAGGTGTGTTTGCGCTCAAGCTGTCAATACTGTCAGTCATCTTGGCTTTAAATACTAACACCCAGTTTGAACAGAAAACTTTCTTCTTAAAATTTAGGGCATTTTTTTTCCATCCATCCATCTTCTACCACTTTTCCGGAGGTCCAGGTCGCAGAGGCAGCAGTTCAAGCAGAGAAGCCCAGACTTCCCTCTCCCCAGCCACCTGCTCCAGCTCTTCAGAGAGGATACCAAGGCGTTCCCAGACCAGCTGGGAATCATAGTCTCTCCACCGAGTCCTGGGTCTGCCCCGGGGTCTCCTCCCAGTGGGATGTGCCTGAAACACCTCAAGTGGGAGGCGTCCAGGAGGCATCCTAATCAGATGCCCATACCACCTCAACTGACTCCTTTCAATGTGGAGGAGCAGCAGTTCTACTCTGAGCCTCTCCCGGATGACTGAGCTCCTCACCCAATCTCTGAGGGTGGGTCCAGCAATCCTATGGAGAAAGCTCATTTCAGCCGCTTGTATCCACGATCTTGTTCTTTCGGTCATTACTCAAAGTTTGTGACCATAGGTGAGAGTAGGAATGTAGATTGACTGGTAAATCGACAGCTTTGCCTTAGAACTAAGCTCCCTTTTCACCACAACAGACCGGTACAACGTCCGCATCACTGCAGATGCTGCTCCAATCCGTCTGTCAATCTCTCGCACCATTTTCCCCTCACTCGTGAACAAGACCCCAAGATACTTAAACTCCTCCACTTGGGGCAGGAGCCTGTCCCCAACCCAGAGAGGACAATCCACCTTTTTCCGGCTGAGGACCATGGACTCGGACTTGGAGGTGCTGATTCTCATCCCAGCCGCTTCACACTCAGCGGCAAACCATCCCAGCAAGAGCTGTAGGTCATTGCTGGATGAAGCCAACAGGACAACATCATCTGCAAACAACAGAGATGAGATGCTATGGTCACCAAGGTGACCACAGGCATTTTTTTCCCCCATCTGAAAGTCTGGACCAAAGTGCATGATTTTATTACATTGTCTTATTTGGTCTGGTTAGGTTTGGTTTTGTGCTGCTCCTTATCTACACTACCGTTCAAAAGTTTGGGGTCACTTAGAAATTTCCTTATTTTTGAAAGAAAAGCACTTTTTTTCAATGAAGATAACTTTAAACTAATCAGAAATACACTCTAATATCTAATATACATTGCTAATTTGGTAAATGACTATTATAGCTGCAAATGTCTGGTTTTTGGTGCAATATCTACATAGGTGTATAGAGGCCTATTTCCAGCAACTATCACTCCAGTGTTCTAATGGTACAATGTGTTTGCTCATTGCGTCAGAAGGCTAATGGATGATTAGAAAACCCTTGTGCAATCATGTTAGGTCTGCAATGCTGTAATTGCTGCAAATGGAGGATTCTTTGACGAAAGCAAAGTTTGAAGAAAAAAATTATTATTTCAAATACAAATCATTATTTCTAACCTTGTCAATGTCTTGACTATATTTTCTATTCATTTTACAACTCATGGTGGTAAATAAAAGTGTGACTTTTCATGGAAAACACAAAATTGTCTGAGGTGACCCCAAACTTTTGAACGGTAGTGTAAGTGAACCAAACAGCTTCATGGGGTGCTACTTCTTGTCATGATTATATTTGTGTAGTTAGCACAGACCAGTAGCAAATAATGCTACTCACCCTCAAGAGTTTTCTGGGTTGAGAAACTGTACAATTTGATTTGCCTATAAAATCAAAACGGATGGACATTTTTGGATAATTTTAACAATTTTTCCTGATCGATATCTGTAGATGATCTCTACTTAATCTCAAGCAATTTCGATGAATGGCTTAGGATGAGTTTATTTGGAGTTCACTTGCACATTTTTGAAAATATGGTGCAGAAAACATCATTTTCAGAGCATAAGAACAGTGAAGGAAAGTTGTGGGAGATTTCAGAGAATAGCATAAAGAAACAATTATGAGTCTAGGCCCAGTCATTCTCAAGATATTTGCAAAAATGTAAAACTGTTTATTATAGCAGCACCTATGGATGCAGTGCCTTGACCTTTGTTCTTGGAGTAGTGGGGAGGATTTTTTTTTCACATGTCCAGCTGGCTTTCCAGAGCCACAAATGAAGAAAATCTGAACCACATTTGTCTAAATCAGCATTTTTTTAAACAGCACGTTTGCAGACAATCACCATTTTAATGTTGTTTTTTTTCTTTTACCCAAATGGGTGCTGCACCCTACTACATTTCCACCACAATTATGAGTCTGAATATGCTGCCCCTATCACATGTGAGCTCAGTTCAGTTGAAGGGTAGCACCTTGCTTTGTGCATTTAAATAAATGTTCCTCAGTTTGTGTAATCCTGTCAAATTTGACCGGATAATCTAAAAATAAACAATATAATCTCTCTCACACAGAGAAAGGGCATAATCCTCTTTTTTTTTACAGTTGTACAGAAAAAAAAAAAAGTCGAATCAATGGTAGTCTTGGATCGAAATACTATCTGCTTTCAGACAATCATCTTAGTAGCAACTTACAAGCAACTTACAAGCTTAGTAGCAAACTTACAAAGGCGATCTGTGTCTGGGCAGCAGCAATTATAAAAACCCTGCTGACCAACCGAAGGTTCAGAGTCCACCTCGGTCAGAACACAAGCGCATGGAGAGCGCAGAAAAACGGACTCCCACAAGGCTCAGTTCTAGCTCCAACCCTGTTCAGCCTCTACATAAACGACCTGCCCACTACAAAATCTCGCAAATTCATCTATGCAGACGACATCTGTTTGGCACTCCAAGCACCAGACTTTGAGTCACTGGAACGGATGCTCACGGAAGATCTTGCCAAACTGGACCAGTTCTGCAAAACCTGGCACCTAAAACCAAGCCCAGCAAAAACAGTCTCCAGTGTATTCCATCTCCACAATGTAAAAGCTGCCAGAGAACTAAACATCCACCTGAGCGGACTCAAGCTTAAGCATGCCTCGAATCCAACCTACCTTGGAGTGACCCTTGACAGGACCCTATCCTTCAAGGAACATTTAAAGGGACGGCTGCTAAGGTG
Source organism: Pholidichthys leucotaenia (assembly GCA_020510985.1). Classification (NCBI taxonomy): domain Eukaryota; kingdom Metazoa; phylum Chordata; class Actinopteri; order Cichliformes; family Pholidichthyidae; genus Pholidichthys; species Pholidichthys leucotaenia. The sequence continues at coordinate 325,604,219 of CM035840.1, read as the reverse complement.
AAGGTACGAAACAACCTGCTCTGCAAGCTCGCTGGTGCAAAATGGGGGGCGGCAGCCTCCACCCTGTGCACCTCAGCACTGGCCTTTTCATACTCTGTAGCAGAATATTGTGCCCCTGTCTGGTCCACGTCATCCTACACACACCACGTAGACACCCAGCTCAACACAACCATGAGAACCATAACTGGGACAATCCGCTCAACTCCACTCCCCTGGCTCCCTATACTGTCAAACATAGCCCCCCCCCCCCACACACACACACACACATCCGGCGAGCAGCATTAACTCAAAGGATGCTTCAAAAAGCCAAAGACTCTCCTCACTTACCAATCCATGCAGATATCTACACCCCACCCACTGGCCAACTTCCATCCAGACGGCCGATTTGGAAAAACCCTCCCCCAGCTGACTTCACCATCCAGACAGCTTGGCAAGAGGAATGGGAGACCAAGGAGGTCCCAAACAAACACCTGGTGACAAACCCCAACCAACAGATCCTGGGCACCAACCTCCCAAGGAGACAGTGGTCTACACTCAATCGCTTTAGGACTGGACATGGCCCCTGCTTGGCCAGCCTTCACAGATGGGGCAGTAGCCCTATCCCACTGTGCGCATGTGGAGAGGAGCAAACAATGGAACACATCATAGAGGCTTGCCCGTTCCAAAGACTGGAAGGAAGATTACACACCCTCCATACAGCAAACCAGGAGGCAACTGCTTGGCTTGAGGACTTTGCATTTGCTAAATAAACAAATAAATAAATCTTAGTAGCAACAAGTGAAGGTTCCTAGAAAGGATACAAGAGCTGCTCTTTAAAGATTTCCTCTGACCCACTTCAGGTTATTGCAGGAGGCTGAAACTGCATACGTATAATAACCAATACCTCTGTAAGACATGTGATAATTTGTAACTCCGAACTCCTAAGAATTTCTCTTTTACAGATGGAGAAAGGTGTGATAATGGAACCAGTTGAATGCAGAGTGGTCATCAGGTTAATGTACAGTATTTGAGAGGCCACACACCATGGGAGACATTTGATGAGATGAACAAGACTTATGGGAAGGATCTCCACTGTATGACATAGTCAAGCACTGGCACTGACAGTTCAAGTATGGTCGGACATCAGTGGAAACAGCACCCATTCTTAGTTGACCATAGTGCACAATTGATGAAGCTACTATCCGGCAAGTGGAGGCCACTGTTTTGGAGCATCGCTGCGTAACGGCTAAACAACTAGCCCAAGATGTCAAGATCAGTGTGGGGAAAAAAATCATCCATGACCATTTGCACATGTGGAAGTTGTCACCATGATGGATTGCTCACACCTTTCCAGAAGCAGGAACAAGTCACATGCTCCCAGGCTGCTTTGTACATGTGCCAAGAAAATCAGGTGGACTTCTTTAACAGACTAGTCATGCAAGATGAAACATGGATCCATCACTATGATCCAGAGACTTAAGCCCAGTCAAAGCGATGGAAGCATTCTGACTCACCACCTCTGAAAAAGACGCGTGTCCAACCCTTGGTGGGTAAGGTCATGCTCACAGTCTTTTGGGACCAGCATGGCGTATTGATGATGGATTTCCTGGCAAAGGGTACCATAATTACTGGGACTTACTATGCTTCACGACTGCAGAAATTGTGGAAGGCCATCAAAACAGAGAGGCATGGGGTGCTGACCAAAGGTGTCTGCCTCCTGCAAGATAAGGCCCCCCAGTTCACAACTCGCATGTTGATCACACAAAAGCACGGTCCTGTGGCTATGAAACACTTCCTCAACCCCCCCCCCCCCCCATTGTCACACCATCTGACTTCCACCTCTTTCCAGCCATGAAGTCATTTTTGAAGGGAAGCACCTCTAAGATGATGAAACGCTGATTTACGAGGTTAAGTCATGGCTTGTGACGCAACCTGCAGGCTTCTTCAAGTGAGGTCTCCACAGCTGCATGATGCAATAGGAGAAGTGTGTGACCTTTGATGGTACCTATGTAGAGAAAAATGGTAAATGGCATTGACTTATATAACGCTTATATTCTGATCTCTTGTTGACCAAAGCACTTTACAGATCCTGCTATCCACCCATTCACACAAACACTGATGGCGGCATGCTACCTAACATGGCGCTTCCACACCCACCAGGAGCAATTAGGGGTGAAGTGTCTTGCCCAGGACACAGGGCAGGCTATCCGGGGAGAACAGGATTCGAACCGCCAACCATGCGGTTATTGGACAACCTGCTCTACCTCCTGAGCCACCGCTGCCTCAAAGACTAATAACTGTACAGAGTTTGGTTCCTCTCTATCCATGGGGAATGAGTCAGGGGAAATCTTTAATGAAAAGCCCTCATAATTTAAAGGGAAAAAGGAGAATTATTATAATTGTTCAGAAATGTATTTCTTTCTTCAAATAGCTAAATATAGTGAGAAACCCAACTAAACACAATTAAGGAAAGGACTTAGGAAAATGGAAATTGTTGCAAGTAAAGAGTAATTGTAAAGAGTAATACAGTGATTGAATAAACAACCTCAGGCGGGTATTTCCAAAGTCACAGAGGAGTTGTAGGAATTAAGCTTCTCTATAAGACCCTCAGTAAGTTTTGTTCCAGTGGGATGCTCATTACATTCACTCCTGACATTTAGCTGTATTAGTACATCAAATTAAACACCCGTTCACACACACTGCTCTTGTCATTTCAGTTTGGCACCAATGTGAAGAGACAGGAGAACTAAGACACAAAAAGACAGGAAGGTCACTCTTATTCCTTTTTAAATGCACACTCAGAAAAAGCTACAATTCATATTCTGTCAGGGGAATAAATGAACTCTTCTCTGTTTAAAGTTTATGCTGCAATGGTCAATTAAATTTAAATGATAAATATGCTTTACAGAGATGAGGAAAAATAATTTAAAAAAAACAACAAAGAAAAGTGGTGCCTGCCCAAGGGACACTTGATATCCGAACTCAACTGCAAAACCATCCAGTTTGTTTGCACACATTAAGTTGCTCTTCTGGAAACTGAAGAGAGTGGATATTCCAGTCACACACTCAGACAGCTGCAAATCACTGCACTTTTATGGCTTCGTGTTTAATTCTCAGCTTTACAAACAAAAGCTGAGTAGAAGAACTGGACCACTGTAGGTGGGAGTGGGCCGACAACCACACTGTTATAACGTATGTCAATGGACATAATAAAAACTAGAAATTTGCTTCGTTCTCTGCAAGTGCCTAAAATGAAATGTTTTTTAATTTCTCATGGTAGAAGGCCAGCTGGGATTGAATACTTTAAAATATGTGTATATCTGTGTTGTTTGAGACTGGTTTTTGGATGTATGGACTTCATTGTATGTTAGAATGGATGGGTGTTAATGCTGAATTGTAAAAAATACAGTAAATTGTTTACTTGGGGTCTTAAAGGTGGTAATTTGTATAAAATTCACATGGGTGTATCTATGGAAAAGAGGAGTTGGAATTAATAAGTGTTCACTTCTTCCTTCTCCCTTTTGAACAGTGTATACTGTAACTTTATTGCATTTGCCATTTGCTTGTTTTTTGTTATATTTTTGTGTTCGAAATAAACTATCTATCTATCTATCTATCTAAAATACAGTAAGTACATGTATTTTTACTTTCACAAAAGCACAGAATGAGTTTCCCAGTAGCATTAGTGGGGAGCTAAATGCCTCAGGGATAAAATGAAGAGCAGCATAAGGTTGGGTCAAAGAGCATTTCTTTATATCCTGAAACATCACCTGATTTACAGACATCATTTCTGCAGAGAACCAACATGCTGACCCGGAGATAATTATTGAGACCTCTCACCCTATTACACTGACACAATAAAAACATTAATGCATAAAAAGATCTTTTCACATCAAGGTCTAAGGGTCTTAGAAAAGCATTTGAGCCCTTTGTTTTAGGAAACTGTGCATTTCTGCAGACTTTGCTTGAGGGAATTATCAACTGCTCACCACACTGATGTTAAATACAAGGATGCGGGGGTGGGGGTGTAAATTTGAAGACAAACTAAAAAAACATGGATGGAAAAGTACCTCAAAAGTTACAAAAAAGTTTACATTAAGTTGCTGATTTACGACTTGGTTCCTTCCTTACACAAGATGAGCGACACAGATCGAGCACGCAGCCTGGTGGATCCTGCATGTAAGCTCACTAAAACCGCTAAAACTACAGCAAAACCTCTACATCTCTTATAGTCCCACCTGTTAACGGCTGCCCTACTCCTGTACTTAATTCTAAGTACAGTGCAACATCGGCTCTCAACAACAAGATGGAAAGAACAGCTCCACCCCGCAGGTAATGGAAGCCAGTATCTCTTGTACACGAGTTACCTGAACAAAGGGCGGGCCAGACCGCCAACTTACCACGAGCAATCCTTCACCTCAGCGTTATCTTGCCTCTGGTGGGTGACATGGAAATAAACCCAGGACCAGTGGCCACAGACCTGTGTGTGGGACAGACGCCTTTAATGACTACAGGAGTAGCGCCGTTAATGCCTCCATCATCAGCGGAGACAATGAGACCACAATTGTTTACGGGACAAGCATGCACACAAGCACAATCACCAGTGGAACTAATGCCGTGCATACTACCGGCACTGGTTGCGCTGAGGCAGCCCACCAACTTCACCGTCTCGGACCAACAGCGGAACAAAGCTGGGATGGACTGGTGATCAACTCTCATCCCCAAAACACAGCAATGTGTCCTCCTCACCTTGGCGCACTGGAGAATCCACATCACCAGATGGCCATTCAACGCAACCCAATGGCTGGTCTCTGCCATGGGGCCGGTCCCTGCTGCAACAGCAGCCCAGCGCACAGATTCCACCGCATCAGCAATACAACTACCAGCCGGCGGTGAGTGTAAAACTCACCAGAGAAATCCTGTGTTAAAAAAATATAGATCGCTAAAAGTTTTTCAAACCCTGAACCAGGCAAAATGAATTTGGGACCCTCAAAGCAAAAAAAAAAATTAAAATAAAAAAATGGTCTGCTTTATGGGCACTTAAATGTACGGAGTATGGTCTCTAAACATGAACAACTACAACATCTGCTGAAAAACTCCAATATTGATTTTATGGGTCTGTCTGAAACCTGGTTATCGTCCTTGTCACCTGAAACTCTTGTTACCATGCCTGGCTATAATGCATTTAGGAAATGCAGGGAGCAAGGGAAAGGTGGTGGAATCCTACTATATGTTAAAGACACCTTGAAATGTAATCAGATTGAATGGTCAAAATATATGAATCTAGAATGTGTAGGAGTTAACATTAAGTTGCCCGCCAATATGACCTTCTCTGTTATTTGTTTATACCTCAAACCCTCCTCTATAGCAGATTTCTATGACCAATTCAAATCAAATCAAATCAAATCAACCTTTATTGTCATATTGCTGTACATACAACAGTAGTGCAGGCAAGATGAAATTGTGTTTCTCTTGGCATCCATATAAGTTAAAGAACATGATTTAAGACACACTCACACATATCTTAACCCCCCACCCAACCACATCCATTTACACATCCCTGAGACATACTTGAAAAAAAAAATAACTAACTATAATATACAAATAATGTACATAATGTCCGTAGATGCAGTAGTGTATACGAGAGATTCCGGATCAGCTGTTCAGCATCCTAACAGCTTGTGGAAGGAAGCTGTTAATCAGTCTGGTGGTTCTGCCTCTGATGCTCCGGAATCGTTTGCCAGATGGCAGAAGTTCAAAGTGTTTATGCAGAGGGTGAGAACGGTCCTTGACAATGTTCAGTGCCCTGCTCCTACAACGGTTCTGAAAAAGTTCTTGGACAGAGGGGAGGGATACTCCAATTACCCTCTCAGCTCCCTTAACTATCCTCTGCAGGGCTTTTTTGTCTGACATACTGCAGCTGGAGTACCATGTAGCAATGCAGTACGTCAGAACACTCTCCACCACACCTCTGTAGAAGGTCCTGAGGATGCAGATGGGGAGAGAGGCCTGTTTGAGTTTCCTCAAGAAGTGCAGTCTCTGCTGGGCCCGCTTCCTGATCCCCAAGGAATTCTTGCTCCAGGTCAGGTCCTGCGAGATCTGCACTCCGGGGAACTTGATGTTCTCCACTCTCTCCACTAAACAGCCACCGATGCTGAGGGGGACGTGTTCAGGCTGTGACCGCCGGAAGTCGATAATCATCTCCTTCGTTTTGTCCACGTTGAGCACCAGATTGTTCTCCCTGCACCAGCCCTCCAGGTCTCTCACTTCTTCCCTGTACATTGATTCCTCATCCCTCTGAATAAGTCCCACCACCGTGGTGTCGGCTGCAAACTTAACAATCTGGTTCCCCTCATGTCTGGATACACAGTCATGTGTTAGAAGTGTAAACAACAGTGGACTGAGTACACAGCCTTGAGGGGATCCGGTGCTCAGCGTGACAGAGTTGGAGATGTTGTTTCCAACCCGGACAGAGTGAGGTCTCTCAGTCAGGAAATCCAGGATCCAGAGACATGTGGCGGTGTTCAGACCAAGAAGGAGTAATTTCTCCATCAGTCTCTGGGGAATAATGGTGTTGAATGCTGAACTGAAATCAATGTACAGGAGTCTGGCGTAGGTGTCTTTCTGATCCAGGTGGGTGATGACAGAGTGCAGGGTGGTGACTATAGCATCCTCCGTGGAGCGGTTTGAATGATATGCAAACTGGAGCTGGTTGTGTGATGCAGGGAGGCAGGCTGTAATGTGTGGTTTGACAAGCCGTTCAAAACACTTCCTCACAATTGGTGTCAGTGCAACAGGACAATAGTCATTCAGACAAGACACAACTGGTTTCTTTGCCACCAGTACAATGATAGAGGTCTTGAAGCATCTGGGAACGATGGCCTGACTCAGGGAGATGTTATAAATGTCAGTCAGTACATCCGCCAACTCGCTTGCACAGTCTCGAAGCACACGTCCCGGGATGTTGTCCGGACCTGCAGCTTTACGTGGGTTGACTCTGGTTAGGGTCCTCCATGTGTCCGCTGTGTTGATGGTAAAAGCTGGTCCGACCAATGGTGGGGATGGGCCAGCCCTCCCTCTGATTGTTGGGTTTGATGCTTCAAAACGTGCAAAGAAGTTGTTGAGCCTGTCTGGAAGCGAAGCGTCGTCATCATCGACCCCCTGCCACAATTTATAGCCCGTCAGTGTCCGAACTCCCTGCCACATCTGCTTGGTGTTCCTAGTGTCACAGAGGTGTCCCAGGACTTTCTCCGCATAGGTGCGCTTCGCCATCTTAATTCCCTTTGAGAGCGCAGACCTGGCTGAGCGGAGGGCGATTCTGTCCTTTGCTCTGAAGGCTGCATCTCTGGCTGTAAGCAGCGAGCGCTCCTCTGCGGTCATCCAGGGCTTATGGTTTCCCCGCATAGTGATGGTCTTCACTGTAGTGACATCCTCTGTGCACTTCGCGATGTAGCTGGTGACCATTTCAGCATACTCCACACATCCGTCTTGTCTTCCTGGGAGGCTGCTATTTTGAAGATTTCCCAATCTGTGTGCAGAAAACAGTCTTTCAGTGCAGAGGTTGCACTCTCTGGCCAAATCCTGATTTGTTTCACTACTGGCCTGCTGCGCTTCAATAAGGGTTTGTAGGCAGGCACCAGCATCACGGATATGTGGTCAGAAAGGCAGAGGTGGGGGCGAGGTATTGCCTTATATGCATCTGTGTTTGTGTACACTAAGTCCAACATATTCTCTCCTCTGGTCTTAAAGTCTACACATTGTTTAAACTTGGGGAGCACAGTCTTTAAGCTGGTGTGGTTAAAATCCCCCGCAACCACTACAAAACTGTGAAGTTTGGATTTCGCTAATTGCATCGTGTAGTTCCCCGAGTGCCTTCTTAGCATTAGCGTTAGCATTAGCACTCGGCGCTATGTAAACAGCCACTACAAACACGCTGCTGAATTCCCTTGGCAGATAAAATGGCCGACAATTTACAATAAGGAACTCTGCCAATGGAGAGCAGTGTTTAGATACTAACGTGAGAAGTGCTTCTTAATCAGTGTAATCCTAAAAATGAATTAATCCTGTTGGTGTTATGACCCAAGCACCAATGTTATTTGCGCTTGGGCTATTCCTGTCAGGTCTTGACAGTGGCGTTATTATTCCGGCTCTCTGAGCTCTTAATGTGACGGCGCTCGGGGAGGCTTCCGCTCAGCTGTCAAGACCTGAAAACTGTTCTGCATTTTCGGTCGTTAGCGGCCGGCTTCTTAAGCCGACGCTAGCGGCTGCATCCTTGCAGCAGTGTCCGTTGCTGATCGTCGGAGCGATCGTACTATATGGATTATTCTACATTGCCCGTCTGTGGTGTGACCGTCTTATCCTGTGGACCTGTGAGTGAGCTTGTTAGCCTTACGCCTCCCTGTGTGTAGACTTGCTTGTGTCATAGCCTCAGCGGCTTGTATTATTGTGACTTCACCGTAAATAAAGACACTAACACAACTCTCTGGTGATGGTGTGGCGTCTTATGGTGGCTCGCAAGGGCCACCACATGACAGCACACTGCTGCCAAAAACGGCATTTTTACGGTGACGCCAACCCGAGACGCCTTTCGCCAGTGAGGTTGTGTTAATTGTCCATTGCCCTTTTTTCTTGTCTGGGTACGGTGTGCTGGAGGAATGTCGTCGCGGAGGGGCCGCGCTCGGAGTCCGAGCCACAAGCTGGCGGGCATCCCGGATATGTGGATGAGACGCTCATCTCTGCTTCCCTCCTCGATTACGACCGCAGCGTACTCTGGTACCTGGACTGTGCTGAGGACTTGCTCAATCATCTTTCTCCCCGCTACGCCAGCCACCCAGAAGTCGCTGCCAGGAGGGATGACATCGACGCGCAACGCAAGATAGTCCGTATGGTGGAGGAGGAATATGGCAAGAAGCAGAGGAGGAGGTGTTCACGCTCCTCGCTTTGGGATCCCGTTCCTGTCCTCGATCCACTCCAGGAGTTCGCACCACCCAGGGGTCGTCGTAGACGTCGGCGCCATGGCCAAGGGCAGCCCCAGCAAGCTCCTGTTCCGGATCCAGTTCCGGGCCGCCGGAGTGACCCAATCAACCAGCCAGCTGCTGTGTGTGACAAGAGTCCTGCTTCGGCGAGCCCCGTCCATGGGTCCTTGAGAGCGGCTCCCCTTTGTCCTCCCGGGGGGCCCTCTGTTACCATCCAGCGGGAGAAGGAAGGACCAATGCCCCCTACAGCTGGCACCACCCTCCCTCCGGGAGACAGGCAAGTTCATGTTCACTCCCCTACTTATAATAGTGATCTGTCTTGTCTGACTCCTGGGGGTGGAATTCGGGGTTTGCAGCCCCCCGAGCTCCCACCACCAGCTGTAGTCATTTGTTCTGAAGCTGCTGCCTCTGTGTTTTCCTCCGCTGAGCGGACCTCGGCGTTAGATCTACTTCGTCGAGCGAGGAGGAGGCCTGCGGCTCTGGGAATAATCCCGGCCCCGCAGCCACGTTTTGGACAGAGGAGAAAAGCGGATTGCGGTGTGGAGCCTGAGCCGACGAGGAAGCGTCCCCGGGTCTCCACGGAGGAGCAGCCCGAGCCAGCGGGTCGAGGGTCCCCTGCCGCCACGCTGTGCGGGTTATCGGTATGGACACCAGCGCGAGAGGATCCAGCTGCAGAGACCATCATGCCGGCTGCGGAGCCCGACGCAGCTGAGTGGGAGCCCAACGATGAGCTTCTACCCGAACCTGGATCGACGGAGTCCTGGATGGCTCCAGAGCCCAAGTGCAGGCAAGTGCTCTTCTTTGTTTTCCTTTGTGGTGTGTTAGAGCATTTTCACGGGGAGGCGAGCGAGGGGCAGCCGTCTGCTGCACCCGAACTCATCTCGCTAGGCTCTGGCGCTGCCGGGAATACTGATCCCGGTCCTCTCTGTTCCTCTGAGCCTCTTCACAGTGGCTTGGAATCTGTCGAGGTCGCGGTGCAGGAGGTCCCAAGTTCGGGGGTGGAGGTTGTCGCCGATGCAGTGCCGACCCAATCGGGGTCCAACGTGGGGGCAGCTGTGACCCAGCAGGGGTCCGACGCAGGTACAGCTGTGTCCCAATCGGGGTCCAACGAGGTCCAATCGGGGTCTGACACAGGTGCTGCTGTGACCCAATCGGGGTCTGACAAAGTCCAGTGGGAGTCCGACGCGGGTGCTGCTGTGACCCAATCGGGGTCCGACGCGGGTGCAGCGGTGACCCAATTGGGGTCTGACGAGACCCAGCGGGGTTCCGACGCAGGTGCAGCTGTGACCCAATCGGGGTCCGACAAGGTCCAGTGGGGGTCCGACGCGGGTGCAGCTGTGACCCAATCAGGATCCAATGCAGGTGGAGCTTCAACGGTCGCATCGGTGTGGATCGAGGTCGGTGGAGGTGCCGCAGACCCTTCGCCGCCTGATGTGATGTGGGCTCATCATCACGATTATTCCCCTCTCAGGAGCCACCAGTTGGGGTCGTCAGCCCTGAGAGCCGTTGGAGGTTTTCTTCCTGCAGGCTGGCGCTCCCATGTAGCTTCTTCATCGGGAAGGCCGCCGCATGCTGTTTCTCCATGGCTCTGGTGGCTGAGGGATGCGGGTCGGCCACCCGAGGAGCTGTTTTGCCTGTTCAGAGCCTTGGGCCGGCCACCCGATGAACTGTGTTTGTTACTGGGTGGCCTGGTACGGCCGCCAGAGGACTTGACTCTCGGGGCCTGGGACTGGGTCAGGCCGCCCGACCATGTACTGTTTCCCGTGACCACCCATCGGCCATCGGACACAGGGAGACCGCCGGAACTTTGCCTGGGGCTTTTGGTCTCTGCCTGCCATCGTCTGTTTGGACTGTATGGTGTGAGGGTCATTTGGAACAATAAGATTGCCGCATGTGTATGTTGATGAAACAAGAGGACTACCTGATCCATTAAGCGTAATGCTGTGTTTGTGCAGGACAGCCGCTGTTCACAGCAGGCACATGTGTATATAGAATGGTCTTGTAAATAATGATGCTGTGTTGATGGTCTTTATTCAACACGTTCCAATGGTAACGTGTGTGTGCGTGCTGTACAGTACATATTAAGTTTGTCTGACTAAACTCAGCCATTTAAGACGTTGTATTTGTTATCACAACAACCTTTTCCGCCTCTTTCTTCGTTACTGCAGTTGCCACGTTGCTTTTGCCTTTGTGTTATGTAAAATTTAACACTACATTGGAATCAAATATCAGTGGCTTGATATATAGTATGCTACTTTGTGGGTTTTCATGGGCACTCTGGTGTTCGAGGATGATGTTTGTTTGTTTTTTTTTTGGAGGGGGGGGGGGGTTAAACGGTACTTTTGTGAAGAATGCGGCAGAGGTTTCATGCACTTGGGTACTTAAAAGCATAAACTGATCCATTGTGAACATTTAGGGGTTTGTGTGGGGACTGCGTGGAAGGACCTTCACTCAGATGAGTTCCTTATGACCACATGAAGTCATGTATACTGGAGTTAAACAGTTTGTCTGTGGTCACTGTGGGAAAACCTTCTGTGTCTGGTAAATTATGGTCTGTATGGTTTGTGCCCGTGTATTGTAACTCTTGCCCTATTTGTTTCGTTGTTTTCTGTGGGAATGCGATGGGTATGTCAAGGGATGTGTTTTTTTTTTGTTTTTTTCTTCTGGGGCCTTGTTGGTGTTTGTTTCGCTCCCTCCTTGCCTGTTCCTCCATTCACTTGCCCTGCGGGTGGGTGGGTGGGTGGGGTGGGGTGGGGGGGCTAGGTGTTACAGGGCGTTCGGAGCCCGCCTTTGAGGGAGGGGTACTGTTATGACCCGAGCACCAATGTTATTTGCGCTCGGGATATTCCTGTCAGGACTTGACAGTGGCGTTATTATTCCGGCTCTCCGAGCTCTTATTGTGACGGCGCTCGGGGAGGATTCCGCTCAGTTGTCAAGACCTGAACAGCTGTTCTGCATTTTTGGTCGTTAGCGGCCGGCTTCTTAAGCCGACGCTAGTGGCTGCATCCTTGCAGCAGTGTCAGTCGCTGATCGTCGGAGCGATCGTACTATATGGATTATTCTACATTGCCCATCTGTGGTGTGACCGTCTTATCCTGTGGACCCATGAGTGAGCTTGTTAGCCTTACACCTCCCTGTGTGTAGACTTGCTTGTGTCATAGCCTCAGCGGCTTGTGACTTCACTGTAAATAAAGACACTAACACAACTCTCTGGTGACGGTGTGGCGTCTTATGGTGGCTCGCGAGGGCTACCGCATGACAGTTGGGTGATTTTAATATAAACTGGGATGACAAAAAAGACAGAAAAAAAAATCTAAAAATCATTACAGATCACTATAACTTAACTCAGTTAACAGACAAACCAACCAGAGTCACAAGCCAGTCGAAAACCAAAATTGATTTATTTTTTACAAATAGACCTGAAAGAATCTCCCAGACTTATAACCTTTTAACAGGACTGTCTGACCATAATATAATACTAGCAACAAGAAAACTTCCACAGAAACATCTTTCAAATCCATTTAAGAAATCATCAGGTAACACAATAGATTACATAATCCCAAAAACCAACAACAAAATATAACAATGGCAATACATGAAACTGAATGGAAGGAAATCACCTCCTCAAATGATATCAATCATGGCAATGAATTTATTATAACAAAAATGAAAGCGGTTATCACGGCATTTTCAAAAAAAAAGCAAATAACAGAAGAAGAATCAGTTTACCACGGCACAATTCCGAATGTCTCCAACTAAGGAAGATCAGAGATCAGCTTCTTAAAATAGCTCTAAAAACAGGTTTAACAACAGACAGACAAAAATTTATGTTTGCTAGAAATAAAGGTAACACAAACTCTGAGGAAGGAAAAGGCAAACTTTTATATAACCATTATTGAAAATGCAAAAGGAGATGGCAAAAAAAAATTGGAATAGTATTTACAAACTGACTAATAAACAGAACAAAAATATGACAGAGACATGGAACTTAATATTAATAACAAATTGGTACAGAATCCCACGGTCATTGCTATAGAGTTTAATAACTTTTTCATAAACTCTGTGCTAGAAATAACCAATTCATTTAATCCACCTGACCATAACTCTAGCCCTATTAACCCCTCACAACCAGTTTTTGATACAGTATATTAGAAATAACTGAAAATGAAGTCACAAATATCATCAGCTCATTGAATAGCTCAAAAGCAACATATGAACATGGTCTTAACACCAAATTTTTAAAAGAAAATGAAGAATCTCTCATTTGTCCAGTTACTCATTTAATCAATCTATCAATCAAACATGCTGTCGTCCCAACTGCCTGGAAGGTAGGAGTGGACAGACCAATTTTCAAAATGGGGAGTAAAACTGATATCAACAACTACAGACCAATCAGCATCTTACCTGTCATCTCCAAAATAATTGAAAAATGGGTGGCCACACTATTATGTGAACTTCGGAATTATGGAAACACCCCCCTGCATCACGCACAGTTTGGGTTCCGTGCCCACCACTCAACAGAGTCTGCAATAAGCTTGTTCTAAGAGAAAACTAATCTTTCTTAGATATGTAAGTGCAATTGTGTAGGTGTTGTGTTTTTAGATCTGAAGAAGGCATTTGACACTGTTGACCACAACATCCTTTTAACCTAACTTACTCAGTTTAACTTTTCAGAACATGCTATCAAATGGATGAAATCCTATTTAACCGACAGATAGCAATGTGTAAAGTGTCAAATCACCATATTTGAAATGCCAAAAGGGTGTCCCACAAGGCTCCATACTTGGACCGATACTATTCCCCCTATACATAAATGATTTACCAAATGCATGCAGAAACATTCATATACAAATGTATGCAGATGACACAGTAATATTCACACCTGCAAAAACCACACAAGAACCCACCTGTATTCTTACAACAGCGATGACCCAAATCCATGACTGGCTGAATAATTCATGTGTCCTACAAAACATTAAAAAATATGTTTGCATGATGTTCACCAAACAGCGAACAACAACTCAAACATTTTCTTAAAAGGAGAGGAGCTGCAACTAGTCAAGGAATTTAAGTACCTCGGTGTGATTTTAGACTCCTCATTAAGCTTCAAAAAACACATCAAAAAATCTCAAACATAATCAAATTCAATCTAAGAAATTTTAAACAAATTAGACCATCGCTGACAGTGTCGCCAAAATGTTTCTGCATGCAATGATCTTTTCACACATCGATTACTGTTTTATGAACTGGTTACTCACTGGTGTAACCATAATCAAACCTACTGAATCTTTATACAAAAAAGCCATAAAAATTCTTGACAAGAAAGATCCCACGTATCATTGCTGTCACACTTACACACGTGGACAAAATTGTTGGTACCCCTCTGTTAATGAAAGAAAAGCCCACAATGGTCACAGAAATAACTTGAATCTGACAAAAGTGGTAATAAATAAAAATTCTATGAAAATTAACCAATGAAAATCAGACAATGCTTTTGAATTTTGGTTCAACAGAATTACTTTAAAAAAACAAACTCATGAAACAGGCCTGGACAAAAATGATGGTACCCCTAGAAAAGATTGAAAATAATGTGACCATAGGGACATGTTCAACCAAGATGTGCCCTCTAATTAACATCACAGGTGTCAACAAACTTGTAATCACTCAGTCAGCCTATTTAAAGGGTGACAAGTAGTCACTGTGCTGTTTGGTGACATGGTGTGTACCACACTGAACATGGACCAAAGGAAGTAAAGCAGAGAGTTGTCTCAGGAGATTAGAAAGAAAATTATAGACAAGCATGTTAAATGTAAAGGCTATAAGACCATCTCCAAGCAGCTTGATGTTCCTGTGACTACAGTTGCACATATTCAGAAATTTAAGATCCACGGGACTGTAGCCAACCTCCCTGGATGTAGCCACAGGAGGAAACTTGATGAAAAATGGAAGAGACAGATAATACAAATGGTAACAAAAGAGCCCAGAACAACCTCTAAACACATTCAAGGTGAACTCCAAGGTCAAGGTACATCAGTGTCAGATCACACCATCCATCATTGTTTGAGCCAAAGTGGACTTCATGGGAGACGACCAAGGAGGACACCACTGTTGAAAACAAATCATAAAAAAGCCAGACTGGAATTTGCCAAACTGCATGTGGACAAGCCACAAAGCTTCTGGGAGAATGTCCTATGGACAGACAAGACAAAACTGGAACTTTTTGGCAAGGCACATCAGCTCTATGTTGACAGACGCAAAAATGAAGCATACCAAGAAAAGGACACTGTCCCTCCTGTGAAACATGGAGGAGGTTCTGTTATATTCTGGGGCTGCTTTGCTGCATCTAGCACAGGGCGTCTTGAATCTGTGCAGGGTACAATGAAATCTCAAGACTATCAAGGTATTCTAGAGAGAAATGTGCTGCCCAGTGTCAAACAGCTTGGTCTCAGTCGCAGGTCATGGGTCTTGCAACAGGATAATGACCCAAAACACACAGCTACAAACACCCAAGAATGGCTAAGAGCGAGACACTGGACTATTCTAAAGTGGCCTTCTATGAGCCCTGATCTAGATCCTATTGAACATCTGTGGAAGGAGCTGAAACATGCCGTCTGGAGAAGGTACCCTTCAAACCTGAGACAACTGGAGCAGTTTGCTCATGAGGAGTGGGCCAAAATACCTGCTGAGAGGTGCAGAAGTCTCACTGACAGTTACAGAAATCGTTTGATTGCAGTGATTGCCTCAAAAGGTTGTGCAACAAAATATTAAGTTAAGGGTACCATCATTTTTGTCCAGGCCTGTTTCATGAGTTTGTTTTTTCAAATAATTCTGTTGAACCACAATTCAAAAGCATTGTCTGATTTTCACTGGTTTATTTTCATGGAATTTTTATTTATTACCACTTTTATCAGATTCAAGTTATTTCTGTGGACATTGTGGTTTTTTTCTTTCATTAACAGAGGGGTACCAACAATTTTGTCCACGTGTGTACAAGAAATACAATCTTCTGTCTTTTGAAAATCATAAAACTCCCAAATTTGCCTGTTCAATCTATGAAATATTAAATGGCTATACCCCACCCCCCCTCCCCTGGAGAATATTTTAAACTGAGAACTGTCACCGGTACAACCACGAAGAGTAATCACTAGAGGAGACTGTGAGGTCCCCCACAGACGCACCACATTTGCTCAGTCTTTGATATCAGTGAGGGGCAGCAAGATCTGGAATAATATACCACCTGCAATCAGAGAACGTACCACACTAAACACTTGTAAGACTCATTGTAAAAACTGGCTTTTAAACAACCAAAACTGTACCCATAACTAGTGGTTGCTCTGCAGCATACACATATATATGTGCTCATGTGTCATACACATATGCCCCGCCTCTTGTTTGTTGCTGTCTGTTGTTTCTGTGAGATGCTTGGGTGCATGTGTGTGTACACATACACAGCACTTCACGTGTGTGACATTTGAATATTTTGTTTTGTAACACCTTAACTCTGCATTTTGTACAGTTTCACTGCAGTCGTTCTGCTCGTGTATGATTGTTTGTGTTTTTGTGGGTTTTTGTGACCCACCGGGGGACTACAGATGCAACTTAGCAGTATTGCTAAATCTGGCATAGTTACATTCGTATTAATGTTCATTAGTATGTGCTGTCCCTTTCAAATAAACATTAAACTAAACTAAACTACATTGTAGCTAATCCATTAACAAGTTAATAAGCAGTATAATGGTTTATTTGCAAAGCTTTGCATAAATATCCATCCATTCGCTTTTTCTCACTGACATGTTTTCAGAACAGAGACCCAATTGCAGAAACAAAGACAGAATCAGATGCAAATAAGTATCTTGATTAAACAGGTAAGTAGAGGTGTGGAGGTGTAGTCTCTCCTGCAGGAGAAGAGGGGAGATACTGAGTATAGGAACAGGTGAGAATAAATAGTTTAGTAGGGACACGACTCCTCATGTCAGGGTTGGATGGTGGTGACAACTTCCACCGGAGAGGTTATTGAGAGAGTTGAGAATGAGCATGATTGTCCAGTTACCGGTGGTGGTGAGAGCACTGGGGTAGGTAAGAACAGAGACTATTTGCAGGTGGAGACAGAGAAAGTACAAGGGGAGAAGGCATGACAATGGAGGTAGGTATGAGAGTTCCCCAGCCCCAGGGGCTTTCCTGTGGTTCAGTGGTTAATGGTAACAATTTGCTGCTTACTGTTGCGCTGGGCACAGGCAGAAGAATCCAGGAGAGCCAAGGATGGCAGGGAAGAACTGGGGAGAGGAATGGGAGGAATCCAAGACAAGGTAAGAGATAAAGAACTGTACCTCAGTAGGTAGTTTTAAAAGTAAACTGAAAAAAAAAAAAACTATTGAAAGACAATCAGAACTGTATCCAGTAATGGCTATTTTTAATTTGGATGGTCATGAGTGTGAGTGCATGTCTGCACTTTTGAGAGTGTGTGTTGGGTATTTGTAGTTTTTTGTTTTACTGTGTCATGGATCACATAGTTTTGCATTTTAACTATCCTTCACTGTTGCATTGTCTTGTTTTTTTATAAGATAAGATAAGATAAGGTAAGCCTTTATTAGTCCCACAACGGGGAAATTCCAGGATTGCAACAGCACAGGGATAGCAACACTCAGAGCAACACTCAGAAGGCAAGAAAAAAAACAAGCAAGCAAGAGGAGCTAATATACATATGTACACATTACTATAAACTATATATATATATACACACACACACAGACACACAGTGCAGAGCATTGTAGCTGGATGGAATAAATATATGAATATATAAACACACAGTGCGGAGCATTGTAGCTAGATGGAATAAATATGTAAATATATAAACACCCACAGTATGGAGCATTGCAGCTAGGTGGAATAAATATGTAAATATATAAACACACACAGTGCGGAGCAATGTAGCTAGATGGAATAATAGGTAGATATATAAACACACAGTGCGGAGCATTGTAGCTAGATGGAATAAATATATAGATATATAAGTATAAACACACCCAGTGCGGAGCATTGTAGCTAGATGGAATAAATATGTAGATATATAAACACCCACAGTACGGAGCATTGCAGCTAGGTGGAATAAATATGTAAATATATAAACACACACAGTGCGGAGCAATGTAGCTAGATGGAATAATATGTAGATATATAAACACACAGTGCGGAACATTGTAGCTAGATGGAATAAATATATAGATATATAAATATAAACACACCCAGTGCGGAGCATTGTAGCTAGATGGAATAAATATGTAAATATATAAACACACACAGTGCAGAGCATTGTTGCTAGATGGGATGAAACAGCATAACCGTCTACTTAGTTATCCTACATGGTATGATTATGTGCCCATACATATTCTCACCCTCCATAGCGACCAGTATTTTCCTAGTTGTATGCCGGAGGGGACCATTGTGTAAGTCTATTGCATCTTTTGCATTAAAAAAAAACTATTAGTTTGTTACGTCTTTTTGCTATCTCTGCGAGCAGCCCTGCTTAGGTTGTACACTCTGACAGCCGTTGGTAGGAAGGACCTGCGAAACCTCTCGGTTGTGCACCTGGGATTATGTAGTCTGCTGCTAAATGAGCTCCTCAGTGCATTCAGTATGTCCTGCATAGGGTGGAACTCGGACTCCAGCAGAGATGACAGTTTAGCCACTGTCCTTCTCTCTCCTATCTCCTCCACCGGATCAAGGTGCTGCCCCAGGACAGAGCTAGCTTTCTTGATCAGTTTGTTCAGTCTCTTCCTATCGGCTGCAGTAATGCCACTGCCCCAGCAGACCACTCCAAAAGTGATGGCTGATGCCACCACCGTGTCATAGAATGTCTTCAGCATTACCCCTTGTACACCAAAAGACCTGAGTCTCCTCAGCAGGAACAGCCTGCGCTGTCCCTTCTTGTAGAGTGCGTCAGTATTGTGTGACCAGTCTAGTTTATTGTTCAGATGAACACCCAGGTACTTATAGGATGTCACCATCTCGATGTCTGTTCCTTGTATATTTACTGGTGCTGTGAGGGGTTGCCCATGCCTGCGGCAGTCCACCACCAGCTCCTTAGTTTTCCTCGCGTTGATCTGGAGGCAGTTCCGATGGCACCAGTCCACAAAGTCCTGGATAAGCCCTCTGTACTCAGCTTCATCTCCATTGGAGATGAGGCCAACGATCGCAGAGTCATCAGAGAACTTCTGTAGATGGGAGTGTGTTGTGCTGTGTGAGAAGTCCGCAGTATAAAGAGTGAACAGGAAGGGAGCCAGCACCGTTCCCTGGGGGGACCCCGTGCTACCGATGATCGTGTCGGACACACAGTCCCGGGTTCTCACAAACTGAGGCCGGTTCGTGAGGTAGTCCAGGATCCATGATGACAGGTGCTGGTCCACCCCTGCGCGCAGCAGCTTGTCCTTCAGGATCATCGGTTGGATGGTGTTGAAAGCACTGGAGAAGTCAAAGAGCATGATCCTCACCATATTCCCGGGCTTCTCCAGGTGGGACAGAGAACGGTGAAGGAGGAAGATCACCGCATCCTCCACCCCAATGCCATGCTGGTAGGCGAACTGGAGTGGATCCATCGCTGGTTCCACCAGGGGGCGGAGGTGAGCAAGGAGCAGTCTCTCCAGGGTCTTCATCAAGTGGGACGTCAAGGCCTCCGGTCTGTAGCTGTTCAGGTCTTTGGGGTGGGAAGTTTTTGGTACAGGTACCACACAAGATGTTTTCCACAGCTGTGGTACCCTCCCCAGCTTCAGGCTCAGGTTGAAGATGTACGTCACAATCCCACACAGCTGGTCTGCACAGGACTTGAGGAGCTTTGCGCTGATGCCGTCCGGTCCCGACGCCTTCCTTGCCTTGATCTTCCTCAGCTCCGTCCTCACCTGGGTCCTGGTCAGGGTCAGGATGGGGGGCTGTGTGTTGGGAGTGGGGGGTTGTTGGTGGAGTGGGGAGTGGGCAACAGGACTTGATTTCTTTAGAGGCAGCAGTGGTTGTTGTGCAGTCGGGGGGGAGGGCAGTTGGTCAAACCTATTGAAAAACAGATTCAGGTTGTTCGCCCACTCCCTGCCCCCCGTGGCCTGGGGTGAGGTATTCTGGAGCCCAGAGATGGTTTTGAGGTTTCTCCAGACCCCGCTGATGTCGCTCTGTTGCAGCTTGTCCTCCATCTTCTTCCTGAAGCTGTATATATAGCCTGAAGCTATATTGTTTTAATATTTTATTATTGTTCATCATAATGTTTTAATTGTGACCGACCAAGGAACTGCAGATGTAAATTAGCTTAAAGCTAAGTCTGGTACAATTTATCAAATGGCAACATTTATGTTTATTGTTGTACATGGTTCCTTTTCAAATAAATGTGAGTAAACATGTCGCAGGCTTATGTGAGGATCCAAAGGGCCCAGGGTTATTAAGGGCTAAAGGCGAGCAAGCACTAAGCACACACAGACAGCCAAAGAGCAGGAGACCTCAGGAGAAACTACGAGGAACTGTAGCACCAAGTCAATCCCACACCAGAGTAACTGCTGAGCAGGTTTTTATAGAGGTGGAGCTCATCAGCAACAGGTGAGCCATGAGACGCAGCTGCAGGTAATCACAGGCAATTAGTGGGAAGTGCATGTGTATGAAACTCACCAGCCATGATACACAGAGGAAACTGTCCTACATTGTTTCATTCCAAATACCATTCATAAGTAAATGCACGTCCATTTTTGTGTCCAACAAAGTGATATCTAATCTACATCCAGCTGAGCGAGTCCATCTTCTCTGGAGCTACAACACATGAGCTATATTAAAATCGGATGAGAAGAGATTTATATTGGTTCCCAAACTTTGTGCCATCAATACCCCCATCTTTCACAAGCCACTAAAGACAGATAATTAAAAATATACGCATAGTTGTGCTACCGTGCTGCTAGAGCTATAACAAAATGTTGCAACAGGGTCAAATTGTACAGATGGTTAGTCAAGCTTTAATTATAAAACATATTTGAAAACAAACAGGTAATTGAAAAGTTGGGCCATAAAAACAGCCACAACAGCTGGGATGGAAACAAGAGAAAACAAGCAAAATGCTAAAGTTAATAAAAATAACCGTCAGCATTTACAGCTGCAGTATATTTTCATTGCACACAACTTGCCAAGAGCTGAACTGGCAGACTGACTAAGAGAGTAACTGATAAATATAGTGTAGCATTAGCAGCTAAAAGGCCAGAGGTGATAAATTAAATCTTTAATAACATGGTCATGCTCATTTATTTAATAACTTGTTTTCAAGTTGTGCCTACACGTGTTAAATGAAATGCTGAACTTATCTTTCCACCACAGCCTTCATGTATGATTTTGTTATATTTGAATAAAACAAAGGACAAATAAATGTGGGACGCGCAGTCCTTATCAGGTAAAAATTTATACTCCCAGAGAAAAACAACTCAAGTTTGTTCACCATGATGGGATTAGTTGGGTTCATTTACTAATAGTGCATAAGTATGAATCTTGCACAAATGTTCTATGTTTTATATTTAATTGAACATGTGTTCAACACCTCCTTACCTGAATTTCTATTTTTATAAACCAAGCATATTTAAAACAGTTTTATATATTATAAATTGTTTTATATGTTTAAAACAGTATGGCTACCATGGAAATGCAAGCTATAGTAATAATAATAATAATAATAATATGACTCAAAGTATCACATTTTAACAAAACTTCAGAATCAGAATCAGAATCAGATTTATTGCCAAGTACATTAACAGATCACTGATAACATACGAGAGAATTTGACTTGACACAGAAAATGAACCTGCATTTCCAGTGACGCGGCAGCATCAGAGACGCGCCTGCCAACAGGATAGTGAGTACAAGCATGAGAATAAGAATAATACGAGGAACAATAGGAAGGAGCAAAAAAATCATTGATTCAAAATACTGGTTACATAATTAATCAATATTAAGATTTCAAGGAAAAAAAAACTCTCAATGCACATTCGCTACACAGGGTTAACAACTAACTAACTAACTAACTAACCTGCACTTATATAGCGCTTTTCTAGTCACAAAGACCACTCAAAGCGCTTTCATTAATACTAACCCTCTATTCTAAGGGCCTATAGGAAGCGGATATCTAGGGACAATTTAGAACAGCCAATTAACCTAACATGCATGTTTTTGGCATGTGGGAGGAAACCGGAGAAATCCCGGAGTAAACCCACGCAACACGGGGAGAACATGCAAACTCCACACAGATCACTGTTGGTCGGGGGCTGGGATCGAACCCACGATCCCACGATCCCCACAATCCCCCGGCCAAGGGTAAACTGTGCTGCCGCAGTGCTAACCACTGCGCCACCGTGCAGCCACAAGACACAAGAGAGCAGTGTGTGTATCTTTATTCAGTTCATGGATCAATGTGTGTGCGGTGTTGAGCAGTGTTGATGTTAATAAGAGAGACAACAAGGACTCTTGGCAGGAGATGTTTTGACTGGCTGGTGCCGAGTCCTTGTCTTGGCAGAGTCCAGCTGGCTGTCCAAGGCCTTATGCTCGTTGATTTTGAAAACACAGACTGCAGACAGCCAGGAGGAATTTTCATGGGGAAATTGAGCCAAATCGGACTGATCACAGAGAAGGCTTTTTATTTCTTCTGTAGATTCAGTACTTAATCCTTCATTGCAGGGCTCTAAATCCATCGTGGAAAGACCTAAGCGAGACCATGATGTAATCCACCTTCCGAGACAGTTCTCCATTTGTCGCTATCAGGGTCTTCTCCAATTTTTCAATTTGACAGATGCACCTCGCCTGGCCAGCATTTTGATAGGTTGAAGCCATCTTCAGCAATTTGCAGTAAACCAGGACAATTCCAGTCCCAATCAGAAAGATCCCGATCACCATTATTACGAAGATAAACAAATCTTCAATATCTTCGATAGAGAGATTAGTGAGACACAGCATTCTCCAATTACCTGTGTCACGTAAATAGCCCGCTGGAGCCGTTCCTGCGGGGCAGACAGCTTCCCCCGGAGCACTTTTCCTTGTTGAAAAAATAGTGTCAATTGTGTTCAAAGCCCAGCTTATTAACTCCATAATTTCTTTTCGACGGTCGCAGTTAGACGCAGACAGACAACAGCAAGCTGGGATCCAGTAGTTGGGAGGGGAGGAAAAAAGTCAGAGCAGGAGAGAAAGAAAAAGCGTCTACTCTCTTGGGAGGGCGGAAGTGAAGCGGAAGTGAAGCTGAAACGTTGACTATTATCATAGTCAACGTTTCTCTCATATGAAGACACAACAAAAAAGATGACCAAAAAAAAGTTCATACACATTATTTTTAGTTTTAGCTTTCCAACTTCATATCTTGCTGCAGCAAGAGTTTTAACAGGTACTAGAAAGAGAGATCATATCTCTCCAGTTCTGGCCTCCCTTCAGTGGCTTCCCATAGAGTTTAGAATTAAGTTTAAAATCCTTCTTCTCACTTACAAAGCTCTAATAATCTAACAATCAGCCCCCTTTTTATTTAAAAGATCTGATACTACCCTATTATCCTAACAGAGCACTACACTCCCAAAATGCTGGATTACTTGTAATACCTAGAATCTCCAAAAGTACAATGGGAGGCAGAGCCTTCAGTTATCAAGCTCCTCTCCTGTGGAACCAGCTGCCAATCTGGATTCGGGAGTCAGACTCGATCTCTGTTTTTAAGAATGGGGTTAAAACCTTCCTTTTTGATATAGCCTACAATTAGGGAGGGATCATGTGTCTCTGAACCCTCCCTTAGTTATGCTGCTAATAGGTTTAGTCAGCCGAAGGAACCTCCAATAATGCACTGGGCTTCACTCCTTTCTTTACTCTCAATGAAATATTTTTGCTGGTCATTAACATCTGTTTGTTCTCTCCCATAGATTGAGTCCCCATCGTGCTGTTTGCTCTCTACATGTCTGTTCTTTTCGTCTTCTCTATCCCCTCACCCCCCAGCCAGTCGCAGCAGATGACTGCCCCTCCCTGAGCCTGGTTCTGCTGGAGGTTTCTTCCTGTTAAAAGGGAGTTTTTCCTCTCCACCGTCGTCAAGCACTTGCTCACAGGGGATCGCCTGATTGCTGGGGTCTTTCTGCAGTTGTGGGGGTTCCCCCTACTGTTGAAAATGCTATGAGATGACTGTTGTTGTGAAATGGCGCTATATAAATAAAGTTGAATTGAATTGAATTGATAATTTCCACTGTCTTGAACCAATGACGTCCATATTAGATGTCATCATTCTCCAAGACTAATTGGGGTGAAGCTGCATTACCGAATAGGAAGGATGAAAGTTTTTTTTAAGTTATAAGCAAGCTGTTCAGAAATCAAAATACATGTTTAGTACTGAAATCTTTACATGCAAAATTTGTGTGTGCATTATGATGACCCCATTTATTGAAACATATTTATTGCATTTGAACCTGTTTAAATTCTGTTTTCTTACTGGAGGATTTATTAAAATAAAAGGTAGCTTGTCATGCAGTGGTTCTAGTAGTTGTCTGTCTCATTGTATTGGCCTTGCCATTCAGATGAAAAACCTCTTAACGTTCCCTGACCTGTGGATGGGACATTTAAATGTGTCTAATGCAGCACAGTGAAGTGCGGTAGACATGTTTAGAGTAGATGGTCATGCCTTACATCATTTGAAAGCTTAGAATTCCGTCTATTTCATTATTAAAACAGATTTCAGACAAAATAATAACACTGGATTTAAACGGGGCATCAAACAAGCTAGTACAACATAGCAATATAACATTTATGCACCAAAGAAGCTTCCCTGTTGTTCTTGAATTAATGATAGTCCAACAAATATGGTCCATTTGTATTGCAAAAGGTCTAATAGATCTATTTGAGTAAGATTTATTGTCCATCTAGATGCTCATGGGGGAAACTGCCCATAAAATTGTAGCATTGTTTGAAACTTCAGCCGGCTAACGTTGTGCATTTTTGTCGTATAGAATTAAAAAAAAATACATTTCGAGTAGAGAGAGAGATGGAAACGGAAGCCCAAAAGACTGGAGTGGCTGTCTAGACTTGATTGATACCTCATTTGACCCAATAGGGCCTCTATTTTTGGTTTCCACAGCCTTCGGTAAGCAGCGAGTGACAACCTAGCATGAAGGTCCAGCCTTATGGCTAATGAGAACACAACAAGCCAGTTGCAGCTGAGTATGCTGATTATGAACATGTCGTGTAGCCAATTAATTTCTGAATTTAGCGATACCTAATAGGACTTGATTCATCACACACACCCTCTCTAAAGCCCGTGTGTAAAAGCTGGTGTAAAGCTTGTGTAAACCAGTCCGTGAATCCAAATGGCATCAGTGTTGCAACGTCACTCACTTTTTTGAAAAATGGCTAAAACATTGAAGAAATTATTAATTACTTGACCCAGTCAAGTGACGAGTCATCAGCCGAAGAATCGGCGGTGGACAACCATGATTCCATTTGGCAGTTTGGCACAGTTCAAAAATGCCTGGTTACAGCCTGAGAAAATAGGTGTGTAATATATTCATTTTTTGTGGTATTGTTACAAAATTTTGACCTGAACTTAACACTACATAGGTTCTACATTTCAATTGTGTTTTCCATCCCGTATCTAACAGCTGTCTGTTATTTTCAGGCATTTGTATCAAAAAAAAAAACAAAACAAAAAAAAACAACAGGCAAACTTTATTTTCTTCAAATTTAGTATGCTTAGATTACTGTTGCTCAGTGGCTGAAGCACTTATGTCATGATGC
Source organism: Pholidichthys leucotaenia (assembly GCA_020510985.1). Taxonomy (NCBI): domain Eukaryota; kingdom Metazoa; phylum Chordata; class Actinopteri; order Cichliformes; family Pholidichthyidae; genus Pholidichthys; species Pholidichthys leucotaenia. Next base: position 325,578,513 of record CM035840.1, on the reverse strand, counting down.
TGAACACGGTGGGAGAGCCATGCTCATGATTTCTGTTATTTCTCATTATTTTCTGTACTTCTCTCACCTTAGTTTTATTATAGAATTTTAGCTTGGTTTCTTCCGTATCATGTTATTTGAGTTTGCTATTTGTTTCGGTTGGTTTTGAGATTCCTGTGTTGTATTTATGTATGAGACTTCTTCATCTTTAGTTTTCTCTTTGAAGTTTGATATTAATTACTACTTTTTTCTCAATATATTTAGCATGTCTTTTGGATTGTCATTATTCTCTGTTCATTATTTGTTTCCTGATTTGTTATTCGTTCTGGTCTGACAGTATTCATTTGCTTCCTGTGTTGCCTTGAGTTCGCGGGCTGTCTCAGCTGTCGGCTGTTTGATTTTATTGTCCTCGCTCCAGTGATCCACACCTGTTGTCATTTGTTTTCATTTCTCCCTGCCCTATTTAGGCCCCGGTACGCCGCTGCTTGGTGCAGTGTCAGTTCGTGTTCATACGAGAATCCCTCGTCTGTTCTCATCCCCTTGCTAGCATGTGTTCCATGTTATTCTTCTCATTTTTTCCTCATGTCTCTTTCCTGGGTTGGCTGGTGTTTCCACTCGCCTTGGTCTCCGTGCTATTCAGCCAGCCCATTTTCATCCTGCTGTGTAAGTGGGTTACTCAGTTTTATTTTTGTGTTTTAATGAAAATGTTTGCAAACTCACAGCCAGCGTTTAGGTCTTCGTTCCTGCCCCTGCCAGGCCAGTTTATGACAGCATGACACTGCTCGTTTGGATCCAGCGGCTGTGAGTTTGCTTTTTCCCTTCTCATCTGTTTTTTTCTGTTGCTGGAATGAGAGCGGACTATGTTATGCCTGAATAATCGGAGCTCAGCCAACAGACAGAGGTTTGCAGCCAGTGGCTCCAGCATGGATGAACTTTGGGCGGCTCAGTTCAAGCTCTTGCCTCCTGCACTTCATTGGAAGTCCTGGACAATGTGGAGGCAGCGGCCGGGATAGTGGAGGCACATCCCATTCTGAGGAATTACACTGAGTACGCAGAGCTTCTTACAACCATCTTCAACCTCCAGATGACATTTCGCGGGCTGGTAAAAAAAATTCCCCACTATCTGTACCTGTGCCGACGAAAAAGCATCCCCTGGTACAGACGTCTTCTGCCTCTCACCGTTCGCCAGCCCCAGGACGCCGCCCTCCAGCGTCAACCTCCACCCGTTCCCAAGTCCCGTCTGTACCTGAGCCGACGAAAGAGCGTCCCCTGGTGCAGACATCTCCAGCCTCTCGCTGCTCCACAGCTGCATCCCGCCGGAAGAATTCCTCCGCTTCACAACCAGCAGCTCCTCCTTTGCAGCATCAGAGAATTACTGCAGCAGCTTCCTCTTCATTCTCAAGTTTCTCTTCATAAGCTGTTTTGTCAGCTCCCTCCTCCTAGTCTGTTGCTACTATTTCCCTCTCCTCCACGGCGTCAGCATCCAATGCTGAGCATTCTGCCGTTTCATCCCCAGTTTTGCTCATCATCATGCCAGCAGGGCCGGCTCCTCCATGTTCCACATTGGTGCCCTCGTCCTCAGCTGATCCCTCGTTGGAGTTCCCCAGGATGACTTCTGGAGTGGCAGAGCAGGCCAGGCAAGTACCTTTTTTCTCTTTTTACACCTTTGGGGGAGGGGTCTTGCTTGGTATTAGACAGAGGTTGACAGTGGCAATCACCTATCACTGCTGAGCCTCCGCACCATGCTTTTGCTGCCATTTTGCCTAATATGAACTTTATGTCTGGCTGTGCTTCTCCATCCCTGTCTGAGGAGCATGCCACTGCTCCGGCCTCCACCCTCCACTGTTTCCCGCCTGCACCTGAGCCAACGATGGAGCATCCCCTGGTGCAGACATCCTCAGCTGCTTGCCTATCATCAGCCTCGACTTCGTCTCCCGAGCAGTGTTCCTCACCTCCTCACCAAGCGATCGCTGCAGCCACCAAAAGGGATTTGCCTGGTTTTTCTGCAGCAGTAACCACCACACCACAGGAATTAAGGCAAGTACCTTTTCATTCTGTTGGACTTGAAGATGAAATGCCTTGCCTTATTCCCAGTGGGAGGGGGGAGGGGCTCAGTAGCAGCCATACACTTTGGCTGAGCTCCCACCACCTGTTGCTGCATCCATCCATGTATCCTCACCTGCTTCTCCCGTATCATCCTCTGGGTTTCTTGTGTGTCCATTGGTCCTGAGGGGGAGCCGCCGGATGAAGGAGGGATGTGCTGTTCCGGAGACTCCTGTACCGGCCCCGCAGCCACATCCTGGACGGGAGAGGAGCGCCCTCTGTATCCCGAAGCCTGAGCCGACAACTGAGTGTCCCCTGCTTCTGGCATCGCAGGACCCGGCATCTGAGGTTCAACCTACTTCAGCCACCATGTCCGGGGGCCCGACAGCATCAGTCGCTATGTCTGAGGGTCCACCAACGGCACCCGCCATCATGCCTGCTGTTTGGGTTGCCACAGCAGAGTCGCCGGAGTCCTGGACAGTGGTGGAGCCCGAGTCTACGCAAGTACTCTGTTCTGTTCCTACATTATCAGTTCTAGAGAAATCTTGTCTTGTTTGTGGCGGGGAGAATCAGTTGCAGATGCCCTCTGCTCCTGATTTCTCCTCACCGGGCTCCACTGCTGCCAGTAATAGTATTCTGGTATCTATCTCTTCCTCCCCGTCCGAGGTGGCCACGTTGGGAATGGAAGCCCAGATGAATGGATCCAAAACATCCCAACCTGCTTCGCCGGAGTCCTGGATGATGGTGGAGCTCAAGTTAAGGCAAGTCCTCTTTTTTGTTTTCACATTATCAGTTTTAGAGAGGTCTTGCTTTGCTCTTGATGGGGAGAACCAGTTGCAGCCACCAACTGCTCCTGAGTTTTCCCCGTTGGGCTTGACTCCTGCCGGTGAGTCTGATCCGGTGTTTGTTTCTTCTCTCCTGTCTGAGTCCTTGTCTGGTTTCACCGATGGTCAATCAGCCCACTATATTTGGGTCCAGTGATAGTCATCAGCCTTCACCCGAGGTCGCCATGGGTCCTCCTTCTCCACCTGAGGTCACTGTGGGTCCTCTTTCTCCACCTGAGGTCACCATGGGTCATCTGTCTTCACCTGAGGTCACCGAGGGTCAGCCATCTTCGCCTTGTTTCCTTGCTGGTCGGCCATCTTCGTCGTCTGGTTCCCTCGCCATCTGGGTTCGCCACTGGTCAGCAGTCTTTGTCAGGTGGCAGCACTCCTCAGCTACGGGCTCACACGATCTATACCTCAGCTCCTGTGGTTGGCAAGGAGCACTTTTCCAGCTGCTATTTCCAGGAAGGGACGCATTGTGCTCTACAGTCCGATAGCTCAGGGACGCTGAGAGACCACCCAACAGATTGTGTTTCCTTGTCTGTTGGTGGTGGAATGCTGAGAGACCACCTGATGGACTGTGTTTTCTGCCTTGGTGGCTCAGGGATTCTGGAAGGCCACCTGATACATTTCAGCACTTGATCTGGTGGTCTTTGGACTCTAGCAGACCATATGAACTGCCTTACTTTTTTCACCCGGTGGACCTAGGTTTTCTGTTGGCCACCCGCTCATTCTAGGTTTGTGGGTCCTTGAGCGAGTGTTTTGTTTTGTCCCACCTAGCCTTGTTTCCCCCACCGCCGCCCCTGGTATGATGATTTTTCTGTTCTTGTTGGGGGTATGTTACCTTGGGGTGTCTAGAATCCACCCGTTGGACGAGGGGCTCTGCCATGATGCTGAGCACGGACGGAGAGCCGTGCTCATGCTTTCTGTTATTTCTCATTATTTTCTGTACGTTTCTCACCTTAGTTTTATTATAGAATTTTAGCTTGGTTTTGTCTTTATCGTGTTATTTGAGTTTGCTATTTGTTTCTGTTGTTTTTGAGATTCCTGTGTTGTATTTATATATGAGCCCTCTTCATCTTTAGTTTTCTCTTTGAAGTTTGATATTAATTGCTATTTTTATTCTCAGTATATTTAGCATGTCTTTGGATTGTCATTATTCTCTGTTTATTGTTTCCTGATTTATTATTCATTCTGGTCTGACAGTACTCATTTACTTCCTCTGTCTGCTCAAGTTCGCAGGCTGTCTCAGCTGTCGGTTGTTTGATTTTATTGTCCTCACTCCAGTGATCCACAGCTGTTGTCATTTGTTTTCATTTCTCCCTGCCCTATTTAGGCCCCAGTGCGCTGCTGTTCAGGGCAGTGTCATTTTGTGTTCAGACGAGAATCCCTTGTCTATTCTCATCCCCTTGATAGTGTGTGTTCCACGCTATTCTTCTCGTTTTTTTCCTCACGTCTCTTCCCTGGGTTGGCTGGCATCTCCACTCGCCTTAGTCTCCACTCTATTCAGCCAACCCGTTTTCATTCTGCTGTGTAAGTGTGTTACTCAGTTATATTTTTGTGTTTTTATGAAAATGTTTGCAAACTCACAGCCAGCATTTGGGTCTTCGTTCCTGCCCCTGCCAGGCCAGTTTATGACAACTTAGAATGATGCTGACTGTTTTGCCAAAAATTTAGAGTGTTTTCTTTTGAATGAGACCAACCCCATGAAGATAGTGCAAAGCGTTGAAGAACAGTTTTTGATTTACTTTGGGTATGTTTTTTTAAGTGCTTTTAAGGAAATTAGCTGGAATGGTAAGGGGCTACTATGGGTTCTAGCTTATAACCTTGAATTAGATAAAAGCAGTAATAAAAACCGAGTGATGAGCTTTATTGGTTTGATTCCCTTGAGATCAAAATGGGGTTTTATATCATCCATGAAATAGAATGAGGATGATAGCCTCAATGAGTCTGTCCTCCAACAGAAAATGATGACAGAGCGCTTTTGCTAGCAGGAATTTTTGCTATGTCTTTGGAAAAAGTCACCTTTAGTGGTGGTGAAAATAAGTACATGAAGTGAGATGGCTGAGGGTGAGAGGTTTAATGTATGAGAGATTTAGCTGCTCCCCTAACCATATCCTTTCAACTTTTTATGGTTTTTAGTGGCAAACCCTGTTCCTGCAATCCAAAGCATTTGTGAAATTATATTATTAAGTGAAGTATCAACAGTGGGAGTCTACTTTAAGTCTGGTTCACTTCTGTTCTGTTTGTATGGAAGCCCCGAATACCCAAACTGCCTCTGCTATGAGGCTTTCACTTCTTTTGAAACACATATTAATATATGTTTTCGGTTCATATTGGGAGGGCAGCAACTTGCAATGACTGTAAACTCTGTTATTTCAGTTCCTTCAGTCATGCAACTTTTTCGTTTTTTGTTAACAGGTCACGTATTTTTCCAAATTCTGACCATCTTCACCACTCTACCCACACTCTTCCAGACAAGCATGCTTCATTTGATGGATAAAATATGAGTGTCATTATCCAAATTGCACATAGCACTTATGCATCTATCAGTTCAGAATGTTTCTGAATTACTATCATAAACTTGTGGGTTTGAACTGAAACTGGCTGATATGCACCTGTCTTGATTCCACTCCCTTACTGTGAAAGGCACAAAGATCTCTCTGAAGCAATACCAAGTCAGACATTTGCACTGAGTGGTTGTGAAGTAATCTGTGCAACTAGTGAGTGCAAATATGCTGCTTTTCCCAAAATAAAACCAGGAAACATTCACCACAGCTCTAAACAAGTCCACAATATTTCTCTTTAAAATATATAAAATCAATCAACTTTTCCATGGGTGAGAAGCTGTGGAAATTGCAACAAAGATAAACATCTTCTGTCATCTTGGATGTGAACACTGACAACAGACAGCTGTTTAGATTATTGTATATTTACAACTAAGTTCATGTGCTGCGTAATTAAGAAGAGATTTGTCTGCTCCGGTGTCCCCAAGCATTATCCTTGAACGCATAACTAGACTGCAAACAAAAGGTCATCATTCTGGTTGGAGCATTATGTAAATCCTTTTTTGTGGCTACAGAAAACACATCTGTCACTAACCACTGTTACACAATACACACACAGATAAATCTGCTGTCTGTATCCAGGACTGTGCTCTGCAGATTAAACGTTCAGATATTTCAGATCCGGATGTGAAGCCTGGGTACGCGTGGTTTTCTTTGAATTTTTGCTTTGGTGTTTTTGGATTGACAGCTGTTGCGAGCAGCTGGTTACCTCTTCCAAACAAGCAGTGACTTATGTTAGAAGAGTTAAGATAATGCTTTATTAATCCTATATGTAGGGATAGGATTCAGGAGTAGCAACAATTGAAGAAAAAAATAGTATGTTGTTAGTAGAATTTGTTCTTTGCAATTATCTGACATGTGCTCATGCCAGGTCATCATATCTACAGACAATAAAAGCGGTCATATTAGCTCAAGATACTTGTTTCTCACTCTACAGACACTAATTCTTATTGCCATTTTGCATTTTTTTGTCCTGTTTTTTCTCCAGTCAAATCTTCAGCTCATGTTCACAGGTATTTCAGTGTCACTCTGACTTGTGAGCTAGATTTTAGGACTCAAAACTTCTTAGATTCAGAGCGGAAACTCTTCTATGAAGAGGCAGAGATTGAGAAATGTTATTAAAAACTGTCTGCACCAAATGTTTTATACTTTGTGTAAGTAAGTATGCAGTATACACATGAGTATTACTAATGTTCAGATGCAGCTGCCTAGTGTTTTTTCAGGGCAGGTCTGTCTGCCCAGATGCAAGCTTGCCAAGTCTAATTTACACTCAAATTACTGTCTACATCAGAAACGATGGACTGTCATTGATGATGATGACATTGAATGTCTGGAGTGTGTCACTTTCCTTTTGATTGATGAGTTGGCATCAGATTTCATTTGCCAGTTAGTCATTACATTTGGTGTCTATGTCTCAGCAGCCAGAATTCCACCAGTGTTTTTGTTTTTATTATTGTCCACTTCTGAGGGTCAAATTGATGCTCTCGTCAGATGTCTTGCATCTATGTATCCATTTTTGTGATTTCTAAGGAAGGAGCCCTCTGATGAAAAATCTGTTACAGGTAGAGGACACCTGTGGTTGGAATACCACGAGAAAAGACTCTAAGGCTTCATGAAATCTGTTGGACTCCCAGTTGAAGGCTTGTATGGCAAAATGGGTTAGGCTCAAATTTGACCATGGCATGAAAATAATATCATTTTAATTGGTTTAAAAGAGAGTGTTGGTGATTGTTTTCCATATTCAAGTTTATGCCTTACCTATCCAAAGAGCACCTCAAACTGATCATGGAAGTGCTCCTAAACAACATTTTTGAACTCAGAATTCAATGTTAAACTGGTATGACAACTTTCAACATCCACATTCCTGAAGTCATCCTCAAAGATTATTGCTCCAAAAATGAAAGTTGTAGCTTAAGAAGTTTCCACGTGAAATGAGAAATCAGTTAAAGATCCCATACAATAAATTTTCCTGAGATTAATTTCAAGTTTTGGCAACTGCAATGGCATATACTGTAGATGTATTTCTGTGTTTTAAAGCTCATCAGAGAATTTCTTTTTCAAGTTCTGTCTGAAATAGTCGGTTATGACCCTGCTCTGACCCTAATCCAGAACCTCTAATCTCATTGGGAAATGTTTTTTGAATGGACCAACTGCATTTATCAAAGCAGTCAGAGTCTGTTTCATTTGCCAAGTTTAAGAAATGAGGGTGGGGCTTGTTTTTTGTGACACAACAAAACCTAGGAATTGCAATCTGCTCTTTTGATAGACTAACTAAATAAAAAACTAGCGTATATTCTTTCTGAATGAACCTTGTGATATTGTGATGCTTTAAATGTGGTCAATGGACATTTTTTTTGAGTTTGTCCAAATATGTTTTAGTTTTGTGAAAAAGTACTGGTGTTTCCATCCAGCTTCTCAATAATACATCATGCTTACCCCCTCTCCCCACCATTTGCTGTCTAATAAAGGAAAAACAAGGTTAGCCTTACTGGAGGATAAAACTAAGAACACTGTGTCTATCATTATTTCATAGCCTTTAATAACAGAAAATTTTATCTCGCTTAGGCAGAGAAGGCTAGTCACAAAGTCATGGAGTGTGTTCTTGAAACAAAGTGGATCTACCAGACAGAGACAGAGTGTCTAGTGGTGATCAAAGTTTTTACTTCTTGTGAATTTTCTCATTAAATAAAACTTTGGCAATATTTCTTCTTTATTCAGCATGGGCTTGTAGAAGCTTTAAATTTTGTGAGTCCCTTCTCTATAAATCCACATCCTTGTTTAACGTCTCTTTTTAGAGACAAGATTGATCTTTAAAAAAACCTGCAAACATTGGGTCTCGTGTAAGAACTCTTAACACAAACAAATTTGTTCATAAATGTGTCGTACTGTGGAGGGAAAATAAGTTCAGGTGAGGTACGACGAGCTGTGAGGTTGCAGAGTTTTATTTTCCTCCAACATCACGGGCCGCACTTGTAGCGCGGTGCGCTACTATGCTGTACAGTGCTGTGTTGTGTTGCGCTGTGCTCTTGAGGCATGGATAGCAAGCTCTTTTATACATGTTATACCAACAGAGAGAATGCATGGCACATTTGCATATTGAAATACATATCAGTCAATACATATCATTCGCGTGACCAACAGGCCCCCGGACGTCCTCTCATTAATCCAGGGATGTATAACAATAGTCCATTGTTCTGATTGTCTCCTAGGGGCTCTCTGTCCGTATGCAAATTGTCCTCCGCTTAGTGCAGGCTAGCTGAGTGTGAGGATTGAATGTCCATGTAGATTGTGGTTGGTCACCACAGTACGATCAATTTACACAAACGTGAGGCATTCACCAACCTGTTAGTACCTGTTCTAAATTTCAAGGTACTAACAAAATTTACGAATGGTTGAGACATAGAAGTTTTGTGTAAATAGTTTGCTGTTATTCTAACCGTAGTTTTCACTAAATGGCTGAATCAAGTATAATAGCGTAAACTCTATAAACCTAATTAGTGTACAAGATTTTATACTTTGATTCAAGTTATAATTAAAATAATAAAAAGCAGGGTCATTCCACCAGAATCCAAATCATGTCAGATGCAAAACTTAAGATTCTAAACATCATTGCCAGGGCAATGTGTGACTTTATTATGCCGGGGAACAGCACAGTGGGGATACATCTAACACAAGGTGATGGTGATCTATAAGGCTAATCAGTAAGTGAATTATCACTTACCACTGTGTAAATAACATGGATATCATTCTGCTTTCATATGAGGTGTAGACTTTATCTCAGGGTTAGGGTCCGTTTTGATAAGTGATTTTGACAAAAGACTAGGCTGTATTTTCATATAAACAAACAGCTTACTGTAAAAATTAACTAAAGTCACATTCATACAATTCTTTTAATTCACACATTTTATACCAAAATTGCTGAAATTTGTCATACTATTCAGCACAGTTGTCACAGACTGCCCTTCAGGGCGGAAGGAGACCCAAACGCAGGCTGTGTACAGGCAAGTGGTTTACTGAAAACGCAAAATCCAAACAGGGCAAAAACAGAAACTTAAAAAGCTTGAATACAAGCAGGATAACGAGAATAGCTCAATGGCTAGACGTGGGACACATGTCTGGAGGATTGAGTGAATAAAGCGTGGGACTCACGCCAGGATACAAAGTGAAGGACGTCGCCCCGAGCTGTGGGGCAACATCCCTTAAATAGGACAAAGAAAGATTAAACAAATGATTGACAGGTGTGGATAACAGAAGCAAGGATAATGAACTGAAATAATAACAACTGTGACAAACCACAAAACTAACTTAGAGCAAACAGAAGTAAATAAAGAATGCTGTCAAAATAAAAGCACAGAAAGAACAGGGGTAACTGACAATGAAATAAAAAATGTTACAAAACAAGATGCAGACCAAATAATACAAAAAAAGGGAAAATAACCCATCAAGGCAAGGACAAGATAACAATGCAAACTAAGAGATGCCCAAGGTACTGGAAATAACAATAATCACAAATAGCAATACCTCAAAAGAAAACTAGAGGTGAAGGGGTGAGAAGGCTCATGTTCAAACACAGGAAGATATGATTTATAATACAAGATAATCTAAAAACACATAATAATGATAAACATGACTATGAAGACCAAACTGAGATTACAATAATGACACCACAAACAAACAGAAACAAATGGCAACTCAAATAACAATACAGACAAAACCAAACTCAAATACAATAATAAAACTGAAGTGGGAAAAGTACAGAAAATAACTAGAGATAACTGAAAGCATGAGCACGGTTCCCCAACTGTGCCTGCATCATGACAACAGTGAGATACAGTGCACACAGGTGGCAACAAAGACTAAAATGTGCTGTGCTCACCTGCATCTTCATACCGGTCATTATTATTTAATTTAAATTTAACTTTAAATTTTATTAAGGTAAGGCAAGGCAAGTTTATTTGTATAGCACATTTTGTGTACAAGACAATTCAAAGTGTTTTACATAAAAGCATTAAAGCATTACAGCAAGTTCTAAAAGGAATTGAAAAGAATTCAAAAGCAAACTATAAACTAAATTAAAGAGAAAAAAAAACAAGCTAAAGTACGACAGAAATAAAAGTTATAGCACATGGTAGGAGATTAACAATTGTTCTACTGAAAAGCCGTGGCAAATAGCAGAGTTTTTGACCTTGATTTAAAGCAGCTGAGAGTTTCAGCAGCCCTGATGCCTTCTGGGAGTTTGTTCCATATGTGAGGGGCATAAAAACTGAATGCTGCCTCACCATGTTTGGTTCTAACTCTGGGCACAGATAGTAGGCCTGACCCTGATGACCTGAGGGCTCTGGGTGGTTCATAATGGACTAGCAGATCTGAAATGTATTTTGGCCCTAAACCATTCAGAGTTTTATAAACTGACAGGAGTATTTTGAAATCTATTCTGTGACAGACAGGAAGCCAGTGTAAAGATCTGAGGACTGATCCCCTTTTTTGGTCTTAGTGAGGACTCAAGCGGCAGCGTTCTGAACCAACTGCAGCTGTCTGATGGACTTTTTAGGGAGACCTGTGAGGACAGCGTTACACTAGTCCAGTTTACTGAAAATAAATGCATGGACAAGTTTTTCTAGATCCTGCTGAGACATCAGACCTTTAATCCTCGCTATGTTCTTTAAGTTATAATAGGCTGACTTCAATACTGTCTTTTAAGAGGAACATCTGCAGCAAACAAACAGTGAAATATCTCCTATAATCTGACGGGTTCTTTTATTTTTGCCAGTCCTTTTATTCCACTGCAGATTATACTTAAATTAGATTTTTGTTTTTTTAATTTTGGATCTCAAACAGGAGAACTTCAGCTTTGCTCGAGAAGTTTTTTTTCCCCTTAAAGTTTGAAGCCATTTCTGTGACTGAAACTTCCATCATACATTACGGATGTGTAGCCTTATATGGTAGTTTTATGGCGTCAATTATGCCAGTCTTCATTCTGGTGAATGTGAGCTCACTAAAGCTGGGTTCACACTATAGCATGTGGACCAACTTTTGAAAAATCAGAGAAATCATTCTAAATGTCATTGAAATTACATTTGTGAGCATTTTTTTTTTTAAATCCAGCGCACACCAACTTTTACAAACTTTTACAAATTTTTGCTAGCGTTTGCTAGCGTTGCATTCAGCATTGGCAAACTTTTGCCAACTTAGGCTAGTGTATGTATAGCTGTTGCCAACTTAGGTTAACTTAAGCAAACGAATATTCAGCGCAGGTCAGCTGACTTAGCGTCCTATAAAGATCAATGTTTTTAGAGGCTTCCTGCCATTTTGGACCTGATTTTTTGGGTGGATTCACACTACAAAGTTTGGACCAACTTTTACTGATGTTTTGGCAAACGTCTGGCTCTGCTAGCAAAACTTAATAAAAGTTAATGATAGCTGGTGTTTGTTGGCAAACACTGGTGAAAGTTATTTGCCAACCAGTGTGGTGGCCTAGTTGGTAGAGCATCCACCCTACAACCAGGAGGTTTTGGGTTCAAATCCCGGCCGGGTCATACCAAAGACCATATAAAAATGGTACGTTCTAGCTTGGTGCTCAGGATAATAGAATGAGGAAAGTTAATGCACAGAGCTACCAGAAGGACCTACCCCTCCACCCACCCACCCACTGTAGCTTTAAATACTTACAGTAGCTGTGTGGCCTATGGTCAGTGAAACGGAGATAGGCACCACCCCATACATCAAATTTTGTGGGATGGGATCAACTTAACCTAACTTAAAGCTCGGTTCAAACTATAGCGTTTGGACCGACTTTTACAGAAATCACTCCAAACAGTGAAGTCACGTTTGTGAGCAGGTTTTTTTTTAATCCAGCGTACACCAACTTTTATGAACTTTTACAAACTTTTGTGAAATTTTGCTAGCATTTGCCAGTGTTGCATTCAGTGTTGGAAAACTTTTGCCAACTTAGGCTAGTGTATGTGTAGCTGTTGCCAACTTACAGTAGGTTAACTTAAACAAATGAATACTCAGCGCAGGTCAGCTAACATCAGCATCAGCTGATGCTCATATAAAGATCAGCATTTGTGGAGGTTTCCTGTCATTCTGGACTTGCCTTTTTAGGTGGATTCACACTACAACATTTGGACCAACTCTTACTGACATTTTGGCAAATGTTTGGCTCTGCTGTCAAAAGTTGATAAAAGTTAATGGTAATTGGTGTTTGATGACAAACACTGGCAAAATTTGTATTCCTTGAAAATTTTCAGCATACTGAAAATTTGCAGATGTTTGGAAATAAGCATTGGTGAAAGTTGTTCTCAGTTTGTGAAAGTTCCTGAGCACTGGGCTAAATTATGCAGAGTTTGCCTAAGTCGGTCTAAGGCTGCATTCAGACCAGGATTGTCCAGGGGTCTCAATTCGCCTGGGTGGGGAATGCCAAGAATTTTTGTACCTTTGTTTGATTTTGTGTGCATTCACACTGCAGCAGACCAAACTGCCTGGACAACATCACGCACTTACAACTGCTCATTTGGGGTGCTGTAGCCAAAACCACAACTGACTAGGAAGAAAAAATGTCGGCGAAGAAGAAAAATCCATCTCATCAATTGGCCAGGACTGAAAACGGAAATCCGTTCTCTTCAGCCGGGTTGTTTGTCTGCCACAAACAGTAAAAGGATTTCTTGGGTTCTTTATTGTTATTTTCTACCCCAAATGCCCTACAGTAAATGCTGCTTCCTCTTCTCAGACTACGTGTTGCTATGGTTACACAAACGCTGGGGGGTACTTCTGCCCTTTGGTCTGCTGGATACTCCATTTGGATTCACAGTGAAAACAGAGCGCACCGGACTTCGCTTGCAAGAGAACCAAGACCCCTGTTTTCAGGGGGACCAGACTTCGCTTGTTTGGTACACACCAGAGTTCCAACACATGTTCAAACTGCACCAAATGAACCAAACTATCTGTGGAAGCCACTCTTTGGTCCTTTGTTCCAGACCAAACAGTGGCTGTCTGAATGCGCCCAAAGTTAACCTGACAAACGTTGACTGAAATGCCAGTGGAAGCAGATGTTTTTAGACCAAATCTCACTTCAGAAATGCATGGATGAAAGAAAGATGGAGAGAAGGGGGATTTAAAAAAGAAAAAATATAATCTCCCCAAAATGTGACAGCTCAAAAAAAAAAAAAAATCTCATTGAGAAATTTACTGTTCTTAATTTTCTGCTCTATGTATGATCATTCTCCAGGATTTATTGGTTTGGCTTCCATTGTGAGGAATTTTTCATTTTAATGGAGAGAGTTGTAACAGTCAAATATATAATCACCCATCATTTTATTTATATGATGATACACTATGTAATGTGTAGCGGAATTATGGGTTTATAAGTGTTTTTTTGTTGGTACAAGTATTAATGTAAATATGAATGTGAGTAGGGATGAAAATTTCCTTTCATTACACAAACATGCTCGTTGTGGCGCCAGTCCAGATAATGGGCAATTTTATTAACAATTCTTTATTTGTGCCAATTATGAATCAGTCTAAAAAAAAAACCTTTGTTCTTGTCTGCTTATAATCAAGAAGATGGACATGAAATCAAACTCCCATATGTCTTTCAATAGTTTAATAAGAAATGTCAGAATGGGTTAACACATTTGGATGATTTTAACAACAAAGATTTCAGCATGTATCATGGGCATCATAGACTGTTATTGAATTACTGAGCATCACATGTGAATCAAACATTCTTGGAACCAAAGAAACCATAGTTTAACTTGGCTGACATGGTTTAGGTGACTCACAGAGCAGACACAACTCAGAGTAAATACAATTAACATCGTTTATTGAATAAGTGAGTGAGTGGGTGCGTGTGTGCGGAGTGTGTAGTGTAATGTGGTGTAGTGCGATCCGTAATCTCCAGCTGGGGCCGGCAGAGCACCATACAACCTGGCAACCCTGAAACGAGACAAGGGCCGTTAGTTTACAGTTTAGTCTATGCAGCTCTAGAGATGTTACTGCGCTTACTGTCAAAAGATGTTGAGGAAGCTCAGGTAGCGCTGAAGCTGCAGCCAGGAAGATAGTGCCTGCTGGAGGCTGATGAGCTGGAGGTGAGAGGATGAGTCCGCCGCCTGGAGGGAGATGGAGGACCGCCGCCATGGATCTCCGCCTGCGCACAGGGGAAGCAGACAGGGTAAGAAGCATAAAGGCTTACTTGGGTGATGATCCGGGTGGAACCGGTCCGGCGAGGGTTCAGCAGGGCTTGGAAGCCGACGATTGCAGTGTAGAGTGCTGGGAAACACGGAGGCAGGCATAGAAGGATTCAGCATAGGAAACCAGACGACTCCACCCCCAGCACTGGTCCTGGAGGAATAAATAGGCCGCAGGAGATGACAGGCAGGTGTGTGCACAGGTGCCGTGATTGGCGGCCATGACAATACTCCTCCCCTATGGCACGCCTCTCGGTGGGTGTTTCAACCGTCCAATGGAAGTCCCTGATGAGCTGCTTGTCGAGCATGAAGGAGGGATGCACCCAGGACCTCCACTCCGGCCTGTAGCCCTCCCAGTCCACCAGGTACTGTAGGCCACGACCCCGGCAGCGGACGTCCAAGATGGAAGAGACGGACCAGGCCGGGTCACCGTCGATCACCCTCGGTGGAGGTGGAGACCTGGGAGGGGGACACAAAGGGCTGGAGGAGACGGGCTTCACCTGAGAGACATGGAAGGTTGGACAGATGCGGAGGGAGGGGAGGGTAGTTAGATGCACAGACACCGGATTAATGATCCGACGTATGGGAAAGAGACCAATGAACCATTGGGCAGTCTTCTTACGCTCAGCCTTCAGGTTGATGTGCTTAGTGGAAAGCCATATCTGCTGACCCACCTGGTAGACCGGACCCGGAACCCTGCGTCAGTCGGCCACCGTGGTGTTGCGTCCCGCCGTCCGTTGCAGTGCCACTCTGGCCTCAGGTGGGCATGAACCGAAGGAACGATGATGTCCCCCTCCTCTTCTGGAAACAGCGGGGGGTTGTAACCCAATGAGGCCTCAAAGGGAGACATGCCGGTGACTGTAGACACCGCCATGTTATGGGAGTATTCGATCCAGGGGAGGTGTGTGCTCCATGACGACGGGTTGGCGGCTGCGACGCACCGCAGCGCTGCTTCCACCTCCTGGATGGCTCGTTCACATTGTCCATTGGACTGGGGGTGATACCCCGAAGACAAGCTTGCTGTAGCCCCCAGAGCGGCGCAGAATGACCTCCAAACCCTGGAGACGAACTGGGGTCCTCGGTCCGAAACGATGTCCTGTGGGATGCCGTGCAGCCTAATAACGTGCTGAACCAGCAGATCCACCGTCTCCTTGGCCGAAGGCAACCCCCGCAGGGGAATGAAGTGGGTGGCTTTGGAAAACCTGTCTACCAGTGTGAGAATGGTGGTGAAGTTGTTGGAAGTGGGTAGACCGGTGACAAAATCTAGAGCCACATGGGACCATGGCCTGCCTGGGATGGGGAGGGGGTGAAGCAGCCCAGCCGGCGGTGAAGAGGACGTCTTCCCCATTGCGCATTCAGGGCAGGCGCGGATGTACTCCCCCACGTCCTTCTGGAGGGATGGCCACCAAAACGACCTCTGTAGGAGCGCCACAGTGCGTACCCTTCCCGAGTGGCAGGAAAACTTGGAGGTATGCCCCCATTGGATGACCTTCCCCTGGACCGCTGCAGGGACAAATAACTTGCCCGCTGCCCCCCCCCCCCGGTCGGCTTTGTCAGACTGCACTCTTATGACCTTGTCCCTAATACCCCAAGAGATGGCGCCCACGATGCATGCTGGGGGAAGGATGGGGTGCTCAGCCTTCTCTGCCGTCTCCAGGGCAAACTGGCGAGACAGGGCGCCGGGCTTGGTATTCTTTGACCCAGGGCGGTAGGTGATGGTGAAATTGAATTGTCCAAAGAAGAGCAACCAGCGGGCCTGTCGGGCGTTCAACCGCTTGGCGGTCTGAAGGTACTCCAGGTTTTTATGGTCGGTCCAGACGATGAATGGCTGTGACTCTCCCTCCAACCAGTGCCGCCACTCCTCCAAGGCCAGTTTCACCTCCAGCACCTCCCTGTCACCGATGTCATAATTACGCTCCGCTGGAGACAGGCGGCGAGAGAAGTAGGCGCAGGGACAAATCTTACCATCGGTCGGAGAGCGCTGGGACAAGAAAGCCCCCACCCCTGAGTCTGAGGCATCCACCTCCACCAGGCACTAAAGAGCGGGATCCCCTGCATCAAAATCGGTAACGACGAGAACCTGACCTTCAGCTCAGAGAACGCAGCGTCCGCCTCTTCTGTCCAGCGGAAAGGCACCTTGGTGGAGGTCAAGTTGGTGAGGGGGAGGGCGATGCGACTGTAGTCCTTCACAAAGCGACGGCAAAAGTTTGCGAAGCCCAGGAACTGCAGGAGCTGCTTCCTCGACGAGGGAGTGGGCCAGTCCATCACCGCCTTCACCTTGGCTGGGTCTGGGATAATCTCCTTTGGGGTGATGATGAAGCCGAGAAAGGCGATCCGGGAGACGTGGAACTCGCACTTCTCTGCCTTCACGAAGAGTTTGTTCTCTAGCAGCCGCTGCAAGACCTACCTGACGTGAATACGATGCTCCTCCATGGACTGAGAAAAAATGAGGATATCGTCAAGGTAAACAAAAACAAAAGTGCCCAGAAAGTCCCTTAGAACATCATTAATAAGGCATTGGAAAACGGCCGGGGCATTGGTCAGCCCGAACGGCATAACCAGGTATTCAAAATGCCCGCTGGGGGTCCTAAAGGCCGTCTTCCACTCATCCCCCTCCTGTATCCTCACCAGGTGATAGGCGTTGCGCAGGTCTAACTTTGTAAAACAGCAGGCCCCCCGGAGGGAATCGAATGCTGAGTTGATAAGTGGGAGAGTGTACTTATCCTTGATGGTAATGTTATTAAGCTCCCGGAAATCAATACAGGGCCTGAGAGAGCCGTCCTTTTTTCCTGGTTCGAATCCCCAGGTTGGCAGGGGTTGGAACCTTTCTGTGTGGAGTTTGCATGTTCTCCCTGTGCTGTGTGGGTTTACTCCGGGGGCTTCGGTTTCCTCCCACAATCCAAAGACATGCGTGTTAGGTTAATTGGCTGTTCCAAATTGTCCCTAGATATCTGTTTCCTATAGGCCCTTAGAATAGAGGGTTAGTATTAGTGAAAGCACTCTGAGTGGTCTTTGTGACTAGAAAAGTGCTATATAAGTGCAGGTTAGTTAGTTAGTTAGTTAGTTTCCCACAAAGAAGAAACCCGCCCTCACCGCCGAAGATGAAGGTCTGATTATGCCTGAGCTTAGGGACTTCATAATATACAAGTCCATGGCTGCGCGCTCTGGAGCAGACAGATTGTAAAGTCTGCTAGATGGCAGCGGAGCTCCGGCCCGAAGATTGATTGCACAGTCATACGGCCGGTGAGGGGGGAGGGAAAGGGCCTGGGATTTACTGAACACGGCCCCAAGGTCATGATATTCCGGTGGCACTTTTGACAGGTCAGGAGGGAGAGAGGCAGGGACACCCAGAGGCGTGGCAGGCAAGCATGCAGCAGACTGCAAACAGGCACTTAAGCAGAAGGGACTCCACGAAACCACACTCCCCGAACACCAGTCAATTGACGGGTTATGCAGGCGTAGCCATGGATAGCCCAGGATGACTGGGGAAGATAACACCGGCAGGACGTGCAGAGCCAACTCCTCCCGATGGTTGCCTGAAATAATAACTGGCACCGAGGTGACCCAATGAGTGACAGTGGCTAATGAGGCTTTGGACAGGGCTATGAGGTTGAGAGGAGTCTTCAACGGCTGCATAGGGAGACCCAGACGGGTTACCAGGCTACTAGAAATAAAGCTCTGCTCGGCCCCTGAGTCAATGAGTGCATGTGTGTTGTGTTCCTTATGACCAAAACAAAACTGAATAGGAATCAAAAAACGGGTGAGGGGATTATTGCGGGTTACGTCCGTGAGACCCCCTACTGCGACACACGGACCCCCCCCCCCCTTTTGGCTGCTTGGGACAGGATTCAAGGTCATGCTCCTCGCTCCCACAATAAATGCACAACCCCAACTCTCGGCAGCGCTGTCTCTCCACGACAGGAAGCTTATACCCACCCATAACCATAGGCTCTTGGTCCTCCGGAGTATCAGCTGATGGGAGGGCCAGCAGGGGGGGCTGGAGGGAGTGGCGCGACATGCCACCCGAGCGGCCGGAAGTTCTGCGTTCAGCCACCCGCTCCCTCAGACGGTTGTCAATGCTAATAGCCAGGGAGATACACTCATGCAGCGTAGAGGGTTTCTCCAGTCGGGCCAGCTCGTCCTGCAGGCTAGGGCTCAAACTCCTAATGAATACGTATACTGCTCAGAGAGGCATCCTCCCGCCCGACCTCCGTAGCCACGACCCGGAAGTCCACGGCATAGTCGGCGACCGCCCTTGACCCCTGCCGAAGATTTAACAGACGAGAGGTGAGTACGTCCTCACAGTCCGAGTGACTGAATACCTCCTGGAACTCTTGTGTAAATTGTGAGTAAGTCATAGAAGCATAATCAGCCCTAGCCATTACCACATATGCCCAAGCTAAAGCCCGTCCCTCTAACAAATTGATCATATAGCCGATGCGGCTCTGGTCAGTGGGAAAATCCCCGGGTACCCATTGGAACACTATGTCGCACTGCATGAGGAACCCCCTGGCCTCATGCAGTGATATGCCGACAAGCGAGGCCTAGAGAGGAAGGGCTAGGTCTAGAGCTAGCGGTGGAGCTAGCGGTAGAGCTAGGGGGAGCAGAGGAGCCAGTTGGAGCTGCGGGGAAACCCCGTGGGCTAACCAATTGATCTAGCCGATCGGTGATGCGGCCTAACTGGGTTAGCATCACCTGTTGCCGGTACGTTAATTGATCTACTCGAGACTCTAGATGGTTAACTCTGCGCGCTAGCACGCTGTCTGCTGGGTCACTTTGGCGGAGTCGTACTGACATGGTTTAGGTGACCCACAGAGCAGACACGACTCAGAGTAAATACAGTTAACATAGTTTATTGAATAAGTGAGTGAGTGGGTGCGTGCGTGCGTGCATGCGTGCGGGGTTTGTAGTGTAATGTGGTGTAGTGCAATCCGTAATCTCCATCTGGGGCCGGCAGAGCACCATACAACCTGGCAACCCTGAAACAAGTCAAGGGCCGTTAGTTTACAGTTTAGCCTATGCAGCTCTAGAGATGTTACTGCACTTACTGTCAAAAGATGTTGAGGAAGCTCAGGTAGCGCCGAAGCTGCAGCCAGGAAGATAGTGCCTGCTGGAGGCTGATGAGCTGGAGGTGAGAGGATGAGTCCGCTGCCTGGAGGGAGATGGAGGATCGCTGCCGTGGATCTCCGCCTGTGCACAGGGGAAGCAGACAGGGTGAGAAGCGTAAAGGCTTACTTGGGTGATGGTCCGGGTGGAACCGGTCCGGACAGGGTTCAGCAGGGCTTGGAAGCTGATGATTGCAGTGTAGAGTGCTGGGAAGCACGGAGGCAAGCGTAAAAGGACTCAGCATAGGAAACCAGACGACTCCACCCCCAGCACTGATCCTGGAGGAATAAATAGGCCGCAGGAGATGACAGGCAGGTGCGTGCACAGGTGCCGTGATTGGCGGCCATGACATTGGCGATATACTGAAAATTGGAAAACCCTAAAATAGCATTGGTTAAGAAAAGTGGATGTAATTTTAAGAAGAAAATGATCATTAAACTATTTTATAAAAAGGAAAATTGGTGTTACTCTGAAAAGGAATGGAAATTAATGAGAAGACAAAATGCATTTTTGAAATTCTGATAGGAGTTTGCAATGAAATTAAGTTCAAAGAACTTACACCAGGAATACTTTGAAGAATAAAGTTTAAACTGAACAACAAGCCAACAGCCAAAGAGTCAGATCATGTCCCTGGTGGCAGCAGGGCCCCCATGTGCCAACCTTGATTCAGCTGGATGTCCGTGGATTCTGTTGATGGTGATGCTGATAGACAGGTTCTCCCACAAGGCTGTGCTCCTGAGTTTGCAATCGGGCTGTTCTTTAGCAAGCTGGGAGAGATCTCCTCTCATGCACTGAAAAGGAATTTGTTTATTGTACAATGTCCCATCACAGAGTCAAACTGAGACAAACCCAGGCCACAGATCCAGTTCTTCTGATGTATTGTGGCTTGAATGAGTTGGTTTAGGCTTAGAAACAAAACAAAATCTTCTTGCACGGTGATTTAAAGAAAAGGATTAAAATAAGGAAAAGTGAACTTTAAAGAAAAGAAAAAGAATTTTCAGAGCATGGAATAATCTGGGCCTACTTAAAAATGAAAAAATGGGAGAGCAGAGAAGTCTGCTCCTCGCAGCTTGACCACTGCCCAAAAACTTAAACAAAGGGAATTTTCACCAGTGTGACAGGATTTCACTGAACCTCATGAAAAACTGAGCTGTGTGGCTCACATATTTTGACTGCATATGCATAGCACAGTGAGTGAGATGCTTAGGACTGCATGTGTATTTTGTGACCTCACGTCTTTGAAGGAACAATACGTCTGGACCTCCTGGGGATAACAGCAGGAGGTGGAGGTGCCGTTGGCGAGGACTCTGAGAGGACTTCCTGACCTCCTGGGGTCAGATGGAGGACGAAGGGACTTGGGGGGAGAATTATTGTCGATGGGGGGTTTGATGACAATGTGATTCTGTTCTTTGATGTCCCAGGTATAAAAGTGGGGGTTTGGGGGAGTTCGGTCTCTTTTTTGCTGTTGAGAGCATGCTGGAGACGTGAGATCGTCAATAAACCTGAATTGAGAGAATAATTCACCCTCTTCATTTCACGCTCTCCACATTGGTGACCTAAGACGTGCAATGACCAGAGACGATTCCCCCGAACCAGACTCGTCAGGGACTGTTCAAGCAAGCACAGTCTCGGTCAAGCTACCAGAGTTCTGGCAGGACAACCCAGACTCGTGGTTCCTCCTGGCCGAAGCCCAGTTCGCACTCGGGGGAATAACAGCAGATGACACAAAATTCTACCACGTCATCGCCAAGCTCAACAACCGCACAGCTCGACACGTGCGGAGCCTGGTGCAGCAACCGCCCACTGGCGACAAATACAGCGGGCTGAAAGCTGCCCTCATCCAGTGTTTCACGCCCTCAGCCGAGGAGAGAGCTAGGAGGCTTCTAGCTCTACACGACTTGGGAGGACGCAAGCCGGTCGACCTGATGGAGGACATACTGCAGCTGAGAGGCACAGACAATGATGATTTCCTCTTCATGCACATCTTCCTGAGAACCCTTCCATCGCAGACGAGGGCGACCCTGGCAGGCACTCATTTCGTGACCCAGCGGGACTTCTGCGCGCTGGCCCGAGAAGCACAGCGGATCCTCGACTTCAGCGAGGAGCATGGGGCCACCGCAGAAGCGGCAGACCTCGGTGCGGCGACCGGGAGCAACGGTGGGCCAGAGGCGGCAAAATCGATCCCACCAACAATGGCAGCAGCGAGGTCCCGACGCAGTGGAGGAGACGACTGCTGCTTCTGCCATTGGCGTTTCGCAGAGAGGGCGCGCAAGTGTGTACCGCCGTGCCAGTTCAAGAGCTTAGCAGCATCGGCCCTCGGCGAGCGAAACAAGCTGCTCTACCTCACGGATGCGCGCTCTGGGCGGCACTTCCTCGTGGACACGGGCGCCCAAGTGAGTTTCATCACCCCAACCTACGCTGACCGGCTGGCGGGTCCCCGTGGTGACGGGGCGACAGCGGCGAACAGCTCGAGCATTAAGACCTTCGGCGAAAGGACTCTGCTTCTGTTCTTGCACAGCCGCACTTATGAATGGACTTTTATTATAGCGGCGGTGAGTTTCAACATGTTAGGCGCTGATTTTCTGTGCTCACATGGGTTGTTAGTTGATCTTGCCAATAGGCGCCTGGTTAATGCACTCTCCTTTTATTCCATTCCTTGTGCAGCTCGAGTGTCCCCGCCACCAGCACAGACCAACGTCGCCACAGCAGGCGGTAAGTTTCACACACTCCTGACCCAGTTTCCAGCACTCACAGTTCCCACCTTTTAGGCAACTGTTGCGAAACACGGGGTGGAGCACTTTATCACCACAACTGGCCCCCCCGTCTTCGCGAAAGCTCGGCGCTTGGATGCAGCTAAACTGTCCATAGCGCGCGAGGAGTTCGCCAACCTGGAAAGGCTGGGCATCATCCGCCATTCAAGCAGCCCATGGGCCTCCCCACTGCATATGGTCCCTAAAGCTGACGGCTCGTGGAGACCTTGCGGTGATTTCCGCAGGTTAAACAATGCCACAGCGCACGACCGCTACCCAATCCCACACATTCAGGATTTTTTGGTGCATCTGGTGGGGGCGCGCATTTTTTCTAAAATAGACTTGGTCCGCGGTAATCATCAAGTCCAGTGCGCACTGAGAATATTCCCAAAACAGCGGTGATAACCCCGTTTGGACTTTTTGAGTTTTTACGCATGCCGTTTGGCCTCAAAGGCACCGCGCAAACCTTCCAACGCATGATGGATGCCGTGTTACGCGATCTCCCTTTTGTGTTCGTCTACCTGGACGACATTTTGGTCGCCAGCACATCCGAAGAGGAACACGAAAAACACCTCACAGCAGTTTTTCGGAGGTTGGGAGAGCACGGGTTAATAATCAATCCAGCTAAGTGCCAGTTCGGGGTGGCGCAGATCGATTTTTTGGGGCACCGCGTCCCACCAGAAGGGGTGGTTCCGCTACCGGACAAGGTGCACGCAGTGGCAGATTTTCCCCGGCCACAAACGGTCAAAGCATTACAGGAGTTTTTAGGAATGGTGAATTTTTATAACCGTTTCCTCCCCCACGCAGCGCAGCTCATGCAACCACTATATGCCGCGCTTAAAAAGCAAAAACCCTCCAATGCAATCGAATGGTCCCCGGAGCGGGAGCGCGCATTCGCGGAGGTAAAAAAAGCCCTGGCAGACGCTGCGTTGTTAGCTCATCCAGACCCAACGGCCCACATAGCGCTCACCACTGATGCGTCAGATTTGGCCATAGGGGCGGTTGTGGAGCAGCACGTTGCCGGGGTTTGGCAGCCGCTGGCCTTTTTCAGCAGATCCTTGCGCGAAGCCGAGCGAAAATACAGCGCGTTTGACAGGGAGCTGTTAGCGCTCCACTTAGCCATTCGCCACTTCCAATTCTGGCTGGAAGGTCGGCGTTTCACCGCGTTTGTCGACCACAAACCGCTCACTTTTGCGATGGCCAAAATTTCGAAACCTTGGTCGGGCTGGCAGCAGAGGCAGCTGGCCGCAATTTCAGAATTTACTACTGATATTCAACACGTAGCGGGTAAACTCAATGTAGTGGCAGACTGCCTCTCTTGCGCGGTTTACAGCACCAGTCTGCGCAGAGGTAGATTATACTACCGCAGCCACAGAGCGAAATAGCAGTGCGGAAGCGCACACGGCCCCAGTTCACGTGGGGATAGATTATGCGGCCATGGCAGCGGATCAGGGTAGAGATGCAGACGTGTGCGCGCTCCAGTCTGGACCAACAGGGTTAAGGCTGGAGAGCAGGAGCTTGCAAAACGGTATGCCCCCCCTAATCTGCGATGTCTCTACTGGGCGACCGCGCCCGGTGGTGCCGGCCGCTTGGCGCCGCCGCGTTTTTGACTCGGTTCACTCCCTGGCACACCCGGGGGTGCGCGCGTCTGTGAAAATGGTAGCAGAGAAGTTTGTTTGGCCGAGCCTGCGCAAGCACATGAAAGAGTGGGCAAGAGCCTGCATGGCTTGCCAGTGGGCCAAAATTCACAAGCACACAAAAGCCCCCTTAGAGCCGTTTCACATCCTGGCCAAGAGATTTGATCATGTACATGTCGACCTCGTGGGCCCCCTATCGTCATCGCAGGGGTTCACACATCTTTTGACAATGGTGGACCGAACCACGCGTTGGCCGGAAGTGGTCCCACTGGCATCGACCACGGCTGCAGAGGTGGCCCGTGCATTTTTGACGGCTTGGATAGCGTGTTTCGGGGTTCCGTCGGATATTACGTCCGACAGGGGACCTCAATTTGTGTCTGAGCTTTGGTCAGCGATGGCCCACAGCTTGGGTGCGACAATTCACCGCACTACCACTTACCACCCCCAGGCTAATGGTTTATGCGAGCGTTTTCATAGATCATTGAAGGCAGCCCTCAGAGCGTCGCTTACGGATGCAAATTGGGTAAGCAGACTACCATGGGTTTTATTGGGGTTGCGTTCTGCGCCTAAAGAGGACTTAAAGGCCTCCCCAGCGGAGTTGGTTTTTGCGCAGCCTCTCCGGCTGCCAGGCGAGTTTCTGCCAGATCATCCGGCGCCAGGGCGTCCCCCGGCTCAGTGGTCACTGATCGGCACGGGAGCGGACATGCTTCCGGGCCCCGTTCATCACACTTTTCCGCGTGTTTTTGTTCCCAAATCTTTAAAAAATGCCGAATTTGTTTTTGTCAGGCACGAGGCTCTGCGCCCAGCCCTGCGCCCACCTTACGATGGCCCATATAGAGTGCTGGAAACAGGTGATAAGCATTTTGTGCTAGATTTGGGGGACAGAAGGGAAACAATTAGTATAGACAGACTAAAGCCTGCTTTTGTGATGAACGACGAGTCTGTACGGGTGGCGAGGGCTCCTCGACGTGGCAGACCCCCCAAGAAGCATGTCCTGGGGCCCCCGCAGGGATCAAATAACGGTTCTCATCCTCAGTTAACAGATTCACTGCAAGATGGCGCCACAGGGGCTGCGAAGCCCGCTTACAGCAAGTTTGGAAGACGTTTGAAGCCCAGACGGCGTATGGACTAATGTGTGGTTTTATCATGTTGAGTGGATTATGCTGTATTGTTTCATTCTTCGACGTTTGGGGGGTGGGGTTATGTGGCTCACATATTTTGACTGCATATGCATAGCACAGTGAGTGAGATGCTTAGGACTGCATGTGTATTTTGTGACCTCCTGTCTTTGAAGGAACAATATGTCTGGACCTCCTGGGGATAACAGCAGGAGGTGGAGGTGCCTTTGGCGAGGACTCTGAGAGGACTTCCTGACCTCCTGGGGTCAGATGGAGGACGAAGGGACTTTGGGGGAGAATTATTGTCGATGGGAGGTTTGATGACAATGTGATTCTGTTCTTTGATGTCCCAGGTATAAAAGTGGGGGTTTGGGGGAGTTCGGTCTCTTTTTTGCTGTTGAGAGCATGCTGGAGATGTGAGATCATCAATAAACCTGAATTGAGAGAATAATTCACCCTCTTCATTTTACGCTCTCCACAAGCTGGACCAATTACATTTGAGCTTTTTTGTTCACAGAAGTCATAAACGGCCAAAAAAGGAAATGCAGTGAAGCCTGGAACTCTATTGTTCAGTCAAAGTCCAGCTATGGTCTCCCAGAGAGAGAGAAGGAAATTTGAGATGAAAATTGAAGTTCTCCTAAACACATATATGCTACTGTGAAAGCATAAATTCCTTAAACTTTAGTGACTAAGATATACCTAATAATGGAACCAACCATGTCTACACTGTAAATGTGATTAATCTCTTTATGGAGGCATGTAAACATTAATTTCTTCCTTAAAATAAAGCAACACATTTCAAATCATATCAAGAAAAACATTTCAAAACACAATTGTCCATTCCAGAGTTCAGCCAAGTCTTCAGTAGCGGATGCTGTCTTGAGAGAAAGACTATGAATTAATTTATTGTCCACCATTCAGAATTTCCACAGAAGAGCAGAGAGAGAAAAATTAAATATTCCTGAGCCGTCCACCAGATGGCACTGTAAAACTGTCTGGTTGTTTAATGAAGAATCTTGACTTTCTATTCTGGAACATATCAACCATAAACTTGTCATTTGGGCATTCCTTTGGCAAATGAAAGAGAAACTGACTCCAGGAAACAAAGCAGGAAACTTCCATTTTATGGCCAATGGGTTGTGTTACAACTCTGGTCTTTGGGTGACAGAAGTACTTCATGACCAGACTTTTGAGTTGAAACAATCTTCTTCAGCAAAGAATGATTTTATAAATTGGAACCAAAAGGTCAACATTACAACTAAATTGTTTTTTTTTATTCCATGTACATTCACATTTTAATTGAGGACTTACTGTTGGAGTCTACTGTATATAGGCATTATTTTATTATTTTTTTAGAGGAATGAATGAATGGATGAACAGGAGAAAAGGGCATGCAGAAGTAACTACAAAGTAATATAAAATGAAAATAAATACAGAAACGTATGCCCAAGTGTTACAACCCTTCTGTTTAGGGGTGAGAGGGGAGTAACAAATAACCAGATGGAATTGGTTGTCAAAGTAAAATTATATTTTAATGAGGGTAGTTGTCAAAATGATAAATACATAAAATGGTTGGAGAACAGCCTTGGAAGGTACTACTCAAACCAAAGAAAGAAATATAACCAAAAGAATTTCAGCTTAGGGGGTAACAGCTTCCTGTCTACAAAAGGCTGCACGGTGGTGCAGTGGTTAACACCGCGGCAGAACAGTTTTACCCTCGGCCGGGGGATCGCGGGGATCATGAGATCGTGGGTTCAATCCCTGCCCTCGGCCAACAGTGATCTGTGTGGAGTTTGCATGTTCTCCCCGTGTTTGCGTGGGTTTACTCCGGGATTTCTCCGGTTTCCTCCCACACGCCAAAAACATGCAGGTTAGGGAGTTAAGGGGCACTTGCGCACGCAGCGACCGGCAGCTGGTGGCTTGTCACCAGACTGCAGAACAAATCTACCTACGGGTACAAAATAAGTTAAAAAAAAAAAAAAAGTGAGAGTAAAATAAGGAAACCAAAAGAAACTAACTTACCTACTCTCATTACCCAGACTGAAATACAAGAGGGAGTAGTACTGCTGAACACTAAATGTGTCTAACAAAAGTTACCTGCAGTGATGTGTCTGGAATTGCAAATGAAAACCTTGGCCCAGTCTCTCACCTGAAAGAAAGATAACATGGGTAGTGAGATGACAGGATGATAGTGTAGTGGATTTTGTGTTTTATAGGAATTTTAATGTTGGTACAAGTATTAATGTAAATATGAATGTGAGTAGGAAAGAAGATTTACTTTCATTACACTCAATTCCTCGTTAGGGTACAAGTCCAAAAGAACAAATTTGTTAACAATTCTTTATTTGTACCAATTATGAATCAGTCTCAAAATAAACCATTTGTGTGAGTTCTTGTCTCGGATGATCAAGAAGATGGACATGAAATCAAACAGTAACTCCCATATGTCTTTCAATGGTTTAATAAGAAAGGTCAGAATAGGTTAACGTATTTGGATAACTTTAAACAGAGAATTCACATGTATCATGGACATCATAGACTGTTACTGAGTTAATTGTGAATCAAACAGTTGTGGAACCAAATGAAGCACAGTTTAATTTGTCAGTATACTGGATATTGGAAAACCATAAAATAGCATTGGTTAAGAAAAGTGGATGCAATTTTATGAGGAAAATGATAACTGACTTTATAAAAATTTAGAAAATTTGTTTTACTCTGAAAAAGAAAATAAATTAATGAAAGACAACATGCATTTTGAGATTCTGATGAGGGTTTGCATGAAATTAGGTTAAAAGAACTTATACCAGGAATATTGTGAAGAATTAAGGTAAATTAACAACAGACCATCAGCCGAGCAGAATCCTTGCATCCCAGTGGGTAGCAGGCAGTCCACTTTTCTGTTCAACTGGACCAGAGTGGTTCTGTTGGGAGGCTGGCAGACAGACTCCTTACCACTGTTATGGCCTCATCCCGGGATCTCAAAGGCTGGTTCTCCAGCAAGCTGGCAAGGTCTTCTCACTGAACAAGGAATTGGTTTATTGTGCAAAGGTCCATCGGAGAGTCAAAATGAATTTAAAAAAATTCACACATCCGTTTTTCTCAATGTTGGTGGTTTAAATGAGTTGGTTTAAGCTTAAAAAAAATCAACAAGGTCTTCTTGCACGGCGATTTCAGGAAAAAGAAGATTAAATAAGAAAAATGGATTTTAAAGAAAAGAAACAGGATCTACACAGAGCATGACAGGCTCTGGGCCCTTCTTGAAAGATAGGAGAAAAATTGAAGAGCAGAAGGGGGCTCCTTACAGCTTTGGCCAGAGCTCCAGAGCAGACTCTGAACAAAGAGCAATAAAATCAAGTTTCCTCTGGTGTTGCAGGGTGGTCCAAACTTCATGAAACCTGAGCTGAACCAATTACATTTGAGCTTTGTTCAACAGAAGTAATAAACTCGACCTAAAAGAGGAGATGAAGATAGGTGTCAGGAGCCCATTGGTCACTTAAAGTTCCTGAGGTGGGGGTCTTTCCCAGAGCAGAGATAGAGACATTTGATATGAAGAGTGAGACCCTCCTTAAGGTATGTATGCTGAATATAGCATAACTTCTTTAAACTTTAGTGACTAAGATATTCTACTAAATAAAGGAGCATAAAATGCATCTACAGTGTAACTAATTAACTTGTGATAGTAAGCATGCAAACATTAACCCTTTAAGGTTCTGCGCAACCATTTGGTCGACCACACTTTGAGTCACAATATCTCATTGAATAATGCATTGAGCTAAACTCAACCTGAATGAGCCATCTCTGCCACTTGGTTTGGTTGTGCTATGCTAAAAAAATCCTCTAGATGGCACTGCGTGTTTGAGCAGTCCCTAACCCATGAGCAAATTCTACTCACTTGTTGAAGAAAATTAGCAATTTATTTGACTTGTTCTCAATGTTTTTTGTATGCATTTAAAGGTATATAATACTTTTACTATGAACAGACCTCTCAAGCGTTTGGTAGAGGCCTATATCTAAAAAACTGTGGGGTCTGATTTTGGAAAAACAGTTGATTGTTACCTCCGCCAAGGAGGTTATGTTTTCATCGGCATTGGTTTGTCTGTCTGACAGTTTGTTTGTCTGTCTGTTTGTTTGTTTGTCTGTCTGCCTGTCTGTTTGTTTGTTTGTTAGCAAGATAACTCAAAAAGTTATGGACGGATTTTCATGAAATTTTCACAGATTGTCAGAAATGGGGTATCCTACAGATGATTGCATTTTGGTGGTGATCCGGATCACTGTCCACAAGAAAACCGCCATTACGCAAAATGCCATTTTCGTCAATAACTACTGAACCACTAATCCTATCATTGTGAATCCAATTGCTAGTCATATGTTTTCATGGTCAAGGAATCTGAAAACATACACACAAACACTCTATGGGGGGAACTGTGACGCTAAACCGCCATTACGGAAAATGCCATTTTCGTCAATAACTATTGAACCACTAATCCTATCATTGTGAATCCAATTGCTAGTCATATGTTTTCATGGTCAAGGAATCTGAAAACGTATGCACAAACACTATATGGGGGGAACTGTGGCGCTTGGCGGAGGTCTGCGCTCTCCGAGTGCTTTTCTAGTTCTTATTGCTATCCTAAGTGAGTAAAAAATGCAAAGAAAAAAATTTCCATTGCTTTTTTCTTGGTGCAGACCTTAAAGGGTTAATTTCTTCCTGAAAATAGCAGAACATATCAAAATCATATTAAATCAAATCATATCAATAAAAGCATTTGAAACCACATTGTCCGTCCCAGAGTTCAACCCTCGTTCTTCAGGAGCAGGTACTGTCTTAAGAGAAAGAATATGAATTAGTTCATTTGTCCAAAATGACATAAATTCCACTGCAAAGGAAAAAGTTAAATATTCCTGATTTGTCCACCAGATGGCACTGTGAAACTGTCTGGTTGTATACTGGAAAGTCTTGGCTTCCCCACACATCTGGACTATGTCGATCAAAAACTGTCAATTAGAGCATTCCTTTGCCAAAGACTCTTGGAGAAAGGTATTAACTTCCACTTTATGGCCGATGGATAGGGTTACAGCTCTGGTTCTTTGGTGAGAGAAGCAATCTCAAAACCCAGACTTTTGAGTTGAAACAATTTTTCTTCCGCAAAGAATGATTTATTAAATTGGAATTCAAGGTCACGCTACAGTGGGTAATAAAATATAACAAGTTCCCAATTGCCCGAGTGTGCCTTGTAAAGAAAAAAAAAAGACAGACACAGAGTGTTGCTTGGTCTTGAACCAAAGATAACTGGTTAAAAACCAGCTATCTAGACCAAGTAGGCTGAGACACTCCTACACAGAACAGACAATTAAAGGCACACAAGTGTCACCTGGTCAACACACAAAGATACTATCTTCAACCAAAACAAATTATTTGAATCAGGAAAATGAAAGACACTCATCCAAAACTGAGCATTTTGCTGAATGCTCACTGACAATGGCAACAGGAGTAACAGACTGCTTGCATTAAATCACAACCACGCCTGACTAATTGTTTGGCTGGAATTTATAGCAGGTGGCTGAATGGATGTGAGGCTTGATTGGTGGAGTGTTGCAGCACCAGTCCAATCAGACACAGGATTCAGTCAGGGGCTGGATGAGGCAGGAGACAGCCAAAACACAGAGACACCAAACCAGAAGAGCTGCACAACTGAGTGACACGAGGGAGGAAAACAGATAAAGATGAGTACTATTGTCAAAAATAAAGTAACAGAAGGCCAGGGGCTTAAGTTAATCTAAGTTGGCAACAGCTACATATCCGTTAGACTAAGTTGGCAAAAGTTTCCCAATGCTAAATGCAACGCTGGCAAATGCTAGCAAAGGTTCGTAAAAGTTGGTGTGCGCTGGATTAAAAAAAAAAAAAAAATCTGCTCCCAGACGTAATTTCACCTATGTTTGGACTAATTTTTCTGATTCTCCCAAATGTCTGTAAAAGTCAGTCCAAACGCTATAGCATGAACCCAGCTTTAATTTAGGCCGACTTAGGTGAGCTCTGCATAACTTAGCCCAGCGCTAAGGAACTTTTACAAACTGAGGACAACTTTCAGCAATATGTATTTCCAAACGTCTGCAAATTTTCATCATGCTGAAAATTTTCAAAGAACACAACTTTCGCCAACGTTTGCCAACAAACACCGACTATCATTAACCTTTACAAACTTTTGCCAGCAGAGCCAGACGTTTGCCAAAACGTCAGTAAAAGTTGATTCAACCGTTGTGTTATGTGTGGAATTACCTGCTGCTGAACAGACGAGGCAAGGTGACTGGGAACACAGCTTTATTGATGTTTCACACACTGACAGTTACTGATAGATGGGTGGCTAAGCTCAAGCAAAAGAGGGTAATAAGATGGCCAACCCAGCTTTATATAGGGCGGGGCGGAGGCACCACCTTGCGTGTCCATCTTACACTTACATATTAAATCCATATCTCACATTTTCCTTCCCCTTTAAAAAAGTCCAAAACCACTTACTCAATTAGACCCTCCCCAATTTGGGACACGAATCATGCACTAACAAACAAAAACTAATGTTTCTAAATGGCCTAACACATTCACACAATAAAACCTAAAATAGGGAGGACGGGTGGCTTGCCGTTCTGCCCACACGGCAAGGTGGATTATTCTGCCACCTGCTAAAGTAAATTAAAGTCCATAAATAACTAAAATTGTATGCCGTGTTCCTAAACTAAGACAGATAAGAAAAAGGAAAACAACAAAATAATCCGTTATACAACATTAACATTCCATAGATAACATTTTTTTTTTAAATAACAACAACACAACCACAGAACATCAATATACTATTACACTCAGTTTCTCAAGTAAGAAGACCTAACTGGCATGGGGGCCCAGGGAACCCTCTCAGTAGCTGCACCCCTGGAAACAGCCGGTCTTCAGGATGATGGCTGACCCTCCGGACGCTGAAGCCGCTCCTTCTCTCCAGTGACCTCGTCCCACATCCAGCCTTGTTTCCCGGAGCCTCCTCCCGGAGCCTCCTCTGGGACCTGCTGAAGCCGGTTCGCATGCCACACTGTGCTGTCAGAGAACCTGAAGTGCGGTGCGTCCAGTCTGGCCACTATGCGCAGGCGCTCCTGACGCTCCTGGAGTTGTTGTCTGGCCCATCCTCACTGCGGGTGCTCCTCATCTCGAACCCGGACCCAGTCCAGGACCTTCAAAGGGGCCCGGTTCAGCTTGAGGTGTTGCTGTCGAGCATGCCGATCCCTCATGCTCATCGGTCTTGTCCCAACCTCTCCCAGTGCTAGTGCAACATCCTGCGCCCTTGCAGCTGCATACCCTCCGTCTCCTCACGGCCAAACTCCGGAGGCACCCGGAGCTAACCCATTGGCACCACTCGCCAGCGCAGGTACATCGCCGTCACGCTCGGTATTCCCCTCGACCATTTCCCACGCGCCAGCCCTGAGACCTTCCTGCTCTGACCTTGAGTAAACTTGGTCCCGCTTGACCGCCATGACATCCAGTAGTTCTTCGTCTCACACCACATCTTCATCAGACATCGGAATTGGGTGTTCCACTGGCCACAGCCCCACCACTCCTCCCCCGCGTCATCCTTGATGGTGAAACCCAGCCCGTAAAAGAGATCACAGCCCATGATGTTATCGCCCTGTGCTCTTATGTGGAATGTGAAGTCGGGCATCATTGCAGACTTGTACCGAACAGTCAGCTCCAAAGTCCCGACTGTGTCCAGCCTTCCACCTCCATAACTGTACAGCGGTGCTGGGTTGCCTCTAACCCTGTGGTGGGGAAAAAACCTGTTCACTGTGGCTCAATTCAGGAACAAACCCTCCGCTCCCATGACGATCAACAGCGGCACCTCCAAGTCAGCCAGCCTCACCGTGCAAAACGTGTACTCATTCGTCTCTGGGGACACCGTGTGGATGGTTGTCTGGGGCAGGCGGAGCGATTTCTTCCGTGGACTCTTCGGTTTAAATTCACGGCACATCCTGGCAAAATGGTCCAAGCGACCACATTTGTTAAACTGTGCTCCTCTCGCCAGAAAATCCTTAGCCTTTTTCCGATGCGTCTTAGACCCACAGCCCATACAGAGAGACTTTCCTGGGGCTGCCCCTGGCCAGCAGCATTGGCTTCTGTCTCCTCTCCGTCTGAGCTATCTTCGCTGTCCAGGTCCGTGGCATTTGCTGCGGCAGGATGCTCTAGCGGCTGCTGTGGCTGGCGCCCAGTTTGCTCCAGAGCTAGCTTTTCAGTGGTTTCCATCTGAAGAGCTAGCTTAACGGCTCTGGCTAGTGTGAGCTTATTTGGCGCTGTAAGTAGCCTAGCCTGCAACGTGGCACTACAGCAGTCTTCTGCCAGCTGGTCACGGACCATTTCCTCCTCCAGTGCTCCGAAATGGCATTCACTAGCAAGCTGCCTTAAATCGGTGACAAACTGCCGGACGGGTTCACCTACCCATTTACGCCACTGCCGAAAACAGATCCTCCGGGCTGTTACATTGTCCGGGAGTTTCAAAGTGGCGAGCTTGCAACTCAGCTACCTTTTCAAATGTGTTGGCAGCACTGAGCGTACCCAGGATTTGCTGGCCCTCTATGCCCAAACTATGAACAAATAGTGCCTGGGCTTTCTGCTTGTCGAGCTCCCC
Source organism: Pholidichthys leucotaenia (assembly GCA_020510985.1). NCBI lineage: Eukaryota > Metazoa > Chordata > Actinopteri > Cichliformes > Pholidichthyidae > Pholidichthys > Pholidichthys leucotaenia. The sequence goes on along the minus strand of CM035840.1, from coordinate 325,544,647 downwards.
GAGACCCCGCATGACAACATAGTTCTGGTTGGCCTCGTACCACCTGGGCCATGTCACCAGCGGCTCTCCAGGCGCCTCGAGGAACGGGTGAATAGGGACCATGTATGCCTCAATGGTTTATTCTCGTCGCCAGTGTTATGTCTGGAATTACCTACTGCTGGACAGACGAAGCAAGGTGACTAGGAACACAGCTTTATTGACATTTCACACGCTGACAGCTACTGACAGATGGGTGGCTAAGCTCAGGAGGAAGAGAGTAATAAGATGGCCGACCCGGCTTTATATAGGGCGGGGTGGTGGTGTCACCAAGCATTGCGTGTCCATCTTACACTTACATATTAAATCCATATCTCACACGTTGTAGTGTGAATCAACCCTTACACACAGGTGGAATTCTGCATTTTTACGTGAGCTGTTTACACACGTTTGGAGGATATACAAGTGTTTGTTTAATATGGAGTAGCTCGTTTGTTCTAACGTGGCTTACTAACAAAGTACATGTGATTTACACATACTAATTCTAACAGGTTCTTGCATGAAGCCCACTATGTGCAACATACAGATGCTATAAACTCTTAGCAGATTGTGACACATTGGTCTGATTTAGAATAAAATAAGAGTAGAATAATAGGATAAAAACAGAAAAAGGTAGTGACAATTTGTGGGAAGTCATACGGATTTAAGCACAAAGATCAACAAGCTTCATTCTCTAAGCTGAATTTTATTATTGTTTGGAAATAAATGTAATGTGGTGAAAGAGTAATGTTCATTGGCTCATAAATTAAATGTGTTTATGCGTCATCAGCCTGAAGTTCAAACACATAACTACTATGTAGAATGACACAAAAGCTCGTTTTACACCGTTACGGCACATTAAAGGTGCCACACAAAGGACAGAGTCTGATTTATACCTGATGGTGCATTTGTGTATAATTGTACCATTATGGATTATGCATGCAGATCTGTGCATGAGAGTTCAGTTTAACAGTAACTGAGATGAATTACATCTGTGGTTACGCTGTAAATATGACCTTACTTAAATTCTTCCTCTCACATAAGAACTCACAGTGCAATAAACAGCGCTGAGGAATATAAAGAAACCACATATATTAATCAAGATGATGACCTTCAGGTTGATTTAAAGATGATTTGTTTAAGAGTTATCTCTGTCAGTTACAATGGTGGTAATGACTTTACTGTGTGTAACGTGTAATGTATACTTGTTTCACAGATCTGTACTTTTGTGAAAAGTTTTATTGTAGGACTCTTTTTACTCTTACTGTCACAATCTGGACATGGTCACAGAGCGTGTCCACACCTTTTGTTGTTTTGGACTTTTCTGTTATTATTACTATTACCATTATTATATTCCTTGTCACTCCTCAGTTGCTTTGTTAGGATTTTGGTATTGTTTTTTCCTCACCTTGTCATTGTTCCTGAGTTGTCTTTTATTTTGAGTGTTTTTTGTTTACTTCCATTCAAGTGTCATCCTTATTTTGTTCATTCCCTCTCACTAGTTCACTGTCATGAACCTAGCCGGGTTTTTCGGGCTCGGTTCTGACTTGCGGTGGCTCAGGTTACTTGTGTATTATGTCATCCTTTGTGTTTTGATGGTGTTTATGTTCTTTTTGTTACTGTATTTTGCTGTGCCTGCAGCCACTGCTCTGGTCGGCAACTGCCAGGCAGCCTCTTGACCTACTTTCTGGCAGCATGCTCTGACAGCTTTTTGATCCGGTCACACCTCCTCTCTCTCCTGACAGCTGGTGTCGATTACCTTGTCACGCTCGCCCAGGTGTACCTAATTGTTCCGGCCAGCAATGCTTGTACTTAAGCGGCCTGTTACCAGTCAAGCATTGCTGGACCATTGCATTGTCTCCTGTATTGTCTAGCATGCTGTAAGTCTGCTGTTATTATTAGCATTTTCACAACGTGTTTGCCACTCTGCGTTTGCCGTGGTTCCATGCACCCTTGAAGCGATGCTGGCTCTGGGGCGCAATCGTGGCTAACACGTTTCTCTTCAATCGTTCGCTGAGCGAAACCGGCCCCTGAATGCCAGCAGTAAGTGTTTTCTGTGTTTTTGACATCCTCACCTTTTTGGGAATAATCTGTCTTTAGTTGAATAAAATCCATTCCTTCACCTCACTCCTCGGTGCGCTGCGTAAAAGCGCCCGAGGAGGTATGACAGTTCACGACTGTTCCTTATTTGCTAATTATTTTTGTTTCTATTTATTTGACGCCACTCCTTACCTCAGTGCGGCGTCCTCATCATTGCTAGCTAGTACCAATACTCATCTCATGTCTTTGCCTTGTTTTCTAGTCAAGTAAGCTGTACCTGCTGTTATGGCTTTATTCTTTGTTTTCAGCCCTCGTGCTGCATTATTTGTAAATTAAATCATGCCAAGAAGTCGCCCTGCATTTGAGATCTCTTATATGCCTCGGAGGGGCCATGATGACACTTACTTGAGTACATTCTTAAGAGAAACCTGCACTTTTTCTCAAGTAAAAGAATTGTTTATAGTGCTGGACCTGGTGGAACTGGTTGAACTTCGGTACCTGCATTAAACAAATAAATTTCTCTTTTCTTGAGCCATCTGTCATGAATGCCCCTATGGGGCAGGAAGATAGACCCAGGCGCTGAATAGTATTAGTGATATTTATTAACAAAAAGAATATAGCAGTCCAAAACCAGCGATGACAGCGCAAAAATGTAACAAATAATAACTTACAGGAGCAAGCCTCAGAGCAGGGAGTGCTCTGGAGAAGTAGCAAAAAACTTCAGAGGCTGGGGGAACAGGAGTGATGAGTAGATGATCCAATGTAACTGCAACAACTAGGGAAAAGGCAGTGCTTAAATACCATACAGTCTAATGAGCTGCAGGTGTGAGTCAATGAGCAAGCCGGTGACCTAATTTGACCCGCTGCCCACAGCTGAGATTGCAGGGAAGTAACCTGTGGGCAGTAGTGGGAGTGTCTGGGAAAAGGAGGTACAAAAGAAAACGATTCAAAATACATATACAGAAATACACAAATCAAACTGACAGACAAACAATACTTAGAAATAAAGTGAGAGTCTAAGCTCAGTGAAAACATGAGCTCAGACACATGTCAGAGCCCTCCCTTTAAGGGGTGGATACCAGACACCCCCAAGTAACACACAAAGGAACCCCCCCCCCCCCCCAAGAGAAAAAGGTACAGCAAAACCACCCCAGGAGGGAGGTGGGGGAAAACAGGCTAGGAGGGAAGGCACAATCCTGCTCATGACCTGCACCTGTGCCAGGTCAGACCCCTAGGCCCCCAAGGTCTCAGAGCTCCAGAGTTCAGGTGGCCGGCTGAAGTCCCAGGCCAGCCGGACGGCCAGGTGGAATGAGTCAGGTGGCCTGCTGGAGAAAATGGACCACCCGACCCAGTGGCCCAGTCTTTCGGGCGGCTGGCCAGAGTTCTTGAGCCACCAGGACCAGAATGGTGATCCAGGAGGCGGCTCCCCCACCGGAAGGCCCAACGGCTTGAAGCAGGGCCGGAGGAGGGGGACCACAAAGTTAAATGTTTCTAAAACTGTAGGCATGTATTTCACTAAAATAAATGAGTGTCACCTGACCCTGACATACATGTTAATGGAGGAAAAATACAAATTGTTAGTCAATATAAATATCTTGGGTTAATAATAGATTCACAGCTTTCCTTTAAAGCCCATGTTGCTAAAAAGTTAAATCTTACAAATTTTCGTGCAATTCGAAATTAAATGTCAACTGAAGCCGCAAAAATATACTTGCATTCAATGATTGTCAGTCACTTCAACTACTGCCAAACTAGCTGGTCCAGGCGAGTCTGAGTGCAAAAAAACCATTGAAAGTTTTGTACAAACAAGCAGTCAAAGTTATGGAGAAAAAACCTAGTTATTATCATCACTGTGCAATTTAAAAAAACAACAACAGTCTTTTAAACTGGGATAGTCTTCATACATTTGCCAATTTAAATTTGATTTATAAAGTACTGCATGATTTGGCTCCAGATCCTCTGGCAGAGTTCATCAGCCAAAGAAACAGCTCTGAGCATGTCACTCGAGGCTCTGTCAGAGGTGACTGTTTCATCCCTCTGAGGCACAAAAGAAAACAACCCAAAATACATATACAGAAATAAACAAATCAAACTGACAGACAAACAATACTTAGAAATAAAGTGAGAGTCTGAGCTCTGTAAAAACATGAGCTCAGACACATGACACCTTCTTTATCCACTTATTAACTGCATCTGTACCTCATCCCTGATCATAAAAGAACATACATATCATTCACCAAACATGAAAGAGTGAATTTTTTGTGTGGCATGATTACATGTAAACTCAATGCAAAGATGTGAGTAGATACAAATTTGAGTCTGGGTGAGTTGCAGAAGTGCAGGGTTGATTTCATAACTCTTGCAACTGCTTTCTACCTGCTGTGGAAATTCCCAGAACACCATCATGTTTAGGTTTACAGCGTTATCCGATGGGGCACACAGTTGGGAAAATGTCACTGCCTCCTGCAGAAACTGTACCTGGATGATTGTTGTTTACACTTCAAGCCTGCTAGCCCTTGTTAGCACATCTGTACCACAAGTAAATGGGTAGATAAACTCCCTACAGTTCATCTCAGCTGCAGAGCTCCAGTCTCATTTCCAAACTAGTTTACTCTCCCGTGTTGACATTTTCACTCAGGTGATGGCAGAATCTCAAGCTTGATTAGCTATTGGGACCACCTCCCTCAGATGCAAAATATTAACTTTACATGTATTTGCACTGTGTGAAAAATTCATTTCACATTTGGTCTGAATGAACCTTTTAGAGGGATAGCCTTCTCCTTCTCTTATTATATAAAACACTTTATGTATAGCCTTTAACAGTTTAACAGTTTATTCACACACACACATCACACATTATCAACAGCATGAATGAATTACAATATGAATTATCAACAGCATGAGTAGCAGTATACAATAGGCTTTTTTTCACATTGATTTGGAGTGTGAACCGGTCATCCCAAATAAGCTATTTAAAGCTTTTAGTAGGGAGCCCATTTCTACAATAAAATGATGACGGAAATCGGTCTGATGTCTTTGTGTACAGGGACAAACAAACATATAACAGACATATAGCACATAATCCCAGCATTTGTTTACATTGAATTAGTAGGTGAGTTCAAGATATATACGTAGTCAGGTTATTAAATACTACTGAAGTGATATCAACATATAAAACAACATTACAATGGAGTAACAACTCATCAGTAAGCAAGTTATGTGTGTGGTCTATATTTATCATATATTCCATAACCTACATATGTTGAAGCATGTGAGAATGTTTGGTGATTACATATGGCAACTTCACACCTCAGAACAGGACAAAGGGATCTCAACCGCCAGTGAAGATCAAAGAGTTTCCCAGACACTGCGGTGGAGACCGGAGGAGCTACCCTCACCCCCCAGGGCGAAGAGGGGGAGTACTAAGACAATGGGGGGATTAAGATAATGAGGGATGTCAGCCTTTGATATGCATGTCTTTTGTTATGTGCAAGTATAAGTTCACAGAGCCGGAGGTATTCGGTCTCTTTTCTTGCTTCTGCTTCTGCACTCAGATGAGACTTGTTAGAGGAGCTGATAATAAACTTTGGTTTATATATCACACCGCCTCGTTCTTCCAAGCTCTTCAACACTGGTGACCCTGACGCGAGTATGGACCAGAGGCGTTCCCCCGCGATCGACTCATCTGTGGCGACCCAGGCAGACGCCGGCGCCCACGCAGACAGGGGAACAGACGGACGACGTTCCCCCCCGGCAGAAGTGATAGAGAAGGCTCAACCGAGCACCAGCACCGCTGAGAGAGCCGAGGCAAGGCATTCTCACCCTGCGGACACAGCAGTGATGGCCTACACAAATGCCGTCGCTGTCAAGCTGCCAGACTTCTGGCGGGAAGACCCCGCCTCATGGTTTCAACAAGCTGAAGCCCAGTTTACACTGGCGGGCATCACGGCCGACGATACGAAGTTCTATCACATCGTCGCCAAACTCGACGCCGCCACTTCGAGGTGTGTGCGGAGCATAATCCAGCGGCCGCCGGCCCAAGACAAATATGAAATACTGAAAGCAACCATCATGGCAAATTACGTCCCCTCAGCCGAAGAGAGAGCCGAGAGGATCCTGGCGGTCTACGGCCACAGAGGATGCAGACCTAAAGCCCTCATGGAGGACTTGCTGCAGCTTAAAGAGGAGGACAATGACAACTTCCTCTTCCAATTCGTATTCCTCAGCACGCTACCGCCACACATGAGAGGGACGCTCACCAACATGCGATGCAACACCCAGCAAGACTTCCGCGTGCTGGCCAACGAAGCTCAACGACTCGTCAACGCCTGCAAGGAGCAGACACCCACAGCAGCATCCGCAGACCTCAACGCTGATGCCCAGAGCCACGGCGAGCCTCAATCCACTGAGCAGATCCAGCCCGCGGTGACAGCGACACGGCCAAAACGTAACAGACGGAGCGATGTTTGTTATTACCACCACCGCTTCGCCGAGAAGGCTCACAAATGTGTTCCCCCCTGCAAATTAACGATTTCGGGAAAACGCCAAAGCCGAGAGCCGTTAACGGCAGCGGTTCTCGGCGAGAAAAATAAGCTGTTATATGTGACGGACGGACACACCGGCAAGCAGTTCCTTATTGACACAGGAGCTCAACTAAGTTTTGTCATGCCCTCCCATGCAGATCGAGCCATGGGCACCCAGGGCAACGGAGCGGTGGCAGCCAACGACTCCAACATTGACACTTTTGGCGAAAAAAGCCTGCACCTCCACATCCACGGCCGCAACTACAGATGGACATTTGTTGTAGCGGCGGTGAGTTTTAACTTGTTGGGCGCAGACTTTTTGTGTGCACATGGGTTATTAGTCGATCTAGCGAACAGACGCTTGGTTAATGCACTGTCCTTTGCTTCTATTCCCTGCTCAGCCCGAGTTTCTCCACCACCAGTGCAGGCTAGCGTCACCACAGCAGGAGGTAAGTTTGATCAACTCCTCACCCAATTTCCAGCACTCACAGTTCCCAAATTCTCAGCCACAGTGGCTAAACACGGGGTTGAACATTTTATTCCGACAACGGGCCCACCCGTATTTGCCAAAGCTCGGCGCTTAGACGCGGCCAAGCTCGCCATAGCTCGGGACGAGTTTACTACCCTTGAGAAATTAGGCATTATTAAACATTCGAAAAGCCCCTGGGCCTCACCACTTCACATGGTTCCGAAATCCGACGGTTCTTGGAGACCGTGCGGCGATTACCGCAGATTAAACAATGCAACAGCGCATGACCGCTACCCAATTCCTCACATTCAGGATTTTTCACTGCATCTGGCGGGTGCGCGCATTTTTTCAAAAATAGACCTGGTCCGCGGTTATCATCAAGTCCCAGTTCGAGCGGAGGACATTCCTAAAACAGCTGTAATAACCCCTTTCGGCCTTTTTGAATTTTTGCAGATGCCTTTCGGCCTCAAAGGCGCCGCCCAAACTTTTCAGCGGATGATGGATGCAGTATTACGCGACCTTCCTTTTGTTTTCGTCTACCTCGATGATATGCTGGTAGCCAGCTCGTCTGAGGAAGAACACGAGCAGCACCTCACTACGGTTTTTCAGAGGCTAGAAGAGCACGGGTTAATAATCAATCCAGCCAAATGCAAATTCGGCGTGTCACAAATTGATTTTTTAGGACACAGAGTTTCTCCGAAGGGGGCAGTCCCACTTCCAGACAAAGTTCACGCGATAAAAAGTTTCCCACGGCCACAAACGGTCAAATCGCTGCAAGAATTTTTAGGAATGGTTAATTTTTACAACCGTTTCCTTCCCCACGCAGCTCAGCTCATGCAGCCCCTATATGACGCGCTCAGAAAACAAAAAGCTTCCAACTCGGTCGAATGGACCCCGGAGCGCGAACGCGCCTTTGTGGAAGTAAAGAGCGCTCTAGCTAATGCCACATTGTTGGTTCACCCCGACCCCTCGGCCCGCATTGCACTAACCACAGACGCTTCGGACCTAGCTATAGGGGCAGTTGTAGAACAACATGTCAGCGGGATCTGGCAACCTTTGGCATTCTTCAGCAAATCGCTAAACCAAACTGAGCGTAAATACAGCACTTTTGACAGGGAGCTGCTAGGGCTTCATTTATCCATCCGCCACTTCCAGTTCTGGTTAGAAGAGTGGAGTTTCACGGCTTTTGTAGACCACAAACCGCTCACCTTTGCCATGGCTAAAATCTCAGAACCATGGTCAGGCAGGCAACAAAGACAGCTGGCTGCGATTTCAGAGTTCACCACAGACATTCGACATGTGGCAGGCAAACTTAACATGGTAGCAGACTGCCTCTCTCGCGCTGTGACATCGCCAGAGCGTGAGGAGACAGATTATACTACCTCAGCCGCAGAACTCTTCACTAACGCGGACACATACGCAGCACCAATCCATGCAGGGATAGATTATACAGCCATGGCAGAGGAACAAAGCAGTGACGCGGACGTGCGCGCACTCCTGTCTGGACCAACAGGGTTAAGGCTGGAGGAAAGGGGTTTACGCGACGGCGTGCCCCCCCTAATATGCGATATTTCAACCGGCCGACCTCGCCCGTTAGTCCCAGCCACATGGCGCCGCCGTATTTTCGACTCAATTCACTCCCTCACGCACCCAGGTGTGCGCGCTTCGGTTAAAATGGTCGCCGAAAAGTTTGTGTGGCCTGGCCTGCGCAAAAACGTAAAAGAATGGGCAAAAACTTGCATTTCTTGTCAGCGCGCCAAAATACACAAACACACAAAAGCCCCTCTGGAGCCTTTTCCAATCCCTGCTAGAAGGTTCGACCACGTTCATGTCGACCTCGTGGGGCCACTACCTTCCTCCCAAGGCTTCACACACCTGTTAACAATGATAGACCGCACCACGCGCTGGCCAGAGGCAGTCCCTCTGGCGTCAACTACAGCGGAGGAAGTCGCTCGCGTTTTTTTGACAAACTGGGTGGCACGTTTCGGCGTCCCATCGGACATCACGTCCGATAGGGGGCCTCAATTTGTCTCAGAGCTTTGGTCAGCCATGGCCAGCAGCTTAGGGGCGACAATTCACCGCACCACCGCTTATCACCCTCAGGCTAATGGGTTATGCGAGCGTTTTCACAGGTCTTTAAAGGCCGCCCTCAGAGCCTCACTAACGGATACAAATTGGGTAAATAAACTTCCCTGGGTTTTATTGGGGTTGCGTGCTGCGCCTAAAGAGGATCTAGACGCCTCTCCAGCAGAATTAGTTTTTGCACAACCTCTCAGGCTCCCGGGTGAATTTTTACCAGAGAACCCAGAGCCAAGGCATCTTCCAGCCCCGAGGTTTTTAGGCAGCAACGGACCGGACTCTCTCCCCGGTCCAGCTCATCACTCCTTTCCACGGGTTTTTGTCCCACAGGCTTTAAAGAACGCTGAATTTGTTTTTGTTAGGCATGAAGCTTTAAAACCAACTTTCCGCCCACCATACGATGGGCCATTCAGAGTGCTGGAACCTGGTGATAAACACTTTGTGCTTGATTTTGGGGATAGAGAAGAAACAGTCAGCATTGACAGACTTAAACCTGCCTTCTTGTTGAAAGACGAGCCTGCACTGTTGGCGAGAGCACCTCGGCGGGGTAGACCCCCCAAGAGAAAAGACTCAGCCCCCCTGCAGGGAACAATTAACCACTCTCCTCCCCAAGCTGCAGATTCCTTACAGGAAGGTCCCAGCAGGACGCCCAAGCGGACCCACAGCAGTTTTGGGAGAAGACTAAAACCCAGACAGCACAGGGACTGATGCAAACTACTCAACAGTTGTTCACTAATTGTGCTGTAACAGTTTAGGACTGACTTGTGATTTTACTATGCTGTTATGATTACCACTGAACTCTCTTAGGAGCTTAGCTACTGGAAAGTTTCTTCTGTGGCAAGAGGTAGCAGTTAGTATGTCATAGTAATTATCTTAAACTGTGAATTTTTCTATTGTCCTTTTCTTAGTCGTTTGGGGGGGCTGTGGTCTATATTTATCATATATTCCATAACCTACATATGTTGAAGCATGTGAGAATGTTTGGTGATTACATATGGCGACTTCACACCTCAGAACAGGACAAAGGGATCTCAACCGCCAGTGAAGATCAAAGAGTTTCCCAGACACTGCGGTGGAGACCAGAGGAGCTACCCTCACCCCCCAGGGCGAAGAGGGGGAGTACTAAGACAATGGGGGGATTAAGATAATGAGGGATGTCAGCCTTTGATATGCATGTCTTTTGTTATGTGCAAGTATAAGTTCACAGAGCCGGAGGTATTCGGTCTCTTTTCTTGCTTCTGCTTCTGCACTCAGATGAGACTTGTTAGAGGAGCTGATAATAAACTTTGGTTTATATATCACACCGCCTCGTTCTTCCAAGCTCTTCTACAATGTGTAACAAATAGCAGATTAATTATATAATGATAGGAGTTGCATTTTTAGTTTTTTCTTTAAGATGGAGATGGAAGGTGACATTTTTTTGATTCTCATCAAGCTCATTCCAAATCTGCGGTCTTCTCCACACAATACTAAACCTGGTGAATTTTAGTGTTTGGTTTTTTTTTCCAGTAATTTGTTTTTTATTTCTAGTGGTAAAGGTGTGCATGGGAAGGAAGGTTGAAATGAGTTCACATAATTTATAGTTGAGTTTCTGGACAACCTGATACATTATACAGGTATTATGGAAGTAATTATGCTCAGCAAGTCTTAGAAGATTAAAACGATGGAAAAGATGACTAGAAGAAGAATTATACTCAGACCATGATAAGGCACGTATGACTTTCTTTTGGAGAATTTCTAGCTTTTTGAGGTGAGTTGGAAATGTGTTACACCATATGATATTGCAGTAATGTAAGTGAGGCTTAAATAAAGTTTTATATAGAGTGACATGTGCTGAAAGTGGTAGAAAATGCCTCACTTTAAAAAACAAAGTAGCGTATTTAGCCAGTTTCTTGGTTAGATCGTCAATGTGACATTTGTAATTGAGAAATTTGTCAATGAGGACCCCCAAGAATTTTATAGAGCTGACTCTTATAATATTCTGTCCATTAATTTGGGGGCAAAGTTCCTTGGTGTCTGGCTTTTTATTGGAACTGTCATGAACTCCCCCTGTACTTTTCCACAGTGCACGGAGGAGGAGAAGGAAGAATGGACTTAAGTGCAGGGTTACACCAAACACACATTTATTGATACAGAAATACTGTAGGCAATACAAAATGACAAGACAGCTTGGGTAAACTTAGAGTCTTCCAGGACGCTCGACAGGACGGAGAGAATAAACTGGGCAACAGTGCCAAAGCGTAGCAGTTGTGCCACACGAGGAAACGCTACCAGTAAAGCATAGCAGCACAACTGCACTCAGAAACGCTAACAGTATTACTCACAGCACCATAGCAGAACGAGTAATCCAAGAGTCCCAGCGAGCACATACACAAACAATCCTTTGTAGACGTGATTGTCACATGGCGGAGAACAACCGTGTGACACGTACAATGGTCCAGCGGTGTTTGACTGGTGAAGAGCTGCCTAAGTACAAACACCGCTGGCGTAACAAATCAGGAACACCTGGGCGTGGCACAGGAAAGATGATTACCGGGACGAACAGCTGACTGTCAGAGGGGGGGCGGGGTCGGACCAGCGCATGTTAGACAGCGCCCACCACGGAAGTGGGTCAAACAGCTGCCCAACAACCGCTGGCCAGAGTGGCGGCTACAGGCATGGAAAAGAAATAACACACAGACGTAAAAACAATGAACATCAAAAGATAACATACAGTCCAATAAGCCCATAAGCCCAACGCCTGAGCCACCAAGAACGGTCAGAACTGAGCCAACAGAGAACACAGGCTCAGTTCGTGACAGGAATGGAACACAATATAATTAGTTTTATTGATATTAAGTGAAAGTTTGTTACACTGAAGCCAGATGTCTATTTTCAATAGTTCACTATTTATTATCTGTTCAAGTTCATTTGGATTCTGGTGAGCAAAAAATAAGTTAGTGTCATCAGCAAACAGTACTTTATGCAGTAGAGATGAGGAGTTAGCAATGTCATTTATATACAGAATGAATAGAACTGGTCCTAAAAGTGAAACCTGGGGAACCCCATGATTGATGGATTTATATGATGACTTGTGGTTATTTGTATAAACATACTGAAGTCTTCCAGACAGATAATTAATAAACCAATCTAATGCTAGGCCTCTGATACCATAATGTTGTAATTTATTAATTAGGATGTCATGGTTAATGATATCAAATGCTTTAGACAGGTCTAAAAAAATGCCAATACTATCTTTGCCTCTTTCAATTGCATCATTGATTTTTTTTTTCAGTTAGTTCAAGTATTGCCATATAGATAGTGTGTTTCTTTCTAAAGCCATACTGAGATGGGATAATAATGTTGAGCTTATCAAGGTAACTGAAAAGTCTGTTATAAACTGCTCTTTCCAAAACCTTGGAGAGAGTAGGCAGAATGGATATTGGACGATAATTAGTCAAATCATTCTTATCACCTGATTTGTAAATTGGTATAATTTGTGCAATTTTTGCTATTTGCGGTGCTACTCCAGAGATTAGAGACAGATTAATGCAGTAGGTAAGAGGTTCCACTATTAAATTAATGATACTTTTCAAAATTTTGTTGGAAATTTCATCAGCTCCGGCAGAGTTTGAGTTCTTCATGTCCGTGATGATTCTCCAGACTTCTTCACAATCAGTTGATTGTCAACGGCTGCAGAATGTTGCAGGGATAGTATTAATAATAAGAGATCATAATTCTCCCATACTGGCTTTGATTCAGTACCTCTGTATGGAATCTAGAATTTAATCTTTCTTCTCACACAAAGTTCAAAATTATCAAGCCCCATTTTATCTTAAAGTATTTATAGTACATATTTGTGTGTGCACGCATGTGTGTACGTGTGTGTGTGTGTGTGCATCCTGTGTTTGTTAATGAGTCAACCTCTTCATCATCTCTGGCAGTGCTCTTGCCCACAGGTCTGTCCCCTGGATCACAGCTGGAAGGTCATTGCTGTGGGATGGTCCATCTTTGCACCAATGTCGTTTCAAAACCCCAGCCTGTGTTTAGTCTCCAAACTCCATGTTTTGTTTGTGATTTTCTGAGTTAGTGTTTATGTGGCTTGTGGCAGCCTTCATGATTTTCATTTGTAAATACTTAATATATTATCTTGCCTTAGTTTTGCCATTGTATAATGGACTGAGAGAAAGGAGTGATTTGCTTTCTTTTTGTCCAATTTCTCCTGTTTTTGAAATTGTGGGGAGGTAAGTTTAGCTTTTCTTTTTGTTCTTTTAGGTTTACACAAGATTTACAGTGGGGCAAAAAAGTATTTAGTCAGCCACCAATTGTGCAAGTTCTCCCACTTAAAAGATGAGAGAGGTCTCCAATTTTCGTTATAGGTATACCTCAACTATGAGAGACAAAATGAGAAAAAAAAATCCAGAAAATCACATTGAAGGATTTTTAATGAATTAATTGGTAAATTCCTCGGTAAAATAAGTATTTGGTCACCTACAAACAAGAAAGATTTCTGGCTCTCACAGACATGTAACTTTTTCATTAAGAGGCTCCTCTGTCCTCCACTCGTTGCCTGTATTAATGGCACCTGTTTGAACTCATTATCAGTATAAAAGACACCTGTCCACAACCTCAAACAGTCAGACTCCAAACTCCATTATGGCCAAGACCAAAGAGCTGTCAAAGGACACCAGAAACAAAATTGTAGACCTGCACCAGGCTGGGAAGACTGAATCTGCAATAGGTAAGCAGCTTGGTGTGAAGAAATCAACTGTGGGAGCAATTATTAGAAAATGGAAGACATACAAGACCACTGATAATCTCCCTCCATCTGGGGCTCCACGCAAGATCTCACCCTGTAGGGTCAAAATTATCACTAGAACGGTGAGCAAAAATCCCAGAACCACACGGGGGGACCTAGTGAATGACCTGCAGAGAGCTGGGACCAAAGTAACAAAGGCTACCATCAGAAACACACTACGCCGCCAGGGACTCAAATCCTGCAGTGCCAGACGTGTCCCCCCTGCTTAAGCCAGTACACCTCCAGGCCCGTCTGAAGTTTGCTAGAGAGCATTTAGATGATCCAGAAGAGGATTGGGAGAATGTCATGTGGTCAGATGAAACCAAAATAGAACTTTATTGTAAAAACTCAACTTGTCGTGTTTGGAGGAGAAAGAACACCATACCTACTGTGAAGCATGGGGGTGGAAACATCATGCTTTGGGGCTGTTTTTCTGCAAAGGGACCAGGACGACTGATCCGTGTAAAGGAAAGAATGAATGGGGCCATGTATTGTGAGATTTTGAGTGAAAACCTCTTTCCATCAGCAAGGGCATTGAAGATGAAAAGTGGCTGGGTCTTTCAGCATGACAATGATCCCAAACACACCGCCCGAGCAATGAAGGAGTGGCTTCGTAAGAAGCATTTCAACGTCCTGGAGTGGCCTAGCCAGTCTCCAGATTGCAACCCCATAGAAAATCTTTGGAGGGAGTTGAATGTCTGTCTTGCCCAGCGATAGCCCCAAAACATCACTGCTCTAGAGGAGATCTGCATGGAGGAATGGGCCAAAATACCAGCAACAGTGTGTGAAAACCTTGTGAAGACTTACAGAAAACGTTTGACATCTGTCATTGCCAACAAAGGGTATATAACAAAGTACTGAGATGAACTTTTGTTATTGACCAAATACTTATTTTACCAAGGAATTTACTAATTAATTCATTAAAAATCCTTCAGTGTGATTTTCTGGATTTTTTTTTCCTCATTTTGTCTCTCATAGTTGAAGTATACCTATGATGAAAATTGGAGACCTCTCTCATCTTTTAAGTGGGAGAACTTGCACAATTGGTGGCTGACTAAATACTTTTTTGCCCCACTCTAAGTGTCATGATTTTATCAGCCAGAGACTCAAAGGCCGGGCGAACAACACCAGAAGAACAGTCAGACTCAGGTGGTAATGTTTAAACACAATTTATTGCCACAAAACACTAATGAATGACAACAAAAACTTATTAACAACAAAAAAAAAAAAAAAAAAACACAAGGAAGCATGCTGGAGCAGCACACAGCCTGTAGGGGAGAGAGAAGAGAAAAGATTCATAGTGAAATTAGTGGAAATGAGAGGAGAAGAGGGAAAGAGGAGAAGAGACTTACTATCAGAGCAGAGGGCCCGGCTGTGGAACCCAACGTGCAATGGTGGAGGAGCTGTTGGGGGAAACACCAGCGGGATGGACGGATGAAGGGAAGGTTGGCAGGATGGAGTGGAGTAGATGATAGACCTGGCTGGAGTAGAAGTTTTCTTGGGGGTTGAGAGGTACAGGTGTGCATGCACAGCCTGGAAGTACACACCGCTGAGATGACAGCAAACCTCAAGAGGAGAAGACAAAAGGGTAAGACAACTGAGAAGAATACACCATACAACTTTAACAGTAGTTGCTTGGCAGTGATACCCACTGGTCCAGCTGAGAAGCATCCACAGACTGGCTCTTTTAAACGCTGACAGATGAGGAAGCAGCAGGTGTGCCCAATCACGCAGGTGGGCATAATCAGCTCCAGAGCCGGGGAAACAGGCAGAGGGAAAACACACAGGAGGGGAGGGGGAGCATGCTCACCTGATGAGTACAGTGGGCCCCCCACATTCAAGGGGCACCCCGTGGCATCCCTCTGGGCTTGTTAGAATGCACCTGGTGGAAAGCTCGAACCCTGCCCTTGTCGAGGATCAACAATCTTTCCTCCTGTCTATAACCCTTCCAGTGGACCAGATATTGAAGACCCCGGCTCCGGCGATGGACGTCCAGAATCCTCTGAACAGTGTGGGTGGTATGGCCGTCGAGAACCCAAGAAGGAGGAGGAGGTTTCAGTGGAGGACAGAGTGGACTGGCGGAGAGGGGCTTAATCTGGGAGACATGAAACGTGGGATGGATGTGGAGTGCCAGAGGTCACTTGAGCCGAACAGTCACATTACTGATGACCTGTGAGATGGGAAATGGACCCAGGAAATGTAGTGACAGCTTCCTTGACTCAGTTTTCAGTGGAGCCTGATCGGCAGACAACCACACCATCTGGCCGATGGTGTATCTGGATACCATCGTGTGTCTGCAATTGGCATTATGATGGTTCCGGTTTGCTGAGCAGAGAAGGGCAGCCCGAGTTGACCTCCATAAACGGCAGCAGCGGCGAACGTGGGCCTCCACAGATGGAACAGCTAACCCCCCTCTCCGCCATGAGTAGAAGAGAAGGGGTGTAACCCACAGAGGCCTTGAAGGCCGTCAGTCTGGTGGCCAAGGAGACAGTGGTGTTGTGCGCGTACTCCACCCAAGTCAAATGGGAGCTCCACGTGGTGGGGTAACAGGAAGCTACACATCTCAGGATGGCCTCCAGGGACTGGTTGGCATGCTCAGCCTGCCCGTTACTCTGAAGATGATAACCAGATGTGAGACTGACGGTGGTGCTGAGGGAATGGAGCCTTCCAAACTTGAGATGAAAACTGCGGATCCCAGTCAGAAACAATGTCAGCTGGGATCCCGTGTAGCCGGATAACATGTTGAGTGAGGAGATTAGCAGTCTCTGCAGCTGAGGGCAATTTGGGCAAGGGTACTAGGTGAAAAGCTTTAGAAAACTGGTCAATGATAGTGAGAACAACAGTGTTACCTTGTGATCGAGGGAGGCCCGTAACAAAGTCCATAGCTATTTGTGACCAGGGGTGACTTAGGACAGGTAGAGGATGAAGGAGACTGGTAGGAGGTGAGGAGCCCGACTTGTTGGTGGCACAGATCTGGCATGCTTTAACAAAGTCCCGAATATCTCATTCATTGCATTGTCTCATTCAAACTCATTGCAACAGTTCAATGGTCCCAGAGATCCCAGGATGACAGGCAAAGAAGTTGGTGTGCTCCCACTGGATAACATCATTACAGAGGGCAGAGGGGACATAGAGACGGTTAGTAGAGCCTCCCTCTGGAATGGGTTCAGAGGACTTTGCCTGCCAGACCCTCTGCTCGATCTTTCAAGAGAGGGCACCTAAAATGAAGGAAGAAGGCAGGATAGGTTCCGGAGAAAGGAAGACAGTAAGGGGGTGAGAAGAAAGTAAAAGGTCAGAGGAGAATTGCGAGAGAGTATCAGGTTTTATATTGTGGGAGCCAGGGCGGCAAGTAATGGAGAGATTAAACCTATGAAAAAACAGGGCCCAACTGGCCTGGCTGGAATTTAATCATCTGGCAGATCTCAAATACCCTAGGTTTTTGTGATTTGTTCAGATGATGATGTTCTGCGTAGCTCCCTCTAGCCAGTGCCTCCATTCCTCCAACGCCAGTTTTATGGCCAGCAGCTCACGGTCCCCTATGTTGTAATTCCTCTCGACTGGGGTCAACCGCCGAGAGAAATATGTGCATGGATGTGACTTCTGATTTGAGCCAGAGCGCTGAGAGAGGACAGTGCCCACCCCCGAATCAGAAGCATCAAGCTCAACCACAAACTGCAAGTGTGGGTCAACCTGGGCCAAGATGGGCGTATCAGAAAAAAGGGCTTTCAGTTTAGAAAAGGCCTGTTCCACTGCCTCAGACCATTTAAATGGAATTTTTGTTGAGGTCAACTGGGTTAGAGGCAGGGCTACTTTATTGTTTTCTCAAATGAAGCGGCGGTAAAAATTTGCAAAGCCCAGGAAACGCTGGAGATGTTTCCTGGACTGGGGGGTTGGCCAATCTAAAACCACCTTAACTTTAGTCAGGTCGGCCTTTAATTCACCCTTGGCTACAATAAAGCCCAAGAAAGAAGTGGAGCTGGAGGAGAACTCACACTTCTCGGTCTTCAAATAAAGTTGATTCTCCAACAGTTGTACTACTGCTCAAATGTGGACTGTGTGCTCCTCTAGCATGCGGGAAAAATATCATCAAGGTAAATGAAAACAAATTGATTCACCATATCCCGGAGCACGTCATTGATCATACATTGGAAGATGGCGGGGGCACTGGTAAGCTCAAAGGGCATCACTAGATATTCAAATTGCCCTAAGTGTGTTTTAAACACCATCTTCCATTCGTCTCCCTCACAAATGCAAACCACGATGTATGCGTTTCGGAGTTTGAGTTTGGTGAACACTCGCACGTGCTGAAGAAGCTTGAAAGCAGAGTTAATGAGTGGTAAGGGGTATTTATCTTTGATGGTGATGGTGTTCAATTCACCGTAGTCTATGCAGCACCGTAAGGATGAGGGACGAATGAGGCCGGCATTAATGGAGTCTTTGATATAGCTCTCCATCGCCTCCCTCTCCGGCCTGGATAAGCTGTAGAGCTGACTGGACAGCAGTCGTGCGCCCAGGAGGAGGTCAATAGTGCAGTTGTAGGTCCGATGAAGTGGCAAAGAGAGGGCCTTATACTTACTAAAGACCTCCCCAAGGTCATGATAGACCTTAGGCACAAGACTGAGGTCCAGCAGCTCGGCCGGAGGAGAGGAGATAGGGAGAGTAGGCAAACACGCAGCTGAACGGAGGCACGATGAGAGGCAAAATGGGCTCCAGGATGAAATAGAATTTTGGTCCGAATTAATTAAGGGATTATGTTGGCAGAGCCATGGATAGCCCAAAATTACGGGGATAGATGAATTGGGCAGCACAAAAAACTGAATGCATACACGGTGGTTGCCGTACAAAAGAACGGAAACAGGCTCAGTTTGATGCGTGTGTAACCCACAGTAAATTCATGGCTAATAAATAAATTAATAAATGAGTAGCGTGATGAATAAATGCATAAATAAGTGAACTATGATGACTAATAGGTTGATGGATATGAATAAATATTTAAATAGAAGAAATTAATAGAACTAATTAATAATAAAATATGGATTGATGACCAGAAATTGAAATTGAGAAAGAATGTTTTTTTATTATCTTATTTTGTTAGTTTTGTTGGCCAACTAGATCATTTCCACCTCTGACAACTTCCTGTTAGTTGTTCCTTGATTCTCAGAAGTGGGTCAGATTATGTGATGTGAAGCTTAGGAGCAGAGCTGATTTAGAGAGCAGGGAAAACTGTAGAAGGTTGCCGTTTCTGCCGGAGTGCTGAGGCCTGAAGCTGGTTTTCTCCTAGTGCTTATAGTGCTTTATGTTATGTTGGGAAAATGACACGAGACGGAGAGCTTGTAGAGGGACATCCAACTGAACTTTATTAGGGAGAACACTCAACTATATACAGAATGGGCCGTGCCCGCCTGACGTCATCCTGTGGGTGGGCACGGCATCCCAGACACCCAAATCCCATATACAACACTTTGCACTGGTGAGTTGACTTTAAGATGTGAGATTTGACTTTTATGCGTCATGTTACGTAGTGATAGCGGTGCTAATGCTAATCACACCTGTTACGCTACTTGCCGCTTTGCAAGGTGATGCAGTGAAAACCATTGATGTAGCTGTGCTAATGCTAACAGCACGTGTTACACTGTGTAGCGTTCAGCTAATTAGTGTAATGTAAACCAACATGCACTCATAAAAAGCACTTTGGGTGTCTGAAAGTGATACCTGTCCTTAGTTTGAGAGAAAAAAATAAGTGATGTGTGAATGTGTTTTATTTGAGCAATTATATATATATATATATATATATATATATATATATATATATATATATATATATATATATATATATATATACATATAAACAAAGTTTATATTTCACCAGCATATGTCTGAGTTCAGTATGGTTGTTCAGTCCTTGGGCTCCTGTCAAACCTAAATCTTCTGAACCTGGTCCAACACTTAGCCTAATTTCCTTTATGGGAAACCTTCCCATATGTAAATTCCCAATTCCGGCTACACGTGACCGCGGCTAGTCTGCAGCCACAAAGTGCTGAGACGTTTAAAGGAGCCGGTAAAACCCTCGTGGAAATTTTCAGCTTTTGCACTAGCTCCTGTGAAACGAAATTTTGCTCAGCTCCCGAATCAATGAGCGCTGAGGCCTTAAACGCAACCCCCAGTAGTTAAATGAGAGCCAAAAGCACAAAACTGTTGGGAGGATTTATACAAGATCCACCCGCGAGACCCCCCATGGCTACTGAGGGGCAGGATGTTTTGGCCGAATGGGGCATTTCGGCAGCACGTGTTCTGTAGAACCGCAATACATGCAGGCATTCCTCCAGGGTCAAATAGACCTGGCCCAGAACCATTTGCTCCGGAGGAGAAGCTGACTTGGCGGAGCGAGAAGACGGGGGCACAGCTGCGAAGCAGGCAAAGAGGTAGAGGCCTTCTGCTCCCTTGCGCGCTCATGGTACCAATTGTCCAGGCCAATGGCCTGCTTGATTAACTCATCCATAGAGGAGGGGTTGGCGTGGATTGCCGTCGCGGAGGTTAGAATTGAGACTCTGGAGGAAGGTGCTGCGTAGAGCAACGTCATTCCACCTGGACTCTGCCGCGACGACCCAGAACTTGACCAAGAGTTTGACGACCGACCAATTTCCCTGCCGAAGCACAGTTGGCTTGCAACATTACCCTCACTCTCTGTATGATCAACTGCCTGCTTAAATTTCTGTACAAATCGACCGTAGGTGTAATGGGCCCCCTCTGGACTGCTTAAAATGGACAGGGCCCACTTAAGCACTCGGTCTCTGAGCAACAGGGTCATGAATTGAATTTTAGATATGTCATCTCGGTACTCCCCCGCCACCTGCTGAAGATAAAGCCGACAATGAAGCAAAAACCCTTTACATCCCCCCACCTCCCCCACACACGGGGCAGGAGTGGGGATGGAAATTGTTCAGCAGCAAATGGAGGAGGAAGCGTCAGACCAGGAAGCCGCCATAGATGGTTGGTAATGGTTGCTAATTGCTGAGTAATTGTTTGTAATCGCTTGGAGAGAAAAACGACTTGGCGCTCCGTAGCGTCCAAACAGGAGAGCGCTGACTGTTGCCCTGGTGAAGCGCCCGCTGAACCTTGATCCTGACTGGACAGTTGTCATGATTTTATAAGCCAGACACTCAAACGCTGGGCGAACAACACCAGAACAGTCAGACTCAGGTGGTAACGTTTAAACACAATTTATTGCCACAAAACACTAATGAACAACACAAATCACAAAGGAGCACACTGGAGCAGCACCCAGCCTGTAGCAGAGAGAGAAGAGAAAAGATTAATAATGAAATTAGTGGAAAAGAGAGGAGAAGAGGGAAAGAGGAGAAGAGACTTACTGTCATAGCAGAGGGCCTGGCTGTGGAACCCAGCGTTCAATGGTGGAGTTGCGGGGGGAAAACACCAGCGGGATGGATGAATGGATGATGGATGAATGAAGGGAAGGTTGACAGGATGGAGTGGAGTAGATGGTAGACCTGGGTGGAGTAGAAGTTGTCTTAGAGGTTGAGAGAGGTTGTCTTAGAGGTTGAGAGATACAGGTGAGCGTGCGCAGCCCTGAAGTACACACCGCTGAGATGGCATCAAACCTGAAGAAGAGGAGACAAAAGGGTAAGACAACTGAGAAGAATATACCATACAACTTTAACAGTAGTTGCTTGGCAGCAATACCCAACGGTCCAGTGGAGAAGCATTCACAGACTGGCTCTTTTAAACACTGGCAGATGAGGAAGCAGCAGGTGTGTCCAATCATGCAGGTGTGCGTAATCAGCTCCAGAGCCGGGGAACAGGCAGAGGGAAAACAAAAAGGAGGGGACGGGGAGCAGGCTCACCTGATCATCACATCACACATCAAGCAGCAGTTCTTTTGAAAAGAGGGCTTGGTTTTTGTTGTTAGTTTGGCCTAAGTTCTCCTAGACTAGCTCTCCGCTAGTCTGTAAACTAGTCACTCGTCAACAAATATCTCAAATCACTTTTTTATTGCTCTCTAACTCTAGACTGCTCCAAAAAGCTAGTATCTCACCGAGTGGTGAATGCTGTCAAACATTGCGATTTATGGGTTTTGTCAGGGTTTTGTAAAAGGTTTCAAAACAGTTTATGAACAGCTTTTCTTGTCGCAAACAATTTTGCTTGAATTTATTTTTCCACAAATAGCTGCATACTGTTGTAAAACATGTCACTAATGTTCTTTTTGTTTTGTCAAGTAGTGAACACTAGCAACTATTTAAGAACCTGTCATGAATTGTCCCTCGGGGCAGAGAGAAGAGACCCACACACTGGACTGCAGTTTGTGATATTTATTGACAAAAACACAAAGTCCAAAGAGTTCACCCACAGAAAATCCAAACTGAAATACAAAGCAAACTTACGAACACAGAACAGCACACCTGAACAGGGCCAGGGTTCAGGTGGAGACGATAGCTGAGGCTACCCCCCTCCCGGTCCTTTGGGCTTGAGCCGGAGCCCATAGCAGCTGTAGCGGGGGGCGGGGGGGGGCGCTGATCCAGTCGAACCGCCCTGCTGGTGGGGTGTACAGGAGGGCACGTCAGTCTGTGGAGGGAAAAAGGGAGGGGGAGAAAACACATCAGCTTCGCAAGCAGAGGTCCCTGCCGAGGGATCGCCAACTTGCGGAGCCACCAACGGTGGGCGTCCGCTCCGAGGAGCTTGGGCCAACACCAACTGCTCATCTGCCAACACAAAAGCGGGCTTCAGCCTGCCGATGCAGACAGTCTCCCTATGTCCCCCCAAGTCTAACACAAAATGCTTCGCCCCAGGTTCCAACACCCTGAACGGTCCGTCGTACGGTGGGTGCAGCGGGGTCCGGTGGGCATTGTGCCTGACAAAAACAAAACTGGCATTCTGCAAGTTTGTTGGGAAGAAGGTGGGGGGAAAACAATGGTGGGCCAGGCCCGGTACATTAAAAGTCTCCATACTGTGCAAAAATTGCACAGGCGGATCAGCCTCGTGTGGGGGGTTTTCTGGTAAAAACTCTCTGGGGATCCACAGCAGCTGAGAAAAAATGAATCTGCCGGGGAGGCTGCCAAATCCTCATCAGGTGTGGAACACAACCCTAAAAGAACCCAGGGCAGGTGGTCGACCCAATTTGCACCCATGAGCAAAGCTCTGAGCACTGCTTTAAGCGACCTATTAAAACGCTCAAATAACCCGTTAGCCTGGGGGTTGTACATGGTAGTGCGGTGAATTTTGACCCCCAGGCTCTGGGCCATCACGGACTAGCGTTCCAAAATGAACTGTGGACCCCTGTCGGAAGTGATGTCCGATGGGGATCTGAACCTTGCTACCCAAGCCGACAAAAAAGCACGAGCCACTTCTGCAGTCGTGGTAGAAGCCAGCGGGACCACTTCAGGCCAGCATGTGGTGCAGTCCACGATTGTGAAGAGGTGCATAAAACCTTGCAATGGCGGGAGGGGTCCCACTAAATTCATGTGGACGTGGTCAAACCTCCTGGCCGGGATTTGGAACGGCTTGAGAGGGGCTCTGGTGTGCTTGTGCACTTTGGCCTGCTGGCACGCAACGCAAGCTTCAGCCCACCCTTTCACGTCCTTGCGCAAGTGCAGCCAGACGAATTTTGCCCCCACTAGCTTCACCAAAGCGCACACTCCCGGATGCGAAAGGGAGTGGACCGACTCAAAAACACGACGGCACCAAGAGCTCGCAACCACCGGGCGCCGGCGGCCGGTGGAGACATCGCAGAGCAAGGGAGGGCACCCTTCTTGCACTACCCTGCTCTCCAGCCTTAACCCAGTTGGTGCAGACTGGAGCGCGCAAATGTCCGCATCCCCGGCGTTTGCTGCGGCCATCACGGGGAAAAGTATTCCCATGTAGACCGAGAAGACAAACGTGTGCAACAGACTATCATCCACAACGTTGAGCTTACCGGCGACATGTTGAATGTCGGTAGTAAACTCCAAAATCACGACCAAATGCCATTGCTGCCGGGCCGACCACAGTTCCGAGACCTTGGCCATCGCGTACGTCAGCGGCTTATGGTCCACGAACGCGGTGAACACGCCCCCTCACCAAAACTGGAAATACCAGGTGGAGAGCAATTAATTCTCTATGGAACGTGCTGTATTTGCATTTGTTATTGTGCAAAGTTCGGCTGAAAAATGCGAGCGGCTGCCATGAACCTCAGATGTACTGCTCCACCACTGCTCCTATGGCAACATCCGATGCGTCCATAGTGAGCACTATCCGTACAGACAGATCTGGGTGGGCTAGCAACGCGGCATCCGCAAGCACTGTTTTGGCATTAGTTAAAGCCTGGTCTCGCTCGGGAGTCCGAGCAAGACCAGGCAGTCGATGGCTTCCGCAGGCGAACACCGGCCGGCCTTTTGTCATTATAAAGTGCTCGACCCCATGTTTTGTTATGGCAGCCGAAAAAGTTGGGACCATGAGTGCTGGGAACTGTGCGAGCAAATGTTGGTACTCACCCCCTGGAGCTATAACGTTAGCCAGTGTTGTCAACCCAGCTCCCCGATCTGTGCAAGGTAGTGAGGTAAAAGAGACAGCATCCACTAATCTCCTATTAGCAACATCGACTAACAACTAATAAGCACATAAAAAATCTGCACCCAAAATGGGGGCAGAACATGCAGCTACCACAACGTCCCACTGAAAGTTGCGTCCGTGTAAGCATATCGTCAGTGTTCACTCGCTAAATGTCCTGATGGTGGATCTATTGGTGGCAGTGAGCACGGGACCGCTGTGTCCTGCCACCCTGTCTGCGTTGACCGGCAGGGTGAGGCTCTTCTGGGAGCCAGAGTCCACCAAAAGCTGTCTCCTCGAATGTGTGTCCGTGACATAAAGCAGTCTGTTCCTGTCACCATCGGTTACAGCTGCCACTGAATTCCAAATGTGCTGTCTTCCCGGCTTCTTGATTTGGCATGGTGACAGGCAGTGCTGGGCATTCGAGCCGAAACCACAATGATAAAAACAGATCACCCCATTGCTTCGTCTCCTGGTGTCTGGTCCGGCTACCATGAATGGCTCCTCGACCTCGCTGGAGTCCCTCATGGATGCCGGTGCCACTGTCTGCACGCTGAGAGTTCTGGTCGCCAAAATGATGCGGTCCACTTCCTGCGCCAGGGCACTGTAGTCCTTAGCAACCAGCCGCAGCGAGTTGGCCAGAATCGCCCTCGCTGTAGCCAGTAGGTTCCTGAGGAACAAGTGGGCAAACAGGAAAGATTTGTCGTCCTTACCCCTCAGCGCCAACATGCTGTCCATGAGCTCCACTGCTGACCTGTCCCCTAATGCGTTCGGAGTCTGTCTGCCCTCTCACTGTCAGAAAGGGAGTAGCGCTGGAGAAGCATCCTCTTGAGCGCTTCATACTTTCCTTGGGCCGGCGGCTCCTGGAGCAGGCTCGTCACCTGTTGCGTGATGCGTGCATCTAGTGTAGTGACCACGTAGTAATACTTGGTATCAGTCGTTGTTATCCCGTGGAGTGCGAACTGGGCTTCTGTGTGCAAGAACCACACTGTCGGGTTGTGAAGCCAGAAGTGTGGGAGCTGGACTGAGACCACACACGCGGTGCTGGTTCTCTCCCTCCAGGCAGTCTCCGGGGCATTGCTCGGCACTCTTTCCATGACACATCTTAGGGTCACCAATGTGGAGAAAGGAGGCAGGCAAGGCAACGAGATGGAAGACACAGAAACTTTATTCTTTCTCCAACATAGCTTACAGCAAAAAAAAAAAAAGATCCCAGGTCTCTGTGCATTCCTCTTTTATATCTTTAAAACCACGCACCGAGACCCGGAACATCCGACCATCATACATTATGTTTAGAACAAAGACTGTGTGGCACATTAACATGACATAATGCCGGCACCGCTCTCACACCCTTCTTCTTCCAGCGGCTCCGGCATTTACTCCTCTCCTGGGGGGCACATAGTTCTTATGGTCCCATCTGATACCCCCCGGTGACACCTCCTCTTTCGGTTCATTGTTCCCTGGGTGGAGAAGTCCAACACCATGCCCCCACAGTATAATTATAATGAATAAAAAATATCTACAAGCGAGTATGAAGAAGTTGTTGGGTTTTTTTTTTATTTGCAAGCAATGAAAAGTAACATTTCTAATAATCAGACAATGTATCTGTTACATCTCAATAACGGAGAGCCGAGAAGGAGCTGGTCTGTACATTCTCACTTTATTTATCCAAGTTCATAGATATATACACTACCGTTCAAAAGTTTGGGGTCACCCAGACAATTATTTTGTGTTTTCCATGAAAAGTCACACTTATTTACCACCATGAGTTGTAAAACGAATAGAAAATATAGTCAAGACATTGACAAGGTTAGAAATAATGATTTGTATTTGAAATAATAATTTTTTCCAGATACTCAACCTGCTCAAAGGAAGGTCAGTTTTATAGCTTCTCTAACCAGCTAAACTGTTTTCAGCTGTGCGAACATAATTGCACAAGGGTTTTCTAATCATCCATTAGCCTTCTGACGCAATGAGCAAACACATTGTACCATTAGAACACTGGAGTGATAGTTGCTGGAAATGGGCCTCTATACACCTATGTAGATATTGCACCAAAAACCAGACATTTGCAGCTAGAATAGTCATTTACCACATTAGCAATGTATATTAGATATTAGAGTGTATTTCTGATTAGTTTAAAGTTATCTTCATTGAAAAAAAAGTGCTTTTCTTTCAAAAATAAGGAAATTTCTAAGTGACCCCAAACTTTTGAAAAGTAGTGTATATCCCCAGCCGTAGCCCGCCTGACACCACTCTAACCCCACCCCGGCCAGGCTAAGGCAAGCCCCAAGGCCCAATTCCCTTATGTCACCCCCCCCCCCCACCGAAAAGTAAAAACACAAATGGAACACTTGAACAAGTAAGATAACTATAAACACAAATAAACACAGAACACAACAATGCAGTCCACATGCCACTTCTCTAGACACCACAACCGTCCTCAACCATTCCAGTCACAAAGTCGTCCAAGTATCTGGGTCTCTGACGCTCCCTAGCCGGGCGTCCCTCATGATTACACACTGCCTCTGACACCATCAGTTCCAGCTGTGGCTCGGCATCCGCCCAGACCCTCCAGTCCCAGCTGTCACTAAAACAGTCCACAGTGGGGTCACTCGCCACCTCCGATGGGGACCTCCTCAGCCTGCTTGCATGCCACTGGGACCCATCATCCAGTTCAAAAGTATCTGGTCCTCTCCATCTCATGATCATCCGCGGCCCAACCCACAGTGGTTGGAGCTTGTGGGCGCATACGAGGTGCTTGATCCAGACTCGATCTGCTACCCCAAGGCCGTGACTTCTCACCTGATTCTTCCTGTTGAACCGTTCTTTCATTTTCCGTTGGTGCCCAATGACCTGGCGCCTCAGTGTCCTCAAGTCTTCCCCTCCACTCTGTCCGTGCCGGCCCCAGTCATCTCACCGGTAGTGGCAACTCGCACCCCAGCATTATTGCAGCTGGGGAGCACCCCGTTGTGGCATGCACCAAGGCCCTATAGTGGAGTAGGGTGTTGTTCAGGGCGTCAGCAAACGTAAACTCACCTGCTAAGTGGGCCCTTTGTCCATTCTTAAGAGTCCTGTTGATTGTCTCAACCCCCCCCCCCCCCCCCATCCTTAGCCTGTGGGCGGTACACTGCCATCTTAATATGTTCAACTCCCCTGACTCTCAGGAACTCCTCGAAAACCCCAGAATTGAATTGCGGGCCATTGTCAGTGGTGATGGAGCTCAGGGTCCCACATCTGGCAAACAACGACGCCAGGAACCCCGTGATCACCTCCGTTGTCACTGAGCCAGTTGGAAGCACCTCTGGCCACTTAGAGAACAAATCATAGGCCACCACGAGAAACCTGCTACTGAAGGGGGGTGGTGCAGTTTTCTGCAAATGTCCAACTCGACGTGTTCCCAGGGTCCAGTAGGGAACATGACCCGTCATAGGGGAGGGGGTGGTGGTCCTCCGGTCTTCCTGCTCTCCAAACATGGCACACAGTTCTTCACCATCACCTCTATGTCCTTATCGATTCCCAGCCACCAAACCAAATCCCTGCTATGCTGTTTGACATTGACCACCCCTAGGTGCCCCTCAAGCAGCATTTCTAGCACATGTCCTCTCAGAGCTGCTGGGATGACGGTGCACTGCCCTCTGGCCCCACAGCAGCTGAGCTCATCCCTAAACCGATGAAACGGGCCAGTTCACCCAGCGCTCCCGTTGGACAGTCCTCTCTGATCGCCGAGCGTAGTCCTCTCATCACCTGGTCACTCTCCAAAACCTCCCTGAGTTCCTAAGGGGACACGATTTCTCGGAGTGCCCCATGCAGAGCATGGACCAGGTCCAACTCATCTGGGTCTGCCGCCCCTAAGTCCAGCACCAGAGCGCACGTCGGAGCCCTAGATAGAAGGTCCACTACGACATTGTCTCTGCCTGGTGTGTACCTTGTCTCAAAATTGTAGGCTATCAACGTCTCAGACCATCTGTGGATTCTCAGTGGCCTGTGTCCTGACCCTGAGGTCTCGAACAGAGTCGTGAGTGCTCGGTGATCTGTTCTCAACGGGAAGTGTCACCCGTAGAGGTAGATATGCAACCTCTCACAGGCCCAGACACAGGCCAACACCTCCCTTTCGCCCACGGCATACTTCTTTTCTGCTGCCGACAAAGACCTCGACACAAAAGCCACAGGATGCTCCGTACCATCCTGCACCTGTAACATAACTGCCCCCAGGGTGGAACTGGACGCGTCACAAGTCACAATAGTGGACCAGTTTGGGTCAAAATGGGCCAAAACTGGTGGGGAGGTAAGCTGCCGTTCCAACTTTTCCACTGCCACCGAACAGGCCAGAGTCCAGTTCCAAGTTGCATCCTGTTTCAGCAGCACCCAGAGCGGCTCGATCGTCTCCGAGTATCGGGGAATAAACCATCCATAAAAGTTAACCATTCTCAGGAGTGAAGAAATCTCAGCTGGCAAGGAGGGGTCCGCGAGTTGAAGCACAGCCTCCACATTCGAAGCCAGCGGTTTCAGTCCATCTCCGGACAGCCAGAACCCCACAAAGTCCACTGCATCCACCGCAAAGACACACTTTTTGCCATTCAACGTGACCCCATGTTCCTGCAGCATTTCCAAAACCCTTTCCAGCCTCTCGTCGTGTTTCTCTCTCGATGCTCCATGCACCACAATGTCATCCAGGTACACGACTACCCCCGTCAGGCTGGCCAGCATGGTTGCCATGACCTTCTGGAAACAGCTTGGCACCAAGCTCAACCCGAAGGGCATCTTGGTGTAGTGGAAAACCTCCATGTGGGTCACAAAGGCCGTCAGATTCCTGCTGTCCGGGTGTAGCGGCACCTGCAGGTAACCTTGACGCAGATCCAATTTTGAGAAGACCTTCGCCCCGCTGAACGCCACTGTGAGTTCCTCCATAGTCGGCAGCGGATACTTGTCCGGGATGACCGCCTTGTTCACTGCTCTAAGGTCGATGCACGGTCTGATACCCCCTCCTTTCTTTCTGGCCACCACCAGATTGGAAATCCACGGTGATGTGTCAGCCCTTTCGATGACCCCTGACTCCAGTAGTTTGGTCAGTTCTGCAGATACCTCGTCCCGCAGTACCAGCGGGGGACGTCTCAAAGGCTGTATTTTCAGCGTGACAGCCTCATTGACAAGTGGACAATGGTAAAATGTTTCGATGTGGCCCAGGCCCTCAAACAACACAGGCCAGTGGAGGTGCCAGTCCAAGCCTACGGACAGTACTCTTGACCCTCTCGGGTCCATTATGGAGAAACCCAGCTCTCCCAGCAGGTCAACTCCCAACAGGTTGGTTCCCCGGCGCGCCACCTGGAAGGTAAAGCTGGGGACCCTCTTCAGGTTCAGGTTCAGGTTACTTTATTTGTACCCGTAGGTAGATTTGTTTTGCAGTCTGGTGACATCCATATTTACAAGCCACTAATTACATTCAACATAGACACAAACACAGGCACACATCTTACAAAATAGGTAAATATAAAATATGTACAATATAATTTTTATAGCTTGTTCAACTCTTTGACAGCAGCAGGGACAAAGCTGTTTTTGTAGCGCTGGGTTTTGCTTTTTGGGACAGCAAACCTCCGTCTGGAGGGAAGAAGCTGAAAGATGCAGTGCAAAGGGTGGGAGTCATCATTAAAAATCGAGTCGGCCATCCTCTGTACTTGTCTGGTGTACAGGGATGTCAGGCTCAGCTGTGACTCACCAAGCAAACGACTGGACCATCTAACTACCTGATCCAAGGATTTCCTCTGTTTCAGTTTTATCTGACCAAACCATGACATTAAAGAAAAGGATAAAACAGATTCAATAAAAGCCCGATAAAACATAGTCATTATGGATCGGTCAATTTGGAAGCGTGCAAGTTTCCTCAAACAATGCAAATTTTGCTGACCCTTTTTGCACACCCTTTCACAGTTCACTTCAAAGTTTAATTTACTATCAATAATCGTCCCAAGATATTTGTACGATTGTACACATTCGGTGGTCTGGCCTTTTAGTATGGTGACTTTGTGCCTGGGAGTTTTCCTCCTAAAGTCAATAATCATATCTTTCGTTTTTGTTGTATTCAGCTGCAGGTAGGAATCCTCACACCAGTGAACAAAGTCATCAACTACTGGGCCGTGGCCACTCTCACCATCCTGGAGGAGACTGACAATGACTGAGTCATCAGCATACTTTATAATGTGTCTGTTGTCATGTCTGCTCCGACACATGTTTGTGTACAGGATGAAGAGTAGTGGTGACAACACACACCCCTGAGGAGAGCCAGTAGAAGAGCACTTTAGGTCAGACAATGTGCCATTGACCCTTACTCTCTGCGTCCTGTTGGTTAAGAAATCCAGAATCCAACCCACCAGATTATTGCTCAAATCAAATTGTTGCAGGAGCCTTTCAACTAAAATATGAGGTTGGATTGTATTAAAGGCAGAAGAAAAGTCCACAAATAAAAGCCTGGCATGTGTCCCATTAAAATCCAGATGTTTAAAAAGCATGTTAAACAGAGTGACAGTGGCATCCTCCACTCCTCTGTGAGGCCTATAGGCGAACTGCAGAGGATCCAATGCATGTTCAGTCTGCCTTAGGACCTCACATCTGACCAGTTTTTCAAAAATTTTCATTAAAATTGAAGTCAAAGCAACTGGTCTAAAGTCATTTACCGTTTTAGGACAGCTGGATTTTGGAATGGGAACAACCACGGCATCTTTCCAGATCTTAGGCACATGTTGTGTCTGTAAGGACTTATTGAAAATGTAATGAAATATAGGACTCAGTTCATGTGCACAGGACTTTACCAGGCGCCCACATATATTATCAGGGCCCTGACTTTTGTTCACTTTTACAGCGCAGAACTCCCTTTTAACATCCTGCATCTCAATATTAAAGTGCTGATTGTCTTTGAGTTTCTGTTTCAGATCTTGAGTTTCTGTGCTAAAATCAAAGGAGTCAAAACGACCATAAAAACAATTAAGAGCATTAGCCAGCTCTGTGTCTGAATTAAAACCATCTAAAAACGCACAATTACTGCGCTCTGTGCTCTGAAGGCCTGCAATAGTTTTCATACTGGCCCAGGCTGAACCAAGTTTATTTGCTGCCATCTTGCTTTCCAACTCTTATTTATAATTCTGTTTTGCTCTTAAAATTTCGGCCTTCAGCTCCTTAGTGGCAACCTGTAGCTCAGAAACAGACCCCTGTTTAAAGGCAAGTGCTTTCCTCTGTAAGCAGGATTTAACTGATTTAGTAACCCATGGTTTGTTGTTGGGGTATATTTTGACACGTTTACGTGGAACAATCTTATTTTGACAGTAAGCCATGTATGAGCATGTGAGCTCAGCCAGAGAGTCCAAATCATCCCCGCAGGCCATTATGAACATCTTCCAGTCTGTACAGTCAAAGCATTCCTGGAGGCTGTGCTCTGAATCATCTGTCCACACATCATTGTCTCTCGTCTCCACCTTGCCTCTTCTGAGAGCAGTTTTATATGTGGGCAGCAAATGAACACAGTTGTGATCTGAGGATCCTAAAGGAGGAAGGGGGAGTGATTTATAGGCCCTCTCTATGGATCCATAGCACAGGTCCAATGTCTTTTTTCTCCTGGTTGGGCAGGAGACATACTGATGAAAGTTTTTAAGTGTCTTCTTTAAAGAAACATGGTTAAAATCCCCAAGAATGAAGTTTGGCGCCTCTGGAGAAATTGACTGCAGCCGCTGCACCACATCAGAGATGGTGCTGGAGGCAGAGTCAGCGTCTGCCCTCGGATGAATGTACACAACTGTGATAAAAAGTTGGGGAAACTCACGAGGCAGATAAAAGGGGCGTAGTGACACAGACAGCAGCTCTACATCGGGTGTACAGATGTGCTCTCTGACCGTGACAGATGTGCAGTACTGCTTATTAATGTATAAACATACACCGCCCCCCCTGACGTTTCCTCGTTACCTCTTCCTGCCGATCCGAGCGCAGCGGGGCTCCAAAGCCGTCAATCCACAGGTCTGCATCTCGGTCATGCGCAGTAAGCCAAGATTCAGTGAAAGCCATGACGCAGCAGTTCTTAAAATCCTTCTGGTAACGTACATTGCCTTGAATTTCATCCACCTTGTTTCTTACAGACTGTGCATTCCCAAAAATTATCGAAGGAAGAGGAATTTTACCAAACTGACATCTCCTAAGGCGCAATTTCACACCTCCACACCTTCCACGCTTCCTTCTGCCGCCTCTCTTTTCACCGCTGTGTCCGTCTCTGAAAATAAAGTCCGGCAGTTGCAGTTTGGGCTCAACCAGAGACGCTGCATCAGCTGTGTTAAAGCGTAGCAGCACGTCCCTGGAATATTGTATTCTGCCCGCTATTCTGCTCGCCATGGAGCCGAACGCGTTTACCTCAGAGACAAAGAGCCACAGCACAGATAGCAGCAGTGCGAGAGAGGAGAGGAAATCCATGTTGCAGATACCAGGGAGCTCTTCGCCATATATTCCACAAACGCTCCAGGGCAGAAACGACACAGAGGATTTTCTAAAAACGTAAAAAAGTACAAAAAACACACACACGCACACACACACTATATCACCAGCTGCTGGTCGCTGCGTGCGCATGCGCCCAATGTTCGATCTGCAGGTTACCTCAAAATCCGCTGTGCCCGCCATTTCAATTTCTGTATGTCCGTAGCCGAATAGTCTCACCACTCCATCTTTAATTCGTTTTGCGGAGAACAGCCTCCACAGTGTGGGCAGGCTCAGGATAGACTTCCCGGCCACCGAATCCACCATGAGTGGCATGTCAACTCCATCAAGGTGGAGCACGTACCACTTCAAAGGGCGTTTCCCCAAGCGTGCCGTGTGAACCTGGGCTGGGCCCCCGGGTCATGTCACCCGTACTTCCACCCTCTTTTTCATCCACCTCTTCTTCCTTTTCTTTCTAGTCCCTCTACGTCGTACTGTTAGAGCGCAAACCTCCGCACTTGATGGGAAATTGCTCTCAGTTGGCCTCTCGCTAACCTTGGCCGTTAGCTCCAGCTGGGCCACTGACTCTTCTGTTTTTATTAAGTCCAGCACTTCCTCCAATGATGGTGGCTCTTTAGCTACTCTCAACTTGGTCATTAGCCATGTGCAATTGGTGCTGTGCGCTAGCTTGTATCTTACTATGCCATGTGTTCCTACTCCGAAATCGCACTTCTGAGCTAAGCTAAGCAGCTCCTTTAGAAATAACTGCAGTGACTCACCCTTCCGTTGCCATCGCTCGAAGAACTCACATCGACTGCCCGTGATCGTGGAGGTGTCGCCAAATGTGCTGTCCATGGCCTTCAGACCATTCTCCAGTAAACCGCCCTGGCACAGCCCAAAGAAGAGTTGCTGTCCCTCGGCGCCGAGACAATGAATCATTATACTCCTCTGTCTCTCTTCGCTGACCGATCCCAGGCCCGCCGCTGTCAAATATATATCAAAGCTCTGCTTCCATTGAGCCCATGAAATCTCCGGTGAGCCCGAGTGCTCCAGGAGCACTGGCAGCTGTCCCACGCACATTGCCATTGTTCTCCTCACTGCCAAAATGTTACATCTCAATAACGGAGAGTCGAGAAGGAGCTGGTCTGAACATTCTCACTTTATTTAGCCAAGTTCACAGATATATATATCCCCAGCCACAGCCCGCCTGACATCACTCTAACCCTGCCCCGGCCAGGCTACGGCAAGCCCCAAGGCCCAGTTCCCTTATGTCACAGTACCCTTCCCTGCTGCAGACTTGGTATTGCCCAACCTGTCCTTGCGCCTTCTTTAAGTCGGAGTCAGTTGTGAAGGCTGCCGCAGCAGGTGGGTATGCTCGTCTAAAATGCATTCAGCTCACAAGTGAGAGAAAATAAAAAGAGCTCCACAAGGACAACAAACCATTTAAAATTGTTGGTTGTCAAATAAAAGGACAAAACCCTCTATCCAAAAGGAGGTAAATATCACATTATTGATTTAGTTCGTGAATTGTTGACTGAAGTTAGCTGGTTGCTAGTTTGCTAATGTGAGTTAAAGGTATGGGAGTACACCACAGAATACATGTGCTGCCTGGTAGGATTTAGCTGATCTAAGAAATGATTAGCTTTTCTCATGTAAATTTGTTCTTTACATGTATTAATCATTCATAAAATGTGATCAGAATGGATTTGTTTGTCAACTGTCAGAGTGAAATTTATGTACAGTATGTTTCAGCATTCATCAAAATGTTAACAGCTCCAAACATTTAGCAATTACAAAAAAAATCTACTCTGACCACTGGTCTTTAAATATAAATGCACTTAAATATTGCTTGTCATCCCCACGAAATTCAAGTTAACCTTAAACTATTCTGTATTTTTAAAATGTCATGATTTTGATAATTATAAAATTTAATTAAAAGGCAAGTTTTGATTACTAAGTCACTCTGAAGGCTATTCTTATATATCCATGTTAAAAGAAATTGATTATTTTCCTTGCAGATCATTTTCATATCTTCTATCCACTGTTAAAAAAACCACAACTGTACAACAATCTAAAAGAATATATAAGAAATAAACACCAAATAGATGAATGAAAGAATAGCTGCATTTCATCTGCCAAAATTTGTTTACATAATGTGTTAAAATGAGTTCAGAAGTCCTACAATATAACATCACTGATTTATTTAATTTAATTTAATTATTGAGCTTAAAATCACATGTCTAGTTTTCTGGTCCCATTTTATTTAATCACAAGACAGCATTACACAAATTAGGCAGTGACCAAACACTGAGATATTGATGGCTTATTATCACTGCATAGTGATCTAACACCTAGTATAACAAGATTCATCACCTTAACACTGTACCTTTTGAGTTTGTTGGTGTTTAAGGGTCCATTTGCAAAAAAGGGAGTGCTAAAAATATAAATTGATAAAAAGTTACAATGCTTCTTCCAGCATTTTTTTTTCTTTCAGCATTTGTCACCACCTCCAGCCTGTTACCTTTCCCTTAAAGCCACTTCAGTGCTGAATGTGTGTGTGTGTGTGTGTGTGTGTGTGTGTGTGTGTGTGTGTGTGTGTGTGTGTGTGTGTGCGCGCGGGCGTGTATGTACTCACAAAAAGTTAGGGATATTTGGCTTTCGGGTGAAATTTGTGGAAAGTGTAAACAGCTCATGTTACAGTGATATTATATCATGAAAGTAGGGCACTTAAGTAGAAGGATGCAATGGTGATTTCCTCATCTCAATTTACTGAAACAAAAGCCAACAACAGTGGTGAGTATACCACAACAAAAAATGTCAATGTCTCAATAACTTGTCAAGTGCCCTTGAGCATCAATTACAGCTTGACAACAACATCTCACGCTGTTCACAAGTCAACTTATTGTCTGCTGATGCATGGCATTTCATTCTTCTTGAAGGGCGGCCCTCAGGTCATTAAGGTTGTGTGGTGCAGGGTAATGAGCCTCTACATGATGACTCAGCTTATCCCAAAGGTTTTTTATGGGATTCTACTACTTGACAGAACCATATTTTTAAGCCTTGCTGGTTTTGAATCTTCCTCTGCCTCCTTGTCTGTGGGGTCCCACAGGGCTCAGTTTTAGGGCCCCTGCTTTTCTCCCTTTATCTGCTTCCACTGGGTTCCATTCTCATAAAGCATGGTATCTCCTTCCACTGTTACGCTGGTGACACTCAGATATACGTATGTACCATTAAAGCGGAAGGAGGCCTTTTCATTAAAATCACTCCTTGCATGTCTTGATGACATTAAAGATTTGATTGCTTTAAATTTAAGTTTTAATGAAAATAAGACTGAAGTGATGGTGTTTGGACCCAGTGGCTCTAGTGAGCCTCCATCTGTTGACTTGGGCCCCTTGGCACGGTTTGTTAAACCAGCTGTTACTAATTTGGGTTTTAAGTTGGGCAGTGATTTTAAATTAGATCCTCAAATTAGTGCAGTAGTGAAGTCCAGCTTTTTTCATCTAAGGCAGTTAGCAAAGGTTAAACCAATCCTTTCAAGGCAGCACTTTGAAACAGTAATCCATGCCTCCATCACATCTTGACCGTATTACTGTAATGCACTTTATTTTGGAGTAAGCCTGTCTTCCTTCTCACGTATCCAGTTGGTTCAAAATGCAGCTGCACATCTTTTAAGTGGAACACGCAAGAGAGACCACATTACACCCATTCTAGCTTCCCTTCACTGACTGCCTCTGCACTTTAGGGTTCATTTTAAAGTTCTTTTATTCATTTTTAAATCATTAAATGACCTTTCCCTGCCTTACCTCTCTTAGCTGCTTCACCCTTACACCCCTGCTTGGTCTCTCAGGTCAGCTGATCAGCTGCTCCTGGAGATACCAAAATCAAAGAGGAAGCTCAGAGGTGACAGAGCTTTTTCTGTTGCTGTGAAATTGTGAAATAATCTGCCTTTTTCCATTACACAGGCCTCTTCACTGTCCAGTTTTAAAATTCATCTTAAAACCCATTTTATTCTCTGGCTTTTGACCCAGTTTGAGACATTGATTTTATTTGTTCTTATTGTCTCTATTGTATGACTACTGTTTTGTTTGTGCTGTTTTGTACTTTTTTAGCTGTATTTTATTGTTTTTATTGTGATGATTTTATTTTTCATTTATCACTGATGTACAGCACTTTGTGTCAGCTGTTGGATTTGATTGGATTCAGATCTGGAGAAAGTGCAGGCTACTCCATTTGAGGTACCCCAGCCTTCAGCAGCCATTCCTTAATGATGTGACCTCAATGAACTGGAGCATTGTCGTCCATGAAGATGAAATTAGGCCTGTGTTGTTCATGCATCGGCACAATGACTGGATTAATGATGTTATTCAGGTAGTATCAGCTTGTCACTCTACCATTCACAAGGTATAGGGCAGTTCTTTATTGACTAGACACACCAGCCCTGACTGTAAAACCACCACCACCAAAGGCTTGTCTGGTGACAACAGTGGCTGATTTATAGCACTCTCCTTGATGTCTCAAACATCGTTGGTGGCCATCATTTCTGCTCAGTGTGAATTGACTTTCATCAGAGAACAGCACTGAGGCCCACTGGTCCCTTGTCCAGCGTAAAATGCTCCCTGGCTATGCAAGATGATGACGCCTGTGCCTGGTGGTGTAGTCAGGTACCCTTGCAGGTTATCTAGCATGGAAACCACACTAATGTAAATGGTTTTGAATGGTATGACATGACACTTTGGTGCCTCTCACCTCCCTTAAATGTGCCTGGAGTTGAGTGGCATTCATCAGCCGGTTCCACAGGCACTGTTCACAATGAAGCAGTCATCCACATGGGATGTAAATGGTAAATGGTGTTCACTTATATAGCGCTTTTTTTCTAATCTCGAGATGACCAAAGCGCTTTACAGATCCTGCTATCCACCCCTTCACACACTGGTGGCGGCAGAGCCGCCATGCACTGGCACTTGCCTGACCCACCAGGAGCAGCTGGGGGTTCAGTGTCTTGCTCAAGGACACTTCGACATGCAGACTGCAGAGAGAGTGGCAATCAAACTGCTGACCCTCCAATCAATAGTCGGCCGCACTACACCTGTGCCACAGTCCCCCGATGTGGCCAAAGAATGTTCACTTCTATTCCTTTCTGTGACTCTTCCAGTCTTTCTATCTCTGCTGCAACCTGCTGATGACACTCTGTGACACTCTTAAGCTCAGTGGCCACTTCCCTCTGAGAACATCCTCTTTGAAGCCTCGCAATGGCAAGGTACTGTTGATCGATTGTTAGGTGTTGTCTTGGCCTCATGATGTCAAAATGTGAAAAGCATGATGAAGAGGACTGTTTAAATACCAATTCTAATTGAACCACAAAATATATTGGTCGATTCATGGATCAAACACCTGTTGTGAATTTTGCGGTTAAGCACCTTGTTTGAGAATAGCAAGCTATGCAAAAAGTACTGAAACATTGAACAGTTGGACATGTGCATTCAAAAGGTTAGAGAAGGTCAAATTAAGTTCA
Organism: Pholidichthys leucotaenia; assembly: GCA_020510985.1. Lineage (NCBI taxonomy): Eukaryota > Metazoa > Chordata > Actinopteri > Cichliformes > Pholidichthyidae > Pholidichthys > Pholidichthys leucotaenia. The sequence goes on along the minus strand of CM035840.1, from coordinate 325,506,242 downwards.
CCTGTAAAGATTATAGTGCATTTTAGGTGCATCCTGAAATTTCACCCGAAAGCCAAATATTTTTTGTAAGTAATGTATATTATAAATCAACAAAAAGCATATTATGAACTCATTTGAGCTGTCTGCTTTACCATCTTTTGGGGCTCCAAATATTCTGCTGAATCTTTTTTCTCCCTTAGTAAACTTCATTAGTATTTTATGTAGCACTGTGACGTTTCTGATGTCACTTTTTTGTGTGTGCAATTTTTTTGTCATGGTTTTACAGCTTTTCTTGTAAATCAGAGGCATATTTTTCTTGTAAATTTGCCTACTTTTTGTATAAATATGCAGTATTTCCACCCATGTTATTTACCCCCTAGATTCAGTTTCTCACAGAAATGTAGCATTTTTCTCATTTGTCATGGAAAATAAGCCTTTTTCCTTACATATTTTAAAAATCATTTAAATTTCTGTTTTTTATATATTTTTTTTGGCTATCATCAAGTTGCTACTTTTTTCTTGCAAATTTATACTATTTTCTCTTAAATTTGCATGTTTTTTTGAAATTTTGAATTTTTGAATTGAATTTAAAAAAAAATATATATATATTTTTTTTAAATATCTAGATAATGAATCCAGAGTAAGTTTTTAATACCAAGATGATTTTGTTGCATGTCTACTCACAGATTTACTATCATTTCATGAATAAAACATAGTGCATCTAAGGTGTGGTGTGCTGTGTTCATATTGCCTCTGCAGGCAGGGTAACTGTTACCCTTGTCAGAGTCTAGCTGGCTAAATCACAGTAGTGTCCTTAGTTCATCTGCTTGGAAAGAAATAGCCACATGGTGATAAGTGGTGACACCATAAATTAATGAAAAAACATTAGTCCTGTCAAAATAAATGTGTTACCCACCACTACTGATTAATAACGAAATAAAATGAGTTAAGAATAATGGTGATTAAGCATCATTCAGTGGCTACATTAACCTCATTTAATACTGATTGCACTGTTAAGATGCTATTAAGAGGGAAGAAGGGGTAAAGAATATTTCACATATTTCCAAGTTTTTAGCATTGGAAAATCTAGCATGAATTACACCCTCCAAAACTGTCCATGAAGTACCTCTTTTAAACCATCTAAACATTAACTGAGCTTTTTTTTTATATCAGGAGCAAGAATATGGCAGTAGCAGGACAAACCAAGAAGGAGACGAGAGAGGAGGTAAAGGTAACCAGAGAATCAGCACTGGTGTCCAGAGGGAAAAAGAAACAGCACTGATGACTAGAAAGAGAAAGGAGGCACAGGAGGCACACATAACCAGGTAACAATAGTCAAAACTTGATTTCTGCCAGTGCTGAAATACTTAACACATAATGGGTATTAAGCAGCCCTGCTGCTTCATTGTGGCATAGACTATAACAAGGCTGAATATACTGTAGATTTGGTAACTCGGAGAAATTATTTTATTTTACAACTGTTACTAATATGGGAATGCCAAAATAAAGAAGTAAATTAGCCTTGTCCTTCTATCAAAGTTAATCATTTTGTGCTCTTCCTCCACCCTAGGATACATATTTTGCAGACATTTTTTGCTTAAAAAATCCTTTTAAAAATGAAAAAGAGGACATTGGAGACAAATACATGTACTGATGTGCTGACAGTCGTATAAGAAAAAGATTTTTTTTTAATCCTTATACGGGCAGAGATTTCACTCCCCCCCCCCCCCCCCCAATGATTGAAACAAAGTTACGCCCTTGAGTGTGCCACAGTTGTGTGGCTTTAACAACAGTAGATTAAGGCTGCAAGTTCCCAAAACATTAGGAACTGAACTATTTTAAAGTATTTCAGTTCAGTTATTTTGAGAGTGTATATTTCTTCGCCGACAATGAAACAATCAAAAATAATAAGCTGAGCATTGGCACACTTTTTAGTTTTACTTCTGTCAATACAGCAACAGTATTCCCCCCCCCATGCCTATTAAAGGTGCAGTATGTGTAAATCTTAACTTTGTTTTGTTATGTATTGTATACTTATAATCACTCCTACATATAGGTATGTTATATTAAAATGCAATGAGAAAGTATAAATGGTTCATATTGTTGTTATGTTATTATGTATGTGTGTTAAGTATGTGCATATAACACGCACACACACACACACACACACACACACACACACACACATATATATATATATATATATATATATATATATATATATATATATATATATATATATATATATATATATATATATACTGTATATATATATATATATATATAATGGATGGTGTAGTATAATGGATGGTGTAATAATATGGTAGTAAAGATACAATACAATTACAACTTTATATAGCAGACTTAATAGAGTGAAGTACGTGGCGGTAATGCACCTGTAATTTGGTTGCCAACCGGCAATCAAATCTAAAAGAAGAAGAAGAAGAAGAAGAAGATCATTTATATGTAGAAGAGAATATATTGTTATATGTGATATTTGTATAGTGTATGTAAATTGTGTATTATATTAGTATTGCCTTGCATTATAACTGCTAATGTGGATTTCTGAGCCGAACCCCAGGAAGAAAAGCGGCAGCCATAAGCTGCAGCTAATGGGGATCCTAAACAAACAAACAAACAAACTCCTAAGTAAAAGTTGTTGCATTTTCTGTCCCCTAAAATAAGTTTTTTACACACAGGAAGAGGCTCCTTCTCCATGTTGGCAGCCATTTTGGAATAATGTCTTTCCAAGCTTTTAATGTTAACTTTAATTACGCAGGTGGCTTTTGTAGGTACTACTTTATGCTTTGGAAGATGGTGATGACAGTTAAAATGTGAATTGGTTGCATTTTGTAATCTGAAAGCTAGCTTGTGCTGAATATTACACATTGTCCCTTTAAAACGAGGCAGTTTACAGTTCTGCATGTTACTAAAAAACACATCTGTCCAGGGTGGACCCTGCCTCTCGCCCAAAGATGCTGGGATAGGCTCCAGCCCCCCCGTGACCCAAAAAGGATTAAGCGGAAGAAGATGGATGGATGGATGGATAGTTGTCTTATTTTCCTAAGGGAATGTCTTTATATGCCAGCTAATCATCACTGTAAGATAAAGGAGATGTATCTTTTTTTTTTTTTTTTTTTTTTTTTTCCTTTGAAAGACAAAAGTAAAATAGAAAGATGTCTTTACCTTCTTTACATGTTTCAACTGCACTGCAGCCTTCATCAGAAGAGTCAGCTGATTGCTGCCAGGTGACATTTATCAGCTGATTTTCGTAGGCGGGGCCAGCTCAGCAGATCTGTCAGATCCGCAGAGCCGGCCCCGCCTCCCACCATCAGATGGTCTCTGGAGAATGTGGTCCCAGGTGTGAGAAAGCATAAAGGCCCCCTCATCTCGGTTCATGGTGTCTTTTCCCCGCTTTCTGATCTCTATTGCCTCCTTGATCCAACGTTTGTGTCTGTTGCTCTCCGATCCGCACCAACCTCACAGTCCATGACATATCCAAATTACTACAGTTTGTTGCAAAATCCACTTATTTTCAATTCAGAGGAAAAATCTACAAACAAAAAGAAGGATTTGCAATGGGAGACCCACTATCAGCCATCATGAGCAGTTTTTTTATGGAGGATCTGGAAAATAAAGCCATCAACACAGCACCCACAATATGCAAACCCACCCTTTGGAAGAGATACGTAGATGACATTCTGGAAAAAATAAGGAAAGGACATACACAAGAACTCACTGACCATCTGAACAGTACAGACAGTACGGGGAACATAAAATTCACACACGAAGAGGAGGAAAATGGCACCATAGCCTTTCTGGACATGAAAATCCACCACAACGAGGATGGCAGCATAAAAATCACAGTCTACAGGAAACCAACCCACACAGATCAATACCTACTTTGGACATCGGAACACCCCACAGCACACAAGCTATCAGTCGTCAGGACATTATATGAACGAGCCACCATCATCACGGAACAAGAAGACAGACAGGAAGAGGAAAACCACATAAAACATGCACTTATACGCTGCCAATATCCAGTATGGGCCATAAACAAAGGGAAACAGCAAGTCAAAAACAAAGAAAATAAACAGGACACAAGACACAGAACAAAAGCTGAAATCAAAAACAAGGAAACCATAACTATACCATACATACGAGGGATCACGGAACCAATTCAAAGGATCATGAAAAAATACAAAATAAACACAACAGTCAAACCACACAAAAAATTAAGACAGTTATTAGTACACCCCAAGGACAGAATAGAACAAGACAATAAATGCAATGTATTATATGAAATATCATGCAGATCATGTAACAAAACCTACATTGGAGAAACCGGAAGATTATTCACCACAAGAAAAAAAGAACACCAAAAGGAATGTGAGAAGGAAACACAAGGACGACTCACAAGATCACAAAAAGAAAAAGCAGAACAAGAAACATTAAAATCAGCTATATCGGACCACTGCAAAAGAAATAATCACATCATGGACTGGGACAACACAAAAATTATTGGATCGGAGAGCAACAGACACAAACGTTGGATCAAGGAGGCAATAGAGATCAGAAAGCGGGGAAAAGACACCATGAACCGAGATGAGGGGGCCTTTATGCTTTCTCACACCTGGGACCACATTCTCCAGAGACCATCTGATGGCGGGAGGCGGGGCCGGCTCTGCGGATCTGACAGATCTGCTGAGCTGGCCCCGCCTATGAAAATCAGCTGATAAATGTCACCTGGCAGCAATCAGCTGACTCTTCTGATGAAGGCTGCAGTGCAGTTGAAACATGTAAAGAAGGTAAAGACATCTTTCTATTTTACTTTTGTCTTTCAAAGGAAAAAAAAAAAAAAAAAAAAAAGGATAAATAACTGAAAGAAGACAAAATGAACCTGTTTGACGTAAAGGAGATGTAAATTGGTGAGGAAAAGGTGTGCATATATTGGTATTAGCATCAGCAAAACTATTTTCAAAATACTGGCATATCAGTTATCTGAATAGAAAAAAATTGAATATTGTGCATCCCTAGCAGAAACCCTTAAAACCTTTAATTTTTTTTTTTGTTTTTAGCAATCATTCAAGCAGTCTGTACTGTCCTATTAATCACACCATCATAGACTGTGTGTAAGATTTATATTTTCTTTCATCTTTCTTTCTTTCTTTCTTTCGTAATCAGCCTCACAAGTACAAAGAAACAAAATCAAACTAGTTTTTTTTTTTCATCTTTTTTTTTTAAGTGTTGCGCTCCATAACGCCGTACATTTCACTCTGATTAAATAAAACAAAAATCAAGAGAAAATGTGATTAAAAATATCATGAATTAAAACATGGGAGCGGGCTGGGTTAAAGAGGCATCAAACAAATCAAGACAGGACCCTGCAAGCCGAGGCCCCTTGCTGTTTTGTAGCAACAGTATGTAAATGTGAGTCATCAGACATCCCAATCATCATCTGCCTGGGTGGAAAAAATGGGAAAATTATAAATGCAACAATCCAACATCCTGCCTCCTGCCACCTACATGGCACAGATGGTGTTTGTGAAGATATTCGGCACCCAAAATACCTCTCTGCACCAATCAGGCTTTCTGAACAGCCTCCAAACTTTTTTTTTTTTTTTTTAATAGAAGTCAAATTAAGTTCAGCTACAGCAGCAGAAATGAGAAACGACCTCCAAGTAGAAGTCTCGTCTTACTGACACTCAATCAAATCTGAAACTCTGGCCTTTGTCAGACTCTTGTTCTCTGTGTCTACTCTTTGGAGACAATGATTACTCTTTTAGTATGAAAATATTTGTGTAACTGGAAAAGCAGGGAAGATGAAATGGTGGGTGGGTAATGAGTGAAACAGTAGATCTTTTGGGATGGCATGGTCAGCGGCGGGCCAAATTACACAGAGGAAAGGTAAAGACAAATGTTGGTGGGGAAAAGTGGAAGAAATAACTGAAGCATTAACCACATTGGTAAGTTGAGATACTAGCTGTCCTTTTGTTCAACTTTGAGAGCAATTTCTAAAAATGTAAAGGTTGGAAGAGGCTGTTTGAGAGCCTGGGAACATACTTGTTTTCTTGTTTAATCATTAAATTAGTTTTGGGGTTTAAAGGAAATGTTCATAAGATAATTTGGGTTAAAAAAAACAGTCAAATAACCAACTAGAGGACCCTCAGACAGTGCATACCTCCGCCAAGGCTCCGTCCCTCCCTCCCTTTGTCCTCCCCTCCGTCCCTTTGTCCGTCCATATCGCCATCCATCTGTACATTGCGAGATAGGCCCTCGGCAGAGATATGCACTCACAGATCATCTCCAACATCTAATGAGTTCATCGTTGGGCCAAGGGCCACCTCTGGTGAAAATTTCATCCAAACCCATCTATTAGTTTTTGTGTGATCCTGCTAACAGACAGAGAAACGGCAGCAAAAACCGTTTGACTACATTATATGACTACATTATAATAACAAGACTGACATAAATGCATTGACCATACACTGGGGCTGGGCAATTCCACCTTAAATCAGCATCATGGTTTATTGACTCTTTCGGGTCGGTTTTCTTTTTGTTCGTCCTCTCTTCTCCCTTACAGTTTACTGACAAGTTCATAATTATTAAGCAATATTACACAACAGTGCGGTACCATATCACTGTGGTGCATAGTAAACGAGCATAATAGAACAGGCCTATTGTGATTTTACAAACAAAAGCATTAAACATTGTCCAGTGCTGAAGTTAAGCACAAGTTATGCACCTGCATTGACACGACACAGCTGTGACTGCGACTTCTTCTTTTTTCTCTGTGCAACGATCTTATGAAAAGTTGCTTTTTCTTAACATTTATTAGCTCCAACTCCATCACAATCTGCTCTTGTCCGTTGCTATTTCATTAACAAAAACACACAATGAACACAAATCACTCTACACATTGGCTGAAACCCATTTTGGCAACGGAACAACGCATTTCACCCAACACACAAGAAAAAATTGCTGATCACTGCATCTGCGACATACATTGGTAATGGCGTTAACGTGATGCAAGTCCATAAATCCCACTTTAGTGTGTTTACATACCGTGTGGGTGATGTGGATTCGCAACAACATCCTCAGCTTGTCTGTCAGTTACGTCTGCAGGCACTTCAAACCCTGTCTTAAACCGTACATGTTGCTTGCTTTTTCTTGGCATCTTCACATGAAATAATATCAATCGTCACATACTATGGGGATGGAAAGCACATTTCTTTTTGTTCCAAGTTGTTTTAGTTTTTCTGCAGCGTTTGTTGGTTGTGGCTGGAGGCAACCACACTGGTAAAGAGTTAAGAGTGCACTGCTTCTGGGGTACAGAGGTGCGTGCCCACACGTAACTCTGCCGACACGTCTTAAAGGGGAAGTACTGTACATGAAACGCTCAATATTAATATATAAAATAATTTTTAAAAAACTTCCTGGATCCAGATCATAACCCGGATCACTACCAAAATCTAATCATCTGTTCCCCGTGCCATTACATACCTTTCCTGAAAATGTCATCAAAATCCGTTCATGACTTTTGGAGTAATGTTGCTAACAGACAAACAAACAAACCAACAAACCAACGCCGGTGAAAACATTACCTCCTCTCTTGGTGGATGTAGTAAGTGTTACCAAAGAGTGATTAAATATTTAAGATGAAAAACTGGCTTCTCCAACAACAATGTTTAAGCCCAGATATTCCTATTTGCAACATTCACAACAGTCCTAGAAAAGTTTTGTATTTTGTGTTGCTGTTTTATGCAAATCAAATGTCATCCCCCTTTAAAACTGATACCGCATAAGACGCTGGCAAATTTCTGTGGAGACAAGCAAGAAAATAGGACCAGAAATCACGTATACTCAATCTAAACCTAAAAACTGACAGTGTAGGCGTCAGTGCCGGCCCTTCCTATAAACCATATAGGTGGTTGCCTAGGGCACCTCCTGCTGGAGGGGGCGCACCGGTGCAAGTCCTAAAAAAGTTTTAAAAAATTAAGAATATTTTTAAAAAAAAAGCACAGTGCAGACTAGTGCCCTTTCCTTGTGCTATGACTTCAAAATAAAAAATGAACAAATGAAGAAAAAAATAAACAACAACAACCCCCCTGTTGCTTCTCATTATTTGACCTTGCCTAACACCCTGCACCATGTTCAGTCAGTGACTGTGAAAGATGGGAGTGCATCTGGGTGCATCTCAGCCAGGTACTGATTAATAGAGATCACTTGTGACCCGTGTTGGTAAAATGAGTTAGAATGTGCACCACGTCATTACGAGCAACAGGCACGAGAAGTCATAAATCATGACTCGTTCTTTGTTTGCTAGTGGCAAGTCCCGAGAAAACCCCCATGAGTGCCTGGCATCATTGTAAAGCTTAGAAATCATACTTTCTAAAAAATATATATGTTTTGATGGAAGACATAACTCCCAATCGATCGAACGCGAGTTTTAAACCTAGCCAAAATATAAACAAATCAGTTTTTTCCGGGTCTGTTTTTTGCACACTTCCTACAAATTAAATATAATTTTGAAGGTCTTTCAATATAGAATATGGAAAAAAACGTTACCTCAGTTTTGATAATTTCCTCAAAGTGACTCATTTTGCCAGCACGGGTCACATTTGTGAAGAGATTATTTATTTATCAAATTATCGTCATGAAAAGGCCATCCAAGCCCTCAGGTTCCTCATTTAGAAAACGGACAAAAGAGGAGGCGGAAAAGAGCTCCCAGTGTAGAGGTATGCTGTCATGATCCAATGCACGGGCGGGGGCCATGCTTTGTTATTCGATTAATTTTGTATTTCTCTGTTTGTTTATTTTTCAGTTCTCCTTGTTGGCTGTACTTGGTTTCTATTTTTGGTTAGTTCATTACTAGCTTCTGGATTTCCTTCTTTGGTTTATTGCGTTGATTGTTGCTGGCGCTGTGATAGCTTGCGTGTCATTTCTGGCTGTCAGATTCTGTTCGTAGGCTGTCACAGCTGCCAGCAATAATCGCCACTCAGGATCCCGCAGGTGTTTGTAATCAGGAGTGGCCTATTTAAGCCATGGGCACCATTTCCCTGGTGCAGCGGCGTCAACTCGGCTCATGTCAGGAATCCTCTGGCCATCTCTTCAAGTTAAGTTATTGTTTATTTTGTCTTGCTTACGTTTCTGTTTATTCGCATTTATCGCTCCAGCCTCTAAGCTGTGTTTTTCGTTGTTGTGTGTTAGTATGTTGTTTCTTTTTAGAAACAACATACTAACACACAAGTTAGTAACACATGACAAGTGACACATGTCACTTGTCATGTGACAAACAAGACAAGTAACACATGTCTGCGTCTGGCATCCTGTTTGCCCTCAGAGAGGGCCGTTCATGACATGCAGTATTTTATAACATTAAAAAATGCATTTGATTTTTCATTTGTCCTTTTAGCAGCTACTAGAATCATCTGTGCCATTTGAATTGAGAATGATTGTGATTGACAACATGTTTGTTAATCAGGAGCTAAAGATCAGTACACTTCCCTCAGTGTTTTTTTTTCTTGCATCTCTGCCATATCGGACATGTAAGTAAACACTTAATAATAATGCATAACAAACAGCAACGAAATGACGCAGCTCAACCTAAGCACCCAGTGAGTTTTATTTTTTCAAGTAACGCTTTATTAATAAATCAACACAGGCCATACAGAATTCAAATGGAAAAGCTTGCATAAAAGTACAGACTGAGCGCAGAATTGCTTCAGGATAGAAGAACAAACAGCAAATGTATCATATGAAAAAAAAAAACAACAACAACAAGGAGATCTAATTACAAAATAATAAATAAATGTCTTTTTCAATGTCCAACACTTGGTTAGTTTTTATATAACTCAATGTCTTGTTAAAATTAATCATTTGATTCATGAATACTGGGAACAATGGTTTAACATTCAGGAATCGACATCTGTGAATATATTGCTTGGCCGTAATAATAATGCTGTTGTACATCAGTTCTTTTTTTCTGTTCATCATTGACCCCAAATTTAATATCCTTCAATTCTAATATGGGAACATGACAATCTTTTTCAGAGAACCAATTTTGGATATTTTCCCAAAATGTTTTAGTATAGTTACAATCCCAAAACAAATGTTGTAATGTTTTGATCTCCAAATGACAGAGTGCAAGTGTTTTTGTCAATATTGAATTGCTGTCTCAAAAATTCATTACGAGGATAAATGTCATTAATTATTTTGAAATGTGTTTCTTTAGCTTTAGGTGAACTGGGTAGGGTGAGGTATCTTGTTCTAATTCTGATTCTGAATTCTTCAGAATAAGCACTGAGAAGATTTTTCTTTTTTAATGGTGAAGGAAAGAACTTGGAAGTAAGTGTGTCCCTTAGATTTGTACATTTCTTGTCCAAAAAATGTGTACCTTCTATTTTGAATGATGGCTCCCGTGGCATCATGGAATAATGAGGCAACATGCCTTTCACCATGTTCACCATGGCTTTTAGTGCAAACCAAATTATATTTCTCAGTAAATGTATTGTGTTCAAGAAGGTTCCCTTTTACTAACTAACTAACTAACTAACCTGCACTTATATAGCGCTTTTCTAGTCACAAAGACCACTCAAAGCGCTTTCACTATTTAAAGGTTCAAGATTCAAAGATTTTTATTTGTCAATACTACTATACATACTGGACATACAGGAGAATTGAAATGTCATTTCTTTATCTTCAGTGGTATGTGCAATGAAAAAAAAAATAAGGCCAGAAAAGCAGCAGCAATCTATGTACAGTATTGCTACCCGTAGTGCAAATAGCAACAAAAGATAAAAACCCAGACATCCCGTAGTGCAAATAAAAATAAACGATAAAACCCAGCAACTGTCATGCTCGGGGTGATGACCCCGAGCATGACTTGTGGCTGTTGGGTTTAATTATTACTTATTAGTTCCAGCTGGCGGATTGAGCCTTGCTCTCCACCAGTCCCACAGCCACGCCCCCTCCTCTCACCAGGCATTCACCAGCTGTCTGGTTCGCCACAGACACATTCATGCACACATGCACACACACTCACTCTCTTACTTATACTCACATACACACACACACACTTAGTTCAATCAGTCACGCACCTTTTGTGACACAGCTGGTCATACTTGCTGTCATTAGCACTTGGTATTAATAGCAGGGCAGTACGGCCAGCCAGCGTGGCAACTTAGCTATGTCAACTTCAGACATCCAGGCTCGCCTCTGTGGGTTCACTCTTGGACTGATCGTGTTGTTTTCCCAGAGCCTTTCCACTCCAACGCTATTGTACAGTAAGTCCTTGTGCCTTTTTCTCCGCTCCTGACTGTTTGGAGCGCATTAGGCATTCTCTGAACTAATTGAGTTTGTAGCCGGGTGTCTCACCCCTTTTTCATGTGACTGTATTTGGACATTCTACACATTCACCCATTGTAAATAAACATGTTACTTACTCTGCGTTTTGGGCTCACTGCCAATTTCATATGTTCGCTGCGAAGTTACGCAGTGAGCATGACAGCAATCCTATATACAGAAAAAGGTAGAGCAGTAATACTCACAATTGCAAGTTTGATGCAGTAGTGTAGATGCAGACAGTGACAGATTGGACTGCACATGGTCAATATTGCAATAACAGATAGACAACAGGAGGTATGGCATTTGTGCATATGGTTGCAGTAAGGTGCAGAGACATACAGCAGCAGATGTTTTACTGTTGGTGTGCCAGTCTTTCTGGGCAACCAGCTGAGGTAATTATTTTACGGGTGAGTTCGTTATGGTCCAGGGGTGGGGGGGTGGATAGAGTTCAGGGTCCTGATGGCCTGATGAACAAAGCTGTTTAGCAGTCTTGTGGAACAGGCCCAGAGGCTCCGGTACCTTTTCCCCGAGGGCAGGGGGCTGAAGAGGGAAAGTGAGGGGTGGGAGGTCTCACCTGGGGCAGCAGTGGTTCAGGAGGTAGAGCGGGTCGTTCAATAACTGGATGGTTGGCAGTTTGAATTCCACACTCCCCAAATATCCTGCCGTTGTGTCCCTTGGTAAGACACTTTACCCCCAATTGCTCCTGGTGGGTCTGGACAGCGCCATGTTGGGCAGCTATGCCACCATCAGTGTGTGAATGGGTAGATGGCAGGATCTGTAAAGCGCTTTGGTCATCTAGAGATGAGAATAAAAGCGCTATATAAGTGAATGCAATTTACCATTTACCTGCAATGTTGATGGCTCTGCGGGTGAGACGGGTGAGGTAGATGTCCGAGAGGGGGGCAGAGGGGCACCGATGATCTTGCTGGCAGCTTTCACTGTGCGTTGGTAGTGTCTTCCGGCAGAAGGCGGTGCAGCTCCTATACCACACCGCGATGCAGCTGGTGAGGATGCTCTCAATGGTGCCCCAATAGAAAGAGCACATGATTGGGGTGGGACTCATGCTCTCCTCAGTTTGCGGAGGAAATAGAGGTGAGTTTGAACCTTCTTGGCCAGTGATGTGGTGTTGTTGGACCAGGAGAGGTCCTCAGAGATGTGCACCCCCAGGAACTTGGTGCTACTCACCCTCTCCACAGCTGCTCCATCGATGATCAGAGGGGGATGCTGTGTATGTCCTCTCCTGAAGTCAACCACAATCTCCTTGGTTTTTCCCATGTTCAGGAAGAGATTGTTGTCTTTACACCAGTGGCTCACCCCACCCACATCATCAATCATGTTTGGGTGACAGAGCAGCTCCCCAGTAACTGGACCAGGGCCATCATCCTCCCCTTCTGGAAGGGAAAGGGCGACAAATTCACCTGCAGGACTCACAGAAGCATCACCCTTTTGTCCATTCCTGGTCAGCTCTTCACCAGAATCCTCCTCAGTTGTGCCCTTACAGTCATCAGAGGCGGCCGTTGCCCTCAGCAGGCAGGCTTCATGCCCAACCGCTCGACCTCAGACCACATCTCTGCTGTTTGCCTGTTAATAGAGAAGGCTTATGAATTCTGCAAGGACCGCCATCTCTATATATCCTTTATAGATCTTAAGTCTGCCTTCGACACCGTGGACCATGCTTCTCGTTGGAGTATCTTGCAGACCTTCGGAGCCCCACCCAAGATTGTAGCCCTGTTTAAGCGGTTCTACAGCAGCTTGGAGAGCTGTGTCCGTGTGAATGGAAAGGAGTCTGGCTGATTTCCCATCAACAGTGGGGTCCGACAAGGTTGTCTGGCCACTCCTGATCCCTTCATTTGTGTCATAGACTAATGACCAAGGTCTGCGAGCAGGTCCCTGGCATGCAGTTTGGCAAGTACCATCTGGCTGACCTTGAATATGCTGACGATACCATCCTGTTCAGTCCATCCTACAGTCAGCTGAGAGATGCTCTAGTTGTCTACCACAAAGAGGCAGTGAAGCTGGGCCTTCAGGTGAGCTGGGCAAAGACTAAGCTAATGCATGCCAGCGACAGGCCGGACCCACCCTCGTTACAGCTCGGGAATGATGCCGTTGAGTTTGTCAATTTCGTTGTGCATCTGGGCTCCACAGTGACCAACAGCAGGGACATAAGATAAGATAAGCCTTTATTAGTCCCTCAATGGGGAAATTCCAGGATTGCAACAGCACAGGGACAGCAACACTCAGAGCAATAATTTAGAAAATAAGAAAATAAGAGTAGTGAATATACATATGTACACATAAATATATAAATATATATACACAGTGAGGAGCATTGTAGCTAGATGCAATAAACAGCATAACCGTCTACTTAGTTATCCTACATAGTATGAATATGTACCCATACATATTGTCACCCTCCGTAGCGACTGATATTGTCCTAGTTGTATACTGGAGGGGACCATTTGTGCAAGTCTGTTGCGTCTTTTGCATTCAATACTATTAGGTCGTCATGTTTTTTGCTATCTCTGCGAGCAGCCCTGTTTAGGTTATAAAGTCTGACAAACATAGGTAGGAAGGACCTGCGAAACCTCTCGGTTGCGCACCTAGGATGATGTAGTCTACTGCTAAATGAGCTCCTCAGTGCGTTCAGTATGTCCTGCATAGGGTGGGACTCGGACTCCAGCAGAGATGACAGTTTAGCCACCGTCCTTCTCTCTCCTATCTCCTCCACTGGGTCAAGGCGCTGCCCCAGGACAGAGCTAGCCTTCTTGATCAGTTTGTTCAGTCTCTTCCTATCGGCTGCTGTAATGCCACTGCCCCAGCAGACCACTCCAAAAGTGATGGCTGATGCCACCACCGTGTCATAGAATGTCTTCAGGAGCACCCCTTGTACACCAAAAGACCTGAGCCTCCTCAGCAGGAACAGCCTGTGCTGTCCCTTCTTGTAGAGTGCGTCGGTATTGTGTGACCAGTCTAGTTTATTGTTCAGATGAACACCCAGGTACTTGTAGGATGTCACCATCTCAATGTCTGTTCCCTGGATGTTTACTGGTGCTGTGAGGGGTTGTCCTTGCCTGCAGCAGTCCACCACCAGCTCCTTAGTTTTCCTCGCCTTGATCTGGAGGCAGTTCCAATGGCACCAGTCCACAAAGTCCTGGATAAGTCCTCTATACTCAGCTTCATCTCCGTTGGAGATGAGGCCGACAATCGCAGAGTCGTCAGAGAACTTCTGTAGATGGCAGTGTGTTGTGTTGTGTGAGAAGTCCACAGCAAAAAGCGTGAACAGGAAGGGAGCCAAAACCGTTCCCTGGGGGGCCCCCGTGCTGCCGATGATCGTGTCGGATGCACAATCCCGGGTTCTCACAAACTGTGGCCAGTTAGTGAGGTAGTCCAGGATCCATGATGACAGGTGCTGGTCCACCCCTGCGCACAGCAGCTTGTCCCTCAGGATCATCAGTTGGATGGTGTTGAAAGCACTGGAGAAGTCAAAGAACATGATCCTCACTGCGTTCCCAGGCTTCTCCAGGTGGTACAGGGAACGGTGAAGGAGGAAGATCACTGCATCCTCCACCCTGATGCCATGCTGGTAGGCGAAGTGGAGTGGATCCATCACTGGTCCCACCAGGGGAGCAAGGTGCAGTCTCTCCAGGGTCTTCATCATGTGAGACGTCAGTGCCACTGAAACCAGAGATCATCTACAGACATGGCCTCGCTGCATCAGCCCTGTAGACACTATGGAAACCTCTCTGGCACCATCATTCAATCTCCTGAAAGACGAAGCTCTGCATATGCAATGCATCAGTCCTCTCCATCCTACTCTATGGGTCAGAGACATGGCCACTGAATAAGATTCTGGCCTTGAGAGTGGATGGGTTTGATAGTCGGGACCTCAGAACCATCGAGAACATCAGGTAGCCCCAGTACACTTCTAATGACGCGCTCCAAGCCCACACTCATCAGCCTGCAGCATCCCGCTTTATTACGCAGCAGCGTATCCGTGCAAAACAAAACGTTTTTATGTGCCTCTACCTCATTCAGGAGCACCTCCAGCTCAGTCTATGAAATTCCATTAAATCCGTTATTGTTTATTGTGGATACAGAAGAATCAAACGTGCAGCACTTGTATATATCTATTTGCATGTTTATTTGCATGTATTTGCATATTCAGATAGGGCGTGTCAAGGAAGGAGTCTGGTATTTCCTCACGTGCATTCAATTTCAAATCGATTGGGATGTACAAAGGAAATGTGCTTGGATTTCTGCGTACGCACTGCTTCATACATCTGTATTTTTTTTTATTTATTTATTTATTTTTTTTGCTTACGGCATTTTCTTGATTTAAACGTATGTCATCTTTCAGTAGGAAATCCACCCAAGTCTTTGTACATGAGGCCCCAGGAGAGGTCCTCTGTGATGTACACACCCAGGAACTTGGTGCTGCTCCAGTCCTCTGGATTAGCTGCATAATGACAAAACAGCAAAGGTAGGATAGAATTTATTGTGGTGGTGGTGGCTGTATTTTGTCTTTCTCTGTTGGCTCAGATTCAGTGAATGTTTGTTGCAGAGTGATAAAATCTTGTAATCAGCTTTATGGTTAACACTGAGTTATTATGCCATTGTAAACTGTGATGTGTGCACATGTATGTTAGGGTCATTTAGCAGTTTTAAGATGCAATTTCTGTTAGGATCTGTGCATGGGTGGAGGACCATGCTCACGCTTTAAATTTATTCATGTTATTTTCTGCTTATCATTACCATTATTTTCCTGGGTTGTCATTATTATAATTTTGCCTTGTGTATTTATGTCTGTTGGTTTTCCCCTTAGTCATGAATCACTTCCGGCACCACACAAGTTGGCTGCCTTTTTTCAACAGCAGCTCAATTTCTTCCTATTTCTTATTTACTATCTGGCTTCTCTTGCTAAACTTTCTGATCCTGCGACACCTTATCCATCACAGACACATAGATCGCCCACTTGTTTCCTGAGCCAGCGGACGGAGCCACTGTTTATTGCAGGAGGCACTACAATAGAGACCAGCTGTTAACACTTAACCGGCCCACAATGCTAATGCAAAAACTCGACATACCGGGAGAAATAAGATGGAAACGGCGTGGATGTCGAGCTGGAGTAAGACGGCAGGCGAGGAATATAAGGTACAGACCTGTCCTCCCGTCCATTATTACGGGGAACGCTCGATCGCTACTCAATAAGACTGACGAGCTAGCGGCTATCTCCCGCTACAAGAGCGTCTTCAGAGAGATTAGCATGATGTTGTTTACTGAGACGTGGCTAACAGAACTAGCAACAGATGTTAACATCGAACTGGAGGGTTTCCATGCAATACGGGCAGACCGGACACCAGACAGTGGGAAGGCAAGGGGCGGAGGAGTGATAATGTATGTCAATAACAACTTGTGTAAACCAGGACATATCACGGTTAAAGAGCAACACTGCAGCAAAGACACTGAGTTGCTAGCTGTTAGTATGTGGCCTGCTTATCTCCTGAGGGAATATTCACACGTGATCTGCATTGTTATTTATGCAAATCCGATGGCGAACGCTGGAACAGCGCGTGACACCATTCACTCAGTAACTGGCAGACTGCAGACACAACACCCAGATACTCTCCTCCTCATCTCCGGTGATTTCAACCATATTTCACTGTCCCCCATTCTGCCCATGTTCACCCAGTATGTCATATGCTACACTAGAGACAATAAAACACTGGACTTATTCTATGCAAATACTAAGGAGGCGTACACCTCACCACCACTCCCCCCACTCAGGAGATCGGATCACAACTTGGTTCATCTCCTGCCGGTGTACAAAACCCTAGTACACAGACAACCTCCGGTTATACGAAGGGTGAAGATATGGTCTGAGGAGGCAATGGATGCTCTAAAGGACTGTTTTGAAATCACTGCCTGGGAGCAGCTCTGTGATCCACATGGTGAGGACATTGACGGCCTCACTCACACCATCAAGGACTACATCATCTTCTGTGTGGACAACACCATACCCACCAAGATCATACGGTGTTGCTCGAACAACAAACCCTGGATCAACCCTGAGATAAAAACACTTCTGAGAGAGAAGAAGAGGATCTTCATGTCGGGGAACAGGGAGTTGCTGAAGTCCATACAGAGGGAGCTGAGGAGGAAGATCAGAGAAGGCAAAGACAGCTTCAGAAAGAAGATGGAGGACAAGCTGCAATGGAGCTACATCAGCGGGGTCTGGAGAAACCTCAAAACTATCTCTGGGCTCCAGAATACCCCCTCCCAGGCCACGGGGGGCAGGGAGTGGGTGAACAATCTGAACCTGTTTTTTAATAGGTTTGACCAACTGCCCCCCCCCCCCCGCCTGTACACCAACCACTGCTGCCTCTACAGCCATCGAGACCTGCTGTCCACATCCGCCTCCACCAACATCCCCCCAACTCCCAGCACACAGCCCCCCAACCTGACCCTCACTAAGACCCAGGTGAGGATGGCGCTGAGGAAGCTCAAGGCAAGGAAGGCCTCGGGACCGGACAGCATCAGCGCGAAGCTCCTTAAGTCCTGCGCAGACCAGCTGTGTGGGATTGTGGAGCACATCTTCAACCTGATCCTGATGCTGGGGAGGGTACTACAGTTGTGGAAAACATCTTGTGTGGTACCCGAACCAAAGACTTCCCACCCCAGAGACCTGAACAGCTACAGACCAGTGGCCCTGATGTCTCACCTGATGAAGACCCTGGAGAGACTGCTCCTTGCTCACCTCCACCCTCTGGTGGGACCAGCGATGGATCCACTCCACTTCGCCTACCAGCATGGCATCGGGGTGGAGGATGCAGTGATCTTCCTTTTTCATCGTTCCGTCCCACCTGGAGAAGCCTGGGAACGCGGTGAGGATCATGTTCTTTGACTTCTCCCGTGCTTTCAACACCATCCAACCGATGATCCTGAGGGACAAGCTGCTGTGCGCAGGGGTGGACCAGCACCTGTCATCATGGATCCTGGACTACCTCACAAACTGGCCACAGTTTGTGAGAACCCGGGATTGTGTGTCCGACACGATCATCGGCAGCACGGGGGCCCCCCAGGGAACGGTTTTGGCTCCCTTCCTGTTCACCCTTTATACTGTGGACTTCTCACACAACACAACACACTGCCATCTGCAGAAGTTCCCTACTGCCTCCAGATCAAGGCGAAGAAAACTAAGGAGCTGGTGGTGGACTGCTGCAGGCAAGGACAACCCCTCACAGCACCAGAAAACATCCAGGGAAGAAACATTGAGATGGTGATATCCTACAAGTACCTGGGTGTTCATTTGAATAATAAACTAGACTGGTCACGCAATACCGACGCACTCTACAAGAAGGGACAGCACAGGCTGTTCCTACTGAGGAGGCTCAGGTCTTTTGGTGTACAAGGGGTGCTCCTGAAGACATTCTACGATTCGGTGGTGGCATCAGCCATCACTTTTGGAGTGGTCTGCTGAGGCAGTGGCATCACAGCAGCCGATAGGAAGAGACTGAACAAACTGATCAAGAAGTCTAGCTCTGTCCTGGGGTAGCGCCTTGACCCAGTGGAGGAGATAGGAGAGAGAAGGACTGTGGCTAAACTGTCATCTCTGCTGGAGTCCGAGTCCCACCCTATGCAGAACATGCTGAACGCACTGAGGAGTTCATTTAGCAGTAGGCTACATCATCCTAGGTGCACGACCGAGAGGTTTCGCAGGTCCTTCCTACCTACAGCTGTCAGACTTTATAACCTAAACAGGGCTGCGAGCAGAGATAGCAAAAAAACGTGACGACCTAATAGTATTGAATGCAAAGGATGCAACAGACTTGCACAAAATGGTCGCCTCCAGTATACAACTAGGACAATATCACTACGGAGGGTGACAATATGTATGGGTACATATTCATACTGTGTGGGGTAACTAAATAGACTGTTATGCTGTTTATTCCATCTAGCTACAATGCTACAATGCTCCTCACTGTGTATGTATATATATATATATATATATATATATATATATATATATATATATATATATATTTATATATTTATGTGTACATATGTATATTCACTGCTCTTATTCTCTTATCTTCTAAATTAATGCTCTGAGTGTCGCTATCCCTGTGCTGTTGCAATCCTGGAAGTTCCCCATTGTGGGACTAATAAAGGCTTATCGTATCTTATCTTAACCTAATCTAGTTTATTAGTATTATGCTGATCCTGGGCTTGAGGTTAGTTTGTATGATTTTCTGTTTGTTATCATGATCATTATTTGTCATGGTCATGTTGTCCCTGATCTCCTGTTCATGTTCTGTGTCTCCCCTGCTGGTGTTCGTGTGTGCAGCCCCGCCCCTCCTGTCACCACTGTCTTCCTCATGTGTTAGCTGTCAGTAATTATTGGTTTCCTTATTTACCTTTTGTTCTTATTAAAGACACTAGACAATAGAAAGGAGATGTTTTTACCTTCTTTACATGTTTCGACTGTTCACTGCAGCCTTTGTCAGAAGTGTCAGCTGATTGCTGCCAGGTGTCATTTTATCAGCTGACTTTCGTAGGCGGGGCCAGCCCAGCAGACCTGTCAGATCCACTGAGCCGGCCCCGCTTTCCGCCGTCCGATGGTCTCTGGAGAATGTAGTCCCAGGTGTGGGAAAGCATAAAGGCCTCCTCATCCCGATTCATGCTATTTTTTTCCCACTTCCTGACTTCTATGGCCTCCTTGATCCAGCGTTTGTGTCGGTTGCTCTCCGATCCAATACTTTTTGCGTTGTCCCAGTCCATGATGTGATTATTTCTTTTGCAGTGATCTGATATAGCTGATTTTAATGTTTCTTGTTCTGCCTTTTCTTTTTGTGATCTTGTGAGTCATCCTTGTGTTTCCTTCTCACATTCCTTCTGGTGTTCTTTTTTCCTTGTGGGGAATGATCTTCCGGTGTCTCCAATGTAGGTTTTGTTGCATGAGCTGCATGATATTTCATATATTACATTGCATTTTTGTCTTGTTCTATTTTGTCCTTGGGGTGTACTAATAACTGTCTTAATTTTTTGTGTGGTTTTACTGCTGTGTTTATTTTGTATTTTTTCATGATCCTTTGAATTGGTTCTGTTATTCAAGTGTCCTTGTTTTTGATTTCAGTTTTTGTTCTGTGTCTTGTTTCCTGTTTATTTTCGTTGTTTTTGACTTGCTGTTTCCCTTTGTTTATAGCCCATGCTGGATATTGGCAGCATATGAGTGTATGTTTTATGTGATTTACCTCCTCCTGTCTGTCTTCTTGGTCTGTGATGATGGTGGCCCGTTTGTATAACGTCCTGATAACTGATAGTTTGTGTGCTGTGGGGTGTTCTGATGTCCATAGTAGGTATTGATCCGTGTGGGTTGGTTTCCTGTACACTGTGATTTTTATACTGCCATCATCGTTGTGGTGGATTTTCATGTCAAGAAAGGCTATGGTGCCATTTTCTTCCTCTTCATGTGTGAATTTTATATTCCCAGTGCTGTCCGTGCTGTTCAGATGGTCAGTGAGTTCTTGTGTGTGTCCTTTCCTTATTTTCTCCGATATGTCGTCCACATATCGCTTCCAGAGGGTGGGTTTACATTGTATGGGTGCTGTGTTGATGGCTTTGTTTTCCAGATCCTCCTTGAAAAAACTGCTCATGATGGCTGATAGTGGGTCTCCCATTGCAAATCCTTCTTTTTATCTGTAGATTTTTTCTCTGTATTGAAAATAGGTGGATTTTGCAACAAATTGTAATAGTTCAGATATGTCGCCAACTGTGAGATTGGTGCGTCTTTTTAGGGTTCTGTCATTCCTGAGGCGTTCTTGCACTATGTGTAGTGTGACATCAATAGGGGTCTTTGTGAATAATGAAATGACATCATGTGAAATGAGGATCTCGCAGCAATCAGCTGACACTTCTGACGAAGGCTGCAGTGAACTGCAGTGAACAGTCAAAACATGTAAAGAAGGTAAAAACATCTCCTTTCTGATTATGTCTTTAATAAGAACAAAAGGTAAATAATTAAAAGAAGACAAAATGAACCTACTTGAGCTATTACAGTGATCCCTCGCTACTTCGCGCCTCACCTTTCGCGCCCTCAGTGCATCGTGGATTTTTCAAAAATATTCATCAAAAATTCAAAAATGAGAAAAAAGTTGCCCGGGCGCTAGCAGAAGGCAGGGAGACTACACGGAGAGCCGGCACAACTCAAAATCCACCTCTCTGATTCGCTGGCCAGCATCCCCCCCCCCCCCAAGAGATTTTGTTCTCGTGTTGGCTCGGCTCGGGAATCTCGCAAGCTGATTGGCCGAGACGTCGCTGCTGCCTCTACGCCTCCTCCTGCTGCCTCTACGCCTTCCCGTCGAGAGAGAGAGTGAGAGAATGAACGTACGTATTATTTATATTATTTATACATTATTTTATGTATATTATTAATATTTTATTTACATGTTTCAAACTATTCTTTAATGTTCTAATGATAACATATGCATTTATAGGGTTAATATACACTTATTGATATTATATATACGCAAAAAAAATGTATGTAAAAAATGGGGGGGGGTGACGCTACTTCGCGGTTTTTCACTTTTCGCGGTCGGTTCTGGACCCCATTAACCGCGATAAGTGAGGGATCACTGTATTGGTTTCCATTTTCTAATTGCGCACACCTGTTTGTAATTATGTTCATCATTCCTTGTGTACTTAAGGGATGCCGTCCTTCAGCTGGGTGTGGCATCCTCCTGTCTTCTGTCTGGTCTTGTCTTGCCAAGTTGTCGTATCTACCAAATTTATGGAGTTTGAGTTTTTACATTTGTTGTGTTTTTCCACCCAGTGTGCTGCGTTTCTTTATTTTGAGTTAATAAATCCTCACGAACTAAGCTGTGGCATTTGGGTCCTGAAAGCAACACCTCACCGCTGACATTAGGACGCCACCAGTGTGGACCCAGCGGGCTTAGTTTGCTCTGAGCTGTGGTGGGATACATGCTGCTCATCGACAAACAGCTGTGGGCCATGGAGAGGCTGTGGACTCTGGTGACTGCAGCCTGCAGCTGCACTGATCTGGAGGAGGAGAACCAGTTCTGGACAGCGGCAGCCCGGGTGTTGGAGTGCACCCCATGCCTCGGATGTTTTCCGTGGGTACGGGAGCTACCCATTTATTGTGCCCCACGGTCCGCCTCTCCACCTAGGACTGGGAAAAATAGACAAAGGGAGCGTCAGTGCCGCCCCTCTCGGCACTCCACTCCAGTTCTGGCACCACCCCCACAGTTCACTGCCAGACGAGGTCTGCTATAACTCAGAGGGACTCGCCTGGCCCTTTGGCGGCAGCAGAGTGGGATACAAGGCAAGTACCTTTTCATTTTTTACATCCATGAATGAAAGCACTTGTCTTGTTCCCAGTGGTTGGGCTCAGGGGCAGCCACCCACCCCTGCTGAGTCCTCGCCACCTGGCTCTGTTGTGACATCTGCTGCTGCTCCATCATATTCATCTGTCTCTCCTTTCTCCTCTCTCTCTAACCCTTCACTGGAGCAACCGACCCGCCAACAGGACCTGCGGGACCTCATCTAGGATGTTGGAAATTGCTATACCCTCTGCCTGCACCTGATTGGTTGGGAGAACATGATGTGGAGGAATGTGGCGTGGAGGCGGGCTCATCGGTTGGTAGCAACGAAGCCCCACCTGAGAGAGGATGTCCCTGCCTTCCTAAATGACTTCCTGCTGTTCAAGGAGTACTCCGTCACACCAGAGGAGAAGGAGCTGATGTCGAGGTCAGGGTGTCGCCATTTCCTGCCTCTAAACCAAGAGCCCAGGTATTATTGCTTCTAGAACTGAATGCCCCAGCATTATTGTCTCATGGACTAAAAGCCCCAGTATTTTTGTTTCCAGAGCTTAAAACTCCTTTGTTACTGTGCCCCGAGCTTAGCCTCCCTGATCTCCCTTGCCTTGTAGTCTGGTGGTCTATGGAATTTGATAGGCCACCAGATCCTTTATGTACTCTGGTCTGGGACTTGGGTTGGCCCTCTGACCCATCTTATTCTCCAGTCCGGTGGCCCTGGGACTACGGAAGACCACCTGAACTGACTTCAGTAGGCCCCTTGACCCGCCTTGTTTCTGGTTTTGGGCCTGGGACTTTGATTTTGCCCCATGAACTATGCTTTGTTTTTTTATGTTGGACTTTGTGCGGGGGGGTGGGGGGGGGCTTGTTTTCGGCGTGCCTGGCCTTGTACCCCTACCACCCAGTGGGCGGTGGGAGGTGACGGTACAAGGCCAGGGGTTACGTTGCATATGGTGTGTAATGCAGTGGGTATTTTCCTGGGTTGTCATTATTTTAATTCTGCCTTGTGTATTTATGCCTTTGTTAGCTTTCCCCTTAGTCTAGTTTATTAGTATTATTCTGATCCTGGGCTTGAGGTTAGTTTGTATGATTCTCTGTTATTATTATCATTATTTGTCATGGTCATGTTGCCCCTGATCTCCTGTTCATGTTCTGTGTCTCCTCTGCTGGTGTTCGTGTGCGCAGCCCCGCCCCTCCTGTCACCTCTGTCTTCTTCATGCGTCAGCTGTCAGTGATTATTGGTTTCCATTTGCTCCTGATTGTGCACCCCTGTTTGTAACTATGTTCATCATGCCTTGCGTACTTAAGGGACGCAGTCCTTCAGCTGTGTGTGGCGTCCTCCTGTCTTCTGTCTAGTCTTGTCTTAAGTTGTCGTGTTTACCAACTTTATGGAGTTTGAGTTTTTTTATGTTCATTGTGTTTTTCCAGCCAGTGTGCTGCGTTTCTTTATTTTGAGTTAATAAATCCTCGTGAACTAAGCTGTGCCATTTGGGTCCTGAAAACAACCCCTCACCGCAGACAGTTGCTTCATGTTGTGACTGTTTTGTGTAGATCAAAGTTCATAACTTTATTGTGAAGTTCCGAAAGTGATGTGTGTGAGTATGTGTGGGTGTGTGTGTGTCCACGAGTGTGTTGGGGGGAAGGGGGGCGTATTCTAATCCTGCCTAGGGCACCAAAATGACCAGAGCCAGCCTTGGTAGGTGTCATTGCTGCTTATCAGTGCCTGCTATAACTCCTGTTTGTCCTGTCATCAACTAACCTGTGTGACTCCAGTCTAGAAAGGGGGAGGGGCAGCTCTCTCCATTGTTAAGAATTTAGAGTGCAGTGCCATTTTAAAATGCTAGATGTAAGAATTAGTTTCTTCAAACTAAACAGGCATGGCTGCTGTAATTTTTGAGCTTCAAGTTTATTGCACCATTATAGAGTATAAGTGCTATGGCAGCAATACAAGCAATTAACAGTTTATTCAGATATTACTTTGATTTCTTATCTTTCCCATAGAGCTCTTTTCCCTACTGTATTCCCACTTCACTTATTTTTAGATTTTATCTGAGTAAACATGCAATGAATGGATGAATATATACTTTATTATTAGTTATCATGTGAACACTAATATGAACTCAAATCAACTTCTGTTGACATGGAATTGTAGAGTCTGTCTTGTCCTCTTGTGCATGGAATACCTTATTATCTTCAGTCAACATGGATGAGTCACCATCCTGCTGGCTAAACCTAAAAGACAAAATTATCTTATTAATAGCATAATGAGCAATGATGATGAGCAGTGCTGTTCATGATCCTGGTTCTGGTGAATTTTATTTCTGGTTAAACTGGAAGGGCTTTTTCTCAGTTCCCACTTTTTCGAAGCAGTTTCCACCAACAGTAAATTGTTGGACATTTTGATCCTACACTCATCCACGAGCCAAATATTTCTTGGAGTAACACTGAACCTCATCTTGCTCCAAAACAGTTTCATCTGTGTTAAATTTGCTGTTCTTGTATGTACTGTCTCCACACTCCTTTGTACTCTAGTTTGTTTGGTTTGGTTTCAGTTTTGCATGTGTATGAGCTTAAAATTGACTTTTTAAAATGTATTTTAACCACATCCATAGAACTAAAGGTTTGAATTTTACTCCTTTTAGTGATCTGTATTTAAGTCAAGTTAACTGTAAATTGTTAGAACAACATACAAAAAAGATTTTATTTTCTGTCATTGGATCCTAAAAGAATTTAGTATTGTAAAAAAATATATTTTTGGATATTTTCAACTAATGCAAGGGATAAGGGATAAGGGGCAAGGGCCAGCACTTATATAGCGCTTTTCTATTCTCAAAGACCACTCAAAGCGCTTCACTACATGTACAGTACATACAAATAAGATGCAGACCTACAATAAATATAGATGCCACTGTTCCTTTCAGCCGAATTCTCCAGACTTCTATTGGGGTAAGCATGAATCAGTGTCCCAACATTACGTTTTAAAGCCATAGACTATATACTGTGTTGGATGAATCTGAGATAACATCAACATATTGTCTGTAAATAATTTAAAGCCATTTTTTTGTGTCACTTGTGCAATCATTAAAACATGGCTAACCCTTTGTTTGTTTTGGAGCTGGTCTCCCTGCTAGCAACAAAACACAATTCAAAAAACTTGAGTTGACCCTGACTACTTCACCTTAACCATTCCTGCTCTCTCCTACTTCCAACTCCCCCCTCACGCTCCTTTGTCCTGCTTCCTCTGCCTCACATTGACCTCCCTCCGGCCTTCTCCAACACTTGGCCTTCCCTGAACATTCTTGGTCTCACATTGCTGTGGACATTTTTACTGGACTTGTTCCACCTTTATCTTGGCTGCTTGACCTGCGTGCCCGCCGTCACAAAACAACCTTGTAAGTACTCACCCGTAACACAGCGCCTCCTCAGCCCCAGTTCAGTCATTCTAAGCAGCTAGCTGGTGGGCTGTTACTGCAAACAAAACTAATGGTCATCTGGAGCAAGTTGATGAAGCGCTTTAAGGCCCTGTCACACCATGACAATTTAGGCAGCGTATGCCGACGTATCAAAATTTCTCTAAAACGTTGGCATACGGCTGTATGCCAAAACGAGTTGGACGTATCCATAACGTATTGCGAGTAGTAACTTATATAGAACATTTCAATAACGTATAGATAACTTATACCAATGAATGCTTAGCGTGTTGCCAGCATTCACAACTTATGCCCAACGATAGCCTAACTTATGCATAACTTACCTAACTTTGGCATAGCGCGGTCATACCAAACTGCAGTCACCTCCTGATCCATGAACCTAGGTGTGCGAGAGCATGAAAGCGCCATCATCTCATTCAACCAAGATGATTCTCTCCTTCAAAGACCATCGGACAGCGGGAGACATGACCGAGTTGGCAGACCTGTCAAATCTGTCAGGTTGGCCACATCTACGGAAAGGATAAAACAGCTGATGTGACACAGCACGAACATCAGATGTCAGTCGAAACATGTCAAGGTATGAAACATCTCATTACTTTGTCTGAATAGAAGCATAAGACCAGCTTTACGCCATTATACGGTAGCTGTAAGTTAAAAACACGCTCAGTAAGTTTGCAACAGGTTCAAAGCATGTTACTCATAGGTTAGAAATAAATTTGGGGTACGTTAGACATTATCTTGACATATTTCAACTTATGAGTAACTTACAAGTAACGTGTGTGAATGTGTGTCAACGATCACATAACTTAGCTACAATGCCCGCGTATGTGGGATGTGTGAACCATACGCTGGATACATCTAAAATTTTGTGCATGACCTCGTCATACTATATATCAGCATGCTTCAGTGTGCTCTTAACTTATACAGAAGTTACCCCTTACTTATTAGACATATGTCAGCCTAGTCGCCACATGTGACAGGGGCTTTACTGCAGTGTGTTATCTGCAAATGCTAGCATGCTTGTTCGTAGGAGTGTATCACAGACTCTGGCCATGTCGGCAAATATCATCAGCATGATAGCTATTGTTTTAATGATCAAAAGAAAAGTTCTAAACTAGAAAAGCACTCGGAGAGCGCAGACCTCCGCCAAGCGCCACAGTTCCCCCCATACAGTGTTTGTGTGTACGTTTTCAGATTCCTTGACCATGAAAACATATGACTAGCAATTGGATTGACAATGATAGGATTAGTGGTTCAGTAGTTATTCACGAAAATGACATTTTCCGTAATGGCGGCCACAGTTCCCCCCATACAGTGTTTGTGTGTACGTTTTCAGATTCCTTGACCACGAAAACATATGACTAGCAATTGGATTGACAATGATAGGATTAGTGGTTCAGTAGTTATTCACGAAAATGGCATTTTCCGTAATGGCGGCCACAGTTCCCCCATACAGTGTTTGTGTGTACGTTTTCAGATTCCTTGACCATGAAAACATATGACTAGCAATTGGATTGACAATGATAGGATTAGTGGTTCAGTGGTTATTCATGAAAATGACATTTTCCGTAATGGCGGTTTTCTTCTGGACGGTGATCCGGATCACCACCAAAATGTAATCATCTGTAGGATACCCCATTTCTGACAATCTGTGAAAATTTCATGAAAATCCGTCTATAAGGTTTTGAGTTATCTTGCTAACAAACAAACAGACAGACAAACAGACAAGCAGACAAACCAACGCCGATGATCACATAACCTCCTTGGCGGAGGTAATCAACATTTAAGTAAAGAACAAATCAGTCTGGAGATCTCCTTTATGCAAGTTAGTGAAAAACTTAAGCTTCTATTTAATTTGACATGACAGTGATTTAGAGAAGAGGATACATCAACTCAGAACTTTTTCATTGCTTGTCTTACACAAGATGTTTGTTTGTTTTCAGCACCCCACGGTGTAATTAAGGGTTTCTTTAGTGACACAGTGTAATGAGGATTTTTTTTTTTTTTTTTTTACAAGCGGAGCAGCCAGTGAAGAGACTCTAGAACTCCACAGTGTCAGTGCATTGTCTGTTCAGGGTTTAATTTTATTTCCTGTTTTCTTATACATTTTCAGTGATTGTTATTGTACATGACTGATCTTTTCCGCATGAATTTGTGACCTCTGTGCCATGATGGGCATATGCCCCATCATTTGTGTCAAAAGCAGCCCGGCAGGAGTGAAGTGAAGACCCAAACGCTGGACTGTGAGTTGCAAAGACGTTTAATAACAAAAACACAAAAATCCAAACAAGAGACAAAACTTACAGGCAAAAGTAGCCAAGGGAAAGGCATGAGGAAACGCTGGTGCAGACATGGGGCTCACGTCTGGAGACACGAGAAAAAGCGTGGAGGATACGCAGGGTAACAGGGAGAAATAAGACAGGGGACTCCCGTCTGAACACTGGGAAGGACGCTGCAATGAACTGCATTGCAGCACCCTTTAAATAGGGCACAGAGGGAATAATTACAAATGATCACAGGTGTAGGTGACAGGAGCGAGGATAATCAAAAATACTGACCGCTGTGACAGTCCGTGAACTTGAGCTTAAAGAGGAAGTAAACAACACACACTGTCAAAGTAAAAGCACAGACCGGGATGAATGAAAATCAAGATAAGGAGGAGAGAATGATGATAACTCACCAAGGTGAGGACAAGAGAAAATACAAAACCAAGAGATACTAATAATATAATATTCATGAACACCAATAATAAGAAAAGAAGTGAAGGCAAAAATGAAGGTAGACTCATGTCCAAAAAAGGCAGATAACATTTATAATATAAAACTAGATGGACATGGATGCATAATATAAACTAGAAAAGCACTCGGAGAGCGCAGACCGCCGCCAAGCGCCACAGTTCCCCCCATACAGTGTTTGTGTGTACGTTTTCAGATTCCTTGACCATGAAAACATATGACTAGCAATTGGATTGACAATGATAGGATTAGTGGTTCAGTGGTTATTCACGAAAATGACATTTTCCGTAATGGCGGCCACAGTTCCCCCCATACAGTGTTTGTGTGTACGTTTTCAGATTCCTTGACCACGAAAACATATGACTAGCAATTGGATTGACAATGATAGGATTAGTGGTTCAGTGGTTATTCACGAAAATGGCATTTTCCGTAATGGCGGTTTTCTTCTGGACGGTGATCTGGATCACCACCAAAATGTAATCATCTGTAGGATACCCCATTTCTGACAATCTGTGAAAATTTCATGAAAATCCGTCCATAAGTTTTTGAGTTATCTTGCTAACAAACAAACAAACAGACAAGCAGACAAACCAACGCCGATGATCACATAACCTCCTTGGCGGAGGTAATCAACATTTAAGTAAAGAACAAATCAGTCTGGAGATCTCCTTTATGCAAGTTAGTGAAAAACTTAAGCTTCTATTTAATTTGACATGACAGTGATTTAGAGAAGAGGATACATCAACTCAGAACTTTTTCATTGCTTGTCTTACACAAGATGTTTGTTTGTTTTCAGCACCCCACGGTGTAATTAAGGGTTTCTTTAGTGACACAGTGTAATGAGGATTTTTTTTTTTTTTTTTTTACAAGCGGAGCAGCCAGTGAAGAGACTCTAGAACTCCACAGTGTCAGTGCATTGTCTGTTCAGGGTTTAATTTTATTTCCTGTTTTCTTATACATTTTCAGTGATTGTTATTGTACATGATTGACTCTTTTCCGCATGAATTTGTGACCTCTGTGCCACGATGGGCATATGCCCCATCATTTGTGTCATAAGCAGCCCGGCAGGGGTGAAGTGAAGACCCAAACGCTGGACTGTGAGTTGTAAAGACGTTTAATAACAAAAACACAAAAATCCAAACAAGAGACAAAACTTACAGGCAAAAGTAGCCAAGGGAAAGGCATGAGGAAACGCTGGTGCAGACATGGGGCTCACGTCTGGAGACACGAGAAAAAGCGTGGAGGATACACAGGTAACAGGGAGAAATAAGACAGGGAACTCCCGTCTGAACACTGGGAAGGACGCTGCAATGAACTGCATTGCAGCACCCTTTAAATAGGGCACAGAGGGAATAATTACAAATGATCACAGGTGTAGGTGACAGGAGCGAGGATAATCAAAAATACTGACCGCTGTGACAGTCCGTGAACTTGAGCTTAAAGAGGAAGTAAACAACACATACTGTCAAAGTAAAAGCACAGACCGGGATGAATGAAAATCAAGATAAGGAGGAGAGAATGATGATAACTCACCAAGGTGAGGACAAGAGAAAATACAAAACCAAGAGATACTAATAATATAATATTCATGAACACCAATAATAAGAAAAGAAGTGAGGGCAAAAATGAAGGTAGACTCATGTCCAAAAAAGGCAGACAACATTTATAATATAAAACTAGATGGACATGGATGCATAATATAAACTAGAAAAGCACTCGGAGAGCGCAGACCTCCGCCAAGCGCCACAGTTCCCCCCATACAGTGTTTATGTGTACGTTTTCAGATTCCTTGACCATGAAAACATATGACTAGCAATTGGATTGAGAATGATAGGATTAGTGGTTCAGTAGTTATTCACGAAAATGGCATTTTCCGTAATGGCGGTTTTCTTCTGGACGGTGATCCGGATGACCACCAAAATACAGTGTTTGTGTATACGTTTTCAGATTCCTTGACCATGAAAACATATGACTAGCAATTGGATTGACAATGATAGGATTAGTGGTTCAGTAGTTATTAACGAAAATGGCATTTTCCATAATGGGGGTTTTCTTCTGGACGGTGATCCGGATCACCACCAAAATCTAGTCATCTGTAGGATACCCCATTTCTGACAATCTGTGAAAATTTCATGAAAATCAGTCAATAACTTTTTGAGTTATCTTGCTAACAAACAAACAAACAGACAGACAGACAGACAGACAGACAAACCAACGCCGATGAAAACATAACCTCCTTGGCGGAGGTAATGACAAAATAATAATACTAAACTAAGAACAGAAACTTTCCTAAAAAGAAACAAATGGCAAACTCAAGTAACATAATACATCCAAAACCAAACACGAAGTCAAAAATAAAACTGAGGTGAGGAAAATACAGAAATATAATCAGAACAAACTGAAAGCATGAGCACGGTGCTCCCCCCATGCTCAGCAACATGACAATTTGTGTTTTTGAATTCTGTTACCTCAGACTTTTATTATTACCTTAGCCAAGGACGTTATGTTTTTGCCAGAGTTAGTTAGGAAAGGTGTGTAATGGCAAGGGGAACAGAGGATTAGATTTTGGTGATGATCTGAGAGTGCATACCTCCACCAACGACCTTGATTGTGCAGCAGAATTACACAAAAACTACTGGATGGATTTGGATGAAATTTTCACTAGAGGTACTTCTTGGGCTAGATACAAACCCATTACACTTTGGTGATGATCTGAGAATGCATACCCCAGCCAAGGATCTTATTTCTCACAGTGTGTCAGCAGCAATACTCCAGAACTAATGGACAGACATTGTTGCAATTTTCACAAGAAGTGGCTCAAGGCCTACATTTTGGTGATGATCCAAGAACGCATACCTCTGCCAAAGGTTCTTATCTTCTCAAAGAGTGTTAGCAAGAATACTCCAGAGCTACTGGATGGATTTGGATGAAATTATGCCAAAGGTGGTCCTTCGCATAGAGAGGAACCCATAACATTTTGAAGATGAGCCGAGAATGCATACCTCCACCAAGGCTCTTATCTTCTCACAGTGTGTTAAGATAAGATAAGCCTTTATTAGTCCCACAATGGGGAAATTCCAGGATTGCAACAGCACAGGGATAGCAACACTCAGAGCAATAATTAAGAAGATACGGAAGATATAAATAAGAGCAGTGGATATACATACATACACATCAATATATAAATATATATACAATGTGCGGAGCATTGTAGCAAGATGGAATAAACAGCATAACCGTCTACTTAGTTATCCTACAAAGTATGAATATGTACCCATACATATTGTCACCCTCCGTAGCGACCGATACTGCCCTAGTTGTATATACTGGAGGGGACCATTGTGTAAGTCTGTTGCGTCTTTTGCATTCAATACTATTAGGTCGTCACGTTTTTTTGCTATCTCTGCGAGCAGCCCTGCTTAGGTTATACAGTCTGACTGCCGTAGGTAGGAAGGACCTGCGAAACCTGTTAGCAAGAATACTCCAAAAGTACTGGATAGACTTTGATGCAATTTTCACCAGAAGCGGCTCATGGTCTACACACAAACCCATTACATTTTGGAGGTAATCTATGAGGAACAGAAGGAGCTTTGGCAGAGGTATGCGCTCTCTGAGTGCTTTGTTAATTCCTTATCTTCTGCTCTTGTTTGGTTTAAGTTTAGTTCAATATTGTTTTATTTTTGAAGTTCTTCCTGTTTTGTTCCTGCTTCTGATTAGGGGTGTCCAATATCAAATCATTTACGATAACACTGGTACAAGTTTTGATACAGGTGTGAAGATGAATATCATGATATTTGGGGTTTCCTAGCGGATGATGTCATGCTGTTACGCTGCTGATGGAAGTTACGTCTTATATAAAACTGGCAAAACAAAGATGGCACAGGAAGCTGTGTCGAGTTGTGTTGAAATGTTTTAGTTAGAAGGCAGTTTCACATTGCTGCCATGTTAAAAAAACAAAAAAAAACTAAACAGTGCAGCAATGCAAATAATCTGATCACATTTTTGCACACATACAATACGTTAACAACACCGCTTGTCCTGGAGCGTCGCTGACATCTGAAATATCCCGAGTTTTATTTTCATTCCATTTTGGTTGTTTAAGCTTGATTTTATTCAACCACCTGAACAAAAACAAACAAAAAAAAGCAACCATCCCTTCAGTGCAACAAGAACCAAAAAGTCTCAGGAGATGCCCGTGCAACTGAGACAGCTGATGCAGGTAAGCTTATTTAGCATAAAACCCCAACTACGAAAGTGTGTTTACAATGTGGCTGTTTTCTTGTAATATTTGATACAGAATAAAAATAAATGAAACTAAATCTGAGCTACTGTTTATAAACTGGAGAAAAAAGAGAGTTTTTGTTTTGTTTTTACTTAATATCTTAAAGGTAAATAACGCTGGCCTGTGAAACTGTTCTTTATAAATTAAAAAGAAAAAAACAAATGTGTGATATTGTGAACAATATCATCATTGTGAAAATTTGCAAAAATGTTGTGTGTGCTGTGGTATTCATCTCAGACTGGAAGGAAGGGAGATGCAGTAATTTCCTCTGACGGAAGAGCATGGGGATTAAGGGGCTGGGGGACAAAAGGGACCGTGATGCGAGAATGAATTGTGATGCAGGACCTCATGCAGCAGGGGCGTGTGAGTGTGGTAATATAAAAGAGAGCCCCTGCTACAGAATGTAAAGTTTTCTGATTCTGAGAGATGTGAGAGAGGGAATAAAGTTCATCTGCTCTGAATGCTTGGCCTGGTCATTCCTCTCTCCACAATATAATTTTTAGACCATGTTGCCCACCCCTACTCCTGATTTTCATTTACTGCTGTTTATTTTAGGTTTTGTTCTGTGGTTAATTTGGTGTTTTGGTGAATGACCTTTCCTTAGTTTATTCTACGTTTAGTTAGGGTTTGTCCCTTGTGTATCTGGTGGTCGTGTCTTCCTCCATGTGTCTTCCCTTTGGGTTCTCCGTCTCCCTCCTTAGTGTTATTCCCATCACCTCCCCGATTGTCCTCACCTCTTTCCCATCCCTTGATTGTCTCCTTACCTTTTATATTATATCATATTTTTGTCACCTTGGTGTGGTGCTCTTACAATGCCTCCCCGTTTCTACTGTGGACTGTCTCCATGTTCTCGCTCCTCATCCCTTGCCCAGTTAGTCCATCCATCTTCTACTGCTTTTCCGGAGGTCCGAGTCGCGGAGGCAGCAGTTCAAGCAGAGAAGCCCAGACTTCCCTCTCCCCCGCCACCTGCTCCAGCAATTCAGAGAGGATACCAAGGCGTTCCCAGACTAGCTGGGAGACATAGTCTCTCCACCGAGTCCTGGGTCTGCCCCGGGGTCTCCTCCCAGTGGGACGTGCCTGAAAGCACGTCCCACTGGAGCTTAGAACTGAGCTTAGAACTAAGCTTAGAACTGAGCT
This sequence comes from Pholidichthys leucotaenia, assembly GCA_020510985.1. Taxonomy (NCBI): domain Eukaryota; kingdom Metazoa; phylum Chordata; class Actinopteri; order Cichliformes; family Pholidichthyidae; genus Pholidichthys; species Pholidichthys leucotaenia. Next base: position 325,471,999 of record CM035840.1, on the reverse strand, counting down.
TAGTTCTAAGGCAAAGCTGTCGATTTACCAGTCAATCTACGTTCCTACTCTCACCTATGGTCACGAGCTTTGGGTAATGACCGAAAGAACGAGATCGCGGATACAAGCGGCTGAAATGAGCTTTCTCCGTAGGATTGCTGGACTCGCCCTCAGAGATAGGATGAGGAGCTCAGTCATCCGGGAGAGGCTCAGAGTAGAACTGCTGCTCCTCCACATTGAAAGGAGTCAGTTGAGGTGGTATGGGCATCTGATTAGGATGCCTCCTGGACGTCTCCCACTTGAGGTGTTTCAGGCACGTCCCACTGGGAGGAGACCCCGGGGCAGACCCAGGACTCGGTGGAGAGACTATGTCTCCCAGCTAGTCTGGGAACGCCTTGGTATCCCCTCTGAAGAGCTGGAGCAGGTGGCTGGGGAGAGGGAAGTCTGGGCTTCTCTGCTTGAACTGCTGCCTCCGCGACCCGGACCTCCGGAAAAGCGGTAGAAGATGGATGGATGGATGGATGGAACATAGCTCCTGGGATCACTGGGGCACGCAACCTCCCCCACCACGATAAGGTGACGATCCATGAGGGGGGCCCAGTTAGTATTATTGAACTTTGAAGAGAGAGTTCAACAGGGTATGAAACCGTTAAGAGGTACCCGCGGACAGTGTGAGGCTGGTGGCGGCCCCTGTCGCGCCGGGGTACGGTCTTCTCGGAGTCGGGTTGTTTGGGAATGCAGCCCAAAGCGGGTGGTAAACTCCATCGCAGGGGTGTCAAACTCATTCCATGGAGGGCCAAGACCCTGCAGGTTTTACTTCCACCCAGTGTCTTCAGCAGGTGTTTTCACTGATCAGCAATCAGTGGGAAGAAATTCAGTGAACTTACCTGTTGAAGACACTGGGTGGAGGTAAAACCTGCAGGGTCTTGGCCCTCCATGGAGTGAGTTTGACACCTGTGATCTAAGGCTAAATACCGGCACGAGACCTATAGAGGACAAGTACCTTGAGGGAAAAGTTGCCCAGTTAGTATTTTAGTTTATTGTTTTCTGGTCCTTGCCCTGTCTATTCTCAGCCTTCCTCAGTGTTAATTGTAGTGTTTTATTTTTCCAGCCTATGTACCATGGTTTTGTTTTATAGTAGTATTTCAATGTTTGTTTTTTTTTAGTCTCCGGCCATCATGCCTTGGCTTCCTCTTAACTGTGTATGCCGCGAAACTGTGACATAACCCCTAGTGGTCAAGAGTGGTAAGGATTTTTTTCAAGAAAATATTCAGTTCAGATGTCATAGATTTACAAAGCTATAACTTGAAAGTGGTAAGAGATAATGGCTTACTGTCAATTAAAAAGATGTAGAATATGATCTAAAGTTTCAGATAGGAGTAAATTTGCACATCTAATTTGCATACAAACAAACAAAGACATTCATCACTTACCACTGGCAAGGTGGCGTCCTTTTGCAGCATTCTGGTCGTTATTTTGTCCTCTCCCAGTCATTTAGCTTTCTCTCCTACATCCAAAAACTGTTAATGACTATTAGACCTTAATTTCGCTTTTATTCCGCAGCAGTTTATCTTATATGATGACATGCAACTGGCGATTGTTCTACAGTCATATGGCGCTCCGGGCACTGGCAGGTGAAATCACAGAGCTTAGCACTCCCTGTGTTTGGGAAACGGGTCCTGACCATCATTTGTGCCTATGCACCAAATGATGTTTCAGAGTACCCACCCTTTTTGGAGTCTGTGACTGGGGTGCTGGAGGGTGCTCCTCCTGGAGACTCCATTGTCCTACTGGGGGACTTCAATGTATCTTGGGGTCTTGTTCACGAGTGAGGGGAAAATGGAGCGAGAGATCGACAGACGGATTGGAGCAGCATCTGCAGTGATGCGGACGTTGTACCGGTCTGTTGTGGTGAAGAGGGAGCTTAGTTCTAAGGCAAAGCTGTCGATTTACCAGTCAATCTACGTTCCTACTCTCACCTATGGTCACGAGCTTTGGGTAATGACCGAAAGAACGAGATCGCGGATACAAGCGGCTGAAATGAGCTTTCTCCGTAGGATTGCTGGACTCACCCTCAGAGATAGGGTGAGGAGCTCAGTCATCCGGGAGAGGCTCAGAGTAGAACCGCTGCTCCTCCACATTGAAAGGAGTCAGTTGAGGTGGTATGGGCATCTGATTAGGATGCCTCCTGGACGTCTCCCACTTGAGGTGTTTCAGGCACGTCCCACTGGGAGGAGACCCCGGGGCAGACCCAGGACTCGGTGGAGAGACTATGTCTCCCAGCTAGTCTGGGAACGCCTTGGTATCCCCTCTGAAGAGCTGGAGCAGGTGGCTGGGGAGAGGGAAGTCTGGGCTTCTCTGCTTGAACTGCTGCCTCCGCGACCCGGACCTCCGGAAAAGCGGTAGAAGATGGATGGATGGATGGATGGAACATAGCTCCTGGGATCACTGGGGCACGCAACCTCCCCCACCACGATAAGGTGACGATCCATGAGGGGGGCCCAGTTAGTATTATTGAACTTTGAAGAGAGAGTTCAACAGGGTATGAAACCATTAAGAGGTACCCGCGGACAGTGTGAGGCTGGTGGCGGCCCCTGTCGCGCCGGGGTACGGTCTTCTCGGAGTCGGGTTGTTTGGGAATGCAGCCCAAAGCGGGTGGTAAACTCCATCGCAGGGGTGTCAAACTCATTCCATGGAGGGCCAAGACCCTGCAGGTTTTACTTCCACCCAGTGTCTTCAGCAGGTGTTTTCACTGATCAGCAATCAGTGGGAAGAAATTCAGTGAACTTACCTGTTGAAGACACTGGGTGGAGGTAAAACCTGCAGGGTCTTGGCCCTCCATGGAGTGAGTTTGACACCTGTGATCTAAGGCTAAATACCGGCACGAGACCTATAGAGGACAAGTACCTTGAGGGAAAAGTTGCCCAGTTAGTATTTTAGTTTATTGTTTTCTGGTCCTTGCCCTGTCTATTCTCAGCCTTCCTCAGTGTTAATTGTAGTGTTTTATTTTTCCAGCCTATGTACCATGGTTTTGTTTTATAGTAGTATTTCAATGTTTGTTTTTTTTTAGTCTCCGGCCATCATGCCTTGGCTTCCTCTTAACTGTGTATGCCGCGAAACTGTGACATAACCCCTAGTGGTCAAGAGTGGTAAGGATTTTTTTCAAGAAAATATTCAGTTCAGATGTCATAGATTTACAAAGCTATAACTTGAAAGTGGTAAGAGATAATGGCTTACTGTCAATTAAAAAGATGTAGAATATGATCTAAAGTTTCAGATAGGAGTAAATTTGCACATCTAATTTGCATACAAACAAACAAAGACATTCATCACTTACCACTGGCAAGGTGGCGTCCTTTTGCAGCATTCTGGTCGTTATTTTGTCCTCTCCCAGTCATTTAGCTTTCTCTCCTACATCCAAAAACTGTTAATGACTATTAGACCTTAATTTCGCTTTTATTCCGCAGCAGTTTATCTTATATGATGACATGCAACTGGCGATTGTTCTACAGTCATATGGCGCTCCGGGCACTGGCAGGTGAAATCACAGAGCTTAGCACTCCCTGTGTTTTAAGACAATGTAAACATCTACCTTCATAAGCTAAATAATCTGTTTTTAGAATCGTATTTGGCAAATTCGGGACCAGATCCTCCGAATTTGCTCCTCCGTCTGCAATCGTGTATGTCCACAACGATGGGTACCATTCATTTTGTTTTGTAACCTCAAAGAAGAAGAAGAAGAAGAAGAAGAAGAAGAAGAAGAAGAAGAAGAAGAAGAAGAAGAAGAAGAGGAAGAAGAAGAAGAAGAAGAAGAAGAAGAAGAAGAAGAAGAAGAAGAAGAAGAAGAAGAAGAAGAAGAAGAAGAAGAAGAAGGATTTCTTCCTCTTTGGTGTATTACGTGACATCCATGAGTCCTCCAACCCGTGTCTGCCACCTTGTGAACTGACATGATCAGTACAAATCCTCAGTCCAGTTGGGGAGTTGTTTTATGAAAATATTTAGACAGGTTCGTGAGGAGTCGGCGCATATGAAAGAAAGTGATTCACACTGAGACAAGTGATTCACACTGAGACATGGCTGCTAGAATAAGCTGTATCTCTTTATTCCCCACAGACCATATCTCCATACACAAAAGAGAAATCATTGCATGTCACACATTTCCTTCACACAAGGATCAATGCATTTCATGTCATTTCACAAGCTCTTACCGTTTGATACAGGTGACCGGGAGCCCACAGCCAGGAAGAGTGTGATTTTTCCCTTAGCCGGACGTTCTGCGCAAAACTCACGGCAGACTCCCCGTATTAAGGAAAAGCCCCTGTTTTTAAAGGAAGGCTAGGTACAGAACAGAGTGGCCATCTCTGCTCCGAGCAAGCCCCCCCCCCCCCCATCATAGAATTGCGTGGGGAGCAGGAAGGGCCAGTTTTCTGCTCCCAGGCAATTCAACTCTGCCCGGTTCCCAAAACATACTGTGAACTGAACACCTGCTACATTTCACACACACACATGAGGAATAAAGGTCACGCCTTTGTTTCATAAGCATGCAACAGTGATTTAAGGAGTGAGAAACTTGCTGTGCTAAGGAAAACAGTTTCTAGAAACAGGTCATATTGTCCAGGTCATGGTGTGCCTTAAGATAAATTCATCATGGGAAGAGAACTGGATTGTTAAAACATAAAAACAACTGAGAAACAAATCAGGGCACACATTAAAAACACATTTATATTACATTCCACCCTTTGACCTTATTTGTGATCAGTTGGTAAAGATAATTGCTTTCTTCCCCAACTAAGTGCTTTCTTCTCCAACTGAAAAACAAATCAGGGCACACATTAAAAATATTTATATCACATTTTCCACCCTTTGACCTTATTTGTTCTATCAGTTGGTGAAGAACATTGGGTAATTACTGTCTTCTTGGGGAATACTTTCTTCCTCATAAGGTATGCCGACATGATTATGGTGAGATAATTCCACCCAATTGATGTCCCAAATGCATGTTACAACATACCACAATAGTTCATTTCTCGTAGTAAATTGTCTATTGTAGTAACTCCATTCATTACTCAAGCCCACGGCATAATCATAACATATCCAGTGACCAGGAGGGTCAGCACTCACCTCTACTTTGCAAGATATGGTACCATACCCTCCATCTCGAAAAATGACTGTGATTTTCATATTGCTTGAGAATTATATATTCTTTTACTTAGAATTTGTTTTACTCTTCTAATATAGCAGAAAGCACTGAAATTGCATATTGTTAAGACAGATAGAACAGCAATTAATATAGCTAGGGGAGGCACCAGTGTTTTGCGAGCAGTGACTGACATGCCTGAGAATATATCCCACCAGTGATGAGCAGAAACTTGCTCTATCTGATGAGCTGCATGCAATACCTTTCCTTGGGCCACCACAGTGGATATCACTGCAGCACGCACATTAGACATATGATCACCAATGAGCTTTTGTATCTCCGTGGATCCATTCAGTGCGCCTCTGAATCGATCCAGGGACACCTGACATGGAACTTCCAGCACCCGCCATTGCAGGGCGGTCAGGTGAGCCTCACTGGAAAAGTTGGTAAGACGATATGTCCGATTATGCCATTGCCACATGTGAACACCATGCAGACACCCAGTGAAAGGTACCCTAGGCAACATTGGATGGAAATTTAAGGTGGCTACACATAGAGTATGGGGCCCTATTTGCCACATCATGTCACGAGGTTTTTCTATTCTCCATTCACATAGTGCCTCTGTCATGGTTAAGCATGGTTCAGTATATATTTCTCGACTTAGGCATGCATATCCTTGGTCAGTCAAATCACATTCTGATAAATCATATGTATTATTTTGCCCTGGATCAAACCATCCCCCTTTTAATTGAATAAACCAAAATGCCGTGGCAGTAATTACTGGTAACACATGATATTTGCACACGTCAACAGCTTTTGTGACATTTAATTGAGTCCATTGCCCGCTACACATCGTGCTATTGCAGATAGTTTTTTCAGGATGCGGAATTAACCACCATTCTTCAGTGATGTTCCACACTTCTCGCCATTGTCGAGCGTGATTGGTAGTGACAATGCGAGTGAAACGTTCCAACTGCGTGCGGATATCCAAAACTTGCATGTTGCACACAGTCCAATTGAAAGCGCGAGTGATGTTCGTCATCAATTCACTCGTAGCATTCCACATGGTCAAATCCCGATTCAGACGTTTTTGAAACAGATTGGCGGCCTCCATTTGAGGCCCCTCCACCGTAGGCATCCAAAACCCAACTTGTTGAATGCCTAAAGACGTTTGATGTCCAGTATCTGCCAACATTGATCTGGTTACCTCGTTGTTAATGGTGTTGGAGATTCCCAAAACTGTGCCAAATCCTCCCAGCAACGTGTCATACCATGCTCTCTTCTTCTTGGTTGAACATTTGGGAATGGGTGGTATCCTTACCATCCAATTGACGGTGACATGGCTGGTTTGTGTGGCCACCGTTGTACAGGTCGATAGTATGGGTGCCAGGTTCGTTGGGGATATATGCTTCGGGTTTTTGTCGACCACTACAATAGGGTACACAAAGGGGATTTGTCGCCCCTTTATGACTGTTCCATTCACCAAATACACTTCTTTATCTCCTGTTATATTGATGGATAGCTTTGTACCATTTAAGGTAGTGTCACATTTCAGTAAGTCATTAGTCGCTTTGGCCACGCATATGGTTACATTGGCAGTTAAGTTCAGCATGCACCCCTTCTCCACCGCAGGCACATTATATTGATTTTTGACACATTTGGGGCATATGTAGATAGGACAGTGGCTGGTTAAGTTCAGTATCTTGCACTTTTGGTTTGATAAACAATAGAAACCGTCTTGACTCCGATTGGTACCGATTCGACTTTCCCTCCACTCCAACGAAATAGATTGGTCCAGCTCAAACATTTCTTGGCCTGGTGTGGCGTGGATCTGGATCCAGCAACCGGCGATGCTCATCCACAGGATCACAACGAGGGCAGGGCGGCACATGTCCCAGCAGACGACATAGCCATGTCCTCGGTGCTTGTGGGGGTGTTGAAGAAGACCCATGACGTGGCGGGTGTCCAATCACCAGTCTCCCCCCGAACATTCCTGCAAAGCAAGCACATACTTAGGAGAAGAGAAAGCACAGAATTAGTTCTCCCTTAGATAACATTTTGATACTGGTACATTTATCCAGGTTTCCTCTCCTGGATACAAAATGGTCACCACCTGATCCGTCCCTTGAGCTATGATCTCAGCCGGGCGGGGAGGGCCATTTTCTTGCCTCACCCATACTTTGGCCCCAGATTTATCTGTGGAACCAAAGCCTTTTTCGCCCCTTTGCGTCATCACAGCCGGCTTAGCAATCTCTTCAGGGTCAGTCATTAGACATGGTATAATGACTAATTGGGCCACTTCATCCCCCTTATTCAGGGTTATGGGCTCTGATCCCAGTACGTAGCACACCACTCCCAATTCCCCTTGATAATCACTGTCAATCACACCTGCCAGAGTCGTTAAACCTTTTAGGGATGATCCAGACTTTGGCAATATGTGACCATACATTCCATTCGGACATTGCAACCCTAGCCCTGTTTTTACCACAGTAGGTGTTCCTGGTACTAAGGTGAGGGTTTCCATAGCTCTTAAATCTAATCCAGCCGAGCCCTTTGTCGCTCGCACTGGTAGTGTTGCTTCTGGGTTAATCTTCCACATTTTAATAATTTGTCCTTCAGAATGTTCAAGATTGACAGTGATCATTCGGTTCAGTGGTGTTGTACCAGGTGCAATGGGTCTATTGTTTAGCTGTTTCAGCGCTTGTGGTAAGCGTTTTTTCCACCCTTCCAAACTATTGTTTATCCCTCCTTTTTTCAAGGTGGCTTTCAACAACCCATTCATTCTCTCAATTAAACCCGCAGCTTGGGGATGATATGGAACGTGATAGATCCATTCCACATGATTATGTTTGGCCCAATCTTTCACCAGGTTTCCGGTGAAATGGGTCCCGTTGTCAGTTTGAATTTGTACAGGTAACCCATAGAATCTTTCAATTAGTTCCACACAGGCCAGCGTGGCCTTCTGATTAGCCACTTTGGCTGGGTGTGCCACTACCACACCCGAAAATGTATCCACAGCCGTGCATACATATTTACACCGTTGTGACTCTGGAAGAGGACCAATAAAATCCATTTGCCAGATTTGTCCTGGGCTCTTTCCCCTTTGTATATGTCCAGTGAGATGTTGTGGGACACCTCTTCTGTGATGCTGACAGGCCTCACACTGTTCAATGGCTGTTTTTACATCATCAGTTTTTAAATCAATGCCTCTATCCCTGGCCCATTGGGTGGTAGCTTGAATTCCCCAATGTCCACTCTTTTCATGGGCCCACCGGGCCAAATCCACAGTGGATTGCCTTTCCACTGACATTGCTCTGACCACTCCATCAATGTAACGATTGTGGAGGGCTTCTGAGTCCATATTTTGGGTATGGGCATCGACATGGGTGACATGGATAGTGACCCCTTGGACCTTTTGCCAGATTTCCTCCCACAACTCTTTACCCCACACCTCTTTCTTTTGAATCCACCATTGATTGGACTGCCATGTAGGCATCCATGTGGTTAACCCATTAACCACTGACCAGGAGTCAGAGTAGATATATGCTCCTGACACACCCACATGTTGTATCACCATGTGCACGGCCTTCAACTCGGCCCATTGGCTGCTTTTTCCCTCACCCATTTCTTCCAAAATTTGCCCCAGATGAGGGTTGAAAGCCCCGGCTTTCCACCTTCGTTTTCCCGCTACCCACTGAGAAGAGCCATCCACAAACCACGCCCTGCTCTTTTGCTCGTCTGTGAGTTCATCATAGCGGGGCCCTGTTAACACAGGAGATTCTTGCAGCTGTTCAACTTCAAAACAAGACTCATCTGCCTCTGGGACATCAGCAACTTGTTCATGCAAGACCGAAACTCCTTTTTGTCCAGATTTCACTCTTTCAGACACGTACCATTTCCACTTAATGATGCTACTCTCCTGGGCGGTACCTATCCGATGTGTGGTGGGGTCACTCATTACCCACGTCAGAATAGGTATCAATGGCCTCATGAGCACCTCATGCCCTGCAGTTAATGCCTCTGTTTCCACCAAGCTCCAATAACACGCCAATAATTGTTTTTCAAAGGGCGTGTAACGAATTCCTGCACTCGGCAGCTTCCTTGACCAGAAACCCAAAGGTTTCCGTTGTTTGCCTTGTTTTTGCCATAAGCTCCAATTTGCATAATCATTCCGGGCCGACACCTGCAACTCAACCGGACCAGATTGCAGTTTTCCTAATGATAGAGCTTGCTGTATGGCCTCTTTGGCCATGTCAAAAGCCACTTGCTGTTTTTCTGTCCATTCAAACTGCTCTTTTTTCCTTGTCACTTGATATAAAGGCTGCAAAATTTGCCCCAAATGAGGAATGTGACTCCTCCAATATCCAAACAGCCCAATAAACCGCTGCACATCCTTTTTGGTGTGCGGGGTGGCAAAAGCCATTATCTTTTCTCGGGCTTTGTCTGTGATTTCTCTTTCTCCCTTATTCCAGCAGATTCCCAGAAATTTCACCCTCTGGGAGGGTCCCTGCACCTTTGCTGGATTAATCTCCCAACCGTGACTTTTCATGTGCTGGATCAGCCGATCCAGTATCTGCTGGACTTCTTTTTCAGAGGTCCCTTGTACCATGATGTCATCAATATAATGGGATATCAACACCCCAGGGGGCATTGTTAGCCCGTCCAGATTCTCTGCCACCGTCCGGTGACAGATAGTAGGACTATGGAGATAGCCCTGTGGGAGTCTAGTAAACGTATACTGTCGTCCCTCCCAAGTAAACGCAAACTGCTCCTGCCTATCTTCTGGGATTGGAATCGTAAAAAAGGCATTAGCCAGATCAATCACCCCATACCATATTCCCGGATGATGCTGCACCCGGTCAATTATGGTGGGAGAATCAGGTACTGCCGCTGTCAATGGAGGAGTGTGTTTGTTTAGTTCCCGATAATCAACCGTCATTCGCCAGGAGCCGTCAGACTTTTGGACTGGCCAAATGGGGTTGTTCCACGCGGTGGTACATGTTCTCAACACTCCAGCCTCCACATAATCTTTTATGGTAGCAGTAATCTCATCATGTCCTCCAGGGACTCGATACTGCTTCATGTTCACCATCTTATTTGCCAATGGAATGGGAAAAGGTTCCATATGTACCTTCCCCACAGTGACTGCTTTATTCCAAATCCATTAAAAACTGGGTCAAACTGTCCTCTTTGTTTAAATTTAAAGCATTTGAGTCACTGTTGAATCCTATTGTTTCTATATTTCCTTTATGCAACCCAGCATCTCCCAAGCCTTGTGAGGCAGGCACCCCCGCCTCTTGCATTCTTCACTTGAGCTGAGCAAAAATTCACACTTCTGTTTTTTTCTAAAGGCCAACTCTGCCTCTCCCCCGCCCCTGAGGCAAAAGGAGAGAGAGAGGGAGAGAGAACTTCCCGCGCCCGCCCCCTTTGGGAGAGCGAGGAACAGAGGGAGAGAGAGAGAGAGAGAGAGAGAGAGAGAAGAGCACTAGAGCACTATACCTCACCCGCCCCCTTTGGGAGAGCGAGGAACAGAGAAAGACAGGGAGCGCTGTTCGCCCCTCCCCTTGCTGATGGGAGAGAGAGGACAGCAGCTCACACAATACCACATCCGCCGCTGAATACCACTCAGCGGAGCTTTCGGGGCAACCTCGATACCCCGTAGACACGCAGACACCACCGAAGGGGACCCGTCCCCAACCAAATCCCCCCATGGCTCTGGGCGTCCGCCCCCACTTGTTAAGCATACACCAACTTGTCCCCATAAACCATTCCAGCCTGGGACAACAGCACAATCATCAGCACAACAGCTGGGAGAGCCCCCAGCTACACTCTGTTTAATTTTTTTCTTAAACATGACTTTCCTATGCACAGCTCCTCTTTAACCTCTGTTAATTTTCCTTCCGAATCCTGTTTGTGACGCCAAAATGTTTTATGAAAATATTTAGACAGGTTCGTGAGGAGTCGGCGCATATGAAAGAAAGTGATTCACACTGAGACAAGTGATTCACACTGAGACATGGCTGCTAGAATAAGCTGTATCTCTTTATTCCCCACAGACCATATCTCCATACACAAAAGAGAAATCATTGCATGTCACACATTTCCTTCACACAAGGATCAATGCATTTCATGTCATTTCACAAGCTCTTACCGTTTGATACAGGTGACCGGGAGCCCACAGCCAGGAAGAGCGTGATTTTTCCCTTAGCCGGACGTTCTGCGCAAAACTCACGGCAGACTCCCCGTATTAAGGAAAAGCCCCTGTTTTTAAAGAAAGGCTAGGTACAGAACAGAGTGGCCATCTCTGCTCCGAGCAAGCCCCCCCCCCCCATCATAGAATTGCGTGGGGAGCAGGAAGGGCCAGTTTTCTGCTCCCAGGCAATTCAACTCTGCCCGGTTCCCAAAACATACTGTGAACTGAACACCTGCTACATTTCACACACACACATGAGGAATAAAGGTCACGCCTTTGTTTCATAAGCATGCAACAGTGATTTAAGGAGTGAGAAACTTGCTGTGCTAAGGAAAACAGTTTCTAGAAACAGGTCATATTGTCCAGGTCATGGTGTGCCTTAAGATAAATTCATCATGGGAAGAGAACTGGATTGTTAAAACATAAAAACAACTGAGAAACAAATCAGGGCACACATTAAAAACACATTTATATTACAGGAGTGTTTGGCACATTATATCAGTTGAAAGGCACAGCGCCGCGCTCTGCCACTAGGGGCACAAGAAATCACACTGGTTAAGGGTTAATTAATTCATTACTTTTCCTAACTCCTGCCTGCAGCTGGGTCCTTCCTCTTTGCCTTCTTCTGAGATCATGACATTTTGTCTTATTATAAATTCACGTTTTTGATTCATGTATTTTTGCCCTTGTTTGGTGCAAGTCTATTTAACACAAAATTGGACCAAAACTTAAATTTATATTTTACTTCTAAATTTTTTGTGGGATGTTAAATTCTTAAAATACATACAACTTCAGAAATCTTTTTTGTGTGGTCTAAGCCTTAAACGTTTGTTGCATTGTTAAGGGCCTGTTGGCTGGATCTGGTTCTTTGTGTATCTTCATTGTACAACAATTTGTAGTAAAGAATACAGTATACAAGTCCAGAAAATATGAATCCTGTCAAAAAAGCAGCTAGCAGCACTGAATTGAATGTTTAAAGAGTTGTTTACAGGGACATTAAAATTCTTCACACTCTGTCCCATTTTGCAAAACAAATGAAGCACTGTGGGAGTTTAGCTCCGAGAACACAATAGAGTTGAACAGTGCCTTAACCTTTGGAGCAGCAGACCTTGATAACAACTTAGTAAAAGTTTTTATTCAATATGTAGAAAATAAATAGAGGTGAGCTGCAAACAATGAACTGAATAGCAGAAATGTAATTATTGCAAATAGGCATGATGTAGAGAAGTAGCTTGATACAAAAGGAAAAACATGAAGGGTGATTTAGCTAGAGATTGCAAGTAATACAGATCTATAATTCATGCTCATGTCTTTGGAGATTGGACTGGGATAAATAATAATTTGATGACACTTTAGCTACAACATAAAATACAAATTGGATATAATAAAAGAAAAATCAACATACTGTAGTTTTTCAGGCAGCGCACAGTCCCACACTCTCACTCCCACTCTATGCTGATTACTCATCTGATCTGCTGCGGATGCTCTAATCATCTCACTTGTGCTTCAACAGTCTATGCCCTTTAAAAAGAAGTTTTATACTCACTCTCACTGTGGCTCTGTTGGACTACCTACCTTGTCACAGCAGCTGAACTCTGGGTTCCTACCTGAGTGTGCTTGCCTGCTCAAATTGTGCCTGTACCCTCACCTTCCCCCAGCGTAAGCTATTTATTCATCCTAGCCATCTCTTGATCACCAGGACGCAACCTGGAACCTACATGTGGCAGACCTGGAACCCCTCTCCCTGGTGGACTACTGACTCCCTAGGGTCACCGTCTTGAGCAAGATTCAATCATATTACTCACCTTCAGTCCCTTGGCCTGGGGCAATCTCTCCTACCTCCAGACCCCTCCATACCTACTGGGAGCTGGTCACCCTCTCCACCTGTTCGGAGAAAAGGAAAGGCAACCTACCTCTACCATTACTCACCATTCCTACCAGCGCCTGTAAAAGTAAGCAGCCATTTCCTACCTTTAGTCCATGCTCATAAAACTGCCATACTTACCATCTCTTTTTCTGTCTCCACAAGGTTACCAGCACTGGCCACCTTTGTTGTAAGTCATCTTTGTGTTCCTTGTTTCCTTTCTGTGTCTGCAACCGGATCCAATCATAGTACAAACATGTCACATACAAAAAAGCATGTTTATTAAACTCTACATTCCCAGTTCAAGGATGAGTCTTAGATTTTTCTTTGCCAAGAGTAAAAAAATCAAAACGTAAATAACAGGAGCACAGATGTGATTTTTCATGCATGCATTTCTGTCTGTGCTCAGAAAGCCAATATACGTAATAAGTGAGCAATATCAGTCACAGCCAAAATCTTTGTTTCACATTATTTTCCTGCTGCAGGTGTGTTTGATTTCTATTTGTTCAATTTACACTCCATCTTGTTTGCTGAAATTTGACTTCAACTTTATTCCTTTCACATTTTCTGCTTTCCTGATGAGCTCTTTTCATTTTACAACTTGATTGTTTATCTCCATTTTGCATGCCGTTTCTTGGGCTTTAATATTTTTTGTTTGTTAGTAGCCAGAAGTCTCGTCTCGGGAAATTAGAACAATCACACATCGCCTGGTGCAGGGACTCTTTTCTTCTGTTTCATAATGACACAGCTGCCAGATATGTTGCCCCTCATTGCTAATATTTACTGCAACACAGTGTCCAACAGCTACTGAAAGGACTAATTGGAAACATGAGACAGTTTTCTCCCAGCAACAAGCAACAGCAGGGGACCACTGAGCTCTTTCAAATCCCTCCTGTTTCTGCTCAGATACTCAGATTAAAGGGCTAATTATGTTTGGGAGCGTCCGTCCGGCCGCTCCGTGCACGCTGGATCCTAGCATCCAAACACACACAGAAGTATGCGAGCAGCCACAATCTGTACCCACACAAAGTGTAGCCTCACAGACAGACTATCTACGTAATGTGATGACATAGTATACACAGAAACACAGCAGACATACCACATTGTCACATGTGTTAAAAGGATTTTATCTCTTATTACACATCCTACTGCTCATCTCAAATTCCCAGGTGTAACCTTGTTTTAGGAGAGTTTTACCATGGGGTCTGACATTTTCAGAAATAGCAGCAGGTGGCTGGTTTCAGCAAGATTACTGTGATAGAGTCTCCAGATTTAGAGTCTCCACTAAATAACACAGTGTGAGATTAAATACAAGCCACACTGTGCAACATGGATGTACTGAACTTGTTTTGTCATGCTTTCTTATGATGATCCAAACTGAATTGTCTGGTAAGATAAGGTAAGATAAGCCTTTATTAGTCCCACAAAGGGGAAATTTCAGGATTACGGCAGCATGGGAATAACTAACTAACTAACTAACCTGCACTTATATAGCGCTTTTCTAGTCACAAAGACCACTCAAAGCGCTTTCATTAATACTAACCCTCTATTCTAAGGGCCTATAGGAAACAGATATCTAGGGACAATTTTTAGAACAGCCAATTAACCTAACATGCATGTCTTTGGCATGTGGGAGGAAACCGGAGAAATCCCGGAGTAAACCCACGCAACACGGGGAGAACATGCAAACTCCACACAGATCACTGTTGGTCGGGGGCTGGGATCGAACCCACGATCCCACGATCCCCACAATCCCCCGGCCAAGGGTAAACTGTGCTGCCGCAGTGCTAACCACTGCGCCACCGTGCAACATATATATATGGCAGAACAGCCAATTCAACAACAATCCAACAGCCAACAATAGCAGAACAATAATTAATAAGCTAAGATAATAAGAACAAATGAATATACATATGTACACAGGTATATACACAGTGTGGGAGCATTGCAGCTAGATGGTATAGACAGCATTACGGTCTGTTAAGTTACCCCGCAGAATATGAATATGTACATCTCCATGTATTTAATATTTATATTGTTTTTAAAAAAATGATTGACAGTCATTTATAATAGCAGCAGGGTATTGTTGATTGATCACCAGCTCATTGGACTGTAGCAGACTGTTCGGCTATTTGGGTATCATTAGTTATGTTGGTATTCCAGTACATATATCACAAGACATGGAGAGCATTATTATTGAATATAATCCTATCTGTAATTTGGCAAAGTCATGGTGTCAAATGCAGAGTGGCCACATAGTTACAGAGTGATAATATTTCATTTATTGGTTTATTTAATGGGACAGGGCTCATCAACTACCAAAGCAATTCTGTTATTGAGCCAGATTTAGCTAGAAAGCTAATTTTCATCTGTTGTCCCTGGCCAGATGTACAATGGCAGCCTGAGAACAATATCAACAAGAAAAAAGACAAATATACAAAATAATACAGCAATTTAAAATACATACAACATAAAATAATACAAATAAATTACAATGAAATAAGTTTGCAACAGTGTATGTCCTCAAGTGTGATTGGTTTCACACAACAGTATTTGTTCTTTGACATTTTTTTTGTTTGTTTAGACCAAAGGTAAAATCTGGGCTGTCTTATGGGTTCCACATAGGTTTGACCACAGCTTTCACCTTCGTCTCATCTGTGTTTGCTTGCATAGACTTTACCTGTTGCACGGGTAAGCAGGTGAATGTTACTGAAATCTGCTTACCTGTGCTGGGACCCATAAGACAGCCCAGAGCAACCAACAGTGTGGCCCACATGGACATGCTGGCTGTGATCTTTTGTCAAATATAGCTCCATTCTGTAGAAAAGGAGACACATTACACAGCATTGTGTTTAAATTGTACTTCTCACATTATAATATACAATTGACAGTTGCTGTAAAGACTTATTATTATCATTAGATTTAACTGTTCAGCAGAATGATAATACCATGTGAAATGTCACAGTAGTTTTAAAGTGAAATATCACCACTGTTGGAATGCCTATTGTCTGATCAAATTGCTCATTCACAATTACAGCAACTGTATTATATGTTCATATTTTTAAGGAATTGAAATCTCTCTCACTTTTAGCAGTCATTGCCATTCCATCACCATTACCACATTATTACTAATTAGAGACCGTCCAGACTTGTTGCAAATTAGTGACTTTAGCAAGAACTTCAGTGAGTTTTTTTCTTAACAAAAGTGCCTAATTAGTCATTAAAGAACACCACCAGTCTAACTGAGTCAGAACATGAAAGAGAGAGCTGGGAAATTAATGAGGAGAGTGTGGCATTAGGAAGACCATAGCGGTGAATCTGCTATATTAAACATCATGTTATGAGGTTTGTACGGCGTTAAAACATCCACTTGGAAGTGGTGGAAGTGTTAGATTTTTGTAATCAAATATTTCACCCCATACAGATTCAACCCTTATTTATTTCTGTTTATTTATTAGGAAATATCAAGTGTGGTAAAGATGTTCCATAGGACAGTCGTGAATTTTGTTTGGTCAGTTATTTCTTTCGTTTTCATTTGATTTATACTTTAACTCTCTGGGTAAGTTTAATCACTTAGAATGATAGTTTATAAGGCAAACTGCAGTTTTAACTATGTCATGTTGATTTCATGGTTCTAATCCAGCTTCCTAAAACTGGAGCACATTTACAGATCATATCCTCTGGGGTTCTCTTTCCTCACACTAATATATGTACTGCAGTTTAGTTCAGTTGAACCTCGATTGCACCATACACCTGCTGGTAGAGAGGGATTAACCTACAGACCAAGGTCACTGCAGCAGAGGATTACAGTTTAATGATAGGCGGCTCATCTCTTAATTGATCTATAATGCAGACAGGTTTGCAATTATACTCCACTCCCATATGCAGTATGTGTATGTACTGTATGGATGAGCATATACAGTGCAAAGGAGTGTGAGTGTAGAAAAAGAAAAAAAAAAGCATGGTAGTATGGACTTGCCTGCATATTGGTGTTATCATAACTTCAAAACAAATGTTGAGCTTTAACATCCAGTTTTAATTGTAATTTGATGTAGGTAAGAAATGGTGAGGTGCAAAAGTTCATGAATAGTCCCCACAAAATATAGAGAGATTCTTGTGTGTGAATACACTCCTGTTAATTACTGGTGCTTTACACAGCGGGCTGTGTTCACTTTGCTCAAGCGGAACAATGACAAACTCAGAGACCCGTCAGGTATTAATTGGAAATCAAGTGAGTTGGACTTTAGCAGCAAAACTTTTTCATGCCCTCCCTGCAGTTAATGCGGTCATGGGAGCAAAACAAATGAGGACAAAGGGCAGGAAGTCAGTAAAACCACGAAGGAACATTTACCCTGTCCTCCAACTCATAAGCCTACTGGTGTCTTACATCCAACACAAACATTCATCACATTTTTTCTCAAACCTAGATATCGGCATAACTTTGTAGGTTGGAAATAGATGGTGCTACTAAACAATCAAATATGAAATAACTTTAAGAGGAGTTCAAATTGATTTTTTTTTTATATATATTTGTGGCAGTGAATCCTTTAGAAAATTTTCTGACCAATAAGGTTTCTCACAGGGTTTCTTCTCCCACCTTCCTCCTGAGAGAAGGTATCTATCAGTGTCTTACTCACCCATTTAAAGCTGAGCTGCTAAGATGAAGCAACTTCACAGACACAAGTTATGCAGCTATAAAAATGAATGGCCACAAAAGTGAGAACAACATTTAAAAACAGAAAACTTTCCCCCTTTGAAGACATCCCGTCACACGTTGCTGCACATATTTTACAGCCACAGTAGTGGCACTTAAAAGATATGGGTTCAAATGGTGGGTGCAGAAGTTTTCCTGTTGTAGTACTGATTTTATTTGGAAAGGAGAACTGAGAGGAGCGTGAGAAATAAAGGTGTACACGTCTACACACAATGAAAGTCAATGATAGAATACTTGTTCCAGCCTGATGAAACCACCTCAAGAGTGCTCAGATCTTCTGACAGGTGGCCTTGACCAGGAGTACAGTCTAGATGCAGACCCACTTGTGGATCATTGTGCATGAGTTTGGCCAACATTGGGGAAACTGCCTATGAGGAGTAACAATTTTTGTGAAATCAGTGAGTGGGTTTGGTGAGAATTAGGGCAACTGCCTAGCATGAATAACAATCTCAAATACGGGGGGGGGGGGGGGCTGAAAAGTTCATAGTGGTCAATTTTGACCAAATGGGGTTTATTTTTCAAAATAGTGTCCCTTTCAGTGCACACACTTCTTCCATCGGTGTTGAACCACTTAGATCAGGGGTGTCCAATCATGTGCCATGGAGGGCCTAGACCCTGCAGACTTTACCTCCAACCAGTGTCTTCAACAGTAGATTCCACTCAAATTCTTCCACTGATTGCTGAGAAGTGAAAACGCCTGCGGAAGAGAAATCCGTGGACCACCAGACAGGGGAGCCCGGCACATCAAGTGGACAACCGAAGTCCATGGGTCACCGGACTTAGGAGCACGGTATGTCGAGTGGTCTGCCAGAGTCCATAGGCCACCAGATGGAGGAGAATGTTACGTTGGGTGGCCTACCAAAGTCCTTGGGCCACCAGACAGGTCAACACAGAGCTGGGTCCCGAAACTCATGGAGCAGCAGCTTTGGAGTGCAGAGCTTAGACTATAGTGGTAGGGGAGCTCTGAGCTCCGAAGAATGCAGCTGCGGCGCCTTGAGCTCAAGAGAGGCCAACTGTGGCGCAACGAGCTCAGGATGAGACGGGTGGAGTGCCCTGACCTTCTGGGGTGCTAGCGGCTGAGGTTGGGCCCCCTGGGGTGCAGGAGGCAAAGGTTGAGCTCCCTGGGGCACAGGAGGCAATGATTGGGCCCCCTGGGGTACAGGAGGCGAAGGTGAAATGTGGTTCTTCAGCGGCTTCAACCTCGACATAGCCACCTCAGGCAAGGGAGGAGAACAGGAGGTTAATGAGATGATATCACAGTCATCAGCAGCAGAGACTGGTGGGGAGGACCCAGAGGCAGGTTAATTCTGCACTTGGGTCCCCCCACCAAGAGTAAGACCAGATCTTTCCAGTATAGATGTAAAAAAAACTACAAAGCAAAAAACTTGCCTTAGCTCCTGGTCCACTGCTGCTGGGGTGACGACCTCAGGAAGAGCTGCTGGGGTAGCTAATGAGGTCTGAAGAACAGCCGGTGAAAAAATCTGAGGAGATGGTTGAACAGCTAATGAAGAGATCTGAGGAGCTGGTGGAACAGCTAATGAGGAGATCTGAGGAGCTGGTGGAACAGCTGATGATGAGATCTGAGGAGCTGGTGGAACAGCTGATCAGGAGCTCCGGAGCTGAGGAGCTGAGGAGACAGCAGAAAGGGAGGTCAGGAGCTTAGGAGCTGATGTGGTGACTAACGAGGAACTCTTGAATAGAGGTGCCGATGTGACAGCTGGCGAAGAGCTCTGGAGCTGAGGAGCTAGCATGACTGCAGGTGAGGAGCTCTCTAAAACAGCCACAGGCACTGACGGTGAGGAGGTCTGGAGAGCAGCTGACGGAACACCAGACGTGGAGACTGCAACTGCTGATAGAACACCCGATGTGGTGCTCGGGAGAGAGGAGAAGAGAGAAGCAGATGAGGGCAGACGAATGGAGGCGGCAGCAGAAACAGGTAGCAAGGATCTAGAAACAGCAGACTGCTGTAACTGGGGCCTTTCGTACCTAGCAAAGCAGCACACTTCATTAATCAGTGTTAAAACAAAAGAAGGTACTTGCCTTGCTCTGTCCTCTGCTGCTGCTGGAGCTTCTGTGGGCAATCCGGGGAAGTCCTTCTGAGTGGCTGCAAAAACCCCTCAGACAGCAACGGCTGTGGAGAATTGGCGTGGAGCCAGCACTGGAGCTGGAACGGGAGCTGGAGAGCAGCGTTTCCCGGAGCCTTCCTTCCACCCAGGACCGCTGAACGCCAAGCAAGATCCCCGGCAATGCTCCCTCTCGGCGGCAGACACTCCCCTAGGAGCCCGTGATGGCGCATCGGTCTGCGGCTTGGGAGGTGGAGATGAGCTAGCGGAAGGAGGGCTTCTCACCAGCCCTTGAAGTGACCACTGGAGGTTAGAGGTGGAAAGGAGGAGTCCCTTCAGCTGGGGGATACTCCGCAGGCTGGGGAAGTCCCCGATTACCACAGCCGTGGATTTTAAGAAATCCAGGGCTTGCTCCAGCTTCTTGCCAACTCAATGGCAAGAAGCTCTCGATCCCCTATGTTGTAATTCCTCTCGGCTGGCGTGAGCTGCCGAGAGAAACACGCACATGGGTGGAGGTTCTGGTCGGAGGTTGAGCGCTGCGAGAGGACAGTGCCCACCCCCAAGTCAGAAGCATCCACCTCTTGAGTGAATTGGAGCTGGGGGTCAACCTGAGCCAAGTTTGGAGTTTGAGAGAACAGGCTTTTTAATTTTGAAAATGCCCGTTCTGCTGCCTCGGACCAGCAGAACGGTTCCTTAATGGAGGTCAGCTGTGTAACAGGCTGTGCTACCCCATTATAGGTCCTGATGAACCTGCGATAAAAGCTTGCAAACCCCAAGGAGCACTGAAGCTCCTTGCGAGAGTGGGGTGTAGGCCAATCAAGCACAACCTTCACCTTGACAGGGTCGGCTCTCAGCTCCCCCTCCACCACAATAAACCCCAGAAAGGAGGTGGAGCTGGTGGAGAACTCACACTTTTCAGCTTTAACATAAAGTTGGTTCTCCAAGAGCTGCTGTAACACAGCTCTAACATGGACCTTGTGTTCCTCTGGCATGCGTGAAAAAATGAGAATAACGTCTAGTTAGACGAAAACAAATTGGTTCACCATATCGCGGAGGACGTTATTAATGAGGAGCTGGAAGACGGCAGGGGGGTTGGTGAGCCCAAAAGGCATAACTAAATACTCAGATTGCCCCAAATGAGTCTTAAAGGCCATCTTCCACTCGCGAATACGGATCAAATGATATGCATTATGCAAATCGAGTTTGGAGAATACTTGCACGCGCTGAAGGACCTCAAACACGGCGTTTATCAGGGGCAGAGGATGTTTGTATTTAACAGTAATCGCATTCAGCTCACGATAATCAATGCATGGACACAGAGATCCGTCCTTGTTTCCAATGAAAAAGAAACCTGCACCGAGAGGAGCCGAGGAGTGCCGAATAAGGCCAGCATTCAGAGTGTCTTTAATGTATCTCTCCACTGGCTCCCTCTCCGGACCAGAAATACTATAAAGCCAGCTGGACAGCAGCCGTGCACCTGGGAGGAGAGCTATTGCACAGTCATAAGAGTGGTGTGGTGGAAGAGACAGCGCTCTTGACTTGCTAAAGACCTCCCGAAGGTCATGATAGACCTCGGGTACGAGGGTGAGGTCCGGTGGCTCAACTGGAGAGGAGGAAATGGGCAGAGATGGTGAACACTCGGCCAAACTTAAACAAGATGCCAAACAAAATGGGCTCTATGAGGAGATGGAGTTTTGAGCCCAGTTTATTATGGGATTATGCCTCCGGAGCAAGGGTTAACCCGGAACCACCGCGGAGTATAAATTTGGAAAAATGAGAAACTATAATTCTTCCCGGTCAGTCCCAGAAAGAAGGACTGATATCTGCACCATGTGTTCTGAGACTGATGCAATTACTTGGCCCAATAGGGTGGAAACATTAACGGGAGTGGGCAGTTTGGAAGTGGGAATTCCCATCTCCCGAACGAGTTGGGAGGAGATGAAATACTGCTCCACCCCTGAATCCAATAACACTGTAACCCTCCTCTTGTCCCCCGGCAATTGAATAAGGGCCGAAATAGAGAAATTACTGGGGGGATGAACTTGAGTCCCGCCCGTCAGACCCCCCATGGCGACTGACGGGCCACATCTTTTGGCTTCTGGGGGCAGTCGTCCAGTCTGTGTTTTAATGAGCCATAGTACATGCACGCGCCGGCCTTCCTCTTCCGGAGCCAGTCGAGACCTGCTGAGCACCATCGGTTCGGAGGAGAGGTCAGCGCCCCCAGTGTCAGCAGCTGGAATGGGCACACATGCGAAGGGCGGGCGAATGGAGGATTTGCGCTCCTTTGCACGCTCCTTTGCACTCCTGATCAATAAGACCGTCCAAAGATGAGGGAACAGCATAAACCGCCAGGTCGTCACGGAGGTGGGAGTTTAAACCATGGAGGAAGGCACTGCATAATGCAATGTCATTCCAGCCAGAGTCCGCCACTTTGACCCGAAACTCCACCGAGTAGTCGGCCACAGACTGACTCTCCTGGTGGAGAGACAACAGGTGGCTCATAATGTTCCCCTCACTCTCTGTACGGTCAAAAGTGTGGATGAAATCAGCCACAAATTTATCAGAAGTGTAGTCTGAGCCCTCCCCAAACTATCAAGAACAGACCAAGCCCAACAAAGAGCACTGTCCCAAAGCAGGAGGGTCAGAAAATGGATTTTAGACGTCTTGTCCGGGTACTTTCGCCCCACCTGGCCCAGATATAGCCGTACCTGACAAAGAAAATCCTTGCATTTCCCCAACACCCCCGTGTACGGGGAAGGCGGAGGATTGGAGGTAGTACAGCGAACAACAGAAGATGCAGGAGCGGCAGGTGGACCGGAGGAACCCAAGAGATGCATATTAGCCAAATGATTGGTGACCATGCTCAGCTGCTACATAATAGTTTGCAGCTGTTGTGTGAGCATGGCCACCTGCCTCTCAGTGACATCTAAGCGGTCGAGAGCAGAGTGTTCCACTGATGTTGCATTCCCTGAGCCAGCAATCCGGCTGGCTTGTTCTGTCGTGTTTACTAAATAGTCAGCCCACGAGCAGAATGCAACACCAGAGAATACACTCACAACACTGAGGAGCACAATGAAACAGTTTTTATTGAATTTCAAAAAGTGGAGCACAGCTAGAGAAAACGTCACTTGCCAGAGGAAAACGCGGCCTGTGGAGAGAGACAGAGCTGCTAGTGGGAGAAGGGAGACTGGGAAGTGGAAAATGAAGTGGAAAATGGCCACTTACGTGGGCCGAGCAGAGAGCCCAACAGAAAATACCCAGGGAGAATAGACAGACCAGCAGTATGACGCTGGCAGGAGATGAAAGGGAATGACTTGGCAGTCTGACCAGGTGGAGATACACAGCTGCAGCAGGAGTGAGGATGATGGGACAGGTGAACGCACAACAATCCCCGTAGACACACCGCTACAGATGGCAGCAACCTAAAAGGTGAAGAGGAGAGAGAAGATTTTAGCTTGGAGAAATCTTCTCAAAACAAATAACACTTACTCATTGTACACAAGGCAGTTACTCCAACGAGCCAGTGCTGAGGCTTCCACTAGAAGGTCGTTATAAGCGCTGGTGAGGAGGAGACAGCAGGTGCATCCAATAACACAGGTGCAGTAATCACCTGCAGAGCCAGGGAAACAGGACAGAGGGGGTGCGCACTCACCTGGATATGACAAAAGTGGACTTTGGACATATTTACACAAAGGATGGTTTTGGTTTTTGTCACGGTTTGTTGTTTTGGGGTTTTTGTTATCTTATCTTTAAAGTATATGAACCAGAAAATCAGTACAATGTAAACAAACAAAGAAATTCGTCAGACTCACCGCTGGACAGGTGGCTTGTTTCGTCCATTTTCATCCATCCTGGTCGTTATTTTGTCTTCTGTTGGTCATATTCACTTTCTCTCCCACATCAAGAAACTGTTATGATTATTCCACCTAGATTTTGCTTTTATTCTGCCACAATTTATCTCATATGACGACTGAGAACCGGCGCAATTGTTCTGTCCAGTCACATGGCACTGGGGGTCGATGGCAGGTGCAAATCAACCAGCTTCGCCCATTCTCTGTTATAAGAAAATGTCGATATTTACCTTCATAAGCTAAATAATCTCTTTTTAGAATCATAGTTGACAAATTTGGGAGCAAATGCCTCCTCCGTCTTGCGATCGATCAACATTTGTTTACAAACTCTTCTTCTTTGGTGCCCAGAAGTGGTGGTGGGGGGGGGGGGTATATGGGGGCCATTAGTCCTCCAAGGCAAGAACAGTAAGTTATACGTGTCTGCCACCTTGTGAGGTGCAATACTTAGTACAACTGGGGATTTTTTATGGTTTAAGGCTATGTCACATGACAGTCACAGAACTGTGACACAGACACTCCACAGCGCTACCTGTGCATGAACCAAGGCAGTTTAAAGGTTAATTATGAACCAAATTCGTGGGCTGTGAAAAATAAAGAGCCAAAATGGCTGAATAAACTCACAACAAAAGGTAAATTCTCTCCCATAGGGTTGACAGGGGCATGAATCCATGATGTCACTACAAAGAAACAAAACAAGGTGGCAACTAATATAGGGAGCAAATAATTAACAAAAGACAGCTGGGCAAGGTTACATAACTAAAAGTAAAGCTGAGGATCACAATGGCAAACAGGAAATGGGGAAACGACACACCAGGCTGGAGGGGAGCAAAACAGGAAGTGCTACAAAACAAGAGTGGACTAAAGAACCAAATAAGTGGCAAAATCACAAGAAAACTAAGAATAACTAGAAAAGCACTCAGAGAGTGCATCCCTCCGCCAAGGCTCCTTCAGTCTCTCATGGATCACCTCCAAAATGTAATGGGTTTGTGTCTAGGCCTAGAGCCACTTATGGTGAAAATTGCATCAAAGTCTGTCCATGAGTTTTGGAGTACAGTATTGTGGCTGACACACTGTGAGAAGAGCCTTGGCTGGGGTATGCATTCCCATATCATCACCAAAATGTAATGGGTTCCTCTCTAGGCCAAAAACCACCTCTGGTGAAAATGTCATCTAAATCCATCCAGTAGTTTTTGTGTAATTCTGCTGCACAAATACAAACAAAGCCCTTGGTGGAGGTATACACTCTCAGATCATCACCAAAATCTAATCATCTGTTCCCTGTACCATTACACACCTTTACTGAAAATTTTGTCAAAATTCATTTATAACTTTTTGAGTTATGTTGGTAACAGACAAACAGACAAACCCCGGTAAAAACATAACCTCCTTGGCGGAGGTAACAATGATGGCAATGAAAAAACACAACTAAAGGAGTGGGACATGCTTGCCAAACATGTCCCTCATGACAATTTGGATTATTACTGAATGCCCAGGATGAGTTTTGCAATGAGCCATACAGAGGAAAAACAATTAATAATAATAGCCGAATTTAAAAATAACCTACATTTATAATGCAAACATAATGATGGGTAAACAGTAGAAATAACTGCACAGAAGTTTCCTTAGTCTTTGCAAATGTCAGTTGTTTTAACTAACCTGTAAGAGCCAAACATTTCCATTATTTTACCACATTTTGCTGCAGCTGTGGTAAGAGCTTTTTGCTTTTCAGTTTGCACCCTCTCTGCTTCTCCTTTCCTTTTCTTTAAACCACCACCACAACCTTCCATTTTGCTACTGAAAGGACATTTGTCTACAGTGTTAATAGCATCCATCCATCCATTTTCTACCGATTTTCTGGAGGTCCAAGTCGCAGAGGCAGCAGCTCAAGCAGAGAATCAGAATCAGAAATCAGAATCAGAAACAACTTTATTGCCAAGTATGCTTGCACATACAAGGAATTCCACTTATCACTAAGGTGCGCTCATGTTAAGCGCTCCCTAATGACGCGGCAGCCATACAAGGCACCTCATACAGTGGGGGGTAAAGAGGGGGAGGGGATGACACATTGGGCAGAGAGAAAAAACATAGTTTATCAGAATAAAGCTCGTTCGAATGAGCAAGATTGTGATCACATAGAAAAAAACCCTCTAATTGCACAATTAGCAGACTATACAGATCCACACATTAACAAAGCAAGAGAGAGACCAGTGTGTGTATGTCAGTGGAAGTGATATCAGTGTGAATGCAGTGTGTGAAATATCAGTTACTGGTGGACAACAAATCCTCTCTCCTCGGCAACGGCTAGATGTTATGTCTTTAGTGTCCTAAACATAGATAACATGTCCACAAGAGTTAATCTCTCTTCAGTTCATGTCAGAGGGTAAAATTCCATGCTAGTCACGTGATAACGCTGTCCTTAGAGAGTTCAGTTTGCTGCACATCAGTGTTTGGGTTAGGGAGAAGCCAGAACTCCCTTCTGCCTTATCTTCTCT
The DNA here is from genome assembly GCA_020510985.1 of Pholidichthys leucotaenia. NCBI lineage: Eukaryota > Metazoa > Chordata > Actinopteri > Cichliformes > Pholidichthyidae > Pholidichthys > Pholidichthys leucotaenia. The sequence continues at coordinate 325,445,706 of CM035840.1, read as the reverse complement.
CCTGGAGGAATGAATGCCAAGGACGCCGAATCAAGGCCTGATAGGCACAGTTCACTTAGAGCATAGAAATTTCACCTCTCATGTGATTCTGTGCATCACAATTTGCATATACATTTCCAGGCTTTAAAATCATTTCCTGGAGAGCACTCAGCGACTCCGAGATGTTACTCATCTTTCGATTCAGTTCACCATTCACCGCTATCAGTGCCCTCGCCATCTGGTCGAATTGTTGAAGGAGCTTCGCCGGGTCTGCATTTTGATTAGCTCTTTCCAACTTCCTTAGTTTATGATACACAAGGAAAACTCCAAAGCCAAACGGCAGAAATCCTATGATCATGACGCCAAACAGGTAGATGTCTTCTACATCTTCGATCGAAAGATCACACAGACACATGAGTTTCCAATTGTCCATGAGTCTCACATAACCCGCAGCCGTAGTGCCTGCAGGACAGTTGGGCTCCCCCGGGCCCGATTTTCTGTTTGAGAAAGTGGTGTCAATTGCATTTAAAGCCCAACTTACCAATTCCATAATTTTCCGTTTGGATCGAGATTCAGCCAGAAGAAGAGCGAGACACAGACAGGACACAGCAAGCTGGGATCAGTGAAGAGAGGAGAGGAGTGAGGAGAGGGGAAGAAATGTGTCTGCTCTCTCTGAAAGCTGGAAGAAGATGAAGCCCAGACTTCCCTCTCCCCGGCCACCTGCTCCAGCTAATCAGAGAGGATACCAAGACATTCCCAAGCCAGCTGGGAGACATAGTCTCTCCAGCGTGTCCTGGGTCTGCCCCGGGGTCTCCTCCCAGTGGGACGTGCCTGAAACACTTCAAGTGGGAGGCATCCCGATCAGATGCTCAAACCACCTCAACAGGTTCCATTCGATGTGGAAGAGCAGTGGTTCTACTCTGAGTCCCTTCCGGATGACTAGGCTCCTCACCCTATTGCTGAGGGTGAGTCCAGCAATCCTACAGAGAAAGCTCATTTCAGCCGCTAATAATTAATAGTTAATAGCAATATGGTTCCAAGGTTGTCATAGCCAGGAGCAGCACTGGGGTTAAGCTCCCAGTGCTTATAAAATGCTCCTTATGGCATGCGTCTCAAAAAGCCTCTGACAACTAAGTCCAACTCCTAGCCTGCCCGTGTGGTTTAGTCTCTAAGCCCGGCGGAACTGCTTTTACTAATAGGAGAAGGGGCGAGGGCGGATCTCTGGCGCCTTAAAACCAGACGCTTCGGGTAGATGGTGGCTTGTCAACCTGGGAAGGTAGCCCATCTAGGGGAAGGTAAACCCTGATTTCAAACCTCCGCTGCCTTGCGGCACACCCGGTCATGGGAAAGGCTTCGGGAGTCAACCCTGAGGAAAAATCTGGAGTCGGAGTCCCTAAGACAGTTCTCTGTTGTGCTCAACATCGTTCTGGCAGCTCCTGCGACGACGCTGGTGCCAAACTGTAGTAGCCCTGCGGTTCCTTTGGATTCATCAGTGATGTGGAGAGGGGGGGACATGCTGCATGGGCAACATCTTGTCCTCCATATCTTCCTGCCCAGGCTTGAATCCTTCCAACGCCCAACACTGGAAGGTAGAACACCAGATCACTGGAGAGGACACTCCAGCTTCGCCTTTGGCGTAGACAAAACACGGGGAATGACAGTTACTGGTTATAAGCCACTGCTCAATTGGCGTAGAACGCGGTGCCAGGGGTTGTTCCCGACGATGGGAGGGATCAGCGGATCTCACTGGACAGCTACCGCCCGCCTCAAGCTGGGCAGCCCCCAGCCAATAAGGTGTTGTCCCGCCACAGCCTGCTTTCCTCATTGGGTGCATGGGGATGAGGAGAAGTCCGAACGGCAGGCTGAGAACCTTCGCACCAGGCAAGACGACAAAACAAAAGAGACCAACTCTAAAACTGGGAACTTGGAAGGTTTGCACTATGATGACAGGACTCGCTGCTAACCTCAAGGACATCAGCGACACCAGGAAGACTGCCGTCATCAATAATGAGCTGAAGAGACTGGAAGTGGATATCGCCACTCTCCAGGAAACACGGTTGGCTGACACAGGCACACTGAGAGAGAAGGACTACACGTTCTACTGGCAGGGAAAGGGCAGTGACGAACACAGGGAACACGGAGTGGGCTTCGCAGTGAAGAACACCTTGCTGAAGATGGTGGAACCGGGCAGCAATGGCGCTGCACGTCTCCTCACCCTCCGCCTCAACACCACTCAAGGCCCAGTCACCCTCGTCAATGTGTATGCCCCAACACTGACAGCCACACCAGAGGCAAAAGACGAGTTCTACGAGAATCTCGCAACAACTGTTAGGATCATCCCCAACTCTGAGCAACTCATTCTCCTTGGAGACTTCAATGCCAGAGTGAGTGCTGACCACGACTCCTGGCCCTCCTGTCTTGGACCATTTGGAGTGGGCAGAATGAACAACAACGGACAGTGGCTGCTCGAGTTCTGCACATATCATGATCTGTGCATCACAAACTCGTTCTTCAAGACCAAGCCCTAACACAAGGTTTCCTGGCGACATCCGCGCTCAAAGCACTGGCACCTGCTGGACTTGATCCTGACCAGGCGCACCTCACTGAAGAACGTGCTAATCACCCGTTCGTTCCAGAGTGCAGATTGTGACACAGACCATTCATTCACAAGTGCGACCTGTGTGACAGGGACTGCCATTCACGCATCGGCCTATTCAGCCACAGGCGGTGCTGTTCCAGCAGAGTAGACGTTTAGGATTCTCTTCCATGGTCATCATAGGCCGACGGAGGCCGACGAATAGCAATATGTTTTTATTTAACCAGCAGCTGAAAAACCTAGGAACTAAGCTCTCCTGTCACTTTCATCCACTTCTGCCACTCCTTTTCCTCTGACTTTGCGGTGCATTCAATGTACCTCAGACAACTCAGAACAACTGAAAAATAGCATACCTTAATATAGCCGAGCAATACCAGACAGACCTCAAACATGTCCGCACATAGCCTGGTGCGGACCGGACTGCTCATCCAGGCCACTTTTGCTCCTGATTGGCTAGTCCACCGGAAATGGTCCCACCCCTCCTGATTCTCAGTCCTCTTCTACCTAGGAGTAATGATTTTTCATTTTGTTTAAGTGCCCAAAACTCCTGACCTTTGACCTTGACCTTGAGTCCAAATGAATGAATGCAGTCATGTATTTTCTTGTATCCTTTATTGTGTGGTGCTGTAAATTACCTAGATAAAAAAAAAAAACTAATTATTTATGTGTATTTACAGTGGATATAAAAAGGTCTACACACCCCTGTTTAAACGCCAGGTTTATGTGATGTAAAAAAAAAATGAGAATGAATCATTTCAAAACTTTTTCCACCATTAATGGGACCTATAACCTGTACAACTCAATTGAAAAACAAACTGAAATCTTTTAAAGGGAAAAATTAAAAAAAAAAACTTACAATAACCTGGTTGGATAAATATACACACCCTGTTATAACTGGGGATGTGGCTGTGTTAAGAATTAACCAATCACATTCAAACTCAGGTTAAAAGGATCATTGTTTGCACTTTTTCCACATTTTAATAGCTCACACGTCTTAATGAAATATTTGTGACATACAGTATTTTGTTCACACTTTCTGTAATCTTTTTAATTGTTGAAGAAAATTTGTTTTTTGTTCTTTTTTTTTTAATTTTTCTGGCTTTCTCTAAACGCTCTGATTTACAGCCTGTCACTTTAAGAACCATCCTTTGCCGTTTCAACTCTACCCTCCCTCTTACTTCAGTTCGTCATTATAGCTGACTAGTTTCTAGCCTCCCAGCTTGGTTGAGCAGCGCTCTGGTTCACTGATCCATAGTCAGTAGTGTAGCTTGCTTCAGTCCGGTCTATCTCCCAAAAAATTTTGCCATGATTCCACAACAGATCACTAGCACCGTGCGCTGGATGATGGCCACAACCCGAGGCGAGCTACCGAGCCAAAGGATCTGAAAGGGCAGTGTGGCTCTGTGGAACTCCACTCTGCTCTCACAGCCAGATGAAAGCTGGAGCAACTATGCTGCCCGTGAGAGCAGAGCAGATCCATGGAGGACGGTGGGGTTGCTGCGTATGAGAGCCAGCAGCATCTGGTCCTGGGACATTTTGATTGTAGGGAGCCAGAGGCTTCATCGTGATTTTGTGGCAGATTGCACATACTGTACCATTGTAATGCCAATAACTCCCTCGCCAGTCCAGGTGATTTCTAGGCATGACACCAGCCAGTAGCCCTTGTCCCGGGCCATAAAAGTGACCGGTGTGGCGTGGCAGGTGATCTGCCGCGGAATCACGATGAAACCACTCACAGAAGGGCTGGAGGGAACCAGGTGATAACAAGGATCTCTATTAGGGTGACTAAGAGCTGAAGAAAATAACAATATAAGCTGCGTTTACAGCCAGCGTCCTGTTACCAGTGTTGACTCATGGGCTAATAGCTCAGGGGCTAATACGCTACCTTTAACCACCACTTTGATCTAATGACGGACAGCTAAGCAGGCCAATAATAGAGCAGTGGGCGGGTCTCAAGGATGGCAGTAGGTTGGCTTTTTTGAAACCTGACGTATACAATTTACCCGGAAGAGTCAAACAAAAAAAATTGGGGGGGGGGTTCTCTGAGAGAAAAACGAAATAAAGGCAGTGTGCTTTTTTCAGATAGTTGACATTTTGGAAAATTTTTGGCTAATTACATGACCAGTTGACACATTTGAGACAGTTAAAACCTACAAACACACCATTTTTCAATCAATGACCCCTTTGAAAGGGAGTCAGCACACAACTGCCACCATTTAAAGTGCCTCTGATTAATCCCAAAATAAATTCAGCTGTTCTAGTAGGCTTTTCCTGACATTTTTGTAGTCACATATTACAGCACAAGCCACCGTCCACAGAGAGCTTCCAAAGCATCAGAGGGATCTCATTGTTCCAAGGTATCAGTCAGGAGAAGGGTACAAATGAATTTCCAAGCCATTAAATATACAATGGAACACAGTGAAGACAGTCATTATCAAGTGGAGAAAATATGGCACAACACTGACATTACCAAGAGCTGGAAGTCTTTCCAAAATTGATGAAAAGACGAGAAGAAAACTGGTTAGGGAGGCTACCAAGAGGTCGACAGCAACATTGAAGAAGCTGCAGGAATCTGTGGCAAGTACTGGCTGTTTAGTACATGTGACAGCAATCTCCCGTCTTCTTCATATGGCTGGGATATGGGGTAGGGTGGCAAGTAGAAAGCCTTATCTTACGAAGAAAAACATGTAAGCCTGGCTACATTTTGCCAAAACACATTTGAAATCTCCCAAACGCATGTAGGAAAATGTGTCATGGTCCGATGAAACCAAGGTTGAACTTTTTGGCTATAATTCTAAAAGGTATATTTAGCACAAACACAACACTGCTCATCACCAAAAGAACACCATACCTACAGTGAAGCATGGTGGTGGCAGCATCATGCTTTGGGGCCATTTTTCTTCAGCTGGAACTGAGGCATTAGTCAAGGTGGAGGGAGTTATGAACAGTTCTAAGTACCAGTCAGTGTTGGCATAAAACCTTCAGGCTTCTGCTAGAAAGCTGAAGATGAAGAGGAACTTAATTTTTCAGCACGACAATAACCCAAAGCACACATCCAAATCAACAAAAGAATGGCTTCACCAGAAGAAAATTAGAGTTTTGGAGTGGCCCAGCCAGAGTCCAGACCTGAGTCGGGTCGAACATCTGGGGGTGATCTGAAGAGGGCTGTGCACAGGAGATGTCCTCGCAATGTGACAGATTTAGAGCATTTTTGCAAAGAAGAGTGTGCAAATATTGCCACATCAAGATGTACCATGCTGATAGACTCCTACCCAAAAAGACTGAGTGCTGTAAGAAAAGCAAAGGTGCTGCAACAAGTATTAATATGATTGGTTAATTCTGACCACAGCCACATTGCCACTTATAACAGGGTGTGCATATTTATGCAACTAGGTTATTGTAAGTTTTTTATTTGTCCCCTTAAAAGACTTCAGTTTGTTTTTCAGTTGGGTTGTACAGGTTATAAGTCACATTAATTGTGAAAAAGTTTTGAAATGAGTTATCTTGGGCTCGTTTTTTTACATCACAAAAACCTGGCATTTGAACGGGGGTACGTTGACTTTTTATACCCGCTGTAACTCAGTACTTTAACCTTTACTCTTTTTGTCCGGTTTTAATATTATTTAGAAACCTGGCATCTTCATGTTTATGTTGACAGGTGTTGTAATAAAATATTCTCTAATGATGTTTTTCAAACACTTGCTTTCTATAAGGACGAGGAGGTGTCACACTGCCAAGGCTGTGCTTTTGTCACACATTACACTTTACAGTCTCAAGACACATGAAAGCAGTGTGTGCTGTTTGACCTCAGCTGCCGCAGGCATAACGGAGTTGAATCTGAGGCTTTCAGTCAAGAGGGACAAGTGCTGTAACACCTCTGAGCAACTGTTTCATAATGTGGAGCTGAAGAACTATCTATTCAGTCTTCTTCAAAAAGGCTTAAGGTTGGTGGCACCCTGAGTCAATTAGTTACACTGCTAATAATGATGAAAAATGTAATTACAGGAGGGGAGAAAATAAAAGGTAGGCCATTTGCACAAAACACAAGAGAGGTTGAATCATATGAACAGCTGATCATACAACTTCAATTCTCCTTTTTTTTCTGCTGCTGTATTTTTCCATCTAGATCTCTTTTACAGCTTAAATTCATTTTTTTTTGGCCTTGCAGTGCCTTCCTTTGATATAGACTTTTAGCTGATGTGGATCATGAGTGAACCGTCAGCTCTTCTGGGTCCACATCACTGAAATGATTATAAACACGAAAGCTTTTAAAGTCGGTCACATCTAATTCCAATCAGCTGAGTCAGACATGCATTATTTCGACAGCGGGGGCTTCTAAGACATTCTTAAGGGTGGCGCTCCTTCTAAAATTAATAGTTGTGAAGTGTAAAGATGACACATGACAACAAGCCAGTTTCAGGGAGAATGAATCTTTCAACAAGAGTTGTCTTGCTTTGGCTCAAGTTGATTCACCTGATAATAAGGTATGGATACATGAATGGAAAATGGTTTGAATGACTGATTGACTGGTTGAGCAAACTGGTGAGCAACTGGGATTAACCTTCAAGGTAACATCAGTATGGTGATTTTACGATTCAATGCTGATGACAGTTATATTTATCCATCAATCCAGATGATCTCAGTCATTTGGGTTCACTCCAGGGCAGTCTTAAGGATATTAAAACCTGGATGAACTACAACTATTTTTAAATACAGATAAACTGAAGTCATTGTTCTTGGTCCCAAACAAGATAGAAGTACTCTTTCTAGTAAGATAACAACACTAGATGGCATTGCTCTAGCTTCCAAGTCCACTGTTGGGAATCTTGGAGTTAAAAGATGTCTTTTAACTCTCATATACAGCAAACTATTAAGACTGCCTTCTTTCATCTGCATAATATTGGTAAAATTAGCCCCATCCTGTCTCATAAAGATTCAGAGAAACTTGTCCACACCTTTTTCACTTCTAGGCTAGACTATTGTGACTCACTTTTATCAGGTTGTCCTATTAAGTCCATAAAGTTTTTCCAACTCATTCAGAATGCAGCTGTACATATCCTGACGAGAACAGGGAGAAGAGCTTACATTACCCCAGTTTTTTAGCTTCTTTACATTGGATCTCAATAAAATATAAAATCAAATTCAAGATTTTACTCCTAACTTATAAAGCCCTTAATGGTCTGGCTCCTTACCTGCAAGAATGCATAATTCGCTATCATCCAACCAGAGCTCCGCGCTCCCAAAATTCCAAACTGCTGGTGGTCCCCAAGGTCTCCAGAAGTAGATTGGGAGGTAGACGTTTCAGTTATCAAGCTCCCCTCCTGTGGAACCATCTTCCCAATTCAGTTCAGGAGGCAGACACTCTTTCTATTCAAGAGCAAGTTGAAATCTTTTCTCTTTGATAAGATAAGATAAGATAAGATACGCCTTTATTAGTCCCACAATGGGGAAATTCCAGGATTGCAACAGCACAGGGATAGCAACACTCAGAGCAACAATCAGAAGGCAAGAAAAAACAAGAGCAGCGAGTATACATATGTACATATTACTATAAATATATATATATATATATATATATATATAGACACACAGTGCGGAGCATTGTGGTTGGTGGATGTGCAGCAGAAAGTCTAAGCTCTCTCTCCGCGGATGCGGCAGGCCAGCTCGATGTCTTTGGGCATGATGGTGACCCTCTTGGCGTGGATGGCGCACAGGTTGGTGTCCTCGAAGAGACCCACCAGGTAGGCCTCGCTGGCCTCCTGCAGAGCCATGACGGCGGAGCTCTGGAAGCACAGGTCGGTCTTGAAGTCTTGAGCGATCTCCCTCACCAGGCGCTGGAAGGGCAGCTTACGGATGAGCAGCTCCATGGATTTCTGGTAGCGATGGATCTCTCTCAGAGCCACGGTACCGGGCCTATAACGGTGAGGCTTCTTCACTCTGCCGGTGGCCGGAGCGCTTTTTCGAGCAGCCTTGGTGGCTAGCTGCTTCCTGGGGGGCTTTTCCTCCAGTAGATTTACGGGCGGTCTGCTTGGTTCTTGCCATCGCTCTTTATTATTCTGTCTTATATTTCTTGCACGCCGCCTAAACTCCAGCCCGGCACCCGCGTCGTTTTCGCTTCAGTTCCCCGGTATGTCGAGTTTCTCCGTTAGCACCGGGTGGCGGTTGAGTGCTAGCTAGCTCTTCCCTGCTGTATCGTCTCCTGCTGTAAACAGAGGCTCCGTCCGCCGACTTGGGAGACCTTTGGGGCGATCTGTGTGTCCGTGATATATATAGAGTGAAATGTGTGCCGGATCAGAAAGTTATCACCGGATCAGAAAGAAGAAGGAAGATAAAAAGACTCAGAATTGAGCTGCTATTGAAAAAGGCAGCCAACTCGTGTGGCGCCGGAACCGGAAAGGTGTTAAATCCGGTTTCTTTATCACCTTGTTAAAGGTGATAAAGCCTATAGTCAAAAATGTTGCCACTACCAGGCCTTCACCCACATATGGAGCTTAACCCAGCTTGGTACTGGCAGGTCTGGCTGTGAATGTTAATGTTGTTTCTGAATATTTGTTATGTTTGTCTTGAATGTAGCTACTGCCAGGCCTCCTACTTTTCTACCTCTTTTTTTTTTTTTTTCAGCTCAGCCGGTCAAGGCAGATGGCCATTCTCTATGAGCTATGGTTCCACTCGAGGTTTCTGCCCATTAAAGGGAAGTTTTACCTCGCCTGTGTCGCCGTAGTGCTTGCTCTTAGGGGTCTCTGCTGGGTTCTACAAATTTTAGCGTGTCCTAAACCCACCCTTCTGTAAAGCACCTTGAGATGACCTATGTTGTGATTTGGTGCTATATAAATAAATTGAATTGAATTAAAATAATTGTGGGGTCATATGACTACAGTGAAAATATTAAAATCTGACTTCACTTAAAAATAATTGGATTTTAACATTTTGGCAGAATGGGCAGAAGCAGGGGGCGGCGTGGTGGAAGAGTGGTTAGCACTGCGGCAGCACAGCAACACACCCTTGGCCGGGGGATCCTGGGTTCGATCCCAGCCCCCGACCAACAGTGATCTGTGTGGAGTTTGCATGTTCTCCCCGTGTCTGCGTGGGTTTACTCCGGGATTTCTCCGGTTTCCTCCCACATGCCAAAAATAAGATAAGATAAGCCTTTATTAGTCCCGCAATGGGGAAATTCCAGGATTGCAACAGCACAGGGATAGCAACACTCAGAGCAACAATCAGAAGACAAAAAAAAAAACAAGAGCAGCGAGTATACATATGTACATATAAATATATAAATATATAAACACACAGTGCGGAGCATTGTAGCTAGATGGAAGAGCATTGTAGCTAGATGGAATGAACAGCATAACCGTCTACTTAGTTATCCTACATGGTATGATTATGTACCCATACATATTGTCACCCTCCGTAGCGACCGGTACTTTCCTAGTTGTATACCGGAGGGGACCATTGTGTAAGTCTATTGCGTCTTTTGCATTCAATACTATTAGGTTGTCACTTATTTTTGCTATCTCTGCGAGCGGCCCTGCTTAGGTTATACAGTCTGACAACCGTAGGTAGGAAGGACCTGCGAAACCTCTCGGTTGTGCACCTAGGATGATGTAGTCTGCTGCTAAATGAGCTCCTCAGTGCATTCAGTATGTCCTGCATAGGGTGGGACTCGGACTCCAGCAGAAATGACAGTTTAGCCACCATCCTTCTCTCTCCCATCTCCTCCACTGGGTCAAGGCGTTACCCCAGGACAGAGCTAGCTTTCTTGATCAGTTTGTTCAGGCTCTTCCTATCGGCTGCTGTAACGCCACTGCCCCAGCAGACCACTCTAAAAGTGATGGCTGATGCCACCACCGTGTCATAGAATGTCTTCAGTATGCAGTTACTGCATATGCAAGTTAGGTTAATTGGCATCAAAACTGGGGATTCTAAATTGTCCTTAGGTATGACTGTGAGAGTGAATGGTTGTCTGTCTCTCTGTGTTGGCCCTGTGATGGACTGGCGATCTGTCCAGTGTGCACCCTGCCTCTCGCCCAAAGATGCTGGGTTAGGCTCCAGCCCCCCCGCGACCCGAAAAGGATTAAGCAGAAGAAGATGGATGGATGGATGGATGGATGGATGGATGGGCAGAAGCAGGTTTTGCTCTTCCGGATCTTTTTTTCCCATACAACACTGACAAATGCTTCAGTCTTCAGTTACAACTCATCACTGTGCTGATGGCTGTGATGATTCAGTCCCTGCCCAGATGTGCAGAAAGCCCAAGTGTTAGCTTCAGAGCTAACAATGCTACTATACACTTAGTTTACCAAGAGGTGGTTTATATTGATTATATTGGGTTTTGTTTCTGGTTTCATTCACCCTAATAGACATGCCTGTTTCCATCTGGTTCACTGATCCACAGTTTTTTTTTTTTTTTTTTTTTTTTTTTTTTTTAATTATTTGTACCCGTAGGTAGATTTGGTTTGCAGTCTGGTGACAAGCCACCGGCTGCTGGTCGCTGCGTGCGCGAGCGCCCTAAACCTACATGTTTTTGGTATGCGGGAGGAAACCGGAGAAATCCCGGAGTAAACCCACGCAACACGGGGAGAACATGCAAACTCCACACAGCTCACTGTTGGTCGGGGGCTGGAATCGAACCCACGATCCCCGCGATCCCCCGGCCAAGGGTAAAACTGTGCTGCCACAGTGCTAAACCACTGCGCCACCGTGCAGTTGATAAAATATCTCGTGTCATTCTGACTTATTGTTATATTTTTGCTGTGATACTACATCAAACTGTTAGCATCTTTGTGGGTAGAGGTAGGGTCTACTTTTATTTTCAATTTTTATTAATGAGTTGCCTCGTGTTTTGAAAAAAAACTTCCATGGTTATGTATGCTAATGATTTGACTATGTTTTATTCTGCTCATAATTCCCATGATTTGACTGAGGTGTTAAATAATGAGGTCCAAGATCTAATCGGGTCATCAAAAATAATATGGTTTTAAATATTTCTAGGCGAAAGCAGTGATTATTGGTAGCAGAATAAGTATGCTCAAAGACCCCGTGTTTAATCTGGCTGTTGACAACTGGAAAATCGATCAAGTGAATCAGTTGAAGTTGCTGGGGGTTATGCTGGATAAACTTTTGTCATGGTTACAACATAGTGATCGCAATGTTAAAAAAATGGGACAAGGAATTTTTGTCAGTCGCAGATGTTTGGGTATTGTCACTTCAGCAATTATGGAAAAAGTCATTTACTCACTTTTCCTGTCACAGCTTGATTATTGCTCAATTTTTTAATCCACTGCAAATACAAAGAATCTTAATTACAAGTAAGGTAGCTAGATTAGTTCTAGGATGTTCATTCCACATAAGTATTATTAGCATGCATAATAGATTATCCTAGTTTTTGGTTAAAACTAGATTTCTATTCAGTGCGTTAGTTTTTGTATGGAAACTTTTTAGGTTCATCTACTTTTTCAGTGATGCATTGGAATATTCAAATCAAATACATATGCATATGACTATAGCTGTAAATTTAATTTTGTGCTTCTTCAGACTAAAACAACTTTTTTGGAGAATTCATGTATTTATAAGTCTTTTAAGGTGTGGGATGAATTACCAGACAAATTCAAAAAACAGCAAAGTATATATACTTAAAAAAGTAAGAAGATATATAAAATACAGATATGATAGCTAATTGTTTACTGTTTTGTTTTCTATGAGTCTACTGATTTTTTTTTCTTTTTAGGGAATGGGATTTTATGAAATTACTAGCAGCAATACCTGGTGAATAAGACATGCAGTCTTTAGTCCTGATAATACTACAACAGTGATATCAAGAACCTGGTGACCAACGTCTGCTCCTCCCAGAGTTCAGCTGAGAGGAGCAGAGGTCAAAGGTGACTTTTTTTTAATCGACCTTTACTAGTGGAGGTGTACAGCAGGGGAAGAATCAAGCACACCTGACACAGTCGGCCGAGTTTAGGATCCACGGGTCTCTCGCTACAATACAGGTGTGTTACAACTCACTCTCGCCTGTCTCCTGCTTCAGCTGCGCGCGCACCTGTGCCTCATCAATCCCGGGCTATATAGCCCGCTCCGCCTGAAGCCTCGGCCTGGAGCTTCGGCCTGGAGCCGTCTGCTCATCTACGCTCTCAACTCCAGCGCACGCCCGCTCCCTTACGGCCTGCGCTCCTCGTATGATTCCTTGCCTAGCACGTAAGCTATTCCTCCACTCACCTTCTCTCCAGTCTCTCCCCTGTGCACAGGTGGATCCTCTGGCGGCGGATTTTCCTCCCTCATCCTCGCCATCCTTCTCCTCACCGCACCGAGCGCGCTCAAGGACACTGTCTTCCAGGCAGGAGACCTGTGGCTTAAGCCAATGCTAGCCACCGAGTCATCTGCAAGGTTGCCTGACTGTATGGCGCTCCGTTTCGCCCTCGACGCATCCCGTCCTCCTGCAACACATCATATCCCGCACACACGCACTCATACACCTGTTGTTCGCACAATAAAATCATTGAATCACACTCGAGCCTGTGTGCGTGTTCTCTGGATCCGACATTATGTCAGTACAGCTCGAGCAAAGCGGCCCAGCGCACAGCGGGCTCGCACACCGACTCAACACTCTCGAGGCTCGAGTGGATCAAATCATTCATCAGCAACAGGTAAACTTAAACCAACTCACCCAAATTAACCGCGGGTTGGACCGTCTGGATCCCCAGCAGGCGTTTCTTCCTGCTCAGCACAGCGGGCTAGCTCCCGCTGGTCTTCCAGCTAGCCAGGCTAGCCCGGGGCCGCCCACCCGGCTCATTCCTATTCCTATGCCCATGCGCTTCAGCGGAAAGCTCGGTGAAGCCCGGGGGTTCCTCCTCCAATGTGAATCGGTGTTCCTGCGCATCCTTGGGGATCACAGCCGAATTGGGTATGTTGCTAACCTTTTGGAAGGGCGAGCGCTAGCTTGGGCCTATGCCGTAATGGCGAGGCCCAGCTACGCAAACCTGACCTATGCCCAGTTCGTGCATGATTTTAATGAAGTTTTTGATTATTCGGACCGTGAGAGTGTGCTAACCACCCGGTTACTAAACCTTCACCAGAGTAGTCGGTCAGCGGCTGATTACGCTGTCGACTTCCGGGTAGTAGTGGCGGAAGTTGGGTGGGGGGATGCTGCCCTCTGCAGCATCTTCGCCCGTAGCCTGAGCCCCAGCCTCCGGGATGAACTGGCCTGCCGGGATTTGCCGGAACGGCTGTCCAAATTAATTTCCCTTGCTATCAGTCTCGACAACAGGCTGAGAGAGCGGGCCGCCGAGCGGAAGTCGTTCAGCTGCTCAAGCGGAGTGTCCTCCCACATCTCTCAACCTTGACCTCTGGCGTTTCCCACGCCAGAGTCCGCCGACGACCCGGAGGCGATGCTGATTGGGCAGACCAAGCTTCCGCTGGCGGAGAAACAGCGCCGCAGGGAGCTGGGCCTCTGCATGTACTGCAGAGACGACCAGCACCCCGTGGAATCCTGCCCGGTCAAGCCAAAAGGGGGAGTCCGCAAGTCGCTGTAGGGGGCCTCGCGGACTCGACCCAGTCTAACTCCCTATCAAAATGCTTCCTCCCAATCAGATTCTGTCACAATCTCACTGAGCATCTCACTCACGCACTGGTGGACTCGGGGGCGGAACAAAGCTTTATTTCCAAAAGCCTGGCAACCTGCCTGGGCATCCCCTGCCAAGCTCTGCCATCCCCTCTCAATCTCGTTAATCTCTCTAGAACCCCCTTGGAGAAGATCACACACCGGACAGTTCCCGTCTCCGTCATCATCTCCGGAAACCACAGGGAAGACCTTAGCCTGTTCGTTCTGCCGACCTCAGCTGCTCCCGTCATTCTGGGTTACCCCTGGCTGCGCCTCCACAACCCGGCCTTCGACTGGCGATCCGGAAGTGTCCTCTCCTGGAGCTCCTTCTGTTTGGGCGCCTGCCTCCAGTCTGCTGCCTGTGCCCCTTCGCTGCCTCTCTCCTCCTCCGACTCCCCCCCTCCGGACCTCTCCAAGGTGCCTCCGGAGTTCCACGATCTTGGGACTGTCTTTAGCAAATCCAAAGTGCTGTCTTCCCCCCCCCCCCCCACTGCCCGTATGACTGCGCCATAAACCTCCGCCTGGGGGCGCCCTTGCCATCTGGTCACTTATACAGCCTGTCGGCTCCGGAGCGGGAGGCCATGGACACCTATATAAAGGAGTCGCTCAGCGCGGGTATCATCCGCCCCTCCTCGTCCCCAGTCGAACAACATCACGATTAAAGATAAATACACACTGCCTCCGATGGACTCCGCCTTCGACTCACTCCAGGGGGCTTCCTGGTTTACGAAGCTGGACCTCCGCAGCGCATACCACCTCGTTCGGATCCGGGAGGGCAACGAATGGAAGACGGGGCTCCGGATGCCCAGCGACCATTTTGAGTACCTGGTCATGCCGTTTGGGCTCACCAATGCTCCGGCCGTCTTCCAGCAGCTGATAAACGACGTCCTTCGAGATTTCCTGGGGGTTTTCAACTTCGTCTACCTGGACGACATCCTGATCTTCTCCCGGTCTCGGGAGGAGCATCAGGTTCACGTGAGGCGGGTCCTCCAGCATCTCCTGGAGAACAGGCTCTATGTGAAGGCGGAGAAGTGTGAGTTCTATACCGACAAGACCTCCTTCTTGGGCTTCATTGTTTTTCACAATCAAATCATCCCTGATCCTGCCAAAGTCAAGGCGGTAGTCAAGTGGCCCTCCCCTTCATCCAGGAAACAGGTCCAGCAATTCCTGGGGTTCACCAACTTCTACCGCCATTTCGTCCCCAAATACAGCTCCATCGCTTCTCCCCTGACCCGCCTCACCTCCCCCAAGGTGCCGTTTCGGTGGACAGAGGAGGCTGCGTCGGCCTTCGCAGCGCTGAAGATGGAGTTCTCCTCCTCCCGGGTCCTGACTCAGGTGGATCCCATGCTACAGTGCCTCGTCGAGGTGGACGCCTCCGACATGGGGGTGGGGGCGGTGTTGTCTCAGCGCTCTCCGGTGGACGGGGTGGTGCGCCCCTGCACCTTCTTCTCCCGGTGCCTGTCTGCAGTGGAGAAGAAATATGATGTCGGCGACAGAGAACTCCTGGCAGTGAAGCTCGCGCTGCAGGAGTGGTGCTACTGGCTGGAGGGGGCAGCACAACCTTTCATAGTCTGGACAGATCATAAAAACCTGGAGTACCTGAGGACGGCCAAGCGCCTGAATGCCCGCCAGGCGCGCTGGTCCCTGTTCTTTGGCCACTTCAGGTTCACCATCACCTACCGCCCCGGCTCCAAGAATGCCAAGCCGGACGTGCTGTCCAGGCAGTTTGCCCCGGAGGTCTCTGAGGAACAGGAACACACCATCCTGCCGGCCTCATGCATCGTGGGCGCCGTCTCGTGGTCCATCAAGGACAAGGTCCGGAGGGCGCAGGAGACCAAACCTGATCCTGGCGGCGGTCCAGCGGGGAGGTTGTATGTGCCGTCTTCAGTCCGTGGTGACGTCATCAATTGGGCTGACACCTCCAAGCTCGCCTGTCACCCTGGGATCTCCCGCCTGGTGGAGCTCCTCCGGAGGTCCTTTTGGTGGCCAGGCCTCCGGGATGATGTCACCAATTACGTCCGCGCCTGCCCCCAGTGCGCTACTGGTAAGACTTCGACCTCTCCTCCAGCGGGGCTCCTCCATTCCCTGCCAGTCCCCGGAAGGCCCTGGTCCCACGTTGCCTTGGATTTTGTCACTGGTCTCCCGACGTCCAGCTCTTTCAACACCATCCTGACCATTGTGGACTGGTTCTCGAAGGCAGCCCATTTCGTGCCGCTCCGCGGCCTCCCTACGGCACGGGAGATGGCAGATTTGTTGGTCCAGCACGTCGTAAGGTTACATGGGATCCCGGTGGACGTCGTTTCTGACCGGGGGCCCCAGTTTGTGTCTAGGGTCTGGAGGTGCTTCTGCAACGCCTTGGGGGCTACGGTGAGCTTATTGTCTGGTCACCACCCCCAGTCCAACGGGCAGTACGAGCGTACGAATCAGGAGCTGGAAGCTGCACTGCGCTGCGTCACCGCCTCCAGTCCCTCCTCCTGGAGCGCCCATCTGCCCTGGATAGAATATGCCCATAATTCTACCTTATCATCGGCCATTGGGATGTCTCCCTTTCGGGCGTCTATGGGCTACGACCCCCCCGCTGTTCCCTGAAAAGGAGAGGGAGGTGGCAGTACCATCCATTCAGGCTCATCTAAGGTGCTGCCGGCGCCTTTGGACCACGACTCACCAAGCACTTTTACGCACGGCAGCACGCAACTTCAGAACTGCCAATCGTTGCAGGAGAGCCACTCCCCATTACCAAGTGGGCCAAAAGGTATGGTTGTCCGCTCAGCACATCAACCTGAAGGCCGGGAAGAAGAAGCTGGCCCAGCACTTCATTGGACCTTTCCCCGTCGTTAAGGTAATCAATCCGGTGGCTGTGCGTTTGGCTCTCCCCCCCCTCCCTCCGTGTCTGTCCAACATTCCACGTCTCCCAGATTAAGCCCCTGGTGACTAATCCACTCTGTCCTCCTCCTAGGGCTCCACCCCCTCCCGTGATGATCGACAGCGACCCGGCGTGGAGGGTCATTTCCATCCTGGACTCCCGCCGCCGGGGTCGCGGGCTGCAATATCTGGTGGACTGGGAGGGGTATGGCCCTGAGTGGAGATCCTGGGTGCACCCGTCATTTGTACTGGACAAATGCCTCATCACAGAGTTCCACCGAGTGTATCCAGGTAAGCCAGCGCCGGGAGGCGCTGCTCGGAGGGGGGGGTACTGTTACAACTCACTCTCGCCTGTCTCCTGCTTCAGCTGCGCGCACACCTGTGCCTCATCAATCCCGAGCTATATAGCCCGCTCCGCCTGGAGCCTTGGCCTGGAGCCGTCTGCTCATCTATGCTCTCAACTCCAGCGCACGCCCGCTCCCTTACTGCCTGTGCTCCTCGTATGATTCCTCGCCTAGCACGTAAGCTATTCCTCTACTCACCTTCTCTCCAGTCTCTCCCCTGTGCACAGGTGGATCCTCTGGCGGCGGATTTTCCTCCCTCATCCTCGTCATCCTTCTCCTCACCGTGCCGAGAGCGCTCAAGGATGCTGTCTTCCAAGCAGGAGACCTGCGGCTTAAGCCAACACCAGCCACCGAGTCATCTGCAAGGTTGCCTGGCTGTACGGTGCTCCGTTTTGCCCTGGACGCATCCTGTCCTCCTGCAACACATCATATCCCGCACACACGCACTCATACACCTGTTGTTTGCACAATAAAATCATTGAATCACACTCGAGCCTGTGTGCGTGTTCCCTGGGTCCGACATTATGTCAAGGTGTTGTGGACTGACGGGGAGATGGAGGTAGAGGATACTGCTGGGTGCTGGTTTAATCCACCAATATAACTTATATTGAGGTGTACGCTGCTGATGGAATCGAGCGCACCCTGGCCATTCGTGTCGGCTGTGACTGGAAGCTGGATGTGTTCGTGCATTACCAAAACAGCTTTCTGGTGTGTCCAGTAACTTCTGTTCAAATCATGTCAAGAGCGGAGGACAACTTCTAGTGCAATCAGCATGTACATCCGCTGCCATCATGTAATTTAGCAGTGTATATAACTATTAGTATGCGAACAAGTCATGCAAATGTTCTGTGTGTGCTAACTTCCTCAATATTCTTTTGACTTCGGACTCTTGTTTATACCACTTGCTTTGTAAGTGTGGGAAATATTAACAGCATACTGATAGAAAGTGAACTATTGTCGATTGAAATGTTTCCACAAAACACCCAGGAAGTGCAGTAAATGGGACCTTAAACAATTAGTCAACTTCTCAATAATGCTTGAGGGAAATGATCACTGGCCACCGTAACTTGTATGCTCTTGACTGTTTTCTTATTGAGATATTAAATCAAGCTTCCATCAGGCAATGAAGTCACAATCATAGTTATAGAACACATTTATTTTCTATCATAATAAAGTTTGATTGTTTTTCTAACCTGATTCTTCATTTAAAAACAATCATAATGTGAACTCTACCATGATGGCAGATGTGAAAAAAAAACCTCACAATATACAAAACCAATATTTATCATGAAGTCGCAGCTTGGCAGTGATTTATAACCAGCATTTTTTTTCAGTCCACCTGGTGACCCAGATGTGCACATGTTTCTTTTAACTGGAATTACAGCACACCACCCTGTGTTTTTCTAAGGAGAAACACCATTAGTGATCATTTGTAGCTGTGTCTGGGAATCGGAGTGAATCCAGCAGATGTTTGGTGGAGGCGGAGCGGTGCCTTCAGAAATTAGGACCATCAGACGGACAGTCAGCTTTGATTGTCACTGCAGAGGCCCATGTTGCGCTCTCATTCAGGCTTGTCTGATTTCCTTTCTCTTTTCATCTTAATCCATCCATCCATCCCTCTCCCCAGTCACCTCCTGCAGCTCTTCAAAGAGGACACCACAGCGTTCCCAGGCCAGCTGGGAGTCATAGTCTCTCCAGCCTGCCCTGCAGTCTGCCTTGTGGTCTCCTCCCAGTGGGACATGCCCAAACCACCTCAAATGGCTGGGTCAGTCCCAGGGCCAAAATAAGGAAGGATAGAAAGAGACAGGAAAGAAAGGAGGGAGGAGGAAAGGGGAAAGGAGGAGAGACAGAGGAGGAGGGGTAAAGGAACCATTATGCAGTGGTGTCCTAATGGTTAAAGACATGAATTTGTTACTGGGGGAAGGGGGAGGGGGGCGCTGGTGGTTCAAACCCAGGAAGAGAGGAAGGAAGAATAAAAAAAAAAAGGAGGGAAGATGTTTGGATGTCACCAGTTCTGCTTCACTGCCCATCCCCTTGGTCACATGTAGATGCTGGTTAAATTTTTATTCTATATGTAAGGGTTTAATTTTATTTCTGTTCGTCTAGAGCAGGGGTGTCAAACTCATTTTCATCAAGGGCCACATCAGCAATATGGCTGTCCTCAAAGGGCCAGATGTAAGACCTCATAACCATATCAAACAGGGCTTCGGAGGACTATTTCACTTCACTTATTCAACATAAATTCACAATACGTAAATTCATATATTTCCTATTCTCTGTGAACTACTATTATGGCTCTACTTTTTCTGTATATAGAATTGCTGGATTTAATCTTTTATCTTTATGTGCACTACAGGTAGCATTACTGTACATAGACTGCTGTTGTTTTTCATCCTTATTCCTTCTTTTCTTATATATTGCACACACCACTAAGAGGGCGAGAAATGGCATTTTAATTCATTTTTCACTCCAAAAAGCAAAATCGACTGTTCTGGATTTGCCACGGGACGTTACTTATATAGTAAACCCAGCTCACTGCCGTCCTTGATATGGCCCTGTTCTCTATTATTGGCCAGCCTTATCCAGCCCTGTGTCCTCTCAGCAAACATGAGACACTGCACATTTGAGCAAGGCAACAGTGGCAAAACTCCCAAATGATGGATCTTCAAGAGAAAAGTGGCTAAAATTTAACATATGTTTTGGATGGTTTTAGCCCAAACTTATTACTCTGTTCTTATCAGAATGTGGGTTGGACCCACATCCTCACCTTGAGTTTTTTATCGTATGGTTTTCTGTGTTTTGATTACTATCATTATTATTATGGTTTTTGTTTGGTCATCATGTGCTCTATGGTTGTCATGGTCTTGTCTCCCCGATCCTCTGTTCATGTTCTGTTTTCCCCCATCTGTGGTTGTGTGCGTAGCCCCGCCCATCCTGTCACTTCTGTTCTACCCTTATGCCAGTTGTTAGTATTTATTAGCATCCTCACCTGTTCTGTATTATTGGATTAGCCCTTGCCCTATTTAACCTTGTGCTTCCCTTTGTTCTGACTGGTGTCCTACAGTCAAGCTACATGTGCAACATGTACCCTGTTTTGCCAATTAATCCTGCTTGTATCCGGCCGTGCTTTTTTCCTGTCAAGCCTGTGCTCGCTGTGGCAGTCTGCCAGCTTGTTTTTTTTTTTTTGTTCAGCCCTCCAGTTGTGTAGTCACCAGCTCCCTCAAAATAAAATTGTGAAATTGAAGTCTTGCAAGTGGGTCCTGTTTCCCAACTTTGACAGTTCTGGTCATTTCACTAGAGATTAATTCCAAAACCTTGTAAAGTATAACTTTGGTTTCACCAAAAGCAAAACTCTTAATAAGGATACCACTGTATCAGGTGAACCAGTGTTCTAAAATGCCTAAATCTTTAACACATAATACCGCTGTGATACAGTGGTGTGAAAAAGTGTTTGCCCCCTTCCTAATTTCTCATTATTTTGTATGTTTGACACACTTAAATGTTTCAGATCAAACAAATTTAAATATTAGACAAAGATAACACAAGTAAACACAAAATGCAGTTTTTAACTGAAGGTGTTTATTATTAAGGGTAAACATAATCCAAACCTACATGGCCTTGTGTGAAAAAGTTAAACATAAATTAACTGTGATTTATCACATCTTTGGAAAACTGAGTTCAATTTCTCAAGCCACACCCAGGCCTGATTACTGCCGCACCTGTTCTCAATCAAGAAATCGCTTAAATAGGACCTGACTGACAAAGTGAAGTAGACTGAAATGTCCTCAAAAGCTAATCATGCTGTGACCCTAAAAAAATTCAGGAAAAATGAGAAGCAAAGTAATTGAGATCTATCAGTCTGGAAAAGGTTATAAAGCCCTTTCGGAAGCTTTGGAACTCCAGCAAATCACAGTGAGAGCCATTATTCACAAATAGCGAAAACATAAAACAGTGATGAATTTTCCCAGAAGGGCTAGCTGACCAAAATTACCCCAACAGTGCAGCAACAACTCATCCAAGAGGTCACAAAAGACCCCACAGCAACATCCAAAGAACTGCAGGCCTCACTTGCCTCAGTTAAGGTCGGTGTTCATGACTCCACCATAAGAAAGAGACTGGGCAAAAACGGCCTGCATGGCAGAGTTCCAAGACGAAAACCACTGCTGAGCAAAAAGAACAAAATGGCTTGTCTCAAAAACATCTTGATGATCCCCAAGACTGTTGGGAAAATACTCAGTGGACTGACGAGACAAAAGTTGAACTTTTTGGAAGGTGTGTGTCCCATTACATCTGGCGTAAATGTAACAGCATTTCAGAAAAGGAACATCATATCGACAGTAAAATATGGTGGTGGCAGTGTGATGGTGTGGGGCTGTTTTGCTGCTTCAGGACCTGGAAGACTTGCTGTCGTGAATGGAACCATGAATTCTGCTGTCTACCAAAAAATCCTTATTTTTTTTTATTTTATTTTTTTTAAATCCTGAAGGAGAAGTTCCGGTCATCTGTTCGTGACCTCAAGCTGAAGTGCACTTGGGTTCTTCAGCAAGACAATAATCCCAATCACACCAACAAGTCCACCTCTGAATGGCTTAAGAAAAACAAAATTAATATTTTGGAGTGGCCTGGTCAAAGTCCTGACCTGAATCTGACACATCCTGTGGTATGACCTTAAAAATGTGGTTTATGCTTGAAAACCCTCAAGTGTGGCTAAATTACAACAATTCTGCAAAGATGAGTGGGCTAAAATTCCTCCACAGCGAGGTAAAAGACTCATTGCCAGTTATCACAAATGCTTGATTGCAGTTGTTGCTAAGGGTGGTCCAACCAGTTATTAGGTTTAGGGGGCAATCACTTTTTCACACAGGGCCATGTAGGTTTGGATTTTTTTTCCCCTTAATAATAAACACCTTCATTTAAAAACTGCATTTTGTGTTTACTTGTGTTATCTTTGTGTAATATTTAAATTTGTGTGATGATCTGAAACATTTAAGTGTGACAAACGTACAAAAAAAAAAGAAGAAATAAATCAGGAAGGGGCAAACACTGTTTCACACCACTGTATAGGGGTAGGTTTCCAAGCTGTAGTGGGAAGCACAGGCCAGTGCACTCTCTGTGCCGGATAAATGTGGCAGGTTACATCAGGTAGGGAATCCGGTGTAAAAATCCTTCCCAAATTGACATGCGGATCATTGTGTTATCAGGTGATGATACGGTGTGGCGACCCTGTAAGGGAGCAGTAAAAAGAAAAAGAGGGAAAAAAAACCCCATCATGATATAGTGTGTGCATTGGGTGAGCTGGATCACAGTGAAACAGGCAAGGCACAGGACCAGGGGTCCCCAGGGAGTCTCCTGAGAGCCGTTTTACCTTGCTCCCAGTCCAGGGACCGCCCACTGTGCTTGTGTGTTCTCCCAAGACTTCAGCTGCATTGCTGTATATACCAAATTATAGTTCGGACCCCCACAATTATGGTAGCATTAGACTTTATTTTTATAGGCATTGGATCTCAATTATGCTCTTTGTCTAGTCAGCTTCTGACTTCAATGTTTTGTGTACAGTGCTCCGTGATCAGTCAAACTGGGCATTGCTGTAGGTTACGCCTCCTCACTTGGGCCTCCAGCCTCCAAACACAATCTTACAATGAGGCCCCCAAAAATATTATGAACAATTTTGATGATTGTATTCATAAACACACTTTATTCTTTATCAGAATAGGTTATTTGGGATGTGTCATGAGCGTGCGCTTTACGCACGCACAAATGGAAAAGCTGAGCCCACTCGCAGGTGAAGAGTGTAAATTATTAAATAAAGAGTCTAACATGCAACAAGTGTCCAACATAAAATATCCAACAAACGATAAGAAACACAGCAGGCTAGAAATGTTCAGCTGAGACCAGTTCGGTTATGAGGAGAGCAGTTCATGTAAGCCCCCCAGGGAGAAACTGACCGCTGGAGGGAAAGCAAGACACATGAAATGAAAAATGGAGGACTTACATAAATGGGTCGGAGCGCAGCTGGTTCTCTGAAAACAACACCAAACATAGTCCAGGGAAAAAAAGAGTCCTAACACAGGAGATGAGCTGAACAGGGCACAAGCTGTGGGCAGGAAGCTGACTAATGCCATGACAGTGAATGAATGAACTGACAGAAAATAAATACACAGTCAACTAATGGTGCAGTGTAGGAGTCAAGAATTGAGGAGACTGGATGATTTTCCAGTATCTGCTTTAATTCTCATTCATCCTACGTCCTCTCTCGATCGGAGTGAAAAGAGACAGGACGCAGTCACACACATACATTTATACACTCCTCTCGAACAATACATCACACAAAAGTCACAATACTCAGTTACATCCTTTCATCTGTAATAGAACACCCAGAGTCCTTCTGTTCTCCTCTCTGACCCCCAAAAGGTCAGGCCGGGTAATCTTCTCCTCTCTCCTGAGTCCCCAGGGGGTGCAGACACATCGTCCTCTTGAGGTGTGAAGTCAATACACATGGCTAGCTCAAAGTCTCTCTTGGCTGAATTCAGCCAGCCACATGTGAGTCACATAAGTTATAATTATGGGCTCCACATCACTCCCCCCTTCCATGCGAAAGACTGGGCACACATATACAGTCATACCATAGTCATACAGCATGTCACCCCCCCCAACAGAATCTCACAACAACCTAAACAACCTGATCAAAAAACACATCATTCTGCATGCAGCTTAGGTTTCAATCTTCTCCCGATTCTGCTGTATGTAGGTCTCCTGGTCTGTGTTGGGCCGTCCTGCTGTGCATCTGTGGAGTGAGGGGGAGAAGGGTTATTTGCCCCTCGTGGGGGCCGCCCCTTGGGAGGTCTGCCGCATCGAGGCGCGCCCGCCGGTCGCACAGACTCATTATGCAACACAAAAGCAGGTTTTAATCTATCGATACTGATCGTCTCCCTCCTGCCCCCCAAATCTAGCACAAAATATTTCTCCCCGGTTTCCAGCACTCGAAATGGACCATCGTAAGGTGGGCGGAGGCTATGCTGCTGCGCATTGTGCCTGACAAAAACAAACTCTGCGTCTCGTAAAACCTGGGGCACGAACACACGCGGGAAAGAGTGATGAGCGGGGCCCGGGAGCATTTCTGCTCCCGTGTTACTCAGAGACCCCCGGATCGGGGAGGGCCCTGGTGCCGTGTGGTTGGGTAAAAACTCGCCTGGCAGCCTGAGCGGTTGTGCAAAGACCAATTCTGCTGGTGAGGCATCTAGATCCTCTTTGGGTGCTGAACGCAACCCCAATAAAACCCATGGTAGTTTGTTTACCCAATCTGTATCCGTCAGTGACGCTCTGAGAGCTGCCTTCAAAGACCTGTGAAAACGCTCGCATAAACCGTTGGCCTGGGGATGGTAAGCGGTCGTGCGATGTACCGCCGCTCCTAAGCCGCTGGCCACTGCTGACCAAAGTTCCGACACAAATTGAGGTCCCCTATCAGACGTAATATCTGACGGGACCCCGAACCGCGCTACCCAGGCTGTTAAAAAAGCGGGTGCCACCTCTGCCGCTGTGGTCGATGTTAACGGGACCACTTCCGGCCAGTGAGTGGTTCGGTCCACCATCGTCAAGAGATGCGTGAACCCTTGTGATGTGGGTAGGGGGCCCACGAGGTCCACGTGCACATGATCGAAACTTTTAGCCGGAATGTGGAATGGTTCTAAGGGCGCTTTAGTGTGCCTGTGAATTTTTGCCCGCTGGCAAGCCACACAGGCTTTAGCCCACTCTTTCACGTGCTTACGCAGGCTTGGCCAAACAAACTTCTCTGCCACCATTTTCACCGAAGCGCGCACCCCTGGGTGCGCTAGGGAGTGCACGGCGTCAAAAACGCGACGGCGCCACGTGGCTGGCACCACCGGGCGCGGTCGCCCTGTGGATACATCGCAGATAAGCGGGGGGAACCGGTTTGTAGACTTTTGCGTTCCAGCCTTAACCCTGTTGGTCCAGACAGGAGCGCGCGCACGTCGGCGTCCTCGCTTTGCTCCGCTGCCATGGCTGCATAATCTATTCCCACGTGGACCAGAGCCGCGCGCGTGTCCGCGCTGTTACCGCGCTCTGGGTAAGCGGCCGCGCAATCCGTTTCCGTGCGGACGGGTGCTGTTACTGCGCGTAACAGACAGTCTGCCACCACATTGATTTTACTGGCTACATGCTGAATATTGGTGGTAAATTCAGAAATTGCGGCCAGCTGTCTCTGTTGCAGCCCTGACCACGGTTCTGAAGTTTTGGACATCGCAAAAGTGAGCGGTTTGTGGTCGACAAACGCGGTGAAACGCCGCCCTTCCAGCCAGAACTGGAAATGGCGAATAGCCAAGTGGAGCGCCAGCAGCTCCCTGTCAAACGCGCTTTATTTTCGCTCAGCCTCGCGTAGGGATCTGCTGAAAAATGCGAGTGGCTGCCAAACCCCGGCAACCTGCTGTTCTACAACGGCCCCATGGCCAAATCTGACGCGTCTGTGGTTAGCGCTATGCGGGCTGCCGGGTCTGGGTGGGCCAACAGTGCCGCGTTTGCCAGTGCTCGTTTAACCTCTGTGAATGCGCGCTCCCGCTCCGGGGACCATTCAATCACATGGGAGGGCTTCTGCGTTTTAAGCGCGGTGTACAAGGGCTGCATAAGCTGCGCTGCGTGGAGTAAGAAACGGTTATAAAAATTTACCATCCCCAAAAATTCTTGCAACGCTTTTACCGTTCGAGGCTGGGGAAAATCTGCCACTGCGCGTACTTTGGCCAGCAGAGGAACTGCTTCCTCCGAGGAAACGCGGTGCCCTAAAAAGTCAATTTGTGCCATGCCAAAATGGCACTTGGCTGGGTTGATTATCAACCCATGCTCTCCTAACCTCTGAAAAACTGTCGTGAGGTGTTTTGCGTGCTCCTCCTCGGAGGTGCTGGCTACCAAAATGTCGTCTAAATAGACAAAAACGAAAGAAAGGTCGCGCAACACTGCATCCATCATCCGTTGGAAGGTTTGTGTGGCGCCTTTAAGGCCAAAAGGCATTCATAAAAACTCAAAAAGCCCGAACGGGGTTATTACGGCTGTTTTGGGGATGTCCTCTGGTCGGACCGGGACTTGGTGATAACCGCGGACCAGGTCTATTTTAGAAAAAATGCGCGCCTTCGCCAAGTGCACTGAAAAGTCCTGGATATGCGGAATCGGGTACCGGTCCTGCGCTGTGGCATTGTTCAACCTGCGGTAATCGCCACAAGGTCTCCACGAGCCGTCAGCTTTAGGTACCATATGGAGGGGGGAAGCCCAGGCGCTCTTCGAGCGGCGAATTATGCCCAACCTTTCCAGGTTGGCGAACTCCTCGCGCGCAATGGGGAGTTTAGCTGCATCCAAGTGCCGAGCCTTCGCAAAAACCGGTGGACCACTCGTGGTAATAAAGTGCTCCACCCTGTGCTTCGCCACCTTAGCTGAAAAAGTGGGAACTGTGAGTGCTGGGAACTGGTGTAGAAGGCTGTGGAACTTACCACCTGCTGTGGCGACATTGGTCTGTACTGGCGGCGGGGACACCTGAGCTGCACAAGGGATAGAACAGAAAGAGAGTGCATTTACTAGGCGTTTGTTGGCCAGATCAACTAACAAACCATGTGAACACAGAAAATCAGCACCTAACGTATTGAAGCTCACTGCCGCTACGATGAAGTCCCACTCATAGGCGCGGCCGTGGAAGGTCAGAGACAAGGTTCTCTCTCCGTACGTCTTGATGCTGGAGCCGTTGGCCGCTGTCGCTCCGTCTCCGCGGGGTCCAGCGACCCGATCAGCATAGGTCGCAGTGATGAAGCTCCTCTGGGCTCCGGTGTCCACTAGGAATTGCTGCCCGGAGCCCGCGTCTGTCAGATAAAGCAGCTTGTTCCGTTCGCCGAGAGTGGAAGCTGCTAACGGCTCCCGGCCTGGTCGTTTCCCTGCTTTTTGAACTTGCAGGGCGGGATGCATTTGTGCGCCTTCCCAGCGAAACGTCGATGTTAAAAACAGAGGCCGTCATCTCCCCTGCCACGGAATCTCGCCGCTGCTGTTGCCGCTGAGGTGGTCACTGCTGTCTCTGGCTCCACACTGCCCCCGGCCACCGCGCCGAGGTCTGCCGCTGCCACGGAAGCCTCTTGTTCCTCGCAGGCGTTGAGGAGCAGCTCCGCCTCTTGGGCCAGCTCGCGGAAGTCCTGCTGGTTCACACACCGTCTGCTGGACAGGGGACCTCTCGTGTGCGCTGGAAGGGTCCGCAGGAAGATGTGTTTGAATAGGAACGCGTCATTGTCCGTCCCGATCATTTGTAGCATGTCCTCCATGAGGACAGTCGGCCTGCGTCCACCCCTGTCGTGCAGGTCCAGTAGCTGCCTGGCTCTCGCCTCAGCCGACGGCACAAAACTCCTGATGAGGGTGGCTTTCAGCGCGTCGTATTTGCCGGCAGCGGGTGGCTGCTGCACCAGGCTCCGCACGCACCGAGCCGTGCGGCTGTCGAGCGTCGCAATGACATTATGGAATTTAATGTCGTCCGCTGATACTCCCCCGAGCAGGAACCGCGACTCCACATGCTGGAACCACGAGTGCGGGTCATTTTGCCAGAACTCGGGGAGCTTAATCAGTCTTGTGCCCCTGCTGGCACTCCTCGGTTAATCCGGGTCTGAGTGGCTGTCTCCCAGCTCTTCCATATCGATCCCGAGGCTGTCCTCCAGTCTCGGCGTGCTCAGATTCATGCGTAGGTCACCAATTGTAGGAGTCAAGAATTGAGGAGACTGGATGATTTTCCAGTATCTGCTTTAATTCTCATTCATCCTACGTCCTCTCTCGATCGGAGTGAAAAGAGACAGGACGCAGTCACACACATACATTTATACATTCCTCTCGAACAATACATCACACAAAAGTCACAATACTCAGTTACATCCTTTCATCTGTAATAGAACAAAGAGTTCAGGGTCCTGATGGCCTAGTGAACAAAGCTGTTTAGCAGTCTTGTGGAGCGGGCCCGGAGGCTCTGGTACCTTCTCCCTGAGGGCAGCGGGCTGAAGAAGGAGTGCGAGTGGTGGAAGGTGTCACCTGCGATGTTGATGGCTCTGCGGGTGAGGTGGGTGTGGTAGATGTCCGAGAGGGAGGGCAGAGGGGCACCAATGAGCTTGCTGGCTGCTTTCACTATGCGTTGTAGTGTCTTTGGGCAGGAGGCGGTGCAGCTTCCGTACCACACCATGATGTAGCTGGTGAGGATGCTCTCAATGGTACCCTGGTAGAATGAGCACATGATGGAGGGGTGGGACTTGTGCTCTCCTCAGTTTGCTGAGGAAAAAGAGGCAAGTTTGAGCCTTCTTGGCCAGTGATGTGGTGTTGTTTGACCAGGAGAGGTCCTCAGAAGTGTGCACCCGCAGGAACTTGGTGCTGCTCACCCTCTTCACAGGTGCTCCATCGATGATGAGAAGGAGATGCTGTGTGTGTCCCCTCCTGAAGTCGACCACAACCTCCTTGTTTTTTCCCACGTTCAGGAAGAGATTATTGTCTTTGCACCACTGGACCAGTTGCTCACCTCATTTCTGTAGTTTGCCTCTTCATTGTTGGTGATGGGGCCCACCACCATCGTATCGTCCGTAAACTTGATGATATGGTTGGTGTTGTAGGCTGGTACATAGTCATAGGTTAGCAGGGTGAAGAGCAGCGGGCTGAGCGCACACCCTTGTAGGGCCCCTGTGCTCAGTGTGATGGTCTTGGAGGTGTTACTGCTGACCCGCACATTCTGTGGCCTCCCTGTGAGAAAGTCCAGCACCCAGTTACAGAGAGAGGTTTTGAGTCCCAAGTGTCTGAGTTTTTGTATTAGGTGCTGGGGGGGGGGGGTGATTGTGTTGAATGATGAACTGAAGTCCAAGAACAGCCTTCACTCATAGGAGTTGTTTGAGTCCAGGTGGGTGAGGGCTGGGGGAAGAGCAGCAGAGATGGTATCTTCTGTGGATCTGTTTGACCTGTATGCGAACTGAGATGGATCGTGGGAGGGAGGGAGGGTGGACTTGATGTTCTGCATGACCAGTTGCATGAAGCACTTCATTATGATGGAAGTCAGTGCTACGGGCTGGTAATCATTGTAGCTGGATGGGATAGGCTTCTTTGGAACTGGTATTATGGTGGCAGTTTTGAAACACATGAGGATAACAGCTTGGCTCAGGGAGATGTTGAAGATGTCAGTCATGGCATTCTTGAGCTCCTCCGCACAGTCCTTCAGAACGTGACCTGGTATGTTGTCTTGTCCAGCTGCCTTGCGTGGGTTGAACCTGGAGAGGGTCCTCTTCATGCTAGCCGGATCCAGACTTATAGCCTGCTTGTCTGGAGGAGGAGTGGTCTTCTGTGCTGATGTGCTGTTTTGTGCGTCAGAGTGGCCAAAGAAGTCATTTAAGTTGTTATGCAGTAAGATGTCACTTGCACAGGTCTGAGGTGGAGGTTTGTAGTTGGTGAGGGTCTGTATGCCACGCCAGAGAGAACGTGCATCTCTGGTGTTGCTGAAGTGGCCAGATATTTTCTTGCTGTACTGTTGTTTTGCTTCCTTGATGCCTTCAGACAGGTTGGCCCTAGCTGTTGTTAGTCCTGCAGTGTTACCGGCCCTGAAGGTTGTGTCCTGAGCCCTCTGGAGCCCGTGAACCTCTGCGGTCAT
This sequence comes from Pholidichthys leucotaenia, assembly GCA_020510985.1. NCBI lineage: Eukaryota > Metazoa > Chordata > Actinopteri > Cichliformes > Pholidichthyidae > Pholidichthys > Pholidichthys leucotaenia. Next base: position 325,415,680 of record CM035840.1, on the reverse strand, counting down.
CCATGACTTCTGGTTAGCACAAATAGTGATAGGTTTGCAGTGAGTGACATCATCAGTGCATTTAGCTATGTATGTTACAGCAACCTCAGTGTACTCCTCTAGGTTTGTGTGTCCATTGTGCCTGGCTGCATGCTTGGAAATGTCCCAGTCTGTAGTGCTAAAGCAGTTTTTCAGAGCATCAGAGGCCCCCTCTCTTCTTTTAGTTGGTCTGATGGCTCTCACTCTGGGTCTGTATGCAGCCCTAAGCAAGATGGTGATGTGATCAGAGACTCAGGTGGGGGAGGGGGGAGCTCTGTATGCTCTCTTGCGAGCTGTGTACACCAGGTCCAGCAAGTTGTCTTCTCTTGTTGGAAAGCCCACATGTTGGTGTAGTTTTGGTAGGAGGGCTTTTAACCATTTGACTGCCTATGGTGCTCTGTTGCGCCATCAGCCCCTAGTGGTCAAGGTTTTTTTCAAGAAAATATTCAGTTAAGATGTCAGAGATTTCCAAAGCTATAACTTGAAAGTGGTAAGAGATAATGGCTTACTGTCAATTAGAAAAATGTAGAATATGATCCAAAGTTTGAGATAGGAGTAAATTTACGCATCTAATTTGCATAATGCACGGCAGCCATATCGAATTGCATAACTTTCAGTCAAAAGCGGACTTTGGACATATTTACGCAAAGGATGGTTTTGGTTTGTTGTCACCGTTTGTTGTTTTGGGCATTTTGTTATCTTATCTTTAAAGTATATGAACCAGAAAATCAGTTACAATGTAAACAAACAAAGAAATTTGTCACTTACCGCTGGCCAAGCGGCACGTTTCGTCCATTTTTGTCCATCCTGGTCGTTATTTTGTCTTCTGTCAGTCATTTTCACTTTCTCTCCCACATCCAGAAACTGTTATGATTATTCCACCTCAATTTTGCTTTTATTCCACTGCAATTTATCTCATGTGACGACTGGGAACTGGCGCAATTGTTCTGTCCAGTCACATGGCACTGGGGGTCAATGGCAGATGCAAATCAACTAGCTTTGCCCACCCTCTGTTATAAGAAAATGTAGATATTTACCTTCATAAGCTAAATAGTCTCTTTTTAGAATCATAGTTGGCAAATTTGGGAGCAAATGCCTCCTCTGTCTTGCGATAGATGAACATTTGTTTACAAACTCTTCTTCTCTGGTGTCCAGAAGTGTGTGTGTGTGTGTGTGTGTGTGTGTGTGTGTGTGTGTGTGTGTGTGTGTGTGTGTGTGTGTGTGTGTGTGTGTGTGTTATATGGGGGCCATTAGTCCTCCAAGGCAAGAGCAGTAAGTTATACATGTCTGCCACCTTGTGAGGTGCAATATTTAGTACAGCTGGGGATTTATTATGGTTTAAGGCCACGTCACATGACAGTCACAGAACTGTGACACAGGCACTCCACAGCGCTATCTGTCAACAGGCAGTCAAAAGGTTAAATATGCATGGTTGAAGTCTCCTGCTGTGATGAGGAATCTGTCTGGATGCACTGTTTGTGTCTCACTTATAGCCTGATGGAGTTCCTTTAGGGCCTCTCTTCTCTGGCCTGTGACGGCAGTGGGCAGTATATACAGCCACTGTTTACAGCAGGAGACGTTACAGCAGGAAGAGCTAGTGCTAGCTAGCACTCAACCGCCACCTGGGCTAACGGTGAAACTCGACATACCGGGAACTGTAGCGAAAACGACGCGGGTGCCGGGCTGGAGTTTAGGCGGCGTGCAAGAAATATAAGACAGAATAATAAAGAGCGATGGCAAGAACCAAGCAGACCGCCCGTAAAATCTACTGGAGGAAAAGCCCCCCCAGGAAGCAGCTAGCCACCAAGGCTGCTCGGGAAAGCGCTCCGGCCACCGGCGGAGTGAAGAAGCCTCACCGTTACAGGCCCGTGGCTCTGAGAGAGATCCGTTGCTACCAGAAATCCACGGAGCTGCTCATCCGTAAGCTGCCCATCCAGCGCCTGGTGAGGGAGATCGCTCAGGACTTCAAGACTGGCCTGCGCTTCCTGAGCTTCGCCGTCATGGCTTGGCAGGAGGCCAGCAAGGCCTACCTGGTGGGTCTCTTCTTCGCTAAGAGGGTCACCATCATGCCCAAACCGCGGAGAGAGAGCTTACACTTTCTGCTGCACATTCACCAACCATAATGCTCCGCACTGTGTATATATATATATATATATATATATATATATATATATATATATATATATATATCCATCCATCCATCCATCCATCTTCTACCGCTTTTCCGGAGGTCCGGGTCGCGGAGGCAGCAGTTCAAGCAGAGAAGCCCAGACTTCCCTCTCCCCAGCCACCTGCTCCAGCTCTTCAGAGGGGATACCAAGGCGTTCCCAGACCAGCTGGGAGACATAGTCTCTCCACCGAGTCCTGGGTCTGCCCCGGGGTCTCCTCCCAGTGGGACGTGCCTGAAACACCTCAAGTGTTTCAGTGTTTACGTACATATTTATACATATGTACATATTACTATAAATATACTGTATATATATATATATATTTATAGTAATATGTACATATGTTTACTAGCTGTTACTAGTTGTTTTAGTTTTTTTTGTTACTAGTTTTATATAAATATATATATATATATATATATATATATATATATATATATATATATATATATATATATATATATATACTGTATGTATATATATACTGTATGTATATATATATATATATATATATATATATATATATATATATATATATATATATATATATATATATATATATATATATATATATATATATATAGTAATATGTACATATGTTTACTAGCTGTTCTTGTTTTTTCTTGCCTTCTGATTGTTGCTCTGAGTGTTGCTATCCCTGTGCTGTTGCAATCCTGGAATTTCCCCATTGTGGGACTATATAAAGGCATATCTTATCTTATCTTATCTTATCTTATCTTATCTTATCTTATCTTATACATGGTGACTAGCAGGATAGGCGTAATTTCCTTCAGTAAGGACAATGGTCAGTACTTAATGAGCATAAATTCCACCAACGGAGCACAGTGTTTGTGCACAACAGTTGCATCTCGGCACCAAGCATCACTGATGTACAGCGGGGAAACTAAGTATTGAACACGTCAACATTTTTCTTATTAAACATATTTCTGATGAAGCCATTGATCAGAGATTTTCACCAGATATCAGTAGCAACCCAAGTAATCCATACATATAAAAAATCCAGGCAACTGTGTTCACAAAACAAGTTATATTTAATAAAGTAGAATGAGACAGGGAATAAGTATTGAACACATGAAGAAAAAGAGGTGCGAAAAGGCATAGAAAGCCAAGAAACCAGTTAAAATCCATCAGAATTTAGGAAGACATCCCACCCCCCATCAGTACAAATTAATTTCAGCTGGCTAAGTCCTGACTGATAGCCTTTAAAAAGGTCTGTGAATATCAGATTGTCACATCATAAAGAACTCATGATGGTTAGAAGCAAAAACCTCTCTCTAGACCTTCACAACTTTATTGTTGCAAAACATAATGATGGCATTGGTTACAGGCACATTCCTAAACTGCTGAATGTTCCAGTGAGCACTGTTGGAGCAATCTTTCAGAAGTGGAAAGAACATCATTTTACAATAAACTGGCCCCGACCAGGAGCTCCTTGCATGATTTCTGACAGAGGAGTCAAAAGAATTATCAAAAGAGTTATCCAAAAGCCAAAGACCACTTGAGAAGAGCTACAGAAAGACCTGGAGTTAGCAGGTACTGCTGTTTCTAAGAAAACAATAAGTAATGCACTCATCCGACATGGGCTCCATGCCAAGACTCCAATGCTGAAGTAAAAACATGTTGAGGCTTGTTTAAAGTTTGCTGCGCAACATTTGGGCAAGCCAGTAAAATACTGGGAGAATATAGTCTGGTCCAGGGATGGGAAGCTGGTGGCTCATGGGCCACATGCGGCCCTCGACATCATCCACTGTGGCCCACCAGTCCATTTCCAAAAATCAATTATATCCCATTTGAACGTACATGTATTTGGAACTACATTCTTAAATGCAGCTATAGAGTCCCCAAGCAGAGGGCACTCTAATCAAAATCTAGGTGCAGGTGGTCACACGATAGTGAGGGAGCCAGTGATAGAGGGAGCAGTGTGCCTCGGAGTATGTCTTTTAAGGTATGTACTGTATGTGTTGCATGCTGAGACCGCATTAATAGGCTGTCAACAGCAGTAAATGAAGATTATGCTGCTTTTAAACAACAATAAATGCCACAGCTCCTCACTGAGGAGTATAAGTAAGAAGTTTCAAATTGAAAGGCAAATTTATAAATGAATTGGCAAATTTATGACAGAAAAACTCACTAATTTAGAAAAACCCCAGTACAACTAAAAAGTTATCAGTTTTTAAATAAAATGATGCAAATTTATCAGTAGAAGCTTCCTCATCTAATACCAAGATAAAATACAGATTTGCAAATTGGCTAATTTAAACCAGAAATGTAGTACCACCACCGCAGAGTCCAAAAGAGAGCTGACGCCATCCTCCGGGACCCCACCCACCCCCAGCACTGACTGTTCACACTTCTACCTTCAGGACGGAGGTACAGAAGTGTGAAATGCAGGACAGCCAGACAGAAAAACTCCTTCTTTCCCACTGCCATCAGACTCCTGAACAGATAACAACCCCCAAAACTCCGTAACACAGCTTTGCATATAGGAACTCACACACCGGCTGCTGAATTTGCACACTGCTCACCTGTATCGTAGATATAGCACCACCTGTCTGATGTCCATATCATCTCTGCTGCTACTTATCATGCACAGTCTACTGGTACTATCGTTACAGAAATAATTTGTAATTATACACTGCTCGTTGCACAATGCTCATTTGCACACTGTACATAAGTCTATGCCATCTCAGGTTCACATCATCTCTGATATCAATATAGCACTATCACTTTAGTCATCCAGTCAATTTTCAATTTCATTCCTCGACTGCCTAACTGTGTGTTATTAGCATCCATTAGTATTAGGATTGAGTTACTGTGTTAGTGTTTCATGACCTATTAGAATTGTTGTTTCTGCACATTTTACCTTGGCATTCGTTTGGAGAGCAAAGTAAGAATTTCATTGCTCAGGAAATTTAGCATTTCTTAACTGTGCACACGATAATAAAGCCTTTGAATCTCTGAATATTTATCAGTAAAGTATTTTTACTTTGATCATTTTCTTCAATTAGATCTACTATTTTAACTTCTCTTTTGATTGGTTTCCTATTTTGTCTTAATTTATGATTTTAAACCTATTTTATGTCACAATTACTTACAGTATCTTACTGCGAATTATTAATACTTATGAATATATGTCTGTTTGACTGTATTTAAGTGTTGTTTTATTCTTCTAGTCATCTTAACTGTCTAGTCTTTTTATCAGCAAACTACCTTCTGATTTATCAATGACTGTTTCATTTTTTTTTTAAATCACCCTGTCCAAGCTCTGGCGTTTCCTCATGGGAGCCCTCCCACAGGGAATTGTGCTTGTTTTCTGGCTGCAGGGCCCTGGCCTGTGATTTTCCTGGTCTACCCGGCCGAGGGGATTGTACACTGCGGCACCACACCTGCAGTGTCGACCCCTCAGGTTGGACTTGAGCGGTCTCAGAGGTGATGTTCCGGTAACCGTGGACTTGACACGCTCCCTGCTGGTGATGGCTTCCTAGTGATGGTACTTCCACACTTGGATCCTTGGTGCCCAGCCATAAGTTTTACACTGACGAAAGTTTCTTTGTGTGTGTGTGTGTGTGGGGGGGGTAATTGTGTTTTATTTCAGTGTGTGAAGCACTTTGTGTTGCATCTTTTTGTATGAAAAGTGCTATATAAAAAAAACTTTGATTTGATTTTAATATTTTAAAAAGTTTTCTTCATCATCATATTTTCTTTTCTTCTTGGCTTTTTTGTTAATTACTGTCCCGAATTTCTCTTTGTCATTTTGAAGGAGAGAGTTTTAAAAATTAGAGCATGCTATAATTTTATCAATAATTTTAATTCTAATTTTATTTTCATTTTCAGTTTTAATTGTGAAACTTTTGACTTTGAAGAAAATACCCCACCCCCTCCAAGGTTTACATGTAACTCTGGCCCTTGAGAAGTGAGGAAAAAAACTTGTGGCCCTCACTACCACCAAAGTTGCCTATCCCTGCTCGGGTCAGATGAGACCAAAATTTAACTTCTTGGATGTCACGACACACAGCATGTTTGGAGAGAGAATGGCACTGCACATCAGCCCCAAAACACCATGCCAACAGTGAAGTTTGGAGGTGGGAGCATCATTGTTTTTCAGCACATGGTACAGGTAGACCATAAAATTGAAAGAGAGATGAATGGACAAATGTACAGAGACATCCTTGATAAGAACCTGTTGCCATTTATCAAGATGCTGAAGATGAAACAAGGGTGTACCATAAAACTGGCCCGGCAGGGTTGGACAGAAGACACCAAGTGCAGGCTGTGAGTTTGCACAACTTAATAAAGAAAAAACACAAAGTACAACAAAGCACAAAAATACTAAACTAAAGACTGAGGAAGGACGCTACGAATTCCCACCTCCGAGGCTGGACTTACGACAAGGACAGGAGACTACGACTTCCCAGCGCGGAGTCTGGACTTACAACTATGGCAGGAAAGAGACGGGGACACCGTCTGGGTACGAGAGGTACAGTGGTGTGAAAAAGTGTTTCCCCCCTTCCTGATTTCTCATTTTTTTGTACGTTTGTCACACTTAAATGTTCCAGATCATCAAACAAATTTACAAATTAGACAAAGATTACACAAGTAAAGACAAAATGCAGCTTTTAAATAAAGGTGTTTATTATTAAGGGAAAAAAAATCCAAACCTACATGGCCCTGTGTGAAAAAGTGATTGCCTCATAAAACGAATGACTGGTTGAGCCAACCTTAGCAGCAACAAATGCAATCAAACATTTGTGATAACTGGCATTGAGTCTTTTACAGTGCTGTGGAGGAATTTTGGCCCACTCATCTTTGCAGAATTGTTGTAATTCAGCCACATTGGAGGGTTTTCAAGCATGAACCGCCTTTTTAAGATCATGTCACAGCATCTTATTCGGATTCAGGTCAGGACTTTGACGAGGCCACTCCAGAGTCTTCATTTTGTTTTTCTTAAGCCATTCAGAGGTGGACTTGCTGGTGTGTTTTGGATCATTATCCTACTGCAGAACCCAAGTGCGCTTCAGCTTGAGGTCACGAGCAGATGGCCAGACATTCTTCTTCAGGATTTTTTGGTAGACAGTAGAATTCATGGTTCCATTTACCACAGCAAGTCTTCCAGGTCCTGAAGCAGCAAAACAGCCCCAGACCATCACACTACCACCACCATATTTTACTGTTTGTATGATGTTCCTTTTCTGAAATGCTGTGTTACCTTTACGCCAGATGTAATGGGGAAACACACCTTCCAAAAGGTTCAACTTTTGTCTCGTCAGTCCGCAGACTATTTTCCAAACAGTCTTGGGGATCATCAAGATGTTTTCTGGCAAAACTGAGATGAGCCTTTATGTTCTTTTTGCTCAGCAGTGGTTTTCATCTTGGAACTCTGCCATGCAGGGCATTTTTGCCCAGTCTCTTTTTTATGGTGGAGTCATGAAGACTGACCTTAACTGAGGCAAGTGAGGCCTGCAGTTCTTTGGATGTTGTTGTGGGGTGTTTTGTGACCTCTCTGATGAGTCGTCACTGCGCTCTTGGGGTAATTTTGGTCAGACGGCCACCCCTGGGAAGGTTCATCACTGTTCCATGTTTTTGCCACTTGTGAATAATGGCTCTCACTGTAGTTTGCTGGAGTCCCAAAGCTTTAGAAATGGCTTTATAACCTTTTCCAGACTGATAGATCTCCGTTACTTTGCTTCTCATTTGTTCCTGAATTTCTTTAGATCGCAGCATGATGTCTAGCTTTTGAGGATCTTTTGGTCGCCTTCACTTTGTCAGGCAGGTCCTATTTAAGTGATTTCTTGATTGAGAACAGGTGTGGCAGTAATCAGTCCTGCGTGTGGCTAGAGAAATTGACCTCAGCTTTCCAAAGATGTGATGAACTACAGTTAATTTATGTTTTAATGGGGGAAGGGGGGATCACTTTTTCACACCGGGCCATGTAAGTTTGGATTTTAATAATAAACATCTTCATTTAAAAACTGCATTTTGTGCTTACTTGCGTTATCGTTGTCTAATATTTAAATTTGTTTGATGACCTGAAACATTAAAGTGTGATAAACATACAAAAAATGAGAAATCAGGAAGGGGGCAAACACTTTTTCACACCACTGTATAAGCACAGGAAAATAAATTGAAGTAGAAGATAATACAAAAAAATAAATACACAAGACTAATAACCAAACTAGGATTGTTATGAACTTGGGTTTGGTGGTTCCAAACCCAGTTCTATGATGCTGTGGCTATTTTGTCCCTTGCACTGTTTATTTTCCATCAGGCACTGTCTGGGAGCCTCTTGGATCCTTTCACTCCCTGACAGCTAAACCACGCCTCCTCCTCCTCTTGTCAGTGGGATCAGCTGTGTCTCATTACTGTGTTTACTTTTCTGTTCCACGCGCACACACACATTCACATGCACTCTCCTACACACACACACACACACACACACACACACACACACACACACACACACACACACACACTTCCATTCATCTTCACTCACATGCTCAGACATTCACTCAAGCACACCTGTTTCCACTCTGTCCGGCCCACAGACTTTCACTGATTCACACTCCCTCTTTCACACTGGCGATCTCTCTCCTCATCAGTGGCAGCTCTCTTAAGGCCTGTGTCTGCTGGGAGAGATCGCCGGATTATTTGATTGTTCGCCACTACCTTCATTGTGTATTCAGCCTGACTAATTAGTCTTCTGCTAACATTACCTGACGTTTGCTCGTTGCCTGATGTTAGCGGCTGTTCCTGTTGCCTTTACTTTGGACAGCACAGACTGCCTCGGACTGCTCCAGCCCATAAGTTTATGTTTGCCTTTCTCCCCGTGCCGTCCAGCTTTCCTGCGGCAGGCCTGTTGAGTGTCCTAGAGGCGTCCCTGTTCTCCCGGAGCCCTCCATGACTGTTCTCATCTCTCTGCATGCTCATCATAACCGTTGCTGGACTGAACCATTTTTTGTTCAATAAACTGCACTCAACACTTTCTGCATGTGGGTTTACTTCTCTCCTCCGTGTGCTGTGTAATAGCGCACGGGAACGTAACAAGGATATGATAACAAGAAACTCAAAACAGAAATAAAGGACAACTCGGGAAACGATACCAACCCATTCTAAATTCAAAATTAACAGAGGCAGAGATACTGAAAATGACTTAAACAACTTAAAGGCTGAGCACGGCTCCGTACCTGTGCTCAGAATCGTGACAGGGTGGACATTTCAGCAAGACAATGATCCCAAACACACAGCCTGGGAATCTCTCAACTGACTCCAGAGAAGGAAAATAAAGCTGCTAGAATGCAGTGACGGACCGTGTATTTTACAACTAGGCCTTCAGTGGTGATCTACCCAATTTAAGTGCCATTCATACCAAACACCATAAAAATAGTCTATAGAGTATCCACACAAAGGACGTTAAGGATAACTTTAACTATAAAATTATAGTTTTAAAAATCTTTACCTTTTCATTGTGGAACTCCATTTCCCTGCACACTTGTTCATTGCGCTGCAGATCCACTTTTGTTTCCCCAAAGGTTTAACAGTATTGTTGCTTTTAAGTGTCCGGCTGGCATCTCGCTGCTGCTATGGTTAAGGCCCTGTCACACCTAGATGATTTACACAGCCAAAACATATGAAAAATTTGTAGAATACGGTGGCATATGTCAAATCAGGCATAGTTCACCAAGTTCCTCTGAAAATTAATTTTCAGCATACTGAAAATTTTCTGACGTATCCAGCGTATGGCTGATATGACCCCACATTCGCAGGGCAAATGGCATATTTGTAGTGTTGGTTCACAGGAAAAAGACCTGTACAGAGCTCTTCCTGCAGCGCATACACACGCACACGTATTTCTTCATATAACAGGACCTGTCGGGGTTTTTCCATTTGACTTGTCTGTACCATCAGCTTTCCAGTGTTGTTCTGATAAATATGCCAAAATGTCAGAACACCGGAGGAGGCGGATGAAATCAGCTGATCAACTGAAGCGCAGAGCGCAGCTGTTTTCCATGATAAATAACACTTTCCTGTTGGCTGCGCCTCCCAGCAAATGCACACTCCATGCATTAGCTTGTTTTTTTTTTCACTTTATTGAAAATAAATTTTTTTTATCATCATCAGGTCGCATGCCTTTGAGCCAGGTTGTGACAACTGTCATCTCATGTTCCTGATGTGTCACATCAGCTGTTTTAGATGTGACTGACCTGACAGACTTGACAGCTCTGCCAGGTCGGTCACGCCCCCCACCATGGTCTCTGGAGGGGAGAATCATCTCGGTTGAGCCAACAGAGATTATCTCTCCCACACCAAGGATTCATGGATCGGGTGGTAACTGCAGTTTGGCATGACTGCACTATGCAGAAGTTAGACTATTGTTGTGCATAAGTTGTGAATGTTGGCAACACACTAAGCATTAGATTGTTTAAGTTACTTACAAGTTATGGAAATATTCTATAAAAGTTACTAACATGTCATGTATATGTCCAACTCGTTATGGATACGTGATGCATACGTGTCATGAACTGCCCGTTCACAAGGCAAACAGATGATGCCAAACTACAGGCAGTAAGTTTGCATATTTAATAAACACACACACACACAAGAACACTCACAACAGAACAGATAAGTAACTATGAAATCCCAGCTTGGCTGGACATACGAAAAAGGGGGAATAAAGCTACAGACCCCAGCGGAGCTGGACTTACGGTTGTAGAGAATAATGGAGACAGGAACAACGTCTCAGGAAATGCACAGATGAGCAAATGACCCAGCAATTAACAAACAGAGGGTCAACGCTTAAATGGGTAGAGAGAGTGATTGCACAATGAGAATCAGCTGTGAGTCATGTGGAGAGGAGACAGGACTTACAGCTTAACAGGAGCACCACCCATACCAGAGAAAACCCAGAAGTGCCACTGACAGCTGCAGCCCCGAAGAGAGAAAGAGAGAGAACACAGAACAAAAGGTTACAGACAAAAATACAAATATAAAGCGAGAACTAAAATAAGGGCAAATAATAAACTGAAGGATGAATACAGATAATACCAAATACAGTATATAAATGACAAGACCACGGTGAACGTAAGCAGGAGAGATAATGCAAGATATAAGAAAACTGACCAAGGATAACATGGCAGGAAACTAAGAACCCCAAAATACAGCAAATATACAAATACAGAAAAAGACAATGAGACTGAGCGCGGCGCAACCCCCCATGCTCAGATCATGACAGAGCCCCCCTCTCAAGGGGTGGAATCCAGACACCCATGGTAACATCAAAAGAAAAGGAAAAGAACCCACCCAAATAGACGACCCACCCTACAGAAAGCAAGGAAGCAAAACCCACCCCAGGTGGGATGAGGGGGACCCAAGCAGGGAGGGACTGAAACAACCCAGAGAAAATAAGAAAAATACTCATGACTCACACCCAGAATAAGAGCTACAGAATACAAATCATGTTAGGAAGATTATATGTCTAGTTTGGGTGGTCTTCCTGAGTCCCTTAACCACCGATGCAAACAGAAGAGTTCATTGGGTGATCTCCCAGGCCTCCAGAGCCACCTAAATGGCAGGAAAGGTTCACCAGGTGGCCTCCCAGCATCCCCGAGCCAACGGGCCGCAGAGCACAACCCACCTCCTCCTGGAGGCGGCAGTTGGAACCAGTGCATACTGCGGACCAGAGGAGCTAAGAGATGGGAGCCTGGTAAGGAAGATGGCTGACCAGTGGGGAAGCTGGACGGGGAACCCTCCCCGATCTCGGGCAGGGGAGAGGGAACCATGACGGCATCAAGCAGAGGAGGCGGAACAACGGCACTTTCAGACTGGGACATGGCAGCACCGGCGGTGACCCCAGGCTGGGGCGAAGCAGCACCTGTCGTGGCTCCGGGCTGGACCAAAGCAGCACCCGCAGTGGCGCCGGGCTGGGATATGGCTGCACCCACCATGGCCTCGGACGGAGGATGAGGACCCATAGTGACATCAGGCAAAGGAGGAGGATGATCATCTGAGGACCCAGATGATGACTCGAGCAAAGAAGAAGAAACAAACATCGGGTTACGACCCCCGGCAGCAGTGGAGCCTGGTAAGGAGAGCTCAGAGGCAGTTGGCAGATGAGACTGCCCCCCCCCCCCCCATGAATAGGACAAGAAATCTCTAGAGCTGATGATATATAAACAGAACAGAGCACTTGCCTTGTCTTGGACTCCACTGCAATCCAGGACTCCGACAATCCCGACGGGCATCTCGAGTCTCTCCATCTGGGTGCCCTTTCTCGACCTGGTCACTTTGGGAGAAGGACAGAAAAAAAAAACTGGAGAAGAATCACTGGCATCGGTGGAGCCCAGCGAGGAGAACTCAGGAGTAGAGGACATCTGCAGCTGATCCTCCCCACCATGAGTCAGACAAGATTTCTCTGAATCTGCAAAAGAAGAAAAAGAACAAAGCACTTGCCTGGACTAAAGCTCCACCGCCGTCCAGGACTCCAGTGATCCAGGCAGGGGCGTCTCGAGTTCCTCCACCTGGGTGCTCTCTTTCAGCATGGTCACCTTAGCGGGGAAACACAAAGAAAACACCGGAGAAGAATCACCGGCAGCAGTGGAGCCCGGCGAGGAAGACTCGGGAGCAGAGGATGTCTGCAACTGATCCTCCCCACCCTGAGCCAGAGAGAAAATTCTCTGAATCCGCCGAAGAAGAAACAGAATGGAGCACTTGCCTGGACTCGAGCTCCACCGCTGCTCAGGACTCCGGCGAACCTGCTATGGCGACCTTGCTAAGGCAACCTCGGCAGCAAGCGAGATGGTAAACACAGCCCCAGGGCCTGGGGGCGAAACAGCCGACGCAGATGACTCATCAGACATAACCGCCGAAGGTCGCTTCACTGCTGGTGCCGACTCCCGAGCAGCTGAAGCCAGGGGACACGCTGCTGTCAGCTAAGGCTTCAGGTCCTTCAGGGCTGCAGGCTCCTCCATTGTCCAGCAGCTCTGTTCCAGAACCGGCGAACACCCAGGAGAAATTGGAGGAGACATGGGGGTAGCAGGTGAGGTAGAGATAACAGCAGCTGATGGTGAGGACTCAATGGGCTGCTGTAGTTGAGCCTCACCACCGGGAATCAGGCAAGAATGTTCAGTAGTGAGTGAAAGAGAACGGAGAAGTACTTGCCTGAATTCCCGGGGAGTGATGATGTTCTCCCTGGAGCAGTGGAGGTCATCTGGCACTGTGTCGGAGTCCAGTGATGCTGGATCACAGGCGCAGACTTCGATAAGAAGATACAGATACAGATAGAAGATACAGATAAGTCTCTAGCCCCGAGGGGTAGAGCCAGGGAACACCTCACCGATGGCGCCGGGTCCAGCACCACCCGAAACCAGGGGCTGCTCACTCGTTGATGCCGGCTTCAGGACACCTGAGGTGCTCTTCTCCTTCACCGGCCATGGTTGCAGGACTGGACCAATGCCCCTGGGATCCACGGACCCCTCCCAGGACTGGCGGACACCCAAGAGAGAGAGGAGAAGCAGGTGAGGAAAATGTGCCAACAGCTGGTGATAAAGACTCAGCAGAATGGAACTGCTGCTGAGCCTTGCCACCGTGACCTAGGCAAGATAATTCATCTTTTTGTGATGGAAAATGAAAAAAACACTTGCCTGTGTTCCTGGGACGTGATGGTAGCAGCTGCGGTGTGACCAGATGATGTCTCTCCGGGATCAACGGGGGTCGTCTGGCGGATGGGCGGGGACACCGGCTCCTGATGGGATGTGCGAGCCTTCCACACCCGGGGACGCTTCTTCGTTGGCACAGGTAACGTAGGAGAGGCATTTCTCACCTGCACGCAGAGCTGGTGTTGGGACTCCAACATGGTGGTGAGAAGCACTGTGAGACCTGGGTAGCCCCAGAGGCTGGGAAATGCCTCGACTACCCAAGCCGCACTTTCCAAATGTCCCAGAGCCTCCTCCAGAGTGTGGGAGGCGCAAGCTTCCGAGACAAAACCCACAATCTGTCCTGCCGCCTCACACTCCTCCTGGCTCAGTCCAACAACACGGAAGTCCAGGGTGGCAGACATTCCAAAAAAGCCCTGGACTAATACAAAAATACATCGGAGGGAATTTAAAGATAAAAGGGAAAAGCAAACTTCACTGCTGCTGGCGTCTGTATGGGTGGGTCATTCGGTCATGAACTGCCCGTTCGCGGGGCAAACAGATGATGCCAAATGCAGGCAGTAAGTTTGCATATTTAATAAACACATGCACACTGTCATGAATGTCCCTTCGGGGCAGAGAGAAAGGCACCACACGCTGGCTGTGAGTTTGCAACACTTAATGAAAAAACATAAAGACATAACACAACACTTATGGAAAAAGTGCATACAGGCCTGGCAAAAATAGTTATGGCTAATGCGAGCGTGATCACCGGCTAACCTGGAAATAAACACAAGGAACAGGTAGCAAAATAGCCTAACTATCCATCCATCCATCCATCTTCTTCCGCTTAATCCTTTTCGGGTCACGGGGGGACTGGAGCCTATCCCAGCATCTTTGGGCGAGAGGCAGGTTACACCCTGGACAGATCGCCAGTCCATCGCAGGGCCAACACAGAGAGACAGACAACCATTCACTCTCACAGTCACACCCAAGGACAATTTAGAATCCCCAGTTTTGATGCCAATTAACCTAACTTGCATGTTTTTGGCATGTGGAAGGAAACCGGAGAAATCCCAGAGTAAACCCACGCAGACACGGGGTGAGAGTAATCACCAGCCAAACCTGCAGATAAACAGTAGTACATGCAGTGAGAGTCAGAGCACTTACATGTTGGGAAATGGCTTGAGCGTGACTTGAGAGTAGGAGGCTACACCATACAATGGTGCAACCCCCTTAAAATAGGCAGCAGCACAATTAACACAATCAATAACAGATGTGAGCACCTGAGCGAGCAGGGAAGGTGACATAATTAGACAAACTCCCACAGCTGAAAACTGGGGAACAGACTGTGGGTGAAAGGTGAGTGACGGAGGAAGGAGGCTCTGAAAGTAAACAACCAAAAATGACAAAAAACAGACAGGAAAATAATTACAGACAAAAAATACTCAAAAATACATAAAGAGTCAGAGCACTGGCTCAGACACATGACACACACAAAAACACTCACAGCAGTACAGAGAAGTATCTACAAAATCCCAGATGGGCTGGACATACTAAAAAGGGGGAATACAGCTACAGATCCCAGCGGAGCTGGACTTACGGTTGTAGAGAATAATGGAGATGGGAACACCGTCTCAGGAAAAGCAGAGATGAGCAAATGACCCAGCAGTTAAACAGAAGGTCAAGGTTTAAATAGGTAGAGAGAATGATTGCACAATGAGAATCAGCTGTGAGTCATGAGGAGAGGAGACAGGACTAACAGCTTGACAGGAGCACCACCCATACCAGAGCGAATCCCGAAGTGCCACTGACAGCTGCAGCCCCAAAGAGAGAGAGAGAGAGAGAGCGAGAGAGAGAGAGAACACAAAACAACAGGTTACAGACGAAAATACAAATATAAAGCAAGAACTAAAATAAGGGCAAATAATAAACTGAAGGATGAATACAGATAATACCAAATATATAAATGACAAGACCGCAGTGAACATGAACAGGGGAGATAATACAAGATATACAGTAAGAAAACCAACCAAGGATAACATGACAGGAAAATAAGAATCCAAAAATACAACAAATATACAAATACAGAAAAAGACAATGAGACTGAGTGTAGCGGAGCCCCACACTCAGATCATGACAATATGGCCAAATGTGAAAATTTTGGCGTATCCCAGCATTTTAGACCAATTTTTATACATTTGACAAATGCTGCATAAATCGTCATGATGTGACAGACAGCTCAAGTTTGCAAACCCTGTCTGGCTGCAAGTATCTACTCGATCAGTTGCAAACAACAGGCATTCCCAGCAAGATAATTTGCAGCACTCCTTGGAGCCTGTAATCCAAGGATACCGCTCGTTGCTAATATGGAAGTGACTGACAAATCCTTTCCCCAGCTGAGATGGGTCTGCTAGCTTCAGGGTTGGCTGACCTCTCTTCACAATTACCCGCTTTTCTTGAAAAGTCTGTCTAGAAAATTGATTTTTTTTAAATATCAGTTACCAAATCATTGTCCTCTCCCCTGTTAGCCATTGTGGGTGGAAAAACAGCTATTATATTTAAACAGATACAGTATATTGTAGCTGCTTAAGCAAGTCCTTGCACTGGCATTTTGCTAGCTAGGATCCTCTGCATTAATTCCTGAAGGCCCAAGGCAGACTTGCTTGACCCTGGCTGGCATCACAGATGGCTGAAATATGATTTGACAAAACAACTCTAACATGCATTACACTACTGGAAGGAGTGCAACCAAGAGAAAAGTTACAAAATTAAGAGAATACACTACTGGGAATCATTTAATACATCCTCATGGAACAAATATAAGAATGCAGGTTGTAAATATAATTCTGATAGTGTTTAGGCCAGCAGAGAAGGCTTTGCTGGCCCTAAGGGTCCACCACTGCTAGAATGGCCCAGTTAGTCACCTGACCTGAATCCAACTGAAAATCTATGGAATGAACTGAAGATCAGAGTTCAAAGAAGACACCCACGGAACCTTCAAGCTTTGAAGACAGTTTGTGTGGAAGAATGAGCTAAAATCACTCCTGAGCAATGCTTGCACCTAGTTTCTCCTTACAAGAGGCATCTGGAAGCTGTTATTACCAACAAAAGCTTTTCTACTAAATATTAAATTAATTTCACAGAGTGTGTTCAATACTTATTCCCTATGTCATTTTACTTTCTTAAATACATCTTGTTTTCTGAACACAGTTGCCTTGATTTCTTTGTATGTATGAGATAGATAGATAGATAGATAGATAGATAGATAGATAGATAGATAGATAGATAGATAGATAGATAGAAGTGGCTGGATGGTGTTAAACGCAATGGAGAAATCAAAGAATGTGATTCTCACAGTGTCTCCAGGTGCAGATGTGGTGAGGTGAGGTGTGTACAGGTGCAGATGTGCTCATTGCAGCAGGTAGATGACAGAGTCTTCAACTCCTAAATGGGGCTGATATGCAATCTGCAGAGGGTTCAGCCATGTCTTCACCTGTGGCCTCAGGTGGGCTAAAACAAATCTCTCCAGGGCCTTCATCACATGAGATGTGAGGGCAACTGGTCGATAGTCATTCAGGTCCGATGGAGACGAGTTCTTGGGGACAGGAACCAGGCAGGGTGTTTCCACAGCACCAGTACTCTCTCCAGACTCAAGCTCAGGTTGTACAGGATTGCTTGGGTTGTTACTGATATCTGGTGAAAATCTCAGGTCAATGGCTCCATCAGAAATATATTTACAGTAACTTGAAAATGTTGACGTGTTCAATACTTATTTTCCCCACTGCAAAACATACACCCCGCCTCTTCGGGTCTTCCCTTCTTCCATGATCACCTAATCCACACAATAGCATGTTAGCCCCACTAACTGAATAGTAGTGTCCAGGATATTTTTTTTTTTTTTTTTGGATATTGTCATTTAGCCATGTTTCCGTGAAGATAAAAATACAGTAGCTCCGTGCATCACGTTGCATAGTTCTAAGCTGTATGTGGTCTATTTTGTTGTCTAGTAAGTGTACATTGGCCAGAATGAGGGAAGAAATCTGGAGTCTGTGTGGGCTAGCAGCTAGCTTAGCTCTGATACCTCCATGCTTACCTCTCTTTCATCTTCTTCACACTATCTACGGTGTCTCCATTTGGGATGAGACATAACAGTCGAGTCCGGGGGTGTGGAAGTATGGTGGAGAAGTCCTAGGCCACAGAGTCCGTCTGTAGCGCTCTGGTCCAAGACATAATGTTTGGTCATATTCCTTATATTCAGAAGGCTGTGGCAACTGTAACTTGTGCGCAGCATCATATGTGGACATTAAACGCATGAATATACACTTAGGCGTAATGTTAAAAAACACTAAACGGCACAAAACACGAAGAGAGAAGTGGGGCCGCTGCGTGTTTACGCGCCACCTAGTGGTCATATTTCCATAATGAAATATGTATGCTATGGGGACGACTACCTAAAGAAGGCCTATTCAATTAGCAGCCCGCGGGCCACATGTGGCCCAGAGGCAGCCTCCGAGTGGCCTGAGGGCCCAGGCCATGCCAAGGAAATATAAATTTAAGAAAAAATTATGAAGGAATGATGGTCCGCAAGTGCCCACATGAACAATGCACGTGACCGGAGCTCAGAAGCACCCTGCCCGCGTGACAGTTCCAGTCAACAGGCAGAGCGTCTCGCTCATTGTCCAAGAGGAACATGAGCTTCTTAAAGTACTTTAAATGCGGAAAAAAAAATCAGAAGAGGTATGTAAGCAGTGGAAGCACTTATAGTGGTTTTAACCCACTGGAAACAAGAGCAATAATGAGTTGCTGAGCAAACAGGTGTGGTTAAGCTTCATATGCAGGGAAAGAGGCAAGAGTTCCTTAATCACTGAGGATTTACTTCACCAGCCATTACAATAATTTATGTTCATTATTATGTACCTGGCAAGTTAAGATGACCAAAATTCACGAAGTCAGCGATTTTAATCTGTCAACAGCCTTCAGACAAACTAAACCTGCCAACATTTGGATTTCAAAATAAGGGGGGGGGGGGGGGGGGTTCCTGCTGTCTGGTTGGTGGGGAGAGTTCTAAAAAACTATAAATATATAGAAATATTTTAACAGAAAGAACTGCATCTTTGGTAATTTAATTTATTTCATTAAATGTAATTTTATTTTTTGTTCTTTGAAATCAAATTATTGTTCTGTTCTGGCTCTGCAAAATTATGGTCAAAAGTGTAAATTGTATAAGGAAAAAAAGTCAAATTTTTACCACAATCTATTTCAAATTTATTAAAAAACAATAATTTTATTTTAAAAAACAGAAAAATTAGCCATAAAATAATCCACAAATTTATAATAAAGTCTCAAATGTACAAGAAAACTAAATTTTACAAGAGAAAATTACAAATTTGAGGAAAATGGTTTTAAATTTAGATAAATTTAGAGAGAAAAATTGAAAACTATAGGAAAATTGTTATAAATTTTGAAGAAAAATCTCAAACCTTCAAGTTTTTAAATGGGTGCTTTTTCTATCCTTAACTCTACTAGAAATGTTTGGTTGACTGATATGTGTGTGTAATGGAATGTGAAGTTATAAAAAAAGGGTTTCTACTCACACGTGGTGATTTAAAACAAAGCAAACCACAATAGTGGATGTGCAATGTTTGTTAATGTTATCAGTCTTTTCTTGGAGGAGGGGTGCACTGAAGTGTTTGACAGTTCATTTTTTATTCAGCTAAATGCACTTTGTGATGTACCAAGGTCAGTTATGACCAGGATATAGTATATTTTATTTCAAAAGGGAAAAAAATTTAATGCTACTAACAGTGCACATTGAGCTTTTATGCACTTTGAGATATGCCTGAGTAAGATGTGACCAAAATGGTTATTTACAGAATTTTATCCCCCCCCCCCCCCATTCTATTTATTTGTTGTTCAAGAGAAAAAAAAAAATTCTACTACTTCAGTTCTGCTCAACCCCAGCACTGTTATTGTGTTTTTATGAGTGGTCTTTGAGTGGTCTTTGTGACTAGAAAAGCGCTATATAAGTGCAGGTTAGTTAGTTAGTAGTTAGTTAGTTATGCACATTTGATGTGCCTTTGTTATGTGCCAAGTGCACATTTAAAACCAAGACAGTTAACAAAAAAGTGCATATTTTTCATCATACTGATCTGTGTTGGTTTGAAATTTGTCATTCAACAGATCACTGAACATGTGCGGTCCAGTTACATGTCTTGATTTCAAATTGTGGCCAAACTGATTTTGTAATTGAATAGCCCTGACCTAACGTTTCCATAGGATTCTTTATTCCTCAATGAGCTGAAAGGAAATTGTGTTGCGAAGAGGAAAAAGCTCCATGTATAATACTGGTCAACACCAAATTTATTGTCTAAGTTTTTTTTAGCTGATTTAGGACAATTTTGATGTGCTGAATCCAAAAATCACATTGGTTTGGCTCAATCAGGTCAACTTTTTGAGTTAAGGCAACATGTTGTTTTGTATGTTTTTGTTTACATGTACGGGTATTTTTGCTTTATATGATGCAAATTTGTTTTTTATGTCTTGAAATTCTCTGAATTTTGAACAATGATGACGTAACATTCAATTTACATGTACTTACCTTTATATAAAGGAAAATACATGCACAGTACTAAGTAGTAGGTACAAAGTAAGTACAGGTTTTTACTTAGCACCTGATCGAGAGAAACGGATGTCATTTTCGGATTCAGCGGTGCAAAATTGTCTTAAATCAGTTGAAAAAACACAGCCAACTTACAAAAAATTTACTTTTGTAACCCTGTGTAATGATTCAGAGAAATGAGATGAAAACAAACAAATGGAAGGACAGTGATGGTCATGAAAGGAAGGCAGAAGTCCAGAGAGCTCAAAACCATCTGGGCAGAGCAGGAGAGATGAAAGTCCAGCTGCATTTTCTGTGCGCCATTATTATAACTAGTAATGCAACGTATTTTGGGGATAGTCAGGCTACAATATGATGTTCTATATAAGATAGGAGGTGGAGGCTCTAGAGCAGCATGTAACTACTGAACATATGATGCATTAGCGCAGGAGGCTTCCAGTCACTGTACAGCTCAAAAATACCTTCATTAAGACATATTTGTCACAAGGCTGAGCACGGTGTGTCACCGGGCTCAGGCTCTTAAATTATATCTGAGTATTTTCTGTATTTTTTCAACATTGTGTTATTTTCCTGTGTGTTGATTTAAGAGGTGTCCTTGGTGGTTGATTGTTCTGTTAGTTATTAATGTCCTTAGTATTATTGTTATTTTTTCTGTTTCGGTAGTTTAGAATTTATATTTTGTTTCTTTGTGGCACGAGTTCCTTACCTCCTCTTTCAGACACTCCCTCTCTGTCATCATCTCACATGTCTGTTCCCTAGTCGTCTAAGCTGTGAGTAGTTCTGTAATTAGGTCACCTGCCCGCTCATGTGTTCTGCACCTGCTGTCTATTGTCATTTTGTTCCCAGCTTTTTAAAGACCGTTATCTTGCTTTCTCACTATGTCAGTCTTAATCTACACTTCCTCCTCGCCACCAGAACCCTTTCCCTGTTCTGGTGAGTTTGTTCTGAGTCTCCCATGTGTAAGCTGACTTTATTATCTGTTTGGATTTTTGTGTTGGTGCACTTTTTGGGACTTTGTGTTTTGTTAATAAATACCACAATCTGCAGTTCAGCGCATGGGTCTCATCTCTCTGCCCTGAGGGGCAATTCATGACAGAAGACTGCCACCAGTAAGAGACCCAGCTGCTGTAGTTTGTGGATTTTTGCCTTTTTTCACTCACCTGTTTCTGTGGAGCAATCATTATGTCCCCAGCATGCCGACCTCCGACAGTCAAAGGAAGATTGACAGCGGAATCCCCAAGTGTGGAGGAGGAATGGGCAGCTGAGTTCGTCCAGAGCTTCGTGGATGAAGCTCTTGACTCCCGCAGCCCTAAGAAGATCTGGGAGAGCGTGAATGTGGCAACTGGTATTGTCGAGGTGCACTCTGGGCTGTGGAGGTTCCCCCAATTCGTGGAGCTGCTGTTTATGCTCTCCGTCCTGCAACAGTCTTTCCCCAGGCTGACGTGGGGGCTGCCTCCAGTGAACCCGAAGTCGACCCAGAAGCACCCTCTGTGGAAGACGCCCTGCTTCTCCTCCAGTGTGACCATTCCTGCTCCTGCTCCGCCAGCTCCTAGATGCTACCACCCAGCTCCGGACCGCCGGGGGAACACCCCCGTCTCTCAGGCAGCATTTTTTCCCGCGCCGAGTCAGACAATCCCCGCAGCAGCTCTTTCCTCTAGTTTGTCTTTGCCAGCTGTCCCGTCAACCTCCTCTTTCTCCTTGGCTGCTGCAACTCCCGCCTCCTCAGCGTATCCTCCCGCTGCTGAGGGTCCACCTGTTGCTTCTTCAGCTCTGCCCATCGCTGTGGCTGCAGGGGTGGTGCCACAACGTTCCCCTGGGAGGCCCCCTTCAACTAAAGTCATGGAGAGGGTTGACCCTACACCTGCTGCAGCAGAGAAAGTCATGCCCCGGGAATTCAGACAAGTGTCTTTTCATTTTTCAACATGTTATGATGATGTGCCTTGCCTGATTCCCGGTAGTGAGGCTCAGTCTTTGCAGTCCCCTGAGTCCTCAACACCTGCTGCAGCCCACACCATCTTACCTGCTCTCTCCGTGTCTCTTCCTATTTTCTCCGAGTGTCTGATGGTCCCAGAGTTGAGCCGCCAGGCAATGGAGGAGCCTGTGGTTCTGGAGGACCTGGTACCAGCCACACAGCCATGGTCTGGATGGAGGGAGAGCGCTACCAGCAATCTGGAGCCTGCACCGACGACTGAACATCCCCGGGCTTCAGCTGAGCAGAATCCTGTGCCAGCAGGAAACCGACCCTCTGGATTCATGCCTGACGAGCCACCTGCATGGGTCACTTCGATGGGGGGTCCCGGGACTGCACCTACCACCATGCCTGCTGCAGGGGCCGCCGCATCACAGCTGAAGCTGGACCTCCAGAGGACCGGGCCCGAGACATCGCCGCTTGGATTGACGGAGTCCTGGACGGCGGTGGAGTTCGAGCTCAGGTAAGTGCTCGCCTTTGTTTTCATTGCTTCTGTTTTGGAGAGATCTTGTCTTGCTCTTGGTGGGGAGAGCCAAGTGCAGCCGTCAGCTGCATCTGCACTCACCTCGCCGGACTCCACTGCTGCCGGTGACCCTGACCCTGTTTCTCTGCCTGTCCTGTCTGAGCTTTCCCGCAGGGTCACTGAGGATTGTCCAGCTCTGCCAGATGTCTCTGTGGGTCCAGGCTCGCCGCCCGAGATCACCATGGGTCCAGCTCCTCCCACTGAGGTCGTAGCAAGTGCTCCGTCCCAGCCCGGGACCTCTGTGGGTGCTGCTGACTGTCCGACTGAGGTCTTCGAGGGTGCTATTTCCCCATTAGTTGAGGGTGTCGTGGATGCTCCATTCCAGCCAGGGGCCTCCGAGGGTGCAGCTTTGGCCCAGTCCGGGTCCACCGAGGGTACAGCTGTGGTCCAGTCCAGGTCCCCCGTGGGTGCTGCTTTGACCCAGTCCGGGTTCCCCGTGGGCACTGCTTCCTTTCCTGTGGAGGTCGTTGTGGGTGCTCCGTTCCAGCCCAGGGCCTCTGAGGGTGCAGCTTTGGCCCAGTCCGGGTTCACCGCGGGTGTAGCTTTGCTCCTGCCCAGAGCTACCGCGGGTGCAGCTTTGCTCTGGCCCGGAGCCACCAGGGGTGCTGCTTTGCTCCAGTCTGGAGCCTCCGTGAGTGCAGCTGTACTCCAGTCCAGAGCTTCCGCGGGTGCTACTATGTCCAAGTCCGGGACCACCGCGGGTGCAACCTCGCTCCAGTCTGGAGCCACCAAGGATGCTACTATGTCCCAGTCTGGAACCACCAAGGGTGCTGCTGGCCAGTCTGAGGGTGTCGTGGTCCCCTCTCCTCTGCCAGACGCCGTCGTGGTCCCCTCTCCTCTGCCAGACGCCGTCGTGGTTCCCTCTCCTCTGCCAGACGCTGTCGTGGTTCCCCCTCCTCTGCCAGGTGCCATCATGGGTCCCCCTCCTCTGCTCTCCTTCCCTTCATTGGGCCTCCCCATGGAGGAGCCGCTTCCTGGGCCACTCCTTCTGTTTAGGTGGCTAAAAAACTCTGGTCGACTGGCTGACTGACTGTGCTGTTGGGTTATGTGGCCCATATTCTCCGGCAGGCCACCCGACTTGTACCACCTCGCCATCTGTCAGGGCTTCGACTTTGGCCGGCTGCCTGAACTGTTTAGTTCCTTGACCTAGGGGGGCCGGGGGCCTGGTGCAGGTCCAGAGTGAGGTTTGTGTTTTTGCTCCCTCCTAGCCTGTTCCTCCCACCTCCCACCCAGGGTGATTCATTGTTATACCTTTTTTGGGGGGAAGGGGGCTTTTTTCTTTTTTGGTGTTACCTTGGGGTGTCTGGATCCACCCCTTAAGGAGGGGCTCTGTCATGAGGCTGAGCACAGTGTGTCACCGGGCTCAGGCTCTTAATTTATATCTGAGTATTTTCTGTGTTTTTTCAGTGTTGTGTTATTTTCCTGTGTGTTGATTTAAGAGGTGTCCTTTGTGGTTTACTGTTCTATTAGTTATTAATGTCCTTAGTATTACTGTTATTTTGTCTGTTTCTGTAGTTTAGAATTGTCATTTTGTTCCTAGCTTTTTAAAGACTGTTATCTTGCTTTCTCACTGTGTCAGTCTTAATCTACACTTCATCCTCACCACCAGAACTCTTTCCCTGTTCTGGTGAGTTTGTTCTAAGTCTCCCGTGTATAAGTTGACTTGTGTTGGTGCACTTTTTGGGACTTTGGGTTTTGTTAATAAATACCACAATCTGCAGTTCAGCGCGTGGGTCTCATCTCTCTGCCCCGAGGGGCAATTCGTGACAATATTTAAACAAATGAAAAAAAAAAACAACATCTGCGTGAGCATAATCACAGCCTAATTTAAGCTATACCAGGTGCTTGAACTTAATGCATATATTTATATGTAATATATATTTCTCCTATTTTCATACTGAGATCAAATATGTTCTCAGACTTCTCTCATTGCTTACACTGAAATCAGTACCTTCCTCTTCTTCCACCTTGTTTTATTTGAGTCTGGTTGTTTAAATAAGTTTGCTGACACATCACTATCATCAAGTGTGTGAACACCAGAACTGTAGATTACATTCAGTGCACATTAATGAAATGAGGCCGTGTGGCACAGTGACAAAAACCACTCCCCCAAGAGCTATTTTGTGCAGAGTGCTGAGCGCATTCAAAGCTTGACTACTTAAATCAACAGAAAATGTATATTCCCAATGGGGAAAATGCTGTCAATGGACACACAGCTTAAGGGTCAAAGGCACAATGTTATCAACACTAATTTGAGAACAAGTGTAGCCAGATTCACTGAACTTTGTACACAGATTGTCCTTGGAACCCTCATCCATGTCTATGGTTTTGGGGTCAAAAAGTAACAGTCAGAAGGTTACCCAACATGAACACACGGTATATGTCCCTGATACATATGTTTGCATTATGTATGTCTACTTATCTTTTAAAAAATGAGAACAATCTGGATCTCATTTGTACACAATTCTAGTTGTAGTATTGCAGTGTAAGAAATAAGTGTTTAAAAAAGTCAATATATGTCATTCTCTAAATCGATGCAAGTAGACCTTTTGATTACAAATAACAGATGTCAGGCCAGTTCCAAAACAGCCCATCAGAGGGTTGAATTTAGAAATGTTTACAAATTGACAAAAGAAAAACACTAAATGATTAAAAAACAGACAGGACCTGCAAATACAAGGAAACATTTTGTTTTTGTAGAAGAATACATCATAAACTGAACTGCAGATTTACTCAACTAGACGTCAGTCTGTCACATGAAGTCTTCTCTTGGCTGAATTATTAAGTTATCCTCTTCAAAATAAATTAGATATCATTTTTTATGCTTTAATGATGCTAGCTAATTGAAGATCAAGATGGGAATTAGAAATAACCTTTAGCCCAATGTAAAATATGACATAAGGAGACATAAACCAAGACATGCTTTATGGCTGCAGCCAGTCTGGCAGGAGTTTTACTGCTTTGTTTCTGCAGGCCATTGATATCCTCTTTTGCTGTTTTTTATCTACCTTTATGATGTATACGTGAATCAATACCGCTGCTTTTATCCTTCAGTTTCATTCTACCGTAGGCCAGTATGGAACTGTTCAGCATCATTCATGAGGCATTTACTCTGGAAAATTTGTTAAATCAAGACAAAACAAATGAGGAGATGCACTTTGGAAAATAATGTTGCAGATGTACTTCCTTGTTCATTCACTGAAATTGTGCTAAATGAATTGGCAATGTGTTGAAAACCTTCACGTAGAGGGCTGATGTGCATGTGTGTAAAGTAGTGTGCTGTTTATGCAAATCTGACATCTCATTTAGATGTATATGGTAAGGGAAATAGAGAAAAATATTCAAATTCAGAGTACAAAACTGATGCCATGTACAGACAGTTCATTTCTTATATTTTTGCATATTTGTGACACTTAAATGTTTCACATCATCAAACTAATTTTAATATTAGACAAAGATAATCCGAGTAAATACAAAATGCAGTTTTTAAATTATGATTTAATTTATTAAGGGGAAAAAGCTTTCCAAACCTACCTGACCCTATGTGAAAAAAGTAATTACCCCCCTGTTACATCATAAATTAACTGTGATTAATCACATTCTTTGGAAATCTGAGTTCAGTTTCACTAGCCACACCCAGGCCTGATTACTGTCAGACCTGATGAATCAACAAATCACTTAAATAGAACCTGTCTGACAAAGTGAAGTATGCTAAAAGATCTCAAGAAGCAATGCATCATGTTGCAATCTAAAGAAAATCAAAAACAGATACATATGATCTTGAGCTAATTATATCATACTTACACCATAATTACATTATAGTTACAACATAATTGTGGTCTACTCATATTGTAATTATGTCCATACTGCAAAAGAATGAAATCTTAGTAAGAAAAAATATCTTAAATCAAGGATATAATTCTTGTTTTTTTATCTGACAAGATATTTTTTTCTTGTGCAGTTTTCTGTAAGAAAATTTTACTTGTTATAAGATATTTTTCACTTGTTTTAAGCAATTTAATCTGGTTTTAATAAAAAAAATTACTTATCAAATTCCTTAAAACAAATAAAAAATTCCTGGTTAAAAAACATATTTTAAGCAGTTTGATGATTAAGATTTTATTGCTCCATTGGCAGATCTTTTAAGCTTAAAACCAGGTTAAATTGCTTAAAACAAGTAAAAAATATTTTAGGACAGATAAAGTTTTCTTACAGAAAACTATATGAGAAGAAAAAATATCTTGTCAGACAAAAAAACAAGAATTATATCCTTGAATTTTTTTTCTTACTAAGATTTCATTTTTTGCAGTACAATCAGCATCAAAGAATAATTTTACAAATGTCTGTGCAGTTACCTAGTATTTATGCTGCATTTATACTACTATACTTTCACAGTAATTATGGTATAATGACACTATACTTAAAACATATTTATGTTATACTTACACCACAATTATGTCATACACAGTAATTGCTAGACAGTTTGTGGTCTGTAATATGTCTGTAAGTGCTACCTTCTCTTCTGATATTATTATTTGTACTTAGAAAATTTCAGAAGTATCAAGGTTGTTTAGTACTAAATTAATTGTAAAACAAGCTCAATGAAATACCTAGTAGTTTAAACTGTTGTAAAGTATTAAATCATTGAAAGAAAGTAGAAACAATTAAGGGATTGACCTACTCTTTGATGAGGCTCATGTTGTTTATGATCAACTTTCACCTTCTTTCTGGATCAATGTGTTTGACTGCAATTCACAATACTGACACAACATGTACGTATTCATTTTACAATAGCACAAATGCAGTATATTGAACATTAAAACCCAGCCACAGGGGGTGCACAAGCCAGTGTACTCCTAGTCCCAAGCCCGGGTAAATGGGGAGGGTCGTGCCAGGAAGGGCATCTGACGTAAAACCTTTCACCAAATCAAACATGTGGATCATAATGAATGAGACTTACATATCGGATCAGTTGAGCTCCGGGTTAACAATGACCGCCACCAATGCTGTTAACCAATGGGGTGCCGGTGGAACTGGGCTATTGTTGATTGAAAATCGAGGAGGAGGAGAGGGGGAAGGCGTATTAGGAGAGAGAAAGAGAGAGAGAGAGAGAGAGAGAAGGAAAGGTAGAAGTGTGGAGGTGAGAGTAGGGATGTTAAATGTAGGGGCAATGACTAGTAAAGGCAGAGTTGGCTGATATGATGGAGAGAAGAAAGGTCGATATACTGTGTGTTCAAGAAACCAGATCGAAGAGAAGCAAGGCTACGAGCACTGCCGGTGGATTTAAACTGTTCTGTTATGGTGTAGATAGGAAGAGAAATGGAGTAGGAGTAATCTTGAAGGAAGAGTATGTGAAGAGTGTTCAGGAGGTAAAGAGGGAGTCAGACATAATCATGAGTTTGAAGCTAGAAGTCAAAGGTGTGACGGTGAATGTTGTCAGTGCATATGCCCCACAAGTTGGATGTCAGTTAGAAGAGAAAGAGGAATTCTGAAGTAAGTTGGGTTAAGTGGTAAAGAGTTTTCCCAAGGTGGGAGAGTGTGGTGATTGGAGTGGACTTTAATGGTCATGTAGGTGAAGGGAACAGAGGTGAGCAAGAGGTCTTGGGTTGGTATGGTCTTAAGGAGAAAAATGGGGAAGGACAGATGGTTGTGGATTTTGCTAAAAGGATGGAAATGGCTGTGGTGAACACATACTTCAAGAAGAGAGAGGAACATAGAGTAACTTACAAGAGTGGAGAAAGGTGTACACAGGTGGACTACATCCTGTGCAGAAGGAGAAATCTGAAAGAGATAGAAGATTGCAAGGTGGTGGCAGGGGAAAATGTAGCTAGACACCATTGGATGGTAGTCTGTAGCATGACTTTGGAAAGCAAGAAGAGGAAAACAGTGAAGGCAGAGCCAAAGATTAAGTGGGGGAAGTTACAGAAGGAAGAAAGTCGTACAGAGTTCAGGAAGGAGTTGACACAGGCTCTGGGTGGTACAGAAGAATTACCAGATGACTGGGAAAGTACAGCAAAAGTAGTGATAAAAACGGGTAGAAAGGTATATGGTGTATTCAGTGGACAAAGAAAGGATGACAAGGAGACTTGATGGTGGAATGAGGAGGTACAGGAAAGTATCCAAAGGAAGAGGTTAGCAAAGAAAAAGTGGGATAGTCAGGGAGATGAAGAAAGTATACAAGAGTATTTGGAATCTAGGTGCATGGCAAAGAGAGAGGTGGCAAAGGCAAAGGAAAAGGCATATACTGAGTTGTATGAGAGGCTAAACACTGAGGAAGGAGAAAAGGAGTTGTATTGATTGGCTAGACAGAGAGATTGAGCTGGAAAGGATGTACAGTAGGTTAGGTTGATTAAGGACAGAAATGGTAATGTACTAACAAATGAGTGTGCTGAGAAGGTGGAATTAGTACTTTGAAGAGCTGATGAATAAAGAAAATGAGAGAGAGAGGTGGATGGTCGAAGGTAATAGTGAACAAGGAAGTTCCGAGGTTTAGCGAGGCAGAAGTGAGGGCAGCTTTGAAGAGGATGAAGAATGGAAAGGTGGTTGGTCCAGATGACATACCTGTGGAGGTATGAAGATGTTTAGGGAAGATGGTAGTGGACTTTTTCACCCGATTGTTTAACACAATCTTGGAGAGTGAGAGGATGCCTGAGGAATGGAGAACAAGTGTTTTGGCACCAATTTTCAAGAACAAAGCTGATGCGCAGAGCTGTAGTAACTTCAGAGGCATAAAGTTGATCAGCCACACTATGAAGATATTGTCATAGTCTGGGCTTGAGCTTTGGTTCAAGCCCCCAATTTATGTTCATTTATTGTTTTCTGTGATCATGTATGATTATTTTTTGCATTTATTGTCCTCTGTGTTTTCCTGAATCCCCTGTCTTTGTCTTCTATGTCATCCCTTGTCTGGTCTTGGGTGTGTGTGCATATCTGTTTACCTATTGTTCCTGCCTCATGTTTCCCATATTTGTAGCCACTGCCCTTCTGTGTTACTCCTGCATTTTGCTCTACATGTTTCTTTGTCACCTCTCATGTGCATTCCCTGTTGGTGTCTGTGTATACAGCCCATTCTGTATTCCCCATCTGCAATCACTTCCCTGCTGCCCTTGAGTGTACCCATCTGTTCTGTGTTGTGTTCATTAGTCCCCCTGTCTATTTATTCTGTGTGCTGTCTGTGTCTATTGTGGCATCATCAACATTGTGTGCTTCTTCCTGCTCTGACCCAGAATCACAAGTTTCTGTAAGTTGTGTGCAATTTGTGTTTTGAGTTATTTCTCCAGCCCATGCGCTGTTATTAGTTTGTTCTTTTATTTTGATTAATAAATCATTATTTGCGCTGAAGTCCTGCCTGCTGCGAAAAGTCCATTTTTTCCTGTTTGCCTGCCGGTGACATGTTTCGGGACCCAGGAGACAGACGCTGACACGAGTAGATATCAGACAATTATTCTTTATTAATAATAAGTGAGTGTGGTGCGTGAGTGAATGAGTGTGTGGATGTCTGGTCACTGGAGCTGAGTGTTTCCGGTAGCGACCTGGCAACCCTGGAACACACAAGCACAAACAATTACAGCTGTTCGTGAAGATGGAAGATCTGCAGATAGTAACGCTTACTTGCAGGTGCCACAGGGTATGTCTTGCTGGCTCCGAGTGCCCGTGCGAAGCGGTGCTTGTGGTGCTCGACATAGCGGAGGTGAGGAGGAACTCCGAGGAGGAGGAGGTGATGCCCCGTCAGCTGGGGTGGTTTGTCCGCCGGCAGGGAGATCCACCTGTGCACAGGGGAAAAGGCTAGGAGAAGATGAATGTTGAGGTTGCTTACGTGGCTTGGCTTGGTGAGAGGTCCTGGTCTCAGGACCTCTCACCAAGGTCCTGAGACCAGGACCTTGGTCTGGTCTCAGACCAAGCCAAAGCCTCAAGCTTTGGCTTGAGGCCGTAATCTTGGCTCATTGCTGGGCAAAGGCGACAGATGACTCCGTGCCGAGCCGTCAGTGGTTCTGGCCTTTAAAGGCTGCTGAGTGGCACCTGCCGGTGTGTGCGCAGCTGACGATGATGATGATGATGATGACGGTCCAGCGGCCGCCATGACAGTACTCCCCCCTCTAGAGGTGCCTCCAGGCACCTGCCCAATCCTACCTGGATTCGCCCGATGGAAATCGCGGATCAGCTGCTTGTCGAGAATCAATGCTGGGTGAATCCAAGAGCGATGTTCAGGACCAAACCCCTCCCAGTCCACCAAATACTGAAGACCTCGACCCCGCCGGCGGACATCCAAGATGGCAGTCACCCCCCAGGCCGGATGGCCATCGATCATCCTCGGGGGGGGCAGGAGCCGTGGGGGTGGGCACAGAGGGTTGGAAATGTACGGCTTGACCTGGGAGACATGAAAGGTGGGGCAGATGCGCATGGAAGGGGGGAGAACAAGACGCACAGACACAGGATTGACAATACGAGAAATAACGTAGGGGCCGATGAAGCGCTTGGTTAGCTTGCGCTTCTCAGCCGGCACACTAATTTTCCTAGTGGACAACCAGACCTTTTGACCCACCTTATAGTCCGGGGCGGGTCTCCTGTGGCGGTTGGCCACCTGGATGTTGCTTTCTGTGGTTCTCAGAAGGGCTCTGCGGGTGATGGACCAGACCTGCCGACAACGCCTGGCGTGGGTCTGCACTGAAGGAACCGCTACCTCCTTCTCCTCCTCTGGGAACAGTGGTGGATCAAACCCTAGAGACGCCTTGAAGGGGGACATCCCCGTAGCAGAGGAAACTGTGGTGTTATGGGCGTACTCGATCCAAGGTAGATACGTGCTCCAAGAAGAGGAGCAGGAGGAGATGACACAGCGCAGCGCAGCCTCCAACTCCTGATTTGCACGCTCGCACTGGCCGTTGCTCTGCGGGTGGTACCCAGAGGAGAGGCTGGCTGTGGCCCCCAGCACTGTGCAGAACGCCTTCCAAACTTGGGATACAAACTGTGGTCCTCAGTCCGAAACAATGTCAGCGGGGATGCCGTGAAGACGGACCACATGTTGGACAAGAAGGTCCGCCATCTCCCGCGCCAAAGGCAGCCCCCGGAGAGGCACAAAATGGGCCGCTTTAGAAAAACGGTCCACAATCGTCAAAACTGTAGTAAAGTGATTGGAGGCAGGCAGGCCGGTTACAAAGTCCATGGCAACATGGGACCAGGGGCGAGAAGGAACGGGCAAAGGGTGCAGAAGACCCGCCGGGGGGGATGATGATGTTTTCCCAGTAGCGCATTGAGCGCAGGCCCGGACATAACTGTTGACATCCTTTCTCAACCCTGGCCACCAGAAGGTCCTCTGGAGGAGATCAGTGGTCTGACCCACACCCGGATGGCACGCCAGTTTGGACGCGTGGCCCCATTCAATTACCTGGCCCCTGATAGAGCGAGGAACGAACAAGCGACCCGGGGGACCCCCACCCGGATCAGGCTCCGTCTCCTGCGCTCTTCGGACCCTCTTGCAGATACCCCAAGACAGTGCACCCACCACACAAGAGGACGGCAGGATGGTCACCTCCTGATCTTCGGTGGATGGTGCGTCGAACTGCCGCAAGAGGGCATCGGGCTTACCATTCTTGCTCCCCGGCCGGTAGGTGATGGTAAAGTTAAAGCGGCCGAAGAAAAGTGACCAGCGAGCCTGGCGTGCGTTCAAACGCTTAGCCGTTCTGAGATATTCAAGGTTGCGGTGGTCAGTCCAAACGACGAACGGCTGGGCAGCCCCCTCCAGCCAGTGTCTCCACTCCTCCAGGGCGAGTTTCACCGCCAGCAGCTCTCTGTCTCCTATGCAGTAATTCCTTTCTGCGGGCGTCAGGCGATGGGAGAAGTATGCACACGGTCGAATCTTGTCATCCACTGGAGAGCGCTGTGAGAGAACGGCCCACACTCCCGAATCAGAAGCGTCTACCTCCACCAGGCACTGCAGCTCCGGGTCCACCTGGGTCAGCACACGGGCCGAAGCGAACTCCTCCTTAAGTTTCCCGAACGCCACGGGAGCCTCCTCACTCCAACGAAAAGGGGTCTTAGGGGAAGTGAGAGCAGTCAGGGGGCGGGTGATGTTTCCAAAATTAGGCACAAAATGACGGTAGAAATTGGCGAAGCCCAGGAACCCCTGTAACTGTTTCCTGGACGTGGGCGTGGGCCAATCCACCACCGCCTTGACCTTGGCCAGGTCGGGGAGCACCTGATTCCGGGCGATGATGAAACCAAGGAAAGCGGTCCGGTCAGTGTGGAATTCGCACTTCTCTGCCTTGACGAACAGCTGGTTCTCCAGGAGGCGCTGCAGGACCAGTCACACATGCACCTGGTGCTCCTCCAACGTGCGTGAGAAGATGAGTATGTCATCGAGGTAGACAAACACGAAGGAGTTGAGGAAGTCCCGAAGAACATCATTTATCAACCGCTGGAAAACAGCCGGAGCATTGGTTAACCCAAACGGCATCACTAGGTATTCGAAATGTCCGCTTGGGGTCCGAAAAGCTGTCTTCCACTCATCGCCTTCTCTGATACGCACCAGGTGATAGGCATTCCGCAGGTCTAACTTGGTGAACCAGGACGCCCCCTGGAGGGAGTCAAAGGCGGTGTTCATCAAGGGCAGAGTATATTTATCCTTGACCGTGATCTCGTTGAGACCCCGGAAGTCGATGCAGGGGCGTAGCGAACCGTCCTTCTTCCCCACGAAGAAGAACCCAGCACCCATGGCCGAGGACGAAGGGCGGATGATACCAGAAGCCAGAGACTCCTTGATGTAAGTATCCATGGCCTCGCGCTCCGGGGCGGACAGGCTGTACAGGCGGCTCGCCGGAAGAGGGGCCCCAGCCTTGAGGTTGATCACACAGTCATACAGACGGTGGGGGGGAAGGGACAGCGCCCGTGACTTGCTGAATACTGGCCCCAGGTCATGGTAGACTTCAGGTACCTTGGACAGGTCCGGGGGTGGCGTCGAAGGTAGAGGCACCGAGACCGAAGGGGCACACGCCGCAGATTGAAGGCAGGCACTCAGACAGAACGAACTCCACGCTGTAATACTCCCAGCTTGCCAGTCAAAGGTGGGGTTATGAAGCTGGAGCCAGGGGTACCCCAGGATGACGGGTGAGGAGGAGATGGGCAAAATTAAGAACCTAATTTCCTCTCTGTGATTCCCAGAGACTATAACTGACACAGGGGCTGTCTGATGGGAAACAGATGTCAGTGACGCCTTGGACAAGTTGACGAGATGGACAGGAGGACATAGAGGTTGACAGCTGAGGCCCATCTGGGTTGCCAGGTCTCTGGAGATAAAATTTTGCTCAGCTCCAGAGTCAACTAAGGCATGTGTGGAGTGTTCCTTGTGTTTGTGTAGTAGCCTAATGGGAATGCAGCAACTAGTGAGGGGCTTTTTTTTGGTTTTTGTCCATGAATCCCCCTACTGTGATCCACAGACCGCCCCTTTTTAACCAATTTGGGCATTCAGCAACCCCATGAGACCCATGGCCACAATAAAAACATAGGCCCAGATCCCTGTGGCGCTGTCTTTCTGCCGCTGACACTCCTGATTGCCCTATTATCATATCTTCTTGCTCCGGAAGTTCCTCCGGCGAGGGTACAGCGAGAAGGGGAGAGCTAGTGGAGCGAGGGCGGGGTTTACTTGAACGGGGAGCTGTCCGCCGTTCGGCCGCTCGCTCCTTTAGTCTACTGTCCAGGCTAATGGTGAGGGCAATTAACTCCCCTAACTTGTCTGGTTTGTCCCGTGCCGCTAGCTCATCCTTCAATTCGGAGCTAAGACTGCGGAGGAAGATACCACAAAGCGCTGGTTCCCCCCACCCAATCTCAGCGGCTAACACCCGGAAGTCAATGGCGTAATCAGCGGCGGACCTACTGCCCTGCCGCAGACTTAGCAGCCGTTCAGTTAACACTGCGCCCCGGTCTGTATGGTCAAACACTTCCATAAACTCTGCCAAGAACTGCTGGTAAGTTAAAACAGGATAACCTGGTTTAGCCATAACTGTGTAGGCCCAGTCTAAGGCTCTACCCCCCAACAGGTTGATGATATATCCTATTTTACTCAGGTCTGTGGCAAAGTCCCCAGGGACGTGGAGAAACACTGATTCACACTGAAGTATAAATCCTCGCGCTTCCCCAAGTTTTCCGCTGAAGCGGGCGGGGGTTGGCACGGGAGTGAGACGATGTGTAGATGGTACATTAGCTTGGCTAGTAGGTGCGCCTATAGGGGTTGAAAAAACCCCGGTTGCCGGGGGAAACGTCTGGCATCCTTCCAGACGATCCAGCCGGCTATTAACCTGTGTTAGTTGGTTGAGAATGACTGTCTCTTGGTGTGCAATCATGTTTACTCGGGCGCTAAGAGTGTTTAGCCTGCGCGACAGCGCGCTGTCCGCTGGGTCAACTTGACGGAGTCGTACTGACATGTTTCGGGACCCAGGAGACAGACGCTGACACGAGTAGATATCAGACAATTATTCTTTATTAATAATAAGTGAGTGTGGTGCGTGAGTGAATGAGTGTGTGGATGTCTGGTCACTGGAGCTGAGCGTTTCCGGTGGCGAACTGGCAACCCTGGAACCCACAAGCACAAACAATTACAGCTGTTCGTGAAGATGGAAGATCTGCAGATAGTAACGCTTACTTGCAGGTGCCACAGGGTATGTCTTGCTGGCTCCGAGTGCCCGTGCGAAGCGGTGCTCGTGGTGCTCGACGTAGCGGAGGTGAGGAGGAACTCCGAGGAGGAGGAGGTGATGCCCCGTCAGCTGGGGTGGTTTGTCCGCCGCCAGGGAGGTCCACCTGTGCACAGGGGAAAAGGCTAGGAGAAGATGAATGTTGAGGTTGCTTACGTGGCTTGGCTTGGCGAGAGGTCCTGGTCTTGGCTTTGGCTTGAGGTCGTAATCTCAGCTCATTGCTGGGCAAAGGCGACAGACAACTCCGTGCGGAGCCGTCAGTGGTTCTGGCCTTTAAAGGCCGCTGATTGGCACCTGCCGGTGTGTGCGCAGCTGACGATGATGATGATGATGGCCCAGCGGCCGCCATGACAGCCAGAGGAATTCATAACAGATATGGGAAAGAGTTTTTGAAGCCAGGTTAAGAGGAGAGGTAACAATCAGTGAGCAGCAGTAAGGTTTCATGCTAAGAAAGAGTACTACAGATGCAATGTTTGCTCTAAGAGTGCTGATTGAAAAGTACAGAGAAGGTCAGAAGGAGTTGCACTCTGTCTTTGTGGATCTAAAGAAAGCATATGACAGGGTGCCAAGAGAAGAAGTGTGGTACCGTATGAGGAAGTCAGGAGTGGCAGAGAAGTATGTGAGGGTGGTGCAGGACATGTATGAGGACAGTGAGACAGTGGTGAGGTGCGCTGTAGGAGTGACGGATGAATTCAAAGTGGGGGTGGGATTACATCAGGGATCGGCTCTGAGCCCCTTCTTGTTTGCCATGGGGATGGACAGGCTAACAGGAGAGGTCAGATAGGAGTCTCCTTGGACCATGATGTTTACAGATGACATTGTGATCTGTAGTGAGAATAGGGAGCAGGTGGCAGAGAATCTGGAGAGGTGGAGTTATGTTCTGGAGAGAAGAGGAATGAAAGTCAATAAAAGCAAGTATAACCCCTCTTTACGAGGGTGTACAAAATAAATCAGTTATGAAGGTGTAATAAGTTAAGTCTTAGACAAGATCTATCTGTCAGAAGTTCTAGGACCGGCTACGGAGCGAGGGGACCAACTTACACCGAGAAATGACACAAAACACCACAATGTAAGAATGAAAATGATTTTTATTTAAATTTGTAAAAAAAAAGAAAAAAAAGAAAGAAAGAACGTTTTTACAAGATATCAATATATTCAGCAAAAACAATCACCATGGCAAAGAAATGACCCGGGAAAATAAATAAAAAAACAAAAATTTAAACTCATATTTGTCCAGTCTTAATGTTTCTAGGTTTTGGATCAACAGAGATGATTGTTGTTTGCAGATGATGTTGTCCTGCTGGCTTCATCCAGCGATGCCCTACAGTGGGTAGGTCACTACCCACTTCACACTCAGCGGCTGGGATGAGAATCAGTTCCTCCAAGTCCGAGTCCATGGTCCTCAGCCGTAAAAAGGTGGATTGTCCTCTCTGGGTTGGGGACAGGCTCCTGCCCCAAGTGGAGGAGTTTAAGTATCTTGGGGTCTTATTCACGGGTGAGGGGAGAATGAAGCGAGAGGTTGACAGACGGTTTGGAGCAGCATCTGCAGTGATGCGGACGTTGTACCGGTCTGTTGTGATGAAGAGGGAGCTGTGCTCTAAGGCAAAGCTGTCGATTTATCAGTCAATCTACGTTCCTACCCTCACATATGGTCATGAGTAGAACCGCTGCTCCTCCACATTGAAAGGAGCCAGTTGAGGTGGTTTGGGAATCTGATCAGGATGCCTCCTGGACGCCTCCCACTTGAGGTGTTCTGGGTATGTCCCTCTGAGAGGAGACCCTGGGGCAGACCCAGGACTCGCTGGAGAGACTATGTTTCCCAACTGGTCTGGGAATGCCTTGGTATCCTCTCTGAAGAGCTGGAGCAGGTGGCTGGGGAGAGGGAAGTCTGGGCTTCTCTGCTTGAACTGCTGCCTCTGCGACCCAGACCTCCGGAAAAGTGGTAGAAGATGGATGGATGGATGGATGGTTTGGGATCAAGTCAGTCTAGTGGTTTACGTCAAGTCAAGTGGTTTAAGTCAAGTCAAGTGTTTTAGTCAAGTGTTTGTCAGTTCCGATATTCTAGTTCACGTGTTCTTAATTCTAATGTTCCAAGTTGAAAGGTTCTCAATCCAAATGTTCCTGTTTGTGAGGTACAGCTCCGCTGTGTGTGTGAACTGTTTGGGTTTGTCCTACCGCACTATGGCAGTGCAAGACAAGGGGGAATTTGGAATCTTCTGCATACAATCACGATCAATATCTCTGGGCTTGGCTTGCCATCATGATCAACATCTCTGGGCTCGGCTTGCCATCACATGGATCCAAAGCATCAAGTAGTTTCAGACATCATCCAGTCCATGAGGGAATGTGTAGACCAGATCACCAAACACAAAAAAACCCGACCAATGCAATGACTGCTTCATATCTGACGGAGAGAGTGGTGGCTCACTGGACTCTTCAACTTCCTCCAATAGACGTATAAGCACTTTAACGGTAATTTTAGTTACTTTTTTCTCCTCTTAATGGCAGCTCCAGTCACGGTGCATGGCTGTTCAAGGTGCCAACAGACAGGAAAAGGAAGTGTAAGGGTATTTCCGGTTTACTTTAACTGTGGCTAGTCTGCGTGATTATCCCTTCAAATTTAAAGCATGTACATTGAAAACAAAAGCTAAATTAAATTAACAAGGAAATAAAGTAATTAAACAGTTTTACTAAAATATTTCTCTTTCTTAATGTTGTAAATATGTATTTACCTCAATTGTCTACTTTTTACACAACAGATATTTTTTTATTTATTCTCTAAATATGAAATCATATTTAATAATGCACATATTGTCAGGCTTTTCAGACTTAGACCCAAGCGCAAAAAGGATGAAACTGGTAAGAGTGTGACAATAATCTTTATTACAATAATTGTGGGAATGATGTGATGAGCACGTGCGTCGAGAATCTGGCAACCAGGGACATCCAGAGAATCTGTCGGAACAGGGTGAGGAGTCTCCAGGCTGAGAAGCTGGTTGCCATGGTGAGAGTGCTGAGGTGCTGTGGGGAGGTGCTGGTGACAGGCTGGCCAGGCCCGGATGCTGAAAGGATGGTGCAGGGAGATGTGATATATATACATGGTGGTAAGTCGACTTACCTGTGGGGGAGTGATGATGTGCACAAATCCAGGAAAGTCAAAATCCAAGTCCAAGATCCAAATCCACAGTCCAAAGACAGGCGAGGGGACAATACATGGCAGAAGGGTAACAGATGAGCAGAGGCACAGAGGCAGCAGGCTGGTGGCAGGGTCCAGGGCAAACAGAGGTCAAACACGACAGACAAGACTGCATGCAGTAATATTAGGCAGAAGAGGGATACAGATGGGTGCAGAGTCAAACACGACCAGGCAGAGTGGTGGGAGAGTCTCCCTTATAAAGAACTCCTCTAATTAGCAACAGGTGAGGCTCAGGGCTGAAGAGAGGACGCTAATCAGCAGGGAGAGAAAAACACCCACACAACAGAGCACACAGGAATCCTTACACATATGATTCTTTTATTAACCTTGGTTATTTAATCTGGGTTACACAAGACAGAATACATGAGCATGAATGAGAGGGAGGCATGTGTAACGGTGAAGATGGAAGGAGTAGAGGTAGTGAAAGTAGATGAGTTTAAATACCTAGGGTCAACCATCCAAAGAAATGGAAAATGCACAAGAGATGTGATGAAGAGAGTACAGGTAGGGTGGAGTGGGTGGAGACGAGCGTCAGGGGTGATTTGTGACAGAAGGATAGCAGCAAGAGTGAAAGGGAAGATTTACAAGATGGTAGTCAGACCTGATATGATGTATGGTTTGGAGACAGTGGCACTGACAAAAAGGAGGCGGCAGAGTTGAAGATGTTAAGATTTTCATTGGGAGTGACTAGGAGGGACAAGATTAGAAATGAGTATATCAGAAGGACAGCTGAGGTTGAGCGGATTGGAGATAAAGTAAGAGAGGCAAGGCTGAGATAGTTTGGACATGTGCAGAGGAGGGATAGTGGATATATTGGACAAAGGCTGTTGAAGATGGAGCTGCCAGGCAGGAGGAAAAGAGGAAGACCACAGAGAAGATTCATGGATGTAGTGAAGGAGGACATGGGGAGGGTTGGTGTTACAGAGGAAGATGCAAGGGATAGGGTGAGATGAAGACAGGTGATCCGCTGTGGCGACCCCTAAAGGGAGCAGCCGAAAGAAGAAGTATATTGAACATTAAACATTATCATTTTAGTCATTTTACATTTAATTTATATCTTTTTATATGGGCATACCAGACTTTGACTGACTGACTGTATTTTCTTCACAGCAGTCTTTTCTCCGTTTTCCATCAACACAAAACAATGCTGGGCAGGACATGGCCTTTGGCTGCTATCAGACAACACTGATTGAATATTGACAAAACTAGATGGAGGGTAATTTGTCACCAGGCTCTTTTTGGTGCAGTTAAATTAACAGTTTACCCTAAAGGTGGAAATGATTTTGTCACACACGTCATTTGATTCATTTTTCATATAACATGAGATAATGATGGGTGGTATTGTTTCCACCAGGCCTCTAGACATGAAACAACACTGATGATTCACTCTTTTTTCTGATGTATATCTTCATTTGCACTTAATTTTTGCATAGTCTTAGATACCATTAAGTAAGGTTAACCACTAAGTGTGGAAAATTATATTGGAGTAATCATTCTAACTGCTACATGAGTCAAAATAGAACTAAATGCCTCAAGTAAGTATAAGATTTTCTGGTAAATTTAAGGGGTAATGTTAATTGTTTTTTTGGGGGTTTTTTTTGTAAAAGATAGCTATAAGAGAAAGGTGGTAGAAAGGATGACTCAAAAAACGGGGAAAGACAAACTGATCAGTAATTAGTAAAAGATTAAGCACCGATAGGACAGCTGCATGAATGAGTCAGTCATGAGCATCCTGTTCACATTTATCATGTTCTTAGATCAGAGATTTTCATCCAGCCACTTACTGACAGAAAGTTAACTTCACTAAAGGGAGGCTGGGTGGTGAGGTTAGACTGGCTCCTATGAATGAGAACAAACCTGTACATTAGCTGACACCTTCTGGTGGATATTTGTGTCATGATCCAGGGCACGGATGGGTGCCGCGCCCAGTCTCCAGTTTTAGTTAGTCTTTTTCTGTCTGTTTCGTTGTTGTTCCTGTTTGCTGTATTTGGGTCCTGTTTGATGATTGTCATTCTATGTTTGTAGTGTTAGTATTTACATTTTGGGGTTGTGTTGCTCTTGTGTCATTATGGTTTCTGGTTAGTGCTTTATTTTGACAGCACTGCACAGCTCCCAGCTGTCAGACTGGCTCACGGGCTCCGCAGCTGTCATTAGTTGTATTTCTTTCGCCACTCATGTTCCACACCTGCTGCATATTTTGTATGCGGTATTTAAGGGCACGACAACTTGTTCTTGTTGCTGT
This sequence comes from Pholidichthys leucotaenia, assembly GCA_020510985.1. NCBI lineage: Eukaryota > Metazoa > Chordata > Actinopteri > Cichliformes > Pholidichthyidae > Pholidichthys > Pholidichthys leucotaenia. Next base: position 325,374,620 of record CM035840.1, on the reverse strand, counting down.
GTCCTTCCATTCTGTCGGATGTCCTCAGCTGTTTACAACACAGAGTGTTCTGAGTTGCTGTTGAGGAGAACGAGAGAGCTCCGTCGAGGTCAGTGTTTTCCCCCTTTTGCCCGGCGCTCCCAGGCTTTTTCCTGCCTGTCCACATAGAGCCCCCGTTCTCCTCCAGCGCCCTTGCCATCCGCTATTTGTATGTGTTGTGTAGTTATTTGTCTGTCTTTAATAAATATGTAAAACACACAGTGAGTGTTTGGTGTCTTTCAACAGCCCTTAAAGGGCAGTTTATGACAGAAGGACACGGCCAGGGTGTGGCCACCAGCCGCTGTGTGTTTGGTGCCCCCCCCCCTTTTCCCGCACCTAGCCTGTTTTTTTTGTCCGGCATGCCTGGCCGCATGGACCGTGGGAGAGTCGGGTTGGATGAGGAGGAGTATTGGACAGTTGGACTGTTACGGGACATTGTATCAGACGTTCATCTAACCCACACCCCCGAGGAGGAGTTGCAGGTTTGGGACAGCACGGCACAGGTGATTGAGTTATTCCCCAGCCTGTGGAGCTACCTGTAGCTGGTACGCAGCACTCGATGGGCCAAACGCCAAGGAGCTGGAGAAGCACCAACGGCTGGTTGCAGCTGAGAGAGAGCTTATTTTGAACTACAAGCCCCCCGAGCTTCTGCCACAGCTGGAGGGTGCGTCACCAGCCTGAGTGGAGTCTGAGCCGACGGCAGAACGTCCCCTGACTCAGGTGCTCCACCCATCGCACCAGACGACCTTCGCAGCCCCCGGGGAGATGTCGTCCAGCCTTACAGCAGCCACCACCGAGCCTCAACATCTCATAATGAAATGTCTTGCCTTATTCCCAATGGTGAAGCTCAAAAGCAGCAGCCCGCCTTGGCTGAGCTTTCGCCATCAGCTGCTGTAATTCTCACCCGTTTCTCCTGCTCCTCCTCCTATATCCTCTGAGGCTCCATTGGTTCTGGGAGAGAGCCATCGTCCGAGGGAGAGGCCTGCAGCTCTGGAGAATCCAGCTGCAGCCCTGCAGCCACACTCAGGATGGGAGGAGAGTGCCACCTATGCTCTGGAGCTTGAGCTGACAGTGGAGTGTCCCCTGGCCCTGGCAGCATGGGAGGTGGCGTCAGTGGTCAGAGGGTCTCCTGTTGCAGCCGACGGGTTAGGACAGGGGTGTCCAATCATGTGTCATGGAGGGCCAAGACCCTGCAGGTTTTCCCTTCTACCCAGTCTCTTCAGCAGGTGTTTTCACTGATCAGCAATCAGTGCGAAGAAATTCAATGAAATCTGCTGTTGAAGACACTGTTGGATGTAAAGCCCGCAGGGTCTTGGCCTGCCATGGCACACGATTGGACACCCCTGGGTTAGGAGGTGCACCAGCGGCCCCATTGGGGGTTCCACCAACCATCCAGCCACAAGGTCTGGGTCATCACAGCATCGTCAGATGCGTCTTGGATGGCGGTGGAGCTCGAGCTCAGGCAAGGTTCCTTGTTTAGCCTAGAGAAATCCTGTCTGCCTCTTGGCTGGGGGAACCAGGTGCTGCCGTCAGCCGCACTTGCACTTCCCCCGCTGGGTTCCACTGCTGCTGGTGACTCTGGTCCGGTGTGTGTCTGTTCTTTTTCTGACTCTTCTTCTGAGGTCTCCGGGGGTTCCGCCTACCTGGCAGAGGCCACCATGGGTGCGACGTCCCTGTCCGAGGCCTTCACGGGTGCTATGCCCCAGCCCGGGGCCCTCCACGAGTGCTACACCTCAGTCCAAGGCTGCCATGGGCCCTCCTTCCTCACCCTTGGCTGGTGCTCCACTGTTTGATCGCTTCCTTGGCCTGGTTCTCTCACGGGTCGGCCTGTTCACCGCAGGCTCTGCGCCCCGGCCTGGGGCCCGCCACCGCGGGTGCTGCGCCCCAGCCCAGGGCCGCCTCCGGGGGTGCTACGCCTCGGTCTGGAGCCTCCATGGGTGCTACGCAAGGCTGCCATGGGCCCTCCTTCCTTGCCCTTGGCTGGTGCTTCGCTGTTTGATTGCTTCCTTGGTCTGGTTCTCTCGCACCCCAGTCCGGGGCCGCCGCGGGTGCTGCGCCCTAGTCTGGGGCCGCCGCGGGTTGTTTAACAAAAATTTTGCACTGTTTTGTGAAGCATCACCTGCATCATTTTGTATGCAACTGAGTCATTTAGTTGATGATCATTTGAATTGAATGTTTCTCTATTGTTACCTCCACCAAGGGAGGAGGTAATGTTTTTAGTGGCGTTGGTTTGTTGGTTTGTCTGACTGTTAGCAACATTGCTCAAAAAGTTATGAATGGATTTTGATGAAATTTTCAGGAAAGCTGTATAATAGCAAGGGGAACAGATGGTTAGATTTTGATGATGATCTAAGAGTGCATACCTCCACCAAGGGCTTTGTTTTTATTTGTGCAGCAGAGTTACACAAAAACTACTGGATGGATTTGGATGAAATTTTCACCAGAGGTGTTTTTTGGGCTACAGAGGAACCCATTACATTTTGGTGATGATCTGAGAATGCATACCTCACCCAAGGCTCTTATCTTCTCACAGTGTCTTAGCAACAATACTCCAAAACTAGTGGACAGACTTTGATGCAATTTTCACCAAACGTGGCTCTCGGCCTACACACAAACCCATTACATTTTGGAGGTGATCCATGAGGGACGGAAGGAGCCTTGGCAGAGGTATATGCTCTCTGAGTGCTTTTCCAGTTTTAGAGTAATAATTTTGTCCACTTTATTTAAAAAAAAAACAGCCAGAGAGGTGCAGTGAAATGGAGAATTTATGTTTCATTATTTTATAACACGAACTTCAGACTTAATGAAAGAAAAAAAATAAAATTTAAAACATTCATTATTCTCCAGTAATTATTTTGTACAGATTTCATAGTTGCAAATTCTGTTCATTATATTACCAGTAATTTTTAAACATGGACATGACTGGAAGGAAAGTAAATCCAAAAGTCATTTAGTGGTTATAAAAATGCATTCAGATTTAGAATACTGAAGTTGCATTCACCCCAAAATATGACACACCAATCTCTCCGACATCAAAGTGAGCAAGAAAAAAAATATTGTTACCAATATCAACATCGAGGATATTGGCCTTGTATTTACTTATTATCATATCAAAACCAAATTTGCAATATTTCACAGCACTGCACTGCATGTCTGTGAAATGACAATGACACTATTCTATATTATTCTCATTGTGGTGCTCAGGAACAGTTAAGTGACGGTACTGTTGGAAAACTATTTGTCTCGGTGGCCCATGTAGATCGAATGACCACAGACTTAGGACCGACCACTTAAATGACGACCCCCTTGTTCACAAAAATGAGACATCTGCTAGCTCTACTTCCACCTGCCTTCACAATTAAAGCATCGCAAATTAGAAAAGCACTCAGAGAGTGCAGACCTCCACCAAGGCTCCCTCCATCCCTCATGGATCACCTCCAAAATGTAATGGGGTTGTGTAGGCCTAGAGCCACTTCTGATGAAAACTGCATCAACATTTTCCATTAGTTTTGGAGTATTGTTGCTAAGACACTGTGAGAAAATAAGAGCCTTGGCTGAGGTATGTATTCTCAGATCATCGCCAAAATGTAATGGGTTCCTCTGTAGCCCAAGAACCATCTCTGGTGAAAATTTCATCCAAATCCATCCAGTAATTTTTGTGTAATCCTGCTGCACAATTACAAACAAAGCCCTTGGTGGAGGTATGCAGTCTCAGATCATCACCAGAATCTAATCCCCTGTTCCCCGTGCCATTACACACCTTTCCTGAAAATTTAATCAAAATCAGTTCATAACTTTTTGACTTATGTTGCTAACAGTCAGACAAACCAACACACAAACCAACCAATGCCACTAAAAACATTACTTCCTCCCTTGGCGGAGGTAATAACCTGAGTAAATAAAAAATACAGTTTTTAAATTATGATTTCATTTATTAAGGGGAAAAAAAGCAATCCAAGCCTATCTGGCCCTATATGAAAAAAGTTATTTCCCCCTTGTTACATCATGAATTAGCTGCGATTAACCACATTTTCTTGGAAAGCTGAGTTCACTAGCCACATCCAGGCCTGATTACTGCCAGACCTTTTTAATCAAGAATTCACTTAAAAAGAAACTTTCTGTTAAAGTGAAGTAGGCTAAAAGATCCAAAAAGCAACACATCAAGAACAGATGACAAAAAAAAAACATCTAGAAAACTACAGGCCTTACTTGTCTCAGTTTGGACACTGGTCCATGAATCAACAACAAAAAAAAAGGCTGGGCAAAAATGGCATCCACAGGAGGCAACAACTCCTGCTGTCTAAAAAGAACATAAAGGCTCATCTCACACTTGCCCCCCCCCCCAAAAAAAAAAAAAATCTTGATGATCCCCAATACTTTTGTGAAAATATTCTGTGGACTGATAAGGCAAAAGTTGAAGTATTTGGAAGGTGTTCATCCCATGACATCTGGCATAAAAATAATGCAGCATTTCATAAACAGAACGTCATACCAACTGTCAAACATGGTGGTGGTAGTGTGATAGTCTGGGGCTGCTTTCCTGCTTCAGGACTTGGACGACTTGCCATATTTGATGGAACCATGAATTCTGCTCTTTACCAGAAAATCCTGAAGGAGAATGTCCGACCATCAGTTCGTGACCTCAAGCTCAAGTCCTCCAGTGTGGATGAATTAAAACAATTCTGCAAAGAAGAGTGGGCCAAAATTCCCCAACTGAAAAAGACTCATTGCCAGTTATCACAGTTAGGGGTCTATCTGTGTGGATTGCTATTAAGCCGACCCCCAGCAGTTGTTGCTGCCAAGGGTGGCACAGCCAGTTATTAAGTTTAGGGGGTAATTACTTTTTCCACATAGGGTCAGGTAGGTTTGGATAGTTTTTTCCCCTTAATAAATGAAATTATCATTTTAAAACTGAATTTTGTATTTACTCACGTTATCTTTGTCTAATATTAAAATTTGTATGATGATCTGAAACATTTAAGTGTGACAAATATGCAAAAATAGAAGTCAGGAAGGGGGCAAATACTTTTTCACAGCACTGTACAGTAAACTATGAAATTAGCTTGCAGTCATTGTTCATAAATTATGCAGTTGTCCTCCAAGTAGTTTTTGGTTGAGCAATAGCTGTGTTTGGGGGCAGCGTGGTGGAAGAGTGGTTAGCACTGTGGCAACACAGCAACTCACCCTTGGCCTGGGGATCCTGGGTTCGATCCCAGCCCCCGACCAAAAGTGATCTGTATGGAGTTTGCATGTTCTCCCCGTATCTGCGTGGGTTTACTCTGGGATTTCTCCGGTTTCCTCCCACATGCCAAAAATATGCAAGTTAGGTTAATTGGCATCAAACTGGGGATTCTAAATTGTCCCTAGGTATGACTGTGAGAGTGAATGGTTGTCTGTCTCTCTGTGTTGGCCCTGCGATGGACTGGCGATCTGTCCAGGGTGTACCCTGCCTCTCGCCCAAAGATGCTGGGATAGGCTCCAGCCCCCCCCCCCCCCCCGCGACCCAAAAAGGATTAAGCGGAAGAAGATGGATGGATGGATGGATGGGATTCCAGGATAAATAACGTCACAATTCTGTCATCATCATGTGGGTATTTTGAGTGTCCAATTTGGATGATAAATCCAAACTCATCTTATCCATTTTGTTTGCAGTACGTGCAACATTTGCAAGAAAGACGTTTGTTCGAGGTCTGTCTGTGTGGATTGCTATTAAGCCTACCCCCAGTTCCACTTCTCTTTATGTGTACCTTTGAAAGCTTGTTTTTGGCATCTTCAGATGAAATGAGTCAGAGCTGTGCATTATGTTGTGAGGCTTCCATAGAAACTGCACAGCAACTCAATTTAATAATTTTAAAAGCTTTAAACTAGAAAATGTGTACATGGGCTTGTTGAATTAAAAAAAAAAACCCGAACCCTTATATCTTTGTGAGAAAACATTTCTGTGTTTCAGACTAGTCTCTAGATGGTGTTTCTGCAATCTTTGAGAGTGTCAACTAAGATGGCCATTTTATCCCAGCTGTCCATGCTATGCTTTCCCTTTGGCTGCTTAATGCAGAGCTATTTTCATGATGGAGTTATTTTTACTGCAGATGATGCCAGCTCCGGGGCTCCATCATCAGTATGGTGTCCATGATTCTCTGGCCACAACAGGAAAGCTGAGGTCTAGTGGAGACCGTCTTTGACAAGAAATCATGCTGGAATCCACCAAGCCTTATGACACTAAAGGTTAAATCTTGTGGAAGAGTATTCTACTGTATTCTAAATCATGGAGCAAAGTGGAAAGAACACAACTCTGGTAAAATCTTGAACGATGTACTCTTCTGTGATGACCTCCATTTCTGAAATTATCGAGCACTGACATGTTTGTTTCTTCTCCTCTGACTGTTTTATTTAGGCTGATTTGTATTTTATAGAGTCAAGACTTGTGCTAAAACATGAAAGCACAAAGAATAGATTTCAGATATGCATTATACAAAAGGCTATGCTGAGGTTAAGAGAATTTCACTATGGACGCTTATGCTCCCACGCAACTTCAGTTCTACATGTGTGTGATCTGTATGAACAGTATGCCTCTTCTCCCCCCCCCCCCCATCCCAATCAGTTGTGGCAGATGACTGCCTCTCCCTGAGCCAGGTTTCTTCATATAATGGTATGTGCCTACTATTCCATTTTTTGTTGGGAGGAATTGCATCCGGGGATGCGTTGAGTATAGGGATGAGGCGTAACCAGGTGGAGTCAAAGAGCTCTGTCCCAGGAGGAAGACTCTCATTGGTTCTGCTGCTGAGACCACAAAGGCGCCGCCTGATTTGTCAGCACATCCAACCGTGGGGTTGGATGTTGAATGTTGGAATGTTGAATACATTCAAGTTGAATACATTCCACAGGATGATGCCCACAACCACAACCACAACCACTTTGTCTCTCAAGTAGAAAATGACACCTTTGCCATAGTCATCTTTGTGCTCCACAGCAGGAACAGGTGTCTGAGAGGCCACTGGACTCATGTCTGTGTCCTCTGTCTCACTCTCAGATCGGATTCCAGTCCCTGATCCACGGATCTCAGCTCCTGAACAACATGGCGGATTGTGAGGAAAAGCTTGTGTGATATGTTTCAAATAAACCAGCAAAAAATGCTTCTAACAACAATAGAAGGCTGAGTTAATGAATCCATTGTTATCTGACATAAACAGCCACTGGTTTGAATGTTCAGGATGACATTGCTGCAGCCGATGCATGCGAGGTGCTGGACCTCATTTACGTAAAGTTAAAAAATTTCAATTTTATATAAATGTGGGGTATGGTGAACTCAACACACTGCAGCAAGAACTGCACCACAATGGAGCCAAATGCTTTGCATTGTGTTTCACACAGACACTGAATAGGAAGTGGCGAAACGATGGATCCAGTGGACACGTACAGTATCTCACAAAAGTGAGTACACCCCTCACATTTTTGTAAATATTTTATATTTTTTCATGGGACAACACTGAAGATATGACACTTTGATACAATGTAAAGTAGTCAGTGTACAGCTTGTATAAACAGTCTAAATCTGCTGGCCCCTCAAAATAACTCAACATTCAGCCATTAATGTCTAAACCGCTGGCAACAAAAGTGAGTACACCCCTAGTGAAAATGTCCAAATTGTGCCCAATTAGCCATTTTCCCTCCCCGGTGTCAGGTGACTCGTTAGTGTTACAAGGTCTCAGGTGTGAATGGGGAGCAGGTGTGTTAAATTTGGTGTTATCGCTCTCACACTCTCATACTGGCCATTGGAAGTTCAACATGGAACCTCATGGCAAAGAACTGAGGATCTGAAAAAAATAATTGTTGCTCTACATAAAAATGGCCTAGGCTGTAAGAAGATTGCCAACACCCTGAAAACGAGCTGCAACACAGCGGCCAAGACTGTACAGCGGTTTAACTGGACAGGTTCCACTCAGAACAGACCTTGGCATGGTCGACCAAAGAAGTTGAGTGCATGCGCTCAACATCATATCCAGAGGTTGTCTTTTGAAAATAGACGTATGAGTGCTGCCAGCATTCATTGCTGCAGAGGTTGAAGGGGTGGGGGGTCAGCCTGTCAGACCATACGCCGCACACTGCATCAAATTGGTCTGCATTACTGTTGTCCCAGAAGGAAGCCCCTTTTAAAGATGATGCACAAGAATGCCCGCAAACAATTTGCTGAAGACAAGCAGACAAAGGACATGGATTACTGGAACCATGTCCTGTGGTCTGATGAGACCAAGATAAACTTATTTGATTCAGATGGTGTCAAGCACGTGTTGTGGCATCCATGTGAGGAGTACAAAGAGAACTGTGTCTTGCCTTACAGTCAAGCATGGTAGTGGAAGTGTCATGGTTTGGGACTGCATGAGTGCTCCTGGCACTGGGGAGCTACAGTTCATTGACGGAACCATGAATGCCAACATGTACTGTGACATACTGAAGCAGAGCATGATCGGATACTGGGCTGCAGGGCCACAGGGCAGTATTCCAGCATCAGGTTCAGGCTACTTTATTTGTACCCGTAGGTAGATTTGTTTTGCAGTCAGGTGACATCCTTTTAGACACATATTAACAAACCACAATTATATTCAACATGAACACAAACACAGGCACACATGAAGGTGACTATAAACACGATTAAAGTACTCAAGACTCCACCAATCAAGACATAAGACAAAGAGATAAGAGAAAAAACAAAGAGATAAGAGAGAAGGGTCATATTAAAAAAGTTAAAAACTAAATCAAAGAGATTAAAAAAACTCAACAAAAGTCTGAAGTCTAAAACCCAATAAAAGATTTAAAACCCAAATAAAAAAAACTACAAAAATAAACAAATATAAAATAAAAATTAATAAATAGATAACTAGGGCAGCGCGGTGGTGGAGTGGTTAGCACTGCGGCAGCACAGCAACTCACCCTTGGCCAGGAGATCCTGGGTTTGATCCCAGCCCCCGACCAACAGTGATCTGTGTGGAGTTTTCATGTTCTCCCCGTGTCTGCGTGGGTTTACTCTGGGATTTCTCCGGTTTCCTCCCACATGCCAAAAACATGCAAGCTAGGTTAATTGGCATCAAAATTGGGGATTTTAAATTGTCCTTAGGTATGACTGTGGGAGTGAATGGTTGTCTGTCTCTCTGTGTTGGCCCTGCGATGGACTGGCGATCTGTCCAGGTTGTACCCTGCCTCTCGCCCAAAGATGCTGGGATAGGCTCCAGCACCCCCGCGACCCGAAAAGGATTAAGCGGTAGAACATGAATGAATGAAATAGATAACTAAATTATGTGCAATATATTGCTACATCTTGTTCAACTCTTTGACAGCAGCAGGAACAAAACTGTTTTTGTAGCACTGGGTTTTACATTTTGGGACAACAAACCTCTGTCTGGAGGGATAAAGCTGAATGTGTCATGCGGTGACCCTCACGGGCCACCATAAGACGCCAAAAGTCGCCAGTGAGTTTTGCATTGATGTTTTATTAACAAGACAAGACAAGACACGAACACAAGACTATGAGCCACTGAGGGCAAAACACACACTACAGAGTACAAGGGATCGTAGGACCAACCCCAGCCACTATGACGTTAACTATGACATGAACACACGCTACAGAATACGAGGGATCATAGGGCTAACCCTAGCCACTACGACATTAACTATGACATGAACAAGAGCACGAACCTGACATGAGCGTGCTGACACACCAGGAATCTCTCAGGATGTTTTGACGATACTCCAGCATCAACCAGCTGTCAGCGCCCACTAATAAAGCCAGCGACTAACAAGCAGTGATGCAGAACAGCTGATCGACCTTGACAGCCGGAAACCCCACCGAGCGCTGTCACAATAAGAGCCCGGTGGAGCCAGAATGTAATCCACAGCTGTCAAAGCCGGCAGAGATGATGCATAGCCCGAGCGCGGACGAGATCGGCACTCGGGTCATGACAGAATGTGGCAGTGCAAAGGGTCGGAGTCATCAAAAATTAAAATGGAGGTAGCAATCCTCTGTACCTGTCTGGTGTACAGGGATGTCATGCTCAGCTGTGACTCACCAAGCAAACGATTGGACCATACCTGGTCTAAGGATGTCCTCTGTTTGTTTTATCTGACCAAATCATGACACTAAAGAAAAGGATAAAACAGATTCAATAAAAGCCAGATAAAACATTGTCATTATGGTTTGGTCAATTTGGAAGTGTGCGAGTTTCCTTAAACAATGCAAATGTTGCTGACCCTTTTTGCACACCCTTTCACAGTTCTCTTCAAAGTTTAAATTACTATCAATAATCGTCCCAAGATGTTTGTAAAATTGCACACATTCAATGGTCTGGCCTTTTAGTACAGTGACTTTGTGCCTGGGAGTTTTCCTCCTAAAGTCAATAATCATATCTATAGTTTTTGTCGTATTCAGCTGCAGGTAGGAATCCTCACATCAGTGAACAAAATCATCAACTACTGGGCTGTGGCCACCCTCACCATCCTGAAGGAGACTGACAATAACTGAATCATCAGCATACTTTATAATGTGTCTGTTGTCATGTCTGCTCTGACACATGTTTGTGTACAGGATGAAGAGTAGTGGTGACAACACACACCCCTGAGGAGAGCCAGTAGAAGAACACTTTTGGTCAGACAATGTACCATTGACCCTTACTCTCTGTGTCCTGTTGGTTAAAAAATCCAGAATCCAACCCATTATATTATTACTCAAATCAAATTGTTGCAGGAGCCTTTCAACTAAAATATGAGGTTGGATTGTATTAAAAGCAGAAGAAAAGTCCACAAATAAAAGCCTGGCATGTGTCCCATTAAAATCTAGATGTTTAAAAAGCATGTTAAACAGAGCGACAGTGGCATCCTCCACTCCTCTGTGAGTCCTATAGGCAAACTGCAAAGGATCCAATGTATGCTCATTCTGCTTTAGGACCTCAAATCTGACCAGTTTTTCAAAAATTTTCATTAAAATTGAAGTCAAGGCAACTGGTCTAAAATCATTTACCATTTTAGGACAGCTGGATTTTGGAACAGGGACAACCACAGCATCTTTCCAGATCTTAGGCACATGTTGTGTCTGTAAGGACTTATTAAAAATGTAGTGAAACAGAGCACTCAATTCATGTGCACAGGACTTTACCAAGTGCCCAGATATATTATCAGGGCCCTGACTTTTGTTCACTTTTACAGCACAGAATGCCCTTTTAACATCCTACACCTCAATATTAAAGTGCTGACTGTCTTTGAGTTTCTGTTTCAAATCTTGGGTTTCTGTGCTAAAATCAAAGGAATCAAAACAACCATAAAAACAACTAAGTGCATTAGCCAGCTCTGTGTCTGAATTAAAACAATCTAAAAACACACGATTACGGCACTCTGTGCTCTGAGGGCCTGCAATAGTTTTCATACTAGCACGGGCTGAACTAAGCTTCTTTGCTGCCATCTTGCTTTCCAATTCTGATTTATAATTCTGTTTTGCTCTTAAAATTTCGGACTTCAGCTCTTTTGTGGCAACCTGCATCTCAGAAACATCCCCCTGTTTAAAGGCAAGTGCTTTCCTCTGTAAGCAGGATTTAACTGATTTAGTAACTCATGGCTAATTGTTGGGATATATTTTGACACGTTTACGTGGAACGATCATATCCCTGCAAAAAGCCATGTAAGAGCATGTCACATCCACCAAAGAGTCCAAATCATCTCCGCAGGACCGTGTGAACACCTCCCAGTCCAAACAGTTAAAACATTCCTGGAGGCAGAGCACTGAATCATCTGTCCAGACCATTATGATCCTGGTCTTCGTCTTTTCTCTTCTGAGAGCAGTTTTATATGTGGGCAGCGGGGAAGTGATTTAAAGGCCGCTTCTATAGATCCATAGCATAGGTCCAAAGTATTTTCTCACCTGGTTGGGCAGGAGACGTACTGATAAAAGTTTTTAAGTGTCTTCTTTAGAGACACATGGTTAAAATCCCCAAGGATAAAATTTGGAGCCTCTGGGGAAATCGACTGCAACCGCTGTACCACATCAAAGACAGTGCTGGAGGCGGAGGCAGAGGCAGCATCCACCCTCGGGTGAATGTACACAGTTGTTATGAAAAGTAAAAGTTGGGGGAACTCGCGGGGCAGATAAAAGGGGCATAGCAATACAGACAGAAGCTCCACATCTAGTGTACGGATGCGCTCTCTGACCGTGACAGATGTACAGTACTGTTTATTAATATACAAACATATGCCACCCCCCTGACGTTTCCCCGTTACCTCTTCCTGCCGATGCAAGCGAAGTGGGGCTCCAAAACCATCAATACAAAGGTCCGGGTCCCGGTCATGATCCGTAAGCCACGTCTCCGTGTAAGCCATGACACAGCAGTTCTTGAAATCCTTCTGATATCGTACATTTCCTTGGATTTCATCCACTTTATTTCTCAGGGATTGAACGTTCCCCATAATAATGGAAGGAAGAGGAATGCGGTTAAACTGACGCCTCCTCAGGTTTAATCTTACGCCTCCATGCTTTCCGCGTTTCCTTCTCTTGTTCCTCTTTTCATCGCTGTGTCCATGAAAGACTCTTAAAATAAAGTCCGGCAGTTGCGGCACAGACTCAAACACAGACGCCGGATTATCCATGTTTAGTTGCAGTAACACGTCTCTGGAGTACTGCATTCTTACCAGCGTGACCGCGCTGACATCCCAGACAAAGAGCCGGTAAGAAAGAAGCCACACTGCAAAAACAAGAAGAAAATCCATACTGATGGAACCAAAGAGCTCTTCGTTATGTAGTCCACAAACATTCAAGGACAAAAACGGCACAGAGAATTACGTTAAAACACATTAAAGTGCATAAAAACAGAGACTAAGACGCCAAACTTTTTCACCCACTGCCGGTCGCTGCGTGCGCATGCGCCCAAACGACCCCAAACACACCTCCAAGACAACGACTGCCTTGCTAAAGAAACTGAGGGGAAAGGTGATGGACTGGCCAAGCATGTATCTAGACCTAAACCATATTGAGCATCTGTGGGGCATCCTCAAATGGAAGGTGGAGGAGTCCAAGGTCTTTAACACCATGATGTCATTATGGAGGAGTGGAAGAGGATTTCAGTGACAACCTGTGAAGCTCTAGTGAACTCCATGCCCAAAAGAGTTAAGGCAGTGCTGGAAAATAATGGTGGCTACACAAACTATTGTCACTTTGGGCACAATTTTGACATTTTCACTAGGGGTGTACTCACTTTTGTTGACAGCAGTTTAGACATTAATGGCTGTGTGTTGAGTTATTTTGAGGGGACAGCAAATTTACACAGTTGCACAAACTGTACACTGACTGCTTTACATTGTATCAAAGTGTCATATCTTCAGTGTTGTCCCACGAAAAGATATAATAAAATATTTACAAAAATGTGAGGGGTGTACTCACTTTTGTGAGATACGGTACCATCAAGGAGATTTTCTGCAGTGCCACCTAGTAGTGCTTGACTATAGGGGATTGCTTAATTGTTGGGGTTTTCTTCAATTACTTATGATATGTGCCTTACAGTGCATCCGGAAAGTATTCACAGCACTTCACTTTTTCCATATTTTGTTACATTACAGCCTTAGTCCAAAATGTATTAAATGCTTTTTCCCCTCAGAATTCTACACACAATACCCCATAATGACAATGTGAAAAAAGTTTTTTGAGATTTTTGCAAAAAAAAAAAAAAAAAATTACATGTACATAAGTATTCACAGCTTTTGCTCAATACTTTGTTGATGCACCTTTGGCAGCAATTACAGCCTCAAGTAGTTATGAATATGATGCCACAAGCTTGGCACACCTATCTTTGGGCAGTTTCGCCCATTCCCCTTTGCAGCACCTCTCAAGCTCCATCAGGCTGGATGGGAAGCGTTGGTGCACAGCCATTTTCAGATCTTTCCAGAGATGTTCAATTGGATTCAAGTCTGGGCTCTGGCTGGGCCGCTCAAGGACATTCACAGAGTTGTTCTGAGAGTTGTTCTGAAGCCACTCCTTTGATATCTTGGCTGTGTACTTAGGGTCGTTGTCCTGCTGAAAGATGAACCGTCGCCCCAGTCTGAGGTCAAGAGCGCTCTGGAGCACGTTTTCATCCAAGATGTCTCTATACATTGCTGCATTCATCTTTCCCTCTATCCTGACTAGTCTCCCAGTTCCAGCCACTGAAAAACATCTCCACAGCATGATGCTGCTACCACCATGCTTCACTGTAGGGATGGTATTTACCTGGTGATGAGCAGTGCCTGGTTTCCTCCAAACATGACGCCTGGCATTCACGTCAAAGAGTTCAATCTTTGTCTCATCAGACCAGAGAATTTTGTTTCTCATGGTCTGAGAGTCCTTCAGGTGCCTTTTGGCAAACTTAAGGTGGGCTGCCATGTGCTTTTTACTAAGGAGTGGCTTCCGTCTGGCCCCTCAACCATACAGGCCTGATTGGTGGATTGCTGCAGAGATGGTTGTCCTTCTGGAAGGTTCTCCTCTCTCCACAGAGGAATGCGAAAGCTCTGACAGAGTGACCATTGGGTTCTTGGTCACCTTCCTGACTAAGGCCCTTCTCCCCTGATCACTCAGTTTAGACGGTCCGCCAGTTTTAGGAGGAGTCCTGGTGGTTCCGAACTTCTTCCATTTACGGATGATGGAGGCCACTGTGCTCACTGGGACCTTCAAAGCAGCAGAAGTTTTTCTGTACCCTTCCCCAGATTTGTGCCTCGAGACAATCCTGTCTCGGAGGGATATAGACAATTCCTGTGACTTCATGCTTGGTTTGTGCTCTGACCAGTGTTGGGCAAGTTACTAAAAAATAGTAACTAATTACAGTTAGTAGTTACTTCTTTTCAACAGTAATTGAGTTACTTTACCAATTACTGCATGATTAAAGTAATTAGTTTTTTGTTTACTTTATTGATCCCCAGAGGGGAAATGAAGGGCATCCACCTAAATGGATGAAGCAGCCATGGTACGGCGCCATCCCTTTGCCATTCATACACACATTCACACCTAGGGCAACTTTAGAGTCTCCAATTAAATTAAACTAACTGAAAGTTTTTGGCCTGTGGGAGGAGACCGGAGTACCGGGATAAACCCACGCAGACACGAGGAGAACATGCAACCTCCACACAAAAGGGTCACTGATGGTCAGGGGGTGGGATCGAGCCCATGATGGTCAGGGGTGGAATCGATCCAGTGACCTTCTTGCTGTGCTACCGCAGTGCTAACCACAGCAGCACCGTGTTGCCCATGATTACTTGAAAAAGTAACTTTCATATTACTTTTAAATTGCATACTTCAATCATCTTGCACATAGCAAGATAATTTGATTAATGGATTGCATTATGGATCGGATCATACAGTCAGTCATACACTCAGTCTGTCTTTCTAAACTATCAGGATATAAACTGTCCATGAATACCCTTAGCTGGTTAAAATCTTATCTATCTGGTCACTCCCAGAATGTGCGAATAAACAATACTGTAGCCCAATCAAAGGCATGCACCATGGGAGCACCCCATGGTTCAATTTTAGGCCCACTGCTGTTTACTTTGTATATTAATGATTTGCCATCAGTATGTGAAAATTACATAAAAATTCAGATGTATGGAGATGACACAGTCATCTGCACACATGGGAAGGATGCCAAACAAGTAGCTGACAAGTTAATGATAGCAATGGAGAAAGTGTCAAAATGGCTTAATCAATCATGCCTCATTCTTAACACAGGGAAAACAGCTACCATGTACTTTACCAACAAACAAAATTATACACACTATCCGAATAAAACTGTAAATGGAGCAAATATAGAACATGTAACAGAGTTTAAGTATTTGGGTGTCACATTAGATACCACACTCAGCTTTAAAATGCACATAAAATGGATGAGCCACGCTCTAAAATATAACCTTGCAAACTTCCGTTGCATTACAAACTCAATTACTCTAAAAGGATCAAAAACCTTTCTGAATGCCATGATTTTGACACATTTCTCCTATTGCATGTCTTGCTGGTCACAAGCAAATAGTACGACTCTGAAACCCTTGGAATCCATGCATAAACAATCCATCAAAATTCTGGATAAGACACGACAGTATCACCTTTGTGGTATACTTGCCAAACACAAGATGTTAAGCTTTGAAAATATAATCATGTATGCAAATATACTGTTGGTTTTTAAAATTATCCATGGTTCTACACCCCTGCCCCTTAAGACTTTTGTGTACTTAACTTCTGGACAAAATACCAGAATAACAAGGACATCCTCTAAGTGGCATTGTTGCATTCCCCTACATAAAACTGCTTTTGGACAATCAGCCTTCTCATACAAAGCTATAACGGAATGGAACAAGCTCCCTGCTGCTTTGAAGACCGGAACAAATTACAGAGATTTTTCCACAGGGACTAAAAAATGGATTGTAAGTAATCAAGCCTATCAGCATTGACGCTCCTCCTTAAGTGGGATTTGAAGTTGCATTCTTAAATTGGTTTTTATGTCTGCCGTCTCTTATCTTTTTACCTTTTAAACTTACTCCCTGCTTGTTTCAGGGTTAACAGTTTCTGAAACCTGACCTGAATTGCCTTCTATATGTGCTCATTTTCTTTTAATATCTTCCTGCCTGTCCCAGGGACTACAGATGGAAATTAGTGAGAACACTATAATCTTGTACAGGGCATCTTTACCCTGTGTTTAATGTTTTTTTTGTTTTTTTTCTGTCCATGGTCCCTGACAAATAAATCAATAAACTAAACATTCATCCATCCATCCACCTTCTACCGCTTAATCCTTTTTGGGTCGTGTGTGTGTGTGTGGGGGGCTATCTCAGCATCTCTGGGTGAGAGGCAGGATACACCCAGGACAAATCACCAGTTCATTGCAGGGCCAACACTGAGAGACCGACAACCATTCACTCTCACATCCATACCTAAGGACAATTTTGAATCCCCAGTTGATGCCAGTTAACCTAACCTGCATGTCTTTGGCCTGTGGGAGGAAACCGGAGTACCCGGAGTAAACCCATGCAGACACGGGGAGAACATGCAAACTCCACACAGAAGGATCACTGATGGTCAGGGGGTGGGATCGAACCCACGATGGTCAGGGGTGGAATCAATCCCGTGACCTTCTTGCTGTGCTGCCACAGTGCTAACCACTGTGCCACTGTGCTGCCCTAAAGTAAACATTATGGGCTTATTAATGGCAGGCTGAAAACAGACCGTTTCAGACAGAGCTTCGCCGACAGTTTGTTAATGCTGGTGTTGCTGCACATGTGTCAGTATGGGATATGAAAGCTGTCCATGTTTATCTTACCTTTATGTTATGGATTCATCCGATGTTCAGTGATCCAAAGAAAACGTTAATTATCCACAGTCCAAACATCTGCTGTGACAGATACATGATCCAGTCTCTCAAATTCCTTTTGGAGATCAAAATCCATTTCTGAATAATCTTTATCAAGGTAGCAGGTATATGTGTTTTAACTTCATCTACTTCCAGCGCCACACGAGTAGGCTGCCTTTTTGCAACAGCGGATCAATTTCTTCCTATTTTTATTTACTATCTGGCTTCTCTTGCTAATCTTTCTGATCCGGCGATACCTTACACATTGGACGGACACACGGATTGCCCAAATGTCTCCTGAGCCGGCAGACGGAGCCACTGTTTTTTAGCAGGATACGTTACAGCAGAGACCAGCTGTTAGCACTTAACTGGACCAAGATGCTAGCGCAAGACCTCGACATACCGGGTGAAATAAGACAGAAACAACGTGGATGCGGTGCTGGAGCAAGACGGCGGGCGAGAAATATAAGGTACAGACCCATCCTTCTATCTGTTATTATGGGGAATGTACGATGGCTACTCAATAAGACTAACGAGCTAGCGGCTATCTCCCGCTACGAGAGTGTCTTCAGAGAGATTAGCTTGATGTTGTTTACTGAGACGTGGCTAACAGAACTAGCAAAAGATGCTAACATCGAACTGGAGGGTTTCCACGCAATACGGGCAGACTGGACACAAGACAGTGGGAAGGCAAGGGGCGGAGGAGTGATAATGTATGTCAATAACAGCTGGTGCAGACCGGGACATATCACGGTTAAACAACATCACTGCAGCAAAGACATTGAGTTGCTAGCTGTTAGCATGCGGCCTACCTATCTCCCGAGGGAATACTCACACATGATCTGCATTGTTATTTATGCAAATCCGACGGCGAACGCTGGGACAGCGTGCGACGCCATCCACTCAGTAACTGGCAGGCTGCTGACAGAACACCCAGATGCTCTTCTCCTCATCTCAGGTGATTTCAACCATATTTCACTGTCCCCCATTCTGCCCACGTTCACCCAGTATGTCACTTGCCACACTAGAGACAATAAAACACTGGACTTATTCTATGCTAACACTAAGTAGACGTACACCTCATCACCAATCCCCCCACTCGGGAGATCGGATCACAACTTGGTTCATCTCCTGCCGGTGTACAAACCCCTAGTACACAGACAACCTCCGGTCATGCGCACGGTGAAGATATGGTCTGAGGAGGCAATGGATGCTTTAAAGGACTGTCCTGAAACCACTGCCTGGGAGCAGCTCTGCGATCCACATGGTGAGGACATCGATGGCCTCACTCACACCATCACGAACTACATCAACTTCTGTGTGGACAACACCGTACCCACCAAGACCATACGGTGCTGCTTGAACAACAAACCCTGGATCAACCTTGAGATAAAAACACTTCTGAGAGAGAAAAAGAGGATCTTCAGGTCGGGGAACACGGAGATGCTGAAGTCCGTACAGAGGGAGCTGAGGAGGAAGATCAGAGAAGGCAAGGACAGCTTCAGGAAGAAGATGGAGGACAAGCTGCAACAGAGTGACATCAGCGAGGTCTGGAGAAACCTTAAAACCATCTCTGGGCTCCAGAATACCTCCTCCCAGGCCACGGGGGGCAGGGAGTGGGCGAACAATCTGAACCTGTTTTTTTAATAGGTTTGACCAGCCGCCCCCCCCCCCCCCCCCCGACTGCACACCAACCACTGCTGCCTCTACAGTCATCAAGACCTGCTGTCCACACCCCACTCCACCAACACCCCCTACTCCCAGCACACAGCCCCCCAACCTGACCCTCACTAAGACCCAGGTGGACGGAGCTGAGGAAGATCAAGGTGAGGAAGGCCTTGGGACCGGATGGCATCAGCGCAAAGCTCCTCAAGTCCTGCGCAGACCAGCTGTGTGGGATTGTGGAGGACATCTTCAACCTGAGCCTAAAGCTGGAGAGGGTACCACAGTTGTGGAAAACATCTTGTGTGGTACCTGTACCAAAGACTTCCCACCCCAAAGACCTGAACAGCTACAGGCCAGCGGCCCTGACGTCTCACATGATGAAGACCCTGGAGAGACTGCACCTTGTTCACCTCCGCCCCCTGGTGGGACCAGCAATGGATCCACTCCAGTTCGCCTACCAGTGTGACATTGGGGTGTAGGATGCAGTGATCTTCCTCCTTCACCGTTCCCTGTCCCACCTGGAGAAGCCCGGGAATGCGGTGAGGATCATGTTCTTTGACTTCTCCAGTGCTTTCAACACCATCCAACCGATGATCCTGAAGGACAAGCTGCTGTGCGCAGGGGTGGACCAGTACCTGTCATCATGGATTCTGGACTACCTCACTAACCGCCCACAGTTTGTGAGAACCCGGGACTGTGTGTCCGACACGATCATCGGCAGCATGGGGGCCCCCCAAGGAACAGTTTTGGCTCCCTTCCTGTTCACCCTTTATACTGCGGATTTCTCACACAACACAACACACTGCCATCTACAGAAGTTCTGTGACGACTCTGCGATCGTTGGCCTCATCTCCAATGGAGATGAAGCTGAGTACAGAGGACTTATCCAGGACTTTGTGGACTGGTGCCATCGGAACTGCCTCCAGATCAACGCGAGGAAAACTAAGGAGCTGGTGGTGGACTGCCGCAGGCAAGGACAACCCCTCATAGCACCAGTAAACATCCAGGGAACAGACATTGAGATGGTGACATCCTACAAGTACCTGGGTGTTCATCTGGACAATAAACTATATTGGTCACACAATACCGACGCACTCTACAAGAAGGGACAGCACAGGCTGTTCCTACTGAGGAGGCTCAGGTCTTTTGGTGTACAAGGGGTGCTCTTGAAGACATTCTACGACACAGTGGTGGCATCAGCCATCACTTTTGGAGTGGTCTGCTGGGGCAACGGCATTACAGCGGCCGATAGGAAGAGACTGAACAAACTAATCAAGAAAGCTAGCTCTGTCCTGGGGAAATGCCTTGACCCAGTGGAGGAGATAGGAGGGAGAAGGATGGTGGCCAAACTGTCATCTCTGCTGAAGTCCGAGTCCCACCCTATGCAGGACATACTGGACGCAATGAGGAGCTCATTTAGCAGTAGACTACATCATCCTAGATGCGTGACTGAGAGGTTTCGCAGGTCCTTCCTACCTATGGCTGTCAGACTGTATAACCTAAGCAGGGCTGCTCGCAGAGATCACAAAAAAACGTGATGACCTAATAGTATTGAATGCAAAAGATGCAACAGACTTACACAAATGGTCCCCTCCAGTATACAACTAGGACAATATCAGTCGCTATGGAAGGTGAGAATATGTATGGGTACATATTCATACCATGAAGGGTAACTAAATAGACGGTTATGCTGTTTAGTCCATCTAGCTACAATGCTCCGCACTGTGTACATATATACAGTGGGGCAAAAAAGTATTTAGTCAGCCACCAATTGTGCAAGTTCTCCCACTTAAAAGATGAGAGAGGTCTCCATTTTTCATCATAGGTATACCTCAACTATGAGAGACAAAATGAGAAAAAAAAAAATCCAGAAAATCACATTGAAGGATTTTTAATGAATTAATTGGTAAATTCCTCAGTAAAATAAGTATTTGGTCACCTACAAACAAGCAAGATTTCTGGCTCTCACAGACCTGTAACTTCTTCTTTAAGAGGCTCCTCTGTCCTCCACTCGTTACCTATATTAATGGCACCTGTTTGAACTCGTTATCAGTATAAAAGACACCTGTCCACAACCTCAAACAGTTAGACTCCAAACTCCACTATGGCCAAGACCAAAGAGCTGTCAAAGGACACCAGAAACAAAATTGTAGACGTGCACCAGGCTGGGAAGACTGAATCTGCAATAGGTAAGCAGCTTGGTGTGAAGAAATCAACTGTGGGAGCAATTATTAGAAAATGGAAGACATACAAGACCACTGATAATCTCCCTCGATCTGGGGCTCCACGCAAGATCTCACCCCATGGGGTCAAAATTATCACGAGAACGGTGAGCAAAAATCCCAGAACCACACTGGGGGACCTAGTGAATGACCTGCAGAGAGCTGGGACCAAAGTAACAAAGGCTACATCAGAAACACACTACGCCGCCAGGGACTCAAATCCTGCAGTGCCAGACGTGTCCCCCTGCTTAAGCCAGTACATGTCCAGGCCCGTCTTAAGTTTGCTAGAGAGCATTTGGATGATCCAGAAGAGGATTGGGAGAATGTCATATGGTTAGATGAAACCAAAATAGAACTTTTTGGTAAAAACTCAACTTGTCGTGTTTGGAAGAGAAAGAACACCATACCTACTGTGAAGCATGTGGGTGGAAACATCATACTTTGGGGCTGTTTTTCTGCAAAGGGACCAGGACGACTGATCCGTGTAAAGGAAAGAATGAATGGGGCCATGTATCGTGAGATTTTGAGTGAAAACCTCCTTCCACCAGCAAGGGCATTGAAGATGAAACGTGGCTGGGTCTTTCAGCATGACAATGATCCCAAACACACCGCCCGGGCAACGAAGGAGTGGCTTCATAAGAAGCATTTAAAGGTCCTGGAGTGACCTAGCCAGTCTCCAGAACTCAACCCCATAGAAAATCTTTGGAGGGAGTTGAAAGTCTGTTGCCCAGCGACAGCCCTAAAACATCACTGCTCTAGAGGAGATCTGCATGGAGGAATGGACCAAAATACCAGCAACAGTGTGTGAAAACCTTGTGAAAACTTACAGAAAACGTTTGACTTCTGTCATTGCCAACAAAGGGTATATAACAAAGTACTGAGATGAACTTTTGTTATTGACCAAATACTTATTTTACCGAGAAATTTACCAATTAATTCATTAAAAATCCTTCAATGTGATTTTCTGGATTTTTTTTTTCTTATTTTGTCTCTCATAGTTGAGGTATACCAATGATGAAAATTGGAAACCTCTCTCATCTTTTAAGTGGGAGAACTTGCACAATTGGTGACTGACTAAATACTTTTTTACCCCACTGTATATATATTTATGTGTACAGTACTTATGTATATTCACTGCGCTTATTTTCTTATCTTCTAAATTATTGCTCTGAGTGTTGCTATCCCTGTGTTGTTGCAATCCTGGAATTTCCCCATTGTGGGACCAATAAAGGCTTATCTTATCTTATCTTATCTTAACTTCAGTGGATCACAGTCTCAACTGTTTGATGGAAAGTCACTGTTATCATGTCTTCATTCTGTAATGACATATCTGGCAGTCAGTCGGTTTTAATTCTTGCTGGGTCACAAACTGTCCAGATGCATACCTGTGATTGAAATCCAACCATGGGTGTTCAAACAAGACTATTTCCACTTTACATCCTGCTGTGAAATCCATTTCAGAGTGTTTGCTGTTAGCATAGCTAGCAGTTACTTAGCACTAGCTTTGTTGGAGCTTGTTCCTGTTTTCAGGCGTTTCTGAAGAGGACTCCGTCAGCACTTAGTTTGCAACTCACCAATAAGCTTTTGTCCTTAACTGCAACAAAGGAAAAATAATCTCTGTATGTCCACAAAAACAAAGTTAGCTTCATCTTTTCCTCCACTCAGTAATGAATATTCGGCACTTTGTAACGGGTCACGTTGACTGACAGCTGCTCTCAGCTGCGGCAGGGTCAGTTTGTACATTTTATTTGTGCTAAAACTATCTATCCATATTAATAAAATGAGTAACACATCTGATCAAATTTCAGTAACTGTAACACATTACTGAATTTTTAAACAGCAATTTTGTTACACAGCACATTACTGCAAAAGTAGTATGTAACACATTACTCCCAACACTGGCTCTGACATGCACTGTCAACTGTGGGACCTTATATAGACAGGTGTGTGCCTTTACAAATCGTGTCCAATCAACTGAATTCACCACAGGTGAACTCCAATTAAACTGTAGAAACATCTCAAGGATGATGAGTGGAAACAGGATGCACCTGAGCTCAATACTGTGCTTCATTCAAAGGCTGTGAATACTTATATTCATGTGATTTCTTAGTTTTTGTTACGTGTGGCCCTCGCGAGCCACACATTGAGAGCTGATGGCGAGCCAGTGAGTTTGCGATGTCTTTATTATGAAAGGGAACAGGGGATAAGGAACACGGCCTCGTGGGGCCAACAAGCACATATAATCATACAAGTGGAACACTCACATATAATGCAGACGAAGGGCAGGAGGCTAGCGCCAGGCGAAGGGGTTCCAGCCTATGGTGAGCGAAGTCACAGCCCCGAATGATCGGAGCTGCTCCTTTTTATAACCATTAGCAGCGCCTCAGCTGATGAGGGTTAATTGGGCTCCAGCCGTCCCGTAACACTGACAGCTGGGAGCCCGCTGAGACGCTGTTACAGAGAGAACCGGGTTGAGGGGGAATATGGTCTGAGCGCCGGATGACACGGCGTCTCATCCTATGTGACAGAGCCTCCCCCTCACGGTCGGACTACGAACGACCTGTAACATCCGAGACACCCCCCCCTACCTAGGGTGGGCGGATGGGGCGCAGGACAGGAGGGAGAGAATCAAAGAAAGGAAAAAAAAAGAAAAAAAATCGACAACCAATACAGAGTACCAGGGAAAAACCCAAACACCATACTCTATAAAATACAACATGAGAAAAATGGGCCAAAATACCAGCAAAAATGGGCCAAAATACCAGCAAAAAAAAAGGACAATGAACCAGTATAGAGTACAAGGGAAAAAACCCAAACACAATACTCCATACAACGAGAGAGAAAACCCATACAGGCAGAGGATGATTGCGGGAATAACCACCCAACACACAGGGAAGAGAAAAAAACCCCCCCACAATACTCCATAAACCAAGTACAGACAAATACAAAGTAAATCAACCCCGGAGACCCCAAAACGAGAGGAAAAACTCCCAAGGGCGAAAATAGAACATTGCAGCCATCCCTCAAACAGGAGAGGAAACCAAAAAAAAAAAAAAAAAATCACGCTAAATGCGGAACAGTAATAACAATTTAGCTGTACCCACCCAAACACAAGCACAGCCCAAGACATACAGTTCGGGGAGTCTCCCCGCACCCAGCGTCCACACCGCTAACAGGGGTGAAGGGAAAAGTTCCGGCGGCCTACCCGAACCCCAGGCCAGAAAACACAGTTCCTCGGGAGGCCGAACCAGATCGCCGAACAGGAAGTCTAGCAGGTCGGGTGGACGCACCAACAAGCCGAATGGGCACGGCAGGCCCTCCGGCGGCCGACCCGCATCGCTCAACCACCAGGCCCGTAGGGGAGAGGGAGAGGTCCAAACGGGCCCCAGTGGAAGAGGCTTGGGGGAGAGCTGATGACGAGGTGGTCGAAGGTCAGAAGGCAGGAGATCCGCAGCTCCCTCACCAGACCCGGACACCGCTGGTGCAGAACCGCCCGCATCGCTCAACCACCAGGCCCGTAGGGAAGAGGGAGAGGTCCAAACGGGCCCCAGTGGAAGAGGCTTGGGGGAGAGCTGATGACGAGGTGGTCGAAGGTCAGATGGCAGGAGATCCGCAGCTCCCTCACCAGACCCGGACACCGCTGGTGCAGAACCGCCCGCATCGCTCAACCACCAGGCCCGTAGGGAAGAGGGAGAGGTCCAAACGGGCCCCAGTGGAAGAGGCTTGGGGGAGAGCTGATGACGAGGTGGTCGAAGGTCAGATGGCAGGAGATCCGCAGCTCCCTCACCGGACCCGGACACCGCTGGTGCAGAACCCACGTCGGTCCCCGATTGGGTCTCGGGCGAACCCACGTCGGACCCCGATTGGGCCGGCGCCGCACCAGGACCGACCTCCGACGTCGAACCTGGACCCTCTAGCACCACGAGTGATGGCAGCTCCTCACCGGCGACCCTGGAAGAAGGCTCAGGAGAGAAAACAGAACCGGGATCAGGATCACCGGCAGCGCCAGAACCCGGCAAGATAAGCTCGGACGCAGCGGACGGCTGTACCCGGCTCATCTCCCCTAGAGACAGGCTAAAGTGCTCTAAAGTAAGGAGAAGAAAGACAAGATAGAGCACTTGCCTGATCTTGGGTTCTGACGCCGTCCAGGACTGCGAAGATCCGGGATCCAGCGTCAGGAGGTCGTCATCAGGCTCCCACTCAGCTGCGTCGGGCTCCGCAGCTGGCATGATGGACAACGCAGCTTGTGAGTCCTCCGGCACCGGTGCCCATGCCGACAGCCCACACGGCGTGGTGGCAGGAGAACCTCATCCCGCTGGACCGGACCGCTCCTCCGTGGAGACCCGGGGACGCTTGGTCGTCAGCGCAGGCTCCACGTAGCAATCCGCCTTCCTCCTCCGTCCACGGCGTAGCTGCAGAACCGGAATCAGGCTGTCCAGAACCGCAGGCCCCCTCCTCGTCCCACGATGCTGGCCTGGCACCGGGGACCGCTCAGCGGAGGGAGACACAGAGGATGCAGGATTAATGATTACAGCTACAGCAGGTGGTGGGAGTTCGGGGAGCTGCGAACCCCGAACTCCACCTCCAGGAGTTTGACAGAGCAAATCACAAGGTGAATGTGAAAAAACTGGGACTTGCCTGTCTCCTGGAGGCTGGACGGTGCCTGCTGTAGTGGACTTTGCTCCTCCCTCTCCCCGCCGGGCGGTAACGGAGGACCCCCTGGGAGGACGTCGGGGAGCCACTCGTGTTGATTCCGGGATGGAGTTCGCCAGGTCTGGATTCTGGATGCACACAGCAGTTGGGGAGCGCGTCGAGGAGGAGGGGGCGACAGCTGAGATGAGCCGGGCCGCTGGCGTAACAGCAGAGGGAAGTGGCTCGGGAGACGAGGCTGCGGGATCTCCTCTCTGAAGAGGCGCAGGAGAGACAGCTGCATGGGTAGATGAGACCTTGCGGCGACCCGGAACTGGATCTGGACGGGGTTTATGCTGAGAAGAAGGGGCAGTGTGGCGACGGCTACTCACAGGGGGCGAAGCGAAGAAGAGATCCGGAAATCGCCGCTCCTGAGCCGAGACAGAGGCGAGGAGGGCGCCGAACTCTGAGAAGTCACGCAGCCCTGGACTCCTCTCCACCAGTCTAATGGCCGCCGCCACATGCCTCATAATGGAGGACGGATGCACAGCGGAACGAGCAGCAGCCACTCGGTCCCGGACCTTAATTGCCGTCAGCTGCAGATCCTCCGGGAGAATCCCGAGTGACGTCTTTCTGGACGGGGAAAGCCCTCCGGGTGGCGCAAACTCCCGGGCCGGAGTGGAGGCAGGAACGGGATCCCGAAGCGAAGGGTGACGTCTCCTCTTCTTCGGCCTCCTGCCGGGATTTCCCTCCAACCCACGGAGCTCCTCTCGCTGTGCAGCGATGGCGTCCTTCCTGGCACAGACCTCTGGATGGTTGGAATGGCGAGGGAGACTGTCCAGGAGATTCTCAGCAAACTCTAGGTGCCAGCGTCTTTCATTGGGGTTGTCGTACAGGGAGGCGGTGAAGAGCGTCCCGTCGACATCTCCCAGGATGGCCGTTAGCTCGTTGCCCTGGAGCCGAACGTGACTCCGGGGAGACGGCATGCTCAAGAGCAGACACCCAGACAGGGAAGACACAAGTCCAATGGCAAACTCACGGCCGCTGGCAACTCGCCTGGCTGTGACTTACTGTTACGTGTGGCCCTCGCGAGCCACACATTGAGAGCCGAGGGCGAGCCAGTGAGTTTGCGATGTCTTTATTATGAAAGGAAACAGGGGATAAGGAACACGGCCTCGTGGGGCCAACAAGCACAGATAATCATACAAGTGGAACACTCACATATAATGCAGACGAAGGGCAGGAGGCTAGTGCCAGGCGAAGGGGTTCCAGCCTATGGTGAGCGAAGTCACAGCCCCGAATGATCGGAGCTGCTCCTTTTTATACCCATTAGCAGCGCCTCAGCTGATGAGGGTTAATTGGGCTCCAGCCGTCCCGTAACACTGACAGCTGGGAGCCCGCTGAGACGCTGTCACAGACAGAACCGGGTTGAGGGGGAATATGGTCTGAGCGCCGGATGACACGGCGTCTCATCCCATGTGACGGTTTTTTATTTTTAATAAATTTGCAAAAATCTCAAAAACTTTTTTCACATTGTCATTACGGGGTATTGTATGTAGAATTTTGAGGAAAAAAATGAATCTAATCCATTTTGGAATAAGGCTGTAACATAAAATGTGGAAAAAGTGAAGCACTGTGAATACTTTCCGGATGTACTGTATACAGCTAGTGCTTTGTGATGAATTTTTGTGGTGATTAGGTGCTATACAAATAAAGCTGAATTGAACTGAATATCTGGTATGATAAGATGAAAATCTGCAGCTTGTCACCCTTGTTAATACACGGTTATGTTTTTTTTTTCCATCCTGTTTTATTCAGTAAAATATTCCAAATACCAAATTTGTAAGCTGAACCACACTCATATACTGAACAGACATCTGGATTATTGAATATTTGGGCACAGCCCTACTGAAAATATTTTATTGGTTTGTGTCTAAAGATTTGTAATAAATCACTTTATTCTTCGGTGCATGTGTGCAGGCAGGGGTAGGGGGGACTTATCTTAGACACAAGGTGGGACCACTGTATGGCATCGCTCTGACCTGCATATTTCTGTGTTTTGGCTTTTTCTGAATAATCCACTGTGGAAATGTTTGCTTCATTATTTTTTTCACAAAACCAAACCAAACAGGAAACATTTGCTGAGATTATCATAAACTGATCAGGATCCAGGTCTAGTTCTAAAGTTTGCAGAAGTCAGCGGAAATGTGTTCGTGACAGTCAAAGGTGTTTAGAACAGAGCATCAGGTCGATGAGACTGACCTTCACCTCGACACCTGCAACGAGCCACAACAGCCAGAAAGTCCATCTGCACTCAAGGTCACACCGGGTCTTTCCCAGAGGTCAGAAGGTAACCGTTGACGCGTTTGCTTCTTCACCAGCGCGCACATAAACGCAGCCAATCTCAGCCAAACGGATTACGTTTGCCTAATGAAGTGTGTCGGTGACGGAAATGGCGCGTGAGCGAAAAAGAGGGAGGGAGGGCGATGGACGGACTTTTGCTTCACTTCAGGGCTGAGGAGGAGGAGGAGGAGGGACTAGACCGGAGCGGGTTAATGTCCGCTGTGAGTTCGGGCGGAGCGGCAACGGCGCAACATCTCCGCTGCTCACTGCGCCCAGTCCTGACCGGGGGGGAGACTCCGCGGTGTCTCTCTCTGAATACCCGCGGGATCCCCTGTCCTTCCCCTCTCCCAGAGCCGTCTCCAGCATCCCCCTTCCCGGGGCACCACCGTCCCCTCCTCGGTGATCTCCAAAGCGCACACCGCCTGTCCGCTCCTCGCCGGGCTGCGCTCTTTTGCGCACGGACGCCTCTCCGCGCTTGTGTCTCGCGGCTGCGCTCCCACACCAGTCGCGACCTCCGACCGTCTCACGCCGCTGCAGCTGCTCAGCTCCCAATTAGCAGCTTTCCGGACTGAAGAACAGCGCGATTGTGGCTCATGGGGATTTTAGCGGCGTGACATGCTTTCAGGACCCGGCGCCTCCACGGAGAAATGGTGAGTGGCGTGCACGTTCCTCTCTCGCGCCAGCCAGCACTGTGGGCTGCCGCGTGTGTCCCACAGTCCCTGACCTCTGTGAACAAGGTCACTGGCATGGTGATCATGAGGAGCCAAAAGGAGCAGTAGGATCTGGTTTATTCCTGGAAGTCTTTCTGAATAAAAATCAACGTGGTGCTTTGATGAAATCCTCAAAAGTTTGACAGCAAAGTTTACAAATTGCATTATTACATTACACTGAGGCGTTTTAATAATATTAATGGTACCAGATGAGCCTTTCCCTGCATGTGATGCTTTTCATATTAATGCTTATGCACTTGTACTGTTGTGGATTAAATGCTTTTATAGCGATTTGATTTGAATCGGGGTCTGGCAGGGTTAATGTGAAGCTGTGGCCCTTTTTACAGCGTGAATCACTGGACTATCGATGTGGCGGATAATGGCTCCACTGATGTGGACATTAAACAGGAGGCTGCAGAGCGCCTGTAAATTGTGGCAAAGCTGCTATTTTGCTCTTTTTTGTGGTTTCTAAAAAGACAAGAGGGTTTTAGAAGAGAGCTATTGTTGGGCACAGTTTTTTTTTGTAAGACTTTTCTCATTTTTATCTGATTATTTTAAAAACACTGTGTTTTAATTAATTTATAGCATTTCTTCCTGAGATTTTTTTTTTTTTTTTTTTGCCTAAAGTTAAAGAGAATGACTTTAAATTTGTGAAGGAAACCGATGTGGTGAAGCAAATGTGATTTAGGGCCATAACAGTCATGAGACCTTCACAAGTTTATTCCTTTGAGGCAGCAATCTGTAAAGTTCACCACCAACTTGATGCTCTGACAACAAAACTTCTCCCCTCAGGCTTAGTTAAGTCGACTGCATTTAGCCTAATATCTTTTGTCGCCGAAACCCTTGGCATGCTTAACATTTTTCCATGCAGTTGCTTAATGGCAGCCATATTCCTGATTGTTGTGCAATATTTATGGTTCTCGGAAGCAGCAGGATCACTGTGGCTCTATCAAGGGTGTGTTTGTGTCAGGTGGGGTGACGAAATCCAAGGATGGCAGGTGTGCTGTTTACAGTTAACAAACTGCTCATGCAGCCCAGGCACACAGTCTGCGAGATGGGCTGCAGTGATGCCAGACTGCAGCACCTCTGAAGGCATTTCGTGCTAACAGGTGGATCAGTGGTGATTTGTAGGGCTGTCACTAATGCCGTTCAGGGGGATCCTAGTATTGACTAGTGATTCGGAGTGAATAAGTGAATATTCTGTGCTGTGTTTCAGCTCTGTAAGTGGACTGCTGCCGCATCTGCACCTTCGCAGTTCACCACTTTTCCTATAAATTATGAACTTTCATGTAAATTCACTTTTTTCCAAATTTTGCACATTTTTTTCTTTCACATTTTTTTCTTTTCTTGTGAATCTGAGACTTTTTTTTTCTCTTTTACCCCCTCAAAACAATTACAAACTCCCTTGTAAATTTATGACATATTCGTAAATGTCGCACTGTTTACTCATAAATGTCCCATGATTTTCTTTGTTGCGAAATATGTTGTTTTTTCCCTTATTCCTCCTTTACACAGGGATGGAGATTGTTGACAGATTGCTGAGCTATGATAAGATATGATCAGATAATCCAGGGGTGTCCAACCATGTGCCATGGAGAGCCAAGACCCTGCAGGTTTTCTCTTCTACCCAGTCTCTTCAGCAGGTGTTTTCACTTATCAGCAATCAGTGGGAAGAAGTTCACTGAAATCTGCTGTTGAAGACACTGGTTGGCACATGGTTGGACACCCCTGAGATAATCCTTCATCAGTTCCACAATGGGGGAATTTACAGCACTTTAGCAAAGGCATAGCAGCCAAAAAACAGTATATGCACAGTGCAAGAAGTTAAAAAAGTAAAATAGCTTTTACAGTTCAAAAAATAAGTAAGAACTAGTAAGCTGTTAAATTATAAAGCAGTATATTTCACAGATGAATGAGTACTGTGTTGTTGCAACCTTCAATAATAGTGATATTAACAGTTGATTAGAAAGGAACGTTCCTCATTTGTGAAAGTAGCAGTGTTATGTGTGGTCTCTATGAGCAGCACAGATTGTAAAGTCCAACAGCAGCAGGTAGAAGGAGCAGCCTGCCGCTGAACAAACTCCTCAGTGCATTCAGTGTGTCCTGCATGAGGTGGGACTCGGACTCCAGCAGAAATCACAGCTCAGCCAACATCCTTCTCTCCCCTAACATCTCCACTGGTTCGAGGTGACACCCCAGAACAGAGCTGACCCTCTTGATCAGTCTGCCCAGTCTCTTCTTGTTGGCAGCTGCGATGCTGTTGCCCCAGCAGACCACTCCGTGCAGGATGGCCGATGCCACCACAGAGTGACAGAAGGTCTTCAGAAGTGACCCCTGCATTCCACAAGACCCAAGTGTCCTCAGAAGGAACAGCCTGCTCTGCCCCTTCTTGTGAAGTGTGTTTGTGTTATGTGACTACTTCAGTTTATTGTTCAGGTGAACGCCCAAAAAACGGCCAGATTTTTTGACCAACTTTCAATGAGCGCCCAGAGATCGCCAAGATCTCTGTCATCCCCATGGTCTCCTCAAAGTTTTGACTCAGTCCAGATCAGACAAGGATCTCCCAAACAGACAAGGATCTCCCAAACATTTACACAGAAACGGCTCGTTCAAGGCTTTAGGAAATAGTTGACAGATTCGACCAATTTTCGAGCTCTCAATTGTCACCGAATGATCTCTGTGCTGTGTAAAGGGGCTCTTAAATTTGAAGCTTTTGTCATAAATTTTAGACTTTTTTCCTTATAAAATTGCAAAATGCTTCATGTAATTTTTAGTCATGTATATACAGGGCATCTCAAAAAAGTAAAATGTTATTATTCTTGCTTACTGAAACGGAGAAAGGCGCCGCCCCATACGCCACGTGGTGTCCCTCATGCTGTGGAAGGGAATTAACTGACTAACTATTTAACTAATTCTTGTTTATTATTACTTTTTGTAATTCAAATACAAAAGTATATATATATATATATATATATATATATATATATACACGACCGTACAAAGGTTTGGGGTCACCCAGACAATTATTTTGTGTTTTCCATGAAAAGTCACACTTATTTACCACCATGAGTTGTAAAATGAATAGAAAATATAGTCAAGACATTGACAAGGTTAGAAATAATGATTTGTATTTGAAATAATAATTTTTTCCAGATACTCAACCTGCTCAAAGGAAGGTCAGTTTTAGAGCTTCTCTAACCAGCTAAACTGTTTTCAACTGTGCTAACATGAAGCACAAGGGTTTTCTAATCATCCATTAGCCTTCTGACAAAATGAGCAAACACATTGTACCATTAGAACACTGGAGTGATAGTTGCTGGAAATGGGCCTCTATACACCTATGTAGATATTGCACCAAAAACCAGACATTTGCAGCTAGAATAGTCATTTACCACATTAGCAATGTATATTAGATATTAGAGTGTATTTCTGATTAGTTTAAAGTTATCTTCATTGAAAAAAACAGTGCTTTTCTTTCAAAAATAAGGAAATTTCTAAGTGACCCCAAACTTTTGAATGGTAGTGTATATATACAGTATATATATATATATATATATATATATATATATACACACACACACACACACACACACACACACACATATACACAGGTACATCTCAAAAAATTACAATATCATGAAAAAGTTCAATATTTTTTGTCACTCATTTCAGAAAGTGAAACCCATATATTATATAGATTCATTACACAGAGAGTGATATATTTCAAGTGTTTATTTATTTTAATTTTGATGATTATGGCTTACAGCCCATGAAAACCCCAAATTCAGTTTCTCAAAAAATTTGAATATTACATAAAATTAATTTTAAAAAATAGTTTTTTAATAGAAATTTTGGCTGACTGAAAAGTATGTCCATGTACACACTCAATACTTGGTCAAGGAAAATTTTGGATTAGTTACTGTATCAATGTGGCGTGGCATGGAGGTGATCAGCCTGTGGCACTGCTGAGGTGTTATGAAGGTCCAGGTTGCTTGATAGTGGC
Source organism: Pholidichthys leucotaenia (assembly GCA_020510985.1). Taxonomy (NCBI): domain Eukaryota; kingdom Metazoa; phylum Chordata; class Actinopteri; order Cichliformes; family Pholidichthyidae; genus Pholidichthys; species Pholidichthys leucotaenia. The sequence goes on along the minus strand of CM035840.1, from coordinate 325,341,691 downwards.
CTTCAGCTCGTCTGCATTGCTGGGTCTGGTGTCTCTCATCTTCCTCTTGACAATACTCTATAGATTGTCTGTGGGGTTTAGGTCAGGAGAGTTTGCTGGCCAATCAAACACAGCGATGCCATGGTCATTAAATCAGGTTTTGATACTTTTGGCAGTGTGTGTGGGGGGGTGCCAAGTCCTGCTGGAAAATGAAATCAGCTTCTCCATAAAGCTTGTCAGCAGAAGAAAGCATGAAGTGCTCTAAAATTTCCTGGTAGACGACTGCACTGACTTTGGTCTTGATAAAACACAGTGGACCAACACCAGCAGATGACGTGGTTCCTCAAATCATCACCAACTGTGGAAACTTCACACTAAACCTCAAGCAACTTAGATTCTGTGCCTCTCCACTTTTTCTCCAGACTCTGGGACTTTGATTTACAAATGAAATGCAAAATTTACTTTTATCTGAACAGAGGTCATCTGCTGGTGTTTGTCCACTGTGTTTTATATAGACCAAAGTCACCGCAGTCATCTACCAGGAAATTTTAGAGCACTTCATGCTTCCCTCTGCTGACAAGCTTTATGGAGAAGCTGATTTCATTTTCCAGCAGGACTTGGCACCCCCCCCCCCCCCCCACACACACACACTGCCAAAAGTATCAAAACCTGATTTAATGACCATGGCATCACTGTGTTTGACTGGCCAGCAAACTCTCCTGACCTAAACCCCATAGAGAATCTATGGAGTATTGTCAAGAGGAAGATGAGAGACACCAGACCCAGCAATGCAGACGAGCTGAAGGCCACTATCAAAGCAACCTGGACCTTCATAACACCTCAGCAGTGCCACAGGCTGATCGCCTCCATGCCACGCCACATTGATACAGTAATTAATCCAAAAGGAGCCCCAACCAAGTATTGAGTGTGTACATGGACATACTTTTCAGTCGGCCAACATTTCTATTAAAAAACTATTTTTTAAAATAAATTTTTTGTAATATTCAAATTTTTTGAGAAACTGAATTTGGGGTTTTCATGGGCTGTAAGCCATAATCATCAACACTGAAATAAATAAACACTTGAAATATATCACTCTCTGTGTAATGAATCTATATAATATATGGGTTTCACTTTCTGAAATGAGTGACAAAAAATATTGAACTTTTTCATGATATTCTAATTTTTTGAGATGTGTGTGTGTGTGTGTGTGTGTGTGTGTGTGTATATATATATATATAATACAAGTCAAGAGGAATATTTCAGTGTTTTTTTTGCTTAATATTGATGACTGTTGTTTAAAGCTTATGAAAATCAGAAATCTGGCATCTCAAAATATTAGCACATTTCATGTTTTGTTTCATTAAATTACTTTTCAGTCAGCTTTGATCAATTCAGTACGCTCAACCACAAATCATGGGAAAGACTACTGACTTGACAGTTGTGCCGAAGACAATCATGGACACACTCAGCAAGTAGGGTAAATCACAGAAGGTCATTGCTGAAAAGGCTGGCTGTTCACAGAGTGATTCATCAAAGCATAATAATGGAAAGCTGACTGGAAGGGAAAAAATGTGGTAGAAAAAGGTGCACAAGATTCACAAGGTAACTCTAGCTTTTAGAGGATTTTCAAAAGTTGATTCAAGAACTTGAGGGAGCTTCACTTCACCAGGAGTGGACTGAGTCTGGTGTCATTGCATCAATAGTCACAACACAGACGTCTTCAGGGAAGAGGCTACAACTGCCGTGTTCCTGATACTAAACCACTTCTGAACCAGAGACAACACAAAAAACATCTGAACTGGGTTAAAGGGAGCAAAGTGGGCTGTTTCTCAGTGACCCAAAGTTTCCTTTTTATTGAAAGCAAATTTAGCATTTGATTTGGAAATCAAGGTCCAAGAGTTTGGAGAAACAGTGGTGAAGCACAGAAGCCAACTTGTTTAATTTCCAGTGTGAAGCGTCCTCAATCTGATGCTTTGAGGTGCTGTGTCATCAAGTCCAAAGTCCAAACTGTTGTCTACCAGGAAAATTAAGAACACTTCATGCTTCCATCTGCTGAAAAGTGTTATGGAAAAAGCCAATGACCTGAACTGCATTGATTAGGGAGAATTAGTCAAAAGAAAGATGAGCAACACCCCACCCAACAATACAGATGAGCTGAAAGCTGCTATCAAAGCAACTTGAGGCTTCAGTAACACCTCAGCAACACAAGCTGGTCACCTCCATGCCATTCTGCACTAATGCAGTAATTTATGGTAAAGGAGCCACAACCAAGTATTGAGAGTTGGACAAGTTGCACATTTCTGTATGTAAATCCTGGATTGATCTGAGTTTATATTCCATGAATTTAAGATACTGGATTTCTGATTTTCATAAGTTATAATCAAGCTCATAATCATCAATGCTAAAATTGAAATATTTTGTATTACTTGTAAGGAATATAAAAGATATGAAAGTTTACGCTAGGAAATACATTTTTAAAATGAATAAAAACATTCTAATTTTTTGAGATGCATCTCTATTTGAGAATTGATGTGCAAATTTGTGACTTTTTTTGGGTAAAGTTGTAACTTTCTTTGTAATCAATTTGCTACATTTAAAACATTGTAACATGGAGCATCAAGGGGAAAAAAATTAAAACAACCACATTTGAAAACCAAATATTATTAAGTAACCAGAAAGCTGGATATGCAGATAAATCCCTCTTGATTTTTGTTACGTTTCAAAGCTTCCAGTTATTGTACTCCACCAGACAGCAGAATGTTGGCTTTGTAACAAGTTGTGTTCACCTCCATAAGTTCCGTTTTTTGCTGTGCTTTAATAAGCAGCTCAGGGGACCCCATATCTTTCTTTCTGAGCATTAGGCATCTGAGCTTTGCTTGGACAACGAGCAGCAGTTATGGTGGTGATTGCTGCTTGAGCTTATCCTGATGGATCAGCACACCAAAGGGAAAGCTTTAGAAAAAATGTGTGAGAGCTTTGAAATGTTGCAGACTGATGCTGGTGATGGTGGCGGGGGGGAGACGTTCTGCTAAAATACACTAAAGGAAGTATCTCACGAACTGGCGAATGCTGACGAATGTTGTGATTTTACAGATGAACGTTCATGAAAATCAGTTTGCCTCACTCATTAGTGACATTTCGCGATGTTTAGCCATAATTGGCAATATTCATGCAAATGTTTGTGAAAGACAGTTGGCGAACATTAGCGACTTTTAGCTAATATTAGTGACAGTGCAACTATTTGACACTCTTTTGCCACTGTTTAGGAATGCTTGGGACCTTTTGCCAATTCCAGGTAAGATACCAGGCGAAAGTTAGGTGAATCTTGGACCCAACCCCATAAAAAGGGTGAGCAGACCCTCCCCAGCATACAGATTTCAAGGGTTCGTAAACGGACTTAAACATTTGCTAGTGTTCACTACTTGGTGAACCAAAAAGAACTTTAATGACAGGTGTTACAACCGTTTGCAGATGCTTACAGCAATTTTGCAAACGTTTGCAACTGTTTGCTGAAAATTTGCAACAAGAGAAACTTTTTACGAACTGTCTTGCAACCTTTTAGGAACCCTGATGAAATCCCAGAATCGCAACGTTTGTCAGCATTCGCCGTTCCATGAGATACGAGCTTTATACCAGGGCCGTGCAATATGACCAAAATTTCATATCCCGATATAAGTCATCTTATATTCCTATAGTGATTATGTCACAATACAGTACATTTCAAGAACACCTCTCAAATATTTAATTAGGAGTGTGACATTATAAAATAGTGTTTAAAACGGATAACCCTTCAAAAACAAAGGATTACAGGCCCAACATAGAATATTGCTCTAAAATTGTACATGGTGCACTCTAAAGTTTAAACGTCCACACACTAGCACATCACTTTCACTTGCATGTTGGTGTTCAAGTTGGTCAGTAGCTGATCTGTACAACATGCACTAAAATCACTGCATGACAGCAATCTAACACCCAAATGATGGAAGGACACCATCGTACACAGTGTGCTTTACAGCTGGGGTGGGAATTAGAGGGGTGACTCTTCAGTGGTGTCATGATTCTTTTCAATAAGGAGTCAGCCATTAATGATTCAAATGCAAAACAATTAATTATGCTTCTTGATGCATCTCTATGTTGCATCTTCAATTTTAATTTTTTTTTCTATTTAAAGGCTTTTTTAGATTTCAGCATTTAATTTTGTAGTTTAGGAATGGAAAACACTGAATTGCTGTCTGGAGCTTGTTATAAATAAATTTCCTTTGTCTTACTACTTGACTACTTCATCAACTAATAGAACCAGTCTAGCAAATGTGAACTCTGTATTTAGAAAGTGCCTCATCAGACAGCAAGTCTGACTAACTGCCTCTTGGACAGCTCCTCATGAAGTGTTTCCAACCAAACAATGAGTCTGGGCTGATGAAGAACATGCTGGTGAGCTTGTGTCTCTCAGCTGACTCGGATAGCCTCAGCATCCATCAGGATGTGATGAGAGAGCGGAGAAAGGGAAGTCTGGGAAGACTGGCAAAGACTGTTGCCCTCCAGACTCAGGCCCAGCTTGGCTGTTGAATGTAGACAGACTAATCAATATGATGGACAGAGTGACTGAGACTTCAGGTTAGGATGAGCTGCTTGTGACAAGCAGGCAAACGTGGCAGCAGTTTTTTGGTATTTTAACTTGCAAAACAAGTGTTGGGGCTTATTTTCATAGTCCAGTTCTTCACATTTTATGCACTCATGCAAGTATTCTGGATTGATGACTTTTGCTAAAATAACACTGACCCAAATGTGTTCCATTAATGGTCTGTATCCTGCAGGGAAAAGTCCAAAAGTAAGCAGTTAGTAAATTGGATATCGCCTGTCTCACAGCCGTAAACATGACTTTAATTTACCTGATGTGACCCGCTAGAATGACAGCATTGGTCATACATGTTGTTGCTTTGCTGACTGTTGGGATATTTTCATCTAGCATGCAAAATTGTCATCCAGTTGCTTCATTATTCATCCTGACATTGTGCTAATGTTAGTGGGAATCTTTACAAAAGGGGCAGTGTGTTTTGATTTTTTACCTTAAAACCATTATCAGTTTCTGTGAAAGCTGATGCAGCTGCATCACATGTGATCAATTTATTTATCGGACAGTTTAGCAATTCTTACTTTGTGCTGCCATGTTATTATTTTCTGTTGTTTGCAGCATTTTCTCCATCAATAGCTGCATTAAGCCCTGGGAAGTTTTTGACTTTTGTACAAGGAATACGCTGGTTTTTTGCTTCCCGCTGTGGCTGGGTAACTTTATGCTAGAAGGCACAATTAAACCAGGTAATCAGCAGAGGCAGAAGTATCTACAAGTTATATTTTTCAGGTTCAGAAGTGAACAAAGGTTCATATTGTGCTGGAGTGATAGTTTAAAAAAGGTCTCCCAAAGATAGTTCAAGGAACTACAATAGTTTCTTATTTCTGCGGTGGGCACATAAAAAAAAGGGAACTATGAAAAGGTACTGGTGTCAGAAAGCACCTCATGAGGAAGGAAATAAAAACAGGAACTAAAACCAAAGCAATGACCTCATATATAACAAAACACTTTTTCTACAATTTTGAGAGGATAATACAGGCATGGTAAAGAAATGAAAATTCTGTTTAGTCAGCTGAAATGCTTAGGTGTAAGGAGCTAATGACTATGGGGATCTGAATACTGAGACTCACAGAGGTCCTTGATTTTCTGTAGATTCACATTTAAGCTTAAAGTTACAGTAGAATTTGTAATATTGGGAACATTTTTACTGTCCCCAAATGGAACAACAATTAAACCAACTGCAGGAATGTTTTCCAGGAGAAATGCACTCAATTCAACCTTTTATTTTCTCATTTAATGCTATAAAAGTAAGACAGTAAAAGCTCAACGTGGATACACATGACTGACAAAATTGATTTACTATGCACATAGGATTTCAAGAAAGCTAAATACGCCAAGTTGCTACCCGTCTGAGAAGGGTGTTTTTTCCACGAATAGAAATGTTGCAGGTTTGATACCTACTCTTTCAGGTTCCATGCTGTACCCCCAAAATTGCCTCCCATGCATTATTATGCTTTGTGTGATCAGGTGTTGCATACACTACCTTCAACTACTATGTGATTGGCCAAATCACTGCCTATCTGCTCCTGGCCTCCAGCTCTCCTCCTCTCTCTTACTCCAAAGCCATCAGGAGGCTTGCTCTGCTTCTTCCCACATCTTACAAGCAGCTTGGTTTTTGCTCTTTTCGTTGAGGCCAAGAGCTGACAGCATCTGTCATGCTGAATTCGCTGGAAACCTCTGCAGTCATTCTCCACAGGGAAAAGCCACACCTGCCAGCCCTTGCCCCTGCAATCTTGGACTAAGGGCTGGTACTCCAAGGCCTCTTCACAGCCTCCCTCCCATGGCACTGGAACCTTGACCAGAATCATCTTCTGGTCTTTGGTTGACTACAGCAAATGTCTGGTTGCAGGGTTGTGTGCACCACCTCTCGGAACTTCAGCCTTCTTCCCGTATCAACGCCCATCTCTCAGAAAGTGGCTGTTTGCAACAGGTTGGCCTTTATCTTCTTGGTTGGGGAGGGCCTGGTTCCCTCCTTGAAGAAGGAGACTGCCCTCTTCAAGGTTGTGCAAATCATAAATGGATTGCAAGTGGAAGCAAATGTGATAGGGCGCCAGTCTCCACAAGATGATCCCATTTTGTCCAAGAGCCACTGCTTTTGACATCTGCTTCTCTTCCTTTTGGATCCGAACTTCCACCCTGGACCATGTCACACCTAGTTCTTTCCCCATGCTGGAACTCCTCTGCTGATGACGGGGGGAGTTGTAGCTTTCCGCACTGCAGCCTGCAGTCATCTGTGTGGGTACTTATTTATTTTCCTCTCAGTGCCCTCAATTCTCTGTAAGAAAGTGTGTGCATTAACGGATAAATGTGACATGTAGCAGGTAGCACTCAGAGTAGCTGATAAGACTGAAAAACGTTTGATAAATGCTGCCCATTTAGCATTTACTTTCACTGTCACCGCATGTTGGAGTGATCAAAATGAGCTAATGCAACAATCCAGCAGTTCAGATCAATAACTGAACTAAATCTGCTGGACGCACCCCCCCCCCCCCCACACACACACACACGGACATTTACTTAAGATCAATAGTCACTTCTCTATCACACAGACATCCTCTCATTGTCTACCTGTCTCTGCATCTACTGCAGAATCCCACCAAACCTGTCAAAGTGACAGCAAAGTGACCTGCATAATTAGTTGTATTAAAAATACAGGTTTGATCAATTACAACATTTGCATTTTGATGACTTGAATTTTAACCCTGGCAACCCCATCCCCCCAAAAAAAGAAACAAACAAACAAAAAAAAAACCCTTTATGGTGTTAAATACTGAGATGTAATAACCAACAAACACAGTATGGGGAACTCTGGCGAGTTTAAGAGTCCACACACTTAGACTCACAGAATGTTTAAAAAATTAAAACTGGAACCTAAAGAACATGCTGTACAGTAAAGGTTGTAGAGCTTTCAAAACATAATACATAATCACTGCCCTGTGATATTCATTAACCCACATTCCTGACCCCACTTTTTTAAAACTGCTTCAAGCGAAAACAACATTTGCTTATTTTTGTGCTTGTTACAAAGACCAAAAACAATTATGATAGAAGACCAAAGATTTAAAGTGGGAGTAATTGACTAAATTGGTGGTTTAAGATGTGATATCAAATTCAAAAGTCTTTGGAACATAGTTTCTTTTCTAATATTGGACTTTCCCTTGAGAAATCCTTATCATATCATACATTTCTTGAAACAGCCCTTATCTCAGACCATGATTAAACTGCACAGTTTACAAAAAGCAGCATGCATTAAGACGAGTAGAAACCAGAGGTAATATACGTACTGTACTGTGTTAATGTACAATAGTATTAAGCATTAAGGATATAAGAGTTAATGCATGGAAAAGCATGATAATTGATTAACGCTCCCGATATGGATTAAAAACTTATGAGCTTAGAAAGGGTAGATTGACTCTTGAACTGCTCCTGACTGAAGTGAATACACAGGATGGAAATGGCTGATGCACATTCAGGCTGAGTGTCCTCAAACAGGTTTTTTTTTCATTGCAAGCACTATGGATCCCCCTCCAAGTGCTTAAACACTGGAAATAAAAGTTAAGAGCTAGCAGCAGCTGGGTTTGACACTTACAGCTCAATGCTTCAGCATTTTGCTTCGAGTTTCTCTATTTACTACACTTTACCACAACCAATTGAAAAGAAAACATGCATCTCTTCATACTTTTACTCTCAATATTGATAATGGTTTCTTTTTAGTTCTGATTGTCTGGTTAGAGGGGTGTGTGTGTGGGATGGTGGGGGGGGTTCACCCCTGGTCATGCCCTCCACCCACCCTGCCTCCTGGGGCAGGTGCATGGCTGTCCTGGAGTTTAGTGGCCTTTGCGGGGGGCTGCGAGTTGCCCAGAGATGTGGGGGTGTTGCTGTGACCTGCTACCCTCTCTCTCTCTTTTTTTGTATGTTTCCTGAAAAATCACACACACACACACACAGACACACACACAGTGGTGTGAAAAAGTGTTTACCCCTTCCTGATTTCTCAGTTTTTTGTATGTCACACTTAAATGTTTCAGATCATCAAACAAATTTAAGTAGTGGACAAAAATAAAACAAGTAAACACAAAATGCAGTTTTTAAGTGAAGGTGTTCATTATTAAGGATAAAAAAAACAAACCTACATGGCCCTGTGTGGAAAAAGTGATTGCCCCCCCTTTTAAAACATAAATTAACTGTGGTTTATCACATCTTTTTAAAGCCGAGTTCAATTTCTCTAGCCACACCCAGGCCAGATTACTGCCACACCTGTTCTCAATCAAGAAATCACTTAAATAGGACCTGCCTGACAAAGTGAAGTAGACCAAAAGATCCTCAAATTCTAGACAGCATGCTGTGATCCAAAGAAATTCATGAACAAATGAGAAACAAAGTAATTGAGATCTATCAGTCTGGAAAAGCTTATAAAGCCATTTCTAAAACTTTGGGACTCCAGCGAACCACAGTGACAGCCATTATCCACAAATGGCGAAAACATGGAACAGTGGTGAACCTTCCCAGGAGTGGTTGGCCGACCAAAATTACCCCAAGAATGCAGCGACGACTCATCCAGGAGGTCATAAAAGAACTGCAGGCCTCACTTGCCTCAGTTAAGGTCAGTGGTCATGACTCCGCCATAAGAAAGAGACAAAGGCAAAAATGCCCTGCGTGGCACAGTTCCAAGACGAAAACCACTGCTGAGCAAAAAGAACATAAGGCTCGTCTCAGTTTTGCCAGAAAACATCTTGATGATCCCCAAGACTTTTGGGAAAATACTCTGTGGACTGACGAGACAAAAGTTGAACTTTTTGGAAGGTGTGTGTCCCATTACATCCAGTGTAAAAGTAACACAGCATTTCAGAAAAGGAACATCATACCAACAGTAAAATATGGTGGTGGTAGTGTGATGATCTGGAGCTTTTTTGCTGCTTCAGGACCTGGAAGACTTGCTGTGTTAAATGGAACCATGAATTCTGCTGTCTACCAAAAAATCCTGAAGGAGAATGTCTGGCCATCTGTTCGTGACCTCAAGCTGAAGCGCACTTGGGTTCTGCAGCAGGACAATGATCCAAAACACACCAGCAAGTCCACCTCTGAATGGCTTAAGAAAAATAAAATGAAGATTTTGGAGTGGCCTAATCAAAGTCCTGACCTTGATCCAATTGAGATGCTGTGGCATGACCTTAATGCCAGTTATCACAAATGCTTGATTGCAGTTGTTGCTGCTGAGGGTGGCCCAACCAGTTATTAGGTATGGAGGGCAATCACTTTTTCACACAGGGCCATGTAGGTTTGGAATTTTTTTCCCCCTTAATAATAAACACCTTATTTTAAAAACTGAATTTTGTGCTTACTTGTGTTCTAATATTTAAATTTGTTTGCTGATCTGAAACACAAACATAAAAAAAATGAGAAATCAGGAAGGGGGCAAAAACTTTTTCACACCACTGTATGTCTGTGTGTTCTCTTTCAGGTGCAGATATCAGGCCCCTGTGGAGATCTTCTCAGAGGCAGCTTGTGTTTTCTCTTCATTTGTTTTTCTTTCTTTCTCTTCCCCCCACGCCTTCACCCCAACCTCTTCCGATCATTTCATAACCCCTCAGTTCCTTGCCCCATTCCTCCATTTCAGGTCCAGCATAAGTAAGGCAATGCAATTAAAGCATTAGCGTTATTATATAGCAAGAGGAATCTGTAAATACTATTTATATATAGCACATAAAAGTATGAGCAGAACTCCTCTTGGCAACGTAAACCTGTTTGGCACAATAAGACAAGCAGATATCTCTTCTGCTTTCCAAGTTGCTGGACAGGACAGGTTAAAAAAAGAGAGAGGTGTGCCACTAATGAGCGATGCAGTGGACCAAAAGTTGAACTTTTTCAACTATTAACACTTTGGGCGCAGGGACAAAAACTGCTGCCAACTTGCAAGAGCTTCAAACACTGTAATTAATAGTAAACTAAAAATACATTAGATGCTTCCAGAGGAAAAAAAAAACACTTTCTCTCATCACATAGCTTAACAATATCAATGCTGCTGTGCATGACGGGTTACAATGGGTACAACCCTGACATAAAAGCACAGTTACTGATTAGAATAATCGGGGCCTTGTTCCCATCAGGTACATAGATCTTGTTCAAAGGTTCCTCTGGACAACAGATATTTTATCATCAGCTCGGATTTGATTTGTTCTTTAACTCGGGCACTCCATCTTGTATTTTTCTGTCAGCAGTTTATTATATAGAACGTTACATCACATAATTTGCATTATATGAAATGTATCCTCCCAGATAATTTGCTAAATATAATTTATTGAGCAGGCACTGCTTTACGTGAGTTATGACAAATGTGCATTAATGCAAGTAAGTTGGACAGGCACGAGGGCTGCAAAACATATCAAAATTTGATCTTTATCTTGATATCAGTACAGTGGTGTGAAAAAGTGATTGCCCCCTTCCTGATTTCTCACTTTTTTGTATGTTTGTCACACTTAAATGTTTCAGATCATCAAACAGATTTAAATATTAGACAAAGATAACACAAGTAAACGCAAAATTCAGTTTTTAAATGAAGGCGTTTATTATTAAGAGAAAAAAAATCCAAACCTACATGGCCCTGTGTGAAAAAGTGATTGCCCCCTAAACCTAATAACTGGTTGGTTCACCCTTAACAGCTACAACTGCAATCAAGTGTTTTGCGATAACTGGCAAAGAGTCTTTTACAGTGCTGTGGAGGAATTTTGGCCCACTCATCTTTGCAGAATTGTTGTAATTCAGCCACATTGGAGGGTATTCGAGCACGAACCGCCTTTTTAAGGTCATGCCACAGCATCTCAATCGGATTCAGGTCAGGACTTTGACTAGGCCACTCCAAAGTTTTCATTTTGTTTTTCTTAAGCCATTCAGAGGTGGTCTTGCTGGTGTGTTTTGGATCATTGTCCTGCTGGAGAACCCAAGTGCGCTTCAGCTTGAGGTCACATACAGATGGCCAGCCATTCTCCTTCAGGATTTTTTGGTAGACAGCAGAATTCATGTTTCCATTTACCACAGCAAGTCTTCCAGGTCCTGAAGCAGCATAAAAGCCCCAGACCATCATACTACCACCACCATATTTTACTGTTGGTATGATGTTCCTTTTCTGAGATGGTGTGTTACTTTTACACCGGATGTAATGGGACACACACCTTCCAAAAAGTTCAACTTTTGTCTCGTCAGTCCACAGAGTATTTTCCCAAAAGTCTTGGGGATCATCAAGGTGTTTTCTGGCAAAACTGAGACGAGCCATTATGTTCTTTTTGCTCAGCAGTGGTTTTCGTCTTGGAACTCTGCCCTGCAGGCCATTTTTGCCCAGTTTCTTTCTTATTGTGGAATCATGAACACTGACCTTTACTGAGGCAAGTGAAGCCGGCAGTTCTTTGGATGTTGTTGTGGGGTCTTTTGTGACCTCTAGGATGAGTCATCGCTGTGCTCTTGGGGTAATTTTGGTCGGCCGGCAACTCCTGGGAAGGTTCACCACTGTTCCATGTTTTTGCCATTTGTGGATAATGGCTGTCACTGTGATTTGCTGGAGTCCCAAAGCTTTAGAAATGGCTTTATAAGCTTTTCCAGACTGATAGATCTCAATTACTTTGTTTCTCATTTGTTCCTGAATTTCTTTGGATTGCAGTATGCTGTCTAGAATTTGAGGATCTTTTGGTCTACTTCACTTTGTCAGGCAGGTCCTATTTAAGTGATTTCTTGATTGAGAACAAGTGTGGCAGTAATCAGTCCTGGGTGTGGCTAGAGAAATTGAACTCAGCTTTCCAAAGATGTGATAAACCACAGTTAATTTGTGTTTTGTTTTTTTGTTTTTTTTTTGGGGGGGGGGGGGATCACTTTTTCCACACAGGGCCATGTAGGTTTGGATTATTTTATTTTTTTTTTACCCTTAACCCCTTGCACTCCTGGCAATTTTCCTAAAAATGCCAAAAAAAAAACATGCCCAAAGTAAATCGAAAGCTGTTATTCAACCCTTTGCAGCATCTTCATGGGGTTGGTCTCATTTAAAAGAAAACACTTTGAATTTTTTGGCAAAAAAAACATAATCTCTCTACGTGCTCTGGCCACTGAGTTACAGTCATCTAAACATACTGAACTTGAAGAAAATAAATTTGGACACAGTGTTTTTTTGGATACAAATGCTTGCAAATAACACACAGCTGTCCGATCCGGCTGGAAAATGCAACAGAAATGTAGAACCAAGTGTTATCAAGCTGAGATCCAAATTTGGTAACAATACCACAAAAAATGAATATTTTACACAGCTTTGTTCTCAGGCTGTTCCCAGGCGTTTTGGAACTGTGCCAAATTGTGCCAAATGGCACAGTTTGGAAAAATGTCTGTAACTTTTGAATAATTCAATGTAGAATCTTCATTTTGGGCTCTAATGAAAGGTCACATTCAGGGCTGTGTCTGTGTGTGTGTGTGGGGGGGGGTTTGTCCCCCCCCCCGCAACAAAGGACGGAGTTCGGCCCTCGCTACATGACGGATTACACTCCTTGCATGTTTCCACAGCAACGCTGTCACAGCGCCCCCCCCCCCCCCCGCTACTGTGTGTGTGTGGGGGGTCCCCCCCCCTTGCTACAGAAGACGGCCATCGCTACGTGATGGAATAGACTCATATGCTTCCCCCCGCGGACCGGGGGCGTTCGGACTGTGAATGCCCCCCCCCCGCTCCTCTTCTGCGGCGGGGGGGGGGGGGCGTTCACGGTCCGAACACGGCAAATGAACCGTTTATCGCGGCGCACGCACTTCGTACTTCGTGCGCCGTACAGTTGTAATTTACTGATCGGTCAAAAGTCATTTTTGGATTACAGTTTTCAGGGAGAAATAATAATTTAGCTTATAACACCTTACCTCTTCACAGCAGCAGAGTCCTGGCGAACTTCTCTTCCCCATTGTCAGACGAACGCGACGCTGGTCCGCTCATGGATCCCGATCAAAACATAATTCCAATATTGCGGTTTTGGTGAATGATTTACGACCTTTGTCGTCGGCCTCCATCGGTCTATGATGACGGAAGAGAATCCTAATCCTATTCTGCTGGAATGAGTGCAGGTCCCACTTGTGGGTGTTCTCCATGCTGCTGGGTGAGCCTGGGTCTGTAGCAGATTCGTCCAGCGTCCTTTGTTTTCATCTGCTGCAACAGTAAATATCTCTTCACCAGCCCGAATTTCTGTGCTTCAATCGGCTCCTGCATTCACAGTAGGCGGGTCCTCCTTCCTAGGTTTTCATTCATTGGCTCTTCATGGTTTTAGAAACCCAATTCAAGGCTCTTATTAGTCGAATGAGAGGTCAATCAGATGAACTAATCTGTTCGCGGCTGTCTGCAGCTTTTTTTTTCAGTGGCGCTTGGAGGCCAGCACCATCTCAATCTGCACCATCATCAGTATATCATGCATCATGCGTCCGAGCGCCTGTGCGCCCTATTACGCAGAGACTTGCCCGCCCGCGGAACAACGGAGCGCAAGTGGTTAATAATAAACACCTTCATTTAAAAACTGCATTTTTTGTCTAAATATTAGACAAAGATAAAACAAATAAAGTTGTTTGATGATCCGAAACATTTAAGTATGACAAACATACAAAAAAATGAGAAATCAGGAAGGGGGCAAACACTTTTTCACACCCCTGTATGTCTATCACAAAGATGTCCTAAGCAGCAATAATAGTGTATTTTTTAGGTGCTTATGCTTTCTCACTCCACCATTTAGGAGTGGGGTTCACACAGCATTCTAATACAAAGGTGGTGGTAATGTACCTTAACACAGAAGAAGAGCCAGGATGGATGCCAACTACAAAAGAATAATAAAGAAGTTATAGTACATGGGAGCTCAGACGGTGTGTGTGTGTGTGTGTGTGTGTGTGTGTGTGTGTGTGTAAGGAGAAGAACTGGTGGCTATATTGCATGCATCCTTAATACTGTGAAACCCTAAAAGTACCCAATTTTTTTTTTTCAGTAAGGTTCAATGAATTTGGCTGCATTGACATCATTTCTTACTCGTCGTCGGCCTCCGTCGGTCTATGATGACCATGGAAGAGAATCCTAAACGTCTACTCTGCTGGAACAGCACCGCCTGTGGCTGAACAGGCCGATGCGCGAATGACAGTCCCTGTCACACAGGTCACACTTGTGGGTGGTCTCCGTGCTGCTGGGTCTGTGGCGGTTCTTCCTGCAGGTCCTTTTTTCATCTGTTGCAGCAGTCAGTCTCTCTTCACCCGCCTTGAGCTGTCTGGTCAGGGTGCCTCTCCATTTGGAGCGGTCCGTTGCAAGGTCCTCCCAGCGCTCTGTGTTGATATCCAGGGCCTTCATGTCTCTCTTGCAGACGTCTCTAAAGCGCAGCTGTGGGCGGCCAACGTCTCTCCTGCCAGTTGCCAGTTCTCCATAGAGGACGTCTTTGGGGATTCTGCCATCCTCCATACGGTGAACGTGGCCTAGCCAGCGGAGCCTGTGCTGCCTGAGTAGAGTGAACATGGAGGGAAGGCCGGCGCGGGACAGAACTTCTGTGTTGGGCACTTTGTCCTGCCAGGATATGTCCAGGATGTGGCGAATGCAGCGCAAGTGGAAGGAGTTCAGTCTCTTTTCCTGCCGGGCATATGTTGTCCACGTCTCACTCCCATAGA
Organism: Pholidichthys leucotaenia; assembly: GCA_020510985.1. Taxonomy (NCBI): domain Eukaryota; kingdom Metazoa; phylum Chordata; class Actinopteri; order Cichliformes; family Pholidichthyidae; genus Pholidichthys; species Pholidichthys leucotaenia. The sequence goes on along the minus strand of CM035840.1, from coordinate 325,326,432 downwards.
GCAGTGTGCTGATGATGCAGGCGTTGTACACTGCCATCTTCGTCTTGACAGAGAGTTTGGGATTCTCCCACACTCGTGTGGTGAGGCGAGCGAGTGTGAAGGCTGATTTTCCAATCCTCTTGTTGATCTCTGTATCAAGGGAGAGGTTGTTGCTGATCGTGGACCCCAGGTACGTGAACTGATTCACGACCTCCAGCTTGTAGTCATCAATGGTGATGGTTGGTGGTGCTTCCGTGCCTTGCGCCAAGACGTTAGTCTTCTTCAGGATGATGGTAAGCCCGAAGTCCTTGCATGCCTGGGAGAAGCGGTCCATCAGGGTCTGAAGCTCCTGCTGTGTGTGGGTTGCGACTGCAGCGTCGTCTGCGAACAGCATGTCTCTGATTAAAGCCTCGCGTACTTTGGTTCTGGCTTTCAGGCGGGCGAGGTTGAAAAGCCTGCCGTCAGATCTTGTGTGCAGGTAGATTCCCTCTGTTGCTGTGCTGAAGGCATGCCTCAGGAGCATAGCAAAGAAAATCCCAAAGAGGGTTGGCGCAAGTACACAGCCCTGTTTCACTCCGCTGCGTATGTTGAAAGGCTCTGAGACGTTGCCATCGTGCTGCACTATCCCCTGCATGTTGGTGTGAAACGATTCGATGAGGCTTTGCAACTTTGGTGGGCATCCTATCTTTGGCAGGATCTTGAAAAGGCCCTCTCTGCTGACCAGATCGAACGCTTTGGTGAGGTCGATGAAGGCGACGTACAGAGGCATGTTCTGTTCTCTGCATTTCTCCTGGAGTTGGCGGATGGAGAATATCATGTCTACCGTCGATCGCTCAGCGCGGAAGCCACACTGAGACTCGGGGTAGACACGTTTGGCAAGCTTCTGTAGACGAACGAGAACAACTCGTGCGTAGACTTTGCCAACAACGCTGAGGAGGGAAATGCCCCTGTAGTTGTTGCAGTCGCTTCTCTCCCCTTTGTTTTTGTAGAGGGTGATGATCTTGGCATCCCTCATGTCCTGTGGTACGGCACCTTCCTTCCAGCACTGGCAGAGGACGTCATGCAATGGCAGCAGTAGGGCAGTCTTGCAGTGCTTGATCAGGTCAGGGGGTATGCCGTCGTTGCCGGGTGCCTTGCCAGCGGCCAAGCTATCAATGGCCTTACTGAGTTCGTCGATGGTTGGCTCGGCGTCAAGTTCGTCCATGGATGGCAGGCAGTCGATGGCATCAAGGGCTGACGGTGTCACGGTGTTCTGTCTAGAGTAGAGGTCGGAGTAGTGTTCCACCCATCTCTCCATCTGCTTGTTCTTCTCTGTGATCATCTCCCCAGTGGAAGATTTGAGGGGGGGTGTCTTGCTCTGAGCCGGACCAAGTGCTTTCTTGATGCCATCGTACATACCACGGATGTTCCCTGTTATGGCAGCGGTTTGAATGTCTTGGCTGAGCTGAGTCCAGTACTCGTTGGCACAGCGCCGAGCAGTCTGCTGAACTTTGCTTCTCGCAGCCCTGAGAATCTGGAGATTCTTCTCGTTTGGGTACTTCTTGTACTCAGCAAGTGCTGAGCGCTTGGCTTCAATGACGGGGGTCATCTCGGTCAACTTGGCATCAAACCAGTCCTGTGACTTCGAGGTCTTCCTCCCAAAGGTAGCCAAGGCTGTGCGGTAGATGGTGTTTTGCAGCTCTTCCCACTTCTGCTTTGCAGATTCTCCTCCTTGTGGTACACCAAGTTCCTTCTCAAAGGTGGAGGCAAACTGCTCAACAAGTTCTGGTTGGGCCATCTTGCTGGTGTCAATCCGTGCCTTTCCAGGTTGTCTAGCACGATGGAATTTCTTCAGCTGCAGCTTGACCTTGCAACACACCAATGAATGGTCTGTGTCGCAATCTGCACTCTGGAACGAACGGGTGATTAGCACGTTCTTCAGTGAGGTGCGCCTGGTCAGGATCAAGTCTAGCTGGTGCCAGTGCTTTGAGCGCGGATGTTGCCAGGAAACCTTGTGTTGGGGCTTGGTCTTGAAGAACGAGTTTGTGATGCACAGATCGTGATATGTGCAGAACTCGAGCAGCCGCTGTCCGTTGTCGTTCATTCTGCCCACACCAAAAGGTCCAAGACAGGAGGGCCAGGAGTCGTGGTCAGCACCCACTCTGACATTGAAGTCTCCAAGGAGAATGAGTTGTTCAGAGTTGCGGATGATCCTGACAGTTGTTGCGAGATTCTCGTAGAACTCGTCTTTTGCCTCTGGTGTGGCTGTCTGTGTTGGGGCATACACACTGACGAGGGTGACTGGGCCTTGAGTGGTGTTGAGGCGGAGGGTGAGGAGTCGTGCAGAGCCAGTGCTGCCCGGTTCCACCATCTTCAGCAAAGTGTTCTTCACTGCGAAGCCCACTCCGTGTTCCCTGTGTTCGTCACTGCCCTTTCCCTGCCAGTAGAACGTGTAGTCCTTCTCTCTCAGTGTGCCTGCATCAGCTAACCGTGTTTCCTGGAGAGTGGCGATATCCACTCCCAGTCTCTTCAGCTCATTATTGATGATGGCAGTCTTCCTGGTGTCGTTGATGTCCTTGAGGTTAGCAGCGAGTCCTGTCATCATAGTGCGGACGTTCCAAGTTCCCAGTTTTAGAGTTGGTCTCTTTTGTTTTATTGTCTTGCCTGGTGCGAAGGTTCTCAGCCTGCTGTTTGGATTTCTCCTTATCCCCATGCACCCAATGAGGAAAGCAAGCTGTGGCGGGACAACACCTTATTGGCTGGGGGCTGCCCAGCTTGAGGCGGGCGGTAGCTGTCCAGTGAGATCTGATGATCCCTCCCACCGTCGGGAACAACCCCTGGCGCCACGCTCTACGCCAATTGAGCAGTGGCTTATAACCGGTAACTGTCATTCCCCGTGTTTTGTCTACGCCAAAGGCGAAGCTGGAGTGTCCTCTCCAGTGATCCGGTGTTCTACCTTCCAGCGTTGGGCGTTGGTAAGATTCAAGCCTGGGCAGGAAGATATGGAGGACAAGATGTTGCCCATGCAGCATGTCCCCCCTCTCCACGTCACTGATGAATCCAAAGGAACAGCAGGGCTGCTACAGTTTGGCACCAGCGCCGTTGCAGGAGCTGCCAGAACGATGTTGAGCACAACATAGAACTGCCTTAGGGGCTCCGACTCCGGATTTTTCCTCAGGGTTGACTCCCGAAGCCTTTCCCGTGACCGGGTATGCCGCAAGGCAGCAGAGGTTTGAAATCAGGGTTTACCTTCCCCTAGATGGGCTACCTTCCCAGGTTGACGAGCCACCATCTACCCGAAAGTTAGTTAGTTCAGTAGTTATTAGCAAAAAACACTTTTTTGGTAATGGCGGTTTTCTTGTGGATATACCTCCATAGCCTTTGAAGACACAACAAATCCATTGGCACACTACTGATTCCTCAGTGTCTTGGCTATATTTTGGTGTTTGTTGTATGTTTATATCTTAATTTGTTACCTTACAGTGATGAAAATTCCAAAGATCCCATATTATTTCCTGTTTTGGATCACAGGATCTGGATTTTTTACTGGCAGTCTGGTAAATATTTTTGCAGTGGACACTGGCAACCCCAACCTTGATTGTCCCCACAACGAATTCTGTTATAGAATTGAGCAACTTATTTGACTCTCAACACCCACATCCCACAATATTTTATTCTCCTCCTACAAACCTGCCAGATACAATATTTGAGATTTCGCAGCCCACTAAGTGCCATCTTTTGATAATTTATGGCAGTTACAGTATACAGCACACACCGCAGCAGAACTATATGAAGACAAGAGAAAACAGAAGATGGAATTTACATAATGATCAGCAGAGTCAATATGTTTCAGAACTCTCTCTGATCTGCTTTTCTGTGCATTTGAGCTGCCGAATAGAGACGATTACCTCCAGTCACTGGCTGTCAGATCTGCTTCTGAATGCAGCTCCAGCGAGAAGCTGAGGTTTCTGCTCTCAATGTTCACAGTCAGAGCTGCTCCACAGGTGATGCTTAGTGATGTAGAAATTTCACTTTTACTGATTTGTCTGCGCCATGGTGCAGCTATCACTGGAAGGTTAAAGTAGAAAATGAATCTGAAACAGCTGAATATGCATTTATAGACTCTGTGTGCAAGTGGAATAAAATGCACAACCCCAGTCTCATTCACGGGGCTTCAAAATCAGTTTTTCACGCCGCTGATGTTTAACAGAAATATATCCTTTAGTGTCAGCGCCTTTTCTCATGATTTTATGTGCAAACGTGAGATTAGTTTCACACCCCTATGACTCATGTAGAATCAGAATCATTTATTACGGGCAAGTATGTGCAAGCTGGTTAAAAGCCCATAAAAATAACCTGCAAGACAGAAGCTGGAGTCAATAACATAGCACACTTACTTATTAGATTAACAAATTGCTAGTTATAGAATAGCTGTACTGAGGGAGTCATGATTCTGTTATCACCACATAGGTCTCACAAGTTTCTGATTAAGATGGTACATCTATCCTCAGCTTGTCCATTTTGTTTCTAGCTCATCCATGGTTACTGGACAGGCTAACAATTGGAGGTTAACAGGGATTTAGCCTCGGCCCATTTCTGTGCTAGTGTCTGCACGCTTCGCCTGCTTCTTCTTAGCATCTTCAGGTGAAATGAGGAGTCTGTCACCACTTTAGTGTTACAGCTGGTTAATGGAGTTAATAAACCCAACTCTGCCTTGTCTGTTTAGTTGGGAACAGATGAGGGATTTGTAAATAATGGAGCCGACATGGCAGCCTTTTCACTTGGGTATGTACAAGGTGCCGACGGCACATCTGGGTCAAGGAGGTCTGGATTTTGAGGACTGTCTCTTTTCAAACGGTGCCTCACTGTGGACATTAACATATTCAGCACAGCATTGCGATTGTCACATATTGTAAGAAGCCAGTTTCTCTAACTTAAAGATTATTAAGAGGTGGAGTGATGCATATCTTGTTATCGGAGTGCAGTTATTGGGGAATATAGTCACGCCTGGAATCCCTATTGTCCAGTCAGATTGCTTGGTTGGAACAAACTGCAAGAAACAAACAATACTTCATCTGAGTAAAACAGTGAGATGAATTTAAACTTTCAGAAACAATAAAAACAACAAATTAAATAAAAAAAATAGACCACTGTTAAAACAGGCATTGATTATGATGGTTAACCTTGATTTACTCAAGAAGCAGAGCTGATTTGGAAAGAAACTTGATTCCAAAATTTTCAAACAACTTGAGAAAACTCAATTACTCTTGAGGGAAGCTTTTAATGTGAAATGATGTCCATGGGACATACTATGATGTTTTCATTTCAAAACTAGTACCATCTTGAGGGCTTCTATTACTGTATTTATATAAGTTTGTGACTGTTTTCCCCAATTATACATGAGGTGTCCTTTGGCACTGGTGCTTTGATACACTTGCCAAGGTAATATTGACTTCCGGGAGATAACTGCCCCATTTCAGAGACCCAACAAGTCCTTCTTCAGTGGTGAGAAGGTTGCAGAGGGTGTGGTGTGATTTCTGCCCTACTTTGCACAGTTTTTTTTTTTGCCTTATACTTTGAGTTTCACCTGCTGTTTGGGTCCATGCTCTGTATGTTACATTGTTGGCCAAAGCATAAAAAAGTACAATGGTGGTTTGGCTTAAAACACACCGCTTTTCGCATTTACTTACAGGTTAACTTCTCCAGTAAACAAAATAAAGCACTTTCTTCAGTGTTGTCCGGTCTTGCAAAGAGTAAAACATCATGATTAATGTTGCACAAGCTGATGTAGAGCAGGCATGCATAAATGCTGCTTCTTTAGACAGAACAAAAGAACAATTATTAAGGCAGAATAGGAGGGTAAGATATGGGTGCAATGAATCATCAAGAGTTAAAGAAAAGGAAGATGAAAACGGTGTTACTGTGGAACACCGGACTAGGAGACAAAAGGCAGCTCAAGTTCAAGAAATGGCCAAAAGGGAAAATGGATGTAAATGGGGAAATAACATGGAGGATGGAGGGGAAAAGGGACAGTGAAGTAGAGTGAGAGAGCTAGTGTGTCTTTTTATTTCATCTAAGGGTCTCACTAAAGCGAGAGACCGTTTGAACAGTGACACCTTCACTCGGATGAAACGCACAACATTTCATAACAGTGCGTTAGAAATGTTAGAACTCTGTTATTGATGTGGTTTTCATTTGAAGCAGACCTGGTCTTTTGTGCCCATGAGTATGTGCACATGGGGTATTGTACTTCTGGTTTGGTGAAAACTTGTCCACAGCAGCTGAGTTCAAACTGGGTCTACAGTTGTGAGATCTAAAGTAATTTTTGTAACACAAGTTTTTAAAGTGAGGGCTGCAGCCTATCCCAGCGTCTTTGGGCAAGAGGCAGGGTACACCCTGGACAGATCGCCAGTCCATCACAGGGGGACCACAGAGAGACAGACAACCATTCACTCTCACATTCGTACCTAAGGACAATTTAGAATCCCCAGTTAACGCCAATTAACCTAACTTGCATGTTTTGGCCTGTGGGAGGAAACCAGAGTACCCAGAGTAAACCCATGCAGACACGGGGAGAACATGCAAACTCCACACAGAAGGGTCACCGATGGTCAGGGGAGGAATCGAAGCCGTGACCTTCTTGCTGTGCTGCCACAGTGCTAACCACTGTGTCACCGAGCTGCCCACTTGTGCTAACCTATACAAAATAAACACCATGTTGTATTTAATATGCCTTGAAACCAGAAATGGAGACCTTAAATAGACCATGAAAGTGTTTCCTAAGTCATCATGGTTTAACTATTTGGGCAATCCTGGAAAACACTTTTGAAAGTGCAGCCTCCGCTGAAGAGCACCTTTCTGTTGTGTGTTTGGGAATGATAACAGGATATGGTAATTGCACCGCTTCAGCAATTATCGGGCCCCAAGCTGCAAGTTCACCCTCACCTCTGTTTTTTTTATCTTAAACATACAATCTTCTTCATCTTCTTCTTCCTCCTCCTCCTCCTCCTCCCTTTAGGGGTCGCCACAGTGGATCATCTGCCTGCATCTCACCCTATCCCTTGTATCTTCTTTTGAAACACCAACCCTCTCCACGTCCTCCTTCACTACATCCATGATTCTTCTGTGGTCTTCCTCTTTTCCTCCTTCCTAGTAGTTCCATCTTCAACATCCTTTGTCCAGTATATCCACTATCCCTCCTCTGCACATGTCCAAAACATCTCAGCCTCGACTCTCTTACTTTGTCTCCAAACTGCACAACCTGAGCTGTCCCTCTGATATACTCATTTCTAGTCTTGTCCCTCCTAGTCACTCCCAATGATAATCTTAGCATCTTCAACTCTGCCACCTCCAACATCACCTCCTGTCTTTTTGTCAGCACCACGGTCTTCAAACCATACATCATAGCAAGCAGTGTTTCCTCTGGCTTAAAGACCTTGGTGCAGTGGCAGCGTATTTTTCCCGGGGGGGGGGGGGACATACTGGAATATGTTAATTTTATACTATTTATTTCTTTTTAAAATTTTACACAGTAACGTTGCATATGGAACTTACCATTTGAAATATTGTACAACCGAGGCTTGAATATTGGGCCAGTTGGGGTCCCACCCAGACATCCTGTGTTTAGTCTTTTTAGTGGTGTTATCCTTCTCTCCTTCCTCTGCCTGAACACTTCCCTCTTCTTGGCTCCTCTCTTCTGTCTCATCTTGCCCTCTCTGAGCTCTGTCTAATTCAGGTTTCTCTCTGTCTATGGTGGTATACAAACAGGTTAGAAAATATCAAGTGTCATGTTTTGTCCTGTAGGATTTTTTTTGTCATGGTTTACATAAATGACAAAAATATGTGTATTTTTGGTATTTTTATTCTAGTGTTTCTTTTTTTTTTCCCATTGAGAGAGTAGGGAAGGGAAAGAAACATTCATAATAGTAATGTACTCATGCATACTTAAATTATATGATCAGGTGGGTATAGTAACCAGAAATTCTACTCATGTAAAAGCAGTGCTTTGAAATTAATAATTAAAAGCAGACAACCAAAAATTTCTAGTTAAGGGTACAAAGAGCACCACCCAATTAAAAACTTGAGTAATGACTTCAGTCTTGAAAGTTTGAGGTTTTTATCAAAAACTTGTAACAATTTTCTTATAGTTTTCTACTTCTCTCTGTAAATCTATCTAAAGTTGAAACCATGTTCCTCAAATTTGTAATTTCCTTTTGTAAAATTGACTTTTCTTGTACATTTGAAACTTTATTATAAATTTGTGGATTATTTTATGACTAATTTTTGCCTGTTTTTTTTAAAAAATAAAATTAGGTTGGGTTTTTTTTTAGATAAATTTGAAACAGACTGTGGTATTTTTTTTTTAACTTTTTCCTTATAACAATTTACATTTTTGACCATAATTTTGCTGTCAGAACAGAACAATAATTTAACTCAGATTACAAAGAAAAAATATTAATAAAACTGTATTTGATGAAATAAATTAACTTAAATGACCAAGGATGCTGTCATTTCTGTTATAATATTTCTTTATATCTATAGTTGTTTTTTGTTTTTTTAGAAATCTCCTCACCACCCAGACAGCAGGAAAAACCTCCCTTATTTTGAAATCAAATGTTGGCATGTTTAGTTTGTCTGAAGGCTGCTGACAGATTAAAGTCATTGACTTTGTGAATTTCGGTCATCTTAACCTGCCAGGTACGTAATAGGGAACTGTAGCGGACTCTAAAGACATAATTCACCACAACGTGTTCATGTACAGAATGATGTGCTTAGGCAGTTATAGTTGTGCACTCAGGCTTTCTCATCAGGCACCTCTCTAGGCAGCCACTGAAGGACCTCAGTTTAGAGTGAAAATAGAGCTAGCGTTTTTAGCTGTTGCTTTTTGTCACTGCCGCCAGAGAATAAAAACGGCACGCCTGCTCGTGCGAGAAAAGAGAGAAATTGCCAGTCTCTTCATTCCTGCAATTCCTACAGAACATAACTTAATATTGTAGCGGCTGGTGAAATATAAGATAAGATAAGATAAGCCTTTATTAGTCCCACAATGGGGAAATTCCAGGATTGCAACAGCACAGGGATATATCCTCAGCAATACATCAGTCCCCCTCGCCTTTCCCTTCATATGAAGCTGCATATGAATTCTAACCACATCTCTTAGCTAAGTGACTCTTCCATTATTGCTCTCGTTTCTAGCGGGTTAAAACCATGATAAACGCCAGTGCTTACATACCTCTTATGATTTTTTTTTTCCGCGTTTAAAGTACTTTAATAAACTCATGTCTCTGACGGACAGTCGCGCTTAGTGAGACACTGACTGACTGGAAAACTCGCGTGAGCGGGGCGCTTCTAAACTCTGCGCAGATGACGGCCACACGCGTTGTTCGTGTGCGTGCTTGCGGAAAGTCATTGCTTCATATATTTTTCTTAATAAATTCATATCGCCTTGGCGAGGTGGTAAAATTTCTGGTGCGGCGGCCCGCCACCGAGAAATGTTACCAGAGGAAACCCTGGCAGGTCTCACTACAGTCTTGTAAATCTTCCCTTTCATTCTAGCTGCTATCCTGCTGTCACAGATCACTCCTGACACTCACCTCCACCCACTTCACCCTGCCTGCACTCTCTTCTGCACCTCTCGTGCATTTTCCATTGCTATTGCACTTTCCATTAAACATACAATCTGAATGTTTAAGGTTAATTTTGAAGCATGTTTGCAAAACTTGAAATGGCCTTTAAAAATGAAGAAATTCAAACTGAAGAACAGAGGAGAAACGTAAACGGTCTAAAATATCCAGTAGATTCCACAGAGGCATTTCAAACTACACGTCTGCTCGTGGGGAATTTTCCATGTATCAAAATGAAGTTATAACTGTGGAACACGGTGTGGACCCCCGGCTCTAAGTCTGGTTCTTCTTTAGGTTCCTTCAGTTTTTTTCTTTTAGGCTGCATGTCCACCAAACACGTTTTTTTCAGCTGTGGGCGCCTATTTTCTATTCATTCTCTATGTAGTCCAGCTTTTACAGTGTTGAGTGGCCTCAGTGCTGAAACACTCTCGGCGGTGGCTGCTTTTTGTCGCGGTGCTCAGAGCTGGAAAAGTTCAGCTTTTCAGACTACAGCTGAGCTCGTCAATGTCAGACCTTTCTAAGCAGCCAATCAGAATTAAGGAAGGGTGGGGCATAGGATGCTGGTACAGTCTGTACTCAGACTCCTGTTTTCCATGTTATCATATTTCAGATCCAGAGCTGCTATCAGTGCTCAAATACGTTTCCTGTCCATTGTTATTTAGAGACTGCTATTAAAAAATAAGTAGAAAGTCTGACCAAAGGAAAAGCAGAAGTGCTGAGCTGTGAGTGACAAGCTGTTGCTGGGATACAGGGCACAGACTTTTTTTTCCCAGAGCGCAGCACAAAAAGCGCTGAAAAAAAGACATTCAGGGCGATCGGGCAACAAAAAAACGTGTTTGGTGGACACGCAGCCTTAAACTTGCAATTTTTTTCTTATAAATTTGTAACAGTTTTCTTGTACGTTTGCAACTTTTTCTAATTAATGTGTATTTTTCTCATAAATTTGTGTCATGAACCTGGATTTGGTGGTTCTCTCTGGTGTGCTCTCATAAAAAGCGTCAGCCTCACTAGAGGAGGAGCGCTGCTGCCAGAGAACGTCGCCACAGAGCAGCGTCCGTCCCTGCAACAACAGCAGAATTCCTGTGCCCTACCTGTTCCAAGCTTTGCAAGTCCAGACTTGGTCTGCAGACCCATCTACGTGTCCATAGATAGCTGCACATGCATGTCATCCTCGAGATCGAGGGACCACCATTATGGATGCTGGTTAAATTTGTATTCTATTACTGTTAAGTCTGGACATGGTCTCCAACCATGTCCACGCTTTATGTTTCATTTTGAGTTCACTGTGTTCATTTCCCCGTTACCATTAGTACTGCTTTCTGTTTTTTCCCCAGTCCTTGGTTTTATGTTTATCTTGTGTCCATCCCCTGTGTGTGTCCTTGTTTACCTTTAGTTCCCAGCCCCTCATGTCTTCCATACCTGTAGCCTGTCTCGTGTGTAATCAGTTAGCTCTTGATTTGTCCCCACCGGTCTTGCGTCAACTAATTGTCAGTTACCCTTTGTATGTTGGTTTGCTTTTCAGTTCTGTGTGGCATCATTACAGAACTTTCCCTTCAGTTCATTTTCATCATTTGTGTGTTAACAGCCAAGCTGGCTTCTTTGTTCTCAGCCCCCATGCTGTACGGTTTAATTCAGTTTGTTAAATTGTTTTTGCACTCAAAGAATCCGCATCCTGACCTGGATCAACTCCAGAATCTAATGGGTTCATCCTCTGGTGAAAATGTCATCAAAATTTGTTAAAAAGTTTTTGCACAATCCATCTAAAAGTCAGTCAGGCAGACAGACAGACAGACAGACAGGGCCTTGGTGGGGGAATGAGCTCTCTTGGTGCCCTCCAGTTTAGTTTGGATGCCATAGCATTTTGTCTGTTCCTTAGAAAGAATACGTGCTTCTGATGGACTTTGCTTCCTTTTTAGTTTGTAAGCATCATCCATGTTTTGTGTGCACACTGGTGAGCACTTTAATCACACTGGATCTTTTTAACCACATTCAGACTGAAGCTAGTAGGATTTGATCTTTTTTTGTTTGCTTGTTCAAGACCCTCTTATATTCATTTTACGGTCACATTTGCGCTACACGCCCCAAATTTAAAGCGTGCCTCCTTTGGTGTATAATCATGTGGAAACACCTGACATCCCATTAAAAGTTAATAAATTTTCATGGGATGCTTCTCGCCTCTTAAAGCCTCTTTACCCTACTGCATTGTGTTGGAATTATTTGTCTTTTCAGCCATCATTAAACATGTAAAACGACTGCAGCCAACGCCTCTGCCCACCCCATAAGTCGCTCTTTATTAGAGAATACAAACGTGATTGGTTCGCCTGTTTGTGATTACCGTCTTCATTTTCAGTTGCTAGACTAGCAGAGCATGCTCTCCGTCAGTTTATATCACAGAGTAATCAAACAGGAGCGCCGCACTATGAATAATTAAAACACGTCTGACTGACTAAACAACATCACACTATTAATTTGTCAGACCAGTACTGAACTGTAATAATTTTCTGAGGGGAAATGAGCCGTTTGCTGACTCAGCAGTGTTTGTGTGTTTGAGGTTTAGAATCATGGATGGGGCTTATTAATTTGAAGTTCAGATTCATGTAAATGTTTGCACTTGCACATACAAGTCATTATCTAGTTTGTATATTTGTGTGTTCCTGACAGTGAATCCTGCAGTAATGGATGCAGACTGATTGCATCTTTGTGCCTAAATCTCTCTTCTTTTTTTTTTGTGGCGGTAAATTGAGCTGCATGTGTGCCCTCAGAGCTGTTTACATCACACACAACATAAGGGATTCATCCACTCCAACTCCAACCAAATGATCTTTTTGGTTTTTACTTATTAGGAACGTGAAAGCTCACTGCTTCTGTAGACCGCCACATGGGTGTGATGGGTTTGGGATGTGATGCGTGGCGACTGAGGTGAGAAATGAATCAGGGCTGCTTACACTTTAGTAGACGGCAGAAATGGGGACTTTGACTCATGTTGTGCTGAAGACAAACATACCAGTGTCTTCATAAGCTGGATTTATGCTCCACCTCTGTGGTGCATGGCTGGTGCACACGCCGCTGTATATATGCTCCACTGTTTTCATTGACGAGGTCAAGTGTTTGACACGTGCAGAACCATCATTTGTAGTTTCACCCCAGCCCTATAGGGAGCGCAAATGAGCTGATGCACTACTTTGTTCACCGGCTATCAAAGAGAAGAAAAACAAGAGCCAGTGCATTTTGGCAATAACAACGGCTACTGCTCAAAGAAGAGAAAAGAATCTCCTAGGTGTTCTACTTCTACTGCTAATCATCTTTTTTTTTTCTTTCTCTGGTCATGTCGCATTTCTTTTTAATTCTCTGTGTTCTTCTTCCTCTTCATCTTTGTATGCTGTGTCCGTAGCGCCACATCTTGAATGTGAGGTTGGATGTTTTGCACGCATACTCAACGCGCACAGGCAACATGGTCATAAAATTTGGGCTGCACACGCTCAGTAAAAAACATCCAAAAGTTCACTGTTAAAACCACACAGATGGTTGTGTCATCGAAACATGACTGTCAGTTTTGTCAAGTTTTTTTCTTTTTTTTTCTTCTTTTTGTCCTTGGAAATTTAACTTAAGTTGGACTTTTCTCAGGATCATCCCCCCCCCCCCCCAACCTGGTAAAAAAAAAAGAGGGACAACTGATTCTTTAAATTTGTAAATTTGCACCTTTTTCTTACTAATTTTCATAAATTTGAATTTTTTTCCCTGTGAATTTCAACTTTTCTTTCTTGTACATTTGCAATGTTCATATGGATCCTGGTTGAATTTTTTCAGTAGCTGCCCTCTCTTTGTCACCGCTCTTGTGCTCTGTCCTTTGCTGTGGATGGTTGACCACATGTATTTAAACTACCTCAACTCCTTGCATCTTCACTGTTACACCTGATTGCCCCACATGCATTCTGTCTTGTGGCCAGAAGAGGGTGTATAAAGTCTGACAAAATATTTCCCACTTACTGTAAAAGTTTGGCTTGATGAAGTCATGTTCAGTCAACCTTGATGAAAGCAGAAGAATACATAAACCCATAAAAATCAGATATTATATATAAAACACAAATACAGTAAATGTAAAATGATACTAACGGGAACAAATAGGAGCATGGGCATTTGATAAAGAGATTGAACATCAAAATCAGGTCTATATATTTTTAAAATATCTGCGTTAAATTTCCACTTGAAAAATACCATTTCAGGGGCCCCTTTACACAGCACAGAGATCATTAGGTGACCAGTGAGAGATCAAAAATTGGCCCAATCTCTCAACAGTCTCCTAAATTCTCTAAAAAGCCATTTTTGTGAAATGTTTGAGATACTTGTGTGTTTTGGACAGTCAAAACTTTGAGGAGACTGTGGAGATCACTGGAAGATCACTGAGCGATCTTTGCAATTGCTGGGCGATCATTGAAAGACTGTTGAGAAATCTGGCCATTTTTTCACCTCTCAGTGATCTCTCAATGATCTCCATCCCTGTGTAATGGGGGTATGAGCTGCAAGCAAGAACTTTAACAATATTCAGTTCCAACGAATAATTCAACCACTTGAATCCTAATATTTTTTTCTGTAAAGGTCTCCTTGATAGACCTTCAAAAGTCAGAGCCCCGCTGAATCCACCACTCCCACCCACACATATTCATAACAGATGTTTGTACAATATAAAAATTATTAAAAAAAAATTCTGTATTTTTCCTGTGAGGGAAAATCTCTTCAGGGGGCTGAAATGTTTATCGTGCTTTAATTTAACATGTGCAGATCTAGTTTTGACATCAGCCTCGGAGAAGAAAAGGCCTCCCACAGGAGGTCTAGACCCCAGATTGGGAAATATGGATTTAATTTGTTCAAAATCAAAATGTATCAGCAAATAAAGAGGAGAAATGAAATGTAGCAATGCTACAGTTGTGTTTGGGGGAAAAATGGTTTAATATTATCTACTGTTATGAGGCTGCTAATATCACAAAGAGTTAACTCTACTGTAGCACATTGATGCTTGCTCTGGGTTTAGTATGGAAATACTATATTTTTTTTTAATAATTCACATTGCTTTCTTCCTATTATATGACCTTTTTTCCCCAACAATCTCTTCCACACCTGTTAAAAAGGCTCCGACCATTAGTCTGTTGTTTTCCCAGTAATGTTATATTCCCCTTTTCTTCCTGCAGCCGTCTGGCTCTTGTCTCTACTCTCTTTGCCTTTGTTTTCTTATTCTGCTGCCCTCCTTGGAGTGGAAGTGGCGGTGACTCGTAGACTCTTTCGAAGTCATTCCAGAGAAGAACGTCAGCTAAACTTGTCAAATGTGGGGAAGCAAATGTAGTCGCTGGTTAATTATGCATGCTGGCTGCCGGCTGGTTGAGTCTGCCTTCACCTCCAATAACACTCAGGAGCGTTCTTCAACCTGAAACAGAGAAGAGCACTTCGCAGGTCTTAGTGTCAGCTTTTATGCATCTTAGGTTTTATTTTAAAATGTAGTCACTGTATGTGTTTGTACCTGCAGGGTCTTTTAGTATTACTGACTTTTTCTTTCTTTGCAGTTCTTTGGAAACATATTTTTGGTAGATCTTGTTTTTTTCCAGTTTTTTTAAATTTATTTCTGAGCATGTAAGCTAGAAGAAGGAAGGGCAGAGATAAGAGTGTCTGTTTTGTCAGAAGCTTGCTTTCTTTGAGGGCACAGAGTGAGAAGTTAGCGTCGAGTTTCCAGCCATTTTTAGAATTGCAAAATTAAATCATATTATCACTTAACATATTGGTGTTTGGCCACAGCTGCTTGCCTCAGTATCTGAAGCCAAATACCTGATTTCTGTACAAGGTCCTAATAAGGACGTTTGACACTGCTTGACAGATGATTCTGATTTTATTTTTCCCAATTCGCTCTTTTGTTAAATGTAGACATCAACCTTTTTTTTTCAACTTTTGTTTTCCACGAAGGCCACACCCCCCTGCTTGTGTCCAAAATAAGCCAGGCTCCACCACCCTGAGTCAAACCAAAGGAATAAAGTGAGTCATTGCAAATGTAAAGTTTTTAAGTAGGGCCATAGGTGTAAATCATGGGGGGGAAATGTCCCTGCCCAACCTGGGAAAAAAACAGAGAATCCCCCCCCCCCCCCAAAAAAAGTCATCATAAACCTTTGATATCATGTTAAGACTTTGAAGCACCAATGCTAAAAAATAAAAGCTTGCAAACACTTCTTGTAAATTTGCAGCTTCTGTCTTTTAAATCTGCAACTTTCTTCCCATGAATTTGCAAAAATGTGAAATTTACACAAAAAAACAGAAATGTAGAAAAAAAAACTTTGATTTACAAACAAAAATTTTGTACTTATTAAAAAAAAATGTAAATCGACACAAAAATGATTGTAATTTACAAGAAAAGCTGTACATTTATGACAAAAAGCTGGAAACTTACATTAAAAAGTTTCAGATTTGCAAGACAGTAGAGTGATTGTCAGGTGGGCCGCGTCCCTCTTCAGGTGGTCTGGGGGGGAGAGGCAGGTGGGCGATCGTTGGGGAAGTTCTTCCATGGCGCGTAGCCGTCCTGGTGGTGATGATGGTCATCCAGCTGCTGCCAGCTAACTCCTGGAAATGAAGGACCGAGGGGGAAAACACTGCCAAAGTCCAAATGTTGGTCAACATGTGCTGTGCTCACCCGAGTCCATGACATTTTCAACCTCAGAGCAGACAAGACAAACCCCAGTGCCCCCTCCCCCCCCGACTACTTTGGTCCAGCAGGTGGTCCAGTTCATGACATGTTGGCAGTTAAAATGTGCTGGCTTCTCCTTTATAGTGGGAGTTTCCCATCACTTTGTTTAGCATAAAATGCAGATTAATTCATTATCTTATGAGCTGATTATGTCTTTATGTTGCAGCAGCATGATGGGGGGACTTTATTTTCTAGACCTCTGACTCTGCCTTTTTGTCTTATTATTATCGGTTGTATTATTTATGTGAATCAGTGTTTTGAAGGGTTGAACATAGATCGATGCTCATTTCTGACTTTGTTTGTGTAAAACAACAGCTAAAATGCAGATGAGGAACCATGAGCGGCTTCAGCTGACCTTATCTCCCACTCATTTTCAGCAACACACCACCTTCCACACATTTCCATTTCTGCTGGTCCTATGTGCTCACACAGATTTGCATTTGTACCTTACTTAACATTTGGCTGATGCTTTCTGTCCCTGATTTACATTTAGATTATTTAAGGCCTTTTCTCTACTTTCTGAAAAATCCTTAGACTGGCTTCAAATCTCATAACAAACCAGCCGATGCGAGCGCGTCGCCTTTTGAAAAGGTTAAGTGTCACCCTTTTTAGTTGCGAGTCAAAGAAACGTGGAAGAACCGGGAGTGTAACATGTTGTAGAAAGTCAGGCCTGGGAACAGCTTGTTTTAGTCACACACACGGGCGGCGATGTGACCTGAGCAGTGATCCATGATCCGCACTCCATTTCTGTGGCGACGTTCTCTCTCTGTGGAGCAAAATCGAGATTCACTTTGACTTTAACAAGCTTCTAACACCAGACTGAGGAGCAGAGTGGAGCAAAGAGGAGGAAAACGGCAGCAGGAGAAGCACAATACTGAGGAGGAGAGTTATGGAAGGCAAATTTAAAGCAGATAAACATGGAGTCTTATTTGACCAGACATGGTTTAAGTATAACTTTGAATCTAAACAGTTTTTATCCCCGCTGGTCAAAGCCCAAAGGGGGATTTAGTTATGGATCAGTCCATCCGTCTGTCCGTCCATTTGTCCGTCCATCTACCCACTTTTGTGAAATCAACTCCTCCTACAGTTTTGGTCTGATTGTTTTGAAATATGATACCATGGTTTGATAGATACTGATGATGCACATATTGCAATTTGGTTCTGATCAGATGATTTTTGCAGGAATTGTTGTCATGATCTGAGCACAGGAGATTCTGCCGTGCTCAGTCTCATGGTCTTTTTTCCATATTTGTTTATCTGTGGTGATTTATCTGTTTTTGTGTTCTTAGTTCCTGTCATTTTATCCTTGGTTGGTTTTCATATATCTTGTATTGTTTCTCAGTTCTACCCATTCTCCTGTTTATGTTCATTGTATTTTTATTTATTGAGTATTTGGTGGTATTTATCCCTCAGTCTTTATTTGTCATTATACCCCTGTTCGCTCGTTCTCTCTCTCTCTCTCTCTCTCTCTCTCTCTCTCTCTCTCTCTCTCTCTCTCTCTCTCTCTCTCTCTCTCTCTCTCTCTCTCTCTCTCTGAATGAATGGCGGTCGTTCCTCTGCCTGTTTTACCCATTTTTGGGATATTGTTTGAACAGACTGGTATATGACGTTTAATTGACTGTAATTGACTGTCACAGAACTGGATCTTTGAATAGGTGGACTGCAGGGACTGCTCTGTGTTGTGTGTGTGGGGGGAACATTTCAGTTTGCACTTTTTCCAATGTGACACACTTGGAGGAATGATGTTGGTGTGCTTACATTTTTTTGAAGTGTGCAATAAAGGCTTTTTTCAAAGTCTCTCTCTCTCTCTCTCTCTCTCTCTCTCTCTCTCTCTCTCTCTCTCTCTCTCTCTCTCTCTCTCTCTCTCTCTCTCTCTCTCTCTCGGGCTGCAGCTGTCAGGGACACTTCCGAATTTTGCTCTGGTAGTGGGCGGTGCTCCTGTCAAGCTGTCAGTCCCTTTTCCTCCCCTCTCATGACACTCAGCTGCTCTGTATTGTGTAATCTCTCTCACCTCCTGCCCGCTCATGTGATCCACACCTGATGGCATTTGTGATAATTATTTGCATGTGTATTTAAGGACTATCTGTTTATTCACTCCTTGCCAGAGTCTCATCAAGGATTCCTATTCCTGTTCCTGTCAGTTCCCTGGCTCGTTCTGATGTTTCATCCAAACTACTCCCTGTTCCGTCTGTTCGTAAGTTTTTATTTTGTGCACAGTTGGACTTGTGTTTTTTCATTAAAATACTACAAACTGCAGTTCAGCGCTTGGGGCTTCATTTCTGCCCCGAGGGGCAATTCATGACAATTGTAGCCCCTGATCTATGTCCTCCTGTTTTATCTCACTTCATAGACAGTAACTGTCTTGTGAAATCAACTCCTTCTACAGTTTTGTTCTGATTGTTTTGAAACTTGGTACTATGGTGATGGTGATACTCTGATGATGCGCATATTGCAATTTCACTCTCATCAGATAACCTTGAGATCAAAGGTCAGAGGTCAGATTTTTCCCTAAATCTTCTAAATACAGTAACTACTGAAAGAAATGATGTAGGCTTTTCAAATCAATACAGTAGTTGTATTTAATACACATCTCGGATGACTTACACTCTCACCTAACTATGGGTTTGGGGTCAAGGGGTCAAAGGTCAAAGTTATCATTGCAGTTGCACTATGGCAAATGGTAAATACTACATTTACTTTTACTGTAATACCAGTAAAGGTAGGGCCACCAAACCTGGTACACAGATTCACCTTGGGATCCTGACCTCAGATTATGGGTTTGAGGTCAAAGGTCAAGGTTAACACTACTTTTGCCTTATTACCGTACAACGAGTAAAGCTTGGGCCCCCAAAGTTGGTACACTGGTTCACCCTGTGACCCTGAAGTGTGACTGTGGTTTTGGGATCACAAGTTCAAAGGTCAACATCAAAATGTCTTATAAAGTATATCTCAACAACAAAGAAAGGGTCACCAAACCTGGTACACAGGTTCACTCTGAGACCATAACCTCTGACTACAGGTTTGGGGTCAAAAGGTCAAAGGTCAAGGTTGGCACTCCCTATGATCTATTACTATAGAACGTGTAAAGCTCTCTAGCGTCACTATACTTGCTACACAGGCTCACCTCGGGATCCTGACTCACAACTACTGTGCATCCTGAAAGTATTCACAGCGTTTCACTTTTTCTACATTTTATGTTACAGCCTTATTACAAAATTGATTAAATTCATTTTGTTTGCTCAAAATGCTACACACAATACCCCATAATGACAATGTGAAAAGTTTTTTTTTTTTTTTTTTAAGAATTTTGCAAATTTATTAAAAATAAAAAACTAAGAAATAACATGAACATAAATATTCACAGCCTTTGCCATGAAGTTCAAAATTGAGCTCGGGTTCATCCTGTTTCCACCAATCATCCTTGAGATGTTTCTACAGCTTAATTGGAGTCTGCCTGTGGTAAATTCAGTTGATTGCACATGATTTGGAAAGGCACACACCTGTCTATATAAGGTCCCACAGTTGACCGCATTTCAGAGCACAAACCAAGCATGAAGTCAAAGGAATTGTCTGTAGACCTCCGAGACAGGATTGTCTTGAGACACAAATCTGGGGAAGGGTACAGAAAAATTTCTGCTGCTTTGAAGGTCCCAATGAGCACAGTGGTCTCCATCATCCACAAATGGATGAAGTTCAGAACCATCAGGACTCTTCCTAGAGCTGGCTGGCCGTCTAAACTGAGCAATCGGGGGAGAAGGGCCTTAGTCAGGGAGGTGACCAAGAACCTGATGGTCACTCTGTCAGAGTACCAGCGTTCCTCTGTGGAGAGAGGAGAACCTTCCAGAAGGACAACAACCAATCAGGCCTGTATGGTAGAGTGGCCAGATGGAAGCCACTCCTCAGTAAAAGGCACATGGCAACCCCCCTGGAGTTTGCCAAAAGGCACCTGAAGTACTCTCAGACATCCATCCATCCATCCATCCATCCATCCATCCATCTTCTACCGCTTTTCTGGAGGTCTAGGTCGCGGAGGCAGCAGTTCAAGCAGAGAAGCCCAGACTTCCCTCTCCCCAGCCACCTGCTCCAGCTCTTCAGAGAGGATACCAAGGCGTTCCCAGACCAGATGGGATACATAGTCTCTCCAGCGAGTCCTGGGTCTGCCCTAGGGTCTCCTCCCAGTGGGACGTCCCCGAAACACCTCAAGTGGGAGGCGTCCAGGAGGCATCCTGATCAGATGCCCAACCACCTCAACTGGCTCCTTTCAATGTGGAGGAGCAGCGGTTCTACTCTGAGCCTCTCCCGGATGACTGAGCTCCTCACCCTATCTCTGAGGATGAGTCCAGCAATCCTACGAAGAAAGCTCATTTCAGTCGCTTGTATCCCTGATCTCATTCTTTCGGTCATTACCCAAAGCTCGTGATCATAGGTGAGGGTAGGAACATAGATTGACTTGGAAATCGACAGCTTTGCCTTACAGCTCAGCTCCCTCTTCACCACAACAGACCGGTACAACGTCTGCATCACTGCAGATGCTGCTCCGATCCATCTATCAATCTCTCACTCCATTCTCCCCTCAGTCATGAATAAGACCCCAAGATACTTAAACTCCTCCACTTGGGGCAGGAGTCTGTCCCCAACCTGGAGAAGACAATCCACTTTTTTCCGGCTGAGGATCATGGACTCGGACTTGGAGGTACTGATTCTCATCCCAGCAAACTCCCACAAACCCTCGAGGATTCCCGAGAGGGTAAAGAGCTGGTCTGATGTGCCACGGCCAGGACAAAAACCACATTGCTCCTCCGGAATCCGAGATTTGACCAACGGCCAGACTCTTCTCTCCAGTACCTTGGCATAGACCTTCCCAGGGAGGCTAAGGAATGTGATCCCTCTAAATTTGTAGCACACCCTCTGGTCCCCTTTTTTGAAGAGAGGAACCACCACCCCAGTTTGCCCTACCAAAGGCACTTCCCCGGACCTCCACACAATGTTGCAGAGGCATGTCAACCATGACAGCCCTACAACATCTAGGGCCTTGAGGTACTCAGGGCGAATCTCGTCCACCCCAAGGCCCATCCACCAAAGAGATTTTTAACCACCTTGGCGACCTCAGCCCCTGTGATAGGTGAGCCGTCCCCCTCGTCCACAAGGCCTGCTTCCTCTGTGGAAGGCATATCAGTGGGATTGAGGAGATCCTCGAAGTATTCCTTCCACCGCCCGACGATATCCCCATTCGAAGTCAACAGTGCCCCATCCACACCATACACAGTGTGAACAGGGAGCTGCTTCCTCCTCCTGAGCCGCCGGACAATTTGCCAGAATTTCTTCAAGGCCGACCGAAGGTCTTGTTCCATGGCCTCACCGACCTCCTCCCATACCCGAGTTTTTGCTTCAGCAACCACCCGAGCTGCGCTCTGCTTGGCCTGCTGGTACACCTCAACTGCTTCAGGAGTCCCACAAGCCAACTTAGCCTGATAGGACTCCTTCTTCAGCTTAATGGACCCCCTCACCACTGGTGTCCACTACTTGGTTCGGGCGCTGCCACCACGAGATGCCCCGACGACCTTGCGACTGCAGCTCTGGGCAGCTGTTTCAACAATGGAGGTGGAGAACATGGCCCATTCAGACTCCATGTCTCCAGACTCCCTCGGAATGTGGTTGAAGTTCTTCCAGAGGTGGGAGTTGAAGACCTCCCGGACAGGGGCCTCAGCCAGACGTTCCCAGCACACCCTCACTATATGTTTGGGTCTACCAGGTCTGAATGGCATCCTCCCCTGCCATCGGATCCAACTCACCTTCAGGTGGTGATCAGTTGAGAGCTCTGCACCTCTCTTTACCCGAGTGTCCAAGACATACGGTTGCAGGTCTGACGACACGATAACAAAATTGATCATTGACCTGCGACCTAGGGTGTCCTGGTGCCAGGTACACATATGGACACCCTAATGCTTGAAGATGGTGTTCAGTATGGACAAACTGTGGTTAGCACAGAAGTCCAATAACTGAGCACCACTCGAGTTCAGATTGGGCAGGCCGTTCCTCCCAGTCACCCCCTTCCAGGTTTCACTGTCGTTGCCCACGTAAGCATTGAAGTCCCCCAGTAGGACAATGGCGTCTCCAAGAGGAGCACCCTCCAGCACCCCAGTCAGAGACTCCAAAAAGGGCGGGTACTCTGAACCATCATTTGGTGAATAGGCACAAATGATGGTCAGGACCCGTTTCCCAACCCGAAGGTGCAGGGAAGCAACCCTTTCGTCCACCGGGGAAAACTCCAATATAGAGGCAGCAAGGTGGGGGGATACAAGAATACCCACCCCTGCACGTCGCCTCTCGCCCGGGGCAACTCCACAGTAGGCCAAGGTCCAGCCCCTCTCCAGGAGACTGGTTCCGGAACCGGAGCTGTGTGTTCAGGTCAGGCCGACTATATCTAGCCAGTATCTCTCAACCTTGTGCACCAGCTCAGGCTCCTTCCCCACCAGAGAGGTGACATTCCACGTCCCAAAAGCCAGTTTAGGAACCTTGGGATCAGAACGCCAAAGTCTCTGCTTTTGACCGCCACCTAATCCACATAGCACCAGACCCCCATGGTCCCTCCTGCAGGTGGTGAGCCCACTGGAGGGTGGGCCCATGTAACTCCTTCGGGCTGAGCCCGGCTGGGTCCCATGGGCGGAAACCCGGCCACCAGATGCTAGCCATCAAGCCCCTCCCCCAGGCCTGGCTCCAGGGTGGGGCCCTGGTAACCCCATACCGGGCGGGGTTCACTGAGTCCTTGTTCTAGTATTTATCATGATTCTGTTGGATCGTTCTTAGTCTGGCCCTTCACCCAGGACCAGCTTGTCTAGGGTCACTCTCAGACAAAAGAAACCAAATTCTCTGGTCTGATGAGACAAAGATTGAACTCTTTGGTGTGAATGCCAGGCATCATATATGGAGGAAACCAGGTACTGCCCATCACCAGGCCAATACCCTCCCTACAGTGAAGCATGGTGGTGGCAGCAACATGCTGTGGGGTTGTTTTTCAGCGGTTGGAACTGGGAGACTAGTTAGGATAGAGGGAAAGATGAATGCAGATATGTAGAGAGACATTCTCGATTAAAATCCTGCTCCAGAGTGCTCTTGACCTCAGACTGGGGCGACGGTTCATCTTTCAGCAGGACAACGACCCTAAGCACACAGCCAAGATATCAAAGGAGTGGCTTCAGGACAACTCTGTGAATGTCCTTGAGTGGTCCAGCCAGAGCCCAGACTTGAATCCAATTGAACATCTCTGGAGAGATCTGAAAATGGCTGTGCACCAACGCTTCCCATCCAACCTGATGGAGTTTGAGAGGTGCTGCAAAGGAGAATGGGTGAAACTGCCCAAAGATAGGTGTGCCAAGCTTGTGGCATCATATTCAAAAAGACTTGAGGCTGTAATTGCTGCCAAAGGTGCATCAACAAAGTATTGAGCAAAAGCTGTGAATACTTATGTACATGTGATTTCTTAGTTTTTTATTTTTAATAAATTTGCAAAAGTCTCAAAAAAAACTTTTTTCACATTGTCATTATGGGGTATTGTGTGTAGAATTTTGAGGAAAAAATGAATTTTAAAATTTAAAAATGTAATTTGTAATTACATTTGTAATGTAATAAATTACATTTGTAATAAAATTGTAATTTGTAATTTTAAAATTACATTTTGGAATAAGGCTGTAACATAACAAAATGTGGAAAACGTCAGGATTGTTAATACTTTCTGGATGCACTGTACGGGTTGTATAGTTTGTTGTATATTCATGGATGACAGGTTTATCATAATTTGGTTTTGCCACAGTAATTATTTTGAAAAGTTGAAAACTGCTCTCTGTCAGTAAGTTTTGGAATCGTCAAACAAACAGAAGCAGGGATACTGCACTCGCCTCAGAGTGCTCTTGTTGTTGTCTATAGATGCATGAGGAAGTTTAGCTTTTGGTGCAGGGTTAGGCTTAATCTGTCCCTGGAAAACTGGATGGAGTTCTTGAAGTTCTGTAAATGTTAATCACAGATGGAGCCATTTCTGTTTATAAAACTGTTGCTCCGACTGAGCAATTTGATTGGACAATAGGGATTCCAGGAGTTACTACCCAGCCAGCGTGCCCATGTGGGCCCCACCATAGGTTTAACCTGGGATGTCTTATGGGCCCCATGTGGGTTTGTCCATGGGTTTCACATTGGCCCAATGTCTGTTTGCCCACATACAGTAGTCTTTATCTATTGCACCAGTGTTACTGAAACCTGCTCATCTGCATTAAATCCAAATGAGGTCCAGATGGGTTAAAGTGTGGAAGTAGATTACCTGCTTAGCTGTACCTCAGGTAAAGTCCATGTGGGCAAACACAGATGGGGCAAATGTGGACCCCATTGACAAAACCACATCTGGCCCATTTTTTCTCATAAATTTATAACTCTTTCTTGTAAATTCACAATTTTTTTCCTCATAAATTTAATTTTATTCATCATAAATTTGTAATGTTTTTCCTCATAAATTTGTGACCTTTTTTGCAAATTCGCAACTTTTTTTCATAAATTTGCACTTTTTCAAAATTGGAGCATTTTCTTGTAAATTTGCAACTTTTTTCTCCTAAATTTGCTACTTTTTCAGGCTTTGAAGGATACCCAGAAATTTCCAAGAGATAAAAATTTGAAATAGCAAAGCAAATCTTTACATTCGCCTGTCACTGATTATTAGAAATTGTCTTGGTTGTAAATTTGTAGTTGACTGGTGTTTGTGTGTATTTCTCTCTGCGAGTGCATTGTAAAACCTGTTGGCTAAATGAAATATCACTGCAGTCCTGAGAGGTGTCTCACCTGCTCCACATCAAAGCTCACTTCAAAACAGCTGAAGAGTCTCTGAACAGTGTTCTGACGGCTGAACACCTGCAGACAGAACTCACACATATCCACAGGTAGTGATGGAATAGAGGCAAACAAGTGGACTTTGATCTAAAGTTTAAAGAAATATGTAGCTATCTATGAAGCTCTTTAACTGTTTCCTTAAATTATTGTGCTTGAATTTAACTGGTGGGCAGTCAGTTCAAAAATGGTTTGTCTTTTCCACGGCCATTTCTGGCTTTTAGGGGGTCCTATGCAAGATTATGTTTGGGGGCCCCCTATTTTTTTGAAATGGGGAAGAGTTCAAATTAGGGCTCAGCAATATACTGAATAGCTGATGCATTGGTACATTTGGCCATCTGCAATACATAAAACGCCTACCATGCACATCACATATAGTTTTACATTAATATGAGCTGGGCATTCACTCCGTTAGGGGTGTAACGGTACATGTATTCACATTTTTCAGTACGCCACCCACGGTACGACACAAAGATGTACTGAAGTACAGACACAGACTATATTGAGTGACAGCCAGAAAGTATAACTGTCATATCACGCTGCCTCCTCCTCCACTCCGTTTCCCGTCTCCGGCAGCCTGTCAGCGGATGCCTACTGCTCTCCGACATGGGGATGAACGACTGAAGTTGGACGGCTTTTAAACACCACACTGGTAAGGTTAGTGAGTTTTCGTGAGTAAAGTTAGCACTTCTTATTTTTATTGAGCGACTGTTTGAGCTTTAGAAAACTGATTAAACTGTTAGCATGTGCTAATATTACCTGTCGGACAATGATCTCTCTTGGATGATGTTTGCTGACAGCTGAGCTGTTTCAGTTCTGCTGGTAACGCGTTAACAGCAGTAAATGAGTGAATTACATGAGTAACTTACTCTTTTTCATCTAGTCTATTATGGTCCCGGAAATATCAGCCCTCATCCTGAATATTAGTGCATTGCAGGAAATTAGAATACCATGATTTGTAATTTAATAAAAAAGAACCACAAATAAATTAAAACAGCTTAAATATTTCACTGTATGTGTAGTGAAGGCTCACCTTCCTTCACTGTAACTTAAAACATTTGTAAACTGATATTTTGGACTGGAAGAAGTTCTTTTAATTTTCATCTGAAGCCTAATTATTAAACTTTTAAACTTCTAGACTCAGCAAGGTTTCAAACAGGATGGACTAGTTTGTTGTTTTCTTTTTGACTTTAATGACGTTGAATATGATTCATATTATTACTTCAGTTTGTTTTGAACAGCAAAGTTACAACAGCAGCTGCAGCAGAAGAAGAAATTTGAGTTTTATTTCTTTATTTTTTGGGTTAAAAGATCAAACTTTAATGTCTGTTATTTAATTGTGTTGCAACAAACACTTCTAATTAAACTGTCAAGTTCAAGTTTCCAACTCATGTTTCCTGGGTCATTATGTTATTCAGCTATGGGAACTTTTTATAATAGGCTGTCCAAACTTATGTTGTCGCACTTACATATCTGCATCGTTCATTTCCTAAAAAGAGAATTTATTTATTTTATTTTTATTTTATTTGAGAATATTTTATTTATTGAAGAATTTACTGCTGGCAGTGTGTATTTTTTTTTTATTTTTTTTTTTTTTGTCAGTAAAGCGGTTTCTTCTTATACAAAAGAAAAGCAATTTTACGTTTTGCATTGGGTTTCCTTACTGTACTGAAAATGAACTGAACTGTGAGCTTAAAACCAAGGTACGTACTGAACCGTGATTTTAGGTGTACTATTACACCCCTACATGCCACGGTGCGTCTCACGCTCCCCAGCTGCCTCTCCTCAGCAGCAGCTCAGTGCCACAGCCCTTCAAAATCAGAGCGAGTGTGGCTGGTCAAAGGAAGAACTGATGAAAGGCAGACATTTATATATACGTATATATTAAAAATAAACAACAAATTATACTTCTGTCACTTTTTATACCACCAAGCATATGTGGTAAACTGAAATATTTCTACCTAGGTCAATAAACTTAATTACGTGATAATGTGCATTTTGTTAAGCAAGGGAAAAAGACCTTTTCATCAGTTACATGTCATGAAGAATTTTCTCTGAAGTGAGCTTTCATTTTATTTTATTATGCAGCTGTTACATAAGTGAAATAAAACTCTGTCTCTCTATAGTGTGTGTATATATATTTATGTACATTTAAATATGAATTTTTTATTTTTTCTAATAAAATGTAACAAAAACCAAAGCTTAAAGTAGAACTGAACTGAACGGCATTGAACGGCACTGGGTGATAGTACATACAATTATAAAGATAATTTATCATTGGCACCCCCTCCACAAATCCCGGAATCTTGGAGAAAATCGCGTTTTTGAATTTCCCGCCCTGAAAAATCAGACAAATCCGCCGAAGTGCAGCCGGAGTTCCGCGTGACGTCACGAGTGTGACACAGTCCTCCATGTTTACCATTGCGAGCACGTCGACACTGGTTGTTTTTGGTGCATTTTGTCGTGATAGTCGACTACAAAACACTTCCAACACCTGGGAAGATCTGTTCAGTGGCCAAGGAAAGCTGTCATGGCGACGAAAGAAAAGAAAGGGGGAGGAAAAGCGACCGGGAAGCGATGCGTTTCTAGATATACAGTGATCCCTCACTTATCGCGTTTAATGGGGACCAGAACCGACCGCGAAAAGTGAAAAACCGCGAAGTAGCGTCAACCCCCCCCCCCCCCCCCCCAAGGGCATCACAAGCACTATTTTGCACAAAAAGGCACAAGAGAACAGCGAAAAGTGCCACTAAGCAACACGAGCGATAAAGAACAATGAATGCGGTCTTCCTTTGCTGGGTAAAACGTCTCGGCCAATCAGCTTGCGAGGTAAAACGTCTCGGCCAATCAGCTTGCGAGATTCCCGAGCGGTGAAGAGGTGGGCGGAGAGGAGTGGAGCTGATGTTCTACATTAGAACATCAGGTATCAACACGGAGAGCCCGCACAACTGAAAATCTACCTCTCTGACCACCGCTCCACTCCTCTCCGCCCACCTCTTCACCGCTCAGGAATCTCGCAAGCTGATTGGCCGAGACGTTTTACCTCGCAAGCTGATTGGCCGAGACGTTTTACCCAGCTTCGCTCCCTGCCGAGCGCCTATACCCAGCGAAGGAAGACCGCATTCATTGTTCTTTATCGCTCGTGTTGCTTAGTGGCACTTTTCGCTGTTCTCTTGTGCCTTTTTGTGCAAAATAGTGCTTGTGACGCCCTTGGGGGGGGGGGTGACGCTACTTCGCGGTTTTTCACTTTTCGCGGTCGGTTCTGGTCCCCATTAAACGCGATAAGTGAGGGATCACTGTAATAAGTTGGAAAAATGCTGATGGTTTTTTTTCCCTTTCTTTTTTATTGTTAATTTTCCTTATCCTGACACCCCAAACATGCCAAAGTAAAGACTCACCATTCTGTATTCAATAAGCGACTCTCCTCCCCATCACTGCTGCGGTCTGAGTCGGTGCCGGAATCCCCCGAAAATTCTGGCTCTAATCTGTACGGTTCGATGCCTCCCTCGCTCTCTTCCTGTTCACTTGACACTCCTGCATCCTCCTCTGTCTTGTCACCGGTCCTGAATGCCTCTTCACTCTGAAAACTCTGGTGTTCTTGACTGCTGGAACTGCTATCATCTGCCATTGTTGTTTTGATAAGGGTCACACTTGTGACGTCACGCAGCGTCGTCTGCACTACTTCCGGTTTGTTTGGCACTGCCAGCCAGAGGCAAAAGTTTATCGGCTTATAGCTTGGCCATCGCACGGCCTAAAAATTTCTTTTATGTGTTGAAAAATACAATAGGTAATAAGGAATTAATCTGCTATTCTACTTTTTTGGCAAAAAGGTGAGTTCAGTTCTACTTTAAAGGGCATTTAGTGCAAATACATATTGCTATATATAGTGTGTAACGCGACATAGGGAAATTATATCACAATACTTTTTTTGATACGTCACTCAGCCCGAGTTCAAACCTTTTAAAATAAAATAAAAATCTCTTCTCTCCAATAAAAGTATTAAAAAATAAACCTGGGTCATTGTTTAGATGAAACAAAAATATATATAAAAATATATATATAGTATACTGTGCTGTGAAAAAGTGTTTGCCCTCTTCCCGATTTCTCATTTTTTTGCATGTTTGTCACACTTAAATGTTTCAGATCATCAAACAAATTTAAATATTAGACAAAGATAACACTAATAAACACAAAATGCAGTTTTTAAATGAAGGTGTTTACTATTAAGGGTAAAAAAAAAAAAAAAAAAATCCAAACCTACATGGCCCTGTGTTTAAAAAAAAAAAAAAAAGTGATTTTCCCTTCCCGTTAAAACATAGATTAACTGTGGTTTATCACATCTTTAGAAAGCTAAGTTCAATTTCTCTAGCCACACCCAGGCCTGATTACTGCCACACATGTTCTCAATCAAGAAATCACTTAAATAGGACCTGCCTGACAGTGGAGTAGACCAAAAGATCCTCAAAAGCTAGACATCATGCTGTGATCCAAAGAAATTCAGGAACAAATGAGAAACAAAGTAACAGATCTATCAGTCTGGAAAAGCTTATGAAGCCATTTCTAAAGCTTTGAGACTGCAGCAAACCACAGTGAGAGCCATTATCCACAAATGGCGAAAACATGGAACAGTGGTGAACCTTCCCAGGAGTTGCCAGCCGACCAAAATTACCCGAAGAGCGCAGCGACAACTCATCCAAGAGGTCACAAAAGACCCCACAACAACATCCAAAGAACTGCAGGCCTCACTTGCCTCAGTTAAGGTCAGTGTTCATGACTCCACCATGAGAGAGAGACTGGGCAAAAATGCCCTGCATGGCAGTGTTCCAAGACAAAAACCACTGCTGAGTAAAAAAAAACATAAAGGCTTATTTCAGTTTTGCCAGAAAACCTCTTGATGATCCCTAAGGCTTTTGGGAAAATACTCTGTGGACTGATGAGACAAAAGTTGAACTTTCTGGAAGGTGTGTGTCCCATTACATCCAGCATAAAAGTAACACAGCATTTCAGAAAAGGAACATCATACCAGCAGTAAAATATGGTGGTGGTAGTGTGATGGTCTGGGGCTTTTTTGCTGTTTCAGGACCGGGAAGACTTGCTATGGTAAATGGAACCATGAATTCTGCTGTCTACCAAAAAATCCTGAAGGAGAATGACCGGTCATCTGTTCATGACCTCAAGCTGAAGCGCACTTGGGTTCTGCAGCAGGACAGTGATCCAAAACACACCAGCAAGTCCACCTCTGAATGGCTTAAGAAAAACAAAATGAAGAGTTTGGAGTGGCCTAGTCAAAGTCCTGACCTGAATCCGATTGAAATGCTGTGGCATGACCTTAAAAAGGCGATTCATGCTCGAAAACTCTCCAGTGTGGCTGAATTACAACAATTCAGCAAAGATGAGTGGGCCAAAATTCCTCCACAGCGCTGTAAAAGACTCATTGTCAGTTATCGCAAACGCTTGATTGCAGTTGTTGCTGCTAAGGGTGGCCCAACCAGTTACAGGGTTTAGGGGGCAATCACTTTTTCACCCAGGGCCATGCAGGTTTGTTTTTTTTTCCCTTCCTGATAAACACCTTCACTTAAAAACTGCATTTTGTGTATACTTGTATTATCTTTGTCTAATATTTAAATTTGTTTGATGATCTGAAACATTTACACTACTGTTCAAAAGTTTGGGGTCACCCAGACAATTATTTTGTGTTTTCCATGAAAAGTCACACTTATTTACCACCATGAGTTGTAAAATGAATAGAAAATATAGTCAAGACATTGACAAGGTTAGAAATAATGATTTGTATTTGAAATAATAATTTTTTCCTTCAAACTTTGCTTTCGTCAAAGAATCCTCCATTTGCAGCAATTACAGCATTGCAGACCTAACATGATTGCACAAGGGTTTTCTAATCATCCATTAGCCTTCTGACGCAATGAGCAAACACATTGTACCATTAGAACACTGGAGTGATAGTTGCTGGAAATGGGCCTCTATACACCTATCTAGATATTGCACCAAAAACCAGACATTTGCAGCTAGAATAGTCATTTACCACATCAGCAATGCATAGAGTGTATTTCTGATTAGTTTAAAGTTATCTTCATTGAAAAAAAGTGTTTTTCTTTCAAAAATAAGGAAATTTCTAAGTGACCCCAAACTTTTGAACGGTAGTGTACGTGTGACAAACACAAAAAAATGAGAAATCAGGAAGGGTGCAAACACTTTTTCACACCACTGTACATGTGGCTTATTTCACCAGCCAAGTCAAATCTGTGTTGTCAAGAAGAGATAAATAATATTGCTGCCAAATTCTAATCATATGTATATGGTGTTGCTGGCATTGCCTTTGCTTGTAAATATTTAAAAAAGGTTTCAAAAAGGGCAAAAAATGTGCTTTCTGGAGCACGTTTTGGGCACAGAAACAGTAACTGTTCACCCAAATGCTTTAAAGAGGCCAGAAGTCAACTTCTGAGCCCTGCTAGCATGGAGCTATTTATTTCTATTTATTTTTCATTATTATCTGAATAGCAGAAAATATTCCAGCATCAGTTTGGTTCAGGTTTTTGATGTGGGTGAGCCATGCAGACAGGAATTTAGTATGTGAAATTATGATATACTTGTAAAGATTAACTTACAACTTTGATGCATTTTTATCTGGGAATTCGAATGTGTTAAATAAAAGGTCAGGCTTAACATTATTACATGTGTGCCCTAGGTCAGAAATTAGTCATCTCATCCAATAATAAAGAAGTGAATAAAGGGATTTAACTTGTGGTTTTTGCAGAACAAAATGAAGAATTTCAATTATTTTCTGCTTTGCTTTTATAAAGCTGGAAAATTCATACATTGCAAAGTGCGTGCTGGCATGGTTTCTAATTTTGCTCTAGCTATTCTCTGGCTTTTCAGTATGGTTGAGAAAAGAATTTGACCTCTTAATGAAATATGTTATCCTGAATATAAGAAAGTGAGTAAGAGCAGAGGAGATGTGAAAAAGTTGTTCAGATATGTGGAAGCCTGTGTCTGTGTGCGGCGTCTGAATGAAGAATGTGTTTACATCTGGGCTGAGTGTGTTCGTGTGACGGAGTGCTCGACAGTGAATCCACAGAATCTGTCCTTTTACACCTGCTGTCATATGCATTGGTTAAACATTTTGCAAGCTGATCTCGATCCCCTAAAAACCCACATACAGCATGAAAACAGCCACACTATCCACCAGGGATAACGGTCCAGTTATACAAAATGAAATGACACAACTTTGTGTCAGTGTTATGATACAGTATGTAAAGGCAGTAAGTCTTCAGAACTGTAATGAAGTGACGTCATTGGAAATAAACATTAACTCATATGCATTCCATAGTTACCCAACACAAGAGTGAGCAAGTGGCACAGAAAGCAAAAAGGATGCCACAACAATTGGGGATGTAAGCAAAGGGAAAATCATAACAAAAGCCCTTTGCGCCATTTTATTGACTGCTCATCCTATTCAGGACTCTAGCTATCAAACCTACCTGGCCCTATGTGAAAAAGTAATTGCCCACCCCGTTACATCATGGATTAACTGATTAACCACATTTTTTGGAAAGCTGAGTTCAATTTCACTAGCCACACCCAGGCCTGATTACTGCCAGACCTGCTGAATCAAGAAATCACTTAAATAGCATCTGACAGACAAAATAAAGTAGGCTAAATAGAAATAACGTGAAATTATCTTTGGAGGTTGAGGTGCATCTTTTTCTTCTCGTACCATGCAGACAAAAAGTAGACACATATTTGAAAACAAAGCATCTTTAAGAAAGCATATCTGTGTTTCTTTTAGTGCATCTGTTCTCTTTATCAATCCTGTATTTACTTGCTTGTTAGCAATTGTCCACCAACCCATGCTGTGTAATTTAATGATGTCTGTTTCTAAATTAGGAAAAAAATAGCAGAAGGGAGAACTTATGCAGAGGTGAAAGAAAGCTTAGATAGCGTATCTGTTTTTGTCAGAATATCTTTTTAACTTGGTACAGTTGCAGAGCTATGGACCCTTGACCCCTACAATAAGCGTATCCACATTCATTTGTCTTCTTAGTTGGACTGTGGGTCAGCTTGCCCCATTAGATGGAAAGGTCATCTTGCTGGATAACAATGGTCCCATCTGTAGGGCCTTGTCCGTTTCTACATGGATTGATTAGTTAAAAAATGATGTGGCACACATGACCTATGCTGGAAATTTTAAGCTTGACCACATTCTGTTTTAATTTTCCATCTTCCTGCCTCTGTCCATGTGAATACTATATATATGCCTGAAGTTACGTTGACTTGTGAGTGCATACTGTCAGGTAGTCGGCATCATCTGAGGCATTCGCTGGTCTTTCACTAGACAGCATGAAACTCTGAAATGCAAGATTTTTGGTTTGGATAACCAGTAAGACAAAAAAAAAAAAAAAAAAAAACAGAGGACAAATAGGAGGAATGACAACTAAAGTGACAGTAAGGCTCACAAAAAACATTTTTTTTAATCTAAGATGACTTTTGATATGAGTAGGTGTGTTTCAGGGCATCAAATGCTAAATGTGGCTTTAAGTTTATGAATGTGGAACTCTTTCTTCATCTTTAAACAATTGGTTGTGAAGGCCTTTTTTGAGAGCTATAAATTGAGTGGAGTTTTTGTAGGACAGGCAAATACAAGCATTATGCTTCATCCTATACCATTTCAGTCATTACCATCATATATTAATTAGCATTTTGTGTTGTCTAGAATGTAAATATTTATTATTGTGAAAATCAGTGTATGTTTCTATGTTGTGTCTGATGACTGAATAAACTACTACTACTATGACTATAAATTATAGAATCTTAAGGGACTTTACACCTAACCCATGTGGTTTGGACTTTATGACTTTTTAGCTTGATTCGGACCAAAATTTTAGGTGTGAATCCTCCTCTGAGTCACTGAGCTTAAATTTGGTTCAGCTTAAATTTGGTGGTTTCGATCTGGATCAAACTGGGTCCTTTTTGTTTGGAGTGTGAAAGCAATTTTCAGAAAGGTTTGGACATTTTGACCAAGGACAGGACGTTAGTCAGTCAATAAAAGGGAAATTGATAATAGTCTAGCTTCACAAAACTAGTTTATTGACTAATAT
The DNA here is from genome assembly GCA_020510985.1 of Pholidichthys leucotaenia. Classification (NCBI taxonomy): domain Eukaryota; kingdom Metazoa; phylum Chordata; class Actinopteri; order Cichliformes; family Pholidichthyidae; genus Pholidichthys; species Pholidichthys leucotaenia. The sequence goes on along the minus strand of CM035840.1, from coordinate 325,292,146 downwards.
GATGGAGCATGACCCACAAAACAGAACAGATCAGATGGCTTGCAGAACTCCTAGGACCACTGGGTGAAAATGTAAGGCAGTTCAGGTGGCCTACAAGAGTCCCAGGACCACCAGATCACTCATTGGAATAAGTCGGGTGGGCTCCCAGAATTCCTGAGCCACCCAAGCAGACAGCGTAGTCCGTCAGGTGGTCTCCCAGTATACCTGAGCCATCGGGCTGCGGGGCATGATGTGCCCCCTCCTGGAGGTGGCAGCTGGAACTCCTACCTTTCGTGGACCACAGCGACTGAGGCGTGGAAACCCGATGACAAAGATGACTGACCAGTGAGGAAACCAGATGAAGAACATGACTGATCAGCGGGAAAACCAGATGAAGAGGATGGCTGACCAGCGAGGAAACCAGGTGAAGAAGATGACTGATCAGTGGGGAAACCAAATGAAGAAAATGGCCGATCAGTGAGGAAACCAGACAGCGAAGACAGATGACCATCGGCGACCTCAGGCGAAGACTGACGACCATCGGCGACCTCAGGCGAAGACTGACGACCATCGGTGACCTCAGGCGAAGACAGATGACCATCGGCGACCTCAGGTGAAGGCTGATGACCATCGTGACCTCAGGCGGCGACCAATGACCCTCGGCGACCTCAGGTGAGGATGAACAACCAACCATCGGCAACCTCAGGCGAGGACGAACGACCATCGGCAACCTCAGGAGAAGACGAACGACCATTGGCGACCTCAGGCGAGGACAAACGACCATCGGCGACCTCAGGCGAAGGTTGATGACCATCGGCGACATCAGGCAAAGGTTGATGACCATCGGCGACCTCAGGCAAAGGTTGATGACCATCGGCGACCTCAGGTGGAAATTCATGACCATTGGTGGAAAACGAGATGAGGACTTAGACAGGGAAGAAGAAACAAACACCGGGTTACTATCACCGGTAGCACTGGAGCCCGGCAAGGAAAGCTCAGGAGCAGATGGCAGCTGCAACTGGCTCTCCCCGCCAAGAGCAAAGCAAGACCTCTCTAATACTGACATTGTGAAGACAAAAAAGAGGACTTGCTTGAACTCGAGTTCCACCGCCGTCCAGGACTCCAGCGACTCAGGCTGGGGCGTCTCAAATCCATCCGTCTGGGAATCCATTCCCGACACGGCCACCTCGGACGGGGAGGAAGAGATAGACACTGGATCAGTGTTACTGGCAGCAGTGGAGTCTGGCGAGGAAAACTCAGTAGCAGATGGCAGCTTCCACTGGTTCTCCCCTCCACCAGCAAGACAAGATCACTCTAAAACTGACAATGTGGAGACAGAAAAGGGTACTTTCCTTGACTTGAGCTCCACCGCTGTCCAGGACTGTGGCGACTCTGCTGCGGCAGCCCAAGCAGCAGGCATGATGGCGGATGAAGCTGGTGGAATCCCAGACATGGTGGCTGATGCTAGTGGAACTCCAGATGTGGTGGCCAATGCTGGCGGATCCTCAGATGTGGTGGCTGAAGCAGATGGAACCACAGACATGGCAGCTAACGCTGGCGGAACCCCAGATGAGGTGACTGATGCTGGTGGATCTCCAGACGTGGTGGCTGATGCTGGCAGACCCCCAGATGTGACAGCTGAAGCAGGTGGAACCCCAGACGGAGTGGCTGATGCTGGTGGACCTCCAGACGTGGTGGCAGAAGCTGAGAATCGTCTCACCGATGGCGCCAGGTCCTGCAATGTCGAAACCAGGGAACATTCTTATCAGCTCAAGTTTTGGGACACAGGGGGCGCTCCTTTCCGTCCTGGATGTGGCTGTGGAATCGGAATACAACTCTCTGGAACTACAGGCCTCTCCATTGTTTGGTGGCTCCCTCCCAGGACTGGCGGACACACAGGAAAAGCAGAGGGGGACACGGGAGAAGCAGGTGAGGATAAGGGAATAGTGGCAGCAGCAGGTGGTGAGTACTCAGCCAGAGTAGATAGTTGCTGCTGAGCCCCCCTCCCCCACCACCACCACCACCGGGAATAAGGCAAGACAATTCATTCTTAGGTGTTAAAAACGAAAAGATGCTTGCCTTGGTTCCCGGGGTGTGATGGTTGCTGCTGCTGTGGGTTCAGACAAAGCCCTTCCAGGGACTGCAGAGGTCATCTGGCGAGGAGGCAAAGACACATGCTCATGGTGAGGTGGGTGAGACGCCAGAGTCGAGGGACGCTTATTTGTCGACTCAGACCTCGGCAAAGATGGTGTTCCTGACCTCAACTTGTGGAGTGACTGTGGGGCTGGCCGGGCGGGGACTGAAGCTGAAGATTGGCGAGGGATTGATGGTACCGAGGCCAGGGGATGCTTCCTCATCAGCACAAACCTCAGCTTGTTGGTGGGACTCCTCACCATCCCGCGATTTTCCCGCTGCAGGTCTGCCACCAGGGTAATCCTCTCCACCCCCTCAGCATGCTCCGCGAACCCAAGATAGCAGTGAGCAGCTGCCGCCGCGAGACCCAAGTACCAAAGAGTGGATTTTTGGGTGGGAAACATGCGAGCAGAAGAAGTAAGTCCATCAATTTCCATTAATGCACGGCAAAACTCCTACCCCAGGCTCATCGGGTACCAGCGTCCACCTGCTGATTCTGTGTTAGCTGGCATCTCAGCAAAAATGGACTTTAACAAAAAATATAAAGGAGGGAAAAGAAAAAAAGGCAAACTCAATCCACTGGGTCCACACTGGCAGCGTCCTTCTGTCATAAATGCCCGGCAGGGGCGGAACGAAAACCCAAACGCTGGAGCTGTGTTTCCAGGAGTTTAATTAAACCACAAAATATAACAAAGGAACAAAAACTTACAAGACTTGAGGCAAAGGCAGGATATGAGTAGGTAGAATAGTCAATGGCTAAGGCGTATGGAAATGCTGGAAATAAACTAAGTAGTGTGGGACACATGCAGACTTACAAAGAGATGCACGGTGAGGGGAACCGTGCTCTGCATCATGACAGTAGGTGCCGTCATGTAAAGCTGTTTAGTTCACTTGAAAAAGGAGCAGTGCGAAACCAAATCTAACCGGCCCAAATGTAGACAATGTAACAAAAACATGAACCTTGGTGTGGTCTGTCAGGTGTGACAATGCCCTTAAATACAGACTAAACATCAATGACTCAAATATGGCTGGTCAAAACTACTTCATCTTTCTCTGGTTGTAGGTTCCTTTATTTCCAATGTAAATTTCACCTCCAAAAATTTCTAATGTGCATCTACGCTACATTAGAAAAAAGTTTTTCTTCTGTCTTCAATATCTCAGTAACACCGTACAGTCAATGTTGCACAGGAGTAAAGCATCTCATGCATGTATTCATATATTCCGAATGACACAAACTCTTTTGCTTGTAATCATTGTTGTAGATTTCACTTTCAGCAGCTTCTCTGTTGAATGTTTTTATAGCCACCTGCCAAAACTAGACCCTTAACTCTTCTTCTGAACAGTTCTTCTGGCAGTCTGAGCCAAAGTGCAGCAGTGGGTTGAATGACAACAAAAAGAGGACCTCGAACTGCTTCCCCGGCACCACTCAGACACTGTTAGTAATGCTGGTGAATGATGGGAGCTGTTATCCAAGCATTACATCAGGGTAGAGTAGATGTCCGTCTTTAACTTTATTTAATAGTAAGCTATAACAAAGCTTGGATGGAGGCAGTAATGCAGCCCTGCAGACACTCTCTGTTGCCTACCAGATGTCTTAATGTGCTGCTGGTGTTCCTGATGTAACCAATGTTGATTTTATTGCCGAGCTCTTTCTCTTCAAGTCAGTACAGGCAGAGCATCTCCCTGCAGAGCAGTAAAGGAGCTCTGAAAAAGAATAAAGGGCAGCCAAAGGAGCTGTTGCAGCTCTTTTTCTTCTTTTCTTTTGAAAATCAGGATAAATGCGCACGCTCTCGCCTGAAATCTTTTCTTAATGTTCACATTATTAAAGCTGTAAAAATGGATTCATCTAGTAGAACCTAAAAAACAACTTTCTGACACATATAGCAAGTAATATACACATTCAATTTTTTTCTTTTATTCAAAACTTTTAGAAGGAATCAATGCTTTGGTTGATTACCCTGATTTTAGGGATAAACTGAAAAAGATAATGTAAACAAGGGGTCCTTATGGTGAAAATGCACCAGGTGGATCTAATTTTCCACTCATTTTCAATATATTATCAGGGGTTATCCATAGTTTTGTGCATTTAACGAAAATTATATATTCCCATTGTAGTGCTGTTAGGTGATTAGAATTTTTAACCATGATTAATCATATGATGTCCATAGTTAACACTTGATTAATCACACTTTAATTTTCTAACTCTTGCAATGTAAATGTGAAGCTGAACTTGACATATAAATGCCCTTTTCTCTTTCAGTTTTGGCTCTTGCTGGCTTTTTTTCCCCAGCTTGCTGTCCGTGCGTGCTGCATTGCTGTCTGATTTCCTGAACTGCGGTGTGGGCAGAGGGCCTTAAGTGTGGAAAGCCATTAGGGTCAAAAACACATGCTCACATACACACTAATCGTGTGTCAAAAAAAAAAAATAGCAGTGTCAGACAGGGTAATGGATTAAGTTATCCCACTGGACTGTTTAAAAGATGATGGCATACAATTTATTTTGCCACTGATAGACCAGCCCAAAATGAAAATAGTTTCATTATGACCAAAGTAAAAAATTTTAACTCCTCCAACCTAATTTCTTAATACGAATATTAAGTTGATATTAATTTCTTATGTCTAAGGCTAGAGACACATAAACCAACGACCGACAATCTGGCAAGTTCGAGGTGTCGTGAACCTTGTTTGCTTAGAGTGTCCTGCATCATCAGCACGAAACAACCCTCATCTGCACTGTTTTTTGGCTGATTGAACACGATAAATCAGTGTCGGACTTGTCATTGAAACAGAGCACTCTGATTAGCTGTTGAGCCTAGTGAAAGAGTGAACGCAGGCAGAGAACATATGCTGTTTGCCATAGGCTGTAATCTCGGTGTGTGCAGGTGGGACTTTTTTTTTTACGCCAACAAACCCGAAAAAAGGAGACGTTGTTCATTGGATTTTGTCAGGGTTGTCAGCTTGGTGTGTCTCGAGCCACCGAAGGTGTCTGGATCCAGATGAGGAATCCAACTCAGTTTGTTAAATGAACTTGCTTTCAGACATTGATGTATTTAGAAGTATGCAAACACAAAAATCTCCAACCAGCATGTCCATGTGGGCCCCACTTTATGTTAAGTCTGGGCTGTCTTATGGGTCCCAAGTGGGGTTTGTCTAGTTTTCATGTTCTGTGTTTCCCACATGGACTCAACTGCATTAAACCCTTGTGTGGCCCAGGTGGGGTTTACCTGGGTGAGCAGATTACCTGCTTATCTCTGCCACAGGTAAAGTCCATGTGGGCAAAGACAGATGGGACCAGCATGGAAACTGCGAACAAACCCACAGATTTAACCTAGTAGGCCCCACATGGACATGCTGGCTGGGATCAGTAAAGATTTCTTTGCAAAAACTTTGAAACTAAGGGCACAGAACAGGGTAGTATACTAAGGTGGGACTTTGAGCTTTTGAACTCTGCAGAAGATCCAGTCCTTGTCTAAACTGGACGTTTTGGTTCAGTTTCTGCTATGAGATTTTATACAGGACCCCAAAAACCCAAACCGGATACTGAATAAACAGCAGTGGATTGAAGAAATCCAAAATTACTGTTTTCACAAATGAATTACAACAATTGTGCAGCTGTGTATAAACTGTACACTGAAAAAAAAAAATTGTCTCGACTTAAAAAAGTTAGTGTTGAGGCTGCCTTAAAAATTTAAGTTGACTGAACTTGAGAAGATAAGTGGTAAACTTTAAAACAAATAAACTCAAGTTCAGTCAATGTAGAAATACCTATTATTTTTTTTACAGTGTGTGCATAAAAATACATATTTTTTTAAAAGAAGAAGGAAAAATACAGTGAGAACTAGAAAAGCACTCGGAGTGCGCAGACCTCCGCCAAGCGGCACAGTTCCCCCATACAGTGTTTGTGTGTACGTTTTCAGATTCCTTGACCATGCAAACATATGACTTGAATTCACAATGATAGGATTAGTGGTTCAGTAGTTATTGACGAAAATGGCATTTTGTGTAATGGCGGTTTTCTTCTGGACGGTGATCCGGATCACCACCAAAATGTAATCATCTGTAGGATACCCCATTTCTGACAATCTGTGAAAATTTCATAAAAATCCGTCCATAACTTTTTGAGTTATCTTGCTAACAAACAAACAAACAGACAGACAGACAGACAAACAGACAGACAAACCAACGCCGATGAAAACATAACCTCCTTGGCGGAAGTAAAAATGACCCAGGAAATTACCTGAATGATCTTTAAATATTGCCGTTGTCACCAGAGTACATGACATCCTTTCATGACGCGTGGTCCCAAAATTCATTTGCTTCCTAGAGTGGTTCAGCGCCGTGAGCTCTGACTGGGTGAGCTCGGTCCCATACCCAGCGGCTTGATGCCTCATTATTCACAACCGACTCCATTCATCCCACTGAACAGAAACACTCAAATTGTTTGTTTCTCTGTGTATGTGTGAAGAGTGCTTGAGAGGAAGGCAGAAAAAGGAGAGTTGAGAGAAGTGGTTTCTTACAGAGATGTGAAAGGGATTGCTGCTTTATCACAAAGCTGTGAGACTGATTTGCCCTCGTATTTGTTTGCCTGTTTTTTTAGATGATTTTTCTAATTTTCTAAAAAAAAAAACAGGTGTATGTACAGTGTGCTGTGGGAGCAGTGGCCTGTGGTAGAGCATCTACCTTACACTTCAGAGACTTTAGGCTCAAGCCCTGACTGGGTCATGTCAAAAACCATGTAAAAAATTACTTTCTGCCTTCTAGCTTGGTGGTCTGTATGAACACATTAGGAGTGAGCTACCAGAAGACTCGTGCCTCTAGTGTAGCCTCTTCTAATTTCTGTTGCCGTGTGGTCTGAGGCCATGGAAACAGAGATGGGTGCTGCCTGATGCATCGTGTCAGTGCAGGAAGGACTTAATTTAACATTTGTTATAAGTTGCAGCAGTGACCGTTAATTAGGCTTCCTGGTACATTTGATTTAAAGGTGCTTTGTAGAACTGTTGAGAAAATTGCAACTTCAAACACCAGTCCCTCTCTGAAATGAATGAATTGGACTGCAGTTTACATGGTGACCACTGGGGGTGCAATGGTGCAGGTGGTTCAGGTTTCAGTTTCTCTTCCAGTTTATTTATTTATTTATTTTGTATTGTATTGTAAGGTGTTTTAATTCCAAAACTATTCATTTGTTATATTTAAAAACTAAAAACTTTTCCACACATGCATACCTGGTGTACTGTATGAGATAAATATATATATATATATATATATATATATATATATATATATAAATCTGCAACTGGCTGTTTTTTTTGGTGGCAGTGTTCATTGCCTGCTCCACTGTTCTGCTACTGGATGATGGTGGAACAGTGCGTGGTCTTGCTGGAAGTGTCCTTTTTCAGTAGTTGACCCATGTGAGACAGTGTTGCAGAGAGTTACACTTTTGTTAACATTTTTTTCTTCTTTGCCATTGTAGTGGATACTGAAGCCAAAATGGCCCTGTGCAATATAGTTAAATGCTGGTGGCCCTTCCAGCACCGCTGCTGTCATGGTGAAATGACACCTGAGACTGGTAGGCAGAACGTTGAGAGCATCCTGGCATCAGCGCATGGTGATAAGATATTTTGTGGGGAGACATTCCTTCGCGGGGTGCCTGTCTGTGTCTGAGTGAAGCTCACTGCAGACTAAGCACACATGAACTGAGTAATTTTGGGGAGAAAAATAATACATGAAAACTACCAATTATGACAAAACAAAAATGGTGTGGTTTACAAGTACATATTCAACTGATTTTTCTGTACTAATCAGTTCGGTTTTGTACTGAAATCTGTGGCACCCCAAAAACAGGTTTCCAATAGTTCCATCCTATACATCTCAAACAATAAACCAGCTTTTACTAGTAAATCCACAATACATAGCTCACCATCCTCACAACCAGCCATTTGTTGGAAGGGAATACTATCGACTAGAAGACTGCTATGATTAATTATCAGGCTCATTAACCTGACAGCTCTGCACAAAAAAACATTTACACTGCTGCATCTTTTCTTGATTTTCAAATGGAAATCAACTTTCATCAGTCTAGAAAGCAGGAAAAAGTCACATACTGTATGTATACTTCTGTCCATAACCTCTTTTGACCCCTAATAATTTTTAAAATGAATTCTTGCTAGGGCCAAATTAGATATCGGTGTGTTTCAAAACACCATTTGTAGGGAGGCTTTGGAACCACTGATCCTATCAACAATAGGTTAACTTTGTGTTTGTGATTGTCACAGTAGCCTCGGTAGTGGCTTGCACTGATCTTTATCACAGATGACCTCTTGCACGCCTCACCATTTCAGCTCAAATGAAAATCCATTCACACCAGTGGCGATGGAAATCGAATGGAAAGGAAAGCAAGAGAACAGCTGAAAGCGGGGGAAACAGATTTCAGATGTGTCTGGGCAAAACAGAAGATATACAGTAGAATGAGGGCAAATTAAAGAGGAAAGAGGAAAGGCAAAGGTGACTGTTTGAGAGATAAGGATGATGGAGAGAAGACAAAGAGGAATGGGTAGATGCTCCAGCTGACCAGTGCACTTTCCCGGACTTCCGCTCCATGTGACAGGATAATCATCACCTACTGAAATCCACCTGTGCTATCACATGGACAGAGAGGGAGAGTCTGAGAGGAGTCACATCAGCTGAAGGAGAGACTTTGTTGACCCTGGAAAGAAGGGAGGCAGAGCGAGAGAGACAAGGGAAACATTCCTCGAGCTTGAACATCACTCTGCGTCCCGCCTGCAAACTGCCCGGGTGTTTACCTTAGGTTGTGAGGTTGGTGAGAACTCATCCGTTTATCCTGGCAGGGCTGTCTGGCCAGTCAATAATGGCAGGCTGAGGTGGCACCAATAGGACCTGGGGGCCTGACTCCATGGAAAAACACTCGGACAGCTTTAAATCACAGCATGTTGTTGTGTTTATGTACTGAACTTTAGCTTACATAGAAAGGCTGCAGCAGGCAAAAGGAAATAAATTCAATATACCGGTTAACATGTTAGGTATGTTGGCTGTAGGGGTGGCATAATATATGATGTTGTTATTTATAGTGATTAAAAAACCCTTGCAATTAATTTATCGCTACTAATTTATTTTATTGATATAATCAATTATCATGGTGATTGCCAGAATCTTCATATTATTGAGCTCAGAAAGTAATAATAATAATAAGTAATAAGTTTATTTATAGAGCACCTTTCACAGACAGAGTCACAAAGTGCTTAACATGGTAAAAAACAAAATAAAAACACAGGCACATAAAACAGTAAAAAAAAACAAAGTAGACAGTAAAAGCACATAAAAATACAATCAGCACATAGTTAATTAAAAAGCCAGGCTAAAAAGGTGGGTCCTTAGTTGCTTCTTAAAAACACCAATGGAAGGTGCAGATCTAAGTTCAAAAGGCAAGGAGTTCCACAGTCTGGGAGCAACAGCAGCAAAGGCTCTATCGCCTTTGGTTCTGAGCCTAGTACTAGGGACTACCAATAGATTCTGATGAGAAGACCTGAGAGACCTGCTGGGCTGGTGTAGAGAGAGCAGGTCACTAATATAAAAAGGCGCCTCTTCATGAATGGCTTTGTCTGTAAGAACAAGAACTTTAAAATCAATTCTATAATTTACAGGAAGCCAATGCAAGGAGGCCAAAACAGGAGTGATATGACAGAATCTACTGGACCTAGTTAGTAATCTTGCAGCAGCGTTCTGGACTAACTCTAGGCGGTGTAAAGAGGATTTGCTAAGACATGTAAAAAGAGCATTACAGTAGTCCAAACGTGAAGAAACAAAGGCATGAATAATGATTTCTAACTGAGTGTAGGAAACCAATGACCTAATTTTGGATATATTCCTAAGGTTGAAAAAAAACTCCGGGTCAGAGATTTGACATGTTGATCAAAACTCATCGATTGATCAAAAATGACATCAAGATTTTTTAGATTAGACCATACGTTAGAGTTTAATGAATCAATGCTATTAACCAACTTAGGAATTAGATTATCAGGTGCTACAATAAGGACTTCAGTTTTATCAGCATTAAGTTACAAAAAGTTACTAGACGTCCAGTCCTTAATTGCAGACAGACAATCATGAATAATTTTTAAATTGTCAACATGGTCAGGCTTAAAAGAGAAAAGTAGCTGTAAATCGTCAGCGTAGCAGTGATAAGACACACCTTTAAATTTGCTGATAATAGAACCAAGTGGCAGCATATATAGGGCAAATAAAAGTGGACCCAGAATAGAACCCTGAGGCACCCCACAGGTTAAAGGAGCAGAGTCAGATGAATAAGAGCCAACAACCACGGAAAAACTCCTACCAGAAAGGTAGGAGAAAAACCAATCCAGAGCTTTTCCAGAAATACCTACCCAATCTCTAAGCCTTTGTAACAAAATAAAATGATCAATAGTATCAAATGCTGCAGTAAGATCTAATAACACTAAAACAGAGCATTTGCCAGAGTCTGATGACATTAAAATATCATTTGACACCCTGAGAAGAGCGGTCTCTGTTGAGTGTTTCTGAAGCTGAAAGCTGTTCTCCTGGCCTGCTGAAGTACAATCCTGGCTTCCCCTTGTATTCTGAACTACAGGGGAGCCTGTTTTTAATCAAGTCTTCCAAAGTTATTAACCTGTTACTCAATCACTGTCATGGCTAAACAAGAGATTTTTTTACATCTTGTAAATGCAACTTTAAAAGTGCACATTGAAATTCAGTCAGTTTGCTGCAGGCAAACAAAATTTAAATATTTGTTGCAATATTTCAGCTTTTATCCCTCAGCATCTAAAAGACTAATGGGGTATTGAAATATGATGGGTATTTATTGAATGCCAGCTCTGATGTGCTTACCCTGCAGGATCATGAGGTGAGACAGACACTGAGAGCAGTTCACCTGAGAAAGGCTACTGGTCCTGAAGGAGTGCCAGGAAAGGTGCTCAGAGCATGTGCAGATCAGCTATGCTCTGTTTTGACTGACATTTTTAATTTGTCTCTTAAGGCAGCCTTTGTTCCACAGCGTTTAAAATCTGCAGTCATTATTCCTGTGCCTAAAAAAAACATATTATCAGCAGTCTGAATGACTATCGACCAGTAGCATTAACACCCATTGTTATGAAGTGCTTTGAGAAAATGGTATTGAAACATCTTTTGCCTAGTCTCCCCCCAGACTTTGATCGGTTCCAGTTTGCCTACAGGCGGAGAGATCCACTGAAGATGCTATTGCTATAGCTCTCCACCCGGCATTCAGCCATTTAGAAGACAAGGGGAGCTATGTAAGAATGTTTGTGGACTATAGCTCGGCATTTAATACAATTATTCCCAACATTATCATTACTAAATTGCTTCAGCTTGGTCTGCCTACTCACACTTGCAGCTGGATTAAGGACTTCCTAGCAAACTGAACACAGACTGTTCGACTCGGACCCCATTCCTCCTCTACAGTCATGCTTAACACAGGCTTGCTACAGGGCTGTGTGTTGAGCCCTACTTTGTATTCATTGTACACATATGACTGCATACCTGTTCATCCCACAAACATTATAGTGAAGTCTGCAGATGACACAACAGTAGTGGGGCGCATATCAGGAGGAGATGAGTCTGCATACAGAGATGAGGTCCAGAAACTGGTGAGATGGTGCTTAGATAATAATCTGCTATTGAATACAAAAACCCCCCAAAAGAACTCATTATTGATTTTAGGAAGCATAGCAGTGAGCCGCCTCCTCTATATATAGACAAGGAGTGTGTGGAGAGGGTTTTAAGTTTCTGGGTGTTCATATTTCTCACATCCTTTCCTGGGCAGTTAACACCATAGCTACGATAAAGAAGGCTCAACAACGTGTACACTTTTTGAGGCTCCTCAAGAAGAATGGCCTGAATGCGCAGTTGCTGGTTTTATTTTATCGCTCTGCTATTGAGAGCATTTTGTCATATGGCATCACGGTTTGGTATGAGGGCTGTTCAGCCGCAGACCGCAAAGCCTTCCAGAGAGTGATCGAGACTGCACAAAAAAATCACTGGCTGTTCTCTCCCTTCTCTGAAAGAGATTTCCAGGTCTCGGTACCTCAACAGAGCTACTGCCATTATTAAGGACTGCACTCATCCAGGTCATGATTTCTTTCACTTGCTCCCCTCAGGAAATCGGTACAGATCCCATAAAACCTGGACTACCAGGTTTAATCATAGTTTTTTTCCAGCAGCAGTACGTATTTTGAACGGATTTATGTAACACGTACAGACTGCTGATGTTATTTTAGGTTATTTTGTGGCAATAACCCTGTGTGTATAAGCTGGTCTTATTTATTTATCGCTCAGTATGTTTTTATTATTACTATGTACATATTGTATTTAACTTTTTAGGTATTGTTTTAAGCATTATTTATTGTTGTAATTATGAGAATGTTAAATACATGAGTGAAGTGTGAGTGTGAGTTTGTTTTAGGGAGCAGTATCTCAGTTTTGTTGTATTGTTTTTCAGCAGTGGAATGACAATAAAGGCACTTTGACTTTGACTTTGACTTTGTATTGTCATCAGCCCATTGGGCGGATGGGCATCGACACCTACCTTGTGAACATAATAACTAGAGAAAGAGGAAGATTTTCTATTGCTCTTGTAAAATGACAACTCAAAAAGGAAATGGGGATGGCTTTTGATAGGCAGGTGGAACAATGAAGATGCAAGGAGCAGAGGTAGTGAAGGTAGATGAGTTTAAATATCTGGGGTCAACCATCCAAAGCAATAGAAAATGCACAAGAGATATGAAGAAGAGAGTGCAGGCAGGCTGGAGTGGGTGAAGATAAATGTCAGGGGTGATTTGTGACAGAAGGGTAGCAGCTAGAGTGAAAGGGAAGATTTACAAGATGGTAGTGAGACCTGCTATGGTTTGGAGATGGTGGCATTGACAAAAAAACAGGAAGCATAGCTGGAGGTGGCAGAGTTGAAGATGTTAAGATTCTCATTGGGAGTGACTAGAAGGGACAGGATTAGAAATGAGTATATTAGAGGGACAGCTGAGGTTGAGCGGTTTGGAGACACAGTAAGAGAGGCAAGGCTGAGATGGTTTGGACATGTGTAGAGGAGGGATAGTGGATATGTAGGACAAAGGATGTTGATGATGAAGCTTCCAGGCAGGAGGAAAAGAGAGAGTCCTCAGAGGAGATTCATGGATGTAGTGAGGGAGGACATTGAGAGGGTTGGTGTTACAGAGGACGATACAAGGGATAGGGTGAGATGGAGGCAGATGATCCGCTGTGGCGACCCCTAAAGGGAGCAGCTTAAAGAAGAAGAAGTTGGATGACAAATCTTAGACAAGTTCAAATTTGGGTCAGTTTTCCCCTAGATCTTGTAAAGGTGATAACTTGAGAAGGAGATGTTGTAGACTTTTCAAGTTGATACCATAGCTGTATCCATGAAAAATCTGGGCCAATTTTGATTTTCGGTGCCTTTGCACAAAAATTCAGCCAGCCAGTGCTCTTAATGCCAGCCTGCTGAGGGGTATCACTGGTATTTGGCAGTATTTTTTCTTCTGTTTTAGGGACTACAATCACACTCTCTTATTGTATGATTTAGCTCTTGCTAACCAACTAGCTCTAATCTGTCTTATCATACTGTAGGCCAGGTCATCATAATGTTCTTTTTTTTTTTTTTTGCTTGTCGATTGACGCAAACTCCAACCCGGCTGATATAACTGGTTAATTTGTTGCTGTGCATAGCTCACGGAGCATGCAGAGCAACAAATACTGAAGCTAACTGCAAATAACAGAATGGACTAGAATGGACTTTGTGCAAAAAGTGGTTAAATTACTATTAGGGCAGCTGGCTTTATTCTGTACACATTATTGTCATATGTAGAATTTGTGCATTTTAAACAAATGAAAGCATGCAGTATGAGCGACCCAGCTCCAGTACTGCAGGAAATGGTATTTATTAATCCCTGTAGATTAGTGTATTCCCTATCCTAAGAATTACAGTAGAAGCGGGCAGCCAAAACAGAGTGCATGGGTCAACTGTACGGCAAATCTCAGTTGGCAACCAGTTCGTTGTGGGAAGACCAAAGTCCAGACAAGAGGTGAGAGCCAAACACAGAGCCAGTGTGTTACTTAATCTCAATAAAGCATTAGGTGTGGTAATGGTTCACTTGGTTTCTCCAGTGAGCCCTCGATTCCCCAACACATTCCTGTCTGCATGCTGCACATTAACCGGACTGGGCCGCTCTGTGGGAGTGAATCCTTTTAAGAGCGCCAATCTGAGATGATTTAGAAGAACATGGTTCCCATCCCATAGTCTTCCCTGGGAAAACAGGTTGTCATCTGTTGATATATAGACATCTGGTGAATTAAACTTTTGATTTAAGACTGGGATATGCTTGACCTGGAGGACAGTTGACTTATAAATTATAAACAGTTAGCTTTTTTTTTTCCCAATAAAATCATTAGCAGTGAGAAACAGCAAGGAGGAAACATTCTCCTGACAGGGGTAGCATATGGTGAGGTAGTATGTGGATTTAATGTTGTTTATGTATGGATATTTAAAGAGTGCTGTGAGATGTTTAAAAAGCAGCAGAGGCAGTGAAAAATAAAAAGTCAGACTTTAACAGTAGCTGTCACCATTTCACTGCGCTAAAAGAAGGAAGAATGGAGCATGAATAATGAGACATTTTAGGTGCTGGTGTATTGATGAAGCATTCAGTCAATTCATCAGTTATCTTAACTGCCTACCTTTATGTTTGGTGTATGGACGTGTGGCGTGGCTATTTCCTTGAATTCACTACTGTTGATATGTTTAACTGAACATAGCACTTCATCTCCTGACACTTCTACAGAACAACTGAACTTCCTGTTCTTTTACCTGATGTGGTTTTCCATTTATTCATTCACATTTATGTTTTTGGTCATGTTGTTGCACTTTTTCTGTTGAGACATGAGCTCTTGCTGGGGGACAAATTTCCTTTAACCCCAAATTTTCCACAGGATGTGTGAGAGAGCAAAATAATGATTTCCCCTCCATGCCTTCAACTACGTTGTTCAGGAACCCCTTAGCAATTAAGCCCGGGCCGTTGGATGTTCACTTCCAAGGGCAGCAGGAGTTGTAGAGGGGGTATAGCAAAACTACAGTTAAAGAAAACCGATTTAAGAAATTAGATTTGGTGCGTCTGATGCACTCTTTAACTGTTGTCTATCAGAAGGAATGTGGTACTTCTGAAGGACATGTGAAACCTTTTATAGGCCATACAAACTGTATTCTTAGCACAGAGTTAATAGTTTTGCCCTAAAGATCCTCTATCAGGTTTTTCAAATTTCTAAAATAGCTCATGATTAAATCGCCTTGGAGCTTTTGTGGGGGAGCTTTTGTCATTAGATTGGGCTAGAATGGATATTTAACATTTTTGTAAAAAAGAAGGTTGATTGTAAGTTTCGCAGCACAATTGCAGTGCAACATAAAATGATTGTAGGTTTAACATAAAAGTAAATATAAATAGTAATAAATAATAGCTTGTGTCTTCTTGTACAAGCTGTTATTTGGTCCTATTTAGTAGTAAATGGTGGTTTGTAATAAGAAATCTTAGCATTATATGCTACTATTTTGTCATGATACAAACAGCTGAAATGAGCTTTCTCTGTAGGGTGGCTGCTCTCACCGTTAGAGATAGGGCGAGCAGCTCAGTTTTCCAGGAGCAACTCAAAGTAGAGCCACTGCTCCTCTACATCAAAAGGAGCCAGGTGAGATGGTTTGGGCATCCCTCTCTGGGAGGAAACTCCCGGTCAGACCCAGGACACACTGGAGAAACGGTGTCTCCCAGGTAGCCTGGGAACGCCTTGGTATCCTCCTTGAAGACCTGTAGGAGGTGGCTGGGGAGAGGGAAGTCTGGGCTTCTCACCTTGGACTTTTGCCTCTGTGACTTGGACCCCCAGATAAGTGATAGAAGATGGATGCATGCATGCATGCATGCATAAATAATAGCATCTTTACTTACAGCAAACTCATATAAAACCATTAAAAGTTGTTGCTCAAAGATTCAGGATTTCTACAATGATAATTTCTAGACATTGACTCATTATCAAATTCTACCAATCATTTGGGAACTCTATATGCTAATCTAAAAATACTTCTCTTCCTTTCTCCCTCAGAATTAGTAAATGTACCTCTGGGGACTTCAGTAGTTGCAGTAACTTCTGTAGCGTACAATTGTTCAGATGATGATGATGGTGTTAAGGCAGACAATATGAGACCACACCTGTTACAGTTAACACATTTTTTTCATAGAATCCATCCATCCATCCATCCATCTTCTACCGTTTTTCCAGAGGTCCGGGTCGCGGAAGCAGCAGTTCAAGCAGAGAAGCCCAGACTTCCCTCTCCCCAGCCACCTGCTCCAGCTCTTCAGAGAGGATACCAAGGCATTCCCAGACCAGCTGGGAGACATAGTCTCTCCACCGAGTCCTGGGTCTGCCTTGGGGTCTCCTCCCAGTGGGACGTGCCTGAAACACCTCAAGTGGGAGGCGTCCAGGAGGCATCCTAATCAGATGTCCAAACCATTTCAACTGACTCCTTTCAATGTGGAGGAGCAGCGGTTCTACTCTGAGCCTCTCCCAGATGACTGAGCTCCTCACCCTATCTCTGAGGGTGAGTCCAGCAATCCTACGGAGAAAGCTCATTTCAGCCGCTTGTATCCGCGATCTTGTTCTTTCGGTCATTACCCAAAGCTCGTGACCATAGGTGAGAGTAGGAACGTAGATTGACTGGTAAATCGACAGCTTTGCTTTAGAACTAAGCTCCCTCTTCACCACAACAGACCGGTACAATGTCCGCATCACTGCAGATGCTGCTCCAATCCGTCTGTCAATCTCTTGCTCCATTTTCCCCTCACTCGTGAATAAGACCCCAAGATACTTAAACTCCTCCACTTGGGGCAGGAGCCTGTCCCCAACCCAGAGAGGACAATCCACCTTTTTACGGCTGAGGACCATGGACTCGGACTTGGAGGTGCTGATTCTCATCCCAGCTGCTTCACACTCAGCGGCAAACCGTCCCAGCAAGAGCTGTAGGTCATTGCTGGATGAAGCCAACAGGACAACATCATCTGCAAACAACAGAGATGAGATCCTGTGGTCACCAAGCATGGCACCCTCCATTCCCTGGCTGCGCCTAGAAATCCTGTCCATAAAAATTATGAACAGGATCGGTGACAAAGGGCAGCCCTAGCGGAGTCCATCTCTCACTGGGAATGAGTCCGACCAAGTGTTGGCAATACGAACCAAACTCTCACAACGGTTGTACAGAGACAGAATAGCTTGTAACAACAAGCCCAATACCCCATACTCCCGAAGCACTCCCCACAAAAAACCACGAGTGAAGCGGTCAAACGCCTTCTCCAAGTCCACAAAACACATGTAAACTGGTTGGGCAAACTTCCACGGACCCTCGAGAATTCTCAAGAGGGTAAAGAGCTGGTCCGATGTGCCACAGCCAGGACGAAAACCACATTGCTCCTCCTGAATCCGAGGTTCGACCAACGGCTGGATTCTCCTCTCCAGTACCTTGGCATAGACCTTCCCAGGGAGGCTGAGGAGTGTGATCCCTCTAAAGTTGGAGCACACCCTCCGGTCCCCTTTTTTGAAGAGAGGAACCACCACCCCGGTTTGCCATGCCAAAGGCACTGCCCCCGACCTCCACACAATGTTGCAGAGGTGTGTCAACCATGACAGCCCAACAACATCCAGGGCCTTGAGGTACTCAGGGCGAATATCGTCCACCCCCGGGGCCCGGCCACCAAGGAGATTTTTAGCCACCTTGGCGACCTCAGCCCCTGTGATAGGCGAGTCATCCCCCTCGTCCCCAAACCCTGCTTCCTCTGTGGAAGGCGTATCAGTAGGATTGAGGAGATCCTTGAAGTATTCCTTCCACCGCCCGACGATATCCCCAGTCGAAGTCAACAGTGCCCCATCCGCACCATACACAGTGTGGTCATCTCTTCTTCTCAGAATTAGTAAATGTACCTCTGGGGACTTCAGTAGTTGCAGTAACTTCTGTAGCGTACAATTGTTCAGATGATGATGATGGTGTTAAAGCAGACGATATGAGACCACACCTGTTACAGTTAACACATTTTTTTCATAGAATCAGCTAATAAAATTGTGACGTAGTTGGATAAAGGGTCAGTTGAGCTTGCCTCATTGTGTGCATTCTAAGTTATACAAGAAACTCAGTTCTATGAGGAACAGTTAGTTGGTGAATATGACTCTGTAAGTCTCACTTTCTTTATGTATAAAAAACTTTCATTTAAAAAAAAACAAAACTTTTTTAACCATGTTTGTGAACGTTAACATTTTTAGTGTTTCTGAACACAAAAAACGTAGTTGTTTTCCAGTTGCACCTCTCCTTATTTTCAAACTTTGCGTCTCTTTGAAAAGAACACAGTGCCTGATTAATGCACAAGTTTGCACACTGACTAAAGTCCTTTCTATAGGACCATTGATTGATGGTGCGTACGAGCACTATATCTGGTCGCTGATGTTTGCAATGAAGAGATAAATTACGACATCTCAGCATAAAAGGATCGAAGGATTGATACTTCCAACTACATTAGAATGTTGACCTGCTCTGGAGGCATAAATAATCCTGCTGGTGGGGTTAAATATCAGAGGGTGCAACAAAAGAGTTACTGTCGAGTAAAAGGCTCAACTGACCCTGGTTGAAGTATTTGAGCATGTTCATCCATAGAGGTCAAAGGGCAGAGTTGCATCCCAGTATCTTAGATTTGCATCGCTGCTTAAGCGTTTGATTGGGGCCCGGCAAGCGGTATTTCATTACAGACCCACTGAAATGACTCAGCCCAGAGGCTTAGAAAGTGAATGTAGCGCTATGAGATGACTTCTGTTGTGTTGTGGCGCTTTATAAATAAAGCTGAATGAATGAATGAATGAACTGCTGTTAAGAGATCTATTTTTAACAAAAAGCCCACTTCTACAACTGTCTACTTTGAAGACCATTCCTTCCTACACATTTACGATACTGTGTCTTCACTAGATGGACAACTGACTTAAGCTCTCAAGAGTCAATCTGTTAGATTTTCTTATATCTTCATACTTTAATTTGCTTTATTCATTTGTTGTTGGCCATTTATTTCTTTGAATTCACTGTTCTTGACACTTTCTTTTTTCCATTACAGTACTGGCTTTACTTGATGCTATCCTATTTTTTGAGTTGGCTCTATTGACAGCAATCGGATACATTTCCCAATCTATGGGATATACAGTAGATGTGGGAAAGTCAGGAATTTTGAGGTCAGCACTTCAAAATTAGAAACTGACAGCTCTGTGTAGTCAACAGTGAAGCTGACATTATCTACCACTGCAAAACAAATAATGAAAGAGGGCAGGATTGATGTTTGTACAGTATATATACAAAGTTTACACACCCTTGTTAAAATCCCAAGTTATAGTGACTAAATAATAAATCATTTCCAAACTTTTCCAACCTTTAATGTGACCCATAATCAGTACAAATCTAACTGGAAAAACAAACAATTTGGTAAGCTGTTATCTCATGGAGTTTAGAAAGTGTCAAGGGGATCTCGTTGTTCAAAGGTATCGGTCAGGAGAAGGGTTCAGGAAAAAAAATCTAAGGCATTAGATATACCATGGAACACAGTGGAGAGACTCAACTAGAAGTGGGAGGCCTATAGTAACACTATAGGAGCTGCAGGAATTTCTGGCAAGTACTGGTGATATACTGTGTGTGACAACAATCTCCTGTATTCTACTGTAAATGCTGTGAAAATTTCAGAAGTACCAAAAACGCCATCATGCTTGAATTCACATTATTTGGTGGCACGCAGAATTGATAGAATTTCGTTGTCTCGTGTAGGAAATGCTTCTTGATGACTGCTGCTTTCAGTGCTGCCTGAGGCTAACCGGCGCCCAGTTTAATGAGCTGCTATTGAGGATCAGTTGCAGGATTTCGCAGATAGATACAAACTACAGCCATTCTGTCCCCAGTGGGTGGCAGAATGTCAACCTTGATTGGCTATCATGACTTTATTTTTATTTATCATGACTTTTTTTTATTCTTCTATCCTTCTATTCATGCATTTCCATTGACTTTATATGGAACTACCGGAGTGGTGGCTCAGTTGGTAGAGCATCCGCCCCACACCTGGGAGGGAGGGGTTCAAATCCCGGCCGGGTCATGCCAAAGACCATATAAAAGTGGAACTTCCTGCCGTCCAGCTTGGTGCTCAGCAATAATGGAATGGAGGAGGGAAATCTGTGGCGGCGCCTTGCATGGCAGCGGCCCTCTGATTCTGCACTTGGGGTGTGTGTGATTGACACTGTAGATAGGTAAAGCACAATCTCGTTCTACTGTACATGATTGGTTGTACGGTTGAATGACAATAAGGGTGATTTAATTAATTAACTGTGTCATATGAACAAAATCACTTTGCATTTGACGTAAACATAGCATTATATTTCAGCTGTGCTGCGTTTCAATATTTCTTTCCTGTTCACCAGACGATGTATCCCCAGCACCAGCTTTGGCTGTGTGACTATTTTATTTATTTAGTTCCATCTTGTGGACAAAATAAATTCGACCACAAACTAGTCCTTGCTTTACTATAGTATCTGTACACTTGACATAATGACAAATGGCTCAGTTTCCACCTGGTTTGGGTTATCTAGCTTGCACTGCATCAACCAAACAGAGCAATAACTAATGTCATCAAGTGCATTCAAAAATAGCAGAGCTGGAGACTATTTGAAGAGGCAGCTTAAGAACATTCAAGAATGTCACAACAAAGCCACATGTACAGCCTAAGAAAAAAGGCCACTGCTAGATTGTCTGCCGTGACTGAACATTTGAATGAGGGGAATTTAAGAGGGATTTATTTTGCTTGTCTTATTAACAAAGGCTCAAGGCTTCTGTAAAGTTAAACTTTGGCATTCACTGAAGATAACAAACTTCTAATGATGAATTCTGGTCAGTTGTACCTTTCTAGTATAGTCAGAAATGGATACCGTATACTGATTACCATGTGTTCTTCTTTCGGAAAGTTTTTCTGTCAAAGGTGAGGAGTGCCGCAAAACTTTTTCATCTTTTTAATGTTCAAAGTTCCCAGCTTTCAGCAGAATAAAAGGTCTAATCCAGCAGATAGCAAACAATTGCTTTGTAGATAGCTGGTTTATGATCCTCTGTCACACAATTGTGAACTCTGAGATCATGTTAGCTTTTCTGCTCTAAGGTGCCACTGTGGCAGTAATTTTCTTGCTTAAGACTATCTGGATTATGGCATATGTCATAAAGAGATGGAAACACCCTCGCACTGTCACATAACACATGCTTGTAAACTCTATTCTAAGAACACAAACATTCAAGAAATACAGTGGGGAAAAAAGAGTATTTAGTCAGCCACCAATTGTGCAAGTTCTCCCACTTAAAAGATGTGAGAGGTCTCCAATTTTCATCATAGGTACACCTCAACTATGAGAGACAAAATGAGAAAAAAAAAATCCAGAAAATCACATTGAAGGATTTGTAATGAATTAATTGGTAAATTCCTCGGTAAAATAAGTATTTGATCAATAACAAAAGTTCATCTCAATACTTTGTTATATACCCTTCGTTGGCAATGACAGAGGTCAAATGTTTTCTGTAAGTCTTCACAAGGTTTTCACACACTGTTGCTGGTATTTTGGCCCATTCCTCCATGCAGATCTCCTCTAGAGCAGTGATGTATTGGGGCTGTCGCTGGGCAACACAGACTTTCAACTCCCTCCAAAGATTTTCTATGGGGCTGAGATCTGGAGACTGGCTAGGCCACTCCAGGACCTTGAAATGCTTCTTACGAAGCCACTCCTTCGTTGCCCGGGCGGTGTGTTTGGGATCATTGTCATGCTGAAAGACCCAGCCACGTTTCATCTTCAATGCCCTTGCTGATGGAAGGAGGTTTTCACTCAAAATCTCACGATACATGGCCCCATTCATTCTTTCCTTTACACGGATCATTCGACTTGGTCCCTTTGCAGAAAAAACAGCCGTTGGTCGTTATTTTGCATTCTATCGGTCATTAACGCTCTCTACCACATCTGCAAAGTCTTATGATTTTCCCACATAAATTTTGCTTCTATCCCGCGGCTATTTTCCTTGTACGAAGCCGTCTAAGTGACGGCGCACAACAGTGGACGGCAGCCATGTTAGCTTTCTGGGCTAAAAGGATGAAAACAGGAAAAGGAAATGAAGAGTTCTTCTTCTTTGGTGTATTATGTATTTTCCTTTGAGTCCTCCAACGCATGTCTGCCACCCTCTGAAACTGGCAGATCAGTACAAATCAGTACAAATCCTCAATGCAGCCGGGGATGTCAGGGTGAGATGACAGGTGCAGCGCCACACTCTGCCACTAGGGGCACGCGAAATCTCACACTCTAAGGGTTAATTTGTATTTAGATCTCAGTCTGCATTTGTTGGTATATTATTCTTTATATCCTTACTGTTGTGTTCTTTCTCTGGGTTGACAGCTGTCAGTGGCATTTCCTGGTCTGTGCTCCATGTGGGCGTAGCCCCTGTCAGCTGTCAACCGGTCACTCCCCTCTCATTGCTCCCAGCTGGTCCAATTATGAATCATTGTTTCCTTGTTTCATATATATATATATATATATATATATATATATACGTGTATATATATATATATATATATATATATATATATATATATATATATATATATATATAGCCGTTAGCTGTCGGCGACCGGCCGACAGCTGACAGGGGCTACGCCCACACGGCGCGCAGACCAGGAAATGCCACTGACAGCTGTCAACCAAGAGAAAGAACACAACAGTATATATATACACTACCGTTCAAAAGTTTGGGGTCACTTAGAAATTTCCTTATTTTTGAAAGAAAAGCACTTTTTTTCAATAAAGATAACTTTAAACTAATCAGAAATACACTCTATACATTGCTAATGTGGTAAATGACTATTCTAGCTGCAAATGTCTGGTTTTTGGTGCAATATCTACATAGGTGTATAGAGGCCCATTTCCAGCAACTATCACTCCAGTGTTCTAATGGTACAATGTGTTTGCTCATTGCATCAGAAGGCTAATGGATGATTAGAAAACCCTTGTGCAATCATGTTAGGTCTGCAATGCTGTAATTGCTGCAAATGGAGGATTCTTTGATGAAAGCAAAGTTTGAAGGAAAAAATTATTATTTCAAATACAAATCATTATTTCTAACCTTGTCAATATCTTGACTATATTTTCTATTCATTTTACAACTCATGGTGGTAAATAAGTGTGACTTTTCATGGAAAACACAAAATAATTGTCTGGGTGACCCCAAACTTTTGAACGGTAGTGTATATTATATATATACTGTATATATACACACCCTCACTTAATCTTTGGCTCTCCCATCTGTTTAAGATTTCTCCTTCTGCATAAGATGTAATCCACCTGTGTGCACCTTCCTCCACTCTTGTAAGTCAGTTGTTTTTTTTTTAAGAAAATAATGGCTTTAATTCAACATATTTCTTAACACTTTGTTGGTGTATTTTTAAATTGTTTGTTTCCATGAAAATACTGTGTAGTTCACCTTTAAGGCCCATTTTCCTGCAATTTCTTGATGAGAGGTGAGGCAAAATTTTGTCACTTGTCACCTCTGGCTGTTTGCCTGTGGGTTTGATCCACATGGCAAACACATTTAGAGTTTTCCTGTGTTGCAAGTTTATGTGGAAAAAGTTACACATTTATTCAAAGAGTTACAAATTCAATAAAAAAGTTGCAAGTTTAAGAGAAAAAAAAAATTTGAAGGCAATCCTCCCCCCAGAAATGTTGAACATGAATCTGTGAATTTGTAGACTCTACTTTGTAGCCAGACTCTTCTCTGGTTTCAAATCTGTTTGAGGACGAAACATATTCAGGTAACACGTCCCTCTGTCAGTATTTAGCTGCAGAATGAGTTACCCTTGTGGTTTTAGCTGCTATCAATGCTCATTAACAGAAACAATGATTAAAGTTAATTGGACTTGGGAACACATGCTGGCTCCAGTGGGGCCGTCCCTGCTGTGGTATCCCCCCCCCCCCCCCCCACGAGCTCGCTTGGTGTTTATGGGACTTAGTGTTACTTTTATGGTCGGCTTTGGCGAAGTCTTTATTGGATTTTTAGTTTACCAACAAATCCTTGGAGGTTGAGCTGCTGGGGGGTGTGAAATATATATTGCTTGAGTCTAGAGGGTAGAAGTTTATAAAGACCAACATCTCTCAAGCTGTTTAAGTGAATTCCAATCTGGCCGCCAAACATACCAAACATGATCCAATTTTCAATGATTTAAGCAGTGCTAAATTTTTAAAGTCGGAGGTTCTGGAACATTAAAAAAAGAAAAAAAAAACTCAATACAGATCCAAAAATAACTAATCGCACTAAGAAAAACACTAAAGAAAAAAGAAATTGGGCACCCTAAGTGCTAAAAATTCCAACTAAATAAACCAAAACAACACCGTTTTAAAAAAACAGAGCAGCATTTCTTTGTGACTAGAAAAGCGCTATATAAGTGCAGGGTAGTTAGTTAGTTAGTTAGTTATATAGATGTATTAAATGGAATATTATGTTCACACAAAACCAGCAAAGTCAGCAGGACATGTTTAAACAGCTGTTAACAGCTTGCAACATTTCATTACTTCTGTCACACTACACAACAGCGTATGTAACATTAATTATAGCCAGCCTCAAAATAATAATCAGCAAAGACAGCAGACAAAAAAATGTAAAAAATTCC
This sequence comes from Pholidichthys leucotaenia, assembly GCA_020510985.1. Classification (NCBI taxonomy): domain Eukaryota; kingdom Metazoa; phylum Chordata; class Actinopteri; order Cichliformes; family Pholidichthyidae; genus Pholidichthys; species Pholidichthys leucotaenia. The sequence goes on along the minus strand of CM035840.1, from coordinate 325,267,229 downwards.
TCTTACCTTAATGCTTCCATATCAGCCAAAAAATTATCCACAGAGCCCTTAATGTATCCCTTTTCCTTGTTTAACCATCTTCGTGTCTCCAGCATTCAGTCTCGGGTCTCAGGTAGCTTTTATAATCGAGATTGGAATACAGCCAGGAGGCCAACAAGGCAACAGAAGACTCCGTCCGCCACTGTCCACCGCCATTCTCTGCTAGCAACAGGTCCAGCTATTGGACCTGTTGCTAGCAGCAGTGGTTCCACCAGTTTAAAGACATTCAATTAAGTTGTCTGACTTTTGGCAATTCAGCTTACTTCTTGATGCTGTGAGCTCATTCAAGCTGGTCACTATCACCTTAAGTGCCCCTCCCTTTCTAAAATTTAATTCAAAGTACCGATAAATTAGGTAAAAAGGGATTTTTGTGCAACAGATAAATAAAGATTAACACCACAGATAATATTAAATAATAGACATCACTTATTTACATATTTTCTTAGTGAAACAAGAGGGGGCGGATCCCACTAAAAAGGTTCTGGTCTCAATGTAGGAAGTGCTGTAACAAGATCCGGCTGGATCTGGCACAATAATTCCTTTTCATGGATTTTGAACTAGGAATTGGATGGATGAAAAATACAAATTGTCATTTATGCATACAAACTGTATACGAGTTATATACAGACGTGGACAAAATTGTTGGTACCCCTCTGTTAATGAAAGAAAAACCCACAATGGTCACAGAAATAACTTGAATCTGACAAAAGTGGTAATAAATAAAAATTCTATGAAAATTAACCAATGAAAATCAGACAATGCTTTTGAATTGTGGTTCAACAGAATTATTTTAAAAAACAAACTCATGAAACAGGCCTGGACAAAAATGATGGTACCCTTAACTTAATATTTTGTTGCACAACCTTTTGAGGCAATCACTGCAATCAAACGATTTCTGTAACTGTCGGTGAGACTTCTGCACCTCTCAGCAGGTATTTTGGCCCACTCCTCATGAGCAAACTGCTCCAGTTGTCTCAGGTTTGAAGTGTGCCTTCTCCAGACGGCATGTTTCAGCTCCTTCCACAGATGTTCAATAGGATTTAGATCAGGGCTCATAGAAGGCCACTTTAGAATAGTCCAATGTTTTGCTCTTAGCCATTCTTGGGTGTTTTTAGCTGTGTGTTTTGGGTCATTATCCTGTTGCAAGACCCATGACCTGCGACTGAGACCAAGCTGTCTGATACTGGGCAGCACATTTCTCTCTAGAATACCTTGATAGTCTTGAGATTTCATTGTACCCTGCACAGATTCAAGACACCCTGTGCCAGATGCAGCAAAGCAGCCCCAGAACATAACAGAACTTCCTCCATGTTTCACAGTAGGGACAGTGTTCTTTTCTTGGTATGCTTCATTTTTGCATCTGTGAACATAGAGCTGATGTGCCTTGCCAAAACGTTCCAGTTTTGTCTTGTCTGTCCATAGGACATTCTCCCAGAAGCTTTGTGGCTTGTCAACATGCAGTTTGGCAAATTCCAGTCTTGCTTTTTTATGATTTGTTTTCAACAGTGGTGTCCTCCTTGGTCGTCTCCCATGAAGTCCACTTTGGCTCAAACAACGACTGATGGTGCAATCTGACACTGATGTACCTTGACCTTGGAGTTCACCATGAATGTATTTAGAGGTTGTTCTGGGCTCTTTTGTTACCATTCTTCATCAAGTTTCCTCCTGCGGCCACGTCCAGGGAGATTGGCTACAGTCCCGTGGATCTTGAATTTCTGAATAATGTGTACAACTGTAGTCGCAGGAACATCAAGCTGCTTGGAGATGGTCTTATAGCCTTTACCTTTAACATGCTTGTCTATAATTTTCTTTCTAATCTCCTGAGACAACTCTCTCCTTTGCTTCCTCTGATCCATGTTTAGTGTGGTAAACACCATGTCACCAAACAGCACAGTGACTACTTGTCACCCTTTAAATAGGCTGACTGACTGATTACAAGTTTGTAGACACCTGTGATGTTAATTAGAGGACACATCTTGGTTGAACATGTCCCTATGGTCACTTTATTTTCAATCTTTTCTAGGGGTACCATCATTTTTGTCCAGGCCTGTTTCATGAGTTTGTTTTTTAAAATAATTCTGTTGAACCACAATTTAAAAGCATTGTCTGATTTTCATTGATTAATTTTCATAGAATTTTTATTTCTTACAACTTTTGGCAGATTCAAGTTATTTCTGTGACCATTGTGGGTTTTTCTTTCATTAACAGAGGGGTACCAACAATTTTGTCCACATCTGTAAATCTTACTATAGTAACTTTTTCACAAAATTGTATTTTCCTAAGTAGTTTTATTATAGGATGCTTTCTACTATTTCTACAAAAAATGCAATATATTTGTACTAAAGTACAATTTTGTCATATTGTTTTAGTTTCTTTTGACTTCACTGTATTGTATTGAGTGTAGTTCAGATTTCTGAAGCTTCTTCAATTAAAAAGAAGAATGAGTCTGTGAGCAGTTTGCTGAGATGAAGGTCTTTGATGTTACTGTGGCATTAAAAATAAACAGGGAAGAAAAAAGATCCCATTATAGCTGTTCGGGGATTAATGTAAGGCTAAGTATTAGCTTCTACAACCAGCCTCAATGCTATAAAGTGATTTGAGAATCATCTGACCTTGGACATCAGCCTCAGAAATGAGGCCGCTGGTAATAACATGCTAAAGTGTTGTGGCTGCTGTAGAAATATGACGGGCGTGAAGTAATGCACTCAACAAAAGACTACATTACTCACAGCTGAGGGAGAATTAAAATGATGATCCTCAGAGTGGGTGAACTTCCTTGTGACCAGTGCTGGCTGCTGGTCAAATGTTGGTACCACTAAAGCCATCATTCTGTTTGTGTATTACTTTTATCACTGTTGTGCATAAAATACAGTATTAACATTAAAATTGAGTCTTAAAGCAGATTTTTTTCTGGCATGTTCTGTTAGTGATTTACATATAAATCGAACTTGTTATCATACCAAATCTGCCATGCTTTGTCATCTTTATAATTTTTATGATGATTTTATCACTAAAATAATGTAGATGATCATGTTAATTTAATTGGCAATAAGAAGTATAGTTTATCATAGAATTATCACCAGATTGAATTAATGAAGAATTCCATCTAATTTAATTAAAATGCTCCAACATAACACTATTAAAGCAGAGGTCAGAAAGAATGATAACACAGTTCCTGTATGTATTGGGGCCCATAAACCTACAGTTTAAGCCATTTTTATTTAGTGACTTATGACATGTGTCTAAGGATGACAGTCAAAAAATAAATACAAAACAGTTTAATTGGCCATCCAGCATGATCTGTCAAATGTGTCTTCCTGTCACTAGGAGGGTTCCCTCTGCATTGGTGCTTTGACACACATTCATGAAGTAATGCAAATAACCACTTTAGAAAACCGAAGAACATGGATCTCCGGCATGACTAAATGCTATGTGTTTCCCCCAACCTCCAACCCAAATAGGATTGGCATTACATCTTCCATATTATTCTCCACATTTTTATTCAAGCTGAATTCAGGAGTTATTGATTTGAGTTGTGAATCTGTTGATCACCACCTTATCGTGGTGGTGGAGTTTGTGTGGCCTAATGTTCCCAGAAGCTATGTTGTCAGGGGCAGCTTGCTGCTGGTAGGGTCTCCCAAGGCAAATTGGTCCTGTGTGAAGGCCCAGACTAAGAGCAAGCGAGTGGATCTCCATGAATCCATGAATGAGTATTTACAGTTACTTTTAGCCAGCATTTTCAAATTTGACTCGATGTCACCTGCTCTGGCCCCGGAATTGCATTTGACTATGGCTGCTGGAGTCTCTAGGTTCACATTTCTGACTATAGAGTCACCAATGATCAGAGTTTTTTCCTCAGCGGGTGTGTCGCTGAGTGGGGAAAAGCGATTAGAAGCATGAACAGGTTGGTGGTTAACCAGGGGCTTGTGACTATGCTTCCTTCTCACAGTCACCCACCCATTCTCTCCTGCCTGCTCAGGAGAGGTGGAAACCGGCGGACGGCTAACAGGCCCTACGCTAGGGTTCTCCGCTGCAGCTAAGGGGAATCTGTCATAATTAACTGACGCAGATGGTGTTTCAATGCAGCGGAGCCGGGATTCCAAATCGTGCAACCTCGCCTCGAGCGCCTCAAAAGACATTTATTACATTTACCATTATCACTAAAAGAGGCAAAGGTGTAGCTAAACGTCTGACACAGAGAACACACCAGAGGAGAAGGGGAAGGAGAGCTAGTAGCCATAGCTAGTGGCTAACGCAAAACTAAGACAAACACAGACGAAAGGTAAGCAGATGGTTAAAGAGGGTGATTAGGTGACACTGAGTGCGCGCACAGGTGCAAGAGGCTTGTTAAACAGAAGTGAGAGGTGACGGTAGATGGAAAAAAAAAACGATTAAAATAAAATTAAAGGCAATAATCCTCAGGAGAGTGAGGAGAGCTAAGCACAGAGCAAACCACACGACAGCCAGCAACACAGGAAGTGTTGGATTGAGTCCCCATCGTACTGTTTGCTCTCTACCTGTCTGTTCTTTTCTTCTTCTCTATCCCCTCACCCCCCAGCCAGTCGCAGCAGATGACTGCCCCTCCCTGAGCCTGGTTCTGCTGGAGGTTTCTTCCTGTTAAAAGGGAGTTTTTCCTCTCCACCGTCGCCAAGTGCTTGCTCACAGGGGATCGCCTGATTGCTGGGGTCTTTCTGCAACTGTGGGGGTCCTCCCTACAGTTGATAGTGCTATGAGATGACTGTTGTTGTGAAATGGCGCTATATAAATAAAGTTGAATTGAATTGAATTGAATTGAATTGACGATACGTTACCACAGGAAGCAGCAGAGTGACTTGCCTACTCCACAATTGTTATCCACGCCAGCATTAACAACATCTGACTCCGGCAGTCGGAAGTTACAAAACTTAGTGTGGAATTGGTGTGTAACTTTGCCAAAACGATGTCTGCCTCTGTAGTATTCTCTGGGCCCCTCCCCAACCTGACCAGTGATGACATGTTTAGCCACTTGTCATCCTTTAACTGCTGGCTGTCTGTGTGGTGTCCTGCAAACAATGTGGGCTACATAGACAATTGGAACTCATTTTAGGGAAAACCTGGTCTTGTTAGACGAGATGGCATCCATCCCACTTTGGATGGTGCGTCTCTTTTATCTAACAGTCTGGCATCATTTTTTTTTTTTTTTTGTTACTTATTTGTACCCGTAGGTAGACTTGGTTTGCAGTCTGGTGACAAGCCACCGGCTGCTGGTCGCTGCGTGCGCGAGCGCCCTAAACCTACATGTTTTTGGCGTGCGGGAGGAAACCGGAGAAATCCCGGAGTAAACCCGCGCAACACGGGGAGAACATGCAAACTCCACACAGCTCACTGTTGGTCGGGGGCTGGGATCGAACCCACGATCTCATGATCCCCGCGATCCCCCGGCCGAGGGTAAAACTGTGCTGCCACAGTGCTAAACCACTGCGCCACCGTGCAGCCAACAGTCTGGCATCATTTTTATCAATATTTCCAAAACCTTGACAACTCAGAGTTGGGACCAGGAAGCAGAGTCGCAGTCTTACACGCCTCTCTGCAGCTCCTCTTCATCCACCATCTGTCAACTTAGCCCCTGTCTTCCCATCAGAGAATCATTGTCTACTCCCTCCAAAGTAAATAAATATATAATGTATAAGTATCCCAGAGTGGTTAAATAAAAAGCTGGTAAAATTCAAATTAAACATGAAGCCTCTAAATTTAATAACTTGGCCTCTGTTCCTCCTCATAATTTAAAAATTAAATGTGGTTTGTTAAATATTAGGTCTCTAACTCCCAAGTCTTTGCTAGTCCATGATCTGTTAATTGATCATCAGGCTGATTTAATATCCCTTACAGAGACTTGGTTAGGGCAAGAGGATTATTTTGGTTTAAATTAATCAACTCCCTCTGGTTATTTAAAGTGTCAAATTCCCAGAAGTTCTGGTTGTGGGGGAGGAGTAGCAACAATTTACCATTCCAAATTACTAGTTAATGTAAAGCAAAAAAAGGTGTTACAATTCCTTTGAGGGCCTGATCCTCAGTATTGGGCATTTTAGCAAGTGTAGGTTAAACCCAATTTTATTTGCCATAGTTTATTGTCCTCCCTCAGCCTACTCAGTTTTTATCCGAATTTGCCAAATTCTTAGCAGATTTAGTGGTGAAATCAGACAGAATAATTATAGTAGGGGACTTTAATATACAGTGGTGTGAAAAAGTGTTTGCCCCCTTCCCGATTTCTCATTTTTTTGTATGTTTGTCACACTTTAATGTTTCAGATCATCAAACAAGTTTAAATATGAGATAAACATAACACAAGTAAACACAAAATGCAGTTTTCAAATGAAGGTGTTTATTATTAAGGGAAAATAAAATCCAAACCTACATGGCCCTGTGTGGAAAAAGTGACACCCCCGCCCCCGTTAAAACATAAATTAACTGTGGTTTATCACATCTTTGGAAAGCTACGATCAGTTTCTCCAGCCACACCCAGGCCTGATTACTGCCACACCTGTTCTCAATCAAAAATTCACTTAAATAGGACCTGCCTGACAAAGTGAAGTAGACCAAAACATCCTCAAAGGCCAGACATCATGTTTTGATCCAAAGAAATTCAGGAACAAATGAGAAACAAAGTAACTGAGATCTATCAGTCTGGAAAAGGTTATAAAGCCATTTCTAAAGCTTTGGGACTCCAGTGAACCACAGTGAGAGTCATTATCCACAAATGGTGAAAACATGGAACAGTGGTGAACCTTCCCAGGAGTGGCTGGCCAGCCAAAATTATCCCAAGAGCGCAGCAACAACTCATCTGAGAGGTCACAAAAGACCCCACAACAACAGCCAAAGGACTGCAGGCCTCACTTGCCTCAGTTAAGGTCAGTGTTCATGACTCCACCATAAGAAAGAGACTGGGCAAAAATGGCCTGCATGGCAGAGTTCCAAGACAAAAACCACTGCTGAGCAAAAAGAACATAAAGGCTTGTCTCAGTTTTGCCAGAAAACATTTTGATGATCCCCAAGACTTTTGGGAAAATACTCTGTGGACTGACAAGACAAAAGCTGAACTTTTTGGAAAGTGTGTGTCCCATTACATCCAGCGTAAAAGTAGCACAACAGATCAGAAAATGAACATCATACAAATGATAAAATATGGTGGTGGTAGTGTGATGGTCTAGGGCTGTTTTGCTGCTTCAGGACCTGGAAGACTTGCTGTGGTAAATGGAACCATGAATTCTGCTGTCTACCAAAAAATCCTGAAGGAGAATGTCCGGTCATCTGTTCGTGACCTCAGGTTTAGACAGCCAGGGGACCTCCAGCAATGTACTGGACTTCACTCCTTTCTTCACCATTGCCAAGTGCTTGCTCATAGGGGATCGCCTGATTGCTGGGGTCTTTCTGCAATTGTGGGGGTTTCCCCTACAGTTGAAAATGCTATAAAGATGACTGTTGTTGTAAAATGGCGCTACATAAATAAAATTGAATTGATTTGAAAAAAGTTATAACACGGATGCTGTATACCCATCCAGTGTGGAGTTACCAGGCCCTTTCCCTGGAGCCTGGCTGGGAAGTGCTTGATGGCAAGTGACCAGGTTTCTACCCATTGAACCAGCCTTGACTCAGCTGTGACCTGGACCCCCGGATAAGCGGTAGAAAATGGATGGATGGATTTTGTGTAATATGAACACAGGATGAACCATAATGTCTCCGGTGATCCTCTAATCTTTCATGAAATAACATGATTTGGATCAAATTGAATTTTCTTGTTTAACTTCAAACACAGTGGAGCTTGTTCTTGTTCCCAGTCAGATTATGCCACAATGCTAGCAAGATAAATATTAAAGTTTTAAAGAATAAAGTTGCAAATTTATAGTAACAGGTGTGGCAGTAATCAGGCCTGGGTGTGGCTGGAGAAATTGAACTAAGCTTCCCAAAGATGTGATAAATCACAGTTAATTTATGTTTTAACGGGGGGGGGGGGGGGTCACTTTTTCACACAGGGCCATGTAGGTTTGGATTTTATTTTCCCTTAATAATAAACACCTTCATTTGAAAACTGCATTTTGTGTATACTTGTGTTATATTTGTCTAATATTTAAATTTGATGATCTGAAACATTTAAGTGTGACAAACATACAAAAAAAAATGAGAAATCGGGGAGGGGGCAAACACTTTTCACACCACTGTACATGTAGATGTAGATAATGATTACCTTCATATGGCATTTAATTCAATATTGGACTCAATGTGGTTTTCTCAGAAAGTAGGAAATTCCACCCATTATCTCCACCACACGTTGGACCTTGTTCTGACATATGGAATAGAAATAGAAAATCTGGTAGTGTCTCCTCATAACCCTGTACTGTCAGACCATTGTCTGTTAACCTTTTACTATTTCTGACTATTTGGCTCCTAAAGAAAAATATTACTACAGTAGATGCCTCTCAGATGATGCTGTTACAAAATTTAATCAGATTGTTTCCTCTGTGCCATGTGTCAACATAACGGAGATAAGCTATGGAGAGCTTGCTCCTTCTGTAATTGATAGCATGGTAGATAGTGTCACAGCTTCTCTGCATCAGACTCTCGACATGGTGGCCCCTTTAAAAAAGAAAAGTCTAATCAGAGATTTCTAACTCCTTGGTTCAACACAGAAAGTCGTTGCTTAAAACAGAAGACTCATCAATTACAAAATGTCACTCCACTAAATTAGATGAAATCTATTTAGCTTGGAGAAATCATCTTCTAATTTATAAAAAAAAATCTCTTAGGATAGCTAGAACAAGTTATTATAATACATTAATAGAAGAGAACAAGAATAGTCCCAGGTTTCTTTTCAGCACTGTAGCCAGGCTGACAAAGAGTCAGGACTCTGTCAATCCTAGCATTCCTTTAGAGCTTACTAGTCAGGACTTTATGAACTTTTTCAATATTAAAATTTCAATAATAAAATTTCATCTATCAGAGATAAAATCAGTCAGATTCTTCCCACCGTTATCTTAAATACAGTAACTACTACAACTCCTTCAATTGACATCTGTTTGGATGAGTTTACTCCAATTGACCTTTTAGAGTTAGATAAAATAATTTCCTCATCCAAGCCTTCAACTTGTCTTTTAGACCCTATTCCTACCAGGTTATTTAAAGAAGTCTTCCCATTTATTGGTAGCTCTATTCTTCAAATAACCAATTCTTCATTAAAATTATGCCATGTACCACAGGCTTTTAAAACTGATGTAATTAACGTCTTGCACTCCGGTGTACCGCGGGCGGACACATCTCTGCATCCTAGAGCGCACGAGGGCGCACAAGGGCGCTGCGTCCTAGAGCGCACTGAAAAAAAAAAAGCTGCATTTCCATTCTTCCACTACAGACACAGCCGTGAACAGAAAGCCAAAGGAGTGCTTTGATTGGTTTAGATGTGATTGACCTCTCATTCGACTAATAAGAGCCTTGAATTGGGTTTCTGAAACCTTGAAGAACCAATGACTGAAAACCTAGCAAGAAGGACCCGCCTACCAACGGCTGCGAATACAGCCAGCCAATTGAAGCACAGAAGTTCGAAAGCTGTTTTGTGTAAGGCTGGGTGACACACAGGCGTTCGCCAGTCTTTTTTTCTAACTACTGTTCTTATTTGTTTTGAAAAATCGTTCGCCAAAACCGCAATCATGGAAGCGCAAAACTGCAATAATGGAATTATGGTTTGACTGGGTCGCGTGACCAGAACCACGAGTCCGTAACAAGCGGACCAGCATCATGTTCGTCTGACAATGAGGAAGAGAAGTTTGCCAGCGACACTGCTGTTGTGGACAGGTAAGTGTTATAAGCTAAATTATTCTTTATCCCTGAAAATTGTAATCCAAATGACTTTTGACCGATCGGTAAATTACAACTGTGCGTTATCGCAACATGTTGCGAACGGCCCCCCCCCCCCGTCATGTTGTGAAGGCGCCCCCCCCCACCCCCTACTCTTCTGTAGCGGATTGCAGATATATTGCAGATATTTTAGTGCAACTGTGCGTAGTAGACCGTGGCGCACCGTCACCGCTTTCCGTCATGTAGCGATGGGCGATGTCCATCCTCTGTAGCGGGGGTGGGGTGGGAGTTGTTATCTTCTACATTACAGATATTCTAGTATAATTTTTAGTGCACTGTAGGTTATTTTTTCTTGTAAAAAAAAAGGCACACATTTTTTACGTGGCATGCTTCTTTGTGTGTGTGGGGGCTTGTTTGTTCATTCATTCATTCATGAATGAATAAACAACCCCCCCCCCACATACACACACACACAGCCCTTCACCTTTCATTAAAGCCCAAGATGAAGCTTCTATATTGAATCATTCAAAAGTTACAGACGTTTTTCCAAACTGTGCCATTTGGCACAGTTCAAAAATGCCTGGGAACAACCTAAGAAAAAAGCTGTGTAATATATTCACTTTTTGTGGTATTGTTACAAAATTTTGACCTCAGCTGGATAACACTTGGTTCTACATTTCTGTTGCATTTTCCAGCCAGTATCTGAAGCTGTGTGTTATTTGCAAGCATTTGTATCCAAAAAAATACCCAGGCGAAATTTATTTTCTTCAAGTTCAGTATGTTTAGATGACTGTTACTCAGTGGCAGGAGCACTTAGAGAGATTATGACTGTTTTGCCAAAAAAAATCAAAGTGTTTTCTTTTAAATGAGACCAACCCGATGAAGATGCTGCAAAGGGTTGAAGAACAGCTTTTGATTTACTTTGGGTATGTTATTTTTTGGCGTTTTTAGGGAAATTGACCAGAGTGCAAGGGGTTAAACCCTTACACAAAGAGCCAATGCTGGATCCAGGAGTTTTAGCTAACTATAGACCAATCTCTAATCTCCCTTTCATTTCAAAAATCTTAGAAGGAGTTGTTGCTACGCAATTATTTGACCACTTGCAGGGAAATGGTTTATTTGAAACGTTTCAATCTGGGTTTAGAATCCATCATTGTACTGAAACAGCTTTAGTGAAGGTCACTAATGACCTCCTTATCACATCTGATAATGGGCTTGTTTCTGTACTTGTCCTTTTAGACCTTAGTACAGCTTTTGATACTATCGATCATAATATTTTACTTGATAGATTAGAACACCATGTTGGACTTAATGGAACTTCGTGGCAGTGGTTTACATCTTATTTATCCCCACCGCCCCAGTGCTCTGTAAAGCTGATAGCAACAGCTTCCTGAACTTCTTTACAGACAAGATTAGGGATATAAAAAACAATATCCCACCATCTTCTGGCTCTATGACCAGAATTGACCCTCCCCCTCAAACATGGTCCTCCTTCGACATGGTGTCTATGAAGGATGTCTCAGCACTTTTAGCTAAAACGAGACCCTCCTCAAACTCAGTAGACATCCTCCCCCCGAAGCTTGTTGTGAATGTGTTTGATACAATTGGACCATGGGTCACCAAAATTTTTAACTTGCCACTCTCAAATGGTCAGCTCCCCAGCTCTTTCAAACATTCCATAATTGAGCCAAAACTGAAGAAAACTAACTTGGACCCCACCGATCTCAAAAACTATAGGCCCATATCTAAGCTTCCTTTCCTAGCCAAACTTCTTGAGAAAGTGGTGTCCAAACAGCTCACTGCCTTTCTGGAGACAAGTTTAATGTATGACATGTTTCAGTCTGGGTTCAGACAATGCCACTCAACTGAAACTGCCTTAGTAAGAGTGGCTAGTGATATCATGATGTCGGCTGATACCGGGAAATCTACGGCCCTGGTTCTGCTGGATCTTTCCTCAGCCTTTGACACGGTGGACCACACCATTATGATAAACAGACTGAGGGACCTGGTGGGGATGACAGGTCCTGTTCTGAAGTGGTTCTCCTCCTACTTGACTGGTAGAAGCTTCAGTGTATTTTCTAATAACATCCGGTCCAACTCAGCTGATTTGCAGTATGGTGTGCCCCAAGGTTCTGTCCTGGGGCCACTACTGTTCCTACTGTACATTCTCCCCCTTGGCCGCATCATACAGCGGTATAATAACATTTCTTATCATCTCTTTGCAGACGACATCCAGATATACTGCTCGTTCAACAAGTCTGAGCTTCACATACTCAGCTCCTTAACAAACTGCCTGTCCCACATAAAGCAGTGGCTTAATGACAACAGCCTCCAGCTAAACTTTGGCAAAATGGAGACTTTGATCATTGCCCCAGACAGCGACATATCAGGCATAAAACAATACCTTGGTGGCTTGGGCAGTACAGTTAAAACAAAGCTGAGAAACTTGGGTGTCATCTTTGATAAGGCCATGTCATTGGAACATTACACCAAACAACTGATAAAAAATTGTCACTTTCAACTGCGAAATATCTCCAAGCTCAGGACCATGGTTTCACACAAAGAGCTGGAGATGATCATTCACGCATTTGTCTCCTCACGTCTGGACTACTGTAACAGCCTTTTCACCTGTTTGAACAAGAAGGAACTGGCCCGTCTGCAGCTTGTTCAAAACTCTGCTGCGAGGCTCCTGACACGTGCAAACAGGAGAGACCACATTACACTTGTCCTTAGATCACTCTGTTGGCTCCCTGTCCTGTATCGTGTCCACTTTAAGATCCTGGTGCTCACTTTCTGAGCAATTCACGGTCAGGCCCCCGCATATATGGCTGCTCTGATTCAGCCCTACAGCTCGACCCGCAGCCTGAGATCCTCAGGACAGCACTTGCTCATGGTTCCCCTCACCCACTTTGCTGCCAGAGGTGACAGGTCTTTTAAAGCAGTAACACCACGTTTGTGGAATGACCTCCCTCTGTATCTTCGAGCCATGGACAGTGTTGTGAGTTTTAAAACCCACCTGAAAACTTTCTTGTTTAAACAGGCATTTTAATCCGAGATTGACTGAAGGCTGTTACCCCTTGACTGCATAGAGTGTATTTTTTGTTTCTTAGTTTTATCTTAATCGTATTTTAACTGTATCTTAACTGTATTATTGTATTTCAATTGCATTTTATTGCATTTTAATTTGTATTTTAGTTGTATTTTAATTTGTTCTGTTTGTGTTGCATTGTGAAGCACTTTGTGACTTTATATGTCTGTAAAAAGTGCTATATAAATGAAGCTTACTTACTTACTTACTTACTTACTTATTTATCTGATAGGTTCCAGTTTGTTCATGTCAATAATGAGTTTTCTTCCAACTTAAAGTTCAGTGATGGAGTTACACAGGGATCTGTGCTAGGCCCTGTTCTTTTTAGTTTATACATGCTTCCGCTAGGCAACATTAATAGAAAACACTGTATACATTTTCATTGTTATGCAGATGACACACAATTATACTTGTCATTGAAGCCAGATGATAGTAATCAATTAGTCAAGTTAGAGGCCTGTCTTAAGGAAATCAAAACTTGGATAACTTGTAATCTCCTGCTATTAAATTCAGATAAGACTGAAGTCATTCTAGTTGGTCCAAAAAACCTTTGAAATACCTTTCCAAATCAGACTGTTGGTTTGGATGTGATTAGTCTTTCTCTTAATAGTTCTGTGAGGAACCTTGGAGTTATTTTTGATCAAGATCTGTTTTTAATTCACATATTAAACTTGTTTCTACGACTGCCTTTTATCACTTGCGTAATATTGCCAAGATCAGGAGCAAGGAGCATCTTGTCTCAGAGTGATGCTGAGAAACTAATCCATGCTTTTGTTAGAACTCTCCGGTTCTGGCCTCCCTTCATTGGCTTCCCATAGAGTTTAGAATTAAGTTTAAAATCCTTCTTCTGACTTACAAAGCTCTAAATAATCAATCCCCTTTTTATTCAAAACATCTGATACTAACCTATAATCCTAACGGAGCACTACACTCCCAAAATACAGGATTACTTGTAATACCTAGAATCTCCAAAAGTACAATGGGAGGCAAAGCCTTCACTTATTAAGCTCCTCTCCAGTGGAACGAGCTGCCAATCTGGATTCGGGAGTCAGACTCGATCTCTATTTTTAAGAATAGGGTTAAAACCTTCCTTTTTGATATAGCCTACAATTAGGGAGGGATCATGTGCCCCTGAACCCTCCCTTAGTTATGCTACTAATAGGTTTAGACAGCCGGGGGACCTCCAACAATGCACTGGGCTTCACTCCTTTCTTCACTCTCAATGAAAATTTTTTGCTGGTCATTAACACCTGTTTGTTCTCTCCCATAGATTGAGTCCCCATCGTGCTGTTTGCTCTCTACATATCTGTTCTTTTCTTCTTCTTCTCTATCCCCTCACCAACCAGCCAGTTGCAGCAGTTGACTGCCCCTCCCTGAGCCTGGTTCTGCTGGAGGTTTCTTCCTGTTAAAAGGGAGTTTTTCCTCTCCACCGTCGCCAAGTGCTTGCTCACAGGGGATCGCCTGATTGCTGGGGTCTTTCTGTAATTGTGGGGGTTTCCCCTACAGTTGAACTTGCTATGAGATAACTGTTGTTGTGAAATGGCGCTATATAAATAAAGTTGAATTGAATTGAAAAAAGTTATAACACGGATGCTGTATACCCATCCATTATGGAGCTACCAGGCCCTTTCCCAGGGGCCTGGCCAGGAGGTGATTGATGGCAAGTGACCAGGTTTCTACCCATTGGACCAGCCTGGACTCAGCCATGACCTGGACCCCCGGATAAGTGGTAGAAGATGGATGGATGGATTTTGTGTAATACGAACGCAGGATGAACCTTAATGTCTCTGGTGATCCTCTAATCTTTCATGAAATAACATAATTTGGATCAAATTGAATTTTCTTGTTTAACTTCCAACACAGTGGAGCTTGTTATTTTTCCCAATCAGATTATGCCACAATGCTAGCAAGATAAACATTAAAGTTTTAAAGAATAAAGTTGCAAATTTATAACGAACAAGTAGCAATTTTTAAGAAAAAAGTTGAAAATTTGTGAGAAAAAAGTTGATTTTTTTGACAAAAAATTTTCAAATCTTTGAGAAAAAAAATAATCAATTTGCAGAAAAAAGTTGCAAATTTGGTGAAAAAGTTACAAATTTATTGGAAAAGTAGCAAATTTTTAAGAAAAAGTTGCAAATTTACAGGAAAAAAAGTTGAAAATTTACATGAGAAAAAGTTTTGAGAAAAAATTTCTAATGTCCAAGAAAAAATAATGCCAATTTACAGGAAAAAAAGTTTCAAATTTATGAGAAAAAAGTTTCAGATCTACCAGAAAAAATGTGAAACTTTACAGGACAATATTTTGAAATTCAGAGGAAAACAGGGAAATTTTTGAGAAAAAAAATTTTAGAAAAAAAATGCAGATTTACAGGAAAAAAGTTGCAGATCAAGAAAAAAATGAAATTTTAGAGGAAAAATTTATAAATTCATGAGGAAAAATTTTTTAAAATTTATAAGGGAAAAAGTTGTAAATTTATAACTTCTTTGCTACTTAGAAATGGTGCTTCAAATTCATTTTATTCAGTTATGTAACATGAAAAAATAGTTATAATGATATTGGGATTGCATTTAAGCAATAAAACAAAATGAAAATGAAAATTTAAAAACAAGGAAGACAGTAGATTTAATAACACTTGAATGCCTTTTGGGTAATTTTTGGCAGTATATTGTGGGGGAGTGTTGTCAGTTTATGTCAGAGCTTCTATTCTGATGGGAACAATAGCTACCAAGAAATCAACAGATACTGGACGGACTGCTGTTTTTACTGGACATACTGCTGTTTTTCTTCATATTATCAGAGCGTTGTTTCACTTGTAGTGTCTTTTTCCACTCGACAGCAGGGATGCAACATAAGGTGATTGACCCAAGTGCAATAATTACAGAACAGTGAGTGGTTTGTCCTTGTGTGCAGTTGTGTTTGAAGTCAAGGGGTCTGAAGAGGTAATAACTTGTTGACTTATTACATAAGACCATCAGAGGGCTCTACTGAATTATCATCAGCTTTCTCCTCATATGGCTGTTTCCTTCTTCTCTTTATGGCAGTCATTAAATTTGTACCAACTTTGGTTTTTGAGCTGTGACTAGCTGTTCTTGACATTTATGTTTGGGGTGATGTTTTAAAGGTGCAGTATTTCTCTCTCTCTGTGCACATCTGTGTGTGTATGAGAGGCTCTTTGGGAGTAGGTTTTATCGTCGATGTGTCCTCAGTTTATATGGCCATGAGTCACTTGCTCCTCGATTGCACTTTAGACCATCCATCACAATTTTTTATGATTTCTGTCACTACCGTGTCCACTTAGTCACCCCGCAGCACAATGCTCGCAAAGTTCCTCAACTTAAGCAGTGTGGACAGGGAGACGGACGGACGGACGGACTGGACGACAGTCGGTATCAAAGGTCACTTTATACTGCCTACTCAGTGAACCAGGGGACCACTCTTCAGTGCTTGTGTTATTGAGTGTTCTGACATTTAACTCAAGCCAATAACTAAACAAAATACTAGCTGACATTTATTTCTGCACACAGCCTTCTTTTGAAGTTTGTTTGGGTAGTGCAATACCGTTGAAGTTTCTTTCTTCAAATGCAGTGTCTGCTTTGGTGGCCAGTTTTTATGTTATTTCCAGGGTATTGTCTATTAAAACTATTCTCTGACAACTTTCTGGGCTTTCCGTCGAGCCAGCGTACAGAAGACCCCAATTTCCATTTCTTTCTGCCAGTCATTGTTTACAAAATCAGATTAAAATTCTTAAAAGCTAATGAGCTTCAGACTACAAGTGGATGAAACACTGAAATGCAATCGCTCCCATCTGTTGCTTACATTTTCATAATGTTCTTAAGCTGAATCTGTTTATCGTGATTAAAACGTTCTGCTTTGTTCAGCCCAGAACCATAATTGTTTATGTCTTATTTCCGAAGCTAGAGAATGTTTGGCATTTGTTTTGTTTATTTTTTAGTTTTTTTACCAGATGAGTTTCATTCACTTCAAGCCTAATAGGTATTTTTTTGTCTCTTGCTTTGGAATATCCATAAAAAAACCAAAAAAACCAAAAACAAAAACAAAAAAATCCCCATCTGATTCCTGAGCACGAAGTAATTTCTTTGAGTACCTGGGTTTACTGTATCTGCATGCTGTAAAGCAGAATATTCTAAAGTATCATAAACTCACAGTTTGGTGGAATTTCTTCAAGCTTTAAATCATACACTAGGCACTAATAGAATAGAATAGGCTGTATTGTCATTGTACAGTTGTACATCACAATGAAACTCTGGGTGCTTCACCAGGCTACTGAACAATAAAGCAAATGAGAAGAATTTGAAATAAAAGAGTTACAGAACATACGATTAACCATATGACTGAGGTAAAGGTAAAAGTAAAAATAACAAATAGCTCATAGGTATAAACACAAGTATAGTAGTGGCTTCACAGATGGAACTATGTACATAAGAGTGCGGAGTGCAAAACACATAATTTAGTAAAATGGCCCAAGGATTATGGAAAATATGTGCATTAGTGATTTCACGGATGGGTCAGTATACATGAAAGTGATTAGTGCAAAGACAGGTGAGTTATTCTGATAATTAAAAGGTCCTCAGTTCTGTGCATGTGAGCGTTCAGAGGGAGGGGGTGGGGCCTCTTACTGTTTGTGGTTTGGATGGTCCAGGGGAAGAAACTGTTTGTCAGTCTGGAGGTGTGAGACCTGATTGATCTGAACCGTCGTCCAGAGGGAAGCAGGTCAAACAGGTGGTGGGCGGGATGTGAGGGGTCTCCAGTGATGGCCTTGATCCTTCTGAGACAGGAGGATCTGAAGATTGCTTCCAGGGAGGGCAGATGGCTGCCGATAATTTTTTGGGCGGTATTGATGACCCTCTGCACAGCCTTCCTGTTCTCGGCTGTGGAGCCAGTGTACCACACAACCAGACAGTAGGTGAGCACGCTCTCCACTGAGCAGCGGTAGAAGGCCAGCAGCAGCTTCTTGTCCAGATTGTGCTTCCTCAGGACACGGAAGAAGGGCAGCCACTGCTGGGCTTTATTCACTAGGGCCTTAGTGTTGACAGTCCAGGAGAGGTCAGAGGAGATGTGGGTGCCCAGGAACCTGAAGACGGGGATATTTTCCACACGGTCACCATTTTATGAGGGGGTGGTGGTGTCCTGTCTGTTCTCCATGAAGTCCAGAATGAACTCTTTGGTTTTTTGGATATTCAGTGTCAAGTTGTTTGCTTGGCACCACGGCAGGAGATTCTCTACCTCCGCCCTGTATGCCTTCTCATCGTCATCGGTGATGAGCCCAACCAAGGTGGTGTCATCCGCGTATTTCACAGTGATGGTGGTTGGGTGGGTTGGAATACAGTCAAAGGTGTACAGGGAGTACAGTAGAAGGCTTAAGTGTGGGATGGGGGATCTGGAGGAGGTGCAGTTTGTTGATCAGGATGTCTGGGATGGTGGTGTTGAAAGCTGAGCTGTGGTCCACAAAGAGCATCCTCACATGGCTCCTTGGGTTCTCCAGGTGGCTCAGCACTCTGTGGAGAGTTGAGACGATGGCATCTTTCATAGACCGGTTCTCCCTGAAGGCGAACTGATGGGGGTCGAAGGACGGGGAAAGACAGTCCCCGATGTGCTGGGACACCAGTCACTCAAAACATTCCATGACTATAGACGTGAGTGCTATGGGTCTGTAGTCATTCAGCCTGTCAATTGTGGCCTTTTTGGGGATGGTGATGATGGTGGAGGCCTTGAGGCAAGGGGGTGCGGTGGCGTGCGTCAGGGAGCAGTTGAACAACTTGGTGAGGATCCCTGCCAGCTGGTCTGCACATCGCTTTGACCACCACTCCTGGGATGCCGTCTGGACCAGCAGCTCTGCGGGGGTTCATTGCTCTCAATTGCCTCCTCACCTTGTGCACCTGTAGAGAGAGGGGGGAGGGGAGAGATGAGTTTGGAGGGGAGGTGTGCTCAAACCGGGTAAATAAGCTGTTAAGCTCCTCTGTCAGAGTGAGGCTGCTGTCTAATGCTGGGGGGCCCTGGCCCCTCTAGTTGGTGAGGGCCTGGATGCCTCTCCACATTTGTCAGGGGTTGTTGTCTGAGAGGAAGCCCTCCACCTTCCTCCTGTAGGTGTTCTTAGCGAGTTTTATGCCTCTCCTCAGGTTAGCGGGTAATGTGGGAAGCTGTGGCGCAGGTGTAGTGTGGTCGACTTCTGATCAGATCAGTAGTTCGATTCCTGCTCTCTCTGCAGTCTGCATGTCTTGCACAAGACACTGAACCCCAAGTTGCTCCTGCTGGGTCAGGCCAGCGCCTGGCGTGGCAGCTCTGCCACCATCAGTGTGTGAATGGGTAGATAGCCAGATCTGCAAAGCACTTGGATCATCCAGAGGTGAGAAAAAAAAGTGCTATATAAGTGATATATACTGTAAGTGAGAAGGCCTTGAATGGAGACCACTGACATTTAGCAGGACAAATTCCCTTGACATACAGTGGTGTGAAAAAGTCTTTGCCCCCTTCCTGATTTCTCATTTTTTTGTATGTTTGTCACACTTAAATGTTTCAGATCATCAAACAAATTTGAATATTAGACAAAGGTAACACAAGTAAACACAAAATGCAGTTTTTAAATTAAGGCATTTATGATTAAGGGGAAAAAAAATGCAAAACTCCATGGCCCTGTGTGAAAAAGTGATTGCCCCCTAAACCTAATAACTGTTTGGGCTACCCTGAGCAGCAACAACTGCAATCAAGCATTTGCGATGACTGGCAAAGAGTCCTTTACAGCACTGTGGAGGAATTTTGGCCCACTTATCTTTGCAGAATTGTTGTAATTCAGCCACGTTGGAGGGTTTTCGAGCATGAACCACCTTTTTAAGGTCATGCCACAACATTTCAATCAGATTCAGGTCAGGACTTTGATTAGGCCACTCCAAAGTCTTCATTTTGTTTTTCTTAAGCCATTCAGAGGTGGGCTTGCTGGTGTGTTTTGGATCATTGTCCTACTGCAGAACCCAAGTGTGCTTCAGCTTCAGGTCACAAACAGATAGCCGGACATTCTCCTTCAGGATTTTTTGATAGACAGCAGAATTCATGGTTCCATTTACTACAGCAAGTATTCCAGGTCCTGAAGCAGCAAAACAGCCCCAGACCATCACACTACCACCACCATATTTTACTGTTGGTATGATGTTCCTTTTCTGAAATGCTCTGTTACTTTTTACGCCAGATGTAATGAGACACACGCCTTCCAAAAAGTTCAACTTTTGTCTCGTCAGTCCACAGAGTATTTTCCCAAAAGTCTTGGGGATCATCAAAATGTTTCCTGGCAAAACTGAGACGACCTTTTGTGCTCTTTTTGCGCAGCAGTGGTTTTCGTCTTGGAACTCTGCCATGCAGGCCATTTTTGCCCAGTCTCTTTCTTATGGTGGAGTCATGAACACTGACCTTAACTGAGGCAAGTGAGGCCTGCAGTTCTTTAGATGTTGTTGTGGGGTCTTTTGTGACCTCTAGGATGAGTTATTGCTGTGCTCTTGGGGTAGTTTTGGTTGGCCGGCCACTCCTGGGAAGGTTCACCACTATTTTATGTTTTCGCCATTTGTGGGTAATGGTTCTCACTGTGGTTCGCTGGAGTCCCAAAGCTTTAGAAATGGCTAGAAAATTGAACTCAGTTTTCCAAAGATGTGAAAAACCACAGGTAATTTATGTTTATGCTTTAACAGGGGGACGTCACTTTCTCACACAGGGCCATGTAGGTTTGGATTTTTTTTTTTACCCTTAATAATAAACACCTTCAATTAAAAACTGCATTTTGTGTTTACTTGCATTATCTTTGTCTAATATTTAAATTTGTTTGATGATCTGAAACATTTAAGTGTGACAAACATACAAAAAAATGAGAAATCAGGAAGGGGGCAAGCACTTTTTTACACCACTGTACCATCTGGTGTCAGCTGATATTTGAAATGACTGGCAAGTTCCGTCAAGTTTCTTTCAGCCACTTTTCCTCTTTCTCCCTTTAGCTTCACAAACTCTTCATTCTTCTTTGATATTTACCACGTGTTTCTCCTTCCCCTTCCCTCTCTGTCCTTTTCTTCTTTCTTGCTCACCCTATCAAATTTCACCTTTCTCCTACACAACTCACATTGATAATTCCGAGGATGATCCCAGTTTGTCAATCGATAACCTTAATGAACTTGGAAACAGAATTGTATAAATGGAAATTGCTTTAAAAGACATGATGGATGTCATCAGAAGATGCTAAATAGATTATTTTCACTGCGCAGTGTTCTAACATGTTTACCCAGAGAAAACAGGATACTCATTACTACCCGTTTAGTAAATTGGGTGTAAGACTCCCACTGCTCAGGAGCTGAGCTGACATACAGTAGTCGAAAGAACAAATAGACGCTCGCTGAGCGTAAATATGATGCAGGGATGGGAGGAGAAGAATCCATCTTGTTATTGAGGGAGGAGACCCCCTCCCCTTCCTAACACTGCCATCAAACTCAAATTAGCATTTAAATTCAATTGGAAAACTCATCAAGAGTTACTGAATAGTGTGCCGGATTCATAGAGCAGCATCCTCTCTGCCAGGACCGCCGCATGAGCGAGTCCATGCACAGGGGCTCCACTCCGTCATGGTGAAGTATTACCCCGGCTGGAAATCCACACAGTTTGGCAGCTCGATTGCCCCCTCAGCAACAGGCAGACAAATTTAATTACTGCTGTCAAATAAAACCAAGCGGAGTCATCTGTGGGGCCCTGCACTTGGAAGGAAATCCTAGCAGCAACTCTGTCCAGATGTCTAATGGGCAATTTCTGTTGCTCCTTAAAACACAGAGAGGAGGAAAGTTATTGGCGACAAAGGTTTGGATGGAGGGGCCGTCGGTCGGCTGGATGATGATTGGAGCGAATAAACAAACAATGGAGGACTTTTTTGGGGGGATTTGACAGCAGCTGTTGACAAAATATAAGGCAGAAAGAATGGAAGCATTAACCACCCACGACAAAAACAAAACATGCTAACGTAGCTAATATCCTGAACAAGCAGCTGTCATCAACCTGAGCTGTGTCGGTGCAGTTTTGTCAGCAAAGTTCTGTTTGTACAGTGCTGTGAAAAAGTATTTGCCCCTTCCTGATTTCTTATATTTTTGCATATTTGTCGCACTTAAGTGTTTCAGATCATCAAACAAATTTTAATATCAGACAAAGATAACCTGAATAAGTACAAAATACAGTTTTCAAATGATGATTTCATTTATTAAAGGAAAAAACTATCCAAACCTACCTGACCCTATATCAAAAAGTAATTGCCACCGTGTTACATCATGAATTAACTGTGATAAACCACATTTTTAGAAAGCCAAGTTCAATTTCATTAGCTACACCCAAGCCTGATTACTACCAGACTTGTTGAATCAAGAAATCACTAAAATAGAACCTGTCTGACAACCTGAATTAGGCTAAAAGATCTCAAAAAGCAACACATCCAACTGTGATCTAAAGAAATTCAAGAACAGATGAGAAACAAAAACCCAGAACAACATCTAAAGAACTGCAGGCCTCACTTGCCTCAGTTTAGACACTGGTCCATGATGGAACAATAAGAAAGAGATGGAAAATATGGCATCCATGGGAGAGTTCCAAGACAAAAGCCGCTGCTGGACAAAAAGAACACAAAGACACATTTGCCTCACATTTTCCAGAAAACACCTTAATGATCCTCAAGACTTTTGGGAAAATATTCTGGGGAGTGACGAGACAAAAGTTGAACTTTTTGGAAGACGTGTCCTGTTTTATCTGGCATAAAACTAACACAGAATTTCACTAGAAGAACATTGTATCAATAGCCAGACATGGTGGTGGTAGTGTCATGCTCTGGGGCTGCTTTGCTGCTTCAGGACCTGGACGACTTGCTCTGATTTACAGAGCCATGACTTCTGCTCTCTACCAAAAAATTCTGAAGGAGAATGTCTGGCCATCAGTTCATGTGACTGAATTTAAACCGTTCTGCACAGAAGAGTGGGTCAAAATTCCTCAACAGCGATGTAAAAGACTCATTGCCAGTTGTTGGCACCATTGGTGGCACAACCAGTTGTTAGGTTTAGGGAGCAGTTAGGGGGCAATTACTTTATCATATAGGGCTAGGTAAGTTTGAATCGCTTTTTTCCCTTAATAAATGAAATCATTATTTAAAAACTGCATTTTGTATTTACTCAGGTTATCTTTGTCTAATATTAAAATTTGTTTGATGATCTGAAATATTTAGGTAAAACAAATATGCAAAAATATAAGAAATCAGGGAGGGGGCAAATACTTTTTTACAGCACTATAACTGAAAAAATCTTCAGTGACACCTATCAGTGGGGCGATATTAAGATCTCATCTCACAGTTACTCTAGCCAAAATAATTGTGACTACCGAAATTATCACGATAATCATCAGTTATTAATAAAACTTTGAAAATGTCTCTTTACGGTTCATTTTGCTGGGAAACTGTTTTTATTGCACTTTATGCAGTAGGTGATTTGAGGGGGATGAGGGAAGATGCTGTCCCCCTTGTTAGCAAAATGATCCCAAAGCATCCCCCTCGTTAACCTGCCATCCCCCCATCCCTATTCATAGGTGTTAATCAAGGTGGGGACTGGGGGGAGTGTATTACCCCTCCCAAACAAAAAAAAGTGAGAATTGTCACCCCAGTATCATCGTAAACCTTTTTATACCATGCTATGTAACTAACATGACTTTGAATGACCGATTTTGAGCAGAAATGCAAAAAAAAAAGGAACAAAAAAATACATTTTCAACCTTTTCCTTATAGATTTGAAACTTTTTTCTCATAAATTGAGGGGGCAGCTGTGGCCGACTACTGACTGGAGGGTCAGGGGTTCGATTCCCGCTTTGTCTGCAGTCTGCATGTCGAAGTGTCCTTGAGCAAGGCACTGAATCCTCAGTTGCTCTCGGTGGGTCAGGCCAGCACCTGTGTATGTCAGCTCCGCTGCCATCAGTGTATGAATGGGTGGATAGCAAGATCTGTAAAGCGCTTTGGTCATCTACAGATGAGTAAAATGCGCTATATAAATGAATGCTATTAACCATAAATTTGCAACTTTTTTCTCATAAATCTTCAACTTTGTTCTTGTAAATTTGTGACTTTTTTCTCAAAAAATTGTTACTTTTTATCTTATAAATTTGAGACTGTCATAAATTTGTGATGTTTTTCTCAGAAATTTGTGATGTTTTTCTCATAAATTTGCAGTTTTTTCCCCTTGTAAATTTGCATTTTGTCCTGTCAACTTTCAATTTTTTTTCTCATAAATTTGCAACTTTTGTCTCAAAAATATGTGACCTGTTTCTCAAAAATTTGCAATTTTTCACTCATAAATTTGTATTTTTTTTCTTGAAAATTTGCATTTTTCCCCCCTGTAAATTTTCAACTTTTGTTTTCTTATACGTAGATCTACATTTTCCTCAGAAATCTGTGGCTTTTTTCTCATAAATTTTCTAATTTTTTTCCTGCAAATTATCATCTTTTTTCTAATAAATTTGCAACTTTTTTCTTGTAAATTTGCAACTTTTTGTAAGAAATTTGCATTTTTTCCCTTGTAAATTTTAATTATTTTTTTTTTCATAATTTGTAATTGTCATGAATTCCTCCCAAAGCGGAAAAAGGCACCAAATGCAGGCTGTCAGTTAGCAGATTTAATAACAGAACATAACATGACACAACAAAAACATGCAGGTTAGGTTAATTGGAGACTCTAAAGTGGCCCTAGGTGTGAATGTGTGTGTGAATGGTGAAGGGATAGTGCCGTACCGTGGCTGCTTCATCCATCCAGGTGGATGCCCTCAATTTCCCCTCTGGGGATCAATAAAGTATACAAAAAAAAAAAAAAAGAATGGAACTGATAAACAAAAACTTAAGAAAGAAAAGAAACGCAGGTTAGCAAAATAACCACGGCTAAGGCGAGAGATATGCCGACTAAACCTGGAGACAGTCTCACAAACAGGTAAGCCAGGAAAGCACAGTTAAGGCGAAGGCATCACCAACTAACCTGGGGAATCAACAGTACACGAAGCACAGAAAACAAATGACTTTTGTGACGAAGCGAGGAGGAAGCAGTAGCTGAAAGTAGGGTGCTGTTCTGAACAAAATTGCACAACCCCTTAAATAGTAAACAGAACCAATAACACAATAGACAACAGGTGTGAGTACCTGAATGGGCAGGAGAGAGTGAGGATGAATGATTGGGATCAGCTGAGGCCGTGAGATGGCGGCAGCCCCACACTGGCAACTGACAGGGCACGTCCATGCAAGGCTTAACGCCCTTGACAGCTGTCAACAGTAAAAAAGGACTAAACTGGGTTATAAAGAATAACTATGACACGTCAAGGTGTAATTATAGATCAGTACAGAAAATAAAATATAACATAAACACAAGCAGAAAAATGACAATTGGAACTATAATACAAAAAGGACATAAGTGCAACGTATAAGTGAACAGACAGAAAATGCCACGAGACCAAGACTGGAAATCTCCAGCCCTCAGTTCGTGACAGTAATGCTCATGTGGATGCTGGTTAAATTTTTATTCTGTGTAATTAAATTGTAATTTGCTCATTTTTGGTTTTTAAATAGGCATCTTTTTATCATATCTTTGCACTTTTATTCTTGCAAATTTGTACCTTATTTACACTTACAGATTTGTACCTTATACTAAATTGGTGAATACCCACTACCCTCTTGTTAAAAAAAACAAATTGCTTACTGACTTTAGTGAACATCCTGTCATGTGAAATATAAATACAGATTTTTTTTGTTAATTATAACAAAAAAGTTCCACTTGCTCTGATGGTATTAAAATGAGATACCTATTTATGAGCACTTTAAGTTAAAAGTTAATGTTTGTTAATTTATTTGTTCATGCACATGCTAAAAGGTTGCTAGGGAGAATTTTCAAAATTCTTCTTGATATATTTACAGAAAAGTTGCCCAAGAACCATAATAAATCCCACTTATAATTGTGTGGGTCTATCACGAAAAATTTACTTTGGCAAGTAGCATCACTGCCAGAGTTCCTGCTTTGGTTCACAGGCCCCTGACAGAGACTGTCTGGGGTCACCTCCCTCAGCTCTGTGATCTGTACGGAGGCTTAATGGGGTCTCTCGGTGGGAAGAAGGACAGCAGATGGTGCGGGTGTCAGAAACCACACAGCTGGATCATTACACAGAAGCAGACACTGGCATCTAGTTTGTTTGGCATTGAATTTTGGAAGTATATGTGTGTTTCAAATTTTACTTGTAAATAAGGTACAGTTATGACTTTTTCCCACAGTCGTGTCCATTGTAATGGTCATCAGGTAAAATGTTCTTAATATAGCGTACACTTAAGCTCATACAACTTTATAAATGGGTCAAAGTTCTGATAATTGTCTTGCTAATTATATACAGGAGTTTGTGATTTCTGTGTCTAAGTTGGGCGATGCTTCCCTCTAATCATCTACTCCATCCAGTGGTGTAGTGCCAAATGTTTTGGATCCACTGAGGATTCCAAGTAATTAGTCCCACAATTACTGTCAGTGTGACAAGCCTGACTTCGTTCACTCTTCTTCAGGTAACTTAATCCCAGAAACGACCTGTTTTATTGAGCTTTACACAACACTGAAGAGTCCAATGACATTTTAACAAGTGATTATGAAAATAAATCTAACAGCGCTTTATGTGAACGTAACAATTTGCTATGTGCTTGCCTAAAAAGCTGGACTGTGCTGGTTTCTTAATTTATTGACCAAACATATTTAATAAACGTGATTGATTTAAACAACAGCTTCTAAAACTTGCTTTGCTTTCATGAGTTCCAGCAACTCTTTAAGTAGCTTTCAATGTTAACTAAGGCTTCAACTAACCAAGATTTTTGTTGCAGATTAACCTGCTGATTATTTTTTCATCATTAATTTGTGATTTTTTAACTAGTTTGTTTTTTTTCTCATAAATTTGTGACTTTTTCTTGTAAATTTGCTATTTTTTCCTCCAAAATTGGCGATTTTTATCATTAATTTTTTTCCTTGTAATTTTATAACATTTTTCTCAAATTTGCTACCTACAGTGGGGTAAAAAAGTATTTAGTCAGCCACCAATTGTGCAAGTTCTCCCACTTAAAAGATGAGAGAGGTCTCCAATTTTCATCATAGGTATACCTCAACTATGAGAGACAAAATAAAAAAAAAAAAAAATCCAGAAAATCACATTGAAGGATTTTTAATGAATTAATTGGTAAATTCCTCGGTAAAATAAGTATTTGGTCAATAACAAAAGTTCATCTCAATACTTTGTTATATACCCTTTGTTGGCAGTGACAGAGGTCAAACGTTTTCTGTAAGTTTTCACAAGGTTTTCACACACTGTTGCTGGTATTTTGGCCCATTCCTCCATGCAGATCTCCTCTAGAGCAGTGATGTTTTGGGGCTGTCGCTGGGCAACATGGACTTTCAACTCCCTCCAAAGATTTTCTATGGGGTTGAGATCTGGAGACTGGCTAGGC
Organism: Pholidichthys leucotaenia; assembly: GCA_020510985.1. NCBI lineage: Eukaryota > Metazoa > Chordata > Actinopteri > Cichliformes > Pholidichthyidae > Pholidichthys > Pholidichthys leucotaenia. The sequence continues at coordinate 325,239,761 of CM035840.1, read as the reverse complement.
CACTCCAGGACCTTGAAATGCTTCTTACGAAGCCACTCCTTTATTGCCCGTGCGGTGTGTTTGGGATCATTGTCATGCTGAAAGACCCAGCCATGTTTTATCTTCAATGCCCTTGCTGGTGGAAGGAGGTTTTCACTCAAAATCTCACTATACATGGCCCCATTCATTCTTTCCTTTACACGGATCAGTCGTCCTGGTCCCTTTGCAGAAAAACAGCCCCAAAGTATGATGTTTCCGCTCCCATGCTTCACAGTAGGTATGGTGTTCTTTCTCCTCCAAACACGACAAGTTGAGTTTTTACAATAAAGTTCTATTTTGGTTTCATCTGAGGATATGACATTCTCCCAATCCTCTTCTGGATCATCCAAATGCTCTCTAGCAAACTTCAGACGGGCCTGGACATGTACTGGCTTAAGCAGGGGGACACGTCTGGCACTGCAGGATTTGAGTCCCTGGCGGCGTAGTGTGTTTCTGATGTAGCCTTTGTTACTTTGGTCCCAGCTCTCTGCAGGTCATTCACTAGGTCCCCCCATGTGGTTCTGGGATTTTTGCTCACCGTTCTCGTGATAATTTTGACCCCATGGGGTGAGAGCTTGCATGGAGCCCCAGATCGAGGGAGATTATCAGTGGTCTTGTATGTCTTCCATTTTCTAATAATTGCTCCCACAGTTGATTTCTTCACACCAAGCTGCTTACCTATTGCAGATTCAGTCTTCCCAGCCTGGTGCAGGTCTACAATTTTGTTTCTGGTGTCCTTTGACAGCTCTTTGGTCTTGGCCATAGTGGAGTTTTGAGTCTGACTGTTTGAGGTTGTGGACAGGTGTCTTTTATACTGATAACGAGTTCAAACAGGTGCCATTAATACAGGTAAAGAGTGGAGGACAGAGGAGCCTCTTAAAGAAGTTGTTACAGGTCTGTGAGAGCCAGAAATCTTGCTTGTTTGTAGGTGACCAAATACTTGTTTTACTGAGGAATTTACCAATTAATTCATTAAAAATCCTTCAATGTGATTTTCTGGATTTTTTTTTTCTCATTTTGTCTCTCATAGTTGAGGTATACCTATGATGAAAATTGGAGACCTCTCTCATCTTTTAAGTGGGAGAACTTGCACAATTGGTGGCTGACTAAATACTTTTTTGCCCCACTGTATATAATAAATCTTTGTTTTTCTCTTCAGTTTGCTACTTTTTCTTGTCTTGTAAATTTGTGTCTTGTAAATTTGTGACTGTTTTCTGAAGATATTTTGTTTTAATCAGAAAACTGGATTTTTTCATTTCCCTGATAAGATTTTGACCTTTTTCCATATACATTTCTAATGTTTTTCTCAAAAGTTTGCAAATTTGTGATTTTTTTTTCCTCAGCATTTTTACCCCTTGTATGTTGGAGATGGGTGGAAAGGAGGCGAAATTAGTCAGTTATCAATAAATTTTCTTGTCAGTCAGCTATAGGTGGGGAGGGGGAATCGATAAAGCACAGTATCACAACACTTTGTGTCAACAACATTGAAATGATTCAGAGAAACCAGTGTTAATAAATGTTGTAAATACAGATTCTCTTTTTTTGGTATCAGAGAAATAAAGACAATTGACGTTTCAGTCCACTAGATTCTGCTAAATGTTCTTTGTCTGGTTAGGTCAGTCCAGCAAAGGAGTGACTTTTGAGACCTCGTTGAACAAGACAAAGATCAGGATGGGAAATTGCAATATATGATATTGCATGATTGTGAAAATCTCATATCATGGCCTGAGTATTGAGATAGCATCATATTGTGAGGCTTCTGGTGATTCACACCCATTTGATAGACTAGTCGATTAATAGACTCATTGTTGTAGCACTAGTGTCGACTAGTTTTCAAATCTACATGGATTTTATTGGTATTTGGAACTGCCTCTTTGATACACATTCATACTAAAAAGCAATTCTCATTACTGGACTTGATATGAGTTGGTTTTTGAGTATGTGACTACAGGAAAAAAATCCATCTATGCAGAAAGGAGCCTAAGTGTTGATTGGTCTTGACATTCTGGGAAATGTTATACTCCAAATTAAAGCTTTTGCAGACCGAGACAGGCCTTGTGATGCTCTGATACCAACTCTTGTTAAAAGTAGCCCCCGGATGCAAAACCGCTGCAGACCCCTGCTGTTAATAAACTCTCCATGTGTCATTTTATCCCCATGATCCCCAGTGTGCAACGTTGAGAAATGCATCAAAGTGGTAGAGAAATTGCAAATGAAGTGTTTCGTGGCCTGAATGTCATTTGATTAATCTTATGAAAGCAGCTTGACACCTGCTGTGCATGACACTGCCAGAGCTGTGTGTCCTGCTGCTCGACTCTAAAGAATTACAAGTAAAACTCCACTGCTGGTGGGAGGAATGTAAAATGATACAAATGGTCAGCAGGTTGCTGCACTGAAGATAAAATGCAGGATAACTGAAACCTGACTGACACTAACAGACAGAAGACGGATACGCCTGGATGGAAGCTGATAGACAGCCATGTGCTGGAGAGGCTTCCTTCTTAGAAATAATATTCACTCTGTTTTATAATTTACTGAAAAATTCAGCATCCAAAAATATATTAACCCACTAGTGACATGCTGAATATAGGCATAAGCATAGATAACAATAAGTGTCATTAATAATGTGACTGAACATGCATAAACTGAGGGTCTTGATGTAGTGGGTCTTGTAAGTTTTTCATGTTTTCTTCAGCACACACTACTTTTAACCCCTTGACGCCTGTTGTCGCGAATTCGCATCAAACTGCTTCCGCTCCAAATGCAACCAAAATACCATCTGTATTCCTCCACTTCCGATTGGAGCACTTCCAACACATACCTAGGAACCTTTTGCAAGCATTAGTTTCTCGTAGGAACGGTCAGAGATGGAGCACCATCCATTTCCTGATTGCTAGGGTTAGGGTTATGGTTAGGGTTAGGGTTATGGTTATAGTTTGGCAGTCATGAGAGTTGAAATTACTGAAAATAACTTTGTTGCATAAATAAAAGACTCTTCATACTTGAGATGGGAACAGGTGCTTTTTTACCATTTTTTTACCATAGATGCCTGTTGTCGCTAATTTGCATCATACCTAAAATTATATCTATTTTATGTGCTATAGTCAAATTAACTTTCTCAACTTAATTTAGCATCTACTTGAAAGCAAAAACACAAGTAATTTTTTTTTTTCATAATTGGAAATAAATTCAGGCATTAAGGGGTTAAAAATGATTTCATTCTTTCAATTTCATATATATTTGTAAGAGTGTAATGCTGAATTTACATTTCCATCCTATGTGTGAGGGTAAGGCTTCTGCAAAAATATTCTAGGATCCAGGAATGATCCTTGTTTGGCTCCACAAATATGTCATTTTATAAGTTTCATCTCTGGGAAACCAATTTTGAGTAATCATGTAAACAACCACTCCTAAACACATACCGTACAAACATACATTTATTTTTCCTCCTCACTGGTCTCAGAGCTGGCTAAAAACAGTAGTTAACATTGACGTTCTTGAGTGCCTCGACCCAGTTGTTCCCTGTTGGTTTTATTAAGGGAATTGCCCTATGACAGCAACCAGTGAATATTCTAATGACCTTCACATCTTTTGATCATTAAACCCTCATCCGAACTATGATTCGTATAACTATCAGCTCACTGTCTAAGGTTTTCCAGTGTGTGTGGCCATACATATTTTAACAGAGCTGCTTTATTCAGAAGCCGATGTATGTGAATTATTGAGAATGTGATCGCACTCACGAGCAAGTTTTAGACTGCTCTAGGCTTGTCCTGTGTGTCATTTCAGTATTTTAGTCTGCCGTGACAAGTAGACAATAACAAAAATGCTCTCTTTAAAGGAGTAAAGTTAGTTTATTTTCAGATGTCTATTACATGGCAGCTCTCCACAAATGGCTTCTCTTATCCAGATCTAAACCATCAACGCAGTGCCTGACGTAACCCTTTGTCATCACAGGCAGCCAATCAAATGTCTCTGGGGACACAGCAAGCCACCTCCTTGGCGCATCAGGTGACAACCAAATAAAGTATGTATTACCCCTGATACATATTATATATGCAAATGAGTCTGCAGTTAAGAGTCCTTGCAGACCTAAACGAGCTGTTGCACCTGGCTGATGGACAGGAAACATGACCCCAGCAAGAGTGCGGTCAGTTGAAGCAATGGAAAGAATCTTAAAAAATTCCTTCAAGAAGGTAATTCAACATGGAGTGCAGCAAAAAATGTTGGTTGTTAGTGGCCAGTGGTGCCTAAAATGGGAAGCTTGAAGACGGGAGTCTTACAGGTAGACCAAGGAAGATGTCAAAGCATCAGGGCAGAAAAGTCAAAGCAAACCATAGAGAATGTACAACTGAAGAAACAAAGAAAGGGTGAGAAAACTGCATATTTAGATTTGTGCATGGATTTGTTTTATTAATGGATAATTGAAGGAATATCATAAAAGACTGATGATTCCACAATTTCTTTTAGGTGTAGTGTTGTCTATGTATGTTGCCATGACACCTGGCTCATTCATGATGTGTTATTTTCTTCATATTCAAGTTGCCAATAAATATAGTTACCTTTTCTCAGTGTAGCATGTGTACTAAAGAAAATCTTTGAAATTAAAAGATTAGGTATGACTGTGAGAGTGAATGGTTGTCTGTCTCTCTGTGTTGGCCCTGCGATGGACTGGCGATCTGTCCAGGGTATACCCTGCCTCTCGCCCAAAAGATGCTGGGATAGGCTCCAGCCCCCCCCCGCGACCCGAAAAGGATTAAGCGGAAGAAGATGAAGGATTTGATACTATGGTCCTTTATACCTCCAGATTATGGTGATTTGCTTTATATTTAGAATTTTTGATCTTGTTTGTGAATAACTGTTTTTATCAGTTTATTATCAAAAAAACTGTTTTCTTAAAGGCATTTGTCACCATTAATTTCACAACAGCAATCAAGAGTGCACACAATAATTTCTACCTTACCATAGAACATCAACCAGTGACTTTCTGCAGTTTTGAAGGTAAGAATGCAAAAGATGATTTACTGTACAACAAGCTCTGCATTCCTTTTAAAATAGTCAGATGAGTCTTGCCAGAAGGACATTTGATCCTTCCATCTCTCCGTCAGTCCATTTCCATGCATCCATCCATCTTCTACCACTTTTCCGGAAGTCTGGATCGTGAAGGCAACAGCCCAAGCAGAGAAGCCCAGACTTCCCTCTCCCTGCCCACCTGCTCCAGATCTCGGAGAGAATACCAAGATGTTCCCAGGCCGGCTGGGAGACATAGTCTCTCCAGCGTGTCCTGGGTCTGCCCCGGGGTCTCCTCCCAGTGGGGTGTACCCAAAACATTGCAAGTGGGAGGCGTCCAGGAGGCATCCTGATCAGATGCCCAAACCACCTCAACTGGCTCCTTTTGATGTTGAGGAGCAGTGGTTCTACTCTGAGCCTCTCTAGGATGGCTGAGCTCCTCACCCTATCTCTAAGGATGAGTCCAGCAATCCTAGGGAGAAAGCTCATTTCAGCCGCTCATTTCCCTCTTCACCGCAACAGACCAGTACAACATCCGCATCACTGCAGATGCTGCTCCGATCTATCTGTCAGTATCTCATTCCATTCTCCCCTCACTCGTGAATAAGACCCCCAGATACTTAAACTCCTCTACTTGGGGCAGGAGCTTGTCCCCAACCCAGAGAGGACAATCCACCCTTTTCTGGCTGAGAACCATGAACTCGGACTTGGAGGTGCTGATTCTCATCCCAGCTGCTTTACACTCAGTAGCAAACCATCCCAGCAAGACCTGTAGGTCATTGCTCCATGAAGCCAGCAGGACAACATCATCTGCAAACAGCAGAGATGAGATCTTGTGGTCACCGAACATGACACCTTCCGTTCCTTGGCTGCCCCTAAAATCCTGTCCATAAAAATTATGAACACCATGGGTGACAAAGGGCATCTCTGGTGGAGTCCAACTCTCACTGGAAATGAGTTCAACTGGGTGTTGGCAATACGAACGAAACTCTTGCAGTGGTCGTATAGGGACCAGATAGCTTGTAACAAGAAGCCCAATACCCCACACTCCCGCAGCACCCCCCACAAGAGACCACGAGGGATGCGGTTGAATGCTTTCTCCAAGTCCACAAAACACAAGTGGACTGGTTGGGCAAACTCTCATGAAGTCTTGAAGATTCTTGAGCGGGTAAGGAGTTGGTCCAATGTGCCACGGCCAGGACGAAAACTACATTGCTCCTCATGAATCTGAGGTTCGACCAGGTGAGGCTGAGAAGTGTGAGCACCCTAAAGTTGGAACACACCCTCCGGTCCCCCATTTTAAAAAGAGGAACCACTATCCCAGTTTGCCAAGGCACTGTCCCCAACCTCCACACAATGTTGCAGAGACATGTCAGGCATGACAGCCCTACTACATCCAGGGCCTTGAGGTACCCAGAGCAAATCTTGTCCACTCCGGGGCCCAGCCACAAAAGAATTTTTAACCACTTTGGCGACCTCAACCCCAGTGATGGGCGAGTCGTCCCCCTTGTCCTTAAGCTCTGCTTCCTCTATGGAAGGTGTGTCAGTGGGATTGAGGAGATCCTTGAATTATTCCTTCCACCGCCTGACAATGTCTCCAGTTGAAGTCAACAGCGCCCCATCCGCATCATACACCGTGTGGACAGGGATCCATTTCCCCCTCCTAAGCGACCGGACAGTTTGCCAGAATCTCTTCGAGGCCGACCGAAAGTCTTGTTCCATGGCCTCACCAAACTCCTCCCACACCCAAGTTTTTGCTTCAGCAACCACCTGAGTTGCACTGCACTTGGCCTGTCGGTACACTTCAGCTACTTCGGGAGACCCACAAACCAACCAAGCTTGATAGGACTCCATCTTCAGCTTGATGGCTCCCCTACACCACTGGTATCCACCACTTGGTTAGGGGGTTGTCACCACAAGACCAACACCTTTGTGACCACAGCTCTGGGCAGTCGCTTCAACAGTGGAGATGGAAAACATGGCCCAAACAGACTCCATGTCTCCAGACTCCCTCGGAATGTGGGTGAAGTCTTGGAAGGCCTATGCCAGGGTACTGGAGAGGAGAGTCCGGTCTCTGGTCGAACAGTCCATTTCTCATTTTCAAAAATGCTATTATGGAAAAAAATTAGAACCTTACTGTCTTTTTTGCATTAGAAATACATAGCATACAATTTAAAAGATACAGTATTTGCAAGGGAAAAGAAAATGTCAACCACTTTGACAATATATTGCATATATACCTCATGTCAAATCTAAATGGTGCAATTACAGATATAAATAATAGCATACAAATTTGTCATTTTTAGTTCAGATTGAGGATTGTGTTTTGGTACCAATTTTCAAGAACAAAGGTGATGCTCAGAGCTGTAGTAACTACAGAGGCATTAAGTTGATCAGCCACACTATGAAGATAAGGGAAAGAGTTGCTGAAGCCAGGTTAAGAGGAGAGGTGACAATCGGTGAGCAGCAGTACGGTTTCATGCCAAGAAAGAGTACTACAGATGCAATGTTTGCTCTAAGAGTGCTGATGGAGAAGCATAGAGAAAGTCAGAAGGAGTTGCACTGTGTCTTTGTGTGGATCTAGAGAAAGCATATGATAGGGTGCCAAGAGAGGAAGTGTGGTACTGTATCAGAAAGTCAGGAGTGGAAGAGAAATACAGTATGTGAGGGTGGTGCAGGACATGTATGAGGACAGTGGGATGGTGATGAAGTGTGCTGTAGGAGTGACAGATGGGTTCAAGGTGAGGGTGCAATTACATCAGGAATCGGCTCTGAGCCCCTTCTTGTTTGCCTTGGTGATGGACAGGCTGACAGACGAGGTCAGGCAGGAGTCTCCATGGACCATGTTTGCAGACGACATTGTGATCTGTAGTGAGAGTAGGGAGCAGGTGGAAGAGAACCTGGAGAGGTGGAGGTACGCTCTGGAGAGAAGAGAAATGAACGTCAGTAGAAGCAAGACAGAATACATGAGTGTGAAGGAGAGGAAGGCAAGTGTAATGGTGAAGATGGAAGGAGTAGAGGTGGTGAAAGTAGATGAGTTTAAATACCTGGGGTCAACCATCCAAAGCAATAGAAAATGCAGAGGTGAAAAAGAGAGAGTGGGCAGGGTGGAGTGGGTGGAGACAAGTGTCATGGGTGATTTGTGACAGAACAGTAGCAGCAAGAGTGAAAGGAAAGATTGACAAGATGGTAGTGAGGCTTGTGATGATGTATGGTTTGGAGACAGTGGTACTGACAAAACGACAGGAAGTGGAGCTGGAGGTTGCAGAGTTGAAGATGCTAAGATTTTCAGTGGGAGTGACTATGAGGGACAAGATTAGAAATGAGTATATCAGAGGGACAGCTGAGGTTGAGCGGTTTGGAGACAAAGTAAGAAAGGCAAGGCTGAGATGGTTTGGACATGTGCAGAGGAGGGATAGTGGATATATTGGGCAAAGGATGTTGAAGATGGAACTGCCAGGCAGGAGGAAAAGAGGGAGACCACAGAGAAAATTCATGGCTGTAGTGAAGAAGGACATGGAGAGGGTTGGTGTTACAGAGGACGATGCAAGGGATAGGGTGAGATGGAGGCAGATGATCCACTGTGGCAACCCCTACAGGGAGCAGGCAAAAGAGGAACATTGAGGATTGTGTCTCCGTAATGGAGGAATTCACTCCAAGTCTGTTCCAGGTTTGTGTGCAGTCTGTATTTACGTGGTACAGTCTAATTAGTTCCAATCCATCTATCTGAACTATGTATGCGTTCTTATGTCAATATGGTTGAATATTTTAGGTTAGCAATGTTTAAAAAGAGCTCATTCTGATTTGATGTCATTTTCATTTATCTGAAAATTTATGTATCATTTTTGTCGGGCTCAAAAGTCATGTCCAAAACAGACATTTTGGGGGAAATGAGAAAAAAAAATGATATTCTCTGAAAGATTTAACCAACTGCTGACTCTAGCACAGCAGTTCTCAGGCCACGCAGTTATACAGCTGCATAGTTTTAGGCTGTTTTACAATTGATGTGAATCTCTGGTGTTTACTGCTTCAGTAGTTCCTGAAGCATTTTAACTTTAATGAAACTAACATCAGTTTAACAGCAAGTTAAAGATACTACATTTAATTGAATAAAGTTAAGTGGACAAGTGGTTTTTCTTTCGCCATATCACCAGATAAAATGAAAGTTGCTAGAAGAAAGTGGTTCAACCTCACTGCAGACAAAGTAAGCAGCTTTATGTTATGTGTGAATATTAGCTGTAGATAAATGGCTGCTGAAGTGGAAATTATGCTGGAATTTGCTAACATCCATTTGCTCATATTGCTCTGGACAGTGCATGTAAAGCTAATATAGCCTTGCTAAAGATGTAGGTCAGGCAAGTGTGAGCCAGAGCATTATCTGTAGAGAGTTCTTAGACTCCCGCTCTGCATGCAAGATTCCAATGTTACATTTGAATATGTTCTTACATTCTCATTTGTGTTATAAGGGTTTCATTGGTGCATGGTAGCGGCTGTAAATGTATTCAGACAAAATCATACTTTTACTTGATCAAAATACATCATGCTTTAATTATTTCAGCAACATTTTCAGTCCATTTAAGCCTCCCAAAATCTAACATGTTATAAAATGACACATTGGAGCCTATGGCATATGTAATGACAGTTTAGTCTTGTAATTTGTGTGTTTTCATCTTTCCACTGACTTTTTTATGTAACTGTGCCTTGTTTCACACTGAGTATAAACATATTTCCTTGGAGTGACGCAAGTGCACGTGAGTTTGCAGCCGCAAGAGCTGAATTTTGTCCAACTCAGGCCATGAGCTGGCTTGATACTTTGTGATGCTGGCCATTCGTCACATGAATTGGTTTAAAAATGAGACAGTCCCTTACAGGAGATGTCCCTCGCCGGATGTGCACTCCCAAGAAGGGGGTTGCTTTCACGGCAGACGTGCTTTCTTGGCTCAACACAGGTGGACCTCTGCATCCACCGCTTGTTTGGTGCTGGGGGTGGCCGACGTCGGGTTGTGGATTCTGGGGGAGGTGGTGACATTTTCCATGTCCACCTGAGGGTCCTGAAACTGCTACCTACGGTTAGCAGGAATCCCTGACTTGGGCTAAGCCTCCGTCATGAGGAAGAACAAGAGGAGGGATTGCGTTCGTGCTGCTGCCCACTGGCGTGGAGGAGCCACTGCAGGGGCCAATGCACAACAATGGCAAGTTGCTTGCAGTTTTTTGGATGAATTAAGAAGTTAAATTAGACAATTTTCTGAGAATCCCTGAACGTTCTCTCAGGGACCCCCTGAGGAAAATGCTAAGAAAATGGGGAGCATTTATATAAGAGGTTTAGAACTCGGCTGTGATTGGACAGCTAAGCTAGCGTTAGGTGAGCTAACCCCTCAACTTCTTCCCACTGTGGCGATCTCCAATTCAATAGACATACTGATGTTAGCTGCCTAGCTAAGGTACTAAGGTAAGCGGGCGAATGTGCTGACCTTTTACATTCAAAATATAACATAATAAGCCAGAAACACATGAGAAATATTGTCTACAGTGGATTAATGAATTAGACGGGAACAGGGATGTCTCGTGGGTGACTAGAATTTAAAGAACATAGTAATAAAATAACTGTTGCAAGCTAACTTAATAGAAAATATTAGCTCTGTCAGGGGTGGCACATTTCAGCAAGCTCCAGTTCTCATTTAACAAACGGAGTAAAATCAAAACTGCTCATTTAGTGAGAGGGACTGAGGCCAATGTGGACCAACAAGTTTTTCCATCGGTAACCCCTCCAAATACCCAGATAGATTAACAGAATCACTGGAAAAAGTGACATTTTCATCATATGTCCAGTTTAAATTGCAAAAACATAATATGCATACCTCATACCTTTTTTTTTTTTTTTTCTCCTCTCGGCGCCACACCAGTAGGCTGCCTTTTGCAACAGCGGCTCGATTCCGAGTTTTTTTTCCCTTCCTCTCTCTTTTGATCACTTTTTTTTTTCACCCCACTTATATCACGGACACACAGATCGTCCCAAATGTCTCCTGAGCCGGTGGACGGAGCCACTGTTTATAGCAGGATACGATACAGCAGAGAAGAGCTGCTAGCATTCAACCGCCACCCGGTCCCATTGGAAAAACTCGACATACCGAGAGAACTGAGGCGAAAACGCCGCGGCTGCCGGGCTGGAGTAAGGCGGAGGACAAAAAATATAAGGTACAGACCCTCCCTTCCATCTGTTGTCATGGGAAATGTACGGTCGATACTGGGAAAGTTAGATGAGCTAGCGGCTATCTCCCGTTATGATAGCACTTACCGGGAGTGCTCTCTCCTTTTGTTTACTGAGACGTGGCTAACTGAACTAGCAGCAGATGCTAACATTGAGCTGGAGGGTTTTCACATGATACGAGCTGACCGAACACCAGAGAGTGGCAAAACTAGGGGCGGTGGAGTGATAATGTATGTTAACAACAACTGGTGCAGACCGGGACATATCACTGTTAAACAACGACACTGCAGCAAAGACATTGAGTTGCTAGCTGTTAGCATGAGGCCTACATATCTCCCGAGAGAACACTCACACGTGATCTGCATTGTTGTTTATGCAAATCCGACGGCGAACGCTGGGACAGCGCGTGACGTCATCCATTCAGTAACCAGCAGGCTGCAGACAGAACACCCAGATGCTCTTCTCCTCATCTCAGGCGATTTCAACCACGTTTCACTGTCTCCCATTCTGCCCACTTTCACCCAGTATGTCACATGCCACACTAGAGACAATAAAACACTGGATTTATTCTACGCAAACACTAAGGAGGCGTACACCTCATCACAACTCCCCCCACTTGGGAGATCGGATCACAACTTGGTTCATCTCCGACCGGTGTACAAACCCCTAGTGCACAGACAACCTCCGGCCATGCACACTGTGGAGTTATGGTCTGAGGAGACAATGGACACTCTAAAGGACTGTTTTGAAGCCACTGCCTGGAAGCAGCTCTGCGATCCACATGGTGAGGACATTGATGGCCTCATTCACACCTTCACGGGCTACCTCAGCTTCTGTGTGGACAAATCCGTTCCCACCAAGACCATACGGCGTCACTCAAACAACAAACCCTGGATCAACCCTGAGATAAAAACACTTCTGAGAGAGAAGAAGAGGATCTTCAGGTCGGGGAACAGGGAGATGCTGAAGTCCGTACAGAGGGAGCTGAGGAGAAAGATCAGAGAAGGCAAGGACAGCTTCAGGAAGAAGATGGAGGACAAGCTGCAACAGAGCGACATCAGCGGGGTCTGGAGAAACCTCAAAACCATCTCGGGGCTCCAGAATACCTCCCCCCAGGCCACGGGGGGCAGGGAGTGGGCGAACAACCTGAATCTGTTTTTCAATAGATTTGACCAACCGCCCTCCCCCCTGTCTGCACAACAACCACTGCTGCCTCTAAGAAATCAAGTCCTGCTGCCCACTCCCCACTCCACCGACACCCCCCCCCCACTCCCAACACACAGCCCCCCATCCTGACCCTGACCAAGACCCAGGTGAGGATGGAGCTGAGGAAGATCAAGGCGAGGAAGGCGTCGGGACCGGACGGCATCAGCGCAAAGCTCCTCAAGTCCTGTGCAGACCAGCTGTGTGGGATTGTGACGTATATCTTCAACATGAGCCTGAAACTGGGGAGAGTACCACAGCTGTGGAAAACATCTTGTGTGGTACCTGTACCAAAAACTTCCCACCCCAAAGACCTGAACAGCTACAGACCGGTGGCCTTGACGTCCCACTTGATGAAGACCCTGGAGAGACTGCTCCTTGCTCATCTCCACCCCCTGGTGGAACCAGCGATGGATCCACTCCAGTTCGCCTACCAGCATGGCATTGGGGTGGAGGATGTGGTGATCTTCCTCCTTCACCGTTCTCTGTCCCACCTGGAGAAGCCCGGGAATATGGTGAGGATCATGTTCTTTGACTTCTCCAGTGCTTTCAACACCATCCAACTGATGATCCTGAAGGACAAGCTGCTGCGCGCAGGGGTGGACCAGCACCTGTCATCATGGATCCTGGACTACCTCACGAACCGGCCTCAGTTTGTGAGAACCCGGGACTGTGTTTCCGACACGATCATCAGTAGCACGGGGGCCCCCCAGGGAACGGTGCTGGCTCCCTTCCTGTTCACTCTTTATACTGCGGACTTCTCACACAACACAACACATTGCCATCTACAGAAGTTCTCTGATGACTCTGCGATCGTTGGTCTCATCTCCAACGGAGATGAAGCTGAGTACAGAGGGCTTATCCAGGACTTTGTGGACTGGTGCCATCGGAACTGCCTCCAGATCAACGCGAGGAAAACTAAGGAGCTGGTGGTGGACTGCCGCAGGCATGGGCAGCCCCTCACAGCACCAGTAAATATACAGGGAACAGACATCGAGATGGTGACATCCTATAAGTACCTGGGTATTCATCTGAACAATAAACTAGACTGGTCACACAATACTGACACACTCTACAAGAAGGGACAGCGCAGGCTGTTCCTGCTGAGGAGACTCAGGTCTTTTGGTGTACAAGGGGCGCTGCTGAAGTCATTCTACGACACGGTGGTGGCATCAGCCATCACTTTTGGAGTGGTCTGCTGGGGCAGTGGCATTACTGCAGCCGATAGGAAGAGACTGAACAAACTGGTTAAGAAAGCTAGCTCTGTCCTGGGGCAGCGCCTTGATCCGATGGAGGAGATAGGAGAGAGAAGGACGGTGGCTAAACTGTCATCTCTGCTGGAGTCCGAGTTCCACCCTATGCAGGACATACTGGATGCACTGAGGAGCTCATTTAGCAGCAGACTACATCATCCCAGGTGCACAACCGAGAGGTTTCGTAGGTCCTTCCTACCAACGGCTGTCAGACTGTACAACCTAAGCAGGGTTGCTCGCAGAGATAGCAAAAAGACGTAACAAACTAATAGTTTTTTGAATGCAAAAGATGCAATAGACTTACACTATGGTCCTCTCCGGCATACAACTAGGAACATACCGGTCGCTATGGAGGGTGAGAATATGTATGGGCACATAATCATACCATGTAGGATAACTAAATAGACGGTTATGCTGTTTCATCCCACCTAGCAACAATGTTCTGCACTGTGTGTGTTTATATATTTACATATTTATTCCATCTAGCTACAATGCTCAGCACTGGGTGTGTTTATATTTATATATCTATATATTTATTCCATCTAGCTACAATGTTCCGCACTGTGTTTTTATATATCTACATATTATTCCATCTAGCTACATTGCTCCGCACTGTGTGTGTTTATATACTTGCATATTTATTCCACGTAGCTGCAATGCTCCGTACTGTGGGTGTTTATATATTTACATATTTATTCCATCTAGCTACAATGCTCTGCACTGTGTGTTCATATATTCATATATTTATTCCATCCAGCTACAATGCTCTGCACTGTGTGTCTGTGTGTGTGTGTGTATATATATATTTTATAGTAATATGTACATATGTATATTAGCTGCTCCTGCTTGCTTGTTTTTTTTTTTTTTTTTTTTTTTTTTTCTTGCCTTCTGATTGTTGCTCTGAGTGTTGCTATCCCTGTGCTGTTGCAATCCTGGAATTTCCCCGTTGTGGGACTAATAAAGGCTTATCTTATCTTATCTTATCTTATCATAGACATACAGTAATTGAGTTTTTTTAAATAAATGAATTTAATCCATTTTTATACCACCCTAGTGGTTTCACAGCCATAGATACACAGCATGGTGCAGATGAGTTTTCAGGTTCTTGGTTTATTATCTCCTGGAGGTTTCTGCCTTGAGGTAAACACTATCATCTGCACACGGGAGCAAAGTGTTCATGATTATACTCCCACCTTCCCTAGAAACCTTTGGCTGAACCTCAGCAGACCTGACCTCACTCCACCACCACACAGTTTAACAAACTCAGAGGAACCCTCCACCCCCACCATACTCCCGTCAGTCAGTCTGGAGTTCGCTCTTGTAGTCGGCATCTCTGCTATTTCTGCTCACATATTTTCTGTCTACTCTCTTTTCCATCTCTTGTGTCTTCTCTTACAGTTTTATTTTTGATGTGAGAGGTTTTTTTTTTCCCCATCCTCTATGCCATCTTGCTATTTCTTCTATACTGTGTGAGTGATTTAAAATTACTTACCCTTGTACTTCCTGTGTAAGGAAAGCCTATGGAACGGGCTGTTAAAACTCTTAACAAATATTGCCGATGCCTGCCAGTGCATCTTTTTTTTTCTGAGAAGAGGAACAGCAGTTGTAGTTAACCATCCAGGTGATGGCAATAAAATGGGCAACCACATCACAATTGCACCTGTGTGCAATCAATAGACAGTTTAATTCAGTCAGGTTAGGATCCGGTAAAGAACAGCAGGCTCTGCAGATATTTATTTTATGGTGGTGGTAGTAAAGTTGAAATTCATGTAACACATGGTGTAGAGGAACAGTTTGCCAAGATTCACATGAATTCAGCATCTGCTTTGTGAAAAATGACATTTTTGGGTCATCATGGCATATAGAAAAGTAGAAGAAAAAAGAACGATGTAGTACTTCAAGGGATAAATAGACCTCTGTCTTTAAACAAGTGTTTCAAATTCTCTTTTGCAGATGTCTGTATGAGAAATGTGTGTTCTGTTAATAAGGGTGCTCTCACACCTAACCCATTTGGTTCGGATTTTTCAGTTTGATTCAGAACAAAATTTTCTTTGTGAAACCTCCTCCAAACCGCAGTCCAGATCAAAGAGCCAAAATTTTGTCCAGAAAACACATGTAATCTCAGTAATCAAATTGAACCTTGGTCTGGTTTGTTTTGCGTGTGAAGGCAATTTTCAGAACGGTTTGGACTGTCGGACAAAACACAGGAAATTATGGCAGCTGAAATAATGAGCAAAAATGATAAGTAGTAGCATTTGAGGAGAGGAAGAGACCCAGTTTTGTTAGCCACATAAATAGTCATTTGGTGAAAAAAAAAATATAAAATTTTAGAAATTTACCAGATATTTTTGGAGAGGATGCAACAGAGTTTATAAAAAAAGAGGAGCAGTGCCACCTGAAAATCATCATGGCTAATGAGAAGCATAAAACTCATTTATATTAAAGACCTGGATAATATTCTAGCTTAACTAAACCAGTTCAAGTCTAAATATGATTGAGTCTTCCCCAATTTTACCTTAAAGTGCAGCTACTGATGTGTACAGCGCTGCATAAAACACCTTGGAGGGTGAGTAGCATGTTTGATAACTACTTGTCTGTGCTAACAACACAAAAGTCATGGCAACAGGCATTGTCATGACAACATGAAGTTGGCGCATCAATAAAGTTGTTTAGTATACTTGGATAAGGAGCAGTGTGAAACCAGACAATACCGGACCAAATGTACTGTATACAGTGTAACAAAAACATGAACCTTGACCCTGACTTTCAGGTGTGAAAACAGCTTCAGACTCATTATTGTTTCACGTCTCTTTTGGTTGTACAAAATATTAGAACCAATGATACTGGACAGGAAAGATAGATGCAGTTAATGTACCCATTAGTTTTTGGTCAATATTAACATTTCTGCATATGCCTTAAAGATTTTTTTTAAAGAAGTGGAAAATTAATTACAGCTACTTGTCTATTACCCTTCAGTATTTTTACATATTTTGTGGCAATAATGAAAACCTCATAACATAAAACTGACATTTTTTTTTCTACATAATAATTATCCAAAATCATCATTTTAGAAAAGGGCGAAAACATAACTCTAATTCTATTTGTCTGTTTAGCTTTTGGTTGTGAATGCCTGTGCAGTTTCATTTATTTTTTCTCATTCAATTCAGTTCGACTTTATTTGTTTAGTGCTTAAGCTCAACAGAGCTCAAGGTGCTAGATGTTTAAGGCACGAATCGCACAATAAATAATTAAAAGAAAACCCCAATAATCAGTGGGAAGCAGTCACTTCAAAAACTTCATGTAATAGTTTTTTGTCTTAGGAAGAAACTGTTGAGTTCATCATGATGTTCAAGTTAAACTGTCATCCTGGTGATGATATCCAGCAGTCTAAGCTGACAGTGGATCTCTTCCTCAGGTCAGGCAATCATATTCTCAAACTGTGTATAGATGTCATGAATGCCCCTTGGGGCAGAGACAGACAGACCTAGGCGCTGAATTGTGTTGTGACATTTATTAACAGAAGAACAAAAAAACAGAAACTGTGCAAAACTTACAAAAATATAAATAAGGGAAAACTTACAGTCTGTGTTCCAGAGCCAACATCACTCTGTGAACGTAGAGACATGCGAGGAGTAAACAGGAGAACATGCAATGGTGCCACACTCAAACAATGAACTGACAAGGCTTAAATACACAGCACCCAAATGAGCCGCAGGTGTGGGCAGGCTGAGTGAGCAGGTGAACCTGACAGACAGTCACCCACAGCTGGGAACTGGGGAACAGACTGTGAGTGGATGGTGGGTGTGTCTGGGAGAGGAAGAAGGAGGCTCGTATCACAAAACCAAAAGCAACAGAACTGACAAGGAAATAATAACAGACATAAAATACTCAAAAATACATTGAGAGTCTGAGCACTAGGCTTAAACTGATGACAATGGAACTATACTATACTGTACTCATTTGTTACATAGTATTACTATCTAGTTATTTACATTTTATTTATTCTTTTATTTACTTACTGCATTTTAAACTAATTGTATTCTTTTTTAATTGTAGCTACCCATTTAAAAAAATGTACATTTCTCTGTCTGGTTACTGGGTTGTCTGGCATTTGTAAAATATTTGATTTATTTAAGCAATTAATTACATGTGCAGTATTGGGTCATTTTATATGGCTCATACTATGTGACTGTTAGTTGAGACCAAATGATCTACCCCCGGCTAGCCAATAGAAAAATGCATTTTAAAACATGCCTATATTGCTTTTAGTTTTACAGCTAAACTAAACTTCCATCACATGTAGGCATCTTCAATGGTTTGAACATGTCCAACAAAGCACCTAATGGACAAATAAAATCTGAAGCCTTGAGGTAGTGGGGCTAAAAGCCAGAGGCAGACCAAAGAAAACATGGAAGGACGCAGTTACCAAAGATCTGAGGCAGACTGGCCTAAAGGTGACGGATGTGCAGGACCATGCAAAATGGAAGAAGGATATCAAGCTCTACAGCACCATGCAAACGTTCAACCCACAGTAGTGGATTTTATGGACGTAAAAGGATAAGAAGAAGAAGAACTAAAGCTGTTTAATAAAAGATGTAAAAAAAACCTGTCTAATTTTAAAAGTAATAAATATTTGACAACAATCCTGAAAAATAGAAGAACTAATAAAAAACCTCAAACCAAACACTGTTGAGCATATGTCACTTTAATCTTCAGCATTCTGTCAAGGTTTTGGTCCAAGTAAAAAGCAGGTAGAGCCAAGATCGGTTAACGCAGTCCCATTATGGGAGTATTACATTAAAACAGGAAACAACTCCATTCAGACTCATCTTCATCACTAAAAGGGCAGCTGGTGACCCAACTTTAAGTGTTTTATGAGCTTCAGTGTAGGAGCAGGAGCGGTCTGTCAGCTGCTTCCCTGCAGGGAAACTCTGTAATAGCAATTTACCCCATACAAGTAAGCACAACCACTGACTTTTCTCATGCTTTCCCTCTCTTGGTTTACATTTGTGCACTTTAACTATGGTGCTGACTCTACTCTGGGTCGAGGATGTAATATTAAGTGTACAGTTTTGACTTTCTCCAGCAGAATCTCCAATTTATGTTGCCATGAATCAACCTCTTAACAGAATATTTCTGTCCACTTGTGATGTCCCACCCACTGCTTCAACAGCCTGCCAGCTGGGACTTTTGTGGCTCCTCTGCATTACAGCCTGCTCTCAGTGCTTCTGTTGATATAGACATGCAAAACCAAACTTTTGGAAGAAGCTAGGCCTTTGTATTAGCCACCTTACTGTATTATGTTCACTTTCTTCTTGCTCTGCCTTCAGCATACATTACATTTTTTCCTAATTTTTTTCGGCATAGCTCTCATTTTTTTTTTCTTTCACCTTGCTCCATTGCTCTTAATATTCCTCATATTTGGACTTTCTCTGCTCAGTGTGAGTGGATAAGAGCTGACAGACTCCAGTCAACCCTCTTGGCAGCGTTGCCCCTTAGCTCTGTCATGCGTTTAACTCACCTCTCCAACTGTGACTATTCTAGGACACACTCGGCAATGCTGGTGCAACTTAAATCAAGAGCCAATGAGCTGATGGCAAATCCCAGTGTTGGGATGATATAATAACCTTTTGAGGATTAGTGAATGCTTGGCCCCACTGCTGACTGTGACTGCACAGCATGTGTCCAGAAATATGGTGGAAGTAATATGTAGTGTAAGCAAGATGTAGCTTGCAGGTTGGCAATTCATCTACTTGCATGTTCTTGGTGATTCAGTTTTCCATTTATTCTTATTTGAACACCTTCCTATTTAAAGTTAAGAGGCATCAGAGGAGAACCATGAGGAAAGAATAGTACAGACGTGGACAAATTGGTTGGTACCATTCCATTAAAGAAAGAAAATCCCACAATGGCCACTGAAACAACTTGAAACAGACAAAAGTAATAGTAAATTTAAAAAAATTCTCAAAATTAACTAATGAAAATCAAACACTGCTTTTGAATTTTAGTTCAACAGAATCATTTAAAAAAACAAACTAATGAAACTGGTCAGGACAAAAATTATGATACCCGTAGAAAAGATTGAAAATAATGTGACCATAGGGACATGCTAAACTAAGGAGTGTCCTGTAATTAGCATCACAGGTGTCTTCAAACTTGTAATCAGGCTGTTTGCCTATTTAAAGGCTGAAAAGTAGTCACTGCGCTGTTTGGTATTGATAGAAAAATTCATGATGTCATCATGTTGTACACATCATGATGTGTACAACACTGAACATGGACCACAGAAGGCAAAGGAGAGAGTTGTCTCAGGAAATTAGAAAGAAAATTATAGACAAGCATGTTAAAGGTAAAGGCTATAGGACCATCTCCAAGCAGCTTGATGTTCCTGTGACCAGAGTTGTCAATATTATTAACCTGTTGAACTCTGGTCAATTTCCCTAAAAACGCCTAAAAATAGCATGCCCAAAGTAAATCAAAAGCTGTTCTTCAACCCTTTGCAGCATCTTCACGGGGTTGGTCTCATTTAAAAGGAAACACTCTGATTTTTTTGGCAAAACAGTCATAATCTCTCTAAGTGCTCCTGCCACTGAGTAACAATCATCTAAACATACTGAATTTGAAGAAAATAAAGTTCGCCTGGGTGTTTTTTTTAGATACAAATGCTTGCAAATAACATACAGCTGTGTGAAACTTGCTGGAAAACAACAGAAATGTAGAACCAAGTGTTTTCAAGCTCAGGTCAAAATTTTGTAACAATACCACAAAAAATGAATATATTACACTGTGGTGATGTGAAAATGACGAGGCAGAGTTCTCTCTCAAGTCAGCTTCATTCACAACACCATTATCTCAAAGCAGAGAAAAAAGAGATCCACACAGTAAACTCTCGTCCTTAAATATCAGGACTCTTCCCTTCACAGGTCACATGTCTCACAAACCACCTTGCATTATAAAGAAAGTCACAATGCATTTTCTCTCCATGATATCACTTCCACTGTCTCCAATGCATCCCTCTTTAATCCTTTAATTAAACCCCCCACAGTCTCAAGCCTTGCATACCAAAGCTAAGATTCTTGCAGCTTCCTTTAATCACTAAGGGAGCTGCCCTGCCTTTGTTCTGACCTAAAATGTGAGTCACAAAACAGGTCCCGTATGTGTGTCCACCACAACACAGCTTTTTTCTCAGGTTTTAACAAGGCGTTCTTGAACTGTGCCAAACTGTGTCAAATGGCACAGTTTGGAAAGCTATGTTCCAGAGTTCACTATCTCAGCAGTTTGCACAGTAAAACCAAGGGGTATCAACCCAGACATACACAGCACAGTTCCTGTTTTTTTTTTACAGGCAAAAATAGCCTACAGTGTAAGAAAAATTATGTGAAAAATTAATACATTTCACTAAAGTATACACAAAAACAACCCTCTCCCCCCTCCAATTTTTCCAGAGTTCACTATCTCACCAGTTTACACAGATACAGGTCAACTGGACCCCTGACTAAGTGCGCACCCCAAGTGGACCACGGGATCCAATCTGTACATGTACAGGTGCATTCTCCATCCAGTGATTTATAAATGCTGCCCCAGATGAAAACTAGTCTGTGGGCCTATAATGTTCTGAATGAGGCTTTAGAAAATTAGGAATCACTTTGTAAATCACTGGATTGAAAATGTACAGATTGAATACCGGTGTCCACCTGGGGTGCTCACAATAGTGTGCTCACATAGTCAGGGCTCCATTTCACCAGATCACTTTTACACAGTAGAACAAAGGCATAATAACCCAGACATACACAGCACAGTTCCTTTTTTTTACAGGAAAAAATAGCCTACAGTGAAATAAAAATTATACTAAAAAATTGTTAAATTTTTCTGCAATATACACAGTAACAAATAACCCCAACCCCCCCACGGCGCACACAAAAACATCGCCATGCGGGACCCTTGTAATTACCGCGATTGGTCAAAAGTTATTTTTGTTACTATTTTTATCGATAAAGAATAATTTAGATTATAAGACTTACCTGTCCACAACCGCACTGTCGCTGGTATTGTCCACTGGCGTGTGACAATCGTCAGCAATTCCATTGATCAATGGAAACCTCCGTTATTTACGTCGTCCAGGTCACCTGACCCGGTCAAGCCATCAACGTTTTCATGCACGCCCTTTCGGTTTATTTTGTGAACCATTTTTGAAAACAAGTAAAATAATGGCTAATCTTACCCTGACCCTTCTGCACAGTATTACAAAGGACTGCGCGTAACACAGCGGCGGAGTCAAAAAAGATTTTACACACGAGAACGCATGATATTTTACTGGAAATATAAACACTGAACTAGGCATGTAAGATGTCATTGAAGTCAGAAATTGTTTGGCTAAACGACACGTCCATCGTCAGATTACTCAGCTTCAATTGGCTCGTTGTATTCGCGGTCGTTGATGGGCAGATACTTCTTGCTAGGTTTACGATCATTGGTTATTCAAGGTTTAAAAACCCAAATCAAGGCTCTTGTTGGTTGAATGAGATGTCAGTCTCATTCTAAACCAATCAAACACTCCTTTGGCTTTCTGTTTACAGCTGTGTCTGTACTGGAAGACCGGAAATATAGCTTTTTTTTTCAGTGTGCACTGAGACGCACTAAGATGCACAGACGTGACCGCCCGCGGAATCTCCCAAGTTCAACCGGTTAAAAAGTATAAGGTTCATGGGACTGCAGCCAACCTCCCAGGATGTGGACACAAGAGGAAATGCAAGCCAAGGTTAATCAGAAGAATAGTGCATACTGTAGAAAAAAAGCCTAGGAAATCATTCAAAATCATACAAGCTGAACTCCAAGGTCAAGGTGGATTGTTTTCTAATCACATTGTGGGTTGCATTTTGAACAACAACAGTGGATTCCATAGAAGAAGATCAGGAGGGCTCCGCTATTGACAGAAAAGAAAAACCCAAACATTAAAAAGCCAGCTGAAATGCATGCTGACAAGCCCCAAAGTTTCTGGGAGGTTGTCCTTTGGACTGATGAGACAAAACTGGAGCTTTTGGCCCAGTCACATCAGCTCTATGCTTACAGAAAGAAAAAGGAAGCATACAAAGAAAAGAACACACTGTTAAACATGGAGGAGGCCCGATTATGTTCTGGGGCTGCTTTGTTGCTTCTAGCACAGGGTGTCTTGAACCTGTGCAGGGTACAATGAAGTCTCAGTCCTATCAAGGTATTCTGAAGCAAAATGTGCTGCCCACTGTCAGAATGCTTGGTCTCAGTCGCAAGTCATGAGTCCTCCAACAGGATAATGACCTGAAACACGGAGCTAAAAACACCCAAGAATGGCTAAGAACAAAAGATGGACTGTTCTTAAGTGGCCTTGTATGAGCCCTGATCTCAATCCTATTGAACATCTGTGGAAGGAGCTGAAACATGCAGTCTGGAGAAGGCACTATTCAAACCTGAGACAGCTGAAAAAGAGAGGTTCCCTCTCAATGGACCTTCCCTGTATAAATAAAAAGTTAAATTAAAAAAAAAAATCAATAAAAAGCAGTCACAAGAAGTGGGCCAAAATGCCTGTCAACAGATGCACAAGTCTCACTGAGATTTACAGAAATCGCTTTATTGCACTGATTGCATCAAAAGGTTGTGCAACAATGTATGAAGTTAAAGGTATCACAATTTTATCCAGGGAAGTTTCATTACATTGTTTTTTAAAAATGAGTCAGTTGAACCAAAATTCAAAAGCACTGTCGGATTTTCATTAGTTAATTTTCAGAATTTTTTTAAAATTTCCATTACCTTTATCAGCTTCATGTTATTTCAGTGACCACTGTGGGATTATCTTTCTTGCCAAGTTTGCCAACAAATTTGTCCTCATCTCTAAATGTACAGAGAATTTTTCTATTTTTCAAGAAAACCTTTTCAGCAGTTTGTTTTTATTCACTCTCTTAGGAGAATGAATAAATTATTCATTATTCACTTTCTTTATTCAATGGCTTAAGAGATTAACCCCTTGCACTCTGGTCAATTTCCCTAAAAACGCCAAAAAATAATGTACCCAAAGTAAATCAAAAGCTGTTCTTCAACCCTTTGCAGCATCTTCATGGGGTTGGTCTCATTTAAAAGAAAACACTTTGAATCTTTTGGCAAAACAGTCATAATCTCTCTAAGTGCTCCGGCCACTGAGTAACAGTCATCTAAACATACTGAACTTGAAGAAAATAAATTTGGCCTGGGTGTTTTTTTGGATACAAATGCTTGCAAATAACACATAGCTGTCAGATACTGGCTGGAAAATGCAACAGAAATGTAGAACCAAGTGTTATCCAGCTGAGGTCAAAATTTTGTAACAATACCACAAAAATTGAATATATTACACAGCTTTTTTCTTAGGTTGTTCCCAGGCGTTTTTGAACTGTGCCAAATGGCACAGTTTGGAAAAACGTCTGTAACTTTTGAATGATTCAATATAGAAGCTTCATCTTGGACTCTAATGAAAGGTGACACTCAGGGCTGTGTGTGTGTGTGTGTGGGGGGGGGGTTGTTTATTCATTTATGAATGAATGAATGAACAAACAAGCCCCCCCACACAAAGAAGCATGCCACGTAAAAAATGTGTGGCTTTTTTACAAGAAAAAATAACCTACAGTGCACTAAAAATTATTCTAAAATATCTGTAATGTAGAAGATAACAACTCCCACCCCCCACCCCCGCTACAGAGGACGGACATCGCCCGGTGTGCCGCGGTCACGGTGCGCCGCAGTCTACTACGCACAGTTGTAATTTACCGATCGGTCAAAAGTCATTTTTGATTACAATTTTCAGGGATAAAGAATAATTTAGCTTATAACACTTACCTGTCCACAACAGCAGTGTCGCTGGCGAACTTCTCTTCCTCATTGTCAGACGAACATGACGCTGGTCCGCTTGTTACGGACTCGTGGTGCTGGTCACGCGACCCGGTCAAACCATAATTCCATTATTGCGGTTTTGGCGAACGATTTTTCAAAACAAATAAGAACAGTAGTAAGAAAAAAAGACTGGCGAACGCCTGTGTGTCACCCAGCCTTACACAAAACAGATTTTAGGCAAGGGAGGCACGCTTTCGAACTTCTGTGCTTCAATTGGCTGGCTGTATTCGCAGCCGTTGGTAGGCGGGCCCTTCTTGCTAGGTTTTCAGTCATTGGTTCTTCAAGGTTTCAGAAACCCAATTCAAGGCTCTTATTAGTCGAATGAGAGGTCAGTCACATCTAAACCAATCAAAGCACTCCTTTGGCTTTCTGTTCGCGGCTGTGTCTGTAGTGGAAGAACGGAAATGCAGCTTTTTTTTCCAGTGCGCACTAGGACGCACAGTGAGGGCGCCCTCGTGCGCTCTGGGACGCAGAGACGTGTCTGCCCGCGGTACACCGAAGTGCAACAGGTTAAGGACAAATTGCTGAACAAATTGTTCACATTTTTTCTACAACAAGAAAAACTTTTTGCTAGTGTAAAAAACTGTTGGCGAACTGTTGTGCAACCTTTTACAAGCCCTAATAAAACTCTACCAATTGCAGCATTCGTGAACATCCCTTAGCATTCTCGCTCCGAAATACGGGTTTTGATGGTGATTTTATGACAATTGTGTAATCAGTTACCATAACAGTTTTATTATTAGGACAATAATGAGTAATATTAATGACAAAAACAAAGGTAAAACAGCCCAGCAAAGAGAATAACTTCCATCAACATTAGTAATAAACGTAGTTAATTTAATTTATTTTTTCTTTTTTCCTCGTAAAGTTGGATTTTATTTTCTTGTAAATATGTCGTAGATCAGTGTATATGTTCGATGAGTAGATTTTTTTAATATAAAGTTTTTGCCTCATGAATTATTCATTTACAGTATTTCTTGAGAATGTGACTTCTTCCCAGGTGTTTGTCTGTACTTTCAAATGGGGCACTTTTTCTCATAAATTTGTATTGCTTGTGTATATTTGCAAATTTTTCCCTATAAATTTACAACCCTTTTCCAATAAATTTGGTATATTTGTTTCATGTAAATTTGAGTTTGTTTTTCGGCATTAATTTGATTTGATTTTTTTGATTTGATTTTTTTCCTCATAATTTTGCCATTTTCTGACAAATTTGAGACTTTTCTTGTCAGCTGGAACTCCTCTTCCTGACACACATTTTTAACATTTTTGCATATGTTTATTTTCACTTGTACATTTTGACATTTTTTTTCTCATCAATTAGGTCAGAGAATTTTAAGTGCAGTCCCTCAGCTCAAAGCTGATGTGCACACGTGTATTTTTTTTTTTTTTTCGGTCCACACATTTTTCAGCATAATGCAGTTAAGTGAAGATCACACATATGTGTGTGTAATGCTGTAGGTGCATGATACTGCAACTGAGTGCAACCATGATTCCATCCTCCTTTGTGTGTGTGTGTTTGTGCGCGCACGTGTGTGTGTGTACCCTTTACCCTTTTCATGCTAAACTTAAATGTAATGCATAGCTTCAAGTGCATTCAAAATGTTGGAGAAATACCACACATTAAAACCAGCAGCTGATGGTTTAACATATAGTATCATACTCATAGGTTATAGTTTGTCCATTACATCTTTCCACTTCTTAAAATCATTGTGCTCAGTGACCTCATCTGCATCTGGCCAGTATAGTCATATTTTCTCGTACATTATCTCATGTAAAAATGAATAGGATTAATGGAGGGATTGATGTTAAGTGGTTTGATGCCTGCCAAGTTTGACATTAGACCTAAATATGGAAATCATGGCCAGAGTCCTGGTTTATGTTGATATTCCATTAACACAGATCAGCTTGGGCAGTGGTGCCCTAATGGTTAGGGATGTGGATGCCGGTTCAATCCCTGGACCTACAGGATCAGATCTGGGTGGGAAAGATGACGTAGCAGTGTTTGCCCCAACCTCATTAACCCCGCTGTGGTGCCCTTGAGCAAGGCCCGTAACCCCAACTGCTCCAGTGGAGCTGCTCAGTGGCCACAGGTCAGTCTGTGGCGTTACTGGGCCACTTCCAGGTGTGATTGTCAACAGGGTGTCCTTGAAAAAGAGAGGTTTCCTCTCAGTGGTCCTCCTCTGTATAAATAAAGGTTAAATAAAGAAAAAAACAAAACAAAACAAAACTTGGCTTTACTCTAACCCCTACGGCGTATGACGTGAATAAAGAGCAGAGCTCCTCATTAGATTATGAGACTGGTGAACACAGGATCTTAGGAACTTGAAACTAAAATTGCACCATTTCAGGCCATCTCATATTAGTACTGTGAATTCTCAGTTTGTCAATGTGTCTTTTTATCTTTAGGAAACTAGGAATTACCTAATTCACTGGAGAAATACAATGAATACAGATGTTTCACTCTGAATTTGACCCTTCAAGAGTTATATCAGCAGACTGGCTGCCTGTTTTGTGTCTTGAGTTCTTCTTTTATGCGTTTTAAATTCTGTGATCATGTGAGGGTATCACGAACTGCAACAAATGGACAAAGTCATTTTAATGTCACTTTATTAGTTCATGGAAGCATATTTTAAAACCTTTAGATTTTCTTGAAAAACTGTATGGTAACCGTCAATTGCTTTTATTTAATAATTTATGCACATGTGTGTGTGTGGGGGGGGGACTGAAAAGTTCATAGGCTGACCATGATACAGTAGTCAAATCTGACAAAATGTGGCTTATTGTACCCATACTCTTGAAAGTTCTCCCACTCTCAGCTCTGCTCTGCCCTCCTGTTCCTCGGCCACTGAAGCACAGATACTACTGGCTCAGCACCTACGAGCATAACTCCTTCTTAGTCAGCCTATGAACTTTTCAGCCCTCCCATATACAATACTCACAAAAAGTTAGGGTTATTCGGCTTTCGGGTGAAATTTCAGGATGCACCTAAAATGCACTATAACCTGTACAGGTGAACTTAATTTGTTCTTCTCTAATCTTTTGAATGCAAATGTCCAACTATTCAATGTTCAGTACTTTTTTCATCACTTGCTGTTCTCTAATAAGGTGCTTAAAAGCAAAATTCACAACAGGTGCTTGATTCATGAATTGACCAATAAATTTTCTGGTTCAATTAGAATTGGTATTTAAACAATCTTCTTCATCATGCTGTTCATATTTTGACATCATGAGACCAAGACGACACCTAACAATTGATCAACAGTACTTTGCCTTTGCAAGGCTTCAAACAGGATGTTCTCAGAGGAAAGTGGCCACTGAGCTTAGAGTGTCACAGAGTGTCATCAGCAGGTTGCAACAGAGATACAGAGAGACTGGAAGAGTCACAGAAAGGCATAGAAGTGGATGTCCTTTGGCCACATCCCACGCTGATGACCGCTTCATTGTGAACAGTGCCCTGCAGAACCGGTTGATGAATGTCACTCAACTCCAGGCACATTTAAGGGAGCTGAGAGGCACCCAAGTGTCACATCAGACCATTTGAAACTGTTTGCTAGACAACCTGCAAGGATACCTGACCACACCACCAGGCACAGGCATCATCGTTTGCATGGGCCAGGAAGCATTTACGCTGGACAAGGGACCAGTGGGCCTCAATACTGTTCTCTGATGAAAGTTGATTCATGTTGAGCAGAAATGATGGCTGCCAACAATGTTGGAAACATCAAGGAGAGCACTGTGCATCAGTCACTGTTTTCACCATATTACAGTCTGGACAGGTGTGTCTAGTCAATACAGAACTGCCCTACACCTTGTGAATGGTACAGTGACAAGCCAGTACTACCTGAATAACACCATTATTCCAGTCATTGTGCCCCTGCATGAACAACACAGGCCTAATTTCATCTTCATGGACGACAATGCTCCAGCTCATCAAGTTTGCATCATTGGGGAATGGCTGCTGGAGGCTGGGGTACCTCAAATGGAGTGGCCTGCACTTTCTCCAGACCTGAACCCCATAGAAAACCTGTGGGATCAACTGAGTCACTATGTAGAGGCTTGTAACCCTGCACCCCACAACCTCAATGAGCTGAGAGCTGCCCTTCAAGAAGAGTGGAATGCCATGCCTCAGCAGACAATAAGTCGACTTGTGAACAGCATGAGATGTCGTTGTCAAGCTGTAATTGATGCTCAAGGGCACATGACAAGTTATTGAGACACTGACAT
Source organism: Pholidichthys leucotaenia (assembly GCA_020510985.1). Classification (NCBI taxonomy): domain Eukaryota; kingdom Metazoa; phylum Chordata; class Actinopteri; order Cichliformes; family Pholidichthyidae; genus Pholidichthys; species Pholidichthys leucotaenia. The sequence continues at coordinate 325,210,946 of CM035840.1, read as the reverse complement.
TTTTTGTTGTGGTATACCCACCACTGTTGTTGGCTTTTGTTTCAATAAATTGTTTGAGATGAGGAAATCACCATTGCATGCTTCTACTTAAATGCCCTATTTTCATGACATAATATCACTGTAGCATGAACTTTTTACATTTTCCTTAAATTTCACCCGGAAGCCGAATATCCCTAACTTTTAGTGGGTAGTGCATATCTACATTCATTTGTAGCTATCTTGGTACTTATTAATCTCAATTATAACACCACTAAAATTATGAAATTGAATGAATCTAGGAATAATTACAGCAAATGGTGTTAAGGTGACCTCACTTACTGCAGCTTGTATTAACATCCATGTTGTTGTCGAAGTAGCTATATCTCTGAAATGGCTCATTATATTTTAAGGAGCTGAGTTTTTAATCAAAGAAACATAGGTGCATAATGTTGGTCAGCCACACTATGAAGATATGGGAGTTTTAGAAGCCAGGTTAAGAAGAGAGGTGATAATCGGTGAGCAGCAGTATGCTTTCATGCCAAGAAAAAGTACTATAGATGCAATGTTTAATTTAAGAGTGTTGATCTAGAAGTGTAGAGAAGGTCAGAAGGCGTTGCACTGTGTCTTTGTGGATCAAGAGAAAGGATATGATAAGGTGCGAAGAGAGGAAGTGTGGTGCTGTATGAGGAAGTCAGGAGTGACAGAGAAGTATGTGAGGGTTGTGCAGGACATGTACGAGGACAGTGAGATGGTGGTGAGGTGTGCTGTAGGAGTGACAGATGGATTCAAGGTGGGGGTGGGATTACATCAGGGATCGGCTCTGAGCCCCTTGTTTGCTGTGGTGATGGACAGGCTGACTGACGAGGTCAGGCAGGAGTCTCCGTGGACCATGATGTTTGCAGACGACATTGTGATCTGTAGTGAGAGTAGATGAAAGAGAACCTGGAGGGGTGGAGGTATGCGCTGGAGAAAGACGGAATGAAAGTCAGTAGAAGCAAGACAGAATACATGATTGTAAATGAAAAGGAGGCAGGTGTAATGGTAATGATGCAAGGAGTAGAGGTAGTGAAGGTGAGTTTAAATACCTGGGGTCAACCATCCAAAGTAATGGAAAATGCACAAGAGAGGAGAAGAGTGCAGGCAGGGTGGGGTGGATATAGGAGTGATTTGTGACAGAAGGTTAGCAGCTAGAGTGAAAGGGAAGATTTACAAGACAGTAGTGAGACCTGCTATAATGTATGGTTTGGATACAATGGTTCTGACGAAAAAACAGGAGGCGGAGCTGGAGGTGGCAGAGTTGAAAATGCTAAGATTCTCATTGGGAGTGACTAGGAGGGACACGAGTATATCAGAGGGACAGCTCAAGTTGAGCAGTTTGGACACAAAGTAAGAGAAATAAGGCTGGGATGGTTTGGACGAACAGAGGAGGGACAGTGGATATGGATGCTGAAGATGGAGTGCCCTGGCATGATGAAAAGAGGAAGACTACAGAAGATTCATGGATGTAGTGAGGGAAGACATGAAGAGGGTTGGTGTTATAGAGAAAGATGCAAGGGACAGGGTGAGATGGAGGCAGATGATGTTTTGGGAGCAGCCGAAAGGAGAAGAAAAAGATTTTTACATAGGAGTCTGTAGGGAATGATTTAGCTTTGAAGGCAGCCTAAAGTGGTGATTTGAGGAGCAGCAAGATTTGGTTGTGTCTTCAATTTAGGTCAGTAAATTGTGTCCATAAATTTAAATGGTAGTTAATTAAGGGACTGACAAAAAAGGAATGTAATTTAATAAATTGAGGCAAAGAGTATTTGGATGAATGGTTGGATGCCAAATTGCTTTAAAATTGCTGTAAAATGAGTATTTACAAAACAAAGATTGTTCACTGGTCATATTCAGTTTTTATGGTGTTCATTTTATATTTGAAGAAACTCTAAAGGAATACGTAAACTGGCTTTCTGAGTCAACCTGAATTGGTCTTCAAGGAAATACAGTTTTTCCCCCATATCATCCCTGGTTTAGAAAAGTTTACAACTGCATAGAACTTCTTCTTCATTTAGATTTGATTGGCGGTTGGCAACCAGCTTACAGGTGCATTACCGCCACGTACTTCACTCTATATCATCGCTCTATCTGGTCAGGAGCTGTAGTCCTTCTATCATCATTGCTGTGTCCACACTGCATAGTACTAATAATCATCACTCTATATATAATTCAAGAAATCTACAGTATGTCACGATGTCACGCTCATATGACTCGCTAAAAGATCATAGGACTCGCTATGACGTCATCAAAGATCAAAGATAGGCATCACTCACGATCATAGGATTTGCTGTGACATCATCAAAGATCATAGGACTTGCTATGACATCATCAAAGATCATAGGACTCGCTATGACACCATCAAAAATCAAAGGCAGGCATCACTGAATGAGTGCTTGCTTACACCCTTGCTTACACCTGCATGCCCACCTGCTTTCTACGGGCATACAGAAATACATGCTTATACTTGGTTTCCACGGGCATGCACGAGCATGCACAAGTATACACTAGTTAAGATGGATTCATTAAGTGAATGAATGAATAATGTATCTATTTTCATATGCTGAGGAATATTTAGAGCAGTAAAGCAGTGGTGTATTTATGTTGGCAGGCACAGCTGTCATATATGGATCCCAGTGAAACAACAGAAAGTGTTCCTTTGGCCCTTGCCAAACCAGCAGCTGCCTAAATTATTCAGAGGGGATTAAGGAGAGACTATAATGGATTTGTGAGAGTCTGGACTTCGGCGGAGCCTGCACAGTGTTTTGCATGGGGAGTTGGAGCGAAATGTAGTTTTTCAGTCCAGCTATATAGGTGTGTGGCAAGCATGGTGAACTGGAGTGTTTCTGTGTATGTACTGTGAATCAACTGGCCATCAGTGAGGCTACATTCTGGAATTAATAAGACGAAAAAGTAAAATATGTTGCATTGTTCTGGGAATGTTGGAGTCTGTTTATACGCAGTACTTTAGACGTCTGAAAATGAGTTCTATATTGTTCTTGATTTTATCCCTGTATGATGTTCAGGATAGGAAGGGAAAGAAATTTAATTTCCTTGGACTCAAGATGGATTTGCAATGGTTGACTGTTATTTGTTTTTAAGCCGAGGTCCACCATATCCAAATATGTTGATATTTAGAGCTTAAACCTCTTGCAGTCAAAGCAAGCTTAAAGTATTCTGTGTGTGCATGTGCTTTCTCCCCCCACCTGGATGGGAAATGCTCACAATAGCCATTAGATTGGACTTTTTTGACCACGTTTGCTAATATTCACCTGATTCGACTAGAATTGAAATGCATACAGACACCACTTTACTTGAAATTACATTTCCAAAAATTGCATTGACATTTGCAAAAGTATTCTGCATTTGCATGTATATGCAGCTAAATTTCTAGGAATGCTAGTTGGAAATACTATATCACTCATATCTTTAAATATGCAAGAAGAACATTTGCCTTCAGCACCTGTACCACATACAGTCTGCTGCACAAAGTTCTAGTGGAACATGCAGTAATGTAATATTAATGAATTCTACAATCATGTTATGTGGTAGAAGAGCATATCTATGTATATGCATTATTCTGCATGGCACCTAGTGGGATTACTTCTTGTTTGAAAAACTAGAAAAATCATGACTAAGCCTCTATAATAGTGTATTTTCCTTTTCTCCTTTTGTTACATATGTTGCAGAACTAAACTGATTAATCTGTGCTAAATGAAAGGACAGTTTTATTCTTTGTGAGGATTTAAGTCCTCTTTGTTGGTTGTGATGTAGATAATATTGGGATTTTTGTCTGTTCTATCGGCTTTGTGCAGAGGATTGTTTGCTTTAAATATCTCATTATGATGGCTGCTCATGTGGATGAAACCTCATGAGTTTTGTTATTCAGGGGTCAGATCTCCAGGATATGATCCCCTGTCAGACTCCTCCAGGTTTCTGCACTTGTTTGACCTTAACTGTAGACTGGCTGCATCTCACCTGCGTGCAAATCCTTCTTTCATTACTGTTTTATTTAAAGGACATATCTGTGAGATGCATTATGCAGTAAATGATAAAAATAACCGTGACACATGACCAGAGACTAAACATTTAAGCTGAAAAACTGGGTTCTCCAAGTTCAAAACTACAGCTGATTTGCAGACTTCACAGTTCATTCTGGAAAGGTTTTTGTTTTGTGTTGGCTGGACTATTCCCTCGAGCATTTTGAAATTGTGTTTGATTCACCACCTGCAATGCCAGATAAGAGATAAGCAAATTTCTGTGGGAAAAATATGGTGTGCTGCAATTATGGAAACAAGCAAGAGAACAGGATGAGGGATCATTTTGACTTGACTGAAAAACAAAATGAAACAAAATAATTTACTGTGTATGAGTCAACACCACATACCAGTGTGTACTGTAACTTTCATATGACTGTTTTGAAATATGCACTGCAGTGCCATTTTAAAACACTAGTTGCCGGGATTACACTACAGCTTCAGAAAAAAATTAAGAGACCACTTCAAAATCTTTCCTAAATTAGCATCTCTAAATGTATGGCAGCCATTCAATTTGAATATCTGTTGAATTCCAACAGAAGGACTTAGTCTCCATAAGGAGTTGAGTTCTAAACCTACTGAAAACAGCTCACACAAATTCAAAGTCAAAATGTCATCATTTAGAATATTTATTTACAGTAAATAGCAACTGGCCAAAACAACAAAAAGATATTTCTTATAGATGTGCTTTTTAATATGCTTTTAGATCAAATGTTCAAAGAAAACATGTTCATGATCATTCTTAAATACTATAACACTTAAGTTTTATCTTAGGAAGAACTTAATTCTGTATTTGTGTAATAACTGATTACACTGGTCCACACCAAATTTATTGTCTAGTTTTTTTTAGCTGATTTAGGACAATTTTGATGTGCTGAATCCAAAAATCACATTGGTTTTGCAGAATTTTACCCCCCCCCCCATTCTATTTATTTGTTGTTCAAGAGAAAAAAAATATTACTACTACGTCAGTTCTGCTCAACCCCAGCGCTGTTATTGTGTTTTTATGCACGTGTGATGTGCCTTTGTCATGTGCCAAGCGCACATTTAAAACCAAGACAATTAATAAAAAGTGCAGATTTTTCATCATACTGATCTGTGTTGGTTTGAAATTTGTCATTCAACAGATCACTGAACATGTGCGGCCCAGTTACATGTCTTGATTTCAAATTGTGGCCAAAATGATTTTGTAATTGAATAGCCTTGACCTAAAGTCTCCATAGGATTCTTTATTCCTCAATGAGCTGAAAGGAAATTGTGTTGTGGAGAGGAAAAAGCTCCATGTATAACACTGGTCAACACCAAATTTATTGTCTAAGTTTTTTTTTAGCTTATTTAGGACAATTTTGATGTGCTGAATCCAAAAATCACATTGGTTTGCTCAATCAGGTCAACTTTTTGAATTATGGCCACATGTTGTTTTATAAGTTTTTGTTTACATGTACGGGTATTTTCACTTTATATGATAAAAAATTCTTTTTTATGTCTTGAAATTCTCTGAATTTTGAACAATGATGGCGTAACATTCAATTTACATGTACTTACCTTTATAAAAAGGTAAGTACATGCAAAGTACTAAGTAAGTACTAAGTACAGGTTTTTACTTAGCACCCGATCGAGAGAAACGGATGTCATTTTCGGATTCAGCAGTGCAAAATTGTCTTAAATCAGTTGAAAAAGCACAGACAACTTATGAAAAAAAATTATTTTTATAACCCTGTGTTATTATTCACAGCTTTCACGTGTCTTGCCATGCTTAGATGATCTCCTAATCAGTATCTCCTTATGTAGATTGACGTGTCCTTGTGTTGGACTTCAACAGTTACTCAAACTGAATCCTGCCATACATTTAGAGATGCTAATTTGGGAACAATTTTATAGTGGTCTCTTAATTTTTTCCAAAAGCTGTATGTTCATTTAAGGCTGAGTATGTACATAAAGCATTTGTTTTCTATTTGCGTGTCTATTTTCTGATATTTTTTTATTTACTCTTGAGTTTTGAGGCTTAATTTATTTTTAAATTTATTTTTATTTTTTAACATTGTGGTCAGTGCTCACGAGTGCTGAGAGTTGAAAAAAGGTCAATTTTTTGCATGCCAGATCACTTGTTGAGGGTACACCTCTCTAATCATCCAATCAGAATTGGTCTAAAAGAATACCTTGATCAATATTTGAAAGCAAAACTTGGAGGGATGTGCGTTTTCTTATCAGTTTGTAGTGGTATAGTATAGTAAATAGAACAGGTCAGACAAAAGGTCAAGTTGTTGCAAGGATATAGGGGATGTACAGTATCTCACAAAAGTGAGTACGCCCCTTACATTTTTGTAAATATTTTATTATATCTTTTCATGGGACAACACTGAAAATATGACACTTTGATACAATGTAAAGTAGTGTACAGCTTGTATAACAGTGTAAATTTGCTGCCCCCCTCAAAATAACTCAACACACAGCCATTAATGTCTAAACTGCTGGCAACAAAAATGAGTACACCCCTAGTGAAAATGTCCAAATTGTGCCAAATGAGCCATTTTCCCTCACTGGTGTCATGTGACTTGTTAGTGTTACAAGGTCTCAGGTGTGAATAGGGAACAGGTGTGTTAAATTAGGTGTTATCGCTCTCACACTCTCTCATACTGGTCACTGGAAGTTCAACATGGCACCTACTCACTTTTGTGAGATACTATTCCTGTTTTTTTTTTCATCATCAAACACTAGGGGTGGGAATCGTGCACCTCACAATCTCACAATCCAGTTCAGATCGTAATACTTGGGTTACGATCCAATACTATCAGGAACTATCATGATTCCATCACTATTGCGAGCCTTCGCGATACTATACATCCCCCCTCCCATGTCAATGTCAAATTTTTATCCTAATGTACAACTGTCAATATTTGTTTCATATACAGTAAGTTTTAACTCTTTTCAACTCACCACGACTGCTTTTATTTTGGTGGCTGCTTGCTCTCAGTCCTCCAGCTGCTGTCCAGTCTAATCCAGTCCATCCATCCATCCATCCATCCATCCATCTTCTTCTGCTAAATCCTTTTCGGGTCACGGGGGGGCTAGAGCCTATCCCAGCATCTTTGGGCGAGAGGCAGGGTACACCCTGAACAGATCGCCAGTCCATCGCAGGGCCAACACAGAGAGAAAGACAACCATTCACTCTCACAGTCATACCTAAGGACAATTTAGAATCTCCAGTTTGATGCCAATTAACCTAACTTGCATGTTTTTGGCATGTGTGAGGAAACCGGAGAAATCCCGGAGTAAACCCATGCAAACACGGGGAGAACATGCAAACTCCACACAGATCACTGTTGGCCGGGGGCTGGGATCGAACCCAGGATCCTCCGGCCAAGGGTGAGTTGCTGTGTTATTAACCCCTTGCACTCCGGTCAATTTTCCTAAAAACGCCAAAAAATAATGTGCCCAAAGTAAATCGAAAGCTGTTCTTCAACCCTTTGCAGCATCTTCATGGGGTTGGTCTCATTTAAAAGAAAACACTTTGAATTTTTTGGCAAAACAGTCATAATCTCTCTAAGTGCTCCGGCCACTGAGTTACCGTCATCTAAACATACTGAACTTGAAGAAAATAAATTTGGACTGGGTGTTTTTTTGGATACAAATGCTTGCAAATAACACACAGCTTCAGATCCGGGCTGGAAAATGCAACAGAAATGTAGAACCAAGTGTTATCCAGCTGAGGTCCAAATTTTGTAACAATACCACAAAAAATGAATATATTACACACCTTTTTCCTCAGACTGTTCCCAGGCATTTTGGAACTGTGCGAAATTGTGCCAAAGGGCACAGTTTGGAAAAACGTCTGTAACTTTTGAATGATTCAATGTAGAAGCTTCATTTTGGGCTCTAATGAAAGGTCACATTCAGGGCTGTGTCTGTGTGTGTGTGTGTGTGTGGGGGGGGGGGGTTGTCCCCCCCCCCTTGCTCCAGAGGACGGAGATCGGCCATCGCTACATGACGGATTAGCCTCATGTGGGATGTGGGACAGCAGCTCAGTCACCGCGCCCCCCCCCCCTCGCTACAGAAGAATAGTCAGGAATAAAGAATAATTTAGCTTATAACACCTTACCTCTTCACAGCAGCGTCCTGGTGAACTTCTCTTCCCTATTGTCAGACGAATGCGACGCTGGTCCGCTCGTGGTTCTGGTCTTGCGACCCGATCAAAACATAATTCCATTATTGCGGTTTTGTGCTTCCATGATTGCGGTTTTTGGCGAACGATTTTTCAAAACAAATAACAGTAGTAATTAAAAAAAGACTGGTGAAGGCGTGTGTGTCACTCAGCCTTCGTTGTCAGCCTCCGTCGGTCTATGACCATGGAAGAAATCATAACCTCTCATAACGTCTAATCCTTTTTTGATCTGCTCCAGCAGTCAGTCTTCACCCAGCCTTAAAAAAAACAGCTCGCGAACTTCTCTGCTTCAATTGGCTCACTGCATTCACAGCAGGCGGGTCCTTCTGGCTAGGTTTTCAGTCATTGGTTCTTCAAGGTTTCAGAAACCCAATTCAAGGCTCTTATTAGTCGAATGAGAGGTCAATCAGATGAACTAATCTGTTCGCGGCTGTGTCTGCAGCTTTTATTTTCAGTGCACGCTTGGACGCCACTACATCATCATCACCACCTACATCACCATCTACACCATGCATCCTAGAGCGCACGAGAGCGCCCTCGTGCACTCTCGTGCGCTCTAGGACACAGAGACTTGCCCGTCCGCTGTACAACGGAGCGCAGGAGGTTAAAATAAGCAACTTAGGGATTTTGTAACTATTTTAGTAAGTTAATTGATTAATTATGCAAAAGGTTTTTTTCTTTTTTCGTTTTTCTAACCATTAATTGTGCTGTATAATAATCAACCAGATCCCGCAATTTCAATAACTTTAAATATGTAAACAATAAATTAGTATGTTCAAGATACCCAACTTTGTGTATAACATGGACAGCCCTTTTTGTAATGTTAGCAATGAATTAAGTGTACTTTTATAATTGAATCAGTGAATTCAAAAAGGGCCCAAGTCCACACTTTTTCAATGGGGACTTGGGCCCTTTTTGAATTCACCGATTCAATTGTTACCCCAGGCCTCTATACAATAGGTCAAGTATGGAAATATCAATGAGCAATACAAGATATAAAGTGATTTGTCTTAATTTTATTTATGATTGCAATTTTTTTGCAACTTTGTTTTGTATTTATCTGATGTGTGGTTTCCAACTACTTCTATCATCTAGTATTACCTTGTAATAGAAATTCACTAATTATGCATTTATCTGTTAAAATCACATATTTTATCAGTGTGTGTGTGGGTGTGTTACAACATATGACTGTAACTTTTATCCATATATGAACTGTTTTAATATGCTATATTAACAAGCTGTTTGATATGTCTGTTGTATTTTGTGTTCCAAGATAAAGTTTTATGTCACAGTGACCAGCTAAAGGGTTTCATGGTCTCACTTCCTCCTCCCTTCTCTCCTCTCCTGGGAGTAGACTGCTTGATGACCTTGAAGCCCTGTACAGTTATGCAGCTGTTGCCTTATCATATATACTTTTTTATACTTCATGTTTCACTTATTGCAATAATCCTAAATGGGGTGTTAAATTGATTTAAAACTCCTTAATACTATCAAAGTTTGCATAGAGACTCCTACTATTAATATGTATTATTGTCAATGTCTGATCCGAATTCATAATTCCATTTAATTGTTGACCGTAATAAGCACACTTATTGTTAATTTGATTAGAATAGTTATTGTCTGGGTCAATATCTCCTAAAATGTCTTATGGTTACTGTTCAGTTACTCTAATACACTTCCATTATTAAATAAGGAAAAGGAAAAAGAAGAAGAAACACTAAGGAAAAAAGCACACAAAAATCTCCACTGATAATCTTACTGCACTATTATTCTTACATCAGAACTAAGGTTTAAATTTATCTAATTCCTCCATTTCTCTAATAATTTCCTTACATTTCTTTGTCCATGTTGATTGTATTTTCCCATATTTTCTGAGAGCCCTTTTAAATTTCAAAAATTTTATGAAGTGTATATTTATGTTATCATATGTCTTTTTGTAACTTTTTGCATCTGATTAGAATTTTAGCATTACAAAGGTAATGAATCACAGACTTCTGCCAATGTCCGAGTTCCTGGAGGCACTGTGCATTTGTTACATAACATAACATACATAAGTTTATTTATAGAGCACCTTTCACAGACAGAGTCACAAAGTGCTTAACATGGCAAAAAATAAAAACAGAGGCACATAAAACAGTAAAAAAAAACAAAAAACAAACAAACAAACAAAGTAGACAGTAAAAGCACATAAAAATACAATCGACACATAGTTAAAAAGCCAGGCTAAAAAGGTGGGTCTTTAGTTGCTTCTTAAAAACACCAATGGAAGGTGCAGATCTAAATTCAAAAGGCAAGGAGTTCCACAGTCTGGGAGCAACAGCAGCAAAGGCTCTATCGCCTTTGGTTCTGAGCCTAGTGCTAGGGACTACCAATAGATTCTGATGACAAGACCTGAGAGACCTGCTGGGCTGGTGTATAGAGAGCAGGTCACTAATATAAAAAGGTGCCTCTTCATGAATGGCTTTGTAAGTAAGAACAATAACTTTAAAATCAATTCTATAATTTACAGGAAGCCAATGCAAGGAGGCCAAAACAGGAGTGATATGACAGAATCTACTGGACCTAGTTAGTAATCTTGCAGCAGCGTTCTGGACTAACTGTAGGAGGTGTAAAGAGGATTTGCTAAGATATGTAAGAAGAGCATTACAGTAGTCCAAACGTGAAGAAACAAAGGCATGAATAATGATTTCTAACTGAGTGTAGGAAACCAATGACCTAATTTTGGATATATTCCTAAGGTGGAAAAAACAACTCCGGGTCAGAGATTTGACATGCTGATCAAAACTCATCGATTGATCAAAAATGACACCAAGATTTTTTAGATTAGACCGTACATTAGAGCTTAATGAACCAATGCTGTTAACCAACTTAGGAATTAGATTATCAGGTGCTACAATAAGGACTTCAGTTTTATCAGCATTAAGTTGCAAAAAGTTACTAGACATCCAGTCCTTAATTGCAGACAATCATGAATAATTTTAAATTGTCAACATGGTCAGGCTTAAAAGAGAAAAGTAGCTGTAAATCATCAGCGTAGCAGTGATAAGACACACCTTTAAATTTGCTGATAATAGAACCAAGTGGCAGCATATATAGGGCAAATAAAAGTGGACCCAGAATAGAACCCTGAGGCACCCCACAGGTTAAAGGAGCAGAGTCAGATGAATAAGAGCCAACAGCCGTGGAAAAGGAGAAAAACCAATCCAGAGCTTTTCCAGAAATACCTACCCAATCTCTAAGCCTTTGTAACAAAATAAAAGGATCAATAGTATCACATGCTGCAGTAAGATCTAATAACACTAAAAAGAGCATTTGCCAGAGTCTGATGACATTAAAATATCATTTGATACAGTGGGACTTGTGCCAGTACCCGCTTAATGTTTTGTAAAGCAATTTTAATAAATGTAAACATCTGTATTGTCTTTGTAGTAGATTCTAAATCAAGTCCCACAGTAAACATAAATTCAACACAAGTTGGACTTTCCTTAAACATTTGGAACTTTTCTCATAGATTTGCATGGTTTTCTTCCTTATCAGTTTACCTTGTTCCTTATAGACATGATATTTCCTTTACAATAATCTACAGATATTTCCTTAAATATCTGGAAATTTATTGATGTAACTTTTAACTTCTCCTATTAAATGTTGTGATTTCATTACCAAGCGGTTTCATTTGTATTTTTCTCTTCATTATTGATCATCTATTGGTAATTTTTATGTATTATCTATTTTTCTGAGGATTGCTAATGATTTTTGCTAATTAATTTCTTTGATACCCCCTTTTTGATGCATGGAGACGCACATGCAGGGTGCAATACAGGGTATTTGCTTGATGGGTAGTGTCTTTTACTGAAAGGAAGTGTGTTGCCACTTTTAATTTAGATGAAAATTTGTGGGTAGTACAGCTCCTTCAGAAGGAGATTTCAATAATCATGGCTTCTTTTGTGACGCCTCTTGAACTAATTTACAAATTCCATTTAAAAAAAACAAAATAGCTATCTGTGCATATTTGATATGCTTTAGCATTGATAAATAAGGTCAGTTTGTCCAATTGAACACAGATAGGTTGAATTTGTATAAATGAATAAAGATTGCGTCACACTCTTTCAGTCAATGGAAAGGTGGACATTTTGCCTAATTAGAATTTGGCTTAATTATGTACAAGGAATGCCTCATTTTGTACATTCCTTGGTAAATTATGGGGTGGAATGTAGTCCCGAGGCCCAGCTTCGCCATGGCTGAGCATCAGGAAAACACATTCCTTATTACTGTCACATTTCTGAAATATGATGTTGTCACACCATTATGTGGTGAGTAACATCAAATGTATCCTGCAGTGCAAAATCACTTAAACATTACATTTGTAAAGTCAGAGTCATTTAAATCGTTATGCTTTATGTCATTTACAATGTCATGCCAAGTCATACTTAGCTTCAAAAAATGCTTATCAATTTAGGGGTCCTTTCTCCTGTGGTCAGTCAATGTCTATGTTGCCCCTTCCAGTCAATGAATGTCAATTATTGTTTTTTATTATTTTATTACATATTGCATATGTCACCAAAGATTTATTAAATTAAAAGGTAATGATGATGTCATGATTCCTTGTTAATTTGGCAAATTTAATTCTTGGTGAAAGCTAAAAAAATTTTTTTTGGAATGCTTTTCCTTTTCCTTTTGAACACAAAGAATAAGGAATAGCAGAAAAACCTTTAAATCACACCTAAAGCTTCCACAATTTGAATGTGAGTTCACTACTCACAACAAGTATTCACTAAATATTCTGTGAATCAGTTAAGGTTTTACCAATTGACATGGGTAATCACTTAGTTTAAGATTATATTCAAACAAAACAATGTCCTATATTAAAAGCCTTAGACCAGTGCAGCAACAGTGAGCTGTGTGGAGTTTGCATGTTCTCCCCGTGTTGCGTGGGTTTACTCCGGGATTTCTCCGGTTTCCTCCCGCATACCAAAAACATGTAGGTTTAGGGCGCTCGCGCACGCATCGACCGGCAGCCGGTGGCTTGTCACCAGACTGCAAACCAAATGTACCTACGGGTACAAATACGTAACAAAAAAAAAAAAAAAAAAAAAAAAAAAAAAAAGCATTTAGAATTAGTAACTGTAGATATAAACCTAATCTCTGTTTTCAGGAATTTATGACACAGGTTCACAATCTGTGGCCTGTGTGCTTTTTCTTTGAAGGCTGATTCTGTCTATTCTTATCTAGGTCAGACTGACACAACTCACTAATCAGTCGTAGTATTTATCAAAATTCTTGTGGTATTTCTGTCTTTTCTGTTCATAAATTTACCATCTCCCGATAATAAAAACTTCATCATCATTTTGCTATTTTTCTCCAGGAGGGAAAAAGTCACAGCATGGACTGTCTCACATCCTGTTCTTGCGTTTTCCCCTTTTTTATTACATGGTCAAGCCTAGGGTCGAAATGTAAATAAGATTGCATATGTCATTTATTAAAAGGTGAGTATAGTATTATTTAAACAAAGCAACAATATAACATACAATTACCAAGACCTCTGTTTGATAATCCGTATTCGCCGTAGTCTCTGGCAAATCATATGCACAAACACATTAATTATCAATCTCTTTTGAACCTCTATGCTTTAAATCATGTAATATAGGGTATACATAAAGCCTTCAGTGATTAGGCATTATTAAGTGACATCATGATATTGTAATATTCAATTAATTTCATCATTGTCATGCTGGTAACATTGATTAAGATGTAAACATTTGTACTTAAATTAGTGTTCTATTTGCCTGTGGTCACGTCGTCACGTCCTGTGTCCTTTTTCTCCCCGTAAAGTGCACTGTTATGCTTCAATCAAAGAAAAAAGTCAGTAATACGTCAAAAATTGCTTTAAAAAATATGTAAATAATTTATCATGTACGCAACATTAGTTAAAAACCCACAAAGTTAGATTGAAAAAGTAAAACCCCAAAACTTTGTAAAAAATACCCATATTTAGATTACTTCTCTTCCACACAGCCTGTTTTTTCATTCTCCTTTTTTTCTAAAACAACCACACACACACACACACACACACACACACACACACACACACACACACAAACACAGAATTGCTTCTCTCTCCTATCTTCACAAGGTCGAAGCAGCAACCTTCCAGAAAGACAAAACAACCCAAACTGCAGTAATCCACATAAACGGCTTTGTCAAATTTATTTGGGGGGCCCCCACATTGCCAAACAAGCCATCTCTTTGTAACCATTTTACCCATGTTTTAAGCTGTTTTCGTTCTTCGTCTAATTTTTGACATAACGTTCGGCTCAGGAGACGCACACACACAGGCTCAGAGTAGTTCAAACTGTTTATTAACAGCAGGGATGTTTGGGTGCGTGTCTGCGGAATGTTAATGTGTTGGTGGTGGTGTCTGCTTCGGACCCAGAGGCAGGAGACCGTTCAGCCGGCAACCCTATGGGAGAAATCAGACACAGGGTGATGAGCGCACACCAACACAGGAGGAGAATAGGCGAGGGAGAGAAGCTTACTTGTTTGGACAGATGACTGGCGCTTCAAGGATGGAAGCCTGGGAGACAGCCACCTGCAGGGCTCGGTGCAGCAGCGAGGAGAGACGAGGGACGGGGTTGTCCGCCGCCGAGGAATCCACCTGTGCACAGGGGAGCAAACTGGAGAGATGAGGTAAGTGATCTTCTTACCGGTGACGAGGATGCTGAAGAGAATGTGGTAGAAGCCTATGAAAGGGAAATGAAGTCTACGGCTTCAGACCGAAGCTCAGGGCGAGGCAGCCTATATTCCTCGCCGCTGATGACTGACAGGTGTGTGAGCAGGTGGCGCCGTTGATGAGCGGCGCGGCGTGACAGTACTCCCCCCTCTAGCAGCGCCTCCTGGCGATGGCTTATCCGGGTGCGCTCGGTGGAAGTCCGCGATGAGCGATGGGTCCAACACAAACGACGGGGGCACCCACTGTCGATGCTCGGGCCCATAGCCCTCCCAGTCCACCAAGTATTGCAACCCACGACCCCGGCGCCGGGAGTCCAGGATGGAGGAGACGGACCAGGCCGGGTGGCCACCAACCATCCGGGGTGCGGGTTGCGCTGCAGGAGGAGGGCAAAGGGGGTCGGTAACTGCCAGCTTCACCTTCGACACGTGGAAAGTGGAATGGATGCGGAGGGAGGGGGGAATAGCCACGTGCACAGCCACCGGGTTGATGATCCGGGTGATGGGAAAGGGACCCATGAAGCGCTGTGCCAGCTTTCTCCTCTCGCCTTTTAGGGTGACGTCCTGGGTGGAAACGTAGACAAGTTGCCCAACTCTGTACGCCGGGGCAGGTCTTCTACGCCGGTCCGCCACGGTCCTGTTGCGCTCCGCTGTGCGTAAAAGCGCATGACGCGCGGTGGCCCAGGTGGAGCGGAACTGCCTCACGTGCGCCCTAACTGACGGGACAGTTACCTCGCTCTCCTGCGCTGGAAGCAGCGGGGGGTCGTAACCCAGGGACGCCTTGAAGGGGGACATCCCCGTTGCAGAAGAGCGGGCGGTATTGTGGGCGTACTCCACCCAGGCGAGATGGTTGCTCCATGACGTCGGCTTGGATCTTGCAACACAGCGGAGCGCAGCCTCCAGCTCCTGATTGGTCCTCTCACACTGCCCGTTAGACTGGGGGTGATGGCCGGAGGAGAGGCTCACCTTGGCTCCGATGGCGTTGCAAAAGGACCTCCAAACCTCGGATGAAAATTGGGGACCCCGGTCCGAGACCACGTCCACCGGAATCCCGTGCAGCCTGACCACGTGTTGGATGAGGAGGCCCGCCGTCTCCAGGGCGGTAGGGAGACCTCGCAGGGGGACGAAGTGTGCCGCCTTGGAGAAACGGTCCACGATGGTCAGGATGGTGTTAAAGGAGCTGGAAACGGGGAGTCCGGTGACGAAATCCAGTGCGATATGCGACCAGGGCCTGCCGGGGACGGGCAGAGGCTGGAGCAGACCCGCTGGAGGGGCATTTCCTGACTTGCTGGTGGCACAGACTGGGCAAGCCCGGGCGTAGCGGGCTGCATCCCTCCGCAGGCCCGGCCACCAAAAAGACCGCTGGAGGAGGCTGATCATCCGGGAGGTGCCGGGATGACAGGTGAGCCCGGAGGTGTGGAGCCAGTGGATGACCTCTCCTCGGACCGCAGATGGGACGAACAGTCTTCCCTCCGGTCCGCCGCCAGGATCAGGTTCCACCTCCTATGCCTTCCGGATCTTTGCCTCGATATCCCACGAGATGGCTCCCACGACGCACGACCTGGGCAGGATGGAGTGAGGCGTCTCCTCCGATTCCACGGGAGTGAACTGCCTAGAGAGGGCGTCAGGCAGGCCGTTCTTAGAGCCAGGCCTGAAGGTGATAGAAAATTGGAACCTGGCGAAGAACAGAGACCAGCGCGCCTGGCGGGCATTCAGGCGCTTGGCAGACCGTAAATACTCCAAGTTCTTGTGGTCCGTAAGGACCACAAACGGCAGGTTCGCCCCCTCTAGCCAGTGGCGCCACTCCTGCAGGGCGAGCTTGATGGCCAAGAGCTCTCTGTCCCCCACATCGTAGTTCCTCTCCGCCGGGGACAAGCACCGGGAGAAGAAGGCGCACGGTCGTTTGGCGCCATCGTCCGGTGACCGCTGGGACAGCACTGCCCCCACTCCCGTGTCCGAAGCGTCTACCTCGACGATGCACTGCAGCGCGGGGTCGACCTGGCGAAGGACCCGGGAGGAGGAGAATTCCGCCTTCAGCGCCTCAAAGGCGGCAGCGACCTCTTCGGTCCACCGGAACGGGACCTTCGGGGACGTGAGGCGGGTCAGTGGTCCAACGATGGTACTGAAGTTGGGGACAAAGCGGCGGTAGAAATTGGCGAAGCCAACAAATTGCTGCACCTGCTTCCGGGATGCAGGTGTAGGCCATTCCACCACCGCCTTTACCTTCTCTGGGTCAGGGAGCACCTTATCGTGGGCGATGATGAACCCCAGGAAGGACGTACTCCTGGCGTAAAATTCACACTTTTCTGCCTTTACGTACAGACGATTCTCCAGCAGCCTTTGGAGGACCCGCCTCACGTGGACCTGGTGCTCATCCCTGGACTTGGAGAAGATGAGGATATCGTCCAGGTAGACGAACACGAAAAGGCCAATGAAATCCCGGAGGACGTCATTAATGAGGCGCTGGAAGACTGCAGGAGCGTTGGTCAACCCGAACGGCATCACCAGGTATTCAAAGTGGCCGTTCGGGGTACGGAAGGCCGTTTTCCACTCATCTCCCTCCCGGATCCGGACGAGGTGGTAAGCGCTGCGTAGGTCCAGCTTGGTGAACCAGGTCGCCCCCTGGAGGGAGTGGAAAGCAGTGTCCATGAGAGGCAGGGTGTAACGGTCCTTCTCCGTGATATTATTGAGGGCCCGGTAGTCGATACAAGGGCGGAGGGACCCATCCTTTTTTCCCACGAAGAAGAACCCCGCCCCCACGGGTGACGATGATGGGCGGATTATCCCGGCGTTTAATGACTCCTTCAGATATGTGTTCATCGTCTCCTTCTCCGGCGCAGACAGGCTGTAGAGCCGACCAGAAGGTAACGGCGCCCCCTGGCGGAGGTTGATGGCACAGTCGTAGGGCCGATGAGGGGGAAGAGACATAGCTTTCGCTTTACTGAACACCATACCCAGGTCGTGAAACTCCGGAGGCACCAGGGACAGGTCCGGGGGTGCAGCGTCCGTTGCTGGAGGAGGAGCGGACGGCGAGCAGGCAGCGGACTGGAGGCAGGTGCCCAGGCAAAATGTACTCCAAGCCGATACCCCAGCTGATCTCCAATCCAGGACCGGATTGTGAAGGCGGAGCCAGGGATACCCCAGGATGACGGGCGACACAGAGTTGGGAAGGACATAAAAGGTCATCTCCTCCCGGTGGTTTCCCGAGATGATGACCGGTAGGGGGACAGTTTGATGTGTCACTCTCCCAAGGGTGGCACGGGAGAGATGGACTAGGGAGATGGGAGTGTTGAGTGCCTGGCAGCGGATGCCCAATCGGGTTGCCAGGCTTTGTGAAATGAAGCTGCCTTCTGCGCCCGAATCCACCAGTGCGTGGGTGAGGTGCCGAGTGGGGTTATGGCAGAAACGGATGGGCAGCTTCAATTGAGTAAGTGATCCTAACCGATTGATGTCCGCGAGACTTCCAACAGTGACTCGCGGACCCCACCGACTGGCCTTCCGTGGACAACGTTCCACGGTGTGTTGGTCGCCTCCGCAATACATGCAGAGGCCCAACTCACGACGGCATTGTTTCTCCACAGGGGAAAGTTTAGTCCAGCCCGTCACCATCGGCTCCGACTCCTCGGGGCGCGATGCTGGCGGCGCCGCCAGGGGGCGAGCTTGGAACAGGTACGGCGAGGCTCCACGAGGGCGAGAAGAAGAAGACCTCCGCCCCGAGGAGCGCTCGCGCAGCCTGTTATCCAAACTTACCGCTAAGGACGTCAGCTCCGCTAGCGTCCCAGGGATATCCCGACCAGCCAGTTCATCCCTCAGATCACTATTGAGGCTGCGGAGGAACAGGCCACAGAGGGAGCGTTCCTCCCAGCCCAGTTCCTCCGCCGCTACCCGGAAGTCGACCGAGTGGTCCGCTGCCGACCGGCTTCCCTGCTGGAGAGCGAGAAGCCGATCGACCTGGACCGTCTCGGTTTGAGAATGGTCAAAGACCTCCAGAAAGCGCCTCACGAATTGGTCATAGGTGAGGGTGGCATAACTGGGCCTCGCCATTACGGCGTAGGTCCAAGTTAACGCACGCCCCTCCAGAAGATTCCCTATGTAACCAATTCGACTGTGATCCGAGGGAAAATCTCCGGGCACACGGTGGAACACGGACTCACACTGCATAATGAACCCCCGCGCTCCGCCGAGCTTACCGCTAAAGCGGGCGGGGGTCGGAATCGGTGTGAGCCGAACCGGTGCCACTGGAGCCGGCTGGACGGCCGCTGGAACAGCAGGAGCCGCGCCACCCTGGCGAGTCGGGAGGAACGGCTGTTGGGGGTCCAAGCGGTTCAATCGGTTAGTTAATTCTAATAATTGATTGAAAACCACCTGTTGCTGATAAACAATCCGATCCACCCGAGCCTCGAGGATGGTAAACCGGTGTGCGAGCCCGCCGTCTGCCGAGCCGCTCTGCTGAAGCCGTACTGACATAACGTTCGGCTCAGGAGACGCACACACACAGGCTCAGAGTAGTTCAAACTGTTTATTAACAGCAGGGATGTTTGGGTGCGTGTCTGCGGAATGTTAATGTGTTGGTGGTGGTGTCTGCTTCGGACCCAGAGGCAGGAGACCGTTCAGCCGGCAACCCTATGGGAGAAATCAGACACAGGGTGATGAGCGCACACCAACACAGGAGGAGAATAGGCGAGGGAGAGAAGCTTACTTGTTTGGACAGATGACTGGCGCTTCAAGGATGGAAGCCCGGGAGACAGCCACCTGCAGGGCTCGGTGCAGCAGCGAGGAGAGACGAGGGACGGGGTTGTCCGCCGCCGAGGAATCCACCTGTGCACAGGGGAGCAAACTGGAGAGATGAGGTAAGTGATCTTCTTACCGGTGACGAGGATGCTGAAGAGAATGTGGTAGAAGCCCATGAAAGGGAAATGAAGTCTACGGCTTCAGACCGAAGCTCAGGGCGAGGCAGCCTATATTCCTCGCCGCTGATGACTGACAGGTGTGTGAGCAGGTGGCGCCGTTGATGAGCGGCGCGGCGTGACAATTTTTCCCGACGCACAGTGACCTTTAATATTTCTTCCATTTCATTCATAGCATAACCCAGACTACCCAGTGGATATTCAGAGCTGTATTTATCATTATCCATTTCCGTTGCCATTTTAATCCAGCCGTCTTTAAATGTTTTAGTCTAATATCAATATCTTATAGCACAGAATGAAATTATTATTATGATCTTATTTATTTCCACTTCCTCACAACAATATTGCCTCACACATCACCGTGTTTTTTACTATAATTAGTTTAATTATATTATTATATATCACCTATGAACCGATTGTCCCGATCGGGTTACTTAAAACTTATGTGTTTATTTCACACACAGTAGGTCCCTATCTAATGCGGTAAGACCAACTATATTTTAGAGATGCGCCTGTTGCAATTTTCTCAAGGAGTTACAACCTTTTGGTCTGAGCTAAATACGCGAGGGGTGCCAACTCTACTTTTTGAAGTCAAGCAATGATCTCAAGAGGTTTAAACCTTTTGGCAAAGCTATATACTAGCCAAATAACACCTCTTTTTTGGTAACCCTATATCAGTCACCCCGGGATTTGAACCTTTTATTCGGACTGCACAAAGCACAATGGGTAACTCTACTTTTCAGTGGCCTCAATAAATATTTGCCACTGCGGGGTTTAAACCGATTACCTAAGCTCTCTCCAACTCTACTTTCTGGAACAGTATTAACGTGTATAACTAATTCCACGGGGTTAAAACCGTTTGGAGATTTCATCAAACTCGATAAATACATTTCTTAAAACAACATATCATAAGTTCAAAACCATATCTCAGTTTCATTCCACAAATAAAATCACACGTGCATGAATATTTAATCTCTACAGAAAGGGCTGTCCCCGAAGGGACAGGCAGAAATTTATTGAAAAAAGGTTTTCTGCTCACCTCTTATCATGTTGCGGCCACCAGTCTGTAAAGAAAAAATCCTCACATCATTTACAAACTAAAACTAAAATTTAGCCTCGTAACTTGACAGAAACACCAAATTGTTACGTCTAAAATACCTTAAACCCCAGTTCTTTGATACGACGGCCAAATGATCAGACTGAGAGATGAAGTATACTTTCACTTAATTTACTGAAAGTGAGATATGGAAATACAAACAGCGCTGGAACACAACTCTTTAGGCAATTCCCCAAGAGTGTGCTACCCAAACAGTGAGCCCTATAGTTTTTATAAGCTTAACCACTCCCTCATGCAAGAGGGAGGAGGGGTACACTTCCGCTTATGTGACAGCTCTGCTGTGTGCAGAACTGATTCTAACTGATTTCAGCAAATGAATTATAGGGTGTAAACTAAACTCTGCAGTGTAGCGTATGAAGCAAGCACATAAAGAAGTGTGAGAAAGACAGAGCAATTATGTCATTTTACCGACATGCCGCAGTGCTAACCGCGCCACCACCGCACTGCCCCAATCCAGTCCAATCCACCTTTATTTATAAAGCACTTTAAAAAAACAACCACAGCTGACACAAACTGCTGTACATAAAAACACAAGACATAAAAACAATAAAATACAACTAAAAAATACAATATAGCACAAATTGTAGTCATACAATAAAAACAACAAAAACGAGTAAAATCAATGTCTCAAACTGGGTCAAAAGCCAAATAAAATAAATGGGTTTTCAGATGAGTTTTAAAACTGGACAGAGAAGGGGCCTGTCTGATGGACAAAGGCAGATTATTCCACAGTTTAGGGGCAGCAACAGAAAAAGTTCTGTCCCCCTGTCTGAGCTTACTCTTCAATTTTGGTATCTCCAGGAGCAGCTGATCAGCTGACCTGAGAGACCAAGCAGGAGTGTAAGGATGAAGGAGCTCAGAGGTAAGGAGGGGCAAGGCCATTTCCATCCATCCATCTATCCATCTTCTGCCGCTTAATCCCTTTCGTGTCATGGCGGGGGGGGGGGGGGGGTTGCTAGCACAGCTTCTTTTGGGTGAGAGGCAGGGTACACCCTGGACAGGTCACCAGTCCATCGCAGGGCCAACACAGACAGACAGACAGCCATTCACTCTCACAGTGATACCTAAGGACAATTTAGAATCCCCAGTTTGATGCCAATTAACCTAACTTGCATGTTTTTGGCATGTGGGAGGAAACCATAGAAATCCCGGAGTAAACCCACGCAGACACAGGGAGAACATGCAAACTCCACACAGATCACTGTTGGTCAGGGGCTGGGATCGAACCCAGGATCCCCTGGCCAAGGGTGAGTTGCTGTGCTGCCGCAGTGCTAATCGTTCCGCCACCGCGCTGCCCGCAAGGCCATTTAATGATTTAAAAACAAATAAAAGAATTTTAAAATGAACCCTAAAGTGTACAGGCAGTCAATGGAGGGAAGCTAAAATGGGTGTAATGTGGTCTTTCTTACGTGTTCCAGTTAAAAGACGTGCAGCAGCATTTTGAACCATCTGGAGATGTGAGAGGGAAGACTGGCTGACTCCAAAATAAAGTGCATTACAGTAATCCAGCCGAGATGTTATGAAGGCATGGATTACTGTGTCAAAGTACTGCCTTAAAAGAATGGGTTTAACCTTTGCCAGCTGCCTCAAATGAAAAAAGCTGAACTTGACTACTGCACCAATTTGACAATTTAATCTAAAATCACTCTCCATCTTAAAACCCAAATTAGTAACAGTTGTCTTAACAAACTGTGCCATGTGGCCCAAGTCAACAGGGGGAGACTCACAGTAGCCACTGGGTCCAAAAATCCTCACTTCAGTCTTATTTTCATTAAAATTTAAAAAGTTTAAAGCCATCCAAGGTTTAATGCCATCATGACATGCAAGAAGTGGTTTAAATGAGAAGGGCTTCTTCTGCTTTAATGGTACATAAATCTGACTGTCATCAGCATAACAGTGAAAGGAGATACCATGCTTTCTAAGGATTAAACCCAGTGGAAGTAAGTACAGGGAGAAAAGCAATGTCCCTAAAATTGAGCTCTGTGGGACTCCACTTAACAGGCTGTGTTCCTTTTTGCTGCCCATATTCTCAGGGCTTCATTTTCCACGGGGACATGTCTGCACACGGGGAAGGCGGTGGATGATGTTGTTTACTTGACTGACAATGAGGTTGATGGTGGCAGGTGCTGGTCAGCGTCACTCGCAGAAAACACAGACTCCATGCCAGTGTGTTTTTAGCTTAGCTGTTGCTGATGTTTCTGAGATTTCTGAGATTAATTCTTAACAAATTCAACAATTCGTCCAGCTGGGGGGAGCACTGACTGTCAGCGGCAGGATTAACATGGAATTTACCACCTGGCATGCATTGAAGAGAGAACGGACTCTCTTGGACATGTTTTTACCTATGTTTCGGTAGGTGGATAACATCTGTGGATTGCTGAGTGCTCTCCAGAGAATGATCCAAAGCATGATTCAAGCCTGTATGAAATTTGAAGCACAGAATCGAAGAGAGGGAAATTTTTTTATTCTCTGAGTGCACTGTGCAGATTTGACCTTGTGTTTTGATGCCCTTGTTTACATTCCTCCTCGATGAAGATAACGCCAGAGAAGTGGCTTAACCCAAACATCGACATACAATGGCTGTTGTTCTGCAGATCGAGCTTCTTCAAGGAAAGCGCTATCATGTGTTTACAGAACTTGCCACCTGCATGAAGAATGGACATGCTGAGTAGAACACATGACTATCCGTTGCCAGGGGGTGCCCTCTGCTGTTCACCAGCAATTGACACACCTCCACACTGCATCACACACTGATCATATGCTGACTACATACACTGGTCTCTCTCGCTTTGTCTGCTAATGTGCATAGAGGGTTTTTTTCTGTGTAATCAAAATTTGGCTCATTGAGCTTATATGAGCTTATACGAGCGTTATTCTGATAACTATGTTTTTTCTCTCTGCCTATTGTGTTTCCCCCCCCCTTCCCCTCTTTACCCCCACTGCATGACAGGCGCCTTCATGGCTGCCGTGTCATTGGATGCGCCTAACGTGCGCGCCCAATGTCAAGTCAAATTCCTTGTGTGTTTACTTGTAAATATACTTGGCAATAAAGCTGATTCTGATTCTGATTCTGATTCTGATGTGTGCTGGCCCTTGTATTCTGAGCATTTTTTTTCATGCAGTGCTTCTTGCAGGTTGTGTGTCATGTCAAGGTCTTTCATTTCATCTTTGTTATAAAATCCAAAAAAGGCCTGACATTTGAGCTAATTTTTGGTGCATCCAACTGTTTCCTAACTTTCAAAGCTTACTGCACATCTCGTAAGACAAGCTAGGACTTCACCTGGCAGTCAGTCTGTCTGCAGATCTTACGAGACAAATTATGACTTCACTTGACTGGGTGCTTGCTTTGCACCATCTAGTGAACTAGTTATGTTTTTTCTGGCTTGCTAATTTGATAACGCTGGCAACAAGTTTGAATCAAAACTTTATATTCATAGGATTTTTACACGGTCAGGTCTGAAGAGGTCAAACTATAGAATCCATGTTAAAATCTGATGATCTCCCTGTGAATGTCCTAAAGACCTTGTGCTCTGTCCTTGTGATTAACCACTGTCTTTTCTATTTTTCTACTGGGACTTATCATCAAATCTGATCTAATACATTGCTGGTATGTCCATGAAAGAAAACAAAGATTTTTTTGGGGTACATACAGTAGGGTGACTGTCTAAAAGCTGTATACTTTGAAAGTTAAAGACCAATCAAGGATTGGTTTCAAGATGGATTTTACCACGAACTTTGAATTTCCCTGCAGGACTAGGCAGAATTTCTCAATGAAATATTTATAATTACACCTAAATGGTTTATTTTATGGTGGTGCAAAAATATTCTAAAAGTGCTAAAATTAAGTTGGTCACAGTAGTTTACTATAATGCCCTTTTAAAAACTTTAAACAGATTTGTAATATATGTAAACTTACACACTCATTACAATTTAATAATAATGCATCAATTTTATATAGCGCTTTATCATATATACTCAAAGACGCTTTACAACTAGGTACATTATTCATTCACTCCAGACAGAGGTAGTGGCAAGCTACTTCTGCAGTCACAGCTGCCCTGGGGCAGGCTGACGGAAATGTGGCAGCCAGTCTGTGCCAACGTTCTTTCCGGCCACCACCGAACATTTTTATACATTTATACACATTCATACCCAGTGTTATGGACACTGGAGGCAATGCGGGTGAAGTGTCTTACCCAGGGACACAACGGCATTATATCTGGGGAGAGCGGGATTCGAACCGCCAACCATCCGGTTATTAGACGACCTGCTCTACCTCCTGAGCCACTGCTGCCACAGTGATTTATGACACAATGTTGAGTTTTTTGGCAGTGGGTTATGATTTGCATAACCCCCTTCTTTGCTAGTGTAATTGACTAAGCTTCTAAACAGCTGGGCTTATTTGACAGTTATATCTTAAAGTTCACGCTTTTTTAATGCAGATGATTGTGTTAATCTGTTAAATGTCATCTTGTGTCTGCAGGGAATTTCTGCATTTATGGTCACATGAACATCAGCGCTGCAGGCCAGATGCCGGTGATGGAGGAGCTTGGCAGTGAGAGGTGAGAATTTAATCAACTCTCATTTGATGTAATCAAAGCATTTATTATTACGTGTTTTAAGATTCAGAAAGCACTAACAGGTTGTACTTTGAGACAGACAGCAACAAAGTAACAAAGTGGTGTGTCATCTTGGCCTGAATATACTACAGTATATATCCAATGGTGGTTGTTAGTTTTGGGTGGTTTTTGTTGTTGTGCTTGTTTTAGTAGGAACAGGATTTTGGGCCTGTTAACTGCATGTGCATTGGATTTCATTTGTATCTTTCCACTGAGTAGTCTCTGTGACCTTAACGGCCCCATTGCATAGCACGGAGATCGTGGAGTGATTGGGCCAATTTTTGATCTTTGGAAGCATTTGGGAGCTCCAGATGTCTGGGAGGAATTTCTTGTCTCGGCTGTTGTTCTCTGATGTGAACTTTGTATGTGATGTTTAGAACCCGATGAAATTGAATAAGCCAAAATGATCTGTCTTAAGATGTTTCAATGACTGCATTTAAGACCACCATTTGATCTGTCGTACTTTGTAGTTGGCCAAAAGTTGTAGGAAACAGGACATTAAATAGGTCTAACTTTGGATGACCAGTGGCCAAGTGGTTAGGATGCATAAAGCACCATTTAGACCGAATACTCAAAGTGCAGAAGGACCCCGGGTTGACTCACAGTCAGTGCAATAACGCATATACTTTACCTGTTCTTTGCTCTCTTTATCTGTCTAATAAAGTTAGCAACGTGGAAAAGTAGCAAAATGGGCAAGACTAAAAGGCAGTGGAAGAAGAAGATGCACCTTTCTTGATATATGTAGGTTGTAAAGTGATTGCCAGATTGAATAGGTGATTGATAAACTATTAGAAGACCATATGTGACTGGCATGCACCATCTCTCTACGACCTCATACACGTGCAGAGAGGCGCACCATGATTGGATGAATGTGAGGTGGTATACCTACAGGTTTTCTCTTTTAACTTGTAAATGAACCACCAAAAAGTGTGCATGAACTTTTGAGGCAAGGAATACAGTATGTTATACAATTGTTGAATCTGTCTTAGACTGACATTGGCTGGTTTTGAAGCTTTACATGGCTTTCAGGCATCAAGTCATAGCCATAAAGTAGCCAAAACTCCTCTATAAAAATGAATTTCTTCTCAAAATTTTACTTTACACCTCCAGAATTCTTGGAAAATGGCAAATCCTGTGAGCACGTACTATAAAGCAGTTTAAATGTACCCTGTATAAGACTTGCCATGCTTGAATCTGATAGAGACAAAACACTGTAAATTAAAATTGCCTCGTGCCTACAAACTCATTTAAGAAAAAAGCAGCTGTTACAGTACAATGATTCACTGAAACATAAGCACATTAAAAAATGAGCCAGCAGTGCTCGTTCCTGCTTCAGGGGCATCCTCTTCTTCAGCTAGTCGGTTCAGCAGAGGAAACAGTCGCCAGCATGGGATTTTTACTGCACCACTCACTGCCTCTGTAGTTTTCTTGGCCTCGGGCTTGTTGGGTTGATTACAACACTGATCCCACTGACACCGCTGGGTGGTTGTTTTTCTTGCTACTGTGAAATGTAAAAAGGAAGTCTTTCTCTTTGCTTGGTTAATGTTCTTTTGCCTGGTGGCCAATAGCAAGAGGTGAGGTTTTCTTTTTTTTTTCTTTTTTTTTTTTTTTCTGAAATCACCATTGTGAATCCATGGCTGAATTTGACTTGTATGGCAACTTACTCTGACAGAGACCCATGGAGTAACATTTGATACTGAAAAACATCAGACAGAATGAAAGAGATTCAGATTTAAAAAAAAAAAAAAAGATGCTGAAGATGCGGATTTTTTTCATCATTTTTCATCAATTTTTTTCTTCCTATTTATTGTAATTCCTCTCTATGATTTCTTTTCATGAGCTCTTTTTCCAAAGAAAGAAAAGACAATTGGGAGCTGAAGAATGGGGTATGTCAAAATTCCCTCAAAATTCACTGTGATTAAAAAAAATCTTCTTTTTAAGCATTCTCTATACAAACAGTGATCAGATCCAAAAATGCCCTTGTGATCCTAGAAATAGCATCAAGCACATTTGTGTTTAATGTTTTATCCATATTACTAGAAGATGTCTTGGTGGTAAAGGCGCTTGTCTTGCTATAATTAACATGAACGATAATTAGCATGAAATAAAATCCTCAAAACTTATGTAGGAATTATATTGCTGGCATAGATAGATTGCAGCCACAGGAATGACCCACCAGCAGGGCTGGGCGATGTGACCTCAAATCAACATCACGATTAATTTAGCAATTTACATCGGTTTCTGTTTTTACAATGTCTTTTTTTAATTTAGATTTTTATTTCCTCAATTTTTTTTTTATCAATTTATTTATTTAGGGAGGTAAATCCAAGGAGAAAGAGGGGTGAGCTAAACAATTGCTGTACTTTGCATGGACAGACTCATTAAATACATTAAATGTCAGCTTGCACCAGATCACTGCTCTGTTATTCACTGTCGCAAAGCAGTATTTTTTCATACTGATTTTAATGACGTGTCTATTTGAACACCAACTCCAGTGGATATAAAGTCCCTATAAAAACAAATGTACATTGTCTAACATGGTATCGTGTACCCTTTTTTCCTACAAAAAAACTTTCTTTGTCTTACAGTTTCATGTCAAACTCTTCACTTTTCCTCCTCCTTCAAATGCCAGGATCTGTGAAAGGCACAGCCACATCTTACAAGGCTAATGGTGACTAGTGCTACATTAAACAGAATAAGGCTGCGTGTCCACCAAATGCATTTTTTTTCCGCTGTGGGTGACTATTTTCTGTTCAGTTTCTATGCTGAGCGCCCTGGGTGCTGAAACGCTCTCGGTGGTGGCTGGTTTTTGTCGCGGCACTCAGAGTTGAAAAAAATTTCAGCTGTTCAGACTGCAGCTGAGCTCATCAATGTCAGACCTTTCTAAGCAGCCAATCAGAATAAGGAAGGGTGGGACATAGGACGCAGGTACAGTCTGTAACCAGACTCCTGTTTTCTGTGTCGTCATATTTTGCATCCAGAGCTGCTACCAATGCTAGAATATGTTTCTTGCCCATTATTATTTAGAGACTGCTATTAAAAAAATAAGTAGAAAGTCTGACCATAGGAAAAGCGGAAGTGCTGAGCTGTGAGTGACAAGCTGTTGCTGCGATACAGGGCACAGACTTTTTTTTTTTCCCAGAGCGCAGCGCACAAACGTTGAAGAAAAGATGTTCAGGGGGGTCAGGTGACAAAAAATGCGTTTGGTGGACAGGCAGTCTTAATCTTGTGATAAAAAGACTTACCATTGAAGAACATGTCCACTTGTATGCACAGAGGCCCAGGATAATGACTTAAACTGCAATGTGTGGAGAAAGGAGGCAGGCGAGGCAACGAGCTGGACGACACAGAAACTTCATTCTTTCTCCAACATAACTTACAGCAAAAAAGATCCCGGGTCTCTGTGCATTCCTCTTTTATATCTTTAATACCATACATCGAGACCATTGAACTTCTGACCATCATGCATTATGTTTAGAACAAAGCCTGTGTGGAACATTAACATGACATAACACCGACTCCGTTGTCACACCCTTCTTCTCCCAGCGGCTCCAGCATTTTCTCCTCTCCCCGGGGGGCGCATAGTTCTTACTGTCCCGTCTGATACCCCCCGGTGACACCTCCTCTTTCAGTCCATTGTCCCCTAGGTGGAGAAGTCTAACACCATGCCCTCACAAATGGGCTTTAAAAGCAGTTTAATGGTAAAATCCATCTTTAATTTGGCTCAAGTTTTCAAAGCAGCTGACCAAAAATGCTAACTGGCCCTGGCGGCTAACTTCAGTCAGGCTACAGACAGTTCTTAGTTCTGATTGGCTTTCAATGTCAATTTAATTATTAAGGACAATGCAAGTTAATTAGCTTGCACTTAATGTTTTGTGCCTTTTTAGATCCACTGTTGTATTGTACATATGTAAATGATTAACTAAGGCATAATGTTGAAATTACATTTTTTTTAGTTCAGATTGTTCAGAATGTTTTGTAAAAAAAAAAAAAATGGTTCATTAAATGTAAACATTTCATAATGTACGTGTAGCTCTTTGTACCAAAACAAAGAAACAAATTTGGAGTTGCCATCATTTAGGTTATTATTATATTATTTTACTGGTCCGGCCAACTTGAGATTGAATCAGGCTGTATGTGGACCCTGAACTAAAATGAGTTTGACACTCTTTGAACTTAATCAGATTCTAGGCATTCTGAGTAATGAGTGTGGGATTTCCTAACTTTTCCCCATCAGGGATTAACAATATTGAATTTGTTATTCTTTTTTTTTTGTTTGCATAGACAGTTACATCCCCTTTATATATAATTAATAGTAATAATTTGACAGAAGATCCACACTGATACATTGATATTTCTCAATTACTTAACTACTAAATATTCAGTGGGATTTGCTATTTTTTCACATGAATGTGTACATCCCATATACAGTATAATAAAGTATGATTTTTTGATTAAAGTATGTACAGTAAGCATTGATGAAGAACAGCATTATTGTATTGTTTTCATCTTGTTAGTCACTCATGTCATCTGTAAAACTCATTCAGCAGTATCTGTTGGAACCATCATAAAGGCAGGTGGTTATTTCTGTACTCGAGCTTTGTCTGTAATATTTTATGGAAGATGCAGTTACAAAAATATGATTTTTTTGTGGTATTGTTCATGTTGCTTCTATTTCAAACAGTGTCACAATGCCATTATGCTGTGGCCTGACACTATGTGTATTCACAGAACTAAACCAAGTAAAATAAATGAATAAAATAAAATTTGAAAAGCTGTAACAGACTTTGACAATAGTGAGTGATCCTTTGGAAGAAAAGAGATGAATGTGTTGGAGAAACATAGCACTAAAAACCTGAAGGATGAATGCAGTAGATTCTAATTAAAAGCAACATAGAGCTGAGCTCCAGACTGGGACAAGGCCTTCTGAGATCTGAACGCTGGCGGTGATTGAGCTGAGTCAACGTATGGCTAATGTAGATTTGACGTGGTGATGGGGAGCAGTAGGAATGCTCCATAGACCGGACCCGAAAGAAGCAGTGACAGATTAAAATGGTTTCTGAAAGGAGGGACTAGGGGAAGATTGTTTTGGAGAATGTGAGCTCATAGGGAGAGTAGAGATTTTAACAGTGTGGCGACAAAGGGAACAGAGGAAGAAAAATATTTTTTTCATCACCACGAGGAAAGAAGGTGAGAAAACTGAGCTTCCTTATTCAGTTGAGTACTATGCATGATCCATTTTTATAGCTTTGGAAATGGTTTTGCTTGGCAGTGATTAACAAGACTTTAACTTTGTAGGATGATACATTTTCATTACATATTTTTTATGTTGTAATGTCATGTAGATACTGCATGTGCAGATGGTTTGGAACCACTTCCTTATCATCATGATTGTTTTGTCACATTCAGTTGACAAGTACATTACACCACGTGTGTCGCTGTTATCAGTATTATTTAACCCGGCTGAGAATTCTGGGCCTTGCAAATAAAACCCTTTATGATGAAAGAGGCTTTTTATACACTACATTAGTTAAAGGAATATTATCAGTGCCTCCAAACACCACCTCCTTCAAACTATAAGAGGTAGCCAAAGTATGTGTTGCCCATTCAGATAGACAAGGTTCTTTCCTGGTTCTTTCCTGGTTCTAGTTCTGGAACTACAGGGCTGGGTGGTATAGCTAAAAAAAGAAAAAAAAAATGTGATTTGCAATATGTATTTAGTGCACTAAATGTCCTTTAAAATTTGGTTTTACTTACATTTTTATTAGAAAAATAAAAATTAATATTCAGTGTATATATACAGTAAGTTGATGTCAAGAGAGAAAGCGTTCAGACTTTCTGTCACTGTTCTGGGGCAGAGTTTTATTTCACTTATGAAATGACTGCATAATAAAATGCTTAATGAAAGCCTACCTCAGAGAAAGTTATTCTCAACAGTATGTAAGTGATGAAAGTATGTGTCTTTTCCCCTTTGCTTAACAAAATTCACATTATCAAGTAATCAAGTTTATCCACACAGAAATATTTCAGCTTACCACACACAGTTAATACTTGGGAGTCTACTAACAAGTGGCAGATGTACAATTTGTCCCTTATTTTGGTTTTTTGTGTCTATGTGCCATCAGTTCTTCATTTGGCAAGCCACTTGTTCTTATTTTGAGGGTTTATGAGACAGAACAGGAGCTCTTATTTTGAAAGTTTGCTCACGAAGTAAGAATGATTTATACACCTGCAGAGTGCAGACTGCACTGCAAATATGCTGAAGTAGACTTTAATGTTTATCTTCATCTGGCTTCCCAGTTTTGTGTACTTAGAGATGGACCTGCTTTGATTCGGTTGGTTGGGCCTTTTTTGTCTGCTCTCATGAGCAGCCTTTCAGCATGTGTGCATGTGTCCTAGAGCAGTTTTTTTTTTTTACCAGGGTGTGCTGGTACCTTCACATTTTTGTGGGAAATTGTCTAATTTCACTTCTGAATTAGTCCAAAAAATGCAAATAATTCGCCATTGTTGTGCATGGGTGCCTACAGAACCCATGCACAACAACGGTGAATTATTTGCAATTTTTGGACCAGTTAACAAATGAAATTAGATAATTTCCCACAGAAACCTGAACATGCCAGGGCACCCTGGTTGAAGAACACTGTCCTAGAGGTTGTGTTCTGGTTGGGCAGGGGAAATAAACAGCGGCAGCAGGAGAGACAGAAATGGAGTGAGAGAAGTCAGCCTGATCTGATTTATGCTGTTGGCTCACATTAACAGGGCAAATTATATGTGATAGGTGTGATATAGGCATTTTGAATGAACTGATGTTTGTATTCGCACTCAGAATAAATCTCCTTGGAAACCGACAAGTTGATTCTCAGTGGGAATACAAACTGAATAGCTCAGTCAACAAGCAGTTGCTCATGTAAAATAAAAACAGATTCAGCAATTAAACTTGAGACACTTTGCGGTTTTAGTTCTTGCATCAAATGCTTTCAAAACACTTTGACGTTTCATTTTAAAGATATCAAAAAGTTTACTGGCAAACCACCAAGTTGGCCAGTTTAGAAATACAAGAAGAATCTACCCACAGCTATAGATGTTGTCTAATTGGGAGCAGCCCCACATTTGTGTGAGCGCTGTAGGTGAACTATGAGGGTGGCCAATTATCATCTTTTTTTTTCTGATCTGATGCGATGTCACCAGTGCTGTTTAGCATTTGTCTCCTGTTGTCTCCTTGCCATGTGCATTGAGCAAAGCCCTCCATTGATGGAGAAAGGTGGAATTTTAGTTACGTATGAACTGGTATGAACAGGTTCTCCTGAAAGAATCAGCCCTGCTGGTCTCAAGGGGCTTTCTGTCAGATGCATGAGCAATCCTGAATGAATGCCTGTTTTCTGCAAGAAAGGAGGCAACTTCATTTGTTTTTTGTTTTTTGTTTTTTTTGTGTGTGTATTACTACATTGTCTCATATCAAATGTTGTTACCATCTCTCTGGATGCTGTATTTTAACTTTGAATATATTAACATGACTCTTAGGACATCACTCTTTTAGGACATGAACATAAATAATGGACCCTACTGTAGGAGAGTAGTCAGATGCTTACTCCATCATTCATAAACTATTAAGTGTATCTCCTTTTTTATGAACTAGTGTAGTATTACAAAAAATTGCTGTAGACATTTCCGTGAAACTATTAAAGTGAAGATCATCTATTATTAAATCTGAAAGAGGAATGTCCCTGTGAATGTCTATAATGTGTCACATGATAGCTATCTGGCACCCGATATATCGTGCCAACCACATCCGGCAATGTAATATCTCATTCAAGTGACTCTCGTGCAACTGTTCAAGCGTGGCCATCCCGGAACAAGCAGCTGTGCTTGAGCCATAAGTCAATACGAGCCAGTCAATCACACTCCAAGCTACAGCGATGATCTTCTTTTTCCCCTTTTTGATTCAGTTCCCCCCCCTCGTTCTGCTATTTATTTTATTCACAGCATCACCTCAGGTGTTCTGTGACATCCTGTTTTCTGCATGATTGCCTTCAACTGTAACATTAGGATTTAGAGAGCATGAAGCCAAACACAAAGAGGGAAAGTACAGGTTGCCTCAGCCTGCTTGTGCTGTAGTTCTACAGTAGACATTTACTTATTTCTTCAGGTTATGCAACAAAGTGCTCATATTCAACTAATTGCCCTCCATTCAGAGGGCTATAGGTGAGAAGATCTTGTTTGTATGTTACTAGTTATAAGGCATGTGTTCATAATGTTCTCAACAGCATCCATGAAAATTCCAAGCTAATAACTGACATCTTCCAGAGGTCTTCCATATTCAATCTACAATTTTAATTTTGATCTTGTGCTTTTCATATACAAATGTTTCTTTTTAAAGTAAACAGTGACAGTTCAGATGCAAGTGTGCGTAAAAACAAAATGCTCCTAGTCTACTATTGACACAGACATCAAGGGCCGTATTACAATGACGGGGTTGGTTGATCAGTTGTCACTGATGCAGAATGCGTTTATGGGCATTTCCAAGTTCATTTCCTTATCACAGCGACGTAAAAACGAACTTTCCACCAGTGCATGATGCAAAGAGGCCGGTCTAATCATTCAGAGGTGAGTTTTGGATAATCCAGTCCAAAGCGCTCCTTCCCATCCCTTTAATGCAAAGAAGCACATTTTCTAAAGTGAATTGTGAGCATGACAGTTTAAGACAGGTGTTGCGCTGACCAAAACCCGTGTGTGTGTGAGCCAAAATGCGTGTGATAGTTATGCTGCTTGGTAATAAGGAAGACATCACTTACAGTTGGTGCCCAGTTAGTTATGATAGAAAGAACAAACGGTGATGAATGGGCTGAAAAAAATCAGCTGAATTGTTTAATGTGTGCACGGATGCAACACAGACATGAAGCAAAAAGAATGATGCCTGTGTAAACTTTCATAGACTTTCATTAACGATGGTGTGTAAGTCACTCCCAGCTGTGGGGACATGGAGGGCTCCCTCTCCTGTTGCTTTTGCCAACTGAGGGTCTCCCCCTAAATCTGTCATGGGTAGGAGGGAAAGAGGCAATCTGGCGCGGCTTCCCATCCACCTCTGGCCCCCGCCATGAAGCGAGTCCACTCTCAGCAGCCTCTGCCGGGGGCTGACGGATGGCTGTTGGGGAGGTTGCTGGGCTGGAAACCCAGTGTGCATGGCTGACACAGATGTGGATGCATCTCTTGTCTCTCTGGGGAGTTAGTGAAAAGTAAAATGCTGCATACTCCTTGTTCATTTATTTATTCCCCTAAAAATAAACACATTAATGCCTAATAAGTACATGATAAAAACGAAAATCCACCCTCCCCTGTGCGCTGCACATCACATTGGAACACACTGGCACACATGCTCCATGTTCATTCATTCATTCATTCATTCATTCCCCTAAAACAATCATACATTAATGCCTAATCTATAGACTCCAACAGTAAGTCTGCAATTAAAATAAGCGTGTTGATGGAATAAAAAAAAAATCTAGTGTGTGATCATCATATAATTAAAATGACGGGCGATTATGACTGTTACAAGATCCCAGCACATGCCGTTTCCTGAACTCCAAAGCTGCACAATGTCAAAACACGCTACTGAAATATCATTAAACAATGCGCTTCTGACAATAGACCTCCTTTTTCCTGATCAAAAGCAGATTCTCATGGAATGCACTATAATAGTAATGCGTGCCGCCACACCTCTTTGAAATGAGGCACTTCCTCTGAGCACATAGCGGGTGCACTGTGTACTGGTAATTTGATGGCATGACGCATGGCGTAAAAAACAGACAATGTGCTGAGAGAAACTAACAAAAACACTGGCGCACGGTGGAAAGTCTGTCTAAAAGTGCATGGACGACCGTCAAAATAGGGCCCCAAGATTGCAAAATGCAAACAACTTCTGAGTATAACTTTATCCACCAAACATGTTGAGAATCAAAACTGGAGATAAGAGACTAAGCAGCTGGTTTTCAGTGGAAGAGTGTGTGGTGTCGAAGGTCCTGAGGCAGTGCATCAGGTCAGGAGCATGACATTCACCGGGTTGTACTCTATGGATTCTTCCCCTAAGGATAGACCACCAACTGAGAGCTCTGCTGTGATGTGTTTATAAAATATTTGAACCCTTGTGTGTGCTCTCAAATGCTGGCATTGAAAATCTTACTATCACCAAGCCTACTATCTTTTTTTTTAACCTTCTACCCTATCTCCTCTTTTAGTTGATCTGGGGTGAGACCCAGCGATGGCCTTATGCGTTTCCCCTGGTGTCCTTGTTGTTGCCATTTTGGCAACAGTTGTGGGAAGTTCTCTTAATCATCGGATCAGATACCTCCAGAGTCCACACTTAAAGAAATGCTTAAGTAGTATACAGCTATCACTTCCAACTCATTGAAAAGAACCCCTTGACATCTGATTTAAATGCAAACAAAGAAAAAACAAACAAACAAAACAATCAACATTTAGGGGTTCTTCTAAATGCCTGGATTTTGCACTATGTGTCTTTTTCTCTGCTTTTGTGTCAGACCAGACTCATCACCTTATGAGGACAAGGGGCTCTGTTACGAGCATCTAGTCAAAAGCGTGATGTCAACCCAAGTTTTCAGCAAGTGACAGAAAAGAGAAACTAACTTTCTTAAACATTGTGTGGCAAATTAATAGCTCTGTTACCATCACTCAAACCTCCTAATGCTGACTTCATTGCTCTTTTTTGTACAATAATACTGTGGATTTTCTTTATTGCACCCCATGTCTCCTCATATTTCATGAAACACACTTATGCAAGATAAACATATTTTTGCAACTCCTCTACTGCATTGAATTTACACTACTGGTATTATTATTGTATATAGGGTTACTATTGTTGTTTTCATCTTTATTCCTTTTTTCTTATATTATGTACAACTACTAGGAGAGAGAGAAACGGCATTTTGATTTTCCTGTATAGAGTATTGACAATAAAAATCTTTGAAATGAATCTTGAATCTTTGTGAGGTGGTGGTATTTAAAGAGATTAACTGACATTAATCAAATAATGGCATGTTGTTTAAAGACACCAGATCATTATTAGCAATTCTTTATTTTTCTTCTAGATGTAATCAGAAAGCAAAACTGCTCCCTGCACTACAGGAATAAAGACTTAGACCTTACACCATTCAGTGAATCCAGTATCCACATAACAAGACAAAGAGAAGAAACAAAATATCCTACCCATGTACAAATTGAATTATGTACCTCAACGGTTTATCAATCCAGTACAGGTCAGTGCTTCTTTTTTGTACTGGTGCAGTAGGGAGAAACTGTGGATCCATTTATCATCCATCAACCCAAGTAACCTGTAGATAATTTTAATAAATTGATCTGGCACAGTCTGAGTCTATTCTGCCTTATTTCTATCTGCCCATTAAGGATCTACACGTCCCGTTTGATGGCTGTCTTGCAGAGTCAGGACTTGGTAGGCAACGTGGCACCAATGTTTCTTTTTTTTCTCAGACTGAATAATTCACTGAGCAGCTGCTTATGTAATCTCACTAAGAAATCCTCCATTGATATAAAAAAGCATCTGCTGATGCATGAAAGCCAAGCACGCTAACGCTCACTAAATGTGCCACTAAAATGCCTCAAAAAAACAAACAAGACTCCATTGAGCTCAGACAGGATTGCATCTGAGAATTGAAGCAAACGAACAGTTCTGTCAGATTCTGTAGCGATGAAGACAAAATCTGTGAAGCAGCTGAATGTGCTGTGCGGGCTGTTGGTGAGGAGTGTGTGTGTGTGTGTGTGTGTGTGTGTGTGTGTGTGTGTGTGTGTGTGTTGGGATGAGTTCTCCATTATACAGTGTTTCCTAGTCATTCCCATTCATGCCTGACAAGGTGATTTATACCACCTGTCACTTCCAGGCACTTGTCTTGCAGCTTATCCTGCTCCTTTATACTTTAGAACAGCACACAGTTGTTTTAAACAGGACAGGTAGTGCACTTTTTTCAGGTGACACCATTCCTAGAAGTCTTAATGAAATGTCTGTGACATGCTTTGGCCATAATACATCAGACTTTCATTATCTCAGCACCATTTTCGACCCATTTTATCATGCATCCACAGAACAACTCATTTCAGGATTTCTTTAAATCCTCATTTGCCCCAGTTTAGCCCATCTTCCTTCTTCTGTGACCTCCAGAAGTTTGGCTGAGGCAGAGCAGGCGCCATTTTAAGGCTAATGTTAGCTAGTTTGGTGTTAGCGTTGGATGACAAAGACAGATTAACTAACATAACTAACTGCTGAACGTGATTATTTAGAAATCCAAATAAAGCATTATTGGGGACAGGTGTGTGTGTGGTATGAATGGTGGAAAGGATGGGACCGGTCCCTGGGGTACAAAAAGCACAGAAACATCCCTAAATGAGTGAATAGGGCTGTCTACGCATCCGGGTACTTGCATGGGAGCGCGCCCACCAAAACATGCTGACATAACAAAAAACGGCAGTTTACCATTGAAACAATACGGCATATCAATATTATGACAAGATTTCTCTGCAAGATTGGATCAAATATGATCAAATCTTTAGATTTGTGATCTCAAAAAGTGTCCCTACTGTCTACCAGCCAGTATGTGGAAGAATGATCCAACGGAGTGGCCAGAAACATTTACTGATATTTGTAACTACCGGATAGATACACCATTGGCTGTTGGAACCCTTTAATAACAGAAAATAAATAGTGCCTGCTGTGGAAATCCCCAAAAAGTCGTCATGTTTAGGTTTGTGAAATTTACCCACCGAAGCTC
Source organism: Pholidichthys leucotaenia (assembly GCA_020510985.1). NCBI lineage: Eukaryota > Metazoa > Chordata > Actinopteri > Cichliformes > Pholidichthyidae > Pholidichthys > Pholidichthys leucotaenia. Next base: position 325,172,575 of record CM035840.1, on the reverse strand, counting down.
ACAGCTTGGAAAATATTACTTGCCTCGACAAAGACGGGAGACTGCAGTCTGTTTACACTTCTACCCTGTCTATCCTGACACTTCGTTTCAGCTCTACAGAGCTCCGGCCCCATCAGCAGGTGAGTGGCAGTCTCATTTTTAAACTAGTTTAATTGCAGTGTTGATACATTTACTCTGAGGCTGATTAGCGGCTCAAATTGGAATGACTCTTCCTACCAAGCTGACACTTCTATTCTAGCTATCAACTCACTGGGATGCAAATTCAGCTGTTTTTCGCATGTTCGTCTTAACTTTACATGTAGGCAAATTACTTTAATGATAAATAAGACTCTATAGTTTTGGTAAACAGACATACCTGTTCTAAAGTGGTCAGAATAGATGGAGATGTGGGTCATATCATCCCTTGGCCTCCACATCCCATTATGAAAAGGCATTCTCTTTCGGCATGCGTTTTCCCACAATATCCTCCTTCAGTAATCGCTGTTGGCCAACTGGACTCTTAAAAGATTATATTTCTGATTGCCATCACCATCTTTCATAAGATGAGGATGGCAATTGTGCACCATTTTGGCATTTTCTTTGTTTAAATGTAGATAACATTTCCACTGAAATACATTGAGAACGTCGTTTGTTTATGCCTTGCTCTGCTGCTATGACTAAGTTCACGCTATCGGTGACGTAAGCGTAGATGGCCCTGTGGCTAACTCTGCCATAGTAAGGTGGGCTAATCTATTGCCCTCTCTCCGCCGATGACATTGGCTGACTAGCCAAGATGATAGCATGCTGATGTGTCTGTTATGGCCGTAATATAACAAAATAAGTCTGATATGATGTGAAGACCATGGATTAATGAACCAGGTGAGAGCACATGTCTAGTTAGGCTAGATAGAGTATATAGAAAAGAATTTTAACCTGTTAAAATTCTGGTGTTCCACCCATGGAATGTTTCAAATTTTCTCCTGCCATTCAGTGAAAAAAGAATTTGATTTACTTTGCATATGCTATCTTAAGACATTTTTAGGGAAATTGGCTGGAATGCTAAAAGGTTAAGATCTAACTGTGATCTGACAGCTAATCTATCACTGGTCACTTGGGCTTCAAGGTGGTAAACAGCCGTATCTTGGCTAGTAAACCAAGATGCTAACCGTGTGACATGCCAGCCTATTTTATCCAAAATATAACAAATTAAGTCAGAACGGCACAATATATATTATCCACTGTGGATTAGTGAACCAGGTGGGGCCATGGCTGTCTAGTGGGGTGACTAGAATTTAAAGAAAATAGCAATATAAACTGCGGTCGCCAAGCTAATTCAGTAGCAGCCACAGTGGCATCGTCAGTGTGAGTTTGGACGTTCACGGGGATCCTCCCACCCTGGGTAAAATGGGTGGACATGAAGCTGGGAGGGACGTGTCATTGCAGTGAGCTCTGGTTCTCACAGTACTAGTAGGTACTGAGACAAAGGCTGACCCTAACAATGTGACAGGGTAGCGCTTTTCCATTGATGCCCACCCCAGATACCTAAATAGATGTGCAAAAGCAATGAAAAAGTGAAAATTTTAATGAATTAAGTGATCTTTTTAAGGGTGATAATTTCTTTATGAATAAAATATTCATATTACAAGAAGTTATTCTACATCTCTGCAGTTCCCTTGGTTTTCTATACATTCTAGCGTTCTGGTTTGCACCAAAATGTAAAGTTTTCCTGTGATACAATAACTACATAGTGACTTCAAGTCAACACAAACTTAAGCATCAACCCAGTTTAAAAATTGGTGAAAATAAGTTTCGAGCTTTGGCTAAAGCTGTTTTGGGAGTGTTTATCAGCCTAGGTTTTTCCATCCAGATTTTCCTGTTGCCACCACAAGCTGAAACTGAGGTATAGCTTATTATTGCTCAGAAAGATGCTTTGGAAAGATGGGAACATCAGAAGAAAGTCCAGTATCTTTGATAAACAGGCAAAGGTTGTACATAGGGAATATTGCACATTTGAAGAGGCAGACAAATCCTGAGGGGCAGGTGAGAGCTGGACTCGGTCAGGCAAAAAGTCAGTCACAAAAAAAAGGAAATAACCAGGAATAGGAGGAAATGCCAGTATGCTATGAAGTAAAACACTAGAAATACACACTTAAAGATTAATTACGAAGTTTGATGATGATCTGGTAAAATAAAAGGAGCAAGGATAATTTTCAGGAGGATAATTAACAGATTTAATACAGATGAACAAACTAAGAAAGTACAGTAGAAATATTTGGGCAAGGCACATAATTATGAAGGAGGCGTAACGATAAAGGAAAAGAAGTAAAACAAGAACCAGTAAATAGAAACATGCTAGATGCAGACCCATACCTTTTGCAGCCCTATAGATTTAAAACCTTGACCTTTTGACCCCAAACCTATAGTCAGTAGTCAGGGTCTGAGTCTGAGGGTGAACCCGTGTACCAAGTATAGTGACCCTAGCTTTCGTTGTTCTTAAGATGTAATTTATATGGCATTTTGACCTTGACCTTTGAGCTTGCGACTCCAAAACCATAGTCACAGTTCAGGAACCCAAGGTGAGCCTGTGTACCAAGTTTGGGGAGCCTAGCTTTACTCATTCTATAGTAATAGGGTGTAGGGAATGCAAACCTTGACCTTTCACCTTTTGCCCCCAAACCCATAGTCATCGATCAGGGTCTCGGGGTGAACTTGTGTACCAAATGTGGTGGCCCTAGCTGTCTTTGTTGTTGAGGTATAGTTTAGATGGCATGCTGACCTTGACCATTGACCTTTTGACCACAAAATTATAGCCAGATGTGCTAGTCCCAAGGTCGATGTGCTCTGTGTGCCAAGTTTGGTGGCCAAAGCACCATTCTCTGTCAAGTTAGAGCACAGCCGGCCACAGACGGCACTGATGGCTCTATTCACGCCAATGAGGTGGTATCGGTAATCAAACATAAATGAAGATATTTGGTTTTGTACGGTGAAACAACAAAAAAAGGTAAAAGTTTAGACAGAATGTAATTGTACTGTAAAAGGAAATTCGCCCTCTATTTTAGTGTAGTAGTTCATTCTCTTTAGTGCATTTTTAATAGTAACATCTCTACAGTGTCATCACTTAGGCATCCATCCATCCATCCATCCATCCATCCATCCATCATCTTCTACTGCTTATCGGGGTGTCCGGGTCACTGGGGCGGTCGTTCAAGCAGTCCAGACCGCCACCCATTTCATGTAGCACCATGATCCCTTCTGGAGGTGGTGAGCCCACTGGAGGATATGTTTTCTTTTTCTTTTTTTTGATTGAGAGTTTTGGACCACAGTTAAATCAGATTCTCATTTAGAGACATTCTACCTGAGCAAGAATTTCTTAGAAAGTCAATTGCCTGTGAAAGCTATTGCTTCAAGTTCTATTGTACTTTTGTAGTCAGGCATTAAAGCACAGTGTGTTATGGCTGAAACCTTGACAACGGATGTGTCAGTCACTATCATATGATTCCCTTAGGAAATTTTTGCAGTAAAAGTAGTGATTGGGTATAATAAGTTAGACTGGAATGGGTTTATTTAGTTATTGATTGGAAACACAAGGCTGTTGATCCAAATGGAGGTACTTGGTCTAGAGAGAACACAATGTTCCTCACTTCCTATATCAGAATCAATATGCTCACCCACGCGTAGCCATGGTAGACACCTCAACATGAATATCTTATTTAAAAAAAGAAAATCCTTGGACAGGCAGGGTTTATTAATGAAAGCTAGCAGTTGTCTGATCTAACATAATCACAGTGACCTCTGGATGTAGTTACTTGGATATAGGAGGAAATGGTGCATGGATGCCTGAAAGATGATCATTTTGTTTAAATATTTAATGACATCTGGAGAGCAGAAGAATGCATAGAGCTGTGCATTTAATGTACAGTGGATATGCAGTACAAAGAGCGCAAATGCCAGGTTGTTGTGTTAAACGATTACACCGTGACAAATAACTTTCAGAGATTTCTCACCTTTAATGTGACCTGTAGTCTGTACAATTTAACTGAAAAACAAAAGATGTACACTAAACTGGTGGCATAAGTCTGCACACCCGTCAACTAAAACTTTGATGAGACACCTTTTGATTTCCAACATTCGGTCTTCTTTTTCAGCACGATGCATCTTGACCTCACCATGGCAATATCTATCCACTCTTCCTTGCAAAAGCACTCCAAAGCTGTGGGATTGTGAGGGCATCTCGTGTGCTCGTCCCTTTTCAGGTCACCACAGAGATTTCCAACTGGATTTGGATCTGGGCCATTATGAAACTTCAATTTTCTTCTATTGAAACCATTCATATAATAATTGGATGTACGCCTGGGGGTCATTGCCGTGTTGAAGGGTGAAATTCCTCTTCATTTTCAGCTTTCTAGCAGTTTTTCGTTCAAAAGATACACTGTTAACCCTGTGTGCACACTTGCAGCCAGAGGGACTCAAATGTCCGCACACATGTCATGGGGAGGCAGTGGACATGGCTAGCAGCTGTGAGAGGGCTCTGCTGCAGAGGGGGACCAGGAAACACTCCTGTTTGCTTTGGGTTTCTATGTAGAGTTTTTAGAGCTTTTCATTTTTCTACACCGATGATCAAAGCTGCAGCAGCTGCTTGTCTGTGGGAAAGAGATTACATTTGGAGATGAATCGGAGGATGCATGGGGCGATCATGCAAAACTGGACATTTTTGCAGCTCAGTTGTTTTATATCAGTTATTCCTACGGCAAAGACAGCAATCCATCCATCATACAAATGACATACAGTAGTTAATTAGTGGGCTATAAACTGTCATCTATTGCCATTGCCAACACATTGTCAAATCATTGGGAGGCCATTGGGAGATCGATTATATTGTTGAGCAGTCAAGGAGAGCTCAAGGAGCACTCAGCAATCGCATTGATCTCCCAATGACCTTGGAGATCTTTCAGTGATCACTCAGCAATCTTTTAATGAATGCCAAATTTGTCCACCCTGAAGGTAGAGATGGCTGAGAGATCAGTGAGGGACCACTGGGCGTTCGATGAAAGACCAATAGCATTCTTTGAAAGATTGCTGAGAGATCATGGCGAGATCAATAAGATTGTTGAGAGTTCATCAAGACATTATTGAGAGATTGTTGAGAGATCACTTCCCTTTGGTGACTGTTGAGAGGTTGTTTTGGAATGAGTAAAAATTTAGAGAACTGTGGAGATCATTGAAGATCATTGAGAGGTCATTAAGAGATCTTGACGATTGTTTGGAGATCTGGCCATTTTGTTATCACCCAGCAATCTCCACCCCATGTAAAAAGGGGGTATAACTAATACACAGTGTCATTGGCAGGAAAGGGCCTTGGATGGTACCTCCACCAGAATGCTTAGGGTCACTCTAAATGTCTCTTGGAGAGACCACATGAGGAATGTGGATCTTTATGCTAACCTACCTAGGGTGTCCTCCAAAATCCGAGAAAGAAGGCTGAAGCTGGCTGGACATTGTGCAAGATATGATGATATGGTAGCCAACCCGCTTATACTTTGGGAACTTACACAGGGTAGTAAAAGGAGGGGTGGAAAACCACCCAATTACACAACACTGCTTGGAGACACAGGCCTACATGACATTAAAGAACTTAGGACTGCCATACTGGATAGGGAGATCTGGAAACTTATTTACCGTATCATGGAACCCAATGAGGCATTGGATAACATTGTGTTGTTGCTGTGTCCTCGCACTAGTAGTAGTAGTAGTAGTAGTAGTAGTAGTAGTAGTAGTAGTACTAGTAGTAGTAGTAGTAGTAGTGTCATTGTAAGGGTCCCTTTACACCGCATGGAGATCATTGAGAGATTGGGGCAATTTTTGATCTTTGGGATCGTCTGGGAGATCCTTGTGTGCTCTGGACTGAGTCAAAACTTTGAGGAGACCATGGTAATCTTTTCCATATTTTTGTTCTTGGATTCTTTAACTTATTTTGAATGAATGAATGAATCTTTATTTTGGATAGATTAAAAGTAAAGATTTAATTTAATACAGACATTTAATGTATATGTATATGCATAATGCAAATGTAAAATACATTTAATACAGACCCACTGTTAAATTTATGAGAAAAATGTTGCAAATTTTAAGGAAAAGAGCCACAAATTTACAAGCAAAAAGTCACAAATTGATGACAAAAAAGTTGCAAACTTAGGAGAAAGCAAAGAAGAAGGTAATTTTAATTCTCTCCCAGAAAAATTTTGAGCATGACCACGTATTTTGGGGGCCCCCTACTGGCTGAGGGGGGGTGCTGTAGCATTTGTGTACTCTGCTTTATCACCAGAAATGGCTGTGGCCAACAGAATGAATTTATTCAAGACAAAAATGTTCACTTCGAAGATTATTGGGTAGATATGATACACATATTCCTTCGGTCAAAGACGGTGGCCCAATTGTACTCTAATTAACATTAATGTTAAAAAAAAGAACGGTCTCATGGAAACAAAACTTTGCTGCCAATTTTTGCAATGCTTAAATATGAATGTACCATTCAGCTGAAATATGGAGTGCATGTTACTGTCTGTTCATGCAGCTGTAAAAGCATCCTTCTGATACTCTGTATAAATCTGAGTAGTTAGCAGAAAGGCTCGTGAAAGCAGGCTTTAAGTTTCCTGAGACATCCCATTCAGAAAAAGGACGCCTGCTCTTTTATTTCACGAACTGAGATGAAACTGTAGATGGGTGCCATAGTTTATTTGAAAACCACATCCTCTGTCATGCCATGACCCTGCCCATTGCATTTTTCATTGAAGCTCTTCACTACTAATGGTGCCCTTGGCTTGAAATGTTGATGCATCCTGTTTTTAAGAGGCTGTTGTCCATGATCTGCTGAAGAGCCAGCGCACAGGTTGTGTTGGAGTAAGAACATTTTATTTATCAAATTGTTTAAAACAAATAAATATTTCTTTGCAGAACAATTATACCTGTTTTAAGCAATTTGATGAGTAAAGTTTTCTTGCTCCACTGGAAGAAAATTTTACTTGAAACAAGAGTAAATTGCTTAAAACAAGTAAAAATATCTTAGGATAAGTAAAATTTTCTTTCAGAAAACTGCATGATAAAAAAAATCTTATCAGACAAAAACAAGCATTATATCTTTGATTTAAGATATTTTACTTTACAAAGATTTCATTTTTTGCAGTGTAGAGACAACATTGTGACCTCCTGGCCAGTAGGTGTCACACTTAGAGATTTCAGTGCTTGGTAGAGACACGTGACATCAACCCAGTCATGCTATTGGCTGAGACCAGCTGTGACATCTTCATTGTCCATAGATATGTATATAAACATTAGATAGGACATGGCTAGCCACCAGGCTAGGAGTCGCATACATAGCTTAGTACATATGATTACATTAAATACAACAAACAATTGTTTGTTTATCCTGTTATCACGATGCTGCAGGTGCAGTCTCCTATTATAATTACCTACAGAACATGGTGCCTCCCTTTGAAATAACAATGGTCGACATGTCTTATCTAGTGTTTATACAGTATCGTCGGCCTCCGTCGGTCTATGATGACCATGGAAGAGAATCCTAAACGTCTACTCTGCTGGAACAGCACCACCTGTGGCTGAACAGGCCGATGCGCGAATGGCAGTCCCTGTCACACAGGTCGCACTTGTGGGTGGTCTCCGTGCTGCTGGGTCTGTAGCGGTTCTTCCTGTGGGTCCTTTTTTCATCTGCTGCAGCAGTCAGTCTCTCTTCACCCGCCTTGAGCTGTCTGGTCAGGGTGCCTCTCCATTTGGAGCGGTCCGTTGCAAGGTCTTCCCAGCGCTCTGTGTTGATCTCCAGGGCCTTCATGTCTCTCTTGCAGACGTCTCTAAAGCGCAGCTGTGGGCGGCCAACGTCTCTCCTGCCAGTCGCCAGTTCTCCGTAGAGGACGTCTTTGGGGATTCTGCCATCCTCCATACGGTGAACGTGGCCTAGCCAGTGGAGCCTGCGCTGCCTGAGTAGAGTGAACATGGAGGGAAGGCCGGCGCGGGACAGAACTTCTGTGTTGGGGACTTTGTCCTGCCAGGATATGTCCAGGATGTGGTGAATACAGCGCAAGTGGAAGGAGTTCAGTCTCTTTTCCTGCCGGGCGTATGTTGTCCATGTCTCACTCCCATAGAGCAGTGTGCTGATGACACAGGCATTGTACACTGCCATCTTCGTCTTGACAGAGAGTTTGGGATTCTCCCACACTCGTGTGGTGAGGCGAGCGAGTGTGAAGGCTGATTTTCCAATCCTCTTGTCAATCTCTGTATCAAGGGAGAGGTTGTTGTTGATCGTGGACCCCAGGTACGTGAACTGATTCACGACCTCCAGCTCGTAGTCATCGATGGTGATGGTTGGTGGTGCTTCCGTGCCTTGCGCCAAGACGTTAGTCTTCTTCAGGCTGATGGTAAGCCCGAAGTCCTTGCATGCCTGGGAGAAGCGGTCCATCAGGGTCTGAAGCTCCTGCTGTGTGTGGGTTGCGACTGCAGCGTCGTCTGCGAACAGCATGTCTCTGATTAGAGCCTCGCGTACTTTGGTTCTGGCTTTCAGGCGGGCGAGGTTGAAAAGCCTGCCGTCAGATCTTGTGTGCAGGTAGATTCCCTCTGTTGCTGTGCTGAAGGCATGCCTCAGGAGCATAGCAAAGAAGATCCCAAAGAGGGTTGGCACAAGTACACAGCCCTGTTTCACTCCGCTGCGTATGTTGAATGGCTCTGAGACGTTGCCGTCGTGCTGCACTATTCCCTGCATGTTGGTGTGAAACGATTCGATGAGGCTTTGCAACTTTGGTGGGCATCCTATCTTTGGCAAGATCTTGAAAAGGCCGTCTCTGCTGACCAGATCGAACGCTTTGGTGAGGTCGATGAAAGCGACGTACAGGGGCATGTTCTGTTCTCTGCATTTCTCCTGGAGTTGGCGGATGGAGAATATCATGTCTACCGTTGATCGCTCAGCGCGGAAGCCACACTGAGACTCGGGGTAGACACGTTCGGCAAGCTTCTGTAGACGAACAAGAACAACTCGTGCGTAGACTTTGCCAACAACGCTGAGGAGGGAGATGCCCCTGTAGTTGTTGCAGTCCTTTCTCTCCCCTTTGTTTTTGTAGAGGGTGATGATCTTGGCGTCCCTCATGTCCTGTGGTACGGCACCTTCCTTCCAGCACTGGCAGAGGACGTCATGCAATGGCAGCAGTAGGGCGGTCTTGCAGTGCTTGATCAGGTCGGGGGGTATGCCATCGTTGCCGGGTGCCTTGCCAGCGGCCAAGCTATCAATGGCCTTGCTGAGTTCATCGATGGTTGGCTCGGCGTCAAGTTCGTCCATGGATGGCAGGCAGTCGATGGCATCAAGGGCTGACGGTGTCATGGTGTTCTATCTGGAGTAGAGGTCGAAGTAGTGTTCCACCCATCTCTCCATCTGCTTGTTCTTTTCTGTGATCATCTCCCCAGTGGAGGATTTGAGGGGGGCCGTCTTGCTCTGAGCCGGACCAAGTGCTTTCTTGATGCCATCGTACATACCACGGATGTTCCCTGTTATGGCAGCAGTTTGAATGTCTTGGCTGAGCTGAGTCCAGTACTCGTTGGCACAGCGCCGAGCAGTCTGCTGAACTTTGCTTCTCGCAGCCCTGAGAATCTGGAGATTCTTCTTGTTTGGGTACTTCTTGTACTCAGCAAGTGCTGAGCGCTTGGCTTCAATGACAGGGGTCATCTCGGTCAACTTGGCATCAAACCAGTCCTGTGACTCCGAGGTCTTCCTCCCAAAGGTAGCCAAGGCTGTGCAGTGGATGGTGTTTCGCAGCTCTTCCCGCTTCTGCTTTGCGGATTCTCCTTCTTGTGGTACACCAAGTTCCTTCTCAAAGGTGGAGGCAAACTGCTCAACAAGTTCTGGTTGGGCCATCTTGCTGGTGTCAATCCGTGCCTTTCCAGGCTGTCTAGCACAATGGAATTTCTTCAGCTGCAGCTTGACCTTGCAACACACCAATGAATGGTCTGTGTCGCAATCTGCACTTTGGAACGAATGGGTGATTAGCACATTCTTCAGTGAGGTGCGCCTGGTCAGGATCAAGTCCAGCTGGTGCCAGTGCTTTGAGCGCGGATGTCGCCAGGAGACCTTGTGTTGGGGCTTGGTCTTAAAGAACGAGTTTGTGATGCACAGATCGTGATATGTGCAGAACTCGAGCAGCCGCTGTCCGTTGTCGTTCATTCTGCCCAAGTCAAATGGTCCAAGACAGGAGGGCCAGGAGTCGTGGTCAGCACCCACTCTGGCACTGAAGTCTCCAAGGAGAATGAGTTGTTCAGAGTTGCGGATGATCCTGACAGTTGTTGCGAGATTCTCGTAGAACTCGTCTTTTGCCTCTGGTGTGGCTGTCAGTGTTGGGGCATACACACTGACGAGGGTGACTGGGCCTTGAGTGGTGTTGAGGCAGAGGGTGAGGAGTCGTACAGAGCCATTGCTGCCCGGTTCCACCATCTTCAGCAAGGTGTTCTTCACTGCGAAGCCCACTCCGTGTTCCCTGTGTTCGTCACTGCCCTTTCCCTGCCAGTAGAACGTGTAGTCCTTCTCTCTCAGTGTGCCTGCGTCAGCCAACCGTGTTTCCTGGAGAGTGGCGATATCCACTCCCGGTCTCTTCAGCTCATTATTGATGATGGCAGTCTTCCTGGTGTCGTTGATGTCCTTGAGGTTAGCAGCGAGTCCTGTCATCATAGTGCGGACGTTCCAAGTTCCCAGTTTTAGAGTTGGTCTCTTTTGTTTTTTTGTCTTGTCGGGTGCGAAGGTTCTCAGCCTGCTGTTCGGACCTCTCCTCATCCCCATGCACCCAATGAGGAAAGCAAGCTGTGGCGGGACAACACCTTATTGGCTTGGAGCTGCCCAGCTTGAGGCGGGCAGTAGCTGTCCAATGAGATCCGATGATCCCTTCCACCGTCGGGAACAACCCCTGGCGCCGCACTCTACGCCAATTGAGCGGTGGCTTATAACCGGTAACTGTCATTCCCCGTGTTTTGTCTATGCCAAAGGCGAAGCTGGAGTGTCCTCTCCAGCGATCCGGTGTTCTACCTTCCAACGTTGGGTGTTGGTAGGATTCAAGCCTGGGCAGGAAGATATGGAGGACAAGATATTGCCCATGCAGCATGTCCCCCCTCTCCATGTCACTGATGAATCCAAAGGAACAGCAGGGCTGCTACAGTTTGGCACCAGCGCCGTCGCAGGAGCTGCCAGAATGATGTTGAGCACAACAGAGAACTGCCTTAGGGGCTCCAACTCCAGATTTTTCCTCAGGGTTGACTCCCGAAGCCTTTCCCGTGACTGGGTGTGCCACAAGGCAGCGGAGGTTTGAAATCAGGGTTTACCTTCCCCTAGATGCTACCTTCCCAGGTTGACGAGCCACCATCTACCCAAAGCATCTGGTTTTAAGGCGCCAGAGATCCGCCCTCGCCCCTTCTCCTATTAGTAAAAGCAGTTCCGCCGGGCTTAGAGACTAAACCACACGGGCAGGCTAGGAGTTTGACATAGTTGTCAGAGGCTTTTCGAGACGCACGCCGTAAGGAGCATTTTATGAGCACTGGGAGCTTAACCCCAGTGCCGCTCCTGGCTATGACAACCATATATATACAGTATATCTTTATACAGTATATCTAGTTTACTAACCACCGGAATCTCTTTAAGTGTTCAGATGTAAATATTTTTATTATTTTTGACCTGTAACCAAAAAATGTGGAAGTATTTTTTCATTGATATATTTTTTGAAGAATATCAAAGATTTTAATTTTACATTTCTCTAAACATTTTGTCATATTATTTAAAAAATGTTTTCATGAAAATGCTGTCTAGTTCCCTTTAAAATGGTTCACTTTATCTGTGATGAATATTGAAAATATGAAAGTTTCACTTTTTGAATTCAATTACTAAAACTTTTTTCACAATATTCTATTTTTTTACATACACTAGTACATACCCATTTTAAGTGTTAGTACGACGCTGTATGAAAATGATTTTAAGCTCAAACTGACACAGGGTTTATTTAGACATTTATTCAGTGCTTTTACTGAAAACAGTGACAAGTCCCAAGGACAATTAGCATATTGCTGTGAAAAGAGTTAGCTGCTTTTAAATCAGCAGTCAAGGCATTTTTAACATTTTATTGATATTCATTGAAGGGCAGCACACCCAGATGGCTGACCACCCGTCGACTGTGAGCCGTCTGATAAAAATCCTCTGAAGAGCCCTTTGGGAGAAGATTCACTGACGTTCTGAGCTGCTCTGATCCACCATTCGTCCCTTCACGTTTGGGCCCTTAAGGCACATAAAGTGGCAGGACACACCCTGGACAGACGGCCCATCCATTACAAGGCCAGCAGAGAGAGACAGACAGCCATTCACTCTCACATTCATTTGTAAGGACAGTTTATCACAAAATTAAGTGTGGAGCAAAACTTGATCAAATTCTCGGCCCTTTTATTGTTTTAGCTTTTAAATTGTCATGCTTCTGTGGTAATTTGTGCAGCAAAATCTTCACCTCTCACATTTGTACTTAAGATTCAAATAAATTAGCCAATGAAGTTCACATTCAACAGTAAGACTCCCACTAAAAAGGTGGTTTCATGTACATTATGTGATTTACATGTTTAATCAGGCACTAATAAGATGCTCAAAAAGTCATCTGAAGTCCATCCGTGCACCATAAAATCCAATTAGTTAGCCTTGCTTTCAAAAGCATTCAAGTAGTGCTGCAATGATTAGTTCATTAAATTAACTGACAACTAATTTCATGATTGACTTATCACCTGTGTACCTTTTCAACCATAAGGGGAAAATAAAGCAGTTCATTTGGGGGTGGGGGGTGGAGTTTGCACATTTACAAGAAAAAATGTAGCAAATTTTTTGAGGGAAAAAAAAATCTCCATTTTCCTCAGAAAAGTTGCTAATTTTTAAGGAAGTAATCACAAACATATAAAAAAAAGTCACAAACCTATCAGGGAATTTAAAAAATATTCTGAGAAAAACCCACCACAAATTTACAAGCAAAAAAGTTGCACATTTTAAGTAAAACTTTACAACTAAAAAAAAAAAAAAAATTGCAAAATTATTTTAAAGTCATCTGAAATTTGAAAAAAAAATGTTCCAAATTCACAGGAAAACATTTTTTTTTCCCTGAGGAAAAATATAACAAACTTTGAGAAAATAGTTGCAAATTTACAAAGGGAAAAAAAAAATCACTTTTTTTTTTTTTGGTAGACCAAAAGATGGTCTATCACTTTTTTTTTTTTTTTTTTTTACAAAAAGTCACAACTTAAGAATACGATCCTAAACTTTCAAAAAAAAAAAGTTGATGAAAAATGCCACAAATGTACGAGGGGAACTTTTAAACAATCAATTTCTGAAGAAAAAGCACAAATGTTAATTAGTTGACTAATTAAAAAAGTCAGAAGATTAATCTAACAAAAATAATCAATAGTTGCAGCCCTATATGCAAACCAGCTGCCTTGAAAAAATAAGTAATGATTGTATGCTGTACAAACAAATGTTTATAGCATATATAACAAAATTTTTACTGCACTCAGTTTTTTAAGCGATTTTACAGTGTGAGTTGAAATGAGTAAGACAAATTTATAAGTTAAACTAAGAAATCCACATACACTGTACCTAATCCATTTTAGAGACGCCATACACAGTGATGTGAAAATGTGTTTTCCCCATCCTAATTTCTCATTTTTTTGTATGTTTGTTAAATGTTTCAGATCATCAAACAAATTTAAATATTAGACAAAGATAACACAAGTAAACACAAAATGCAGTTTTTAATTGATGGTGTTTATTAATTAAGGGTAAAATAAAATCCAAACCTACATGGCCCTGTGTGAAAAAGTGACCCCCCCCTTCCCGTTAAAACATAAATTAACTGTCATTTATCACACCTTTGGAAAGCTGAGTTCAATATCTCTAGCCACACCACGGTCTGATTACTGCCACACCTGTTCTCAAGCAAGAAATCACTTAAATAGGACCTGCCTGACAAAGTGAAGTAGACCAAAAGATCGTCAAAAGCTAGACATCATACTGTGAGCCAAAGAAATTCACGGACAAATGAGAAACAAAGTAATTGCGGTCTATCAGTCTGGAAAAGGTTATAAAGCCATTTCTAAAGCTTTGGGACTCCAGTGAACCACAGTGAGCACAATTATCCACAAATGGTAAAAACATGGAACAGTGGTGAACCTTCCCAGGAGTGCTCGACTGACTAAAATTACCCCAAGAGTGCAGCGACGACTCATCCAAGAGAAAGACCCCAAAACACCATCCAGAGAACTGCAGGCCTTACTTGCCTCAGTTAAGGTCAGTGTTCATGACTCCACCATAAGAAAGAGACTGGGCAAAAATGGCCTGCATGGCAGAGTTCCAAGATGAAAACCACTGCTGAGCAAAAATAACATAAAGGCCCATCTCAGTTTTGCCAGAAAACATCTTGATGATCTCCAAGACTTTTGGGAAAATACTCTGTGGACTGACAAGACAAAAGTTGAACTTTTTGGAAGGTGTGTGTCCCATTACATCTGGCATAAAAGTAACACAGCATTTCAGAAAAGGAACATCATACCAACAGTAAAATGTGGTGGTGGTAGTGTGATGGTCTGGGGTAGTTTTGCTGCTTCGGGACCTGGAAGATTTGCTGTGGTAAATGGAACCATGCATTCTGCTGTCTACCAAAAAATCCTGAAGGGGAATGTTCGGTCATCTGTTCGTGACCTCAAGCTGAAGCCCACTTGGGTTCTGCAGCAGGACAATGATCCAAAACGCACCAGCAACTCCACCTCTGAATGGCTTAAGAAAAACAAAATGAAGACTTTGGAGTGGCCCCGTCAAAGCCCTGACCTGAATCCGATTGAGATGCTGTGGCATGACCTTAAAAAGGCGATTCATGCTTGAAAACCCTCCAATGTGGCTGAATTACAACAATTCTGCAAAGATGAGTGAGCCAAAATTCTTCTACAGCACTGTAAAAGACTCATTGCCAGTTATTGTAAATGCTTGATTGCAGTTGTTGCTGCTAAGGGTGGCAGTTATTAGGTTTAGGGGGCAATCACTTTTTCACGCAGGGCCATGTAGGTTTGGATTTTATTTTCCCTTAATAATAAACACCTTCATTTAAAAACTGCATTTTGTGTTTACTTGTGTTATCTTTGTCTAATATTTAAATTTGTTTGATGATCTGAAACATTTGTGTGACAAACATACAAAAAAATGAAAAATCAGGAAGGGGGTAAACACTCTTTCATACCACTGTAGGGTGTTATGCATATAGAAAACACTGCTTCCCTTCATGCGCACGCCTTCATAATCAAACATCCCACATCTAAATGAGCATGGCTGCTTCATTCTGCCGCCAGTTTGCCCGTTTTGCCATTTTTGTGCCGTTTCTGGCCTGGCACACACAGCCCGGGCCTGTTGCTGGCTCGCTCCATTTGGTGTTTTGGTGTCTCTCTGTAGGCACGACCACAGCTGAGTTGGAGGAAAGCTGCAGTTGTGGCTGCCGGGAGGAGTTTTGTTGTCATGCAAGTGCTGATCAGCGTGCAGGTGGCTCCTGGGCTGCTTTCATGTACTTTCATTGAAGCCTTGTGCACGTCTTAGCAGTTCTGACTCTAAACCTACTGTGAAGATTGTCTCTTTTTGCTTCAGCGATCGTCAGGCTGTAAGGCACAACAGATATGATACTGCCGTGTTTACATCAGTTTGAACTGAGCCATTGAAATTTCCATTTTCTCCCCTCATCATGCAGCACCGGGCAAGCGTGGAACATCTTTTGCAGCTTTATAGCACCAACTTCAGTTGAAAATGACTTCTGTCTGATTATTTTTTTTTCCCGGTTGTGTGAACACAGGTTGCAGTTGCTAGATTACCTATTATGTAAGTGCACATTTTCTTTCCATTTCTCTTTTTAAAAACAACCTCATACCCTCACCGGAGAGTGTTTGCTGTCCAAACCTGTAAAGTCCACTTTGACTTACATTTGACCGGCACAATGAACTTTCCTTCCTTGCATTCCAGCTTCTAATTCCGGACAGTCATGTATCAGAAAGAGTGCAGAAAATATCTAGTGTGTTCATGTACAGTGTAAGCTCTGCAAGAGGTGTATGGAGTGTATGGAGTGTCAAGGAGGGCTAGTACCTCTGACCGGGGCAACAGTCGCACCTCCGGGTGGTTGGTCCGCTTTGGTTCCCACTTGACACTCAACTCTCACCTGTGGCTCCAAGTAGCTGTTTGCATGCAACGGGGGCCACACCCCGGTAAACCATTTCGACTGGTGGGTGAAACCAGGTGAGGGTAGCTGACTGGTTTGAAACCCTCTGTGAGATAGGGCCTGTCTACCTACGCATGCGTAGACTGGACCTGGCAGACTGCACGGAGGAAACCACCAGATTGGCTCAATGAGCAGGAAGGCAGACCCAGCAAAGCGTTGTGGAGCGCAACTAGGGCACAGTGAGACACGTAGGACACTGCTGGCCATCCACTGCATCCTAACCTATCTCCAGCCATCTTGACTACGTCTTGCCACTGGATCCAGATAGGCTGGGACGAGAGAGTGAGGCTGACGACCCTGCGCAACTCTACCTCATTAAATCAAATTCAAGTGCAGGTCAAGACATCACCCCCCCCCCCCAGTCCTCTGGCGATGTGCAAGTGACGAAGCAGCAGGTGTGGATACACCAGAAGCTGTAGCCACAATTCCACACACAGGCGGCCCAGGGCATAGGGTCGCTCTCTATTGGACTGAAGCAGCAGTGGAGGTCGGCAGCCCCCTGGGTATCTGAGCAGCCCTCTTTAGGATTTGCTTTGCTCACCTCTATGGGCTGAAGAAGGGGCTAGAAAAGGTGCCCTAAACATAGCCTGCTTCACTACACCCTGGCCAGCAAGCCACGGCTGGCGGGGATCCTACCCTAGCGGTTGAAATTCTCAGAAGAAATCAACTAAGGTGACATCACTCACCATTGGTACTTGGAATGTGCGAACGCTCATGGACAGCTCCAAAGTGGACAGACCTGAGAGATGGACAGCACTTGTCGCAAGAGAACTCAGCAGGTACAACATCCACATTGCAGCTCTGAGCAAGACCAGGTTTGCAGACGAAGGTCAGCTGACAGAAGTCAAAGCTGGCTACACCTTTTTCTGGATCAGCCGAGGCAGCAAAGAATGCCATGAAGCAAGAGTGGGTTTCGCCATCAGATCCAGCAAGCTTACCAGCTAGGTAAGATCAGCAATATCAGCAAGCTTACCAGCCTCCCCAAAGGACCCAACGACCGCCTCATGACCCTGCGGCTCCCCCTCCAAAGAAAACACCATGCCACATTCATCAGTGCATATGCCTTCACCATGACGATCCCAGATGAACTCAAAGACAACTTTTACAAGGACTTAGAGACTGTCATCGAAGGCGTTCCGAAGGAGGACAAACTCATTGTTCTTGGAAACTTTAACAACAGAGTTGATACAGACTACCAGACTGTATCTGGTAGTCTATGAAAGTGCTGTTGCACTTTCCAACTCCATTTCTCCCAAGGAGGGAGTTGGAAAGTGCAACAGCAGCGGTCTTCTCCTGTGGAAGACATGCAACTCTCATGACCTTCTGATCAGTAATACTGTCTACCGCTTGCCTAATCGCAACAAGACCTCCTGGATGCATCCATGCAGCAAGCAATGGCATCTGATCGATTACATCATTGTGAGAAGGAGAGACAGGCAGGACGTTAGAGTGACGAAGGCGATGTGTGGCGCAGACTGGTGGATGGATCAGACTAATTCTCTCAAAGCTCAACATGTACATCCAGCCAAAACAGCATCCACAGGGGAAAAAGGCAAACAAGTGACTCAATGTCAGCAAGCTGGAAGAGCACGCTGTGTGACAGAACCTCAGTAAGGACCTGGACAGCAAGCTTAATCAGCTTGACCTCGGGGTGTATGGAGCAGAAGAAGACTGGGCAGCTTTCAGAGACATGGTGTACAACACCTCACTCACTCATCTGGGCCAGAACACGCAAAAACACCAAGACCGGTTGATGAAAATGATGAGGACATCCAAAAGCTGCTGGACGAGAAGCGTGAAGCCCACAGAGCATACCAGCAAGACAGCAGAGCTGTCTCTATGAAGGCAACCTTCAACTCCATCAAAGGAAAGATGCAGGCAAAGCTCAGAGAAATACAGGACTTCTGGTTCAGCAAAAAGGCAGATGAAATACAGCAGTACGCTGACAGCAACAACTCCAAATGCTTCTAGAATTCCCTTAAGACCATCTATGGGCCTCAGTCTTCTGGAACATCACCACTGCTCAGTGCTGACGGGTCCACTGTCCTCACCGACAAGAATGCAATTCTGGAAAGATGGACAGAACATTTCAGTAGCATCCTGAAAAGACCTTTGTCCATCAATGCAGAAGCCATCACTTGCATGCCCCAAGTAGAGGTGAACACATCTCTGGCAAAACCTCCAGGGAAATCAGAAGTCCAAAAAGCGATCAAACTCCTTTTGAATGGCAAAGTATCAGAATCTGGCTCCATTCCAGCTGAAATCTACAAGGCAGGAGGACCAGTTCTAATACAGAAACTCACCAAGCTCTTTCAGATCATATTGCAGCAGGAAGCTATCCCCAGGAGCTCAAGGACGCCTCCATTGTCAATCTCTACAAGAGAAAAGAAAACAGTCAGTCCTGCAAAAACCACCGTGGGATATCTCTCCTTGCCATCGCCGGCAAGATTCTCACAAGCGTCCTTCTCAACCGCCTCATTCAGCACATGGAAGGCGGTCATCTGCCGAAGAGCCAGTGTGGCTTCAGAGAGGGTCGTGGAACTGCTGACATGATCTTCGCCGCACGCCACCTTCAGGAGAAGTGTCAAGAGCAGAACAGGGACCTCTACACAACATTTGTAGATCTGACCAAGGCTTTTGATACTGTCAGTCGTGAGGGGCTGTGGAAGATCATGGTGAAGTTCGGCTGCCCTGACAAGTTCATCAGCATGGTGCGCCAGTTCCACGAAGGCATGCTTGCTCGAGTACTGGACAATGGAGACTGCTCCGAAGCTTTCCCAGTCACCAATTGGGTCAAGCAGGGCTATATACTCACACCCACACTTTTCAGCATGATGTTCACCGTCATGCTGTCTGATGCCTTCTGCAACGATGAAGAAAGCGACATCAGGATCAGGTACAGGATGGACGTCAGGCTCTTCAACCTGCGGAGGCTCCAAGCCAAAACCAAGGTGGAAGGGGACTCAGTGCATGACTTCCTGTTCGCAGATGACTGCGCACTCAATGCCGCTACAGAGGCCCAGATGCAGTAGAGCATGAACTGTTTCTCCACTGCTTGTGACAACTTTGGGCTCACAATCGGTACAAAGAAAACCGAGGTCCTGCACCAACCCGCACCGCAGAAGACTTACATGGAACCAGCTATCACTGTCAATGGGGAGACCCTCAAGGCTGTCGACAAGTTCACGTACCTTGGCAGCACACTCTCCAGGTCTGTCAACATCAATGACGAGGTTGAGTCGCGCATTGCCAAGGCAAGCTCAGCATTCAGACGGCTACGTGCAACAGTGTGGGAAAGGAGAGGCATCAGGCTGACCACAAAACTGAAGGTGTACAAGGCAGTTGTCCGGCCTTCCCTACTGTACGCCTGTGAGACCTGGACAGTCTACGAGCACTATGCCAGAAAGCTAAACCGCTTCCACCTGAACTGCCTCAGAAAGCTCCTGAAGATCACCTGGCCAGACAAAATCCCTCACACAGAGGTCCTCTCCCGAGCTGAGCTGCTTAGCATCCTCACCCTGCTCAAGAGAGCCCAGATTAGGTGGGCTGGCCTCCTTGTTCGTATGCCTGACTCACGCCTACCAAAGAGACTGTTCTATGGTGAACTAGCAGAGGGCAAGCGCTCACAAGGTGGTCAGAAGAAGCGCTACAAAGACACTCTTAAGGCCTCCATGAAGAGCTTTGACATCAGTCCCGACACCTGGGAGACCCTAGCACTAGTCCGACCAGACTGGCGTAGCCGTACCAGCAAAGGTGCTGCCTCCTTTGAGCTGAACAGGATTGCCAAGGCCCAGAGAAAACGTTAGCTTCGCGAGTCCAGAGCCACCCCTGTATCTTCTGCCTGCGCAGACCACCTGTGCCCAACCTGTGGCAGAGCCTTCCGTGCCCGCATTGGACTGATCAGACACAGCCGGACACACCACACCCAGTCCTCTTTCCTGTGATGTCCTTGGTCATCGTTGAGAACAATGGATGAACAACAAGCTCTGCAAGAAAAAAGTGCCTTTAGTGGCTATATGATTAGAAATCTCCCTAAAGGGGATTCAGGTGTTTGATGTGTGTTTTCAAACTGTGAATCTCTGCGTGGGTCCGGATGTTGACACAAGCTGCAAGTAAATTGTTATAGTGGTTTAATCGTAATTGTATGTTTTATTTTTGTACAGAAAATGACTCATTCTGCTGTGTTGTTGCGAGATGGGTCTCTTGGTATTTGCTGAAATAATGAGAACAAGTGTGACTTATTTGTTTTGGTTCGTGGAAATAAATGTTGGCTATTTTCAGTGGCAGCCTACATTATCTAGAAAATTTTAATGGGATGACAGTTCATTTAAAATAATCTGAAAACATTGATTTTTAACTAGTGATGTACGATACTAGATTTTTATTTTTTGCAGTTAACCAATTGCCGATACCTATTTGTCCTTTGTCTAACAGTGATGATTAACTGGCATATAAAGGTGCATCCCAAGGAAAATAAGACCTCAACTTAATATGAAAATACATGTTATCTATTTTTAGTAGCATGTTCAACAGAACAGTAATTTCCTCTTTTTAATAGCCTTGGAAGACACTGTTCCTGTGACAGCCCTTACAACAGCCACAACCAGGGCAAGTCGAAGCAATAATTTGCACCAATAGTCAGTGTAATATTTTTGCACCACTGACTAAAGAAGCACAAATAAGGCTGTATGAGCTTTACAGATTTACTTAAACGCAGCATCATGCTGTATATGTCAAAAAATTAGAATATCATGAAAAAGTTAAATATTTTTTGTTACTCATTTCAGAAAGTGAAACCCATTTATTATATAGATTCATTACACAGAGAGTGAAATATTTTAAGTGCTTATTTCTTTGGCTTATAGCCCATGAAAACCCCAAATTCAGTTTCTCAAAAAATTAGAATATTACATAAAATTAATTTTAAAAAACAGTTTTTTAATACAAATGTGGACCGACTGAAAAGTATGTGCATGTACACACTGAATACTTGGTCGGGGCTCCTTTTGGATTAATTACTGTATCAATGTGGCGTGGCATGGAGGTGATCAGCCTGTGGCACTGCTGAGGTTTTATGAAGGTCCAGGTTGCTTTGACAGTGGGCTTCAGCTCGTCTGCAGTGTTGGGTCTGGTGTCTCTCATCTTCCTCTTGACAATACTCCATAGATTCTCTATGGAGTTTAGGTCAGGAAAGTTTGCTGGCCAATCAAACACAGTGATACACATGGCCATTAAACCAAATTTTGGTACTCTTCGCAGTTTTGGGGGGAGTCCTGCTGGAAAATGAAATTGCTTCTCTATAAAGCTTGTCAGCAGAGGGAAGCATGAAGTGCTCTAAAATTTCCTGGTAGACGACTGCGCTGACTTTGGTCTTGATAAAACACAGTGGACCAACACCAGCAGATGACATGGTTCTTCAAATCATCACTGACTGTGGAAAGTTCACACTAAGCCTCAAGCAACTTAGATTCTGTGTCACTCCGCTCTTTCTCCAGACTCTGGGACTTTCATTTCCAAATGAAATGCAAAATTTACTTTTATCTGAACAGAGGTCATCTGTTGGTCCACTGTGTTTTATCAAGACCAAAGTAAGCACAGTCGTCTACCAGGAAATTTAAGAACACTTCATGTTTCCCTCTGCTGACAAGCTTTATGGAGAAGCTGACTTCATTTTCCAGCAGGACTTGGCACCCCCCCCACACTGCCAAAAGTATCAAAACGTGGTTTAATGACCATGGCATTACTGTGTTTGATTGGCCAGCAAACGCTCCTGACCTAAACCCCATAGAGAATCTATGGAGTATTGTCAAGCGGAAGATGAGAGACACCAGACCCAACAATGCAGACAAGCTGAAGGTCACTATCAAAGCAATCTGGACCTTCATAACATCTCAGCAGTGCCACAGGCTGATCACCTCCATGCCATGCTACATTGATACAGTAATTAATCCAAAAGGAGCCCCGACCAAGTACTGAGTATGTACTGGGCATACTTTTCAGTAGGTCCATATTTGTATTAAAAAAAACTATTTTTTAAAATTAATTTTATGCAATATTCTAATTTTTTGAGAAACTGAATTTGAGGTTTTCATGGGCTGTAAGCCATAATCATCAAAATTAAAATAAATAAACACTTGAAATATTTCACTCTCTGTGTAATGAATGATATTCTAATTTTTTGAGATGTACCTGTAATTTTGATGACATGATGTATATGCTTGCATTATGTATTAGGATGCACCAATTTTGAAAATTTGGGCCAATACTGCTCCAGTGGGCTCACCACCTGCAGGAGGGACCATGGGGGTCTGGTGCTATGTGGATCAGGTGACGGTCAAAGGCGGAGACCTTGGAGGTCTGATCCCAAGCTTCCTAACCGGGCTTTTGGGACGTGGAATGTCACCTCTGTGGTAGGGAAGGAGCCTGAGCTGGTGCATGAGGTTGAGAGATACCGGCTAGGTATAGTCACCTCACGTCCTCACCTCAACACAAAGCTCTGGTTCTGGAACCAGTCTCCTGGAGAGGGGCTGGAGCTTGGCCTACTCTGGAGCTGCCCCGGGCAAGAGGCAACGAGCAGGGGTGGGTATTCTTGTATCCCCCCACCTTGCTGCCTCTATATTGGAGTTTTCCCCAGTGGATGAAAGGGTTGTTTCCCTCCACCTTCGGGTTGGGAAACAGGTCCTGATCATCATTTGTGCCTATTCACCAAATGATGGTTCAGAGTACCCACCCTTTTTGGAGTCTCTGACTGGGATGCTGGAGGGTGCTCCTCTTGGAGACTCCATTTTCCTACTGGAGGAATTCAATGCGCACGTGAGCAGCAACAGTGAAACCTGGAGGGGGGTGTTTGGGAGGACCGGCTTGCCCGATCTGAACCGAAGTGGTGTTCAGTTATTGGGCTTCTGTGCTAACAACAGTTTGTCCATAACAAACACCTTGTTCAAGCATTAAGGGTGTCCATATGTGCACCTGGCACCAGGACACCCTAGGTCGCAGATTGATGATTGATTTTGTTATTGTGTCATCAGACCTGCGACCGTATGTCTTGGACACTCAGGTATAGAGAGGTGCAGAGCTGTGAACTCATCACCACCTGGTGGTGAGTTGGATCCGATGGCAGGGGAGGATGCCATTCAGACCTGGTAGACCCAAATGTATAGTGAGGGTGTGCTGGGAACATCTGGCTGAGGCCCCTGTCCGGGAGGTCTTCAACTCCCACCTCCGGGAGAGCTTCAACCCCATTCTGAGGGAGTCTGGAGACATGGAGTCTTAATGGGCCATGTTCTCCACCTCCATTGTCGAAGCGGCGGCCCAGAGCTGCGGCTGCAAGGTCGTCGGGACATCTCGTGGTGGCAACCCCCAAAAAAAGTTTTGGACACCAGTGGTGAGGGGGACCATTAAGCTGAAGAAGGAGTCCTACCAAGCTTGGTTGGCATGTGGGACACCTGAAGCAGCTGAGGTGTACTGGCAGGCAAAGCGGAGTGCAGCTCGGGTGGTTGCTGAATCAAAAATTCGGGTATGAGAGGAGTTCGGTGAGGCCATGGAACAAGACTTACGGTCGGCCTCGAAGAGATTCTGGCAAACTGTCCGGCGGTTCAGGAGGGAGGACCAGCTCCCTGTCCACACTGTGAATGGTGTGGATGAGGCACTGATGACTTCAACTGGGGATATTGTCAGGCGGTGGAAGGAATACTTTGAGGATCTCCTCAATCCCACTGACATGCCTTCCACAGGAGAAGCAGGGCTTGTGGACGAGGGGAACAACTCGCCTATCACAGGGGCTGAGGTCACCAAGGTGGTTAAAAATCTCTTTGATGGCCGGGCCCCGGGGGTGGACGAGAGTCGCCCTGAGTACCTCAAGGCCCTGGATGTTGTAGGGCTGTCATGGTTGACATGCCTCTGCAACATTGCGTAGAGGTCAGGGGCAGTGCCTTTGGCATGGCAAACCGGGGTGGTGGTTCCTCTCTTCAAAAAAGGGGACCGGAGGGTGTGCTCCAACTTTAGAGGGATCACACTCCTCAGCCTCCCTGGGGAGGTCTATGCCAAGGTACTGGAGAGGAGAGTCCGGCCGTTGGTTGAACCTCGGATTCTGGAAGAACAATGTGGTTTTCGTCCTGGCCGTGGCACATCAGAACAGCTCTTTACCCTCTCGAGAATCCTCGAGGGTTCGTGGGAGTTTTCCCAACCAGTTTACATGTGTTTTGTGGACTTGGAGAAGGCATTCGACCGCGTTCCTTGTGGTTTTTTGTGGGGGGTGCTTCGGGAGTATGGGGGATTGGGCTTGTTACGAGCTATTCGGTCTCTGTACGACTGTTGTCAGAGTTTGGTTCATATTGCCGACACTTGATCGGACAGATTCCCAGTGATAGTTGGACTTCGCCAGGGCTGCCCTTTGTCACCGATCCAGTTCATAATTTTTATGGACAGGATTTCTAGGTGCAGCCAGGGATTGGAGGGTGTCATGCTTGGTGACCACAAGATCTCATCTCTGTTGTTTGCAGATGATGTTGTCCTGCTGGCTTCATCCAGCATTGGCCTACAGGTCTTGCTGGGACGGTTTGCTGCTGAGTGTGAAGCGGCTGGGATGAGAATGAGTACCTCCAAGTTCGAGTCCATCGTCCTCAGCCGGAAAAAGGTGGCTTGTCCTCTCCATGTTGGGGACAAGCTCCTGCCCCAAGTGGAGGAGTTTAAGTATCTTGGGGTCT
Organism: Pholidichthys leucotaenia; assembly: GCA_020510985.1. NCBI lineage: Eukaryota > Metazoa > Chordata > Actinopteri > Cichliformes > Pholidichthyidae > Pholidichthys > Pholidichthys leucotaenia. The sequence goes on along the minus strand of CM035840.1, from coordinate 325,147,584 downwards.
TATTCATGAATGACGGAGAATAGAGTGAGAGATTGACAGATGGATCGGAGCAGCATCTGCAGTGATGTGGACATTGTACTGGTCTGTGGTGGTGAAGAGGAAGATAAGCTGTAAGGCAAAGCAATGTCCATTTACCAGTCAATCCACGTTCCTACCCTCACCTATGGTCATGAGCTTTGGGTAATGACTGAAAGAACAAGATCACGGATACAAGCAGCTGAAATGAGCTTTCTTCGTAGGATTGCTGGACTCACCCTCATAGATAGGGTGAGGAGCTCAGTCATCTGGGAGAGGCTCAGATTAGAACTGCTGCTCCTCCACATTGAAAGGAGCCAGTTGAGGTTGTATGGGCGTCTGATTAGGATGCCTCCTGGACGCCTCCCACTTGAGGTATTTCGGGCACGTGCCTCTTGGGGGAGACCCCGGGGCAGACCCAGGACATGCTGGAGAGACTTTGTCTCCCAGCTGGTCTGGGAACGCCTTGGTATCCTCTCTGAAGAGCTGGAGCAGGTGGCTGGGGAGAGGGATGTCTGGGTTTCTCTGCTTGAACTGCTGCCTCCACGACCCGGACCTCCGGAAAAGTGGTAGAAGATGGATGGATGGATGGATGGGCCTATCTTGATATAAAAAATAATAAGTCAGTTAATCACCAATTTATTCTTTTTGATTGGTTTGGTGCTGGATGTTTTTTTTCTTTAAATTGAACTGAAGTGAATTTGCAGCTGTAGTCTACTGTTGTTTGTTTCAGGGTAAAATCAATGTCATACAACTCAGACACAACAGAAAGATATCAGCACTGCCAGTATCTTATTCTTTGATACCAGATATCAGTCAATAAGGTAAATATCTGCCAATCCCGATGTTAGGCCGATATATTGGTGCATCCCTATTTTTAACCCTTAAGTCTGCCCCCAAGCTGCTCTCCTGCCCTCCCACCAAACTCTATAGTCAGCAGCACGCATATTTGCCATTCCTACGGCATACAACTTTGAATACACCATGCTCTGGACAGGTCCCAGCACCAACAACTAGTCACACCAGTGAGCTTTGATACAATGCCACTACTGCCACTACACTCCCTCCAGGACTCTGATACGATGCCGGCACGATCATTCACCACCACAACCTTGCTACGGAGGTTTTATGCATGCTCAAAACTCTCCACGCTCTTTCACATGTAATCGGGATCCATATACTCTCGAAGACCTTGCCAAGACCCAACGAAGACCATCCTTGCTCTGGCTGATATCTTAAGTCATAGTGTGGGCTTGATTAAAGTGTGAAGGGGGTTTAAGCTAACTTACTAAGCTTACTAATTAGTTGTTGTAGCTAAAACCAAACAAATAATGGTTAAAACTAGGCTACCGGAGTGATGGCCTAGTTGGTAGAGCATCCGCCCCACACCCGGGAGGCTGGGGTTTGAATTACGGCCGAGTCATGCCAAAGACCATATAAAAGTGGAACTTTCTGCCGTCCAGCTTGGTGCTCAGCAATAATGGAATGGAGGAGGGAAATTTGTGGTGGCGCCTTGCATGGCAGCAACCCCTTTGATTCTAGATGTGATTTAGATTGTAGATAAGAGTAAACGTAATTTTGTTCTGCTGTACATGATTGGCTGTATGGATTGGATGACAATAAAGTTGGCTTTACCTTTACCTTTTAAACAGTGAAATAAGATATATAGTAGAGATCAAAATTAGAGACCAATATATTATTACTAATACAAAACGGCTTAAACATTTCCTTGAATCTAACAATGTTGAACAATACTGATAATGAAACAATGAAATGGCCAGAGTCCACATCTAAACCCCATAGAAAATCTCTGGAGAATCTTTGGCGACAAAGTCATCAGGCGGTCAGTTGGTTTCGACTATGACTGTTCAAGTTGGTTTCGCTTTGAACAAATTCCTCCATAGTTTAAGGTTGTCTGCATCGGATTGCCATCTCTTGTGATCTATAGTCTTACATGCAGTGTTTGAGTTTCAAGCCTCTGTGTTTCCAGACCTCTGCAGGGATGCCATACATTCCAGGGGCTTTGCCTTCCTTCATCATGTCTATAGCATCTGTGAACTCATCAAGGTCAGGTACCTCATCTAGTGATGGTAATACAGGCTGCTGGGTGACCATCTCAATGGCAGCTACATCAACTTCACCAGGCACATTGAGAAGACCATTGAAATGATCAGCAAATCTCTCAAGGATTTCTCCCCTCTCCTGTTGAACAGTCATGCCACCCAAAGCTGTTAGCTTTGCGGTCCCTCTCCTTTGTGATTTGAAGACCTTCTTTATGCTTGCATAGAAGGCTTTTATGTCGTTTTTGTCTGCATGATGTTGTAGCTCCTTTGCTTTAGCCTTTACCGGTCTAACTTCAGTTTCCTGGTGTACCTTTGGAGTTCCTTTCATGCCTTCTGCAGCTTTCCTTTATTTGATTTTGTGTTGCACTGGAGTTGTTTTGCTCTCGCCTTCTTTTGGTCTTCCAACAAAGTTTGCAAGGTGTTGTCGTTTTCTAAAAAACAGTCTTGATGTTTGTGGCTTGGTTTGCCCAGATCTTGCTGCACTGTTTCATACACTGTTGCCTTCAAGTTCTCCCATTTTTAATCCAGATCAAAGACACCAGACTCATTCCATCTTCCAAGCTTTGCTTCTAGTTTTTACCCCCCACCAGTCGAAGCCCAAAAGGGTTGAAGAGCCCTTTGGGCAAAGACTGAAAGGGGATTATGTTATGGATTAATTCATCTGTCCTACTTTTGTGAAATCAACTCCTCCTACAGTTTTGGTCTGATTGTTTTGAAACTTGGTACCATGGTTTAATATACAGTATACTGAGAATACGCATATTGCAATTTGGTTCTAATCGGATGATTTTTGTGGGAATTGTAGCCCCTGACCTATAACCTCCTGTTTCACCTCACTTCATAGACAGTAACTGTATTGTGAAATCAACTCCTCTTACAGTTTTATTCCAATTGTTTTGAAACTTGGTGCCATGGCTTGATATACTGTGATGATGCCCATATTGCAATTTCACTCTTATTGGATGACCTTGAGGTCAAAGGTCAGGTCAGATTTTTCTCTAAATCTTCTAAACACAAGAACTACTGAAAGAAATGATGTAGGCTTTTCAAATCGTTACAGTAGTTGTAACTAATACACATCTTGGACGACATACTCTCACCTAACTATGAATTTGGGGTCAAGGGGTCAAAGGTTCAAAGTTAACATTGCAGTTGTGCTATGGTAAATGCTATAAAATGAGTAAAGCTAGTTCCACCAAACCTGACCAAGGTCAAAGGTCAACATCAAAATGGCTTATAAACTATATCTCAACAACAAAGAAAGCTAGGGTCACCAAACCCGGTACACAGGTTCACTCTGAGACCATAACCTCTGACTACAGGTTTGGAGTCAAAAGGTCAAAGGTCAAGGTTGGCACTCCCTATAATCTCTTACTATAGAACGTGTAAAGCTCCTTACACTTGCCAACCAAGCACCATGCTACACAGGTTCTTCTTGGGATCCTGACCTCTGACTATGGGTTTGAGATCAAAAGGTCAAAGGCCAAGGTTAACATTTCTTATGCCTTATTACTGTACGAGTAAATCTAGAGCCACCAAACTTGGTACACAGGTTCACCCTGTGACTCTGAAGTGTGACTGTGGTTTTGGGATCACAAGGTCAAAGGTCAACATCAACATGTCTTCTAAACTATAGCTCAACAACAAAGAAAGATAGGGTCACCAAACCCGGCACACAGGTTCATTCTGAGACCATAACCTCTGACTACAGGTTTGGGGTCAAAAGGTCAAATATCAAGGTTGGCACTCCCTATGATCGCTTACTATAGAATGTGTAAAGCTCTCTTGGGTCACCATACTTGCTAAATAGGTTCACCTTGGGATCTTGACCTACAACTATGGGTTGTATACTTTATTGTATATTTGTGGATGGTGGGCTTATCATAATTTGGTTCTGCCACAGTAATTATATTAAAAAGTTGAAAACTGCTCTCCGTCAGTAAATATTGGGATCTTCAAAGAAAACGGAAGCAGGGGATATTGCACTCGCCTCAGAGTACTTTTGTTTCTTTTAGTTCTTGTTTGATTTTGTCTTCCCTTGGGGCGTTGATGTTCAGCATGTGTCTTGTCTTCCCACGAGATCTGTTTTGCTTTTTCCTAACTAGTGCATACCTGTGCATGCCTGTGCATACCCGTGCACGACCATAGAAACCAAGCATATTCAAGTATTTCTGCATGCCCATAGAAAGTTACTGTTTCCATGGCAACAGTAACCATGGCGATGCCTGCCTTTAATCTTTGACATGGTACCTGTGCATGTCCGTAGAAACCAAGTATATGCAAGTATTTCTGCTGCATGCCTGCCTTTGATCTTTGACCTGGTTACCGTAGCAACGGTAACCATGCTGTAACCTGCCTTTGATCTCTGACGTCACCACTCATTTAGTGATGCCTGGCTTTGATCTTTGATGATGTCATAGGACTGAAGCCTGCCTTTGATCTTTGACATCACCACTTGTTCAGTGATGCCTGCTTTTGATCATTGATGATGTTATAGTGAGTCCTATGGCCTTTGATGATGTCATAGTGAGTCCTATGATCATGAGTGATGCCTGCCTTTGATCTTTGATGATGTCATAGCGAGTCCTATGATCGTGAGTGATGCCTGCCTTTGATCTTTCCTGATGTCATAGCGAGTCCTATGATCTTTTAGAGAGTCCTATGATTCTCTCTCTCTCTCTCTCTCTCTCTCTCTCTCTCTCTCTCTCTCTCTCTCTCTCTCTCTCTCTCTCTCTCTCTCTCTCTGAGTGGGTGTGGTCGTGAGTGCGAGCTGAGAGCGTGTGACAGCGTGAGTGATTTATCTCAAATTTGTCTCTGTCTTTTTGTGTTAAAGGGTTTTTTTCTGCTAAATAATCTTAATTTTTGTTGTCTTCTGTAGCTGGGGTGGGGTAGGCGTTTTGGGAGGGGGGTTTCTGCTGCCAGCTCTGCTGGTCAGCATGGTTTTGGAGCGAGGCTCCGGTTTTGAGCAGCTGACACGCCGACATGCTGTCAAACTGACACCGGCTGTCAGCTGCTCGATGGAGGAATGTAGTCTGGCTGTGGGGGAGCTGGTCGGTTATGAAAGCATTAGATCAGCTTCTAGAATGAATAGTGCCGTGGTGATTTTCCTGGATAGTATTGAAAAAGTTAACCGGGTAGTGGAGAGCGGGGTTGTGATTAAAGACACACTGGTTCCTGTTCTGTCTCTGGTGAATCCCGCGAAGAGAATTACCATCTCAAATGTCCCACCATTTTTAAAGAACGAGCTGTTGGAGAAGGAGCTGTCGAGACACGGGCAGCTTTTGTCCCCGATTAAGCACATCCCTCTCGGTTGTAAGTCCCCGCGTTTAAAGCATGTCATGTCTTTTAGGCGACAGGTGCTCATGATTTTAAAGAATAGCGAGGAAAGCCTCAACCTCGTGTTTAAATACCGGATTGACGGCTTTGATTATACCATCCACGTCACCTCCGATAATATGAAGTGTTTCGGCTGCGGAATGGAGGGACATTTGATTCGATCATGCCCTCAGGGAGTGGGGGGTGATCACTTGGGGGAGGCCGCTAGTGCGGCCTCGGGGCCGTCTGGTGACGGAGCGGCTTTGCCGTCCTCCGAGGCTGACGGCGCTGCCGCGCCGTCGGGCGTTTCAGCTGGAGCCGCGGGGCCGTCTGGCGGCGGCACTTCGGCCGAGGCCGCGAGGCTGTCTGGCGGCGGGGCGGCTTTGCCGCCCTCCGCAGCCAGCCTGTCGATCATAACTGAAACAGCAACAACAGTTAAAGCACATCGCGGGGCTGTTGCACAGACCAACATTGCAGACAAGGGTGATATTACCGAGAGGGATCACGCTGAGGATCAGACAGAGGAGCCAAATGAGGCCCAGGTAGATGGTGGGACTAGAAAAATGAATATAAAACCACAGCACAGGGTGAGTGAAAAACAAGAAGAGACAGCTACCAGGGTGGCTGAGTCAGTGTTGGAGGATGAGGATGACATCGAATTAGATGAAGAGTTATGTAAAATCCCCATCAAGCGGAAGAATTTGGAAACCAAACAGCAGAGGGTCAAAGTAAAAAGGGTTGTCAAAGACAGTTCTGAGGTTTCTCTATCTCAGCCAGATTCTTATGCTGGGTCTGAGATAGAGAGTGATGGTGAAAGTAGTGATGATGTGGCCAGTGGAGGCGGTTACCCCTTCACAAAAATACAGAAGTTTTTGCAGGACACTAAGGGGGTCAGAATGGTTAAAGTTGAAAGCTTCTTCCCTGATCTAAAACGCTTTGTTGACTCTGCTCGGGTCTACATGAAAAATAGGGGAGAGCTTGAGCAGGAAAGTTTTACTGATCAGGAGATCTACAGACTAAAAAAGCTTGTACTAAAAGTTAAGAACCAAATTGCCCAGGATGATTAGTCTTTTATCGCTCATTCTTTCTTTTCTGTTTTTATATTGGCTTTGCCCTCTTATATACATGTGTAGTTTTAATTTTGGCACACTCAACATCAATGGGGCAAGAGAAATGTCCAAGCGAGCGAGTGTTTTTACTCTTGCAGAATGCAAGAAAATTAATGTTCTGTTTGTTCAGGAGACTCATAGTTCTGAGGACAATGCTGCTGACTGGAGGAGGGAATTTCAGGGTGAAATTATTTTTAGTCATAGAAGCAGCAAATGTGGTGGGGTGGGTATTTTATTTTCTCGAGATTTTATTCCACTTTCTTATGACATTGATGAGATAATTGCAGGCCACATTTTAAAAGTTCGAGCTGTTTTTGAGAATGTGAAAGTTGTTTTTATAAATGTGTATGCTCCAACCGTAGGCACAGAAAGATTGGCCTTTTTAAATATTTTAGATGATACGATCAAAAATTGCAGTAATGATGACTTTTTATTTGTGGGAGGTGATTTTAATTGTACAGAAAATCCTCTTATGGATAGGAATCACCCAGAGCCACATGCTGCGTCCAACAGAGTTTTAAAAGGTCTCATAGAAGCTCATGATCTGTGTGATGTGTGGAGAAATTTTCATGGCAAGGCTAGACAGTACACGTGGAGCCATAGAAAGGACAATATTTTGTCCTTAGCTAGACTGGATAGGGTTTACAGTTTTAAGCACCATTTTAGCATTTTTAAAAGTGCTTTTATAGTCCCTGTTGGCTTCACAGATCATTCCCTGGTTCAGTGTTGTGTTTTTATCAAGAATATAAAGTGCAGTAGTGCATACTGGCATTTTAACACGTCACTTTTATCGGATAACAGTTTTAAAACTGCTTTTATGTTTTTTTGGAGTAATTTTAAATTGACAAAATCAAATTTTAGTTCTTTGCAGCAGTGGTGGGATGTAGGGAAGAGCCAAATAAAGAATCTGTGCCTACAGTATACTCGCAATGTCTCTGGAGACTTGGCCAGGTCTGTCAGGGACCTGGAGAGAGAAGTAGTGGAGCTGCAGTCTTTGGCAGGCTCCACAGGAGAAAGAGGACATTTTGAGGCCCTTAATGGCAAAAAGTCTGTTCTAACTGACCTACTGGGTGTGGCTGCCAGGGGCGCTGTGGTACGCAGTAGGTTCCAGAACATCGCACTAATGGACGCTCCATCTCATTTTTTCTTTGGTCTGGAGAGGAAGAATGGTCAGAGGAGGATGATCCACTCTCTCAGCTCCGAGGACGGGCGGCCGATCCATGAGTCTGCGGAGATCCGTCGCTTTGCAGTTGCTTTCTACAAGGATCTCTTTAAGAAAGAATTTGTTGAGAATCCACATGCACTGAGTCATTTTTTGACGGACTTGCCAAAAGTGATGGCTGGCGTGAATGCGGAGCTGGAGAGCGGGATCACTCTGCAAGAACTGGCAGTGGCTGTCCAGTCTCTTCAGTGTGGAAAAGCCCCAGGGATAGATGGCCTACCAGCGGAGTTCTACAAGGCGTTCTGGTCTGAGATCTGTGAGGACTTGCTGGAAGTACTGTCTGACAGTCTGCGGAAGGGTCACCTGCCCCTAAGTTGTAGGAGAGCAGTCCTCACCCTCCTTCCAAAAAAAGGCGACTTGAAAGACATTAAGAACTGGCGTCCGGTGGCCCTCCTCTGTACTGACTACAAAATTCTCTCCAAAGTGTTGGCTACCAGACTGAGGAAGGCGATGGAGCAGGTCATCCATGTAGACCAGACCTACTGTGTACCTGGTAGGTTGGTTACAGACAACATTTTTTTAATTCGTGATGTTTTGGACCTCTCCAGCTCATTGGTCAAAGAACTTGGTCTTATTTCAATAGACCAAGAAAAGGCGTTTGACCGAGTTGAACATCCATACCTTTGGCAGACATTAGAGGCCTTTGGTTTCAGCTCAGGGTTCATCGCCATGATCCAGGCTTTGTATAGAGACATTGAGAGTATTCTTAAGATTAATGGTGGTTTGAGTGCTCCTTTCAAAGTTGAGAGGGGTGTCCGACAGGGCTGCCCCCTCTCAGGTATGCTGTACTCTCTTGCCATTGAGCCCCTCCTTTGTAAACTAAGGCAAGGCCTCACTGGTTTTAAAGTCCCCAACTCTGACTCTGTTTTTAAAGTGTCTGCCTATGCTGATGACGTTGTTGTTTTTACAAGAAATCAAAACGATGTAGACTACCTTTTAAGAACTGTTAATCTTTTTGGTGAGTGCTCCTCAGCGAGAGTGAATTGGGGTAAGAGTGAAGCTGTTGTGGTGGGGGGGAGACCACAAAAAATTGCCCTACCTGGTGGCCTCTCGTGGACACAAGGTGGTTTTAAATATCTTGGTGTGTTTTTAGGAAATCAGACTTTTACTGAGAAAAATTGGGAGTGTTTTTTAGAAAAAACTGAAGGAAGACTAAAAAAATGGAAATGGATTCTGCCAAACTTGTCCTTCAGAGGTCGTGTTTTAATTATCAACAACTTGATTGCTTCAATGCTGTGGCATCGACTGTCTTGTCTGGACCCTCCACCCAATTTGCTGGCCAGAGTACAATCTATAGTCGTGGACTTTTTCTGGGACCGTCTTCACTGGGTTCCACAGAGTATCCTGTTTTTACCGAGGGAAGAAGGTGGTCAAGGGCTCATCCATCTGGCCAGCAGGGGGGCTGTCTTTCGCCTGCAGTTCATTCAGCGACTGCTGAGTGGCCCCCTTGACCTTGTGTGGAGACCTATTGCCAGGGCTGTCCTGGCTCGCTGTGGAGGGCTTGGACTAGAGGAGTCGCTGCTTTTAATGGATTTAAGGGGCCAAAAACTCCCAGAACTTCCCCAGTTTTACCAAAGTGCTTTTAAAATCTGGGGACTTTTTAAAAAGAACTCTCCCCAGGCTTCCTTGTCGCCTTTCTGGCTTTTAAAGGAACCACTTGTGTTCGGGACCCGTTTTGATGTGGGCAATGTTTTAGGACCTTCTGTTTTAAAAAAGTTTATTTTTGCAAAGGTTACAACGCTGGGACATTTGGTGAATTTATGTGGTCCTAACTTGGACAATGCTGTTGCCCTGTGCTCGGCTCTTGGCGTCTCTTCAGTCAGAGTTATAATGAACTTGTTGAAAGATTGGAGAGACTGCCTGTCTGCAGAAGAACACTCTGCTATTGTTTTACACTGCGAAAACTCTGTACAAACTGCTGATGAACCTTTTCCTTTTAGTATTTTATCTCCTGATTTTAAAGATGGCACTGGTGTGTTTTTAAACTCTGAGCACATTAACATTTGTGACTCTCCTGGTAAAAAAATGTATGGACTTTTGGTGAAAATTCTAAATGTGAATAAGTTAAAAGGTCGAGCTGATACACCATGGAGGAAACACTTGGGTCTGGGTCCTGAGGTGAGGCCTGCCTGGAGAGCACTCTATAAACCACCATTAACTAAGAAGGTTGGAGACCTACAATGGCGAGTTTTACATGGTGCTGTGGCTGTAAATGCTTTTATCTCTCTTTTAAACCCAAATGTTGTTGAGGTTTGTCCATTTTGTCCTCAGAAAGAAACTGTGTTCCATTGTTTTCTGGACTGTAACAGACTGCAATTGTTGTTTGTTTTTTTGGGGAAGCTGTTTTATCTGTTTGGAGAAGTCTTTTCCCAGCAGATTTTTATCTTGGGCTTTCCATATAGACAGAGGACTAAGAAAAAGAGTGAACTCTTAAATTTCATCCTGGGTCAGGCTAAAATGGCTATTTATGTTAGTAGGAAAAGAAAAATTGAACAACTGCTGGATTGTAATGTAAAAGACATGCTGGTTGGCATGATTAAGGCTCGAATAGTGATTGATTACAATTACTATCATCTGATGCAGAATGTTGAAACCTTTGAGGCTATGTGGTGCTTTAAGCACATCCTGTGTTGTGTTAAGGAGGGGAAAATTATCTATGGTATAATCCTGATGTAAGAAGCAAGTTTTTTGTTTTAGTTTTCCTTGTTTGGTTACTTGTGTCTTTGATTTCTTGTCAGTGAGACATTTTTCTTTTCTATTGCTTCTTTTAGTTGTTTTAGTTGTTGTGTTTTTCTGTTGAATTTGTGACAATAAAGGTGTGTTGAAAAATCAAAATCTCTCTCTCTCTCTCTCTCTCAGTCACACACACACACACACACACACACACACACACACACACACACACACACACACAGATTTTCTTGAATTACTGTGGGGCAAAAAAGTATTTAGTCAGCCACCAATTGTGCAAGTTCTCCCACTTAAAAGATGAGAGAGGTCTCCAATATTCATCATAGGTATACCTCAACTATGAGAGACAAAATGAGAAAAAAAAATCCAGAAAATCACATTGAAGGATTTTTAATGAATTAATTGGTAAATTCCTCAGTAAAATAAGTATTTGGTCACCTACAAACAAGCAAGATTTCTGGCTCTCACAGACCTGTAACTTCTTCTTTAAGAGGCTCCTCTGTCCTCCACTCGTTACCTGTATTAATGGCACCTGTTTGAACTCATTATCAGTATAAAAGACACCTGTCCACAACCTCAAACAGTCAGACTCCAAACTCCACTATGGCCAAGACCAAAGAGCTGTCAAAGGACACCAGAAACAAAATTGTAGACCTGCACCAGGCTGGGAAGACTGAATCTGCAATAGGTAAGCAGCTTGGTGTGAAGAAATCAACTGTGGGAGCAATTATTAGAAAATGGAAGACATACAAGACCACTGATAATCTCCCTCGATCTGGGGCTCCACGCAAGACCTCACCCCGTGGGGTCAAAATTATCACAAGAACGGTGAGCAAAAATCCCAGAACCACATGGGGGACCTAGTGAATGACCTGCAGAGAGCTGGGACCAAAGGAACAAAGGCTACATCAGAAACACACTACGCCGCCAGGGACTCAAATCCTGCAGTGCCAGATGTGTCCCCCTGCTTAAGCCAGTACATGTCCAGGCCCATCTGAAGTTTGCTAGAGAGCATTTGGATGATCCAGAAGAGGATTGGGAGAATGTCATATGGTCAGATGAAACCAAAATAGAACTTTTTGGTAAAAACTCAACTTGTCGTGTGTGGAAGAGAAAGAACACCATACCTACTGTGAAGCATGGGAGTGGAAACATCATACTTTGGGGCTGTTTTTCTGCAAAGGGACCAGGACGACTGATCCGTGTAAAGGAAAGAATGAATGGGGCCATGTATCGTGAGATTTTGAGTGAAAACCTCCTTCCACCAGCAAGGGCATTGAAGATGAAACGTGGCTGGGTCTTTCAGCATAACAATGATCCCAAACACACCGCCCGGGCAACGAAGGAGTGGCTTCGTAAGAAGCATTTCAAGGTCCTGGAGTGGCCCAGCCAGTCTCCAGATCTCAACCCCATAGAAAATCTTTGGAGGGAGTTGAAAGTCTGTGTTGCCCAGCGACAGCCCCAAAACATCACTGCTCTAGAGGAGATCTGCATGGAGGAATGGGCCAAAATACCAGCAACAGTGTGAAAACCTTGTGAAAACTTACAGAAAACGTTTGACCTCTGTCATTGCCAACAAAGGGTATATAACAAAGTATTGAGATGAACTTTTGTTATTGACCAAATACTTATTTTACCGAGGAATTTACCAATTAATTCATTAAAAATCCTTCAATGTGATTTTCTGGATTTTTTTTTTCTTATTTTGTCTCTCATAGTTGAGGTATACCTATGATGAAAATTGGAGACCTCTCTCATCTTTTAAGCAGGAGAACTTGCACAATTGGTGGCTGACTAAATACTTTTTTACTCCACTGTATATATATAGTGATGATGCTGAGGGCAACTCTGGCTCTGTAATGGTTGGTACTGCAATCATCCCCTCTCATCACTCTTGTGTTTAGAATGTCACTGAGGTCTTTTTGTCTCGTGATTACATAATCGAGCAGGTGCATATCCTTAGATTGAGTGTGCATCCATGTAGTTTTTAAATGATCTTTGTGTTTCAATACCATGTTGGTGATTACTAGGTTGAATTCTCAGCAGAGCACTAGGAGGAGCTCGCCATTTGTGTCGCACCTTCCAACACCATCCCAAAAATCCAGGCCATTTATCTGCATCTCTCCCCACTCTAGTGTTTAGATTACCTGCAGTTGTCAAGTTGTCATTCTTGGGTACCTTCAGCAGAACTTCTCTTAGTTTTGCATAAAACACTTCTTTCATTTCTTGAGGATTTGTCATGGTGGGTGCATATGTGCAGATAATCGTCAAATGTGCATTATTTTTGATCGGAAGTCTCATTGACATGATTCTGTCATATATTGGTGTAGGCTCCACCTGTAGTTGGAGCGCAATGGCATTTCTTATTGCAAACTCAACCCCCGACTCTCATTTCTCCTCTTCCTTCTTTCCACTCCAATAGAAGGTGATCCATTTGAGCCATCCATCAAGCTATCATAGGTAAATGTGTTTCACACAATGCTGCTATGTCAATGTTGTATCTATCTACTTCTTTGGAAACTAAGGCAGATAGTCATTCAGTTCTTGATGAGTTAGTAGTGTTCAAACATTCTATTCAGCAAGTCAGTAGTGGTAATGCATTTGTAAGCTGTTTGCCAACCGCCAATCAAATCTAAAAGAAGAAGAAGAATATTCACCACCTTCGTCTTCAAAGTCTTCTTGCATCCTAGTTCATTTGTCACTGACTGCTGAAGCATGAGCAAGTCGGCATGGACCTTGTTTACCCGGGTGACATCCAAGCCGGTATGAGTATTTTAACCAATAAAAATTATTGAACTGCTTGCAGCGGGGTTTATAGTGAAACTAGCTTTGCAACTGACTAGGATCGTTCTCTCAGTGTAACAACCATGTTCTTCAGCAGGCAAGGACAAGCCAAGACAAACTGACATGGGTGTCATACTGCAGCGGCTGGTTGGAAGATAGGTTTGTTTATCTCTCCCCTACGTGATGCCGTGGATCACGAACTGGGAGTGGTCCAGCCAAGGACCTTGTAAGACATCTTTTTTTTTTTTTTCTTGTCCTGCAAGGATGCTCAGTTTCCCCCTCTACACCAGGCTAGCTGGTGGAGTTCCTGGTTTAGTCTCCGATGGCCTGACCCATGCAACACGTTGTACCAGAATACATGGTTACTGGTAGCAGCAAGGTTGAGGCCAACCCAGCTGACCTGACAAGTGGCACCACAATGGCTTATAAGTTGCCTTTCTCAGTCAAACACCACGGAAGTCCTCTGTCCTGTCGAGTGTGGTTCTTGATTTGATATATTTGTTAGCCTTGTGGCTTTTCTCTTTTGCCTCATTCCAAATTCAGAGTCTATAATTTACATATGTTGTAAGAAATGTGCTGTGAAGAGAAATGTTTGTTGGGAGGGGGTGGTTAGCATTTTGCACCCTCCTTAAGTTTCTCTTTTTACCATTGTTTTTTTAAATTATTTTTTTCATTAAGAATAAAATCCTGTTCATTTAAGCAGGGCAGAGTAAATGGAACTGTTTGCAGTGCAATAAATAAGTTGTCTCAAGTTGGAGTTCAAGTGGCGACAAAGTAATGGCTAAGAAACCCAGTACAGTTACTGAACTGTGGAAGAGACTGCAAGAAGAAGGGACCATGATTAAACCAGAGCAGTGTGAGAAACTAGTGATGTCCTGTGGGCACAGATGTGCTGAAGTTACTCAAAGAAAGGGCTTCTAAGATAAGATAAGGTAAGATAAGCCTTTATTAGTCCCACAATGGGGAAATTCCAGGATTGCAATAGCACAGGGATAGCAACACTCAGAGCAACAATCAGAAGGCAAGAGAAAAAAACAAGAGCAGCAAGTAAACATATGTTATATATATATATATATATATATATATATATATATATATATATATATATATATATATATATATATATATATATATATATATATATATATATATATATATATATATAGGCACACAGTGCGGAGCATTGTAGCTAGATGGGATAGATATATAAATATATAAACACAGTGCGGAGCATTGTAGCTGGATGGAATAAATATATGAGTATATAAACACACAGTACGGAGCATTGTAGCTAGATGGAATAAAGATGTAAATATATAAACACACAGTGCGGAGCATTGTAGCTAGATGGAATAATATGTAGATATATAAACACACAGTGCAGAGCATTGTAGCTAGATGGAATAGATATATGAATATATAAACACAGTGTGGAGCATTGTAGCTAGATGGAATAAATATGTAGATATATAAACACACAGTGCGGAGCATTGTAGCTAGATGGAATAAATATGTAAATATATAAACACAGTGTGGAGCATTGTTGCTAGATAGAGTAAATATATAAATATATATATAAACACACACAGTGTGGAGCATTGTAGCTAGATGGAATAAATATATAAATATATAAACACACACAGTGCGGAGCATTGTAGCTAGATGGAATGAAACAGCACAACCGTCTACTTAGTTATCTTATGTGGTATGATTATGTACCCATACATATTCTCACCCTCCATAGCGACCGGTATTTTCCTAGTTGTATACCGGAGGGGACCATTGTGTAAGTCTATTGCGTCTTTTGCATTCAAAACTATTAGGTTGTCACGTCTTTTTGCTATCTCTGCGAGCAGCCCTGCTTAGGTTGTACAGTCTGACAGCCGTAGGTAGGAAGGACCTGCGAAACCTCTCGGTTGTGCACCTAGGATGATGTAGTCTACTGCTAAATGAGCTCCTCAGTGCATTCAGTATGTCCTGCATAGGGTGGAACTCGGACTTCAGCAGAGATGACAGTTTAGTCATCATCCTTCTCTCTCCTATCTCCTCCACTGGGCCAAGGCGCTGCCCCAGGACAGAGCTAGCTTTCTTGATCAGTTTGTTCAGTCTCTTCCTATCGGCTGCTGTAATGCCACTGCCCCAGCAGACCACTCCAAAAGTGATGGCTGATGCCACCACCGTGTCATAGAATGTCTTCAGCAGCGCCCCTTGTACACCAAAAGACCTGAGTCTCCTCAGTAGGAACAGCCTGCGCTGTCCCTTCTTATAGAGTGCGTCAGTATTGTGTGACCAGTCTAGTTTATTGTTCAGATGAACACCCAGATACTTATAGGATGTCACCATCTCGATGTCTGTTCCCAGTATATTTACTGGTGCTGTGAGGGGTTGTCCTTGCCTGCGGCAGTCCACCACCAGCTCCTTAGTTTTCCTCGCGTTGATCTGGAGGCAGTTCCGATGGCACCAGTCCACGAAGTCCTGGATAAGCCCTCTGTATTCAGCTTCATCTCCGTTGGAGATGAGGCCAACAATTGCAGAGTCATCAGAGAACTTCTGTAGATGGCAGTGTGTTGTGTTGTGTGAGAAGTCCGCAGTATAAAGGGTGAACAGGAAGGGAGCCAAAACTGTTCCCTGGGGGGCCCCCGTGCTACCAATGATCGTGTCGGACACACAGTCCCGGGTTCTCACAAACTGTGGCTGGTTTGTGAGGTAGTCCAGGATCCATGATGACAGGTGCTGGTCCACCCCTGCGCACAGCAGCTTGTCCTTCAGGATCATCGGTTGGATGGTGTTGAAAGCACTGGAGAAGTCAAAGAACATGATCCTCACCGCATTCCCGGGCTTCTCCAGGTGGGACAGAGAACGGTGAAGGAGGAAGATCACCACATCCTCCATCCCAATGCCATGCTGGTAGGCGAACTGGAGTGGATCCATCGCTGGTCCCACCAGGGGGCGGAGGTGAGCAAGGAGCAGTCTCTCCAGGGTCTTCATCATGTGGGACGTCAAGGCCACTGGTCTGTAGCTGTTCAGATCTTTGGGGTGGGAAGTCTTTGGTACAGGTACCACACAAGATGTTTTCCACAGCTGTGGTACCCTGAAGATGTGCTCCACAATCCCACACAGCTGGTCTGCACAGGACTTGAGGAGCTTTGCGCTGGTGCCGTCCGGTCCCAACGCCTTCCTCGCATTGATCTTCCTCAGCTCCATCCTCACCTGGGTCTTAGTGAGGGTCAGGTTGGGGGGCTGTGTGTTGGCAGTGGGGGGGTGTTGGTGGAGTGGGGAGTGGGCAGCAGGACTTGATGTCTTTCGAGGCAGCAGTGGTTGTTGTGCAGTCAGGGGGGAGGGCGGTTGGTCAAACCTATTGAAAAACAGATTCAGATTGTTCGCCCACTCCCTGCCCCCCGTGGCCTGGGGGGAGGTATTCTGGAGCCCAGAGATGGTTTTAAGGTTTCTCCAGACCCCGCTGATGTCGCTCTGTTGCAGCTTGTCCTCCATCGTCTTCCTGAAGCTGTCCTTGCCTTCTCTGATCTTCCTCCTCAGCTCCCTCTGTACGGACTTCAGCATCTCCCTGTTCCCCGACCTGAAGATCCTCTTCTTCTCTCTCAGAAGTGTTTTTATCTCAGGGTTGATCCAGGGTTTGTTGTTCGAGCAACACCGTATGGTCTTGGTGGGAACGGTGTTGTCCACACAGAAGCTGATGTACACTTCCTATTAATTTTTTAATCCTATAGCCCTAAAAAAAAAAACATTGTTTAAATCTTCTCTTCTAACACAGTGGCCGCTGCTCTCTAATTTTGCTCACTGTTTTTTTTTTTTTTTTTTTTACAAAATGTTTGTGTTGAAGTGCCTTGGTTATTTTTTTTTTTTTTTTAAAACTTGCTAGTACAGCAGTGGTATAGCCACAGCTGATATTCTGTCAAATTCTGAACAATGAAGAATAACAATATTTCAGGTTATACAACAGTGAGTTCCGACCAAGCAATTTGATTGGACAATGGGGATTCCAGGAGTTACTAAAATCCATGGTAATTACAATCCAATGTTTCACTGAATATGTATTACTCCGCTTCAAAGGTGTTCATGTAACTGCTAATTACTGACAGTAATGTACTATCAACTCTCAGTGAGAATTGTAGTACTGTTTTAGATACCTTAATTTCTACAGTGAGGTGCGGTTTGACAAGAAATTATACATCTATAACCTGGAAATCTCACGCTTTTGAAAAAAAACTTTGTTTACAACTTCTGCCCTTGCATAAACATTGTTAAGCTATTTCACGTCTGTTTGAAAAATAAGCGGTGCTGAAGTTCGATTTCTTGTCTTGATTAACAAACCACAATACCTTTGTGGTGAACCCAGCCACAGGGGGTGCACAAGCCAGGGCACTCCTAGTGTCGGTCCCACGCCCAGTTAAATGGGAAAGGTTGTGCCAGGAAGGGCATCCGACATAAAACCTTTGCCAAGTCAAACATGCGGATTATGACAAATGACACTTTCACAGAGGAAAGTCCGAGGCCCAGGTTAACAACAACTGCCACCGGTGCTGTTAACTGACAGGGTGCCAGTGGAAATTGGTCTACTGTTGGTTGAAGATCCAGGAGGAGGAGAGGGGGAAAACATGTTAGGAGGGAGAGAAAGAAAAGGAAAGGTAGAAGTGTGGAGGTGAGAGTAGGGACATTAAATGTAGGGACTATGACTGGTAGGACATGGAGAGGGTTGGTGTTACAGAGGAAGATGCAAGAGGTAGGGTGAGATGGAGGCAGATGATCCACTGTGGCAACCCCTAAAGGGAGCTGCCGAAAGGGGAAGAAGAATACTATTGTGGTGATAGACTTATTTCATCTGAAAATGCCAAGGAAAAGCGAGCAAAGCATGTGATCACTAACATGCTAACTACTAGCCACTGGCTAGCTTCTTGCATCTTGATCTTAGTCTTCTGACATACTGACTCAACAGGTGACTGGTATGTAAACTTACTTTTGTACTTGACATATTTAATTTGTTTACATGTGTGTGAAATGACAATAGATGTCTTTATGCTGATTGAGTTGTTTAGCAACAGTTACTGGCTACATTTAGAAGGGACTATTTTTCTCAGCTGCTCAAAATAACTGGTTAAACATACAAATCATATTTTGTCCAGTATTGCTATAATAATAAATTTTGCTTGCCAGAACTGTTGTATAAAAGCAATATAAAAACTTGAGGTTGTTACAGTATCATGAATATGCTAGCTACTGGTGTGATACTCTAATACCATTAGACGTATCACACCCATGGTTACTATATTCATCGATACCATACTCCCTCTCGTGTACTATTGCTTAAATAAGTCAAGTATTAACACATGATGTCTAATTTTGATCGCCACTGTATATCCTTGTTCTTTATTTTCACCACCAGCCATCTTTTAAGTCTTTCACCTTTCTCCCAGAAAAAACAAAAAACACTTCTGTCCATGAACATAATTCAGTTGTATTGTATAAAACATCATGTGTAGCAGTTTTGCAAGACTCCATCACTTTATTTCTCTGCGCTTCAAAATGATTGTTAGCTTAATGTTAATGTTTCTCATTAAAACTATATGCAATATGTTAATAGGACAGAAGTAGTATGCTAGTGGCAAATGAAGTTCATTAGAAAAAATAAAAAAACTGTGTGTGAAGGGATTTTTAAAATCCTTATTCTACCGTATATTATGATGGAAGCATAATAAGCAGTGTTTCATGCCTTTATGCAAATGCCAACTAGCATTTTGCCAAAGTATGGGCATTTTTTTCTTTTATTTAGTCTTATTTCAAGCCATAAACTGTTGTTAAGTAATGTAAGCTATAAACAAATAAATCTGACAGTTCAACAGTCTGATAACGCTTTAATAAGTACAGCTAATAAGCTATGTAGTGTAGCTGTGTTTTTATTGTTCTTGTCTTTTACGGACTTCATGTCTCCACAGTTTGACACTGTGGCTGCGTGGTGTGGCAGAGGGGATGTGTTGTCTCAGTATGTGGTGGAGCGGCTCTCACTGATTACCGTGGCAGAGCTCAGCTGCAGCGTGCTATGAGTGGAGGCGTTGTGTGTCTGAAATGCTCCTTTATGCGACTCCCCAAAAACTAATCATTCCAGCCAAGATTCATAAACTTCACAAGGTGTGTTCAGCAACAGTATACGCTCTCTGTCATTGCGTTTACATAGATAATGTAACACCTGTAACAGTCTCGAGGCTTTGTCTTATGTCTGTTTTTGTGACATTTCTAAAGAAAGATATGTAGCCATTGGGTTCTTTATAATTGAAATGTGTAATAAAAGGATTTTTAAGAAGTATTTTACCTTTTGTGGAAATTAGCATAGCCTTTTTGTAAATCATTTTTATCCCCTGTGGGTTGAAGCCCAGTAGAAGCTCAAAGTAGTTGAAGATCCCTTGAAGACCAAAGGGGGATTATGGTATGGGGTGGTCTGTCCTTCCGTCTGTCCCACTTTTGTGAAATCAACTCTTCCTCCAGTTTTGTTCTGATTATTTTGAAACTTGGTACCAGGATTTGATACACACTGGTGATGTGCATATTGCAATTTGGCTCAGACTGGATGATTTTTGCAGGAGTTATAGGCCCTGACTTATGATGTCCTATTTCACCTATAGACAGTAACTGTCTTGTGAAATCTACTTCTCTTGTCGCAGTTTTATTCCCATTGTTTTGAGACTTGGTACCGGGGTTTGATATACGTACACTGATAATGGACATATTGCAATTTGAATCTGATCAGATGATTTTTGTGGGAATTATAGACCTTGAGGACAAGGTCAGAGGAAAGTTTATCCCATAATCTTGTAAACACAATAACTACTGAAAGAAATGATGTAGGCTTTTCAAATCCATACCATAGTTGCATTTAAGATAAATCTTGGATGGCTTATGTTCTAACTTGACTATGTGTTTGGGGTTAAAAGGTCAAAGTTAAAGTTCTATTTGTACCATTACTACGTATAGAATGAGTGAAGCTATGGTCACCAAACTTGGTACATACAGTACTCGCAAAAAGTTAGGGATATTCAGTTTTCAGGTGAAATTTCAGGATGCACCTAAGATGCACTATAATAACCTTTACAGGTGAACCTAAGTTGACCTTATCTAACCTTTTGAAAGCACTTGTCCAACTGTTCAGTGTTATTGCATAACTTGCTGTTCTCTAACAAGGTGCTTAATGGCAAAATTCACAACAGGTGTTTGATCCATGAATCAACCAAAACATTTTCTTGTTCAGTCACAACTGGTATTTAAACAGTCCTCTTCATCATGCTGTTCACATTTTGACATCATGAGACCAAAACGACACCTAACAATTGATCAACAGTACCTCGCTATTGCGAGGTTTCAAACAGGATGTTCTCAGAGGGAAGTGGCCACTGAGCTTAGAGTGTCACAGAGTGTCATCAACAGGTTGCAACAGAGATACAGAGAGACTGGAAGAGTCACAGAAAGGCATAGAAGTGGATGTCCTTTGGCGACATCCCATGCTGATGACCGCTTCATTGTGGACAGTTCCCCGGCAGAACCGGATGATCAATGCCACTCAACTCCAGGCACATTTAAGGGAGGTAAGAGGCACCCAAGTGTCACGTCAGACCATTCGAAACTGTTTACATTAGCGTGGTCAGCATGCTAGATGACCTGCAAGGGTACCTGACCGCACCACCAGGCACAGGTGTCATTGTCTTGCATGGCCCAGGAAGCATTTACCTTGGACAAAGGACCAGTGAGCCTCAGTGCTGTTCGCTGATGAAAGTCGATTCACGTTGAGCAGAAATAATGGCTGCCAACAACGGCCATTATTGGAGACGTCAAGGAGAGCGCTATGCATCAGTCACTGTTGTCAAGAGACAAGCCTATGGTGGTGTTACAATCTGGACAGATGTGTCTAGTCAATAAAGAACTGCTCTACACCTTGTGAATGGTACATTGACAAGCTGACACTACCTGAATGACATCATTAATCCAGTCATTGTGCCCCTGCATGAACAACACAGACCTAATTTATGTGATGGCCTAATTATTGTGACCAAGATGGTGGCTGCAGCTCGAAAGTGGATAGCACGGTCAGGGCCGGCAGTAACATTATCAGCTTTTAAATCACGTCTGAGGCAAACTTCAACTCATTACCAATGCTTAGCTTCTCTAACGCAGCAGACCTTGGTAACAGCTACCTTTTTAATCTTGTGTATCATTATTTGCTTCCATCGTCATCGCTTTCTGCCTGTTGCAAACAGCAGAGTTATTGCTCCAGCTGTAAGAAGCCAATACCATTCATTTAAAAAGTTCATGGACTATGGGTAGATGAATATACAATTAACAAGTAATGGCCAGAGAACCTCTGCACAAAACTCTCGTCTCCAATTGCTATGCCTTGCAGCAATCCTTTTGCTGCCCGGTGATGTGGAGTTAAATCCTGGACCCAGTGCTAACCTTGCGGGGCTAGCTGTCCCTGTGCAGAAGACGCTCTCCCCATTACCAGTGACGAATGAGAAGGTTTCTGCACCAGCTGTCCTCAATGGGTCCTTACTTGCAGCAGTTGGACGAGTAACTGAGAGGCACCTACCCCTAATATTTACAACATTAACGGGAAAGCTGACTGCATTCATGGTCATTAATGGATACCTGCCAGTAACATCTAGCTTAGCAACAGAAAGACCTTCCACCTGATAAACCAATCCACACAGTGGATTTCGATGTGCTGACGGCTGGTGGCCTGATGACTCAGGGACGTTTTTCCCTTACCAGTGGAAGCTGAGGAATTAGCTGGGTTTATTCCAATTACGGATCTCATTGGGTCCATGCCAAAGGCTAGCAGCCTAGCTGCTGAGAGACACTCTCCTTCTCCAGTGGTAGCTGAGGAATGGGCCGGACTAGTAGCAGTACAAACAACGGATCTCAACAGGTCCACACCAATGGCTATCAGCCTAGCAGCTCAGAGACACTTATCCCTATTAGCGGCAGCCCATGAACTGGCTGGACTAGTATCGGTAACGACAGTGGATCTCAGCAGGTCTGCGCCGATAGCTGGTAGCCTAGCAGCTCAGAGACACTTCTCCCTACCAGCGGCAATCGAGGACTCAACTTCAGCAGTGAACCTCACTGGATTTCGCTGGCAGCTGAGAGATGCTTTTCGACCCCAGCGGTGGCAGAGGAATTAGCTGGACTGGTTCCAGCACCTCCAGCAGATCTCAGCAGGTTTGCGCCGACAGCCAGTGGCCTAGCAGCTCAGAGATGCTTCTTCCAACCAGTAGCAGCCGAGGAATCAGCTAAGTCGTTTCCATCTGTAGATGTCAGCTGGTCCGCGCCGATGGTGAGTGGTCTAGCAATTGAGGGACGCCTCTGTTCCCTGGTGGTGACTGGAGGAGGATCAACTGAGCCAGTTCCGGACCAACAGCGGATCTCAGTGGCTCCACGCTGACGGCTAGCAGCCTAGAAGCTGAGAGATGCTTCTCATTTCCAACGGTGGTTGAAGGCTCGGATGGTCCAGCTCCAACAGCGGATCTTTGCGGGCTCGCGCTGATGGCGGACTGCCTAGTAGCGAAGAGACAATCCCCTCCATCAGCGGCAGTTGGGGGTCTTCTGCACCAGCAAGAACAAGGAGCCCTGTCCTAAAAAGGCACCAGACCACGAACTTCTTTCAAACATTGAATCACGCAAGGTTAGTCTGAGATCAACAATTCCAACCCATGGGATTATTATGTGGCCATATAAATATCAGAAGCATGACCTCCAAAAGAGAACAGCTAGAAATGTTATTAGGAGACTCTAGCATCGACATTTTGGGTTTATCTGAAACATGGCTGTGTAATTTTTCACCTGAAGTAGCATTAGTATTACCCGGATATTCTGTTTTAAGACAAGATAGAAATGGAGGAAGAGGAGGTGTTTTATTACATGTTAAAAACTCATTACAATGAACCCGGCTTTTAGCACCTAGTACAGTAATCTAAAAATTGAACCTGTTAGTGTGACATGGTACATGGCGTTCACTTATATAGCGCTTTTCTTCTCATCTAGGATGACCAAAGCACTTTACAGATCCTGCAATCCACCCATTCACACACACATTCACACACTGATAGTGGCAGAGCTGCCATACACTCATGCGCTAACCAGGCCACCAGTAGCAACTGGGGGTTCAGTGTCTTGCTCAAGGACACTTCAACAAGAGGACAGCAGACAGAGTGGGAATTGAACCTATGACTCTCCGATCAGTAGTTGGTCACACTACACCTGCGCCACTGCCGCCCCAATGATTTCCTGGGGTATCATTATCCCAGGAAATGTCCTTTGTGATTGTTTGTTTATATCACCCACCTTCTGCTAAACCAGATTTTTATGATCAGGTTAAACTCCTGCTACAATATTTTAATTCTAATAAGGAGGTAATCACGATGGGGGATTTTAACATGAACTGGAACAGTAAAAAAGACAACATACACCATGGATCACTGTAATTTTAGTTAGTTAATAAAAAAAACAACCAGAATAACTAATCATTCCAGAACAATAATAGACTTATTATTTACCAGCTGTCCTGAGAGAATTATAAAAACTCATAATCTTTTAATAGGCCTCTCAGATCATAATATAATCTTCTTCACCAGAAAGCTTACAAAATATCGGTTCCAAAATTGTCTCTCTAAACCAGATAACTGGTCAGCTCTCTATGAGTTTGTACCAAAAAATCAGCAGTGGAATCTTACCACAGCTTTTAACAACTATAACTGGACCAATATCATGTCCTGCGATAACGTGAGTTCTTCTTGTGATCGCTTTAACAATTCAATTAGGGAGGTCATGGGACAATTTTTAATCAGAGGAAGGCACCAGAAAAGGAGAGGGAACTCACTACCATGGGCCAATGAAGACTGCAGAAAGCTTATGAGTGAGAGAGATGCCTTATGAAAAAAAGCTTAAAATCTGGTCTTATTATTGATCATCATAACTTCACCTCAGCAAGAAATAAGGTAATACGAACTCTGAGAAAGGCCAAGGCTGACTTTTTTTTTTTTTTTTTAAGACAATTGAAAATGCTCTTGGAAATAGTAAACTGGCATGTGAAAACATAAATAAATTAAATGGACAATCCTTGCAGAAAAAGAACAAACTGGAACTTATAAAAAAATAAACTGGTTAATAGGATAGAATAGAATAGGCATTATTGTCATTGTAGAGCTGTACAGCACAACGAAATTGTGGGTGCTCCACCAGGCTACTGTGCAATAAAGTAAGTGAGAAGAATTTGAAATAAAGCAGTTACAGAACACACAATTAACCATATGACTGAAGTAAAGGTAAAAGTAAAAAATAATAAATATCCCATTGGTATAGACACAGGTACGGTAGTGGCTTCACGGGTGGAACTATGTACATAAGAGTGCGGAGTGCAGAAAACAGAGTAAAATGGCCCAAGGATTATGGAAAATATGTACAGTAGAGATTTCACGGATGGGTCAATATACTGTACATGAAAGTGCGAAATGCAAAGACAGGTGAGTTATAGTGATAATTAAAAAGGTCCTCAGTTCTGTGCATGTGACCGTTCAGAGGGAGGGCCTCTGACTGCAGTTTGGATGGTCCAGGGGAAGAAACTGTTTGTCAGTCTGGAGGTGTGGGACCTGATCGAGCTGAAGCGTCGTCCAGAGGGAAGCAGGTCAAACAGGTGGTGGGCGGGATGTGAGGGGTCTCCTGTGATGGCCTTGATCCTTCCGAGACAGGAGGATCTGGAGATGTCTTCCAGGGAGGGCAGACGGCCGCCGATGAATTTTTTGGGCGGTGTTGATGACCCTCTGCATAACCTTCCTGTTTTCGGCCATGGAGCCGGCGTTCCACACACCCAGACAGTAGGTGAGCTCTCCACTGAGCAGCGATAGAAGGCCAGCAGCAGCTTCTGGTCCAGGTTGTTTCTCCTCAGGACATGGAGGAAGTGCAGCCGCTGCTGGGCTTTCTTCACCAGGACCTTGGTGTTGACAGACCAGGAGAGGTCAGAGGAGATGTGGGAGCCCAGGAATCTGAAGGTGGAGATGGTTTCCACGCGGTCTCCATTTATGTGGAGAGGGGTGTGGTCCTGTCTGTTCTTTCTGAAATCCAATATGAGCCCAGTACGGTTTTACTTGTTTTAAGCAATTTAATCTTACTTTGTTGGCAGGTATTTTATTCTATTTTTAACTACAATTATCTATTGCCTGATATTTTTTACTTATTTTACGTAAAATTATCTGCCAACAGAGTAAGAAAATCTGACTTATCAAATTGCTTAAAACAAGTTCAAACTATCTGAAATGTAAAATTTTCTCACACATAAACTGCACAGCAAGAATAAATATCTTGTCAGACAAAAAGACTAGCATAAACAGCCTTAATTTATTTCATTTTACTTATATTTGACTTTTTACAGTGTAGTTGTGTTTTTAAGCTCACAGTTGCATTATCTCTCAGAGAAACAAAAATGAGGCTGCAGTGCAGGGGTGTCCAGTCGTGTGCCATAGGCACCCAAGACCCTGCAGGCTTTACCTCCAACCAGTGTCTTCAAAGGCAGATTTCACTGAATTTCTTACCACTCATTAGTGATAAGTGAAAACACCTGCTGAAGAGACTGGGTAGAAGGGAAAACCTGCAGGGTCTTGGCCCTCCATGGGTGGGGTGAACTGGGGCTCATGAGCATTTAAAGAGACATGCACTGTAAGGAGTTGCTCTGAGGAAGGCTGCAAAAAATAATTAACAATGACACCACAACAATTAATTAATTAAAGACAATTTGACCAAAGACGGTTCCAAACATTTTATTAAGACCTGTGGGAAGTGTCAACATGTGGAAAACGTGCAGTGAATGGGACCTCTAAGCAAACAGGGAACGTATTACAACAGATCAAGGTAAAACCCCAAAATAAAATAACTTCTAGTGCAACAATCTGACCCATTCATAGACAGCTAGGAGCAAATAATAAAACTGGATTATCATTACCATGAAATGGCCCAGTACCAAAAGAGCTATATTTAAATGCATTTCACAAAACTTATGTTTGGATCAAACTTGAAATCTGTTGCATAAAAATTGATTTTATACAAAGTAATGTTTTCTTACTTTTATTTTCAGAAATGCAAAGAAAGCTCATAAAACTTAATATTTATAGATCTTTCTGTCAAATATGTATATGTTCCATCAGTATGGAAGGTGGGTGCAATAACCCCAATTGTTAAATCCGTGGAAGAGGCTTGCATATCAAATTACCGGCCAATTAGCATATTACCAGCTGTAAGCAAACTTGCAGAAAAATGGGTTGCCCAACGACTTGTTGAACACCTTAATATGGGTGTAGGCTTTCATTCCCATCATTCCACTGAAATGGCCATGTGTGTGTTTAGAAAAGGCTAAACATCTGTTGGATAAGAATACACTTGTGGGGGCTGTATTCCTTGATCTAAGGAAAGCATTTGATACTGTCAATCATGACCTTTTTTTGTCTAGATAAGATAATTTTAATTTCTCAGAACACACTATTCATTGGTTTGAGACTTACTTGTGTAATAGGAAACAATGTGTAACTGTTGGTATAAAATCTTCTACGTTGATGGCTCTGCTGGGGTCCCGCGGAGATCAGTCCTTGGTCCTATTTTATTTTCTCTCTTTATTAATGACCAACCGAATATTTGTCCAAATGTCAAAACTATAATGTATGCAGATGATGTTGTGATTTTTTTGTGAGGATCCAAACATTCGGGAAGCCTCTGGTATCCTTATGCAAGCTTTGTCTGCTATTCAAACCTGGCTAACAGACTCTTGCCTTCTGTTAAACAACAAAAAAACTGTCTGATTGATGTTTAGCAAACAACATCAAGAAATAACCAATTCCAGTGTGTTTTTAAATGGACAGGAACTTTACATTGACAGCAGTTTTAAATACCTTTTGGTCATTCTTGACCCTCAGCTAACTTTTAAAGGACATATCAAAAAACTTTGCGATTCCATAAAATTTCAATTGCAAAACTTTAAACACATCAGAAATAATTTTACAGAAAATGCAGCTAACATGTTCTTATATTCCATGATTTTTTCCCAAATTGGATATTTTTTGACAAGCTGATCATTAGCCAGTGTGACTACCTTAAAACAAATTGAAATTACCTTAAAAAAGCACTGAAATATTTGACAGGAAGCCACTAACATATCATCATTGCAACATACTTGACAAGCATGAACCTCTGAGTTTTGACCATTTTATTTATTTTAAACAGGTCTGCTTAATTTATAAACTTTTGAATGGACTGGGCCCTCCATCCTTAAGTGAATTTATATTCCATGGTACAGCCAATAGTACCTCAACCAGAGTCACAAGAGCTCTATCGTGAGGAGACTAACATTCCCCGTAGACCCACCACCTTTGGTCAGTGTGTCTTATCTGTTAAAGGGGCCAGTTTATGGAACAGTCTACCATTAACTGTAAGAAAGTGCTCAACCTACATTTCTTTTAAAGCTCATTTAAAGAACTGTTTTTTATCAAATCACACGTGCACACATCAGCCGTGCAGTAAATGAAAAGAACTTGGTCACGCCTTCATTTGGACTATCCGCACTATGAAGGTGTAATAATGTTTACTTTTTGTTTCTTTTATCATTTTTAATTTAGTTTTATTATGTACAATGTTGCCGAAGCAAAACTTAAGTTACTTAATTTAAAGTCTTTGTTTTTATCTTGTGTTTTTAATTCACATATCTTGTGAACTTGTTTGAATGATAACTTGCCCTACTGTTTGTGATAATGTGATTACTGTTTCACTGCATTTTTGCTTTGATGTAATTTATTTTTTATTGTACAGGGAACATGTATTCTATGGACAACAGATGGAAATTAGCCTTTGTCTATAATCTGGTGAGTTTATGTTGGTTGTTTATTAATGCTCATTAACTTGCACTGTCCTTTAAAAGTAAAATTAAAATTAATTTCATCTTAGGCTTACAGTCTAATCGGTACCTCACATCTCACTCTGCTCCTGATAGTCCTGCATTGCACAGCGGGTATGATTCATGTGTCTACACGTGCATCTCAATAAATTAGAATGTCTTCGAAAAGTTGATTTATTTCAATAATTCAATTCAAAAAAGAAAATCATATACTATATAGATTCATTACACACAGAATGATATATTTCAGGTGTTTATTTCTTTTAATTTTGATGGTTATGGCTTATAGCTCATGAAAACCCCAAATTCAGTTTCTCAAAAAATTAGAATATTACATAAAATTAATAAAAAAAAATGATTTTTAATAGAAATCTTGGCCGACTGAAAAGTATGTCCATGTACACACCCAATATTTGGTTGGGGCTCCTTTTGCATAATTACTGCATCAATGCAGCATGGCATGGAGGTGATCAGCCTGTGTTACTGCTGAGATTTTATGGAAGCCCAGGTTGCTTTGATACCGGCCTTCAGCTCGTCTGCATTATTGGGTCTGGTGTATTTCATCTTCCTCTTGACAATACACCATAGATTCTCTATGGGATTTAGGTCAGGAGAGTTTGCCGGCTAATCAAGCACAGTCATACCATGGTCGTTAAACCAGATATTTGTACTTTTGGCAGTGTGGGCAGGTGCCATGTCCTGCTGGAAAATGAAATCAGCATCTCCATAAAGCTTGTCAGCAGTGGGAAGCATGAAGTGTTCTAAAATTTCCTGTTTGATGGCTGCACTGACATAGGGCTTGATTAAACACAGTAGAAAACTACCAGCAGATGGCATGGTTCCACAAATCATCATTGACTGTGGAAACTTCACACTGTACCTCAAGCAACTTGGATTCCGCGCCTGTTTACTCTTCCTCCAGATTATGGGACCTTGATTTCCAAGTGACAGGACTTGGCACCTGATTTGGGGAGCCATGCCATCTGCTGGTGTTAGTCCACTGTGTTTTATCAAGTCCAAAGTTAATGCAGCTGTCTACCAGGACATTTTAGAGCACTTCATGCTTCCCTCTGCTGACATCGTTTATGGAGATGCTGATTTCATTTTCCAGCAGGACTTGGCACCTGCCCACACTGCTGCCAAAAGTACCAAAGCCTGGTTTAATGACCATGGTGTCACTATATTTTACTGGCCAGCAAACTCTCCTGACCTAAACTCCATACAGAACCTATGAAGTATCATCAACAGGGAGATGAGAGACACCAGGCTCAACAATGCAGATGAGCTGAAGGCCACTATCAAAGCAACCTGAGTCTTCATAATACCTCAGCAGTAACACAGGCTGATCATCTTCATGCCATGCCACAGTGATGCAGTATTAATTCATGCAAAAGGAGCCCTGACCGAATATTGAGTGTGTGCATGGAAATACTTTTAGTCGGCCAACATTTCTATTAAAAAATATTTCTTTTTAAATTGTTCTTATGTAATATTCTAATTTTTTGAAAGAAATAAACACTTGAAATATATCAATCTGTAATGAATCTATATAAAATATGAATTCCATTTTATGAACTGAATTACTGAAATAAATCAACTTTTTGATGATATTCTAATTTAGTGAGATGCACCTGTATATGGGTCACAATCTCTTCATCTATGATGTAGATAGACTTTTTTTATAGTAGTTTTACGTCCATGGGTAATCCCGTTGTCTGTTATGCTGTGTGTGTTTCTGTCATTTGGTTGTCTACTGTCATGCAGCTGTTACACTGCAATTTTCCAGTTTGGGATCAATAAAGTACATCTATCTATCTATCTATCTATCTATCTATCTATCTATCTATCTATCTATCTATCTATCTATCTATCTATCTATCTTCATGGATGACAATGCTTCAGATCATTGAGGCGCATCTTAGGGAACAGCTGCTGGAGGCTGGGGTACCTCAAATGGAGCGGCCTGCATTTTCTCTAGACCTGAATCCCATAGAAAACCTATGGGATCAGCTGAGTCGCCATGTAGAGGCTCATAACCCAGCACCCCACAACCTCAATGACCTGAGGGCCACCCTTCAAGAATAGTGGAATACCATGCCTCAGCAGACCATAAGTCGACTTGTGAACAGCATGAGACACTGTTGTCAAGCTGTAATTGATGCATAAGGGCACATGACAAGTTACTGAGACATTGACATTTTTTGTTGTGGTATACCCACCACTGTTGTTGGCTTTTGTTTCAATAAATTGTTTGAGATGAGGAAATCACTATTGCATGCTTCTACTTAAATGCGCTAATTTCATGATATAAAATCACAGTAGCGTAAACTTTTTACATTTTCCAAAAATTTCACCCGAAAGCCACATATCCCTAACTTTTTGTGAGTAGTGTAGGTTCACTGTGTCCATACTACAGCAGTGTTGACACTGCCATCCACTTGAGTTGGAATGGTTTTTAAAACAATATTTTTATTGTTATAGTTACCTTTATTGAGCTTGGTGTGGACAGCCCTTAAAACTGCTGAGAGCACAGAGAGAAGTCTTAACAGTCTCACAGTTTGTCCCTTTTAAAGCTTGAGGCTGATGAGGTGCAGGTGGAGTAACTAATGCAACTGGAATGGATCAGGGAGCAATCGGCAGCTACAGTAGAAAGAGTGAGAGTGTGTGTGCTCATACCTGGAATGCTACATTTTCAGTCCTCTCATAGAAATATAACTTTTTCGTTAAATTTGCATATTTTTTATCTCATTTTTAAACTTTTTCTCTAAGTTTGTGACTTTTCAGCCATGATATTAGCAACTTTTTAAAACTTTGTATGTATTAAATATATGTTTTATGTGGTTATTGTTATTGTAATAACTGGTAGGGGTAGACACTAACAATAATTGGTTAAATTTTGAGACAAATTTAGGAAAAGGTCAGGGACTAGTTTACAGATATTGCAACTGTAGCCCTCTGTCATTTTTCTTCATGTCATTATTTCCACAACAACTAGAGGTCACTTATTGTCCAAATATATATACAGGACATATCACCTGCAGATAAAAAAATGCTAATATAGTCTTTTTTTCTGTTGCATAGTCTCAGTTGCTTCTACCATATAAACTGAATGATTACTTTGAAATGTTAAGCTCACTTGGTCACATTTATGACTTTTAACAGCTTTACTTTTTACTACCTCATGTTGGTTTATATTAAGAAAGATTAAACGTATAGTCTTGTTTTTGTAAAAAGGATCACATCAGAGTTTGTGTTTTACACAAGTAATTCTGTGATCGTTAGACTTTACGTGACACAGCTTCACATGAGTTTGACCCCAATTCTTTTTGCCCAAAATGAAATTTGAAGGACTGTCTGGTCTCAGCAAATGAAATGACAGAATGATGGATTCATGTGAGCCAGTCATACCAAGGTGAGACATGGACAAACTGTAGATGCCCTTCCATCCACTCTATTTGTTCAGTCCTCTTGCTGTGTTTCTCAGTCAGATTGTAACCGCCACATTCTTTTTCTGGGTTTTTCTCTTTACTCTCAGTCTGCCCATTTTTCTATTTTTGTCTCTCCTTTATTAATCTTCTCACCGACTGAGCTCAGTGAATCCTGTCTGGGAATCCCTTTAGCTATGTATGCACTCAATATTTGTCATGAATGCCCTTTGGGGCAGGAAGGTGAGACCCATGTGCTGAACTGTGAGTTTGGGCAGTTTATTGAACAAAAAGGCAACAAACAAAGTTCAATACAGTGCACTAAACACAAAATACAAAGGAGGGAGAAAACTTACAGATAATGCACCTAGAGCAGGGCAAGGCTCTGGTGGAGATGAGGAGAGTCCAAACAAGACTGCGGTGAAAAAAAAAATACAGCCCTTGAGTAGGAACAAAAACCATTTGCACAATCGATGACAGGTGTGGGCATCTGAGCGGGCAGGAGAAAGCAAATGAAACATAATTAGGACCAGCTGGGGCCGTGAGAGAGGAGTGAATGACAGCTGACAGGGCAACGCCCACAAGGAGCATCACACCACTGACAGCTGTCAACCAGAAAAAGAACAACAGTGGAGATAAAAAAAAAAAAAAAATATCAACCCAAGCAGAAAAATAAAATATAAATTAATACAAAATAAAGGTGTAACAAAACTAGAACACAAATGGGAAGATGGCAAACAGTACATGAATACAGAAACTCAAAAGGCATAAAATACAACAAAATAAGTAAATATAGTGAAAAGGCCATGAGACCGAGCCTGGCGGAAACCTCCAGCTCTCGGCTCATGACAGAGCCCCCCTCTCAAGGGGTGGATGCCAGACACCCCAGGGTAACATCAAAAGAAAAAGAAGAACCTGTCCCCCCAATAAGAGCACAAGGGAAACAAACCCTGGAGGGGTTTAGGAGGGAAACAAACCCTGCTCAGGACCCACACCATGAGAATCTCAACCACCCTAAGCCTCCTGGACCGAGGGGCTGGACAGTTCTGGCGGGCGACCAGAGTTCCAGACCCACCACATCACAAGATGAAATGGGTCGGGTGGCCTCCCAGAGAACGTGGGCCACCCAGCTCCGTAGCACAGTCCGTTGGGTGGTCTTCCAGAGTTTTTCAACCACCTGAATGGAAGAGGTGGTCCAGGAGGCGGCTACCGGGTGGGAAGGGCAAGTGGTGAGGATGATATGGTAGTCGGGGAAACAATGATGACCTCGGGTGGAGGAGTGAGAACCACGATGACCTCAGACGGATGAAAGGGAACCATGACAGTGCCTGGCACAGGAGGGGGAACCACAACAGTTTCCGGCACAGGAGGGGGACCCACGACAGCGTCTGGCAGAAGAGAGGGGACCCCAGCGGTGTCTGGCAAAGGAAGAGGAACCACAACACCCACGGACTGGCCAGCAGCGCCCTCGTTGGTCCCGGATTGGGACATAGTAGCACCTGCAGTGATCCCAGATGTGGACAATGTCACACCCGCGGAGGTTTCGGGCTGGAGTGGAGCAGTGCCCACGGTGGCTTTGGGCTGGAGCAAAGCTGCACCTGTGTTGGCTCCGGGCTTGAGCAAAGCTGCACCCGTGGTGGCTCCAGGCTGGAGCAAAGCTGCACCTGCAGTAGCTCCGGGCTGGAGCAAAGCTGCACTTGCAGTGGCTCCGGGCTGGAGCAACGCTGCACTCGCAGTGGCTCCGGGCTGGAGCAACACTGCGTCCACGGTGGTCTCAGACTGGGACATAGCTGCACCCTTGGTGGCTTTGAGCTGGAGCACAGCAGCGACCTCTGTGGCTCCTGGCTGGAGCAAGGCTGCACCCGCAGTGGTCCCGGACTGGGACATAGCCGCACCCGCAGTGGGTCCAGACTGGACCAATGCTGCACCCTCGGTGGGCCTGGACTGGACCAAGGCTGCACCCTCGGTGGACCCGGATTGGGCCACGGCTTCACCCTCATTGGATCTGGACTGGGCAAAGGCTTCACCTTCGGAGGCCCTGGGCTTGAATGGAACACCTCTGACGACTTCCACAGAAAAGGAAGCAGCACCCTCGAAGACCTCAGCCGGAGAGGAAGCAGCACCCACAGAGTTCCCGGGCTGGGACATTGTACAGCTTACTGGGTATTATCAGAGCACACAGCTTTACACAAATTCTCACACTGGGTGCTAATTTGTACATTGATCATTTGCACATTGCACATAGTCTCATGCCATCTCACGTTCATATCATCTCTGATATTAAAATACCATTGTCCATTATAGTCATCCAGTGAATTTTCAATTTTCATTCTTCTTGTTTCCTCTAGTTTAATTGCTTTAACTGTCCTAATTGCCTAATTCGTATTTATTAGTATTAGTATTTAGTATTAAGGTGTGTTTATTACTTTTACCAGTATTGATGTGTATCTATTACCTTGGCATCCATTCGGCGAGCAGAGTAAGAATTTCATTGCTCAGGAAATGTTGCATTTCTTAACTGTGCCCATGATAATAAAGCCTTTGACTCTATTTGTGATTATTTCTCTCATGTCCGCCATGTCTGCTTCCTGTTGGTGTGGCTCTTGTTTGGGGCACCAGGTCATGTTTTAACTCACCTGTTTTAGCCTACAGACCTGTGAATATGACTTTGTTGTCAGTCTCTGCCTTAATGTAGCCCCCAACCCATGTAGCTATTTAATTAAAAGGTAATAAACCTGTAATAAAGTTGCAGTACTGTGGCTGGTGCCCTGGGTTCTTTAAATTTAGACTGATATTTTCAGTGCCTCCACTTATTAAGAAATAAATAAATAAAGATGTATATATTTTCCCAATAAGATGGAAAAAACATAATTTACAGCAAGACACAATTTAACTAAATTATATGGAAAGACTTTAAACAAAATGAGTTAAAACAGACACAAAACAGCAATTTTAAAGTCAGTTGAACTGATTTAGTGTAGATTTCAACATTTAAAAAATATTTACAGCAGTTTTATATTGAAATCACTCATTCACACACATCAATCACACACATCAGCCCTATTTTCCTAAAAGTCTCAAAATATTAAAATAAATAAATAAAAAATCCCTCTCACCATTGCAAAACGGAATTGTCTCAAACGGAAATGTTGGAGTAGCTATTCAGTTTTATTGAAGATCAGAAAAAAAAGGATCGGCGGGGAAAAAAACATCACCTGGAATGTTAGCTGAGGAGAACCGTTGGTGGGGAAAACGTTGAGGTAGAGAATGACTGTTTGTGGAGAGTACAGCCGTTGATTGGGAAGGAGCCCATCGTTGAAGAGTCAGAACGCCGGACTCAGCTGCTGGTGTGGAGAAGAGCAGTGGGTGATGACAGAGCTGTTGCTAGGAAAAAGAGATGGGGATCTAGGCACCCTAGACAAGCGGTAAAGTCTGTCTTTGTGAAAAGAAAAATGGTCTGGTCGGAGTCCAAATCGGTCTCATTTATCTCCCTTCCTTTCTGAAAAATAAAAAAAAATACATTTGCCTGTCCAGTCAGCTAATAACTTACTGAATGATAGCTAGAGTCCATTTGTATTTGAACTAGGCTCACTTTAAACATTTCAATGTTAACACAGTCTGCTAACATTACAAACTGACAAGAAAAAAAAGACAAATGTAATATTTCCTATTGCCATTTTGTTATAAAATGAAATTAATTACTCATTAGCAATTAAAAGAATTTACCTGGCTGTCAGCAATCAAGCCTTTCTAATCAGGCTGTAACTCTGCATTATCCCGATGACACAGAAAGACCAAATCACCTTCAGCCTTCTGTGACCAACTGCTGCATCTCCCTGAAGGTGTGTTCACACCAAACGCGAACAGGCAAATTTTTCGTGTGGTATGATTACATTATAAATCAATGTAAACACACCAACAGACATTGTACTGTTATCACTACGTGTTATATACACTGGGGTATGTTAACGCAGATCAACAGCAAGCCAAACTCGTTTTTCACGAGCCAGGAAACCGAGCGTCCTGCTCACTTTATTCAGTCTCC
Organism: Pholidichthys leucotaenia; assembly: GCA_020510985.1. NCBI lineage: Eukaryota > Metazoa > Chordata > Actinopteri > Cichliformes > Pholidichthyidae > Pholidichthys > Pholidichthys leucotaenia. Next base: position 325,111,983 of record CM035840.1, on the reverse strand, counting down.
TTAGACAGCTTACAGTACCTTACAACTGTGGCTCGAAGCTCGTTGAAAAGCCCGAGAGAAACTAAAAAATAAAAACAGAAAATACATACATTAAAATAAGCTAGCGAGCCCCTGGGGGTAAGACTAATTCCTGGAATAAACAGAGAACACAATACACTTAACAAGCTAGCGGGGCCCTGGGATATGACTAATTACTGGAAACAAATCACACTCTAAAAACGATCTCAAGTTCACATTTAACAACTTATAAAACCAACATAACATGCATTAACTTACAGCTATTGCTTCCGGAGGTGCAAAAAAGGGGTTTAACACACAGGAGGAACGTTTCAGATATTCGTGGGCAGGCTATGCACTTCTGCCTTTTTTTTCTCTCTACCGAAGTCCGTTTCTTCTACCCATAAATCATAGTGGCAACTGGCTGCGCTTTCAATATAAAATACAGACAAATTACTACTAACTATACAGAAATCACTTTTAACACAATAACCATTTTTAACGGGAATTACTACAAATGAATTATTACAAAAGGACTATGATATTTTAATATGAACTTATGAACTATTTTTTCTAAGTCTGTAAAACACATACTACTAAGGGCAGAACAGACATGAATAGTAAGATGCAGACAGGCGAAGTTGTCTTTAAAACTTCTGCAGCTGTGTTTAACCTGCTATGGAAATTCCCAAAATAACGTCATGCTTAGGTTTACGTTATCCGACCGAGGGCTCATCTGAAAATGTCGTTTCAAGCCTCCAAAACTTCACAGATGATGAGTGTTTACATTGCTAGCTTGCTAGGATGTCCGTGGCCGGAAACCGTGGGTAAATAACTCCAAAATCCCGATTCAGCTGAAGAGTTTCTGATCGTCCTGTCCCCGGTGAGTGAGTTTCATTTTCTAACTAGTTTACTCTGCAATGGTGATAATTTTACTCTGGTGACAGCAGAATCTCAAAGCTAGCTGCGGACGCGAATGCGCGACTACGCAAATTCACACGTACTTGCGTCTTCCCATTCACTTTGTATGGACTTGCGCTGCCCGTTCACGTTTGGTGTGAACACACCTTGAGACTCCAGCCTTTTAACCCTTTAACTGTCCACATTTTATGGACGGGCCATGCGCCCCCAGTGGCACAGTGCAGCAACTGCACGTGTCAACTTATTGACGTCCCCCGGCTATACTGAGAATTTGTACTAATTTGTATTGATCTGACAGTTTAGAAGGTGGCAGATACACGCCGAAGGAATGATGGCTGACATGGAATATAGCAAAGAAGAAGAAATCCTCATTATTCTTCTTCCTTTTTCTGCTTTGAGTTCACACACCAATGTGGATGCCGCCATGTTTGGTCATCACGGCAGCGATGATGACTAAAACTGCGTGAAACGGGGAAAATAGCCACACAATACAAATGAAATTCAGGTGGGATAATCATAAGAGTTTGTAGATGTGGAAGCGGGTGTAAATTACTAAGTAAACGCGAAACATCGGCCACGATGGACGAAAACGGACCGGTCACGTGGGCGAGCGAGCCCCTCCACCTAGCAACAGGTAAGAGAAATATATGTATTTTGACATTTCATTGATTTTCTGGTTCATACACTTTGAAGATTAGATAAAAACATACCCCTGTAGACAAATCGGCGTAAAAAACAAACAAACAGACAAGCCTTTGTGTAAATGTGTCCACTTTTGACTGAGTTATGTAATTTATATAGTTGCCATGACATTATGCAAATTAGATGCATAAATTTATTCCTATCTGAAACTTTGGATCATATTCTATATCTTTCCAATTGACAGTAAGCCATTATCTCTTGTAACTTTCAAGTTATAGCCTTGGAAATCTGAAGTATTTTATTGACAAAAATTTTTTACCACTCTTGACCACTAGGGACCTTGCGTTGCCCAAGGCGCCACATGGCGCCACTTGATGTTTTTAAAGAAAAAAGAAAAGAAATAAAACATCCATTTTCAACTTCACATTTTAAACTATATTAAACATTTACAAAGATTATATTTACAAAAAAAACACTGTTGTGTCTATAAAAAATTATACACAGAGCTACATTAATATAATGTAGCCTATTATGACAAGTTCCCATAGCTAAATAAAATAATGACCTATCAAACATGAGTTGGAAACTTGAACTTGACAGTTTAATTGCAAGTGTTTGTAGCAACACAATTAAATAATAGATGCTAAAGGGCAGTCTTTTAACCCCCCAAATAAAGTACAAAAACTCAATAAGCAGCCTCTGCTACTCCATAAAAGGCTGTTGTAATTCTGCATGTTCCAAACAATTTAGAGTAATATTCAACTCCATTAAAGTAAAAAAAAAAAAAGAAAATAACAAGCTAGTCCATCCTGTTTGAAACCTTGCTGAGTTGAGAAGTTTAAATGTTTAATTAGGCTTCAGATGAATATTAAAATAACTTCTTCCAGTCCAAAATAAATTTACAAACACTTTATATATCAGTGCAGGAATGTGAGCCTTCACTACACATACAGTGAAATATTTATCAATCTGTTTTAATTTATTTGTGATGATTATGGTTATCTTTTTTTAATTAAATTTCAAATCATGGTATTCTAATTTACCGAGATGCACTAATATTCAGAATGAGGGCTTATTACTGTGACAGTAATAGAAAATACGAAAAAGAGTAAGATTTCCTGTAATTCACTCATTTACTGCAGTTAACATATAGCCAACATAACAGAAGCAGCTCAGCTGTCATCGTCAAAGAGAGATTATTGTCCGACAGCAGACAAACTATTTAAACAGTGTACACTAATCTTAAACCCCAAGCCCAAACCTGTGCTGACGACAAAGTATCCCCTGGTTTCAGCATTACGGAAGCCTGAGCTGATGGTAGAACATTTCCTGGCTCCGTCATCCACACCTCCTCACTCCGCTCCTGCCTCAGCTCCTCACTGCTCATCAGCCCCGGCTGCACGGATGCCTGAGCTGACGGTGAAACATCCCCTGGTTTCGGCGCCTCCCTCTTCACACCCAGCTCCAGCTTTTTCTTTTCCTCGCCACTCTTCCACCTCCGCTGTAGCCCCATGGAGTTTTCCAGCCCCGGAGGGCTCTCCTACATTGGATCCCACGGCAGCTGCACTGCCAGCTCCTATGACGGCTATTATGCCGGTTTCCACGGCAGTTGCAGTGCTGGTTCCTCCATTTTCTACATTGATGCCCTCGCCCACTGCTGCTTCCATGTTGGGGTCCTCAGCTGTAGCTTCAGAAGCGGCAGAGCAGGCCAGGCAACTACCCTTTTCTCTTTTTACACCTATTGGGGAGGGGTCTTGTTTGGTACTAGGCGGGGGTTCGCAGTGGCAGTCACCAATCACTGCTGAGCCTCCGCCACCTGTCTCTGCTGCCATTGTACCTGGAATGGACATGACACCTACCTGTGTTTCTCCTTTCCCATCCAAGGTGCCTGCAACAGGGATGGTGTTGCACGCTTCATCTTCAACTGTCTCTGATGTGCAGACGACAGCGCCAGCTGTCTCCAAGGTGCATGACACCACTCCAGCTGTCGTCGAGCAGCATGCTCTACCTTTATCGTCCGAGCAGCACACTCCACCTTTTTCTTCCGAGCAGCACGCTCCACCTGGTTCATCCAAACAGTATGCTCCACTTGGTTCATCCGGGCTGCACCCTCCACCTGGTTGGTCCAAGCAGCCCGCCACGGACTGAGGTCACCGCTCTTCAGCCTTCACTGTCTGAGGTTGCTGCTCTTCAGCCTTCGCCGTCTGAGGTCAGCGCTCCCAAGCCACTGGCTCCTGAGCTCAAGACTCCTCTGCTGCTGTCCCCTGACCTGAAAGCTCCTGCAGCACCATGTTTTTCTGTCTGGTGGTCTACGGACTCTAGAAGGCCACCAGACACGCCGTGTTTGTTGGTTTGGAGGGCCATGAACTCTGGGTGGCCTCCTGATCCACTCTGCTCTTTGGCTGGGGGGTCCTTGGACGCCAGTTGGCCTCCCCACCCACCCTGTTCTCTTGTTTGAGGATTGTTGGGACTCTGGTCGGCCCCCTGACATGCCGTTCTTCCCCAGGTAATGGTCTCTGGACTCCGGTTGACCACCCAATGGACTGTTTTGGTTTGTTTTGTGTGCGCTTTTTCCCTTCAGATTTTTGTCCCCCTCCCCTTCTTCCTCGCCTGTTGTTTTTGTTTTGTCTGTTCTAGGGGTGTCTGGAATTCATTCTTTTTTTTTGGGGGGGGGGGGGGGGGGGGCTCTGTCATGATCTAGGCACCATGCCCATGCTTTAAGTTCATTTTTTGATGTCATTGTGTTCCCCCAGATCATTATTTGCATTATTTGCCCTTGTTTTGTCCTTTGTCTGGTTTAGGGTTTTGTGTGTATATTGGTTTACCTATTGTTCTCAGTTCCTCATGTTTTCTGCGCCTGTAGCCTCTCTCCCTCATGTGCTCCTGTTTAGCCCCTGATTGTTCACCCAGCTGTCCTGCGTCTGTGATTATTAGTCTTCCTATATATTTCCGTTTGTACTTGTGCTTTGTCTGGTGACATCGTCACTGATTCATCGTCCTTCTTTCTTGTCTGTAATCCTGCTCAGCTTGCTCCGGTAATTTATTTTTGTTTGCAGCCCCTGAGCTGTCATTTGTTTTCCTTCAGTTCTCTTAATAAATATGATTGCATCTGAAGTCCTGCCTGCGCTCTTGGGTCCTATGTTATAATTTACATCTGCCGTTGGCAGATACATGACAATGATATCAATCACTCTGTCAGCATGGAAATAAGAGAGTGTGTGAAGTCATTTTTTAAAATAAAAATGCATATTGCCATATGATGTGGGCGTGAGCTGCAGCTCAGAGCTCAAAAATGAATATCTAGCTCATTATACTCAGGCAGTGATGGGCATAAAAGTCTTATGTATACGATATGAGTAATGATATCTCTTTTGCTGACTAATATGGCATCAGAGAGGATAGTGGTGCCAATCGTTCATTTATATACTCGCACACATTTAGACTTCATTTCTACATTTGTGAAAACTTCCTCCATGGATCGCCACTTTATCATGGTGGAGGGGTCTGCATGCCCTCGTGCTCCTAGGAGCTATGTTGTCAGGAGCAGCTTGCCCCTGGTAGGGTCTCCAATGGCAAACAGGTCCTGGGTGAAGGGCCAGACCAAGAGCGGTCCAGCGGTCGCTCATGAAAGTTACATGAAGTTACAACAAGGACCCAGTGTACCCAAAGAAGCTATATGGGTCCACGCTTCAGTAGGCTCACCACCTGCAGGAAGGATCATGGGGATTATGATGCTGTGTGAACCAGGCGGCAGTCTGTCTGCTCTGCTTGGACTGCTTCCCCCGTGACCCAGACCTATGGATAAATGGTAGATGATGGATGGATGGATGGATGGATGGAAGGAAGACTTTAAAAATTGAATTTCACAAGCAAATTGGTTACTTTATATACTGTAAAACCATCTTAATAAAAGAAGTAACTGTAAGTTAATTCTTCAAAAAAATGGAGTAAATCAAAATGGGAAACCACAAAGATCACGGCTCACAGACAGAAAAGACTGGTTGAAAATGATCTTTGTGAAGTGTGTCAGGGTGGCACAATGTTGTAAAAGATGGAGGAACATGACACCCAAGCTTGTGAATGGAGATGGCACCTGAAGAAGAAGAAAAAATGCCATATTGTAAGAGTTTGTTCATCTTTTGTTTGGTAAGGCATTAAAACCATATCAGATGTCTCACTTAAAATCTGCTGTTGCTCCCCAACAAAGCTGCACCCAATTCACTTTGATTAGACAAAAGAGACAGAGGTTATAATGAGTGATAATGTGAGATAATGAGGTAGAGATAATTTCCACGTCAATTCCTTTCATTCCTATAGGTTGGCAGACATTCAGGAATTCAACCTGTTCCAGTAGGTTCTAGGTTGAAGGTGGAGATGTAGCTGTGTGGTGGATAAAATGTTAACATTAGCTCAGTCCCCAACTTCATTAGACTTGGACCCAGGTGTAACCCATTTCAAAATTTTCCCTGTCGCATTATAGGGGCGAAGCCCGCATCAGGATAAAGCCAATGAATGATTGATAATTGGAGAGGAAATGGGCTATATAGAAATAGAAGTGGATGTACTGTAATTGAATGAAGCTAAGTCCAAATTAGTTTGCCTGAAAACCTGTTTTCTCTGTCTGTCTGTCTGTCTGTCTGTCTCTCTCTCTCTCTCTCTCTCTCTCTCTCTCTCTCTCTCTCTCTCTGTGTGTGTGTGTGAGAGAGACATCGAGCTGCCAAAAATCCCACCATGTGCTTCTGGGAGAAATTATTATGAAGACAATTAGCCACAAATGACTTTCAGAGCTTTTTTCCCCCGTATTAACACAGTCTGCTGTCTGATGCCTCACACTGTGCTGTCACTAATTCAACTTTGAATTCACAAGGAATTGGAGAGTGAATCTGGGGGGAAAAGAGAGCTGCTGTGTGTTGACGAGCTCAGGATTATGAATGAAACTGCAGTTGAAGTAATGAGGGGTTGCTCACATGGGGATCATGCTTTTAAAGATGCATTAGTGAACTTGTGACCTTTACCTTTTGAGAACAAATATTTATAGAACCCAGGCACTGAGTGCCATGTAGTGGCAAATATGATGGTGAAACAGCTTTGCACAGCTGGATGAGCAGACTATACAGTATAGCTTGAGATAAATTCTAAAAACTGCTTTAGAGAGGCTGTGACATAATTCAACCAAGACATCATTAGAAAGAAGAACTACTGTGTTTTTATTCTGTGTAGACAAAAAAAAATCAATATTTTTTTTTTCCATATACTACCATAAATTACATCGTGATGCAGCAGATTGTGATGTTCGTTTGTCGAAATTGGGTCAAACGGCGCCGCCATATTGCGACGTCATGAGAGGAACCCAATATGTAAACAACCATGGCTGAGTACACTGAAGCGGAGGAAGTTGTGGGCGATTTCAGCGAAGATTTGAGCGATTTGTTGATAGTTTTTGAGGAAGAAGCAGGATCGAGTGATGAAGAAGAGCGAGTTGGTTCTAACGAAGGACTGCAACCCTATTTATCTGAACCATATCGTTCAGGAAGTGACGATGACTCGTACGTTTCAGAGGATGAAGGGTCCGATGGCAAAGGGTTAGAGATGGACATCGGTCGCCTCCAAAACACTGAATGATAATATACAGATAGATCTAAAAGAACTGGATGTGCAACTTTGATCATGTAGCTTTGCTATGTTGTAAATCGAAGTGGCGAGACGGCCGAGAGCCGGTCTCCTTCATTTCAGTGGCTATTCTCTTTTACCCCTAATTTGGTTAAAAAAAATTCACGAAAAGGCCCGCAATTCTTTTTTTTTTTATTCAATAGTAGAAAAGGGTTAGTTCTACTAATCAATAATTACATGTTTTTGTTTGTTTTGCTGAATAGCAACTGACATATCTAAAATCCCTTTGTTTCTTGTGCCTTCTCGGATTCTAACTTGTACCCGAACCCTTCTTCCACTGGTTCGGGCTTCTGTGCTTTGAGTATTCTAAAAATTAAAAATAAAAAAAATTATACGTAACAAGCATGCATTTATGTAATTATATTTTTCCACATAAGGCGATCGTTATTTAATCGTTTAGTTTAAAGAAATTTTGGCTTCACTTTGTTTTTTTATTTCCCCGATCGGGTGTTCGGGGAAGTTAAAAAAAAAATGCTCAGATATTCAGTTTCGGTAGGCAATGAGATTTGTAAAAATGAAAAGTGCAAAAAGTAATATAACGTTTTTTAACACAAAGTCGTTCCATTTGGAGTAAAGTCAACACTTGGCTTCAAAATTCATAGGGGAGGATTTTACTTTCGGCGGAAAAAATAAAATAAAATCAAGTGTACTAATTTTTTTTCTCTTGGCTGGGAAATTCTGGTCACATTGGCACGTTTGTAAAGAAAACTATTAGATAACAATCACCTAATTATTAAAAGTCTTGAATCTTATGTTTATGCGACATTATTTATGGGTCTTTACCTTCATAATGTGCAGATATGTAGGTTGAAAAATGTTGCTTGAAGATAAGCCTGCTTCTTCATGTTCCTCTTGAAGTTCTTCACTAGTGATCGTCGCTTTTGCCTTTTTTGTCAGCAGTTCTGAGCCTTCTTAAATGAAATAATTAATTGCAATATTACACACTCTTAAGCAGGGACAAAAGCCCAAAATATTTCACCTAGAAAACAAACTCATTTATATATATGTGTGTGTGTGTGTGTGTGTGTGTGTGTGTGTGTGTGTGTGCGTGTGTGTGTGGGTGGGTGGGTGGGTGGGTGGGTGTGTGGGTTTACAGGTTAAAGAAATAACGATACTAATGACAAAACTACAGATAAAATATCCATAGTGTGTTTCTTGTTTTGAGATTGTAACTAAACCCCCCAGTTGTTTTGCAGGTCTGATGTGTCCACACACCTCTATCACACCCTAAAACATGAACAAAGGGACTTACTCTTTTCCGGGCGAGTTTTGACACTGTTGCTTCTCTGCGCTGTTTTGATAGGTTGATATCGTCTTGAGCTATGGGTTTTCATTTAAAAACCGTAGGTATGGCAGTCGGTTTTAGAACTCGTTTGTAACAAACTTTCATGCCTAAAGATTCCTGTATAGCAGGCGCCTCCTCAAAACTGTCTGCAGTGAAATGATCACTAGAGAGTACAGAAGATGGTGTTGGATGCCATTTGTCCCTTGTTCTCTGTACTTTGCTTCACTCATTTTTTCAGAAGCTCAGGATCTTTTGGGAATGAGAACAGGCTTATACGTTCCCTGGAGCAATTAGAACACCCAGCCACCACGCAATGTTTCAGCATTTCTTCGCTGATACAGAAGCTAAACAGCTTGTTTCCACTGATATCACATGGATCAGCTGAGAAGAAACTCACCTCATGACGTCATATCCGGAAACGAGGCGAGTCTCCGGATATCGCGTTACTGCAACACGCCACTAAATTTGAATTCACTTAGAAATATTTTTCCACTTATTTAGCGTTCTAAGTCAACAGAACCAGCAATGTGGACGATTGAAGGTAAATTCATACTGAATATTGATCCATACTTCCTACATCGTGTCACGGACACTTTAAAACTATGACTGAGCCTTGTGACTCTGTGCATTACTTTTTCAGCATGACCAAACAGGAAGTATTAAGTTTTATGAGCTTTCTTTGCATTTCTGAAAATAAAAGTAAGAAAACATTACTTTGTATAAAATCAATTTTTAAGCAACAGATGGTGAGTTCAAGTTTGATCCAAACATAAGTTTTGTGAAATGCATTTAAATATAGCTCTTTTGGTACTGGGCCATTTCATGGTAATGATAATCCAGTTTTATCATTTGCTCCTAGCTGTCTATGAATGGGTCAGATTGTTGCACTAGAAGTTTTTTTATTTTGGGGTTTTTACCTTGATCTGTTGTAATATGTTCCCGGTTTACTTAGAGGTCCCATTCACTGCACGTTTTCCACATGTTGACACTTCCCACAGGTCTTAAGAAAATGTTTGGAACCGTCTTTGGTCAAATTGTCTTTAATTAATTGTTGTGGCATCATTGTTCATTATTTTTTGCAGCCTTCCTCAGAGCAACTCCTTACAGTGCATGTCTCTTTAAATGCTCATGAGCCCCAGTTCACCCCACCCATGGATGGCCAAGATCCTGCAGGTTTTCCCTTCTACCCAGTCTCTTCAGCAGGTGTTTTCACTTATCAGTAATGAGTGGGAAGAAATTCAGTGAAATCTGCCTTTGAAGACACTGGTTGGAGGTAAAGCCTGCAGGGTCTTGGCCCCCTATGGCACATGATTGGACACCCCTGCACTATGGCGTCATTTTTGTTTCTCTGAAAGGTAATGCAACTGTGAGCTCGAAAACACAACTACACTTCAAAAAGTCAAATATAAGTAAAATGAAATAAATTAAGGCTGTTTATGCTTATCTTTTTGTCTGACAAGATATTTATTCTTGCTGTGCAGTTTATTGTGTGAGAAAATTTTACATTTCAGATAGTTTGAACTTGTTTTAAGCAATTTGATAAGTCAGATTTTCTTACTCTGTTGGCAGATAATTTTACTTAAAATAAGTAAAAAATATCTGGCAATAGATAATTGTAGTTAAGTACATATTGTAGTTATGTACATTGTTTCATCCATGAAGCCACTACCATACCTGTGTATATTTCCATAATCCTGGGCCATTTTTATTTCAGTCATGTGTTTAATCGCATGTTCTGTAACTGTGTTTTATCAAATCCTTCTCACTTACTTTATTGTGCAGTAGCCTGGTGGAGCACCCACAATTTCGTTGTGCTGTACAACTGTACAATGATGACAATAAAGCATGCTCTATTCTATTCTAATCTAAAAACTTTCCTAAAGCAAGTAAGATAGATAGATAGATAGATAGATAGATAGATAGATGTACTTTATTGATCTTGTCTTGTTAAAATTTTTATCTTGGAGAAAAACAAACATAAAGCCTAGATTTAAGATATTTTATCTTACTGAGATTTCCCTTTTTACAGTGTGACAGATACTGCCTTCAGCATTAAGTTGCATCAGTGAAGTATTCCTGATTCAAACAATGCACAACAGCAGCAATCAAAAACCTCCACAGGTGGAATGGAAAGCACTGCAAATAGCATATCTTACCTTTTTAGAAGTGGCTTTTTTCTGTCCTTCTTTAAAGAAAAATCCTTCATTATGTCCTTTAAGTCCAACTCACAAATATTGTCATACTCTATGGATGCATGCTTGATCCAGTCTACTTTTTACCAAGTTCGGAGTCCACTGTCCCATGCACAGCTGTCTGATGTAAGCAATCATGGCGTTGCTTCTCCCTTCTCCTCCAGGTGAGCGCTTTAACAGCCCGCCTGTCTCCTTGGTGCAGTAATTAGCAGCCTTCTCTACTCGAATCTCCAGCTTAGAAAAATCCTCTATGCTTCTGGATTTTTTTGAGCAATTTGTTTTCCCTAAGCTCTTTTCCTCTCAATAATTTTATGAGCACCACTTTAAACTTTTTTCCTGGTATTTTGACCTAGCTAATTACTTCTTACCTCTCACTGGTGCTTGCTTAGTCACATGTCATAACAATTCCTCTGATAGGCTATTGTTACTGGTACCCATGTGGGGCACTTGTAAATTAGGCCAATCAGCAGTCACACATGAATATCAAGTGATGGACATAGAATTTGACCAATTAACAACAATGTGATCTTTTTCATTGGCTCATGATAGGCCCCTGGTCTTCGTACGCCCTGGGCTTCAGCCCAGCCCAGCCCGTTCATTAAGGTGGCCTTGGGGACCATGGGTTCTTAAGGGTTAAAGAAAACAAGCTGAGTAGCATCCGAAAGTTGAAAACTGTATTGTTATATTGAGTTTACTCACTATGCTTGAATTCATTATATAATGAGTAGGGAGGGAGTGAGTGAACATTTCAAACACAGCACAGCTCTGACTGCCTAGCCAAACTAACACTAACTGTTCATCCACCATCACGGTGAAGATGTAACAAAATCAGCCAGAATGACACAAGATATGCATTGCCTCGCCAAAAAAAAGTCACCACCTTTGGGAAAAAAAGACTTCATTTTGCTAGGGAGCATAAAGATTGCACTCTGGAGCAATGGAAGAAGGTCATGTGGTCTGATGAGTGCAGATTTACCCTCTTCCAGAGTGATGGGCACATCCGGGTAAGAAGAGAGGCAGATGAAGAGATGCATCCATCATGCCTAGTGCCTACCGTGCAAGCCTGTGGGGGCAGTGCTATGATCTGGGTTTGCTGCAGTTGGTCAGGTCTAGGTTCAGCAACATTATGTGCCCAAAGAATGAGGTCAGCTGACTACCTGAATATACTAAATGACCAGGCTATTCCATCAATGGTGATTCATGCCGTAATCAAAGCTAAAGGTGGTCCAATGAAATATTAGAGTGTGTGACTTATTTTTTGGTCAGGCAGTGCATTAACAACGGTAGCTTAGTGAACCAGTTGGGAACATGGATATCTACTGGAATGGTGACTGGAATTCAAAGGAAACATCAACATAAACTGTGCTTGATAAGCTAACTTCATGGTAGCACTGTTTGCTCTGGCACTAACACCTTGGGCTCAGAAACTCTGGTCAGGGACTGAACCTTTAATGTTAGACTTTATTTTGAAAGCAAATTACCTGAGATAAGCAGCAGGCAATGGTCACTATAATTGAGGAAAAAATCTTCAGAGACTTTTGGTTCTCAAATCAAGTCTTTGGAAGTACCTACATAAATTACCATGGCACCCTCTTATTCAAATATAAGTACAAATCTGGTAAGGTTAAGTAGAAGAAGAAAAATCTGCTTTGCTTCTCAACTGTGTCTATATGCGGTACAAACATTAGGAAGGATAAATCAGATGCTAGAAATCTGGGACATTTTGACTTTTCGCTTTAAGCACCATTTTTCTTTTCTGGTCCATGTGAAATTCAATGCATCAAGGAAAATGCAGCAAAATCAACTTACAGCTCCAGTGAACAGGACACAGTGACGTTATCCACATCTACAGATGACCTCGCTCACTGAAAGTCCCAGACCTTGGCGACTACATGCTGAGCGGGGATTTCACTCAGATGCTCACAGCTATGTTTGTGGGTCTTTTCTATTCTGATCTCTCTCTGGTGTATATATTTACTGCCACAGTGGTTAGTGGGCACTTATTGTCCTTCTCTGCCTACGCCATTGGTCACACATCATTAACTGCAGCATCCAGGAAGACGGGGGGGGTCATTGCATTATGTTCAGGCAAGCATCTCATGAGTCCAGATGAGTTTATAGCTCTGAGATGGGCTCAGCTGTTCCTGTTACAATTGACAATTGTGCAGAAAAACAGACTCCATTACTATTAAGAAGAAGATCTTCATTTCACTATTAAGAAGGAATTTATATTGCTGAAGTGCACTTGAAAGGTTTTTTTTATTATTATTGTAATGGAAGTTTTAGTAGCTTTTGGCAAGATTTGTTTTTATGGTGAAACATAATAACTTGTATAAAAAACATCTATATAAGAGGCTAAGAGACTGGGCCTCATGTGCACTTTCAGGAGGTTAAATGTTATCAATACAGGCAAATATTTTTGTCTCTGCAACTGTGTTGTTGAAGAATTTCTTTTGTCAGAGCAAGTCGGATTTAGGGCATGTCCAACAAGCAATTCGCAAATGTTTCGTTTCACTGTGGGGGAACAATAAACACATTTTCTCAAGAGTAAATGTTGAGGGTGGCACTATAAGTATTATTGTAGTAAGGGCTGTTTATAACTTTTTGAGGGCCCTATGCAAGATTATGTTTTGGGGGGGACCTATTTTTGGAATTAGGAAGAGTTCAGACCCTTAAAACTGTAAACACACACACACACACACACACACACACACACACACAGCGAGCAGGGAAAATAAGTATTGAACACATCGATATTTTTCTCATCAAACATATTTCTGATGGAGCCATTGACCTGAGATTTTCACCAGATATCAGTAACAACCCAAGTAATCCATACATAGAAAGAAATCAAGGCAACTGTGTTCACAAAACAAGTTATATTTAATAAAGTGGAATGCCACAGGGAATAAGTATTGAACATGCTTTGTGAAATTCATTTAATATGTAGTAGAAAAGCCTTTGTTGGTAATAACAGCTTCCAAACACCTCCTGTATGGAGAAACTAGGCACAGGTATTGCTCAGGAGTGATTTTAGCCCATTATTCCACGCAAACTTCAAATCTTGAAGGTTCCTTGGGTGTCTTCTATGAAATCTGATCTTCAGTTGGATTCAGGTCAGGTGACTGACTGGGCCATTCTAGCAGCTTTATTTTCCTTCTCTGGAACCAGTTGAGAGTTTCCTTGGCTGTGTGTTTGGGATCATTGTCTTGCTGAAATGTTTCATCTTCAGCATCTTGGCAGAAACAGATTCTTATCAAGGATGTCTCTGTACATTTGTCCATTCATCTTTCCTTCAATTATATGAAGTCTGCCTGTACCATGAGCTGAAAAACACCCCCACACCATGATGCTCCCACCTTCAAACTTCACTGTTGGTGTGGTGTTTTTGGGCTGATGTGCAGTGCCATTTCTCCTCCAAACATGCTGTGTTGTGGCATCCAAAAAGTTCAGTTCTCATCTGACCATACTATATTCTCCTAGTATTTTACAGGTTTACCCAAATGTACAGCAAACTTTAAATGAGCTTCAACATGCTTTTTCTTCAGCAATGGAGTTTTGTGAGGTGAGTGGGCATAGAGCCCATATCGGTTGAGTGCATTACTTACTGTTTGCTTTGAAGCAACAGTACCTGCTAACTCCAGGTCTTTCTGGAGCTCTCCACAAGTGGTCTTTGGCTCTTCGATAACTCTTCTGATAATTCTTTTGACTCCTTTGTCAGAAATCTTGTGAGGAGCTCCTGGTTGTGGCCGGTTTATGGTAAAATGTTATTTCCACTTCTGAATGATGGCTCCAGCAGTGCCCACTGGAACAGTCAACAGTTTAGAAATGCACCTGTGACCAATGCCATCATTATGTTTTGCAAGAATAGGGTTGCAAAGGTCCAGAGAGAGCTCTTTGCTTCTACTCATCATGAGTTCTTTGTGGTGTGACAATCTGATATTCACAGACCTTTTTAAAGGCTATCAGTTAGGACTTAACCAGCTGAAATTAAATTGCACTGATGGAGGAATGGATGGCTTCCTAAATTCTGATGATTTCAGCTGGTTTCTTGGCTTCCTGTGCCTTTTTGTACCTCTTTTTCTTCATGTGTTCAATACTTATTCCCTCTGTCATTCCAATTTATTAGATACAACTTGTTTTCTGAACACAGTTACCTTGATTTCTTTGTGTGTATGGATGACTTGGGTTGTTACTGATATCTGGTGAAAATCTCAGGTCAATTGCTCAATCAGAAATATGTCCACTATGAACTTTTCAGCCACCCCTCATATGTGTATACAGTGGTACCTCTACTTACGAACGTCTCTACATACGGAATTTTCAGGTTACGAGACGCCTCAACGGGAAAATATTGCCTCTAGTTACGAACGAAATTTCAGGATATGAAAGGCAAAAAAGTACGCGCTCCTCGCAGCTTCCGTAGTTTACCGAACGTAAACATACCTGTAGCTGCTCTGCCATTGGCTATCGCCTAGCATCTTCCTGGTATCCCATTGGCCACAAAGTTTTTTTTTTTTTTT
The DNA here is from genome assembly GCA_020510985.1 of Pholidichthys leucotaenia. Taxonomy (NCBI): domain Eukaryota; kingdom Metazoa; phylum Chordata; class Actinopteri; order Cichliformes; family Pholidichthyidae; genus Pholidichthys; species Pholidichthys leucotaenia. Next base: position 325,096,753 of record CM035840.1, on the reverse strand, counting down.
TTTTCCAAAACTTTATGCGTTTGGTTGATCTCGCCAAAGAATATGGCCGTAATACATCAACGATCAGCACGGTATTAAAACAAAACGAAGCACTTACAAGCCGACAAAAGCAAACGTCCTTGGATCAGAACATGAACCAAAGAAGGCTTTGGTTCATGTGACGACGTCGACGACGATAGCAGTTAAAGGGTAAATGAACATAATTTTTATTATTCTTTCTCTTTTATTATTCTCTTTTATTATTCTTTCTCTCATTTTAAACTCTCATTTTATGTTTATTGTGCAGTAATCTAATTGTAACATGTATTTGTTACATGTTTTGATGCGTTTTTACGATTTATAAAAAATTTATGCCCGAATTTTGGGGGCTTGGAACGGATTACGGCATTTACATGTAAAACGCGCCTCTACTTATGAATTTTTCACGTTACGAGAATTCTTCCGGAACAAATTAAATTCGTAAGTAGAGGTACCACTGTATATAGTTCCACTCAACAGAAACACTAAAAATAAATTTAGGTCATTGTCTGGACAAATAGAAAAAAAATTAAAACCAGTACACAGAAGAAAAAAAATTACCAGCATCCATGTGAATGCTGCAAATTTATGAGAAAAAAATGAAAATTTTCAAAAACAAAAGTTTCATTTTTGAGAAACAAAGTTGCAAATCTGCAAGAGAAAAGAAACTAGTTTGTGAATAAAAAAAATAAGTTTATTAGAAAAAGTTGCAAAACATGTCAAAACATATTTTTTGGGGTTTATGCTTACCAATGATGCTTCAAATGCATTTTATTCAGTTATGTAACATGATATAAAAAAAGTTTTATGATGTTTTTTTTTTTGTTTTGTTTTTTTTTTTTTTTGTTACTTATTTGTACCCGTAGGTAGACTTGGTTTGCAGTCTGGTGACAAGCCACTGGCTGCTGGTCGCTGCGTGCGCGAGCGCCCTAAACCTACATGTTTTTGGTGTGCGGGAGGAAACCGGAGAAATCCCGGAGTAAACCCGCGCAACACGGGGAGAACATGCAAACTCCATACAGCTCACTGTTGGTCGGGGGCTGGGATCGAACCCACGATCTCATGATCCCCGCGATCCCCCGGCCGAGGGTAAAACTGTGCTACCACAGTGCTAAACCACTGCGCCACCGTGCCACCGTTCGGGGGTGGCATTCCCTATCTTTACTAGGTTTTTTTGTGTGTGTGTGTGGGGGGGGGGGTGACATGGTTCAGAACAATTTCTAAAATCATGCATTAATCTCTAATTAATTAACTAATTAATCTTTTACCCTTTCACTAATATGTTTCTTTAACAGTTCCATTTAATTTTGCATCCAGTTCATTAATTTATTCATATTTGCAGTATATCAAGCTGTATACTAAAACAATACATTTAACAAACTTCCTAACTTTTCTTCAACAACTGCAAAATTCTGGCTCACTCCTAAGTGTCGTGTGTAACCCTGGATAACTGATACCTGTGGTCGGTCAATAAGAGAACTACTGCCTATTCAGTCCATTAACTTGTGCAGAGGATGACTGAGGCTGCACCTGCCCGCTCCTACAGATCAGTTACCGACTCTGGGTGCCTTTGAAATCAAGGTTTTTCCAAGTTTATATAGAAAGGCTTTTAATCCATACGGTATAACACCATGAATTACATGCTGTATATACGTATGTCACTGTTGTATTTCTGAGCTGCGATTGATCAACGAGAGGCAAGAAGGTTCACATGAAAGACCCAAAAGTCATACATAAGTGTTAATGCCATGGCCATACCGAAAATTACATTTTTCCCATTTCAAGTTTTGGAAAGAGACTAAACTGTCTAAATGACTAACCCATTGGATTCCATAAAAAATACCCATAAATAATAGTATACATATAGGTAATAATGATAATAATAATAATAATAATAATAATAATAATAATAATAATAATAATAATAATAATAATAATAATAATTATAACAACAATAATAATAATAATAATAATAACTAGAAAAGCACTCGGAGAGCGCAGACCTCCGCCAAGCGGCACAGTTCCCCCCATACAGTGTTTGTGTGTACGTTTTCAGATTCCCTGAGCATGAAAAGATATGACTAGCAATTGGATTCACAATGATTATTTGTTTATTTGACATGGACAGTGCAATAAACAGACAATTAATGAATGACAATCAATGTGATAGTGACAGGATTAGTGGTTCAGTAGTGTAAAACGGGGCTATAAGGGACGGCGGGTTAAAAAGGGACACTTTTCTGGGAAATGTTATAAATGTAATTCTGCTTTTTTTATTTTGAGCAGGACGCTGAGTTGTGTTGTTATTGTCAAATATCCATGAATCCTTCATCAAATCTAGGCGGAAGCAAAATTAAAAAAGCAGAATTACATTTAGAAAAGTGTCCCATATTACCCCGCCGTCCCTTATGGCCCCGTTTTACGGTTGTAAAAGCATTGCCTCCTTGGCGGAGGTAATAAACTGAAGTGTTGGTGTGTCCATCTCCTCCACTGACGGATGCAGATTGGTTAGACAGGTTGCCGTGGGTTTTATATTATATTGGGGTTGCGCTCCGCAACAAAACAGAATTTAGAATCTTCCCCGGCAGAGAGGTCGTTTTTACGCAGCGCCTATAGCTGGGCGGGGAATTTGTGGCAAATAATCGGGCGGCGGACAGGTGGCCGTGTCAGGTTTTGCAGCGTGGCGCAAAAACAGGCACGCTGGCGGGCCCAGGCCAGCAGTGTTTTCCGCGTGCTTTTGTGCCTAAAACGTTGAAGAATGCGGAGTTTGTGTTGGTCAGACACGACGACCAGCGCAATGTGCGCAGCGCCTATGGCTGGCACAGGCACGCTGGCGGGCCAAGGCCACCAGTGTTTTTCGCATGCTTTTGTGGCTAAAACGTTGAAGAAGGCGGAGTTTGTGTTGGTCAGACACGACGCCCAGCGCCCTCCATTGCGCCTGCGCACATGTTGAAAATGGCCGTATGTCACAGTGTGGAAAAATGCTTTAAAAAATTCCTGTATGCAGACGGTGATGCGGATCATCCCCAAAATTTAATCAGTTCTTCCTTGTACCATTTCCAACAACGCCTGAAAGTTTCATTGAAATCCGTCCAAAAGTTTTTGAGTTATCTTGCTAACCAACAGACAAACAGACAGACAAACAGACAAACACACAGACAAACACACAGACAAACCCCGGCAAAAACATTACCTCCTCCTGGCCTTTCGGCCTGGCGGAGGTAATAATAATAATACACAGTGCACCAATATCAGTGTACTTGGTGACTAAGATCCTCTTCTTCTACTGAAGTTAAACATGACTCACCAACTGAATTGGGCATCCTTCCTGCCTTTGCATTTCAAAATATGAATTAAAGTTGCGGTCGGTTTGCCATGTAGCCCGTTCACCCTGATGTCGATGTTTCACAGAGCAGAGCTCTTGTCAGTCATCTGTCAGCTGAGCTCAATCACAGGAGATCTAACTCAGATGTCTGATTTCTGTTGGCATGTTGAGAATTCGTCAAATGAGCGAGGTGAGATTCATGCAGAGCAGAATTTAAGTTTGATGCCTAAATATGACAGAATCCTATTAATAAGCAGGAAAAGAGACATCACAGTTAACTTTTTTAAATTTAATTTACTGTGAAAAGCCCCAAATATAATTACCTAAAAATGATTAATTTGTTTTCCCTCTAATTAACAATGCACAGTGGACATTTTCCATTGAAACTTTCTCCAGCCTCAAAGCATTTTAGAAAAAGAGTTTAACTTTGTAAAAAAGTTGTACAAAGCTGTTTGTTCAGAGAATTAAAAAAAAAAAATAGATGAATGATGTTTGGCGTCATCCAGACTAAAGGTTAACTGAACCGGAGTGAAAAGGTTTTAATTGGAAAACAAAGGTCTGTGTGACTGAAGAATGGTGATGTTGATTGGTTCTTTTGTGTAGTTTACAGTTCATCCCAATGACATTTCTTTTGAATGAAATTTTGTTTGCTTTCCTCCTGTCCTTTTGTTTGTTTTATCTAACTTTGTATCAGGCATTCCTCCTTAAAAATGCTGATATTTCTCAAGTTTGTGTAGCTTGGAAAACTTAAAGTATTTTATGAAGTTGGTTTAGGGAAGTTCTTGTGTTCCAGAAAAGTTGATGAAAAAGCCTGACATTTGCAGTCATAATGAGAGAATGAGTTTTAATAAGCCTCACTTTGATGTGCAAACAGTTAAATGAATATTGCCCTTGCATTCACTGTCTTCAAAGACAAAAATTTCCTGGTGATGTTTCCTGGTAAATGTCAGGATTTGTTAGTGTTACCCTGCTTCACTTTCTCCATTTGCACCTTGATTTGTGGCAGATTACTGAGGCTGTTCGGAGGATAGTTCTAGAAGTTAAAACGTTTTTGTTTTGGTCAGCAGGGACTACAGCTGTTCTTCTCCATTGCTTGTTGCTTTCTTGCTTTGTTTTGTTACTCTGAACTGCACTGTGTTGCTTTATAATTGGTGTTTGATGACCAATGCACTGTTAAGGAGAGATGACAAGTAACCAGGGTAAATCATTTCACAAATCAAAATAGATGTTCACAAAAAAATGGCAGCCTCTTGCTAAATAACATATTATGGTGATTTTCTTTTAATTGAAGAGATGTAAATCTCTGTTGAATAAGGAAAAAAACAAGAAAAATATTACCAGCAAGCATTAATGGATGGTTGTTTTTTTCCATTTCATGAAATAAAAGCAGTTGAGATATGCAAAAGTCTGGTTACCCTAACCCTGGAATTACACTGACTCCAGATGCAATCCGTTGCAGATGCAGTGTGGAAGGAGCCTTGCGGCAGTCCCCACCCACCCCATTTGTGTTCTGATCTGGCATGGATCAGAGCAGGGTTTGCTATACAACCTATGGCCCTCCCTGTTGCATATGACGATTGAAATGATGTTGATCTCTCCTTTCTTTACACAGGCAGAGGTAGCTCTTCATTGAGTTCTTTCTGCCTGAGATAAGATGACTATGCCAGTTGGATAGATCCACAGCTATGGTTTCCCAGGTGGCATTTTCTATGCCAAAGTCCCGTAGGTCACGTTTCAGCAGATCTTTATAACGGAGTTGGGGTCGACCACATTTTCTGGGAGCATTTACTAGTTCCCCATAAAAAATGGTTTTGGGGAGACGTTTTTGTTCCATCCTCACAACATGACCAGTCCATCTTGGTCTGTGATTGCATAGCAAAGTGTACAGGTCAGAGGACCCTATTAATTGAAGGACAGTACTGTTGGGCATATAGTCAGACCAGGAGACTCAGAGTATTGAACGCAAATAGCGTAGGTGGAATGAATTTAGTTGATGTTGTTGTCTCCTGTACATAGACCAACTGCCTTACAAAAGTGTACTGAGAACACAGGTAGAGTAAACTTTCACCTTTGTCTTGACATACAAGATCGCGCGAGAATTAAATAAAATAATTCGAGATCTCGAGAAAGACCCGAACGAAACCGAGATGAACGGATCGCGATTGATAACAACAAGGAAGTGTGATGTAACAGCTCTCCCGTTAATTTTAATTCTATGAAGTGTTTGTATGTTATGTCAAAATTTTTTACCTTTTCTGACACAGTGGTGGAGAAGTAGACCTCAGAAAATAACGAGCAATCCTTAAATCATTTTAATGAACAAACAGCTATTAAATACTGTGACATTCTTCTCACTTACTTTCTTGCGCTGTAGCCTGGTGGAGCATCCACAATTTTGTTGTGCTGTACAACTGTCCAATGACAAAAAAGCCTATTCTATTCTAGTCTACTCTATTCTATTCTATACCACAGCATTTCCTCGTGGATTGGATCCGTCCGTCAAAACCTTGCGGTTCATTAGTAAACCAAATCTGACCAGCCAGATTCGTTCCACAGTGATCCAGACCAGGTGGGGATTAGAAAATTGAGGAGAATGGGAATTATATGTTGCAGAGTCTGGATCGCAGCCATAACGGACCAGACCTGGAGTCAGTGTAAATCCAGGGTAAGTGTTCCCATGTCTCAAATTCTTTTAAACAAGTTTTACAAGCTCAGATTGTAATCAGTGCATTAGGTATTTCAACAGTTATCATTACGAAGTATCCACAGAACTCCGCTGCCCAGAAGCAGTGCAGTTAGCGCTGTTCATCAAGAGCAGAAAAAATGAAAACGGCTTGTAATGAAAAGTGGTCTCCATCCACATATCACGTGATGACTGACTCTATTTCATCTGAATATGCCAAGAAAAAATGAGCGAAGTGTGCAGATTTCTAACAAAAGCCTGTTTTCCACTAGCCCAGCACACCTCGGTACGGCTCGATTCACTTCAGTACGGCTCGGAATGCTTCTGTCTCCATTAGCACAGTGTTGCGGGGCAGCAGCAGATTCTCAGCGAGGCGGGGCCACACTCCCGTGATGTTATGCACCGGACTGAGTCCTTATTTACACGAGACAAAAAATGGAGGATCCAAGGATTATTGCCTTGCTCGCTCTGTGGTTTTATCTCACAATTAATTTTATCTCATAATTAAGCTGCAACAACACAAGTCACTTTTGTTTTGAATTAACTGCCAAATGACCTAGAAATAATGAGCTGAAACTTGTTTTTATTCGTATTAAATAATGAGACGGTGGCACACTGTCCAACACCACAGCCTAGGGCATTTTGGATGTACTGAATTAAAAAAATTCATGTTTTTCACCTTCAGGTCAACGTTTGGAACAACAGTATTATTATTTTCCGTTTAGATGATGCTACACTCCTTCTAAAGTATTGTAAATCTCTGAATTTGGAATGCCGATAGAACATTCAATTTACATATACTTGTACCTTTGACTTGGTGCTAATTTTTTATGATATTTCAATAAAAAGAACCGAAAGCTTACAAAAAGATTTCTTTTTTGGTCTAGTTAAAAATTACATTACCTTTACAATGGTTGACCCTCAGCATCATTTTGATCAGACTAGGCAATGGAATTTCTATGTAATTATAATGTTTTATAATTCAGTGTTATAACAGACAAACCACACTTTCCAAAACAATTCCATTTTATTATATACAAAATATTAAAATAAAAAAAAACTTTGCAACACAACATGAAGGTTAATCGACATTTTATACACGCCGACCACTGAGTGCTGAGGCTCGGTAGAATGAAGGCGTCTCTGCCAGCTGTGGGTCAGGAAGGCTTGGTTGAATTAATCCGGACGGGCTGTCGCGGCGGACGCGTGGGATGATTCTACAAGGAAAATGCACACAATAAAATACAGCACGAAAGTGAAATATATACAGAAAAGACAATAGTTTTTAACAAGAATACATAAGCTTATTTCAGCGTATTGTTCACATGAATAATTACAATAAAAGCTTTAGACCGCAGTGTGCTGCAATAAAGCAGCGATCATCCACAAATGAACAGCTTTTTTATTGCATAAATAAACTGAGCATCTTACCGAATATATTTGCGAAAAAACGCACAATAAAAAAAAATTAAAACTCACCGTTAAAGGACTCCGATGTCGAGACCTCCCGGTATATTTTTTCATTCCGGGCGGCTCCGTCTAACTCGCGCTGAATACGTTCGTCTGACAATGCAGTGAGCAGACACTGCAGCTCCTTATTGGGCCATGGAACACCCTTATTACGCGAAGCCATTTTTGATAGAGAATAAATGAAAATAGCACAGCAATACACTGAAAAGAAACCGCCAACAGTGGTTGCGTGCTGAGTAAAGGCGGTCGTGAAGATTCTTTTTTTTTTTTTTTTCCAAAAACTTTATTGAGAAGGTCGTGAAGATTTGGTAGATGAGGAGGAGGAGAGGGGCGGTTACAACCTGACCAATCAGCGCCGGATACAACCTGACCAATCAGCGGCGACCAGTCTGTTAACGTCACAACACGGCACAGCTCAGCACTGCTGTACCCTGCCCTGCAGCGGGGCTGAGAATCGCGGCTGTTAAACCGTGTTGGGGCTTGTGGAAAAGCGTACAAAGCGTGCTGAGCCGTCCCGTGTCGCGCTAAAGCGTGCTAGTGGAAAAGGCCCTATATAGATGCCTGAAGCTAAGTTGCTGTTAGCCTCTGATGGCTATCCACATCATCTCAACTGTTTTCTGCCAGGATAGACAGCAAAACGGACAAGTTAAGGCAGCCACCGTGGGTCACGTGAGCCCCAAATGGTATATAAATACATAGATTTCTGCACCAGAGAATGTTTAATTTGTGTGTGAAATTACAATAGGCCTAATCTTTATTATATTATACTATTTACTTCTGCACTACTGTGATATGATGCCATGCTCATGCATAACAATGCTTAATTACCAGCTGTGTCAGTGGACTAAAAAGGAGAAGAAAGGAGGGAAAAAAATGACGTGAAAGGGTCAATTAACTGTGATGCTGATTTAAGGTCAAATTGCCCAGCCCTATGATGTAGCTATTTTTTCCACTTTAAGGGGCAGATTTACTAATGTGCTGCGCCACTGCAAAACCCTCTTTTGGCATTAGAAAACTACTGCTGAGATTTACTAAAGGGCACAGGGCAAAATTAGCGGTGAGAAGGCATGGACTATGTTAATTTTGAGCCTCATTGCATATGTATTTGTGGGAGTTGTCATGTCATGAGGAAGGGGAGTATTTAAATGACTGGCGCAAGGTGATTTATTAAGGTTTGCTGTTGTCAGTATCCTGCTAAATGCGGCAAAATTTAATGCCCCAAAAAAGCTTGTCTTAATAACCCTTTAACTGCCAAAGGTGCCATGTGGTGCCTGGGGCAATGCAAGGCAACTCAAGGCCCCCCCTAGTGGTCAAGAGCGGTAAAAAATTTTCTCAATAAAATAGTTCAGATTTCCAAGGCTATAACTTGAAAGTTACAAGAGATAATGGATTACTGTCAATTAGAAAGATGTAGAATATGATCCAAAGTTTCAGATAGGAATAAATTTATGCATCTAATTTGCATAATGTCACGGCAGCTATATAAATTACATAACTTAGTCAAAAGTGGACTTTGGACACATTTACATAAAGAATGGTGTGGTTTTTTTTAATGCTGATTTGTCTACAGGCGTATGTTTTTATCTAATCTTCAAAGTATATGAACCAGAAAATCAATAAAATGTAAAAAAAAAAACATATATTTCTCTCACCTGTTGCCGGGTGGGGGTGGGGGGGGCGCCCGCCCACGTGCCCGACCCGTTTTTGTCCATTGTAGTAGATGTTTGTGTGTTTGCTCAGCCATTTACACCATGTACAACATCTACTAACTCTTATGATTACCCAACGTGAATTTTGTTTGTATTACACGGCTATTTTTTCCTGTAAAATGCAGTTTTCCTGTGAGAATGTATGACGATCCTGGGCACCGCCATCTTGGTATTGGTAGCTCAGTTTTTCATCCATCGTGGTCAATGTATCGCGTTTACTTAGTAATCCGCTTCCACATCTACAAACTCTTATGATTATCCCACATGAATTTTCTTTGTGTTACGTGGCTATTTTTCCCATTTCATGCAGTTTCAGTCATCATCGCGGCAGTGATAACCAAACATGGTGGCATCCACATTGGTGTGTGAACTCAAAGTGGAAAAAGGAAGAAGAATAATGAGGATTTCTTCGTCTTTGCTATATTCCATGTCAGCCATGATTCCTTCGGCCCATGTCTGCCACCTTCTAAACTGTCAGATCAATACAGATTAGTACAAATTCTCAGTATAGCCGGGGGACGTCAATAAGTTGACACGTGCAATTGCTGTGCTGTGCCACTGGGGGCGTGTGACCCGTCCATTTAATCTGGGCAGTTAAAGGGTTAATTCATCTGCGCCTGATGACAGCGAGAGAACCAAGGGCACATGGCCAGAGAGACAGAAGCTTCTCACATGACTTGATTTGTCATGACAGAACAGATTAATATGAACAGAAACGATCTCACAGAGATCGGTGTTGTGCTGAACTGCACATCAGTCGGCAGAGGATTTTTTTAAAATGTCATTTGTTTATATATAGCCTAATAATAATAATAATAATTTAATTTGTAACGCATTTACATCTTGGGGCAAAATTTCTACACAAATAGGATTAAGAACAAGAATAAAAGCAAACATTACATACGATGAGACACATGGACATCCCTGGTAAGAATTGCTCTCAAATATTTTACCTGGTAAAATAAAAGTCAAATAAATAAAATGAAAAAAAAAAAACTTTCCTAAACAATGAATTTGTATCCGTAAAATAGTGCAGCCCTTCTCTGGAGTGGACAAAAGGATCACAGAGCCGTCCCCCAACATTGCAACATCATAGTAACTCAATGACAGCAGTCTCTACTGTGGCTGTCTGAGGAATAAGTGAAATTGTGTATGTTTAATTGTATTGTGTTCCAGACTTCTGAAAATATAAAATGCACATACAATATTTATGAAAAGTCATGGACTGGGAGAACTGTAGATTTTGTTAAAACAAAGTTATTCACATAATAAAACCCCAGAGTCTCCATTAGACCATCTTGATGGTTCTTGTGTTAATAAAATAAACACGCTGGTCAATAATCAATTTATTCATGAGTAGTCCTTAATTTATACATATTAAACAAAGGAGTCTGCATGTGAAATGAAAATCAAAACTTTAATTTATGATGAACAAAAACATACTATTTTACTGGGGTTTGTGCTTAAACAAAAGCTTAAAAAAACTATATTATGCTCCATTGAACTGGCTGTGTCTGTGTTGATGACCCCGCTTCCTCATCAGGTGTGCCTTTGCACAATTTTGTGGTGCTTTCCGTGGATGGGTGGTCATTATTGAAATGAAGTGACTGCGTCTGTGTTCATAATTTTGCATGTTGTTAGTAGATCACTGGCAAAAATTGGCCACCCCCTTAGGCGCTCTAATTTGTGCACTCGCTAATTTGGACTGCCTTAGTAAATCTGCCCCAAAAAGTTAAAAACAATTGTCCAACCAGTGAAAATTGTTTCAAATGAGACCATATTGACCAAACAATTGCCAGTCAAGTCTGAAACTAAGATAAAATAAGATAAGCTTTTATTTGTCCCACAATGGGGAAATTCCAGACTATGTCCTATTTTGTTGCATAGATTGTGAATCATTTCCTTATTGGTGTTTTCTAGCCATTAGCCACAATTAGGCAACTAAGAAAGTAATGAAGGCAGCTCTTTTAGGTCACACTGTGTCCATCAACCTACAAGTCATGAAAACAGCAGTGATTTGAAGTTGAAGTGGCTGTCACAAACATTTAAATCCTCATTGGAGCTCTTCTACAGGCAATGCTTCCCAACAAGGTTGAGTTCTTTAACTTCCAGCTGCTTCTCTCCTGCAATATTAAACCTGCAAACCCCCCATTCTGAGGTGGAATAAAGACAACAGAAACTAATTGGAGCAAAACTCCGGTTTGACCTGTCAGCTCTAAAACGGAGACCTGTCATTCAGAGGTGAACTTCAGATGCCTTAAAAGCAGCTGTCACAGCAATGAAAATAATCGTCAGAGTGGAAAAACACGTCTTACTTTATGGGGAAAATCACAGACTGTCACTTCAGAGGTAACAACCATCACTGTGAATGAAGCGATGTGCCACAACTTGGCTGATCAGCACAAATTGGAGATTTGAAGTGTAAACAGTCATAAATGATGTTTCGTTTATTGATCCAGTAGTCTGGAATCCTTTTTTTTTGTTGTTTGTTTAAGATAGATTGTTAGAAAACACCTACAGGTGTCAGGCACCAATGGTGGTGTCTCAAAGTTTATTTCTCTGTCATGGTCTGAGATGTAAGAAAATATATCCTGGGATTTTTAGATAATATTGGTGTGAAGTGTTTCATCCTTTACTTTGGGACTTGTAGCTGTATGACGCCTATCGCCCCCGACCACTCGTCGGTGTGTATTAAGTCGGGAGAGAGAACTGGTTTACCCGGGCAGTGGGGAGAATCTGTCACAACCTCTGTTCTGACACATTTTCCCTGTTTGTGATGCTGCTGTTTGTGTCAGAGCAGCATTTTGATACTACTCTGGACTCTACCCATGGCCTCTGACACCGGTCTGCATAAAGGGCCGTTTGTGTTTGCCCACTGGGAGAGAGCGCCGGTGTCCAGACAGCTATTGTTTGCAATTAGGGACTCCTGCTGAGGCCTTCGGGAGCTGACAGCATGTTTTCTTTTTATTAGATGAGCAACAGCGTAAATTTGTAGGCCCTCCCTGCAGTCTATACGCACATAAATGTGGGTGTAAACTCATGGGCATGCTTGAATGAGCAGAACAAAGAAAACAGGTTGTAATGTTGCAGGAATGACAGGATGAACGGGAAGGGGCTCATTTGAGAATTGCAAATGTACTTTGTTACAGAACTGTAGATTGCTTTGTTTATGTTAAAGAAATGTAATAGCATTGTTTATGTTGTCTCTTACAGAAAGACGCTGTCTAGTGTTCCAGGAGGATGTTTTTACTTTAAGTAAGTTTAATCTAAGTGAGGAACAATGAAACTTTTCAAGGCCTAAAGCTGTAGTGAGCAGAAATATAAGAAACCAGGAACAAAATGCCTGAAATCTGTGGGGAAAAACTGCCATCCTCCTGCAATTCACCTCCTTTCACGGTCCTGAGCCACTCCCCATCAGATGTGCACATCTGCTTTTGTAGCAAAATAGCAAAGCCCCTGGGTGACAAGACCCGTGATTGAGCAAAGAAACAATCACAAGTGTGAAGCTTTCTCCTGGCTGAACAATGCCCGGAGGATGTGCATGTGCTTTCAGACAACTGCATTATAAATTGCTAGAAATATATGCAGAATTATTCCCTAATTATTCAAGATTTTTGGATGAATGCTCAACAGAAAATAAGGCATGAAAAAAGGCACGAAATACCAAATTTTACACTGTCAAAGTGTCATGATCCTGGGCACGGGTGGGCACCGTGCACAGCCTCCAGTTTAAGTTTAATCTTTTTTTGTCTGTTTCTCTGTTACGTTGTCCAGTTGTTGTGTTGGTCATAATGGTTACATGTTAGGGTTGTGTTGTTGTTTCATTTTGGTTTCCGGTTTGTTTTATTTCGACAGCGCTGTGCAGCTTCCGGCTGTCAAACTGTTCGGAGCTGCACACCTGTCATTCATTCTGTTATTTTCTCCACTCATGTACCCGCACCTGCTACTCATTATAGAACCACATTTAAGGGGCCTGACAATCTCTCCCGATTGTCATGTCCTTCTTCAATGTCATTTCCCTCAGTTGCTGTGACCTGCGCTGAGTGTATTCTGGTTGCTGTGGAGGAGAACAGGAGAGCTCCGTCCAGGTTAGTTTTTCCCTTATTTTCAGCCGTGAGCCCCACATCTTCCTGGGTGTACTCCAGCTGATTCTGTCCCCTTGCCCGGCGCGCCCAGGCTACCACCCCCTGTAGATGTAGAGCCCCCGCTCTCCTCCAACACCTGCTTATATGTGTTATTTTTAGTGTTGCGTTTTGTCTTTACGTTAATAAATGTGCAAACTCACAGAAAGCATTTGGTGTCCTGCTTAGCCTTTAAAAAGGGTGTTTTATGACAAGAGGACACAACCAGTGAAGGACACCAGCCTCTGTGGGTTTTACAAATTTTCTTTCTTTCTGTAATTACTTTTCCCCTTTTTACCATCCTACACCTGCTGAGATGTCAGCAGGCAGAAGACAGTTTTCACGGAGCTTGGGGTGAGAGCTCTGCGCTGCGCTAAAGGAAGTGGATGGACATATCGCCAATGCTTGTGTATCTTCCACCCCAAAAGATGCTCTGTGGAACTTGAGCCTGGCAGAGGCAGCTGAGCAGCGTCACCCTCGGCTCGTGGTGCATGCCGAAGGAAGGAGAGGGTTTTTCTGATGGAGGATCTGCAGCGGGAATATCGCGGGAGGAGCTCTGTCCGTGAATTGAGGTCTGTGCCAACAAGAGGGCATTCTTGGACCTCAGCGCCATCGGCTCCTTGCCAGCCCCAAACTCCTGCATCCTACAGATGTCCCCTGCTCCTGAATTCTCCTCATCGAGCTCCACGACTGCCAGTAACTCTGTTCCGGTGTTTTTCCTTTCCTCCCCATCTGAGGTGGCCGTGCCAGGAGTGGATGTCCAGATGGAGAGGACCAAGACGTCTCCATCTGAGGTGGCTGTGGCGGGTGTGGATTCCCAGATGGAGAGAGCTGAGATGCCCCAGCCTGGATCGCTGGAGCCCTGGACGGCGGTGGAGCTCGAGCTCAGGCACGTTCTCTTTTTTGTTTTCATTCTATCAGTCCTAGAGAGATCTTGCCTGGCTCTTGGTGGGGAAGGCCAAGTTCAGCCGTCCGCTGTGCCTGAGCCCTCCACACCGGGCTCCACTGCTGCCGGTGACTCTGACCCGGTGTCTGTGCTATGTGTGTCTGAGCCCTCTCCCAAGCTCACTGTGGGTGCTGCGCTCCAGTCCAGGGCCTCCGTGGGTGCTGCTCCCCCTCCGTCCGAGGCCTCCGCGTATGCCGTGCCTCAGCCTGAGGCTTCCGCGGGTGCCGCGCCTCAGCCCGAGGCCACCGTGGGTGCCGCGCCTCAGCCCGAGGCCACCGTGGGTGCCGCGCCGCAGCCCGAGGCCTCCGTGTGTGCCCCGCTTCAGCCCGAGGCCTCCGCAGGTGCCGCGCCTCAGCCCGAGGCCTCCATGGGTGCTGTGCCTCAGCCCGAGGCTGTTGGGGTTCTACCGTCTACACCTGAGCTTGTTATAGGTTCCTCGCCTCCATCTGAGTCTGTCGGGAGGCAGTGGGTCCAATGCCTGTTGGGTCCCAACATACCCAACGCCTGTGGTCTTGGGACTCAGGAAGACCGCCCAAACTGCCTCATCCGCCAATCAGTCGGGTTTGAGTTCCGTGCTACCACCTGCTGTACAGTGTTGTGGGTCATGAGTGGGGGTTTTTTGTGTGTGTGTGTGTGTCGGTCCCTCCATGCCTGAGTTCCCCCTCCTCCCTCTCGGGATGTGTTGTTTTCTTGGGGAGGGGCTTCTCTGTGTGTGTGTGGGGGGGGGGGTCTTTTTCTTTTGATGTTGCCCTGGGGGTGTCAGGAATCCACCCTTTGGGGGGGGAGGGCTGGCACTGTCATGATCCTTGGCATGGGTGGGTGCCATGCCCAGTCTCCAGTTTAAGTTAAGTGTACTCCAGCTGATTCTGTCCCCTTGCCCAGCACTCCCAGGCTATCTCCCACTGTATACGTAGACCCCCCGCTCTCCTCCAGCACCTGCTTTTATGTGTTAATTGTAGTTTTGCATTTTGTGTCTTTACATTAATAAATGTGCGAACTCACAGAGAGCATTTGGTGTCCTGCTTAGCCCTTGAAAAGGGTGTTTTATGACACAAAGTGCGTTACCAACAAACATGATACCATTAAATAAGTACTGACCTCAGCTAAAAATAGTTTGGGATTAATAAAGTACATCTATCTGTCTGTCTGTCTGTCTGTCTGTCTAAAAATATTAAGAGTTGTAAATGTTTCGTGGGATTTTTTTGTATGTCCTTGCAAACTAATAATAATACATTTTATTGATAATGCACTTTATAATGCACTTTACAAACCTCAAAGTGCTACAGTTTAAACAGTGACATAATTTAAAAAGACAACAATAAAAAACTAAAAGTTTAAAAAGGTTAAAATAGATTAAACAGACTTTAGTAAGCTTTTGTAAATAAAGTCTTTAAATGTTTTTTTTAAAAGTCTCAACAGATTGTGGAATCCTCAAATGTTCTGGAAGGGCATTCCACAAATGGGCAATTACCTGAAAGGTCCGGTCTCTTATGGTACGAAGCTTGGTTGGAGGTTGAAGATGATCACTATTGTTGGAGTGGAGCCGTCTCATGGCACTATGTGGTGACAGAAGATCCTTCAGATAGTCTGGTGTGTTGCCATGCAGACATTGGAGTTAAATTTGAGCCTCATTTATCATTTGAAACTCACATTCAACACCTCTGTAAAGTCTCCTTTTATTACCTCAAAAACATTGCCAAATTTTGCCCCTCCCTTTCCCTCTCGCTTTTGTTGCCATGCAGACATTGGTAAGTAAGCAGGCAGATTTTAAATTCAGTCCTGAGATGAATAGGAAGCCAATGGTGAGTCTGGAGAACAGGTGTGATATGGTCTTATTTCTGCACCCTCATCAGGACCCTAGCAGCGATGTTTTGAATGTATTGGAGCTTTTGAAGGCCCCAGCCAGATATCCGGATGAGGAGTGCATTACAGTAGTCTAACCTAGAGGAGATAAAGTCGTGGACCAGTCTCTCAGCATCGGAGAGGGAAAGGGAGGGGCAGAATTTGGCAAAGTTTTTAAGGTCGGCCCCCTGACCAATCCCCGAGGGTCCAAACAGGTCACAGAATGGGGCAATGATTTTGAATCCCCCAGGGCCACATACTCAGCTATATCAGAGAGATGGGACCCAAACCATTTGAGGATGGTTCCTGAAAGTCCAATTCTTTTTTCAGTCTGGTACAGGAGAATGTTTTGGTCAACAGTATCAAATGCGGCTATAAGATCAAGGATGAGGAGTGATGGGAAGCCCTGATCAGCAGCCGTAAGCACCATATTCACTACTCGGACCAGGACTTTCTCTGTGCTATGTCCAGTACGGAAGCCAGACTGAAATTTCTCAAATAAGCTCTGTGAAATGAGGTGATCCTGAAGCTGGCCAACCACAACCCTCTCCAGAACCTTGGAAAGAAAAGGTAAATTGGAGATTGGCCTGTAGCTGGGTCTAGGGTAGGTTTTTTCAGATGGGGTCTGATAAGAGCAGTTTTAAGGACAGATGGAACTTTATCTGATTGAAGAGGGCAGTTTTTTATACAGTAGATGTAATGAGGGGACTTATTGTTGAAATATTTGCTTTTATTATGGGTGTAGGTACAGGATCCAGAGAGCATGTAGAAGACTTCATTTTACATATGATGCCCTCCACTTCTCCATGTGTAGCAGTACTGAAGTGAGATAGAGTGCTGTCTTGTTCAGAGGTGGCTGTGGTCACTGGTGAGGTACGGAGAATGTTGAGTGAGGAGTGGATGGTATTTACTTTATCGGTAAAAAAGGCAATAAATCTATTGCACTGCTCCTCAGTGTAGTTGTTGCATGTCAGTAGTTGAGGTTTTAGCAGGTGATTTATGGTAGAAAATAGTTGTTTTGAGTTGCCAGGGCTATCATTAATTATATTTTGAGTAGACCTGGCCTGAGGGGGTGTCCACATGTATATTAAAATATTAAAACTAATGTGTGAAATGCATTTTTGTCATGTCATGTCAGTCTCAGCTGAGTTTTACTAATGGATCTCCAGTCGTTTCTGTCCTCCATGCATCTTGTCAGCTCATGTACATCTTCAATTCTTGTGTCCTTCTTCAGGATGTCTACAAATGTGAGTGGTGGTCCCCCATGCTTGGGTCCCTATAACACTAGTTGGCTAGAAGGAAGTTTTTGGTGTCTATGGCAGTGCCCAATGAGGTGAAGCCTCCTGTAAGTGACTGTGTCACTAACCTGTGTCAGGTTACCGTAGAGCATGGTATTAGGGATTTTGTTCTTCCAGCTGATGTTGAGTGCAGCTCTCAACATCCTGGTATACGTAGCTGCCATTCAATTTTTTTGTTCAAGGATTGATGTTATAGTCTGGGTCTCACAGCCATAAAGTAGCACTGTTTCCACTGTTGCCAGGAAGAAATGGATCTTGATATGTGGTGATTGATTAGGAGCCGCCCATGCCTCAGCTATCCTTATTTTGATATTTCTGAATTGGCCACCCATGGGCGGCGCGATGGCGGAGTGGTTAACACTGCGGCAGCATAGCAACTCACCCTTGGCCGGGGGATCCTGGGTTCGATCCCAGCCCCCGACCAACAGTGATTTGTGTGGAGCTTGCATGTTCTCCCCGTGTCTGCATGGGTTTACTCCGGGATTTCTCCAGTTTCCTCCCACATGCCAAAAACATGCAGGTTAGGTTAATTGGCATAAAACTGGGAGATTCTAAATTGTCCTTAGGTATGACTGTGAGAGTGAATGGTTGTCTGTCTCTCTGTGTTGGCCCTGCGATGGACTGGCGATCTGTCCAGGGTGTACCCTGCCTCTCGCCCAAAAATGCTGGGATAGGCTCCAGCCCCCCCGCGACCCGAAAAGGATTAAGCGGAAGAAGATGAATGAATGTGCCAAAGTATTTGAAGTCGCTGACCTTCTCCCAGTCATTTCCACCAAGGGTCTTAATTGGGGTGTGAGTGGAAGTGTTAAATGCCATCACAATGCATCTTTAAATGATTCTTATTTTTATCCATACATTCAGTCATCCATCCATCCATCCATCCATCTTCTGCCACTCATCCAGTTGTCCACATAGCACCATGATCCCCATGATCCCTCCTCCACTGGGGGCAGACCCATGCGGCCCATTCTGGCAGAGCCTGGCCGGGTTGCATGGGCAGAAATCCGGTCACTAGGTGCTTGCTGTTGAGCCCCTGCCTGCAACCTGGCTTCAGGGTGAGGCCCCTTTAACCCCATACCAGGCAGAGTTCACTGGATTTGTGTTGTGACTTCTTCATGGGGATCCACTGGATTTCTCTTATTCTTGATCAAGGGGACACTCACGCACCTGTGAAACCAAGAGCAGCAGCTTGTGTTTGTGTGTGGTCTTTGTCAATTTTAACTTTGTCAATTTTAACTTTTGTCACCACTGGGAGTACTTTAACACATTGTTTCCACCATGAGAGGAGTGTACTGTATTTTGGAGTTCGTGCCACATTGTGGATTCTTTTATGCCATTTTACTTGGGGACATCTCAGCAATGCTGCCATTTCTATCAGCAGGATTACCTACAGCCGGGAGGCACTTCTCTCCCTCCGTCCAAGTATGAGTGTAAATCCTCATCTACTTCACCTGAATGATCAACAAATTTTGGCAAACGTATTATCATTGCCGAAGAGTCGTCAGAGGAAAAGAGGAAGAAGAGGGGAATGCAGCACAGAATAAGGAAGTATGGTCTGCGTGACAGACACTGACTCCCCCCGCTCCCTACAGTCCTGCTGTCAAATGTCCAGTCCATCCGCAACAAGCTGGATGATCTGGAGATCAATGCTTGGTGTAACTGGGATTTTAAGGAGACATGTATCCCGGCGTTTATGGAAACATGGCTTAAGGACACGGATCGTGATGAAGACCTCTGTCTAAGTGGCTTTGGGTGTCCTGTGCACTCGGACCGGTTGCTTCTCATCACGAATAAGTCCTCCTCCGTAGGAGTTTGTATATCAACCAAAGGTACTGTAACACTGTGGTGGTTCGGGAAAAAACATGCACCCCCGACCTGGAGCTCCTGTCTGTCCCACTTCGGCCCTTCTATTTACTGAGGGAGTTTCCACAGATTTTCTCCACATTGGTCTATATTCACCTGCGGGCTAACGTCACATGGGCCATCCAGGTGATAGAGGAGGTGACCAACAGGCTGGACTCTGTCTGTCTGGATGTGCCAAAGTTCATTTTAGGGAATTTTAATCACTGCCAGCTACATAAGACTCATAAAAACGTACGATCAGCATGTGACATGTGCACAACGATGAGGAATTCCATTATTAATGTGTTATGGCAGAGTGCCTGGTGCTTATAGATCCTTGCCCCTGCCCCCTTTTGGAGCATCCTATCGCAGTAGTGTTCACCTCATTCCTATTTACAAGCCCAGGTGTTGTAAGCAACAAAAGCAAACTGTGAAAACAGTGAAGTGCTGGTCAGAAAACAGCATCACCAGCTTACAGGCTTGTTTGTACTGTACTGACTGGGGTGTTTTTTAATAGCTCATGCACAGACTTAGATGAATTGGCAGAGGCTGTTTCATTTTATATTTCTTTTTGTGTGGACACAAATATTCCATGTAAAACCATTACAGTCTTCCCCAATAACAAGCCATGGGTGACAAAAGAGCTAAATAAGCTATCATAAATAAGAAAAAAAAAACAAAACATGTTTTTTCAGTGGTAACAGGAAAGGAAAGAAATTAACAGAGAGGTTAGGAATGAGATAAGGAAAACAAAAAGACTGAATTAGGAAAAGGTGGAATTGAAATACAGCAGTGGTGATCTGAGAGAAGCCTGGGGAGGAATGAAGTCCATGTCCTCTATAAATCATAACGTAAATGAAGGCAACAGAAAACTTGTAAGAATTGAGGGTGTGGAGGATGGGGATTCTGCTAATGTTTTCAATTACTTGCCATTTTAAAAAGCATGATTTTTCTGTGAAAATGTCCCACCTTAAACAGTCTCTTTCTTCAAATAATATTATTATTAAAGAGGAAAGTGTTAGGGATTACCTTTAAAAGGTTAATATTAGAAAGGCCCCAGGTCCAGATCTTATCTGTGGCCGTACACTCCGGTATTGTGCTGATCAGCTTAGCAGTATCCTTCACTATATCTTCCAGATGTCTTTGAGCTGCAGTCATATTCCTGTGATCTGGAAATCATCTACAGTAGTGCCTATTGCTAAGTCCACTTCTCCTAAAGAACTGAAAAATTTTAGACCTGTGGCTCTAACATCATTAATGATGAAAATCTTTGAAAAAAATTGTAAGAAATGTTGTTCTACAGTCTGTTTAAGATAAACTTGATCCACTGCAGTTTGCATATCAAACAAGAAAGGGTGTCAAGGATGCTAAGCTTTTCATTTTAAATAGTTTATATAAACATCTAGAAAAACAATAGGCCCATGCCAAGCTTCTGTTCGCTGATTTTTCATTAGCTTTTAATACCATGCAACCTCAGCTTTTAACAGAAAGATTAATTTATGATTTTAATTTATCTCACCAACTCGTGCTTTGGATTATGGACTTTTTAACTGGTCGGACTCAAAGGGTACTTGTAAATGACCACCTTTCAGACTGTCTGAGCACTTCTACAGGGTCACCACAAGGGTGTGTCCTTTCACCCCTTCTTTTTTATTATGTAAACAAATCAATGTAGGAGCAATTATGAAGGTTCAGGTTCAGGTTACTTTATTTGTACCCGTAGGTAGATTTGTTTTGCAGTCTGGTGACATCCATATTTACAAGCCACTAATTACATTCAACATAGACACAAACACAGGCACACTTGAAGCTGACTATAAACATGATAAAAATACTCAAGGCTCCATCAAACAGGGTATAAAAAGACAAAGAGATGAGGGAGAAACCAGAGGTAAGAGAGAAGGGTCATATTAAAGTTAAAAGTTAAAAACTAGTCAGAGGTTAAAAAACTCAAAGGTCTAAAACCCAATAAAATATTTAGAACCCAAGTGACATCATACAAAATAAGTAAATATAAAATATGTACAATATATTTTTATAGCTTGTTCAACTCTTTGACAGCAGCAGAGGCAAAGCTGTTTTTGTAGCGCTGGGTTTTACTTTTTGAGACAGCAAACCTCCGTCTGGAGGGAAGAAGCTGAAAGTTGCAGTGCAAAGGGTGGGAGTCATCATTTAAAATGGAGGTAGCCATCCTCTGTACTTGTCTGGTGTACAGGGATGTCAGGCTCAGCTGTGACTCACCAAGCAAACGACTGGACCATCTAACTACCTGATCCAAGGATTTCCTCTGTTTCAGTTTTATCTGACCAAACCATGACACTAAAGAAAAGGATAAAACAGATTCAATAAAAGCCTGATAAAACAATGTCATTATGGTTCGGTCAATTTGGAAGCGTGCAAGTTTCCTCAAACAATGCAAATTTTGCTGACCCTTTTTGCACACCCTTTCACAGTTCACTTCAAAGTTTAAATTACTATCAATAATCGTCCCAAGATATTTGTATGATTGTACACATTCGGTGGTCTGGCCTTTTAGTATGGTGACTTTGTGCCTTGGAGTTTTCCTCCTAAAGTCAATAATCATATCTTTCGTTATTGTTGTATTTAGCTGCAGGTAGGAATCCTCACACCAGTGAACAAAATCATCAACTACTGGGCCGTGGCCACTCTCACCATCCTGGAGGAGACTGACAATGACTGAGTCATCAGCATACTTTATAATGTGTCTGTTGTCATGTCTGCTCCGACACATGTTTGTGTACAGGATGAAGAGTAGTGGTGACAACACACACCCCTGAGGAGAGCCAGTAGAAGAGCACTTTAGGTCAGACAATGTACCATTGACCCTTACTCTCTGCGTCCTGTTGGTTAAGAAATCCAGAATCCAACCCACCAGATTATTGCTCAAATCAAATTGTTGCAGGAGCCTTTCAACTAAAATATGAGGTTGGATTGTATTAAAGGCAGAAGAAAAGTCCACAAATAAAAGCCTGGCATGTGTCCCATTAAAATCCAGATGTTTAAAAAGCATGTTAAACATAGTGACAGTGGCATCCTCCACTCCTCTGTGAGGCCTATAGGCGAACTGCAGAGGATCCAATGCATGATCAGTCTGCCTTAGGACCTCACATCTGACCAGTTTTTCAAAAATTTTCATTAAAATTGAAGTCAAAGCAACTGGTCTAAAGTCGTTTACCATTTTAGGACAGCTGGATTTTGGAACGGGAACAACCACGACTTCTTTCCAGATCTTAGGCACATGTTGTGTCTGTAAGGACTTATTGAAAATGTAATGAAATATAGGACTCAGTTCATGTGCACAGGACTTTACCAAGCGCCCACATATAATATCAGGGCCCTGACTTTTGTTCACTTTTACAGCGCAGAACTCCCTTTTAACATCCTGCACCTCAATATTAAAGTGCTGATTGTCTTTGAGTTTCTGTTTCAAATCTTGGATTTCTGTGCTGAAATCAAGGGAGTCAAAACAACCATAAAAACAATTAAGAGCATTAGCCAGCTCTGTGTCTGAACTAAAACCATCTAAAAACACACGATTACTGCGCTCTGTGCTCTGAAGGCCTGCAATAGTTTTCATACTGGCCCAGGCTGAACCAAGTTTCTTTGCTGCCATCTTGCTTTCCAACTCTGATTTATAATTCTGTTTTGCTCTTAAAATTTCGGCCTTCAGCTCCTTTGTGGCAACCTGTAGCTCAGAAACAGACCCCTGTTTAAAGGCAAGTGCTTTCCTCTGTAAGCAGGATTTAACTGATTTAGTAACCCATGGTTTGTTGTTGGGATATATTTTGACACGTTTACGTGGAACAATCTTATTTTGACAGTAAGCCATGTATGAGCATGTGAGGTCAGCCAGAGAGTCCAAATCGTCCCCGCAGGCCATTTTGAACGTCTCCCAGTCTGTACAGTCAAAGCATTCCTGGAGGCTGTGCTCTGAATCTTCTGTCCACACATCAATGTCTCTCATCTCCACCTTGCCTCGTCTGAGAGCAGTTTTATATGTGGGCAGCAAATGTACACAGTTGTGATCTGAGGATCCTAAAGGAGGAAGGGGGAGTGATTTATAGGCCCTCTCTATGGATCCATAGCACAGGTCCAATGTCTTTTTTCGCCTGGTTGGGCAGAAGACATACTGATAAAAGTTTTTAAGTGTCTTCTTTAAAGAAACATGGTTAAAATCCCCAAGAATGAAGTTTGGCGCCTCTGGAGAAATTGATTGCAGCTGCTGGATCACATCAAAGATGGTTCTGGAGGCGGAGTCAGCGTCTGCCCTCGGGTGAATGTACACAGTTGTGATGAAAAGTTGGGGAAACTCGCGAGGCAAATAAAAGGGGCGTAGTGACACAGACAGCAGCTCCACATCGGGTGTACAGATGCGCTCTCTGACCTTGACAGATGTGCAGTACTGCTTATTAATGTATAAACATACTCCGCCCCCCTGACGTTTCCCCGTTACCTCTTCCTGCCGATCCGAGCGCAGCGGGGCTCCAAAGCCGTCAATCCACAGGTCTGCATCTCGGTCATGCGCAGTAAGCCAAGATTCAGTGAAAGCCATGACGCAGCAGTTCTTGAAGTCCTTCTGGTAGCGTACATTCCCTTGAATTTCATCCACCTTGTTTCTCACAGACTGTGCATTCCCAAAAATTATTGAAGGAAGAGGAATGTTACCAAACTGCCGTCTCCTAAGGCGCAATTTCACACCTCCACATCTTCCACGCTTCCTTCTGCCGTCTCTCCCGCCTCTCTTTTCACCGCTGTGTCCGTCTCTCAAAATAAAGTCCGGCAGTTGCAGCTTAGGCTCAATCACAGCCGTTGAATCAGTCGTGTTTAAATGCAGCAACATGTCCCTGGAATATTGTATTCTGCCCGCTATTCTGCCCGCCATGGAGCTGAACGCGTTTACTTCAGAGACAAAGAGCCACAGCACAGAAAGCAGCAGTGCGAGAAAGGAGAGGAAATCCATGTTGTAAATACCAGGGAGCTCTTCGCCATATATTCCACAAACACTCCAAGGCAGAAACGACACAGAGGATTTTATAAAATCGTATAAATGTGTAGAAGAGCTTGAAAGAACGAGGCGGTATGATATATAAACCAAAGTTTATTATCAGCTCTTCTAACAAGTCTCATCTAAGTGCAGAAGCAGCAGAAGGAAAAAGAGACCGAATACCTCCGGCTCTCTGACTTTATACTTGCACATAACAAAAGACATGCATATCAAAGGCTGACATCCCTCATTATCTTAATACCCCCATTGTCTTGGTACTTCCTCTCTTCGCCCTGGGGGGGTGAGGGTAGCTCCTCCGGTCTCCACCGCAGTGTCTGGGAACATCTTTGTTCTTCGCTGGCGGTTGAGAGTCTTTGTCCTTTCAGAGGTGTGAAGTCGCCTTACATATGTAATCACCAAACATTCCCACATGCTTCAACATATGTAGATTATGGAATATATGATTAATATAGACCACAGCCCCCACAAACGACTAAGAAAGGACAATAGAAAAAATTCACAGTTTAAGATAATTACTATGACATACCAACTGTTACACCTCTTGCCACAGAAGAAACTTTCCAGCAGCCATGCTCCTAAGAGAGTTCAGTGGTAATCATAACAGCATAGTAAAATCATAAGTCAGTCCTAAACTGTTACAGCACAATTAGTGAACAACTGTGGAGTAGTTTGCATCAGTCCCTGTGCTGTCTGGGTTTTAATCTTCTCCCAAAACTGCTTTGGGTTCGTTTAGGCGTCCTGCTGGGACCTTCTTGTAAGGAATCTGCAGCGTGGGAAGGAGAGTGATTAATTGTTCCCTGCAGGGGGGCTGAGTCTTTTCTCTTGGGGGGTCTACCCCGCCGAGGTGCTCTCGCCAACAGTGCAGGCTCGTCTTTCAACAAGAAAGCAGGTTTAAGTCTGTCAATGCTGACTGTTTCTTTTCTATCCCCAAAATCAAGCACAAAGTGTTTATCACCAGGTTCCAGCACTCTGAATGGCCCATCGTATGGTGGGCAGAAAGTTGGTTTTAAAGCTTCATGTCTAACAAAAACGAATTCAGCGTTCATTAAAGCTTGCGGGACAAAAACCCGTGGAAAGGAGTGATGAGCTGGACCGGGGAGAGAGTCCGGTCCGTTGCTGCCTAAAAACCTCGGGACTGGAAGATGCCCTGGCTCTGGGTTTTCTGGTAAAAATTCACCTGGGAGCCTGAGAGGTTGTGCAAAAACTAATTCTGCTGGAGAGGCGTCTAGTTCCTCTTTAGGCGCAGCACGCAACCCCAATAAAACCCAGGGAAGTTTATTTACCCAATTTGTATCTGTTAGTGAGGCTCTGAGGGCGGCTTTTAAAGACCTGTGAAAACGCTCGCATAACCCTTGAGGGTGATAAGCGGTGGTGCGATGAATTGTTGCCCCTAAGCTGCTGGACATGGCTGACCAAAGCTCTGAGACAAATTGAGGTCCTCTATCGGACGTGATGTCCGATGGGACGCCAAAACGTGCCACCCAGTTTGTCAAAAAAACGCGAGCGACTTCTTCTGCTGTAGTTGACGCTAGAGGGACTGCCTCTGGCCAGCGCATGGTACGGTCTATCATTGTTAACAGGTGTGTGAAACCTTGGGAGGAAGGTAGTGGCCCCACGAGGTCGACATGAACGTGGTTGAACCTTCTAGCCGGGATTGGAAAAGGCTCCAGAGGGGCTTTTGTGTGTTTGTGTATTTTGGCGCGCTGACAAGAAATGCAAGTTTTTGCCCATTCTTTTACGTTTTTGCGCAGGCCCGGCCACACAAACTTTTCGGCGACCATTTTAACCGAGGCGCGCACACCTGGGTGCGCGAGGGAGTGAATTGAGTCGAAAATATGGCGGCGCCATGTGGGTGGGACTAACGGGCGAGGTCGGCCGGTTGAAATATCGCATATTAGGGGGGGCACGCCGTCGCGTAAACCCTTTTCCTCCAGCCTTAACCCTGTTGGTCCAGACAGGAGTGCACGCATGTCCGCGTCACTGCTTTGTTCCTCTGCCATGGCTGCATAATCTATCCCTGCATGGATAGGTGCTGCGTATGTGTCCGCGTTAGTGAAAAGTTCTGCAGCTGAGGCAGTATAATCTGTCTCCTCGCGCTCTGGTGATGTCACAGCGCGAGAGAGGCAGTCTGCTACCACGTTAAGTTTGCCTGCCACATGTCGAATGTCTGTGGTGAACTCTGAAATCGCAGCCAGCTGTCTTTGTTGCCTGCCTGACCATGGTTCTGAAATTTTAGCCATAGCAAAGGTGAGCGGTTTGTGGTCTACAAAAGCCGTGAAACTCCGCCCTTCTAACCAGAACTGGAAGTGGCGGATGGATAAATGAAGCGCTAGCAGCTCCCTGTCAAAAGTGCTGTACTTACGCTCAGTTTGGTTTAGCGATTTGCTGAAGAATGCTAAAGGTTGCCAGATCCCGCTGACATGTTGTTCTACAACTGCCCCTATAGCTAGGTCCGAAGCGTCTGTGGTTAGCGCAATGCGGGCCGAGGGATCGGGGTGAACAAACAATGTGGCATTAGCTAGAGCGCTCTTTACTTCCGCGAAGGCGCGTTCGCGCTCCGGGGTCCATTCGACCGCGTTGGAAGCTTTCTTTTTTCTGAGTGCGTCATATAGGGGCTGCATGAGCTGAGCTGCGTGGGGGAGGAAACGGTTGTAAAAATTAACCATTCCTAAAAATTCTTGCAGCGATTTGACCGTTTGTGGCCGTGGGAAACTTTTTATCGCGTGAACTTTGTCTGGAAGTGGAACTGCCCCTTTCGGAGAGACTTTGTGTCCTAAAAAATCAATTTGTGACACGCCGAATTTGCATTTGGCTGGATTGATTATTAACCCGTGCTCTTCTAGTCTCTGAAAAACCGTAGTGAGGTGCTGCTCGTGTTCTTCCTCAGACGAGCTGGCTACCAGCATGTCGTCGAGGTAGACGAAAACAAAAGGAAGGTCGCGTAATACCGCGTCCATCATCCGCTGAAAAGTTTGAGCAGTGCCTTTGAGGCCGAAAGGCATTCGCAGAAATTCAAAAAGGCCGAAAGGGGTTATTACAGCTGTTTTAGGAATGTCCTCTGCTCGAACTGGGACTTGATGATAACCGTGGACCAGGTCTATTTTTGAAAAAATGCGCGCACCCGCCAGATGTAGTGAAGAATCCTGAATGTGAGGAATTGGGTAGCGGTCATGCGCTGTCGCATTGTTTAATCTGCGGTAATCTCCGCACGGTCTCCAAGAACCGTCGGGTTTCAGAACCATGTGAAGTGGTGAGGCCCAAGGGCTCTTCGAGTGTCTAACAATGCCTAATTTTTCAAGGGTAGTAAACTCGTCCCGAGCTATGGTGAGCTTGGCCGTGTCTAAGCGGCGAGCTTTGGCAAATACGGGTGGGCCCGTTGTGGGAATAAAGTGTTCAACCCTGTGTTTAGCCACAGTGGCTGAGAATTTGGGAATTGTGAGTGCTGGAAATTGGGTGAGGAGTTGCTCAAACTTACCTCCTGCCGTGGTGACGCTAGCCTGCACAGGTGGTGGAGAAACTCGGGCTGAGCAGGGAATAGAAGCAAAGGACAGTGCATTAACCAAGCGTCTATTCGCTAGATCCACTAATAACCCATGTGCACACAAAAAATCTGCGCCTAACAAGTTAAAGCTCACCGCCGCTACAACAAATGTCCATCTGTAGTTGCGGCCGTGGATGTGGAGGTGCAGGCTCTTTTCGCCGAAAGTGTTAATGCTGGAGCCGTTGGCTGCCACCGCTCCGTTGCCCCGGGTGCCCATGGCTCGATCTGCTTGGGAGGGCATGACGAAACTCAGTTGAGCTCCTGTGTCCATAAGGAACTGCTTGCCGGTGTGTCCGTCCGTCACATATAACAGCTTACTCTTCTCGCCGAGAACCGCTGCCGTTAACGGCTCTCGGCTTTGGCGTTTAAATTTGCAGGGGGGAAAACATTTGTGAGCCTTCTCGGCGAAGCGGTGGTGATAATAACAGACGTCGCTCCGCCTGTTACGTTTTGGCCGTGTCGCTGTCACCGCGGGCTGGATCTGCTCAGTGGGTTGTGGCTCTTCGTGGTTCTGGGCATCAGCGTTGAGGTCTGCGGATGCTGCTGTGGGTGTCTGCTCCTTGCAGACGTTGACGAGCCGTTGAGCTTCATTGGCGAGCACGCGGAAGTCTTGCTGGGTGCTGCATCTCATGTTGGCGAGTGTCCCTCTCATGTGTGGCGGCAGCGTGCTGAGGAATATGAATTGGAAGAGGAAGTTGTCATTGTCCTCTTCTTTAAGCTGCAGCAAGTCCTCCATGAGGGCTTTAGGTTTGCACCCTCTGTGGCCGTAGACCGCCAGGATCTTCTCGGCTCTCTCTTCAGCTGAGGGGACGTAATTTGCCACGATGGTTGCTTTCAGTGTTTCATATTTGTCTTGGGCCGGCGGCCGCCAGATCATGCTCCGCACACACCTCGAAGTGGCAGCGTCGAGTTTGGAGACGATGTGATAGAACTTCGTATCGTCAGCCGTGATGCCCGCCAGTGTAAACTGGGCTTCAGCTTGTTGAAACCACGAGGCGGGGTCTTCCTGCCAGAAGTCCGGCAGCTTGACAGCGACGGCATTCGTGTAGACCGTCACTGATGTGTCCGCAGGGTGAGAGTGCCTTGCTTCGGCTCTCTCAGCGGCGCTGGTGCTCGGTTGAGCCCTCTCAATCCCTTCTGCCGGGGGGGAAAGTCGTCCATCTGTTCCCCTGTCTGCGTGGGCGCTGGCGTCTGCCTGGGTCGCCACAGATGAGTCGATCGCGGGGGAACGCCTCCGGTCCATACTCGCGTCAGGGGTCACCAGTGTAGAAGAGCTTGAAAGAACGAGGCGGTATGATATATAAACCAAAGTTTATTATCAGCTCTTCTAACAAGTCTCATCTAAGTGCAGAAGGAAAAAGAGACCGAATACCTCCGGCTCTCTGACTTTATACTTGCACATAACAAAAGACATGCATATCAAAGGCTGACATCCCTCATTATCTTAATCCCCCCATTGTCTTGGTACTTCGTCTCTTCGCCCTGGGGGGGTGAGGGTAGCTCCTCTGGTCTCCACCGCAGTGTCTGGGAACGTCTTTGTTCTTCACTGACGGTTGAGAGTCTTTGTCCTTTCAGAGGTGTGAAGTCGCCTTACATATGTAATCACCAAACATTCCCACATACTTCAACATATGTAGGTTATGGAATATATGATTAATATAGACCACAAAATGTACATAAACACACACACACACACACACACACACACACACACACACGCACTAGCATGCGCCCTCCAAAGGCAGCTATATTGTCAAATTTTCTGATGACACAGCTTTGCTGTCCCTTCTTCAAGGTCGGCAATCAGAGCCTAGGTTGGTTCTTAATGATTTTATCTCCTGGTGTGACGACAACTTTTTGGATTTAAATGTTTCTAAAACCAAGGAATTAACTCTTGATTTTAGAAAGAAAAAAGAAGCTGTTCAGAAGATCAGAATTCACAATGATAAAGTTGAAACAGTAAGATCATACAAATACCTTGTTACGTATTTTGATGATTAACTGAAGTTCAGTGTAACTACTGAGGTCATTGCAAAGAAAGGGCAACAGAGAATTTACCTTTTAAGGAAACTGAACTCCTTTTCAGTGAGTCAAATGATTCTCTGCCGTTTTTATCAGTCTTTTATAGAGAGTCTGCTTTGTTTTTCTTTTATCTGCTGGTTTAATAGTCTCAGAGTTAAAGATAGAAATAGTCTGAACAATATCGTGAAGATCTGTTCCAAGATTATCGGTGTGAGACAGAGAGATCTGTATTCCTTTTGTAACCAGCAGATCATTCGGAAAGCAGAATGCATTTTATCTTCTCCTGATCATGTCCTCTTTTGCCATCAGGGCACCGTTATGTTTTACCTGCTAGCAAAACTAATCAGTATGCCAAGTCCTTTTTTCCCCTTAGCAATAAAGCTACTAAAAGCTTCTTAAGGTTGTTAAATGTCACACATGCTGTAGTTTATATATATATACACTACCGTTCAAAAGTTTGGGGTCACTTAGAAATTTCCTTATTTTTGAAAGAAAAACACTTTTTTTCAATGAAGATAACTTTAAACTAATCAGAAATACACTCTATACATTGCTAATGTGGTAAATGACTATTCTAGCTGCAAATGTCTGGTTTTTGATGCAATATCTAGATAGGTGTATAGAGGCCCATTTCCAGCAAGTATCACTCCAGTGTTCTAATGGTACAATGTGTTTGCTCATTGCATCAGAAGGCTAATGGATGATTAGAAAACCCTTGTGCAATCATGTTAGGTATGTTAGGTAATGCTGTAATTGCTGCAAATGGAGGATTCTTTGACGAAAGCAAAGTTTGAAGGAAAAAATTATTATTTCAAATACAAATCATTATTTCTAACCTTGTCAATGTCTTGACTATATTTTCTATTCATTTTACAACTCATGGTGGTAAATAACTGTGACTTTTCATGGAAAACACAAAATAATTGTCTGGGTGACCCCAAACTTTTGAACGGTAGTATATATATATATATAATTGTTATTTATTATACAAGTTTTAGGTTTTTATTTTCATCATGACTGTTCTTTTATTCTTTTAGTAACCCCCAATCTTTTTATAGTACTATTTATTATAGCACTCTCTAATGGTTGGTTAGATGTGACTTTCAGTTTGTCTTCTTTTCAAATCAAATCAAATCAAACTTTATTGTCATATTGCTATACATACAACTGTAGTGCAGGCAAGATGAAATTGCGTTTCTCTCGGCATCCATATAAGAAGCAGCATGATTAAGACACACTCCCACATAGCTCCACCCCCCACCCCACCCCCACCCCCCCATCCATTCACACATCCCTGAGATATACTTGGGGGAAAAGAATAACTAACTATAATATACAAAATGTCCATAGGTGCAGTAGTGTGTATGTGAGATTCCGGGTCAGCTGTTCAGCATCCTGACAGCTTGTGGGAGGAAGCTGTTGATCAGTCTGGTGGTTCTGCCTCTGATGCTCCGGAATCGTTTACCAGATGGAAGAAGTTCAAAGTGTTTATGCAGAGGGTGAGAACGGTCCTTGACAATGTTCAGTGCCCTGCTCCTACAACGGTTCTGAAAAAGTTCTTGGACAGAGGGGAGGGAGACTCCAATTACCCTCTCCGCCCCCTTGACTATCCTCTGCAGGGCTTTTTTGTCTGACATACTGCAGCTGGAGTACCATGTAGCAATGCAGTACGTCAGAACACTCTCCACCACACCTCTGTAGAAGGTCCTGAGGATGCAGATGGGGAGAGAGGCCTGTTTGCGTTTCCTCAAGAAGTGTAGTCTCTGCTGAGCCCGCTTCTTGATCTCCAAGGAATTCTTGCTCCAGGTCAGGTCCTGCGAGATCTGCACTCCGAGGAACTTGATGTTCTCTACTCTCTCCACTAAACGGCCGCCGATGCTGAGGGGGACGTGCTCAGGCTGTGACCGCCGGAAGTCACAGCCAGGAAGATCATCTCCTTCATTTTGTCCACGTTGAGCACCAGATTGTTCTCCCTGCACCAGCCCTCCAGGTCTCTCACTTCTTCCCTGTACATTGATTCCTCATCCCTCTGAATAAGTCCCACCACCGTGGTGTCATCTGCAAACTTAATAATCTGGTTCCCCTCGTGTTTGGATACACAGTCATGTGTTAGAAGTGTAAACAACATTGGACTGAGTACACAGCCTTGAGGGGTTCCGGTACTCAGCGTGACAGAGTTGGAGATGTTGTTTCCAACACGGACAGACTGAAGTCTCTCAGTCAGGAAATCCAGGATCCAGAGACATGTGGCGGTGTTCAGACCGAGAAGGAGTAATTTCGCTATCAGTCTCTGGGGAATAATGGTGTTGAATGCTGAACTGAAATCAATGTACAGGAGTCTGGCGTAGGTGTCTTTCTGGTCCAGGTGGGTGATGACAGAGTGTAGGGTGGTGACTATAGCATCCTCCGTGGAGCGGTTTGAATGATATGCAAACTGCAGCGGGTCATGTGATGCAGGGAGGCAGGCTGTGATGTGTGGTTTGACAAGCCGTTCAAAACACTTCATCACAATTGGTGTAAGTGCAACAGGACGATAGTCATTCAAACAGGACACCACTGGTTTCTTTGCCACCAGTACAATGATAGAGGTCTTGAAGCATCTGGGAACGATGGCCTGACTCAGGGAGATGTTATAAATGTCAGTCAGGACATCCGCCAACTCGCTCGCGCAGTCGCGGAGCACACGTCCCGGAATGTTGTCTGGACCTGCAGCTTTGCGTGGGTTGACTCTGGATAGGGTCCTCCGTGTGTCCGCTGTGTTGATGGTAAAAGCTGGTCCGACCGATGGTGGGAGTGGGCCGGCCCTCCCTCTGATTGTCGAGTTTGATGCTTCAAAACGTGCAAAGAAGTCGTTAAGCCTGTCTGGAAGCGAAGCGTCGTCATCATCGACCCCCTGTCTAGACTTAAAGCCCGTCAGTGTCCGAACTCCCTGCCACATCTGCTTGGTGTTCCTAGTGTCACAGAGGTGTCCCTGGATTTTCTCCGCATAGGCGCGCTTTGCCGCCTTAATTCCCTTTGAAAGCGCAGACCTGGCTGAGCGGAGGGCAATCCTGTCCTTCGCTCTGAAGGCTGCATCTCTGGCTGTAAGCAGCGAGCGCACCTCTGCAGTCATCCAGGGCTTATGGTTACCCCGTATAGTGATGGTCTTCACTGTAGTGAAATCCTCTGTGCACTTCGCGATGTAGCTGGTGACCGTATCAGCATACTCCTCCACATCTGTCCTGTCTTCCTGGGAGGCTGCTATTTTGAAGATCTTCCAGTCTGTGTGCTGAAAACAGTCTTGCAGTGCAGAGGTTGCACTCTCTGGCAAAATCCTGATTTGTTTCACTGCTGGCCTGCTGCGCTTCAATAAAGGTTTGTAGGCAGGCACCAGCATCACGGACATGTGATCAGAACGGCCGAGATGGGGGCGGGGTATCGCTTTATATGCATCTGTGTTTGTGTACACTAAGTCCAACATATTCTCTCCTCTGGTCTTAAAGTCTACACATTGTTTAAACTTGGGGAGCACAGTCTTTAGGCTGGTGTGGTTTTATTGGCTATTGTGTCTGCACAACTCGGTGCATCAGTGTACAAGCTGCATTTTAAATTAATTGCCCCTTGAGGAATAAATAAAGTTGTTTGAATTGAACTGAATTGAATTGGCTCTTCACCCATTTTGCCTTGGGAGACCCTACCGGAGCAAGCTGCCCCTAACAACATACTGTAGATCCATGGATCAGTAGGGCACACAAACCCCTCCACCCTGATAAGGTGGCAATCCATGCGGGGTCTTTTTTATTATGTAAAGTTAAAACTGTGAACCCAAAAGGGCAGAGAGGGAAATTTCTGACCTGAAGTCAATACTCATAAGCACATCTTACTTGCAAATAAACTTCACCAAGATATAAACTGTCTCTAGTTTGGTTGTAACAGCGTTAGATTTACAATTAGAAATGGAAATGGAGGAGAATTTATTTGAGTGTAGTAAGGCAGTCAGCCAGTGTATCTAAAAGGTCCTGCTTGTAACTGTAGAAAAACATTTTCTTCACTCATCTGTATGAAAGACTGTGGCGCTGATTCCCTGCTAAACGAGCTGTGGTTGATGCTTGTAGCAATGAAGAGAACAGGTTGTAGTTCAGTCACTAGCCACACAGGTTTCATTAAAAATAAAGATGCTTCAGAGGTAGAACCTAGCTACAAAGTGCAAAGTACCTTTATTATCCCCTACAGGGAAACAGGAAGCAAAACAATAAAACACAGATCAAAATAAAACAAGGCATGCATTTACACTGTAATATAGAAAGAGTGTCTCTTACTGGTGGGCAGTATTAAGTGGAAATGGGGCAACCTGAGTACAGAGTTGAGCAGTTTGACTCAATAATACAATCAAATAATGAATTAAAATAATTTTTTTTAAAAAATGCCATCCAAGCAAGAGCTCCATCCAAGCAGAAAGACATATACAGCCAACATCCTCAACGCTGTGCAGTCTGCAGCACAGAGCAAAATGTGTTTTCAGACAGATTACAGATATGGATGGCAGCCGGGAATGAAGAAACTAGCAAGACTACCAGGCCTGTTCTTGTTTGCCAGTTAGACTGCCGAACCAAACCACAACAAAAATGGATTTGGTTAAACTTTGGTAGAATAAAGTCATTTTTTTTCCAGCTGAGACATTAAACGATTGTATGCCCATCAGAAAAAGAAAAGATTCCTTTTGACATTTTTGTCATGGAAACAACATGGAAGTCAAGACACAAGTTGATGTCCAAAATGTCACACAGCTATTTACCAGATCAACATTTATAGTAGGAGTAGATATCTGAAAATTTATCAGCATGTCTTTCGTTTTGGACACATTTAATTGAATGAGCAACTTGCTGCACATCTACAAAGTCATCAGTCATAGACCCAAAAGATTATGGTCTGAGTCCTTAACATGAGTTAGACTGAAATTTTAAGACGGATCTGGATCAATATGCACGTTTTGGGTCAATTTTTCATTCTTTAACATTATGAGAGAGGGATTTTTTTTTTATTTTTTAATAGTTTTTTGCTGTTATCATACAAAATAGGTTATTCAAGCTGAAAATACACAGGCACTGACAGTTTATGATGCTGTCCTATTTGATACATTCCATAACATTTTAAATGGTGATCAAATATCATTGGTGGAGGTATGCACTTTCTAGGTGTCCTCTGGTTATAAATTGTTTTCATTTTCTTTCCTTTGTTTTTGTTTTAAAGATATTTGGTTAGAATTAGGCTGGTTAAATTGCACCAACTCACAACAATGAACTCTGCAAAGCCATGCAGGGTACATGTGCATGGTGTCTTTACCATACTGGCACCAGACCAGCGTACTTAATGTCTGTTGAAAGTAGAACAGTGGAAGGAAGGACAAAATTGTAATCGGCTGATGTGAAGATACTGAAAACCTAGATGCATGATTACCAAACATTTACTAAAACTATACAAGCTACCTACTGTAGTGTAGTTGGAGTAGGGAGCAGGTGGAAGAGAACCTGGAGAAGAGGAGGTATGTGCTGGAGAGAGGAGGACTGAAAGTCACTAGAAGCAAAACAGAATACATGCGTGTGAATGAGAGGGAGGCAGGTGTAATGGTGAAGATGTCAAGAATAGTGAAGAAGATGAGTATAAATACCTGGGGTCAACCATCCAAAGCAATGGATAGTGCACAAGAGCAGTAAAGAAGAGAGTGCAGGCGGGGTGGGGGTTTTGGATGTATAAGACATTTCTGATTCACTTACAGTATTGTCTATATAGCTTCTTCACATTTCCCCCACATTCTTCAGTATCAGATTTCTGAGATATGGTCAGCCCATCCTACTTTTTTTGAACGACAGCTCAGAGTCCTATCAGACTTCTCATCCAGAAACAGTAGTTCAGTACTTCCATGTCCTCTGATTAAAAAGAACTTTTAAGGACTCTCAAGCAAAACTTTTAAATCATGCATCAGCCCTAGATGTTGCACTTAAGAGGCACTCATGCACCCTTCCTCATTTACTGATCTGCCAGTGTTCTTTTTTTCCCTAACTAATTTCATGTCCTTTTTTCCCCTCATTTGATAATATAAAATCACTAAAAGAAGGCTCTACTGTATATAGCTCCTACATAACATACAGTACATACACTAGCAAATGTGTGACACAAAACATACAGATTGAAGCTTTTTTTTTTTCCAGATTCCAATCGGGTCAGCTGTAGCGTCGAGGTGGAAAGGAGAACATGGATCTCCCTTCACATTTCTCTTCTGACAGCGATAACATTTGTGCAATGCGCTCACTTCATTTGTCTCGACGGCTCGGGGGGGAATACTTTAATTTCTTGCGCAGCCTCACATTTTCTGTGTGAAGCAGATTCAGCTCCTCCAGGAGATCAGGGAGAGCCACTGCCTAGCTACCGATCATCACGATCGAGGAAAAAGAAAGAATGAAAGAAAGAAGCATCTGCTATGTAGATCTAATCAGTGGCCACATACGTATGGTGCTCCAATCTCCAGGCTGAACCCTCACTCTATAATAGCTGTAAATGCTCTGATGAAAAGCATATTCTGAAGCACAATATATGACTGTTTTATGATTTTCTTTTTCTTTCTGACACAATTGGTGAAGTCATTTCTCCAAGGTGAACTGTAAAAATATAGGCCAAGAATACTGAAGGCATTGATTTTGTCTCTCTGAGGAGTAAAAGAAACCAGATGTTCAGTTACAGGTTTCACCTTTAAAATTTTCTCTTCTCTTGGGGGTTATTTCCTCAGTTGCACCCTCATAATTGAGGCTGCTTCTTTGCTGATTGCCCACCAGTTCAGCCTCGCTACATGTCAGAGTTCACGTGAATCAGATGTCAGTGGAATTTCAGCGTTTGTGTGGCACCGTCTTTTTACCTGTCGTCCCACCTCTTTGAGATTTCTCAGTGTCTACCACATTCTCGCAGAAGTAGAAATTCAGATTCTTAGCACAGCTCTGTTCTTCATGCGCCAATTCAATAATTGATGAAAATTTTCCCAGAATTTTGGAAGCAGGTCAGGTTCAGAGACACACTTTTTCCCATCACTGATTATCAACCTGGGGGAAGGGGGGGGTCACCAGATATTTGTGGAGTAAAGAATATAAATATCAACCTGCCTCTGATGTTCTGAGCAAGCTTGCTAAGGGCGACCAGACCAGAGAGTCACAACTTTAAAACTCACTGACGAGATGTACAGGTACATCTCAAAAAATTAGAATATCATAAAAAAAGTTCAATATTTTTTGTCACTCATCTCAGAAAGTGAAACCCATATATTATATATATTATATATATATATGTTTTTTTTTTTTGTTGGTTTTTTTTTTCCGGTTCCGGTTCCGCCGGACCGGTGGCGCCACATGAGTAGGCTGCCTGTTGCAACAGCCTTTTTTTTTTAATCTTCCTTCTTCTTTCTACACCTTTCACTCTGTATATATATCACGGACGCACGGATCGCCCTGGGGGTCTCCCGGGTCGGCGGACGGAGCCACGGTTTGCAGCGGGAGACGTTGCAGCGGGGAGGAGCTAGTGCTAGCTAGCACTTGGCCGCCGCCCGGTGCTAATGGGAAACTCGACATACCGGGAGCTGTAGCGAAAAGGACGCAGGTGCCGGGCTGGAGTTTAGGCGGCGTGAAAGAAATATAAGACAGAATAATAAAGAGCGATGGCAAGAACCAAGCAGACCGCCCGTAAAATCTACTGGAGGAAGAAGCCCCCCAGGAGACAGCTAGCCAGCAGGGCTGCTCGGAGAGGCGCTCTGGCCACCGGCAGAGTGAAGAGGCCTCGCCGTCACAGGCCCGTGGCTCTGAGAGAGATCTGTCGCTGCCAGAAATCCACGGAGCTGCTCATCCGTAAGCTGCCCGTCCAGCGCCTGGTGAGGGAGATCGCTCAGGACTTCAAGACCGTCCTGCGTTTCCTGAGCTTCGCCGTCATGGCTCTGCAGGAGACCAGCGAGGCCCACCTGGTGGGTCTCTTCTTCGCTAAGGGGGTCACCATCATGCCCAAAGACTTCCAGCTGGCCCGCTGCATCCGCGGAGAGAGAGCTTAGACTTTCTGCTGCACATTCACCAGCCATAATGCTCTGCACTGTGTGTCTATATATATACATTTATAGTAATATGGACATATGTTTACTAGATGTTGTTTTTTCTTGCCTTCTGATTGTTGCTCTGAGTGTTGCTGTCCCTGTGCTGTTGCAATCCTGGAATTTCCCCATTGTGGGACTAATAAAGGCTTATCTTATCTTATATAGATTCATTACACAGAGAGTGATATATTTCAAGTGTTTATTTATTTTAATTTTGATGATTATGGCTTACAGCACATGAAAACCCCAAATTCAGTTTCTCAACAAATTAGAATATTACATAAAATTAATTTTAAAAAATAGTTTTTAACCCCTTGCACTCCGGGCAATTTTCCTAAAAATGCCAAAAAATAATGTGCCCAAAGTAAATTGAAAGCCGTTATTCAACCCTTTGCAGCATCTTCATGGGGTTGGTCTCATTTAAAAGAAAACACTTTGAATTTTTTTGCAAAAAAAACATGATCTCTCTACGTGCTCCGGCCACTGAGTTACAGTCATCTAAACATACTGAACTTGAAGAAAATAAATTTGGACACGATGTTTTTTTGGATACAAATGCTTGCAAATAACACACAGCTGTCCGATCCGGCTGGAAAATGCAAGAGAAATGTAGAACCAAGTGTTATCAAGCTGAGATCCAAATTTGGTAACAATACCACAAAAAAGAATATTTTACACATCTTTGTTCTCAGGCTGTTCCCAGGCGTTTTGGAACTGTGCCAAATTGTGCCAAATGGCACAGTTTGGAAAAATGTCTGTAACTTTTGAATGATTCAATGTAGAATCTTCATTTTAGGCTCTAATGAAAGGTCACACTCAGGGCTGTGTCTGTGTGTGTGTGTGTGGGGGGGGTCGTCCCCCCCCCGCTACCAAGGACGGAGTTCAGCCCTCGCTACATGATGGATTACACTGGTTGCATGTTTCCACAGCAACGCTGTCACAGCGGCTTCCCCCCCCTCGCTACTGTGTGTGTGTGGGGGGGGTGTCCCCCCCCACCGCTACAGAGGACGGCAATCGCTACATGAAGGAATAGACTCATATGTCTATGTGACGACCGCTGCGCAGTCAGAGCGGCTTCCCCCCGCGGACCGGGGGCGTTCGGACCATGAACACCCCCCCCCACGCTCCTCTTCTACAGCGGGGGGGGGGGGGCGTTCACGGTCCAAACACGGCAAATGAACTGTTTATCGCGGCGCACGAAGTACGAAGTGCGTGCGCCGTACAGTTGTAATTTACCGATCGGTCAAAAGTCATTTTTTGATTACAGTTTTCAGGGAGAAATAATAACTTAGCTTATAACACCTTACCTCTTCACAGCAGCAGAGTCCTGGCGAACTTCTCTTCCTCATTGTCAGACGAACGTGACGCTGGTCCGCTCGTGGATCCCGATCAAAACATAATTCCAATATTGCGGTTTTGGTGAATGATTTACGACCTTTGTCGTCGGCCTCCGTTGGTCTATGATGACGGAAGAGAATCCTAAACGTCTATTCTGCTGGAATGAGTGCAGGTCCCACTTGTGGGTGTTCTCCATGCTGCTGGGTCTGTAGCAGATTCGTCCAGCGTCCTTTGTTTTCATCTGCTGCAGCAGTCAGTCTCTCTTCACCCAGCCTGAATTTCTGTGCTTCAATTGGCTCCTGCATTCACAGTAGGCGGGTCCTCCTTCCTAGGTTTTCATTCATTGGCTCTTCAAGGTTTCAGAAACCCAATTCAAGGCTCTTATTAGTCGAATGAGAGGTCAATCAGATGAACTAATCTGTTCGCGGCTGTGTCTGCAGTTTTTTTTTTTCAGTGGCGCTTGGACGCCAACACCACCTACATCACCACAATCTGGACTATGCGTTCGAGTGCGCACGAGGGCGCACTCCTGCGCCCTCGTGCGTCCTAGGACGCAGAGACTTGCCCGCCCGCGGAACAACGGAGTGCAAGTGGTTAAATAGAAATGTTGGCCGACTGAAACGTATGTCCATGTACACACTCAATACTTGGTCGGGGCTCCTTTTGGATGAATTACTGTATCAATGTGGTGTGGCATGGAGTTGATCAGCCTGTGGCACTGCTGAGGTGTTATGAAGGTCCAGGTTGCTTTGATACCGGCCTTCAGCTCGTCTGCATTGTTGGATATAATATGGATTTCACTTATTGAAATGAGTGACAAAAAATATTAAACTTTTTCATGATATTCTAATTTTTTGAGATGTACCTGTATTTGCACTATGAGTAGCATTACTGTACTTAGACTGCTGTTGTTTTTCATCCTTATTCCTTCTTTTCTTACAGTGGGGCAAAAAAGTATTTAGTCAGCCACCAATTGTGCAAGTTCTCCCACTTAAAAGATGAGAGAGGTCTCCAATTTTCATCATAGGTATACCTCAACTATGAGAGACAAAATGAGAAAAAAAAAATCCAGAAAATCACATTGAAAGATTTTTAATGAATTAATTGGTAAATTCCTTGGTAAAATAAGTATTTGGTCACCTACAAACAAGCAAGATTTCTGGCTCTCACAGACCTGTAACTTCTTCTTTAAGAGGCTCCTCTGTCCTCCACTCATTACCTGTATTAATGGCACCTGTTTGAACTCATTATCAGTATAAAAGACACCTGTCCACAACCTCAAACAGTCAGACTCCAAACTCCATTATGGCCAAGACCAAAGAGCTGTCAAAGGACACCAGAAACAAAATTGTAGACGTGCACCAGGCTGGGAAGACTGAATCTGCAATAGGTAAGCAGCTTGGTGTGAAGAAATCAACTGTGGGAGCAATTATTAGAAAATGGCTGGGTCTTTCAGCATGACAATGATCCCAAACACACTGCCCGGGCAATGAAGGAGTGGCTTCGTAAGAAGTATTTCAAGGTCCTGGAGTGGCCTAGCCAGTCTCCAGATCTCAACCCCATAGAAAATCTTTGGAGGGAGTTGAAAGTCCGTGTTGCCCAGCGACAGCCCCAAAACATCACTGCTCTAGAGGAGATCTGCATGGAGGAATGGGCCAAAATACCAGCAACAGTGTGTGAAAACCTTGTTAAGACTTACAGAAAACATTTGACCTCTGTCATTGCCAACAAAGGG
The DNA here is from genome assembly GCA_020510985.1 of Pholidichthys leucotaenia. Taxonomy (NCBI): domain Eukaryota; kingdom Metazoa; phylum Chordata; class Actinopteri; order Cichliformes; family Pholidichthyidae; genus Pholidichthys; species Pholidichthys leucotaenia. The sequence continues at coordinate 325,055,736 of CM035840.1, read as the reverse complement.
TATATAACAAAGTTTTGAGATGAACTTTTGTTATTGACCAAATACTTATTTTACCGAGGAATTTACCAATTAATTCATTAAAAATCCTTCAATGTGATTTTCTGGATTTTTTTTCCTCATTTTATCTCTCATAGTTGAGGTATACCTATGATGAAAATTGGAGACCTCTCTCATCTTTTAAGTGGGAGAACTTGCACAATTGGTGGCTGACTAAATACTTTTTTTCCCCACTGCATATATTGCACACACCACTAAGAGAGAGAAATGGCATTTCAATTCTCCTGCATATCCTGTACATATAGAGGTATTGACAAATAAAATTTTTTTAATCTTTGTTGGTGATTACTGGTGAACGTTGTGTTCTGTGAAATTTTCAACATGCTGAAAATTATTTGGAATTATTATTATTAATTATTTTTAATATTTGGAGATAAACATTGCTGAAAGTTGTGCTCAGTTTGTAAAAGTTCCAGAGCACTGGGCTAAGTTGTGCAGAGCAAGTCTAAGTCGGTCTGAGTTGGGGAACGTCGTCTGAAAAGCTGGCAGTAGTGAACTTAGCCTAGCGCTTGTCTAACAGAGGTGAACGTGCATCCAGCTCAAGGAGTGTGTTGGTAACGCAAGGGCCTGATATAGATGGACTTTCCACAGCATACCAGTAACTTAGGTAAACTTTGAACAACAAAGAGCAGTGAAGCCCAACACAAGCCAACTTTAAATTACATTCAACAACTTTCAGGAACTTTTGTGAATGAACTGAACGTTTGCAAGCAGTCACCGACACACTCCCAGTGTGACCCAAATGTCTGAGAACGTACACAGTCAAAATTTGGGTATATAAATCTAAAATTTTGCTCGAAGCTTCCCAGTCAATATGTGATCCTACAGATGAAGGAACTGGAGAGGCTGAGGTGGGAGATTGAACTTCAAATGTTGCAGCTTGAACTCCTTGCCATTCAAGTGCAACTCATGATTGCATGACAGAGACGGAGGAACAGGCTGAGCTGCTGATTCTGGATCAGACCTTGGGTACACAGAATGGATGAGTCTGGCATCTACAGTGAGCTACTACTGGAACTGAACAGAAGGTTTTTGAAATATACATGTTCCTCTGCAATGATATTGTTTCTCCCTGATTTGGAACAACTTTTGGATATTTGCAGGCAGTGATAGATTCTTCACTTTAAACATGATTACTGCAGTTTTAAAGTCAACCAGATCTTTCAACTTGAGAGCTTTTAATTTAAGAAAAAGTGGTTTGTTGGTTCCCTGTAAGCAGCTTTGTTTATTATTCTGATAGCTCTCTTCTGATGCATAAAGACTGGATATATAGACTGGGACCAGCACTCTGCAAGGACCCCTCAATGTGTCTGATTGGAGGCAGTCTGACAGGTTTCAAGCAAAATGGAGAAGATGAGGAAATCGGTTACTTACTTAACTTACTACTCCTGCAGGGTGAGGGCTGGATGGCCATCACCATACATTGAGCTAATCAGGTTAACCAGTGCGTGCCAACATTGCTGGTTTTGGGCCAGCTCCTCTGTGTCGTCAGCAGCAACTCCAAGCTATAGGAGGTCTCTCTCCACCACATCGAACCATCTGGTGTGTGGCTTGCCCCAAGGTCTTTTCCACCCTGAGGGCCTGGGGGAGGAAATTGGTGGGAGAAAATAATATTTGCTGCGTCCCACTTTCCTTATCTACAAGATTAAAAGCTTATGGGGACATTACCAAAAAAGCTCTTGTGAGCAACAAAATTTCCACATTTCAAAAGCTTAGACATAAAAGATGTGCGTTAAAAAAAAGTGTCTTCTTCTTTCGGCTGCTCTCTTTAGGGGTCGGCACAGTACATTATCTGTCTCCATCTCACCCTATCCCTTGCATCTTCCTCTGTAACACCATCCCTCTCCATGTCCTCCTTCACTACATCCATGAATCTTCTTTGTGGCCTTCCTTTTTTCCTCCTGCCTGGCAGCTCCATCTTCAACATCCTTTGTCCAATATATCCACTATCCCTCCTCTGCACATATCCAAACAATCTCAGCCTTGTTTCTCTTACTTTGTCTCCAAACCGTTCAACGTGAGCTGTCCCTCTGATATACTCATTTCTAATCTTGTCCCTCCTAGTCACTCCGACAGAAAATCTTAGCATCTTCAACTCTGCTACCTCCAGCTCCACCTCCTGTCTTTTTGTCAGCGCCACCATCTCCAAACCATATATCATAGCAGGTCTAACTACCATCTTGTAAATCTCCCCTTTCACTCTTGCTGCTACCTTTCTGTCATAAATCACCCCTGACACTCGTCTCCACCCACTCCACCCTGCCTGCACTCTCTTCTTCACCTCTCTTGTGCATTTTCCATTGCTTTGGTGATTGACCCCAGGTATGTAAACTCATCTACTTTCACTACTGCTACTCCTTCCATCTTCATAATTGCACCTGCCTCCCTCTCATTCACACTCATGTATTCTGTCTTGCTTCTACTGACCTTCATTCCTCTTCTCTCCAGAGCATACCTCCACCTCTCTAGGATCTCTTCCACCTGCTCCCTACTCTCACTACAGATCACAATGTCGTTTGCAAACATCATGGTCCACGGAGACTCCTGCCTGACGTTGTCTGTCAGTATGTAAAAAAACCAATGTTTTTTTTTTGTTTTTGTTTTTATTTTTGTAATATACTGTAATGTTAATTTATATGGAAACATAGCCTACTGCTTCCTCAAATCCACTGCTGAAATGGGTGAGGTACCCCCGTGGCAAGTGTGCACACTGCATCAAAAGAACTAGGCTGCGTGGCCACCAAACGCGTTTTTTATTGCCTGACCGCCCTGAGCATTTTTTTTCAGCGTTTGTGCATGGCGCTCTGGGAAAAAAAAACGTCTGTGCCCTGTATCCCAGCAACAGCTTGTCACTCTCAGCTCAATACTTCCACTTTTCATATTGTCAGACTTACTACTGATTTTTTTAACAGCAGCCTCTAAATAACAATGGACAGGAAACGTTTTCTAGCAGCTCTGGATGTAAGATATGATGACACGGAAAGTAGGAGTCTGAGTACAGACTAGTACCGGCGTCCTATGTCCCGCCCATGCAGCAGTTCTGATTGGCTGCTTGGCCTGACATTGAGGAGCTCAGCTGCAGTCTCTGAAAAGTTGAACTTTTTTCAGCTCTCAGCGCCCTGAGTGCCGCGATAAAAAAACGGCCACTGCCGAGAGCGTTTCTGCGCCGAGGGCGCTCAGCACTGTAAACGCTGGGCTACATAGAGAATGAATGGAAAATAACTGCCCACAGTGGAAAAAACATGTTTTGTGGACACGCAGCCTAAATCATCAGCTGTTCTCATCCAGTACACGTCTCTAACGTACTGAAAGGGTTGCAGTGAAATGGTTCACTGTGGGTATATGCACCTCTGTATGTGCATCTAGCTCACTTTATACATCTCCACCTTCCATCCTCTAAACATCCATTCATAGGGATGGGGTCACGGTCCGAGCCTGTGAATTACATTCCAACATCTGGTTACGAAGCGTGACTTTCCTCAATCAAATTCTGAATTTTAGCACGCTCATCACGACATTTCAGGCATGGATAAGAAGGGCCGTGGGTGGAAGATTGCAGGTCTGTGAATTGACTAATGAATGATGGTGGGCGGTGTGAAAGAAAAGCCATTGCTCAAAGCATAACTGAGTATCAGTGCCCAGTGAAGGGCTGCATTGTATGGCATGGTTCCCAGGTAACAATGGTGTCAGATGAGTCCTCTTAAAAAAAAAAAAAAGCATCGTTTACTCTTAACAGCTGAGCTTCATTGTTTTTTAACCTATTAGGCAGCAGCTGCCAGAAGCTGTAGAGTCTGAAGTTGACAGGCCGACTAACAATCACAGAGTATTTTGAAAGCATTCCTTAAGCTTGCCATTAACTGTGAAACCAAAATGCTGAATTCCTGCATGAAAGGGGAAATTTTCATGCTTTCCATCATACGAAAAGCTCGGTTAAAAGGTAGTTCCAACTAAATTACCTGCATGTCAGTATCTCATTTAAAAGAGAAGGTGCAGTTGACAAAGTTGCGATGAAAGATTAGCCTGATGCCTTATTTTAATATATTTATTTATTTTGGTAATGATGCCTCTGTTGAGTTTGTGTCAGTGTTCCCATTTGATCTGATTAGCGTGTTGGCACCACGGATCAAAGAACAAGCCTCATTTGCACACTATCACTTTGCCTTTGAACTTCAGACGCCCAGAGTAAAATAATTTGGCAGACGGGGACGAGGCACGCTTCCCAAATTCAACACAGAGGCGTGGATCTACAAAAAAAAAAAAAAATCACAGAACATGAACAAATCCCACATTAAACTTGGCATTTTCTATACTTTGCTAGACAAAGACATGGACAGACAATAGCGTTTTTGCTCATGTTAAAGAGCTGCTCTCTTGAATGCTATATGGAGTCTGTGGTGATGGGTGCTCTTCTGTATAGTGTCCCCCTCCCGCCCCAGGACAAACCTACAAGCGCGAGAGACCGCAAAACTCAGGAGCATTACTATAAAGCGTTGCCACTGTCAAACAAGTCTGAGATTAAACAGGCCATGTTCAGAGAGCGCTTAAGCCCCACTGTCACCATGGGTTGAGATGCCGTCTCAGCGCTCAGCCCATGTTTTCCTTCATCCCTGCTTCTCATTGAGCAGCGTCTCAGCAGGCTCCCAGCTGGCAGCATTACGGACGGCTGGGGCCAATTAGTCCTCATCAGCTGGGGCGCTGCCAATGAGAATAAATAGGAGCAGCCTCGATGACTCGGGGCTGCGACATAAGCACTGCTAGGCTGAAGCCCCTTCGTCTGGTGTCAGCCTCTACTCCCCTTGCAGCATTCCTGTGATTGTAACCCGCTGTGAGTATGTACGTCTTGTTACCCCTACGTCCGGTACGAGCTTCCTGCCCCTGCGCTGTGCAACCTGTGAATGTATGTCTGTATGAGTATCTGTGCTCTCCTCATCCCTCATCCCTCACCCTAAATAAAACATCACGACTCACTGGCTCGCCCTTGGCTCTTATTGCGCGGCTCCCTAGAGCCGTGTGTGACAGTATGTCGCAGCCAGGCGAGTTACCGGCGGCCGTGAGTCGCCGTGGAACTGTACCTTTCTGTCCGGGTGTCAGCGCTACTAGCATGCCGTTTCCCAGGAGTCACTCCCGGCGCCGGGGCGACGAGCTGAGGTCCATCTCGGAGGCTGTCGACGGGACGCTCTTCACCCTGTACGACGCCTCCAACGCGAGACGCTGGCATCCGGGCCGTGCTGAGGAACTCCTGGACTGTTACCCTCATTCTGTGTTCCATCTCGAGGACACTGCCAGGATAGACGCCACAGGTACACAGCGAGAGAAGCTCCGCGGGTTGGATGGAAATCCCGGCAGGAAGCCGAAGTGGGTGACGTTGCCTCCCGCTTCGGGATCCCGTTCCTGCCGCCATTCCAGTCCGGGAGTTCGCGCCAACCAGAGGGCTTCCCCCGACCTGCGCCACGTCACTCGGGATTCCCTTCAAGGAGCCGCAGCTGACAGCAGTTATGTCTGGGGTCGAGTGGCTGTCGCGAGCTCCACTGTGTGTCCTGTTACCATCTTCAGGCATGTGGCGGCGGCAGTGAGATTGATGGAGAGGACTCCAGGGCTACGAAGCTTTCCCGTGCTCGACGCCTTCCTCGCCTCGATCTCCGATCAGGAGCGGCGATTCCTGGGTTCCCCCCTCGCTTCGTCCCCTGGGAATGGCCGTCATCACATCGCCGAGTCTCTGCACGAACCTCGTCCAGATCCAGTTCTGGGCCGCCGCCAGGACCGTTCCTCCCACGCAGCTGTCACCTCTTCGCCTCGTCAGTGTGGAGTTTTCACAGCCTCGTTCCCTGAGCCTCATTTCCCCGCTGTCATTCCTGGACATTCGGGCTGGCTCACCCCGGCTGTTTTCCCCTCCTCCTCGACGCGCTCCCTGACTGCTGTGTGTGCCTGGAATTCCGGCCTGGTGAGCTCTCTGCTGGAGACAACGCGAGCGATCCTCAGACGATTTCCCGGGGGGTCCTCCGTTATCGCCGGGCGGGGAGAGGAAGAAGCAGAATCCACCACAGCAGGCGATACTCAACCTCCAGGAGGCAGGCAAGTCATAGTTTTTTCACACCTGCTTAATGATTTGCTCTGTCACATTCCTGGAGGAGGAGTTCAGGGTTTGCAGCTCCCTGAACTCCCCCCACCTGCTGTAACCTGTGTTCCTAATCCCGCATCCTCTGTGTCTCTCTCCGCCGAGCGATCCCCGGCTCTGGGTCAACGTGGTGGGATAAGGAGAGGGCCTGTGGTTCCGCAGCTACGTTGCGGACGGAGGAGGGGGACTGACTGCTGTGTGGAGTCTGCGCCGACGACTGAGCGTCCCCGGGTCTCCACGGAGGAGCGGTTCGGTCCAGCGGGACGAGGTTCTTCTGGCTTCACGCCGAGTGGATCGTCGGCGGGGTTACCGGAGCTGGAGGAACCTCAAGCTGCGCTGACCATCGTGCTGGCTGCGGGGCCCGACGCGGCTGGATGGGAGCCTGACAACGATCTCCTGATGACGGATCCTGGATCTTCGCAGTCCTGGACGGCGTCAGAACCCGAGATCAGGCGAGTGCTCTCCTTTCTTTTCTCCCTTTTATCTTCGTGCACTTCAGCCTGTCTCTAGGGGAGACGAGCCGGGTGCAGCCGCCCGCTGCGTCTGAGCTCGTCTCGCCGGGTTCTGGCGCTGCCGGTGATCCTGATCTCGGTTCTGTTTTCTCTTCTGAGCCTTCTTCCAGGGTCACCGGCGAGGAGTTGCTGTTCCTCGTGGTGCTGGAGGGTCCAGGTTCGACATTGGAGGTCGGTTCTGGTGTGGTATCCAACGTGGGTTCGCCCGAGACCCAATCGGGGTCCAACGTGGGTGCTGCTCCAGCGGCGTCCAACATGGGTTCGCCCGAGACCCAATCGGGGTCCGACATGGGTGCTGCTCCAGCGGTGTCCGACGTGGGTTCGTCTAAGGCCCGATCGGGGTCCGACGTGGGTGCTGCCCCAGTGTTGTTCAGGTCCGGTGAGGAGGTTGCCGCTTTCCTGCGGCCTGACGCTCGTCGCCCTCGTCATCGGCTCTCCCCTGTGCCTCTTCCACCGGGACCCGCTCTGACCCTTCGTCCGTCTCAACGGTCCTGGTGGTTGAGTGATGCGGGTCTACGACCCGACCCGCAAGACTTTCGGTTCGGTGATCTGGTTCCCCCCGCTGGTCTGTGTTTGCCTTTGGGTGGCCTGGTTCGGCTGCCGGTGGACTGGATTCCTGGGATCTGGGTCCGGAGTTCGCCGTCCGAACATTTCCCTTTCCCTGGTTCGCCGACTGGACAATGGGCGGGGAGACCTCCGGAGCCACCTCGGCCATGTTGGACTCTGCCTGCCATACTCCTCGGGTGTCGCTTTTTCTTTTATCATTATTGAGGTCACTCGGGTGTAATATTTTGTCCTGTTGGTGGATGTGTATTTATAGTGCTGTGTGTTTTCCATTCCTCGTACTCAGCATTTTACTTTTTGTACCTTGTTTTTAGCCTTGTCCTTGCATTGTAGAGTTATGTGTTTTGTTTCTTATCAGACCATACTCTGCAGTTGTTCGTTCGTTCCAGTCACTTTCACTTCTTTAGGTGACTGTGTGTATTTTTATATTCATAGTGTTGTGGGTTTTCCTTTGCCCGTACTCAGCATTTCCTTTTTGTGCCCTGTTTATAATTTTGTCTGTTCATTATAGAGTCATGTGCTTTGTTTTCCTTCAAACCATGCTCTGTAATTGTCCGTTTGTCCCAGTCACCTTCACTTCTCTTGGTGACTGTGGGTGGATATACAGTATATATACTATATGGTGCTGTGTATTGTGGTTTTTTTTTTCTCCCTCTTCATTACCCGTACTCGGCGTTTTTTTTTGCCACTCTTGTCCTGTTCTTAGTTTTGTTTGCATCATGGAGTAGTGTTTGTTCTGTTATCCACACTCTGTAATTGCTTTATCCGTTTTTTGTCATTCTTTTGGTGGGTTATCTGTTCTCGTGTTCTGTATTCCCCCCATCTGTGCCCTGGGGTTTTTTTCTTTTTTTTTTTTTTTTTGGTGCGATGTAGAGTACTGTGTTTGGTTTTTTTTTGCCCTGTTACCCTACATTGTCCTGTTGGTGTTTCCCTTTGCTTCGTCCCCTCCGGTCCTGCCTCCCTTCCTCCCACCCTAGGTGGGGGGGGGGGGGGCTGGGATGTTTCTGGTCGTTCAGGAGCCCCACCTTGAGGGGGAGGCTCTGTCACCATGGGTTGAGATGCCGTCTCAGCGCTCAGCCCATGTTTTCCATCTTCCCTGCTTCTCATTGAGCAGCGTCTCAGCTGGCTCCCAGCTGGCAGCATTACGGACGGCTGGGGCCAATTAGTCCTCATCAGCTGGGGCGCTGCCAATGAGAATAAATAGGAGCAGCCTCGATGACTCGGGGCTGCGACATAAGCACTGCTAGGCTGAAGCCCCTTCGTCTGGTGTCAGCCTCTACTCCCCTTGCAGCATTCCTGTGATTGTAACCCGCTGTGAGTATGTATGTCTTGTTACCCCTACGTCTGGTACGAGCTTCCTGCCCCTGCGCTGTGCAACCTGTGAATGTACGTCTGTATGAGTATCTGTGCTCTCCTCATCCCTCATCCCTCACCCTAAATAAAACATCACGACTCACTGGCTCGCCCTTGGCTCTTATTGCGCGGCTCCCTAGAGCCGTGCGTGACACCCACCACAACTCATTCCGAGTGCTTTGATTCATAACTCGCAGCGGCTACGTCACTGCACCTTGGGACGTTTCCTTGAATCCATGCCAAACTTATCACTGTAGCAGTGCGTGCAGTTTTATGACAAATTATATGTCACAGTGGATCAGGTTTAAGTAACTTATATCAGCACTTTTTTTAAGTTTCTCAATCTGAAAATGAAGAAAGATGACCATTTAGGAGGGGTTTTTTTCATATCAAAGGTATGAAGAAATACATTATACTGTACATTCAAGTACATTGACTATAGGAGTTTGAGTGTTTTTGATTAAAAAAAAAAGCCATGGTTACTGTGAAATACTTCATTTTATTTGGTAGTTTAATGTTACATTCCAGGACTTCTGTGAAGTTGGCACCCACTGAATGCTTCACCTGTGCTGCCTCCTGAAGTTGGACAGCCATCTCCATACCTGACTTTAGTATCCAAGATGGATGCTCCCAAATGCCACACATCAACAAGCTTTGTAAAATGTAGTAGTTATTAGCGCTTCAGTTTTACATATCTGTTCTAGCCAGCCGTATGCACAGGACTGGCCAGCTTCTACCTTTGAACACATCTCAGTCAGGGGGGTTTCTGACTCATTTTGAAATGATGATGTGATGTCCTTCTGACTCTGGAGTTCTGACAACTGACATAGTATGTGGAATGTATCAGTACATGCAGCCTACGGAGAAATCATCTGTTTTGACTAGTCCAAAAGAAAACATAATATTCAGACCTGGTATAATGATTGGGATGTTCAGCTGTGGAAACACAACCATACATTTGGCTGTGTGTCCACAGACGGCATTCATTTTTTTCCCACTGGGAGTAGTTATTTTTTGTTATCTAGTCCAGCTTTTAATATGGCAACAGCCTAGGTGCAAAAATACTCGCGACTGTCAGCAGTTTATGTTGCTGCGCTCAGGGCACATAAAGTTGTAAAAAGTTCAGCTTTTGGAGAACCACAGCACTCATCAGCAGCACAGCTCTCTAAAACCAGTCAATCAGAAGCAGGCTAAAAGGACACCACAGTCAATATTTGAAAGCAAATGCTTGGAGGGATGCATGTTTTCTTACCAGTTTGATGCAGTTTAGTGTAGTTAATAGAGATTTTCAGAGCATGTGTGAAACACCAATGGAGCTGTGATTGACAGGTCAAGTGGTTGCTAGGATACATTGCAGAGACCTTTTTTAAGAGCACATGTGAAGCAGCCAGAAAAAAAAAAAAAAAAAAATCAGGTGTAGAGCATTTTTTTGTGCTTAGTGGACACCTAGTTAGCCAGAATGTTTTGGCCTGAATCTGGCAGGCCAGAAGAAATTGGTCGGCCTGAGTCCAGTGAATGATGCGGCAGAATCTGTCCGATACATGGAGCCAGATGCAGGCGGAGTCCACCTGCATCTGGCAGGCGAGTTTTAAGAATAAGAATAAGAATTTTAAGAATGATGTTTTAAAACTAATACAAATTGTAATTATTATTATTTTTTTTACAAATTTAAGTTAAAATGAAATTCACATCATAAACAGTCTGTTCTAAATGTGCCATATCTCAACCGTCAGTGGGCCTGATCTGGGCACCCAAAACACAGTCGGATCCAGCAACAATTAATGGCCCAGATATGCCTGGGTTTTGGCGAGCCGTTGCCAGAGCACAGCCAAAGGTGCTGGCACTCAACCAGAATTGACCAGAATCAGCCCGATTCCGTTGGCTACCTGGACATGCAGCCTTAATAGCTGCTAAAGACAGCACAGCCTTTAGATGCAGAAAAAAGTAAGATAACAGTTAGAATAAGTAAACCAGCTGATTATGGCGAGTTCAGTGCATCGATCAGCCAAAGGATTAAAACTCTGTGCACACTGTCATTACCTTTCTCACAAAGGTGATGAATATTGTGATCACTTTATCCATCTGTGTGTTTTTCTGGACACTGATGGTCCAGCAAGGGGTGAAAGTCAGCTGTCTCTGACTGCCTTGTTGGTTTCTTCTTTAGTGCCAGACAGCTTCTCACACTGGAGCAAAGTCACGGGTTGTGGTGTTGACAACAGATCTCTGATGTTCTGTGAGATGCATGCAGACTGTGGCGTCTGCTTCTGCACATGCTGCAGATGCTTAAATTGATTTGGATTTTGAAAAGCTGGGAGCAGTATGATCTCGGTTTGCATTTCATCACTGTTGGGAGAAAAAGTCATATCGCCATGTTTAGTCTTTTTTTAACGAAATCGGTCACTCTTTATGTCTTCTGATGTTTTATTTTACTATCATCAAACCAATGATAAGCATTAGAAAAGCCATATGACTAACTCTTGCTGCTGCTAAATTATTCAGAAAATACAGTTTTTCTTCAAAAATGCCTGCTTTAGACATACAAGATTTGCACCCATCAGTGATGATTTGTTGGTTGGCATTTTGATTTGCTTTTTACTTTTCTCTTCTCCTAGATTTATGTACAAATCTCTGGTAAATTTCAAGTTAAAAAAGAAAACTCCACAATTTTGGTTAACGCATACTTTTGTGCTCTGTTCAAAAAAGAGTGGTAATTCATAGCCCAAGGAAAAATGATATGCTCAGCATATCTTAATTTCTTCACCTATTTATGAGCCAGGCTGAGCCTTACCACTGTAGCATTTAAACTTTTTGTTGTGAATATGGTAATGAATAGAATAGCTTTACTGTAATCCTACTTAAATCAAATATTTTAATTAAAGCAAAATTTGTTTGGTCATTGCCAAATTAAGAACATTAAAAGAAATGGAAAAACAGATAACATAAAATAATATCTAAATAATACACTTAAAACTATTGCACTAGGGGTTATTGCGTTCGAATATCTATAATGCCTTTGAATATAAAAACATTTAATTAGTAGTCATAAGATTTGATTTTTTCATAAATGAAAAAGTTTCGATAAAGTTAAAATTCATGTTTCTGATATTGCTCGAGCTATTTCACCACAGGCACAAAGTCTCATGACCATTTTTATACAATTTTGCTCCTTGTTTGCTACTCAGTGTTTCCCTCTTACGGATGGAGCAGAGGAGAAGTCCAGATTTATACTCTAATATTTTCATTAATGTTCAGTTAACTCCTAATACTGAAAAATAAGGCATGTCCACCTGCCTATGGATGGATATTTAACTGCTAGACTGTACACGTTTTAGAACTTAATTGAGTCAAGCGCTTGGACAGATGGGGCTTCATTATGCTGATGCAACACAACTGCACAGAATCTGCTGACAGAACAAAGATCCACTTCTTTTTTGAAGTTAAAAGATATTTGCTTGGTGTGTAGATGAGCCACTTTTTCCCTCTTCACTCACTTTTTTATTCTGAAGGTCTGAACTGATGTTGTGCCGTTGCCATTGTGTCTTTTGTTGTTTCCATAGTGATAGCATGCCAAAGCGGCTGGCCCTGATCGCCTTCCTGTCTCTGGTCATGCTGATGAGCATCTTGGGAAACCTCCTGGTCATGGTGGCGGTCTGCAAGGACAGACAGCTCAGGTGGGAACGGTCTTCTTTTTAACCTCAACATGATGTTCAGATAAACGTTTTAAACTATGTAGAATCCTGCGGGTTTTATACACAGATCCCAGCCAGAATGTCCATGTGGGCCCCACTATAGGTTGATCAGCTCTGTTTTGTGGGTCCCATGTGGGTTTGTCCACAGTTTCTATGTTGGTCCCAATCTGTGTCTGCCCACATGCACTTTACCGATGGTGCCAGTATTGCTGAAACCTGCTCACCTGCATTAACCCATGTGGGGCCCAGATGGGGTAAAAGCAGGTAAGCAGATTTCAAATTTACCCTCATTTTTTTTTTCTGTTACAATTAAAATTGCTTTCAACTGTTTTTTCCTATAAATTTGAAACTTTTTCCTCATAAAATGGACTTTTTCTAAAAAAATTCAAGTTTTTTGACATGAATTTGCAATTTTTTCCTCATAAATTTGTGACTTCTTACTTGTAAATTTGAAAAATTTTCCATGTAAATTTAAAACCTTTCATCCATCCATCCATCCATCTTCTACCGCTTTTCTGAAGGTCCGGGTCGCGGAGGCAGCAGTTCAAGCAGAGAAGCCCAGACTTCCTCTCCCCGGCCACCTGCTCCAGCTCTTTAGAGGGGACACCAAGGCGTTCCCAGACCAGCTGGGAGACGTAGTCTAAAGCAAAGCTCAAATTTAAAACCTTTCCTCATAAATTTGCATTTTTTGTGCATAAATTTGTGACTTTTTTCTCATAAATTTGCAACTCTGTAGTTGTAAATTTGAAACTTTTTCTCATAAATTTTTCATTATTATCTTGTACATTTGGCGTTTTTTTCCTCATAAATTTGAAATGTTTTTCCTCATAAATTTACAGCATTTTGCTTGTAAATTTACAACTTTTTAAATCATAATTTAGCATATTTTATGCAATCCCTTGTCGTTCTTTTTATTCTGTTTATCTCAATAATGTTATACACATTTTGAAGAGTTTGAACTCTTCACTATATACAAAAATAGCCCCCCCCCCAACACAATTTTGCACAGAGCCACTAAAACCCAAGAAACGGCCTTGCCGCTGCCAGTCAGTATCTAGAATTTGCTTTGATCCGCACCATATTCTACACATAAATGTGATATACTATGCCTGAATTTTTGCATCAAGTTCTCTGCAAATTTCATCAACATCATGTTGGTAATCTTTGCAAAATCCTGCTAACAGTCAGTCGCCACCGTGAACATGACCTTCTTGTAGAGACCTCACAAAGCTGGTAGAGCCATTTTAAGTGTGAGACCAGCTGACAAGCAGAGGCAGCGGTCCGTTTAAGGCAGTGGTGATGTGGCACAAGCGGACAGGTCATCCTGAGGGTTTCCTGGAGCTGCTGTCACTGTGATCAATCATTTTTCCATCTCCCTCTGTGCCCTTAATCTTGTTTTTTTTTCCTTTCTTCCCCTATTTCATCTCTCCATCTTTTTTCCTCTGCTACGGTCCTCTCTCATAGTTTGTCTCTTTCCCTGTTTGTCTCTTCCCCTCTTGTGACACCTGTGAGCTCGGGGGTCACCTTTGTCCTTGAATGTTGAGCAGAAGTGTGCTCACGTGTGTGGATGAGTACACGTCAGGAGAATGTCAAGTAAAACTCTGTGCGTTTATGTGCGAGTGAATGAGCAGCTCTGGCAGTACGAGTGCAATTTGGGAGCATGGGGTGTATGACAGCAACATTTAAAAACACATATGAGTAGCGGCCGCTGGAGTAACAATGATACGTCTTTATATCTCACCCCTGTGTCTTACTGTCAGCTGGGAATTTCATGCTGTCACTTAAAGAACATAGACACATCAGCTCAGAAGGAGAATTTCCTGGTTGGATGGAAAAAAAACAAGCAAAAACTGCACGTCATTAACAAAATAAAACCATTTTAGGCAGGGAGAATAGCTTGTTATGATCCACTCACCCATCAAATCAGTAATCTGCACTGTTATAACAGTGATTATCTCAGTCAGTGAAGTCAGAGGATGTAAAACTCTTATCTGGCTATCGTTTGAGGACGTCCTTGGAAAGTTATTGTTGGACGTTGCCTCTAGACAACTGCTCATTCACATTTGTGACATGATTTGAGGCTTAAACCCAGGAGCAGACAACAGACTTGGTTAGAAATACAATAATCTTTATTGAACGTGAGTGTGTGTGTTTTGTGTGTGTGAGTGTAGAGCGGGAGGAGTCTGGCAACCCTGCAAGGAAGAGGGAGAAGGAGATATGAGTAATCTTGTAACCACACGGATGAATAGTGGAATAAATAATAATCTTATGGAGCAAGGAAGGGTTGGAGTGAAACTACTTGCAGCCTTGCTCTTCTCCAGGTTATCATAGTCCCGCGATGGAGAGGAAGTGCCAGTGCAGATATGTACAGTGATCCGTGCACAGGAATCCTCAGCTGAAGGAAGGAAAGTTCATTCTAGGTGCTGAGACACTTATGGGGTGCTGATGAGGGAGTGGAGCTTCCAGCTCATGGAGTGAGTCCTGGTCCGCTGCCCGTAGTTGAGTTGGTCCGCCAAGGGAACGGTCCACCTGTGCACAGGTATAGAGGACAAGGAGAGGATGATGCAGGTTGATGAAAACAAGTTAACAGGCTGCTTATGAGTTGTAGAGAGGGAGGCAAAACGCCCAGCCGACGAGGAGCAGAGTTGACATAATAGAAAGGGAGGCGAAGCTCCCAGCTGATGGGAAGAGTAGATCAGCGTTGTGAAGCTGTTTGACAGAGTTGGAGCACTGATGTCTCTGTGCAGGAGTGGAGGGCCCCACTCCTTATAAAGGCAGTCTGATTAGGAGGCGCAAGTGTGAGTGGAACCGCAGCTGTGGAATATAATTAGGGAGAGAGGGAACGAACAACACACAGCTCGGATCACCACAATTTGGGGATTATGTTGTTATTTTGGCTGTCGTCTCAGACTCTCAGCAGTGAGTTTATTATCACCAGTTGTTGTATAATTAAATGGCAAATAGTCACCAAAATGTGGTGGGCTCTAATGGTGCTTTGATTCCTGTATCTAACATTGATATTCATTATTAGGCTTGATGATTTTCTTTTTACTGTTACGTCCACCAAAAAGGCTCTACGTGGTCGTGTGGGTTACCACCGGAGCGGTAGACTAGTGTACAGCATCCACGCCACACCCCAACCAGGTCACACCAAAGATCATATAAAACTAAGGTTTAATGTTTTCTGCCTTCTAGCTAGGTGCTCAGCATAGCAGAGTGGAGAAAGGAAAGTTAAGCCACAGCTCTACCAGAGGATGGACCATGACTGTAGCTTCCACGATTCACAGTAGCTGTGTGGCACTGAATTATAGAAAACAGAGACGTAACATATGGTGTCCCACATGTTGTTGAAAGACAATGAACTTGTGTATCTTTCAGCAGGATAACATAAAAAATACAGGATGGATTTTGATGTCATTTTCATCAAAGCTGACCCTTGGATCATGGATGAAACCATGATCTGAATCGATTTTTCAGACGATCTTCTGGATCACTTTTCATTTTTTTTCCACATTGTGAACGGGAGCCTTTTTGTAAATTGCTTTGCTCATATCATAAAAAATAATGGGCTAATCAACCTAAAAATACACAAGCAGACAACTTATGATGCTCTTGTCAATTGATAGTTTAACCACATTTTAATCAAGTGAACAAACAGCAGTGGAAGAGGTCTGAGTTCTCTCAGTGCACTGTGGTTGTGAAGCTAAGGACAGTGTTGAACTTATGGAAGCACAAAAAGTGACATTAGAAACTAGAGGGCACTCAGAGAGTGCATACCTCTGGCAAGGCTCTGTCTGCTCCCCCCACCCACCCTCCTCTGTCTGTCCGTCCCTCCATATCTATGGCTGTCTGTATCTCCATCCATACCTTCGTCACTGCCTCCAAATTCGTCCAGTAGTTTTTGCATAATCCTGCTGATGGACGGACAATCACATTGCATTGCTGGACATGCACTCATGGATCCATTTTCTAATGGTTTCATCTGTAGCCCAAGGGCCAACTCTGGTGAGGATCTCATCTAAATCTGTCCCGTAATTTTTCTGTAATCCTGTTTAAGGCCCTGTCACACCTAGACGATTTAGGCAGCGTTTGCCAAACGTATGAAAATTTTGGAGAATATATTGGCGTATGTGAAATCAGTTATGGATAAGTTTTGTATAAGTTAAGAGCACACTGATCAACGCTGAAGCACGCTGGTATACAGAGTTGTACAGCGAGCTCCTCTGAAAATTTTCTGACGTATCCAGCGTATGGCTAAAACGTCCCGCATAAGTGGGGCATAAGTTGTAGGGAAATTATGGATTTGTTCACACACGTTACTTGTAAGCGACCCACAAGTTACTCATAAAAATACATTGAGATAAATGTCTAGGGTACCCAAAACTTTTTGCTGACATATCAGTAACGCTGTTTAAATCTATATGTAACTTACTGAATGGGTTTCTAACTTACAGCTACCTTATAATGGCGTATTTGCAGCATTGGTTCACAGGAAAAATCCATACAGTGCTTAGCTGCTTCCCGCAGCGCATACATACACACAGACCTACTATAAACACACATACAGATGTGGACAAAATTGTTGGTACCCCTCTGTTAATGAAAGAAAAACCCACAATGGTCACAGAAATAAGTTGAATCTGACAAAAGTGGTAATAAATAAAAATTCTATGAAAATTAACCAATGAAAATCAGACAATGCTTTTGAATTGTGGTTCAACAGAATTATTTTAAAAAACAAACTCATGAAACAGGCCTGGACAAAAATGATGGTGCCCTTAACTTAATATTTTGTTGCACAACCTTTTGAGGCAATCACTGCAATCAAACGATTTCTGTAACCGTCAATGAGACTTCTGCACCTCTCAGCAGGTATTTTGGCCCACTCCTCATGAGCAAACTGCTCCAGTTGTCTCAGGTTTGAAGGGTGCCTTCTCCAGACGGCATGTTTCAGCTCCTTCCACAGATGTTCAATAGGATTTAGATCAGGGCTCATAGAAGGCCACTTTAGAATAGTCCAATGTTTGGCTCTTAGCCATTCTTGGGTGTTTTTAGCTGTGTGTTTTGGGTCATTATCCTGTTGCAAGACCCATGACCTGCGACTGAGACCAAGCTGTCTGACACTGGGCAGCACATTTCTCTCCAGAATACCTTGATAGTCTTGAGATTTCATTGTACCCTGCACAGATTCAAGACACCATGTGCCAGATGCAGCAAAGCAGCCCCAGAACATAACAGAACCTCCTCCATGTTTCACAGTAGGGACTGTGTTCTTTTCTTGGTATGCTTCATTTTTGCGTCTGTGAACATAGAGCTGATGTGCCTTGCCAAAAAGTTCCAGTTTTGTCTCGTCTGTCCATAGGACATTCTCCCAGAAGCTTTGTGGCTTGTCAACATGCAGTTTGGCAAATTCCAGTCTGGCCTTTTTATGATTTGTTTTCAACGGTGGTGTCCTCCTTGGTCGTCTCCCATGAAGTCCACTTTGGCTCAAACAACAACAGATGGCGCGATCTGACACTGATGTACCTTAACTTTGGAGTTCACCATGAATGTGTTTAGAGGTTGTTCTGGGCTCTTTTGTTACCATTCATATTATCCGTCTCCTCCTGCGGCCACGTCCAGGGAGGTTGGCTACAGTCCCATGGATCTTAAATTTCTGAATAATATGTGCAACTGTAGTCACAGGAACATCAAGCTGCTTGGAGATGGTCTTACAGCCTTTACCTTTAACATGCTTGTCTATAATTTTCTTTCTAATCTCCTGAGACAACTCTTTCCTTTGCTTCCTCTGGTCCATGTTTAATGTGGTACACACTATGTCACCAAACAGCACAGTGACTACTTGTCACCCTTTAAATAGGCCGACTGACTGATTACAAGTTTGTAGACACCTGCGACGTTAATTAGAGGACACATCTTGGTTGAACATGTCCCTATGGTCACATTATTTTCAATCTTTTCTAGGGGTACCATCATTTTTGTCTAGGCCTGTTTCATGAGTTTGTTTTTTTTAAAATAATTTTGTTGAACCACAATTCCAAAGTATTGTCTGATTTTTATTGGTTAATTTTCATAGAATTTTTTATTTATTACCACTTTTGTCAGATTCAAGTTATTTCTGTGACCATTGTGGGTTTTTTCTTTCATTAACAGAGGGGTACCAACAATTTTGTCCACTTCTGTACTTTTTTGTATAACGGGACCTACCGGGGATGTGTCCCAGCACTTTCAAGCTACAGATAAGATAAGATAAGCCTTTATTAGTCCCACAATGGGGAAATTCCAGGATAAAGATCCAAATCGCTGTTTAGCCCTCCTTGTCATGTTTTTCGCCTTTGACTGCAGTCTGTACCATCAGCTATCCAGTGCTGTTCTGAGAGATATGTCAAAATGTCAGAACACTGGAGGAGGTGGATCCAATCAGCTAATGACCTGAAGCACACAAGCTCAGCTGTTTTCCACTCGCACACCTAGGATTCATGGATCGGGAGGCAACGGCAGTTTGGTATGACAGTGCTATGCATAAGTTAGGATAAGCTATGCATAAGTTATGCATAAGTTAGACTATTGTTGCACATACTGTAAGTTGTGAAAGTTGGCAACACACTAAGCATTTGTTGGTTTAAGTTATTTATAAGTTATGGAAATATTCTATTTAAGTTACTAATACGTTATATATAGGTCCACCTCGTTATGGATACACAATGCATGCGGCCACAAGTGAAAATTTCGGCATATGCCAGCATTTTAGACCAATTTTTACACGTCTGGCAAATGCAGCCTAAATCGTCAAGGTGTGACAGGGCCTTTACCAATGTTAGGCAAGTTACTAAAAAATAGTAACTAGTTACAGTTACTAGTTGCTTCTTTTCAAAAGTAACTGAGTTACTTTTGAGTTACTGCATGATTAAAGTAACGAGTTAGTTGGAAAAGTATCTTTCACGTTACTTTTAAATGCATACTGAAATCATCTTGGACACACAGCAAGATCAAGGGCCCCTTGTTCTCATCAGAAAAAAGAAGAAAAAAAAAACTGATGAGAAAAAAAAGTCTCATCTTACAGAGAAAAAATGTCTCAGATTTACATAAACTGTTGTAATCAGTAGAAAGTCAGAAATTTACTAGAAATAAAGCTGTGAATTCACAGAGAAAATTTTGGACCCCCTGGTGGGCTGTTTTTGGCCCACGAGCCATATGTTTGGCACCCCTGGACCAGCCCAGTAAAAATGCATATTTAGAGGATTTACTTCCATGAAACAACAGCATGTAAATGAATGAGATGAAATAAAATACAAAGCACAGATAAATGAAAGGTCACTGCTTAGAAGAAGCTGTTCTTTATTGCAACAAATCACAGTCACTTTTTCTCTGTGCATAAGAAAACTTTAAATGCATTCAATGCGGACATTAAATGCAAGCTTCTTGCTCCAAAAATACTCATGTTTAACCACAGAGGTAGGAGTTGTTGGGGGCTACTCACTGCTCGGACAACAGGTGAGCAGGGCTCGATATGAGAAGTCACCACCGCCATGGCATTTCTTCACTGGGTTGTGATGTGAACTGGGGCAGGACAGGAAATGGACCCACAGAGGAGACTGTGTGGTGGCTGCGTCAGTTATGGTAGGGTCAGTTTGTATTTATTTGCTTATTGATTTGCTTGCCTTTGCCTTTGGCATGACAACCTCCAGTGACTTGAGGTGCTGGGGATGGCAGTTGTTCTGCCAATAGCCACCAAAACTGTGTATTCATCCCCAGTTGGCAGCTGATGAGAAGGGTGTCTAGCAACTGCAAGTTGTATGGTCGTCTGTTTGCGCTAAAATATCTATCCACATTAATAAAACAAGTTACACGAGTAATGCATCTGATCAAATTTCAGTAACTGTAACGAACGCATTACTGAATTTTTTAAACAGTAATTTCGTTACACAGCACGTTACTGCAAAAGTAGTGGCATTACAGTAACGCGTTACTCCCAATACTGGCCTTTACATATTCCGAGAAAATAGGACCTTGGTGAAGGTATGCGTTCATGGATCACTTCCAAAATCTGGGCTTATCCAAAGCCCAAGGCCCACCTCTGGTGAAAATTTCATCAAAATTTGTTCGGTAGTTTTTGAGTAATACTGCTAATAAATAGACAGACAAATCACCCAAATCACATTACCTCCTTGGTGGAGGTAATAAGGATACCACAATAAACAAAGGAAAAGGCACACTAGCATTGGTCCATGCAGCTCTGGAGATGATTGGTCCCCCTCTCCCTTCTCCTGCTGGCCTCCACTAACACCGTACGGTGACTCCACACTGACGACGACCATCCTCCTCTCAACTCACTTCACCAAATATCTCTACGTTCCAGAGAGTTCTATTCAGTTAACTCTGTATAACCATATCTGCACAAGAGGAAACACTCGACCTCTGCACGGGACAAACATGCTGCCATTGCTGTGCAGTGATTGTATCGAGGAAGGTTTGGACGGCATGTACAGACATGCACCAGCAGTGGGAAGGCGTGAGCATTTGCATTAGCTCTGTTCTTTATGCCTGCTCTCTCTGAATTGTGCTGGGGGAGTGTTCAGTTCTGTAGAACTGGACACTGTGGTCTTGCTCATCAAATGTTCAGGACGTAGGGGGTCAAATGTCAGTGAGTATAGTACAGATCTGCTAGTGAGCAGGCTCTAAAGCTGGAGGCGGACTAGTCTGACAGTCTTCCATCTGGCAAGTTTGAGGCATTAGTTTCCAGCGCCACCAGAAAAAAACAAACCTTGTCTGTGTTTTTTTTTTTTGTTTTTTTTTTTTTGCGGGGGGGGGGGGGCATTCAGTATGTTGGATCAAGGTCAGACTTATTGGTGAAAGAGAGCACTCTGATTATCTGCTGAATGCAGTGGATTAGTGAGTGCAGATGCAGAATGTAGATGCTCCCTTTGCCATTGGCTGCATCCAGTAGGCGATTTATTTTTTTAACAAGGGGGATGGGGGGTATTCACTTTATTCAGTTTAGCATTAGGTACAAACATATAAATGTAAATTAGGTACAAATGTGCAAAAATAAAGGTGCAAAAATATGATTAAAGATGCAAATTTACAAATTAAAAAAGTTGTAAATTACAATTTAATTTCACAGAATAAAAATGTAATCAGCACGAAGATGATGGATTTATTAAAAAAAGCTGAAAATTTACAGGATTTTTTTTTTTTAATTTTGAGGAAAAAAATTACAAGACAAAACTTGCAAATTTACAAGAAAAAAGTTGTGAATTTTTGAGGAAAAAGATGAAAATTTACAGGAAAAAAAGTTGAACATTTATGAGAAAGTCACAAATTTTTGATGAAAAAATTGTAAATCTACAAGAAAAAAGCTTAAAATTTACAGGAAAAAAATACAAATTTATATGAAAGTTGCAACTTTATGAGAAAAGGATTTACAAGAAAAAAGGTTTAACATTTACAATAAAAAATGCTAATTTATATGAAAAAAGTTGCAAATCGATGAGAAAAAAAGTTGCAAATTTGCACAAAAAAGTTGCAAATTTATGAGAAAAAATTTATAAGAAAAAAAAAATCACATTTTTTTAAAGATAAAAGCAGCAAAATTATGAGAAAAAAGTTGCAAATCTATAAGAAAAAGTTTAAAATTCCTGAGATTTTTTTCTTCATTTCTGCTTAGAATTGGCTCTTCAAAAGTCATATTATTCAGTTATGCAACATGATATAGAAAAGTTTATGATGATATTGCATGGACAATTCTCTCTTTGTTCCAGGTTGGGAGGGTCAGTGTCTCACCTGCAGTCTTCCCAGTGTGTGCAGGTGCAACTTTTTTATGCCAACAAACTTGACAAATGGTCGACGTGGCAGAAGCCAGAAAACACATAAAAAACAAACAACAAAAGAACAAAAGGAAAAAAATGCAACAACAGTTCTCATAACCAGAATAGGACAGATTAATAATCTCCCCAATGCTGACCCTTGCAGAACCATACAAAGACATTTCTTTCGGTCCCAGGATGTCTCCATCCTCGTGGGTAAACCAAACCTCACACGGCCCTCTATCAGGAGATGATGATTCAGAGGGTGCCAAATCACTTATTATCAAGCATCACACAAACACAGCCTCAGCCACCAGACACCTCTTGCTTCTCTTGTGTAAAAATCTCTGTCTGTAAACGCAGAAACATTCTGCCACACAGCCGGGGTGTTTATACCGGACCCTCAGCAGCTCTGTAAGCAGTCGCTGATTAATTGGTCGATTATGACACCCTGGACATCAAGTTCCTAGTGTGAGCTGCTGCATGCTGGAATGTATTTGGGTTGTATTACAGATATAAATGGGGAAATAAGAAAGAAATTGTTGACCTTCTTTTAAAATTTAGATGGCGTCTGATTTACCCAGAATCAAAGGAAATGAATGTTAATTAAGTTTGTGAAAATATGATGTCATTGAATCTAATTTTAACTGCATGTCAAGCTTACTACTCCTAGACAATTGCCCAGATGCTCACCAAACTCACACACACTGATCCTCAGTGTCCAGGTGAAGGTCAAAGGTCACAAACTCTGAGTGCCGGACATTCCAAGTGTCAGCAGGTCTATGCTATATTCATGTATTTATCTAGAGAGAAATAAAGGCTCTTCATGACCTCAGGATGGTTTCATCAGGGTGGAATGAGCTACGCTGTCATTGACAGTTTGGTTTTGTTGTCATTCATTTTTCATTCAAAGGGAAAAGGGACGTTTTATTAGTTATTCTAGGAGGCCACCTATTTAATACAGCTATGTGATGACTTCCTTGGGTGCAACTATGACATAACAATCTTCGTACAACGGGACGGAAATTAACTGCAAATTCTGCATTAGACATTTTCAATTAAAACACTACTGTAGAGACGGTTACCACCCCAGGTCTCATTCTCTGAATGCACACCTGTTCTTCCATGCCTGTTGTCTTTGTTGACATTGTTTTGCGCTTCCTCTTGGCCATTCAGTTTAGGATCCCACCAGCTGGGAAAGAGCAACAAAACAAGCTGTGCAACTGGGGGAAAAAAATGGTTTGATTTCCCACTGAGATTATGACAACGCTTCGGCGTCATTAAACACAGGTGCATCACTGCCGCGACTACAGCCACAGCCGCTGGTTTTGTAAAGAACAGCAGAATGTTTAGGTGGTGCTCTCTCCCCAGTCCCGTGTAATATATTCTACGCTTGAGTCCACCTATAAATAACAGCAGCTTCACACAATTGCTCCTAATAAAGTTTATTTAGTCATAGCACTTTTAGCTAAATACGATTTGTCATCCCAGCTAAACACGACGCCTCCCCCTCAGTGCTTGTTAACGGTGTCTTAAATACTTTGAAATACAGTCAGCACAGTGTGCGTGTGTGTGTGTGTGTGCGTGTGTGTATCTGAGCAGCATACAGTGTGTATTGCGCATCAACACGTGCTCGCTCATCCACCGTGTGTGTCTGCAGTTACATCACCTCATCTGGACGCGTGTTTCACTCGACTCTGTGTGTGTGTGTGTGTGTGTGTGTGTGTGTGTGTGTGTGTGTCCGATTGGATTTAGGCGCGCTGCACAGGCAGAGGCCCTTTACAGCCCGCTTTAAAGGAGTGTTTGGGTTAGAAACAGGCAGATGGAAACCCCTCAGAGCTGCCGGCTCAAAGTGGGGCTATTTATAGACGTGGACCGTCCACAGTGTAGAGGGCATGTAGGACTAGGATGGCTGACTGACCAACTTTTTTTAACTGAGGAGCCAGTGGGCCAGCTGCCCCAGGATGCCATTTTATCACGCACTCACACTATTGATAACTAAAACAGGGTTTCTAGAAAGTCACGTACACGCTGCCCTGTACAGTACCCAGCACTTCAGGTGAGCTACTCAGTGGCATTGTGCCACTTTGTGTCGGCAGTTCTGGTTGTCGTCAAGCACCGAGCTGCCAAGGAAGCATCTCTGTGTTGCTTATGGGTGACAATAAAGATAAGATAGACTTTGTGTGTGTGTGTGTGTGTGTGTGTGTGTGTGTGTGTTTGTCCATGTTTAGGTGACAGCCGCCATCGCTGTCACACAATACTGAGCTTTTCCCGTGTTATGAGCCGGGTTTTAGCCTCATAAACAAGACGCCTGCAGAGGAAATTCACTTGAAGTTTTAAAGCCTTGTTCGGGTCAAACAGTCGTAATCGATTAAATGTGAGAAATGGCAACGTGTGACCTCTTTTTGTCTTATGTGAAGAGCCGCCAGTGTGTGCATCGCCGCCTTATCGTGGTGGAGGGGTTTGCGTGCCCTAGTGATCCCAGGAGCTGTGTTGTCAGGGGGCGTAACTTATTCCTGATGGGGTCTCCCAAGCCAGATTGGTCATCCGTGAAGGGTCAGACTAAGGGCGGTCCAGTGGAATTCTGTGAAAAAAAGTGACAGCGAGGACCTGTGGTACCCGAAGGAGGCACGTGGGTCTGCCCTCCAGTGGGCTCACCATCTGCAGGAAGGATGTGGACTGGGCGGCAGTCTGAGCTGCACAGCTTGAACTGCTGCCCCCACGATGGATAAGTGGTGAAGAATGGATGGATGGACCCATCACTGTGCCAGCTCTGTGAGATGTTTTGTTTTGTTTTGTTTTTTTTGTTGTTTTTTTTATTTAAGTTTTTGTAAAGGGTATACAGGTCATTACAGCATTGCATTGTTAACATTTTCATCGTACGTTCCCTTATATTTTGCTATTTGACAACATTGGTAGAATAGTTATTACAACACCCCCTTTTTTTTAAAAGTGAAAGAAAAAGTGAAATTAAAGAGAATTAAATTAAAAACAAACAAACAAACAAACAAAACCGAATAAACAAAAAACAGAACAGTAAAAAACAAACAAACAGAAAATTAAGTAATTAAAAGTAAAAGAGCATCTGAGTAGCAGTAGTAGAAGTATTTATCTCCTCGTCTTTCCAGTGAGTCCGGTAGTAAACCCAAATACAAAGTTATAAAAGAAAAGGGAACTGTTATTTTGAATATTTTCCCCAATATTGTCTGTACATTGGTCCAATATTGGTGGATAACTGGGCATGACCAAAACACATGAAAATGATTTGCAGTCTTTTCACCACACAAGCGCCAACAGTTCAACCCCTTATGGGTAAATTTGTTTTGTGCAGGTGTTCTGAAAAATCTTACCAAATTTTTCCATCCAAATTATCTCCACTGCAGGGATGGGGTACTTTTCCATTGCTGTTTATTTAGCTTTTCCCATATTTCCAATTGTAAAGTGAAATTCCCCTCTTTTTCCCATCTCTCTTTTATATATGATGTGTTGTCTCCTTTTAAGTCTTGAAGACCTTGGTATATTTTAGAAATGTATCTGATCCCTGGGATCCCTTTATATGCCATTAAGAAGACCTTCAGAACACCTGACTGGGCCCTTTCCACATCCTCCTTTTTAAGTATATTGTTTATGTGGTGTCTAAGCTGAAAGAACCTGTAAAGATCTTGATTTATTAGACCTTGTTTTTTCAAATCTTCAAAACTTCTTAAAGTTTGCCCCTTAAAGAAATCGTAATATTTTATCAGCCCTTTCTCTTTCCACTCTTTAAATCTAGTGTCTGTTTTATTGGGGGTAAAGTCTTGATCATAGGCAATCCATTGCAGAAGTCGATAGGGCTGTTTAGCTTGATTCTCTCTGACTATCTTAAACCAATTTTTTAGCGCGGTCTCTATCCACGGGTTAGTGTTATTCAAGAGTTTAGGTAAGGCATTGTTCCCTATTATCGCCTGTAGGGGGATGTCACTTGTTATTTGGCATTCCATCTCCTTCCATTGTGCAGTGTAGACTGGGTTACATATCTCTACTAAAGTTTTAATTTGTGCAGCTATAAAATAGTCCCTGATATTTGGCAGTGCGAGCCCACCTTTGTCTTTGTTTAGCTGTAGGGTTCTATATCTGATTCTAGGTCTCTTGCCCTGCCATATGAATCTTGAGATCCTTCTGTCTAGCTTCTGCCATGTTTTTTTGGGGGGTTCTACTGGTTATTGTTTGGAAAAGGTATAGAAGACGTGGGAGTATATTCATTTTGACTGCTTCAATTCTTTGTGCAGTATCTAAGAATGGTATCATATTCCATCTTGCTAGGTCAGATTTTATTTTTGTCACCAGTGGATCATAGTTTAGTGTTATAATTTTGTTGAGTTGTTTTGGGATATTGATCCCCAGATATTTCATAGATTCCAGCTCCCAGTTAGTTTTGAGTTCACTTAGTGAATAAGGATTTGGGTCATAGTTGAATGTTAAAACTTGGGTTTTATGCATGTTTAATTTGTACCCCAATAAATCTCCATAGTCTGAAAAAACTGAGATTAGTTCTGGTAAAGAAGTGTCTGGTTGCCCTAGGTATATTAAGATAAGATAAGATAAGATAAGATAAGCCTTTATTAGTCCCACAACGGGGAAATTCCAGGATTGCAACAGCACAGGGATAGCAACACTCAGAGCAACAATCAGAAGGCAAGAAAAAAAACAAGCAAGCAAGAGCAGCTAATAAACATATGTACGTATTACTATAAAATATATATATATACACACACACACAGACACACAGTGCAGAGCATTGTAGCTGGATGGAATAAATATATGAATATATGAACACACAGTGCAGAGCATTGTAGCTAGATGGAATAAATATGTAAATATATAAACACCCACAGTACGGAGCATTGCAGCTAGGTGGAATAAATATGCAAGTATATAAACACACAGTGCGGAGCAATGTAGCTAGATGGAATAATATGTAGATATATAAATATATAAACACCCACAGTACGGAGCATTGTAGCTAGATGGAATAAATATGCAAATATATAAACACACACAGTGCAGAGCATTGTTGCTAGATGGAATGAAACAGCATAACCGTCTACTTAGTTATCCTACATGGTATGATTATGTGCCCATACATATTCTCACCCTCCATAGCGACCGGTATGTTCCTAGTTGTATGCCGGAGAGGACCATTGTGTAAGTCTATTGCATCTTTTGCATTCAAAAAACTATTAGTTTGTTACGTCTTTTTGCTATCTCTGCGAGCAGCCCTGCTTAGGTTGTACAGTCTGACAGCCGTTGGTAGGAAGGACCTACGAAACCTCTCGGTTGTGCACCTGGGATGATGTAGTCTGCTGCTAAATGAGCTCCTCAGTGCATTCAGTATGTCCTGCATAGGGTGGAACTCGGACTCCAGCAGAGATGACAGTTTAGCCACCGTCCTTCTCTCTCCTATCTCCTCCATCGGATCAAGGCGCTGCCCCAGGACAGAGCTAGCTTTCTTAATCAGTTTGTTCAGTCTCTTCCTATCGGCTGCAGTAATGCCACTGCCCCAGCAGACCACTCCAAAAGTGATGGCTGATGCCACCACCGTGTCATAGAATGACTTCAGCAGCGCCCCTTGTACACCAAAAGACCTGAGTCTCCTCAGCAGGAACAGCCTGCGCTGTCCCTTCTTGTAGAGTGCATCAGTATTGTGTGACCAGTCTAGTTTATTGTTCAGATGAATACCCAGGTACTTATAGGATGTCACCATCTCGATGTCTGTTCCCTGTATATTTACTGGTACTGTGAGGGGCTGCCCATGCCTGCGGCAGTCCACCACCAGCTCCTTAGTTTTCCTCGCGTTGATCTGGAGGCAGTTCCGATGGCACCAGTCCACGAAGTCCTGGATAAGCCCTCTGTACTCAGCTTCATCTCCATTGGAGATGAGGCCAACGATCGCAGAGTCATCAGAGAACTTCTGTAGATGGCAGTGTGTTGTGTTGTGTGAGAAGTCCGCAGTATAAAGAGTGAACAGGAAGGGAGCCAGCACCGTTCCCTGGGGGGCCCCCGTGCTACTGATGATCGTGTCGGACACACAGTCCCGGGTTCTCACAAACTGAGGCCGGTTCGTGAGGTAGTCCAGGATCCATGATGACAGGTGCTGGTCCACCCCTGCGCGCAGCAGCTTGTCCTTCAGGATCATCGGTTGGATGGTGTTGAAAGCACTGGAGAAGTCAAAGAACATGATCCTCACCATATTCCCGGGCTTCTCCAGGTGGGACAGAGAACGGTGAAGGAGGAAGATCACCGCATCCTCCACCCCAATGCCATGCTGGTAGGCGAACTGGAGTGGATCCATCGCTGGTTCCACCAGGGGGCGGAGGTGAGCAAGGAGCAGTCTCTCCAGGGTCTTCATCAAGTGGGACGTCAAGGCCACCGGTCTGTAGCTGTTCAGGTCTTTGGGGTGGGAAGTTTTTGGTACAGGTACCACACAAGATGTTTTCCACAGCTGTGGTACCCTCCCCAGTATTAAAATGTCATCAGCAAAGAGTGCTATTTTATGTTCCTTCTGACCAAGTGTAATACCTTGAATTTTTTGATTTTGTCTTATCCATTGGCTCAGAGGTTCTATGAAGATTGCAAAGAGCAATGGAGACAGGGGGCAGCCCTGACGACATCCTCTTTCCAGCTCAAAAGATGATGATAAATTACCGTTAATCCTTATTTTAGCTGTTGGTTTTTTATATAATGCCTGTATAGTTCTAATGAAGTTGTTATGAAAATTGAAACTGGATAAGATTCTATATAGGAAAGACCAGTCAACCGAATCAAATGCTTTTTCAGCATCTAATCCCAATATGACTGCATTTAAGTTATATTTTTTTTATATGATGAATTATGTGTAAAGTGCGTCGAATGTTGTCTTGTGTCTGTCTTTGTCTTATAAAACCTGTTTGGTCTAAGTGAATTAAGTCTGTCAGTATGTTTTCTAACCTTTTGGCAAAGATAATGGTAAAAAGCTTATCGTCCTGATTTAATACACTGATTGGTCTGTAGTTGGAGCATTCTAGTTTATCCTTTTCAGGTTTAGGTATAACTGCAATGACCCCTTCTCTCCAGGAGGGGGGGATTTCCCCTGTGTGGAGGACATAGTTCAATGTTTTCAAGAGGAGAGGAGATAGTTGCTGTTTAAAGGTTTTGTACCATTCTGCTGTATAGCCATCTGCTCCTGGGGATTTGTTAGCTTTAAGTTTCATAATTGCTTTTTCCAATTCTTTAGGTTGTATTTCTGACAGTAGTGTTTTATTTTGTGATTCCGTAAGTTGGGGAAGGTGTAATGTGTTTAGGAATGTCTCGGATGCGTTTTTATGTTTTTTGTGGGAGTATAAGTTCTTGTAGTAATTCTCGAAGCTTTTAAGAATATCCTGAATTCTGAATTTTATTTCCTTTGATACTGGGTCTCTGATTTTGTAGATTGCTCTTTCTGTTTGTTGTTTCCTCAATTTATAGGCTAGTAATTTTGCCGATTTACTGCCTGCTTCATAGTGTTTTTGTTTCAGAAATGTAAGTTTCTTCTGGATTTCTATTGTGTAGATCTCATTTATTTGATTTTTAATTTCTTTAATCTTGAGCGAGCCATTAGAATGAGTGTTGTCTTTGTGTTCTTTTTCTAGGTTCTTGAGTTCTGACTCTAGTGTGATTAGTTTTTCTTGTCTCAGTTTCTTTTGGGTTGCCAGTTTTGCAATAATTTTTCCCCTTATTACAGCTTTGCATGCATCCCACAGTATTAAAGGGGATACTTCTCCATTATCGTTTTCTTCCAAATATTTGAAAATATCTGATTCCAATTCATCTTTCAGTGGTCCTTTCAGGACATTTGAATTCAACCTCCAGGAAAATGTATTATTTGTGTATTTTTGGATGTTTAAGTCCATATAGATTGGACTGTGGTCAGAGAGATCCATCAGTCCTATTTTACATGTTTTTACTCTTCCAGTGTCTCTATTAAACATAAAAAAGTAATCAATCCTTGAGTAAGATGAATGTGGCGTTGAATAAAAAGTATAATCTTTTACATTGGGGTTGAATTCCCTCCATACGTCACAGATTCCCATTTCTTTTAGTAGCATCCGAGTTTTCCTATTTTGAGTGTTATTTTGATGTGAAGAATTACCTGTTGCATCCCTGTATGGATTCAGTCTTAGATTGAAGTCTTCACCACATATCACTAAACCTTGGGCTTTAGTTATCATTAGGTTGAATACATTTTTATAAAATTTCCATTTAGCCCCTGGTGGTGCATATACATTCATCAGGTTTTTTAACAATTAAACACATTTTACACTGTTGTCCTGCTCTTACCACAACATGACAAAGCTGCTGTACTCTGTCATCATGGGGCATGATTGGAATTATGTTCTCTGCACTTCTGTTTTGCAGTATTGCTGTGTTTAGTTCTTGTTTAGTTTGAATTAACTTAACTCTGAGTTTATTTTGAAACCCCTTCCTTTGCCGTTCCTGTTTAGTTTTGTTTAACTTGATCCTAATTTTATTTTGGTAACACTTCCTCTTTAGTTCTAGTTGATATTCCTCTGCTTGGGCTTAATTCATGTTTTTCCCCTGTAGTTTGGCCCTGTTCCTTGAATTCTGTGTGTGTCTGCCTTCTTGTGTAATTATTCCCTCCACGGTTGTTGGGTTTTCGTCTGTTTGCTTTCCTCCCTGCTCCTGCCTTGTGTCTCCATGTTCTCACTCCTCATCCCTTGCCAGGTTAGCATTTTTGGTTTATGGTTTGCCGGCCCTTACGCAGCCTCTTGTTAGCATTCCTCAGTGTCAATTTTATTTATTCAGTCCACGTGTCCCGGTTTTGTTTTTTAGTCATATTTCAGTCTTTGTTTTTGTTAGTTATTCTCTGGCCTTACAGTGCCTTGGCATCGGTTTGTTTGCGTTAAAAGAAACCATCGCCTGCCCTGACTCCTGCTGCAATTTGGGCCTTTCTCCCTTGCCTCCCTCCGAAATCTTGACACACTCAGAAGTCTTTGACAGATATTTTTAATCAGGCACCCCCACAGAAGGTTTTAGGATTCATATAGATCTGTGCATCTGAAAAATCTCATTTAATTATGTTATTTTAATTATTTCTTTACTTATGTACTTGGATATAATCGTTTTGAACTTGTTTTTGTATTGGCTTCATACCATTTTGCCATGAAATGCTACAATGGCACTAAATAAGAACACTCACTCACTCACTCTTTTTTAAATGTATGGCAGAAGATAATTTCCCGGTGAGCTACAGAGGCTCATCTTGGTTTTAGCAGAAAAAATATTTGGGGGGAATTCCTCAGTTGTGTAGGTGTTCAGTTTACAATCTGGAGACTCAAACCTTTCTTGTTTGAAATGTGAAAACTCATGCTATCGCTCCCACATTCGTCAGTGATCAGTTTTAAAAAGTGATAAAGATTTAGTGGCTGTACAAAAACTGACTTTTTTTATTGTGATTTTTTTTTTTCTCGTAGTATCCCACGAAGCTTGAAAGTAAATACACACTCTCTCTTTGGACATATGATATATTGTCATTGCCTGTGTCAATATTTGAAGGTACTTTCTTTTCAGTGAGATACACAGTCGTGATAAGCATGTTTTACGTTTATTGCCGGGATAAATCAGCAGTCTCTCATGCAGGAGATGCAAATCTGCATCCCATGTTTAATTATCTCATTATGTTTTGACTGGCAGATTCCTTTTTTCCTCTGCTTTTACTCACTTGACAGGCTTATGCTTTAAACTACCGGGTTTGTGCACTAAACCCACTTGGTGAAAGTCACACACTAAAAAGTACTTGATTTGGAGAAAATTGTGGGTTTGCTTTATAAGCATGCTTTTAAGGAAGAAAGTGCTCTTTTTATGTGATGCCTTTGGACTACTAATGCTACAGCGCTCTGTATCACTACCAAACACCAATACTTTATGTGCGCCAAGCAAGACTGAGCTGAGCAGCATCAGAAAATAGAAAGCAGTGAGTCAAACCAAGAACGGTTTTTCAAATTAATTGATTTCAGCTTTATTCATGTAGCATCAATTCACAACAGCAGTCATCTGATTGCACTTTTAATTGAAGGGTTTATCTGTCAGGATAGTATCTCATGGAGAGGCGAATGCTGACAACCGTAACGATTTTTGGATTTGCCACTTTTTCTGACCAAGCAGTTCGCACTCAGTTTTTAAGGACTTGAACAGTTTTGCTGAAAAGGTTCTTAAAGCAGTTGCTAGTGTTGACTACTTGGTGAACCAGAAAGAACTCCAGCGACTTGTTTAACAACCATTTGCAGACACAACAATTTTGCAGCTGTTTGCAACAGTCTGTGGAAAAATCCATTCGCAAAATATTTTTGAACATGTTCAAATTTTTAGTTGACAAGGAAAACTGTTTGCGAACTGCTGTGCAACCTTTTATGAACCCTGATGAAACCCCAGCAACCGCAACGTTTGTGAACAGGAAAATGTACAATTCTTCATATAAATTTGCATTTTTTTTTTTTTAATTTGGAACTTTTTCTTGTAAATTCACAATTTTGTTCTTATAAATAAGCAACATGTTCTCATTTTTTAAACATTTTTCTCTCATATTTCAGATGTTTTATTTTTTAATTTGCAGGTTTTTCTTGTACACTAGTGAATTTATTCTGTCATAAATTTGTGACCAATTTTTCTGTAAACTTGTGAGTCTTTCAGAACCACAGGGAGCCACTGAATATGACCAAAAGAGCCACAGGTTACAGACCCCAGCACTATACAACAGTGGGACTTCAAAGTTTGTGAACCCTTTAGAATTTTCTGCATAAATACGACTTAAAACATCATCAGATTTTCCCATAAGTCTTAAAAATAGATAAAGAGAACCCAGTTAACCCCCTGCACTCTGGTCAATTTCCCTAAAAACGCCAAAAAAATAACGTACCCAAAGTAAATCAAAAGCTGTTCTTCAACCCTTTGCAGCATCTTCATGGGGTTGGTCTCATTTAAAAGAAAACACTTTGAATTTTTTGGCAAAACAGTCATAATCTCTCTAAGTGCTCCTGCCACTGAGTAACAGTCATCTAAACATACTGAACTTGAAGAAAATAAATTTCGCCTGGGTGTTTTTTTGGATACAAATGCTTGCAAATAACACACAGCTTCAGATACTGGCTGGAAAATGCAACAGCAATGTAGAACCAAGTGTTATCCAGCTGAGGTCAAAATTTTGTAACAATACCACAAAAAAAGAATATATTACACAGCTTTGTTCTCAGGTAGTTCCCAGGCGTTTTTGAACTGTGCCAAATTGTGCCAAATGGCACAGTTTGGAAAAACGTCTGTAACTTTTGAATGATTCAATATAGAAGCTTGATCTTGGGCTGTAATGAAAGGTGACACTCAGGGCTGTGTGTGTGTGTGTGGGGGGGGGGGGGGTTGTTTATTCATGAATGAACAAACAAGCCCCCACACACAAAGAAGCATGCCACGTAAAAAATGTGTGGCTTTTTTTAAAAAGAAAAAATAACCTACAGTGCACTAAAAATTATTCTAAAATATTTGTAATGTAGAAGATAACAACTCCCACCCCCCCACCCCCGCTACAGAGGACGGACATCGGCCATCGCTACATGACGGAACAGTTATGTGGCGATGTGGCGGCTGCGGTGCACAGTCCCCGCGGTCCCAGCCCCCCCGCTACAGAAGAGTAGCGGGGGGGGGGTTCACGATCCGGACGCGGCGCACGAACCGTGTACCGCGGCGCACGGACTTTGGACTTCGTGCGCCGCAGTCTACTACGCACAGTTGTAATTTACCGATCGGTCAAAAGTCATTTTTGATTACAATTTTCAGGGATAAAGAATAATTTAGCTTATAACACTTACCTGTTCACAACAGCAGCGTAGCTGGCGAACTTCTCTTCCTCATTGTCAGACGAACATGAAGCTGGTCCGCTTGTTACAGACTCGTGGTTCTGGTCACGCGACCCGGTCAAAACATAATTCCATTATTGCGGTTTTGCACTTCCATGATTGCGGTTTTGGCGAACGATTTTTCAAAACAAATAACAGTAGTAAGAAAAAAAGACTGGCGAATGCGTATGTGTCACCCAGCCTTCGTCGTCGGCCTCCGTCGGTCTATGATGACCATGGAAGAGAATCCTAAACGTCTACTCTGCTGGGACAGCACCGCCTGTGGCTGAACAGGCCAATGCGCGAATGGCAGTCCCTGTCACACAGGTCGCACTTGTGGGTGGTCTCCGTGCTGCTGGGTCTGTGGCGGTTCTTCCTGCAGGTCCTTTTTTCATCTGCTGCAGCAGTCAGTCTCTCTTCACCCAGCCTTACACAAAACAGCTTTCGAACTTCTGTGCTTCAATTGGCTGGCTGTATTCGCAGCCGTTGGTAGGCGGGTCCTTCTTGCTAGGTTTTCAGTCATTGGTTCTTCAAGGTTTCAGAAACCCAATTCAAGGCTCTTATTAGTTGAATGAGAGATCAATCACATCTAAACCAATCAAAGCACTCCTTTGGCTTTCTGTTCGCGGCTGTGTCTGTAGTGGAAGAACGGAAATGCAGGGTTTTTTTTTTTTCATCAGTGCGCCCTAGGACGCACAGTGTGCGTACTAGGGCGCCCTCGTGCGCTCTAGGACGTAGAGACGTGCCCGCCCGCGGTACACCGACGTGCAACAGCTTAAATAAATGAGACAAAAATATTTTACTTTGTCACTTATTTATTGAGGTAAATGATCCTATATCACATATCAGTGAGTGGCAAAACTTTGTGAACCTGTGATTTCAGTGTCTGGTGTAACCTCCTTTTGCAGTAATAACTGCAACTAATTGTTTCCTGTAATTGTTGATCAGTCCTGCACTTTGGCTTGGAGGAATTTTAGCCCATTCCTCCGTACAGAACAACTTCAACTCTAGGGATGTTGGTAGGTTTCCTCCCATGAACTGCTCATTTCAGGTCCTTCCACAACATCTCAACTGGATCAAGGTCAGGACTTTGATTTGGCCATTCCAAAACATTAAATTTATTCTTTATCTGTTCTTTGGTAGAACAACATGTGTGTTTAGGATCATTGTCTTGCTGCATGACCAACTTTCTCTTGAGATTCTGTTCATGGACAGATGTCCTGACATTTTCCTTTAGTATCTGCTGGTATTCATAATTTATTATACAACAGTTAGTTCTGACTGAGCGATTTGATTGGACAATAGGGATTCCAGGAGTTACTAAAATCCACGATAATTGCACTCCAATTTCACCGGGTATGTATCATTCCACTTCAAAGGTGTTCTAGTAACCGTTAATTAGTAACCGTTATTTACTGTCGACTCCTGGTCGGCACTTTAAGGCAACATTAATGGAATATGGCAAAATGATGGACATTTTTCCAAATATAACATTTGAGCCCTTTGAGTGTGAGAATTTGCGTGCCCCAAGTAGCAGAGCGTGGCACTGCGCCTGCCTTCTCACTCTGACTTTGTCAAAAGTAAGTGAGAAATTTCTGTTTGTTTTTTTTAAATGTGCTGATTTCTTGTTCATATACTTTGAATATGAGATGATGAGGTACCTCTGTACAAAAAATGGTGTCAAAAGACTGAACCATTTTTTGTGTAAATATGTCCAAAGTTCAGTTTTGACTGAGTTATGGAATTTAAAGAGGTGCCGTGCCATTATGCAAATTAGATGTGTAAATTTATTCCTATTTGAAACTTTGGATCATATTTTTCATCTTTCTAATTAACAGTAAGCCATTATCGCTTACCACTTTCAAGTTATAGCCTTGGAAATCTGAACTATTTTATTGACAAAAAATATTTACCACTCTTGACCACTAGGGGGTATGTCGCAGTTCTGCACCATACACACTCAGAGGATTAAATTATGAATGGTCATCAGAAGAGGAGGAGGAGAAAGGAAGAAGTCAGGCTATTTCCATGGAAATCTCCCGGTGTACAAGAATTTCAGCTGACCTGGACAATCTGGAGAAATGCAAAAGCAAGGATAACACAGTAGAACCACAATATTTTTGTGGTGATGGACTTGTTGTTTCATCTGAAAATGCCAAAAAATGTGAGCGAAGTGTGCCGAAGAAATCGCTAGCATGCTAACTACGAGCCAGCAGCTAACTACCGGTGTTATGCCCCATGTTTTGAATCTCAGGTCTTCTGCAGTACCAACTCAACAGGTATATGTTTTATAAACAATAGCTTTTACACTTGACAATATTTAATTTGTTTAGATGTGTGTGAAATGACAATAGACGTCTTCATGCTGATTGAGATGTTTAGCAACAGTTACTGGCTACATTGAGAAGGGACTATTTTTTCTCAGCTGCACAAAATAACTGGTTAATGACATAACGTTCGGCTCAGGAGACGCACACACACAGGCTCAGAGTAGTTCAAACTGTTTATTAACAACAGGGATGTTTGGGTGCGTGTCTGCGGAATGTTAATGTGTTGGTGGTGGCGTCTGCTTCGGACCCAGAGGCAGGAGACCGTTCAGCCGGCAACCCTATGGGAGAAATTGGACACAGGGTGATGAGCACACACCAACACAGGAGGAGAATAGGCGAGGGAGAGAAGCTTACTTGTTTGGGCAGATGACTGGCGCTTCAAGGATGGAAGCCCGGGAGACAGCCACCTGCAGGGCTCGGTGCAGCAGCGAGGAGAGACGAGGGACGGGATTGTCCGCCGCCGAGGAATCCACCTGTGCACAGGGGAGCAAACTGGAGAGATGAGGTAAGTGATCTTCTTACCGGTAAAGAGGATGCTGAAGAGAATGTGGTAGAAGTCCATGCAAGGGAAATGAAGTCTACGGCTTCAGGCCGACGCTCAGGGCGAGGCGGCTTTTATCCTTCGCCGCTGACGAGTAGCAGGTGCGTGGGCAGGTGGCGCCGCTGATGAATGGCGCGGCGTGACAGTACTCCCCCCTCTAGCAGCGCCTCCTGGCGATGGCTTATCCGGGTGCGCTCGGTGGAAGTCCGCGATGAGCGATGGGTCCAACACAAACGACGGGGGCACCCACTGTCGATGCTCGGGCCCATAGCCCTCCCAGTCCACCAAGTATTGCAACCCACGACCCCGGCGCCGGGAGTCCAGGATGGAGGAGGCGGACCAGGCCGGATGGCCACCAATCATCCGGGGCGCGGGTTGCGCTGCAGGAGGAGGGCAAAGGGGGTCAGTAACCGCCAGTTTCACCTTCGACACGTGGAAAGTAGGATGAATGCGGAGGGAGGGGGGAATAGCCACGCGCACAGCCACCGGGTTGATGATCCGGGTGATGGGGTAGGGACCCATGAAGCGCTGTGCCAGCTTTCTCCTCTCGCCTTTTAGAGTGACGTCCTGGGTGGAAATGTAAACAAGCTGCCCAACTCTGTACGCCGGGGCAGGTCTCCTACGCCGGTCCGCCACAGTCCTGTTGCGCTCCGCTGTGCGCAATAGCGCATGGCGCGCGGCAGCCCAGGTGGAGCGGAACTGCCTGAGATGGGCCCTGACTGACGGGACAGTTACTTCACTCTCCTGCTCCGGAAACAGCGGGGGGTCGTAACCCAGGGACGCTTTGAAGGGGGACATCCCTGTAGCAGAAGAGCGAGCGGTGTTGTGGGCATATTCAACCCAGGCAAGATGGTTGCTCCAGGACGCGGGTTTGGATCTGGACACACAGCGGAGCGCAGCCTCCAGCTCCTGGTTGGTCCTCTCACACTGCCCGTTGGATTGGGGGTGATGGCCAGAGGAGAGGCTCACCTTGGCTCCGATGGCGTTGCAGAAAGACCTCCAAACCTCAGATGAAAACTGGGGGCCCCGGTCCGAGACCACGTCCACCGGAATCCCATGCAGCCTGACCACGTGTTGGACGAGGAGGTCCGCCGTCTCCAGGGCAGTAGGGAGGCCTCGCAGGGGGACGAAGTGCACGGCCTTGGAGAAGCGGTCCACGATGGTCAGGATGGTGTCATAGGAGTTGGAGATGGGGAGTCTGGTGACGAAATCCAGAGCGATGTGCGACCAGGGCCTGCCAGGGACGGGCAGGGGCTGGAGCAGACCCGCTGGAGGGGCATTTCCCGACTTGCAGGTGGCACAGATTGGGCAAGCCCGGGCGTAGCGGGCTGCATCCCTCCGCAGGCCTGGCCACCAAAAGGACCGTTGGAGGAGATCTATCATCCGGGAGGTGCCAGGGTGACAGGTGAGCTTGGAGGTGTGGAGCCAGTGGATGACCTCTCCTCGGACCGCGGATGGCACGAACAGCCTCCCCTCCGGTCCGCCGCCAGGGTCAGGTTCCACCTCCTGTGCCTTCCGGATCTTGCTCTCAATGTCCCACGAGATGGCTCCCACGACGCACGACCTGGGCAGGATGGAGTGGGGCGCCTCCTCCGACTCCACGGGGGCGAACTGCCTGGAGAGGGTGTCAGGCAGGACGTTCTTAGAGTCAGGCCTGAAGGTGATGGAAAATTGGAACCTGGCGAAGAACAGGGACCAGCGCGCCTGGCGGGCGTTCAGGCGCTTGGCAGACCGTAAGTATTCCAGGTTCTTGTGGTCCGTGAGGACCACAAACGGCAGGCTTGCCCCCTCTAACCAGTGGCGCCACTCCTGCAGGGCGAGCTTGATGGCCAAGAGCTCTCTGTCCCCCACATCGTAGTTTCTCTCCGCCGGGGACAAGCGCCGGGAGAAGAAGGCGCACGGTCGCTTGGCGCCATCGTCCGGTGACCGCTGGGACAGCACTGCTCCCACTCCCGTGTCCGAGGCGTCTACCTCCACAATGCACTGCAACGCGGGGTCGACCTGGCGAAGGACCCGGGAGGAGGAGAATTCCGCCTTCAGCGCCTCAAAGGCGGCAGCGACCTCTTCGGTCCACCGGAACGGGACCTTCGGGGACGTGAGGCGGGTCAGTGGTCCAACGATGGCACTGAAGTTGGGAACAAAGCGGCGGTAGAAATTGGCGAAGCCAACAAATTGCTGCACCTGCTTCCGGGATGCAGGTGTAGGCCATTCCACCACCGCCTTTACCTTCTCTGGGTCGGGGAGCACCTTATCGTGGGCGATGATGAACCCCAGGAAGGACGTACTCCTGGCGTAAAATTCACACTTTTCTGCCTTAACGTACAGACGGTTCTCCAGCAGCCTTTGGAGGACCCGCCTCACGTGGACCTGGTGCTCATCCCTGGACTTGGAGAAGATGAGGATATCGTCCAGGTAGACGAACACGAAAAGGCCAATGAAGTCCCGGAGGACGTCATTAATGAGGCGCTGGAAGACTGCAGGAGCGTTGGTCAACCCGAACGGCATCACCAGATATTCAAAGTGGCCGTTCGGGGTACGGAAGGCCGTTTTCCACTCATCTCCCTCCCGGATCCGGACGAGGTGGTAAGCGCTGCGTAGGTCCAGCTTGGTGAACCAGGTCGCCCCCTGGAGGGAGTGGAAAGCAGTGTCCATGAGAGGCAGGGTGTAACGGTCCCTCTCCGTGATATTATTGAGGGCCCGGTAGTCGATACAAGGGCGGAGGGACCCATCCTTTTTCCCCACGAAGAAGAACCCTGCCCCCACGGGTGACGATGATGGGCGAATAATCCCAGCACTTAATGATTCCTTCAGGTAGGCGTTCATCGTCTCCTTCTCCGGCGCAGACAGGCTGTAAAGGCGACCAGAAGGTAAGGGAGCCCCCTGGCGGAGGTTGATGGCGCAGTCATAGGGCCGATGAGGGGGGAGAGACATAGCTTTCGCTTTGCTGAACACCATACCCAGGTCGTGAAATTCTGGGGGCACCAGAGACAGGTCCGGGGGTGCAGCGTCCGTCGCAGGGGGAGGAGCGGACGGAGAGCAGGCAGCGGACTGAAGGCAGGTGCCCATACAGAACGTACTCCATGCCGAGATCCCAGCTGATTTCCAATCCAGGACCGGATTGTGAAGGCGGAGCCAGGGATACCCCAGGATGACGGGCGACACAGAGTTGGGAAGGACGTAAAAGGTCATCTCCTCCCGGTGGTTTCCCGAGATGATGACCGGTAGGGGAACAGTTTGATGTGTCACTCTCCCGAGGGTGGCACGGGAGAGGTGGATCAGGGAGATGGGAGTGTTGAGTGCCTGGCAGCGGATGCCCAATCGGGTTGCCAGGCTTTGTGAAATGAAGCTGCCTTCTGCGCCCGAATCCACCAGTGCGTGGGTGAGGTGCCCAGTAGGGTTATGGCAGAAACGGATGGGCAGCTTCAATTGAGTAAGTGATCCTAA
Source organism: Pholidichthys leucotaenia (assembly GCA_020510985.1). Classification (NCBI taxonomy): domain Eukaryota; kingdom Metazoa; phylum Chordata; class Actinopteri; order Cichliformes; family Pholidichthyidae; genus Pholidichthys; species Pholidichthys leucotaenia. The sequence goes on along the minus strand of CM035840.1, from coordinate 325,015,425 downwards.
CCGATTGACATCCGCGAGGCTTCCAACAGTGACTCGCGGACCCCACCGACTGGCTTTCCGTGGACAACGCTCCACGGTGTGTTGGTCGCCTCCGCAATACATGCAGAGGCCCAACTCACGGCGGCGTTGTTTCTCCACAGGGGAAAGTTTAGTCCAGCCCGTCACCATCGGCTCCGACTCCTCGGGGCGCGATGCTGGCGGCGCCGCCAGGGGGCGAGCTTGGAACAGGTGCGGCGAGGCTCCACGAGGGCGAGAAGAAGAAGACCTCCGCCCCGAGGAGCGCTCGCGCAGCCTGTTATCCAAACTTATCGCTAAGGATGTCAGCTCCGCTAGCGTCCCAGGGATATCCCGACCAGCCAGTTCATCCCTCAGATCACTATTGAGGCTGCGGAGGAACAGGCCACAGAGGGAGCGTTCCTCCCAGCCCAATTCCTCCGCCACTACCCGGAAGTCGACCGAGTGGTCCGCTGCCGACCGGCTTCCCTGCTGGAGAGCGAGAAGCCGATCGACCTGGACCGTTTCGGTTTGTGAGTGGTCAAAGACCTCCAGAAAGCGCCTCACGAATTGGTCATAGGTGAGGGTGGCATAACTGGGCCTCGCCATTACGGCGTAGGTCCAGGTTAACGCACGCCCCTCCAGAAGATTCCCTATGTAACCAATTCGGCTGTGATCCGAGGGAAAATCTCCGGGCACACGGTGGAACACGGACTCACACTGCATAATAAACCCCCGCGCTCCGCCGAGCTTACCGCTAAAGCGGGCGGGGGTCGGAATCGGCGTGAGCCGAACCGGTGCCACTGGAGCCGGCTGGACGGCCGCTGGAACAGCAGGAGCCGCGCCACCCTGGCGAGTCGGGAGGAACGGCTGTTGGGGGTCCAAGCGGTTCAATCGGTTAGTCAGTTCTAATAATTGATTAAGAACCACCTGTTGCTGATAAACAATCTGATCCACCCGAGCCTCGAGGATGGTAAACCGGTGTGCGAGCCCGCCGTCCGCCGAGCCGCTCTGCTGAAGCCGTACTGACATAACGTTCGGCTCAGGAGACGCACACACACAGGCTCAGAGTAGTTCAAACTGTTTATTAACAACAGGGATGTTTGGGTGCGTGTCTGCGGAATGTTAATGTGTTGGTGGTGGCGTCTGCTTCGGACCCAGAGGCAGGAGACCGTTCAGCCGGCAACCCTATGGGAGAAATTGGACACAGGGTGATGAGCACACACCAACACAGGAGGAGAATAGGCGAGGGAGAGAAGCTTACTTGTTTGGGCAGATGACTGGCGCTTCAAGGATGGAAGCCCGGGAGACAGCCACCTGCAGGGCTCGGTGCAGCAGCGAGGAGAGACGAGGGACGGGATTGTCCGCCGCCGAGGAATCCACCTGTGCACAGGGGAGCAAACTGGAGAGATGAGGTAAGTGATCTTCTTACCGGTAAAGAGGATGCTGAAGAGAATGTGGTAGAAGTCCATGCAAGGGAAATGAAGTCTACGGCTTCAGGCCGACGCTCAGGGCGAGGCGGCTTTTATCCTTCGCCGCTGACGAGTAGCAGGTGCGTGGGCAGGTGGCGCCGCTGATGAATGGCGCGGCGTGACAGTTAACCCCTTGCACTCTGGTCAATTTCCCTAAAAACACCTAAAAATAACGTACCCAAAGTAAATCAAAAGCTGTTCTTCAACCCTTTGCAGCATCTTCATGGGGTTGTTCTCATTTAAAAGAAAACACTTTGAATTTTTTGGCAAAACAGTCATAATCTCTCTAAGTGCTCCTGCCACTGAGTAACAGTCATCTAAACATACTGAACTTGAAGAAAATAAAGTTCGCCTGGGTGTTTTTTTGGATACAAATGCTTGCAAATAACACACAGCTGTCAGATCTGGGCTGGAAAACGCAACAGAAATGTAGAACCAAGTATTATCCAGCTGAGGTCAAAATTTTGTAACAATACCACAAAAAATGAATATATTACACAGCTATTTTGTCAGGTAGTTCCCAGGCGTTTTTGAACTGTGCCAAATGGCACAGTTTGGAAAAACGTCTAACTTTTGAATGATTCAATATAGAAGCTTGATCTTGGGCTCTAATGAAAGGTGACACTCAGGGCTGTGTGTGTGTGTGTGGGAGGGGGTGTTTATTCATTCATGAATGAATGAATGAACAAACAAGCCCCCACACACAAAGAAGCATGCCACGTAAAAAATGTGTGGCTTTTTTTTACAAGAAAAAATAACCTACAGTGCACTAAAAATTATACTAAAATATCTGTAGAGGATAACAACTCCCACCCCACCCCACCCCCACTACAGAGGACGGACATTGTCCATCGCCACATGACGGACAGCGGGGACGGTGCGCCACGGTCTACTACGCACAGTTGTACTAAAATATCTGCAATATATCTGCAATCCGCTACAGAAGAGTAGCGGGGGGGGGGGCGTTCACGGTCCGGACGCAGCGCACGGACCGGTCCGTCATGTGGCGATGACGCACAGTTGTAATTTACCGATGGGTCAAAAGTCATTTTGATTACAATTTTCAGGGCTAAAGAATAATTTAGCTTATAACACTTACCAGTCCACAACAGCAGTGTCGCTGGCGAACTTCTCTTCCTCATTGTCAGACGAACATGACGCTGGTCCGCTTGTTACGACTCATGGTTCTGGTCACGCGATCCGGTCAAACCATGATTCCATTATTGCGGTTTTGCGCTTCCATGATTGCGGTTTTGGCGAACGATTTTTCAAAACAAATAAGAACAGTAGTAAGAAAAAAAGACTGGCGAACGCGTGTGTGTCACCCAGCGGCTTACACAAAACAGATTTTACGCACAGGACGCACGCTTTCAATCGTGGAACTTCTCTGCTTCAATTGGCTCGCTGTATTCGCAGCCGTTGGTAGGCGGGTCCTTCTTGCTAGGTTTTCAGTCATTAGTTCTTCAAGGTTTCAGAAACCCAATTCAAGGCTCTTATTAGTCGAATGAGAGGTCAATCAAATCTAAACCAATCAAAGCACTCATTTGGCTTTCTGTTCGCGGCTGTGTCTGTAGTGGAAGAACGGAAATGCAGCTTCTTCTTTTTTCAGTGCGCTCTGAGACGCTCAGTGTGCGTCCTAGTGCGCACGAGGGCGCGCTACGACGCAGAGACGTGACCGCCCGCGGTATCCCGGCGTGCAAGAGGTTAAACAAACAAATCATATTTTGTCCAGTATTGCTGTCATTTAATAAATTGTGTTTGTGGAACTGTTGTATAAAAGGAATATTACACTCGAGGTCATTACGGTATCATGAATATACTAACTCCGGGTGTGATACGCTGATGCCCTCCGCTACGCCGTACCAAACCCGAAGTTACTATATCCACTGACATCGTAATGACCTTGAGTGTAATATTGCTTAATCATTTGTTCAATGATGGCAAGCCATCCTGACCCAGATGCAGCAAAACAGGCCCAAACCATGATATTACCACCACCATGTTTCACAGATGGAATAAGATTCTTATGCTGGAATTAAGTGTTTTCTTTTCTTCAAACATAACATTTCTCATTCAAACCAAAAAAATCTATTTTGGTCTCATCTGACCACAAGACATTTTTCTATTTGAGGCTCGTCCATGTGATCTTTCGCAAACTGCAGATGAGCAGCAATGTTCCTTTTGGAGAGCAGTGGTTTTCTCCTTGCAACCCTGCCATACCACATCATTGTTGTTCTGTGTTCTCCTGATGGTGGACTCATGAACATTAACATTAGTCAAAGATAGAAATCTTCAGTTGCTTAGTAGTTATCCTGGGGTCCTTTGTGACCTCACCGACTATTACACGCCTTGTTCTTGGAGTGATCTTAGTTGGTCGACCACTCCTGGGGATGCTAGCGATGGTCTTAAATTTTCTCCATTTGCACACAATCTGTCTTACTGTGGATTGGTGGAGTCCAAACTCTTTAGGTTCAGGTTCAGGTTACTTCATTTGTACCCATAGATAGATTTGTTTTGCAGTCAGGTGACATCCTTTTAGACACATATTTACAAACCACAATTACATTCAACATGAACACAAACACAGGCACACATGAAGCTGACCATAAACACGGTAAAAGTACTCAAGACTCCACCAATCAGGACATAAGACAAAGAGATAAGAGAAAAAGCAGAGATAAGAGAGAAGGGTCATATTAAAAAAAAGTTAAAAACTAAGTCAAAGAGATTAAAAACTCAATAAAAGTCTAAAACCCAATAAAAGATTTGAAACCCAAATAAAAAACCTACAAAAATAAATAAATATAAAATAAAAATTGATAAATATATAACTAAATTATATAACTAAATTAGTGATGGTTTTGTAACCTTTTCCAGCCTGATGAGCATCAACAACCCTTTTTCTGAGGTCCTTGGGAATCTACTTTATTCGTGCCATGTTGCCCTTCTATAAAACATGTGTTGACACTGATAAATCTTTAAATAAAACAGGGTGCCCACTCACACCAGTTTGTCATCCTGTTGATTGAAAACACCTGACTCTAATTTCATCTTCAAATTACCTGCTAATCCTAGAGGTTCACAAACTTTTGCCACTCACAAATATGTAATATTGGATCATTTTCCTTAATAAAGTGAAAAAGTAATATATTTTTGTCTCATTAATTTAACTGGGTTCTTTTTATCTACTTTCAGGAATCTGATGATGTTTTAGGTCATATTTATGCAGAAATGTAGAAAATTCTAAAGGGTTCACAAACTTTCAAGCACTATATACTGTATATCCAAAGTCTGGTTTCCCTCTTAGGCATTTCTGAACATTGACTGATGTTTGGATTGCTCTGGATTAAACTTCCTTTATCTGAAAGTCTCCCTGAATGTGTAATTAGCCCAGATGGCTGCCTTTTGGGTTGTTCTTGTTCTTCTGGTCTCCATCTTGATGGCATGGTTGGACATAGTATAGGGGTGGACACCTCAGCAGGTCTTGAGAATAGTGAAGGTCACAAGCCTCACTATCACTGCAATGTGCCAAGAATATTTTGTATTTTGTCAAATTGTCTCTACTCCCACCTGTCTAGTACAGTATTTGTGTAATACTATACCACTCTTATCTGCTCCTCTTGAAATGGTCACTTCTGCATCACGAGGTGACAGATGATCATAAACCTTTGGTGTAGCCTTCAAAATGTAATGCAGAAAATAACTGATAAATCTCTTGTGTACACAACTACAGCTGACACAGAACTAATGGTTTTGAAGCATATGGGCTGTTACTGCTATCCAGTAGATAACCCCTGAGTAGCAGGATTGCCTCCAACCTGCAAAGAACAACACAAAAGAAAAAATATGTATCTTTAGAGCCATTATACTGTAGAGCAAGTCTGTTTTTATTTCTGAAATTCTGAAATCGCTTGACCCTCACCTCAGCCATGTTGCTCAGATAAAGAAAATTGCGATTCATGACAGAGTGAGGGATGAAGGCTTTGCAAGCTGCTAAGTGGATTCACTTCACAATTCTCTTTTATATATTTATGTTTTGCCCATTTTTAGAATGGATATCCTTAATCACCATCCCTCTTTGTACCTTTATCTTTATCAGGTCTTTGTGTATACTTGAGAACAGTTTTGGCCTTTTTTCGGCCTTTTTACTTTCATCTTTCACTTATTGAGGATGAAAATTTCCACTCCCTCCTCTATTTTACTGTTGCTCTATCCATCAGTTAATCGTTCTGTTTGCCTTGACTTTCTGCTAAATCCATGTCCACAAACTCAAGGACAAGCAAAGCAGGGGTTTGTTAGGCCGACTCAAAGTAAAGATGAAAACCCCATCTGCATGCTGAGGCCCAAGTATAAGATCTTAGAGGAGTCATTGAATGGTGATCATGTGTTCTAGAAAAATGGATGATTAACAGTTGATGGTTTTTATGTTGATCCCTGATGTGAAGCATAACCTTCTTTGGACAAGTATCAGAACAAGTTACTGCATTGATATACCTTGATAGAGAATCAACTGCCACTGTGAAAAAGAACAGTACTTCATGGACTTTTAAAGTAGATGTTTAACCACTTTCAATCCATTGTCTCAGACAAAGGAATCTCACGGCCTCTTTACACAGCACGGAGATCACTGAGAGATTGGGCCAGCTTTTGATCTTTGAGATCCTTTAGCAGATCTTTTGGTGTTTTGGACTGAGTCAAAATGTTGAGGAGACCGTGGTGACTGTGGAGATCACTGAAGATCATTGATAGATCAAAAATTGACCAGATCTCTCAACGTCCTCTCAAGGACTCAAGGGGGTATTAGCAAAGATGCTCAAACCTTCTTCTCCCCAAATACTTCTGGATGATACTGAGGCCTCACCAAACCTGCATGGAAATGTAATGACTAGTACTGTATGTTTAAGGTCTGCCCTGGATCTCTGGTTGGACATTCCCCCCAAACAACTGACTACCAGGACGCATCGTGAAACACATCTTTCAATCCAGAAAAGTACCAGCTCTATTCTAAATGTTTTAAAGTTAACAAAGCTATACTAACTCTATTTCTCCAGATGGAGAAAACCAAATCTCCCCAATCCTAAATATTTATTTTTCTGTCACGTCACACAGTTTGTTGCCATTTAAGCAGGTATCAGTGTGAGGGACTAAGACTAAGCCAAAGAAGGAGTTATGCTACAGCAATGAAACCAGTCATGCAAACCTAGAAATCACAGTGTTCATCAGCATTCACCACTCTGTGAGAAACTTCCCTAATGAGGAAAGGGTGTTAGCCAGTGTCAGGAAACCAAAAAGTGACTTCTTTACTAATGTAGACTGATTAAGTTCATTAAAAAAGTTCAATGTTAAACAATTAATACTTGCATTTTCCACATAGTTTCACAGTGAGTAAATGCTTGAGTCTTCTCTATAATAACACTATGCAATTATGATGTAAAAATGTGCCAGAAATGGTCGATTTCAGCATGATTGCATGAATTGTGTTCACGAAAGAGAATGGGTGACTTTTTTCAGGCCTTGTTTTCATTTATCTTTCCCTCGACATGACCATTTATACACAAACAAATAAATTAATAACACCATGACTATTGCCCCCCCTCCCCAATTATTGCAAGGACTGCTCATTAACTGCTGCATTGTTTTTCCTATAACTGCACTTCACAGTTCCTTTGTTCAGGAGGACCCACAATAATACAAATAAAATCCAATTATTTTCAATCAATTTTCATCTTTTCACAAACACAACAGAGGTTGTTAGCTGTTCCCTTTCTATAATGGGTGTATTTTCATATAAAACTCCCTTGTTGTAAATATTACTTCTGCATGCAACACTGGACATGTCACTGCCACAGAAACAGAAGATTGAAATATTAATTAAAAATTATATGGGAAATTATTAGGCACCCTCCCCATACAGCATAGAGGGAGTTAACATATTGCAATGCATTTCATTTAATTATCCTGAATAGAATATAATTACTTTCTATAATAGATTAATTAATCTTTTTATCTATGGAATGGTTTTAACCGTGTCCCTCAGTGCAAACTACCCTGGCTTCCCTGTGACCCAGATAGTAGAGAGAATGAATGCATGAATGGGTGCACCAGCATTTCATTGCATTCTTCCATTTTTTTTACTTCAGGAAAATCAAGACCAACTACTTCATTGTGTCTCTGGCATTTGCTGACCTGATGGTGTCTGTGTTGGTGATGCCGTTCGGTGCCATCGAGATGGTCCACCAGCACTGGATCTACGGAGAAACCTTCTGCTTGGTCCGGACATCGCTGGATGTTCTCCTGACCACTGCCTCCATACTGCACCTGTGCTGCATCGCCCTCGACAGGTGAGACTTTCTGTTCTTACTGTGTGGGATTCACCAAAAAGCACAAGATGTAGTATATGCCCATGAAGCCTTCTCTGCACTGCTTGTAAAATGCTTAAATACTGCGGTAGTGGAAAGTGACATGTTCTGAGGAGGAGAGTTTCTCTGTTGTACTGTATCAGCTGTCATTGATAATGGGGCTCCAGCACTGCAAGGGTGAAGTTCAATTCAATTCAATTCAACTTTATTTATATAGCGCCATTTCAAGTCTGCTGTGTCCAACAGCCTTGTTTCTCCTGCTCATTGAGGATTCAGATTAGGTTGGTAGTGTGTACTGAATCAGACCAGACATTCTGAATTCTTGAATATCACCTCAACTCAATAAAACACAGCTGATTTAGTCTGACTTATTACACTTTTAACTGAAAAGGAACTTATGTGGTAGCATGGCATCCATCTGCCCATCTGTCTGTCCTTTTGTCCACATTTCATGTGAGTCGATACTCCTCCTAGGCAATTGCCCTGATGGTCACCAAACTCACCGTCAGTGATCATCAGGCTTGTCTGCATCCATGTTGAACTCAAGGTCTATGTCATTGTCTAAGGTCAGGAACACTGGGTATTTATGATTTCACAAAAACCACTACTCCTCCTATGCAACCGCCCCAATGCTGGGCAAACTCTTACACAATGGTCCTCAGGTAGGTCTGCATCTAGGTTGTGCTCAAGGTCAAGGTCCAAGGTTCAGGAGATCAGAGCATTCTTGGAATGATTTCACGAAGCCAGCACAAGCTACTCCCTCACTAATTTTTTCAAGGTTTGTTTACATGTACCCCTCCACGGATTGACACCTTATCATGGTGGAGGGGTTTGAGTACTACTAATGATCCCAGGAGCTATGCTGTTGGGGGCAACTTGCCCCTGGTAGGGCCTCCCAAGACAAACTGGACCTGGATGAAGGATCAGACTAAGAGTGGTCCAGTAGATCCCTGTGAAAAAAGTTAATATCAAGGGCCCATCGTAGCCACAGGAGCCACATGGGTCCACCCTTCAGTGGGCTCACCACCTGCAGGAGGGATCATGGTGCTATGTGAACCAGGCAGTTGTCTGGGTTACTTTGCTTGGACTGCAGCTTCCTTGGCCCGGACTCCTGGATAAGCAGTAGAAGATGGATGGATGGATGGATGGATGGAGGGAGGGAAGTTTACATGTACAGTATAGTAGATAAACAATCACAGAAGTACAAGTGTATAGAAATTCCATACATTTAACATTTCATGAAAAACTTCTAACTTCTGTCTTTGTAGATAGATTATATACTGTACATTTTTGCATTGTTCAGCAACAGCTCAGTTTGGTTCTGACTGCATAGCACTGTTATTTTACTAATGGTGTGTCCATAATAAGAACATGGGGAACGCTCGAGGCACATGCAGGAAAGACCTCTATGACCCACCACCAAAGGACAGAGGTTCACTGCAAAATAAATGTCTAATGACCATGACCATTCTACCATGTTTTCACAAGTGTGCTTGTATGTTTTAAGCCAGAACTTAGTGAGCCACAGATTTGAGAATTAAACAAGCCAAAAAAATGCAAATGTCAGCAAAGTAAGAAAGTGGCTTCTCCATTAAATTAATTGAATGGAGGAGTGCTGTACTCCTCTATACAGGATATTCAGTTGCCAACACATCCTGGCACAGCACAACTTCCAAAAATACAGAGGGGGACAATCACTTAATGTTTTTGAAGTTCCCTCTGTCCCTTGAGGATCAAGTCACATTTTCCCAGACCACATATTGACCCTCTGTCTACTATAATTGCCTCATTGTGTGATATTCCTTCCAACTAGTCCAAATGCCATTACCATTCAACTCTGTAACTACAGAGATGAAGCAGCATTTGAGAGACAATTATCATTCTTTGCTAACCTACGTACTGTAAGTGTAGTTATTAATCTTTATATGGTTACAAATTCAATATTTTGATATATCCTCTATTTCCCTTTACTTTTTTCATCAAGTATGATCAGGAATGTGTTGCAGAAGACTCCCCCACCAACTGTAAATGTGATTATCTCCAAAAGCAGTTTTTATCAGGTGCTCCTTGGGTTTTCCCACTATGCACAAGGTGTTGTTTGGTTTTGGAGTTTGAACAAACTGGGCAATAATGGTGACTGAGAGCAGACAGTCTTGTGTACTGACTGACCCATAGGTGAGGGTGCAGATGTGTGGGTTACAGCAAGGATGGCCTTAACTGGAAAAGAGTTAAAAATGGTCAACAAATCACTCCAACTAAAACATCACCTCAGAATATACTCATATTTACCCTTTCATCAAAATGATGAAAACTTTACATGGACACATGTTGAGGTAGAGTTCATTTTTCTAATTCACACAATTTAGGAATAATAATTTGCTTTGTTAAGAAGCACATACCTGCCAACTACTCCGGTTTTGCCGTAATGGTTAGGGTTTTCAAGACCCCATTCCGGGTTACGGCTATATTAATCAAAATTACGGTTTTTCACTAAAAATTCAGTCAAAAATTTTAAATCGTAAAAAAAAACACGAAAGCAATTCCAAACACGAGATCGCTAGGAATCGAATCTAAATTTAGAACATAGCAACACGTGACGGCGGCCAGGATGGTCACACTTTTTCAGTGCTGAGACAAAGTTGCTGATTTTGCCACTAAAATAACAAACCAACAGCGAATATCGGATCAACATTTGTGACGCACACGCACAGGCTGAATTTCCACCTTGGTTGAACCAGCTTTTGAAGTAGAAATACCCCTTTATTCGCATTTCACCGGGCTCTGTGAGTAAAGTGAGTAGCGTTTCTTTTCGTGGCTCGCTGCTACGCTTTACCTGAAGCGTTTGCTAAGCTAACGCTATCGCTATAGCTAACGCCATAGCTAGTTGTAGCACCTAACACCGACACAAAGAAGCGACTCTGTCCCCGGTGATTGGGGCTCGCCGGAGGAACTAACCGAGGCAACAGTTGGACGGGAGCCGGATCAGAGTTCAAGTACAGCGGTGGTAGGAGACGGGGACCAGTGGAGGACCACCGGGGCCCCAGCCGGATAAGAGCCGGAATCGGAGCCCAGTTACAGCGGCGGGGCTCGGCGGGGCTCGGCGGAGTCGCGAAGGAAAAGGTCAGCATTATATACGTTTTCATCATGAAATCTGCCGGAGAAAAATCACAAATGAGCATGAAACCCAAATGAAAATTACAGTCTTTTCGTGAGGAATACTCCAAAGCATTTCCAGGAATTATTATTCGCTCAAGAAAGGGTGAAAATTTCACATTTGCTGAGGGAAAAAATCAAGAGAAATGTCATTTATCAACATTTGTTAAATGCATGATTATGTACTAAGAGAATATTACCATAGAGTTTGTCCTTGATCTTTTCCATCAGCATATCTGCATTGACAATTTAAGGAAAATAGAAACATGATTGCTGAAGAAATATGAGGTTGTTAGCCACATTTTAACTTGATTTAATGCTAATATTTGTTTGGTGTCGGGGGGCTTTGCCCCCCTGAACCCCCCACCAGGACTTTGTCCTGGACCTACTGGGGCCTGCGGCCCCTGGACCCCGGCTAGCTACTGGGCTTTTCAGGTTTTAAAAGTTGGCAGGTATGGAAGCATTGAATTAAAACAAAAATCAATGTCTTCACCACAGACACTCGCTGCATGCAGCTAATTAAAACAGTCACTAGGTAATGTGATAATTAAACACAAGTGACATGTCATTATGGTAAAACCCCATCATATTTAAATAGAGTGGCTCCATCTATGTTAAGTTGATCTTTTTACGTTCATAAGTAAAGTAGCTTGTAAACCATCAAGTCATAATTACAAGTTGTCATGTCATTAAAGAATCCCATCATGTCAGTGGGTGTACTAAATGCAGCACACCCACTAAGCCTGAAAGTGTGTCCTTGTGCAGAATTAGAGCTGAATTAATGAAAATGTCAGAATGTTGCGGTAAAATGTAAAAGATAGTCTGTAGCCTCATATTGTACAAAGCTAAGATTAAATCTTTTTAGTCACAGTGACTTTGTATAAATGCATGCATACATGTGAACACTGACAAACAAATGCACTAAATTTTAAAACAAATCTCTGGGAATTTAACAGTTGACTCATTGCTAAGCCCCCTTAAGTAGCATGACTAAAGGTGCCTTCAGACCAAACGCGAACGGGCGGTGCAAATCCATACAAAGTCAATGGAAAGAGGCGAGTACACACAAAATCGTGCATTCATGTCCGAGGGAATATGCTAGCTTTGAGATTCTGCCATCACCAGAGTAAAAGTATCACCATTGGAGAGTAAACTAGTTTGAAAATGAGACTGCCACTCACCTGGAAGCAGGAGGATCGGGAGCTCTTCAGCTAAATCGGGATGTCAGAGTTATTTACCCACAGATTCCTGCCACAGACGTGCTAACAAGGCTAGCAAGCTAGCAACGGAAACAATCATCATCTTGTAAAGTTTTGGAGACAGGGACAACTTTTTCAGGTGAGCTCCCTGTCGGATAATGTACACCTAAAGTATGATGTTATTTTGGGGATTTCCACAGTAGGATGAACACTGCTGCAGAAGTTATAAAGGCAACTTTGCCTGTTTGCATCTCACTCAGAAGGTGAATTCATGTCTATTCGCGTGCTGACATTGAGTTATAATGTAATCACACCACACAAAAAAATTTGCCCGTTCGCATTTGGTCTGAATGCACCTTTAGTACTGTAGCTTGTTTTATACTTAAGAAATCATACCTTCTAAAAGTGACACAATTGTTGTTGTTTTTTTTCAGCTGTTTAACAAAACATATTCAAGATGCAGTTATATAATCAGTATGGGCTTAAAGTTCTGACTGTCAGCTTTAATTTGAGCGTATTCACATCCAAACTGGAGGAAAATCTCCTCATTTCAGGGGTTCAAAAGTAATTGAACAAATTAACATTACCATAAAATAAAATGTTCATTTTTAATACTTGGTTGAGAATCCTTTACAGGCAATGACTGCCTGAAGTCTGGAACCCACGGACATCACCAAACGCTGGGTTTCCTCCTTTATGGTGCTTTACCAGGCCTTTACCGCAGCGGTCTTCAATTGTTGCTTATTTGTGGGTCTTTCTGCCTTAGTTTTGTCTTGAGCAAGTGAAATACATGCTCAATCAGGTTGGCATCTGGTGATTGACTCAGCCATTGCAAAATGTTCCACTTCTTTGCCTTAAAAAACTCCTGGGTTGCATTTGCAGTATGTTTTGGGTCATTGTTCATCTGCACTGTGAAGCACCAGCCAAACTTTGCTGCATTTGGCTGAATCTGAGCAGACAGTATATCCCTGTACACTTCAGAATTTGTTTGAGTGCTTCTGTCTTCTGCCACATCATCAATAATGCATGCCCATGCATCACACTGTCTCCATCGTGTTTTACAGAAGATGTGGTGCACTTCTCCATACTTTATTCTGCCCATCATTCTGGTACAGGTTGATCTTGGTTTCATCTGTCCAAAGAATGCTGCTCCAGGACTGAGCTGGCTTCTTCAGATTTTTTTTGTTTTGTTTTTTGGGGCAAAGTCTAATCTGGCCTTTCTGTCTTTGAGGCTGATTAATGGTTTGCACCTTGTGATGAGCCCTCTGTATTTGTACTCATGAATTTTTCTCTTTATGGGAGATTTAGATACTGATACACCTACTTCTGTCAAGATTGGCCCATTCACGGGGCAAACAGATGACACCAAAAGCGAGCAGTGAGTTTGCGTATTTAATAAACAACACACGTACAAAACACACACACTACAGAACAGACAAGTAACTACAATATCCCAGTGGAGCTGGACATATGGAGATAACAGGTAAGGAAACTATGAATTCCCAGCAGAGCTGGACTTTCGATAGTAGAGAACAGTGGAGACGGGAATGCCGTCTTCAGACGAGGATTGATGAACAATGACCCAGCGATTAACAAATGGAGAAACAAGGCTAAAGTAGGCAGTGAGAGTAATGACACGATTTGAATCAGCTGTGAGTCATGAGAGGAGAGGAGACAGGACTGACAACTTGACAGGGGCACCACCCACTACAGAGCAAAACCTGGAAGTGCCACTGACTACTACAGCCCCAGAGAGAGAGAGAGAGAGAGAGAGAGAGAGAGAGAGAGAGAGAGAGAGAGAGAGAGAGAGAGAGAGAGAGAGAAAGAACAGGATCAAAGAGGTGCTGGCAAAAATACAAATACAAGGTGAGGACTACAATAAGGGCAAATAATAAACTGAAGGATATATACAGATACTACCAAAAATATGAATAACAAGACTATGATGACTGTGAACAGGAGAGTAAGTAGAACTAAGAGATAATACAAGATATAAGGAAACCAACCAAGGATAAAATGACAGGAGATTAAAAACCCAAAAAAATACAAGAAATAGACAAATGTGGAAAAAGACAGTGAGAGCACGGCGGAACCCCCCATGCCCAGATCATGACAGAACCCCCCTCTCAAGGGGTGGAATCCAGACTCCCAGGGTAGCAACAAGGGGAAAAGAAAAGGACCCCCCCCCCCACACACACACACATAGAAGACCCTCCCTACAAAAAACAAGGAAACAAAACCCACCTTGGCTGGGAGGAGGGGGACCCAGACACGGAGGGGCTGAAATAAACCAGAAAAAAAAAGCACTCATGATTCACACCTAGGATAAGAGGCATGGAATACAAATGATGTTGGAAGATTATATGTCAAGTTTGGGTGGTCTTCGTGAGTCCCTTAGCCACTCAAGCAACCCACAGAGTCCCATGCCTCCAGAGCCACCTAAGCGGCAGGAAGAGTTCATCAGGTGGCCTCCCAGCATCCCTGAACCAATGGACTGTGGAGCGCGACACCCCCCCTCCTGGAGGTGGCCATTGGAACCAGTGCCTACTGCAGACCAGAGGCGCTAAGAGATGGGAGCCCGGTGAGGAAGATGGCTGACCAGCAGGGAAGCTGGACGGGGAACCCGCCACGACCTCGGGCAGAGGAGAGGGAAGCATGATGATGTCAGGCAGAGGAGAGGGGACCACGATGATGTCAGGCAGAGGAGATGGAACCACGACGGCAAAGCTGCACCCGCGGTGGCCCTGGCCTGGGGTGAAGCTGCACCCGCAGTGGCCCCGGGCTGGAGCAAAGCAGCGCCCGCGGTGGCTCCGGGCTGGAGTGAAGCAGCGCCGGTGGTGTCCCCGGACTGAGGTGAAGCTGCACCTGCAGTGGCCCCAGGCTGGGGCGAGGCTGCACCCACGGTGGTCCCAGTTTGGGGTGATGCTGCACCCGCGGCGGACCCGGCCTGAGACATGGCTGCACCCACGGTGGTCCCATACTGGGACATGGCTACACCCACGGTGGTCCCAGACTGGAACATGGCTGCTCCCACGGTGGCCTCAGACAGGGGAAGAGGACCCATGGTGACCTCGGACGGGGGAAGAGGACCCGTGGCGACCTCGGATGGAGGAAGAGGACCCATGGCGACCTCGGACGGAAGATGAGGACCCCCGGCGACCTCGAATGAAGGATGAGGACCCTCGGACGTAGGGGGAGCAGCACCCACGGAGACCTCGGGCGATGATGGGGGACCCATGAGGACCCCAGGCCAAGGCAGGGGAGGACCTGCGAAGACCTACAGTGACGATGACAAACTCATGATGAGCTCAGGCAAAGGAATAGGGTGATCATCAATGGGCCCAGACAATGACTTGAGCAAGGAAGAAGAAACAAACACCGGGTTACTATCACCGGCAGCAGTGGAGCCCGGTAAGAAGAGTTCAGAGGGAGTAGGCAGCTGCGACTGGCTCTCCTCACCACGAGCAGGACAAGAAATCTCTAGATCTGATGATGTGAAAACAGAACAGAGCACTTGCCTTGTCTCGGACTCCACCGCCGTCCAGGATTCCGGCGATCCTGACAAGGGTGTCTCGAGTCCTCCCATCGGGGCGCCCTCTCTCGACATGGTCACCTTGAGGGAAAGACAGGAAGAAAAAAATGGAGAAGACTCACCGGCAGCGGCAGAGCCCGGCGAGGAGAACTCAGGAGCAGAGGATATCTGCAGCTGATGGTTCCCCACCATGAGCCAAACAAGATTTCTCTGAATCAGCGAAAGGAGAAACGGAACAGAGCACTTGCCTGAACTCGAGCTCCACCGCTGTCCAGGACTCCAGCGATCCAGGCAGGGGCATCTCGAGTTCCTCCAATCTGGATGCTTTCTCTCGGCACGGTCACCTTAGCAGGGAAACACAAAGAAAACGCCAGAGAGGAATCACCGGCAGCAGTGGAGCCCGGTGAGGAAGACTCAGGAGCAGAGGATGTCTGCAACTGATCCTCCCCACCCTGAGCCAGACAAGAATTCTCTGAATCTGCAGAAGAGAAAACAGAACAGAGCACTTGCCTGGACTCGAGCTCCACCGCCGTCGAGGACTCTGGTGAACCTGCTGTGGCGACCTCGGCAACAGGCGTGATGGTAAGTGCAGCTCCAGGGGCTCCAGGCGAAACAGCCGATGCAGATGGCTCATCAAACGTGGCCGCTGGAGGTCGCTTCACTGCTGGCGCCGACTCCCGCGCAGCTGAAGCCAGGGGACACACTCCTGTCAGCTCACACTTCAGGTCCCAGACTGCACTTTCCCACCGTCCAGATCATGGCTGCAGGCTGGAATCAAGTCCTACAGGGCCACAGGCTCCTCCATTGTCCGGCAGCTCCATCCCAGAACCAGCGAACACCCAGGGGAAATAGGAGACACGGGGGTAGCGGGTGAGCTAGTAGTAACAGCACCAGATGGTGAGGACTCAATGGGCTGCTGTGATTGATCCTCACCATTGGGAGCTAGGCAAGATAATTAATTTTTATGTGATGGAGAATGAAAAAAATACTTGCCTGTGTTCCAGGGGCATGATGGTAACAGCTGCTTCAGATCCAGAGGATCTCCTTCCAGACATGGCGGAGGTCCTCTGACAAGGAGGTGGAGACATCGGCTCACGGTAAGGTGGAACCTCCTTCAGCTCCTGGGCAACATCCGGAAGGAGCCACGGCTTGTATTCTAGCAACAGTTCTGTTTCCGCTAATTGGACCCGCCTGCGCTCCTCCGGCTCCTCGGTCAATGGTGCGGGCCACTGCTTGGGAGTAGAAGGTGGGGCTGCTGTGTCAGGGCCAGACAGGGTCCATCTGGGACCTCCGGGGGCCGTCTGGTAGATGAGCAAGGACACAGCCTCTGAACGGGACGAGCGAGTCTTTTGCCCCGGGTGCGCTTCTTCTTGAGCTCCGGTGACGCCGAAAGGGAGCCCCTCGCCCGCCCACTGAGTTTGCGTTGGGCGTCGACCACAGAGGCGAGGAAAACTGTGAGGCCTAGGTCTCCCAGACATATCCCAGTCTCTCAGAGACTGGGATATGTCTCGATCACCCGGGCCGTGCCATCCACAAACCCCCAAGCCTCCTCAGGAGAGCGGGAGGCTCCAGCCCCCGAGGCAAAACTAGCGATGAGC
Organism: Pholidichthys leucotaenia; assembly: GCA_020510985.1. Lineage (NCBI taxonomy): Eukaryota > Metazoa > Chordata > Actinopteri > Cichliformes > Pholidichthyidae > Pholidichthys > Pholidichthys leucotaenia. The sequence continues at coordinate 324,998,118 of CM035840.1, read as the reverse complement.
ATCACTGCAACATACTCCTCCTCACTCAGTCCCAGAGTTGAAAAATCCAGGGTTGCAGACATAGCAAAAAGCCCCAGAAAAAACAAAAAACACCAGAGGGAATTAAATAATAAGAAAAGAGAAAGCACACCTCACTGACGCTGGTGTCTGTATGGCTGGATCATTCTGTCATGAATTCCCATTCACGGGGCACACAGACAACACCAAAAGTGAGCAGTGAGTTTGCATATTTAATAAATGACATCCGTAAAAAACACATACACTACAGAACAGACAAGTAACTACGATATCCTAGCGGAACTGGACATATGGAGAAAACAGGTAAGGAAACTACGAATTCCTAGCAGAGCTGGACTTTCGATAGTAGAGAACAATGGAGATGGGAAGGCCATCTCCGGACGAGGATTGATGAACAATGACCCAGCAATTAACAAATGGAGAAACAAGGCTAAAGTAGGCAGTGAGAGTAATGACACGATTTGAATCAGCTGTGAGTCATGAGAGGAGAGGAGACGGGACTGAAAGCTTGACAGGTGCACCGCCAACTACAGAGCAAAACCCGGAAGTGCCACTGACCACTGCAGCCCCAGAGAGAGAGAGAGAAAGAACAGGTTCAAAGAGGTGCTGGCAAAAATACAAATATAAGGTGAGCACTACATCATCATCATCATAGTAGTCTGTCGGGGGAGACAATGACTGTTTTATTTAGGTCTGATCAAATTCCTCCACGCAGCTCTATCCTTCGCCTTCCACTACCAGGAACTCCTGACCTTTTTAACCTGGGCGACGTCCGAGCCAGTATGAGTTGCTTTCTGACTGACCATTTCATGAAACTGCTTGCAAAGTATTTGAGTACCGCTAGCTTTTGCTGGACTAGCGGCACATTCTTGGCAGATAGGGGTATTATCAGTGGCGAGGACGGGCCAAGACAAACTGACTCCAGTATCTGTTGCAGTGACTGACCAGATGATAAGTTTGTTTATCTCTGCTCTTTGTGTAGTGCATGTCACGATGCGCCAACTGGCAAATGTAAACCACAGACCTTGCGACAGATGTGACAGATATGCTCATCTGCCTGGATGTCCAGTCTCGCCCCGTGTATCTGGGAGTGGTCCACCCCAGACCTGTGACAGATATTGCTTTTAGTTCCGCCAGGATGCCCAGTTTCACCCTCCATGCCCTCGGAAAGGTGGGGTTGCCGGTTGAGTCGCCGACGGCCCGACCCATGAGACAGGTAGTACCGGTTTTCGTGCTTATCTGGTAACAAGCAAACCAGTGCCTGACCTGACACTGTGTGAGGACTACAATAAGGGCAAATAATAAACTGAAGGATGAATACAGATACTACCAAAAATATAAATAACAAGACTATGATGACTGTGAACAGGAGAGTAAGTAGAACTAAGAGATAATGCAAGGTATAAGGAAACCAACCAAGGATAAAATGACAGGAGATTAAAAACCCCAAAAATACAACAAACAGACAAATGTGGAAAAAGACAATGAGACAGAGCACGGCGGAACCCCCCGTGCTCAGATCATGACAACTTCCTGGGGAGTGTTCTTCACTTGGGTGGATGTTGTGAAGGGGTTTTTTCTTCACCATGAAAAAGACCCTGCGATCATTTTTTTTTTTCTCAGAATGAACCAAACCATTGATTTGGACACTCCTAACATTGCATCACCTCTCTGATGCATTTCTTCTTTGTTTCTGCCTAAACATGGTCTGTTTCACTTCCACTGAGAGCCACTGCAGGCACTATGCCCCACCCAGGACCCCAATACGATCCCACCATGGTCATTAACCACCATGACCTCACCACTTGAAGTTTTGTGCATGTTCAAAACTCTCCACACTCCATTACTCACATTCTTAATGTACTCCTGAACTCTTCACCAAGACCCTACAACGACTTTCCGTGTTTTGGTTGATTTCTTAGGTTGCAGTTGGGCCTTCAGCCAGTGTGAAAGGGGTGTAACCATGTTCATCATTGTGCACGTTGTTTCCACCCTGCTCATGCTCTCATTTTACTCCTGATTATTTCCTGTATTTTCCCAGTGTTGTGTGTTTACTGTATGTTGGTTTAGGATATGTTCTCAGCTGTTAGTCATTCTGTCTATGTAATCCGTGTTCTTATTTATACTCTGTCAGTTTCTTTAGGCGTCTTTTCCTGTCTAGTTCGTAGTTTTTATATTTTGTTTCTGTTTTGACATGAGCTCTCCACCTCCTCCTCCAGACACTCCAACCTTGTTATTATCTCATATGTGTTGCTCAGTATTCCCTGCCATTGGTTGAGTTCTCGGGTCGTCAGCTGACACCTGTCATTAATTAGGTCAACCTTCCCGCTCTTGTGATCCACACCTGCCATCAGTTATGTTCTCTGATTACCTGCTCTATTTAAAGTCCATCGTTCCTGTCACTCCTTGTCGGAGTGTAATCTACCCATTTCCACCAGAACCCTTTCCCTGTTCTGCTGTGCTCATCTACCTACAACCTGTTCATCCCAAGCGTAAGTTTACTTTTGTGCACTGTTTGGACTTTGTGTTTTTCCTCAATAAATACCACAACTAGCAGTTCAGCACGTGGGACTCCCTTCCTGTCCCGTAGCAGCCAGTTCCTGACAGTTACAGTCAAATACTGTCATACATTATGCTGCCAGTACCAATGGTGACAATGTGTTCTTAAGTGGTGGACTGTAAAAACCAAACTAAATTGTGTATGGAATGCCATGGAGGATGCAGGATATTTCTAAGACTAATGCGTAAGCCAGTATATAAAAGATAGCAACATATCCCCTCATGTCAACATCCTATTTACTTTATAGTTTAAATTATCAAGCAGTTTTTTGTTTCACATTTGCCTGCAGCATTAAAACTTAGAAATAATGAACAATAATCTACAGCCTTGTGTTCCAATACGCTGACGAGTTGCTGTTCTTATGCTACAAACAACCAAAATATTTATGTGTGTGACAGATGGAAAATTTACTTTCAGTATGTTTATGCTTTCCAAGAAAAGGCAGTGGGTGGAATGAAAGGGAGACTGTTGATGTCATTTAAAGCTTTCAACATCCCAAAACAGATTTTACGAGCAGCAGCATTAAGTCATAAAAATGCCAAAAAAGAAAGAAAACAACACATTTCCGTAGTGTATTATAAATCATTGAAGGGAAACATCTGTTATCATCAGCAGACATAGGAAAGACATAGCATAAATCTTAGGAGAAAAACAGGCTGCTATTACATTTTAATTACATATTTCAGGCATGTCCATAGAGTGCATTTGTTAATTCCTGAAATATGTGGAAACCTTCTGTTCTCTGATGACAGTGAGTTAAAGAATCACAACAGGAATACAACACAAGTTTTGAGCATTTTGCTATCAACCACTTCTTTGCCTGTGAAAAATACACTAATGTATTTTCAAAAAGATACATATATTGTTGTTTATTACCCACAGTGATGCGAGTCGTGTGGGTAGAGCTGTAGGTGACAGGTCCTACCTCCACCTCTACAGGCTCTCGTCCACTTGTTCCCTACTCTCGCTTCTGTCTTATTCCTTGAATAAGTATCCATCTAATAACAATCTAATAATCCATATAATAATAATAATAATAATAATAATAATAATAATAATAATAATAATAATAATAATAATAATCCAGTCTGTCTACAGTTGTATGCCGGTGCACTGTAAATTCATGAGTCAGAACATGAACAGTTTTGTAATATCAAACGAGCTCAGAGTTTCAACTAACGAGCCCATCACTAATCTTCTCACTGTTAGCTCGTCGCCATTTCTCATGAAAAATCACCTTCTTTTCACAACTCTAGAGTGTAACAACACTTTTGATATGACAGCCAAAGACTGCGCGGTCTGTGGAAGCCTGATGAATAAATGGTGTTTTCCCTTGCTATTAGGGTTTAAAATACTGAATAGTCAACATTGAATCAATTTTATTTGAATGATCTGATATTGATTCAAAAGAATCCAAAGACTGATCTTTTTAATATCATGCCTTTTCATGTGTGAAACATGTAAGAGGTTTACAGGAGGTCTCTTGTGTGGCTGAAGTCTCACACTCATATATTTATTTCACTAATTTAGAATGTTCTTGGTATCATTTCACAGCACTGGGTCACTGAGAAAATCTGTCATATGCAAAGAAATTAGTCATTACAATGGCAGTATCCCTGAATGAATATTGAATAGAATTAAATAGGGCTGAAATCAAATTGAATCAGTTCTTTCTGAATCTAAATTGAATCAATTCTGGGAATCATTGATGATTCCAAGCACTACTTGCTATACCAATGTAACGGTATTGTCTAAATTAATTAAAATATCAAAGAGCAAATCAATCAGATAAAGAGAATTACAAGCAAGGTAAAAAGACTATAAAATAAAAGTAAAAGGGTTGCAGCTCAAAATGTTAGTAAATCTCCCCTAAATTTTTTGAAGTCATTGTCACGATCCTCCTTGTGCGCTTTTATGCAGCACATGAAGGAGTGAGGAGGAAGAATGGATTTACATGCAGGTAACACCACAACCACATTTGTTAACACAAAAGGCAAAAAAAAATAAAATAAAGACATACAAAAAGGCAACAGGGTGCACTAAAGGGCATCACACGAAGAACGGGCAGACCACAGTGCACAGTGGCCACAACAAACAGTACACAACAATATGATGGCTCGGGTTAACTTAGAGTCCTCCAGGACGCTCTACAGGTTAGGGAGAATAAACTGGGCAACAGTGCCAAAGCGTAGCAGCAAACTGCATGGGGAAACGCAGACAGTTATTACTCACAGCACTGGAGCAGTCTGAGTAGTCCAAGATTTTCCGGCAAGCACACACAACCAGTAACTACACTGAGGGGAGTAGCGACAGTGTGGTTCCTGACTCCCTCACAAGACAGTACATCCATAGGACGATACACACACAATGGTCCAGCAATGCTTGACAGGCAACGGCCGCTGAAGTACAAGCATCGCTTGAGCAATAGATTGGTTGCTCCTGGGCGAGGCGCGGGAAGGGCATTGCCGGAGTGGAATCAGCTGGCTGTCAAGAGAGAGGGGGCGTGGTCGGACCGGCAAGTGTTAGACAATGCCCACACAAATGTAGGTCAAGGAGGCTGCCTAACAGCTGCCGGCCAGTTCAGTGACTACAGGCACAGAAAAAAGAAGAACAGACATAGAAACAGCAAGAACTCAAAAGATAACACAATACACAAATAGCCCGATACCTGAGCCCCAGAGAACGGTCAGAACCAAGCCTAAAGAACAACACCAGCTCGGTTCATGACAGTCATCTCAATTTATTGACTTAAAGGTCCCATTTACTGCCTTTTTTGTGGATTAATTTCAAATTAGGACATTATCAAGAACAGGCCCAGAGTGGCCCATAGGGAGAGTTGGGAGGATTCCCGGTGGGCTGGTCCGCTACTGGGCCGGTGTTCCGGTGAGGGGAAAAAAGCAACTATCAATTTAACCTGATACCGTGCAGTAAAAGTACACATGAAGTTTCACATCCTACAGTGGAGATACTGCACCTCAGTCTCTGGATGTATGGAAATGGGTGAAATAGATGTTCTTCCCCCTGCAGGGATTCTGCCCTCCCTACTGTAGTTGGTCAGTCCCTACTGTTCAGCAGCAGCGCTGCAACTCCTAACACGGAAGGGGAAAAACAGACCCAGAGGTGCAGAAAAGGACAGAATTTTAAAAAAGAGGGCTTTGGATAACAATGCTGCAAAATGTGCTAAACAAACAGATTTATTTTCAAAAGGCAGGAAGTGGCGACTAAAAGTAAGAGGATGGATGATGAAGCTGTAGACCTAATTATCATGTGGCCAGCTAGTACCAAAAAAAATGCCAAGTGACCCCACTGTGGGACTAATAAAGGCTTATCTTATCTTATCTCATCTTAGCTTATCTTATCTTAAAACATATCACAGCATTTTACTTAGAAAATGTTAATTTACGGCCTGTGTTTGCAGTATGATGACGGACCAGACTGGACAAGACCAGGGACGGATGGGTTTTTTTTTTGCACGTGTGGAGTTGTTCGGAGCTCCTTGTGGGAGCTCCTTGTACAAAGATACAGAGTGATGATAATCAAGTCAGTGGCGGTAATGCACCTGTAAGCTGGTTGCCAACCGCCAATCAAATCTAAAAGAAGAAGAAGAAGAAAATAACAGCTTTACTAAATATTTCTGTAGCATCTGGGCAGCAAAAAACTTAACCCCTTGGTTACTCAGATGAAGAGCCAGCAATTAGCCAGGACAAGGAGGATGCCAGCTGGACAGAGAGGACAGGTAGAGAACATACAGCATAAATTATATAGGCTTTGTTAATTAAAGCAAAGTAGTTTACAGTAATATCTCTTCAATTAAAGTATTATTGCAACAGAAAACAGACAAAGTGATAGATGTTCTACTGTACATAAAAACCAGATGTCCTGAACTATGCTAGTGCATCTTAAAAAAACAGAATACTGTGAAACAGTTGTTTTAATAATTTTGTTTAAAAAGTTAAACTTTGTAATTTACTATATTTATCATGCAAATCAAACTATTTGAAGCATTTATTTTAAAGTGTGATTATTATGATTTAGTTCTTTGAATTAATTTATGAATCATGATATTTTCATGTTTTGAAATGCAATAGAATATTGTTTACATTGTGGATTAATATGAAAATAAAGGTCTATCAGTTAGGGCTGTACCAAATATCTGATTATCTGAATATTCCTTCATTAAACTGGTATTAAGGTTTCAAATGCAGTATTCAAATATATACACCCCCCCAATTTCTGATTTTAATGCCAAATTATTTTAGGAGAAAAGGTTCACAAATCTATAAGAGAAAAAAACAATAGCAACTTAATAGTAATAATAGTTGCCATAGTTGTAGTCTTTTCAGTGTCCTACTAAGAGCAGAGCTGTTACAAGCATTGTGGGCCCACTCAGGCTATGGGGGAGTCATATTAACCCAGTCAACGGTTGATGTGCCATCAGAATAATGTTGGGAAGCATTATTTTAAGGTAAAAATCTTACCCAGGATTTATACTGACTCCGGATGCAGTCTGTTGTGGATGCAGTGTGGATGGCCCCTTGCATCTATCCCTACCAGCAACATTTGTGTTTTGCAGTGGCATGGATAAGAAAAGTTCGAAATACAAGCTCATGTGAGAATTATACAAAATAATGCGAGATCTTGAGAAAGACCCGAGATGAACCGATCGTGATCACGTGATAACAACAAGGAAGTGTGATGTAGCGGCTCTCCACCTGGATTTTTGGGCTCTAAATAAAATATAAGTTGCCCATTAATTTTAATTAGCATGATGTGCTCTAAACTTTCCTGGTAGACGACTGCGCTGACTTTGGTCTTGATAAAACACAGTGGACTAACACCAGCAAATGGCCTCTGTTCAGATAAAAGTAAATTTTGCATTTCATTTGTAAATCAAAGTCCCAGAGTCTAGAGAAAGAGTGGAGAGGCACAGAATCTAAGTTGCTTGAGGTTTAGTGTGAAGTTTCCAGTCAGTGATGATTTGAGGAACCATGTCATCTGCTGGTGTTGGTCCACTGTGTTTTAGCAAGACCAAAGTCAGCACAGTCGTCTACCAGGAAATTTTAGAGCACTTCATGCTTCCCTCTGCTGACAAGCTTTATGAAGATGCTGATATCATTTTCCAGCAGGACTTGGCACCCCCCCACACACACACACATGCACTGCCAAAAGTATCAAAACCTGGTTTCAGGTCATCACTGTGTTTGATTGACAAGCAGACTCTCCTGACCTAAACCCTATAGAGAATCTATGGAGTATTGTCAAGAGGAAGATGAGAGACGCCAGACCCAACAATGCAGACAAGCTGAAGGTCACTATCAAAGCAACCTGGACCGTCATAACACCTCAGCAGTACCACAGGCTGATCGCCTCCATGCCACGCCACATTGATACAGTAATTAATCCAAAAGGAGCCCCGACCAAGTACTGAGTGTGTACATGGACATACTTTTCAGTCGGCCAACATTTCTATTTAAAAACTATTTTTTAAAATTAATTTCATGTAATATTCTAATTTTTTGAGAAACTGAATTTGGGGTTTTCGTGGGCTGTAAGCCATAATCATCAAAATTAAAATGAATAAACACATGAAATATTTCACTCTCTGTGTAATGAATCTGTAAAATATACGGGTTTCTCTTTCTGAAATGAGTGACAGAAAATATTGAACTTTTTCATGATATTCTAATTTTTTGAGATGTACCTGTATATCAGGAGACCGTTGGCGGGTGCCGGGGTCTTGTGGCGCTCCACCTCTGTCGCAGCAACAGCCTATGCTAGCTTAGTATTGGCCTATAGCTAAAGTGATACAACACATGTACCACCTTGTGTGTTTGTAATAAAGTTCCAGTTCAGCATAACCCCTGCCTCCACTGCCCTGCTTTCCACACATAACAGGTGGCATCAATCAAGCTGGCCAGTAAGAGAGTGGCGGGCGGGTATCAAGGCTGGGTTTTGCTTTAGCTGACATAGATGAAAATTCCCTGAATGTTACATTGGCTCAAAATACACTGAATCGATATAAGAGCTGTGTGATTTTTTTTTAAGAGAAGTGAGCGTTTTGATTTTTTTTTTCAGTAACTACATGACTAATAGATGCTATTCAGAAGGTTAAAACGTACAAAAACGCAAGTTTTTCAGTGAATGGGAAACTCTATTAATGCCACCCACATGCTCCCCTCTTATCAAATTCTTCTAAATATTCCTGTTAATAATTATATAGTATCAGTGCTTTGCAGTTGTGCTCATCCCTGCATTGTCTCCAGTTTGGTATTCATTCTGTTGTACTGAAGGAAACGGGTAAATAAATTCAGCCATTATAGGTCACTTAAACCTGTCAATGCTAACACATGTGCTCTTGTTCAAGGAAATCATTGATATTGTGCACTGTTGCCACATTCTGTCGCTCTGTACTACAACAGAAGCAGAGGGAGCCCATAAGTCTACTGTTGGCGGCTGTGTCCATGCTTCTTAATAAATGAGCTAAATGTAAAGAATAAATGTTGCTAAATGTATAGAAGCCATTCTCTGATACAGACTGATGCTTTCCTCGATCTATCCTAATGATGAGTACTGCAAAAGTCAAAATGCTAAACAGCTCTATTTGCTTTTTTTTTTATCAGCTTAAGGGGCGTCTGAAATGAAAAGAAACATCTGTTTGCTTGCAGCATATTCAACTCTTAAAGATCCCAATTTCAGACAACGCATGTATGTGTGTATATGACGGAGGAAAAGAGAAAAATAACTTATTTCGAGACAAAAAGAGGAAACGGAAAAGAAAAGAACATCGAAAACAAGTGAGCAGCTGCAGGATAAAGCTTCTTATTCATCTGCACCGAAGAGGTCGAGAAAGGCTGAATGGAGATGAATTAGGACTAATAATAACAAACAGCACGAGGATGCTCCAACTCACAATCACAAAACAACATAGAAAGTGGTTGATAGAGGACAAAAACAAATGTCACTGCAATAATACACGTTTTGCTCACTGCCAGTGTGGCTGAACGTCCTCAAGCCTGAATGGATACAAAAACTGAAAACATTCATAAAGAAAAGGGTTAATTTTTTCATGGTTTTAGCTGTTAATAACTTTGTCAACTGACTGGCGGGGGCCACCCTGGACAGTTGGAGTTAAAACTGTGCAAAATTCTTTTCAGCCAAGCATTTTGAGTGGGAGCGCAGCAGTTGTGCCCCGTGGGGATGTTACATGCTCAGGCAGCTGTGGAATAAATCCTGTGGTCCTCTATCTAAAGTCGTTGTACTTTATCTGTGGACGTTCAGCAGCAGCAGATGTGGAGAATTGCATTCAGAGTGCCGAGTGTGTGGAGTGTTGCCCCCCGGTGTGGGAGATTATTACAGCTGTAAATGTCCAATAAAGACAATAGAGACGAGTGCTGCACATTTAAAAGAGCCCTAAAGGTGATGGAATGGAGTCAGTCACTCACCGAGTGGCAAAATGGAGATGGAAGAAAGAAACGGAAAATGATGGAAGAGCATCCAGTGAAAGCCAGGTGTCCCACTGGGCAGTGACCTTTTCACAAATGCACTTACATTATAGTAGCGACTGTGGGAGTCCGACTTTTTTGCTTTAATGCTCTCCCTCAGTATCAAATTATTTTGTGATTGACCCTGACAAAAACAAAATGTCTTCCTATCTGATTTTCAACTAAAATCACCAAACCTTCAACTGTTAACGCCTCTCTAAACAAAACAGAACAAATACTAATGACTGATGTGATACAAGTTGTCACAAGACATTTAATTCTGACCTGTATTTTTTATCTGAATTGTTATTTGTCTTATTTCTTTTTTGCCAGTTTTAATTTCATTCAATGGGCTCATAAATGTATGTTGTGTTTATGCCGCCTTATATATATTGTAACTTTATATAATCAAATATTGCCGATAAACAATGCTGAGGCATATTGTTGAGCATATTGCTACAGTATAGTTTAATTTTCACTCTAAGTACAGATTGTAAGTTACAGCAGCACAGTCCATAATCAGTTAATAATTCAGAGGTGTGTTTGGGGCTTAGTGTAAAATAAACCAATCGCTGTATTTGCTGTTGTTTCCTTTAATAAAAAGGGACACAGAATCAGAATCAGAATCAGAATCAGAATAAACTGTATTGCCAAGCATGTAAAAAACACACGAGGAACTTGACTTGACATTGGTGCGCATGCGCGCGACACAACGACACGGCAGCCATAATAGGTGCCTCATCAAACAGAGATAGATAAGAAAGGGAGGGGAGGGGAGGGAACGACACAAGGGGGGAGGAGAGAAAAAAAACTTCGTTATCAGAATACAGCTTATAAATATTTAAGCAGATTATGATTACAATGAAAAAAAAATCTCTCAATAGCACAGAGCAACAATCAACCACAAAAAACCAAAAGACCAAAAGTCAGAGAGAATCAGTGAATGGATGGGTGTAATTCTGTATTATGAATCAGTGTGTTCGTGTATGTTGAATGCAGGTAGGTGTTTATCAGTTACTGGAGGCAGCAAAATCTCTCCCAGCCGAGATGTTATGTCTTAGTGTCTGAAACTCGGAAGCATGTCCTTGAGGCATGGCAGATGGAAATTTCCTGAGCCAGTCACATGTCAATGAGAGTTCAGATGCAGTCCCAGTATGTTTATGAAAGAGAAGCACAATCTTCTGTTTTGTCTTAATCCAGGAGGAAAATAGACAACAGGGCATTGAATTCAAGGTCTGATAGACACAGATCACACAGAGCATAGAATTTTTCATCTCCAGCAATCCTGTGTTCATAATTTCCATACATAGGCTTTAAATCCATTCCTTGGAGGCACCAAAGACGACTCCAGATGTTTCCCTTCTAGAACATGGGTAAACATGTCCGGTAGAGTCCATCCCTCTACAGTGCATGCAGATGGTAATTTCCATGTTATCATTGCCGATAGTTAGTGCACTCCCCCGTCTAGTCGAATTGTTGAGAAGCAGCTATGCCGGGACCGCTTTTAATTAGCTCTTCCAGTTAATTTTCGATACACCAGGAAAAACTCCAGAGCCAATCAGCAGAAAATCCTGTGATCCTAGCCAAACCAGGTAGATGTTTCCACATCCTCAGTCGAATCGTGCAGACACATGCGTTCCAATCCATGGGTCTCTCCATAGGGGCTCCCCCTGGCCCGAATTTATATAAAATGTTGTTAATTTTATTAAAGCCGCTCACCAAATTCATTTTTTTCGTTTGGTTCAAGATTCAGCCAGAAGACAGCGACGCAGACAAGACAGCAAGCTGGGATTCTCAGTTAGGGAGGGAAGGAGGGTAAAAGAGGGAGCAAAGAAAAAGGTGTCTGTTCTCTCTGAAGGGCAGAAGCAGAAGGATGATCAAAGGCCTAGTACTAATATGACAGCCTTTAAATAGGAGGAAAAGATAGTTTTTCCCTGAGTACAATGAGGGCTCATTCACAAAGTATTGTATTGTGCCCCTGTCTGGTCCAGGTCATCTTACACACACTCTGTAGACACCCAGCTCAACTCAACCATGAGAACTATAACTGGAACAATCCGCTCAACACCACTCCCCTGGCTCTCTGTACTGTCAAACATAGCCCCTCCACACATCCGGCGAGCAGCATTAACTCAAAGGATGCTCCAAAAAGTTAAAGATTTTCCTCACTTACCAATCCATGCAGATATCTACACCCCACCCACTGCCCGACTTTCATCCAGACGGCCGATTTGGAAAAACCCTCCCCCAGCTGACTTTACCATCCAGACAGCTTGGCAAGAGGAATGGGAGACCAAGGAGGTCCCAAACAAACAGCTGGTGATAAACCCCAACCAACAGGTCCCGGGCACCAACCTCCCAAGGAGACAGTGGTCTACACTCAATCGCTTCAGGACTGGACATGGCCCCTGCTTGGCCAGCCTTCACAGATGGGGCAGTAGCCCTAGCCCACTGTGCGCATGTGGAGAGGAGCAAACTATGGAACACATCATAGAGACTTGCCCGCTCCAAAGACTGGAAGGAGGATTACACACCCTCCATACAGCAAACCAGGAGGCAACTGCTTGGCTTAAGGACTTTGCATTCGCTAAATAAATAATAATTCACAAAGTGAAAATGTGTTTAAGGGCAAGGAGCTTTTAAGGAGCTTTATAACCTCCTCCACAGCTCTGCTAACCCTGGGGAGACTTGATCATAATTTATGCCAGTCTTTCTCTTTGTCCATGATTTTGACAGAGTTATGAAGTTTACTTCAGTTATATTATCATTCATCCAAACTTCTCTTTTAAACTGAGAAAGAGGAGCCACTCATCACAGCCTGAGGTCCGTTAATCTGCTCTACTGGATGCAACAACTCAAAACAACTGTCAGGATACTTTCTTTTTGAATCATTCTGTTAAAAGAATGACAGTGAATGGGGATAAAAAATTGTTTTAAAAAAACTGTCATATTTAGTTAATGATGAAAGTCGGTTTTGTGCATCTGTCAGCTCTTCTTTGGCTGCAGAGACAACTCTTTTCCCAGTAGGACAGACAGGTGCCGCTGCGGTTCGGTAGTTAAATTAAAAAGAGGACGATTTGCTGAATCGTAAACCCGCGCATTGTTTTTTTTTCCCCTCTGTTCAGTGAAAAACTCTTTCTTCTGTATCTTCAAATACTTCATATCTAACTGTCCTTATTTAACAGAAAACAACAAATGGACACAAGATATGATGATGTAACACGATAGATCAGTGGATAGAATACTTTGTCACAGAAGAGAGTTTTGTAGTTTAATCTTCAGACTGACAAGATCCAACCATATTCCCTGTTCAGTCATGCATTCCCCCCCAAAAAACTAAACATTAGTGCCAAATCTAAAGACTGTATTCTAACGGTAAGTCTGCAATTAAAATGAAAATATGGATGGACTAAAAAACTATTAAGTGTATCATCATATTATAACTAAAACGACGGGTCATTAGATTATAATTGTTACAACTCTCCATTAAAACAACAGAAAATCATTCTTTTCCTCGTGTGCTCCTGTCTGTAGGAGCTGCACAATTTCAAAACACGCCGCTGAAATAGCATTAAAACAATGAGCCTCTGACGACAGACCTCCTTTTTCCCGATCAAAAGCAGACTGTCATAATACCAATGAGCATGAGATTGAGTGCTGCCACACCGCTTCCACTCCTCCAAGCACAAAGCCAGCATGCTGTCTACTGGCTAACTAGATGACATGATGCAAAGCATAAAAAACAGACAATACACTGACAGAAACTAACAAAAGCAGTTTTTGCTTCAGTTGACAGATACTTGTTTGTGTGTGAGATTTTGGGGCTATGCTTGTGTTTGTGTGCATCAGTATTTGCAATTACATCTTATGAGGATTCCTTCTTGTCCAGGAGACTCCGTGGGGGGGGGGGGGGGGGTGCTGTGCCATTCAGACCTTTACATCCACTCTTAAAGAATCAATCTGCAACCTTTAAACATGACTATTTTGGGAATTCAAATAGAAAAAGGTCTCTTGACCTTTCTTAATGCCACAGCACATGCAGGCCACACACGGTACACACACAGTCAAGCCAAACTACTGATGGCTGTAAAATGCCATGCACCACGAGTAGGTAATGAGGTGGGATCAAGGTAGAAGAGACGAGGAGATCCATGGTGACTGATGCTGCTATGAAATGGATTAGCTTTAATAATGTTGCAGCAGAACACAGTGTTCACTCGACCTTCTTAGGATTAAGAAAGGTTATACCCCTTTTTACACAGGGGTGGAGATCATTGAGAGAGTGGTGACAAAACGGCCAGATCTGCAAACAATCTTTCAGTGATCTCTCAGCAGTCGCCAAGATCTCTCAATGATCTGCAGTGATCTCCACGGTCCACAAAATTTCGACTCATTCCAAAGCAGTTTCTCAGTGATCTCCAAATGGAAGTGATCTCTCAATGATCTCTCAATGATCTTTCAATGATCTTGCAACAAGCACTCAACGATCTCATTGATCTCCCAATGATCTCTCAGCAATCTTTCAATGAACTCTTTTGGTCTTTCATCAAATGCACAGCGATCCCTCACTGATCTCTCAGCCATCTCCACCTTCAGGATGGAAGAATATGGTGTTCACTGACAGATTACTAAGAGACCATCAAAAGACCACAGAGAGATCATTGGGAGATCAACAGGATTATTGAGGGCTCCTTGATCTCTCAGTGATCTTTCAATGAATGCCACATTTTTTCACCTTCAAGGTAGAGGTGGCTGAGAGATCAGTGAGGGATCGCTGACTGTTTGGTGAAAGACCAATAGAATTCATTGAAAGACTGCTGAGAGATCATTGAGAAATTGGTGAGATTGTTGAACGGTCGTCGAAAGGCCATTGAAAGATCACTGTGAGATCACTTCCTTTGGGGATCATTGAGAGATTGTTATGGACTGTGTTTTGTTGCACCTGTCAGGTATTAAAACGTCAACCAATAGGTCTCAAGTGTGTCTACAAAGTGATGGTCTACTTAACCAAGACATGGAGTATAACAGTCTGAATAGCAGTCTCTTTATCAGATAAATGATTCACATTTGTGTGACTTGGTTTAATTTAATAAATGAAGGTAGCATCACATACAATGATGCACACAAAAGGATATAAATTTCATCCCTGAAGCCGCAACTATGTAGGGCTGTGTAGGATAGCAGGACTTACAGGTGCAGACTCGACTACAGAAAGAGACGCAGGCAGTGTCACTTACAAATGAATCAGGTCAGAGGGCAATGTTGATCTGTGCTGCTCGGTTAGGCAACTCCATCCGTTCCCTATCACACTGGAACAGGTCTGGTCAGTGACCCCCAACGTCTTTCCATCCCCCTCACACACAGAGAGGGCGAGACACTGACACTAAACCAGCAGGTATTGAGGATCTGTTACACCCGTCTGTCCATTGAGATTTTGGATTAATCACTTTTTTATCTTTCTGACTTCAATCCATTCCCATACATCTTGTAGTGCCTCCCCCACTTCTCTATTTCTTCCCGTTTGATCCATTTTATAAGTTCTCTCCTCCTTTTACCTCATCTTCTCCTTTCCTTCCACGTTCTACCCTCTTCCACCTTCCTCCCCATCATTCAGAGTATTTCTCTGTGATCCGTGTGATTCCACTCAGGCGCTTTAAGACCAGAAACGTTTCACTGATATTGCTGTCAAACAGCTTGCTCGGAGTTCCTGCTGTTGCCTCTGATATGAAGCCTTTACACACACACACACACACACACACACACACACAAAGAGTCGAATGCCGAGTCGAGTGTGGACGTGTGTTTGGTAGTGAGCGAATTAAGGACAATACAAGATAATGGAACAAAGGAAGAAAAAACTAATGAGGCAACATGCTTTCTGTTTGAGGATGATCCTCTCTTGTGGAGTCAATATGCACGAATCAATGGCAGGCTGTTAGTCTCACTCGTCATATTTGGACAGATGGGTATTGAAATTTAAGAGAAAATAATGCAGAAATATGGTGAAGTCAACCTGATGGCCATCGGGTCAAACAAAAAGATGATCTACGAAAGGAAAATGGATCAGCTGCAAGCCCAGCTGCAGGCCCAGCAGAGAGTCCATGCTCGGGGGCTCGAGGGCTGCACGGTGGCGCAGTGGTTTAAGCACTGTGACAGCACAGTTTTACCCTCGGTCAGGGGACCGCGGGGATCGTGGGTTCGATCCCAGCCCCCGACCAACAGTGAGCTGTGTGGAGTTTGCATGTTCTCTCCGTGTTGCGCGGGTTTACTCCGGGATTTCTCCGGTTTCCTCCCGCATACCAAAAACATGTAGGTTTAGGGCGCTCGCGCACGCAGCGACCAGCAGCCGGTGGCTTGTCACCAAACTGCAAACCAAATCTACCTACGGGTACAAATAAGTAACAAAAAAAAAAAAAAATGTACTCTATATGTAGATGGGGATGGGGGATGGGGGCTTAACAAGGGGGATGACATCCCCCACACACACATCGCCTACTGTCTCTAACCAGTGGCAAGTCAGTTTAAGTAGTTTGCCCACATTTCTGGTGGCCGGGTGGTAAATTTTCTCCTAAATGATCAAAACCAAACTGTGAAACATGTTTTGTTGAAACATTTCAAGTGAGAAATGAATGGTTTAGTTGATGATGATGTGTTTACTTTTCACCAACAACAGCTCCTGTAAAAGTTCAGCACAAGCTCCCCGAAGCGCTCACCTCATTTACATAAAGTAGAGATGACCTCCATCGAGGATCAGCAGCTCCTTCCCTCACACCTAGATGCACCATGACTAAAATACATTGGGAGACATGGACATGTACCATTACAGGCATATCTATTTTACTGTTGCATATAAATACATACATACATGATATTAGAGCAAGCACTACACCATCTGCTGAGGACCTTGGCCTGAATCAGGCCCCCTCTAACACATGGTCCTCATTCACTCCAGTCATGCTACTGGATGTAAATTGTCTTCTGGCCTCTATGAAGCTGTCTTCAAGCCCCTTAGATATCCTCCCAGCGTCACTACTTTTCAAAATATTTAACTCTATCGGGCCTTTAATTGTCGAAATCATAAATTGGTCAGTTTTATCAGGCACTGTTCCCAGTTCTTTTTAACAAGCAGTGGTTGAACCCAAATTAAAGAAACAAAGCTTAGACCTTACAGAACTGAACAATTACAGGCCAATTTCAAAGCTTCACTTCTTATCTAAAATGCTTGAGAAAGTAGTAGCCGAGCAATTAACTACTGTACATTCATAGAGAGAAATAAAATCTTAGACACCTTCAGGTCTGGTTTCTGCAAAATGCGCTCCACCGAGACAGCGCTAATTAAAGTCTCCACTGACATCATGATGGCAGCAGACTCTGGTCAGTACTCAGTCCTGGTGTTGTTGGATCTCACCGCTGCTTTTGACACGGTGGACCATAATATATTGATAAATAGGATGAAGGGCACGTTTGGTATTTCAGGATTAGTTCTGAAATGGTTCTCATCTTATTTAACTGACAGAGGGTTTTGTGTTTTGTGTAATGAGAAGATGTCATAGGTTAAAGGACTTTCCTGTGGGGGTCCTCAAGGCTCAGTTCTGGGCCCTACTCTGTTTTTATTGTATTTAACCCCACTTGGCCTGATTATTAGTGAGTTTAAGGGTGTTTAACATTTTTACACCAATGACATTCAGCTTTACTACTCTTTTAAAGAAAATGAGCTAAACATTTTATCAAATTTAATCTCTTGCCTGCCTCCCATTAACAAATGGTTCAACAATAACTTCTTACAATTAAATCTTAACAAGGCAGAAACACTGATCAGCGCACCAGACAGTAAAATTCCTCTGATAAAGTAACACTTAGGTCACCTAGGCTCTTCTGTCCAGCCGAGCTTGCGTAAGCTGGGTGTTGTTTTTGACAATGCTATGTCACTGGACTGCCATGGTCGGCAACTAGTCAGAAATTGCTTTTTTCATCTGAGGAATATAGCAAGGCTTAGACCTATGGTCTCAACACCTGAACTGGAAATGATCATTCATGCTTTTATCTCATCTCGCTTAGATTATTGTAATGCCCTTTTTATGTGTTTTAATAAAACTGCTGTTGCCCGCCTTCAGACTGTGCACAATGCAGCAGCTCGGCTTTTAACCCGGACAAAGAAAAGGGAACACATTTCCCCAGTTTTATCGTCCCTTCATTGGTTGCCAGTTGCTTTTAGATTTCATTTCAAAATTTAAGTTTGACTTTTAGAGCTCTTAATGGCCAAGCCCCTTCATACATCTCAGCTCTCTTGACTCCTTATGCCACGATGCGATCACTAAGATCCTCAGACCAGAGACTCCTGGTGGTCCTTTGGACTAAATTCAGAACTCGTGGAGATCGATCTTTCCAGGTCGTTGCACCACGGCTTGGGAACACACTTCCCCTGTCCTTGCGCTGCCTTGAGTCTGTTGACTCCTTTAAGAAGGAGTTAAAAACTCATTTGTTTAGACAGGTTTTTAGCTCTCATTGAATGGCTTTTATTTCTTCACTGTTTTCTCTTTTTATCCATATTAACCCCTTGCACTCTGGTCAATTTCCCTAAAAACGCCAAAAATAACGTACCCAAAGTAAATCAAAAGCTGTTCTTCAATCCTTTGCAGCATCTTCATGGGGTTGGTCTCATTTAAAAGAAAACACTTTGAATTTTTTGGCAAAACAGTCATAATCTCTCTAAGTGCTCCTGCCACTGAGTAACAGTCATCTAAACATACTGAACTTGAAGAAAATAAATTTCGCCTGGGTGTTTTTTTGGATACAAATGCTTGCAAATATCACACAGCTTCAGATACTGGCTGGAAAATGCAACAGAAATGTAGAACCAAGTGTTATCCAGCTGAGGTCAAAATTTTGTAACAATACCACAAAAAATGAATATATTACACAGCTTTTTTCTTAGGTTGTTCCCAGGCGTTTTTGAACTGTGCCAAATTGTGCCAAATGGCACAGTTTGGAAAAACGTCTGTAACTTTTGAATGATTCAATATAGAAGCTTCATCTTGGGCTCTAATGAAAGGTGAAGGGCTGTGTGTGTGTGTGTGTGGGGGGGGGGTGTTTATTCATGAATGGATGAATGAATGAACAAACAAGCCACCACACACAAAGAAGCATGCCATGTAAAAAATGTGTGGCTTTTTTTTTACCAGAAAAAATAACCTACAGTGCACTAAAAATTATACTAAAATATCTGTAATGTAGAAGATAACAACTCCCACCCCCCCACCCCCCGCTACAGAGGACGGACATCGCCCGGTGCGCCGCGGTCACGGTGTGCCGCGGTCACGGTGCGCCACGGTCTAATACGCACAGTTGTAATTTACCGATCGGTCAAAAGTCATTTTTGATTACAATTTTCAGGGATAAAGAATAATTTAGCTTATAACACTTACCTGTCCACAACAGCAGTGTCGCTGGCGAACTTCTCTTCCTCATTGTCAGACGAACATGACGCTGGTCCGCTTGTTACGGACTCGTGGTTCTGGTCACGCGACCCGGTCAAACCATAATTCCATTATTGCAGTTTTGCGCTTCCATGATTGCGGTTTTGGCGAACGATTTTTCAAAACAAATAAGAACAGTAGTAAGAAAAAAAGACTGTCGAACGCATGTGTGTCACCCAGCGGCTAAAACAAAACAGATTTTGCAAGGGAGGCACGCTTTCGAACTACTGTGCTTCAATTGGCTGGCTGTATTCGCAGCCGTTGGTAGGCGGGTCCTTCTTGCTAGGTTTTCAGTCATTGGTTCTTCAAGGTTTCAAAAACCCAATTCAAGGCTCTTATTAGTCGAATGAGAGGTCAATCACATCTAAACCAATCAAAGCACTCCTTTGGCTTTCTGTTCGCGGCTGTGTCTGTAGTGGAAGAATGGAAATGCAGCTTTTTTTTTTTCAGTGCCTCCTAGGACGCCCTCGTGCGCCCTAGGACGCAGAGACCTGTCCGCCCGCGGTACACCGAAGTGCAAGAGGTTAATTTGAATATTTTATCTTAATTCTATTGATTTTAATTTTTATGTATTTGTAAATTTTAATTTGCTGTGAAGCACTTTGTGATATATATATATGTGAAAAGTGCTACACTAATAAACTTTGCTTGCTTGCTTGCTACATGTGTTGTGTTTTTAAAGTATGAAAGCTCTGGGTCGAGTCTTGGCCAAATTATTTTTTACTGTCTAGGAGGTAAGAGGGAACAAAAGGAGAAAATATATTCTGAAGATGAAAATATGAGTGTGCTGTTTGAATGCCAATGAAGAAGATTTTGAGTTAAGAAAAGTACAAACAATGGAAAAAAGGAAGAAATAAAGAGTTTAAAAGGCAGAAAATGAAAACAGCAGCTGGAGAAAAGGCAGAAACCACTGTGAAATGATGAAATTATTTGGATATTTTCCAAAAGTATGTCAGTGGTAGCCACACTGCTGTCTGCTCAAAAGAGATGATTTGAAAATCTAAAGAGAGACAAACACCAGAAATTTGCATTTAAGATCGACTGTACAAGAGTGTAGAATCTCCAGAAGAAGTTCAGTTTTTGCACCGTCTGCTTTGTCACCATTATGGACTGGAATAATCTCCATGATGGTTTCAAAACTCCTGAAGACTTTGTGAGTTTTTATTCATGAGGTCAAAAAATGGACTCTAAGGGACCGTTGTTGTCAACATTCATGATAGTATATGACAGGTGGATTTTTTTTCATTCAGCAGCATTTAGTTTAAGATTGTGTTGATGTAGTGATAGGAATGGACAGGGATGGGAACTGAGAAGATTTTATCATCTTTATCGATTCCATTATGAATTCTTGATCAGTTTTCCGTGTGGGGAAAAAAACAGGCCTTCACTGGATTTCAGCATCAATGCAGGAGTTTTTTTTTATTTTTCTGACTTTAAACAATGCTTCTTCTAATAAAATCAAATATAAAAGACTGTAAACATGTAAAAATGGGCATTTATGCCTTTTCACATTTGTTGTGTTTAAATGCTGTAAAGCAATATGGATAAAAGCAGTAGAAATGGAATACTGACGTGATTAGAAACAACTCCACAGTTATGTTATTTTAGCAATCACAAAAATATACATGCTGTACTTGGGTGTAATTTTTGCATGTTTTTTTTAAATATATACAGTATACAGTATATGCACAGTATATACAGTATACACACATGCGTAAGATACTCAATTGTATATTAACATACTGGTAAAACCTCAGACATTGCTCAGTCTCAGAAGGAGTCTAGTTCAGTTTTAATCTGTAACCTACCTCACACGTACCTACCCAAACTCCAGCTACTCTACGGTCATGAATGGATTCAAGCCTTTAAATCCAAACTTCATCACAGCTCCGTGAGCAGCAGGTGTCAGTGGATTTTCCTGGCAAGGGCGAGCAGGTTGGTAAAACCTCAGAGCTATCTGTTGCTGTCATCATCTAAAACAATGAGCTCATATCACATGTTTTTAGCTGGATTTTGTTGCCGTGTCAAGAGATGTTTCATAGTAGCTCGAGTAAGTTCATTCTGTCTTCTTTTTCAATTATTAGTTTTTTTGTTTTTCTTATTTCAGACAAGGATGAAAAGGAGATGGTTTAGCTTTACTTTGACATGTTTCGACTGGTGTCTGAAGCCTTCCTCAGAAGCGTCAACTGATCGCTCTGGCATGTCATATATCAGCTGTTTTTCCTGGGCGTGGCCTAGGAAAAACCATAAGGAGATGCTTCATCCTGTGTTTACCATACGCCATGCTGCCCGTGTATGCCTCCGCCATTATCCCACGGTGGTGATGGCATCATGGCGTTGCTTGGTAATGGCAGCGTGCAACTTCATGACGTATGCCGTTTTTAAAAAAACACAGAAGTTTTTAAGCCCGCAACATCAATAAGAGGAATTGGTAACATCAGCCACGTACGATTCTGAGGGATCAAAAGATTTAGAACCAGTAAATTTCCATCTCTAGTAATGGAATAGATGGAGTATCTGTATTAGATGGATTGCATGTGTTACATGAGTGTAGGAAAACGTTTCATGTGCACATTTAACTTTGCAATTGTTTCCAATAACTGTATTCATTTTTTGGTTATGCATTTGTATTTTTGGGGTGTTTACCAGTGCTGGGACTGCAGCTGGAAATGAAAGCACCATAGGTGCTGGTGCCTCTGTGCAGACAAACACACACACAAACTGACATGGTACTACACACCTCTTCACCGAGGCAGATTTAGCCAGTGATTAAATCTGCTACAATGCATCTGTTATCTTGAGGTCAATGTTCTTGTGCATGCTTCCTGACAGAGAAATAGAAAAAAGAAATAACCAAGGATTTAAAGTCTCTCTTTGTGACATTGTCTCTTTTTTAAAATTTTGAATTATATGCACGACTAAACTAGAGGGCACTCAACAGAGATGCAGACCCACACCCTGAATGCCACTTCGTCTTTTTCCCCCCACTTTTTGAGAAGCAGATTAGCAGTGTGAAAATTCTTTGACCTTGTGTCCTTGGCCTTTGACCTTTTGACCCCAAAAGCAAGTCTAGGAGTGTGTCTAGGTCCACCCCGTACCAAGTTTGGTGGTTGCATCTTTAGCCGTTTCTATTTTATTGCACAGACAAACATAAATACATCCAGACATACAGACGCACATAAAGGCCCTGCCCACTCAGCACAATAAATGAAAGTCAAGGACAAAAATTGAAGAGAAGAAAATGGATTACATGGCTTAATGTCTAAGATAAATCAAACATTTATTTCATTCTCATTGAAAACTGACTTTGACTAATGCTATATTGTTCACCTTAGTGCTTTTCTCTGTGCAGTCGGCCAACTCTCTGCAAGTGCCCTCTGCAGCTACTTACAATGTGTTTCTGGTGCAGAGATGACTCGCTCCATTTGATTGTATCTGGACTCCTTCTCTATCATCTTCCTGCAGATACTACGCAATCTGCTGCCAGCCCCTGGTCTACCGAAACAAGATGACGCCGATGCGAGTGGCTTTAATGATCGGTGGCTGCTGGGTCATTCCTACGTTCATCTCTTTCCTGCCTATCATGCAGGGCTGGAACAGCATCGGCATCGGCCACCTGGTGAGTGCTGGAGCCTGGGGGCCTGTGTGGGAGGGCCAAAGGACTCATCGAGGAGCTTGAATTATATATATTTAACTGTCGATACTGTGTGAGAGAGAGAGACAGACCAAAGGAACTCTTCGACTCTAACACAGAATGCAAGTTTGGTGCCTTGATGAAGACACAAAAAAGGCAGAAAATTAAAAAAACAATGTAGGAAACAGAAAAACTCAACACATGTTGTTTATAAACAGGAAAGAAAAAAAAACTGTTCACAGACAAATAGAAACAAATTACAGTCTGCAGCATGGTTTACAAGAAGGAAGAAATGCCTCATGTGTTGCCATGGCAGCATCATCAACATGTCAGACACAGAGACAGAAGGACAGGGCTGATAAAACCGCGTACATGAGGTCAAGCGGTTCCTTTATTTCACTCTGAAACTGGAAAGTGGAGCCATGTGGGTTGGGAGTGGCTTGTTTGTACACAGAATTCCGTTTAATTCCCATACTGAAATGCATTGTGGTATTAAAACAGAGACTTCAACTTGCAAATTTAGGAGAAAAAAAGATGAAAGTAACTTTAAATCTCCCCCAAAAACTGTTGAGGGTGAACTTGCATGTTGGGAGCCTCCTAGTGGCTGAGGGGGCCCGTCACAATTGCGTACTGGGCTTTATAGACAGAACCGACCCTGGCTTTCAGAATCCATGAAATTTAAGTGCCCCTTTTCACAGCACGGAGATCGTTGGGTGGCCACTGACAGATCAAAAACTTCCCCGATCTCTCAATGATCTCCTCAAGCCTCGAAAAAGCCAGTTCTGCGCAAATGTTTGTGAAATCCTTGTGTGTTCTGCAAACAGGTGTGCAGACAAACACTGTGTGAGGACACCAGTGCATGAGGAGACTGTGAAAGAGAGCAGGAGGGACTCCCCAGCCACTATTAACTCCGCTCGCCCCTGTCCGTCTTTATCCAAAAACTCGCAATGGTTGCTTCCGAGCTGCCTGTCACCAGGAGGACCGGCTGGCTCAGTTTGGCAGCAGTGGCACTGGCACACACACACACACTATCACATCAAACACACACCAAAGTTTAACAAAGCAGCCGTCTAAAGTTAGCGCCGTGCCACAGTGACAGCCGCTCTCTGTGGGTCTAATTAGAGCTGCTGAATATTCTGAGTCCGTTCCGGTACAAACTGAAGTTCCAGAATGCAGCAAAATAATCAGAAATCATTGCGTGTACTTTGCTTTTGCTTGTATTTAACATTGAATTTGACAAGTAAATTGCAAGTCTAATACTGTTGATTTCTTTACATTTTTTAAAATTTATAATTCAGGGCTACATATCACAAGGCAGGAGGGGATGATCAGCTGGTGCCGAACAGTGTCCAGAAAACATTTGTTTCTAACTATTTAGCACATCTGGCTCATTAAAACTGCAAATCACAAAGTAAAAAGCAACAATCTCCTGAAAAAAAAAACCCAAAACAAACAACGCTCCACTATTTAACAGGTAGTTTGGTTCTTTTGAAGTGGGGATATGTGAAATACTTCTGAGCAGTCATGGGATTACCCAGAGATAATAATTAAAAAAAAAAATCTGCCTTTTAAAGCTTAGAAACAATCCATTGTTCCATATTGGTGTGGTAAAATTAGAGTCAATTGCCAGTACTGTACACCTTAGAGGTCTCTTTGAGTCAAGCAAGGTATGAACACAGATTTGTTAGTCGTCAGACTGTAAAAGGACAGACTACGATGCCAAAACAGGCCGTGCCCCACAAATCAAGCATCAGGTCGACTATGAACAAATGAAAAGAATTCCTCCTAATAAGCAGTAAGACTGTTAAAAGTTTTGGGATGGATAGGAGGTCATATGGGAGCCTAAGGTAACTTGCAATAACTTAGAAGCCTCACAGACTTTGTTAAAAAAAAAAAATCTGTGAGTCTGCGATCAGGGCACGCTAAAGAGCAGCGTCACAAGGATTATGCAATTTGTCTCCAAAATGAACACCTCTCCCAGGCTGCTGTTTGCTAAAGATCAGAGCCCGTATTCACAAAGTGTCCTAGTGCTAAGAATTACTCCTAGTGGTTCTTAGAAAATTCTCAGAATTGTTATGTTTTCTAAGATTTCCCCCCTAAATTTAGGAGTAACTCCTAGTAAAAATAAAAGTTATTTACAGGTGGAGTGAGGAGGACTTTTAAGGGGCTTAGGAGCTTCTTAAGAGAAGAAAATGGAAGAAAGAGGAAGACAAAAGGGAAATGTTCTTGAAACAATGAATGATGATGAGCTAATTAAATGTTATACTGTAAGTTGGACAGTGTGAAACACTACAATACAGCTCGAAGTTACAATGTAGCCTTCTTTCTGTGTACTGTCCATGCACTTTCAATGAAAGCACACAGACCTGCAATTATTTTAAAAAACTGCTTGTCAGCCCAAAATTTCACCGTTCTCACTGAGTTACACCTGTAGTTTTACTGAAAGTTCACCAAAAGTACTCAAAGTACTGTAATTTCGAGCTGTATTATAGTGTTATGGGATAATATTTTTAGTTGATCTTATTAGAGACGTGCTAACATCTCCCCCAGAGAGCAACAACACTATATCACTGGTGGTTCCCACATCTGCCACTGTCCACACTCACACTGTCTTCAGTGGAGTCTGTTTAACTATATTCCTTCATGTGATGGAAGTGGTTCTGTCATTGGCAAGCCGGATCGGAGACACCAAGCAGATGCGACTGCCACACCTCACAGTTCATCTGCGACAGATCACACATAATTTATGACAAGGGTTTAGAAAAATAAAGGCCTGTACATACTCCGCAAGAACAGAAAAAATTGTTCTCCCTCCCAGGCCAGGCCTGCAATAAAAAATGATGGTATTCTTTTCTTGGAGCCCTGGTTTGGAAGTTCTTGCAGCTTGTTCTTGACACATCATCTGGCCAGAACTTTTTTCTTGTGTGGCAACTATTGTGTGATTGGTCAAAAATTGGAATTCCCCAGCAGTTCTGCACCTGAGTTTCTTGTGAAGTAATAGAACGTCTTGGCCAGAACTAACTTTGTTCTTGTTCTTACCACCTCAAGAAAAGAACACATTTCTTTG
Organism: Pholidichthys leucotaenia; assembly: GCA_020510985.1. Classification (NCBI taxonomy): domain Eukaryota; kingdom Metazoa; phylum Chordata; class Actinopteri; order Cichliformes; family Pholidichthyidae; genus Pholidichthys; species Pholidichthys leucotaenia. The sequence goes on along the minus strand of CM035840.1, from coordinate 324,971,882 downwards.
TTCTTGCGGAGTATGTATGTGCAGGCCTTAACAGACCATCAGGAGCAAAATTGTTGGTACCCATCTGTTAATGAAAGAAAAACCCACAATGGTCACAGAAATAACTTGAATCTGACAAAAGTGGTAATAAATAAAAAGTCTGAAAATTAACCAATGAAAATCAGACAATGCTTTTGAATTGTGGTTCAAAATAATTACTTTAAAAAACAAACTCATGAAACAGGCCTGGACAAAAATGATGGTACTCCTAGAAAAGATTGAAAATAATGTGACCATAGGGACATGTTCAGCCAAGATGTGTCCTCTAATTAAAATCACAGGTGTCTACAAACTTGTAATCAGTCAGTCGGCCTATTTAAAGGGTGACAAGTAGTCACTGTGCTGTTTGGTGACATGGTGTGTACCACACTAAACATGGACCAGAGGAAGCAAAGGGGAGAGTTGTCTCAGGAGATTAGAAAGAAAATTATAGACAAGCATGTTAAAGGTAAAGGCTATAAGACCATCTCCAGGCAGCTTGATGTTCCTGTGACTACAGTTGCACGTATTATTCAGAAATGTAAGATCCACGGGACTGTAGCCAACCTCCCTGGATGAGGCCACAGGAGGAGACGGATAATACGAATGGTAACAAAAGAGCCCACAACAACCTCTAAACACATTCAAGGTGAACTCCAAGGTCAAGGTACATCAGTGTCAGAGCGCACCATCCGTCGTTGTTTGAGCCAAAGTGGACTTCATGGGAGACAAGCAAGGAGGACACCACTGTTGAAAACAAATCATAAAAAAACCAGACTGGAATTTGCCAAACTGCATGTTGACAAGCCACAAAGCTTCTGGGAGAATGTCCTATGGACAGACGAGACAAAACTGGAACTTTTTGGCAAGGCACATCAGCTTTATGTTCACAGACACAAAAATGAAGCATACCAAGTAAAGAACACTGTCCCTACTGTGAAACATGGAGGAGGTTCTGTTATGTTCTGGGGCTGCTTTGCTGCATCTGGCACAGGGTGTCTTGAATCTGTGCAGGGTACAATGAAATCTCAAGACTATCAAGGTATTCTAGAGAGAAATGTGCTGCCCAGTGTCAGACAGCTTGGTCTCAGTCGCAGGTCATGGGTCTTGCAACAGGATAATGACCCAAAAAACACAGCTAAAAACAGCCAAGAATGGCTAAGAGCGAAACATTGGACTGTTCTAAAGTGGCCTTCAATGAGCCCTGATCTAAATCCTATTGAACATCTGTGGAAGGAGCTGAAACATGCTGTCTGGAGAAGGCACCCTTCAAACCCGAGACAACTGGAGCAGTTTGCTCATGAGGAGTGGGCCAAAATACCTGCTGAGAGGTGCAGAAGTCTCATTGACAGTTACAGAAATCGTTTGATTGCAGTGATTGCCTCAAAAGGTTGTGCAACAAAATATTAAGTTAAGGGTACCATCATTTTTGTCCAGGCCTGTTTCATGAGTTTGTTTTTTTAAAATATTTCTTTTGAACCACAATTCAAAAGCATTGTCTGATTTTCATTGGTTAATTTTCATAGAATTTTTATTTATTACCACTTTTGTCAGATTCAAGTTATTTCTGTGACCATTGTGGGTTTTTCTTTCATTAACAGAGGGGTACCAACAATTTTGTCCACGTGTCCCAGCCAGGCAGGGCTGTTTCAGTTTCCCATTTCCCAGCAGCCATTGCAGCTGATAGGAAATGTTAAATGTTGGAAAATAAGCATTATCTCCTTAGCTAGACAGTAAGTTTATTGTGTTATTGTTGTACATACAGTATGTCCAAGGTTTGGTTGCTGTCATTTGATATTTGATCATGTTTGTGCACCATTAAAAGTTTTGTAGGCTTTAATTGCCACACCCCACACCCTCAATACTGGCCAATCACAGCTCTCAAAGGACAGTATCATACTTAGCAACAGGGTCAAACACACCTCCTCACTAAAACAAAAGGTTTTGGATCTTCTTTGCTCAGAGTTGCGCTAAGAATGCTCCTGGATCACTTTAAGCTAGGACTCCTTAATCAGATTTTTCAAGCTAAGATAGAAGCCCCCCTATAGGATTCTCAGAATGTTTGTGAATCAAATTATTTGTGGCTCGTGTTAATAGGGAGTTACCTCCCCCCATCTACTGAGCACAGTAGTGGTACCATCATTGCTTGGGCCTACTTTGCTGCATCAGGGTGAGAAAGGCTCACAATTAATGCTTACTCACATTTTGTTAATATTAAACACTACAGGAAAATGTGACAACACCTGTCCTTGAGCAAAGTCTCCCACAAAGTAGGCCATGTGTGAAGACAACACCCACATACTGTAACACGAAGATGTTCTGCCAAGAGAGAGCAACAGTAAAGTTTTGCAAGTCAAATTCTTGACCTTAATCCAACAGAGGTTAAATATGGAATAGCCAAGACTGAGCCTCCCATATGAAGAAACCACTATCTGGTTTTTACGCTTCAATTCTTTTAAGCCAATGTGCATAACTGACAGCTAATTTGAGTTAATGTTGCACAAGAAGAAAGGTCATCGCAGATTTACTTAAAACAAAAAATACCTCATGTGTTCTTTAGTTCCACCACAGGTAGGTAAGGCTAAACTATTTTCATATAAACAAGTTAAAAATTCTTATATTCATATATAAATGATTTAATTTGGGTCTCAGTTTCTGTTTCTATTTCATAAGCTGTTACTGCAGCTTATGAAATAGCCTGTACAGAGCCATGGGACACGATGAAACACTTTAATTTTCTATTAAAGTTCTGATGTTTCTTAGCATGCTCAATTAACTAGCAATTAGTGGACATTCATAAGGAGTAACCATGTATGAAATTTACCACCTGTGGCATGTTCAGCCACTCTGCTATATTGTATGTACCACAGTGCTGCCACAAGAACATATTGACCAGCATCAAGAAAATACCCTAAAGACAATAACTGCTACAGAGGTGTGACGTTCTGGGTGTTAATTTTCAGGACTGTTTTATAAGCCCCTCTCTTTAATAACTGAAAGCAACTCATACTGGCTCGGACGTTGCCCAGGTTTGCAAGGTCAGGAGTTCCTGGCAGCGGAGGGCGGAGGACAGAGCTGTGTAGAGGAATCTGATCAGACCTAAATGAAACAGTCATTGTCGCCTGCGACAGACTGCTATGATAATGATGATGATGATAGTCAACTTTTAAAGGGACACATCTATAGAGTTTTACATACATACAGGGGATATATATCCTGTGGAACCAGTTACCAATCTGGGTTTGGGAGTCAGACACGATCTCTGTTTTTAAGAGCAGGGTAAAAAACTTCCTCTTCAATATAGCCTACGATTAGGGAGGAATCTTGTGTCTCTTAACCCCCCCTTTGTTTTGCTGTTAATAGATTTAGACTGCCAGGTGACCTCCAATAATGTTTCGCTCCGTTAATGCTTGCTCTCTTTATGTCTGTTCTCTCCATCTTCTCTATCTCCTCACCCCCCAGCCAGTCACACCGGATGACTGCCCTTCCCTGAGCCTGGTTCTGCTAGAGGTTTCTTCCTGTTAAAAGGGAGTTTTTCCTCTCCACCGTTGCCAAGCGCTTGCTCACAGGGGATCGCCTGATTGCTAGGGTCTTTCTGCAATTGTGGGGTTTCCCCTACATTTGAAAGTGCCATGAGATGACTGTTGTTGTGATATGGCGCTATATAAATAAAATAAAATTGAATTGAATGTAAAAAAATCTACACACCCCTGTTCAAATGCCAGGTTTTTGTGATGTAAAATATGTCGTCGGCCTCCGTCGGTCTATGATGACCATGGAAGAGAATCCTAAACGTCTACTCTGCTGGAACAGCACCGCCTGTGGCTGAACAGGCCGATGCGCGAATGGCAGTCCCTGTCACACAGGTCGCACTTGTGGGTGGTCTCCGTGCTGCTGGGTCTGTGGCGGTTCTTCCTGTGGGTCCTTTTTTCATCTGCTGCAGCAGTCAGTCTCTCTTCACCCGCCTTGAGCTGTCTGGTCAGGGTGCCTCTCCATTTGGAGCGGTCCGTTGCAAGGTCCTCCCAGCACTCTGTGTTGATCTCCAGGGCCTTCATGTCTCCCTTGCAGACGTCTCTAAAGCGCAGCTGTGGGCGGCCAACGTCTCTCCTGCCAGTCGCCAGTTCTCCGTAGAGGACATCTTTGGGGATTCTGCCATCCTCCATACGGTGAACGTGGCCTAGCCAGTGGAGCTTGTGCTGCCTAAGTAGAGTGAACATGTGGGTAAGGCCGGCGCGGGGCAGAACTTCTGTGTTGGGCACTTTGTCCTGCCAGGATATGTCCAGGATGTGGCGAATGCAGCGCAAGTGGAAGGAGTTCAGTCTCTTTTCCTGCTGGGCGTATGTTGTCCACGTCTCACTCCCATAGAGCAGTGTGCTGATGACGCAGGCATTGTACACTGCCATCTTCGTCTTGACAGAGAATTTGGGATTCTCCCACACTCGTGTGGTGAGGCGAGCGAGTGTGAAGGCTGATTTTCCAATCCTTTTGTCGATCTCTGTATCAAGGGAGAGGTTGTTGCTGATCGTGGACCCCAGGTACGTGAACTGATTCACGACCTCCAGCTCGTAGTGGTGATGGGGATGGTTGGTGGTGCTTCCGTGCCTTGCGCCAAGACGTTAGTCTTCTTCTGGCTGATGGTAAGCCCGAAGTCCTTGCATGCCTGGGAGAAGCGGTCCATCAGGGTCTGAAGCTCCTGCTGTGTGTGGGTTGCGACTGCAGCGTCGTCTGCGAACAGCATGTCTCTGATTAGAGCCTCGCGTACTTTGGTTCTGGCTTCCAGGCGGGCGAGGTTGAAAAGCCTGCCGTCAGATCTTGTGTGCAGGTAGATTCCCTCTGTTGCTGTGCTGAAGGCATGCCTCAGGAGCATAGCAAAGAAAATCCCAAAGAGGGTTGGCACAAGTACACAGCCCTGTTTCACTCCGCTGCGTATGTTGAATGGCTCTGAGACATTGCCGTTGTGCTGCACTATCCCCTGCATGTTGGTGTGAAACGATTCGATGAGGCTTTGCAACTTTGGTGGGCATCCTATCTTTGGCAGGATCTTGAAAAGGCCCTCTCTGCTGACCAGATCGAACGCTTTGGTGAGGTCGATGAAGGCGACGTACAGGGGCATGTTCTGTTCTCTGCATTTCTCCTGGAGTTGGCGGATGGAGAATATCATGTCTACCGTCGATCGCTCAGCACGGAAGCCACACTGAGACTCAGGGTAGACACGTTCGGCAAGCTTCTGTAGACGAACGAGAACAACTCGTGCGTAGACTTTGCCAACAACGCTGAGGAGGGAGATGCCCCTGTAGTTGTTGCAGTTGCTTCTCTCCCCTTTGTTTTTGTAGAGGGTGATGATCTTGGCGTCCCTCATGTCCTGTGGTACGGCACCTTCCTTCCAGCACTGGCAGAGGACGTCATGCAATGGCAGCAGTAGGGTGGTCTTGCAGTGCTTGATCAGGTCGGGGGGGTATGCCGTCGTTGCCGGGTGCCTTGCCAGCGGCCAAGCTATCAATGGCCTTGCTGAGTTCGTCGATGGTTGGCTTGGCGTCAAGTTCGTCCATGGATGGCAGGCAGTCGATGGCATCAAGGGCTGACGGTGTCACGGTGTTCTGTCTGGAGTAGAGGTCGGAGTAGTGTTCCACCCATCTCTCCATCTGCTTGTTCTTTTCTGTGATCATCTCCCCAGTGGAGGATTTGAGGGGGGCCGTCTTGCTCTGAGCCGGACCAAGTGCTTTCTTGATGCCATCGTACATACCACGGATGTTCCCTGTTATGGCAGCGGTTTGAATGTCTTGGCTGAGCTGAGTCCAGTACCCGTTGGCACAGCACCGAGCAGTCTGCTGAACTTTGCTTCTCACAGCCCTGAGAATCTGGAGATTCTTCTCGTTTGGGTACTTCTTGTACTCAGCAAGTGCTGAGCGCTTGGTTTCAATGACGGGGGTCATCTCGGTCAACTTGGCATCAAACCAGTCCTGTGACTTCGAGATCTTCCTCCCAAAGGTAGCCAAGGCTGTGCGGTGGATGGTGTTTTGCAGCTCTTCCCACTTCTGCTTTGCAGAGTCTCCTTCTTGTGGTACACCAAGTTCCTTCTCAAAGGTGGAGGCAAACTACTCAACAAGTTCTGGTTGAGCCATCTTGCTGGTGTCAATCCGTGCCTTTCCAGGCTGTCTAGCACGATGGAATTTCTTCAGCTGCAGCTTGACCTTGCAACACACCAATGAATGGTCTGTGTCGTAATCTGCACTCTGGAACGAACGGGTGATTAGCACGTTCTTCAGTGAGGTGCGCCTGGTCAGGATCAAGTCCAGCTGGTGCCAGTGCTTTGAGCGCGGATGTCGCCAGGAAACCTTGTGTTGGGGCTTGGTCTTGAAGAACGAGTTTGTGATGCACAGATTGTGATATGTGCAGAACTCGAGCAGCCGGTGTCTCTCTTATCTTGAGACCAAGATAAGAGAGACATATCTGTCTTTTGTCTCTTTTATCTTATTGTCACTCTTATCTTGAGACCAAGATAAATCATTTCAAATTTTTTTCTATCATTAATGTGACCTATATCCTCTACAACCCAATTGAAAAACAATCTGAAATCTTTTAAGGAGAAAAATAATAATAAATAAAAAAACTTACAATAACCTGGTTGCATAAATATGCACACCCTTAAACTAATACTTTGTTGCAGCACCTTTGGCTTTTATTACAGCACTTAGTCTTTTTGGGTAGGAGTCTATCAGCGTGGCACATCTTGATGTGGCAATATTTGCCCACTCTTCTCCGCAAAAATGCTCCATATCTGTCAAATTGCGAGGGCATCTCCTGTGCACAGCCCTCTTCAGATCACCCCACAGATGTTCGATCGAACTCAGGTCTGGACTCTGGCTGGGCCATTCCAAAACCTTAATCTTCTTCTGGTGAAGCCATTCTTTTGTTGATTTGGATGTGCGCTGTGGTCTATTATCGTGCTGAAAGATGAAGTTCCTCTTCATCTCAGCTTACTAGCAGAAACCTGAAGGTTTTGTGCCAGCACTGACTGGTATTTGGCACGGTTCATAATTCCCTCCACCTTGACTAAGGCCCCAGTTCCAGCTGAAGAAAAACAGCCCCAAAGCATGATGCTGCCACCACCATGCTTCACTTCAGGTATGGTGTTCTTTTGGTGATGAGCAGTGTTGTGTTTGGGCCAAATATACCTTTTGGAATTATGGCCAAAATGTTCAACCTTGGTTTCATCAGACCATAACACATTTTCCCACATGCGTTTGAGAGATTTCAAATGTGTTTTTGCAAAATGTAGCTGGGCTTGGATGTTTTCCTTTGTAAGATAAGGCTTCCGTCTTGCCACCCTACTCTATAGCCCAAACATATGAAGAAGATGGGAGATTGTTGTCACATGTACTAAGTAGTCAGTACTTGCCAGAAATTCCTGCAGCTCCTTCAATGTTGCTGTCAGCCTCTTGGCAGCCTCCCTGACCAGTTTTCTTCTCATCTTTTCATCAATTTTGGAGGGACGTCCAGTTCTTGATAATGTCACTGGTGTGCCATATTTTCTCCATTTGATGATGACTGTCTTCACTGTGTTCCATGGTAAATTTAATACCTTTGAAATTTTTTGTACCCTTCTCCTGACTGATACCTGTGGACAATGAGATAACTCTGATGCTTTGGAAGCTCTCTGCAGACCATGGCTTGTGCTGTAATATGTGACTACAAAAATGTCAGGAAAAGCCTATTTGGGGTTAATCACAGGCACTTTTGATGGTGGCAGGTGTGTGCTGACTCCCGTTTAACATGAGTTTGAATGTGATTGGTTAATTCTGAACACAGCCATATCCCCAGTTATAACAGGTGTGCATATTTATGCAAGCAGGTTATTGTAAGTTTTTTATTTTTTATTTTCCCCTTAAAAGATTTCAATTTGTTTTTCAACTGGATTGTACAGGTTATAGGTCACATTAATGGGGGAAAAGTTTTGAAATTTTTTTATCTTGGTCTCATTTTTTTACATCACAAAAACCTGGCATTTGAACAGGGGTGTGTAGACTTTTTATATCCACTGTATATCCATTCATAAAGAGCTTTGGTATATCAAAGGAAGGAGTTTGTTCAGTGATATGTGCTGATCTCTGTATGTTTCATCTTGTAGCCCCGAGTTGCAGTTTCCCACAGAGATGTGACGGTAATGGAATAGAATCTGGGATGGGGCTTCACTATGATTAATAGTGACATGCAGAGGTTTTTCTCTGCCTCCAGACTTGTGTTAGGGCTTTTACTAAACGCCCATTTGAACTGAGTGAAGCATTTTGGGATGTAGGTCTGAAGGTGGCTCTGGTGTTTCAGCTTTGTTATGTTTTTATTGCCGTTGTTTTCTTCGTACTTTATGTTTTACTGTCTAATTTTCCAGTACAATTATTTTCATTTTATACTGTATCTCTTATAATTGTCATTGTATTTCATTTGTATATCTAACTTATGAAAGTATAAAATAAGATTTAATTGTTCACATCATAGACAATAAAAACTGGCAGCTCATCAGTCTCTCGTCAACATTAATGAACACTGACATTCCTTGCTGATATTCTTTATGGCCGATAATTCAACAATAGTAGATGAAATTAATGAGTACTCCTGCATCAATCTGTCAGTCTAACAGTGAGTCTAATGTGATGTTTTTATCTAGATCGAGGAGAGGCGCCACAGCGTGGGCAACAACTCCACATCCTGTGTCTTCATGGTCAACAAGCCATATGCCCTCACCTGCTCTTTGGTGGCCTTCTACATCCCTCTGATCCTCATGGTGCTGGCTTACCAGAGGATCTACATCACAGCTCGAGCGCACGCCCTGCAGATCAGCATGCTCCAGCGGGCAGGAGGAGCTGGCACCAGCGGCCCCGGCACATCCGGCACTGGGGTCGGCGCAGGTGCAGCATCGGACTCTGCCGACCATCAACGGAACCATCGAATGAGAACAGAGACTAAAGCAGCAAAGACTCTGTGTATTATTATGGGATGTTTCTGCCTCTGCTGGGCACCATTCTTTGTCACCAATGTGGTGGACCCTTTTATAGACTACTCAGTGCCCGAACAGCTATGGGCTGCCTGCCTATGGCTGGGCTACATCAACTCCATGCTAAACCCTATCCTTTACGCGTTCCTCAACAAGTCCTTCCGCCGTGCCTTCCTCATCATCCTGTGTTGTGGGAGGAAGAGATACCGGAGGCCCTCCATATTGGCGTCCACTGCTCCATGCACAGCCACACAGATCAATGGCTCAACGCACGTACTCAAGTAAGTTCTGTTATTGTTATTAGTATTTGGATCTGTTTTGTATGTATATGCATCTTACATTGGAAGAAGAAAGTTCTACTAATGAGACACCAAAGGCCCTATTACAAGGATCTAAAGCATGCATTTGCACCATGCTTCACCTTTTTCACCAGTGAATTTAGTGGGTACTGCTGGTGCATAGTCAATTTTCATGTTTTGCACTCTCATTCAAACACTGATTGACTGTGTGTGCACTTTACACTCAAAGGAGTGAACTAATTTAAAAGGGGTGCAGATTGGTACAAAGTTGACACAAAGATACTTGCTTATCACTATCTCCGCTGTGCCTGTCCTCATTCTCAGTGTTAAATCTTGCCATCTTTTCTTAATTTCATTCATTCTCCTTATTGTTTTCCTGATTTCATTGATTCTTTCATTAATTTTCCATAGAGCGATTGTTCTTATAATGCCGATTTTGTCGCCTTTCATTAAAGTGATTGTTTCTGTTCCATTCACACCATTAATTGTTCCAGGATCTAACTTCCTCTTGCGTTTGAGGGTCATTTTTTTTTCAATTCTGAAGGTATGCGCGTGAAGTAAGACATGCAAAACAACCTCCAAAAGTTTTCCCCTGTGTGGTAAACACACAATTTTTCCTCAGTAAATCACCTACAAACCATCCACCAAAAAAAACCCCACAATCTTCCATGCTGGATGCACAATTTAGTAGCCGCTATTTGGGATCTTAGTAAATTAGGCTTGGGGTGTGGATGGCCCTGAAACGCATTTCCACTCTGTGAACGAGCAGTCTCACCGGTGCAAAATTTCTCTGTCCACAGAGGTAAATGCCATCATAATAGCAGTCCACCTTAGCTCATGCACCCCTGCCTGGTAAAGGTGAGGAGAGAAGCCATGCTGACTGAGTTATGGAATGTTCCACACACCTCTAAATAATTCAGAGTTTTGACAACATTTTTGTGGTTTTCGGCGATGCAGAGTCTGTGTGTAAGGTATACACATGAGAGGTAGACATGAGAGGACCAAACATTAGCCTATCAGCAACGTGGGCAAAATGGACTCTTGTTCAGCTGTTACTCACTTTGTTTTCCATGGCAATTGGCTGCTGTCAAAAAATTAGTCATCACATTGAACCATTTAACTTTGCTCTGCTTCACATTTACATTCTGAAGAATCCATTGTAGTGGCATGTCTGTGCATTAGTGTTAAGCTAAATTTATATTATGTTGCTCAGTTACATTGAATTAATTTCACTATGTTTGAAATTCTTTCATCATGCTGTCTTACAGTATTTTTTCGGATATTGCAGTCTTCTGCAGAGGGAGCTTTTAATCATTCATCTTCCCTGTAAACAGCTATTACTGCTGATATTTCATGGATTACATACAGTGGGGTAGAATGGCGAGTAGCGCCGGTGTGCTGTCATAGAAAATAGCTTGTTTCCATGTGTGATAGAGATGACTTTCTCTGTCCCTGTTCACTCCTTGACTTATTATTCCCCCAACCCATTACTGCATCCAAACATAGAACACATGCATCACAGCAATAACAGCACATGCGACCTGCTGAATATTCAGTTTTTACGTTTTCTTTCAGAATATTTCAGTCTTTGGTCTATATGCTGTAAAAGAACAATGCTATCTACTGTCAGGGATGTTGCTCTGTGGCATATTCAGAACAGTTCTGTTCTTATCAAAGGGGTTAATAATCATGGATGTGCTGTTTGTGACTCCATGTACACTATGTGGGAAAATGTAGAATGAAAACAAGTTGCAAAAAACCCATTATGTTTGTTTTCTGATTAGAATTTTCCCAATTTTTTCTGTAATATTTCTGTAACAGGTTATTGCAGTGTTTTAGGATATTTGCATTTGTCATATAACTGTAGTTTTGCCATTTCCAGCAGTTCTGTCAGCAGAGAGCATAACAAAAAGAAGATAATCTACAACAATTATGCCATTTATGTAAATGATACCAGTCTTCTGTTACTAAGAAATGTCAGAGCATTTTGACACTTTCCTTCAACCTTTATGGAAGTTTTTTTTCCAGCATTGCTCAGAAATAAAGTAATCATCCTGACCTTCTGAGTAATTATTTGTAGATTTATGAAAAGTGTGGGAGCACTGTTAGATAGCAATTATAAACATGAATATTTCATTGTGTTCATCTGTGCTCCCTTTGAGCATGAGGAGGAGTTTAATGTCTGAACAAGCTAGTTTTTCCTTCTATTTTTCTAAAATTTCTTTAACAAACAAAAACAAGAATATTAATTTCTTTGCTTAAAAGTGAAAACTTTTATTTAGAGAGTTGGCTTATTTGAAACACTCATTTTTGAATGATTTTAGCACATGAGCAGCCTTTATCCTTACACATACATTAGCACATTAGAACATTATATGATTTGAAACGGGGAACATATTTTGTTACTCTGTTTATATGTTCTGTTCATTTGGCCAATTCAAACAAAATAGTCAATGTTTATGACACCTACTAAGTTACATCAATAATTAGCTGAATTTTCAAATTTGTTTTTAGGAATGTTTAACAGCGGGACCACCCATAATGATCATACCAATGACCATTAAAAAAATGGTACTTCCCGCCTTCTAGCTTGGTGCTCAGCATAATGGGATGGGGGAAGGGAAGCTGGTCGTGGCGGTGCCTTGCCTGGCAGTGGCCCCTCCAATTCATGTGAATGACATTGTAGAGAGGAGAAAAGGTAGTTCCATTCTACTGTACATGCTTAGCTTTATGGACTGAATGAAAGCACAGTTGGTTGTCTTTCTTACCAAAGAGGTGCCCCAAATTCAGATTTTGCTTACCGCCCCATGAAGGCTCGGGCTGGCCCTGTTTAACATAATATACATTACATAGGAGGGCTGGATGCTGGGACTTCAAATCAGCATCGCATTTAATTGCCAATTTTAAAATGTCATAACTAAACACTAAAGCAGCTCTACATCACTGTAGCTGATCTTCTGCTGATCTACTGTAACAGTAGCTTTGTTTTTATTGGGATAAATCCAAAGGACAACAGAGGTGAGTTAAACAGGCGGCAGCTTGGCTTTGCACTGAGAGGCTCATTAAATCTATTAAATATCAGCTTGTACCAAATTGCTGCACTGTTAGTCACTGTCACAAAGGGCTGTTATTTCATAGTAAATTTAACAAAACATTTATTTGGGTAAAACACACAGTGGGGAAAATATTAAGAGGGTGAAAAAAATCAAAGTAATCAACATGAGCCAAATCACATCAGGTTTAAGGTCTAAATGTTGGTTTTGATTGTTTTTCCTCATTGTTCATATGTCTTAAAAACATAAAAAAACAAAGTAATGATCTACATCTTTCTATCATCGAAGAACTCAAAAATATAGATGTTCACATAATTCAAACCCACACTTTTTATATGGACAATCACTGAGTATTTAACACATTAGCTTTGTGTCTGACAGCCTGTGATGATCTTGTCATCGTTAGCTGAGCTCCAAATAAAACTGCAGACAGCCGACTGATAATTACAGTTAATTTCACAGGACAACTTAATTAAAATCCTACACCCCACCATGCATGTACACACTCTGGAGACCCCAAAATACAATCAAAGGTTTCTGACACCACAGCTGGAAGTTTTCCACTCTGATTTATGCACAGGGCCAGGGCGTATTGGATGGGACAACTTGTGGCTGCGTATGGCTGCAGACACACAAGCCAGTGGATGTAAAGTTGCAGCACGGATGATGAGAGAATGTAGATTAGCTTTGTAGTTAATCACATACACAGTTATTCAGTCAAAGCCACACATTTTGCCTTCCTGTTTTAACGGCAATCACAACAACTGTACAGTATATGCTGTCTTCAGTTAATTTTTATCAGTTTTTATGAGGGATGCACCGATTTATCGGCCGATATTCACTCTGTTGCTGATATTGATCTGTTATATGTACTTATGTGGGGTGTCCCACCTGTGTGGCACTGATTGATGCATATTTTTTTGTCTCCCTGACATTAAAGATAGAGAAGATGAAAACAGCAATAAAAGAAACAATCAGTATTGGCTGTTGGTCACTGGGGAAATCATTATCGCTTTCAGTATCAGCCCCAAATTTCACAAGTTTTGTTTTTGTTTTTTTATCATGTCCTTCTTTTAACTGATCAACTTTGACAGCTGAAACATCAGTGGAGTCATTAGATTGATCATCAGCTCTCAGGTTCTGTATTTTTGTCATTTAATCTGGTGAAGGGAGGACTACGTTATCATTATTCCTTTATTTCCTCGGGAGTGTTGTGACATCAGCAAATATCTAACGGGACAAAATTTCATTGATTTTTGTCAAATTTATGCTGCACTTATTCAAGTTTTTTGAAAGCGGATCTGTCCTCCTTGAACAGTGAATAGATCTGTATTTCAGTAATGAAGATTCCCCAATCATTATCCACAGGATTAAATAATAATGTCTCAGAATATGCAAGTGAACCTTTTAGCAGTTAATGTAATTCATTCCCTTTTAGTAACATTGCTTTCTAATCCCTGTTGTCATATATGGCTACCCTATGCACCAGGTGCCTTACAGCAGTCGTTCCTGTACAGGCCACCATAAAGTGGTCTGCAGAGATCTCAGAGTTCAGAACGTTTGCTTCCAATCAACAGGGAATATTCAGATCTTTTATCATTTCTCTAATGCTGCTGCCTCTCTTCATTCACTTCCTTCTCAGGTTGACATTGGAAACAGAATCTATTAACAGAGAAAGCTGGCTAGATACAACCCTTAAAATTGCAATCTGTCTGCCAGGATCTTTGTGTTTCAGGTGATTTTCTTCTTTTTTACTTTCTGATTTTCTTAATTTTCACCTGGTTTTCACTTTTGCTTTAACTAAAGTCTGTGTGCTAAAAAAGGAGAAAAAACTGTCTGCAGGATAACTCAAAGCATGAAAAATGCATCAGAGGATGGGCTCGGCTTCCCAGGCCAAATACAAAAATTAGGAGATGTTTAAGAAATGTAATATTTATGCACGGCAGAAAAAAAACTGTCCAGAATGAAACACCACCACGACTAAGATCAGACCGCTGTTTTAAGATTAAAACATCTAACAGATAAAGAGAAGCTGAAGCTTTTGATCCAAACACAGATGTTCTGGATTTGTGGTTTTTGTTTTTTTTTTTTTATGAGCAAGGCACCTATTCTGACACTGACCATGACTGAACTGACTATTTAAAAGTACAGAAATACCATATTTGGCAAGCCTTCCAGCAAATCTGTAATACCATTAGCCTTGGACAACTTCTTACAGCAAAAGTTGTGATTATTGCAATTTTTTTTGAGGTACATTACTGATAAATCAAGAGTCAAACTGCAAAATTAGATGGATGTTTTTCCCATTCCACCTTATGTGTTTTTGTTGGCATTTCTCCCTCTATTTATCTACATCTCTCCATCTTGTTAATCTGTCTTGTCGTTTTTTGGTTACCATGAATCTTTCATAGGACCTCTTGTATTCATTGTCTTATTTTTTGCTTTATTCTGAATCATTCCATCTCTTAACCATCCACTCTCCTTCCTTCCCATTACCACTTCCCTTTGTACATCTTGTCTAGTCTCCATATCGTCTGTCTAAGGGCCCCTTTACACAGATGGAGATCGTTACATGACCAGTGAGAGATCAAAAATTGGCCCCATCTCGCAACAATCTTTTAAAGAATTAAAAAAGCCATTTCTTTGTAAATGTTTGGGAGATTGTTGAGAGACCAAGAGAGATCGCTGAGGGATCATTGAGAGTTTCTTGGGTGAACAAAGCGGTAGCTTTATATTTGAGAGGTTTCTAGTACTCTTCTACCCCTCTTACACAGGGGTGGAGATCATTGAGTGGTCACTGAAAGATCGCTGATAGATCATTGGAATTCTCTCCTTGAGCGCTCAATGATTTCATCGAGCTCCCAATGATATATCAGCAATCTTTCAATGAATGCCAATTCTTCCACCACAAAGGTACAGTAGAGATGGCTGAGAGATCAGTGAGGGATTGCTGAGCATTCAGTGAAAGACCAATACAGTTCATTGAAAGATCCCTGAGAGATCATCAGGAGATTGTTGCACGCTCCTTGAGAGATCATTGACAGATCACTGAGAGACCGTTGAGTGTTCACTTCCCTTTGGCGATCGTTGAGAGATTGTTTTGGGCTGAGTCAAAACTTTGAGGTGTGGAGATCACTGTAAGATCATTGAGTGATCTTGGCGATCGCTGGGCTTTCATTGACAGATCATTGTGAGAGCTGACCATTTTGTAATCTCTCAATGATCTCCACCCCTGTGTAAAGGGGGTTATCTTATATCTATTTTTTTTTTTTTTTTTTGTAGATTTCTGCCTTGTTCAGTCAGTTTTAATTTGGACTCTCTTGCCTTTTTTATTTCTCTTTTTCTGGAATGTTTTTTTTTCTCTAATGTTTTTCCTACTGATTTTCACTACCAATCTGAACCTGTGTTCTGCATTTGAGCCCGTTATTTGAGTAATTATGGATATTATTTTCCATTTCTGCCAACATATGGCCTAAAGCCTACGCATCGGACCTTTAGACTAGTCCATTATACAGAAGCACTTTCAGCCTGACAGAGTTAGAGAAGGGTCTGCCAGTAGTAGGAAAATCACAGCTGGGGTAATGGCTTTTAAAATGCCAGAGGCATGTCATCTTGGTCTAAGATTGGTTCTTTGTCTGCAACATCACAGTAGCAGCTCAGGAGCGAGACCTGAGGGGGAGATTAATGCATATCTGACTTATGCAGTGTGTTGAAGTCCGGTTCTTGCTGTGCTTTGACATTATTCATGGAACGTGAGGACTAATATTTGACCTCATTCATCTTCTGTGAGTCAGGCGACACCCTCGAAAGCCCCTTGACATTGTGATCATGAGGTTAATCTTAATATTGATGCGCCAGTGTGTGGGCAAGCATAGCACCTACACTATGGCTGCTCTGACACGCTACCGCGGAAGGTTCTGATTCTCCCTTCTGAGAATTTTTTTAAGAACCCTCACACACCTTCCTCAAATTACCTTGATTAGAATTTGTTCCTTTCTGACCTTTTGTGGTTTCAGAGCTAATCACCGTCTGTGGAAATGTCGATTGTACGTTGATCGACTGTAAAAAGGTCATTACCCACATTGTTGGACAGATGGTAATGTGGCCTATTGGGGTAATTTTATCATGCAAGTACAAACGTGATTGGAACCATTGGGAAATCTGAACATGAAAAAGCCTTGTATGGTCCAAAAAAAAAGTCATGTAGCCAGACTGACTGCAACATGTGACTTTTAGTTGCAACAGTATACTTGTAGCCACAAAAGTATGTTGCTAAAGATTATTGAGGCATCTTGTTTTTCATGTTTTCGTCTGTTCTTTAATGTGAAACGTTAATGTTTGTAAAGAAGAAAACAGAAAAGATAAAACACAAGAAAAGAATCAAAATAGAATGTTAACAGCTCAGATGTCTGGCGTATGCGGCAGAGCATTAGATCCATTACAAACTATAAAGGCAACGACATCTGCCCAACACAGCCAGCTAACTCCTCTCTTCATGATGACCTAAATTATTTTTTTGCACATTTTAGCAGAACTAATAGTCAGCCTATGACTAGACTGCCGCAGCAGGAATCATCATTAACTACACTGGTACTGAGCCTCCATGAGGTGAGACAGGTCCTCAATAACGTCAACCCTAACAAAGCCTCTGGTCCTGATGGGGTCTCGGGACGGGTCCTGAAGTATTGTGTGAGGGAACTATTAACAGTGTTCACCTCAGTGTTTAACACCTCCTTGGAACAGGCCATCATTCCAACTTGCCTTGAGTCTGCAATAGATGTCCCGATACCCAAACAGTCTGCAGCTGGGTCACTAAACGATTTTCGCCCAGTTGCCCTGATGCCTATTCTAATGAAGTGCTATGAGCAGCTTGTGTTAGCACACATAAAAAAGGAGCATCTCTCCTTCCCTGGACAAATTGCAGTTTGCTTACAGGACAAACAGGTCTACGGAAGATGCTGTCTCACTGGCCCTTCATACTGCTTTGTCACGCCTGGATCAGTGGGACAATTATGTCCGGATGCTGTTCATAGGCTATAGTTCTGCCTTCAGCACTATTCCTCCTAATAGCCTGGTCATCAAACTGAACAACCTAGGAATCAACTCTGTGCAACTGGGTACTGGATTTCCTTACCTGCAGACCTCAAACAGTACGTATAGGAGAATAGCTGTCCACCCCCATAACATTGAGCATTGGGGCCGCGCAGGGCTGTGTCCTGAGTCCACTCTTATTCTAACTAACTAACTAACTAACTAACCTGCACTTATATAGCGCTTTTCTAGTCACAAAGACCACTCAAAGCGCTTTCACTAATACTAACCCTCTATTCTAAGGGCCTATAGGAAACAGATATCTAGGGGCAATTTAGAACAGCCAGTTAACCTAACATGCATGTCTTTGGATTGTGGGAGGAAACCGGAGCCCCCGGAGTAAACATCTTTACTCATGACTGCAGACCTACAGATTCATCTAGCATTATAATAAAGTTTGCAAATGATACCATTGTGGAGAGAATAACCAGGCCAAACTTTTCCAAGCAGATGAAGCTTTATTCCACTCTCTCTCACATTCACCAGTTTCAGAAAACTTCCCACCAGGTTGCAGGCACTCTCTTTTATATCACAGCACTAACACTTCTCTGCTACCTGGGGTGCTGCATTAACATATCACTCCCCGCACTCCCCACCTTTGATCTGCCACTTCAGTCTGAGGGAAAACTACTGAGTAACTACTGAGTGGGTCCCCCTCCCCCCCAGAGTCTCAGACTGAGTCTTAACTTCCATGTCCTTTGGGCTTCAGCCTCCGTCCATAGCTGCTGTAACTGGGGGTCTTTGGCTCCGAGGCGCTGCTGTGCTGGTGGGGGTTTCCTGGGGGTGTGTCCGTCTGTGGGGGGACAATGGGGAGGGGGGAAACACCTTCAGCATGCTCGTGTGACTGATCTGACGATTCATTAACCTGGGAAGTTCTCCGTGGGGGTCTTCTGTGCCGAGGAGCTCAGGCCAACACCACCTGCTCGTCTACTAAAACAAAGGCTTGTTTAAGCCTGTCTATACAGATTGTCTCCCGGCGACCCCCCAAGTCTAACACAAAATATTTGCCCCCGGGTTCCAGCACTCTGAACGGGCCATCGTAAGGCGGGCACAATGGAGTCTGGCGGGCATCGTGCCTGACAAATACAAACAATGCGTCCTACAAGGTTTTTGGCACAAAAGCGTGTGGAAAACAGTGGTGGGCCGGGCTGGGTAGTGTCCCTGCCTCTGCGCTATGTCTTGAACGCGGGGATGGATCGGTGTTTGGCACGGGGTTATCAGGCAAAAATTCCCCGGGGAGCTGCAGCTGCTGGGAAAAAAACAGCTCTGCTGGGGAGGCTGCCAAATCCTCCTTCAGTACGGAACACAACCCTAATAGAACCCACGACAACCGGTCCACCCAATTTGCATCCGTAAGCGAAGCTCTGAGCAGCTCTGCTTTAAGTGATCTATGGAAACGCTTACATAACCCATTGGCCTGTGGATTGTACGCGGTTGTGCGTACCCATGTTGTCAAAAAACGCGTGCCACATCTGCGGACGCGGTGGAAGCTAGCAGGACTGCTTCGGGCCAGCGCGTTGTGCGGTCCACCACTGTCAGGAGGTGCGTGAACCCCTGAGATGGCGGGAGGGGGCCCATGAGGTCCACGTGAACATGGTCAAACCTCTTAGCCGGAATATGGAACGGCTCCAAAGGGGCCTTCATGTGCCTGCGCACCTTGGCTTATTGGCATGCTACGCAGGCTACGGCCCACTCTTTCACCTGTTTGCGCAGGCTCGATCAAACGAACTTTGCACCCACCATTTTGACTGACACGTGCAGTCCTGGGTGCACCAGGGAGTGAACTGACTCAAAAATGCAGCGGCGCCAAGCGTGTGGGACCACCAGTTGTGGGCGGCTGTAGAGACGTCATAGACTAGGGGAGGCCCCCGGTGTTGCAGCAACTCTGCTCTCCAGCCTTAACCATGTTGGTCCAGACTGAAGCGCGCAAACGTCCGCATCGCCGATCTACGCATTGGCCATGGCTGTGCAATCTATCCCTACGTAGACTGGGGCCACTAATGTGCGCGAGAGGCAGTTGGTCACCACTTTGAGTTTACCGGCCGCATGTCGAATGTCGGTCGTAAACGCTGAGATCGCAGCCAGCTGTCTCTGCTGCCGGGCCGACCATGGTTCGGAAACACTGGCCATCGCGTACGTAAGTGGCTTGTGGTCCATGAACGCAGTGAAGGTGCGCCCTTCCAGCCAGAACTGGAAGTGGGGTATGGCCAGGTGGAGAGCCAGTAACTCTCTGTCGAACGCGCTGCATTTACGCTCATTGTCATGCAAAGACCTGCTAAAAAAGGCGAGCGGCTGCCAAGAACCAGCGATGCACTGCTCCACGACGGCCCCTATGGTGACGTCTGATGCGTCGGTAGTGAGCGCTATCCTAGCCGCTTGGTCCGGGTGCGCCAGTAGTGCAGCGTTCACCAGAGCTGTTTTAACCTCAGAAAATGTCTGCTCTCACTCAAGAGTCCAGTCAACTCTGTCCACCGGCTTCCGTTTCTTAAATGTGGCGTACAACGGCTGCATGAGCTGGGCTGCGCAGGGGAGGAAACGATTGTAAAGGTTAACCATCCCCAAAAACTCCTGCAGCGCCCTGACAGTCTGAGGCCGGGAAAAATTCGCCACGGCGCACACCTTGTCCAGCAAGGGTATCGCGCCCTCCGGTGAGATGCGGTGGGCCAAAAAATCGATCCCCGTCACCCCGAACTGGCACTTCGCTGGGTTGATTATTAATCCGTGGTCCTCCAACCTCTGGAAAACTGTGCTGAGATGGGCTACGTGTTCGTCCTCGGACGCGCTGGCCACCAGGATGTCGTCCAGGTAAACGAACTCAAACGGCAGATCGCGCAACACTGCATCCATCATGCGCTGGAATGTCTGCGCTGCGTCTTTTAGCCTGAAAGGCATGCGTAAAAACTCAAACAGATCAAACGGGGTTATTACTGCCGTTTTAGGTATGTCCTCAGCGCGCACCGGGACCTGGTGGTAACCGCGGACCAGGTCTATCTTGGAAAAAATGCGTGCCCCGGTGAGGTGAACGGAAAAATCCTGAATATGAGGGATGGGGTAGCGGTCGTGTGCTGTGGCGTTGTTTGATCTGTGGAAATCTCCGCAAGGTCGCCACGATCCCTCGGCCTTAGGAACTATATGTAGCGGGGATGCTCATGGGCTGTTTGAGCCCCTGATGATGCCCAACTTTTCCAAGTTGGCAAACTCCTCGCCCGCTATGGCCAGTTTAGCTGCGTCCAGGCGCCGAGGTCGTGCGAAAACGGGTGGCCCCGTAGTGGTAATGATGTGCTCCACCCCGTGTTTAGTGACGGTCGCCGAAAACATTGGGATCGTGAGTGCTAGGAACTGGTTGAGTAGTGTGTGGAACTTACCCCCTGGAGCTGTGACACTGGCTAGTGTTGTGGGCCCAGCTCCTCTAGCTGTACAGGGGAGAGAATCAAAAGACATTGCATTAATCACGCGTCTGTTAACAACATCGACTAGTAGTCCGTGTGCACACAAAAAATCAGCACCTAAAATGGGGAAGCTGCATGCTGCTATGACGAATGTCCATTGGTATGTATGGCCGTGCAAGGATACAGTCAGTGTCCTCTCTCCAAAAGTCTTAATGTCTGAGCCGTTTGTGGCCATCAGCTCAGGGCCGCTAGTTTCCGCCAGCCGGTCGGCATAGGACGGCAGGATGAGGCTCTTTTGGGAGCCGAAGTCCACGAGGAACCGTCTCCCTGAGGGTGAGTCTGGTCACATAGAGCAGCTTGCTTGCTTCACCGGCAGTCGCAGCTGCTACCGACTGCCAGTCCCGGCATTTCTCAAACGCTTGAATTGGCACGGTGGCACGCATCGGCGTGCATCCTCTCCAAAACGGTGGTGGTAGAAACAGAGCGGGTTTCTCCGGTGCTTCTTGGCCCCTGCTGCAGCCACCATCACTGGCTCCTCGCCTCTGCTGGCCGTCTCGCTGGTTTCCAACGCCGCTGCGTTCACTGTGAGGGCTCTGGTGGTGAGGATGATCTGATCTGTCTGCTGGGCTAGCACCTGGTAGTTTCGCGCGGCCAGCAGCGGCGAATTGGCAAGGACCGCTCTGGCCGCTGTCTGGAGGTTCCGGAGGAAAAGGTGGGCAAAGAGAAAATGCCCGTCATCTGTGCCCATCAACGCCAGCATCTTCTCCATCAATTCGACCGCCGACCCGTCTCCTAACTCGGAGTGCGTCAGGAGCCTCTCTGCTCTCTCACAGTCCCATAGTGTGTAGCGCCGGGTCAGCGTGGTTTTGAGAGCACCGTATTTGTCGCGGGCTGGGGGCTGTTGGAGCAGGCTCGCCACCTGCTGAGTTGTGCGTGCGTCCAGCGCTGCGACCACGTAGTAATAGCTGGTGTCATCTGCCGTTATTCCCCGGAGCGCGAACTGGGCCTTGGTGTGAAGGAACCAAGACTTCGGGTCGTGTAGCCAAAAGTCTGGGAGTTTGACCAAAACGGCGCACGCATTGCTGGCACTTCCCGTCCAGGTCGTCTCCGGGGTGCTTACCTCGTGTTTCATTGTGCGTCAAGGGTCACCAGTGTGGACAGAATAACTAGCCTGAACTTTTCTGAGCAGATGAAGCTTTATTCCACTCTCTCTCACATTCACCAGAATCAGAAAACTTCCCACCAGGTTGCAGGCACTCTCTTTTATATCACAGCACTAACACTTCTCTGCTACTTGGGGTGCTGCATTAACACATCACTCCCCACACTCTCCACCTTTGATCTACCACTTCAGTCTGAGGGAAAACTACTGAGTAACTACTGAATGGGTTCCCCACACCATCATGGTAGGCCGTATCACTAAAAACAATGAGACAGCCTACAGAAGGGAGGTAGAGAATTTGGTGAACTGGAGCCAGAACAACAGCCTCATTCTCAATTTAAAGAAAACACAAAAAAAATTGTTCTGGACTTTAGGAGGCAAAATCATAATGACCACCTTCCTCTTATTATTGCTTGAGACGGGGTGGAGATAGTGCAGACTTATAAGTATTTAGGTGTTCACATTAGCCACAACCTGAAATGGACAGTGAGCACCACAGCGATGGCCAAGAAAGGACTCCAGAGGCTTTACTTTCTGAGGTGTTTGAAAAAAACTCAACTTTCCCAGCAGCTTCTTATTCACTTCTATAGGTGTGCCATAGAGTCCATCATTATAAACTCCATTACAGTATGGTACCTTAGTTGCACCTTGGAGAATAGGAAGGCCCTCGAGCGCATCATAAAAACAGCAGAGAAGATCACAGACTCACAGCTGCCATCCTTGGAGGAGATCTATAGAGCATTTGCAAGGATCCAAGTCATCCTGGACATGTTTTTTTTTACACTTTGACCATCCAGTGAGTGTTACAAGACCCTCCAGCAGGCTGGAGAACAGTTTCTATCCTCATGCTGTCAAACAAATGAATAGTCTCAAACTTTGTATTTCTTCAAACTGAATTTATTTGTATTGATTTTTTATGGACTGCAGCGCACAAGTGTGCACACACACGTGCATATATTCACAGCTGGACTCTTTCTCATTGGGTTTTGTAATCAATTATATGCATTTTTGTGATAGTGCAACCTGCATATTTTACTCTGTATATCAGCACTGTGAATTACACACACATTTATATATAGTCAGCTGCATTAACTAATTTTGAAGAAATTATTCTTGACCTGAGGAGGAAGAATAATGGTATTTCAATGGTATTTCTATTAAATGGTCTTCTATTGTATTTGTAGCTGATGCTGCTAGATTTCCCCAAATTTTCTTTAGGTATGACTGTGAGTGTGAATGGTTGTCTGTCTCTCTGTGTTGGCTCTGTGATGGACTGGCGATCTGTCCAGGGTGTACCCTGCCTCTCGCCCAAAAGATGCTGGGATAGGTTCCCCCCCCACCCCCCTGCGACCCGAAAAGGATTAAGCGGAAGAAGATGGATGGATGGATGGATGGCTGCTAGATATCTATTTCTATTTTTATGGTTATTTAATATGTTGAGTGGTGGCATCTTAGATTTGCTCTAAACAATGTCTTGTTGTGCTTTTGTACAATGACAGTAAAGTTATTCAATTCAATTCAAAAAGGAAGTGCCTAAAAGCTGCATTCTCCCTGATGGCCAGCAGATGGCGACACTGGTGGAAGCAAAAAAACGTTTTGTTCAGTAGAAGTCAGTGGGCTTCATTTAGTGTGACAGTATCTCACATTTTATGACACTGAATAAAGTTAACGCATTTTTTAGTCAATTTTGAAGTTCAGTTGAATGATAAAGCACCTTGTGACTGACAAGTGCACAAGTACAGTTTCCTGTACCTGTCACATCCAGTTTAAAAGGTTCCATTCATTACAACATTAGCCCTGTTTCTATTACTAGGAGCCAGGAACCAATTGAGGGGGTCAGGAACTTACTGTATTTTGGCCCTCTCACCCCCCCCCCCCCCCGAACATGTTGGTAACATAAACGTCTGACAGTTTCAGCTCTATTATGCACAAAATAAAATGTAGCAGAGTATGATATATCTCACCATTCCTCTCAACAGTTATGGCGAAATTAACTTTTTTGCTAAAATTTTGCGACATTAGGCTATGATAGCCACGCAACACATGGGGAGAAACCAGCGGGGACTTCTGTCTTCCATTGGCTGGACTGTGTATCCCTGTGAAGGGCAGCGGTACCGCCACTGTTATGGCCATGCCACTCTGCTGTAATGCCCGCCTCCTCCACATATGCTGAATAGTCGTTTAGACCCTACACAATCACAGCAGCAATATATTGTAATTTTATAAGCATTAGATCTTCACTACTATCTTATTCTGGTCAAACTGTCACATGAAGCCAGCACCGCACGAAGCGTTCTGGGTAAATTTTATCCATCCAGCACCAAGTCAACCGTAAACCCCACCGAGCAGTTTTTCAGGCCCCTCTGAAGTGCTTACTTCTGACCAGGGCCTTATATCAAGTGCTAAAGGTTGATAGTGGAGACACACATGGGGGATGGGGGGGGGGGGTCTGCAAAATTAGTTCTTGGTTCCTGGTAGTGGAAACGGGTCAGTTGTACGTTCATGAGTTTTAACATTCTAAGATGCTTACGTGGGTCACATGACAACAGTAAAAATATTAAAACCTCACTTTACTTAGAAGTAATTTTAACATTTTGGCAGAATGATCAGAAGTTGTTTTTTTTTTGTTTTTTTTTTGTTTTTTTTTTTCCCTACGTCACTGACAAATAATCTGGTCTTCAGTTGCAAGCCATCACCATGCTAGTGGCTGTCATTATTCAGTCTCCGCCCAGAGTGTGAGCCCAAGGCGTTAACTTCAGAGCTAACAGTGGTACTAGGAATTTAGCTTACCGAGAGTGGGCTATTTTGTTATTTTCTTTAAATTCCAATCACAGTAAGACATCTCTGTTCACTCCTTGTTGGCGTATTTTACAATCCATAATATATCTCTCTTTAGCATTAGCTTGGCTAGGCAAACTACCCCAACACTAGCTTAACTGTTTAATTGTGGCCAGTTTTCTACAAATTCTATCCATCCAGAATTCCTGTTCATCTACCAAAATTTGATCATATACTTTGTTCTTTAACGTTATTTTATGTTGCTATTTTAATCTGACTGGGACCAAAGGCTGTTCGGAGTTTTCCATTCACTCATTCAGGGTTGTTGCCGTGCTTATTGTACTCCAGGGACTGATTACATCCCACTGATCACTGAAACCACACACCCTGTCCACCCTGAAAAAGTCCAATAAATTCTGAGTTCAACATTTCTTATCCTTGTAAGCCACATAGTGACATCCCAGTAACTGCATCCAGCTTTTGATGCCGTATATGACCTACCCTATGATGGAAAACAAACAGCACTTGCTCCCATGTGCTGCAAAAACTCAAAACAAAATGTTATTGGAAGATAAGCATCTTGCAGCAGTAATTGCTTTCCCCCCCAGTTACAACCTGTTTTAATTTGAAAACCCTCCTCTGACACAAAAGCCAACCATCTTGTTTTTAATGGATTCCAGTGAAAATTAAATACATTCAAACAACTATTAGAGATGAATCATTTTTGTTGTGATGTAACAATGCAAAATTAATGAATAAGAGACACAACAGAACCAGAGCTGGAATTAAAAACTCCTCCTTCCTAATGGCACTTTGGCCTTTTACAGTATATCAGATATCAATCAACAGAATAGAAAAAAAAGATGAATTCAATGCAATAAAAGAAAAATAATACAAACGCTACTGGCTGTGCTGAAAAGCAAACAAACACTTTTGTAATTGAGTCTATTATCTGAAGCAACAAAAGCACTGAAGAGCAGCTGTTTAATTAACACTCAGGTTGATTCTGATGAATCAACCGGTTCAACAGAGCGGGCAGTGGCACGACACATAATACGCCTATTCTCCAAAGGCATATTTACACACTCCATCATGCACATGCTGAGAGACCAACTGTATGCCTTCCCGGTGTCTATTGTCTCATAAATCTGAAGGCAGAGAGAACAAACTGTCGGGTAAGTCATTCGTCACTGGCAGAGGACAGGACAGGAAAGAAGAAAAGGAGGAGAAAGGTGACAAGGAGGAAGAAAGGGGGAAAGAAAGGAATGAACAATACCTGTATAAATGTGACGGAGAAATTGAGGATAGTTGCAAAAAATCAGGACATACATATGAACAAGAAATGGAGATTGAAATGTTTCTGGGACAGGAATGGAAAAAGACACAAAAAATAAATTACAGGACAGCCAAAAGTGAGCATCATGGTGCCCCCCGAGGCAGACGTGTTTGCTCGCTCCGTTCTCGAATGCCAGCTTTTTCTTCTTTTTTTGCATGTTTGCTGCTCTTTCTGCAGTGCATAAATGTCACGCACTGCTAACATATGACCATTGCTGGACATTGCCAAGACAAGCAGCCATACGGAATTCACTGGCTTTATACCATTCAAAGTACAATGCACTGTCTGCTCCCACAGCGATCATCACCACCCCTGGAAGACCCCGAAGTACCGAGCCCGCAAGAGCATGCTGACCCCAAGAGAGCGCTTCGGAAGCGGCATCGCAAGCGGCGTCACAAGCGAGGCAAGAGGGGAAGGGCTACATGCTAGGCTAAAAACTCCCACTAGCTGCCCACCACTACCTAGCCTCCTGCCAGCCAACGTACGGTCTCTGGAAAACAAACTGGATGAGCTAAGAGTAAGGATTGAAGACCGGCAGGAGATAAGAGAGTGGTGTGCTCTAATTTTCTGTGAGACCTAGCTCTCAGACAAAGTCCCTGAGTGTGCCATTCAGCTACAGACCCACTCCGTACATCGGGCAGACCGGACATCAGCCACGGGTAAGATGAGGGGGGGGCGTGTGTGTGTTTATGAACAACTCTTGGTATGGAGATGTACAGACTGTTTACAAGCACTGTTCGCCTGATGTGGAGTTTTTACTGCTGAAATGCCGTCCCTGTTATCTACCGAGGGAATCCACTGCTGTGTTTACATTCCCCCTACGAAGCAACTACACCGCAGTGCTCCGCAAACTCCATGACGTCATCAGCACATTAGAGACATCCAGTCCTGAAGTTGTTTTTATTGTTGCTGGTGATTTTAACCAGTGCAATTTACGGACAGTACTTCCCAAATATTACCAGCATGTGGACATTCCCACCCGTGATAAGAGCACACTGGACCATGTTTACACAAACATACACGGTGCATACAGAGTGGCACCCCACACCCACTTCGGACAGTCAGACCACATCTCTCTGTTTATGTACCCGACCTACAGACAAAGACCGAAACAAACAAAATGCTGGACTCCAGAGGCTGAAAGCACCCTGCAAGACTGGGATGTGTTTAAAGCTGCAGCCACCCGGGAGGACTCTTCTTTAAACATACAGGAATATGTATAATATTAATATGTAATATGAATATGAATATGTAATATAAGTATGTGACTGGGTACATCAGTAGTTGTCTTGATACCATCGTACCTACCATACAAGTCAGAAAGTTCCCCAACCAGTAGCCCTGGATAAACAGTTGGGTACGTCAGATGCTGCGTGCTCGCTCTCTTGCATTTAAATCAGGCAATGAGGCCGAGTACAAAGCTGCAAAGTATGAACTGAGGAAGGCTATAACAACAGCCAAGAGCCAGTACAATTCATTTCAATTCAATTCGACTTTATTTAGTATATAGTGCCATTTCACAACAGTCATCTCATAGCACTTTCAAATGTAGGGGAAACCCCCACAATTGCAGGAAGACCCCAGCAATCAGATGATCCCCTGTGAGCAAGCGCTTGGCAATGGTGGAGGGACAAACTCCCTTTTAACAGGAAGAAACCTCTAGCAGAACCAGGCTCAGGGAGGGGCAGTCATCTGCTGCGACTGGCTGGGGGGTGAGCGGATCGAAAAGAGGAAAAGAACAGACATGTAGAGAGCAAACATTAAAGAAGTGAAGCCCAGTACATTATTAGAGGTCCTCCGGCTGTCTAAATCTATTAGCAGCATAACTAATGAAGGGTTCAGAGACACATGATTCCTCCCTAATTGTAGGCTATATCAAAAAGGAAGGTTTTAACTCTATTCTTAAAAACAGAGATTGAGTCTGACTTCCGA
This sequence comes from Pholidichthys leucotaenia, assembly GCA_020510985.1. Taxonomy (NCBI): domain Eukaryota; kingdom Metazoa; phylum Chordata; class Actinopteri; order Cichliformes; family Pholidichthyidae; genus Pholidichthys; species Pholidichthys leucotaenia. The sequence continues at coordinate 324,943,835 of CM035840.1, read as the reverse complement.
ATCCAGAATGGTAAGGAGCTTGGTAACTGAAGGCTCGGCCTCCCATTGTACTTTTGGAGATTCTAGGTATTAACAAGTAATCCAGTATTTTGGGAGCATAATGCTCTGTTTGGATGATAGGGTAGTATCAGATCTTTTAAATAAAAAGGGGCCTGATTGTTAAGAGCTTTGTAAGTGAGAAGAAGGATTTTAAACTTAATTCTGAACTCTATGGGAAGCCAATGAAGGGAGGCCAGAACTGGAGAGATATGATCTCTCTTTCTAGTACCTGTTAAAACACTTGCAGCAGCATTTTGGATCAACTGAAGACTTATTAAAGATATTTTAGGACAACCTGATAATAAAGAGTTACAGTAATCTAATCTAGAGCTAACAAAAACATGGATTAGTTTCTCAGCATCACTCTGAGACAAGATGCTCCTAATCTTGGCAATATTGAGCAAATGATAGAAGGCAGTCTTAGAAACAAATTTAATATGTGAATTGAAAAACAGATCTTGATCAAAAATAACTCCAAGGTTCCTCACAAAACTATTAAGAGAAAGAGTAACCACATCCAAACTAAAAGGTTGGTTTGGAAAGACATTTCTAAGGTTTTTTGGACCAACAAGAATGACTTCAGTCTTATTTGAATTTAATAGCAGGAAATTACAAGTCATCCAAGCTTCGATTTCCTTAAGACAGGCTTCTAACTTGGCTAATTCATTACTAACATCTGGCTTCATTGACATGTATAATAGTATGTCATCTGCATAACAATGAAAATGTATACAGTGCTTTCTAATAATGTTGCCTAACGGAAGCATATATAAACTAAAAAGAGTAGGGCCTAGCACAGATCCCTGTGGAACTCCATGACTAAACTTTGAGTTGGACGAAAACTCATTATTGACATGAACAAACTGGAGCCTATCAGACAAATAAGATCTAAACCACTGCCACAAAGTTCCATTAAGTCAAACATAGCGTTCTAATCTATCAAGTAGAATATTATGGTCGATAGTATCAAAAGCCGCACTAAGGTCTAAAAGGACAAGTACAGAAACAAGTCCATTATCAGATGCAATAAGGAGGTCATTAGTGACCTTCACTAAAGCTTTTTCAGTACTATGATGGATTCTAAACTATGATGGACTATGATGGATTTTTTTTTTTTTCCGGTTCCGGTTCCGCCGGACCGGCAGCGCCACACGAGTTGGCTGCCGTTTGCAACTGCCCTTCTCTTATCTTCCTTCTTCTTTCTACACCTTTCACTATATATATATATATCACAGACACACAGATCGCCCCAAGGGTCTCCCGAGTCGGCGGACGGAGCCGCTGTTTGCAGCTGGGGACAGAGCTAGCTGGCTAGCTAGCTCCAACCGCCACCTGGTGCTAACGGAGAAGCTCGACATGCCGAGGAACTGTGGCGAAAGCGACGCGGATGCCAGGCTGGAGTTTAGGCAGCGTGCAAGAAATATAAGACAGAATAATAAAGAGCGGTGGCAAGAACCAGGCAGACCGCCCGTAAATCTACTGGAGGAAAAGCCCACCAGGAAGCAGCTAGCCACCAAGGCTGCTCGAAAAAGCGCTCTGGCCACCAGCGGAGTGGGGAGGCCTCACCGTTGCAGGCCCGGTGCCGTGGCTCTGAGAGAGATCCGTCGCTACCAGAAATCCGCGGAGCTGCTCATCCGTAGGCTGCCCTTCCAGCGCCTGGTGAGGGAGATCGCTCAGGACTTCAAGACCGACCTGCGCTTCCAGAGCTCCGCCGTCATGGCTCTGCAGGAGGCCAGCGAGGAGCACCTGGTGGGTCTCTTCGTGGACACCAATCTGTGTGCCATCCACGCCAAGAGGGTCACCATCATCATGCCCAAAGAGATCCAGCTGGCCCGCCGCACCCGCGGAGGGAGAGAGAGCTTAGACTTTCTGCTGCACATTTACCAACCACAATGCTCCGCACTGTGTGTCTATACATATATATATATATTTGTAGTAATATGTACATATGTATACTAGCTGTTCTTGTTTTTTTCTTGCCTTCTGATTGTTGCTCTGAGTGTTGCTATCCCTGTGCTGTTGCAATCCTGGAAATTCCCCATTGTGGGACTAATAAAGGCTTATCTTATCTTATCTTATCTTAAACCCAGATTGAAGCTCTTCAAATAAACCATTTCCCTGCAAGTGGTCAAATAGTTGTGTAGCAACAACTCTTTCTAAGATTTTTTGAAATGAAAGGCAGATTAGAGATTGGTCGATAGTTGGCTAAAACTCCTGGATCCAGTGTTGGCTTTTTGAGTAAGGGTTTAATTACAGCAGTTTTAAAAGCCTGCGGTACATGACCTAATGTTAATAAAGAATTGATTATTTGAAGAATAGGGCTACCAATAAATGGGAAGACTTTTTTAAATAACCTGGTAGGAACAGGGTCTAAAAGACAAATTAAAGGCTTGGATGAGGAAATTATTTTATCTAACTCTAAAAGGTCGATTGGAGTAAACTTATCCAAACAGATATCAATTGAAGGAGTTGTAGTAGTTACTGTATTTAAGTTAACGGTGGGAAGAATCTGACTGATTTTATCTCTAATAGATGAAATTTTTCTGAAATTTTTTCAGATTATGGAACAATTTTGGACCTGAATTAAAATCATGTACAACACTTGGACAATTTAAACAAAAACTAAAGGAAGAAATACTCCAAACATATATACAAGATGACATGTAAAATCACATAAGGATTGTCATATCCAGTCTGTGTTGTGTTGTTGCTTAGTTTTTTTTTTTGTCACATTTTGTCTTAGCTTTGTTCCGAATTGTAATCGCTCTTGTTTTGTTTTTTCTTTTGAATTCTTGGATGGAATATGGGTGGGCAATATAAGCTGCGGCTTCAGCCATCACCCATTTCGGATAACTTATGTTGAACTGTATAATCAGAGGAGTTATTGTTTAATTTGACCTTGTTGGATTTTTTTTCTTTTTTCCCCTTTGTTATATTATTCTGTTTCTTTTAATCTTTACTTTCAATCTATCTGAAATAAAGAAGATTCATTCATTCATTCATTTTATGATTAAAAAATTTCATAAAGTCCTGACTAGTAAGCTCTAAGAGAATGCAAGGATTGACAGAGTCCTGACTCTTTGTCAACCTGGCTACAGTGCTGAAAAGAAACCCGGGATTATTCTTGTTCTCTTCTATTAATGCAGAGTAATAACTTGTTCTAGCTTTTCTAAGAGATTTTTTTATAAATTAAAAGATGACTTCTCCAAGCTGAATAGATTTCATCTAAATTAGTGGAACACCATTTTCTTTCTAATTGACAAGTCTTCTGTTTTAAGCTGCGAGTTTCTGTGTTGAACCAAGGGGTTAGAAATCTCTGATTGGACTTTTTCTTTTTTAAAGGGGCCACCATGTCTAGAGTCTGATGCAGACAAGCTGTAACACTATCTACCATGCTATCAATTGCAGAAGGAGCAAGCTCTCCATAGCTTATTTCCATTGTGTTGACAAATGGCGTAGAGGAGACAATCTGCATAAATTTGGTAACATCATCATCTGGAAGACATCTACTGTAGTAATATTCTTTTTTAGGAATCAAATAGTCAGAAATAGTAAAATCACACACAGTACACAGTGTGCGCACAGTGCGCACAGTGAAGTTATGGTCTGAGGAGGCAATGGACACTCTAAAGGGCTGTTTTGAAACCACCGCCTAGAAGCAGCTCTGCGAGCCACATGGTGAGGACATCGATGGCCTCACTCACACCTTCACAGGCTACCTCAGCTTCTGTGTGGACAAATCCGTTCCCACCAAGACCATACGGTGTTGCTCAAACAACAAACCCTGGATCAACCCTGAGATAAAAACACTTCTGAGAGAGAAGAAGAGGATCTTCAGGTCGGGGAACAGGGAGATGCTGAAGTCCGTACAGAGGGAGCTGAGGAGAAAGATCAGAGAAGGCAAGGACAGCTTCAGGAAGAAGATGGAGGACAAGCTGCAACAGAGCGACATCAGTGGGGTCTGGATAAACCTCAAAACCATCTCTGGGCTCCAGAATACCTCCCCCCAGGCCACAGGGGGCAGGGAGTGGGCGAACAATCTGAATCTGAATCTGTTTTTCAATAGGTTTGACCAACCGCCCTCCCCCCTGACTGCACAACAACCACTGCTGCCTCTAAAGACATCAAGTCCTGCTGCCCACTCCCCACTCCACCAACACCCCCCCCCCCCACTCCCAACACACAGCCCCCCATCCTGACCCTGACCAAGACCCAGGTGAGGACGGAGCTGAGGAAGATCAAGGCGAGGAAGACGACGGGACCGGACGGCATCAGCGCAAAGTTCCTCAAGTCCTGTGCAGACCAGCTGTGTGGGATTGTGGCGTACATCTTCAACCTGAGCCTGAAGCTGGGGAGGGTACCACAGCTGTGGAAAAGATCTTGTGTGGTACCTGTACCAAAAACGTTTCACCCCAAAGACCTGAACAGCTACAGACCGGCGGCCTTGACGTCCCACTTGATGAAGACCCTGGAGAGACTGCTCCTTGCTCACCTCCGCCCCCTGGTGGAACCAGCGATGGATCCACTCCAGTTCGCCTACCAGCATGGTATTGGGGTGGAGGATGCGGTGATCTTCCTCCTTCACCGTTCTCTGTCCCACCTGGAGAAGCCCGGGAATGTGGTGAGGATCATATTCTTTGACTTCTCCAGTGCTTTCAATACCATCCAACCGATGATCCTGAAGGACAAGCTGCTGCGCGCAGGGGTGGACCAGCACCTGTCATCATGGATCCTGGACTACCTCACGAACCGGCCTCAGTTTGTGAGAACCCGGGACTGTGTGTCCGACACGATCATCGGTAACACGGGGACCCCCCAGGGAACGGTGTTGGCTCCCTTCCTGTTCACTCTTTATACTGCGGACTTCTCACACAACACAACACACTGCCCTCTACAGAAGTTCTCTGATGACTCTGCGATCGTTGGCCTCATCTCCAATAGACATGAAGCTGAGTACAGAGGACTTATCCAGGACTTCGTAGACTGGTGCCATTGGAACTGCCTCCAGATCAACGCGAGGAAAACTAAGGAGCTGGTGGTGGACTGCAGCAGGCATGGACAACCCCTCACAGCACCAGTAAATATACGGGGAACAGACATTGAGATGGTGACATCCTACAAGTACCTGGGTGTTCATCTGAACAATAAACTAGACTGGTCACACAATACTGACGCACTCTACAAGAAGGGACAGCGCAGGCTGTTCCTACTGAGGAGACTTTGGTGTACAAGGGGCGCTGCTGAAGACATTCTATGACATGGTGGTGGCATCAGACATCACTTTTGGAGTGGTCTGCTGGGGCAGTGGCATTACCGCAGCCGATAGGAAGAGACTGAACAAACTGATCAAGAAAGCTAGCTCTGTCCTGGGGCAGCGCCTTGACCCGGTGGAGGAGATAGGAGAGAGAAGGACGGTGGCTAAACTGTCATCTCTGCTGGAGTCCGAGTTCCACCCTATGCAGGACATACTGAATGCACTGAGGAGCTCATTTAGCAGCAGACTACATCATCCCAGGTGCACAACCGAGAGGTTTCGCAGGTCCTTCCTACCAACGGCTGTCAGACTGTACAACCTAAGCAAGGCTGCTCGCAGAGATAGCAAAAAAGACGTAACAACCTGATAGTTTTTGAATGCAAAAGATGCAATAGACTTACACAATGGTCCCCTCCGGCATACAACTAGGAAAATACCGGTCGCTATGGAGGGTGAGAATATGTATGGGCACATAATCATACCATGTAGGATAACTAAGTAGACGGTTGTGCTGTTTCATCCCATCTAGCAACAATGCTCTGCACTGTGTGTGTTTATATATTTACATATTTATTTCATCTAGCTACAATGCTCCGCACTGGGTGTGTTTATATTTATATATCTATATATTTATTCCATCTAGCTACAGTGCTCCGCACTGTGTGTTTATATATCTACATATTATTCCATCTAGCTACAATGCTCCGCACTGTGTGTGTTTATATATTTACATATTTATTCCACCTAGCTGCAATGCTTCGTACTGTGGGTGTTTATTTATCCCATCTAGCTACAATGCTCCGCACTGTGTGTTTATATACTCACATATTTATTCCATCCAGCTACAATGCTCTGCACTGTGTGTCTGTGTGTATATATATATATTTATAGTAATATGTACATATGTAATTAGCTGCTCTTGCTTTTTTTTCTTGCCTTCTGATTGTTGCTCTGAGTGTTGCTATCCCTGTGCTGTTGCAATCCTGGAATTTCCCCATTGTGGGACTAATAAAGGCTTATCTTATCTTATCTTATCTTATCTTATCTTATCTTATCAAAGGCTAACAGACAATGGTCTGACAGTACAGGGTTATGAGGAGACACTACCAGATTTTCTATTTCTATGCCGTATGTCAGAACAAGGTCCAATGTGTGGTGGAGATAATGGGTAGAATTTTCTACTTTCTGAAAAAACCCCATCGAGTCTAATATTGAATTAAATGCCATATTAAGACAGTCACTATCAACATCTACATGTATATTAAAATCCCCTACTATAATTATTCTATCTGATTTCAGCACTATTTTTTTTTTTAAATGGCGCCAGAGGAAGGGCGGCCATACCAGCAGCAACTCTCTCATGTCTTTGTGTTTCTATCTGTTTATTCCTGTATATAGTATGTCTCTTATTAACCAGGGCTCTGTAGGAATACTCGGACTAAAACTGGACCAACTTTTTTCTCTATTTTAGCCCGGTCTTTCTCCAGTTTTCTTTTCTTTTCTCTTCCTTGGGCAATGGAGAGCTACAGAGGTGGGGGCGGACGCATTGTTTATACACACGAACAGCTGATTGCGCTGAGGAGGCCGGCGCTGAGGAGGCCGGCGCCTGGAGCGCTGCGGCCGGCAGTGAAGCCCCTCATCCCAGTTGAACTGAAGAGGAGATGCCGCGGGCGAAGGGCTGGAGCGAAGGTGAGGAGGAGGAGGAGGAGGAAACATAAGCCGGCTGTTCCGATGGTCATCACCGGGAACGTGCAATCGCTGGGAAATAAAACAGATGAGCTTACAGCGCTGGTTAGGACGCAAAAGGAGTATCGTGAGTGTAGCATCATGTGTTTTACGGAGACGTGGTTACACTCACAGATCCCGAATGTAAACGTAGCGATACCTGGCTTCAAGACTATACGGGGGGACAGAGACGTGAAAAGCAGCAGGAAAAAGAGAGGAGGAGGATCGACACTTCTTGTTAATGAACGGTGGTGTCATCCTGGACACATTTATGTGAAGGAAAAGTGCTGCAGCCCAGATATTGAACTGCTGGCTGTGAGTATGAGACCTGACTATATGCCGCGAGAAATGAAGTGTGCCTTAGTAATTATTGTCTAGGTCCCTCTGTCAGCTGACGCAGTGGTGGCCTGTGGCGTCATCAGCTCCACTGCGGCCACATTACTGGAGAAGCACCCAGATGCATTCATGGCCATCACAGGTGACTTTAATTATGTCTCAGTGGGAAAAAACACTACCAAACTATCACCAGTTTGTTGACTGTCCCACCAGAGAAAATAAAACACTGGATTTACTGTATGCCAATGTCAGTGATGCATATAGTGCCACAGCTCTACCCCCCATTGACAAATCAGATCACTGCATGGTCAAGTTAACACCCAAGTACGTTCCCCTTGTGCAAAGGCAGCCTGCTTATACATGGACTGTGAGGAGGTGGACACAGGAGGCTGCTGATGCACTTCAGGACTGCTTTGAGACGACAGACTGGAGCGTACTCTGTGAACCACATAGGGTGGACATAGCCAATATGACTGACTGCATCACAGAATACATTAGATTCTGTGAAGACAAGACCATGCCAGCTCAGACTGTACACTGCTTCTCCAACAACATACCATGGGTCACCAGTGACCTGAAAGCACTTCTGAACAAAAAGAAGAGAGCTTTTAGGGCTGGAGACAAGGAGAAGCTGAGGGGAGTGCAGCATGAGCTGAGAGAGATGCTGAGGAGGTGCAAGGACAATTATAGGAGGAAGTTGGAAGAGAAACTCAGGCAAAACAACACTAAAGATGTGTGGGAGGGAATGAAGTAAATAACTGGGTACAAGGGGAGAGTCAGGCAGCCATCTGGGAGCCAGGAGATTGCTGAGGAACTGAATCTGTTTTTTAATAGGTTCAACTCACAGTCTGTCACCCCAGCAACACAACCAGACCCCCACACACCCCTCCCCACACACCCTCCTGTGCACAACCTCTCTCCATCTCCCCCCTCCTTCTCCTCAGGGGGCACCAGGACCCTCCCTCACTTCACGGTGACTACAGACCAGGTGGAGAAACAGTTGGAGAGACTCCGTCAGCGGAAGGCAGCAGGCCCTGATGGCATTTCCGCCAGGACCCTGAGGACTTGTGCCAACCAACTAGCTCCGGTACTGAAACACTTGTACAACCTGAGCCTGAGTCTGGAGAGAGTACCGGTGCTGTGGAAGACATCCCGCCTGGTTCCTGTCCCCAAGAAGTCAGCTCCATCAGACCTGAACGACTATCGGCCAGTTGCCCTCACATCTCATGTGATGAAGGTCCTGGAGAGACTGGTCTTAGCCCACCTGAGGCCGCAGGTGAAGACGTGGCTGGACCCTCTGCAGTTTGCATATCAGCCCCATTTAGGAGTTGAAGATGCTGTCATCTACCTGCTGCAACGAGTACATCTGCACCTGGATGGTGGAGGAGATACTGTGAGAATCACTTTTTTTGATTTCTCCAGTGCCTTTAACACCATCCAGCCACTGCTGCTGGGTGAGAAGCTGCAGGCGATGGGGGTTGACAGCTCTGTGATCTCCTGGATTACTGACTACCTGACAGGCAGACCACAGTTTGTCCGGTTGGGTAATGTCTTGTCTGGGGTAGTGGCTTGTGATACGGGAGCTCCACAGGGGACGGTGCTCTCTCCTTTTCTCTTTACCTTATACACCACTGACTTTCAGTGCAACACAGAGTCATGCCACCTGCAGAAATTCTCTGACGACTCAGCTGTTGTGGGGTGTATAAGAGAAGGAGAGGAGGGGGAGTACAGGAAACTGGTAGACAGATTTGTGGAGTGGACGGAGCAGAATCACCTGAGGTTGAATGTCAGCAAGACCAGAGAGATGGTGATTGACTTCAGGAAGAGGAAGACGCCTTCTCAGCCACTGCAGATTAGGGGGGAGGATGTGGGAGTGGTTGAGGACTACAAATATCTGGGTGTCAGGATCAGCAGCGGGTTGGACTGGAGATCCAACACCGATGCTGCGCACAAGAAGGGGATGAGCAGACTCTACTTCCTGAGGAAGCTGAGATCCTTCAACGTGTGCACCAAGATGCTAGAGCTTTTCTATCAGACCGTTGTTGCCAGTGCCATCTTCTTTGCTGCTGTCTGTTGGGGTAGCAGTATCAGGGCCAGAGACACCAACAGACTTGACAAGATTATCAAGAGGGCTGGCTCTGTAATTGGTCTCAGACCAGAGACCTTTGAGACAGTAGTGGAGAGGAGAACACTAAATAAACTACGATCCATCATGGACAATCCTGATCACCCCCTCCACCACACACTAGACAGACAGCGAAGCACTTTCTCCAGTAGACTACTACAGCTTCGCTGTCGAATGGTCAGGTACAGGAAATCTTTCCTGCCACATGCATTTTCACTGTACAATAACTCATTATGATGTTGTATTCAGTCATAACTATGCTGCCACACTGTACCTTACAGACTAACTGGTACCTCACATTTCACTCTGCTCCTGATAGTCCTTCTTTGTACTATGGGATGATTCATGCGTTTATACGGGTCATCAAATACTAAGCTATGATGCATATTGGTTTTATAGTTGTGTTAGCTTTTACTTTCCATGGGTAATCCCTTTGTCTGTCATGTGTGTGTTTTTGTTGTTTTGTTGTCTACTGTCATGCTGCTGTTACACTGTAATTTCCCAGTTTGGGATCAATAAAGTACATCTATCTATCTATCTATCTATCTATCTATCTATCTATCTATCTATCTATCTATCTATCTATCTATCTATCTATCTAAATCAGCAAAGAATTCAGCAAATTTGGATAAAAACTCTGAGTAGGCTGAGGGAGGATGATAAACTATGGCAAAGAAAATTGGGTTTAACCTAAAATTGCTAACATGCCCAATACTGAGGACCAGGCCCTCAAAGGAATTAAAACATATTTTTTTTCTTTACATTAACTAGTAATTTAGAATGGTAAATTGTTGCTACTCCTCCTCCATGACCAAAACTTATGGGATTTTGATAGTTTAAATAACCAGAGATAGTTGATTCATTTAAACCAACATAATCCTCTTGCCCTAACCAAGTCTCTGTATGGGATATTAAAGCGAGGTAGTCGGATCCGGGAAAAAAAATTTTTTTGCGTGCATGGAAAGAAAATCCTATCTAAGTCATTATAGACACATATTGTGCGATTGTCTGCGAGTGTGAATGACCTGTTCCACAAGCAAATGTACGTTTTTTGGTCCGTGGCTGTTTACATCGCCATATTGGCACACGGCTCGCTGTCCGGTGGCGGCCCCGAGAAGTAAACAAACGCCGGGACGCTTGAATTCTTTTGTCCCAAAAATATCATTTTTTTTTTCCACAATATCTTTATTGAACCTTTTTTTTTTTTTTAACAAACATGATACAAACAATCAAACACTAACACTAAAGTACTACAAAAAAAAAAAAAAAAAAATACACTAAAAACACCAACAACCACCAACAAAATCAAGTCTTCAACAATGCTCCTCTGTTTAGTCTAGACAATCCAATACATAAGTATTCATATTATGTTCACCAGTTTGGAATTTACAAGGTCCACACACATCATTCACCTTCTTCTTCAAGAGTTATGTTTAAATTTTTTACATAATCAATAAAAGGTCTCCATATATTCTCAAACACAATTTCCTTTGATTTCAGTTTATATGTTATTCTTTCTAATGGAAGGTTTGTTAACATCTGTCTTAACCACTGAGTCACATCTGGTCTATGAGTCTTTTTCCATAATAGTGCAATACATTTTTTGGCATTAAGCAAACTGAGGTCTATGAATGTTCTTTCACTTTTATTAAAATTATGCTTTTCTGGGTACAGACCCAACAAAACCAGTTTAGGATTCAATATGATTTGTTTTGAGATTATTTTTTCAATTGTTACCCTCACCTCTTCCCAAAACATTCTTATTAATCTACATTCCCATAAACAATGAAATAGGGTTCCTTTACTTTCCATGCATTTTGTGCATGTATCTGGTATATTTTTGTTATATCTATTTAACTCCTCCGGTGTAACATACATCCGCATTAACCATTTGAAATGTATCAATTTAAGGCGTGCATTTATTGATTTGGTTTGAGCTTCTGTACAAGCCAATTCCCATTGTTCCTCTGAAATTTCAATTTGCAGATCTTCTTTCCAGTAGTTTAATCTTTTCAGTGAATTTTCACTTGAAGATAGTGTCAATGAGTTATAAAACTCTGAAATAATACCCTTTCTTTTACTATCTTTCATCATCATTTTTTCCAAGGATGAATAAATAGGTCGAGTGAGAGCTTTATTTTGATTTGATCGAATAAAGTTTCTAAGTTGAAGATATTTAAAAAAAAATGTGTTCTATTGAGATTAAATTTGATCCTCAGCTCTTCAAAAGACATTATGTTATCTGCACATGGCAAATATAAATCCTGAATCTTTTGTATCCCTTTTAAATTCCATACTTTAAATACAGCGTCCGCTCTCCCTGGTTTAAAATATTGATTACCCCATATTGGACTAAATTGTGACAATAACTGTGGTTCTTTTAAATAGTTTTTAGCTTCACACCATATTTTGATCATATGCTTTACAAATGGATTTTTAACTTGTTTTTGTAATTTTTTTGCCGAATCTGAGTATATGAATATGGGAAGAGGTAAAGGTAAATTGTATGATTCCATTTCAGTCCAGTGAGGGAGATCATTTGATGAAAAATAATATGTCATAGACCTCAGTTGTGCCGACCAATAATACAACATAAAATTTGGACATTTCAGACCTCCACGATCAAATGGTAAATATAATAAAGACAAACGTAATCTAGCCCTCCTGTTGTTCCATATAAATTCCACTAACTTTTTTTTTATTCTTGAGAATAGATCTAAAGGTGGTGATAAGGGAATGTATTGAAATAAATAAAGTATTTTAGGTAAAATATTACTTTTAAGTATATTGATTCTCCCGATCATCGACATTGGTAGTGACATCCATCTCTGAGTTAACTCATTGATATCTGACATTAAGGCTTCATAGTTGACACTGGCGACTGATTCTAGCTTAGGCATAATTTGGATTCCTAAATATTTAAACTGATTTACAACATTGAATTGATTTACCTCAGGGGCTGGGTAATTTCTCTGGGTCTCATTTAGCATTAATATTGAAGATTTAGTTTTATTTATTTTATATCCTGATATTTCCCCAAAATTCTTTATTAAATTCAACAAGGTTGGAATTGATTTTTTTAGATTCGACATAAACAAAATTATATCATCAGCGTACAGGGAGATTTTATGTTCTGTTGGTCCAACTTTAATTCCATATATTTGTGAATGTAAACGTATCGCTATCGCTAAAGGTTCAATTGCCATAGTAAACAGTAAAGGTGAAAGTGGACAGCCTTGTCGACATCCTCTATTGATTTTTATTGGTTTTGAAATATTGTTATTTGTTAGGATTTCTGCTGTAGCATTATTGTATATTATTTGAACCCATTTTATGAAATTATTTCCAAGTCCAAACCTTTGTAGGACTTCAAAAAGAAAGGGCCATTCAACTCTATCAAAGGCCTTTTCGGCGTCCAATGATAGGAGAGCTGTATCCGGTGCTTCTTTATTAAAATAAATAATATTAAATAGTCTTCTTACATTATGGAAGCCTTGTCTACCCTTTATAAAGCCATTCTGATCTCGATTAATAATATTTGGTAAAATTTCTTGTATTCGTCTTGCTAAAATTTTACAGATTATCTTAAGGTCGGCGTTTAATAGGCTTATTGGTCTCATATTTTCACATTTATTAGAGGGCTTACCTGGTTTTGGCAGCAGTATAATTAAGGCATTATTTATGTATGATGGTAAATTATTATTTTGAAATGCTTCTAAAACCATTTCCAAAAAAGGTTTTATTAATTTATTCTTAAATTTTTTATAAAGGTCAACTGGAAGACCATCTGGTCCTGCACTTTTTCCTGATTTCATATTATCAATGGCTAGCCCAACTTCTTCTTGACTAATTTTAGATTCCAATATCTCCCTGTTTTCATTTGGAATACACGGTATAGATAGTTCGTTCAAAAACCCATTTAGTTTTGTTAAATCAGGTTCATTTTTGGTATCATATAATTTTTCATAGTAATCTCTAAAGGCTCTATTAATTTCTAAAGGATCTATAACTACCTGTCCGTTACTTATAATACTGGTAATTGGTGTTTTAATTTCCAATTGTTTAATCTGCCATGCTAATAATTTTCCTGATTTTTCACCTTGTTCATAAAAAGATTGTTTCAATCTTAGAAGACTCGAGGCAGCTCTATTCGCTGATTTTTTGTCGTATTCAGCTCTCAAAATCAGTAATTCATTCTCCAACCTTGGGTCACTTCCTGCATACACTTTTTCCTGAAGACTTTTTATTTTATGTTCCAATTTAGCTCTCTCCTCTCGAGTCTTCTTAGATTTTGATCCTGTATAACTAATAATATGTCCCCTAATAAAAGCTTTGAAAGCCTCCCACTTTACACATGCTGATGTTTGTGTAGTATTGATGTCAAAGAACTCGTCTATCTGTTTTTCTATATACTTGACAAATTCCTCATCCTGAAGCCATTTATGCTGAAATTGCCATCTACCTGATTCCTTTGTCAATTTTTTATCTACATATATTAGACAACAGGGTGCATGATCAGAAATCACGATGTTATCATAAAAGCAGTTTTGAATCTTGGACCTTAATTCTGTGGAAATCAAAAAATAATCAATACGTGAGAACGTCTTGTAGGTACTGGAATAACAAGAATAGGCTTTAACTTGTGGTTTCATTTCTCTCCATATATCTAACAATCTCAATTCTTTCATAAAATGATTAATAGTCATCCTACATCCAATGTGCGTACAATCCAGTCCTGTTGATCTATCCACACCTGGATTCAATGTACAATTAAAATCCCCTGCTATTATATGTTGCCCTGAAAGTGATGATAAGATGAGAAATAAATTAGCAAAGAACTTCTGATCATCTATATTGGGACCATATAAGTTCACAAGATTTATATTTTCTAATAGCAAAGAACCTTGAATGATTACATATCTTCCAAATTTGTCTCCAATTACATTTTTCACTTGAAAAGGAACTGATTTATGTATGAGAGTCATAACTCCCCTGGCTCGGGATGAAAATGAAGAGGTGAATACACTTCCCTGCCATCTACTCCTAATTCTTTTAACATCCTCCTCTATCAGATGAGTTTCTTGTAAAAACACAATTCTTGAACCCATGTCCTTTATTTTATTCATAAGTTGTTTAAGTTTTTTTTAAATTTTGTAGACCTCTGCAATTCCATGAAGTTAAATTAAGATTAACACTTTGGTCCATGATCAATAGAGAGTTTGGAATTACCTTGCAGTGTAAACATGCTCATACAGAGAAGCAAAAACATGAGTGGTTGAACATTCATCCTACAAACTACACACAAACAAATTTCCCCTTCCCACACTTGTGGCAAACCCCCCAAAATCAAAAGAAAAATTCTGTCTCCCGATATAGCCATCGACCGTTCCACACCCACGGGGAACAGCCTAAGCCACTCCTTCTTCATCCTCCCAATCACCCTAACTCTACTGCTTTTAATGACGTAACATTAACTCTCCTCTGTAGTTTTCCAACTTAACTCCAAAATTTTTAACAACTTTGTACATCATAGTTTTTTTTTTGTTTGTTTTGTTTTTGTTTTGTTTTTTTAATATATAATACAATCTATATTTTGTAAACTTACTATTTACTTCAAGTCAGTCAGATGCCTGTGCAAATGCTTAATTATTCTACCTTATATTTTGTTCATGCTTAGCTCCCACCAGTCTCTTCTTCTTCTTTGATCTTCTTGATGAACTCCTGCGCCTCCTCTGGGGTCTTGAAGATGTGGGTTCTGCCCTCATACGTGGTCAGCAGTCTCGCAGGATAGATTACACCATGACGAATCCCAAGGTTGCGCAGCTCCTCACGTACGGGATCAAACTGCTTCCTCAATTGCTGGATTCCTGTGGCCAAATCTGGGTAGAACCGCACCTGCTGGTCCTGGTGTTTAATCTCCCCCTTAGCTCGTGCAGCGCTGAAGATCTTCATCCTGTCTCTGTTGCTAAGAAACTTCATAATTAAGGTCCTCGGCGGTCCCTTATCTCTCCGTGGGCCAATACGATGTGCTTTTTCCAGAACCACTGCTGATTGCAACTCCTCGCTGCCCAGCACCTCCGGAATCCACTTTTCCAGAAAGGAGCATACGTCCCGGCCTTCTGATTCCTCTGGAAGACCCACCAGCCTCAAATTATTCTGTCTCGACCGAGATTCCAAATCCAAAATATTATCTTCCAGAGATTTATTTTTTTTTCCAAAGTGCGCACCTTTAATTGAAGACGGGTGACGTCATCTTCAGCACTAGCGAGACGGAGCTTCATCTGCGCCGTTCGTTCTACACAGTCACCCAATTCCTTTCTTATTCCTTCCAACGCTGTCATAATCCCATCAAATCTAGAGGAAAAGTCCGCTCTCATTGAACTCATGGCAGCCATCAGCGCATCTGCGCCTCCCCGCGCAGATATCGCACCGTTGCCAGCCTCCTCCGCCATATATGGAGTTTTGTTTGCTGCGTCACAGACCTGAAAGTCCGTTAATTTGGACTGTTTCGGCGGCTCGCTTTTTCCTTTTCCTGGTTTTCCAGCCTTAGGTTTCGCCGACATATCCTCGCCCAAATGCTGGGATACGTTCTGTCCCAAATGAGAGAGTTATTTGCCGATTTTTTTTCTCCAGGAGCAGAGCAGAGCGAGACACGTCCGTCCTACGTGGCAGCCATAACCGGAAGTCAAAAATATCATTTTTGAATATTAATTACAGCTAAACGGGAGCAGTTTCGATGCCGAAAGTTCACATACAAATCCTAATATACGTGTTCTATACACCATCGGCTTTTGGGTATCCGACTACCTCGCTTTAAATCAATCTGATGATCAGTTAACAGATCATGGACTAGCAGAGACTTGGGAGTTAGAGACCTAATATTTAACAAACCACATTTAATTTTTAAATTATGAGGAGGAAGGGATGCCACATCATTAAATTTAGAGACTTGATGTTTAATTTGAATTTTACCAACTTTTTGTTTAATCCCTTTGGGATGCTTATACCTTTTATTTTGCTTAACTTTGGAGGGAGCAGACAATGATTCTCTGATGGGGAAGACAAGGGCTAAGTTGAGGGGTGGTGGATGAAGAGGAGCTGCAGAGAGGTGTGTATTTATCAAGTTATGTTGTATTTGTCTTGGGTTATAATGTTTTGGGTAACGGGAGACAGACACAATCTCTATGGGGTTATGAATTGAAGACTGATCTAAACAGTGAGAATTATTTGGATTAATAGGATTAATATGAGAAGTCGAAGCAAAAAAGGGCTGGTTGGCAGACCCAGGTACTTTGGGGTGAATTAACCTACCAGCTTTCAGTTACTGTACTAAAAGATGCTGAATGGAATACAAGAGATAGTCCCTTAGAACACGTGCACCAAGTCTATTTGGATGGATGCCATCTGGCCTCATAAATGATGGGCGGTTCCAAAACAGGTTGAAATTGTCTATAAAAACCAATGTTAAAAGTAGGACATGTTGAACACAACCAGGTATTAAGGCTGAGAATTCTGCTAAAATAATTGCAACCTCTTCTAAAAGGAGCAAAAGGCCCAGAAGTAAACACACGTCTGCCACAGTTCATAAGAGTGGACAGAAGGCTCCTGAAGTCACTCTTTAAGATCTCCAACGTTTCAACTGGGATGTTGTTGCATCCAATATGCACAATAACAGTTTTAGTGTGGGGGTATTCATTTAATAGGTCAGGAGTAAGAGCCTCATTGTCTGACACTTTAGCTCCAGGAAAAAATTTTGGAACACAGTACCTGCTTCTGACATTCTTCATTATTGAATCACCAATTACCAGCGTCATCTGGGGGGGCTTTGTCGGTGGCTTGTGAACTGGTGGATAATTTTGCCATTGTTGCAGCAGTGGCAGCGGGGTGCCAGTGCAGGGGGGGATGCAGGGGGATGCGCTGTATTCTTTTTGGAGCTGGTGTATAGTTTGGTACACCTAAGGTAGTTTTGATCTGGGGCTTGCCGGTTTGGGCCACTGCTGAAGGAGTAGGGGCGGCCATGAGAGGAAGATCAATGTCCAGGTGTGGGGAATCTTCCAGGGAAAGGATGTTGAATCTGTTTTCCAGCAAAAGGGGAAGGGAGGAGGCACGGCCATGTCTGGTCAATCCCCGACGTTTGCTATTTGGCTCAACCATGGTCCAGGGCGTGCATTGAGTTGAGAGAAAAGCTGGACAGCCTCTACTCCACTCCTGACCCTGGGCGCATGTGGCAAGGCCTGCAGCACATCACAGACTACAAGGGAACCAACAGCAACACCACTAGCTCCACAAACAGCCTGCCGGATGATCTCAACATCTTTTACACCCGCTTTGAGACCTCCAGCTACAGTGCAGAGAGGAGACACACACACGTGCACCCTTCCCCTCCACTAAAAGTCTCATCAGGCCAGGTAAACAAAGCACTGAGGAATATCAACCCCCGCAAGGAAGCAGGACCAGACAACATCCCTGGGCGGGCTCTCAGAGCATGTGCTACCGAGCTGACTGACGTTCTCACATCCATCTTTAACCTGTTGCACTTCTGTGTACCGCGGGCGGCCACATCTCTGCGTCCTAGGACGCACGAGGGCGTCCAAGTACGCACACTGTGCCTCCTAGGAGGCACTGAAAAAAACCCCACCTGCATTTCCGTTCTTCCACTACAGACACAGCCGCAAACAGAAAGCCAAAGGAGTGCTTTGATTGGTTTAGATGTGATTGACCTCTCATTCGACTAATATGAGCCTTGAATTGGGTTTCTGAAACCTTGAAGAACCAATGACTGAAAACCTAGCAAGAAGGACCCGCCTACCAACGGCTGCCAATACAGCCAGCCAATGTGAAGCACAGAAGTTCAAAAGCTGTTTTGTGTAAGGCTGGGTGACACACAGGCGTTCGCCAGTCTTTTTTTCTTATTACTGTTCTTATTTGTTTTGAAAAATCATTCGCCAAAACCGCAATCAAGGAAGCGCAAAACCACAATAATGGAATTATGGTTTGACCGGGTCGCGTGAGCAGAACCACGAGTCCGTAACAAGCGGACCAGCGTCGCGTTCGTCTGACAATGAGGAAGAGAAGTTTGCCAGCTACGCTGCTGTTGTGAACAGGTAAGTGTTATAAGCTAAATTATTCTTTATCCCTGAAAATTGTAATCAAAAATGACTTTTGACCGATCGGTAAATTACAGCTGTGCATCGTAGACCGCGGCGCACCGTGACCGCAGCGCAACGGGCGATGTCCGTCCTCTGTTGCGGGGGGAAAGGGACAACCCCCCCCCCCCCACACACACACACACACACACTCACACAGCCCTGAGTGTCACCTTTCATTAAAGCCCAAGATGAAGCTTCTATATTGAATCATTCAAAAGTTAGACGTTTTTCCAAACTGTGCCATTTGGCACAATTTGGCACAGTTCAAAAACGCCTGGGAACAACCTGAGAACAAAGCTGTGTAATATATTCAATTTTTGTGGTATTGTTACAAAATTTTGACCTCAGCTGGATAACACTTGGTTCTACATTTCTGTTGCATTTTCCAGCCCGGATCTGAAGCTGTGTGTTATTTGCAAGCATTTGTATCAAAAAAAACACCCAGGCGAAATTTATTTTCTTCAAGTTCACTATGTTTAGATGACTGTTACTCAGTGGCCAGAGCACTTAGAGAGATTATGACTGTTTTGCAAAAAACTTCAAAGTGTTTTCTTTTAAATGAGACCAACCCCATGAAGATGCTGCAAAGGGTTGAAGAACAGCTTTTGATTTACTTTGGGCACGTTATTTTTTGGCGTTTTTAGGGAAATTGACCAGAGTGCAAGGGGTTAACCTCTCCCTCAACCAGAACAGGGTCCCCTCCTGCTTCAAAACCACAACCATCATCCCCCTCCCCGAAAAGATCCCGTCAACCTGCCTGAATGATTACAGGCAGGTAGCACTCACTCCAATTATCATGAAGTGCTTTGCGAGAGTGGTGCTGGCCCTCATTCAGGACAGCATACCAGATACCCTGGACTCCCTGCAGTATGCCTACTGGCCTAACAGGTCCATCTCAGATGCCATTGCTGCTGTACTCCATTATTCCCTCTCCCACCTGGAAGATAAAGACTCCTGTATCAGGATGCTATTTGTTGACTACAGCTCCGCCTTCAACACAGTCATCCCCCACAAACTCACCGATAAACTGTCTTTACTTGGCCTGCACCTCAACCTCTGTGACTGGCTACTGGACTTTCTGACTGGCTGGCCCCAGTCTGTCAGGATGGGTAACAGGACCTCAGCCAGCATCATCACGAACACTGGTGTCCCTCAGGGTTGTGTTCTCAGCCCCATCCTCTACAGCCTCTTCACCCATTACTGTGTCACCTCCCACAAGGACAATGTCATCTTAAAGTTTGCGGATGACACAGCAGTGATAGGACACATCACTGGTGGTGATGAATCATCCTACAGGAGGGCGGTGGGCAGCTTGGTGTCATGGTGTAAGGACAACAACCTCACCCTTAACACGGACAAGATGAAGGAGATGATAGTGGACATGAGGAAGGGGAGGAGACCTCATCGGCCGCTGTTCTTCCGAGAGCTTGAGGCGGATAGGGTGAGCAGCTTTAAATACCTGGGTATCCACATCAGCAAGAACTTAACGTGGGCACTCAACACCACAGAGCTGGTTAAGAGAGCTCAACAGCGGCTGTACTTTCTGAGGAGGCTGAGGAAGTTCGGCATGTCCCACAAGATCCTCAACAACTTCTACAGCTGCATCATCGAGAGCATCTTGACCAACTGCATCACTGCGTGGTACGGCAGCACTACTGCTTTGGACTGCAAACACCTGCAGAGAGTGGTGAAGACAGCGGAGAAGATCATCAGGACTCCACTCCCCTCTCTGCAGAGCATCTATCACCTCAGAGTCCAAAGGAGAGCTTCCTCCATCCTCCAGGACCCCACTCACCCCCAGCACAGAATGTTCACACTTCTACCCTCAGGCTGGAGGTACAAAAGTGTGAAATGCAGGACATCCAGACTAAAAAACTCCTTCTTTCCCACTGCCATCAGACTCCTGAATAAATAACAAACTCCAGACACAGCTTTGCAAATAGGAATTCACACACTGGATGCTAAATTTTCACATTGCTCATTTGCACATTGTACATAGTCTCACCCCGTCCCATGTCCATTTCATCTCTGCTGCTAAATTATAATTGTAAAGTTTACTGGGTATTATCAGGGCACACGGCTTTACACAGAGAAATTCTCACACTGAGTGCTAATTTGTACATTGCTCATTTGCACATTGTACATAGTCTCATGTTCATACCATCTCTAAAATACCATTGTCCACTGTAGTCATCCAGTGAATTTTCAGTTTTCATTCTTCTTGTTTCATCTAGTTTAACTGCTTTAATTGTCCTAATTGCCCAATGTGTATTTATTAGTCTTAGTTTTAAGTATTAAGGTGTATTTATTACCTTTATTAGTATTGATGTGTATCTATTACTTTGGCATTCGTTTGGAGAGCAGAGTAAGAATTTCATTGCTCAGGAAATGTTGCATTTCTTAGCAGTGCACATGATAATAAAGCCTTTGAATCTTGAATCTTGAAAAGTGAGAGGTGAGGGGTAAGAAGTCAAAAAAATAGGGTATATGTTCAGAAAAAAGAGGTAGAACATGAGGTTACAAAACTGAAAGATAAGTTGAGGATATACAGTAGACAGAAAGTTGCAGCATTTATAATCAGCAAAACAAGACAGACGCATGTTGGATGTCTCTATCTCTACTGACAGCAGGAATTATGTGGGCCTGTTATAAAGCCCCAACTTAATAGAACATTTTCATCATTTGTGGCATGCTGTTGTTCCCACACGGGAGCTCAAGCAACCTGTGGAGAGCTAAGAAAACAGAGTGGAACCAGGCTGGTATGCACACAGATATTACTGTTTCAGCTGATGTACAGTCCTGTCGGACTGAAGAATGTGCAGAAGCGTACAAAGGAAAAGGGAAATTGTTTTTAAATAGCTGTTTTTAAATATGAGCTTGAATTAGACTGTTTCTGTAGGGGAATATAAATCAGAGAGTCAGAGCACTTATTGTACACACAGCACTTCAACAAAGTGAAAGAAATCTTGTGGGTTTTGCATCTTAGCTCCAAACATATCATTTGTAGGTTATAAGGGCAGGATTTATTGGTACCCTAAATCTGCTGGTTTCTGCTAATTGAAGATAGTCAGACTGCTGGTACTTTAAAAGTTGGTACAAGGCAAACTTTCTATCCAAAATGAATGTTTCAGCTATTTGACTTGCACCAATTTCTGCTGGAACATATACTGTACTTCCCAACAAATCAAATGTAAGATTATGCTTCTACTACTATCTCAGAGTATCCCTGGGGCTTATCTGCACCATTCTGTTTGAGTTTGCTGAGAGATTGCTTTCCTTTGGTGATTGTTGAGAGATTGTTTTGGACTGAGTCAAAACTTTGAGGAGACCGTGGTGACTGTGGAGATCACTGGAAGATCATTGCGAGATCTTGGTGACCTCCTTGGTCGCCCAAGAAATCCTCAATGATCCCACTGTGACTTCTCCTGATCTCTCAATGATCTCCCAAGGATCTTTCAAAGATGTCTATAGATCCTTGAAAGATCATGAAAGTTACCTAAAATTGAATTTTTGATCTTCCAAACAATTACACAGAAAGGGCTTTTTCCAGGTTTTGGGAGATCATTGAGAGATTGGGCCAATTCTTGATCTCTCAATGGTCACCCAATGATCTCTGTGCTGTAAGGGGCCCTTAACTGCTTAGCTCTTTCAGATCACAGGAGGGCCGGAGCCCATTCCAGCTTCTTTGAGAGAGAGGTGCCTTGGACAGATCGCCAGTTTATCACAGGCAAGGGAGTTCCTTTGAACAGAGTAAATTTAATGTTATTAGCATAATAACATTAACGCGCCAGTAAAGCGGCATGGAAAAATAAGCAGCGGTGCTGTGGTTTTGAGCAGGTTTTATTAATCATGTCGCCTTCACGGGATCCTCTCTCCGGTGCATAGTGGAGCAGCCCGGAGCGGGATCCCTAGGCTCTCAGAGAAAGAGAGGCGGACACAGTGTGTCCACCTGTTGCAGGATCAGAGTGAGAGAGTAAGAGAGAGAGATTGCGTTACAGAGTTGCACCTTAAATACTTGATCATAACAATACATCAAAAAGACATACCCCACAGTCTAGAATGATCAAAGGGACAACAGAACAGGCAGGAGGTATTTGCATTTGTAAGCCATACATCACAATGGGCAGATTAGCTAGACCTCGCTCTAAGTGCAAGACAAAGAGGCTAACAAGCACATCTACATATTGATCTGAGTCTCTAGGTCACAGTAAGGACAGGACGCCTGAGTACAAAGGATGAAAGGCATCGATTAACATCACATAGGTGAGACAGAGCTACCTGTAGACATTAATACACCAAAGCACATCTAAGATGCTCAGAAAAAGCACAGTAAGGACAAGCCATATGCACACTATACAGAATGGCGCATTACATCACAACACATGCATGTTTGCATCACAAATACATGAATGGCACATTGCTTCTCAGTAATGCAGCAGAAAAACAGAAAAGAGGGCTGAGTGTCCTTAGTCTGTTGTGGGGTTAAAACGAACCGCCACACGCTCCCCCCCAGAGGACGCGGCAGGGGGCCGCGACCTTGATAATCCATCTGTGTGAGCGAGCTGTGGGAGAAGCTCGCTGCAGGCGGAGGGGGAGGGAGGGGAGGGGTGGTAAGTGCCGGCAGGAGCTGTGAAATCGTCCTGAGCCGCGCAAAAATTGCTTGCTGCTCCGTGACGTCGAGGGGTTGTCCCGTTGCACGTGCGGAGATCACAAGAAGAAAAACTAGTCTCTGACTCCTCTCGTGGCCATGAAGAAAAGCAGGGGCGGCTGTAAGGTTAATGTTAAGGCTGCACGGTGGCGCAGTGGTTTAGCACTGTGGCAGCACAGTTTTACCCTTGGCCGGGGGATCGCGGGGATCATGAGGTCGTGGGTTCGATCCCGGCCCCCGACCAACAGTGAGCTGTGTGGAGTTTGCATGTTCTCCCCGTGTTGCGTGGGTTTACTCCGGGATTTCTCCGGTTTCCTCCCGCATACCAAAAACATGTAGGTTTAGGGCGCTCGCGCACGCAGCGACCAGCAGCCGGTGGCTTGTCACCAGACTGCAAACCAAATCTACCTACGGGTACAAATAAGTAACAAAAAAAAAAAAAATAAATAAATAAATAATCACACAACTGGAGAATGTTCAAGCAAATGAAAAAAATAACCACAACTTTGATCCCAGTAGACTCTCACTGCAAAAATATACAGTATGTTGGACCATAGAGAATCTTTCTTTCAGTTGATGTCACTTGCAAATTTGGGCAGAAACAAAGCAAAAACAAAACAAAGACATTCAATTTTATATAAGCACCACAGTGAGTATTTGAATAATCAGATCAATGACTACATGTAGCAAATCACGAAGAAGCTGTGCTATAATGATTTTATCTTTGCTTGCAAATGTTATATACAGTTGCAATCAAAATTATTCAACTCCCACTGCAAATTAGCTTTATTGGCAACATGTACAAACTAGCAGCTTTTTGCAATAAACAAATCAAAGAAGAACAATTTAACTAGCTCAACACAACTAATATTACAAGTGGTTTCTCCAAATTCAACACAAAATACACCTTTTAATGGCTACTGCAGTCTCAAAATTATTCAGCCCCTTCATGACAAACATCTTTAGTACTTAGTAGAGCACCCTGTTGCTATTATGACCCACCGCAAACATGATACATACCATATACACCAGCTTCTGGCAGCATTCCTGAGGAATCTTATTCCATTCCTCATGGGTAAAGACCTTCAGTTCAGTAATATTCTTAGGTTTGCCTGCTGCAACTGCCTTTTCAAATCCCACCAGAGATTTTCAGTGAAGTTCAAGTCAGACAAATGTGATGGCCACTCTAGTATCTTCCAGAACTTCTTCTGAAACCAAGCTTTGGTGGACTTTGAGGTAGTCTTGGGATCATTGTGCTGTTCAATTCAATTCAATTCAACTTTATTTATATAGCGCCATTTCACAACAACAGTCATCTCATAGCACTATCAACTGTAGGGGGGACCCCCACAGTTGCAGAAAGACCCCAGCAATCAAGCGATCCCCTGTGAGCAAGCACTTGGCGACGGTGGAGAGGAAAAACTCCCTTTTAACAGGAAGGAACCTCCAGCAGAACCAGGCTCAGGGAGGGGCAGTCATCTGCTGCGACTGGCTGGGGGGTGAGGGGATAGAGAAGAAGAAAAGAACAGACATGTAGAGAGCAAACAGTACGATGGGGACTCAATCTATGGGAGAGAACAAACAAATGTTAATGACCAGCAAAAAAAAAAAAAAAAATATTTCATAGAGAGTGAGGAAAGGAGTGAGGCCCAGTGCATTACTGGAGGTCCCCCGGCTGACTAAACCTATTAGCAGCATAACTAAGGGAGGGTTCAGAAACACATGATCCCTCCCTAATTGTAGGCTATATCAAAAAGGTAGGTTTTAGCCCTATTCTTAAAAACAGAGATCGAGTCTGACTCCCGAATCCAGATTGGCAGCTGATTCCACAGGAGAGGAGCTTGATAACTGAAGGCTCTGCCTCCCATTGTACTTTTGGAGATTCTAGGTATTACAAGTAATCCTGCATTTTGGGAGCGTAGTGCTCTGTTAGGATGATACGGTAGTATCAGATCTTTTAAATAAAAAGGAGCCTGATTGTTTAGAGCTTTGTAAGTAAGAAGAAGGATTTTAAACTTAATTCTAAACTCTATGGGAAGCCAATGAAGGGAGGCCAGAACCGGAGAGATATGATCTCTCTTTCTAGTACCTGTTAAAACTCTTGCTGCAGCATTTTGGATCAGCTGAAGACTTTTTAAAGATGTTTTAGGACAGCCTGATAATAAAGAATTACAATAATCTAATCTCGAGCTAACAAAAGCGTGGATCAGCTTCTCAGCATCACTCTGAGACAAGATGCTCCTAATCTTGGCAATATTACGCAAATGATAGAAGGCAGTCTTAGAAACAAATTTAATATGTGAATTGAAGGACAAATCCTGATCAAAAATAACTCCAAGGTTCCTCACAGAGCTATTAAGAGAAAGAGTAACTGCATCCAAACTGAAAGTTTGATTTGGAAAGGAATTTCTAAGGTTTTTTGGACCAACAAGAATGACTTCAGTCTTATCTGAATTTAATAGCAGGAAATTACAAGTCATCCAAGCTTTGATTTCCTTAAGACAGGCTTCTAACTTGGCTAATTGATTAGTATCATCTGGCTTCATTGACAGGTATAATTGTGTGTCATCTGCATAACAATGAAAATGTATACAGTGCTTTCTAATAATGTTGCCTAACGGAAGCATATATAAACTAAAAAGAGTAGGGCCTAGCACAGATCCCTGTGGAACTCCATGACTAAGCTTTGAGCTGAAAGAAAACTCATCATTTACATGAACAAACTGGAACCTATCAGATAAATAAGATCTAAACCACTGCAACGAAGTTCCATTAAGTCCAACATAGTGTTCTAATCTATCAAGTAGAATATTATGATCAATAGTATCAAAAGCTGCACTAAGATCTAAAAGGACAAGTACAGAAACTAGTCCATTATCAGATGCAATGAGGAGGTCGTTAGTGACCTTCGCTAAGGCTGTTTCAGTACTATGATGGATTCTAAACCCAGATTGAAACTCTTCAAGTAAACCATTTCCCTGCAGGTGGTCAAATAATTGCGTAACTTTCTAAGATTTTTGAAATGAAAGGGAGATTAGAGATTGGTCTATAGTTAGCTAAAGCTCCTGGATCTAGCGTTGGCTTTTTGAGTAAGGGTTTAATTACAGCCATTTTAAAAGCCTGCGGTACATGGCCTAAAGTCAATGAAGAATTGATTATATGAAGAATAAAGCTCCCAATAAGTGGGAAGACTTCTTTAAATAACCTGGTAGGAATAGGGTCTAAAAGACAAGTTGAAGGTTTGGATGAGGAAACTATTTTGTCTAACTCACAAAGGTCGATTGGAGTAAACTCATCAAGACAGACATCAATAGAAGGAGTTGTAGTAGTTACAGTATTTAAGTTAACTGTGGGAAGAATCTGATTGATTTTATCTCTGATGGATGAAATTTTATTATTGAAAAAGTTCATAAAGTCCTGACTAGTAAGCTCTAAGGGGATGCTAGGATTGACAGAGTCCTGACTCTTTGTCAACCTGGCTACAGTACTGAAAAGAAACCTGGGATTATTCTTGTTCTCTTCTATTAATGCAGAGTAATAACTCGTTCTAGCTTTTCTAAGAGATTTTTTATAAATTAAAAGATGATTTCTCCAAGCTAAATAGATTTCATCTAAATTAGTAGAGCGCCATTTTCTTTCTAATTGACGAGTCTTCTGTTTTAAGCTACGAGTTTCTGTGTTGAACCAAGGAGTTAAAAATCTCTGATTAGACTTTTTCTTTTTTAAGGGGGCCACCAAGTCTAGAGCCTGATGCAGAGAAGCTGGAACACTATCCACCATGTTATCAATTACAGAAGGAGCAAGCTGTCTATAGCTTATTTCCGTTGTGTTGACACATGGCATAGAGCAGGGGTGTCAAACTCATTCCATTCTGGGCCAAGATCCTGCAGGTTTTACCTCCACCCAGTGTCTTCCACAGGTGATTTAACTGAATTTCTTCCCACTGATTGCTGATTAGCAAAAACACACGCTGAAGATGATGGTTGGAAGTAAAATATGCAGGGTCTTGGCCCAGAATGGATCGAGTTTGACATCCCTGGCATAGAGGAAACAATCTGCATAAATTTGGAAACAGCATCATCTGAGAGGCATCTACTGTGATAATATTTTTCTTTAGGAGCCAAATAGTCAGAAATAGTAAAATCAAAGGTTAACAGACAATGGTCTGAGAGTACAGGGTTATGAGGAGACACTACAAGATTTTCTATTTCTATGCCATATGTCAGAACAAGGTCCAATGTATGGTGGAGGTAATGAGTAGAATTTCCTACTTTCTGAGAAAACCCAATCGAGTCTAATATTGAATTAAAAGCCACATTAAGGCAGTCACTATCTACATCCACATGTATATTAAAGTCCCCTACTATAATTATTCTATCAGATTTCAGCACTAAATCAGCTAAGAAATCAGCAAATTCGGATAAAAATTCTGAATAGGTTGATGGGGGACGATAAACTATGGCAAATAAAATTGGGTTTAACCTGAAAGTGCTAAAGTGCCCAACACTGAGGACCAGGCCCTCAAAGGAATTATAACATGTTTTTTGCTTTACATTAACTAGTAATTTGGAATGGTAAATTGTTGCTACTCCTCCTCCACGACCAGAACTTCTGGGATTTTGAAAGTTTAAATAACCAGAGGGAGTTGATTCATTTAAACCAACATAATCCTCTTGTCCTAACCAAGTCTCTGTAAGGGAAATTAAATCAATCTGATGATCAATTAACAGATCATGGACTAACAGAGACTTGGGAGTTAGAGACCTAATATTTAATAAACCACATTTAATTTTTAAATTATGAGGAGGAACAGAGGCCAAATCATTCAATTTAGAGGCTTTATGTTTAATTTGAGTTTTACCAATATTTTGCTTTATCACTTTGGGATGCTTATACATTATATTTTTATTTACTTTGGAGGGAGCAGACAACGATTCTCTGATGGGGAAGACAGGGGCTAAGCTGAGGGGTAGCGGATGAAGAGGAGCTGCAGAAAGGCGTGTAAGACTGTGACTCTGCTTCCTGGTCCCAACTCTGAGTAGTCAGGGTTTTGGAAATTTGGATAAAAAAGATGCCAGATTGTTAGATAAATGAGAAGCACCATCCAAAGTGGGATGAATGCTGTCTCGTCTCATAAGACCAGGTTTTCCCCAAAAAGAGCTCCAATTGTCAATGTAGCCCACGTCATTTTTAGGACACCACACAGACAGCCAGCGGTTCAAGGATGACGAGCGACTAAACATGTCATCACTGGTCAGATTGGGGAGGGGCCCAGAGAATACTACAGTGGCAGACATCGTTTTTGCAAAGTTACACACCGATTCTATATTAAGTTTCGTGACTTCCGACTGCCGGAGACGGATGTCATTAATGCCGGTGTGAATAACAATTGTGGAATATTTAGAGTTACTTTTAGCCAGCATTTTCAAATTTGACTCGATGTCGCCTGCTCTGGCCCCAGGAATGCATGTGACTATGGCCGCTGGAGTCTCTAGGTTCACGTTTCTGACTACAGAGTCGCCAATGATCAGAGTTTTTTCCTCAGCGGGTGTGTCGCTGAGCGGGGAAAAACGATTAGAAATGTGAACAGGTTGGTGGTGAACCGGGGCTTTGCGACTAGGCTTCCTTCTCACCGTCACCCACCCAGTCTCCTCGCTGCTGAGGAGAGCCGGGGAACCGCTGACAGTGGGACCTAAGCTAGCTAGCTCCGCTGCAGCTAATGGCGTCCGTCGAGATTAACTGGCGCAGACGGTGTTTCAATGCAGCGGAGCCGGGATTCCAAATCAGACAACCTCGCCTCGAGCACCTCAAAAAGACAACATTTATTACATTTACCGTTATCACTAAAAGAGGCAGAGGTGTAGCTAAACATCTGACAGAGAGAGCACACCAGAGGAGGAGAGGAAAGAGAGGTAGTAGCCATAGCTAGTGGCTAGCTAGTGGCTGGAGAGCTGGAGAGCAAACCACACAGGCAGACAGCAAAACAGGAAGTGACGATACGTTACCACAAGGAAGTGACGATCAGTGTTCTGGTGTTAACACTGGAGTCCAATGTTGGAAAGTTGGAAAGTCCAATGGCACCCAAGCTTCAGCTTCCTCAAAGATGGCATGACATTTTGTCCCAGGATTTCCTGATACTTGATTGAATCCATCTTGCTCACCACATGCTGCAGGTTTCCAGTTCCAGTGGTAGGAAACCAACCTCAGAGCATCACTGAGCCACCACCATGCTTCACTGCAGGCAGGGTGTTCTTTTCACCATATGCTTCATTCTTCCTTCTCCAGACATACTGTTGATCCATAGGCTCGAAATGTTTTAGTTTTGTTTCATTGCTACGCAGAACAGAATCCCAAAACCTCTTTGGCTTATTTATATAGTTTTGAGCAAATTGGAGCTGATTTCTCTTGTGCTTCTGGGTCAGTAGTGGTGTACGTCTTGGAGTTTGGGCATGAAGCCCTTTAGTGTTAAGTGTGTGCCTTGCTGTGGAAACTGAAACCTCAGAGCCTGCTGTCACCAAGTCTTGCTGCAGGTCCTTTGCAGTCAGTCGAGGGTTTTTGTCCAGCTGCCTCCTCAGGATTCTTGTGGCAGCCACTGATAGCTTCCCCTTTCTGCCATGTCCAGGTAGTGTAGCCACTGTTCCTTTAACTTTAAACTTGCAAACTATGCTTCCAGCTGTATCTCTAGGAACATTCACTGCCTTTGCTCTCTTTTTGTATCCTTTTCCTTGTTTATGCAAGGCAATGATCTCTTCTCTGAATTTTTTGAACAGTTCTCTTGATGTATTCATATTTCTAACATTCAATCAGACGTCATCGCCAACAGGTAAAGGTAACTTTATTGTCATTCAATCCAATCATGTACAGTAGAACGAAATTACGCTTCTCTTATCTATAATGTTAATCACATCTAGAAAAAGAGGGGTTACTGCCATGCCACCACAAATTTCCCTGAGCCATTCCATTATTGCTGAGCACCAAGCTGGACAGCAGGAAGTTTCGCTTTTATATGGTCTTTGGCATGACTCAGCCGGGATTTGAACCCCGGCCTCCCAGGTGTGGGGCAGATGCTTTACCAAATGAGTCACCTCTCCGGTCCAACTGAGCCACACTCTGGTATGAGTGGTGGCTGGTGACAGACCAGGTATGTTGAGGTGTTCTATCTGAAGCAAACCTGATGTAACTAATGAAGCCCTTAATTGGTTGCATCAGATGTGCTTGAGACCACACCTGATTTACAAATGTGTGCTCTTATGAGGTATTCTATTCAAGAGGTTGATTAATTTTGAGACTGGAGTAGTCACTGAAAGTAGGATTTGTTTAATTTGGATAGAATTCTTGTAATATTAGTTTTATTTAACAATTTAAACTGTTGTTGTGTATTTTTTTTTTTATTGCAAACACCTGAAGAATTTCAAATTTTACCAGAAACCTAAAATGCAGTGGGTGGTTGAATGATTTTGATTGCACCTGTACTGAAACAGAAAGGAGAGAACATCAGCCAGCGCAGCTAGTATAAGCATCACATTTGATATTCACAGGGAACTTCAAGCACTTTGTAACAATGTTGTGGCCCTTATTTGTAAAACATAATGAGCTTGGGACTAGTATGTCCAAAATAGTCCACTTCCAGCCGAAAAGATTGCCTGAAGCAGCCAAAGTGGGCTGTAGCTGTAACTTGTATACCTGAAATTTATCATGGGAAGTGGGAATAATTGACATGTTAAAAAAATGCAAGCTGATTTTCTGCACTGCTGCACATGTATGCATCACAGCAGTGTGAAGCAGCCTTAACTTATCAAGAAGAACCACAGTGTGACACAAATCCCCCATTTCCATCAAAAAAGAACCAGTGCCAGTTCAGTTCTGGTGCTTGTGCTTAACCCCTTGCACTCCGGTCAATTTTCCTAAAAACGCCAAAAAAAGTGTGCCCAAAGTAAATCGAAAGCTGTTCTTCAACCCTTTGCAGCATCTTCATGGGGTTGGTCTCATTTAAAAGAAAACACTTTGAATTTTTTGGCAAAAAAACATGATCTCTCTAAGTGCTCCGGCCACTGAGTTACAGTCATCTAAACATAGTGAACTTGAAGAAAATAAATTTGGCCTGGGTGTTTTTTTGGATACAAATGCTTGCAAATAACACACAGCTTCAGATCCGGGCTGGAAAATGCAACAGAAATGTAGAACCAAGTGTTATCCAGCTGAGGTCCAAATTTTGTAACAATACCACAAAAAATGAATATATTACACAGCTTTGTTCTCAGGCTGTTCCCAGGCGTTTTGGAACTGTGCCAAATTGTGCCAAATGGCACAGTTTGGAAAAACGTCTGTAACTTTTGAATGATTCAACATAGAAGCTTCATCTTGGGCTCAAATGAAAGGTCACATTTAGGGCTGTGTCTGTGTGTGTGGGGTTTGTCCACCCCCCCCCCCCTCCCGCTACAGAGGACGGAGATCCGCCCTCGCTACATGACGGATTACACTCGGATAAGGCATGTTTCCACAGCACCGCTGTCACTGCGGCTCCCCCCCCCCCCCCGCGACAGAATCATAGCGGCGGGGGGGGCAGGGCGTTCATGGTCCGGAGGCGGCGAACGAACCGTGTAACGCGGCGCACGCACTTCGGACATCGTGCGCCGCACAGTTGTAATTTACCGATCGGTCAAAAGTCATTTTTGATTACAATTTTCAGGGATAAATAATGATTTAGCTTATAACACCTTACCTCTTCACAGCCACATTATCCTGGCGAACTTCTCTTCCCCATTGTCAGATGAACGCGACGCTGGTCCGCTCGTGGATCCCGGTCAAAACATAATTCCATTAGTGCGGTTTTGGCGAATGATTTACGACCTTTGTCGTCGGCCTCCGTCGGTCTATGATGACGGAAGAGAATCCTAAACGTCTATTCTGCTGGAATGAGTGCAGGTTGCACTTGTAGGTGGTCTCCGTGCTGCTGGGTCTGTAGCAGGTTCTTCCAGCGTCCTTTTTTTCATCTGTTGCAGCAGTAATGTCTCTCTTCACCCACCCCGAACTTCTGTGCTTCAATTGGCTCCTGCATTCACAGTAGGCGGGTCCTCCTTCCTAGGTTTTCATTCATCGGTTCTTCAAGGTTTCAGAAACCCAAATCAAGGCTCTTATTAGTCGAATGAGAGGTCAATCAGATGAACTAATCTGTTCGCGGCTGTGTCTGCAGCTTTTATTTTCAGTGCGCGCTTGGACGCCATACACCACCTACATCACAATCTCCATCAGGATCTCCATCATGCGTCCGAGAGCGCACGCGCCCTCGTGCGCCCTAGGACGCAGAGACTTGCCCGCCCGGAGCGCAAGAGGTTAACCAGTTCAACTGTAGTGCCTCATAAGAACCAGTTGGTTTTCCACCGACATGGAGCTAGTCGGGGATTACGTCAGGGCTTCGTCATTACGTAGTGTGAAGCATCTTTATGCAACCCCACAGAACACCACAGAAGAAGTAAAAAGAGGAGAAGAAGAAGCAGCGCTAACTTGTCAACATGGAGGAGTTTGTTGTCTCTTTGGGAGTGCTACTGTTATTATTCCAAACCTGTATTACCATCCAAAAAGAGTTTTATTCTTAATCGCAGAGAACGACGGCTACATTTAAGGAAACTGGTAATTATCAACATTTCAGTTATCAGCCTTTGTTAGCTCAAGTCTGTAGCTCAACTAGCTAGCACTGACTACACTTTTAAATGTTATATTTATATCAGTTCTGTAATAGGTGGTGTTACGGTGCATAATGAGACGGAAGTCGCCTGTTATGTCATGCCAAAAAGTGATCAGTTGCCAAAAAATGATCGCCAGGCCCCATATTGTTGTTATGGGGTTATATTAGCCGTAAAATATATATTTCAACAGGTAAACAGTACTTGGTTAGGTATAATAACATATGTAACACTTATGATGCATTTTGAACCCAAAACAAACTTGATCTAGGATTAAAAGCAATTAAAATAATGCAGTCACAAGGTTACATGGAAAAATGCATAGCTTTACTTGATATATACATGTAGATACTGTATAAATATATATTCTGTGTACCTCCAAAACAATGAGGTTTTTGCACATACTGTAAATATTACAATCAATTGCAATGTGATAAATTCTATACGTTGTTATCCAAACTGCAACGCTTTGGCCAACATTATAATTTTTCAGATGTGATAAAACCTCAAAGCATTTAGACACATTGTAGGTGGACTGAGACCAGGTAGTACACCTTTAACAAGCGGGTGCTCCTGGCTTCTGCAGACAGTGGTCACTTTTTGGCACAACACCAGATTTCACCACCCAGCCAACCCCATGCAGAAGTGGCTAATGAAACCCTTTTCAGACACAGGCAGACCTGCCCCTGAACAACGTAACTACAACTACCGGATGAGCCGTGCACGTTCAGTTGTGGAAATTGCTTTCAGTGGCTTGAAAGGATGGTGGAGGTCCCTTCTGACAAGGAATGACTGCAAACTGGAGCTGAGCAAGAAAATGGTGCTCACCTTCTGCGTACTTGATAACATTTGTGAGGAACACGGTGACAACTTTGGACTCCCAGAAAACACATGATTACAGTCAGCCTCCAGTTCAGCCACTACCTGACCATGCCAGTGTAGAAGGGAATGACATTAAGACAGCTTTAATGGAGTACTTTTAACAGTGGGGAGCAATAACCTGTTTAGTGCCTGCCATCAATATCATCATCATCATAGCAGTCTTGCTCCAGGTCAGGTCCTACGAGATCTGCACTCCAAGGAACTTGATGTTCTCCACTCTCTCCACCGAACAGCTGCTGATGCAGAGAGGGGCGTGTTCAGGCCATGACTGCCGGAAGTTGATAATCATCTCCTTCGTTTTGTCCACGTCGAGCACCAGATTGTTCTCCCTGCACCAGCCCTCCAGGTCTCTAACTTCTTCCCTGTACATTGATTCCTCATCCCTCTGAATAAGTCCCATCACTGTGGTGTCATCCGCAAATTTAATAATCTGGTTCCCCTCATGTCTGGACACACAGTCATGTGTTAAAAGTGTAAACAACAGTGGACTGAGTACACAGCCTTGAGGGGATCCAGTGCTCAGCGTGATGGAGTTGGAGATGTTGTTTCCAACCCGGACAGACTGAGGTCTCTCGGTCAGGAAATCCAGGATCCAGAGACATGTGGCGGTGTTCAGACCGAGAAGAAGTAATTTCTCCATCAGTCTCTGGGGAATAATGGTGTTAAATGCTGAACTGACATCAGTGTACAGGAGTCTGGCATAGGTGTCTTTCTGATCCAGGTGGGTAATGACAGAGTGCAGGGTGGTGACTATAGCGTCCTCTGTGGAGCGATTTGAACGATATGTGAACTGGAGCGGGTCATGTGATGCAGGGAGGCAGGCAGTGATGTGTGGTTTAACAAGCCATTCAAAACACTTCATCACAATTGGTGTCAGTGTGACAGGACGATAGTCATTCAGACAGGACACAACCGCTTTCTTTGCCACCGGTATTATGATAGAGGTCTTAAAAGCATCTGGGGACGATGGCCTGACTCAGGGAAATGTTATATATATCAGTCAGGACATCCGCCAACTCACTCGCGCAGACTCGGAGCACACATCCCAGGATGTTGTCCAGACCTGCAGCTTTACGTGGGTTAACCCTGATTAGGGTCCTCTGTGTGTCCGCTGCGTTGATGGTGATAGCTGGCCCCACAGATGGTGAAGATGGGCCATCCCTCCGTCTGATTGTCGGGTTTGATGCTTCAAAATGTGCAAAGAAATTATTGAGCTGTCTGGAAGCAAAGCGTCATCATCATCGACCCCCTGCCTAGACTTATAATCCGTCAACGCCCGTACTCCCTGCCACATCCGTTTGGTGTTCCCTGTGTCACAGAAATGTCCCTGGATTTTCTCCACATAGGCGCGTTTCGCCGTCTTAACTCCCTTTGCGAGCACAGACCTGGCTGAGCGGAGGGCAGTCCTGTCCTTCGCTCTGAAGGCTGCATCTCTGGCTGTGAGCAGCGAGCGCCCCTCTGCCGTCATCCAGGGTTTATAGTTGCCCCGTGCAGTGAAGGTCTTCAATATAGTGACATCCTCTGTGCACTTCGCGATGTAGCTGGTGACCATTTCAGCGTACTCCTCCACATCAATCCTGTCTCCCTGAGAGGCTGCTATTTTGAAAACCTCCCAGTCTGTATGCAGACTGGGAAATCTAAATGTATCTTCATTTAAAAACTGTGTTTTCTATATTTTTTTTTTTTTTAGTGTTATAAATGTAACATACAAAAAAATGAGAAATCAAGAAGGGGGCAAACACTTTTTCACACCACTGTATATATTTTATCGGCACATTTACAGGGTTGTTGAAGGTGTACGCCTTATGTACTTGTATGTACAGTCCCATCAGTCCAACAAGGGTACTGATACTGTCCTTCATCTTCTGGATGCTTTGCAGCAAAGCGAAGGTCAGCTGCTCCTCCCTTCTGCTCTGCTCCTGCTGTCTCTCATCTGGCCTCTCCAGGTAGTCAAGAAGGAGGTCCATGTTTGTGTCCCACTTCTGTTTCCCTGTTTTAAAGTACAAAATTAAGAAGCAATAGAAAATAACCACACTGAAAAACGCAGGAATCGACAGTCCAAGACTGATTGTGTCTATTCAGCATCCATTTACTGTTAGTGTCATCACAAGATTCAATTCAAGTGTATAATTAATTTAATTCACTCCCTCCTTTGTGTGAATGGGTCATGATCTGAACATACTGTATATCACCTAATCTGGTTTGATGAGAAGAGGAGGAAAAGCAGGAGGAGGACAAGCTTGGTGCTGGTGAAGGTGAGCTGGACACCACAGGTCTGGGGGGTTCTCCCTCACCATCCAGCTGTGATAAATCTGTCAATACAAAAAAGTGTTTTAGTTTGTGCAGTGTCCAACTTAAGCCTTCCATTAAGAAATGTGCAGACACAGAAGGCAATTTTATTCAATATCAGTATTACCAAAGCTTACATGTCTGATTGTAGAGTAGAAGAATAGGAATAGAATAGGCTTTATTGTCATTGTACAGTTGTACAGTACAATGACATTGTTGGTGCTCCATCAGGCTACTGCGCAATAAAGTAAGAGAAGGATTAGATAACACACGGTTACAGAACACACGATTAAACACACGAGTGAAAAATTAAAAATGGCCCATGATTATAGAAATATTACCAAAATAGTAAAAATGACAACGTTACAAGCATCTTTGGGAGAAAAATCATCCATATACACAACGCAAGGCACCCATTCATACACAGTATCGATACCACAAAAGCAGCATATTTTGCACTGGGTATCTTTATAAAAAAAACTATTCTGTAAGACACTAAGAT
The DNA here is from genome assembly GCA_020510985.1 of Pholidichthys leucotaenia. NCBI lineage: Eukaryota > Metazoa > Chordata > Actinopteri > Cichliformes > Pholidichthyidae > Pholidichthys > Pholidichthys leucotaenia. The sequence continues at coordinate 324,907,203 of CM035840.1, read as the reverse complement.
TTTTGTTCTTGTTTTCTCAAACGAGCATTTCAAGATATATGGTGACGTCACTAACGTCATTTGAGACAACAATAAACAGTATTGATAAAAAACAGCGTTATTTTGCACTGGATAGCTAACAAAGTATTCTGTAAGACGCTAAGATTTTTGTTCTAGTTTTCTCAAACAAGTATTTCTTTATGGCGAGGAGAAACGTTTGGTCATGGTAAAAGCACTGTTAGCTTGTTAGCATAGCTAACTGAAAATACTATAGGCACAAGAGTGAGCAAAAAATATCCACACTTTGGTCGCTGCATATCAGTACAAGCAGATATATATATATATATATATATATATATATATATATATGTGTGTGTGTGTGTGTGTGTGTGTGTGTGTGTGTGTGTGTTAACTTTTGGCATTTTAAAGACAATACACTTACCAGTAGCGTTTTGTACTTCTGCTCATGTCCATAGAACCAGGGACAGAGCCAGGAAATGTATCTCCTCTTTGCTCCAGATCTGTCTGGTTTTGGAATCCATCATGTTTGCTCTGTTGTTTGGAATGCAACATGGCGGTCAGTAATGTTTTGAAGTTGGTCAGTTAACCACGCCCACGGCAGTAGACGTTAACAATGTCAACTGGTTCACAGCTCTGGCCCAGGTAGGAGTTCGGGCCAGGTTAACACCACTTTTCAGAGCCTGGAACTAGTGCTTAGCCAGTCAAAAACCAAAGAACTGGTGCTAAGTCAGGGTGTGACTCCAGTTAAGCACTGGAACCATCTTGGTGGAAAAGGCCAGAAAGAGTAACTAAGGCTAGTGAATATGCAGCAACTCTATTTGGAAAACAGGTGTTTAATCGAGGCTTTGGTGGCATAGTATTTCCAGTATATCGTTACACACACAAAAACAAACAAATCATGCCAACGTCAGTCAACAGTCAGTGGTTCACTTGCAACTGTGAAATTTTGGCCAAATCTGACATTTAATGAGCTCAACCCAGATCTATCTCTTTTTAATGGGGGGGTGGTGAGGATCAGCCATGTGGACACCACAGTTTCAGAAAATCTAATGAAATCTCCCCACAGACATCAACAGCAACAAATACCAAGAAAAGCTGTTAGTGAACAGAGAGAGGGAGACATGCTGACAATTTTATGCTTTTAGTGACCACAAGCTCAGACAAGTTGAAAAGAAAATACGGCGAAAACTGTGATATCAGATGTGGTGGCTCTCAGTGGGGGTTTCTGGGTCATTAAGTTGACAATGTTGACAGAAAAAGAACTGGCCGCTGTGTGGCTCATAGGCTACTGAGGAAATCCACGGGTACATGTGAAATAAGTGATAATTTAATAGTCCCATTTTGCAAAATGACTATATCATGCAAAGCCCAAATGTTTGACATTTCTTTCACCCTTCTCAAAAAGTTGAAAGAAATAATGATGTTTTTTTGTTGTTTGTTTGTTTAATGTGCTTCCTATATATTCAGTACTAAGTGAAAGTAGTTATGTCTTGGCATCAAAGCTGCAGTGATTCGGCACCAATGTGCGGCTGAGGACTGGAGACATCACCACGCTGAAACATGTTCATGATACTGCATGACCTCGTGTGTAATCTTAAGTTAAGTTAATGCCTTCCACAGCATGTGGGACATGAAAAAAGGTTATAATTACCTCCGCCAAAGGGGGAGGTTATGTGATCATCGGCGTTGGTTTGTCTGTTTGTTTGTCTGTTTGTCTGTCTGTTTGTTTGTCTGTTAGCAAGATAACTCAAGAAGTTATGGATGGATTTTCATGAAATTTTCACAGATTGGCAGAAATGGGGTATCCTACAGATGATTAGACTTTGGTGGTGATCCCGATCACCGTCCACAAGAAAACCGCCATTACGCAAAATGCCATTTTCGTGAATAACTACTGAACCACTAATCCTATCATTGTCAATCTAATTGCTAGTCATATGTTTTCAGGGCCAAGGAATCTGAAAACGTACACACAAACACTGTATGGGGGGAACTGTAGCCGCCATTACCGAAAAGGTCATTTTCAAGAATAACTACTGAAACACTAATCCTATCATTGTCAATCCAATTGCTAGTCATATGTTTTCATGGTCAAGGAATCTGAAAACGTACACACAAACACTGTATGGGGGGAACTGTAGCGCTAAACCGCCATTACGCAAAAGGCCATTTTCGTGAATAACTACTGAACCACTAATCTTATCATTGTCAATCCAATTGCTTGTCATATGTTTTCATGGTCAAGGAATCTGAAAACGTACACACAAACACTGTATGGGAGGAACTGCGGCCGCCATTACGGAAAATGCCATTTTCGTCAATAACTACTGAACCACTGCTTCTCATATGTTTTCATGATAAAGGAATCTCAACACTGTATGGGCGGAACTGTGGCGCTTGGCGGAGGTCTGCGCTCTCCGAGTGCTTTTCTAGTTTGTTCCTTCATCCATTTATTTTCCTCCTCTAAGAAAAATTGTTCCTCCCAAATGTAACCAGTTAACTGTTCCCGAGCATGTCAGTGAGCAAACTATAGAATAGAGCAGGCTTATTGTCATTTCACACATGTATAACGAAATTAGATGCTATCCGGTGCACAATTGATTGCTTATATATGTACATACCTGTCCTCCTCTTGAGACTCTTTTTCTGGATCACGTGACTCACACCATCTTGCTGGCTGCTAGTTAGCTTAATAGCTAAACAGAGGAATTCCAGGACAAAGCCACAGCTATGTTATCACCACACAGATATTATGAGTGGCTGATCGGACTGATAAATCCAACTTCAGCTCAACTGATAAAAATAGACAAGCTGACAAAGCCAGAAGTTAGCAGCTAACTGTGATTTAGCTTTGGCCGGTTTACTTGCTAGTTTCCGCACACTCCGCTCCATCAGACTCTTTATTTCAAACAAGATAAAGAGTCTGTCACCACACAGGTATTTCAGTTAGCTTATCGGGATGCTAAATCCAACTTCAGCCTGTCCATTTTATTAGACATGGAGCATCCAGGTCTCATTATAATCTGCACTTATTGTAAGAAGTCAGCAGTAATTATTATGATTTCAAAATTATTAGAACACCTATGAAGCAGAGTGATCCATATCCTGGGAAATGGCCGAGTGTGGTTGTCAGGAAATATAGCAGTGGGCCTGCCAATCACAACTGATCATAATCAGTTGTAATTAATTTATTTATTTTGTGTACTTTATTGATCACCAGAGGGGAAATTCAGGGCATCCACCTTGATGGATGAAGCAGCCACGGTACGGCGCTATCCCTTCACCATTCACACACACATTCACACCTAGGGCCACTTTAGAGTCTCCAGTTAACCTAACTGGCATGTTGATTGTGATCAATCACATTAGCTTAATTTGTGTGATTATTTTGTCATTGCTTTAGGGGTTTGAGGCCCTGACCCTTTGCCAAAGTGTCCTTTGGAGTGGCCATTTAAATTTTCAACATTCAGGTAGAGAGAGCGGGGGAAGGTAACCCACGCCTTTGATTCAAGTTAAGATTTATGATGTCAGCCTTGGCTTTTATGATTATTGTCCAAAATGTTGAATATTTTTAGGTCTGTCTGAATTTATTTTGTAACCAACATTTAAGAGGTTTTGACCATGGGGTGGGGGGTGGGGACCATAAAAATATCATGCTACAACCGAAGCGACTGTGTCTTTGGTCATTTTAATGAATTTTATTGAATTAACCAATTATTCATAATTTTATTTCTGAAACTCAGAGGTAAACTCATTGTTTTGTTCTGGCTCTGCAAATTAATGTTCAAACAGCTTTCAAATTTAAAGGGGTAAAGTAGCAAATTTACCAAAAAAAAAAAAAAATAAGAGAAAAACCTCTCAAACTGTCAAGACTAAAATCACATTTCAAGTAGCTTTTTAAGACGATGCTTTCTTACTCTTTCTCAGCTAATGGCTGCCTCATCCACTCATGTGGATGCCCTGTAATTTCCCCATTGTGGGACTAATAAAGGAATCTAAATCTAATTATTTGGGTCACTACTACTATACTTGAGCAAAAGTATCATAAGGTAACACAACTTTTACTTGGCTACAGTTTCTGACTACCTCAGTCTGATTATATAATTTAAGTGCATGCATGCATGCATGCGTGTTTAAATGAGTATGACCAAGGAGGCTCCAACTTCTCAGAGAAATAAAACCTCCTTGGTCCCACTATTCATGTGTGGTTTTCTGGGCCGAGCACTTTCCTGCTCTGACAGTTTCACAACATCTGACTGGTCTCCACAGACAGCGACTGAGCTCCTCTGTTTGTGGGTTGCCAGGTCAGATGGGTGGATATTGTGTGTGGTCCTTTGGCAGTGTCTGCGGGTTGCGTTTTAATGGGCGAACTGACAACTGTGAAATGTTTTTTTTTTTTCCTCTGGAGAAGCACCATATTGGCATGTATGAGAGGATGCTGTCTGTTTATAATTATGTTCTAATGAAGCATGTTTTGATGAACTGAATTGGGTGTTTTGATGGCAAACGCATTATCAAGCTTTTAATATTAAGTTAAGGTGGACAGTTTTTTTACACAAAGTCAGATAGACCTTGTTATTCTTGGGTGACATGTACAAGCAGTTTTCATTGCAATCATAGTTTGCTGAATATATTGTTAACAAATCTAGTTCCATGTGCCCCCTTTTTTAAAAATTTGAGCCCCTGCCCTACAAACGGTCTCTGCACAGCCCTGTTACTGTATAAAACTTTGTTGGCTAAACTACTTGCTTCACTTACTGGCTTCAGCTTCAAGGCAAGCTGAAGATGCACACAAATGTCCCCCTAAAACCTCATTCACTCCATAGAGTCACAGAGTCTGAGCGTTTTGGACCCAGTGACATCTGTTGCCATGGAAACGATTTAACCTAATCAGCAGCTCACTACGAGTTACCTCCTTGACCGGTGGCTGCTAGCTGCATTTTGTTTGACATTTTAAATGTTGGGAATGAAGCAGCAGCGCAAATAAACGTGATAAATATTCATAAAATCACAGAAGTATCTATTATTTGTTCTTGGTGATTAAGTGAAATGTTAAGTGTGGATGATGGGATGGTGCCTTTTTTAAAAACTTTATTTCCGAATACACAGCAATAAAAATGTGATCAGATGAAAGCACAGCCACAACAGTTACTGTAACTGATTAAAAAGGGAAGAATATTCAATTGTAAAAATGAACTATGAGCATTTTGATTTGGGTGTTTACGAAAACTTGCCTGCTCTCTTGTTCTCAGCTTAATGGATGTGAATCTATGTTTGTTTTCATTTATAAAAACAGCTTTAATTTAAAGAGAAACTTTGTTTTTTCTCATTTTCTCCTGTTACAGAAATGAATATTCAATTCTGACAGTGCCAAACTGTTACATAAAGCGGTCAGTACATGTTAAACTATCCCTATGAGCAGAAAGCACAACCTCTTTGGAGTATTTTATTGTTTTGCCTGTTAGCTCATATATATATTGATGAAGCTGAAAATTCCCAACATGGTATTTTTAAGCATACGGCTCATGCTTTAAGCACATCAGCCTCATCACAGATATCAGGGGAAGCAAAATAAAACAGCTTGTTTCAGACTGTAGATGCTCTAAGGCTGTGTTTTTCAACCTTTTTTGAGCCACAGCGTGTTTTACATTGAACAAATCCCATGGCACGCCACCAACCAAAGATGTTATAAAATGACACACTGTAGCCTATTACAGCAAACTGTATGTAATGACAATTTAGTCTTTTGATTTGTTTATATTTACTCATCTATCTTGGCACCACCACATCTCACAGGTGGCTATGCTTTGCACGTCTGCTTGAGCATGAGACTTGTGCGATGCAAACTTCATCATCCTCTCCAGTCCATGAGGCTACATTGGGGTCCATCCACAGCTGTTGAAATTTTGTGACTGCACTGACTGTGCATGACCAAAGATCCATCCTCCCTTTGAAAAGGTGGCACCACCAACACAGCGTACAAAGACGAAGAAGACGACATTCTTGTTCAGTGGTTGCATGCTACACTTTCTCCTCTTTATTTTTTTAGCTTCTTCTTCTGCCAAAAGTAGTAAACACAGGAGCTCCTCTTCTCACCTACAGACAGTCTATCATTGCTAAACTGTGCCTGTGAACAAACAAAACATTTGCACTGCCTTTTGGGCTGGGTTGAAACTCTGGATTATGGTTATGCACATGCATCAAACGCTCGGTCGAACAGTCGACGCAAATGAAGCATACAGATGCGTGCATGCCGTCCTTGTTCAAAGCATAGGCGCATCGCAGATGTGCAAAGAACCTCTGTAAAAAACCATGAAGACGAAAAAGAACATCATCATTATTGCTTTCATACTGTCACCAACTGACATGGAAGAGCCGCTGCATTGCAAGCACAGATGTGAAACAGCAGCATATTTACAACAACTAAATAATCATTTCTTTGACAAATTAGGTCCAGAAATAAGACCTTCATCAGAGCACTTATGTGAAGGTCCTGTAAACCAAAACCTTAGTAAAAGTGAATGTTAGACTGAATAAGTGTGAGGATATCTTTACTTGGGCTCTAACTTTATTGATTATCCAGCACCTTACCAAGTTTTGAGCTGGGTGAGCAGCACCTTTCCTCTACTATTTTGGACCAGTTAAGTAAAATTAGGCAATTTCCCACGGTACACCTAATGATTTCTCAGCACAGTTGTTGAAAATCAAGGGACTCAGGTTTATGGTCAGCTATAATAGATGAGCACAAATTTGCACTCGGAATAGTAATAATAATAATAATGCATCAGATTTACAGTGGTGTGAAAAAGTGTTTGCCCCCTTCCTGATTTCTCATTTTTTGTATGTTTGTCACACTTAAATGTTTCAGATCAGCAAACAAATTTAAATATGAGACAAAGATAACACAAGTAAACACAAAATGCAGTTTTTAAATGAAGGTGTTTATTATAAAGGGTAAAAAAAAAAATCCAAACCTTCATGGCCATGTGTGAAAAAGTGATTGCCTCCCCCCCATTAAAACATAAATTAACTATGGTTTATCACATCTTTGGAAAACTGAGTTCAATTTCTCTAGTCATACTCAGGCCTGATTACTGCCACACCTGTTCTCAATCAAGAAATCACTTAAATAGGACCTGCCTGACAAAGTGAAGTAGACCAAAAGATTCTCAAAAGCTAGACATCATGCTGCGATCCAAAGAAATTCAGGAACAAATTTGAAACAAAGTAATTGAGGTCTATCAGTCTGGAAAAGCTTATAAAGCCATTTCTAAAGCTTTGGGACTCCAGCGAACCACAGTGAGAGCCATTTTCCACAAATGGCGAAAACATGGCCTCATTTCCCTCAGTTAAGGTCAGTGTTCATGACTCCACCATAAGAAAGAGACTGGGCAAAAATGGCCTGCATGGCAGAGTTCCGAGACGAAAACCACTGCTGAGCAAAAAGAACATAAAGGCTCATCTCAGTTTTGCCAGAAAACATCTTGATGATCCTCAGGACTTTTGGGAAAATACTCTGTGGACTGACGAGACAAAAGTTGAACTTTTTGGAAAGTGTATGTCCCATTACATCTGTCGTAAAAGTAACAAAGCATTTCAGAAAAGGAACATCATGCCATCAGTAAAATATAGTGGTGGAAGTGTGGGGCTGTTTTGCAGCTTCAGGACCTGGAAGACTTGCTGTGGTTAATAGAACAATGAATTCTGCTGTCTTCCAAAAAATCCCTAAGGAGAATGTCCGGCCATCTGTTCGTGACCTCAAGCTGAAACACAGTTGTGTTCTGCAGCAGAACAATGATCCAAAATACACCAGCAAGTCCACCTCTGAATGGCTTAAGAAAAACAAAATGAAGACTTTGGAGTCAAAGTCCTGACCTGAATCCGATTGAGGTGCTGTGGCATGACCTTAAAAAGGTGGTTCATGCTCAAAAACCCTCCAGTGTGGCTGAATTACAACAATTCTGCAACGATGAGTGGGCCAAAATTCCTCCACAGCGCTGTAAAAGACTCATTGCCGGTTATCGCAAATGCTTGACTGCAGTTGTTGCTGCTAAGGATAGTCCAACCAGTTATTAGGTTTAGGGGGAAATCACTTTTTCACACAGGGCCATGTAGGTTTGGATTTTCTCCCCCTTCGTAATAAACACCTTCATTTAAAAACTGCATTTTGTGTTTACTTGTGTTATCTTTGTCTAATATTTCAATTTGTTTGATGATCTGAAACATTAAAGTGTGACAAACATACAAAAAAATGAGAAATCAGGAAGGGGGCAAACACTTTTTCACACCACTGTATATGGCACTTTTCATAGACACTCAAAGATGCTTTACATTGGATACATTATTCATTCACTCCACAGACAATGGTAGTGGTAAGCTGCTACTGTAGCCAAGCTGCCCTGGGACAGACTAACAGAAACATGGCTGCCAATCTGTGTCCAGTGTCATGGACACTGGAGGCAAGGTGGGTAAAGTGTCTTGTCCAGGGACACAACAGCATGATGTCTGGGGAGAGCTGGATTTGAACCGCCAAACCTCTGGTTATTGGACAACCCGCTCTACCTCCTGAGCCACTGCTGCCCACATTTCCCCTCTCCATTCCATTTTTGCTGAGCACCAAGCTGGATGGCAGGAAGTTCCATTTTATATGATCTTTGGCATGATCCGGCTGGGACTTGAACCCTGACCTCCCAGTTGTGGGGCAGATGCTCTGCTTCTAAGCCACCACTCTGGTGGCTTACAAATATACTGTGGATGAGCCCAGAAAAAACAAAACAAAACAAAACAAAACAAAACAGAAAAGGTACTAAGGTAGAAATTAACGTGCACAATTTAAAACTCCATTTTTGCAAAGGAGTGCAATATATTTCCCCAAAGCACCTGAGGCTGTGGTGTGTTTGCTGAGAGTAGTATCTTACAGAGCGGGCCCTCTGTCCCCACAAACTCTGGATCACATTTTTATATATAGAAAGCAAGGACCAGCAGACACGTTTTTTGTTTTGAGGGTTAGCTTTAATGAACAGTTAGCCTTATGCCGGGCGAGGATCAGAGACGAGTCTGGATTACACCCTCTCTCCGTGTTCTGCTCTCTGTGCAATATCAAGCTTGGAGCAACTGTACCCACATCCGAGTGAAACGCGCTCCGGTGGTCAGTGGTCAAACAAAGTCCCTTGTGGTCGTGAATGGTGAAGCCTAGTATATAAAAAAGGTTGCACCCCAGGATGTTGTCGCCATGCGTTGCTACCTGGAAGGTGAACGCCAGAAGGACTTTGGACCTGTAGCAAACCGTCAGCATGATGATTCCTACAAGGATGATTCTGATGTGCCTGTATCCATAAAGCTCCGCTGTGTTCTTCCCGATTGGGTGCCAAGGGAAGAATTTCTTCACTGTAACCCAGTTCATCAACAGTCTCATAGCGGTGGTGTCCAATAGTAACGGCAGGCTGACGTCATCGAGCCTCACTGTCCATTACTTGTATGCCACATTGCTAGAGTTCACTGCATGGATGGTAGTTGTCAAAGGCAGTCCAATTGAACTGGGTGGTGAGCTCATTATTGACCATGTTGAACGGCACCCTTTGACATAATGCTTATGCTTGCCGCAGTGCTGGCATCCCTGCCCCTTGGCCAGAAGGGCATGTGCGTGCGGTGCACAGGGGAACCACAGTTACCACACACTCGGCATCACATGATGTCCTGTTGTCCCGTGGTGTTCACCTCGGCATCCTCTGAGCAGGTTGCGGTGGTAATGGGTTCTTCTGCCGGGGTAACTGCATGAGCTAGCGGGGTTTGTTGTTGTGAAGCACCTAGCTGTGATGTTAGCTGGGCGGCAGCCTCCAGCTGGAACGCTAACTCGCTGGAACGCTTCGCCAGCAGCAGGTCGTCCGGCACCATTAACAGTTTCACCCACAGCCTGGGGTTGTCGTGTGCTTTGCGAGCTTGTCCCACACCATCTCATCCTCTAGCTGCTCAAACCTGCATTTACTCACTAGACAGCGGAGGTCCACGACACATAATGTACTGCTGGGTCGTCTCTCCCTCTCCCTGTCACCATTGGTGGAACTGAATTCGCCTCGCCAGCACACTCTCCAGCAAAATGTCCGGCTAGCAGGGCAACACATTTGTCGTATGTATCTGCAGGTTCCAACATTCTTAACACATGTTGACAGAAGCAGACTGTCTATAAATGCCACGTATTTTTTAAAAATGATATCCAACATTTAGCTCAGGGTAAGAAGGTACTGTAGCTTTTAAACTTTTTTTTCCCACTCTACTGTAACTATTTCTAATTGACTTAATTCACATCAAATGTTTTTTAAAGTTATATTATTTAGAAAGTTTAGAATTCTTTTTATTTTATTCCAAAATAAAGAAGAATATCAAACAACCAATTATCAACAACCAATCCACTAGTTGTCAAATTGAGAGTCTGGAGAGCAAGTGAAAGATACAGATTTATATTCAATTTATATTTATATTATATTAATAGATGTGAATAAGGAGCATTATGAAGAAAAATAAAAAGGATGAAAAATTGCTTCTTCTAAATAAAACTTTTGTCTCTAATTTATTAAAATATCAGGAACTAAAGCTGTGTGATCACTGGTGAAAGTAAGAGATGGATGATATTTTTCAGAATTAAACAATTTATGAATGTGCTGATAATTTTAAAAAAAACTATCCAAAAATATTTTTTTTCAATTTGTAATATATTTCTAACACTTTTATTTCATGAATGAAGCTATATATAAAGCTTGGCAGTTTTTTTTTCCACTGTTGTAGTAGGAATTCATTAATGCTACATAATATTCAGAGCTATGTACAGTATAAAAAAAAACTTTATAAGCAGCATAATCTTTATTTTAAAGGTCAAATTGCCATTGCGACCCTCAGCTACTTCTATTTTAGCTAGCAAAGGTACAGACCCCTGTTATGGGATAATGTGCTATACTGTGGGCGACACACATTGTGGGCTCACGTTTCCACAGAGACAGGACTGCATGTGTATTGAGGGTGTCACATCTGCAAGGACAAAGGACTCGAATCTGCAGAAGATAACAAGGAGGTGTGAGATTTGTCTCTTTGTCCCACAGAAGATGCCCCGGAGAGATTTCCAGTTCATCAGGAAATGAGAGATAATGATGAAGATTCAAAGGGATGCTTTGTGACTGTATGTTTACTGAAAACACCATGTGACTTGAATTCTGATGCTGGAAACATATAAAAGGGTGATGAGATATGATTCTTTCTCTTTCCTGCTTTGAGAATGCTAGAAGCTGTGTTCTGTCAATAAAGCTGGTTTACGACTAAACTCAGCCTCATCATTTGAGCACATCTTCTACACTGGTGACCTACGACGAGAAATGAGCAGACAGAATTCTCCCGAGCGGGGCTCGATGGCCGCCTCCACGATCCGGCTGCCCGATTTCTGGCAGCACAGCCCGCGCTCATGGTTTAGCGCAGTCGAGGCGCAGTTCAACCTCCGGAGAATCTCCAACGGCGACACAAGATTCTACCACGTGGTAGCGAAGCTGGACAGCAACACGGTCCAGAGAGTGGAGGATCTGGTTAATCATCCACCAGACAGCGACAAGTACAGCGCATTGAAGGACGCGCTGATCAGCCATTTCACCCCTTCAGTCCAACAACGAGCAGAGGGACTCCTGACGTTGACGGAGTCAGAAAACGATAGACCTGCGGACCTGATGGTGAAGATGCTGAAGCTCAAAGACTCTGAGGATGGCGAATTCATTTTCGCCCACCTTTTCCTTCGGACCCTGCCGCCAGCAGTGAGAGTGGCCCTGGCAGAGTCGCCCCGATTGGCCAGGCGAGACTACCATGGGTTGAGCAAAGAGGCGCAGCGGTTGGTCGACGCCCACAAGCGGAACGCGGTTTCGGCCGCGGCGGCTAGCCCGGGAATGGCATCCGGAGACAGCGCAGGTCCAGCGGCCGCGGCGCCAGACGCACCAACGACGGCGGTGACGGGAGCCAGACGACGCGGAGCGGAGGACGGCCCGTGCTTCTACCACCGCCGTTTTGCAGAGAGAGCGCACAGGTGTGTCCCACCGTGTAACTTTAAGCGCCAGGGAAACGCCAAGACCGAGGGCCGGTAGCAGCTGCGACCTTCGGCAACGAGAACAGGCTGCTTTACCTGACGGATGCACGCTCGGGGAAACAGTTCCTCATGGACATGGGCTCTCAGCTGAGTTTCGTCACACCCACCTACGCGGAACGGCTGATGCCTTCTAAAGCTCCCTGGGTGTCAGTGTCAGCAGCGAACGGCTCCACGATTAAAATGTTCGGTGAGAGGACCATGCTTCTGTCCTTACAGGGCCGTTCATTTGAGTGGACATTTATTGTAGCAGCAGTCAGTTTCAACATGTTAGGGGCTGATTTTTTGTGCTCACATGGTTTATTGGTTGACCTTGCTAATAGACGTCTGATTAATGCACTGTCCTTTCATTCTATTCCCTGCACAGCTCGGGTGGCCCCGCCGACTGCACATGCCAGCGTCTCAGCTGCGGGTGGTAAGTTTCACACATTGCTTGCTCAGTTCCCAGCACTCACAGTCCCCACGTTTTCGGCAGCGGTGGCTAAACATGGGGTGGAGCATTTCATAACAACCACCGGCCCTCCCGTTTTTGCAAAAGCTCGGCGCTTGGACCCAGCTAAACTGGCCATCGCGCGCGAGGAGTTCACTAATCTGGAAAAACTGGGCATTGTTAGACGCTCCAAGAACTCTTGGGCTTCGTCGTTACACATGGTCCCAAAGGCTGACGGCTCGTGGCGACCTTGCGGCGATTTCCGCAGGTTGAACAACGTTTCAGCTCATGACCGCTACCCGATTCCGCACATTCAGGATTTTTCTGTTCATTTGGCGGGGGCGCGCATTTTTTCTAAAATAGACTTGGTGCGCGGTTACCACCAGGTTCCAGTGCGTGCGCAAGATGTACCCAAAACAGCGGTCATTACTCCTTTCAGCCTTTTTGAGTTTTTGCGCATGCCTTTTGGCCTCAAGGGGGCCGCACAGACTTTCCAACGCATGATGGATGCAGTTTTACGCGACCTTCCTTTCGTGTTCGTTTATTTGGACGATATTTTGGTAGCCAGCGCGTCCGAGGGCGAGCACGAAAAACACCTCACAGCAGTTTTTCGGAGGCTGGCAGAGCACGGGTTAATAGTTAACCCAGCGAAGTGCCAGTTTGGGGTGGCGCAGATTGATTTTTTGGGACATCGCGTTTCGGCAGAAGGAGCGGTTCCTCTTCCAAATAAAGTGCGTGCCATAACGGATTTTCTGCAACCTCAAACGGTCAAGGCGCTTCAGGAGTTTCTAGGGATGGTTAATTTTTACAACCGGTTCCTCCCAAGTGCAGCACGGCTCATGCAGCCATTGTACACCGCGTTAAAAAAACAAAAGCCCGCAAATAAAGTTGAATGGTCTCCGGAGCGGGAGCGCGCTTTTGCCCAGGTCAAATCAGCCCTGGCAAACGCAGTTTTGTTAGCGCACCCAGTTCCAACGGCCCGCATGGCGCTCACCACTGACGCTTCCGATGTAGCGGTGGGGGCGGTAGTTGAACAGTTTGTGGCAGGTACCTGGCAACCCCTCGCGTTTTTCAGCAGGACTTTGCGCGATAGTGAGCGTAAATACAGTGCGTTTGACAGGGAGCTTTTGGCCCTACACTTGGCCATCCGTCATTTTCAGTTCTGGTTAGAGGGGCGACGTTTCACCGCGTTTGTGGATCATAAACCGCTAACGTTTGCGATGGCCAAAATTTCAGAACCCTGGTCAGGCTGGCAACAAAGGCAACTAGCCGCAATATCGGAGTTCACTACTGATATTCAGCATGTCACGGATAAACACAATGTTGTGGCAGACTGCCTCTCACGCGCGGTAGCACCACCAAGCCCCATAGGGGCAGACTCTGTAGCCGTGGCCGCGGGCCCGGGCAGCGACGCAGGAGCGCGCGCAGCCCCGGTCTGTGTTGGGTTAGATTATGCAGCCATGGCTGCGGAGCAGGTTAACGATGCGGACGTGCGCGCGCTCCAGTCTGGACCAACAGGGTTAAGGCTGGAGCACAGGGAGCAACAAAGTGGTATGCCCCCACTAATCTGCGATGTCTCCACGGGACGGCCCCGCCCCGTGGTGCCAGCCGCGTGGCGTCGCCGCGTTTTTGACTCAGTCCATTCATCGATTAAGTTGGTGGGGGAGAAATTTGTTTGGCCCGGGTTGCGCAAACAGGTCAAGGAATGGGCGGCAGCCTGCGTAGCGTGTCAGCGAGCCAAAATACACAGACACACTAAGGCCCCGTTGGAACCTTTTCACATCCCCGCTAAGCGTTTTGATCACGTGCATGTTGACTTGGTGGGCCCGCTCCCATTATCACACGGGCACACACATCTTTTGACGATGGTGGATCGCACCACGCGCTGGCCAGAGGCGATTCCTCTGACATCAACCACAGCGGAAGAAGTTGCGCGAGCATTTTTAGCAGCGTGGGTTGCGCGTTTCGGTGTACCGTCGGACATAACGTCCGACAGGGGTCCCCAATTTATTTCCGAACTATGGTCATCGATGGCCCGCAGCTTGGGGGTGAAGATTCATCGCACTACCGCATATAACCCCCAGGCTAATGGTTTATGCGAACGCTTTCACAGGTCATTAAAAGCAGCCCTCAGAGCGTCGCTGACGGATACAAATTGGGTGGACAAACTTCCATGGGTTTTATTGGGGTTGCGTTCTGCACCTAAGGAAGATTTGCATGCTTCCCCGGCTGAATTAGTTTTTGCACAACCTCTCCGTTTGCCGGGGGAATTTCTCCCTGATAATCCCACACCAAATGGCCCCCCTGCTCAGCCGTGGCAGAGCGACTCGGGAGCAAACACACTCCCTGGCCCGGTCCATCACAGTTTACCACACATTTTTGTGCCAAAGGCTTTAAAAAATGCAGAGTTTGTTTTTGTTAAACATGATGCTCAGCGTCCAAGTTTGCGGCCGTTTTATGACGGACCGTTCCGAGTGCTGGAGACCGGGCAGAAGCATTTTCTGCTAGATTTAGGGGGCAGAAGGGAGTTGATTTGCATAAACAGGCTCAAACCCGCCTTTGTTTTGGCTGATGAGGAAGTGCAGCTCGCGAGGCCCCCCCGCCGTGGCAGGCCGCCGAGAGGACATTCTCCAAAATCTTCACAGAAAGGTGCTAACAGCTTTAATCCACAGGTGCAGAGAGATGTTGCAGGTGCAGCCAAGCCAGGTTGCAGCAGATTCGGCAGAAAGTTAAAACCTAGGCAGTTGGTGGATTGATTAGCGATGTATGGAGTGTTTTGTGTTTTTCTTTTTTTTATGCCATGCAGGTTTTGCCTTACTAGACGTTTGGGGGGGGGGGGGTAGTGTGGGCGACACACATTGTGGGCTCACGTTTCCACAGAGACAGGACTGCATGTGTATTGAGGGTGTCACGTCTGTAAGGACAAAGGACTCGAATCTGCAGAAGATAACAAGGAGGTGTGAGATTTGTCTCTTTGTCCCACAGAGGATGCCCCGGAGAGATTTCCGGTTCATCAGGAAATGAGAGACAATGGTGAAGATTCAAAGGGATGCTTTGTGACTGTATGTTTACTGAAAACACCATGTGACTTGAATTCTGATGCTGGAAACATATAAAAGGGTGATGAGATATGATTCTTTCTCTTTCCTGCTTTGAGAATGCTAGAAGCTGTGTTCTGTCAATAAAGCTGGTTTACGACTAAACTCAGCCTCATCATTTGAGCACATCTTCTACAATACCATCATAAATTATAAGCTAATCTCCATGGTGAGCGTGTGTGGTGTTTTAGCTGCAGATACAGTGGGGAAAATAAGCGTTGAACACATCAACATTTTTCTCATTTAACATATTTCTGATGGAGCCACTGACCTGAGATTTTCACTAGATATCAGTAACAACCCAAGTAATTCATATGTACAAAGAGGTCAAGGCAACTGTGTTCACAAAACAAGTTAGATTCAATAAAGTAGTATGACATAGGGAATAAGTATTGAACACATCAAGAAAAAGAGGTGCCAAAAATCATAGAAAGCCAAGAAAGCAGCTGAAATCCATCAGAATTTAGGAAGCCATCCCATCCCCCATCAATGCAAATTAATTTCAGCTGGTTAGTGGGTTTACTCCGGGATTTCTCCGGTTTCTTCCCCCACGCCAAAAACATGCAAGTTAGGTTAATTGGCATCAAAACTGGGGATTCTAAATTGTCCTTAGGTATGACCTGTGAGAGTGAATGGTTGTCTGTCTCTCTGTGTTGGCCCTGTGATGGACTGGCGATCTGTCCAGGGTGTACCCTGCCTCTCGCCCAAAGATGCTGGGATAGGCTTCAGCCCCCCCGCAACCCGAAAAGGATTAAGCGGAAGAAGATGAATGGATGGATGGTTAAGTCCTAACTGACAGCCTTTAAAAAGCTCTGTGAATATCAGATTGCCACACCACAAAGAACTCATGATGGGTAGAAGCAAAGAGCTTTCTCTAGATCTTCGCAACCTTATTGTTACAAAATATAATGATGGTGTCAGTTACAGGCTCATTTTTAAACTGCTGAATGTTCCAGGAAGCACGTATAAAGTTTGCTGCACTACATTTGGGCAAGCCAGTAAAATACTGGGAGAATATAGACTGGTCAGACGAGAGCAAAATTGAACTTTTTGGATGCCACAACACACAGCACATTTGGAGGAGATATGGCACTGCACATCAGCCCAAAACCACCATACCAACAGTGAAGTTTGGAAGTGGGAGCATCATGGTGTGGGAGTGTTTTTCAGCACATGGTACTGGCAGACTTCATAAAATTGAAGGAAAGATGTAATGGGCAAATGCACAGAGACATCCTCAATAAGAACCTGTTGCCATCTGCCAATATGCTTTATTTTTTTATTTAACCTTTATTAATACAGGGTAGTTCCATTGAGAGGCAACCTCTCTTTTTCAAGGACACCCTGTTCACACTCACACAGTTACACATTCACACCTGGAAGCTGCCAAGTACAACCACAGACTGACCTGTGGCCACTGAGCAGCTCCGCTGGAGCAGTTGGGGTTAAGGGCCTTGCTCAAGGGCACCACAGTGGGGTTAAGGAGGGTGGGGCAAACACTGCTACGTTATCTGTCCCACCCAGATCCCATCCCGCCAGTCCAGGGATCAAACCCGTGGCCCTCCGCTCACCAGTCCACATCCCTAACCATTAGGCCACCATTGCCTATAAAGTGAGGGTGGAAATGAAATGAGGGTGGAAATTTCAGCAAGACAATGATCCCAAACACACAGCCAAGAAAACTCTGAACTGGCTCCAGAGAAGTAAAATAAAGCTGTTAGAATGGCACAGTCAGTCACCTGACCTGAATCCAACTGAAAATCTATGGAATGAATTGAAGATCAGAGTTCATAGAAGACACTAATGGAACCTTCAAGATTTGAAGACAGTTTGTGTGGAAGAATGTGATAAAATCACTCCTGAACAATACCTGCACCTAGTTTCTCCATACAGGAGGCGTCTGGAAGCTGTTTTTAACAACAAAGGCTTTTCTACTAAATATTAAGTAAATTTCACCGTGTGTTCAATACTCATTCCCTGTGTCATTTTACTTCATTAAATATAACGTGTTTTGTGAACACAGTTGCCCTGATTTCTTACTTGCTTACTTAGGTTGTTACTGATGTCTGGTGAAAATCTCAGGTCAATGGCTCCATCAGAAATATGTTTATTGAGAAAAATGTTGACGTGTTCAATATTTATTTTTCCTGCTGTATGTGCTGTTCTTTTGTGGTTGAATGCAGCTGACCGCATCAGGGCGGACTTTGACTCCTGTTAGGATTTTCTCTGATTGATTTTTTTTATAGCCGCAAGCAGGGCTTGACATTAACTTTTTTGCTCACCAGCCACTGTGGCTAGTGATTTTTCCAAAGTTACTAGCCACTCAGCCTTTTTCACTAGCCACAATTTTGTGGTTGAAAAATTATGTTCACTATGATCAAATTTGACTATTGCATGCTAAATTTTACTTGAACTAAATTTAGAACCTCTTTAAAGGTGCAATATAAAGGATTCTGACCTCCAGGCCAGTAGGTGTCACACGCACTGTTGACTCACTATAATCTTGTACCAGTTGCCAGGTAGAGATAAACAATAGTGATGGCCAGATGAGGCTTTCTGGAGGACTTGAGGCCTTTCATCAAAATGGCTCATATAGTGCCCTGTGGGGGTTGGTGGCGCTGCCTTGCCTGCTCGGGGTTCCCAGGGGGGAGAGCTGCTGCGACCGGCCCTCCGCTTTGTATGTTTCCTGACAAACCACTCACATGCACACTTATTTTGCGCACGTTCTCACATATATGCACACAGACATACACGCACAAGTATCTCTCCTTTAACAGGTGCGGAAACCAGACTTGTTTTGAGACATCTTCGGTGGAAGAAGCAGTTTGTCTTTTGTTTGTTTTAGTTGTTGGTTTGTTTGGGTTTTTTTGTCTGTTCCCTCCCTTTTCTTTCCCCCCTCCACACACTTCCTTTCCCTCTTCCCCATCCTGTTGGGTCTTCCATGGGTAAAATAATTAAAATAAAGTATTAAAAGTTATTACAGGAGGAGTTTACAACAATATACAATACACAGTTAGGTACTGTATAAGCTCCTCTTGGCAAAGTAAATCTGTTTTGGCACAATAAGGGTGACAGATCCCTGCTCTGTTTGCCTAGCTGCCTGACAGGACAAGGGGGGGGAAAAATGGCTCATATAGACGAGGCCTCATGTGAAACTTCATTTTCTCTACTAGTCCATCTAGTGGACAAAACGTATACAACATGCAAATTTTTACAAGGGTGTTATGGTTTGTGCATTATAAGAAATGTCAATGATCTTAAGCGAAAAAAGAAATAATAAAATTGAGGTGACTGCAGTGAATGTGCTTGTGCTACTTATCCATGTTTATTAAGAAATAATAACTTTTTAACAGTCTTATACTGTCTTTCCCAGTACATTCATCTCTGTCCTTATTGTCATGCAGGGCGCAATAGTTCCTCAGCATAATGATTTGTTATTGTTGTATCCAAGCTCTTTGAAACACAACAGACAAATAAATTATAAGAATAACCCCACTGGGACTTGAACCCCAGCTCTCCAGATATTTTACCTCTAGGCTACCACTTAGTGATGATCAGATAAGGCTTTCTTGTACACTTGAGCCTTTCCATCAAAATGGTTCATCTCGACGAAGCTTCATGTGAAACTTCATTTGCTCTACTAGGCCATGTAGTCGACAAAAAGTATACAGCATGCAGATTTTTACAAGGGCATTATTGGTTTAGTGTGTATTTTTTCAATTTCAATAAATGTGCTCTCTTTTAAGGAATATCAATGATCATAAGGGAAAAAAGAAATAATAAAACTGGGGTGACTACAGTGAATGTGCCTGTGTTACTTGGTGTGCTTGTACTACTTATCTATTTTTATTAAGAAATAATACATTTTCCAAAAGTCTTATACTGTCTTTCCCAGTATATTCAACTCTTGCCTTAGTCTCATGCAGGGCACAATAGCAATAGTGCCTCAGCATAATGAGGTGTAATAATGATCCAAGCTCTTTGACACACATCAGACATTTCACTTTTCAAATGAAATTACAAGAACGACACAGCTGGGATTCAAACCCAGGATCCCCACTTGTACAGCAGATGCTTTACCACTAAGCCATCACCTCAGTTACAATAAATATCCACTATTTGTGGAAAATACATCAATGCGAGAAATGCGCTCAAAATGTTCCCAATCGGGAGAAGTCTATGTTTTTGGTGCTGCCTCCATCTGAAAATGGGCTGTGACAAATCCCTTACACAGTCAAACATCAACAACACAAAATGTGAGGGACGGGGATTTCCATTGTGTGTCGCTGCTCACTTTATTTCATGTTGCGTGCAAAATCAGAATGGCTTCCTGACCCAGTCACGCGGTATGACCTCAACACATACGTAAGCAATATACGCCTCGAAACACGCTTTGCCAAATATTTCCTGGATAAGCTCGGAGCACCCTCGAAGCTCCAAAGCCTGCCATCCCATCGCTAATAAACAGCTCTTCCTGGAACTTAACATCAATATACTACAGACTGCTAACATCTCAGACCTTTGCTTATTATGATCCAGACAGCGTGTCAAGCGAGGGCTCTTGTGGTATACAATTGTTTATTTAACATAATCCTCTCTGATGCAAATCTCTGGTAAAACTTTTTAAAATAACTATATGGTATAGTGTTATTGACAGTTATGCTAATGTAGCACAGCTGTGATCAAACGGGATAGCTCTCTAGTTTTGACACCGTAATTATGACAACATTTCAGATGAGATTGTAAGGACTTTGACTGCTGTTAGTTGTTCTGCAGTTTTTGTAAATATGCTGAATCACACTTTTATGGTCTGTTTAAGTTCATCCGTTTTAGCTATGCATGCTTTACAAATAAAAAAAACAGCTGTTTTTATTAGACTCCAACAGTTAGTCAGTCCCAGTTAATTTTAGGTTGTAAATGCTTTGTTTTTATTGTTTTAAAATATATTAATAAATGTTGTGAAACGTTGGATGCCTGAATTCATTTGTGCCCTTTCAGTTACTGTAGAAGATGAAATCTATTGTTTATTCAATGTGACAGATTCAAAGAGTAATGGCTTACCTTACCACTTCAAAACTAAAGTATTTTTAACCTTTTTATAATGTAGTGATAAACAAGAACCTAAAATACACTGTACGTATTACATATATACATAATGTTGTAATCAATAATCCTTAGTGAAGTTGGAAATAATTTATGGTGGAATAATCTTTTTCCAAATAATATTGTGTAAAAACAAAAATTAGCACACCACCATTCAGATCTATATCCAATAGCTCAGACATATTCATCCAAATTTCAAACAAAAAAAAAAAATCTTAAAATGGCTACATTTATATGGGATTATTGTAAAATATGAAAGTTTTACTTTTTAGATTTGAGTTATTTCTAAAAATAAATTCACCACAATATTTAACTTTTGGAGGTGGATGAGTAGAATGTAAAAGAAAATCAACCTCAAATCAAGTCAGTCAACATATAACAGGATTTTATTTGGGGAAAAATATTTATTAAAAAATAAACAGTCCAGATGCAGGGTCCATGGCACAGATCTGGGAGAGCAGTAGAGAAATTAATTAAATCAGGATTAGGACACACTCTGGAAAGCTTTTGTTGTCCCTATAGTCAGTGTTGAACTTTTTTACTATAGTCAGGTACAATTTGTTGATGTAAAAAAGGACAGTCTCTAAGAAAGTGTCATCACAGACTAACAGATATTAAAACATGACAGTATGTGAACTACTAGACAGTTTTAGGACTACAGCAGTGATACAAAGAGTTTTCTTGGTCTATATAATGTGAATGATAATATACTGTAGGTGAAGGAAAAAGCAGGTACGGAAATGGAATTACTTTTTATGTGTGTGCTGTGGGAGGAGACCCCGGGGCAGACCCAGGACGCATTAGAGACACTATGTCTCCCAGTTGGTTTAGGAACGTCTTGGTGTCCTCTCTGAAGAGCTGGCTGAGGTGGCTGGGGAGAGGGAAGTCTGGGCTTCTCTGATCAGACTGCTGCCCTCACACCCTGGACCCCCAGAAAAACCATAGAAAATGGATGGATGGCTGTGTTG
Source organism: Pholidichthys leucotaenia (assembly GCA_020510985.1). NCBI lineage: Eukaryota > Metazoa > Chordata > Actinopteri > Cichliformes > Pholidichthyidae > Pholidichthys > Pholidichthys leucotaenia. The sequence goes on along the minus strand of CM035840.1, from coordinate 324,885,492 downwards.
TATATTCATTCCTGCTGCAAGACTGGACCTGATTAAAGAAGAGGAACAACATTTTTTATAATTCCACATTCTTGGAACACCAAGTGCACAGGCAGGTTGTAGTTTTAATAAAAATAAAAAATCCAAGTCATTTTAGCTGCCAAATTTTGACTACTGTCTTGAGAAATTCAAAAAAGAAAGAAACAAATATCTGTCGCATCTACTTTTGGCAAAACAATCCATAAATATGATTGGTTTGACCAGGTTACTCACTAAATATTAAAAAAAAAAACCACTCCTTAAAATTTCCAAAAGTTAAAAAAATCTCCTAAACAAGCACATTTAAAAATTCAAAATAAAGGATTTGGCTTTATTCATTACTGTGTGTAAAATGTTTTGATAAGACCAAAGTTACACTGGTGTGCTGCCAACTGTCTTCCTCATTGGACGGTCCTTCTGGTGGTTGTTGTCCTGAGCTGCTAATGGAGTTCAGGCCTCATACACAGGTGGGGTGGAGGAGAAGCTTCTGTTGACATCATCAGAATGTGGTTTTTAAATGTTGATCTATGAGAACACAGTCATACTCATAGTCCTTTTTGTGACTTTTTACATGTAAAACTTCGCATCATACTCATCTAAAGGTCAGATGTTCTGTCCTTAACCCCCACTGGTCCATCACATCAGTGGAGGTTCAGAAGCTGTTGACCCTCTCTCCAGTCACTGTTTGGTGGAGCTCTTCTCTGCTGTATCATGATGACATTGTCCAGACACCCATCAGAATCAGAATCAGAATCAGAATCAGCTTTATTGGCCAAGTATGCACAACACATACAAGGAATTTGACTTTGGCTAAAAACTTGCTCTCGTTGTTCAGGTGGAGGATTTAAATAAGATTTAAATAATCGGTGCTTAATCACCTTATGATGGAGGAAGTCCTTACAGAGGGTGAAAAAATGTTCTGGTTTATTGCTTGGATAGTCAACAATCTGACAGAAATTTCTACATACATAATTACAGCTACTTCAGGTACTCAAGAAATCCCGTGGCTAATGCTGTGCAGTAACATTAGTGAGTAAGAAAATAAATTAAGACCTGTTTATTCTACTATTAGAACGTAAACTATTTTTAACCTCAATTTCCACCATGGTGATCGATAAAGTTTTACATTATTATCTTAATCTCTAACAATAATAAACAACTGTAACTTGTTTTCACTGTACACCAAATTATTAGACTGAGCAGCTGCACATCAAAGCTGATAATTTAAAAAAATACACTACCGTTCAAAAGTTTGGGGTCACTTAGAAATTTCCTTATTTTTGAAAGAAAAGCACTTTTTTTCAATGAAGATAACTTTAAACTAATCAGAAATACACTCTATACATTGCCAATGTGGTAAATGACTATTCTAGCTGCAAATGTCTGTTTTTTGGTGCAATATCTACATAGGTGTATAGAGGTCCATTTCCAGCAACTATCACTCCAGTGTTCTAATGGTACAATGTGTTTGCTCATTGCGTCAGAAGGCTAATGGATGATTAGAAAACCCTTGTGCAATCATGTTAGGTCTGCAATGCTGTAATTGCTGCAAATGGAGGATTCTTTGACGAAAGCAAAGTTTGAAGGAAAAAATTATTATTTCAAATACAAATCATTATTTCTAACCTTGTCAATGTCTTGACTATATTTTCTATACATTTTACAACTCATGGTGGTAAATAAGTGTGACTTTTCATGGAAAACACAAAATAATTGTCTGGGTGACCCCAAACTTTTGAACGGTAGTGTATATTTATGTAAAACATGACTACTGCATAATTGGTATGTGCGGTTACCTTTGTAGATGTAAATGTTGATCATATGAACCTGTCATACATGTCAGCTTGGTAAGGAGCAGTTAGTAGGGTCTATTCCACGCTATGTATTGGCTGATATTATACACTCATAATTATAATGTGAACATGTCAGAAATAACATTTAGTTTATTAATAGATTTTAGACTGCTCCTCCCCCCACACCCCTAACCACCAGATTAGCAGCAGAAGATGAATGAGCTAGTTAGCATCACGCTGGTTAGCTTACCTGTCAGAAGAAAAAAGGTCACCTCTGCATGACTTTTCAGCCCTTTGAGACTCTTCAGCAGACATCAGCCATCAAAAGCAGAACCCATATTTGTCCTGCTCCTTTGTCATGCCATACTTGAGAACGACTGGGAACCTGGCAACCCAAAAACCCAAAAGGAGACATGGCACATAACATCAAGCTAGCGATGCTATTGACTGTGACATCCTCCAGCTGCTGGATGTAAACATTTATATTATTGTCGACCCGCCAAAAACTGCAAAATATTTTTTCATCAATATACTAATTTTTAGAAGAACATTAAGATTTACATTGTGCACGTTTCTAAAGTTGATGTATTATTTTTTTAAAAAGTCTTTGTTTTCATGAAAATCTTCTATATTTCACCTTTAAATGTAAATGACCCTTAGTGCATAAAAATAGCAAGAGAAATACTGTTTAATTATTAACAGGGGTAAATACTGTAAAGCAGTTGAGAAAGATATTTGCAATATGAGAGGGAAGTACAGGTGGATTTGGGGTCTGTCCAAACTGTCATTTGTACCTCTTCCCCATTGCCTACCCCCACCCCTTGGCCCTTGAAATCAAAGGCCAGGGGGTAGGGTTTAAAAATCCCCCTATGAATTGAGACACCCCTTCAGGGTTGCACATTGTCATTAGTAATTGCTGATGGATTTAATCTAAATGGACACTACCTGTTTTCACTAGAAGAAAAAGAAAACTAATGAGAAAAAAGTCTCATCTTAAAGAAAAAAATATCTAAAATTTACATTATTCTAATCAGTAGAAAAAGTCAGGAATTTACTAGAAAGAAAGCTGTAAATTCAGAGAAAAACTTGGACCCCTTGGTGGGCCATTTTTGGCCCACAGGCCACATGTTTGATATTCCTGGACCGGCACATTAAAAATACATAATTAGAGGATTTACTTCCATGAAATAGCTGCATATCGCAGACATCATAGATAGTCACAGATAAACAAAAGTTCACCTCAGAAGAAGCTTCATTTGCTCTTTACAGCAACATAAAGTTTAGTCACTTCATACGAAAACTTAAATTTGAACAATTGCGGACAGTAAACTGGAACTTCTTGCTCTAAAAATAATCATATTTAACCACAGACGGAGCTAATGTGGGGGGAGAGCACAGGTTATTCTCACCACTGGCACAACAGGAGATCAGGGACAGCTGTCCCTGTGATCTGATAACTGAGAGTGGCTGCTGTCTGTTCATCGCTGTTCTCCAGACTGGAAAGAAAATGAACCGACCTGCGGAGCCAGACTCCTGGGCTGGAGCTGGCTGACAGTGGACCAATGAGAATACATTGTGTGTGCGCAGATAATGCTCATGGGAGTTATAGTTTTGTAGTCTCACTTTGCAATAGGTTTATTACTTGGATGTCATTTGTGAAAACTACAACCCATCAAAGTTGCTAGTGGGAGTTGCTGTCTTAATCGCCACAGCCAAAATATACCAGTCAGGGGCGGGTGGGCCAGTGTTAATGCCAAGACAATGCTGTCCAGACACCAAGAAAATATGGCCCCTTGTACAAAGATGCATAAATTCTATATTCTTAATTTTGGATGAATACACAGATGTCATCACATTTTTTAAAAGCTTTTCAAGATTGCACATGCATGTACAGTACATAAAGGGACACACACAAAAAAAAAATCTGATACACATGTACAGTGTGTATGTGTGGCATTGCTTCAGGCTCGTTGTTATATAAGCAAACAAAGTGATGCCACACACTCTGCAGACTGGTGGAAATGTGCCATCAATAGAAGAGATACAGTGAGGGGATTAGGAGAGCTGGGTAAGAGAAGGAAAAAGAAAGGAACAACCAGAACGAGAGAAAAGTTGAGGATTGTGATGCAACTCAGTGGATAGCAATCCAAAGTGTCCTAACTGAGAAAACATTTCAGAAGAAACAAAAAATGTAGATGCACTTATTTTCAGTTTTAGTACTTTTACCCAGGAGGGGTCATAGTGTATTATGATCACTTTGTTTATGCATACGTGTTGTCATGAATCTGGATTTGGAGGTCAAACCCGATTCTGACTCATCGTGCTTTGACCTAGTTTCCTCCTGACAGCTCGGGCACGCCCCCTCCTCCTGTCAAGCTCCATGAGCTGCACTGTCTGGTGCTCACACACGTACACACACCCACATGCGCACACACACATGCACACGCTCCATTCACTCTCATTTCACACACTCTCACACCTGATGTTAATCAGTCCTGTCCACGCATTTTCACACCGGCAATCTCTTTCCTCGTTAGCTTCTGGAGTATATGTTTGCTGCGCCGGAGGAAAGAAATTGTCGGGGCATTCACCCTCGTTCACGGCAGCAACCTCTCCATGTATGACGTTCCACTCCGTTCACGTACTCAGCCCAACATCTGCAGACGATCTATTCCTGGGTGTTCACAACTGCCTCAGCTTCTACCCCTTTTCCACCGGACTGCTTGGTTTCGCCCCGGATTAGCTCCAGCTCAGTAAGTGTCTTTCTTCACCTTTTCTCTGCAGCCCTGCGGCACGAGGCCGTGCACCTTTCCTTTTGTGCTTTACGTAGCCCTGCGGCACGAGGCTCCATTAGACCAGCCTATTGAGCATTCGGCGCCCTGCTTGTTTGGTGGCCAAACCACCAAACAAGCCATTACACCTCTCTGTATTTCTGTCATTGAACTGAACTGTATTTGGTTGTAACTGGACTTGTTATTTCCTTGGGTTGTTAATAAAGTGCGCCATCTACTCTCGCAGTTGGGTTATTCATTCTCTCTTTCGTGCGCCGAGCCATGGCGCACGGAGGTTTATGACAGAATGGCCCGACCAGTGTAAAAATCCAGCGGAGAGGTGTTGCACGAGTGTATTTTCGCTTTTTCTCCTTAGTGCTTTTTCCCCTAGTCGTCCGCATGGATTTTTCAGTTTTTGGACTGAGCTCCAAGGAGTGTGGAGTGGCTGATCGAGCTGTGATATTCATTTCCCAGGCTCGAGCCACTAACTCCCCGGAGGAGAATTTCCTGCTGTTCGACATTGCTGTCAGGGTGCTCCAAACATGCCCCGGTCTTTGGAAATATCGGGGTTGACGTTGTTTCTCACCGCAGTCCACGAGTCACGCCGACAGCTGGAAAAGGTGACAGGAGGAGCCATCAGAGCTCAACCGCGGCTTCCCACGACGCACTCCCGGAGGATCAGACCCCACCGCTCGCCGCCCAAGCCAGAATGCTCCTCCCCCCACCGGATTTCTTGTCCTACTCCTGGGAGGATGAAGCAGCACACAGAGGCAGTAGCGGACATTATCACCAGTCAGGAGTTCAGGCAAGTTCATCTTCATTCTCTTGCTATGTCTCCTGAAGTGATTAATCAGATTTCTGTAGAGGAGCTTCAGACATTGTTACCCGCTGAAGCTCCCCAAACAGCTGCTGTCACGGCTCCTGATTCCCTGTCTTCTGTCTCCCTTCACTCCCCGCCGGCCCCGGAAGAGGATTGTCTGATTCTGCACTTGGGGTGTGTGTGATTTACACTGTAGATAGGTAAAGCACAATCTCGTTCTGCGTACATGATTGGTTGTACGGCTGAATGACAATAAGGGTGAAAAAAAAAAAAAGGATCATTGGACGCAGGAGGAGCGGGAGGAGTCAACCACACGGCGTAAGGGTCATCCTAGGTCTAAGCGACAGAGGAGGCCCGTGACCTCATCGGCGGGTTCTAATCGGACGCCAAGCCCGACCGCTGCTGCGGCGAAGCCCCCCTTGGTGCCTGCTGTTGTGCCCGCAGGTGCCCCTTCAGCTTCAGCCACAGTTCCCATCATTGGGTCGTCCACTCCAGCCGGCGGAGAGATTGCGTGTGCCACTCCGAACCCGCCCACCTCCGTGCCGTTCGGGCCGGCTCCTCCGTTGATCACCGAGGAGCCTAGAAGACCTATGGGCATGGAGAGGGAGGACAACATGCCGTCGGCAGCTGCCAGCATGCAGACCCGGGAGGCCAGGCAAGTGGGTTTTCATGTAACCTTGGTCATTATGGATAAGCCTTGTCTGTCCCCCGGGAGAGAACCTCAGGCTAGGCTGTCGCCTGAGTGCTCTCCCCCTGCTGCTTCTATGTTGAGCTCACCTATTTCGTCTGTGTCTCCACCCCCTGCCCAGGAGTGTCCACCACATGGAGCTCGACAATCCAGGGAGGAGGGAGTGCGCGGTGCTGGAGGACTGCACCTCGCAGATCAGCTATGACCAGAGGAGGAGCGCTGTGACCGACTGGAAGCGAGTGCCTATGAAGGAGCATCCTCCCACTTCAGTTCCTGTGGACACAGTGCCACCCAGATCTCCACCTCCAGACTTCATGCCGGGAGGATTGCCGGCATTAGGGGCTTCACTGGAGGAGACCACGACTGCCGAGACCATCCTGCCCGCCGTGGGGACCACCACGGCAGAGCCATCCCCCAGGCCAGACCGTCAGCCGATCAGACCCCAAACATCATCGTCGAAGTCCTGGACGGCGGTAGAACTAAAGCACAGGCAAGTAATCTCTCTTGTAGTTCACCTGTCATATGTTGAGAGTTCTTGCCTGGCTCTTGGAGAGGAGAATTGGGTGCAGCCCCCAGCTGCATCTGAACTTTCCTCACCGGGCTCTGCCACTGCCAGCGATCCTAATCGTCCCCGTTCTCCCGTCTCCTTCGAGCTCCTTCCTAGGGTCGCCGCAGAGGAGCCGCCACAACCGGGGTTGCCCATGGACGACAAGGCGTGTCCAGTTATCCCGAAGGAGGTCGACGGGGATGCAGCACTCAACGGACTGAAGAGACCTACACACCCTAAATTGCCAGAGTCCTGGACGGTGGTGGAGCCGGAAGTCAGGCAAGTGTGCGCAATTATGTCAGGAGAGTCACTAGTAATGTCACACTGCCCGACTTATGGTGGGGTGGACCCTGGGCAGCTCACAGTAGCCCTCAGGACCGCCACACTGGGATCTGCTGCTGCCGGCGACCCTGACTCGGTTTCTCTTTCTCTCTCCTTGGGTTCGGAGCCTCCGGCCAGGGTTGCTGGAGAGCTACTGGAGGCAACCAAGGATCGGGGTCCAACGCCGGAGGACGTGACGAGCATCACCTCCCTCACTGGGGAGGCCACCGCGGGAGCAATGAGGCCCCCGATGTGGGTCACCGCGGGTGCAGCAGGGCCTGAGCCAGGGTCCACTGCGGGTGCAGCCACATCCCAGACCAGGACCATCACGGGTGCTACAGTCCCCCTGCCTCAAGCCTCAAATGGCAGGGGGGCTCCCACTCCTTGGCTTCGCCACCGAGGTTCCCAAGTTTGGAGGCTGCCTCTCCATCCTCCTCTCAGGTCCTGGTGGTTCCACCACGCTAGTTGGCCACCTGAAGGACTTGGCTTATGGGTCAGGTGGCCCATCGGCCCATGCAGGCTGCCGGACACTATCCCACGGGCCGCCTGCTGGACTTGGGACTTGGGCAGGCCACCCGATCTACCACTCCTCACCATACTGGGGGCCTGGGACTCTGGTCAACCCCCCAAACTTTGGACTTCTGGAGAGGGGGGGTTAGTGCTCCAGGTTGGGGTCGTTAGGAGGGGTTTGTTCTTTATTCAGTGTTTGTTCTAATTGTGTTTTCACGGGTTGCTTCCTTCCTAACCAGTTTTCCCCCACCTCCCACCCTGGGTTAGTGTTTGTTGCCGGGGGGGGGGGGGGGGGGTTCCCTTGAGGGGTGCTGTTCCTTTCCTTTTTTGCTGGTGGTACTGGGGTGTCTGGTATCCACCCCTGGGGGGGTGGGGGTGCCTATCATGAATCTGGGTTTGGAGGTCAAACAAATTCTGACTCATCATGCTTTGACCTAGTTTCCTCCTGACAGCTCGGGCACGCCCCCTCCTCCTGTCAAGCTCCGTCAGCTGCACTGTCTGGTGCTCACACACATACAGACACCCACATGCGCACACACACATGCACACACTCCATTCACTCTCATTTCACACACTCTCACACCTGGTGTTAATCAGTCCTGCCCACGCATTTTCACACCAGCAATCTCTTTCCTCGTTAGCTTCTGGAGTATATGTTTGCTGCGCCGGAGGAAAGAAATTGTCGGGGCATTCACCCTCGTTCATGGCAGCAACCTCTCCATGTATGACGTTCCACTCCCTTCACGTATTCAGCCCAACATCTGCAGATGATCTATTCCTGGGTGTTCGCGACTGCCTCAGCTTCTACCCCTTTTCCACCGGACTGCTTGGTTTCACCCTGGATTAGCTCCAGCTCAGTAAGTGTCTTTCTTCACCTTTTCTCCTTTGCTCTGCAGCCCTGCGGCACAAGGCCGTGCACCTTTCCTTTTGTGCTTTACGTAGCCCTGCGGCACGAGGCTCCATTAGACCAGGCGGTTGAGCATTCGGCGCCCTGCTTGTTTGGTGGCCAAACCTTGCCATTACACCTCTCTGTATTTCTGTCATTGAACTATTTAGTTATAACTGGACTTGTTATTTCCTTGGGTTGTTAATAAAGTGCACCATCTACTCTCGCAATTGGGTTATTCATTCTCTCTCGTGCGCCGAGCCATGACGCACGGAGGTTTATGACACATGTTTATACAATGAAAATTGGAATTTAAATGGCAATCAATAATGCAATGAGGAATTAGAGCAACAAATGGTAAAGATGTTTAGGGGACTGAAGCCAAGTGACAAGATGGAAATTGAGACCATTGTTCAAAGATCAAGGTTACTGAGGCCAAATACATAAAAAAAAAAACATATTTGTCAATAACACTGGAAAGCAATTAGGCTGGTACCATTGGAAACTTGTAAATATTCTCATTTTTTTATACAGACATTTACATATAGAGATTTGGTCAAATTTTGGAATTACACTAAGAAAATTGACCTTTCATCAAAAGTCACATTATTAATTAAGTTAGTCATGCAACATGTTAAATCCACACCCCTCCTTCACTGAACCTGATGATGCAGTCTCCACTGCCCTCCACTCAGCACTCACTCACCTTGACACCAAAGACTCATACATGATAATGCTGTTCACAGACCTTAGTCAGCATTCAACACAATCATCCTCCAGCAGTTTGTCCAGAAACTAGACAGACGGTTAACACCTCGCTGTACAATTGGCTGCTGGACTTCCTGACCAGGAGTCTACAGGGATTTTGGGTTGGCAGTAACACATCCAGAGCCATCACACTGAACACGGGGGCCCTCGAAGGATGTGTGCTTAGCCCAATGATCTTCACCCTGTTGACCCATGACTGCACAACAACAATTTAAAAACAATGATGAGTCAAACTACTGGAACAAGGTGAGCTGACTGGCCATGTGGTGCAGTGACAACAATCTCACTCTTAAGCTGGATTCATGCTGCACCTCCGCTGTCCACGTCCGCTCGACTGTGAGGCTTGTGTGACGAAAATTACCTCACTGTTTCCAGTTTGCGGACGGCCACAGAGCCTTTCCACAGACATCCGTGTGCAGCCCAAATTTTCTGACTGTGCGGCCTGACCGCGTTGACTGCGCATGCACAAGCTTGAACCTCCCATCCATAAGGTGGCACTACCGACACAGCATACAAAGTCAAAGTAGATGAAGAAGAGGAAGCGGAAAATGAGAATAAACATACATGAAGCATGAAACAATGCCATTGTTGTTGCTACAAAAAATGTGTGTTGATCTCATGTTTCTTCACTTTTATATAGTCGAGAAACAAACTGGTGTGTTAACACATTTGCACTACCCATAGGACTGGAGTGAAACTACAAATAACAGTTGTGCACATGCGTCAACTGCTTGGCCTGGTAGATGAAAAAAGTGGAGAATATATGGGGGGGGGGGGGGTGCTGAAAAGTTAATAAGCTGACTAAGAAGGAGTTATGCTCATAGGTGCTGAGCCAGTAGTATTTGTGCTTCAGTTTCTGAGGAACAAGAGGGCAGAGTAGAGCTGAGAGTGAGAGAACTGTCAAGAGTATGGCTACAATAAACCACATTTGGTCAAATCTGACCACTGCATCAGTGTCAGCCTATGAACTTTTCAGCCCATCCTCCCTGACACAACCGCATGTGTGCCCACCTCATCCGAAGTGGACACGCACCTCAGCGGACCAGAGCGGAAAAGTACCATGAATCCAGCTTTAATGTGAAGAAGACAAAGGAGATTGTGATCCACTACACCCAAAATCCTCCACTGACCATCAACGGGACTGCTGTGGAGAGGGTGAGCAGCACCAAGTTCCCAGTTTACATATCACAGAGGACCACTCCTGGACCACCAACACTGCATCACTGACCAAGAAAGCCCTGCAGCACCTCTGTTTCCTCCGCAAACCGAGGAGAGCCAAAGTCCCGGTCCGCATCATGTGCTCTTTCTACTGCAGCACCACAGAGAGCATCTTGACCAGCTGCGTAACTGTGTGGTACGGAAGCTGCATTACATCCTGCTGAAAGGCCCTGAAGCACATAGTTGAAAAAGCTGAGAGAATTATGTATATACAGTATATATATATATATATGAGTGTGTGTGTGTGTTTGCTATTTTTTTAAAATGTTGCATTTTACTGCACTGCGGTCGAGACAGAAACACAATTTTATACTCTGTATGTCCTGTGCATATGGCATAATTCACACTAAAGTTGACTTTGACTTGATGTTGACTAATTAAGTTTATATCCAGTTTAAAATGGACATGTAATTTTAAATGAGTGTTAATAACAACTTCAAATGTGAAAATTGACCTTAAAAACGTTAAACTTAAGGCCACAGAAACAACATAAAAGTCAAAATTTTAACTGCTGTATCTTAAAGTGTAAACTATATATTGTATCTTCTTCAGATGCCTTGTGTGTGATCCTCAGTGATGCCTGTCACAGTCAGGCCTGTTCTGAGTCACACAAGTCAAGCTTACAGTGGGTGTCCACACATGGGATACATGTGCTCTCTGTGTTTGGACGTGCCTGAGTCTTTATTTTGACTCTCCTCCTGCCTCCCGCACACAGAACAAACAGAGCAGCGGGAGGCTGAGTGGCAGCTGTATATTTTCAGCCAAAGCTAATGCTCCCAGCTGGAGGCGACCCCGTCTATAATAAAAAGTAACGGCTGTTTGTTCCGTCTGTAAAAATTGGACCTGCTGAGTGTGATAACATTCTTACATGCCAGAAACATCGCAGTCCATCTTGATGCTGACACCTCGCAGAAGAAAAGTGATCGTCAGTCGCAAACTTTGAAGGCATTTCATGAGTTTCTTATTTACTCTAGAAGGAGCACATGATTTATTTTTTGAATGAAGCCACCATCAGTCAGATGGCCTCATCTGCTTCTTCTGCATCTTGCCATTTGTCTGTTGGCGGGAGTGAATTAAGATTTTTTTTTCCTACCTGTGTGGCTGCAACACACTGGTCTCTGTGCATCTGTGTTGATGGATTTCTCTCTGTACAATGGTCGTATTTTAGTAAAAGGTTTGGTATTGGCTGTTGTGACTGCTACTCAAAGTGCTTTTTTATCCAGTAGCTACATTCAGAAAGTGCATATTTTCTGTGCATCCACACTCTTACCAGAGGAAGATGCACCTTCACTACATTCGCTCCCTTTTTATGCTAAGCACATAAATGGTTAAGCACACACACACACACACACACACACACACACACACACACACACACACACACACACACACACACACACACACACACACACAGAGCAGTCATACATCAATTTTGGGGATATTTTTGCAGAATAGCCTTTCAGTTATAATCACTGCCTAAAAAGATGGTTCCTGGTGGGATACAGGTGGGAGTACAGAAAAAGAGGGACAAAAAGATTATAAATCGATTCAAAGTTTAATCATTAAATACTAAGAATGTATACAATTACATAATATATATATATATATATATATATATATATATTCATTCATTCATTCATCTTCTTCCGCTTAATCCTTTTTGGGTCGCGGGAGCCTATCCCAGCGTCTCTGGGCGAGAGGTGGGGTACACCCTGGACAGATCACCAGTCCACCACAGGGCCAACACAGAGAGACAGACAACCATTCACTCTCACAGTCATACCTAAGGACAATTTAGAATCCCCAGTTTTGATGCCAATTAACCTAACTTGCATGTTTTTAGCATGTGGGAGGAAACCGGAGAAATCCCGGAGTAAACCCACGCAGACACGGGGAGAACGTACAAACTCCACACAGATCACTGTTGGTCGGGGGCTGGGATCGAACCCAGGATCCGCCAGCCAAGGGTGAGTTGCTGTGCTGCCGCAGTGCTAACCGCTCCCCCACCGCGTCGCCAGAAGCCTATATATATAGGGCCCTATATATATATATATATATATATATATATATATATATATATATACACAATTCATTTTACATGTTCCAGTTTTAAACTAGGCAAAAGACTAAGTAGAAAAGAATGATGCCTCAAAAAAAGCATGTAAAATTAACATTTCTATCTGCCCCGTGAAACAGAGCACAGTCTATTGATGCAGAAAACGGACCAATACCACATAAATCAATACAGGTTTTTTCCAGAGTCTGATACAGAGTAGACTTTGTGGCGTCTAGTCAGTGGTTAAGAAAGCACGTGTTTAAAAGCAGCCAGGGGAACGTTTGACAGTGTGACCCCAAGCATTTGAGGCGATAACAAAGTGCTTTTGGCTTCCTTGATGGCTAGCAACAATGTTAAACACAAATGGAGTATATACCTTGGGGGACTGCAGCATTAAAACTAAGATTTGCTGGAGATTGTTGTACAATTTCCATGGTGATCTATAGAAATCTTTGAAAGATCCTTGAGAGATCCTTAAATGACCAGGAGAGATTGCTGAGGGATCATTGAGCAACCAAAGAGTGTTCAACAGTCTTGTCAATCTCCCAGTGACCTCTCAGCGATCTTTCAATGAACACCAAATTTTTCTGCTCCGAAGATAGAGATGGTTGAGAGATCAGTGGGGATTGCAGAGCTTTCAGTGAAAGACCAGTAGAGTTCACTGAAAGATTGCTGAGTGATCATTAGGAGATTGATGCAGTTGTTGAGCACTCATTGAGAGGTGTTTGAGAGATCGTTCACAGATCACTTCCCTTTGGTGATCCTTGGCAGCTTGTTATGGACTGAGCCAAAACTTTAAGGACCATGGAGATCACTGGTGATCCTCGAGAGATCATCGAGAGCTGTTGGCGATCGCTGAGAGGCCATTGAAAGATCACTTGGAGCTCTGGCCATTTTGTGATCACTCAGCAGTCTCTCAATAATCACCACCCCTGTGTAAAGTGGGTATTAGCAACTAGTTGTTTGAAAAACGTGCCTCTGAAGGATAGAGCAGCTCCTGCTTCCTCCATTTCAAAGAGCATTCGGTTTCCGATCATCTCCCTCTAGGTATCTTCTTCCTGTTTGTCTGTGTACTGTAAATGCTGATGTACCTAGACCATTCTCACAAAGAAATCTGGGTCAGAAGACAGTTGTGTGTAACAGGATGCAGTGTGAGAAATTATTAGATGAAAGCAAAGTTTATCCCTCGCTCATCTGTATGCTGACTTTAATATTATACATTTGTAAAATAGGTTGGAATAACATTATACTCTCCAATATCCATCCATCCATCTTCTCTCCAATACTGTATATCTGTAACACTCCCTTGGTGTTTTTAACGTGATATTCCATTTCTTTTTATTCATTTTAGAATCCACAGCCACTCTTATATTGTGTTCGCCAGTAATCTGCGATCTCGTCATTGATGAATAAAACTCATCATTTATAAAACTCTGGCACATTTGATTGATACAAAGAGCCACTCAGCTGCATCAATCAGCTCCATTCGTCGTGTAATAATCACATCGGTAAGCTCCCACTTAATGTGATGAGACCATGGGTCTGAATAAGCCACTTTCCCAGCCAATATAAAATGCTAATATGTTGATTTATTCCATCTGAAAAGACCATTAGGTTTTAATAGAGGAACAGAGGGTTTTGGTGATTTGTGAGTGTGTCTTTCAGAGATGGGAGACTAAACACGTCTGTGTATTTGAATTTCTGCAGATAGAAAGCAAACAGCCTGTCGTTTTAGTAAAAAATTCAAAAGAGACATGCAGAACTCTTTATGAAGCTATTTAAGTATGTGGAGAGAAAGAGCGAAAAGTACCACTGTGATGCACCCATATGTAAATAATTTGAAAATGTGGGAAGAAATTAAACCTCTGTTATACTGTTTAATCACGTAGTATGGATGTCATGGAGGAGAGGTTATTTCTAGTAGATTTACTTGTATCCCAATTAAGATTTATTTCTTCTTGAGTAAGGGCACAACTTTTTGTCTGACTTTTTGTACTTTCAGGGTAATGTACAGAAAGTCCATTAGAGCTGATGCGTAAATACAGTTTCCAGTTGCAGTTGGAAGCAAGATTGATGTGGGCAGAAAATGGGCTCTAAAACTACAATGCTGAGGAAATTGAAGGTAAAGACTCAAGAGTACAGAGGGGAACTGTAGAGGAGGTAAAAGCCATGCCGCCTGTCGTGCAATGTTTTGGGTCCAATTATAACACTTAATCACTGAAAAATTAATACAGAAAAAAGAAGACATTTTTAAAGAAACACGGCTGAGGCTAAAGGAAGATGATGTTTGAGTCTGCTGCTGCGATAGCAATAAAATTAACTTCTACAGTATGATTTAGGTTGTTGAGACGAGAGGTCTAGAGCATCTGCCCCACAGCTGGGTGATACCAAAGACCATAAAAATTGTATATTTTTTGCCTCCTAGCTTGGTGCTCAGCATAAATAGAATGGGGAGAGGAAAGTTGGTTGCCCAGCCACGAGAGGAAGCACAAAACCAGTGTACAGGTACATCTCAAAAAATTAGAATATCATGAAAAAGTTAAATATTTCTTGTCAGTCATTTCAGAAATTGAAACCCATTATATTATATAGATTCATTACACGGAGAGTGATATATTTCAAGTGTTTATTTATTTTAATTTTGATGATTATGGCTTACAGCCCATGGAAACCCCAAATTCAGTTTCTCAGAAAATTAGAATATTACATAAAATTAATTTAAAAAATAGTTTTTTAATACAAATGTGGACCGACCGAAAAGTATGTCCATGTACACACTCAATACTTGGTCGGGGCTCCTTTTGGATTAATTACTGTATCAATGTGGCGTGGCATTGAGGTGATCAGCCTGTGGCACTGCTAAGGTGTTAATGAAGGCCCATGTTGCTTTGATAGTGACCTTCAGCTCGTCTGCATTGTTGGGTCTGGTGTCTCTCATCTTCCTATTGACAATATTCCATCGATTCTCTATGGGGTTTAGGTCAGGAGAGTTTGCTGGCCAATCAAACACAGTGATGCCATGGTCATTAAATCAGGTTTTGATACTTTTGGCAGTGTGTGTGTGTGTGTGTGGGGGGGGGGGGGGGTGCCAAGTCCTGCTGGAAAATGAAATCAGCTTCTCCATAAAGCTTGTCAGCAGAGGGAAGCTTGAAGTGCTCTAAAATTTCCTGGTAGACGGCTCTGCTGACTTTGGTCTTGATAAAACACAGTGGACCAACACCAGCAGATGACATGGTTCCTCAAATCATCACTGACTGTGGAAACTTCACACTAAACCTCAAGCAACTTAGATACTGTGGCTCTCCGCTCTTTCTCCAGACTCTGGGACTTTGATTTCCAAATGAAATGCAAAATTTACTTTAATCTGAACAGAGGTCATCTGATGGTGTTTGTCCACTGTGTTTTATCAAGACCAGAGTCAGCACAGTCGTCTACCAGGAAATTTTAGAGCACTTCATGCTTCCCTTTGCTGACAAGCTTTATGGAGAAGCTGATATCATTTTCCAGCAGGACTTGGCACCCCCATACACACACTGCCAAAAGTATCAAAACCTGGTTTAATGACCATGGTATCACTGTGTTTGACTGATCAGCAAACTCTCCTGACCTAAACCACATAGAGAATCTATGGAGTATTGACAAGAGGAAGATGAGAGACATCAGACCCAACAATGCAGATGAACTGATGGTCACTTGATATAGTAATTAATCCAAAAGGAGCCCTGACCAAGTATTGAGTATGTACATGGACATACTTTTCAGTCGGTCCACATTTATATTAAAAAACTATTTTTTTTAATTAATTTTATGTAATATTCTAATTTTTGAGAAACTGAATTTGGGGTTTTCATGGGCTGTAAGCCATAATCATCAAAATTAAAATAAATAAACACATGAAATATATCACTGTCTATGTGATGACTCTATATAATATATGGATTTCACTTCCTGAAATGAATGACAAAACATATTGAACTTATTCATGATATTCTAATTTTTTGAGATGTATCTGTACTCCTTGTGCAGATCCCAAGCCTGGGTAAAATGAGGAGGGTTGCATCAGGAAGGGCATCCCGCATAAAATCCAAAAAACCCAAATAGTGAGCAGCCCAAAGAAGAAGACTGGTGCTATGTACTGGTGTGCAAACATGGGTCAATCAGGTAAAGAGCAGGGGGCTAAGCGTACAGCCTTGGGGGCTCCCCATGTTTAGTGTGAAGGTTCTGGATGTGTGGCTGACTGCCCAAGCTGCCTGTGGTCCCTGGTCAGGAAGTCCAGCAGCCAGTGTGTGAACAATTTACTGAACCTTGTCAGTCAATGGAGAAGAGAGGAAGAAAAAGAACCAGAAAACCAAACTGAAAGATTCAATAAACCATGATGTTGATTTAAGGTGGAATTGCCCAGCCCCAGTGTATGGTCAATACAACTATGATTCTGTCTTGTTATTATTATTATTATTATTATTATTATTATTATTATTATTATGTAGTCATAAAATGTAGCCATATTGTTTTTGCTGCCATTTCTCTGTCTGTTAATAACAACAATAATAATAATAATAATAATAATAATAACAATAACTAGAGGGCACTCAGAGAGTGCATACCTCCGCCAAGGCTCCGTCCCTCCCTCCTTTTGTCCTCGCCTCCGTCTCTTTGTCCATCCATTTCACTATCCATCTGTACATTGCGAGATAGGGTCTTGGTGGAGGTATGCACTCATGGATCACCTCCAACATCTAATGAGTTCATCTTTGGGCCAAGGGCCACCTCTGGTGAAAATTTCATCCAAATCCATCCAGTAGTTTTGGAGTACTGTTGCTAACACTCTGTGAGAAGCAAAGAGCCTTGGCGGAGGTATGTATTCTGAGATCATCACCAAAATCTAATCATCTGTTCAGTGTGCCATTACACACCTTTCCTGAAAATTTGAATGAAAGGCACAATATACAGTGGGGTAAAAAAGTATTTAGTCAGCCACCAATTGTGCACGTTCTCCCACTTAAAAGATGAGAGAGGTCTCCAATTTTTATCATAGATATACCTCAACTATGAGAGACAAAATGAGAAAAAAAATCCAGAAAATCGCATTGTCTGATTTTTAAAGAATTTATTTGCAAATTATGGTGAAAAATAAGTATTTGGTCAATAACAAAAGTTCATTTCAATACTTTGTTATATACCCTTTGTTGGCAATGACAGAGGTCAAACGTTTTCTGTAAGTCTTCACAAGGTTTTCACACACTGTTGCTGGTATTTTGGCCCATTCCTCCATGCAGATCTCCTCTAGAGCAGTGATGTTTGGGGGCTGTCGCTGGGGAACACGGACTTTCAACTCCCTCCAAAGATTTTCTATGGGGTTGAGATCTGGAGACTGGCTAGGCCACTCCAGGACCTTGAAATGCTTCTTACGAAGCCATTCCTTCGTTGCCCAGGCAGTATGTTTGGGATCATTGTCATGCTGAAAGACCCAGCCACGTTTCATCTTCAATGCCCTTGCTGATGGAAGGAGGTTTTCACTCAAAATCTCACGATACATGGCCCCATTCATTCTTTCCTTTACACGGATCAGTCATCCTGGTCCCTTTGCAGAAAAACAGCCCCAAAGCACGATGTTTCCACCCCCATGCTTCACAGTAGGTATGGTGTTCTTTCTTCTCCAAACACAACAAGTTGAGTTTTTACCAAAAAGTTCTATTTTGGTTTCATCTGACCATATGACATTCTCCCAATCCTCTTCTGCATCATCCAAATGCTCTCTAGCAAACTTCAGACGGGCCTGGACATGTACTGGCTTAAGCAGGGGGACACGTCTGGCACTGCAGGATTTGAGTCCCTGGCAGCGTAGTGTGTTACTGATGGTAGCCTTTGTTACTTTGGTCCCAGCTCTCTGCAGGTCATTCACTAGGTCCCCCCGTGTGGTTCTGGAATTTTTGCTCACTGTTCTCGTGATTATTTTGACCCCACGGGGTGAGATCTTGCGTGGAGCCCCAGATCGAGGGAGATTATCAGTGGTCTTGTATGTCTTCCATTTTCTAATAATTGCTCCCACAGTTGATTTCTTCACACCAAGCTGCTTACCTATTGCAGATTCAGTCTTCCCAGCCTGGTGCAGGTCTACAATTTTGTTTCTGGTGTCCTTTGACAGCTCTTTGGTCTTGGCCATAGTGGAGTTTGGAGTCTGACTGTTTGAGGTTGTGGACAGGTGTCTTTTATACTGATAACGAGTTCAAACAGGTGCCATTAATACAGGTAACGAGTGGAGGACAGAGGAGCCTCTTAAAGAAGAAGTTACAGGTCTGTGAGAGCCAGAAATCTTGCTTGTTTGTAGGTGACCAAATACTTATTTTCCACCATAATTTGCAAATAAATTCTTTAAAAATCAGACAATGTGAGTTTCTGGATTTTTTTTTCCTCATTTTGTCTCTCATAGTTGAGGTATACCTATGATGAAAATTGGAGACCTCTCTCATCTTTTAAGTGGGAGAACTTGCACAATTGGTGGCTGACTAAATACTTTTTTGCCCCACTGTAAATGCAATCCATTATTATTATTATTATTATTATTATTATTATTATTATTATTATTATTTCTCGGCTTGATTTTATTCCGGTTAGTTCCGTATCTTCGAGGGCAAGCTACGCCTTTTAGCCTCAGGCCTTGAGAACTTTTCTGACCATGTGCACCATTCCAAGTAGGGCAGCTTTTTGTAGGAGCTCGATCTTGGCAGACACCTATTGTGCTTAGCCGTTTCTCCAGGTTGTTTGTAACTGTGCCCAGGGCTCCCACCACTATTGGAACAGTAGTTGTCTTCATGTCCCATAGTCTAGCCACCTCTTTTCTCAAGACTCCTGTATCACTTGATACAGCAATGTCAATTATAAAGCACTGACCCTCCTTTCTGTTAACCAGCACTAGATCCAATCTATGAGCTTGTGTTTCCTTGTCTGTCTATGTTGAAATCCCAGAGGAGTTTCATTTCTTTACTTTGAACTACTCCTTTTGACTTGTGGTCATATCACTTGTCAGCAGCTTTGAGCCCATGTACTTTGTCAAGCTTCCAATTGATAATCTGCGCAACATTGTCATATCGTTGTTTGTATTCAATTTGCACAAATTTACTACATTTGCATACACAATGGTTTGTTGTTTCATCCTTTACCCCGCACATCCTGCATAGGGGGGACAGGTTCTGTTTCTGGATCTTAGCCTTCACTGAGTTGGTACTTAACGCCTGATCTTGTGCAGCAGTAAAAAGTCCTTCATTCTCTTTTTTGAGATTCCCCTTCACCATCCAATCCCACGATTCCCTGCCTCTTACATCCTCTGTTTGATGCAAGAATTGGCCGTGCATAGGCTTACTCTTCTTCTGCTTATTCCATTCTTTAACAGTCTTTGGTCAACCTCCTCTTTAAGCGGCAATCCTTCCTTCTTGACTTGAATGAGCAGCTGTTGCGCGCTTGCCTGAATGTAACTTGCAAGCCCAATTTCCTCATTATGGACACAGTCTTCAGTGCTGATAAGGCCACGGCCTCCCCAACTTCTAGGAGCATATAGTCGGTCCACGTCCGCTCGCAGATGGAGCATTCCATAAATGGTTAACTGCTTTCTATTCTAATTCAGTTTTAGTCCAGTTAATGACTCCAGCGCCATAGCAGAGGACAGACAGCCCATGTATTTATTCCTGTTATGATGTTCTTGCCATTTAACTTTGACTTTAACACTCTCTTCAGTCTGTGGAGATACTTGCCCCTTAATTTGCTCTTCATTCCCTTGTGCAGTATGTCATTATATTCAAGGACTCCCAGGTACTTATATCCATCTTCATCAACTGTTTTCATCTTTCTTCCATCGGGCAAGTCAGCCCCTTTAAACCTGATGATCTTCCGTCTTTTCAAAACATGCACGCCACATTTGTTTAAGCCAAACTCCATGCCGATGTCTTCACTGAACACTCGTACTGTGTTCACCAAGGAGTCCACCTCATGCTCATCTTTGCCATAGAGCTTTAGGTCATCCACAAATAGTAGGTGGTTAATAGCTGGGGATTACTATTATTATTATTATTATTATTATTATTAACAGACAGAGAAACAACAGCAAAAACAATATGACTACATAATAATAATAATAATAATAATAATAATAATAATAATAACAAGCCTGTCATAATTGTATTGACCATACATTGGGGCTGGGCAATTCCACCTTAACCCCTTGCACTCCGGTCAATTTCCCTAAAAACGCCAAAAAATAACGTGCCCAAAGTAAATCAAAAGCTGTTCTTCAACCCTTTGCAGCATCTTCATGGGATTGGTCTCATTTAAAAGAAAACACTTCAAAACAGTCATAATCTCTCTAAGTGCTCCGGCCACTGAGTTACAGTCATCTAAACATACTGAACTTGAAGAAAATAAATTTGGCCTGGGTGTTTTTTTGGATACAAATGCTTGCAAATAACACACAGCTTCAGATCCGGGCTGGAAAATGCAACAGAAATGTAGAACCAAGTTTTATCCAGGTGAGGTCAAAATTTTGTAACAATACCACAAAAAATGAATATATTACACAGCTTTTTTCTCAGGTAGTTCCCAGGCGTTTTTGAACTGTGCCAAATTGTGCCAAATGGCACAGTTTGGAAAAACGTCTATAACTTTTGAATGATTCAATATAGAAGCTTCATCTTGGGCTCTAATGAAAGGTGACACTCAGGGCTGTGTGTGTGTGGGGGGGGGGGGTCCCCCCCGCTCGCTACAGAGGACGGACATCGGCCATCGCTACCTGACGGAATAGTCATGTGGCGACCGCGGCGCAGTCACCGCGGCTCCCCCCCCCCCCCTCGCTACAGGAGAGTAGCGGGGGGGGGCGTTCATGGTCCAGACACGGCACACGAACCATGTACCGCGGCGCACGGACTTCATGCGCCGCACAGTTGTAATTTACCGATCGGTCAAAAGTCATTTTTGATTACAATTACAATTACGATTACAATTACGCTCATTGTCAGACGAACACGACGCTGGTCCCTTGTTACGGACTCGTGGTTCTGGTCTCGCAACCCGGTCAAAACATAATTCCATTATTGGGGTTTTGCTCTTCCATGATTGTGGTTTTGGTGAATGATTTACGACCTTCGTCGTCAGCCTCCGTTGGTCTATGATGACCATGGAAGAGAATCCTAAACGTCTATTCTGCTGGAATAAAAAAAAAAAAGCACCACCTGTGGCTGAACAGGCCGATGCTCGAATGGCAGTCCCTGTCACACAGGTCGCACTTGTGGGTGGTCTCCGTGCTGCTGGGTCTGTGACGGTTCTTCCTGCGGGTCCTTTTTTCATCTGCAGCAGTCAGTCTCTCTTCACCCAGCCTTACACAAAACAGCTTTCGAACTTCTATGCTTCAATTGGCTCGCTGCATTCGCAGCGTTGGTAGGCGGGTCCTTCTTGCTAGGTTTTCAGTCATTGGTTCTTCAAGGTTTCAGAAACCCAATTCAAGGCTCTTATTAGTCGAATGAGAGGTCAATCATATCTGATCTGTTCGCGGCTGTGTCTGTAGTGGAAGAACGGAAATGCAGCTTTTTTTTCAGTGCGCTCTTGGCGCAGCGCCCTCGTGCGTCCTAGAGCGCACGAGAACGCCCTCGTGCACTCTAGGACGCAGAGACGTGCCCGTCTGCGGTACACAGGAGTGCAGCAGGTTAAATCAACATCATGGTTTGTTGAATCTTTCAGGTTGGTTTTCATTTTTTTTTTTCTTCCTCTCTTCTCCATTACAGTTTACTGACATGGTTCATAATTACTAAACAATATTACACAACAGTGTGGTATCATACCATTTTTTTGTAGTTATCAACTACAAATGCACATTGTTTGATGCAGCAAAGTTCAGCCTCCACCGTCACCTCCCGTTCTCGTCTTCCTGTACCGGCATTCTATGTCTTGCCCTTCCTTAATTCTGATTGGCTGCTTACAAAGTTCTGACATTGACGAGCAAAGCTGTACAGTAGTCTGACAAGTTTAACTTTTTTCAGCCCTAAGCACCATGACAAAAAGCGGCCACCTCTCAAAGCATTTCAATGCCGAGGGTGCTCAACGCTGTAAACGCTGGACTACATAGAGAATGAATAGAAAATAGGCACCCACAGCAGAAAAAAATGAGTTTGGTGGACACGCCCCCTAATACTTTTTCTGCAGTGTTTGGCTTCCGGGTTGCTGAGATGCATGGCCCTATGGTGTGACCACACACGTAACTGAGTAGGCACGCCTTAAAGGGGCAGTACATGGAAAGCGCCAGATTAATATATAAAATAATATTCAAAAAATCCCTGCATACACATCGTGACCCGAATCACCACCAAAATCTAATCATCTGTTCCCCGTACCATTTCAGAACTTTCTTGAAAATTTCATCAAAATCCATACATAACCTTTTGAGTTATGTTGGAAGCAGACAAACCAACCAACAGACAAACCAATGCCACTAAAAACATTACCTCCGTCCTCCCTTGGCAGAGGTAAGAATAAGAATAAGAATAATGGATTGCATTTATATAGTGCCTTTCATTCAAATTTTCAGGAAAAGTGTGTAATAGCACACTGAACAGAAGATTAGATTTTGGTGATGATCTTAAAATGTCTGCTCTCAAAATCTGCCAAGGCTCTTATCTTTTCAGTGTTAGCAGCAATACTCCAAAAATACCTGAAGGATTTGGATGAAATTTTCACCAGAGGTGGTTCTTGGGCTACAGATGAATCCATTACATTTTGGTTATGATCTGACAATGCATATCCAGGCTCTTATCTTCTCACAGCGTGTTAGCAACAATAGTCCAAAACTAATGGACAGACTTTGATGCAATTTTCACCAGAAGTGGCTCTAGGCCTAACACACAAACCCATTACATTTTGGAGGTGATCTGTAAGGAACTGAAGGAGCCTTGGCAGAGGTATGTGCTCTCTGAGTGCTTTCAAGTTTTTGGTATATTTTGGAAGACATTTGTTATTTTGGTTGGATCACTCCTGTAATGACTTCACAAAACTACTAAAAGTTGCATTTGTATTCAATGTGAGTCATAGAGTTAATTTCAGACAGTTGCCTTGTGGTTCAGCAATAAGTGGATTTTGAGTCGAGTCAGACTTTCAGCACCACTATCGAATTACAAATTGACAAAAAATACAAAAATAGATAGTCTAAAAGCCTGCCAGGTAAAAGAAAGTTATCATCTTTTGGTGTTTTTTCCTTTACACAGCATATTCCCTGTGTCGACAGAGACCGATGGGGTTTTTAAGTTGAAGGCAGGAAAGCATGAAGCAGAGAGATGAAGACAATTTACTCCCCTCACAGTGGCCTCTTCAAGATACAATAGAATGCCAACGATCCCGCAACAGCATTTTTGGACCAGCTGTGCCTCCTTAGAATGATTTTTTTTTCCCCCACCCCATACAGGGTCTGAGTAAATCCATTCTGACTATATTGACTTTAGATCAGTAGAACAAAGAATCTGATCATGTGAATGAAAGATGCATAAAAGAAGTTGATCACTTTGCTTTGAAAGTTTTATGGGCACAAGGAGGGTTTTACTCTCAGCAGCACACTGCAATGTCTGCCTTGATTATTTTTGATCATACCTGTCATCAGTATCTTTTACATTCTGTAAGTTGCAAAATATTTAGGTTTTTTGTTTAATGGTTGTACATAGCTCAATTAAGCAATATTACACAAGACGAAGTTACGGTATCTTGATTATAGTAGCTGCGGCTGTGATACATCTAATGTCCTCCACGTAGACGTATCACAATCGTAGTTAGTATAACCATGATATCATAACGACGTTGAGTGTAATATTGTTTTTATACAACAGTTCTGGCAATCAAAATTTATTAAATGACAGCAAAACTGGACAAAATATTATGATGTTTTTGTTTAATCAGTTATTTTGCGCAGCTGAGAAAAAATATTCCCTAAGTCCAGCCAGTAACTGTTGCTAAACATCTCAATCAACATGAAGACATCTATTGTCATTTTACACACGTGAACAAATTAAATATTGTCAAGTGCAAAAGTAATAAGTGTTTATCAAACATACCTGTTGAGTCTGTACTGTGAAAGACTGGAGATCAAAACATGGCCATTACATCGGTAGCTAGCCGATGGCTCGTAGTTAGCATGCTAGTGATTTCTTTGGCACACTTCGCTCACTTTTCTTGGCATTTTCAGATGAAACAAAGAGTCCATCACCACAAAAGTATTGTGGTTTTACTGTTTTTGTCAGAACGTGGGTTGGGCCCATGTCCTCGCCTTGATTTATAGTTTGTATATTCTGCTTTAAATTAATTTATGAGATTTTGTATTGTGTTTTATTATTATCATGGTTCTGCTTTGTTATTTTTCCCTGCCTTGTTCATTGTCCTTGATTGTCATGTTATTATTATTATCCTAGTCATGTCTGGTTGTTTTTCTCCTGTCATTATCTGTAGTTCTGGTTTGAGCTTTTGTTTTGACAGCATTTTCAGTTTTTTTCTGTCTTAGTCTAGCTTGGTTTGTGCTGTGTTAGTTTCTTGATTACCCACATTTGTTTGTGATTTATTAGTTTGTCTTGTCCTATTTAAGGAATGCCACCCTTTACAGCGTCCTAGTCATTTTGGCATGAGGTTTTCATGCTTCTGCCTTGCCTTGCCTGCTGGTTTGTCTGCCGAAGTCTTGTTGTCTAATCCTTGAGTTTATTTTGCCTGTTGTGCGGTTTTGTTTCAGCCCACGGGCTGTATTTTTTGCTGGTTTTTCTTATTAATAAATAATCATGCCGTCATGTGTCTGAGCGTTTGTTTTCAGAGAGCTCAGATACTCACTTTATTCCTAAGTTTTGTATGTCTGTTAGTTGATTTTGTTAGTTTCTGTCTTTTGGTTTGTTGATACTTATGCTTCCCCTTTCCCAGACGCTCCCATTAGCTGCTCACAGTCTGCTCTCCTCAGCTGTGGGCAGTTAGTCAATTAGGTCACCTGCTCGCTCAGCAACTCACACCTGCGGCTCATTTTTCCCCCCATGTATTTAAGCACTGCCTGTCCACTCTCTCATTGTGGCAATATTGAATGTTTCCAAGACTGACTCCTACTCTGATCATCCCCTATGTTCGCAGAGCGATTTCGGCTCTTGAACACCATCGCTGTAAGTTATTGTTTGTTATATTTTTGGATTCTCTGCACTATTTTGGACTTGCATGCTCTTTTCGTTAATAAATGTCACGAATGCAATTCAGCACCTGGGTCTGTTTTCCTGCCCCGGAGGGGCATTCATAACAGAATATTGCCGCCAGTTAATGACCCAGCTGCTGCGTTCATGCATTTTTTTCCTCTTTTTGTGTTTGTCCCACTAACCTGTTCTGGAGCTCATCATGCCCCCGGCTCCCCGGTCCCACATAAACAAAGGAGGATTGGCAGTGGACTACTTGACCTTGGAGGAAGAGTGGACGGCGGACTTCATCCAAAGCTTTGTGGATGAGGCTCTCGCCACCCAAGGGCCCAAGAAAATCTGGGAAAGTTTGAATGGAGCGGTGGGAATTCTTCAGGCGCACCCCGGCCTGTGGAATTTTCTGCAATACACAGAACTGCTGGCCACGGTCTGTGCGCTCATTTTCTGGACTAACGGTGGGTGCATTTCCAGCAGAGTCGAGGCGGAGTCACTCACCACAGCTGATGTCCTTCTCCCATCTTGCTTCGTCAGACTCAGCTTCAGCATGCATGTCGCCAGTCTCACGGCGGCGCCATCGCCCAGCTCTGGACCGCCAGAAAAATGCCTTCACCTCTCAGTCAGCAGCTTCCCCTACATCGAGCCAGACAAATCCCACAGCAGCTTCTCCTACTCATGCTCCTTCACCGGCTGTCCTGTCAGCCTCCTCCTCCTCCTTTCCTGCTGCAAATCCCGTCTCCTCGATGTATCCTCCCGCTGCCGAGGGTCCGGCTGCATCCTTCCCGGCTCTGTCCACCTCCGCGGCCACTGGAGCAGCTCCTCTACAATCCACCAAGGGGCCCAAATCCATCGTAGCCATAAAGTGGGGCAATGCCACGGCAGGAAACACCAAGTCCCGGGAAACCAGGCAAGTGCCATTTCATTCTATTTCACTAAATGATAATATGCCTTGCCTTATTCCCGGTAGAGAGATTCAGGAGGTGCAGTCCCCTGAGCTCTCTCCATCTGCTGTACTTAACGGATCCTCACCTGCCCTCTCCGTGTCTCCACCTCTCACCCCTGATTGTCCGCCGGCTCCGAAACTCAACCGCCGGACGATAGAGGAGTCCGCAGCACTGGAGGACTCCATCCCAGCCCCGCAGTCATGTTATGGACAGAGGGAAGGCGCTGAACCCGAGCTCACCACACAAAGTCTAGCGCCAATGGTGAGCCAGACCCCAGCCACCACGCCGGACGAGCCTCCTGCTTGGGTCACTCTGACTGGGGCCGAAAGGACTGCAACGACCATCATGCCTGCTGCAGCGGCTTCCGCAGTAGAGTTTGAGGCGGAGCTGGACCTCCAAAGGGCCGAGCCCGAAGTTGCGTCATCGCCTGGATCGATGGAGTCCTGGAGAGCAGTGGAGCTCGAGCTCAAGCAAGTGCTCTCCTTCATTTTTCTCTTATATTAGGGGCAGCAGTGGCTCAGGAGGTAGAGCAGGTCGTCCAATAACTGGATGGTTGGCGGTTTGAATCCTGCTCTCCCCAGATATCCTGCCATTGTGTGCTTGGGCAAGACACTTAACCCCCAATTGCTCCTGGTGGATCTGGACAGTGCCATGTTTGGCAGCTATGCCGCCATCAGTGTGTGAATGTGTGTGAATGGGTGGATAGCAGGATCTTTAAAGCACTTTGGTCATCTAGAGATGAGCATAAAAGCACTATTTAAGTGAATGCCATTTACCATTTATCTGTCTTAGAGCAATCTTGCCTGGCTCTTGGTTAGGAGGGCCTGGTGCAGCCACCCACTGCACCTGAGCTTGCCTCGCCGGGCTCCGCCGCTGCCGGCGACCCTGATTCCTCTTCTCTGTGTGTTTTGTCTGAGCTTCCTCCCAGGGTCACTGGGAATGTTCCAGTATCACCAGAGGTTTCCGTGGGTCCAGGCTTGCCACCCGAGGTCACATTGGGTCCAGCTTCCCCCGCAGTGGAGGTCGTCGCGGGTGTCCTGTCCCAGCCTGGGACCTTCGTGGGTGCAGCTTCAGCCCAGGACGGGCCCACCGCGGGTGCAACTCCTTCTCCGCCTGAGGCCATCGTTTGGGTCCCTCCTTCTCTGTCTGGGTCCCCGTGGATGCTGCGCCCTAGCCTGAAGCTAATGTGGGTACTGTATTCTAGTATGGGTCCGCCATGGACGTTGCGCTCCAGCCCAGGCCCACCAAGGGTGCAGCGTTGGCCCAGTCCGGGTCCACCGAGGGTGCAGCGTTGGTCCAGCCTGGGCCCATCGAGAGTACAGCTCCACTCCTGCCTGGAGCCACTGAGGGTGCAGCTCTGCTCCTGCCTGGAGCCACTGAGGGTGCAGCTCCGCTCCTGGCTGGAGCCATCGAGGGTGCAGCTATGCTGCAGCCACCGCAGGTATTACTATGCTGCAGCCCGGAGCCACCGCGGATGCTGCTGTGCTCCAGCCTGGAGCCACCGCGGATGCTGCCATACTCCAGCCCGGAGCCACCGCAGGTGCAACAATGTCTCAACCCAGGACCACCGAAGGTACAACCAGCCAGCCCGAGGACGTCATGGCCCCCCTTCCTCCTCTGCCAGATGCCGTCAGGGTTCCCCTTCCTCCTCTGCCAGATGCCATCGGGGTTCCCCTTCTTCCTCTGCTAGACACTATTCTGGTCCCCCTTTCTCCTCTGCCAGACGCCGTTGTGTTCCCCCATCCTCCTCCACCACCAGACACCATCGTGCCCCCCCCCGGCCCTGTTTTCCATCATCGGGCCTTCCCATGGGGGAGCCACCTCCTGGGTCACCCCTCCAGTCCTGGTGGCTTAAGAACTCTGGCTGGCCGCCCGAAAGACTGAGCCACTGGGTCGGGTGGTCCATACTCTCCGGCAGGCCACCCAACTCATACCACCTTGCCGTCCGGCTGGCCTGGGACTACAACCGGCCACCCGAACTATGTAATTCTGTGACTTAGGGGGCCCAGGGGTTTAGTATTGCGCAGGTGCGGGTCATGAGCAGGGTTTGTATTTTCCCTCCTAAGCCCGTTTCCCCATCTCCCACCCAGGGTGGTGTTTTGCTGTACCCTCTTCTCTCGGAGGGAAGGGGGGGGCTGGATGCCACCCCTTAAAGGGGGGTGGGCTCTGTCATGTGTCTGAGCGTATGTTTTCACAGAGCTCAGACTCTCACTTTATTTCTAAGTTTTGTATGTCCGTTAGTTGATTTTGTTAGTTTCTGTCTTTTGGTTTGTTGACACTTATGCCTCCCCTTTCCCAGATGTTCCCACTAGCTGCTCACAGTCTGCTCTCCTCAGCTGTGGGCAGTTAGTCAATTAGGTCACCTGCTCGCTCAGCAACTCACACCTGTGGCTCATTTTTTCCCCCATGTATTTAAGCACTGCCTGTCCACTCTGTCATTGCGACAATATTGAATATTTCCAAGACTGACTCCTACTCTGATCATCCCCTATGTTCGCAGAGCGATCTCGGCTCTTGAACACCATCACTGTAAGTTATTGTTTGTTATATTTTTGGATTCTCTGCACTATTTTGGACTTGTATGTTCTTTTCGTTAATAAATGTCATGAATGCAGTTCAGCACCTGGGTCTGTTTTCCTGCCCCGGAGGGGCATTCATAACAAATGCCAAGAGCTTGCCCAGCATCTGAGTCCTGCCTTCTGCCCAGCCCAGGAACCCACCTTGACAGTGTTATCCTCGTTTTTGCTTTCCTCCAGATTGTCCAGGTCAGCTGATGAAATTCTTGCACTGCCATTATGTATTTTATACAACGGGGAAAATAAGTGTTGAACGCGTCAACATTCTTCTCATTAAACATATTTCTGATGGAGCCACTGACCTGAGATTTTCACCAGATATCAGAAACAACCCAAGTACATAGAAAGAAATTATGGCAACTGTGTTCACAAGACAAGTTATATTTAATAAAGTGGAATGACACAGGGAATAGGTATTGAACTCTTGAAGAAAAAGAGGAGCAAAAAGACATAGCCAAGAAATCATCTGAAATCCACAAGAATTTATGAAGCCATCCCATCCCCCATCAGTGCAAATTAATTTCAGCTGGTTAAGTCCTGACTAATAGCCTTTAAAAAGGTCTGTGAATATCAGATTGTTACACCACAAAGAGTTCATGATGGGTAGAAGCAAAGCGCTCTCTCTCAACCTTTGCAATCTTATTGTTGCAAAGCATAATGATGGCACTGGTTATAGGCACATTTCTAAACTGCTGAATGTTCCAGTGAGCACTGTTGGAGCCATCATTTGGAAGAGGATAGAACATCATTTTACCATAAACCGGCCACGACCAGGAGCTCCTCGCAAGATTTCTGAGGAGTTAAAAGAATCATCAAAAGAATTACCCAAGAGCCAAAGACCACTCACGGAGAGCTCCAGGAATACCTGAAGTTAGCAGGTACTGTTATTTCAAAGAAAACAATAAGTAATGCACTCAACCAACATGGGATCTATGCCCACTCATGTCACAAGACTCCATTGCTGAAGAAAAAGCATGTTGAATTTCATTTAAAGTTTGCTGCACAACATTTGGACCAGCCAGTAAAATACTAGGAGAAAATTGAACTTTTTGGATGCCACAACACACAGCATGTTTGAAGGAGAAATGGCACTGCACATCAGTCCAAAAACACCACACCAGCAGTGAAGTTTGGAGGTGGGATCATCATGGTGTGGGGGTGTTTGTCAGCACATGGTACAGACAGACTTCATCCAATTGAAGGAAAGATGAATGGACAAATGTACAGAGATATCCTTTATAAGAACCCGTTGCCATCTGCCAAGACGCTGAAGATGAAACGAGGGTGGACGTTTCAGCAAGACAATGATCCCAAACACACAGCCAAGGAAACTCTCAACTGCCTCCAGAGAAGGAAAATAAGATAAGATAAGATACGATAAGCCTTTATTAGTCCCACAATGGGGAAATTCCAGGATTGCAACAGCACAGGGATAGCAACACTCAGAGCAATAATCAGAAGGCAAGAAAAAAAACAAGAACATCTAGTAAACATATGTACATATTACTATAAATATATATATATAGACACACAGTGCGGAGCATTATGGTTGGTGAATGTGCAGCAGAAAGTCTAAGTTCTCTCTCCGCGGATGCGGCGGGCCAGCTGGAAGTCTTTGGGCATGATGGTGACCCTCTTGGCGAAGAAGAGACCCACCAGGTAGGCCTCTCTGGTCTCCTGCAGAGCCATGACGGCGAAGCTCAGGAAGCGTAGGTGGGTCTTGAAGTCCTGAGCGATCTCCCTCACCAGGCGCTGGACGGGCAGCTTACGGATGAGCAGCTCCGTGGATTTCTGGTAGTGACGGATCTCTCTCAGAGCCACGGGCCTGTAACGGCGAGGCCTCTTCACTCCGCCGGTGGCCGGAGCGCCTCTCCGAGCAGCCCTGGTGGCTAGCTGCCTCCTGGGGGGGCTTCTTCCTCCAGTAGATGTTACGGGCGGTCTGCTTGGTTCTTGCCATCGCTCTTTATTATTCTGTCTTATATTTCTTGCACGCCGCCTAAACTTCAGCCCGGCACCCGCGTCGTTTTCGCTACAGCTCCCGGTATGTCGAGTTTCCCATTAGCACCGGGCGGCGGCCAAGTGCTAGCTAACACCAGCTCCTCCCCGCTGCAACGTCTCCCGCTGCAAACAGTGGCTCCGTCCGCCGACCCGGGAGATCCCCGGGGCGATCCGTGCGTCCGTGATATATATACAGAGTGAAAGGTGTAGAAAGAAGAAGGAAGATAAAAAAAAGGCTGTTGCAACGGGCAGCCGACTCGTGTGGCGCCGCCGGTCCGGCGGAACCGGAACCGGAAAATGAAATATGAAATAAAGCTGCTAGAATGGCCCAGTCGGTCACCTTACCTTAATCCAATTGAAAATTTATGGAATGAAATGAAGATCAGAATTCATAGAAGACACCCACGGAACCTTCAAGATTTGAAGACAGTTTGTGTGGAAGAATGGGCTAAAATCACTCCTGAGTAATACCTGTGCCTAGTTTCTCTGTACAGGAGGTGTCTGGAAGCTGTTATTACCAACAAAGGCTTTTCTACTAAATATTAAATGAATTTCACCAAGTGTGTTCAATACTTATTCCCTGTGTCATTCCACTTTATTAAATATGACTTGTTTTGTGAACACAGTTGCCTTGATTTCTTTGTATGTATGGATTACTTGGGTTGAATCTCAGGTCAATGTCTCCATCAGAAATATGTTTAATGAGAAAAATGTTGACATGTTCAGTACTTATTTTCACCGTTCTATGTTGTCTGAATACATTCTTTCTTACAAGATGGTATACAACATTTCAATTCTAACCATACCTGTACACAGAGCATCAGCATATAATCCTTTGCAAATTGAGCATCTGAAATACACTGGATGAGAAAAGCACAAAGTCAGATTTGTAAATAAAAAAAATAGGAAGAACGAGGACAACAGGTGTCAGACAGCAGCAGCTACTCAGACCCAAACTGCACTCTGCGGCGTTATTGAGATGCACCCACATTCACCTGAAGGCATCCAGTAGTATTCAATTTGTTCCTACACATTGTTACTTCCTGTTCTGTTCAACTTTCTTCAAATCAAATGGATGCAGAGCAATTGGCCCTGCCAATGGTCTTCATCCTGCTCAACAAGTGAATATAAAAGAAGAAAACACATGCTTGGTTTGGGCTTGTGAAAAGGAATAGAACAACAGACGTGCACAAGGAATTGCAGCCTTTTATATAGGAATGTTTTTTATTCATTTCCTTTTTCAGAGCACAAACACACTTTACTGAGAAATCTTGTCTTGCCTGCTGTCTGATGGGTTGTCTGGGTGTAAACTAACCTTGTTTTTCCCTTTCCTTCTCCCTCCCTTCCTCCTGCGCTCTCCCCTTTTATGACCCTGAAATATTTCCTCTCTTCTTTTGATTCATTCCCTCGTGCTTTATGTTGTCTTTTATTTCTCTCCTCACATATTTCTCGTCTTATCTCTGTTACTTTTCGACACTTTCACTCTTTTTCATTTCCTCTTTCCTTTTCCATTCTAAAATCCTTATTTCAACTTTTATATTCAACTCCTGATAATTTTGTTTTATTTTCATCATAATTCATTTGTCAACATCTCCTCAAAAATGATTTATTTCCTTCCTTCCCTGTCTGTTCTACTCTTCCTCATTTTTTTGTCTTTTCTCACCTACGCTGCATCACATTCCCCTTTTCCTTTGTTTCCCTCTACTTATTTCTTCCTCCCTCCTCCTCCTCCTCCTGTTTCTCCAGTGGCTGCTCCTCTGCCTCCAAGCTGCTGCTCTGGTTCTGCAACACCAGACCAGTGCCTGTCTAGCCGCTGTAGGTCTCAAGGCTCTATCAAGTGAGTCTTCAGCCTCAAACACTCACAAGAACACACACAAACACACATGAGGAAGTGCTGACATTCCCACAGTAACCCAGGTGTTTTTTCTGGTGGCAAAAGTGCACTTAAATACACGGTTCCTCTGCAGAGATATGAAAAAAAAAAAAACAATCTCCACATCATCTAACTGTGCTGAGAAAAAAATTACTATATAATAATTAAGTCTTTTACAAATGTCTGCTGACATACAGAAACAAGCCTGTTATTACGCACAAGTCTTTTTTTCCCTTATGTGGTTCCTGTTCCTGAGGGGCACTCTTTTTTTTTCACTGCTGTGTTGCTTTTGGGTTGACATAAGCAACACATAAGGGAGAAAAAGAAGATGTGAAGGAAATATGGACGGAACTGATATAAAAATGGACATGTGATTGAAGGAAGGTAGAGGAAGAAAACAGAAAGAAGTTGGAATATAAGGAAGGACGGAAGGAAGGAAGATCACACCCCTACTACCATGTTTGACTGTTGCTATGATGGTCTTTTTATGAAATGCTGGGTTAGTTTTACACCCGATGTAACAGGACGCACACCTTGCAGAAAGTTCAACTTTTGTCTCATCAGTCCACAAAATATTTTCCCCAAAGTCTTTGGGATCATCAAGATGTTTTTTTTTTGGCAAATGTGAGA
Source organism: Pholidichthys leucotaenia (assembly GCA_020510985.1). Classification (NCBI taxonomy): domain Eukaryota; kingdom Metazoa; phylum Chordata; class Actinopteri; order Cichliformes; family Pholidichthyidae; genus Pholidichthys; species Pholidichthys leucotaenia. The sequence continues at coordinate 324,851,900 of CM035840.1, read as the reverse complement.
TGAGCCTTTGTGTTGTTTTTGGTCAGCAGTGGTTTTCACCTTGGAATTCTCCCATGGGTGCCATTTTTGCCCCGCCTCTTTCTTACTGTTGAATCATGGGCCAGTGTCTAAACTGAGGCAATGAAGTCTGCAGTTCTTTAGATGTTCTGGGTTTTTGTTTCTCATCTGTTCTTGAATTTCTTTAGACCAGGGCATGATGTGGTGCTTTTAGAGCTCTTTTAGCCTGCATCACTTTGTCAGACAGGTTCTATTTAAGTGATTTTTTTTGATCCAGCAGCTTTCCAAAAAATGTGGTTAATAACAGTTAATTCATGACATAACAACGGGGCAATTACTTTTTTACATAGGGCCAGATAGGTTTGGATAGCTTTTTTCCCCTTAGTAAATAAAATCGTCATTTTGTATTTCCTCAGGTTATCTTTGTCTGGTGATCTGAATCATTTAAGTGTGACAAATGTGCAAAAGTATAAGAAATCAGGAAGGGGGAAATACTTTTTCACAGCACTGTAGATGCTCATGGGGATACCCTCACCACCTCATGGACATGAGCTACCTAGAAATTATGACCAATCCAATGTATCAGCCACTACGATATTGCATAGTATGCAAGTCTCACAAGAAAAGTCTCAAGTCTAATTCATCTTTGTAACGTTGTAGATAAGTCAGAAAACCTGGAACAACATGCCATGGGTGTGTTAAGGTTGAGTTATTAGTTAAAAGAAAACATTGCTTTTGGGAGGAGTTAAATGGTAAATGGCGTTCACTTATGTAGCACTTTTTACTCATCTCTGGATGACCAAATTACTTTACAGATCTGAGTTAGTCACATCAGAGCTTTGATTTCAGGTGTGTGTTTTCTCCACGGAGCCCAGAATTATGATATTGCTCTCACAGCTTTGGAACTGTCACAATCTGAATTTAAGCATGTTTGAGAAGTTCTGCTTTAACTACTTAACTGCCATAATCCTCTGCATGTGAACACCCAATCTGCTTATAATACTTTAACAACAGCTCAAATTACAAGAAGGTGTTGAAGGCATTGCTGGTGTTAGGATGAGACATCGAAGATATGATGAACAAAGAGTCTGGATGCATCGATCTTCAATTAAGGCAGTTTATTACAGCGTGCTGGGAGATAAAGAAGCATCTCTCATGGCCAACACAAATAGTCCACAGGCATCGCATTCTGCTTTGACATCTGGTTCTCATCCAGCTCTGCTGCTGACTCCATCCCAGTCACGCCATAGGTCAAAGTTCAACCTTACAGCTAGTGTTTGTTATGGTTCGAGCGCCGATCTCGTCTGCGCTCGAGCCAAGCACCATTCCTGGCCATCTGGCGGCTGTGTGCCCCTTTTGGCTCTCCGAGCCTTTATTATGACAGTGCTCGGAGGGGCGTTCGGCTGTCAAAGCTGTCAGCTGTGTCACATTTCGCCTCATCAGCGGCCCCCTACTTAAGAGGGCAGTTGGGAGTGAAATGTGCGGCAGTCTCGTCAAAAACCTCTCCATTGTCAGACGTGAGTGAACATCCCCCTGTTTGTACGCTGACCATTCTACTTCTGGGATCGTAAGTGTGCTTCCTTATGTACCCATTATTCCCTATCGTCGTCTGTATGTTGTTGTAGTGTGTTTTAGCCCCCCGTGGCTGGTTATTTTGTGTTCTTTTCTGTTCTCTTAATAAACTGTGCAAACTCACCAGTGACTTGTGGCGTCTTATGGTGGCTCACGAGGGCCACCGATGACAGTGTTTTTGTTTCACCTGATTGTGTCATGCAGATGTGCTGAAGTTTGAATTAGTTTTGCATCAGTTTAGTGCAAGGGATCAATGTGAGAGCGAAAGTATAATTGTACAAATGTGTTTTGTCAGTGATGCTAGTGAGATGTTTTTTTTGATGAAGCCACTCCATCTTCTTTAGCTTCTTTTCCATGAATTCTACACATTTTTTACACTTCCTTTCTGTATCTATCCTTTGCCTCTCAGACAAACATGCACTATCTCTTTTGTTTTCATTCTTTTTCATTGTCTCAGTTCTTCTTTCTCTTCCTTCCCTTTGTCTCTGTGCGGTGCTAATCTCCTCCGGCTATTGGCCTGCTTCAGGGCAGTTGTCTTCGACTGGCTTCATGCTGGAACAAAAAGTTCCTCGAATAATGCAGCATTTATTTGTTTGGTATAAAAAAAAGGGTCATGAACTTGGCTGTGACAGATGTTATTTTGGAGGACATTTCAGTTTTACATCTGTGATTTGACAGGCTGTTTTTTATGGTCATCTCCTCTCGTGAATGCTCTAGAGGCTGGTAGTGTTTCCCTTGAAATGTTTCTGAACGACTTTGTGTCCGCGTGATCATTACTTACGCTGCGAGATGGATGAAGAGCTGCGGACAGTTTGAGGATAAGTGATGTGCAGATAAGAAGGGTAGTGGAAGTGCTTTTTCATGGCCAGCAGGACCAGACAAAAGATTCCTCCCTGCAGAGATAACAGGGAAATTGACATAAATGTGAGTGGGAGAGGGGTCATTTGTACACAAATATTTTACTATATGTTTCTATGGGCTTAATCTCCTATTTTTCTGCATTAAGATTTCAGGCACTATTTAATATGCAATAAGTGCAAAAAAAAGTCTAAATCTTACACTCCTAAATCTTTGATTCGTACAAGGAGTACCTTAACATTGTAACCTCCAAGAGTAATAGCATTTCCACATGTCTCCTCAGGGGAAATCCTGCAGAGCAGATTTTAATGCAGATGTGGTTATTGTTTTCTAATCCTCTTTTCTAAGCAACAACGCCAGCAAGAATTCATAAAAATTAAATTTGGTTTAAATGGATTCACACTATATCATGCTTGTTTGTTTTAATGGCTTTGGAGTTGCACATTTACATGTTATTATAGTACAATTTCACCTTTGCTCTTTGTGTTGTGTGCTGTCATTCTAAAGAGATTACAATGGATCTGAATCAATGCAACAGCAGAGAATTTAGCTCATGTTCTGAAGCCAGTGCTTGGTACACAATAGGTAAATGCTGGGATTTTCTGTTTGCAGCCTTTTACAATGAAAACCTTTTTCCTTACAATTGATGTGTCAGTTTTGAACCACTCAGTCTGACATAACAGTTTACCAATTGTTGAATTTACAATAGTGTAATATCTTAAAATTAATACAAGAGAAGAAAGATGTCAAACAGAAGTACTGACTGTCACCATGGGTTGAGATGCCGTCTCAGCACTCAGCCCATGTTTTCCCTCATCCCTGCTTCCCATTGAGCAGCGTCTCAGCTGGCCCCCAGCTGGCAGCATTATGGACGGCTGGGGCCAATTAGTCTTCATCAGCTGGGGCGCTGCCAATGAGGATAAATAGGAGCAGCCTCGATGACTCGGGGCTGCGACATAAACACATTGCTAAGCTGAAGCCCCTTCGCCTCGTCAGTGTGGAGATTCTACAGCCTCGTCCCCTGAGCCTCGTTCCCCCGCTGTCATTCCTGGACATTCGGGCTGGCTCACCCCGGCTGTTTCCCCCTCCTCCTCGACGCGCTTCCTGACCGCTGTGTGTGCCTGGAATCCCGGCCTGGTGAGCTCTCTGCTGGAGACAACGCGAGCGACCCTCAGACGAATTCCCGGGGGGTCCTCTGTTATCGCCGGGCGGGGAGAGGAAGAAGCAGATTCCACTACAGCAGGCGATACTCAACCTCCAGGGGGCAGGCAAGTCATTGTTTTTTCACACCTGCTTAATGATTTGCTCTGTCACATCCCTGGAGGAGAAGTTCAGGGTTCGCAGCTCCCTGAACTCTCCCCACCTGCTGTAACCTGTATGCCTAATCCCGCATCCTCTGTGTCTCTCTCCGCCGAGCGGTCCCCGGCTCCGGGTCAACGTGGTGGGATATGGAGAGGGCCTGTGGTTCCGCAGCTACATTGCGGACGGAGGAGGGGGACTGACTGCTGCGTGGAGTCTACGCCGACGACTGAGCGTCCCCGGGTCTCCACGGAGGAGCGGTTCGGTCCGGCGGGACGAGATTCTTCTGGCTTCACGCCGAGTGGATCGTCGGCGGGGTTACCTGAGCTGGAGGGATCTCAAGCTGCGCTGACCATCGTGCTGGCTGCGGGGCCCGACGCGGCTAGATGGGAGCCTGACAACGACCTGACGACGGATCCTGGATCTTCGCAGTCCTGGACGGCGTCAGAACCCGAGATCAGGCGAGTGCTCTCCTTTCTTTTCTCTCTTTTTATCCCCGAGCACTTCAGCCTATCTCCAGGGGAGACGAGCCGGGTGCAGCCGTCCGCTGCGTCTGAGCTCGTCTCTCCGGGTTCTGGCGCTGCCGGTGATCCTGATCCCGGTTCTGTTTTCTCTTCTGAGCCTTCTTCCAGGGTCACCGGCAAGGAGTTGCTGTTCCTCGTGGTGCTGGAGGGTCCGGGTTCAACGTTGGAAGTCGGTTCTGGTGCAGTATTCAACGTGGGTTCGCCCGAGACCCAGTCGGGGTCCAACGTGGGTTCGCCTGAGGCCCGATCGGGGTCCGACGTGGGTGCTGCCCCAGTATTGTCCAGGTCCGGTGAGGAGGTGGCCGTTTTCCTGCGGCCTGACGCCCGCCGCCCTCGTCATCGGCTCTCCCCTGAGCCTCTTCCACCGGGATCCGCTCTGATCCTTCGCCCGTCTCAACGGTCCTGGTGGTTGAGTGATGCGGGTCGACGACCCGACCCACAGAACTTTCGGTTCGGTGATCTGGTTCCCCCCACTGGTCTGTTTCCCTCTGGGCAGCCTGGTTCGGCTGCCGGTGGACTGGATTCCTGGGATCTGGGTCCAGAGTTCGCCGTCCGAACACTTCTCTTCCCCTGATTCGCCAGCTGGACAATGGGCGGGGAGATCTCCGGAGCCATCTCGGCCATTTTTGGACTCTGCCTGCCATTCACCTCGGGTGTCACTTTTTCTTTTGTTATTAAGGTCACTCGGGTGTAATGTTTTGTCCTGTTGGTGGATTCGTTTTTATAGTGCTGTGTTTTCCATCGCTCATGCTCAGCATTTTACTTTTTGTGCCATGTTTTTAGCCTCATTTTTTGTATTGTAGAGTTATGTTTTGTTTTCCGTAACACCATGCTCTGCAGTTATCCATTTATTCCAGTCACTTTCATTTCTTTAGATGACTGGGTATTTATATATTCGTGTGTGGGTTTTTCTTTGCCTGCACTCAGTATTTCTTTTTTGTCCTGTTGGTTCATTATGGAGTGATGTGCTCAAACAGTTCTCCAGACTGAACCCGCGCAAGGCCCCCGGCCCAGACGGCGTGTCTCCCTCCACCCTGAGACTCTGTGCGAAACAGCTGGCTCCTGTCTTCACAGACATTTTTAACACCTCCCTTAAGTTATGCCACGTGCCGTCCTGCCTCAAATCCTCCACCATCATCCCTGTCCCCAAGAAGCCACGGATCACTGGACTTAATAACTACAGACCTGTAGCGCTCACCTCTGTAGTCATGAAGTCCTTTGAGCGCCTGGTCCTGTCCCACCTCAAGTCCATCACCACCCCTCTCCTGGACCCGCTGCAGTTTGCCTACCGAGCCAACAGGTCTGTAGACGATGCAGTCAACCTGGCCCTCCACTCCATCCTGCAGCACCTGGACTCCCCGGGAACCTACGCCAGGATCCTGTTTGTGGACTTCAGCTCCGCATTCAACACCATCCGCCCCGCTCTGCTCCGGGACAAGCTGTCCCTGCTCAACGTGCCTGACTCCCTCTGCAGGTGGATCATCGACTTCCTGACGGACCGGAGGCAGCATGTGCGGCTGGGAAAGACTGTCTCAGACTATACTAGCATCAGCACCGGATCACCCCAGGGCTGTGTACTTTCCCCCCTACTCTTCTCCCTTTACACCAACTCCTGCACCTCCAGCCACCAGTCTGTCAAGTTGATCAAGTTTGCGGACGACACCACCCTCATCGGGCTCATCTCCAACGGCGACGAGTCCGCCTACAGGAGAGAGGTGGCCCAGCTGGCGTCCTGGTGCAGCAATAACAACCTGCAGCTGAACGCTCTGAAGACAGTGGAGATGATTGTAGACTTCAGGAAAGTCACTACTCCTCTGCCCCCCCTCACCCTCTCAGGCTCTCCCATCACCACTGCTGATTCCTTCCGCTTCCTAGGCACTACCATCACCAGGGACCTCAAATGGGAGCTGACCATCAGCTCACTCATCAAAAAAGCCCAGCAGAGGATGTTCTTCCTGCGGCAGCTGAGGAAGCTCAAGCTACCCACCAAGATGTTAGTGCAGTTCTACACAGCCATCATCGAGTCCATCCTCACCACCTCCATAACCGTGTGGTACGCAGGAGCCACTGCCAGGGACAGACTAAGGCTGCAGCGCGTCGTGCGCACTGCTGAGAAGGTGATCGGCTGCAAGCTCCCATCTCTCCAGGATCTGTACATCTCCAGGACCCGGAGGCGTGCTGGCCGGATCATAGCCGATCCCTCACACCCTGGTCACGTACTGTTTGCCCCCCTCCCCTCTGGTAGAAGACTTCGGTCCATCCAGACTAAAACCTCCCATCACATGAACAGCTTCTTCCCCTCTGCCATTAGACTGCTGAACACTAAGTGACTTATTGACTCTCGTGCACCATGTACAGCAGCTCAACCAGACTCATGTCAATCATCACTGTTTTTCTTCCTGCATTACCGACTGCACTATATAGTTCTCCACAGTATCTGCTGCTGGCTAATATATATTTTAACTGTTGACCAGTATCACTTAATCTTATCCTACACTTTATTACATGTATAGTTTATTTCTCTTATCCTATCATGTTTAATGTTGCAGCATTGTACCGAGACAAATTCCTAGTTTGTGTACTACATGAACAATGGCAATAAACCTGATTCTGATTCTGATTCTGATTCTGATTCTGAGTCATGTGCCTTGTTTTCCGTAACACCATGCTCTATAATTGTCCTTTGTTCCAGTCACCCTCACTTTTCTTGGTGACTGTGTGTGTATGTACTTAAATTAGCGCTGTGTATAGGTTCCTCTTTATTTAACCGTACTCAGCATTTTTTGCCCTGTACCTTTTTGGTGGTTCTTTTTTCCTTGCTCTGGGTCACGCATGGTTGGTACTCTCTGGGTAGTATGTAACCGGCGTGCTGACCCAGTTCTTCTCCCCATCTGTACCTGGGTTAATTATTCTGTTTTGTCAGTATTGTATTTGGGTTTTTCTTTCCCGCTACCCTACATTGCCCCATTGGTGTTGTCCTTCCCTTGGCTTCTTCCCCTCCGGTCCGCCTCCCTTCCTCCCACCCTAGGTGGGGGGGGGGGGGGGGCTGGGATGTTCCTGGTCGTTCAGGAGCCCGACCTTGAGGGAGGGGCTCTGTCACCATGGGTTGAGATGCCGTCTCAGCACTCAGCCCATGTTTTCCCTCATCCCTGCTTCCCATTGAGCAGCGTCTCAGCTGGCCCCCAGCTGGCAGCATTATGGACGGCTGGGGCCAATTAGTCTTCATCAGCTGGGGCGCTGCCAATGAGGATAAATAGGAGCAGCCTCGATGACTCGGGGCTGCGACATAAACACATTGCTAAGCTGAAGCCCCTTCGTCTGGTGTCAGCTTATACTCCTCTTGCAGCATTCCTGTGTTTGTATCCCGCTGAGAGTATGTACGTCTTGTTACCCCCACGTCCGGTACGAGCTGCTTACCTCTGCGCTGTGCAACCTGTGAGTGTACGTCTGCATGAGTATCTGTGCTCTCCTCATCCCTTCCCCTTTACCCTGAATAAAATATCACGACTCACTGGCTTGCCCCTGGCTCTGATTGCCCGGCTCCCTAGAGCCGGATATGACACTGACACTGAATATCGGTAGGTCAACTTTTCATCTTGAAAATTCCAGTTTTCTATTTTGGCCACAGAACTAGCTATTAGATTAATATTATTATAGACTTTCAAAGCTCATAATACACACAATGCCTTTTAGCCCACTTGTATGTTCAGTGAAAGCTGTACTGTGCAAGGTGGATCTAATAAATTTAGGTGTATCATCAACTTCCCTCATGTGTACACTGTATACAATGATATACCCACTGAATTACACATTATGCATTATAACTCAACTAGGAACATTTTAATATTCCCATAAGACCTGTAAACATAGTGGTAACTTTAAAGGTCCCATTCACTAAAACATCGTGTTTGTCAGTTTTAACATTTCTTGGGTCATGTGATTACAGTAAAAATATAAAAATCTCTCTTCACTAAGAAATATTAATACAGTATTTTAACGTTTTGGTAGAATGGGCACATCACTAACAGATGATCTGGTTTCAGTTACAACCCATTACCATGCTATTGGCTGTAATATCAATCCGGTCCCCATCCAGAGTTTCTGAGTGTTAGCTTCAGCTTGCAGTGCAAACACAGAGTTAGCTTACCAAACGTGGTTTTATTCTTCTTTTTTTTTTTTTTTTAATTCTAGTCACCCCAACAGACATCCCTGTTTCCACCTGGTGGCAACAGGGGCAGAATGCAGGACCCAAACACAGGACTCAGGTTGAAGGTGTATTTTTTGAGTTGGTAACCCAAACCAGCTCGAGGGCTGAAATCACAGCAAAGGCAAGGCAAAAGGCAAAAAATAACCAAACCAGAAAAAAACAGGACAAGGTAGAAAACAAGGCACAAGCAGAAGCCTGTAATCATGCCAACATTGACAATAAGGACGCCGCACCAGACTACGGAGGAGCGTCCCTTAAATAAGAACAGAACTAATCAACTAAAATGACAAACAGACGTGGACAATCAGGAAATTAACAGACAAGGATCAGACTACACTAAGACAGAAATAAACAAAAGACACTATCAAAATAAAAGCTCAAGCCAGCACTACAAATAATGACATGAAAAACACCAGACATGACTAGAATAATGATAACAATAATGACAACCAATGACTACAAATCAGGCAGGGATAACAATAATAATAATAATAATAATAATAAGGAAGGAAAAAGCTAGCAATCAGGCCACCTAGCATTAGCTTATAACAGTCTGATCACGGAAAGTTTTGATCGTGGCTTTCTATGAATTCAATCCACATTCTTGTTCAGGTACAGTGGATCCGAAAAGTAATCTATCACTTTCGGCGCCACACGAGTAGGCTGCCGTTTGCAACAGCGGATCAATTTCTGCCTATTTCTGTTACTATCTGGCTCTCTTGCCAGTCTTTATGATCCAGCGTCACTTTATTCCATCCGAACACGTAGATCGCCCAAATGTCTCCTGATTCAGCGGATGGAGCCACTGTTTCTGGCAGGAGGCAGTATAACAGGGACCAGATGCTAGCACTCAACCGGCCCAGGATGCTAACGCGAAAACTCGACATACCGGGAGAATTAAGACGAAAACGACGGGGGTGTTGAGCTGGAGTAAGACGGCGGGCAAGGAATATAAGGTACATACCCGCCCTCCCATCTGTCATTATGGGGAATGTACGATCGATACTCGGAAAGACAGATGAACTAGCGTCTATCTCCCGCTACGATAGCATATACCGGGAGTGTAGCCTGTTCCTATTCTCAGAGACGTGGCTAACAGGACTAGCAGCAGATGCTAACATTGAACTGGAGGGTTTCCACGCAATACGGGCAGACCGAACACCAGACAGTGGGAAGGCACGGGGTGACGGGGTGATGATGTACATCAATAACAACTGGTGCAGACCGGGACGTATCATGGTTAAGGAACAGCACTGTAGCAAAGACATTGAGTTGCTAGCTGTTAGCATGCGGCCTACATATCTCCCGAGGGAATACTCACACGTGATCTGCATTGTTATTTATGCAAATCCGACGGCGAACGCTGGGACAGTGCGTGACGTCATCCACTCAGTAACTTCCGCCCTCCCAAGAGAGCAGACGCATTTTTCTTCTCTCCTGCTGACTTTTTCCTCCCCTCCTACTACTGGATCCCAGCTTGCTGTTGTCTGTCTGCGTCTAACTGCGACCGCCGAAAAGAAATTATGGAGTTAATAAGCTGGGCTTTGAACACAATTGACACTATTTTTTCAACAAGGAAAAGTGCTCCGGGGGAAGCTGTCTGCCCCGCTGGAACGGCTCCAGTGGGCTATCTATGTGACACAGGTAATTGGAAAATGCTGTGTCTCTCTAATCTCTCTATCGAAGATATTGAAGATTTGTTTATCTTCGTAATCTTGGTGATTGGGATAATTCTGATTGGGACGGGAATTGTCTTGGTTTACCGTAAATTGCTGAAGATGGATTCAACCTATCAAAATGCTGGCCAGGCGAGGTGCATCCAACAAATTGAGAAACTGGAGAAGACCCTGATAGCGACTACTGGAGAACTGTCTCGTAAGGTGGATTACATCATGGGTTCGCTCAGGTCTTTCCACGACGAATTCAAAGCTGCGCAATGAAGGATTAATGTACTGAATCTACAGAAGAAATACAAGTCTCCTCTGTGATCAGTCCTATTTGGCATTATTATTCCCCATGAAAATTCCTCCTGGCTGTCTGCAGACTGTGTTTTTTCAAAATCATGAGCACAAGGCCTTGGACAGCCAGCTGCAGCGCCAGATAAGACTGGGCGCCAGACAGACAAAACATCTTCTGCCAAGGGTCCTTGGGTCTCTCTTATTATCATCAACACTGCTCAACACCGCACACACATTGATTCATGAACTGATTAAAGATATACTGTACACTGCTCTCTTGTGTCTTGTGAAATTCTGAGTTGTTGCTCTGTGCTATTGAGAGATTTTTTTTCATTGTAATCATAATCTGCTTAAAAATAAGCTGTATTCTGATAACGAAGTTTTTTTTCTCCTCCCCCCTTGTGTCGTTCCCTCCCTTCCCCTCCCTTTCTTATCTATCTCTGTTTGATGAGGCGCCTATTATGGCTGCCGTGTCGTTGTGTCGCGCGCATGCGCACCAATGTCAAGTCAAGTTCCTCGTGTGTTTTTTACATGCTTGGCAATAAAGTTTATTCTGATTCTGATTCTGATTCTGAGGGAATACTCACACGTGATCTGCATTGTTATTTATGCAAATCCGACGGCGAACGCTGGGACAGTGCGTGACGTCATCCACTCAGTAACTGGCAGGCTGCTGACAGAACACCCAGATGCTCTTCTCCTCATCTCAGGCGATTTCAACCATATTTCACTGTCTTCCATTCTACCCACATTTACCCAGTATGTCACATGCCACACTAGAGACAATAAAACACTGGATTTATTCTATGCAAACACTAAGGAGGCGTACACCTCATCACAACTCCCCCCAGTCGGGAGATCGGATCACAACTTGGTTCAACTCCTGCCGGTGTACAAACCCCTAGTGCACAGACAACCTCTGGTCATGCGCACAGTGAAGTTATGGTCTGAGGAGGCAATGGATGCTCTAAAGGACTGCTTTGAAACCACTGCCTGGGAGCAGCTCTGCGATCCACATGGTGAGGACATCGATGGCCTCACTCACACCATCACGGACTACATCAGCTTCTGTGTGGACAACACCATACCCACCAAGACCATACGGTGCTGCTCGAACAACAAGCCCTGGATCAACCCTGAGATAAAAACACTTCTGAGAGAGAAGAAGAGGATCTTCAGGTTGGGGAACAGGGAGATGCTAAAGTCCGTACAGAGGGAGCTGAGGAGGAAGATCAGAGAAGGCAAGGACAGCTTCAGGAAGAAGATAAGATAAGCCTTTATTAGTCCCGCAATGGGGAAATTCCAGGATTGCAACAGCACAGGGATAGCAACACTCAGAGCAACAATCAGAAGGCAAGAAAAAAACAAGAACAGCTAGTATACATATGTACATATTACTATAAATATATATATATATATATAGACACACAGTGCATTGTGGTTGGTGAATGTGCAGCAGAAAGTCTAACCTCTCTCTCCCTCCGCGGGTGCGGCGGGCCAGCTGGATGTCTTTGGGCATGATGGTGGTGACCCTCTTGGCGTGGATGGCACACAGGTTGGTGTCCACGAAGAGACCCACCAGGTAGGCCTCGCTGGCCTCCTGCAGAGCCATGACGGCGGAGCTCTGGAAGCGCAGTTCGGTCTTGAAGTCCTGAGCGATCTCCCTCACCAGGCGCTGGAAGGGCAGCCTACGGATGAGCAGCTCCGTGGATTTCTGGTGGCGACGGATCTCTCTCAGAGCCACGGTACCGGGCCTGTAACGGTGAGGCTTCTTCACTCCCCCGGTGGCCAGAGCGCTTTTCCGAGCAGCCTTGGTGGCCAGCTGGTTCCTGGGGGGCATTTTTCTCCAGTAGATTTACGGGTGGTCTGCTTGGTTCTTGCCATCGCTCTTTATTATTCTGTCTTATATTTCTTGCACGCCGCCTAAACTCCAGCCCGGCACCCGCGTCATTTTCGCCACAGTTCCTCGGCATGTCGAGCTTCTCCGTTTAGCACCGGGTGGCGGTTGGAGCTAGCTAGCCAGCCAGCTAGCTCTTCCCTGCTGTATCGTCCCCCGCTGCAAACAGTGGCTCCGTCCGCCGACTCGGGAGATCCTTGGGGCGATCTGTGTGTCCGTGATATATATATAGAGTGAAAGGTGTAGAAAGAAGAAGGAAAATAAGAGAAGGGCAATTGCAAAGAGCAGCCAACTCGTGTGGCGCCTCCGGTCCGGTGGAACCGGAACCGGGAAAAAAAAAAAAAAGAGGACAAGCTGCAACAGAGCGACATCGGTGGGGTCTGGAGAAACCTTAAAACCATCTCTGGACTCCAGAATACCTCCTCCCAGGCCATGGGGGGGCAGGGAGTGGGTGAACAATCTGAACCTGTTTTTTAATAGGTTTGACCAACCGCCCTCCCCCCCGACTGCACAACAACCACTGCTGCCTCTAATGACAACGAGTCCTGCTGTCCACACCCCACTCCACCAACACCCCCCCACTCCCAACACACAGCCCCCCAACATGACCCTCACTAAGACCCAGGTGAGGACGGAGCTGAGAAAGTCAAGGCGAGGAAGGCGTCGGACCCAGACGGAATCAGCGCAAAGCTCCTCATACTGACATGACTGGCGCCTAGCGGCTGCCCCGGCCTTGGATGCGCTCTGCAGAGCATGCCCAAATGCCAAGTCACGTTTTGTTACCTTGTATTCAGACATGTGTAATGACAATAAAGTTGAATCTCAATCTCAATCTCAAGTCCTGTGCAGATCAGCTGTGTGGGATTGTGGAGCTCATCTTCAACCTGAGCCTGAAGCTGGGGAGGGTACCACAGTTGTGGAAAACATCTTGTGTGGTACCTGTACCAAAGACCTCCCGCCCCAAAGACCTGAACAGCTACAGACCAGTGGCCCTGACGTCCCACATGATGAAGACCCTGGAGAGACTGCTCCTTACTCACCTCCGCCCCCTGGTGGGACCAGCGAGGGATCCACTCCAGTTCGCCTACCAGCATGGCATTGGGGTGGAGGATGCAGTGATCTTCCTCCTTCATCGTTCTCTGTCCCACCGGGAGAAGCCCGGGAATGCAGTGAGGATCATGTTCTTTGACTTCTCCAGTGCTTTCAACACCATCCAACCGATGATCCTGAAGGACAAGCTGCTGTGCGCAGGGGTGGACCAGCACTTGTCATCATGGATCCTGGACTACCTCACTAACCGGCCACAGCTTGTGAGAACCCGGGACTGTGTGTCCGACACGATCATCGGTAGCACCGGGACCCCCCAGGGAACGGTTTTGGCTCCCTTCCTGTTTACCCTTTATACTGCGGACTTCTCACACAACACAACACACTGCCATCTACAGAAGTTCTCTGACAACTCTGCAATCATCGGCCTCATCTCCAACGGAGATGAAGCGGAGTACAGAGGACTTATCCAGGACTTTGTGGACTGGTGCCATAGGAACTGCCTGCAGATCAACACAAGGAAAACTAAGGAGCTGGTGGTGGACTGCCGCAGGCAAGGACAACCCCCCACAGCACCAGTAAACATACAGGGAACAGACATCGAGATGGTGACATCCTACAAGTACCTGGGTGTTCATCTGAACAATAAAGTAGACTGGTCACACAATACCGACGCACTCTACAAGAAGGGACAGCGCAGGCTGTTCCTTCTGAGGAGACTCAGGTCTTTTGATGTACAAGGGGCGCTGCTGAAGACATTCTACAACACGGTGGTGACATCAGCCATCACTTTTGGAGTGGTGTGCTGGGGCAGTGGCATTACAGCAGCCGATAGGAAGAGACTGAACAAACTGATCAAGAAAGTTAGCTCTGTCCTGGGGAAGCGCCCTGACCCAGTGGAGGAGATAGGAGAGAGAAGGATGGTGGCTAAACTGTCATTTCTGCTGGAGTCCGAGTCCCACCCTATGCAGGACATACTGAACGCACTGAGGAGTTCATTTAGCAGCTGTCACGCCACGCCGCTCATCAGCGGCGCCACCTGCTCGCACACCTGTCAACCATCAGCGGCGGGGAATATAAGCCGCCTCGCCCTGAGCTTCGGCCTGAAGCCGTTAGACTTCATCTCCCTTCCATGGGAAGCAACTACTCTTTCTTCAGCACCACGCTAAGCGGTAAGAAGATCACTTACCTCACCTCTTCCAGTCTGCTCCCCTGTGCACAGGTGGATTCCTCGGCGGCGGACAACTCCGTCCCTCGTCCCTCCTCGCTGCTGCACCGAGTCCTGCAGGTGACTGTCTCCCGGGGTCCCGTCCTTGATGTGCCAGTCATCGGTCCCATACAAGTAAGCTTCTCTCCCTCGCCTATTCTCCTCTTGTGTTGGTGTGTGCCCGTCACCCTGTGTCTGTTCTTTCCCATAGGGTTGCCGGCTGAACGGTCTCCTGCCTCTGTGCCCGAAGCAGACGCCACCACCAATACATTTACATTCCGCTGACACACACCCATACATCCCTGTTGTTAATAAACAGTTTGAACTACTCTGAGCCTGTGTGTGTGCGTCTCCTGAGCCGAACGTTATGTCAGCAGCAGACTACATCATCCTAGGTGCGCAACCGAGAGGTTTCGCAGGTTCTTCCTACCTACGGCAGTCAGACTGTATAACCTAAGCAGGGCTGCTCACAGAGATAGCAAAAAAACGTGACGACCTAATAGTACTGAATGCAAAAGACGCAATAGACTTACACAATGGTCCCCTCCAGTATATACAACTAGGACAGTATCGGTCGCTACGGAGGGTGACAATATGTATGGGTACATATTCATACTATGTAGGATAACTAAGTAGACGGTTATGCTGTTTATTCCATCTCACTACAATGCTCCGCACTTTGTATATATATTTATATATTGATGTGTATGTATGTATGTATATCCACTGCTCTTATTTATCTCTTTCGTATCTTCCTAATTATTGTTCTGAGTGTTGCTATCCCTGTGCTGTTGCAATCCTGGAATTTCCCCATTGTGGGACTAATAAAGGCTTATCTTATCTTATCTTAATCACAGCACTTCACTTTTTCCACATTTTGTGATGTTACAGCCTTATTCCAAAAGGGATTAAATTCATTTTTTCCCTCAAAATTCTACACACAATACCCCATAATGACCATGTGAATTTTTTTTTGAGATTTTTGCAAATTTATTAAAAATAAAAAACTAAGAAATCACATGTACATAAGTTTTCACAGTCTTTGCCATGAAGCTAAAAATTGAGCTCAGGTGCATCCTGTTTCTACTGATCATCGTTGAGATGTTTCTGCAGCTTAATTGGAGTCCACTTGTGGTAAATTCAGTTGATTGGACATGATTTGGAAAGGCACGCACCTGTCTATATAAGGTCTCACGGTTGACAGTGTATGTTGGAGCACAAACCGAGCATGAAGTCAAAGGAATTGTCTGTAGTCCTCTGAAACAGGATTGTCTCAAGGCACAAATCTGGGGAAGGGTACAGAAAAATTTCTGCTGCTTTGAAGGTCCCAATGAGCACAGTGGCCTCCATCATCCATAAATGGAAGAAGTTCAGAACGATCAGGACTCTTCCTGGAGCTGGCCGGCTGTCTAAAGTGAGTGATCAGGGGAGAAGGGCCTTAGTCAGGGAGGTGTCCAAGAACCCGATGGTCACTCTGTCAGAGTTCCAGTGTTCCTCTGTGGAGACAATAGAACCTTCCAGAGACACAACCATCTCCCCAGCAATCCACCAATCAGGCCTGTATGGTAGAGTGGCCAGAAGGAAGCCACTCCTTAGTAAAAGGCACATAGCAGCCCACCTTGGCAAAAGGCACCTAAAGGACTCTCAGACCATGAACAACAAAATTCTCTGGTCTGATGAGGCAAAGATTGAACCCTTTTGCGTGAATGCCAGCCGTCATGTTTGGAGGAAACCAGGCACCGCTCATAACTGTGCCAATGGTGGTGGCAGCATCATGCTGTGGAGATGTTTTTCAGGGGTAGGGACTAGGAGATTAGTCAGGATAGAGGGAAAGATGAATGCAGCAATGTACAGAGACATCCTGGATGAAAACCTGCTCCAGAGCGCTCTTGACCTCAGTCTGGGGCGACGGTTCATCTTTCAGCAGGACAACGACTCTAAGCACACAACCAAGATTATCAAAGGAGTGGCTTCAGGACATCTCTGTGAATGTCCTTGTGTACCCCTCCCCCCCAAAGAGCCCAGACTTGAATCCAATTGAACGTCTCTGGAGAAATCTGAGAAGGGCTGTGCACCGATGCTTCCCATCCAACCTAATGGAGCTTGAGAGGTGCTATAAAGAGGAATGGGCGAAACTGCCCAAAGATAGGTGTGCCAAGCTTGTGGCATCATATTCAAAAAGACTTGAGGCTGTAATTGCGGCCAAAGGTGCATCAACAAAGTACTGAGCAAATGCTGTGAATACTTATGTACATGTGATTTCTTAGTTTATGTTTAAAAAATTTGCAAAAATCTCAAAAAAACTTTTTTCACGTTGTCATTATGGGGTGTTATGTGGAGAATTTTGAGGAAAAAATGAATTTAATCCCTTTTGGAATAAGGCTGCAACATAACAAAATGTGGAAAAAGTGAAACGCTGTGAATACTTTCCAGATGCACTGTACAACACATGTCACTCAGAGACATTATTTTAACTTATTTTATTACAGCTTATTATACACTGACTGAGCCCAAAAGAGGAGGGTGGAGTGAACTGGAGCTCATGATAATTTAAAGCGATATGTACTGAAATGAGCCATTTAGAAGAAGGCTGCAAAACATAATAATAAGAAAATGCTGCTGCATTAATTAAACACTGAAATATTTTGACCAAAGGATGTTATTAAGACCTGTGGGAACTGTCAACATGTGGAAAAGGTGCAGTGAATGGGACTTTTATTACTTCCACAAGTATGTTTTCAGAGCACAAACCTATGTCATATGATTTTCCTATTGTCAGATTTCGAAGGCTCGGATTAATGATTAGGCAACATTCATACATCTGATTCTTTAAAGAAAGGCGAGAAGCTGTGAAAGAGACCAAGGCAGGTTTCAGGCTACCGGGAGGAGTAAAGATGTTTTTATTTACCCACTGCTGCTCTTCTCTGGTCCACTTGTTGGTGCTGGCAGGATGCTCAGGTCTAATCTCAGCACTACTTGTCTCCCTGAGGGGGCTCTTAGGCTACCAAATCTCCGTGAACGTATATACACGAATACACACTAAAACACACTTGCACAAATTGAAGTCAGATTGTGGATTTGAACCTTTTAAAGTACTTCCTAAGCATTCACTTCTAAAGTTTAAATTATCATGATCCATATATATGATATTTGGTTACATTTAGACTGTCCAGAAATGTCAAAGCAGCACATCATGCTAATAAAACATCAATTTGGTATAGGTAATTGCTTGCAACCTAATTTCATTAAAATTGGATACATTTGTGAATATGTACACATTTTTTCCTGTACAACTGAAAGATTGAGAAACAGGTACAGTGGTGTGAAAAAGTGTTTGCCCCCTCCCTGCTTTCTCATTTTTTTTTTTTGTATGTTTGTCACACTTAAATGGTTCAGATCATCAAACAAATTTAAATATTAGACAAAGACAACACAAGTAAACACAAAATGCACTTTTTAAATGAAGGTGTTTATTATTATGGTTAAAAAAAATTCAAACCTACATAGCCCTGTGTGAAAAAGTGATTGCCTCCCTTCCCCATTAAGACATACGTATATTAACTGTGGTTTATCACATCTTTGGAAAGCTGAGTTCAATTTCTCTAGCCATACCCAGGCCTGATTACTGCCATACATGTTCTCAATCAAGAAATTACTTAAATAGGACCTGCCTAACAAAGTGAAGTAGACCAAAAGATCCTCAAAAGCTAGACATCATGCTGCGAGCCAAAGAAATTCAGGAACAAATGAGAAACAAAGTAATTGAGATCTATTAGTCTGGAAAAGGTTATGAAGCCATTTCTAAAGCTTTGGGACTCCAGCGAACCACAGTGAGAGCCATTATCCACAAATGACAAAAACATAGAACAGTGGTGAACCTTCCCAGGAGTTGCCGGCTTACCAAAATTACTGCAAGAGTGCCGCAACGACTCATCCAAGAGGTCACAAAAGACCCCACAAAGAACTGCAGGTCTCACTTGCCTCAGTTAAGGTCAGTGTTCATGACTCCACCATAAGGAAGAGACTGGGCAAAAATGACCTGCATGGCAGAGTTCTAAGACGAAAACCACTGCTGAGCAAAAAGAACATAAAGGCTCATCTCAGTTTTGCCAGAAAACATCTTGATGATCCCCAAGACTTTTGGGAAAATACTCTGTGGACTGACGAGACAAAAGTTGAGCTTTTTGGAAGGTGTGTGTCCCATTACATTCGGCGTAAAAGAAACACAGCACTTCAGAAAAGGAACATCATACCAACAGTAAAATATGGTGGTGGTAGTGTGATGGTCTGGGGCTTTTTTGCTGCTTCAGGACCCGGAAGACTTGCTGTGGTAAATGGAACCATGAATTCTGCTGTCTACCAAAAAATCCTGAAGGAGAATGTCCGGCCATCTGTTTGTGACCTCAAGCTGAAGTGCACTTGGGTTCTTCGGCAGGACAATAATCCCAATCACACCAGCAAGTCCACCTCTCAATGGCTTAAGAAAAACAAAATGAAGACTTTGGAGTGGCCTAATCAAAGTCCTGACCTGAATCCGATTGAGATGCTGTGGCATGACCTTGAAAAGGCGGTTCATGCTCAAAAACCCTCCAGTGTGGCTGAATTACAACAATTCTGCAAAGATGAAGGGCCAAAATTCCTCCACAGCACTGTAAAAGACTCATTGCCAGTTATTGCAAATGCTTGATTGCAGTTGTTGCTGCTTAGGGTGGCCCAACCACTTTTTTGGTTTAGGGGGCAATCACTTTTTCCCACAGGGCCATGTAGGTTTAGATTTTTTTTTTCCCCTTAATAATAAATACCTTCATTTAAAAACTGCATTTTCTGTTTTCTTGTGTTGTCTTTGTCTAATATTTAAATTTGTTTGATGATCTGAAACATTGTGACAAACATACAAAAAATGAGAAATCAGGAAGGGGGCAAACACTTTTTCACACCACTCTACATAGATCTTGACTGACGCTATAAGAGTAAAAGATGATACTAACTTTTGTATGTTTCTGAATGTTTGCAGATTGTTTTGTTTCTTTATATGCATTTTGTCTCATTCTAACCTGTATTCCAGACATCTGGAATGACATCATGCCAATACCTTGGCATTGTACTAGATCCTCAACTCAAATTTAATCTTCATATAAAGAAAATTTCAAAAACAGTAAAAAAAAATCTGAACTGCTTTAAATTAATTAGATATTACATACCTTACGAAGCAGCTGTACTGTATATGCATTCTATGGTCTTTTCTCATATATCATACTGTTTGACAGTCTGGGCTCAAGCAGCCCCTTCCACAATAAGACATATAGGTTCATTATATAATCAAACCCTAAAAATCTTGGACCAAAAGCCCATTAGGTGTCATCACTGTAATGTTTTAAAAAAATACAACCTATTGAGTTTTGAGAGTTTCATTGACCTCTGTTTTCTGAAATTAACGTTCAAATGTTTCCATAAATCAGCACCTGAGCCACTTGCTGGTTTCGTCCAAAGACAGGACAGCAGCAGAGCCACCAGGAGTTCTGTTAGCAATAACTGTAAAATATTCCACCGCAGAACCACATTTGGACAAACAGCTTTCTCTATAAAGGGCAGTCACATCTGGAACACAATGCCAAATGTAATTAAAATAATAACGGACTTTAAAACATTCACTAAAAAGGTTAAAAACTGGCTGAAAAATAAACAAGAATGTACTCATGTATGAATTGATTGTCTGCAAAGTGAGAGTGAATGAAGGGAAGGAATGAATGTGTTTGTTTATAATGAGTGACGAAGGGAGGGAGGCCTGAAATAGGCAAATGTGAATCAGGTTGTTATATTTGTGTATTTATAATATTTATAATATTTATAATATTTATAATTGTGTATTTATAATCTTTTTGCATTGATGTATGTGGTTATTGTGTATTTTCTTTTTCTTTTTTTTACTTGATTCTCTTTTCTAAAGCCCATCCAGGGACAAGAGTTGCAAATTAGCTAATAGCTATACACTCTATGTGCAACACATCAGATTGATTGTCATTGATTAATTGTCTATGTTTATTGCACTGTCCCTGTCAAATAAACTAATCTATCTATCTGGGGAAAAAAACTTAAAAAAAGGATACTGATGAATAACTAATGCTAAGTTTCATTAACTTGATGTGAGTTTCTAATATTTGAGAAGTAAATTAATAGGGCTGTTAAAAAATCTCTATATTGTGCCACAGTTTTGTCCTCTGCTATACCAATGTGAACCTTTAAGGGCCTGTGAAAAGCCCAGTTTTCTAGTAAATCCTGCAATGCTGTAAAATTCTGATTAAAAAAAGTGGGCTTCACATACGTATATCTACAGTGGCCAAGAGAGCTTACCAAAATACAAAAGCCACAACACATGAAAACCACAACACAAATACAAAGGTCACAACTCAAATAGAAAAGTATGTTAATGTTAGTGCTGTTAGTATTGATGCTAATGCTAATGTTAGCATGCTAATGTTAGTGCGAACATTAGTTTTGCATCAATGCTAATGTTAGCATACCAATGTAAGTATGCTAACTTTTGAAAAAGCAGCATAATAACTTTAGCATGCTAAATTAGCATTGACGCTATGGACTATATCCGGTCCTTGATTGAGAAGCTGGATTGAATGATTCATTTGTCAGCTTTGTTTCAAAAACAGATACATAATGTTGATGAACTATGATATGTACTATTTGCATACAAAAAAAGGACATACATCTACCTTCCTGTAATGATGGCTTGCAGAAATATACAGTATTCTTCATGGAAATTATCAGGCAGCTATGTGGAGATGTCTGTAACAAAACCCACAGATCCAGGCGCCTAGTGGATATGGTTGGAAACTGGATGACAGAAAGCTGTTGATTGATTGGACTGATATTGTTACAGTTAGCATTGATGCTAATGCTAGTATACTAATGTTAGCATTGTTGCTAACATTAGCATGTTAGCTAATGCTTTTGTCCAAATACAAAATGCTTTTGTATTTGTGTTGTAGCTTTTGCATTTTGGTGAGCTCTCCAGGCCACTATATATCAGATTTAAGGTCTGATGACACGTTTTTGACTTCATCTAATTTTTCAACACATAATACAATATGACGAAATAGGTTGGTCTGTGCAGTTCTAAGTCAAACAGGCTTTTTTTCACACGAATATCCTACCTTTTCATGAGCGCCAATTGCATCAGTGGCTGGAAAATCCCCTGGACATGTTGTAACGTCATCGACAGAACACAGCGCTTGGCTGCCCATTGTACACACAGGATGGAAGTGGTAGAAAACATCGTTGATGGTTCCAGCACATGTAGTCTGGAATTGGTTTGTGTTGTCCAATCTTCAGACAATTATAGTTCCAAAGAATGGGGTGACAATGAAGAATCTGGGGGCATCAAACCGTATAGGTTTGAGCCATGCCAAGCGGGCATCGTGCCTAGCGAGTCAGACTCAGAGAGTGACAGTGGAGAGGCACACATGCCGCGACAAACACACAGCAGGGGAACACCAAGTGTTATGCTTTTGTTACAGATATTGCAACAAAGTATTTGTTCATAAATATAATTTATTTAAACCTGATTTTTCAATAAAATCATAGCAGTGTATTCCCTGTGGCTCTTGCATCGGGTTTATTATGTATTATATTTTGAGTTCTTGTTTTTGTTTTGTACATGTGTTTTATGTGCGTTTTGACCCACTTTCAGGTGGTCACTGTCCAAGATTCGCCGGTCCGACCACACGCCCTCTCTCTTTGACAGTCAGCTGTTCATGTTTTGTGTGCATCATCTGCCATGTTGTCAGCCAGCCAATATTGCCAACACTATCATGATGTGTTAGCCACTCCACACAGCCGTGGCTCTGTTGCGCCCCTTGAAACGATGTCGGTCCTGGGGCGCAACCGTGGTTAACACATCTCCTCTCCATGTTCACTGGGTGATGTCAGTCCTGAACGGCAACTGTAAGTGTTTCTGTTTATTTTTGTAAGTCTTCACCTTTTTGGGAACTGTTGTCATCATTCTTATGTTCAATACATGTGCTGTGGTGAATTCTGTGCATAAATCCATTCATCATGACCCTCCGTGCGCTCTTATGCAGGGTACAGAGAGGGAGGTTGAAATAACGAGGATTGACGTGCAGGGTTCACCACAGCACATTTAATACAGAAAGACAGACAATTCCCAAAAAGGTGAAGACGTACAAAAAATGCAAACACACTTACTGATGGCAAACGGCCGCTAAGGACACGCACTGCTGGTGATGGTGTGATGAGAAGCACCTGGGCGAGGACTGGGAAACATGATCAGCGGGAGTTTGAATCAGCTGGTGATAATGAGAGAGGGGATGTGGCCGGATTGGTGAGCCTCAGCATGTGGTCAAAGAAGGTAGGTCAAAGCTGCGCTTAAATCCATTAATCCTTCCCCTCCTCGTGCACTCCTCCTGCGTAAAAGCGCACGAGGAGGCTTATGACAGTTGGAGCTGAAGCATGTGATGTGGTCTTTCACGGCCTGCTGTTTATCTAAGTCTGCGACACAACGCAAAGGCATAGCCGTAAAATTAAAACAAGAAACCAGAAAAACTGTGAGCTACAAAGCTGCTGTCATTCCAGTCAACAACACCAGAGTCCGTTCTGTCGCTTACATCATGGTGGTGCTGCCCTTCATTCGGTGGGCGGCACCACAGTCCAGTCAGCATCTGCGGTTTTTTAATGATAACTAGTTTATGCAGGCGCTGTTGTAAATATGATATTGATTATTGACAACGACTTTTGGGTTTACACAACATGCTAAAAAATGTCAAAATCATGTCATCAGACTTTTAATTAAAGTGATATTTTTATTTTATTTTTTTTTTGTCAGTCATCCAGTCATAATCAAACTGAAAAAATGGCCATAAAATCTAATAGAAGATTTGGAAGACCACAGAGGATGACAACGAGGAAGAGCTTGACTACAGTCAGTGAGGACTCTTGGACTCCAAACTGTGTTGTAGATTGCAGCGCCATTTTCAGAGCTATCAGTGTCAAATTGTCATAGCTCTTTAAATGGTACTGCTATATGCACTCAACTGACCATCGCCAACATAGAGGAAATCTTCAAGCAAAAGATCCAACCTGATCCTGATATAGAAGATCCTCATGTAGCATGCAGCTGTAGGAGTGTTACAACTGAACTGCGGCAGTAGTGAATGGATAATTCACAAATGAAGTGGCATTAGTCAGAATTAGTCTTATATTATGTCCCAGTCAAGTTGGCCATTGAAATGCTTTTATTTGGGGGGGAAGAAAGCAATTTATAAAGAAAACAAGTAACTTTATACAATGGCATAAGCTTTATGATGTAGTATGGTGTTTGCATACAAAAACATTTGAAAATTAATCTTGGGGAAATGAGATAAAACATCTTTGCAAGGTTTAGATGTCACTGGCAGACACCTAATCTTTCTAGAAAAGGCCATTTGAAGTTTTATAATATCATATTAAAGTTGCATGAAAACATTTTCCTCCCAGTTTTTAAGATCCAACATCTTTTTGACCATTTATCTGATTTAAGTAGCGCAACTGTATAGTATAAAGTACGTCTCATCTAAGAAAAGCATTGTTACAAGTATCAACCACCTGTTTTTCAAACTATTCTCTCTAATGGGCCTTCAAAGATGCAAATTCATTCACCCAGAATTCTATGTTAGACTTGAGCAACACTTCTGAAAATTCCTGAATTCTTAGTGTGCTTACACCTAAATTCATTTACTTTGGTCCGAATCAGTTGATAAGTTTGTTACTTTGTATCGTTTTCTCCTAGTTCAGTTCCCTTTCACACAGGCAAGAATTCAAGCGGACGAAACTACGTCACATTAAATCTCACGAGACTTGCATCAGAACGTTCTCTGTTCTTATTGGTCAGACTTTTTTGCTGCAAGAACAGGAAAGGTAAATACAGGAAGTAGAATGACTACTGTGCATTTATGCATTTCTGGGGAGAAAATAATACAAATCATAGCATAATCTACGGGGGGTTTCATCGCCCTGATTATTGTTTAATGTATTACGTGCATATACCACTTTCGGCAAATTGTATAGTTTGAAAATGAAGCACGGCTACGGATGGAAGGAAATACGGGAGTGGTTGCCTAGTTGGTAGAGCATCTGCCCTACACCCGGGAGGTCATGGGTTCAAATCCCGGCCGGGATGGTGTTTTCTGCCTTCTAGCTTGGTGCTTAGCATAATAGAATGGGGAAAGGAAAGTTAGCGCACAGAGCTACAAGAGGACTGACCCCCCCATTGTAGCTTTCACTACTCGAAGTAGCTGTGTAGCCTAGGGTCAGTGAAACAGAGATAGGCGCCACCACATGGTGTCCCACATGCTGTGGAAGGGATTAGCTTAACTTAACAGATGGAAAATAACATGTTAACATTCATTAATCCTCCAGTACCATAACGTGCTCAGCCACAGATATTTTCAAAGATCTATCAGGTATGTACAGTGGCATAAAATGTTTTACCATTTGCCGCTGGTCCTGTTTTAGTGCGGCCCCTTTCTCACCTGCAGGACCGCACCAGAGTTCGCCATTTGATTTGAATTGAGACCACCTCTTTCAGGAGGTTTCGGTACGGTAGGTTTGGTGCGCACTTGAGTGTGATTACTGTGTTCTCACCAGACAAAATGAACCGCACTAACAGAGAAAATGAACTCGAGTTCGAATGAAACAAGCTAAACCTGTAGGTGTGAAAGCATCTTTAGTCTCAAAGATTTGCCCTCTTTTTTCCTGTGAATTTTCATCTTTTTTCTCATAAAATTTGCAACTTCTTTCTCAAAAATTAGCATTTTTTTCCTGTAGATTTTCATTTTTTTTCTTGTATATTTGCAACGCTCATTTGGATGCTTGTTAAATTTTTATTCTGTGTAATTAAATTATAATTTACAACTTTTTAAATTTTTAAATTGGCATCTTTTTATGATATGTTGCACCTTTATTCTCACAAATTTGCACTTAATTTATATTTATACATTTGTACCTTATGCTGAATTGTTGAATACTCCTCATTCCTTTTGTTAAAAAAAACCAGGCAGACAGTCATATGAACACATGACCAACTCTGTGTTGATTTAGGCTGCAGCATGTCTGTGTAGGACAACATCACATGCCCAGACGTACAAAGCGAAATCAACGCCACTCCTGTTAGCAGTCTATAATTAAGGTTAATTCAACACAGCCATAGAGGTGATTTGGTGGGACCACTCACTGTTGACCTCCATTAACTGGTTTAGGCACTGTGTTAGTTAAGTCCAAGCTACTTGATTTTTTTTTTGTTGTAGCTGAATCATACCTAGCACTCTGACTTTCACCACTTAACTCAAGTACTTTACATAAATTAGCATTAAACTCAACCATTGCACTCTCATTTTGTAGCTGCAGTATAAAAAGTAGCAGGGATTTTGCAGGCATGGACAACCTAAAAAGTCCCAGTAACCACATTATTGTGTTCTGGGAGGATTTTCATTTTCTAATTGAATTGTCTTTGTGTGTGGGCCGCTCCCTCACCAGCTTCACCTCTCTGTCTGCACGTCGCCCTCTTTCCTGTTTGTTCCTCTGTCTGTCTCCTGCACTCTCAGAGACGCACACAAAAACTCCGTCATTTCAGCCAAGACGAAAAACGACAATCGCCATAAACAGTGTCGATCCAGCTGGCTCACATCTGTATACACACACAATAGAAATTCAGAATAGAGACCAGATGTGGTTTGCAGCTGTCACATGGTGTTGTTAGCTAGTGTCCATCACCTACACTTGGTCCCAAAAATGCAATTTTTTTTAATACTGAGATTTTTTTTTTAAGTTGGTCTGAATATTTAAAGTGAAGCCTGACAGCTTAAATTTTTCTAATGCCTCCTTGCACTTTTTAGCTTTTTTGATTGAATGTGAAACGGTGATGTGTGAATTGCCATTGGGTAAATTTAACTCTGCCCCCCCCCCCCCCAGGACCGTAATACAATCACCCGTACAATAACTACCTCAGCTGTTGGCACAGAAACACTGGCACACCAACAGTAATACTGTACATTCACTGCTGTATGTCTCTGTACTTTAACTGCAATCATTTGCACAAATGCCATATCTGCTGCTGTCTGTCTGTCATTGCTATACCAACCATGTGCAGTCCTATCTGTTGCTATCTGCACCTACACTACCACATTGAACTGCAACTACAAGTATTACATCTCTAGTTTTCTGTACATAGGATTGCTGGGTTTTATCATCGTTAATCATTTATCTCTGTTTGCACAATGGGAGGTCTGGGTCTGTTCCCAGGACAACCCCTCACAGCACCAGTAAATATCCAGGGAACAGACATTGAGATGGTGGCATCCTACAAGTACCTGGGTGCTCATTTGAACAATAAACTAAACTGGTCACACAATACCAACGCACTCTATAAGAAAGGACAGCGCAGGCTGTTCCTACTGAGGAGGCTCAGTTCTTTTGGTGTGCAAGGGGTGCTCCTGAAGACCTTCTACAATTCGGTGGTGGCATCAGCCATCACTTTTGGAGTGGTCTGCTGGGGCAGCGGCATCACAGCAGCCAACAGGAAGAGACTGAACAAACTGATCAAGAAAGCTAGCTCTGTCCTGGGGCAACGCCTTGACCCAGTGGAGGAGATAGGAGAGAGAAGGATGGTGGCTAAGCTGTCATCTCTGCTGGAGTCCGAGTCCCACCCTATGCAGGACATACTGAATGCACTGAGGAGCTCATTTAGCAGTAGGCTACATCATCCTAGGGCGCAACTTTATAACCTAAGCAGGGCTGCTCGCAGAGATAGTAAAAAAAATGTTACGACCTAATAGTATTGAATGCAAAAGACGCAACAGACTTACACAAAATGGTCCCCTCCAGTATACAACTAGGACAATATCAGTCACTACGGAGGGTGTCAATATGGTTGGGTACGTATTCATACTATGTGGGGTAACTAAACAGACTGTTATGCTGTTTATTCCATCTAGCTACAATGCTCCGCACTGTGTATATATGTATATTTACCTCCACCAAGGAGGTAATGTTTTTTGCCGGGGTTTGTCTGTTTGTCTGTCTGTTTGTCTGTTTGTCTGTCTGTTGGTTAGCAAGATAACTCAAAAAGTTTTGGACGGATTTCGATGAAACTTTCAGGCGTTGTTGGAAATGGTACAAGGAAGAACTGATTAAATTTTGGTGGTGATCCGGATCACCGTCCAGAAGAAAACCGCCATTACGGAAAATGCCATTTTCCTGAATAACTACTGAACCACTAATCCTATCATTGTCAATCCAATTGCTAGTCATA
The DNA here is from genome assembly GCA_020510985.1 of Pholidichthys leucotaenia. Taxonomy (NCBI): domain Eukaryota; kingdom Metazoa; phylum Chordata; class Actinopteri; order Cichliformes; family Pholidichthyidae; genus Pholidichthys; species Pholidichthys leucotaenia. Next base: position 324,824,019 of record CM035840.1, on the reverse strand, counting down.
TGTTCTCATGGTCAAGGAATCTTAAAACGTACACACAAACACTGTATGGGGGGAACTGTGGCCGCCATTATGGAAAATGCCATTTTCCTGAATAACTACTGAAACACTAATCCTATCATTGTCAATCCAATTGCTAGTCATATGTTTTCGTGGTCAAGGAATCTGAAAACGTACACACAAACACTGTATGGGGGGAACTGTGGCCGCCATTACGGAAAATGTCATTTTCGGGAATAACTACTGAACCACTAATCATATCATTGTCAATCAAATTGCTAGTCATATGTTTTCATGGTCAAGGAATCTGAAAACGTACACACAAACACTGTATGGGGGGGAACTGTGGCCGCCATTACAGAAAATGTCATTTTCGTGAATAACTACTGAACCACTAATCATATATTGTCAATCAAATTGCTAGTCATATGTTTTCATGGTCAAGGAATCTGAAAACGTACACACAAACACTGTATGGGGGGAACTGTGGCGCTTGGCGGAGGTCTGCGCTCTCCGAGTGCTTTTCTAGTCACTGCTCTTATTTTCTTATCTTCTAAATTATTGCTCTGAGTGTTGCTGTCCCTGTGCTGTTGCAATCCTGGAATTTCCCCATTGTGGGACTAATAAAGGCTTATCTTATCTTATCTTATCTTTTGTCGCCATTTGCACTACGGGTTGCATTACTGTACATAGACTGCTGTTGTTGTTGTTTTCTTTTTTTCCAGCCTTATTCCTTTTTCTTTTTTTATTGTGCACACCACTGAAGAGAGAGAGAAACACCATTGTATGCACACCATGCACACCATGTATGTGCTGTACGTATAGTAGTATTGACAAATCAAATCTTTGAATCTTTTTGAATTAAAGCCTATTTTTCAGGTTGAAACTATAACAAATAAAGATTTGATAGAGAATCAAGCCAGGTCTGCAACAGCCATGGCTCGAAATGAACGCAGTAATAGCAAAGGTCTTAATGTTTATTATAACCATCAGTCAAAATAAATCAAAAAAATGTGATACAGCCTTTTTGTAATGGGAGCATCTGGGGTGGCGGTGCTGTTTTTTGGTGGGCAGTTCTCCTCTAGCTCTGCTCCCTCAGGTGTGGAACTGCTGGTGCTGGTCCAGTGGCGCTTTGGTTGCAGTGGTGCAGGGTTACCTTGGTGTCGGCAGTAGCCGCCTCAGTCTTGCATTGCGAGATTGGTCTATTGGTCTGAAGCAGAGCATGATCCCCTCCCTTTGGAGACTGAGCTGCAGGGCAGTATTCCAACATGATAATGACCACAAACACACCTCCAAGACGACCACTGCCTTGCTAAAGAGACTGAGGGTAAAGGTGATGGACTGGCCAAGCATGTCTTCAGACCTAAACCCTATTGAGCATCTGTGGGGCATCCTCAAATTGAAGGTGGAGGAGCACAAGGTCTGTAACATCCACCAGCTCCGTGATGTCGTCATGAAGGAGTGGAAGAGGGTTCCACTGGCAACCTTTGACGCTCTAGTGTACTCCATGCCCAAGCGAGTTAAGGCAGTGCTGGAAAATAATGGTGGCCACACAAAATATTGACACTTTGGGAACAATCTGGACATTTTTCACTTAGGGGTGTACTCACTTTTGTTGCCAGCGGTTTAGACATTAAACAGTGTTGTCCCATGAAAAGATATAATAAAATATTTACAAAAATGTGAGGATGTACTCACTTTTGTGAGATACGGTATATCTTCTTTCGGCTGCTCCCTGTTTGGGGTCACCAGAGCGGATCATCTGCCTCCATGACAATATTGATTTTGCAGAGATTTGATGCCCAGGACTGGGATCGGCACAAGGAGAACATTGACTTGTGCCCCCCCCCCCCCCCCACCAATAGCTGGGTAACTGAATTTCCTTTCCCCATTCTATTTTATGCTGAGCACCAAGCTAGAATGCAGAAAGTACCACTTTTATATAGCTTTTGTTATGACCCGGTTAGGGCACAACCTCTACCACTTAGTCCACACTGCGGTGGATATACATATATGTATGCATATGAATGTAAATAATGATTTGTTTTCAGCAGTGGCAGGCCTATGCTCAGCAAGGAGCTGTAATTACAAACTGAACCATCAAAAGAAACGGTGGGGGGGGGGGGTGTCAATTAGTTAGTCTATAACACATACAACCAGTACAGTGTTGACACCCTGTGTGCTGAAGGGTTTTGGCAGCTTGATTCATATTAGGTTAGCATTGTATCTGGGGTAGATTTAAAAGTTTTTAAAAAACGTGATGAAATATTTGAGCAATGGTACAGTGTTTTTGAGCTTCCTCTACATCTTGTTTTTTTTTTTTAATCTTATGCAAGATGAGCGTTAACAAAGATTCCTGAAGTGTTGCAAACTTTGAACTTTTTACATCTGATAATCGCTCTATTCTTTGCGCAACACACAGGAATATTGAAGGATTATTATGAGCTCCTACATGATGACATGAGCTGCCATACTTTTTCTCACATGACTGAATTTTTATTTTGAGAAGACAAAAACACATAAAAAAAAGGCATTTCCACAGCATCAGCCACAGCATCAATTACTGTAAGACTGGAAGGTCAACTGCAATAGGCTTGAAGTTAGAAATAGGTTGAACTTTTCATCACCGCAGCTCAGTGGTAAAATTGATTGCTGCATGTCGGGGCACAAAGCCGCTTCGCCTGAGATCACGTGTAGGCATGGTAGGTATAGTGTGAAGGCTTCTACTCAAAGATTTGAATTCTCCTGGGCTCCACAGCGCAAGATGGAAAGCCAAACGGAAATTTGTTTGTTCCCTTCTCACCGTTTCATTTTTTCACACACACACACACACACAATCCTCATTTTGCAGACGCAAATTTGCTCCCTGAACCGACTGCACTCGCTCTCATATTTGAGGTTCCATTCATGATTATGCCTCTTGTGTTTATGGAGGTCTGTTTATTTTCCTCCTTTCCGAGAATAATGTAAATAAGAAGATATTTCCCCCTCGTCTCACGGGACTCAAAGTTGCACAAATTAATTTTATTCCTTTCTGCCAGGTAGAGAGCTCAGCTTGGCAGGAAAAAAAATTCCACAGTTCGCGATGTACCGTTCGTTACGTCTCACATGGAGATCTGAATGAGTGAGCATGTGGAGATCATTTGATGTCCTAGATGATGAGCATGAATGAAGAAAGTCAGTGTCATCCTATCAGGTCCTTTTTTTGCTTTTTGGGGGCACTATGCAAGATTTTGTATGAGGGATCAGGCTTTTGCAGTGGAAGAGTTAAAACCCTTAAAAAAAATCTCTCATCCCAACAAAAGCATTTAAAAAAATTAACTTGTGTCGTTTCTAGATGAACAGAAAAAGTTAAACCATTACACAGAATACAGTATAAAAATGAAACCAACATCCACATGACTGATGCAAATTTACAAGAACAAAGACAAATTTACAAGAAAAAAAAGTGAAAATTTATAAAATAATTTTTTTTTTTTTTTTTTTTTTTTTTTTGTTACTTATTTGTACCCGTAGGTAGATTTGGTTTGCAGTCTGGTGACAAGCCACCGGCTGCCGGTCGCTGCGTGCGCGAGCGCCCTAAACCTACATGTTTTTGGTATGCGGGAGGAAACCGGAGAAATCCCGGAGTAAACCCGCGCAACACGGGGAGAACATGCAAACTCCACACAGCTCACTGTTGGTCGGGGGCTGGGATCGAACCCACGATCCCCGCGCTCCCCCGGCCGAGGGTAAAACTGTGCTGCCACAGTGCTAAACCACTGCACCACCGTGCAGCCCGTGCACCCCATTTGTAAAAAAAAATTGCAAATTTACCACAAAAAATCCTAAAATTTTAGACAACAAATTTACAAGGAAAAATGTAACAAAAAAGTTGAAAATTTACAATGAAAACATAAGCAAATTTGCAAAAAAACCCAACAACAACACAAATTTACCAGAAAAAGTTAACAAGGACTTCCGGTCTGGACGCCATGGTGATAGCAACCTAACGCTGAAACTCCCAGACTCAATCCAAGGAAAACATCCTCAAAATCAGACCTAACGGATTTTTGGAAGATTAAAAATCAAAAGACAATAACACCATGCCTAACCACAAGCAGAGGAAACTGACATTCCCCAGGTCAGGACGCACAGTGACCGCAGAATCTGAACCGGAGGACCTCTGTTCAGAAGACGAGGACCTGGGCCTAGCTAACAAAAGGATTAGCTTGAAATCGCTATTTGACGAAATACGACGATTTCGGGCCGAATTTCTTGAATTCAGAGAGGATCTAAAAAAGGAGAACAGCAGAATGGACCAGGCCGAAAACCGAATCTTGGAAGCTGAAGAAAGAGTAAAAGTGCTTGAAGATTCTGTGCTGGATTTACACAGAAAACAGTCATGGCTGGAGGCTAAGCTAACCGACCAAGAAGGAAGACAGAGACGAGATAACATCAGAATTCACGGTCTGAAAGAAGGAGCTGAAGATGGTTTCAACACAGTGGCGGAATGCGTGGAATCCTTATTGAGAGAGAAGTTGGATATTCCACAAACCACCGATTTGAAGATAGAAAAAGCCCATCGTACATTAGCCGCAAAGCCAGCCCCGGAAGCGCCCCCACGTTCTGTGGTGGTAAGATTCGCCAATTTCAGAATAAAACAAGAGGTTGTAAGATGGGCTTGGCAGAAAAAAGGATTTATGCATCATGAGAGAAAAGTCTTCGTGGAGCACGATTACGCCCCTGAGGTTCTTAAAAAACGACGGGAATATAACGACGCCAAAAAGGTTTTACGGGAACAGAATCTACGCTTTCAGACGCCATTTCCGGCGAAGCTAAGGGTCTTTTACGGTGAAGAGTCATGTCTCTATAATTCAGCGGAAGAAGCAACAACTGACATGGCAAGGAGAGGGCTCCCGGTAACGGTGTTTAAACCCGCAGCGGATCTGAGCGAGAAAATCAGAGCTCAAACGTGGTCCACTCAGAGACCTTCAAAATTCACGGGGCAGCAGCGGGAAACCCAGCCCCAGAGCTACAAAGATAAGCTTTCCAGTTCCAGGAAGGAATAGCGACCTTTTTGTTTGTTTTTTTTTCTTTTCAGTCACTCTGCACTTCCACCCCCCCCCCCCTCCTACAAGGTAACAAACATTAAAGGAGATGCAGAATCAGCGTGTGGTAAAACCTTTCATGGAGCAGTTATAGCATTAGAAACAAATGTCTTCTTAATTTAAAGGGGGAAAAAAAAATCATGTTAAAATAGAAATGTAACAATGACCCACATGTTCTCTCCATACTAACAAATACTGTATTAGAGTGAATGTTTGCTGTGATGGGGGTGGGAGGGTGCACACAATCTCATAGGTTATAGGCATAAAAAAAAAATAAAAAAAAATCATTACAAATTCGGATTGGGATCTGAAATTCACGTTAAAAACATGGGACAACTTACAGGGGTAAGAGAGGGCCCTCAACACGTAACAGAGTTTGAGGAATTTCCCTCAGAGCCTACACTCCATCAGGGCTCTTACAGGGTCTTTAAAGAGACCCCAGCTCAGGAAGTTTTTTTGACAGTTTTTTGTTTTAAAGTTTCGTACACTATGTTCTTAATGTTTTTTATGTTCTTAATGTTCTTTCAGTTTCTGAGTAGCAAAAAAGAGGGCCACCACACTGTTATACTAAATAAGAAAATACAATGGAGAAACAGGGTGTAACCAAAATAGCCTCATATAATGTAAAAGGGATCCTGAATCCAGTTAAAAGATCCAAGATTCTACGCAAAATGAAAAAAGACAAAGCCACCTAACAGACATGGAACACACTAAACTCAATAGACAAGGGTTTAAAATGATCTCTTCATCGTCATATAAATCAGGGAGGAGGAGGGGAGTAGCGACATTGATATCAACCAAAATTACATTTGAAAAAAAATCAGAACACAAAGATAAAGAAGGGAGGTACAGTTTGGTAACTGGGCGGCTAGAGGGAGAAGACATCACCCTGCTGAATGTATATGCACCACCAGGGGCTAAATGGAAATTTTATAAAAATGTATTCGACCTAATGATAACTAAAGCCCAAGGTTTAGTGATATGTGGTGGAGACTTCAATCTAAGACTGAATCCATACTGGGATGCGACAGGTAATTCTTCACATCAAAATAACACCAAAAGTAAGAATACTCGGATGCTACTAAAAGAAATGGGAATCTGTGACGTATGGAGGGAATTCAACCCCAATGTAAAAGATTATACTTTTTATTCAACGCCACATTCATCTTACTCAAGGATTGATATCTTTTTTATGTTTAATAGAGACATTGGAAGAGTAAAAACATGTAACATAGGACTGATGGATCTCTCCGACCACAGTCCGATCTATATGGACTTAAACATCCAAAAATACACAAATAATACATTTTCCTGGAGGTTGAATTCAAGTGTCCTGAAAGGACCACTGAAAGATGAATTGGAATCAGATATTCTCAGATATTTGGAAGAAAACGATAATGGAGAAGTATCTCCTTTAATACTGTGGGATGCGTGCAAAGCTGTAATAAGGGGAAAATTATTGCAAAACTGGCAACCCAAAAGAAACTGAGACAAGAAAAACTAATCACACTAGAGTCAGAACTCAAGAACCTAGAAAAAGAACACAAAGACAACACTCATTCTAATGGCTCGCTCAAGATTAAAGAAATTAAAAATCAAATAAATGAGATCTACACAATAGAAATCCAGAAGAAACTTACATTTCTGAAACAAAAACACTATGAAGCAGGCAGTAAATCGGCAAAATTACTAGCCTATAAATTGAGGAAACAACAAACAGAAAGAGCAATCTACAAAATCAGAGACCCAGTATCAAAGGAAATAAAATTCAGAATTCAGGATATTCTTAAAAGCTTCGAGAATTACTACAAGAACTTATACTCCCACAAAAAACATAAAAACGCATCCGAGACATTACTAAACACATTAAACCTTCCCCAACTTACGGATTCACAAAATAAAACCCTACTGTCAGAAATACAACCTAAAGAATTGGAAAAAGCAATTATGAAACTTAAAGCTAACAAATCCCCAGGAGCAGATGGCTATACAGCAGAATGGTACAAAACCTTTAAACAGCAACTATCTCCTCTCCTCCTGAAAACATTTAACTACGTCCTCCACACAGGGGAAATCCCCCCTCCTGGAGAGAAAAGGTCATTGCAGTTATACCTAAACCTGAAAAGGATAAACTAGAATGCTCCAACTACAGACCAATCAGTGTATTAAATCAGGACTATAAGCTTTTTACCACTATCCTTGCCAAAAGGTTAGAAAACATACTGACAGACTTAGTTCACTTAGACCAAACAGGTTTTATAAGACAAAGACAGACACAAGACAACATTTGACGCACTTTACACATAATTCATCATATAAAAAAATATAACTTAAATGCAGTCATATTGGGATTAGGTGCTGAAAAAGCATTCGATTCGGTTGACTGGTCTTTCCTATATAGAATCTTATCCAGTTTCAATTTTCATAACAACTTCATTAGAACTATACAGGCATTATATAAAAAACCAACAGCTAAAATAAGGATTAACGGTAATTTATCATCATCTTTTGAGCTGGAAAGAGGATGTCGTCAGGGCTGCCCCCTGTCTCCACTGCTCTTTGCAATCTTCATAGAACCTCTGAGCCAATGGATAAGACAAAATCAAGAAATTCAAGGTATTACACTTGGTCAGAAGGAACATAAAATAGCACTCTTTGCTGATGATATTTTAATATACCTAGGGCAGCCAGACACTTCTCTACCAGAACTAATCTCAGTTTTTTCAGACTATGGAGATTTATCGGGGTACAAATTAAACATGCATAAAACCCAAGTCTTAACATTCAACTATGACCCAAATCATTTTTCACTAAATGAACTCAAAACTAACTGGGAGTTGGAATCTATGAAATATCTGGGGGTCAATATCCCGAAACAACTCGACAAAATTATAACACTAAACTATGATCCACTGGTGACTAAAATAAAATCTGACCTAGCAAGATGGAATATGATACCATTCTTAGGTACTGCACAAAGAATTGAAGCAGTCAAAATGAATATACTTCCACGTCTTCTATACCTTTTCCAAACAATACCGGTAGAACCTCCCAAAAAAATATGGCAGGAGCTGGACAGAAGGATCTCAAGATTCATATGGCAGGGTAAGAGACCTAGAATCAGATATAGAACCCTACAGCTAAACAAAGACAAAGGTGGGCTCGCGCTGCCAAATATCAGGGACTATTTTATAGCTGCACAAATTAAAACTTTAGTAGAGATATGTAACCCAGTCTACACTGCACAATGGAAGGAGATGGAATGCCAAATAACAAGTGACATCCCCCTACAGGCAATAATAGGGAACAATGCCTTAACTAAACTCTTGAATAACACCAACCCGTGGATAGAGACCCCGCTAAAAATTTGGTTTAAGATAGTCAGAGAGAATCAAGCTAAAGAGCCCTATCGACTTCTGCAATGGATTGCCTATGATCAAGACTTTACCCCCAATAAAACAGACACTAGATTTAAAGAGTGGAAAGAGAAAGGGCTGATAAAATATTACGATTTTTTTAAGGGGCAAACTTTAAGAAGTTTTGAAGATTTGAAAAAACAAGGTCTAATAAATCAAGATCTTTACAGGTTCTTTCAGCTTAGACACCACATAAACAATATACTTAAAAAGGAGGATTTGGAAAGGGCCCAGTCAGGTGTTCTGAAGGTCTTCTTAATGGCATATAAAGGGATCCCAGGGATCAGATACATTTCTAAAATATATCAAGGTCTTCAAGACTTAAAAGGAGACAACACATCATATATAAAAGAGAGATGGGAAAAAGAGGGGAATTTCACTTTACAATTGGAAATATGGGAAAAGCTAAATAAACAGCAATGGAAAAGTACCTCTTCCCTGCAGTGGAGAGAATTTGGATGGAAAAATTTGGTAAGATTTTTCAGAACACCTGCACAAAACAAATTTACCCATAAGGGGTTGAACTGTTGGCGCTTGTGTGGTGAAAAGACTGCAAATCATTTTCATGTGTTTTGGTCATGCCCAATTATCCACCAATATTGGACCAAGGTACAGACAATATTGGGGAAAATATTCAAAATAACAGTTCCCTTTTCTTTTGTAACTTTGTATTTGGGTTTACTACCGGACTCACTGGAAAGACGAGGAGATAAATACTTATTCAATGTTTTAATATTGGCAAGTAAAAAAGCCCTAACTAAAAAATGGATGCTGAAGGACTGTCCTACACCTGAAGATTGGATTAACGTGATTCAAGACATTTACTCGATGGAAAAGTTGACATTCGCACTGAGACAGGACATGGACGGGTTCATGAACTTTTGGCAACCCTGGATCGCATATGTGTCTTCCATTAGATCTAATCTTTGACAAATACCATTTCAATAATGGTCCCGCTCTTTGTTCCAATGCTACTCAGATGCTCTTTTACTTTTATTTACTTAATTTTCTGTTTGTTTGTTTTTTGCTGTTCTGTTTGTTTGTTTATTCGGGTTTTTTTGTTTGTTTTGTTTTGTTTTGTTTTTATTTAATTCTCCTTAATTTCACTTTTTCTTTCACTTTAAAAAAAAGGGGGGTGTTGTAATAACTATCCTACCAATGTTGTCAAATAGCAAAAAATAAGGGAACATGTGATGAAAATGTAAACAATGCAATGCTGTAATGACCTGTATACCCTTTACAAAAACTTAAATAAAAAAAAAAAAAAAGTTAACAAGTTTGCAAGAAAAAAGTAACAGATTTGCAGGACAAAAAAGCAACAAATTTACAAGAAAAATGTAGCAAATTTATGAAAAAGATTTGCAAACTTACAACAAAAAAGAAACAAATTTACATAAAAAAATGAAAATTTATGATGAAAAAATGCCAATTTATGAAAAATTTTAGGAAAAAGGTTTTAAAAATTGAGAGAAAAAAGTAATACATTTATGAGAAAATATTTCAAGTTTACAAAAAGTTACTAATTCTTGTAAAAATGTTGAAAATTTATGATGAAATAGTTGCAAATTTACAAGAAAAAAAGTAACAAATTTACAAGAAAATAGATTAATTTTTTGCAAAAATAACAAATTCATAGAGAAAAATTCCATGCTTACAAGAGAAAGTGACAAATTCACAAGAATATCACATTTTCATGAGTAGAAAATTTATGATGAAAAAATTCACCAATTAATGAGAAAAAAGTTTCAAATTTACAAAAAAAAAGTTGCACATTTATGAAAAGAGAGGCAAGTTTAAGAGAAAAAAAACTTGCAATTTAATTAGGAAAAAAAGTTCAATGTCCCCTGAACAAAGTTGGTGGACTTGTAGCTTGAAGCCCTCTAGTGGCTGTGCGATCCCATTGCATGGGTGTTCTCTGCTTTAGAGCCAGAATCAGCTCTGCTTCCCATAGATTAAAATGTACGACTTAAAATGTTATCACATGCTTTCTAGACTACACCATCCTCCTCCATCCAGTGATGTTATGATTCAATCTAGTGAAATATGATGATGATAAGAGTGACCAGATGGACTGTTGGGCTGAATGACCTATTGACTGACTGGCATGGCTGTCACTAAGAAGTCAGGAGGTCCGTTATCAGATTAAATCCTCCCAGACAGAGGCTGGTGGTTTGGTCATGCTCACTGAAAGTATGTGATAGGACATGTACAGTATGTACTGGTCGGACAGATGGTCCCTCTCTTAGTCTCTGTGGGCTTTTATTGAATTAAAACATAGAAAACATGAAGAGACAGCAAGAGTAGAACAGATTAGTTCTTTATTTGGAATTAAAATGTCCCTTTTCTCCACACAAATAGAATAAAATCTTTTCCATCAGTGCATACTGTACACAGGTCTGTTTCTAACATTCAAACCAACTAGTACACCAATTGGTAAAAGGTTGGTCTTCTAATGATCTTCTTCTGGCTGCTCCCTTTATGGGTCTCCACAGTGGCTCATCCGCCTCCATCTCACCTTATTCCTTGCATCCTCTTCTGTCACACCAACCCTCTCCATCTCCTCCTTCACTATCTTCTCTATGATCTTCCTCTTTTCCTCCTGCCTGGTGGCCCCATCTTCAACATCCTTTGTCCACTATCCCTCCTCTGCACATGTCCAGACCATCTTAGTCTGCTTCTCTTACTTTGTCTCCAAACCGCTCAACCTGACCTGTCCCTCTGATATCCTCATTTCTAATCCTGTCCCTTCTAGTCACTCCAATGAGAATCTTAGCATCTTCAACTTTTCCACCTCCTGCCTTTTTGTCAGTGCATCCCTCTCCAAAATCACACATCATAGCAGGTCTCACTACCAGTTTGTAAACCTTTCCTTTCACTCTATCCTTCTGTCACACTCGTGGCACCGGGTCGAGTTAATTGTGACTAATTGCAATTATTTGCGAATAATCAGGGTTTGACCTGGCACTAATTTTGACATTTATCCACCTTATTCCTAGGCCCCATGATGTTTTGTTTGAATTATGGTAGCAACTTCCATTACTAGTTTAGAACATATGGTTGTCACTGAAACGGGACACTTTTCCTTGTTAAAAAAAACAATGACTTCAGCATCAGAAAGGCGGAACACGGCCTCTTGCACCTCAAAACAGTAATGTAATCATACCACTTCCCATGACTATCAAGGGATGGAAAGATGATGTTGAAAAGTGGCCTCGTACACAGTAGCTCCATTAGTTAGTACCGCTGCTAAGATGCTAACGCTGTAAACAAATGACCCATACTGGCAAAATGAGTCACTTTGAGGACATTTTCAAAACTGATGTAACGTTATTTCCATATTCTGTATTGAAAGACCTTCAAAATGATATTTAATTTGTAGGTAGTGTACAAAAACTGACCCAGCAAAAGACGATTTGTTTATATTTTGGATAAGTTGAAAACTCGATCAGTCGGGAGTTACGTCTTCCACAAAAACATAGGTATTTTTACAAAGTACGATTTCTAAGCTTTCCAATGATACCAGGCACTCATGGGATTTTCCCGGGACTTGCCGCTACCAAACAAAGAAAGAGTCATGATTTATGACTTCTCGTTGCCTGTAGCTCGTAATGACACGGTGTGCATTCCGACTCATTTTGCCAAAGTCGGCTGCATTTTGTTAAAATATGTTGGTGTCACCATGGGGTGAGACGCCGGCTCGGCGCTCAGCCCATGCTCCTTTTATCCCTGCCTCTCATTGGGCAGTGCCTCAGCTGGTTCCCAGCTGTCAGTGTCACGGGACGGCTGGGGCCAATTAATCCTCATCAGCTGGGGCGCTGTTAATGAGTATAAAGAGGAGCAGCTTCGATCATTCGGGGCTGCGACATAAGCACTGCTAGGCTGAAGCCCCTTCGTCTGGTGTCAGCCTCAACTCCCCTTGCAGCATTCCGGTGTTTGTATCCCGCTGTGAGTATGCACGTCTTGTTACCCCCACGTCCGGTACGAGCTACCTACCCCTGCGCTGTGCAGCCTGAGAATGTACGTCTGTATGAGTGTCTGTGCTCTCCTCATCCCTTATCCCTTACCCAGAATAAAACATCTCGACTCACTGGCTTGCCCCTGGCTCTGATTGCCCGGCTCCCTAGAGCCGGATATGACAGTATGTCGCAGCCAGAAGAGTTGCCGGCGGCCGTGAGTCGCCGTGGAAATGTACCTTTCTGTCCGGGTGTCAGCGCTGCTAGCATGCCGTTTCCCAGGAGTCACTTCCGGCGCCAGGGCGACGGGCTGAGGTCCATCTCGGAGGCAGTCGATGGGACGTTCTTCACCCTGCACGACGCCTCCAACGCGAGACGCTGGCATCCGGGCCGTGCTGAGGAACTCCTGGACTGTCACCCTCACTCTCTGTACCATCTGGAGGACAGTGCCAGGATAGACGCTGCAGGTACACAGCGAGAGAAGCTCCACGGGGTGGATGGAAATCCCGGCAGGGAGTCGAAGTGGGCGACGTCTTTCCCCGCTTCGGAGTCCCGTTCCTGCCGCTATTCCAGTCCGGGAGTTCGCGCCAACCAGAGGACTTCCCCCGACCTGCGCCACGTCACTCGGGATTCCCTTCGAGGAGCCGCAGCTGACAGCAGTTATGTCCGGGGTCGAGTGGCTGTCGCGAGCTCTACTGTGTTCCCTGTCACCACCTTCAGGCATGTGGCGGCGGCAGTGAGATTGATGGTGAGGACTTCAGGGCTACGAAGCTTTCCCGTACTCGACGCCTTCCTCGTCTCGATCTCCGACCTGGAGCGGCGAATCCTGGGTTTCCCCCTCGCTTCGTCCCCTGGGAGTAGTCGTCATCACATCGCCGAGTCACCTCTGCACGAACCTCGTCCGGATCCAGTTCTGGGTCATCGTCAGGACCGTTCCTCCCACGCAGCTGTCATCCCTCCGCCTCGTCAGTGTGGAGATTCTACAGCCTCGTCCCCTGAGCCTCGTTTCCCCGCTGTCATTCCTGGACATTCGGGCTGGCTCACCCCGGCTGTTTCCCCCTCCTCCTCGACGCGCTTCCTGACCGCTGTGTGTGCCTGGAATCCCGGCCTGGTGAGCTCTCTGCTGGAGACAACGCGAGCGACCCTCAGACGAATTCCCGGGGGGTCCTCCGTTATCGCCGGGCTGGGAGAGGAAGAAGCAGATTCCACTACAGCAGGCGATACTCAACCTCCAGGGGGCAGGCAAGTCATTGTTTTTTCACACCTGCTTAATGATTTGCTCTGTCACATCCCTGGAGGAGAAGTTCAGGGTTCGCAGCTCCCTGAACTCTCCCCACCTGCTGTAACCTGTATGCCTAATCCCGCATCCTCTGTGTCTCTCTCCGCCGAGCGGTCCCCGGCTCCGGGTCAACGTGGTGGGATATGGAGAGGGCCTGTGGTTCCGCAGCTACATTGCGGACAGAGGAGGGGGACTGACTGCTGCGTGGAGTCTACGCCGACGACTGAGCGTCCCCGGGTCTCCACGGAGGAGCGGTTCGGTCCGGCGGGACGAGATTCTTCTGGCTTCACGCCGAGTGGATCGTCGGCGGGGTCACCTGAGCTGGAGGAATCTCAAGCTGCGCTGACCATCGTGCTGGCTGCGGGGCCCGACGCGGCTAGATGGGAGCCTGACAACGACCTCCTGACGACGGATCCTGGATCTTCGCAGTCCTGGACGGCGTCAGAACCCGAGATCAGGCGAGTGCTCTCCTTTCTTTTCTTTCTTTTTATCTTTGAGCACTTCAGCCTATCTCCAGGGGAGACGAGCAGGGTGCAGCCGTCCGCTGCGTCTGAGCTCGTCTCGCCGGGTTCTGGCGCTGCCGGTGATCCTGATCCCGGTTCTGTTTTCTCTTCTGAGCCTTCTTCCAGGGTCACCGGCGAGGAGTTGCTGTTCCTCGTGGTGCTGGAGGGTCCGGGTTCAACGTTGGAGGTCGGTTCTGGTGCAGTGTCCAACGTGGGTTCGCCCGAGACCCAATCGGGGTCCAACGTGGGTTCGCCTGAGGCCCGATCGGGGTCCGACGTGGGTGCTGCCCCAGTGTTGTCCAGGTCCGGTGAGGAGGTGGCCGTTTCCCTGAGGCCCACCGCCCTCGTCATCGGCTCTCCCCTGAGCCTCTTCCACCGGGATCCGCTCTGACCCTTCGTCCGTCTCAACGGTCCTGGTGGTTGAGTGATGCGGGTCGACGACCCGACCCGCAAAACTTTCGGTTCGGCGATCTGGTTTCCCCCCACTGGTCTGTGTTTGCCTTTGGGCGGCCTGGTTCGGCAGCCGTTGGACTGGATTCCTGGGATCTGGGCCCAGAGTTCGCCGTCCGAACATTTCTCTTCCCCGGGTTGCCAACTGGACAATGGGCGGGGAGATTACCAGAACAATTCCGGCCGTTTTGGACTCTGCCTGCCGTCTCCTCGGGTGTCCTTTACTTCTTTTATTATTATTGAGGTCACTCGGGTGTAGTTTCTTTGTCCATTAGGGGAATATATGTTTTTGTGCTGTGTGTTTTTTTTTAACCATACTCAGCATTTTTATCGTATTGTTATCCTGTTACCCTGTCACCTTTTTTCCTCTTGGTGACTCACCTTGTGTATCGCGCTGTGTATTGCATTTTCTTATCTTTACTCAGCGTTTTCATTCATCCTTGCCTTGGCCTCGTCGGTGCATCATGGAGTATGCGTGTGGTTTCCTGTTCAACCATACTCTGTGATCACCCCATTCTGTCTTATTATCCTCGTGGGGGGCCTTCCCTGTCCCCGGCTTTAACATTGACTGTGTTGGTTATTGTTTGAAGTAATGTGTTTCATCCCCACTTAACCGTACTTCATTATTACCCATTTGTCCTTGTCACCTCTGTTTCTTTAGGTGATCTTTTATATATTCAGTGCTGTGTGTTTTGTTTTCTTTAGTATCCATGCACAGCGTTTTTCATCATTTTTTGTCCTGACCTTTGTCTTGTTGGTGCATTATGGAGTAGTGTGTTTTGTTCCCCTTAACTATACTCTGTGATTGCTTTATTCATTCCTGCCACCTTTTTGGTGGGTTTTTGGTTTTCTTTTTTTTGCCCCGATCTATACATTATTTGTATGCTGTCTGTAGTCATATTTGGTATTTTCCCTACCTGTGTCCTAACTCAGTTTTCTCCCTAACTGTGCTCTGGGTTAATCCTTTTCCCTGTGTTGTAGGGTATTGTATTTGGGGTTTTTTTTTCTCTGCCCTGCTGCCCTACATTGGTCTATTGTTGTTTTTTTTTTTTTGTTTTTTTTTTTGTTTTTTTTTTTTGTCCTTCCCTTTGCATCTTCCCCTCCGGTCCTGCCTCCCTTCCGCCCGCCCTAGGTGGGGAGGGGGGGGGGGGGGGGCTGGGATGTTCCTGGTCGTTCGGGAGCCCGACCGTGAGGGGGAGGCTCTGTCACCATGGGGTGAGACGCCGGCTCGGCGCTCAGCCCATGCTCCTTTTATCCCTGCCTCTCATTGGGCAGTGCCTCAGCTGGTTCCCAGCTGTCAGTGTCACGGGACGGCTGGGGCCAATTAATCCTCATCAGCTGGGGCGCTGTTAATGAGTATAAAGAGGAGCAGCTTCGATCATTCGGGGCTGCGACATAAGCACTGCTAGGCTGAAGCCCCTTCGTCTGGTGTCAGCCTCAACTCCCCTTGCAGCATTCCGGTGTTTGTATCCCGCTGTGAGTATGCACGTCTTGTTACCCCCACGTCCGGTACAAGCTACCTACCCCTGCGCTGTGCAGCCTGAGAATGTACGTCTGTATGAGTGTCTGTGCTCTCCTCATCCCTTACCCAGAATAAAACATCTCGACTCACTGGCTTGCCCCTGGCTCTGATTGCCCGGCTCCCTAGAGCCGGATATGACAGTTGGACATAATCAAATTTACCTTAGAGCAGACGTACGCCACAACACCGTGCTTGGATGTCGTCTGTCACTGTGTGGTGAGAAGCCTCCATTTATACAGTCTATGGCACAACCACGAACACCAGCAACAAGTACCAGAACTACGCCAAAACATTCAAAAAAATACAAAAGGTAGAAGAGCTGAAATTAGCTGCCACTTGAGTGCAAAACATGTATGTGGACTATACATTAAAATGAATTTGAAAAACTTTTAAAAATGCTATTTTAAATGCCCCTGCTACTCCCTTCTTCCTGACTGATTTAACACTGTCAGCCGAAACCAGAAGCTCCGCACGTAATCATTCCTACAGCGGCACCCCCAGGAATAAGGTGCATAGGAGCTTTCAAAATTCCCTTTAGGCAGGTCACATATTTTTTTTTATTCCTCGAAGTGTTTGTTTGTTTTTTATTTCACATTTGAAAGCTTTTTGTAATAAATCAGTTTATTACATTTTTTTAATGTAAGAAAGTCAAACAGTAGTGACAGGATTAACTGGACTATTGATCATATTGTTAGTACGATTAATGGCGATTGATGTGCCCACCGCAAAATTTAAAAAAAAAAAATAAACCTGTAGTATGATACTGTGATTTTGTGCTGAAAAACATGTTTTTCCATATCTTACTGTTTTTTTCCCCTAGAATTACCACTTACAAACTATAAAATTTCTAAAGGTCAGATGAGTTTTTCGAGATAACTGTGCAACAGGATATCTGTAGCTACACAAATTAAATTTAGAGAAGGACCTTCAGACTGCCAGAGCTAAGCTGTATGGACACTTAAATTTGATGCAAGTGTCTTGGCTGGTCAGGAGAACAGAAATGTTTATACAGCAGCTTGTTCAAATCCTCAAAGGCGGTCAAAAAAAATGAATGGACATGTTCATAAGGCGTCTAAAGAATCGTTTTCTGTCAATAAGCCTGAGTGAAACACTTATAAATGCTAGTCCATGGTTTGAGCTGGCAGTGACTGAAAAATAAAAACCAGCCTTGACATATGACATAAATGTTCAATGATTTTTCTCGTGGTGGCATGAGAAAGATCAGTCACGCAGAAAAAAGTAACAAGCATCAGTCTTAGGACCCAGAAGACCATGCCAGATGTGAACCATTTACAATAACATGTCAAAACAAGTGTTTACACTCATATTACACTGCTTCATCATCCTTCATAAAATATAACGTATGTTTAAAGATTTTTCTGATAGACCGACGCCTGAGTTTTTTTCCTCAATGTCCAGAGGAGAAGACAAATTAAAGGATATCCAACATTGCAAAGCTTTTTTATAGTGAAACCAAACCCTTTGTTAGAATGTTTCTTCCAAAGAATAAAACTACAATAATAATTTTAGCTTTTCTTTGTTACAGGCCACTCTTAATAGTGTCTATTACTTTTTTAATGGTCAGATAAAGCATGGTTTCCATTTTTCAAATTAAACTTTGCTTTTGATCTTTAATTATATCTTTCTTGTTTTTCAGCTTAAACATATTCAAAAATCTATAATTGCAATTAGTAATTAGAAACAATAATTATGACTCTATACTACCGATGGTAGTACTGTCTGCACTACAGATGCATTAACATACATCACACAGACTCTCCATGATGCTCTAGACAACCAGCAAGAAGGACACCTCATATGCCTAGATATCAGCTGTGCTCTTGACCGGGTGTGGCACTCAGGTCTTCTTGCTAAGCTAGAAGCTATAGGACTCAGTGGAATGCTCCTGAAGTGGATGTAAAGCTACCTATCTGGCAGGGTATTAATGGTCACTATCTATGGAGTCACATCTAGTGCCAAAGACATCAATACAGGGGTGTGTCAGGGATCAATCCTGGGCCCTCTACTCTTCATTACCTTCACTGATGATCTTCCAGAGAAGCTGCAAAATCCAGCAATACCATATGTGGATGACTCCTCAGTCCTCAGCATAATCAAAGACAGAAAACTGAGGGTGACAGCTGCTAACTCTCTAAATAATGACCTTGAAGAAATAGACACCTGGGTGAAAAAGTGAAACATTCTCTTCAGTGCTGTCAAGTGCAAATCCATCTCAATCTCCCGGTTAAAAGATGCCAGTAGCAGTCATCCATCACTGTCCTTCATGAACTCCATCCTATCAGAGCTTAACGAAGTGAAGTTGCTCGGGATAACTATCCAGAAAGACCTCTTCTGGTCCCATCTCATCACCAAGATGGATATGGAAGCAGGCAAAAGCCTGGGCCTTCTGAGAAGAGTAGCCAGGTACCTGGATCCCCCTCAGAGAGCAACAATCTATAAGATCATTGTTCAATCCAAGATGAAATATGCATCTTCCATTTGGATGGGTGCATCATGAACCTAGCTCGACAGGATGCCATCCAAAAAAGAGCCATCAAGATCATCAACCTCCCTCAAGGTATCCATGAAAAATGTATCCAACCACTAGACAGCCATCGTAAGGTGGGTGCCCTGACTGTCCTTCACAGGATGTACAATAGGAAGGCACCTGCCTTGCTAAACCACATGCTGCCCTCACCATTAGTGGCAAGACGCAAAACTCGCCAAAGTACAAATCACCACAGTGCAGCTCTGGAAGAAGCTCTGTCTAGCACATCAGGTCATAAGCGAACATTCCTCCCTGCTACCATCCCGCCCTGTTTTACAGAGGGGGATGTAAATGTTTCTTCACTGTCAGTGCCACACTAATAAATCACTGCATTTGACTTACAGTCTCAGTCACCTGCTCACCTCGTCCACTGTGTGTCTGTCTCCCTGTGACATAAGCTAAACATCTACCTAGCTAGCTTATCATGTCGCAGTCTAAACTGTAGACTCAAAAGTATAGAAAGGAGTGCGAATCAAACCCAAAGGCTGGTTGAAGTTGTTTATTGGAGATGATACACAGGCATACTGCCTGTACTGTCCCAAGCCTGAATAAAGGAGGAGGGATGGACATAGAGCTAGCAATTGCACCCCACATAACAGTCTTTTGATTTAAATTGATATTCTAACATTTAACAGTGCAGGACAAAATTGATTTATGTAATGTGGGTCTAGACAAAGCATTAAAGTCATGAAGTTGAGAATTGGCCAGTTTAAATGGCAAAATTAAAGCAAACCAAGAATCAACAGAACGTTAACTTGTAATTCTAAACATAATTAGGGTGGTTTTTACTCACTTTTTGTCTCTCCTACAACATTATTCTGCTCTCCTACAGTTTCCATTACAATTACATGCAAATGCCCAATTTTGCAAATTACACGATGATGTCATTTATCGATTTCTAGTGACTTTTACGACAGTCAATAGCTACTTTCATTACTGAGGAGTTGTCAACACTGCTATCCACTTTTTGGCTCAGTGATGCCACCTTGTGTTGATAGCTGGAATTAAATAGCTCCTTTAAAAGTGTGTAAAAATAATAGCACATACAGCGGGGAAAATAACTATTCAACACGTCAGCATTTTTCTCATTAAACATATTTTTGATGGAGCCATTGACCTGAGATTTTCACCAGATATCAGTAACAACCAAAGTAATCCATACATACAAAGAAATCAAGGCAACTGTGTTCATAAAACAAGTTATATTTAGTAAAGTGGAATGACACAGGGAATAAGTATTGAACATGCTTGGTGACATTCATTTAATATTTAGTAGAAAACCCTTTGTTGGTAATAACAGCTTCCAGATGCCTCCTGTATAGAAAAACTAGGCACAGGCATTGCTCAGGATTTTATCGCATTCTTCCACACAAACTGTCTTCAAATCTTGAAGGTTCCATGGGTGTCTTCTATGAACTCTGAGCTTCAGTTCTTTCCACAGATTTTCAATTGGATTCAGGTCAGGTGACTGACTTGGCCATTCTAGCAGCTTTATTTTCCTTCTCTGGAGCCAGTTGAGAGTTTCCTTGGCTGTATGTATAGGATCGTTGTGTTGCTGAAATGTTCACTGTCATTTCATCTTCAGCATCTTGGCAGATGGCAGCAGGTTCTTATCAAGGATGTCTCTGTACATTTGTCCATTCATCTTTCTCTCAATTATATGAAGTCTGCCTGTACCATGTGCTGAAAAACACCCCCACAACATGGTGAAATGTACAGTGCCATTTCTCCTTCAAACATGCTGTGTTGTGGCATCCAAAAAGTTCAATTTTGGTCTCATCTGACCAGACTATGTGAAGGGTTCTTTTGCAAAAACAGATAAGTCCAGTTGAGTTCAAAATGAGAAAAAACACTTTTTCATCTGTAGGTTTGTAGGTGTTAGTATTTCCAAATCAGCTTCTAAGGCATGGTCACTTGAAATATGAGTATCTCAGATATAATAAAGCAAAAAAACAAACATCAACTCATTGTTACTTTTTGGCAATTTATTAGTATGTTTTTTTTTTTTGCAAAAACAGATAAGTCCACAAGCCTTTCCTTTTTTTTCAAAAACAGATAAGTCCCGAAAGCCATGCTATTTTGTCTGGAACACGCTTGAATGTTTTTAAGCATCAATGTAGTATGATTGACACACTGATTTAGGCATATCCACTCAGTAAAATGGTATAATATAGCTATAATAAAGCTATAATTCAAGATTCAAAAATTTTATTGTCAATACTACTATACGTACAGGACATACAGGAGAATTGAAATGGCGTTTCTCACTCTTTTCATTGGTGTTCACAGTATAAAAAGAAAAAGAATAAGGCTGGAAAAAAAGAAACTCCTTCCCCATATAGTGTACTATAGTGAATGCACAGCCAACAGAGCAGTGACAGATGAGCTTCACATCACAACATAAACTACCTTAAGATACTTATATTTAATAATTCAGCAACAAAGATTTGATTTAATACATATTTACTACAAATTACATGCAGGTATTATTTTTTTTACCACCGTTAGTCTGTTACATTGTACTCTCACGTGATGACGTCATTAACCATGCCGCAAAAACAAGCCCAGTAGTGTACGAAAGTGGTTAATTTTGTTGTTATATTCAGTTTACTGTATAGTCCACTATATTTAAATTAACTATATAGTGAGTAGAGAGGGAGTGAGTGAGTGAGTGAGCATTCCGAACACAGCCAGGGAAATCAGTCAGAGCGAGCAGACCGGGAAGGCAGCCAAGATGAGTCATGTGACCCCAATACCAAGCACTGATTTGCCCTGTGGAGTTATCTGCTTTTTAAAAAAAAAAAAAAAAAAAAAAACGCTCCCGGCATTTATCAGCTTTTGAAAAAAAACCATGAATTTGTAGTGTCTATAACATAGGACATATCGGCTTTTGATACAAAACGATTTGAACTTCTACAAATAGGTAATGTTAACAGTTGTTTGATGTAAAGAGTGAAATTTTCATGGAAGTGGCATTTATCGGTTTTTGCAAACAAACTTCATATCCTCCCAGTATTTTACTGGCTTGTCCAAATGTTGTGCAGCAAACTTTAAACAAGCTTCAACATGCTTTTCTTGAGCAATGGAGTCTTGCAAGGTGAGTGGGCATAGAGCCCATGTTGGTTGAGTGCATTAGTTATTGTTTTCTTTGAAACAGCAGTACCTGCCAACTCGAGGTCTTTCTGGAGCTCTCCACAAGTGGTCTTTGGCACTTGGATAACTCTTCTGATAATTATTTTGACTCCTCTATCAGAAATCTTGCGAGGAGCTCCTGGTCGTGGAATGTTTATGGTAAAATGATATTCTTTCCACTTCCAAATGGTGGCCCCAACAGTGCTCACTGGAACATTCAGCAGTTTAGAAATGCACCTGTAACCAATGCCGTCATTATGTTTTGATCTGAGGATCAAGCCCACGCTTTATGTTCTGTTATTGTTTTGTCTATGATTATTATTTGCATTTATTGCCCTCTGTGTTCCCCTGAGTCCTCTGTCTTTGTCTGCTGTGCCATCCTCTGTTTGGTCCTTGGTCTGTGTGTGTATGCATCGTTGTGAAAAAGTGTTTGCCCCTTCCTGATTTCTCATTTTTTGTATGTTTGTCACACTTAAATGTTTCAGATCGTCAAACAAATTTAAATATTAGACAAAGATAACGCAAGTAAACACAAAATGCAGTTTTAAATGGTGTTTATTATTCAGGTTAAAAAGTGATCCCCACCCCCCATCCCTGTTAAAACATAAATTAACTGTGGTCTATCACATCTTTGGAAAGCTGAGTTCAATTTCTCTAGCCACACCCAGGCCTGATTACTGCCACACCTGTTCTCAATCAAGAAATCACTTAAATAAGACCTGTCTGACAAAGTGAAGTACACCAAAAGTTCCTCAAAAGCTAGACATCATACTGTGGTCAGTGGTAAACCTTCCCAGGAGTTTCCGGCTGACCAAAATTACCCCAATAGCACAGCGATGACTCATCCAAGGGGTCACAAAAGACCCCACATCAACATCCAAAGAACTGCAGGCCTCACTTGCCTCAGTTAAGGTCAGTGTTCATGACTCCAGCATAAGAAAGAGACAATGGCAAAAATGGCCTGCATGGCAGAGTTCTAAGACAAAAACAACTGCTGAGCAAAAAGAACATTAAGGCTTGTTTCAGTTTTGCCAGAAAACATCTTGATGATCCCAAAGACTTTTGAGAAAATACTCTGTGGGCTGACGAGACAAAAGCTCAACTTTTTGGAAGGTGTGTGTCCCATTACATCTGGCATAAAAATAACACAGCATTTCAGAAAAGGAACATCGTACAAGCAGTAAAATATGGTGGTGGCAGTGTGATGGTCTGGGGCTTTTTGCTGCTTCAGGACCTGGAAGATTTGCTGTGGTAAATGGAACCATAAATTCTGCTGTCTACCAAAAAATCCTGAAGGAAAAATGTCCGGTCATCTGTTTGTGACCTCAAGCTGAAGCACACTTGGGTTCTGCAACAGGACAATGATCCAAAACATCACCAGCAAGTCCACCTCTCAATGGCTTAAAAAAAATGAAGACTTTGGAGTGGCCTAGTCAAAATACTGACCTGAATCCGATTGAGATTCTGTGGCATGACCTTAAAAAGGCGGTCCATGCTCAAAAACCCTCCAATGTGGCTGAATTACAACAGTTCTGCAAAGATGAGAGGGCCAAAATTCCTCCACAGCACTGTAAAAGACTCATTGCCAGTTATTGCAAATGTTTGATTGCAGTTGTTGCTGGTAAGGGTGGCCCCACCAGTTATTAGGTTTAAGGGCAATCACTTTTTCACACAGGGCCATGTAGGTTTGGATTTTTTTCCCCCTTAATCATAAACACCTTCATTTAAAAACTGTATGTTGTGTTTACGTGTGTTATCCATCCATCTATCCATCTTCTACCGCTTTTCCGGAGGTCCGGGTCGCGGAGGCAGCAGTTCAAGCAGAGAAGCCCAGACTTCCCTCTCCCCAGCCACCTGCTCCAGCTCTTCAGAGGGGATACCAAGGCGTTCCCAGACCAGCTGGGAGACATAGTCTCTCCACCGAGTCCTGGGTCTGCCCCGGGGTCTCCTCCCAGTGGGACGTGCCTGAAACACCTCAAGTGGGAGGCGTCCAGGAGGCATCCTAATCAGATGCCCATACCACCTCAACTGACTCCTTTCAATGTGGAGGAGCAGCGGTTCTACTCTGAGCCTCTCCCGGATGACTGAGCTCCTCACCCTATCTCTCAGGGTGAGTCCAGCAATCCTACGGAGAAAGCTCATTTCAGTCGCTTGTATCCGCGATCTCGTTCTTTCGGTCATTACCCAAAGCTCGTGACCATAGGTGAGAGTAGGAACGTAGATTGACTGGTAAATCGACAGCTTTGCCTTAGAACTAAGTTCCCTCTTCACCACAACAGACCGGTACAACGTCCGCATCACTGCAGATGCTGCTCCAATCCGTCTGTCGATCTCTCGCTCCATTTTCCCCTCACTCGTGAACAAGACCCCAAGATACTTAAACTCCTCCACTTGGGGGAGGAGCCTGTCCCCAACCCGGAGAGGGCAATCCACCTTTTTCCGGCTGAGGACCATGGACTCGGACTTGGAGGTGCTGATTCTCATCCCAGCCGCTTCACACTCAGCGGCAAACCGTCCCAGCAAGAGCTGTAGGTCATTGCTGGATGAAGCCAACAGGACAACATCATCTGCAAACAACAGAGATGAGATCCTGTGGTCACCAAGCATGACACCCTCCATTCCCTGGCTGCGTCTAGAAATCCTGTCCATAAAAATTATGAACAGGATCGGTGACAAAGGGCAGCCCTGGCGGAGTCCAACTCTCACTGGGAATGACTCCGACCGAGTGTTGGCAATATGAACCAAACTCTCACAACGGTCGTACAGAGACCAAATAGCTCGTAACAACAAGCCCGATACCCCATACTCCCGAAGCACCCCCCACAAAAATCCACGAGGGACGCGGTCAAATGCCTTCTCCAAGTCCACAAAACACATGTAAACTGGTTGGGCAAACTCCCACGAACCCTCAAGAATTCTCGAGAGGGTAAAGAGCTGGTCCGATGTGCCACGGCCAGGACGAAAACCACATTGCTCCTCCTGAATCCGAGGTTCGACCAACGGCCGGACTCTCCTCTCCAGTACCTTGGCATAGACCTTCCCAGGGAGGCTGAGGAGTGTGATCCCTCTAAAGTTGGAGCACATCCTCCGGTCCCCTTTTTTGAAGAGAGGAACCACCACCCCGGCTTGCCATGCCAAAGGCACTGCCCCCGACCTCCATGCAATGTTGCAGAGGCGTGTCAACCATGACAACCCAACAACATCCAGGGCCTTGAGGTACTCAGGGCGAATCTCGTCCACCCCCGGGGCCCGGCCACCAAAGAGATTTTTAACCACCTTGGCGACCTCAGCCCCTGTGATTGGCGAGTCATCCCCCTCGTCCCCAAACCCTGCTTCCTCTGTGGAAGGCATATCAGTGGGATTGAGGAGATCCTCGAAGTATTCCTTCCACCGCCCGACGATATCCCCAGTTGAAGTCAACAGTGTCCCATCCGCACCATACACAGTGTGGACGGGGAGCTGCTTTCCCCTCCTGAGCCGCCGAACAGGTTGCCAGAATCTCTTTGAAGCCGACCGAAAGTCTTGTTCCATGGCTTCACTGAACTCCTCCCATACCCGGGTTTTTGCTTCAGCAACCACCCGAGCTGCACTCTGCTTGGCCTGTCGGTACACCTCAGCTGCTTCGGGAGTCCCACAAGCCAACCAAGCTTGATAGGACTCCTTCTTCAGCTTAATGGCCCCCCTCACCACTGGTGTCCACCACTTGGTTCGGGGGTTGCCACCACGAGATGCACCGACCACCTTGCGGCCGCAGCTCTGGGCCACCGCTTCAACAACAGAGGTGGAGAACATGGCCCATTTAGACTCCATGTCTCCAGACTCCCTCGGAATGTGGTTGAAGTTCTTCCGGAGGTGGGAGTTGAAGACCTCCCGGACAGGGGCCTCAGCCAGACGCTCCCAGCACACCCTCACTATACGTTTGGGTCTACCAGGTCTGAATGGCTTCCTCCCCTGCCATCGGATCCAACTCACCACCAGGTGGTGATCAGTTGACAGCTCTGCACCTCTCTTTACTCGGGTGTCCAAGACATACGGTCGCAGGTCTGATGATACGACAACAAAATCGATCATTGACCTGCGTCCTAGGGTGTCCTGGTGCCAGGTGCACATATGGACACCCTTATGCTTGAACATGGTGTTCGTTATGGACAGACTGTGGTTAGCACAGAAGTCCAATAACTGAACACCACTCGGGTTCAGATCGGGCAGGCCGTTCCTCCCAATCACCCCCCTCCAGGTTTCACTGTCGTTGCCCACGTGCGCATTGAAGTCCCCCAGTAGGACAATGGAGTCTCCAGGAGGAGCACCCTCCAGCACCCCAGTCACAGACTCCAAAAAGGGTGGGTACTCTGAAACATCATTTGGTGCATAGGCACAAATGATGGTCAGGACCCGTTTCCCAACCCGAAGGCGCAGGGAAGCAACCCTTTCGTCCACCGGGGAAAACTCCAATATAGAGGCAGCAAGGTGGGGCGATACAAGAATACCCACCCCTGCTCGTCACCTCTCGCCCGGGGCAACTCCAGAAAAGGCCAAGCTCCAGCCCCTCTCCAGGAGACTGGTTCCGGAACCGGAGCTGTGTGTTGAGGTGAGGCCGACTATATCTAGCCGGTATCGCTCAACCTCGTACACCAGCTCAGGCTCCTTCCCCACCAGAGAGGTGACATTCCACGTACCAAAAGCCAGTTTAGAAAGCTTGGGATCAGTCCGCCAAGGTCTCCGCCTTTGACCGCCACCTAATCCACATAGCACCGGACCCCCATGATCCCTCCTGCAGGTGGTGAACCCACTGGAGGGCGGACCCATGTAACTCCTTCGGGCTGAGCCCGGCCGGGTCCCATGGGTTGAAACCCGGCCACCAGACGCTAGCCTTCAAGCCCCTCCCCCAGGCCTGGCTCCAGGGTGGGGCCCCGGTAACCCCATACCGGGCGGGGTACACTGAATCCTTGATATACAATTTATCATGAGAGTCTGTTGGATCGTTCTTAGTCTGGCCCTTCACCCAGGACCAGTTTGTCTTGGGAGACCCTATCAGAGGCAAATTGCCCCGGACAACATAGCTCCTGGGATCACTGGGGCACGCAAACCCCCCCACCACGATAAGGTGACGATCCAAGATACGTGTGTTATCTTTGTCTAATATTTAAATTTGTTTGATGATCTGAAACATTTAAGTGTGAAAAACATACAAAAAAAATTAGGAAACAGGAAGGGGGCAAACACTTTTTCACACCACTGTATCTGTTTACCTATTGTTCCAACTTCCCATGTTTTCCATATTCCTAGTCACTGCCCTCTCAGTATTACTTCTGTATGGTTCTCCTGTATGTTCATTGTCATGTTTCATGTGCATCCCCTGTTTGTGATTATCTGTACAGCCCCGCCCATCCTGTCTCCTCACCTGCAGCCACTTCCCAGCTACCCTTGATTGTTCCCCAGCTGTCTCTTATCTGTAATTAGTCATCACTGTATATATACTGTATATCAGTGTTCAGTATCTGTCTGGTGTAGCATCATACGTCTATTTTCCCTGCCACCCTCCTTGTGTCCCGAGTGTTCCCAGTGAGTGTCAAGTCTGTATATCTCATGCTTTGGTTACAGCCCCCGCGCTGTCGTTTTGTTTCATGTCTGTAAATAAAATCATGTTGCATTCAAGCTCTACCCACACTGTGAGTCCTGTTTCTTACCTTTCCGCCGGAGGTAGACATGACAGCGAAGGTCTAGAGAGAGCTCTTTGCTTCTACCCATCATGAGTTCTTTGTGGTGTGACAATCTGATATTCACAGACCTTTTTAAAGGCTATCAATAAGGACTTAACCACCTGAAATTAATTTGCACTGATGGGGGATTGGATGACTTCCTAAATTCTGATGGATTTCAGCTGATTTCTTGGCTTTCAATGCCTTTTTCCACTTCTTTTTCTTCATGTGTTGAATAATTATTTCCTGTGTCCATCCATCCATCTTCTACCGCTTAATCCTTTATGGGTCGCGGGGGGGCTGGAGCCCTTCCCAGCATCTTTGGGCGAGAGGCAGGGTACACCCTGGACAGGTCGCCAGTCCATTGCAGGGCCAACACAAAGAGACAGACAACCATTCACTGTTACATCCATACCTAAGGACAATTTAGAATCCCCAATTGATGCCAATTAACCTCACCTGCATGTCTTTGGCCTGTGGGAGGAAACCAGAGTACCCAGAGTAAACCCACGCAGACACAGGGAGAACATGCAAACTCCACACAGAAGGGTCACCAATGGTCTGGGGGTGGGATTGAACCCACGATGGTCAAGGGTGGAATCGATCCCATGACCTTCTTGCTGTGCTGCCACTGTGCTAACCACTGCGCCACTGTGCTGCCTGTTTCCTGTGTCATTCGACTTTATTAAATGAACACAGTTGCCTTGATTTCTTTGTCTGTGTGGATTACTTAGGCTGTTACTGATATCTGGTGAAAGTTTCAGGTCAATGGCTCTATCAGAAATATGTTTAAAGACAAAAATGTTGACGTGTTCAATACTTATTTTCTTCGGTGTACAAGCTACACCGTCTCAGGATAAGATAAGATAAGATAAGCCTTTATTAGTCCCACAACGGGGAAATTCCAGGATTGCAACAGCACAGGGATAGCAACACTCAGAGCAACAATCAGAAGGCAAGAAAAAAAAACAAGCAAGCAAGAGCAGCTAATATACATATGTACATATTACTATAAAATATATATATACACACACACACACAGACACACAGTGCAGAGCATTGTAGCTGGATGGAATAAATATATGAATATATGAACACACAGTGCAGAGCATTGTAGCTAGATGGAATAAATATGTAAATATATAAACACCCACAGTACGGAGCATTGCAGCTAGGTGGAATAAATATGCAAGTATATAAACACACACAGTGCGGAGCAATGTAGCTAGATGGAATAATATGTAGATATATAAAAACACAGTGCGGAGCATTGTAGCTAGATGGAATAAATATATAGATATATAAATATAAACACACCCAGTGCTGAGCATTGTAGCTAGATGGAATAAATATGTAAATATATAAACACACACAGTGCAGAGCATTGTTGCTAGATGGAATAAATATGTAAATATATAAACACCCACAGTACGGAGCATTGCAGCTAGGTGGAATAAATATGCAAGTATATAAACACACACAGTGCGGAGCAATGTAGCTAGATGGAATAATATGTAGATATATAAAAACACAGTGCGGAGCATTGTAGCTAGATGGAATAAATATGTAAATATATAAACACACACAGTGCTGAGCATTGTAGCTAGATGGAATAAATATGTAAATATATAAACACACACAGTGCAGAGCATTGTAGCTAGATGGAATAAATATGTAAATATATAAACACACACAGTGCAGAGCATTGTAGCTAGATGGAATAAATATGTAAATATATAAACACCCACAGTACGGAGCATTGCAGCTAGGTGGAATAAATATGCAAGTATATAAACACACACAGTGCGGAGCAATGTAGCTAGATGGAATAATATGTAGATATATAAAAACACAGTGCGGAGCATTGTAGCTAGATGGAATAAATATATAGATATATAAATATAAACACACCCAGTGCTGAGCATTGTAGCTAGATGGAATAAATATGTAAATATATAAACACACACAGTGCAGAGCATTGTTGCTAGATGGAATAAATATGTAAATATATAAACACCCACAGTACGGAGCATTGCAGCTAGGTGGAATAAATATGCAAGTATATAAACACACACAGTGCGGAGCAATGTAGCTAGATGGAATAATATGTAGATATATAAAAACACAGTGCGGAGCATTGTAGCTAGATGGAATAAATATGTAAATATATAAACACACACAGTGCTGAGCATTGTAGCTAGATGGAATAAATATGTAAATATATAAACACACACAGTGCAGAGCATTGTAGCTAGATGGAATAAATATGTAAATATATAAACACACACAGTGCAGAGCATTGTAGCTAGATGGAATAAATATGTAAATATATAAACACCCACAGTACGGAGCATTGCAGCTAGGTGGAATAAATATGCAAGTATATAAACACACACAGTGCGGAGCAATGTAGCTAGATGGAATAATATGTAGATATATAAAAACACAGTGCGGAGCATTGTAGCTAGATGGAATAAATATATAGATATATAAATATAAACACACCCAGTGCTGAGCATTGTAGCTAGATGGAATAAATATGTAAATATATAAACACACACAGTGCAGAGCATTACATACATGGAGGATATGTCTATGATGCATTACATACATGGATACATGGAGGATTATGTCTGTTCTTTTGGTTTAAACAATGTTAGGATTTCTCTTCCAATTCAGTGTAGAATATTTATTGCAGATATTTAGAATATCTGCAAAAAGAAAAATCAGCACATGTGGAGAAAAGTAATAGCATCCCTATAAAATTGTAAGTATGCAGCTGTGCAAACTTGACTTAAGTGAACTTAAGCTGCAGGCTCTGCTTGAACCTTGCTCCTTGTAACTCTCAATGCTAGCCAAGGTCATGCTAATGCCTCCAGCCTGCTGTATGCAGTCTTCTGTTAGGCCCGTGTGGCTCAGAGTGTGTCGATGCACGTCTTCTCCCAGCTCATGAAGATGGGAAAATAAAAATAAAAGTCTTTCATCAGTGCACTAGTATCTCATTCGCCCAGACAACCAAACCAACTGCTTAGCCAACAGGAAATAATGAACATTAAATCATGGATGTGGAAGTAAAGAGGTTTCATCCATTTCCATTTAGGGATGCAATGTTTTGAGGTAACAAGGTTAAATATGTTGCACAAGCAGGGTACATGGTTGTGTTTTGGACACAGAGGCCCTCATGATACTTGATTATGTAAAATAAAGATAACACTCAACTGGATGTAGTAATTGAAGTTGTTCAGTGTAATTATATTTCATTTTTACACATAAATTTCCTATTTTAGCTTGTAACATTTATGTTTTTGTTGTTTACTTCCACTTTTTCACTTTAATTTCCAGCGATACTCTCACTATTTAAGGATAAAACTATAATGTTGATGTTGTATGTATATTTATTGAAAAACTATTTATCCTCATTCATTTTTGCTGTTCAGTGTACTTTGAGTAGAGAATTGTTCCATCACTTTATTTATCCAAAAACAGTCAGAAATAAGCACGTCTGCTGCACAACTGTAGTTTATTGGTGATAAATATTAAATTTTAACAACAAAGTAACATTCTGATACACTGTGTGAGTTTAGGAGATTATGAAAATGTAATCTGTGCATCAAGTAAATTTCTAGTTTAGAAATAACTTAAAAATCAAAAGTCTGATGCAGACAAAATGGCTTCAAATTTCTACGTTCCTTCTTTCTATAGTCTCAAAAATATTGAATTGGATAACAACACAGTCTAAAAAATTGTCATTTTTTATCACAAGAATTATGAAAAGATTTTTCATATAAGAAAACAGTAAGGTGGCCATTGGTATCAAAAAGCAAATATTGCACCAGTTTTGCATGCAAATTCCCTTCCTTAATTTTAACACACCAGTTGCAGGCTGTCTGTTAGGTACTACCCACTGTACAGTCTTTTAATTTTGAATCTTGGCTTCATTACTTGACCGGTCACACAATACCGACGCACTCTACAAGAAGGGACAGCGCAGGCTGTTCCTACTGAGGAGACTCAGGTCTTTTGGTGTACAAGGGGCGCTGCTGAAGACATTCTACGACACGGTGGTGGCATCAGCCATCACTTTTGGAGTGGTCTGCTGGGGCAGTGGCATCACAGCAGCCGATAGGAAGAGACTGAACAAACTGATCAAGAAAGCTAGCTCTGTCCTGGGGCAGCGCCTTGACCCAGTGGAGGAGATAGGAGAGAGAAGGACGGTGGCTAAACTGTCATCTCTGCTGGAGTCCGAGTTCCACCCTATGCAGGACATACTGAATGCACTGAGGAGCTCATTTAGCAGCAGACTACATCATCCTAGGTGCGCAACCGAGAGGTTTCGCAGGTCCTTCCTACCTACGGCTGTCAGACTGTACAACCTAAGCAGGGCTGCTCGCAGAGATAGCAAAAAGACGTGACGACCTATTGAATGCGAAAGACGCAATAGACTTACACAATGGTCCCCTCCAGTATACAACTAGGACAATATCAGTCGCTACGGAGGGTGACAATATGTATGGGTACATATTCATACTATGTAGGATAACTAAGTAGACGGTTATGCTGTTTATTCCATCTAGCTACAATGCTCCGCACTGTGTGTATATATATTTATATATTTATTCCATCTAGCTACAATGCTCTGCACTGTGCGTATATATATTTATATATTTATTCCATCTAGCTACAATGCTCCGCACTGTGTGTTTATATATTTATATGTACATATGTATATTCGCTGCTCTTGTTTTTGTTGTTTTTCTTGTCTTCTTGATTGTTGCTCTGAGTGTTGCTATCCCTGTGCTGTTGCAATCCTGGAATTTCCCCATTGTGGGACTAATAAAGGCTTATCTTATCTTATCTTATCATATTATAACCTTCTGTTTCTCCCTTTTTGGGCTATTTCTAATGTGATTAGGGTCATGATCCCACTAAACCAGCGTACTCTACATTCCTTCAGTATTTCCTTTCTGAAACAAAAATAGAAGAATTGGAAAGAGCCATTATATGTTTTTGGCCTTGTCAAAATAAAATCATAATTGAGCCAAAATGGAAAAATGGATCTGATTTTGTTAGTTTTTTTTTTTTTAAATTGTTTTAGTTACAGCCTGAAGTGCATTTAATTTTTTTCATATTTAGACCTCCTTATCCTTTTTTGTTAACCTGTCCTGTACAGCAGCTTGGCAAGCAGAACAGATATCTGCTTTCCTTGTTGTCCCAAACATGTTTACTTTGTCAAAAGTAGCTCTCCTCTTATTTGATATACGTATAATGTATATAAATAGAATTTATAGCCTGCTCTTACGATATAATAACTTTAATACTTTATTTGAATTGTGTTACTTAAGTTGGCCCTCATGGGGGAATGGGGGAGGGAGTTGAAGGGATATGAAGTTGTTGGAGAGGGTGTGTCGAGGGAGTGAGTGAGAGAGAGAGAAAACCATGGAGAGAAAGCACAAGAAACAATTGCTGCTCCTAAAGTGTCATATTTAGCTGTTGCTTTTGCCAGTAATGTTTGTTTTATAGAAATTATCTCTTTGACTTTTCAACAAATTGACACAATACAAATTACATATACGAACACAAAAGGCATGTGTTTTTTCATAACTTCTGGCTCTTACTCCTGGCTGTGACCAAAACAATAAAACGAAAAAACCAACAAACAAAATCAATCCATTATTCCATTCTTCCTCAATTTCCTTTTTATTTTGACAAAGCCAAAACCATATAATGCTTATTTCCGATTGCTCTGTTTTCATTTCAGAAACGAAATATTGAAAGAACAAAGAGTACACAGATTCTACTAAGAGGTCCAGTTCAGGTTTGAGTTCAACCTTTGGCCAGATGGCCTCATTAGTCTGAAGCACCCTTCAGTTTATAATAGTTTCCTAGCATTTTTAACACCAGGCGTCACAGCTGGTATGGAGTTCCTCCGAGCATGTCTACTATTACTGTGGCCTTTGCCTGCCAGAAAATGTTCCCATAAAGCAAATAATGAAAATATTTCATCTTTATGTAATTTGTTTGAGTTTTATCAATGAATGCAGTTTCAAAAAAGATAATTTTCTCAAAAAGTGTGTTAAAGTGTTTTCCATATACCGTAATAACAGACTGAGCACATGGCTAATATTGGGTTCAGATTGAACTGAAATTTAAAGAAAGAGATATAAAGAAAGAAAAGAGAGAAAAATAGATTTTGATGAAAATAAGTACATGAAATAGAAACCTGCTTGCTAAAAAAAAAAGCCATAACGCTGAGAGGTAGGTCAGTTCTTGAAAAAAACAAAAACTCAAATGACATGCAGGTATAGGACAAACACTGTACACGGACACTTGAACACACAGAAACACACACAGCGGTTGTTCCTCACCATTCCAGTCATGTAGGCAATTAGTTGAGGAATGTTGCACTGCAGATGTCAGTCATCCAGAAATAATCAAACATCGGATCTACTGAGAGTCTGCACTACACTGATCTCATTCCTGGAGCACACAGGCGCACACACAAACACGCACAATCCCTTGTTACCTTTAAATTGGGGTTCTTTTGTGTATTTTTAGTGGAGCATCTTTCTTAAAGATCACCTCCTGTACACGTGTGTGAAAACAGTAAAAGATGCATGTGTGCTGGGTTTATTCCCCACAGGCCTGCGGAGCTCCTTCGTCCTCATGCCTCAGTTGTTGTGTCCTGTCCAGGCTAAAGCCCGCTTTAATGTCCTGAGACAAATAGAGCAGGAGCTTCATTGTGTTCAGCCTTGGCGCTTCTCAGCTGACCACCGCGGGTCAGCTCAGTACATCTACAGCCTCTCAGAGTGCACTGCCTCACAGAAAAAGGGGGTTTTAGGATACAAAGAAGAATATGTTCTTTGTTATCTGAGATAGTAAATAAATTTGAGGATAAGTAGCGGAGTGGTTAGCACTGCGGCAGCACAGCAACTCACCCTTGGCTGGGGGATCCTGGGTTCAATTCCAGCCCCCGACCAACAGTGATCTGTGTGGAGTTTGCATGTTCTCCCCGTGTCTGCGTGGGTTTACTCGGGGATTTGTCCGGTTTCCTCCCACATACCAAAAACATGCAAGTTAGGTTAATTGGCATCAAAAACTGGGGATTCTAAATTGTCCTTAGGTATGACTGTGAGAGTGAATGGTTGTCTGTCTCTCTGTGTTGGCCCTGCGATGGACTGGCGATCTGTCCAGGGTGTACCCTGCCTCTCACCCAAAGATGCTGGGATAGGCTCCAGCACCCCCCCCCCCCCCGCGACCCGAAAAGGCTTAAGCGGAAGAAGATGGATGAATGAATGAATAAAGCAATGTCATAGAGCAGAAGGTGCAATGTGGAAAAATGTTTAATGGCTAATTGAATAGTTTCAGTTCATAACTGCCAGCTATTATGTGTGCATTGCTGGCATGTTATACAGTGGATATAAAAAGTCTACACACCCCAGTTCAAATGCCAGGTTTTTGTGATGTAAAAAAATGAGACCAAGAGAAATCTTTTCAAAGCTTTTTTCCACCATTACCATGACTTATAATCTGTACAACCCACCTGAAAAATAAACTGAAATCTTTTAAGGGAAAAAATTAAAAACTTACAATAACCTGGTTGCATAAATATGCACACCCTCTTATAACTGGGGATGTGGCTGTGTTCAGAATTAACCAATCACATTCAAACCCACGTTAAATGGGAGTCAGCACACACCTGCTACCATTTAAAGTGCCTCTGATTAACCCCAAATAAAGTTCAGCTGTTCTAGTAGGCTTTTCTTACATTTTTGTAGTCACATCTTACAGCACAAACCATGGTCTGCAGAGAGCTTCCAAAGCATCAGAGGGATCTCATTGTTCAAAGGTATCAGTCAGGAGAAGGGTACAAAAGAATTTCCAAGGCATTAAATATACCATGGAACACAGTGAAGACAGTCATCATCAAACGTAGAAAATATGGCACAACAGTGACATTACCAAGAACTGGACATCCCTCCCAAATTGATGAAAAGATGAGAAGAAAACTGATCAGGGAGGCTGCCAAGAGGCTAACAGCAACATTAAAGGAGCTGGAGGAATTTCTGTCAAGTACTGGCTGTTTAGTACATGTGACAATTTCCCGTCTTCTTCATATGTCTGGGCCCTGGGGTAGAGTGGCAAGACAGACACCTTATCTTATGAAGAAAAACATCCAAGTCCAGCTACATTTTGCAAAAACACATTTGAAATTTCCCAAATGCATGTGAGAAAATGTGTTATGGTCCAGTGAAACCAAGGTTGAACTTTTTGGCCATAATTCCAAAAGGTATATTTGGCACAAACACAACACTGCTCATCACCAAAAGAACATCATATCTACAGTGAAGCATGGTGGTGGCAGCATCATGCTTTGGGGCTGTTTTTCTTCAGCTGGAACTAGGGCCTTAGTCAAGGTGGAGGGAATTATAAACAGTTCCAAATACCAGTCAGTGTTGGCACAAAACCTTCACGCTTCTGCTAGAAAGCTGGAGAGGAAGAGGAAGAGGAAGGTCATCTTTCAGCATGACAATGACCCAAAGCACACATCCATATCAACAAAAGAATGGCTTCACCAGAAGAAGATTATGGTTTTGGAATGACCCAGCCAGAGTCCAGACCTGAATCCGAGTGAACATCTGTGGGGTGATTAGAAGAGGGCTGTACACAGGAGATACCCTCGCAGTCTGACAGATTTGGAGCATTTTTGCAGATAAGAGTCGGCAAATACTGCCACATCAAGATGTGCCACACTGATAGACTCCTGCCCAAAAAGACTGTGCTGTAATAAAAGCCAAAGGTGCTGCAACACAGTATTAGGATGTGCATACTTATGCAACCAGGTTATTGTAAGTTTTTAATTTTTTTTATTTTTCCCCTTAAAAGATTTCAGGTTTTTTTTTTCAATTGGGTTGTACAGGTTATAGGTCACATTAATGGTGAAAAACGTTTTGAAATGATTTATCTTGGTCTCTTTTTTTTTTACATCACAAAAACCTGGCGTTTGAACAGGGCTGTGTAGATTTTTAATATCCACTGTATACAACTATGCAGCTCATCCATCAGTCTTTTTAACAAAGATGCATAGAAAATATTTTCATTTTTCTTTTTTCCAGAGAAGGCAAATGGACTACATTTTTGTACCAACATACCCTTTTGCTGCTCTTTCACAATGACTCAGATGGATTCCCACTGAGCCACACTCACTCTGAATACCCATTACTTTTCTTTAAGCTGCCATTTATATACCTCCTACAAAGCCATAAAATTATTAAGTGAGTAGCGAAAAAACAGAAACTGTTATTTAGTAATCGAATATGGGCCTGTAGTTTCCACAGAGCTAAAGAACAAGTACATTCTGAACACTTTACCAGTCTACTATAAGTCCAACACAGAAAGATAGATAACTAAACCATATTTTCACATTGGCACAGACAGAAATTTAGCATCGTCGGTTAATGTGATGTGCATGTTGCTAGACTGTGAGAGGAAACCAGAACCAGGATTACAGACACATAGCTACAGGAGAACATGCAAAGACAAAAATAAGATGAAAGGACTAGAGATAGTGAAGGTAGATGAGTTTAAATACTTGGGAGCAACCATCAACCAAGTAATCGACAGTGCATAAGAGAGGTGGAGAAGAGAGTGCAGACAAGGTGGAGCCAAGTGTCAGGGGAGATTTATGACAGAAGGATAGTAGCTAGAGTGAAAGGGAAGTGTATGGGCAAGAACTGCCTTGTTGCTAACTTTTCGGTTTCTGTATAGTTTTATAGAATTCGTTATAAACGAATAAACTTTTTTTTTTTTTTTTTTTTTTTTTTTTTTTTTTTTTTTTTTTTCTCTCGGCGCCACACGAGTCGGCTGCCTTTTGCAACAGCGGCTCGATTCCGAGTCTTTTTCCCTTCCTCTCTCTTTTGATCCGTCTTTTTTTTTCACCCCACTTATATCACGGACACACAGATCGTCCTAAATGTCTCCTGAGCCGGTGGACGGAGCCACTGTCTATAGCAGGATACGATACAGCAGAGAACAGCTGCTAGCATTCAACCGCCACCCGGTCCCATTGGAAAAACTCGACATACCGAGTGAACTGAGGCGAAAACGCCGCGGCTGCCGGGCTGGAGTAAGGCGGAGGACAAAAAATATAAGGTACAGACCCTCCCTTCCATCTGTTGTCATGGGAAATGTACGGTCGATACTGGGAAAGTTAGATGAGCTAGCGGCTATCTCCCGTTATGATAGCACATACCGGGAGTGCTCTCTCCTTTTGTTTACTGAGACGTGGCTAACTGAACTAGCAGCAGATGCTAACATTGAGCTGGAGGGTTTTCACATGATACGAGCTGACCGAACACCAGAGAGTGGCAAAACTAGGGGCGGTGGAGTGATCATGTATGTTAACAACAACTGGTGCAGACCGGGACATATCACTGTTAAACAACGACACTGCAGCAAAGACATTGAGTTGCTAGCTGTTAGCATGAGGCCTACATATCTCCCGAGAGAACACTCACACGTGATCTGCATTGTTGTTTATGCAAATCCGACGGCGAACGCTGGGACAGCACGTGACGTCATCCATTCAGTAACCAGCAGGCTGCAGACAGAACACCCAGATGCTCTTCTCCTCATCTCAGGCGATTTCAACCATGTTTCACTGTCTCCCATTCTACCCACGTTCACCCAGTATGTCACATGCCACACTAGAGACAATAAAACACTGGATTTATTCTACGCAAACACTAAGGAGGCGTACACCTCATCACAACTACCCCCACTCGGGAGATCGGATCACAACTTGGTTCATCTCCGGCCGGTGTACAAACCCCTAGTGCACAGACAACCTCCGGCCATGCACACTGTGGAGTTATGGTCTGAGGAGACAATGGACACCCTAAAGGGCTGTTTTGAAGCCACCGCCTGGAAGCAGCTCTGCGATCCACATGGTGAGGACATCGATGGCCTCATTCACACCTTCACGGGCTACCTCAGCTTCTGTGTGGACAAATCCGTTCCCACCAAGACCATACGGCGTCACTCAAACAACAAACCCTGGATCAACCCTGAGATAAAAACACTTCTGAGAGAGAAGAAGAGGATCTTCAGGTCAGGGAACAGGGAGATGCTGAAGTCCGTACAGAGGGAGCTGAGGAGAAAGATCAGAGAAGGCAAGGACAGCTTCAGGAAGAAGATGGAGGACAAGCTGCAACAGAGCGACATCAGCGGGGTCTGGAGAAACCTCAAAACCATCTCGGGGCTCCAGAATACCTCCCCCCAGGCCACAGGGGGCAGGGAGTGGGCGAACAACCTGAATCTGTTTTTCAATAGATTTGACCAACCGCCCTCCCCCCTGACTGCACAACAACCACTGCTGCCTCTAAAGAAATCAAGTCCTGCTGCCCACTCCCCACTCTACCAACACCCCCCCACTCCCAACACACAGCCCCCCATCCTGACCCTGACCAGGACCCAGGTGAGGACGGAGCTGAGGAAGATCAAGGCGAGGAAGGCGCCGGGACCGGACGGCATCAGCGCAAAGCTCCTCAAGTCCTGTGCAGACCAGCTGTGTGGGATTGTGACGTATATCTTCAACATGAGCCTGAAACTGGGGAGGGTACCACAGCTGTGGAAAACATCTTGTGTGGTACCTGTACCAAAAACTTCCCACCCCAAAGACCTGAACAGCTACAGACCGGTGGCCTTGACGTCCCACTTGATGAAGACCCTGGAGAGACTGCTCCTTGCTCACCTCCGCCCCCTGGTGGAACCAGCGATGGATCCACTCCAGTTCGCCTACCAGCATGGCATTGGGGTGGAGGATGCGGTGATCTTCCTCCTTCACCGTTCTCTGTCCCACCTGGAGAAGCCCGGGAATATGGTGAGGTTCATGTTCTTTGACTTCTCCAGTGCTTTCAACACCATCCAACCGATGATCCTGAAGGACAAGCTGCTGCGCGCAGGGGTGGACCAGCACCTGTCATCATGGATCCTGGACTACCTCACGAACCGGCCTCAGTTTGTGAGAACCCGGGACTGTGTGTCCGACACGATCATCAGTAGCACGGGGGCCCCCCAGGGAACGGTGCTGGCTCCCTTCCTGTTCACTCTTTATACTGCGGACTTCTCACACAACACAACACACTGCCATCTACAGAAGTTCTCTGATGACTCTGCGATCGTTGGCCTCATCTCCAATGGAGATGAAGCTGAGTACAGAGGGCTTATCCAGGACTTTGTGGACTGGTGCCATCGGAACTGCCTCCAGATCAACGCGAGGAAAACTAAGGAGCTGGTGGTGGACTGCCGCAGGCATGGGCAGCCCCTCACAGTACCAGTAAATATACAGGGAACAGACATCGAGATGGTGACATCCTATAAGTACCTGGGTATTCATCTGAACAATAAACTAGACTGGTCACACAATACTGATGCACTCTACAAGAAGGGACAGCGCAGGCTGTTCCTGCTGAGGAGACTCAGGTCTTTTGGTGTACAAGGGGCGCTGCTGAAGTCATTCTATGACACGGTGGTGGCATCAGCCATCACTTTTGGAGTGGTCTGCTGGGGCAGTGGCATTACTGCAGCCGATAGGAAGAGACTGAACAAACTGATTAAGAAAGCTAGCTCTGTCCTGGGGCAGCGCCTTGATCCGATGGAGGAGATAGGAGAGAGAAGGACGGTGGCTAAACTGTCATCTCTGCTGGAGTCCGAGTTCCACCCTATGCAGGACATACTGAATGCACTGAGGAGCTCATTTAGCAGCAGACTACATCATCCCAGGTGCACAACCGAGAGGTTTCGTAGGTCCTTCCTACCAACGGCTGTCAGACTGTACAACCTAAGCAGGGCTGCTCGCAGAGATAGCAAAAAGACGTAACAAACTAATAGTTTTTTGAATGCAAAAGATGCAATAGACTTACACAATGGTCCTCTCCGGCATACAACTAGGAACATACCGGTCGCTATGGAGGGTGAGAATATGTATGGGCACATAATCATACCATGTAGGATAACTAAGTAGACGGTTATGCTGTTTCATTCCATCTAGCAACAATGCTCTGCACTGTGTGTGTTTATATATTTGCATATTTATTCCATCTAGCTACAATGCTCCGTACTGTGGGTGTTTATATATTTATATATCTACATATTATTCCATCTAGCTACATTGCTCCGCACTGTGTGTGTTTATATACTTGCATATTTATTCCACCTAGCTGCAATGCTCCGTACTGTGGGTGTTTATATATTTACATATTTATTCCATCTAGCTACAATGCTCTGCACTGTGTGTTCATATATTCATATATTTATTCCATCCAGCTACAATGCTCTGCACTGTGTGTCTGTGTGTGTGTGTATATATATATATTTTATAGTAATACGTACATATGTTTATTAGCTGCTCTTGCTTGCTTGTTTTTTTTTTCTCTTGCCTTCTGATTGTTGCTCTGAGTGTTGCTATCCCTGTGCTGTTGCAATCCTGGAATTTCCCCGTTGTGGGACTAATAAAGGCTTATCTTATCTTATCTTATCTTATCTTATAAACATACATTTTTTGTTATGTGTGAAGTTAAGTGTAAAACATGTAGTTACTAACTGTAATTGGTAAAACATTGCTGTTAGATGTAGTATTTGATATCTGTGATGGTCATGTCATCATTTTTGATGAAATGTTATTGTTTTGGTTACTGTCTCTTAAAGAGTGCGGACATTTTGCATTTTGCCCCGCAGTGAGTGTGTGGCTAAGAGCAATGTGAAGTGTAAGCAAGCTGTGGAGTTCGTATGGGAACTTTTTCATCGTGACACCTTTGGAATAAATGCTGTTTGTGTTTTTTCAAACTTTACAACGGCCTAGAAGTGGATTATTTCATTAGGTACAGCAAAGAGGGACACGTGTATGCCAGGATTCCAGCTAGAAAACAATTCGATCGGTAACAGGAAGATTTACAAAATGGTAGTGCAACCTTCTGTGAAGTATGGTTTAGAGACGGTGACATGGACAAAAAGACAGGAGGCAAAATCAAAGTTATAGGCAATAAAACCATAATAAAAAAAGACAGGAGGCAAAATCAAAGTTATAGGCAATAAAACCATAATAAAATACAGTAAAGGAAGGTGTACAAAAAGCACAGAAAAACTGAGTTAGGCATAAGCAAATTACCCATGCCGACGGAGTCAAGCTGTGGGTAGGGTGGTTGCATGAGTCTGCGTATCTGTCCGTCCGTCTGCCTATGTATCTGTGCCTTAACTCAAGAGGAAATAATGCACAGCTTGACACACGGGAGTACCACGTTTGGCTTTGCTTTTGGGATCAAAAGGTTAAAGTTCAAAGTCACAGGGTCATAAAGGGTCGAAATAAAAATCGGTTTTGGCATATAGTGACTTTATTATGACAGATAGAACCACAACATTTTAACACAACCTAGAAAGGGGTCTGGGACTCCTCTTCAGCCTTCACTGACCTTGAACTTGCATTCAACCTTGAAGATCGGTAAAGTCTGAAAATAGGTTATGGCGTGCTATCAGAATTGAAGCAGAAAGTCAGCCAGGGATTTTCCCTACTATATCACATTCCAACAACGATAGGGCTGTAAAGTGTTGGTCTGTGTCTCTGCTGAATGAAGTTCTATTTTTAATGAGTGGAGACCTTGTGTAGGAAGATACACCTTCCTGTAAATCAAAACCATTTGTTTGTACCAGACTGTAAAATTCGTTGCTTTGTTTGGCCATTTTAATATGTATATAAGACAACTGGGAACCACCTTCAACGGTAATTTCAGTTTTTGGGACTTCTATATTGTGTTGGGGGGTTTTTTACCTTAAGGGTTGCAGAATGATGAAATGAAGTTTTTTTTCTTTTTTTCAGAAAGACATGTTGCCTATATAGCTTTTGTGTTATCAGAAAAATGCCAGTTCTGGATTAAACTGTTTGCCCAGGTTTATTGCTCTTGCTGAACTTCAGATTGTTGAGAACTTGAGTCAGATTGTGAACCCCATGAGTCATAAAGCTTCTCTCTATTGCTCTCCCTGTCACATGCGACGATTGAGATGACGTCGCTCTCTCCTTTCTTCACATATATGGAGGTGGCTCTCCGTTGAGTTGTCCAGAGCTTGAAACCTCCTATAAAAAGGAGAAAAATGATAAAAGGCTGATCCATTGTCCTCACCTGAAAAGAGAGGCCTTTGCTACGTTAAAAAAGGCCTTTGCTAGTTTTTTTTTAGCTAAATTAGAAATTATTGATGGTATCACTGTGGCAGAAAAAAATGAAGAACTCTTTTTTCAATATGCAGAGCTTTGCAAAGTGAGCATCTACAATCTATTCCCACACAGCTCAGTGGAGAGTTGGCTGTCATAGTGTGGATGGGGAGGATGGACCGACGTTGCTGTTTTACATTCTGATCACCTCGTCAGTTGTGATGTGAGAGTTAGGCTCGGAGGAGATGTCCACACAACAGTGGATCAGACTCTTAATTCTCTCTGGCTTTATTTTATCTTTTGATGTGTCACATCGGTATGTAAGAACATGCTTTAGAGTTAGATATGCCTCCACTGTAGGAGAACTTCACCATTAGAGAAAGAAAATCTGATTGCTGCAGCATACAAGGTGCCCACTAAGTCAGTTTTTAATGGAAAAGGGTGTCATGACAAAAAGTCCATGTTGCCCCTATATAACTGTCACCAAGGGGGCCCATTCTGGTAGAGAAAATGCAGAGCTGTTTAGGCCACTTAATCATGCTTTCTTTCCAGTAGGAGTACCCTAAATAGCTCTGCACCCCAATTTTGCTACTAAAAAGGGCACTCTTCCCTATATGACTGGCCCAAAGGGTGCCCTTTTCAGTAGAGAAAATGTGGTGCAGAGCTGTTTAGGGCGTTTGATTATGTTTTCTTACAGTAGGAGTACCCTAATTAGCTCTGCACCCCAATTTATCTTCTGGAAAGGGTACCTTTCCCTTTATGACTC
Source organism: Pholidichthys leucotaenia (assembly GCA_020510985.1). Classification (NCBI taxonomy): domain Eukaryota; kingdom Metazoa; phylum Chordata; class Actinopteri; order Cichliformes; family Pholidichthyidae; genus Pholidichthys; species Pholidichthys leucotaenia. Next base: position 324,780,465 of record CM035840.1, on the reverse strand, counting down.
TCCCAAAGGGTGCCTGTTCCAGTTGAGAAAATGTGGTGCAGAGGATTTTAGGGCACTTCTTTTTGTTTTCTCACTAGTAGGACTACCCTAAATAGCTATGCCTGTCATTTTCTCTACTGAAAAGGGCATTTTTCCTTACATGACTGACCCAAAGGGTGCCCATTCCAGGAGAGAAAATGTGGTGCAGAGCTTTTTAGGGCACTTCTTTATGTTTTCTCGCCAGTAGGAGTAACCTAAATAGCTCTACCCCACATTTTCTTCTCTAGAAATTGTGGTGCTGAGCTATTTAGGGTACTCCTAGAGAGAAAACATCATGAAGTGCTCTAAATAGCTCTGTACCACATTTTCTTCTCTAGAAATCGTGGTGCTGAGCTATTTAGGGTACTCCTAGTGAGAAAACATCATGAAGTGCCCTAAATAGCTCTGTACCACATTTTCTCAGCTGGAAAAGGCACCCTTTGGGACAGTCATATAGGGGAGAGTGCCCTTTCCGGTAGAGAAATTGGGGTGCAAAGCTGTTTAGGCTACTCCTACTGGTGAGAAAACATATTGAAGTTCCCTAAACAGCTCAGCACCACATTTTCACGACTGGAAAGGGCACCCTTTGGGACAGTCATATAGGTAAGCATGGAAACCTCAACATAACTACACCTCTTCCCATTGAAAGGGCAGTTAGGGGGCACCTTGTATGGTACAGCATCAGATTTTCTCATCTAAAGGGTATTCCTTTACCAGCTGAGGATTTCTGTTGCAGATCCGCATCATCTGCATGCACCCTTCTGGTGGTGAAGATTTTTTTCAATATTCAGTTTAGATATCACAAATTCAAAAGGCTGTAACTTGAAAGTGGTAAGAGATAATGGCTTACTTTAAAAGAGAAAGATTTAGAATATGATCCAAAGTTTATGATAGGAGTAAATTTACTCATCTAATTTGCATAATGTGATGGCAGCCATATCAGATTACATAACTTTCGGTCAAAGTGGACTTTGAACATATTTACACAAAGGATCATTTTGTTTGTTTGTCTTTGGGGTTTGTTTGTTTTTTGCTATCTTGTCTTCAAAATATATGGGCAAGAAAATCAGTAGAATGTAAACAAACTGATAAAAACATCAGACCTACCGCTCGTCATGTGTTGCCATATGTCCATGTGCTCATCCCCGGTCCTTGTTTTGTCTTCTGTCAGTCATTTTCGCTTTCTCGCCCACACCCAGAAATTCTCACATTTATCTTCTGATTTATTCCACCTCAATTTTGGTTAAATAACGCCGCCGAACCGGCAGTATTGTCCTCTCCACCACGTGCAGCTTTGTCAATGGTGGACGAAAAGTGTACATGTCATGCCATCTTGTGTTGTCACAGAAAGTAAATATTTCCCTTCAGAAGCTAAATAATCCCTTTTAGAATCATAGTTGGCAAAATTTGGAGCAAATGCTTCCTCCCTGTTGAAATATATGTTGAACAATTGTTTATACGTCTCTTCTTCTGCGCCCCGGAAGTGATATCAGATTCGAATAAGTTCTGGTGGGCTGAACTGAGTCCTCCAGTGAAGAGCAGTAAGCTATATATGTCTACCATCTAGTGATGTGAAATGCTTGGTACATCTGGGTTTATTTTGGGGGGTTTTCATACTTTCTGACCTACCACGTGACAGGTATGACACCAGCCGCAGGAGAGGTAGATCATGTAATCAAATTTAATCCTTAAGGAGTTAAGACATATCAGATTTTCCCTACTATAAAGGCACATCTTCATAGTTCAGTACATAAAGGGCCAACATGATCAATCATTTTCCCCATGAGGAAGGCTATGAATATGAATTTCCACTTGTTTTAGCCACTATAGAGCGCACCTTAGTGATTACGTTTAATCTAATCTAATCACACTTACCATCATGTCAGGAATGCCACATGTATTAAGTAATTTTGAAACACATTTTTGTTTTACAAACTAAAAAGAGGGACATCCCTGTAACTCACTGGTCCCTCAGCCAAAATGACATTAAACTTTGTTATTAAAACGTGTCATAAGCTCCTTTTCCCACTGTTTTTGACAGTATATTGTCATTCATGGGTTTTCAGACAGTGTAATTTTCAAAATGGCTAGTATATCACAGTTACACATTATCAACAAGTGTACAGTGCAAAGTGTCCTTTGATGGCAACTCAATTTTTCATACAATTTTGTAGTTTTTCATTAGACATGAGCTGCAGTCTTGTCTGACCATCATATTTTAGTACATTGTAGTGTCTGTCATGTTTGCATGTTCTCCCGTGTCTGCGTGGATTTATTACGGGATTTCTCTGGTTTCCTCCCACATGCCAAAAACATGCAAGTTTGGTTAATTAGCATCAACTAGGGATTCTAAATTGTCCTTAGGTATGGACGTGAGAGTGAATGGTTGTCTGTCTCTCTGTGTTGGCCCTGCGGCGGACTGGCGATCTGTCCAGGGTGTACCCTGCCTCTCGCCCAAAGAGGCTGTGATAGGTTACAACCCCCCCCCCCACCCCCCGTGACCCAAAAAGGATTAAGCGGAAGAAGATGGATGGATGGATAGTGTCTGTCATAACAAGTGAATAAAAGCAAACATTAAAAGTGTGGAAGAAAGCAAATGCAATATGTGACTGTAAAATATGTGACTGTAAAAATAGCAGAACAAAGTAAAATATTTGTCTAAAGCAGAGTTTTTCAACCAGGGATCCCTGAAATGTTCAGTTTTCTGTGTGAAATTGTGTAATTTCACTGCTTATTTGGTTTAAAAAAATGCAAATAATTTGCTGTTATTGTTCATGGGTTCTGTAGGCACCCATGCACAACAATATTGCCTCTGTGACTTCTTAGCATGGGATTTCCATAGATTATTAGATAATCTAAATAATCAACAGGGATATATTAAAAATACTGATCACAACTTATCCAGTTTTTTATTAAGCGGCTGGTGCCAGTAGGTGGCTCGTGAACAGGCAGTGGCCTCCCTTCTGTCTTCATGTTTTGTGCCATTTATTGTTGTTTGAATTATGCCTAAGTGTACAGTAGTGTGAAAAACTGTTTGCCCCCTTCCTGATTTCTCATTTTTTTGTATGTTTGTCACACTTAAATGTTTCAGATCATCAAACAAATTTAAATATTAGACAAAGACAACACAAGTAAACACAAAATGCAGTTTTTAAATGAAGGTGTTTATTATTCAGGGTAAAAAAAAAATCCAAACCTACATAGCCCTGTGTGAAAAATTGATTGCCACCCCCCCCCCCCCCCGTTAAAATCTAAATTAACTGTGGTTTATCACATCTTTGGAAAGCTGAGTTCAATTTCTCTAGCCACACCCAGGCCTGATTACTGCCACACCTGTTCTCAATCAACAAATCACATAAATAGGACCTGCCTGACGAAGTGAAGGAGACCAAAAGATCTCCAAAAGCTAGACATCATACTGCGATCCAAAGAAATTCAGGAGCAAATGAGAAACAAGGTAATTGAGATCTATCAGTCTGGAAAAGGTTATAAAGCCATTTCTAAAGCTTTGGGACTCCAGCAAACCACAGTGAGAGCCATTATCCACAGATGGCAAAAACATGGAACAGTGGTGAACCTTCCCAGGAGTGGCTGACTGACCAAAATTACCCCAAGTGCACAGCGACGACTCTTCCAAGAGGTCACAAAAGGCCCCACAACAACATTCACAAAACTTCAGGCCTCACTTGCCTCAGTTAAGATCAGTGTTCATGACTCCAGCATAAGAAAGAGACTGGGCAAAAATGGCCTGCATGGCAGATCTCCAAGATAAAAACCACTGCTAAGCAAAAAGAGCATAAAGGTTCGTCTCAGTTTTGCCAGAAAACATCTTGATGATCCTCAAGATTTTGGAAAAAAAACTCTGTGGACTGATGAGACAAAGGCTCAACTTTTTGGAAGGTGTGTGTCCCATTACATCTGGTGTAAAAGTACAGGGATGGCAATTTTCCGCCGATCCGCGGATTTCCACCGATTTATTTTAAAACTGATCATTTCTGTGAATCGTCTAAATCCGTTGAGAAAATTTTAGGGGGGGTAAGGTACCTTATTGTTACCGATTTTAGCGAAAATCAACATGATTACATAAGCGCTCGGCGCTTCCCGGGTCAAGTCTCCCGCGATAACCCGGATGTACTCAAGCTACTGCTGTATTGTAAACAGCCCTGCGATTGGATAGTTGCAAATGATTGGACCAATCAAATGGCTCGTTGTATGCTTTGTCAAAAATTCATGGTGGCTTGTTCTCAGGGATGTGATTTTTCCGGTAATTCGCCGAATTCCGCTTTATTTTATCTTCCAGGAAGATAAAGTACGTTAAGTATGTTAGCGGCTTGTGGTCCACGAATGCAGTGAAGGTGCGCCCTTTCAGGCAGAACTAGAAGTGGTGTATGGCCAGGTGGAGAGCCATTAACTCTCTGTCGAACACACTGTATTTACGCTCACTGTCGTGCAAAGACCTGCTAAAAAAAAAGGTGAGCAGCTGCCAAGAACTGGCAACGCATTGCTCCACGACGGCCGCTATGCCCATGTCCGAGGTGTCAGTAGTGAGCGCTGTTTTAACCTCAGAACGCCTGCTCCCATTCAGAAGTCCAGTCGACTCTGTCCACCGGTTTCCGTTTGAGTGCAGCGTACAACGGCTGTATGAGCTGGGCTGCGCGGGGGAGGAAACGGTTATAAAAGCTAACCATCCCCCAAAACTCATGCAGCACCCTGACATTGATGTTGAGGAGAAAAAAATAGCAAAACAATTTAGTTAGATTGCTTTTATGATTCAAAACAGTTTGAAATTGACAGTGCACAGTGGATATTGACTCATAACTTTTGAATATTTCTAAGACTTGGCTGCATCAGTGATTGTGCAAAATGAACTGCTCAAGACTCAATGGAGATTGAAACTGGTGATCTGAAATGAATGCTGAAATTATAAAAAGTAATGGTATGTTGGAATTTTATTTCTATTATGGAATAGATAAAATTAACTGATTTTGATTTGATCAAGTGTTAAAGCATGTGATGGATAATGCTTGTTGGAATATTTTAGGAATGCTATCTTCTTGGAACATAAGTCAATATTATACAGTAATAAGTGGCATTCAGCTGTTTGTTTTATGTCATTTAAGCACAGTTCTGGTACTTAAAAATCATAAAAACCCAGGAGCTTCGGGGGGCATAGCCCCACGAACCCCCACCCCAACGGTGCTCTGCCCCGGACCCCGCTGGGGGATTGCGTCCTCCAGACCCCCTGCAAAATTTTCAGATAATTTCACCAACCCCAAATCACATCCCTGGTTCATGTTGGAATTCTGAGCTTTCGGTATTGTTTTCAGCGGAATTATGAGATTTTTATCGAAGGATCAGGAGTCATCAGTGCTAGAAATAGACAAAAGTGTCAAAAATAAGTTCCGATGGAATTGGCTTGAGAGAACAGTGCCAGTAAAGGTGAAAATTGGCTCAAAGTTCGACGAGGTAACAGAAACACTCGGACAGTTTCTGAAGAAACCAGAAAAGGAGATGAAGTTCAAAGTTCAGAGACTGACACAGCTTGCTGCCAAAAGGAAGAAAGTTTCACATTAGAAGTGACTTGGTGACCAGTGTAAATAGTGTAAATAGTGTAATAAACTCTTATAGAACTGTTAAATATGTTGGACTAAAGACAGTGAGACAACATTGAAGAAAAAGTAAGTTAACTTTTCATTAAATTTAATGATTTATCTAAGTCTAGTATTTCATTTTTTTTTTATCATTTTTTTCAGTCTAAATTACTTCTGTTTTACTGAAAACCTCCCAGCTTCAGGGGGGCTGCGCCCCCCGGCCCCCCCATGAGTCAGTCGACCAAATTAGATTTCAGCTGAAATTAGAATTTCCTGTTGCCATCCCTGAAAAGTAACACAGCATTTCAGAAAAGGAACATCATACCAACAGTAAAATATGGTGGTGGCAGTGTGATGGCCTGGGGCTTTTTTGCTGCTTCAGGACCTGGAAGACTTGCTGTGGTAAATGGAACCATGAATTCTGCTGTCTACCAAAAATTCCTGAAGGAGAATGTCCGGCCATCTGTTCATGACCTCAAGCTGAAGCACACTTGGGTTCTGCAGCAGGACAATGATCCAAAACAGACCAGCAAGTCCACCTCTGAATGACTTAAGAAAAACAAAATGAAAACTTTGGAGTGGTCTAGTCCAAGTCCTGACCTGAATCTGATTGAGATGCTGTGGCATGATCTTTAAAAGGCTGTTCATGCTCGAAAACCCTCCAATGTGGCTGAATTACAACAACTCTGCAAAGATGAGAGGGCCAAAATTCCTCCACAGCGCTGTAAAAGACTCGTTGCCAGTTATTGCAAATGCTTGATTGGAGTTGTTGCTGCTTAGGGTGGCCCAATCAGTTATTAGGTTTAGGGGGCAATCACTTTTTCCCACAGGGCCATGTAGGTTTGGGTTTTTTTTTCCCCCTTAATAATAAACATCTTCATTTAAAAACTGCATTTTGTGTTTACTTGTGTTGTCTTTGTCTAATATTCATATTTGTTTGATGATCTGAAACATTTAAGTGTGACAAACATACAAAAAAAGAGAAATTAGGAAAGGGGCAAACACTTTTTCACACCACTGTATATTCAAGTGTTTAATGTCCACATATGATGCTGCGCACAAGTTACAGTCGCCAAAGCCTTCTAGAGATAAGGAATATGGCCAGACATTTCATCTTGGACCAGAGCATTACAGAGGAACTCCGTGGTCTAGGACTTCTCTGACAGACCTTCAAACCCCTGGCCTCGACTGCTATGTTTTATCCCAAATAGAGACGCCGCAGACAGTGTGAGCGAAGACGAAAGAGAGGTAAACATGGAGGTATCTGAACGAAGCTAGCTGCTAGCCCACACAGACTCCCGATTCCTTCCCTCATTCTGGCCAACGTACGCTCACTAGACAACAAAATAGGCCACATACAGCTCCTGAGATCTACGCAACATGATGCACAGAACTGCTGTGTTTTTATCTTTATGAAAACGTGGCTAAATGATAATATCCCAGACTCTGCTATTCAGTTAGTGGGGCTAACATGCTATTGTGCTGATCAGGTGGTCAGGGAGGGAGGGAAAACCCGAGGTGGAGGCGTGTGTGTTTACATCAGTGACACTTGGTGCCAAGATGAGACTGTTATGCTCAAACACTGTTCTCTGCTGGTGGAGTTTATGATGAAGTGCCGACCCTTCTACTTACCAAGGGAAATTACATCTATCCCGCTAGTTGCCGTGTATGTCCCGCACACCACCATCGGCGAGAGAAGAGAGGCACTAAATGACCTCTATCAGGCCAACAGTGAGACACAAACAGCGCATCCAGATGGATTCCTTATCACAGCAGGAGACTTCAACTGTGCAGATTTAAAGGCCCTCCTACCAAAACTACACCAAAATGTGGACTTTCCAACAAGAGGAGACACCTTGCTGGACCTGGTGTACACAACTTGCAAGAGAGCATACAGAGCCCCCCTCCCCCACCTGGGTCTCTCTGATCACATCGCCATCTTGCTAAGGCCTGTATACAGACCCAGACTGAAAGCCATCAGACCAACAAAAACGCAGGTACATGTGTGACCAGAGGGGGCCTCAGATGCTTTGAAAGACTGTTTCAGCAGTACAGACTGGGACACTTATTAGCCTTTTGTTTTCTTATTAAAGACAATGATAGAAAGGAGATGTTTTTGCCTTTACGTGTTTTGACTGTCCACTGCAGTCTTCATCAGAAGTGCCAGCTGATTGCTGTGAAGTGTCATTTATCAGCTGACATTTCTCAGCAATCAGCTGGAACTTCTGATGAAGACTGCAGTGGACAGTCAAAACATATAAAGGTAAAAACATTTCCTTTCTATCCTTGTCTTTAATAAGAAAACGAAAGGCTAATAATTAAAAAGAAGACAAAATGAACATACTCGAGCTAAGACTGGGACACTCAAGCACACAGCCACTCACAATGGACACACAAACCTAGAGGAGTACACTGAGGTTGTTGTAGCATACATAGGGATGCTTTGATGATGTCACTCACTGCAAAACTGTCATTGTTCGTGCTAACCAGAATCCATGGATGACAGCAGAGGTCCACAGGCTCCTGAGGGCTTGGAATGCAGCCTTCAGGGCCAGTGACACTGCAGGACTAACAACAGCTAGGGCCAACCTGTCCTGTGGTATCAAGGAGGCAAAACGACAGTATAGCAAGAAAATATACAGCCACTTCAGCAACACCAGAGATGTATGTTCCCTCTGGCGTGACATACAAACCCTCACCAACTACAAATCTCCACCTCAGACCTGTGCAAGTGACATCACACTGCTTAACAACTTAAATGACTTCTTTGGCCACATTGAAGCACAAAACAGTACATCAACACAGAAGACTATTCCTCCCCTAGACGAGCAGACTATAAATCTGGATCCGGCCAGCGTGAAGAGGACCCTCTCCAGGATCCACCCACACAAGGCAGCTGGACCAGACAACATACCAGGTTGCGTTCTGAAGGACTTTGAGGAGGAGTTCAAGAATGCCCTGGCCAATATCTTCAATATCTCCCTGAGTCAAGCTGTTGTCCGCATGTGTTTCAAAACTGCTATCATAATACCAGTCCCATAGCAGCCCATCCCATCCAGCTACAACTACTACGACCAGTAGTACTGACCTCCATCATAATGAAGTGCTTCGAATGGCTGGTCATGCAGAACATCAGGTCCACCCTCCCTCCCTCCCACGACCCATCTCAGTTTGCATACAAGTCAATTAGATCCACAGAAGATGCCATCGTTGCTGCTCTCCATCCAGCCTTCACTCATCTAGACTCAAAGAACTCCTATGTGCAAATGCTGTTCTTGGACTCCAGTTCAACATTCAGCACAATCATCCCCCAACACCTTATTCAAAAACTCAGACACTTGGGACTCAAAACCTCTCTCTGTAACTGGGTGCTGGACTTTCTCACAGGAAGGCCACAGAATGTGCAGGTTGGCAGCAACACCTCCAAGACCATCACACTGAGTGCAGGGGCCCCACAAGGGTGCGTGCTCATCCCGCTGCTCTTCACCTTGCTGACCCATGACTGTGTACCAGCCTACAGCACCAACCACATCATCAAGTAAGCGGACAGCACAACGGTGGTGAGCCTCATCACCAACAACAAAGAGGCCAACTACAGAAATGAGGAGAGCCAACTGATCCAGTGGTGTAAAGACAATAATCTTTTCCTTAACATGGGAAAAACCAAGGAGATTGTGGTCGATTTCAGGAGAGGACACATACAGCATCCCCCTCTGATCATCGATGGAGCAGCTGTGGAAACAATGAGCAGTACCAAGTTCCTGGGGGGTGCACATCTCTGAGGACCTCTCCTGGTCCAACAACACCACATCACTGGCCAAGAAGGCTCAAACTTGCCTTTATTTCCTCTGCAAACTGAGGACAGCATGAGTCCCATCTTCCAATATGTGCTTATTCTACTGGGGTGCCATTGACAGCATTCTTACCAGCTGCATCACGGTGTGGTACAGAAGCTGCACCGCCTCCAGACACTATAACGCACAGTGAAAGTAGCCAGCAAGATCATTGGTGCCCCTCTGCCCCCCCTCTCGGATATCTACCGCACCCGCCTCACCCACAGAGCCATCAACATTGCAGGCGACACCTCCCACCCCTCACACTCCCTCTTCAGCCCCCTGCCCTCGGGAAAAAGGTACCGAGCCACTGGGCCCACTCCACAAAACTGCTAAACAGCTTTGTTCACCAGGCCATCAGGACCCTGAACTCTGCCCACTCCCCCACCCACCCACCCACCCCGGACCATAACACACTCACCCACACAATAACTACCTCAGCTGCTTGCACAGAAAGACTTGGCACACCAACAGTAATACATCTGCTGCTGTATGTCTCTGCACTTTACTACAACCATTTGCACAAATGCCATACCTGCTCCTGTCTGTCTGTTATTGCAATATTGATCATGTGCAGTCCAATCTGTCACTGTCTGCACCTACACTACCGCATTGAATTTGCAATTACAGGTATTACAGCTCCACATTTTCTGTATATAGGAATGCTGGGTTTTATATTTTAACTTTATTTGCACTACATGATTTCTGAGTTTTATCTTTTATCTTTATTTGCACTATGGGTAGCATTACTGTACATAGACTGCTGTTGCTGGTTTTCATCCTTATTCCTTCTTTTCTTATATATTGCACACACCACTAAGAGCGAGAGAAACAGAATTTCAGTTCTTCTGTATGTCCTGTAGAGAAGAATTTACAAATAAAATCTTTGAATCTTAACCAAATATATATATATATATAAAAAACTTGAGTCATGCAAAAATAAGCACAGAAAGTTAACAGTTCAGCTTTTAAAAAGTTGTGGGAGTTATCAGTAATTTTGTTCACCCACTATTTTCAGCTGCAGGGAGTTTTGTGTTTGAGCAAGGTTTGTTTGGTTTTTTTTTTTTTGAGAAGTTGCACAACTTTTTATCACCCACTTCACATCGATTTCTCATTAACCTCCTGCCACCGTTCCTCAGCCTATGTATGACGTATTGTGCTGCTGAGCCACTGTGAAAACATCAATTATATGGTATATATTTAGCCGCAGTCCTCCAGAATTCAACTTCTCTTTCTCCTTGTTTACATGCAGCGGATTGCTTTATCTGAGCCAGGATTTAGAAAAAGAGATTTCTCAGTTTTTCTTAATGCTGTCTGACACTTCTTCCGACTAGCCTTATCGAGCAGGAGAGGTGAGAGGAGAAAAATGCGAGATTTAATCTTGTGAAAGTCCAACTTATTTGATTTCTTTTGTCAGCCTGGTGTCAGCAATGCTGCCATCCCATCCTTGAGTTAATCTTTTCAGAGTTTTTAGACTCTGGAGGTAGTATTTGAATTGCTGTTGAAGGGATGTGCTGTTTTTTGGTTATTTTTTCACAAATTTTACTGAAGTACTTTTTTTTCCACCTTGTCTTCTACTTCTTTCATTCTAAAAATGTAATCTCTTCATGTGGCTCATGGGAGACCAATCACTGCATGGTTTATGTGTAATATACATATCGTTTTTTTTTTAAACACCCCCAAATTCCGGTGCTCTTTCCTGACTTCATAGATGCCTTTTTATTTCCTGCTGAGCTCCAGGCTTTCCTCGGGGGTGTAAGTTTTGAATTTAATTTGCATAAAATGTTTTCCTCTTTTTGTTTCAGTTTTCTCAATACGCTAATCTTTTTTCTATTCAAATTCTTGTCTCTTGTATATTCATCTCATATTCATTCCTCCTTCCACATCCCCCCATTCACCCATCGGACCCCCCTCCCATCCTCTCTTTCATCACGATCACATTCAACCTTTGATGGTTCAAGTAGTGTGTGGCTGAAATTGTCCACTTGCCATCTTTTTAAGTGTCACATGGACAGAATCAGACCCCCATCCCCACCCGGACACTACCATGGTGGCAATAATAAATAAATAAAAGAGGAAAGAGTTTCCTGATTGCATTGATCAAACACAGCACTACGGACGGAAAGAGTGGCGGGAGAGAGGCTGAGTGTATCAGAGATTCCCAAAGTGGGGGTCGCGACCCCCCAGAGGGTCCCGAGACGCTGAGGGGGGGCCGCAAGATGATTTTCAGAATCCTTAGGCGATTACTCAGGTGACATGTCACTTTTACTACGCCACAGTAAACGTCACAAGTAGATTTCATCTGAACAGCTCAAATCAACACACTGCGGTGACACAAAGGAGATGACACTCCACCCAGTACTTCGGGGTGTTGGGGGTGCTAGCCAGGGGCGCCAGAGCATCGGGGGGTATGTAGTAAATAAAGATGTGACTTTCACCCCCGCTGTGCCAGGCTTACACCTGAGGACGCAGGGGCGCGAATGTGTTTATCTGTGTGTGTTGATGTGTGTTCACGCTTGGTAACAGGTGTGTGAATGTGTTTAACCTGAGTGTCAGAGGCGGGGAGAAAATGTATAAAGCAGATCGCTTTGGCACTCAGAGTTAGTCTGTTCTGTGTTGGAGGAGAAATAAACCTCTGTGTCGTCAACTCGTGTCTCGTCTGCTTTCATCCTCCACAACACTACGCTTTAAGCCCAGGATATTATTTTTAAAAATGAAACGTTGGTTAATACCGACCAAAGACAACGCAGTGAGGCCAGCAGAGATGGTGGAAGAGGACAGCGGAGACATGCCGCCAGAAAGGCTGATGTCTGGTGCGGGGGAGGAGGAGGAGGAGGAGGAGAGCACCGTAAGTGTAAAGGGCTCCAGCAGTCAGGCCAGCCTTCCTCCAAGTGTCACAAGTATCGAGAGGTATATATTTACTATAGATTCACATGCATCGTTATCAATGAAGAACAACATCTCCAATGTGTAGTGTGCACTGAGGCGCTTGCACATGAGAGTTTAGAGCCCATAAAAATGCTCAGACACTTGAAAACTAAGCACCCATCTCTTGCCGCTAAAACAGCAGATTTTTTCCGCCTAAAGGAGAGAGAATTGCAAGGCCAAAAGAAAGTCATAGCTAATCAAACAACAACCACAACCAAAGCTCAAAAGGCGTCATATGAGGTGGCATATTTAATTGCACAGGCAAAAAAGCCACACACAATCGGAGAAACCCTAATGAAACCTGCTGCTATTGCTATGAGTCCGACAATGCATGGGGATAAACAGACGTGGGAGCTGGAAGCAGTGCCGCTGTCTGGCGGGACCATATCCTGGTGCATCACGGACATGGCCCAGGACATAAGGTGTCAGCTGATTGACAGAGTGAAGAAAGGGGAATATGCTTTGCAGGTAGATGAATCCACAGATATATCAAACTCAGCCCAGTTGCTTGTTTTTGTCAGATACAGTTTTGATGGAAAACTTAACGAGAACATGCTGTTTTGCACCCCGCTGGATGTAAAGTGCACAGGTGAGGACATTTTCACAAAACTTCAATTCAATTCAACTTTATTTATATAGCGCCATTTCACAACAACAGTCATCTCATAGCACTATCAACTGTAGGGAGGACCCCCACAGTTGCAGAAAGACCCCAGCAATCAGGCGATCCCCTGTGAGCAAGCACTTGGCGACGGTGGAGAGGAAAAACTCCCTTTTAACAGGAAGAAACCTCCAGCAGAACCAGGCTCAGGGAGGGGCAGTCATCTGCTGCGACTGGCTGGGGGGTGAGGGGATAGAGAAGAAGAAAAGAACAGACATGTAGAGAGCAAACAGCACGATGGGGACTCAATCTATGGGAGAGAACAAACAAATGTTAATGACCAGCAAAAAAAAAAAAAATATTTCATAGAGAGTGAGGAAAGGAGTGAGGCCCAGTGCATTACTGGAGGTCCCCCGGCTGACTAAACCTATTAGCAGCATAACTAAGGGAGGGTTCAGAAAACACATGATCCCTCCCTAATTGTAGGCTATATCAAAAAGGTAGGTTTTAGCCCTATTCTTAAAAACAGAGATCGAGTCTGACTCCCGAATCCAGATTGGCAGCTGATTCCACAGGAGAGGAGCTTGATAACTGAAGGCTCTGCCTCCCATTGTACTTTTGGAGATTCTAGGTATTACAAGTAAACCTGCATTTTGGGAGCGTAGTGCTCTGTTAGGATGATACGGTAGTATCAGATCTTTTAAATAAAAAGGAGCCTGATTGTTTAGAGCTTTGTAAGTAAGAAGAAGGATTTTAAACTTAATTCTAAACTCTATGGGAAGCCAATGAAGGGAGGCCAGAACCGGAGAGATATGATCTCTCTTTCTAGTACCTGTTAAAACTCTTGCTGCAGCATTTTGGATCAGCTGAAGACTTTTTAAAGATGTTTTAGGACAACCTGATAATAAAGAATTACAATAATCTAATCTCGAGCTAACAAAAGCGTGGATCAGCTTCTCAGCATCACTCTGAGACAAGATGCTCCTAATCTTGGCAATATTACGCAAATGATAGAAGGCAGTCTTAGAAACAAATTTAATATGTGAATTGAAGGACAAATCCTGATCAAAAATAACTCCAAGGTTCCTCACAGAGCTATTAAGAGAAAGAGTAACTGCATCCAAACTGAAAGTTTGATTTGGAAAGGAATTTCTAAGGTTTTTTGGACCAACAAGAATGACTTCAGTCTTATCTGAATTTAATAGCAGGAAATTACAAGTCATCCAAACTTTGATTTCCTTAAGACAGGCTTCTAACTTGGCTAATTGATTAGTATCATCTGGCTTCATTGACAGGTATAATTGTGTGTCATCTGCATAACAGTGAAAATGTATACAGTGCTTTCTAATAATGTTGCCTAACGGAAGCATATATAAACTAAAAAGAGTAGGGCCAAGCACAGATCCCTGTGGAACTCCATGACTAAGCTTTGAGCTGAGAGAAAACTCATCATTTACATGAACAAACTGGAACCTATCAGATAAATAAGATCTAAACCACTGCAACGAAGTTCCATTAAGTCCAACATAGTGTTCTAATCTATCAAGTAGAATATTATGATCAATAGTATCAAAAGCTGCACTAAGATCTAAAAGGACAAGTACAGAAACTAGTCCATTATCAGATGCAATGAGGAGGTCGTTAGTGACCTTCGCTAAGGCTGTTTCAGTGCTATGATGGATTCTAAACCCAGATTGAAACTCCTCAAATAAACCATTTCCCTGCAGGTGGTCAAATAATTGCATAGCAACAACTCTTTCTAAGATTTTTGAAATGAAAGGGAGATTAGAGATTGGTCTATAGTTAGCTAAAGCTCCTGGATCTAGCGTTGGCTTTTTGAGTAAGGGTTTAATTACAGCCGTTTTAAAAGCCTGCGGTACATGGCCTAAAGTTAATGAAGAATTGATTATATGAAGAATAAAGCTACCAATAAGTGGGAAGACTTCTTTAAATAACCTGGTAGGAATAGGGTCTAAAAGACAAGTTGAAGGTTTGGATGAGGAAACTATTTTGTCTAACTCACAAAGGTCGATTGGAGTAAACTCATCAAGACAGACATCAATAGAAGGAGTTGTAGTAGTTACAGTATTTAAGTTAACTGTGGGAAGAATCTGATTGATTTTATCTCTGATGGATGAAATTTTATTATTGAAAAAGTTCATAAAGTCCTGACTAGTAAGCTCTAAGGGGATGCTAGGATTGACAGAGTCCTGACTCTTTGTCAACCTGGCTACAGTACTGAAAAGAAACCTGGGATTATTCTTGTTCTCTTCTATTAATGCAGAGTAATAACTCGTTCTAGCTTTTCTAAGAGATTTTTTATAAATTAAAAGATGATTTCTCCAAGCTAAATAGATTTCATCTAAATTAGTAGAGCGCCATTTTCTTTCTAATTGACGAGTCTTCTGTTTTAAGCTACGAGTTTCTGTGTTGAACCAAGGAGTTAAAAATCTCTGATTAGACTTTTTCTTTTTTAAGGGGGCCACCAAGTCTAGAGCCTGATGTAGAGAAGCTGAAACACTATCCACCATGTTATCAATTACAGAAGGAGCAAGCTGTCTATAGCTTATTTCCGTTGTGTTGACACATGGCATAGAGGAAACAATCTGCATAAATTTGGAAACAGCATCATCTGAGAGGCATCTACTGTGATAATATTTTTCTTTAGGAGCCAAATAGTCAGAAATAGTAAAATCAAAGGTTAACAGACAATGGTCTGACAGTACAGGGTTATGAGGAGACACTACCAGATTTTCTATTTCTATGCCATATGTCAGAACAAGGTCCAATGTATGGTGGAGGTAATGAGTAGAATTTCCTACTTTCTGAGAAAACCCAATCGAGTCTAATATTGAATTAAAAGCCACATTAAGGCAGTCACTATCTACATCCACATGTATATTAAAGTCCCCTACTATAATTATTCTATCAGATTTCAGCACTAAATCAGCTAAGAAATCAGGAAATTCGGATAAAAATTCTGAATAGGTTGATGGGGGACGATAAACTATGGCAAATAAAATTGGGTTTAACCTGGAATTGCTAAAGTGCCCAATACTGAGGACCAGGCCCTCAAAGGAATTATAACATGTTTTTTGCTTTACATTAACTAGTAATTTGGAATGGTAAATTGCTGCTACTCCTCCTCCACGACCAGAACTTCTGGGATTTTGACAGTTTAAATAACCAGAGGGAGTTGATTCATTTAAACCAACATAATCCTCTTGTCCTAACCAAGTCTCTGTAAGGGAAATTAAATCAATCTGATGATCAATTAACAGATCATGGACTAACAGAGACTTGGGAGTTAGAGACCTAATATTTAAAAACTTGACAACAAACTAAAAGAAGAGGGACTATCTTAGGATGAGTGCATCGGTGTGTATACAGACAGTGCTGCAACAATGCTGGAGAAAAAAGAAAGGATTAAAAGCAAGAATCTTACACAGTGGCACCCCACGTAAACTTTACACATTATATTATTCATAGAGAAGCTCTTGCGAGTAAAACGCTCAACCCAGATCTTAAGAGTGTTCTTGAGACAGCCATAAAAATAGTCATCTACATAAAATCACGTCCACTCAACACCAGGCTGTTCGCTACTCTCTACAAAGAACTGGGATCAGAGCATCAGGGCCTGCTGTTCCACACGGAGGTCTATTGGCTTTCACGAGGAAATGTCCTCAGCCAGCTGTATGAACTGCGGTATGAGGTGCGCTTATTTCTGATGGAGAACGGGTCCCAGCTCGCTGACCACCTGACTGACCCTGACTGGTTAACAAGGCTACCGTATTTGTCCTGCATATTTGACAGACTGAACGGACTTAACATGTCATTGCAAGGTGAAAACACAAGCATCATGTCGCTGAATGATAAAATCCACGCATTCAAAAGGAACGTGGATCGCTGGACTGCAAGAGTTGAGATGGGCAGGACTGATATGTTTCCTGAGCTGGAGGAGTTCATGGAGGAAAATAATCTGAGCGTTATCACTGTGAAGAAGTCCATCACTACCCACCTTCAAGTCCTCCTGGAACACTTTAACAAGTTTTTCCCAGAGGAAACAACTCTGGAAAAATATGACTGGATAAGATCACCATTCACTGTAACAGCTGCAAGTCATCTGCCATCCGACATGGAGGGCGCACTGATCGAGCTGTCAAGTGACTGTACCTTAAAGACAGCTTTTCATTCAAAAATGCTTGCTGAGTTCTGGATTTCAGTCGAGAGAGAATATCCACAGCTATGCTGGGCCGCGATGGACATACTGATGCCATTTGGCTCTACTTACCTGTGCGAAAAGACTTTCTGGCTACTGACATATATTAAAAATAAATACAGATCACGTCTAAATGTGGAGGATGATCTCCGAGTGGCCATCTCCAAAATTAAACCCAGAATTGACTTGTTGTGTCCATGCATATTGCCCACCCATCTCATTAGGTGAGATTAACGCTGAAACATAGTTTGCCAAAATACACATTTGCACCGTAACAATGTCCACGTTTACGCAATGCAGTAGTTTATGGCTATTGCGTTGACTGATTGTTCTGCTAACATGGAAAAGAAAGCATTGTGTCAAAATTAAGTTTGCACAACAGCAACAGTGTTCACTCCTAAATTACATCAAAATTACTTTAATGTATTCTGCTTTAATTGTTTAGTAAATTGTTACATGTAAAATCATATCATGGTTGTCAGGCTGTTCTGTTCTTTTGTGTTGTTATGCCCGTGTTTTTTTTACGTTTATTAGTGTGTGAGTCCTCTGTGTATGTTTTTTTATGTTTTAGTCACCTCCGAGGCAGTGGGGGTCACCAGTCACTGTCACTGTTATTTTGGGGGTCGTGGGCTGAAAAGTTTGGGAACCCCTCGAGTATATGATTAGCGGAAATGGAGAGCGAAGGGGCCAAGAGACCCAGAGTGATCATCAAGGGAGAGACTAAGTGGGAAAGGGGGACGCAGGCCGTTTGCCTCCTCTTGTGAGCAGTGCAAGTGGAAGATTGGCTTACTGCTGGAGAAACTGGGAGGAAAAAGGGATGCCCCAAATTATACTGGCTGCTGCAATTATATATCGTATTTTTCTTGTCAGTCATGATAACAGCATATGCAGATATTTCACTGAAACAAAATAAGATTCTTGAATCAGTAACTGTAATGTTTTCAGGTATTGTAGAGCATTTATTAAACTTGTCCATCAGATGATGTTTTCTTATGGTAAACAGTAATGTTGTTATAAACTTTAAGCAGCCTGCTTACTTGGACAGGATATTTTGTTGCAGTCAGGTGATGAATTCAGTATAGTTGCTACAAATTTCAGTTTGTCTTGGTTACAGTCTTTCCTATTTGCTGCCGAGCCACAATCAGAATGGACAAAATGTTCTAATATCACTTCATAATTGGTCCAAATAATTGAAAATAATTTTCTGTTGTTGTGCATACAGTGGATATAGAAAGTGTGATGTGTGTGTAAAGTGTGATGTAAAAAAATGAGACCAAGATAAATCATTTCAAAACTTTTTCCACCATTAATGTGACCAATAACCTGTACAACACAATTGGAAAAACAAACTGAAATCTTTTAAGGGGAAAAATAAAAAAAAAACGTACAATAACCTGTTTGCAGTGAAGCAGTGAAATCACCTCTTGAACAGACTGGGTGATAAGAAAACCTGCAGGGCCATGGCCTTTGATGACACAGATTGGACACTCTTGCTCTAGAGCAGGAATAGGCACTGAGTGGAAAACCACTGCGGGTTTTCCTTACAACCAGCCTCGCCAAACAGGTGACTTCACTGAATTCCTTCCCAATGATGGCTGATCAGCGATAACACCTGCTTTAGTGGCTGACTGGAAACAATTTGCAGCATCTTGGCAAGTAATGGCGCATGGTTGTCTATCCCTGCTTTATGATCTACACAGGTACTTTTTAGCACAGTACTCCAATCTTGTGTTGATACTTGAAAACTTATTTAAAGAAAAACTAATAATTGACTGATGAAAGAAACTTATTCCTATACAGTACTCTCAATTTCCCCTAAAATATATCAACATGGAAGCAATTTTATTTCCTTAAGTTACAAATTTCTCTGAAAGTTTAAATGTTTGCTGTTAGAAACTTCTTTCAAAATCCCAGTGATGAGCTCTTCAAAAAGCTAAACAATTTTCCCATTATAAAAATATTGTCAGTTGTAGAGTATCTTTACACACTGAAATAATATACAGCATCAGCTCTCCCCTCCCCTATCACTGTATTAACCTCTAAATTAACCTTTGTAAAGCTTATGTAAGACCACTGCCTTGTGTAGTCCATACTCAATGAAAATCTCCTGTATATACTGACTAAACAAAGCAAGGACAAGCTTTCCACCTTATCGCAACAGTATTCATTTCCAGAAGGTCAACATTCAGGTTAATGCAGTTCAGTAAGAGCAATGGTTTGTATCAAGTTGAACATGAGGCAGACAATTATACTGCCTTCTAATTCACAGGACAACTTTTATCATATTCTGCTTGTTCTCCTCTGTACGACTTTTTACTCGACTTTTGATGAGTCGCGTGGGTAGAGGGGTCGGTGCCGTTTGCAGCCGACTGGCTGTCCAGCTATGTCCGTGCTCTAACTCAACAGGGAATGAGGCTGCAGCCACCAAACTTGGTACATTGATCTTGGGTCTAGCACCTATGGCTATACTTTTGGGGTCAAAATGTCAAAGGTCAGTGTCAGAATGCCACATAAACTATACTGTATCTCAACAGCAGAGAAAGCTAAGGTCACCAAACTTGGTACACAGGTTCACCTTGGGATCCTGACCTCTGACTGTGGGTTTGGGGTCAAAAGGTATTAAAATCTAAAGGGCTGCAAAAGGTGTGGGTTTGCAACTCGGTTGAATGCATTCTACTTTTGTTTATTTTTGTATAGTCCTAGAAGTGTTACTTGTTGATGAATGGTATAATGTTAAGCCTGACCTTACATTACTGGAGGAGGGACAGTAAGATTGTTTTCAGCCACAATATAAGGCAAAACAATGAATTCTAAAACAACATTTTTTTAGTTTACTGACTATCTACGTCATTGGTTTCACCTATTAATTCCACAAAATTTAGGACTGCGTCTTAAAGGGGTGACTGACTGACAAATGATGTGTTTGTAGGTTTTAACCTTGTGAATGTAATGATGCCGAGCGCGGGTCTGTGCCACGCTCGGGTCTTTTTGGTTTTTCTCTTTTTCTGTATTTGTATTTAATCTTGATTTTTCATCCATTATGTTTCGTGCTTTTATTTTGACATCGCAGTTTGCGACTTCCGGCTGTCAAGTCTTTTCACGGTTGTCACAGCTGTTTGTGTTTAGTTAATCACTTTCAGTCCACACCTGATTCATGTTTGAATTCCTGTATTACTATTTAAGCTTGCTTGTGGGGATTATTCCTTGCAGTGACCTGGTCTTGAGCGGACTGGAATCCCCATGTCCGATTCCAGTCTTTCTTCTGCTTAGTTCTCTACCTCGCCTGTTATATGTAAGCTACCTTTTGTGTTTTTTCATTATTTGTATTTTTCTGTAGACACCGTTTGTGGTCCTTGTAAATAGCCTTTTGTAAATCACCCTTTGTGGTCCTTTGTTTTTGCCTTTTTGGATGTTGCCTTTGTGGTTGATATTTTATGTTTATTCTTTATTAAATGTGCAAACTCTGCTGGCGATTGGTGCCTCATTTCTGCCCTGAAAGGGCCAATTATGACAGTAGGTCGCTGCCAGTAGGTGCCAGTGGCGTTGGGTTTGCCTTTTTCTTTTTTTTTTTTTTTTTCTTTTTTTTTTGTTCTTTCACTCATCTTTTTGTGGCTGGAAGGAAGGGCTGGCTGTATGTCCCCAGCGTGCCGAAGGAGGCTGGCAGTCAGGGGTCCCAGCATGGATGAGCAGTGGGCAGCTGAGTTCATCCGGAGTTTTGTTGCTGAAGCCCTCGTCTCCCACGGCCCTGATGTGGATGCCCAGGTATTTAAAGCTGCTCACTCTCTCCATCTCAAGCTTCTGGATGAACAGTGGCCGATGGGGTATCCTCCTCCCTTTCCTCATGTCCACTATCATTTCCTTTGTCTTGTCCGTGATGAGGGTGAGGTTGTTGTCCTCACACCATGACACCAGGTTGGCCACCTCCCTTCTGTAGGATGCTTCGTCATCACCAGTGATGCGTCCTATCACTGTTGTGTTATCTGCAAACTTTAGGATGATGTTGTCTTTGTGGGAGGCAACACAGTCTTGGGTAAAGAGGCTGTAGAGGATGGGGCTGAGAACACAACCCTGGGGGACACCTGTGTTTGTGATGATGCTGGCTGAGGTCCTGTTACCCATCCTGACAGACTGGGGCCTGCCAGTTAGAAAGTCCAGTAGCCAGTCACAGAGGGTGGGGTGCAAGCCAAGTGAAGACAGTTTGTCGGTGAGTTTGTGGGGGATGACCGTGTTGAAGGCGGAGCTGTAGTCGACAAAGAGCATCCTAATGTAGGAGTCTTTATCTTCCAGGTGGGAAAGAGAATAATGGAGTGCTGCAGCAATGGCATCTGAGGTGGATCTGTTGGGCCGGTAGGCGTACTGCAGGGGGTCCAGGTTGCCCGGTATGCTGTCCTGAATGAGGGGCAGCACCACTCTCTCAAAGCACTTCATGATGATTGGAGTGAGTGCTACTGGTCTGTAATCATTCAGACAGGTTGGCGGGCTCCTTTTGGGGACGGGGATGATAGTTGTTGTTTTGAAGCACAAGGGGACTATGTTCTGGTTGAGGGAGAGGTTGAAGATTGCTGTGAGAACATCAGTCAGCTCTGCAGCGCATGCTCTGAGGGCCCGCCAAAGAGTGTTGTCTGGTCCTGCTGCCTTGCGGGGGTTGATATTTCTCAGTGCTTTGTTTACCTGGTCTGGTGAGACTCTTAGTGGGTGGGGGTGGGGGGGCTGAGTATGTGTCTCTTTTCTGTGCTGTGGCTGATGGTCTCGAAGCGGGTGTAAAAGATGTTGAGATCGTCCGACAGGCTGTCTGTAGGGCTAGCGGTGCTGCTGTTGGTCTTCTTGTAGTCTGTGATGTGTTGCAGGCCTTGCCACATGCACCCCGGGTCAGGAGTGGAGTAGAGGCTGTCCAGTCTAAAATATCCTAAATCAAGGCTTTATGCTTGTTTTTCTCTCACAACATAATTTTGACAAGACAAGAATTTCTTTTTGTTGTGCAGTTTTCTGTTAATAAAACATTCCAGTATTGTGGAAACACTAATGTTCATCGTGGCACCGAACAATAGTTAAAACCCTCTGTCCCTTATTTGGCTGTGAGAAAGTTGGCAACCCTAGGTATAGGCTGACCTTGTACTGCAGGTTAGAGTCTGCATTAAAATGTGTCCAAAACATTTTAATGCTTTTATGAGGGGTGTGAGAGACAAAGTTTAAGTTTTGAATTCTGATAAATGAACTCTGATATTTGTTCTCTTTGAGTTACCTCCCATATAATGACTGTGGCTGGGATGGACACTGATAAAGGCTGAGCATGTTACCTGGAGAGTGTGGTTAGAGAAAGAAGACACTCTTGATCTCACTTCCCAAGCCCCAGCAGCCATAGACTGCATCCATCATTTTTATTAGAGTATCCTGAAGTTATCTTTACAATCCTTATTTCTGTAAAAACTCTGGCATTTAGAGTATTATGAAAGTTTAAAACAAATGTGGACCTTGGATTATTTTAATGTGCAGTGTCAAGACTTCTTTTTGCTCTACCATCAGAAAGAACAATGAAATGAGAATAACCACTACAGGGGGTGACTTCATGCAGTGACCTTCCAATGAGCCAGACAGACAGACAGACAGACAGAGGCCACTGCTCTGTTATTGTTAGATGATGTCTTCCCAAATGTATGTCTATAATAGATTTTTCATAGATTTAATGACCCCTTTGCCCTGACCAGGCTGCAAACCTAATACATCTCCAGTACTAAATATTTTTACATGTGTGTGTATGAGGTATGACTTGGATGGATGGATAAATGGAGCGATATTCAGTTGTTTCCTCCCCATGTTTAAAGTCTTCATCACTTTGAACTGGAGTTTGCATTTATAGCTTGCATTATGCTGTATGATTGAGTATGCTCGGGTTTAAAGAGGAAGCCAGATGAAATGTTGGAGCACAAACAACAATGACCCAACTAGCCCATTATGTACATGGAAACACTAGACTAGAAGGACCAGAATTAGCTGGTTAGAAGTCACTGAACTTTCAAAATAAGATAGACTGAAATTTTTATGGTAAGGTTTATTGCATTGTTCTATCGGACAAATGAAAATATTGAAATAGAATTAAAAATCTACTCAGACAACCATCACTGGTCATCCACCTTAGTGAAGTCCACCCATCTATCCATCATCTGCCACTTATCCGGAAGTCTGAGTCACAGAGGCAGCTGTCTAAGCAGAGAAGCCCAGAATTCCTTCTCCCTAACACATTCTAAAGCTCTTCAGGGAAGATACCAAGGTGTTCCCAGTTCCAGCTGGGAGACATAGTCTTTCCAGTGGGTCCTGGGTCTGCCCTGGGGTCTCCTCGCAGTGGGACGTACCTGAAATACTTCACATGGAAGGTGTCCAGGAAGCATCCTGACCAGATGCCCAAACCACCTCAGCTGGATTCTTTTGATGTGGTGGAGCAGTGGCTCTACTCTGAGCCTCTCCCAGATAACTGAACTCCTCACCCTATCTGTAAGGGTGAGTCCATCCACCCTACGGAGAAAGCTCACTTCAACCACTTGCATCTGTGATCTCACTTTCAGTCATTACCCAAAGTTCATGACCATAGGTGAGGGTAGGAACATAGATTGAGCAGCAAATCAACAGCTTTGCTTTAGAGCTCAGCTCCCTCTTCACCACAACAGATCGGTATGTCTGCATCACTGCAGATACTGCACTGATCTGTCTGTCAATCTCCGACTCCATTCTCCCCTCACTCTTGAATAAAACTAGATTTATGCACCCATGTCAACGTGACACAGCTGCAATGGTGTTGACGCAGTAGCAACACAGCCCCCCCCCTTCCCTCCGTATCATCAGACATCCACCTCTCCAGTGAGGTAGAGGTACACGTCGGTGGCGCAGACCACAAGAGCTGTGATGGTCCTCAATCACAGTCAGATAAACAACGGTCTGAATTCAAAAGAATATTGAGGGAAGTTAAGCAGAAATAGAGGATTTGTATGACTTGTCCTAACCCCATTATACAGATTGTGAAATGATGGCAGCGGTGGTGGTCGGACATACCATAGTGTCTTCTCTTTTTTTCTCTGTTGTAGCCACTGTAGGAGAAGTTGCTTTTAAAGCATTTGTTAGCTCCAACTCCATCATAATCTGCTCTCATTTGTTGTTATTTAATGAACAAAACACACGATGAACATAAATCACTCTACACATCAGAAACCCCTTTTGGCAATGGAACAATGCATTCAAATCATCACACAAGAAAAAATTGTTGATCACTGCGTCAGTGACGTACATCGGCAAAGGTGTCGACGTGGTGCTGGTGCGTAAATCCAGCTTAAGACCCCAACCAAGATACTTGAACTCCTCCACTTGGGGCGGGAGTTGCACCCCAACCCGGAGAGGACAATCCACCCTTTCCCGGCTGATGACCATGGACTCGGACTTGGAGACCTAGTGAAGTCTGCGTGCTGGAAACCCTGATCTTAATACTGCTGCTGTTCTTGCTCTCTGTTTGTACCACTTGTGGTTTTCTGCTTACAATGAATCCATGGTTACATAGAAAAAGACTTTAAAAGAGCCATATTCAGACATGTATCAAAGAGCTGTCATACAATATTTATTTAGATCAAAAGGCCACCTAACTTGATTAAACTGTTTTTTACCAGGAAAAGTCTTTGCAGTTGAACCTTTTTAGGATTTTGCAACTGAAATTTTGATGGCAAAGACCACATTAGTTCCATACTATTGCAATTTTAATCCCAATGAGGATGAAAGTTTGGGTTTAACTGCTGAAAAGTTAAGCACACATAAGAGTTTTGTAAACCAAAAAGCCAAAAGACAGCAACAGGATGTCAAATCTTATTCATCAGCTTTAAACAATATACCTATTATTTGGCTTTATACCATATAGATCATCTTCGGGGAAGTCTCATTTTCATCTGTATCAGATGTCAGAGCACATCCAGAGCACGTCCAAAGTCTTGCTTGGGGCACTTCATCAGCATGACTGTTTGCCTCATTGCTGCCCAAAATATGTAGTGATGTTTAGTCTGCTTGTAATCCGGGCCTTCTGTCTTTCTCTCTCGCCCTCTCTCGCTCTCTCTCTCTCGCTCTCTGCTCTGGCCTTATTAAACAAATCTCCATCCTGTCTCCAGCTCTGCCAGTTGGCCCGCTGGCTCAGCTGTGTACAAATAATGTTGCAAATAAACACAGGATGGGCCCAGCATCAAATCTCCTTTAGACCCATGGATAAAATTGGCTACATGTCTATGTGAAAGAGCTGCAAATGATGAGAAAAAATGTTGCCAATTCAAAAAAGAAAAATTGCAAATTTCCTTGACAAAAAGATATTAATTTACAGAGGAAAACAGTTGGAAATTTACATGAAAAAAAATGTAAATTTACATTTAAAAGGTTAATTTACATGAAAAAGTTGTGAATTTAATAGAAAAAAATGTGAATTTCTGAGAAAGTTATAAATTAATGTAAAAAAATACATTAATCTACAGGGTGGAAAGTTGCAAATTTATGTGAAAAAAGGCATTAATTTACAGGTTAAAAAAGTTGCACATATACTGTACATACAGGAAAAGTTACAGATTTATTAGAAAAAAGTTGCAAATTAATGGGGAAAAGACATTGATTTACAGGAGGGCAAAGTTGCAAATTTCCATGAAAAAATGGCAAAATTACAAAAAAATACAAATTTACAAGAAAAAAGCTGCAATTTTTTTAAATGTTGCAAATATATGAGGAAAATGTTGCAAATTAATGTAAAAAAACTGATTTACAGGTTTAAAAAATTGCAAATTTGCATGAAAAAGTTGCTAATTTGCAAGAAAAAATTTGCAGATATATGAGAAAGAAGTTAATGTGAAAAAAGATATTCATTTCCGGGGGGGGGGGGGGGAGTTGCAAATTTCCATGAAAACTTACAAATTTATGAGAAAAAAGTTGCAAATTTACAAGGACAATATGGTATTTATACTACGAGTATCTGACTTGATACAAATTTTCAGTATTGATTAGTCTCTGAGTATCAAGTACTTTTGACATTACTACCTGACAGTCTGATACCTTTTTCACATCTGCACAAGCAAATATGTCCGCCATATTGAAAACTCAACAGGAGCTTTGAGTTTTACTTCATATACCTGTGGGAATAAATTCAGTTAATAATAATAAATCAGATTTATATAGTGCTTTATCACAGACACTTTACAAATAGATACATTATTCATTCACTCCAGACAGACAATGGTAAGCTACTTCTGTAGCCACAGCTGCCCTGGGGCAGGCTGATGGAAACGTGGCTGCCAATCTGCGCCACCACCGAACATTTATACACATTCATACCCAGTGTTATGGACACTGGAGGGTGAAGTGTCTTGCCCAGGGACACAATGGCAGGATATCTGGGGAGAGCGGGATTCGAACCACCAACCATCCGATTATTAGATGACCTGCTCTACCTCCTGAGCCACTGCCGCCTCGAAGTTAGTTAATCAGTTAGTGACAGAATTATGTAAAGAAAATTTAAAAGAAAAGATCACTTAAGCGCATGTAAACACTTCAAAGGTAAAAATTACAACTATTACAAATATCTCATAAATCGCCAGTTATCAGATTGATAACCCCTCCTTCAGGTTCCTGGTTCCAGTCACAACTGTCTGTCTGACCAGCATCTCCATTTCCACCAAAGCCCGAAGCGCCGATATCGTCACAGTCGAAGCACCTCAGTGAGGCCAGCTGAGGATTTAACGCTGCAATGTGGCAGCAATTTGGGGTTCTGCTCTGGTGAGACTTCGCAGCCTGTTTCCCTTTGAAAAGCCCTAAACGTTGACAGCTGTCTGGAAGGTGCATTTCACGGCCAGTTTGTCAGCAGGAAGTGTCTCTGGTTGGCGTGTTTGTATAAACAACTCTAATGGTTTTAGCCCGCGGTGAGGCCCTCTGTGGCACAAACGCATACATGTGTGCACACGCTGCATATATAGGTACAGAATGTATATAATCATTTCATCCACGGATGCTCGCACTGTAGCTGAGTCTCCGTGTGAAAGTCATTCCTCTCATTCATTCAATATGGGGAAACCTAAACTACGCAAATAAGACTTATATTTCAAATCAGTCTCGCTCTCTTTTTTTTAATTAAAGCAGTCTCATCTAGTTTCCTTTATACTAATCTCATATTTGAATTCAGTGATATTGAATTATTTCTCTTCCAATTAAATGCAAGTAAGATTAGTATCTGTTCTCATGTTTTGTGCTTCAAGGTAAATGCATCTTTTGCCAGATTAAAGTTTCTAGTTCAGGCATGCTTGTCATGTTATTGTGTTTGCTGATGATTTCTTTTTATCTTTAAAAGAAGTCTTTTAATATTCACATTTCAACCTGAATAATTCTAATTCTTAAAGTTTGTCACTGTAGTGTTGTGTGAGAAAACTTTTCTTAGTAATTTGAGGTAAACAAATATTGGAGCATGCAATTTTTGATTCTGACAATATTTCATTAACAACAGGAATGCCCTGGCTCTCACTGTTTTTTATTGTTTTAAAATTGATAGAAACATTTCAGAAGGTTTTTCAGACATTTGAAAGCTAATTTTGATTAGAAGAACAAAGCTGCTGACTGTGTTAGCACTGTACACCCCTCCTCTCACCTCACAGTAGTTAACTTTAAAGCATGCAGTGATTGTGCCATTTTGAAATTTTGATAACAGTGTTTAAAATAATAAGCTGACCAATGGCTGATACCAGGTACTGATTGTGTCTTTTGTTTTTGCGATCTTCTATTTAAACCTTTAACAAAAGGCAAACAAGGACGTTCACATTATAAGTAATAACTGAATAGCTCAGTCCCAGGTGTGTTCTGAATCTGCAACTGAAGGGTATTGTCCGTTTCAGGGCTAAATCAATTGGAACTAACCAGATAGATATCAACCGTTGCCATGGATGAATTTTCTTATTAGCTCATTCGGGTGAAGCCAAAAGGAGCTAATGCCATGACACGATGTCCGTATGTCCGTCCACATTTCACAGAAATCGCTACTCCTCCAAGGCATTTGCACTGATGCTCACCAAACTCACTCACAATGAGGTGACTCTGCATCTAGGTTGTGCTAAAGGTCAACATCAGGGTCAAAGGTCAGGACATCTGGGTACTTGCAGTGTCTCACAAAAGTGAGTACGCCCCTCACATTTTTTAAAATATTTTATTATATCTTTTCATGGGACAACACTGAAGATATGACACTTTGATACAATGTAAAGTAGTGAGTGTACAGCTTGTATAACAGTGTAAATTTGCTGTCCCCTCAAAATAACTCAACACACAACCATTAATGTCTAAACTGCTGGCAGCAAGAGTGAGTACACCCCTAAATAAAAATGTCCAAATTTTGCCCAAAGTATCAATATTTTGTGTGGCCACCATTATTTTCTAGTACTGCCTTAACTCTCTTGGCCATGGAGTTCACTAGAACTTCCCAAGTTGTCATTGGAATCCTCTTCCACTCCTCCATGACGACATCACAGAGCTGGTGGATGTTAGAGACCTTGCGCTCCTCCACCTTCCATTTGAGGATGCCCCACAGATACTCAATAGGGTTTAGGTCTGGAGACATGCTTGGCCAGTCCATCACCTTTACCCTCAGTAACTTTAGGAAGGCAGTGGTCATCTTGGAGGTGTATTTGGGGTCGTTATCATGTTGGAATACTGCCCTGTGGCCCAGTTTCCGAAGGGAGGGGATCTTGCTCTGCTTCAGTATGTCACAGTACATGTTAACATTCATGGTTCCCTCAGTGCCGGCAGCACTCATGCAGCGCCAAACCATGACACTCCTATCACCATGCTTGACTGTAGGCAAGACACACTTGTCTTTGTACTCCTCACCTGGTTGCCACCACACACGCTTGACACCATCTGAACCAAATAAGTTTATGCTGGTCTCATCAGACCACAGGACATGATTCCAGTAATCCATGTCCTTAGTCTGCTTGTCTTCAGCAAACTGCGGGCTTTCTTGTGCATCATCTTTAAAAGGGGCTTCCTTCTGGGACAACAGCCATGCAGACCAATTTGGTGCAGTGTGCGGTGTATGGTCTGAGTACCGACAGGCTGACCCCCCCACCCCTTCAACCTCTGTAGCAATGCTGGCAGCACTCATAGGTCTATTTTCAAAAGACAACCCCTGGATATGACGCTGAGCACGTGCACTCAACTTCTTTGACCATGGTGAAGCCTGTTCTGAGTGGAACCTGTCCTGTTAAACCACTGTATGGTCTTGGCCACCATGCTGCAGCTCAGTTTCAGGGTGCTAGTAATCTTCTTATAGCCTAGGCCATCTTTATGTAGAGCAACAATTCTTTTTTTTTTTTTAAGATCCTCAGAGAGTTCTTTGCCATGAGGTGCCATGTTGAACTTCCAGTGACCAGTATGAGAGACTATGAGAGTGATAACACCAAATTTAACACACCTGCTCCCCATTCACACCTGAGACCTTGTAACACTAATGACTCATATGACACCAGGGAGTGAAAATGGCTAGCTGGGCACAGTTTGGACATTTTCACTTAGGGGTGTACTCACTTTTGTTGCCAGTGGTTTAGACATTAATGGCTGTGTGTTGAGTTATTTTGAGGTGACAGCAAATTTACACTGTTATATAAGCTGTACACTGACTGCTTAATATTGTATCAAAGTGTCATATCTTCAGTCTTCTTCAATAAAAAGATATAATAAAATATTTACAAGAATGTGAGGGGTGTACTCACTTTTGTGAGATACTGTATGTGATTCCAGAAAAATCGCTATTCCTCCTAGTAGGTCTGTGCATTATGATGATATATATTGGTGACTTGATAAAAACTGTCTACTGTTTCATATGAAACTATATTGTTTACAGTATACTGGGATTTAAAAGACACATACCCCATTTCTACTTGTCACTGTGCCACCTCTCTCCCTCAGTGCGCCAGGTGTGTGGGCTCCGGTGGTTAGTGTTATGTCTGAAATTACCCTGGTTCACAGATGAGGCGAGGTGACTTGTGGAACACAGGTTTATTGAACTCACTGACGATGACAGCCACAGCACCAGCCAAGGTACAGGCGAGATAAGAGACCGTAAGATGGCCGATCCTGGCCTTATATAGGGCGGGGCGGTGACACCACCAGAGGTGCACGTCATCACCTCATACTTCACAGTAAAAGTATTTTATTACTCTATTACATCCCCCCTCCTTTAAAAAAGTCCAAAACCACTCACTCAATTAAGACCCTCCCCAATTTGGGACCCGAATCACACACCAACAAACGAAAACTAATACTTCCAAATGGCCTAACTCACACACACGACAAAACCTAAAATAGGGCAGACGGGTGGACTGCCCACACTGCCCTTGCCCACACGGCAACGTGGAATATTCTGCCACCTGCTAAAGTAAATCAGAGTCCATTAATAACTAAAATTGTATGCTGTGTTCCTAAACTAAAACAGAAAAGCCCAAATTAATCTCACATATAACATTTTATCAACACCAACAGCAGAACTTCAACATATACTATTCACAACCCAATTCTTCAGGTGAAAAAGACATAACTGGCATGGGGGCCCAGGGCACCCTCTCAGCAGATGCACCCCTGGAACCAGCCGGTCTCCAGGGTGATGGCCGACCCTCCAGACGCTGAAGCCGCTCCTCCACCTCTACCACCGTTTTTACAATACCCGGGAGAGCCAGCAATCATGTTGCCTAACTGGTTGGCCATGTTTGAGGGATACATCGCGGCCTTGCGCCTCATTAGACTCGACGGAACACAGAGACGAGCACTCCTGGTCCACCATTTCAGCGTAGAAGGTCAGAAAATTCTCTGCATGTTGGGAGAGATGGAGTCTTATGCGGAGTGCTGTTGGGCTGCTGGCCGAATATTTTGCTGAACATACAAGAAGCACGGAGGTGTGGGTGGTGAAGCTGTAGGTGCCAAAAGAAGCTAAGCTAGCTAGATCGGAGAAGCTAGCAGCCCAGTTAGTGGCAACGGTGAAGTTAGCCACAAAGCTAGGTGTGCGCCAAAACCAAGCTACAAGCTACCAGCTAGATATCGAGGTGGGACCGGAGCCCCAAGTGAGGGAGCCCGTGGTCACTGAAGATGGCAAGCCAGCCGAGGAGCTCAGCACGGGGCGTGACCGCAGCGCTGGTGGTGAAAACAGTGCGGTGAGCAAGGACGGCACGGGGCGAGAGCATGCTGAGAGCCCCGGGAAACAGCAGCGACAGCCGGGCGCAGAGACAGCGCAGCGGAGCGCCTCGGATGACGGAGAGGAGGTGCCGGACTGTTCTTGTGCCCGAGACGAGATGCAGTCGAAGACGGGCACTGAGAGCGAGCAGACTGGATATTTGCCGGGCACCATGGAGGTTGAGCCAGACCAGCCTCGCTCAGGGTCGGCGCGGGAGGACCTCAGTGCCGGAGCTCAAGAAGCCTTGGATGAGGGTGCTGGGCGTAATGGCTAGGCACCTTTGTCGACGAGTGACGCCGACAAGAGTGATTCAGTTTTCCCTGGAGCTCGGCCACAGGGGGCCAGAGAATCAGGGGCTACAACAGCGACAGCTGCAGCGATTTTGAAGACGGTCGGGGGCGGACTGACAGGCACGGAGGGACTGCGTGATGGGCAGCAGCACTGCAGGTCTACCGGGACCCCCCTGAGAGTTACGGACCGGGTTTGTGAGGAGGTGTTGAATGGCAGGTCTGGATGAGAAAAGCGGCCGATGGCGAGGAGAAGCGGTGCTCTCGTCTGCAAGTTCAGTTACGACCCCAGGGGCAGGCTGTTTCCAGGAGCGCGCAAACCGAGGGGCTGCCCTGGGCCCCCGAGCCGGTTCAACTCTTTGCTGCCTATGGACAGTTGTGTAACCTTGAGAAAAAGAAAACTGTACATAGGAAAGAAATATATTAATTAATTAAAATGTTAATATGTGCATGTGGTGTTAAATAATATTGAATGTGTATAGGTTTGCATGTGTTTTGAAAAAATGAGAGAATTTGATGTACATATGAATGTGTGTGTTTGTTTAGTATGGGAACACAGCGATATATTTTAGTTTATCAATGGACTTCTTTCTGGTTTAATAAGTGGCAGAATAAACCACTGTGACGTGCGGGTTGTGTGGCAGTCCACCCGCCAGCTCAGTTTTAGTTGTTTTGTGTGAATGTGATTGGCCATTATGATACATTGTTTCCCGTTATTTTAGTGCTTGATTTGGGTCCTAAATTTGGGTGGTTCTCAATTGTGTGTGGTTTTGGACTTTCTAAATGGGGGTAGAATGTTGTGTGAATGTTATGTGTGTGTGTTTGTCCCTAGGCGCTTGCCGTACCCGCCCTGGGGTGTGATGTCAGGCAGGCTGTGGCCACGGTATATATATATATATATTTGTGTGTTCTCAATAAAGGTCAGTCCGTTGCTCAGTTCAACACAGCTCCGGTCTCCTGTTATTGAGACATAACAAAGCCAATAGATATCAGCAAACAAGGTGGATATCAGTCCATACTGATGTTTAGCCAGTGTGTTGTGCATCCCTACTAAATTTTTCTTTGGTAAGAAAAACCAGAAACTCATCTTGTGTCCACCATGGTACGTATCTACTGGTCCTTTTTTTAAGGGAAGGAATTGCATCGTGGGATGCACTGACTGCAGACATGACGCATGACCAGAACACTGATTGATGTAGTGGAAACCAATAGTGAAAAAGCTCTTTCTCGTTGAAAAGAATCTTATTAGTGCAGCTGCTGATAGGTCAACGCATCCAGCTGTTGGGGGTCTGCTAAAATATTTCCAATCACAGCAACACATTGTTAGTGAGCTTTAAAACAAACCAGCTAAAAGTGTTCTAAGAACATCTGAGGTGAGAAATATGAGTCCCAGCTAATTCATCTGTTGGTATTTGACATCAACAACTGCTGGTTTAAACGTTCAGCACGACATTGCCACAGCCGATGCATTTTGCAACTCATTTGCAAAAAGTTGAGAAAAAATTGAACCTTATGCAAATGACAGGTAGCAGCCTCTTGACCCACCTGCAGCCCACTGCAGCCAAATTCCTTCATCTGCACTTAGATACCGAATAGGAAGCCGAAAAGGAACAGATCCTGTCGACACATACCATCAGCCTCACAAACATGTGACCCTTAGATCTCCTACATCTGAAGATCTGTTCACATTATTACTTTATGCTTGTTTTTTTCTTCCACCAACCTCAACTGCACCAGTCTGTCATTTGATGTTGAAGGACTTGCACCATTTTTTTTTCTTTTTTTAAATCTAGAAGAATCTATCCAGCTAAATCACTAAACCACACCACCACCATAAACTGTGGACTCCATCGTCACATAGTAAAAGTGTCCGTTGGCAGCTCAGCTTATATGTTTCCTTCCTAACACATTGTCAGTGGTGAGTGGGGCACAGAATCAGAGCGCATTAAAGCCTTTGAAGACACTGAACTTACCATCCAAATATCTGTCTGGTACCGCTCTAATGTCTTGTAACAAAGTCAAATTACAGTCAGCTTTGAAAACGTCTCACAGTTGCCCTGTGGTAACCTGCTATTTGATCACTTTTCCAGTAAGTAAGGATTACAGTGTTGAGAAATGACTCTATTCCCATCAGCACAGTGCAGTAAAGTATTAGCTAAGCATATGAAGGTCTATCTAGTCTAAAATGCTTGATTACATAAAGCGGTATTACAACAGGTCTGATGGTAAATGGAATGTTTGCAAGTAGGTGGGCATGCATTTATAAAAGTATTGAATTAATTCCTAAGTGACCACAAGTTTTAGGACTGCAGAGATCACTGTGCAATGCCCAAGGTATCCCATTAGTTAGACATTAAAAAAGGGACTAAAGGGATACCCAGGACAATGGACTGTCCATTCATGAGGTGCACATTCATCCTCCCGTTTCTGCTTCTCTGTTAAAAAATAATAAGTAAAAATGTCAGTTTAGTACCTTTATATCAGTGTGATCATTCTTATGACTAGTTCTGGGAATCTTTAGGCATCTCATGAATCAATGTACGACTTTGTACAATTATGATTGTCCGATTCTCTTCTCGCCAGTTCTCGATGCTTTCTTCTTTTTCAGTATTTTTTCCTCTCCCGCTGTGTACCAACTTGGAACTTTTAAAGCAGTTTACAGCGACCCATTAATTTACTTCCAGTAGCTACATTATAATAAAACAAATGGAAGAGAAATTTGGCAAGTCACACGGAGTGTTACATTTGTCAGCATATATTCCACACCAGAAGGCCAACATGAAAAGTGCACATGCAGCAGCATATTTGTTGTAACACAGACATCAGAGTACCCTGAATTTTTGCAAATGATAGACTTCGAATGACCATTTTCCTGTTAGGTGCAACAAGTTAACACAGTCCTTCAGTCAAAATTATGCAGAACTTCTAACCAATAAATATTATACTTCTAATGAAGATATGAAGCAATTCTACCCTCCGTCTTGGGTGGCTCCATGGCTTCAGTTCCGGTGTTGTGTGGGCATTGCTGAGTCCGAGGGCCCTGGTTCTCGACAGTCGGTTTGTAGTGTCGCTTGCTCAGTGTTCCTCTGGCTGGCAGCAGCGGTGTGGCGGTAATTTTTTTTCCCCTCCTCCAGGTGGGGGTGTGCGGTGTAGTTTTGCATTTCCAGGGTATTTTGGTTTGATTTGGCGGGGCTTGCATGCAGTCTGCTGTCACACGCCTCTGCTTTGTGTTGCACCACAAACTGCCTGGATGTGACAGTTCCATGTTTCTGAGCTTTGCCTTTTTCGTTCCATCAAAATTAACTATATTATTAATATTTGAGAATCAAATTCTGGACATTTGTGCATCAATTCAGAATCATCTACATCACAATGCATCAGAAAAATTATTTCCCCCACCCCTAGTTATTAGATAGTGTAAATGCTATAAAAGTTTTGTTTCTCACATTCATTGCTTTTTTCAATCATCGTCTAAGCTTTTGACTAGCCCTCTCTCCCTCATCATGTTTGACTAAGAACTTTTTAGGGTAAAAAGAAAAAAGCAAATTACTGCAAGAGCATGCACATGAATTAATCTCAAAGTAAAACTGACAAACACTGAATATTAAAAGCTAAAAATTAAAACTCACTACCTACATACAGAACAACTATCACTTTTCTCCTTTTTTGGCATTTGCTATTAAAGCTTAGAAACTTCACTTATGAGTTGTGAGGACAAAAAACACTGAAACTACATATTTTAAATGTTTATACCCAGTGCTTTCTTTAAAACTACTTTACACAACATTGAGGATTTTTCATTTAAAATGATTAGAATTTTCTTGTGAAGTGCCCCTTAGCATGTTATGCAGTATACCTACAGAATACATGCTTCTGAGAACTGCAGCATCAAGATTAAGGCATGAATGTTTTCATGTCTTCCTGCCACTGATACTGTGGAAGAAGGAAGCAGATAAGGCAACGAGCTGGATGGCACACAAACTTTATTCCTCTTCCAACATCAAGCACAGTAAAACTCTGACCTGGGTCTCAGGGCACATTCTTTTTATAACCTTTAAATCCGTCCCAGGAGACCCAGGG
Organism: Pholidichthys leucotaenia; assembly: GCA_020510985.1. Taxonomy (NCBI): domain Eukaryota; kingdom Metazoa; phylum Chordata; class Actinopteri; order Cichliformes; family Pholidichthyidae; genus Pholidichthys; species Pholidichthys leucotaenia. The sequence continues at coordinate 324,744,699 of CM035840.1, read as the reverse complement.
AAGCCAAATACAATTCATTCAGTGGACAAAGACATGTGTGGCACATTAACATCATATAACGCCAGTCCCGCTTCTCACACCCTCTCTTCCTCCAGTGGTTCTAGTGTCTCTTGAACTCCCTGGGGGGCGAATAGTCATCTGTGTTCCGTGTGAGACCCCCCGGTACCACTTCCTCCTTCAGTCGATTGTTCCCTTTTCCGCCTCGGCTCTCGTCTCGACTCTGGGTGGAGAATCCCCTACACAATGCCACCACCACCCCCGAACACCAAGAAAGGGCACTAACCCCCGCTCCTTTGGGCTTGAGCCGGCGCCCATAGCGGCTGTAGCGGGGGGTCGCTGCTCCAATTGAAACACCCTGCTGGTGAGGTGTGCGGGAGGGCACGTCAGTCTGTCGAGGGAAAAAGGGTGGTTGGAAAACATGTTAGCTTCACGAGCGCAGGTCTCTACCGAGGGAACACCAACTTGCAGAGCCACCAATGGTGGGCATCGGTGCTGGGGAGCTTGGGCCAACACCACCTGCTCATCTGCCAATACAAAAGCGGGCTTCAGACTGTCAATGCAGACAGTCTCCCTATGCCCCCCCCCGCCCCCCCAAGTCTAACACAAAATGCTTTGCCCCAGTTTCCAGCACCCTGAGCAGTCCGTCGTACAGTGGGCGCTATCCGCGCTGACAGGTCAGGGTGGGATAGCAAAGCGGTATCAGCGAGCGCTGTTTTGATCAATCAGATTCTTCCCACAGTTAACTTAAATACTGTAACTACTACAACTCCTTCTTTTGATGTCTGTCTTGATGAGTTTACTCCAATCAACCTTTGTGAGTTAGACAAAATAGTTTCCTCATCCAAACCTTCAACTTGTCTTTTAGACCCTATTCCTACTAGGTTATTTAAAGAAGTCTTCCCACTTATTGGTAGCTTTATTCTTCATATAATCAATTCTTCATTAACTTTAGGCCATGTACCGCAGGCTTTTAAAACAGCTGTAATTAAACCCTTACTCAAAAAGCCAACGCTAGATCCAGGAGCTTTAGCTAACTATAGACCAATCTCTAATCTCCCTTTCATTTCAAAAATCTTAGAAAGAGTTGTTGCTACGCAATTATTCGACCACCTGCAGGGAAATGGTTTACTTGAAGAGTTTCAATCTGGGTTTAGAATCCATCATAGTACTGAAACAGCCTTAGCGAAGGTCACTAACGACCTCCTCATTGCATCTGATAATGGACTAGTTTCTGTACTTGTCCTTTTAGATCTTAGTGCAGCTTTTGATACTATCAATCATAATATTCTACTTGATAGATTAGAACACTATGTTGGACTTAATGGAACTTCGTTGCAGTGGTTTAGATCTTATTTATCTGATAGGTTCCAGTTTGTTCATGTAAATAATGAGTTTTCTTTCAACTCAAAGCTTAGTCATGGAGTTCCACAGGGATCTGTGCTAGGCCCTACTCTTTTTAGTTTATATATGCTTCCGTTAGGCAACATTATTAGAAAGCACTGTATACATTTTCATTGTTATGCAGATGACACACAATTATACCTGTCAATGAAGCCAGATGATAGTAATCAATTAGCCAAGTTAGAAGCCTGTCTTAAGGAAATCAAAGCTTGGATGACTTGTAATTTCCTGCTATTAAATTCAGATAAGACTGAAGTCATTCTTGTTGGTCCAAAAAACCTTAGAAATTCCTTTCCAAATCAAACTTTCAGTTTGGATGCAGTTACTCTTTCTCTTAATAGCTCTGTGAGGAACCTTGGAGTTATTTTTGATCAGGATTTGTCCTTCAATTCACATATTAAATTTGTTTCTAAGACTGCCTTCTATCATTTGCGTAATATTGCCAAGATTAGGAGCATCTTGTCTCAGAGTGATGCTGAGAAACTGATCCACGCTTTTGTTAGCTCGAGATTAGATTATTGTAATTCTTTATTATCAGGCTGTCCTAAAACATCTTTAAAAAGTCTTCAGCTGATCCAAAATGCTGCAGCAAGAGTTTTAACAGGTACTAGAAAGAGAGATCATGTCTCTCCGGTTCTGGCCTCCCTTCATTGGCTTCCCATAGAGTTTAGAATTAAGTTTAAAATCCTTCTTCTTACTTACAAAGCTCTAAACAATCAGGCTCCTATTTATTTAAAAGATCTGATACTACCGTATTATCCTAACAGAGCACTACGCTCCCAAAATGCAGGACTACTTGTAATACCTAGAATCTCCAAAAGTACAATGGGAGGCAGAGCCTTCAGTTATCAAGCTCCTCTCCTGTGGAATCAGCTGCCAATCTGGATTCGGGAGTCAGACTCGATCTCTGTTTTTAAGATTAGGGTTAAAACCTACCTTTTTGATATAGCCTACAATTAGGGAGGGATCATGTGTTTCTGAACCCTCCCTTAGTTATGCTGCTAATAGGTTTAGTCAGCCGGGGGACCTCCAGTAATGCACTGGGCCTCACTCCTTTCCTCACTCTCTATGAAATATTTTTTTTGCTGGTCATTAACATTTGTTTGTTCTCTCCCATAGATTGAGTCCCCATCGTGCTGTTTGCTCTCTACATGTCTGTTCTTTTCATTTTCTCTGTCCCCTCACCCCCCAGCCAGTCGCAGCAGATGACTGCCCCTCCCTGAGCCTGGTTCTGCTGGAGGTTTCTTCCTGTTAAAAGGGAGTTTTTCCTCTCCACCGTCGCCAAGTGCTTGCTCACAGGGGATCACCTGATTGCTGGGGTCTTTCTGCAGCTGTGGGGGTTCCCCCCTACAGTTGATAGTGCTATGAGATGACTGTTGTTGTGAAATGGCGCTATATAAATAAAGTTGAATTGAATTGAATTGTTTTGGTGTCTGCGAAAGCCTGGACTTGCTCGGGGGTCCAGTCGATGTTTTCCGCGGGCTTCTTTTTCTTAAGCATGGCGTACAACAGCTGCATCAGCTGGGCTGCCCGGGGGAGGAAACTGTTATAAAAGTTGACCATTCCCAAAAACTTCTGGAGTGCCCTCATGGTCTGCGGACGCGGAAAGTCCCACACAGCGCGCAATTTATCCGGTAGTGGAATTGCGCCCTCCGGCGAAATGTAGTGGCTCAAAAAATCAATCACTGGCACACCGAACTGGCACTTCACTGGGTTAACTATAAGGCCATGCGCTTCCAACCTCTGGAAAACCATCTTGAGACTGGCGAGGTGCTCCTCCTCGGACGCGCTAGCCACCAGAATGTCATCTAAGTAGACAAAAATGAAGGACAAGTCACGGAGCACTGCGTCCATCGTTCTCTGGAAAGTTTGCACCATGCCCTTTAATCCAAACGGCATGCATAAAAACTTGAAAAGGCCAAAAGGAGTTATTACCGCTGTTTTAGGAACATCTTCCTCGTGAACCGGGACCTGGTGGTAACTGTGGACCAGATCCACTTCCAAAAAAACATGCATCCTGGCCAGGTGCACGGAAAAATCCTGGATGTGTGGGATGGGATACCGATCGTGTTCCGTGGCGCTGTTCAAGCGCCGAAAATCGCCGCACAGTCGCCACGACCCATTGGCCTTAGGTACCATGTGTAGAGGGGATGCCCACGGGCTGTTGGAGCGCCTGATGATGCCCAGTTGCTCCAAGTTGGCAAACTCCTCGCGCGCGCTGGCCAGTTTAGCTGCGTCCAGCTGCCGAGGTCGTGCGAACAGCAGCGGGTCTTTTGTGGTTATAAAATGTTCGACCCCGTGTTTGGTTATCATAGCTGAAAAAGTCAGGACCGTGAGTGTTAGGAACTGTGCAAGTAAATGCTGGTATTTACCCCTGGAGCGACAACGTTAGCCAGTGTTGTTGACCCACCTCCCTGAGCTGTGCAAGGCAGGGAGGTGAAAGAAACAGCATCCAATAAACGTCTCTTGGCAACATCGATTAATAATCGATAAGCACATAAAAAAAATCTGTGCCTAAAATGGGGGCAGAACATACAGCTACCACAAAGTCCCACGGGAAATTGCGTCTGTGCAAGCATATCGTCAGTGTCCATTCGGCAAACGTCCTGATGGTGGATCCGTTGGCGGCCGTGAGCTCGGGACCGCTGCCTCCTGCCGACTTGTCTGCACTGACTAGCAGGATGAAGCTCTTCTGAGAGCCGGAGTCCACCAAAAACCATCTCCCTGAACGCGTGTCCGTGATATAAAGCAGCTTGTTCCTGTCACCAGCGTTTGCAGCTGCTACTAACTGCTGGTTGTGCCGTCTTCCTGGCTTCTTGAACTGGCATGGTGGCAGGCAGTGTTGGGCATTTGAGCCGAAGCAGCGATGATAGAAACAGATTGCCCCATTCCTGCGTCTCTTGGTGTCTGTCCTGGCTACCAACCACGGCTCCTCGATCTCGCTGGAGTCCCTCATGGATGTCAGTGCCAGTGGCTGCACACTGAGAGCTCTGGTTACCAAAATGATGCGGTCCACTTCCTGTGCCAGGGCACAGTAGTCTTTGGTAACCAGCCGTGGCGAGTTGTCTAAGATCGGCATGTTGTCCAGGATCGCCCTTGCTGTAGCAGGAAGGTTCCTGAGGAACAAGTGGGCAAACAGGAAAGATTTGTCGTTCTTCCCCCTCAGCACCAAAATGCTCTCCATGAGCTCCACAGCTGATCTGTCACCTAACTCTGAATTTGCTAGGAGTCTGTCTGCCCTCTCATTGTCAGACGGAGTATAGCACTTTAGTAGCATCCGCTTGAGCACTTCATATTTCCCTTGGGCCGGCGGCTCCTAGAGCAGGCTCGTCACCTGTTGGGTGGCACGCGCATCCAGCGCAGCGACCACATAGTAATATTTCATGTCATCCGTTGTGATCCCACAGAGTGCAAACTGGGCTTTTATATGCAAAGAACCACGTGGTCGGATTGTGAAGCCAGAAGTCTGGGAGCTTGACTGTGACAGTGCACACAGTGCTGGTGCTCTCCCTCTGGGTCGTGTCTGGGAAGGTGCTCGGCCCGTTCTCCATGGCACGTCGTGGGGTCACCGATGTGGAAGAAGGAAGCAGATGAGGCAACGAGCTAGACACATGAACTTTATTCCTCTTCCAACATCAAGCACAGTAAAACTCTGACCTGGGTCTCAGGGCACATTCTTTTTATAACCTTTAATTCCGTCCCAGGAGACCCAGGGAGCCCAACAACAATGCATTCAGGGGACAAAGACATGCGTGGCACATTAACATCATATAACGTCAGTCCCGCTTCTCACATCCTCTCTTCGTCCAGTGGTTCTGGTGTCTCCTGAACTCCTCGGGGGGCGAATAGTCCTCTCTGTTCCATCTGAGACCCCCCGGTACCACTTCCTCCTTCATTCCATTGTCCCCCCCCCCCCCCCCCCCCGGCTCTCGACTCGACTCTGGGTGGACAATCCTCCACACAGTGCCACCACAATACAACAGATACAGCAGCTCCTGCTTCATACATTTCAGAAAATAGGATTTCTGCTAAACTCACACCAGATGTCCTCTTCTTTCTGTCTACATACAGTAAATGCTGATATAGTTTAATCGTTTTCACACGAAAATTAGTGTGTATCATGAAAGATCTGTTTATTTCAGTATAAGACGGCAAAGTTTGTACCAATCCTCAGTAGGCGATTTGGTATTTTTCAACAAGGCACAAGCGTATGAATGTAAATTAAGTACAAATTTGAAAGAATAAGGCTGCGTGTCCACCAAATGCGTTTTTTTCCGCTCTGGGCAACTATTTTCTATTCATTCTCTATGTAGTCCAGCGTTTACAGCGCTGAGCGCCCTCAACGCAGAAACGCTGTCAGCGGTGGCCGTTTTTTGTTGCAGCGCTCAGGGCGCTCAGAGCTGAAAAAAGTTCAACTTTTCAGAGACTGCAGCTGAGCTCATCAATGTCAGACCTAAGTAGCCAATCAGAACTGCTGCATGGGCGGGACATAGGACGCCAGTACTAGTCTGTACTCAGACTCCTGTTTTCCATGTCATCATATTTTACATCTAAAGCTGCTAGAAAATGTTTCCTGTCCATTGTTATTTAGCGACTGCTTTTAAAAAAATCAGTAGAAAGTCTGACAATAGGAAAACCGGAAGTGCTGAGCTGAGAGTGACAAGCTGTTGCTGAGATACAGGGCTCAGACTTATCTTTTCCCAGAGTGCCGCGCACAAACGTTGAAAAAAAAATGCTCAGGAAGGTCGGGCGACCAAAAACGCGTTTTGTGGACACCAGTGTTGGGAGTAACGAGTTACAAAGTAATGCGTTACTGTAACGCCACTACTTTTGCAGTAACGTGCTCTGTAACAAAATTACTGTTTAAAAATTCAATAATGCGTTTGATCAGATGCATTACTCGCATTACTCGCTTTATTAATATGGATAGCTATGTTAGCGCAAATAAACTGACCCTACCATAGCTGGCACAGCCGTCAGTCTCCTCCGTGGGTTTGTTTCCTGTCCCACGGTGGGAAGAAATGCCGCAGCAACTTCTCATATGGAGCCCTGATCACCTGTTGTGGCAGTGAGTAGCCCCCTAACAGCTCCTTACCTCTGTGGTTAAACATGAGTATTTTTTGAGCAAGAGTCTCGCATTTGTCTGCAGTTGTGTAAATGTGTAAGTTGTGTAAGTAATTGTAAGTTTTCTTACACACAGAGAAAAAGCGACTCGGTTTGTTACAGTAAAGAACAGCTTCTTGTAAGCGGTGAACTTTCATTTATCTGTGCTTTCTATTTTATTTTATCTGATTCATTGACATGCTGTTGTGATCTGCAACTATTTCATGGAAGTAAATTCTCTAAATATGCGTTTTTAATGGGCTGGTCCAGGGGTGTCAAACATATGGCTCGTGGACCAAAAAAGGCCCACCAGGAGGTCCAAACTTTTCTCTTTGAATTCACAGCTTTATTTCTGGTAAATTTATGACTTTCTACTGATTACAATAGTTTGTGTAAATCTGAGACATTTTTTTTCTCTGTAAGATGAGACTTTTTTTTTCTCATCAGTTTTTTTCTTCTTTTTTTCTGATGAAAACAAGGGGCCCTTGATCTTGCTGTGTGTGCAAGAGGACTTATATATGCATTTAAAAGTAACGTGAAAGTTACTTTTCCAAGTAACTAATTACTTTAATCATGCCATAACTCAAAAGTTATTCAGTTACTTTTGAAAAGAAGTAACTAGTAACTGTAACTAGTTACTATTTTTCAGTAACTTGCCAAACACTGGTGGACACGCATCCTAATGTTGCAAAAATATGATAAAATACACTAATTCACAACTTAAAAAGTGTCATATTTATAAGAAAAAACATTGAAAATGTGCGGGAAAAGGTTGTAAGTTTAAAGTGCTGATGACACGTTTTTGACTTCCTCTAATTTTTCAACACATAATACAATATGACAAAATAGTTTGTTCTGTGCAGTTCTAAGTCAAACAGGCTCTTTTTCACGCGACTATCCAACGTTTTCATGAGTGCCACGTCACCAATTACGTCAGTGGCTGGAAAATCCCGCTGCCATGTAATCACGTCATCGACAGAACACAGCGCTTGGCTGCTCATTGTACACACAGGATGGAAGCGGTAGAAAATATCAACGATGGTTCCAGCACATGTAGTCTGGAATTGGTTTGTGTTGTCCAATCTTCCGATGATTATAGTTCCGAAGAATGGGATGACAATGAAGAATCTGGGGGCATCAGACCATATAGATTTGAGCCGTGCCAAGCGGGCATCGTGCCAAGCGAGTCAGACTCAGAGAGTGACGGTGGAGAGGCACACATGCCAGCCACAGCAGCAGCGACAAACACATGGCATGGGAACACCAGTGTTATTCTTTTGTTACAGATATTGCAAAAAATTATTTGTTCATAAATATAATTTATTTAAATCCAATTTTTCAGTAAAATCATAGCAGTGCATTCTCTGTGGCTCAGGCATCGGGTTTATTATGGATTATATTTTGAGTTCTTGTTGTTTTTGTTTTGTACATGTGTTTTATGTGCCTTTTGAGCCACTTTCAGTTGAGCACTGTCCAAGATTCGCGAGTCCAAACACACGCGCCCTCTCTCTTTGACAGTCAGCTGTTCATGTTTTGTGTGCATCATCTGCCGTGTTGTCAGCCAGCCAATATTGCCAACACTATCACGGCGTGTTAGCCACTCCACACAGCCGTAGTTCTGTTGCATCCCTTGAAGTGATGTCGGCCCTGGGGCGCAACCGTGGTTAACATGTCACCTCTCCATGTTCGCTGGGCGATGTCAGCCCCGAATGCCAACTGTAAGTGTTTCTGTTTATTTTTGTAAGTCTTCACCTTTTTGGGAGCTGTTGTCATCATTCTTATGTTCAATACATGTGCTGTGGTGAATTCTGCACGTAAATCTATTCATCATGACCCTCCGTGCGCTCTTATGCAGGGGAGGGAGAGGGAGGATGAAATAACGAGGATTTACATGCAGGGTTCACCACAGCACATTTAATACAGAAAGACAGACAATTCCCAAAAAGGTGAAGACGTACAAAAAACACAAACACACTTACTGATGGCGTTCGGGGGCGGCATCGCCCAGAGAACGAATGAGAGGAGACGTGTTAGCCACAGGTGCGCCCCAAGGACGCACGAGAACCACGGCGAACATGGAGTGACTAACACATTGTGAGAGTGCTGAAAATACTGGCAGACAAACAGCACAGATGACTGGCAAACGGCCGTGAAGTACACGCACTGCTGGTGATGGTGTGATGAGAAGCACCTAGGCGAGGACCGGGAAACATGATCAGCGGGAGGGGAATCAGCTGGTGATAATGAGAGAGGGGACGTGGCCGGACCAGCGAGCGTCAGCATGCGATCAGAGAAAGTAAGTCAAAACTGCGTGTAAATCCATTAATCCTTCCCTTCCTCGTGCGCTCCTCCTGCATAAAAGCACATGAGGAGCGCACAAGGAGGCTTATGACAGTTGGAGCTGAAGCGTGTGATGTGGTCTTTCACACCTGCTGTTTATCTAAGCCTGTGACACAGCGCGAAGGCACAGCCATAAAATTAAAACAAGAAACCAGAGAAACTGTGAGCTACAAAGCTGCTGTCATTCCAGTCAACAACACCGGAGTCCGTTCTCCCGCTTATGTCATACGGGTGCCGCCCACCGAATTAAGGGCAGTCCAGTCAGCGGCTGCGGTTTTTTGATGATAACTAGTTTATGCAGGCGCGGTTGTAATATTATATTGATCATTGACAATGACTTTTGGGTTTACACAACAGCCTAAAAAATGTCAAAATCGTGTCATCAGCCCTTTAAGAGTAAAAAGTAGCAAATTTATAAGAAAAAAGTTACAAATTTACTTGAAAAATAAGCACATTTTTGATGAAAACAAGTTACCAACTTACAAGGAATACGTCACAAATTTATGAGGAAAAGGTCCATATTTACAAGAAAAAAGAGTCGTGCTGTGTTTGGAATGTTCACTCACCGGAGTGGTGGATTAGTGGTAGAGCATCTGCCCCACAACTGGGAGGTTGTGGGTTCAAGCGCCGGCCGGGTCATATCAAAGACCTTATAAAAAAAATGGTACTTCCCACCTTCTAGCTTAGTGCTCAGTATAATAGAGTGGAAGAAGAAAAAAGCTGCTTGTGGCGACGCCTTGCATGACAGCAGCCCCTCTGATTCTAGACGTGATTAACATTGTAGATAGGAGAAACGTAATTTCGTTCTACTGTATGCGATTGGCTGTATGGACGGAATAACAATAAAGTTGGCTTCTTCTTCTTCATTCACTCCCTCCCTACTCACTATATAGTGGATTTAGATATAGAGGACTATATAGTAAACTCAATATAACAATAAAATTAACAGATTTCAGGCACTACTAGGCTTGTTTTCGCGGCGTGGTTAATGACGTCATCATGGTGAGACAGTAAAATGTAACAGACTAACAGTGGTAAAATATGAATACCTGCATGTAATTTGTAGTAAATATGTATTTAATCAAATCATTTTTACTGAAGTAATAAATATAAATACCTTAAGGTAGTTTATGTTGTGATGTGAAGGTCTCCGTTCACTGCTCTGTTGGCTGTGCATTGCATTATGGGATATATTGGCTAATGTAGGGTCCATCTGTTGTACACTACTTTTCAAAATGCGTTGTGGGATACTTTGAGTGTACTATACAATGAATGAAATTTTCAGTTTAGATTTCAAACAGCACTACAAAATGGCTGATTCACTATATAATACACTACTGTATGGGGAAGGAGTGAACATTTCGAACACAGCAATAGTCACAAGAAAAAAAATGGAAATTTACTTGGAAAGAAATAGCAAATTTATGAGGAAAAAGAGTTGCCAAATTACAAAAAAGTACAAAATTTATGAGAAAAGAAGATGTTTACAAAAAAACTTTGCAAATTTATGAGAACGAGGTTGTAATGAGAGAAAGCAATCTCTACAAGTATCTACAAAAAAGTTAAATTCATGAGAAGTTGGAAATTTACTAGAAAAAAATTATAAGGTTTTTCTTGTCAGCTTTTAGCTTTTTACTTGAAAATTTATAACTTTCCCAGTGAAATTTATTCATTTTACTTTTTCATTCAGCTTTACTGCTCTTCTAAAGAAAATGAGCTCGGCATTTTATCAAACTTAATCACTTGCTTTTTCTGCCATTAACAAATGGTTAAACAATAACTTCCTTCAATTAACACCGTGGGTGCAGCGGAGCCGGCCTGGTCGGGGCCCACCAGAGGTGCAGTTGTGTTCCAAGCTGGAACCACCGAGGGTGCTGCGGACCACCCGTAAAACGCCGTCGTCCCCTTCCCCCTGTCTGACGTCGTGGAGGTTCCCTTGCCCCAGTCCGGTTTCCCACCAGTGAGCCTTCTGGTGGGCAGGCCACCTCCTGCTTCACTCCTTCGGTCCTGGTGGCCAAATAACGCTGGCTGGCTGCCGGAAGAATTGACTCCTCGGGTCTGGTGGCCCATGTTTTCCGGCAGGCCGCCAGACTCCGTCCACCGGACCTTCTGCTGGGCCTGGGACTCTGGGCGGTCTCCTGAGCCCCAACGCCCGCGGACTTGGGGGGATTAATTATGGGCCCTGGGTGGGGTATTGTGTTCCCTCCTTCCTGTTCCCCCTACCTCCCACCCGGGTTTGTGTTGTTTGTTGCCTTTGCTCCTGTTGGGGGGAGGTCTTCATGATGTTACCGGGGGTGTCTGGTATCCACCCCTAGAGGGGGGGCCCTGTCATGAACTGAGCCTGTGTTTTCCTGCGGGTTCGGCTCTGATCTTTCTTGGTCCTGTGTTGTGTTTTGATTTCTCTCCTGTGTCTTATTTTTGTGCTTGGCCGCTGATCTGGCCAGCGATCGTTAGGCAGCTGTTTGACCCACTTTCGAGTGGGCGCTGTCAAACATTCGCCGATCCGACCACGCCCCCCTCTCTCTGACAGTCAGCTGTTTGGTGATTATCTTTCCCGTGCCTCGCCCAGGTGTTCCCAATATGTTAGGCCAGCGGTGTTTGTACTTAAGCAGCTCTTTGCTAGTCAAACACCGCTGGACCATTTTACAAGTCACACGGTCGTTTCCCGTCGTGTGACGGTCAAGTCTCGAAGGATTTGTTATTTGTGCTTCATGGGAGAATTAGACTTCTTGGACTGCTCCTGCCCGTGAGTAAATAGTCTTGCGTTTCTCTGTGCAGTTAGCTGCTACGCTTATCTGGCAGCGTTTCTCCCTACAGCTCAACTGCTACGTTTAGGCTGTTGCCTAGTTTGCTTCTCTGAGTCAGTTGAGCTTCCTAAAGTCTTCCTTGCTCTCCCGAGCGCACGTGTGCTATTTTGTATTATTTTCCTGTGGCCATGGTACACAGTGGTCTGCCCGCTGTTCATTCCTGCGTCAGTCTTTTGTGTACATTTTTCCCTACCTGTAAGTCTTTATTTTTGAACTGTGTTTTTGTCAATAAATGTGTGTTTGGTGAAAACCCTGCTTTTAAATCCATCCATCCTTCTCCTCCGTGAGCTGTGGAAAAGCGCATGGGGAGTTTATGACACTTTTAGAGCTCTTAATGGCCAAGCCCCTTCATACATCTAAGCCCTCTTGAATCCTTACGCCACGACGCGATCACTAAGATCCTCAGACCAGAGACTCCTGGTGCTACCTCGGACCAAATTTAAAACCTGTGGAGATCGGTCTTTCCAGGCTGCTGCACCACAGCTTTGGAACGCACTTCCCCTGTTCTTGCGCTGCCTTGAGTCTGTTGATTCCTTTATAAAGGAGTTAAAAACTTATTTGTTTAGACAGGTTTTTAGTTCTCATTGAATGGCTTTTATTCCTTCACTGTTTTCTCTTTGTATTCCTATTAATATGAATATTATATCTTATTTGGATTGATTTTAATTTCTGTGTATTTGTAAACTTTAATTTGCTGTGAAGCACTTTGTAATATATATCTGTGAAAAGTGCTATACAAATAAACTTTGCTTGCTTACTTATAAATTTGCCACTTTTTGTGATAAATTTGTAAACCTTTTTTTCTGCAAAAATTTACAGCTATATACTCCTGAATTTAAACTTTTTATATTAAATTTGCAACTTATTCTTTATAAATTTTTAATATTTTTCTTGTACATTTGCAACTTTATTCTGACATAAGCTTTTATACTATCCTTGCACCCTTTATGAGGATGGTAATGGAGGGATGGCAGGTTAACAAAGGGGATGTTTTTGGTCATTTTGCTAACAAGGGGGATGCCCCCCCCCACATCACCTACTGCCTGAAAAAACATAGGCTTCATTAATGCATAATAGTCCAATGGGGGCCTTAAAACAAATTAATTGTATCCTGAGATTAACACTTTTTCATCCACTTCTTCTCTGTTTTCCCTCAGATATTCTGCCCTTTACAATGGGAACCACCCAGAGACAGAGAAGAAGTCTTTGATTGTGGTCATAGAGTCCCGCGAGTCTTGCTTGTGACCAACGATGACTCCACCAGTCGCATTTCCATCAACGGCCGTGGCTCTTGCGGTCTTGTCCACGGAGCCGACTGAAGTACGCTGGAGCCACCACACATCCAGAAGCAAAAATCCAACAGAGATGCTCCAAATCCAGCAGAGGTCCGTGCTGGAGCCCAGGAGGGACTTGAAGGATCTAGGAGACATTTCCAGTGGAGCATCTGGTTTTAAGCTCAGCCAAATCATGACCTTTGGTCTCTGAATCTGCCAGAGGCTCTATAACAAAATCAGCATAGTGTCATGTTAGCTGTCTTTATCTGTAGGCCCACAGAGACTGAAATGGCCCAGTTGAACTCAACAAAGCCAGGATGTGACCGTGATCCCACCGACAGACTGGCTGGTCGCCTTCTGTCTGTTCCAGCCTGTGTTATGGAGACCAGCTTTGGCAGCTTTGGTGGAATCTGGAGGAGAATATTTCACAGCACAAAGATGTGATTACTGACTGTGCTGGGAATGTTAAAAGTTATATATTTTTTTTCTTTTGCCAAAGCTATTTCATACACATACAGTGAACTTATTTCTGATTATTATAAGATACTCTCTGTGGGTTTCTGAGTCAAAAATCAGACAGACTGGCTGTAGGTTTTTTTTCAAGGTTGGTAATTGTCAAATGACCTCAATCAGTTGAGCCTTTGAAACAAGTGTTATCCATGAAAAATGACTACTTTTGAATAATATTCCTTTGGCCAAACATCTCATGTCTTTGCCTTGACACAAAGCTCAAAATCCTGTTTGTTTCCCAGGTCGAAGGCTGCAGCTTTGGCATATCCTCACTAAGCTCAAAGTGAAATGTAGTTGCGAAGCTGCGTTAAATCCTTGACCTAAACTGTTGAAGTGCATTATTACAGAGGCTGCTAGCACACCTTCCTTTTCTTCATCACCCCCCCCCCCCCCAAAAAAGCTCCATTTGAATGAGTGCTGCAGTCAGAGGCGAGATGACTGGTTGTAAAGATTCAAAGGGCATTGTGATGATGCTAGAACAATATGCCTTTGCTTCTGAGCTTGGTTTTTTCCACTCATCATCCCACCGTATGTTGCACCCACTTCATTGCCTCAGCTTACCATTTCCAGTATTCCCTTTTTTCTCTTTACTTTGTGATAAAGAATGAGCCGCAAGTATTTTCATGTGTCTATATTAATGGAAAGCGAACACAAATGCCGGCTGATTTGGTCCTTTTATCAGTTGAAGTTCAGTATATTTCTTTATTATTTAAGCACCCTTCAATGTGAAGTTGTACTTTGAAAAGACTCTATTCAAGAAGTCACTCATCGGTCCATGAAACACACTCTCACTACATGAATAGTCATAATCTTAAAGTATTAATTCTTTTGCCTCTTGAGTACGTATGAGAAACATTTTGCAGGAATGCAGTAAAACAAACTGATTCACACTTATGAACCAGTGTGCATTTCAGTGGCTCTTCCCAGTCCACTTTTTTAAATTGATATTTGTGTTTGTTTACTTCTGGGAACTGAATTAGCTGTTTACCTGGAAATTGGGAATTATATGAGACTTAACAAGCAAACAGTAGCACTGAGTCCAGTAGTTTCGTGGAGGGTATAAGAGTCCATGACAGCAGCGAAACCTGCAGCTCTGGTTAATTTCAGCTTATTATCATGAATGCTAATTTAATCAGTGCTGACAGCCAGCTCTAATGTGTCAGGTTTAAAAACTCCCAATCACAAGCTGTATATGGAAAGATGAGGTAAATGGCACTACGTGATCAGGAGAAAAAAAAAACATTTAGTCAGAGTTAAAGCATATACAATATTTGCAATCCACATTTAAAATAATGGGGGCTCAGAGAGTGCATACATCTGCTAAGGCTCAGAATCAGAATCAGAATCAGGTTTATTGCCATTGTTCATGTAGTACACAAACTAGGAATTTGTCTCGGTGCAATGCTGCAACATTAAACATGATAAAATAAAAGAAATAAACTATACATGCAATAAAGTGTAGAATAAGAGTAAGTGATACTGGTCAGCAGTTAAAATATATTAGCGAGCAGCAGATACTGTGGAGAACTATATAGTGCAGTCGGTAATGCAGGAAGAAAACAGTGATGATTGACATGAGTCCGGTTGAGCTGCTGTACGTAGTGCACGAGAGTCAATAAGTCACTTAGTGTTCAGCAGTCTGATGGCAGAGGGGAAGAAGCTGTTCATGTGACGGGAGGTTTTAGTCTGGATGGACCGAAGGCTCCGTCCTTCCCTTCATCTGTCTATCTGTCCGTCTGTGAATTGCAAGATAAGGCCTAGGCAGAGGTATTGCCTCATGGATATCCCCCAAAATCTAATGTGTTCATCCGTGGCACAAGGGCCACCTCTGCTGAAGATTTAATCAAAATCCGTTCAATGGTTTATGCATAATCCTACTTCTAACACATGGTGAGAAGATAGGGCCTTGGTGGAGGTAAGCACTCTGGGATCACCTCCAAAATCTAATGGGTTCATTCCTTGACACAAGGGCCACACCTGGTGAAAATTTCATCAAAATCCATTCTTTAGTTTTTGTGTAATCCTGCTAACAGACAGACAACCAAAACATACCAATCACATTACCTTCTTGCCGGAGGTAACCAGTGCTGCTTTGAGTTTGCATGATGGGTAAAATTGCATTGTTTTTCTTAGCTTTGTGACAAACAAATACCTGTATAAACCTTCAGCTGCCATGGTTGATTATGTCGGCTTATTTAAAGCCTTTGGACCTCAGAGTGTAACAAAATTTTTATCCTGTCACACAAACAAATCAATATTTCTTTGACTGTGGGCAAAACTTGATCTAATCTTGATGTGAGTTACCATAAATTAGGTTTTTTTAAATATTCTTTTCCTTGATTTATTTCACCGGTGTTAGGCTACAGGTTGTTTGTTTTGATTATTTATGTAAAACACATTCATGATAATGCCAAAGGGCTTTGGTCTCCATTGATCACGTTGAATTATATTTACTTGTTAGATAAACACTCAATGTTTTGTTAGTTCATAAATAAGTTCATTATAAGCCCACATGCTGAAATGCATGGCTTTGAAAGGACAGACAATTCCCACAATACCAAACATCTTTGCTTACAGCTGAAACAGAAGAGTGGCTGCTTTTAAATATATATGCTGCAGAAAAACAAAGACAGCCCTCAAAAAATACTTAATCAGATGAAGCACTCATTCACTGGCATGAAGAAAACCCAAAAAGCTCTTGAAATGGAAAGGTAATTGGATATGTTTGCAGAAAGAAACGGTATTCCTCAGTAATGATGCACATGATGCATCCAATCCATGACATGAGGCACAGGAACACCATCCATCCATCTTCTACCGCTTTTCCCGAGGTCCAGATTACAGAGGCAGCAGTTCAAGCAGAGAAGCCCAGACTTCCCTCTCCCCAGCCACCTGCTCCAGCTCTTCAGAAAGGATACCAAGGCCTTCCGAGACCAGCTGGGAGATGTAGTCTCTCCAGTGAGTCCTGGGTCTGCTCCAGGGTCACCTCCCAGAGGAACACCTCAAGTGGGAGGTGTCCAGGAGGAATCCTGATCCAATGCCAACACCACCTCAACTGGCAGTTTTCAATGTGGAGGAGCAGCGGTTCTACTCTCAGCCTCTCATGGATGACTGAGCTCCTCACCCTATCTCTAAGGGTGAGTCCAGCAATCCTATGAAGAAAGCTCATTTCAGCCGCTTGTATCCACGATCTCATTCTTTCGGTCATTACCCAAAGCTCATGACCATAGGTGAGGGTAGGAACGTAGATTGACCGGTAAATCAACAGCTTTGCCTTAGAGCTCAGCTCCCTCTTCACCACAACAGACCAGTGCAACGTCTGGATCACTGCAGATGCTGCTGCGATCCGTCTGCCAATCTTTTGCTCCTTTCTCCCCTCACTCGTGAATAAGACCCCAATATACTTAAACTCCTCCACTTGGGGCAGGAGCTTGTCCCCAACCCACAGAGGACAATCCACCTTTTTCTGGCTGAGGACCATGGACTCGGACTTAGAGGTGCTGATTCTCATCCCATCCGCTTCACACTCAGCAGCAAACCATCCCAGTAAGACCTGCAGGTCATTGCTGGATGAAGCCAGCAGGACATCATCTGCAAACAACAGAGATAGATCCTGTGGTCACCAAGCATGACACCCTCCATTCCCTGGCTGCGCCTAGAAATCCTGTTGATAAAAATTATGAACAGGATTGGCACATCAACGCCTCACTGCATATATTAGATTAGATTAGATTAGATTCAACTTTATTGTCATTACACATGTATGAATACAAGGTAACGAAACACAGTTTAGCGTCCAATCAGAAGTGCAAAGGACAGCAGTGCAGTATATACGGTAATTAACAGTATGTGCAATTTAAGCAAATATATGCAAATATATGCAGCAGTGCAGAAAGTTAAAAGTACTGTTATGTGCAAATAATGTGCAATAAGTTAGATGTAGTTATGTAGTTATGCAGTTATGTACAGGTGAGGATGGTAAAAGATGATTGTAAGAGAGTCAGCGGGGAACTAAGTTCAATAACGTGACAGCTGTTGGAAAGAAACTGTTCCTAAACCTGCTGGTTCTAGTCCGAAGGCTTCTGAAACGTCTTCTGGAGGGGAGAAGCTGGAACAGTCCATGAGCAGGATGGTTGGAGTCCCTAAGAATGCTGCGTGCCCGGCGCAGACATCTTTTCCTGTAGACGTCCTCTATAGCTGGAAGTGGAGTCCCTGTGATGCGTTGGGCGGTTTTCACCACCCACTGCAGCGCCTTGCGGTCAGCTACAGAGCAGCTCCCATACCAGAGTGTGATACAGTTGGTCAGGGTGCTCTCTATCACGCAGCGGTAGAAGTTGCCCAGGATGTCAGTTGACAGATGGTTCTTCTTCAATGTCCTCAAGAAGAAGAGGCGCTGATGGGCCTTCTTGATCAGGCTGGTGGTGTTAACTGACCAGGACAGGTCCTCCGAGATGTGGGTCCCCAGGAATTTGAAGCTGGGGACACGTTCAACAGCTATGCCATTGATATGGATGGGGTCATGTGTCTCTTCCCTCTCCTTCCTGTAGTCCACTATGAGCTCCTTGGTTTTGCTGGTGTTAAGGAGCAGGTTATTGTCAGCGCACCAAGTAGCCAAGTGCTCAACCTCTGCCCTGTAATCTGACTCGTCGTTGTCGTTGTTCCTGATGAGTCCAATCATTACATTCCAATTATTACTCTTATTATACAGATAATAACCAACATCTTGTTTAGCAAACTGGAAAGGTGTGGTATTAGAGGACTGGTTTTAACCTGGATGCAAAACTACATAAGAAATAGGAAGGAGTTTGTCTAATAAGGAGACGATAAGTCATTATTATTAGATATCATCTGTGGAATGCCTCAAGGATCTGTGTTGGGACCTAAACTATTAATTTGTACATTAACGACATCACCAAGGTATCAAAAACATTACTATTTGTATGATTTGCTAATGATCCAAATATATTCTGTTTGCAGCAGATTTTGGATGATATCAAAACTGAAATGACAAAATTAAACATCTTATTTAAAATGAACAAATTATCGCTCAATTTGAATAAAACAAAATTCATATTATTTGGTAGGGTTGGAAAAATCTCTTCAACCAGTAGTCAAGAAACAGGCAGGATCAAAGTTTCAGCAAATTTAATATGCACTGATCAGTGGAAGACAATACAGAGTACAGCTTTCACAGACTGCTGCAGTGCATTGGCTTAACCAACAGAGTGTTTCTGGCTAATATATATCCAAGGAATCGTCGGGGTGGGGTCTCTTCTTGATAAGTTCATTCATGACTCAGTGTGATAAGGTTTCCTGAGTCTCTTGATTATTTCATTCATGACTAAGATTGTATCTGCTGAATCCATGCAGAAAATATTAGTGATAAGCTGTACAGTCAGTGATAGAACTGAACATTCACAGTCACATTAGCATCCTTCAATCTGCTTTGTCCTTTACTCAACAACTCCAAATATGGTAACGGGATTTCCTAGGTATACACATTAAGCTTTATAAAGAAAAATTCCTATTTATATTCATAAAAATTCATATAACTCAGTGTGACATAGAATTTTTCCATCAATAGACATAACACATAGAGCATCTGCCCCACAGCCGGGAGGTTGTGGGTTCAAGCCCACTGGCTTCTATCAAAGACTATAAAATTGTACTTTCCACCTTCTGGTTTGGTGCTTAGCATAAATAGAATGAAAAATGGAAAGTTGGTTACCCAGCCACAGGGCAAAACACAAAACCAGTGTACTCCTGCTGGTCCCAAGCATGGGTAAAAGGGGAGGGCTGCTTCAGAAGGGCACTTGGTGTAAAATCCTTGCCAAATCAAATATACAGACCCATGATCCACTGTGGCGACCCTGAACAGGGAGCAGCTGAAATTGTGTGTGCATGTGTATGCAGATGATATCCAGTTATATTTATCAGTGAAACCAGAGGAAAGGAATCAGTTGGCTGAAATACACATGTATTACAGGAGCTCTATGTAAGCTTTCCTGTTCCAGTTAGGGAAATGGATACGGCTGCAACTGGTACATTTTATAGCCTGAGTCCCAATAGCTAATCACTAGTACTTTGTTAGTTGAAAGCTCAAGTCATGCCCAATGATTGGCTAAAGCCATAAAGCATACCAGTTGTCTTTTCAGTGTGCCTCCCAGGAACAGGAAAGTTACATAATGCTGTTCCAGGAAATGCAGGCCCACTCAGGCTATGGTTGAAATGACATTTCTGCCAGTCGAGGTGAAAATCTTACATAGTGTAGAATGACTCTTGTGGTCCACCCAGAGGTCTCGAGGTGTAAAGCATAATTGTCTGTTACCATTGTTGTAAGTACTCATGGTGGTATTTGCCATGCATTTGTTTGCAAGTTGACAGATAAATGAGGAAATTCTGAAGTCTTTGCCTAATTTGGAAATAAACATCAAGGCTGAACTGCCGTCTGCTTGCATTCAGTTATCACTATTACCTCACGCCAATGAGTGTAAGCTGGTCCAGTATGCATGTTTGTCTGGGGTCTTGCTTGGTTGTGCTTTTTCTTAATTTCTACTGACAACATCTCCTTTGGTTTCTTTACTGGCCCTGCAATGACATCTATTTTTAAAATACCAAATTAGATGGCTTCATGTTATAGTTAGTATTAGACTGGCATTATGTCTTATCTAAACACAGGCCAGTTGTAGTATTTTTAGTGTTCCCACATAAATAGCACAGTTACAGTACATAGCACTATGGCAGGCAATGCTCAGGCTATGGTGGAATTGATGTTTCCCTGGTCAAAGGCTTGATATACCATCAAAGTGATTTTTGAAACATTATTGTAATGTGAAAATCTTACATTCAATTCAATTCAATTCAATTCAACTTTATTTATATAGCGCCATTTCACAACAACAGTCATCTCATAGCACTATCAACTGTAGGGAGGACCCCCACAGTTGCAGAAAGACCCCAGCAATCAGGCGATCCCCTGTGAGCAAGCACTTGGCGACGGTGGAGAGGAAAAACTCCCTTTTAACAGGAAGAAACCTCCAGCAGAACCAGGCTCAGGGAGGGGCAGTCATCTGCTGCGACTGGCTGGGGGGTGAGGGGACAGAGAAAATGAAAAGAACAGACATGTAGAGAGCAAACAGCACGATGGGGACTCAATCTATGGGAGAGAACAAACAAATGTTAATGACCAGCAAAAAAAAAATATTTCATAGAGAGTGAGGAAAGGAGTGAGGCCCAGTGCATTACTGGAGGTCCCCCGGCTGACTAAACCTATTAGCAGCATAACTAAGGGAGGGTTCAGAAAACACATGATCCCTCCCTAATTGTAGGCTATATCAAAAAGGTAGGTTTTAGCCCTATTCTTAAAAACAGAGATCGAGTCTGACTCCCGAATCCAGATTGGCAGCTGATTCCACAGGAGAGGAGCTTGATAACTGAAGGCTCTGCCTCCCATTGTACTTTTGGAGATTCTAGGTATTACAAGTAAACCTGCATTTTGGGAGCGTAGTGCTCTGTTAGGATGATACGGTAGTATCAGATCTTTTAAATAAAAAGGAGCCTGATTGTTTAGAGCTTTGTAAGTAAGAAGAAGGATTTTAAACTTAATTCTAAACTCTATGGGAAGCCAATGAAGGGAGGCCAGAACCGGAGAGATATGATCTCTCTTTCTAGTACCTGTTAAAACTCTTGCTGCAGCATTTTGGATCAGCTGAAGACTTTTTAAAGATGTTTTAGGACAACCTGATAATAAAGAATTACAATAATCTAATCTCGAGCTAACAAAAGCGTGGATCAGCTTCTCAGCATCACTCTGAGACAAGATGCTCCTAATCTTGGCAATATTACGCAAATGATAGAAGGCAGTCTTAGAAACAAATTTAATATGTGAATTGAAGGACAAATCCTGATCAAAAATAACTCCAAGGTTCCTCACAGAGCTATTAAGAGAAAGAGTAACTGCATCCAAACTGAAAGTTTGATTTGGAAAGGAATTTCTAAGGTTTTTTGGACCAACAAGAATGACTTCAGTCTTATCTGAATTTAATAGCAGGAAATTACAAGTCATCCAAACTTTGATTTCCTTAAGACAGGCTTCTAACTTGGCTAATTGATTAGTATCATCTGGCTTCATTGACAGGTATAATTGTGTGTCATCTGCATAACAGTGAAAATGTATACAGTGCTTTCTAATAATGTTGCCTAACGGAAGCATATATAAACTAAAAAGAGTAGGGCCAAGCACAGATCCCTGTGGAACTCCATGACTAAGCTTTGAGCTGAGAGAAAACTCATCATTTACATGAACAAACTGGAACCTATCAGATAAATAAGATCTAAACCACTGCAACGAAGTTCCATTAAGTCCAACATAGTGTTCTAATCTATCAAGTAGAATATTATGATCAATAGTATCAAAAGCTGCACTAAGATCTAAAAGGACAAGTACAGAAACTAGTCCATTATCAGATGCAATGAGGAGGTCGTTAGTGACCTTCGCCAAGGCTGTTTCAGTGCTATGATGGATTCTAAACCCAGATTGAAACACCTCAAATAAACCATTTCCCTGCAGGTGGTCAAATAATTGCATAGCAACAACTCTTTCTAAGATTTTTGAAATGAAAGGGAGATTAGAGATTGGTCTATAGTTAGCTAAAGCTCCTGGATCTAGCGTTGGCTTTTTGAGTAAGGGTTTAATTACAGCCGTTTTAAAAGCCTGCGGTACATGGCCTAAAGTTAATGAAGAATTGATTATATGAAGAATAAAGCTACCAATAAGTGGGAAGACTTCTTTAAATAACCTGGTAGGAATAGGGTCTAAAAGACAAGTTGAAGGTTTGGATGAGGAAACTATTTTGTCTAACTCACAAAGGTCGATTGGAGTAAACTCATCAAGACAGACATCAATAGAAGGAGTTGTAGTAGTTACAGTATTTAAGTTAACTGTGGGAAGAATCTGATTGATTTTATCTCTGATGGATGAAATTTTATTATTGAAAAAGTTCATAAAGTCCTGACTAGTAAGCTCTAAGGGGATGCTAGGATTGACAGAGTCCTGACTCTTTGTCAACCTGGCTACAGTACTGAAAAGAAACCTGGGATTATTCTTGTTCTCTTCTATTAATGCAGAGTAATAACTCGTTCTAGCTTTTCTAAGAGATTTTTTATAAATTAAAAGATGATTTCTCCAAGCTAAATAGATTTCATCTAAATTAGTAGAGCGCCATTTTCTTTCTAATTGACGAGTCTTCTGTTTTAAGCTACGAGTTTCTGTGTTGAACCAAGGAGTTAAAAATCTCTGATTAGACTTTTTCTTTTTTAAGGGGGCCACCAAGTCTAGAGCCTGATGTAGAGAAGCTGAAACACTATCCACCATGTTATCAATTACAGAAGGAGCAAGCTGTCTATAGCTTATTTCCGTTGTGTTGACACATGGCATAGAGGAAACAATCTGCATAAATTTGGAAACAGCAT
Source organism: Pholidichthys leucotaenia (assembly GCA_020510985.1). Taxonomy (NCBI): domain Eukaryota; kingdom Metazoa; phylum Chordata; class Actinopteri; order Cichliformes; family Pholidichthyidae; genus Pholidichthys; species Pholidichthys leucotaenia. The sequence goes on along the minus strand of CM035840.1, from coordinate 324,721,793 downwards.
CATCTGAGAGGCATCTACTGTGATAATATTTTTCTTTAGGAGCCAAATAGTCAGAAATAGTAAAATCAAAGGTTAACAGACAATGGTCTGACAGTACAGGGTTATGAGGAGACACTACCAGATTTTCTATTTCTATGCCATATGTCAGAACAAGGTCCAATGTATGGTGGAGGTAATGAGTAGAATTTCCTACTTTCTGAGAAAACCCAATCGAGTCTAATATTGAATTAAAAGCCACATTAAGGCAGTCACTATCTACATCCACATGTATATTAAAGTCCCCTACTATAATTATTCTATCAGATTTCAGCACTAAATCAGCTAAGAAATCAGGAAATTCGGATAAAAATTCTGAATAGGTTGATGGGGGACGATAAACTATGGCAAATAAAATTGGGTTTAACCTGGAATTGCTAAAGTGCCCAATACTGAGGACCAGGCCCTCAAAGGAATTATAACATGTTTTTTGCTTTACATTAACTAGTAATTTGGAATGGTAAATTGCTGCTACTCCTCCTCCACGACCAGAACTTCTGGGATTTTGACAGTTTAAATAACCAGAGGGAGTTGATTCATTTAAACCAACATAATCCTCTTGTCCTAACCAAGTCTCTGTAAGGGAAATTAAATCAATCTGATGATCAATTAACAGATCATGGACTAACAGAGACTTGGGAGTTAGAGACCTAATATTTAATAAACCACATTTAATTTTTAAATTATGAGGAGGAACAGAGGCCAAATCATTCAATTTAGAGGCTTTATGTTTAATTTGAGTTTTACCAATATTTTGCTTTATCACTTTGGGATGCTTATACATTATATTTTTATTTACTTTGGAGGGAGCAGACAACGATTCTCTGATGGGGAAGACAGGGGCTAAGCTGAGGGGTGGCGGATGAAGAGGAGCTGCAGAGAGGCGTGTAAGACTGCGACTCTGCTTCCTGGTCCCAACTCTGAGTAGTCATGGTTTTGGAAATTTGGATAAAAAAGATGCCAGATTGTTAGATAAATGAGAAGCACCATCCAAAGTGGGATGAATGCTGTCTCGTCTCATAAGACCAGGTTTTCCCCAAAAAGAGCTCCAATTGTCAATGTAGCCCACGTCATTTTTAGGACACCACACAGACAGCCAGCGGTTCAAGGATGACGAGCGACTAAACATGTCATCACTGGTCAGATTGGGGAGGGGCCCAGAGAATACTACAGTGGCTGACATCGTTTTTGCAAAGTCACACACCGATTCTACATTAAGTTTCGTGACTTCCGACTGCCGGAGACGGATGTCATTAATGCCGGCGTGAATAACAATTGTGGAATATTTACAGTTACTTTTAGCCAGCATTTTCAAATTTGACTCGATGTCGCCTGCTCTGGCCCCAGGAATGCATGTGACTATGGCCGCTGGAGTCTCTAGGTTCACGTTTCTGACTACAGAGTCGCCAATGATCAGAGTTTTTTCCTCAGCGGGTGTGTCGCTGAGCGGGGAAAAACGATTAGAAACGTGAACAGGTTGGTGGTGAACCGGGGCTTTGCGACTAGGCTTCCTTCTCACCGTCACCCACCCAGTCTCCTCGCTGCAGAGGAGAGCCGGGGAACCGGTGACAGGGGGGCCTAAGCTAGCTAGCTCCGCTGCAGCTAATGGGCGTCCGTCAAGATTAACTGGCGCAGACGGTGTTTCAATGCAGCGGAGCTGGGATTCCAAATCAGACAACCTCGCCTCGAGCGCCTCAAAAAGACAACATTTATTACATTTACCGTTATCACTAAAAGAGGCAGAGGTGTAGCTAAACATCTGACAGAGAGAGCACACCAGAGGAGGAGAGGAAAGAGAGCTAGTAGCCATAGCTAGTGGCTCGAGAGCTGGAGAGCAAACCACACAGGCAGACAGCAAAACAGGAAGTGACGATACGTTACCACAAGGAAGTGACGATCTCGAAATCCTCCAGGGAGGATTTCGAGATCGTCCTAATCGGCCTAATGTCTGCCTAATCGGCCTAATGTCTGAGATCGGCCTAATGTCTGAGATCGGCCCCAGACATTAGGCCTAATGGCCTAATGTCTGAGATCGGCCTCATGTCTTTAAAGCGACTCTACATACGTAGAGTCGCTTTAAAGACATTAGGCCATACATCATCTGTGCTAGCTAGTGACATGAGGCTAACAGCCTCACCGGAAGGTTCCCAGTTCAAACCTAACAGAGTTCATTCTGTGTAGCATTTGTATGTCCATATACTTGCATGCATTTTCTCAAGGTACTTTGTGTGTCCAAAGACATTTAGTTCAATTGGTGATTCTAAATTGTGCATAGATGTGTCTCAGTGTTGACCCAGGAGTCTCTGCAGTTGGGGTAGAACCTAGAGGTCAAGTAAATGGACAGATGGGTGTTTTGCTTTTGGATAACGGTAAAGGATGGAGACAAAGGATAATTCAAGAGTTAAAGAGTGCATGAGAAAATGCTGTGCTCAGACTGTGGTTAGTCTTTGGTTCATAATGTTCTCCCCATAACCCAGGCAAAAAACAGTCTCAGAATTTTTCCGATGCTGCCCATAATCCTTTGCAATTTGGGGTAATTTCCTGTAATCAGATCAGGAGATGTTCTCACTCCAAAATGGCTGCACCTCAGTCCTTTTGGAGATGTTTAAATTGTAATCCCACCAACCAGCCCCCACATAAGTGCTTTCTATTACAGGGAACAGGTTAGTGACAGATCATGCAGGTTCTGAAAAAAAAAAAAAAAAAAAGCTGTGGTGTGTCCATCACATTTTAGTGGACCAATTCAAGTGCAAATTTCTTTGTGTGACAATCTTGGAAAAATTTCAAAGCCCTGTTTTATTCTCTTGTTGGCTCAGTTCACTCATGAAAAAAATTACAAAAAGCAATTCTTCATGCAGTAATCTTAATACACGCTGACAGGGCTGCATACAGATGAAGCCATCATAAGGTTGTTAAATTCCTGCAACACCTCTTATTTTTTTCATCATTACATGTGTTAAGAAATAAAGTATCGTACATGATGGGAAGCATGTGAAATTTAGGCTACAACTTGTCAAGATTTGTGTGATAATTTCAGTAAATGTTCTAAACTAAATTTATATATTTATACATGGAAACAGCTGCTAAAATGGAAAATATTTCCCATTATTATAGAACACACAAGCATTCCTTTCTATACTGCATGTTTGCTTCATTTATTTTTTGTAAAACTGTATTTTTTTTGTAATTAAAGCACAAGCACTTTCTTTTGATTGAATTCAGTTTCACCATTATAATCTGATATTATGATAGTGTAAAAAGTTGTAAAAGAATTCTTGCCCCCCCTCCAAAAAAAAGAAAGAAAAAGAACAAAAATATCTGTGTTTTTGGAACGTACTAGAATTACAAGTCCTGTTTGATATTCCTTTCAATATATGCATTCCTATTTTTGAAGGGTATTTTCATCAGAATATAAACATTTTCAAGCAAATCAGTTTGTTAGATTTATATTATTTGAACATGATAATTATGCTGTGAAAGAAAATCCAAATTTTAGAAAGACCTTGATCCAAGACAAGCCCCCATTCATTAAAAAAGTGGTTATGGTTGACAAAAAATGGCCAAATGTAAAATATGCAAAAGGTGGGGCAGGAAAAGGAAAAGAGCATAAATGTTCTAGAATGAAGGTTATATGGGTAGTTTCATGCAATTCAGCTACAAAGAGAGTGAGAGAGTTTCTCTGAAGTGCAGTAAGCTAGCTGGCCTCTGACTGTCGGTCCTGGTGACAGAAAACTGGGGAGAGAGTTATAAATGAGATCAGTAGAGATGGTTTCATTTCCCCCACTATAACTATGGGTTTATTGCTTTAGTTAGAAAAGGAATTGCTCTCAACCTTCCCATTATTTACAAGTACTACGTTAGATTTCAGCTGGGTGTAAATTAGCGGAAAGATAATGTTTAACTCTGAAAAGTAGATATAATTATTAGTGATTGATTGTTTTATAATGGCTCAAAACATAAGTGGCAATTCTTTTGACAGTTACTCACATGGGAAAATGAATGTTTCCTCTAAACTCTAAATATTTAGGGACTAGCCTTGTGGAAAGTCATGTCCTCTGTGTGTGTGTGTGTGTGTGTGTGTGTGTGTGTGTGTGTGTGTGTGTGTGTACACAGCAGGGAAAATAAGTATTGAACACGTCAACATTTTTCTCATTAAACATATTTCTGATGGAGCCATTGACCTGAGATTTTCACCAGATATCAGTAACAACCCAAGTAATCCACACATACAAAGAAATCAAGGCAACTGTGTTCGCAAAACAAGTTATATTTAATAAAGTTGAATGACACGGGGAATAAGTATTGAACACAGTTGGTGAAATTCATTTCATATTTAGTAGAAGAGCCTTTGTTGGTAATAACAGCTTCCAGATGCCTCCTGTATGGAGAAACTTGGTGCAGGCATTGCTCAGGAGTGATTTTAGCCGATTCTTCCACACAAACTGTCAAATCTTGAAGGTTCCATGCGTGTCTTCTATGAACTCTGATCTTCAGTTTGTTCCATAGATTTTCAGTTGGATTCAGGTCAAGTGACTGACTGGGCCATTCTAGCAGCTTTATTTTCCTTCTCTGGAGTCAGCTGAGAATTTCCTTGGCTGTGTGTTTGGGATCATTGTGTTGCTGAAATGTCCACCCTCGTTTCATCTTCAGAATCTTGGCAGATGGCAACAGGTTCTTATGAAGGATGTCTCTGTACATTTATCGATTCATCTTTCCTTCAGTTATATGAAGTCTGTCTGTACCATGTGCTGAAAACCACCCCCACACCATGATGGGATGTGCAGTGCCATTTCTCCTCCAAACATGTTGTGTGTTGTGACATCCAAAAAGTTCAATTTTGGTCTCATCTGACCAGACTATATTCCCCCAGTATTTTATTGGCTTATTCAAATGTTGTGCAGCAAACTTTAAATGAGCTTCAACACCCTTTTTTTTTCAGCAATGGAATCTTGCGATGTGAGCGGGCATATAACTCATGTCAGTTGAGTGCATTACTTATCGTTTTCTTTGAAACAGCAGTACCTGCTAACGTCATCTTTCTGGAGCTCTCCATCAGTGGTCTTTGGCTCTTAGATAAATCATCTGATAATTCTTCTGACTCCTCTGTCAGAAATCTTGTAGGGAGCTCCTGGTCATGGCCAGTTTATGGTAAAATGATGTTCTTTCCACTTCTGAATGATGGCTCCAACAGTGCTCACTGGAACATTCAGCAGTTCAGAAATGCACCTGTAACCAATGCCATCATTATGTTTTGCAACAATAAGGTTCCAAAAGTCTAGAGAGAGGTCTTTGCTTCTGCCCATCATGAGTTCTTTGTGGTGTGGCAATCTGATATTCACAGACCTTGTATATACAGCGGAGAAAATAAGTATTGAACATGTCAACTTTTTCTCATCAAACATATTTCTGATGGAGCCATTGACCTGAGATTTTCACAAGATATCAGTAACAACCCAACTAATCCATACATACAAAGAAATCAAGGTAACTGTGTTCACAAAACAAGCTATATGTAATAAAGCAGAATGACACAGGGAACAAGTATTGAACACATGAAGAAAAGAGGTGCAAAAAGGCATAGAAAGCCAAAAAACCAGCTGAAACAAATCAGAATTTAGGAAGCTATCCCATCCCCCATCAGTGTAAATTAATTTCAGCTGGTTGAGTGCTGGTTGATAGCCTTTAAAAAGGTCTGTGGATATTAGATTGTCACACCACAAAGAACTCATGATGGGTAGAGCAAAGAGCTCTCTAGACCTTTGGAACCTTATTGCTGCAAAACATAATGATGGTATTGGTTACAGGTGCATTTCTGAACTGCTGAATGTTCCATTGAGCACTGTTGGAGCAATCATTCAGAAGTGGAAAGAACATAATTTTACCATAAACTGGCCATGGCCAGGAGCTCCTCACAAGATTTCTGACAGAGGAGTCAGAAGAACTATCAGAAGAGTTATCCAAGAGCCAAAGACCACTCGTGGAGAGCTCCAAAAAGACCTGGAATTAGCAGGTACTGCTGTTTCAAGAAAATAATAAGTAATGCACTCAATCAACATGGGCTCTATGCCTGCTCACCTCACAAGACTCCACTGCTGAAGAAAAAGTATGTCGAAACTTCTTTAAAGTTTGCTGCACATTTTGGCAAGCCAGTAGAATACTGGGGGAATATAGTCTGGTCAGATGAGACCAAAATTTAACTTTTTGGATGCTACAGCACATAGCATGTTTGGAGGAGAAATGGCACTGCACATCAGCCCTAAAACACCATACTAACAGTGACGTTTGGAGGTGGAAGCATCATGGTGTGGGGGTGTTTTTCAGTGTATGTACTGTATGGATGACTTGGGTTGTTACTGATACCTGGTGAAAATCTCAGGGCAGTGGTTCCATCAGAAATATGTTTAATGAGAAAAATGTTGATGTGTTCAATACTTATTTTCCCCACTGTATACGGCTGTGACTGACTGTAACATTCTTACCAGCCATATACAGTATATATAAACACTAGATAGGACATGACTAGCCACAAGGCTAGTCATGTTCCATATACATTACAATAAATACAAAAACAATTGTTTGTGTGTCCTGTCATCACAATGCTGCTGGTACTGTCAGCCATTATAGAATATGGCATCTCTGTCATGAAAATGTTGCCATGCCATGTCCTATCTAGTGTTTATATATATATATATATATATATATACTGTATATTTTTTTTTCCCATTCATTCATTCATTCATCTTCTTCCGCTTAATCCTTTTCGGGTCGTGGGGGGGCTGGAGCCTATCCCAGCATCTTTGGGCGAGAGGCAGGGTACACCCTACACAACTTGCATGTTTTTTGGCATGTGGGAGGAAACCGGAGAAATCCCGGAGTAAACCCACGCAGACATGGGGAGAACATGCAAACTCCACACAGATCACTGTTGGTCGGGGGCTGGGATCGAATTCAGGATCCCCCGGCCAAGGGTGAGTTGCTGTGCTGCCGCAGTGCTAACCACTCCGCCACCGCGCTGCCCATGTATATATATATATATATATATATATATATATATTTGACTGGCCACTGGAGTGTTATCATCCTGCTGCGCAGATGTTAATATTATGATTATTTCAAATACATAAAAACTTTTTAAAGAATCATTTCATCAATATACTTTTTTTGGAAGAATATAATAACTTTAATTCTGCACCTTTCTCAACATTTTGTTGATGTATTTTTTTAAACATTTGTTTTCATGAAAATACTGCCTTGTTCACCTTTAAAGAAAATGGATTGGCATCTGCTCACTTAGTATTTATAAATGTTTTTGTGTATATTTGTGCCATGTGGGAAGCTCTGCAACAGTCTAAATTTAGGAATCTTATGTTTGTCTTCATGTGATTTAATGAGGCAAAATTTGGACATGTATCAAAGAAATGCAACACTTGAGCCAAAGAGCATGTAAGATATTCAGAGGTCATTTTGCTATTTTAGTTAGACTAAGACAGTGACGACAATAAGAGATCAGCCCAGAAAAGAAACTTTTTTTTTTCTAATGATAGGAGCAGAAATTTGTTTGTGATTTTTGTGAATCCAGTCTTCAGCCTACAATAATTTTGTTCATTAGCGACAAGGTTTTATCACGTGAGCTCATCGAAGGAATAATAAGCAACAAAGCCTTTCCTGATTTTAGCTGAAAAAAATCTTTAACTTTCAATTATGAAGAACTTCCAAATTTGTTTTCAGTCTCTGAGGTTCATTCAGAAGCTGCCCCTCTTTTTTTCACTAATGTACAGCTTTTGTAACACAAGTACAAAGGCCAGTTTGTACTCCCACAGGAAAATGCAGATGTAAGAAAGTTATGCCCCTTCTGGATTTATTTGATCTTAAGTAAGAAACATGACAGAACCCAGACACACCATGGGGTAGTTTTCTTAGGAGAACGAAAAAAGATCAAAATACCCACATCCACTGAAAATGGCCTTTCTTTGGTGGTCATTAAAAGCCTTTTTTTGCCACATGAAAAATGTTAATGGAAAGAAAATAATACAGTTCTAGTGATGCTACCAACACTTAGTTAATTGTTTTTGAAAATTGTTAAATGCTTATTGTTTTGATTTCAGCTACCCTTGTCAAGCAGAAATCAATTAATAATTTGATAACAAAATCCGATTGTCAAATGAGTTAATTAGTTATTGACCCAGAGCATCATAGTTTTTTAAAGTCAGATGCTACTAGATTCTCTGAGAAATCCTTTTCCACCAAACATGGCTATACTGGATGTTGATATTCAGTTGTCACCTTTGAGAAGGTTACTTCTTTTCTGCTTTGTGATTTCCCCTGTAGTTATCTACCTTTGTTTTTGCTTCTGCTATCCCACTTATTTTCATAATTCCATTTTCTTGCACCATCTTCCCATCGCTCACTGCTTATTTGTTTCACCTGTATATACAGTTTTCATGTTTCCTTCTGTTTCTTTGTTGTCCTTTGTTGTTGCTCTGTTTTGTGAGTGTGTTTCACTAACCTCCTCTTCACGCTGTTTTTTTTCCCTTATTTTTATATTTCTGTCTTGTGTAGTACAGTTTCTCATATATCTTCAGGACTTACGTATACTAGCATCGGACTCCAATGGCCCGCATTAATGGTTGGCACTTTTGTGACTATTAGAATTTGTTATGTTTAGGGTTGGATAGTGATTTTCTTTTCTTTTACAGTGAAATACACCATTATCTCTGGATAAAAAAATGACAGTTGGCAGTGAGACACCCATCTTGTCTCATAAAACTAGATTGTCACTAACAGCAAAAGCCTTTTTGACTGAAAGATTTCTTCTAAGCATGAGTTGTCATGTGGTCTCACTATAATATATAACAAATGGGGAATTAGTAAGGTACTTAAACGCATAATTTACCAGAGTTGCTGCTGTAAGATGCATGTTGTTACCATAACCACAGTCATTCTCTACAAATATCTATGTAGAATTCAGACTCTAAACCTAACCAGTGACTGAAATAAGCAAATAAAACGAGGTGTGTGTCACGAGGCTGAGCGCGGTGTGTCACCGTGCTCAGGCTCTTAATTTATGTTTGCGTATTTCCTGTATTTTTCCAGTATTGTGCGTTTATTTTCCTGTGTGTGGGTTTAAGATGTGTTCATAGTGACATGATTGTTTGACCCAGGAGACAGACAGTGACATGAGTAAGACCGTTTGACAATTATTTATTAAATCAAGTGTGTTATGAGTGTGGATGTGTGGGTGAGTGTGATGCTGGAATACAGCTGGAGCTGAGCGAGTCCCGCTGCGACCTGGCAACCCTGGAACACAAAAGCACAGGGGGATTAATGCAGCTCGTAGTAAGGAGATGTAACAAAGTGTGCTGCTTACTTGCAGGTTGCACTGGGAGACTCTTGCTGGCTCCGTGGCTTGGTGTGGCTAGGTGAACGTGGGGCTTGGTGCTGTGACGATGAAAAGGAGATCCGAGGAGGAGGAGGAGGAGAAGCCCCGCTGCTAGGGGGGACAGGTCCACCGCCAGGGAGGTCCACCTGTGCACAGGGGAGAATACTCTGACAAGGTGAGTTACTCTGTGGCTTACGTGACGAGGCTTGACGATGATGCATCGTGGATGCTCTGGCTAGAGGTCGAGTCCATGACGTGTTGCGTGGGGAAGTAGACAGACGACTCCGTGCTGAGCAGTCAGTGACACCGGCTTTTAAGGCCTGCTGGTTATTGGCGGCAGGTGTGTGTGCAGCCGGGGCTGATGACGGCCCAGCGGCCGCCATGACAGTACTCCCCCCTCTAGAGGTGCATCCAGGCACCTGCCCCATCCTACCTGGATGCACCCGATGGAAATCGCGGATGAGCTGTTTGTCAAGAATTAACGCGGGGCGAATCCAGGAACGATGTTCAGGACCGAATCCCTCCCAGTCCACCAAATACTGAAGACCTCGACCTCGCCGGCGGACATCCAAGATGGAAGTAACCCCCCAAGCCGGGTGGTCGTCGATCATCCTCGGGGGGGAAGGCGCTGCGGGGGGCGGGCACAGGGGGTCGGAGATGTAGGGCTTCACCTGGGAGACATGAAAAGAGGGGCAGATGCGCATGGAAGGGGGGAGAGCTAGGCGCACAGTCACTGGGTTAATGATCCAAGAAATCTCAAAAGGACAGATAAAATGCTTGGTTAACTTGCGTTTCTCGGCCGGCACACTGATATTCTTCGTGGATAGCCAAACCTGTTGACCCACCTTGTAATCCGGGGCAGGTCTCCTGTGATGGTTGGGCACCTGGGTATTGCACAGAGGGAACAGCCATCTCCTTCTCCTCCTCCGGGAACAGCGGGGGGTCATACCCCAAAGATGCCTTGAAGGGGGACACTCCTGTTGCTGAAGACACTGTGGCGTTCTGTGCGTACTCAATCCAGGGCAGGAACGTACTCCAGGATGAGGAACATGAAGAAATGATGCAGCGGAGCGCAGCCTCCAGCTCCTAATTGGCTCGCTCGCACTGGCCATTACTCTGAGGGTGATACCCCGAGGAGAGACTCGCCGTGGCCCCCAATATCGTGCAGAACACCTTCCAGACCTGGGAAACGAATTGCGGGCCTCGGTCCGAGACAATGTCTGCAGGGATGCCGTGAAGACGAACCATGTGCTGAACCAGAAGATCTGCCATCTCCCATGCCGAAAGCAACCCCCGAGGTGGCACAAAATGGGCTGCCTTGGAGAAACGATCCACTATCATCAGCACTGAGGTGAAATACCTGCACGTGCTTACCTGCACGTGCTTACCTGCACGCCACCGTGCAGGTAAGCTGCACGGTGGCGCAGTGGTTTAGCACTGTGGCAGCACAGTTTTACCCTCGGCCGGGGGATCGCGGGGATCATGAGATCGTGGGTTCGATCCCAACCCCCGACCAACAGTGAGCTGTGTGGAGTTTGCATGTTCTCCCCGTGTTGCGCGGGTTTACTCCGGGATTTCTCCGGTTTCCTCCCGCACACCAAAAACATGTAGGTTTAGGGCGCTCGCGCACGCAGCGACCAGCAGCCGGTGGCTTGTCACCAGACTGCAAACCAAGTCTACCTACGGGTACAAATAAGTAACAAAAAAAAAAAAAAAAAAAGGTCCGAGGGGGGCAGGCCTGTCACGAAGTCCAGCGCCACATGGGACCAGGGACGAGAAGGGACCGGGAGAGGATGGAGAAGGCCTGCCGGGAGGGAAGATGACGATTTCCCGGTGGCGCACTGGGCGCAGGCCCGGACGTAGTTGGTAACATCCCTCCTCAGCCCTGGCCACCAGAAGGCTCTCTGGAGCAGATCGATGGTGTGGGCGATCCCCGGGTGGCACGCCAACTTGGAGGCGTGACCCCACTGGATGACCTCACTCCTGACCGACGAGGAGACGAACAATCGGCCCGGGGGGCCCCCACCCGGGTCGGGCTTATTCTCTTGCGCCTTCCTGACTCTGTCCCGGATCTCCCACACGAGAGCGCCCACCACACAGGATGAAGGCAGGATGGTCTCTTCCTGATCACCAGACGACTCTGCCTCAAACTGCCTGGAGAGGGCGTCCGGCTTGGTGTTCTTGCTCCCTGGCCGGTAGGTGATGGTAAAATTAAACCGCCCAAAAAAAGAGAGACCAGCGAGCTTGGCAGGAGTTTAGCCACTTAGCCATCTGGAGATACTCAAGGTTCTTGTGATCTGTCCAGACGATGAACGGCTGGGCAGCCCCTTCCAGCCAGTGCCTCCACTCCTCCAGGGCGAGCTTGACAGCCAGCAACTCCCTGTCCCCAATGCCATAGTTCCTCTTGGCAGGCGTCAGCCGGTGGGAAAAGAAGGCGCACGGGCAGATCACCCCATCCACGGGAGAGCGCTGGGAAAGAACCGCCCCAACTCCAGAATCCGAGGCGTCCACCTCCACCAAGCACTGCAGGTCCGGGTCCACCTGGGTCAAAACGCGGGCAGAAGCGAACTCCTCCTTCAGCTTCCCGAACGCCGCTGCAGCCTCCTCGCTCCAACGGAAGGGGGTCTTGGGGGACGTGAGGCTGGTCAGGGGCCTGGCGATGATCCCAAACTTCGGCACAAAGCGACGGTAAAAGTTGGCAAATCCCGGAAACCCCTGCAATTGTTTCCTGGACGTGGGAGTGGGCCAATCCACCACTGCCTTGACCTTGGCAAGGTCCGGGAGCACCTGGTTATGGGCAATAATAAACCCTAAGAAGGACGTTGAGCTGGTATGGAATTCACACTTCTCGGCCTTGACGAATAGCTGGTTCTCCAGGAGGCGCTGCAGGACCCGTCGAACATGCACCTGGTGCTCCTCCAATGTGTGTGAGAAGATCAGGATGTCATCTAGATACACAAACACGAAGGAGTTCAGGAAGTCCCGGAGGACGTCGTTGATTAGACGCTGGAAGATGGCCGGAGCGCTGGTTAACCCAAACGGCATCACCAGGTATTCAAAGTGGCCGCTTGGGGTCCAGAAAGCCATCTTCCACTCATCGCCCTCCCTGATGCACACCAGCTGATAGGCGTTGCGAAGGTCCAGTTTTGTGAACCATGACACCCCATGGAGGGAGTCAAAGGCCGAGTTCATGAGGGGCAGTATATATTTGTCCTTGATGGTGATCTCATTTAGACCCCGAAAATCGATACAGGGACGTAGGGAGCCATCCTTTTTTCCCACGAAAAAGAATCCTGCCCCCACCGCCGAGGAGGATGGACGGATGATTCCGGAGCTGAGAGACTCCTTGATATACGTGTTCATGGCCTCCCGCTCTGGAGCTGACAGGCTGTATAAACGACTCGCCGGCAGCGGAGCCCCCGTCCGGAGGTTGATTGCACAGTTGTAGGGGCGGTGGAGGGGAAGGGACAGCGCCCGTGACTTGCTAAAGACCACTCCCAGGTTGTGATAGACCTCTGGTACTCTGGACAGGTCCGGGGGTGGAGACGCGGGGGGGCTCACTGAAACAGAGGGAGCACATGCTGCAGACTGAAGACAGGCGCTGAGACAAAAGGGGCTCCATGCTGTGATGTTTCCCACCTTCCAGTCAAACGAGGGGTTGTGTAGGCGCAGCCATGGGTAACCCAGGACAATTGACGAGGTGGAGATGGGCAACACCAAGAACCGGATATCCTCCCTATGGTTTCCAGAAATGATCACCGACACAGGGGCCGTATGGTGGGAAACAGTGGCGAGGGGGTCTTTGACAGCGTGGCAAGGTTGACAGGTGGGCAGGGGGGTTGACAGCTGAGGCCCAAACGGGTTGCCAGGTCTTCTGAAATGAAGCTTTGCTCAGCTCCAGAGTCAATGAGAGCGTGCGTAGAATGTTCCCCGTGTTTGTAGAACAGTCTGATTGCAATGAGACAACGGGTGAGGGGCTTTTTCTGGTCTACGTCCATGAGTCCCCCTACTGCGACCCACGGACCTCCCCTTTTTAACCGATTGCTACACTCAGCCACCCCGTGGGACCCACTACCACAGTAAAAACACAGACCCAGATCCCTTCGGTGCTGTCTCTCAGCCGCCGAAACACCTGATTGCCCTAAGCTCATCTCTTCCTGTCCCGGAAGTTCCTCTGGGGGAGGCAGAGCCGGCAGAGGTGGCTGAGAGGAGCGGGGACGTGGTTTAATCGAACAACTAGCAGCTCTACGTTCGGCTGCCTGCTCCTTCAGGCTGTTGTCAAGGCTAATGGTAAGGGAGATCAGTTCGCCTAATTTGTCTGGTTTATCCCATGCCGCTAGCTCATCCCTCAGTTCTGGGCTAAGGCTGCGGAGAAAAATACTGCATAGAGCCGAATCCCCCCACCCCACCTCCGCAGCTAATACCCGGAAGTCCACGGCGAAATTGGCTACAGATTTACTGCCCTGCTGAAGATTCAAAAGACGGTCTGTTAACACCGCGTCCCGATCAGTGTGATCAAAAACCTCCAAGAATTCTGCTACAAACTGTTGGCACGTTAAATGAGCATAGCTGGGCTTCGCCATAATCACGTAGGCCCAAGTAACCTGCCCAACCTGCCCAAAGGTTGGGCCCAACCAGGCCCAACCTGCTTGAGGGTAGGTAACGCTCTACCCTCGAGCAGGTTGGAAAAATACCCTATTCTGCTATGATCTGTGGGAAAATCGCCCGGGACACGGTGAAACACTGTCTCACACTGCAGCAGGAAGTCTCGTGCCTCCCCAAGTTTGCCGCTAAAGCAGGCAGGGGTAGGCACGTGAGTGAGGTGAGGTTGGTGGGCCTGACTAGCAGGTGAATTAGCAGGGGCTAGTGACGCCCCGGCGGCCGGGGGGAATGCCTGGCGTCCTTCCAGGCGATCCAGCCAGCTGTTAATTTTGGTTAATTGATTTAGAATAACTGTCTGTTGATGGGTAATTAGGTCTACTCGGGCACTAAGAGTGTTAAGACGGCGCGTCAGCGCACTGTCTGCTGGGTCGTCTTGACGGAGTCGTACTGACATGATTGCTTGACCCAGGAGACAGACAGTGACACGAGTAAGACCGTTTGACAATTATTTATTAAATCAAGTGTGTTATGAGTGTGGATGTGTGGGTGAGTGTGATGCTGGAATACAGCTGGAGCTGAGCGAGTCCCGCTGTGACCTGGCAACCCTGGAACACACAGGCACAGGGGGATTAATGCAGCTCGTAGTAAGGAGATGTAACAAAGTGCGCTGCTTACTTGCAGGTTACGCTGGGAGACTCTTGCTGGCTCCATGGCTTGGTGTGGCTAGGTGAGCGTGGGGCTTGGTGCTGTGACGATGAGGAGGAGATCCGAGGAGGAGAAGCCCCGCTGCTAGGGGGGACAGGTCCGCCACTAGGGAGGTTCACCTGTGCACAGGGGAGAATACTCTGACAAGGTGAGTTACTCTGTGGCTTACGTGACGAGGCTTGATGATGATGCGTCGTGGATGCTCTGGCTAGAGGTCGAGTCCGTCACGCGTTGTGTGGCGAAGTAGACAGACGACTCCGTGCTGAGCAGTCAGTGACACCGGCTTTTAAGGCCTGCTGGTTATTGGCGGCAGGTGTGTGCGCAGCCGGGGCTGATGACGGCCCAGTGGCCACCATGACACATAGTTGTCAGTTGTTTTGTTATTTAGTCATGTCATTATTATTATTTTTCTGTCAGTTTCTGTTGCGTAATGTTCATCTTTTGTTTCTCTGTGACACGAGTTCTCTGCCTCCTCTTCCAGACACTTCCACTTGGTCATCATCTCGCATTGTTTTTTTTTATTCTGTTTCAGTTCACTAGTCATCACAGCTGTGAGCCATTTTGTAATTAGGTCAACCTGCCCGCTCATGTGACCCACAACTGCTATCATTTGTGATCATTTGTTTCTGGCTCTATTTAAGGATGGTTATTTCTCTCTCTCATTGCTGGAGTCTCAAAAGAATCATTTTGCATCAGAACCCTGTCCCCGTTCTGATGTTTGTTTCCCGTGTGTATCCTGCAATTTCCTTTGCCATTCGTTCGTAAGTTTACTTTGTGCACCATTTGGGATATGTATTTGTGCACTGTTTGGACTTTGTGTTTCTTCAATAAACATCACAAACTATAGCTCAGTGTTTGGGTCTCTCCTCTCTGCCCTGAGAGGCAATTCATGACAGTGACAGTAGACTCCAGCAATGAGGGAGAGAAATAACCGTCCTTTAATAGAGCCAGAAACAAGTGATCACAAATGATAGCAGGTGTGGGTCACATGAGCGGGCAAGTTGTTCTAATTACAAGACAGCTCACAGCTGTGACGACTAGTGAACTGAAACAGAATACACAGCCAATGCGAGATGATGACCAAGTGGGAGTGTCTGGAAGAGAAGGTAGAGAACTCGTGTCACAAAGAAACAAAATATGAACACTAAGCAACAGAAACTCACAATAATAATACTAAGGACATGACTAAATAACAACAACTGACCACTATGAACATATCTTAAAACCACTCACAGGAAAATAAACTCACAATACTGAAAAAATACAGGAAATTCTCAAACATAAATTAAGAGTCTGAGCACAGTGACACAATGCGCTCAGCCTCGTGACAGCGTGGATCCAAACCGGTGAAATAGTTTGTGCTTCTCTTTGTTCCATGTTACATGTCCAGGAGTATAATCAACAAGTCCTTCAACTAGAGTCCTTGCTGTCATCATTAATGTCTTTCCTCCTGATACAATTTTTAAAAAAAAAATTGGTGTGTTTCAAAATCTGTAAAATCCACACAAAAAGTCAGGTTTGATTTGGAGTCAGCACCAAACATATTACTTCCTTACTGGTAACTGGGATTAAAGTCCAGCTGCAGACATTTGTTAAGTTTTGCTTAACTTTTGGGTTCCTAAACATATGCTTAATATTATAGTCATAGCTAAGGTGTGCCACAAATAAATAAATAAGCAGTAAAAAGGTTAGGCTACATGTCCACCCAGTGCATAAAACTGCTCTAAACCTGTTGTTGTTGGCGCTTCACAGGTGCTCTTTAAAAAAAAAAAAATCTACACTGTATTCTAGGAACCACTTGACCTATCATTCAAAGTTTGGTGTTGGGTTTTTACACATTTTGCACTGAAACTTTCTACTAACTGCACTAAACCACTTCAAACTAGTAAGAAAACACAATCATCCAAGCTTTTGCTGTTAAATATTGATCATGCTGTTCTTTTAGTCCAATCCTGGCTTGCTACAGAGGCATTAGCACTCTAAAAGTTAAAACTTTTTCAACTATCAAGCACCCTGAGCGCAGCGACAAAAAACGTCCACCGCTGACAGCATGTTTGCACTAGGCGCTGAGCGGAATAAAAGCTGGACTACATGGAAAATGAATAGAAAAGAGATGCTCAGAGAGAGGAAAAACACACTTGGTGAGCACGTAGCCTTTAGGTTAGGGGAGGGTTAGCAGCTAAACCTCTCACACATTAAAACTCTCATCCACATTAAATCTTTCTCCCCCCACCATTTCACTTCATGTAGTTATTTTCACAACCACTGGAGGTTGTGAAAATGTGGGGGTTTCCCCTACATTTGAAAGTGCTATGAGATGACTGTTGTTGTGAAATGGCGCTATATAAATAAAGTTGAATTGAATTGAATTGGAGGTCATTTTTAAGGTGTAGGTTCCTACGAGTAGTTTCCTACTGGTAAACCTGTACAGTGTCATTTGCTGTTAATGCACCAACATCAACAAGAACCTCACATAAAGGAATTAAATACGTAATATCCTGGATTAGGAATTCTGTGTTGAAGACTTCAATCTCTGAAAGGAAAATGTCTTTGACAAAATATTTCAATTTGATGCTCTGGGATTGATCTCAGCTCACCAAATCTCATTATTCTGCAAGATCAAAGTCATTATTTTAAAGGTCTGATGACACGTTTTTGACTTCCTCTAATTTTTCAACACATAATACAATATGACAAAATAGGTTGGTCTGTGCAGTTCTAAGTCAAACAGGCTTTTTTTCACGTGAATATCCGACATTTTTATGAGCGCCACGTCACCAATTGTGTCAGTGGCTGAACAACCCCCTGGCCATGCTGTAACGTCATTGGGAGAACACAGCGCTTGGCTGCCCATTGTACACACAGGATGGAAGCGGTAGAAAACATTGACGATGGTTCCAGCACATGTAGTCTGGAATTGGTTTGTGTTGTCCAATCTTCAAACGATTATAGTTCAGAAGAATGGGATGACAATGAAGAATCCGGGGTCATCAGACCGTATAGGTTTGAGCCATGCCAAGTGGGCATCATGCCTAGCGAGTCAGACTCAGAGAGTGACAGTGGAGAGGCACACATGGCCGGGGCAGCAGCAGCGACAAACACATGGCAGGGGAACACCGAGTGTTAGTCTTTTGTTACAGATATTGCAACAAATTTTTTGTTCATAAATATAATTTATTTAAATCCAATTTTTCAGTAAAATCATAGCAGTGTATTCTCTGTGGCTCAGGCATCGGGTTTATTATGTATTATCTTTTGAGTTCTTGTTTTTGTTTTGTACATGTGTTTTATGTGCCTTTTGACCCACTTTCAGGTGGGCACTGTCCAAGATTCACCGGTCCGACAATGTACCCTCTCTCTTTGACAGTCAGCTGTTCATGTTTTGTGTGCATCATCTGCCGTGTTGTCAGCCAGCCAATATTGCCAACACTATCACGACGTGTTAGCCACTCCACACAGCCGTGGTTCTGTTGCACCCCTTGAAGTGATGTCGGCCCTGGGGCGCAACCGTCGTTAACACGTCTCCTCTCCATGTTCGCTGGGCGATGTCAGCCCCGAACACCAACTATAAGTGTTTCTGTTTATTTTTTGTAAGTCTTCACCTTTTTGGGAACTGTTGTTATCATTCTTATGTTCAATACATGCGCTGTTTTGAATTCTGTGCGTAAGTTCATTCATCATGACCCTCCGTGCGCTCTTACTCAGGGCACGGAGAGGGAGGATAAAATAACGAGGATTTATGTGCAGGGTTCATCACAGCACATTTAATACAGAAAGACAGACAATTCCCAAAAAGGTGAAGATGTACAAAAAACACAAACACACTTACTGATGGCGTTTGGGGGCCGGCATCGCCCAGAGAACAAATGAGAGGAAACATGTTAGCCACAGGTGTGCCCCAGAGCCGACATTGCTTCAAGGACGCACGAGAACCACGGTGAGCATGGAGTGACTAACATGTCGTGAGAGTGCTGAAAATACTGGCAGACTAACAGCACAGATGACAATACTATGGACCAGCAGTGCGTGACTGGCAAACGGCCGCTAAGTACACGCACTGCTGGTGATGGTGTGATGAGAAGCACCTGGGCGAGGACCGGGAAACATGATCAGCGGGAGTTTGAATCAGCTGTTGATAATGATAGAGGGGATGTGGCCGGACCAGCGACCGTCAGCATGCGATCACAGAAAGTTAAGTCAACGCTGCAGGTACATCCATTAATCCTTCCCCTCCTTGTGCGCTCCTCCTGCATAAAAGCACACGAGGAGCGCACGAGGAGGCTTATGACAGTTGGAGCTGAAGTGTGTGATGTGGTCTTTCACAGCCCACTATTTATCTAAGCCTGCGACACAACCCGAAGGCATAGCCATAAAATTAAAACAAGAAACCAGAGAAACTGTGAGCTACAAAGCTGCTGTCATTCCAGTCAACAACACTGGCATCCGTTCTGTCGCTTACGTCATGGTGGTGCCGCCCTTCATTCGGTGGGCGGCACCACAGTCCAGTCAGTGCCTGCGGCTTTTTGATGATAACTAGTTTATTCTGGCGCGGTATTGATCATCGACAGTGACTTTTGGGTTTACACAACATGCTAAAAAAATGTCAAAATTGTGTCATCAGACCTTTAACATAAGATGTCTGTACATCAAAGATACGGATTTTCATCTGGCACAGTCTATTCAAACAGCTAGAACTTTAAAAAAAAAAACACTATTTTCCTCCCCCCAAACTATTCTGCCACAAACAGTCAATGAGTTAAATTTGAACATAAATGACTTTCAGAAGCTTGTCAGTTAAAATGGAAACCACTTAAATGATTTATAGACACAAAGCAGCACTGTCTCCAATACAGACAAACTACACACAGCATTTACGCCCTCTGCCATCCCTCTAATGCTTTTCGGGTTCACGCCTGTCCATGGTCATGGAGGATGGAAGATAATTGAGGCATTTAATCCCATGTCTTTTTCCTTTGCACTTTAAACAAAATCTGTAGCCTGTAAATGCCTTGAGCCTCCTAGATATTCCATGATTATACTATATGTTGAAGCCATTTCCAAGATAACACTTGTTTGTTTGCTTGTACAGGGGATTTTTTTTATTTCTGTATTTTCTAAACTCCTGTGAGTATTTATCCACAGTGAATGCCATGTTTCTGGTTGTGTTCATTTTTGTATTTGGTGGGTGTGACTTCTTTTCAAATGCTGGATTATGTACTTCATGTAACCTCAAAAGTAATCTTTGTAAGGACGTTCTCAGCACAACCTCTTACTGCCTTTCTTTTTAATTTGCAAAAAAACGGAAAAAGACCCTTAAGAGGTTTAACTTCTTAACTGCCTTCACTTGCAATTGTTCTCTAAAGCAGCTGCTGTCTAAATCCCACTCTGTCACACATTTTCATAAATATATTAAAGACCATCTTATCTTTACTTAGCAAGAACTGGTGTGGACCCTTCCTATGGGGAATTAAAGTGGTATAAATGTGTTGCATAAAGCAGGATTTTGACAACAGCTGCCATATTCCTGCATTATTTTCCATGTCAATCCTGCTCTGTATTCAGTCTCTTTTAATTTATTCATGTATGTTTGCAGCTTACAGCATGAATGTGTATATAACTAAAAAAAAAACTGTCCCACAATGCTGTCAAAATGAGACAAAACAGCTTTTATAAAAAGAAAAAGAAAAACACTCAGTATTTATTTTGGCAGAACAAAATGGGTATTTTCATGTATTAAAAAAAACATTAAAGGCTTCTCTTTCCGGGAGCTGAATTGTGTATGAATTTGTTTCTGTTGCTATGTGACAGTTCTGATAAAGGCTAATTAAAGAGATGTTGATAATCCTGGTGCTGATTTTCTTTGGGAATTTGAAAACAGCGTAGATATTGGTCTGACAGCTCATCAAAACATCTAATATTAAAGTCGTCCCTTAAGCCTGAGAAGCTGAGCTGTCCGTTTTCCTCAGGCTCCTCCTTTTTGGTACCTGAATTCACAGTAAAGTCCATCCATCTTCTTCCGCTTAATCCTTTTCGGGTCACGGGGGGAGCTGGAGCCTATCCCAGCATCTTTGGGCGAGAGGCAGGGTACACCCTGGACAGATCGCCAGTCCATCGCAGGGCCAACACAGAGAGACAGACAACCATTCACTCTCACAGTCATACCCAAGGACAATTTAGAATCCCCAGTTTGATGCCAATTAACCTAACTTGCATGTTTTTGGCATGTGGGAGGAAACCGGAGAAATCCCGGAGTAAACCCACACAGACACGGGGAGAACATGCAAACTCCACACAGATCACTGTTGGTCGGGTGCTGGGATCGAACCCAGGATCCCCCGGCCAAGGGTGAGTTGCCGTGCTGCCGCAGTGCTAACCACTCTGCCACCGTGCTGCCCCACAGTAAAGTCACTATCGAGAAATTAAGTTAGCAGCACTTGAAGAAAATCAACAATGAAGCTCATAATAATACAAAACATAATAATGGTGTCAAAGGATTAAGAATTTTAATCGGGATTAATCTCCAATCCCAGTTTATTCACAATCGTGAGTGTGTGTGTGAGTGAGATTTTGATTTTTTAAAAGGTCTTTAATAAACACATTTTTTCATCATTCAGTACAATTACTATACCATACCATAATTACAAAGAATTATTCCCCCCAAAAATGCCCGAACAAAAGCTGCCCATCACGGACGAAACAAAGGACATCCTCAAGGGACCAGAGGATCCTAAAACCTTCCACATCCCCATTCCCCATAAAAAACTCAAAATTCAGCCTGATTCTGGCTTTAAGTAGCTTCACAAATAAAATTTTGACATCAACATCGTTCTCAACATTCTCAAGTTTTCTTCTCCGGCTTACATAGATGGCCAACTTTGCCTGCCCTAAAACAAAGTTCAGTAGTTGACACTTCTGTTTAAAACAATGATTGTACATAAAACCACAAATGAAAACCTGCTTGGAGAAAACTTCCTTAAAGCTGTGAAAAAGTTCTGTGAGTAGTTCAAAGAGACCATTTAAGATGCTGACATTCAGCAAAACAATGAAAAACTGTCTCTCTAGAGGAACAGAAAACACACTGATCACTGACACTGCTGTTAATCACAGAGACAAAAGCATTGACAGCTATAATGCCATGCAGGACCCTCCACTGTAAATCACCATGCCTCTTAGGAAGAGGGGCTTTATAAAGAGCCTTCCAGGCAGGCCGATGCCCTTTTTCCAGTCTAAAGTAGGCTCTCCATGGAGTGTCCACTCTGTCCTTGTTGAGTGCCATCACCACAAGTCTGCAGAGTGCCCTACCACTGGCTCCTCCAAGGTCCACACCAGTGGGAGCAGAGAATGCCAGTAAGGAGCTAGGAGAAACGCTCAAAGTCCATATAAAGTGTGAGGGAGGGAAAAGGGTCCGTGCTTTCTGGCTGCAGCGTGCCTTTGCTAAAGTCCATGAGTAGGGAGTGCTCAAGTCCATGAAGCTCCTGTCTCCAGTGTGCAAGAAGACCACCGATGAAACGATTTGATCTAAAACTGAGATGTGCTGCTAAAGCTGAGGCGTTGTTGAGGCCAGGACCAGCCAGTTCTACCACTTGCTTCAATTCAATTTCAATTCAACTTTATTTATATAGCGCCATTTCACAACAACAGTCATCTCATAGCACTTTCAACTGTAGGGGAAACCCCCACAATTGCAGAAAGACCCCAGCAATCATGCAATCCCCTATGAGCAAGCGCTTGGCAACGGTGGAGAGGGAAAACTCCCTTTTAACAGGAAGAAGCCTCCAGCAGAACCAGGCTCAGGGAGGGGCAGTCATCTGCTGCAGCTGGCTGGGGGGTGAGGGTATAGAGAAGATGAAAAGAACAGACACGTAGAGAGCAAACAGCACAATGGGGACTCAATCTATGGGAGAGAACAAACAGATGTTAATGACCAGCAAAACAAAAAAAAATTTAATTGAGAGTGAAGAAAGGAGTAAAGCCCAGTGCAATTACTGGAGGTCCCCCGGCTGTCTAAACCTAGTAGCAGCATAACTAAGGGAGGGTTCAGAAACACATGATCCCTCCCTAATTGTAAGCTATATCAGAAAGGAAGGTGTTAACCCTATTCTTAAAAACAGAGATAGAGTCCAACTCCCAAATCCAGATTGGCAGCTGGTTCCCCAAGAGAGGAGCTTGATAACTGAAGGCTCTGCCCCCCATTGTACTTTTGGAGATTCTAGGTATTACAAGTAATCCAGCATTTTGGGAGCGTAGTGCTCTGTTAGAATAATATGGTAATATCCATCCATCCATCCATCCATTCATCTTCTACCGCTTTTCCGGAGGTCCGGGTCGTGGAGGCAGCAGTTCAAGCAGAGAAGCCCAGACTTCTCTCTCCCCAGCCACCTGCTCCAGCTCTTCAGAGAGGATACCAAGGCATTCCTGGGTCTGCCCCGGGGTCTCCTCCCAGTAGGACGTGCCCGAAACACCTCAAGTGGGAGGCGTCCAGGAGGCATCCTAATCAGATGCCCATACCACCTCAACTGACTCCTTTCAATGTGGAGGAATAATATGATGGTAATATCAGATCTTTTAAATAAAAAGGAGCCTGATTGTTTAGAGCTTTGTAAGTAAGAAGAAGGATTTTAAACTTAATTCTAAACTCTATGGGAAGCCAATGAAGGGAGGCCAGAACCGGATAGATATGATCTCGCTTTCTAGTACCTGTTAAAACTTTTGCTGCAGCATTTTGGATCAACTGAAGACTTCTTAGAGATGTTTTAGGACAACCTGATAATAAAGAGTTACAATAATCTAACCTAGAGCTAACAAAAGTGTGAATCAGTTTCTCAGCATCACTCTGAGACAAGACGCTTCTAATCTTGGCAATATTGCTCAAATGATAGAAGGCAATCTTAGAAACAAATTTAATATGTGAATTGAAAAACAGATCTTGATCAAAAATAACTCCAAGGTTCCTCACAGAGCTATTAAGAGAAAGAGTAACCACATCCAAACTAAAAGTTTGATTTGGAAAGGTATTTCTAAGGGTTTTTTGGACCAACAAGAATGACTTCAGTCTTATCTGAATTTAATAGCAGGAAATTACAAGTCATCCAAGCTTTGATTTCCTTAAGACAGGCTTCTAACTTGGCTAATTGATTACTATCATCTGGCTTCATTGACAGGTATAATTGTGTGTCATCTGCATAAAAATGAAAATGTATACAGTGCTTCCTAATAATGTTGTCTAACGGAAGCATATACGTATAAACTAAAAAGAGTAGGGCCTAGCACAGATCCCTGTGGAACTCCATGACTGAGCTTTGAGTTCAAAGAAAACTTATTATTGACATGAACAAACTGGAACCTATCAGATAAATAAGATCTAAACCACTGCAACAAAGTTCCATTAAGTCCAACATAGTGTTCTAATCTGTCAAGTAGAATATTATGATAAATAGTATCAAAAGCTGCACTAAGGTCTAAAAGGACAAGTACAGAAACAAGTCCATTATCAGATGCAATCAGGAGGTCATGAGTGACCTTCACTAAGGCTGTTTCAGTACTATGATGGATTCTAAACCCAGATTGAAACTCTTCAAATAAACCATTTCCCTGTAAGTGGTCAAATAATTGCGTAGCAACAACTCTTTCTAAGATTTTTGAAATGAAAGGGAGATTAGAGAGTGGTCTATAGTTAGCTAAAACTTCTGGATCCAGCGTTGGCTTCTTGAGTAAGGGTTTAATTACAGCCATTTTAAAAGCCTGCAGTACATGGCCTAAAGTTAAAGAAGAATTGATTGTTTGAAGAATAAAGCTACCAATAAATGGGAAGACTTCTTTAACCACTTGCACTCCGTTGTTCCGCGGGCGGGCAAGTCTCTGCGTCCTAAGGCGCACGAGGGCGCACGAGAGCGCGCTCGTGCGCCCTCGTGCGCATGACGCATGATAAGGATATTGATGGTTGTGGTGTAGGTGGTGTGCCCTCCAAGCGCCACTGAAAAAAAAATCTGCAAACACAGCCGCGAACAGATTAGTTCATCTGATTGACCTCTCATTCGACTAATAAGAGCCTTGAATTGGGTTTCTGAAACCTTGACGAACAAATGAATGAAAACCTAGGAAGGAGGACCGCCTCCCAACGCTTTGAATGCAGTGAGCCAATTGAAGCAGAGAAGTTCGTGAGCTGTTTTTTTTTAAGGCTGGGTGAAGACTGACTGCTGGAGCGGATCAAAAAAGGACACAGGAAGAGCTCCACAGACCCAGCAGCATGGAGACCATCCACAAATGCAACCTGTGTGACAGGGAGTGCCATTCGTGGATCGGCATGTTCGGCCCCAGGCGGTGCTTATTTTGTATTGGTTCCAGCAGAGTAGACGTTATGATTTCTTCCATGGTCATCATAGACCGACGGAGGCTGACGACGAAGGCTGAGTGACACACACGCCTTCGCCAGTCTTTTTTTAATTACTACTGTTATTTGTTTTGAAAAATCGTTCGCCAAAAACCGCAATCATGGAAGCACAAAACCACAATAATGGAATTATGTTTTGATCGAGTCGCGAGACCAGAACCAGAGCGGACCAGCGTCGCGTTCGTCTGACAATGAGGAGACAAGTTCGCCCAGACTCCGCTGTGAAGAGGTAAGGTGTTATAAGCTAAATTATTCTCTATCCCTGAAAATTGTAATCCAAAATGACTTTTGACCGATCAGTAAATTACAGCTGTGCGGTTCACGAAGTCTGAAGTTCGTGCGCCGCGGTACAAGGGGTTGCTTGCAGTGTACAGGCTGTGAACGCCCCCTCACCCCCGCTATTCTTCTGCAGCGAGGGGGGGGGGAGCCGCGGTGACTGCACTGCTGTCCTACATCACCACATAAGGCTAATCCGTTGTGTAGCGATGGCTAAAGTCCATCCTCCCTAGCGAGCGGGGGGGGGGGGGACAACCCCACACACACACACACACAGTAGCGGGGGGGGGAGCCGCTGTGACAGCGTTGCTGTGGAAACATGCAACGAGTGTAATCTGTCATGTAGCGAGGGCCGAACTCTGTCATTGATAGCGGGGGGGGGACCCCCCCCCCCGCTCGCTAGGGAGGATGGGACAGAGTTCGGCCCTCGCTACTGGACATTTTTTTAGCTGATTATAATATTACATTTTGACACAAAGATCCATGGAAAGGATGCCATATTTTAACGTTTTTTGTTTTTTTTTTAACATGTAACATTATAATCGGCTAAAAAAAAACGTTAAAATACAATGTCCTTTCCAAGGACCTTTGTGTCACTTCCGGTCCCCAGATCCGGTACACAGTTCCGGTACACAGATGACTTGGCGGCCATATTGCCACTGCATCTAGTTGGGTCTCTTTTTCGCAGCACTTTTTCATTCCTTTGCTGTTAACCATGATTAATCGCATAATAAAGATATAATTTTAAAAAAAAATCTTTACATTAAACAGGATGCCTTAATTATAATACAATAATGCATTAATTATAATTACAATAATGCATTAATTGCATTATCATGCAATTAAGGAAATAACTTCGACACCACAAAAAAAATCATTTAAAGTTATACATATGTAATACATATGTAAATGTAGTGAATTGAAGGAAGGCATATCAAACACTATCTAAACTTGATACTGTCTAAAAATCTTTTCCAAATTATCAAATTATTGTCAGAACCTCCTGCACAAACAACAGATGCTGTTAGGCTAAACTGGGTCATCTGCCATTGCTCTTAATTAGTCAAAAAAAGAATTTGGCTTTGTGTGATCCAGGTATATCTCGTCTCAAAAAGATGTGAAAATTGTGCATTGTTTAGTGTATTGGATAAGATCTAAATTTAGCCTAAAAACAGATTCTGAACATAATTTTTCATCCGAACATCCAAAATTTGTTTACAGCATCACATACAGTACTAATAAACCCCTAGAAAAATAGGAGTTTGCCCAACCAGTTTACATGTGTTTTGTGGACTTGGAGAAGGCATTCGACCGTGTCCCTAGTGGTTTTTTGTGGGGGGTGCTTCGGGAGTATGGGGTATCGGGCTTGTTGTTACGAGCTATTTGGTCTCTGTACGACTGCTGTGAGAGTTTGGTTCGTATTGCCAACACTTGGTCCAACTCATTCCCAGTGAGAGTTGACTCCGCCAGGGCTGCCCTTTGTCACCGATCATGTTCATAATTTTTATGGACAGAATTTCTAGGCACAGCCAGGGAACGGAGGGTGTCATGCTTGGTGACCACAGGAGCTCATCTCTGTTGTTTGCAGATGATGTTGTCCTGCTGGCTTCTTCCAGCAATGACCTGCAGGTCTTACTGGGACGGTTTTCTGCTGAGTATGAAGCAGTTAGGATGAGAATCCGTACCTCTAAGTCCAAGTCCACAATCCTCAGCTGGAAAAAGGTGGATTGTCTCCTCCGAGTTGGGGACAAGCTCCTGCCCCAAGTGGAGGAGTTTAAGTATCTTGGGGTCTTATTCACGAGTGAGGAGAGAATGGAGTGAGAGATTGACAGACGGATCGGAGCAGCATCTGCAGTGATGCGGACGTTGTACCGGTCCGTTGTGGTGAAGAGGGAGCTAAGCTCTAATGCAAAGCTGTCGATTTACCAGTCAATCTACGTTCCTACCCTCACCTATGGTCATGAGCTTTGGGTAATGACCGAAAGAATGAGATCGCAGATACAAGTGGCTAAAATGAGCTTTCTTCGTAGGATTGCTGGACTCAACGTCAGAGTTAGGGTGAGGAGCTCAGTCATCCGGGAGAGGCTCATAGTAGAACTGCTGCTCTTCCACATTGAAAGAAACCAGCTTAGGTGGTATGGACATCTGATCAGGATGCCTCCTGGACGCCTCCCAATTGAGGTGTTTTGGGCATGTCCCACTGAGAGGAGACCTCGGGGCAGACCCAGGACTTCCTGGAGAGACTATGTATACATCTTGGTATCCTCTCTGAAGACCTGGAGCAGGTGGCTGGGGAGAGGGAAGTCTGGGCTTCTCTGCTTGAACTGCTACCTCCACGACCCGGACCTCCGGAAAAGCGGTAGAAGAAGGATGGATGGAACATTTCAGAGTTTGCTTTAATTATTTAAAAGAATAAACCAAAGTTAATCACTACTCCATTAATTTCTTTTGCAGATACATTCGCCTTACCCTGGACCTGCAATACCTCAAGGATCATGTTTAACTAAAAAGAAACTAGGAAATAGTCTTTTTCTACAAAACAAAAAACTCTGAGGAGACCAAGCAGTGGTGACCACACAAGTACAGTCCCACACCTGGCAGGTAAAGGGAGATTTTATACTGGAAGAACTCATCAGATATCAGCTACAGGTGGTCCAGAATCAGGTGGATGGACAACTCTCCTAATGGTGCCTTCAGACCAAACATGAAGTGACTTTTTCATGTGGCGTGATTACATATAAACTCGATGCAACAACATGAATAGACGTAAAATCATGTCTGAGTGAGTTAGTCACCGTAATTAATCAGCATTGATATTCTGCTGTCACTGGAGTGAGTAGCAACAATGGACAGTAAACTAGTTTTAAAATGAGACTGCCACTCATCTGCAAACATACAGTATGGATGGGAACTCTGCAGCTCTTGTTCCCTTACTCCTGCCCGATGTGCTAATGAGGGCTAGCAGGCTTGTACTCTAAACGAACATTGTTATCCATGTGCAGTGTCAAAGAGAGGAGGAGACATTTTCCCAGCCATGTGCCCCACCGGATACCAATGTAAACCTAAATATGACTGCATTTTTGGGACTTCCACAGCAGGTAGAATGCAGGTGGAGAAGTTATGAAGCCCTGCCCCTCTGTAACTCGCTCAGATGCAAATTTGGGTCTATTCACATCTTTGCATTGACTTTACAAGCAATCACCCTGTGTGAAAATTTTGCACTTTCACATTTGGCCATATTATTTTTGTTATTTACCTTCAGTCACTCTTGTTCCTGAAGAACTACTTCAACACAGTGACATGAATGAACATAGCAAGAGCTGTTTTTTCCTCAAACCCACTGAAGCTAAAATGTTAAGAAAAAGTTGAGAAGTAATTAAATTTGATAGCATTCAATCCTGTTGGGATCTGTATCAAAAATGCAGAAATAAAGCTGGCAAGTTCCTCTCAAACTAAAGCCAAAACACAATAATAAAAGATGCAATAAAATGTCATTTCCAAGGCTTTAAATGATTAAAAACTTCCCACTGGAATGTTTTGAATGGTTTGATGTTCTTTATGACTGCTAAATAAAGATAAGCAACATTATCCCATGAGTTTTAAAATATGCAAATGCACTTTGTCCCAATTCTAGATTCATTTCTGGTCCCCAGTCATGTAAAGAAAGGCAAGATCACAGCAGACCAAGCTGCACGTCTATGATATGTAAATTAGCTTCACATTCTAATTGTATTTACACACATTCCCCTAGACTCTCACTGTGACACTGACCAAACTGTGGGCGTAAGCATTCTTTCAGATCTCAGCAAGCATGGACACTAGCACAATTAGTGGTCCTATTCCCTCTGCAGTAACACAAATCTGCATATTTATTTATTCCACTGATTCAAACAATGAATGGCTTTTGTCTTATTGGAATTAGCTTAAAACAAATAATTGTGTCTGGAAGTATGTCCACACATAAATTTGAATGGTTTAATTAAGAAGATCTCACCCTGATCTGGGTCAATAAACATTATTTTAGTTTTTCCATTTTTTAAAATTTAGTTAATACCATTTTGAATCTCCGTGTGACGTCCCCGCCTCTTTTGGCTGTTGGGCAGGTCGTTTTCTTCTCTTCTACTTGTTTTGAATCACAGGTGCTCAGTGGGTGTAGTTGAGCAGCTGGGTATTGGGAACACCCGGGCCCAGTTCCCAATATACAGTATATTGTCATTGTACAGTTGTACAGTTCATTGTACTGTGCAACTGCACAATGACAGTAAAGCCTATTCTGTTCTATAAAAGGCTCTTCCACTTGCCCTCTAGAAGATCTAGAGAGATCCAGAGAGGGAATGGGGTAACACCTGAGCCATGTTCCACAGCATTGGTTAAGTTTCTTTTTCTTTTCTCACCAGACACTACAGTAACACCCATGCCAACATTCCAGACACTACTGCCTTACTGATGTCCATTCACATTATTTTTCTTTACAGGTATTTTAAGTTGACCAGTGCAATTGGCACTTCAGTTTGAGTTATTTGAATAAAGTTTATGTTGTGCACTCTAACCCATGGTGCCCTCCCATTATTTGTCATGGCTTTGAGCCAGTCATAGGATCTGTAAAAGCTAAACCAGCATTATTATCCATATGTGTTGCCTGTCTGCATTAGTCTGACATTACACTAAAAGGGAAAAAAAAATCCTTTTCTTTAAGGTTTGTGTCTTATTCAAATGGGAAAATGGGGAAAACAAGTGGGAGGCCAGGACTTTCTAAGTCTGTTAATGTCCTTATTATACTTTGGAAGACAGTAAACTCCTGAGTAAGGCAGGAGAATGATCTAATTCAAAGTCGTTCAGTTCAAAGCGGGAGAAAAAGGCTGGAAAGGATAGCTACTTACCTTCAAATTCCAATGTGTAAATGGTCATTAAACCTCCACCATCACCTGAAGACCTCGGGGAATGAAAATAAGAACAGTCACATGGCAATAGCTCAGAAAAAAGTGCTTGACTCACCAGGAGAGATCCATGTTTCAGTCACACAGGGGATCAAATCCCAAAGAGAAGGAGAAATCCTTTAGGATAAGTTTTATTTGTTATAGATCTGGTGTTC
Source organism: Pholidichthys leucotaenia (assembly GCA_020510985.1). NCBI lineage: Eukaryota > Metazoa > Chordata > Actinopteri > Cichliformes > Pholidichthyidae > Pholidichthys > Pholidichthys leucotaenia. The sequence goes on along the minus strand of CM035840.1, from coordinate 324,691,313 downwards.
ACCAGACCCATCCTGATGGGTGCCGGGCTTGGAGCAGCAGTAGCACATTCCGCAGATTTGCATTTCACCAGCACAGGTGTAATGGACAGGGGCACAGGGTTTGGATCACCTGATCTGAGCTGACAACAGGCACCAGCCAGGAGTCAGCAGAGTCCAAGCAAAGAGGAGAAGAACCAATCCTGATCAGTTTCACAAGCCGCCTAACCCTGGTGTCCGCAACGCTTTCTCCGGAGAGATGGGGCAGGAGCTCGGTACCAGTAAGCTGGTATTCCAGATTGGAGCAGAGGCAAAGAACCTTGTCTTTTATGGTCAGACTGCATGAGGAAGCCAGCAGACACACTGCAAAATTTGGCTTTTGGAATAAACTCCCTGTAAGTTGAAATCAACTCAATTTGAGTGTACAGTACATGCATGACCATCAAATAGACTCCAGAGCGGAGTATTTTTTTGAGTTGATCTTTTACCCCTTTTATCCCATGCCAGTCGAAGACCAAAAGGGTCAAAGAGCCTTTTGAGCAAAGACCAAAGGGGAATTATGTTATGGGGCAGTTCGCCCATCCATCCATCTGTCCGTCCGTCCGTCCAGCAGTCCATCTGTCTCACTTTTGTGAAATCAACTCCTACAGTTTTGTTCCAATTATTTTTAAACTTGGTACCAGGGTTTGACATACACTGTTGATGCGCATATTACAATTTGACTCTGATAAGATGACCTTGATGTCAAAGGTCAGCGGTCAGATTTTCCCTAAATCTTGTAAATGCAATAACTACTGAAAGAAATGATGTGGCTTTTCAAATCAATACAGTAGTTGTATCTAAGACACATCTTGGAAGACTTACACCCTGACCTGACTATGGGTTTGGGGTCAAAAGGTCCAAGTTAACATTCCATTTGCACTATGGTAAATGATAAATTTACTATTACTATATAAAACAAGTAAAGCTAGGGCCACCAAACCTGGTATACAGGATCACCTTGGGATCCTGATCTCTGACTATGGGTTTGGGGTCAGAAGGTCAAAGGTCAAGGCTGGCACTTCTATGCTGTCTTACTATAGAACGTGTAAAGATCTCTAGAGTCACCAAATTTGCTACACAGGTTCACCTCGGGATCCTGCCCTACAACTGTGGGTTGTATACTTTGTTGTACGTTCATGGGCGATGGGTTTATCATAACTTGTTTATCATAACTTGCTTCTGCCACAGTAATTATATTGAAAAGCTGAAAACTGCTCTCTGTCAGTAAATATTGGGATCTTCAAAAAAGGAGGTGGGGGATATTGCACTCGCCTCAAACTGCTCTTGTTCAGAGTTAAAATTAAGCTCCACTGGTATTAAAATACTAACCCTATACAAAGTAAAATATAACTCAAACAGAGTTAAAAGTAAAATGAACTCTTCAACAGTGTTAACAATGAGCACTTAGAACAGGGCTGGGCAACTGGCGGCCTGTGGGCTGCATGCACCCCACCCCCTCATCCACTGTGGCCCGCCAGTACATTTCCAAAATACACTTATTTATATCATGTTTGGAACAGCATTCTTTAATGCAATCATAGAGTCCTCCAGCAGAGGGAGCTCTAACTGAAACCTAAGTACCGCTCTCTGCAAGTGAGAGCAAGAGAGGGAGCCACTAGCAGGAGCAGCAGTGTGCACTGGGGTGTTGTCAGGTATGTTTTGCCTGATCAGACTGTATTAATAGGCTGTAAACAGCACTAAATGTACAAAGTAGGCTGCTTTTAAACAAGAATAAATTGTACAGCTGAGGAGCAGTAGCATTTATTTTTGTTTGGCAGGTGAAGCCCATGCCAGCAATAAAAGTTCCGAGACTGGTCGTTGTAATCTGCTGATTTTTTTTTTTTTTTTTTTTTAATTTATACCAGTGGCTCTTAAACTTCTTTTAATTTCCCCATTTTGGGTAGCCAGATATTACCAAGCCCACACAGCTATTTCTCTGCCCATCCACACCCATAATGAATCCATGAGCAAGCAAAGGCTTGTCATATTGCTTTTTCTTCTTGACTTCTTTTAATTATCATCTGGAATTTCTCTTTGCTCATCCTTTTGATGGAGAGAGTTTTAAAAATTAGGTCATGATATAATTTTATCCATCCATCCATCTTCTACTGCAGGGCTATTCAATTACAAAATCAGTTGGGCCACAATTTGAAATCAAGACATGTAACTGGGCCGCACATGTTCAGCGATCTGCTGAATATGACAAGTTTCAAACCAACACAGATCAATATGACAAAAAGTATGCACTTTTTATTCATTGGCTTGGTTTTAAATGTCCACTTGGCACATGACAAAGGTACATCAAAAGTGCATAAAAACACTAACTGCTGGGGTTGAGCAGAACTTGAAGTAGTAGAAATATTTTTCCTCTTGAACAACTAAATAGAATGAAAAAAAAAAAATATTGCACATTCACTATTGTGTTTTGTGGTTTGTTTAGTTTTAAATCACCACGTGTGGGTAGGAACCTCAGGGTACACACTGGACAAATCGCCAGTCCATTGTAGGGCAGCTATAATTTTATCAGTAATTTTAATTCTAATATGATTAAACACTGAGTACGCTTTTATTTTCATTTTCAGTTTTAATTGTGAAACTTTTAACTTTGCAAGAAATAATACCCTCCCCCCCCCCCCACCCCAACGGTAGGTTTAAGTGTAAATCTGGCCCTCGGGAAGTGAGTAAAAAATTTTGTGGCCCTCACTACCAAACATTAACTTTATTACAGATTACTTTTATTCAGCATGTCCACATATTCATTTTAAAATTTCTATAACACATATGCAAGTGCTGTCTTCAAGCAGTGTAACATGCAACAGCAAAACAATTATATTAACAGATATAAGCATCATGTCTACTGCTTTTATTGTAAAGCACATTGCACAGAATCCAGTGTTTGAAAAGTGCTATAAAAAATAAAGTTTGACTGAGCAAACATTGTGACAAAAGGAGTATATCTTCAACCACTTAATCCTTTTCGGGTCGCTTGGAGGCTGGAGTCTATCCCAGCATCTTTTGGGTGAGAGGAAGGGGACACCCAGTCCATCACAGTTGCATACAGTATTCTCAAAGCATAACTGCACACTACAGTGGATCAAGTCTTTTTGACAATAAAACAGAACATCAACCACTCTGGAGTGCAAGATTAAGCAATATGAAAATTTTTGACTTTTCTCCCAATAAGTTACAGAAAAGCAGTTCACCACCATGTAACTGGCTTTCTACAATCCACTTCCTCTTCCCGATGGCCTTCCCAGTTCAAGATGGAGCACTTAAACCTGGAGGGATGGAGCCCTGGGCTGGTAGCATACCAGTTTCTGGGCTACTTCTCCCTTCTTAACTCCCCAAAGGGGCCATTATTCCTTCAAGAAGACAAGAGGAGAGAGAACAAGACAGTTATTATTATTATTAGCTAGTTAGCCAACTGTAGACCAATCTCTAATCTCCCTTTCATTTCAAAAATCTTAGAGTTGTTGCTACGCATTTATTTGACCACCTGCAGGGAAATGGTTTACTTGAAGAGTTTCAATCTGGGTTAAGCATCCATCATAGTACTGAAACTGCCTTAGTGAAGGTTACTAATGACCTCCTGATCACATCTGATAATGGACTTGTTTCTGTACTTGTCCTTTTAGACCTTAGTGCAGCTTTTGATACTATTGATCATAATATTCTACTTGATAGATTAGAACACTATGTTGGACTTAATGGAACTTTGTTGCAGTGGTTTAGGTCATGCGGTGACCCTCGCGGATCACCATAAGACGCCAAGAGTCCACCGGTGAGTTTTGCAATGATGGTAATTTATTAACAAAACAAGACAAGACGCAAGGCTATGAGCCGCTAAGGGCAAAAACACACACTAAGCGATACAAGGGCTCGTAGGGCTAACCCCAGCCACTACGAGCTAAACTACGACAAGACAAGAAAGAACACGAACCTGACATGAAGGTCTAACGAGGCCTCACGAGGATTGTTTGACGATACTCCTGCAACCTAACTGCCATTAGCGTCCGCCTAATAAGGGCGAGCCCTAACGAGCAGTAATGACAGTCAGCTGGCCAACCTTGACAGCCGGGAGCCCCACCGAGCACCTTCACAATAAGAGCCCGGTTAAGCCAGAATATAACCCACAGCTGTCAAAGCCGGCAGTGAATATACATAGCCCGAGTGCGGACAGGACCAGCGCTCGGGTTGTAACAGTACCCTCCCTCCGAGGGCGGGCTTCCAGAACGACCATAGACCACCCTGCCCCCACCCCCACCCCCACCCCCTCCAGGGTGGGCGGATGGGGGTAGGTCTGGAGGGAGAAAAAGACCAAACACAGAATCAGTACAGGAAAAAGACAAAATCCAGACCAGACAAGGCAAAAAAAACTAAACAGTACAATGACAAAAAATACCAAATATTCAAATCAGATAAAATACACATGGAGGAAAATAAGGCAACTGTAGGACAACACAAATTGCCAAGGATCCCCAAATAACAGTTACAGAAAACACAGGACAGCAAGAGAAAATTAAATCCTTGCCCACATGTTTCACAAGAAAATGGCCACCCACCTGTGTGAATTCTCATGTGAACTTTCAAATAACCAAATACAGAAAAACAGAGCAATTACTGGCTCATACCCAACTACCCACAAAACAAACTAGGGCAACTGCAAGACATAACAAATAACCACAGACACCCAAATGACCATAACACAAAGCACACAGGATAGCAAGGGAAAAAAAAAAAAAAAAAAAAACCAGAACAGTCACTGGGACACATCATCACCAGAAAATGACCACTACCCCCCGACAGTTTATGCCGACAGGCGGAGACCAGGCACCATAGGAACAGTTCAGGTGGTCTCCCCACGTCCAACGGCCGGCGGGTGGTCATGGGAGGCGGAACATGACCAGGCGGCTCACCACAGTCCAACGCCCAGCACGTCCGCTCCTCTGGTGGCAGAACCAGGTCGCCCAACGAAACACATAACACGTCGGGTGGCCGACCCGGGGAGCCGAACTGGCGAAGCAGTCCCTCAGGCAGCCGACCCGTGTCCCTCAGCCACCAGTCCCGGGGAAAAACAGACCGCGGTGGCCTCCCTGACGAGGACAAAACTCGGGAGAGCCGGGGCGAGCGAACAGGAACCCCCACGGCCCCCGGCGATAATGCGCAGGGGCGGTGACTCAGTAGAGGGGAAAGAAGGATGAGCACGTAATCCGTCCGACGGCAAAAGGTCTGCAGCTCCTCCCCCGTCCACGGACCACACCGGCGCTACACCTCCGCTGGACCCCGATTGGGTCCCAGCTGCACCCACGTCGGGCCCCGATTGGGCCAGAACCGCACCTGCGGTGGACCCCGATTGAGCCAGAACCGCACCCACATCGGACCCCGATTGGGTCGGTGCAGCTCCGCTGACGATCTCCACCCCCGAACCTGGGACCTCCAACCCAGTGACTCCGACTGGTTCCATGCCGGCAACACTGCAACGAGGCTCACAAACAACAAGAAAACCGGGATCAGAATCACCGGTAGCAACAGAACCGAGTGAGAAGAGCTCGGGCGCAGCAGGCGGCTGCTCCTCACTCGCCTCCCGGAGAGGCAGGAAAAAATGCTCCAAAACAGGGGACAGAGACACAAGAGGGAGCACTTGCCTGCACTCGGGTTCTGTTGCCACCCAGGACTTCGACGATCCAGGTTCAGGGCGGCAACTCTCATCAGAAGGCTCCAACTCAGCTGCGTCGGGCTCCGCAGCTGGCAAGATGTCGTCTGCAGCCTGAGGTTCCTCCCGCGCTGCTGTCCACGCCGATGACCTGTATGGCGTGGGGGCAGGGGACACTCGACCCACTGGTTCGGACCGCTCCGGCGAGGAGACCCGGGGACACTTCGTCGGCTCAGGCTCCGGACCGCAGTCCGCTCTTCTCCTCCGTCCACGACATGGTTGCAGGGCTGGATCCAGGCTTTCCAGCACTGCAGGCCCCCTCTTCATCCGACGACGCTGGCCTGGCATCGTGGACTGCTCAACGGGGGGACACAGAGGCAGCAGGTTTAATCATTATCTCTACAGCAGGTGGAGGGAGCTCGGGGGGCTGCGACAAGGAGTTAGACAAGGCAGGTTACAATTATGATGTAATAAATTAACATGCACTTGCCTTTCTCCCAGAGAAGAGACGGTTCCTGCTGTAGGGGACGTTGTTTCTCCTTCTCTCCACTGGATGGTGGCAGAGGGCCCCCTGGAAGGACGAGGTGGAGCCGCTCTCAGAGGTTCGCTGACGGGCTTCGCCGGCAGCGGGTCCAGCCGGGGATTCTGCTGAGGACTGCCTGGGCTGCGGCGCCGACGTCGTCGTCGGCCCCCAGATGGCACGAACTCCTGGACCAGGTCAAGGGCAGGAGCGGGACCCCAGCACGGGGAGCGAGGATGCCTCCTCCGCTGCTTCCTGCCATAGTTCTCCTCCAACATACGGAGTATCTCGCGCTGTGCGGCAATGTCAGCCCTCCTCGCGCCGACTTCAGGGTGGTCAGCGTAGCGGGGAGAAAGATGATTAAGCACATCCTCAGCGCAGTCCAGGTACCAGCGTACCTTGCTGTCATAGTCGAGGAGGGAAGCAGAGATGAGCGTTTCATCCACGTATTCTAGGACGTCCGCCAGCTCGTGGCTCGGACTCCGAGCACGGCCCCTCCGCGACGGCATTCCTCCAGCACACCGTACCCAGACAGAAGAAGAACAAACGTCCAAAAAGCAAAAACTCAGTGAAAAAGGCGTCTCGGTGTGGTGTCTCCGTTTAGACGTCTGGCAGGAGTATACTGTCATGCGGTGACCCTCGCGGATCAACATAAGACACCAAGAGTCCACTGGTGAGTTTTGCAATGATGGTAATTTATTAACAAAACAAGACAAGACACAAGGCTATGAGCCGCTAAGGGCAAAAACACACACTAAGCAATACAAGGGCTCGTAGGGCTAACCCCAGCCACTACGAGCTAAACTACGACAAGAAAGAACACGAACCTGACATGAAGGTCTAACGAGGCCTCAAGAGGATTGTTTGATGATACTCCTGCAATCTAACTGCCGTTAGTGTCCGCCTAATAAGGGCGAGCCCTAATGAGCAGTAATGACAGTCAGCTGGCCAACCTCGAAAGCCGGGAGCCCCACCGAGCGCCTTCACAATAAGAGCCCGGTGAAGCCAGAATATAACCCACAGCTGTCAAAGCCGGCAGCGAATATACATAGCCCGAGTGCGGACAGGACCAGTGCTCGGGTCGTAACAGTTTAGATCTTATTATCTGATAGGTTCCAGTTTGTTCATGTCAATGAGTTTTCTTTCAACTCAAAGCTCTGTCATGGAGTTCCACAGGGATCTGTGCTAGGCCCTACTCTTTTTAGGTTATATATGCTTACGTTAGGCAACATTATTATAAAGCACTGTATTCATTTTCATTGTTATGCAGATGACACACAATTATACCTGTCAATGAAGCTAGATGATAGTAATCAGTTAGTCAAGTTAGAAGCCTGTCTTAAGGAAATCAAAGCTTGGATGACTTGTAATTTCCTGCTATTAAATTCAGATAAGACTGAAGTCATTCTTGTTGGTCCAAAACCCTTAGAAATACCTGTTACTCTCTCTTAATAGCTCTGTGAGGAACCTTGGAGTTATTTTTGATCAAGATCTGTTTTTCAATTCACATATTAAATTCGTTTCTAAGACTGCCTTCTATCATTTACATAATATTGCCAAGATTAGGAGCATCTTGTCTCAGAGTGATGCTGAGAAACTGATTCACGCTTTTGTTAGCTCTAGATTAGATTATTGTAACTCTTTATTATCAGGTTGTCCTAAAACATCTTTAATAAGTCTTCAGCTGATCCAAATTGCTGCAGCAAGAGTTTTAACAGGTACTAGAAAGTGAGATCATATCTCTCCGGTTCTGGCCTCCCTTCATTGGCTTCCCATAGAGTTTAGAATTAAGTTTAAAATCATTCTCCTTACTTACAAAGCTCTAAACAATCAGGCCCCTTTTTATTTAAAAGATCTGATACTACCCTATTATCCTAACAGAGCACTACGCTCCCAAAATGTTGGATTACTTGTAATACCTAGAATCTCCAAAAGTACAATGGGAGGCAGAACCTTCAGTTATCAAGCTCCTCTCCTGTGGAACCAGCTGCCAATCTGGATTCGGGAGTCTGACTTCTATCTCTGTTTTTAAGAATAGGGTTAAAACCTTCCTTTTTGATATAGCCTACAATTAGGGAGGGATTATGTGTCTCTGAACCCTATCTTAGTTATGCTGCCAATAGGTTTAGACAGCCGGGGGACCTCCAATAATGCACTGGGCTTCACTCCTTTTTTCACTTTCAATTAAATATTTTTTTTTTTTTTTTGCTGGTCATTAACATCTGTTTGTTCTCTCCCATAGATTGAGTCCCCATCATGCTGTTTGCTCTCTACATGCCTTGTCTTTTAATCTTCTCTATCCCCTCACCCCCCAGCCAGTCGCAGCAGATGACTGCTCCTCCCTGAGCCTGGTTCTGCTGGAGGCTTCTTCCTGTTAAAAGGGAGTTTTTCCTCTCCACCATCACCAAGCGCTTGCTCACAGGGGATCGCCTGATTGCTGGGGGTTTTCTGCAACGCTGGGGGTTTCCCTACAGTTGAAAGTGCTACGAGATGACTGTTGTGAAATGGCGCTATATAAATAAAGTTGAATTGAATTTTTATTTTAAACAGGCCAAAAGGGCTGTTCCAGGAGGTACAAATGCACAAGTCAGAAGACAACATACCAATATCAGATTTTAGTTCCCACCTGTATGCAGTACCACTCCCCCACAAAAGGTGTGCACTAAGTACAGGAGCGCCTAGTACTCAGACAAAGAAGACGACTGTCAGTCAAAAGAAAAAAAGAGAAACAATACAGAATTAATGGCAAATTGCATCGTGCTGTTAAACTGTTAAACAATTTCTGCCTGAAGGAGAAGGCAAAAATATATCACATAGCCCCAAGCAGATAAGGATAGTGCATATCATGTGCTGTTAAGCTGTTAAGCAGTTTCTGCCTGAAGAGAAGGTAAAAATATATTGCATACCTTTAAGCAGATAAGGATAGTACATACCACATGCCGTTAAACTGTTAAACAGTTCCACCTGAAGAAGAAGGCAGGAAGAAATGAGAAACAAAGTAATTGAGATCTATCAGTCAGGAAAAGGTTATAAAGCCATTTCTAAACCTTTGGGACTCCAGTGAACCACAGTGAGAGCCATTATCCACAAATGGCGAAAACATGGAACAGTGGAGAACCTTCCCAGGAGTGGTTGGCCGACTAAAATTACCCCCAAAGTGCAGCGACAGCTGATCCAAGAGGACACAAAAGACCCTACAACAACATCTAAGGAACTGCAGGCCTCACCTGCCTCAGTTAAGGTCAGTGTTCATGACTCCACCATAAGAAAGAAACTGGGCAAAAATGGCCTGCATGGCAGAGTTCCAAGACGAAAACCACTGCTGAGCAAAATGAACATACAGTAAATGCTAGTCTCAGTTTTGCCAGAAAACTTCTTGATGATCCCAAAGACTTTTGAGAAAATACTCTGTGGACCAACAAGACAAAAGCTGAGCTTTTTGGAAGGTGTGTGTCCCATTACATACGGTGTAAGAGTAACATAGCATTTCAGAAAAGGAACATCATACCAACAGTAAAATATGGTGGTGGTAGTGTGATGGTGGTTCCAAGGTTGTCATAGCCAGGAACGGCACTGGGGTTAAGCTCCCAGTGCTCATAAAATGCTCCTTATGGCGTGCGTCTCGGAAAGCCTCTGGCAACTAAGTCCAACTCCTAGCCTGCCCGTGTGGTTTAGTCTCTAAGCCCGGCGGAACTGCTTTTACTAATAGGAGAAGGGGCGAGGGCGGATCTCTGGCGCCTTAAAACCAGATGCTTCAGGTAGATGGTGGCTCGTCAACCTGGGAAGGTAGCATCTAGGGGAAGGTAAACCCTGATTTCAAACCTCTGCTGCCTTGCGGCATACCCGGTCACTGGAAAGGCTTCGGGAGTCAACCCTGAGGAAAAATCCGGAGTCGGAGCCCCGAAGACAGTTCTATGTTGTGCTCAACATCGTTCTGGCAGCTCCTGCAACGGCGCTGGTGCCAAATTGTAGCAGCCCTGCTGTTCCTTTGGATTCATCAGTGACGTGGAGAGGGGGGACATGCTGCATGGGCAACATCTTGTCCTCCATATCTTCCTGCCCAGGCTTGAATCCTACCAACGCCCAACGCTGGAAGGTAGAACACCGGATCACTGGAGAGGACACTCCAGCTTCGCCTTTGGCGTAGACAAAACACGGGGAATGACAGTTACCGGTTATAAGCCACTGCTCAATTGGCGTAGAGCGTGGCGCCAGGGGTTGTTCCCGATGGTGGGAGGGATCATCAGATCTCACTGGACAGCTACCGCCCGCCTCAAGCTGGGCAGCCCCCAGCCAATAAGGTGTTGTCCCGCCACAGCTTGCTTTCCTCATTGGGTGCATGGGGATAAGGAGAAATCCAAACAGCAGGCTGAGAACCTTCGCACCAGGCAAGACAATAAAACAAAAGAGACCAACTCTAAAACTGGGAACTTGGAACGTCCGCACTATGATGACAGGACTCGCTGCTAACCTCAAGGACATCAACGACACCAGGAAGACTGCCATCATCAATAATGAGCTGAAGAGACTGGGAGTGGATATCGCCAGTCTCCAGGAAACACGGTTAGCTGATGCAGGCACACAGAGAGAAGGACTACACATTCTACTGGCAGGGAAAAGGCAGTGACGAACACAGGGAACACGGAGTGGGCTTCGCAGTGAAGAACACTTTGCTGAAGATGGTGGAACCGAGCAGCACTGGCTCTGCACGACTCCTCACCCTCCGCCTGAACACCACTCAAGGCCCAGTCACCCTCGTCAGTGTGTATGCCCCAACACAGACAGCCACACCAGAGGCAAAAGACGAGTTCTACGAGAATCTCGCAACAACTGTCAGGATCATCCCCAACTCTGAACAACTCATTCTCCTTGGAGACTTCAATGCCAGAGTGGATGCTGACCACGACTCCTGGCCCTCCTGTCTTGGACCTTTTGGCGTGGGCAGAATGAACGACAACGGACAGCGGCTGCTCGAGTTCTGCACATATCACGATCTGTGCATCACAAACTCGTTCTTCAAGACCAAGCCCCAACACAAGGTTTCCTGGCAACATCCGCGCTCAAAGCACTGGCACCAGCTAGACTTGATCCTGACCAGGCGCACCTCACTGAAGAACGTGCTAATCACCCGTTCGTTCCAGAGTGCAGATTGCGACACAGACCATTCATTGGTGTGTTGCAAGGTCAAGCTGCAGCTGAAGAAATTCCATTGTGCTAGACAACCTGGAAAGGCACGGATTGACACCAGCAAGATGGCCCAACCAGAACTTGTTGAGCAGTTTGCCTCCACCTTTGAGAAGGAACTTGGTGTACCACAAGGAGGAGAATCTGCAAAGCAGAAGTGGGAAGAGCTGCGAAACACCATCTACCGCACAGCCTTGGCTACCTTTGGGAGGAAGACCTCGAAGTCACAGGACTGGTTTGATGCCAAGTTGACCGAGATGACCCCCGTCATTGAAGCCAAGCGCTTAGCACTTGCTGAGTACAAGAAGTACCCAAACGAGAAGAATCTCCAGATTCTCAGGGCTGCGAGAAGCAAAATTCAGCAGACTGCTCAGCGCTGTGCCAACGAGTACTGGACTCAGCTCAGCCAAGACATTCAAACCGCTGCCATAACAGGGAACATCCGTGGTATGTACGATGGCATCAAGAAAGCACTTGGTCTGGCTCAGAGCAAGACGGCCCCCCTCAAATCTTCCACTGGGGAGATGATCACAGAGAAGAACAAGCAGATGGAGAGATGGGTGGAACACTACTCCGACCTCTACTCTAGACAGAACACCGTGACACCGTCAGCCCTTGATGCCATCGACTGCCTGCCATCCATGGACGAACTTGACGCCGAGCCAACCATCGACAAACTCAGTAAGGCCATTGATAGCTTGGCCGCTGGCAAGGCACCCAGCAACAACGGCATACCCCCTGACCTGATCAAGTACTGCAAGACCGCCCTACTGCTGCCATTGCATGACGTCCTCTGCCAGTGCTGGAAGGAAAGTGCCGTACCACAGGACATGAGGGACGCCAAGATCATCACCCTCTACAAAAACAAAGGGGAGAGAAGCGACTGCAACAACTACAGGGGCATTTCCCTCCTCAGCGTTGTTGGCAAAGTCTACGCACGAGTTGTTCTCGTTCGTCTACAGAAGCTTGCCGAACATGTCTACCCCGAGTCTCAGTGTGGCTTCCGTGCTGAGCGATCGACGGTAGACATGATATTCTCCATCCGCCAACTCCAGGAGAAATGCAGAGAACAGAACATGCCTCTGTACGTCGCCTTCATCGACCTCACCAAAGCGTTCGATCTGGTCAGCAGAGAGGGCCTTTTCAAGATCCTGCCAAAGATAGGATGCCCACCAAAGTTGCAAAGCCTCATCGAATCGTTCCACACCAACATGCAGGGGATAGTGCAGCATGATGGCAACGTCTCAGAGCCATTCAACATACGCAGTGGAGTGAAACAGGGCTGTGTACTTGCGCCAACCCTCTTTGGGATTTTCTTTGCTATGCTCCTGAGGCATGCCTTCAGCACAGCAACAGAGGGAATCTACCTGCACACAAGATCTGACGGCAGGCTTTTCAACCTCGCCCGCCTGAAAGCCAGAACCAAAGTACGCGAGGCTCTAATCAGAGACATGCTGTTCGCAGACGACGCTGCAGTCGCAACCCACACACAGCAGGAGCTTCAGACCCTGATGGACCGCTTCTCCCAGGCATGCAAGGACTTCGGGCTTACCATCAGCCTGAAGAAGACTAACGTCTTGGCGCAAGGCACGGAAGCACCACCAACCATCACCATTGATGACTACAAGCTGGAGGTCGTGAATCAGTTCATGTACCTGGGGTCCACGATCCGCAACAACCTCTCCCTTGATACAGAGATCAACAAGAGGATTGGAAAATCAGCCTTCACACTCGCTCGCCTCACCACATGAGTGTGGGAGAATCCCAAACTCTCTGTCAAGACGAAGATGGCAGTGTACAACGCCTGCGTCATCAGCACACTGCTCTATGGGAGTGAGACGTGGACAACATACGCCCGGCAGGAAAAGAGACTGAACTCCTTCCACTTGCGCTGCATTCGCCACATCCTGGACATATCCTGGCAGGACAAAGTGCCCAACACAGAAGTTCTGTCCCGCGCCGGCCTTCCCTCCATGTTCACTCTACTCAGGCAGCGCAGGCTCCGCTGGCTAGGCCACGTTCACCGTATGGAGGATGGCAGAATCCCCAAAGACGTCCTCTTTGGAGAACTGGCAGGAGAGACGTTGGCTGCCCACAGCTGCGCTTTAGAGACGTCTGCAAGAGAGACATGAAGGCCCTGGATATCAACACAGAGCGCTGAGAGGACCTTGCAACGGACCGCTCCAAATGGAGAGGCACCCTGACCAGACAGCTCAAGGCGGGTGAAGAGAGACTGAATGCTGCAGCAGATGAAAAAAGGACCCTCAGGAAGAACCGCCACAGACCCAGCAGCACGGAGACCACCCACAAGTGTGACCTGTGTGACAGGGACTGTCATTCGCGCATCGGCCTGTTCAGCCACAGGCGGTGCTGTTCCAGCAGAGTAGACGTTTAGGATTCTCTTCCATGGTCAAAGACCAACGGAGGCCGACGAGAGTGTGATGGTCTGGGGCTATTTTGCTGCTTCAGGACCTGGAAGACTTGCTGTGGTAAATGGAACGATGAATTCTGCTGTCTACCAAAGAATTCTGAAGGAGAATGTTCAGCCATCTGCTCATGACCTCAAGCTGAAGTGCATTTGGGTTCTGCAGCAGGACAATGATCCAAAACACACTAGCAAATCCACCTCTGAATGGCTTAAGAAAAACAAAATGAAGAATTTGGAGTGGCCAAGTCAAAGTCCTGACCTGAATCCAATTGAGATGCTGTGGCATGACCTTAAAAAAGCAGTTCATGCTCAAAAACCCTCCATTGTGGCTGAATTACAATTCTGCAAAGATGAGTGGGCCAAAATTCCTCCACAGCGCTGTAAGACTCATTGCCAGTTATCGCAAACACTTGATTGCAATTGTTGCTGCTCAGGATGGCCCAACCCGTTGTTAGGTTTAGGGGCAATCACTTTTTTCGCACAGGGCTATGTAGGTTTGGATTTTTTTCCCTTAATAGCAATAATAGTTAATAATATTAATAATAATTCCCTGAACACCTTCATTTAAAAACTGCAGTTTGTGTTTACTTTTGTTATCTTTGTCTAATATTTAAATTTGTTTGATGATCTGAAACATTAAGTGTGACATACAAAGAAATGAGAAATCAGGAATGGGGCAAACACTTTTTCCACACCATTGTATCTTTCACAGTGTGTTAGCAACAATACTCCAAAACTAATGGACAGACTTTGATGCAATTTTCACCGGAGTATATGTGAGACAGTATGGTGGTATGTGTGACAGTACAATAGTGTATGTAAGAGTACTATAGTGTGTGTGAGAGAGTATAGTAGTGCATGTGTAAGACAATGATGGTACATGTGTAAGCAAGTATGAATTATGTCTCAAAGGGCCTCTCATAGCTCTAGGCCTACAAACAAACCCATTACATTTTGGAGATGATCCATGAGGGACGGAAGGAGCCTCAGTGAAGGTCTGTGTTCTGAGTGTTTTCATGCTTTCCTATGTTTTTGGCATTAATTTTCCACAGTTCTCATAAATTTATTATATTTTTCTTTATAAATTTTTCAGTCATCTTCTTCCGCTTAATCCTTTTCGGGTCACGGGGGGCTGGAGCCTATCCCAGCATCTTTGGGCGAGAGGCAGAGTACACCCTGGACAGATCGCCAGTCCATCGCAGGGCCAACACAGAGAGACAGACAACCATTCACTTTCACAGTCATACCTAAGGACAATTTAGAATCCCCAATTTTGATGCCAATTAACCTAACTTGCATGGTTTTTTTTTTGGCATGTGGGAGGAAACCGGAGAAATCCCGGAGTAAATCCATGCAGACACGGGGAGAACATGCAAACTCCACACAGATCACTGTTGGTCGGGGGCTGGGATCGAACCCAGAATCCCCAGGCCAAGGGTGAGTTGCTGTGCTGCCGCAGTGCTAACCACTCCGCCACTGCCCCTTTTATAAATTTATTACATTCTAATGGTAAAATGGCAACTTTTTTTTTTTTTAAAAAAAAAAAAAAAAAAAAAAAAAAAAAAAAAAAAAAAAAACACATTTTGCATAATTCTTACATTTTTATCATAAATGGATTGTCACCTTATCGTGGTGGGTGGTTTGCGTGCAGGAGGATCACTAGGGCACTAAGGCCAATTTGTCCAGGGCAATTTGCCTCTGGTAGGTCACCCAAGATAAACTGGTTCTGGGTGAAGGGCCAGACAAAGAACGATCCAACAGACTCTCATGATGAATGTTAGAACAAGGATTCAGTGTATCCCGCCTGGTATGGGGTTACCGGGGCCCCACTCTGGAGCCAGGCCTGGGAGAGGGGCTTGATGGCTAGCGCCTGGTGGCCGGGTTTTTGCCCATGGGACCCGGCCGGGCTCAACACGAAGGAGTTACACGGGTCTGCCCTCCACTGGGCTCACCACCTGCAGGAGGGACCATGGGGGTCCGGTGCTATGTGGATCAGGTGGTGGTTGAAGGCAGAGACTTTGGCGGTCTGATCCCAGGTTTCCTAAACTGGCTTTTGGGATGTGGAATATCATCTCTCTGGCGGGTAAGGAGCCTGAGCTGGTGTATGAGGTTGAGAGCTCCTGGCTAGATATAGTCGGCCTCACCTCAACACAGCTCTGGTTCTGGAACCAGTCTCCTGGAGAGGGGCTGGAGCTTGGCCTACCCTGGAGTTGCCCTGGGTGAGAGGCGACGAGTAGGGGTGGGTATTCTTGTATCCTCCCACATTGCTGCCTCTATATTGGAGTTTCCCCCGGTGGATGAAAGGGTCATTTCCCTGCGCCTTCGGGTTGGGAAATGGGTCCTGCCTATCATTTGTGCTTATGCACCAAGTGATGGTTCAGAGTACCCACACTTTTTGGAGTCTCTGACTGGGGTGCTGGAGGGTGCTCCTCTTGGAGACTCCATTGTCCTACTGAGGGACTTCAATGTGTGTGTGGGCAATGACAGTGAAACCTGGAGGGGGATGATTGGGAGGAACGGACTGCCTGATCTGAACCCAAGTGGCGTTCAATTATTGGACTTCTTTGCTACCCACAGTTTGTCCATAACAAACACCATGTCCAAGCATAAGGGTGTCTATATGTGTACCTGGCACCAGAACACCCTAGGTCGCAGGTCAATGATCGATTTTGATATCGTGCCATCAGACCTCCAACCGTATGTCTTGGACACTCGGATAAAGAGGTATAGAGCTGTCAACTGATCACCACCTGGTGGTGAGTTGGGTCCGATGGCAGGGGAGGATGCCATTCAGACCTGGTAGACCCAAACGTACGTACACGAGGGTGTACTGGGAACATCTGGCTGAGGCCCCTGTCCGGGAGATCTTCAACTCCCACCTCCGGAAGAACTTTGACCACATTCCGAGGGAGTCTGGGGACATGGAGTCTGAACGGGCCATGTTCTCCACCTCCATTGTTGAAGCGGCTGCCCAGAGATGTGGCCGCAAGGTCGTCGGTGCATTTCGTGGTGGCAACCCTCAAACCAAGTGGTGGATGCCAGTTGTGAGGGGGGCCATTAAGCTGAAGAAGGAGTTCTATCAAGCTTGGTTGGCTTGTGGGACTCCCGAAGCAGATAAGGTGTACCGGCAGGCCAAGCGGAGTGCAGCTCGGGTGGTTGTTGAAGAAAAAACTCGGGTGTGGGAGGAGTTCAGTGAGGCCATGGAACAAGACTTTCGGTCGGCCTCGAAGAGATTTTGGCAAACTTTCCAGCAGATCAGGAGCGAGAAGCAGCTCCCTGTCCACACTGTATGGTGCGGATGGGGCACTGCTGACTTCAACTGGGGATATCATCAGGCAGTGGAAGGAATACTTCGAGGATCTCCTCAATCCCACTGACATGCCTTCCACAGAGGAAGCAGGGCTTGTGGATGAGTGAGATGACTCACCCATCACAGGGGCTGAGGTTGCCAAGGTGGTTAAAAAACTCCTTGGTGGCCGGGCCCCGGGGGAGGACGAGATTCACCTTGAGTACCTCAAGGTTGTGGATGTTGCAGGGCTGTCATGGTTGACATGCCTCTGCAACATTGCATGAAGGTCGGGGACAGTGCCTTTTGCATGGTAAACCGGAGTGGTGGTTCCTCTCTTCAAGAAAGGGGAATGGCGGGTGTGCTCCGACTTTAGAGGGCTCACACTCAGCCTCCCTGGGAAGGTCTATGCCAAGGTACTGGAGAAGACAGTCCGGCCGTTGGTTGAACCTCAGATTCAGGAGGAGCAATGTGGTTTTCGTCCTGGCCGTGGCACACTGGACCAACTCTTTACCCTCAAGAATCCTCGAGGGTTCGTGGGAGTTTGCCCAACCAGTTTACATGCGTTTTGTGGACTTTGAGAAGGCATTCGACCGTGTCCCTTGTGGTTTTTTTGTGGGGGATGCTTCGGGAGTATGGGGTATCGGTCTTGCTGTTATGAATTATCCGATCTCTATACAACCATTGTGAGAGTTTGGTTTGTATTGCCAACACTCAGGCTGACTCATTCCCAGTGACAGTTGGACTCCGCCAGGGCTGCCCTTTGTCACTGATAATGTTCATAATTTTTATCGACAGGATTTCTAGGTGCAACCAGGGAACAGAGGGTGTCATGCTTGGTGACCACGGGATCTCATCTCTGTTGTTTGCAGATGATGTTGTCCTGTTGGCTTTATCCAGCAGTGACGTGCAGGTCTGACTGAGACAGTTTGCTGCTGAGTGTAAAGCAGCTGGGATGAGAATCAGCATCTCCAAGTCCGAGTCCATGGTCCTCAGCCGGAAAAAGGTGGATTGTCCTCTCCGGGTTGGAGACAAGCTCCTGCTCCAAGTGGAGGAGTTCAAGTATCTTGGGGTCCTATTCACAAGTGAGGGGAGAATGAAGCGAGAGATTGACAGATGGATCGGAGCAGCATCTGCAGTGATGCCAACATTGTACCGGTCCGTTGTGGTGAAGAGGGAGCTAAGCTCTCAGGCAAAGCTGTCGATTTACCAGTCAATCTACGTTCCTACCCTCACCTATGGTCACAAGCTTTGGGTAATGCCCGAAAGACTGAGACTGCGGATACAAGTGGCTGAAATGAGCTTTCTTCATAGGATTGCTGGACTCACCCTTAGAGATAGAGTGAGGAGCTCAGTCATCTGGGAGAGGCTCATAGTAGAACCGCTGCTCTTCCACATTGAAAGGAGCCAGTTGAGGTGGTTTGGGCATCTGATCAGGATTCCTCCTGGACGCCTCCCACTTGAGGTGTTTCGGGCATGTCCCACTGGGAGGAGACCCTGGGGCAGACCCAGAACTCACTGTATGCTAAAGCTATTGCTACACCGGAAGTGCTCAGCTCAGATGCTAACTCTGGCTCTATGGAGCCCAATATTCTCCAAGCCTTGGCTAAGGTAACGGATGACCTCACAAGCATAACTGAAGATAAGATTTCTACTGTTCTGGATGTTATTAAAGAGCAGTCTTCACAGCTATTAGCACTGAGTGCACGAGTGGAGAAGGCCAAAAAGTGAATTACAGCAGTGGACAGTGGCGACATCGTCTGAAGCTAAAATCACACTCCTCGAAAAGCAAGTGCAAGATTTGCTACAGCATATTAAGATAAGATAAGATAAGCCTTTATTAGTCCCACAACGGGGAAATTCCAGGATTGCAACAGCACAGGGATAGCAACACTCAGAGCAACAATCAGAAGGCAAGAAAAAAAACAAGCAAGCAAGAGCAGCTAATATACATATGTACATATTACTATAAAATATATATATAGACACACACACACACACACACACACACACACACACACACACAGTGCAGAGCATTGTAGCTGGATGGAATAAATATATGAATATATGAACACAGTGCAGAGCATTGTAGCTAGATGGAATAAATATGTAAATATATAAACACCCACAGTACGGAGCATTGCAGCTAGGTGGAATAAATATGCAAGTATATAAACACACACAGTGCGGAGCAATGTAGCTAGATGGAATAATATGTAGATATATAAAAACACAGTGCGGAGCATTGTAGCTAGATGGAATAAATATATAGATATATAAATATAAACACACCCAGTGCTGAGCATTGTAGCTAGATGGAATAAATATATAAATATAAACACACCCAGTGCAGAGCATTGTAGCTAGATGGAATAAATATGTAAATATATAAACACACACAGTGCAGAGCATTGTTGCTAGGTGGGATGAAACAGCATAACCGTCTATTTAGTTATCCTACATGGTATGATTATGTGCCCATACATATTCTCACCCTCCATAGCGACCGGTATGTTCCTAGTTGTATGCCGGAGAGGACCATTGTGTAAGTCTATTGCATCTTTTGTATTCAAAAAAAAACTACTAGTTTGTTACGTCTTTTTGCTATCTCTGCGAGCAGCCCTGCTTAGGTTGTACAGTCTGACAGCCGTTGGTAGGAAGGACCTACGAAACCTCTCGGTTGTGCACCTGGGATGATGTAGTCTGCTGCTAAATGAGCTCCTCAGTGCATCCAGTATGTCCTGCATAGGGTGGAACTCGGACTCCAGCAGAGATGACAGTTTAGCCACCGTCCTTCTCTCTCCTATCTCCTCCATCGGATCAAGGCGTTGCCCCAGGACAGAGCTAGCTTTCTTAATCAGTTTGTTCAGTCTCTTCCTATCGGCTGCACTAATGCCACTGCCCCAGCAGACCACTCCAAAAGTGATGGCTGATGCCACCACCGTGTCATAGAATGACTTCAGCAGCGCCCCTTGTACACCAAAAGACCTGAGTCTCCTCAGCAGGAACAGCCTGCGCTGTCCCTTCTTGTAGAGTGCGTCAGTATTGTGTGACCAGTCTAGTTTATTGTTCAGATGAATACCCAGGTACTTGTAGGATGTCACCATCTCGATGTCTGTTCCCTGTATATTAACTGGTGCTGTGAGGGGCTGCCCATGCCTGCGGCAGTCCACCACCAGCTCCTTAGTTTTCCTCGTGTTGATCTGGAGGCAGTTCCGATGGCACCAGTCCACAAAGTCCTGGATAAGCCCTCTGTACTCAGCTTCATCTCCGCTGGAGATGAGACCAACGATCGCAGAGTCATCAGAGAACTTCTGTAGATGGCAATGTGTTGTGTTGTGTGAGAAGTCCGCAGTATAAAGAGTGAACAGGAAGGGAGCCAGCACCGTTCCCTGGGGGGCCCCCGTGCTACTGATGATCGTGTCGGAAACACAGTCCCGGGTTCTCACAAACTGAGGCCGGTTCGTGAGGTAGTCCAGGATCCATGATGACAGGTGCTGGTCCACCCCTGCGCGCAGCAGCTTGTCCTTCAGGATCATCGGTTGGATGGTGTTGAAAGCACTGGAGAAGTCAAAGAACATGATCCTCACCATATTCCCGGGCTTCTCCAGGTGGGACAGAGAACGGTGAAGGAGGAAGATCACCGCATCCTCCACCCCAATGCCATGCTGGTAGGCGAACTGGAGTGGATCCATCGCTGGTTCCACCAGGGGGCGGAGATGAGCAAGGAGCAGTCTCTCCAGGGTCTTCATCAAGTGGGACGTCAAGGCCACCGGTCTGAAGCTGTTCAGGTCTTTGGGGTGGGAAGTTTTTGGTACAGGTACCACACAAGATGTTTTCCACAGCTGTGGTACCCTCCCCAGTTTCAGGCTCATGTTGAAGATATACGTCACAATCCCACACAGCTGGTCTGCACAGGACTTGAGGAGCTTTGCGCTGATGCCGTCCGGTCCCGACGCCTTCCTCGCCTTGATCTTCCTCAGCTCTGTCCTCACCTGGGTCTTGGTCAGGGTCAGGATGGGGGGCTGTGTGTTGGGAGTGGGGGGGGTGTTGGTGGAGTGGGGAGTGGGTAGCAGGACTTGATTTCTTAGAGGCAGCAGTGGTTGTTGTGCAGACAGGGGGGAGGGCGGTTGGTCAAATCTATTGAAAAACAGATTCAGGTTGTTCGCCCACTCCCTGCCCCCCGTGGCCTGGGGGGAGGTATTCTGGAGCCCCGAGATGGTTTTGAGGTTTCTCCAGACCCCGCTGATGTCGCTCTGTTGCAGCTTGTCCTCCATCTTCTTCCTGAAGCTGTCCTTGCCTTCTCTGATCTTTCTCCTCAGCTCCCTCTGTACGGACTTCAGCATCTCCCTGTTCCCCGACCTGAAGATCCTCTTCTTCTCTCTCAGAAGTGTTTTTATCTCAGGGTTGATCCAGGGTTTGTTGTTTGAGTGACGCCGTATGGTCTTGGTGGGAACGGATTTGTCCACACAGAAGCTGAGGTAGCCCGTGAAGGTGTGAATGAGGCCATCGATGTCCTCACCATGTGGATCGCAGAGCTGCTTCCAGGCAGTGGCTTCAAAACAGTCCTTTAGAGTGTCCATTGTCTCCTCAGACCATAACTCCACAGTGTGCATGGCCGGAGGTTGCTATATTGATGGCCTAGAAAACCAAAGCCACAGTTGTAATGTACAAGTGGTTGGTTTACCTGAGGGCACTGAAGGCTCGGATCTTGTAAAATTCCTTGAGAACTGGATTCCTGATTTCTTTCAAATGGAAACGAAGACAGGGCAGTTGAAGCTGGATCGGGCCCACCGATCTTCTGCATCTAAATTTGATGTTAATCATCAGGAAAGACCTCTGATAATAAAGTTCCATAACTTTCGAGACAAACGATGTGTGATGAGGCAGTGTGTTGGTTTGGGTCTCGCTGCACTACCCAAGATGGTCACACATAGAAAGAGTGGAAGATTTCCTTTTTTAATGATTATTCAGCTGAAGTGGTCCAGAAGCGCAAAGCTTTTGATGATATAAAGGCATGCCTGAGGAAAATGAATATCGACTATGCCTACTGTACCCAGCAACCGTGAAGGTGTCTGTGGATGGGAAACCGAGGAGATTCGATAATCCAAAAGAGGCTTTGTTATTCGCTTGGACACTGGAGCAGGAGCATGGAAACTCCGTCGATGATTGACAAATTAGAAACTCAGTGGGATTTCTGAGGGACGAATTCTTACACAGGATCTGTGAGTACTTTTGAACATCCCTTTTTCTGAGTGATGATGTAGATTTTGCTGGTATGATGGATTATAGCCACCGGAGCAAGCTCAAGTATATTGTCTTGTTTTTGTTGGGTTTTTTTTTTCCCCCCACTCTACGCTGGTTTGTCAGGGGAGGATGGAGTGCAGCCTCTTTAATCCCATACTGATGTACTTGTTATCATTTTGTAATGAGGCCTGCGCAGAAAGATTTCCAAGATGGATAGACTTGGTGAAGAACAAGTTTGAAGAGTCTTGCAAATCAGTAGCGGGATTAACCCTCTTCACTTATTTTGTTAAATATTTTTTTTGTTTTTTCCCTTCATATTTTCTTTATGGGCACAGAATGTGTTCATGTGAAATACTGGTTCAATGTGTCTAAGATTTTTTTTTCCTCCTTTTTTCTTCTCATATATGGTTGATAAGGTACTATGATATATAATAAATTATGATTGTGTACATGGAATGTAAAAGAAATACATAGTCCTATAAAAAGAAGAAAATATAAAAAAATTTTGAAGCGGGAACAGATAGATATTGCACTTCTGCAGGAAACACACTTAGAGGATCCAGAATATTCAAAATTGTCAAAAGGATGTTTTGAATAACTTTTCTTCATTTAACTCAAGTAGAGGGGTGACTATTCTTGTTAGAAAGGCTCTTCCCTTTTTGATGGAGTGCATTAAAGATGGATATGGTCATTTTTTTATTATCAAGGGTGTACTGCAAGGTAAAATTATTTCAATTTTGAATGTTATCCTCCTGCTCACCCCTCATGTTTTATAGCCTTTAATTGTATATTAAACCCCTCATTGACAGATTTCCACATAAAGCCACATCTCTTGCCACACAAGCCAAGTCACTTCATTTTATATCTGAAGAATTGGGATTTGTTGATGTGTGGAGGATGATTCATGCTTTAGGCAAAGAATATACCTTTTTTTTCTGCGCCTCGTAGATGCCACATGAGAATAGATTATTTCTTTTTGCCCCGATCTATGTTACACTCAGTGGTATCATGTTCCATAGGAAGTATTGTGGTCGTGGAGACCAGAAGCAGCGGTCAAAGGGGCACCAGTTGATGTTATGTTAATGATGTGTATTGACTGATAGTCGAAATGGTGCCACACATTCTCTTTGTCTGTGCAACAGGTATAAAAGAGCTATTGTGGTGACCCACCACAACTTACGGGACAGGCAGAGTGCTCAGCTTGAGCAATTAACAGAACAATCCTACAGCTCCGGAGCAGAGAGGAATTCCGGCGCCAGTAATCCTGCTATTGATATGTGTGACTCTCATGTAAATGTCCCACGCATTCATGCTGTACTGTGATGCTAATATGCCATGCATGCATTGTCTGTGGCTGAGTATATAAGCTGACTGTATATGCCTCACTAGAGCTCTCGCACTTGCTTGTTGCTACTTATAGAGGCAGGGCTCACTCCAGCGCGCTGCCACAGTGCTGAGTGAGCCTCGTGATGGAGGATGAATAAAGCACCCTTTTAACCTTCAGTTCGCCATGTCCGCCTGGACTTATGAGCCTTGCCTCCACACTGGTAACCCTTATTCGTATCCTCCACACTGGTGACCCCGAAGAAAGGAACACCCTGACGACGAACGAATGCAGCCCCCGACGGTGACTCCGACGACGAACAAATGCAGCTGCCTGACGCGAATGGACTGCCCTCCCTTCTGCCACACGGGAGACCTCGACGCAGAACCAACACCAGGCGAACTCCCCAGAGATCATCCACGACCGGGAAAGCTGCAGAAAGCGTCATGGTGCGACCCTCGCCTAAGATCTGGGACCTCCATGCTGGGACCTGCCGAGGGACAAAGAACGTCTGCTCCCTCTCACCGCTCTGTGGATTACAGAGACAGAGGATCGCTCACATCCTCCGCATCCACACGAGCGCGCACGCACCTCGTCCTCTCTCCATGACGGCGACCTCCAGGGCCGGACGGAGAACGCAGCGCATGGACCAGAACGCACCATGACCCGGCACGAGCGAACGACAGCAACAGCCCGAACAGGGAAGACCATCGGTACCGATGACGCTGATTTCCAGCAAGCTCCCTGACCCTGACTCACCTCTCGACAGCGGACCACCCACACACTGAACCCCTGCACGCACACCGTGGGGTTACGAGGACAGCGCAACTTTCAGCTATGTGGTCACTGCGCCAGGAGCACGCCACGCACGGGACAATACTGGCTCCACAGACTGCCATCGTCCTCCGCCACTGCACATGCCCGAGAACACGGCCGATCGCCACCCTCGGAACCTTCAGGGCTGCTCACGTACCTGAAGCAGACACGTAGCCCACACACAGGACTTTGCATGGGTCTCAGCCACGGCGCACAGGGGAATTCAGCCGTCTGCTGTCCCCGAGGGCTTTAGGGCTGCGCCCGCACCTAAAGCTAATCCGCCAAGTCCCTCACACAGCTCCAGCTTTTGTTTTTTCTCACAGCCGTTACGCATCCTCACAGGACTGAGCCGCGAGAGGAGTCAGAATTTTTTTTTTTTTTTTTTCCTCTTCTCACAGCCGCTGTGGATCGCCGCCACGTTTAATGGGAAAGCCCCTCAACATTGTGGATCCACATGCAATTTTTGCGCGGCCCGGACCGGCACTTGCTACCCCCACCCCCCTCCACCTTCTCCTGCACAGAGCTTTTCCCGTAGCTCGTTTCCAAAGCCGGCCGATCGACGCCTCGGCCCCCTGCTGAGCCTTCTGGGGAGGAGCAGTGTGGTGACCCACCACAACCTACGGGACAGGCAGAGCGCTCAGCTTGAGCAGTTAACAGAACAATGAGATGTATGGACTGATATCAATATGTAGATGTGCCTTGCAGCCTCCTTTGTCCTACAGCTCCGGAGCAGAGAGGAATTCCGGTGCCAGTAATCCTGCTATTGATATGTGTGACTCATGTCAATGTCCCATGCATTCATGCTGTACTGTGATGCTAATATGCCATGCATGCATTGTCTGTGGCTGAGTATATAAGCTGACTGTATATGCCTCACTAGAGCTCTCTCACTTGCTTGTTGCTACTTAGAGACACAGGGCTCACTCCAGCGCGCTGCCACAGCGCTGAGTGAGCCTTGTGATGGAGGATGAATAAAGCACCCTTTTAACCTTCAGTTCGCCATGTCCGCCTGCACTTATTTGAGCCTTGCCTCCACACTGGTAACCCTTATTCGTATCCTCCACACTATGTACAGAGACCTTAGTAGCGCAGTAGTTCACCCAAGCTATGAAGCGTGTTTGCAGTATGATGGAGAAAATAAAGCCTTGTCCCATTCCAGCTCGTTGCCTCTCACCCATTCCTTTTTCTCTACACTGGTGACCGTTGACGTGCCATGAAGCATCTCTCCCTTTCACCATGCTGTGGAATCAAGATCGCCATGCTTCGCCTGCTTTCCTTTTTCTCCACAGTGGTGACCCGACGTGTGAATGGACCGTCTCTCCCTTTTGGCGCACTGTGGACTCCCTCTTCATCCACACTGGAGTGCGCTCGCCTGTTCCTCTCTCCACACTGGGTACCTGAAGGGCCAGAGAGAGTGAGCGGCGCTGGGACCGAGACGCACCATGATCGGCGAGACAAGCAAACAAACAGAAACATCTTGGAAGGACAAGATCTGTGCCATCTGCGTGGTTTCAATCAAGCTCCCTGACCCTGGCTTCACCTCCCGACAGTGGGGTTTTGATGCACAGAAGCCCCATGCGCACACCGCAGGATTACAAGGAACGCAACTTACAGCTACGTTGCCACTGCGCCAGAGCGAGCACCACGCACCAGGGACAATCACGGCTCCAAGAACTGATAAAGGTCCTCAGCCACTTCACATTCCTGGGGAACATGGCCGATCACCATTCCCGGAACCTTTAGGCTTTGCGCATCGCACCTAAAGCAGCCGGGCAGCCTCGCCCACAGGACTTATATTGGTTTTTTCACTGCCGCGATGCACCCTTGGGGAATTGGGCCGTTCACCTTCTCCAGATCCTGCCAGGACCGGGCCCACATGGGGAGCAATCGTCAGAGACTTATTTTTTTTCCACAGCCTCTGCGGATCGCTGGAGAGTTTACCGGAAAAGTCCCTCGCCTGAGGCTGATCTGCACGCAATTTTTGAGCGGCCCAGACGCTTTTGACGTCCTGGGCCAGCACTCCATTGTTTTCCCCCCACCTCCCCCTCGTCCTCTACATTGTTCTTCCTGCACCTCCGTCCCTAAAGCCTGCCGATTGCCAGTTTTGTTCCATTAAGCACGACACATACTGGACCCCGTGCGCCCATGAACCACGGCCGTTCTACATGTTGGAACATGGAACAGCAGAGCAGAAAGTGCTTTTCACCCCTCCCCCTTCCCCCCCATGGACTGACATGCCCTCCGACACACTTCTCCAGCAGGACAGTTCGGACGGAGTGGCAACCCCCCGCTGCAGCCACTACAGGTGCCAACTTGAGCCCAAAGGACTGGGGGGTTACAGCCCCTTCTGGGTGTTCGGTGGGGGGGGGGGGGGCTGTGTGGTGACACTACACACAGCGGGTGGACATTCTCACACCCATCAGGGCAGGAGGATAGGCAGGACAATGGACAGACGGACAAAGAGCCCCGGGGGGCAATCAGACTGGACTGTTAAGTTAGGCGCCCCCCGAGGAAGGAAAGAATAATCTGGAGTTGTGGAGACCAGAAGCAGCGGTCAAAGCGGTGCCAGTTGATGTTATGTTAATGATGTGTATTGACTGACAATCGAAATGCTAATGTGCCACACATTCTCTTTGCCTGTGCAACAGGTATAAAAGAGCTATGTACAGAGACCTTAGTAGTGCAGTAGTTCACCCGAACTATGAAGCATGTTTGCAGTATGATTGAGAAAATAAAGCCTTGTCCCATTCCAGCTCGTTGCCTCTCGCCCATTCCTTTTTCTCCAGTGTTCTTATTTCAGACCATGCTAATGTGGTTCTGGAATGCTCTCTTATGGGTAGAGGTGGCGGAAGTAGATACTGGAGATTGAATATCACTATTCTGAAAGACCATACGTTTGTTTCCTATTTTAATGTAGAATTTGGATCTTTTTTCATATAAATAATTTCTGACCAGCGGACTCAGATCAGACAGTTTCCTGATGTATAGAGGAACAAGGCAGTGTTGCCCCCGTCTCCCCTTTTGTTTGCCATTGTGATAGAGCCACTCGCTGAAGCTATTAGAACAGACCCCTTGATGTGTGGTTTGCAAGTTAGCAACGTCCATCATAATCATAAGATTAGCTTATATGCAGACAATGATTGATTTTTACTACCCAGAGATATCAATACCAGCTTCACTAAATGTTATTGATGCATTTAGTAAGTTTTCTGGGTATAAAGTTAACTTCTTAAAATCTGAAGCCATGCCCCTGGGAAGCCTCAGCTCCATATCCATTACTTCGTCCCCCTTTCCATTTAAGTGGTCTCCAACAGTTTTCAAATACCTTGGTATATTTATAACTCCAAATTTTAAATATACACTACCGTTCAAAAGTTTGGGGTCACTTAGAATTTTCCTTATTTTTGAAAGAAAAGCACTTTTTTTTCAATGAAGATAACTTTAAACTAATCAGAAATACACTCTATACATTGCTAATATGGTAAATGACTATTCTAGCTGCAAACATCTGGTTTTTGGTGCAATATCTACATAGGTGTATAGAGGCCCATTTCCAGCAACTATCACTCCAGTGTTATAATGGTACAATGTGTTTGCTCATTGCGTCAGAAGGCTAATGGATGATTAGAAAACCCTTGTGCAATCATGTTAGGTCTGCAATGCTGTAATTGCTGCAACTGGAGGATTCTTTGACGAAAGCAAAGTTTGAAGGAAAAAATTATTACTTCAAATACAAATCATTATTTCTAGCCTTGTCAATGTCTTGACTATATTTTCTATTCATTTTACAACTCATGGTGGTAAATAAAAATGTGACTTTTCATGGAAAACAAAATTGTCTGAGGTGACCCCAAACTTTGAACGGTAGTGTATGTATAAAAGAAACTTTGTCCCTTTATTTGAGAAAGTTAAGCAGAATGTAGAGCGATGGAATTCCCTACTTGTATCCTGGCTGAGACGTACTGTAATTAAAATGAATATTTTACCACGTTTATTGTTTCCTGTCCATATGATCCCCATATTATTTTCAGATAAGGTCATTAAAAAACTAAATGTGTGGCTCAGCTCTTTTATATGGAGCAAGCACAAACCAAAACTTAAAATAACTGTTACAATTACCATATCTCATGGGTGGGTTAGACTTACCAAATATGAGACTATCAACTGAGTTCCTGTTTGACATACATTTCTGGCTGGATTGCAAAAAGTCCCAATTCTGTGTTGTTAAATATTGAATGTTCCCTCTTCAAGTATCCACTGAAGGATGTATCGTTTTTCAAGAAGTTTAAGGATATTAAATTGAGTTATGAAAATATTGTAACACTTAACACAATCAAAGCTTGGAGAGTGGTGTGTCAAATAGAGGGTAGATCTAAATTAACATCTACTTTCACCCCCCATTGTCAACAACCCAGATTATGAACCTGAGTTGACAGACGTGGTTTTTTAACATTGGGGTCATAAGGGTATTAACTGTCTGAAAGATGTATTTTGTGAAAATGTAATAATGGCATTTGAACAATAGTCTTTCTAGACGAGATTTTTCATTTTTTATAGCGGAGATATTTTATTTAGTGGGCTAAAGCCATCCTCTAAGATGGCTTTGTACAGCCGGTCAAGGTGCAAGGAAAATAGGCTTAAAAATTAATTTGTCCCCGCTACCTCTGGTCTTTTAAATTAATGACACTGGATGTTGCTTTTGTTTGCTGTGGTTTTGACAGTATGAAATTGCTGATGATTGCATAGCACTTTAGAGTTATGCTTGCTGCTGACAGAAAAACAAATAAGAAGGTATTGAAGATGACCCAGCATCCTATAGTCTATATGGCATATTCTGTATAATGGACGCAAAATACAGACACAGAGGAGACCATTTAAAAGACATGGAACAGTTGATTTTATTGAATTAAGGATGTGTTGTGACAGAGCTGGCAACCCTGTGGAGAAGGGGAGAAGCAGCATGGTGGTATAGTGGTTAGCACTGTTGCCTAACAGCTAGAAGGTTCCAGGTTTGAATCCCCAGGCTGGCAGGGGTAGGAACCTTTCTGTGTAGAGTTTGCATGCTCTTCCTGTGCTGGGCAGGTTTAGTCCGGGAGTTCCGGTTTCCTCCCACAATCCAAAGACATGCATGTTAAGCTAATTGGTGATTCTAGAAACAACAGGACAATTGATCTGCTGTATGTTAATGTACGGGATGCATACAGAGCGACCCCCCTTCCCCCACTAGGGAAGTCTGATCACAACCTGGTTTATCTACAGCCACTGTATATTTCCCTGGTTCAAAAGCAACCTGTGACAACTCAGTCAGGAGATGGTCCCCTGAGAATGAAAGTGCCTTGAGAGACTGTTTTAACACCACAGCCTGGGATGTGCTGATGGACCCGCATGGTGAGGACATAGAGGGGCTGACACTGTTTGACGGATTACCTGAACTTTTGTACAGACGTGGTCTTCCCTGTCAAGACTGTCCGTTGCTACCCTAATAAGCCATGGGTAATACGGGAAGTCAAAATGGTCCTCAACAAGAAGAAGGCTGCTTTTAGGAGCAGAGACAGGGAGGCCTGGAAGGCAGCACAGCAGGAGGTGAAACACTGTGTGAAGGAAGCCAAGGACAGCTGTAGGAGAGAGGTGGAGCAGAAGCTGAGGGAAAACAACATGAGGGAGGTCTGGGAAGGTGTGAGGACCATCACAGGTCTCAACACAAAGACCAGAGTTGTTGAGGGGACAATAGAGAGGGCAAATGAACTGAACAATTTTTTCAACAGGTTCAACCAGCCTTTGCCCTTTCTCCTCCCACCCCACCCTCATTACAGCCACACATCCTCCTCCACACACCTCCCCCAAAATATTGCAACCCCCCCCCCCCCCCTCTACATCAGTGCAACCCTTGCCATTTATTACCACAGAACAGGTCAGAGGGCAGCTGAGGAAGCTCTGACTCAGGAAAGCTGCAGGCCCGGACAAAGTGTGTCCAAGAGTATTGAAGACCTGCGCTGCAGAACTGGGGGAACCACTACAACGGATCTTCAACCTCAGCCTGCAGATTGGGAGAGTGCCCACTCTTTGGAAGACATCCCGCATCGTTCCAGTTCCGAAAAAGAATCGGCCCAGCAAGCTGAATGACTACCGACCAGTGGCACTCACCTCACATCTGATGAAGACGGAGCGGCTCTTCCTCAGCCTCCTCAGACCCCAGGTGCAACACGCCCAGGACCGCCTGCAGTTTGCGTACCAACCAGGTGTCGGTGTGGAGGATGCCATCCTCTACCTGCATCATCGAGCCCACTCCCATCTGGATAAGGGAAGTGGCACAGTGAGGATCCTCTTTTTGGATTTCTCCAGTGCCTTCAATACCATTCAGCCCCTCTTGCTTCGGGATAAATTAAGCAAGATGGGAGTGGACTCCCACCTGGTGGACTGGATCTCCGACTACCTCACTGGCAGACCACAATATGTCGGGCTGAAGGATATTACATCTGACACCATTGTCTGCAGCACTGGAGCCCCCCAGGGCACAGTATTGGCCCCTCTTCTCTTCACCCTGTACACCTCGGACTTCTGCGTCATATTCAGAAGTATGCCGATGACACAGCCATTGTTGGGTGTATCAGGGATGACAGAGAGGAGGAGTATCAGAGACTGGTAGGGGACTTTGCTGCATGGTGCCACACTAACCACCTACAGCTCAACACCTCTAAGACGAAGGAGCTGGTTATTGATTTTGGGAGGTCTAGACCAAGACCTCAACCAGTCCTGTTAGAGGGAGCTGAGGTGGAGGTTGTGGATTCATATAAATATCTCGGGTTGTGGCTGGATAATAAATTGGATTGGACAACATACATTAGCCACTTGTATGGAAGACAAAGTAGGATGTACTTCCTAAGGAGATTGCGGTCCTTCAACATCTGCAGCAAACTTCTGCGGATGTTTGACCAGTCGGTGGTTGCCAGCGTTCTCTTACTTTGTGGTGTGCTGGGGGGGCAGTATATACAAGAAGGATGCGTCCAGACTGGATAAACTGATCAGGCGGGCTGGCTCTGGTCGGCGCGAAGCTGGACACCCTGGTGACGGTGGTAGAGATGAGGACTCTGGATAAACTGTTGGATATAATGGACAACGTCAGCCACCCTCTGCACACCGTCATCAGTGACCAGAGGAGCCTGTTCAGTGAAAGACTGCTCCTTCCCAAGTGTCGGACCAACAGGCTCAAGAACTCTTGTCCACCATGCCATCACACTCTAACTCCTCACGTGGCGGGGGGGGGGGGGGGGGCAGAGTACAGAGGACAGTAGGGCATTCATAGTGAAATAACCTTAACCATACTTGTACAAGCCATATTTAGCCTTGTATTTATATTGTGTACATTATGTTAAGTGTTTTTTTTTTTCTCTTCTTTTCTGATCTGTATGCTCCTTTTATGTGCTGCTGGAAATTTTAAATTTCCCAGAGGGAGTCATCCCAAAGGGATTAATAAAGTTAAGTCCAAGTCTAAATTATCCCTAGATTCTGTCTCCTATAGGCCCTTAGAATAGAGGGTTAGAACTAGTGAATTGCTTTGGGTGGTCTTGAGACTAGAAAAGTGTTATATAACTGCTGGTCCTTATCTCTTAAAATGGTAAGTATATTCAATGGTGAGATTATGAACTGAACTAACCTTTTCTTACAGGTGGAAATGCTGGGAGGATAAATGAGTAGATAGCAGGAAGGCTGCCGCTCAGGTGGAGATTGAACCAGTTTGACTTGCGTAGGTTGTAAGCCTGAAGGATGTCGGAGATGGCGCCCCGGGGCTGAGGATATTGTGACTAATCAGTAGTGATGGGAAGGCAGGCACCGGTGCTCCGAACGGTGATCCAATCTTATCCAGGAAATATTTGGCGAGGTGTGTTTCAAGGCGTGCATCGTGACGCATGTGTTAACGTCAGACCATGTGACTGGGTCAGGAAGCCGTTCGAGATTTTGCACTCAACATGAAATAAAGTGAGCAGAAATCCCCGCCCCTCACGTTTTGTGTTGTTATGTTTGACTGTGAAAGGGGATTTGTCACAGCCAATTTTCACAAGGAGACAACAGCAAAAAGACGGACCTCTCCCGTTTGGGAACATTTTTAACCACAAGTAGTGGCCATCTGATGCAACTGAGATGATGGCTTAGTGATAAAGTTTTTGCACTACAAGCAGGAGGCCTGGGTTTGAATCCCAGCTGTGTCATTGTCATTTTATTTTTTATTTGCAACGTGAAGTTTCTGTTGTGTTTCAATGAGCTTGGGTCATTATTACACATCATTATGCTGATGCACTATTGCTATTGTGCCCTGCATGAGAATAAGGTCCGAGTTGAATATACTGGGACAGTATTAGACTGTTGAAAATTTATTTTTCCTTTAATAAAAATGGATAAGTAGTACAAGCACGCCAAGTAACAGACAGATTCACTGGAGTCACCCCAGTTTTATTATTTGTTTTTTCCCTTATAATCATTGATATTTCTTAAAAGACAGCACATTTATTGAAATTGAAAAATACACATTGTAAAAATCTGCATGTTGTATACTTTGTCAACTACATGTCCAACTAGAACAAATGAAGTTCCACGAGGCCTCATCTATGTGAACCATTTTGATGAAAGGCTCAAGTGTTCAAGAGAGCCTAACCTACTCATGACTATGTAATAGCTTAGAGATAAAATAGCTGTCCTGCAAATGGGAAGCTAAGGTTCAAATCCCAGCTGAGTTATTCTAATAATTCATTTTTATTTGCACAGTGAAGTGTATGTTGCATTTCAAAGAGCTTGGATACAACAGTAACACATCATTATGCTGAGGCACTATTGTGTCCTGCATGACAATAAGGACAGAGATGAATGTACTGAGAAAGACAGTATGACTGTTGAAGTTATTGTTTCTTAAAAAAAATGTATAAGTAGCACAAACACATTCACTGTAGTCACCTCAGTTTCATTATTTTTTGCCTTATGATCATTGATATTTCTTAAAAGACAGCACATTTACTGAAATTGAAAAAATGCACATTAAACCAACAACACCCTTGTGAAAATCAGCATGTTGTATACATTTTGTCCACTAGATGGCCTGGTAAAGAAAATGAAGTCCCACATGAGGCCTCGTCTATGTGAACCATTTTGATGAAAGGCCTCAAGTCCTCCAGAAAGCCTCATTTGGCCATCACTACTAATCAGTTCTGACTTACCTGGTGAGTAGGAGTATTTCCAGATTGTGGTTCTGCCTAGGAAGGGATCCAAGTCTGCCAAGAAATGATAGGTAAAAGTTTATCCTGGGCGAGGCAGAGGAAAAGGTTAGAGAATACTGTTTGCTCTTACGGATTCCAGTGTTGGGAGAAGGTGGATGATGAAGGCACCAGAGCACTACAGGTAAGCACACAAGAGCTGGGGAGAGATACCAAGCCGCTGGCATGCAGACTCCAGCATTCCTGTAATGAGGAAAAGGAAACACATACTTATAAAGGCTGTGACTTGTGAGAGACAGGTGGTTAATCAGAACAGCTGGACATGATCAGGTAATCAGCAGTGGATAAACGTGTGCACAAACCTCAGACACTACACTATTGTAGATTAACTGTATGAATTTGAATACCAGCCGATACTTCTATTCCACATGCTCACAAGTTTTACTTTAAAAAAAAAACAAAAAACAGATGTATATTAATATCAGAGGTGCTGACATTCAAACTTGGCCCAGATTATTAGTAGATATGCATTTGAAATTAATTTGGTCTCATGATAAGAATTTAAAAAGTTTTACTTTTTTTAACGAGGTGAGATAAAACATTGTGTTCTTTTACCGTAGCTCATGTCATGTGTTAGGCAGACTAATACTGTAGGTGGTTGAATATTATAGGATGACTTTGAACTTTTTTTTTATGTCAGATAAGGCACACAGACGTACAATCCAAACTAGGCCTGACTGACAAAGGGCAAACTGCCTCTGGATGACTCCTTCCCCTTTAGCAGGGCTCCAACAATCCCTCAGAGATGCCATCACTTTGCCCCGGATTTCATCTGACCACTGTTATCATGAATATTTTCCTTCTCTGATCTGGCTTTCCTAAGAAGACAATCATCCACTCTGATAACAGCAACAAATGGACATCCTGTGAGTGTAGATGTGTTGAAATTTAATGGAACGGACCTGCGGTTTGCACCTAAAATCACTCAAACACCTGATGATGACAGGAATGCTGACTCACTGTCATCAGGGGACTTTGCTGACCCCAGAAATACCCCCCCAAAAAACTGCTTTTATAAGAATGGGGAGAAAACATCATCTGCTCTCTCTTTTGATATATTTTGTCAGAAAAGTTCAGAAAGTGTGAAGTTGCAAGCTCTTTCCCATAAATATCCACTAAAACTTTTAAAAAGTGAAAAAATACTTTACCATTATAAATGCTTGCAGATTTTAAACAATAAATCACCAAAGCAACATTATCCATTATGCTTAAAACATGCAAATATTCTCCATTTCCCTGTAAACAAAGATGAGAACAGAATAGCGTGTTCTCATTCTTAATGTAAATTATCTTCAGATAATAAAGTCGTAACTGCAAAATTCACCCAGAGTCTTGCTGAGACACCCTATGTCAAAACTGCAGGAGCATTTTTCTTTCAAAAACCATAGAAAAACACAAACAGCAGCATCATTAAACACCACTGAGCTGCATATGGATTGTTTTTCAACACATAGTTAATTAAAAATATGAAAAGCAGACTTTGGGCACATTTAATTTAACATAGAATTACTTAAAACTTTCCAAAGCTCCTGTGATAAAGGTTAATTATTGGTCATTCTGTTATTTAGTAGCTGCTGAATACCAAACAAGAAAGCTTCATGTTTTTATGATTTTATTAATAGATATCCACATATATCCTAAACACAAAACCGTCATAAATAATAATAATAATAATAATAATAATAATACATTCCCTCTGTACATATATGGACTTTTTGAGAATTAACTCAAGCTTAAAATCAAACAGCCAGAGTTCAGCTATAATTTGCTATGGCAGCATGTCTGAGATTTATCTCAGCTTGACTCTATTCATCTCTACAGACCGGATTTTCCACCCAGCATCAATAGGAATGTTCAAGTCTGCAGGATAAATATCCTCAGAGAATCATATCATCCAAGGCAGAACTGTTTGCAAAGCATAAATAGGTATGATGCTGTGGCTCACATACTGACGATATGCTGACAAACAGGTTTCTGACACATTTGAAGATTTGAATTCTTAGCAATCAAAGGTCATTATGGGTTGTGCTCCAGAGTGGACAGTTTTATTTCTAATGTCAGAGTATCAGTGAAACATGAAGTCAGTTTGGCTCTTATTCAGTGTGCATTTTGCCAGGTGAATGATTCATGTGGATTAAGTTTGAATTATGGCCAAAACTCCTGCTCCAATAAATAAAAGAACAATTATTATTATTATTATTATTATTATTATTATTATTATTATTATTATTATTATTATTGGCATCAAGCTGGGGATTCTAAATTGTCCTTAGGTATGACTGTGAGAGTGAATGATTGTCTGTCTCTCTGTGTTGGCCCTGCGATGGGCTGGCGATCTGTTCAGGGTGTACCCTGCCTCTCGCCCAAAGATGCTGGGATAGGCTCCAGCCCCCCATGACCTGAAAAGGATTAAGCAGAAGAAGATGGATGGATGGATTATTACTTTATCTTCTTGACTGCTTAGTTCTTTTCAGGTCACTGGAGCCTATCCCAGCATCACTTTGCGAGAGGCAGGGTATACCATAGACAGATCACTAACACATAGAGACAGACAACCATTTACTCTCTCATTCATACCTATGGACAATTTAGGGTGTGTTCAGACCAAATGTGAGTAAATTAAGTTGTGCAGATACATTGAGTCAACATGTACTTGTGTTGCGTGATTAAATTTACTCGTGTTTGGTCTGAATGCACCTTTAGACTTCCTAGCTAGTGCCAATTAACCTAATGTGCATGTTTTGAGAGGAAACCGGAATACCCAGCAAAACCCCATCAGACACTGGGGGAGAACATGTAAACTCCACACAGAAAGGTTGACAGTGGCCAGTTTTTGACATGCAAATACGCACGTGGACAAAATTGTTGGTACCCCTCTGTTAATGAAAGAAAAACCCACAATGGTCACAGACATAACTTGAATTGTACAAAAGTGGTAATAAATAAAAATTCTATGAAAATTAACCAATGAAAATCAGACAATGCTTTTGAATTGTGGTTCAACAGAATTATTTTAAAAAACAAACACATGAAACAGGCCTGGACAAAAATGATGGTCCCCTTAACTTAATATTTTGTTGCACAACCTTTTGAGGCAATCATTGCAATCAAACGATTTCTGCAGCTGTCAGTAAGACTTCTGCACCTCTCAGCAGCTATTTTGGCCCACTCCTCATGAGCAAACTGCTCCAGTTGTCTCAGGTTTGAAGGGTGTCTTCTCCAGATGGCATGTTTCAGCTCCTTCCACAGATGTTCAATAGGATTTAGATCAGGGCTCATAGAAGGCCACTTTAGAATAGTCCAATGTTTCGCTCTTAGCCATTCTTGGGTGTTTTTAGCTGTGTGTTTTGGGTCATTATCCTGTTGCAAGACCCATGACCTGCGACTGAGACCAAGCTGTCTGACACTGGGCAGCACATTTCTCTCTAGAATACCTTGATAGTCTTGAGATTTCATTGTACCCTGCACAGATTCAAGACACCTTGTGCCAGATGCAGCAAAGCAGCCCCACAACATAACAGAACCTCCTCCATATTTCACAGTAGGGATAGTGTTCTTTTCTTGGTATGCTTCATTTTTGCGTCTGTGAACATAGAGCTGATGTGCCTTGCCAAAAAGTTCCAGTTTTGTCTCATCTGTCCATAGGACATTCTCCCAGAAGTCTTTGTAAGCTTGTCAACATGCAGTTTGGCAAATTCCAGTCTGGCTTTTTTATGATTTGTTTTCAACAGTGGTGTCCTCCTTGGTCGTCTCCCATGAAGCCCACTTTGGCTCAAACAACGACAGATGGTGCGATCTGACACTGATGTACCTTGACCTTGGAGTTCACCATGAATGTGTTTAGAGGTTGTTCTGGGCTCTTTTGTTATCATTCATATTATCTGTTTCCTCCTGTGGCCACGTCCAGGGAGGTTGGCTACAGTCCCGTGGATCTTAAATTTCTGAATAATATGTGCAACTGTAGTCACAGGAACATCAAGCTGCTTGAAGATGGTCTTATAGCCTTTACCTTTAACATGCTTGTCTATAATTTTCTTTCTAATCTATTGAGACAACTCTCTCCTTTGCTTCCTCTGGTCCATGTTTAGTGTGGTACACACCATGCAACCAAACAGCACAGTGACTACTTGTCACCCTTTAAATAGGCCGACTGACTGATTACAAGTTTGTAGACACCTGTGATGTTAATTAGAGGACACATCTTGGTTGAACATGTCCCTATGGTCACATTATTTTCAATCATTTCTAGGGGTACCATCATTTTTGTCCAGGCCTGTTTCATGAGTTTGTTTTTTAACCCCTTGCACTCTGGTCCATTTCCCTAAAAACGCCAAAAAATAACGTACCCAAAGTAAATCAAAAGCTGTTCTTCAACCCTTTGCAGCATCTTCATGGGGCTAATCTCATTTAAAAGAAAACACTTTGAATTTTTTGGCAAAACAGTCATAATCTCTCTAAGTGCTCCTGCCACTGAGTAACAGTCATCTAAACATACTGAACTTGAAGAAAATAAATTTCGCCTGGGTGTTTTTTTGGATACAAATGCTTGCAAATAACACACAGCTGTCAGATCTGGGCTGGAAAATGCAACAGAAATGTAGAACCAAGTGTTATCCAGCTGAGGTCAAAATTTTGTAACAATACCACAAAAAATGAATATATTACACAGCTTTTTTCTTAGGTTGTTCCCAGGCGTTTTTGAACTGTGCCAAATTGTGCCAAATGGCACAGTTTGGAAAAACGTCTGTAACTTTTGAATGATTCAATATAGAAGCTTCATCTTGGGCTCTAATGAAAGGTGAAGGGCTGTGTGTGTGGGGGGGGGGCGTTATTTATTCATTCATGAATGAATGAATGAATAAACAAGCCCCCCCACACAAAGAAGCATGCCACGTAAAAAATGTGTGGCTTTTTTTACAAGAAAAAATAACTTACAGTGCAATAAAAATTATACTAAAATACACTACCGTTCAAAAGTTTGGGGTCACTTAGAAATTTCCTAATTTTTGAAAGAAAAGCACTGTTTTTTTCAATGAAGATAACTTTAAGCTAATCAGAAATACACACTAATAACTAATATACATTGCTAATGTGGTAAATGACTATTCTAGCTGCAAATGTCTGGTTTTTGGAGCAATATCTACATAGGTGTATAGAGGCCCATTTCCAGCAACTATCACTCCAGTGTTCTAATGGTACAATGTGTTTGCTCATTGCGTCAGAAGGCTAATGGATGATTAGAAAACCCTTGTGCAATCATGTTAGCACAGCTGAAAACAGTTTAGCTGGTTAGAGAAGCTATAAAACTGACCTTCCTTTGAGCAGGTTGAGTATCTGGAAAAAATTATTATTTCAAATACAAATCATTATTTCTAACCTTATCAATGTCTTGACTATATTTTCTATTCATTTTACAACTCATGGTGGTAAATAAGTGTGACTTTTCATGGAAAACACAAAATAATTGTCTGGGTGACCCCAACCTTTTGAACGGTAGTGTATCTGTAATGTAGAAGATAACAACCCCCCCCCCCCCCCGCAACAGAGGATGGACATCGTCCATCGACACATGACGGACCGCGGCCATGCGCCACAGTCTACTACGCACAGTTGTACTAAAATATCTGCAATAATATCTGCAATCCGCTACAGAAGAGTAGCGGGGGTGGGGGGCCGTTCACGGTCCGGACGCGGTGCATGGACTGGACACAGTCCGTGCGCTGTCCGGATCGGACTGGAGTGGTCCAGGTCCGTCATGTTGCGATGATGCACAGTTGTAATTTACCAATCGGTCAAAAGTCATTTTGATTACAATTTTCAGGGATAAAGAATAATTTAGCTTATAACACTTACCTGTCCACAACAGCAGTGTCACTGGCGAACTTCTCTTCCTCATTGTCAGACAAACATGACGATGGTCCGCTTGTTACAGACTCGTGGTTCTGGTCACGCGACCCAGTCAAACCATAATTCCATTATTGCGGTTTTGCGCTTCCATGATTGCGGTTTTGGCGAACGATTTTTCAAAACATATAAGAACAGTAGTAAGAAAAAAAGACTGGTGAACGCGTGTGTTTCACCCAGCAGCTTACACAAAACAGATTTTAGGCAAGG
Source organism: Pholidichthys leucotaenia (assembly GCA_020510985.1). NCBI lineage: Eukaryota > Metazoa > Chordata > Actinopteri > Cichliformes > Pholidichthyidae > Pholidichthys > Pholidichthys leucotaenia. The sequence goes on along the minus strand of CM035840.1, from coordinate 324,651,460 downwards.
GACACACGCTTTTGAACTTCTGTGCTTCAATTGTCTCGCTGTATTCGCAGCCGTTGGTAGGCGGGTCCTTCTTGCTAGGTTTTCAGTCATTGGTTCTTCAAGGGTTCAGAAACCCAATTCAAGGCTCTTATTAGTGGAATGAGAGGTCAATCACATCTAAACCAATCAAAGCACTCCTTTGGCTTTCTGTTCGCGGCTGTGTCTGTAGTGGAAGAACGGAAATGCAGCTTTTTTTTTTATTTCAGTGTGCACTAGGACACACAGTGTGCGTCCTAGGGCGCCCTCGTGCGCCCTAGGATGCAGAGACGTGACCGTCCGCGGTACACCGGAGTGCAAGAGGTTAAAATAATTCTGTTGAACCACAATTCAAAAGCATTGTCTGATTTTCATTGGTTAATTTTCAAAGAATTTTTATTTATTACCACTTTTGTCAGATTCAAGTTATTTCTGTGACCATTGTGGGTTTTTCTTTCATTAACAGAGGGGTACCACCAATTTTGTCCACGGCTGTAACAAGTATGACAAGTATACAAATGTGTATTCTTGAACCTGATGGCTTTCCATACTTAAGGTCCTTCACCCAGCCTGCAGTTGGGAAAATTAGTGTATCGGTTTATTTGTCAGGGACAGTGTACAGAAAAAAACATTAAACACAGTGTAAAGATGCTCTGTACCAGATTATGGTGTTCTCACTAATTTCCATCTGTAGTCCTTGAGGCAGGCAGGAAGATATTAAAAGAAAAACAGCATATATAGAAAGCAATCCAGATCGAGTTTCAGAAATTGTTGTCCCTGAAACAAGCAGGGAGTAAGTTTAAAGGGTAAAAAGATGAGAGAAACAGCACACACACACAAAAAAAACAATTTAAGAGTACAATTTAAAATCCCATTTAAGGGAAAGAGTCAATGCTGGCAGGCTTGATTACTTAAAATCCATGTTTTAGTCTCTGTGGTAAAGTCTGTAATTTGTTCTAGTCTTCAAAGCAGTGGGGAGGTTGTTCCATTCCATTATAGCTTTGTATGAGAAGGCTGATAGTCTAAAAGCAGTTTTACGTAGGGGGATGCAGCAATGCCACCTAGAGGAAGTCCTTGTTATTCTGGTATTTTGTTCAGAAGTACAAAATACAAAAAAGTACACAAAAGAAATACACAAAAGTCTTAAGGGGCAGGGGTGCAGAACCATGGATAATTTTAAAAACCAACTGTATATTTGCATACATGATCATATTTTCAAAGCTTAACATCTTGTGTTTGACAAGTATACCACATTGGTGATACTGTCGTGTCTGCTTATCCCGAATTTTGATGGATTGTTTTTACAGGGATTCCAAGGGTTTCAGAGTCATACTATTGGCTTGTGACCAGCATGAGATGCAATAGGAGAAATGTGTCAAACTCATGACATTCAGAAAGGTTTTTGATCCTTTTAGAGTAAGTGAGTTTTTGATGCATCAAAAGTTTGCAAGGTTATATTTCAGAGTGCAGCTCATCCGTTTGATGTGCTTTTTAAAGCTGAGCATGGGATCTAATGTGACACCCAAATACTTAAACTCTGTTAAAGTTTCTATATTTGCTCCATTTACAGTTATACTTGGATAGTACATATGATTTTGTTTGTTGGTAAAATACATGGTAGCTGTTTTCTCTACGTTCAGAGTGAGGCATAATTGATTAAGCCATTTTGACACTTTCTCCATTGCTATCATTAACTTGTCAGCCACTTGTTTGGCATCCTTCCCATGTGTGTAGATGACTGTATCATCTGCATATATCTGAATTTTTATGTCATTTTCATATACTGATAGCAAATCATTAATATACAAAGTAAACAGCAGTGGGCCTAAAACTGAACCTTGTGGTACTCCCATGGTGCATGCCTTCGATTGGGATACAGTAGTGTTTATGTGCACACACTAGGAGTGACCAGATAGATATGATTTTAACTAGGTAAGGGTATGCATGGACAGTTTATATCCTGATAGTTTAGAAAGAAGGACTGAGTGATTGACCGTATCAAAGGCTTTACGTAAGTCTAAAAAAATGGCTCCTACCACACCCCCTTTGTCCAGATTTTATTTAATCGTTTCAATAAAGTAACAACATACAGTCTCCATTGAGTGGTTCAGCCTGAAACCAAAGCCAGACTGCATGGGATGTAGCAGCTGGGCAGATTTAAGATGTTCTACCAGTTAGTCTACTACCACCTTTTCAGTGGCTTTTGACAAAACTGGAAGTGTACTTATCGGCCAATAAGGAAGCAGTGCAGCACACAGTGGACAGCAAGGTAGGGGGAGGACCCTCTGTCACTACCTTTGTATCACTACCCAATTTGGAGCACGCTTGCGCAAGACACTCTGCCATCTTGGAACGCAAATGCATATGGACAAACAACTTTTGAATTACTTTGTTACCCTACCTGATTTGCATCATTTAGGAAAACCATAAAGCATGTTTATTTTAGCAGCTAATTTAAAAAAGAATCATCTGTTTATGCTATTGTATCCCATATTTTTATTTTTTATTCAAGAAGATCAGAGACCTTCTACTTCTTACCTTACCCTTTGTTAACATTGTCATACTAGGTATGGTAGCAAATTGTATTTGGGTATGTTATTCAGAACTTCTTCTCCACACTATCAAAATTTGCAATATGTGTGTATTGTCCCAATATTACCTCTATATAATTATTATCACTAAGTATTTGTATTGGGAAGAATATAATATCTGTATCTCATATAATGGTAAAGGTAATATTTTAATTTTATTTATCATGGCACTAAATTCATTTAAATCAATAATGTATGATTTGGAGCAAGATGCATGGAGATGTACATGTCTTTAAATTAATATCTTATTTATGATTTTCATTTTTACAAATTTGTGTTTTTAAACTTTTGAGATGTAAATTTGTATTTCATTTAATATGAAAGATTAAATATTTAGTATAATATTAATATTTAATATTTAATTTAATATTTAATATTTAATCTTGGAGTTATTTTTGATCAAGATCTGTCCTTTAATTCACAATTCACATATTAAATTTGTTTCTAAGACTGCCTTCTATCATCTGCGCAATATTGCCAAGATTAGAAGCATCTTGTCTCTGAATGATGCTGAGAAACTGATCTACGCCTTTGTCAGCTCCCGATTAGATTATTGTGACTCATTATTATCAGGTTGTCCTAAAATACCCTTAAAAAATCTTCAGTTGATCCAAAATGCTGCTGCAAGAGTTCTAACTGGTTCTAGAAAAAGAGATCACATCTCTTTCTGTCCTCCCTTCACTGGCTTCCCATCGAGTTTAGAATTAAGTTTAAAATCCTTCTTCTCACTTTCAAAGCTCTTAATAATCAGGCCCCCTTATATATAAAAGATCTGTAGGAAACTCGAAATGAAGAGACTGAATGGTTTTTCAGTATTGGTTTATTCCATCTCAAGTCCTACAGCTCCTCTCTCAGTCAGGAAATGAAGAGGGCGAGCTGAAGTAAACCACATACCTTTATACTGTTACATCAGACACAAATCACATTCACATCAAACACAGAATTCCATTCATATCTAATCCTCCTATTGTCCTCTCGGCTTCTCTGTCTGACCCTAGGAGTCAGACAGTCTCTTCAGGTTCACTCTCAGATCTTCTCACTTCTCCTCTAGTCCGCAGGTGGTCCAGACTCACTGTCCATTTGAGGCGTGATGTCAATACACACTGTGAGCTCAAAGTTCCCTCATGTCCGGGTCTCTGCCAAGGAATATGTGAGCTACATAATGTTACGCCACATCACTCCCCCCGAAACGCCCAAGAACGGACATACACCAACCTTAAGTCAATAATGGACAGTCATACACACTATGTCAAGAAAGGACACACACACACCGCCTTCATGTCCATAATGGGCAGTCATACACATTACACTCTTACATCCCCCCCTCCTTTGCAGGATCTACAGCACAATTTACACGGGTTGATCAAAATACACGTCACTCTGCCCGTTGCTTAGGCTTCAGTCTCCTCCCAAATCTGCTGAACGCAGGCTTCGCAGCCTGTGTTGTGCCTTCCTGCGGTGCGCCTGTGGAATGAGGGGGAGAAGGGTTATTTACCCCCTGCTGGGGAACTAGGGGCTGTCCCTTGGGAGGCCTGCCGCGTCGAGGCGCCCCCGCCGGCCGTACAGGTTCGTCACATAACACAAAAGCAGGCTTTAATCTGTCAACACTGATTGTCTCTTTCCTGCCCCCCAAGTCCAGTACAAAATATTTCTCCCCGGTTTCCAGCACTCGGAACGGACCATCGTAAGGTGGGCGGAGACTGTGACGCTGGGCGTAGTGCCTGACAAAAACAAACTCTGCGTTTTGCAAAACCTTGGGAACAAAAACCCGCGGAAAAGTGTGATGAGCGGGGCCCGGGAGCATTTCTGCCCCCGTGCCGCGTAGAGGTCCCCGCACCGGGGTGGGCTCGGGTGCTGCATGGGCTGGCAGGAACTCTCCTGGCAGCCTGAGAGGTTGAGTAAACACTAATTCAGCAGGTGAGGCATCTAAATCCTCCTTGGGTGCCGAACGCAACCCCAATAAAACCCATGGTAGTTTGTTTACCCAATTTGTATCCGTGAGCGATGCTCTGAGGGCTGCCTTCAACGACCTGTGAAAACGCTCGCATAAACCGTTGGCTTGTGGGTGATAAGCGGTGGTGCGATGAGCTGTTGCCCCTAAGCCGCTGGCCATGGCTGACCATAGCTCTGAAACAAACTGCGGACCCCTATCGGACGTAATGTCCAACGGGACTCCGAACCGCGCTACCCAGGCTGTTAAAAAAAACGCAAGTTACCTCTGCTGCTGTGGTAGACTGCAATGGGACCACTTCCGGCCAACGCGTGGTCTGGTCCACCATTGTCAGGAGATGTGTGAACCCCTGCGAGGGCGGCAGGGGTCCCACTAGATCAACGTGCACATGATCAAACCTCTTAGCCGGGATGTGGAAAGGTTCTAAAGGGGCTTTTGTGTGTCTGTGAACTTTGACCCGCTGGCAGGACATGCAGGCTCTCGCCCACTCCTTCACGTGCTTGCGCAGGCTCGGCCAAATAAACTTCTCTGCTACCATTTTCACCGAAGTGCGTACTCCCGGGTGTGCTAGGGAGTGCACTGCATCAAAAACCCGACGGTGCCACGTGGCCGGTACCACCGGGCGAGGTCGCCCGGTGGATACATCGTAAATAAGCGGGGGTGAACCGGTTTGTAAACTTATGTTCTCCAGCCTTAACCCTGTTGGTTCAGACAGGAGCGCGCGCACGTCTGTGTCCTCGCCCTGCTCTGCTGCCATGGCCGCGTAATCTATCCCTACGTGCACCGGAGCCGTGTGCACGTCCACGCTGTTACCGCGCTCTGCGTCTGCGGCGCTACAGCCCCCATCCGCGCGGACAGGCACTGTTACCGCTCGCGAGAGGCAGTCCACCACCACATTAAATTTACCGGCTACGTGCTGTATATCGGTGGTGAATTCTGAAATTGCGGCCAGCTGCCTCTGCTGTCGGCCTGACCATGGTTCTGAGACTTTGGACATTGCAAAGGTTAACGGTTTGTGGTCGACAAACGCGGTGAAACGCCGCCCTTCCAACCAGAACTGAAAATGGCGAATGGCCAGGTGGAGCGCTAGTAGTTCCCTGTCAAACGCGCTATATTTTCGCTCAGCATCGCGTAGGGACCTGCTAAAAAAAGCGAGTGGCTGCCAAGCCCCGGCGACTTGCTGTTCTACCACGGCTCCTATGGCCACATCTGACGCGTCTGTGGTTAACGCTATTCGGGCCGCCGGGTCTGGGTGAGCCAGCAGCGCTGCATTCGCTAGTGCTTTCTTAACCTCAGTAAATGCGCGCTCCCGCTCTGGGGACCACTCAATCGCATTGGAGGGCTTCTGTTTTTTTAGCGCGACGTACAACGGTTGCATGAGCTGCGCCGCGTGAGGTATGAAACGGTTGTAAAAATTTACCATACCTAAGAATTCTTGCAACGCTTTGACCGTTTGTGGCTGAGGAAACTCAGCCACCGCGCGTACTTTGGAGGGCAGCGGAACTGCACCCTCTGGGGAGACGCGGTGCCCTAAAAAATCGATCTGTGCTGCGCCAAAATGGCACTTGGCTGGGTTGATTATCAACCCGTGCTCTCCCAACCTCTGAAAAACAGTTCTGAGGTGACTTTTGTGTTCCTCCTCAGAGGCGCTGGCGACCAAAATATCATCTAAGTAGACAAAAACAAAAGAGAGGTCACGCAAAACGGCATCCATCATGCGTTGGAAGGTTTGCGCAGCACCTTTAAGGCCAAAAGGCATGCGTAAAAATTCAAAAAGCCCGAAAGGGGTTATTACCGCTGTCTTGGGAACGTCCTCTGATCGGACCGGGACCTGGTGATAACCGCGGACCAGGTCTATTTTAGAAAAAATTCGTGCCTTGGCCAAATGCACCGAAAAATCTTGGATATGCGGAATTGGGTAGCGGTCCTGCGCTGTGGCATTGTTTAACCTGCGATAATCGCCGCACGGTCTCCACGAGCCGTCCGCCTTAGGGACCATGTGGAGGGGGGAAGCCCAAGCGGACTTCGAGCGGCGAATTATGCCCAACCTTTCCAGGTTGGCGAACTCCTCACGCGCAATGGAGAGCTTAGCTGCATCCAAGCGCCGTGCCTTAGCAAAAACTGGTGGGCCACTTGTGGTTACAAAGTGCTCCACCCCGTGTTTCGCCACCTTAGCTGAAAACGTGGGAACTGTGAGTGCTGGGAACTGGTTTAGGAGAGTGTGGAACTTATCTCCTGCTGCGGCGGCGTTGGCCTGTACTGACGGCGGGGACACTCGCGCTGCACAGGGAATAGAACAAAAAGAGAGTGCATTAACCAAGCGTCTCTTAGCCAGATCTACCAACAAGCCATGTGAGCACAAAAAGTCGGCGCCCAACATATTGAAACTCACCGCCGCTACTATGAAGGTCCATTCATAGTTGCGGCCGTGCAAGGACAGGCGCAGAGTTCTTTCGCCAAACGTCTTGATCGATGAGCCGTTTGCGGCTGTTGCTCCATCTCCGTGGGGACCGGCCGCCCAGTCCGCATAGGTTGTGGTGATGAAACTCCGCTGTGCTCCGGTGTCAACGAGGAATTGCCATCCGGAGCTCGCGTCCGTCAGGTAGAGCAGCTTGTTCCGTTCGCCGAGGGTCGAAGCTGCCAACGACCTCCGGCTCTTTGCGTTTCCCTGCTTCCTGAAGTTGCATGGCGGGACGCATCTGTGAGCCTTGTGCGCGAAACGTCGATGGTAGAAGCACATCTCGTTCTCTCCTCTGCTCCGGGACTGCGCTGCCGCTGTTGTCGCTGGGGTCGGCTCTGCTGCCACCGGTTCTCCGTCACCCTGGGCTGCCGCGCCGAGGTCCGCTGCTGCCGCTGCCGTCTCCTACTCGCCGCATGCGTCCAGGAGTCGCTCTGCTTCCAAAGCCAGCGCGCGAAAGTCCTGCTGGTCCACACACCTCATGCTGGACAGGGGGCTGCTGGAAGGGTCCTCAAAAAGATGTGCTTAAATAAAAATGCATCGTTGCCTGCCCCGATCATCTGCAGCATGTCCTCCATGAGGACGGTCGGCCTGCGTCCTCCTCTGTCGCGCAGGTCCAGGAGTGCTCTGGCCCTCACCTCGGCTGATGGCACAAAGCTCCGAATGAGGGCGGCTTTCAGGGCGTCGTATTTGCCAGCAGCGGGCGGCTGCTGCACCAGGCTCCGCACACACCGGGCTGTGCGGCTGTCGAGTCTTGCGATAACATTGTGGAACTTAACGTCATCCTCTGATACCCCGTTAAGCACGAACCGTGATTCCACATGTTGGAACCATGAGTGCGGGTCCTCTTGCCAGAACTCGGGGAGTCTAATGGAGTTTACGCCGATGCGGGCGGTCTCCGGTGAATCAGGTTCGGAGTCGGAGAGACGACCTCCAAGCCTTTCCATATTTCTCACGTGTGGGTCACCAATGTAGGAAACACGAAATGAAGAGACTGAATGGTTTTTCAGTATTGGTTTATTCCATCTCAAGTCCTACAGCTCCTCTCTCAGTCAGGAAATGAAGAGGGCAAGCTGAAGTAAACCACATACCTTTATACTGTTACATCAGACACAAATCACATTCACATCAAACACAGAATTCCATTCATATCTAATCCTCCTATTGTCCTCTCAGCTTCTCTGTCTGACCCTAGGAGTCAGACAGTCTCTTCAGGTTCACTCTCAGATCTTCTCACTTCTCCTCTAGTCCGCAGGGGGTCCAGACTCACTGTCCGTTTGAGGCGTGATGTCAATACACACTGTGAGCTCAAAGTTCCCTCATGTCCGGGTCTCTGCCAAGGAATATGTGAGCTACATAATGTTACGCCACAGATCTGATATTACCTTACCATCCTAATAGAGCACTACGCTCCCAAAATGCTGGATTACTTGTAATGCCCAGAATCTCCAAAAGTACTTTGGGAGGCAGAGCCTTCTGCTATAAAGCATCAAGCTCCTTCTCTGTGGAACCAGTTACCACTCAGGGTCCGGGAGTCAGACTCGGTCTCTGTTTTTAACAACAGGGTAAAATCCTTCCTTTTTAATATAGCCTACGATTAGGGAGGGATTTTGTGTCTCTTAACCCCGCTTCTGTTTTATGTCTGTCCTCTTCATCCTCTCTATCCCCTCATCCCCAGCCAGTCGCAGCAGTTAGCTGGTTCTGCTAGAGGTTTCTTCCTGTTAAATGGGAGTTTTTCCTCTCCACCGTCGCTAAGTGCTTGCTTGCAGGGGATCGTCTGATTGCTGGGTCTTTCTGAAATTGTGGGGTTTTCTCTGCATTTTGTAGCGCTATGAGATGACTTCTGTTGTGATGTGGCGCTATATAAATAAAGCTGAACTGAATTGAATTGAATTTGTTGTGTGTATTTGCATAAATGAATGTTAACACTTTTGTTGCTGTCATCTTGGACAAGTCGCTCTTGTAAAAGAGATTTAGAATCTCAATGAGGCTCATCTGGTTAAATAAAAGTTAAATAAAAAATTTTTAAAAAAAGTCAGTCAACAAAAAAAAGTCAAGAGTTAACTATGGACATCATGTGATTAAAAATGATTAAAAGTTTAATCACCTGACAGCACTATTATTAAACCCCAGCAATGAAGTTAAGAATGTTATACAATATTTGTGACCTGTTTGTCTGTTTGTTCATTTGACATTTTTTATGTAGTTGCCACTATAACATCTACATTTTTGATCAGCTTGACTTCAGATTTAGAGTATACAGAAGCTTTAGCTCTTCAATACCTTGGACACATTTGATTTTCAGACACACCTAATGAGGGGTTCCATTCATTTTGGGGAGGGGTCATTTTCTGTTGCTGCCACACCATAGCTCCTACATCTCTGACAGGATTGGCTTGCTATTTATGCAGAAGCTTTGACTCAAATGATGGGTTCCATTTTGGGAGAGGGGAACTTAATTTTTCCCAGCCATTCTAAGTTGATCAGAGCTTTTATTAGGGACCCCTGATATGCAGATGTCTGGGGCGTGTGAGCTTGCTCACTAAGGTTCTTTCATTATTATTATTTTTGCTGTATCACATAAACCTTGGGACATGATCCTAAACAGGCTTCTCCTACTGGCTACTTCAATTCAGTTTCAGTCGGGTGAGGTTTCATGATGCTTGAAGCCATTAGCAAACAATTACAAAAGAGCTGATAAGAAAGAGGCACTGAAAACTTATTGCTATTCAAAATTTAAAGATCACAATTTAGCATCATGAGATTCACTCTAACGAATCATTTTAATATATTCATCTGAAAAGCCAAATACCCCAAAATAAATTATGTCTCTTCGTCATTGCACTGACTAATATTTAAATTAAATTACCTCGTGCAAGAGCATGTCCAATAAAAAATCTAAAAGATGAGAACATTTATCAGTTTTTGGAGCCAACAGGTGGCCACAATTGACACAGATGAATGTCCAAACATATCATTAATCATTTCATTAAAGAGGTCCTGATATGAGTCATCAAGCTGAGAAAAGTGTATTTGTTTGAGGAATGGTTTCAGCCCATCCAGCACTGTAAAAACTGCCTGGCTGTGTCACTATACAAACTCCTCCTGCAAATAAATGACAGCAGCAGAAAAACAACCAACAAAAACAAGATAAACACAAAAAGAGGCAGGCATATAGACCAGACGGGCAGACAGAGATAGTGGTGTTAACGAAACAGCAGGTCCCCACATTGACTCAATTCAATTAGAAGGAGAAAATCCTTCCTGACAAGAGTTTAATGTGGTTACAGAGAGAAGACTGAGCTCTGAATGTTCTTTTTCTGTGGGAGCTACAAACTAGGCTTGTGTACATATAAAATGTCTGCTCCACCTTTGTTTGACCTTTGCCCTGTATCACATGTCTCTGTCTGTGCATAACAGTTGAACAGTAACAGAGCTCACTATGTTTTTGAACACCTTCTCATTCCACCCCATGCTCATGTTCTGCTTGAACAAACTGACGCCTCAGAGTCTCCACAGGAGTCTCTTAACCTTTAACATGGAGTCACGAAGAGGATGCACCTCAGACAATTTCATCTCCGATGGAAGAAGGGGAACACAGGCAAGTGGCGCAAGCTAGAATTGCACTCAAAGAGCCACATCTGTCCTCTACATTCTTCAGCAACTGCCCTCTCTCTCATATTTGCTGTTTTGAAACCACCGCCTGGGAGCAGCTCTGCAATCCACATGGTGAGGACATCGATGGCCTCACTCACACCATCACGGACTACATCAGCTTCTGTGTGGACAACATCGTTCCCACCAAGACCATACGGTGTTGCTCAAACAACAAACCCTGGATCAACCCTGAGGTAAAAACCCTTCTGAGAGAGAAGAAGAGGATCTTCAGGTCGGGGAACAGGGAGATGCTGAAGTCCGTACAGAGGGAGCTGAGGAGGAAGATCAGAGAAGGCAAGGACAGCTTCAGGAAGAAGATGGAGGACAAGCTGCAACACAGCAACATCAGCGGGGTCTGGAGAAACCTTAAAACCATCTCTGGGCTCCAGAATACCTCCCCCCAGGCCACGGGGGGCAGGGAGTGGGCAAACAATCTGACCCTGTTTTTCAATAGGTTTGACCAACCGCCCTCCCCCCTGACTGCACAACAACCACTGCTGCCTCTAAAGACATCAAGTCCTGCTGCCCACACCCCACTCCACCAACACCCCCCCGCTCCCAACACACAGCCCCCCAACCTGACCCTCACTAAGACCCAGGTGAGGACGGAGCTGAGGAAGATCAAGGCGAGGAAGGCGTCGGGACCGGACGGCATCAGCGCAAAGCTCCTCAAGTCCTGTGCAGACCAGTTGTGTGGGATTGTGGAGTACATCTTCAATCTGAGCCTGAAGCTGGGGAGGGTACCACAGCTGTGGAAAACATCTTGTGTGGTACCTGTACCAAAGACTTCCCACCCCAAAGATCTGAACAGCTACAGACCAGTGGCCTTGACATCCCACATGATGAAGACCCTGGAGAGACTGCTCCTTGCTCACCTCCGCCCCCTGGTGGGACCAGCGATGGATTCACTCCAGTTCACCTACCAGCATGGCATTGGGGTGGAGGATGCGGTGATCTTCCTCCTTCACCGTTCTCTGTCCCACCTGGAGAAGCCTGGGAATGCGGTGAGAATCATGTTCTTTGACTTCTCCAGTGCTTTCAACACCATCTAACCGATGATCCTGAAGGACAAGCTGCTGTGCGCAGGGGTGGACCAGCACCTGTCATCATGGATCCTGGACTACCTCACAAACCGGCCTCAGTTTGTGAGAACCCGGGACTGTGTGACCGACACGATCATCGGTATCACCGGGGCCCCCCAGGGAACGGTTTTGGCTCCCTTCCTGTTCACCCTTTATGCTGCGGACTTCTCACACAACACAACACACTCCCATCTACAGAAGTTCTCTGATGACTCTGCAATCGTTGGCCTCATCTCCAACGGAGATGAAGCTGAGTACAGAGGGCTTATCCAGGACTTCGTGGACGGAACTGCCTCCAGATCAACGTGAGGAAAACTAAGGAGCTGGTGGTGGACTGCCGCAGGCAAGGACAACCCCTCACAGCACCAGTAAATATACAGGGAACAGACATCGAGATGGTGACATCCTATAAGTACCTGGGTGTTCATCTGAACAATAAACTAGACTGGTCACACAATACTGACGCACTCTACAAGAAGGGACAGCGCAGGCTGTTCCTACTGAGGAGACTCAGGTCTTTTGGTGTACAAGGGGCGCTGCTGAAGACATTCTATGACACAGTGGTGGCATCAGCCATCACTTTTGGAGTGGTCTGCTGGGGCAGTGGCATTACAGCAGCCGATAGGAAGAGACTGAACAAACTGATCAAGAAAGCTAGCTCTGTCCTGGGGCAGCACCTTGACCCAGTGGAGGAGATAGGAGAGAGAAGGATGGTGGCTAAACTGTCATCTCTGCTGGAGTCGGAGTTCCACCCTATGCAGGACATACTGAATGCACTGAGGAGCTCATTTAGCAGCAGACTACATCATCCTAGGTGCACAACCGAGAGGTTTCGCAGGTCCTTCCTACCTACGGCTGTCAGACTGTACAACCTAAGCAGGGCTGCTCGCAGAGATAGCAAAAAGACGTGACAACCTAATAATTTTGAATGCAAAAGACACAATAGACTTACACAATGGTCCCCTCTGGTATACAACTAGGAAAATACCGGTCGCTATGGAGGGTGAGAATATGTATGGGTACATAATCATACCATGTAGGATAACTAAGTAGACGGTTGTGCTGTTTCATTCCATCTAGCTACAATACTCCGCACTGTGTGTTTATATATTTACATATTTATTCCATCTAGCTACAATGCTCTGCACTGTGTGTGTTTATATATTTACATATTTATTCCATCTAGCTACAATGCTCCGTACTGTGTGTGTTTATACAGTATATCTACATATTATTCCATCTAGCTACAATGCTCCGCACTGTGTGTTTATATATTTACATATTTATTCCATCTAGCTACAATGCTCCGTACTGTGTGTGTTTATATATCTACATATTTATTCCATCTAGCTATAATGCTCCGCACTGTGTTTATATATTCACATATTCATTCCATCTAGCTACAATACTCCGCACTGTGTTTATATATTTATATATCTATCCCATCTAGCTACAATGCTCCGCACTGTCTATATATATATATATATATATATATATATATATATATATATATATATATATATATATATATACGTATATGTACATATGTATACTTGCTGCTCTTGTTTTTTCTCTTGCCTTCTGATTGTTGCTCTGAGTGTTGCTACCCCTGTGCTGTTGCAATCCTGGAATTTCCCCATTGTGGGACTAATAAAGGCTTATCTCCTCTTATCTTATCTTATCTTATCTTATCTTATCTTATCTTATCTTATTTAATAGAACATGAACAGGCAGTGATGTAAGCATGTGCATGAGTGACATACTGTATGTTCCTGATGGCTTTTGATCCAAAAACCATAGCTATAGGTCTACCTGTGTAGCAAGATCAATAGCCAAACTTCTTATATTAAAGTGACTGTAGACTAAAATGGATTTTGAGTTTCTATTACCTTGCCAATTTGACCTTCTGACCCTCAAAATTATAAAAAGATGTAATCGAAAGGCCAATCTGTGTACCATCTTTGGTGATCACTACTTCATTTGTTCTCAAGTCATGCGGACTGCTGGATGAACACACAGACAAAACTTGTAGTGAGCAGGTGAGTGTGCACATTCTAGTTGTTGTTCTAGCTCTATGTGGTTGCATAACCTTCTCTCTAGAGCCAAGGAGGGCTGATTGTACAGAACCAAGGGTAATCAATGGTCACCAGTATAAGAGTTCTCAGGTGGGATCGGCTCTCTACGGGATCATCACATGGTAAACCTGGTCGGGAATGGTGTGAACAACCCTCTGTGCTTTGTCCATGCATCCTGCTCACCTGCTTTTGTGCTCTCTTGCTCCTAGGAAAACCTTTCTGTCTGAAAGCCTACTGATGTGCCCCCCCTTGGTTCTGAAAAACTCAGTCATCTCGCTGCTATCTGTAAACAAGAACTCATGAAAGCTCAACTCAAACATCAAAATGGTAAAAAAATGGTAAATGGCATTCGTTTATGTAGCACTTTTTACTCATCTATGGATGACCAAAGCGCTTTACAGATCCTGCTATCCATTCATTCACACACACATTCACACACTGATGGCTGCAGAGCTGCCATGCAAGGTGCTGGCCTGACCCACCAGGAGCAACTGGGGGTTCAGTGTTTTGCTCAAGGACATCTCAACATGCAGACTGCAGACACAGCAGGAATCGAACCACTACACCTGCGCTACAGCCACCCCAAAATATACCTTACCTCTCTGTCTCAGGATCAGCTCCCCTCTGTGCTTCACCTGGAAACAATCACTATCTGGATCTGAGAACTCTGTTTGGTCTCAGCCTCTACCTGGGCTCCCCTGCTGATGCCTTGTGGTGACTGTACCTCCCTGGTCCACTACCACCATAACTCAGGCTCTGTTTGATCCAGACCAAGACCACCTCCTTTTGCCTGACCGCGTGTATCCAAGAAATCCTTTAACTGCAGAAAGCCGAGGAGAAAAGTTAAAAAATGTCTCGTTTGTGGCGGACAAACAACCTGGCTGAAAGGAACAAATTTCCATTTTCAGTCCTGGCCAGTCGATGAGCCAGATTTTTCTTCTTCGCTGAGATTTTTTCTTCCTGGTCAGTGGTGGTTTCGGTTACAGCACCCCAAAAGAGCAGTTGTAACTGCATGACATTGTCCAGGCAGTTTGGTAAGCTGCAGTGTGAATGCAAGCCAAACCAAACAAAGGTGTGAAAATTCTCAGCATTCCCCCCTCAATCGAACAAAGATCCCCAGACTATCCTGGTGTAAATGCAGCCTTTGAAGCATGAATAGGTGGCAATAGTAAGTCAAGTTTATTAGCCAAAAAACTTGGACTTGAACCCATTTGTATCTTTCACACTTGCGACCTTTTCAGTTTTTCATTTAGTTGTTTCTTGCTCTTTCACTTGCTGGTGATGTTTGGGTAAGAAAAACTACTTGTCTGTGAATGACAATCCTCTTTCACCACTGAAAGGACCCAGTTTATCATATCCATGTAGCATAACCAGGGACAAAATAGATTATTCTATTAGCATTGCACTAGTGGTGTAGCAGCACTGAAAAAGCGGAACTTTTGAAACATGGGTACTGTTTCTATCTGGCAGTCGATGGCGCAACTCAAAGATGTGCCATGAAGCCCTATTCATGGCACACACTCCTCATTACCTCCGCCAAGGAGGTTATGTGATCATCGGCGTTGGTTTGTCTGTTTGTTTGTTTGTCTGTTTGTTTGTTTGTTAGCAAGATAACTCAAAAACTTATGGACGGATTTTCATGAAATTTTCACAGATTGTCAGAAATGGGGTATCCTACAGATGATTACATTTTGGTGGTGATCCGGATCACCATCCAGAAGAAAACCGCCATTACGGAAAATGCCATTTTCGTGAATAACTACTGAATCACTAATCCTATCATTATCAATCCAATTGCTAGTCATATGTTTTCATGGTCAAGGAATCTGAAAACGTACACACAAACACTGTATGGGAGGAACTGTGGCCGCCATTACGGAAAATCCCATTTTCGTGAATAACCACTGAACCACTAATCCTATCATTGTCAATCCAATTGCTAGTCATATGTTTTCATGGTCAAGGAATCCGAAAACGTACACACAAACACTGTATGGGGGGAACTGTGGCCGCCATTACGGAAAATGCCATTTTCGTGAATAACCACTGAACCACTAATCCAGGGGTGTCCAACCATGTGCCATGGAGAGCCAAGACCCTGCAGGTTTTCTCTTCTACCCAGTCTCTTCAGCAGGTGTTTTCACTTATCAGCAATCAGTGGGAAGAAGTTCACTGAAATCTGCTGTTGAAGACACTGGTTGGAGGTAAAACCTGCAGGGTCTTGGCTCTCCATGGCACATGGTTGGACACCCCTGCACTAATCCTATCATTGTCAATCCAATTGCTAGTCATATGTTTTCATGGTCAAGGAATCCGAAAACGTACACACAAACACTGTATGGGGGGAACTGTGGCCACCATTACGGAAAATGCCATTTTCGTGAATAACCACTGAACCACTAATCCTATCATTGTCAATCCAATTGCTAGTCATATGTTTTCGTTGTCAAGGAATCTGAAAATGTACACACAAACACTGTATGGGGGGAACTGTGGCCGCCATTACGGGAAATGTCATTTTTGTGAATAACTACAGTACTGAACCACTAATCCTATCATTGTCAATCCAATTGCTAGTCATATGTTTTCATGGTCAAGGAATCTGAAAACGTACACACAAACACTGTATGGGGGAACTGTGGCGCTTGGCGGAGGTCTGCGCTCTCCGAGTGCTTTTCTAGTTTTATTTAATTCTGGATGTTCAAATCAGTTTGCTTTAGTATTATTGTCATACTACATTACACTACACTACTCTGGACATATGGACCACATCTTTCCATTTGGGGCAGTGGTGGCCTAATGGTTAGAGATGTGGACTGGTGAACGGAGTGTCGCAGGTTTGATCCCTGGACTGGCAGGATTAGATATGGGTGGGACAGATAACATAGCAGTTATCATAACCCTCCTTAACCCCACTGTGGTGCCCTCGAGCAAGTAACCCCAACTGCTCCAGTGGAGCTGCTCAGTGGCCACAGGTCAGTCTGTGGTTGTACTGTGCAGCTTCCTGGTGTGAATGTGTAACTGTGTGAATGTGAACAGGGCGTCCTTGAAAAAGAGCGGTTGCCTCTCAATGCAACCTGTATAAATAAAGGTTAAATATAGAAAAATAACAATGCATAGTGTCCTGACCGGAACAATAGAGAGGAGACAAGGTCACTACAAGAGGAAGGGAGGCCACTGTGCGCAGCCCTCTGGCGGGCCCCCAGGTGGGAGGTTCTGGGTTCCAGGACTGGGTTGTGGACGGCGCTAAAGAAAGCTGTGCCGCAATACAAACAGCGAAACTGAGAAAAGCATGTCTGCCAAGAAAAGCAGGCATGAAAAAGGCTAACAGCTAAGCTAAAGGCTAGCCCCAGGAAAACACCGCTTCCATCGGTTCTGATCATGAATGTCCACTCCCTAGAAAACAAACTGGACTGGAACTGATATGCTAAAATGGTCACTGGTTGTTTGCACATGTAGTATTTCTTGAGAATATTCTTGATAGTTGTCATTTTTGAAATGTTGAAAGCTTTAAATAATCCTGCAGTTGCAGAAAGCAGGCACATTTGTACACTCCACTGTTAATAAAACTATGAAAAACTTGAAAAATGACCAATTTAAGGTATAGAAAAAAAATCATGATTAATCACGACTAATGCACAGTTTCAAAAGATTAATTGGGATTTAAAATTTTAATCATTGCCAACCGCTAATTATTACTTGTATGTGACAGGGAATCTGAGACCAAGACCCAAAAGCAATGTGGAGGGAAACAGTAAGTAGAGTTTTAAACAATAATCTTTATTACAAAAATAATGCAAATAGTGAATAAATGTGCATGAAGATCTGGCAACCCTGCAGGGAGAAGAACAGAAGCAGAGGTTAGTATAAATGGGTGGATATGGATGATGAATTGTATTATCTTATGTTTACAGGCACTCTGGGGAGAAGCTGTGATGACAGGGCAAGGGTCCTCCAGAGGTGACGAGCGTGGTGCCAGCAGAGGAGGTGAAGTGGTGCAACAGGAGAGCTTCGGGGTTTATGCAGGTGTCAGGATGGCCAGGCCTGGGGGTGGAGGCTAGGGAGTGAAGGCAGAAGACACAGGTGACAAGCGTGGGTAAGTCGACTTACTTTGGGCAAAACGGTGAAGTGCACTTATCCATGTGAATCCAATTCTAGTCCATAAGACAAGATCTAGAGTCCAGTAACAAGCAGGGGGTCAGAGCACGGCAGGCAGGAGCAGGGCAGACAAAGTCCAAGACTTGAGGCAGGAAACAGGGTTTAGAGCAAACAAAGGTTAGACACAGCAGGCAGGCAAGGTACATAAGGTTAGGCACGAGCAAACAGGCAAGAGCAATGCTACACGACCAGACAGAGCAGTGGAAGAGCATCCCCTTTAAAGAGCAGACTGAAAGAATGGTGCTAATTAACAGGGGGAGAGAGAGGCAGACACACATGACAGACAGAGATCCTTACAGTACTTGCTCCTCATGAACGCCTCCTAGCGTAACTCGAGGTTTGTCAGGATGGCAGTGGTAGAAGTCGGTGATGTGGGACTTGTCCATAACAAAGGACCCGGGGATCCAGGGGCGTTCCTCAGGACCATACCCCTGCCAGTCAACCAAGATGACCAAGAACTGGATGCCACACCCCCTGTGGTGGGAATCCAGGATGTGGGTAACGGCATATATAAGCCCACCGTCGATCATCTTAGGTGGTGGTGGTGGGTGCTTGGATGGTAGGCACAGAGAGCTAGTGAAAATGGGCTTGATATGGGACACATGAAAGGAGGGATTGACCCTGAGGGAGGTGGGTAAGGCAAGTGTCACGGAAACAGGGTTGATGATGGACTTGATGGTAAAAGGTCCAACAAGCCGGGGGGCGAGCTTCCTGGAGTCGGTCTTGAGGATAAATTCCACATTGAAAGCCATACTCTCTGGCCAATCCTGCAGGCAGGGGCAGGGCACCTCCTCCTGTTGGCCCATCTGGCGTTCTCCTCTACAGACCGGAGCAGGGTGGTCTTAGTGTCACTCCAAAAGTGTTTGCACCATGACATATGTGCAGAAATGGATAGAACAGGCAGTTCCTCCTTGGTGATGGAGAAGAGGAGCGGGTTATACCTGAGGGAGGCCTCGAAGGGGGAGAACCCAGTAGCAGTGGAGGTGGCCGAATTGTGAGCGTATTCAGCCCATGGGAGAAGGGAGCTCCATGACAAGGGGTCTGAGGCTGTGACACAGCGCAGCATTGACTCAAGCTCCTGGTAGGCTCGTTCACACTGCCCGTTGCTCTGGGAGTGGTAACCAGAGGATAGGCTGACTGTGGCCCCGATGGATTGGCAAAACGCTTGCCATACTTTGGAGATTAACTGGGGGCCCCGGTCGGAAACAGTATCCAACAGGATTCTGTGCAATCTGCCCACATGGATGGTGAGGAGTTGGACCATCTCCAACTGTCGCCGCTGTAACATATAGCCGATCTCAAGGACCCCTCCCCCCCAGGATCCAGGTCAGTGGCCTGCACTTCCCTGAAGCGCATCTTGATGTCCCAGGTGAGTGCCCCCACTATCACCCCTTCAGGCACAATGGTTTCTTCGCCCAAGGCTGGTGGGTTGACAGAAAACTGGCAGGAGAGGGTGTCCAGTTTAGTGATGAATGAATGAATGAATGAATGAATGAATGAATAAGGTTTATTGTCAATACTACCATACGTGCAATACATACAGGAGAATTGAAATTTGATTTGACATTGGGCGCACTCAGTAAGCGCATCCCATAGCTGGGGCAGCCCGAAGGCGCCAGTCGAAAGGGGGGGGTAAAGAGGGGGAGGGGGAGGGGAGGGAAAACACAATAGGCAGAGAGAAAAAAGCATTGTTGATCAAAATAAAGCTCATTTTATGACCAAAATTGTGATTACAAGAAAAAAAACTCTCAAATGCACAATTAGCAGACAATAGATCACACAAAACAAGTTGAGAGAGTCAGTGTATTGTAAATATGTATCAGTATTTGTGTCAGTCGTGTAATGTTGAATGCAGTAGTGTGGGTGTGTCAATTGCTAGTGAACAGCAGAGGGCGCCTCCTGGCAGTGGATGGATGTTATAATCATGTGATCTAAAGCAAGTCCAGAGTCTCTTCTCTTGCTTGCAAGATGGTAAGTTGACACATGGTACACTGTCCTTGAGTCCAGTCTGTTGAAACAAAAGCAATTGTGTCGATTGTTTGGGTTAGCAGAGCCGCTCCTTCCGCTTATCTTCATCGAGGAGGAATGTAAACAGGACCAAAAAAGACAAGGTCAAATCTGCACAGTGCACTCAGAGAATAGAATTTTCCTCCCCTATGCGATTCTGTGCTTCATAATTTACAGGCTTAAACTTTAAAGTCATTCTCTGGAAAGCACTCAGCGGCTCCAGATGTTGTCCACCTACCGAAACATAGCTAAACATGTCCAAGAGAGTCCATTCTCTCTTCAATGCATGCCAGATGGTAAATCCATGTTAATCCCATATGCCGCTATCCGTGCTCCCCCCCAACTGGAAATTATTGGGGGAGCTACGCCGGGGTCGGCATTTTGATTAGCTCACCCGAATATAATTTTGATACGCCAGGAACTCCAGGGCCAAACAGAAAAATCCTGTGATCATGCCAAACTTCAGTCGAATCACGCAGGTTCCATTTCTTGGGCTCCCCCCTGGCCCGGTTCTTGTTGAAAAGTGGTGACAATAGCACATTTAAGCTGCTTTCCAAATCCATAATTTCCGTTTAGATTAAGATTCAGCAGAAGAAGAGCGACTAAAACACAACATTGCAAGCTGGAATCAGAAGGGAGAGGATTAGGAGGGAGAGGAGGAAGAAAGTGCGACTGCTCTCTCTGGAAGCCGGAAGTGTAGTGTTCTTGGTGCTGGGTCAATACATACTACTAAACTGGAATGTCGAGAAGAACATGGTCCACCTGGCCTGCCGTGAGTTCAGACATTTGGCGGACTTGATATATTCCAACTTTTTTGTGGTCTGTCCAAACCATGAAGGGTAAAATGGATCCCTCCAACCAGTAAGGCCACTCTTCTAATGCCAAGTTGACCGTTAGCAGCTCTCAGTCGCCGATGCCATAATTCCACTCAGCTGGGGACAAATGCAGAGAGAAACATGCACAGGGGTGTAATTTGTCATTGTCGGCCAAGTGGTGAGAAAGCACGGCTCCCACCCTGACGCCAGAAGCATCCACTTCCACCATGAACTGGCGAGCAGGACTGGGCTGGATAAGGATGGGAGACTTGGTGAACTTAGATTTCAGCAGGGAGAATGAGTCGTTAGCCTTCTTGGACCACCGAAAGGGAACCTTGACAGATGTGAGGGAGGTGAGGGGGTGGGCAATGGAGCCGTATTTCCTAATAAAACATATGTAAAAATTAGTGAAACCAACGACCTGCTGGAGCTGTTTGTGTGAAGGACAGGCCAGTCAACAACTGCCTTGATTTTTACTGGGTCAGGTTCGATCTGACCTTTGGAGATTATGAAGCCCAGAAAAGTGGTGGTGGTATGAAATTCGCACTTCCCTGCCCTCACATAAAGTTGGCTCTTGAGGAGGTGCTGTGCGTCTTGTGTTCAGCTGGGGATCTAGAGAAAACAAGGATGTTTTTGAGATAGACAAACACAAATACACCCAAAAAGTCCCTCAGTACATCATTAATAAGACACTGAAACACAGCGAGGCATTGGTGAGGCCAGAGGGCATGATGCAATATTAGAAGTGGCCACTAGGGGTGTGAAATCCGGTCATCAACTCGTCACCTTCCTGAATCCTGATAAGATGATAGGCATTGCATAGGTCCAACTTCATGAAGATAACAGAGCCCTGGAGCTGATTCAACACTGAATTCATGAGGGTGAGGGTGTACTTATCCTTCATAGTAACGTTATTCAGCTTCCGACAGTCTATGCGGGGACACAGGGAGCCATCCTTCTTGCCCACAACGAAGATCCCTGTGCCCACAGCAGATGATGAGGGCCGGATAATACCAACATTGAGGGATTTTTTGATATATTTCTCCATGGCCTCTCTCTCGGGGGCAGATAGGCTGTACAAGCGACTGGAGGGGACGTGGGCCCTGGGCTGGAGCTCAATGGCGCAATCGTAGGGTCGGTGTGGGGGCAAAGACAGGGCTTTAGCCTTGCTAAAAATGGGTGCCAAATCATGATACTCAGGGGGCACATTAGTAAGATTGGGGGTTTCAGGGGCTGGAGGCTGAATGGGAATGAACAGAGAACAGGCTGTAGAGCGAAGGCAGGAGGACATACAATAGGGGCTCCATGAGGTAATCACTCCCCTGTCCCAATTAATAACTGGGTTGTGTCACCTTAACCAGGGGAATCCTAGCACCATGGGGGACGTGGACAGTGGGAAGACCACAAAAGATAGTAGCTTATGATGGTTACCGGAAACTAGTAGGGCCAGAGGAAGAGTTTGTTTATAAACCCGGCAAAGGGGCTGGCCGGACAGGTTAATACTTTTCTAGGGCAGAGGTATTCAGAGCATGGACTATTAAGCTGGGTTGCCAGATTCTCCAAAATAAAGTTTTGCTCGGCTCTGGAATCGACTAAAGCAGAACCCACAAACTCAATGGTCTTGAGCAGTAACTGGATGGGCAAACTGAAGCGCTTGAGAGAGGGGTTAACAGCCTCACCCGCCAAAGCCCCCCACAGTGATTGATGGGCTTAATCTTTTAACTTATTGGGGTAAGAAGTGGTGATGTCACCGATCTGACCGTAGTACAAACACAGCCTCTTCTTGTGACGCCATTGTTTTTCAACGGGAGCGAGATTGGACTGCTCCATTGCCATGGGTTCAGGTGGGGGGGGGGTCACGAGGTGGGAGCGCAAGAAGTGAAATGTGCACTGACGTAGGACGAGAAGGTATGTGGAAGCTGTGCTGGCGTTCCCTTAATCATTGGCGAAGTCTGTTATCAAGCTTAATGACAAGGGAAATTAATTTGTCCAGAGAATTGGGCTCATCCTGGAGACCAGCAAGCTCATCGTGGAGGGTAGTGTCAAGACCGTGGGTAAATACAGTGCGCAATGCTGAGTCATCCCACCCCACTTCAGTCGCAAGAACCCGAAACTCAATGCAATGCTTGGCCACAGTCTTCACTCCTTGGCGGAGACACATTAAATGGGTAGGGGTGCTCCCCTCATGTTCAGAGTGATCAAACACATGGGAGAATTCATTAGTGAAATGGTCAAAAGTGTAAACATGATAATTAGGCCCCTGGATAATCACCTGAGCCCAGGAGAGGGCGAGACCATCAAGAAGGCCTATTACAAAACTGATTCGACTTGAGTCGATGGGGTAGTCACTGGGTGAGCTATTAAAAACAAGCCAACACTGGAATAAAAACCCACAGGCTCCTCCTAATTTCCCATTATACTAAAGGGGATAGCAACTAATGGAGCATACCCAGAGCAGGTTGGGGGAGGGGGCCCGGCCACCGGTGGTGGGGCAGCAGATGCCACAACAACGAGGTTTTGTACGATCTCTTCCACCTTGCTAAATAGCTTGCTTAGCTTAGCCAGTTCATTAAGAAATACCTGCATCTGAAGGACCATTTGATCAGCGCGCTGCTCAAGGGTACTGAGTCTGGAAGTTACAGCTTCCATCCTCATTGCTGAGTCTGACTGATGGTCGTGTACTGACAGGGAATGTGAGACCAAGACCCAAAAGCAACATGAAGGGAAACAGTAAGTAAAGTTTTAAACAATAATCTTTATTACAAAAATAATGCAAATAGTGAATAAATGTGCACGAAGATCTGGCAACCCTGAGGGGAGAAGAACAGAAGCAAAGGTTAAAATAACTGGGTGGATATGGATGATGAATTGTATTGTCTTATGCTTACAGGCACTCTGGGGAGAAGCTGTGATGACAGGGCAAGGGTCCTCCAGAGGTGACGAGTGGGGTGCTAGCAGAGGAGGTGAAGTGGTGCAACAGGGGAGCTTCGGAGATTATGCAGGTGTCAGGCTGTCCAGGCCTGGGGGCTGGGGAGTGAAGGTACAAGACACAGGTGACAAGCGTGGGTAAGTCAGCTTACTTTGAGGAAAACGGTGAAGTGCACTTATCCATGTGAATCCAATTCCAGTCCATAAGATAAGATCCAGAGTCCAGTAACAAGCAGTGGGTCAGAGCACGGCATGCAGGAGCAGGGCAGACGAAGTCCAAGACGTGAGGCAGGCAACAGGGTCTAGAGCAAACAAAGAGAGAGAGGCAGACGCACATGACAGACAGGGATCCTTACAGTATGAAACTATTTCATTTAAAGAAAGTCCATATCTACAGCTAGTGTCTACAAAAATTGGGCAACTTACAGCACCATTGGGATGTATTTATATATAAGATGGAAAATAAGCAATCTTACGGAGTAACAGCAAACCAGACAGAAAACTGAGCAAATTAGATTTAGAAACAATCATCATCTCTCTCCAGGCCAGAAGTGAATGCTTATTCACAACAGGCCTGTAAAAGATTAAATCAATTACACATGTGAAGATTTTTTCAGACTATTCAGTGGGCATCACATTACCCTGGAATGACACCCAGGCAGACGGACGGCAGAGTACAATCTGTTTGGATTCATTATGCCGAGTCAGGGCTGTCTGATTGCTTTCAGGCTGTGAGGTGACCTTCCATCCATTCATCTTCTTCCGTTTAATCCTTTCCGGGTCACGGGGGGCTGGAGCCTATCCCAGCATCTTTGGGCGAGAGGCAGGGTACACCCTGGACAGATCGCCAGTCCATTGCAGGGCCAACACAGAGAGACAGACAACCATTCACTCTCACAGTCATACCTAAGGACAATTTAGAATCCCCAGTTTGATGCCAATTAACCTAACTTGCATGTTTTTGGCATGTGGGAGGAAACCGGAGAAATCCCGGAATGAACCCACGCAGACACGGGGAGAACATGCAAACTCCACACAGATCACTGTTGGTCGGGGGCTGGGATCGAACCCAGGATCCCCCGGCCAAGGGTGAGTTGCTGTGCTGCCGCAGTGCTAACCACTCCGCCACCGTGCAGCCCGTGAGGCAACCTAAAAAAAAAAAAAAAAGAAGCACAATCCATGATGTTAAATGATGTGTGCTGAGATGGATAATATGGCATGCTAGGATGAATGGGGGGGGGGGGGGGGGGGTGTCATAGTCTGGAATATAAATGATGCTGTGGATATATTCTAGTTCATGGATTTGGGTAATAAACTGTATTCATTCCTCACTTTTATATAGAACAAGGGCATCCACTCATGTACCATGGAAGGCCAAGACCCTGCAGACTTTACCTCCAACCAGTGCCTTCAACAGCATATTCCTCTGAATTTCTTCCCACTGATTGCTGATAAGTGAAAACACCTGCTGAAGAGACTAGGTAGAAGAGAAAACCTGCAGGGTCTTGGCCCTCCATGGCACATGATTGGACACCCCTGATTTACAATATAAAGTGGAACAAAACTTCAACACTTTTTTTTTTCACATTAGGAGGCAAACAGCATAGCTGATGGAACACTCACCCCACCTCCAACTATCACCATGTGAGAAGTGAAATAAATTAATTGGCAATGCTTCTTGAACTTGCACTCCACTGTCCATGCTGGTTATCCGGTATCTGCATTCATCTTTCTGTGACTAAACGAGTTACTGCATTAAAGCAGGCAGCTGAAAGGTTTCAATCACCATACATGGAAACTCATCTGTGTGCTGTATGTTCCCATTTGGTCAGGGTCCTTCTGTGTCATGGCACAGACACACAAGGTGCTTATGCATAGCACTCCTGATGCTTTTAGACTGTAACACACTCTAATTGAAGCTGAGAATGATGATGTGATGTGACGATGACATGGTTCCAAAATCCATAAAGTCAATTTAAGGAGGTAGGATGGGTAAAATAGTAGTCTCTTATGGAGGACGTGCCAGTTTATGCCTTATTCTCTTTCATTCCCTTGTGTGTTTGGTCTAAGTTTTACTTTCACTGGCTTGTTACTTTATGCATTAAATACACATTTTTTTCGGGTCAGGCATTAAACTGACTGTCACAATTAAACAAATGGACCCAAGGAACAAACACAACTCCAGGACGCAGGTAGAATTAGCAAGTGAAGTAGCAATTTTGCACAAAGCAGAGAAATAACTAAGGAAACTGATAACTACAAATCTAGAAAACCAAAGAGCCATGACAACATGGGAAGAATCACAGGGACCACAGAGAAACATCCACAAAATAAGGTAAACAAACAATGACATCACAAGGTTCGGGGAAGGAAGGCACTAAACTTATAGACTAACTAGAAAAGCACTCAGAGAGTGCATACCTCCACCAAGGCCCCTTCTGTCCCTCATGGATCACCTCCAAAATATAATGGGTTCTTGTGTAGGCCACGAGCCAGTTCTGGTGAAAATTGCATCAAAGTCTATCCAGCAGTTTTGGAGGATTCTTGGTAACACAATGAGAAAATAAGAGCCTTGGTGGAGGTATGCATTCTCAAATCATCACCAAAATGAAATGGGTTCCTCTCTAGCCTAAGGACCACCTCTGGTAAGAATTTCATCCAAATCCATCCAGTAGTTTTTGTGTAATCCTGCTGCACAAATACAAACAAGGTATTTGGTGGAGGTATGCACTCTCAGAGCATCACCGAAATTTAATGGGTTCATCCTTAGCCCAAGGGCTACCTCTGGTGAAAATTTCATCAAAATCCATCCGGTATGTAATCCACATATGGTTACTGAGCCTGTCACAAAGTGGTGTAATTCCCTTTCCTGCCTGAGGGTGGCGCGTAGCCATGGGGAGATCCTCTCCAGCATTCCTTCCTTTCTGGTGAAGACATTGCCATGAGAGCATGCGCCCAAACTACGAGACCGTTTGGTATGGAAATATGCTTAAAAGACTAAAACTCACCTAGATGCCTCTGGTACAAACTGTTAACACGTTGTTTATTTGTCAGGATTGGAATCTGTGTGAACGTTAAGTGGATGAGCCGCAACTGTTCGCGGACTGTCTCATTGTGAACTTCAGAAATGCTAATGCCATGTTGACTGTGACTATTATGATAGCTTAATGTAATGTTTTTTAAAAACCAATTGGAGTTGTGACACTGATATGGTTCCAGTGTGTTTAACACCTTATAAACACAGATACTGATGTTTCAAGTTGCTGAAAACACTTAGAAATGATTGCTACATGAGCTAGCTGCAAGCTAAATGCTAGCATTTTGATGCTACTTCCTGCTGACTGCATCACTGTTATTAAGCTGAGTTAGCTACTGTTAGTTCTTTAGTAGAGCATTGGCGGCATTTAATACTGACAAAAGTGTCTCATGTTTGGTTGCTGACTTAAAAGTTACTTCATTGAGACCATATTTATTCTGTTATTGGTCACATGTCAAATTTGGGTGAGTTATATCACTTGATGGTTAAAATGCATATGTTTGAAATGAATATAAATCCAAAGGAATTACTAGAATTCATTTCAACAGTTAAAAAGTGAATATATTAAAGCAGATACATAAATAGGTTTAAAATATTAAATTGTAAAAATGTTTCCAGAGTTATTATATGATTTCATTGTTTAATGCTGTGAAAAGGGACTCCAATACTTGAAGAGAGACTTTGAGTGACAATAATAAGTTAATGAGAGAGAGAGAGAAGATTTTGATTTTTGCATTCTACACTGTGTCCATAGATTGTTTTTGTGACCCGGACCAGATAAGTCGGGTTCTGAACCTATGGGTTCAGTGGTGAGCTAACCCAAGATGAACTGACTGTGGAGAAGCCTATAATGCGGTGTGGCCAGCTGCAGGGTCCATCCCAAGAGAACAACATGTCGATCCATCCCATCACTCACAATACAGATAAGACTGACACTTAAAATCTACCCGGGTAGTGCTGGACATTGAATAGAGACGATTCAAACAAATACACTCTCATACACGCACACCAGTGACTTGAGCTCTTTCTTGTAAAGGAGCAGTGCACATCAGGAACTGAACTAAATTTGGCACTTTACCTTTTGCTAAGAAAACCTCCCAAAGGGGACAGTTTTATTCCATTTTATTTTTAGGGGCCCATTTAAAGTAGAACTGAACCCACCTTTTTGCGCAAAAAGTAGAATAGCGGATTAATTCCTTATTACCTATTGTATTTTTCAACACATAAAAGAAATTTTTAGGCCGGCCAAGCTATAAGCCGATAAACTTTTGACTCTGGCTGGCAGTGCCAAACAAACCGGAAGTAGTGCAGACGACGCTGCGTGACGTCACGAGTGTGACCCTTAGCAAAACAACAATGGCAGATGATAGCAGTTCAAGCAGTCAAGAAAACCAGAGTTTTCAGAGTGAAGAGGCATTCAGGATCGGTGACGAGACAGAGGAGGATGCAGGAGTGTCAAGTGAACAGGAAGAGAGCGAGGGAGGCATTGAACCGTACAGATTCGAGCCAGAATTGTCGGGGGATTCTGGCACCGACTCAGAGTCAGACCGCAGCAGTGATGGGGAGGAGAGTCGCTTATTGAATACAGAATGGTGAGTCTTTACTTCTCTACTTTGGCATGTTTGGGGTGTCAGGATAAGGAAAATTAAGTCTGGACTGCAGACGATTTTTGTGTTTCAATAACAATAATTCCAGTAGAAAAGGGACAATGCGGTCCGAGGGTGGTGCCAATGGTCTGATGCAATCAGTGCAGTGACCAGCTGGTGACTATACAATGCATCGCTTCCCGGTCGCTTTTTTTTTTTTTTTTTTTGTTACTTATTTGTACCCGTAGGTAGATTCGGTTTGCAGTCTGGTGACAAGCCACCGGCTGCTGTTCGCTGCATGCGCGAGCGCTCTAAACCTACATGTTTTTGGTATGCGGGAGGAAACTGGAGAAATCCCGGAGAAAACCCACGCAACACGGAGAGAACATGCAAACTCCACACAGCTCACTGTTGGTTGGGGGCTGGGATCGAACCCACGATCTCATGATCCCCGCGATCCCCCGGCCGAGGGTAAACTGTGCTGCCACAGTGCTAAAACACTGCGCCACCGTGCAGCTTTTCCTCCCCCTTTCTTTTCTTTGGTCGCCATGACAGCTTTCCTTGGCCACTGAACAGATCTTCCCAGGTGTTGGAAGTGTTTTGTAGTCGACTATCACGACAAAATGCACCAAAAACAACCAGTGTCGACGTGCTCGCAATGGTAAACATGGAGGACTGTGCTCAATTCGTGACGTCATGCGGAACTCTGGCTGCACTTCCAGATAATCGGCGGATTCGTCGGATTTTTCAGGGCGGGAAATTCAAAATCGCGATTTTCTCCAAGATTCCGGGATTGGTGGAGGGGGTGCCAATGATAAATTATCTTTATAATTGTATGTACTATCACCCAGTGCCGTTCAATGCCGTTCACTTCAGTTCTACTTTAATGTGAGTCTGTACACTCTGGGAAACCGGCATAGGTAGGCAGGGAGTGTAATGATTTTTTTCTTTTTTTGTACAATACAATCTTTATCGATACCACCCTATCTTGACTGTTGTGTCTGGTTTCTCTGCTGTCTCTGGTTTCTCTGCTAACTGCCTATTACTAAATTACAACTAGCCTACTACCTATTAGTTATACCGATCAGTGGAACATCTGTTACAGTGTTACAGGTAGGTTTTGCGTAATCCTGCTAACAGACAGACAGACAAACAAACCACGCCGGTTTCATTGCCTCCTTGGAGGAGGTAATACAGTAAATTCAAAATAATAGAATATCTTAAAGGGTGGGGCATAGGGGTGGGTTCAAAAGATCGAT
Organism: Pholidichthys leucotaenia; assembly: GCA_020510985.1. Classification (NCBI taxonomy): domain Eukaryota; kingdom Metazoa; phylum Chordata; class Actinopteri; order Cichliformes; family Pholidichthyidae; genus Pholidichthys; species Pholidichthys leucotaenia. The sequence goes on along the minus strand of CM035840.1, from coordinate 324,621,841 downwards.
CTAACGATTCAAATCGATCCACGTTTGACTGAGCCAATATTGATCCACAAAATCTGCCAATCAATCTTTTAATATAATGCTTTTGACAGTCTGTGAAACACAAAATGCAAGCAGCCGGCTGAAGTCTCGTGTGATGAACAATCGCGCTAGAGTTCCCTTCACTGCAAGCTCACATTACTTCCGTGTTTACATTTGGCAGGCAGCCACAGAGCAGACTTGCCAACATTAATTTATCAACAAAAGTCACAGCTAAAGACTGTGCTCAACAGTTCCTGAATATTTTTCATAAAGCGGAGATAAACAGTTTTGTACTACGTGCAGCGCTGTGTTGGAAAATAAAAGTCAACAACTGATAAACAATTTTCAAATGGAAAACACACGGAGAATGGACAACAGACTAGAGAGGGAGACTGTTAAAGCTGCTGGGGGTAAGTCAGTCCCTCCAGGATTTTGCGATGTTGTGATCCTGACAATTCATGCGAAATCAGTGATTGGCCACATCTTTTGAGTGACCTTGCAACTTTGTCCAATCACTTAAAACAGTTTAAAACTGTGAATCTCCGGTCTGGACATGGACCAATGTGCATCTCCCCGGCAAATCCCCGGTGCATCTCCCCAGTAAATGCATCTCTCACTTCAGTGAGCATCTCTCACTCAAGGACACGTGCCTTTGCCTTAGACACTAGTCATAACATCTGCTGAGAGAGAGACTATTGCTGTTCACCTAACTGATTTGCCACTGATTGCATCCAACACACACACAACTGACCCATTTATACTGACGAAGACATATTCATTCACTGCTCTCTCTGTGTCATTGTGTGGATTCTATTGTCTGCTAATTGTGCATTGAGAGTTTTTTTTTTCTTGTAATCACAATATCAGTCATATAAATGAACTTTATTTTGATCAACAATGCTTTTTTCTCTCTCCTATTGTGTCCCCTCCCCCCCCCCCCGCCTTCTATTCCCCTCCTGCTCGACTGGCGCCTTCGGGCTGCCCTGGCTATGGGATGCGCTTACTGAGCGTGCCCAATGTCAAGTCAAATTTCAATTCTCCTGTATGTATTACGTATGGTAGTATTGACAATAAACCTTATTCATTCATTCATTCATTCATGAAATGAAATGAAATGAAAGCTGAGTGTCTGATGAGACAGGTGTGTGTCAAGACGTGCAGCAGATAGACAGGTAGGAGTTAGGCACAGAAAGAGAGATAATAGTCTCTGTAATTTTTTTTTTCAGAAAAACACAGACTCCAACAGAAAATACAGAGCAGCAGAATAAATTATTTCTTTTTTCCTCTCTGCTTGGTACCGAGTGGGTGGGGACCACTGCGGTTTTCAAATGAAGGTGCTGCCAATAATTTCCAAATCTCTCCTCTTTAACATCCATTCAATGCAATTTAGCTGTTGTAATGAATATTGTGTTAAAGTCTGTATTTGTTGTTGCGCAAGAGTTTTTCTGTATAGCAGAAGTTTCTGCTTAATTTACAAATCACTGTTTAATGGGAAATTTTTGAAAATCCTGTGCTTTTCTTGTGGTGTTATATAGAATATCACTGCAGTAAACTATGGAAAAAAGCATCTGCTTTAAAATTTGTAATTCTTCCCACAACTTTTAGTGCAAAAAAAACTCACAAAACATCGCAACTTTTATTGCAACCTTTTAAAAAAGCTCCCACAAATTCAGGCTTTTTGGGCCGCAACAATCATAAAAACATCCCGTGAAATCCTGGAGGGACTGGTAGGCAAAATATCATTTTTTTTTTGAACATTTGTGTCATAAATTGATAATTCATCCAGCATGATGGTGTTTTCTTTTACAAATTATGGATACAGTAGTTACCTGTTGGTTAAAAGCTGCAAATAAATGCAGAATAAAAATATATTTTTAGTCAGGACGTCATGACCTAGGCAGCTGCCTTCACGTAACGTTTCTATAGGCCCCAGTTTGTTCATGTCAGTAATGAGCTTTCTTCCAACTCAAAGCTTAGTCATGGAGTTCCATAGGGATCTGTGCTAGGCCCTACTCTTTTTAGTTTATATATGCTTCCGTTAGTCAACTCTTAGTTTGGATGCGGTTACTCTTTCTCTTAATAGTTCTATGAGGACCCTTGGAGTTATTTTTGATCAAAATCTGTTTTTCAATTCACATATTAAATTTGTTTCTAAGACTGCCTTCTATCATTTGCGTAATATTGCCAAGATTAGGAGCATCTTGTCTCAGAGTGATGCTGAGAAACTGATCCACGCTTTTGTTAAGCTCTAGATTAGATTATTGTAACTCTTTATTATCAGGTTGTCCTAAAATATCTTTAAAAAGTCTTCAGTTGATCCAAAATGCTGCAGCAAGAGTTTTAACAGGTACTAGAAAGAGAGATCATACAGTATCTCTCCGGTTCTGGCCTCCCTTCATTGGCTTCCCATAGAGTTTAGAATTAAGTTTAAAATCCTTCTTCTCACTTACAAAGCTCTTAACAATCAGGCCCCTTTTTATTTAAAAGATCTGATACTACCCTATCATCCTAACAGAGCACCACGCTCCCAAAATGCTGGATTACTTGTAATACCTAGAATCTCCAAAAGTACAATGGGAGGCAGAGCCTTCAGTTATCAAGCTCCTTTCCTGTGGAACCAGTTACCAATCTGGATTCGGGAGTCAGACTCGATCTCTGTTTTTAAGAATAGGCTTTTCGATATAGCCTACAATTAGGGAGGGATCATGTGTCTCTGACCCCTCCCTTAGTTATGCTGCTAATAGGCTTAGACAGCCGGGAGACCTCCTATAATGTACTGGGCTTCACTCCTTTAATGTTCGCTCGCTACATGTCTGTTCTTTTCATCCTCTCTTTGCCCTCACCCCCCAGCCAGTCACAGCAGATGACTGCCCCTCCCTGAGCCTGGTTCTGCTAGAGGTTTCTTCCTGTTAAAAGGGAGTTTTTCCTCTCCACCGTTGCCAAGCGCTTGCTCACAGGGGATCGTCTGATTGCTGGGGTCTTTCTGCAATTGTGGGGGTTTCCCCTACATTTGAAAATGCTATGAGATGATTGTTGTTATGAAATGGTGCTATATAAATAAAGTTGAATTGAACTGAACTGAATTGAATTGAACTGAATGACACATTTAATTTTGGACTTCTAGCACTTAAGTGAGAGATTTGAAGATAATAATAATAATAATAATAATAATAATAATTACAATAAAATGAAAATGAAAATGGCAGAATTAATAAAGGCTGCAGTACAACGAGCAATTTTTATTCAATAGAACTAAACTGAAAAATTGACCAAATCTTCTAGGAAATTCTTTGAAACCCTTTGTCAAAAATTGAAAGTGAATTTATAGTTAAAATATAAACAAAAAATAAAAGAAACTAAATTATTAAACCCTACTGTGGTGTGGGGATTTAAAAATATGATTAATCTTACTTTGAAATATATTCTTTTCATTTCCCCTTAAGATCTGTGAAGACTGAGTCTGTGTTCGGAATATTCACTCACTCACTCACTCACTCCCTACTCGCTATATAGTCACTTTAGATATAGTGGACTATATAGTAAACTCAATATAACAATAAAATTACCAGATTTCGGGCACTACTGGACTTGTTTTTGCGGCGTGGTTAATGACATCAGCATGGTGAGACAGTAAAATGTAACAGACCAACGGTGGTGAAAAATGAATATCTGCATAGAATTTGTAGTAAATATGTATTAAATCAAATCATTTTTGCTGAATTAATAAATATAAATACCTTAAGGTAGTTTATGTTGTGATGTGAAGTTCTCCTGTCACTGCTCCGCTGGCTGCACATTGCATTATGGGATATACTGGCTAATGTAGTTACCATCCATTGTACACTACTTTTCAAAATGCATTGTGGGATGTTTTGAGTGTACTATTTAGTGAATGAAATTTTCAGTTAAAATTTCGAGCAGCACTGCAAGGGGCAGATTTACTAAGGCAGTGCAAATTAGCGAGTGTGCAATTTAGACAGAGCATGTAAGGGAGTGGCTAATTTTTGCCAGTAATCTACTAACAACACGCAATATTATGAACATTGACACAGTCACTTCATTTCAATAATTTTTTACCTTTTGTTCTTATTAACCTCTTGCACTCCGTTGTACCGCGGGCGGGCAAGTCTCTGCGTCCCAGAGCGCACGATGGAGATGCTGATGATGGAGATGGTGATGAAGATGGTGATGGCGTCCAAGCGCGCACTGAAAATAAAAGCTGCAGACACAGCCGCGAACAGATTAGTTCATCTGATTGACCTCTCATTCGACTACTAAGAGCCTTGAATTGGGTTTCTGAAACCTTGAAGAACCAATGACTGAAAACCTAGCAAGAAGGACCCGCCTACCAACGCAGCGAGCCAATTGAAGCACAGAAGTTCGCTGAGCTGTTTTGTCTACAAAGGCTGGGTGAAGAGAGAATTTTTTAATTCCAGCAGAGTGTTTAGGATTCTCTTATGGTCATCATAGACCGAAGGAGGCCGACGACGAAGGTTGTAAATCATTTGCCAAAACCGCAATCATGGAATTATGTTTTGACCGGGTCGCGAGACCAAAACCACGAGCGGACCAGCGTCACGTTCATCTGACAATGAGGAAGAGAAGTTCGCCAGGACAATGCTGTGAAGAGGTAAGGTGTTATAAGCTAAATTATTCTTTCTCCCTGAAAATTGTAATCAAAAATTACTTTTGACCGATAAATTACAACTGTGCGGCGCACGATGTCCGAAATGCGTGCGCCGCGGTACACGGGTCGTTCGTCGTGTCCGGACCGTGAACGCCCCCCCCCGCTAATATTCTGTAGCGGGGGGGGGGGGAGCCGCGGTGACTGCGCCCCAGTCGCGACATCGCCACATGAGTGTAATCCGTCATGTAGCGATGGCCGATCTCCATCCTCTGTAGTGAGTGAGGGGGGGACAACCCCCCCCCCCCCACACACACACACAGTAGCGAGGGGGGAAGCCGCGGTGACTGCGCCGCTGTGGCCACATGAGTGTAATCCGTCATGTAGCGATGGCCGATCTCCGTCCTCTGTAGCGAGGGAGGGGGACAACCCCCCCCCCCCACACACACAAAGACACAGCCCTGAATGTGACCTTTCATTAGAGCCCAAAATGAAGCTTCTACATTGAATCATTCAAAAGTTACAGACATTTTCCCAAACTGTGCCATTTGTCACAATTTGGCACAGTTCCAAAATGCCTGGGAACTACCTGAGGGAAAAGCTGTGTAATATATTCATTTTTTGTGGTATTGTTACAAAATTTGGACCTCAGCTGGATAACACTTGGTTCTACATTTCTGTTGCATTTTCCAGCCCGGATCTGAAGCTGTGTGTTATTTGCAAGCATTTGTATCCAAAAAAACACCCAGGCCAAATTTATTTTCTTCAAGTTCAGTATGTTTAGATGACTGTAACTCAGTGGCCGGAGCACTTAGAGAGATTATGTTATGTTATGTTTTGCCAAAAAATTCAAAGTGTTTTCTTTTAAATGAGACCAACCCCATGAAGATGCTGCAAAGGGTTGAAGAACAGCTTTGGATTTAATTTGGGCACGTTAATTTTTGGCGTTTTTAGGGAAATTGACGGGAGTGCAAGGGGTTAAAGACAAAAATAGAAAGGAGATGTCTTTACCTAAGGTAAAGACATCTCCTTTCTATTTTTTCTTTTTGTCTTTAATAAGAACAAAAGGAAAGTAATTAAAAGAAGACATAATGAAACTACTTGAGTCATTTCAATAATGACCACCCATCCAAGAGCACTGCAAAATTGCACACAGGCACAGCTGATGAGGAAGCGAGCCATCAGCACAGGCACAGCCAGTTCAGAGGAGCATAATATATAAAGCTTTTTTTTTTAAGTTTTTATTTAACCCCTTGTACTCTGGTCAATTTCCCTAAAAACGCCAAAAAATAACATGCCCAAAGTAAATCAAAAGCTGTTCTTCAACCCTTTGCAGCATCTTCATGGGGTTGGTCTCATTTAAAAGAAAACACTTTGAATTTTTTGGCAAAACAGTCATAATCTCTCTAAGTGCTCTGGCCACTGAGTTACAGTCATCTAAACATACTGAACTTGAAGAAAATACATTTGGCCTGGGTGTTTTTTTGGATACAAATGCTTGCAAATAACACATAGCTTCAGATCCGGGCTGGAAAATGCAACAGAAATGTAGAACCAAGTGTTATCCAGCTGAGGTCCAAATTTTGTAACAGTACCACAAAAAATGAATATATTACACAGCTTTCCCCTCAGGTAGTTCCCAGGCGTTTTTGAACTGTGCCAAATTGTGCCAAATGGCACAGTTTGGTAAAACGTCTGTAACTTTTGAATGATTCAATATAGAAACTTCATCTTGGGCTCTAATGAAAGGTGACACTCAGGGCAGTGTGTGTGTGTGTGTGGGGGGGGGGGACAACCCCCCCCCACACACACACACGAACCGTGCGGTGAACGTGCGGCGAACGAACCGTGTACCGCGGCGCACGGACTTCGGACTTCGTGCGCCGCACAGTTGTAATTTACCGATCGGTCAAAAGTCATTTTTTGATTACAATTTTCAGGGATAAAGAATAATTTAGCTTATAACACTTACCTCTTCACAGTAGCGTCCTGGCGAACTTCTCTTCCTCATTGTCAGATGAACGCGACGCTGGTCCCTTGTTACGGACTCGTGGTTCTGGTCTCGCGACCCGGTTCCATTATATTATAATTCCATTATTGCGGTTTTGCGCTTCCATGATTGCGGTTTTGGCGAATGATTTACGACCTTCCTCGTCGGCCTCCGTCGGTCTATGATGACCATGGAAGAGAATCCTAAACGTCTATTCTGCTGGAATAAAAAAAAAAAAAAGCACCGCCTGTGGCTGTGAACAGGTCGATGCGCGAATGGCAGTCCCTGTCACACAGGTTGCACTTGTGGGTTGTCTCCGTGCTGCTGGGTCTGTGGCAGGTTCTTCCTGCAGGTCCTTTTTTTCATCTGCTGCAGCAGTCTGTCTTCACCCAGCCTTACACAAAACAGCTCGCAAACTTCTGTGCTTCAATTGGCTCGCTGCATTCACAGTGTTGGTAGGCGGGTCCTTCTTGCTAGGTTTTCAGCCATTGGTTCTTCAAGGTTTCAGAAACCCAATTCAAGGCTCTTATTAGTCGAATGAGAGGTCAGTCATATCTGATCTGTTCGCGGCTGTGTCTGAATCAGAATCAGAATCAGAATCAGAATCAGGTTTATTGCCATTGTTCATGTAGTACACAAACTAGGAATTTGTCTCGGTACAATGCTGCAACATTAAACATGATAAGATAAGAGAAATAAACTATACATGTAATAAAGTGTAGGATAAGATTAAGTGATACTGGTCAACAGTTAAAATATATATTAGCCAGCAGCAGATACTGTGGAGAACTATATAGTGCAGTCGGTAATGCAGGAAGAAAACAGTGATGATTGACATGAGTCTGGTTGAGCTGCTGTACATGGTGCACGAGAGTCACTTAGTGTTCAGCAGTCTAATGGCAGAGGGGAAGAAGCTGTTCATGTGACGGGAGGTTTTAGTCTGGATGGACCGAAGTCTTCTACCAGAGGGGAGGGGGGCAAACAGTACGTGACCAGGGTGTGAGGGATCGGCTATGATCCGGCCAGCACGCCTCCGGGTCCTGGAGATGTACAGATCCTGGAGAGATGGGAGCTTGCAGCCGATCACCTTCTCAGCAGTGCGCACGACGCGCTGCAGCCTTAGTCTGTCCCTGGCAGTGGCTCCTGCGTACCACACGGTTATGGAGGTGGTGAGGATGGACTCGATGATGGCTGTGTAGAACTGCACTAACATCTTGGTGGGTAGCTTGAGCTTCCTCAGCTGCCGCAGGAAGAACATCCTCTGCTGGGCTTTTTTGATGAGTGAGCTGATGGTCAGCTCCCATTTGAGGTCTCTGGTGATGGTAGTGCCTAGGAAGCGGAAGGAATCAGCAGTGGTGATGGGAGAGCCTGAGAGGGTGAGGGGGGGCAGAGGAGTAGTGACTTTCCTGAAGTCTACAATCATCTCCACTGTCTTCAGAGCGTTCAGCTGCAGGTTGTTATTGCTGCACCAGGACGCCAGCTGGGCCACCTCTCTCCTGTAGGCGGACTCGTCGCCGTTGGAGATGAGCCCGATGAGGGTGGTGTCGTCCGCAAACTTGATCAACTTGACAGACTGGTGGCTGGAGGTGCAGGAGTTGGTGTAAAGGGAGAAGAGTAGGGGGGAAAGTACACAGCCCTGGGGTGATCCGGTGCTGATGCTAGTATAGTCTGAGACAGTCTTTCCCAGCCGCACATGCTGCCTCCGGTCCGTCAGGAAGTCGATGATCCACCTGCAGAGGGAGTCAGGCACGTTGAGCAGGGACAGCTTGTCCCGGAGCAGAGCGGGGCGGATGGTGTTGAATGCGGAGCTGAAGTCCACAAACAGGATCCTGGCGTAGGTTCCCGGGGAGTCCAGGTGCTGCAGGATGGAGTGGAGGGCCAGGTTGACTGCATCGTCTACAGACCTGTTGGCTCGGTAGGCAAACTGCAGCGGGTCCAGGAGAGGGGTGGTGATGGACTTGAGGTGGGACAGGACCAGGCGCTCAAAGGACTTCATGACTACAGAGGTGAGCGCTACAGGTCTGTAGTCATTAAGTCCAGTGATCCGTGGCTTCTTGGGGACAGGGATGATGGTGGAGGATTTGAGGCAGGATGGCACGTGGCATAACTTAAGGGAGGTGTTAAAAATGTCTGTGAATACAGGAGCCAGCTGTTTCGCACAGAGTCTCAGGGTGGAGGGAGACACGCCGTCTGGGCCGGGGGCCTTGCGCGGGTTCAGTCTGGAGAACTGTTTGAGCACATCCTGCTCACTGATGATAAGGGGAGGGGGGGAGGAGGGGGGGGTGCCTTAAATGAAGTAGGGAATGTGGAGGCTGTGGAGCTGGAGGGAGGGGGGGAGTTGGACACAGATGACGAGGTGTCAAAACGGGCATAGTGTTGGGACAGTCTCTGACAAAGGGCTTTGTCATCCTGACCTTTAGGAGCCTTAGGTCGATAGTTGGTGATTTGCCTCAGTCCTCTCCACACGGAAGCCGAATCATTAGCAGTGAACTGCTGCTGGAGTCTCTCTGAGTACACAGATTTAGCCCTCTTCAGCTCTCTGTAGTGGAAGAACGGAAATGGAGCTTTTTTTTTTTCAGTGCGCTCTGGGACGCAGAGACGTGCCCGTCCGCGGTACACCGGAGTGCAAGAGGTTAAGCGCAAACCCCACTAAAATAGTTAATTTCAGTTCATTATATTTCAAAGTTTAGATTTTCATTTAACATGGCAGACTTTTTTGTTTAACCTGTTGCACTTCGGTGTACCGCGGGCGGGCACGTCTTTGCGTCCTAGGACGCACGAGAGCATCCGAGTACGCACACTGTACGTCCTAGGAGGCACTGAAAAAAAAAACACCTGCATTTCCGTTCTTCCACTACAGACACAGCCGCGAACAGAAAGCCAAAGGAGTGCTTTGATTGGTTTAGATGTGATTGACCTCTCATTCGACTAATAAGAGCCTTGAATTGGGTTTCGAAAACCTTGAAGAACCAATGACTGAAAACCTAGCAAGAAGGACCCGCCTACCAACGGCTGTGAATAGAGCCAGCCAGATGAAGCACAGAAGTTCGAAAGCTGTTTTGTGTAAGGCTGGGTGACACACAGGTGTTCGCCAGTCGTTTTTTCTAACTACTGTTCTTATTTGTTTTGAAAAATCGTTCGCCAAAACCGCAATCATGGAAGCGCAAAACCGCAATAATGGAATTATGGTTTGACCGGGTCACAAGACCAGAACCACGAGTCCGTAACAAGCAGACCAGCTTCATGTTTGTCTGACAATGAGGAAGAGAAGTTCGCCAGCTACAGTGGGGTAAAAAAGTATTTAGTCAGCCACCAATTTTGCAAGTTCTCCCACTTTAAAGATGAGAGAGGTCTCCAATTTTCATCATAGGTATACCTCAACTATGAGAGACAAAATGAGAAAAAAAAATCCAGAAAATCACATTGTCTGATTTTTAAAAAATTTATTTGCAAATTATGGTGGAAAATAAGTATTTGGTCACCTACAAACAAGCAAGATTTTTGGCTTTCACAGACCTGTAACAACTTCTTTAAGAGGCTTCTCTGTCTTCCACTCGTTACCTGTATTAATGGCACGTGTTTGAACTCGTTATCAGTATAAAAGACACCTGTCCACAACCTCAAACAGTCAGACTCCAAACTCCACTATGGCCAAGACCAAAGAGGACACCAGAAACAAAAATTGTAGACCTGCACCAGGCTGGGAAGACTGAATCTGCAATAGGTAAGCAGCTTGGTGTGAAGAAATCAACTGTGGGAGCAATTATTAGAAAATGGAAGACATACCAGACCACTGATAATCTCCCTCGATCTGGGGCTCCACGCAAGATCTTACCCCGTGGGGTCAAAATGATCATGAGAACGGTGAGCAAAAATCCCAGAACCACACGGGGGGACCTAGTGAATGACATGCAGAGAGCTGGAACCAAAGTAACAAAGGCTACCATCAGTAACACACTACCCCGCCAGGGACTCAAATCCTGCAGTGCCAGACGTGCCCCCCTGCTTAAGCCAGTACATGTCCAGGCCCGTCTGAAGTTTGCTCGAGAGCATTTGGATGATCCAGAAGAGAATTGGGAGAATGTCATATGGTCAGATGAAACCAAAATAGAACTTTTTGGTAAAAACTCAACTTGTTGTGTTTGGAGGAGAAAGAACATCATACCTACTGTGAAGCATGGGGGTGGAAACATCATGCTTTGGTGCTGTTTTTCCACACAGGGACCAGGACGACTGATCTGTGTAAAGGAAAGAATGAATGGGGCTATGTATCGTGAGATTTTGAGTGAAAACCTCCTTCCATCAGCAAGGGCATTGAAGATGAAACATGGCTGGGTCTTTCAGCATGACAATGATCCCAAACACACCGCCCGGGCAACGAAGGAGTGGCTTCGTAAGAAGCATTTCAAGGTCCTGGAGTGGCCTAGCCAGTCTCCAGATCTCAATCCCATAGAAAATCATTGGAGGGAGTTGAAAGTCCGTGTTGCCCAGCGATAGCCCAAAACATCACTGCTCTAGAGGAGATCTGCATGGAGGAATGGGCCAAAATACCAGCAACAGTGTGTGAAAACCTTGTGAAGACTTATAGAAAACGTTTGACCTCTGTCATTGCCAACAAAAGGTATAAGACAAAGTATTGAGATGAACTTTTGTTATTGACCAAATACTTATTTTCCACCATAATTTGCAAATAAATTCTTTAAAAATCAGACAATGTGATTTTCTGGATTTTTTTTTCTCATTTTGTCTCTCATAGTTGAAGTATACCTATGATGAAAATTGGAGACCTCTCATCTTTTAAGTGGGAGAACTTGCACAATTGGTGGCTGACTAAATACTTTTTTACCCCACTGTACGCTGCTGTTGTGAACAGGTAAGTGTTATGTCAGAAAAATGTACACACATGTTATCATTTTTTATGTCTAAGCCTTATACAAGTGTAGAAGTGTGGAAAAGTACCGGAGAAGCGTGTTCCTCTGGATTAACACTAAGACTGAATGCAGGAAGCCAGTTCTGCCGGAAAGGTACAGGAAGCCCCCTGTAGAGCAAGAGGACACAAAGAGCCCCCTGGGGAGCGAGAAAGGGAGCAGGGCCCCCTTTGTTCTTTTAAGACCGGATTAACGAACTCTGTCAACTCTGCTAATAATGTGCCAGACCTGTTTCACCCCTTTCTGTCTGTGTTGTATTCAGCTGAAACCATTTGTGTATTGCAACTGTCTCTCACATATAAGCCTGCTCGCTGAAGCCAGTCTTCAGCACTGACTTCCTGTACTTAGGTTTGTGCTCCTTGTACAAGTAAAGCTTTTAAAAAGAATATTCTTGTGTCTCGAATCTTTATTGAGGTAATGAACTAATATACGATCATATTCTAAGTGTTTTCAGAGATTCCTGACATACGTGGTGCTGTGACCCGGATGACCAATACCCTAGACGAGCCAGGACAACCAAGCCTTCTTCCCCGGTCTTCAAACCCATGCATGGTCTGACCAACGGTCAGTTTTGGAAACCCATCTTCAGGGAACGCCGGGGAGGAGACTGGCTCCTGACTCTGTCTAGTGACGGTCATCCTCACTAGTAGGGTCATAAAGTAAGTGACGTCTTTTTATTATTAAAGAAAAATAAGATATAGTATACACTATATGCGTTAGAAGATCCTCCCAAATCCAGCCTTTAGTGAGTAACGTAAAATAGGCTGCTCCAATATGTTACTAATGTAAAATGGGATGTGCTCCTAAATATATTACTAATGAAAAATAGGCCGCTCCAATATGAAAAATTGGATGCGCTCCTAAAAATATTACTAATGTGAAATAGGCCACTCCAACATATTACTAAAGTAAAATAGGATGCGCTCCTAAATACGTTACAACATCCTCCTAAATCCAACCACGAGTGACTAACGCGATAAGAGAGTGAAACGCGCGGACGAGTAGTTGCAACGAGAAGAAAAGCGTGAGCATCTAGTTCCATCGAAAGGTGAGCGCATTCTAAAAAAAAAAGAAAAAGGTTTTGTCCGGGTTAAAGTCCCGATTGTGTTGTTTTCCGGCCGAAGAGTCAGGTTTCAAAAAGTAAAAGAAAAGTAAAAGGTGCTGTGTATTGACTGATAGGTCAAGCTTTAGCTAAGTAATGGTAATATAAGGCGGCGTCCTATATATTTTTCTGATCATACCAGGTAATGATCCTGTAAGAAATTACAGGAGTCCTAATACAGGTTGCGTGAGCATCTAGTTCCATCGAAAGGTGAGCTCATCCTAGAAGCGTGAGCATCTAGGTCCATCGAAAGGTGAGCACATTCTAAAAAAAGAAAAAAAAGCGTGAGCATCTAGTTCCAGCGAAAGGTGAGCGCACCTATTGGGCAGTAATAGTGTTGCAGTGGGTGGACTGACAACGTTCCTGACTATATAAATAAAAAAAAAGGTAACTGTACAGGAAAAACAAATAAAGCGAAAAATAAGCAAAAGAAAAAAAGAGGAAACCGCGCCGAACGGTAAAAAATTACAATAACCGGTTAAAAGAAAAAGATCAGATAAAGGATCCTGAAAAATATTTAAACAAATGGGGAAAAAGATTATTCCCTTAAACCCACACTGGATGTGGATGAATGCACAGTCTGACGTCGACGGAAAAACTTACAACAAAAAGAGATAAATATCAAAACCAACCGAGCATTGAACCATTATTAAATGAAAAAGATAATCCTCCCCCAACTTATCAATACCACGATCCTAAGGAGGGTCCATATGGCAAATTATTAAAAGAAGCCCAAGAGGTTGGGAAAAGGAGGAAGTAAATAAAATCATAATAATTAGACCATAATATTTAAAGACGGACGGATTAAATGGCAACAAAACCGGATAACGTTAAAATGGACAATGAGAAACAGTTATTTTGTCTATTCTTTGTGTGTGAGCCTTAGATAGAGGCAGCGGCAGTGTAGAGAGAACAAAACTCCTCTGTTCTCTGTTTGTGTGTGTGTGGTTGATCTGTGAAGAAAGTGGTCTAAATATGGGTACTTTTACAAGGTTTTGGGTTTTTATTTTTTCAATAACTCTGTGGGGTTGGACCCAAGACAGGCAGGTCAATGCAAGTGAATGATGGAAATTGGGATATTTGTTTTAACTGTGGCAAACCTGGTCACTGGGCCCGTGATTGCAGGTTTGGCCAAAGAGGTGGATTTGGAGGCAGGATACCAAGTAGAGGTAGAAGAAGATTTCAGAATGATCAGAGAGGCGAGCGACAGGCTTGCTCTGTAAAAAATAGAAGCATGAACAGTAAATGTGAAAGGAGGGGCTGCTAAAGGAGCAGCTCTCTCTCTCTCTCTCTCTCTCTCTCTCTCTCTCTCTCTCTCTCTCTCTCTCTCTCTCTCTCTCTCTCTCTCTCTCTCTCTCTGTCCCCTTTTTGCCTCAGAGGCTGAAGGAGCAGGTTTTGAAGTGCTGTAACTGACCTTTTTCTTTGACTGAAGCATGACAGTGCACTTTATAGGAAAGACTGATGTGTGACAACGTGAGATTTAGAGCACAGAGGTTCAAAAGAGATTGATAATTAATGTGTCTGAGCATATGATCTGCCAGAGGCTATGGATTATCAGACAAAGGTCCCAGTCATAGATCAAAAGAAAGGAAGGGAGAGATTTGCCAGATGGGTCAAACAAATGCAGGACAGAGGAATGTTTGCAGGATGTGAAAACAGCCCCCCCCCCAACCAGGGGGAGCCTGAAGGTAGTGAGAAAATTAAGGAATTTCTAGAAAGTGCTACTGTACTCTTCTCACCAGGTTATAGTTTTGTAGGCATGGTGTTTGCTCATATGGAGTTATCTGTTCAGGAGAAAAAGACAAGACTCCACCACACCAAGATACAGATGACTCTGTTAACTTTAATTTTCAGAGCAACCAGCAGATGTCTTATTTTAATACATTCCTTGAAAGGCAGATGTTCAGACCCAGAGGCATTATTTAATTCCAAAACAAATTCAAAAGGAAAGGCACCCAATGCCAGGGTAGAAATCAAGAGATGAGTTTTGTCACAAAACAGAATTTTGAACTGAGCCATGTTGGTTTGGTATAAAGCTGACTTTCCAGAATGAAACCGATCACTCTTATGTTCAGGATCTTGCATGGAGCATTAGATGTGGACAGTAGTCAGTAGTATGAACGACAGGACAGTGAATTATGAATAAGACAAGCAGGTGGTAACAGAATGTTGATGAAGGCTGAAGAGAACGGAGACCAGATGGATGAAGGAAGTTTTAATACTGAAAGAGATTATAGATGTGAGATGTTTCATCAGCTAGTCCAGGGGAAGGTGAAGTCTTGTACACAGATGGATAGTGGATGGAAATGAATTGAGTGAGTGTTTCTGATGGAAAAAGTACGTAGGGGAAGAGAAGAAGAACGGTGGTTTTAGCAAGTGTAGAAAATATTTCTGATGTTGAGATGGAAATGGAAAAAGAAATGAAAGCAGAGCACGTTTAACCAAAGAAAAATAAAGATTCACATAAGATTTGAAGCTGTAGCTTTAAAAACCAAACAAACAGAAAACCAACAATAAATAAGTTAATTTTTGGCTAAGAGTGCCAAAAAGAAGGCACAAATGCAGGCAGCCGTCTTAAATGTTTCCAAGTACTTAAAGCAGCAATGAGGCATTAGGTGTCCATTCTTTCAGTGCATTTCCTTAATTGTGAATATTAACATTTATTTAGTAATGAGCAAACACTTACAGCGAAGATTATAGCCTTACTATATACTCGGTTACTTAAAGTCAATCTAACACCCCAGTTATGTTCCTCCCCAACAGAGGGTATGCATTTGATGTTACTCACCACATAATGGTGTGATATGTGATATATGTGATATATGATACGTCATATTTCAAGAATATGACAGTCATGAGGAATGCGTTTTTTCCTGATTCGGCGGTGGCCAAGCTGTGTCAGGGTAAACTACATTCACTCCACAATTTACCAAGGAATATATAAAATGAGGCATTCAAGGAAAAAATTTGAATCAAATTCTAATTAGGCAAAACGTCCACCTTTCCGTTGTCTGAAAGAGTGTGACGCAACTTTTATTCATTTATTCAAATTCAACCCGTCTGTGTTCAACTGGACAAACTGATCTTATTTATCAATGCTGAAGCATATCAAAAATGCACAGGTGGTTATTTTGTTTTTCTTAAATGAAATTTGTCACAAAAGAAGCTGTGACTATTGAAATCTTATTTTTGAGGGAACTGGGCTACCCGCAAATTTTATCTAAAATTAAAAATGGTAGCACACTTCCTTTCAGCAGAAGAATCAAGCAAATACCCTGTAACTTTGCTGCATGTGTGCCTCCATGTACCAAAACAGGGGGTATCAGGGGAATTAATTAGCAAATAATTAGCGATACTCAGAAAAATAGGTAATACTGTAGGAGCATGCTCAAATAACGAGGCTGAGTTTCAGTCATAAACCAGCTTTATTTGACAGAACACAAGCTCCTAGCATTCTCAAAGCAGGAAAGAGAAAGAATCATACTTCAACCCCCTTTTATACATTTCCAGCATCAGAATTCAAGTCACATGGTGTCTTCAGTCAACATACAGTTACAAAGCATCCCTTTGAAGCTTCACCATTGTCTCTCATTTCTTGATGAACCGGAATACCCTCCGGGGCGTCTTCTGTGGGACAAAGAGACAAATCTCACACTTCCTTGTTACCTCCTGTAGATTTGAGTCCTCAGTCCTTGCAGACGTGACACTCCACAATACACATTCAGTTCTGTCTCTGTGGCAGCGTGAGCCCACAATGTGTGTCGGCCACACTACCCCCCCCAAACGTCGAGTAAGGCAAAATCTGCATGGCATAACAAAAAGAGAAACACAAAGCACTCCATACATCGCTAATCAATCCACCAACTGCCTAGGTTTTAATCTTCTGCCGAATCTGCTGCAACTTGGCTTGGCTGCCTCTGCAACATCTCTCTGCACCTGTGGATTAAAGCTGTTAGCACCTCTCTGTGAAGACTTTGGAGAATGTCTTCTCGGCGGCCTGCCCCGGCGGGGGGGCCTCGCGAGCTGCACCTCCTCCTCAGCCAGAACAAAAGCGGGTTTGAGCCTGTTAATGCAAATCAGCTCCCTTCTGCCCCCTAAATCTAGCAGAAAATGCTTCTGCCCGGTCTCCAGCACTCGAAACGGTCCGTCGTAAAACGGCCGCAAACTTGGACGCTGGGCGTCATGTTTAACAAAAACAAACTCTGCATTTTTTAAAGCCTTGGGCACAAAAACGTGTGGGAAACTGTGATGGACCGGGCCAGGAAGCGTGTTTGTTCCTGAGCCGCTCTGCCACGGCTGAGCGGGGGGGCCATTAGGTGCGGGATTATCAGGAAGAAATTCCCCGGGCAAACGGAGCGGCTGAGCGAAAACTAATTCAGCCGGGGAAGCATGCAAATCTTCCTTAGGTGCAGAACGCAACCCTAATAACACCCATGGAAGTTTGTTTACCCAATTTGTATCCGTTAGCGACGCTCTGAGGGCTGCTTTCAATGACCTGTGAAAGCGTTCGCATAAACCATTGGCCTGGGGGTTATACGCGGTGGTGCGATGAATCTTCACCCCCAAGCTGCGGGCCATCGATGACCATAGCTCGGAAATAAATTGGGGACCCCTGTCGGACGTTATGTCCGACGGTACACCAAAACGCGCAACCCATGCTGTTAAAAATGCTCGCGCAACTTCTTCCGCTGTGGTTGATGTCAGAGGAATCGCCTCTGGCCAGCGCGTGGTGCGGTCTACCATTGTCAAAAGATGTGTGTGCCCGTGTGATAACGGAAGCGGGCCGACCAGGTCAACATGCACGTGATCAAAACGCTTAGCGGGGATGTGGAAAGGTTCTAACGGGGCCTTAGTGTGTCTGTGTATTTTAGCTCGCTGACACGCTACGCAGGCTGCTGCCCATTCCTTGACCTGTTTGCGCAACCCGGGCCAAACAAATTTCTCCCCCACCAATTTGATCGATGCGCGCACCCCTGGGTGCGCGAGAGAATGGACCAAGTCAAAAACACGGCGACGCCACGCGGTTGGCACCACAGGGCGGGGCCGTCCCGTGGAGACATCGCAGATTAGCGGGGGCATACCGTTTTGTTGCACCCTGTGCTCCAGCCTTAACCCTGTTGGTCCAGACTGGAGCGCGCGCACGTCCGCGTCGTTAACCTGCTCCGCAGCCATGGCTGCATAATCTAACCCAACACAGACCGGGGCTGCGCGCGCTCCCGCGTCGCTGCCTGGGCCCGCGGCCATGGCTACAGAGTCTGCCCCTATAGGGCTTGGTGGTGCTATTGCACGCGAGAGGCAGTCTGCTACAACATTGTGTTTACCCGCGACATGCTGAATATCAGTAGTAAACTCCGATATTGCGGCTAGTTGCCTTTGTTGCCGGCCTGACCAGGGTTCTGAAATTTTGGCCATCGCAAACGTTAGCGGTTTATGATCCACAAAAGCGGTGAAACGTCGCCCCTCTAACCAGAACTGAAAATGACGGATGGCCAAGTGTAGGGCCAAAAGCTCCCTGTCAAATGCGCTGTATTTCCGTTCACTATCGCGCAAGGTCCTGCTGAAAAACGCGAGGGGTTGCCAGGTACCTGCCACAAACTGTTCAACTACTGCCCCCACCGCTACATCGGAAGCGTCAGTGGTGAGCGCCATGCGAGCCGTTGGAACTGGGTGCGCTAACAAAACTGCATTTGCCAGGGCTGATTTGACCTGGGCAAAAGCGCGCTCCCGCGCCGGAGACCATTCGACTTTATTTGCGGGCTTTTGTTTTTTTAACGCGGTGTACAATGGCTGCATGAGTCGTGCTGCGCTTGGGAGGAAACGGTTGTAAAAATTAACCATCCCTAGAAACTCCTGAAGCGCCTTAACCGTTTGAGGTTGCGGAAAATCTGTTATGGCACGCACTTTATTTGGAAGGGGAACTGCTCCCTCTGCCGAAACGCGATGTCCCAAAAAATCAATCTGCGCCACCCCAAACTGGCATTTCGCTGGGTTCACTATTAACCCGTGCTCTGCCAACCTCTGGAAAACTGCTGTGAGGTGTTTTTCATGTTCGCCTTCGGACGTGCTGGCTACCAAAATATCGTCCAAATAAACGAACACGAAAGGCAGGTCACGTAAAACTGCATCCATCATGCGTTGGAAAGTCTGCGCGGCCCCCTTGAGGCCAAAAGGCATGCGCAAGAACTCAAAAAGGCCGAAAGGAGTTATGACCGCTGTTTTGGGTACATCGTGCGCGCGCACTGGAACCTGGTGATAGCCGCGCACCAAGTCTATTTTAGAAAAAATGCGCGCCCCCGCCAAATGAACAGAAAAATCCTGAATGTGCGGAATCGGGTAGCGGTCATGAGCTGAAACGTTGTTCAACCTGCGGAAATCGCCGCAAGGCCGCCACGAGCCGTCAGCCTTTGGGACCATGTGTAATGGCGAAGCCCAAGAGCTCTTGGAGCGTCTAACAATGCCTAGTTTTTCCAGATTAGTGAACTCCTCGCGCGCGATGGCCAGTTTAGCTGGGTCCAAATGCCGAGCCTTTGCAAAAACGGGAGGGCCTGTGGTTGTTATGAAATGTTCTACCCCATGTTTGGCCACCGTTGCTGAAAAAGTGGGGACTGTGAGTGCTGGAAACTGAGCAAGCAGAGTGTGAAACTTACCACCCGCGGCTGAGACGCTGGCATGTGCAGTTGGCGGGGCCACCCGAGCTGTGCAGGGAATAGAATGAAAAGAGCATTAATCAGACGTCTATTAGCAAGATCAACCAATAAACCATGTGAGCACAAAAAATCAGCCCCTAACATGTTGAAACTGACTGCTGCTACAATAAATGTCCACTCAAATGAACGGCCTTGTAAGGACAGAAGCATGGTCCTCTCACCAAACGTTTTAATTGTGGAGCCGTTCGCTGCTGACACTGACATCCAGGGGGCTTTAGAAGGTGACAGCCGTTCCGCGTAGGTGGGCGTGACGAAGCTCAGCTGCGAGCCCGTGTCCACGAGGAACTGTTTCCCCGAGCGTGCATCCGTCAGGTAAAGCAGCCTGTTCTCATTGCTGAGAGTCGCGGCTGCTACCGGCCCTCGGTCCTGGCGTTTAAAATTGCACGGTGGGACGCACCTGTGCGCTCTCTCTGCAAAACGGCGGTGGTAGAAGCACGAGCCGTTCTCTGCTCCGCGTCGTCTGGCTCCGGTCGCCGCCGTTGTTGGTGCGTCTGGTGCCGCTGGACCCAAGCTGTCTCCGGACGCCGTTCCCGAACTAGCCGGCCGAAACCGCGTTCTGCTTGTGGGCGTCGACCAACTTCTGCGCCTCCTTGCTCAACCCATGGTAGTCTCGCTTGGCCAATCGGGGTGACTCTGCCAGGGCCACTCTCACTGCTGGTGGCAGGGTTCGAAGGAATAGGTGGGCGAAAATGAATTCGCCATCCTCGGAGGCTTTGAGCTGCAGCATCTTCACCATCAGGTCCGCAGGTCTATCGTTTTCTGCCTCCGTCAGCGCCAGGAGCCCCTCTGCTCTTTGTTGGACTGAGGGGGTGAAATGGCTGATCAGCGCGTCTTTCAATGTGCTGTACTTGTCGCTGTCTGGTGGATGAGTAACCAAATCCTCCACTCTCTGGACCGTGTCGCTGTCCAGTTTCGCTACCACGTGGTAGAATCTTGTGTCGTCGTTGGAGATTCTCCGGAGGTTGAACTGCGCCTCGATTGCGCTAAACCATGAGCGCGGGCCGTGCTGCCAGAAATCGGGCAGCCGGAGCGTGGAGGCGGCCATCAGGCTGGCTTCCACCGAGCCCGGTTCGGAAGAATTCTCATTGCTCATTCTCCGTCGTAGGTCACCAGTGTAGGAGCATGCTCAAATAACGAGGCTGAGTTTCAGTCATAAACCAGCTTTATTTGACAGAACACAAGCTCCTAGCATTCTCAAAGCAGGAAAGAGAAAGAATCATACTTCAACCCCCTTTTATACATTTCCAGCATCAGAATTCAAGTCACATGGTGTCTTCAGTCAACATACAGTTACAAAGCATCCCTTTGAAGCTTCACCATTGTCTCTCATTTCTTGATGAACCGGAATACCCTCCGGGGCGTCTTCTGTGGGACAAAGAGACAAATCTCACACTTCCTTGTTACCTCCTGTAGATTTGAGTCCTCAGTCCTTGCAGACGTGACACTCCACAATACACATTCAGTTCTGTCTCTGTGGCAGCGTGAGCCCACAATGTGTGTCGGCCACACTACATAAAAATTATCAATAACTGATAATGACTTGTTTTATCCTTTCTAAAAGTTTTTCTATATAAATTAAAAGATGATTATACCGTTTTAAGAACAGAGCAGACATTTCTGGCAGACCCACTGATCAAGGGTGAGGCACATTGTTTGGCTATGACTTAAAAGAAGACAGTGCAGCAGTCACGACATCGTGTACAAAAAGCACCGCCCTCATGGCTGCTGTACTGCCAGGTCATATCCTTGAAGGACTAGGAAGTCCACAGCCACTGCACGTTACTATGAAATATATCAGATGTTTTGAACTTTTTGATTGTGCCTTGGCTGACAAATTGTATGACATAGATGTCATCACAGTGCAGATGGAAAATTTGATTTTCAATGAGCAAGGAGCAGCTGCACTATCGGTAAAATTGCCCGAAGATGTTACCTCCTTGCATGATGTTAACACTCCCTATGGAGACCAGACAATTACTTTTGGGCTGCTTGTGGACAAATGGTTGAGAAGGCAAATCATGTAACCGATTGGGTGAAAACTCCTAAGAAAAATGTGCAATACTCACAATCCACAGGACTATTTATGATGCCTTTACAAGTGGTCATGACCCTTTGGGTCACGATTCATCCATTTTCTCTGTGGTAGATTTGAGTAATGCATTTTTTACTATCCCTGTGCATGAAGAAAGCCAGTTTTAGTTTGCATTTACGTCTGAGGGAAAAAGATACGCATACACCAGATTACCTCAAGGTTATTGTGGAAGTCCGACCATTTTCACACAGGAAATGATTGCTCTAATGGCCAAACTTAGCCCACCAGCCGGTTCAAAAATCATGTTATATGTGGATGACATTTTGGTTGCCTCCCCCACTGAGGAACAATGTCGACAGGACTCTTTGGCCCTGCTGCACTTCCTGTGTGAACATGGACTAAAATGTGGCAAGAAAAAACTGCAGTTTTGTCAACCTGAGGTTAAATTCCCTGACCATATGCTTATTGCCGACGGGAAAACATTGGAACCAGATAGAATAAAGACCATTCAAAACTTACCTTTGCCACAGACAAAAAAGCAAACTCAATCAGCAAACTCAATCAGCAAATTTAAAAGAAAGTCATAAATTTACAACAAAAAAGTTGTAGATTTATGTTGAAAAAATGTGTGAATTTATGAGGAGAAAAGTTACATGTTTACAAGACAAAATAAAATTTATGAGAAAAAAGTTGCAGATTTATGAAAATAAGTAGCAAATTCATGTGAAAAAGTGGCAACTTTACAGCAAAAAAGGCACTATTAGGTACCCTGAACTACTGCCGCCAGTGGTTGCCAAACCTCTCATGACACGGCTCCACTGTACGCACTACTTCAGGGCCCACAAGGAAATTTGCATGCTAGTATGAGCTGAAAAACATGACTATGCCACCCCACACATACTTAAATGCCAACAAACTTTACTGCACTACCAATGACAAAATTGTTCTCCCTCCCTCACTGCACCGCTGGATGGCACGATGTGCCAACAGGAGGGATATGATTAAGATAGCTGAAAAACACTTTTTCTGTCCAGGAATTCTAAAAGAAATGAAAATGTTTGCAGTCAAAATAATGCCCAAGGTGCAATGAGAACTAGACAAAGGAGTTTTCCACTACCAAAAGCACCCTTTTCTCAATGGTGCATGGATTTTATAGTGGGTCAACTCCAACACTGCCTTGCTCTCATTGACACATTCACAAAATGGACAGAAATACATCCTACTGCTAAGGCAGATGCAAAAGTTTTTCTGTAAGGTTTTTGCAAAATAGTATATTCCCAACTTTTGGAATACCAGAGATCATTTATGCAGACAATCAGACAAATGCTGGCAAAAATCACGCATGGTAAGCCCTTCCACTACCAAAAGCACCCTTTTCTCAATGGTGCATGGATTTTATAGTGGGTCAACTCCAACACTGCCTTCTTCTCATTGGCACATTCACAAAATGGACAGAAATACATCCTACTGCTAAGACAGATGCAAAAGTTTTTCTGTAAGGTTTTTGCAAAATAGTATATTCCCAACTTTTGGAATACCAGAGATCATTTATGCAGACAATCAGACAAATGCTGGCAAAAACCACGCATGGTAAGGCCATTATGTGGCCTGTAGCTCTTAAGAAACTAAACAATTAATACCATCCCAGATAAGAAAACGGGACTGTGCTTTTCACTGCCCTTATGGACTGACTAATACCACACAAATACATTGATTCTGTTAGAGCTCTCTCCACTCCACAGGAGGAAGTGATCAACCCACTGCAGCCTGGTGACTTTATCTTCATGAAAAATCATCACCAGCAGCATTACGACTCAGTGAGGGTCGCTGAACGACCATCCTGGATCCACCTTTCACACGTGAAGAGACTAAAAGTGCCTGCAAGTGAACTAACCTGCTTCCCTGAATAAGTCCAGTTACAAAGGGGGACGTGTCCTCTTAAGGACATGGCCGTCTCAAACCTGGTGAAGACAGAGGCCCGGAGGGGTACTCTCTCAGGTGGAAGTAAAAATGAAGGCACTGCTACTTGCTGCTGCTGTGACAGGTGTATTTGCAGGAGTAATATGGATCACTTCCCCCGACGCCAACTTGATAACCAAGAGGGAGACGACAGCCTATGACAGCATTCCCCTCATTTGGAGTGGCCTATTTGAGTCGCAGATTGAATGATGTATTTTGGGCTTTGGAGGACCTCACTGAGAGAAAGGAGGCGTAACCGATTGGCTGAGAGGACTGCAACAACACTTGAATGGCATGAAGGATGTGCCACAAAATTGGGACCTGTCCTCTTGGTTCCTTTCTGGTCAATGGTGGCAAGTTCTGTTGAAGTGGTTAACTCCAGTAACAGTTGCATTGATTCTATCTTGTGTACTATTCATGTGCGTCATTCCCTGCATTAGGCCCATGATAAGTAGAGCCCTTGCTCAACACACTTTCATGCTACAATCTGTTATGCTCCAAAGGGAAGTTCCTGTACAATATACTGCCTTGAGACAATGAAGTGATGGTAATTGTGATGACAGAACTACTGTTTAGATTTGGAAGTGATGCTCAATGATGACAATGTAGAAAATCATGAGAAGATACATTGTACTGATGTTTGCATGTGAATACAACAATGATAAAATGATAAACAGGAGGGAATTGTCAGAAAAATGTACACACGTTATTTTTTTTATGTCTAAGCCTTATACAAGTGTAGAAGTGTGGAAAAGTACCGGAGAAGCGTGTTCCTCTGGTTTAACACTAAGACTGAATGCAGGAAGCCAGTTCTGCCGGAAAGGTACAGGAAGCCCCCTGTAGAGCAAGAGGACACAAAGAGCCCCCTGCGGAGCGAGAAAGGGAGCAGGGCCCCCTTTGTTCTTTTAAGACCAGATTAATGAACTCTGTCAACTCTGCTAATAATGTGCCAGACCTGTTTCACCCCTTTCTGTCTGTGTTGTATTCAGCTGAAACCATTTGTGTATTGCAACTGTCTCTCACATATAAGCCTGCTCGCTGAAGCCAGTCTTCAGCACTGACTTCCTGTACTCAGGTTCGTGCTCCTTGTACAAGTAAAGCTTTTAAAAAGAATATTCTTGTGTCTCGAATCTTTATTGAGGTAATGAACTAATATACGATCATATTCTAAGTGTTTTCAGAGATTCCTGACATGTTATAAGCTAAATTATTCTTTATCCCTGAAAATTGTAATCAAAAATGACTTTTGACCGATCGGTAAATTACAGCTGTGCGTCGTAGACCGTGCCTTTGATTCTCCATGTTTTAGTAAGTGTATTTCCTAGCCTGTGTTTATCGATATTGCGTCTTTGCTGAAGCCAGTGTTCGTGTTTTTGCCCCACGTGGCTGTTTATTTTGTCATTTGTAGTTCTTTTTACTAAATATGCAAACTCATCGGCTGGCCTATAGCGTCTCATTAATGGCCCACGAGGGCCATCCATGACAAAAAGATCCTCAAAAGCTGGACATCATGCTGCCATCCAAAGAAATTCAGGAACAAATGAGGAAAAAAGTAATTGAGATCTAACAGTCTGAAAAAGGTTATAAAGCCATTTCTAAAGCTTTGGAACTCCAGCGAACCACAGTGAGAGCCATTATCTACAAATGGCAAAAACATGGAACAGTGGTGAACCTTCCCAGGAGTGGCCGGCCGACCAAAATTACCCCAAGAGCGCAGCGACGACACATCTAAGAGGTCACAAAAGAGCCCACAACAACATCAAAGAACTGCAGGCCTTACTTGCCTCAGTTAAGGTCAGTGTTCATGACTCCACCATAAGAAAGAGACTGGGCAAGAATGGCCTGCATGGCAGAGTTCAAAGACATAAACCACTGCTGAGCAAAAAGAACATAAAGGCTCATCTGTCATGATCCTGGGTGCAGACGGGGGCCGTGCCCAGTCTCCAGTCTTTAGTTTAGTTCTTTTCTGTTCATTTATTTCTCTGTGATTAGGATCTTTTGTATCTGGGTTCTGTGCAATTTGCAAGTTGTATTCTTAGTTATGTTTTCATAGTTTTGGCTAGTTTGTGTGTCATTTTGTAGTGATGGTATTGCTTATATCTTTTGGGGGTTGTGTTATTTAAGCTGTATTATTTAGTTCCAGTCTGTTATTTTTATTTTGACAGCACTGTGCAGCTTTCAGCTGTCAAACTGTTTTGCAGGCTGCACAGCTGTCACTTGTTGTTTTGATTATGTTCTCACTCATGTATCCACACCTGATTACCATCTGGTGCTATGCTATTTAAGCAGACCGGTGTAGTTCATCCCTTGCAGAAGTCTTGCATCTCCAGATGTTAATTCTACATCCTCCTCTTCTCCTGATGGTGTTGACATCTGCTTTCCTCCTCTAGGTGTCCCCCTTTTCTCTGTAAGTGTGCGTATTTGATTATTTTGTGTTTGTGGTTAACAAGCGTCAGCAAAAGTTACAGTCTGTGCCCGGTGTCTTCAGTCCTGCCCTTTGACAGGGCATTTTATAACAGGAAACCATTGCCACGTGAGACACTAGCAGCTGTGTTTGCCTTTTATTTTCTGTTCCTCCCATTTTTGTAGTCCATGTTTTAGGGAATGTCTACCTGGCCGGGCTATAGTGCTTTCGGGCTGGACGAGGTGCAGTGCTGGGCAGCAGCGCTGGTGGAGGATATTATTTCAGATGATCACTCCTCCCACACTCCCAAGGAGGTTCTGCAATGTTGGAATAGTGCTGCAAAGGTGATTGAGGCATACCCCAGCCTGTGGAGCTATCCCGAATTCGCAGTTTTCCTTACCTCCGTGTTCCAGTCTCTACACCGGCTCTGCGGGCTGGGGGAAACCTCTTCCCCATCCAAACCTGTGCCAGTGAAGGAACACTCCTGGGTACGGAGGCCTCGAGCCCGGCACCACCATCCAGCTGCAGCCCTATCTCCTCCTCCTGAACAGTGGTACACCGCCTGCCGCATCTGGTACGTAGACCTCGTGCCTCCCAATGGTCCAACTGCTGAGGAGTTGGAGGAACACCAATGGGTTTTAGCGGCAGAGGCGGAGCTGTATTTGGAATAAAAACCATGGCTTCTTCTGGAATTAATCCAGCAGCTGGAGGGAACTTCACCGGGTGGAGCAGAGTCTGCGCTGATGAACCAACATCCCCGGACTGCGGAGTGTCTCCTGCCTCCGCCTCTTCGCCAGACAACCTCAGCCAATCCCGGGAGATCATCGTCTGGTTTAGCAGCAGCAATCACCATCATGCCCCAGGAAATAAAGCAAGTTTCTTTTCATTCCTCTTCATTTAAAAACAAATTTTCTTGCCTTTTTCCCAGTGGTGAGGCTCAGCAGCACCTATCCATTTTAGCTGAGTCCTCACCGCCTGCTGCTGCCACCTTTCCCTCATCTGATACTCCTGTGTCTCCTTCTGTATCCCCTGAGGGTCCACCTGTCCTAGGATGGAGCCGCTGGACGACAGAGGAGCCTGCGGCGCTGGAGGGCTCCGTGCCAGCCCCGCAGCCACGCCCTGGAGAGGAGAGGAGCGGTCCCGATGTCCTGAAACTTGTGACGACAAGGGAGTGTCCCCTGGTTTCAGCTGCTCGGGACTCTGCGCCAGTGGTGAGGTGAACCCCAGTCCCAGCCTCAACGCCGAGAGGTCCACCTGAGCTGATCGCTGCACCTGGAGGTCTTTTAGCTGTGTCCACCATCATGCCTGCTGCCAGGATCATCGCAGCAGGTTCGCCGGAGTCCTGGACGGCGGTGGAGCTCTTGAGTCCAGGCAAGTGCTCTGTTCTGTCATTACATCTGCAGATCTGGAGAAATCTTGTCTGGCTCATGGTAGTGAGAGTCAGGTGCAGACGTCCTCTGCCCCTGAGCTCTCCTCGCCAGGCTCCACTGCTGCCAGTGATTCTTCTCCGGTATTTTTCCCTTTCTCCTCCTCCAAGATGGCCAGGTCAGGGTTGGAGCATCAGACAGAGAGAGCCAAGATGTCCCAGCCTGGATCGCCGGAGTCCTGGACAGCGGTGGAGCTCGAGCTCAGGCAAGTTCTCTTTTTTGTTTTCACTTTATCTGTCTTAGAGAAATCTTGCCTGGCTCTTGGAAGGGAGGACCAAGTGGAACCGTCAGTTCCACCTGAGTCCTCCTTGCCAGGCTCCACTGCTGCCAGCGACTCTGACCCAGTGCTTGCCACTTCTTTGTCTGAGCCTTCTCCTAAGGTCACCGTGGGTCCTCCATCCTCGACTGAGGTCATCATGGGTCCTCCATCTCTGCCTGAGGTCATCACGGGTCCGCCAGAGGTCTCTGTGGCTCCCCCCCTCTCCGTCAGAGGTCTCCGTGGCCCTCCCTCTCCGCCAGAGGGCTCCATGGGCCCCCCCATCTCCACCAGAGGACTTCGTGGGTTCTCCCTCTCTACCAGAGGTTGCTGTGGGCCTTCAACCCTCACCCAAGGTTGCCATGGGTCCTCAACTTTCACCTCAGGTCACCAAAGGTCCTCCTTCCTCGCCTTTGTCTTGTGCCCCGCTGATTGATCGCCTCCTCTATCTGGTTTTCTTGCGGGTCAGTTGCTTTGCTATGGGTGCTTCACCTCAGTCCAGGGCCTCTGTGGGTGTTATGCCTCAGTCTGAGGCCACCGTGGGTGCTACACCTCAGTCCGAGGCCACCGTGGGTGCTACGCCTCAGTCAGAGGCCATCGAGGGTGCTACGCCGTCCGAGACCGCCATGGGTCCGCCGCCTCCATCTGCTCCTAAGGTCACCAAAGGTCCGTGCCTGGGTTCCCCCTCCTCCCGCCTGAGGTGAGTTGTTTTTCTGGTTGGGTGGGTCTCCATTGTGGGTGGGTCTTTTTCTTTTTGATGTTGCCCTGGGGTGTCTGGGTCCACCCCTTGAGGGGGGGCACTGTCATGATCCTGGGCACAGATGGGAGCCATGCCCAGTCTCCAGTCTTTAGTTTAGTTATTTCTTAGTTATGTTTTCATAGTTTTGGCTAGATTGTGTGTCATTTTGTAGTGGTGGTATTGTTTATATCTTATGGGGGTTGTGTTATTTTAGTCTGTATTATTTAGTTCCGGTCTGTATTTTTATTTTGACAGTGCTGTGCAGTTTCCACCTGTCAAACTGTTTCACGGGCTGCACAGCTGTCACTTGTTGTTTTGATTGTGTTCTCACTCACGTACCCACACCTGATTACCATCTGGTGCTGTGCTATTTAAGCAGACCAGTGTAGTTTATCCCTTGCAGCAGTCTTGCATCTCAAGACGTTAATTCTACGTCTTCCTCTTCTCCTGGCAGTGTCCCTGTCTGCTTTCCTCCTCCAGGTGTCCCCCGGTTCTCTGTTAGTGTGTGTGTTTGAATATTTTGTGTTTGTCGATAATAAATGTCAGCAAAACTTACAGCTTGTGCCTGGTGTCTTCAGTCCTGACCTTTGACAGGGCATTTTATGACATCATCTTAGTTTTGCCAAAAAACATCTTGATGATCCCCAAGACTTTTGGGAAACTACTCTGTGGACTGATGAGACAAAAATTGAACTTTTTGGAAGGTGTGTGTCCCATTACATCCGGCGTAAAAGTAACACAGCATTTTGGAAAAGGAACATCATACCAGCAGTAAAATATGGTGGTGGTAGTGTGATGATCTGGGGCTAGCTTGCTGCTTCAGGACCTGGAAGACTTGCTGTGGTAAATGGAAACATGAATTCTGCTATCTAGCAAAAAATCCTGAAGGAGAATGTCTGGCCATCTGTTCGTGACCTCAAGCTGAAGTGCACTTGGGTTCTGCAGCAGGACAATGATGCAAAACACACCAGCAAGTCCACTTCTGAATGGCTTAAGAAAAACAAAATGAAGACTCTGGAGTGGCCTAGTCAAAGTTCTGACCTGAATCCGATTGAGATGCTGCGGTATGACCTTAAAAAGATGGTTCATGCTCGAAAATCCATCAATGAGGCTGAATTACAACAATTCTGCAAAGATGAGTGGGCCAAAATTCCTCCACAGCACTGTAAAAGACTCATTATCAGTTATTGCAAATGCTTGACTGCAATTGTTGCTGCTAAGGGTGGCCCAACCGGTTATTAGGTTTAGGGAATCAGAATCAGAATCAGAATCAGGTTTATTGCCATTGTTCATGTAGTACACAAACTAGGAATTTGTCTCGGTACAATGCTGCAACATTAAACATGATAAGATAAGAGAAATAAACTATACATGTAATAAAGTGTAGGATAAGATTAAGTGATACTGGTCAACAGTTAAAATATATATTAGCCAGCAGCAGATACTGTGGAGAACTATATAGTGCAGTCGGTAATGCAGGAAGAAAACAGTGATGATTGACATGAGTCTGGTTGAGCTGCTGTACATGGTGCACGAGAGTCACTTAGTGTTCAGCAGTCTAATGGCAGAGGGGAAGAAGCTGTTCATGTGACGGGAGGTTTTAGTCTGGATGGACCGAAGTCTTCTACCAGAGGGGAGGGGGGCAAACAGTACATGACCAGGGTGTGAGGGATCGGCTATGATCCGGCCAGCACGCCTCCGGGTCCTGGAGATGTACAGATCCTGGAGAGATGGGAGCTTGCAGCCGATCACCTTCTCAGCAGTGCGCACGACGCGCTGCAGCCTTAGTCTGTCCCTGGCAGTGGCTCCTGCGTACCACACGGTTATGGAGGTGGTGAGGATGGACTCGATGATGGCTGTGTAGAACTGCACTAACATCTTGGTGGGTAGCTTGAGCTTCCTCAGCTGCCGCAGGAAGAACATCCTCTGCTGGGCTTTTTTGATGAGTGAGCTGATGGTCAGCTCCCATTTGAGGTCCCTGGTGATGGTAGTGCCTAGGAAGCGGAAGGAATCAGCAGTGGTGATGGGAGAGCCTGAGAGGGTGAGGGGGGGCAGAGGAGTAGTGACTTTCCTGAAGTCTACAATCATCTCCACTGTCTTCAGAGCGTTCAGCTGCAGGTTGTTATTGCTGCACCAGGACGCCAGCTGGGCCACCTCTCTCCTGTAGGCGGACTCGTCGCCGTTGGAGATGAGCCCGATGAGGGTGGTGTCGTCCGCAAACTTGATCAACTTGACAGACTGGTGGCTGGAGGTGCAGGAGTTGGTGTAAAGGGAGAAGAGTAGGGGGGAAAGTACACAGCCCTGGGGTGATCCGGTGCTGATGCTAGTATAGTCTGAGACAGTCTTTCCCAGCCGCACATGCTGCCTCCGGTCCGTCAGGAAGTCGATGATCCACCTGCAGAGGGAGTCAGGCACGTTGAGCAGGGACAGCTTGTCCCGGAGCAGAGCGGGGCGGATGGTGTTGAATGCGGAGCTGAAGTCCACAAACAGGATCCTGGCGTAGGTTCCCGGGGAGTCCAGGTGCTGCAGGATGGAGTGGAGGGCCAGGTTGACTGCATCGTCTACAGACCTGTTGGCTCGGTAGGCAAACTGCAGCGGGTCCAGGAGAGGGGTGGTGATGGACTTGAGGTGGGACAGGACCAGGCGCTCAAAGGACTTCATGACTACAGAGGTGAGCGCTACAGGTCTGTAGTCATTAAGTCCAGTGATCCGTGGCTTCTTGGGGACAGGGATGATGGTGGAGGATTTGAGGCAGGACGGCACGTGGCATAACTTAAGGGAGGTGTTAAAAATGTCTGTGAATACAGGAGCCAGCTGTTTCGCACAGAGTCTCAGGGTGGAGGGAGACACGCCGTCTGGGCCGGGGGCCTTGCGTGGGTTCAGTCTGGAGAACTGTTTGAGCACATCCTGCTCACTGATGATAAGGGGAGGGGGGGAGGTGGGGGGGGGTGCCTTAAATGAAGTAGGGAATGTGGAGGCTGTGGAGCTGGAGGGAGGGGGGGAGTTGGACACAGATGACGAGGTGTCAAAACGGGCATAGTGTTGGGACAGTCTCTGACAAAGGGCTTTGTCATCCTGACCTTTAGGAGCCTGAGGCCGATAGTTGGTGATCTGCCTCAGTCCTCTCCACACGGAAGCCGAATCATTAGCAGTGAACTGCTGCTGGAGTCTCTCTGAGTACACAGATTTAGCCCTCTTCAGCTCTCTGTTAAACCGGTATTTAACCTCCCTGTAGCAGTCCCTGTCTCCACTTTTCAGCGCTGCTTCCTTCTCCTTCCTGATCTGTCTGAGCTTAGCTGTGAACCAGGGTTTGTCATTAGAGTAACTCACCCTGGTGCGTGATGGAAGAATGTTCTCTTCACAAAAGTGGATATATGAGTTCACAGTGTCCGTGTACTCATCCAGATCATGCGTGGCTCCTTTAAGCATGCCCCAGTCAGATATTTCCATGCACGTTTCCAGCTTCTCCTCAGCATCACTGGTCCGTATCTTCGTAGTGCTCACAACAGGTTTAGTGAGCTTCAATCTCTGTCTGTATGTGGGAATGAGGTGAACCATCACGTGATCAGATAATCCCAGCGCAGCTCGAGGGACAGCGCGATATGCGTCTTTCACTGTGGTGTAACAGTGATCCAGTGTGTTTAATCCTCTGGTGGGGCATTTAATAAACTGTTTGTAGCGGGGGAGATCGTGGCTCAGATTGCACTGATTAAAGTCGCCAGCCACAATAATCAGCGAGTCTGGAAAACTCCGCTCTGTGTGTTGAATGTGATCCGCGAGCACGCGCTGAGCTTCGCGCGTGTCCGCGTCGGGAGGGGCGTACACAGCGATCAGTATAAAAGAAGCAAACTCCCGTGGGGAATAAAAAGGCTTGCAGTTGATAACAAGAAATTCCAAGGCAGGAGAACAGTGTTTGGAAATTTCCGTTACATCAGAGCACCAGCTACAGTTGATGTAGAAGCAGACTCCGCCTCCTGTGGTCTTGCCGGAAAGCTCTGTGTCACGATCAGCACGGAAGAGCTGGAAGCCGTCGAGGCGCAGCGCGCTGTCCGGTATATTTTCCCGGAGCCAGGTCTCAGTAAAGCAGAGGACAGCTAAGGAGGCGAGGTCCTTAAAACGCATCAGCAGTCTCAGTTCATCCACCTTGTTAGAGAGAGAGTTGGTATTGGACAGAAATATGCCAGGCAGCGCCGTTCGCGAGCCTCTCCTGCGAAGTCGCACGAGAGCGCCCGCTCATCTTCCTCTCTTCCGCCGTCTCACTTTCCGAGCCAAACAATAAACCAGATCGGCGGCAGGGGCTAGAAAAACTGGGAGGAGGTCCGTGGGGGTCAAAGTCCTGATATTTAAAAGTTCTTCACGGGTATAAGTGCAAGCAGACACACAATTGACAAACAAAAACAAACAAAGAGCGCAGCGAAGCACCATGTCGACCGCTGTGGGCGCCATCTTGGATTTAAAGGTTTGGAGCAATCACTTTTTCACACAGGGTGACAAGGTTTGGATTTTTTCCCCATAATAATAAACACCTTCATTTAAAAACTGCATTTTGTGTTTGTAGAACGGCACCGAAGGCATTATTTCACAAATGTTTTAATTCAACGATGCAGGAAGAAAGCAGGTGTACATACCAGTAGTCCTGGCTGTGTGTGTGTGCCACGTACGTGACGTGACGATGTGATGACATCATTCTACATCCCCCTTCTTTAGTATAGAACTTTGGTACAAAGAGAACACTATTGACTCTTGGATTGGTATGAGAAAACATGTCACATTCCCGTGAGAGTGAGTATACTGTGACGAATAAACAACTAGTAAAATAACTTTCAATGGCACCACATAACATACCTATCTTGAAAATAAACTAATGCCTGGCTTGCAAATAAAATAAATTCCCGTGACACAACATAACTGATTTAATTTGAAAATGAACTTATGCCTGTCTTGTAAATATGTCTATATTTCAACACGAAACTACAAAAACATCAGCTTCAGTAAATGTCACAATCAGTCTGTATTGTACTTGGGATTAGGCTTCAGGAGTCTACCAAACCTGGAACGGGCCAGGGGGGTCTCGGTGACTTGTGGGAGCGATGGCTCTCCGAGGAGGCCAGGCGTGTGGTCAGTGTGCGCAGCAGGAAGCCTGGGAGGAGCGTGCACAGCGGCCTGCCTGGGGGAAGTGTGCACGGCATCATGCCTGGGAGGAGATGCGGGTAGACTGGGCACAGTCTCACTGCTGGTCTTCTGTGTTGGTGAGTCTGCCGGTGAGGCTGGATCTGGTTCTGGTTCTGTTGGTGGTGGTTCTGTGACTGGCAGCAGGTGTCGCCGGTTCCGGCGGTATTCTTTTCCTCCTGATTCCACCACGTAAGACCGTGGCTCTGCTGCGATTCTTTTGATGATGCCAATTTTGTCATGTCCTTTCTCTGTTTGCAGGCGTACTACTTGGGAGCTTTGGAGTGGGGGAAGTGGCCGGCTGCCACGATTGTAGAATCCTTTTTGTGCTTGCCTCTTCTTTGACAGGTGGGCGTGGATCGACTCTGGATTCTTGGAC
Organism: Pholidichthys leucotaenia; assembly: GCA_020510985.1. NCBI lineage: Eukaryota > Metazoa > Chordata > Actinopteri > Cichliformes > Pholidichthyidae > Pholidichthys > Pholidichthys leucotaenia. The sequence continues at coordinate 324,588,107 of CM035840.1, read as the reverse complement.
ATTGGCTTAAGCAGGTGCCTGCTGATGGGAATATTTGTGCGTGTCTCTCTGGACATCAGTCTTTGTGCAGGTGAGCCCAGCGTGCCGTCTCGTGGGACATTTCTGATGCTCAGAAGATTGAGGAACAGGTCAGTACCGTCTCTTTTGGATGTTTCCAACAGTCGTTTTGCACTCCGTACGGCTCTCTCTGCCAGCCCGTTTGCTTGATGATACTCAGGGCTGCTGGTGACATGAGTGAAATCCCAGCTTTTCGCAAAGTCTTGGAACATCTGACTAGTGAATTGTGTTCCACAGTCTGACAGCAGCTTGTGGGGGACTCCGTGGACTGAGAAGTGACGTTTCAGCTTGTTAATTACACATTGTGATGTGATTTTCTTGACTGGATCCAGTTCATACCATCCTGAATAGGAGTCTACCAGGACCAGGTAGTGCTGGCTGTTCCATTCGAACAGATCTGTTGCCACTGTTGACCACGGGAGCTCTGGGACTGTGTGTGGTTGCATTGGCTCCTTTTGCTGATGTGGTTTAAGGGCATTGCAAGTGCTGCATGACTGTACAAAATTGTCAATGTCTCTCGTCATTGTGGTCCAATAGACTATGTTGCGTGCTCGCCGCTTGGTGGCTTCAGCACCGGGGTGTCCTTTATGGAGCAGCAGGAGATATTCTTTGTGCAGCGTTTGTGGAATTGTTGCTCTTGTACCTTTCATGATTATTCCATCTTCCACACAGAGCTCATCGCGGAACGGGAAGAATTCTTTCACTGTGTCGGGTACTTTGCTCAACCTATCTGGCCATCCATGCTTGATGATGTTGCTCAGGGCCTGGAGGGCGGTGTCTTTCGCTGTATGTGTGCGGAGTTCTTCCTGACGACTGGATGAGATGTGCTGCACCGTCATTACCTCGAAGTCCTCACGTTCAGTGGCATGTGAGGCTATGGCGTTGCTCGGTGCACGGGACAGCATGTCTGCCAAGTGCAATTCCTTTCCTTTCTTGTAAACTAGCGTGAGGTTGAACTTGTGCAGCTTCAGCATCATGCGTTGTAAACGCGCAGGCGCTGTGTGGAGAGGTTTCTTCAGGATGGAGACCAGGGGCTGATGGTCTGTCTCCACGATCACTGGTTTTCCGTATATGTAGTCATAGAATTTGAAACAGGTGAAAACGACAGCAAGCAGCTCTTTTTCAATTTGTGCATATTTTCTTTCTGTTTCAGTAAGAGTGCGAGAGGCATATGCGACAGGACTGCCATTCTGGAGACATGCACCACCAAGGCCATACTGCGAGGCGTCACATGTCAGAGTGACTGGTGTTTGTACGTCATAGTACCGGAGTACTGGAGGTGACGTCACACACTGTTTCAGAGTGTCAAATGCATTTTGTTGTTGTTCAGTCCAAGTCCATGCTGTGTCTTTATGCAGGAGCTGGTGGAGAGGTGCTGCAATGTTGCTGTGGTTTGGAATGAACTTGCCCAGGTAATTTATCGTACCCAGGAAGCGTTGTAGAGCAGCTTTGTCCTGGGGGGCCTGGATGTCAGTGATCGCTTGGATCTTTGCTGGATCGGGTTTCAACCCTTGTTCAGTGAAGACATGGCCCACGTAGCTGACTTCCTTTAGCTGGAATCTGCATTTTTGGGGGTTCAGCCTCAATTTCACGTTCCTTGCCCTGTTGAGCACTTTTTGAAGGTTCTCGTCGTGCTCTTTAAGATTTCTTCCACCGATTATGATGTCATCAACAATTATTGCGCAAGGGAGGCCGGCAAATATTTGCTCCATGGATCTCTGGAAGACCTCAGACGCTGCATTGATACCATATGGCATTCTCAGGTATCGATATCGCCCAAATGGAGTGGCGAAAGTGGTGAGGAATGATGACGTTTGGTCCAGTTTGACCTGCCAAAAGGAGCTCTTGGCATCAAGCACAGAAAACACGGTTGTGCCTGCCATTTGTGCAGCAACTTCCTCGACTGTGCGCATGGGATGATGGGGGCGCATAATTGCTTCATTTAGGTCTTTTGGGTCGATGCACACACGGATCTTGTCAGTGTCCTTTTTGTGTGTCGCTACCATTGAGGATACCCATTCAGTGGGTTCTGAAATGGGTGTGATGACTCCTTGCTGCACCATGTTTTCCAGTTCTGCTTTCACTTTGTCCATCATGGCAACTGGAATGCGGCGAGGGGGCCGGATGACGGGTGTCACATTCTGGTCCAGTTTCATGTGGTAGGTTACTGGGAGTGAACCTAGTTCGCCATTGAAAAGCTCAGCATAGTTATTAAACCACTTTTGAGAGGAGCTCGGTTCGGTCACGTTCACCTGGAAAACCTGGTCTTTCAGAGTCATCAGGTCCATCTTCATGCAGTCCGGGAGCCCTAGCAGTGGTTGCACTTTGCCGTTTACTACATGGAAACGCAGGTTGTAGGATCTTTGGTCACTGGTCTGGCACTTGAACAACACAGTCCCCTCAGTGTTTATCACCGTGCCTCCATAAGCGATGAGCCTGGCCTTGTTGTCTTTGTTTATTTTTTCTGTGTTTCTCACATACCTGAATGCATCCAGGGAGATTACGTTACACTTTGCGCCAGTGTCTACTTTCAGTTTGAGTGTCTTGCCATTGAGTTTTACATTGCAGTGTAGTTCTTCTTTCACATCATCAGTAGACAGTGTGTTTATCTTATTTGCGGCTGGTGACAGCCCGTTGATGTCGAATGATTCAGAGTCCTCGCCGTCACTGTCGGAGTCTGCTTGGGCTATTTGGTTGACAGGTTTGTACTGCTTGTTTCTTGCTGCCGATCTGCAGTAGTTTTTGAAATGGTTGGGCTTTTTGCAGTAATTGCATTGCTTCCCATATGCCAGACAGAGTTCCTTCTTCGCTGGATGTTCATGTCCACAGTTGGTACAGCTTATGTAGTCTGATTTGGGACTGTAATGTTCTTTGTACTGCTTGTGGCGAACTGTTTTTTGCATTCTGCGGTCTTGGCGTATTGCATCCACATTTGTTGAACTACGTGGTGTTGTTGCTAGAGTTTTAGTATGTTGTTCTGTTTGTTCATTGATTTGGCATATTTTGATGGCCTTTAGTAGTGTTAAATCGCTCTCTCTCAGTAGTATTTTCCTCACGCTATCGGAGCTGATACCAACGACCAGCCGGTCACGAATTAAGTCGTCATGCAATGCTCCAAAGTCACACGTTTTAGCCTTGTTTCGGAGTGCGCTTACATAAGCCTCTATGGTCTCACCGGGTTTTTGGTTCCTTGTGTTGAATGCATGTCTCTCCATTGTGATGTTTGTCTGCGGACTGCAGAGGTATCTGAACTTTCTTTTTAGGCATTCTGGATCCTCCCGTGACTCTGCCGGACGGATCTCCTCCCCCTCGTTATTCCGTTGAGCTGGTGCATAGGTGAACGTGCGTTCCCTTTCAATAGCCTTGCTACCTGCCAAATTGAGGAGTATGTAGGCTTTGGTTCGGTCGGGCTTGTCGTTGTGGGCAGCCGCGATGAAAATGTCGTATTCTTGTTCGAACACTCGCCAGTTTTCTGCAATTTTGTCGTTGAACACAAGCGGGTCCGGACGGCGGAATCCATCAGCCATGCTAGCGTTAGCTGGGGGAGGCACACGTGTACCACAGAATACGCTTCTAACGTCTGACTAAATAATTAGTTGACTTACTGGGTCTATGTAGAGTTCGGCAGGAAAATTAGTTTCCGCTGATTTACTTCTGACACCATGTAGAACGGCACCGAAGGCGTTATTTCACAAATGTTTTAATTCAGCGATGCAGGAAGAAAGCAGGTGTACATACCAGTAGTCCTGGCTGTGTGTGTGTGCCACGTACGTGACGTGACGACGTGATGACATCATTCTACAGTGTTTACTTGTTTTATCAGTGGTGTGACACTTTTTCACACCACTGTTGTTTTTGCATTTAGAACAAGATCTCTAGCTCACCATGGTAAAGAAAATAACCCCAAATACGGGTGTGTATTTATATCAGTCTGCTTCTTCTAACATTTGTCTATGTCAGTAACAAGCTCTTCACTGGGTGTTTTCAAACTGTCGCCGTTTTGAGTTGTATCAGAAAGCAAAGAATCAGAGATTTGTGGGGGTGCCATTTCCTAACCTCTTTTAAAGTTAGGGAAAAAAAAAAACTTTAAATGATCACAGTTTAAGACGTCCAACAGCTAAAATGAATACCCGATTGATAACACTTGATTGCTTTTGCGAGGAGATCTAAATGTGCTCACGACACAGTGTCGTCCCCCTTAATGACACGTCTTATGTGAACAACCCCCACACTGTCATGTGTGTGCTAAAAGCAGAGTCAGTTTTTCTTCTCCTACTTCACATTCTCCTCTATCCAGTCAGACAGCCAGCCATTATTCCTTCATCTACCCCATACTATTTCATTTTTTTCACCCAACATGTTAAAAGGATTTTCACACTCAACGCGTGTTTGCAGCCCTCACTGAAGCAGGAGGATAACAATTAATAAAGATATTAGAGAAGGAATAAAAGTGAGTCATGCTACTGTTTCTTGACCCGAACGCCTGCCATTTACTTATGGCTGTGATTAGCAGATGGGGAGTCAAAGGGAGAACAAAATGTCTGATGTGCTGACAAATTAAATATTTTCGTAACATGAGAAAGTGCTCAAAGAACACATGCCTCCACAACACTGAAGTGCTCTAATGTGTGTCTGGATCTCGCCGTATTGTACAAACTCATAGACACCAAGCTCCTTTTTATATACTTGAATTTTCTTATCAATTTCCATGCATAGTTATGGGAAAAACTCTAAAATGTCAACAAGTAGCCCATCTTCTAATGTCAACAAAAACAGGAAAATTTAAAAATAAAAGAAAAAAAATCCTGAAACTGATTCTTAATTTAGATCTTACTGAGACTCTAATGGGTCTTTCCATGGCTCCAACTCCACCCTTTCACCAAAATAAATTGAAATCAGGTTAGTCAATTCTGCATAATCCTGATAATGCAAACAAACAGGCAGTTATTAAAACATGACATCCTTGGTGGAGGTAATAAGAAAAAGATTAAGATTTTCTTATGTCTCTTTGTGAAAGGAAAACAGGAAAAGAAAAAGAAACAAAAACATCAAGAAGAAATTTCATAGGAAAAATCACAAATAGTAAATCATATTTTAAAATATCATTTTAATAGTAAATTCACATAATGGTGAGAGCGGTGTGGTGGCGCAGTGGTTAGCACTGCACCAGCACAGCAACTCACCCTTGGCCATGGGATCCCTGGTTCGATCCCAGCCCCTGACCAACAGTGATCTGTGTGGAGTTTGCATGTTCTCCCCGTATCTGTGTGGGTTTACTCCGGGATTTCTCCGGTTTCCTCCCACAGGCCAAAAACGTGCAGGTTAGGTTAATTGGAGACTGTAATGTAGCCCTAGGTGTGAATGTGTGTGTGAATGGTTAAGGAATAGCACCGTACCGTGGCTGTTTCATCCATCCAGGTGGATGCCCTCAATTTCCTCTCTGGGGATCAATAAAGTATACAAAAAACAAAAAACTACAACTTCTAAGGACCTGATTTATTAAGATCCCAAATTATGGATACAAAATTGTACACTCAGTCTGGAATATTGTACGTCTCCTAGTGGGTATTTTGCATGTGATTTATTAAGATAAATGATTGCTTGAGGACAGGTGCAAATAGGTAACGGAGTGTGTGTTTAAATGGGAGCGTTTCATTGCATTGCCACAGAGGGTCGGAAGATTTACCATGCAAAGGCAAGAAAAAATTGTATCCAGAGGAATTAAAGGTGAGTTTAATAATATCACTGATGAGTTACAGCAACACAATCTTCGTAGACTGTATAAAAGGAAAGACTATGTGGAAAAATTCAATGCAGTTTGAAGACAATGGCAAGGACAGCTCAAAGAATTAAATTAGAGACCATGGCATGTGGGGCACTCAGGCCAATGTCACACACCAGGAACCTGATCAGTGTTTTATCTGCTCTGACAAGAGGCATGAATGTCTTCCCAACAAGGTCCATGTACTTCCACAGTCAACCAGAGGAGCAGCTGGATAGAAAGCAGAGCTGTGCAGAGGTTAGCATAATGGCAAATAAGACTATATTTTTGGGGGCATGCAAAAGCTGCTGCAATTACCCATTTCTTTAATCACTATGTTTTGCTTGTATCAAAGAATGTTGTTGGGCAAAAACATATTTTTTCTTCCATCTTTCCAAATAAATTAACACTCGTGATGATTTTTGTAGGCATGTTAATTTCTTCTATTCACTTCTCTTTACCTGTGTGCACAGCAGATTGCGCCAGATTTTAAAATGTATTAAATCCAGATGGTAATACAACCAGCAGAACTGCTTGCCACCTTCATAAATAAGCTTTGTGTGTGTAAATGATTGTCTCCACCCAGTATTTTGAAGGCAAGAAAAATGCCTTTCCTTGCACATTCATTCCAGCAAAGAAGGAAAATCCACATCACATGCTGTTTTGCTTGATTGAAAGATGCACTCCTCATTGTGTAGCTTTAATAAATCAGTTTGCTCTTTTTTTTTTTTTTGCATATGCTTGGCACTTTGCAGATGTTTGAATACCCACAAACATTTAGTAAATCAGACAATTAGTAAGTTTCTAATTGAATACACAATTTTAAGTATATTAATTATGTTCTGTGTCTATGTTCTGTGTCTAAAGAGAATTACCTTGTGTCTTCAGTGTAATTCTCTGTGTCGTTTTTGTCCTTGAATGTTTGTGGACTATATAACGAAGAGCTCCCTGGTTCCATCAGTATGGATTTCCTTCTTGTTTTTGCACTGTTGTTTCTTTCCTACCGGCTCTTTGTCTTGGAGGTAAGCGCGATCGCGATCATGCCGGGAAGAATACAGTATTCCAGAGACATGTTACTGCATTTAAACATAGATAATGCAGCATCTGTGTTTGAGTCTGTGCTGCAACTGCCGGACTTTGTTTTAAGAGATTTTCATGGACACAGCAATGAAAAGACCCTAAGAGGGTCACCATCATGCCCAAAGACTTACAGCTGGCCCGCCGCATCCGCAGAGCGAGAGCTTAGACTTTCTGCTGCACATTCACCAACCACAATGCTCCGCACTGTGTGTCTATAGATATATATATTTATAGTAATATGTACATATGTTTAGTAGATGTTCTTGTTTTTTCTTGCCTTCTGATTGTTGCTCTGAGTGTTGCTATCCCTGTGCTGTTGCAATCCTGGAATTTCCCCATTGTGGGACTAATAAAGGCATATCTTATCTTATCTTATCTTAAAAGAGAGACAAGAGGAGGAAACGCGGAAAGTGTGGAGGCGTAAGATTAAACCTGAGGAGGCGTCAGCTTAACCGCATTCTTCTTTCTTCCATTATTATGGGGAACGTACAATCCCTGAGAAATAAAGTGGATGAAATTCAAGGGAATGTATGATATCAGAAGGATTTCAAGAACTGCTGTGTCATGGCTTACACGGAGATGTGGCTTACGGCGCATGACCGGGATGCGGACCTGTGGATTGACGGCTTTGGAGCCCCACTTCGCTCAGATCGGCAGGAAGAGGTAACGGGGAAACGTCAGGGGGGCGGCGTATGTTTATATATTAATAAACAGTGCTGTACATCTGTCACGGTCAGAGAGTGCATCTGTACACCAGATGTGGAGCTTCTGTCCGTATCGCTACGCCCCTTTTATCTGCCCCGCGAGTTCCCCCAACTTTCATAACGACTGTGTACATTCACCCGAGAGCGGATGCTGACTCTGCCTCCAGCACCGTCTTTGATGTGGTACAGTGGTTGCAGTCGATTTCCCCAGAGGCTCCAAATTTTATCATTAGGGATTTTAACCATGTTTCTTTAAAGAAGACACTTAAAAACTTTTATCAGTATGTCTCCTGCCCAACCAGGCGAACAAAGACATTGGACTTGTACTATAGATCCACTGAGAGGGCCTATAAATCTATTCCCCTTCCTCCTTTAGGATCCTCAGATCACAACTGTGTACATTTGCTGCCCACATATAAAACTGCTCTCAGAAGAGGCAAGGCGAAGACCAGAGACATAAACGTGTGGACAGAGGATTCAGTGCACTGCCTCCAGAAATGCTTTAATTGTACGGAGTGGGAGGTGTTCACACTGTCCTGCAGAGAAGATTTGGACTCTTTAGCGGACGTGACATGCTCATATATGGCTTTCTGTAGAGACATGATCGTTCCACGTAAACATGTCAAAATATATCCCAACAACAAGCCATGGGTTACAAAATCAGTTAAATCCTGCTTACAGAGGAAAGCACTTGCCTTTAAACAGGGGGTTGTTTCTGAGCTGCAGGTTGCCACAAAAGAGCTGAAGGCCGAAATTTTAAGAGCAAAACAGAATTATAAATCAGAGTTGGAAAGCAAGATGGCAACAAAGAAACTTGGTTCAGCCTGGGCCAGTATGAAAGCTATTGCAGGCCTTCAGAACACAGAGCGCAGTAATCGTGTGTTTTTAGATGGTTTTAGTTCAGACACAGCTGGCTAATGCTCTTAATTGTTTTTATGGTCATTTTGACTCCTTTGATTTTAGCACAGAAACCCAAGGTTTGAAACAGAAACTCAAAGACAATCAGCACTTTAATATTGAGGTGTAGGATGTTAAAAGGGCATTCTGTGATGTAAAAGTGAACAAAAGTCAGGGCCCTGATAATACATGTGGGCGCTTGGTAAAGTCCTGTGCACATGAGCTGAGTCCTGTATTTCACTACATTTTCAATAAGTCCTTACAGACACAACATGTGCCTACGATCTGGAAAGATGCTGTGGTTGTCCCCGTTCCAAAATCCAGCTGTCCTAAAACGGTAAATGATTTTAGACCAGTTGCTTTGACTTCTAATTTTAATGAAAATTTTTTGAAAAAACTGGTCAGATTTGAGGTCCTAAAGCAGACTGAGCATGCATTGGATCCTTTGCAGTTTGCCTATAGGCCTCACAGAGGAGTAGAGGATGCCACTGTCACTCTGTTAAACATGCTTTTTAAACATCTGGATTTTAATGGGACACACGCCAGGCTTTTATTTGTGGACTTTTCTTCCGCCTTTAATACAATCCAACCTCATATTTTAGTTGAAAGGCTCCTGCAACAATTTGATTTGAGTAATAATGTGGTGGGTTGGATTCTGGATTTTTTAACCAACAGGACACAGAGAGTAAGGGTCAATGGTACATTGTCTGACCAAAAGTGTTCTTCTACTGGCTCTCCTCAGGGGTGTGTGTTGTCACCACTACTCTTCATCCTGTACACAAACATGTGTCGGAGCAGACATGACAACAGACACATGATAAAGTATGCTGATGATTCAGTTGTTGTCAGTCTCCTCCAGGATGGTGAGAGTGGCCACGGCCCAGTAGTTGATGATTTTGTTCACTGGTGTGAGGATTCCTACCTGCAGCTGAATATGACAAAAACTAAAGATATGATTACTGACTTTAGAAGGAAAACTCCCAGGCACGAAGTCACTGTACTAAAAGGCCAGACCACTGAATGTGTACAATCCTACAAATATCTTGGGACGATTATTGATAATAATTTAAACTTTGAAGAGAACTGTGAAAGGGTGTGCAAAAAAGGTCAGCAACATTTGCATTGTTTAAGGAAACTTGCACGCTTCCAAACTGACCAAACCATAATGACAATGTTTTATCGGGCTTTTACTGAATCTGTGTGTCCTTTTCTTTAGTGTCATGGTTTGGACAGATAAAACTGAAACAGAGGAAATCCTTGGATCAGGTAGTTAGATGGTCCAGTCGTTTGCTTGGTGAATCACAGCTGAGCCTGACATCCCTGTACACCAGACAGACACAGAGGATGGCTACCTCCATTTTAAATGATGACTCCCACCCTTTGCACTGCCACTTTCAGCTTCTTCCCTCCAGACGGAGGTTTGCTGTCCCAAAAAGTAAAACCCAGCGCTACAAAAGCAGCCTTGTTCCTGCTGCTGTTAAAGAGTTGAACAAGATGTAACAATATATTGCACATAATTTAGTTACCTATTTATTAATTTTATTTTATATTTTCTTATTTTTGTAGGTTTTTTTATTTGGGTTCTAAATCTTTTATTGGGTTTTAGTCTTTTGAGTTTTTAACCTCTTTGACTAGTCTTTAACTTTTTAATATGACCCTTCTCTCTTATCTCCTTGTTTTTTTCTCTTATCTCTTTGTCTTATGTCCTGATTGGTGGAGCCTTGAGCACTTTCATCATGTTTATAGTCAGCTTCATGTGTGCCTGTGTTTGTGTTCATGTTGAATGTAATTGTGGTTTGTAAATATGGCTGTCACCTGACTGCAAAACAAATCTACCTACGGGTACAAATAAAGTAACCTGAACCTGAACCTAAACATTTCTCATGATATAAGTGACATAACACAAATTCAAATTCATCCCCTCGTTACAATTTTTAACTGACAGTCTTTAACTCAGTACAATATGTTTTGGAAATCAGAAAACTGGTGACATCAACATTTGTTTTCAGTTACATTTAAAACTAATTTAAAATTATGCTAGCAGTTACTGTATAATATTTACTTAAAACTGCTTATAAAAATGCTTACGTTGTGGTGACCCAGCACACTGCAGACTGACACTATTTCACACTCAGCAGGGCTGGAGGAAACGGAGGACAATTTACATACGGACAGAGAGCCCCAGGGGGCAATCAGAACAATGGACTGTTGTGTATACATCCCTGGATGAGGGAGAGGACATCCGGGTGCCAGTTGATCATGCTAATGATATGTATTGACTGATATGTATATTACTATGCTAATGTGCCATGCATTCTCTCTGTCTGTATAACATGTATAAAAGAGCTTGCTATACATGCCTCAGCAGCACAGTAGCTCACTGAGCTACAAAGTGTGCCTCATTATGTTGGAGGAAATAAAACCTTGCCCCCTTCCACCTCGTCGCATCTCACCTGTTCTATTACCTCCACATTGGTGAGCCTGGTCGTACATGATGCGTCGCTTGACTATGCCATTTTCTCCACACTGGTGACATGACGAGAATGACCGTGTGCTCCCCCTCACCGCGCTGTGGATTCCAGAGGACCAGAGAACACCTGCATCCTCTTCATCCACACCGGAGCCCGCTCTCCGGAGCGGACAGCGCTGGGACCGACACGCACCATGAACGGCGTCACGAGCAAACCGAAGGAAGCAGCCTGAACGGGGAAGATCATCGGCGCCGTCTGCGTTGATTTCCACCAAGCTCCCCGACTCTTGACTCACCTCCCGACAGCGGACTTTCTGCGCACAGAAGCCCCGCGCGCATACCGCAGGATTACGAAGACAGTGTAACTTCCAGCTATGTGGTCACTGCGCCAGGTGCACGCCACGCACCAGGGACAAACCTGCTCCAGACATATACATCGTCCTCCGCCGCTGCACATGCCCGAGAAACACTGCCGATCGCCATCCTTGGAACCTTTAGGGCTGATCACGCACCTGAAGCAGACATGCAGCCCACACACAGGACTTTGTATGGGTTTCTCAGCCACGGCACACAACGGGAATTTAACCGATTGCTTTCCCCGATGACTTTAGGGCTGCTTCCGCACCTAAAGCCAAACCGCCAAGTTCCTCATACAGCTTCAGTTTTTTTTCACAACCGCTACGCATCCTCGGGGAATTTGGCCATTCGCCTTTCCCACATCCTCTCAGGACTGAACCGCAAGAGGAGTCAGAGACTTAATTTTTTTCACAGCCGCTGCGGATCACCACCAGGTTTACCGGGAAAGTCCCTCACCATCGCGGATCCACACGCAATTTTTGCGCGGCCCAGACACCTTTGACGTCCCGGGCCGGCACCTCACTCCCTAAAGCCGGCTGATCGCCGGTTTGTTCCATTACACACGACGCGCACCGGCCCCATGCGCCCACGATCTACAGCCGTTCAAAGTCCTGGAACTCGGAGCGGAGCACACTATCTTTTCCACCCCTCCCCCGTCCCCCCCACGGACCGACATGCCCTCCGACATTCCTCTACAGCAGGACAGTTCTACCGGAGCTGGAGCCCAAACGACGGGGGGGGGGGGGTGTCACAGCCCCTTCTGAGTGTTCTGGGGGGGAGCCCTGTGGTGACCCAGCACACTGCAGACTGACACTATTTCACATTCAGCAGGGCTGGAGGAAATGGAGGACAATTTACATATGGACAGAGAGCCCCAGGGGGCAATCAGAACAATGGACTGTTGTGTATACATCCCTGGATGAGGGAGAGGACATCCGGGCACCAGTTGGTCATGCTAATGATATGTATTGACTGATATGTACAGCCGTGGACAAAATTGTTGGTACCCCTCTGTTAATGAAAGAAAAACCCACAATGGTCACAGAAATAACTTGAATCTGACAAAAGTGGTAATAAATAAAAATTCTATGAAAATTAACCAATGAAAATCAGACAATGCTTTTGAATTGTAGTTCAACAGAATTACTTCAGAAAACAAACTCATGAAACAGGCCTGGACAAAAATGATGGTACCCCTAGAAAAGATTGATTGATTGAAAAGATTGCTGCGCACTTGGGTTCTGCAGCAGGACAATAATCCAAAACACACCAGTAAGTCCACCTCTGAAGGGCTTAAGAAAAACATAATGAAGGCTTTGGAGTGGCCTAGTCAAAGTTCTGTACTGAATCCGATTAAGATGCTGTGGCATGACCTTAAAAAGGCGGTTCATGCTCGAAAGCCCTCATGTGGCTGAATTACAATTCTGTAAAGATGAGTGGGCCAAAGTTCCTCCACAGTGCTGTAAAAGACTCATTGCCAGTTATTGCAAACGCTTGATTGCAGTTGTTGCTGCTAAGGGTGGCCCAACCAGTTATCAGGTTTAGGGGGCGATCACTTTTTCACACAGGGTCGTCTAGGTTTGGATTTTTTTTTACCCTTAATAATAAACACCTTCATTTAAAAACTGCATTTTGTGTTTACTTGTGTTATCTTTGTCTAATATTTAAATCTGTTTGATGATCTGAAACATTTAAGTGTGACAAACATACAAAAAAATGAGAAATCAGGAAGGGGGCAAACACTTTTTCACACCACTGTATATATATGTATGGCTGTGGATTTGTGCATACATATGTTTAAGCATTAGAGGGATGTGTGTAGCGGTGTATTTGTGCATGCATATGTGTAAGCATAAAAGGGATACTGAGATAACATATGTGTCACGCCGCGCCATTCATCAGCGGCGCCACCTGCTCACGCACCTGACAATCATCAGCGGCGAGGGATAAAGGCCGTCTCGCCCGGAGGCTCGGCCTGAAGCCGTCAGACTTCGTCCCTCACCGTTGTGAGCATACTTCCCTTCAGCGTAACCATTGTTGTAAGAAGATCACTTACCTCTTCTCTTCAGTCTTCTCCCCTGTGCACAGGTGGATTTCCCAGCGGCGGACATCTCCTCTCCATCGCCCAATCCTCGCTGCTGCACGGAGCTCCCCAGGTGGCTGTCTTCCGGGCCTCACCCCCTTGTTGTGCCAGCTGTCCTGACCCACCAAGTAAGTCCTTCTCTCGCCATAAATTCCTCCTGTGTTGGTGTATGCCCGTCACTCTCTCCCTGTGCTCTCTCCATAGGGTTGCTCGGCTGTACGGTCACCTGCCTCTGTGCCTGGAGCTGACACCATCACCAACACATTTACATCCCGCAGACACGCACTCATTCTCCCCTGCTGTTAATAAACTCTTTGAACTACTCTAAGCCTGTGTGTGTGCGTCTCCTGAGCCGTGCGTTATGTCAGTACGGCTTCAGCAGAGCGGCTCGGCGGACGGCGGGCTCGCACACCGGCTTACCACTCTCGAGGCTAGAGTGGATCAAATTGCTTATCAACAGCAGGTCATCCTAAATCAATTAGTAATTATCACTGGCCGATTGGACCGCCTGGACCCCCAGCAGCCGTTCCCCCCGGCTCCTCAGGGTGGCGCAGCTCCTGCTGTTCCGGTGGCCGTCCAGCCAGCTCCAGTGGCACCGGCCCGACTCACACCTATTCCGACCCCCGCTCGCTTTAGCGGAAAGCTCGGCGGAGCGCGGGGGTTTGTGATGCAGTGTGAGTCCGTGTTTGACCGTGTGCCCGGAGACTTTCCCTCAGATCACAGTCGAATCGGCTACATAGGGAACCTCCTGGAGGGGCGCGCTCTAACTTGGGCCTACGCTATCATGGCGAGACCCAGTTATGCCACCCTCACCTATGCCGAGTTCGTGAGGCGCTTCCTGGAGGTGTTCGATCATTCTCGTTCCGAGGCGGTCCAGGTCGATCGGCTTCTCGCTCTCCAGCAGGGAAACCGGTCGGCCGCGGATTATGCCATCGAGTACCGGGTAGCGGCGGAGGAATTGGGCTGGGAGGAGCGCTCCCTCTGCGGCCTGTTTCTCCGCAGCCTCAATAGTGATCTAAGGGATGAACTGGCTGGACGGGATATCCCCGGAACGTTAGCGGAGCTAACCTCACTGGCTATCAGCTTGGACAACAGGCTGCGCGAGCGCTCCTCAGGACGGAAGCCGTCTGCTTCTCGCCCTCGGGGAGTCCCGCTACGCCTGCCCCAAGCTCGCCCCCTGGCGACGCCGCCACCATCGTGCCCCGAGGAGTCGGAGCCGATGGTGACGGGCTGGGCAAAGCTCTCCTCGGCAGAGAGACAGCGCCGCCGTGAGTTGGGTCTCTGCATGTATTGCGGAGACAGTCAACACACGATAGAGCTTTGCCCACAAAGGCCAAACGGCGGGGTCCGCGAGTCACTGTAGGGGGCCTCGCGGACGTCAATCGGCAAAGTCCCCTCACTCAATTAAAGCTGCCCATCCGTTTTTGCCACAACCCCACTGGGCACCTCACCCACGCACTGGTGGATTCGGGCGCAGAGGGCAGCTTCATTTCACAAGGCCTGGCAACCCGATTGGGCATCCGCTGTCGGGCATTAAAACACCCCATCTCCCTGGTCCATCTCTCCCGTGCCTCCCTTGGGAGAGTTTCTCACCAAACCCTGCCCGTCCCAGTCATCATCTCAGGGAACCACCGGGAGGAGATGGTATTTTACGTCCTGCCCAACTCTGTGTCGCCCGTCATCCTGGGGTATCCCTGGCTACGCCTCCACAACCCTGTCCTGGACTGGAGGTCCGCTGGGGTATCGGCATGGAGTACCTTCTGCATGGGCACCTGCCTTCAGTCCGCTGCCTGCTCCCCATCCGCGGCTCCCCCTGTGGCGGATACAGCACCTCCGGACCTGTCACTGGTGCCTCCAGAATTTCACGACCTGGGTATGATATTTAGCAAATCGAAAGCTATGTCTCTTCCCCCGCATCGACCATATGACTGTGCCATCAACCTCCGCCAGGGGGCTCCCCTGCCATCTGGTCGGCTCTACAGCCTGTCGGCGCCGGAGAAGGAGACCATGAATACATACCTGAAGGAATCTCTGAGCGCTGGGATTATTCGCCCATCGTCGTCACCCGTGGGGGCAGGGTTTTTCTTTGTCGGGAAAAAGGACGGATCCCTCCGCCCCTGCATAGACTACCGAGCGCTGAATGACATCACTGAGAGGGACCGTTACACCCTGCCCCTCATGGACACTGCCTTTCACTCCCTCCAGGGGGCGACCTGGTTTACCAAGCTGGATTTACGCAGCGCTTACCACCTCGTCCGGATCCGGGAGGGAGATGAATGGAAGACAGCCTTCCGTACCCCGAACGGCCACTTTGAGTATCTCGTCATGCCGTTCGGGCTGACCAACGCTCCTGCCGTCTTTCAGCGCCTCATTAATGACGTCCTCCGGGATTTCATCGGCCTTTTTGTGTTCGTCTACCTGGATGACATCCTTATCTTCTCCAGGTCCAGGGACGAGCACCAGGTCCATGTGAGGCGGGTCCTCCAAAGACTGCTGGAGAATCGTCTGTACGTGAAGGCTGAGAAATGCGAATTCTACGCTAGGACCACATCCTTCCTGGGATTCATCATCGCTCAAGATCAGGTGCTCCCAGACCCAGAGAAGGTGAAGGCGGTGGTGGAGTGGCCTACTCCCGCATCCCGGAAGCAGGTGCAACAGTTTGTTGGCTTCGCCAATTTTTACCGCCGCTTTGTCCCAAATTTCAGCTCGATCGTCGGACCGCTGACCCGCCTCACGTCCCCGAAGGTCCCGTTCCGGTGGACTGAAGAGGTCGCTGCTGCCTTTAGGGCGCTGAAGGCGGAGTTCTCCTCCTCCCGGGTCCTTCGCCAGGTCGACCCCGCGCTGCAGTGCATTGTGGAGGTGGACGCATCGGACACGGGAGTGGGAGCAGTGTTATCCCAGCGGTCACCTGACGATGGCACCAAACGGCCGTGCGCCTTCTTCTCCCGGCGCCTGTCCCCGGCGGAGAGGAACTACGATGTGGGGGACAGAGAGCTCCTGGCCATTAAACTCGCCTTACAGGAGTGGCGCCACTGGCTAGAGGGGGCGGACCTGCCGTTTGTGGTCCTGACGGACCACAAGAACTTAGAGTATTTACGATCTGCCAAGCGCCTGAATGCCCGCCAGGCGCGCTGGTCTTTGTTCTTCGCCAGGTTCCGCTTCTCGATCACCTTCAGGCCGGGCTCCAAAAACGGCCTGCCTGACGCCCTCTCTAGGCAGTTCACCCCCGTGGAGGCTGAGGAGACGCCCCACACTATCCTGCCCAGGTCGTGCGTCCTCGGTGCCATCTCTTGGGACATTGAAGACAAGATCCGGAAGGCGCAGGAGGTGGAACCTGATCCTGGCGGCGGACCGGAGGGAAGACTGTTCGTCCCATCTGCGGTCCGAGGAGAGGTCATCCACTGGCTCCACACCTCCCGGCTCACCTGTCATCCCGGCACCTCTCGGATGATCAGCCTCCTCCAGCGGTCCTTTTGGTGGCCAGGCCTGCGGAGGGATGCAGCCCGCTACGCCCGGGCTTGCCCAATCTGTGCCACCAGCAAGTCGGGAAATGCCCCCCCAGCGGGTCTGCTCCAGCCTCTGCCCGTCCCCGGCAGGCCCTGGTCGCACATCGCACTGGACTTCGTCACCGGACTCCCCGTTTCCAACTCCTTTGACACCGTCCTGACCATTGTGGACCGTTTCTCCAAGGCGGCGCACTTCATTCCCCTGCGAGGTCTCCCTACTGCCCTGGAGACGGCGGGCCTCCTCGTCCAACACGTGGTCAGGCTGCACGGGATTCCGGTGGACGTGGTCTCGGACCGGGGCCCCCAATTTTCGTCCGAGGTTTGGAGATCCTTCTGTAACGCCATCGGAGCCAAGGTGAGCCTCTCCTCCGGCCATCACCCCCAGTCTAACGGGCAGTGTGAGAGGACCAATCAGGAGCTGGAGGCTGCGCTCCGCTGTGTTACCAGATCCAAGCCGACGTCCTGGAGCAACCATCTCGCCTGGGTGGAGTATGCCCACAACACCGCCCGCTCTTCTGCAACGGGGATGTCCCCCTTCAAGGCGTCCCTGGGTTACGACCCCCCGCTGTTTCCAGCGCAGGAGAACGAGGTGACTGTCCCCTCCGTTAGGGCGCACCTTAGGCAGTTCCGCTCCACCTGGGCTGCCGCGCGTCATGCGCTTTTACGCACAGCGGAGCGCAACAGGACCGTGGCGGACCGGCACAGAAGACCTGCCCCGGCGTACAGAGTTGGGCAACTCGTGTATGTGTCTACCCAGGACGTCACGTTAAAAGGCGAGAGGAGGAAGCTGGCACAGCGTTTCATGGGTCCCTTTCCCATCACCCGGATCATCAACCCGGTGGCTGTGCGGGTGGCTATTCCCCCCTCCCTCCGCATCCATTCCACTTTTCATGTGTCGAAGGTGAAACTGGCAGTCACTGACCCCCTTTGCCCTCCTCCTGCAGCGCAACCCGCGCCCCGGATGATTGGTGGCCATCCGGCCTGGTCCGTCTCCTCCATCCTGGACTCCCGGCGCCGAGGTCGTGGGTTGCAATACTTGGTGGACTGGGAGGGCTATGGGCCCGAGCATCGACAATGGGTGCCCCCGTCGTTTGTGTTGGACCCATCGCTCATCGCGGACTTCCACCGAGCGCACCCGGATAAGCCATCGCCAGGAGGCGCTGCTAGAGGGGGGAGTACTGTCACGCCGCGCCATTCATCAGCGGCGCCACCTGCTCACGCACCTGACAATCATCAGCGGCGAGGGATAAAGGCCGTCTCGCCCGGAGGCTCGGCCTGAAGCCGTCAGACTTCGTCCCTCACCGTTGTGAGCATACTTCCCTTCAGCGTAACCATTGTTGTAAGAAGATCACTTACCTCTTCTCTTCAGTCTTCTCCCCTGTGCACAGGTGGATTTCCCAGCGGCGGACATCTCCTCTCCATCGCCCAATCCTCGCTGCTGCACGGAGCTCCCCAGGTGGCTGTCTTCCGGGCCTCACCCCCTTGTTGTGCCAGCTGTCCTGACCCACCAAGTAAGTCCTTCTCTCGCCATAAATTCCTCCTGTGTTGGTGTATGCCCGTCACTCTCTCCCTGTGCTCTCTCCATAGGGTTGCTCGGCTGTACGGTCACCTGCCTCTGTGCCTGGAGCTGACACCATCACCAACACATTTACATCCCGCAGACACGCACTCATTCTCCCCTGCTGTTAATAAACTCTTTGAACTACTCTAAGCCTGTGTGTGTGCGTCTCCTGAGCCGTGCGTTATGTCAATATGTAGATTGACCTCACGACGAAGAGGACAATAAGTCTGGACCACCTGCGGGGGACAACGAAGAGGATGGGGGTGCGAACAAAGGACTTCCTGACCTTCAGGAGGCAGGTGGAAGACTGAAGGCTGGAGGGGGGAGAAATGTCAATAAGGGGTTTTGATGGGGATATTTTTTTTTTTTTTTTTGTTACTTATTTGTACCCGTAGGTAGACTTGGTTTGCAGTCTGGTGACAAGCCACCGGCTGCTGGTCGCTGCGTGCGCGAGCGCCCTAAACCTACATGTTTTGGTATGCGGGAGGAAACCGGAGAAATCCCGGAGTAAACCCGCGCAACACGGGGAGAACATGCAAACTCCACACAGCTCACTGTTGGTCGGGGGCTGGGATCGAACCCACGATCTCATGATCCCCACGGTCCCCCGGCCGAGGGTAAAACTGTGCTGCCACAGTGCTAAACCACTGCGCCACCGTGCAGCCCGGATATGTGATCCCTCCTGTGTGTGACAAGCCTGTATAGGAAATGGTATAAAATGTGAAGCTTGGATGTAGCTCAGCCTCTTTCTTCCTGCTTATTGGAGAGAGCAGGCTGGGGATGGATGCTTGAATAAATCTGACTTAAACACAATTCACTCTCTTTATTCCACGCTCCCCACATAGGCTATATTAAAATGCTTCAGAAAAACAATATTTTTCTTGTAAATTTGTAACCACTGTTGTAAATTTTAGATTTTTTTTTCTTAGAAATGTGTAATGGGGTGTTTTGCCATTTGGAAGCTCTGGTTTGTTTTTTTTTTCCCCACAAAATTTGGATCTTTTTCTCATAAATTTGGGACTTGCTTATAGTAAATGTGATTTTTTAAGTTGTAACTTACCATAGTTTATCATATTTTTGCACCTTTATTCTTGCAAATTTGTACTGAAGCTACATTTCCAATTGAAGAGGTGGCCTAGTTGGTAGTGCATCTGCCCCACACCTGGGAGTCCTGGGTTCAAATCCCAGCTGGGTTGTGCCAAAAACATTTAAAAGTGGAACTTCTTGGTGCTCAGCAATAATGGAGGAGGTGTGGAGAATGTGTTCAAGGATGAGGCTGAGTTTGTTCCTCAGATTCAGCTTTATTCATAGAGCACATCTCCAACAAATCTCAAAGCAAATCAAGAGGAAGTTTTCATCTCACATCAGGGGTTTTATACCCCGGGCACGAAACAGCAGTCACATGGTGTTTAATCAAACATACAGTCACATGGTACTTAATCTCAACCACAAAGTAACCCCTTTGATCTCACGCCATTGTCCTCTAGTCTCTGTGGCCCGGAAATCTTCCCCGGTCGTCTCCCAGAAACAAAGGCCGAATCTCACACTCCTCTGCTGAATCCCAGAGTCTCAGTCCTCTTTGTTCCATGAGACGTGAAGCCCACAATAAACATACAGCAACACATTTGTGGGGAATATGTAACCAACATATGCACCACAAGACCCCCCCCCCCAAACGTCTAAATGGGACAAACATAACCAGAGACACATGACATCATAACATTACTACACATCAATCCACCAGTTGCTTAACTCTCAGTCTCCTGCCATATCTGCTGAAAGCCGGCTTTGCTGCTGTCTGCACCTGTGGATTAGAACTGTTAGTCGATCTCTGTGGGAGTCCAACTGCTTCTCCTCATCCGCCAACACAAAAGCGAGTTTGTTAATACAAATCAATTCTTTTCTGCCTCCCAAATCTAGCAAAAAATGCTTCTCTCCTGTTTCCAGCACCTTGTACGGCCCATCGTAAGGCGGACGCAGGCTGGGGCGACAAGCATCATGTCTCACAAAAACAAACTCCGCATTTTTTAAAGCCTTCGGCACAAAAACGCGTGGAAAACTGTGATGAACCGGGCCAGGAAGCGTGTTTGATCCTGTGCCGCTCTGCAACAGCTGAGCGGGGGGGGCAATTTGGGGCAGGATTTTCGGGGAGAAATTCCCCTGGCAAACGGAGAGGCTGTGCAAAAACTAATTCCACTGGAGAGGTTTGCAAATCCTCCTTAGGTGCAGAACGCAACCCCAATAAAACCCATGGTAACTTGTCAACCCAATTTGTATCCGTAAGTGACGCTCTGAGGGCCGCTTTCATTGACCTGTGAAAACGCTCGCATAAACCGTTAGCCTGGGGGTTGTACGCGGTGGTGTGGTGGATCTTTACCCCTAGGCTGCAGGCCATCGATGACCAGAGTTCGGAAACAAATTGAGGACCCCTGTCTGACGTTATGTCCGACGGAACTCCAAAACGCGCTACCCAAGCTGTTAAAAACGCGCGCGACTCTTCCTCCGCTGTGGTTGACGCCAGAGGGACCGCTTCCGGCCAACACGTGGTGCGATCCACCATCGTCAAAAGATGTGTGTACCCCTGTGACGACGGAAGGGGGCCTACCAAGTCGACATGCACATGATCAAAGCGCTTAGCAGGAATGTGAAAAGGCTCCAAAGGAGCTCTAGTGTGCTTGTGTATTTTGGCTCGCTGACACGCTACGCAGGCTGTCGCCCATTCCTTGACCTGTCTGCGCAACCCCGGCCATACAAATTTCTCCCCCACCATTTTGACCGATGCGCGCACCCCTGGGTGCGCCAGAGAATGGATCGAGTCAAAAACGCGGTGGCGCCACGCAGCTAGTACCACGGGGTGCGGCCGTCCCGTGGAGACATCGCAGATTAGGGGAGGCATACCCATTTGCAGCACCCTGTGCTCCAGCCTTAACCCTGTTGGTCCAGACTGGAGCGCGCGCACGTCCACATCGCTAACCTGCTCCGCGGCCATGGCTGCATAATCTAACCCCACACGGACCGGGGGCCGTGCACACTCCCGCATCGCTACCCTGGCCCGCGGCCATGGCTGCAGAGTCTGCCCTCACGTGGTCTGGCGCCGGCACAGCACGTGAGAGGCAGTCTGCCACTACATTATGTTTACCTGCGACATGCTGGATATCGGTGGTGAACTCTGATATCGCGGCCAGCTGTCTTTGCTGCCGGCCCGACCAAGGTTCAGAAAATCTTGGCCATCGTAAAAGTCAGCGGTTTGTGGTCCACGAACGCGGTGAAACGGCGCCCTACCAGCCAGAACTGGAAATGGCGGATGGCTAAGTGTAGGGCCAACAACTCCCTGTCGAACGCGCTGTATTTTCGCTCGCTATCGCGCAAGGTTTTGCTGAAGAACGCGAGCGGTTGCCAGGTCCCCGCTACCAACTGTTCAACGACCGCCCCTACTGCTAAATCGGACGAGTCAGTGGTGAGGGCCATGCGGGCTGTTGGAACTGGGTGTGCCAACAAAGCTGCGTTTGCCAGCGCTGTTTTGACTTGAGAGAATGTGCGCTCCCGCTCAGGAGACCATTCGATTTTATTTGTGGATTTTTGCTTTTTTACTGCCGCGTACAATAGTTGCATGAGCTGCGCTGCACTTGGGAGGAAACGGTTATAAAAATTAACCATTCCCAAAAACTCCTGTAACGCTTTGACCGTTTGAGGTTGGGGAAAATTTGTTATTGCGCGCACTTTATCGGGGAGATGGACCGCTCCTTCTGGCGAAACGCGATGCCCCAAAGAATCAATCTGCGCTACCCCAAACTGGCACTTCGCTGGGTTAATTATTAACCCGTGCTCTGCCAGCCTCCGGAAAACTGCCATGAGGTGGTTTTCGTGTTCGTCTTTGGACGTGCTGGCTACTAAAATGTCATCCAAGTAGACGAACACGAAAGGGAGGTCGCGCAGCACCGCGTCCATCATGCGTTGGAACATCTGCGCGGCCCCCTTGAGTCCAAAAGGCATGCGCAAAAACTCAAAAAGCCCGAAAGGAGTTATTACCGCTGTTTTGGGTATGTCCTGGGCGCGCACTGGAACCTGATGGTAGCCGCGCACTAAATCTATTTTAGAAAAAATGTGCGCTCCCGCCAAATGAACCGAAAAATCTTGAATGTGTGGGATCGGGTAGCAGTCGTGTGCGGTAGCGTTATTCAACCTGCGGAAATCACTGCAAGGTCGCCACGAGCCATCAGTCTTTGGGACCATGTGCAATGGTGAAGCCCAGGGGCTTTTCGAACGTCTGATGATGCCCAGTTTTTCCAGGTTGGCAAACTCCTCGCGCACTATGGTCAGTTTAGCTGAGTTCAGGCGCCGAGCTTTTGCAAAAACGGGCGGCCCGGTGGTAGTGATATAATGCTCCACCCCATGTTTGACCACTGTCGCCGAAAACGTTGGGACTGTTAGTGCTGGGAACTGAGTGAGGATTGCGTGGAACTTACCACCCGCAGTAGTGACGTTGGCTTGTGCAGTTGGCGGTGCCACTCGTGCGGTGCAGGGAATAGAGTGAAAAGACAGTGCATTAACTAGACGTCTATTAGCAAGATGGGCTGCACGGTGGCGCAGTGGTTTAGCACTGTGGCAGCACAGTTTTACCCTCGGCCGGGGGATCGCGGGGATCATGAGGTCGTGGGTTCGATCCCAGCCCCCGACCAACAGTGAGCTGTGTGGAGTTTGCATGTTCTCCCCGTGTTGCGTGGGTTTACTCCGGGATTTCTCCGGTTTCCTCCCGCATACCAAAAAACATGTAGGTTTAGGGCACTCGTGCACGCAGCGACCAGCAGCCGGTGGCTTGTCACCAGACTGCAAACCAAGTCTACCTACGGGTACAAATAAGTAACAAAAAAAAAAAAAAAAAAAAAAAAAAGATCAACCAATAAACCATGTGAGCACAGGAAATCAGCCCCTAACATGTTGAAACTGACTGCAGCTACCACAAAAGTCCACTCAAATGAACGACCCTGCAAAGACAGAAGCAGAGTCCTCTCATGAAGGTCTTAATAGCTGAGCCGTTCGCTGCTGACACTGACACCCGGGGAACTTTGGACGGCATCAGCCGGTCCGCGTAGGAAGGCATGATGAAGCTCATCTGGGAGCCTGTGTCCACGAGGAATCGTTTCCCCGAACGTGCATCCGTCAGGTAAAGCAGCTTGTTCTCTTCCCCGAGGGCCGCAGCTGCTACCGACCCTCGGTCTTGGCGTTTCCCGAACGCTTGAAGTGGCATGGCGGGAGGCACTTGTGTGCCCTCTCTGCAAAACGGCGATGATAGAAGCACATGACGTCTCCCGCTCCGTGTCGCTTGGTGCTGACTGCTGCCGTCGTCAGCGCGTCTGGTGCTGCAACCACTGGCCCTATGCCGTCTCCGGGCGTCACTCCTAGCTCCGCTGCTGCAGCCGAAACTGCGCTCCACTTGTGGGCGTCGACGAGTCGCTGCGCCTCCTTGCTCAGCCCGTGGTAGTCTCGCTTGGCCAACCGGGGTGAATCTGCCAGTGTAACTCTCACCGCTGGCGGCAGGGTCCGGAGGAAAAGGTGGGCGAAGATAAATTTACAGTCCTCGGAGTCTTTCAGCCTCAGCATTTTGACCATCAGGTCTACGGGTCTGTCGTTCCCCAACTCCGTCAACGCCAGGAGCCCCTCTGCTCACTGTTGCATGGAGGGGGTGAAATGACTGATAAGCGCAGCTTTCAAGGCGCCGTATTTGTCGCTGTCCGGTGGGTGGTTGACCAGATCTTCCACCCTCTGAACTGTGTGGCTGTCCAGCTTCACCACAACATGGTAGAATCTCATGTCGTCCTTCGAGATTCTCCGGAGGTTGAACTGCACCTCGACTGCGCTAAACCAGGAGTGCGGGCTATGCTGCCAGAAGTCAGGCAGCCGGAGTGTGGAGGCAGCCATCAGGCTGGCTTCTGCCGAGCCCCGCTCGGGAGAATTATTTCTGCTCATTCTGAGTCGTAAGGTCACCAGTGTGGAGAATGTGTTCAAGGATGAGGCTGAGTTTGTTCCTCAGATTCAGCTTTATTCACAGAGCACATCTCCAACAAATCTCAAAGCAAATCAAGAGGAAGTTTTCATCTCACATCAGGGGTTTTATACCCCGGGCACGAAACAGCAGTCACATGGTATTTAATCAAACATACAGTCACATGGTACTTAATCTCAACCCCAAAGTAACCCCTTTGATCTCACGCCATTGTCCTCTAGTCTCTGTGGCCCGGAAATCTTCCCCGGTCGTCTCCCAGAAACAAAGGCCGAATCTCACACTCCTCTGCTGAATCCCAGAGTCTCAGTCCTCTTTGTTCCATGAGACGTGAAGCCCACAATAAACATACAGCAACACATTTGTGGGGAATATGTAACCAACATATGCGCCACAGAGGGAAATTTGTGGTAGCGCCTTGCATGGCAGTGGCCCCTCTGATTCTAGATGTGATTAACATTGTAGATAAAAGAAATGTAATTTTCTTCTGCTGTATGGATTGAATGACAATAACGTTGGCTTTACCAAGTGCTAACTTTAATAATATCACCCACTGCGTGTACTTTCACAAAGCGAATAAATAAATATAAAAGGTGAGTTTTTTGTACTTTTTTACGTTTTTAGAAAATCCTCTGTGTCGTTTCTGCCCTGGAGCGTTTGTGGAATATATGGCGAACAGCTCCCTGGTATCTGCAATATGGATTTCCTCTCATATCTCGCACTGCTGCTTTCTGTGTTCTGGCTCTTTGTCTCTGAGGTAAACGCGTTCGGCTCCATGACGAGCAGAATAGCGGGCAGAATACAATATTCCAGGGACGTGTTGCTGCGCTTTAACACAGCTGGTGCAGAGTCTCTGATTGCGCCCAAATTTCAGCTGCCGGTCTTTATTTTGAGAGACGGTCACAGCGGTGAAAAAAGAAGCGGCAGGAGGAAGCGTGGAAGACGTGGAGGTGTGAAATTGCGCCTTAGGAGACGTCAGTTTGGTAACATTCCGCTTCCTTCGATCATTTTTGGGAATGCACAGTCTGTGAGAAACAAGGTGGAGGAAATTCAAGGCAATGTACGTTACCAGAAGGATTTTAAGAACTGCTGCGTCATGGCTTTCACTGAATCTTGGCTTACTGCGCATGATCGGGATGCAGACCTGTGGATTGACGGCTTTGGAGCTCCGCTGCGCTCGGATCGGCAGGAAGAGGTAACTGGGAAGCGTCAGGGGGGCGGAGTATGTTTATACATTAATAAGCAGTACTGCACATCTGTCACGGTCAGAGAGCGCATCTGTACACCCCATGTGGAGCTGCTGTCTGTGTCACTACGCCCCTTTTATTTGCCTCGAGAGTTTCCCCAACTTTTCATCACAACTGTGTACATTCATCCGAGGGCAGACGCTGACTCCGCCTCCAGCACCATCTCTGATGTGGTGCAGCGGCTGCAGTCAATTTCTCCAGAGGCGCCAAACTTCATTCTTGGGGATTTTAACCATGTTTCTTTAAAGAAGACACTTAAAAACTTTCATCAGTATGTCTCCTGCCCAACCAGGCGAAAAAAGACATTGGACCTGTGCTATGGATCCATAGAGAGGGCCTATAAATCACTCCCCCTTCCTCCTTTAGGATCATCAGATCACAACTGTGTTCATTTGCTGCCCACATATAAAACTGCTCTCAGAAGAGGCAAGGTGGAGACGAGAGACATAGATGTGTGGACAGAAGATTCAGAGCACAGCCTCCAGGAATGCTTTGACTGTACAGACTGGAAGATGTTCATAATGGCCTGCGGGGATGATTTGGACTCTCTGGCTGAGCTCACATGCTCATACATGGCTCACTGTCAAAATAAGTTTGTTCCACGTAAACGTGTCAAAATATACCCCAACAACAAACCATGGGTTACTAAATCAGTTAAATCCTGCTTACAGAGGAAAGCTCTTGCCTTTAAACAAGGGTCTGTTTCTGCGCTACAGGTTGCCACCAAGGAGCTGAAGGCCGAAATTTTAAGAGCAAAACAGAATTATAAATCAGAGTTGGAAAGCAAGATGGCAGCAAATAAACTTGGTTCGGCCTGGGCCAGTATGAAAACTATTGCAGGCCTTCAGAGCACAGAGCGCAGTAATCGTGTGTTTTTAGATGGTTTTAGTTCAGACACAGAGCTGGCTAATGCTCTTAATTGTTTTTATGGTCGTTTTGACTCCTTTGATTTTAGCACAGAAATCCAAGATTTGAAACAGAAACTCAAAGACAATCAGCACTTTAATATTGAGATGCAGGATGTTATAAGGGAGTTCCGCGCTGTAAAAGTGAACAAAAGTCAGGGCCCTGATAATATATGTGGACGCCTGGTAAAGTCCTGTGCACATGAACTGAGTCCTATATTTCATTACATTTTCAATAAGTCCTTACAGACACAACATGTGCCTAAGATCTGGAAAGATGCCGTGGTTGTTCCCGTTCCAAAATCCAGCTGTCCTAAAACGGTAAACGACTTTAGACCAGTTGCTTTGACTTCAATTTTAATGAAAATTTTTGAAAAACTGGTCAGACGTGAGGTCCTAAGGCAGACTGAACATGCATTGGATCCTCTGCAGTTTGCCTATAGGCCTCACAGAGGAGTGGAGGATGCCACTGTCACTCTGTTTGACATGCTTTTTAAACATCTGGATTTTAATGGGACACACGCCAGGCTTTTATTTGTGGACTTTTCTTCTGCCTTTAATACAATTCAACCTCATATTTTAGTTGAAAGGCTCCTGCAACAATTTGATTTAAGCAATAATCTGGTGGGTTGGATTCTGGATTTCTTAACCAACAGGACGCAGAGAGTAAGGGTCAATGGCACATTGTCTGACCTAAAGTGCTCTTCTACTGGCTCTCCTCAGGGGTGTGTGTTGTCACCACTACTCTTCATCCTGTACACAAACATGTGTCGGAGCAGACATGACAATAGACACATTATAAAGTATGCTGATGACTCAGTCATTGTCAGTCTCCTCCAGGATGGTGAGAGTGGCCACGGCCCAGTAGTTGATGACTTTGTTCACTGGTGTGAGGATTCCTACCTGCAGCTGAATACAACAAAAACGAAAGATATGATTATTGACTTTAGGAGGAAAACTCCCAGGCACAAAGTCACCATACTAAAAGGCCAAACCACCGAATGTGTACAATCGTACAAATATCTTGGGACAATTATTGATAGTGGATTGAACTTTGAGGTGAACTGTGAAAGGGTGTGCAAAAAGGGTCAGCAAAATTTGCATTGTTTGAGGAAACTTGCACGCTTCCAAATTGACCGAACCATAATGACTATGTTCTATCGGGCTTTTATTGAATCTGTTTTATCCTTTTCTTTAATGTCATGGTTTGGACAGATAAAACTGAAACAGAGGAAATCCTTGGATCAGGTAGTCAGATGGTCCAGTCGTTTGCTTGGTGAGTCACAGCTGAGCCTGACATCCCTGTACACCAGACAAGTACAGAGGATGGCCGACTCGATTTTAAATGATGACTCCCACCCTTTGCACTGCAACTTTCAGCTTCTTCCCTCCAGACGGAGGTTTGCTGTCCCAAAAAGTAGAACCCAGCGCTACATAAACAGCTTTGTCCCTGCTGCTGTCAAAGAGTTGAACAAGCTATAAAAATTATATTGTACATATTTTATATTTACCTATTTTGTAAGATGTGTGCCTGTGTTTGTGTCTATGTTGAATGTAATTAGTGGCTTGTAAATATGGATGTCACCAACTGCAAAACAAATCTACCTACGGGTACAAATAAAGTAACCTGAACCTGAACCTGAACCTGAGGTTTAGGGTAATCACTAACCTGGCTGAGGAAGCAGACGTGCTGCAGGTTACTGTGTGAATCCTCCTGCAGTTGAATCAACTGATGCAGGAGTGCCTACTAAACTATTCTGCACCTTTTTAAAGGGGTGATCGGGGCCTCAGACAGCATCCATCATTACTGTTGATGCAAAATTCAGACTCAAACACTTCATTCAGCCACGGTGACTTTTACCATGACACTAATTTGAAATTAAAAGAATGCAAAACAGAAAAAAGTTTTTATTAAAGGCTTTTTGAGGGCCCCTCCGTGCCGTGGGCCCTGGGTAAAGAGTACCCTTTTCCCCCACAGTCCGACGCCCCTGCATGCTTGAACCAATGAATGTGGCTTATTAACTTCAAAGTATTGTCATTTCAACAGGTGCTTGGAATAGTTTCTGTGAACACTTTTTTTCATTCATTGTACAGGTTAAGTGTGTTTCTGCTGCTTTTTATAAGTGAAGAGCACAACTGTTTACTAGGCAGTCCAGTTTAGTAGGAACTGCAGTACAATTTTGTCAGGTTTCACCAAAATATTGACTATTGTTTTATTTGTTGAGAATGTGGCGTAGGATGGAGTACTCCAGCAAGTTTGAAACAATCTAAGCTCTGTTAAAAAACTGTCATAATGTAAGTCTAGAGTGGATTCTTTTTGTTTTTCTGGGTTGCAGACTGTTGCCTCCATGAAAATGACATAGTCTGTAATATCATGGATGACCAATACAATACTTATCCAGTACATCTCTTGAGGGACCAGTTCAACAGCAGGATTTGCTGTGACATGTACTATAGGGAAATGTTGTCATGTGTGGGAGATGACGGGTGTCAATGTAATGCCTATTTGTATCCTAGGATCAGAGGTTTTCCCAACAGAGCACTGCAAATAGCAAGGTGATGAATGTTATTCATTTTCACATGGTTTTAATATTGTGGCATAAATTACCCCCACCCCCACCTCCGCTCCTCATTTCAGTGATTAGTTGCAATTTGCCTCCATCATATTCCTTTGGCATTTCCCCTGCACTGATTTTTTTTTTTTTTTTTTTTTTTTGTGTACAGGCAAAATTTCAGGCTGTTCACATTCTTTGAATGAGCAATGCTGTCTAATATTTTAGATACTGATTGCCTCTTGGGCACACAGCACTTATGGTAATGTTCCTGCTCTCTCGATATTGCATTCTTTTTTGGATAGTGCGTTTAACGCTGGTGGAAAGCAATATTAATTGGATCTTTTTTAATACTCACTTTTGCAGTAGTGCATATCGTATGTCTTGTGTGCAGAGAAGTCGGTAACAGTGGGGGAATGTTATTTTTTCACTTACAGCATGAAGAGACATTAGCCAAGTTTTTAAAAAATACAATAAAATAAAATCATGCACCTTTAAAAAGATTAAATTCCCAAATACTTTGCTATGGCTTTGTTGATTTTATGGGTCACTTAGCTTGTGCTGGAATCTCTAGTCAAAGCCCTTGCTTTGAGCAGTTGGTCCAAAATCCAAAGAGATTCAATTCAATTCAACTTTATTTGTATAGCACCTAGTCACAACAAAAGTCATTCTCAAGGTGCTAGATACATAAGAACAACTCATAAATAATTCAGAGAAAAACCCCGACGATCAAGTGATCACCTGTGAGCAAGCACTAGGTGACAGTGGGAAGGAAAAATTCCTTTATAGGAAGAAACCAAGCTCAGAGAGGGGCAGTCTTCTGCCACGACTGGTTGGGGGGGTAGAAAGGAAGAAAGAAGAGACATACTATTCCTAACATAACAGCAAACAAGTAGAACAACATTGGTACAGATATTTTTTTTTTTTTTTTTTTGTTACTTATTTGTACCCGTAGGTAGACTTGGTTTGCAGTCTGGTGACAAGCCACCGGCTGCTGGTCGCTGCGTGCGCGAGCGCCCTAAACCTACATGTTTTTGGTATGCGGGAGGAAACCGGAGAAATCCCGGAGTAAACCCGCGCAACACGGGGAGAACATGCAAACTCCACACAGCTCACCGTTGGTCGGGGGCTGGGATCGAACCCACGATCTCATGATCCCCGCGATCCCCCGGCCGAGGGTAAAACTGTGCTGCCACAGTGCTAAACCACTGCGCCACCGTGCAGCCATACCGTGCATATCATACCGTGCATATCATACCGTGCAGATATGATAGACAATGTTGTATCAAAGCCAATTTGACCAAAGATTACAGCATTTTTATAGGCTTTTTTCAGGCTGATTAAGCTAACTAAAAAATCTCATAGGTATCACTACAAGCAAACGCATCCATAGCTGGACTTAGTGGTGTAATGCCCAAACACTAAGCACAGTGAGCATAAATGGCATGTTTTTGTAAGTGTACATAGTAGATACTAATAGTAAAATTAAAATCTATGACATGCAAAATTCAGTCTACACTTGTGAATGACATCCAGTTAAAACATGATATCATCATCTAGCTAGTCAGCTGTCACAGAGCCCAGACACACAATCAAACGCATGCGCAGCGGGCCCCATTGATGCAGACTACAACACTACGCACATGTCTAGCAGTGGAACAGTATGCATACTATTGTTACACTACTAGTTACATAGCATACAGTGGATATAAAAAGTCTACACACCCCTGGTCAAATGCCAGGTTTTTGTGATGTAAAAAAATGAGGCCAAAATAAATCATTTTAAAACGTTTTCCACCATTATTGTGACCTATAACCTGTACAACCCAAATGAAAAATATTTTTTTCTTCTTTTTATTTCAAATGTGTAAACAAAGAAAATAACAAGATAAAATGTAAATTTTACAAAAGAAACATTGTAGACAAAACATCTTCAGCATTTTTTCTATTAAAACAGATTAGCAATGTATGTTTGAAAAGGAATTGAAATCTTTTAAGGGGAAAAATAAAAAACTTACAATAACCTGGTTGCATAAATATGCACACCCTCTTATAACGGGATGTGGCAGTATTCAGAATTAACCAATCACATTCAAACTCGTGTTAAATGGGAGTCAGCACACACCTGCCACCATTTAAAGTGCCTCTGATTAACCCCAAATAAAGTTCAGCTGTTCTAGTAGGCTTTTCCTGACATTTTTGTAGTCACATCTTACAGCACAAGCCATGGTCTGCAGAGAGCTTCCAAAGCATCAGGGGGATCTCATTGTTCAAAGGCATCAGTCAGGGGAAGGGTACAAAAGAATTTCCAAGGCATTAAATATACCATGGAACACAGTGAAGACAGTTATCATGAAGTGGAGAAAATATGGCACAACAGTGACATTACCAAGAACTGGACATCCCTCCAAAATTGATGAAAAGTTGAGAAGAAAACTGCCAAGAGGCCGACAGCAACACTGAAGGAGTTGCAGGAATTTCTGGCAAGTACTGGCTGTTTAGTACATATGGCAACAATTTCCAGTCTTCTTCATATGTCTGGGCTGTGGGGTAGGGTGGCAAGACAGAAGCCTTATCTTACAAAGAAAAACATAACTGGATAACTCATACTATAATTCATTCATTCATGTTGTTGATAATGTGTGTGTGTGTGTGTGTGTGTGTGTGTGTGTGTGTGTGTGTGTGTGTGTGTGTGTGAATAAATTGAATGAATAAACTGAACATCCAAGCCCAGCTACATTTTGCAAAAACATATTTGAAATCTCCCAAATGCATGTGGGAAAATGTGTTATGGTCTGATGAAACCAAGGATGAACTTTTTGGCCATAATTCCAAAAGGTATATTTGGCACAAACACAGCACTAGTCATCACCAAAAGAACATCATACCTACAGTAAAGCATGGTGGTGGCAGCATCATGCTTTGGGGCTGTTTTTCTTCAGCTGGAACTGAGGCCTTAGTCAAGGTGGAGGGAATTATGAACAGTTACAAATACCAGTCAGTGTTGGTACAAAACCTTCAGGCTTCTGCTAGAAAGCTGAAGATGAAGAGGAAATATCCTTTGCACTGGTGAGAATTTACAGCAGGTTTAGAGGTGGTCACAACAGAAATGAAAAGGTTAGATAGATAGATAGATAGATAGATAGATAGATAGATAGATAGATAGATAGATAGATAGATAGATAGTTTATTTCGAACACAAAAAATACAACAAAAAACAAGCAAATAGCAAATGCAATAAAGTTACAGTATACACTGTTCGAAAGGGAGAAGGAAGAAGTGAACACTTATTAATTCCAACTCCTCTTTTCCATCGATACACCCATGTGAATTTTATACAAATTACTACCTTTAATACCCCAAGTAAACAATTTACTGTATTTTTTTCAGATCAACATTAACACCTTGCCATTCTAACATACAATGAAGTCTATATTTCAAAACCAGTCTCAAACGACACAGACACACACAGTGCTGTCACACCCACCATTCCATAGTGTCCCATAATGTCCCAGAGTGAACATAATGAATCGTACATATAAATTCTACCCTTCTAACATATATCCTTTCAACAAATGGTGCTTATACCTCTTTTTAAATTGATTTCTGTTTGTACATAGTTTCAGTTCCGGCTCCAGACTGTTCCACAAATCCACCCCACAGACAGATATGCACATACTTTTCTTGGTTGTACGTATCTTGGGTTTTGTGAAGTTTAAGTCTCCTCTCAAATTATGATCATTGTCTCTTTTTTTAAATATTTTTTGTATATTAGTTGGGAGTTGATTGTTAATTGCCCTGTACATTACTTGTGCTGTCTTAAATTTAACTAAATCGATGAACTTTATGACATGTGACTTCAAGAACAACGAATTGGTATGGTCTCTATATCCTGCATTGTTTATTATCCTTATAGCTCTTTTTTGTAATGTGCATATTGTTTGTAGGTTGGTCTTGTAGGTGTTTCCCCAGACTTCTACACAGTAGTTAAGATAAGGTAAAAACAGTGAATTGTACAATAAGACCAATGATTTATAGTCCACGATGTGTCTTGTCTTCCCCAGTATGCCTATACATTTTGCTAATTTAGCCCGGATGTGACTGATGTGAGGTTTCCAGCAGATTTTACTGTCTAGCGTCACCCCCAGAAACTTATTTTCCTGTACTGTTTGTATTCTGGTATCATCTATCGTTATCATTATTTCATGATTTATTTTATAATTTCCAAACAACATAATCTTTGTTTTTTTTAGATTTAGAGATAATTTATTTTTGTTGAACCACTGCGTTAATTTTTCCATTTCAGTTGTGACCACCTCTAAAACCTGCTGCAAATTCTCACCAGTGCAAAGGATATTTGTGTCATCCGCAAACAAAATCAATTTCAGAATTTTTGATACTTGGCATATGTCATGTTAATGCAGTGATTGAACAAAAATAAATTATCTCTAAATCTGAAAAAAAAACAAAAAACAAAAAACAAAGATTATGTTGTTTGGAAATCATAAAATAAATTATGAAATAATGGTAACAATAAATGAAACCAGAATTGAAATAGTACAGGAAAATAAGTTTCTGGGGGTGACGCTAGACAATAGAATCTGCTGGAAGCCTCACATCAGTCACATCCGGGGCAAGTTAGCATAATGTATAGGGATACTGGGGAAGACAAGACATACTGTATTTTGGACTATAAATCATTATTGTTACTGTACAATTCAGTTTTTACCATATCTTAACTACTGTGTAGAGGTCTGGGGAAACACCTGCAAGATCAGCCTACAGCAAATATGCACATTACAAAAAAAGCTATAAGGATAATTAATAAAGCAGGATATAGAGACCATACCAATTCACTGTTTTTAAAGTCACATGCCATAAAGTTCATGGATCTAGTTAAATTTAAGACAGCACAAGTAATGTACAGGGCAATTAATAATCAACATCCAACTAATATACAAAAAATATTCAAAAAAGAGACAATAATTACAATTTCAGAGGAGACTTAAACTTTACAAAACCTAAGGTTTGAACAACAAACAAAAGTATGTGCATATCTGTCTGTGGGTGGATTTGTGGAATAGTCTGGAGTTGGAACTGCAACTACTGTATGTACAAACAAACCAGTTCAAAAAGAGGTATAAACATTATTTGCCTAAAAGGATATACTGTATGTTAGAAGTGTAGTATTGCGCAGACCGATGGCCCTCATGGAAGACATGCTGCAGCTGAGGGAGGCAGACAACGACAACTTCCTCTTTCAACACATCTTCCTCAGCACTCTGCAGACGCACATGAGAGGGACCCTGGCCAACATGCAGTGTAAGACCCAGCAGGACTTCCGCGCGCTTGCCCGAGAAGCGCAGCGGCTCATCAACTCCTGCGGCGATCAGATGGCCACAGCAGCATCGGCAGATCTCGGCGTGGAAGCCCAGAGCATCGGAGAATCACAGGCGACGGAGCAGAACCCGCCCACCATGGCAGCGACTCGACCAAGGCGCAGCAAACGGGATGACCTCTTTTCTGCTTCTGCATTGAGATGAGACATGTTGGGGATTGGAAGCCGACAATAAACCTGATTTATAAAATCACTTCGCTTCCTTATTTCAAGCTCCCTACATTGGTGACCCTGACGTGAGAATAATATAAGCCACAAAAGATACATTAAACTCACTCTGGGACACTGGCTGAATACTTGTATGGTAGGTGGGAAAGTACTATTGTTTGGGGCTGGGTATATATTGTATGTATGTACAGTGGTGTGAAAAAGTGTTTGCCCCCTTCCTGATTTCCCTTTTTTTTTTTTTGTATGTCACACTTAAATGTTTCAGATCATCAAACAAATTTAAATACTAGACAAAGATAACATAAGTAAACACAAAATGGAGGTTTTAAATGAAGGTGTTTATTATTAAGAGCAAAAAAAAAAATCCAAACCTACATGGCCCAGTGTGAAAAAGCAACCCCACCCCACCCCCGTTAAAACATAAATTAACTGTGGTTTATCACATCTTTGGAAAGCTGAGTTCAATTTCTCTAGCCACACCCAGGCCTGATTACTGCCACACCTGTTATCAACCAAGAAATCACTTAAATAGGACCTGCCTGACAAAGTGAAGTAGACCAAAAGATCCTCAAAAGCTAGACATCATGCTGCTGTCCAAAGAAATTCAGAAACAAATGAGAAACAAAGTAATTGAGATCTATCAAACTGGAAAAGGTTATAAAGCCATTTCTAAAGCTTTGGGGCTCCAGCAAACCACAGTGAGAGCCATTATCCACAAATGGTGCAAACATGGAACAGTGGTGAACCTTCCCAGGAGTGGCCAGCCGACGAAAATTACCCCAAGAGCGCAGCGACGACTCATCCAAGAGGTCACAAAAGACCCCACAACAACATCCAAAGAACTGCAGGCCTCACTTGCCTCAGTTAAGATCAGTGTTCATGACTCCACCATAAAAAAAGAGACTGGGCAAAAATGGCCTGCATGGCACAGTTCCAAGAGGAAAACCACTGCTGAGCAAAAACAAACTAAAGGCTCATCTCAGTTTTGCCAGAAAAGGTCTTGATTATCCCCAAGACTTTTGGGAAATACTCTGTGGACTGACGAGACAAAAGTTGAACTTTTTGGAAGGTGTGTGTCCCATTACATCTGGCATAAAGGTAGCACAGCATTTCAGAAAAGGAACATCATGCCACCACTAAAATATAGTGGTGGTAATGTCATGGTCTGGGGCTGTTTTGCTACTTCAGGACCCGGAAGACTTGCTGTGGTAAATGGAACCATGAATTCTGCTGTCTACCAAAAAATCCTGAAGGAGAATGTCTGGCCATCTGTTTGCAACCTCAAGCTGAAGCGTACTTGGGTTCTGCAGCAGGACAATGATCCAAAACACACCAGCAAGTCCATCTCTGAATGGCTTAAGAAAAGCATAATGAAGACTTTGGAGTGGCCTAGTCAAAGTCCTGACCTGAATCCGATTGAGATGCTGTGACATGACCTTAAAAGGGCGGTTCATGCTTGAAAACCCTCCAATGTGGCTGAATTACAACAATTCTGCAAAGATGAGTGGACTAAAATTCCTCCACAGTGCTGTAAAAGACTCATTGCCAGTTATCACAAATGTTTAATTGCAGTTGTTGCCGCTAAGGGTGGCCCAACCAGTTATAAGGTTTAGGGGGCAATCACTTTTTCACACAGGGCCATGTAGGTTTGGATTTTTTTTTACCCTTAATAATAAACACCTTCATTTAAAAACTGCATTTTGTGTTTACTTGTTTTAGCTTTGTCTAATATTTAAATTTGTTTGATGATCTGAAACATTAAAGTGTGACAAAAGTGCAAAAAATGAGAAATCAGGAAGTGGGCAAACACTTTTTCACACCACTGTATGTATATTGACTGTATGTATGTAGAGATGGATGGGTGTAAATGTTGATATGTATAAAAATATAGTTAATTGTCTATTTGGGGTTCTTAATAGAGGTAATATGTACAGTATATAATTCACATGGGCTGTATTTAGGGAAACAAGGAGTTGGGATAAATAAGTTAATTTCTTCCTTCTCCTTTTTGAGCACTGTATACTGTCACTTTTATTGCACTTGTCATTTGTTTTGTTTTTGTTTTTGTTTTTTCCTTTGAAATAAATTATCTCATCATCATCTCATCATCATCAACTTAATCTTTCAGCATGACAATGACCCAAAGCACACATCCAAATCAACAAAAGAATGGCTTCACCAGAAGAAGATTAAGGTTTTGGAATGGCCCAGTCACAGTCCAGACCTGAATCTGATCGAACATCTGTGGGATGATCTGAAGAGGGCTGTGCACAGGAGATGCTCTCACAAACTGACAGATTTGGAGCATTTTTTTTTTTTCAAAGAGGAGTGGGCAAATATTGCCACATCAAGATGTGCCACACTGATAAACTCCTACCCAAAAAGACTGAGTGCTGTATTAAAAGCCAAAGGTGCTGCAACAAAGTATTAGTTTAAGGGTGTGCATATTTATGCAACCAGTTTATTGTAAGTTTTTTATTTTTTCCCTTATTGGGTTGTACAGGTTATTGGTCACATTAATGGTGAGAAATGTTTTGAAATTATTTATCTTGGTCTCATTTTTTTACATCACACAAACCTAGCATTTGAACAGAGGTGTGTGACTTTTTATGTTCACTGTACAACATGTGGGAAGGCTATTCAAAAGTTTTGTCAAAGTTGTTTTTTTTTAAGTTTTGTCTTAAAGGCAGAGATGGTGTCTGCCTCAGAGACCCAGGCTGGAAATTGGTTCCATAAAAGAGGGGCCTGATAACTGAAAGCCCTGTATGGATTTTATTTGTTTTATATTCACATTCCTATCATGCATGGCAAAGAAAAGTATTTCTTTATAAAAGCTTAATTATAGTTTAATAATTGCTTAGAAAAGCTTATTTAATAATAATTCATTTTAATATATTTTTCCAACGAAAAAGTATGTTTTTTTTTAATTAAAAAATACTACTCATCTGTATTGAGGATTATTTTCAGTAATGCATAGAAAACCAATTCCTAGAAGGGAGAATAAATTTTGTTTGGATCAAGGTTTTTTTTTGTTTATTCTGCCAATTTTGACTGAATTCATCACGGTTTGTGCTGGGTCAAAGCAGCTGTATAAGGCTGAGTGTGCACAGCAGAAGCAACTTCCACAATTTTTGCCTGCAGTGGATGAGGCACTGGGATTGGATCCCCTGATCCGAGCCAACTACAGGGACCAGCCAGGAGTTGTCAAGGTTGACTGAGCACCACAAAGCCAAGAGAATAGGAACCGATTTGTGTTGTGATGGGAGCCCAACAAACAGGCCCTCAACAAACCTCCCTGCGTGCATATCACAGCTTGCAAGGCAAACCGGTGCTATTTAAAGTGTACCTGTGGTGGTCGTGAAGACGCATTTGACTTGAAAACATTATGAAAAAGTATTTCTTATTTTGGTAAATAATTTTTGCCAGCCATATATCACCAGACATATATTCAAATAGGACCTTGGCCATGGGCAGCCAATGAAAACTGTGGGTGCAGCCATGACACATGCGGATGTGACGTCACTTCGTTGATACTCAACAGTCAATGCTCCGCCTGTATGAGAGACTAGGGTGCTGTTGTGAGTGTTTTTATTCTATTATGGCTGAATTGTCGGACTCTGAGGAAGAATTTGTCCAACATGGCTACAGGTTTGAGCCAGAAAGGTCTTCTGAGGGTTAAAGTGACGAAGTGGTCCTCACACACAACGCAATTTCGTCTGAAATTATTCATCTGTGCCCTGTTTCCGCTCCGATCTTCTGACAAGGTGAGCTGGGTTTGGGTACACAAAAAAAGTGTTTCTTTGTTTTTTTCGCTTATTATTCAGACATCCAAAGGCTTTACATTCCGCCATGTTGCGATATCCATATCGCATTGTATGTTTTTGTTTTTCCAAGAGCACCGAGTGTCTGCTGCTCTGTATATAGTTGTAGAATCATCTTCCGTGTTGCGGCTGTTAACGACCTCAGATCAGACAAGAGGACCCGCCGAATTTAAGCATTTATTTATTTATTTTCTACTCGTTTCAGTTCTGCATTTAATATGAACCCTGAGTTTGAAATAAACGTTTGAATTTTGGTCCTCACACAACGCAACGCACTGTCTGCCGCTCTTTATAGCGGCGAGGGACGAGCTGAATTAATCTGCCGTATTGCGGCTGTTAACGACCTCAGATCAGACAATAGGACCCGCCGAATTTAAGCATTTATTTATATATTTTCTACTCGTTTCAGTTCTGCATTTAATATGAACCCTGAGTTTGAAATAAACGTTTGAATTTGAATTTGAATATCCCCAAAGCCGCTGCACATCCGGGTACTCGAGGCTCAGCCAATACTGATCCAGATCGCGGTAGCCACGAAATTACGTCACAGGAAGCGTCCTGGAAGTCCATGTAGCTGCTAGTATGGCTGTACCCATGTTTTGCTGACATAGCTGAACCAGTACATCAGCAATGGATTTATATCAAATTGCTTTGAAC
Source organism: Pholidichthys leucotaenia (assembly GCA_020510985.1). Classification (NCBI taxonomy): domain Eukaryota; kingdom Metazoa; phylum Chordata; class Actinopteri; order Cichliformes; family Pholidichthyidae; genus Pholidichthys; species Pholidichthys leucotaenia. Next base: position 324,548,882 of record CM035840.1, on the reverse strand, counting down.
GTGAATTTCAACTTAAACTTGAACTAGAACGTGAGACAGGGGCTCAATATAATATCTTTTTTTTCACGACCACCACAGGTACACTTTAAGATACTAGCAGGGACAAAGATCCTTGTTTTTCATGGTCAAACTGAATCTAACCCAAGATTTACACTGACTCCGGATGCAGTCCGTTGCAGATGCAGTGCAGATGTTCACTTGTGTCCATCCCTACCAGCTCTGTTTGTGTCTTGCAGTGGCATATATAAGAACAAGGTTCGAAATACAAGATCGCACGAGAATTATACAAAATAACATGAGATCTCGAGAAAGACCCGAGAGTAACCGAGATGAACCAATTGTGATAATGTGAAAACAACAAGGAAGTATGATGTAACCGCTCTCCACCTGGATTTTTGGGCTGTAAATAAAATGCAAGTAGCCCGTTAATTACCTCCGCCAGGCCACAGGCCAGGAGGTTATGTTTTTGCCAGCGTTTGTCTGTTTGTCTGTCTGTCTGTTGGTTAGCAAGATAACTCAAAAAGTTTTGGACGGATTTCGATGACACTTTCAGGCGTTGTTGGAAATGGTACAAGGGAGAACTGATTAAATTTTGGGGATGATCTGGATCACCATCTGGATACAGGAATTTTTTTAAGGATTCTTTAACATTGTGAGATACGGCCATTTTCAACATGTGTGCAGGGGCAATGGAGGGCGCTGGTCGTCGTGTCTGACGAACACAAACGCCGCGATCTTCAAAGTTTTAGGCACAAAAGCACGTGGAAAACAGTGGTGGGCAGGGCCCGGCAGCGTGCCTGTGTTTGTGCTACGCTGCAAAAGCTGAGACGGGCAGCTGTCCGGCACCGGATTATTTGGCACAAATTCCCCGGGCAGCCATAGGGGCTGCGCAAAAACAAGCTCTCTGCCGGGGAAGCTCCCAAATCCTCTTTTGCCGCGGAGCGCAACCCCAATATAAAACCCACGGCAACCTGTCTACCCAATTTGCATCCATCAGTGAAGCCCCGAGTGCTGCTTTCAGTGATCTATGAAAACGCTCACATAACCCATTGGCCTGTGGGTTGTACGCGGTTGTGCCATGAATTGCAACGCCCGCAGCCTGGGAGTTTGCAGATGGAGATGGACACAACACCAACACTTCAGTTTATTACCTCCGCCAAGGAGGTAATGCTTTTACTACTGAACCACTAATCCTATCATTGTGAATCCAATTGCTAGTCATATGTTTTCATGGTCAAGGAATCTGAAAACATACACACGAACACTGTATGGGGGGGAACTGTGGCGCTTGGCGGAGGTCTACGCTCTCCGAGTGCTTTTCTAGTTTTACTATGAAGCATTTGTATGTTAAGTCAAGTTTTTACCTTCTCTGACACAGTGGTGGAGGAGTAGACCTCAGAAAATAACGGACGATCCTTAAATTGTTTTTTATGATCAAATGGCTATTAAATACTGTGAGATACTGTGGCATTTCCTTGCACATCTGATCCGCCATCTGTCCAAAATAGACTCATTGCGTTTCATTAGCGAACCGGATTTGACAAGCCGGATTCGTTCCGCAGTGGTCTGAACCAGGTGGGGATTAGAAAATTGACAAGAATGGGAACTATCTGCTGTGGAGGCCGGATCGCAGCTGTAACGTACTGCATCCGGAGTCAGTGTAAATCCTGGGTATGCCAGCAAAGAGATGAAGCTTTAAAATTATAAGGTGTAGAAGAGCTTGGAAATGAAGAGGCGATTTGGTTTATAAGCAAAGCTTTAATATTCAGCTCTTCTAACAAGTCTCATCTGGTGCAGAGAGTGGCAGAAGGGAAAGGAGACAGAATCTCTCCCACTCACTGGTTATATACATGCACACAACAAAAGACATGCATAACAAAGGCTGACATCCCTCATTATCTTAATCCCCCCATTGTCCTGGTATTTCCTCTCCTCGCCTTGGGGGGTGAGGGTGGCTCCTCCGGTCTCCTCCGCCGCGTCCGGGAACGTCTTTGTTCTTCACTCGGCGGGTGAGCGTCCTTTGTCCTTTCAGAGGTGTGAAGTTCTTTACATATGTAATCACCAAACATTTCCACATGCTTTAACATATGTAGGTTATGGAATATATGGTTAATATAGACCACAGGCCCCCCAAACAACTAAGAAAAGACAACAGGAAGGTTCACAGTCTAAGATAGTTATTATGACATACTAAGTGTTACATCTGTTGCCACGGAAGAAACTTTCTAGCAGCCATGCTCCTAAGAGAGTTCAGTGGTAATTATAACAGCATAGTAAAATCATAAGTCAGTCCTAAACTGTTGCAGCACAATTAGTGAAAAATTGTGGAGTGGTTTGTATCAGTCCCTGTGCTGTCTGGGTTTTAATCTTCTCCCAAAACTGCTGTAGGTTGGTTTAGGCGCCCTGCTGGGACCTTCTTGAGAGGGATCTGCAGTGTGGGAAGGAGAGAGGTTAACTGTTCCCTGCTGGGGGGCTGAGTATTTTCTCTTGGGGGGTCTACCCCGCCGAGGTGCTCTCGCCAACTGTGCAGGCTCATCTTTCAACAAGAAGGCAGGTTTAAGTCTGTCAATGCTGACTGTTTCTTTTCTATCCCCAAAATCAAGCACAAAGTGTTTATCACCATGTTCCAGCACTCTGTATGGCCCATCGTATACTGGGCGAAAGGTAGGTTTTAAAGCTTCATGCTTAACAAAAACGAACTCAGCGTTTTTTAAAGCCTGAGGGACAAAAACCCGTGGGAAGGAGTGATGAGCTGGACCGGGGAGAGAGTTCGGTCCGTTGCTGCCTAAAAACCTTGGGACTGGAAGGCGCCCTGGCTCTGGGTTCTCTGGTAAAAATTCACCTGGGAGCCTGAGAGGTTGTGCAAAGACTAATTCTGCGGGAGAGGCGTCTAGATCCTCTTTAGGCGCAGCACGCAACCCCAATAAAACCCAGGGAAGTTTATTTACCCAATTTGTGTCCGTTAGTGAGGCTCTGAGAGCGGCCTTTAAAGACCTGTGAAAACGCTCACATAACCCATTAGCCTGAGGGTGATAAGCGGTGGTGCGGTGAATTGTTGCCCCTAAGCTGCTGGACATGGCTGACCAGAGCTCTGAGACAAATTGAGGCCCCCTATCGGACGTGATGTCCGATGGGACGCCGAAACGTGCCACCCAGTTTGTCAAAAAAACGCGAGCGACTTCCTCCGCTGTGGTTGCCGCTAGAGGGACTGCCTCTGGCCAGCGTGTGGTGCGGTCTATCATTGTTAACAGGTGTGTGAAACCTTGGGAGGAAGGTAGTGGCCCCACGAGGTCGACATGAACGTGGTCGAACCTTCTAGCAGGGATTGGAAAAGGCTCCAGAGGGGCTTTTGTGTGTCTGTGTATTTTGGCGCGTTGACAAGAAATGCAAGTTTTTGCCTATTCTTTGACGTTTTTGCGCAGGCCTGGCCACACAAACTTTTCGGCGACCATTTTAACCGAGGCGCGCACACCTGGGTGCGCGAGGGAGTGAATTGCGTCGAAAATACGGCGGCGCCATGTAGCTGGTACTAACGGCCGAGGTCGGCTGGTTGAAACATCGCATATTAGGGGGGGCACGCCGTCGCGTAAACCCTTTTTCTCCAGCCTTAACCCTGTTGGTCCAGACAGGAGTGCGCGCACGTCCGCGTCACTGTTTTGTTCCTCCACCATGGCTGCATAATCTATCCCTGCATGGATAGGTGCTGCGTATGTGTCTGCGTTAGTGAAGAGTTCTGCTGCTGAGGCAGTATAATCTGTCTCCCCGCGCTCTGGTGGTGTCACAGCGCGAGAGAGACAGTCCGCTACTACGTTAAGTTTGCCTGCCACGTGTCGAATGTCTGTGGTGAACTCTGAAATCGCAGCTAGCTGTCTTTGTTGCCTGCCTGACCATGGTTCTGAAATTTTAGCCATAGCAAAAGTGAGCGGTTTATGGTCTACAAAAACCGTGAAACTCCGCCCTTCTAACCAGAACTGGAAGTGGCGGATGGATAAATGAAGCGCCAGCAGCTCTCTGTCAAAAGTGCTGTGTTTGCGTTCAGTTTGGTTTAGCGATTTGCTAAAGAATGCTAAAGGTTGCCAGACCCCGCTGACAAGTTGTTCTACAACTGCCCCTATAGCTAGGTCTGAAGCATCTGTGGTTAGTGCGATGCGGGCCAAGGGATCTGGGTGAACTAACAATGTGGCGTTAGCTAGGGCGCTTTTTACTTCCGCGAAAGCGCGTTCGCGCTCCGGGGTCCATTCGACCGCGTTGGAAGCTTTCTTTTTTTTGAGCGCGTCATATAGGGGCTGCATGAGCTGAGCTGCGTGGGGGAGGAAACGGTTGTAAAAATTAACCATCCCTAAAAATTCCTGTAGCGATTTGACCGTTTGTGGCCGTGGAAAACTTTCTATCGCATGAACTTTGTCTGGAAGTGGAACTGCCCCCTTCGGAGAGACTTTGTGTCCTAAAAAATCAATTTGTGACACGCCGAATTTGCATTTGGCTGGATTGATTATTAGCCCGTGCTCTTCTAGCCTCTGAAAAACCGTAGTGAGGTGCTGCTCGTGTTCTTCCTCAGACGGGCTGGCTACCAGCATGTCGTCGAGGTAGACGAAAACAAAAGGAAGGTCGCGTAGGACCGCGTCCATCATTCGTTGAAAAGTTTGAGCAGCGCCTTTGAGGCCGAAAGGCATTCGCAGGAATTCAAAAAGGCCGAAAGGGGTTATTACCGCTGTTTTAGGAACGTCTTCTGCTCGGACTGGGACTTGGTGATAACCGCGGACTAAGTCTATTTTTGAAAAAATGCGCGCACCCGCTAGATGTAGTGAAAAATCTTGAATGTGAGGGATTGGGTAACGGTCATGCGCTGTAGCATTGTTTAATCTGCGGTAATCTCCGCACGGTCTCCAAGAACCATCAGGTTTCGGAACCATGTGAAGTGGTGAGGCCCAGGGGCTCTTCGAGCGTCTAACAATGCCCAATTTTTCAAGAGTTGTAAACTCGTCCCGTACTATGTTGAGCTTGGCTGCGTCTAAGCGGCGAGCTTTGGCAAAAACGGGAGGTCCCGTTGTGAGAATGAAGTGTTCAACCCCGTGTTTAGCCACAGTGGCTGAGAATTTGGGGATTGTGAGTGCTGGAAATTGGGTGAGGAGTTGCTCAAACTTACCTCCTGCCGTGGTGACGCTGGCCTGCACAGGTGGTGGAGAAACTCGGGCTGAGCATGGAATAGAAGCAAAGGACAGTGCATTAACCAGGCGCCTATTTGCTAGATCCACTAATAAGCCATGTGCACACAAAAAATCTGCGCCTAATAAGTTAAAACTCACCGCCGCTACAACAAATGTCCATCTGTAGCTGCGGCCGTGGATGAGGAGGTGCAGGCTCTTCTCGCCGAACGTGTCGATGCTAGAGCCGTTGGCTGCCACGGCTCCGTTGCCCCAGGTGCCCGTGGCTCGATCTGCGTGACAAAACTCAGCTGGGCTCCTGTGTCGATGAGGAACTGCTTGCCTGAGTGTCCATCCGTCACGTACAACAGCTTGTTTTTCTCGCCGAGAGCTGCTGCCGTTAATGGCTCTCGGCTTTGGCATTTAAATTTGCAGGGGGGAACGCATTTGTGAGCCTTCTCGGCGAAGCGGTGGTGGTAATAACAAACATCGCTCCGTCTGTTACGTCTTGGCCGTGTCGCTGTCACCGTGGGCTGGTTCTGCTCCGTGGGTTGTGGCTCCTCGTGGCTCGGGGCGTCAGCTTTGAGGTCTGCGGATGCTGCTGCAGGTGTCAGCTCCTTGCAGGCGTTGACGAGCTGATGAGCTTCATTGGCCAGCACGCGGAAGTCTTGGTGGTTGCTGCATTTCATGCTGGCGAGTGTCCCTCTCATGTGTGGCGGCAGCGTGCTGAGGAAAATAAACTGGAAGAGGAAGTTGTCATTGTCCTCTTCTTTGAGCTGTAGCAAATCCTCCATGAGGGCCTTCGGTTTGCACCCTCTGTGGCCATAGACCGCCAGGATCTTCTCGGCTCTCTCTTCCGCTGATGGGACGTAGTTCGCCACGATGGTTGCTTTGAGCGTCTCGTATTTGTCCCGGGCCGGTGGTCGCCGGATCATGCTCCGCACACACTTCGAAGTGGCGGCGTCAAGTTTGGAGACGATATGATAAAATTTGGTGTCATCAGCCGTGATGCCTGCCAGTGCAAATTGGGCTTCAGCCTGCTGAAACCAAGAGGCGAGGTGTTCTTGCCAGAAGTCTGGCAGCTGGACAGCGACGGCATTCGTGCACACCATCACTGTTGTGCCCGCTGGGTGAGAGTGCCTTGCCTCGGCTCTCGCGGCGGTGCTGGTGCTCGGTTGAGCCCTCTCAATCTCTTCTGCCGGGGGGAACAGTTGTCCATCTGCTCCCTCGTCTGCGTGGCGGCTGGCGTCTGCCTGGGTCGCCGCGGATGAGTCGATTGCGGGGGAACGCCTCAGGTCCATACTCGCGTCAAGGTCACCAGTGTAGAAGAGCTTGGAAATGAAGAGGCGATTTGGTTTATAAGCAAAGCTTTAATATTCAGCTCTTCTAACAAGTCTCATCTGGTGCAGAGAGTGGCAGAAGGGAAAGGAGACAGAATCTCTCCCACTCACTGGTTATATACATGCACACAACAAAAGACATTCATAACAAAGGCTGACATCCCTCATTATCTTAATCCCCCCATTGTCCTGGTATTTCCTCTCCTCGCCTTGGGGGGTGAGGGTGGCTCCTCTGGTTTCCTCCGCCGCGTCCAGGAACGTCTTTATTCTTCACTCGGTGGGTGAGAGTCCTTTGTCCTTTCAGAGGTGTGAAGTTCTTTACATATGTAATCACCAAACATTTCCACATGCTTTAACATATGTAGGTTATGGAATATATGGTTAATATAGACCACACAAGGAATTAAAGTTAGGTGTTAAATCACAATCTGTCAAAATGGTAGGTGGCTTTAAAAATTTTCCATCACTGCTAGAAATAATCCATCAATGAAGGAGAATTCTCAGTTAACACGACCACTGGGTCATATGTGCTCCCAACAAAATAAACCATACACTGTACTCTATGAAATAGATGAGCCAAAGCTTAGTTTAGTCATGCCCACTAGCTAACTGTAATACCGACATGGTTAGAAGGTCTTTATTTCATCAGAAGATCCAATGAAGAAGTGGCCAAAGTTTACTAACACAGAAATGGGCTGAAGCTAAATTTCAGTTAGCCGCTAACTGCTTCGCTTAGCGAACAAGCCAACAACAAATGTATGACCTGAGGTTGGATTTACTGTTTCGATCAGCCACTCGGAATGTCAGTGTGGTAATAACATAATCACGTCTTCATTCAGGACTCCCTCAGCACAGCTACACAGCTAACAAGCTAACTAGACGGCACAAGTCACATGACCCACAAAACCAGGCTCAAGAGGAGGATGGAGTATGCATATAAACAATGACTTCTCCACTGCACAGTGTCTAATTGCATCATAAATGTGTGTGAAGCTACAATAAGCCTATTTTATTTTATGCTCACTGAGGTCTCTAGCACCAGTTAAGGGTACAGTTGAGAGGGCCTGTTTTTTTCTCATTGAACTAAAATAACTGGTTAAACAAAGATCACAATTCATAAATCATAAACTGAATTCAAAGATCATAAACTGAAGTTTTAGTTGTCAGTCCTGAAGCTCAGAAAGAGAAACTTTTAACAAACATTGTCTCTTATTCCATCAAAACAAGTTAAAAACCTGGGCGTTATTTTTTGACTCTGAGCTTAGTTTTATTCCACATGTTAATAATATTTTGGGGTTGGGTGGACAGGGTGAAGACGGTGTATATAGTCTTCCTCTCATTTAAGCTCACAAGCCATGACTTGGTCCATGCCTCTATCAGCCGGAGAACTTGCTGCAGTCTGTAGTTTGCAGTCGTGATGCTTTCCTCACTGCACCAGAGGGCTAGGTCATCGGCGTAGATGGCACCTTGTACGTTCCTTGGCAAACTCTGGATGATGTCCTTGATGAATACAAGGAAGTGTGCTGGGGAGAGCACTCCTCCTTGTGGGACTCCTTCCCTCAACACCTTCTTCTTGCTGGAGTACTGTCTGACCTGGACTCTGGCTCTTCTGTTGTGCAGGTATTGGGCGATCCACTTGTACATGCGCCCAACGACACCGCACTGGTGCAGTTTCAGCTTGAGGCCATCTTTCCATACCCTGTCAAACGCCTTTTCTAGGTCAATCCACACAGCGAGGGTGTGCTTTTTTTCTTGGAAGGCATCTTCTATGGCATGAGAGATGTATGTTATTTGGTCCTCTGTAGACCGGTTCTGCCTGAAGGCTGCTTGCTCTGGGCCGATGTGTTGTTTTCCTTCCAAGTGCCACATGAGTCTGGTGTTGATAAGACGCTCTAGGAGCTTTCCTATGCAGCTTGTAAGGCTTATGGGGCGATAGCTTTCAGCCTTCAACTTATCTTTGCCTTTTTTGTGCACTGGAATCATCGTGGCTTCTCTCCAGATCTGAGGCACAGTCCCTGATCTCCAACTGTCGTTGAAAAGCTGCAGAAGTTTCTTCTTGGTTTTGGGGTCAAGGTTCAGCAACATTTCATTTGTGATCTTGTCAGATCCAGGGGCTTTTTTCACCTTCAGTGTTGTCATTGCCTCCTCCAGCTCCTTGAGAATGAATGGCGAGTTCATCACTGATTGTATCTGTGCATTCTGATGAATTTGCTGGGCTCCGCTGACAACCTTTCTTCTCTCTGGTGGAATCTGAAGGTGGCTCGTCTTCGCATACTGGTTGATGAAATGGTCTGCTGCTTTCTTGCCAGTCAGCAGTTCTTGATCTGCCTGTACTGTGATCGGCGAGCTTTTGCTGTTCTTGTCGTTGAGGGCTTGAGTCAGTTTCCAAAGCTTGTTGCCGTTCTTATCCAAGTTGAGCTGCTCTGTCTTTTCCTGCCATCTCTTTCGAGCTTCCTGTATAAAGGTCTGCTTGTGTTTTGCAGTGGCCGCCTTCAGGGCAATGTTGTTTTCTACTGTAGGATCTGCTTCTACTTTTTCCCTTGCCTCTGCCACACTGTCTTCAAGCTGCTGGAGCTCCTCTGTCCAGTAAGGCCTATAGTTCTTTCTGGCTCCCCGAGGTACAGATTCATTTGCAGCCTTCAGAATAGCATGGTTCAGTACCCTGACTTTCTTGTTGAGGTTCTGCTGCTTGTGACAGATCTCCGCAGAGTACCGGTCCACCAGTGTTGAGAAGCACACCCAGTTGACCTTCTTGTAATTCCACCTGGGGAATGTCTTAGCTTCTTGTGGTTTGAAGCTGATGTCCAGTCCGATCTTCACAGGTTTATGGTCACTTCCCCTCGAGCTGGCCAAGTACCGTTCTTGTTGCCAGCCTGGCCATGCCGTTGGTGGCAAACGCAAGATCAGGCGTGGTGTTACTCAGCCATACCCTGGAGAAGAACGTTGGTGGATCATCAGGATCATTCATTAGCAGAAGACTGTTGTCGACTTGCCAATCTTCCACCTCCTCTCCTCTTCTATCTGCTTCGCTGTATCCCCATGCTTCTGAGTGACTGTTGAAGTCACCAATGACTAAGCATCGGTGGTCTGGGAGTTCCATTTGGTCAAGTGAGAGCTCTCGCTCTGGGGGGCAGTACACATTGAAGATCGTGATGCTTTCATTGTGAACCATGATTTGAACTACTTGGATTTCTGCCTGGTTGTTGGTACTGATGTCAAACTCTTGTGCTGGTATGGAGTTTTTGACAAGAATCGCCACTCCTCCTTTTGTTCTTCCTTTTCTGTCTTTCCTGAAGACCTGGTATCCCCTAACACTGAAGCATTGGTTTTCCTTCAGGTGTGTCTCCTGTAGGCAGGCAACATCAATGTCTTCTGAGTGGAGTCTTTCGGCAAGGAATATTTTTTTGTTGTGGACTCCTTCTGCGTTCCACTGGAGGATGTTGACGTTCCTCTCCTTTGGCGTTTCTTTTCGGCCAGTAGCATTCCTCATTCCCCGTCCCCTGGTCATGCAGGACGAGGTGAGGTGACCTCCGGTAGCTGAGGGTGGGCCCCTTTGAGGCTGAGGGCCCGGCACTCTTCCTCCCCGGCGGATCCCCAGAGGACGAGCACCATCACGTGCAACATCAGTGTGACTCATCATGAAGCAGATATGCGTGATGCAGAGGTTTTTGGCACCACAGGGGTCCTGCATCTCCGTCTTCAGCCATGGACGTTTGTTGGGGGTCCCTCCCCTAGACCAACTGCCTTCCATGGCTGGGCTGTCGAGAGCTTGGTCCACCCTATAGAAAGGTTGCCTGCCAAGGCTTTCCGAGACCCTTCTTCCCGTGCAACTGTCTGTCCTCCTCCACCTTCACAGCCGTTAGGAGTTCGCTCTCCTCTCCACCTGTTCCGCCGTTGGGACATTTGTTGCTGTAACAAAACTTGGGTTTTCCGTGAGTGATTTGTTACATGCTGCACAACCCCCAACCTGGAGGACCAGGGTGCACTCTTTAGTCTGGCCTCTACCCCACACGGACCTGTTCGACATGGTTGAACCTTCTGGGAGCACTAGGCTCCCTTTGACATAGCTCCGGGGGTTGCTGAGGCACGCAAGCTGCTGCACCCCAACAAAGTATGTGCACCATTGGCAGCGGAAGGTGAAACTGCAGATCAACTCCCATGAGCTCCAGGCTGAATATGCACCCACATACCTCGGGATCACCATGGATCGCAGACTGACTTGGAAGAATCAGCTGCACAAGAACCAGACAAGAGCAAAGATCAGGATGGCCCTAATGAAGAAACTGTCAGGAACAGACTGGGGTGCAGACCAGGGTGTCCTGAAGAAGCTCTATGTGGGGAGGATTCGGCCTGTTCTGGAGTATGGCATGGCAGCAACCTCAACAGCTGCCAAAAGCAACACTGAGAAGCTGGACAGACTCCAAAACCAAGCCATGCGAATGATGACAGGAGCCATGCGCAGTACCCCTATCAAAGCGCTGGAGACAACAACAGGCCTTGCACCACTGGAAGACAGAAGAAACGTCAAACCATCCCATGAAGGACAGACTGAGCAAGCCAACAAAAGGGAGACTTATGAGATCGAGCTTCATCCACCAGAGCAGGACACTTGAAAGGAGAGACCCAGAACTGATGGACCACATCGTCGGCCTCCGTCGGTCTATGATGACCATGGAAGAGAATCCTAAACGTCTACTCTGCTGGAACAGCACCGCCTGTGGCTGAACAGGCCGATGCACGAATGACAGTCCTTGTCACACAGGTCGCACTTGTGGGTGGTCTCCGTGCTGCTGGGTCTGTGGCGGTTCTTCCTGCGGGTCCTTTTTTCATCTGCTGCAGCAGTCAGTCTCTTTTCACCCGCCTTGAGCTGTCTGGTCAGGATGCCTCTCCATTTGGAGCGGTCCGTTGCAAGGTCCTCCCAGCGCTCTGTGTTGATATCCAGGGCCTTCATGTCTCTCTTGCAGACGTCTCTAAAGCGCAGCTGTGGGCGGCCAACGTCTCTCCTGCCAGTTGCCAGTTCTCCATAGAGGACGTCTTTGGGGATTCTGCCATCCTCCATACGGTGAACGTGGCCTAGCCAGCGGAGCCTGCGCTGCCTGAGTAGAGTGAACATGGAGGGAAGGCCGGCGCAGGACAGAACTTCTGTGTTGGGCACCCTGTGTTGGACCACATACCCACACCAATTCCACCCATAGCATCTGTTCCCTCCTGGAACCGACAGAACTCCCCAGCCATACGCACAGACATATCAGGCTTTGGGAAGAAAGGAACACAGTCAGACCAAGAGAGGAAGTCGCTGGCCCTGGAGTTCATTCGGTCTGCCTACCCTAAAGAGCAGTGGACTCACGTCTACACAGACGGTTCTGCCATGGAAGCAACCAGGAATGGAGGAGGCGGCGTGTACATCAGGTACGCTGACGAGGAGACTCACATTCCCATTGTGACTGGAAAGTACTCCACCAATTTCAGGGCTGAGGCAGAGGCCCTGAGAACAGCAGCGGCCCACGTCAGGGAACATCAAGACAAGGCACACAAGCGGGTCGTCATCTTCACTGATGCCCTCTCTGTCTTGGATGCACTTCAGGACCCCCGATGCAGAGAACTGAATGAACTCGCCCTCACTCTGTCTCAACTAGCAACACAGGTGAACATATCACTCCAGTAGATTCCTGCCCACTGTGGAGTCTTTGGAAATGAGACGGCTGACAGACTTGCTAAGGAGGGTGGGCAGCAAGACCAGGAAGACAGGCAGGTCTCTTACAGTGAGGAGAAAACCATTATTAAGGCCCTGTCTCACAAGAAGTGGCAGCAGCAACACCCAAACTTCTGCAAGGATGACAACTACTACAATCTGAGCAGGGATGACCAAGTCGTTCTGTTCAGACTCCAAACTGGACATAACAGAATGCATGCTCACATGCACCAGAAACTTAAAGTTGGACAATCGGACAGAAGCCCATGTGGTACTGCCCAAATGACCAGCAAACACCTCCTCTAAGACTGCCCAGACCACGCTGCACTCAGACGAGCTACGTGGCCTGACCCCACATCGCTGACCCAAAAGCTGCACTGGGACCTCGGGGACCTCCGCAGGACAGCAGCATTCGTCAGGGCAGCTGGTGTGACCATCTAGCGATCGACGAAGAAGAAGAATAATATTTTAAAAATTGGCTTTTATCATCTAAAGAATATACCTAGAGTCTGCCTGTTTCTCTCTCGAGAAAACACAGAGACGCTAATGCATGCTTTTATTTCCAGTCGTATTGATTATTGCAATGCTCGCCTTTCTGGTCTTCCTAAAAAGATGATTAGTAACTTACAGCTATTACAGAATTCAGCAGCCCATGTGCTGACGAAGACCTGAAAGAGAGAGCATATTACACCAGTTTTCGAATCACTGCATTGGCTCCCTGTGAGTTATAGAATTAATTTTAAAGTTATTTTATTAGTTTATAAAACTATTAATGGTCTTGGTCCTTCTTATCTATTTGATCTGCTTTTACCATACCGTCCCTCGCGGGCCCTGAGGTCCTCTGGTACTGACCTTTTAATGATACTTAACCTCTTGCACTCCGTTGTACCGCGGGCGGGCAAGTCTCTGCGTCCCAGAGCGCACGATGGAGCTGCATCCAAGCGCGCACTGAAAGTAAAAGCTGCATTTCCGTTCTTCCACTGCAGACACAGCCGCGAACAGATTAGTTCATCTGATTGACCTCTCATTCGACTAATAAGAGCCTTGAATTGGGTTTCTGAAACCTTGAAGAACCAATGACTGAAAACCTAGCAAGAAGGACCCGCCTACCAAAGCTGTGAATGTAGCGAGCCAATTGAAGCAGAGAAGTTCGCGAGCTGTTTTTTGTAAGGCTGGGTGAAGACAGACTGCTGCAGCAGATAAAAAAGGACCCGCAGGAAGAACCGTCACAGACCCAGCAGCACGGAGACCACCCACAAGTGCTACCTGTGTGACAGGGACAGCCATTCGCACATCGGCCTCTTCAGTCACAGGCGGTGCTTTTTTTTTTTTTTTTATTCGAGCAGAATAGACATTTAGGATTCTCTTCCATGGTCATCATAGACCGACGGAGGCCGACGACGAAGGTCGTAAATCATTCGCCAAAACTGCAATCATGGAATTATGTTTTGACCGGGTCGCGAGACCAGGACCACGAGCGGACCAGCGTCGCGTTCGTCTGACAATGAGGAAGAGAAGTTTGCCAGGACGCTGCTGTGAAGAGGTAAGGTGTTATAAGATAAATTATTCTTTATCTCTGAAAATTGTAATCAAAAATGACTTTTGACCGATCGGTAAATTACAACTGTGCGGCTCATGAAATCTGAAGTTCGTGCGCCGCGGTACACGGGTCGTGCGCCGCGTCCAGACAGTGAAGGCCCCCCCCCCCCGCTACAGAAGAGTAGCGGGGGGGGGGGGGCGCAGTGACTGCGCCGCTGTCACCACATGACTATTCTGTCATGTGGCGATGGCCAATGTCTGTCCTCTGTAGCGAGGGGGGGGACAACCCCACACACACACACACACACACACAGCCCTGAATGTCACCTTTCATTAGAGGCCAAGACGAAGCTTCTATATTGAATCATTCAAAAGTTACAGACGTTTTTCCAAACTGTGCCATTTGGCACAATTTGGCACAGTTCCAAAACGCCTGGGAACTACCTGAGGAAAAAGCTGTGTAATATATTAATTTTTTGTGGTATTGTTACAAAATTTTGACCTCAGCTGGATAACACTTGGTTCTACATATCTGTTGCATTTTCCAGCCCAGATCTGAAGCTGTGTGTTATTTGCAAGCATTTGTATCCAAAAAAACACCCAGGCCAAATTTATTTTCTTCAAGTTCAGTATGTTTAGATGACTGTAACTCAGTGGCAGGAGCACTTAGAGAGATTATGACTGTTTTGCCAAAAAATTCAAAGTGTTTTCTTTTAAATGAGACCAACCCCATGAAGATGCTGCAAAGGGTTGAAGAGCAGCTTTCGATTTACTTTGGGCATGTTATTTTTTGGCGTTTTTAGGGAAATTGACCGGAGTGCAAGGGGTTAAAGTTAGGATAAAAACCCACGGTGAGGTATCGTTTGAGTTTTTTGGCCCACATCTGTGGAATGGCCTGCCAGAGGACCTCAGGGCTGCAGAGAGTGTTGATGTTTTTAAAAGGAGGCTTAAGACCCCCTTTTTTAGTTTAGCTTTTAACTAATTTTATCATTCATGTCTATATACTTATTTGGCTATTTTATTTATTTATTTATATATCTTTATATTTTTAGACTATTTTAATTCAGTTTTTTTTTCCACAATATCTTTATTGAACCTTTTTTTTAACAAACATGATACAAACAATCAAACACTAACACTAAAGTACTACAAAAAAAAATGCACTAAAAACACCAACAACCACCAACAAAATCAAATCTTCAACAATGCTCCTCTGTTTAGTCTAGACAATCCAATACATAAGTATACATATTATGTTCACCAGTTTGGAATTTACAAGGTCCACACACATCATTCACCTTCTTCTTCAAGAGTTATGTTTAAATTTTTTACATAATCAATAAAAGGTCTCCATATATTCTCAAACACAATTTCCTTTGATTTCAGTATATATGTTATTCTTTCTAATGGAAGGTTTGTTAACATCTGTCTTAACCACTGAGTCACATCTGGTCTATGAGTCTTTTTCCATAATAGTGCAATACATTTTTTGGCATTAAGCAAACTGAGGTCTATGAATGTTCTTTCACTTTTATTAAAATTATGCTTTTCTGGGTACAGACCCAACAAAAACAGTTTAGGATTCAATATGATTTGTTTTGAGATTATTTTTTCAATTGTTACCCTCACCTCTTCCCAAAACATTCTTATTAATCTACATTCCCATACACAATGAAATAGGGTTCCTTTACTTTCCATGCATTTTGTGCACGTATCTGGTATATTTTTGTTATATCTATTTAACTCCTCCGGTGTAACATACATCCGCCTTAACCATTTAAAATGTATCAATTTAAGACGTACATTTATTGATTTGGTTTGAGCTTCTGTACAAGCCAATTCCCATTGTTCCTCTGAAATTTCAGTTTGCAGATCTTCTTTCCAGTAGTTTAATCTTTTCAGTGAATTTTCACTTGAAGATAGTGTCAATGAGTTATAAAACTCTGAAATAATACCCTTTCTTTTATTATCTTTCATCAACATTTTTTCCAAGGATGAATAAATAGGTCGAGTGAGAGCTTTATTTTGATTTGATCGAATAAAGTTTCTAAGTTGAAGATATTTAAAAAAATGTGTTCTATTAAGATTAAATTTGATCCTCAGCTCTTCAAAAGACATTATGTTATCTGCACATGGCAAATATAAATCCTGAATCTTTTGTATCCCTTTTAAATTCCATACTTTAAATACAGCGTCCGCTCTCCCTGGTTTAAAATATTGATTACCCCATATTGGACTAAATTGTGACAATAACTGTGGTTCTTTTAAATAGTTTTTAGCTTCACACCATATTTTGATCATATGCTTTACAAATGGATTTTTAACTTGTTTTTATAATTTTTTTGCCGAATCTGAGTATATGAATATGGGAAGAGGTAAAGGTAAATTGTATGATTCCATTTCAGTCCAGTGAGGGAGATCATTTGATGAAAAATAATATGTCATAGACCTCAGTTGTGCCGACCGATAATACAACATAAAATTTGGACATTTCAGACCTCCACGATCAAATGGTAAATATAATAAAGACAGACGTAATCTAGCCCTCCTGTTGTTCCATATAAATTCCACTAACTTTTTTTTAATTCTTGAGAATAAATCTAAAGGTGGTGATAAGGGAATGTATTGAAATAAATAAAGTATTTTAGGTAAAATATTACTTTTAAGTATATTGATTCTCCCGATCATCGACATTGGTAGTGACATCCATCTCTGAATTAACTCATTGATATCTGACATTAAAGGCCAAATGTCACGTAACAGGGTACTTTAAATATCTTGAAACTAGATATAAAAGGGAACCGATCCGTTCGGGTCTTGGTGCATATGCTTCAGTAACAACGGAATATTCGTTAATTTAAAACTGCCGCGCTTGGCCTGACACGGCCCCTGGAATCGCCTGGGGAAGAAGGCGGAAGTGACGAAATCGATTGTACCCTAGTTTGATGCTTGGGGTATTTCAATTGATTGTTTATATGGAGACTGGAAGGTTGAAGTGAGCAACAAGAAAGAAAAAATTGGATATTTCACCCATACCTTAAAACGGGACTATCAGGGACAGCTGGGTAATAAGGGACACTTCTCTGGGAAATGTTTTCTTACCTGTCAAGTGAGACGTTTTCGCCGTACTTCAACACCGTAAAAAGCGGCTATAAGGAACGGCGGAGCAACAAGGCACACCTCTCTGGGATCTGTCTGTTCCGCAACCGCTGCACAGCTCAAAGTGTTAAACCATTGTCCTAATTACTTCTCATGGTAGTGAGAATAGCTGACGCTAAGCGATCAGCCCGCCCAGACAATTAAACTAATGAGTGACTCCACACTTCGAACAGTAGTGAGAAGAGCTCCCGCTGAGCGATCAGCCCACCCCAGCTGTGGCTGATCACACACAGGAGTGCTCCTCAAGACACTCAGTTTTTTTTCCAGTATATTTTTTCTTTTGGGCGTACAGAAATGGCAATACGCCCGTTTTTGCTAAAATTGCATTTTCCCCGTATTTTCCTTAAAATATTTGACAATAACAACACGAACTACATTTAAAACATTTCCCAGAAAAGTGTCCCAAACCACTCTGCCGTCTCCCACAGCCGCGCTTGGCACCAAAATACGGTGAAAACGTCTCCCTTGACAGGTATGCGCCTCCATTTTCATATTGATCTGGTCAATTTCTTGACAGCAGCGGCTCTCCTCCACTGTAATAATAATGGCTTCCGAAAAATCAATATTTATGGGGCGCCCTCGACAGACCCCCTCCGGCTTCGCAATTCTGGAGGCGATTAATGTCTAGTTCAATGACATTTTCCACTGGTTCTGCTTTCTGGTCATCGTTGGAACTGTTGTCATCAGACAAAGCATCTGATTCCGTCTCGGACGGCTCGAACCGGTAAGGTTCAGTGCCTCTGTCACTGTCTGAACCACTGACAAAAAAAAAAGACAAAACTAAACTAATTTGTTCACAATCGCTGTCACTTTCCGTCATGATTGTCCAATGTTGATAAGTGTGAATGTGGATAGGCAGGGCAGCCAGGGTACAACTGGTGATGTCAAAAACATGGGCGTGGTCTGGACTGGCTGTCACAAGCCAGCAAGCAAGGTGGGGCCTTCACCTGGTGTATTTTGTGCAATTATGTAAATACAGGTGGGTGATATGGTCTCCGGTATGAATATTTGGTTTAAGCTATGTGTATTTTATCTAAATTCGTTGTCATTTAGAAAAAAAAAATTACATGACATTTGGCCTTTAAGGCTTCATAGTTGACACTGGCGACTGATTCTAGTTTAGGCACAATTTGGATTCCTAAATATTTAAACTGATTTACAACATTAAATTGATTTACCTCAGGGTCTGGGTAATTTCTCTGGGTCTCATTTAGCATTAATATTGAAGATTTAGTTTTATTTATTTTATATCCTGATATTTCCCCAAAATTCTTTATTAAATTCAACAAGGTTGGAATTGATTTTTTTAGATTCGACAAAAACAAAATTATGTCATCGGCGTACAGGGAGATTTTATGTTCTGTTGGTCCAACTTTAATTCCATATATTTGTGAATGTAAACGTATCGCCATCGCTAAAGGTTCAATTGCCATAGTAAACAGTAAAGGTGAAAGTGGACAGCCTTGTCGACATCCTCTATTGATTTTTATTGATTTTGAAATATTGTTATTTGTTAGGATTTCTGCTGTAGCATTATTGTATATTATCTGAACCCATTTTATGAAATTATTTCCAAGTCCAAACCTTTGTAAGACTTCAAAAAGAAAGGGCCATTCAACTCTATCAAAGGCCTTTTCGGCGTCCAGTGGTAGGAGAGCTGTATCCGGTGCTTCTTTATTAAAATAAATAATATTAAATAGTCTTCTTACATTATGGAAGCCCTGTCTTCCCTTTATAAAGCCATTCTGATCTCGATTAATAATATTTAGTAAAATTTCTTGTATTCGTCTTGCTAAAATTTTACAGATTATCTTAAGGTCGGCATTTAATAGGCTTATTGGTCTCATATTTTCACATTTATTAGAGGGCTTACCTGGTTTTGGCAGCAGTATAATTAAGGCATTATTCATGTATGATGGTAAATTATTATTTTGAAATGCTTCTAAAACCATTTCCAAAAAAGGTTTTATTAATTTATTCTTAAATTTTTTATAAAGGTCAACTGGAAGACCATCTGGTCCTGCACTTTTTCCTGATTTCATATTATTAATGGCTAGCCCAACTTCTTCTTGACTAATTTTAGACTCCAATATCTCCCTGTTTTCATTTGGAATACACGGTATAGATAGTTCGTTCAAAAACCCATTTAGTTTTGTTAAATCAGATTCATTTTTGGTATCATATAATTTTTCATAGTAATCTCTAAAGGCTCTGTTAATTTCTAAAGGATCTATAACTACCTGTCCATTACTTATAATACTAGTAATTGGTGTTTTAATTTCTAATTGTTTAATCTGCCATGCCAATAATTTTCCTGATTTTTCACCTTGTTCATAAAAAGATTGTTTCAATCTTAGAAGACTCGAGGCAGCTCTATTCGCTGATTTTTTGTCGTATTCAGCTCTCAAAATCAGTAATTCATTCTCCAACCTTGGATCACTTCCTGCATACACTTTTTCCTGAAGACTTTTTATTTTATGTTCCAATTTGGCTCTCTCCTCTCGAGTCTTCTTAGATTTTGATCCTGTATAACTAATAATATGTCCCCTAATAAAAGCTTTGAAAGCCTCCCACTTTACACATGCTGATGTTTGTGTAGTATTGATGTCAAAGAACTCATCTATCTGTTTTTCTATATACTTGACAAATTCCTCATCCTGAAGCCATTTATGCTGAAATTGCCATCTACCTGATTCCTTTGTCAATTTTTTATCTACATATATTAGACAGCAGGGTGCATGATCAGAGATCACGATGTTATCATAAAAGCAGTTTTGAATCTTGGACCTTAATTCTGTGGAAATCAAAAAATAATCAATACGTGAGAATGTCTTGTAGGTACTGGAATAACAAGAATAGGCTTTAACTTGTGGTTTCATTTCTCTCCATATATCTAACAATCTCAATTCTTTCATAAAATGATTAATAGTCATCCTACATCCATTGTGCGTACAATCCAGTCCTGTTGATCTATCTATACCTGGATTCAATGTACAATTAAAATCCCCTGCTATTATATGTTGCCCTGTAAGTGATGATAAGATAAGAAATAAATTAGCAAAGAACTTTTGATCATCTATATTGGGACCATATAAGTTCACAAGATTTATATTTTCTAATAGCAAAGAACCTTGAATGATTACATATCTTCCAAATTTGTCTCCAATTACATTTTTCACTTGAAAAGAGACTGATTTATGTATGAGAGTCATAACTCCCCTGGCCCGGGATGAAAATGATGAGGTAAAGACACTTCCTTGCCATCTACTCCTAATTCTTTTTATATCCTCCTCTATTAGATGAGTTTCTTGTAAAAACACAATTTTTGAACCCATGTCTTTTATTTTATTCATAACTTGTTTAAGTTTTTTTTAAATTTTGTAGACCTCTGCAATTCCATGAAGTTAAATTAAGATTAACGCTTTGGTTTATGATCAATAGAGAGTTTGGGATTACCTTGCAGTGTAAACATGCTCATACAGAGAAGCAAAAACATGAGTGGTTGAACATTCATCCTACAAACTACACACAAACAAATTCCCCCTTCCCACACTTGTGGCAAACCCCCCAAAATCAAAAGAAAAATTCCGTCTCCCGATATAGCCTTCGACCGCTCCACATCCACGGGGAACAGCCTAAGCCACTCCTTCTTCATCCTCCCAATCACCCTAACTCTACTGCTTTTAATGACGTAACATTAACTCTCCTCTGTAGTTTTCCAACTTAACTCCAAAATTTTTAGCAACTTTGTACATCATAATTTTTTTTTGTTTGTTTTGTTTTGTTTTTTTTAATATATAATACAATCTATATTTTGTAAACTTGTTATTTACTTCAAGTCAGTCAGATGCCTGTGCAAATGCTTAATTATTCTACCTTATATTTTGTTCATGCTTAGCTCCCACCAGTCTCTTCTTCTTCTTTGATCTTCTTGATGAACTCCTGCGCTTCCTCTGGGGTCTTGAAGATGTGGGTTCTGCCCTCATACGTGGTCAACAGTCTCGCAGGATAGATTACACCATGACGAATCCCAAGGTTGCGCAGCTCCTTACGTATGGGATCAAACTGCTTCCTCAATTGTTGGATTCCTGTGGCCAAATCTGGGTAGAACCGCACCTGCTGGTCCTGGTGTTTAATCTCTCCTTTAGCTCGTGCAGCGTTGAAGATCTTCATCCTGTCTCTGTTGCTGAGAAACTTCATAATTAAGGTCCTCGGCGGTCTCTTATCTCTCCGTGGGCCAATACGGGGTGCATTTTCCAGAACCACTGCTGATTGCAACTCCGCGCTGCCCAGCGCCTCCGGAATCCACTTTTCCAGAAAGGAACATGCGTCCCGACCTTCGGATTCCTCCGGAAGACCCACCAGCCTCAAGTTGTTCCGTCTCGACCAAGATTCCAAATCCAGAATATTATCTTCCAGACATTTATTTTTTTTTCCAAAGTGCGCACCTTTAATTGAAGACGGGTGACGTCATCTTCAGCACTAGAGAGACGGAGCTCCATCTGCGCCATCCGTTCTACACAGTCACCCAATTCCTTTCTCATTCCTTCCAACGCTGCCATAATCCCATCAAATCTAGAGGAAAAGTCCGCTCTCATTGAACTCATGGCAGCCATCAGCGCATCTGCGCTGCTCCCCGCAGACATCGCACCGTTGCCAGCCTCCTCCGCCATATATGGAGTTTTATTTGCTGCGTCACAGACCTGAAAGTCCGTTAATTTGGACTGTTTCGGCGGCTCGCTTTTTCCTCTACCTGGTTTTCCAGCCTTAGGCTTCGCCGACATATCCTCGCCCAAACGCTGGGATACGTTCTGTCCCAAATGAGAGAGTTATTTGCCGATTTTTTTTCTCCAGGAGCAGAGCAGAGTGAGACACGTCCGTCTTACGTGGCAGCCATAACCGGAAGTCCCTTAATTCAGTTTTACTTTACAATTTATATGCAGTGGTGTGAAGAAGTGTCTCTTCCTGATATCTCCTTTTTTTTTTTTTGTTTGACACACTGAAATGTTTCAGATCATCAAACAAACTTAAATACTAGACAAAGATAACACAAGTAAACACAAAATGCAGTTTTTAAATGAAGGTTGTTTATTATTATTTTTTTTTTTATTTAAGTTTTTGTAAAGGGTATACAGGTCGTTACAGCAATGCATTGTTTACATTTTCATCACATGTTCCCTTATTTTCTGATATCTGACAACATTGGAAGAATAATTCTTACAACACCCCTTTTTTTTTTAAAGTGAAAGAAAAAGTGAAATTAAAGAGAAAAAAACAAACAAACAAACAAACCAGCAAAAAACAAACAAAAAGAAAAAGTAAGTAAATAAAGGTAAAAGAGCATCTGAGTAGCGTTGGAACAAAGAGCGGAACCATTATTGAAATGGTATTTGTCAAAGATTAGATCTAATGGAAGACACATATGCGATCCAGGGTTGCCAAAAGTTCATGAACCCATCCATGTCCTGTCTCAGTGTGAATGTCAACTTTTCCATCGAGTAAATGTCTTGGATCACGTTAATCCAATCTTCAGGTGTAGGACAGTCCTTCAACATCCATTTTTTAGTTAGAGCTTTTTTGCTTGCCAATATTAAAACATTGAATAAGTATTTTTCTCCTCGTCTTTCCAGTGAGTCCGGTAGTAAACCCAAATACAAAGTTACAAAAGAAAAGGGAACTGTTATTTTGAATATTTTCCCCAATATTGTCTGTACATTGGTCCAATATTGGTGGATAACTGGGCATGACCAAAACACATGAAAATGATTTGCAGTCTATTCACCACACAAGCGCCAACAGTTCAATCCCTTATGGGTAAATTTGTTTTGTGCAGGTGTTCTGAAAAATCTTACTAAGTTTTTCCATCCAAATTCTCTCCACTGCAGGGATGAGGTACTTTTCCATTGCTGTTTATTTAGCTTTTCCCATATTTCCAGTTGTAAAGTGAAATTCCCCTCTTTTTCCCATCTCTCTTTTATATAAGATGTGTTGTCTCCTTTTAAGTCTTGAAGACCTTGGTATATTTTAGAAATGTATCTGATCCCTGGGATCCCTTTATATGCCATTAAGAAGACCTTCAGAACACCTGACTGGGCCCTTTCCAAATCCTCCTTTTTAAGTATATTGTTTATGTGGTGTCTAAGCTGGAAGAACCTGTAAAGGTCTTGATTTATTAGGCCTTGTTTTTTCAAATCTTCAAAACTTCTTAAGATTTGCCCTTTAAAAAAATCGTAATATTTTATCAGCCCTTTCTCCTTCCACTTTTTAAATCTGGTGTCTGTTTTATTAGGAGTAAAGTCTTGATCATAGGCAATCCATTGCAGAAGTCGATAGGGCTCTTTAGTTTGATTCTCTCTGACTATCTTAAACCAAATTTTTAGCGGGGTCTCTATCCACTGGTTAGTGTTATTCAAAAGCTTAGGTAAGGCATTGTTCCCTATTATCGCCTGTAGGGGGATGTCACTTGTTATTTGGCATTCGATCTCCTTCCATTGTGCAGTGTAGACTGGGTTACATATCTCTACTAAAGTTTTAATTTGTGCGGCTTTAAAGTAGTCCCTGATATTTGGCAGCGCGAGCCCACCTTTGTCTTTGTTTAGCTGTAGGGTTCTATATCTGATTCTAGGTCTCTTGCCCTGCCATATGAATCTTGAGATCCTTCTGTCCAGCTCCTGCCATGTTTTTTTGGGAGGTTCTACCGGTATTGTTTGGAAAAGGTATAGAAGACGTGGAAGTATATTCATTTTGACTGCTTCAATTCTTTGTGCAGTACCCAAGAATGGTATCATATTCCATCTTGCTAAGTCAGATTTTATTTTTGTCACCAGTGGATCATAGTTTAGTGATATAATTGTTTCGGGATATTGACCCCCAGATATTTCATAGATTCCGACTCCCAGTTAGTTTTGAGTTTGCTTAGTGAATAATGATTTGGGTCATAGTTGAATGTTAAAATTTGGGTTTTATGCATGTTTAATTTGTACCCCGATAAATCTCCATACTCTGAAAAAACTGAGGTTAGTTCTGGTAAAGAAGTGTCCGGCTGCCCTAGGTATATTAAAATGTCATCAGCAAAGAGTGCTATTTTATGTTCCTTCTGACCAAGTGTAATACCTTGAATTTTTTGATTTTGTCTTATCCATTGGCTCAGAGGTTCTATGAAGATTGCAAAGGGCAGTGGAGACAGGGGGCAGCCCTGACGACATCCTCTTTCCAGTTCAAAAGATGATGATAAATTACCGTTAATCCTTATTTTAGCTGTTGGTTTTTTATATAATGCCTGTATAGTTCTAATGAAGTTGTAATGAAAATTGAAACTGGATAAGATTTTATATAGAAAAGACCAGTCAACCGAATCGAATGCCTTTTCAGCATCTAATCCCAATATGACTGCATTTTTTTTTTTTTTTTTTTTTTTTTTTTTTTTTTTTTCCTCTCGGCGCCACACCAGTCGGCTGCCTTTTGCAACAGCGGCTCGATTCCGAGTTTTTTTTCCCTTCCTCTCTCTTTTGATCACTTTTTTTTTTTCACCCCACTTATATCACGGACACACAGATCATCCCAAATGTCTCCTGAGCCGGTGGACGGAACCACTGTTTATAGCAGGATACGATATAACAGGGAAGAGCTGCTAGCATTTAACCGCCACCCGGTCCCACTGGAAAAACTCGACATACCGAGAGAACTGAGGCGAAAACGCCGCGGCTGCCGGGCTGGAGTAAGGCGGAGGACAAAAAATATAAGGTACAGACCCTCCCTTCCATCTGTTGTCATGGGAAATGTACGGTCGATACTGGGAAAGTTAGATGAGCTAGCGGCTATCTCCCGTTATGATAGCACTTACCGGGAGTGCTCTCTCCTTTTGTTTACTGAGACGTGGCTAACTGAACTAGCAGCAGATGCTAACATTGAGCTGGAGGGTTTTCACACGATACGAGCTGACCGAACACCAGAGAGTGGCAAAACTAAGGCGGTGGAGTGATCATGTATGTTAACAACAACTGGTGCAGACCGGGACATATCACTGTTAAACAACGACACTGCAGCAAAGACATTGAGTTGCTAGCTGTTAGCATGAGGCCTACATATCTCCCGAGAGAACACTCACACGTGATCTGCATTGTTGTTTATGCAAATCCGACGGCGAACGCTGGGACAGCGCGTGACGTCATCCATTCAGTAACCAGCAGGCTGCAGACAGAACACCCAGATGCTCTTCTCCTCATCTCAGGCGATTCAACCACGTTTCACTGTCTCCCATTCTGCCCACTTTCACCCAGTATGTCACATGCCACACTAGAGACAATAAAACACTGGATTTGTTCTACGCAAACACTAAGGAGGCGTACACCTCATCACAACTCCCCCACTTGGGATCGGATCACAACTTGGTTCATCTCCGACCGGTGTACAAACCCCTAGTGCACAGACAACCTCCGGCCATGCACACTGTGGAGTTATGGTCTGAGGAGACAATGGACACTCTATGGACTTTGACTTCTCCAGTGCTTTCAACACCATCCAACCGATGATCCTGAAGGACAAGCTGCTGCGCGCAGGGGTGGACCAGCACCTGTCATCATGGATCCTGGACTACCTCACGAACCGGCCTCAGTTTGTGAGAACCCGGGACTGTGTTTCCGACACGATCATCAGTAGCACGGGGGCCCCCCAGGGAACGGTGCTGGCTCCCTTCTTGTTCACTCTTTATACTGCGGACTTCTCACACAACACAACACATTGCCATCTACAGAAGTTCTCTGATGACTCTGCGATCGTTGGTCTCATCTCCAGCGGAGATGAAGCTGAGTACAGAGGGCTTATCCAGGACTTTGTGGACTGGTGCCATCGGAACTGCCTCCAGATCAACGCGAGGAAAACTAAGGAGCTGGTGGTGGACTGCCGCAGGCATGGGCAGCCCCTCACAGCACCAGTAAATATACAGGGAACAGACATCGAGATGGTGACATCCTACAAGTACCTGGGTATTCATCTGAACAATAAACTAGACTGGTCACACAATACTGACGCACTCTACAAGAAGGGACAGCGCAGGCTGTTCCTGCTGAGGAGACTCAGGTCTTTTGGTGTACAAGGGGCGCTGCTGAAGTCATTCTATGACACGGTGGTGGCATCAGCCATCACTTTTGGAGTGGTCTGCTGGGGCAGTGGCATTACTGCAGCCGATAGGAAGAGACTGAACAAACTGATTAAGAAAGCTAGCTCTGTCCTGGGGCAACGCCTTGATCCGATGGAGGAGATAGGAGAGAGAAGGACGGTGGCTAAACTGTCATCTCTGCTGGAGTCCGAGTTCCACCCTATGCAGGACATACTGGATGCACTGAGGAGCTCATTTAGCAGCAGACTACATCATCCCAGGTGCACAACCGAGAGGTTTCGTAGGTCCTTCCTACCAGCGGCTGTCAGACTGTACAACCTAAGCAGGGCTGCTCGCAGAGATAGCAAAAAGACGTAACAAACTAATAGTTTTTTGTTTTTTTTTTTTTTTTTTGAATGCAAAAGATGCAATAGACTTACACAATGGTCCTCTCCGGCATACAACTAGGAACATACCGGTCGCTATGGAGGGTGAGAATATGTATGGGCACATAATCATACCATGTAGGATAACTAAATAGACGGTTATGCTGTTTCATCCCACCTAGCAACAATGCTCTGCACTGTGTGTGTTTATATATTTACATATTTATTCCATCTAGCTACAATGCTCTGCACTGGGTGTGTTTATATTTATATATCTATATATTTATTCCATCTAGCTACAATGCTCCGCACTGTGTTTTTATATATCTACATATTATTCCATCTAGCTACATTGCTCCGCACTGTGTGTGTTTATATACTTGCATATTTATTCCACCTAGCTGCAATGCTCCATACTGTGGGTGTTTATATATTTACATATTTATTCCATCTAGCTACAATGCTCTGCACTGTGTGTTCATATATTCATATATTTATTCCATCCAGCTACAATGCTCTGCACTGTGTGTCTGTGTGTGTGTGTGTGTGTGTATATATATATTTTATAGTAATATGTACATATGTATATTAGCTGCTCTTGCTTGCTTGTTTTTTCTTGCCTTCTGATTGTTGCTCTGAGTGTTGCTATCCCTGTGCTGTTGCAATCCTGGAATTTCCCCGTTGTGGGACTAATAAAGGCTTATCTTATCTTATCTTATCTTATCTTATTTAAGTTATATTTTTTTATATGATGAATTATGTGTAAAGTGCGTCGAATGTTGTCTTGTGTCTGTCTTTGTCTTATAAAACCTGTTTGGTCTAAATGAATTAGGTCTGTCAGTATATTTTCTAACCTTTTGGCAAGGATAATGGTAAAAAGCTTATAGTCCTGATTTAGTACACTGATTGGTCTGTAGTTGGAGCACTCTAGTTTATCCTTTTCAGGTTTAGGTATAACTGTAATGACCCCTTCTCTCCAGGAGGGGGGGATTTCCCTTGTGTGGAGGACATAATTAAATGTTTTCAGGAGGAGAGGAGATAGTTGCTGTTTAAAGGTTTTGTACCACTCTGCTGTATAGCCATCAGCTCCTGGGGATTTGTTAGCTTTAAGTTTCATAATTGCTTTTTCCAATTCTTTAGGATGTATTTCTGACAGTAGTGTTTTATTTTGTGACTCCGTAAGTTGGGGAAGGTTTAATGTGTTTAGGAATGCCTCGGATGCGTTTTTATGTTTTTTGTGGGAGTATAAGTTCTTATAGTAATTCTCGAAGCTTTTAAGAATATCCTGAATTCTGAATTTTATTTCCTTTGATACTGGGTCTCTGATTTTGTAGATTGCTCTTTCTGTTTGATGTTTCCTCAATTTATAGGCTAGCAATTTTGCCGATTTACTGCCTGCTTCATAGTATTTTTGTTTCAAAAATGTAAGTTTCTTCTGGATTTCTATTGTGTAGATCTCATTTATTTGGTTTTTAATTTCCTTAATCTTGAGCGAGTCAGTAGAATGAGTGTTGCCTTTGTGTTCTTTTTCTAGGTTCCTAAGTTCTGACTCTAATGTGGATAGTTTTTCTTGTCTCAGTTTCTTTTGGGTTACCAGTTTTGCAATAATCTTTCCTCTTATTACAGCTTTGCATGCATCCCACAGTATTAAAGGGGATACTTCTCCATTATCGTTTTCTTCCAAATATCTGAGAATATCTGATTCCAATTCATCTTTCAATGGTCCTTTCAGGACATTTGAATTTAACCTCCAAGAAAATGTATTATTTGTGTATTTTTGGATATTTAAGTCCATGTAGATCGGACTGTGGTCAGAGAGATCCATCAGTCCTATTTTACATGTTTCTACTCTTCCAATGTCTCTATTAAACATAAAAAAATAGTCAATCCTTGAGTAAGATGAATGTGGAGTTGAGTAAAATGTATAGTCTTTTACACTGGGGTTGAGTTCCCTCCACACATCACAGATTCCCATTTCTTTTAGTAGCATCCGAGTCTTCCTGCTTTGGGTGTTATTTTGATGTGGAGAATTACCAGAAGCATCCCAGTATGGATTCAGTCTAAGATTGAAGTCCCCACCACATATCACTAAACCTTGAGCTTTAGTTATCATTAGGTCAAATACATTTTTATAAAATTTCCAGTTAGCCCCTGGGGGAGCATACACATTCAGCAGGGTGATATCTTCTCCCTCTAGCCGCCCAGTTACCAAACTGTATCTCCCTTCTTTATCTTTGTGTTCTGATTTTTTTTCAAATGTAATTTTGGTTGATATCAATGTCGCTACTCCCCTCCTCCTCCCTGACTTATATGAAGATGAAGAGATCATTTTAAACCCTTGTCTACTGAGTTTATTGTGTTCCACGTCTGTTAGGTGGGTTTCTTGTAAAAATATTATTCCTGCTTTGTCTTTTTTCATTTTGCCTAGAATCTTGGATCTTTTAACTGGATTCAGGATTCCTTTTACATTATATGAAATTATTTTGGTTACACCCTGTTTTTCCATTGTGTTGTTTTGTTTAGTATAACTGTGTGGTGGCCCTCTTTTGTGCTACTCAGAAACTGAAAGAACATTAAAAACAAGAAAAACATTAAGAACATAGTGTATAAAACTTTAAAACAAAAAGCTGTCAAAAGAACTTCCTGAGCTGAGGTCTTTTTAAAGACCCTGTAAGAGCCTTGATGGAGTGAAGGCTCTGAGGGAAATTCCTCAAACTCTGTTACGTGTTGAGGGCCCTCTCTTACCCCTGTAAGTTGTCCCATACTTTTAACGTGAGTTTCAGAACCCAATCCGAACTTGTAATGATTTTTTTTTCCCTTTTATGCCTATACCCTGTGAAATTGTGTGCACCCTCCCACCCCCATCACATCAAACATTCACACAAAAACAGTATTTGTTAGTGTGAGGAGAACATGTGGATTATTGTCACATTTCTATTTTAACAAGTTTTTTTTTTTTTTTTTTAATTAAAAAGACTTATTTGTTTCAAATATTATGACTGTTCCATGAAATGTTTTACCACATGCTGAATACGCATCTCCTTTAATGTTTGTTACCTTGTATGAGGGGGGTTGGATGTGCAGATTGATTCAAGAAAAAAAAAAATGGTCGCTATTCCAACCTGAAAACGGACAGTTTATCCGCGACGCTCTGGCGCTGGGTTTCCCGCTGCTGGCCCGTGGATTTTGAAGGTCTTTGTGTTGTCCATGTTTGCGTTTTGATCTTCTCACTCGGGTCTGCTGCGGGTTTAAATACCGTTACCGGGAGCCCTCTTCTCGCCATGTCAGCTGTTGCTTCTTCCGCCGAATTATAGAGACATGTTTCTTCGCCGTAGAAGACCCTTAACTTCGCAGGAAATGGCGTCTGAAAGCGCAATTTCTTCTCTCTTAACACCTTTTTCACGTCATTGTATTCCCTGCACTTTTTAAGGACCTCCGGGGCGTAATCGTGTTCCACGAAGACTTTTCTCTCCTGGTGCATAAATCCTTTTTTCTGCCAAGCCAGTCTGACAACCTCTTGTTTTATTTTGAAATTGGAAAATCTTACCAACACCGAACGTGGGGGCGCTTCCGCCGCTGGCCTAGCGGCTAATGAACGATGTGCCTTTTCTATGTTTAAGTCGGTGGTTTGTGGAATATCCAATTTCTCTCTTAGTAAAGATTCCACGCATTCTGCCATTGAGTTAAAACCGTTTTCGGCTCCTTCTATCAGACCATGAATTCTTATATTGTCTCTTCTCTGTCTTCCTTCTTGGTTGGCTAGCTTAGCCTCTATAGATGCTTGTCTTTTGCGTAGGTCCAGCACAGAATCTTCGAGCACTTTTATTCGTTCCTCTGCTTCCAAGATTCGGTTCTCGGCCTGGTCCACTCTGCTGTTTGTCCTTTTCAATTCTTCTCTGAATTCCCGAAATTCGGCCGTAACCTCTCGGCGAAATCGTCGTAGCTCTTCAAATAGCGATTTCAGGCTAACCTTTTTGTTAGCTACCACCAGTTCCTCGTCTTCTGAACGGAGATCTTCCAGTTCAGATTCTCCGGCCGATACGTGTCCTGGCCTGGAGAATTTCAGTTTCTTCTGTTTTCCTTTAGACATGATGATTTTGTCTTTTGATTTTCACTCCTCCAAAAATCCGTTAAGTTTGATTTTCAAGGTGTTATCTTGGATTGGGTCTGAGAGCTTCAGTGTTAAGCTGCAGTCGCCATGGCGTCCAGACCGGAAGTCCAGGTTGTTTATTATTAAGGGTAAAAAAAATCCAAACCTACATGGCCCTGTGTGAAAAAGTGCCCCCCCCCCCCCCGCTAAAACATAAATTAACTGTGGTCTATGACATCTTTGGAAAGCTGAGTTCAATTTCTCTAGCCACACCCATGCCTGATTACTGCCACACCTGTTATCAATATAGAAATCACTTAAATAGGACCTGCCTGACAAAGTAAAGTAGACCAAAAAATCCTCAAAAGCTAGACATCAAGCTGTGATCCAAAGAAATTCAGAAACAAATGAGAAACAAAGTAACTGAGATCTATTAGGCAGGAAAAGGTTATAAAGCCATTTTTAAAGCTTTGGGACTCCAGCAAACCACAGTGAGAGCCATTATCCACAAATAGCAAAAACATGGAACAGTGGTGAACCTTCCCAGGAGTGGCCGACAGACTAAAATTACTCCAAAGGTGCAGTGACAACTCACCCAAGAGGTCAAAAAAGACCCCACAACAACATTCAAAGAACTGCAGGCCTCACTTACCTCAGTTAAGGTCAGTGTTCATGACTCCACCATAAAAACGAGACTGGGCAAAAATGGCCTGCATGGCACAGTAACAAGATGAAAACCACTACTGAGCAAAAACAAACTAAAGGCTCGTCTCAGTTTTGTCAGAAAACATCTTGATTATCACCGAGACTTTTGGGAAAATACTTTGTGGACTGACGAGACAAAAGTTGAACTTTTTGGAAGGTATTTCTACTCTGCACACAGGATGAGCAGAGAAGTTTAATAATTTTCTGAGACTAAACTGTCTGTTAACGTCTGTTAACGTCTCGTCGCGTCATCTTGTCTGCTTTTGTTTGTTTGTTTTTATTGATTTCGTTTTTAATTTTTTTATCTCTTTTTTATCTCTTTTTGTTGATATTAGTTTTTGCTTGGTGTTAGCTTAGTTTTGGCCTAGTAGAAAAGCCCGATCGGACACGCTGGTGGGTCGGACCCCTGGCTGGGCTGTTTTTACCAGGCTAAGCTAACCTGCTAAGCTGTTTTTAAGCCTTTTTAGCTGTTTTTAGCTAACCTGTTTTTAGCTGCTTTTGGCTGGCTGGCTATCCACCTATCGCCTGGAACATCATGGCTCCAACCCCGATGTGTGTCAGCTGTGTGTCCCCCCTTAGGAAGGTTTCTGAGTTAGAAGTTAGACTCTCCAACCTCTATGAGATTCGGGAGGCCAAAGACCACCTTGACACCATAATTCTCAGGTGAACAACGGCCCTGGCAACTGACTTGCAGATGGCAGAGACGGCTACTTACCTGGGTGAGTTCTGCGCATCTCCGCCTACTTCCACCCCTGCTCCGGTTTCTTCTGACGTCCAGGACCACAGCAATAGACACTGGCTTCGACTCGGGCTAAGCCCAAAGCCCCGGTTGGTTCTTCTCATCCTCAATGCGCGCCCTGGACCTTGGTTAGACCGGGAGGCAATCATCGTCGATCGACCAGACAGGGCTGTGCCTCTTCTCTTCCCCTGCTACTGGAAAATAGATTTGACATCCTTTCTCTGGAGGATTTTCCCCACCTGGACGCTGGCTGTCCGCCCATAGCTGCCCCTTCTCCTCCTTCTCCTTCTCCTTCAGCGGCGGCTCAAACCTGCAAACCCCGGATTAAGACTACTTTAGGTGTGCCAAATTACACACCAGCTCCAAAAAGAGGAGAGCGCATCGCCCCGCCATCACAACAACACCTTCGACAAGATTGTTCACCACCTCAGAAACCACCGACAAAGCCCCCCCAGATGACGCTGGTAATTGGTGACTCGATTATGAGGAATGTCAAAAGCAGGTACTGTGTGACTAAATTTTTTCCTGGGGCTAGAGTGTCTGACATTGAGGCTGTTACCCCTGACCTATTAAATGAATTCCCCCACGTTAAAACTGTCATAGTACATGTTGGATGCAACAACATCCCAGATGAAATGTCAGAGATCTTAAAGAGTGACTTCAGGAGCCTTCTGTCCACTCTTATGAACTGTGGCAGACATGCATTTATCTCTGGGCCTTTGGCACCTTTCAGACAAGGTTGCAATTATTTTAGCAAAACTCTCAGTCTTAATACTTGGTTGTGTTTTACATGTCCTACTTTTAACATTGGTTTTATCGACAATTTTAACCTGTTTTGGAACCACCCATCTCTTATGAGGCTTGATGGCATCCATCCGAATAGACTTGGTGCATGTGTTTTAAGGGACAGTCTGTTCTATTCCATTCAGCGTTTTTTAATGCAGTGACTGGGATTTGGTGCGTTAACTCACTCCAAAGTTCCTGGGTCTGCCAACCAGCCCTTTTTTGTTTCCACTTCTCATATTAATCCCATTAATCCAAATAATCCTCACTGTTTGGTTCAGTTTTCAATTTATAACCCTACAGAGATTGTGTCTGTCTCCCGTTACCCAAAATATTATAACCCAAGACAAATACAACACAACTTGATAAATACATGTCTTTCTGCAGCTCCTCCTCATCTGCCACCCCTCAACTTTGCCCCTGTCTTCTCCCTTAAAGAACCTTTATCTACTCCCCCCAAAGTTAATAAAAGTATAATGCATAAACATCCCAAAGTGTTTAAACAAAATGTTGATAAAACTCTAATCAAACCTCAAGTCTCTAAATTTATCAATTTACCCTCTGTTCCTCCTCATAATTTAAAAATTAAATGTGGTTTATTAAATATTAGGTCTCTAACTCCCAAGTCTCTACTAGTTCACGATCTATTAATTGATCATCAGATCGATTTAATATCCCTCACAGAGACTTGACTAGGGCAAGATTGTTATGTTGGTATGAATGAATCAACTCCCTCTGGTTATCTAAACTATCATAATCCCAGTTCTGGTCGTGGAGGTGGAGTAGCAGCAATTTTCCATTCTAATTTACTAGTTAATGTAAAGCAAAAATTATGTTTTAATTCCTTTGAGGGCCTGGTCCTCAGTGTGGGGCATGTTGGCTATCTTGGCTTGAACACAATTTTCTTCGCCATAGTTTACCACCCTCCCTCGGCCTACTCGGTTTTTATCCAAATTTGCTGAATTTTTAGCTGATTTAGTGCTGAAATCAGATAGAATAATTATTGTAGGGGATTTTAATATACGTACATGTTGATGTAGATAGTGACTGTCTTAATAAGACATTCAATTCAATTTTAGACTCAATGGGGTTTTCCCAGAAAGTAGAAAATTCTACCCATTATCTCCACCACACATTGGACCTTGTTTTGACTAATGGTATAGAAATAGAAAATCTGGTAGTGTCTCCTCATAATCCTGTACTGTCAGACCATTGTCTGTTAACCTTTGATTTCACTATTTCTGATTATTTGACTCCTAAAGAAAAATTATTACTACAGCAGATGTATTTCAGATGACATTGTTACCAAATTTTTGCAGATTGTCTCCTCTATACCTTGGGTCAACACAACAGAAATAAAAAATGGAGAGCCTGCTCCTTCCGTAATTGATAGCATGGTAGATAGTGTTAAAGCCTCTCTGCATCAGACTCTAGATTTGGTGGCCCCTTTAAAAAAGAAAAAGTCTAACTAGAGATTTCTAACCCCTTGGTTTAACACAGAAACTTGTAGCTTAAAACAGAAGACTCATCAGTTAGAAAGAAAATGGCGTTCTACTAATTTAGATGAATTCTATTTAGCGTGGAGAAATCATCTCTTAATTTATAAAAAAATCTCTTAGAAAAGCTAGAACAAGTTATTACTCTGCATTAATAGAAGAGAATAAGAATAACCCCAGGTTTCTTTTCAACACTATAGCCAGGCTGACAAAGAGTCAGGACTCGGTCAATCCTCGCATCCCCCTTGAGCTTTCTAATCAGGACTTTCTGAGCTTTTTTAATCATAAAATTTTATCTATTAGAGATAAAATCAGTCATATTCTTCCCACCGTAAACTTAAGTACATTAACTACTACAACTCCTTCAATTGATATCTGTTTAGATAAGTTTACTCCAATTGACCTTTTAGAGTTAGATAAAATAATCTCCTCATCTAAGCCTTCATCTTGTCTTTTAGACCCTATTCCTACCAGGTTATTTAAAATAGTCTTCCCAATTATTAGTAGCCATATTCTTCATATAATTAATTCTTCTTTAACTTTGGGTTATGTACCGCAGGCTTTTAAAATTGCTGTAATTAAACCCTTACTCAAAAAGCCAATGCTCGATCCAGGAGTTTTGGCTAACTATCGACCAATCTCTAATTTGCCTTTCATTTCAAAAATCTTAGAAAGAGTTGTTGCTGCACAATTGTTTGACCACTTGCAGGGAAATGGTTTATTTGAAGAGTTTCAATCTGGGTTCAGAGTTCATCACAGCACTGAAAGAGCCTTAGTGAAGGTCACTAATGACCTCCTTATCGCATCTGATAATGGACTTGTTTCTGTACTTGTCCTTTTAGATCTTAGTGCAGCCTTTGATACTATCGATCATGACATTCTACTTGATAGATTAGAACACTATGTTGGACTAAATGGAACTTCGCTGCAATGGTTTAGATCTTATTTTTCTGATAGACTTCAGTTTGTTCACATCAATGATGAGTTTTCTTCCAACGCTAAGCTCAGTCACGGAGTTCCACAGAGATCTGTGTTAGGTCCTATGCATTTTAGTTTATATATGCTTCCGTTAGGCAAAATCATTAGAAAGCACTGTATACATTTTCA
Source organism: Pholidichthys leucotaenia (assembly GCA_020510985.1). Classification (NCBI taxonomy): domain Eukaryota; kingdom Metazoa; phylum Chordata; class Actinopteri; order Cichliformes; family Pholidichthyidae; genus Pholidichthys; species Pholidichthys leucotaenia. The sequence continues at coordinate 324,513,605 of CM035840.1, read as the reverse complement.
TTGTTATGCAGAAGACACACAATTATACCTGTCAATGAAGCCCGATGATTGTAATCAATTAGCCAAGTTAGATGCCTGTCTTAAGGAAATCAAAGCTTGGATGACTTGTAATTTCCTGCTATTAAATTCAGATAAGACTGAAGTCATTTTTGTTGGTCCAAAAAACCTTAGAAATTCCTTTCCAAATCAAACTCTTCATTTGGATGCTGCTGCTCTCACTCTGAATAGTTCTGTGAGGAACCTTGGAGTTATTTTTGATCAAGATCTGTTCTTTAATTCACATATTAAATTTTTTTCTAAGACTGCCTTCTATCATCTGCGCAATATTGCCAAGATCAGTAGCATCTTGTCTCTGAATGATGCTGAGAAACTGATCCACGCCTTTGTCAGCTTTAGATTAGATTATTGTAACTCGTTATTGTCAGGGTGTCCTAAAATATCTTTAAAAAGTCTTCAGTTGATCCAAAATGCTGCTGCAAGAGTTTTAACTGGTTCTAGAAAGAGAGATCATATCTCTCCGGTTCTGGTCTCCCTTCATTGGCTTCCCATAGAGTTTAGAATTGTTTAAAATCCTTCTTCTCACTTACAAAGCTCTTAATAATCAGGCCCCCTTATATATAAAAGATCTGATATTACCCTATCATCCTAACAGAGCACTACGCTCCCAAAATGCTGGATTACTTGTAATACCCAGAATCTCCAAAAGTACAATGGGAGGCAGAGCCTTCTGTTATCAAGCTCCTTTTCTGTGGAACCAGTTACCACTCTGGGTCCGGGAGTCAGACTCGATCTCTGTTTTTAAGAACAGGGTAAAATCCTTCCTTTTCAATATAGCCTACGATTAGGGAGGGATCTTGTGTCTCTTAACCCCCCTTTTGTTTTGCTGTTAATAGATTCAGACTGCCAGGTGACCTCCAATAATGTACTTGGCTTCTCATTGTTCCTGTTCTTTATGTCTGTTCTCTTCATCCTCTCTATCCCCTCACCCCCAGCCAGTCGCAGCAGATGACTGTCCCTCCCTGAGCCTGGTTCTGCTAGAGGTTTCTTCCTGTTAAATGGGAGTTTTTTCCTCTCCACCATTGCTAAGTGCTTGCTCACAGGGGATCATCTGATTGCTGGGTCTTTCTGCAATTGTGGGGTTTTCCCTGCATTTGGTAGTGCTATGAGATGAATTTTGTTGTGATATGGCACTATATAAATAAAGCTGAATTGAATTGAAAGGTGTGTGTCCTATTACATCTGGCATAAAAGTAACACAGCATTTCAGAAAAGGAACACCATACTAACAGTAAAATATGGTGGTGGTAGTATGATGGTCTGGAGCTGTTTTGCTGTTTCAGGACCTGGAAGACTTGCTGTGGTAAATAGAACCATGAATTCTGCTGTCTTCCAAAAAGTCCTGAAGGAGAACGTCAGACCATCTGTTTGTGACCTCAAGATGAAGTGCACTTGGGTTCAGCAGCAGGACAATGATCCAAAACACGCCAGCAAGTCCACCTCTGAAGGGTTTAAGAAAAACATAATGAAGACTTTGGAATGGCCTAGTCCAAGTCCTGACCTGAATCCGACTGACATGCTGTGGCATGACCTTAAAAAGGTGGTTCATGCTCGAAAACCCTCCAATGTAGCTGAATTACAACAATTCTGCAAAGATGAGTGGGCCAAAATCCCTCCACAGCACTGTAAAAGACTCATTGTCAGTTATCGCAAATGCCTGACTGCAGTTGTTGCTGGTAAGGGTGGCCCAACCAGTTATTAGGTTTAGAGGGCAATCACTTTTTCACACAGGGCCATGTAGGTTTGGATATTTTTTTCCCTTTAATAATAAACACCTTCATTTAAAAACTGCATTTTGTGTTTACTTGTGTTATCTTTGTCTAATATTTAAATTTGTTTGATGATCTGAAACATTTAAGTGTGACAAACATACAAAAAAATGAGAAATCGGGAAAGGGGCAAACACTTTTTCACATCACTGTATAGGTATATTTATTATTCCTTTAACTATTTTATTCTCTTTTTATTTATTTTTATTCCTGATCATACTCTGCTTCTCATTGTATTCTGTTGTATTTTATTGTATCTTGTCACGAGCTGGGCTGGAGGTTCTGCCAGACCCAGCATCGTGGCCCTTTTTCTTGTATTTATATTTACCTGTTGCTCTTCATGTCTCTTTTGTCTATGTATTGATGTCCTGTGCCATTTTTCAGTTGTGCAGTGTTTTATTTTCACTTTGGCATTTATTTATATTTATTTTTTGCCCTTGAGTATGTTATGTCGTTTTTGTACTTCCTAGTATTATCTTTCGAGTGTTGACAGCTATCAGGGACGTCTAGCTTCGCGTGGGCGTGCCCTGTCAGTTGCTAGTTTGGATTTGCTCCCCTCTCACCACCTCAGGTGATCCCAATTATGTATCTTCTCCTGCTCGTGCAGGCGCCCACACCTGTTATCTGTTATGTGATGGCGTCTTATCCCCATTTAAGTTCAACTGTTGTGCATTTCCATTACTGCTGCCTCGTCTAATCAGGCTGTATTGAAGCCCCTCAAATCCATGTCAGAGCCCTGCCTCTGCTCTGGTGTCCAACCTCTGTAAGTTTTTTTCCCTTCATTGCTACCTTGTTACTTTAGTCTTTTGTTGAACTTTATGTTTAGTTTTTGTCAATAAACCTCATAAGCTCACCATTCAGTGTGTGGCTTCATCTCTCCCGCCGCGAAGGGGCAAACATGACAGTATTTTATTTTATGTTATTTTTAGCTCTAGTGTTTCCTCACTGGGGGGGTGCTCTTCACTGGGAGCTGTAATTGGCTCTAGCGGTGGGGATGTTGTTGTGGTGGTGGCCCTGGCTTGGTGGGATGGGGGAGTTCAGTCACAGCATGTTGGTTGTGGTGTGGACTCCTCTGTCTGCATGGGCCGAGGTGGCCCCTGTGGCAATGTCTCTGCAGCTGTGGGCTGAGACCGGCTCCTGGTGCTGATGGTTCCCCTATGATGGCGTTTCCTCACTTTGGTCCTCAGTGCTCAGCCATGTTTTAACTATGGCTATTATTACTTGTGGGTGGGGTGGAACAGGGTGGGAGAAGGTGGGCTCTGGGGTAGGTTGGGGGTCAGGTGGATGTATGTCTTGGACAAGAGTGGGGACGGGGGGAAGGCTTGGGGAGGGCTCTCTTTGTCTTATTGTTTTGTTTGTTTTTTTTATCTGGAATTGTTTTTAACTGTAAAGCACTTTGAGCTGCACTTTGTTGTATGAAAGGTGCTATATAAATAAATAATGTTTGAAGTTTAAGTTTCAGTCAATAAATTGTGCTTGTGGAACTGTTGAATTATGCAATATTACAATCAAGGTGATGTGGTATCATGACTACATCACAGTAAATCGGTCATAGGCCCTCTAGTCTGCATTTGGCCAAGACACTGTGGTGATATAATCATTGATACCCAGTGTTGGGCAAGTTACTAAAAAATAGTCTTCTTCTTCTTCTTCTTCGTCGATCACTAGATGGTCACACCAGCTGCCCTGACGAATGCTGCCATCCTGCGGAGGTCCCCGAGGTCCCCGTGCAGCTTTTGGTTCAGCGATGTGGGGTCAGGCCACGTAGCTCGTCTGAGTGCAGCGTGGTCTGGGCAGTCTTGGAGGAGGTGTTCGCTGGTCATTTGGGCAGTACCACATGGGCATCTGTCCGATTGTCCAACTTTAAGTTTCTGGTGCATGTGAGCATGCATTCTGTTATGTCCAGTTCGGAGTCTGAACAGAACGACTTGGTCAGCCCTGCTCAGACTATAGTAGTTGTCATCCTTGCAGAAGTTTGGGTGTTGCTGCTGCCACTTCTTGTGAGACAGGGCCTTAATAATGGTTTTCTCCTCACTGTAAGAGACCTGCCTGTCTTCCTGGTCTTGCGGCCCACCCTCCTTAGCAAGTCTGTCAGCCGTCTCATTTCCATAGATTCCACAGTGGGCAGGAATCCATTGGAGCGATACGTTCACCTGTGTTGCTAGTTGAGACAGAGTGAGGGCGAGTTCATTCAGTTCTTTGCGTCGGGGGTCCTGAAGTGCATCCAAGACAGAGAGGGCATCAGTGAAGATGACGACCCGCTTGTGTGCCTTGTCTTGATGTTCCCTGACGTGGGCCGCTGCTGTTCTCGGGGCCTCTGCCTCAGCCCTGAAATTGGTGGCGTACTTTCCAGTCGCAATGGGAATATGGGTCTCCTCGTCAGCGTACCTGATGTACACGCCGCCTCCGCCATTCCTGGTTGCTTCCATGGCAGAGCCGTCTGTGTAGACGTGAGTCCACTGCTCTTTAGGGTAGGCAGACTGAATGAACTCCAGGGCCAGCGACTTCCTCTCTTGGTCTGACTGTGTTCCTTTCTTCCCAATGCCCGATATGACTGTGCGTATGGCTGGGAAGTTCTGTCGGTTCCAGGAGGGAACAGATGCTATGGGTGGTATTAGTGTGGGTATGTGGTCCATCAGTTCTGGGTCTCTCCTTTCAAGTGTCCTGCTCTGGTGGATGAAGCTCGATCTCTTAAGTCTCCCTTTTGTTGGCTTGTTCAGTCTGTCCTTCATGGGATGGTTTTCCAGTCTTTTGAATTTGGCGGCCTGGGTCAGTACCTTGACGTTTCTTCTGTCTTCCAGTGGTGCAAGGCCTGTTGTTGTCTCCAGCGCTTTGATAGGTGTACCGCGCATGGCTCCTGTCATCATTCGCATGGCTTGGTTTTGGAGTCTGTCCAGCTTCTCAGTGTTGCTTTTGGCAGCTGTTGAGGTTGCTGCCATGCCATACTCCAGAACAGGCCGAATCCTCCCCACATAGAGCTTCTTCAGGACGCCCTGGTCTGCACCCCAGTCTGTTCCTGACAGTTTCTTCATTAGGGCCATCCTGATCTTTGCTCTTGCCTGGTTCTTGTGCAGCTGGTTCTTCCAAGTCAGTCTGCGATCCATGGTGATCCCGAGGTATGTGGGTGCATATTCAGCCTGGAGCTCATGGGAGTTGATCTGCAGTTTCACCTTCTGGGGTTGGGTGGACAGGGTGAAGACGGTGTATGTAGTCTTCCTCTCATTTAAGCTTACAAGCCATGACTTGGTCCATGCCTCGATCAGCCGGAGAACTTGCTGCACTCTGTAGTTTGCAGTCACGATGCTTTCCTCACTGCACCAGAGGGCTAGGTCATTGGCATAGATGGCACCTTGTACGTTCCTTGGCAAACTCTGGATGATGTCCTTAATGAATACAAGGAAGAGTGTTGGGGAGACCACTCCTCCTTGTGGGACTCCTTCCCTCAACACCTTCTTCTTGCTGGAGTACTGTCTGACCTGGACTCTGGCTCTTCTGTTGTGCAGGTATTGGGCAATCCACTTGTACATGCGCCCAGCGATACCGCACTGGTGCAGTTTCAGCTTGAGGCCATCTTTCCATACCCTGTCAAACGCCTTTTCTAGATCAATCCATACAGCGAGGGTGTGCTTTTTTTCTTGGAAGGCATCTTCTATGGCTTGAGAGATGTATGTTATTTGGTCCTCTGTAGACCGGTTCTGCCTGAAGGCTGCTTGCTCTGGGCCGATGTGTTGCTTTCCTTCCAAGTGCCATATGAGTCTGGTGTTAATGAGACGCTCTAGCAGCTTTCCTATGCAGCTTGTAAGGCTTATGGGGTGATAGCTTTCAGCCTTCAACTTATCTTTGCCTTTTTTGTGCACTGGAATCATCGTGGCTTCTCTCCAGATCTGAGGCACAGTCCCTGATCTCCAACTGCCATTGAAAAGCTACAGAAGTTTCTTCTTAGTTTTGGGGCCAAGGTTCAGCAACATTTCATTTGTGATCTTGTCAGACCCAGGGGCTTTTTTCAACTTCAGTGTTGTCATTGCATCCTCCAGCTCCTTGAGAATGAATGGCGAGTTCATCACTGGTTCAATCTGTGCGTTCTGATGAATTCGCTGGGCTCCTCTGACAACCTTTCTTCTTTCTGGTGGAATCTGAAGATGGCTCGTCTTCACATACTGGTTGATGAAATGGTCTGCTGCTTTCTTGCTGGTCAGCAGTTCTTGATCTGCCTGTACTGTGATCGGTGAGCTTTTGCTGTTCTCGTCGTTGAGGGCTTGAGCCAGTTTCCAAAGCTTGTTGCCATCCTTGTCCAAGTTGAGCTGCTCTGTCTTTTCTTGCCATCTCTTACGAGCTTCCTGTATAAATGTCTGCCTGTGTTTTGCAGTGACCGCCTTCAGAGCAATGTTGTTTTCTACTGTAGGATCTGCTTCTACTTTTTTCCTTGCCTCTGCCACACTGTCTTCAAGCTGCTGGAGCTCTTCTGTCCAGTAAGGCCTATAGTTCTTTCTGGCTCCCCGAGGTATAGATTCATTTGCAGCCTTTAGAATAGCATGGTTCAGCACCCTGACTTTCTTGTTGAGGTTCTGCTGCTTGTGACAGATCTCCGCAGAGTACCGGTCCACCAGTGTTGAGAAGCGCACCCAGTTGGCCTTCTTATAATTCCACCTGGGGAATGTCTTAGCTTCTTGTGGTTTGTAGCTGATGTCCAGTCTGATCTTCACAGGTTTATGGTCACTTCCCCCGAGCTGGCCAAGTACTGTTCTTGTTGCCAACCTGGCCATGTCGTTGGTGGCAAACGCAAGATCGGGCGTGGTGTTACTCAGCCATACCCTGGAGAAGAACGTTGGTGGATCATCAGGATCATTCATTAGCAGAAGACTGTTTTCGACTTGCCAATCTTCCACCTCCTCTCCTCTTCTATCTGCTTCACTGTATCCCCATGCCTCTGAGTGACTGTTGAAGTCACCGATGACTAAGCATCGGTGGTCTGGGAGTTCCATTTGGTCAAGTGAGAGCTCTCGCTCTGGGGGGCAGTACACATTGAAAATCGTGATGCTTTCATTGTGAACCATAATTCGAACTCCATGGATTTCTGCCTGGTTGTTGGTACTGACGTCTAACTCTTGTGCTGGTATGGCGTTTCTGACAAGAATCGCCACTCCTCCTTTTGTTCTTCCTTTTCTGTCTTTCCTGAAGACCTGGTATCCCCTAACACTGAAGCGTTGGTTTTCCTTCAGGTGTGTCTCCTGTAGGCAGGCTACATCAATGTCTTCTGAGTGGAGTCTTTCGGCAAGGGATATTTTTTTGTTATAGACTCCTTCTGCGTTCCACTGGAGGATGTTGACGTTCCTCTCCTTTGGCGTCTCTTTTCGGCCAGTAGCATTCCTCGTTCCCCGTCCCCTGGTCGTGCAGGATGAGGTGAGGTGACCTCCGGTAGCTGAGGGTGGGCCCCTTTGAGGCTGAGGGCCCGGCACTCTTCCTCCCCGGCGGATCCCCAGAGGACGAGCACCATCACGTGCAACATCAGTGTGACTCATCATAAAGCGAATATGCGTGATGCAGAGGTTTGTGGCACCACAGGGGTCCTGCATCTCCGTCTTCAGCCATGGACGTTTGTTGGGGGTCCCTCCCCTAGACCAACTGCCTTCCATGGCTGGGCTGTCGAGAGCTTGGTCCACCCTGTAGAAAGGTTGCCTGCCAAGGCTTTCCGAGACCCTTCTTCCCGTGCAACTGTCTGTCCTCCTCCGCCTTCACAGCCGTTGGGAGTTCGCACTCCTCTCCGCCTGTTCTGCCATTGGGACATCTGTTGCTGTAACAAAAACTTGGGTTTTACGTGAGTGATTTGTTACATGCTGCACAACCCCCAACCTGGAGGACCAGGGTGCACTCTTTAGTCTGGCCTCTACCCCACACGGACCTGTTCGACATGGTTGAACCTTCTGGGAGCACTACGCTCCCGTCGACATAGCTCCGGGGGTTGCTGAGGCACGCAAGCCGCTGCACCCCGACAAGGTATGTGCACCATTGGCAGCGGTAAAAAATAGTAACTAGTTACAGTTACTAGTTACTTCTTTTCAAAAGTAACCAAGTTACTTACCAATTACTGCATGATTATAGTAACTAGTAACTTGGAAAAGCAACTTTCACGTTACTTTTAAATGCATACTTAAATCATCTTGCACACATAGCAAGATAATTTAATTAATGGATTACATTACGGGCTTATTAATGTCAGGCTGAAAACAGACTTTCAGACAGAGCTTTTAGAACATATTCAGTCTGCTTTATCCTGCCTATTGTGGGAAAAATCTAAAGAAAATCAACACAAAATTGCCAGTAATTTCTTCATTTTGGAGTGAGAAATAGGGTTTGTGGAGTGAGAGAGAGGGAAAAAGAGTGAGAATCACTCCAAAAGAGGGAGTTGGCTACATTGCATGAAGCTGTCAATGTACACTACCGTTCAAAAGTTTGGGGTCACCCAGAAAATTATTTTGTGTTTTCCATGAAAATTCACACTTATTTACCATCATGAGTTGTAAAATGAATAGAAAATATAGTCAAGACATTGACAAGGTTAGAAATAATGATTTGTATTTGAAATAATAATTTTTTCCAGATACTCAACCTGCTCAAAGGAAGGTCAGTTTTATAGCTTCTCTAACCAGCTAAACTGTTTTCAGCTGTGCTAACATGATTGCACAAGGGTTTTCAAATCATCCATTAGCCTTCTGACGCAATGAGCAAACACATTGTACCATTAGAACACTGGAGTGATAGTTGCTGGAAATGGGCCTCTATACACCTATGTAGATATTGCACCAAAAACCAGACATTTTCAGCTAGAATAGTCATTTACCACATTAGCAATGTATATTAGATATTAGAGTGTATTTCTGATTAGTTTAAAGTTATCTTCATTGAAAAAAACAGTGCTTTTCTTTCAAAAATAAGGAAATTTCTAAGTGACCCCAAACTTTTGAACGGTAGTGTATATCTTTCCTTGATATTATGAATTTAATCTGATATGCAGTGATCCAAAGAAAATGTCCATTATCCACAGTCCAAATTTCTGCTGTGACAGAGACATGATCCAGTTCCTTAATTCCTTTTGGAGATCAAATCCATTTTTGAATAATCTTTATTCAGGTAGCAAGTAAGTGTGTTTTAATTTCAGTTGATCACAGTCTCAGCTGTCTGATGGAAAATGACTGTTATCTGTTATTCATTCTGTAACAACATATCTGGCAATCAGTCGGTTTAATTCTTGCTGGGTCACAAACTGTCCAGATGCATACCTGTGCTTGAAATCCAGCCGTGGGTGTTCAGAATACAACAGATCCACTAACACAGTGTTGGTAGCATAGCATAGCACTAGCTTTGTCAGACCTTGTTGCTATTCTCAGGTGCTTCTGAAGATTGCAGTCAGTCTCAACTGCACTATGCTTTTGCCCTTAACCGTGACAAAGGAAAAATAATCTGTCTATTTCCACAAAAACAAAGTAGCTTCATCTTTTCCTCCGCTAAGTAGTGAAGCGGCTCTTTGCAACAGGTCACGTTGACTAATGGCTGCATCAGCTACGTAGGGTCAGTTTGTGCTTATTTTAGTGGTGTTGGATGATTAATGTGTTATTAATTGTGATTAAGTCAACATTCCAAAAGATTAATCACAATTAAAACTTTAATCACGTGTTTTTCCATACAGATAAAGTGTACCGTAACTCGGTAATTTTTCAAGTTTGTCATACTGTTATGAACATGGCAGTGGACAAATATGCTTGCTGTCTTCACCTGCAGGTTTATTAAAGCTCTAAACATATCCAAAGTGACAAAAACTATCCAGAATATTATCCAGAAAATTCTCAAAAGTATTACTGTAGGTGCAAACAACAGAATGCCAGGACTCAATAACGACACTGAACAACAACCAGCCAGCAGCCACAAAAGAAGCTTGCGCTTTCTCCCATAGCAAACATCCACTGATTTTAAGCAAATCAACACAAAACCTCGTGCGTCACAACAGACAAATTCCCTTTTAGCAGAAAAATTGCAAACATAAACAAACAACCATCTCACCCGTGATGACACCCCACCATGCTGCAAAAATGGCAGGGTAGTGAATGGACATTACAAACACAGCTTGAGAATTTTTTTTAGACTGGTACTCATCAACAGTTGGACCCAAAGCTATGAGGATGAAAACAGGTGAATTTCTGTCTGTGTCAGCTGCTGGAGGTCAGCTATAACCTAGCATGTAGCTACTAGCCAGCTAGCTAGCTTCCTCAGAAGAAGAACAACCAAACATCCAGGCGAAGTTTTGGAGGAGGCTGTAACAATTATCCAGCTGAGAGCTCCAACAGATAACGTTGTAAACTTAAACGTGACAGCACTTTGGGGATTTCCATGGCTGTAATCCAGCTTGTTTGACTGAGCAATATCTGCATGGCACGCATAGTTTCTGTGGCCAGAATGGCTTTGGGACCGAGAGCCACTAGGCCAAAAAGTACTGTGCTTTCTGCCATTAACTGCTGTTAACCGTGATCACAAAATTTGTTGCTGTTAAGGGGGGCAAAGCGTTAACAGGCGATTAACGTGATAACGCCAACACCACTAATTTATTTGTGCCAAAAATATCTATCCATATAAACAAAATGAGTAACACATCTGATCAAATTTCAGTAACTGTAACACATTACTGAATTTTTAAACAGTAATTTTGTTACACAGCATGTTATTGCACAGGCGTTACTTTGTAACGTGTTACTCCCAACACTGTTGATGCCACACTCTGTCATGTAATATTGCTTAAATATATTTTATACCGGGTTCCACTGCAGGGTCTGGTGTGTGCCGACAGTGCAGGCTGGCCCAGGCATATCCCCATGCAGCGGGGTCAAGCCCTCCCTGGGGCCCTGGCGGTGCTCCGGGGGCTGGTGCCTGTGTCCCGGCAGGGGGGGGGGGGGTTGCCCCCATCCTCTGGGGCCTGTGTTTGTATGTGCGTGCGCAAGCATCTGTGCAGGTGTGCGCGAGTGTGGATGTGTGTGGGTTCATGTGTATATGTGTGGTATGTGTGGGTGTGGATATGGGTGTGTGCATGTACGGTGGGGCAAAAAAGTATTTAGTCAGCCACCAATTGTGCAAGTTCTCCCACTTAAAAGATGAGCGAGGTCTCCAATTTTCATCATAGGTATACCTCAACTATGAGAGACAAAATGAGAAAAAAAAATCCAGAAAATCACATTGAATGATTTTTAATGAATTAATTGGTAAATTCCTCGGTAAAATAAGTATTTGGTCAATAACAAAAAGTTCATCTCAAAACTTTGTTATATACCCTTCGCTGGCAAACACAGAGGTCAAACATTTTCTGTAAGTCTTCACAAGGTTTTCACACACTGTTGCTGGTATTTTGGCCCATTCCTCCATGCAGATCTCCTCTAGAGCAGTGATGTTTTGGGGCTGTTGCTGGGCAACATGGACTTTCAACTCCCTCCAAAGATTTTCTATGGGGTTGAGATCTGGAGACTGGCTAGGCCACTCCAGGACCTTGAAATGCTTCTTACGAAGCCACTCCTTCATTGCCCGGGTGGTGTGTTTGGGATCATTGTCATGCTGAAAGATACAGCCACGTTTCATCTTCAATGCCCTTGCTGATGGAAGAAGGTTTTCACTCAAAATCTCGCGATACATGGCCCCATTCATTCTTTTCTTTACACGGATCAGTCATCCTGGTCCCTTTGCAGAAAAACAGCCCCAAAGCATGATGTTTCCACCCCCATGCTTCACAGTAGGTATGGTGTTCTTTCTCCTCCAAACACAACAAGTTGAGTTTTTACCAAAAAGTTCTATTTTGGTTTCATCTGACCATATGACATTCTCCCAGTCCTCTTCTGGATCATCCAAATGCTCTCGAGCAAACTTCAGACGGGCCTGGACATGTACTGGCTTAAGCAGGGGGACAAATCTGGCACTGCAGGATTTGAGTCCCTGGCGGCATAGTGTGTTACTGATGGTAGCCTTTGTTCCTTTGGTCCCAGCTCTCTGCAGGTCATTCACTAGGTCCCCCCGTGTGGTTCTGGGATTTTTGCTCACTATTCTTGTGATCATTTTGACCCCACGGGGTGAGATCTTGTGTGGAGCCCCAGATCAAGGGAGATTATCAGTGGTCTTGTATGTCTTCCATTTTCTAATAATTGCTCCCACAGTTGATTTCTTCACACCAAGCTGCTTACCTATTGCAGATTCAGTCTTCCCAGCCTGGTGCAGGTCTACAATTTTGTTTCTGGTGTCCTTTTGACAGCTCTTTGGTGTTGGCCATAGTGGAGTTTGGAGTCTGACTGTTTGAGGTTGTGGACAGGTGTCTTTTATACTGATAATGAGTTCAAACAGGTGCCATTAATACAGGTAACGAGTGGAGGACAGAGGAGCATCTTAAAGAAGAAGTTACAGGTCTGTGAGAGCCAGAAATCTGGCTTGTTTGTAGGTGACCAAATACTTATTTTATCGAGGAATTTATCAATTAATTCATTAAAAATCATTCAATGTGATTTTCTGGATTTTCTTTCTCATTTTGTCTCTCATAGTTGAGGTATACCTATGATGAAAATTGGAGACCTCTCTCATCTTTTAAGTGGGAGAACTTGCACAATTGGTGGCTGAATACATACTTTTTTGCCCCACTGTATGTGTGAACGTGTGGGTATTTGTGTTGTGTGTAAATATGCGAGGGTGTGTGAGGGTGTTGGTGGACATACCTGTAAAGCTCCTTTTGGCAAACTAAATCTGTTTGGCACAATCTGTTTTTTTTTTTTTTTTTTTTTTTTTTTTTTTTCCCTCTCGGCGCCACACCAGTCGGCTGCCTTTTGCAACAGCGGCTCGATTCCGAGTTTTTTTTTCCCTTCCTCTCTCTTTTGATCACTTTTTTTTTTCACCCCACTTATATCACGGACACACAGATCATCCCAAATGTCTCCTGAGCCGGTGGACGGAGCCAGGATACGATATAACAGGGAAGAGCTGCTAGCATTTAACCGCCACCCGGTCCCACTGGAAAAACTCGACATACCGAGAGAACTGAGGCGAAAACGCCGCGGCTGCCGGGCTGGAGTAAGGCGGAGGACAAAAAATATAAGGTACAGACCCTCCCTTCCATCTGTTGTCATGGGAAATGTACGGTCGATACTGGGAAAGTTAGATGAGCTAGCGGCTATCTCCCGTTATGATAGCACTTACCGGGAGTGCTCTCTCCTTTTGTTTACTGAGACGTGGCTAACTGAACTAGCAGCAGATGCTAACATTGAGCTGGAGGGTTTTCACACGATACGAGCTGACCGAACACCAGAGAGTGGCAAAACTAGGGGCGGTGGAGTGATCATGTATGTTAACAACAACTGGTGCAGACCGGGACATATCACTGTTAAACAACGACACTGCAGCAAAGACATTGAGTTGCTAGCTGTTAGCATGAGGCCTACATATCTCCCGAGAGAACACTCACACGTGATCTGCATTGTTGTTTATGCAAATCCGACGGCGAACGCTGGGACAGCGCGTGACGTCATCCATTCAGTAACCAGCAGGCTGCAGACAGAACACCCAGATGCTCTTCTCCTCATCTCAGGCGATTTCAACCACGTTTCACTGTCTCCCATTCTGCCCACTTTCACCCAGTATGTCACATGCCACACTAGAGACAATAAAACACTGGATTTGTTCTACGCAAACACTAAGGAGGCGTACACCTCATCACAACTCCCCCCACTTGGGAGATCGGATCACAACTTGGTTCATCTCCGACCGGTGTACAAACCCCTAGTGCACAGACAACCTCCGGCCATGCACACTGTGGAGTTATGGTCTGAGGAGACAATGGACACTCTAAAGGACTGTTTTGAAGCCACTGCCTGGAAGCAGCTCTGCGATCCACATGGTGAGGACATCGATGGCCTCATTCACACCTTCACGGGCTACCTCAGCTTCTGTGTGGACAAATCCGTTCCCACCAAGACCATACGGCGTCACTCAAACAACAAACCCTGGATCAACCCTGAGATAAAAACACTTCTGAGAGAGAAGAAGAGGATCTTCAGGTCGGGGAACAGGGAGATGCTGAAGTCCGTACAGAGGGAGCTGAGGAGAAAGATCAGAGAAGGCAAGGACAGCTTCAGGAAGAAGATGGAGGACAAGCTGCAACAGAGCGACATCAGCGGGGTCTGGAGAAACCTCAAAACCATCTTGGGGCTCCAGAATACCTCCCCCCAGGCCACGGGGGGCAGGGAGTGGGCGAACAACCTGAATCTGTTTTTCAATAGATTTGACCAACCGCCCTCCCCCCTGTCTGCACAACAACCACTGCGGCCTCTAAGAAATCAAGTCCTGCTACCCACTCCCCACTCCACCGACACCCCCCCCACTCCCAACACACAGCCCCCCATCCTGACCCTGACCAAGACCCAGGTGAGGACGGAGCTGAGGAAGATCAAGGCGAGGAAGGCGTCGGGACCGGACGGCATCAGCGCAAAGCTCCTCAAGTCCTGTGCAGACCAGCTGTGTGGGATTGTGACGTATATCTTCAACATGAGCCTGAAACTGGGGAGGGTACCACAGCTGTGGAAAACATCTTGTGTGGTACCTGTACCAAAAACTTCCCACCCCAAAGACCTGAACAGCTTCAGACCGGTGGCCTTGACGTCCCACTTGATGAAGACCCTGGAGAGACTGCTCCTTGCTCATCTCCGCCCCCTGGTGGAACCAGCGATGGATCCACTCCAGTTCGCCTACCAGCATGGCATTGGGGTGGAGGATGCGGTGATCTTCCTCCTTCACCGTTCTCTGTCCCACCTGGAGAAGCCCGGGAATATGGTGAGGATCATGTTCTTTGACTTCTCCAGTGCTTTCAACACCATCCAACCGATGATCCTGAAGGACAAGCTGCTGCGCGCAGGGGTGGACCAGCACCTGTCATCATGGATCCTGGACTACCTCACGAACCGGCCTCAGTTTGTGAGAACCCGGGACTGTGTTTCCGACACGATCATCAGTAGCACGGGGGCCCCCCAGGGAACGGTGCTGGCTCCCTTCTTGTTCACTCTTTATACTGCGGACTTCTCACACAACACAACACATTGCCATCTACAGAAGTTCTCTGATGACTCTGCGATCGTTGGTCTCATCTCCAGCGGAGATGAAGCTGAGTACAGAGGGCTTATCCAGGACTTTGTGGACTGGTGCCATCGGAACTGCCTCCAGATCAACGCGAGGAAAACTAAGGAGCTGGTGGTGGACTGCCGCAGGCATGGGCAGCCCCTCACAGCACCAGTAAATATACAGGGAACAGACATCGAGATGGTGACATCCTACAAGTACCTGGGTATTCATCTGAACAATAAACTAGACTGGTCACACAATACTGACGCACTCTACAAGAAGGGACAGCGCAGGCTGTTCCTGCTGAGGAGACTCAGGTCTTTTGGTGTACAAGGGGCGCTGCTGAAGTCATTCTATGACACGGTGGTGGCATCAGCCATCACTTTTGGAGTGGTCTGCTGGGGCAGTGGCATTACTGCAGCCGATAGGAAGAGACTGAACAAACTGATTAAGAAAGCTAGCTCTGTCCTGGGGCAACGCCTTGATCCGATGGAGGAGATAGGAGAGAGAAGGACGGTGGCTAAACTGTCATCTCTGCTGGAGTCCGAGTTCCACCCTATGCAGGACATACTGGATGCACTGAGGAGCTCATTTAGCAGCAGACTACATCATCCCAGGTGCACAACCGAGAGGTTTCGTAGGTCCTTCCTACCAACGGCTGTCAGACTGTACAACCTAAGCAGGGCTGCTCGCAGAGATAGCAAAAAGACGTAACAAACTAATAGTTTCTTTTTTTTTTTTTTTTTTTCTTTTTTTTTTTTTGAATGCAAAAGATGCAATAGACTTACACAATGGTCCTCTCCGGCATACAACTAGGAACATACCGGTCGCTATGGAGGGTGAGAATATGTATGGGCACACAATCATACCATGTAGGATAACTAAATAGACGGTTATGCTGTTTCATCCCACCTAGCAACAATGCTCTGCACTGTGTGTGTTTATATATTTACATATTTATTCCATCTAGCAACAATGCTCTGCACTGTGTGTGTTTATATATTTACATATTTATTCCATCTAGCTACAATGCTCAGCACTGGGTGTGTTTATATTTATATGTCTATATATTTATTCCATCTAGCTACAATGCTCCGCACTGTGTTTTTATATATCTACATATTATTCCATCTAGCTACATTGCTCCGCACTGTGTGTGTTTATATACTTGCATATTTATTCCACCTAGCTGCAATGCTCCATACTGTGGGTGTTTATATATTTACATATTTATTCCATCTAGCTACAATGCTCTGCACTGTGTGTTCATATATTCATATATTTATTCCATCCAGCTACAATGCTCTGCACTGTGTGTCTGTGTGTGTGTGTGTGTGTGTGTGTATATATATATTTTATAGTAATATGTACATATGTATATTAGCTGCTCTTGCTTGCTTGTTTTTTCTTGCCTTCTGATTGTTGCTCTGAGTGTTGCTATCCCTGTGCTGTTGCAATCCTGGAATTTCCCCGTTGTGGGACTAATAAAGGCTTATCTTATCTTATCTTATCTTATCTTACAATAAGGGAAGCAGATTTCTGTTCTGCTTACCTAGCTGCTTGAAAGGACAAGGGGAATATATATATATATATATATATATATATATATATATATATATATATATATATATATATATACACACACACACACACACACACCAAGCTGGCTCAGCTTGATTGAGCAGTCGTTATTACTGTTGCAGCACAGTGAGAAGGTTGTGGGTTCGATCGCACCCAGTGACCTTTCTGCGTGTTCACATTGTGTCTGTGGTTTCCTCCCACAGACCAAAGATATGCACATACTGGTGACCAAAAACGGATGAAGCAACTGAAGAAGAATGAATGAAAATGGTTGGTCCTAATTTTCATTTATAGAGGTTTTAAGTGTCTTATGTCTCTGCTAAGATACATTTAATGCCAAGCAATTCCAATTACAGAATGAAAAACCTTCTTACTGGACCACACTATTGTTCTTTTTTTATTACTTTGAGTCTCTGCAGTCAATAACTCCAAACCACATTGGAAAAGTTTTGCTTGTTCACTGACTATGAGTCCAACTGTGCGACTTCAAACAACCTTGGACTTGTAAACACAACTTGCATGGAAGTGGTTTATTTACTGTGTGGCGTTTTGGTTAAACAATGTGTTGCCAGACTGAAGGGTTGGTTGAGTGGTGGAGTCTTAAGCAGTGTGATTTGCTTCTTTTGTGTTTGGTTTATCAAGTTAGCATTTTAAATCCTGGTCATATGTCAGCCACTAAACAAGGATATCCTTTTAAATAGATTCCTGCACTGTATTTAGGAAGATGATAGAATACTACCATTTGTATTTTTGCTCATCTTAGCTTATCATAGTGCTATTATGAACCGACAAATATATGAATATATTTGTCACCAGTTGCAAAGCCAGGAAATTTTTGTTATTACAAAATTAACAGTGAGGCTTCCTTTCCTTGTCATTTTCCAAGATGACAGAAAATTATTTGGCAAAAAAATCCCCCAAACTTAGAAATTTCCATTTGGAACTTGTGTGAGTGTGTGTGTGTGTGTGTGTGGGGGGGGGGGGGGGGGGGTCTGGTTCCTGAAGAGATTTTGTGATGTACTTTAGGATTGGGTAAAATTTTTAATTTAAAGTGACACTCTTGCAAAAATCAAGTTTTTATTTCTTCTTAACATGTCTGTAATGTGTTTTTTTATGACTTACAAGACATATCAAGAGTGGAATTACTCAAATGTCTCATGTCTCTTCTTTTTTTTTTTTTTTTTGCTTTAAACTTCCACCTTGTGGAGGTAATAGAACAGGCGAGACACGACAAGCTGGAAGGGTGCAAGGTTTTATTTCCTCCAACATAATGAAACACGCTTTGTAGCTCGGTGAGCTACCGCGCTACTGAGGCATGTATAACAAGCTCTTTTATACAGTTATACAGACAGAGAGAATGCATGGCATATTAGCATAGTGACTGCCATCTCATACATATCAGTCAATACATATCATTAGCATGACATCAGCTGGCGCCTGGATGTCCTCTCCGTCGTCCGGGGACGTATACATAACAGTCCATTGTTCTGCCCCTCCTCCTGCTTCTGGGTGTGAGAAGAAAGTCCACCCGCTGTGTCTAGTGTCCCCCACAATCTAAGCCCCACCCCCTCAAAAAAGACAACTTGAAACAGAGCGTTTTGGGTGACGTAGATATGTACAGCCACTGGCACGTGGGTAGTGTTGAGCCAATCAGGACTCTCTGGCCTAACTGAAGTTAGCCTCCAGCCAGTTAGCATTGTTGGGCTAGCTGCTTTGAAAACTTGACCCAAATTAAGATGGGTTTTACCATTAATCTGCTTTTATGTCTGATGCAATTTCAGTCATTGTCCTGGGCCACTGTGCATACAACTGGGCATGTCCTTCAACCGGTAAGTTTTTTTTTATCACAGGATTTACAGTATGCTGTTTAATGTAGCGCTAGTCACTATTAGCCTTATGGGGGTTGGGCCTAGCTACCGATTATGGCGTGTGTGTGTGTGGGGGGGGGGGAGGAGTTGACCCATAACTGCAAGACATTGAAAGATTTTGTTTGTAGAAAAAAGGGCATAAGATACAATTTCAGACCATGTAGATTTGTTTTTATAGTGGATTTATAGCACTGTAGCCGCACCATCTCTAAATCATACATCACAGCAGGTCTCCCTATCATTTTGTAAGTCTTCCCTTGTAACGGCAGCAGCTGTGTTTGTTTGATCCATGTGAGAAACATGGCAATTCTTGTGACTGTTGTAATTTCCCCGCTATATATGTCAACAGTGACATCCTTTCCAGTATTTGACCTTTGGTTGTACAGCAATGCCTCCCAAAGATTTGTTTTGGCAGGTATATATACTCACAGCCTGGCTCTGTGTGCCAGTCAAAAGTTGTTTACTTTGTGTCTGGGGGAACCCCCAACCCGGAAATGACCTTTGACCTCTGGGGAATCCCTTGGGAACTCCCTACCTTTTATTTATTTATTCCCTCCATATTTTCTTTTAAAACCTAGGTTTGGAAATTTGTCCTTTGAGATTTAAGAATTATTGAAATAATTTGCCATCAAAAATACATGAAGTATAAGTATTATTCACAACAGGAAGTAGACGATTTTGAGACTTCCTGCCCAGCAGAACATGACAACGGACAGATTGAGCATGGCTGGCTAAAACAAAATCCAAGCCATCCAGTTGCTTACCTCAGCCCAGGTAGGGTGAAACTGTCATAATGATGAAATAATCCCTCATAGCCAATTATCTACCCGATATTTTGTGGATTGTTTGAGAGATGATGATATTTTTGAAGTTTGTTGAAGTGTGACTAGACCATGTGACTGTCAGTGGTAATCCATGCCTATGTAACATTTCACCTAGTCTCCATGCATGTGTAAGAAACTGTAATAGTTGTGAAAAAGTATTTTTGAAGCCTCATTTTGTGAATAGGGATGTATTTTTGACTTGAAGTAAATGCAGTATTATTCTGGTCAGTCACTGCTACAATTCCCGGCCTGCATGGCCTTGATAGTTTTTAGAAGTGCAAATCTGGCAATCCTTCATTATTTACTGGATGCCTAGTTCTAGTCAATTTTATTGTTATGTTTTGAATTGACATCTTGACTTTAAATTAGCTGAAATACCAATTTACAAGGTATTTATTCCAGGCTATTAATTGCAGACAAAATGTGAGAGCCTGCAAGGAATTTCTGCCCTCGGAAGGCTGCGACCCGGCAAAGTGGTTAGTGAAATGTTTAACTCTGTTGAAGCTTAATGATGGTTGTTTGAATATGCACATGTCCAAAGAATAGAAACTTTTGTGTGTGTTTCTAATATGAAAATCTGATGTGCACAAACCATACAATTTTAAATGTGGATTTGATAATCTGTTGTATTTGTTTACAGTAAATGCTGCATAATTTTGGCTGGTAGCTTTCTTGCAACAACTCAGTAAACCTAAAAAATCTATCAATTTGAGATCATAAATGTTTACATTTGTGTGTATGCAGTATGATTTAATTTCTGTAATACTAGAATTTTGTGTCCACAGCTAAAATAATGTTTCTTGTGTTTGATATGTTTCAGTCTTTACGGTGTTTGATGCATTAAAGTCAAAAGCAAGGACATTAAAGATGTGTCAAACATCAGTTATTGCACACCAAAATGCAGCTCATAATCTGGGGCCGGAACATCCCTTTCACTCTAATTGCAATCCTTCTGTCATAAATTACCCCTGACACTCGCCTCCATCAACTCCACCCTGCCTGTATTCCTCTTCACACCTCTTGATGGTTGACCCCACGTATTTAAACTCCTCTACCTTCACTACCTCTACCCCTTGCATCCTCACAGTTACATCTGCCTCCTTCTCATTCATACGCATGTATTCTGTCTTGCTTCTACTGATTTTCATTCCCCTTCTCTCCAGCGCATACTTTCACCTCTCCAGGTTCTCTTCCACCTGCTCCCCACTCTCACTATAGATCACAATGCCGTCTGCAAGCATCATGGTCAACAGAGAATAATGCCTGACCTCATTTGTCAGCCTGTCTATCATCATAGCAAACAAGAAGGGTCTCAGAGCCGATCCCTGATGTAATCCCACCCCCACCTTGAATCCATCTGTCACTCCTACAGCACACCTCACCACCGTCACCGACTTTCTTAGACAATACCACAGTTCCTCTCTTGGCACCCTATCATATGCTTTCTCTAGATCCACAAAGACATAGTACAACTCCTTCTGGCATTCTCTATACTTCTTCATCAACACTCTTGGAGCAAATCAATAATAAAATGACTCGTGAATGCAGTTTCACCTGCAGATGAATTTAATAACTTTTTTGTTAACATTGGTCCTAATTTGGCTAGAGAAATGCCCATTACGGCACCTACGGGTGATACAATAAGCAAAAACACTGCTATAAAAGACTCCATTTTCATAAAGAACACAGATGAGAGAGAGGTCATTGAAATTGTTAAATCGTTTAAAAGTAAAACATCTACGGACTGTGATGGTATTGACATGCTCTTAGTCAAAACTATTATTGAATGCTTAGTGAAACCACTGACGTATATTTGTAACCTGTCTCTCCAAACAGGTATATTTCCCAATGCAATGAAAATAGCTAAAGTAATTCCGATATACAAGACGGGTGACAGAGGGGAACTTTCAAACTATAGACCAATTTCACTATTGCCGCAATTTTCCAAGATACTTGAAAAAATATTCTGTGAGAGAATTGACAACTTCATAATGAAGAATAATTTGTTGTGTGAGCAGCAATATGGGTTCAGACACAAGAGGACAACTGCATTTGCTCTAATGGAATTTATAGAAAAAATATCAACTGCCGTTGAAAATAAAGAGTACTCAGTTGGGGTATTCCTGGATCTTAAAAAAGCATTTGATACAGTGGATCATAATTTATCATTAAAGAAACTACAAAATTGTGGTATTAGGGGGGTAGCACTGTCCTGATTATGTAGTTACTTAAAGAATAGATATCAGTATGTATGTGTTGGTAACAAAAACTCACAGTTACTGAAGGTTACTTGTGGAGTCCCACAGGGTTCAGTTTTGGGGCCACTGTTATTCAATATGTATATAAATGATATATGTAACGTTTCAGAAAAAAATGGATTTAATATTGTTTGCCGATGACACTAATCTATTATGCAGTGGAAGCAATTTGGAACAACTTTTGGATACACTCGGAAAGGAATTAGGAAAGCTTAAACTGTGGTTTGATTCAAACAAATTAACGCTCAATTTAAGTAAGACAAAATTTATAGTTTTTAACAACCATCACAACAACTTAGTATCTAAACTCAGTGTAAATGGTGTAGAGATTGAAAAGGTATCCGAAACTAAATTTCTTGGAGTAATAATTGATAATAAACTGTGTTGGAAGTCACATATTAATTATATTAAAGGTAAAATATCTAAATCAATTGCAATACTACATAGAGTGAAATATTTGCTGAATCAACCCACACTACACTACCGTTCAAAAGTTTGGGGTCACCCAGAAAATTATTTTGTGTTTTCCATGAAAATTCACACTTATTTACCATCATGAGTTGTAAAATGAATAGAAAATATAGTCAAGACATTGACAAGGTTAGAAATAATGATTTGTATTTGAAATAATAATTTTTTCCAGATACTCAACCTGCTCAAAGGAAGGTCAGTTTTATAGCTTCTCTAACCAGCTAAACTGTTTTCAGCTGTGCTAACATGATTGCACAAGGGTTTTCTAATCATCCATTAGCCTTCTGACGCAATGAGCAAACACGCTGTACCATTAGAACACTGGAGTGATAGTTGCTGGAAATGGGCCTCTATACACCTATGTAGATATTGCACCAAAAACCAGACATTTTCAGCTAGAATAGTCATTTACCACATTAGCAATGTATATTAGATATTAGAGTGTATTTCTGATTAGTTTAAAGTTATCTTCATTGAAAAAAACAGTGCTTTTCTTTCAAAAATAAGGAAATTTCTAAGTGACCCCAAACTTTTGAACGGTAGTGTATATACTCTGTATCATTCATTAATACTCCCATACATGACATATTGTACTGAAGTATGGGGAAATACATATAAAACAAACATATCCAATCTTTATGCTTCAGAAGAGAGCTATTAGAATAATAAACAAAGCTGCTTACAGGGAACCAACAAACCCACTTTTTCTTAAATTAAAAGCTCTCAAGTTGAAAGATCTGGTTGACTTTAAAACTGCAGTAATTGTCATGCGCTGGCCCTCACGAGCCAGCATAAGATGCACACAGTCACCAGTGAGTTTACAGTGAGTTTTATTACGGTGAGAAAATATAACAACACAAGATGCAGGGGCAATGACACATAAGTCCATACACATCCGGAGGCGTAAGGCTAGACAGCTCTCTTACGGGTCCTTAAGAGGAGACGGTCATACACAGGCAAAGGTTGTTTAATTGGCTACACAGGCTGCTGAAGCAAAGACACACAAAGGTCTACTTTCTCCGGGAGGGGTAAGGCTAATAGCTCACTTACTGGTGCCGGAGAAGTGACGGTCAACCACAAGCAGACAAGGTAGATGATAGTCCAAGTCATCCGTAGCTCAGACGTATAACGACTGACACTGCTGCGTCTTACCGTCGCCAGTGCTGGGCTTATATGGCGAAACACTAACGACGGTAATGACACTCAGCTGACCGACCGTTGACAGGCGGAAACCCCACCGAGCACCTTCACAATAAGAGCCCGGTGAGGCCAGAATACAGCCCGCAGCTGTCAAGGCCGGCAGCGAGATATAACTTTAACCCGAGCGCGATCAGAACCGGCGCTCGGGTCATAACAGTACCCTCCCTCCACGGGCGGACTCTGAACGCCCCAAGGAACCACCCTGCCCCCCGCCCCCCCCCCGCCCCCCCAGGGTGGGAGGTGGGAGGACAGGTGCGGAGGGAGAGAAACCAACCCCTGAACAAGACCATGACCAGACCAAAAAAAAAAAACATACGAAAACTATGGAAACAAGGAAAAAAAATACAAACACATGACTCTGGAAAAAAGCATACATGACTGTAAGAAAAGATATACGTGCTAAACACGATGACCATGAAAAAACAAAACACACGAAACCAAGAAATACATGTAAATACCTGGAAACAAAGAACAAAATCCCCATACAATGGCCCCTCAAGGAAAGAGGGGAAAACAAAAACAAAGACAAGACTTGACCATAGCCCCTCAAAAAAAGGGGAGAAAAAAAACAATTAACAAAACAAGGCCAAACTATGGATACAAAACACAAAAGGCAATATAGACTGCTTTACCTGACTATGGCTTTCAAAACACGAACAAAACAAAAAAAACACACCAACACACAGGGAGCAATCTAAAATTGCTTAATTTTGGCTATGACTATGACTATGGTTTTCCAAAAGAACAAGAACAAGAGGCAATCAAAAATTGCTCAGAACTAGACTGTGACTAAGACTGTGGCTTACAAAGAAGAAAAAAAACAAGAGGCAATCAAAAATTGCTCAGAACTAGACTGTGACTAAGACTGTGGCTTACAAAGAAGAAAAAAAAACAAGAGGCAATCAAAAATTGCTCAAACTTGACTGTGACTATGACTTTGGCTTACAAGAGAAAAAAAAACAAGAGGCAATCTAAAAAATTGCTCAGACTTGACTAAGACTATGACTTCGAATTACAAAGAAACAACAAAAAAAAATCTCTAGACGTACTTAACATGACCAGGCCCCGTATGGGCCCACAGATAGTCCCGCAAGCACAGTACATAATCAGGTGGCCTGCCCCAGTCCCATGCCCCTAGAAACAAGTCCTCTGGTGGCCGAACCAGGTCACCCCGTAACACACACAGTTTATTGGGTGGCCAACCCAAGACGCCAAACGCTCCAAGCAGTTCCTCAGGTGGCCGACCCGTATCCCACAACCACCAGGACCGTGGAGGGATTGCATGCAGCCGCTCACCTGAACACGACAAAACAGGGGAGCGCCAGACCGTCAAACAAGAACCTCTCACGGCCCCCAGCTGGTGGCTCCTGAGAGGGGGACAACCAAAAACTTGGAGCCCCTCGAATCCTGATTGGGTCACAGCCGCACCTGCGCTGGACCCCCACTGGACCTCGTCGGACCCCGATTGGGTCACAGCCACACCTGAGTCGGACCCCGACTGAACCTCGTCAGACCCCGATTGGGTAATCGCTGCACCCACGTTGGACCCCGACTGGGTCACCTCAGCCCATGCGTCGGACCCCGACTGGGTCAGGACGGGCCCCGATTGGGTCACCGCTGCACCCACGTTGGACCCCGACTGGGTCACCTCAGCCCACGCGTCGGACCCCGACTGGGTCACCTCGGCCCACGCGTCGGACCCCGACTGGGTCAGGACTGCTCCGGCGACGACCTCCATCTCCGAACCTGGAACCCCCAGTCCCGTGACCTTGACTGGCTCCGGACCGGTAACGCTGTGGAGGTGCTCAGAAAACAAGAGAGGACCGGGATCAGTTCCACCGGCAGTGCCAGAGCCCAGCGAGATGAGCTCGGGTGCAGCGGACGGCTGCCCTTCACTCGCCTCCCCATGAGGCAGGCAAAAATGCTCTAATACACCATACAGGAAAACAAGAAAGAGCACTTGCCTGCACTCGGGCTCTGGAGCCGTCCAGGACTTCGCCGATCCAGGTTCAAGAAGCAGCTCGTCGTCGGGCTCCCACTCGGCTGCGTCGGGTTCCACAGCCGGCCTGATGGTCTCTGCAGCTGGATCCTCATGCGCAGGTGTCCACGCCAATAACCCGTATGGCGTGGGGGCAGAGGACCCTGGACCTGCTGACTCGGGCTGCATCCCTGAGGAACCCTGGGGACGCTCTCTCGTCGGCTCTGGTTCCTCACTGCAGTCCGTTCTTCCCTGTCCAAAGCTAGGCTGCAGGGCCGGGATATTTCCCAGAGCTGCAGGCCTCCCCCTCGTTCGATGGCGTGGGACTGACGCCGAGGACCGCTCCGCAGGAGGAGACACAGAGGCAGCAGGTTTAATAACAATGGCTACAGCTGGGGAAAGAAGCTCAGGGAGCTGCAAACCCCGAGCTTCACCCCCAGGAGTCAGACAAGACAGATCACTATGATTGATAGGTAAGTGAACTTGAACTTGCCTGTCTCCCGGGGGGAGGATGGTATCAGCTGTAGCGGACATTGCTCCTTCCCTCGCTCGCTGGATGGTAGAAACGGACCCATGGACGGAGCCCACCGGTACAGGACTCAGCTCACTCACGGCAGCCAGCTGGTTGAGGGGGTCATCCCGGCGGCCCGGAACTGGATCCGGAGCAGGAGCTTGCCGAGGATGCGCCCGGCCGTGGCGCTGACGCCTTCGCCGGCCCCCAGACGGTGCGAACTCCCGGAACGGATCGAGGAAAGGATCGGGATCCATGAGCAAAGAGCAGGAGTGCCTCTCCTCCTGCTTCATACCGCGTTCCTCCTCCATCATCAGGTAGATCTCGTGTTGCGCAGCGATGTCCTCCCTCCTCGCGTCGATTTCCGGGTGGTCAGCATAGCGGGGAGAGAGATGACAAAGTATATCCTCGGCGGCGTCCAGGTACCAGTGTATGCCGTGGTCATAATCTAGCAGAGAAGCGGAGATGAGCAGCTCATCCACCACTTCCAGCACATCAGTCAGCTTGTGGCTCGGACTCCACACACGGTTCCTCTGCGACGGCATTCTTCACATACACGGTACCCAGACAGGAAAAAGCAAATGTCCAAAAAACTCAAACCCACTGGTGAATAGCGTCTCGGGTTGGCGTCACCGTAACGCTGTTTTGGCAGCAGTGTACTGTCATGCGCTGGCCCTCACGAGCCAGCATAAGACGCACACAGTCACCAGTGAGTTTACAGTGAGTTTTATTACGGTGAGAAAATACAACAACACAAGATGCAGGGGCAATGACACATAAGTCCATACACATCCGGAGGCGTAAGGCTAGACAGCTCTCTTACGGGTCCTTAAGAGGAGATGGTCATACACAGGCAAAGGTTGTTTAATTGGCTACACAGGCTGCTGAAGCAAAGACATACAAAGGTCTACTTTCTCCGGGAGGGGTAAGGCTAATAGCTCACTTACTGGTGCCGGAGAAGTGACGGTCAACCACAAGCAGACAAGGTAGATGATAGTCCAAGTCATCCGTAGCTCAGACGTACAACGACTGACACTGCTGCGTCTTAGCGTCGCCAGTGCTGGGCTTATATGGCGAAACACTAACGACAGTAATGACACTCAGCTGACCGACCGTTGACAGGCGGAAACCCCACCGAGCACCTTCACAATAAGAGCCCGGTGAGGCCAGAATACAGCCCGCAGCTGTCAAGGCCGGCAGCGAGACATAACTTTAACCCGAGCGCGATCAGAACCGGCGCTCGGGTCATAACAGTAATAATGTTTAAAGTGAAGAATCTATCACTGCCCGCAAATTAAGATCAAGAAAGCTAGCTCTGTCCTGGGGCAGCGCCTTGATCCGATGGAGGAGATAGGAGAGAGAAGGACGGTGGCTAAACTGTCATCTCTGCTGGAGTCCGAGTTCCACCCTATGCAGGACATACTGGATGCACTGAGGAGCTCATTTAGCAGCAGACTACATCATCCCAGGTGCACAACCGAGAGGTTTCGTAGGTCCTTCCTACCAATGGCTGTCAGACTGTACAACCTAAGCAGGGCTGCTCGCAGAGATAGCAAAAAGACGTAACAAACTAATAGTTTTTTTGAATGCAAAAGATGCAATAGACTTACACAATGGTCCTCTCCGGCATACAACTAGGAACATACCGGTCGCTATGGAGGGTGAGAATATGTATGGGCACATAATCATACCATGTAGGATAACTAAATAGACGGTTATGCTGTTTCATCCCACCTAGCAACAATGCTCTGCACTGTGTGTGTTTATATATTTACATATTTATTCCATCTAGCTACAATGCTCAGCACTGGGTGTGTTTATATTTATATATCTATATATTTATTCCATCTAGCTACAATGCTCCGCACTGTGTTTTTATATATCTACATATTATTCCATCTAGCTACATTGCTCCGCACTGTGTGTGTTTATATACTTGCATATTTATTCCACCTAGCTGCAATGCTCCGTACTGTGGGTGTTTATATATTTACATATTTATTCCATCTAGCTACAATGCTCTGCACTGTGTGTTCATATATTCATATATTTATTCCATCCAGCTACAATGCTCTGCACTGTGTGTCTGTGTGTGTGTGTGTATATATATATTTTATAGTAATATGTACATATGTATATTAGCTGCTCTTGCTTGCTTGTTTTTTTTTCTTGCCTTCTGATTGTTGCTCTGAGTGTTGCTATCCCTGTGCTGTTGCAATCCTGGAATTTCCCCGTTGTGGGACTAATAAAGGCTTATCTTATCTTATCTTATCTTAAATATCCAAAAGTTGTTCCAAATAAGGGAGAAACAATATCATTTCAGAGGAACATGTATATTTCAAAAACCTTCAGTGAGAACTACCAGGTTCAGGTTCAGGTTCAGGTTACTTTATTTGTACCTGTAGGTAGATTTGTTTTGCAGTCTGGTGACATCCATATTTACAAGCCACTAATTACATTCAACATAGACACAAACACAGGCACACATCTTACAAAATAGGTAAATATAAAATATGTACAATATAATTTTTATAGCTTGTTCAACTCTTTGACAGCAGCAGGGACAAAGCTGTTTTTGTAGCGCTGGGTTTTGCTTTTTGGGACAGCAAACCTCCGTCTGGAGGGAAGAAGCTGAAAGTTGCAGTGCAAAGGGTGGGAGTCATCATTTAAAATCGAGTCGGCCATCCTCTGTACTTGTCTGGTGTACAGGGATGTCAGGCTCAGCTGTGACTCACCAAGCAAACGACTGGACCATCTAACTACCTGATCCAAGGATTTCCTCTGTTTCAGTTTTATCTGACCAAACCATGACAGTAAAGAAAAGGATAAAACAGATTCAATAAAAGCCCGATAAAACATAGTCATTATGGTTCGGTCAATTTGGAAGCGTGCAAGTTTCCTCAAACAATGCAGATTTTGCTGACCCTTTTTGCACACCCTTTCACAGTTCACTTCAAAGTTTAATTTACTATCAATAATCGTCCCAAGATATTTGTACGATTGTACACATTCGGTGGTCTGGCCTTTTAGTATGGTGACTTTGTGCCTGGGAGTTTTCCTCCTAAAGTCAATAATCATATCTTTCGTTTTTGTTGTATTCAGATGCAGGTAGGAATCCTCACACCAGTGAACAAAGTCATCAACTACTGGGCCGTGGCCACTCTCACCATCCTGGAGGAGACTGACAATGACTGAGTCATCAGCATACTTTATAATGTGTCTGTTGTCATGTCTGCTCCGACACATGTTTGTGTACAGGATGAAGAGTAGTGGTGACAACACACACCCCTGAGGAGAGCCAGTAGAAGAACACTTTAGGTCAGACAATGTGCCATTGACCCTTACTCTCTGCGTCCTGTTGGTTAAGAAATCCAGAATCCAACCCACCAGATTATTGCTCAAATCAAATTGTTGCAGGAGCCTTTCAACTAAAATATGAGGTTGGATTGTATTAAAGGCAGAAGAAAAGTCCACAAATAAAAGCCTGGCGTGTGTCCCATTAAAATCCAGATGTTTAAAAAGCATGTTAAACAGAGTGACAGTGGCATCCTCCACTCCTCTGTGAGGCCTATAGGCAAACTGCAGAGGATCCAATGCATGTTCAGTCTGCCTTAGCACCTCACATCTGACCAGTTTTTCAAAAATTTTCATTAAAATTGAAGTAAAAGCAACTGGTCTAAAGTCATTTACCACCAAGCAACACTGTGTTTCAGTGCAAGGAGTCAGATTATGGAACGATTTTGGACCTGAATTAAAATCATGTACAACACTTGGACAATTTAAACAAAAACTAAAGGAAGAAATACTCCAAACATATATATAAGATGACATGTAAAGTCACATAAGGATTCTCATATCCAGTCTGTGTTGTGTTGTTGCTTAGTTTTTTTTGTCACATTTTGTCTTAGCTTTGTTCCAAATTGTAATCGCTCTTGTTTTGTTTTTCTTTTGAATTCTTGGATGGAATATGGGTGGGCAATATAAGCTGCGGCTTCAGCCATCACCCATTTCTGATAACTTATGTTGAACTGTATGATCAGAGGAGTTATTGTTTAATTTGACCTTGTTGGATTTTTTTTCTTTTTTCTCCTTTGTTATATTATTCTGTTTCTTTTTAATCTTTACTTTTAATCTATCCGAAATAAAGATTCATTCATTCATTCAAATATTGCATCTGTAGTACTCTTTCTTGGCATGAAACTGCTGCTGCTCTCTGAGTGTCACCTTTCTTCTTAACCTGGCTTCAAAAACTCTTTCCCATATCTTGAGAGTGTGGCTGATCAATTTTATGCCACTGTAGTTACTATAGCTCTGAGCATCACCCTTGGTCTTGAACATCAGTACCACAACACCTCCATTCCTCAGGCATTCTCTCACTTTCCAAATTACAAAAAATGCCTGCAGGACAAAAACAGAGAGACTTCAGAGAAGATTCATTGAACATTCTGGTTTGAAGTCTCAAACTCACACATACCTATCTCATTGTTTGGATCAAATAGCAACATATTATACCTTTAAGCAATTAGAATGTGTTTAACCCTCAAGCGACCGAGTGGGGTCATTTACGACCCCAGCCATATAATTTAATGTGCTGTCTCTTTATTTTTTATCCAAATTTTCTCTCCTAGCATGAATTTGTCAGTCTACTAATCCTACACACTTTCATAGTTTTTTGCAGGGATCAACCAATTGGTGTGGCGTAGACATCGCAAACTCTTGTGGGGTCATTTATGACCCCGAAGAGAAGCACTGGTTTTTAAACATTGGTTTTATAAATTTTATTCAAATGTTCCACTTCTAATAGTTAGTTAGTTAATCCCTTCACACCTGAAGGTGTATATGGGCGGCGCCTATCTCAGTTTCTCTGACCCTAGGCCACACAGCTACTGTAAGTAGTGAAAGCTACAGCGGGGGGTCAGTCCTCTGGTAGCTCTGTGTGTAATTTTACTTTTCCCATTCCATTATGCGGAGCACCACACTAGAAGGCAGAAAGCACCATTTTTATATGGTCTTTGGTATGACCAGGCCGGGATTTGAACCCCTGCCTGCCGGGTGTGGGGCGGATGCTCTACCAACTGAGCCACCACTCCGGTTTCCACTTCTAATCAGTACTTTATATTGTATTGCAGTGAACCATGGCTAACAGATCTAAGATAGCAAGAATTACATTTGTCTGTTTGTCTGGATTTGTCTGTTTGTCTGTTTGTTTGTCTGTTTGTTAGCAAGATAATTCAAAAAGTTATGGACGGATTTTCATGAAATTTTCACAGATTGTCAGAAATGGGGTATCCTACAGATGATTAGATTTTGGTGGTGATCCGGATCACCGTCCACAAGAAAACCGCCATTACGCAAAATGCCATAATAGGTATCATGATCATCATCGTAACTACAATAATAGGTATCATCATCATCGTGATGATGATATGATGACTATGATGATGATGATGATGTTCCAAGAGTGAACTGACAAGGACTGTCTAAATAAATGTAATGTTGTTCTTACAGTCTGCGTTTTGGTTATTTCTTGCAATAAAAGTATTATTAGCAAACACATTTTACGTTAGATCATTATAAAATGCCTGTCTTAAATACAGGGAGTAGTTTTGGTATGATAAACCTCCAACCAGCCATTTATAATAAGGATCCCTGTACAGAGCACAATGGGGTCATAAATGACCCCACTTGGTCATTTCAGTCCGTAAAATAGCTTGGTCGCTTGAGGGTTAATGAAAGTGACATCTTTTGGAGCCACACACACTTCCACCCACTGCTTATTAGATGGAATGGACATCTGAGGTATTTCCTTTTCTGAGTTTAAAGTTACATTGCTCTTTTATAGACAGTCCAGGACCCAGACTGTCAGTTCACTGCAAATTTAAAGAGAATTATGAATTTACTGATTATGGTATTGAATTTTTTACTCATGATAAGTAACGTGAGCTGCATTCATAGAGGACCATGCACCACATTTTAGCTTTGTCTTGTGAGCCTTTGAATGAAGAGAGATTCTTTTACTTCAGTGGAAACAACCTTCACGTGTGAAACAACACTAAGGCTTCCAGGCTTTTTTTCATTTACAGACAGTATTGCCATTGCAGTATACTCCACTCTGAGTGCTGTCGAGGCAATGTAACAGTACAGCCACTAAATGTATCCCAACAAGACACCTGTAGAGGGCTAAACTGCTGTTGCTGAGCTGCTAATGGGTCGCTTTCACTTCACAGCATGTGTACACGTTACTCATCTGTACCAACAGTGCAGCCAGTGCAGGAATTCTGCAGTTGCTCGAGACCCTGTCAAGGATGTTGACCGTCCAAAGTACTGTTGTGTCCGCAGAGGAGTGGTGAGAGAGTTTAAATCCTAACACAGAAGCTTGCCTTTTTGCTCTGGCATAAAAGAAGACAGACAGTTGCATTATTTCAGCGAAAAGCAACAATGGATGCTGGGGAAAATATGATCCCACCAGTCTGTGAAATTAATGCTGTGTTTGAAGTGAGCACTCACTCTCTACCCCATACTCACTGTAGTGAACCAAAGTGTAGGGGACTATGTAGAGAGCAATAAAATTTGGAGTTTTCGGACACTCTTCGGTAGTGTTGTAGTCAAGACCACACTAACTGAGACCAAGACTTTACCAAGACCAGAGTGAGCCAAGACCAAGACAAGACCAAGACTTTAAGCGTTTGAGACCAAGACCAAGACCAAGGCAGTTCGAGACCGAGTCGAGCCCAAGACCACATACAGTATCTTATATACACTACCGTTCAAAAGTTTGGGGTCACTTAGAAATTTCCTTATTTTTGAAAGAAAAGCACTTTTTTTCAATGAAGATAACTTTAAACTAATCAGAAATACACTCTATACATTGCTAATGTGGTAAATGACTATTCTAGCTGCAAATGTCTGGTTTTTGGTGCAATATCTAGATAGGTGTATAGAGACCCATTTCCAGCAACTATCACTCCAGTGTTCTAATGATACAATGTGTTTGCTCATTGCGTCAGAAGGCTAATGGATGGTTAGAAAACCCTTGTGCAATCATGTTAGGTCTGCAATGCTGTAATTGCTGCAAATGGAGGATTCTTTGACGAAAGCAAAGTTTGAAGAAAAAAATTATTATTTCAAATACAAATCATTATTTCTAACCTTGTCAATGTCTTGACTATATTTTCTATTCATTTTACAACTCATGGTGGTAAATAAGTGTGACTTTTCATGGAAAACACAAAACAATTGTCTGGGTGACCCCAAACTTTTGAACGGTAGTGTATATGTGTGTGTGTGTGTCTGTGTGTGTGTGTGTGTACACACACACACACAATACTGCATCTCAAAGAATTGGAATATCATGATTCATTAATTATTTCAAAAAGCTGTAAGTCATAATTATTTGATTGTGTTTGAGTTTATACAGCACTAATCTATAACACGTTTAAACTACAGTATATTTTGTAGCAGTAATTTGATTCTGCAAAATACCTGAAACTGTCAGATTTATGTAACAGAGTAAAAGTTATAATAATGGCTTCCAACATGCATTGAAATTTGAGTATAAAGGAGTATAAACTGGTAATACACAAGTACAAAAACCCTAAAATTTTAAAGAAGTGACCAACAGTGATCTGTGTGGAGTTTGCATGTTCTCCCCGTGTCTGCGTGGGTTTACTCCGGGATTTCTCCAGTTTCCTCCCACATGCCAAAAAACATGCAAGTTAGGTTAATTGGCATCAAATCTGGGAATTCTAAATTGTCCTTAGGTATGACTGTGAGAGTGAATGGTTGTCTGTCTCTCTGTGTTGGCCCTGCCGATGGACTGGCGATCTGTCCAGGGTGGACCCTGCCTCTCGCCCAAAGATACTGGGATAGGCTCCAGCCCTCCCGTGACCCCAAAAGGATTAAGTGGAAGAAGATGGATGGATGGATGGATGGATGGATGGATGGATGGAGTAGATTTATTTTATTCTCTGCCACTACATGTGATATGGCTTAACCAGCTCATTTGTCTTTAAACACACTGTTTAAAAAAACACAAAGATTTGCCAAAGTAATACTTGATCTGTATTGTATTCAAATCCCAAATAAGGTAAATAATGTCTCTTAAATAAAATAATCAACTATTCAAAATCAAATCACTCAGAATGGACCACTTTTATTCCCAGCTAAATATGGGAACAACCGGAGTGGTGGCTCAGTTGGTAGAGCATCCGCCCCACACCCGGGAGGCAGGGGTTCAAATCCCAGCCGGGTCATACCAAAGACCATATAAAAATGGTACTTTCTGCCTTCTAGCGTGGTGCTCCGCATAATGGAACGGAGAAAGTAAAGTTACGCACAGAGCTACCAGAGGACTGACCCCCCCCCCCCCCCCCCCCCGCTGTAGCTTTCACTACTTACAGTAGCTGTGTGGCCTAGGGTCAGAGAAACGGAGATAGGCGCCGCCCCATACACCAACATGGTGTGAAGGGAATTAACTAACTAAATATGGGAACATGCAGAGCCTTTTTTAAGGTTAATCATGTGAACTTAAATGCAAGTAGCAGTTAGGTATCATTTAAAATGAAGACATATTAAACCAAAATAACCTGCACAGAAAAACCTGCACAGGTTGCAACTAATAGCGGTGACTTTAAATTAAACTCACAAATTACTTTATTGCTACATTTAAGGGGGATATGTGTTTGCAATTATAATAATTGTGTGGACAATAAACCAGTAATGGTCTTGATTTAAAATCCTGAGACCATTTTGTCCGAGACCGAGACAAGGCCGAGTGAAAATGACTCCGAGACCAAGACGAGACCAAGACCTTGAAAAACTAACAAGACCGAGCTCAAGAACTACAACACTACTACTCGCCCTATATTCTTCGTACCATTAATGAAGTCATTATGGTGAAACAGTGAAACTAAATGCATTAAAGTAGGTAAAAAAAAATGAACACTAGTGTTGTAGTGAAAACATGTTAAATCAAATTGATTTTTACCATAATATGAAGAAAAATACTTCAAGTCAGCTCTCCTCTCACTGCTCCTTTAGCGCTCCAGTGCATTAAGACATTTGGGGGGGGTCACTGAAAGACTTTGCTCTGCTCTCATGTATTAGTAGGAGAGGCTGACTCACTGATTGACAGCTAGTTATTAACTCTATGTGTGGAGCCATCACTAAATGAGCCTTTAAGTTTTATTCCATCACCATCCTGTTGTCACTTTAGTTAATGTGAATTTATTTTCCACATTATGACACCTACTACTATTCACTGGCACTCTTTTACCAAATTTACCCTCATACTTATCTTCAGCATTTAATGATTTGGTCAGCCATGTAGGCCTGATCACATGGACATCACTTCTTCTCATTAGGTCCCTTGTGGGTGAATGAGGACTCATTACTTTGCTCAAGTACACCAGCAAATTGCATGTGTGCCATTTCCAGTAATACCTGGGATAATTATCACAAACAAATATGAAAATTAACAATGCACTATAGACTGCAGGAATAAATTCAAAATTAAAACACCAATATGAACTTTTATCAGGTATGAACCCTTTTAGCTTAATAGCTTTGAGAAAGTGGTACTGACTCAACTTTTTCTTCTACACCTTCAATGTGTAATTTGACATCTGAGATATTTCACACACCTGCCGTTTGATATCAATTCGGCACTTTTGGAGATGCTAAATGAGATCATTCTCATCCAAATGGGGTCAGTTGTTTTCATTATGTCAAAGCCTTAGGAAGGCACAGAGGGCAACAGTACATGGTCGTCTTTACTCAAGCAGAAGTACAGATGCTTGTGTAAAAACAATTCTGATGATAGAGTTCTGAGTCATCTTCTTTACTTAAGTAAAAGTATTAAAGAATAGGTTCACAAATGTACTAAAAAATGTAATGGCCCTATGACAGCGGCACAGTCTACAATTAATTGATGTGCATGGTGCATTTATGGGCATTTCCATGTTCATTTCACTATTACAGCAGGGCAAAAAAAAATTGTACTAGGTGCAAAGTGCAAAGAGGCTGTCCTAATGCTCTTAATAATTCAGAGGTGTATTTGGGGCGTAATGTGATATTAACCAATTGCTGTCTTTGCTCTCATTCCCTTTAATAAACACCTGTATTTAATTGGGAGTACAAATCCGTTTTGCACTGATCACAATGCTGCCTTTTTTCACAAGTTCAGAAAGTGAAAATGCGTTTGAGGGCAAGAATCATCTAAGGAGCTTCTTAACCTCCTCCATGGCCCCGCTCACACTGGGAGACTTAATCATAATTACCCAAGAATTTCACCCAAAATTCTCTTTTAAACTGAAAAAGAATGAGCCGTGTCATAATTAAACAATGATGAATGTTTTGTGTGTACCTGTCGGCTCTGTAGTGATCCAGGCTGCACACTGTTGTTTTTCCTTTCTGATTGCTCTCATTCCTCTCAGCTGCTGCATCTCCACACCTGCCACCGCTAACTAAGGCAGCCTTTAAATAGGGTGGATCTTCATTTCAGCACGGACACATTGATTACTGCATGCCATACAGAGCGTTCCTCTCATTGTGTGCAGCTCATCTCTGTTCGCCTACAACCCTTTCCTCCTACATAGGATTTTTTAAGTATTCTAACCCCTCTGCATTTTTCTGCTCCATCATTTCTTCTGTTTCCTAGGACTTACCTGTGTACAGCTGGACCACTTTCCTGGCGGACCAGCACCAACTCCTCCAGGCGGAGGGATCATCTTCAACCCACGCAGCCCCTGGAAGTGAAATTATTACTCTGAACTGTTCCCCTTCTTTTCCTTGGCCGAGGCCTCCCCTTG
Source organism: Pholidichthys leucotaenia (assembly GCA_020510985.1). NCBI lineage: Eukaryota > Metazoa > Chordata > Actinopteri > Cichliformes > Pholidichthyidae > Pholidichthys > Pholidichthys leucotaenia. The sequence goes on along the minus strand of CM035840.1, from coordinate 324,477,155 downwards.
CACCTTCCACTGTAAATACATATACAATAAGTGCACACCTACCTCGCTGGAAAACAACAGATGGGAGGGAAGTTGAGGATTCACCGGCAGTCCCTACAGCCATCTGCTCTTCTACCTGTAAGGTCACAACCAATATTATCAGTTATCAATCAGTGCACTCATCACTCTCCCTTTCTCTCCCTACAGGGTTGTCAGATTCTCCTCTCACTACGCTTGCCTGCGTTGAGAATAAAACCATTGTGAACTTTCTAACTGTGTCAGTTTGTCTGCTTCTGGCTCTTAACACTGAAACCATGTCAGGCTCTTCTTCCCCAATGACAGTTCTTGTCATGAACCTGGGTTTGGTGGTTTCAAACCCAGTTCTGACTTATGGTTATTTTGCCCTATTTTCCACCAGGCACTTCAGGGAACTATTGGGCCTTCACTCCTTGACAGCTCGGGCACGCCCCCTCCTCCTGTCAAGTGCCATCAGCTGTGCATTGTTATCGGGTGTTCGCACACATACACACACTCACTCCATTTATTCCCATTCACACGCTCAGACACTCACTCACGCACACCGGGGTTTAATTATGTTCAGGCCACATTTCCTCACACCGGCAATCTCTTGTTAGTTTCTTTATTACAAATACACTGCATTTGTGGGAAGAGATTGTCGGGGCATTCACCTCCATATGTGGCAGCGTGTTTCTCCATGTATGCGCCTTCACTACCTTTGAATTGTTCAGCCTGTCATTTCAAGTTCGGTTTATCCCTTGATGTTCGCGGCTGACCCTGCTCACTCCCTCATCCTCCAGACTGCACGGATAGCCCCGGATCGCTCCAGTTCAGTAAGTTTCATGTTGCCTTTCTCCCTGTGCCAACAGCAGTCCTGTGGCACTAGGCAATTCCTCCACCAGGCTGTAGAGCATCTGGGTGGCATTCCTACATGTCTGGTGGCCTAATCTCATCTTAACAACCCTCTGTATTTGTGTGGTCTCTGGACTTGTTATTTTATTGTAGTTCATGTTAATAAATGGCATGTTCTACTCTCGCATTTGGGTTTTTCATTCCCTCCCTCGTGCGCCGCGAAATGGCGCACGGGGAATTATGACAGTTCTTTTCCCAGTATCAAACTGGTCCAGCTGTGGTCCAGTAGTTAAATAAAAAAGAGGAGAGATGCTGAATCGTAAACCTACGCACCATTTTCTTCTGTGAAAAGCTCTACTGTCTCTTGGCGCCACGAGACTGCTTTTGTTGTGATGTGGCGCATTATAAATAAAGCTGAATTGAATTGAATTTACTGTGTCTTCAAATAGTTCATGTTTAGCTGTCCTCATTTAACAAAAACAAGGCCTGAGTGTGTGTTTTTCATTACTCGGGACGTGCATGCACGAACAGACACAAGATATGACAGACACGATACATTAGTATGTGGACAGAATACTTTGTCACAGAAGAATTGTTTTCCATTTAAAATCTTCAGATTTTAACGCCGCTGCAATGTCTACTAGTAAAGAAAAGACCTGCAGCGGGTGATGAGAGCACTACCCCTCGGCAGTGACATTTACACCGGCAGACTCCAGAAGAAAGCTGGTAGTATAATCAGAGACCCCTCACATCCTGGACCCTCCCTTTTCTCCCCCCTCCCTCTGGTAGAAGATACAGGATGATCTGGAGAAAGACAGACTCAAGAACGGCTTCTATCCACAAGCTGTTAAATGCATCCATCACCTCTCTACCCCCAGTCCCCCTACTAGCTGAACAACAATCCACCCCCAGTCTAACGGGCAATGCAATATTCATTGACTCATGCACCTTGTTTTTAATCTTTGTGTGTTCTTGTATTGTGTCATACTTGTTTTACCTTCAGTAATGTTTGTATATAGTTTATATTCTGCACCTTAAGAATCTGCTGCTAAACACAACAGAGCTGCTAAACAGATTTTTGTTGTTCATGTAACAATGGCAATAAAGGTCTATTCTATTCTAATCAGATGGCATGACGCAAAGCATAAAAACGGACAATGCGCTGACAGAAACTAACAAAAGCAATGGTGCAAGGCAGGAAGTGTGGCACAAAAGCCCACTATTGACTGTCATAATAGGGCCCTTAAAGGTAAAACGTATCTCTTTGAAGGGCATTTTCAACAAGCTCACTGAACCTTGTGCCATTAATACAATGGGCAGACTATTGCTCCAACATGCAAATCAGTTTTAAATGTCAGCATCATTATCTTGCAAACTTTTTATCAATACAAGTACACACCCATCCATCCATCCAAAAAATGAATGGGACTTTTTTTCAGATCTGGGTGTTGTGTGGTGTGTGTGCGTTGCCGTACCTGCCCTGTGTGTGACGTCAGGCGGGCTACCGCACTCTGTATATAGTCCTGTGTTCCTCAATAAAGAGAGAGTTTGCTGCATGGCATAAGTCCGACTCCGACTCTGATTCCAGACATAACATTTTGGCAATGAGAGAAAACTATGGAGGCGTATGGGCTACCTCCATCCTTATTAAGGTTTCTGGAGTACCCGGGAGAGCCAGCGATCCTGTGGCCGAAATGGGTGGCCATGTTCGAGGGCTACATTGCGGCGTTGGGCCTAAGTAGACTCGACAGAGTACAAAGACGAGCACTTCTAGCCCATCATCCCGGCGTGGAAGGTCGAAGAATTCTCTGCTCGTTGGGAGAGACAGGGTCTTATGTGGATGCTTGTCGGGCAGCTGGCTGAATATTTCGCCGAATATACGAGGATCACACAGCTGTGGGTAGAAGAGCTGTTGACGCCAAAAGAAGCTAAGCTAGCTAGCTCGGAGAAGCTAGCAGCTCAGTCAGTGACTATGGGGAAGTTAGTCACCAAGCTTGGTGTGCGCCAAAACCAAGCTACCAGCTAGGCTGCAAGGTAGAACCGGGGCCACGAGTGGGGGAGCCCCCGGTCACCGAAGACGGCAAGGCAGCTGAAGAGCTCAGCACAGTGTGTGACCGTAGCGCTGGTGTTGTTGACAACGCAGTGAGCAGCGACAGCAGTCTTCCCCGCAGCCGGAGTCCGGGCAGCAGGAGAGCGGGAGCAAGCAGGCTGGAAGCCCCAGGAAGCAGCAGAGACAGCCGGGCATAGAGGCAGCGCAGTGGAGTGCTTTGGACAAGGGTGCTGGGCGCAGCGGCGAAGTGCCTGGGTCAGTGGGTGACGCCAACGAGAGCAATGCTGGGAGCCCCGGGAGAGAGTAGTGACAGCTGGGCGCAGAGGCAGCACAGCGGAGCACCTTGGACGGGGGTGTTGGGAACAGCGGTGAGGTGCTTGGATCAAGGAGCAGTGCCGATGAGCGAGTTTTGGTTTTCCTCAGAGTACAGCCACAGGGGGCCGGAGTGTTTGGGGTTACAATGGCGACAGCTACAACAGTGTTGAAGGCGGTCAGGAGCGGACTGACAGGCACAGAGGGACTGCTTGCCAAGCAGCAGCACTGCGGGTCCAGACGAGAGAAGCGATCAAGGCTGAGGAAAAGGGACATTCTCGCCAGGGAGGTCGGTTTCGATCCTGTGGGGAGGTGGTGGCCAGGGGCCTGCATGCCATGGGGCTGCCCTGGGCCACCGAGCCGTCTTTATCTTTGGCTGCCCATAGACCACATGGACCACACTGTTGTGTGGTGTGTGAGTGTTGCCGTACCCGCCCTGTGTGTGACGTCAGGTGGGCTACGGCACTCTGTATATAGTTCTGTGTTCTTCAATAAAGAGAGAGTTCGCTGCATGGCATAAGTTCAACTCCGACTCTGATTCCAGACATAACACTGGGATCTCTCGGAATCCTGGCTGAAATTCATACCATTACATTGCTACATCTAGTGTATGATGTCCACCGATCCCTACACCAAGGAGTCCTCCTTTCTAGGTGTTATTGTACCATCATTTAGGTTAAACTCTTGTCTGGAAATGCACTGATGCTTGCTGATATAAAAGTTTTTTGTTTTTTTTAATCCATTAAATGCATTTAAACTAAAGGAACAAGAGCCTTTTGAAAAATGTAAGAGGTAGCCGGTATCATGAAACATGTGTATAAGTGATACGCTATGTTCGTTAAGTAATTTGGGTGTGTATCATATCACATTTTTCTAAACTTTTTGGCATGCACTTTCATGCGTGGTCTAGCAGTATGAAAGGGGAACTGCTGTTAGGTGTGGGAAAATAGGTGACATCTGGCAGGGGTGAAAACAAATACATGACTCAAGCTGTGGATGATTTGAAGGTCCCCCCCCCTCCCCACGCCCCAAGAAAAAGCTTTTCTGTACAGTTCAAGATTAGTAAATAATCTGATTCCTGACATGTTTCAGGACCCAGGAGACAGACACTGACACGGGCAGATACAAACAATTATTCTTTATTAAGAGTGAGAGAGTGTAGTGCGTGTGTGAGTGCAGATATGGCAGTCTGGTCACCGGAGCCGAGCAATTCAGATGATGACCTGGCAACCCTGGAACACACAAGCAGAGACAGTTAAGGCTGTTCAGCGATAATAGACAATTGCAGGAGTGAAGCTTACTTGAGGGAACCACAGGTTGTATCTTGCTGACTCCAAGTGTCCGTGTGATGTGGTGGTGCTTGTGCTCGTGGCTGTGGTGGTGGTAGCTCCTGTAGCCGTGGTGACGGTTTTGGCGAAGGTGATAATTGTACCTGCAGCTGTGACGGTGATTGCTCCCGTAGCCGTGGAGGTGATAGTGTTCGTAGCCGTGGTGATGATGGCTCCTGTAGCTGTAAAGGTAACAGTACCTGCAGCTGTGGTGATGGTTGTTCCCATAGCTGTGGTGGTAAGGAGGAGCTCCGAGAAGGAGAGGGAGATTCCCCGTTGGTTGGGGAAGCTGGTCCGCCGCCTGGGAGGTCCACCTGTGCACAGGGGTTAAGATTTGGTGTAGAATAGCAAAGGGTATTCTTATGTGGCTGGTCTTGTCGTGACATTCTTGGCTTGGCTGTAGAACAAAGCTCTGGCTCATACTCAGACGAGGAAGACAGTCGACTCCGTGCCGGGCTGTCAGCGACGCTGGCTTTCAACAGCCACTGATTGGCACCTGCTGGTCTGTGCGCAGCTGGAGCTGATGAGACAGATGACGGCCCAGCGGCCGTCATGACAGTACTCCCCCCTCTAGCAGTGCCTCCAGGCACCTGCCCAATTCTACCTGGATTCGCCCGATGGAAGTCGCGGATCAACTGCTTAGCCAAGATCAACGCTGGGCAAATCCAAGAACGATCCTCCAGTCCAAAGCCCTCCCAGTCCACCAAATACTGAAGACCACGACCCCGCCTGCGAACGTCCAGAATGGCAGTCACCCCCCAGGCTGGATGGCCATCGATCATCCTCGGGGGGGCAGGCGCCGCAGGGGGCAGGCACAGAGGGTCCAAGATGTACGGTTTAACCTGGGAGACATGAAAGGTGGGGCAGATGCGCATGGAAGGGGGGAGAGACAAGCGCACAGACACAGGATTGACAATACGAGAAATGGTGTAAGGACCAATGAAGTGCTTAGTGAGCTTTCGCTTCTCGGCCGGTACACCAATATTCCGGGTGGATAACCAAACCTTCTGACCCACCTTGTAGTCCGGGGCGGGTCTCCCGTGACGGTTGGCCACCTGGATGTTGCGTTCAGTGGTCTTCAAAAGGGCCCTGCGGGCGATGGACCATACCCGCCGACAGCGCCTAATATGGGCCTAAACAGACGGGACCGCTACCTCCTTCTCCTCCTCCAGGAACAGTGGTGGATCGAACCCAAATGAAGCCTTGAAGGGAGAGAAGCCCGTGGCCGTAGAGATCGTGGTGTTATGGGCGTACTCTATCCAAGGAAGGTGCTTGCTCCAAGAGGACGAACAGGAGGAGATGACACAGTGCAGCGCAGCCTCAAGCTCCTGGTTAGCCCGTTCACACTGGCCATTACTTTGTGGATGATACCCAGAAGAGAGGCTAGCTGCGGCTCCCAGCGCCGAGCAGAACGCCTTCCAGACCTGAGAGACGAACTGTGGTCCCCGATCCGACACTATGTCAGCGGGGATACCGTGGAGGCGGACCACATGCTGAACAAGGAGGTCCACCGTTTCCTGGGCTGAAGGCAAACCCCGAAGGGGCACAAAATGGGCCGCCTTTGAAAAACGGTCCACAATAGTCAAAACAGTGGTGAAATTATCTGAGGGGGGCAAACCAGTCACAAAATCCATGGCCACATGAGACCAAGGGCGGGAGGGAACAGGCAGGGGATGCAACAGACCCGCTGGGGGAGATGATGTTATCTTCCCTGTGGCGCATTGAGCGCAAGCCCGGATGTAACTCACCACGTCCTTCCGCAGCCCCGGCCACCAGAAGGTCCTCTGGAGCAGGTCCACAGTCCGACCTACTCCCAGATGACAGGCCAGCTTGGAGGCGTGACCCCACTCAATCACCTGACCCCGAATAGAGCGTGGAACCCCCCCCCCCCCGGATCTGGCTCCTTCTTCAACGCTCTCCGGACTTTGGTACAGATACCCCAGGACAGAGCACCCACAACACAGGAGGGTGGTAGGATGGGTGCATCCTGATCCTCGGTAGATGGTGCATCGAACTGCCGTGAGAGGGCATCCGGTTTACCGTTCTTGCTTCCCGGCCGATAGGTGATGGAGAAGTTGAAGCGGCCGAAGAAGAGGGACCAACGAGCCTGACGTGCGTTCAGCCACTTCGCCGTCCTGAGGTACTCCAGGTTGCGGTGGTCAGTCCAAACAACGAACGGCTCTGTGGCCCCCTCCAGCCAGTGTCTCCGTTCCTCCAGGGCGAGTTTCACCACTAACAGTTCCCTGTCTCCAATGCTGTAGTTCCTTTCCGCCGGTGACAGGCGATGGGAGAAGTAGGCACATGGTCGGATCTTGCCGTCCTCAGGAAAACGCTGGGAGAGTACCGCTCCCACCCCCGAATCCGAGGCGTCCACTTCCACCAAGCACTGAAGATTCGGGTCCACCTGAGTGAGAACACAGGCCGAAGCAAACTCTTCCTTTAATTTTTTAAACGTTCTGGCTGCCTCCTCACTCCAGCAAAACGGGGTCTTAGGGGAGGTGAGCGCAGTCAGAGGACGAGCTATATTCCCAAAATTGGGCACAAACCGACGATAAAAGTTGGCAAAGCCCAGGAACCCCTGGAGCTGCTTTCTAGAGGTCGGAGCGGGCCAATCCACTACCGCCTTAATCTTGGCCGGGTCGGGGAGCACCTGGTTCCGGGCGATGATGAACCCAAGGAAGGAGGTCTGGTTTGTGTGAAACTCGCATTTCTCTGCTTTGACGAATAATTGATTCTCCAGGAGGCACTGTAACACTCTGCGAATGTGTACCTGGTGCTCCTCCAATGTGCGGGAGAAGATCAGTATGTCATCAAGATACACGAACACAAAGGAGTTAAGGAAGTCCCGCAGCACATCATTTATTAGTCGCTGGAAGACGGCCGGAGCGTTGGTCAACCCAAACGGCATTACCAGATACTCGAAATGGCCACTTGGGGTCCTGAAAGCCGTCTTCCACTCGTCACCCTCTCTGATGTGCACCAGGTGATAGGCATTCCGGAGATCCAGCTTAGTAAACCAGGTCGCCCCCTGGAGGGAGTCAAAAGCGGTGTTCATCAATGGCAGAGTGTATTTGTCTTTAATCGTGATTTTGTTTAGCCCCCGGAAGTCGATGCAAGGGCGTAGTGAACCGTCCTTCTTCCCAACAAAGAAGAAACCGTCCCCCACGGCCGAGGACGACGGACGGATGATACCTGAGGCCAGGGATTCTTTAATGTAGGTGTCCATGGCCTCGCGCTCCGGGGCTGACAGGCTGTACAGGCGGCTTGCAGGAAGGGGGGCCCCAGCCTTCAGATTAATAGCACAGTCGTACGGCCGATGGGGGGGGGGGGGGTAGAGACAACGCCCGTGACTTGATAAACACTAACCCCAGGACATGGTAAACCTCTGGCACCTTGGACAGCTCCTGAGGTGACGTCGAAGGAGGAGGCACCTTGACAGATGGGGCACATGCCGCAGATTGAAGACAGGCACTTAAACAGAAAGTACTCCATGCTGTAATACTCCCTCCCTGCCAGTCGATGGTGGGGTTATGAAGCCGAAGCCAGGGATAACCCAGGATGACAGGCGAAGAAGAGACAGGCAGGATCAAAAACCTAATCTCCTCCCTGTGATTACCTGAGACGATCACGGACACTGGGGCTGTCTGATAGGCTACGGTGGTCAGTGACGCCTTGGACAAAGTGATGAGCTTGACAGGTGGATCCAGAGGCTGACAACTGAGGCCCATCTGGGTTGCCAGGTCTCTGGAAACAAAGTTTTGCTCAGCTCCTGAGTCTACTAGGGCTAGCGTGGAATGTTCTGTGTGTTTGTGGATAAGTCTAATGGGTATACAGAAACTCGTGAGGGGTTTTTCTAGGTCCGTGTCCGTGAATCCCCCTACTGCGATCCACGGACCTTCCCTTTTAACCGACTAGGGCATTCGAAAACCCCATGTGACTCCTTCCCACAGTAAAAACAAAGGCCTAGATCCCTGCGCCGCTGTCTCTCAGCCGCTGACACTTTAGATTGGCCTATTACCATTGCCTCTTGATCTGGAAGCTCCTCTGACGCCGGAAGAGCGAGCAGGGGAGAGCTAGTGGAACGAGGGCGGGGCTTAACAGGACGGACAGTAGACCGTCGTTCAGCCGCTCGTTCCCTTAACTTACTGTCTAAGCTTATGGCAAGGGCAATTAGCTCTCCTAAATTGTCCGGTTTGTCCCGTGCCGCTAACTCGTCCTTTAGCTCCACGTTGAGACTGCGGAGGAAAATACCGCAAAGTGCCGGTTCCCCCCACCCAATCTCGGCAGCAAGGACCCGGAAATCAATTGCATAGTCAGCAGCTGATCTAGTGCCCTGCTGCAGGCTCAACAGCCGTTCAGTCAACACCGCACCCATATCTGAGTGATCAAACACGGACATAAACTCCGCCACGAACTGCTGGTAAGTCAACATAGGATAACCTGGTTTCGCCATCACTGTGTATGCCCAGTCTAAGGCTCTACCCCCCAACAGGTTGATGATATATCCTATTTTGCTTGAATCTATGGCGAAGTCTACCGGGACCCAGAGAAAAACTGACTCACATTGTAAAATAAATCCGCGAGCCTCTCCGAGTTTACCACTAAAACGGGCAGGAGTTGGCACAGGGGTGAGGCGAGATGTAGATATGGTGTTAGCTTGACTTGGCGCTAAACCCGCAGGGGTTGAAACGCTAGCGACCGGGGGAAACGCCTGGTGTCCCTCCAGGCGATCCAGCCGACCGTTAATTTGAGTGAGTTGATTAAGAATAACTGTCTGCTGATGTGAAAGCATATCTACCTGGGCGCTAAGGGTGTTAAATCTGTGCGACAGTGTGCTGTCCGCTGGGTCTACGTGACGGAGTCGTACTGACATGTTTCAGGACCCAGGAGACAGACGCTGACACGGGCAGATACAAACAATTATTCTTTATTAAGAGTGAGAGAGTGTAGTGCGTGTGTGAGTGCAGATATGGCAGTCTGGTCACCGGAGCTGAGCAATTCAGATGATGACCTGGCAACCCTGGAACACACAAGCAGAGACTGTTAAGGCTGTTCAGCGATAATAGACAATTGCAGGAGTGAAGCTTACTTGAGGGAACTACAGGTTGTATTCTGCTGACTCCAAGTGTCCGTGTGATGTGGTGGTGCTTGTGCTCGTGGCTGTGGTGGTGGTTGCTCCCGTAGCCGTGGTGACGGTTTTGGCGAAGGTGATAATTGTACCTGCAGCTGTGATGGTGATTGCTCCCGTAGCCGTGGAGGTGATAGTGTTCGTAGCCGTGGTGATGATGGCTCCTGTAGCTGTAAAGGTAACAGTACCTGCAGCTGTGGTGATGGTTGTTCCCGTAGCTGTGGTGGTAAGGAGGAGCTCTGAGAAGGAGAGGGAGATTCCCCGTTGGTCGGGGAAGCTGGTCCGCCGCCTGGGAGGTCCACCTGTGCACAGGGGTTAAGATTTGGCGTAGAATAGCAAAGGGTATTCTTACGTGGCTTGGCCTTGTCGTGACATTCTTGGCTTGGCTGTAGAACGAAGCTCTGGCTCATACTCAGACGAGGAAGACAGTCGACTCCGTGCTGGGCTGTCAGCGACGCTGGTTTTTAACAGCCACTGATTGGCACCTGCTGGTCTGTGTGCAGCTGGAGCTGATGAGACAGATGACAGCCCAGCGGCCGTCATGACAATTCCACATTTTTATGAGCATTTTACAGTACATTTTTTCAACTTTTTACATCTTGTTAATTCTTGTTTAGCTTTGTTTTATACATTTCAAGCATGATTTGTTTCCACATTTTATTATTTTATAAAAAAAAGTTATCTTTTTATGTATATACTTTAAAGTTTTAGTATCTTTAAAAATCATATTGTTTATATTTTCATTTTTTAAAATTTATGTATATATTTTAAACTTTCAGTATCTTTTTTAATTGCTGCTACATTTTCTGTATGTCCCATTTGTGACAACATGGATAACTATATTTTCTATAATTTAAAAACTGTGAATTATTGGAGAGGAGAGTCCGGCCGTTGGTCGAACCTCGGATTCAGGAGGAGCAATGTGGTTTTCGTCCTGGCCGTGGCACATCGGACCAGCTCTTTACCCTCTCGAGAATTCTTGAGGGTTCGTGGGAGTTTGCCCAACCAGTTTACATGTGTTTTGTGGACTTGGAGAAGGCATTTGACCGCGTCCCTCGTGGATTTTTGTGGGGGGTGCTTCGGGAGTATGGGGTATCGGGCTTGTTGTTACGAGCTATTCGGTCTCTGTACGACCGTTGTGAGAGTTTAGTTCGCATTGCCAACACTCGGTCGGAGTCATTCCCAGTGAGAGTTGGACTCCGCCAGGGCTGCCCTTTGTCACCGGTCCTGTTCATAATTTTTATGGACAGGATTTCTAGGCGCAGCCAGGGAATGGAGGGTGTCATGCTTGGTGACCACAGGATCTCATCTCTGTTGTTTGCAGATGATGTTGTCCTGTTGGCTTCATCCAGCAATGACCTACAGCTCTTGCTGGGACGGTTTGCCGCTGAGTGTGAAGCGGCTGGGATGAGAATCAGCACCTCCAAGTCCGAGTCCATGGTCCTCAGCCGGAAAAAGGTGGATTGTCCTCTCCGGGTTGGGGACAGGCTCCTGCCCCAAGTGGAGGAGTTTAAGTATCTTGGGGTCTTGTTCACGAGTGAGGGGAAAATGGAGCGAGAGATCGACAGACGGATTGGAGCAGCATCTGCAGTGATGCGGACGTTGTACCGGTCTGTTGTGGTGAAGAGGGAGCTTAGTTCTAAGGCAAAGCTGTCGATTTACCAGTCAATCTACGTTCCTACTCTCACCTATGGTCACGAGCTTTGGGTCATGACCGAAAGAACGAGATCGCGGATACAAGCGGCTGAAATGAGCTTTCTCCGTAGGATTGCTGGACTCACCCTCAGAGATAGGGTGAGGAGCTCAGTCATCCGGGAGAGGCTCAGAGTAGAACCGCTGCTCCTCCACATTGAAAGGAGTCAGTTGAGGTGGTATGGGCATCTGATTAGGATGCCTCCTGGACGCCTCCCACTTGAGGTGTTTCAGGCACGTCCCACTGGGAGGAGACCCCGGGGCAGACCCAGGACTCGGTGGAGAGACTATGTCTCCCAGCTAGTCTGGGAACGCCTTGGTATCCCCTCTGAAGAGCTGGAGCAGGTGGCTGGGGAGAGGGAAGTCTGGGCTTCTCTGCTTGAACTGCTGCCTCCGCGACCCGGACCTCCGGAAAAGCGGTAGACGATGGATGGATGGATGGATGGTGAATTATTTGCATTTCTAAATTTTTATATTCTATATTTGTTATACTATTGTATATATTTTCAACTTTCTGTTTTGACATTATTTACCATTATGGTATATAATTTCCAATTTTCTGTATAAAGAACACAGTAAAAATAGAACTGCATTATTATGTCAGCTGAAGCCATTTCAAATATTATTTTAGTCTGGTTTGGGGGAGCGTAAGGGGAAAAGCCCGGGGAAAAGGGAACCAGGGGAAAAGGGTATATTTCTCTCATTTCTGATATCAGAATTGAGAGCACTTATATAAATGCTACAATTTTATGATAAAAAAAGTTGCAAATTTACAAGAAAAAAAATTGCATTTCTGCTTAGCATTGGTGCTTCAAATGCATTTTATTCAGTTAGGTATTGTATAGAAATATATACCATATAGAAAGATTTATGAAAATATTAGGGAGAGAATCCTTTCTTTCATCCAAGATTGGGGACATGTCCCCGTCCCCTCTTGATTTACGTCTAAGTCTGTACTCCTCCATACTTTGACATGCAAGTGATTAGAATTCAATTCTTTTAAGCTTTCAACACATTTTGTAATCTTTTTTTGAGTGTCCTTGCACAAATTTAATAATTGTTGGCATGAGAAATACAGCATGTCATTTTGACAGAGGGGATGCATTTGTCTTTGGCTTCCCTGCGTGATTGCTTCAAAAGGCAGGATGTTTCTAAACCATACATAAGTTAAAACTGTTTTTCTTCAGTTTCTTTCTCTTACATTCTGAGTGAGGTGCTCTCCTGTTACAGCTGGGAAGATGCTGGGCTGCCTTTTGTGAAACTGTAAGGTGGAGTTGCAGTTAACATAATTTAATGTCACAAAGAAGAACACCCTTGCAGGAATAACTTCCAAAGGTAGTATTTATAAAGACAGCAGAAGTGTGTTGCCCTCTATAGTCCATGTAAGACATACAGTAATTCTCGCTGGTTTGATGAACATCCCAAAGCTGTGAGAATGCTTGTCAAAAGCAGATGAATAATAAGCTTTCTGTACTGTACCTGTAATTTTGGGGAAAAACTGTCACTGGTTCTCTTGTAAATGTGCTTTCCATGCTTTCTTCAAAAAGCCGATATTCACAGGTGGAGTAAACATCTGCCATTCCGTATAGAATCTCTAAGGAAAGGGTTGATGGCTCGGAGGGTTTCATTTCCACTCTAAATTACATTGAACAATCATGTTTGTGAATGCTTTAGCAGCACGCTGGTAAATTGTCAGTGTGCATATTTTGTGCAGGGCATTTGATTGACGCCTGCTATTTTTGCTTTTTGTCTTCTATCTGCATCTGAAAATGAAAACCTTCAAACAGAAAGAGAATTCTTGGGCTGAATGGAAGTAAGGGAGATGTGTTCAATACACAAAAGTAAAGGTGGATATTTGTCCTATGCTGACAATGGACGAGCAGTCTCTGCCTCTCATCCTGGAACAGACTTCAGTCCCATATCTCCTTGATATGCATAAGTGGCAAAGATGATGCAGAGATGATTACAAAGCTCACGCAAAAGATGCAACTTTTTTGCCAGGTGATGCAAAGAAATTGCCCAGCCTTTATGAGAACACTACAAAACTAAAGAAAAAGTCTGTAGTGTGTACACTGTACACTGATGTAGATCTTTTTTTTTAAGTAGCATACATCACTTCTTGTTTCTCCTTTCCAAAAATGCTGAAGTCCTTACACTGGTGGGCAGTGTTTCCACATCAGTCATTACCAAAAAACGGAGTCAGAAAATTACCTGATGGCACAGATTTGCTTTTTTAAATACTTATTTGATACATATATATATATTTTTTTTAACTCTGAGTGAAGTTTATATACAGTATATATAATCTGTTGATAGATCAGTTTTGACATAAACAAACTGGTAAAATTTACAAACATGATTTTGCCATAAATTCAGTTTAAAATATGTTCATTTCAAAACTTTGATTTGAATAAGCACGTTTGTTTCTTTGCACTGCATTTTAATAATAGTATTATTATTGTTGTTGAATGTTTAAAACTTTGAAAGGTTATTCAAGTGTATGACTGGATTTCATGCAAATATAATAAAAGATGGAAGTGAAATTGTAGCAGACACATTAAGAGTTAAATGTAATGTGCTGTGGATTCCATTAGCTTTTCTAGTGACATTAAGTCTGACCCTGTAAAACAAAAAGGCTCGCAAAAACCCTGTGACTAAAAGCTCTTTCTTTTAATAAAAACAAGGATGTGGTACAAAGCACAGTGGATTCAAACAGAGGCAAAATGGACTTCTGTTATCATCACCATTTTCTTTGCCATAAGAGACAGACAGTGATGAGGAATCTATTCCCTTACAGTTGCTTTAGGAGCTGAGCAACTTTTTTTTTTGCCTTTGACAGCTGAAAAATTACTCACAGGCTCTTTTATTGGCATTATAGTATATGCAAAGAAACTATGTCTACCAGACTATAGCTGCCTAAAGATTTGAACAATGTATATATTGTAATTTTTAAGCTTATTAAGATAAGATGCCATATCTTTCCTAATACATGAATATAGTAAAGAAACACTGGGCATGTGAGGTCGTGTTGTCATGACTACATTTATGCTGTTAGCACCAACTGTGGTAGTTAGCAAACATGCTACTCACCCTCAAAGGTGTTTTCTGCAGCTCTAGACACATCAGTAACCGTGCTTTCAGTTGAAACAGCGGAAGACTCCATCATATTAGTCAGTAAACTAGTTTAGTGAGGCTAGAATTCTATCCAGGTCTTCATTAAAAAGGATGTTTGTCCTTCTCATCAGCTGCGGTGATTTTCAGTTTTTTTCATAAGCTCCATTGCATCCTCTCTGAAAATACCTGGTAAGTTTCTGCATTTTCATTTTTTTTCATCTGACATCATCACCCCTTCTTCTTCTTCTCCTTCTTCTTTCAAGTGCTCTGGATCATCTGCCGCCGTCTCGCCCTACTCTTTGCATCTTCCTCTGTAACAACCCTCTCCATGTCCTCCTTCACTACATCCTTGAATCTTTGAGATTTTCCTCTCTTCCTCCTGCCTTGCAGCTCCATCTTCAACATCCTCTGTCCAACCACCAGAATTCTTCCTAGAGCTGGCCGGCTATCTAAACTGAGCAATCAGAGGAGAAGGGCTTTAGTCAGGGAGGTGACCAAGAACCCGATGATCACTCTGTCAGAGCACCAGCATTCCTCTGTGGAGAGAGGAGAACCTTCCAGAAGGACAACCTTCTCTGCAGCAATCCACCAATCAGGCCTGTATGGTAGAGTAGCCAAACAGAAGCCACTCCTTAGTAAAAGGCACATGGCAGCCCACCTGGAGTTTGCCAAAAGGTGCCTGAAGGGACTCTCGGACCATGAGAAATAAAATTCTCTGGTCTGATGAGACAAAGATTGAAGTGTTTGGCGTGAATACCGGCATCATGTTTGGAGGAAACCAGGCATTGCTCATCACCAGGCCAATACCATCCTTACAGTGAAGCAAGGTGGTGGCAGCATCATGCTGTGGGGATGTTTTTTCAGTGGCAGGTTCTGGGAGACTAGTCAGGATAGAGGAAAAGATGAATGCAGCAATGTACAGAGACATCCTGGATGAAAACCTGCTCCAGAGCGCTCTTGACCTCAGACTGGGGCGACGGTTCATCTTTCAACAGAACAACGACCCTAAGCACACAGCCAAGATATCAAAGGAGTGGCTTCAGGACAACTATGTGAATGTCCTTGAGTGGCCCAGCCAGAGCCCAAACTTGAATCCCATTGAACATCTCTGAAGAGATCTGAAAATGGCTGTGCCCCGACACTTCCCATCCAGCCTTATGGAGCTTGAGAGGTGCTGCAAAGAGGAATGGGTGAAACTGCCCAAAGATAGGTGTGCCAAGCTTGTGGCATCATATCCAAAAAGACTTGAGGCTGTAATTGCTGCCAAAGGTCCAACAACAAAGTATTGAGCAAAGGCTGTGAATACTTATGTACATGTGATTTCTTAGTTTTGTTTTGTTTGTTTTTTTAATAAATTTGCAAAAATCTCAAAAAAAAAACTTTTTTCATGTTGTCATTATGGGGTGTTGTGTGTAGAATTTTGAGGGAAAAAATGAATTTAATCCATTTTGGAATAAGGCTGTAGCATAACAAAATGTGGAAAAAGTGAAGTGCGGTGAATACTTTCTGGATGCGTTGTATTCACTATCCCTTCTCTGCAGACGTCCAGACCATCTCAGCCAAACTTGCCTCTCTTACTTTGTCTCTGGACTGCTTAACCTGAGCTGTTCCTCTGATATACTCATATCTAATCCAGTTACTTCCAGTCAGGATCATACCATCTTCAACTCTATCCCCTCTAGCTCCACCTCCTGTGTTTTTGTCAGTGCCACTGTCTTCAAACCATATATTATAGCGGGTCTCACTGTCGTATGCAGGTGAGCGCTCACCCCTCCCATCCTGTTAAACTTTCCCGAGCTCCGCAGGCAATAAGCTCATCTGCAGGATTGGACACACCTGTCGCCTCTTCCTTGCCAGCGCTTATAAGGACCATCAAGTGAAAGCTTCAGCGCTGGCTCACTGGGTAAACTGCCTGCTAACAGCGAGTAAGCGTTTGGTTTTTTGAGAGAGAAATAATTACTCACGTTTCCTCTCCTCTTCTCCTTTTCCAGGTTGCTGCCATCAGTGCGGTGTGTTTCCGTGCATTGTTGTGCGCTCACCTGCTCCATCATCCTCACCCCGCCTCAGCTTCCTCACGCCACCCGGTCAGACCCCACTCAACCTATTCCCCAACCAGCTTCATCCCGCTGGTTCATCTATTCCTGATGGTGCTCTGCTTGGTTCATGTAAGTAGCCTTTTGGCTTTCCACTTCACCATCTCCCTGCTCTCATTAATTACTCTTGTCCTCCCCACAGGCTGCATCTTCCTCTGGTGAGTGTCGTTTTCTCTATAAGAGCTCCTCTTTTGAAATTCATCAGTAAACCGTTTAAAACTTGCTTCTCTGTGTCTAGAGTGTTTTCTCTGGTGTTGCTCCCTGCAAGTGAGCTGTTCATTCGATCAACATGACATTCTGGAGTTTGCTTTCACACTCTAAACAAACCAGACCATGGTTCAGTTTGCTCTGGATCAAGACCACCTCTGTTTGCCTGACCAAATTTCAGCTTTTTGGTCCAGGCAATGGTTCGAGAAGGTTTCATACCTAAAATTTTGGTCCATATCAAACTGAAAAGTCTGAAAGTCCGGACCAAATGGGATGGGACCAAAACACCCCAAGACTATACTAATAGGCTTTTTTTTATTTATAAAGGGCACAGTATTGGTTGGGTTTTGTAATATTAATTAAAAAATTATAATTTTGACCATGATTTGAATTTGTTCAAGGTGTTTAACCTAATAGATATTCAAGACCACAGCAACAAGGAGTGCTGTTTGACACTTTGCTCGGGAGCCATCTTTGTGGCCACATGCTTTCTCTTGGAATAAACCAAATGTGTCACATCTCCATAGATTACCTGCTGGAGTTAAGTATCACTTTAATGAACTAACACAACATCCTCTCAGAGCTTGTGAACAAAGGTATCTTACCACCTCTTTTTTTTCCCCTTGTCCTGTCAGGCAGCTAGGCAAACAGAACAGGGATCTGTCACCCTTACTGTGCCAAAACAGATTTACTTTGCCAAGAGGAGCTTATACAGTATCTGTGTATTGTATATTGTTGTAAACTCCTCCTGTAATAACTTTTAATACTTTTTTTAATTATTATTTTACCCATGGAAGACCCAACAGGATGGGGAAGAGGGAAAGGAAGTGTGTGGAGGGGGGAAGAGAAGGGAGGGGAACAGACAAAAAAACAAACAACCAACAACTAAAACAAACAAAAGACAAACTGCTTCTTCCACCGAAGAAGTCTCAACACGAGTCTGGTTTCCGCACCTGTTAAAGGAGAGACACTTGTGCGTGTACGTCTGCGTGCATATATATGAGAGCGTTTGCAAACTAAGTGTGTGCATGTGAGTGGTTTGTCAGGAAACATACGAAGCGGAGGGCCGGTCACAGCAGCTCTCCCCCCGGGAACCCCAAGCTGGCAAGGCAGCGCCACCAACCCCCACAGGGCACAAACGTCCGAGGTCACAAAGCCCCAGGAAAGCCAGGCATCTGCCCCCGGAGGGACGATCAAGGGAGGCCAGGCTGCTCGGTGGCCGGTGCGGCGAGCCCACAGGTATCTTACCACCTCTTAACGTCGTCCCGTGGGCATCCACAGACCACCAAGCCAACTCACACTGCTCCATTTGACAACTGTTATTTGACTGACATGTGGTCAGGGCTTTGGTGTGTGTGTGTTTGTGATCCCTAGTTGAGCCATGATTAATTCACAGTCACTTGAAACAGTGTCTGGTGTCCTGCTGGGAAGCTCAGAAGGGCCATCTTGCATATAAAAGTATGTGCTGTCCTCAGAGTGCCTATGTGAGCATCAGAGAGCATTGGTGTGCGCTGCTGCCCTCTCCCTCCCTCATGCCATCTGCTCGGCCCTCCCACCTCCCTGTAGGCCACTTTATCCGGTCCACGCATGGCTCAGAATTAATATGGGCCCTTCATGGAATTCACTGTTAATTGCTGAAAGAGTGGCTTCACTCATAATGGCTTACTGCGTTAAAAGTTGTGTGTGGGAAGGGGGGTTCTTATGAAGAGCAGAGTAGAATGTTAGCAAGTGGGGAGAATCACTAATGATTGCATTTTGTAGTTTTAGTAACTTTTAGTAATGTTGGGGGGAAATATAATTATGCAATTTATTCTGAACAATATTCAATTCTAATCAATTTTGAGTATTTTACCCATTTAATTTTCAGCAGCATCATGAGCCCACTGTTCAGATCTTGCTTTTTTCAGTTGTGCATTCCAGCTTGAACTTCATGGTCACTCGCCCATGGATGAACATTATCAAAGTTAGGTACTGACATGACTTGGTTAGGGTTAGGAAGATATGAGTGTCATGCTTTAAACTAGTGCTGGGAATATTAGCACACCCTTTAACGGCAACACTTTTTTGATCACGGTCAGTCGTGAGGGGAAGAAAACAGCGGCCTGGAATGAAAAAAGCAGAACTTTTGAAACCCGGGTACTGTTTCTCATCAGACAGTCTATGGTGCCCCTCAAAATAAGCAGTAAAGAAGGAATACACTCCTCATCGGTGCTCAGATCAATTTGCCTGAGTGTCGTTGTCATACTATGTGGACATATAGACCATATCAGTGCACAATCTTGACCTGAACACTGATGAGAAGAGATTGACATGGCTAACGATAAGGGCTAACAGCTAACCTAAAGCTAACAAGTAAGATAACAACTGGTGTAATTATTGGTCACTAGATGCTTGCAGTATTTCTGCAGTACTTCTTGTTTTGTTTTGTTTTTTGTTTGGTTTTTTTTGAGAATATTCTAAATAGTGGTCATTTTTGACTTGTGAAAAACTTTAAATGGACCTGCGGTTGTAGAAATCAAGCAAATTTGTCCACTCCCATGTCAATAACAGTATGAAAAACTTGACAAATAGCAAATTCATGGTACATTACATTGAAAAACAAACATTTTCTTTTTTATCATGATTAACATCATAACAAATTTCTGGAGATTAATCACAGTCAAATTTTAAATCATTGCCCAGCACTACTTTAAACACATTCCAACTGCAACTCTCCACCACAGGGCTTCACTCTCTGAAGTGAATGGATCTCTCAATGGCAATTTTGCAACCTGGGATCATGGCCAAGATTGTAAATGACCTGTTTGTCCAATAAAGAACATTGTATTAATCTCACAGTTTCTCCCTGCAGTACTCAGAAGTAAAATGCATGTGGGCAACTGACTCTTGCATCACCCCCTTCACCATTTCAGCATTCATAAATCCTACTATTAAGCTGGGCGTGAGACAGTTGGTAGTAATAAAAACTCTCACTCGACAACCCCAAGTTTGATCCAGTCTGTGTTCACGTTCATTTCTGCATTGGTATTTTGCTCTCTTTTGAAATTCAGTATACATTTTGACATTGTTAAGGTTAGGGACATGGTCAGGGTGAGGCAATCCTTACAGTAATGGTTAAGGTTAGGGTAGGTGAGGAGCTTAGTTTGTAACATTTTTGTCTTTCCCCTTTTTGCACTGCATTACATTTATTTTCACAACCCTTACAAGGTCCCATTTTCTTCAGTTTCCTTGTCTCTTCCAACATGAAGTAGTAGTGCACCATCCATTTTATGTTCAAAGGGTTTTTCAGTAAATATTCCATGTTTAGTAAGGGTGGGTAACCATGCTATTATTACATTTTAATGATAGTGGGCTGCAATTTTGTGACTCAGTGGCTCAATAGCTTGATGGCTTAATGGCTTAAACTCTTCAGTGTGTTCTTCTGGTTAGACACAAGTGACATGGCTTACCTACAAGGCATCCAGAAGACACACTGTAAAAAATAACTAGGGTTATTCTACTTTAAAAAGTTAGTGTTCAAGCTGCCTTAAAATTTTAAGTTTACTGAACTTGAGTTTATGTGTTTTATGAGTCTTTACCACTTACCTTCTAAAGTTGAGTCAACTTAAAATTTTAAGGCAGCCCCAATACTAACTTTTTTAAGTTGAGACAACTTTTTTTTTTTTTAACAGTGCATCCTTTTCAGATGCTCAAACCACCACCAGTCTCTTTTTGATGTGTGGGAGCAGTAACTCTACTCTGAGCACCACCCAGATGACTGAGCTCCATCCCACCCTAAGGCTGAGTCCAGACACCCAGCAGAGATAATTCATCTTGCCCACTGGTATCCCATCCTTTCATTCACTGCTTAAAGTACAATGCCATAGGTGAGGGCAGGAAATTGTGCGCTTGAGGCACACCACTCACATCACTATAGATACTGCTCCAGTCCATCTGCCAGTTTCCTGATTCACTCTTCCCTCACTCATGAATAAAATCTTGATCCTTGAACCACCCCACCTGAGCAGGAACTCAATGAGACAGGAACTGATCCACAACCCGGAGAGGGGAAGCGTACATTTTACAGCTGACAGTGATGGCCTCACACTTGGAGGTGCTAACACTCATACTGTCTGGTTCCTACTCAGGTGTGCCAGTTGGATGTGCTGCAATGGGATGGGACAAAAGCTGTTATGTACATTATGGAAATTTCTAGGCAAGGTAGTTCTGTTGGTGCATAGAAATCTTGAGAACTCCAAAAATTATACCTTTCAGCCTTTGGCTGTGCTTAAGAATTCTATCCATGAAAGTTGTGAACATTAGCACTGGCAAAGGGAAGCCGTGGCAGAGTCTGTTCCGACATGCTGGAGTTTCTGCAGTTCATATACAGTAAATAATTTATTAAGAAACTACAATCACTTTCAATAAAGCCTGCTGAGAGTTGAAGCAGACATTTCTCCTACTCTAAAAAGAATCAAAAACAGGATAGCTATTTGCTTCATTAAGGATCAATAAAGTCTACAGTCAGTGGGCCCTATTATGATGGTAAACAGCGGACTTTTGTGTCACACTTCCTGCCTTGCACCAGTGCTTTTGGTAGTTTCTGTCAACGCATTGTCTGTTTTTTACGCTTTGCGTCATGCCATCTAATTACCAGTAGACAGTGCGCCGGCTCTGTACTGGGAGGAGGGGACTCATTTCAAAGCGGTCTGGCAGTGTGCAATCTTGTGATGAAGAGCTCACTCTTTCCCAGTTTAAAAAAGAAGTTCTGGTGAAGCTCATGTGATCAAGTCTCCCCACTGCAAGCAGGGCTGTGGAGAAGGAGGTTAGCAAGCTCCAGGCCCTTAAATGTATTTTCACTTTATGAATTTAAACACTGCCATATTAGCATTAAGCAGTGTTGGTATTAGTATTATTGGTATTAAGCAGTGTTTGGAGTAATGTGTTATGCATTACTCCAACACTGCTTAATACTAAGTTGTAACGCATTAATACTAAGTATTAACGCCACTACTTTTGCAGTAACGTGCTGTATAACAAAATTATTGTTTCAAAATTCAGTAATGCATTACAGTTACTGAAGTTTGATGAGATATGTTACTTGTAACTTGTTTTATTAATTTGAATAGATATTTTTAGCGCAAATAAATGAATATACAAATTGACCTTACCGTAGCTGAAACGTCACCGTCAGTGGACGTGACCTGTTGCAAAGAGCCTGAGTCTTCATTACTGAGCGGAGGAAAAGATGAAGCTATTTTGTTTTTTGTGGAAATAGATTAGTTTCCCTTTGTCGCGGTTAAGGACAAAAGCATATTAGTGGTTTGAAAACAAAGTGCAGGAAAGCTCTTGAAAACCAGAAGCACTTGAAAACAAACAGCAACAAAGCTCTGACAAAGCTAGTGCTATACAATGCTAACAACGCGGTGTTAGTGGATTTACGCTATCAGAACAGCCACAGCTGGATGTAAAGTGGAAATACTCTTGTCTCAACACCCACATCTGGATTTCAAGCACAGGTATGCATCTGGACAGTTTTAGCCCCATTTCCACCAGTATCACCTGGGCTTTACTTTTTTTTACTTGTTTCGGTTTTTCGCCATTTCCACCCAAGTCCTCACGGTTTAACCGTTACGATTTTCGTGCCTGTTCAGAGGCAGGGTACAGGCGAGCGAAAAGCGAGGTGTGAATTGACGTCAATCGACTGCTAAACGCTGATTGGTCAGGGCGTAACGTCACCAAACGCGTCCGTTTTGTTTTCTGTTGAAGCTACATGTCCGCCATTTGTAATTTCAGCGAGTACCCGCGGTGACTGGATTCACAATTGTGTTCTCATATAACGATGTCCACGCGCAAGTTTATTCCATGAACAAACGAGGAGGTGCAGACTTTTCTGTCCCTCGTAGCCGATGACTACATCCAGAGCGAGTTGGTGGGGCAACTTGCAATGAAAAAATATACCAGGAAGTGTCCGGCCTGCTATTATTGGCAGAGAATTTGGACTCGACACGGCCACGGAACTGGAAAACGGTGACGGTGAGTGTTGTTTTGTTATTGTCCGTCTTCTTGCCTTTCGGTCAAAAGCGCACTTTATTTTAGCAATAAAGAAAGTTGTTTGATTGTGGGCAATTGTGGTGATGGCTAGCCCGCTAATAGCTAGCTACCTCTGTACCTTGCTGCTACCTGGCATCAAGCTGCTGAATTGCGCTTTTATTTCAGTATTCACGTGAACAAAACGCTGACGTAAGCTTATTGTATTCTGGTTAAAAAGTTTTGTGTTTGCGGTACATGTTGCACTTTGTTTGTGAGCTTTATTGTGTGTTTTTTCCTTCTATACACAGTTTTCAAATCCCTTGGGGTCCGCCTCACTGGACTGCCCCGGCATCTCCCGGTCAAGTGCTGGTAAGGCACAACAAACTGAAAATTACCACCCGGTTGTTTTTATATGTGATTGTTTTCTATAGACGCATAACAAGGAATTTAAAATGTCTTTCTACAGTTATAAAAATACTAGATTCAGGGGTGTTCATAGCCACAGTGGCCCAGTGTTATAGGTGTGTTGGTGGTGGAAATACTGTTGTATTTTCACAAAAAAAAAGGAGCACATGTACAGACTTCAAATCAAAATGCTTGATTGAAATTCTTCAAGTCAGCTAACACTATTAACCCATTCTGATTTATGAGGCCACAGTACAAAGAAATTCTTTTAAAAATAACCCATTAAATCAAAATACTTTTTACAATTAATCCTTTTTGAAATGAAGGGGGGCCTAACCACATCACCACAGAAGTTGCTTATAGTCCACTCTACTGCGGGGCAACGACATGACAGTTGAGCTTAAATACAGCAACGAAGCATCCCACCACAGGCTTTCAACAGTTTAATTCCATAATATTTTTTCTGACATGTTTTGATCCGGTGTTATCTAAATACAATGACTTCTGTCTTTCATATAGGTAAGTTGATGAGGTCCAGCAACATTGCAGACCTTGCATCACTGATGGCCCAGAATCATGCTGAGGAGATGCGGATCCATGAAAGGATGCTCGAACAGTGCGAAAGACACCTGCAGTTAGCCGCATTAAGAAGGGATGAGCTGACAGAGACGGCTTCCTTCCACGGAGCCTTCCGAAACCATTTTGGCAGTCTGGTCGAAGTACTGAAAGCTCCCCATTTGTTAACATGTTTTGGGAATATTTGTAATGTAATAAAATGTTAGTCTTTTGGATAAAAGTGTGGTTTGTATATTATAACACTGGATGATAAAGGCGAATAATTACATACACATTCCATTGCCTCATATGACCCTAATCCTGCTGTTCAGCCATAAAGGTGTCAAGATTTTTAATGGTAATGTAATTGTTATTGTTAAATTTAATAAATATTACCACTGCTGTATCCATTGCTCTACATTGGGTACAGTTTTTAAGTAAAATTGTAAGCAGTTGCACAGGTGTAATTTACATTCAGCAGTAGACACTGATAAAGGTGAAAGTCGAATTGGGTAAAAGGTAAGTACATGTGAATTGAATGTTATATCGGCATTCCAAATTCTGAGAATTCCAATAAATTATAAGCAGTCTAGTATAATATAAAGCGAAAATACCCATACATGTAAACCCAAATATAACATTTTCGATGTTGTAAACGTTGACATGTATATGATAAACCTATGCTATTGTGATTCAATAGATCCATAGTGATCTTTGGTTTGAAAAAGAAAATTATAATTTGGTGTTGGGCAGTGTGACAATGTCAGTGTATTTAGTAGGATTAAAAAAAGTTTCATCATAAAATTTCTAGGTTCATTGGCAATTCCATCAAACCAAAAGTGAGTTGTCTAGCTGCAGCATATTTTTTTTGAGTCATTTCTACGTTGTTTTAGTGTGTAATTAGCCACCACTGAACAGATAACCCTTATAAATAACAATAGATTGGAAAAATGATACACAATGGGCCTAGATTTGGATTGGCTTTTTTATAATATCAATTATTTGGTAAATTAAAGTTAACTGGAAGTATAACAAGTTTCCACATATAATTCCAAGGTCAACTGGCAATTCCATCAAATCAAAAGTGAGTTGTGTAGCTGCAGCATTTTCTTTGCAGTCATTTTCTACGTTGTTTTAGTATGTAATTAGCCACCACTGAACAGACAACCCTTATAAATAGCAATAGATTGTACAATGATACTCAAATGATACACAATACAAAAAATGGGCCTAGATTTGGATTGGCTTTTTTATAATATTTTTAATTATTTTGTAAGTTAAAGTTAACTAGAAGTATAACAAGTTTCCACATATAATTCCAAGGTCAATTGGCAATTCCATCAAACCAAAAGTGCGTTGTATAGCTGCTGCTTTTTTTGGGAAGTCAGTTTATCATCAGTGTATCATTATTACACAATATACAAAATGGGTCTAGATTTGGATTGGCTTTTTTTATAATATTATAAATTATTTGGTAAGTTAAAGGGGTTTAGGATTAAGCTTCTGCATAATTTTAAATTACCCCGGTGTTTCAGCATTTAATTAACCGTCTGTTAACATTTAACCGTTTTGAACAACAGAGGCGACGTAGTTTAAAAGTGCACAACATTTTATTTAAAAAACACGTTTGACATATGTATGCACATGAACACTGAACAAATGAAATGATCTCTGCTTCATATGCAGCTGCTTCAGATTCCTCCTGGGCAACCGCTAGTCTCCTCTCCTGCTCCAACGTGTGTTGTCTCAATCCACGTCGTCTTCTCCTGTAAAATTCTCTTGTCTCGTTAAAGACATTCATTGTGTTAAAAACCGTGGAAATCCTCCGCTCGTAATCCGCTATTTTTTTCTGTGTTGTTGAGGAGTCAGTCTCGTCCTTTATACGTCAGCAGTGTAGCGCCACCTCGATCCCGCCCACCCCAGCAATACTCGGCTTTCCGCGGTTGTGATGGAGGCGCAGCCGCGGGAGAAACAAGTAGTAAAGAAAAGAAAAGAGTAGCGCAGAACTATATAGTGGAAATGTGGCTTTTGTGATTCAGACTCTGGACTGTGACCCACGGAAATTAAAACACATTTACTTATTTTATTTTTTTGTACTTTATTGAACCCCAGAGGGGAAATTCAGGGCATCCACCTAAATGGATGAAGCAGCCACGTTACGGCACCATCCCTTTACCATTCACACACACATTCACACCTAGGGTCACTTTAGAGTCTCCAATTAACCTAACCTGCATGTTTTTGGCCTATGGGAGGAAACCAGAGTACCCGGGGTAAACCCACGCAGACACGGGGAGAAAATGCAAACTCCACACAGAAGGGTCACTGATGGTCAGGGTGTGGGATTGAACCTACAACCTTCTTACTGTGCTAACCACTGCTCCACCATGTTGCCTGGGTATAGATTATTTAAAAATGAATTTTGATCTCCAGAAGGAATTTAAGGAACTGGATCATGTCTCTGTCACAGCAGAAATTTGGACTTTGGATAATGGACATTTTCTTTGGATCACATGACATTGGATTAATTCATATCGTTGAGGTAAGATAAACATGGACAGCTTTATGCAGCATTGTCTAAAGCTGTTTTACAATGATTCACACTCCTTTTCCCTCTACCTCACTCCACAAACCCTATTTCTCACTCAAAAATGAGGAAATTACTGGCAATTTTGTGTTGATTTTCTTCAGATTTTTTCCCACAGTAAGAGCTCTCAAGGCAGGATAAAGCAGACTGAACATGTTCTAAAAGCTCTGTCTGAAACAGCCTGTTTTCATCCTGGCATTAATAAGCCCGTAATGCAGGGGTGTCAAACTCAATCCATGGAGGGCCAAGACCCTGCAGGTTTTACTTCCACCCAGTCTCTTCAGCAGGTGTTTTCACTGATCAGCAATCAGTAGGAAGAAATTCAGAGAAATCACCTGTTGAAGACACTGTGGAGGTAAAACCTGCAGGGTCTTGGCCCTCCATGGAATGAATTTGACACCTGTGCCGTAATGTATTCCATTAATTAAATTATCTTGCTATGTGGTTCATGAATTGCCCTTTGGGGCAGAAAGGTGAGACCCATGCACTGAACTGTAAGTTTGTGAGATTTATAGAAAAAACAGCAAACATAAAGTCCAACGCAGTGCTCTAACACAAAATACAAACATGAATAAACTTACTAAATAATGAATAAACTTACTTACTTACCCATGGAGATCTTGGGCAGCGAGCCTCGACCCACGGAGACATCTGGCAGAGCTGGACAATCCTCGGTGACCCTGGGGGAAAGCTCAGGCAAGAGAGACAGAGAAACAGGATCAGGGTCACCAGTGGCAGTGGAGCCCGGCAAGGTGAGCTCAGGTGCAGCTGCTGGCTGCACTTTGCTCTCCCGAAGACATGAAGACGGGCAGAGCCAGAGGGAAAACAGACGACCTCTCAGCAGCGGGAGAGAGCATCGAGGAGAAGCAGGAGACAGCAGCTGTGGAGAGGGAAGAGGCTGATGATACAGCTGGAGAGGAAAAACACAGAGTGCACTGCTGAGGGAGGCTTCTGCCTCAGCGAAGAGGAAGTTGCTGCCTGAGAGTCGGGAGAGTTCCTCTGGCGGGCCGGAGCTGGATGACATCGTTGTGAAGTCAATGGAGCAGGAGCAGGAATGGGCAAATTGGAAGTGGAGCAGGACGTCTGCCGTGCAGCGTGCTTCCATGTTGGCCTCGGGCTCACTGGAGGCGGCCCCCACCTCAGCCCGGGTAAGGATTGTTGGAGGACTGAGAGCGTGGCCAACAAGTCCGCGAACTGGGCATGCCTCCACAACCCTGGATGCGCCTCGACAATGCTGGTCACCACATCCACGTTCTGCCAGATTTTCTTTGGGCTGCAGGAGGCGAGGGCTTCGTCCACAAATCCCTGGATGAATTCAGCAGCCCATTCCTCCTCCACACTCAGGGATCCCGCTGCCGACCTCCCTTTGATTGTCGGAGACCG
This sequence comes from Pholidichthys leucotaenia, assembly GCA_020510985.1. Taxonomy (NCBI): domain Eukaryota; kingdom Metazoa; phylum Chordata; class Actinopteri; order Cichliformes; family Pholidichthyidae; genus Pholidichthys; species Pholidichthys leucotaenia. The sequence goes on along the minus strand of CM035840.1, from coordinate 324,449,440 downwards.
GCGTCCTGGGGACATGATGAGCTCCACAGAAAAAGGTGAGTGAAAAACAAAAAACAGCCAAAAATCCACAAACTCAGAACAGCTAGGTCTCTTATGTGTCGCAGTCTTCTGTCATGATTTTCCCTTTGGGGCAGAAAGGTGAGACCCACGCGCTGAACTGTGAGTTTGTGAGATTTATAGAAAAAACAGCAAACATAAAGTCCAACACAGTGCTCTAACACAAAATACAAACATAAATAAACTTACTAATGAAGCGCACCAGAGTGAGGCAGGGCTCTGATGGAGATGAGAAGAAACTCCAACAAGACTGCGGCAACAAGAAATGAAAATAACTGCCCTTAAATAGGGTCAAAAACAATTTACATAAGTAAGGACAGGTGTGGGTCACATGAGCGGGCAAAAAGAACCAATGATTCATAATAGGACCAGCTGGGGGCAATGAGGGGGAGAGTGGTTGAAGCTGACAGTTGACAGTGGCAACGCCCACACGAAGCACAAAACCCAGAAATGCCCTTGACAGCCGTCAACCCAACATTAAAGATCTAAAGAATAAAATAACAAATGCAGACTGAAATACAAATGTAAATTAATACAAAATAAAAGTGTAACAAAACTAAAGCATAAACAGGAAAAGAGCAAACAGTGCAAGGATACAGAATCCCACAAAGCACAAAATACAACAAATATATAAATATTAAAAAAAGCCATGAGACTGAACAAGGCGGAAACCTCCTGTGCTCAGCTCGTGACAATGTGTGCAAGATGATTTAAGTATGCATTTAAAAGTAATGTGAAAGTTACTTTTCCAAGTAACTAATTACTTTAATCATGCAGAAATTGGTAAACTAACTCAATTACTTTTGAAAAGAAGTAATTAGTAACTATAATTACTTACTATTTTTTAGTAACTTGCCCAACACTGATATAGAAGTCCCAGACATTAGCCCTCTTGTGGCCACTTGATGGTCCCCCTATGGGTTTTCTAGCCAAAAAGGCCAAATGGCCCCTCTCTGGGACTTCTAGTGTTAAGCCTTTGATCTTGCACCCCTGTTTATTAAAGGGAATGAGAGCAAAGACAGCAATTGGTTTATTTCATGTTATGCCCTAAACACACCTCTAAGCAACTAAGAGCATTAGAATAGCCTCTTTGCACTTTGCGCGTGCGCAGAATTAATTTTTGTTCTGCTGTAATAGCAAAATGAGCTTAGAAAAACCCATAAACATGCCCCATATTTCAGACAGTTATGGACCGCACTGCTGTAAGGCTCAGTGTGTTAAATACAGTATTTAAAGGTGATGGTTTATGAACCGGAGCGCTAAACTTACCAATAGGTGTCATGAGCTGAGCACAGGAGGTGTCCGCCTTGCTCAGTCTCCTGGCTTTTTCTCTGTATTTATATATTTGTTGCATTTTGTTGTATTTTGTGCTTTTTTGGGTTTTGTTATTCTTGCACTGTTTTTCCTTTTCCTGTTTATGTCATAGCGTTGTTCAATTCAGTTCAATTCAATTTTTTTTATATAGCACCAAATCACAACACAGGTCGTCTCAAGGCACTTTACAGAAACGAGTGGGTTTAGGCCATGCTCTTTAGTTTATAGAACCCAGCAGAGACCCCCTAAGAGCAAGCACAGTGGTGACACAGGCGAGGAAAAACTTCCCTTTAACGAGCAGAAACCTCAGGCAGAACCATAGCTCATAGAGGACGGCCATCTGCCTCGACCAGCTGGGTTGAGTAACTACATTCAAAACAAACATACAAATACAACATTCAAAGCCAAACAGTCCAGTACCAAGCCTGGCCAGGCTGCACATGCAAGCAAAGGCCTGGCAGGGGCAGCATTTCTAACTAAAGGCCTTATCAAAGAGAAAAGATTTCAAGTTGCTCTTGGATAAAGAGAGAGTGTCTGCTTCCCGAACTGAACTGGGAAGATGGTTCCACAGGAAGGGAGCTTGATAGCTGAAAGCTCTACCTCCCAATCTACTTCTAGATACCTTGGGGACCACTAGTAGTTTGGATTTTTGGAGCGCAGAGCTCTGGTTGGATGATAGGGAACTAAGAGTTCTTGCAGGTAAGAAGGAGCCATACCATTAAGAACTTTATAGGTTAAGAGCAATATCTTGAATTTAATTCTATATTTTATTGGGAGCCAATGTAAAGAAGCTAAAACTGGAGTAATGTGATCTCTTCTCCCTGTTCTCATAAGGATACGTGCAGCTGCATTCTGAATGAGTTGGAAAAACTTTATGGACTTATTTGGGCAACCTGATAAGAGTGAGTTACAATAGTCAAGTCTAGAGGTGACAAAGGCGTGGACAAGTTTCTCTGCATCTTTATGAGACAGGATGGACCTAATTTTAGAGATATTACGCAGATGGAAGAAGGCATTCTTAATGGTTTGTTGTATATGAGAGTTGAAAGACATATCGTGGTCAAAGACAACTCCAAGATTCCTAACAGAAGATGTAGAAGCCAGTGCAATGCCATCTACTTCTTCTTCTTCTTTTAGATTTGATTGGTGGTTGGCAGCCAGCTTACAGGTGCATTACTGCCACGTACTTCACTCTATATCATCACTCTATCTGGTCAGGAGCTGTAGTCCTTCTATCATCATTGCTGTATCCAATCGAACCTCAACTCCCATCTAGTGTTGCTATCTTGCTAAAAAGAGTACTTCTAGCATGTTTGGGGCCAAGAACTATGACTTCAGTTTTATCTGTATTCAGCAATAGAAAGTTGTAGTTCATCCAGGTTTTGATATCCTTAAGACACTCCTGGAGTAAATCAAACTGGCTGGGATCATCTGGATTGATGGATTAATACAACTGAGTGTCGTCAGCATAACAATGAAAATGAATAGAATGCTTCCTCATAATGTCTCCCAAAGGCAGCATGTCTAATGTAAACAATACTGGTCCAAGTACTGATCCCTGTGGAACTTCATAGCTAACCGTGGTCTGAGCAGAGGACTTGTTATGAACATGAACATACTGGGAACAATCTGATAGATAATACTGGAACCATCATTGTTCCATTCAAGCCAATTTGCTGTTCAAGTCTCTCTAGCAGAATATGGTGGTCAGTGGTATCAAAGGCAGTGCTGAGGTCCAATAAAACAAGGATGGAGACAAGTCCTTTGTCAAATGCCATAAGGATGTCATCAGTAACTTTCACCAAGGCTGTCTCTGTGCTGTGATATTTCCTAAAACCCGACTGAAATTTCGCAAATATAGAATTTTTTTTCTAAAAAGGTGCATAGTTGATTGGCGACTACTTTTTCGAGGATCTCGGAAAAGTAGGGGAGGGTAGATATTGGTCTATAATTGGCCAAAATCCCAGAATCAAGCGAAGGTTTTTTAAGCAGAGGTTTAACAACTGCCACTTTAAATGACTGTGGTACATGTCCTATCAATAGGGACATATTAATTATGTTCAAAAGAGATGGACTAATCAGAGATAGTGATTCCTTCACTAGTCTAGCGGGGATTGGATCTAAAAGACAGGTAGTTGGTTTAGAGGCTGACACTATAAGGGATAGATCAGAATGATTAATATGAGAAAATTTAGAAAAGTGGAGTTTTGAGCCTGTGGGCACAGCAATGTTAGGTAGAGGCTTGGTATTTTTAGGGGGGCTATCTTTTCCTAATACTGACAATTTTATCATTAAAAAATTTCAAAAAGTCGTCAGCACTAAGAGTTGGAGGGATGTAGGGATCTATGGTATTTTGGCTCTTGGTTAGCTGAGCCACAGTGTTAAAGAGAAATATGTGGTTGTTTTTATTTTCTTCTGTCAAGGATGAATAGTACTGTTGCCTAGCACTACGGAAAGATTTCTTGTAGGTAGGTTTGTTATGCTCTGATTCTATATTAATTGATATTTATTTCTCAGTCTGTACTTGTTGATATTTCCTTTAAATTCCTTATTGTTGTGGTTGACAGCAGTCACTTGCATTTCCTGGGTTGTGTTCCTTATGGGCATAGTCCTTGTCAGCTGTCAGCCGGATGCTCCTCTCTCATTGCCCCCAGCTGGTCCAATTATGTATCATTGTTTCCTTCTGCCCGCTCATGTGACCCACACCTGTCACTACTTGTGTAACTTGTTTCTGACCCTATTTAAGGGCAGTCATTTTCATTTCCTATTGCTGCTGTCTTGTTTGAGTTTCTCCTCATCTCCACCAGAGCCCTGCCTCGCTCTGGTGCGCTTAATCTGTAAGTTACTCACTTGTTTGCATTTTCCGATAAGAGCACTGTTTTGACTTATATTGTGTTAATTTCAATAAATCTCACAAACTCACAGTTCAGCGTGTGGGTCTCACCTCTCTGCCCCAAAGGGCAATTCATGACAGAAGACAGTGGCCAGTAAGAGACCCAACTGCTGTGAGTTTGTGGATTTTTGTTTTGTTTTTTTTGTTTTCATCCACACATATTCTGTGGAGTTAATCATGTCCCCAGCACACTGACCTCCAACAGTAAAAGGAAGCTCAGCAGCGGGATACCTGAGTGTGGATGAGGAATGGGCAGCCGAATTTATCCAGGGATTTGTGGCTGAAGCCCTCGCCTCCCGCAGTCCAAAGAAAATCTGGGAAAAGGTGGATGCAGCAACCGCAATTGTCAAGGCGCATCCAGGATTGTGGAAGCATGCTCAGTTCTCAGACTTGTTGGCTATGCTCTCAATCCTCCAACAATCCTTTGCCGGGCTGAGGTGGGGGGCCGTCTCCAGCAAGCCCGAAGCCGACGCAGAAGCGCACTCTGTGGCGGATGCCCTGCTCCACCTCCAATTTGCTCATTCCTGCTCCAGCTCCATCCACTCCAAGATGCCATCATTGGAGGGATACCCCCGTCTCTCAGGCAGCAGTTTCCCCATCGCTGCCTGAAAACTCCCACAGCAGGTCCTTTCTCTGGTTCTCCTTCTCTGTCTGTCAAGTCAGCTTCTCCTTCCGTTGCCACTACCTCGTCCTCCTCCTCAGCGATTCCTTCCTCTGCTGAGAGGTTGATTGTTTCCTTCCCAGCTCTGCCTATCACCGTGTCTGCAGGGGTGGCTCCTCCATGTTCCACTGAGGGGCTCACATCCACTGAAGTCACGGAGATGGCTGTTTTCCACCCAACTGCAGCAGAAAACATCACACCCCAGGAAAACAGTCAAGTGTTTTTTCATTCTCTATCATTGACACATGAAATACCTTGCCTGATTCCCGGTGGTGAGGCTCAGCCAATTCAGTCCTCTGAGTCCTCACCACCTGCTGCAGCTACAAACTTTTTACCTGCTCTCTCTGTGTTTCCTCCTCCACCACCTGAGTGTCCGCCGGCTCCAGGATTGGCCTGCTGGACATTGGAGGAGCCTGTGGCCCTGGAGGACCTGGTTCCAGCCCCACAGCCATGCTCTGGATAGAGGGTGAGCGCTGAGACCGAGGTGACACCTGCGCTGATGAAAGAGCGTCCCCGAGCTTCAGTTGAGCAGGATTCAGCACCAGCAGGAAGTCGACCTCCTGTCACCATGCAGGGTGAGCCACCTGTGTGGGTCTCCTCGCTGGGAGGTCTCAAGACTGAATTGACCACCATGCCTGCTGCAGGGGCCGCCGCAGCAAAGCCGGAGTTGAATCTCCAGTGGGCCGGGCCCGAAGAACCATCGCCTGGATCGACGGAGTCCTGGATGGTGGTGGAGCTTGAGATCAGGCAAGTGCTCTCCTTTATCTTTGTTGTCTCTATTTTGGAGAGATCTTGCCTGGCTCTTGGTGGGGAGAGCAAAGTGCAGCCGTGAGCTGCACCTGAGCTCACCTTGCTGGGCTCCACTGCCACCGGTGACCCTGACCCTGTTTCTTTGCCTCTCTTGCCTGAGCTTTTCCCCAGGGCCACCGAGGATCATCCAGCTCTGCCAGATGTCTCCGTCGGTCTCGGCTTGCCACTTGGGATCCCCATGGGTCCAACTCCTCCCGCTGAGATCGTCGCGGGTGATCCGTAACAGCCCGGGACTGCAGTGGGTGCTGCTTCCCCTCCGGCAGAGGTGGTCACAGGCACTCCGTCCCAGCATGGGACCTCTATGGGTGTTGCTCCCCCTCCGGATGAGGTCTTCGTGAGTACTCCGTTCCATCCCGGGACCGCCGAAGGTGCTACTTCCCCGTTGTCTGAGCTTGTCCCGGGTGCTCTGTCCCATCCCGGGACCTCCGTGGGTGCATCTCCTCCGCAGTCCGGATCGCCATGGGTGCTGTGTCCTAGTCGAGGACCGGTGTGGGTACTGCGCCCCTGCCTGAAACCAACTTGGGTGCTGCGCTCTAGTGTGGGCCCACCATGGGTGCTATGCTCCATGGTGGGCCCACTGTTCGTGCACCGTTCATGCACCGTTTGTGCAGCTATGGCCCAGTCCAGGCCCACCGTGAGTGCAGCTCCACTCCAGCCTTGAGCCACCGTGGGTGCAGCTCCGCACCAGCCCTGAGCCACCGTGGGTGCAGCACTGCACCAGTCCGGAGCCACTGAGGATGCTACAGGCCAGACCGAGGGCAACATGGTCCCCCTCCCTGCTTGATGCCGTCGTGGTTCCCCCTCCTCTGCCTGATGACATTGTGGTTCCCTCTCCTCTGCCTGAGACTGTCGTGGTTCCCTCTCCTCTGCCCGAGGTCGTCGTGGTTCCCTCTCCTCCACCTGACATCGTCATGGTTAACCCGACTCCTCTATTGTGCCCACAATTAGCTGTTCCCATTGGGCAGCCGCCTCCTGGACCACCCTTTCTGTTCACGTGGCTAAAAAACTCTGGCAGACCACCCGTCAGACTGTGCCGCAGGGTTGAGTGGCCCACGTTCCCTGGTAGGCCACCCGACTTGTTCCATCATGCCATCTGCCAAGCCTGGGACTTTGGTCGTCCACCTGAATGTCCAGCTCTTCGGCCCAGGGGGCTTAGAGGGTTTTCCCTGGTGTGGGTCCTGAGTGGGGTTTTTTGTATTTATATATTTGTTGTATTTTGTGCTTTTTTGGGTTTTGTTATTTTTGCACTGTTTTTCATTTTCCTGTTTATGTCTTAGTTTTGTTATGCTCCAATTCTATATTAATTGATATTTATTTCTCAGTCTGTACTTGTTGATATTTTCTTTAAATTTCTTATTGTTGTGGTTGACAGCTGTCACTGGCATTTCCTGGGTTGTGCTCCGTGTGGGCGTAGCCCTTGTCAGCTGTCAGCCGGATGCTCCTCTCTCATTGCCCCCAGCTGGTCCAATTATGTATCATTGTTTCCTTCTGCCCGCTTATGTGACCCACACCTGTCACTACTTGTGTAACTTGTTTCTGACCCTATTTAAGGGCAGTCATTTTCATTTCCTATTGCCGCTGTCTTGTTTGAGTTTCTCCTCATCTCCACCAGAGCCCTGCCTCGCTCTGGTGTGCTTAATCTGTAAGTTACCCGTTTGTTTGTATTTTCCGTTAAGAGCACTGTTTGGATTTATGTTGTGTTATTTTCAATAAACCACACAAACTCACAGTTCAGCGTGTGGGTCTCACCTCTCTGCCCCAAAGGGCAATTCATGACAATAGGCTTTTCATGCCTGTACATAAGAATAAAATGATACGGTACAATGCAATATGATGCCATGCAATGCGACACAATATTTACCTCTTGATACATAATGAAGCACAGTTTCCCATCCAGATTTGGGATTTTATGTAAACCAAATCAAGAGGGTTTTTTTCTGCCTGCAAGTTGTACTTTAAAAGAAAAATCTAATTTTTCCTTGCACCCTGTATGTTGTGACCCAGTTTGTCCCAGCTAAGATAATGCCTGAAAATTAACTGAATTACTGCAGCGCTTTTGAAAAGGACTTCACTGTGCACCTCGGTGACTGACAGCTTTGTTTATGCTGTCTGACATCATATGAATTGTGCTGATACGATGAAACTAAACCCACCCGTCTGGTGCTCTTGGCAGGACCAGCCAGGCAGTGCCACTCATTTGCATATAGCTGCAGTTATGTAAGAACTTTTCATTGTAGTAATTTTCTAGAGGTGACCGGGCTGAAGCAGTCCATGGATTGCAAAACTTCAAAACTAAAACATAACTGGCTTTTTATTAAATGGAAAATATCTAGAAGAACAGATTGCAAAGGTTTCATGTGAATCACTTGAAATATCGGTCCAGCATTTCTTAAGAAAGTCTGGCTGATGTGAGATGGTGGAATTATCTTATTCTTTTTCTTGACAGCAAATATAAAATGCCTTTAGGTTTGTTTTCTTTTTTTTTTTTTTACCTCTGGGAAATACAGAATCACCCTTTCAAAAATATAGGTATTTTTACACCTTCAAACACTATCTCACTATTGTCAAGCACCCCCTCTGTCAGCTTGAATTTTTAACTTTCACCGACAATGAAGTGAAGGCAACTGAAGTAGCTGCATCTGGAGGTTAAAGCAATATTTGAAACTTGAAATGCAAAGAAAGAGATCAGAGCCACATTTTGCTGACCTGCAGTATTCTACCTGACCTGTATATGATTGCATCTGTGTTCAAAATCTGTTTGTTCTGGGAACAGCGAGATGTGTATAATGTAAGACTTTAGCCATCTGTTACAGAGAATGTACATCAGGATAGTCTAGAGCATTCAATGATTCCTAGAAGTCTTAATTTTCTATTAAGGAATGACTGAAATACTTATTGTGCATCTTTTTTTTATAAAAAATAAACATGAGTTTTGGTTCATTCATAAATTTATTATAGACAAAAAAAAAAACTAAGAAATCACATGTACATAACTATTCACAGCTTTTGCCATGAAACTCAAAATTGAGCTCAGCTGCATCCTGTTTCCACTAACTTACTTTTGGCCGGGGGATCCTGGGTTTGATCCCACCCCCGACCAACAGTGATCTGTGTGGAGTTTGCATGTTCTCCCCGTGTCTGCGTGGGTTTACTCCAGGATTTCTCCGGTTTCCTCCAGAGGCCAAAATGCATGCAGGTTAGGTTAATTGGAGACTCTAAAGTGGCCCTAGATGTGAATGTGTGTGTGAATGGTGAAGGGATAACGCCGTACTGTGGCTGCTTCATCCATCCAGGTGGATGCCCTGAATTTCCTCTCTGGGGATCAATAAAGTACACAAAAAAAAATCAAAATTAATCATCCTTGAGATGTTTCTACAGTTTAATTGGAGTCCACCTGTGGTAAATTCAGTTGATTGGACATGATCTGGAAAGGTGCACACCTGTCTATATAAGGTCCCACAGCTAACAGTGCATGTCAGAGCACAAACCAAGCATGAAGTCAAAGGAATTGTCTGTAGACCTCCAAGACAAGATTGTCTTGAGGCACAAATCTGAGGAAGGGCACAGAAAAATTTCTGCTGCTTTGAAGGTCCAATGAGCACAGTGGCCTCCATCATCCGTAAATGGAAGAAGTTCGGAACCACCACGACTCTTCCTAGAGCTGGCCGGCCGTCTAAACTGAGTGATCGGGGGAGAAGGGTCTTAGTCAGAGAAGTGACAAAGAACCCGATGGTCACTCTGTCAGAGCTCCAGCATTCTTCTGTGGAGAGAGGAGAACCTTTCAGAAGGACAACCATCTCTCCAGCAATCCACCAATCAGGCCTGTATGGTAGAGTGGCCAGACAGAAGCCACTCCTTAGTAAAAGGCACATGGCAGCCCACCTGGAGTTTGCCAAAAGGTGCCTGAAGGACTCTCGGACCATGAAAAACAAGATTCTCTGGTCTGATGAGACGAAGATTGAACTGTTTGGCGTGAATGCCAGGCGTCATGTTTGGAGGAAACCAGGCACCGCTCATCACCAGGCTAATACCATCCCTATAGTGAAGCATGGTGGTGGCAGCATCATGTTGTGGATGTTTTTCAGCGGCAGGAACTGGGAGACTAGTCAGGATAGAGGGAAAGATGAATGCAGCAATGTACAGAGACATCCTGGATGAAAACCTGCTCCAGAGCGCTCTTGACCTCAGACTGGGGTGACGATTCATCTTTCAGCAAGACAACGACCCTAAGCACACAGCCAAGATATCAAAGGAGTGGCTTCAGGACAACTCTGTGAATGTCCTTGAGTGGCCCAGCCAGAGCCCAGACTTGAATCCCATTGAACACCTCTGGAGAGATCTGAAAATGGCTGTGCCCCGACACTTCCCATCCAACCCGATGGAGCTTGAGAGGTGCTGCAAAGAGGAATGGGCGAAACTGCCCAAAGATAGGTGTGCCAAGCTTGTGGCATCAGTTGCTGCCAAAGGTGCATCAACAAAGTATTGAGCAAAGGCTGTGAATACTTATGTACATGTGATTTCTTAGATTTTCATTTTTAATAAATTTACAAAAATCTCAAAAAAATAATGTTGTCATTATGGGGTGTTGTGTGTAGAATTTTGAGGAAAAAAAATTAATTAAATGCATTCTGGAATAAGGCTGTAACATAACAAAATGTGAAAAAAGTGAAGTGCTGTGAATACTTTCCAGATGCACTGTAATTCAAATTGCTGTATGTATATTTTAATCCAGCAGGTTTTCTCATGTTTTCACACCTATAATACATTTGTAAAGAACCAGAATGCTTGACTGACTCTATAAGGAAGCCTGCTCGTGCTGCTGTTCATAAAGTGTTTGTCTTTTGAACTACAATTTTTGAATTTTCCCCATTCCTTAAGAGACACATATTGTGGGTTTTAGCCTTATTAAATACATCCACAAGTCGCATGAATAATGTTAAAGATGCACTCTGGCGGCTCTAAAACCACCTCAAGAAAACAATGTATATTGCCCAAAATAGTACATTGTTGTCATGAACTGGGCTGATGTTTAGGCCCAGTTCTGTGACGCGGTGGCTGGTTACTCCTTTGTGTATTTGTTGCTGTCTATTTTCCATCAGGCACTCTCAGGGAGCCTCTTGGGTCTGCTCGGCTCCCTGACAGCTCAGCCACACCTCCTCCTCCTGTCAGTGGTATCAGCTGTGGTTCATTATCACTGCCACTACTTTGCTCACGCGCACACATACATACATTTTCTCCAGTGCACACTCTTACACACATACACACACCCATTCATCCTCATCCACATGCTCACTGACGTTCCTCCACACACCTGTTTCCACTTTGTGTTGCCCACTCAGTTTCACTCTCACTCTCATTACTCACACTGGCAATCTCTTTCCTCATTAGGCCTGGCGCTATTTTAGCCCTTTGTCATAGCGGAGAGACACTACCCCCCTCAATCCAGCACCTCCTGATTCGCAGAAACACCCATTCCCACACCTTCACACCCTCATGCTCTCATACGCACCCACGTGCACTCCCTCACTCTTACTCACCCACTCTCACACTTCCGGACCCACCCATTCTCTCTCACTCCTGTACCCGTTCAATCTCACTCCCACTCACCCTCAGGGTCACCCACACCCACTCACGTTCACCCACGCACGCACTCTCACTCACACTCCAGCCTACTCACATCCATTTGTGCTCTCCCCCTCACACTCACCCACCCTCATTCACCCTTATTTCTTAGAGCGACAGTGATGCAGATGCAACGAACCTGAACGGGCCCGGGAGCAGTTGGGGAGACCGCCAGAGCAGGCCAGCAGCCACCCCTCAGCCGACCCACCCCAGGGTGGCCGCAGCCACAGAAGCAGACCCCCACCCCCAGCGCCCACCTGGGCGACTGATCAGCAGATCACCACAGGTGCCCCGAGATGACACCCGACACGCAAAGTGTCACACAAAACCGACCCACCATCACCATCTCCATTCATCACTCCCTCACTCTGGTTTACTCTCTTATTCAGTCCCTCTCTCACTCCCTTGCTTGTATCTATACATTCAGCAGCACCCAGGGATTTTGACAACATGACGGGTCCCAGGCCCCCCACCGGGCCCCCTGGCCCCAGCAGGAGGAGGGCAAAAGGGGTGGGGGAAGATCCCCGTCCCTTCTCCCCCTTGCACAAAACATGGTAGGTGTATGTCGGCTGTGTCATGTGTGCCCCTCAGGGAAGGAGAGACACACCCACGCGCTGAATGGTGTTTGTGCAGTTTTATTAACATTAAAAACATAAAGTCCAAAAATAGTGCCGTGCATACAAAAATGTAAAACAAGACTTACAGAAGGATGCACTCCTGAGCCAGCTTGATTCAGGAGGAGACAAGTAGCTGATCAGAGTAATAATCAGAGGATAACCAGTATAGGAAAATTCACACAATATAGTCACAATCACAGACTGAATAAGCAGCACCTAAGTAGTGGCTGGAATAATGACATGAGTAATCACAGGTGTGGGTTCACCTGAGCAAGAGAAGGGAACAGTAACAAGTAACTAGGACCAGCTGATAGTAATGAGAAGTGAGGGAGGAGCGGCTGGACTGACAGCTTGCCACGCAGAGCACAAAACCCGGAAATAATGCCTGACAGCTGTCAGCCCAAAAAATAAATCCAAATACAGATTAGAAAATAAACAAGTAAGGCAGGACATAGTCAATACAAACTGAAACATAAACAGAAAAATAGGAAGCAGTGTAACAACTCAAGAAGGCACAAGAAATACAACAGATAAATATATATGAATACAAGGAATGAGCCACAAGACTGCAGAACATCAGACTCAGCTTGTGACAGGTTGTATGACGTGATTATGTGTAAATGCAGTCCACACACTTCTTCTATCAGTGTTTCAGCGCTTGGATCCCTGCGGTTGAAAAATAAACCACATTTGGTTAAATTTGACTAGTATGAACTTTTCAGCCCACCCCGTATAATCTGCCATCTTTCCCAACTTTTAAAAAGCTGAGCTCCTGCCTGCCCCTCCGCTCCTCCCTCAAGTAGTCAAGTAGGAATCTCAGTGCTTAGGTTAATGTTATAACCAATGAGGATGAGCAGGAATACTTAACACTCTATCCAAACCAGCATTTTATTTTATTTTATTTTTATTTTTTTTGGGGGGGGGGGGGGGCTGAGTTTAAGTGAAACTTTACAGCAAAAAAAAAAAACCAAAAACAGAGATATGAGACATTTGAATGATTTTACTCTTGGTATGTCTTGTAAGTCACAACAAACATGTTACAGACATGATAACAACAGAAAAAAATAGATTTTTGCCAGAGTGTCACTTTAAAATATTAAAATGTTGTCTTCAAAGTCTGCTTGATATATTCTACAAAACAAGAAGATTGCATTTCTGGGTTTTTATGGTGTCACATTCAAGTAAGAACTACTCTGACTTGCCCTCCAATCACCATCCTACTGACTGTTAAACAGCCTCAGCCATAGGCTACAGTGAAATATATGTGAAACGTGTGAAAAAATTAGGATACCCTGTAGAAGCCTGTGTTGTTGTTTTTTTTTAACATATTTGGACATATGGATATTTAATATCAGTGTTTAAAATACTGTGAGACTCATGTAATACAACTAAACAATTTTTTTCAAATTTTCTGTAAAATATAATTCTAAACAAACAGTGAGGAATAAATTAGGACACCCCCATCTTTTTTAGGACACCCCCACATTCATTCCCACTAAAAAATGGCTTAAATAAATGTTAAAAAATGCAAATAAAAACAAAAACAAGGTTAGACATAGATATGTGAACATTTCTTAATAAAGAACTGAATATTTAATGGAGTATCCTAATTTTTCCACATGACTGTATGTCTTCTTACTTGGGAACTCATTAATATTAATGAGCAGGCTGGAAAACACTTGTTTGAGACAAAACAACATACAGGGACTTTGGAGACAAGCTGTACAACATATGTGCATCCTCAAGGATATCAAACTTTAAATTCATGTCCATAAAGTGCCTGGTATACGACCTTTAAGCAATTGAGCTCATCTTTGTTCATCAGTAGAGACCGCCCCCTGTAGCCATATATATGCAGTGCATTATTATGTATTGCATCAGTACAGCAGCTCTGCTTTTATTGACTGTTAAAAAAATTATAGTTTCTAGATTTTATGTTGTATGTACCGTGGTATCACAATACTTTCCAACTGCAGCAGATGTTCTCACTGGAGCGCATGATACAGATGGAGTTTTACTTGCCCGAGGAACAGAAATTGGTCTACAGCTTAAATTTGCTCAGTATTTCTTGATGAAAATGAGGCTGAAGTCTGTTATATATTTAGATTCCTGTTTCAGTTTGGTGCACAGCTGTGTGTCACTATCACACTTATCTAATGACATAAAACGATTTTGAAGGATTATTGATGATGTGTCTGCCCTCTGGAACCTTTTCCCTCCTTTATTTTGTGTCTGGGTTAGTAAAGTTGAATTGAGACTGGAAGTGAGACGAGGTGCAGGTTTCCCACCTTCCACCACACCTCGCCTCTCCTCCTTGTATTGGAATTTCCATCATGTACCAATCAACTTTGGCTCATTCCACAGTAAGTGTAATTTGTGAGAAGCAACAAGGCGTGAAAGAGGCCATAATCATCACATTCCTCACCTCTCTGCAGACAACTGGGTTGCTTCACCTCAATGCTCCTCATTTTTTGCCCAATTAAACTCCCAAGGGGGCATCCATAGAGTAGTGGGTAAGGCGAGAATTTTATGAAGTGACTCTAGTAGTTTCATGGGATTTATTATGCAATTTTCCACATTGACACAGTTCCCATAGGTCTTAATGAAATGTCTGTGACAGGCTCTGGTCAAAATAGATCATTACCACCATATTCTACTCAGATCTCATCTCTTGACTCTGTCGTCTGTTCTCATTTCCGTTGCTCACTTTGACTTGAACTAAAATGAGTCAGATAAACAAAAGCATTCTGTAGCTTTTTGTGCCACCTTTTGGAGTCCTTGTGACTAGTAACCTGTATTAGTCCAAGCTGCTATGCAATTTAATTTTTCTGTCTCTCTAATGTAGGCTCCACAGTGTGAGTTACATTGATATTTATCATCAAAATCAAGTCACAGATACGATCAGAATTTCTGACAAGAAGACAAATCAATTCTGAGGAACAGATGGAACACTTGTTTAAAATATGTGTTAAAATCACCTAAAGCATTCACATGTAGGTTTTGAGTTTTCCCTGTACAGATAACATACTAAAGTATGAATTATTGGAGCTATAAATGTGTAATATTGAATGTATTGTCACACAGTCTTTATCTGTATATAAACTCATGTAACCTACAAACTCATTCCAGTTTCTACCTTAGTCTTCAGCCATTTGCTGGTAGTTCCTTGGTCAATACTGCCCCAAGGTGGCAAAATGAAACTATTGCATCTGCTGGTTGCGTATGCCACACATGCTGCCCCAGGTTATCAAGAGGGCTGACCAGGGCAGGATCCCAGGGGCTCCGGCTTGTTTGGGGCCCGAAAAGAAACACTTTTTTTTTTTTTTTTTTTTTGCCTAATTCTGTCATGCCCAGTGTTTATTGTAGGGTTTGTTTTGGCCTCTCAACTTTTTATCTGTTGAGGTGTACGTCTGTCCCGTCTGCTTAATTTAATTGGTTAAGAGTTGACATTTGACCTAATTAAGGTTGGACGTGGGCCAGTAGTGAAGCCGCAGACGAATGAATGAATGTACGACAGCGGTGTCCAAAATAGAAAAAAAGAAGAAAGAAAAAACAGAAACGTAAGAAGGAGGTTTTAAAAAAAGACTCCTAAATTGACAGGATTTTTTTTTTAAGTTGCGATACAGATGGACAGTGTAAACTTTACAGTCACATCAAGATGTCTGTCAAACTGTTAACATTACAAATGCTAACACGTGACGCACTGGCAGAGCCGCTGTCTGAAGATCCGTCAGTCACAGAGGACAGAAGCTCCCCAGACAGCACACATACGTCTTGCTGACATAAGATATATCGGCTACCTGATCTATAACGTCAGATAAGCATTTTCCCTGCCCTCAGTGAGAGCAGCATTAGGTCTGCCCATTACCTGAGAAGCCGGTGCTGCTCTGTGCACTTTTGTCTCAACTCAGCTTGCCATCTTAATTCTCATCAAATAATAGGCCGACCGACTGAGGGCGGCTGTGGACTACCAGCAGCAGCTGGTAGGCTTTCAATTTGCGCAATTTTTGCAGGTCATTTGTGGATTTAGTTGGAGGGAAGGACTTCTTCGTTTTGGGTAAGTAGCCCTCCATTTGATAAAATGGAGCGCTCTTGGGGTAATATTAGGTCAGCTGGCAACTCCTGAGAAGGTTCACCACTGTTCCATGTTTTCGCCATTTGTGGATAATGGCTCTCAATGTAGTTTGCTGGAGTCCCAAAGCTTTAGAAATGGATTAATAACCTTTTCCTGACTAATAGATGTCATTGACTTTGTTTCTCATTTGTTTCTGAATTTCTTTGGATCACAGCCTGATATCTAGCTTTGACGATGTTTTGGTCTACTTCACTTTGTCAGGCAGGTCCTATTTAAGTGATTTCTTGATTGAGAACAGGTGTGGTAGTAATCAGGCCTGGGTGTGGCTAGACAAATTAAACTCAACTTTCCAAAGATGTGATAAACCACAATTAATTTATGTTTAAATAGGGGGGCAATCACTTTTTCACACAAGGCCATGTAGGTTTGGATTTTTTTTTACCCTTAATAATAAACACCTTCATTTAAAAACTGCATTTTGTGTTTACTTGTGTTATCTTTGTCTAATATTTAAATTTGTTTGATGATCTGAAACATTTTAATGTGACAAACATACAAAAAATGAGAAATCAAGAAGGGGCAAACACTTTTTCACACCACTGTATGTGCGTGTGTGTGTGTGTGTGTGTGTGTGTGTGTGTGTGTGTGTGTGTGTGTGTGTACCTCCACCCCTGTGATCATGCCCCCGGAAAGTTCAGGCTCTGGATTTTTTTTCTTTAACTCCTGAGAGGACTGTTTAAATACCAATTCTTATTGAACCAGAAACTTTATTGGTTGATTCATGGATCAAGCACCTGTTGTGAATTTTGCTGTTAAGCACCTTGTTAGAGAACAGCAAGTTATGCAAAAAGCACTGAAACACTGAACAGTTGGACATGTGCATTCAAAAGGTTAGAGAAGGTTAAATTAAGTTCACCTGTAAAGGTTTGTAATGCATTTTAGGTGCATCCTGAATTTCACCCGAAAGCCGAATATCCCAAACTTTTTGTGAGCAGTGTATGTCATACGTGTGATGTGAAAGTTGGTCTATGCTAAGAATGAATGAACTGAAGTAGCACCGATGTGATGAGAAACAGACCCGTTTCTCGTCGCACTGGTAAAACTACAATTGGCGAGCTGCAGTCGTGAGTTCTTACTTAACTTAATCCTCTTCGCCCCAGCTGGGGCATAAGGCGCCAACTAGTCTCCTCCAGCCATCTCGGTCCTGGGCGAGCCAGCTGACTTCGTTCCAGGTCTTGCCCTCCGCTTTCATTTCCTCTTCCACTATCCTTCTCCAGGTGCCCTGGGGTCTGCCTCTCCTCCTCTTCCCCGGCGGTGCCCATCTGAGTGCTGCGTGTGGATGTCTGGTTTTGTTCACGCGCAGAACGTGGCCCAGCCACTTCCAGTGTCTCTGCTTCACCTCGTCCACGATGTTGTTGATGCCTGTGCGTCTGCTGACTTCCTTGTTGGTGACGCGCTGCTCCCAGTAGATTCTGAGGATTCGACGTAGACACCGTCCTTCGAAACCTCTGAGGCAGCTTTCAATTTTCTTGTTTGTTCTCCAAGTCTCTGAGGCATATAGGAGGACTGAGCGAACGTTTGATTTGTAGATCTTCAGTTTGGTACTGTTCTGCAGGACTGACGATTTCCATATATTTCGCAGTCTGTTGAAAGCCTGTGCCGCAAGACCGATTCTTGTGGAGATCTCTCTCCCGATGTTGCTGTCAGCTGAGATGTAGCTTCTCAGGTATTTGAAGTCCTGTACTTCCTCAAGATCTTCGCCCTGTACCTTTGTTTTCTGTGTGCTCTTGATTTTCAGTTTCATCACTTTCGTTTTGTTGGGGTGAATCTTGAGGCCGTTAGTTCTTGCTGTCTGGTCAACTCTGTCTGTCTTTTCCTGGATGTCTCTCTGTGTATGTGATAGCAGAGCGATGTCGTCTGCAAAGTCGCAGTCTTCCAGTCTGGCCGTTAGTCCCCAGACAAGTCCCCTAGGTCGGTCTCCTGTGGCTCTCCTCATCACCCAGTCAATGACGACCAGGAAGAGGATCGGTGAGATCACACAGCCTTGTCTGACCCCGGTCTTCACATGGAACCACTCGCTCTCCTGGCCATTGTGGCGTATGCAGCACTGATTGTCAGCATACATGTCCTTCAGGATGTTGACTACTTTTGTTGGAAATCCATAAGCTGTCAGAATCTTCCAAAGGGATGGGTGGTGGATACTGTCAAAGGCCTTTTCAAAGTCAATGTAGTTTATGTACAGTGAGGAGTTCCTTTCCAGTGATTGTTCGACTATGGTACGCAGGACAAAGATTTGGTCTATGCAGCCCCTACCGCTTCTGAATCCTGCCTGTTCCTCCCTCAGGACCCTCTCTATGGCTTGCCTCACCCGCATCAATAGAACTCTGCAGAAGATTTTCCCAGGCACAGACAGAAGGTTGATGCCTCTCCAGTTCCCGCATGCTGACAGCTCGCCTTTCTTTGGCAGCTTGACTATGATGCCTTTCTTCCAGGTAACAGGGACTTTTTCTTCTTCCCACACTTTGTTGAAAAGTTCTGTCAGAGCTTTTGCACTTGCCTTTGGATCTGCTTTTAGCATGTCTGCAGTAATCCTGTCTTCGCCAGGTGCCCTGTTTCCTTTTGTCTGCTTAATGGCCTCTTCTATCTCCTGTTGGGTGATGCGCCCCCGCTTCATTTCTATATGAAAGCCTGTGTCTTCTATCACTGCTTCTTCCTCAGGGTCTGGTCTATTCAGAGTCTCTCTGAAGTGCTCCGCCCATCTACTGAGCTGGTCCTCTTCCTTCATGAGAACTTTTCCGTCTTTGTCCTTAACCACCGTTGACTTGCTGGTGAAACCTCCTGTGAGGGTTTTGGTGATTTTGTAGATCGTTCTTGTGTCTCCCCTTTCTGCTGCTGACTGTGCCTCCTGAGCCAGGCTGTCCTCGTACTCTCTCTTGTCTTTGTGGACACTCTTCTTGACATCGTTGTTCTTCTGTCTGTATGCTTCAGCAGCTGCTTCCCTCTCTTCCATGCTTCCCCCTAGCATGCACTGTTTTGTTGCCCTTCTCTCCTCGATGAGTTGCCAGGTGTTTTCAGAGATCCATTCTCTCCTCTCTCTTTTCCTGCGGCCCAGCACCTCTTTGCTTGTGTCGAGGAACAACTTCTGGACAATGTTGCTCAAGGTGTTGATGTCGTCTGCTGGTGTGTCTTCCAGGACCTGGAATCTGTTGGACAGCTCGAGTACAAACTGAGTCTTCACTATAGGATCCTTCAGTCTGCTTGAGTCAAAGAGCTGTTCACTAGTCTTCTTGTTGGTCCTCTTCAGCTTCAGCTGTAGCTTGCACAGAACAAGGTGGTGGTCACTGCCAGCGTCTGCAATTCCCAGGAGGGAATTTAAAATTTAACCTCAGGTTGACAAAACTGCAGTTTTTTCTTGCCACATTTTAGTCCCCATGTTCACACAGGAAGTGCACCAGGGCCAAAGAGTCCTGTCGACATTGTTCCTCAGTGGGGGAGGCAACCAAAATGTCATCCACATATAACATAATTTTTGAACCGGCTGGTGGGCTAATTTTGGCCATTAGAGCAGTCATTTCCTGTGTGAAAATGGTCGGACTTTCATAATAACTTTGAGGTAATCTGGTGTATGCGTATCTTTGTTCCCTTAAACATAAGTGCAAACTAAAACTGGCTTTCTTCATGCACAGGGATAGTAAAACATGCATTACTCAAATCTACCACAGAGAAAATGGGTGAATCGTGACCCAAATAGTCCTGTGGATTGTGAGTATTGCACATTTTTCTTAGGAGTTTTCACCCAATCAGTTACATGATTTGCCTTCTCAACCATTTGTCCACAAGCAGCCCAAAAGTAACTGTCTGGTCCCCATAGGGAGTGTTAACATCATGCAAGGAGGTAACATCTTCGGGCAATTTCACCGACAGTGCAGCTGCTCCTTGCTCATTGAAAATCAAATTGTCCATCTGCACTGTGATGACATCTTTGTCATACAATTTGTCAGCCAAGGCACAATCAAAAAGTTCAAAACATCTGATATACTGTATTTCATAGTAACGTGCAGTGGCTGTGAACTTCCTAGTCCTTCAAGGATATGACCTGGCAGTACAGCAGCCATGAGGGCGGTGCTTTTTGTACACAATGTCGTGACTGCTGCACTGTCTTAGCCAAACAATGTGCCTCACCCTTGATCATTGGGTTTGTCATTGTCTGCCAGAAATGTCTGCTCTGTTCTTAAAACGGTATAATCATCTTTTAATTTATATAGAAAATCTTTTAGAAAGGATAAAACAAGTCATTATCAGTTATTGATAATTTTTATGTATCACCTATTTTTCTGAGTATTGCTAATTATTTGCTAATTAATTCCCCTGATACCCCCTGTTTTGATACATGGAGGCGCACATGCAGCAAAGTTACAGGGTATTTGCTTGATTCTTCTGCTGAAAGGAAGTGTGCTACCATTTTTAATTTTAGATAAAATTTGCGGGTAGCCCAGTTTCCTCAAAAATAAGATTTCAATAGTCACAGCTTCTTTTGTGACAAATTTCATTTAAGAAAAACAAAATAACCATCTGTGCATCTTTGATATGCTTCAGCATTGATAAATAAGATCAGTTTGTCCAGTTGAACACAGACTGGTTGAATTTGAATAAATGAATAAAAGTTGCGTCACACTTTCAGTCAACGGAAAGGTGGACGTTTTGCCTAATTAGAATTTGATTCAAATTTTTCCTTGAATGCCTCATTTTATATATTCCTTGGTAAATTGTGGAGTGAATGTAGTTTACCCTGACCCAGCTTGGCCACCGCCGAATCAGGAAAAAACACATTCCTCATTACTGTCATATTCCTGAAATATGACGTATCATATATCACATATATCACATATCACACCATTATGTGGTGAGTAACATCAAATGCATACCCTCTGTTGGGGAGGAACATAACTGGGGTGTTAGATTGACTTTAAATAACCGAGTATATAGTAAGGCTATAATCTTCGCTGTGAGTGTTTGCTCATTACTAAATAAATGTTAATATTCACAATTAAGGAAATGCACTGAAAAAATGGACACCTAATGCCTCATTGCTGCTTTAAGTATTTGGAAACATTTAGGACTGCTGCCTGTGTTTGTGCCTTCTTCCTAACACTCTTAAGTAAAATTTAATTTATTTATTGTTGGTTTTCTGTTTGTTTGGTTTTTAAACCTAAAGCTGCAAATCTTACGTGGATCTTTATTTTTCCTACTAACACATACTCTGCTTTCATTTTTTTTCCATTTTCTACACTTGCTAAATCCACCGTTCTTCTTCCCCTACGCACTTTTTCCATCAGAACACTCACTCATTCTTTACCATCCACTATCCATCTGTGTACAAGACTTCACCTTTCCCTGGACTAGCTGATGAAACATCTCACATCTATAATCTCTTTCAGTATTAAAACTTCCTTCCGTCCATCTGGTCTCCGTTCTCTTCAGCCTTCATCAACATTCTGTTACCACCTGCTTGTCTTATTCATGATTCGCTGTCCTGTCGTTCATACTACTGACCACTGTCCACAGCTAATGCTCCATGCAAGATCCTGAACATAAAGTCAGCTTTATACCAAACCAACATGGCTCAATTCAAAATTCTGTTTTGTGGCAAAACTCATCTCTTGATTTCTACCCTGGCATTGGGTGCCTTTCCTTTTGAATTTGTTTTGGAATTAAATAATGCCTCTGGGTCTGAACATCTGCCTTTCAAGGAATGTATTAAAATAAGACATCTGCTGGTTGCTCTGAAAATTAAAGTTAACAGAGTCATCTGTATCTTGGTGTGGTGGAGTCTTGTAACAGATAACTCCATATGAGCTAACACCATGCCTACAAAACTATAACCTGGTGAGAAGAGTCCTTAATTTTCTCACTACCTCCAGGCCCCCCTTAGCTGTTTGTGACAGCCCGTTTTTAATCACCATCAGGGGGGGCCATTATTGTGGGGTCCCCCTGGTTGGGGGAAGGGGGGCTGTTTTCACATCCTGCAAACATTCCTCTGTCCTGCATTTGTTTGACCCATCTGGCAAATCTCTTCCTTCCTTTCTTTTGATCTATGACTGGGGCCTTTGTCTGATAATCCATAGCCTCTGGCAGATAATATGCACAGCCACATTAATTATCAATCTCTTTTAAACCTCTGTGCTCTAAATCTCACGTTGTCACACGTCAGTCCTTCCCATAAAGTGCACTGTCATGCTTCAGTCAAAGAAAAAGGTCAGTTACAGCACTTCAAAACCTGCTCTTTCCACCTCTGAGGCAAAAGTGAACACAGAGAGAGAGAGAGAGAGAGAGAGAGAGAGAGAGAGAGAGAGAGAGAGAGAGAGAGAGCTGCTCCTCCAGCAGCCCCTTCCTTTCACATTTACTGTTCATGCTTCTATTTTTTACAGAGCAAGCCTGTCGCTCGTCTCTCTGATCATTCTGTCTGAAATCTTCTTCTACCTCTACTTGGTATCCTGCCTCCCAAATCCACCTCTTTGGCCAAACCCGCAATCACGGGCCCAGTGACCAGGTTTGCCACAGTTAAAACAAACATCCCAATTTCCATCATTCACTTGCATTGACCTGCCTGTCTTGGGTCTAACCCCACAGAGTTAAATTGAAAAAATAAAAACCCAAAACCTTGTAAAAGTACCCATATTTAGACCACTTTCTTCACAGATCAACCACACACACCCAATCTCTACACTGCCGCTGCCTCTATCTAAGGCTCACACACAAAGAATAGATAAAATAACTGTTTCTCATTGTCCATTTTAATGTTATCCGGTTTTGTTGCCATTTAATCCGCCCGTCTTTAAATATTATGGTCTAATTATTATGATTTTATTTGCTTCCTCCTTTTTCCAACCTCTTGGGCTTCTTTTAGTAATTTGCTGTATGGACCCTCCTTAGGATCGCGGCATTGATAAGTTGGGGGAGGATTATCTTTTTCATTTAATAATGGTTCAATGCTTGGTTGGTTTTGATATTTATCTCTTTTTGTTGTAAGTTTTTCCGTCGACGTCAAACTGTGCATTCATCCACATCCAGTGTGGGTTTAAGGAATAATCTTTTTCCCCATTTGTTTAAATATTTTTCAGGATCCTTTATCTGATCTTTTTCTTTTAACCGGTTATTGTAATTTTTTACCGTTCGGCGCGCAGTTTCCTCTTTTTTCTTTTGCTTATTTTTTGCTTTATTCGTTTTTCCTGTACAGTTACCCATTTTTATTTTTTTTTTTGTTAGTCAGGGACGTTGCTCTTTTGAAGTTTTTGAAGTGCGCTCACTTGTTGATTGGGACTAGATCTTACACCTTCAGGATACGTTCACTTGTTGTTGGGATTAGATCTTACGCAACCTATATTGCAACACTATTACTCTTTTGAAGTACGCTCACTTGTTGATGGGGCTAGATCTTACGTCTTCAGGATACGTTCACTTGTTGATGGGACTAGATCTTATGTAACCTATATTAAAACTCCTGTAATTTCTTATAGGGTCATAACCTGGTATGATCAGATAGGAAAAATATATAGGACGCTGCCTTATATTACCATTACTAGCTAAAGCTTGACCTATCAGTCAATACACAGCACCTTTTACTTTTATTACTCTTTTGAAACCTGACTCTTCGGCCGGAAAACAACACAATCGGGACTTTAACCCGAACAAACCTTTTTTTTTTCCCCTCATTGCAACTACTCGTCTGCGCGCTTCATCCACGCGCTTCGTCCGCGCGCTTCACTCTATTATTGCGTTAGTCACTCGTGGTTGGGTTTAGGAGGATCTTGTAACATATTTAGGAGCGCATCCTATTTCACTTTAGTAATATGTTGGAGCGGGCCTATATTCATATTAGTAATATTTTTAGGAGCGCATCCAATTTCTCATATTGAAGCGGCCTATTTCATTAGTAATATATTTAGGAGCGCATCCCATTTACATTAGTGACGTATTGGAGCGGCCTTATTTTATATTACTCACTCAAGGCTGGATTTGGGAGGATCTTCTAACGCATGTAGTATATACTATATCCTTTTTCTTTAATAATAAAAAGACGTCACTTACTTTATGACCCTACTAGTGAGGATGACCTTCACTTAGACAGAGTCAGGAGCCAGTCTCCTCCCCGGCGTTCCCTGAAGGCGGGTTTTCCAAAAACTGACCGTTGGTCAGACCATGCATAGGGTTTGAAGACCGGGGAAGGCTTGGTTGTCCTGGCCCGCCTAGGGTATTGGTCATCCGGGTCACGGCACCATGAATATCAGGAATCTCTGAAAACACTTAGAATATGATCGTATATTAGTTCATTACCTCAATAAAGATTCGAGACACAAGAATATTCTATTAAGAGTTTTTACTTGCATAAATTATATACAAGGAGTACGGACCCTCAGGTTGCAGGAGGTCAGTACTGAAGACTGCCTTCAGTGAGCAAGCTTATATACAAGAAGCAGTTGCAACATACAAACGGAAGCAGGACAAAGCGGTTTCAGCTGAATACCTCACGGACAAAAGAGTGATACAGGTTTGGCACATCATTAACAGCTTGAAAGGACGAAGCAACCTGTTCCTTCTCTTGCTATGCAGGGGGTATGTCAGTATCAGTACATTTCCGCCAGAACTGGCCCCCTGCATGCAACCTCAGTATTCTTCCAGTATTCTTCCAGTAGAACTCGCTCCCCGAGTGTTGCTTCAGTGTTTTTCCAGTAGAGCTCACTTCTACGCTTGCATAAGGCATAGACATATAAAATGATAACATTGTACATTTTCATAGACATATAAAACAATAACATTGTACATTTTTCTGACACCCTCTTAGTACTCTGACATCAGTCGCAGACCCTCTCCACTTCTGGTTGATGGCTATGTGGTCTATTTGGTTCCTGGTTCTCCCATCCGGTGACACCCACGTCAGTTTGTGAATTGTCTTGTGTGAGAATATGGTGCCTCCTATCACTAGCCCATTCTCCAGGCACATGTCCGCAAATCTCTGACCGTTGTCGTTTCTCACACCTGTTCCTTGGGTTCCCATGTGTTCTGCCCACAGTAGAGTGTGTTTCATAGAAGGTTAAAAATAGCTCACCATAAGTTAATAATAAAATGTCATAATCCATCTGTAATAATTCATGCTAAAAAACAAAGAAAAAAAAAGGCGCAGCCAGTGGTTGCTATGATTTATGGGTAGCAGAAGCGGAAGTCAGTGAGAGAGAGAAGGAAAAAAAGGAGAAAAGAAAAACCTGCCTGTGAATGTCTAAGATGCTCCTTCTGTGTGTTATATCCTTTTCTACACCTTCGAAAGCAATGGCTGTGAGTTTAATTAGTGTCTTGTTAACTTTATAAGTTTTATGAGACGTGATTTTGAGATCGTTTTGTGAATATGATGTTACCAGGACTTAGCCTTATCCCAGGAGCTTACTAGCTTGCCTTACACTGAGAGTGCTGTGTATTAGCATAGTAACGCTGCTACTAGCGATCTAATTAGCATATGAAAAGATAGCAAAAATGTGTTGTTTGCCTTTAGTAGCAGCTAGAGTTAACTTCTGTGCAAGTTTCTGACGTTAGCCATTTTTTGGTGCATTTATTTTTCACTTGACGAAGAGCTAAAATATATTTATTTTCTGTTTATATTTTTCAGTTTCACTCGGGTCATTCATTGAGCTTTTCAAGCCACAATTATAAAGAATTGTAAGCTGTCTAGAAGACTGTAATAAAGGAGCAAGACGCTCGGTTTCCTGGCTCATGAAAGACGAGTTTGGCTTGCTGTTGATCTGCGTTCACATACACAGTGTATACAACACGTAGTGATAACAGTACAGTGAAAAGCCATATCAGCAGTTGGTGAAGATAAGATTCACGACACAGCGATGGACGACACTCAAGAGAAGAGGGAAGAAGAAAAGGCGAACTCTGAAGCCAAAACATCATACAAAGCTAGCTCCAGCTCCAAACATTCTAGCTCCAAGTTATCCTCAAAGTCCAGCATACTGGAAGCAGCCATCATGGCACGAGCCTCTGCCGAAGCTGCGAATGCTAAAGCCTTGTACAGTAAGAAACAACTAGAAATTAAAAAGCAACAAGCAAAGCTAGAACTGGATCTAGAGATGCTGGAGATAGAGAAGGAAGCAGTGGCCGCTACAGCAAAAGCAGAAGTTCTAGAAGCTGCTGCAGCTGCCAAGCAAGACAAAGGAGAGAGTGTAAAGATCGCAATTTCATTACAAGTTGTCAGACAGAGAACTATGGAGTATGTGCACCACCAAACCCAGCTAGAGTCACAGGTGCGACCAGCCGAAGAAGAAGCACTTCAAGTCGAACCTGCACAAAAGGCGCAATTATTCACTCCAAGGAGACCCGAACAAACTCCCTCTCCACCAGCATTCAAAAAAATGTACGTAAAAAATGAATCCATCGACATACCGAGAGACTATGTCAGGCCAAACAGCTACCATGCTTCCCACAATGGTGACCCACCTATGGCAGACTTTGCTAGGTTCCTCGTGCGCAGAGAGCTAATCACAACCGGACTCTTTAAGTTTGACGACACCCCCGAAAACTTTAGAGCATGGCAGTCGTCATTCATAAATGCAACTGAAGACGTTGGTCTCACATATAGCCAGGAGTTAGATCTCCTAGTCAAGTGGCTTGGTAAAGAGTCCTCAGAGCATGTTAAAAGAATCAGAGCTGTCTATGCCACTAACTCCAAAGCTGCCCTCCAGTTGTCATAGGACAGGTTAGAAGAATGTTATGCTACGCCAGAAGTAGTAGAAAACGCCTTGTTCAAAAAATTAGATAACTTCCCTCGCCTTACAAACAAAGATAACGTAAAACTCAGGGAACTTGGAGATTTGCTCTTAGAGATGCGGGTCGCTAAAGATGAAGCTTATCTCCCAGGCCTCGCCTACCTCGACACACCTTGTGGTGTTAAGCCCATAGTTGAAAAGTTACCTCCAAGTTTACAAGATAAATGGCTGCGCACAGGCTCAAAATACAAACAAAAATATGATGTAACCTTCCCTCCCTTCTCATATTTTGTAAAGTTTGTCCAAGACGAGGCTAAAGCAAGAAATGACCCAAGTTTTGCGACATGCAGCAGCCAACCCTTCAGCAAAGGTGAGAGACCGCCATTCAAACAAACTAGCTACAGAACACCTCTAACTGTAAACAAAACAGAGGTCAACATAACTGCTCCCACTAGTACTAAAGGGGACGATTTAACACGCTACTGTCCAGTCCATAAGAAAATGCATCCTCTAGCCAAATGTAGAGCTTTTTTTTTTTTTTTTTTTTTTTTATATTACTTATTTTGTACCCGTAGGTAGATTTGTTTTGCAGTCTGGTGACAAACCACCAGCTGCCGGTCGCTGCGTGCGCAAACGCCCCTTAACTCCCTAACCTGCATGTTTTTGGCATGTGGGAGGAAACCGGAGAAATCCTGGAGTAAACCCACGCAAACACGGGGAGAACATGCAAACTCCACACAGATCACTGTTGGCCGGGGGCAGGGATCGAACCCACGATCTCACGGTCCCCGCGATCCCCCGGCCGAGGGTAAAACTGTGCTGCCACAGTGCTAACCACTGCGCCACCGTGCAGCCGAGCTTTCCAGATTAAATCGCTACAAGAAAGGTGAAACATACTCAAAGAACACAAACGATGTTTTCGCTGCTGCTCTCCCATACACACAATAAAGGACTGTGACATGAAACTCAAGTGTGAGGAGTGCCAAAGTGAAAAGCATTGCTCTGCCATGCATCCCGATTCAAGTCAGCAACCCCAGCCAGAAAACACAGCTGAACCAGAGCCTCAGCCCCGAGACAACACACCACCTGAGGTAACGTCACGGTGCACTGAGATCTGCGGCGAAGGTTATCCCCCACGTTCTTGCTCAAAGGTATGTCTAGTTTGAGTTTTCCCTAAAGGCCAACCAGAATGCTCCATTAAGATGTATGCAATCCTTGACGATCAGAGTAATAGATCGCTGGCCCATCCTGAATTCTTCGAGCTGTTTGGGATCAAGGGTAGCCCTCTGACGTACCATATGAGAACATGTGCTGGTCTAACCGAAATGCTTGGCAGGGAAGCAGTGAGGTTCCAAATCGAGCCAGTAGGTGGAGGCCCACGCTTAGACCTCCCTCTTCTCATTGAATGCAACGAGATAGCGTTCAGTAGAGATGAAATACCTATGCCCGAAGTCACTTTTGCTCACGCCCACTTAAAACACCTCGCTCCTCTCATTCCCAAGTACGACCCAGATGCTCAGATAGTAATTTTACTGGGCAGAGACATCATACAAGTCCACAAAGCAAGGCAACAAGTCAACGGACCCCACAATGCTCCCTTTGCTCAACGCCTGGACCTAGGCTGGGTAATTGTGGGGGAGGTGTGCCTTAACGCTCATAAGCCAACCGTCAATGTTTATAAAACGCACATGCTGTCCAACGGACGCCCATCTTTCTTCACTCCTTGTCCTAACAGCATCAACATAAAAGAGAAACCATGCTACGGCGGGGAGCACAAGGACGGCCTCTCTAAACGCAGCTCAAAACCCAATGCAGTGGAAGGAAAGCTTGGGAACAAAGTTTTTGAGTGCACAGAGAACGATAACAAGTGTGCCGTGTCCTTCGAGGATGAGACCTTTCTAAAGATAATGGAGGAAGAAGTCCACCAGGATGAAAATAACAACTAGATCACTCCTCTGCCATTCAAGTTTCCTCGCTTGCCACTCCCAAATAACAGGGACCAAGCATTGTCTAGACTCGGCTCACTAAGATGCAACTTAACAAAAAACCCTCAAATGAAAGAACAGTTCTCAGAGTTTATGGACAAGCTGTTTGAGAACAATCATGCAGAGATCGCTCCACCCATCACCGATAACACTGAATGCTGGTACCTGCCCATTTTCGGGGTATATCATCCCCAGAAGCCCGATCAGATATGGGCTGTCTTTGATTCAAGTGCCGAGCAATTTGGTGTGCCACTCAACTCAGTACTGTTAACAGGCCCAGACCTTAATAATACCCTCCTCGGTGTGCTGATTCGGTTTAGGAAAGAGCTCATTGCAGTCACTGCCGATATCCAGCAAATGTTTTACGGGTTCTTAGTCAGACCAGACCATAGAGACTATTTGAGGTTCTTGTGGCACAAGGGAAATGACTTGTCAAAAAAGGTGCAGGAGTACCGCATGCGGGTGCACGTTTTTGGAAACAGCCTGTCGCCAGCGGTAGCTATCTATTGCCTACACAGGGCTATCCAGAAAGGCGAGTCAAAGTTTGGAGCAGACACAAGACACTTTGTTGAGAGACACTTTTATGTAGATGACGGGTTGATTTCGTTCCCCACTGAATCTGCAGCCGTAGACTTGCTCAAGCGCACATGCGCATCCATGGCCGAGTCCAATCTCAAGCTCCACAAAATCGCCTCGAACAGTGTCTCAGTCATGCAAGCCTTTAAGCCAGAAGACCTGGCCACCGGTAATAAAGACTTGAGTCTCGGCGATGACACTCTACCAGCTCAGAGAAGTCTACGCCTGTGCTGGGACATAAACACTGACTCTTTCATGTTCAAGGTTGCTGTTGATGACAAACCCTACACCCGCCGTGGAGTTCTGTCAATAGTTAACAGTATCTTTGACCCCTTGGGACTAGCATCACCAGTGACAATCAAAGGCAGACTCTTGTTACGTGAACTGTCAAATGGTGTCCAAGGTTGGGATGCTCCTCTCCCTCAGGACAAAATGGACACATGGGAAACATGGAAAATGTCCCTCCAAGATCTTAGCAGCCTTAAGGTGCCACGCTGCTATGTACCAGCTTCCCTCTCTAAGTCCACTTACACCGAACTGTGTATCTTTTCCAACGCCTCAAGCTGGGCTATTGCGGCAGTAGCGTACTTGAAGATAGTCAATGCAGAAGGACAATGCGAAGTCGGGTTTGTGCTTGGGAAGGCAAAACTTTCCCCACAACCAGAGCCCACGATACCTCGCCTCGAACTTTGTGGAGCAGTTCTAGTGGTTGAGATGGCGGAGCTCATTCTGGACGAACTTGATCACAAACCAAATGCTGTCAAATTCTACTGTGATAGCAGGGCGGTTCTTGGGTACATTTGCAATGATTCAAAGCGCTTCTATGTCTATGTGCATAATCGCATTCATCGTATACGTCAGTCCACATCCCCTGAACAGTGGCACTACGTCACATCAGAGCAAAACCCAGCCGATCTAGCCACCAGGTCAATACCTGCATCACAGCTCATGGACACTATGTGGTTTAAGGGACCAGACTTCCTTTACAAACTACCTGAATCTGGGACACCTGAATCCTTTGAGTTAATCGAGCCTGAAGTAGACTCTGAAATCAGAAAAGTCGCTACCTTTGCTACTCACATTCAGAAAAACGGGCCCTTACCAGAATGCGTCCAGCGCTTTTCAAGCTGGAACTCATTAGTACGTGCCATTGCATTCCTAATTCACCAAGCTCGTTCGCACTCATCAAGCAACTTGTCAGATCATTCATGCAGGGGCTGGCATCAATGTAGCAAGCCACGCACTCCAGAGGAGCTGGATGCTGCCAGTAACCTCATCCTCCAGTCTGTTCAAAAGGACGCTTTTCCTGACGAGTATGCTGCTTTCCATGCTAACCAAACCATCCGCAGTTCAAGTCCCATTGTAGCTCTTGATCCCTATATGAGTGAAAGCCTCATCAAGGTTGGAGGTCGCCTCAAACATGCTTCATTGAACACAACATCCAAGAATCCAATCATTCTCCCAAACAAGCATCACGTAACTCAGCTGCTTGTCCGTCACTATCATGCCAAAGTTGTGCATCAAGGAAGGCAGTTCACGGAAAGCGCAATTAGGCAAGCCGGACTGTGGATTGTAGGTTGCAAAAGACTGGTCTCGTCCATTATCCACCATTTTGTAATGTACAGGAAACTCAGGGGAAAACTAGAGACTCAGAAAATGGAAGATCTCCCACCTGAGAGACTCAAAACATGCCCTCCATTTTCATATGTCGGGTTGGACGTATTCGGTCCGTGGTCAGTAGTCACTCGACACATGCGAGGTGGTGCTGCACAAGGAAAAAGGTGGGCAATACTCTTCACGTGTATGACCACAAGAGGCGTGCATATTGAAGTCATTGAATCTATGGATGCTTGCAGCTGCATAAATGCAATACGCAGATTCTTTGCAATACGAGGCCCAGCAAAGCAAATGAGATCTGACAGAGGCACTAACTTCATTGCAGCGAGTGTGGAGTTAGGCATGGCACAACCAAATAAGAACCCTCCCAACATTGTCAACTATCTCCATGCCAACGGTTGCACATGGGAGTTCAATCCCCCACATGCCTCCCACATGGGGGGCGTCTGGGAAAGACTGATTGGGGTCACTCGCAGAATATTAGACTCTATGCTTCTGCAAAACAAACACACTCCTTTGATGCATGAAGTGCTTTGTAATTTAATGGCTAAGGTATCTTCTATAATCAATGCAAGGCCCTTAGTCCCCATCTCAACGGACCCTTCCTAACCATTTCTACTTTGTCCCGCAATGATCTTGACCCAAAAGCAGCATGTTCCCCCTCCACCAGGAGACTTTTGTGGAAAAGACCTGCTCAAAAACCAGTGGAAACAAGTGCAAGCACTCGCCAATGAATTTTGGAGCCGCTGGAGAAACGAATATCTCAACACCCTCCAATCAAGGCGCAAGTGGCATACAACACACCGCAACCTACAGACAGGTGACATAGTGCTGTTAAAACAAAACCAAGCACCCAAAAATGAATGGACAATGGCCATCATCACATCCACCTTTCCAAGCAGTGACGGGAAGGTCAGAAAGGTCGAAGAGAGGACATCGTCTCAGGGTGTTTCAAAGACTTACTTGCGTCCCATCTCAGATGTTGTTATGCTCTTAGAAAATGAAGTGATAGATAAAAAGCAGTAGTGGCATTAGTAATGCCGGGCGGGGAGTGTTCTGCCCACAGTAGAGTGTGTTTCATAGAAGGTTAAAAATAGTTCACCATAAGTTAATAATAAAATGTCATAATTCATCTGTAATAATTCATGCTAAAAAACAGTCATTGGGTTAAAAGTAACTTCTATACAGTCAGTACTGGTTTACCTGTATTTCATGTTGAAGGCGCAGCCAGTGGTTGCTATGATTTATGGGTAGCAGAAGCGGAAGTCAGTGAGAGAGAGAAGGAAAAAAAGGAGAAAAGAAAAACCTGCCTGTGAATGTCTAAGATGCTCCTCCTGTGTGTTATATCCTTTTCTTCACCTTCGAAAGCAATGGCTGTGAGTTTAATTAGTGTCTTATTAACTTTATAAGTTTTATGAGACGTGATTTTGAGATCGTTTTGTGAATATGATGTCACCAGGACTTAGCCTTATCCCAGGAGCTTACTAGCTTGCCTTACACCGAGAGTGCTGTGTATTAGCATAGTAACGCTGCTACTAGCGATCTAATTAGCATATGAAAAGATAGCGAAAACGTGTTGTTTGCCTTTAGTAGCAGCTAGAGTTAACTTCTGTGCAAGTTTCTGACGTTAGCCATTTTTTGGTGCATTTATTTTTCACTTGAAAAGAGCTAAAATATATTTATTTTCTGTTTATATTTTTCAGTTTCACTCGGGCCTTTCATTGAGCTTTTCAAGCCACAATTGTAAAGAATTGTAAGCTGTCTAGAAGACTGTAATAAAGGAGCAAGACGTTCGGTTTCCTGGCTCATGAAAGACGAGTTTGGCTTGCTGTTGATCTGCGTTCACATACACAGTGTATACAACACGTAGTGATAACAGTACGCCATGCATGATTCGTATCCCACATTTCCTGCACCAACCTGGGCATTAAAGTCCCCCATCACAATGAGGATGTCATGCCGTGGTGTCTTGTCTATTTGCTCTTGGAGGTTTGTATAGAAAAGGTCTTTCTCTTTATCTGATGATGGTTCTGTTGGTGCATAGCACTGGATGATGGTGGTCTTCACGTACTTTGAGAAAAACCTCGCTCTAATGATCCGAGCATTGACCGGCTCCCAGCCCAGGAAGCTCTTCTTGGCATTCTTGTCTAAAATGATGCCCACTCCTTCCTGGTGTTGGCCGTCTGTTCTTCCCGAGTAGTACACTGTCTCTCCTGTGTTCAGGGTCATCGTTCCTGAGTCTGTCCATCTCATTTCACTGATTCCAAGAATGTTGATGTTGTATCTCTTCATCTCTTTCACAACCTGTGCTGTTTTTCCAGTTTCGTACATCGTTCGAACATTCCATGCTCCCACTCTCACTCGTTGTTTGGGTTTCACCAAGGACTCCATCAGAACAGAAACTTCCTTTCGGCTTTCATCCCTGCTCTTCATATAAGACATTGCTGCCTCAGTCCTCAGCTCATCGCCCAAGGTCTGATGACTTTTTGTTGATCTTGTTGGCGTTTCTGTAGCAAGCGTTTTTTACATGGTGGGCTGCTAACCCAATGCACATCACTCCTCCTTTCGCATCCTAGGCTTGGGACCAGGCAATAGCGGAGTTAGTCGTGAGTTCCGTCAGCATAAATTCACACCTCAACAATGTCCCGCAGATAACGGTGCATTTCTCCTGGATATCAAGTTTCATGTGCTCACATCATTGAGCTCAGGCTCAGCCCAGATGCTGGTGATGCAGGCCACTATGGACTCACCAGCATTTTTACAAGTCTTAATTTTGTTGCCCCAAGTCAAACTCCACGCAGGCCAGTGCTCAGTGGTTCCTGCTCTTTGTCCTCCATTACAACGGAGAGGATTGCACTCCTTGACACTGACACTTGACACTCCCTGTGATTTTTGACGATAGAATGTGTAAAGCTCTCTAGGATCACCAAACTTGCCACATGGGTTCACCTCGGGATCCTGCCCTACAACTATGGGTTGTATACTTTGCTGTATATTCATGGATGATGGCCTTATCGTAATTTGGTTCTGCCACAGTAATTATATTGAAAAGTTGAAAACTACTTTCTGTCAATAAGTATTGTGATCTCCAAAGAAAACAGAGGCTCTTGTTAAAATTACACTTGTTAGGCCTTTATATAACCAGATTTTTTCCAGGGCTTGAAAGATCCAAAGTTTGTTTTTACTTGTACTCATGTCTAGGCCTGTAATAATAACATATTTTGATGGCTGATAAATTTTTTTCTCAGTTGGGACAAACTTTATATTGTGAGTGGACCCCAGCTCTCTGCTTCAACCTTTCTGGCTGTCTGCACTTTGTGAGCATGAGCCTCGCCTACATTTGACAGTGTAGTATATATTCATTCATTCATTCATTCCCAGCAGTCAAAGTTAATTCATCTCAGTAATTCAATTCAAAAATGAAACTTGTATAGATTCATTACACACAGAATGATGTATTTCAAGTGTTAATTTTTTTTAATTTAATGATTATGGCTTACAGCTCTTGAAAACCCCTAATTTATTTTCTCAAAAAATTTGAATATTGCATAAAATTAATTTTTTTAAAAATTGATATACATATATATACTGTATATATTTTAAATAGAAATGATGGCCTACGGAAAAGTATATCCATGTACACACTCTACTTGGTCGGGGCTCCTTTTGCCTGAATTACTGCATCAGTGCAGCGTGTCATGGAGGTGATCAGCCTGTGGTTCTGCTGAGGTTTTATAGAGGCCCGGGTTGCTTTGATAGTGACCTTCAGCTCATCTGCATTGTTGGGTCTGGTGTCTCTCATCTTCCTCTTGACAATACTCCATAGATTCTCTATGGGGTTTAGATAGATAGATAGATGTACGTTATTGATCCCAAACTGGGAAATTACAGTGTTACAGCAGCATGACAGTAGACAACCAAACGTCAGAAACACATGCATGACAGACAAAGGGATTACCCATGGAAAGTAAAACTAACACTACTATAAAAGCCTATATTCATCATAGCTGAATAGATGGTGGCCCATATAAACACATGAATGATACCTGCTGCACAATGCAGGACTATCAGGAGCAGAGTGAAATGTGAGGTACCAGTCAGACTGTAAGGCACAGTATGGCAGCATAGTTATGACCAGTATACAACATCATAGTGAGTTATTGTACAGTGAAATGGCATGCGGCAGGAAAGATTTTCTGTACCTGGCTGTTCAACTGCAAAGTTGTAGTAGTCCACTGGAGGAAGTGCTCCGCTGTCTGTCCAGTGTGTGGTGTAGGGGGTGATCAGGATTATCCATGATGGATCACAGTTTATTGAGTGTCCTCTTCTCCACCACTGTCTCAAAGGTCTCTGGCCTGAGACCAATTACAGAGCCAACCCTCTTGATAATTTTGTCAAGTCTGTTGGTGTCGTTGGCCCTGATACTGCTACCCCAACAGACCGCAGCAAAGAAGATGGCGCTGGTGACAATGGTCTGGTAGAAAAGCTCCAGCATCCTGCTGCACACGTTGAAGGATCTCAGCTTCCTCAGGAAGTAGAGTCTGCTCATCCCCTTCTTGTGAGCAGCATCAGTGTTGGATCTCCAGTCCAGCCCATTGCTGATCCTGACACCCAGGTATTTGTAGTCCTCAACTACCCCCACACCCTCCCCCCTAGGTCAGGAGAGTTTGCTGGCCATTCGAGCACAGAGATACCATGGTCATTAAACCAGGTTTTGGTACTTTTGGCAGTGTGGGCAGGTGACAATTCCTGCTGGAAAATTAAACCAGCATCTCCATAAAGCTTGTCAGAACAGAATTCAAGTTGCTTGAGGTCCAGTGTGAAGCTTCTACAGTCAGTGGTGATTTGGGGAGCCATGTCATTTGCTGGTGTTGGTCCACTGAGGTTGACTGGCCAGCAAACTCTCCTGACCTAAACCCTACCGAGAATCTATGGAGTATTGTCAAGAAGAAGATGAGAGACACCAGACCCATCAATGCAGATGAGCTGAAGGCCACTTTTAGGGCTGTCATGGTGGAGGAATTTCCCTTGCAATGACGGTGAATAGCTCAGCACCGCGATATAAGATAAGATAAGATAAGATAAGCCTTTATTAGTCCCACAACGGGGAAATTCCAGGATTGCAACAGCACAGGGATAGCAACACTCAGAGCAACAATCAGAAGGCAAGAAAAAAAAAACAAGCAAGCAAGAGCAGCTAATAAACATATGTACGTATTACTATAAAATATATATATATACACACACACACAGACACACAGTGCAGAGCATTGTAGCTGGATGGAATAAATATATGAATATATGAACACACAGTGCAGAGCATTGTAGCTAGATGGAATAAATATGTAAATATATAAACACCCACAGTACGGAGCATTGCAGCTAGGTGGAATAAATATGCAAGTATATAAACACACACAGTGCGGAGCAATGTAGCTAGATGGAATAACATGTAGATATATAAATATATAAACACCCACAGTACGGAGCATTGCAGCTAGACGGAACAAATATGCAAATATATAAACACACACAGTGCAGAGCATTGCCGCTAGATGGAATGAAACAGCATAACCGTCTACCCAGCTATCCTGCATGGTATGATTATGTGCCCATACACACTCTCACCCTCCATAGCGACCGGCATGCTCCTAGTTGTATGCCGGAGAGGACCACTGTGTAAGTCTATTGCATCTTCTGCATTCAAAAAACTATTAGTTTGTTACGTCTTTTTTGCTATCTCTGCGAGCAGCCCTGCTTAGGTTGTACAGTCTGACAGCCGTTGGTAGGAAGGACCTACGAAACCTCTCGGTTGTGCACCTGGGATGATGTAGTCTGCTGCTAAATGAGCTCCTCAGTGCATTCAGTATGTCCTGCATAGGGTGGAACTCGGACTCCAGCAGAGATGACAGTTTAGCCACCGTCCTTCTCTCTCCTATCTCCTCCATCGGATCAAGGCGCTGCCCCAGGACAGAGCTAGCTTTCTTAATCAGTTTGTTCAGTCTCTTCCTATCGGCTGCAGTAATGCCACTGCCCCAGCAGACCACTCCAAAAGTGATGGCTGATGCCACCACCGTGTCATAGAATGACTTCAGCAACGCCCCTTGTACACCAAAAGACCTGAGTCTCCTCAGCAGGAACAGCCTGCGCTGTCCCTTCTTGTAGAGTGCATCAGTATTGTGTGACCAGTCTAGTTTATTGTTCAGATGAATACCCAGGTACTTATAGGATGTCACCATCTCGATGTCTGTTCCCTGTATATTTACTGGTACTGTGAGGGGCTGCCCATGCCTGCGGCAGTCCACCACCAGCTCCTTAGTTTTCCTCGCGTTGATCTGGAGGCAGTTCCGATGGCACCAGTCCACGAAGTCCTGGATAAGCCCTCTGTACTCAGCTTCATCTCCATTGGAGATGAGGCCAACGATCGCAGAGTCATCAGAGAACTTCTGTAGATGGCAGTGTGTTGTGTTGTGTGAGAAGTCCGCAGTATAAAGAGTGAACAGGAAGGGAGCCAGCACCGTTCCCTGGGGGGCCCCCGTGCTACTGATGATCGTGTCGGACACACAGTCCCGGGTTCTCACAAACTGAGGCCGGTTCGTGAGGTAGTCCAGGATCCATGATGACAGGTGCTGGTCCACCCCTGCGCGCAGCAGCTTGTCCTTCAGGATCATCGGTTGGATGGTGTTGAAAGCACTGGAGAAGTCAAAGAACATGATCCTCACCATATTCCCGGGCTTCTCCAGGTGGGACAGAGAACGGTGAAGGAGGAAGATCACCGCATCCTCCACCCCAATGCCATGCTGGTAGGCGAACTGGAGTGGATCCATCGCTGGTTCCACCAGGGGGCGGAGGTGAGCAAGGAGCAGTCTCTCCAGGGTCTTCATCAAGTGGGACGTCAAGGCCACCGGTCTGTAGCTGTTCAGGTCTTTGGGGTGGGAAGTTTTTGGTACAGGTACCACACAAGATGTTTTCCACAGCTGTGGTACCCTCCCCAGTTTCAGGCTCATGTTGAAGATATACGTCACAATCCCACACAGCTGGTCTGCACAGGACTTGAGGAGCTTTGCGCTGATGCCGTCCGGTCCCGGCGCCTTCCTCGCCTTGATCTTCCTCAGCTCCGTCCTCACCTGGGTCCTGGTCAGGGTCAGGATGGGGGGCTGTGTGTTGGGAGTGGGGGGGTGTTGGTAGAGTGGGGAGTGGGCAGCAGGACTTGATTTCTTTAGAGGCAGCAGTGGTTGTTGTGCAGTCAGGGGGGAGGGCGGTTGGTCAAATCTATTGAAAAACAGATTCAGGTTGTTCGCCCACTCCCTGCCCCCTGTGGCCTGGGGGGAGGTATTCTGGAGCCCCGAGATGGTTTTGAGGTTTCTCCAGACCCCGCTGATGTCGCTCTGTTGCAGCTTGTCCTCCATCTTCTTCCTGAAGCTGTCCTTGCCTTCTCTGATCTTTCTCCTCAGCTCCCTCTGTACGGACTTCAGCATCTCCCTGTTCCCTGACCTGAAGATCCTCTTCTTCTCTCTCAGAAGTGTTTTAATCTCAGGGTTGATCCAGGGTTTGTTGTTTGAGTGACGCCGTATGGTCTTGGTGGGAACGGATTTGTCCACACAGAAGCTGAGGTAGCCCGTGAAGGTGTGAATGAGGCCATCGATGTCCTCACCATGTGGATCGCAGAGCTGCTTCCAGGCGGTGGCTTCAAAACAGCCCTTTAGGGTGTCCATTGTCTCCTCAGACCATAACTCCACAGTGTGCATGGCCGGAGGTTGTCTGTGCACTAGGGGTTTGTACACCGGCCGGAGATGAACCAAGTTGTGATCCGATCTCCCGAGTGGGGGTAGTTGTGATGAGGTGTACGCCTCCTTAGTGTTTGCGTAGAATAAATCCAGTGTTTTATTGTCTCTAGTGTGGCATGTGACATACTGGGTGAACGTGGGTAGAATGGGAGACAGTGAAACATGGTTGAAATCGCCTGAGATGAGGAGAAGAGCATCTGGGTGTTCTGTCTGCAGCCTGCTGGTTACTGAATGGATGACGTCACGTGCTGTCCCAGCGTTCGCCGTCGGATTTGCATAAACAACAATGCAGATCACGTGTGAGTGTTCTCTCGGGAGATATGTAGGCCTCATGCTAACAGCTAGCAACTCAATGTCTTTGCTGCAGTGTCGTTGTTTAACAGTGATATGTCCCGGTCTGCACCAGTTGTTGTTAACATACATGATCACTCCACCGCCCCTAGCCTTGCCACTGTCTGGTGTTCGGTCAGCTCGTATCATGTGAAAACCCTCCAGCTCAATGTTAGCATCTGCTGCTAGTTCAGTTAGCCACGTCTCAGTAAACAAAAGGAGAGAGCACTCCCGGTATGTGCTATCATAACGGGAGATAGCCGCTAGCTCATCTAACTTTCCCAGTATCGACCGTACATTTCCCATGACAACAGATGGCAGGGAGGGTCTGTACCTTATATTTTTTGTCCTCCGCCTTACTCCAGCCCGGCAGCCGCGGCGTTTTCGCCTCAGTTCTCTCGGTATGTCGAGTATTTCCAATGGGACCGGGTGGCGGTTGAATGCTAGCAGCTGTTCTCTGCTGTATCGTATCCTGCTATAGACAGTGGCTCCGTCCACCGGCTCAGGAGACATTTAGGACGATCTGTGTGTCCGTGATATAAGTGGGGTGAAAAAAAAAGACGGATCAAAAGAGAGAGGAAGGGAAAAAGACTCGGAATCGAGCCGCTGTTGCAAAAGGCAGCCGACTCGTGTGGCGCCCCATACACCATCTCCCGTTATGATAGCACATACCGGGAGTGCTCTCTCCTTTTGTTTACTGAGACGTGGCTAACTGAACTAGCAGCAGATGCTAACATTGAGCTGGAGGGTTTTCACATGATACGAGCTGATACGAGCTGATACGAGCATGATACGAGCATATGGTTTTCACATACCATATGCTGTATTTTTGCAGATGTTTTTTGGATCCTGTGGTCTCATAATTTAAACAGTAAATATGGATGTCACCTGACTGCAAAACAAATCTACCTACGGGTACAAATAAAGTAACCTGAACCTGAACCTGAACTTATGTGGCAAACGATGGAAGCTGTGAGAAACTCGCTGCCGCTCCGCTCCCAACTTCATGTATGTGTATGACAATTGTGTGGAACTCCGGCCTTTCTACAGGCATGAACTGCTGATTCTGTTAAAAAAAAAAAAAAACACATCGTTTTCATAAAGCAGTGGTGGTAACTCCAGTATTTCGACTACAGGGTGTGTGGACAGGAGCCTGCAGTGACATTCAGCTTATTTAAACCAGACGGCCTCGGTACAGGACCCTGCGTGGCTCTTGTCTCCATGATTTGGGGATTTTTGCCGCTGTCCAAGAAATCACGTTCAAGCAAGCAATGCACCAGTGTTTCCTCTGGCTTAAAGACCTTGGCGCGGTGGCAACATATTTTTCCGGAGGGGGGGGGCAGAAAATACATGTGTATTGATGTTATGTATGTTAATTTTATACTATTTATTTCTTTTTTTAAATTTTGCACAGTAACTTTGAATATAATAATGGATCAGATTTATATAGCGCTTTATCATAGACACTCAAAGACACTTTTTACAAATACATTATTCATTCACTCCAGACATACAATGGTAGTGGCAAGCCACTACTGTAGCCACAGCTGCCCTGGAGCAGGCTGACGGAAACATGGCTGCCAATCCAGGCCAACGGCCTCTCCAGCCACCACCGAACATTTCTAACCAGTGTTATGGACACTGGAGGCAAGGTGGGTAAGGTGTCTTGCCCAGGGACACAACGGCAGGATATCTGGGGAGAGCGGGATTCAAACCACCAACCATCCAGTTATTGGACGACCCGCTCTACCTCCTGGGCCACTGCCGTGCATATGGAACTTACAATTTGAAGTATTGTACAACCAAGGCTTGAATGTTGGAATATTGGGCCATTTGGGG
This sequence comes from Pholidichthys leucotaenia, assembly GCA_020510985.1. Lineage (NCBI taxonomy): Eukaryota > Metazoa > Chordata > Actinopteri > Cichliformes > Pholidichthyidae > Pholidichthys > Pholidichthys leucotaenia. The sequence goes on along the minus strand of CM035840.1, from coordinate 324,408,497 downwards.
TCCCACCCAGATGTCCTGTATTTGGACTTTTTACTGGTGTCATCCTTCTCTCCTTCCTCTGCTCTCACTTCTCCTGGACCCTCTGCCTGAACACTTTCTTCTCCTTGGCTCCTCTCTTCTGTCTAATCTTGCCCTCTCTGAGCTCTGTCTAATTCAGGTTCTCTCTCTGTCTATGGTGGTATACAAACAGGTTAGAAAATATCAAGTGCCATGTAAATTAAAGGAGACAACCAAAAATTTCTAGTTAAGGGTACACAGAGCATCCACTTAAAACTTGAGTAATGACTCCAGTCTTGAAGGTTTGAGGTTTTTCTCCAAAATTTATAACAATTTTCTTATAGTTTTCTACTTTTCCCTGTAAATTTATCTAAATTTGAAACCATTTTCCTCAAATTTGTAATTTCCTCTTGTAAAATTGACTTTTCTTGCACATTTGAAACTTTATTATAAATGTGTGGATTATTTTATGGCTTATTTTTGTCTGTTTTTTAAAATAAAATTACTGTTTTAAATAAATTTGAAACAGACTGTGTGGTTTTTTTTACTTTTTCCTTATAACAATTTATATTTTTGACCATAACTTTGCAGTCAGAACAGAACAATAATTTAACTCTCATTACAAAGAAAAAATATTAATAAAATTGTATTTAATGGACTTCCGGTTATGGCGGCCGCGTAGAAGGGTGTGCTCCACTCTGCTCTGCTCCTAATGATAAAAATGTAGGCTAAAACTCTCCCAATTGGAACAAAAACCTATTCTAGCGTTTGAGGGCGGATATGGTAAAAACTAAGGCTGTGAAATCAGGCGGAGGAAAAACTGATTCGTCGAGACAAGCCAAGTTAACAGATTTCCACGCTCGTGATGCAGCAGATAAATCGCCAGTGACCGTGGCTGAGGAGGGAGCTAGCGGTGGTGCGGTGACTGCCGAAGGAACGAATGCGGTCCTTGCTGCCATCAGCGCTATGAGAACAGACTTTTCGTCTAAGTTTGATGGGATTATAGCTGCGATTGAAGCTATGAGAAAAGAAATAAGCGACTGTATGGAGCAAATATCGCAGGCAGAGCTCCGGATCTCCAACGTTGAAGATGACGTCAACAGCCTGCAATAAAGGTCCAAACATTGGAATTAAAAATAAATGTCTGGAAGATAACATCTTGGACTTAGAATCCCGGTCGAGACGGAATAATTTAAGGCTTGTGGGCCTTCCGGAGGGGGCGGAGGAACAGGATGCGTGATCCTTTTTGGAAAAGTGGATTCCAGAAGCGCTGAATAACGCAGATCTACAGTCATCAGTCGTCTTGGAAAGCGCACACCGAATCGGCCCACCGGGAGATAAGAAGACAACACCGAGGACGCTAATTATGAAGTTCCTCAACTACAGGGACAAGATGACGGTCTCCAGCGCAGCGCGTACTAAAGGAGAAATTAAATACCAGGATCAACAAGTGCGGTTCTATCCAGATTTGGCCGCAGGAATCCAACAATTAAGGAAACAGTTTGACCCCGCCCGTAAAGAGCTGCGCAGCCTTGGAATTCGTCACGGGGTGATTCATCCGGCAAGACTGCTGGTCACGTATAAAGGGAGAACCCACACCTTCAAGACCCCTCAGGAGGCGCAGGAACTCATTAAGCAGATCCAAAGAGAGACTGGCGAGAGCCAAGCATGAAGCAAGAACAAGATATTAAAGGTAGAATATTTAAGCAAGTGTTCAAGCATCTGACTGATTTGAAACATATAGCATGTCTACAAAATATAGATGGTATTATATATTTAAAAAAAAAAAGCTATGATGTACAAAGTTGCTATAAAATTTTGGAGTTAAATTGGAAAAACTACAGAAGAGAGTTATTGTCATGTCATTAAAAGTAGCATAGTCAGGGTGCTTGAGAGGAGGAAAGAGTGAGTGGTTTGACTGATCCTCACGGGGGAGGAGAAGATTCAGGCTATAGCGGGAGACAGATTTTTTTTTTTTTTTGATTTTGGGGGGCATTACCACGAATGTGGGAAGGGGGAATTTGTTTGTGTGTAGTTTGTGGGATGAATGTTCAACCATCCATGTTTTTGCTTCTCTGTATGAGCATGTTTATATTGCAAGGTAATCTCAAACTTTTTATTGATCATAGACCAAAGAGTTAAGCTTAATTTAACATCATGGAATTGCAGAGGTCTCCAAAATCTAAAAAAACTTAAACAAGTTTTGAATAAAATAAAAGACATAGGTTCAAAAATTGTGTTTTTACAAGAAACTCATCTAATAGAGGAGGATGTAAAAAGAATGAGGAGTGGATGGCAGGGAAGTGTATTCACCTCATCATTTTCATCTCGAGCCAGGGGAGTCATGACTCTCATACATAAATCAGTCCCATTTCAAGTGAAAAATGTAATTGGAGATAAATTGGGAAGATATCTAATCATCCAAGGATCTTTGTTATTAGAAAAAATAAATCTGGTGAACTTATATGGTCCCAATATAGATGATCAAAACTTTTTCGTTAATTTATTTCTTACTTTAGCATCACTCACAGGGCTATATATAATAGCAGGGGATTTTAATTGTACATTGAATCCCAGTATAGATAGGTCAACAGGACAGGACTGTACGCACAATGGATGTAGGTTCAGGTTCAGGTTCAGGTTCAGGTTACTTTATTTGTACCCGTAGGTAGATTTGTTTTGCAGTTGGTGACATCCATATTTACAAGCCACTAATTACATTCAACATAGACACAAACACAGGCACACATCTTACAAAATAGGTAAATATAAAATATGTACAATATAATTTTTATAGCTTGTTCAACAATGGATGTAGGATGACCATTAATCATTTTATGAAAGAATTGAGATTGCTAGATATATGGAGAGAAATGAAACCACAAGTCAAAGCCTATTCTTGTTATTCTAACACCTACAAGACATTTTCACGTATTGATTATTTTTTGATCTCCACAGAATTAAGGTCCAAGATTCAAAATTGTTTCTATGATAACATTGTGATTTCTGATCACGCGCCCTGCTGTATAATATATGTAGATAAGAAATTGACAAAGGTTCCTGGTAGGTGGCAATTTCAGCATAAATGGCTTCAAGATGAGGAATTTGTTAAGTACATAGAAAAACAGATGAGTTCTTTGATATCAACACTACACAAACATCAACATGTATAAAGTGGGAAGCTTTCAAAGCTTTTATTAGGGGGCATATTATTAGTTATACAGGTTCAAAATCTAGGAAGACTCGAGAGGAGAGAGTCCAATTGGAACGTAAAATAAAAATTCTTCAAGAAAAAGTGTATGCAGGAAGTAATCCCAAATTAGAGAATTAATTACTGATTCTGAGAGCTGAATATGACAAAAAATCAGCAAATAGAGCTGCCTCGAGTCTTCTAAGATTGAAGCAAACCTTTTATGAACAAGGTGAAAAATCAGGAAAATTATTGGCATGGCAGATTAAACAATTAGAATTTAAAACACCAATTACCAGTATTATAAGTAACGGAAAGGCAGTCGTAGATCCTTTAGAAATTAACAGTGCCTTTAGAGATTATTATGAAAAACTATATGATACAAAAAATGAAACTGACTTAACAAAACTAAATGGGTTTTTGGATGGATTATCTATACCATGTATTCCAAATGAAAATAGGGAGATACTAGAGTCAAAAATTAGTCAAGAAGAAGTTGGGCTAGCCATTGATAGTATGAAATCAGGAAAAAGTGCGGGACCTGACGGTCTTCCAGTTGACCTCTATAAAAAATTTAAGAATAAATTAATAAAACCATTTTTGGAAATGGTTTTAGAAGCATTTCAAAATAGTAAATTACCGCCATATATAAATAATGCCTTAATTATACTGTTGCCAAAACCAGGTAAACCTTCTAATAAATGTGAAAACATGAGACCAATAAGCCTATTAAATGCAGACCTTAAGACAATCTGTAAAATTTTAGCAAGACGACTACAAGAAATATTACCAAATATAATTAACCGAGATCAGAATGGCTTTATAATGGGAAGACAAGGCTTCCATAATGTAAGAAGACTATTTAATATAATTTATTCTAATAAAGAAGCGCCGGATACAGCTCTCCTATCATTGGATGCTGAAAAGGCCTTTGATAGGGTCGAATGGCCCTTTCTTTTTGAAGATTTACAAAGGTTTGGACTTGGAAAGAATTTCATAAAATGGGTTCAGATAATATACAATAATGCTACAGCAGAAATCCTAACAAATTGCAATATCTCAAAATCAATAAAAATTAATAGAGGTTGTCAACAAGGTTGTCCACTTTCACCTTTACTGTTTACTATGGCAATTGGACCTTTTGCGATGGCAGTACGTTTACATCCACAAATATATGGAATTAAAGTAGGACCAACAGAACATAAAATCTCCCTGTATGCTGATGACATAATTTTGTTTATGTCGAATCTCAAAAAATCAATTCCGACCTTGTTAAATTTAATAAAGAACTTTGGGGAAATATCAGGATATAAAATAAATAAAACTAAATCTTCAATATTAATGCTAAATGAGACCCAGAGAAAGCACCCAGCTCCTGAGGTAAATCAATTCAATGTTGTAAATCAGTTTAAATGCTTAGGAATTAGCCGCTAGTATCAACTATGAAGCCTTAATGACAGACATTAGTGAGTTACTTCAGAGATGGATGTCACTACCAATGTCGATGATCGGGAGAATTAATATACTTAAAAGTAATAGCTTACCCAAAATACTATATTTATTTCAATACATTCCTTTACCACCACCTTCAGATCTATTCTCAAGAATTAAAAAAAAGTTAGTGGAACTTATATGGAACAATAGGAAGGCTAGATTACGTCTGTCCTTACTATATTTACCATTTGATCGTGGAGGTCTGAAATGTCCAAACTTTATGTTGTATTACTGGTCAGCACAACTGAGGTCTATGACATATTATTTTTCATCATATTATCTCCCTCACTGGACGGAGACGGAATCATACAATTTACCTTTACCTCTTCCCTTATTCATATACTCAGACTCGGCAAAAAAATTACAGAAACAAGTTAAAAATCCTATTGTAAAGCATATGATCAAAATATGGTATGAAATCAAAAATATTTAAAAGAACCGCACTTACTGTCACAATTTAGCCCAATATGGGGTAATCAATATTTTACACCAGGGAGAGCGGATGCTGTATTTAAATTATGGAATTTAAAAGGGATTCAAAAGATTCAAGACTTATATTTGGCACGTTCAGACAACATAATGTCTTTTGAAGAACTGAGGGCTAAATTTAATCTTAATAGAACACATTTTTTTAAATATCTTCAGCTTAGGAATTTTATTCGATCAAATCAAAATAATGCTCTCACCCGTCCTACCTATTCATACTTGGAAAAAATTTTGACGAAAAATAGTAAGAGAAAGGGTATTATTTCAGAGTTCTATAACTCACTGATATTATCTTCAAGTGAAAACTCACAGAAAAGAATGAATTATTGGAAAGAAGACCTACAAATTGAAATTTCAGAGGAACAATGGGAATTGGCTTGCACAGAAGCTCAAACCAAATCAATAAATGTACGTCTTAAATTGATACATTTTAAATGGTTAATGCGGATGTATGTTACACCGGTGGAGTTAAATAGATATAACAAAAACATACCAGATACGTGCACAAAATGTATGGAAAGTAAAGGAACTCTATTTCATTGTTTATGGGAATGTAGGAAAATTAGAATGTTTTGGGAAGAGGTGAGGGTAACAATTGAAAAAATAATTTCAAAACAACTCATATTGAATCCTAAATTGTTTTTGTTGGGTCTGTATCCAGAAAAGCATAACTTTAATAAGAGTGAAAGAACATTCATAGACCTCAGTTTGCTTAACGCCAAAAAATGTATTGCACTACTGTGGAAAAAGACTCATAGACCAGATGTGACTCAGTGGTTAAGACAGATGTTAACAAACCTTCCACTAGAAAGAACAACATACATATTGAAATCAAAGGAAAATGTGTTTGAGAATATATGGAGACCTTTCATTGATTATGTAAAGAAACTAAACATAACTTCTGAAGAACAAGGTGAATGATGTGTGTGGACCTTGTAAATTCCAAATTGGTGAATGTATAATATGTATACTTATGCAATGGATTACCTAGGCTAAACAGAGGAGCATTGTTTGACTTGTTTTGTTAATGGTTGTTGGTGTTTTTGGAATATTTGTTTTTTTTTTTGTTTGCTTTAGTGTTGGGGTTTGATTGTTGGTGTCATGTTTGTTGAAAAAAGGTTCAATAAAAATATTGTGGAAAGAAAAAAAAATTGTATTTAATGATTTAAATTAACTTAAATGACCAAGGATGCTGTTGTTTCTGTTACAATAGTTCTATATATTTATAGTTTGTTTTTTTTTAGAAATCTCCTCACCGCCAAGAAAAACCTCCCTTATTTTGAAATCCAAATGCTGACACGTTTAGTTTGTTTGAAGGCTGAAGACAGATTAAAGTCACTGACTTGGTGAATTTTGGTCATCTTAACTTGCCAGGTACATAATTGGGAACATAACTTAATATTGTAGTGGCTGGTGAAATCGGCGGCGGCGGCGGCGGCCTCCGTCGGTCTATGATGACCATGGAAGAGAATCCTAAACGTCTACTCTGCTGGAACAGCACCGCCTGTGGCTGAACAGGCCGATGCGCACCGGTGTTCTACCTTCCAGCGTTGGGCGTTGGTAGGATTCAAGCCTGGGCAGGAAGATATGGAGGACAAGATGTTACCCATGCAGCATGCCCCCCCTCTCCATGTCACTGATGGATCCAAAGGAACAGCAGGGCTGCTATAGTTTGGCACCAGTGCCATTGCAGGAGCTGCCAGAACGATGTTGAGCACAACAGAGAACTGCCTTAGGGGCTCCGACTCTGGATTTTTCCTCAGGGTTGACTCCCGAAGCCTTTCCTGTGACCGGGTGTGTCGCAAGGCAGCAGAGGTTTGAAATCAGGGTTTACCTTCCCCTAGATGGGCTACCTTCCCAGGTTGACGAGCCACCATCTACCCAAAGCATCTGGTTTTAAGGCGCCAGAGATCCGCCCTCGCCCCTTCTCCTATTAGTAAAAGCAGTTCCGCCGGGCTTAGAGACTAAACCACACGGGCAGGCTAGGAGTTGGACTTAGTTGTCAGAGGCTTTTCGAGACGCACGCCGTAAGGAGCATTTTATGAGCACTGGGAGCTTAACCCCAGTGCTGCTCCTGGCTATGACAACCTTGGAACCAACAGGTGCTGGTGAAATATATCCTCAGCAATTCAGTAGTCCCCCTTGCCTTTCCCTTCATATGAAGCCAGCTGCATCTGAATTCTAACCACATCACTTAGCTAAGCAACTCTTCCATTATTGCTCCCGTTTCCAGCAGGTTAAAGCCATGATAAATGCCTCCAGTGCTTACATACCTCTTCTGATTTTTTTCCCCACATTTAAAGTACTTTAATAAACTCATGTTTCTATTGGAGAGTCAAGCCTTATTCATGCTGCATTTCCCCTCTAGTCCGCCTTGGTCCGCGTGCACTGTGGACAAGCCCGGCACGCATGCGGCGTTGTACATGCTCACTTTTTTCATCTACCCAGGCCAAGCAGTTGACACATGCACACAACCATCATTTGTAGTTTCCCTCCCACCTGATAGGTAGCGCCAAGGCGCTGACGCGCCAGGATTTTCACCAACAAAGAAACAGCGGACTTCTTCACAAAGTTTCTCTTCAAATAGAGTCCATTTCTGCTGTTTGACTTCTCGGTTTTCACTCCTTCTCCAAGAAGATGCTGCTGCCACTGGCAAGACACTGCCTGCTGACTGACTGGAAAGCTCGTGTAGGCGGGGCACTTCTAAACTCCTCGCAAATGACGGCCACGCGTGTTGTTCGTGTGCACGCTTGCAGAAAGTCATTGCTTCATATATTTTTAAATTCATATCTCATTGGTGTGGCGGTAAATTTTCTGGCGAGGCGGGCCACCACCCAGAAATGTTACCAGAGGAAACTTTGCAATGCACTATGCACTAGTTGTTTCGTTCTCGGAGCTCAGTTGTGAGGATCATAAACTTTCTGCTCAGAAGGAAATAACCCACTTTGTGCCCTTTCAGTGCTCACTGTCAAGGCTGTATTTGGCAATTCGTCCAAATGCTACCATGACTAACTGCCTGCTGGAGTCTGTCTAGAAAGAGAGTCCCCCACACGGTGCTGTGGCCGCCAGCACCTAGTGCTGTGGAAGCTTCCACAGTACTGGATGCAAACATGCTGTTGGCAATAAAAATACACAACATTTAACAACTTATTTAATAATCAATAGGGGCACATAAGTGAACAACGAGATATAGCCACTCACAAAAAAAAGGGAACACCGTGGTTGTTGCGGTTGCTCGTTATCCTCTGGTAGGTTTGCCCATAGTGTGGTATTGTATAATTGTGGCTATCGCAACAGCCCTAGCCACTATCCTGGGCCTCCATAACATCTCAGCAGTACCACAGGCTGATAACCTCCATACCACACTGCATTGATGCAGTAATTCATGCAAAAGTTCACTTGACCAAGTATTGAATATGTACATGGATATACTTTTCAGGAGGCCGACATTTCTATCAAAAAGCAGCTTTTTTAAGTTAATTTTTGTAATCTAATTTTTTAAGAAACTGAATTTGGGGTTTTCATGAGCTATAAGCCATAATCATCAAAATGAAAAGAAATTAACACTTGAAATATCGCTGTAATGGATCTACACTATTTGCAAAAAGTTAGGGATATTTAGCTTTCGGGTGAAATTTCAGGATGCACTATAACCTTTACAGGTGAACTTAATTTGACCTTCTCTAACCTTTTGAATGCACATGTCCAACTGTTCAGTGTTTCAGTACTTTTTGCATAACTTGCTGTTCTCTAACAAGGTGCTTATAATGGCAAAATTCACAACAGGTATTTGATCCATGAATCGACCAATAAATTTTCTGGTTCAGTTAGAATTAGTATTTTAAACAGTCCTCTTCAACAAGCTGTTCACATTTTGACATCATGAGACCAAGACAACACCTCACAATTGCTCAACAGTACCTTGCCATTGCGAGGCTTCAAACAGGATGTTTTCAGAGGAAAGTGGTCACTGAGCTTAGAGTGTCAGAGTGTCATCAGCAGGTTGCAACAGAGATACAGAGAGACTGGAAGAGTCACAGAAAGGTATAGTAGTGGACATCCTTTTGCCGCATCCCACGCTGATGACCGCTTCATTGTGAACAGTGCACTGCAGAATCAGATGATGAATGCCACTCAACTCCTGGCACATTTAACGGAGTTGACAGGCACCCTCGTGTCATGTCAGACCATTCAAAACCATTTACATCAGCGTGGTCTGCGTGCTACACAGCCTGCAAGGTTACCTGACCACACCACCAGGCACAGGCTGTCATGTTTGCCCCTCCGGGGCAGAGAGAATGAACCCAGGCGCTGAACTGTGAGCTTATGAGGTTTATTAACAAACATAAAGTCCAACAAAATACTCAAAATAACAAAGTGACAATGAAGGGTAGACTTAGACGAGTTGGACACCAGAGCAAAACAGGGCTCTGACGTGAATTAGAGAGGCTGGATTTCAGCCTGAAGAGACGTGGCAGCAGCAATAAACATGAACAAAAGTTTTCCTTAAATAGGGATAAAACCCCATCACACAACACATAACAAGTGTGGGTTCACCTGGGCGAGCAAAAGGACATAATGAGATCAGCTGAGAGATGTGAGGGAGGAGCGGCTGAGCTGACAGCTTGACAGAGGAACGCCCAGGAGGATCACAAACCCGGAAATGTCATCTGCCAGCTGTCAGTCAACAAAATAAACAGAGAAATAAACCTAACTAAATGTAGACTAGGAAATAATCACAAATGAAACAAGACCATGTCAAAACAACTTGAAAACATAATCAAACAAATAAAAGGCAGTATAACAAAAAAGGCACAAGAATAAAATAAACATAAAAATACACAGAAAGAGCCATGAGACTGGGTCTGGCAAGAATTCCAGAACCCAGTTCGTGACACAGGCATCATCGTCTTGCATGGGCCAGTGAGCATTTATGCCGGACAAGAGACCAGTGGGCCTCAGTGGTGTTCTCTGATGAAAGTCGATTCATGCTGAGCAGAAGTGATGGCCACCAACAATGTTGAAGATGTCAAGGAGAGCGCTATGCATCAGCCACTGTTGTCACTAGACGAGCCTTTGGTGGTGGTGTTATACTCTGTGCAGGTGTGTCTAGTCAAAACAGACCAGCCCTACACCTTGTAAATGGTCCAGTGACAAGCCGATACTACTCGAATAACATCATTAATCCAGTCATTGTGCCCCTGCATGAACAACACAGGCCTAATTTGATCTTCATGGCCTACAATGCTCCAGCTCATCAAGGTTGCATCATTACAGAATGGCTGCTGGAGGCTGGGGAACCTCAAATGGAGTGGCCTGCACTTTCTCCAGACCTGAATCCCATAGAAAATCTATGGGATCAGCTGAGTCGCCATGTAGAGGCTTGTAACCCTGCACACCACAACCTCAATGACCTGAGGGATGGCCTTCAAGAACAGTGGAATGCCATGCCTCAGCAGATAATAAGTCGACTTGTGAACAGCATGAGATGTCGTCAAGCTGTAATTGATGCTCAAGGGCACATGGCAAGTTATTGAGACATTGACATTTTTTGTTGTGGTATACCCACCACTGTTGTTGGCTTTTGTTTCAATACATTGTTTAAAATAAAGAAATCACCATTGCATCATTCTACTTAAATGCCCTACTTTCATGATATAATATCACAGTAGCATGAACTTTTTAAATTTTCCATAAATTTCACCCGAAAGCCAAATATCCCTAACTTTTTGTGAGTAGTATATATAATATGAGTTTCATGTTTAATTGAATTGCTAAAATAAATCAACTTTTTTGATGACCTTCTAATTTATTGAGATGCACCTGTATAAGGGCATTACAGATAAAGTATATGGGCTTGGATTAAAGAACAATATTTTCTGCCACTTTTCTTTAGTTTGAGATCAAAAATACGTTGATCATCTAAACTGCCATAGATTAGAATGCATTTTATGTATATTGTGGTTAACTGGCCAGTTGTCAGTGAGGTCTTCTCCAAAGCAATACACCTATCCAAGTGACTTTCCAATTGCAGTTAGAGTTTCTCTGAGGGGACGGACACCTCTCTGATTTTAGGTCAGTCATTAACAAAGACGTTTTCCTGGGTGAATAAAAACTCCTCACAGATCTCATCTCAGACTCACAACTGAATACAAGAAACAAAACAATGTGACAACCAACACAACTCTACCAGTTCAAGCTCCATGGAAACACTAACAGCATGTGTTATGTCTGGGTCAAGGTTAAAAAAAACTTATGATCTTAGTCCAATTATTAGAAGCCATTAAACTGATATGACTTTACGACTTTGTAAAAAACAAATCTGCCCTCATTGTTTTGTTTTTTTTCTTCATCTTGCAGATGAACCAGCAACGACACAGGCAGGCGGTCCGTACCAGCTTCTTCTGCTAACTTCTCCTACAGTTTTCAAGCTAGGACTTTTTTCATTTCACACAGTGATTGTACATATGTTGAAGATGTGCATATTATTAGAATCTTGATTTTTGGCTTATTTTTGTAAAAACTGCAGGTTTTAGAACGTTGTCATTTTTTCAGTTAAATTTCAATAGAGGATACATTGTTTGTCCAGCTAGCTCCTCCTACAGTTTTTAAGCTTGGACATTTTCATTTCACATGTTTGTACATGTATTAAAAGATGTGCATATTGCTATTAAATTATTAGCTCTACCACAGATCTAGAGGATATTGATTATTGAATTTATAATCCTTTTTTGTTGTTGGTGTGCTAGTCCTGCACTATCGATAATGGCTCTAGATGGCATATACAGTCGTGAAAAAATTTGGACACCCCTTTAAATATTCAGTTCTTTATAAAGAAATGTTCACATATCTATGTCTAACCTTGTTTTTATTTTTATTTGCATTTTTTAAATTTATTGTAGCCAATTTAAGTGGGAATTAATGTAGGGTTGTCCTAAAAAGATGGGGGGGGGGGTCCTAATTTATTCCTCACTATTTGTTTAGAATTACATTTTACAGAAAATTTGAAAAGTATTTAATTCATTTTTAATTGTTTAGTTGTATTACGTGAATCTCCCAGTATTTTTAACATTGATATCAAATATCCATATGTCCAAATATGTAAAAAAAAAAAAAAAAGACCACAGGCATATACAGGGTGTCCTAATTTTTTCAAATGTCTGTATGACATGTTGTACCTTGTGTGGTGCTCTTGTGACATTTTATGGTCTGTAAACTCAAACAAGTAAATTTTCTATAGACATATTCTGTCCATTCCTTCTAGACACCCATTTTCTAGCCAAGTCATCTACCAACCTTTGACCATATACTTCATTCATGTTCATTATTTTTGCTTATTGTAGTTTATTCTACTCTGGACTGGACACCTTCTCCTTAGTTACTGCCAGCAGACTTAGCTATTCAGTTATTCAAGACCATTTCTGTGCTTATTCCACCCCAGGGACTGTTCACATGACCACTCACACCACATACCCTGTCTCTGATAATGCTTTATTTGGGTTTTAAAACTGTAGCATTTAGCTAATGTTTGTTAGAATGTTAGCTTAGTTTGACAACTGAACCTAAAGCTAATGGTAATCTCAAACATGGTGTTGCTGACAAAACGGATGTTGAGGGAAATGACTAAAGAGCAACAGTGGTGTGAACAGGGGATCATTGGCATTTAAAGGGCTCATTGACTGAAAAATTGTGGTTTTGTAGGTTTTAACCTTCTCTCACTGACCCGGCATTGGCCCGGTAGATGACGGCTGAGCCTCCCGCGCAGATTCTTAGAATCTTGTGACTGGGGCTCGCCGGAGGAACTAACCGAGGCAACAGTTGGACGGGAGCCGGATCGGAGTTCAACTACAGCGGCGGTAGGAGACGGGGAGCAGTGGAGGAGCAGCCAGGGCCCCAACTGGATAAGAGCCAGATCGGAGCTCAGTTACAGCGGCAGGGCTCGGCGGAGGAACTACTGAGGAAGACGGCGGTAGGTGGCGGGGCTCAGCGGAGGAACTACCGGGACCCCAGCTGGACAGGAGCAGAATCGGAGCTCAACTACAGCGGCGGTGGGTGGCAGGGCTCGGTGGAGGAGCTGCCGGCACTGCAGCTGGACAGGACCTCAATTTCAGCAGCGGTAAGCAGCGGGACTAGCAGCGGAGGGGGCTAGCTGAGGCCCCAGCTGGATTCGAGGTCGGTCAGATTGGATACCGGCGACACCAGCAGAGATTGTTTTACTATCAACAGGTCAGTAAAAATGCCACCAAAGAAGGAGGAAATGGAAGAGATCAAAAAATCTCTAAACTTCTTGTCAGAAGAACTGACCAAAGTGGCCAATCAACAGCTTAAACTATAGAAGTCCGAGAATTGAAATTAACAATTAAGGAAAAAGACGAGGATCTTGAACAATATTCTTGTATGGAAATCTATTTATAATTTATAATAATTAATTTTAATTTATAATAATAATTTATAATAATATAATCTATAATCTAATTATAAGTGGACTAGACATTAAATACCAATCATATGCCAGTGTTACAGCAGGAATGAGAGGTAAGGAGGCCCCTCTAAGTGAATCAGTCTCCCTGGAAAACCAGGTGCTTCGGTTCCTTGAAAGCAGAAATATAAAGGTTGAAGTAAATGCAATTTCAGCCTGTCATACTTTACCCAGTAAAGATAATAAAACAAAGAAACCAACTGTGATGCGCTTTGTGAACAGAAGGGTAAAGAATGATATACTGAGGCAGGCCAGAAAGCTACGGGGGACATAAGTCTACTTAAATGAACATTTAACAAAGGTTAATGCTGAAATAGCACGGCAAGCATGGATGCTGAAAAGACAAAATAAGATACAGGCAACATGGACAAGAAACTGTAGAGTTTGGATCAAACTAAATGGAACACCTGTGGAAGCAAAGGCCATAATAATCAGAGATCTCACTGACTTAAATAAATATAGATGAACACTGATTAAGAAAATTAAGAGACTGTGATAATCCATATCCACATACATGGCAAGAATAGTTCTTCTGTGACATACCACGTCAATGTACTTTAAAAAAAAAACAAAAAAAACAAAAAAAACTTATGACTGACTTGAGTAGACATCAATTATCCCCAGCTGGAGGAAGTCATTTGACACAGAGTGAGGAAATTCAAACTCTGAAAATATGCCATTATGCTGAACATAAATTACAAGAGATGGAGAATGATATTGATCCTGATAACCACTTTTTCAATAATATTCATAATCATTGTGAATATTATACTGAAAAGCAATTCAAAAGTCAAGTGCAATTAGATGGTAAACTATCAATAATACACTTCAACAGCAGAAGTCTTAACAAAAACTTTTCACAGATTCAGGACCATTTAAAACAGCTAGACAGAAAATTTACAGCTATCGCAGTCTCTGAAACTTGGCTTAATGAAGAGCAGGCTCCTCTGATGGCAATAGAGGGATATCAGATGTTTCACATTAACAGATCTCAAAAAAAAGGTGGTGGTGTTGCACTGTACATTGATGACCTGTATAGGTGTAAGCTTGTAAATGGAATGTCCTTTGCACTACCAGGGATTCTGGAATGTGTTACTGTTGAGATTGACCAAGATAAAACAAAAAATCTAGTTATAAGTTGTATATATAGAATGCCGGGAACTTGCATTAAGACATTCAGAGATAAATTAGTCGAGCTGTACAATAATATTACTAGTAAGAAAATGGTTGTAATTTGTGGAGATTTCGATATTGATTTACTAAATCCATTTCAATAAAATGTAATTACAGAGTTCATGAATTCTATGTACAGTGTGAGTCTATATCCCACAATAACACATCCCAGTAGAATCACAGTTAACACTGCTACACTTATTGATAACCTGTTTGTTAATATTATTGATAAGAAAATAGAAAGTGGATTATTGATAAATGATATAAGTGACCATTTGCCAGTCTTTGCACTTATCCATGGCCACACGGGGGCCAATACAGAAAAAACTTTAAAATCTTTCAGATACAAATCACAAAATGCAATCAGTTCTTTTAAAGAAGACCTGCTGAAGCAAGACTGGACAAAAGTCTATGTATCAGATGTAAATGAAACCTATGACACATTTATGAACAATGTAACCACTTTTTATGAAAAAAAAAATTGTCCATTAATAAAGGAAAAGCTAAAACAAATTTGTCGACAAGCCATGGTTAACCAAAGGATTACAAAAGGTGTGTTAAAAGAAAAATTCATTATATGAAGCTTTTCTAAAGAAAAGGACAAAAGAAGCAGAGCAGCGGTATAAAACATACAAAAATAAGTTAACATATATAATGAGATGTAGTAAAAGAGACTATTAAAGTAAAGAGCTGGAGAAAAACAGAGACAATATTAAAAATCCATGGACAATACTTAACAATATTCTTGGAAATAAAAACAGAAATACAAGCTACCCAACCAATCTTTCAAAAAAAAAAATCAATAAAACGACTCAGAGTGTGAATGCGATCTCACCTGCAGATGAATTTAATAACTTTTTTGTTAACATTGGTCCTAATTTGGCTTGAGAAATACCCTTTACAGCACTTACAGGTGATACAATAAGCAAAAACATTGCTATAAAAGACTCTATTTTCATAAAGAACACAGACGAGAGACAGGTCTTTGAAATTGTTAAATCGTTTAAAAGTAAAACATCTATGGACTGTGATGGTATTGACATGCTCTTAGTCAAAACTATCATTGAATACTTAGTGAAACCACTGACGTATATTTGTAGCCTGTCTCTCCAAACAGGTATATTTCCCAATGCAATAAAAATAGCTAAAGTAATTCCAATATACAAGATGGGTGACAGAGGGGAATTTTCATACTATAGACCAAGTTCACTATTGCCGCAATTTTCCAAGATACTTGAAAAAATATTCTGTGAGAGAATTGACAACTTCATAATGAAGAATAATTTTTTGTGTGAGCATCAATATGGATTCAGACACAAGAGGACAACTGCATTTGCTCTAATGGAATTTATAGAAAAAATATCAAGTGCCGTTGAAAATAAAGAGTATTCAGTTGGGGTATTCCTGGATCTTAAAAAAAGCATTTGATACGGTGGGTCATAATTTATTATAAAAGAAACTACAAAATTGTGGTATTAGGGGGGGTAGCACTGTCCTGGTTATGTAGTTACTTAAAGAATAGATATCAGTATGTATGTGTTGGTAACAAAAACTCACAGTTACTGAAGGTTACTTGTGGAGTCCCACAGGGTTCAATTTTGGGGCCATTGTTATTCAATATGTATACTGTATACTGTAAATGATATATGTAACGTTTCGGAAAAAATAGATTTAATATTGTTTGCCGATAACACTAATTTATTATGCAGTGGAAGCAATTTGGAACAACTTTTGGATACACTCGAAAAGGAATTAGGAAAGCTTTAACTGTGGTTTGTTTCAAACAAATTAACGCTCAATTTAAGACAAAATTTATAGTTTTTAACAACCATCACAGCAACTTAGTATTTAAACTCAGTGTAAATGGTGTAGAGATTGAAATGGTATCCGAAACTAAATTTCTTGGAGTAATAATTGATAATAAACTGTGTTGGAAGTCACATATTAATTATATTAAAGGTAAAATATCTAAATCAATTGCAATACTACACAGAGTGAAATATTTACAGAATCAACCCACATTATATACTTTGTATCATTCATTAATACTCCCATACATGACATATTGTACTGAAGTATGGGGAAATACATATAAAACAAACATATATCCAATCTTTATGCTTCAGAAGAGAGCTATTAGAATAATAAACAAAGCTGCTTACAGGGGACCAACAAACCCAATTTTCTTAAATTAAAAGCTCTCAAGTTGAAAGATCTGGTTGACTTTAAAACTGCAGTAATAATGTTTAAAGTGAAGAGTCTATCACTGCCCGCAAATATCCAAAAGTTGTTCCAAATAAGGGAGAAACAATATCATTTCAGAGGAACATGTATATTTCAAAAACCTTCAGTGAGAACTACCACCAAGCAACACTGTGTCACAGTGCAAGGAGTCAGATTGTGGAACGCTTTTGGACCTGAATTAAAATCATGTACAACGCTTGGACAATTTAAACAAAAACTAAAGGAAGAAATACTCCAAACATATATACAAGATGACATGTAAAATCACATAAGGATTGTCATATCCAGTCTGTGTTGTGTTGTTGCTTAGTTTTTTGTCCCGTTTTGTCTTAGCTTTGTTCTGAATTGTAATCACTCTTGTTTTGTTTTTCTTTTGAATTCTTGGATGGAATATGGGTGGGCAATATAAGCTGCGGCTTCAGCCATCACCCATTTTGGATAACTTATGTTGAACTGTATAATCAGAGGAGTTATTGTTTGATTTGACCTTGTAAGATTTTTTCCCCCTTTGTTACATTATTCTGTTTCTTTTTTTAATCTTTACTTTTAATCTATCCAAAATAAAGATTCATTCATTCATTTATTCATTCAAAAGTGTCTATTGGTCACATAATTATAAAAAAAAATCAAAATGTCAATTTCTCTTAAAAAAAACATGCAGCCTTTATTATATCATTTTTCACTCCAAAAAGCAAAATAGTTCTGCATTTGCCACAGGATGTCACTTGCATAGTAACCCCAGCCCAGTGCCATCCGTGATACCAGCCCACTGCTCTATAATTGGCCAACCTAGTTGTCTGTCATTAAGCTAACAAGTTTCCTGAACAAGCCTGGTTCATCTTATTTTCTTTAGATTTCAGTCACCCTAATAAACACCCCTGTTTCCACCTGGCTCACTAATCCAGTCAATAATATCTTGTGTTGTTCTGAGTCATTAAGACATGTGAGCTGTTAAAATGTAGAATGAAGTGCAATCAATGACCCATTTAAAGCAATATGCTGCAAAACAGCCTGTTTTGAGAGCTCCTTCTTGGTTTATAAAATGCTACTTCAATAATTAAACCCTGAGGTATTCCGACCAAACAAGTCAGACATAACATCTGGTAACTATGTCAGCACGTGGAAAAAGAGCACAATAGGGGCTTTTCAGTATTATTCTTTCCAGTTTTTAATGAAGTTAACAAATAAATGTATTTGTCTTTTTATATTCTTTGTATGTATTTGTCTTTTTATTTTGTATGTATTTGTCTTTTAAATGTATTTGTCTTTTTATCTTTTTATATATCTTCCGGTTCCGGGTGAGGACGGGTAAAGACGCACGGGTAAAGGCTCCCAGTTTGCTTCTGTTTAAAAGGCAGATAAACGCAGTTAGAACGCAGTTTGGAGCTGGCATTTTGAGCTTTTTTTGATGCTGCCGCTGGAGTGTGAACCTACTCGTGAGAAATAAGGAGAATTTGCCAGTAGTAGCTGGTGAAGCTGGTGAAGCAATTGGCCCCTCGTGCTCAGGGAAAACAAAGGGATTTCTCCCACGTGTGTTTTTTTTTTTTCCCTACGATCGGATTCAGCGATCATCGGCCGGGATAATGGGTCCCAAAAGAGCTCTGCAAAATGAAGATGAAATAAAAAAGCGCTGGATTTCTTGGCGGAAGAGATTTCCGCTGTAAAGTCACAACAAAGAAGCATCCTGGATCTAATGGAGGAGATTAAAGCGCTGCAGAACCAGAACGCTGAGAAAGACAGGAGGCTGGCATATCTGGAGAGCAGAATGGCTGAGATGGACCAGAGCACTCGG
The DNA here is from genome assembly GCA_020510985.1 of Pholidichthys leucotaenia. NCBI lineage: Eukaryota > Metazoa > Chordata > Actinopteri > Cichliformes > Pholidichthyidae > Pholidichthys > Pholidichthys leucotaenia. The sequence continues at coordinate 324,389,642 of CM035840.1, read as the reverse complement.
GCGAACGACGTGATCATCACGGAGCTCCATATCAAACCCCGATCATACGCGAGAGCAGTTGCCGCAGACAGCAGTGGAGGTGAGCTGAATGAGGAATCCACTGAGCAACAAGTGGCGGCCTACATGCAGGCCAAAGGAATCCAGCTGGACTGCAACAACATTGAGTCCTGCCACCCTCTGCCCAGGAAAAACAGCGACAAACCGGCTGTGATTATGAGGTTTGTGAACAAAAAACACAAGACGGCGCTACTGAAACAAGGTAGGAGGCTAAAAGGAACAAACATTTACATAAACGAGCACCTCCCGAAGGAAAGCGCAGAAATAGCCAGGAAAGCAAGATACATGAAAAAGCAGAAAAAGATTCAAAACACCTGGACATCAAACTGTAAAATATACATCAAATTAAACGGATCACCTGAAGAAGCCAAGATCATTAACATCCGTAATATTATGGAACTGGACAAATATCAATGAATTTTATGAACTGGAGTCACAGCAACAATTCAGACAACTGTAGGACACTGAAGGATTTTACTCATCTGCAACAAAACATTCAACAACATGAATCAAAAAATCAACAAACAGGGACAACGGGAACTGAAAGTTTTTGAATACACAGATCACAACCCACAGGACGTAGAATATGACATAGACCCTGATAATAATTTACTTAGCTCCATCAATAATGACTGTAATTACTACACAGATGAACAGTTCAACACAATGGTCACATCTGATTTCAATATTTCTATGATCCACTTCAACAGCAGGAGTCTCTATGCAAACTTTAATAACATTAAAGATTATTTACATCAGTTTAAAGAGCCCTTCAATATTGTGGCAATATCAGAGACGTGGCTCAGTGAAGAGAAAGGAGTGGATTTTACCATGGATGGCTATGAATTAAATTATATAAATAGAAAAGTGAAAAAAGGAGGAGGAGTTGCAATTTATGTTGACAAGAGCTTGAAATACAAGGTTGTTGAAAATCTGTCAGTAACTGTGGATGATTTATTTGAATGTATTACAATAGAAATCTGTCTGGACAATGTGAAGTGTGTAGTAGTGAGCTGTGTATATAGAACACCTGGATCAAACATTGACTTATTTAAGGACTGGATGGAAAAAATGTACGCAAAACTAACTCATAAAGTTATGTTCATCTGTGGGGATTTCAATATAGATCTGATGAACTCAAAACAACATAGTTTGACAGAAGAATTTATCAACACAGTGTACAGTATGGGCTTACATCCAACAATTACCGGACCTAGCAGAATCACGTCACACAGTGCCACACTAATAGATAACATATTCACAAACATTATGGAAAATAATATCAGGAGTGGGCTTTTATTGAATGATATCAGTGACCACCTGCCGATTTTTGTTGTCTATCAATGTGATTATAGGAAGAAAAAGTATACCAAAAATATTAAATATAAAAGAATAAGAACCGAAGAATCAATGCATTTACTGACAAAGGAATTATTAATACAAGATTGGAAGATAGTTTATGATGAAAAAGACATAAATGGAGCATATGATAAATTTTTACAAATATTTCAATCATTGTACAGTAAATACTGTCCTATAAAACAATACAGTGACAGACAACAACAAAAAAAAAATATTCCTTGGGTCACCAAGGGGTTAATAAATGCATGTAAAAAGAAGAATACATTATATAAACAATTCATTAAATGCAGAACCGTGGAAGCTGAGATCAAATATAAAAGATACAAAAATAAGCTTACTACTATAATGAGGACCTGTAAGAAAGAATATTACAACAGAATACTAGAGGATAACAAAAATAACATAAAAGGAATATGGCAAGTACTCAATGGGATTATTAGTAATTGTCCTAAGAATGCAAATTATCCAGAATATTTCATCGAAAATGGCAATTTGATAAATAATATGGAAGATGTGGTCAGTGGTTTCAATAATTTTTTTGTAAACGTTGGTCCTGAATTAGCAAAATCAATAGTGACACCAGAAACAAACTACAGTGGTTCTGTGAATGAAATAGAAGATAGAAATCCAAACACAATCTTTTTGGGTGTAGTTACTGAAAAGGAAATTATCGAGACTGTGAGTAAATTTAAGAACAAAAAATCAACGGACTGGAATGAAATTGACATGACAATAGTGAAAAAAGTAATTGAAGGAATTGTTAAGCCACTCACCCACATCTGTAACCTGTCATTTCAAACTGGTACATTTCCAGACAAAATGAAAATAGCAAAAGTAATACCTCTATACAAAACAGGAGACAGTCATCGCTTCACAAATTACAGGCCAGTCTCTTTACTCTCACAATTCTCCAAAATACTTGAAAAAATCTTCACTAAGAGACTGGATGATTTCACTGAAAAACACAACCTCCTTACAGATAGCCAGTATGGTTTTAGAGCAGATAAATCTACATCTTTGGCACTGATCGAACTTATAGAAGAAATTACTAGCTGTATAGATAAAAAAAAAGGTTGCTGTAGGAGTATTTATAGATTTAAAGAAAGCTTTTGACACCATTGACCACAGAATACTACTAAAGAAACTGGAAAGGTATGGGATAAGAGGGGTTGGACTGAGTTGGGTGGAAAGTTATTTAAGTAACAGACAACAATTTGTACAAATTGGAGAGCACAAATCACCCTTCATGGACATCACTTGTGGTGTGCCCCAAGGGTCAGTTTTGGGACCCAAACTCTTTATTTTGTATATAAATGACATATGCCAAGTATCAAAAATTCTGAAATTTATTTTGTTTGCGGATGACACAAATATCCTTTGCACTGGTGAGAATTTGCAGCAGGTTTTAAAGGTGGTCACAACTGAAATGGAAAAATTAACGCAGTGGTTCAACAAAAATAAATTATCTCTAAATCTAAAAAAAACAAAGATTATGTTGTTTGGAAATTATAAAATAAATCATGAAATAATGGTAACGATAGATAATACCAGAATAGAAACAGTACAGGAAAATAAGTTTCTGGGGGTGACGCTAGACAATAAAATCTGCTGGAAACCTCACATCAGTCACATCCGGGCCAAATTAGCAAAATGTATAGGCATACTGGGGAAGACAAGACACTTCTTGGACTATAAATCATTGTTCTTATTGTACAATTCACTGTTTTTACCTTATCTTAACTACTGTGTAGAAGTCTGGGGAAACACCTACAAGACCAACCTACAGTCAATATGCACATTACAAAAAAAAAGCTATAAGGATAATAAACAATGCAGGATATAGAGACCATACCAATGCGTTGTTCTTAAAGTCACATGTCATAAAGTTCATCGATTTAGTTAAATTTAAGACAGCACAAGTAATGTACAGGGCAATTAATAATCAACTACCAACTAATATACAAAAAATATTTAAAAAAAGAGACAATGATCATAATTTGAGGGGAGACTTAAACTTTACAAAACCCAAGATACGTACAACCAAGAAAAGTATGTGCATATCTGTCTGTGGGGTGGATTTATGGAACAGTCTGGAGCCGGAACTGAAACTATGTACAAACAGAAATCAATTTAAAAAGAGGTATAAGCACCATTTGCTGAAAGGGTATATGTTAGAAGGGTAGTAGTTATATGCACGATTCATTATGTTCACTCTAGGATATTATGGGACACTATGGAATGGTGGGTGGGACAGCACTGTGTATATCTGTGTTGTTTGAGGCTGGTTTTGATGTATGGACATCATTGTATGTTAGAATGGATGGGTGTTAATGTTGATTTGTAAAAAATACAGTAAATTGTTTACTTGGGGTCTTAAAGGTGGTAATTTGTATAAAATTCACATGGGTGTATCTATGGAAAAGAGGAGATGGAATTAATAAGTGTTCACTTCTTCCTTCTCCCTTTCGAACAGTGTATACTGTTACTTTATTGCATTTGCCATTTTCTTGTATTTGTTATATTTTTGTGTTCGAAATAAACTATCTATCTATCTATCTATCTATCTATCTATCTATCTATCTATCTATCTATCTATCTATCTATATATTTTTTTCCACACAAAATAAAGTACTATGGGAAACCCATGTTGTGATATTCATCTCGGACTGGAAGGAAGGGAGAGGCAGTAAATTCCTCTGTCGGAAGAGCATGGGGGATTAAGCAACTGGGGGACAATAGGAATTGTGATGGGAGAATGTATTGTGATGCAAGACCTCAGGCAGCAGGGGGAGTGAGTGTTGCAATATAAAGGAGAGACCCTGCAGCTTGAGGTCAATGCTTTTTCTGATTCTGAGAGATGTGAGAGAGTGAATAAAGTTTGTCTGCTGTGAATGCCTGGCCTGATTATTCCTCTCTCCACACTGGTGACCCTTGACGAATAATGGAACACGAGGCAAACACCCCGGAGATGACCCGGACGGGAAGTCCCAGCAACGCGTGTGCCGTTTCGGTCAAACTACCAGACTTTTGGCTGCATAACTCGAAGTCTTGGTTCCTCCACACCAAGGCCCAGTTCGCACTCCGGGGAATAATGGCAGATGACACCAGATAATACTATGTGGTCACAGCGCTGGACGCTCGCACGACTCAGCAAGTAGCAAGCCTGCTCCAACAGCCCCCAGCCCGCAACAAATACAGGGCTCTCAAAGCCACGCTGACCCAGCGCTATATGCTCTCGGACTGTGAGAGAGCAGAGAGGCTCCTGACGTGCTCCGAGTTAGGAGATGGGTCGGCGGTCGAACTGATGGAGAAGATGTTGGCGTTGATGGGAACGGATGACGGGCATTTTCTGTTTGCCCACCTTTTCCTCCGGAACCTCCCAACAGTGGCCAGAGCGGTCCTTGCCAACTCGCCATTGCTGGCTGTGCGTGACTACTGTGCGCTAGCCCAGGAGGCAGATCGGATCATCCTCACCACCAGAGCGCACCTCATCCTCACCACCCTCACCACCCTCACCCTCACCACCCTGCGCACCTCAGCACTGGCCCTTTCATACTCTGTAGCAGAATATTGTGCCCCTGTCTGGTCCAGGTCATCTTACACACACCATGTAGACACCCAGCTCAACTCAACCATGAGAACTATAACTGGAACAATCCGCTCAACACCACTCCCCTGGCTCTCTGTACTGTCAAACATAGCCCCTCCACACATCCGGCGAGCAGCATTAACTCAAAGGATGCTCCAAAAAGTTAAAGATTTTCCTCACTTACCAATCCATGCAGATATCTACACCCCACCCACTGCCCGACTTTCATCCAGACGGCCGATTTGGAAAAACCCTCCCCCAGCTGACTTTACCATCCAGACAGCTTGGCAAGAGGAATGGGAGACCAAGGAGGTCCCAAACAAACAGCTGGTGATAAACCCCAACCAACAGGTCCCGGGCACCAACCTTCCAAGGAGACAGTGGTCTACACTCAATCGCTTCAGGACTGGACATGGCCCCTGCTTGGCCAGCCTTCACAGATGGGGCAGTAGCCCTAGCCCACTGTGCGCATGTGGAGAGGAGCAAACTATGGAACACATCATAGAGGCTTGCCCGCTCCAAAGACTGGAAGGAGGATTACACACCCTCCATACAGCAAACCAGGAGGCAACTGCTTGGCTTAAGGACTTTGCATTCGCTAAATAAATAAATAAACCACCAGAGCCCTCACAGTGAACGCAGTGGTGTTGGAACCCAGCAAGACGGCCAGCGGAAGCGAGGAGCCAGCGATGGTAGCGGCAGCGGGGGCCAAGAAGCGCCAGAGAGACACGCTCTGCTCCTACCACCGCCGTTTTGGAGAGGACGCATACCGATGCGTGCCACCATGCCAATTCAAGCATTCGGGAAAACGCCAAGGCCGGCAGTCAGTAGCAGCTGCGACCGCTGGTGAAAAAAGCAAGCTGCTCTACGTGATGGCCTCGCGCTCGGGGAGACGGTTCCTCATGGACTCTGGCTCCCAAAAGAGCCTCATCCTGCCGTCCTACGCCGACCGGCTAGTGGGTGGTAGTGGCCCCGAGCTGACGGCCGCAAACGGCTCAGACATTAAGACTTTTGGTGAAAGGACACTGACTGTATCCCTACACGGCCGTACGTACCAGTGGACATTCATCATAGCGGCATGCAGTTTCCCAATCTTAGGTGCTGATTTTTTGTGTGCACATGGACTACTAGTTGATGTTGCTAACAGACGCCTAATTAATGCAATGTCTTTTGATTCCCTCCCCTGTACAGCTCGAGGAGCCGGGCTAACAACGCTAGCCAACGTCACAGCTCCAGGTGGTAAGTTCCACACACTGCTCACCCAGTTCCCAGCACTCACGGTCCCGATGTTTTCAGTGGCCATCACTAAACACAGGGTGGAGCACTTTATTACCACCACCGGGCCGCCCGTTTTCGCACAACCTTGGCGCCTGGACACAGCTAAACTGGCCATAGCAAGCGAGGAGTTTGCCAACTTGGAAAGACTGGGCATCATCAGGCGCTCAAACAGCCCATGGGCATCCCCACTACATATGGTCGCTAAGGCTGAGGGATCATGGCGACCTTGCGGAGATTTCTACAGATTAAACAACGCCACAGCGCACGACCACTACCTGATCCCCCATATTCAGGATTTTTCTGTTCACCTCGCTGGGGCACGTATTTTTTCTAAGATAGACCTGGTCCATGGTTACCACCAGGTCCCGGTGCACATGGAGGACATACCTAAAACAGCAGTAATAACCCCGTTTGGTCTGTTTGAGTTTTTACGCATGCCTTTCGGATTAAAAGGAATGACACGGACATTCCAACGCATGATGGATGCGGTGTTGTGTGATCTGCGGTTTGTGTTCGTCTACCTGGATGACATCCTGGTGGCCAGCGCATCCGAGGACGAACACGTAACCCACCTCAGGACAGTTTTCCGGAGGTTGGAGGAGCATGGGTTAATAATCAACCCGGCGAAATGCCAGTTTGGCATGGCGGGGATCGATTTTTTGGGACACCGCATCTTACCGGAGGGAGCAATACCTTTGCCGGACAAGGTGCGCGCAGTGGCGAATTTTCCCCGGCCTCAGACGGCCATAGGGGCCATCATGGAGCAATGTGTCGCCGGTTCTTGGCAGCCGCTCGCCTTTTTTAGCAGGACTTTGCGTGACAGTGAGCGTAAATACAGCCTGTTTGACAGAGAGTTACTGGCTCTCCACCTGGCCATACGCCACTTCCAGTTCTGGCTGGAAGGGCGCAACTTCACTGCATTCGTGGACCACAAGCCGCTAACGTACGCGATGGCCAAGGTTTCAGAACCATGGTCGGGCTGGCAGCAGAGACAGCTGGTAGCAATTTCGGAGTTTACGAGTGATATTCAGCATCCATCCATCCATCCATCTTCTACCGCTTTTCCGGAGGTCTGGGTCGCGGAGGCAGCAGTTCAAGCAGAGAAGCCCAGACTTCCTTCTCCCCCGCCACCTGCTCCAGCTCTTCAGAGAGGATACCAAGGCATTCCCAGACCAGCTGGGAGACATAGTCTCTCCACCATGTCCTGGGTCTGCCCCGGGGTCTCCTCCCAGTGGGACGTGCCTGAAACACCTCAAGTGGGAGGTGTCCAGGAGGCATCCTAATCAGATGCCCGTACCATCTCAACTGACTCCTTTCAATGTGGAGGAGCAGCGGTTCTACTCTGAGCCTCTCCCGGATGACTGAGCTCCTCACCCTATCTCTGAGGGTGAGTCCAGCAATCCTACTGAGAAAGCTCATTTCAGCCGCTTGTATCCGCGATCTCATTCTTTCGGTCATTACCCAAAGCTCGTGACCATAGGTGAGAGTAGGAACGTAGATTGACTGGTAAATCGACAGCTTTGCCTTAGAACTCAGCTCCCTCTTCACCACAACAGACCGATACAACGTCCGCATCACTGCAGATGCTGCTCCAATCCGTCTGTCGATCTCTCGCTCCATTTTCCCCTCACTCGTGAGCAAGACCCCAAGATACTTAAACTCCTCCACTTGGGGCAGGAGCCTGTCCCCAACCCAGAGAGGACAATCCACCTTTTTCCGGCTGAGGACCATGGACTCGGACTTGGAGGTGCTGATTCTCATCCCAGCCGCTTCACACTCAGCGGCAAACCGTCCCAGCAAGAGCTGTAGGTCATTGCTGGATGAAGCCAACAGGACAACATCATCTGCAAACAACAGAGATGAGATCCTGTGGTCACCAAGCATGACACCCTCCATTCCCTGGCTGCACCTAGAAATCCTGTCCATAAAAATTATGAACAGGATTGGTGACAAAGGGCAGCCCTGGCGGAGTCCAACTCTCACTGGGAATGACTCCGACCGAGTGTTGGCAATACGAACCAAACTCTCACAACGGTCGTACAGAGACCGAATAGCTCGTAACAACAAGCCCGATACCCCATACTCCCGAAGCACCCCCCACAAAAATCCACGAGGGACGCAGTCAAATGCCTTCTCCAAGTCCACAAAACACATGTAAACTGGTTGGGCAAACTCCTACAAACCCTCAAGAATTCTCGAGAGGGTAAAGAGCGGGTCCGACGTGCCACGGCCAGGACGAAAACCACATTGATCCTCCTGAATCCGAGGTTCGACCAACGGCCGGACTCTCCTCTCCAGTACCTTGGCATAGACCTTCCCAGGGAGGCTGAGGAGTGTGATCCCTCTAAAGTTGGAGCACACCCTCCGGTCCCCCTTTTTGAAGAGAGGAACCACCACCCCGGTTTGCCATGCCAAAGGCACTGCCCCCAACCTCCACGCAATGTTGCAGAGGTGTGTCAACCATGACAGCCCAACAACATCCAGGGCCTTGAGGTACTCAGGGCGAATCTCGTCCACCCCCGGGGCCCGGCCACCAAGGAGATTTTTAACCACCTTGGCGACCTCAGCCCCTGTGATAGGCAAGTTATCCCCCTCATCCCCAAACCTTGCTTCCTCTGTGGAAGGCATATCAGTGGGATTGAGGAGATCCTCGAAGTATTCCTTCCACCGCCCGATGATATCCCCAGTCGAAGTCAACAGTGTCCCATCCGCACCATACACAGTGTGGACGGGGAACTGCTTTCCCCTCCTGAGCCGCCGGATAGTTTGCCAGAATCTTTTTGAGGCCAACCGAAAGTCTTGTTCCATGGCCTCACCGAACTCCTCCCATACCCGGGTTTTTTCTTTAGCAACCACTCGAGTTGCACTCCGCTTGGCCTGCCGGTACACCTCAGCTGCATCGGAAGTCCCACAAGCCAGCCAAGCTTGATAGGACTCCTTCTTCAGCTTAATGGCCCCCCTCACCACTGGTGTCCACCGCTTGGTTCGGGGGTTGCCACCACGAGATGCACCGACCACCTTGCGGCCGCAGCTCTGGGCCACCGCTTCAACAACAGAGGTGGAGAACATGGCCCATTCAGACTCCATGTCTCCAGACTCCCTCGGAATGTGGTTGAAGTTCTTCCGGAGGTGGGAGTTGAAGACCTCCCGGACAGGGGCCTCAGCCAGACGCTCCCAGCACACCCTCACTATACGCCTTTTTGACAACATGGGTGGCACGTTTTGGCACCTCTTCGGACATCACGTCCAATCGGGGTCCTCAGTTTGTTTCCGACCTCTGGTCTGCGATGGCCCGGAGCCTGGGCGTCGCAATTCATTGCACAACCGCGTACAACCCACAGGCCAATGGGTTATGCGAGCGTTTCCATAGGTCACTGAAAGCAGCAACTCAGCCTTAGAGTGCTGGAACCAGGGGACAAACATTTTGTGTTAGACTTGGGGGGGTCGCCGGGAGAAAATCTGTATAGACGGGTTTAAGCCCGCCTTTGTGGTGGCAGACGAGCAGGTGATGTTGGCGTGGAAGACCCCCACTGAGAACTCCCCAGGTAAACGATTCATCAGAGCAGTCACACGAGCATGCTGAATGCCCCCCCTCTCCATTGTCCACCCACAGATGGGCACACCCCCACGAACCCCCCACCAGCACAGCAGCGCCAAGGAGCCAAAGACCCCTCGTTACAGCAGATATGGGAGGAGGCTGAAGCCGAAAGGACGTGAGAGTTAACACTCAGTCTGAGACTCTGGGAAGGGGGGGGGGGGGGGGCGCGGTATGGGGAACCTATGTTGTGATATTCATCTCAGACTGGAAGGAAGGGAGAGGCAGTAAATTCCTCTGCCGGAAGAGCATGGGGGATTAAGCAACTGGGGGACAATAGGAATTGTGATGCGAGAATGTATTGTGATGCAAGACCTCAGGCAGCAGGGGGAGTGAGCGTTGTAATATAAAGGAGAGACCCTGCAGCATGAGGTCAGTGCTTCTTCTGTTTCTGAGAGATGTGAGAGAGTGAATAAAGTTTGTCTGCTGTGAATGCCTGGCCTGATTATTCCTCTCTCCACAGTACCTATTTTTTATTAACATTGGGCTTTTAATTTTTTTTTACATTGGACAGTAAGAATATTGCAAAGGTCTGAGTTAAATTAATAATTGTACAAGGGGGATTTGACTGCTGCCTTAAAAGATGAAAAAGAAAAGTGATAAATGCTCTTTAGTCCCGCTAATCTGTCTGACGGCAGTGAAGGTTGCACGAGATCACCGAACGAAAACGTGCCTCACCTGTGTGGGAACACGATAAGGGAAGAGAGTGAAGTTAGTTTTTAATCGATTAAAGTTAAGAGCCACTCAGAAGGCTGTGGCAGAACCGGGAAAGACACCCTGAGGCCCGGTATGACCAGGGAATATTGCTGTGGCCAGCAGCCGCCCGGCTGGGCTCCTTTCAAGGAAGATGTGGCCATCTCTGTTATGTATGAGAATAGGTGTGTCTGGGATGCCGTGCCCACCCACAGGGTGACGTCGGCGGGCACAGCCCACTCTGTATATAGTTGAGTGTTCCGCTTAATAAAGGTTGAGTTGGTTGCTGCATGAAGAGACTCCAACTGCCATTATTTCTAGACATAACATTTGGCAACGAGGTCTATAATGGATTACGCGTGCGAGGACATTTCCACTGTCTCCAGGAGACGAGGCGAGTTCATGTGCCTTAACCAGGGGACGGGCGAGTCCCTTCTGTCATTTCTGGCGAGGCTTCGTGGCCTAGTTAAGGAGTGCAAGTTTGGGGCTTTGGAGGACGGCTTGGTGAGGGACAAAATGGCCCATGGCACCAGTGACGCTTGGCTGAAGAACACGTTGAGGACAGCTGAGGTGCCGCCGTTGCTGGAGGAGGTGCTGGTCTTGGTGGAGCATAGGGAGTCCGTGGTCCAGCGCGAGCTAGCAGTTAAGGCTAGCATGGGGCAAACCGCGTGCGATTTCCCACCGAGAGCGGAGGTTCGCATGCTAACTGGGCAGCAAGACTCGGAAACGGCACACCAGAGCACCAAGACCATGAGTGCTGGGGGCAGCGACCAGGAGCCGGGGTCGAAGGACAAGACTGGTAAGGGTGGCGTCGTGAGCCCCAGAGGTGAGCAGCAACAGCTGCTTGTGGAAGCTACACAGCGGGCGAGCGAGACCGGGCAGGCTGATGACCCCAGGGAGGAGCAGCAGCTGCAGGACACGATGGCAGCGCAGCGGAGCACCAACACCAGGAGCGGTGGATGCAGCAGTGAGGAGCCTGGGTCAGTGAACAAACCTGGCAAAGGTGATGGTTCATGCCCCGGAGGTGAGCAGCAGCTGAATATGGAGGCTATGCAGCAAAACACGTGGAACGAGGGAGTTGAGAACTGCGTCAAGGTGCCTGGGTCGGAGAACGATGCCGGTGAGGATGACGCAGTGAACCCCGAAGGTGAGCAGCAACAGCTGGACACAGTGGCAGTGCGGCGGAGCACCTTGGACAAGGGTGCTGGGTGCTACAATGAAGCCCCCGAGGCAGCGAGCAGCACTGACGAGCGGGCTTCAGCAGTCCCTGGAGCATGACCACAGGGGGCCGAAGTGTTCAGGGCCAAGAGGGAAGAGAGTGGAGAAGTACCTAAAGATGCGGTCTTAGCGCACGCCAAAAGACACCGCCGTAGGAAGGGTCCAGACCGGGCTGGTGGGGCGGCCCGACCCAGGAGGGAGGTCCGGTCATGGCGTGGAGAATGCTGGAGGTTGACCCAGTTTACTTTGTGGGTCGGCGATGAGGTCCGGGCCAAGAACGAGACTCGGGAGAGAGGAATTCATGTGAAGCTGAAGCTTATGTCGGGAAAGAACACTTTCGCCAGGGAGGGGGGTTTCGACCCTGGAGGTGGACAGAGGCCAGGGGCGCATATGCTGTGGGGCTGCCTAGGGCCTCCGAGGCAGTCTTGTGAATGGTGGTCCAGAGACTATGGTGTTACTTAACATGTTATGTGTATATATATATATACTGTATGTATATATGTATTTTGTATATACAGTATTATGCTGGTGTGCATGTGAGTGAGTGTGGGTAATATAGGATTAATTTTACTTTTCAGAGACTAGGTCTAGTTTAGTTGTTTTGTGTGAATGAGATAGGATGTTCATAACAGTATACTATTCTCCTTGTTCTTAGTATGTAATTCGGGTTTCTAAATTTGGGAGGTTACAATGGTGTGTGTGGTTTTACATTTTTCTAAAGGGGGAGGAATGTTATGTATGAGAATTGGTGTGTCTGGGATGCCGTGCCCACCCACAGGGTGACGTCAGCGGGCACGGCCCACTCTGTATATAGTTGAGCATTCTGCTTAATAAAGGTTGAGTTGGTTGCTGCATGAAGAGACTCCAACTGCCATTATTTCCAGACATAACAATCTCCACAGTAGAAGCCCAAAAATTACTAGTCCTGCCCGAAAAGGAAAACGGCGTTGGACAATCAGCTGGACCGTGAGCACCGGTAGGTTCACCCAGAGACAAAATAGTGACAGCTGGTGTGGCCATTTTCTCATCACTGACAGTACTGCTGCGCACTCCTGTGAGCGTGCACCCTCCTCCAGACATCACAAACTGGTATTCAGGACAACACGTAATTTTTACACCTTTTAAAGCAGTTTTAAATGTCCGACCTAAATAAACCCTGCTGGCGAGCTAGACGCTGTTGTTAAGATACTGTCTAGACATTGGTTGATAATCATTTCTGATCTAATGCCGATGTGCACCCAGCATGTTTCCCGATGTGTTGACAGGCCGTTGGCAAACACTCTACTCCGATTTAATGCCGAGTCCCACGAAGACATCTTGCCAATGTGCAAACACTTTGCATAAGACGTTTTCCCAACATAATTTGAGTAAATTGGGCTAGCGTTGGCTACATGTATGTGTGCTGTTGGGGCCAGGTCATCGAAGTTGTAAAACACCCATGGAAGTTTTAAGATTCATCCATACCGGGAATGCTGATCCATAAAAGGATCGAAGAGCTGCCACAATAAGGACGCTGATATCAGATCATCTGAACGTTACAAACGGCAGAAGCATTTTTTCTCCAAGTGCCATTTCAATCGCAAACTTCCAAATGGTGAGAACATTTCTAGACAATGGCTTCTATTTTCACCTTCCACGGCTGTTTATGGTTTTGCCTGGTGCATATACAGCAACTTTTTTTTCCACTAAGCTGGTTCACACTATAGTGTTTGGACTGACTTTTACAGACATTTTGAAAAATCAGAGAAATTAGTCCAAATTGTTATAAAAGAATTTTATAACGGAGAGCAGCATGATGACGTAGCTGGCTGGTGCCGTCATCATGCTGACATATATAAGGGAGGAGCCGGCCATGTTATGGGTCTTCTGCCGGTGCTCTCACTGACAGGCACAGATAGGAACTCAGGGCTCAGTCACATATAATGTATTATTAACATTTGTTGTAATAAAATTCAGTTCCAGCACAGCCTACTTGTCCGTCTTCATTACCAGGTTTGTGGACATAACATTTGGCGACGAGAATTTACAAACCAAGGAAGTGTGCCTAAGACCACTAAGGCTTTTCCTTGAGTCCCCAGGCGAACCACCCACCCTGTGGCCACGTTGGCTGGACGTGTTCGAGACCTACGTTGCAGCATTGGACCTGGGAAAGTTGGATAAAGGAAGGAAGCAGGCAAAGCTTGTCCACAACCTGGGCTTAGAAGGTCAGAGGATTTTTCACACGCTTGGTCCAACGCACTCGTATGTAGACGCTGTGGAGCTACAAACTAGCTACTTTGCCACGCCGGACAATGTGCTAGCGTGCCATGTAAGATTCCGCCAGAGGCGACAGGGAATTGGTCAGTCCACCCAGAAATTTGTCGCCAATTTGAGACAACTGGCTATATGATGCTAGCTAATACCATCGAGCTAGCATTCCATGTCAGCGGACAGGTTAGCATCAGAGCTAGGTGTGTGCCAACAGCATCGACAGCTAGGACAGTCACTACTAACCAATGCTGTGGGCATGGAGGAATATGGAGACACAGCAGAGGAGTTCGAGGCGAACGCCGTTAACCGGAGGACCGCTCTGAGAGGCCCTGCGTGTGGTAACTGTGGTTCCCCGACGCACCATGAGAGAGCGCATTTTTGCCCGGCAGGAGGGCAACAGTGTAACAAGTGTGGAAGGTTCAACCATTTGCCAAAATGTGCCGGTCGCCGACACAGTGGGACCCGCCAAGCAAGTAACACCGCCCGCCCACGACCACCATCCACGCGGTAAGCCCTGAAATTAATTCATGCGCATACAGCATGGTTGAATTGGATGACATGACTGTGCTGCTATTGCGTGACGCTGCGGCGGTTGAGTCAATGCTGAATTGGGCCATGGTGAAGAAATTTTTCCCCAACCACCCGATTAGAAAAAACCCCAGCTTCGCTGTGTGGATATGGTGGTCACAGAGTTAGCAATGTTGGGACAATCGAGCTAACGGTCTACTACAAGTCAAAGATTGGGTATGAGTTCGAGTTTCAAGTGGCTACACATGATGAAAACATTATGGGATGTGACCTGTTCTACTGACTGGGTTTTACCATCCGCAACGGCGACGGGCTCAACTTAGGCTACAGTAATTGGGACAAAACAGACACTGATGATGATGTGGTATGGGACGAGAGCGTAAAGAGCGATGTCAGCGAGAAACCAACTGTCCCGAGCGCACAGGAGGAGAGCTGCCCGGAGGGGGGGCAGCAGCTGGACTCGCCTCAGATCCTCGCCCAGCCAGGGACTACGGATGCCGCTGCGGAGTTGCAGGAGAGGGAGCCCGTGCACGCATAAAACCTGGGGCACAACAACCGGGCACGAATGTTATCCACGACACGGAACAACAACAACAAAGCACATCAGGCAAGGGAGAAGAGGAGCTGGACCGCTTCAGTGTCCCCGCTCAGCTCTAGTCTGTGGGAGCCATGGTTGAGCTGATGGGTGAAGGGTCCGTGACGGAAAGCAACATGGGAGACACCGGACGTCTTCAGTACCCATGACCAGTTTTGGTCCCCAGAGACTGTTACGGGAGCATTGGGTGAAGAGTCCGTGACCAACACGATAGAGATGGGTGGGCACACAGCGCCACCGCGATCACAATGGCATATGAGGCCGAGCAAGGTGCCTCTCAAAGTCATGGACTGGCTCAAGTCCGCACAGATGAGTGACCGGGACAATGACAGGCCAAGGCACAGTCGACGAGACCGCAAACACTGTTGAGGATCGTGGCGCAGCTGGGACAAAGCGTGCTTCAGGCTGATGGATGGTTCGGTTCGGCACGCAAACCATCTCCGGCATGTCCAAGTGATGGCTCCAGATGGCGAGGCGTTGTGGGAGTCAGTGGATGCAATGTGGGACCCAGGCCCCAACATTATGAAGATCGGTCCTGGTCCCGCTGGCCCAGCATCTCCAAGGGCGTGTCCACCACAGGCCCTCTACAAGGCCCCTCCAGCAGTGCTGCCTTCCCCATGTAAGACTGTTAGAAAGAAGTGGCTGTTTAGTTAGGAGCGTGGCTAAAGAAAAGTGGCAGAAAAATCCACTTAGCCACGTCGGGTCCAGCGGCAGTCCACCCGCTGATCCTAGTTCAGGAGTTTTGATATATGCTTTTTTTTTCCTTCCCCCTTGTCCTGTCAGGCAGCTAGGTGAGCAGAACAGAAATCTGCTACCCTTATTGTGCCAAACAGATTTACTTTGCCAAAAGGAGTTTGTACAGTACATATACAGTATACTGTATGTACTGTATATTGTTGTAAACTCCTCTTGTAACAACTTTTAATACTTATTTAAATTATTTTACCCATGTAAGACCCGACAAGAGGGGAATGGGGAGAGGAGATGTGGGGAGGGGGAAAGAAAAGGGAGAGGAACAGACAAAGAAAGCAAAGAAACCAAAAACTAAAAAAAACAAACAAAAGACAGACTGCTTCTTCCACTGAAGAGATCTCACCATGAGTCTGGTATCTGCACCTGTTAAAGGAGAGAAATATGTGTGTGTGTGTGTGTGTGTGTGTGTGTGTGTGTGTGTGTGTGTGTGTGTGTGTGTGTGTGTGTGTGCGCATCCACATGCAAAAGCATGCGCAAAATAAGTGTGTACATGTGAGTGGTTTGTCAGGAAACATACGAAGAGGGTGGCCGGTCACAGCAACCCCCCTTCCCCGAACAAGTAGGACAACGCCACCAACCCCCGCAGACCACACATGTCCGAGGTCAACAAACCTCAGGAGAGCCAGGTATTCATCCCAGGAGGGATGGCCAAGGGAGGCCGGGCCGCCAGGTGGCTGGCGCGGTGGGCCCACGCCCCCGGACCGGCCAACTCCCCGCCCCACCAGGCACCCTCCACAGCGGGCCCACCCCAGCACCACTGCTGCACAACCCAGGGACCCCCACGCCCAAAGAAGGCAGCCCCCCCTCCCCGTCCAGGGGAGCCCACGCAGCCAAGAAGCACTGAATCCAGCACCTCCTGACCAGCACACACACCCATTCACACGCATTCACAACCTCATGCTTTCATACACACCCATACACACACTCTCACTCGCGCTCCGACCTACTCACATCCATTTGTGCTCTCCCCCACACACTCACCCACACTCATTCACCCTTATTACTTAGGGCGACCGCGATGCAGATGCAGCCAGCATGAACGCACACCAGGACCTGGCAGCGGCCGGGAAGACCGCCGGCGCAGGCCAGCAGCCACACCCCCGCTGACCCTCCCCAGGGCAGCCGCGGCCACAGAAGCAGACCACCACCCAAAAGCCCACCCGAGCGATTTAAAAGGAAGGGATTAAAGGTAGAGGTTTACATTTTTTAGGGTTAAGAATTTGACACAGAACCTCAAAACAACCTTTCAGATCTGAATGTTAGTCACAAACATATGGGTACAAATTTTCCCATTTTTGAGAAAAAG
The DNA here is from genome assembly GCA_020510985.1 of Pholidichthys leucotaenia. Lineage (NCBI taxonomy): Eukaryota > Metazoa > Chordata > Actinopteri > Cichliformes > Pholidichthyidae > Pholidichthys > Pholidichthys leucotaenia. Next base: position 324,372,418 of record CM035840.1, on the reverse strand, counting down.
TTTCAAATTTATGAGGGAAACGCTGCAAATTAATGAGGAAAAACTAGAAATTTTATTCAAAAAAAGTCACAAATTTACAAGAAAAAGTAATAATTTTTTGAGAAAAAAGCTGAAAATTTTAATTCTCGGCAAAAACATGTCGAGGGTGATCTTCTAGCTTGGGGTCCACCTAGAGATGGAGGGGGGCCCTTGACATTTGTGTACACTGCTTTACAGCCAGATCCAGCTTAAACCCATTTCCTCCCTCTATTCTGACTTTACCAGCAGAAAATTAGTAGTGTGATACACCGCTAGAGGAAGTACCTAATATGTGTGAATGTGCCGGCTGTGGCAGTGTGCACAAATAAGCTTTCAAGGAACCAACAAAACGATTCAGTATAGAGTCACAGGTTACAAAGGCCTTCTTATGTACAATCCGCCACCTTTTCACAGGAGAAACTGTACAGATGCTGCTTTCTCTTCGGACAGATCCCGATTGAAGGTGTTTATTCTCCTGGGGGTTTTTTTCTCCTCTATCACTCATTTTTTGTGCCCTCCATGCTCACGGGTAGCAGCAGCTGGTCTGCATTAGCTTCTGCTGTCATTCATCATCTCTACACCAACACCATGAAGAGCTACAGAGCTGCTCTGCATTAGGCTGCCACAGGAACCAACCAGCTACAAACACTAAAGCAAAGTGTTCATTGTCAGGAAGCCCCTGAGTTAGGTGATACTAACAAAATAAGAGACAGATAATTAAATAAAGAAGGGAAGGAGAATGTTTAGAGAAGCCGAGGATGTCGTCGGAGATTCTCACATTTCATCAGCTCAAAGTTTCAGAGAGAATGAAGGCATTAAGAGCAAATTTAGAGGATAAAAAATACAATTTTCATTGATAAATAAATATTACAATAAAGTTGCACAATAGCAGAAAAGTTTTAGAGTTTCATATTTATCAACTAAAGCTGTGAAATTAAGAAAAAAAAGCACAAATCTACAAGAAAAGAGCAAATTTATATTAACAAGTCACACATTTTTTTTTTTGCATCCTTTCCTACAGGAGCAGCAGCACCTTGGGGAACTCCTCCTGGAAGTCGGTCTTTACCCTCATCATTCTGCTCTCTTGCTGCAAGCAAACAGCTCTTCAATTCTGCTCCACAACCTCCTTGGAGTTGTTACATCTATAGCATCTGCTTCTTAAGGGCAAAGTTTTCAAACCTACATACATTGGCAAGAAATTTCAAGTGTTGTATGCTTGTACAGAATGTTTTTATTGTATCAATGTTGGACCATTTTTGGGTGCTTTTAGCTTTTTTAATTCTTGTTTTAAGTATTCTCTTAATATTTTTTACCTCCGCCAAGAGGAGGAGGCCATGTTTTTGCCGACGTTGGTTGGTTGGTTTGTCTGTTTGTTAGCAACATTACGCCAAAAGTTATGAAGGGATTTTGATGAGATTTTCAAGAATGGTGTGTAGTGGCACGGGGAAAAGATGATTAGATTTAGGTGGTGATCTGAAAGTGCATACCTCTGCCAAGGGCCTTGTTTGTATTTGTGCAGAAGGATTACACAAAAACTACTGAATGGATTTGGATGAAATTTTCACCAGACATGGTCATTGGGCTAGAGAGGAACCCATTACAGTTTTCTGATGATCCAAGAGCGCATACCTCTACCAAGGCTCTTATCTTCTCACAATGTCTTAGCACCATTACTCCAAAACTACTGGACAGAGTTTGATGAAATTTTCACCACATGTGGCTCTTGGGCTACACACAAACCCATTACATTTTGGAGGTCATCCATGAATGCATACCTCCACCAAGGCGCAATGTCCTAGCAATGGTTTAGCAGGATTACACAAAAACTACTACTACACAACTACTACTACTACTGCTACTACTACTGTCAAGATCTGTACCACATCTCAGGGATAATATGCTCCTGGACACCTTATTACGCTTCCACCGATACCCACCAATTGCGCTGTGTGAAATGTGTATCTAGTCGGTGGTCTGCAAAAACTGAATTGCCCTTTGGGGAATAATCAGAGGTGGCAAAAGTACACCCTGTAGAGGATTGACAAGATGAGACATGAGCATTGCAGACACAGACTTTATTCCGCTATCATCAAGTCAGACTGAACTCCGGGTGCCGCAGTGAACCTTTTATACAGCTTACACTCCCTTCCCTGGCATCAGGAGTACATACATTACAACACAGCACATCACAACACAATACACTGACACCTGGCATCTCAGGTGTGAAGGCACATCGTCACATAGTTTTCTCCCCCCGGTGCTCTAGCGCCTACCTTTGCATCTTCATCTTTCTCCTCCCGCATTTCCATTTCTCACCCCCTTCCCCCTATTCCCCAAGCCACTGGGTGGGAGTAAGACCTCCCATTGTGTCACCACACAGCCCCCCCCCCCCATCTGAAAACCCAGAAGGGGCCTTAACCCTCCGGTACCTTGGGCTTGAGCAATCGCCCGTAACAGCTGTGACATGGAGCCGCCGGACCGACTGAAGTGCCTTCCTGTCGAGGTGGGTAGGAGAAAGACTCAGTTCCTGGTGGACAGTCCTCTGGAGGGGGAAAGGGTGGGGAGGGGAAAAATTTGGTCTCCTGCAAACAGTTGTCTGAAGGGGGAACACAACCCTGCGGACCCCCCGCAGGCGGGCATCCACGCCGGGGAGCCTGGGCCAGCACCACCTGCTCATCTTCCAACACATAAGCGGGCTTCAGGCTGTCTATGCAGATGGTTTTCTTATGCCCCCCAAAATGTAACACAAAATGTTTCACCCCCGTTTCCAAAACTCCGAACGGTCTATCATAAGGCAGACGCAGCGGGGTTCTGTGTCTAACGAAAACAAATTTGGCGCTCTCCAAACGCTTTGGAAGAAAAGTGCAGGGAAAACAATGGTGCGCCGGCCTCGGAACACTGCCAGCCTCTGCCCCAGAAAAAAGGTGCCCTGATGAGTCAGTACCGGGCGTGGTACTTTCCGGCAAAAATTCACCTGGGATCCATAACGGTTCACAAAAAACAAGCTCCGCCTGGGAAACTGCCAAATCTTCCTTGGGCACGGAGCGCAATCCCAGTAGGACCCAAGACAGGCAGTCAACCCAATTCGAGTCCGTTAATGAGGCTCTGAGCGCTGCTTTAAGTGACCTGTGAAACCTCTTGCACAAACCATTAGCCTGCGGGTTGCATGTGGTGGTGCAGTGGATTTTGACCCCCAAGCTCTCCGCCATCACGGACCAGAGTTTCGAAACGACTTGGGGACTCCTGCTGGAGGTGATGTCCAACGGGGAACCGAAAGGTTGACAAAAATATGCGGGACACATCGGTGGACATGGTGGAAGCCAGCGGAACAGCCTCTGGTCAATGCGTGGTGCGGTCCACTGTTGTTAGAAGGTGCGTGAAACTCTGCGACGGCAGAAAGGGGCCCACCAAATCCACGTGTACGTGGTCAAACTTCCTGCTTGGAATCCGGAAAGGTTCAAGGGGGGCTTTGGTGTGCCTCTGAACCTTAGACCGTTGGCACGCAATGCATGTCCCCGCCCACTCCTTCACATCCTTGCGTAAGCAGGGGCAGACAAATTTGGACCCCACCAGCTTAATCGAAGTCCGTATGCCCAGGTGTGACAGGGAGTGGACGGACTCAAAAATGCGGCGGCATCAAGAGCTCGGAACCACCGGGCGGGGGCAGCCGTTGGAGACGTCGCAAAGCGGGGGGGGTCAATCCTCTTGTACCGCCCTGCTCTCTAGTTTTAGTCCGGTCGCCACGGATCGGAGCATGCAAATGTCCACGTCCCCTGGTTGGTCGGTGGCCATGGTGGAAAAATCAATACCCACGTAGACCGAGGAAACCAGTGTGCGTGACAGGCAGTCAGCCACGACACTGAGTTTACCAGCTACATGTGGAATGTCGGTAGTGAATTCCGAAATTGCAGCCAGGTGCCGTTGCTGCCGAGCCAACCACGGTTCCGAGACTTTGGACATTGTGAAGGTTAGGGGTTTGTGGTCGACAAATGTGGTAAATTCGCAACCCTCGAGCCGGAGCTGAAAATGACGCGTGGCCAGGTGGAGGGTCAACAGCTCTCTGCCGAAAGTACTATACTTAGGTCGTTGTCGCGCAAAGTACGGCTGAAAAAGGTAAGAGGTTGCCACAAACCAGAGACGTACTGCTCCACCACGGCTCCTACCGCGACCTCAGACACGTCTGTCGTGAGCGCTATCAGCGCTGACGGGGATGGGTGGGCCAGCAAAGCCACATTAGCGAGCGTCGTTTTGGCGCCTGTAAATGCCTGGACCCTATCGGGGGTCCAGTCAATGCTATCCACAGGTTTCTTTTTCTTGAGCGTGCAGTATAGCAGTTGCAGCAGCTGAGCTGCCCGGAGAATGAAACGATTGTAAAAATTGACCATCCCCAAGAATTCCTGCAGCGCCCTCATGGTCTGCAGACGTGGGAAATGTGACACCACTCGTACCTTATCCGGCAGCGGAACCACTCCCTCTGGCGAGATGCGAGGGCCTAAGAACTCGATCACCGGCAGCCCGAACTGACACTTTGCTGGATTAACTATCAGCCCGTGTGCTTCCAAACAACGGAAAACTTGCTTCAGATGGGCGAGGTGCTCCTCCTCTGACATGCTAGCCACCAGAATGTCATCTAAGTAGATGAAAACGAACGGCAAGTCATGAAGCACTGTGTCCATCATCCTCTGAAAAGTTTGGGCTGCGCCCTTTAACCCGAACGACATGCATAAAAACTCAAAGAGGCCGAAAGATGTTATCATCGCTGTTTTTGGGACCCCTTCAGCATGAACCGGGACCTGGTGGTAACCGTGGACCAGAGCCACTTTAGAAGAAATGCGCATCCCGGCCAGGTGCACTGGAAAATCTTGGATGTGCAGGATAGGGTGGCGGTTGTGTTCAGTGACATTGTTCAGGCGACAGAAATCATTGCACGGCCGCCACGAACCATCAGATTTGGGCACCATGTGCAGTGGGAACACCCAAGGGTTATTGGAGCACCTAACAATCCTTAGATGCTCCAAGTTAGCAAACTCGTCTCATGCGATGGCTAGCTTAGCTGTGTCCAGGCGGCACGGACGCACAAAAACCAGCGGGCCCTTAGTAGTGATGAAATGCCCGACCCCATGCTTGGTCTCAGTAGTGGAAAAGTTGGGCACCGTGAGCGTGGGAAACTCGGAAAGCAAACGCTGATACACATCCCCCAAAGCTAAAAATTTTCATGTGTTGGTGGCCCAGCTCCCCGAGCTTGTGTGTGTTTATATATTAACACATTTATTCCATCTAGCTACAATGCTCCGCACTGTGTGTTTATATATTTACATATTTATTCCATCTAGCTACAATGCTCCGCACTGTGTGTGTTTATATATCTACATATTTATTCCATCTAGCTACAATGCTCCGCACTGTGTGTTTATATATTCATATATCTATTCCATCTAGCTACAATGCTCCGCACTGTGTGTTTATATATCTACATATTATTCCATCTAGCTATAATGCTCCGCACTGTATTTATTCCATCTAGCTACAATGCTCCGTACTGTGTGTTTATATATCTACATATTTATTCCATCTAGCTACAATGCTCCGCACTGTGTTTATATACTCATATATTTATTCCATCCAGCTACAATGCTCCACACTGTGTTTATATATTTATATATCTATCCCATCTAGCTACAATGCTCCGCACTGTGCATCTATATATATATATATATATATATATATATATATATATATTTATATTTATATGTACATATGTATACTTGCTGCTCTTGTTTTTTTCTCTTGCCTTCTGATTGTTGCTCTGAGTGTTGCTATCCCTGTGCTGTTGCAATCCTGGAATTTCCCCATTGTGGGACTAATAAAGGCTTATCTTATCTTATATTATCTTATACAAGACACTGAGGCAAAAGACACAGCATCCACTAAACGTCTGTTAGCAACATCGACAAGGAGACCATAAGCACACAGAAAATCAGCACATAAGATAGGAACTGAACAAGCAGCTACCACAAAGTCCCACTTGTAGTTGTGTCCATGCAAACACACAGTCATCGACCTTTCTCCAAAAGTCTTGATGGGGGATCCGTTGGCAGCCGTTAGTGATGGGCCGCAGCCTTCCGCCAGCCTATCAGTGCTGACTGGCAAAATGAGACTCTTCTGGGAGCCCAAGTCCACCAAAAACCTTCTCCCGGAACATGTGTCCTCTATGAAAAGCAGCTTCTCCCTGTTGCTAGCGGTCGTAGCCGCTACTGATCACTGGCTGGCCTGTTCCTCCAACATCTTGAAGCAGCACAGGGAAGACAGCGCCGCTCGTCGGCGCCAAAACGTTGATGGTAAAAACACACCGTCCCATTCCAGCGTCCTCGAGTGGCTGTCCCGGCCACAACCTTCAGCTCCTCAGCTTCGGTGTGCTCTGCCAAAGATCCCGGTCTCAATACCTGGACTCCGAAACTCCTGCTTGCCAGGATAACACGATCCGCTTCCTCCGCCAGCAAGCGGTAGTCCCTAGCAGCCAGCAGCGGTGATTTGGCCAAAATCGTCCATGCCGAAACCGGCAGTTTCCTCAAGAAGAGATGGGCGAAGAGGTAAGATCCGTCACTCTCCATAGGCTCCACAGCCAATCCGTCCCTTAAGTCTGGGTAGGAGAGTAGCTTCTCTGCTCTCTCTCCGGCAGAAAGGGTGTAATGCCACAGCAGCAGCTGCTTGAGAGCGTCATACTTTCCCTGGGCTGAAGGGCTCAGAGCAGGCTCATGGCGGGCTGAGTGGAGCACAGTTCCAGCAAAGCCACCACATAATGGTACTTCGTGTCGTCAGCGGAGACTCCACGGAGGGCGAACTGAGCTTCCACGTGAATGAACCAGGGGGCCAGGTCGTGGAGCCAAAAGTCCGTGAGTTTGGCCACTACGGCGAATGCAGTGAGGGGAAACCCTAGCGCAGATGTTCCCACGGAGGTGCTCGGTCCGTCTTCCATTTTCACGTTTCAGGGTCACCAGTGTAGAGGATTGACAAGACGAGACACGAGCATTGCAGACACAGACTTTATTCCTCTATCATCAAGTCAGACTGAATTCCGGGTGCCAAAGTGAATCTTTTATACAACTTACACTCCCCTTCCTGGCACCAGGAGTACATACATTACAACAGAGCATATCACAAAACAATACAGTGGCACCTGGCATCCCAGGTATGAAGGCACTTCTTCACATAGTTTTCTCCCCCCGGCGCTTTGGCACCTACCTTTGCACAGTGTCTCCCTCCACCCTGAGACACTGTGCGGAGGAGCTGACTCCTGTCTTCACAGACATTTTTAACACCTCCCTGAAGTCATGCCACGTGCCGGCCTGCCTCAAAACCTCTACCATCGTCCCTGTCCCCAAGAAGCCACGGATCACTGGACTTAACGACTACAGACCTGTAGCACTCCCCTCTGTAGTCATGAAGTCCTTTGAGCGTCTGGTCCTGCCCCACCTCAAGACCATCACCACTCCCCTCCTGGACCTGCTGCAGTTTGCCTACAGAGCCAACAGGTCTGTGGACGACGCAGTCAACCTGGCCCTCCACTCCATCCTGCAGCACCTGGACTCCCCGGGAACCTATGTCAGGATCCTGTTTGGGGACTTCAGCTCTGCATTCAATACCATCCGCCCTGCTCTGCTCCAGGACAAGCTGTCCCTGCTCAACGTGCCTGACTCCCTCTGCAGGTGGATCACCGACTTCCTGACGGACCGGAGGCAGCATGTGCGGCTGGGAAAGACTGTCTCAGACTCTGTTAGCATCAGCACCGGATCACCCCAGGGCTGTGTACTTTCCCCCCTGCTCTTCTCCCTGTACACCAACTCCTGCACCTCCAGCCACCAGTCTGTCAAGCTGATCAAGTTTGCGGACGACACCACCCTCATCGGGCTCATCTCCAACGGCGACGAGTCCGTCTACAGGAGAGAGGTGGCCCAGCTGGCGTCCTGGTGCAGCCACAACAACCTGCAGCTGAACGCTCTGAAGACAGTGGAGATGATCGTGGACTTCAGAAAAGTCACAGCCCCTCTGACACCCCCCCTTACCCTCACAGACTCTCCCATCACCACTGCGGATTCCTTCCGCTTCCTGGGCACCACCATCACCCGGGACCTCAAGTGGGAGCCGACCATCAGCTCCCTCATCAAAAAGGCCCAGCAGAGGATGTTCTTCCTGCGGCAGCTGAGGAAGCTCAAGCTACCCACCAAGATGTTGGTGCAGTTCTACACGGCCATCATCGAGTCCATCCTCACCACCTCCATCACCGTGTGGTATGCAGGAGCCACCGCCAGGGACAGATTAAGACTGCAGCGCGTTGTGCGCGCTGCTGAGAAGGTGATCGGCTGCAAGCTCCCATCCCTCCAGGACCTGTACATCTCCAGGACCCGGAGGCGTGCAGGTCGGATCATAGTCGACCCTTCACACCCTGGACACGCACTGTTTGCCCCCCTCCCCTCAGGCAGAAGACTTTGGTCCATTCAGACTAAAACCTCCCGCTACATGAACAGCTTCTTCCCCTCTGCCTTCAGACTGCTGAACACTAAGTGACTTATTAGACTCTCGTGCATTACGTACAGCAGCTCAACCGGACTCATGACAATTATCATTGTTTTCTTTTTGCACTACCGACTGCACTATGTGGAACTCCACAATATCTGCTGCTTGTTAATATATTTAAAAATTGCATAGATTAGTATTACTTATTCATACTCTACCTTTTATTGCATGCATAGTTTTTTATTTTTATCTTTAGTGCTACTCCATGTTTAATGTTGCAGCATTGCACCGAGACAAATTCCTAGTTTGTGTACTACATGAACAATGGCAATAAATCTCATTCTGATTCTGATTCTGATTCTGATCTTCTCCTTTCTCCTGGCATTGCCATTTCTCACTCCCTTCCCCCTATTCCCCAAGCCACTGGGTGGGAGTGAGACCTCCCGTTATGCCACCACAACCCATTTATTACTTACATGGAAGTACAAGTACTTGTGTTAAAGAATAGCTTAGTATAAGTAGAACCGGAGTGGTGGCTCAGTTGGTAGAGCATCCGCCCCACACCCAGGAGGCAGGGGTTCAAATCCCGGCTGGGTCATACCAAAGACCATATAAAAATGGTACTTTCTGCCTTCTAGCGTGGTGCTCAGCATAATGGAACAGGGAAAGTAAAGTTACGCACAGTGCTACCAGAGGACTGACCCCCCACTGTAGCTTTCACTACTTAGAGTAGCTGTGTGGCCTAGGGTCAAAGAAACGGAGATAGGCGCCGCCCCATACACCAAATGGTGTTCCACATGCTGTGGAAGGGAATTAACTAACTAGTAGAAGTAGTGATTCAACTTTTTACTCAAGTAAAACTAAAAAAGTACAGGCTAGTAAAACCATTTCTTTGAAGGACATTTCTATGAGCTGTTTTTGTGAAAAGCAAATAATAAAAATATGCCTGTTCCCTCTATGTACTTCTTCAAATTTAATGGGAAGTTCTTGAACACCAGCACTTCATGTTTTTGTTTGGGTTTTTTTCAGCAGGCACAGCTCAGCGCATTCTCCAGGAGTCATTTTTGCAACCGACAATTTACAACATCTTCCACGGATAAAGCCACAGATGATTTAGCACGTCTTGCTGCTCGCTATCTGCTGAATGTTTGTCCTTGAAGTCTTGATTTTCTGTCATGAGGTTGCTAATCATTTTATTCACTATCACAGCTATGTCTTGGCTTTACACTTGTGTTTCTTTTAGCATCTTGCGGTCTGCTCTCGGGGTGAACTGTTAACAGCAGTGGGCTAGTCTCAAGGACAGCAGTGGGTGGGCTTTTTCAACACTTGATGTACAATCATGTGAAAAAATTAGGACACCCTATGAAAGCCTGTGTGTTGTTTTTAACAACACACAGATATATGGATATATGGATATTTAATATCAATTTTAACAATACTGGGAGATTCAAGTATTAGAACTAAACAAAACTGAAGAAAAGATTTTTTAAAATTTTCTGTAAAATGTAATTCTAAAAACATGCAGTTTCTTGTGAGGAATAAATTAAGACACCCCCACATTTATTCCCACTTAAAATGGCTAAAATCACACACAGGTGTATCACATCAGGTGCACATGATTAGAACATCGTTACTCAGCATTTTGAAGGAGGCTTGTCCTATTTAAACCTCAGACATTTAGTTTGGTGTGTTCCTGACTGTTGAAGTGAGAGTGAACACCATGGTGAGATTGAAAGAGCTGTCTGAGACCTTCAGAAAGAAGATTGTAGCAGCTTATGAGTCTGGTAATGGATTTAAAAAGATCTCAAAAGAATTTGAAATCAGCCATTCCACTGTCTGGAAAATAGTCTACAAGTAGAGGACAAAACAACTGCCAACATGCCCAGGTCTGGCTGTCCAAGCAAGTTCACCCCAAGAGCAGACCGCAAGATGCTAAAAGAAGTCTCCAAAAACCCTAAAATGTCATCACAGGACCTACAGCAGGCTCTTGCTACTGTTGATGTGAAAGTGCATGCCTATACAATCAGAAAGAGATTGCACAAGTTTAACTTGCATGGGAGGCATGCAAAGAGGAAGCCTTTGTTCTCTAAGAGAAACATGAAGGCCAGACTGAAGTTTGCCATAGAGAACATAGACAAAGACCAGGACTTCTGGAATAATGTTCTTTGTGCAGATTAGTCTTAAATTGAATTATTTGGACACCAGAACAGAGGACGTGTTGGGCATAGTCCAAATACAGCATTCCAGGAAGAGATCCTCATACCAACTGTGAAGCATGGAGGTGGAAGTGTCATGGTTTGGGGATGCTTTGCTACAGCAGGACCTGGCCAGCTCACCATCATAGAATCCACCAGGAATTCTACCATGTATTGGAGGGTGCTTGAGGATCACGTGAGACAATCTGTAAAAAAAAATTTAAAGCTGAAGTGGAACTGGACCCTGCAACATGACAATGACCCAAAACATACCAGTAAATCCACCAAAGGCTGGCTAAAATCTAAGAAATGGAGAGTCCTGGAATGGCCGAGTCAAAGCCCAGATCTTAACCTCTTGCGCACTGTTGTACCGGGGACGGGCAAGTCTCTACGTTCTAGTGCGCACGAGGGCGCACAAGAGTGCCCTCGTGCGCTCTCGGACGCATGATCCTGATGGTGGTGATGTAGGTGGTGTGGCGTCCAAGTGCGCACTGAAAATAAAAGCTGCAGATACAGCCGCGAACAGATTAGTTCATCTGATTGACCTCTCATTCGACTAATAAGAGCCTTGAATTGGGTTTCTGAAACCTTAAAGAACCAATGAATGAAAACCTAGGAAGGAGGACCTGCCTACTGTGAATGCAGGAGCCAATTGAAGCACAGAAGTTCGGGCTGGGTGAAGAGAGACTTACTGCTGCCACAGATGAAAAAAAAAGGATGCAGGAAGAACCTGCTGCAGACCCAGCAGCACGGAGGCCACCCACAAGTGCAACCTGCACTCATTCCAGCAGAATAGATGTTTAGGATTCTCTTCCGTCATCATAGACCGATGGAGGCCGACGACAAAAGTTGTAAATCATTCGCCAAAACCGCAATAATGGAATTATGTTTTGACCGGGATCCACGAGAGGCCCAGCGTCGCGTTTGTCTGACAATGGGGAAGAGAAGTTCGCCAGGACAATGTGGCTGTGAAGAGGTAAGGTGTTATAAGCTAAATTATTATTTATCCCTGAAAATTGTAATCAAAAAATGACTTTTGACCGATCGGTAAATTACAACTGTACGGCGCACGAAGTACGAAGTGCGTGCGCTGCGTTACACGGTTCTTCGCTGCCTCCGAACCATGAACGCCCCCCCCCCGCCGCTACGATTCTGTAGTGGGGGGGTGGGGGGAGCCGCAGTGACAGCGTTGCTGTGGAAACATGTCACATCCAAGTGTAATCCGTTATGTAGCGAGGGCCGATCTCCGTCCTCTGTAGTGGGGGGTGGGGGGACAACACCCCCCCCCACACACACACACAGACACAGCCCTGAATGTGACCTTTCATTTGAGCCCAAGATGAAGCTTCTATATTGAATCTTTCAAAAGTTACAGACGTTTTTCCAAACTGTGCCATTTGGCACAATTTGGCACAGTTCCAAAATGCCTGGGAACAGCCTGAGAACAAAGCTGTGTAATATATTCATTTTTTGTGGTATTGTTACAAAATTTGGACCTCAGCTGGATAACAGTTGGTTCTACATTTCTGTTGCATTTTCCAGCCCGGATCTGAAGCTGTGTGTTATTTGCAAGCATTTGTATCCAAAAAAACACCCAGGCCAAATTTATTTTCTTCAAGTTCACTATGTTTAGATGACTGTAACTCAGTGGCCGGAGCACTTAGAGAGATCATGTTTTTTTTGACAAAAAATTCAAAGTGTTTTCTTTTAAATGAGACCAACCCCATGAAGATGCTGCAAAGGGCTGAATAACAGCTTTCGATTTACTTTGGGCACATTATTTTTTGGCATTTTTAGGAAAATTGACCGGAGTGCAAGGGGTTAATCCCATTGAGATGCTGTGGGATAACTTGAAACGGGCTGTACATGCAAGAAACCCCTCAAACATCTCACAGCTGAAAGAATTCTGCATTGAGAAGTGGGGCAAACTTTCCTCAGACCAATGTCAAAGATTGGTAGATGGCTACAAGAAGTGTCTCACTGAAGTTATTTTAGCCAAAAGGGGTAGCACTAGCTGTTAGACAGTAGGGTGTCCTAACTTTTTCCTCAGTTAGAATACACATTTTTGTTGATGTCCTTTGTTTAATGAGTAAAAGAAGGTTAATTTTTGCTATTTACCTGTAATTAAATCACCTTCTTTTCCAGAGATAAAAACAAGATTATACATCAATATGTGAACAGTTCTTAATAAAGAACTGAATATTTAATGGGGTGTCCTAATTTTTTCACATGACTGTAGAAGAATTATCAGGACGCGTCAAAAAACGTTTTGGGGAGTTTTTCTGAGAGGAAAAACAAGATAAAGGCAGTGTGCTTTTTTCAGATCATTGACTATTTGGAAAATTTTTGCCTAATTACGTGACCAATTGACACATGTGAGACAGTTAAAACCAACAAACACACCATTTTTCAGTCAATGACCCATTTAAACCAAAAGTAAGGAGCAAGCCTATTTTGAAAATGTAAGAAGTATAAAGTACAGATACTTGGGTAAAAATATAGGGAGTAAATGTTAAAACTACTCAGAAATAAATGTTTTCAAGTATAGATACCTGAAAAATCAACTTAAGTACAGTAATTTGTACTTCTTTACTTCCCACCTCTGGGATTAATAAAGGTCTTCTTCATCAGTTTCTGTGTAACCACAAATGTGAAGTGTGTTGGTAACAATATGCAGTTGCTTACTTGAAATTTTCAAACTCCTATCAACTTCATCAGTTCCAACCAGGGTCTGCATTCCCTCTTTGTTCAGAGTATTTCACTTTCATGTCTTCATCGCACTAATTTTCTTGGGATACCATGCCAAATGGCTTCAACTTTGTTAAGTTCATATTCTGACAGCTCCCATGCTTGAACACTGTACAGACCTCTTGATTGTACACACAGTGTTCGGGATTTCACCCTGGTTGCCAGCCATATACGCTTGTCAGTTGGAACAGGTTTTAATTTGTTCCACTTGTAGAATAGCTTTTTGGGGGGGGGCGTGGGGGGGGGCAGAAAACGCAGCCAAGTTGAGACTGATAAAGCAAAGAGGAAAGAGCAAGGTCTTGAAGGTAAATGCTGCCAGCACAACTCCCATTATGTCAAAGGTGAAGCGCTGGAAGAGTTGGAGAGTTTCACCTACCTTGGCAGCAACATCGAAAAGCAAGGATGGACAGATGTTGATGTGAAGATCAAAACTGGCAAGGCCAGGGAAGCTTTTCTTCAGCTTAAGAATGTCTGAGCATCCAATGTTTTATCAATCAACACGAAGATGAGACTCTTCAGTACAAACCTGAAGACAGTCCTGCTTCACAAAGCTAAGACCTGGAGGATGGCTGCAAGAACCAAACATTTCTTAATACCTGTCTGAGAAGAATTCTCAAGGTTTGATTGCCTGACACCAAAAGAAATCAACAACTTTTGCGGCGAACAAGAGAGCAGTCTGCAGGCATAGAGATACATCAACTTTGCTGGAAATAGATTTGTCACACTCTCCCCAAGCCAGCCACCAACACAACAAGGCAAGCTCTTGGGTGGAATCCCCACTGGAAAAAGAAGTGAGCCAGCCCGAGAAACACCTGGAAGCTGATGCAAAGAAAATGGGTTACAAATGGGGACAGCTGCAGAGACTGGCTCAGGACAGAGACAGCTGGAGAGACTTTGTTGACAGCCTTTGTCCCAAGAGGGATAAGAGTCTGTGACGATGATGGTGGTGATGGCTTCTAGAATGCAGAGCCAATTCTCATGCATTAGAGACTGTGAAATATTGTCAGTTATGAATAGGATACCCAACGTACTTTAAAGTGCTGTTGTTACTAATCAAGCTCTACTGCTCCAGCAGTTTTTCATCAACAATGAAAACCTTTGTTTCAGTCTTATAATGTGACTTGTCACAAGAACAGTGTTGAGGAAAAATAGGTTTTATAACAACCAGAATTTATTTAAGAAACAAACTTTGGACCTGCCATCAGAACTCATCACTTTCCATGGTGTAATACCTTGTGTCTCAATGACACTGCATGTCAGCAATTTTTTTTAATATCTGCACAAGAAAAGTTGGATAGAAACACATGATTATCAAGCTCCAAAATGCACATTTAAAATCTATTCAGTAAGCACTTGGCAGGAATAGATTAACAAATCTCATGGAGGTGGTTAACTTGCATCAGCGTAGTTTTAGCCCTGACACAGACAAACTTTGTTGAAAGAAAGAGAGCAGGCCGTCACACACTCTGAAACTCTGTGGGACACACAGTAGTCGTTGTGAAGCTGCTTCCTCCATGGGCAGGGGTCGGCAACCTGTATTACACAAAGAGCCACTGTGAGTGATTTTTGTATTTAAAAAAAGTCTGCATGGAGCCACAAAAAAATGAGACTAAAAACTGCTTTAAAACAGCAGAATTACAACTACAAACTGACCTGACAACACCGGCATTAAGAGTTTTTTCTGAAAAATTTGCAGCTTTTCTTTAATTGTAAATTAATTTTTTTTCTCTCACAAAATTGATACTTTTTCTGGTAAGTTTTTGATTATTTGCAAAAAGTTTGTCTTGTCTTGCAGAATTGTGTGTGTGTTTTCCTCAAACTGTTTTTTTCCCAACATTTGTTATTTTTGCTATAAATATAAAATGTTGCTTTTTTCTAAATTTGGCATATTTTTCTAAGCAAAATTAAAACCTTTATTGAGTAAAACAAGATTTTTCACCATGTAAATTTGGGACGTTTCTCAGCTATACACCTTTTTGCCTTTTTTTTTTGGCATAATCTTCTGCTTTTCTAATGACATTGTCTCTGTTACCCATTTCAGGTAAAAATGGTGCCCTTTTCACATAAATTTGCAACTGTTTTCTAATAAAATTGTAGGTTTTTTGGGTAAATTTGTGACTTTTCATGCCAATTTCTGGGGGTCTTTCATTCAAAAAATTGCAACATTTTCCGTAAATTTGGAAAATATTTTTCATACATTTTCAGCTATTCTCATTAATTTATTACATTTTCTTTGCAAATTTATTAGCTTTCATGGACAAAACTGCAGCATTTCTTACATAAATTTATTACATTTTCATTTACACCAGTAAATTTACAAATTTGTGATTTTCAGAAATTTTGACTTTTTTATGAGTTTGTTGATGTGTTTTTCTCAGAAAATTGCAAATTTTTTCTCTAAATTTGAGATATTTTTTTTTTTTTTGCAAAGGTTTTCAGATTTTCTCATTTTCTGTTTTTTGATATTTTTCTCATGAATTTGCAACCTTTTTTTCTTGAAAATTTATTGCTTCTTTTCTTGGAAATATGAGGGTTTTTTTTTCTTTTCAAGGCCTCAGGGAGCCACTATCTATGGGCAAAAGAGCCACATGTTGCCCCAGAACCACACGTTGCAGACCCCTGTCCATGGGGATCCCATCCAGCAGATTTTTCTCTCCTCAGCCTTAAGTCAGATAATCTGGTTGCTTTTACTGGGTTGTGATTGTATGTCAATGTGAAGAAAGTAAGATGACCTGAGTTGAACCAGCAAGTTTTTGCAGCAGCTCCCAAACATATACACATGGACACAGTGATTGCAATACTTCACAATTCTCTCTGGAGGTGAAGTAATAAATGGAGATTATTTTACATTCCAAGAATAAGAAGCGGAAAATGAGCAGAATGCATCTAATCTAAAGAGCTCCAATTCTCCTGTAGGGATCCTTAATGACCTTATTTGGTTTGGCAGGCATGACGTATCGCCACTGTGCAGCTTTTTCACCATAAAGACCCGTGAACCCACATACACAGTCAAAAGAGTCACGCTGTGATCTCTATTTTCAGCTTTATTTTAAAAAAAGACACTCACACACAGAGTCTCTCCTGGAATTAAAAAAAAGCTCCAGAAACCACCAGCTCAGGTTGTTTGGTTCGAGTTCTAACCTGCCGACATGCTGCAGGATGACACAGGTACAAAACACACTTTATAAAAGTTCACACTCTGGATTCAGGAATTTAGAACTAGCAGAAACAAAACACTGGTTTGATTTTTTTTTTTTTTTTTAAGGAACTTTCATGTTTCCTCCATGTCTGAGAGGAAGTAGGCCATCCTGTCAGGTCCTCTCACAAATCTGAGGATTTTGGGGGATGTTTGGACCTTTGGATGAGAACCGTCTGTGCTTCTTCTCCATCTCATTCTCCTCCGTTCTGTGACATTACTGCCTCCGGGTCATCGTTCTGCTGGAGCGACTGCTGAGCACCTTCTTGAATAGATCGTCTGAGGCAAAGGATAAAAAGCAGCACTATGTCAGAGGGCCCTCAAAGCAGGAGACACTAAAGACCCCCCACACACACACACACACATGGACATCAAACACACTCACCGTTCCTGAATGTTCGGGTGACTGCCTGTAAAACAGAAAGAAGGAACACGTCATTTATCGATGAGAAACATTTCCGTAAGCTCAGGACAGGCATGAACAGCAGAATCCAGCAGCCTGAGAGAGAATAATCTGAATCTGACAAGAACTTCTCAAACCACCACAAAGAGGCTCAAAACCACTGCAAATGGGCTAAAAAGCTGCACGAAGAAACTTCCACAAAAAAAAAAACAAAAACATAAAACCACTCTAGGGGGTCTTGAATCCACCAAAAAGACTTAAAAATGGGGCTCAAACCCACCAAAAAGGGACACCATAGCACCTTATCGGCATTTATAATGACCACTGCAAAGTGACTCAAACGCATAAAAATAAGACTCAAAACCACCAGGGTGGGGTGAATTAGAACTTCAGTCATGGAGTAGCCTGTTCTGCCCTGATGAAGGGCTTGAGCACTTTGCCATTCAATAACAGGTGCTCCCAAACACAATCTTGCACAGGGCCCCCCAAAAGCTAGACTCAGCCCTGATTTTAGCTGTACACGTTCTGTGTAGGATTCATGAATTAGTTTTATGTGCACATTTGTATGTTTTTCCTGTGTGTTCAAGAGAGAATTACATTCTTCTAATTATAGCCTTGGGGGAATATTCCTAGTGGGGGATGAGTCTACAATTTATTTTTAGATGAAATGTTGAATTTTCTGAACATTCATTTCCTATTCAAAACAAAATCCCATGTTCTCACCCTGGTGGTGGCTGCCATCCTGAGAGGAACAGCAGGTCCATCATTCTGCTCCTTGTCCACCTTTGGAGCTACAGACGGAAGCATCGGGAAACGTCACCATATTTTCTCAGGATGTAATTTTCTTTTTAATGTTGCAGGTAAAACGGCTTCATTTCACATGCATGCTAATGAAGAACTTACGCAGTGGTTTGACGATGGTGTTGACGGCATGGACGACCCCGTTAGTAGCCATCAGGTCAATGTCATTCACCGCAATCTTGTTGACGTACACAGTGTAGTTACGCTGAGACACAGAGAAGATGACACAGAAAATTATATAAGTGGTGGGCATTCTAATTGTGATTAATCAAGTCAGTTAATCATGACTAATCATGCTTGGTTTGTGTTGGCAGAATGTGGGCAAATACAGGTGAAATAATCACTAATCATGATTATTTGCAATTAACTGTGATTACAGTGCAATTAATTACGATGCCTGCCACTAATATGTACCTCCATCAAAGAATGGCAGAAGGTAATGTTTTTGCTAGCATCTGTCTGTCTGTCTGTCTGTAGGATTACGCAAAGACTACTGGACGGATTTGAATGAAATTTTCAGAAAGTGAAAAAGTGATCCAGAATCTGCATCCTGACCCAGATCACCCCAACATTTTATGGGTTCATCCGTAGCCCAAGGGTCACTTCTGATGAAAATTTCAGCCAAATCCACCCAGTAGTTTTTGTGTAATCCTGGTAACATACAAACAGACAAACCAGCATTCTGAGCGATGAGGCCTTGGTGGAGGTATGCATTCTCTGAATGCCCTCTAGTTATATGTGACCCATGCTGACAAAATGAATCATTTTGAGGAAATTATCAAAACTGAGGTAACGTTTTTTTCCATATTCTGTATTGAAATACCTTCAAAATGATATTTAATTTGTAGGAAGTGTGCAAAAACGGACCCGGAAAAAAAATGATTTGTTTATATTTTGGCTAGGTTTAAAACTCGCGTTCAATCGGTCGGGAGTTACGTCTTCCACAAAAACTAACTAACTAACTAACTAACCTGCACTTATATAGCGCTTTTCTAGTCACAAAGACCACTCAAAGCGCTTTCATTAATACTAACCCTCTATTCTAAGGGCCTATAGGAAACAGATATCTAGGGACAATTTAGAACAGCCAATCAACCTAACATGCATGTTTTTGGCATGTGGGAGGAAACCGGAGAAATCCCGGAGTAAACCCACGCAACACGGGGAGAACATGCAAACTCCACACAGATCACTGTTGGTCGGGGGCTGGGATCGAACCCACGATCCCACGCTCCCCACATTCCCCTGGCCAAGGGTAAACTGTGCTGCCGCAGTGCTAACCACTGCGCCACCGTGCAGCCCTCAAAAAACATATGTATTTTTTGAAAGTAGGTTTTCTAAGCTTTCCAATGATAACAGGCACTCATGGGTGGTTTCCCAGGACTTGCCGCTAGCAAACAAAGAGAGTCATGATTTATGACTGCTTGTGCTTGCAGCTCGTAATGACACGGTGTGCATTCCGACTCATTTTGCCAGCACGGGTCACATATAATAAAATAGAAACTTAAGCAATATAAAACTAGAATTTACTGGGGGAAAAAGAGAAAAATCTGAAATCAAAAATGAAGTACAATGAAAATGCATAGATTCACTCTAATAACTAAATTACGACTGGAAATATAGAACACTGAACAACAAACTAAAAAACTGGCATTTATTAAAAGATTTTACTGCTGACCATGCCCAGCTCCAGCTTGTCGCCCTGAAGAGTTTCGAGTCTGGTGGTGGATGAGACTCCACCGCTGACAACCATGCCCTTACCCAGGTGATACCTGAGCACACCTGATAGCTCCTGAGGGTTACCTGGATACACAAACAGCCGGTTACTCCACCTGATCAGAGGACAGTCAGCTACTGTGGTCACTGAGCCGTAGCTGAGATTTTTTTTTCATGTCATGCTTTGGTGAAGTGGTGATGCTCAACAGGGGAGCAATGGCTGTGAGTCACCTAAACACTGTGAGCCTTCCGGACACTAATGCCAAACAAAGAGCAGAAAAACAGTCAACCTAGTCTCTGTCTTAAGATAGATGATTACAAGCTGTCACCCTCACTATACCGCAGGGCTGTTAGGGGCTGCTACTGTGTGAAAATACTGGCTGTGGGAAATGAGTACTTTAAAAAAAATTGAACATACTGTGTACAGTAAGATTAACCACTCACGCATCAGCCTGTTGAGTTCGGCTTGTGGTAGTGCACTGAAGGCATCGTTGGTGGGCGCGAAAAAAGTGAGCACTTCCTGCTGGTTCAACAGCTCCGTCATACCTGCTGTCTGAATGGCACCAACCAAGAGACTGAAGAGAATTAAAACAATGTTAGCTTCAGCAGGAACTGTTCCGAAAAAAGCTAACAGATTGTCTTTATGCTAATAGGGTAACAGCACATTTTGCTTCAAATCCTCAGCTTAACCCAGGATTTCCACTGACTCCAGATGCAGTCCGTTACAGCTGCCATACGATTTGAGTCTTGCGGCCATCCCCACCAGCTCTGTTTGTGTTTTGAAGCAGCATGGATAAGAACAGGGTTTGAATTTCAAGATCACACGAGAATTATATGAAATAGCACTAGATCTCTAGAAAGAGCCGAGAGAGACTGAGGAGAACCGATTGTGATCACATGATAACTACAAGGAAGTGTGATGTACCGGCTCTCCATCTGGATTCATGTGCTCTAATAATACGTAAGTAGCCCATTAATTTTAAGTCTGTGAAGTGTCCGTATGTTATGTCAAAGTTTTCATCTTCTCTGACACTGTGGTGGAGGAGTAGATGCCCAAAAATAAGGGGCGATCCTTATATAGTTTTTAATGAACAAACACTTATTAAATACAGTAGATACCATGGCATTTCCTTGCAGACTCAATCTGGGATCAGTCAAAAATAGACTTGTATTTTTAGTGATATGAATCCGATGAGCTGGATTTGTTCCGCAATGGTCTGGACCAGGTAGGGAGTTGAACATTAATTAGAGTGGGAACTATTTGCTGCGGAGACTGGAGCGCAGCCATAACGGACTGCATCCGGAGTCATTGGAAATCCTGGGTAAGAGAGGCTGGGATTTTTTTTTTCCAAAACTTTATTCTCAGCTAGGTTAGGCTAAATATTCTCTCTGCTTGCATTCTATATGACAAGCTAGGATGATATAAATGTAAGTCCAGTTTTATGCTAAATAAGACTGTTAGTTTCCTCTTCTTGTTGCCTTCCTGCCAACCTAGACAAGCAGTCTCCGCTGCTTGAATAAAGCTCACATCTCCCTCTCATTTGGTCATAATACTAAGACTAACAGTCACTATCTTTGGCTGCCTAGACTAGCAGCCCCTCTTACAACTGGTTTTCTTGCTATGCTAACTGGTCGGTACTTATTTTTTGTAAGCTACCTCTTTAATTCCTGTATTTATTCTAACTTAAGTTAGGCTAACTCTCCCAAATGTATTTTTTTTCTCAGTTTCTACACAGAAATATGTAAAGAGGCATACCTTCCAATCACAGAAAAGGGCATATGTAAACTTTCTGTTTGGCTTTATCACTTTTCTTGATATAAATCTAAAGACATGTCCTAAAGTCTGCCGCTCTCGGATACTGAGTGGCACTGTAGTGTCGTGAAGCATGTTTATACTGCAGGAACCTGAAGCGGTCATCGGCCTTCAGGACATCCATGATGGTTCCCATAGGTGGTGTGAGAACTTTGTCCACAGTGAACATGGTAGCATAACGCCCAGCCTTGTCGTGTGCGGCTATGCAGGCATTCTCGATGCACAGGTTCTGAAAAGAAGAAACAGTCTGAGAGGTGGAGGCAGGCTGACAGCATCCCCAGTGGAGGATATGCTCTGTATTTTTAATACTATTTAATATTTGATACTTAGACACCAAACTTTCAGTTAAACTGAATTTTGATGAGTAATTTCACTGGGGTTTACAGTGCTAATCATAATGATTTACATTTATTTCTTATATAGTCTAAGCATACGTATACACTACTCACAAAAAGTTAGGGATATTCGGCTTTTGAGTAAAATTTCAGGATGCACCTAAAATGCACTATAACCTTTACAGGTGAATTTAATTTGACTTTCTCTAACCTTTTGAATACACATGACCAACCATTCAATGTTTCAGTTCTTTTTTTCTTTTCTCTAACAAGGTGCTTAAAGTCGAAATTCACAACAGATGTTTGATCCACAACTCGACCAATAAATTTTCTGGTTCAATTAGAATTGGTATTTAAACAGTCCTCTTCATCATGCTGTTCACATTTTGACATCATGAGACCAAGATGACACCTAACAATTGATCAACAGTACTTCGCCATTGCGGAAGTAATGGCGAAGTACTGTTCCCTCTGAGAACAGGATGTTCTCAGAGGGAAGTGGCCACTGACCTTAGAGTGTCACAGAGTGTCATCAGCAGGTTGCAACAGAGATACAGAGAGACTGGAAGAGTCACAGAAAGGCATAGTAGTGGACGTCCTTTGGCCACATCCCATGCTGGTGACTGCTTCATTGTGAACTGTGTCTGCGGAACCAGATGATGGATGCTACTCAACTCCAGGCACATTTAAGGGAGGCGAGTGTTATATAGTTATTTATATGGTTCATATTTGGAGGCGAGTGTTATATAGTTATTTATATGGTTCATATTTGGTGCTCCTTATTTGTGTGGCACAGGGTGGTGGCTCTGCCTTCCGGTCAAGCCACCACCCATGACTATAAAAAGGGCTGCAGGCAGGAGGAACGGTCTCCATCTCCTCTGCCTGGCGGCTGTGTGTGTGTTGCACCTGCGCCTCTCTAATAAACGTGTATTCGGTTCAACACCTGGACTCATCCTTGGCTCCATATTCAGACATAACAGTGAGAGGCACCCAAGTGTCACGTCGGACCATTCAAACCATTTACATCAGCGTGGTCTGCCTGCTAGACAACCTGCAAGGGTACCTGACCACACCACCAGGCACAGGCATCATCGCCTTGTATGGGCCAGGGAACATTTATGCTGGACAAGGGACCAGTGGGCCTCAGTGTTGTTCTCTTATCGAAGTCGATTCACTCTGATCAGAAATGATGACCGCCAACGATGTTGGAGACGTCAAGGAGAGCACTATGCATCAGTCACTGTTGTCACCAGACAAGCCTTTGGTGGTGGTGGGGTTACAGTCTGGACAGGTGTGTCTAGTCAATCCAGAACTGCCCTACACCTTGTGAATGGTACAGAGATAAGCCGATACTACCTAAATAACATCATTAATCCAGTCATTGTGCCCCTGCATGAACAACACAGGCCTAATTTCATCTTCACGGATGACAATGCTCCAGCTCATCGAGGTCGCATCATTAGGGAATGGCTGCTGGAGGCTGGAGTACCTCAAATGGATTGGCCTGCACTTTCTCCAGACCTGAATTCCACAGAAAACCTATGGGATCAGCTGAGTCGCCGTATAGAGCTCGCAACCCTGCGCCCCACAACCTCAATGACCTGAGGGCCGCCCTTCAAAAAAAGTTGAATGCCATGCCTCAGCAGACAGTAAGTCAACTTGTGAACAGCATGAGATGTTGTTGTCAAGCTGTAATTGATGCTCAAGGGCACATGACAAATTATTGAGACACTGACATTTTTTGTTGTGGTATACCCACTGTTGTTGGCTTTTGTTTCAATAAATTGTTCGAGATGAGGAGATCACGATTACATACTTCTACTTAAATGACCTACTTTCATGATATTATATACTGTAACTGTAGCGTGAACTTTTTACACTTTTCATAAATTTCACCTGTAAGCCAAATATCCCTAACTTTTTGTGAGTAGTGTATTCTTGTTTTGTCTGATTATAAAAGAGAGAGGAAAAATGTGTGATCATTAAATGCAGCTGAGCAGAGGCCTGTCTAACATTTGTGCCCAGGGGCCAAACTACTCTGATCCAAACTATGACTCCCACCCTTTTCACTGCCACTTTCAGCTTCTTCCCTCCAGACGGAGGTTTGCTGTCCCAACAAGTAAAACCCAGCGCTACAAAAACAGCTTTGTTCCTGCTGCTGTTAAAGAGTTGAACATGATGTAACAATATATTGCACATAATTTAGTTACCCATTTATTATATTTACTTATTTTTGTAGGTTTTTTATTTGGGTTCTAAATTTTTTTATTAGGTTTTAGACTTTTGAGTTTTTAACTTCTTTGACTTGTCTTTAACTTTTTAATATGACCCTTCTCTCTTATCTCCTTGTTTTTGTTTTTGTTTTGTTTGTTTTTTCTCTTATCTCTTTGTCCTATGTCCTCATTGGTGGAGCCTTGAGTACTTTTATCATGTTTATAGTCAGCTTCATGTGTGCCTGTGTTTGTGTTCATGTTGAATGTAATTGTGGTTTGTAAATATGGATGTCACCTGACTGCAAAACAAATCTACCTACGGGTACAAATAAAGTAACCTGAACCTGAACTAACAATATGGGCCTGCCTACCAGCCCAGTGTGGCAAGCTGCATTGTTGACAAGTTAATGTGTTGGTCAAAAGCACTGACTGTGATGCTGTAGACGTTAATTTTCCTGTTGTCCATAGGGGTCACTAAAAACAAACATTTTAATAGAGATTTACATACAGTGGTGTGAAAAAGTGTTTCCCCCCTTCCTGATTTCTCATTTTTTTGTAATTTTGTCACACTTTATGTTTCAGATCATCAAACAAATTTAAATATTAGACAAAGATAACATACGTAAACACAAAATGCAGTTTTTAAATGAAGGTGTTTATTATTAAGGGTAAAAAAAATCCAAACCTACATGGCCCTGTGTGAAAAAGTGACCCCCCCCCCGCTAAAACATAAATTAACTATGGTTTATCACATCTTTGGAAAGCTGAGTTCAATTTCTCGAGCCACACCCAGACCCGATTACTGCCACACCTGTTCTCAATCAAGAAATCACTTTAATAGGACCTGTCTGACAAAGTGAAATAAACCAAAAGATCCTCAAAAGCTAGACATCATGCTGTGATCCAAAGAAATTCAGGAACAAATGAGAAACAAAGTGTAGTGGATTTATGAGACTTATAGGTGTTTTATTGTTGGTACAAGTACTAATGTAAATATGAATTTGAGTAGGGATGAAAATTTCCTAGTATTACAAAACCATATCCTCGTAGGGCACCAGTCCAGATAATGGACATCTTTATTAACAATTCTTTATTTGTACCAATTATGAATCAGTCTAAAAAAAAAAAAACCCTTGTGAGTTCTTGTCTGCTGATAATCAAGAAGATGGACATGAAATCAAACAATAACTCCTATATGTCTTTCAATAGTTTAATAAGAAATGTCAGACTAGGTTAACACATTTGGATAACTTTAAAACAGAGAATTCAACATGTATTATGGGCATCATAGACTGTCATTGAGTTATTGAGCATCACATGTGAATCAAACATTTGTCGAACCAAAGAACCCTAGTTTAACTTGTCAGTATACTGGAAATTGGAAAGCCACTGGTTGAGAAAAGTGGACACAATTTTATGAAGAAAATGATGATTAACCCCTTGCACTCTGGTCAATTTCCCTAAAAACGCCAAAAAATAATGTACCCAAAGTAAATCAAAAGCTGTTCTTCAACCCTTTGCAGCATCTTCATGGGGTTGGTCTCATTTAAAAGAAAACACTTTGAATTTTTTGGCAAAACAGTCATAATCTCTCTAAGTGCTCCGGCCACTGAGTTACAGTCATCTAAACATACTGAACTTGAAGAAAATAAATTTCGCCTGGGTGTTGTTTGGATACAAATGCTTGCAAATAACACACAGCTGCCAGATCCGGGCTGGAAAATGCAACAGAAATGTAGAACCAAGTGTTATCCAGCTGAGGTCAAAATTTTGTAACAATACTACAAAAAATGAATATATTACACAGCTTTTTTCTTAGGTTGTTCCCAGGCGTTTTTGAACTGTGCCAAATTGTGCCAAATGGCACAGTTTGGAAAAACATCTATAACTTTTGAATGATTCAATATGGAAGCTTCATCTTGGGCTCTAATGAAAGGTGACACTCAGGGCTGTGTGTGTGTTGGGGGGGCGTTGTTTATTCATTCATTCATGAATGAATGAACTAACAAGCCCCCACACACAGAGAAGCATGCCACGTAAAAAAATGTGTGGCTTTTTTTACAAGAAAAAACAACCTACAGTGCACTAAAAATTATTCTAAAATATCTGTAATGTAGAAGATAACAACTCCCCCCCACCCCCGCTACAGAGGACGGACATCGCCCATCGCCACATGACGGAACAGTCATGTGGCGATGTGGCGACCGCGGCGCACAGTCCCCGCGGTCTACTACGCACAGTTGTACTGAAATATCTGCAATATATCTGCAATCCGCTACAGAAGAGTAGCGGGGGGGGGGGGGGTGTTCACGGTCCGGACGCGGCGCACGAACCGTGTACCGCGGCACACGGACTTCAGATTTCGTGCGCCGCGGTCTACTACGCACAGTTGTAGTTTACCGATCGGTCAAAAGTCATTTTAGATTACAATTTTCAGGGATAAAGAATAATTTAGCTTATAACACTTACCTGTCCACAACAGCAGTGTCGCTGGCGAACTTCTCTTCCTCATTGTCAGACGAACATGACGCTGGTCCGCTTGTTACGGACTCATGGTTCTGGTCACACGACCCGGTCAAACCATAATTCCATTATTGCGGTTTTGCGCTTCCATGATTGTGGTTTTGGCGAACGATTTTTCAAAACTAATAAGAACAGTAGTAAGAAAAAAAGACTGGCAAACGCGTGTGTGTCACCCAGCCTTCGTCGTCGGCCTCAGTCGGTCTATGATGACCATGGAAGAGAATCCTAAACGTCTACTCTGCTGGGACAGCACCGCCTGTGGCTGAACAGGCCGATGCGCGACTGGCAGTCCCTGTCACACAGGTCGCACTTGTGGGTGGTCTCCGTGCTGCTGGGTCTGTGGCGGTTCTTCCTGCGGGTCCTTTTTTCATCTGCTGCAGCAGTCAGTCTCTCTTCACCCAGCCTTACACAAAACAGATTTTGCAAGGGACGCACGCTTTTGAACTTCTGTGCTTCAATTGGCTCGCTGCATTTGCAGCCGTTGGTAGGCGGGTCCTTTTTGCTAGGTTTTCAGTCATTGGTTCTTCAAGGTTTCAGAAACCCAATTCAAGGCTCTTATTAGTCGAATGAGAGGTCAACCACATCTAAACCAATTAAAGCACTCCTTTGGCTTTCTGTTCGCGGCTGTGTCTGTAGTGGAAGAACGGAAATGCAGCTTTTTTTCCAGTGCGCACTAGGACGCACAGTGAGGGTGCCCTCATGCACTCTAGGACGCAGAGACGAGTCCGCCCGCGGTACACCGGAGTGCAAGACGTTAAACTATCTATAAAATGGAAAATTGGTGTTACTCTGAAAAGAACGTAAATTAATGAAAGGACAAAATGCATTTTGTAATTCTGATGGGGGTTTGCATGAAATTAAGTTTAAAGAACTTATACCAGGAATATTCTGAAGAATTAAGTTTAAATTTAACAACAGACCGTCAGCCAAGCAGAATCATTGTGTCCCAGTGGGTAGCAGGCGGTCCACTGGATTCTGTTTCAACTGGACCGGCATGGGTTCTGTTGGAAGACTGGCAGACAGGCTCTTTACCACGGTTATGGCCTACTCCTGAGATCACAAAGGGGCTGGTTCTTCAGCAGGCTGGCTGCGGTCTTCTTATGCACTTTATTTATTTATTTATTTAGCGAATGCAAAGTCCTTAAGCCAAGCAGTTGCCTCCTGGTTTGCTGTATGGAGGGTGTGTAATCCTCCTTCCAGTCTTTGGAGCGGGCAAACCTCTATGATGTGTTCTTATGCACTGAAGAAGGAATTTGTTTATTGTACAAGGTCCGATCAGAAAGTCAAATTGGGACAAAAACACGCCACAGATCCATTTCTTCCGATGTATTGTGGCTGGAATGAGTTGGTTTAAGCTTAGAAAAAGTCAAATAAAATCTTCCTGCTTGATAATTTAAAGAAAAGGATTAAAATAAAGAAAAAGTGAACTTTAAAGAAAAGAAAAAGAATTTTCACAGAGCATGACAGGCTCTGGGCCTTACTTGGAAGACAGAAAAAAATGGGAAAGCAGAGAAGTCTGCTCCTTACCACCGCCCCAAAAAACTGAACAAAGGGAAGATTTTTTGGGGGTGTGGCAGAATCTCACTGAATTTCATGAAACTAGGCTGAACCAATTACATTTGAGCTTCCTGTTCAACAGAAGTCATAAACTCGACCTACAAAGGAGATGCAGTGAAGCCTAGAGCTCTATTGGTCAGTTAAAGTCCAGCTATGGTCTCCCAAAGAGCAGAGAGAGAGGAGGGGGAGAGACATTTGATGAAAAGTGAGATCCTCCTAAAACACATATGTTGTGTTTAAACTTTCAAACTTTAGTGACTAAGATATTCTACTCAATAAGGGAACAATGTGTCTACATTGTAACTGTGATTAATTTGTGATAGTAAGCATGCAAAAATTAATTTCTTCCTGAAAATAAAGCAACAAATATCAAATCATATCAATAAAAACATTTCACCACAATTGTCCATCCCAAGAGTTCAGCTATGTCTTCAGTGGCGGATACTGTCTTGAGAGAAAGAATATGAATTAATTGTTCACAATTCCGAAATTCCACTGTAGGGAGAGAAAAATTAAATATTCCTGAATCATCCACCAGATGGCACTGTGAAACTGTCTGGTTGTTTAATGAAGAATCTTGACTTAAAAGTCTGGAACATATCAACCATAAACCTGCCAATTTGGGGCATTCCTTTGCCAAAGAGCAGAAAAGGGAGAATGACTAAGTCCTGGAGAAGGGATTAACTTCCACTTTATGGCCGATAGGTCATGTTACAACTCTGGTCCTTGGGTGAGAGAAGCAGTTCATGACCAGACTTTGAGTTGAAACAATTTTTCTTCAGCAAAGAATGATTTTATAGATTGGAACCCACGGTCAACACTACAAAAGTAATTGAGATCTATTATTCTAGAAAAGGTTATAAAGTCATTTCTAAAGCTTTGGGACTCCAGCAAACCAGAGTGAGAGCCATCATTCACAAATGGCGAAAACATGGAACAGTGGTGAACCTTTCCAGGGGCAGCTGGCCAACAAAAATTACCCCAAGAGCATAGCAACGACTCATCCAGGGGGTCACAAAAGACCCCACAACAACATCCAAAGAACTGCAGACCTCACTTGCCTCAGTTAAGGTCAGTGTGAGTTCCAAGATGAAAACCACTGCTGAGCAAAAAGAATATAAAGGCTCATCTAAGTTGTGCCAGAAAACATCTTGATGATACCCAAGACTTTTGGAAAAATACTCTGTGGACTGATGAGACAAAAGTTGAACTTTCTGGAAGGTGTGTGTCCCGTTACATCCGGCGTAAAAGTAACACAGCATTTCAACAGGGTCAAAAGCCACTTTTTGCTCAGATCTATTT
Source organism: Pholidichthys leucotaenia (assembly GCA_020510985.1). Classification (NCBI taxonomy): domain Eukaryota; kingdom Metazoa; phylum Chordata; class Actinopteri; order Cichliformes; family Pholidichthyidae; genus Pholidichthys; species Pholidichthys leucotaenia. Next base: position 324,343,084 of record CM035840.1, on the reverse strand, counting down.
TCATGATCCTGTCCATGAACTTGAAGTATGACACACCTATCCCTCAACCAGTGATCTGAACGACTGGAATTACGACGCACCTATCCCTCAACCAGTGGTCTGAGCGAAGAAGAAGAAGAGGAAGAATACCCACCAGATGGAGAGCAATTGGTTTCTATGGGCATGGCCGGGTATGCACGGGAAATCTCTGTCTGTGTGTGTGTCTGTGTGTCACGATCATAGCATATCATAGGATGGCCTATGATGACTGCATGATGTCCTATGATGATCCTATGATATCAGGCAACACAGGACTCGCGATGCCGTCATATAGACAATAGGATGATGCCGTCATATACATAGACAATAGGACTGGCTACCTATGATGTAGGCATGATGTCCTAGGATGCCTGCCTTGATGTCTTTATGATGTCATATAGACCATCACTCATGATACCTGCCTTGTGTCTTTATGATGTCATATACACCATCACTCACCAAAGGAAAGATACTTATCACCCAATTACGAATAGGACACAGCACTTTAAACCACACCCATTCAAAGCCTCCGGGTGCTCCGGTTTCTTGGTTTCTATGGGCATGCACGAGTCTTCCTGAACAGGGTCGAAAGCCACTTTTTGCTCAGATCTATTTTCATGATCCTGTCCATGAACTGAAATTACGATGCACCTATCCCTCAACCAGTGGTCTGAATAAAGAAGAAGAAGACCCACCAGATGAAGAGCAATAGAGTAAGGAGAACTGCTGCACATCAGAAAAGATGCCGTGAAGATGAAACACCTCAGGTTCGAGTAGTACGCCGCAGGTATGACTGTGAACAACACAGCCGTCTGAGACAGGAGGAGACCCTTCACCAACGGGCATGCAGAAATACTTGCTTATACTTGGTTTCTAAGGGCATGGATGGGTATGCATGGGTATATACTAGTTTCAGAAAAGGAAACTCATACTAGCAGTAAAATATGGAGGTGGCAGTGTGATGATCTAGGGCCGTTTTGCTGCTTCGGAACCTGGAAGACCTGCTGTGGTAAATGGAAGCATGAATTCTGCTGTCTACCAAAAAATCCTGAAGGACAATATCCGGCCAAGCTAAAGCGCATTTCAGTTCTGCAGCAGGACAATGATCCAAAACACACCAGCAAGTCCACTTCTGAATGGCTGAAGCAAAACAAAATGAAAACTTTGGAGTGGCCTAGCCAAAGTCCTGACCCGAATCCAATTGAGATGCTGTGGCATGACCTTAAAAAGGCGGTTCATGCTCAAAAACCCTCCAATGTGGCTGAATTACAACAATTCTGCAAAGATGAGTGGGCCAAAATTCCTCCACAGCGCTGTAAAAGACTCACTGCCAGTTATTGCAACTGCTTGATTTCAGTTGTTGCTGCTAAGGGTGGCCCAATCAGTTATTGGGTTTAGGGTGCAATCACTTTTTCACACAGGGCCATGTAGGTTTGGATTTTTTTCCCATCCATCCATCTTCTTCCGCTCAATCCTTTTCGGGTCGTGGGGGGGTGGGGGGCTGGAGCCTATTCTTTTCCCCTTAATAATAAACACTTTGATTTAAAAACTGCATTTTGTGTTTGCTTGTGTTATCTTTGTCTAATATTTAAATTTGTTTGATGATCTGAAACATTTATGTGTGACAAACATACAAAAAATGAGAAATCAGTAAGGGGGAAACACTTTTTTTCACACCACTATATCTGTTTTGATAATTTAATCCAATCTGCCACTTTTGTGTTGAAAATAAGTTTTCTAATGGAAACAATAAGCAGTAATATATTTTCCTTTGTGGTCGCTTTCATCCTTTTATTTAGAGGGCCTCTGGCTGTTTTTATCTGCGAAGTATTGTACCATATGCAACCCAATAAATTGCCCTGATTGGCTGTGCATGTACAGAAAAAAGTATAAAACATGAAAATTTTGCTGTTTCACATGACTGGGATGCAAAATTGGGGTGTTTCAGTGAGTATGATCCACCTTTGATTTTTTCCCCCCCCTGCTCATCAATTAAGAACAGTGCAGTATAAAAATGTCATTCCATGTCATTTCAACAAATTTTCAGGACATCCCATGCACTTGGGTCTCAAAAAATTCTGAAATTTTCACCAGTTGTTCCTTATTTATCCAATTGGCAATCCCTGAATCTTTTTGGTGGTAGATCAGCCTAGTTGAAGAGAAGTGTGGGGCTGAATCTGATTGCCGGATCAAATTCATGCACGGTCCAGCAAAGTCATTCCATTGGCCATCCTGGGACGATATATGCTGGGTTCCTCTACAGTATATTCTCAGAGTTTTCAAGGTACCTTACACCACCAGTGGGAGACAGTCATCATTATAGCAGTCTGTCGTGGGCGACAATGACTGTTTCATTTAGGTCTGATCAGATTCCTCCCCATAGCTCTGTCCTTAGCCTTCCGCTGCCAAGAACTCCTGTCTATGTCCAACTTCTTCAAGTTTCTTTTTACAGTGTCTTTAAATCTGAGCCTTGGTCTACCCTGATTGCGTTTGCCCTCGCATAACTGTGAGTAGAGTAACTGCTGAGGGAGACGCTAGTGGTCCATCCTCTCAACATGTCCAAGCCATCTCAGGCTCATCTGTATTAGCATGTCCTCCACTGATGGTAGACCAGCTCGTTCCAACACTTCTATGTTGGTTATCTTGTCTTTCCAAGAGATGTTCATTATGGCTCGAAGGTGTCTCATCATGTACGCGTGGAGTTTCTTCACCTGTACTCTGTAGACAGTCCAAGTTTCAGCACCGTATAATAGAGTAGCCAGTACTGTTGCTCTGTACACTTTGCATTTCACATGGATAGACACATGTCGATTGTTCCACAGTCTCTCCTTCAAGTTTCCAAACACAGCGCTTGCTCTTCCCATTCTGAGAGATAGTTTATCCTCCAACCTAGCATTCTCTGAAACAGTACTCCCTAGGTACTTCAAAGTCTTGTACTTGACTAGTGGCTCTGTACCAATGCTGATCTCTTCTGGTAGTGATGTTGATAACTGGAACTTTGGTGGTTGATAAAGGCACTCTGTCTTCTTGATGTTGATTTGGAGGCTGAATTGGCTAGCTGCTCTTGCAGATTTTTCCACTAAAGACTGCATATCTTCCACGCTGTGTGCAACTAGAGCACTGTCGTCAGCAAAGAGCATTTCTCTTACTACCTTTATCGATGTCTTACTCTTGGCTTTAAACTGTGCCACATTGAACAAGTCTGCTTCTTTCCTTGTTTGAATGTATACTCCTTCTGAAGTGTCTTTGAAGGCCACCTCAAGCATGGCTGCCAGATATAATGAGAAGCGTGTAGGCACCAGCACACACCCTTGCTTTACCCCGTTGCTTACTGAAAAGTCTTTAGATACTGAACCACTCATTGCCACGTTTGCTTGCATACCACGTTTGCTTGCCTCAATCAAGCTGACAAACTTCTCTGTACAACCATATTTCTTGAGTACCTGCCAAAGTCCTTGTCGTGAAACAGTATCGAAGGCTTTACTGAAGTCTATGAAGACTACATAAAGCGGCATGTTCTGTTCGATACACTTTTCTTGAACCTGTTTCAAGCAGAAAATCATGTCCATTGTGCTTCTTCCAGTTCTAAAGCCGCACTGGGTTTCTGGTAGTACATTCTGTGAGATGTGTTCACTCAGTCTGTTAAGTAGTACACGTGAGAGAATCTTACCAACAGTGGCTAGCAGTGATATACCTCGGTAATTTCCACAATCTTTCCTGTCACCTTTCTTGAACAAAGGCACAATACTTGCATCCTTCCAGTCCTGAGGTACTTTCTGGGCATCCCACATCTCTTGGATGAGCTTGTGCAGGCAGTTGGTCAGCTGAACACCACCAAATTTCCACACTTCTGCTGGAATTCTATCCCTTCCTGGAGCTTTACCATCCTGTGTTGTCCTGATAGCTGCCATTAGTTCATCAAAATTTGATGGTTCATCCAGACTTGATACAGCTGGTCGCTGCACTAGAGCTTCTTTAGCCTCTTCAGTGAGAGCTCCAGGGTTGTTTAGTAGTTGGTCAAAGTGGTCTGCAAATCTGTCCAGGATTTTGTCTTTCTCCTGCAAAACCGTTTCACCATCCAAAGCCTTTAGTTGGATCAGTCCTCTTGGTTTAGGGCCGTAGATTTCTCTCAAACCTGTGAAGAATGTTTTCATGTCCTTCCTGTCTGCTGCAGTTTGAAGTTTCTCTGCTTTTTCATCCCACCAGTTGGACTTCATCTCTCTGGTGTACTTCTGTAGCTCACTCTGAGCCTTTGAGTGTTTCATCTTCTTCGACCTTGTGTTACACTGTAGGTTTTCCTGCCTAGCTGTATTCCTCGCTTCTAGTAGTTTCTTCAGGTGCTCATCATGCTCATCAAACCAATCTTGATGCTTCCTCTCAGGGTAGCCTAATACATCACTCGCAGTCTGATACACCGTATCCTTCAATGTTGCCCATTTCTCTTCTATGTCATTCTCTGAGTTGTTGCTGTCCCAGTCTTTCAAGTTTTCATCCATTTCCTGTGTAAGTTCTTCCTGCTTCTTTTGGCCTTTCAATGCACTAGTGTTTAGCTTCCGTGGCGGCTTCGCACCCATCCTGGAGTGCTGTTTTCGTCTCCAAATCCTTAATCTAGATCTCAGCATAACATGATCAGTACCACAGTCCGCGTCTCATTGCTCTGGTGTCCAATACATCTCTTATGTCTCTCTGCCTGACTATGATGTAGTCTAATAAGTGCCAGTGCTTGGCCCTTGGGTGCATCCATATCTTCTTGTGTGTGTCCTTGTGCTTAAATAGAGTGTTGGTTATCACAAGGTTGTACTCTGAACACAGTGCAAGTAGAAGTTCTCCATTAGCACTGCACTTGCCTACTCCTTGACTGCCTAGCACTCCTTTCCATTTCTCAGTGTCCGAACCAACTCTGGCATTAAAATCTCCCAACAAGTATCAGCCTGTCATCAGTCGGTACACGCCTGATAGTCTCACATAAATCACTGTAGAACTCTACCTTCACCTCCTCTGTGTTGGTCATTGTTGGGGCATATATACTGATGAGTGTGGCATACATCTTTCGCTGTAGTGGGAGTCTTATAGTCATTATCCGGTCATTGACTGGTTCCTCATCAAGCATTGCTGTTATCTCCTTTCTAACTGCAAAGCCCACTCCTGCTTCTCTCCTTTCTTGAGTTGATCTCCCACTCCAAAAGAAGATGTACCCATGGTCTTCCAAGCTGTCATATCCAGGCAATCTTGTTTCACTAAGTGCAGCTATGTCTACATTGTACCTGTTCATTTCCAGGGCCACAAGCATGGTCTGTCTTTCTGGGCGCTGTGATGTTGTTCTGTCCAACAGAGTGCGTACATTCCATTCTGCTACACACAAGGCTGCTGTTTTCCTCTTCTTTTGTCTTCCTGCTCCTAGCTTACTTTTCACTGCCTGTCGGAGTGTGAACAGATCAGCGCGGACCTTGTAAGCCCGGGTGACGTCCGAGCCGGTATGAGTTGCTTTCTGATTGACCATTTCATGAAACTGCATGCAAAGTATTTGAGTACTGCTAGCTTTTGCTGGACTAGCAGCACTTTCTTGGCAGATAAAGGTATTATCAGTGGCAAGGACAAGCCAAGACAAACTGACTCCAGTATCTGTTGCAGTGACTGACCAGATGATAGGTTTGTTTATCTCTGCTCTTTGTGTAGTGCATGTCACAATGCACCGACTGGCACAGTCCACCACAGACCTTGCGACAGATGTGTTTATTTATCTGCCAGGATGTCCAGTTTCACCTTGTGTAACTGGGAGTGGTCCACCACAGACCTGTGGCAGATATTGTTTTTAGTTCTGCCAGGATGCCCTGTTTCACCCTCCACGCCCTTGGAAGGGCGGGGATGCCGGTTGAGTCGCCGACGGCCCAACCCATGAGACAGGTAGTACCGGTTTTCATGGTTATCCGGTAGCAAGCAAGCCAATGCCTGACCTGACACACAATTAGTACAGCATAGTACTGTCAGGGAGACAGTACAGCATAGAAAAAAAAAAAAAAAAAAAAGATTCAGATGCGCTGAACACAAATTGAACTGGTTTACAGTCTTGATAAATAAATGCATTTCTGATGCAACATTTGGTCAAATTTTATGATGATGATGATGATGAATATTCATAATGTTTGTGGCTATTTCCACAGTAAAGTGCCCATTCTGTGTGACATTTTACGATTTTTTCAATTTTGAAGATAATCACACCAAAATGGTTTCAATTTGTAAAGTTAGTCAATTTTATGCATATTCTATGTATGGTGAAATTCAGAATGGGCACTTAACTGTGGAAATAGCCATTTGGAAGCAAAAACCCAAACTGTATGAATGTGCAGCTTTAGAGATTTGGTAAAAAGTTCATGAAAATGTTGCTGTTGTGACAAAAAAAAATGTATTTCTGATGCAATGGTCATTATATTTTAGGAAAACAATGAACAAAGTTGTTTTCTGAAGGCCCAAACGTGGTCGAGCACGAAACCCAAGTAATTTTTTTTTTCATTTTTGAGGGGCTGGCATGCCTACCAGTTATGATGTATGACAGATCTTTTTGTATGTTCTGAGAGAGTAGGTGGAAGTGTCTTACCATAAAAAATTTCAGTTTCCTATATGGTGTAGTTCTTGAGCTATTGACACCTGAAATTGAAGAAAAAATAAGGACGCGCGAAAATTGCGCCAAAATCGACATACTCCCCTCACTAAATTGGCCGTATCTCAAAAATTACCCATTTGAGCACACTAAAATTGTACATTGTGCCTATTGGATAAATAAGGAACAACTGGTGAAAATTTCAGAATTTTTTGAGACCCAGGTGCGTGGGCCATTTGTTGAAATGACATGGAATGACCCAAAATCTTTGTTCTACTTTGGCCAATTCAGGCAAATTTTCAACTGACAGTGGAGCAGTTTGGACATGCTAGCCCTAAGCTTATTTACAGTATTCTCCGGCCCACAACAACAAACATAGTGTTACAAAGTGTTTTAAGATCCCTGGGAACATCATATGTGATGCTGTATGCTAACTGTTGTGGCTAACATTAGCTTATTTCTGTACCAACATAAAAAGATTCCCAGCAAACATCAGCTGCTGACTATCATTACAGCACAGATTCTTGCACAAGTATTTTGCAGTGGTGTGTATATGCTCATAAGAACCTGTTCGATGTGGGGGTTTTTTTGTTTGTTTTGTTTTGATTTTTTATGAAAACCCACACTTGGTGTAAAACAGTTGTCCAACGAGTACTGACCAACCAGTTATTCTATCAGAAACACAATGCAGCATAAATTATAAAATACTGTTTTACAGCTTCTTGCTCTCAACCAACAGAAAACTATGAACATGCGTGTCACCGCTAGCGGGTCGGTATTATATACTTTAGTAAACCACGTATTCATTAATTGAACTAAAGACCCAAACATTTGTTGGAATATTACACAGAGCTACTTTAAGCAAAGTTTGAAAGATTAAAGCTTTTCTTAATTTCCCAACATGCTGTCTAATGGATGTCAGAACATAATATATAGAACTAGCATAGAACAATATTAATGTCTGCCAACTCCGCTACTGTGGCCGGCTCGGTGGATCCGACAGATCTGCTGAGCTGGCCCCGCCTACGAAAATCAGCTGATAAATGTCACCTGGCAGCAAACTGCTGACTCTTCTGACGAAGGCTGCAGTGCAGTTGAAACATGTAAAGAAGGTAAAGACATCTTTCTATTTTATTTTTTGTCTTTCATATGAACAAAAGATAAATAATTAAAAGAAGACAAAATGAACCTATTTGACGTACTGTGGACACAGATATGTTCACTCCTTTATGTGATGACGATAATAACTAGAGGACCAGCTATTACTAGATTCAAGCTGGACCAGATCCAGCCATAAGGATCTAATAAGTCAACTGTTGCAATCTGAAGGATCTAGTCCAGATCAGTGCATCATTTCATGCTGTATAGCCATCATTTTAACTCTGTCACATGGTGATATAGGACCACCATTTTTTGTTTTTTGAATCACTTATAGAATGATGATCATATTATAAAACTGTGTAGCTTGATTTACAGTTGATCTCAACATTTGGCCATCTGTTTTACCATTCAAAATAAAACACTGTAGCATTACAGTTATAAATTCCAGCTACTTTAAGACGTGGATTCATAATAAAATTGAATAAGCTTTTTGTGTGTCTGATGTGGATGTGAAAAGAGTCTTGGGACCCATTAACCCAAGCAATGCCCTGAGACACACACACACACACACACACACACACACACACACACACACACACACACACACCATGAGTATGGAAAGATTTAGTAACTATGGAAAGCAGGACGTTTGTTGTGGTCTGCAGAGTTCATTAGTGTGCACCAATGAGAACCACCCACAGATCCAGGACAGGAAACATGTGGAGACCATAGACTGTAATAGTGGAGAGTGAGACCAACAGAAACCACATCCAGAGGCCTTTCAGTATTTGGTAGGATTGTCAGTGAAAAAGGCTGAAGTAAGAGGCAGCTAATCGGTTATTAAACGGATACATATTATGTCACAGAACTACATGGTTAAATGGTGCACAGGTTTCAGTTCTGTGGTGTCTTAGTCTGCTTCTAGGAGCCTGAGGAAGAAATAAATCTGCCACGTAGAGGGGGGGGCCAGTAGAGAATCCACCACAAAAAGAGACTGTCTGAAAACTTCACAACAAAAACTTGAGGGCACTCAGAGAGTGCATACCTCTGCCAAGACCCTATCTCGCAACATTAAAGAAAGTGAAAAAAAAATATCCAGATTCCACATCCTGATCCAGATCATCTCCAAAATCTAATGGGCTCATCCAGAGCCCAAAGGCCACCTCTGGTGAAAAGTTCATCAAAATCCATCCAGTAGTTTTTGCATAATCCTGCCAAACAAACAAACAAACAAACCAACATGAAAACGTTAAGTCCTTGGCTGAGGTAAAAAGAATAGTCTCAGACATGTTTGTGACATGCCTCCAACTTTTTACTTGAGTTTTATCTTCCAACCGTAGTCCACATTTGATTGTGCAGAATTAAAGTGCCAGTTGTAGGTGAAACCAGAGGTGTTGCATTCTGCTGGTCATCAGACGGAATGCAAGACTGGCACACATTAGCATTGAGCCCATTTACATGACCATGATTATCTGATATTGTTATAATCCTAACAGTATGAGGCATTTTTCTAAACAGACTTCCCTCTGACCTTCTTATTCAGATAACAGCCTAAAGACAGTCACAGACCAGATGGAGTCAGCCTCAAAGAAGGTCATCATGCCTTCCCACTTATTTGTGCTGTATAGATAGTGAGTTTTCCTTTAGCATCACTGGGTAGTTACAATCAAGGATAAAGTCAAGTCAAGGATAAACACTGAATGAGCGATAAACAGAACATAATCATTAAATATTAAGAATTTCCATCACAACTGGAAATAATCAGGTAATGATAATAATCAGATTTGACATGTTTACATGTACTGAATAAACAGGTAATTGGTCAATAAACCAGGTGTGATTACGTGGTTTCTCATAATCCAATAATGTTTTTTTTTCTAATAAAGAAAATCAGATTATGCTGTTCACATGATTGCTTGAATAATCAGACAATGTGAGAAATCTGATTATAATGGGTTTATTTGTGTGCAGGTAAACATGGCCATTAGCTTCACTTTTAGGATTCTGTGGCTGCAACATAATCACAGAAATTAAATTTAGAACAAAAGAAAAAAAAAACAGGTCTGCGTGTTTCATTTCTGACTTAAATCATGTGAACTGTTTTTGTTGACCTTTGAAATAAAAGCCAATAAAAACCAGCAACTCGTTACACAGATTAAACCATTTTGAAGTCTCATGTTAGGAACAGATTTGATGGAGCACCTCCACCAGAGTCCGCTTCGTCATAACCTCACCACAGCTTCCTGTTCTGTCATCAAACGACCACAAAGGAAAAGACTAAAACCATGTCAATTAGCCACATCTGCTTCCAACAGCCTCATGATTCAGCATGGAGGACAGTTAAATCGAAGTCACATTAACTTGTGTTTCCATCTTACTATATTTATCTATATTTATACTATTACTATTACTTATTCTATATTTATCTTCACTAATGCCACAATCCAACATGTTTAGTACTGCAGCCTAAAGACAACTTTAGAGGGAATGACACCAGTTTGGAAGAAAAAGATCAAGGTTCTTACATTTCTGTAGACAAAGACTCTGAGTTTAAGACCTCCCAGTGTCTCTAGCTCCTGACCATGGTACAGGGACTTGGAAGACAGCCGTGTGGTCAAGATGTGATTGGTCATCAGCTCCCGCATGTTGGCCGTCACTTTGATACTTCCTGTTAGACGAGCGCAAGCATTGGACACAAAAACACAGAGCGGTTTCGAACGGCCAGGCACTGGGGTTGTTACCTTTGAAGGCGTCATTCAGCGGGGCCAGCATGGTCAGGGCCTCAGACCCCGTCAGATGGGAGGACAGACCAGCGTCGACGAACAGTTTAGTTGCCGTGGAAACAGTCGAGCTCTCGGCAAGCTCCAGGAGAGTTTTAGCTGGACGAGACACAACAAGTATAACTCAAGGGCTGAATATTAGGTGGACATAAAGTAGTTAGTGGCTAGTTGTTTATTTATTTATTTTATTCATTTATTTATCAGGGACGATGCAGTGAAACATAGGGGTCATATAGAACATCTGATGCTCTGCACAAAGAGTATCCGCCTTATTCCTGGGGGTGCCGCTGTAGGAACAATTATGGGCGAAGCTTCCGGTTTCGGCTGACCTAATGTTAAATCAGTCAGTAAGAGTGGAGTAGCAAGGGAATTTAAAATAGCATTTTTAAAAGTTTTTCAAATTCATTTTAATGCATAGTCCACATACGTGTTTTGCACTCAAGTGGCCGATAATTTCAGCACTTGTAGTTTTTGTATTTTTGAATGTTTTTGCGTAGTTCTGGTACTCTTTGCTGTTTGTGGTGTGAGGCTCCTCACAGATAAGCACACCTAAATCTGTGGCTTCAATAGCAATGAGTAGATCATGCACTAAAAACTAAAGGATTGTTCGTGTGATCGGTGGTACAGACACAGCAGCACCAGGTATGTTTTCACTTGTATAAATGTCACAGACCTGACATTTTACCTCGAATTTAAAACACCTAAGCACGGTGTTGTGGTTCTTTGTGGCTCTGACTAGACTCTACGTCTGCTCTGAGGTAAATTTGATTATGTCCAACATATTTTAACAAAATGCAGCCGACTTTATCGTGGTGGAAACATTGATATATCTCAGAGGTTTTATTTGTTTACAGCGTTAGCATGTTAGTAGCAGAGCTAACTAACGGAGCTACTGTCCACGAAGCTACAGGCCACTTTTTAAGGTCATCTTCTAATCCCTCGATAGTCGTGAGATGTGGTATGATTATATTACTGTTTTTGAGGTGCAAAAGGCTGTGTTCCCGCATTTTTGATGCCGAAGTCATTGTTTTTTTTTTTTATTTAAGTTTTTGTAAAGGGTATACAGGTCATTACAGCACTGCATTGTTTACATTTTCATCACGTTCCCTTATTTTTTGCTATTTGACAACATTGGTAGGATAGTTATTACAACACCCCCTTTTTTTTTAAAGTGAAAGAAAAAGTGAAATTAAAGAGAATTAAATTAAAAAAAATGAATAAACAAACAAACAGAACAGCAAAAAACAAACAAACAGAAAATTAAGTAATTAAAAGTAAAAGAGCATCTGAGTAGTGTTGGAACAAAGAGCGGGACCATTATTGAAATGGTATTTGTCAAAGATTAGATCTAATGGAAGACACATATGCGATCCAGGGTTGCCAAAAGTTCATGAACCCATCCATGTCCTGTCTCAGTGCGAATGTCAACTTTTCCATCGAGTAAATGTCTTGAATCACGTTAATCCAATTTTCAGGTGTAGGACAGTCCTTCAACATCCATTTTTTAGTTAGGGCTTTTTTACTTGCCAATATTAAAACATTGAATAAGTATTTATCTCCTCGTCTTTCCAGTGAGTCCGGTAGTAAACCCAAATACAAAGTTACAAAAGAAAAGGGAACTGTTATTTTGAATATTTTCCCCAATATTGTCTGTACATTGGTCCAATATTGGTGGATAACTGGGCATGACCAAAACACATGAAAATGATTTGCAGACTTTTCACCACACAAGCGCCAACAGTTCAACCCCCTATGGGTAAATTTGTTTTGTGCAGGTGTTCTGAAAAATCTTACCAAGTTTTTCCATCCAAATTCTCTCCACTGCAGGGATGAGGTACTTTTCCATTGCTGTTTATTTAGCTTTTCCCATATTTCCAATTGTAAAGTGAAATTCCCCTCTTTTTCCCATCTCTCTTTTATATATGATGTGTTGTCTCCTTTTAAGTCTTGAAGGCCTTGGTATATTTTAGAAATGTATCTGATCCCTGGGATCCCTTTATATGCCATTAAGAAGACCTTCAGAACACCTGACTGGGCCCTTTCCAAATCTTCCTTTTTAAATATATTGTTTATGTGGTGTCTAAGCTGAAAGAACCTGTAAAGATCTTGATTTATTAGACCTTGTTTTTTCAAATCTTCAAAACTTCTTAAAGTTTGCCCCTTAAAAAAATCGTAATATTTTATCAGCCCTTTCTCTTTCCACTCTTTAAATCTAGTGTCTGTTTTATTGGGGGTAAAGTCTTGATCATAGGCAATCCATTGCAGAAGTCGATAGGGCTCTTTGGCTTGATTCTCTCTGACTATCTTAAACCAAATTTTTAGCGGGGTCTCTATCCACGGGTTAGTGTTATTCAAGAGTTTAGGTAAGGCATTGTTCCCTATTATCGCCTGTAGGGGGATGTCACTTGTTATTTGGCATTCCATCTCCTTCCATTGTGCAGTGTAGACTGGGTTACATATCTCTACTAAAGTTTTAATTTGTGCAGCTATAAAATAGTCCCTGATATTTGGCAGCGCGAGCCCACCTTTGTCTTTGTTTAGCTGTAGGGTTCTATATCTGATTCTAGGTCTCTTGCCCTGCCATATGAATCTTGAGATCCTTCTGTCCAGCTCCTGCCATGTTTTTTTGGGAGGTTCTACCGGTATTGTTTGGAAAAGGTATAGAAGACGTGGAAGTATATTCATTTAGACTGCTTCAATTCTTTGTGCAGTACCTAAGAATGGTATCATATTCCATCTTGCTAGGTCAGATTTTATTTTTGTCACCAGTGGATCATAGTTTAGTGTTATAATTTTGTCGAGTTGTTTCGGGATATTGACCCCCAGCTATTTCATAGATTCCAACTCCCAGTTAGTTTTGAGTTCACTTAGTGAATAATGATTTGGGTCATAGTTGAATGTTAAAACTTGGGTTTTATGCATGTTTAATTTGTACCCCGATAAATCTCCATAGTCTGAAAAAACTGAGATTAGTTCTGGTAAAGAAGTGTCTGGCTGCCCTAGGTATATTAAAATGTCATCAGCAAAGAGTGCTATTTTATGTTCCTTCTGACCAAGTGTAATACCTTGAATTTCTTGATTTTGTCTTATCCATTGGCTCAGAGGTTCTATGAAGATTGCAAAGAGCAGTGGAGACAGGGGGCAGCCTTGACGACATCCTCTTTCCAGCTCAAAAGATGATGATAAATTACCGTTAATCCTTATTTTAGCTGTTGGTTTTTTATATAATGCCTGTATAGTTCTAATGAAGTTGTTATGAAAATTGAAACTGGATAAGATTCTATATAGGAAAGACCAGTCAACCGAATCGAATGCTTTTTCAGCATCTAATCCCAATATGACTGCATTTAAGTTATATTTTTTTATATGATGAATTATGTGTAAAGTGCGTCGAATGTTGTCTTGTGTCTGTCTTTGTCTTATAAAACCTGTTTGGTCTAAGTGAATTAAGTCTGTCAGTATGTTTTCTAACCTTTTGGCAAGGATAATGGTAAAAAGCTTATAGTCCTGATTTAATACACTGGTTGGTCTGTAGTTGGAGCATTCTAGTTTATCCTTTTCAGGTTTAGGTATAACTGCAATGACCCCTTCTCTCCAGGAGGGGGGATTTCCCCTGTGTGGAGGACATAGTTAAATGTTTTCAGGAGGAGAGGAGATAGTTGCTGTTTAAAGGTTTTGTACCATTCTGCTGTATAGCCATCTGCTCCTGGGGATTTGTTAGCTTTAAGTTTCATAATTGCTTTTTCCAATTCTTTAGGTTGTATTTCTGACAGTAGTGTTTTATTTTGTGATTCCGTAAGTTGGGGAAGGTTTAATGTGTTTAGGAATGTCTCGGATGCGTTTTTATGTTTTTTGTGGGAGTATAAGTTCTTGTAGTAATTCTCGAAGCTTTTAAGAATATCCTGAATTCTGAATTTTATTTCCTTTGATACTGGGTCTCTGATTTTGTAGATTGCTCTTTCTGTTTGTTGTTTCCTCAATTTATAGGCTAGTAATTTTGCCGATTTACTGCCTGCTTCATAGTGTTTTTGTTTCAGAAATGTAAGTTTCTTCTGGATTTCTATTGTGTAGATCTCATTTATTTGATTTTTAATTTCTTTAATCTTGAGCGAGCCATTAGAATGAGTGTTGTCTTTGTGTTCTTTTTCTAGGTTCTTGAGTTCTGACTCTAGTGTGATTAGTTTTTCTTGTCTCAGTTTCTTTTGGGTTGCCAGTTTTGCAATAATTTTTCCCCTTATTACAGCTTTGCACGCATCCCACAGTATTAAAGGGGATACTTCTCCATTATCGTTTTCTTCCAAATATCTGAGAATATCTGATTCCAATTCATCTTTCAGTGGTCCTTTCAGGACATTTGAATTCAACCTCCAGAAAAATGTATTATTTGTGTATTTTTGGATGTTTAAGTCCATATAGATCGGACTGTGGTCAGAGAGATCCATCAGTCCTATTTTACATGTTTTTACTCTTCCAATGTCTCTATTAAACATAAAAAAGTAATCAATCCTTGAGTAAGATGAATGTGGCGTTGAATAAAAAGTATAATCTTTTACATTGGGGTTGAATTCCCTCCATACGTCACAGATTCCCATTTCTTTTAGTAGCATCCGAGTTTTCCTATTTTGAGTGTTATTTTGATGTGAAGAATTACCTGTTGCATCCCAGTATGGATTCAGTCTTAGATTGAAGTCTCCACCACATATCACTAAACCTTGGGCTTTAGTTATCATTAGGTCGAATACATTTTTATAAAATTTTCATTTAGCCCCTGGTGGTGCATATACATTCAGCAGGGTGATATCTTCTCCCTCTAGCCGCCCAATTACCAAACTGTACCTCCCTTCTTTATCTTTGTGTTCTGATTTTTTTTCAAATGTAATTTTGGTTGATATCAATGTTGCTACTCACCTCCTCCTCCCTGATTTATATGAAGATGAAGAGATCATTTTAAACCCTTGTCTATTGAGTTTAGTGTGTTCCACGTCTGTTAGGTGGGTTTCTTGTAAAAATATTATTTCTGCTTTGTCTTTTTTCATTTTGCGTAGAATCTTGGATCTTTTAACTGGATTCAGGATCCCTTTTACATTATATGAGGCTATTTTGGTTACACCCTGTTTCTCCATTGTATTTTCTTATTTAGTATAACAGTGTGGTGGCCCTCTTTTTTGCTACTCAGAAACTGAAAGACATTAAGAACATAAAAGACATTAAGAACATAGTGTACGAAACTTTAAAACAAAGAACTGTCAAAAAAACTTCCTGAGCTGGGGTCTCTTTAAAGACCCTGTAAGAGCCCTGATGGAGTGTAGGCTCTGAGGGAAATTCCTCAAACTCTGTTACGTGTTGAGGGCCCTCTCTTACCCCTGTAAGTTGTCCCATGTTTTTAACGTGAATTTCAGATCCCAATCCGAATTTGTAATGATTTTTTTTTTTTTTTATGCCTATACCCTATGAGATTGTGTGCACCCTCCCACCCCCATCACAGCAAACATTCACTCTAATACAGTATTTGTTAGTGTGGAGAGAACATGTGGGTCATTGTTACATTTCTATTTTAACATGATTTTTTTTTTCCCTTTAAATTAAGAAGACATTTGTTTCTAATACTATAACTGCTCCATGAAAGGTTTTACCACATGCTGATTCTGCATCTCCTTTAATGTTTGTTACCTTGTAGGAGGGGGGATGGAAGTGCAGAATGACTGAAAAGAAAAAAAAAAAAACAAACAAAAAGGTCGCTATTCCTTCCTGGAACTGGAAAGCTTATCTTTGTAGCTCTGGGGCTGGGTTTCCCGCTGCTGGCCCGTGGATTTTGAAGGTCTCTGAGTGGACCACGTTTGAGCTCTGATCTTCTCGCTCAGATTTGCTGCGGGTTTAAACACCGTTACCGGGAGCCCTCTTCTTGCCATGTCAATTGTTGCTTCTTCCGCTGAATTATAGAGACATGACTCTTCACCGTAAAAGACCCTTAACTTCGCCGGAAATGGCGTCTGAAAGCGTAGATTCTGTTCCCGTAGAACCTTTTTGGCGTCGTTATATTCCCGTCGCTTTTTAAGAACCTCAGGGGCGTAATCGTGCTCCACAAAGACTTTTCTCTCTTGATGCATAAATCCTTTTTTCTGCCAAGCCCATCTTACAACCTCTTGTTTTATTTTGAAATCGGAGAATCTTACCACCACCGAGCGCGGGGGCGCTTCTGCCGCTGGCTTTGCGGCTAATGTACGATGGGCCTTTTCTATCTTCAAATCGGTGGTTTGTGGAATATCCAACTTCTCTCTCAATAAGGATTCCACGCATTCCGCCACTGTGTTGAAACTATCTTCAGCTCCTTCTTTCAGACCGTGAATTCTGATGTTATCTCGTCTCTGTCTTCCTTCTTGGTCGGTTAGCTTAGCCTCCAACCTTGGCTGTTTTCTGTGTAAATCCAGCATAGAATCTTCAAGCACTTTTACTCTTTCTTCAGCTTCCAAGATTCGGTTTTCGGCCTGGTCCATTCTGCTGTTCGTCCTTTTTAGTTCCTCTCTGAATTCATGAAATTCGGCCCGAAATCGTCGTAATTCATCAAATAGCAATTTCAAGCTAATCTTTTTGTTAGCTAGGTTCAGCTCCTCGTCTTCTGAACGGAGGTCCTCTGGTTCAGATTCTGCGGCCGCTGCGCGTCCTGACCTGGGGAATGTCAGTTTCTTCTGTTTTTGGTTAGGCATGGCGTTTTTGTCTTTTGATTTTTATTCTTCCAAAAATCCGTTAAGTCTGATTTTGAAGATGTTTTCCTTGGATTGGGTCTGGGAGGTTCAGCGTTAAGTTGCTATCACCATGGCGTCCAGACCGGAAGTCGAAGTCATTGTTTTTTTAACAAGGAAAAGTGTCCCGTTTAAGTGACAACCATACATTCTAAACTAGTACCGGAAGTTGCTACCATAATTCACGCAAGGCATCATGGGGCCTAGGAATAAGGTGGATGTAGCATTAAGCTAGTCTGCAACTCCTGTCCCCGGTTGGACTTTTCAAGAGGAAATACAAGTAAAAAGAAAAAAAATACTAGTAAAGCAACAACAAATAAAGACGGTATAAACAAGCAGCATAAGAATCTAATACACATCCACCCAACACAACACAAACAAACACCAAATAACACATTAAAAGTCTGACCTTGCTAACATCACAAGCCCTAGGTGTGGGTACATTCTTGTTTTGCCTTGAGCCAAATCTGGTTCTGTGGTGGGATATTTTACAGATATTGCTGTTAGAACTCCTGGTGGCTCTGCTGCCGTCCTGTCTTTGGATGAAACCACAGAGTGGCTCTGGTGCTGATTTATTTGTACATTTGAAGATTAATTTCAGAAAGTAGAGATTAGTGAAGCTTTCAAAACTCAATAAATTATATTTTTTAGTATATGACAATGATGCCAGCAAATTGGCTTTTTATCCATGAGTTTCAAGGCTTGACTATATAATGAATCTATGTGTTTTATTGTAGATGAAGCTGTCTGAGCCCAAACTGTCAGACAATATGAAATATGGGAGAAGATCACTGCATGCATGTGCAATAGGGCTGCCTGTTTTGGTATGTAATTTCTGATTAATTTAAAACATCCATCCATCCATCCAGCCATCCATCTTCTACCGCTTTTCTGGAGGTCCAGGTCGCAGAGGCAGCAGTTCAAGCAGAGAAGCCCAGACTTCCCTCTCCCCAGCCACCTACTCCAGCTCTTCAGAGAGGATACCAAGGCGTTCCCAGACCAACTGGGAGACATAGTTTATAATTTAATAGACATAATTTAAAACAGTTCAGACTTTTTTCGATTGTTTTTGAAATTTTCTTTATGTGTTGATTGAAATTGAGTTGAGGGTCTAGTACAACTCCAAGGTATTTGAATTCTGTCACTGAAGTAATTTCTTGATTATGTATGTTAACTTTAAAACATTGTTGGTTAGATTTCCTAACTGAGAAACACATAGACACTGTTTTTTAAGGTTCAACAGTAAATGATTTTGAAAGAGCCACTCTTGGACATCAACCATACACTTAGACAGGACGTCAGCAGCCTGTGTCGGTGTCTTGGCAGCTGTATATATCACTGCATCATCTGCATAAAGTTGGCATGTTACAGGTGAGCAGTTTAGTGGCAAGTCATTAATGAAGAGGCTGAAAAGCAGGGGACCAAGAATAGACCCTTGTGGAATGCCCATGTTGTTATTTAAAAAGGAGGATGTGTCCTGATCAACTTTGGCAGACTGTTCTCTATTCTGGAGATAAAATGTAAACCATTCTATTGCTTCACTAGAAAAATCAAAAGCTGACAGTTTGGACAGAAGCAAACTGTGGTTGACAGTGTCAAAAGCTTTTTTTAAGGTCAAGAAAAACAGTTCCCACCACATTACCCCAATCCAAAGACTGTTTAATATTTTCAGTGAGGTAACAGTTTGCTGTTTCTGTTGAGTATCCTGGTCTAAAACCAAACTGGTGTGGGTGGAGAAGTTGATTGGCCTGTAGGTGATCTATCAGCTATGTAGCTACAACTTTTTCAAGAACTTTAGACAGAACAGGTAAAATTGAGATTGGGTGATAGCTACTAATTTTGCTCGCTCCATTTACTCAGTTACTGTGTATGCTGCTAAAAATGCAATAATAATTATGCTTATTTATTTACAGTAAACTATAACTGAATGTCCTGTCTTGAATTTTTATGTTTGTGTTATGATTTAATTATTGTACATCATTTGAAAGTTGCAGCTAATTCCATTGTATTTCTATACAAAAAAGACTTTCTGATTCTAATTCTGATGCATTTGCATTTTCACAAAATTGTACTTTACTGACTACTTTTATTGCATGATCATTTTTAATCTTGCTTGAAGATAAATTCTACTTTCCCTACACTGTTGTCTTCTACTGTGAAGTAGGCATGCCCTTGCCCTCCCTTCCCTTTATTACATGATAAGCTTATTTTTTAAAAGAGAATTCATGCTCATCTATTTCTTATAATTTAAGCACAGTGAATTGGTGTTTGTACAAGTTCTAATTTTAAATCTTCTTAATTCCATGTTTTTTTCTTTGTTTTAGTTAAATTAATCTAACTCTGGCGATGGGTCCTAAACCAGTGCAAGCTCTTAAATAAGACAAGAGCAAACACTACAAAGTAATGAGCACATAAAAAAATTTGACAAAAAATTTGACAAAACCTCTTATGAGATAATTCGAGATATTCAGGATAATTCATCTTTTTATGAAAAGGTGTCTAACATTCTTGCTAAATTATAAAAAATTTTGTATTTTTCTTAAATAGTTTTATGCTTCCTCACTGTGTAACCATTAACATATTCTTATTCTTACATGTAACAGTCCACTTCGCCATCACTTAAACCGGCTTCACCCTTAATAATATATAAAAGAATGAGTAATTATTAGTGCTGTGAATATTAATGGTTTAACACATTTATTAAATTAACACCCCCACAGCATTTCCTGTTATAGTGGAACTTAAAACGCACAACAAGAGTTTTGCCCGGACAGTCTTTACCACAACACAGAATCAAAACCATAGTTTTATTTAATTCTGGATGTTCAAATCAGTTTGCTGGAGTATTGCTGTTATACAATGTAAAAATCTGGATCGTAGAGTACATTTAATTAGACACCAAAACAAGTGACCGCGGTGAATGAATCTCCAGCTAGCGACGCACTAACTGCTAACTTCTGGTTAGCAAGAGGCTAGCATGCTGTGCTGGAAATGTTCACTTGTTTCCTACATAGTGCCCTATATAGTGAATCAGCCATCTTGTAGTGCTGTTTGAAATCTTAAATGATAATTTCATTCTCTATTTAGTGCACTTAAAATATCCCACAAAGTATTTTGAAAAGTACAAGCGATGGTCGCTACATTAGCCAACGTATCCCATAGTGTAAAGTGCAGCAAAGGGAGCAGTCATAAGAGAGCTTCACATCACAACATAAACTATCTTAAAGTATTTTTATTTATTAATATAGTAAAATAAATTTGATTTAATTTATATAAAAAATAACTGATTGTGTATTGTGCATATCAACGCTTACTCCACCCCAACCAACCAGTTCCCCGTGATTAAAGTATTTTAAAATCATGATTAACTCAGATCAATTTTTGTTTAAATGGGTGTGATTAATTAGTTAAAAAAGTTTAATCGATTCCCCACACTTTAGATTAAAGTCAGTGGGAAATGATTCACTGTTAGATCCACCCTCTAGTGGACAATAGAGAAATTGCAGGTTTTTGTGCGCATTGCTCTGGCTTTGTTTTTTGCGGCAGAAGTTTCAGTATTGACACTATACAGAGCACTAACTGTGGTACCTGAGTCTGGGATGAGTAGTTCATTGATGTAGTGGATGACCCCGTTGGTTCCCAGCTGGTCCTTCTTGGTGATGATGGCCTTCCCATTCAGGGTCATCTGGTTTCCGTCACAGCCAACCTCCAGCATGGTGCCCTGCAGAGTCTCCATGGGGGTCCCCGACACAACTGACTCAGCGCAGTGCATGTTCTTCAGGATGTGGTAGTTCAGCAGGTCTGCAGGAGTCACATCAGATCAGACTCTGAGTTTCAGTACAAACATAAAGAGGAGACCGATCGTACGCAGCTGTGAAACATAGAGGGAGTCCTATTGGGTCACCTGTCAGAGCTATGGGGTCTCCCAGGATCCTGTTCAGGGTCTCCTGAGGAATCTTCTCAAAGGCCTCATTGGTGGGCGCAAAGATGGTGTACTGACCCTCATTCTCCAGCAGGGTGGTAAGACCTGCAGCAGCAAAGGCCGTCTGGAATGTAACAAGAAGTGCCACAAGGAAAATATTTCCTTCATCGCATTGCAGAAAAATCGGGATGCTATTTAGAATGTTAACAAAAACAGAGTTCAATTATTTCCATTTCATTCATTTGTAATGCAAAAGTTTAAATATGGTATTTAAAATGGATACACAATGCAGAGGGGAGTTGAAAAAACTAGATAGGAAGGACCAGAGTTGCCTTGTTTGTAGTGAGAGGACCAATGTTAAAATGTTTTGTGTGCTCACACGTAGCGTCTCCAGATCGTCGTCGATGTCGATGATGGATTGCATGTTGTTGGAGATGGCTGTGATGACGCGGTCGATCACATGCACCATGCCGTTGGTGGCGTGTTGGTCGGGTTTGATCAGACGAGCACAGTTCACCGTCACGATCTGTGGAGACGACTCAGTTAAAATCTGTTCATCTACAAACTAGTTCAAGACACACAAGAACTGAGCTATGATTTTGTTGTGGGATTTCACCTGCTGTGAGCAACATCTGGATTTTCGGTTTTGGAATGAATCTTCTCTTGTCTTTACCTCTCGTCATATTTTCTCATTTCTCCTCCTCCTCATTTCCTCAGCTCCTCTCCTTATTTCCTCTCTGCGCCCCTTTTCTGCTTCTCTCCTGTCATTCCTTCTCCACTCATTTTACTTTATCGATTTCTCTCATCTCCTTGTCTCCACCCCATTTCTTTCTTCCTTCATTTCATCTACTCTGGTTTCCTCGGTTCATCTGTTCTCTCTTTCTATTCACTTGTTTCTCCTCCTTTCTCAGTTGCTCCTTGCTTCATCTCCTTGCTTCATATTTCTTTCCTTCATCCTTGTCTCTTCTCTGCTCTCCTTATCTAGTCTACTTTCTCTTGTCTTCCTTCCCTTGCATCCTTATCTCCTCTTCTTTCATTCCTCCTGTCCTCTTTTACCCTCTCCTTATTGTATCCCCGTTATCTCCTTCTGCCCCTGGTCTCCTGTTTTTCCCTCCTCCCTCTGACTCCCATATTCTTCCTTCATTATACTGTATTTCCTTTTTTTCCTCACCTCATCTCTCCTTCACATTTCCCCTCATGTTACTTCCCTCCTAGGACTGGGGGATACACTGAATAAAGTCAGTGTATCGGTACATTTGTCTGTGCACGATATATAAAATGCCTACTGTCTATATTGTGTCTATCAAATATAATTTGTCACGTTAATATAACTCTCCATCTCTTGTTGCGGCTCCTGCAGCAGCCCTCTCCCCCAGCCATCCAGCCAGAAAAAAACCTCAGGGCGTGTTTTAAACTGCAGCTCAGGGAACTTTCACACATTCACGCTTTCAGGTCTTTTTAATGTCAGAAGTGCTTTATGACATTGACTTGCGAGGTAGCGGTCAGACTGTCCTGCGTCCTTCCCCGATCACCCCAACTACTGAACAAACGTTGGTATGGAAGGCCATCCTGCTCCAAAATACACCATTCAATCCATCCATTAAAAATGAAAAAAGCAACAAATTATACTTCTGTAGCTTGTTATTGGACCAGCAAGTATAAACTATGTGTGGTAAACTGAAATAGTTCAACCTACTGTATGTGGATAAATTTGATTACTGAAAATGTGAGTTTTGTTAGGGAAAAAACACATGTACGTTCATCAACTACATACTGTTGTTAAGAACTTTCTCTGAGGTGGGATTTCATTTTATTTTATTCTTCTAGTGTGTGTATATGATTATATGAATGCTGATCTTCTTTTTCTTTTAAAAAAATAAGTAAAATGAAATTTTAAAGGACATTCACTGCATTATACATATATATATATATATATATAAACAGTATATATATATATATATATATAGCGAGAGAGAGAGAGAGAGATGCATTGTGCATCGCAATATAGAGAAATTATATCACAATACATTTTTTTTTTAAAAAACTACGTATATTGCCCAGCCCTACTCCTTCCCTGCACTCCTTCTCTCATCCTCTTGTCTGTGATGCTCTCAGCCCATTTTGAGGGCTAACAGCAGGGTTTTATTCTGCCCATCTGGGTTCAGGACGACATGCCCAAGCATAAAACCACAAAAGAAGAAGTCAGAGATGTGTTCTGGAGCTTCACCCCATTGCTGTAGTGGTGGATGTGGACGTGGGAGTCCTGGTACATGGAGGAGAAGGAGGCTCCGTGTTTCAGCTCCTCAGAGGTCAGCCGGCGGCTCACCATGTGGTAGTGGAGCGCATTCAGTAGCTCGATGTTCACGTTGCTCACCAGAGCGTCCAGGATCTCCTGCAACAGGAGCACACAGAATAACATCACCGCTGGCTCCTTCTCGGGGGATGTTGTGTGGGAATCACATAAATTTTTGTACTGACGGTCGGCAGCGCAGCCCACGCTTGGTTGCTTGGGGCAAAGAAGGTATAGCTTCCTCCACCTTCGATCTCCTCCCTCAGTTTGGCTCGGTCTGAGTACATCTGAGTGGTGGAGGCTCCAACCGCACCCAGCGTGTTATAGATGTTCATCAGAGGCAGCGCTGCAATGAGACACAAATGAAGATGAGGTTCCACAGCTGCTAACACCTCAAAACTAAAGGTTCTGTCAGCAACGTTTCTGCTGCATTCAAATAGTGACTGTAGGTTTTAGATGGAAGAACAAGTTTCATTAATTTCAATGACTGTACAGCAGAAAAGTCACCAGTGGCTGTGAGAACAGCCTACTGCTTGGCCTTGTGAATCATACCTTTCCTGTTTTTCAGCAGTGACAACCTAGATGTTGATATTCTAATCAAACTTAGCTGTTTTCTCCTTTAGGGCTTGTTTTCATGGATAGAATCACTGATTTGGCACGTATAATCAATGCTGGCGTGGCTCTTGGCAAAATGTCTAACATAGCAGCATCCCTATTTTTTAGGAAGAATTTTATCTATTTTTATGGTGATGTTCAGTTTTATTTAAATACAAATACATTTTTTAGATTATCCAACACAAATGTAAATACTGGATGCTCTTAAAAGGAACTCTGATTATATTGGCATGTTAGCTCTATATGCTTTATTTTGATGTTAGTAACATAACTATAATTTAATTTTTTTGAAAATAATTCCCAGTTTTATATATTTTTAAAAAACTTTATTACGATTTTTGTTTACGTCGCAATGCATTCTGGGTAGTGACGTAGAATGGTTGCAGCTGTTTTTTCTGTCTTATACAAAAGCGCGTGATCACAGACTCAGAGTGAGGGAAATGTGGCTGCCAATCCGCGCCAACAGCCTCTCCGGCCACCACCGAGCATTTAAACATTTTTACACATTCATGCCCAGTGTTATGGGCACTGGAGGCAATGCGGGTGAAGTGTCTTGCCCAGGGACACAACGGCAGGATATCTGGGGAGAGCGTGATGCGAACCGCCAACCATCGGGTTATTAGACGACCTGCTCTACCTGCTGAGCCGCTGCCGCCCCACTTTTTCCTCCACTTTCCCTCTTTAGGAAAGCTATGGAGGCTCACCCCGCTCTCTTTATTTCCCTTTGATTGGAAATTACATCCAAAAGCCGCGCAATGTGGCATTTTCACTGACAAATGGCAGTAGTTCATAGCTTCGCTTCTTGGCTTGTATAAGACAGAAAAAACGGCTGCAACCATTCTACGTCAATACCCAGAATGCATTGCGACGTAAACAAAAATGGTGATTTACATCGTAATAAAGTTTTTAAAAATATATAAAACTGGGAATTATTTTCAAAAAAATTATATTATAGTTATGTTACTAACATAAAAATAAAGCATATAGAGCTAACATGCCAATATAATCAGAGTTCCTTTTAACACAACTGGAGTAGAGGTTTTGCCGATATCAATGACTTGGCGTGACATGGTGGAGGAGCGTTGTGTTGTCAGCGGTCGTACTTGCAGGACAGCCTTTCTCCCCAGGAATTTTCTCATAACCGGGACAGCACTCGTAGGTGATCATCCTGCAGCAGAAACAGAAGAGGGCACACTGGCATGTGAGAGGGACCTCTCCAGAAACACAGACCTCCATCTACTCAGAGGTCTCAGTCTCCTAGAGGTTGGGTATGACTTCATGTTCCCAGACTTTCCATAGAATGTTAAATTTACCACTTCAGGAGGTTGTAACACATGTCTGTGGTTCTCCCGCTTAAGTGCGCTCATAAATTCCTGTCTGTGGATAGCTATGCTAATAAAGTTATGAGCATGATAGGGTTGTGGCTGGAAGTCTCCAGTCTAGACCGACAATGACTCTACAGAACATTTCACCATCCATAAAGAAGCTCACTTTTACCCATGATGAGTCCTGTGGTCCTGGCAGCTTTATAGGATATATTTTCCTACATTCCTACATAAAACTGACACAGTTGCAAAATATTATATTTTTTTACAGTAAACGGCTCCTAATGTTAGGGAAAAATACATATTTTTAAGTTCTTGAATGGTATTTGGATCCATTATATTCAAGACAAATGTAACAAGTAGCCTATTACCCACCAGTAGTAAAATATGCACATTTAATTTTGGATCTGAATCATCACTTTGACTAGAAGCTGGTCCAAAACCTTTTTTTTTACTGCTGGCACCTTATAGTTACAACCTGACAAATAAATGAGGAACAAAAGTTACAAATTTGCAAATTTAAAGGTCCCATTGACTGCACTTTTCCCACATGGTGACAGTTCCCACAGGTCTTCAAGAGATGTTTGTGACATATTTTGGCCAAACTGACTTTAATTATTTAATTATTGCAGCATCATTGTGAATCATCCTTTGCAGCCTTCCTCAGAATGGTTCGTTGCAGCGCATGTCTATTTAAATGCTAATGAGCCCAGTTCACCCCATCCTCCCTTTTTCATCACTTAGGATGTTGCTAATGTTAGCTGGCTAGTTCCTAGCTTAGTTAGCATAGACTGAGCCAACCAACATAAGTTGCTCTTAAAGAATGAATGAAATAAAGCATCACTGGTGGACAGGGGTGTATGGTTTCAGTGGTCACTAGGATATGACTGGTCCCCTAGAGTAGAATAGGTACAGAAACACTCACAAATGAGTGAATGAGAAACTGTTAATGGCTGCTAGTCGCCTTTGGTCCCGGTCAAAGTATAATAAACTACAGTAAAAAAAAAAAGCTATAATAACTTCAAAGAACAATGCATATGGTCAAGTGCTGGCAGATGAACAAAGGTTCCAGTAGGGTTAGATATAATTTGTAGAAAACCGCATCTGGCCATGATCAGACAGCTAAGCTAAAGGTAGGCAGACTGACTCTGACCAGCTAATCAAGCTAATGCTAATGGTCTGATGTACTATCACAGCATAAATAAAATAATAATGCATCAGATTTATATAGCACTTTTCATAGACACTCAAAGACATTTCACAATGGATACATTATTCATTCACTCCACAGACAATGGTAGTGATAAGCTACTACTGTAGGCATAGCTGCCCTGGGGCAGACTGACAGAAACGTGGCTGCCAAGCCGTGCCAACAGCCTCTCTGACCACTACCAAACATTTATACACATTCATGCCCAATGTCATGGACACTGGAGGCAAGGTGGGTAAAGTGTCTTGCCCAGGGACACAACGGCAGGATGTCTGAGGAGAGCGGGGTTCAAACCGTCAACCCTCCGGCTATGAGACAACCCGCTCTACCTCCTGAGCCACTGCCGCCCACATTTCCCTCCTCTGTTCCATTTTTGCTGAGCACCAAGCTGGACAGCAGGAAGTTCCATTTTTATATGGGCTTTGGCATGACCTAGCCAGGACTTGAACCCCAGCCTCCCAGTTGTGGGGCAGATGCTCAACCTCTAAGCCACCACTCTGGTAAATATACCAAAATAAGCTAGAATGACACAAGATACATTACACTGGTCAACACCAAATTTGTTGTCTAAGTTTTTTAGCTGATTTAGGACAATTTTGATGTGCTGAATCCAAAAATCACATTGGTTTTGCTCAATCAGGTCAACTTTTTGAACTATGGCCAAATGTTTTTTTACGTTTTTGTTTACATGTACGGGTATTTTCGCTTTATATGATGCAAAATTCTTTATTTCTTGAAATTCTCTGAATTTTGAACAATGATGATGAAACATTCAATTTACATGTACTTACCTTTATCAGTGTCTACTATTCAATTTACAGTACAACTGTACAACTGCTGTACAACTGCCTATAACTTAAAATAAAAACCTGACCTGATCGAGAGACACGAATGTCATTTTCGGGTTCAGCAGTGCAAAACTGTCTTAAATCAGTTGAAAAAACACAGACGACTTACAAAAAAATTATTTTTGTTATGTTGTGTTATCAACTGTGGATTAGTGAAGCAGGTAGCAACAAGGATGTCTATTAGGGTGGCTGGAATGTAAAGAAAGTAATATAAACTGTTCATACTATGTGGGGTAACTGAATAGACCGTTATGCTGTTTATTCCAACTAGCTACAATGCTCCGTGCTGTGTCTATGTCTGTGTACATATGTATATTCACTGCTTCTTATTATCTTAGCTTCTAAATTATTGCTCTGAGTGTTGCTATCCCTGTGCTTATCTTATCTTATCTTAGCTCCACAGTAGCATTGTTTGCTCTGAAGCTAACGCCTTGGGCTCAAAAACTCTGGGTGGGGACTGGATCAATTAGTATTGTACGGAAAAAGGAACCAGTAAGAGCAAAGTCAGTTTCTGCCCATTTTGCTGAAATATTAAGATATAATTATTTCAAAGTGAAGAGAGACTTTAATATTTCTGCTGTAGTCATATGACCCAATAAAGCATTTTAGAAAGTTAAAACCCATAAGCACACCATGTTTAAGCAAATGGGACCTTTAATAGGAAAAACTTATCCATAATGTTGATAGTGTAGCTTATACATAGCTGAATGCAACAGACATTTACATTTCTGATAAATCAGAGATCACATTATGATATTCCTATTGAGCTTGCTGTTCTTACACTCGTGATTATTTGAGAATTTAACACCTTTTCAGTAAAATATTTCTACACAATGACCTACTTCTGAGCGGAGGCACTGCATGCCGGCAGGCAAGGCAGGCAAATGCTTAGGGCCCCAGGCCAGAGGGCTGACCAACTTTGAATCACTACTAGGGGTGGGTTCGAAAGATCGATTTTCCGATTCGAATCGACTCATGTTTGACTGAGCTGATATTGATCCACAAAATCCACAGATTGATCTTTTAATATAATGCTTTTATGTCTGTGAAACACAAAACGCTAGCGGTCCTTGGGCCGGCTGAACTCTCGCATGATTGATCAATCGTGCGAGAGTTCCCTGCACCACACGCTCACATCTTTACTTCGGTGTTTACATGATAAAGATGTAACACATTGCCAACATGTGTGATAACATCTCTTAATTAATCAACAAAAGTCACCACTAAAGACTGTCCTCAACAGTTTCCGAATATTTTTCATAAAGCGGGGATAAACTGTTTTGTACTACGCGCAGCGTCCTGTTGGAACGTAAACAAAAGCCGATGATTGATAAGCACTTTTCAAGCAGAAAATACACAGAGACTGGCTGAAGCTTGTGGACAACAGACCAGACACAGAGGCAGACTGTTGGAGCTGCTCAGAGAGTCAGTAAAACATTGTTTTGTTTTGTTTTTACATTTGTGTTGTAAATTAATCATTCAAAGAAAATCAATTCAATTAATCATTCATCCATCCATCCATCTTCTTCTGCTTAATCCTTTTCGGGTCGGGGGGGGGGGCTGGAGCCTATCCCAGCATCTTTGGGTAAAGAAATGCAGAATAAAGGTATATTTTATGAGATTAGAATATAATAAAAATGTCTGATGTGTTTTTAGTCAGGACTTCAGGGCTTCATGACAGAGGCAGCTGCCTTCATGTAACGTTTGTATTGAATGACATTTAATTTTGGACTTCTAGCACTTGAGCAAGAGATTTGAAGATAAAAACAATAACGACAACAAAATGAAAATAGCAGAATTAACAAAGGCTGCAGTACAACAAGCCATTTTTACTCAATTGAATTAAACTGAAATAAACAAATATTTCCTGGAAATGAATTGAAACGCTTTTCAAAAATGGAAAGTTCATTTGTAATTAAAAATATAAATAACAAAAAATAAAAGAAACTAAATTATTAAACCCTACTGTGGTGTAGGGATTTAAAATATGATTAATTTTACTTTGAAATCTATTCTCCTTTCCATCTCCCCTTCAGATCTGTCAAGACTGGGTTTCCACTGCAAGCTCCATCCTGCACTGAGACCTTCTGAAGGGAAGCGGTTGTCAGTGGAGGAGCCACCTCTGCTTCATGTGGGTTTCAGCACAGAAGAAGACCTCAAGTTTTTCAGGGGTCTTAGTTTTCAAATTCAAGATTCAAGAAGGTGCTGCCATAATTTTCTCCATACTCTAACATGCATTCAATGCAATTTATAATGGCTATAATGACCAATTCTTTTATTTCTTTTTTATTTAAGTTCTCAGCAAGAATACAATGTTGGTTATTTTTTGACAATTTTACTGAGCATTTAATTCTAAACAAATCACTGTTTAACAGGAAATTTTTGGCAATCCTGAGCTTTTCTTGTGGTGTTATATAGAATAGCATGACTGTAAACTATGGCAAAAGCAGCTACTTTAAAATCTGCACTTCCTCACACAGCTTTCAGTGCAAAAAAAAACTAAAAATGTTGCAACTTTTATCACAACTTTTTGGAAAAGTTTCCACAACTTCAGGCTTTTGGGACCACAACAATCACAAAAACAGTCAGCAAAATCCTGGAGGGACTGAAATACACTGAGATTATGTACGAGGAGGATCTGAAAAGTTCATAGTGGTCAAATTTGACCAAATGTGGTTTATTTTTCAACCGCATGAATCCAAGCGCTGCAACACCAATAAAAGAAGTGTGTGGACAGAAGGGGAGATGTTGAAAAATAAACCACATGGTCAAATTTGACCACTATGAATTTTTCAGCCAATGAACGTTTCAGCCCCCCCCCTTGTGTACATGCTTCATGCATTGAATTTGTTTACTTACTCTGGGTTGTTAACACTACACACCCTTTGCACTAAAGAAAGCACTTGTCAGCACTTTGTGAAATCATAAGTTTGTAGAGGGAAGGATGCAGGCGAGGCAACCAGCTGATCAACACACTCTTTATTCTCCCTCTAACAGAGCAGGATCACAAAAGAAGCTCTCAGGCCACTATGCATCTCTCTTTTATACCTTTAATTACATGCATGGTGGCCCGAGTCTCCGACCTCACATTAAGTTTAGAACAAAGCCTGTGCGGCGCATTAACATGATATTACACAGGTGCCGCACTTCACTCCTCTCCTGGCGGCCCGGCATCTGCTCCTCTCCCCGGGGGGTGCCTAGCCTTTACTGTTCCGTCGTGATAATTTATGTATTAACAAAGTTAGAGTATTCCTGGTGCAATTTTCAGCATTAGGTCTCAAAGATTTTTTTTTTCTTTTTCTGGCAAGTACGTAAAATAGCTATTAGGGTGAACAATCTGAACCTGTTTTTTAATAGGTTTGACCAACCGTCCCCCCCCCCCCCGCCTGCACAACAACCACTGCTGCCTCTACAGTCATCGAGATCTGCTGTCCACACCCCACCCCACCAACACCCCCCCCCCACTCCAAGCAAGCCCCCCAACCTGACCCTCACTAAGACCCAGGTGAGGACGGAGCTGAGGAAGATCAAGGTGAGGAAGGCCGCGGGACCGGACAGCATCACCACGAAGCTCCTCAAGTCCTGCAGACCAGCTGTGTGGGATTGTGGAGCACATCTTCAACATGAGCCTAAAGCTGTGGAGGGTACCACAGTTGTGGAAAACATCTTGTGTGGTACCTGTACCAAAGACTTCCCACCCCAGAGACCTGAACAGCTACAGACCAGCGGCCCTGACGTCTCACCTGATGAAGACCCTGGAGAGACTGCTCCTTGCTCACCTCCACCCCCCTGGTGGGACCAACGATGGATCCACTCCAGTTCGCCTACCAGCATGGCATCGGGGTGGAGGATGCAGTGATCTTCCTTCTTCACCGTTCCTTGTCCCACCTGGAGAAGCCTGGGAACGTGGTGAGGATCATGTTCTTTGACTTCTCCAGTGCTTTCAACACCATCCAACCGATGATCCTGAGGGACAAGCTGCTGTGTGCAGGGGTGGACCAGCACCTGTCATCATGGATCCTGGACTACCTCACAAACTGACCACAGTTTGTGAGAACCCGGGATTGTGTGTCCGACACGATCATCGGCAGCATGGGGGCCCCCCAGGGAACGGTTTTCGTTCCCTTCCTGTTCACCCTTTAAACTGTGGACTTCTTACACAACACAACACACTGCCATCTGCAGAAGTTCTCTGATGACTCTGCGATCGTTGGCCTCATCTCCAACGCATATGAAGCTGAGTACAAAGGACATATCCAGGACTTCGTGGACTGGTGCCATCGGAACTGCCTCCAGATCAACACGAGGAAAACTAAGGAGCTGGTGGTGGACTGCCACAGGCAAGGACAACCCCTCACAGCACCAGTAAACATACAGGGAACAGACATTGAGATGGTGACATCCTACAAGTACCTGGGTGTTCATTTGAACAATAAACTAGACTGGTCACGCAATACCGACGCACTCTACAAGAAGGGACAGCGCAGGCTGTTCCTACTGAGGAGGCTCAGGTCTTTTGGTGTACAAGGGGTGCTCCTGAAGACTTTCTACGATTTGATGGCGGCATCAGCCATCACTTTTGGAGTGGTCTGCTGGGGCAGTGGCATCACAGCAGCCAATAGGAAGAGACTGAACAAACTGATCAAGAAGGCTAGCTCTGTCCTGGGGCAGCGCCTTGACCCAGTGGAGGAGATAGGAGAGAGAAGGATGGTGGCTAAGCTGTCATCTCTGCTGGAGTCCGAGTCCCACCCTATGCAGGACATACTGAACACACTGAGGAGCTCATTTAGCAGTAGACTACATCATCCTAGGTGCGCGGCCGAGAGGTTTTGCAGATCCTTCCTACCTACAGCTGTCAGACTTTATAACCTAAACAGGGCTGCTCGCAGAGATAGCAAAAAACCGTGACGACCTAATAGTACTGAATGCAAAAGACGCAACAGACTTACGCAAAATGGTCCCCTCCAGTATACAACTAGGACAATATCAGTCGCTACGGAAGGTGACAATATGTATGGGTACATATTCATACTATGCGGGGTATGACGGTAGACGGTTATGCTGTTTATTCCATCTAGCTACAATGCTCCACACTGTGTGTGTATATATATATATATATATATACAGTATATATTTATGTGTACATATGTATATCCACTGCTCTTATTCTCTTATCTTCTAAATTATTGCCCTGAGTGTTGCTGTCCCTGTGCTGTTGCAATCCTGGAATTTCCCCATTGTGGGACTAATCAAGGCTTATCTTATCTTATCTTATTAAAATGGTAATTTTCCTGATTGAATCGGGATTGGATCCAATTGAATTGATTCAGAACCCCAAGAACTGGAATCAGATTGATTCTGGATATTAGTGATAAATCCCAGCCCTAAACACTACAGCAGTGACAATGTGGAGAGTTTGACAGTGGTAGGCTACCTCTCAATCTCACAAGTACTAGTGTGCATCTTATGTAAACGGCTGTATCAAAATGAAGCAAAGTTATCCATCTTTCAGTGATAAAAGAAAGAAGAAAAAAGAGCAAGAGGAGAAAAGAAAAGAAAGCAAGATAGTGGTAAGTAGCACAAATAAGCGTAGTTAATTTAGCTCAGAGCAGCTTAGTGTGTGCTGTCTCTGCTGGTCCTGACATGACTGTGTTGAGTACCTGGGTACTGTGGTAAGGACACCCGTAGCCTACTTGTCTTGCTTGCTCAGCTAGCAAGCTGAACATAAAAACAGCTAACTTGGACAATACTTGGACAATACAAAAAAGATACTAATGAGCACTTTTGAAATTAAAAAAGAAAATGTTTACAGTGCACGTTGTTTGTTGGCATCAGATTATTTATTATATAAGGGTGGTGAACACTGGTTGGAGGGGCCCCCTGTGAATTTTTGCATAGGACCCCAAGAGATTCTAGAATCACCTCCGCTTCTGAGAATATCTGGTCCTCTTCTCGTTAAAAACGTTTGGAAACAGTCGGGTTAGGAGCTCCTGCCCAGCAGCACCTTCACAGAAACATCAGAGAAAATGAGGCACCACATGATCTAGACTAGGAGGAGCAGAATTAACAAGCATTCACTGTGGAACAAGGTGGAGCTGATGTGGCAGTCTTGTCTGCTGCGGAGAAAAAAAAGTGCACCTAACAGAGCACATGGGCTGCAGTGAAGCATGCAGACTGAGAATAGTCTGTGGGACTTCCTGTTGAGATTTCCATAATAAAATCTGGCTGAGCAAAAAGGGCTCATAAAACTAATTTCCTTGGAGGGAAGGGGAATCTGCAGCCAGACATGATGCCCGGAGGGGCGACCCACTCTCACTGCCTGGAAAAACACCAAACCACCATGAGCCGTCATATTTTGTAATGAACTTCCTGTCCATTACAAAATAAAAGGTCAGGCTATGGAATAGTTTTAAAAAGGTTAGAGAGGGTTGTATTTCTGACCTCACCAACACCAGAGTGTACCAACTGACACTTTAAGGGGTAGAGAGCGAGTCAAGACAAAGACAGTCAAAAACCGGGAACACTTTGGCAACATTCAGACCGCAGTTCTTAATGCTCGTTTTTCTTGTTTAGGTTAGATTTTTTTGTGTGGTTGCTCAGATTATTGTTTAACTGAGACATACTGTATATCAGTGACTTGTATGCACAGAACAACAATGAGACGACACACGTATCCGCAGCATGTTGTGTATATGGAAGTAGTACACCAGAAGGTTCTGGCTGAAGACCCTTGGAGAAGTGGACCTCCACTATATGACCTCAATGTCCTCGTACATCAAAGTGCCAGTGGTGAACTGCTCTCGGCAAATTTTTTTTTTTTTTTAAATGCACATTAAATGTCACAAGTTTACCACAAAAAGTGGAAAGTTAAGATGAAAACTCTGCAAATTTACAAAAAAAAATCTAATCAAATGTACACAAAAATGTAACTTATAAGGAAAAAGTTTCAAATTTTGTAGGAAAAAGATGCAAAACTGTAAAGTTACCAAGAAAAAGTGATTAATTTACAATAAAAATCTTATAGGTGTGTGAGAAAAAAGTCAAACACAAATGAAGAAAAAAATTGAGAAATTTTACAGTAAAAGCCAAATTTATGAGAAAAAGCTTAATAATTTATGAAGAGTCTAATATTTATATGAAAAAGTCACAAATTTATCAGACTCACTAGAGTGACGTAAAATCTGGATGAACTGTGATACAACTGTTCAGACAGAGGGCTCACTGTAAAACATCTGATCTGTATCTGATTTAGAACCACATATGAATGTGGACCAGGTCTGATTTGAAAAAGTCAGATTTCATGTCATTCAGTGCTGTTCAGATGGTAATAAAAAATGATATGGACAGAAAAAAAAAATGGATTTGGACTTTTCCCTTTAGTCTGAACATAGCCTGTGTACAGTATATACCTTGGTCTTAAATTGGTCTCAGACCTTTAAAGTCTTAGTTTTGTCCTGGTCTCAGTACTCTCTGGTCTTGGTTTTGTCTTCATGTGGTCTTGATGACAATTTCAAACTAATCCACTTGTCAACAAAAGCAGGTATTAAGTTATGCACATTAGATTAGAATTCAGTTTTAAAACATTTCTCTTTTCAGCCCACAATGCTATAACCTTCATCTCATAATTTACTTTTTTTTAACATTTTTCTTAAATTTGAACCTTCTCATAAATAGTTTTTCCAATAAGTGTGCAGCTTTTTATGATAAATTTGTCTCTTTTTGCCTCTTTTTCCCAGTTTTTGTCAAAGCCACCGGAAGCCAGTGGTTAAAGGCAGGAGAGCTCCATTTGTCTCCAAAACCACAGGTTGAGAACTCTTATACACTCTGGTCTTTGGTTTCCAGAGCTTCACCACTGTATTTAGTGGTGGAGTCACTCGGTGAGGTCAGACCACCAACCAGAGACTTCCCCACATCAACACTCACAGCTGTCAGCCTCCATCGGAGACAGCATCTCAGAGGATAAAGGTCTGATTCCCGAGCTGCTCTCAGGTTTCTGTTGCTTTAATAAAATAAAATGTAATGTCTGGAGGCAGGGGAAGGAGAAACTCTCCCCTGCCCACTAACCCATCACAGCGGCACTAAGCATAAACACATGGAGATCAGCTACTGATGGACTGTGTTAACGCTGGCACACACACACTGGACTGATTATCAAACCAGATGGAAATCCGACTCCCGTTTGTTCTCCACATAAACAAACATGGCCGCCGTAGATTTCTGACTAAACAAACAGAGCGAGGTCTCAGTAATTCAGCCGCTGGGGTTGAGCTGCTGCCGGGAAATTTTCCAGAAACATCCAGCAGAGAGTAAAAAAAACAAACAAAAAAATCTAACATCAATCAGGAGCCACACCAAGCAGAGCTTCATTCTGATGAATGAAGGGACCTTTCTCTCTTTTAAACATAGCCACTTCTAAATACACTGGCAACCATGAAGACCCTGAGAAAAAAAATCCAGGAGAGTTGTATAACAGGATGGAAGGAGAACAAAAGGAGAAGGTGTATATGAGTGAAAACAGACACATTCAATACAAGTGAAAGAAAAACCAAAGAACAACATCTCTTGAGTTTAATACTAGTAATAGCCAGATGTAAAAGATATTTCAGTCTATAGAAACCTACTCTTTGGTTGGTGTATTATAATTTCTCGTATGCCCAGTCATAACTTTTGTTATTATCAACTTTGCTTAACAATGATGGCTTCATGCAAACAAATCACAAACAATCTGAAGACATCTGAGATCCAAGACAGGTCTTGAGAAGAACTTAGCTTTTCACAAATAAACCGTGTGAGTTTCTTTGTGGCACTGTGTCTTCCCCTCAACTGGATTACAACTGAACAACAAACAAAGCACAGAGATCAGAAAAATATCAAAGGGAGCACATTTTTTGATGACAGAATTAGTGGCAGGTGGAGAACATTAGACGGAGGAAGTCAGGAATGGCAGAGAAGCATGTGAGGGTAGTGCAGGACATGCATGAGGACAGTGGTGAGGTGTTCTGTAGGAGTGACAGCTGGATTCAAGGTGGGGGTGGGATTACATCAGGGATCAATTCTGAGTCCCTTCTTTTTTGATGTGGTGATGAAAAATTTATGTTCACTTGAGCAGCCAATGGGGATGCAGCATGGAATGATAAGCTGATCTACATGAAATTGATGCCATAGACAAAACTCAACCCAGACATATCAAATGGAACCAAAGGCACGTGAACAAAAATGCACAAAGGAAGTGGATCTGAACAGATGTGTCTACCAGTTGTTAGCATGATCACACCTGGAAGGGCAGAGTATGAAGTATGTACAGTGGATATAAAAAGTCTACACACCCCTGTTCAAATGCCAGATTTTTGTGATGTAAAAAAATTAAACCAAGATAAATCATTTCAAAACCTTTTCCACCATTAATGTGACCTATAACCTGTACAACCCAACTGAAAAGAAAACTGAAATATTTTAAGAGGAAAAACAAAAAATTTACAATAACCTGGTTGTATAAATATGCACGCCCTGTTATAACTGGGGATGTGGCTGTGTTCAGAATTAACCAATCACATTCAAACTCATGTTAAATGGGAGTCAGCACACACCTGCCACCATTTAAAATGCCTCTGATTAACCCCAAATAAAGTTCAGCTGTTCTAGTAGGCTTTTCCTGACATTTTTGTAGTCACATCTTACAGCACAAGCCACGGTCTGCAGAGAGCTTCTAAAGCATCAGAGGGATCTCGGTGTTCAAAGGTATCAGTCAGGAGAAGGGTACAAAAGAATTTTCAAGGCATTAACAATACCATGGAACACAGTGAAGACAGTCATCATCAAGTGGAGAAAATATTGTACAACAGTGACATTACCAAGAACTGGATGTCCCTCCAAAATTGATGAAAAGATGAGAAGAAAACTGGTCAGGGGGGCTGCCAAGAGGCTGACAGCAACACTGAAGGAGCTGCATGAATTTCTGGCAAGTACTGGCTGTTTAGTACATATGACAACAATCTCCTGTCTTCTTCATATGTCTGGGCTATGGGGTAGGGTGGCAAGACAGAAGCCTTATCTTACGAAGAAAAACATCCAAGCCCGGCTGCATTTTGCAAAAATGCATTTGAAATCTCCCAAATGCATGTGGGAAAATATGTGATGGTCTGATGAAACCCAGGTTGAACTTTTTGGCCATAATTTCAAAAGGTATATTTAGCGCAAACACAACACTGCTCATCACCAAAAGAACACCATACCTACAGTGAAGCATGGTGGTGGCAGTATCATGCTTTGGGGCTGTTTTTCTTCAGTTGGAACTGGAGCCTTAGTCAAGGTGGAGGGAATTATGAACAGTTCCAAACACCAGTCAGTGTTGGCACAAAATCTTCAGGCTTCTGCTAGAAAACTGAAGATGAAGAGGAACTTCATCTTTCAGCACGACAGTAACCCAAAGCACACATCCAAATCAACAAAAGAATGGCTTCACCAGAAGAAGATTAAGGTTTTGGAATGACCAAGCCAGAGTCCAGACCTGAATCCAATGGAATGTCTGTGGGGTGATCTGAAGAGGACTGTACATGTCATGAGCCGAGCCGGTTTGGCTTTCCCCGGCTCGGTCTCGATCTCGTTGGGGGTTTTGGTTTACTGGTTATGTGCATTTTTGGTGTATTTGTACAATAACTTCCATATCCTTGCCACTGCCTGACCGGCAGCTGTTTGTCTAAGAGCTGACCTACTTTCTCCCACGTTGCTGACAGCCTGTCGTTTCGGCCACGCCCCCTCACTCTCCCTTGACTCCATCAGCTGTCCTCTATCCCGGTAATTATCTTCCCCGCATCTTTCCCAGGTGTTCTGTATTTGTCACGCCAGCAGCACCTGTACAAAAGCAGCTCTTTGCTGAACAGACACCGCTGGATCATTGTACACATTGGATGTTCGTTTTCCCTGTCCACCGTCACGTCAGGAAGGACTGTATCTGTGTTTGCTCGCTGTCGTCGCTGTGACTACTCGGCCTGCCTCCGCACTGTGGGTACCTGTCTGTGCGCTGTCCACTGCTGTATTCCTCCAGTGTGTGTGTTGGGCGGCCGTGAAAACTCTACGCGTACTCGAGCTGTTGTATGTTTGTTTGTATTGTGTCAATAAATGTGTGTGTGGTGTAACCCAGCGTTTAAATCCTCGTCCTTTCTCCCCTCGCCGTGCGCCATGAAGAGGCGCATAGGGAGCTTATGACAGAATGATCCGGCCTAATTAAGGGATTTAGCTGGTTACACCCACACACCCATCTTTCATTTTTGGTGAACTGTTTTTTCACCCGCCGGTTTGGAGGATTCGTCATGCCTCAAGGTGGCGAAACAGCATGGAGGAGACAGTGCAGCCGGGAGGACCGCCAAGCCATCGTGGCGATCGAGGGTTTGGCAGCCTGCGCACGCAGCTGTACCTCCCGGAGGGATGAGATGTACTGCTGGGGCGGAATAACTAACTTGGTGGAGCGGAGACCTTACCTGCATCTTCATCCCCGGGTGATTGCTCTCTCACTCCCTCCGCTGCCGCCTCTGCCTCCACCTGTTTCCTCACCGTGTGTTGCGAGGCCGGCGCCCGCATGCAGAAGAATTCAGCGAGAGAGGCCCAGTCTCGTATCCTGCGTGTCGGCTCCTGTCCCACCGGCTTCGTTTCTTCCACGGCTCCTTGACCCAGCGTTGGACTGCCGGAGGAACTCCTCCGCTCCTCTGCCTGTCTCCCAGTCTGCGGGGACGGCCACCTCTGGAATTCCCAAGGGACCCTGGAGCGCCACAGAGAGGAAGTAGGAGCCTGGGTGTACTGCAGCCAAGACCACTGCTCCCGGGATTAACAGGCAAGTGTGTTTTCATCTGATTAATTCCTTTGATAAATCATCTTGCCTGATGCCCGGGAGTGAGGCCCAGTTTATGCAGTCTGCTGGGTCCTCACCTACCGCTGCAGTAGAAATTAACCCCCCTGCTCTCTCCATTTCTCCTTCCATCTCTATTGAGCATCCATCAGCCCTGGAGCTCGATCTTCAGAGGAGGGAGGGGGCCGCAGCGCTGAAGAACCCTACTCCAGGCCCGCAGAGTCGCCTTGGTCAGAGAAGGAGCGCTGGGACCAACCTGAAGCCTGCACCGACAGAGGAGCATCCCCTGGCTTCAGCCTCCCAGGGTCCAGCGCGATGTGGGACTCTACCTCCAGAATCCTCGCCAGAGGAGCCACCGGTGTTGGAGAACTCTCTGGAGGACAACAGGACTGCAACATCCATCACACCTGCTGTGGAGGCTGCCACAGCAGAGTCATCGCCCAAACCATCGCCCTCAGCAGGATCAACGGAGTCCTGGACTGCGGTGGAGCTCGAATTCAGGCAAGTGATTTCTTTCATCTTTCTTTACTCCGCTTTAGAGAAATCATGCCTGGCTCTTGGTGAGGAGAGTCAGGTGAAGCCATCAGCTGTACCTGAGCTCACCTCGCTGGGCTCCACTGCTGCTGGCGACCCTGACCTCCTTTCTTTGTGCCCGCTGTCCAAGCCTTCTTTCAGGGTCGCTGAAGATGGTCAAACACCGCCGGAGGGCTCCACAATGCCCCCATCACCTGTTGTTCCGCTGGTGGGCTGCTTCCTGGGGATGGTGCTCGCCTTGGTCAATCAGTTTCCCGAGGATGCAGCATTGGCCCGATCGGGGTCTACCGCGGGTGCTGCAGAGCCTCATCTGGAAGCCACCGTGGGTGCTGCAGAGCTTGCCCGGTTGGGGGCCACCGTGGAGGCAGCTAAGCTCCCGCTGGAGTCCATCATGGGTGCAGCGGAGCCAGCTCAGCCAGGGGCCACCACGGGGGCCACCGTGGACCACCCGAAGGACGCCATGGAGGTTCCCTCTCTCTCGGGTCAGGTGGCCCACGTTTCCTGGCAGGCCGCTGGACGCCGTCCACCGGACCTTCTGCTGGGCGGTCTCCTGAGCCAACGCCCATGGACTTGGGGGGGTTAATTGTGGACCCTGGGCTGGGTATTGTGTTCCCTCCTTCCTGTTCCCCCTACCTCCCACCCAAGTTTGTGTTGTTTGTTGTTGTTGCTCCTGTTGGTGGCGGGGGGGGGTTGATGTTAACTGGGGTGTCTGGGAAAAGGGGGGCTCTGTCATGAGCCGAGCCGGTTTGGCTTTCCCCGGCTCAGTCTTGATCTCGTTGGGGGTTTTGGTTTACTGGTTATGTGCATTTTTGGAGGAGATGTCCTCACAATCTGACAGATTTGGAGTGTTTTTGCAAAGAAGAATGGGCAAATATTGCCACATCAAGATGTGCCACGCTGATAGACTCCTACCCAAAAAGACTGAGTACTGTAACAAAAGCCAAAGGTGCTGCAACGAAGTATTAGTTTCAGATTGTGCATATTTATGCAACCAGGTTATTGTTTTTTTATTTTTTATTTTTCCCCTTAAAAGATTGCATGCTGAGACCGCATTAATAGGCTGTCAACAGCAGTAAATGTACAAAGCAGGCTGCTTTGATTTAAACAAATATAAATGCTACAGCTCCTCATTGAGGAGTATTTACAGTAACACATTTCAAACTATAAGGCAAATTTACATAAGAAACGGCAAATTTACGACAGAAAAACACTAATTTAGAAAAAACCCGAGTACAACTAAAAAGTTATAAATTTTTAAATAAAATGATGCAAATTTATCAGTAGAAGCTTGCACATTTAATATCAAAATAAAATATAGATTTGCAAAAAAAGGCTAATTTAAACCAGAAACGTAGCATATTTATCAGTAAAACTATTTTTTACTTTGATCATATTCTTCTAATATTTTAAAAATATTTTTCTTCATCATCATATTTCTTTTTCTTCTTGGCTTTTTTGTTAATTACCATCTGGAAATTTCTCTTTGCTCTTTGTTGTTGTTTTTCAAGCCTATTCCTTTTTTTATATTGTGCACACCACTGAAGAGAAAGAAACGGCATTTCAGTTCTCCTGTATGTTCTGTATGTATAGTAGTATTGACCAATAATATCTTTGAATCTTGAATCTTTAATTTTGATGGAGAGAGTTTTAAAAATTAGGTCATGACATAATTGTATCAGTAATTTTAATTCTAATATGATAAAACCCTGAGTAGCTTTTATTTTCATTTGCATTTTCAGTTTAAATTGTGAAACTTTTGAGTTTGAAGAAAATAACCCCCCCCCCCCCCCCCCCCCCCCGCACACACACACACACAAAAAAAAGTTTACATGTAAGTTAGGGAAGTAAGGAGAAAAAAAAAATTGTGGGCCTCACTACCACCAAAGTTGCCCATCCCTGTTCTAGCCCAATCCGGATCAATCATAATTTATTTTTTAACCATGTGACACTTCTAAAATAAATGTGTTTTTTTTTTTTAAAAATCAAGGTAAAAATTTTACAAATGTAGAATTTAAAAAAAACGTGTCTCTAGTTTATGATATCAGTTGCAAATTTGATAGAAAAATCTCAAACATTTGCGAGAAAAAAAATGGCAAATTTAGCAGAAAAAATGTACTAAATGTACATTCAAAAATTGCAGATTGATGAGAAAAAAAATCAGAAATTTAGTGGAAAAACACCATTTGAAGAACAAAATAAACACATTTTAAAAGGAAACTTGCAAATTGAAAGGGAAAAAATGTTCATTTTTGTATTTGACAGAAAAAAATGCAAAAAAAAACCCTTTCAGTCACTAATGTAGGCTGTATTTATTTAGTTATTTATGTCCATCTAACCCAGCTATTACAGCTTCATATTAAGACTCAAATCTGTTTTGTGGCTCCATGCTGGTTCTTTCCATCACAGAGGTTGCTGACCTCTGACCAAGACACTTGAACTCCTCCCACTGAGGCAGCAAATAAACCACCCAGATTGAGTAATTAATTTTTTTTCTCATCTGAAAATGACAGTCTTGCACTTGAACATGTTGACTATATCAAGTTTAAAGTTTGTCAGGAAGAACCTCACTCCATTCTGCCATTGCTTAAAAAGGAGGATTTAAGGTATTATTGTCAGTTTTAAATGACACTTTAACATTTTACCATCGGTTCTGAAGATTTTAACAGTTCCCAGCTCCATCGCTGACCTCTCTGTCTGTTTCAGGACTCTCAGGCCAGAGAAAAAAAATCCTCTCACAGTTTGAGTCCATTTGAGTTGGTGTCATTTTGTTTCTGTTGTTTTTGCCCCTAAACGGTGGAATGGAGAAACACCCACAACCTGCACAGCTGAAATCACAAATTTAAAACTTGCTGATCTTGTAAGCTTTAAGACATTTTAGTTCATTTTTTTTTGCTCAAAACCAGCTCTGTATAAGAAAAAAGTTAAAGTTTTTGTTGAAAAGAAGAAAAAAAAAAAAATATATATATATATAAGAAAAAAGAAGGACATTTAGAGGGAAAACTGTTGCACATTCACACAAAAAATGTACACTACCGTTCAAAAGTTTGGGGTCACTTAGAAATTTCCTTATTTTTGAAAGAAAAGCACTTTTTTTCAATGAAGATAACTTTAAACTAATCAGAAATACACTCTATACATTGCTAATGTGGTAAATGACTATTCTAGCTGCAAATGTCTGGTTTTTGGTGCAATATCTACATAGGTGTATAGAGGCCCATTTCCAGCAACTATCACTCCAGTGTTCTAATGGTACAGTGTGTTTGCTCATTGCATCAGAAGGCTAATGGATGATTAGAAAACCCTTGTGCAATCATGTTAGGTCTGCAATGCTGTAATTGCTGCAAATGGAGGATTCTTTGATGAAAGCAAAGTTTGAAGGAAAAAATTATTATTTCAAATACAAATCATTATTTCTAACCTTGTCAATGTCTTGACGATATTTTCT
This sequence comes from Pholidichthys leucotaenia, assembly GCA_020510985.1. Classification (NCBI taxonomy): domain Eukaryota; kingdom Metazoa; phylum Chordata; class Actinopteri; order Cichliformes; family Pholidichthyidae; genus Pholidichthys; species Pholidichthys leucotaenia. Next base: position 324,299,816 of record CM035840.1, on the reverse strand, counting down.
ATTCATTTTACAACTCATGGTGGTAAATAAGTGTGACTTTTTATGGAAAACACAAAATAATTGTCTGGGTGACCCCAAACTTTTGAACGGTAGTGTATGTGCACTTGCAAAGAAAAGAAATGCACATTTTCTAGAAAAAGAAGTCATATATTTACAAGTAAAAAGTTGAAAATTTACTTGAAAAATGTAATGGTAAAATCTCCCAAATTTGTTTATGAAAAACGCTCCAAATTTACATGACAAAGTTGCAAATTTATGTGAGAAAAGTCACAAACCTACATTTAAAAAAAAATGCCAATTTCAGAGAAAAATTACAAAATTTTACCAAAAAATTTTCTTCTGATTTTATCTAAAATTTCAGATAAATTTATCTAATTTATCTGAAAAAAATTACACACTTAAGGCTAAAAAATCAAATTTTTTGTAAAACAAGTTGTGAGTTTACATGAAAACACTACAAAATTATATGAAAGAGATTGCACTTGTGCAGGAAAACGTGAAGGAAAAACATCACAAATTTGGGGGAAGCAGATGCAACTTGACAATAAAAAAGTCACAAATTTAATTAGATTTTTTTTTTAATTCAGAACAAATATTGTAAGTTTACATGAAAATTTTGCAGATTTATGTGAGAAAAGTCATAAAACTACATTAGAAATATTGGCCAATTTAAAGGGAAAATGTCTGAATTTTACAAGAAAAATTCTTTTGCAAATTTATCTAATAAATGTTGCAAATTTAATGGTAAAAAATATATATGGAATGTATTTAAAGCATATTGCAATTTTACATGAAAATACCTCAAAATTACAAAAAAGAAAATTCAAATTTGCAGGGAAAAAACCTGGCATTTGTGGTAGGAAAAAGGTAATACATTTTATAAAACAAGATGCAACTTCACATAAACATCATAAATTTAACTAAAAAAAAAAAAATATTAAAAAGCCTCTAACGACAGACACTTTGTGATCAAAACTTGGCTGTTTCACGTCCAGTTTAAAGCTCAGATCTGTTTAACATCACCACACAGTTTTGTCAGGGCACAAAACTGTTTGCCAATCCCTGACCAGACGCAACATCTAAAAACGCAGACGTTGTCTCAGCACCGGAGAAGACAGAGGTTACTTTGATGACTGGAAGGCAGAAGGGAGCATTTGGTGAGGGGAAGGGGGTTGTCATGAGTTACGAGTGCAGTTATGAGTCTTCCTTCTGCTGCCCTCTGACCTCCAGATCCTCCTCCACGGAAACCCACAGATCCAAAGCCAGGGAGACAAAGACAGGACTGTGTGTGACTCTGAACGCTCCCACTGATGTAAATCCAATTAAACCGTCACAGATAAGGCCAAAGTGTTTCCACACCCCGAACCCACCCCTACTATGTATGACTGGGAGAGTGTGTGTTGCATAATTCATGTTTGTGTTTGTATGATTTGGGTGACAAGGGCAACGGGGTCCTCCTGCAGCTTTGCTTCCTACAAAAAGTCCACAGAAAGTCTCACTTCCTCTTCCGCCCCCCCCCCCCCCACTCCCACGCCGCTGAAAGAGTCCGTTTGTGGGAAATGTTCAGACTGAGCTGTGAGCAACACAAACACAAACACTAAGAATGCGAGGGCAAACATGCAGAGTGGGGCGGATTTAAACCACAGGAGGAGAAGAGATGGTTAAAGTGGGTAGAAATTTTGCTTAAGTAAAAGTAGCATTTATCTTATGATATTAATTCCTTAAATAATATGAAATGAGAGTGCAATATTAGTGCAACAGTAAGACGAGTTCATCTGGACAGGTTATAGTGCTGTAAAAAAAGTGTTTGTCCCCTCCTTGACTTCTTATATTTTTGCATATTTGTCACACTTAAATGTTTCAGATCAAACAAATTTTAATATTAGACAAAGACAACCTGAGTAAATACAAAATGCAGTTTTTAAATGATGATTTCATTTGGTAAGGGAAAAAACTATCCAAACCTACCTGGCCCTATGTGAAAAAGTAATAACCTCCCTTGTTACATCATGAATTAACTGTGATTAACCACATTTTTTCCACTTTCACTAGCCACACACGGGCCTGATTACTGCCAGACCTACTGAATCAAGAAATAACTTAAATGGAAGTCTGACAAAGTGAAATACATGTAGGTTAAAAGATCCCAAAAAACAGCACATCATGCCACAATCTAAAAGAAATCCAAGAACAGGTGAGAAACAAAAACCAAGAACAATGTCTAAAGAACTGCAGGCCTCACTTGACACAGTTTAGACACTGGTCAATGACTGAACAATAAGAAAGAGACTGGGCAAAAATGGCACCCATTGGAGAGTTTCAAGGCGAAAATGACTGCTGACCAAAAAGAACATAAAGACCCTTCTCATATTTGCCAAAAAACATCTTCTCAAGACTTTTGGGAAAATATTCTGTAGACTTACGACACAAAAGCTGAACTTTTTAGAAGGCGTGCATCCCCTTACGTCTGGTATAAAACTAACACAACATTTCAGAAAAAGAACATCATACCAACAGTCAAACATGGTGGTGGTAGTGTGATGGTCATAGGGCTGCTTTGCTGCTTCAGGATCTGGATGACTTGCCGAAATTGATGGAGCCATGAATTCTGCTGTCTAATGGGAAAATCCTAAAGGAGAATGTCTGGCCATCAGTTCATGACCTCAAGATCAAGTCTTCTAATGTGGCTGAATTAAAGCAATTCTGCAAAGAGGGGTGGGCCAAAATTCCTCAACAGCGATGGAAAAGACTCATTGCCAGTTATCGCAAATGACTGGTTGCAGTTGTTGCAGTTACACAGGGCCAGGTAGGTTTTTAATAGCCTTTTTCTCTTAATAAATGAAATCATCCAAAACTGCTTTTTGTGCTTACATGGATTATCCTTGTCTGATATTAAAAGTTGTTTGATGACCTGAAAAATTTAAGTGTGACAAACATGCAAAAATATAAGAAATCAGGAAGGGAGCAAATACCTTTTCACAGCACTATAGATCAGTCTCCCCTGCACGTTTGCCTTTTCTCTTTCTGGGATGTGTCCCTGCAAATAACAAACTAAAGTAAACAGAACAAAATTAAATTCAGATGAGAGAAAATCTGGAGAAAAGAAAAGCAGAAGTGAATGACAGAATTATAAATAAATCATCCAGAGGTTGCAGTTAAATGCTGAGGCAGCCAGTTCCTTAGAAAATTAGTCAAGGGTCCGTTGCTCTGATAACAAATTTGTGACAACAATTTTGAAACATTTAGCCATGCCCTTGATTGCGACTCAACTGCATGCTTTGGATGGATCTCTTAAAATAAAATCTTTCCTGTCTCAAGCATCATTGCATCTACTTTTACGTTGCATCTGTCAAAACCAAGCAGAAATCGGGGCATGAAAAACAGGAGCTTTAGACGGCATTCATTTTGATTAAAACCTTGTGACAATCCTCAGGTCACATGTCCAGGATGAATACAAGTTAAAATCAACCAATGCGTTACAACCAAACTACTTAAAACTTGGTTAAATTTTAATTAGGCTGAACTTTATATTGCAATTTTAAAAAAAGGAAGCATTTTAAATCTCTTTACATGAACTCTGCAGGGGCATTCTATCACAAATCACAGAAATTCCCAGGTGATAATCTCAGATTGACTGGAATGACTGCCATGGTGATGGACAGGCTGACAGACGAGGTCAGGCAAGAGCCTCCATGGATTATGATGTTTACTAATGACATTGTCATCTGTAGTGAGAGTAGGGAGCAGGTGGAAGACAACCCGGAGAGGAGGCGATTTGTACATGACACTGACCAGTCTTTGATCTTCTCTCTGAACCACTAAATCCTCTTTATTTAATGTAGCCTGTTCCTGTGAAGCACAGCTACGTCAACAAACTCTAACACTGCACTCCCATTCAAAACACACTGAACACATAAACACTGTGCTGCTGAACATGCGAGTCCCCCATGTGAAAAACAAGCCTCCGCCCTCCTAAATCGTCTTCCCTCTTCCCTCACCTTCTTCTTCCCTCATGCTCACAGCTGCATCTCACTCAAGAATGTGCTTATGCAAAGAGGTTCGGCATTCAGCCGCACGTTTCCTCGGACGCTCGCTCCAATCCCAAACCAAACAGGAATCCAGATTCAGTTCAAAAGAAATGTAGATTCAGGCACGCTCACAGTGATGGAGGAATGAAGTAGTAATGAGCAGAAGCTTGCAGCCAGACAGTTCGAGCACATACTCTACCTGCTGGGTCACGGATCTCACACTGTTCAAAGCAGAGAGATGTCGGTCTCCCTATTCTTATGGTGGTGAGATTTAGAGCCTTCAATTGTTGGTTCAAGCATAGGCGTAAATCAAGGGAGGGCACAGGTTGGGGGGGGGGGCAAAACAAAGAATTGTCCCCCCAATTCATCATAAACCTTTTTATATCATGTTGCATAACAGAATAAAATGCATCTGAAGCACCAATTTTCAATCTGCAATTTTTTCCCCATAAATTTAAAACACTTTCCTTTAATTCTGCAACTTTTTTCTTGTAATTTTGTGACCGTTTTCTCATAAATTTGCAACTTTTTTCTCATAAATGTAAAACTTCTCATAAATCTGCAGCTTTTTTTAAATTGTAAATTTGCAACGTTTTTCTCATAAATTTACAGGTTTTTACTGGTAAATTTGCAGCTTTTTTCTTGTAAATCTGCAACTTTTCTTGTAAATCTGAAACTTTTTTATCATAAATTTGCAACTTTTTTCTAGGAAATTTACAACTTTTTTCATCCATCCATCCATCCATCTATCCATCCATCTTCTACCGCTTTTCCGGAAGTCCGGGTCGCGGAGGCAGCAGTTCAAGCAGAGAAGCCCAGACTTCCCTCTCCCCAGCCACCTGCTCCAGCTCTTCAGAGGGGATACCAAGGCGTTCCCAGACCAGCTGGGAGACATAGTCTCTCCACCGAGTCCTGGGTCTGCCCCGGGGTCTCCTCCCAGTGGGATGTACCTGAAACACCTCAAGTGGGAGGCGTCCAGGAGGCATCCTAATCAGATGCCCATACCACCTCAACTGACTCCTTTCAATGTGGAGGAGCAGCGGTTCTACTCTGAGCCTCTCCCGGATGACTGAGCTCCTCACCCTATCTCTGAGAGTGAGTCCAGCAATCCTACGGAGAAAGCTCATTTCAGCCGCTTGTATCCGCGATCTCGTTCTTTCGGTCATTACCCAAAGCTCGTGACCATAGGTGAGAGTAGGAACGTAGATTGACTGGTAAATCGACAGCTTTGTCTTAGAACTAAGCTCCCTCTTCACCACAACAGACCGGTACAACGTCCGCATCACTGCAGATGCTGCTCCAATCCGTCTGTCGATCTCTCGCTCCATTTTCCCCTCACTCGTGAACAAGACCCCAAGATACTTAAACTTCTCCACTTGGGGCAGGAGCTTGTCCCCAACCCGGAGAGGACAATCCACCTTTTTCCGGCTGAGAACCATGGACTCGGACTTGGAGGTGCTGATTCTCATCCCAGCCGCTTCACACTCAGCGGCAAACCGTCCCAGCAAGAGCTGTAGGTCATTGCTGGATGAAGCCAACAGGACAACATCATCTGCAAACAACAGAGATGAGATCCTGTGGTCACCAAGCATGACACCCTCCATTCCCTGGCTGCGCCTAGAAATCCTGTCCATAAAAATTATGAACAGGATCGGTGACAAAGGGCAGCCCTGGCGGAGTCCAACTCTCACTGGGAATGACTCCGACCGAGTGTTGGCAATACGAACCAAACTCTCACAACGGTCGTACAGAGACCGAATAGCTCGTAACAACAAGCCCGATACCCCATACTCCCGAAGCACCCCCCACAAAAATCCACGAGGGACGCGGTCAAATGCCTTCTCCAAGTCCACAAAACACATGTAAACTGGTTGGGCAAACTCCCACGAACCCTCAAGAATTCTCGAGAGGGTAAAGAGCTGGTCCGATGTGCCACGGCCAGGACGAAAACCACATTGCTCCTCCTGAATCCGAGGTTCGACCAACGGCAGGACTCTCCTCTCCAGTACCTTGGCATAGACCTTCCCAGGGAGGCTGAGGAGTGTGATCCCTCTAAAGTTGGAGCACACCCTCCGGTCCCCTTTTTTGAAGAGAGGAACCACCACCCCGGTTTGCCATGCCAAAGGCACTGCCCCCGACCTCCACGCAATGTTGCAGAGGCGTGTCAACCATGACAACCCAACAACATCCAGGGCCTTGAGGTACTCAGGGCGAATCTCGTCCACCCCCAGGGCCCGGCCACCAAGGAGATTTTTAACCACCTTGGCGACCTCAGCCCCTGTGATAGGCGAGTCATCCCCCTCGTCCCCAAACCCTGCTTCCTCTGTGGAAGGCGTATCAGTGGGATTGAGGAGATCCTCGAAGTATTCCTTCCACCGCCCGACGATATCCCCAGTTGAAGTCAATAGTGTCCCATCCGCACCATACACAGTGTGAACGGGGAGCTGCTTTCCCCTCCTGAGCCGCCGAACAGTTTGCCAGAATCTCTTTGAAGCTGACCGAAAGTCTTGTTCCATGGCCTCACCGAACTCCTCCCATACCCGCGTTTTTGCTTCAGCAACCACCCGAGCTGCACTCCGCTTGGCCTGCCGGTACACCTCAGCTGCTTCGGGAGTCCCACAAGCCAACCAAGCTTGACAGGACTCCTTCTTCAGCTTAATGGCCCCCCTCACCACTGGTGTCCACCACTTGGTTCGGGGGTTGCCACCACGAGATGCACCGACCACCTTGCGGCCGCAGCTCTGGGCCGCCGCTTCAACAACAGAGGTGGAGAACATGGCCCATTCAGACTCCATGTCTCCAGACTCCCTCGGAATGTGGATGAAGTTCTTCCGGAGGTGGGAGTTGAAGACCTCCCGGACAGGGGCCTCAGCCAGACGCTCCCAGCACACCCTCACTATACGTTTGGGTCTACCAGGTCTGAATGGCTTCCTCCCCTGCCATCAGATCCAACTCACCACCAGGTGGTGATCAGTTGACAGCTCTGCACCTCTCTTTACTCGGGTGTCCAAGACATACGGTCGCAGGTCTGATGATACGATAACAAAATCGATCATCGACCTGCGACCTAGGGTGTCCTGGTGCCAGGTGCACATATGGACACCCTTATGCTTGAACATGGTGTTCGTTATGGACAGACTGTGGTTAGCACAGAAGTCCAATAACTGAACACCACTTGGGTTCAGATCGGGCAGGCCATTCCTCCCAATCACCCCCCTCCAGGTTTCACTGTCGTTGCCCACGTGCGCATTGAAGTCCCCCAGTAGGACAATGGAGTCTCCAGGAGGAGTACCCTCCAGCACCCCAGTCACAGACTCCAAAAAGGGTGGGTACTCTGAAACATCATTTGGTGCATAGGCACAAATGATGGTCAGGACCCGTTTCCCAACCCGAAGGCGCAGGGAAGCAACCCTTTCGTCCACCGGGGAAAACTCCAATATAGAGGCAGCAAGGTGGGGCGATACAAGAATACCCACCCCTGCTCGTCGCCTCTCGCCCGGGGCAACTCCAGAAAAGGCCAAGCTCCAGCCCCTCTCCAGGAGACTGGTTCCGGAACCGGAGCTGTGTGTTGAGGTGAGGCCGACTATATCTAGCCGGTATCGCTCAACCTCGTACACCAGCTCAGGCTCCTTCCCCACCAGAGAGGTGACATTCCACGTACCAAAAGCCAGTTTAGAAAGCTTGGGATCAGTCCGCCAAGGTCTCCGCCTTTGACCGCCACCTAATCCACATAGCACCGGACCCCCATGATCCCTCCTGCAGGTGGTGGACCCACTGGAGGGCGGACCCATGTAACTCCTTCGGGCTGAGCCCGGCCGGGTCCCATGGGTGGAAACCCGGCCACCAGACGCTAGCCTTCGAGCCCCTCCCCCAGGCCTGGCTCCAGGGTGGGGCCCCGGTAACCCCATACCGGGCGGGGTACACTGAATCCTTGATATACAATTTATCATGAGAGTCTGTTGGATCGTTCTTAGTCTGGCCCTTCACCCAGGACCAGTTTGTCTTGGGAGACCCTATCAGAGGCAAATTGCCCCCGGACAACATAGCTCCTAGGATCACTGGGGCACGCAAACCCCCCCACCACGATAAGGTGACGATCCATGAGGAGGTACAACTTTTTTCATACATTTAAAACTTTGTTTTAAATTTGCAGTGTTTTTATTGTAAATTTGCAACTTTTTTCAAATCTGCAACTTTATAAATTCACTACGTTTCTGTCATAAAGCTACAACTTTTTTCTTGTAAATTTGTGAATTTTTTTTCTTCTAAATTTGCAACATTCATACAGACGCTTGTTTAACTTTTATTCTGTGTAATTGATTAAATTTTCTTTGTCCGTCTAGATAATGGTTCAAGTTTTTATATTGTTTTTGCTTTTAAATGGGTCAAGCTAGTCAGCTAATGGCTAACTGATGTAAGAGGGTGGGCGGAGTTGAATAGGTGAAAGATGTTTCTTAAAGTGATAGGCTTTAAATCAGAGCATTTCAAGAAAGCCAGGAAAAATACAAAACAAATTTGCTTCAATAATGAAAAAAAATAAAGAAAATGTGAACAAAATATGTCACAAGCACTTCATTAAGACATGTGTGAGCTGTTAATATGTGGAAAAAATGCAGGCAATGACCCCTTTCATGGTTTGGACTATTCTCTATTACAACTATAGGGGCCCCTAAACACAGTCTTGCATCGGGCGCCGACTACAACACCTATAGTGCCCCCCCTCAATCTTTATTCGTTGAGAAAATATTCTGTTTATTGTTCCCCTCAGCAGTGAAATGTGAAATAAAATATCCGCCCATGGGTTCAAGCTTGATCTTACACCTCAAGTTCATGTTTTGATTCTTATTGCTTTAAATATTTTCTATAATGCCATGTTAGTGCCACATGATTTTTTATTGAGTTAGGGGAAACAGCCAGCTATAGCACACTATCACTCAAGAGATTCTGGAGGAAATAAATGATGTAACGTCAAAGTAAACATTTACACATGCCCTTTAAATGAACCTCTGGGCCTGGCACTGGACTCGGAGACTCAGAGGTAAACTGACGCCGAAAGTTCTGCTAAAGCCTTTTCTTCTTGTGGAGGTTACATAAGAGGCGAGGACACCTCCGGAGAGGGACATTCCTCTGTCCCGTGACCACATAACTGGTCCTGTCCAGCAGGACCGAAGTCAGAGTGAAGCGGTGAAGTAATAACCCAGAAAGAAAAGCAGAGCCAGAAACTACAGTACATGTGTCACCTGAGACAGTTTTCCTTTTAAAAGTGTGGACTCACGTGGGTTTGCCGCAGATTTTGCGGTGGTACCACTGTTTGCAGTTGGTGAAATATTTCTTGTTGGTGCCTTTGACCTGCTGCATGGCACACACGTTCGGCCTGAAAGAGATGAAGAGGAGAGGCAGTCAGGAGGGTTTTAAACTCAAAGGGACAAGCATAATTAGACAAACGTGAAAAAGTCAAAGCTACACCCTTGAATTTACTCTCCTGTTCCCTGTGGTTTGTTTTGCTGTTTGTCTATCTTGACTGTTGGTGTCCTGAGTTGGGATGTGCCATTATTTGGAGAAATCTTTTGTATATACAGCCCCAAAAAGGCTGGGATGCCAGTCCTGGATATTCTTTGTTGCATTTTGTGTTTCATGATGTGCCAAAGTGGTGAAATGTCTGATCTGTAGGCAGGCCAGTCCAGCACCTGGACTCTTCTACTATGTACAAAGCCATGCTGATGTGATGGATGTTGTATGTGGACTAGCACTGTCTTGCTGAAATATGCAAGGCCTTCCCTGAAAAAGTCATTATTTGGATAACAGCATTTATTATACCTTTCCAGATCTGCAAGTTGCCAGTTCCATAGGCACTAATGCACCCCCATACTATCAGAGATGCAAGCCTTCTGAACTGTTGCTTGTTTTTAATGCAGCGCTACCTGATGGCCCATGATCTCCTGTGTCTCTTGTGCAAAGAGACATCTCCAGATTCTCAGAACCTTTCGGTGACAATATGTACTGTAAATGACGGAATATTCATGGATGGAAAGTCTTCACAATTTTAGGCTGAGAAACAATATTCCAAAATTACATCACAAAATTTAAACAGTTTTTTTTGCTGAACTTCTGTCCATCCTTATTTCTGAGACACTCTTCCTCTCTAAGGTGCTCATTTTTTAAAAAAATCTCCAGTCATGTTACTGGCCTGTTTTCCATTTAATTTAGTCAGGTGCAAGAAGTTCCAGTCTTTTGTTGCCCCTGTCCCAACTCTTGAGACGTGTTGCTGCCATCAAATTTAAGATGAGCTAATATTTTTCACAAAATTATAAAATGTCTCATTTTTGACATTTGATATATTTTACATGCATGTGTTCAAATATGAATAAGAGTGGTTTATCAGATTTGCAGACCACTGTATTTTACTTTTTTTAGATTTTACAGTGTTCCAAACATTTTGGAATTGGGGCTGTATAACTGATGTAAATACCACTCAGCTGAGCTGTGAGCTTACAGGGCAGGTGTTCCCAGACTTTAAAAGCAGAGCAGTTGATTTTGAAATCTTAAACCTAAACATTCTTTAAATTCTGGCCATGGTTAATATAAATATCCACTACTGTACTATTTATCCTTATTTTTAGAGCTGACCTCCACTGAAAAATTTGAAATGATGATAAATAAAGCTGCATGTCCTACAAAGGTATTATTTTTCCCCACTGGAAGTGTATATTTTCTTTTCATTCATCTCTTCTATGTAAATGACCATTATCTCTCACTCTCTTAGCAGTCAGCTGTTTTTATTGCAACAATCAGAGCACTGAAAGTTGAAAAAAGTTAAACTTTTGGAATGCCACATCAGTCTTTAGTGGTACATCTCTCTAACTAGCCAATGTAAATCAGGCTAAAAGGATACCATAATCAAAACTGAAAGCAAAAACTTGGAGGGATATCTGTTTTCTTTCCAGTTTATTGTGGTATAGTGTAGTAAGTAGAGTGTTTCAGTGAAAAATGCCAACACCAAGCTGTGAGCCACAGGTCAAGCAATTGCTAATATACAGGAAGGAGACCTTTTTTTTTTTCAGATCACTTGTGAGGCACCCTGAAAATTAGGTCGAGAGCATTTCTAGTGAGGAAAAAAAAGGTAAATGGCATTCACTTATATAGCGCTTTTTCTCATCTCTAGATGACCAAAGCACTTTACAGATCCTACTATCCACCCATTCACACACACATTCACACACTGATGGTGACGGAGCTGCCATGCACCGGCGCTCTTTGTAGACATGCAGTCTGCTATTCTCCACTCACTTTCTGTTTGACAGCTGAGTTTTCAGTAAATTCTTCAAAATATGTCATCCTTAGACCGTGAGCCAATAGGTTTACATGGTGCATGTTAGTACACAACATAGTAAAATTCAGATACAGATCTATTTGAGAATCATAAAATCTAATGTCAAAGCTATCACTTTATATTTTGCTTGGAAATCAAATATGAATTTTACATTCCATGCTATAGATTAGCATAAAAAATCATCAAAGCATCAGTGACAAAGGACAACGTGTGCAGGACAAGGAAATGCAGAGACAGAGAGAAACAGATGAGGATGGGCCTGGGACAGCTAGAAATGAGTTTATTTTTTGTTTTTATGATCAAAGATTTAAATTTTTGGACTGCTGTCAGCTCAAAATAAAACACTGTAATCAGAGGCCTATAAGCCGAAAGTCAGTAGAAGCAAGACAGAATACATGAGTGTGAATGAGAGGGAGGCAGGTGCAATGGTGAAGATGGAAGGAGTAGGGGTACTGAAAGTAGATGAGTTTAAATACCTGGGATCAACCATCCAAAGCAATGGAAAATACACAAGAGAGGTTAAGAAGAGAGTACAGGCAGCGTGGAGTGGGTGGAGACGAGTGCCAGGGGTGATTTGTGACAGAATGGTAGCAGCAAGAGTGAAAGGGAACATTTATAAGATGGTAGTGAGACCTGCTATGATGTATGGTTTGGAGACGGTGGCATTGAAAAAAAGACAGGAGATGGAGCTGGAGGTGGCAGAGTTGAAGATGCTAAGATTTTCATTGGGCGTGACAAGGAGGGACAGGATTAGAAATGAGTATATCAGAAGGACAGCTCAGGTTGAGTGGTTTGGAGACAAAGTAAGAGAGGCAAGGCTGAGATGGTTTGGACATGTGCAGAGTAGGGACAGTGGATATACTGGACAAAGGATGTTGAAGATGTAGCTGCCAGGCAGGAGGAAAAGAGGAAGACCACAGAGAAGAGTCATGGATGTAGTGAAGGAAGACATAGAGAGGGTTGGTGTTACAGACGAAGATGCAAGGGAGAGAGTGAGATGGAGGCAGATGATCCACTGTGGAGACCCCTAAAGAGAGCAGCCAAAAGAAGAAGAATCAGAGGTCTATAAGCCATTAAAAATCTGACAAGATATTTCACAGCACATGGAATCATAGGAACTCAAGGAATCGTTTGGCTTTCTCCCACAGTAAATAGGGAATCTCAGCTGTGCATAGAAGCATGAGCTCATACTCTCATCTGTTATTGATCAAGATTCAGATGATTACCAACACCCCAAATACCTTGCTTCACACACTCTAGCTTTTTGTTCCACAAACAGGAAGACATAGAGTTACACCAAAATACCATCAACCAGCATGCAGCTGCTGATGGTGCTCATAAAAACCCGGGTCACTTATTCATTGTGACCATATGGACAGTTCACTTCACACAGAAATCAGAGAAACTGCTGCTGAGATGCTGCCATTAATCACAAACATGAAGTCAGACTGTGGGAGCCTCAAACAGGGCCAACACCGACAGACAACCTATTCTACTTACAGTCGTCTTTCACGACACCACCTGTTTCCTATCTGAGAAGGAAATCCTGCTGTTTAAATTCTGGAAGTCATTCATAAGACATCCCTGTAAAAAGCAGCCAATTCCACCCTAAAATAAATGACTAAATAACTGAGACTCCTTTGAGACCGTCCTGCAACATATAATCATACTCATTGTGCAAGCTACTGTATAATAACATTTTGAAACTAGACAAGCGCTCAGAGAGTGCATACCTCCACCAAGGCTCCTTCTGTCCCTCATGGATCACCTCCAAAATGAAATGGGTTTGTGTGTAGGCCTAGAGCCACTTCCGGTGAAAATTGCTTCAAAGTCTGTCCATTAGTTTTGGAGTATTGCTGCTAACACACTGTTCAGTTCAGCTCAGTTTATTCGGTTCATCCACAGGAGACAAGACAACAAGAAAAGAGAAAAAAAATACAGACAAGATAACTGAAAGGGTGTAGGCTGAAGCTATAGAGCTTATTTGGTGCCTACCTCTATTTACTTATAATAATCAACATATTAGAAATTTACTTGAATCAGTTCATGTCAATAGAACCCATTAAACTTTAAACCAGTATTTCATAATATTGCAAAATTAAATAATTTCTGTACAGTTTTTTTTTAATTGCGTTAAGGAATTACACATTAAAATATTTTCAGGACAGTTATTCCATAGGTTCACTCCTTCTACAGACAGACAGTGGTACTTAGCATGTGTTCATGCCTTTGGTTTATCCAATATAAATCTTCCTCTCAGATGATATTTACTGACTCTAATCTTGAACAACTTCTGGATACTTATCGGTAATTTGTGTTCTCCGCTGTGACAGGATAAGAGCCTTGGCTGAGGTATGCATCCTCAGATCATCACCAAAATATAATGGCTTCCTCTTTAGCCCAAGGATCGCCTCTGGTGAAAATTTCATCCAAATCCATCCCATAGATTTTGTGTAATCCTGCTGCACAAATACAATCAAAGCCCTTGGTGCAGGTATGCACTCTCAGATCATCACCAAAATCTAATGTGTTCCCCGTGCCATTTCCTGAAAAGATATTCAGGTAAACATATTTACAATTTATGACAGTAATTTGAAATATTCTTCTTTTTTAATATTGTTCTTATTCTTATTTTAAATGTTGTTGTCACATTTTCTGTCTTATTTTGAAACGGTCAAAGAGGAAGTCAATGCTTCTACTTAAGATATCTTTTCTAATTATCTCAACACTTAAAAGCACAAACAAGCAGAGCAACTGTTAATTTTCCAGAGCTCCTGACCATAGTGGTGAGTTAGAAGCTTTTATTCGCTTTAATTGGACTTTGTTTTTCTCTCCTCATTCTGACAGAAACTTTCCTTCTTTTCATACTTTTGAGTGAGCGGCTCCAATCAATGACGCTGTGTCAGGAGTGTGTGTGTGTGTGTGTGTGTGTGCATATGTGTCCGTGCTTTAAGTAGGGCGTGTGCACAGGATGAGGCCACCCTGAGCGCCAGAGGATCACTTCAGTGTGGTGTAAATTTAAATGTTTAAAAACAAGACCTACTCTTGTTTAGGCTCAGCCAGCTGCTGAGACAAACCAGTCACCACTGCCGCCATGACCTCAGAGAGTAACCTGGAAGTCTTAGTTTTAAAAAAAAAAAAATGCATTAATTGGCCCATACTAATCAAAAAAGTTAACACATTATCCCAGCCCTATTAATAACTTATCTGCAAAGTTACAAGTGAGTGAAAGTGAAAGGTAAAACAGACAAATGGAAAAAAGTGAAACAATGGGGCATGAACTCGGGCCTCCTATATGGCAGACCACTGTTACACCCACACTCCACTCAACTCCCATCTCTGTAGATGGATTTACTGTAACAGCTTTTGAAATGGTATGAACTCAGTTATGCCATTACTTGTATTTAGTTAGTCTGAACAAAGGACGTTGATGGTCGTATTGGTTGGAAGACTTGTTGCTGAGGTCTTAAAGCCTTTCTATAGGCCCCATCTGACTATGGAAACTAACAACTATCAGAACTATTAAGCGTCTCAGCAGCAGTCCCAAAATGTACCAGTAAGAATTTTATTTCCCAAAACCTTTTTTATTTCTCAGAACCTTATTTCTCAAACCTCCCTTGAGTCTTAGTCCACCTTCAATTCTTTATATTTTGTCTCCACAGAGCTACAGTTTCTTGTAAATGGTCTTGAACAATAGTTCTTAACCAGTAGGTTTTCCAGATATTACGTACGCAAAGATATTGGCTGCTTTTTCATTTTCAATATATTCCTAATATCCGATCATTGTCAGTTTCTTTAAAAAATGAAACGCTGGACAAGGAACAAAAAGAAGAAGTAGCAAGTCTAAGAAAAGCTATCTAATGCTGATAAACAGTATCCGAAAATTAGAGAAATAGGGAAAGATCGAATGAAAACTTGACATAGGACCTGAGAGATGCATCTGGCCTTTGGTTGATCCATCTACTTAGTGGAAGCCTCATCAGAAATGGTCTCAGTGGAAGGGTGGCTATCATTTTTTAGGAAGTCATTTTTTTAGGAAGGGAAACAGGGATAAAAGGCTGTGGCAGGCTAAATTACACCAGAACTGGACTGAAAATTAGTGGTGGATCAATTCACATTTGATATGTGGGATCATCATGGCGTAGAAAAGAACAAAAGACAGCCAACACCCATACAAGAGCGTTGGAATTTCCTTCAAGAAGCCAGGGGAGCTATTTACCTTTTGTTCTTATTAAAGACAAAAATAGAAAGGAGATGTCTTTACCTTCTTAACATGTTTCGACTGTGCACTGCAGCCTTCGTCAGAAGCTCTTCTGAAGCTCTTCTGACGAAGGCTTCAGTGCACAGTCGAAACATGTTAAGAAGGTAAAGACATCTCCTTTCTATTTTTGTCTTTAATAAGAACAAAAGGTAAATAATTAAAAGAAGACAAAATGAACCTACTTGAGCTAGCCAGGGGAGCTATTCCTGAAGAGTACATAAAGAAACTAGAAAAGCACTCAGAAAGTGCATGCCTCCACCAAGGTTCCTTCACTCCCTTCATTTGTCCATCCATCTGTCCATATCTCCCTGCCGCCATCCCTCTATACATTGCAAGATAGGATCTTGGTGAAGGTATGTGCTCATGGAACACCTCCAAAATCTAATGTGTCCGTCTGCAGCCCAAGGATCACCTCTGGTGAAAATTTCATCAAAATCTATCCAGTAGTTTTTGCGTAATCCTGCTAACGGACAAACAAACAAACTGACAACCAGACAAACACCGGCAAAAACACAGCCTCCTTGGCAGAGGTAATTACAAGAAAGCTTGACTAAGACAGTTCAGATTGTGTTAAAGAAAAAAGGGTTTCATACCAAATATTTCATACCAAATAGGCTCATTAGAATTCTACAAACTCTACTTAGGTTTAAATAAACTGCTCCACCTATTTTCTATTTTACTAGCAAAATATCAAGCTACGTCTGTCACCCTAATTAGCATAGTAGGGACATCCCGATCCAATCTCAAGTATCGGAGCTTTTTGAGACTCGATCGGTACCGGGGTCACTGGGTTCATCTCCATCCAAGTCTGCTGTTTTCCATCAGCCATTGTCTTAAGTCAGCCTGGCTATAATCCAGCAACGGTATGGAGTTGCAGCAGGGAAGCTGTAGCCAACATGTCTGCTGTGAGGAATACTCTGAGTATTGAGGTGTCAAGCAAATACATGGCATTGTTTTTTTTTTTTAATAACTTTAATATGCTTAATGGTATGTAGTTTGAAAGAATGTGTTATAGGAAAATATAAGTATAGGATTCAACATCTGCTGATTGTCAGTCGTAAATGACTCCACACAATTTTTCTGAACATTAACAAATTTTTAGTGTTGTATGAATTGAAACTTATACATTTTAAAGGCAAAAATTTCATTCTTTTAATGTTCTTGAATTTGAATTTGAATTTATTTATTTATTTTGGATAGTACATTACAGGTTAAAAGAAACTGTATAATATAACAACAAGGTCAGATTAGACAAAGACTCCTTCTACTATACAATTCCACGTGAGTTATCCGAAATGGGTGATGGCTGAAGCCGCAGCTTATATTGCCCACCCATATTCCATCCAAGAATTCAAAGGAGAAAAAGAGAAAAACAAGACAAGAGCGATTACAATTTAAAACAAGGCTAAGACAAAATGTGACTGAGAGAAAAAAGAAAACTGAGCTAGTCTAAGTTAAGCGGTTACTATTCAAAAACAAATCTAAGACATAATGTCACAGAGAAAAAAAAGAAAAAAAGAAAAAACTAAGCTACAACACAACACAGGCTGGAAATGTCAATCCTTATGTGAGTTTACATGTCGTCTTGTAAATATGTTTGGAGTATTTCTTCCTTTAGTTTTTGTTTAAATTGTCCAAGCGTTGTACATGATTTTAATTCAGGTCCAAAATCGTTCCATAATCTGACTCCTTGCACTGAAATACAGTGTTGCTTGGTGGTTATTCTCACTGTAGGCTTTTGAAATATACATGTTACTCTGAGGTGATATCGTTTCTCCCTTGTTTGGAACAACTTTTGGATATTTGCGGGCACTGATAGATTCTTCACTTTGAACATTATTATTGCAGTTTTAAAGTCAATCAGATCTTTCACCTTGAGAGTTTTTTGTTTAAGAAAAAGTGGGTTTGTTGGTTCCCTGTAAGCTGCTTTGTTTATTATTCTAATAGCTCTCTTTTGAAGCATAAAGAGTGGATATATGTTTGTTTTATATGTATTTCCCCATACTTCATTACAATATGTCATGTATGGGAGTATTAATGAATGATACAAGGTGTATAGTGTGGGTTGATTCAGCAAATTTTTCACTCTGTGTAATATTGCAATTGATTTGGATACTTTACCTTTAATATAATTAATATGTGGCTTCCAACACAGTTTGTTATCAATTATTACTCCAAGGAATTTAGTTTTGGATACCCTTTCAATCTCTACACCATTTACACTGAGTTTGGGTACTGGGTTGTTGTGATGGTTGTTAAAGACTATAAATTTTGTCTTGCTTAAATTGAGCATTAATTTGTTTGAATCAAACCACAGTTTAAACTTTCCTAATTCTTTTCCGAGTGTATCCAGAAGTTGTTCCAAATTGTTTCCACTGCATAGCAGATTAGTGTCATCAGCAAACAATATTAAGTCCATTTTTTCTGAAACTTTACATATATCGTTTATATACATATTGAATAATAATGGTCCCAAAACTGAACCCTGTGGGACTCCACAGGTGACCTTCAGTAACTCTGAGTTTTTGTTGCTAACACATACATACTGATATCTATTCTTTAAGTAACTACTTAACCAGGACAGTGCTACCCCTCTTATACCACAGTTTTGTAATTTCTTTAATAATAGATTGTGATCTACTGTATCAAATGCTTTTTTAAGATCCAGGAATACTCCAACTGAATACTCTTTATTTTCAATGGCTGTTGATATTTTTTCTGTAAATTCCATTAAGGCATATGCTGTTGTCCTTTTGTGTCTGAACCCATATTGCTGCTCACACAATAAATCATTCTTCAGTATGAAGTTGTCAATTCTCTCATAGAATATTTTTTCAAGTATCTTGGAAAATTGCGGTAATAGTGAAATTGGTCTATAGTTTGAGAGTTCCCCTCTGTCGCCTGTCTTGTAAATCGGAATTACTTTAGCTATTTTCATTGCATTGGGAAATATGCCTGATTGGAGAGACAGGTTACAGATATACGTCAGTGGTTTTACTATGCATTCGATAACAGTTTTGACTAGTAGCATGTCAATACCATCGCAGTCAATAGATGTTTTACTTTTGAACGATTTAACAATTTCAATGACCTCTCTTTCGTCTGTGTTCTTTATGAAGATGGTGTCTTTTACAGCAGTGTTATTGCATATTGTATCACCTGTAGGCACCGTAGTGGGTATTTCTCGGGCCAGTTTAGGTCCAATGTTAACAAAAAAATTATTAAATTCATCTGCAGGTTAAGCTATATTCACACTCGGAGTCGTTTTATTATTTTTTGGAATATTAGTTGGGTAGCTAGTATTTCTGCTTTTATTTCCAAGGATACTGTTGATTAATTAATGTTCTTTAGGCATGTTCAAGCATATTTGATGCTTACAGCCTCTGTCTGTCTATAACATCAGTCAAAGTGCAGCCTACGTCATGGAAAGAGATCAGTGTTGGTCTGTTTCTGGTGATCGCAGCAAAAACCAGAAGTTTCTATCTTCTACTGAAAAAGCAAACATTTTGTGTTTTGTAGTCGATCTGTTTCATGCAACACTGACACTTGCGGGTCAGCCCAAGGCTCACCTGTGCAACAATCATGTCGTTTAATCCACCACATCGTGATACATGAGGTCTAACAAGTAGAGGGATTATCTTTGCAAAGGAAAAGTGGACTTTTACCATGAAGTATTTTCTGTTTTGGAGTGTGTCAAATTTCTCTGAAATGTTGACAGTCTGGACAGACAGGGCTTTCTAAAATGACTTTAAAAAATTAATGTAAAGAGTAACAAGGATGTTCTCTGCTCATGAGGAAATAGTCAGTCCTTCATTGTATGACAAACACATTGCACATAAAAGGAGATACTGGCTTTAAATAAGATTTAAGTCTTTTAATTAAAAATTAAAACTCTCAGGTACTTTTAAAAGTTATTTTATTAGCAAATCTTTTTATTATACCTGCGCCAAGGAGGTATGTTATTGCCAGCTGTTTATTTGTCTGTCTGTTAGCAGGATCACCTCAAAACTACAGGATTGATTTGGATGAAATTGTCAGCAGAGGTGGCCCTTGGGCTACAGATGAACCCATTAGATTTTGGAGCTGATATGAGTCACGATGGGGATTCTGGATCACTTTTTCATTTTCTTTAACATTGCAAGATAGGGCGAAGCTGTCTGTTATAATCTTTGAAATTTATGGATTGAGGGAAACTGTCGTCGGCCTCCGTCGGTCTATGATGACCATGGAAGAGAATCCTAAACGTCTACTCTGCTGGAACAGCACCGCCTGTGGCTGAACAGGCCGATGCGCACCGGTGTTCTACCTTCCAGCGTTGGGCGTTGGTAGGAGTCAAGCCTGGGCAGGAAGATATGGAGGACAAGATGTTACCCATTCAGCATGTCCCCCCTCTCCACGTCACTGATGAATCCAAAGGAACAGCAGGGCTGCTATAGTTTGGCACCAGCGCCGTCGCAGGAGCTGCCAGAACGATGTTGAGCACAACAGAGAACTGCCTTAGGGGCTCCGACTCCGGATTTTTCCTCAGGGTTGACTCCCGAAGCCTTTCCCATGACCGGGTGTGCCGCAAGGCAGCGGAGGTTTGAAATCAGGGTTTACCTTCCCCTAGATGGGCTACCTTCCCAGGTTGACGAGCCACCATCTACCCGAAGCATCTGGTTTTAAGGCGCCAGAGGTCCGAAACTGAGGGAAACTTTTCTGAGGGAAACTAAAAACTTTACAAACAGTTTATAAAGCAAGAAATACTTTACTCCCTGG
Source organism: Pholidichthys leucotaenia (assembly GCA_020510985.1). Taxonomy (NCBI): domain Eukaryota; kingdom Metazoa; phylum Chordata; class Actinopteri; order Cichliformes; family Pholidichthyidae; genus Pholidichthys; species Pholidichthys leucotaenia. Next base: position 324,279,439 of record CM035840.1, on the reverse strand, counting down.
TAGGGATGGGCATTCGGTGAAATTTTCTTCACCGATCGTCGGGAGAATTAATGATTAATAATCGGTTAATCATTAACATTTTTAGGTACGTAACAAGGCAGGTAGACTACATTATAACATCAGGTGCACGGAGAGCCCTCTCTCTGTTCTCGTGTTGGCTCGGCTCGGGAATCTCGCAAGCTGATTGGCCGAGACGTTTCACCCCGCAAGCTGATTGGCCGAGACGTTTTACCCACCTTGTCTCCCTTCCGAGCGGCCACCCAACAAACGAAGACCGCATTCATTGCTCTATCGCTCGTGTTACTTAGTCTAGCCGCGCAGAACTTTTTGCTGTTCTCTTGTGCCATTTTGTGCGAAATAGTCTTCCCGTCGAGCCACTACGCTGCCTCCTGCAGCTTCCCTCGACGTGTGTACACCGAATCTTCATGACCTTCTCAATAAAGTTTCTGAAAAAAAAAAAGAATCTTCACGACTGCCATTACTCAGCGCGCAACCACTGTTGGCGGTTTCTTTGCGTAATAAGGGTGTTCCGTGGACCCTGTCGATGAGGTATATTTGTATGCTGCATTGCAGTGATTGCAGTACACCTGGTCATTTTTTAAATTGAAATGGTCCCACGCAACACTTCGCCGTAACCGCTTAATGATTTGGCGATTGCCCTACGGAAGCCCGCGTGTATCAACTGAGGCACGCCAGGGTACGGCGATGGTGTAATGTTGCCCCCTGGTGCCCAAATTTTGCCATTGCATTGTTTGAGGACGGCCGTACACTAGGCCTCGGATTGTTTAAAAAAAAAAAACGGTTTGTCGACGAAAATGAACTTCCTCGGTGAAATTCTTAATGATCAATTATCGGTTAATCGGTAAATTATGCCCATCCCTACTCCCTGGCAACATACAAAAATTGTTTCTGGAGAGAGAATGAGGGTATGATTTGAGAGGAAGAGTTCATTTAAAAGTTCCTTGTTTTCACACTAAACAGAAAAGTTTGGGCATTTCAGTTTAGTAAGGGTCTTACTCTTTTTTGGGCACCCCCCCCCCCCAAAAAAAATGACACTGCTATTTTTTTTTTTAATATTTGTTAAATATTCTCTTTTGTTTTCTTTTTAATAACATTGACTTTTTTGTTCAAAATAAATAAAAAAAAACAGACACACCTCTTGACAGAGGTATGTGCTCTCTGAGTGCCCTCTTGTTTTATAACTATAGTTGAAGTTACTGGTTTTACTGGAAATAGAGTATTTAACATCTATCCCTTTTTTTTTCTTTTTTGGAGAAAAATTGTTCAAAATGTCTATTCTAGTAGACCTCACAGGGCCCTTAACATTTTGGACAGACAGTTAGAGGATAAAAAAAATAAAATAATTACATTTAGTGATTATGCACTGTAAAACACTCTAGAGTGACATAAACTGAAAAGCCTATCAGTTTTGAGGGGAAAAAATACTACTTCTACACTACTATACTTCATATACAACAATTTAAAACTAAATAGTGAAATAGAAAAACTGGATAATTTTGTAAATTCTAACTACGTTGTAAAACGTTTATTTTAGGCTGCAGAAAAATATTTGTTTGGATCAGTGACTGATTAAAAGCAGCCTTAAGAGTTACCTTAGAAATACATCCACTTTATTGTATATATTTCTCTCAATTATTAGGCCTTATGATGACATTTTTTAGGTTGAACTATACTTAAATACAGTTCACACTTTCTCCTTTTGCTTACTGGGTGTTTCTGAACTTGTTGCTAAGCATAATGAACTAAAGCTGCGGACTCTGGAACCGCGCTCACAGTTCCGTTTTCACTCACCCGTGCTGCCGACCCCGGATGCGGCTGTGCTGCAGGACCGCCTGGTACGGAGACCGGGCCACACAGAGGGTCAGAACCAGGGGAAGACCCAGAATCAGAAAGCACGTCTTCATCTTTATGCAGAAAAGGCAACAATACCGTAGCTGCTGCTCACTGCTGAATCAGGGATTCAGCCCGTCACCCTGCAATATCTGCAGCCTCCGAGATCCTGCAGGGTCCAAGAGGAGAGGTCCGGTTTATATAGAGGAGGAGGAGGAGGAGGAGGAGGAGGAGGCGGGGCGAGATATAGAAAAACCCTCAGAGATTTATTAGTTTATTAATATCTGTATTACATCTATATCACTGAACACCAAAGCAACCTCTAGAAATGTTCAACAATTACATCTTAAACTTTCCTCTTAATCATTTGAAAATTTTCTTTGATATTTTAAACAATGTATACCTGCAAATTTGACTTATTTTTGTTTTCTGTTGTAAATTTGTAAGAATTTTTCTCTTGTAAATCTGAACGTCTCTTTCTCTCTCTCTGTCAAAACTATAGGGAGCTACTGTTGGTGCCAAACAGCTGAATAAAATGACAGCACTCAGGAATAGGCTGTTTTAATTTCTTTAAAGGAGCCCTCAGGATTTTTCTCAACCACTGGATGTTGCACTAGAGCGCTGATCAGAAACCAAAACAAAGCTGTAGCTTGGCCACACCCCCTAACACTGTCCATCACCACCTTCTTCCTCCTCCACAACTCTGTGAGTGGTGGGCCAGCTCCTGTTGCCTTTTGTTGAAGGTCTCCCAAGTCTCCCATGGTTCCTTTGTGGTCTCCAGTGAGCGAAGCAGAACAGGCACCCATCAAAAGAGCCTACAAGAGTGAGCTAGCTGTGGTGCAGAGGCTGGCTACCACCCATAAGTGCCTGCGTTCGACAGATGCTGGAAAGGACCCTTGAGAGACCCACAGGCTGAAAAAGGGGGATGACACAGGCCTGAAAAGAACAAGCCAGCTTGCTACTGGAAACTCCCATGATCCTACCAAGTAGCTGTGAAAGCAAACAGTAACACTAACAGTAACAACCAATAGATGCACAAAAGAAATCACCTAGTTTGAACTAAAACATGTGCCCATGCATTCTTACCTGAAGTGAGTGAAGAAAGAAACAACACAATGGCTAGGCTAGACTGCCTCCTAACAACATTAGCAATGGTATGCTGTGCACATAAATTAATAATAAAATAAACTACATCACAACTGGGAGTAAGATATATGTGTTGGCATGATTCACAGGTTCGTTAGAGCTCATGCAGTGCTATTTCCAACTGGTAAATATTGGATAATGTAAAAAAAAAAAAAAGAAGCATGATGCTATCCAACTGCTAAATGGGTTAACAATAATAGCTATGGGATGCTGCACTCATAAGTTAGTAATAAATTAAACCATATAACAATTGTGAATAAGATATATGTTTTAGTGGGTGAATAAGAGCCCTTAACAGTTTTAGTGGGTCAGAGCATGCAAGATGTTATTTGGATTAAGTAAATGTTTGATGCCTTGCATAAATAACACGTTAGCTGACCCTTTTCAGCTTTTTAGGTTGCTTTTAACATCTAGCCGGCGACTACAGATGAGAGCCAAATTTGCACAAATAAGGTCTGTGTTTTCTTGGCTGTATCATTACGTGGTACCACTTTGTGGAATCACGTGTATACATTTAATTAATGCTTACTTACACATATAGTAAGACTGACAGACAGATTTAACTGTTTTAAGGTTCATTTCAAACTCCCTGCTAGTATGTTGAGATTTAGATGTCCTTTGTGGTGCTAATTAGGTAACATTTCTGACTTGTCCATCAAACAATATAAACCATGTATAAGCAAATCATTTTACAGACTTTTTTTCTCATCTATATTCTTGTCTAGGCTGTGAAGCACAAATCAATCTCAGGTCTTAGCTTCAATCAGATTTATGAGCTCCACAAAATTCTACAATACAGAAAACAGTTTTAAATATAAAAATGTTGAAAATCATGTCTCTTTACTGTTTCAGCTCATATTTTTCTTAACTTTTACTTCTTTCAGAAACATTACCCACTGCTGAGTTTCTGTTCTGCTTCCTGAAACCTCCTTGGAGGCTGTTCACAACAAAGACAGATTTGTCTTCCCGTAAATGTTCTGATTTGCTTCCATCTCTTGCTCATATTAAACAGCTGCAGCTGAGATTTACTTTCTTCCTTGGAGGGATGAGTTCATCTCACTCACCCCATCAGCTCCTGGACACCATGCCATTAACCCACTTGTCCTCCCTGAGCTGAAGATTTTTCCATCTGTCTTCATCTTTTTGCTGACGACACCCCCGTATATCTCACAGTCAAGGATGGGTTGGTTCAGAAAAATAAAACACATGCCTTTTTTAAAAAAAAGACAACCAAGTAAGATTTGAAGATGCAATAGTATTATAATTATTATTGTAATTATTTCAGAACTACAAGGATTTTTTTTCAAGAATTTGTGGACTTTCATCCTTCACCTTTCTATAAGTTTTGTGGATACAATATTTCTAAAAAGTAACTGCGTTCATGAAAATGTTGTCAATATGGCCTTTAACAAAATAGCATGCAATTATTTAAATCATCATCATCATTTCCCACAAGGCCTGTTGTCTGCCAAGGGGGACGCCTGTTCTGGGAATCTGTATGACAGCAGACATAAATTCTGACTCGTCCATCATGGTTCTTCTAGCCTAAATGCAGTCAACCCCACGTAGTTCCTTAACCTTCTTATACAATGTGTACGATGTTCTCTTGTCAAACAAGACTTCCTTCTGGAGAGCAACACTACCCATATGACATACATGTCCCATATATTTCAAATGTTGCACATCATAGTGGTCTTCTATGGAGTTTGATTTTGTAATCTCTCGCAGTCTTTCATTAGTTTAAAAGCCAGTTTAACTGCCCTTCAACCTGGGTGGCTGGATTAACATCCTTTTTACGAAGGCTACATGGAAGAGCATTCTTCCTAGCATACCCTCCTGAAACCATCTTCAATAGAAAACCATTCCATACATTTTCAACCTTATGGATTTCGGCTGCTGTGAGGTCATAAACCTGTATTCTGTAGTGCAGTCGGGATCTGACACGCTGTTAAGATCTTTATTCGCGCGTCGAGATGAAACTCCCTGTCAAGTACGTAAACAGCTGCTGATGACTTTTCTGTGTTATTGACACAAGTACTGAAACTCTCAGACATTCTTGATATTCATATTATTTACAGAGAGCAGGGATTCCTGAGCCTTGTGTCATGATGTGGAGCACGGTTGGGGAACCGTGCTCACACTCCTGATTTAGTATGATGATTTTTCTGTATTTCCCCACCTTAGTTTAATGTTCTTTCTAGTTGGTTGGATGTATGTGGTTATTTGAGTTTGCCATTTGTTTCTATCTATGATAATCTCTGTTCCTAGTTTAGTTATTATTATTTTGCATCGATGACCGTCCAGTTTTGTATCCTAATTATTATCTGCCTGTATGGTTATGAGCCTCCCTTCAGATTTGTCTTTTCCTCTCTTTATTTATAGTCAGCTGTGCTTTGACAGCACCCTGTGTTACTTCTGCATGGAGCTCAAGTTCGTGGGTGTTCTCAGCTGTCAGTGTTTGGTCTGATTACGCTTGCTCATGTGATCCCCACCTGCCAATCATTTGTTCATTTTCCCTGTGTCTATTTAAGACGACTGCAGCAACTTACTCATTGCAGCAGTCAGCTGATTCCTAGTGTGTGTTGCACGGTTTCCTCTGACAGGTTTCCCCCGTCATTCCTCCTCCTGCAGATGTGCTCTGTCCAGGTCTCTTGTTTTTTTCCTCCCGGAGTGTCTGGACGCCTCAGCCTGAGTCTGGTTGTTCTCCTGCTTTTTTCTCCCTGGTCGTGAGCTAGTGATGTCGAAACCGAGGCCTCATGAAATAATGAGCAACTCTGAGACAATTGCTTCATGAGTGACACAGTGTTATGAATCAGCTAATAAAGACTGCCATCTGATGACTGACTGTCAGAACTGCATCAAAGTTGAAAAAGCTGTAAAAAATCTCAATACTTTTTTTTTTTGAGCATTTGGCATTCTGAGGTCTATTCACAACTGGATGGCAGGAACAAACAATACAAAGCAAACAAAAATAACTAATTTCCTCTCAAACTTCCCGTAAGCCCTCAAATCACATGCCTGCGAAACCTGCGAAAGGGCGATTCATGACAGATGACCGCTGCCAGTCTGGACACCAGCGGACTGTGAGTTTGCCTTTTTTTTCTCTCTCTCTTTTACGTCCCATGTATTTTTTGCTGGCATGGCAGCGCAGACGGACTTGAGTTGCTCAGGTTGTAAGAGGATGAGTGCTGGGCTGTGCAGTTAATCCAAGACCTTATTTCAGACGCCCGCTCTGCTCATACTCCCAAGAAAGCCCTGAAATGGCTGGACTGCGCGGTGGAAGTGATTGAGGCAACTGCCTGCCTGAAGGGTTATCCAGAACTCACAGGTCTCTGCTGTCTCGTTTTCAACCTCCAACATTTGCTCTGAGGGATGGTAGGAAGCTCTCCTTTAATTGTGCCTGAGCCGAAGGGGCGTCCCCGGGTGCAGACATCATCAGTCTCTCGCCGCCATCCAGCTGAAGCCCGCCTGAGGAATTCCTTCACCTTTCCAACAGTTTCCTCCTCGCCACTCTGGAGAACCGCAGTAGCAGCCTCCTCATCATTTTTGAATTATTTCCCCTCAGCTGTCCCATCAGTCTCCTCCTCATCTGCCGCTGCTGCCTCCCTCTTCTCCATGACGGCTCCATCCGCTGCTGAGAATTTGGCCGTCCTCAGGTCTGCAGGACCGATTCCTCCACTCTCCACTTGACCACTTATCTGGTCCTACGGCAGCAGCAACCACCAGGTCCCAGGAACTAAGGCAAGCATCCTTTCATTTTTTAACACCCAAAAATGAATTGTCCTGTTTTATTCCCAGAGGGGGGGCTCAGCAGCAGTCACCTACTTTAGCTGAGCCCTCCCTGCCAGCTGCTGCAACTGAAAATTTATCCTCACCTGCTTCTCCTGTGTTCCCTGAGTGTCCGCCGGTCCTGGGAGGGAGCCGCCGGATGACAGAGGAGCCTGCAGCCCTGGAGAGTCCTGGTCCAGCCCCACAGCCACATCCTGGATGGAAGAAAAGCATCCCCGGTGCCCTGATGTTTGAGCCGACAAGAGAGTATCCCCTGACTTCAGCTGTACGGGACTCTGCGCCAGCAGTGAGACAACCTCCAGCATCCGCCGCCCCGCCAGGAGCTCCACCAGGGCTGGTTGCCACGTCTGGAGGTCATTCAGTAGCAGACACCAATACGCCACAGGAATTAAGGCATGTACCTTTTCATTCTATTATATTTGAAGATAAAATGCCTTGCCTTATTCCTGGTGGAGAGGCTCAGCATCAGCAGCCCACAATAGCTGAGTTCTCACCGCCTGCTGCTGCCACCTGTTCCTCACCTGCCTTCCCCATGTCTCCTCCTGTGTTCCCTGAGTGCCCGCCAATCCTAGGATGGAGCCATTGGATGACAGAGGAGCCTGCGACCCTGAAATATTCCGTTCCAGTACCGCAGCCACATCCCGGATGGGAGGAGAACGTTAATTGCATCCTGAACCTGAGCCAACAGGAGAGTGTCCCCTGGTTTCAGCAGCACGGGAGCCAGCATCATCGGTGAGGCAACCTCCAGCTTCTGCCGCCACACCGGAAGTTCCACCTATGTTGGTCGCCACGTCTTGAGGGTCTTGGGCTGCATCCACCATCATATCTGCTGCTGGGGTCATCGCAGCAGAGTCACCGGAGTCCTGGATGGCGGTGGAGCTCAAGTTAAGGCAAGTTCTCTGTTCAGTCTCTTCATTATTAGCCTTAGAGAAACCTTGTCTTGCTCATGGCAGGGAGAATCAGCTGCAGATGTCCTCTGCTCCTGAATTCTCCTCGCCAGGCTCCACTGCTGCCAGTAATAGTGTTCCGGTGTCCATCTCCTCCTTCCCGTCTGAGGTGGCCGTGCCGGGAGTAGATGTCTGGAGGAGTGGATCCAAGACGTCCCAGCCTGTGTCACCGGAGTCCTGGGCGGCGGTGGAGCTCGAGTCCAGGCAAGTACTCTGTTCTGTTTCCACCCCTGCAGATCTAGAGAAATTTTGTCTGGCTCATGGTGTGGAGAACCGGCTGCAGAAGTCCTCTGCTCCTGAATTCTCCTTGCTGAGCTCCACTACTGCCAGTAACTATGTTCCGGTGTTTTTCTCTTCCTCCTGTCTGAGGTGGCCAAACCAGGGTGGAAGCGCCAGATGAATGGATTCAAGATGTCCCAGCCCGAGTCGCAGGAATCCTGGATGGTGGTGGAGCTTGAGCTATGGCAAGTTCTCTTCTTTGTCTTCACATTGTCAGTATTAGAGAAATCTTGCTTAGCTCTTGGTGAGGAGAACCAGTTGCAGTCGTTGGCTGTTCCTGAATTCTCCCTGCCGGGCTCCACTGCTACTGGTGGTAGTAACCCAGTATATGTTTCTTCTCCCCTCCTCGAGTCCCCGTCTTGGTCCGCTGATACTGATAATCATCCTCCATCTTTGTCTGAGGTTGCCGCAGGTCCTCTACCTTGGCCTGAGGTTGTTGTGGGTCCCTCCTCTCCGCCAGAGGTTGCCGTGGGTCCTTCCTCTCCACCAGAGGTCTTCGTGGGTCCTTCCTCTCCACCAGAGGTTGCCGTGGGTCCTCCGCCTCCGTCAGAGGTCGCCGTGGGTGCACCGCCTCTGTCCGAGACCGCCATGGGTGCTCCGTCTCTGCCCGAGGTCGTTGAGGGTCCCCCGTCTCCACCCAAGGTCGTGGAGGGTTCTCCACTGTCGCTGAGGTCATTGTGGGTTCCCCGTCTTCGCCAGAGGCCTCCGCTGAGCAGTCACTCTCCTCATCTTATTTCCCTGTTGATCAGCCGTGCTCTTCATCTGGTCTTCTCACTGGTCAGTCACCCTACTTATTGGGTTTCCATCTCTCAGCTCCTGCGGTCCGTGGTAGGCACTGGTTCCGGCTGCCGCCTCCAGGAGGGGGCGTGTCGTGCCCCGCAGCCCGCTGGCCCTGGGATGCTGGGAGACCGCTCGATGGACTGCGCCGTCTGGTTAGATGGCTCTGGAACTCTAGGAGACCACCCAATGAACAGTGCCGTCTGCTTGGGTGGCTCTGGAACTCTGGTAGGCCACCTGACAGCCCTTGCCAGCTGTTTGTGTGGCTCTACGACTCTGAGAGACCACCCGATTTATTCCACCTGGTGATCGGGTGGCTTTGGGACTCTTATAAACCACCTGAACTCCCTTACTTTGCCACCTAATATCCCAGAGTTCTGGGCACTTTATCTGTTCTGTTTGTGGGTCATTATTGAGCATTTTTTGGTGTTGTTTCAGTCCCTCCTTACCTGGTTCCCACCACCACCCTCCTGGGTTTGTTTATTTGTGCTATTCCTGTTGGGGGGGGGGGGGGTTCTTTGTGTTTTTTTTCTCTCCCTTTGATGTTACCTTGGGGTGTCTGGAGTCCACCCCTTGGGGAGGGGCTCTGTCACAATGTGGAGCACTGTTGGGGAACCGTGCTCACACTCCTGATTTAGTATGATTATTTTTCTGTATTTCCCCACCTTAGTTTAATGTTCTTTCTGGTTGGTTGGTTGGTTGGTTGGTTGGTTGTTCATTTGTTCATTTTCACTGTGTCTATTTAAGAGGACTGCAACGACTTACTCGTTGCAGCGGTCAACTGATTCCTAGTGTGTGTTACACAGTTTCCTCTGACAGGTATCCCCTGTCATTCTTCCTGCAGATGAGCTCCGTCCGGCTCTCTTGTTTTTCCTCCTGGCATGTCTGGACGCCTCAGCCTGAGTCTGGCTGTTCTCCTGCTTTTTTCTCCCCGTTCATGAGCCCCGCATTACTCCTCCCATATCCTGCCTTATGTGTAAGTGTACCGTTTTGTGTACTTTGTATTTTGTGTCATTAAATATGCAAACTCACGTTCCAGCATTTGGCGTCTCCTGTTTGCCCTGGGAAAGGGCGATTCATAACACCTTGATTGATTTATCAACACTGAAAAACACAGTCTCTGTTTTGGAGTAAGACATCTGAAGTCCAAATCTAGTAAAGGTGTCATTGATAGATGTGATTTTGCTCATCTATGCTCTTCAAGAATATTACATCATCCATGTAGAGTAGCTCTGTGACTCTTCTTCGACCAGTCATCCTTACTTTTTTGGTATTCACGGGGTGACACTTCATTTGGGATATGGAATTCCACCAGGACACCGGTAGTGAAGAAATGTCTTGCACACCGCATCACGAGGTCCATGTAGATGCTGAAAAGGTGAAGGACAGCGGAGCTTTATTTCAAGTATGCAAAATAGTGCATCACGTGAGACCCAGTCATATGCTGCTTTGAGATCCAGCTGGGGTCCCGGAGGAGCTACCGGGACCCCAGCTGGACAGGAGCCGGATCGGAGCCCAACTACAGCAGCGGTGGGCGGCGGGGCTCGGTGGAGGAGCTGACGGCACCCCGGCTGGACAGGAGCCGGATCAGGAGCTCAATTACAGCAGCAGTAAGCAGCAGGACTAGCAGCAGAGGGGGGCTAGCTGAGGCCCCAGCTGGATTTGAGGTTGGTTGGATCGGATACCGGTGACACCAGCAGAGATTGTTTTATTATCAACAGGTCAGTAAAAATGCCACCAAGAAGAAGGAAATGGAAGAGATTAAAAAATCTCTGAACTTCTTGTCAGAAGAACTGACCAAAGTGGCCAATCAACAGCTTAAACTATTAGGGCTAATGGAGGAAGTCTGAGAATTGAAATTAACAATTAAGGAAAAAGACAAAAAAAACTGCAGACTTGGAGCGACACATCGAGGATCTTGAACAATATTCTTGTATGGATGATCTAATTATAAGTGGACTAGACATTAAATATCAAACATATGCCAATGCTACAGCAGGAATGAGAGGTGAGGAGGCTCCCTTAAGTGAATCAGTCTCCCTGGAAAACCAGGTGCTTCAGTTCCTTGAGAGCAGAAATATAAAGGTTGAAGTAAATGCAATTTCAGCCTGTCATACTTTGCCTAGAAAAGATAATAAAACAAAGAAATCAATAGTGATGTGCTTTGTGAACAGAAGGGTAAAGAATGACATACTGAGGCAGGCCAGAAAGCTACGGGGAACAGAAGTTTACCTAAATGAACATTTAACAAAGACTAAAGCTGAAATAACACGGCAAGCACGGATGCTGAAAAGACAAAATAAGATACGGGCAACATGGACAAGAAACTGTAGAGTTTAGATCAAACTAAACGGAACACCTGAGGAAGCAAAGGCCATAATAATCAGAGATCTTACTGACTTAAATAAATATAGATGAACACTGATAAAGAAAATTAAGAGACTATGATAATCCATACCCACACACACGGCAAGAATAGTTCTTTGTGACATACCATGTCAATGTACTTAAAAAAAAAAACTAAACAAAACAAAAAACTTATGACTGAATTTAGTAGACATCAATTTACCCCAGTTGGAGGAAGTCATTTGGCACAGAGTGAGGAAATTCAAACTCTGAAAATATGCCATTATGCTGAACATAAACTACAAGAGATGGAGAATGATATTGATCCTGATAACCACTTCTTCAATAATATTCATAATCATTGTGAATATTATACTGAAAAGCAATTTAAAAGTCAAGTGCAATTAGATGATAAACCATCAATAATACACTTCAACAACAGAAGTCTTAACAAAAACCTTCCACAGATTCAGGACTATTTAAAATGGCTAGATAGAAAATTTACAGCTGTTGCAGTCTCTGAAACTTGGCTTAATGAAGAGCAGGCTTCTCTGATGGCAATAGAGGGATATCAGATGTTTTATATTAATAGATCTCAAAAAAAGGGTGGTGGTGTTGCACTGTATATTGATGACCTGTATAGGTGTAAACTTGTAAATGGAATGTCCTTTGTACTACCAGGGATTCTGGAATGTGTTACTGTTGAGATTGACCAAGATAAAACAAAAAAATCTAATTATAAGTTGTATATATAGAATGCCAGGAACTTGCATTGAGACATTCAGAGATAAATTAGTCAAGCTGTACAACAATATAACTAGTAAGAAAATGGTTGTAATCTGTGGAGATTTCAATATTGATTTACTAAATCCATTTTAACAAAATGTAATTACAGAGTTCATGAATTCTATGTACAGTATGAGTCTATATCCCACAATAACACATCCCAGTAGAATCACAGTTAACACTGCTACACTTATTGATAACCTCTTTGTTAATATTATTGATAAGAAAATAGAAAGTGGATTATTGATAAATGACATAAGTGATCATTTGCCAGTTTTTGCACTTATCCATGGCCACACGGGGGCCAATACAGAAAAAACTTTAAAATCTTTCAGATACAAATCACAAATTGCAATCAGTTCTTTTAAAGAAGACCTGCTGAAGCAAGACTGGGCAAAAGTCTATGTATCCGATGTAAATGAAGCCTATGACACATTTATGAACATTGTAACCACTCTTTATGAAAAAAATTGTCCACTAGTAAAGAAAAAGCTTAAACAGAAATTTGCTGACAAGCCATGGTTAACCAAAGGATTACAAAAAGCGTGTAAAAAGAAAAATTCATTATATAAAGCTTTTCTAAAGAAAATGACAAAAGAAGCAGAGCAGCAGTATAAAACATACAAAAATAAGTTAACATATGTAATGAGATGTAGTAAAAGAGACTATTACAGTAAAGAGCTGGAGAAAAACATAGATAATATTAAACATACATAGACAATACTGAACAATATTCTTGGAAATAAAAACAAATACAAGCTACCCAACCAATCTTTCAAAAAAAAAAAAAAAAAAAAAACGACTCAGAGTGTGAATGCAGTCTCACCTGCAGATGAATTTAATAATTTTTTTGTTAACATTGGTCCTAATTTGGCTTGAGAAATACCCATTACGGCATCTACAGGTGATACAATAAGCAAAAACATTGCTCATTTTCATAAAGAACACAGACGAGAGAGGTCATTGAAATTGTTAAATCGTTTAAAAGTAAAACATCTACAGATTGTGAAGGTATTGACATGCTTTTAGTCAAAACTATCATTGAATGCTTAGTAAAGCCACTGACGTATATTTGTAACCTGTCTCTCCAAAAAGGTATATTTCCCAACGCAATGAAAATAGCTAAAGTAATTCTGATATACAAGACGGGTGACAGAGGGGAACTTTCAAACTATAGACCAATTTCACTATTGCCGCAATTTTCCAAGATACTTGAAAAAATATTCTGTGAGAGAATTGACAACTTCATAATGAAGAATAATTTATTGTGTAAGCAGCAATATGGGTTCAGACACAAGAGGACAACTGCATTTGCTCTAATGGAATTTATAGAAAAAATATCAACTGCTGTTGAAAATAAAGAGTATTCAGTTGGGGTATTCCTGGATCTTAAAAAAGCATTTGATACAGTGGATCATAATTTATTATTAAAGAAACTACAAAATTATGGTATTGGGGGGTAGCACTGTCCTGGTTATGTAGTTACTTAAAGAACAGATATCAGTATGTATGTGTTGGTAGCAAAAACTCACAGTTACTGAAGGTTACTTGTGGAGTCCCACAGGGTTCAGTTTTGGGGCCATTGTTATTCAATATGTATATAAATGATATATGTAAAGTTTTGGAAAAAATGGATTTAATATTGTTTGCCAATGACACTAATTTATTATGCAGTGGAAGCAATTTGGAACAACTTTTGGATACACTCGGAAAGGAATTAGGAAAGCTTAAACTGTGGTTTGATTCAAACAAATTAACGCTCAATTTAAGTAAGACAAAATTTATAGAACAACCATCACAACAACTCAGTATCTAAACTCAGTGTAAATGGTGTAGAGATTGAAAGGGTATCCAAAACTAAATTTCTTGGAGTAATAATTGGTAATAAACTGTGTTGGAAGTCACATATTAATTACATTAAAGATAAAATATCTAAATCAATTGCAATACTACACAGAGTGAAATACAGTATTTGCTGAATCAACCCACACTATATACTTTCTATCATTCATTAATACTCCCTTACATGACATATTGTACTGAAGTATGGGGAAATACATATAAAACAAACATTTATCCAATCTTTATACTTCAGAAGAGAGCTATTAGAATAATAATTCAATTCAATTCAATTCAACTTTATTTATATAGCGCCATTTCACAACAACAGTCATCTCATAGCACTATCAACTGTAGGGGGGAACCCCCACAGTTGCAGAAAGACCCCAGCAATCAGGTGATCCCCTGTGAGCAAGCACTTGGCGACGGTGGAGAGGAAAAACTCCCTTTTAACAGGAAGAAACCTCCAGCAGAACCAGGCTCAGGGAGGGGCAGTCATCTGCTGCGACTGGCTGGGGGGTGAGGGGACAGAGAAGATGAAAAGAACAGACATGTAGAGAGCAAACAGCACGATGGGGACTCAATCTATGGGAGAGAACAAACAAATGTTAATGACCAGCAAAAAAAAAAAAAATTCATAGAGAGTGAGGAAAGGAGTGAGGCCCAGTGCATTACTGGAGGTCCCCCGGCTGACTAAACCTATTAGCAGCATAACTAAGGGAGGGTTCAGAAACACATGATCCCTCCCTAATTGTAGGCTATATCAAAAAGGTAGGTTTTAACCCTAATCTTAAAAACAGAGATCGAGTCTGACTCCCGAATCCAGATTGGCAGCTGATTCCACAGGAGAGGAGCTTGATAACTGAAGGCTCTGCCTCCCATTGTACTTTTGGAGATTCTAGGTATTACAAGTAGTCCTGCATTTTGGGAGCGTAGTGCTCTGTTAGGATAATACGGTAGTATCAGATCTTTTAAATAAAGAGGAGCCTGATTGTTTAGAGCTTTGTAAGTAAGAAGAAGGATTTTAAACTTAATTCTAAACTCTATGGGAAGCCAATGAAGGGAGGCCAGAACTGGAGAGATATGATCTCTCTTTCTAGTACCAGTTAAAACTCTTGCTGCAGCATTTTGGATCAGCTGAAGACTTTTTAAAGATGTTTTAGGACAACCTGATAATAAAGAATTACAATAATCTAATCTCGAGCTAACAAAAGCATGGATCAGTTTCTCAGCATCACTCTGAGACAAGATGCTCCTAATCTTGGCAATATTACGCAAATGATAGAAGGCAGTCTTAGAAACAAATTTAATATGTGAATTGAAGGACAAATCCTGATCAAAAATAACTCCAAGGTTCCTCACAGAGCTATTAAGAGAAAGAGTAACTGCATCCAAACTGAAAGTTTGATTTGGAAAGGAATTTCTAAGGTTTTTTGGACCAACAAGAATGACTTCAGTCTTATCTGAATTTAATAGCAGGAAATTACAAGTCATCCAAGCTTTGATTTCCTTAAGACAGGCTTCTAACTTGGCTAATTGATTACTATCATCTGGCTTCATTGACAGGTATAATTGTGTGTCATCTGCATAACAATGAAAATGTATACAGTGCTTTCTAATAATGTTGCCTAACGGAAGCATATATAAACTAAAAAGAGTAGGGCCTAGCACAGATCCCTGTGGAACTCCATGACTAAGCTTTGAGTTGAAAGAAAACTCATTATTTACATGAACAAACTGGAACCTATCAGATAAATAAGATCTAAACCACTGCAACGAAGTTCCATTAAGTCCAACATAGTGTTCTAATCTATCAAGTAGAATATTATGATCGATAGTATCAAAAGCTGCACTAAGGTCTAAAAGGACAAGTACAGAAACTAGTCCATTATCAGATGCAATGAGGAGGTCGTTAGTGACCTTCGCTAAGGCTGTTTCAGTACTATGATGGATTCTAAACCCAGATTGAAACTCTTCAAGTAAACCATTTCCCTGCAGGTGGTCGAATAATTGCGTAGCAACAACTCTTTCTAAGATTTTTGAAATGAAAGGGAGATTAGAGATTGGTCTATAGTTAGCTAAAGCTCCTGGATCTAGCGTTGGCTTTTTGAGTAAGGGTTTAATTACAACCGTTTTAAAAGCCTGCGGTACATGGCCTAAAGTTAATGAAGAATTGATTATATGAAGAATAAAGCTACCAATAAGTGGGAAGACTTCTTTAAATAACCTAGTAGGAATAGGGTCTAAAAGACAAGTTGAAGGTTTGGATGAGGAAACTATTTTGTCTAACTCACAAAGGTCGATTGGAGTAAACTCATCAAGACAGACATCAAAAGAAGGAGTTGTAGTAGTTACAGTATTTAAGTTAACTGTGGGAAGAATCTGATTGATTTTATCTCTGATGGATGAAATTTTATTATTGAAAAAGTTCATAAAGTCCTGACTAGTAAGCTCTAAGGGAATGCTAGGATTGACAGAGTCCTGACTCTTTGTCAACCTGGCTACAGTACTGAAAAGAAACCTGGGATTATTCTTGTTCTCTTCTATTAATGCAGAGTAATAACTTGTTCTAGCCTTTCTAAGAAATTTTTTTATAAATTAAAAGATGATTTCTCCAAGCTAAATAGATTTCATCTAAATTAGTAGAGCGCCATTTTCTTTCTAATTGACGAGTCTTCTGTTTTAAGCTACGAGTTTCTGTGTTGAACCAAGGAGTTAGAAATCTCTGATTAGACTTTTTCTTTTTTAAGGGGGCCACCAAGTCTAGAGCCTGATGCAGAGAAGCTGAAACACTATCCACCATGTTATCAATTACAGAAGGAGCAAGCTGTCTATAGCTTATTTCCGTTGTGTTGACACATGGCATAGAGGAAACAATCTGCATAAATTTGGAAACAGCATCATCTGAGAGGCATCTACTGTAATAATATTTTTCTTTAGGAGCCAAATAGTCAGAAATGGTAAAATCAAAGGTTAACAGACAATGGTCTGACAGTACAGGGTTATGAGGAGACACTACAAGATTTTCTATTTCTATGCCATATGTCAGAACAAGGTCCAATGTATGGTGGAGGTAATGAGTAGAATTTCCTACTTTCTGAGAAAACCCAATCGAGTCTAATATTGAATTAAATGCCACATTAAGGCAGTCACTATCTACATCCACATGTATATTAAAGTCCCCTACTATAATTATTCTATCAGATTTCAGCACTAAATCAGCTAAGAAATCAGCAAATTCGGATAAAAATTCTGAGTAGGTTGATGGGGGACGATAAACTATGGCAAATAAAATTGGGTTTAACCTAAAATTGCTAAAGTGCCCAATACTGAGGACCAGGCCCTCAAAGGAATTATAACATGTTTTTTGCTTTACATTAACTAGTAATTTGGAATGGTAAATTGTTGCTACTCCTCCTCCACGACCAGAACTTCTGGGATTTTGACAGTTTAAATAACCAGAGGGAGTTGATTCATTTAAACCAACATAATCCTCTTGCCCTAACCAAGTCTCTGTAAGGGAAATTAAATCAATCTGATGATCAATTAACAGATCATGGACTAACAGAGACTTGGGAGTTAGAGACCTAATATTTAGTAAACCACATTTAATTTTTAAATTATGAGGAGGAACAGAGGCCAAATCATTCAATTTAGAGGCTTTATGTTTAATTTGAGTTTTACCAATGTTTTGCTTTATCACTTTGGGATGCTTATGCATGATATTTTTATTTACTTTGGAGGGAGCAGACAACGATTCTCTGATGGGGAAGACAGGGACTAAGCTGAGGGGTGGCGGATGAAGAGGAGCTGCAGAGAGGCGTGTAAGACTGCGACTCTGCTTCCTGGTCCCAACTCTGAGTAGTCATGGTTTTGGAAATTTGGATAAAAAAGATGCCAGATTGTTAGATAAATGAGAAGCACCATCCAAAGTGGGATGAATGCTGTCTCTTCTCATAAGACCAGGTTTTCCCCAAAAAGAGCTCCAATTGTCAATGTAGCCCACGTCATTTTTAGGACACCACACAGACAGCCAGCGGTTCAAGGATGACGAGCGACTAAACATGTCATCACTGGTCAGATTGGGGAGGGGCCCAGAGAATACTACAGTGGCAGACATCGTTTTGGCAAAGTCACACACCGATTCTACATCAAGTTTGGTGACTTCCGACTGCCGGAGACGGACGTCATTAATGCCAGCGTGAATAACAATTGTGGAGTATTTACAGTTACTTTTAGCCAGCATTTTCAGATTTGACTCAATGTCGCCTGCTCTGGCCCCAGGAATGCATTTGACTATGACCGCTGGAGTCTCTAGGTTCACGTTTCTGACTACAGAGTCGCCAATGATCAGAGTTTTTTCCTCAGCGGGTGTGTCGCTGAGCGGGGAAAAACGATTAGAAACGTGAACAGGTTGGTGGTGAACCGGGGCTTTGCGACTAGGCTTCCTTCTCACCGTCACCCACCCAGTCTCCTCGCTGCTGAGGAGAGCCGGGGAACCGCTGACAGTGGGGCCTAAGCTAGCTAGCTCCGCTGCAGCTAATGGGCGTCCGTCGAGATTAACTGGCGCAGACGGTGTTTCAATGCAGCGGAGCCGGGATTCCAAATCAGACAACCTCGCCTCGAGCGCCTCAAAAAGACAACATTTACCGTTATCGCTAAAAGAGGCAGAGGTGTAGCTAAACATCTGACAGAGAGAGCACACCAGAGGAGAGGAAAGAGAGCTAGTAGCCATAGCTAATAGCTGGAGAGCAACCACACAGGCAGACAGCAAAACAGGAAGTGACGATACGTTACGTTACCACAAGGAAGTGATGATCCTCAGTCCCAGGAAAATAAACAAAGCTGCTTACAGGGAACCAACAAACCCACTTTTTCTTAAGTTAAAAGTTCTCAAGCTGAAAGATCTGGTTGACTTTAAAACTGCGGTAATAATGTTTAAAGTGAAGAATCTATCACTGCCCGCAAATATCCAAAAATTGTTCCAAATAAGGGAGAAACAATATCATTTCAGAGGAACATGTACACTACCGTTCAAAAGTTTGGGGTCACTTAGAAATTTCCTTATTTTTGAAAGAAAAGCACTTTTTTTCAATGAAGATAACTTTAAACTAATCAGATATACACTCTATACATTGCTAATGTGGTAAATGACTATTGTAGCTGCAAATGTCTGGTTTTTGGTGCAATATCTACATAGGTGTATAGAGGCCCATTTCCAGCAACTATCACTCCAGTGTTCTAATGGTACAATGTGTTTGCTCATTGCGTCAGAAGGCTAATGGATGATTAGAAAACCCTTGTGCAATCATGTTAGGTCTCCAATGCTGTAATTGCTGCAAATGGAGGATTCTTTGACGAAAGCAAAGTCTGAAGGAAAAAATTATTATTTCAAATACAAATCATTATTTCTAACCTTGTCAATGTCTTGACTATATTTTCTATTCATTTTACAACTCATGGTGGTAAATAAGTATGACTTTTCATGGAAAACACAAAATAATTGTCTGGGTGACCCCAAACTTTTGAACGGTAGTGTATATTTCAAAAACCTTCAGTGAGAACTACCACCAAGCAACACTGTGCAAGGAGTCAGATTGTGGAATGCTTTTGGACCCGAAATAAAACCATGTACAATGCTTGGACAATTTAAACAAAAACTAAAGGAAGAAATACTCCAAACATATATACAAGATGACATGTAAAATCACATAAGGATTGTCATATTCAGTCTGTGTTGTGTTGTTGCTTAGATTTTTGTCATGTTTTGTCTTAGCTTTGTTCTGAATAATTGCTCTTGTTTTGTTTTTCTTTTGAATTCTTGGATGGAATATGGGTGGGCAATATAAGCTGCGGCTTCAGCCATCACCCATTTCAGATAACTTATGCTGAACTGTATAATCAGTGGAGTTATTGTTTAAACATGCAAGTTAGGTTAATTGGCATCAAACTGGGGATTCTAAATTGTCCTTAGGTATGACTGTGAGAGTGAATGGTTGTGTATCTCTCTGTGTTGGTCCTGCAATGGACTGGCGATCTGTCCAGGGTGTACCCTGCCTCTTGCCCAAAGATGCTAGGATAGGCTCCAGCCCCCCCGCGACCCGAAAAGGATTAAGTGGAAGAAGATGGATGGATGGAAGATGTTTTTTTTTCTTTCCCCTTTTTTATATTATTCTGTTCCTTTCTTTTAATCTTTACTTTTAATCTATCCGAAATAAAGATTCATTCATTCATTCATTAAGCATAAGAGCATTTGATCTGATAATGGTTGCATAGGAAACAAATTTAACATGGAAAAATACAGGTGCATCCCATTAAATTAGAATATCATGATTTGTAATTTAAATGAAAAAACCTATAACCATAATCATCATCATTTACTGTTGTCTTCTGTTTTTTATATGATGGATAGAGCAGCTCTTCTAAGAAGGACAACTATTAATAATGTTGACAGGCCAGTTAACTTGTCTGATTTAGGTTCATTTTATGGCTCAGTTGGTATGTTTTGCTGCTCCATGGACATTTTTAGCTAAACATTTGTCATACTGGCTCTTTATGATGACTGGTCTGTATGAAAATCTGTGGAGTATGAAACCCAACAAAAGCACAGAGACATTTAAAAAATAATATTTTAGATATTACCTTGAATTGGTTCCTTAATATTTGGACACACAAAACTGGATTCTGTTTAACAGAACTATCTCCACAGGAACTCTTTCAGGAAATGTCTTTGACTCATTGAGATGAAGCACCTTTGACAAAATCATGTTCCATTGAGGCTCATTGGTTTATTTAATGGGTCACACTGATCTGTGTTTTCTTCCATTTTTAGCCCATTCCAGTCTTGGCAAAATGATCTAATGTCACATCCATCCCTCCAGCCACAATTCACAATAATTGCTACTCCTCTCAGGCAACTGCCCAGATGCTCTCCAAAGTCACACACAATAATCCTTGAGTCCCTGCATCCAGCTTGTACTCAAGGTCAGGATGTGCTCATCAGGTTGGAATGAGCTAGTCTGTCATTCTTGGTCTGGTACATTTACTTTCAACAATGCTTATTGTGGTTTGGAGATGGTGCCACTGTAGTGGAATGTCAGAACACTAGGGAGTGCTACTGTATACCACTGACTAAAAGAGACGCAAGTTGAAGAAGATTAGAGAAATAAAGAAATGTGGCTGCCAGAGAAAACATTGTCGTCATGTGGTCTAATATAGCTAGTTCATATCAAAACATTATACATGGTGTCAGAAGATGGTGCTAAGAATCCATGAGTAAACAGAAGTTTTAAAACAGTCAGGAAAATGTCTGAATTTACTGGCAGAGGTGACTTAGAAACCTGCTAGGCAAGTGAACCAGCTAGCTCGTTGTGTTGTCCTTGAAAGGGGAGTGATAACAATAAGATGGAACAGATGTTTTCGATACTGCCCCGGAGAAGCTTCAGTTTTGATGAGCCAAGCAGCTGGAGACAATGGCTAAGGAGCTTTGAGCGATTTAGGATAACTTCTGGGCTAGCATAGAAGACAGCGCTTTACAGCTCCTGCTATCCACCCATTCACAAACATATTCACACACTGAATTTTAAATGCATACTTAAATCATCTTGCTCACATAGCAAGATAATTTAATTAATGGATTATATTACAGGCGTATTAATGTCAGGCTGAAAACAGACCGTTTCAGACAGAGCTTTTAGAACATTTTCAGTATGCTTTATCCTGCCTTGAGAACTCTTATTGTGGAAAAAATCTGAAGAAAATCAACACAAAATTGCCAGTAATTTCCTTAGTTTGCAGTGAGAAATAGGGTTTGTGGAGTGAGAAAGAGGGAAAAAGACTGAGAATCACTCCAAAAGAGAGAGTTGGCAACACTACATAAATGCCAATGTTTCTTACCTTTAATGTTATAGATTTAATCTGATGTGCAGTGATCCAAAGAAAATGTCCATTATCTACAGTCCAAATGTCTGCTGTGACAGAGACATGATCCAGTCCTGGCTCAAGTAGGTTCATTTTGTCTTATTTTAATTATTTACCTTTTGTTCTTATTAAAGACAAAAATAGAAAGGAGATGTTTTTACCTTCTTTACATGTTTCAACTGTGCACTGCAGCCTTCCAACAAAGGATTTTTGGATCGGAGCAGCATCTGCAGTAATGCGGACGTTGTATCAGTCTGTTGTGGTGAAGAGGGAGCTGAGCTCTAAGGCAATGCTGTCGATTTACCAGTCAATCTATGTTCCCACCCTCACCTATGGTCTGCCACCAGATATTTCTTCCCAGGGACAAGCAGTCAGAAGCTGAGATCCGGCGGCAATAATGAGGCTGCTGGCTGCGTAATATGCCATGCGGACAACACGACAATTTTTCAGCGGCTTCCTCAGGTCCAAATAAATTGGATATAGTTCACAGTCTGATCAAAGTCACAGAATTGGAGAGACAAAATTAATTAAAAAATTCAAGCCACGAAATCCAAGTTCTGCAGGTGTCGTGGCAGTTGGTGAGAACAGCTTCCAGTGTGAGAAAAGCAATCAGTCCACTTTAAAACACGATGAGTTAATAGAAAAAGTTTAACATAATAAAATAGAAAAACATCTGTGAACACGGAGTTTTACTCCATATAAAAGAGAAGCTTGAGCTCAAAAAAAGAAAAAGTAATTTTCCCAGATGTTTAAAGGAAAGAGGATTTAAGGCAGGACACAGACAAACCTTCACACAGAACAACTCTCTCAACTAGTGCATTTCTCCCTTGAAACTGAGTAAGTTTCCCAGGGGAAAACTTGACTGACATGAAAGGGAACCAGTTGGCTCCCATCACAGGAGATTTGAATGAACTCTGGTCCAATAAGAAAACAGTCATTTGTCTGTAACTGACCAATAGAATGAAAGGGGGTATTTTCCAATAGAGACTGGCTGGTGATTGGCTGAGTCAGTCAGATGACTTGAGAAAGTTATAGAAGGCACACATATTTACTGTGAAATTCAAATTACGTACTTAACTTATAAAGTCTAAGCTAACTTCAGTGATTCATGACTAACTTTCAGTGAGCATGCACTTTTATAAACTTGCCCTTCTATAATTAACATGCATTAGAATAAGGTTCATTTAAGCATTTCAAACATGCAACACATTTAAAATCAATGATTAATGAAACATTTCAAACCAGAATGGTATGTCAGAGTCCCACTTGATTTTCCAGGGTGTCTTGAAAAAGAAAATAATCTGAGAATTGAGAGTTGTTGTTTTTTTGTTTTTTTTTAAAGGAAGTCATTTCATTCATTAACTCAGTTTAGCTTGTAGAGGCAAAAGCGAACATATTCCGGATTTGCACCAGGGGGTAATGTTGAGCTGTGGATAATTCCTAGAAACCATGGAATGCACTCAAGGGATCTGGGATGTTTCAAACGGTTGTTAAAGTAGTAGTAGATTAGTTTATTTGACAGGGACAGTGCAATAAACATAGACAATTAATCAAAGACAATCAATCTGATGTGTTGCACATAGAGTGTATAGCTATTAGCTAATTTGAAACTCTTGTCCCTGGATGGGCTTTAGAAAAAAGAATCAAGTAAAGATGGGAAAAAAAATAAATAAATAAAAAAATAAAAAATAAAAGCATAAAACTGTCTGGTTGTGGAGAAGTTCCAGGGATTTATGATGGCAAACTAATCCGTTCCTTGCACGAAATGGGATCCTTATTGTACCTTTTAACATGGAATGTGTTTTCCAACTGTGGTTCTTAGATGAAGGAAACAATTCTTGACCAGACTTTTTGCGTGAAACAATTTCTTTAAGGTGAAGAGTGATTTTATAGATGAGAGCCAAAGGGAATTGTTGCTACACAGCTGTGGATGACACTTTAGCAAAATTAGATGGAGCAATAGTATTCTCAAAACTGGCTGCCACATCAGGATTTTGGCAGATGCCCTTGCACAAAGACTCTGAACCCTTAACAACATTCATAACCCCTTTTGGGAGGTATTGTTTCAGGAGACTTCCATTCAGAATCTCTTTAGCACCCAAGAATTTCCAGCTGAGAATCTCCCAGATTGTTGCAGGTACACCAGGAACACTTTGCCATGCCGATGACATCTTGGTGTTTGGAAAGGATCAAACTGAGCATGATGACAGGCTGTGTGAAGTCCTCAGGAAGTTTGAGAATGCAGGTCTGACCCTAAATTAAAAAATGTGAGTTTACGGGTGAAAGAATTGAAATTTCTGGGACATAAAATCAGCGCTCATGGGATAGAGGCTGATCCAGACAAAATTAAAGCAATTCTGAACATACCTGAACCACAAAACATCAATCGGATTCAGGTCAGGACTTTGACTAGGCCACTCCAAAGTTTTCATTTTGTTTTTCTTAAGCCATTCAGAGGTGGACTTGCTGGTGTGTTTTGGATCATTGTCTTGCTGCAGAACCCAAGTGCGCTTCAGCTTGAGGTCACAAACAGATGGCCGGACATTCTCCTTCAGGATTTTTTGGTAGACAGCAGAATTCATGGTTCCATTTACCACAGCAAGTCCTCCAGGTCCTGAAGTAGCAAAACAGCCCCAAACCATCACACTGCCACCACCATATTTTACTGTTGGTATGATGTTCTTTTTCAGAAATGCTGTGTTACTTTTACACCGGATGTAATGGGACACACACCTTCCAAAAAGTTCAACTTTTGTCTCGTCAGTCCAGAGTATTTTCCCAAAAGTCTTGGGGATCATCAAGATGTTTTCTAGCAAAACTGAGACAAACCTTTATGTTCTTTTTGCTCAGCAGTAGTTTTCGTCTTGGAACTCTGCCATGCGGGCCATTTTTGCCCAGTCTCTCTATTATGGTGGAGTCATGAACACTGACCTTAACTGAGGTAAGTGAAGCCTGCAGTTCTTTAGATGTTGTTGTGGAGTCTTTTGTGACCTCTTGAATGAGTCGTTGCTGTGCTCTTGGGGTAATTTTGGTCAGCTGGCCACTCCTGGGAAGGTTCACCACTGTTACATGTTTTCGCCATTTGTGGATAATGGCTCTCACTGTGGTTCGCCGGAGTCCCAAAGGTTTAGAAATGGCTTTATAACCTTTTCCAGACTGATAGATCTCAATTACATTGTTTCTCATTTGTTCCCGAATTTCTTTGGATTGCAGCATGATGTCTTTTGAGGATCTTTTGGTCTACTTGCAAAAGTTTATCTGAACAATAAACTAGACTGGTCACACAATACCGACGCACTCTACAAGAAGGGACAGCGCAGGCTATTCCTACTGAGGAAACTCAGGTCTTTTGGTCTACAAGGGGCGCTGCTGAAGACATTCTACGACACGGTGGTGGCATCAGCCATCACTTTTGGAGTGGTCTGCTGGGGCAGTGGCATTACAGCAGCCGATAGGAAGAGACTGAACAAACTGATCAAGAAAGCTAGCTCTGTCCTGGGGCAGTGCCCTGACCCAGTGGAGGAGATAGGAGAGAGAAGGATGGTGGCTAAACTGTCATCTCTGCTGGAGTCCAAGTCCCACCCTATGCAGGACATACTGAACGCACTGAGGAGTTCATTTAGCAGCAGACTACATCATCCTAGGTGCGCAACCGAGAGGTTTCGCAGGTCCTTCCTACCTACAGCAGTCAGACTGTATAACCTAAGCAGGGCTGCTCGCAGAGATAGCAAAAAAACGTGACAACCTAATAGTACTGAATGCAAAAGATGCAATAGACTTACACAATGGTCCCCTCCAGTATATACAACTAGGACAGTATCGGTCGCTACGGAGGGTGACAATATGTATGGGTACATATTCATACTATGTAGGATAACTAAGTAGACGGTTATGCTGTTTATTCCATCTCGCTACAATGCTCCGCACTTTGTATTTATATTTATATATTGATGTGTATGTATGTATAGCCACTGCTCTTATTTATATCTTTCGTATCTTCTTAATTATTGCTCTGAGTGTTGTTATCCCTGTGTTGTTGTAATCCTGGAATTTCCCCATTGTGGGACTAATAAAGGCTTATCTTATCTTATCTTATCTTACTTCACTTTGTCAGGCAGGTCCCATTTAAGTGATTTCTTGATTGAGAACAAATGTGGCAGTAATCAGGCATGGGTGTGGCTAGAGAACTTGAACTCAGCTTTCCAAAGATGTGATAAACCACCGTTAATTTATGTTTTAACAGGGGGACAATCACTTTTTCACACAGGGCCATGTAAGTTTGGATTGTTTTACCCTTAATAATAAACATCTTCATTTAAAAACTGCATTTTGTGTTTATTGTGTTATCTTTGTCTAATATTTAAAATTTGTGTGATGATCTGAAACATTTAAGTGTGACAAACATACAAAAAAATAAGAAATCAAGAAGGGGGCAAACACTTTTGCACACCACTGCCCCTGCAACAAAAACAAAACTGGAACAGATCAAAGACTTGCAGAACCAAGACAGAACCATGAGACAACTCAGAGCATACACAGACAGAGGGTGGCCTGTGCACAGAACAGCAGTTCCTGAGCTTCTCCTACCATATTGGCCACACAGAACAGATGTAAATGTGGCTGATGGAATCCTTTTAAAAGGAGAATAAATACTTATCCCAACACCACTGTGCATGGAGATGCTTGATAAAATCCACTATGGACATAAGGGCATGACAAAGTTCTTTACCAGAGCACAACAATCCATGTGGTGGCCAGGGTTATCAAGAGACATCAGAGAGCTGGTGGAAAGATGTGATGTTTGCTCCCACTACTCTACTTACCGCACAGAACCACTGCTCACGACCCCTTTACCTGCAAGACCATGGCAGAGGTTAACTGCAGACATCTTTCAGTGGGGGAAAAGACACTACCTAGTAGTGATCGACTATTTTTCAAGATATATTGAGGTAGCCAACTTGCTGACCCTCACAACCACAACAACAGTGGAAAGACTGAAAGTCATCTTTGCCAGATTTGGCATTCCTGAGGTATTAGTGATGGACAATGGGCCACAGTTTGCCTCATGTGAGTTTTTGACATTTGCCAAACAATATGATTTCAAACACGGAAAACTCTCTTAGCCTATAGAACAACCCCATTAGCTCATGGAGTCTCACCTGCAGAACTTCTGATGGGGAGAAAGTTGAAATCTGCAATTCCAGTCTCACCACAAACTTTCAAACCAAAGTGGCCAAACCGCCAAGCTTTCAAAAGAAAAGACACAAAGCTGAAAGAGAATCAAAAGAAAGTGCATGGAGCAAGACAGAACAAAAGAGTTGCCATTACTTGAACCAGGCCAGAGAGTAGAATGGCAAAGATGACGGGACCAGTCCAAGAACCATCAACAACTCCAACATCATACAACATGGAGACAGAGCTGGGAACATTGAGAAGAAACCGGGTTCAAATAACTGTTCTTCCAAATCCTGACCAACCCGACCCTAACATGACTGTGATCAGATCCGGGAGGGTTTCCCATCCACCAGAAAGACTGGACTGGTAACACACACCATTATCTTAGAGGCATGCTGTGAAAAAGGGCAGAATAAACCCCTACAGCAAGGCTCAGGTAGTCCACCCTGTCCTTCAGTTTAGGAAAAAAAATATTATATGCATGGTATTGGCTCTGCGATGGACTGGCAATCTGTCCAGGGTGTACCCTGCCTCTCTCCCAAAGATGCTGGGATAGGCTCCAGCCGCCCCCCTCCCCCGCAACCCAAAAAGGATTAAGTAGTAGAAGATGGATGGATGGATGGATAGTTTTCATGTGTGAAGAAAATACACTATACCGAAAGTGTGGTTTGTTCTATATCCATAGTGTTAAGAGTTAAATGAAGTGTTAACAGAAATATTGTTAATGACTAAAAAGGGGGCAATGTAGTGGAACATCAGGACACTAGGGGGTGCTATATCACTGACTAAAAGAGACATGCAAGTTGAAGAAGAATAGAGAAATAAAGAAACGTGGCTGCCGGAGAAAGTGTTGTCGTCATGCGGTCTAATATAGTTGGTTCATACCAAAACATTATACAGCCACCATCATCAGAAGGGTCCAGTACTTTCAGAGAGTCACTCTTGAGTGGGATCCACAAACAGTTCCTAAAAATTGATTTTTTAAAATAAAATCTAGGAGGAGAACTCTTAACAGGAATGAGTAAAAAATAGAAACTACCACCGAATATTCTCGGGGTGGAAAAAGACTCTCTAACTTAAAACATAATCCCGCTGCTGCTGTTAGTTTATACCTGCTGTGATTAAAGTGGAACCATGAGCTGTGACGACGGAGTGTCACCACTGCTACAGTTTCTGTAATTGAGGATTATATTATATGTGTAGAATTTGTAAATGTTAACATGAATTGTATTGATAAAGCGCACATATAAGATTGAATTGAATTCCTTTGTGAGATAAATGTTAAGGTTAATTATATTAATTGGGTAAGGCAATTGAATAATAAGACCACGCACCTTTGCCAGCATGCTTCCTGGTGGTATCCAGGCAAAAAACTCTTTAGGGGTTTGAGTGCCTTTTAAAGGATGCCAGGAGGAAGGACGCATGTGATTTTTTTTTTTTTTGACTTATTTTGTACCCGTAGGTATATTTGTTCTGCAGTCCGGTGACAAGCCACCAGCTGCCGGTCGCTGCGTGCGCAAGCGCCCCATATCCCTAACCTGCATGTTTTTGGCATGTGGGAGGAAACCGGAGAAATCCCGGAGTAAACCCACGCAACACGGGGAGAACATGCAACCTCCACACAGATCACTGTTGGCCGGGGGTAGGGATCGAACCCACGATCTCATGATCCCCGCAATCCCCCGGCCGAGGGTAAACTGTGCTGCCGTAGTGCTAACCGCTGCGCCACCCTGCAGCCCCATGTGATGTGATGGTTGAGTAAGGGGTAATTTAATATGTAAATAAGGGTTTAAAACTATTTATTGTATTATTTATGGTGTGGTATTTATTCTGTAAATAGGGGGAAATTATTTATGTATTTATGTCTCTTTTAGATATTATTGGGTATGTGGAAATATGAAAATGTTTATTGTTTGCTTGGGATTTTGGTATGTTCCAATTAATTCTAATTATCTCACTAGCATATAACAGGTGTTTGTCATTTGGTTTGTGTGGGGTGTCGGATGTTCATGTGAGTTGTTGCCGGTGAAGTATCTTCTGTAATAAATGGAAAATTGCTGATTGCAAAACTGTTTGGAAGCCTCCGTTCTTTCTCTGGTGTGCCTTGACCGCTAGGGCTCATGACAATTGGTGTCAGAAGTGGTTCGTTCCCTGACAAATGGTGATGTTTGGTCGAGAAAGTGTTGTCAAATTAATAAGTGATAACACGGGATAGAAGGAGCGATGTCCAAAAGGAAAATAAAGAGGCAACAAGAACAAGTAGAGGATTTTGACGCGAGTATGGCAACTGAGGAGCAGGGGGCCAGTGGACTGAACGAGCTGGAAGAACTGACGAGCTTGGTGAAGTCCATGATGCATTCACTGACAGTCAGAGACCATCAGACGGAGGAAGAAGCCTCTCTTCAAGAACAAAGGTGGCAGACTATGCAGCATGAAGTTCGCCAGATGCAGTCACAAGTGGCTGAGCTGAGAGAGGAGTATGGGAGCCGGGCTGAACGCAGCAGTGACAACGGCGCTTCGGGGGGAGACCCTAGGGTGACGGCCAGTCGGGTCGGCCCACAGGAGGATAACCTACCGCTGCAGGTGCAGCCGAGGACAACGCAGATGCACCACAAGCCCAGGCTGAATCCGCTCTCTCCCAAGGACGGCATCGAGCACTATCTGGCAACGTTTGAGAGGATCGTTACAGTCTGCCGCTGGCGTAAAGAAGAGTGGGCTATTCAGTTGGCTCCTCTGTTCACAGGTAAAGCACGGAGTGCATATATGCTTATGGACATTGCAGACACGGACGATTATGATAACGTGAAGGAAGCAGTTTTAACTAAATATGAAATAACACCCGACACCTATAGGAGAAGGTTTTGTGCCCTGGACATTCATCAGGACGAAACCCCCCGTGAACTTTATGTACATTTAGAGGACCTGTTTTATAAATGGATTAAACCAAGGACCTCAACTATAAGAGACATTTCGGAACTGATGATTTTGGAGCAGTTTCTGCGGATGGTGGACCCGGAAATGGGAATCTGGATACAAGAGCGGGACCCGAAGACTGCAGAGGGTGCTGCTCATCTTGCGGAGGTCTTTCTGTCAGCCAGGTCTGGGAGCAGGAGACCTACTCTCAGCCACGACGGCTCTTTCACCACACAGAGTAAGTCTAATGGGGGTGAAAGGGGTGGTCAAGCTCAAAATAGACTGTATTCCAGTTCTGGTCAGGTCACAAATGGCAAATATAATGGTAGTAAAAAGTTATGTTTTGTCTCTAATAAAGATATACGCTGTTATCAGTGTAATAAGTGTATAATAATCAGTGTAATAAGAGCCATCCATGATAATTTCAACATCCAGCCATGAAGGATTTGAGCACTGAATCTGTAAGAGAATATAAAGTTTTTTCTCTGAAGTCAGTGCTATTCGACCTGTTTTGACGCCCTCAGCACACAGTCCTCCAGATTATCTTCAGTATACTTGTTGTTTTCATAGCATGGCGGGCAGCATTTGACTCTCAAGGACAGCCAGCTGTCTGGCAATTATTCCATCTGCCGTGCCAAGGACACGCGCCTCTGCCCAGATGGCAGACATAACATCTGCTGCGGAAGAGACTTTGTTGTCCTTAACTGATATCACTGTTTGCACTCAACACCCTCACTCACACTGACTCACTATACTGACTTGAAGATTATTCATTCACTGCTCTCTTTGTGTCATTGTATAGATTCTATTGTCTGCTATTTGTGCATTGAGAGTTTTTTTCTTGTAATCATAATATTGATCATATATGAACTGTATTCTGATAAACAATGCTTTTTTCTCTCTCCTACTGTGTTTATCCTCTTTCTCCCCCATTGCTTCCTGTTCCCATTCTGCTGACAGGCGCGTCACCGACGCTGCCGCGTCACTGAAAATGTCAACTATGTCGTTCTCAGTGTCAAGTCAAATCCCTCGTATATTTACCAGTTGTTTACTTGTGAATGTACTTGGCAATAAATCTTTTCTGATTCTGATTCTGAATAAAATCGGTCATACTCAATATTCATGTCCTGCCACTAAAAATAGTAAGCCTTCATTGTTATGCTCAGTTCCAAGACCCACTCTTTCAGTACCAGTTCACAGTGAAATATATAAAACAACTGTTCTGCTTAATGGTCAGTGTGAAGAGGCCTTGTTAGACTCTGGTTGTTTTCAGACTGTTGTTCTGCCCAGTTTGGTCCCTAGGGATTCGTGGAGTGAGTCTACAGTGAATATTAGTTGTGTTCATGGGGATAAGAAGTTGTACCCGACCGCTGAGGTCTATTTAACAGTGGGGGGGTCAACCTTATCTCCTTCCTGTAGCTCTTGTGCCTGATTTGCCATATCCAGTTATTCTTGGCAATGATGTTCCAACTTTGTTGGACATCATACAACAGGTTAGGGACGGACAACAAACTGAGGAGGGACAGGCAGCTGGCGCTATTGAGCAGAGGCTTAATGCACCTGTTGGAAGAAATTGTAATATGGTGACAACCAGGGCGCAGAGGGCTGCCAATGTTCTCCAGGAGTTGCCTTTTTATGACTCTGGGGTAGAGGCAGGCCCTATTTAGCAGCCAAAATCCAAGGCTCAGAGAAGAACAGACAAGGTTTTAGCTTCAGTGAAGAATTTGGGTGAAGAAACACCACAGCTAAGCCAGTCAGTAGACTTTGACATCCCTTCTGACATAGCTGCACTGCAGAAATCTGACCCAGCGCTAGAACCTTGGTTTGATAAAGTCTCGGAGATTGAGGGTGTGAAACAGGGCAGAGTGGCTTGTTTGGCTGAGGCCGTGTATGTCATTAAAAAGGGCATTTTGTACCAACAGCAAGGTGAAGTTATGGCCATAGCTTTGTCACAAGGCCTCACACCAAAGGTTATGGAACTGGGACACGCTATCCCTTGGGCAGGTCATCTAGCATTCCAGAAAACACTACAAAGAATTGCTAGAAGGTTTGTGTGGCCGGGAATGTATACCCAGATTAAGGAGTTCTGTGCAACATGTGAAACATATCAGATTACATCACCTAGGAGAGTAGCCCGTGCCCAGCTGCAGCCATTACCAGTCATTGGAACACCATTTGACAGAATAGGGATGGATATAGTTGGCCTCCTAGAGGGAAGCTCCTTGGGTAATAGATACATTCTGGTGATATGTGACTATGCTACTCGGTATCCAGAAGCCTTCCCATTAAAATCTATTAAGGCTAGGCAGGTTGCCAACTGCCTCATTCAGTTATTTTTGAGGGTAGGCATACCCAGAGAGATCCTAACGGACTGTGGAACAAATTTTTTATCAAAACTATTGCAGCAGGTATATAAGCTGTTGGGTATTAAGGGAATTAAGACCACCCCATATCACCCTCAGACAGACGGACTGGTTGAGCGATTTAACCAGACTTTGAAGAACATGCTGTGAAAGTTTGTTTCCGATATGGGCTCGGATTGGGACCAGTGGGTGCCGTACTTGTTATTTGCTTATCGGGAGGTGCCCCAGGCTTCAACAGGGTTCTCACCTTTTGAACTACTATATGGTCGTCAGGTGAGGGGCCCACTGGACTTATTAAAGGAGCACTGGGAGAGTCCACCAAGTGATCAGGACAATGTGGTCTCATATGTCATTAAAATGAGAGGAAAACTGGATCGAATGACTGCTTTGGCTCAGGAGCACATGAGGATGGTGCAGGCCAAACAAAAGACTTGGAATGATAAGAGGGCCAGACAGAGGGTTTTTCACCCAGGTCAGCAGGTGTTGTTACTGCTGCCCTCTTGTGACAGTAAGCTGTTGGCTCGATGGCAGGGGCCTTATAAAATTTCTAAGAAACTAAGTGCAGTGACATATGAACTATATATGCCTGACAGGAAGTCAAAACATCAGTGCTTCCATGTTAACTTGTTAAAGGAGTTTCAGCAGCCTGGTCATCAGCAGCAGCAGCCTGTTCTTCAGCAGACACATCATCAGCTCCTCATTTGTGCGACAGAAGTGGATGACAAGAGAGAACAGTCCTTTCCCACAAATGTGACAGAGACTTGTTCATTTCAGGTGTCTCATTTGCAGGTTAATCAGCAGAGAGAGTTAGAGGCACTATTTGATCCAGAACTGTTTCAGGAGAGACCTGGTTTCACCACATTTGTTCACCATAAGGTTCAGTTAAAGGAAGAGGCTGTTCCGCGTAGAAAGTCTTATAGGATCCCTGAGTGGTTGGTCCCAAAACTGAAGCAGGAAATTGACCTGATGTTGCAGGTGGGAGTGATTGAGGAGTCAGTCAGTGAGTGGTGTAGCCCGATTGTGCTGGTTCCCAAAAAAGATGGCTCTTTGAGGTTCTGCATCGACTTCAGATACCTTAACACAGTCTCTAAGTTTGAGTCGTACCCCACGCCCCGTATTGACGAGTTATTAGAGAAAGTGGGCAGGGCTAGGTTTATTTCCACGCTAGACCTAAGCAAGGGGTATTGGGGTATTGGCAGGTGGCATTGGCACCTGAAACGAAAGAACTTACAGCCTTTAAAACACCTTATGGCAGTTTTCAGTTCAAGGTTATGCCATTTGGCCTCCAGGGGGCGCCTGCAACTTTTCAGCGGCTCATGGACCAGGTATTAAGAGGGGTATCAGACTTTGCAGCTGCCTATTTGGATGACGTAGTCATCTATAGTCAGGCCCGGAAGGAACATTTGCTACCTCTTAGGCAGGTCCTTCATTTGATTAAGAGGGCAGGACTGACTATCAATCCACATAAATGTGCGTTTGGACAGCAGCAGGTGGAGTACCTGGGGCATGTGGTTGGTCAGGGGGTCACTAGACCACGAGTGGGTAAAGTGGATGTCATTCAGACCTATCCTGAGCCTACTACCAAGAAGAAGGTACAGTCGTTTATGGGAATGGTAGGATGGTATAGTAAATTAATTCCCGATTTTGCTGAAAGAGCAGCAATCCTGACTGACCTCACTAAGGCTTCAGCACCAAATAGGGTAAAATGGACAGAGGAGTGTGGTAGAGCCTTTGAAGATCTGAAGGGTACCATTTCTGGTGAGAAGGTTCTCTACAGTCTGGATTTCGTCCATCCATTTATTCTACAGACAGATGCTTCAAGAGTTGGCATCGGAGCAGTACTTCTCCAGGAGGTGAAGGGAGACAGACACCCGGTACTGTTCTTGAGCCATAAGTTGTTGGACCGGGAGACGAGATACTCTACGGTAGAGAAAGAGTGCCTTGCCATGAAATGGGCAATAGGGTCTCTGAAATACTATTTACTGGGGCGTCATTTCATGTTGGAGACAGATCATCGGGCTCTACAGTGGCTGAATAGGATGAAGGACACCAATAGTTGTCTTACAGGGTGGTATTTGTCCCTTCAGCCTTATAACTTTACTGTTCGGTATATGGCAGGGAAAACCAACCTTGTGGCAGACAGCCTCTCCAGAGTACATGACTCATAGAGTACTGTACTCCTGGGAGAAGGGGGGAGGAATGTGACGACGGAGTGTCGCCACTGCTACAGTTTCTATAATTGAGGATCATATGTGTAGAATTTGTAAATGTTAACATGAATTGTATTGATAAAGTGCACATATAATTGGAGATCTGTTTTGATTGAATTGAATTCCTTTGTGAGATAAATGTTAAGGTTAATTATATTAATTGGGTAAGGCAATTGAATAATAAGACCACGTACCTTTGCCAGCATGCTTCCTGGTGGTATCCAGGCAAAAAACTCCTTAGGGGTTTGAGTGCCTTTTAAAGGATGCCAGGAGGAAGGAGGCATGTGATGGTTGAGTAAGGGGTAATTTAATATGTAAATAAGGGTTTAAAACTATTTATTGTGTTATTTATGGTGTGGTATTTATTCTGTAAATAGGGGGAAATTATTTTTGTATTTATGTCTCTTTTAGATATTATTGGGTATGTGGAAATATGAAAATGTTTATTGTTTGCTTGGGATTTTGGTATGTTCCAATTAACTCTAATTATCTCACTAGTATATAACAGGTGTTTGTCATTTGGTTTGTGTGGGGTGTCGGATGTTCATGTGAGTTGTTGCCGGTGAAGTATCTTCTGTAATAAATGGAAAATTGCTGATTGCAAAACTGTTTGGAAGCCTCCGTTCCTTCTCTGGTGTGCCTTGACCGCTCGGGCTCGTGACATGAGCCCACATCTAAACACTCTGGTCATTTAGCCACAGAGAAGAAGGAAGTTTCTGTGTTGCTGTTTACTGACAGATGGCCTCCATTTACCACAGACCACATTTTATCAGCCGCACATGAAAGCAGTAAGGAAAAAAAATCCAATCAACCTCTCTGATGGATAAACTCCACTGATGTGCAAAGTGGGAGATGGAGTGTTAGTTAACAAGAGGTGAACTGGACTGGAATCATTGTTTATTACAGATGTCATACAGCCGAGCAGCCAAGGCGCGTGTCACAGAAGAGCTAGACTTCAAGAATTTGCAACAAGCATTTTTCCGTTTATTTCAGACACTGTGTAGGCAACAACTCCAGTCTAAAACATCCCACACCCAGCCACAACCAAATGAAAATCACCTGCTGATATACCTAGTGAGATAATTAGCCCGATTAGAACATATCAATGTCCACAGGTAAGGCAATAAATATCCACATTTTACATATACTCAACAATACCTTAAAATATTCATTAAACATCTAAATAGTATTTACACAATATTTACAAAATCACACATAATAAATAGTACAATAAATAGTATAAACCGTTATTTACATTTAAATCCACCAACAACTTTCCCCTCTACTCATCTATTGCATACTTTTTCCTCCTGGCACCCTTTATAAGGCACTCAAGCCCCCGAGGAATCTTTTGCCCGAGACACTACCAGGAAGTATGCTGGCAAAGGTAAGTGGTTCTTTATTTCTTTGCCTCACACAATTGACTTAATTATTAACATTAACTCTTTATCTCACAGGTGGCCTTCAACTCACCCAGAAAACAGATATCCAGCCCACAAATAAATACCATTTACAACTTCCAACTCTGTGTGTATTATTATACATTAGAGTACATTTTAACATTTGAAAGTTATAAATTCCCTTACACATATAATATCTAATTAAAGAGGTCCAAACCAGTGGCGACACTCTGTCGTCACAACAGACCACACCATGACATCAGTCCATGTTTCTGAGGTGAAAACATAAGGGAGCATCTACTCAGACCACCCTGACAGTTTTTCATCAGACTTTTCACAGCTCAGGTTTTAAAGAGCCCCTATTCTGCTTTTTGGGGTTTCCCCTTTATCTTAATGGTTATGTAGGATTTCTGTGACATTATATGGTGTACAAAGTCAAACAACACAAAGTCCTTTACCTTTTGTTCCTATTAAAGACAAAAATAGAAAGGAGATGTCTTTACCTTCTTAACATGTTTCGACTGTGCAGAACGAAGGCTGCAGTGCACATCTGCAGTGCACATCTTAACAGTCGAAACATGTTAAGAAGGTAAAGACATCTCCTTTCTATTTTTGTCTTTAATAAGAACAAAAGGTAAATAATTAAAAGAAGACAAAATGAACTTACTTGAACGAACACAAAGTCCGCCTGCACAGGAGTTGTCCTCTCCCACAGAACTTCCTGAAACACCTGGTTTGAATTTGCTGTTCTCTTCTTTGAGGTTATCCATCATTACTTAACAAACCTGAAACAAACCTGCCCATCGCAAGTCTAGCATGCCCTCTCCAGAGATGAGAAATGAGTTTCCCTCTGAGCCTCAGAGCTCACATACCTATAGCTAGCTTAGCTAGTGGCCTGACCGTGGTTTTCAGAGCTCTACCCTGTATATTCTAGTCACCCCACAAGGTCCTCAGTTGTTCATTAATCCACAGTCATTAAATATCACATCATTCTGGCCTATTTTGTTGTTTTTCCCGGTATATTATATTCACGGGCATTGTTTAGTGAAACATATCTTACTTCCAGTGGTGATCTAGCTCATTTTGTTAATAATTTATGTATGCAGCATTCCATAGTTGATGTTGTTAGCACACCTGCACTAGTCTAGCATAGCCATCATCCATCCATCTTCTTCTTCTTCCGCTTAATCCTTTTCGGGTCGCGGGGGTGCTGGAGCCTATCCCAGCATCTTTGGGCGAGAGGCAGGATACACCCTGGACAGATTGCCAGTCCATCGCAGGGCCAACACAGAGAGACAGACAACCATTCACTCTCACAGTCATACCTAAGGACAATTTAGAATCCCCAGTTTGATGCCAATTAACATAACTTACATGTTTTTGGCATGTGGGAGGAAACCGGAGAAATCCCAGGGTAAACCCACGCAGACACGAGGAGAACATGCAAACTCCACACAGGTCACTGTTGGTCGGGGGCTGGGATCGAACCCAGGATCCCCCGGCCAAGGGTGAGTTGCTGTGCTGCCGCAGTGCTAACCACTCCGCCACCTCTCCCACCGCATAGCCATCATGTTCTGTCATTTACCCATTTCAAATGGCAATGCATGGGCTCTGAAACAAATTGAAACATGTCTTAGTCCCTGTGGTTATGCAGCTTCTTTTATTAACTTGTGTGTGCATTCATCGGTTATTGCTGTTAGCATTACTGTTAGCTTTCCCTCCTTCAACAGCTGATTGTTGGTGCCTTAGGAGGTTCCATGCTTCCAAGCTGGTTTGCTCTTTTTGGACCTCTGCCATCTCTCACTTTCAGCCCGTGAATCTCCCAAAGTTCCTTTCCATCATCTGTCTCCCCAGGGTGGCAGCCAGCCGGACAGTGCCAGTCTCTGCACCACAGTGATGCAGGCCTCTCCTGTGCAGCACCCAAGTTCCCAAGAGCAGGAGCAGTCAAACAGTGGAACAGCCCCTGTATGCTACGGACAGAGTTGTGGTTTGTCATTTGCATGGATTCTGCTAGAAGAGGGAAATTAGATGAGGATGTGGTGACAGCCAGTGTTAGGAAGTGTGGCCAAGCATCATTCTGTTTTTGTTTCGAGCAGAGCTGTAGACCAAATCTCATTCTCCCCCCTTGCAGACTCTGTGACTTTAGGCGTGTTCACGTTAAGTGACTGAGGGTTTAGGGCTGTCCCATTCTGAAATCAGGAAGTGGTTGACTGCTCACTCGCTGACTTTGAGCCCTTAAATGACCCTTTCTCACTGTGGGTAAGGGAATTACTAGTGATGGCAAATTCGAAACAGTGTTTTGGTATGTACAAAACCTAGGTGGAACTTCTGATTCGAACCACTGTTCCAAGGTCTGTATCAGAAAGAGGATGCCACGTGACAGTTTCATGTCACGTTCCATTACGTCACCGACTGTTTTGAAACGTCACAGTTGTTTTATATCAGTGAAACACAAGTGAATATGCAGTGATTGTTTGCTGTTTTTGTTATCCCGTTTCTAAAATGGAATAATAAATAAAATACTACCATTACACAATATGAAAATGCCTATTATATGTACTATATACTTTATATGTAAAATAATAATTTCTCGTGTCCTTGCCTGATTGGCTGGTGATTCATCACCCCACATGCCTAAAACATTTAAAAGCTCCTCTAAAGTGCAGTTTGTTTGCGAAGTCTTGCCTCTCTGAGTGTCTTGTATTGAGCGTGCTTTTGGATTTAGACTATTTGGAAATGGATGGGGGTAGAAAGCGTCCCAGGTCAGCTGTCTGGGATCACTTCAACCTTCCTGAGGAAAAAAGTTAAATGTATGCATTATATGCAACATCTTGCATTTTGTAATAATACAACAACTACGTGGAGACACCTACGGACAAAACATCCTGACGCCTGCATTCCTAGCACAACACAACCGAGTGCTGAATCAAGCCATGCCCAGCATGGTGTTTATGGTATGTATTCATGGTCTTTTAATACACATACGAGTATACATTTATTTTTTATACACATTTATTAATATTATTTACAATAAATATAATTATGCATTTGATCACTAAAAGAAGCCATATTGTTTTACATTTACATATAGTTGCATAATTTACATATAGTTACTTATTTTACATATATTTACAATATTTACCATACAATACATCAAGATGCATGGCAGCATTCCTCCTAACTCGGTCTTT
The DNA here is from genome assembly GCA_020510985.1 of Pholidichthys leucotaenia. Taxonomy (NCBI): domain Eukaryota; kingdom Metazoa; phylum Chordata; class Actinopteri; order Cichliformes; family Pholidichthyidae; genus Pholidichthys; species Pholidichthys leucotaenia. The sequence continues at coordinate 324,240,507 of CM035840.1, read as the reverse complement.
TTGTTGTTCCTTGACAGGAAGGCAAAAAGAATTAGACAAGGCACTAGTTGACCTTATTGTGAAGTACTCACAACCTTTTTCAATTGTGGAAGATGAGGGTTTCAAGCACTTTGTCAAGAAACTTGACCCCAGTTACATCCTTCCATCCAGAAACACACTGAAAACAATGCTGAAGTCCAGATACACAGAGAGCAAGGACAAAGCAATGGCTGAAGTGAAAAAGGCCAAAGCTGTGAGTTTGACCTCAGATATGTGGACTTCAATCAACATGGATGCCTACCTAGCAGTTACATGCCACTTCATTGATGAAAACAAGCTTTCCACCACTGTCCTTGGGGTCACTAAATTCCCTGAGGCACACACAGCTGAACATCTGAAGGAGGCCAAACGTGTTCTTTTGCATTCATGGAGGGGATAGAGAAGAACATCACATGTTTAGTCACTGATAATGCAGCCAATATGATTGCCTGTGCACAACTTTTACCAGTACGACATGTGCCTTGTTTCGCTCACACCTTGGTGATGAAAAACACCACAGAGCAAATCCCTGAACTGCATGCACTGCGTCTACAATCGAGGCAGATAGTCGGCCTCTTTAGATCTAGTGCCACTACTAAGCAGAAGCTCTCAGACATCCAGCAGCGAATGGGAAAACCGGTGATGAAACTCATACAGGAAATTGAGACAAGCTGGAACAGCACATATTCAATGTTTCAACGTCTGCTGGAGCACCATGAAGCAGTGGCAGCAACCTTGTCCTCTGAACATAACTTTGACTCCTTTCAACAGTGCTGGCCAAGAAACAGTGAGTGAGTGCCTTCAGCTTCTTGCTGTCTTCAATGAAGCAACTGTGGAGCTGTCATCTGAAAAGAGAGTTTCTGACTCAAAAATAATTCCATTTGTTAGGCAAATTTATCACAAGGTTCATGAACAACGTGAGAGTTTAACAAGCCCAACTGCCCTTCGGTTAAGCAGCAATCTTCAGAAGAACTTGAGGGAGCAATGTGGGGTGAAGGTTGTGAGGGTCCCTGCAGTATTAACTGTCGTAGACCCTCGATTCAAAATTCTGGCTTTTGGATGTCCAGAAAATGCAGACAAAGCTGTGAAGGCTTTGACAGCTGAGTGTTGTGCTGTCATTCGATTAGTTTCTCAATCACAAGCAAGCTCTTGTGTGCCGTCAACATCAGCCACAACAGGACCACAGGCCAGTGAACACCAGGAAGAGAGCCTCTGGGATGGTTTTGACAGCATGGTAGGGGAAACCAACCAAAGACAGACTGCCACTGCTGATGCTGCTGTTGAGGTAGGCAACCCCCAGACACCCACTATGCTCAGAATGATTGCATGAGGTGATAATTGTGTTTGATTCTCTTTTATTGTTATGCAACTTGTCTGTCTGTCTGTTTATCTATCTATCAATCTAGGTTCAGCGCTATGTCTCAGCCCAGACGAGATGACCCTCTAGATTACTGGAAACAACATGCCACTATATTCCCTCATCTGTTCCAGCTGGCCAAGACATATCTCTCCATTCCAGCCACATCAGTCCCATGCAAGAGAATATTCTCAAAAGCAGGAGAGATTTTAAACAAGAGGAGAAACCGTCTAAGTCCGAGCACTGTTGAATAGATTGTTTTTCTGAATAAAAATACTTGAATGTATACAGGCACCCTCTACAAATACTGACTGATGTCTATTTTATACACAAGCACCCCCTACAAATACTGACTAATTGAAAAAATAGTATTTTCATACAAATAATACTATAAACCCAAACAAAACATGAAACGTTAAGAGATTAAAAAAAAAAATACACACGAAAACACTCGACTGAGTGCAGTATTATAACATTTGGCCACCAGATGTCGCTGTGGGGAGATGTTTCAAATCTTCCAAAAGATCGGTTGTTTTCCTCAATCAATTGTTCCAAATGATTCAATCTTTCAAACAGCAGTCTCCACCCTGCGCACCTCAGCACTGGCCCTTTCATACTCTGTAGCAGAATATTGTGCCCCTGTCTGGTCCAGGTCATCTTACACACACCATGTAGACACCCAGCTCAACTCAACCATGAGAACTATAACTGGAACAATCCGCTCAACACCACTCCCCTGGCTCTCTGTACTGTCAAACATAGCCCCTCCACACATCCGGCGAGCAGCATTAACTCAAAGGATGCTCCAAAAAGTTAAAGATTTTCCTCACTTACCAATCCATGCAGATATCTACACCCCACCCACTGCCCGACTTTCATCCAGATGGCCGATTTGGAAAAACCCTCCCCCAGCTGACTTTACCATCCAGACAGCTTGGCAAGAGGAATGGGAAACCAAGGAGGTCCCAAACAAACAGCTGGTGATAAACCCCAACCAACAGGTCCCGGGCACCAACCTCCCAAGGAGACAGTGGTCTACACTCAATCGCTTCAGGACTGGACATGGCCCCTGCTTGGCCAGCCTTCACAGATGGGGCAGTAGCCCTAGCCCACTGTGCGCATGTGGAGAGGAGCAAACTATGGAACACATCATAGAGGCTTGCCCGCTCCAAAGACTGGAAGGAGGATTACACACCCTCCATACAGCAAACCAGGAGGCAACTGCTTGGCTTAAGGACTTTGCATTCGCTAAATAAATAAATAAAATCTTTCAAACGTTCCATTTCTGCCATCACTAGGAATTACCCACAGTCGGGGTTTCTCAGGGGAAAGCTCCTGATTGGTCACCTGTTCATCACTGGCCACCTTTTCACCCCTGCCCTCCCCCCCCCCCAAAAAAAAAATACTGCCTTGACAAGAATTTAAGATCTTTGCCAAAATGAAAATATATGACATAAGACTTCGAGTTTGTGCTGAAATACACACCATTTAAGCAATTTAATTACATTTTGTTTAATTATGCAGTTTGAAAAAAGGTGATTTGAAGTTGTAATCAATTAAATCATCTTAAGAGGCCACAGCACATTTAATTAAGTTCATTCCTGAGGAAAGTAGGCAGAGACGTGCGGTCAGGGGAGGCAGGAAAAGTAAAAAACAAATAATGATACAATAAAGTAAATGTTGATATTTGTCCACTAATATGTACTACATATTTATTTTCCTCATTATTTCAATATTTTTTAATCAAAAGGCAGTCGTGGCTCAATGGTAAATGCTTCGACTTTGAGATCCAATAGCAGGGTTTGAATCTCGTTGCCCACACTTTCTGCAAAAAAAAAGTGTGGCTGCGGCTCCGGAACACCTTCACCCTAGGTATAAAGGGGGAGTCAAAGCACCGGATCGTGTATGGCAGGCAGAGGCCAAAGGTGATTCACCCAGGTTTAATCAAAATCACTTAATTTTCTCATGTCCGTTTCAAATATGAGAAAGTGGCGTGCTGTGCGGCAGCAGCTACCTGAGCCTCACCTAGGATTGCGCAATCCCTCACAAACTATGTTGGCATGCCATGTAATTAGCGTGTGCAATGCGTTTTCTCTGTAAATCACCAATATGTGTTTTCAAACATTTTTATTTTACACCTTAACTTTCCATATCCTGGCTTATGTATATAATTTATGAGTGTAACGTATTTCGTCTAGCTGATTGGAGATAAAGCCGCAGTGAAATGGCACACAGTGAGGCAAACAGTACTTTGCCGCACGAAAGGGGGCGTACTTGAGCCAACGGGTTCTTCGTTCTGCTGCCGCTGAAAACGAGTAAATAAACTGGTTATAGTTAGCAAGTCAAGTGCGCTGCTTATTTATCTTCCCCTCAACATGGAGGATTATATATCTAAATTGAAAAATTTCTCAAAACTGGACTTTCAATCAAAGCAGGAAGTGATAAATAATGGAAGAACAATGCCGGAGCTAAAAGGTTTGCTTCAGACTACAGGACAGAAGATAGCACGCTCTTTTCAAACGGAGTGGTACACCCAAAAGGACTGGCTGTGTGGATGTCCCACGAAAAATCGCCTTTACTGCTTCCCTTGCCTTCTGTTCTCAATGTGTGATAATGTCTGGACTCAAATGGGATATTGTGACATGAAGAATTTACCAAGAAGTCTCAGCAAACATGAACGATCAACTACGCACATTCAAAGCCAGATAGCTTTAAAACCTTTTGGGACCTCAAGGATTGACTTAGCTTTGAATGAGCAACGGAGACTAAACATTAGCCTTCACAATGCCAAGGTAAAGGAAAACCGAGAGATTTTAAAAGACCTCATTAATGCTATGTGTTTCCTCGTTAAACAGCAGCTGGCATTTCATGGTAATGATGCAAGTACGAGCTCCTCTAATCATGGCAATTATGTTGGAACTGTTATATGCTTTTGCCGAGAAAGATGAGAGGTTAGCTAGACATTTAGAGACATCCACTGTTTTTTCTGGCCTGTCAAACAGAATACAGAATGATTTAATTGAAGCAGTCGGTGATGTCATCAGAAATGATATTAAAAAGGAGATTAATGCAGCCCCATTTGTAGCTGTAGAAGTAGATGAGACAACAGATGTTACAAACATAGCTCAAATCTCTGTTATTTTGTGCTATGTGGCTAAAACTGAAGTAGCCTGTGAAGTAAAGGAGGCATTTTTGGGAGTTGACGATGTGAGTGCAGACAGACGAGCCCCTGCCATAGCGGACTATGTCTTGGGGGTGTTGGAGAAATATAACTGTCTTGAAAGCTTGTAGCTCAGACTTATGACGGGGCTTCTGTAATGGCATCAGAGCTTAATGGGGTGCAAGCCAAAATTAAAGAAAAAGTGCCCGAGGCCGTGTTTACACACTGTTACGCACACAAGTTGAACCTAGTGCTGCAGCATTCAGCAAAGTGCATGCCTGCGTGTCAAACGTTTTTTAAGACAGTTGAGGGATTAGGGGCATTTTTCAGTAAGTCAAAGCGCACCCACTTGCTGGATACAGTTGTGAAGCGATGTTTACCAAGAGCAGCGCCGACAAGATGGAGCTCTAATTCTAGGCTGCTGCAGACAATAAGCATGTACCAAGATGATCTGCGTGCTGTATTCCGTATTATGAGCGAAAATCCAGACAGCTGGGATAATGACACTCTAATGATGGCAGCAGGATATGATCGGTGGTTGTCAAAAGCATCAACATGCTTCTTAATAATGGCATATGAGGGCATTTATAATGAAACTGACGCACTTTTTAGAGTGCTGCAAAACAAAGTGATTGGATATTGGATATTGGATATTGTTGCGAGCGCATTCGTGACACTGTTGGAGCTCTTGAACGCATGCGACAGGAGTTTGACACTTTCTATGAGCGTTTTGAGCAGAAATGCGCTGCGCTCAGCCTGACAGACAATGAAAGTACACAGCTGGTCAGAGATGAGAGGAGAAGAGTGTTTTATAACATCCTGCACAATATCAGGGTTCAAATGAGGGCAAGGTTTGATCACTTTGGCGAGCTAGCTTTCCTTGGCTTGGTCGATTGTGCAAAATTCAACGAAATGTCACAACATTTTGATGACACCAAACTGCAGAGCCTGAAAAAATATGCAAGGTTCTTTGACTTTGTGAGACGAAAGGCAGATCTCATCGGACTGTATAGTTCACAAACGGTGAGGAATGAATGCAAATCTCCCGGACAGTTTCTCAGCTTTTTGGCCCAAAAGGATCTAATTCAGACTGTTCCTGAGGCTACAAAGTTACTTCAGCTGGTGCTTACTGTACCAGCTATGACATCGGTGGAAAGGTCATTCTTGGCATTGAAGAGACTCAAAACATACAGTCGGAATAGGACTGATCAAGGACGACTTTCTTCCCTGGCAATAATCTCCATTGAGGCAGAGAGACTTTTAAAACTAAAAGAAGAAAAAGAGGACTTCTACGAACAAGTAACGGATATTTTTGTCAAGAAGGATCGGCGCATGGACTTCATTTACAAGTGAAAGTAAGAAAAGAAAAACATTTTGAAAAAATCGCTGAAAAATGGAATCAGACAAAAACTGCTAAACTAAAAATTTAATATTTCAGTTCAAAACTACAATTTGAACTTTGTTTAAATATTATTCTAGTTTTTAGTAATCTTTTTTTAACAGTGAATTAAATGGATCAAAGAATCATAGCTTATACAAACAATGAAAAATTTTGATAAAGGTGATCTGGTTTTTTGGTTTTCAATTATGGAATTGCCTAAATTTAGAACAGATGAAGGGTGCAGAGTATGCTATCTGTGCTGTGATTAATATGCATTCCGTCTTGGCTAAATGTGTGTATCATATGTATGTTTAAAGAATGCTGTTATGAGGTATGTAACATAACCTGTTAACTGCTGCCAATAGAATGGTGTATAAGCTACCCTATTGGGCTCATATATTTGGAAACCTGGCTCTTCAAGAGTCAGTGCCTCACCAACCAATAACCTCACCGCATGTCACTGAAAGTAGGAAGTCTGAAATCAAATCTGAGACCCACAATAGTTGGTCACATGTTTTCATGTCACACAAATGAAAAGTTTGGTTAAAATAAATAGGCGGAAAAAGATAGATTTTTATTAAAATGGTAACACTGAAAATGAAATGACATAATTTGATCCCATTTATTTCAATAAGAAAAGCTTATAATTATAAATGTAAATGGACAAAAAATTAAGGAGAATGCAATAATTTAAAACAGAATTTTATTTACGGGATTTTATTTTAAGAAGTTACACAAAAACCTCTAAAGACCCTGAAACACACACAGCCTTGAACTTTGAGGATCATTTTCTTTTATCCTTTGTCAATAAACCCTGTTTGTTTCTGATTTTAGTTTTGTCTGGAATCTGTTTTTATTTTAAGATAAGCCTTTATTAGTCCCACAATGGGGAAATTCCAGGATTACAGCAGCAAAAGGATAGCAGCACTCAGAGCAATAGTAATAAGATAATAAGATAAGAAATGGTTAGCCAAAGCAGTAAATTAATACACATATATACACAGTTATATACACAGTGCAGGACCATTGCAGCTAGCTAGGAACGTTGCAGGACCATTTTGTCCTGTGATTTTATTTTTGTGATCTTATATACACTATTTTTGTTTCTTAATCCTTTTAATAAAGTAAATTTAAAAAAAAACTTAGTGTTGCCAAGGTAACAAAGTGTGTTCCATTCCTAGCATTTTGAGCCACTTCATGCCCTCACAGACTCACACACTCGAGCACAACTGATGGTGGCAGCCTAAGACATCATTTTCAGGTGAGCCCCTGGTCGGATAATGTAAACACTGTAGCCACTCGTGTGACTTATTTAATGCTTTGCATAAGACCTCACATATTAGATAAGAACAAAGTACAGAGTTTCCTTGGAGATAACAGGATACCGTGAAAGGGTAATCTTTGGTATGCAGAGACTGCTTGGGGGGATTCTTGGTGTGCCGAGAGACGGCTTGGAGAATCCTTTGTAGGCCGAAGACTGTGAGGGGGATGCTATGGGATTTAAGAGGAAAGGCATTGTTACTTGTTATTATAATGCAATGTGACTTGTGAGCTGTGAGAGTCCTGGGTATATAAGGGACGAGGTTTTTCTGTGATGTCCTCTTTTCTACTTTGCTCATGTTGGAGCGTGTAATAAACTGCCTTGAGACTGGTGACCCAAGACGTAGCATGCAGCAAGAAGTGAATTTCCCGGGGCCAGCCTCGTTGGGAGCCCCCAGCCAAGCGTACGCCGTTACAGTCCAGCTACCGGACTTTTGGCAGCACAACCCACGCTCCTGGTTCCACTTGGTTGAGGCACAGTTTGCCCTCCGGGGAATAACGGTAGACGACACGAAATTCTACCATGTGATCGCAAAACTCGATAACCACATGGCGCAACACGTGGAGAGCCTTCTGGAGCAGCCACCAGCCAGCGACAAATACGGCGCGTTGAAGGCTGCACTCATCCAGCACTACACCCTCTCGGTCGAGGAGAGAGCAGAGAGACTCCTGGCGCTGAACGAGTTGGGAGATGGCACGCACATTGACCTGATGGAGAAGATGCTGAGGTTGAAAGGCTCGGACGATGACCACTTCATCTTTACCCACATTTTCCTCAGGACCCTACCGTTGGTGACGAGGGCGACCCTGGCCAGTTCGCCGTTGTTGGCCCAGCGGGACTTCCGCACACTGGCCCGGGAGGCGCATCGGATTCTCAACACCAGCAGGCAGTGCGCGGCCACGGCGGCAGCGACAGAGCTCGGCGCGACGGCCGGAGATGGCAGGGAGCCAAGGACAGAGGTAGCAGAGCCGCCGCCGACAGCAGCGGCGGGGGCCAAGGAACGCGGAGGAGACACCCTTCGTTTCTACCATCGCCGTTTTGCAGAGAAGGCACACAAATGTATACCACCGTGCCAGTTCAAGCGCTCGAGAAACGCCAAGACCGGGGCGTCGGTAGCAGCTGCGACCCTCGGGGAGCTGCTCTACTTGACGGACGCACGCTCGGGAAGACATTTCCTCGTGGACACCGGTGCCCAGTTGAGTTTCATCACGCCTTCCTCCGCTGACCGGCTGGCAGGTTCCAGCGGTCCCGAGATGGCAGCAGCGAACGGCTCGAGAATTAAGACCTTTGGTGAGAGGACTCTGCTTCTGTCGCTACACGGCCGTACTTTTGAGTGGACTTTTATCATAGCAGCATTGAATTTCAATATTTTAGGGGCTGATTTTTTGTGCTCACATGGTTTGTTAGTTGATGTCGCCAACAGGCACCTGGTTAATGCACTTTCTTTTGATTCTATTCCCTGTACAGCTAGAGCGGCCCGGCCAACAGCACAAGCCAACGTCACAGCTGCAAGCAGTAAGTTCCACACACTGCTCACTCAGTTCCCAGCACTCACAGTCCCCACGTTTTCGGCAACCGTCGCTAAGCACGGGGTGGAGCATTTTATTACCACAACCGGACCGCCTGTTTTTGCAAAAGCTCGGCGCTTGGACGCAGCTAAACTGGCCATAGCGCGCGAGGAGTTCGCCAGCCTGGAGAGGTTAGGCATCGTCAGGCGTTCGAACAGCCCATGGGCTTCCCAGCTTCACATGGTCCAGAAAGCCGACGGTTCATGGCGATTGTGCGGGGATTTCCGCAGGTTAAACAACGCCACAGCGCATGACCGCTACCCAATCCCGCATATCCAGGATTTTTCGGTTCATTTGGCAGGGGCGCGCGTTTTTTCTAAAATAGACTTGGTCCGCGGTTACCACCAAGTCCCAGTGCGCGCTGAGGACATACCCAAAACAGCGGTGATAACTCCATTTGGCCTATTCGAGTTTTTGCGCATGCCATTCGGGCTTAAAGGGGCTGCACAGATGTTTCAACGCATGATGGACGCAGTGCTGCGCGATTTCCCTTTCGTGTTCCTCTACTTGGACGATATTTTGGTAGCCAGCGCGTCTGAAGACGAACACGAAAACCACCTCGCGGCAGTTTTCCGGAGATTGGGAGAGCACGGGTTAATAATCAACCCAGCGAAATGTCAGTTCGGGGTGACGCAGATCGATTTTTTAGGACACCGAGTTTCCCCCGAAGGAGCGGTTCCACTGCCTGACAAAGTGCGTGCGGTGGCAGATTTCCCCCGGCCGCAGACGGTAAGGGCGTTACAGGAGTTTTTGGGAATTGTGAATTTTTATAACCGTTTCCTTCCCGGTGCAGCGCAACTCATGCAACCTCTGTATGCTGCACACAAAAAACAGAAACCCGCGAATAAGATCGAGTGGTCCCCGGAGCAGGAGCGAGCGTTCTCGGAAGTCAAAACAGCCCTGGCAAACGCTGCGTTGTTGGCGCATCCGGACCCAACGGCCCGCGTAGCGCTCACCACTGATGTGTCTGACGTGGCCATAGGGGCGGTCGTGGAGCAGCAGGTAGCCGCAGCTTGGCAACCGCTCGCCTTTTTCAGCAGGACCTTGCGCGATAGTGAGCATAAATACAACGCGTTTGACAGGGAGTTGCTGGCTCTCCATTTGGCCATTCGCCACTTCCAGTTCTGGCTAGAAGGGCGCTGTTTCACCGCATTCATCGACTACAAGCCGCTAACATTCGCGATGGCCAAAGTTTCAGAGCCGTGGTCGGGCCGGCAACAGAGGCAGTTAGCTGCGATCTCAGAGTTTACTACCGATATTCAGCACGTGTCGGGTAAACTGAACGTAGTGGCAGACTGCCTCTCGCGCGCCGTGGCTGGCCCCGTCCGCGTGGGGATAGATTACACAGCCATGGCCGCGGAGCAAGATAGTGACGCGGATGTGCGCGCGCTCCAGTCTGGACCAACAGGGTTAAGGCTGGAGAGCAAGGCGCTGCAAGACGGTATGTCCCCCTTAATTTGCGATGTCTCCACGGGACGACTGCATCCCGTGGTGCCGGCAGCGTGGCGCCGCCGCGTTTTCGACTCGATTCATTCTTTGGCACACCCGGGGGTTCGCGCGTCGGTCAAAATGGTAGCGGAAAAATTTGTGTGGCCCGGCCTTCGCAAACAAGTTAAAGAGTGGGCGGCAGCCTGCATGACGTGCCAACGGGCCAAGGTACACAGACACACGAAGGCTCCATTGGAGCCATTCCTCATTCCTGCCAAGAGGTTCGACCACGTTCACGTGGACCTCGTGGGCCCCCTCTCGCCATCACAGGGATACACACACCTTCTGACAATGGTGGACCGCACCACACGCGGGCCAGAGGCGGTCCCTTTGGCGTCAACCACAGCCGAGGAGGTGGCGCGCGCGTTTGTAACGGCATGGGTGGCGCATTTTGGAGTCCCGTCGGACATTACATCCGACAGAGGCCCGCAATTTGCTTCCAAGCTTTGGTCAACAATGGCCCGCAGCCTAGGTGTCACAATTCACCGTACAACCGCGTATAATCCGCAGGCTAATGGGTTGTGCGAACGTTTTCACAGGTCATTGAAAGCAGCTCTTAGAGCATCACTGACAGATGCAAATTGGGTGGACAAGCTTCCGTGGGTTTTATTAGGGTTGCGTTCTGCACCTAAAGAAGACTTAGAGGCTTCCCCAGCTGAACTCGTTTTTGCGCAGCCACTGCGGCTGCCCGGGGAGTTTCTCCTGGATAACCCTGCGCCAGGCAGCTTCCTGTCCCAGCTGTTGCAGCGTAGCATCGACACAGCTATGCTGCCGGGCCCTGCCCACCACAGTTTTCCGTGCGTTTTTGTGCCTAAAACTTTGAAGAACGCGGAGTTTGTTTTTGTCAGACATGATGCTCATCGCCCCCCGTTGCAACCGCCTTATGATGGACCGTTCAGAGTGTTGGAAACAGGGGACAAGCATTTTTTGCTAGATTTGGGGGGTAGGAGGGAAAAGGTTGGCATAAACAGACTCAAACCCGCTTTTGTGGTGGCGGGCGAGCAAGTGCTGTTGGCAAGGGCCCCTCGGTGCGGCAGACCACCACGGGGTGCTTCCCAGAGTAATATTCCCCCAGAACACCCGCAGGGACTAGCAAAGGTTTTTACCCCCAGACAACAGCTCCCCAGCATGACAGCGCCGCTGAGGAGGTGAATCCTGGTTACAGCAGATACGGGAGAAGACTGAAGCCCAAGCAGCATGTGGACTGATGTTTAATGATTCTATCATGGCATGCAGACTATTATTCTCTTGTTCAATCTAAATGTTTTTGGGGGGGGGGGGGGTGTAGCCACTCGTGTGACTTATTTAATGCTTTGCATAAGACCTCACATATTAGATAACAACAAAGTACAGAGTTTCCTTGGAGATAACAGGATACTGTGAAAGGGTAACCTTTGGTATGCAGAGACTGCTTGGGGGGATTCTTGGTGTGCCGAGAGACAGCTTGGAGAATCCTTTGTAGGCCGAAGACTGTGAGGGGGATGCTATGGGATTTAAGAGGAAAGGCATTGTTACTTGTTATTATAATGCAATGTGACTTGTGAGCTGTGAGAGTCCTGGGTATATAAGGGACGAGGTTTTTCTGTGATGTCCTCTTTTCTACTTTGCTCATGTTGGAGCGTGTAATAAACTGCCTTGAGATGAAACTTGCCTCATTATTACACTCTCCACAACATAAGCATGACGTTATTTTGGGAATTTCCACAGCAGGTTGAACACAGCTGCAGAAGTTTTAAAGACAACTTCACCTAGTCCGCATCTCACTATTCATGTCTGTGGGCGTGTTTACATTGAGTTATAATGTAATTGTGCTGCGTGGAAAATTTGCCCGTTCGTATTTGGTGTGAAGGCACCTTGAGTCTACAAGGGCTCAGAGCTCAAGGGTTTAGGGAGGAGATTGAGATCCAGCCCTAGTGTGATGAGTAAAAATCCAGAGTGCTCTTTTAATCCACCTTATTCCTAGGTCCCATGGTGCCTTGTGTGAATTATGGTAGCAACTTCCAGTACTAGTTTAGAACATATGGTTGTCACTGAAACGGGACACTTTTCCTTGTTAAAAAACAATGACTTCTGCATCAGAAATGCGGAAACACGGCCTCTTGCACCTCAAAACAGTAACATAATCATACCACTTCCCACGACCTTAAAAAGTGGCCTCGTACACTGTAGCTCCGTTAGTTAGCGCCGTTGCTAAGATGCTAACGCTGTAAACAAATGACCCGTGCTGGCAAAATGAGTCACTCTGAGGACATTTTCAAAAGTGATGTAATGTATTTCCATATTCTGTATTGAAAGACCTTCAAAATTATATTTAATTTGTAGGTAGTGTGCAAAAACTGACCCAGAAAAAACATAGGTATTTTTAGAAAGTATAATTTCTCAGCTTTAAAATGATACCAAACACTCATGGGGGTTTCCTGGGACTTTGCCGCTACAAAGCAAAGAAAGAGCCATGATTTATGACTTCTCCTTGCCTGTACTCATAATGACGCGGTGCACATTCTGACTCATTTTCCCAGCACGGGTGACATATATCAATCTCTCCACCGCAATAAAATTGGCTGCATTTTGTTAAAATATGTTGGACCTAATCAGATTTACCTCAGAGCAGATGTAGAATCTAGTCAGAGCCACAAAGAAGCCTCCATTTATCCAGTCTATGGGCGCAGTCGGGGCTACGTCACTTCCGGTTAGTAACACATCGCCGCCATCTTAACTCGGTGAAAACAAACCCGTTACCAAGCATTGTCGAGTGCAGTTTTTTGACTTTTTGTCATGGCCTGTGACTACATAGAAAAGCTTGATGAGTCAGCCAGGCTATGTTACCTGGAGAAGCTGACAGCAAGTGGACTGACAGATTGCCCATACAAACTACCAGCCGGAAAATGGGTTAATGACCCGACCAGGTGGCCAGCTGTGCAGTGGCCGGACGTGTACAGCTACTTGATCGACACCCCTGGTAAGCATATTTGCTTCGACCCATATTAACATGATTAACCCTCTTACATGTTTTGAATGTTTTTAAGGAAAGGCCCCTATGGGTAACATGACCAATCCATTAAATATCAGGGCAGCACAGCAGTAATTCTTAAAAGAAATAATTAAACAAGAAAATGTTCACTGATGCTAAACACTGCTTAGGTGCGCTTGTGTTGGATCGAAATAAGTGTAGGCGGACACGAGTGAAGTTTAAAAGGGTGCTTCATGCCAACAGTCAACTTATATACCCGGCTAATGCATGCATGGCACATTAGCATCACAGTAGACAGCAGGAAAGCATATACATTTGCATTAGTCACACATATCAGGCGCAGCATTACTGGCGCCGGGATTCCTCTCTGTTCCAGAGCCGCAGAAGGTGCGAGGCGCTTCTATAACGATCAGTAATTGCTCACGCTGAGCGCTCTGCCAGCTCACTGTGGGAGTCACACGGTGGTGTTCTCTTTTCCCGTATATTTTTCTTTTTGGCGTACAGAAATGGCAATACGCCCGTATTTGCTAAAATTGCATTTTCCCCGTATTGAAATACGGCGAAACCGTATTTGTCACCTCTTTCATTAATGGCCAGCCCCTTTGTTGCACTATTTACTACAGTCTACAGTTAAATTAGTCAGGCTGACTGCACATAGAGAGGTCTGTATTGTTGGGTGAAAAGGGAATCAGTCATGCATTTCCATAGACAAAATGTCCGTCTCTGTTTACAATACAGAGAGGCTTGTGTCGGCAGCTAGCATTTTCAAAACGTGACCCATCAAGTGGCAACTAATTAAACTAACACAATATCACTCAATTACCTGATATAGGACATGATGAGCTGAATATAATGCACTACGACGGGCTGGACAAGCTTGACTGGGTCACGGCAGCTGCCTGGGACTAGGTCGCCACTGAATTGTTTTCACCTAGTATGCGTTGCCATGTGGGTTGCTAACCGGAAGTAGACCAAATGCCCGGATGCCCGACTGCGCCCATTGGCAAAACCACAAACAGCAGCAAGTACCAGAACTATGCAAAAACATTCAAAAAAATACAAAAACTAGAAGAACTGAAATATGCTGCCACTTAAAACACGTATGTGGACTATACATAAAAATGAATCTGAAAAACTTTTAAAAACGCTATTTTAAATGCCCCTGCTACTCCACTGAAACTGACTGATTTAACGCTTGGTCAGCCGAAACCGGAAATTCCGTCCATAATCGTTCCTGCAGCGGCACCCCCAGGAATAAGGTGGATAAAATTATTACAAAATACATATTCCTCATTTTTTGTCTTTAGGCAGATTTAAGATGACAGTTTATTACTTTAACATTGTAGATAACTAAGTAAATATAGAATAGCATACCATGCACCGTTTTATTTTATTTTAATATAGTTTAGTTTATTTTATTTATAGTTCCTCCTTACCGTCAGGGGGCGCTGCATCATATCCCTCCTGTTACGGTGACGTCACTACCGCTAAAAACATCAACAGCCAAAACCAGCATGAGGAGGCGGTGGTAGTGAGTAGGAGTCATGCTGTCCAATCTAAAGGAGAAGGTTGGCACGGTTCTGTTACCGGGGGATGAGTTCTCCTTCGGCTCGGAGGAGACCATCTCTCTGACGGAGCAGACGAGGCCGGAGAAGGTGGTGTGTGGCCCCGGTCTGCGGCGCAGCGGGGACCGCCTGCTGGTGTGTAAGAGCGGTGTGCTGCGGCACAAGGAGCCCAACGTGTTCTGGATGGACTCCCAGCAGAGGAGGGTGAGACTACGGCGGGGTGGAGGGGGCCAGAGTCCTGGTGCATTTTTTTGACGTTAATGTTCATAGTTTTGTGTAAATATTCGGTTTGTTGTAAACGTACAGCGTTTTCCTCTGTAAATTTCTGGGGGTTTTGTTTTTATAATTTTGCTGCTTATTTTTTGTTACATTTAAGATTATTTTTTTTTATTAATGTTCATTATTTTTCTCGTATTTTATTAGCATGTTATACATACATTTGCAATATTTTATCTTAAATATAATTCGAATTTATTTTTCATAAAATGTGTCATTGTTTCATACATTTTACAACATTTTTTTTTGTAAATTTGCAGGGTGTTTTTATGTTTTTTAAGCATGCACATGTTCCTTTTTTAACCAAGAGAGCCATTGGATGAGAATAACAGAGCAGCTTTTTACAGTCTGTAAAGCTGCAGGTCCAGTTGCTCCTGCTTTAGCGTTTGTTATTGGTAGCTGTGCATGCTGGGAGCTGACTGTGAGTCTCTGTCCTCAGTATGTCCCCGTCAAGGGAGAGACCGTCATAGGCATCGTCACAGCCAAAGTCATGGACATCTTCAAAATTGATTTTGGAGGCAGCGAGCAGGCATCTCTGTCCTACCTGGCATTTGAAGGAGCCACCAAAAGGAACAGACCCAACGTCCAGGTGAGACTTGTGTTCCATTATTGTTGAAGAAATTCGTAGGGCATGAAATGTGAGCGGGACAGATTTTTGGTGAAAGCTGTTGATAGAATGAACGTTACGTGTGCTTTGGCATTAGTGGAGACATGTCTCTGTCTCTGTCTGCAATAAAGGGAGCACGCCAATAATGAAGCAGTTCACTGGTCTGATGCAGAAAGTTGCCATTGTGATGCACCTCCTACAGCTGGCGCATTTTTTTTTTCTCCATTCATTGTCTATGTAAAAGGTTTTGTAATATATTCTGGTGTTAACCCTCCTTTTTTCCCCAAATGTGTCTTGTCACCCGTACAGGTGGGCGACCTGGTGTTTGCCCAGTTCCTCATAGCCAATAAGGACATGGAGCCGGAGCTGGTGTGCATCGACAGCTCCGGACGGGCCAATGGGATGGGAGTGTTTGGAGCAGGAGGTCTGCTTTTCAGAGTGTCTCTGGGACTCGTCAGAAGGTAAGCAGCTTTAAAAATAAAGCAGCCCTTTATGTTGTCATTTATCTTCATCCCTTAGGAATTTAATTTGTGAGGTACCAAATGAACAAACACAAATCCATACTTCATGCATTTTACAAATAAGTAAACTGGCATTGTAAAAAAAATCACTCAGAAAAAAAAAAAATTCATTAATGTATTTTCTTTTTTCCAGAGGTTTTTTCCAGTTTAGATTTTCTTTTTATTTAGTAAATGTTTAGAGTAGAAATGTACTGCTTTAAGAGCTTTTTACTTGTAGTTTTACTAAAGAAGAGCGCTATATTGAATATGCTTACACTGCCTATATTCTGTGTCAGGTCAGGTATTGGTTTGCTTGCTACCGGATAACCATGAAAATCAGTACTACCCGTCTCATGGGTCGGGCCGTTGGCGACTCAACCGGCAACCCCGCCCTTCCGAGGGCATGGAGGGTGAAACTGGGCATCCTGGCAGAACTAAAAACAGTATCTGTCACAGGTCTGTGGTGGACCACTCCCAGTTACACGGGGTGAGACTGGACACCCTGGCAGATAAGCACATCTGTAACAAGGTCTGTGGTGGACTTTTGCCAGTCGGTGCATCGTGACATGCACTACACAAAGAGCAGAGATAAACAAACCTATCATCTGGTCAGTCACTGCGACAGATACTGGAATCAGTTTGTCTTGGCCTGTCCTTGCCTCTGATAATACCTCTGTCTACTAAGAATGTGCCGCTAGTCCAACAAAAGCTAGCGGTACTCAAATACTTTGCAAGCAGCTTCGTGAAATGGTCAGTCAGAAAGCAACTCATACCGGCTTTGACGTCGCCCGGGTTAACAAGGTCAGGAGGTCCTGGCAGTGGAGGGCGAAGGACAGAGCTGCGTGGAGGAATCTGATCAGACCTAAATGAAACAGCTGCTATGATGATGAGAGTGCCTATAAAAAATATTCACCATATAGGACAATTTCCACTTTTGTTGCATATGTAAATGAAATAATGATTAATATTATCTGGCTGTTTTGCAGTTTACAAAAAAAAAAATTATATAAAAGCAAAATCAGTTTTCTGCAAAGTAATGATGGTTAGTTAAAGTATATAATTAAAGCAAGTGATTGCATATTCACTCACTAAAAAGGGCGAAGTGAGTGTATTCTAGCAATTTTTTCACTTGAACAATGCCAGATGTTATGTGCATTTGATATTTTCATTAATTTTCTAGAGAGCCAATTAAAAATTTAGTTCTGGCTGATTAAAAAAAATTCTTAAGGATTTGCATGGATATGGTTCTTGCTTAGTTCTTTTTTTTAATAAGTTTATGTTTTTAGTTAAGTTATACGATTTAAGGTTGGATTTTCTCCTTTTCTTTTAAAACCTCATAGACTCCCTACACACTAATCCCCAGAGTCCTGTCCTATCCCCCTCCAGGCTGCTGTCCCCCCAGAGTGAGATCCGGTTCGACCTGGAGAAGATGTTTCCCTGCGAGCTGGTGGTGGGGATGAACGGCCGCGTGTGGGTCAAGTCCTCCACCATTCAGCAGACCCTGATCATTGCAAATCTGCTGCAGAGCTGTGACACCATGACGGCTGAGCAGAGGCAGCAGCTGTTCAGGAAGGTCCAGCAGGAGGCGCTGTAGACCGCTAACGTCACTGCTGGGCATGGCGGCGGCTGTTTAAAGGACATTTTCACTGTTTTAAATGTAATCTAGTTAAACAACATCATTTAAATGAGCTGTAAGAAAGTCGTTCCTCACCCAAAAAAAGGACAGGAAAAATCTGTTGTTTGATTACACTGGTCAACACCAAATTTATTATCTAAGTTTTTTTAGCTGATTTATGACGATTTTGATGTGCTGAATCCAAAAATCACATTAGTTTTGCTCAGTCAGATCAACTTTTTGAACTATGGCCACATGTTTTCTTATGTTTTTGTTTACATGTACGGGTATTTTCGCTTTATATAATGCAAAATTCTTTTTTATTTCTTGAAATTCTCTGAATTTTGAACAATGATGACATAACATTCAATTTACATGTACTTACCTTTATTAATGTCTACTATTCAATTTACAATACACCTGTACAACTGCTTATAACTTAACATAAAAACCTGTCCTGATCGAGAGAAACAGATGTCATTTTCGAATTCAGCGGTGCAAAATTGTCTTAAATCAGTTGAAAAAACACAGACAACTTACAAAAAAATTATTTTCGTTATGTTGTGTTATTGATCGGACATTTTATATGTGTTCAGCCTGAGATTGCTGGGTTTTTTATTATTCCCCTCCGGTCTTTGTTCAAAGGGGTCGGGGAGCCCTCTTGAGCAAAGACCGAAGGGGGATTATGTTATGGGGCACTCCGTCTGTCTCTGTGTCCGTCCATCTGTCCCACTTTTGTGAAAGCAACTCTTCCTACAGTTTTGTTCCAAGTATTTTGAAACTTGGTACCAGGGTTTGATATACACTCATAATGCGCATATTGCACTTTGGCTCTGATCGGATGATTTTTGCAGGAGTTGTAGCCCCCGACTTATGACCTCTTATTTCACCTCATTAATAGGCAGGAACTGTCTTGTGAAATCATCTCCTCTACACTTTTGCTCTTAGTGTTTTGAAACTTGGCACCATGGTTTGATATACTCTGATGATGCGCATATTATAATTTGACTCTCATTGGATGACCTTGAGGTCAGAGGTCAGGGATCAGATTTTCCCTAAATCTTGTAAACACAATAATCACTGAAAGAAATGATGTAGGCCTTTCAAATCAGTACAGTAGTTGCATCTAAGACATATTTTGGACGACTTGCACCTTGACCTGACTATGGGTTTGTGGTCAAAAGGTCAAAAATAACATTCCTGTTGCACTATGATAAATGCTAAATTTACTATTTTTATAAAGCTAGTAAAGCAAGGCCCACCAAACCTGGTATACAAGTTCACCGTGGGATCCTGACCTCTTGACTATGGGTTCTTGGGCTTGGAGCACAGAGCAAAAAGATAATTTGGTGCCACGTCTTTGTCAAGCAACATACATTGTCTTGTTCTTGATTTATCAGTGACTGTATATACCGTTAGGTTAGCAGGTAGTGTTGCTGCTGCAGCTAGTTATGCTTCAGATTTGGAATAAACAATAAGTTGTCATTAGTCAATCTAATATTTTTTTCCAATTAAATACTTAGCCCAGAGAACAGGGCTGTCCATATCTGGGTACTTGCACATGAACGCGCAAACCGTGAGAGCAGGGAGGTCAGAAAAACCAGCAGTTTACCAATGAAACAATATGGCATATCAATATGACGAGCTCTCACCGCAAGATCAGTTTCAATATGATCAAAAACTACAAATTTGTAATCTCACAGAGTGTTGCTACCATCTACCAGCCCGTATGTAGAAGAATGATCCAATAGAGTGACCAGAAACAACATTTCTGTCAATGTCCATTTTGTTCTATAGAAAATGATAAATAATTTGTAGTAGAATTGATATATTTTAGGAAGGCAGTTAACTCCTGACTAGTTCCTCCCCAGATTACCAAGATGTCATCAATGTATCTTTTCCATAGGGCAATTTTTGAAAAAAAAAAAAAAAAGAATTTTGAAGAGAATTGTAGATAAATTTTTCTTCCCAGAGGCCCAAAACAAGACAGGCAGAGGGTGGTGCAAAAGTACTGGCCATTGCTGTACCACAGGACTACAAATGGTAGGAATCAGCATACCTGAAAAAGTTCATGGTAAGGATCATCTCAGACAGAGAAAGTAAAAATTCAGTGGGAGGCAAAATCTCATGAGGGCATTTAATCAAATAATGGCCCAGAGCAGCAAGACCAATTTCATGCGATATACAGGCATATACGCTTTGCACATCTAGCGTAGCAGGAATATTATTTTGTTCGTATCTGAAGTTTTTCAGTGTATTGCGTACATCAGCTGTGTCCCCAAGGAAGGATGGAAGATCGGAGACAAATTTCTTAGCAAAGAAGTCAACATATTGAGATAAAGGCTCTGTAAGACTGCCAGGACTTGCCACAACAGGATGAAGAGGGGGATTAGTAGCAGACTACAGGATGTTCAACAATAAAAACAAGTCCTTTTCTTTTTCAGTTATCCAACCTCTCTTCAATGCAAGATTGATATATTCAGAAATTTGATTTTTTTTTTTTTTTAATTTTCAGTAGGATTTAGTTTCAAAGGTGTATAATAGTCTATCTCAGGCAGTTGACTTCTTATGCTGGAGTTATAATGTTCACATCCCATAACCCCAGCAGATCCACCTTTATCAGTTGGTTAGATTAAAATATCTTTTTCTAGATTCGAGGTTGTGAAGAGCCTTCATTTCACATGTCTTTAAATTACTTTTAACATAGTGGGGAACCTGGTGTAGTTCTGCTAAATCTTGTTCAACAAGTTTGCTGTGAGTACAGGTGCATCTCCAAAAATTAGAATGTCATGAAAAAGTTCAATATTTTTTGTCACTCATTTCAGAATGTGAATGAACTTTAACTGAATTTGGGGTTTTCATGGGCTGTAAGCCATAATCATCAAAATTAAAATAAACACTTGAAATATATCACCCTCTGTGTAATGAATCTATATAATATATGGGTTTCACGTTCTGAAATGAGTGATAAAAAATATTGAACTTTTTCATGATATTCTAATTTTTTGAGATGTACCTGTATAGTGGCATTCAAATGGGTAGAGGGTAAAAACATTTCTTTTTGAAAGGTGTGGCTTCTCTGCTTATATTCATGTTAGAATTTAAGTCCCCACTGACAACATGACTAGATGAAATCTTTAACTTTGTGGAAAAGCAATGTTTCAAATGTAACTTTCTGAAAAATTTGAAAGTGTCAACTTTTGATTTATAAGGTAGAAGAAAAACTTAAACCCTTACTCAATACAGAGATTTCATCATGACACAGACTTGCATCAGATATGTTGACTGTTAAAATTTTTTTACATTAAATCTTTTATTAATTGCAACAGCACACGTGATTTACTTGTTAAAGTGTCCGTGTGGCCTGGTCTATGTGGGACAAACAAAAAGAGCTTTAAAAAGTAAGACTATCAGAACACAAGACTGCAATTCGCACTAAAAATATGGACAATGCCATTGCTTGCCATTATGTTCGGGTCAGCCAAGGTTCCCCACCTTCACTTAAATTCTGGGGAATTATGCTTCCCCCAAGAGGTGGAGACATCATCAAGACTTTGCTCTGCAGGGAAGCATACCGGATTCATACTCTGAACACAGTGGAGCCCTTTGGACTCAATGAGGAACTTTGTTTATTTTGTTTCTTATGACGTGTTTTTTATGAATCTGTTTTTATACTACTTAAAAAATATTTTAAAATGTCGTAGATGTCATGCTATGTCATGTTATTTTTGCTGGTAGGTGTGTGTCTTATCATTGGTTGGGATGGATCAAGTGTGTGGCAACACCCACCCCACTCCTATCAACCAGTGGAGTTGAACTTTTATACTTTGAATAATTAAGAGTCATAGTTTGGTAAACAGACATACCTGTTATAAAGTGGTCAGAACAGACGGAGATGTGGGTCATATCATCCCTCAGCCTCAACATCCCATTATGAAAAGGCATTCTCCTTCAGCAGACGTTAGCCCACAATATCCTCCATCAGTAATCTCTAAGTTAAGTTAAAAAAAACTTGTGTTTCTGATTGCCATCACCATCTGTCATAAGATGGTGATGGCTACATGAGCCAATCGCGCACCATATCGGTATTTTCTTTGTTTAAATTTGGGTAACATTTCCATTGAAATACACTGAGAACATCATTTGTTTATACCTCGCTCTGCCGCTAGGGCTAAGTTCATGCTATCGGTGATCATGTGGTGGCACAACGGGAGGTCTTACTCGCACCCAGTGACTTTGGGAACAGGATGGGGGGGAGTGAGACATGGTAATACATGTGCCTCAGGCAAGAGAGACAAATGCGGGTGCTCTGGAGGGAAGAGTTGCAAGGATGAGAGGCAGAGTTAGGCGCCAGAGCACTGGGGGTGGGGTGGGGGTGGGGGGGGTATTAAGATGTGCCTTCACACTTGGGACTGCAGGTGTGAATGTATTGAGATGTAATGTACGCTATGGTAATGAAGTGTATTCTCAGTGCCAAAGAAAGGAATGTGTAAGATGTATTAAAGATTGGCTTTGGCACCGCGATTTCAGTCTTACTTTGCTGTCAGAGGAATAAAGTCTGTTTCTGCAACGCTCGTGTCTTGTCTTGTTCATTTTTCTACACTGGTGACCTTGACGTAGAAGATGGACCGAGAAGCTCTGCGGGAATGTCCATGCTAGGATTTCCCTCTGGGACCCCGGCCACATGCGCCATAGCGATAAAACTCTTGGACTTTTGGCTTCATGACCCGGCAGCCTTGTTCATCCATGCTGAAGTGCAGTTTGCTCTCTGTGGAGTCTCGGCAGATAAGACGAAATACCATTACATGGTGGCTTCACTGGACCCGCGCACCACTCAGCGCGCCATGAATCTGCTCCGAGCCCCTCCAGCCCAGGGAAAGTACAATGTGCTGAAACAGCTGCTGTTATGGCGTTACACCCTCTCAGATGGAGAGAGCAGAAAAGCTCCTCTCCCACTCGGAGCTAGAAGAAGGATCGGTTGTGGAATTGATGGAAAGTATGCTGGCGTTGATGGGCATGGATGGCGAATCTTTTCTCTTCACCCACCTCTTCCTGAAGAAACAACCAGCTTCGGCGTAGGCGATCCTGGCCAACTGGCTAGGGACTACCGCTCGCTGGCGAGAGGCAGACTGCATCATCCTGGCGAACAGGAGCTTCAGCGTCCAGGCTGTGAGACTCGGATCGTCGGTGGAACCCATAGAGGTCAAGGAGCCAAGGGTGATGGCCAGAACGGCCACTCAGAGACGCAGAAACGGGATGACATGCTTCTATCACCAGTGTTTTGGCGCAGACGCTTAACGTTGTCTACCCCTGTGCCTGTGGTCAGTAGCAGCTACAACCACTGACAACAGGGAGAAGCTACTTTTTATTGAGGACACGCATTCCGGCAGACGGTTTTTGGTGGACTCTGGCAACCAGAGAACCTCGCATACGGTCACACTGGTGTCAGGAGTGGGAGATGAAGCAGATGGAAGCCAGGATCCGAGCAGAGATCCAGCAGCTGGAGCGATTCATCGGTCAGCTGGGGATGGACGACAGAGCTGAGACACTGACCCCCAGAGTTGCTCGTCGGGATGAACGGAGCAGCGGACCTGAGGGGACCAGCGTACCCCACCTTCTGCCTTTTTCAAGGCAGGGTGGGCAGAGCAAAGCAAACCAGCCCCTCTCCCCGCCCTTTTCAGGGCAGGACGGGCCGGCGATTCCACTGCAACCAGGGGTGGCGATCGACCGAGAGGCGACCGTCCCATCCACCCGGTAGAGGGTCAAGATTCCCCGCTTCAATGGCAAGACCCTGCTGGACGACTACCTGGTCCAGGTCTGGCTGGCTGCCGCTCTGAACGGCTGGCCACCAGAAGAAACCGCCGTGCAGGTCGCGCTGGCCTTGGAAGGGAGGGCTCTCTGCACATTGTCTGACCTCCGGCCTGAGGAGCGCCGCAGCTGGCCAGCGCTACAGGGAGTGCTCCGGTGATGGTTTGGGAGAACGGCCGACGCTGAGCACGCCCAGAAACAGCTGGCCAACCACCATCGAGGCAGCCAGGAGAGACTAGGAGCCTACGCGGCGGACATACGGCTGCTAACACGGCGCAGCTACCCGGACTTCGAACCAGAGGTAGTGGAGAAGCTCGCGCTCCGGAACTTCATCCAAGATCTCTGCCCGGCCCAGCTCCAGAACCATGTCCGGATTAACGCCGTGAGCAACTGGGAGACTGCGGTGGCAGAAGCAGAGCGGGTGGAGCCGATGATGAATCGTACAGCCGAGCCAAGACAAAGAACCTCCCAGGCCACGACTGAGAGTGAGGAGGAGCTACGGCGGACCACGGCAGCGTGTCCATGGAGAAGACGGCCGCGGTGGCGCGAGGAAGAGTGCTTCCGCTGCGACGAGCCAGGACACATCGCGCGATACTGCCCTGCACCCACCCCACGACAAACCGATGAGCTGTCACCGCGTGTGGGCCGAATTGGACGCTCGCCATGGATGTATTTACAGTGCATCCTGGACAAGATGCCGATCCGGGCTCTGATTGACACTGGTTCCACTCTCTCCTTGGTCCGACCTGGTGTGCTGCCGGGCACAGACGAGACGACACCACGGGGGTGGGAACCCACGGCGCGCCACGTCACCACAGCTACCGGTAAGCACGCCAGATTGGGGGGGTGGAGAGTTCTCGTGGTGGGGGTGGCCGGCCAGAACATAAAACACCCGTTATGGCTGGCTGACATCCAAGACCGCTGTATTATTGGACTCGACCTGCTCGCAGCATGGAACGCCAAGATCGACACCACCAGACCGTCCCTCCAGCTGGGAACCCGGACCATCACGCTCCGCAGCAGAACCCAGAGAAGGAACACGGAGGCCTGCGCGATCAAGGAACCACCAGGACGGACCGGACCAGGCAGGCCACCGCGAGGACTGGACACAACGGTGCCACCAGCACGAGCAGAGGGAGCATGAGCACACACAGGGACAGCAAGGGGAGGGGTCAACGTGTCGGCAGAGACGCAGCAGGTGGTCAAGGAATTATTCCAGCAGAGCTGCAGCGGGCTGGAATCGGGACAGAGACGCCAGCTGCGGGAGCTGTTGGACTGTCGTCACTGCCAGCAGGCAGAGGATCGAGACCAGGCCGTCCCACGGGCTGCTGCTCTCCGGACCGCTGTGAGCAGGAATAACACAGCAGCACACAGTTCCCTTCAGATAATCAGGCAGCTCCCCCAGCGATGACGTCACAGAGGCCCTCGGCACGCAGCAGTTGCAGAGCGAGCAGGACAGAGATCCGGTCATTTCCCGGGCTCGGCAGTGGCTGGACGCAGGCCAGCGGCCCTCCTGGGAGGCCCTGGCAGTGACGGGGAGTAGGCAGAAGCGAGCGTATGACTCCCGCTGCCAGGGGAGGGACTTTGCACTGGGAGATTGAGTCTGGGTTTTCTGTCCTGAGAGGAAAACAGGACGATCACAGAAGTTGGCGAGCCATTGGTCGGGACCGTGCGTGGTTCTGCAGAAACTGTCGGATGTGGTGTACAGGATGAGGCTTAAGAAAAGGGACCGGGTCATGGTACTTCACCGTGACCGTCTCGCCCCGTACCAGCCATCTGCTCCGCTGGCGGTCAATCCGGAGCCTTCACCCCGACCAGATACTCCGACCGAGACACAGATGGACACTGGCGGGCCTGTAGGTGCTGGTTGTCGGCATCAGAGGCTGCCTTGACACCTGGACGGGTTCGTGTTGGACTTTTGAGTTGGACTTTCATTTTCTGGGGACAGAAACCAGTCCGGGGGGGGGGGGGGTCAGTGTGACATCGGGGCTTTTTCCCAGCATGCCTTGCCAGTAGAGACATTATTTTCGTGTATGTTTAGTGTTATTACTGTGTTATTATACTGCTGTATCATTATAACTGCGTTATAATGACCCAGCAGTGTTATAGGTAGAATTAGAGCAGGAGTGATTATGTGTTGTGTAACCCTGATATAAACGGAGGTCGGTGAGAATGACCTCCCCTCCTGTCTGTGTTTGTGTGGTGTTTAATAAAGCCTGTTTCGTCGCAGCCATCTGCTCCTCTTCTTGTGTGAACCTCACATACGTCACAGTATGTTTGCATGGACGCAACTACAAGCGGGACTTTGTGGTAGCTGCATGTTCGGTTCCTATCTTAGGTGCTGATTTTCTGTGTGCTTATGGTCTCCTTGTCGATATTGCTAACAGACATTTAGTGGATGCTGTGTCTTTTGCTTTACTACCTTGTATGGCTCGGGGAGATGGGCCACCAACACATGGAAATTTTTTAGCCTCGGGGGATATCAGCGTTTGCTTTCTGAGTTTCCCGTGCTTATGGTGCCCACTTTTTCCGCTACCGTGACCAAGCATGGGGTCGAGCATTTAATCATGACAACGGACTTGCCGGTTTTTGTGTGTCTGTGCCACTTGGATGCAGTTAAGCTAGCCATTGCGCGCGAGGAGTTTGCTAACTTGGAACAGCTAGGAATCGTTAGGCGCTCCAATAGCCCTTGGGCATCCCCACTAGACATTGTGCCCAAGGCTGACAGTTCGTGGCGGCCATACAATGAATTCTGTCGCCTGAACAACGTCACTGAACACGACCGTTACCCCATTCCACACATTCAGGATTTTTCGGAGCACCTAGCCAGGACGCGCTTTTTTCTAAAGTGGATTTAGTCCGCGGCTACCACCAGGTCTCCGTTCAAGCCAAGGACATCCCAAAAACGGCGGTGATAACTCCTTTCAGCCTTTTTGAGTATTTACTCATGCCGTTCGGGTTGAAAGGCACAGCCCAAACTTTTCAGAAGATGATGGATGTGGTGCTCTGTGACTTGCCGTTCGTTTTCGTCTACTTAATGAATGAATAAATGATTCTTTATTTCGGATAGATTAAAAGTAAAGATGATGACATTCTGGTAGCTAGCGCGTCAGAGGAGGAGCACCTCGCCCATCTGAAGCAAGTTTTCCAGCGGCTGGAAGCACACGGGCTGATAGTTAATTTGGTGAAGTGTCAGTTCAGGCGGTGATCAGTTCTGCCGGTGATCAATTTCTTTGGCCTCCGCATCTCGCCGGAGGGCGCAGTTCCACTGTCGGACAAGGCAAAAGCGGTGTCAGAGTTCCCACGTCTGCAGACAGTGAGGGTGCTGCAGGAATTTTTTGGGATGGTCAGCTTTTACAACTGTTTCCTTCGCCGGGCAGCACAGCTGCTGCAGCCGCTATACAATGCGCTCAAGAAAAAGAAACCCACTGATAGCATTGATTGGACCCCCAATCAGGTCCAGGTGTTCACAGGCACCAAAACGGCACTCTCTAACATGGCTTTGCTGGCCCACCCATCCCCATCAGCGTGGTTAGCGCTCACGACAGATGCGTCTGACGCCGTGGTAGGAGCCATGGTAGAACAGTATGTCTCCAGTTTGTGGCAACCTCTCGCCTTTTTCAGCCATACTTTGTGCGACAACGAGTGCAAGAATAGCACTTTTGACAGGGAGCTGTTGGCTCTCCACCTGGCCATGCGTCATTATCAGTTCTGGTTCGAGGGTCGCAAATTTACCGCGTTTGTCGACCACAAGCCCCTAACCTATGCAATGGCCAAAGTCTCAGAACCATGGTCGACCTGGCAGCAATGGCCCCTGGCCGCAATTTTGTAATACACTACCGACATTCAAAATGTAGCCGGTAAACTTACTGATGTGGCCGACTGCTTGTCACGCGTGCTGGTCTCTCTGGTCTGCAAGGGAATTGATTTTTCCACCATGGCCGCCGACCAAACCGGAGACGTGGACATTTGCACGCTCCAGTCCGCAGGTACCGGGCTAAAACTGGAAAGCAGGATGGTACAAGACCCCCCCCCCCCCCGCTCTTGTGATGTCCCCACTGGCCATCCCTGCCCAGTGGTTCCGAGCGCGTGGCACCGCCGCGTTTTCAAGTCCGTCCACTGTCTTTCACACCCTGGCGTACGAACTTCGGTTAAGCTGGTGGGGTCTAAATTTGTCTGGCCCCACTTATGCAATGATGTGAAGGAATAGGCCACAGCATGCATCGTGTACCAACAGGCTAAGGTTCAGAGGCACACCAAGGCCCCCCTCGAACCTTTCTAGATCCCAAGCAGGAGGTTCGACCACGTACACTTGGATTTGGTGGACCCCCTTCTGCCATTGCAGGGGTTCATGCACCTTTTAACAATAGTGGACCGCACCATGCATTGGCCAGAGGCAGTTCCGCTGGCTTCCACCACATCCGCCGATGTGGCCGGCGCATTTTTGTCATCCTGGGTCGCACGGTTTGGGTCCCCGTCGGACATCACTTCCGACAGAGGTCCACAGTTCGTTTCGGAACTCTGGTCCACGATGGCCGAGAGCCTGGGGTCAAAATCCACTGAACCACTGCGTACAACCCGCAGGCTAATGGTTTGTGCAAGAGGTTTCACAGGTCACTTAAAGCAGTGCTCAGCGCCTCGTTGACAGATGCAGATTGGGTTGACCGCCTGCCTTGGGTTCTACTGGGGTCACACTCTGCACCCAAAAAAGATTTGGCAGCTCCCCCGGCGGAGCTCGTTTTTTGTCAACCGTTGTGGATCCCAGGTGAATTTTTGCCGGAAAGTCCCGCTCCCGGTACTGACTCGTCCACGCACATTTTTCCCGAGGCAGGGGCTAGCAGTGTTCCGGGGCCAGTGCACCACTGTTTTTCCCGAACTTTCCTTCCGAAGCATTTGGAAAATGCCGAGTTCGTTTTTGTTAGGCACGACACCAACCCAACTCTGCTGCATCTGCCTTACGACAGCCCTTTCAGAATTTTGGAAACGGGGGCAAAAAATTTTGTATTAGATAGATAGCCACCGGAGTGGTGGCTCAGTTGGTAGAGCATCCGCCCCACACCCGGGAGGCAGGGGTTCAAATCCCGGCCGGGTCATGCCGAAGACCATATAAAAGTGGAGCTTCCTGCCGTCCAGCTTGGTGCTCAGCAATAATGGAATGGAGGAGGGAAATTTGTGGCGGCGCCTTGCATGGCAGCGGCCCTCTGATTCTACACTTGGGGTGTGTGTGATTAACACAGTAGATAGGTAAAGCACAATCTCATTCTACTGTACATGATTGGTTGTACAGTTGAATGACAATAAAGGGTGATTTAATTTAATTTTTAATTTTTAGATGTACTTTATTGATCCCAAACTGGGAAATTACGGTGACTAAATTTTGGGGGTGTAAGGAAACCATCTGCATAGACAGGCTGAAACCTGCTTACGTTTTGGCAGATGAGCCAGTGGTGCTGGCCCAGGCTCCCCGGTGTGGACCCCCGCCTATGGGCGGGCCACAAGTTGGTTTTACCTCTTCAGAGAACTGTTTGCAGGAGACCAAAGTTTTCCCCTCCCCACCTTTTCCCCTACAGAGAACTGTGCACCGGAGACCGAGTCTTCTCCCTATCCACCACAGCAGGAAGGTCCTTCAGTTAGCACGGCGCCTCCACGTTGCAGCCGGTACGGGCAATTGATCAAGCCTAAGGAACCAGACGGTTAAGGCCCCTTCTGGGTGTTTGGAGGGAAAGGGGGGGCGTATGTTGGCATGACGGGAGGTCCTACTCGCACCCAGTGACTTTGGGAACGGGGGGAAGGAGTGAGACATGGTAATGCATGTGTCAGAGTGCTGGGGGGGAAAAGAAATGTTAAGATGTGCCTTCACACTTGGGACTGCAGGAGTGAATGCATTAAGATGTAATGTACGCTATGGTAATGAAGTGTATTCTCGGTGCCAAAGAAAGGATTGTGTAAGATGTATTAAATGTTGGCTTTGGCACCCCGAGTTCAGTCTTACTTTGCTGTCAGAGGAATAAAGTCTGTGTCTGCAACCCTCCAGACCAGCAGTACCGTCGCTCCTTCTTTCCAATGTCCGTTCCCTCGACAACAAGCTGGATGAGCTGCGTCTGCTGAGAGAAACCCGCAGAGAGTGGAGGGACTGCTGTGTGTTTGCGTTCACAGAGACATGGCTCCACGACAACATCCCTGACGCGGCCATTCAGCTGGAAAGGATGACATCGTTCCGGGCGGACAGGGAGGCCGCTAGCTCCGGTAAGAGCCAAGGGGGGCGCATGTAGCCTATCTATATTAACAAGAACTGGTGTGTTAATGCCGCGTTAGCAACTAAGCACTGCTCTCCGTTGGCGGAGTTCCTTATCATAAACTGCCGGCCATTCTATCTGCTGAGGGAATTCACCAACGTGTTTGTAGCTGTTGTTTACATAGCTCCTAAAGCTAATGCTAAAGCTAATGCTAACGAGGCACTCTGAGAGCTGCATGATGCTATCAGTGAATTTCAGACTTCACACCCGGACAGTTTTGTGGTGGTTTTGTGGTGGTTGCAGGGGATTTTAATCACACCAGTCTAAAGACTGTGCTCCCCAAGTTCAAACAATGTGTGGACTTTAAGACCAGAGGAGAGAATATGTTGGACTTGGTGTACACAAATTTCCCAAATGCATACAAGGCAACACCTCGCCCCCACCTCGGCCATTCTGACCACCTATCCGTGATGCTGGTGCCTGCCTACAAACCCTTACTGAAGCGCAGCAGGCCAGTACAGAAACAATTCAGGACTTGGTCAGAGGGTGCAGCCTTGGCACTGCAGGACTGTTTTCTGCATACAGACTGGGAGGTTTTCAAAATAGCAGCCTCTCAGGGAGACAGGATTGATGTGGAGGAGTACGCTGAAACGGTCACCAGCTACATCGCGACGTGCACAGAGGATGTCACTATATTGAAGACCTTCACTGCATGGGGCAACTACAAACCCTGGATGACTGCAGAGGTGCGCTCGCTGCTCACAGCCAGAGATGCAGCCTTCAGAGAGAAGAACAGGATCACCCTCCACTCAGCCAGGTCTGTGCTCGCAAAGGGAATTAAGACAGCGAAACACGCCTACGCGGAGAAAATCCAGGGACATTTCTGTGACACAGGGAACACCAAATGGATGTGGCAGGGAGTACGGGCGTTGACGGATTATAAGTCTAGGCAGGGGGTCGATGATGATGACGCTTTGCTTCCAGACAGGCTCAATAACTTCTTTGCACGTTTTGAAGCATCAAACCCAACAATCAGAGGGAGGGCTGGCCCATCTTCACCATCTGTGGGGCCAGCTATCACCATCAACGCAGCAGACACACAGAGGACCCTAATCAGGGTTAACCCACGTAAAGCTGCAGGTCCAGACAACATCCCGGTACGTGTGCTCCGAGTCTGCGCGAGTGAGTTGGCGGATGTCCTGACTGACATATATAACATTTCCCTGAGTCAGGCCATCGTCCCCAGATGCTTTAAAACCTCTATCATAGTACCGGTGGCAAAGAAAGCGGTTGTGTCCTGTCTGAATGACTATCGTCCTGTTGCACTGACACCAATTGTGATGAAGTGTTTTGAACAGCTTGTTAAACCACACATCACAGCCTGCCTCCCTGCATCACATGACCCGTTCCAGTTCGCGTATCATTCAAATCGCTCCACAGAGGACACTATAGTCACCACCCTGCACTCTGTCATTATCCACCTGGATCAGAAGACACCTATGCCAGACTCCTGTACATTGATTTCAGTTCAGCATTTAACACCATTATTCCCCAGAGACTGATGGAGAAATTACTCCTTCTCAGTCTGAACACAGCCACATGTCTCTGGATCCTGGATTTCCTGACCAAGAGACCTCAGTCTGTCCGGGTTGGAAACAACATCTCCAACTCCATCACGCTGAGCACTGGATCCCCTCAAGGCTGTGTACTCAGTCCACTGTTGTTCACACTTTTAACACATGACTGTGTGTCCAGACACGAGGGGAACCAGATTATTAAGTTTGCGGACGACACCACAGTGGTGGGACTTATTCAGAGGGATGAGGAATCAATATACAGGGAAGAAGTTAGAGACCTGGAGGGCTGGTGCAGGGAGAACAATCTGGTGCTCAACGTGGACAAAACGAAGGAGGTGATTATCGACTTCCGGTAGTCACGGCCTGAACACGTCCCTCTCTGCATCAGCGGCCGTTTGGTGGAGAGAGTGGAGAACATCAAGTTCCTCGGAGTGCAGATCTCGCAGGACCTGACCTGGAGCAAGAATTCCTTGGGGATCAGGAAGTGGGCCCAGCAGAGACTGCGCTTCTTCAGGAAACTCAAACAGGCCTCTCTCCCCATCTGCATCCTCAGGACCTTCTACAGAGGTGTGGTGGAGAGTGTTCTGATGTACTGCATTGCAACACGGTACTCCAGTTGCAGTATGTCAGACAAAAAAGCTCTGCAGAGGATAGTTAAGGGAGCTGAGAAGGTAATTGGAGTTTCCCTCCCCTCTGTTGAAGAACTTTTTCAGAGCCGTTGTAGGAGCAGGGCACTGAACATTGTTAAGGACCACTCTCACCCTCTGCACAAACACTTTGAACTGCTGCCATCTGGCAAACGATTCCGGAGCCTCAGAGGCAGAACCACCAGACTGATCAACAGCTTCCTTCCACAAGCTGTTAGGGTGCTGAACAGTTGATCCGGAATCCTTTACACATATTACTGCACTCTATGGACATTATGTATATTATATGTATATTATAGTTTTAGTCAGTTTTAAGTATTTATTTCTCTTAGCTACTTAGATTCACTTAGCCATTTTAATTGTTTTATATATACATAGGCAGTTATTATCATTTTAACTGCAACTGTAATAAGTTAACATTACTGTAATATCCAAATGTGTCTCAGGGATGCGTGAATGGCTGTCGGGGTGGGGGGGTGTGAGTGTGTTTTTAAATTATGTTCTTTTTACAATACGGATGCCTAGAGAAATGCAATTTCATCTTGCTTGCACTACAGTTGTATGCATAGCATCATGAGAATAAAGGTTGATTGATTGATTGATTGATTGATTGATCATGTCTCGTCTTGTTCATTCCTCTACAACATAAGCGTAGGATGCCCTATAGAGAGCCAAAGTCACGCCCCCTCTACTTCTGCATATGGGACCTTAAATCAGAAAAAACACCATTGAAATTAGGGTTGTTATTGATTAATTGACTTCTGATTAATTGTCAATAAGAATTTAGTCAACTAAATTAAATTAGTTGTCAGTTGATTGAGAGGGGCCTTAAAATCCATCAAAGCAGGAAAAAAAATGCCTTGGCGAGCTCAGCAAGGGGCCTTGCATTGACCAATACTTAAGAAGTAGGCCAAATCAGTCGAGTGAAGCCCAGAGGCAAGAGAACCCCCACAGTCGTCAGGGTATCAGCTCCTCAGATGGGCCCTCTTGCAGTCTCTGGCCCGGAGCCCAACCAGTCACAGCCAGCAACAGTCTCCAGCCCAGAGCCAAGCCAGCCACAGCCAACACTTGTCTCTGGCCCAGAGCCAAGCCAGTTGCAGCCAGCAGTAGTCTCCAGCCCGGAGCGTAGCTAGCCATCCACAGCCAACACCAGTCCCTAGCCCAGAGGCCAGCTCACAACACTCAGTAATAGTCTCTAACACCAGGTTCAATCAACCATTGCCAGCAAGGGAAAGGAAGATGAAAGGAAGGAAACCTCAGATCCAGTGGCCTAAATCCAGCCAGAGTAGAGAATGGGAGACCATTGACTCAGATCTGGTCCTCCTACTGGAACAACAGAAGGGTCCTGTTGAAAGAAAGCTGGAGAACATGGGATCCATTATCTACAGCTATGGTGCAGATAGGTTTGGGTTAAGAGGCAGGACACCGAGGCAGCAGAAAGCCCCTGTGGACCAGCTGAAGTCCAGGAGACAGCGGAAAGTTGACAGATTGGTGAAAGAAAGGAGACAACTGAGAAAGCGTTGGAAGAAAGCCACAGAGACAGAAAGAGTGGGACTTGATGACTTGCAGACTGAAATAAAGCAACGATTGACAAAGCTGCAGAGAGTAGAACACCTCAGATGGCAACGCAAAAGGAAAGAACAGTCAAGAATCCTATTCTACAGCAAGCCCTACAGCTTTGTCAAAAGACTGTTTGACCGAGAGAAGAGTGGGAGCCTTAAAGTGTCCATAAAAGATCTGGAAGAGCACCTGAAGAAGACTTGCTCTGATGATCGGAGGCATGAGCCAGTCACCATCCCGAATGACATGCCACCAAGGCCAGCACTTGAGCAGCAAATGGACATAAGGCCCCCCACATGGAGTGAGGTGGAGAAGACCGTGAAGCAGGCAAGATCAGCATCAGCCCCTGGGCTCAATGGTATCCTGTATAGGCTCTATAAGAACACCCCTGGAGCCCTTAAATACCTCTGTAAGTTGATGACCGTAGCATGGCAGAAGGGAGTGGGACCAAAGGCATGGCGAAGAGCAGGAGGCATCCTGATCCCCAAAGAGAAGAACGCTTCATCCATCAGCCAGTTTTGCCAGATCAGCCTGCTGAATGTAGAGGGAAGGATCTTCTTCAGTGTTCTGGCCCAAAGGCTCTCTACATTCCTGCAAAGAAACAGCTTCATTGATACGTCAGCGCAGAAGGCAGGGATCCAGGGTTTCTTAGGATGTCTGGAGCATGCCAATATCATCTGGCACCAAATCCAAGCTGCCAAGAAGGAACAGAGGGACCTGCAGGTAGTCTTTTTAACCTCGCCAATGCCTTTGGCTCAGTCCTGCACAAGATCTTGCGGTCGGCCTTTGAGTACTTCAGTGTATCAAACCACATCACACAGCTGGTCAAGAGCTACTTTCAGGATGTCCAGTTTTGTGTGACAGCCGGGAACAGCACCACAGCCTGGCAGCACCTGGAAAAGGGCATCATGACAGGATGCACCATTTCCCCCCTAACATTCGTCATGGCAATGGAGGTGATCATAGGGGCATCCCGTTGGGTATTGAGTAGTGAGAGGACCAAGAGTGGCCTGCGACTTCTGCCAATTAAAGCGTACATGGATGATATGACCATCATCACAGCAACAAAACCATGCACTAGACGCTTGCTGCAGAAACTCCAGGAGAACATCCAGTGGGCAAGAATGGAGTTTAAGCCAAGCAAATCTCACAGCATCTCCATTGTTAAAGGCCAACTAACAGGAGTGCGGTTCCACTTCAGCGATGAACCAATCCCCACAGTCTTAGAGAAGCCCATCAAGAGCCTCGGACAATGGTATAACACAGACCTCAGAGACACCCAACAACTTGAACAACTCCGGCAGGACACGGCCAATGGCCTCAGGCAGATTAGTAACACCGCACTTCCAGGGAAACTGAAGCTCTGGTGCCTCCAGTTTGGGCTGTTGTCCAGACTCCTGTGGCCGTTGACCATGTATGAAGTCTCCCTAATCCATGCTCAGCATCTGGAAAGGCTAGTGAGCTCTTATGTGAGGAAGTTGCTTGCCCTTCCAAAGTGTCTCAGCAGCATTGGACTCTACAGTGATGGAGCCCTGTTGCTGCCATTGTCTAGCCTGGTTGAGGAATTCAAATGTGCCAAGGTGAGGCTGGACATGTTGCTCTCCAACTCCTGGGACCCAGTAGTAAGAGGTGCTGCTCCTACCCTGGCAACGGGGAAGAGGTGGACCCCAAACATGGCTGTACTACAGGCCAAATCTGTGCTCCTCCATTGTGACGTGGTGGGCCCCGTCCAACAAGGTAGAGGAGGCCTTGGCTTTGGAACAGTGACACCGCTCTGGCAAAAGGCATCTCCAGCCGAACGCCAAACTATGGTAGTAGAGGAGGTGTGTCAACAGGAGGAAGCAGCCAGAAGGGCTAGAGCCATAGAACAAGCCAAACAGGGTTGAATGAATGAATGAATGAATGAATGAATGAATGAATGAATCTTTATTTCGGATAGTACAGGTTAAAACTACAGTACAGGTACTAGTACAGGTTAGAAACTGAATAATATAACAAAGGGGGAAAGAAAATCCAACAAGGTCAAATTAGACAATAACTCCTCTGATTATACAGTTCAACGTAAGTTATCCGAAATGGGTGATGGCTGAAGCCGCAGCTTATATTGCCCACCCATGTTCCATCCAAGAATTCAAAAGAAAAAAAATGGGTTGATGGACAAGGTGGGAGGGTGTCGAAAGGAGGAAAATCACATGGAGAGAACTCTGGGGCATGGAATCCAACAGGCTGAGCTTCATCATCCGAGCTGCATATGATGTGCTGCTCTGTCCCACAAATCTGCAGGTGTGGCTTGGAAAGGATCCATCTTGCCCTCTGTGTACAGCCCCAGCAACACTCAAGCACATCTTGGTTGGCTGCAGGACTAGCCTCACTCAAGGTAGATACACGTGGAGACACAACCAGGTCCTCAGGTGTCTAGCCGATAAACTTGAGTGCAAGAGGGTATCCATCAACTCCCAACCCTTCAACAACCAGGATGTGCGTCGACACCTAACATCATTTGTTCAAGCGGGGGCCAAGCTGAGAACCGGTACCTTACTCCCTGATCTGGATCCACTGAACGCAGCCAGGGATTGGCAGATGCGAGCTGACTTGCATCAAAGGCTCATTTTCCCTCTGGAGATCGCAACAACCACCCTGCGACCAGATCTCGTCCTCTGGTCTAATTCATCTAAGCTCACCTATACTATTGAGTAGACAGTACCCTGGGAGGATGCTGTCGAGGAAGCTTATGAGTGTAAGAAACTGCAGTATTCCTACTTAGCAGCTGAGGCAGAGGACAGAGGCTGGAAGATAAAGGTGCGCCTGGTGGAGGTGGAATGCAGGGGCTTCGTAGCCACAACAACTGTAAAGCTGCTCAGGGAGATTGGGATCAGGGGACAGGATTACAGATGGGCAATTAAAGAGCTGGCCGACACCGCCAAGAGGACCAGTCATTGGCTGTGGATGAAAGGGAGTGACATCATTTAGGCTTCTAGGGCAAACAGCTAAACCACGGGTCACACACCCAGGTTTGATCAACCTGTGGTGGGTCTGCCCCGGCGGAGGGTGTCACATCAAAGGATTTCGGCATCAAAGCAACTCATGGAATCGTCAACATTAAAGAATTCCAGCATTTTTAATCATCAACATCTTCTTCTTCTTCTTCATTTAGATTTGATTAGCTGTTGGCAACCAGCTTACAGGTGCATTACCACCACTGACTTGACCATCATCACTCTATATCCTTGTATAAGGAGTTCTGAACAACTCCCCACGTGCGAAAAAACCATCTGTCCCTGGACCGTGCCCCGAGGTGTGGCCAAAAGGATCCCAGCATTTAATAGTCTGTCTATGACATCATATAGGATCATGTGGGTCTATGATGTCTATGATATCATATAGGATGTCTCATCATAGGTCTATGATGTCTATGACATCATATAGGATGTCTAGGACATCATATAGCCTATGGATCATTTCCTATGATCTATGGGCTAGCTATGAACGTCCATAGCTCATTAAAGATTTAAGTACGTGGCGGCAGTAAGTTGGTGGCAGTAGGACACAGTCCAAGGACGGATGATTTTTTCACACATAAGGAGTTGTTCAGAACTCCTTATAAGAACTCCTTATACAAAGATATAGAGTGATGATAATTAAGTCAGTGGCGGTAATGCACCTGTAAGCTGGTTGCCAACCGCCAATCAAATCTAAAAGAAGAAGAAGAAAAGCTGGTCGATGGAACCGAGAGGACCAGTTGCTGGCTGGGAATGAAAAGGAATGATACCATCTGG
Organism: Pholidichthys leucotaenia; assembly: GCA_020510985.1. Classification (NCBI taxonomy): domain Eukaryota; kingdom Metazoa; phylum Chordata; class Actinopteri; order Cichliformes; family Pholidichthyidae; genus Pholidichthys; species Pholidichthys leucotaenia. Next base: position 324,203,076 of record CM035840.1, on the reverse strand, counting down.
GTTTCTAAGGCAAACAGCTAAACTGCGGGACACATACCCAGGCTTGATCAACCTGTAGTGGGCCTGCCTGAGTGGAGGGTGTCTTGTGATAAATTGCCAAAACACCCTGTGATGCTGAGGTACACAACTGACGATGTGTCCCGGCGGTGAAGCCTTATAGTAGCCATCTCTCAAGAACTCCCCACGGACTCAGAAGTGGTGCAAACATCAGGGATTGTAACAGCTAGTCCTTTCATTGAACCATAACTCAGCAGTCCTTTTCAATGGGAGTTTATTCTATGAGTGGCTTCGCTGTCCAGGCAGGGGCGCACGTGGTCACCCACTGCCACATTTCAGCTGGGAAAGCTGACGAAGACGCTAAGCTCTTCCAGGTTACGTCAGAGAGCCACAATAATTTCCAGTGGCATGTTCCAATGTCCATCCGTCAAAATCAACAGGGCAGAGAAACTGACTGCAGCAGGCTACACAAGCGCAAAAACATATCCCTGCTGCCTCCCTTCAACCTGCCGCTTCTTCTTCTTGTTCTTCTTTTTCTTTTAGATTTGATTGGCGGTTGGCAAACAGCTCACAGGTGCATTACCGCCACTGACTTGATTATCATCACTCTACATCTTCATATAAGGAGTTTCTATAAGGAGTTCTAAACAACTCCTTATGTGTGAAAAAATTATATGTCCTTGGACTGGACTGTGCTGCTGTAGATGGAAAAGAAGACCGGACTCAAGTTGTCACTGACGTAACAGACAACAGAGGGATCTCAGATCGTACTGGGTTTGCCTGGATGGCCGGGGCACCGTGATAATGTTTATCATGCAACGTGAAGCAGCTCACAATTTATTTTCACAGTCTACCAGTGCATCTCAGTAAATTAGAACGGGGATTTTTTTAATATAACTAAAAAAGATAAATTTTATGATATTGGTAGTAGTTTTTAAAATAAATAAAAAATCATGACATTTACAGTATAATTTACTGAGATGTACCAGCACATAGTACACACTATGCAGTACAAAACTTGTTAAACTACAAAAAACGCCATTGTCTGTAGTAAAAAAATGCAAATGGTACAATAACTCATTGAGGAATATAATGTTTGTTTTATTCGGTATATGAAAAAATAGCAACTGTGGTTTATATTAATCATATATTCCATACCTACTTATGTATAGACATATTAGAATGTTTAGTGATTACATATGTGCAATGACCTCACGCCTCAGAACAGGACAAGAGGTCTCGACCGCCAGCGAAGATCAAAGAGCATACGGAGTCGCAGCGGTGGAGACCAGATCGATCTCCCTGACTACCCAGGGTCAGGCGGAGGAGACAGAGGACAATGGAGGAGATCGATCTCCCTGACCACCCAGGGTCAGGGGGAGGAGACGGAAGACAAAGGAGGGGGGATTAAGTTAATGCGGGATGTCAACTTTGATATGCAATGTCTTTTGTTGTGTGTAGGTATAAGTATGAAGGTCTGAATGTGTTCGACCTCTTATTCTGCTTCTGCACTGAGATGAGACTTGTTAGAGGAGCGAAGCTGATATTAAACTTTGGTTTATAAATCACATCGCCTCGTTATTCCAAGCTCTTTTACACTGGTGACCCTGACGCGAGGATGGAACAGAGACGTTCTCCCGCGATTGACTCATCAGAGGCGACCCAGGCAAGTGCCGGCGCCCATGCAGACAGGGGAACAGATGGACGACGTTCCCCCACGGCAGAAGCCACAGAGAGGGCTCATCCGAGCACCAGCCCCGCCGTGAGAGCTGAAGAAAGGCGCTCTCACCCGACGGACACATCAGGGACGGCCCACACAAGCGCCGTCACCGTCAAGCTGCCAGACTTCTGGCAAGAAGACCCGGGCTCGTGGTTCCAGCAAGCTGAGGCTCAGTTTGCACTGGCGGGCATAACGGCAGATGACACAAAATTTTATCACATCGTCGCCAAACTCAACGCTGCCACGTCGAGATGTGCGCGGAGCATAATCCAACGGCCGCCCGCCCATGACAAATATAGAGAACTTAAGGCGACCATCGTCGAGAATTTCGTCCCCTCAGCCGAAGAGAGAGCAGAGAAGATCCTGGCGATCTACGGCCACAGAGGATGCAGACCCAAGGCCCTCATGGAGGACATGCTGCAGCTCAAGGAAGAGGACAACGACAACTTCCTCTTCCAACACATCTTCCTCAGTACTCTGCCGCCACACATGAGAGGGACACTGGTCAACATGCGGTGCAGCACCCAGCAAGACTTCCGCACGCTGGCCCGCGAAGCGCAGCGACTCATCAACGCCTGCGGCGAACAGATGGCCACAGCAGCATCCGCAGATCTCAGCGCGGATACCCAGAGCAGCGGAGAACCACAGACAACCAAGCAGAGCCCGCCCACCATGGCGGCAACACGACCAAGATGCAGCAGGCGGAACGACATCTGTTATTACCACCACCGTTTCGCCGAGAGGGCGTACAAATGTGTTCCCCCCTGCAAGTTTAAAAGTTCGGGAAACGCCAAAGCCGAGAACCGTTAACAGCTGCGGTTCTCGGAGAAAAAAATAAGCTTCTTTATGTGACTGACGGACACACCGGGAGACAGTTCCTGATTGACACCAGAGCTCAACTGAATTTTATCACCCCTTCCCACGCAGACTGGGCCATGGGTCCCTGGGGTAATGGGGCGATGGCAGCCAACGGCTCCATCATCGACACTTACGGTGAAAGGAGCCTGCCTCTTTGCATTCACGGCCGCAACTATAGATGGACATTTATTGTAGCGGCGGTGAGTTTTAACTTGTTGGGCGCTGATTTTTTGTGTGCACATGGGTTGTTAGTCGATCTAGCAAATAGACGCTTGGTTAATGCACTGTCATTTTCTTCTATCCCCTGCTAAGCTCGAGTTTCTCCACCATCCGTGCAGGCCAACGTCACAACAGCAGGAGGTAAGTTTGACCAACTCCTCACCCAATTTCCAGCACTCACAGTTCCCAAATTTTCAGCAACAGTAGCGAAACACGGGGTTGAACATTTCATTCCCACAACGGGCCCACCCGTATTTGCCAAAGCTCGGCGCTTGGACGCGACCAAGCTCGCCATAGCACGGGACGAGTTTACCACCCTGGAAAAATTAGGCATTATTAGACGCTCGAAAAGCCCCTGGGCATCGCCACTCCACATGGTCCCGAAAACCGACGGTTCTTGGAGACCGTGTGGCGATTACCGCAGATTAAACAATGCGACAGCGCATGACCGCTACCCAATTCCTCACATCCAAGATTTTTCACTACATCTGGCGGATGCGCGCATTTTTTCTAAAATAGACCTGGTCCGCAGCTATCACCAAGTCCCCGTTCGAGCGGAAGACATTCCTAAAACGGCTGTAATAACCCCTTTCGGTCTTTTTGAATTTTTGCGGATGCCATTTGGCCTCAAAGGCGCTGCTCAAACCTTTCAGCGGATGATGGACGCGGTATTACGCGATCTCCCTTTCGTGTTCGTCTACCTCAACAATATGCTGGTAGCCAGCTCGTCAGAGGAAGAACACAAACAACACCTCACTACAGTTTTTCAGAGACTAGAAGAGCACGGGTTAATAATCAGTCCAGCCAAATGCAAATTCGGCGTGTCACAAATTGATTTTTTGGGACACAGAGTTTCACCGAAAGGGGCAGTCCCATTGCCAGACAAAGTCCGCGCGGTAAAAAATTTTCCACGACCACAAACGGTCAAATCGCTGCAAGAATTTTTGGGAATGGTTAATTTTTACAACCGTTTCCTCCCCCGCGCAGCTCAACTCATGCAGCCCCTGTATGCCGCACTCAGGAAACAAAAGCCTTCCAGCGCGGTCGAATGGACCCCGGAGCGCGAACCCGCCTTCGCGGAAGTAAAAAGTGCTCTAGCGAACGCCACATTGTTGGTTCACCCCGATCCCTCGGCCCGCATAGCGCTAACCACAGACGCTTCAGACCTGGCCATAGGGGCAGTTGTGGAACAACACGTTGGCAGAACCTGGCAACCTTTAGCATTTTTTAGCAAATCGTTAAACCAAACCGAGCGTAAATACGGCACTTTTGACAGGGAGCTGCTAGCGCTTCATTTATCCATCCGCCACTTCCAGTTCTGGTTAGAAGGGCGGCGTTTCACGGCTTTTGTAGACCACAAACCGCTCACTTTTGCGATGGCTAAAATTTCAGACCATGGTCAGGCAGGCAACAAAGACAGCTAGCTGCAATTTCAGAGTTCACCACAGACATTCGACATGTGGCAAGCAAACTTAACGTGGTAGCAGACTGCCTCTCTCGCGCTGTGACATCGCCAGAGCACGAGGAGACAGATTATACTACCTCAGCCGCAGAACTCTTCGCCAACGCCGACACGTACGCGGCCCCAATTCACGTAGGGATAGATTACGCAGCCATGGCAGAGGAGCAAAGCGGTGACGTGGACGTGCGCGCGCTCCTGTCTGGACCAACAGGGTTAAGACTGGAGGAAAGGGGTTTACGTGACGGTGTACCCCCCCCTAATCTGCGACATCTCAACCGGCCGACCTCGCCCGATAGTCCCAGCTGCATGGCGCCGCCGTATTTTCGACTCAATTCACTCCCTCGCGCACCCAGGTGTGCGCACCTCGGTTAAAATGGTCGCCGAAAAGTTTGTGTGGCCGGGCCTGCGCAAAAATGTAAAGGAATGGGCAAAAACTTGCATGTCTTGTCAGCGCGCCAAAATACACAAACACACAAAAGCCCCTCTAGAGCCTTTTCGAATCCCAGCTAGAAGGTTTGACCACGTTCATGTCGACCTCGTGGGACCACTACTTTCGTCTCAAGGCTTCACACACCTGTTAACAATGATAGACCGTGCTATGCGCTGGCCTGAGGCGGTCCCTCTGGCGTCAACCACAGCGGCGGAAGTCGCTCGCGTTTTTTTGACAAACTGGGTGGCACGTTTCGGCGTCCCATCGGACATCACGTCCGATAGGGGGCCTCAATTTGTCTCAGAGCTTTGGTCAGCCATGGCCAGCAGCTTAGGGGCGACAATTCACCGCACCACCGCTTATCACCCTCAGGCTAATGGGTTATGCGAGCGTTTTCACAGATCTTTAAAGGCCGCCCTCAGGACCTCGCTAACGGATACAAATTGGGTAAATAAACTTCCCTGGGTTTTATTGGGGTTGCGTGCTGCGCCTAAAGAGGATCTAGACGCCTCCCCAGCAGAGTTAGTTTTTGCACAACCTCTCAGACTCCCAGGTGAGTTTTTACCAGAGAACCCAGAGCCTGGGCATCTTCCAACCCTGAGGCCTTTAGGCAGTAATGGACCAGACACTCTTCCCGGACCGGCGCATCACTCTTTTCCACAGGTTTTTGTCCCCCAAGCTTTAAAAAATGCCGAGTTTGTTTTTGTTAGGCATGAAGCTTTAAAATCAACCCTCCGTCCACCATACGACGGACCATTCAGAGTGCTGGGACCTGGTGATAAGCATTTTGTGCTTGATTTAGGGGACAGAAAAGAAACAGTCAGCATTGACAGACTTAAACCTGCTTTCTTGTTGAGAGACGAACCTGCACGGGTGGCGAGGGCACCTCGGCGGGGTAGACCCCCAAGAAAAAAGACTCAACCCCCCTGCAGGGAACAAATAACCACTCTCCTCCCCAAGCTGCAGATTTCTTACAGGAGGGTGCCACCAGGACGCCAAAGCGGACCTACAGCAGATTCGGGAGAAGATTAAAACCCAGACGGCACAGGGACTGATGCAAATTAACCAAGAGTTGTTAACTATGTTATCAGATTGTGCCGTGACAGTTTTAAGGCTGATTTGTGATATTACTATACTGTTATGGTTACCACTGAATTCTCTACAGGAGCATGACTGCTGGAAAGATTCTTCCTTGTTTTCCCTGTCAAGAGGTTTAACACCATAGTATGTCATAGAAATTATCTTAAACTGTAGAATTACTTTGATTGTCCTTTTCTCAGTCGTTTGGGGGGGGGGCTGTGGTTTATATTAATCATATATTCCATACCTACATATGTATAGACATATTAGAATGTTTAGTGATTACATATGTGCAATGACCTCACGCCTCAGAACAGGACAAGAGGTCTCGACCGCCAGCGAAGATCAAAGAGCATACGGAGTCGCAGCGGTGGAGACCAGATCGATCTCCCTGACTACCCAGGGTCAGGTGGAGGAGACAGAGGACAATGGAGAAGATCGATCTCCCTGACCACCCAGGGTCAGGTGGAGGAGACGGAAGACAAAGGAGGGGGGATTAAGTTAATGCGGGATGTCAGCTTTGATATGCAATGTCTTTTGTTGTGTATAGGTATAAGTATGAAGGTCTGAATGTGTTCGACCTCTTATTCTGCTTCTGCACTGAGATGAGACTTGTTAGAGGAGCGAAGCTGATATTAAACTTTGGTTTATAAATCACATCGCCTCGTTATTCCAAGCTCTTCTACAGCAACTTTTTATATGTTAAAGATAGACTGTGTAGAAGAGCTTGGAAGAACGAGGCGATGTGATATATAAACCAAAGCTTATTATCAGCTCCTCTAACAAGTCTCATCCTAGTGCAGCAGCAGAAGAAGGAAAAAGAGACCGAACACCTTCGGCTCTATGAACTTATACTTGCACATAACAAAAGACATGCATATCAAAAGCTGACATCCCTCATTATCTTAATCCCCCCGTGTCTTCGTACTCCTCCTCATGGCCCTGGGGGGTCAGGGCAACTCCTCCGGTCTCCACCGCAGTGCCTGGGAAGCTCTTTGATCTTCACTGGCGGCTGGGACTCTTTGTCCTGTTCTGAGGTGTGAAGTCGCCTTACATATGTAATCACCAAACATTCTCACATGCTTCAACATATGTAGGTTATGGAATATATGATTAATATAGACCACAGACTGTGTTGTATTGAGGGAAATTCAGATTTTCAGGAAAAACCCTGCTTATCAATTAATCGTTAATCGGTCGATAAGGTGAATCAACTATCAATTAATGAATTAATTGATAACTTGCATCCCTAATTGAAATGAATGGCATGAGCAAAATTATCTTTTGATAAACTAATTGAACCAATTACCTACCCATTAATAACTCACCATCTACTCTAAATATGGCTTTTTTAAATATACGTTCACTTGCCAACAAGACTGTTTTCATCAATGACCTGATTTTAGACAAAAAGACTGATTATTTTTAACAGAGACGTGGCTTGGCACGGATGCACCAGCTGTTCTCACTGAGGCCTCCCCACCAAATTTTAGTTCAGTTTTTTCCATAAGAAAGGGAAGGAAGGGTGGGGGATACTGCTTCTATTTTCTCTTCCTCACTTGCGGTAAAGCAAATCTTACCCAATCAATATTCCACATTTGAGCACCACGCTTTCATCTTGAACAAGCCTGCAATTTTATGTGTCACAGCTTACAGACCACCCAAATACTGCCCTGTTTTTATTAATGTGTTCTCTGAGTTTTTATCAATAATCCACTCCTCATTTAATTTTATTCTCATTTCTGGTGATTTTAATCTACACACTGATAAGCAGGGTGACCATATGTCAGAAGATTTTAATGACCTGCTCACCTGGATGAATTTTATTCAACGTGTCATGCAGCTGACTCACAACAGGGGATGCACTCTGGATCTTGTCATTAGTCATGGCCTGCCCACTAGTGTGTCCTCTGTTGTTGACTTGACTGTATCTGACCATTACTGTGTGCTTTTAACATCACTGGTTTTATGCAACGGGAGACCTTGATGCGAACTGTGAGGAAGCGCCATCTGACACCTGAAGTGGCTGCTGATTTTATCAAACTCTTACGCAACACTCCCCCAGTTATTTTATCAGCGCCCTGTGATTTTATTGTTGATCATTTTAACAGTGAACTAAGATCAGCAATTGACAGAGTTGCTCCAATAATCTCAAGGACAGTTAAAAGTAAACCAAAGCCTCCATGGAGAAACAGTCATATCAAACAACTCAAAAGAGAGTGCAGGATGGCTGAGAGGAAATGGAGGAAAAACAAGTTAACGATCAATTACCATATACAACAGAATAAATTAAAAATATGCAATAATACAGTCAAAAAGTCAAGAACAAAGTATTTTGCCAACATAATCTCAACCCATAACAATAACTCTAAAGTCCTTTTTGCAACCATTGATCACTTAATCAACCCAGTTTTAATGAACTCACAAACCTGCCCTCCAGTGGGCTCACCACTTGCAGGAGGGACCATGGGGGTCTGTTGCAATACGGATCAGGTGTCGTCAAAGGCAGAGACCTTGGCAGTCTGATCCCCAGCTTTCAAAACTGGCTTTTGGGATGTGGAATGTCACCTCTCTGGAGGGGAAGGAGCCTGAGCTAGTGCACAAGGTTGAGAGATACTGGCTAGATATAGTTAGGCTCACCTCAATACATAGTTCTGGTTCTGGAACCAGTTTCCTGAAGAGGGGCTGGAGCTTGGCCTACTCTAGAGTTTCCCCAGGCAAGAGGTGACGAGCAGGGGTGGGTATTCTTGTATCCCCCGCCTTGCTGCCTTAACAATGGAGTTCTTCCCAGTGGACGAAAGGGTAGTTTCCCTATGCCTTTGAGTTGGGAAATGGGTCCTGACCATCATTTGTGCCTATGCACCAAATGATGGTTCAGAGTACCCACCCTTTTTGGAGTCTTTGACTGGGGTGCTGGAGAGTGCTCATCTTACTCCACTGTCCTACTGGGGGACTTCAATGTGCACGTGGGCAACAACAGTGAAACCTGGAGGAGTGTGATTGGGAAGAACGGCCTGCCTGATCAGAACCCGAGTGATGTTCAGTTATTGGACTTCTGTGCTAACCAGTTTGTCCATAATGAACATCCTGTTCAAGCATAAGGGTGTCCATATGTGCACCTGGCACCAGGACACCCTAGGTCGCAGGTCAGTGATCAATTTTGTTATCATGTCATCAGACTTGCGACCATATATCTTGGACACTCAGGTAAAGAGAGGTGCAGAGCTGTCAACCGATAATCGCTTGGTGGTGAGTTGGATCGGATGGCAGGGGTGGACGCCACTCAGACCGTGTAGATCTAAACTATAGTGAGGGTGTGCTGGGAACGTCTGGCTGAGGCCCCTGCCCAAGAGGTCTTCAACTCTCACCTTCGGAAGAACTTCGACCACATTCTGAGGGAGTCTGGAGACATGGAGTCTAATTGGGCCATGTTCTCGAGGGTTCGTGGGAGTTTGCTCAACCAGTCCACATATGTTTTGTGGACTTGGAGAAAGCATTCAACCACGTCCTTTGTGGCTTCTTGTGTCAGGTTCTGTGGGAGCACGGGGTATCAAGCTTGTTGCCACACACTATTCAGTCCCTATACGACCATTGCAAGAGTTTGGGTCATAATGCCACCACCCATTTAAACTCGTTTCCAGTGAGAGTTAGGCTCCATCAGGGCTGCCCTTTGTCATCGATCCTGTTCATAATTTCTATGGACAGGATTTCTAGGCACAGCCAAGGAATGGAGGGTGTCATGTTCAGTGGCCACAGGATCTCATCTTTGCTGTTAGCAGATGAAGTTGTCCTGTTGCCTTTATCGAGCAATGACCTACAGGTCTTGGCAGGGACGGTGTACTATTGAGTGTGAAGCAACTGGGAAGAGAATCAACACCTCCAAGTCCGAGTTCATGGTCCTCAGCTGGAAAAGGGTGGATTGTCCTCTCTGGGTTAAGGACAAGTTCCTGCCCCAAGTGGAGGAGTTTAAGTATCTTGGGGTCTCATTCACAAGTGAGAGGAGAATGGAGCGGGAGAGTGACGGACGGATCGGAGCAGCATCTGCAGTGATGTGGACGTTGTACCGGTCTGTTGTGGTGAAGAGGGAGCTGAGCTCTAAAACAAAGCTGTCAATTTACTGGTCAATGTACGTTCCTACCCTCACCTAGGGTCATGAGCTTTGAGTAATGACCAAAAGAATGAGATCACGGATACAAGCAGCTGAAATGACCTTTCTCTGTTGGATTGCTGGACTCACCCTTAGAGATAGGGTAAGGAGCTCAGTCATCTGGGAGAGGCTCAGAGTAGAACTGCTGCTCCTCCGCATCGGAAGGAGCCATTTGAGGTGGTTTGGGCATCTGATCAGGATGCCTCCTGGACGCCTCCCACTTGAGGTGTTTTGGGCATATCCCACTGGGAGGAGACCTCGGGGCAGACCCAGGATACGCTGGAGAGACTGTGTCTCCCAGGTGGTCTGGGATCGCCTTGGTATCCTCTCTGAAGAGCTGGAGCAGGTGGCTGGGGAAAGGGAAGTCTGGGCTTCTCTTCTTGAGCTGTTGCCTCCGTGACCCAGACCACCAGAAAAGTGGTAGAAGATGAATGGATGGATGGATGGATGGATGGATGGATGGATGGATGGATGGACACAAACCTGCCATCTAACTCTCTATGTGAGCGTTTTGCAGACCACTTCAGGTGCAAGGTTGACTCTATTAGATCCAACATTTTATCTGCCCAGAAGACTGTTTTTAATGGAATCTTAGACTCGCTCTTAGCTGAGGAAACACTGGACTGTTTTGCCCTGATTGATGCCAAGATGCTTGATAGAGTTTTCTCCCAGGTAAACTTGACCTCCTGCATTTTACAGTGCATCCAGAATATATTCACAGCGCTTCACTTTTTCTATATTTTGTTATGTTACAGCCTTTCGTGACTTTGGTTGTTACGAGAAATATAGAGTGATGGTTTAGAGTGAAGTACGTGGCGGTAATGCACCTGTAGGCTGTTTGCCAACCGCCAATCAAATCTAAAAGAAGAAGAAGAAGCCTTATTCCAAAATGGATTAAATTCATTTTTTCCTCAGAATTCTGCACATAATACCCAATAATGACAACATGAGAAATGTTTTTTGAGATTTTTGCAAATTTATTAAAAATAAAAAACTAAGAAATCACATGTATGTATTCACAGCCTTTGCTTAATACTTTGTTGATGCACCTTTGGCAGCAATTACAGCCTCAAGTCTTTGTGAATATGATGCCACAAGCTAGGCACACCTATCTTTGGGCAGTTTTGCCCATTCCTCTTTGCAGCACCTCTCATTAGGTTGGCTGGCAAGCGTTGGTGCTGTTACGGCCCACAGCCTTCTGTTGTTTTATTTGACAATGTTGCTCATCTTTGTCTGTTTCTCTCTCTTATGTCACTCAGTTGTGCAGCTCTTCTGGTTTAAAGTGTGTGCTTTGGCTGTCTCCTGCCCCATCCAGCCCCTGACAAAATCCTGTTTGACTGGATTAGTGCTGTAACAGTCCACCAATCAAGCCTCACCTTCAATCAGCCACCTGCTATAAATTCCAGCTAAACAATTAGTCAGGGGCGGCTTTAATGTGAGCAGTCTGCCACTCTTGTTCCCACTGGTAAATTGTCCTGCGCAGGAGTACTTTATGCCTTTCTTGTATTTTTTTTCGCTTTACAAGGCACATTGTGGTAATTGGGAACTTTTTATATTTGTTGACCCTCATTCTGTCGTTATCTTTCTTTCAGGTTGAGAGACTTGGGCCAAGGCTTTAGTTTGCAATTCCATATACATCCCTGTAGGTAACTTTTGTTAGTCTGGTTATATTTCTTTCTTTGGTTTGAGTAGTTCTTTTCTAGGCCTTTGTTCTCCAACCATGTTATGTATTTATCATTTTGGCAGAAAGCCTCTTTTCACTCATTAAAATGTAATTTTGCTTTTACAACAAATTCCATCTGGTTATTTGTTACACCCCTCTCACCCCTAGACTGAGGGGTCGTAACACGTGCACAGCCATTTTCAGATCTCTCCAGAGACGTTCAATTGGATTCAAGTCTGGTCTCTGGCTGGGCCATTCAAGGACATTCACAGAATGGTCCTGAAGCCACTCCTTTGATATCTTGGCTGTGTACTTAGGGTCGTTGTCCTGCTGAAAGATGAACTGTCGCCCCAGTCTGAGGTCAAGAGCACTCTGGAGCAGGTTTTTCATCCAGGATGTCTCTGTACATTTCTGCATTCATCTTTTCCTCTATCTTGACTAGTCTCCCAGTTCCTGCTGCTGAAACTCATCCACACAGCATGATGCTGCCACCACCATGCTTCCCTGTAAGGATGGTATTGGCCTGCTGATGAGCAGTGCCTGGTTTCCTCCAAACATGACGCCTGGCATTCCCGCCAAAGAGTTCAATCTTTGTCTCATCAGACCAGAAAATTTGGTTTCTCATGGTCTGAGAGTCCTTTGGGTGCTTTTTGGCAAACTCCAGGTGGGCTGCCATGTGTCTTTTACTGAGGTGTGGCTTCTGTCTGGTGACTGTACCATACAGGCCTGATTGGTGGATTGCTGCAGAGATGGTTGTCCTTCTGGAAGGTTCTCCTCTCTCTAAAGAGGAATGCAGGAGCTCTGACAGAGTGACCATCAGGTTCTTGGTCACCTCCCTGACTAAGGCCCTTCTCTGTCTCTGATCATTCAGTTTAGAAGGCCGGCCAGCTCTAGGAGGAGTCCTGGTGGTTCCGAACTTCTTCCATATACGGATGATGGAGGCCACTATCTTCATTGGGACCTTCAAAGCAGTAAAAATTTTTATGCATTCTTCCCCAGATTTGTGCCTCGAGACAATCTTGTCTCAGAGGTCTATAGACAATTCCTTTGACTTCATGCTTGGTTTGTGCGCTGACATGCATTGTCAACTGCGGGACCTTATATAAACAGGTGTGTGCCTTTCTAAATTATGTCCAATCAACTGAATTTCCCACAGGTGGACTCCAATTAAGCTGTAGAAACATCTCAAGGATGATCAGTGGAAATGTCAGGGTAGAGCATTTTAGGGTTGTGTGTACGTATATTGTTTTTTTGGTTTGTTACAGCTTTAAGGATGTAACAAAGTGAATTATATTATTAATGTAATGTACATTGGATTATTGTTTCTTTTGTATATATTGGTATGAGTGTATTTCTGTTATTTTGGATAGATTATGGTTTGCACCTGCGCTGACTGATTGAATCAGCGGGAGCCAGTTAGTGAGCTCCTGCTGTGAACTCTTGTCCGGAAGGACTTATTTAAGGATGGTGCGTAAAAGAGCTACAAAAAAAAAAAAAAAAAAAGTCAGACGGATCAGATTGATGGAACGTTGTCGCTCATGAGGTGAAGGAGACGAGGTCGGAAGGACATATGGACAGTAGGACGTGCTGACGGAGGACCTGAGGATATGCGGAGGTGAATTAAAAAGGAGCACAGAGGAAATGAGGTCAGGAGCGGAGAAAGGACGGAGGAAGCGCAGGTGTGGTGATTCGACAGTGGTAGCACGGGATCGAGGATGCTGTGATGGTCCAGACGACGGAGAAGCCGTTGGGTTGGAGGAAAAGCACTGCACAGCTAAGTGGAAGCAATGTGCTCACTATCTGTGTGTGTGAATAAGTAATAGTCCCGTTGTGTTCACGGGAGGTTGAGTTTTTGTGCTGCGCTGTGTGCCGCAGGTTTTCCTGGACGACGGATTCGTGGGAGCCGCTCCTCTTCCTGTTCGCCTCCTCTCCTCGGGTCCAGAGTTCTCCACCTTCGAGGCGTACCAGAGGGTCTTGGATGAGCCCGGACAAATTGTGCCTTCTTCCGGGTCAAGGAGGACGACAGTGAGTGTTCATGGTCAGACAGCCGGTGAATGCGTCACCGCTCTACAGTGAACGCGCTGAAGGTTCTCTCATGAAGCGTAGGGAGTGACTTTATGTGTAGTTTAATTGCATTGTTTTCTCGTATGAATTTTAGGGTATTTATAGTATTTATTGTGGGGTTATTTTCTTGTTATTGTGCACATTGTGAATTTATGGCTCTTATTGGGAATTGTTGTAGTCTATAACTATTTTAAGTAATTGTTTAATAAAGTGTATAATTGCTCTCATGCCTTCCTGAGTGTTTATGTTGTTGTGGCCCGAGAATCATTTATTTTATTCATAATGCTCAGTGATTGGCACTTCCAAACTGTGACAAACAGTACATCAGATGTTTCAAGAACAGATGACCATCTACAACAAAGCCATAAAAAAGCCAGACATGCACATTTTTCTAAACCCCTTCAAGACGTCCATAAAAATACTAAACTCACTTCTCCACCGTCGATCGCTTAATCAACCCCAGCACCAGACAATATACTGTATTTTAAATGATTTCACCTGTGATGATTTTGCTGTCCACTTCATCAGAAAAATTAAAAATGTTAGACCATGTTTGACAAATCAACAACTGATAAACTCTAACTCTGCAGAACATTTTTACCTGTGAGAGGAAAAACTTCAGTTTGTCCTGGTTGATGCTGAAATGCTCTCTAAAATTATTTCTTCACTCAATTTGGCTAGCTGTCTTTAAGATCCTATCCCCACTGACTTTTTTTAAAAACATTTTATGGCTTCTTTAAGGATGATGTTTTTACCATAGTAAACTATTCTCTTCAAACTGGAGTCTTTCCCTCAGCGCTCAAGACTGCTGTGGTTAAGTCCCTTCTGAAGAGAAAAAACTCAGACCCTTCCTAACTGAACAATTATAGGCCTATGTCTAATTTACCATTTTAGAGAAGATTCCTAGTCAGTTACATGACTTTTTAATTTCTCACAATATATGGGAGAAATATCAGTCTGGTTTTCGGGCTTACCACAATACAGAGACTGCATTAGTAAAGATTTTAAATTATCTCTGATCCCATTCGTTACCTTGTATTCATACATGTGTAATGACAATAAAGTTGAATCTCCTCTCATCTCATCTCATATGGATCAGAATAAGCCTTCAGTTTCAGTGCTACTTGACTTAACTGCAGCCTTTGATACTGTGGGCCACTCAATTCTTTTAGATTTCATTTTATTGGCCTCTCTGGTTCAGTTTTAAAATGGTTTCAATCATATCTCACTAACAGAGGTTTTTGTAAATATTGAGGGTCAGTCATCTAAAAGCTATAAAATAAAGTACGGTGTTCCGCAAGGTTCAGTTTTAGGTCCATCACTTTTTAATCCTTATATGTTGCCACTGGGTAAAGTCATCAAGAGGCATGGCATAAATTTCCACAGTTATGCTGAGGACACCCAGCTGTATATGGCCGTGTCTCCTGATGACCCTGGACCTATTGATTCTCTTTTAACCTCTTGCACTCCAGTGTACCGCGGACGGTCACGTCTCTGCGTCCTAGGGCGCACGAGGGCGCCCTAGAACGCACACTGTGCATCCTAGTGCGCACTGAGGAAAAAAACCCCTGCATTTCCGTTCTTCCACTACAGACACAGCCGCGAACAGAAAGCCAAAGGAGTGCTTTGATTGGTTTAGATGTGATTGACCTCTCATTCAACTAATAAGAGCCTTGAATTGGGTTTCTGAAACCTTGAAGAACCAACGACTGAAAACCTAGCAAGAAGGACCCGCCTACCAACGGCTGTGAATACAGCCAGCCAATTGAAGCACAGAAGTTCGAAAGCCTGCGTCCCTTGCCTAAAATCTGTTTTGTGTAAGCCGCTGGGTGACACACACGCGTTCGCCAGTCTTTTTTTCTTACTGTTCTTATTTGTTTTGAAAAATCGTTCGCCAAAACCGCAATCATGGAAGCGCAAAACTGCAATAATGGAATTATGGTTTGACCGGGTCGCGTGACCAGAACCACGAGTCCGTAACAAATGGACCAACGTCATATTTGTCTGACAATGAGGAAGAGAAGTTCGCCAGCGACACTACTGTTGTGGACAGGTAAGTGTTATAAGCTAAATTATTCTTTATCCCTGAAAATTGTAATCAAAATGACTTTTGACCGATCGTTAAATTACAACTGTGCGTTATCGCAACATGACGGACCCAGACCGCTCAGGTCCGGTCCGGACGGCGCACGGACCGTGTACAGTCCGTGCGCCGCGTCCGGATTGTGAACCCCCCCCCCCCCCGCTACTCTTCTGTAGTGGATTGCAGATATTTTAGTACAACTGTGCGTAGTAGACCGCGGCGTACCGTCCCCACTGTCCGTCATGTAGCGATGGCCGATGTCCGTCCTCTGTAGCGGGGGGTGGGAGTTGTTATCCTCTACATTACAGCTATTTTAGTATAATTTTTATTGCACTGTAGGTTATTTTTTCTTGTTAAAAAAAAGCCACATTTTTACGTGGCATGCTTCTTTGTGTGTGGGGGCTTGTTCGTTCATTCATTCATTCATTCATGAATAAATAACCTCCCCCCCCCACACACACAGCCCTTCACCTTTCATTAGAGCCCAAGATGAAGCTTCTATATTGAATCATTCAAAAGTTAGACGTTTTTCCAAACTGTGCCATTTGGCACAATTTGGCACAGTTCAAAAACGCCTAGGAACAACCTAAGAAAAAAAGCTGTGTAATATATTCATTTTTTTGTGGTATTGTTACAAAATTTTGACCTCAGCTGGATAACACTTGGTTCTACATTTCTGTTGCATTTTCCAGCCCGGATCTGACAGCTGTGTGTTATTTGCAAGCATTTGTATCCAAAAAAATACCCAGGCGAAATTTATTTTCTTCAAGTTCAGTATGTTTAGATGACTGTTACTCAGTGGCAGGAGCACTTAGAGAGATTATGACTGTTTTGCCAAAAAATTCAAAGTGTTTTCTTTCAAATGAGACCAACCCCATGAAGATGCTACAAAGGGTTGAAGAACAGCTTTTGATTTACTTTGAGTATGTTATTTTTTGGCGTTTTTAGGGAAATTGACCAGAGTGCAAGGGGTTAAACTGTATTTATGATATTAAACAGTGGATGGCAGACAACTTTTTACAGCTCAACCAGGACAAAACAGAAGTTTTAGTTATTGGGACGGAAGCTCAGAGAGAAACTGTCAGTACATTTACAGATACAGTGGATATAAAAAGTCTACGCACCCCTGTTCAAATGCCAGGTTTTTGTGATGTAAAAAAATGAGACCAACAGAAATCATTTCAAAACTTTTTCCACAACTAATGTGACCTATAATCTGTACAACCCAATTGAAAAACAAATTGAAAATTTTTAAAGGGAAAAATAAAAAGTAAAAAACATACAATAACCTGTCTGCATAAATATGCACACCCTGTTATAACTGGGGATGTAGCTGTGTTCAGAATTAACCGATCACATTTAAAGGGGAGTCAGCACACACTTTTCACCATTTAAAGTGCCTCTAATTAACCCCAAATAAAGTTAAGCTGTTCCAGCAGGCTTTTCCTGACATTTTTGTAGTCACATCTTACAGCACAAGCCATGGTCCGCAGAGTGCTTCCAGAGGAACAGAGGGATCTCATTGTTCAGTGGTATCAGTCAGGAGAAGGGTACAAAAGAGTTTCCAAGGCATTAAATATACCATGGAACACAGTGAAGAAAGTCATCCTCAAGCGGAGAAAATATGGCAAAACAGTGACATTACCAAGAACTGGACATCCCTCCAAAATTGATGAAAAGACAAGAAGAAAACTGATCAGGGAGGCTGCCAAGAGGTCAACAGCAACACTGAAGACGCTGCAGGAATTTCTGTTAAGTACTGGCTGTTTCGTACATGTGACAACAATCTCCCGTCTAGGGTGGCAAGGATATAACCCTTATCTTACGAAGAAAAGCATCCAAGCCCGGCTACATTTTGCAAAAACACATTTGAAATCTCCCAAATGCATGTGGGAAAATGTGTTATGGTCCAATGAAACCAAGGTTGAACTTTTTGGCCATAATTCCAAAAGCTATATTTGGTGCAAACACAACACTGCTCATCACCAAAAGAACACCATACCTGCAGTAAAGCATGGTGGTGGTAGCATCATACTTTGGGGCTGTTTTTCTTCTGCTGAAACTGGGGCCTTAGTCAAGGTGGAGGGAATTATGAACAACTTCAAATACCAGTCGGTGCTGTCACAAAACCTTCAGGCTTCTGCTAGAAAGCTGAAGATGAAGAGGAACTTCATCTTTCAGCATGAGAATGACACAAAGCACACATCCAAATCAACAAAAGAATGGCTTCACCAGAATAAAATTAAGGTTTTGGAATAGCCCAGCTACAGTCCAGACCTGAATACGATCGAACATCTGTGGGGTGATCTGAAGAGGGCTGTGCACAGGAGATGCCCTCACAATCTGACAGAGTTGGAGCATTTTTGCAAAGAAGAGTGGGCAAATATTGCCACATCAAGATGTGCCACACTGATAGACTCCAACCCAAAAAGACTGAGTGCTGTGATAAAAGCCAAAGGTGCTGCAACAAAGTATTAGTTTAAGGGTGTGCATATTTATGCAACAAGGTTATTGTAAGTTTTTTTATTTTTCCCCCTTAAAAGATTTCAGTTTGTTTTTCAATTGGTTTTTACAGGTTATAGGTCACATTAGTTGTGGAAAAAGTTTTGAAATGATTTATGTTGGTCTCATTTTTTTACTTCACAACAACCTGGCATTTGAACAGGGGTGTGTAGACTTTTTATATCCACTGTACTGGCAACAAATTCCTCCAAAACTGAAAAATTTGGGAGTAATCTTTGTCCAAGATCTTAATTTTAAACAACATATTAGAAATGTAACTAAGAATATCTCCAGAGTGCGGCAGTTTCTCTCTTAAGTTGATGCAGAGACGCTTTTACATGCTTTTATTTCTTCTAGAATAGATTATTGCAATGCTCTTCTTTCTGGTCTTCTTAAAAAGACTATAGACCCCCTACAACTACTCCAGAACTCAGTCGCCTGGGTTCTGACCAAGACCAAAAAGACAGCATATACTGTATAACACCCATTTTAAAATCTCTGCACTTGCTTCCTGTCAGCTTCAAAATAGATTTTAAGGTTCTTTTATTGGTTTTTAAGGCTCTTAATGGTCCCTTTTGCGTTATCAGCCTTCAAGAACCCCCAGGTCTTCAGGTCAAGTTTTTTTTAATCATTTCTAAAGTCAGAACTAAAACTCACGGTGAGATGGCTTTCTGTCATTATGATCCTCGTCTGTGGAACAGCCTTCTTGAAGACCTGAGGGCTGCAGAGAAAGTTGATACTTTTCAAACCAAATTAAAAACCCACCTTTTTGACCTGGCTTTTATTCAAATTTACGTTCACTTTCCCCCTTTTTCCTTTTCTTACACCTTTTTACCCTGTTTTAACAATTTTTATCCTGTTTTTATTTGCATTTATCCTGTTTTAACTTTTTTTAAACTTATTGCTTGGTTTTATGTCTTATTACCTCTGGTTTTTCCTCACTGATTGCACTTCCTCAGTTCAGTTTTAATGTTTTACAGTATATGGTGTTTTTTTTAACATGGTTTTATGTGGTAGGTTGATTAGTCGGTGTGTTGTGAGCATATCTGTATGTGGGTGGGTGAGACTATGTTATGGCTTTTGGTGTATGTTGTATTTTGTACAGCACTTTGTGTCACACGGTGGCCCTCGCGAGCCACCATAAGACGCCAACAGTCGCCAGTGAAGTTTGTATGATGTTTATTAATGAAGATGAACACAAGATAATACACAAAGTAACAGAAAGTAACGAGCCTCGGTGGGCTAGAACACACAACACTAGATACGGAAACCGCAAGGCTGAACAAGCTCTGTTGTGTATGCAGTTACTCCTTTGTTACTTTACACACACACATTCAACCTTGGATGTGCCACAATAAGCACAGACACCGTAAGTGCGTTTTTTAGGAGCCGAGGCTCAGCTTCCATTTTTTATTGAACTGAACTTGGACTCATTACATCCTAGTGCGCATGCGCGTATTACTTTATACAAGAACTATCAATGCGCAACAATGAAATAAAATAGATCCCAATATCCCATACCTAACACTCCTCCCTTCCAGCATTGATATCCCCACTAACTAAAGGTTGTTTACCTGAGTAAGTATTAATCATAACTAAATACATCTAACCTATCTACTCTCATTCTACCATAACCCATTTCAGTCCTGGAATCGCTCTGGAGGTCTCCGAATTCTCTCTGGATAGCGCCTCTCTGGTGGAGCGTCGGCAGCAAGATTTTGAGGAACAGCAGGGACTGGTGCAGTATCACCTGCATCGGCTTCAGGCCCGCCTGTGGCTTGATCTTCGTCACTGAACTGAAAGTCACCCTGGAATGGTGTAGCGTTGGCATCCATGTTGGTTGCTCCAGATGCATCCAACAGCTGATCCACGTGTCTACGCCACAGTAGGTCTGGCCCGATTTTCACCTCGTAGGTTAACGGTCCTGTCTGTGACACGATGGTACCAGGCTGCCACTTTTGTCCTTTGCTGCGGTAGTCTTTGGCTATCACCTGTTGTCCCACTTGGAAGGTACGCAGTGAGCGCGTCTGGGATCGGAGAGCAGATTCCGTCTGTTTTCTCTGTACACGTTGCTGTAGACTGGGTTTCAATAAGTCTAAGCGTGAGCGCAGGGGACGCCCTAGGAAGAGCATGGCAGGTGTCTGTCCTGTTATTGCGTGTGTACTGTTGCGATAGGCCAGCAGAAAGTTTGCAATCTTCTGCTGTAGCGATGCACAGTCCTTATCCATGGCCTTCATAGACTGTTTGAAAGTCTGAATGAAACGTTCCGCTTGGCCGTTAGAAGCTGGATGATATGGCACAATGGTGGTGTGTTGTATGCCATTCCTTTTAACAAAGCGCTGAAACTCTTCAGAAGTGAAAGGTGTTCCATTATCACTCACAATCTGATGCGGAAGGCCTGTACGTGAGAACAGGGCCCGTAAGAGTTCAACTGTCTTTGCAGAGGTTGCTGTTTTTGTGCAGAAAACCTCAGGCCACTTTGAATGCGCATCAACTACGACCAGGTACATGCGGTCCATGAAAGGGCCCGCATAGTTGATGTGAACACGTTGCCATGGTTTTGTAGGCCATTCCCACACATGCAGTGGGGCTGTTGGTGGAGTCTTTTGGGTCTGCTGACACCCGTAGCATGTCTTTGCAATGTCCTCGATCTGTCCATCAATTCCAGGCCACCATACGAAGCTTCTTGCGAGGTGTTTCATTTTCACCACACCTAAGTGTCCCTCGTGTAGCACTGAGAGAACCCTCTGGCGCAGCTTCTGTGGTATCACTACCCTCGCCCCCCACAAAATGCATCCTTGATGCACTGTGAGCTGTTCACGGCGACTGGAATAGCCCGGTAAGGATGAGTCACCCTTGCGTGGCCAGCCTCTCAGTGTCAGCTCGTAGACTCTAGACAAGACAGGGTCGCGGCCTGTCTCTCGTGCAATCTCCTCACTTGTGACTGGTAGGGGATCCACTTGTGTCATCTGGAACATGTCCACCGCTTCCTTGGTCTTAATTGGCGGTGCGACTTGTAGTGGCAACCGGGACAACCCGTCAGCGTTCCCATGGTGAAGTGTGCCTTTGTACTCAATGCTGTAGGTGTGAGCACTCAAAAACAAGGCCCACCGTTGCAGTCGAGCAGCGGCCATGGCTGGTACTCCCTTAGCTGGATTAAAGATTGAAACTAAAGGCTTATGATCTGTGAGGAGGGTAAAGTGCTTTCCGTATAGATACTGATTGAACTTTTTCACTCCCCAGACCAAACTAAGAGCTTCTCTGTCAATTTGCGCATAGTTACGCTCAGCTGCATTCAGCGATCGGGAGGCAAATGCTATTGGTCGCTCTGTTCCGTCAGTGAACCGGTGTGATAGCACGGCTCCAATTCCGGAAGGGGAAGCATCACATGCAAGCTTGAGCGGCACTTCGGGGTCATAGTGTGTCAACACGTTGTCTGAGGTCACCAACTGCTTTGCTTGCTTGAAGGCCTTTTCACAGTCCTGGGACCAGTGCCACTTAGTGCCCTGTTGGAGTAGGGAATTCAATGGGTGTAGCACTGAGGACAGGTTGGGCAAGAATTTCCTGTAATAGTTAACCAGGCCCAAGAAAGATCTCAATTGAGAGACATCTTGTGGTGGTGGGGCCTTCAAAACAGCGTCAATTTTGTCTTTGCATTTGTGTAGCCCGTTTTTGTCAATTTTGTGGCCACAGTATTCAATGTCATCCTGGAAGAATTCACATTTTGCTTTGTTGGCATGTAATCCAAATTCATTCAGTCTTTGGAGCACTTTTTCAAGATTTTCCAGATGTTCGTTGTCGTTAGCTCCCATGATCACTATGTCATCCAAATAGCACTGTGTATTCAGTATGCCTTGTAGGACTTGATCCATTGCCTTCTGCCAGATTGCTGGCGCTGAAGCGATGCCGAAGACCAGGCGGTTGTACTGATAGAGACCTTTGGAGGTGTTGATGGTCAAGTACTTTTTGGACGACTCCTCCATCTCCATCTGTAAGTACGCTTGTGCAAGGTCAATCTTGGAAAATCGCTTACCCTGGCCCAGCGCTGCGAAGATGTCGTCAATTCGCGGTAGAGGGTACTGTTCCGCCTTCAAGACCGGATTGACTGTCACCTTAAAATCACCGCAGATGCGTACTGAGCCATTACCCTTTACCACTGGCACTATTGGCATTGCCCATTCAGACCAGTCCACTTTCGATAGGATGCCCTCATTTTCCAACCTTTGAAGTTCATTTTCCACCTTGGGCCGGAGAGCGTATGGAACTGTACGCGCCTTGTGGAATTTGGGTATAGCGTCGTCATTCAGAACAATCCGGGCTTTCAGATGTTTTAGTTTGCCTATGCCATCTTGAAAAACTTCTCCTGCATTTTGAAGTATTTTGTTCAATTTTTCATTTGTAGAGCCATTGCTCTGCTTTTTGGTCACTGTGGCTTGCATTTCTTTAATTGACTGCCAATCTAATTGTACTTCACGAAGCCATTCACGGCCAAACAGGGGCGCACCCCCTCTCTCAATAACATACAGGGGCAGTGCACACTGTTGATCGCCATAGTGCACATTCACATTGATCACGCCCATTGGGGCTACGCGCTCCCCTGTGTAAGTTTTGAGCATTACATCTGTAGATTGCAATTGCAGATGTGAGAAGTGTGCCTGGTAATCCTTCTTAGACATGACTGACAATGCAGATCCAGTATCCAATTCCATAGTCAGTGTTTTTCCTTCCACTTTGGGTGAAACCCATATGATTCCCCTGTTGGGTCTTTTCAATGAGCAGACATCAAAGCAAGCTAAATCTTGTGCACTGTCTGAATCAGATGAGCAAGTTTCAATGTCATGCATGTCTTTTTGTTTATTTTTAAATTTGTGGAACTTTTTCTCCTCCACTGTATCTTTCACTTTCGTTTTGCACACTTTCTGTATGTGACCTGTTTTATGGCACTTGTTGCACTCCTTATCTTTAAACCAACATTCAGGTGGAGCGTGTGATTTCTTTCCACAGCGATAGCATGCATCCTTTTTCTGTTGTCTTTTGTCTATGCTGTGCATGTTGCACTCGTGAACATGGCCTTCTTGCGCCATCTGCTGCTGCAGCTCGGTAGCGCCTTTAGCAGCTGCTTCCATTGACGTGGCGACTTCAATGGCACGTTTCAATGTCAGATCTTTTTCTGTTAACAGTCTCTTTTGTATGCTTTCGTTGTGCAGTCCGCACACGAATCTATCTCGCAATGCGTCTGACAGATTTCTTCCAAATGAACAATGTTCAGACAGTCTTCTCAATTCTGCCTCGAATTCAACAATAGACTCCGTTTTTAACTGATTCCGTTTATGGAATTTAAAACGTTCGGCAATGACGAGAGGCTTCGGATTCAAATGCGCCTCTAAAACAGTGACAATGTCTTTGTACGTCTTATCTGCCGGTTTGTCTGGGGTCAACAAACTGCGTAGCAAGTTGTATGTCTTAGCTCCCATTACACTAAGCAGTACTGCTACTTTTTTTTCGTTTGGAATGTCGTTTGCCACAAAGTACTGATCCAACCTTTCCACGTATGTTGTCCAGTCCTCTGATGCGTTATCAAAACTGTCCATTCTCCCAATTATCCCCGCCATGGTTGGTGCCGTATTAACCGTCGGGTTTGTACTCTCTGTGTACACTTCGAGTTGCAATGAGTTAGCTTTTATCACAGTCAACAGTCACACTCACGACGACTCGTGTCCTCTCCGTGTCGGAATATCCATTCACATATCCCGTCCTCGTCGCCAATTGTTGTGTATGCAGTTACTCCTTTGTTACTTTACACACACACATTCAACCTTGGATGTGCCACAATAAGCACAGACACCCTAAGTGCGTTTTTTAGGAGCCGAGGCTCAGCTTCCATTTTTTATTGAACTGAACTTGGACTCATTACATCCTAGTGCGCATGCGCGTATTACTTTATACAAGAACTATCAATGCGCAACAATGAAATAAAATAGATCCCAATATCCCATACCTAACAAGCTCACTTACGATTAGGACGAAGGATGATCATAGACGTGGAATCAATAAGGAATATTGACGTCTGAGACAAGGAACGCTCGCTCGACATCTGATGAGGAATCATCGACAAGACTGCTGCTTTGTACTGCTCTTCAGCGCCTGCTTAAATGCTGGGCTGCTGATGAGCCGTAAATGCAACACAGCTGTTCAGTTTTGACAGCAGGAAGCTCCTCCGAGCGCTGTCACAATAAGAGCTCGGGGAGCCAGAAGGTAACCCTGCTGTCAAACCAGGTGGAGAAGATGTATGGCCTGAGTGCGGACGAGATCGGCGCTCGGACCATGACAGTATCTCCCCCCCAAGGGCGGGCTCCGAATGCCCAGGGACACCCAAGCCCCCCACCCCCCCACCCCCACCCCCAGGGTGGGCGGGTGGGGGAACAGGCCAGGAGGGAGAGGCCCAGCCATAGACCAAAAGACATGATGAAAACAAAGCACAGAGACAACCAGAAAAAAAAAGACAAAACTCCCAAATACATGAATCACACAGAACACAGGGGACGATAACGAAAAATACAACGTTCCTAAATGCAAAAACCATGATTAAGGCAGACAACAAATGAAACAATTACAGGGCACGATAACAGAAAATACAATATTCCCAAAAGCAAAAACCATGGTTAAAGCAGACTGCAAATGAAACAATTACAGGGCACAATAACAGAATATACAATATTCCTAAATGCAAAAACCAAGATTAAGGCAGACTGCAAATGAAACAATTATAGGGCATGATAACAGAAAATACAATATTCACCAAAGGCACAAAAACACACAGATGACCAAGACAGAGAAAAAAAAAACCACATTAACACAGGCAGAACATAGAACAAGATTATCACCCCGCATGACCTTTAACCCAAACAATACAGGAAAAGGGGGACAGGCAGAGACCAAAAACCCATGGGGATAGTCCCAGTGGTCTCCCTGCATCCAAGGCCAACAGGGGAATAAGAGGATCAGAACGTGATCGGTCAGCCTACCCCAGTCCCAGACCCGGAAAGTCCAATTCTCTGGCAGCCGAACCAGGTCGCCCCACAGCAAACACAGAATGTCGGATGGCCAACCCAAGGCGCTGAACCGGCAAAACAGTTTCTCGGGTGGCTGACCCGCGTCCCTCAGCCACCAGAACCGTGGAAAAACAGCCCGCGGCAGCCTCCCTGGCGGGGAAAAAACATGGGAGAGCCGGGCCGAGCGTAGAAGGCTCCCAACGGCCCCCAGCGACGAAGAGCAGGGGCGGTGACTTGGATGAGGGGGGAGAATATGATGACGAGCCCGTCCAGTGTCAGGTAGCAGGGGATCTGCTGCTCCCTCACCGACCTTGAACCCTACTGGCGCTGCACCCGCGATGGACGCCAATTGGGTCACGGCTGCACCCGCGATGGACCCCGACTGGGTCAGCGCAGCTCCAGTACCGACCTCCAACCCCGAACCCGGAACCTCCAGCACAGCGATCGGAACCAGCTCCGCACCGGTGAACCTGGGAGAAGGATCAGGTGAAAGAGAAGAACCGGGATCAGGATCACCAGTAGCGACAGAGCCCAGCGAGACGAGTTTGGGTGCAGTGGGCGGCTGCCCCTGGCTCGTCTCTCTGAGAGACAGGCAAAAATGCTCCAGAATAGAGAGGAGAAAAACAAGGTAGAGCACTTGCCTGTACTCGGGTTCTGTCACTGTCCAGGACTCCGACGATCTGGGCTCAGACGGAAGGAGATCGTCTTCCAGCTCCCACTCAGCTACGTCAGGCTCCGCAGCTGGCATGATGGTTTCCGCAGCCTGAAGACCCTCTGGCACTGGTGTCCACGCCGACAATCCACACGGCGTGGTGGCAGGGGACCCCCGACCCGCTGACTCGGACTGTTCCAGCGTGGAGACCCGAGGACGCTTCGTCGTCGGCGCAGGCTCCAGGCTGCAGTCCGCTCTTCTCCTCTGCCCTCGACGTGGCTGCGGGGCAGGAACCAGGCTCTCCAGAACCGCAGGCCCCCTCCTCGTCCCGCAACGTAGGCCTGGCGTCATGGACCACTCAGTGGAGGAAGACATAGAGGCAGCGGGATTAGCAATTAGTGCTACAGCAGGTGGTGGGAGCTCGGGGGACTGCAAACCCCGAACTCCACCCCCAGGAGTCAAACAAGGCAAATCATAGCGACGAGGAGAAGAATGAACTTGCACTTGCCTGCTTCCTGGAGGTCCGATGGTGCCTGCTGTAATGGACGTTGCTCCTCCCTTTCCCCGCCGGATGGTGACAGAGGGCCCCCTGGAAAGACGAGGGGAAGCCGCTCGCGATGGATCAGGAACGGGGCTCGCCGAAGCAGGACTCTTGGCACACACAGCAGCTGGGGAAGGCGTCAAGGAGGATGGGGCGACAGCCGAGATGAACCGGGCACGGAGCGCTGACGGAACAGCAGGAGAAGGTGACCCGGGGGGAGAGGGTGCGGGGATTCCCTCCTGGCGAGGCACTGAAGAGGCAGCTGACTCTGAGGTTGAGTCATTCTGGCGGCCCAGAACAAGATCCGGACGGGGTTCTCGCTGAGGTTGACCATGGCCGTGGTGCCGACGTCTTCGACGGCCCCCAGATGGTGTGAACTCCTGGACTGGATCGAGGACAGGAACGGGATGCCTCCTTCTCTGCTTCCTGCCGTAGTCCTCCTCCACCATACAGAGTATCTCGCGCTGTGTGGTGATGTCATCCCTCCTCGCGCTGACTTCAGGGTGGTCGGCGTAGCAAGGGAGATGATTTAAGGCGTCCTCAGCGCAGTCCAGTTACGTCGCTGTGATAGTCGAGGAGGGAGGCGGAGATGAGCGTTTCATCTATGTATTTCAGGACGTCCGCCAGCTCGTAGCTCAGACTCCGAGCGCGGCCCCTCCACGACGGCATTCTCTCAGGACGCGGTACCCAGACAGGAAAGAACAAAGTCCAATGCAAACTCACCGGGAACGGCGTCTCAGTTTGGCGCCTCCGTTTAGGCGCCCTGGCAGCAGTCTACTGTCATGCGGTGGCCCTCGCGAGCCACCATAAGACGCCAACAGTCGCCAGTGAAGTTTCATGATGTTTATTAATGAAGACGAACACAAGATAATACACAAAGTAACAGAAAGTAACGAGCCTCGGTGGGCTAGAACACACAACACTAGATACGGAAACCGCAAGGCTGAACAAGCTCACTTACGACTAGGACGAAGGATGATCATAGATGTGGAATCAATAAGGAATATTGACGTCTGAGACAAGGAACACTCGCTTGACGTCTGATGAGGAATCATTGACGAGACTGCTGCATTGTACCGCTCTTCAGCGCCTGCTTAAATGCCGGGCTGCTGATGAGCCGTAAATGCAGCACAGCTGTTCGGTTTTGACAGCAGGAAGCTCCTCCGAGCGCTGTCACAATAAGAGCTCGGGGAGCCAGAAGGTAACCCTGCTGTCAAACCAGGTGGAGAAGATGTATAGCCCGAGTGCGGACGAGATATGCGCTTGGACCATAACACTTTGAGCTGCTACAATGCGTGAAAAGTTCATTATAAATAAAGTCTGATTGATTGATTGATTGATTGATTGATTGATTGATTGATTGATTGATTGATTGATTGATTGATTGAGCAGAATGCACCTGAGCTCAGTTTTGAGCTTCATGGCAAAGGCTGTGAATACTTCTGTACACGTGATTTCTTAAAGCGTACCTCTGGTGGTCGTGAAGACGCATTTAACTTGAAAACATTATGAAAAAGTATTTCTTATTTTGGTAAATAATTCTTGCCAGCCATATACCACCAGACATATATTCAAATAGGACCTTGGCCATGGGCAGCCAATGAAAACTGTGGGCGCAGCCATGACACTTGCGGATGTGACGTCACTTCGTGGATACGAAAAGACAATAATCAGCGTTTCCCCGTGATTACGGTGCTGTTGTCCGTTGTTTTTGTTCTATTATGGCCGAATTTTCTGACTGTGCGGAAGAATTCGGAGGACATGGCTACATGTTTGAGCCAGAAAGGTCTTCTGAGGGTTAAAGTGACGAAGTGGTCCTCACACACAACGCAATTTCGTCTGAAATTATTCGTCTGTGCCCTGTTTCCACTGCGATCTTCTGACAAGGTGAGCTGGGTTTGGGTACACAAAAAAAGTGTTTCTTTGTTTTTTTCGCTTATTATTCAGACATCCAAAGGCTTTACATTCCGCCATGTTGCGATATCCATATCGCATTGTATGTTTTTGTTTTTACAAGAGCACCGAGTGTCTGCTGCTCTGTATATAGTTTTAGAATCATCTTCCGTGTTGCAGCAGTTACGAGATCAGATGAGACAAGCCGCTGAATTTAAGCATTTATTTATTTATTTTCTACTCGTTTCAGTTCTGCATTTAATATGAACCCTGAGTTTGAAATAAACGTTTGAATTTGAATATCCCCGAAGCCGCTGCACATCCGGGTACTCAGATCGCGTTAGAATCATCGGCCTTTACGAGCTCAGATCACAAAAGACGGCCCACTGAATTTAAGCATTTATTTATTTATTTTCTACTCGTTTCAGTTCTGCATTTAATATGAACCCTGAGTTTGAAATAAACGTTTGAATTTGAATATCCCCGAAGCTGCTGCACATCCGGGTACTCAGATCGCATTAGAATCATCGGCCTTTACAAGCTCAGATCACAAAAGACGGCCCGCTGAATTTAAGCATTTATTTATTTATTTTCTACTCATTTTAGTTCTGCATTTAATATGAACCCTGAGTTTGAAATAAACGTTTGAATTTGAATTTGAATATCCCCAAAGCCGCTGCACATCCGGGTACTCGAGGCTCAGCCAATACTGATCCAGATCGCAGTAGCCACGAAATTACGTCACAGGAAGCGTCCTGGAAGTCCATGTAGCTGCTAGTATGGCTGTACCCATGTTTTGCTGACATAGCTGAACCAGCACATCAGCAATGGATTTATATCAAATTGCTTTGAACGTGAATTTCAACTTAAACTTGAACTAGAACGTGAGACAGGGGCTCAATATAATATCTTTTTTTTCACGACCACCATAGATACGCTTTAATTTTTAAAAATTTTTAATATATTTGCAAAAATCTAAAAAAAAAAAAACGTTGTTTTTTTTCACATTGTCATTATGGGATATTGTGTGTAGACTTTTGAGGGAAAAATGAATTTCAAGATTCAAAGATTTTGTTTGTCAGTACTACTGTATGTACAGGACATACAGAATTGAATTAATCCATTTTGGAATAAAGCTGTAATCTATCTATAAATGCAGGATATCTGTGTGTGTGTGTGTGTGTGTGTGTGTGTGTGTGTGTTCGTTCCTCACATATCTCTCAAACAGTTTGTCAAACTGACCTCAGATTTTGTTACGAGGGTGTGCATCCCCAAGTATGGAGTTGCTCAGTGAAAATATATAATTTTTATCAATAAAAGATTAGTCACAGCTCTGTCACCTCTCTCTTCATGCCCTGGCTTCAGGAAGTGTGGGCGGAGTTTAGCTCTGTGTGTGTGTATGTATGCGCTGCAGGCAGCAGCTGAGCAGGGCTCTGTTGTACAGGTTTTTCCAGTGAACAAACGCTGCAAATATGCCATTATAGGGTAGCTCCAAGTTAGAAACACTTTCAATCATTCCCTTTATCACTGGATCGTAATTTTGTCGGCTCCGACTGCACAACAGCTTAAAATTTCCGGGGGTGGGTGGGCTGAAACCGTCAGACAAGCAGGCACACAGTAACGCAGGGGTGTCCAATCAAATGCCATGGAGGGCCAAGACCCTGCAGGCTTTACCTCCAACCAGTGTCTTTAACAGCAGATTTCACTGAATTTCTTCCCACTGATCGCTGATAAGTGAAAACACCTGGTGAAGACACTGGGTAGAAGAGAAAACCTGCAGGGTCTTGGCCCTCCATGGCACGATTGGACACCCCTGCAGTAATGTCACATTTACAGGATGCTGCAAATTCCTTTTTCCCTTTAAACGGCACACCGCGAATCCTGGCCACTGTAATATCTAAAGTGTAAATACCGACATGACTGTGGCGCGGAATGGCCAGAGGACCGACCCACAGTTCAGGAGAGGGGAGTCTGCTTGTCCTTCCTGTGCGGTACCAGTGCCGCTGGTACAAGCCGTGCTTTTTATTGGGCCCAAGCTACTGACAACGTCAGTGGGCGAGAGCCTTATTGTAATCTCTAGGATTATTTATTATTAACCTTATTTATACAGGTATTCCCACTGAGACACAGGGTCTCATTTTCAAGAGAGCTGTTTAATTGATCAGTTCTGTTAAAGCAGAGTTGATCGCAGCGGTCATCTGGCGTGTAGAGGAATGATGCTGGTCTCCTTTATTTTTGTGCATAATAATTTCTGAATGATTTTAACATTTTATTTTGCTGTGCTGCATCAAGGTGAAGAAGGTCTGTCCCCCTCAGTTGTTCAGGGCTCAAATACAACGCTGTGTCTGACGTTACGTTTTCTTCTGCGCATGCGGGTTACTTCATAGCTGTAGACCGCTCACACTGGAGTCTGATGGGGGTCGCATTTATATTATAATGTGAACGTCCACACAAAAAAATCAGATCTCCGCAAAAAATCGGAATTGAGCATTAAGACCTGCAGTGTGAACGAACGCATAACTTCCCTACAACCTTTGCTCTGTGAGTGTACATATCTGTTGTAATATAGTGTAGTAATTTCCCAATGACTATTGAAATGGTCCAATACTGCCCCCTAGTGTTTTCCTTAATGTTGTTCACTACAAGTCGCAAGTGAAAAAATCTTCAACGGGTTATGGGCCCAGAGCGTCGCTGAAAAAGCTGTTTACAAGGGTTTTTGTGTAATACAAACAGTGTTGTTGGATTCACAATGGAAGATAAACTGGTAATTGACAAGCTGCGTGGACCAGAGAACTGGGCAACATGGAAATTTCAAATGGGGCACTTGCTGAAAGCAAAAGGACTATGGGGCTTGTTAACAGAGACGGAAAACCTAGCAGCGGATGCTAATGCTAACGAACTAGCTGAGTTTGAAAGACGGAGAGAGAAAGCATTTTCCGTGCTGGTGCTAAATTTGAATACGTCCCAGTTGTACTTGGTAACCAGCTGTCAGACCCCAAAGCAGGCATGGGATACTCTGAAAAGACAGTTTGAAAGAGACACTATTGCAAATAAGCTGTTTCTAAAGAAAAAATACTTCAGATGTGAAATGAAGGGGAAAAGCTAACTGAGCATGTGAAACAAATGAAGGAGCTAACTGATCAGCTAGGAGCAATAGGTTCTGTGATTGAAGAAGAGGACCACATTGTAACACTCCTGGGTAGTTTGCCACCAAGCTATGCTACAGTTGTCACTGCACTAGAAACAAAAATGGACAGTTTGACACAGCAGTTTGTTCAGCCAGCATTAATAAATGAAGAGCAAAAAAGAGTGTATGCTGATGATAATAGAAGTGGTGGTGCTGTATCCAGAGATGCATCAGCCATGTCAACACAAGTTGGTGGCAATATGCAGGGAAATCCTAAAGCAGTGGGAGATGACAAATACAGCACATGGAGATGTTACAAATGTGGAAAAGAAGGACATATAAAGCGTGGCTGTCCAAGTAGAAAAAAGAAAAATAAAATTTATAAGGCCAAAAGCATGATCCATGAGAATTTTTAGGACTCATATGAGGGTGCCTTTGTTGTTGAAGGCTCAAGTCATAGTGAGCTGCATCAACAGAGATAGTGGTTAATTGATTCTGGAGCATCAAAACACATGACATGGCAAAAGGAAAGTCTGCGAGATTATCAGCATTTTGCAGAGCCACAGACTGTCAAACTTGGTGACGGAAGAGTGGTTGAAGCTCTAGGATATGGAAACATCACACAGAGAATGACGTTCAAAGTCAGTGATGCAAAAAATGTTACAATGTATGATATGCTCTATGTTCCCAAGTTATCCTTGAACCTCTTCTCAGTGGGATCTGCTACTAGAAGAGGAAATACAGTGCGGTTCAAAAAGGCTCGCTGCTATATCTGTGGAAGAAATGGAGCTTTACAAGGAATAGGAACACAAAGATCTGACGGGTTTTTAAATTGACAAACATCATATGTGTAACTCAAGGCTAAATTTGATTGGGATCAAAAGATAATTTTGCTCTTGCCATTCATTTCATTTTTTTCCAATTTAAGGTCCCATGTGCAGAAGTAAAGAAGAGTACCTTATTATATCAATGGATATTGCGACATTGCAAGGGTTCACACAATAAGGAGAGATGACTGTGACGAAACAGGCTTTATTCTACACACACTCATGACACAGAACGGAGGGGAGGTAATTTACACAGACCCTCATCTCATTTATGGTGACACAGACACATGATTTGTCACATACAGGAAAAACAACACTATCACAACTGGTCTTATTATACAGTTATAATGGCACAGCAATAACACTTAGAACACATGGATAACAGTCTTTGAATCCTCTGTGGCGCAAAGCATGCCGGGAGAATTCCCATCCCTTCCTTGCAGCCCTGACGTTACAATATATACAAGGAGCTTTCATAAGAAAACATAAATAGGTTTGTAAAGTATTGTAGTGTCTGTCAGGCACACTGTAAAAAACCACAAAGAGGTTGCCAATTTAACACCTTTATTCCTAACAGGATGGGCCACTGTAGGCCGTGACCACGTCAAAACAAAAAGAAACCGAATAAGCAACAACAAAAAAGCCTCTGCCCCCGTCTGTCTCTCTCTCACACACACAGCACGCTCCTCTTCCTCATGCTCTCCCTCTCTCTCTCTCCACCAGCTCAACCACACATCCTCCGCAGAACAGAGAACCCAAACGTTACAGTATCTTCTTCAAAATTAATTATACTGTCGTCTCCATTAAGGTCTCTTGAACTAAAGCTTCATGATCACCAGTGTTGGGCAAGTTACTAAAAAATAGTAACTAATTACAGTTACTAGTTACTTCTTTTCAAAAGTAATTGAGTTACTTTACCAATTACTGCATGATTAAAATAACTAGTTATTTGGAAAAGTAACTTTCACATTACCTTTAAATGCATACTTAAATCATCGTGCACATATAGCAAGATAATTTAATTAATGGATTACATTGCGGGCGTATTAGGCTGCGTGTCCACCAAAAACGTTTTTTCTGCTCTGGACGGCTAGTTTCCACTCATTCTCTATGTAGTCCAGCTTTTACAGCGCTGAGCATCCTCGGCGCCAAAACTCTTTCAGCGGTGGCCGTTTTTTGTCGCAGCGCTCAGGGCGCTCAGAGCTGAAAAAGTTCAACTTTTCAGACTGCAGCTGAGCTCGTCAGCGTCAGATCTTAAGCAGCCAATCAGAACTGCTGCGTGCGCGGGACATCGGACGCCAGTACTAGTCTGTACTCAGACTCCTGCTTTCCTTGTCATCATATTTTACATCCAGAGCTGCTAGAAAACATTTCCTGTCCATTGTTATTTAGAGACTGCTATTAAAAAATCAGTAGAAAGTCTGACAATAGGAAAAGCGGAGTGCTGAGCTGAGAGTGACAAGCTATTGCTGGGATACAGGGTACAGACTTTTTTTTTTCTTCCAAACCGCTGCGCACAAACGCTGAAAAACAATGCTCAGGGCGGTCTGGCGACAAAAAACGTGTTTGGTGGACACGCAGCCTTAATGTCAGGCTGAAAACAGACTGTTTCAGACAGAGCTTTTAGAACATGTTCAGTCTACTTTATCCTGCCTTGAGAGCTCTTATTGTGGGAAAAATCTTAAGAAAGTCAACATGATGTTGCCAGTAATTTCCTCATTTTGGAGTGAGAGTTGGCAACACTGCATAAAGCTGCCCATGTTTATCTTACCTTTATGATATGGATTTAATCTGATGTGCAGTGATCCAAAGAAAATGTTGATTATCCACAGTCCAAATGTCTGCTGAAACATGAGCCAGTCCTTCATATTCCTTTTGGAGATCAAAATCCATTTTTGAAAAATCTTTATCAAGGTAGCAAGTAAATGTGTTTTAACTTCAGTGGATTATAGTCCAGCTGTCCGATGGAAAGTCACTGTTATCATGTCTTCAGTCTGTAACGACGTATCTGGCAATCATTCAGTTTAATTCTTGCTGGGTCACAAACTGTCCAGATGCATACCTGTGATTGAAATCCAGCCATGGCAGTTGAGACAAGAGTATTTCCACTTTACATCCAGCCATGGCTTCTCAGGTAGCGCAGATCCACTAACACGATGTTGATAGCATAGCTAGCCATTACTAAGCACTAACTTTGTTGGAGCTTTGTTGCTGTTTTCAAGCACTTCTCAGACCCTCCTTGATTTCACAATGTTGCAATTCTACAAATTCCCACAATTTCAGCAGGTCCTGCATAATTTGAATTTTGTCCAATCACCGCAACATTCTCACAATTTTGGCCAATTGTCATCAACTTCCACCAATTTCGCCAATCAAATCTGTCCCTGAGTAGCGCGCAAATGTGTACGTCATCAGTCTGACCAATCAAATGCAGCGCTGCACCACACTCACTTCCATGTTCACAGTGAGTATATACAGAACACATCAGCAAAAAACAGTGTGTGATTTAAAAAAACACCTGCGACTTTTCCCACATCGTTCGTTCCTCTGTTTCCCCCGGCCCGCTGGTGAACGTCTCCTCAAGTCTCCATAATGACCACGTGTATGACGTGCCGGGTTTGTGTTGAAAAACATCC
The DNA here is from genome assembly GCA_020510985.1 of Pholidichthys leucotaenia. Classification (NCBI taxonomy): domain Eukaryota; kingdom Metazoa; phylum Chordata; class Actinopteri; order Cichliformes; family Pholidichthyidae; genus Pholidichthys; species Pholidichthys leucotaenia. The sequence continues at coordinate 324,168,123 of CM035840.1, read as the reverse complement.
CCCTGACTGAAAGCACCCCCCACCCCCCCACCTGGAGCGCGTGTGAGGAGATATGCCGTAAAAACACAAAAAAACAAGTGAGTCTAATACTACAGCTAGTGTTGTAACAGTTTATACATCTTTAGAGGTAAAAGTCACTGCATCTTGTCAATGAGTTTTAAAGCTGTGAATCTCCGGTCTGGACATGGGCCAGTGCGCGATTCAGGCAATCCCCAATTAGAGCTCCGCAACTTATCGCAACAATAAAAAAAAAAATCCCATGAAATCCTGGAGGGACTGACTTCTCAAGATTGCAGTAGGTCTCAACAGTAGGTCTCAGCACTTAGCTTCCAACCCACCAATATGCTTTTGTCTTTAATCGTGACAAAGGAAAAATAATCTGTCTATTTCCACAAAAACAAAGTAGCTTCATCTTTTCCTCCACTCAGTAGTGAAGACTCAGCTCTCTGCAACAGGTCACGTCGAGTGACGGCTACGTCTCAGCTCCAGTAGTGTCAGTTTGTATATTCATTTATTTGCGCTAAAAATATCTATCCATATTAATAAAATGGGTAACGAGTTATGCATCTAATTAAATTTTGGTGTTTCAGTAACTGTAAGGCATTACTGAATTTTTAAACAAATTTCTTTACACAGCACGTTATTGCAAAAGTAGTGGCGTTACTCCCAACACTGGTGATTACTTTTGAAAGTGAGATGGATAATATTTTCAGATTTAAAACGGTTACTGAATGTGCTACTGATAAGTGAAAACTATACACTAAAAACAAAATAAAAATGATTTCCAAAATTGTCACGATATACACACTAAATAAATACAGTCTTAGTCAGCAATTTAGATTCAGCCTTTATTTTTCAGCACTTGTAGTCCAGATATTTGAGCATAACAATGTGTGATGTGATCATACACTTTTTTTACCTTTTTGTGAACGTGAAAAGTTCATAGTGGTCAAATTTGACCAAATGTGATTTATTTTCAACATAGTCTCCCCTTCGGTCCACACACTTCTTCCACTGGTGTTGCAGCACTGCGGTTGAAAAATAAACCACATTCAGTCAAATGTGACCACGATGAACCTCCGTTCATATATATATACAGTATATATATATATATATATATATATATATATATATATATAATGACTGCATCTATGGTGATTCTGTTCATTTACAGAAATCATTTTTCTTCTATTGTGGCTCAAGGAATATTTACTTTTATTTACTAATTTTTTTGCTTTAATCTCTGTTAATGCAAAGCAGGTTATGATCACTTCCATTAGCAACAGCAGTATGGCGTTCACACAGTCCCTTATGCATCGTCCACAAATATGGTTGGGCAATGTAAAACAACCTGCAGAGAGATATTACTTGATGATACATTTCAAACTTGATAAAGGCTCCAGATTCTACACTGAACAGTTTCTATCAGAGGTTGCACTAGACTTTTTTTTATCATCTGTCTGTCTTTGAGAGATAGGGTTGTAAAAATTCTGTTATAATCTATTATTACCTATCATTTTTAACTGATTTCAGTTAGATCACCCTCAGTGTAATCTGTCAAAATGACACATCTCTCAGATTTTTTCTATCACTAATGAAAAAAATCTGTCAGTGAAGGATAATTTTCAGTTAACGCAACCAAAGATGTCTATGAAGTTGGACTGATGCTCTACATCTGCTTGTGCATGAGGTTTGTGTGACTTAAATTTTGTCATCATCTCCTTTCTGCTAGGCTCCAAGGGGCCCCTCTGCAGCTGAACACCTGCAGCCCAAATTTTGCAACCATGTTGCCTGTTGACTGCACATGCAAAAGATCCAACTTCCTGTTCAAAAGGTGGCACAACCGACACCATAATGAGAAGTTTTTAAAAAGTTTAAGTATAAGACCGTAGCTACTTGAGTTATAAAGTTTATTCTGATTATAAACTATAAAGTGTTTATCATGAGGAAAATAAAATAAACTATCAATATAAACTGTGTAATACAAATGTGTCATAAAAACACATGTACAAAGGAATAACTTATTTATTGAATAAGCCAGAACAGAAGAGCATTGATTTTGATAAGGTGAAATTTTAAATTCACTAAAACATCTAAAGATAGAACCATTTTTGGTAAGAAAAAGTAAAGGAGTATCATCAAATGTAGTTTTTCTTTAGAAGAATTTGTGATTAACCTGTTGCACTCCGGTGTACCGTGGGCGGACACGTCTCTGCGTCCTAGAGCGCACGAGGGTGCACTGAAAAAAAAAGCTGCATTTCCGTTCTTCCACTACAGACACAGCCACGAACAGAAAGCCAAAGGAGTGCTTTGATTGGTTTAGATGTGATTGACCTCTCATTCGACTAATAAGAGCCTTGAATTGGGTTTCTGAAACCTTGAAGAACCAATGACTGAAAACCTAGCAAGAAGGACCCGCCTACCAACGGCTACGAATACAGCCAGCCAATTGAAGCACAGAAGTTCGAAAGCTGTTTTGTGTAAGGCTGGGTGACACACAGGCGTTCGCCAGTCTTTTTTTCTAACTACTGTTCTTATTTGTTTTGAAAAATCGTTCGCCAAAACCGCAATCATGGAAGCGCAAAACTGCAATAATGGAATTATGGTTTGACCGGGTCGCGTGACCAGAACCACGAGTCCGTAACAAGTGGACCAGCGTCATGTTCGTCTGACAGTGAGGAAGAGAAGTTCGCCAGCGACACTGCTGTTGTGGACAGGTAAGTGTTATAAGCTAAATTATTCTTTATCCCTGAGAATTGTAATCCAAATGACTTTTGACCGATCGGTAAATTACAACTGTGCGTTATCGCAACATGACGGACCCGGACCGCTCCGGTCCGGGTCCGTCATGTTGCGAACGGCGCCCCCGTCATGTTGTGAAGGCCCCCCCCGCTACTCTTCTGTAGCGGATTGCAGATATATTGCAGATATTTTAGTGCAATTGTGCGTAGTAGACCGCGATGCACCGTCACCGCTTTCCGTCATGTAGCGATGGGCGATGTCCGTCCTCTGTAGCGGGGGGTGGGTGGGAGTTGTTATCTTCTACATTACAAATATTCTAGTATAATTTTTAGTGCACTGTAGGTTATTTTTTCTTGTAAAAAAAAAGCCACACATTTTTTACGTGGCATGCTTCTTTGTGTGTGGGGGCTTGTTTGTTCATTCATTCATTCATGAATGAATAAACCCCCCCACACACACACACACACACAGCCCTTCACCTTTCATTAGAGCCCAAGATGAAGCTTCTATATTGAATCATTCAAAAGTTACAGACGTTTTTCCAAACTGTGCCATTTGGCACAATTTGGCACAGTTCAAAAACGCCTGGGAACAACCTAAGAAAAAAGCTGTGTAATATATTCATTTTTTGTGGTATTGTTACAAAATTTTGACCTCAGCTGGATAACACTTGGTTCTACATTTCTGTTGCATTTTCCAGCCAGTATCTGAAGCTGTGTGTTATTTGCAAGCATTTGTATCCAAAAAAACACCCAGGCGAAATTTATTTTCTTCAAGTTCAGTATGTTTAGATGACTGTAACTCAGTGGCAGGGGCACTTAGAGAGATTATGACTGTTTTGCCAAAAAATTCAAAGTGTTTTCTTTTAAATGAGACCAACCCCATGAAGATGCTGCAAATGGTTGAAGAACAGCTTTTGATTTACTTTGGGTACGTTATTTTTTGGCGTTTTTAGGGAAATTGACCAGAGTGCAAGGGGTTAAAAAGTATCCTACAATAAAACAACTCAGTAAAACAACTTAAATTTTGTAAAAACAGCTACTTGAGTAAATGTACTTGAGTAAATATGACTGGGTACAATCCACCTCTGTGAAAAAGTATTATTTTGAACAGTGAATAATGTAAAGTTACTCTCATGAAGTCTTAAAATAAACAAATACAGAGCACAAACTAGCAAAAGCTGACCCAGTTTTATATATAATTAGTTGCATATTACACCTGTTTTTCAGTGATTACCGCACTTCACTGATCAGTGTTCTGTATATTGTCTGTATATTCTTTTTCCTTTGGTCAAAACAACACACGCCATCCTGTGAAGAGACTCTTTTTTTGTCTCATGGCTGAACTGAAGACTTCTGTGTTGGAGGAGCAGGTGGTGGTCGACACTGTTAGAAGAGAGGAGAATGTTCAGATGTGTTAATTACCATTGCTCATTATTTACTAAAATACATCCAAATAAACAGTTAGTTTAGATGGCAGCTTTAGGCTGCATGTCCACAGGGAAAGTAAAAATGCTCACAACCTGTTTTCCTGAGTGTTTTTTCTGCGTTCATTAAAAAAAAGTGCTCCACCTGGTATCCTAGCAACCGCTTGACCTGTCACTCAAAGCATGCTGGGGATTTCACAGATTTTGCTCTGAAACGCTCAGTGTTGCCAGACATACGATAATTATCGTATTTGTATGATAGTTTTGCCCTCTGTACGATGTACGATCAATAATTTCAAAAATCTCATAATGTACAATAATTTGACCCCTTCATTACATGGCTAAGTTAACACATTAGCAAACAGCCAGGATACAGATCTTGCACAAAGTACGCATACATACTACACTTGTTTTTACACATCATCTCACGCATGTGGGCTGCTTGGAAGGAGACAGAAGATTCGGTGGTGGTAGCAGAGAGGCAGCATCGGATGGAGGCTACTGATGGATCCACAGTTCACTGAAACATATTGAGTCAAGCTAAAAATGGCAGCACAGTGGCACAGTGGTTAGCACTGTAGCAGCACAGCAACTCATCCTTGGCCATGGGATCTTGGGTTCGATCCCATCCCCTGACCAACGGTGATCTTTCTGTGTGGAGTTTGCATGTTCTCCCCGTGTCTGTGTGGGTTTACTTTGGGATTTCTCCAGTTTCCTCCCACAAGGGCCAAAAACATGCAGGTTGAATTAATTGTCTTCAACTGGGGAGGTATGAATGTGAGTTGTCCCTTGTCCCTTGCCCCTTGCTCCTTCCCCCCAGGCCACAGTTGTAAACTAGAAAAGCACTCGGAGAGCGCAGACCTCCGCCAAGCGGCACAGTTCCCCCCATACAGTGTTTGTGTGTATGTTTTCAGATTCCCTGAGCATGAAAAGATATGACTAGCAATTGGATTCACAATGATTATTTGTTTATTTGACATGGACAGTGCAATAAACAGACAATTAATGAATGACAATCAATGTGATAGTGATAGGATTAGTGGTTCAGTAGTGTAAAACGGGGCTATAAGGGACGGCGGGTTAATAAGGGACACTTTTCTGGGAAATGTTTTAAATGTAATTCTGCTTTTTTTATTTTGAGCAGGACGCTGAGTTGTGTTGTTATTGTGAAATATCCATGAATCCTTCATCAAATCTAGGCGGAAGCAAAATTAAAAAAGCAGAATTACATTTAGAAAAGTGTCCCATATTACCCCGCCGTCCCTTATAGCCCCGTTTTACGGTAGTAAAAGCATTGCCTCCTTGGCGGAGGTAATAAGCTGAAGTGTTGGTGTGTCCATCTCCTCCACTGACGGATGCAGATTGGTTAGACAGGTTGCCGTGGGTTTTATATTATATTGTGGTTCAACAGAATTATTTCAAAAAACCAAACTCATGAAATTAGAAATTAGAAATTATTGGGGTTGCGCTCCGCGGCAAAACAGAATTTCGAATTTTCCCCGGCAGAGAGGTCGTTTTTACGCAGCGCCTATAGCTGGGCGGGGAATTTGTGGCAAATAATCGGGCGGCGGACAGGTGGCCGTGTCAGGTTTTGCAGCGTGGCGCAAAAACACGCACGCTGGCGGGCCCAGGGCAGCAGTGTTTTCCGCGTGCTTTTGTGCCTAAAACGTTGAAGAACGCGGAGTTTGTGTTGGTCAGACACGACGACCAGCGCAATGTGCGCAGCGCCTATGGCTGGCGGGCCCAGGCCACCAGTGTTTTCCGCATGCTTTTGTGGGTAAAACGTTGAAGAAGGCGGAGTTTGTGTTGGTCAGACACGACGCCCAGCGCCGTCCATTGCGCCTGCGCACATGTTGAAAATGGCCATATGTCACAGTGTGGAAAAATGCTTTAAAAAATTCCTGTATGCAGACGGTGATGCGGATCATCCCCAAAATTTAATCAGTTCTTCCTTGTACCATTTCCAACAACGCCTGAAAGTTTCATGGAAATCCGTCCAAGACTTTTTGAGTTATCTTGCTAACCAACAGACAGACAGACAGACAGACAAACAGACAGACAGACAGACAGACAAACACACAAACCCTGGCAAAAACATAACCTCCTCCTGGCCTTTTTGGCCTGGCGGAGGTAATAAGAATGTGTTCATAATCTGTCCTGCCTGGTTAAATTAAAAAAAAAAAAAGATCTGTGAGAAATAGTGGTACGCCAAGTCATTCAGTGCTGTACAGGAGCTCCAACTGTCTACCATGAGAGTAGGCTGGATGGAGCGGGCAAGGCTCGTTTGCTGCTCAGGCAGGTGACTCAGCTGGTGATCCCTGGCTTACAATACAATTCTGGTGAGTGAATCAGTACAGTCCATTCATAAATAAAAACTAGTACACTCGATCGAATCGTTTGCGTACCTTACAGCACTAATGCAGGCACGGCAGATTCAACAAGTAAGCAACATTACCAGCAGGTTAAGAAATGAATGGGGGAAAACAGACCCCAGTTTTACTGGATGGTTCAAACCTGTTGTTGGCATTAGCACTAAAGCTTTCTGTTGCTACTGCAATGTGCAAATGTTTGTTACCTCCGCCAGGCCGAAAAGGCCAGGAGGAGGTTATGTTTTTGCCGGAGTTTGTGTGTTTGTCTGTCTGTTTGTCTGTCTGTCTGTTTGTCTGTTGGTTAGCAAGATAACTCAAAAAGTCTTGGACGGATTTCCATGAAACTTTCAGGCGTTGTTGGAAATGGTACAAGGAAGAACTGATTAAATTTTGGGGGTGATCTGGTTCACTGTCTGGATACAGGAATTTTTTAAAGCATTTTTCAACACTGTGACATACAGCCATTTTCAACATGTGCGCAGGCGCAATAGAGGGCGCTGGTCGACGTGTCTGATGAACACAAACTCCGCCTTCTTCAAAGTTTTAGGCACAAAAGCACACAGAAAACAGGGCTCGCCAGAGTGCCTGTGTTTGCACTACGCTGCAAAAGCTGACACGGGCAGCTGTCCGGCGTCGGATTATTTGGCAGAAATTCCCCGGCCAGCCATAGGGGCTGCGCAAAAACCAGCTCTCTGCCGGGGGAGGCTTCCAAATCCTCTTTTTTCCGCGGACCGCAAACCCAATAAAACCCACGGCAACCATTATCGCACCTTCTTTTGTCCAGCGGCTCCGGAACAGAGAGGAATCCCGGCGCCAGTAATGCTGCGCCTGATATGTCTCACTCTAATGCTAAAAGTGACTGCATCAGGGATTTACCACCTTGAATGAATGAATGAATGGCCTGGGCCCGCCGCAAAACCTCACACGGGCAACTGTCCGCCGACGGATTGTTTGGCAGAAATTCCCCGGCCAGCCATAGGAGCTGCGCATTTGGCACAAATTCACCGGCCAGCCATAGGCGCTGCGCAAAAACGAGCTCTCTGCCGGCGAAGCCTCTAAATTCTCGTTTGCCGCGGAGCGCAACCCCCCAAAAAATAATATTGTAGCGAACTCAATATGAGCACCCTACTTGGCTTGCCAAGTGGCTTGACCCTATTGGCGACACAGGTACAGTGCGGGACTCCGGAGCGTGAGTTCGAACCTCCCGGTGGGACGTCGCCATGTCGAGCAGCACGTTACAATATAATATAAAACCCACGGCAACCTGTCTACCCAATTTGCATCTGTCAGTGGAGGAGATGGACACAACAGCAACACTTCAGTTTATTACCTCTGCCAAGGAGGCAATGCTTTTACTACTGAACCACTAATCCTATCACTGTCAGATTGATTGTCATTGATTAATTGTGTGTTTATTGCACTGTCCCTGTCAAATAAACAAATAATCATTGTGAATCCAATTGCTAGTCATATGTTTACATGCTCAACGAATCTGAAAACGTACACACAAACACTGTATGGGGGGAATTGTGGCGCTTGGCGGAGGTCTGCGCTCTCCGAGTGCTTTTCTAATTCAAAAATGTCACTGGATTGTGGTTCTCAGTAAAACTGTGGAACAGGTTTCTGTTTCAATTATCAGCGGCATTTTAGCAGTAGTTTAAGCAGAATGATTAATGTTTATTCCCAATGTATAAACAGAGTACTTCTCAAAATATTTATGAAGCAAGACCTTGATACATGATGATTCAACAGAAGCTGTATAGAACATAGTTAATTTCAGCTTCTGTTTTGAAGCTTTTGATAAGCTAGAAATCACATGTTGATATTTAAAATAAACAACAACAACATTTTGGTTTGTTAAGTATTTAACAAACCAAATTTAGGTTTGGAACGTCTAGGGTATGTTGTGATTTGGGTATGGAGTGGTAAGGGTACGGAGTGTCCAGAAACCACTCCACACAGGTAGAGGCACTGGTCTGTAAAAGGTCTTTTTTTTTTTTCAACCGATCTGTTAGATTATTTAAAGGTTAAACTGCGTTATAGGCTGTAATATGCACAATCTGTGATAATGTGTTACTGAAGCAGATGGTCCTGAGCTACATCAGAATGAAAACTGGGTGTGAATGATAATTTTCCTCAAAATACGATAATTCTAAGCCACTGGTACGATACTTCAAAAAAGCCACAGCAAAGGCAGATTAAGTAGCCAACCGCCAACAAGAAACAGGAGTGGTGCCAATTTGATGAAGATGTGGACTCAATTCTCGAAGCCTCATCCAGAGGGGAGGCTGGCCAGACACTGTAGTCAATGTGTACCATAATCATCGGTATCGCAGTCGAGAGATTTGGAACTAAGGAGCAGCACTTAACGGCCAAACTAGGTGGACCAAATCAACATGAGGGAAAGATAAGCTGGCTCCGGCAAGAGCTTCATGTGCTCAGATGCCAATTTAAAAGACAAATGAGGAGGACAATGTCGGTTTGGCAGAGCTCCGTAACATCACAAGGAAAAAGATCACCAACCTCCATCAAGCTGAGTGGCACAGAAGGAGAGGGAAGGAGAGAGCCAAGAAAGCTTGTGTCATTTATTTGCAAATCCATATGGATTCACTAGGAAAATCCTTGGACAAAAGCGTAGTGGGTGACTTTCCTGCACCCAGGAAGAGGTTGACAGTTACCTCAGGGCCAGCTACAGCGATGCTGGAAGAAAGCATGATCTTGGTCCATGCAGCAACTTGATAGGCCCACCAGAACCAACCATAGCATTTAACCTTAAGAATCCATTGCTGAGAGTGATCGAGGAGGTTGTCAAGGCACCTCGAACCACCTCTGCACCAGGCCCCAGTGGAGTAACCTATGTGGTCTACAAGAGGTGCCCAAGACTTCTATAGAGACTACAGAAAATATTCAAGTTTATCTGGAGAAGGGGGAAAATAGCACAGCAATGGAGACTTGCAGAGGGTGTTTGGATTCCCAAGGAGGAGAACTCAACCACCATTGAGCAGTTCAGGAACATCTCACTCCTCAGCATTGAGGGAAAGATTTTCTTCAGTATTGTTGCACGTCGCTGACATGGTTCTAATGACCCACAAAGCAGACATGACTCAAGGCAGATACAATTAACCGTTTTATTGATATAGTGGACGTGAGTGGGTGCGTGTATGCAGAGTTATGTAAGTGTAGTGTAAGCAGGCAAATCAGCTGGGGCGAGCAGAGCACCATGGCAACCCTGGGAAGAGACAGAGGGCGTTAATAGCAGTTCTAGGCCCGGAAGGCACTTTTGATGGAATAGTGCTTACTGTCTGAGATGGTGGAGAGTAGCTCAAGTTAGCGCTGAAGCTGCAGCCAGGAGGATAGTGCCCGCAGGTGGCCGGAGAGCTGAATGCCGGTGTGGGAGGCAGATGAATCCGCCGCCAGGGAGAGAGGGGTCTGCCGCCATGGATCTCCGCCTGTGCACAGGGGAAGCTGACAGAGTGAGGAGGAATAGTGGTGGCTTACTTGGTTGAAGGTTGGTCCGGAAGGCGCGGGCCCGGACAGGGAGTAGCGATGGCTTGGAAGCCAACGTGGAAGCACACAACGAGGCTGGGAAGCTCGAAGGTTGGCATAGCAGGTTTCTGGGTAGAGAAACAGACGACTCCGTGCCAAGCACTGGACCTGATGGTATAAATAGGCAGAGGAAGATGGCAGGCAGGTGTGCACACAGGTGCAACAGATTTGCGGCCATGACAGTACTCCCCCCGCCCCCCCCCACGACACGCCTCTCGCGTGCGTTCCAACCTTCCCGGGTGCGTCCGATGGAAGTCCCTGATGAACTGCTTGTCCAGCACAAAGGAGGGACGCACCCAGGATCTCCACTCCAGCCCCAAACCCTCCCAGTCCACCAAGTACTGCAGGCCATGACCCCGGCGACGAGCGTCCAAGATGGCGGTGACTGGCTATGCCGGGTCACCGTCAATCACCATCAGTGGAGGTGGAGATCTGGGAGTAGGACACAAAGGGCTGGAACAGACGGGCTTCACCTGCGACACATGAAAGGTCGGGCAGATGCGGAGGGAGGGGGGAGAGTCGGGCGCAGAGACACAGGGTTAATAATCCGGCTGATGGGAAAGGGTCCAATGAACCGTTGTGAAGTCTTCCTATTTTCTGCCTTCAGGTTAATGTGTTTGGTGGACAACCATACCTGCTGGCCCACCCGGTAGGCGGGAGCTGGGACCCTGCGCCGGTTGGCCACTGAGGTGTTACCCTTTCGATGTCCTCTCTCCATCAAAAGGGCACCTTGGTGGATGTTAGGTTGGTCAGTGGTAGGACAATGCGGCTGTAGTTCTGCACGAAACGGCGGTAGAAATTAGTGAACCCCAGGAACTGTAGAAGCTGCTTCCTAGACGAGGGGGTGGGCCACTCCACCACCGCCTTCACCTTAGCTGGGTCAGGGATGATCTCCTTGTGGGTGATGATGAAGCCAAGGAAGGAGGTCCGAGAAACATGGAACACACACTTCTCTGCCTTTACAAAGAGTTTATTTTCCAGCAGTCGCTGCAGAACCCGCCTGACGTGCACGCGATGTTCCTCCATGGACTGTGAAAAGATGAGAATGTCATCCAGGTATACAAACACAAATGTGCCCAAAAAGTCTCTCAGAGCATCATTAATTAGACGTTGGAAGACGGCCGGGGCATTGGTCAGCCCAAACGGCATGACCAAGTATTCAAAATGCCCACTAGGGGTCCAAAAGGCCGTCTTCCACTCATCCCCCTCTTGTATCCACACCAGATGATGGGCGTTGTGCAGGCCTAGCTTTGTGAAGCAACAGGCCCCCTGGAGGGAATCAAATGCAGAGTTGATGAGAGAGAGAGTGTACTTGTCTTTGATGGTTATATTATTGAGTTCACGAAAGTCAATGCATGGCCTAAGAAAACCATCCTTCTTCCTGACAAAAAAACCCCCTGCCCCCACCACCGATGAAGAAGGTCTTATTATGCCCGAACTCAGGGACTCCTTGATATAAGTGTCCATAGCCGCGCGCTCCAGAGCAGACAGGTTGTACAGTCTGCTAGATGGCAGAGGAGCACCGGCCCAGAGGTTAATCGCACAATCATACGGGCGGTGAGGGGGAAGGGAAAGGGCCTGGGATTTGCTGAAAATGGCCCCTAAATTGTGACACTCAGATGGCACTTTAGACAGGTCGGGAGGAGGAGAGGCAGGTGCACCCAGAGGCATGGCAGGCGAGCATGCAGCAGACTGCAAACAGGCACTCAGGCAAAATGAACTCCAGGAAACCACACACCCCGAACGCCAGTCAATAGAGGGGTTGTGTAGGCAAAGCCAGGGATAGCCAAGGATGACCAGAGTGGACGATACTGGTAAAACATAAAGCCTTAACTCCTCCCGATGGTTGCCTGATATAATGACTGATACTGGGGCGGTCCGGTGAGTGACTGTGGCCAACAGAGCCTTAGACAAAGCTATGAGTCTGAGTGGGGTCTCTAATGGCTGCGTGGAAAGCCCCAACCGGGTTGCCAGCCTCCCTGAAATAAAGCTCTGCTCGGCCCCTGAATCAATGAGTGCATGTGTTTATTTCCTTATGTCAATAACTGAAATGAATGGGGATCAAGAAACGGGTGAGGGGATTACTGCGGGGTAAGTCCATGAGACCCCCTACTGCGACACACGGACTCTCCCTTTGGCCGTTTGGGACAGGACTCGAGCTCATGCTACTCGCTCCCCCAATAAATGCACAACCCCAAGTCCCGGCGACGCTGTCTCTCAGCGGATGATAGTTTAAACCCACCCAAAACTATAGGTTCCTGCTCTTCCGGGGAATCAACAGATGGGAGGGCCAGCAGGGGGGGCTGTAGGGAGCGGCGAGCCAAACCGCCTGAGCGACCGGAAGTCCTCTGTTCGGCCGCCCGCTCCCTTAGTCTGTTATCGATACTGATAGCCAGGGAGATTAGCTCATGCAGCGTAGAGGGCTTCTCCAAACGGGCCAGCTTGTCTCGTAGGCTAGGGCTCAGGCTTCTGACAAAAATACTACATCCTCCCACCCAACCTCCGTGGCCACTACCTGGAAGTCCATGGCATAGCCGGCAATGGCTTTAGACCCCTGCCGGAGATTTGACAACCGAGAGGTAAGCACATCTTCGCGGTCCGAGTGTCCGAACACCTCCTGAAACTCATTTATAAACTGAGTGTACGTTAGCAAAGCATAATTAGCCCTAGCCATCACCGCATATGCCCGAGCCAGAGCCCATCCCTCTAACAAATTGATCACATAACCTATGCGACTCTGGTCAGTGGGAAAATCCCCGGGTACCCATTGGAATAAGACGTCGCATTGCATGAGAAACCCCCTGGCCTCCCCCAATTTGCCACTAAAACGGATGGGAGTCGGGACGGGAGTAAGCCGACAAGCAGGGCCCGGAGTAGGCTGACTAAAGATGAGGCTAGTGGTGGAACTAGCGGGAGCAGAGGAGCTAACTGGGGCTGCAGGGAAACCCTGTGGGCTAACCAAACGATCTAGCCTGTCTGTTATGCGGGTTAACTGTGTTAGCATCACCTGCTGTTGATAGGCTAACTGATCTACTCGAGTCTCTAAGTTGTTCATCCTGCGCGCTAGCACGCTGTCTACTGGGTCACTCTGGCGGAGTCGTACTGACATGGTTCTAATGACCCACAAAGCAGCCACGACTCAAGGCAGATACAATTAACCGTTTTATTGATATAGTGGATGTGAGTTGGTGCGTATATTCAGAGTTATGTAAGTGTAGTGTAAGCAGGCGAATCAGCTGGGGTGAGCAGAGCACCATATGACCTGGCAACCCTGGGAAGAGACAGAGGGCGTTAATAGCAGTTCTAGGCCCGGAAGGCACTTTTGATGGAATAGTGCTTACTGTCTGAAATGGTGGAGAGTAGCCCAGGTTAGCGGTGAAGCTGCAGCCAGGAGGATAGTGCCCGCAGGTGGCCGGAGAGCTGAATGCCGGTGTGGGAGGCAGATGAATCTGCTACCAGGGAGAGAGGGGTCCACTGCCATGGATCTCCGCCTGTGCACAGGGGAAGCTGACAGAGTGAGGAGGAATAGTGGTGGCTTACTTGGTTGAAGGTTGGTCCGGAAGGCGCGGGCCCGGACAGGGAGTAGCAATGGCTTGGAAGCCAACGTGGAAGCACACAACAAGGCTGGGAAGCTCAAAGGTTGGCGTAGCAGGTTTCTGGGTAGAGAAACAGACAACTCCATGCCGAGCACTGGACCTGATGGTATAAATAGGCAGAGGAAGATGGCAGGCAGGTGAGCACACAGGTGCAATAGATTGGTGGCCATGACAGTCGCATAAAAAAGTTCCTCCTTGGGAATGAATACATTGATACAACTTTACAGAAGGGTGGAATCCAAAAAGTGGCAGGTTGCACTGAACACACAGAAGTTATCACACAACTGATCCGTGAAGCTCGGGAAGACAATGGCGATCTGGAAGTACTGTGGCTTGACCTTGCAAATGCTTATGGGTCAATCCCCCACAAGCTGGTAGAAATCTCACTTGTATGGCACCACATTCCAGTAAAGATCAGAGACCTAATCATGAATTACTACAACTGCTTCAGCTTGAGAGTCACCCCTGGAACAGTAACATCTTCATTCCATCGGCTAGCGAAAGGAATCACCATCGGCTGCACTGTCTCAGTGATTTTATTTGCTCTGGCCATGAACATGCTTGTAAAGCCAGCAGAGGTGGAGTGCAGAGGTCCATTCACCAGATCAGGAGTGTGAAAGCACCCCCTTAGAGCATTTATGGATGATTTGACAGTGACCACAACATCAGTCCCGGGCTGCAGGTGGATTATTGAAGGCCTTGAACGCCTCATTACCTGGGGACGAATGGACTTTAAACCATCAAAGTCCTGAGCCCTAGTCGTGAGGAAGAGAACGGTGTCTGATAAGTTTAGATTTTCCATCAGAGTAGTCCAGATACCATCAATTACCGAGAAGCAAGTCAAGAGCCCGGAAAAGGTTTTCAACAGTATGCTGAGGGACACAGCCACACTTCAAGAGACCAGCAATCAATTAAAAACCTGGCTTAGAGAGATAGACAAGTTGCCAAGTAAATTCAAGGCTTGGATTTACCAGCATGGCATCCTACCATGACTCCTCTGGCCACTGCATGTCTATGACGTTCCACTGAGCACCACTGAAGGCTTTCAGAAGAAGATCAGCCACTTCTTGTGTAGATGATTGGGCCTGCCTCGCAGCCTCAGCAGCATCGTCTTATACGGGAGAAACAACAAGCTACAACTCCCCTTCAGTAGTCTGTCAGAGGAGTTCATAGTTTCCCTGGCAAGAGAAGTGATGCTGTACAGAGACTCCAGTGTCATCAAAGTCTCATCGGCTGGCATTCAGGTGAAGATGGGCAGGAAATTCAAAGCCCATGAAGTTGTTGAACAGGCAGAGGCACAGCTGTGGTTTAAAGAGTTGGTGGGGACAGTTGCAGCAGGGTGGGCAGGTCTTGGGAGTAGCCCAAGACCTCAGTACAGCAAGGCCCAGGGAAAGGAAAGATGCCAGTTGGTCCAGGATGAAGTTAGAGTGGGGGTGGAGGAGACACAAACCAGCAGGATAGTTGGAATGCGCCAGTAGGGGGCATGGACCAGGTGAGAGGAGGCAATGGAATGTAAAGTCTCATGGGCACAGCTCTGGAGAGCTGAGCCACATCAGATCAAATTCTTGATCCAATCAGTGTACAATGTCCTTCCAAGCCCAACCAACCTCTTCTCTTGGGGCCTGACAGAAGCCCCTGCATGCTCTCTATGCCAGCAAAGAGGTTCCCTAGAACACATCCTAAGTAGCTGCCTGAGAGCCCTCAGTGAGTGGCGCTATCGGTGGAGGCATGACCAGGTACTGAAGGTCGTTACAGAGTCCATCAGTGCAGGGATCTCTTTCAGCAGGCAGCAACACCCAGCAGAGCATGCCATAGCCTTCATGAAAGCTAGTGAGAAGCCACAGCATCGCACAAACCTATTGGAGGGGGAGCTTCTGGCAACAGCCCGAGACTGGCAACTGAAGGTCGACCTGGGAAGACAGCTGAAATTCCCTGACAACATCATAACGACCACACTTAGACAAGACATGGTTCTTGTGTCAAAATCTTCCAAGCAAATCAAATCAAATCAAATCAAATCACCCTTATTGTCATTCAACCGTACAACGAATCATGTACAGCAGAACGAGATTGTGCTTTACCTATCTACTGTGTTAATCACACACACCCCAAGTGCAGAATCAGAGGGCCGCCGCCATGCAAGGCGCCGCAACAGAGTTCCCTCCTCCATTCCATTTAATGCTGAGCACCAAGCTGGACGGCAGGAAGTTCCACTTTTTATAAGGTCTTCGGCATGACCCGGCCGGGATTTGAACCCCTGCCTCCCGGGTGTGGGGCGGATGCTCTACCAACTGAGCCACCACTTCGGTGGTGGTCCACCAAGCAGGTGGTCTTGTTGGAACTGATTGTGCCCTGGGAAGACCAGATGGAAGAGGGCTTTGAAAGGAAGACGGCCAAGTATGGGGACGCTTGTCGGTGATTGCCGTAGTAGGGGATGGAAGACCTGGCTCTACTCTATAGAGGTTGGCTGTTGAGGTTTTTCCGGCCATTCACTCTGCAGGGCCCACAAGCAGTTGGGGATCAAGGGGAGACACAACAAGAAAGCCATCAGGAACATCATGATGGCTGTGGATCAGAAGGAGTGGTCAGTGGACTTCTCGAGCCACCTAAACACAAGTTGGGGTCTAATCAACCCCGTCTAGGTCACCTGTGCGAGGGTGTATGATGTACAATGACCCGAAACACCCGATGACCACAGGTTACATCACTGATGATGTGTCTAGGCAGCACCATAAGGTGTGTGTTAAAATCAACATTTCCTATCTGGCAACACTGGAAAAGCTCCACTCAATAGACTAAACCATATCAAACTGGTAAGAAAATACATGTCCCTCCAAGCTTTTGCTGTTAAATATTGATCATGGTGTAATTTTAGGCTGATTCTGATCAGCTGGTGAGAGAGGTGTGCAACTGATGAGCGCTACAGTGCTCCGAAAGTTGAACTTTTTTCAACTTTCAGCACTGTGAGCACAGCGACAAAATACACTGACCACTGAGATTGTTTTTGCACCAAGGGCAATGAGCACATTAAATGCTGGACTACATAGAAAATGAACAGAAAATAGTCATCCACAGCGGGGGGAAAAAAAGCGTTTGGTGGACACGCAGCATTATGTGACCTCAACAGCTGTCTGCAATCTTTGACTTTGGAGTCACGTGTGATTTGACAATAAATTAATAACAGTGGATGAATGAATGAAAACAATCTTACAAAATTGCAAAACAAAAGTTGCAAATGTGCAACAACAAAGTAAAAACAAACACTCTTGCAAGGGAAAAGGTTGGACATTTAAGATTCCATAGTGGAAATTAGCTCCTTATGCCTTTGACAAAAAAACATTATTTCAAGTCTACAAAAATTTTTTACATATTTACAAAGGACAAAGTTGCACATTTACAATAAAAAAAACAATCTGACAAAAAATACAGTTTTACAAAATGAGGTTGCTAATTTGTTTACAAGTAAAAAGTTGCAGATTTATCAAATAAATTCAAGAATTTACAAAAAAACCCCACAAATCTACTAAAGTCACAAATTTGTGAGAAAAATAACATTTTTTCAGACAAAATTAGTAAATGTTGTATACAAAAAATGGTTGTAAAATTTCCAAGAAAAGTAAAAAACCCTTGAGCGAAAGGTTAAAATATAATTTGAAGCTCCATTCAATTTGTTTCTCCATAAATTGTTCAATATGTCTCTTGCCCTTAGTAGAACCTAAAAATTTAGTGCTTTCCACATCACATACTGGTCTTAGTCGAGTGCAGGGGGGTTGTGGTGAGCTGTGGATGCTGGTTTCAGCCTCTGAAAATCCAAACACAGCATATTTAGTTATATGAATTTTGGATTTTAGTGTAAATCCTGACATGACATCATGTATTACCTGTAGCTGGATGGTGCTCCTCCTCCACACCACCAGGGGGTGCAGTGAGCGTTGAACTGCATCCATGAGCTGATGACGTGGCCATAGGAGGTGAGGAGGAGGGTGAACTTGGACTTGGTAGAGACTGGTGAGAAAAATGTTAGCAAAATAGAGAAGCCATTCTGGAATTATTTTAACTCAAAGTTCCCAAAGAGATACCCAGTCTCACCTCCCCCTCCTTCTTCTCCTCATCCTCTTCTCCTCCATCCTTTACCAACTCTACCACCAAAGATGGGAAGACACCAACCCGTCCGTTCAGCTCGCCCTCCCAAAATCCATCATCCAGCTGAAAAACATTTTATTTGGACATGAACTTGTGAAAAAAATGGATAGAAATGCATGCTATTTAAATATACTCCAAAAATGCATACTAAAGTTTATACACTTGGCAGGGGTGGATTAATGGGGCTTTCCATTACATCAGATGTAAATCGAATGTCAAAATGATATCATGTCTCACATTCCAGCACAAGAAGTCAGAAAGCCCTGAATCTCTTGAGCACCCTGAAACAACAGATATGGCTACCATACAGACATGTTTCTTGATGTGTGTGGTTCTGAGAGAGTTCCCATCATAGGACACAATCTTTTTAAATGTCAAAAATGCCAAACCCATTGTTCTTCCACAGAAATCTCAGTGTTAGTAGGAGCCTTTAGATCACGCACCTCTCCATGTGGACAGCATATCAGGTGAATTAGTGCCCCCTCTGGGAAGGAAAGCTCCTCTGCACTCTGAGCCTCATAGTTGTACAGAGCTCTGGCTACACCTGAAAAAGTTTCACGCTCAATTAGATATATTCAGTGGCAGGAAATAATAATGTAATTAAAAGCAAACAAATACTGATGTATGCTGATGATTTAGTTCTGTCTGTGCATGATGCCAATTTTCAGCAACTGCTTAGGATTTTTCAAGTTAAGTTACTCTGTCTAAAAATAGTGTAATTATTATTATTATTATTATTATTATTAACACTACCAAGGACTAGAAGCAAAAAAATAATTCTTTCTGTCAGATAAAGAGATGTAATATAGGTTGTACAGGTTTGTACTCTGGAACAAATGCTTTGGTAGGTTTTAACGTATTGTGAGGGCACGGTGGAGGTTTTCTCCACCCAGAGAGGGCAAGGGAAAGGGAGAACAATGGACCGAAGGAGAAGGGGTCACCGGGGGGTATCAGATGAGGCTGTTAGGTCTATGCATCCCCTGGGGAGAGTAAGAGCCGCTGGTGTTGCTGAAAGAAGAAAGGTGTTGTAGCGGTGCCAGCGTTATGTTTTGTTAATGTGCCACACATTCCTTTGTTAAACAACAATGTATGATGGTCAGAAGTTCCGGGTCTCGATGCATGGAATTAAAAATATAAAAGGGGAAGGCACAGAGACCCACGCTGGCTGATTTGCTGTTATGTTGTTGGAGAAAGAATAAAGTCTTGTGTCGTTTAGCTCGTTGCCTCGCCTGCATCCTTTCTCTACACTGGTGACCCTAAGATGTGCCATGGAGAGCAAACCGAGCACCGCCCCGGAGATTACCTGGAGGGAGAGCACCAGCGCCGCGTGCGCTGTTTCAGTCTAGCATCCGGACTTCTGGCTTCATGACCTGACAGCGTGGTCTGCACATAGAAGCCCAGCTGGCATTCCGTGGGATAACAATAGATGACACAAAATACTACTATGTGGTTGCGGCTCCGGACGCACGAGCCATGCAACAGACAACAAGCCTGCTTCAGGAGATGCTGGCATCCAGGAGGGATTCCAGCGAGGTCGAGGAGCAGTTGGTGGTAGCCAGAGCAGATGGCAGGAGACACAGGAACGGGGCGATCTGCTTCTAGCATCGCCGTTTCGGCTCAAATGCCCAGCGATGCGTGCCGCCATACCAATTCAAGAAGTCAGGAAATGGCACGGCCAGCAGTCAGTAGCAGCTGCGACTGCTGGCGACAGAAACGAGCTGTTGTATATCACAGACACACATTCGAGGAGACAGTATCTGGTGGACTCCTGCTCCCAGAAGAGCCTCATCCTGCTGGTCAGCGCAGACAGGGTGGCAGGGAGCAGCGGTCCTGGGCTTACGGCCGCCAACGGATCCACCATCAGGACATTTGGTGAGTGGACACGGACGATACGCTCATGGGTGCAAATTGGCCCTGGGTTCTTTTAGGGCTACGCTCCGTACCTAAGGATGATTCGGCAGCCTCCCCAGCTTAGGGCTGCACTCAGCACCTAAGGAGGATTTGGCAGCCTCCCCAGCAGAACTCGTTTTTTTTTTTTTTCTCAGCCGTTGCTGATCCCCGGAGAGTTTTTACTGGAAAACCCCACGCCAAGGCTGAGCCGTCCACAAAATTTTTACACAGATGGAGGCTGGGAGCTACCCAGCCAGGCCCACTATTGTTTTCCCCGCACATTCATCCCAAGAAGCTTGCAGAAGGCCATTTTATTTTTCGGCAGGCACAATGCGCACCGGACCCCAGCACGGACACCCACCGTTGGAGGTTCCACAAGTTGGCGATCCCTCGGCAGAGACCTGCGCTCACAAGGCTGATGTGTTTTCCCCCCTCCCCCTTACCCTCCACAGACTGACGTGCCCTCCGGTACACCGCACCAGCAGGATGGTTCTACTGGATCGGCAACCCCCCGCTACAGCCGCTATGGGCGCCAGCTCAAGCCCAAAGGATGGGGGGGTTAGTGCCCCTTCTGGGTGTTCGGGGTGGGGGGGGGGCTGTATGAAGGCATGGTGGGGGTTTTCTCCACCCAGAGAGGGCAAGGGGAAGGGAGAACAATGGACCGAAGAAGGAAGTGTCACTGGGGGGGTATCAGACGAGGCTGTTGGGTCTATGCACCACCCGGGGAGAGTAAGAGCCGCTGGTGCCGCTGAGAGAAGAAAGGTGTTGTAGCGGCACCAGCGTTATGTTATGTTAATGTTCCACACATTCCTTTGTTAACCACTTGCACTCCGGGCAATTTTCCTAAAAATGCCAAAAAATAATGTGCCCAAACTAAATTGAAAGCTGTTCTTCAACCCTTTGCAGCATCTTCATGGGGTTGGTCTCATTTAAAAGAAAACACTTTGAATTTTTTGGCAAAAAAAACATAATCTCTCTACGTGCTCCGGCCACTGAGTTACAGTCATCTAAACATACTGAACTTGAAGAAAAAAAATTTGGACACGGTGTTTTTTTGGATACAAATGTTTGCAAATAACACACAGCTGTCCGATTCAGCTGGAAAATGCAACAGAAATGTAGAACCAAGTGTTATCCAGCTGAGATCCAAATTTGGTAACAATACCACAAAAAATGAATATTTTACACAGCTTTGTTCTCAGGCTGTTCCCAGGCGTTTTGGAACTGTGCCAAATTGTGCCAAATGGCACAGTTTGGAAAAACGTCTGTAACTTTTGAATAATTCAATGTAGAAGCTTCATTTTAGGCTCAAAGGAAAGGTCACACTCAGGGCTGTGTCTGTGTGTGTGGGGGGGGGGGGGGGGTCGTCCCCCCCTGCTACCAAGGACAGAGTTCTGCCCTCGCTACATGACAGATTACACTCGTTGCATGTTTCCACAGCAACGCTGTCACAGCGGCTTCCCCCCCCTTGCTACTGTGTGTGTGTGTGTGTGGGGGGGTTGCCGCCCCCCTCGCTCGCTACAGAGGATGGACTTCGGCCATCGCTACAGAATGGATTAGCCTCATGTGGTGATGTGGGACAGCAGTGCAATCATCGCGGCCCCCCCCCCTCACTGCAGAAGAATAGCGGGGTGGGGGGGCGTTCACAGCCTGTACACTGCGAGCAACCCCTTGTACCGCGGCGCACAAACTTCAGACTTCGTGAACCGCACAGCTGTAATTTACCGATCGGTCAAAAGTCATTTTTGATTACAATTTTCAGGGATAAATAATAATTTAGCTTATAACACCTTACCTCTTCACAGCAGAGTCTTAGCGAACTTCTCTTCCTCATTGTCAGACGAACGCGACGCTGGTCCGCTCTGGTTCTGGTCTCGCGACTCGATCAAAACATAATTCCATTATTGCGGTTTTGTGCTTCCATGATTGCGGTTTTTGGCGAACGATTTTTCAAAACAAATAACAGTAGTAATTAAAAAAAGACTGGCGAAGGCGTGTGTGTCACTCAGCCTTCGTCGTCAGCCTCCGTCGGTCTATGATGACCATGGAAGAAAATCATAACGTCTACTCTGCTGGAACCAATACAAAATAAGCACCGCCTGTGGCCGAACATGCCGATCCACGAATGGCACTCCCTGTCACACAGGTTGCATTTGTGGATGGTCTCCATGCTGCTGGGTCTGTGGGGCTCTTCCTGTGTCCTTTTTTGATCCGCTCCAGCAGCCAGTCTTCACCCAGCCTTAAAAAAAAACAGCTCACGAACTTCTCTGCTTCAATTGGCTCACTGCATTCAAAGCATTGGGAGGCGGGTCCTCCTTCCTAGGTTTTCTTTCATTGGCTCTTCATGGTTTCAGAAACCCAATTCAAAGCTCTTATTAGTCGAATGAGAGGTCATTCAGATGAACTAATCTGTTCTGTGTCTGCAGCATTTTTTTCCCAGTGGCGTTTGGAGGCCAGCACCATCTCCATCTGCACCATCATCAGTATATCATGCGTTATGCGTCCGAGCGCGCACGAGTGCGCTCTTGTGCACCCTCATGCGTCCTAGGACACAGAGACTTGCCCGCCCGCGGAACAACGGAGTGCAAGTGGTTAAACAACAATGTATGATGGTCGGAAGTTCCGGGTCTCGATGCATGGAATTAAAGATATAAAAGGGGAAGGCACAGGGATCCGCGCTGGCTGTTTCGCTGTTTTGTTGTTGGAGAAAGAATAAAGTCTTGTGTCATTCAGCTCATGGCCTCGCCTATTCCTTTCTCCACAGTATTACGATTTATGTTTTTTGTGTTCTGTTTTTAACTGTGTTTTAAATGGGGATGAGCTCCAGTTCACCCTACCCTCCCTCTTTCACCATTTGTGAGGCAGCACCACTTTGAGGCTAACAGCTAAATAACTTTTATAGCAAACATAGCCTGAGCTAACCAATATAAAACTGGCTAAATGTGACAATGTAAAAACCTAAATAAAGCATTATCTGAGAGGTGAGGGGTGTGAGGTTTGAGCATTTGACAGGATGTGACTGCTTCTTGGGGCATATTAAGCACAGAAACAACCCAGAAAGAGTTAGCTGCCATTAGCATTGCAGGTATTCTGGCAGCCAGTCACTAAAGCAAGTCTATAATGCCTCATTTCCACTAGCCCAGTTCGACTCTTCTCGTTTCTTTTCGTTACTACTCGTTTCTGCCACGGTTGTGCCTCCATTACAACCATGTAAAGCCGTGTATAGCTGGGGTGGGCGGGATTTTTTTTTACAGCAAGGCGGCGCCACACTCCTGTGACGTAAAACACGCGGCCCAAGCCAAACACAACATGGCGGCTTTACAAGGCGACTCCTCGGTCTGTGGCTTTTTTCACCGTAAATGCCAAAAAGGACCGTCAGACAAGGGTACAGGCAGTGAGACAAAACACTCTGAAATAGTTCTGCAGCTTCTGGAGAGAGCCGAAGACGTGAGGATACAAACTAGGTCATATGTGACGGTAAGCTAATGGTTGCTAATGCTATTTTGCTATAAGTACGTCGTACTACACTGTAATCTCTGCAAGTTATCACTGTTTAGGTACTAAAATATGTACGCTGTGTGTGTTTCAGATGGCTCTGTTGTGGGAAAATTACCACTTCAAACGGTCAGTCTGGCGTTCATGTACAGCCTGTCAACTGAGTGACAGGCTGAGTGAGCCTGTCAACTGTCAGCACAGCTTCACAAACGATCAGTGGTTGTAGAGCTTAAGAATGTCTGGTTTATTTCCTGTGCAAAAAATTGCTCTGATCTAAGTAAAGTAACCCTATTTCACTGTTTATGGGAATGTAGAAAAATCAGAATGTTTTGGGAAGAGGTGAGGGTAACAATTGGAAAAATAATTTCAAAACAATTCACATTGAACCCTTTCTTTTTCCATCCATCCATCCATCCATCCATCTTCTACCGCTTTTCCGGAGGTCCGGGTCGCGGAGGCAGCAGTTCAAGCAGAGAAGCCCAGACTTCCCTCTCCCCAGCCACCTGCTCCAGCTCTTCAGAGGGGATACCAAGGCGTTCCCAGACTAGCTGGGAGACATAGTCTCTCCACCGAGTCCTGGGTCTGCCCCGGGGTCTCCTCCCAGTGGGACGTGCCTGAAACACCTCAAGTGGGAGGCGTCCTTTCTTTTTCTTGTAATCAAAATTTTGGTCACAAAATGAGCTCTATTTTGATCAACAATGCTACAACAACAATGCTTTTTTCTCTCTCCTATTGTGTTTTTCCCTATCCTTCCCCCCCTCCCCCCTCTTCACCCCCCGCCATATGACAGGCGCCTTTCATGGCTGCCGCATCACTGGGATGCGCCTTTCGTGCGCGCTCAATGTCAAGTCAAATTCCTCGGATGTTTACTTGTTTACTTGTAAATGTGCTTGGCAATAAATCTGATTCTGATTCTGATTCTGATTCTAAACTGTTTTTGTTGGGTCTGTATCCAGAAAAACATAACTTTAATAAGAGTGAAAGAACATTCATAGACCTCAGTTTGCTTAATGCCAAAAAATGTATTGCATTACTGTGTAAAAAATCATAGACCAGATGTGACTCAGTGGTTAAGACAGATGTTAACAACCTTCCACTAGAAAGAACAACATACATACTGAAATCAAAGGAAAATGTGTTTGAGAATATATGGAGACCTTTCATTGATTATGTAAAGAAAGTAAGCATAACTTCTGAAGAAGAAGGTGAATGATATGTGTGGACCTTGCAAATTCCAAGCTGGTGAATGTATATTACGTACTCTAATGTAATAGATTACCTAGACTAAACAGAGGAACATTGTTGTTGACTTGTTTTTGTTAATGGTTGTTTTTATTACCTGTTTTTGTCATTTTGTTATTATTCTTTTTAGTTTTTAACTTACTTTTGTGTTAGTGTCTGTGTGTGCTGTTTGTAAAAAAAAAAAAGGTTCAATAAAAATATTGTGTGAAAAAAAATTGCTCTGATCTGCGTGAAAATCATGGACTGTTGAGACATCATGGATGTACCTGCTCCAGCTGCACTGAGTCTGAGATGTTGTCATAGCAAAAAATGATCAGCTGACACAACTTGATCGCCAGGTTAATAACTATATTAGCCACAAAATGTATATTCAAAAGTAAACAGTACTGAGTTCGGTATAATAAGATGTATTTGACAGTTATGATGCATTTTAGACCAAAACAAACTTGATCTAGGATTAAAAGCAATTAAAATAATGCAGTCACAAGGTTACATGGAAAATGCTTGATTTACTAGATACATATACTGTAGAAATATACTGTATATTCTCTGCATCAACAATGTACTATACATGCATTCATGTAGTATTGCACTGACAAACCTCTGAAGTTTTTGCAGAACTCTCTTTTTATATGTGAAGGTTACCACCATGTGACATAAATTTCTTAAAAATGAGCCATTATTTTCAAGGTCACCCATTAATGGTTTGTACTATTGACTCTTTTCCAACCAGTGTATTAACAGACAAAAACAGAAATCATGATGCAAACACATAAGTCACTAAATTGTTTATTACAATCAGCAGCAAATTCCAGATTATTCAGAGTGTGCAAAACTCAAACTGTCAGACTGGGTCACTCAGCAGCTGGGATGTGCAGCTCACACTGGTCTCAGATCAGCAGATCTTATGCCTGCATCTCTGTAAATAGTGACGCAAGGTCCAGTTTGGGGTGGATCGATTGTTTACCTCTTGCCTAGACAAAAGACAGAAATGAGTGGTGGTTAAATAAAGGAAGTTTAAAACATATTTGGGAAATACACTTGTTGCTAAAAGCCAGTGGTGGAATGTGAATGAATGAATCTTTATTTCGGATAGATTAAAAGAAAATAGAATAATATAACAAAGGGGAAAAAAATCTAATAAGGTTGAATTAAACAATAACTCCTCTGATTACACAGTTCAACATAGGTTATCTGAAATGGGTGATGGCTGAAGCTGCAGCTTATATTGCCCACCATATTCCATCCAAGAATTCAAAAGAAAAAAAAACCAGGAGCGATTCCAATTCCAATGTGACAATAAAGTACTTCGTTGTTGTATTTAACCACAATTTTCATGTAGCTGCACTGATGTAAAGTCGATTTTACAAGGGCTGCGTTACATTTAAAATCATCTGCTTTTACTGTGGCCTCAGCAATCAGAATGAATTAATACATTCACTTGAATGGAATATAGTACTTTAACTGAAGGTGTGCATCACAGAGTGTGGAGTCGCTCAGTCAAAATACGAAGTTTTTATCAATAAAAGTTTGTCTTGTCTGTAAAAGTGTCTCTTCTTGCCCTGGCTTCAAGTGTAGGTGGTGTTTTGTACTTTTATTGCTAAAATATAAAAGGAAGCACTACAATGGGTCTCAAATATTTGTAATGTGTGCTGTTACTGCATGAGTTTATTGATGATAGAGTATAAACTACACATATAAACTAAATTATATTGATGACTGAACAACTGCCATTCCCCAAAAGATACAGTTATGAACATAACTCACAAAGGATCACACAAGTGATCTGACAAAAAAATAAATACATTAACAAGCGGTTTATTTTACAGTTGATGTGCCATATTCACACAATCAAATAAATCTCAGTTCAGTCCCTTTTATATTAAGTGGAAATTGTGCTTTTGACACTTTACCTATAAAAGCAAAGGATTTCAGTACTTTCCACAGTGGCGAGGTAGGTTGTGGGGAGGCTGATTTCGTCTTGCCTAGACAAACGACAGAAATGGATGTTGGTTAGTTTCAAGCAAGTTCAATACATATACAGGCACATCTCAAAAATTAGAATACCATGAAAAAATTCAATATTTTTGTCACTCATTTCAGAAAGTGAAACCCATATATAGATTCATTACAGGAACAGTGATATATTGAAAGTGTTTATTTTAATACTGATGATTACAGCTACAGCCCATATTAACCAACACATCAACGGCCAACATTTATATTTAAAAACTATTTTTTAAAGTTAATTTTATGTAATATTCCAATTTTTTGCAAAATAGAATTTGGGGTTTTCAGGGGCTGTAAGCCGTAATCAGCAAAATTAAAATAAATAAACACTTCAAATATATCACTGTCTGTGTAATGAATCTATATAATATACGGATTTCTCTTTCTGAAATGAGTGAGTGGTGGGATCTGACAAAAATGCTTCGGTTCACTGACAAGCACTGCAGGATCCACAGAATAGGTGTGTGGGTGTATTCTGACGCTTTAGAAAATTATATGAATGACTTTATAAATCGCTGGTTTGAAAAAGCAATTTTAATATGACGAGATTTCGGCTGGTGTGGTCCATTTCACCAGTATCACAATATAAACAGGGAGGCTGACCCCTGGCATGTGGAAACACATTCTAGCATTAAATTGCACACAATTTAATGCGCAGGACCAAAGTGCAATACAAAACAAAAACCAGGACTTTTACCAGGATTGACATATTTCATCGTTTTGCTCTCACAAGCGAATATTTAGGAGAAAACAAGTGCGATTCAGCAGTTGGTACTAGCTAGCTACAAAAAACGTTAGCTAATAAACATTAGCCAGCACAGAACAGCACTGTATAAGGCTCAAAAAAAGTGAGCTTACCACCAACAGGATAAATAAGCAAACAGATGCACATTATTACAAATCACTCACCATCGATGGTTCTCTCACGTTCGTCTTCAGCTTGTCTATAGTCCGATTGTATGCTGGCCAGCCATCGGGTCACTCCTCACTGTGTATCTGCCAACAAGCAGAGAAAACTCCGCACCTCTTCGTTGGACCATGGTATAGAGTTCCGCAAAACTTACAACGCTGTCTGTATTAATATCGCATTTACTCCGTGACCGAGTTAGTCCGTGATTGCAAATGGCGGTCGTAAAGATTTCAACGAAGATGGGCGCTTTCGTGACGTTACGCCCCGACCAATCAGTGGCTAGCAGTCGATTGACATCAAATCACACCTCGCTTTCGCTCAGTTAGACCCTGCCTCTTAACAGGCACGAAAATAGTGTCGGTTAAAGCGTGTAGGGTACAGTGGAAATAGCGAGAAAGTGAATAGAGTAGAAACAAGTAAGGCCAAGGTGATACTAATGGAAATGGCCCATCAGAGGATAGAATTAGGATGAGAGGATAAACTATAGTAGAAAAACATGAGGGAGATGTGGGCTAGAGTGACAAACATCACTGGATGTAAGGGGAGAGACAGACAGACATTGAGGAACCATGAGAGAACTAATGAGCTAAATCTGTTTTTTAATAGGTTCAACTCACCGTCTGTCACCCCCACAACACAGCCAGATCCCCACGCACCCCTCCTCCCTCATTCCCCTGTGCAGCACCTCTCTCCCCCCTCACACCCCCTTCTCTCCACTGAAGACATCAGTGGAGAGAAGGGGGGTAGTTGATGACTACAAATACCTGGGTGTCGTGATCAGCAACGGACTGGACTGGAAATCTAAAGCCCCTTTTCCACTAGTACCTACTCAGCCCGACTCACTTCAACTCTACTCGTCTCAACATGGTGTGGTTGGTTTTCCATTATGACTGAGTACCACTTCAAAGTGGGTGGGATCTTTACGGCAAGGCAGCCCAACACTCCCGTGATGCCATATGTATGTGGCACAAGCAGAACACAAGATGGAGGATATTGAGGCGATGCTGCTTGCTATATGTCTTTTGTCAGCGTAAAGGCATAAAAGAAGAGCAAGAGAAGGCTACAGGCAGCAAGACGAAACACTCTGAAAAAGTACTGGAGACTTCAGGAAGCCATAGAACAGTATAAAGCCGAAGACATGAGGATATGAACTAGATCACATATGAAGGCAAGCTAATGATTGCTAATGCTAATTTGCTACAGTCATTAATAAGTCCCCCATACAACATTGTAATGGTGGCAAGTTATCGCTATTAGGTATTAAAATATTTATGCTTTGTGTGTGTGTTTCAGATGGCTCTCTTGTGACAAAATTATCACTTCAAACCATCGGTCTAGGCACTCAACTGAGCCTCCCAGTGGTGGAATGTCATGTTCCCGGCTTCACGAACACACAGTGGATGCAGAACTTCAGAATGTCTGAAGAAATGTTTAGCTTACTGTGCAACAAATTGCTCTGATTTGTGTGAAAATCATGAAGATACTTTTGAGACGTCACGGGATGTACCTGCTCCAGCAGCACTTGAGCCTTTGGCGGTGTTGTGGCAAAAAGTGATCAGCTGCCAAAAATTGATCGCCAGGTGCCATATTGTAGTTATGGGGTTATATTAGCCATAAAATATATATTTCAACAGATAAACAGTACTGAGTTTGGTATAATAAGATATATTTAACAATTATGATGCATTTTTAACCCAAAACAAACTTGATCTAGGATTAAAAGCAATTAAAATAATGCAGTCACAAGGTTACATGGAGAAATGCATGGATTTACTGGTTATATACTGTGTTGTGTACTATGTAGATACTGTATAAATATACTGTATATTCTCTGCATCAACAATGTACTATACATATTTATTTAGTATTGCACTAGGAATTTTGACAACAAGCTTTTGTACCTTTTGCAGATGTCTCCACTTTTGTTTGTTTTATTTGTGAAGGTTACCAAGTGACATAAATTAAATGCTAAAAGATTGGAAAAGCTGTCTAAGAATTATCAAGCAGTTTGAGAAATCACTTTTGGTTTGGTGTAAGCCTGTCAACAGAATTTTAAACCATAAAGCAGCTTGTGTTAAAATATGTTAAATCTAGTGGTGTTGATTAAAATTTCTAATTGCGATTAATCTTTTGGAACGTTGAGTTAATCACGATTAATAACACGTTAATCGCGTGTTTTTCCATTCAGATAAGGTATACCTTAAGTTGGTAATTTTTCAAGTTTCTCATACTGTTATAAAAATGGGAGTAGACAAATATACTTGCTTTTTTCACCTGCAGGTTTATTAAAGCTCTCAACATACCCAAAATGACAAAAACTATCCAGTATATTCTCCAGAAATAATATTTCTGGTGCGCACTGCGTCATTACGAGCTACAGGCACGAGAAGTGCATAAATCATAAATCATGACTCTTTCCTTGCTAGTGGCCTTTTCCGGGCTGTTTTGGTGCACTTCCTACACATTAAATATAATTTTGAAGGTCTTTCAATACAGAATATGGAAATAATATTACATCAGTTTTGAAAATGTCCTCAAAGTGACTCATTTTGCCAGCACGGGTCATTTGTTTACAGTGTTAACATCTTAGCAGCGGTGCTAACAAATGGAGATACTATCACACTCGTGACTACACCCCAACGTGCTACAAAAACAGCAAGGGAGTGAATGGACATTCCGAACACAGCTTGACAATTTTTTTTAGACTGGTACTCACCAACAGTTGGACCTGTGGGGATGAAAACAGGCCAATTTTTGTCCATCTCAGCAGATGGAGATCAGCTATAACCTAGCATGTAGCTAGTAGCTACGAGCTAGCTAGCTTCCACAGAAGAACAACACAATGTCCAGGTGAAGTTTTAGAGGAGGCTATAACAATTATCCAGGTGAGAGCTCCAACAGATAACGTTGTAAACTTAAACATGACAGCACTTTGGTGCTATCCATGGCTGTAATCAAGCTTGTCTGCATGGCGCACACAGTGTCAGAGGCCACAACGGCCTTGGTATGGAGAATGGCTAGGCCAGAAAGTACTGTTTGCGCTTTCTGCCGTTAACTGCCATTAACCGTGATCACAAAATTTGTCGCCGTTAACGGGGGATTAACACAATAACGCCAACACCACAAGTTAAATCCCATTAAACCCAAACATATTATTAGGAAATACAGATGTTAATATGGCCCAGACTTCCTCCATATACTGGTGCTATCATTTAAGTGTGTAGTGTCTTCTGCACTGGCACATCTAACAATACAGTCTTCAGCAAATAAAATAATTGCTTTTGGTTACTTTTTCTTAAAAATGATCCATTATTTTCAACGTCACTGATAAATGTTTGGTTTGTACTGTTGACTCTTTTCCCACCGGTGTCTTAACAGAAAAAATAGAAAATCATGATGCAAACACATAAGTCACTAAATTGTTTATTACAATCAGCAGCAAAACCCAGCTTATTTAGAATGTGCAAAATTCAAACTCTAAACTGTAAAAAAAAAAAAAAACTTAGAATGGGTTACACACACCAGCCACTCATCGCCTTTGCAAGGTGGCCCAGCACACCAAGGAATGCTTGATTGAAGGCAGAATTCTGAGCCATCTCCTCCTTTCTACCTTGTGAAAGTTTCATGCTTCCTTGCCTCACTGAGAAGCAACTGGATGTGCTGCTCATGCTGGTCTCGGTTCAGAAGATCTTCATAGTCAGGCAGATAAGGGCCAATTTTCATAAGAATCGTTCACTTCTGGATAGAAGCATGAAATTTGGCACAAATGTAGTCCAATAAGTCCTGTTTCATATAAGATTAAGACCCACTTCGGATCTGGCTTGGTACTTGCATTATTCAAGATGGCGTCCAAATATGGCCGCCTAAAAACACGTTTTTGCTTATAACTAGAAAATGTGAGCTTTTAGGGCATAATAATGTATTGTTGACTAATATAAATGTGTACATTCCACACATTTTGAGCCCAAAATCAAGTCTGTATGACAAACGGTTCTTGACATATGGCTTATTCAAGTAATCACAATAATGCAACTTCTTATGTTCATTTCAGGTACAGCAGTGGGAGTGTCAGTATTGAGATACAGGGATGTCCAGATCACTGAGGATCCTTCTGCCTTAAGAAGGTGGTTGGTTGCTGTCGCTGAAGTTGCTAGGGTTGTTAGTGAGCTAGAAGAATCTCTGTTGAAGCCCAAGGCAATGAATCTCAAGCATCATGATCAAATTCCAAGTGTCCAGGTTGCATTTGCAAAAAATGTTTGTAACCTAGTAGTTTCATTAGAGGACATGGGAAATCCCTTCAAAGAGACAAGCAATGACCTTGTTAGACTTGACACCAATGAAATAATGCCTCACCATGTTATTAATGCAGTGAAATCAGCGCATGAATTAGGCATTGCTCAGTATCAGGAGTTTGTTGATAACAGACTGAATAAGCGTACAGTTGCTTTAACTGACACAGTTTCAAGAAACAATCTACCTCTGTTTGGTACTTATGAAGTGACAAACAATGTCAGTCAATCTAAGGTGTCTGCTTTGAAATCTGATTGCAATCTTTTTGCTCAGCTCTATATTGCCTGTCAAACCCGTGATGGAAACATAGAGGAGTTTTTCAGACATGAAAACAATTCCCATCCTCCTTCACTGTCTGCTCTAGGCAAATTTCGTCAAGGCAAGAAGTCAGATTTGCTTCAGTGTATTGGGGTATCACAAAATCAGTTGTTACCAGCTGTTACCATGAAGGTCTTTGATGGAGCAGCTGTTGTGAATATGCTTGCACCTGGTAAAGCAAAGACTTTCCAAGAGTATTCAAGGGGAGTTTTCTTGCCTTACATCATTGATCAGGCTAAAGATGTGAAACGTGTTGATGTAGTGTGGGACCGATATCTTGACTGCAGCCTCAAAAAGGCAACCAGAGTGTCTCGAGGCAAAGGTATCCGAAGAAGGGTGCTTCCTGACACTGTCATTCCCAGTAACTGGCAGACCTTTTTGCGCTGCACCGATAACAAAGCAGAGCTATTCCAATTCCTTGGTAGAGAACTGGCTTCTCTAGAGGTGGAAGGTGTCTTGTTTGTTTCAACTTCTGATGTGAATGTTGTGAGCAACAGACCAAGTGACATGGCTTCTGCTGGCATTGATCCAACTGATCATGAAGAAGCTGATACAAGGCTTATGTTGCATGTTGCCCATGGTGCAGCTCAAGGCCACAGGAGTGTATTGATAAGGACAGTTGACACAGATGTTGTTATTCTAGCTGTTACATATGTAAATCAGCTGGACATTGACCTGTGGCTGGCGTTTGATGTGGGAAAACATTGCTTGGCAGGTAGCCTTGGTCCTGACAAGTGCAAAGCCCTTCCCTTCTTCCATGCTTTCAGTGGCTCAGACACTACTTCCTCGTTTGTTGGCAGGGGCAAGAAGACTGCATTTGATGCTTGGGAAGTTTTTCCTGAAGTGACACCTGTATTCAGGAAACTGAGCTTCACTCCTGAAGTTATAACAGCAGAGGATGAAGCTGTTCTTGAACGGTACACGGTAATAATGTACAGTCGTACCTGCCCACTGTATCAGGTAAACAAAGCTCGTCAGACCCTTTTTGCACAAGGAATGCAGTCACTTGAAAATATTCCACCAACAAAGGCAGCATTAACAGAACATATCAAAAGAGTTGCTTATCAAGGTGGCTATGTGTGGGGTCAAGCACTGGATCCAGTGCAAAATCTACCAAGTCCTACACATTGGGGATGGACTGAAGCAAGGGAAGGCTTTGTCCCAAAGTGGACCACTCTCCCTGAAGCTTCCAAAGTATGTCAAGAGCTTGTGCACTGTGGTTGCAAGAAAGCTTGTAGGGGCTTGTGCAAGTGCAGCAGGGCAAATTTAAGCTGCGCTTCTCTGTGTTATTGTGGTGGTGCATGTCACCAGGCAGAAGGTTAGTGGAGGTCTTCTCGATCACTTCACTCTGTTGATGCATGGGTTGTAATGAGGTTACACTCGATTACATAATATTTGGCATATCACTGACTGCGTTTTGTATTTTTAACTTTCTTGGGGTTTCTCATTATGCTATTATTGATCTTCGAATTTGATTTGAATGAACATATACCATAAATGTTCAATTACTATTGTTCAGCATTTGTATCTCTGTAACTTTTGATATGATTAAGATTATACAGTTTGTGGCAATTTTCAAAATGTTATATCTCAAGAACCGTTTGTCATACAGACTTGATTTTGGGCTCAAAATGTGCGGAATGTACATATTTATATTAGTCAACAATACATTATTATGCCCTAAAAGCTCACATTTTCTCGTTATAAGCAAAAACATGTTTTTTGGTGGCCATATTTGGACGCCATCTTGAATAATGCAAGTACCAAGCAAGATTTGAAGTGGGTCTTAATCTTATATGAAAGAGGACTTATTGGACTACATTTGTGCCAAATTTCATGCTTCTATCCAGAAGTGAACAATTGTTTCACCTATCTGCCTGACTATCAGCCTGCATCTCTAAACAGTGTCGTAAGGTCCGGTTTGGGGTGGATTGTTTTCCTCTTGCCTAGATGAAAGACAGAAATGGGTGGTGGTTTATCAAAGCAAGTTTAAAACACATATTTGGGAAATACACTTGTTGCTAAAAGCCAGTGGTGGAATGTGACAAAAAAAAAAGTGTCGCTGTTGTATTTAAGCACAATTTTAAATCATTTGTTTTTACTGTGGCCTCAGCAATCAGAATGAGTTAATACATTCAGTTGAATGGAATCCAGTACTTTAACTATTATATTTCAAGTACATTCAAAAGTGAGTTCTTTAATATTTTTACTTAGGTGGAAATTGTGCTACTTTAGTTTTGGCACTTTATCTGTGCTTTAACTTAAAAAGCAGAGGGTTTGAGTACTTCCTCCACCACTACTAAAAACAATGGGGTGTGCAACTTGTTTCTTATCATTGCTGTGCCATGCTAGACGTTGCAGTGTCAAAGCAGATGCTGGTCGGACCCTAGAACTAAAATACACACAACTTAAGTACATGCACAACATGAAAGTGCAACATGCAAAAAACAACTTTTAAACCAGGATTAACACTAGCTTATTTTGTCAGATGTTGTTGACACAAGCACAAAATCCAAGCAGAGCGTGGAGTTAGCATTGATGACGACTAACTAGCTAGCTCATTATCTGCATACGGGAGACAACAGTGTTGTTTGTTCAAAATGAGCTTTCCACCACTGGGATAAAAAAACGTAAAAGATGCATAATATCTCATCATATCACATAACTCACCATCCTGTCTTACGGTTTTCAACAATGATGCCGTGGTCGGGTCGACGCCAGTCTGCCTCCAGTTATTTGCCAGTCAGTAGCCATAAACTCATTTTGGGTCGCTCCATCTAGTTCCCTCTGGATTCTCTCATCAGCCAACAAGCACAAAAAAGTCTGCACCTCCTCGTTGGACCACGGTGTTGATTTCTGTGAAGCCATTTGTTGTTGTTGACACTGATACTCGCCGCTGAAGAATTTTTGCAAATAGTGGCTGAAGATTCTGGTGAAGACGTCGCTCTCATGATGTTATGCCCTGACCAATCAGTGGCCTGCAGTCTGTTGATGTCACATTTTCAGCTCAACTCAGCACTGTTGGAATCCAACTGGAGTAGGTACAAAAATATTACCTGGAGCTAGATACTAGATATACTAGATACTAGATACTAATGGAAAGCCCTATAAACTGAGTAGAGGCGAGGCAAGTTGGGCTGAGTAGGTACTAGTGGAAAAGGGGCTTAACACCAGTGCTGCATACAAGAAGGGGATGAGCAGACTCTACTTTCTGAGGAAGCTGAGATCCTTCAACGTGTGCAGTGAGATGCTGGAGCTTTTTGATCGGACCATCATTGCCAGCGCCATCTTCTTTGTTGCTGTTTGCTGGGATAGCAGTATCAGAGCCAGCCACACCAGCAGACTTCACAAGATTATCAAGAAGGCTGGCTCTGTGATTGGTCTCAGGCCAGAGACCTTTGAGACTGTGGTGGAGAGGAGGCACTGAACAAACTGCGATCCATCATAGACAATCCTGATCACCTCCTCCACCACACACAGACAGTGGAGCACTTTCTTCAGCAGACTGCTACAGCTTTGCTGCCGAATGGCCAGGGACAGGAAATCTTTTTTGCCACATACCATTTCACTGTACAATAACTCACTCTAATGTGGAATTTTGGTCATAACAATGCTGCCATACTGCACCTTACAGTCTAATTGGTACCTCACATTTCATCCTGTGCCTTATAACCCCCCTTTGTACAGCCAGTACCATCCATAGATTCATAAGGATCATCATCTATTTAACCTAGTGGTAGCCTATGTAGTATATAAAGTTATGTAAGCATTTTTTACTTCCCTGGGTAACTTCTTTTTCTGTTATGTTGTGTGTATTTCTGTTGGTTTTGGGTTTTCTACTGTGTCATGCTGCTGTTACACTGTAATTTCCCAGTTTGGGATTAATAAAGTATGTCTATCTATCTATCTATCTATCTATCTATCTATCTATCTATCTATCTATCTATCTATAAAATAAGCCAGAATAATGCCTAGGAATAAAATAAAGGTTATATAATCCACTGTTGATTGATAAACCAGATGAGAACAAGAATATCCAGTGGGGTAAGTAGAATATATCACTTATCTCATTATGACAATATGGCGCCAGTGTATGGGGCTGACCGTATGTCTCTGACAGCTTTGCTTGTTTTTTTACTGTTTTTAACCATTGGCATTCAAGAAATCAAGTCCTTACTTGTGTACGACCGCCAAACATTGTTGGATCTTAGACTTCCTGCCGAGGATCTTATTTCGTCTGATTATGGTGGACAGAAGCCTCCGCTCCTGTCAGATATCCCGCCTTACCTGTATCGGGCCCCAGCCCCTCTCTCCGAGCGAAGGCGGAGGCCTCACCGTCGCCGTGGGAAACGCAGCGGTCGGATGGTGAAACTGAAGGCCCGTCTGGCACATTCCTTCTCTGTTCCCTGGACTCCGGGTGGATTATGTCCCCGGGTTTCTGTGTCCTGGCGTTCCCTGGATCCTGCTGATGCCTGCCTGGTCCCTGTGACTGGCCTTGGTGAGGTGATCTGGCCCCGGCACTGCTACTCTCCCCGGCCCCGCCAGCGTGGGGTAACTCCCTGGCACCTGAGACCGCTGCAGCACGTTTCCTGTTCTGCTGAGGCCCAGGCTCCAGCTCCAGCTCCAACCCCAGCTCGGATTGGCCTGGTAAACGCCAGATCGCTGGCAAATAAAACTTACATCCTGAAGGATTTCATCAGCTCCCGGGAAGTGGATTTCTTTTTCGTTGTGGAGACATGGCAGACTGTGGGTGAACTCTCTGCTCTGTCCGAAGTTTTACCCCCAGATTATTGTTATTTTAATTCCCTGCGGACAACAGGACGAGGAGGAGGAACGGCAACTGTTTACAAAAATGACTATAAATGTAAACAGTGCTTTTTACCTTCTCCATTCTCCAGCTTTGAACTGACTTTCTTTGAGGTGGGGCAAATAAACCCTGCACTGTGTGCTGTCATATACAGACCACCCAAATATAATAAGGACTTTTTAAATGACTTTGCCATTTTCTTGGCTGGTATTGTTACAAATTATGATCGTGCTCTTATCGTTGGAGATTTTAACCTGTTGCACTTCGGTGTACCGCGGGTGGGCACGTCTCTGCGTCCTAGGAGGCACGAGGGCGTCCGAGTACGCACACTGTGCGTCCTAGGAGGCACTGAAAAAAAACCACCTGCATTTCCGTTCTTCCACTACAGACACAGCCGCGAACAGAAAGCCAAAGGAGTGCTTTGATTGGTTTAGATGTGATTGGCCTCTCATTTGACTAATAAGAGCCTTGAATTGGGTTTCTGAAACCTTGAAGAACCAATGACTGAAAACCTAGCAAGAAGGACCCGCCTACCAACGGCTGTGAATACAGCCAGCCAATTGAAGCACAGAAGTTTGAAAGCTGTTTTGTGTAAGGCTGGGTGACACACAGGCGTTCGCCAGTCTTTTTTTCTAACAACTGTTCTTATTTGTTTTGAAAAATCGTTCACCAAAACCGCAATCATGGAAGCGCAAAACCGCAATAATGGAATTATGGTTTGACCGGGTCGCGAGACCAGAACCACGAGTCCGTAACAAGCGGACCAGCTTCGCGTTCGTCTGACAATGAGGAAGAGAAGTTCGCCAGCTACGCTGCTGTTGTGAACAGGTAAGTGTTATAAGCTAAATTATTCTTTAT
Source organism: Pholidichthys leucotaenia (assembly GCA_020510985.1). Classification (NCBI taxonomy): domain Eukaryota; kingdom Metazoa; phylum Chordata; class Actinopteri; order Cichliformes; family Pholidichthyidae; genus Pholidichthys; species Pholidichthys leucotaenia. The sequence goes on along the minus strand of CM035840.1, from coordinate 324,130,481 downwards.
CCCTGAAAATTGTAATCAAAAATGACTTTTGACCGTGCACCATGACCGCGGCTCAACGGGCGATGTCCGTCCTCTGTAGCGGGGGGGGGGGGGACAACCACACACACACACACAGCCCTGAGTGTCACCTTTCATTAGAGCCCAAGATGAAGCTTCTATATTGAATCATTCAAAAGTTACAGACGTTTTTCCAAACTGTGCCATTTGGCACAATTTGGCACAGTTCAAAAATGCCTGGGAACAACCTGAGAAAAAAAAGCTGTGTAATATATTCATTTTTTGTGGTATTGTTACAAAATTTTGACCTCAGCTGGATAACACTTGGTTCTACATTTCTGTTGCATTTTCCAGCCCGGATCTGAAGCTGTGTGTTATTTGCAAGCATTTGTATCCAAAAAAACACCCAGGCGAAATTTATTTTCTTCAAGTTCAGTATGTTTAGATGACTGTTACTCAGTGGCTGGAGCACTTAGAGAGATTATGACTGTTTTGCCAAAAAATTCAAAGTGTTTTCTTTTAAATGAGACCAACCCCATGAAGATGCTGCAAAGGGTTGAAGAACAGCTTTTGATTTACTTTGGGCACGTTATTTTTTTGGCGTTTTTAGGGAAACTGACCAGAGTGCAAGGGGTTAACATACATGTGTGTTGTCCTGATAAGCCGCTGGTGAAAGACTTTTTAAATATCATTGATTCTCTAAATCTGGTGCAGTCCGTGACTGGTGGTGCTACTCACGAGCACGGACACACGTTAGATCTCGTCCTCTCGTATGGCCTGTCTGTTTTTAATTTAGAAATCTGTGACACTGTATTGTCCGACCATCTGCCTGTATTATTTGAGGCTGATCTGTCACACGCTGCAGCTAAAACTCGCGCTCCTGCTCAGCGCTGCTGGATTTTGAACCCTTCCACTGCCAGTCGGTTCTCCGCTGCCTTTGATCTGCGTCCCTCCTGGCTCCATCTCATCTGTGGAGGAACTCAGCTCCTGGTTTCACTCCTCCTGCCAAACCATCTTGGACTCTGTGGCTCCACTGAAAACCAAGCAGCCTCGATCCAAACCTGAGCCGTGGTTCAATGACAGAACTCGTGCAGTCAGACAGGAGTGGCGCAGAGCTGAACGCAGATGGAAGAAAGACAAACTACAGGTGTCACTGCAGATTTTAAAAGACTGCTGGCATCAGTATCAAAATACTGTCAAGCAGGAAAAAAGCAAATATTTTGCTAATATTGTTTTATCTCATTGTCATAATCAATGTGTTTTATTTAACACTATTGACTCTGTTCTTAATACCCCACAGACTGACTGTTTGGAGGCCTCCTCTGAGTTATGCAATGATTTTATAGACTTTTTTATTGATAAGGTGGCCACCACCAGGGCTCACATCTCAGCTCCTGCCTCCGATCCCTCTGTCTCTGTCCCTTGTTCTGCTGTTTTTAATCAGTTTGAACCCGTGACTCTGTCATTTTTAGAGGACGTGGTTGGCCACATTAAGCCCTCAGGGTCTCCCTGTGATGCTGTTCCTCCTAGACTTTTTAGAGGTGCTTCCCAGTATAGGCCAGTCAGTTTCACCATCTTGAACTGCAGCCTGTCATCTGGTGTGGTTCCTGCAAATTTTAAACATGCAGTAGTACAGCCCTTGATTAAGAAACCTGGTCTCGATCATACCATGTTGGCAAATTTTAGGCCTATTTCCAAGCTGCCATTTCTCTCAAAAATTTTAGAGAAAATTGTCTATATGCAGCTGAAATGTCTTCTGGATGAACACGGTATTTTAGAGATTTTTCAATCTGGTTTCAAAGTTCTTCATAGCACAGAGACAGCCTTGTTAAGAGTTTTTAACGATATTCTCTTAGCATGTGATTCAGGTGAATATGCTGTTCTTGTGCTGCTTGATTTAACTGCTGCCTTTGACACAGTGGACCATCATGTTTTAATTTCCCATTTGCAGCACCTAGTGGGCATTTGTGGCACTGCTCTTAACTGGTTTAGGTCCTATCTGGCAGACAGGACTTTTAAAGGCCAAATGTCACGTAACAGGGTACTTTAAATATCTTGAAACTAGATATAAAAGGGAACCGATCCGTTCGGGTCTTGGTGCATATGCTTCAGTAACAACGGAATATTCGTTAATTTAAAACTGCCGCGCTTGGCCTGACACGGCCCCTGGAATCGCCTGGGGAAGAAGGCGGAAGTGACGAAATCGATTGTACCCTAGTTTGATGCTTGGGGTATTTCAATTGATTGTTTATATGGAGACTGGAAGGTTGAAGTGAGCAACAAGAAAGAAAAAATTGGATATTTCACCCATACCTTAAAACGGGACTATCGGGGACAGCTGGGTAATAAGGGACACTTCTCTGGGAAATGTTTTCATACCTGTCAAGTGAGACGTTTTCGCCGTACTTCAACACCGTAAAAAGCGGCTATAAGGAACGGCGGAGCAACAAGGCACACCTCTCTGGGATCTCTGTCTGTTCCGCAACCGCTGCACAGCTCAACGTGTTAAACCATTGTCCTAATGACTTCTCATTGTAGTGAGAACAGCTCAAGCTGAGCGATCAGCCCGCCCAGACAATTAAACTAATGAGTGACTCCACACTTCTCATGGTAGTGCGAATAGCTGACGCTGAGCGATCTGCCAGCACCAGCTGTGGCTGATCACACACACGAGTGCTCCGCAAAACACTCAATTTTTTTTCCAGTATATTTTTCCTTTTGGGCGTACAGAAATGGCAATACGCCCGTTTTTGCTAAAATTGCATTTTCCCCGTATTTTCCTTAAAATATTTGACAATAACAACACGAACTACATTTAAAACATTTCCCAGAAAAGTGTCCACCACCACTCCGCCCACCAAAATACGGCGAAAACGTCTCCCTTGACAGGTATGCGCCTCCATTTTCATATTGATCTGGTCAATTTCTTGACAGCAGCGGCTCTCCTTCACTGTAATAATAATGGCTTCCGAAAAATCAATATTTATGGGGCGCCCTCGACAGACCCCCTTCGGCTTCGCAATTCTGGAGGCGATTAATGTCCGGTTCAATGACATTTTCCACTGGTTCTGCTCTCTGGTCATCATTGGAACTGTTGTCATCAGACAAAGCATCTGATTCCTTCTCGGACGGCTCGAACCGGTAAGGTTCTATGCCTCTGTCACTGTCTGAACCACTGACAAAAAAAAAAGACAAAAAAAAAAGACAAAACTAAACTAATTTGTTCACAATCGCTGTCACTTTCCGTCATGATTGTCCAATGTTGATAAGTGTGAATGTGGATAGGCAGGGCAGCCAGGGTACAACTGGTGATGTCAAAAACATGGGCGTGGTCTGGACTGGCTGTCACAAGCCAGCAAGCAAGGTGGGGCCTTCACCCGGTGTATTTTGTGCAATTATGTAAATACAGGTGGGTGATATGGTCTCCGGTATGAATATTTGGTTTAAGCTATGTGTATTTTATCTAAATTTGTTGTCATTTAGAAAAAAAAATTACGTGACATTTGGCCTTTAAAGTTAGCATGTCTGGGTTTGAATCCTCTTCTGCTCCTCTGCCATATGGGGTCCCACAGGGGTCAGTTCTAGGGCCCATGCTTTTTTCTCTATACATACTTCCATTGGGTTCCATTTTTAAAAAGCATGGTATCTCTTTCCACCTGTATGCTGATGACTGTCAGATTTATGTCCCTCTAAAACAAAAGGCTGCCTCATCAGCAAACTCACTCCTGGCATGCACTGAAGACATAAAGTCTTGGATGGCCCTAAACTTCCCAAATTTTAATGATTAGAAGATCGAAGTGATGGTGTTTGGACCTAGTCGCCCCGTGAGTCCCCTCCTGTATATTTGGGCCCCCTTACTCCTTATGTTAAATCAACAGCTAGGAACCTTGGTTTTATCATGGACAATGATTTTAAATTAGACACACAGATTCGTTCTGTGGTAAAATCTAGCTTCTTTCATCTAAGGCGTTTAGCAAAAGTAAAACCCATTCTCTCTAGACCACACCTGGAAACAGTAATCCATGCTTTTATTTCATCTCGGCTGGATTACTGTAACGCACTTTATGCCGGTGTCAGCCAGTCATCTCTTTCCTATCTGCAGCTGGTTCAAAACGCCGCTGCTCGTCTTTTAACAGGTACACGTGGAAGAGATCACATCACACCCATCTTAGCTTCACTCCACTGGCTGCCCGTGTATTTTAGAGTTCATTTTAAAATTCTTTTATTTGTTTTTAAATCCTTGAACGGTCTTGCTCCGCCTTACCTCTGTGAGCTTCTGCATCCCTACGCTCCCACCTGGTCCCTTAGGTCAGCTGAACAGCTGCTTTTGGAGGTACCAAAGGGGAGGCGCAAGCTCAGAGGGGACAGAGCCTTTTCGATCATGGCCCCAGATTGTGGAATGATCTACCCCTGGACATCAGACAAGCACCTTCATTGTCCATTTTTAAAACATGTCTTAAAACACACTTTTACTCTCTGGCCTTCGACCCAGTATGAGACATTGATTTTATTGAATGAAATGGATTTTTATTTTATTTATGAATTTTTTATTTTTTTTTTTACTGTGGTTCTTGTGTTAGCGCCCTTTGTGTTAGTGCCCTGCTTTTATGTTCTCTTGCTGTACAGCACTTTGTGTAGCGAGTGTTGCTTTTAAAGTGCTTTATAAATAAAGTTGACTGATTGATTGAAGAATAACCATAAAAAACCATAGTTTCTCTGCTGAGCTCAGGGAGCAGTATTGTGTGGTTTCAGAAGCTCACAAGGACGAATAATCCCCCACTGTCATTGAAATGAGTGGATATAAAGAATAATCCCTCCAATGACCTCCACATGTTACTTCACAGGCAGAGGCTAATTTTAACAGATCACCAAATGAGACCTCGTGAGACCTAAAAGTTTTTGTATTGGTAGTTACTTCAGAAACCCCAATTCATGCAGCAAAAGCACTGAAAAAATGTAATTTTCATTTGTCCCCTTTAAACTTGTTCTAGTGACATGATGTCAGTGTTCTGACAAATATTACCTTACCATACCAAACTGCATATATACATGGCATGAGGGGTATATAAAACTGCTCACAAATTCAGTTGTTAGTGGAAACACAATGTGCTACTGACCTATGATTCCCGGCCTCTCTCTGGTCCCTATGGAGGAGGTGGAGCTGAATGAACTCTCCAGCTGTGTGGCATCCTCTGCTGATACACACAGGAGCTGCACATATCTCTCAGGAACGTACCCCACCTGACCACATGAATTACACACCTGCACATAGACAAGACAGCGTGTACTGTCAGCTGGGGTTGTCACAGCCACCACTATTCTATTACTAGTTAACCACCATTGTGTGTGGTTAGTGTTATAATAAATAAATAGTGAATAGTAGTTAATTAGCTATTACACAAAGTGCTTGCATGCACATATCTCTTAGATCCACACACATACCCACACACACACAGACATGAGTCAAATGCTCTCCCAACCATTCACACATAAACACCAGTTGCTTACACACATAATACACATGCACACACACACACACACACACACACACATGCACACACATGTAAGTTTCACAGGAAAAGTCTGTTGTTGTTTCCATATATGGGCATGTGTAGGGCTAGAGAAAACATGGATGCTGAGAGGAAGTCATAAAGCCATCAAGGCAGGAACCATCTGGATGCCAAGTGGACAGTTTGAAACAACTGACATGTATTGTTGGATACCCACGAGTACAGCTCCTGACCAGATTCAGTGATGATACAGAGTGAAGTATGTGGCAGTAATGCACCTGTAAGCTGGTTGCCAACTGCCAATCAAATCTAAAAGAAGAAGAAGAAGAAACCACCCACCAATCTCAGAAGCTATATGTAGGAGAGAATTTCTTTGTTCGGGGTCTCTCCTCAGGAAACAGAGCTGGGGGAGATCCTGCGTGGTTCAATAAAAGTTAACTGAGAAATAGTTTTTTCTTCTGTGATTATTGGTTGGTTAAATGAAAAGATTCTGCTAAGTGTCCAGAAAATTAATTTTTACAAGAATGGTGGAGGATACGGGCATTTAGCCAACTATTTTGACGACGGATATCATCAAGAGACAATGCATTTGTCTGGGTGCTGCAGACAATCAAGGGGCTCCCACTGATCAGAAGGTGAGCAGAACCTCTTCTAAAATCTCTGTAGGATTGTCTGCGACATTCAGTCGAAGTAAGTCTTTGGTCCTGTTTTTTAAATTCTGTTGGAAAACTAAATATAAAGATAATGTTATGTATTGTGGCTATTTTCTATGATTGTAAGAACATGCAGGAAGTCAAAAGCACGCATGCATTTATATGTTAGGGACAGATCAAAGAGCCGCTTTTATAAATAAGAAAAATATGTAATGCGAGAACTTTTTTACATCAATAGTGAGCATAAATAAGGTACTCTAATAAATTATAAGACTTTCAAACTTAATGAGTGAGTAATGTAGAAATAATTACAAGACTCTCAAATTTAATCCCTGAGTGAGTAAAAGAATTAATTCTAATACAAGACCTTAAACAGCATCACTAACTGACGTACTGCATTGCAACATGGTACTCCAGTTGCAGTATGTCAGAAAAAAAAGCCCTGCAGAGGATAGTCAAGGGAGCTGAGAGGGTAATTGGAGTTTCCCTCCCCTCTGTCCAAGAACTTTTTCAGAGCCGTTGTAGGATCAGGGCACTGAACATTGTCAAGGACCACTCTCACCCTCTGCATAAACACTTTGAACTGCTGCCTTCTGGCAAACGATTCCGGAGCATCAGAGGCAGAACCACCAGACTGATTAACAGCTTCCTTCCACAAGCTGTTAGGATACTGAACAGTTGAGCCGGAATCTTTCATACATGCTACTGCACCTTATGGACATTATGTATATTTATGTATATTATAGTTCTAGTTAGTTTCAAGTAGCCACTTTGACTCACTCAGCCACTTTAATTGGTATTTTATACATAGGTAGTTATTATCACTTTAAACTGCAACTGTAATAAGTTAATATTATTGTAATAACTAAATGTGTCTCAGGGATGTGTGAATGGCTGTGTTAGGGTGGGGGGTGAGTGAGTGTGTTTTAAATTATGTTCTTTTTACATATATGGATGCCTCATCATCATCATCATCATCATCATAGCAGTCTGTCGGGGGCGACAATGACTGTTTCATTTAGGTCTGATCAGATTACTCCACGCAGCTCTGTCCTTCACCTTCAGCTGCCAGGAACTCCTGACCTCGTTAGAGAAACGTAATTTCATTTTGCCTGCACTACAGTTGTATGTACAGCAACATGACAATAAAGGTTGATTTGTTTTGACAACTCTGTCAATCCTAGCATTCCCTTAGAGCTTTCTAGTCAGGACTTTATGAACTTTTTCTATAATAAAATTTCATCTATCAGAGATGAAATCAGTCATATTCTTCCCACTGTTAACTTAAATACAGTAACTACTACAACTCCTTCAATTGATATCTGTTTGGATGAATTTACTCCAATTGACCTTTTAGAGTTAGATAAAGTAATTTCCTCATCCAAGCCTTCAACTTGTCTTTTAGACCCTATTCCTACCAGGTTATTTAAAGAAGTCTTTCCATTTATTGGTAGCTCTAATCTTCAAATAATCAATTCTTCATTAACTTTAGGCCATGTACTGCAGGCTGTTAAAACTGCTGTAATTAAACCCTTACTCAAAAAGCCAATGCTCAATCCAGGAGTTTTAGCTAACTATAGACCAATCTCTAATCTTCCTTTCTTTTCAAAAATCTTAGAAAGAGTTGTTGCCACGCAATTATTTGACCACTTGCAGGGAAATGGTTTATTTGAAGAGTTTCAATCTGGGTTTAGAATCCATCATAGTACTGAAACAGCCTTAGTGAAGGTCACTAATGACCTCCTTATCACATCTGATAATGGACTTGTTTCTGTACTTGTCCTTTTAGACCTTAGTGCAGCTTTTGATACTATTGATCATAATATTCTACTTGATAGATTAGAATACTATGTTGGACTGAATGGAACTTTGTTGCAGTGGTTTAGATCTTATTTATCTGATAGGTTCCAGTTTGGTCATGTCAATAATGAGTTTTCTTCCAATTCAAAGCTTAGTCATGGAGTTCCACAGGGATCTGTGCTAGGCCCTACTCTTTTTAGTTTATTTATGCTTCCGTTAGGCAACATCATTAGAAAGCACTGTATACATTTTCACTGTTATGCAGATGACACACAATTATACCTGTCAATGAAGCCAGATGATAGTAATCAATTAGCCAAGTTAGAAGCCTGTCTTAAGAAAATCAAAGCTTGGATGACTTGTAATTTCCTGCTATTAAATTCAGATAAGACTGAAGTCATTCTAGTTGGTCCAAAAAACCTTAAGAAATACCTTTCCAAATCAAACTCTTAGTTTGGATGTGGTTACTCTTTCTCTGAATAGTTCTGTGAGGAATCTTGGAGTTATTTTTGATCAAGATCTGTTTTTCAATTCACATATTAAATTTGTTTCTAAGACTGCCTTCTATAATTTGCGTAATATTGCCAAGATTAGGAGCATCTTGTCTTAGAGTAATGCTGAGAAACTGATCCACGCTTTTGTTAGTTCTACATTAGACTATTGTAACTCTTTATTATCAGGTTGTCCTAAAACATCTTTAAAAAGTCTTCAGTTGATCCAAAATGCTGCAGCAAGAGTTTTAACAGGTACTAGAAAGAGAGATCATATCTCTTCAGTTCTGGCCTCCCTTCATTGGCTTCCCTTAGAGTTTAGAATTAAGTTTAAAATCCTTCTTCTCACTTACAAAGCTCTGAACAATCAGGCCCCTTTTTATTTAAAAGATCTGATATTACCCTATTATCCTATCAGAGCACTATGCTCTCAAAATGCTGGATTACTTGTAATACCTAGAATCTCCATAAGTACAATGGGAGGCAGAGCGTTCAGTTATCAAGCTCCTTTCCTGTGGAACCAGCTGCCAATCTGGATTTGGGAGTCAGACTCGATCTCTGTTTTTAGGAATAGGGTTAAAACCTTCCTTTTTGATATAGCCTACAATTAGGGAGGGATCATGTGTCTCTGAACCCTCCCTTAGTTATGCTGTTAATAGGTTTAGACAGCCAGGGGACCTCCAAAAATGCACTGGGCTTCACTCCTTTCTTCACTCTCAATGAAATATTTTTTTGCTGGTCATTAACATCTGTTTGTTCTCTCCCAAAGACTGAATACCCATCGTGCTGTTTGCTCTCTACATGTCTGTTCTTTTCGTCTTCTCTATCCCCTCACCCCCCAGCCAGTTGCAGTAGATGACTGCCCCTCCCTGAGCCTGGTTCTGCTGGAGGTTTCTTCCTGTTAAAAGGGAGTTTTTCCTCTCCACCGTCACCAAGCGCTTGCTCACAGGGGATCGCCCGATTGCTGGGGTCTTTCTGCAATTGGGGTTTCCCCTACAGTTGAAAGTGCTATGAGATGACTATTGTTGTGAAATAGTGCTATATAAATAAAGTTGAATTGAATTGAATTAAGTGAGTAAAAGTGTTAATGATTGTAATAATTTATAGTACAGCGTGAGCTCTTATAATACATCACTAGTGAGCAACTGTCCATAATAATAAAGATAGCTTGTTAAAATCAGTATAAGACTGAACTTTATGATACAATACCACTTGTACTGATGATTGGACGTGGCTCAATGAAAGTATTCCTCTCTATAAAGTTAAGCTAAGAGAAAAGAGTATATGCAAATACAGCAGCAGGGAACAGACACACTCAAATACACAATTACCTCTGTATGTATTGTCCATATCGTGCAAGCTGACTCTGTGAATTTTGAGGGGATAAATGTGTGGTTTAAGAAATAACAGCGGGGCTTTAAATATCTACTAATCTTTTTCCCATAGTACGTATATTTAGGCAATTTAACTAAAAACAGCACACTTCTAGGGGTGGGGTGGGGGGGTAATTCACCCCCCACTCGCCTGAGTGAGCTGAGAGTTTGGATTTAAAACATGATAAAGTTACTGAGAGCAGATTATTTGGGGTAACAGCATTAAAATGGAGCACTAAGTTAAAGTTGTCAGATTATTCTTGCATGTTTACAGCTAAATTTAAGGAGATGGTACTCCAGTTTCCTTGAAAAAAAAAAACAAGGTGTAGTTTATGAACAATAGGCTTTGCAGCCACGTTGCGTGTTCACATTTGCACATGACTGAAGCGGCCATGTGGCATTCAGTGCGCATGTGCGGGTAAACGTCATCTTGAAACGCCTTCAAGCAGCGTCACTGTGTCTCCCCCTCCTTGAGTGCAGAAGGAACTGCCTCCAGCTTGTGGTCAACTATAAGAAATGCATTCTTTCATAAATGTACCTCCAAATTGAGCTTCAAATTTTTCTAATAATTTTTGGGACCTTAGTGTCTCTCTGGATGAAAGAAAAGCTTTAAGACCATGTGCACAGCAAACAAAGACCTCCCGCGTCAGCTCTATCGCAGGTTTTGATGAAGTGAGGCAGAGGCTACCCAATCAGCTGGAAAGTGAAGAGGTTCAACTTTAATCTGGGCAGAGGAGAGAATAAGTAGAATTATTCCTAATTATAAAAGGGAATGTGTTGTTGTGAAAATTGTAGGTGGAGTATATATAAAAATCAGGTAATTTAAAACACTACTGAAGAAAAAAGGAAAAAATAAGAAAAAATAAATGTTGTGGAAATGTGCATGTATGGTGAAGTGAAGTTAGTATGCTGAGAGTGGACAGAAATGGAAGAGGGAGTTTGGTTTTAGAGGAAAATTGAAGGCTGATGAAATGTGAAAGTTTTCTGCAGGATATAAGGGAAAAGTATGGACTGAAATACAGGAGTGTTTTGGAAGGAGGAAAGAAAAAACATAAGAATGAGAGACTGACGCTGCAACGGTGAGATGAAAAAATAATAAACATGATAAAAAAATTTTTTTTAAAAAAGACGCTGTTTAATGGTTTGCCTGTTTCTCTATTAATCTGAGATGGTGGTGGTTGTGGTTCTGGGCCGGATCCGCCTCCCTGCTCCAGTGGCCGTGTGGGTGCCTCTTCAGATCCACTTGAATTGGCTGTGTCCACCCCCCTCCACGTCATCGCCCAGCGACCCCCTTCCTCCCTCCGTGACTACAGTAAAAGAATTTAAAACAAACATTGAGACACGGGATAAAGATGATCAAACCGACCACATAAGTAAAATACTTTATGTTGTTGTTTTCTGATAGCGTCTCAAATACTGGATCTCATTCAAGAACGTTTTAATGTTAGTCTGTGTAAATCATGCGCATTTTGCCAGGAAGCTGTGTTAGTACTAACAAGCCACTCCAGATTCAACAAACTGCTCATATGTTCTCCAAGCGTGCGTAAACAGCATTCATGAATCATCTGTAGTCAGCACGTGTTCACGAGAATTGAAAATTGCATAAGTGATGCTTTAAAATACTACTGACCAGCAGTTTCATTCACTAAAAGTCTAAGAGAGAGAAAGAGAAGAGAAGAAAAAAAACAGCTAATCACATTAGTGGTGGCAGAAGGGTTTTCTGACATGAAGACACAGCATAAGCCTGACTGTAAGTTGTAAAACCATTTTTACTGTCTTGGTACGGCATTATTTTAAATAACTATGTCATAAAATACACCTGAAATTGGATTTCAGATGGGCACCGTGATCTGCTTTCAAAACTGTGCATATCCATATTGCACTGAGCTGAGACTCCCCTTGCAGACCATTATGACACATTTCAACAATTTGGGTTTAGAATGTGTGTGTAAAAAGCAATAAAAAATTACTCTAGCTAAAATTCACAGTATAGTGTAGAAATAAAGATTACTTTTTCCCTTATTTATCCAACTCTGCACCCTAACCCAGAAGCAAGGTGCACACTTCATGTCAAAGCAATAAAAATCAGAATTATATCCATCTCATCCTATGTGAGTTGATCAATTAGCAGGACAAGACATTTCTCATGGCACTGTCCTACAGAATAATGGAGCAGTGTGCTCTTATGTTACTGGGAAAATGTTTAGAATCTTTTTTGCATCTGATATGATTTGGACGTAGATGAAATGAAAATGTTTAAATTATCCTTAATTATTTTTGATAACCTAAATCAAAGTATGAAATCTAGTTTATAGGGATTAAACTCTTAGACTTGATTCAGAGAAAGAAAATATAGTTATTTAGTGAAAACTAAGCTTAGAATAACAGTAAACTATTTACACAAACCTCAGCTGGTCTGGATCACTTGTAAACATTGTTTGACATTGTATTCAATTTCAAGATATTAACAGATTTGTGTACTGTGTCTGGAAATTGAGAATCTAGGTATGAAAGGTAAATAAAATTTAAAGAAAAACCTGCACTTATTTATGAAATGGCTGACACAGGGGAGCATAAGGCTCCCCATTGAATTCTGTCTTTTATTAAGGAAACCAGAAGGAGGAGGAAAGGAACAGCAGTAGAGGAGGAGGAGGGGCCGAGGAGGGAATGCACCCCCACAGTGGAAATGAGTGATGGCAAGACGGGCAGCTGGGAGGGTAGGCGCCCATTGCAACAGAAATGGACTGCATGATTATGTAGCATCATTGTCTCCTCAAACCAAGACAGAAGATCACTTCTCTCCATTTTACAGGAATTTCACTTTATTCCTTATACAGGAATACCACTTTTCTGCATTTACAGGGATATCACTGGCTTTCATGTCGACTCATCCAGGCCTCTTCCAGGCCTGACCAAAGATGTTTGCTTTCCCAGGACCCCAATGTAAACAGTTGCCTCTTGCAGAGATTGTAAGGATCAGAATTTGCTTTTAAAGGCTCAAAGGAACATAAAACTCAGGAGACCAGACCTCCAACGTGAACACTGCATTTGATAACGTACCTTTACAGGAAACCAGTGCTATTAAAAGGATCATAAATGGCTTAATCAGACAGATTTATAGCCCCCGATGCTGTCCAGGCTTTCTCCCAGATACCATGGACCTAAAAGAAATCATCCACAGCTCAACAGTACCTCCTAGCGGATACCTATGGAATGTGTTTTCAGTATGTAGGATGACTTTTAATTTGTTCTAAACATTAAGTTTCTTTCAGCTTATCCTCTGGATCCTAAGGACACTGAAAATCATCCCTCTTTTATCACCAACCATGGTTGCTGTATTACATTAAGCTTTGATCTAAATATGAATGCATGTATTATAATTATGTATAAGAAATGTTATATTCATGAGTGTTATTCAAACAAATGTAATATTGGAGTAATGGTATAAATGCATGATCACCAAATATTAGCCAAGTCATTTAATTTAGTTAGATTTTATATTGAGCACCTAATTTCATAAGAACTGACTGAGTGTTGATTTTCCCTCTGCAATTTCATGGGATGGTGTCTTCGTTTGATTGGCTGCTCTCAAACAAAGAAATGTTCTCACATTGGATGGCAGCCATTTCAAACTGCTTTTGAAAAAGTCGATTGGTCAGTCTTGTGATCGACATCATCATTTTACGACCCGGCGAGGTAACTTTAAAAGAGAAGTTAGATTTGAGATTAGTTTTAGCAAAGAGTAAAATAACAAAGTAACAAGAACAGCAAGATAGAGAACGGTGACAGAATTAAGAATTAGAAACACAGAAAGAAGAAAGAAAGAGATTTCAAGAAAGATTAGGAACTAAATTAAGATTAAAGAAGCAGAATAGTAATCTAGATCTCAAAAGAAGATTTTATTCCACCGTTTCAAGGTCCTGTGAAGTTTTATTCTATCTAAACTGCTCTTTGTGAAATTTGTCAAGTCTTTCGTTATTTTCTGGTTACTGAGGAGAAACCATTTTTTTCTTTAGAGCTCGTTCTTTTAGAGAATCAAATTCTCAAACTTTTTCCTTCACCTCAGAAGCCATTCTTATCCTAGTAAATGTTTTTCTCATTTTTTTTTATGACTTTTCACGCCGTCACGCCTGACTGAGAAGTGAGTTCCTTCAGTTTTTGGGTCGATCCCGCTACATGAGACCTCAAATTCGGACACTTTTCCAAGGACTGGTCACGCCGCTCTGTGACAGACCATCCCCTGCTGCCATTGTCTGGAGAGCCCCCAGCTGAGTTTACACTTCCACGGCTGTGAGGAGGCATCGCAGCAGCCGCTTCCTCCGACGTACTAACTCCCAACTCGGCCGGTATCGACCCGCTGAAACGTGGACCTGCAGCTGTCTAGTAAGTGAAGCTCCTACTTCTCCTATCTGCTGGGTTAAAACGTGATGTCCTAACAATTAAATTACAATTGAATATGGCCCGTATTTCAGGGCTCAATTAGTCTCTCAGCCGCAGGCTAAAGCTATAAACTGAAGGAAAACTCTTAGTCATTTTTAAGTAACTGCCCTTAAATTTTTGTAGATTAATTCAGAAGTCATTTTTAGATAATTAGCTTATGAATTTTCCCCATAAAATTGCGTTGTTTTGTTAAAACATTTCAGCCTCAGCTACCGTTGAAACATAAGTCTGGTTCCTCCTTGGTTCTACAGAGGTGTAACGCTGGATTTTATGTTCAGGAATCCAATATCAGTTGATGTGATATAGTACGCTGTTATCATTTGAATCTGTTTACCAATCATTTGAACGCCATACCATGTAACCTGAATGAGTTTAATAAAAGGGTGAATGAGAGAAGTTGAAGCGTTTTTCTTTCGCATATACACGTTTCTTAATCACGACAGGAAAAGAACTCACTGAAATTTTGAGACTGATTTATTAAGTAATTGAAGGTACAAAATTAATTAAAATCAAAGTTAATATTATTGTCCATTAGGACTGGTGCCCCTTTTACGAGTGCTTTTATTTAATTTAGCGGGTGTAGAAGTGATGGTTTAACTCCGCCCCCTTTCACACCCACTATTAAATAAAATAAATAATTCCTGTACCTTATGACAAATATTTTATTTAGGCAATTCATGCTACAATTAAGACTAAAACAGATAAGTGGACTCACTCCTACACATATACAGAAAATTATTAGAAAATAGCAGACATCTTCCATTTACCTGACTTCGATCTAATGTTAATAACATAGTGTTTACCAGAAGTAATGTTGTAAATTCAAGGTACTCCGATTAAAACTGTGTGATGCAGGTGCATGTAGGTCAGTAATTTCAAGTAATGACAATCAGGGTTTTTCAAAGTCAGAAGGGAAAGTAATAGTTAAAATCTGCAAGTGAAAAACTAACAGTAGAATGCCTATCAAAATCTATAAAAGTAAAGTATCCTATTATCCGTAACATTATTGAAGGGTGGTTCATTTTGTCACATGCTGAGGAAGTAAGCACAGTTCATGAGTCTTCCAAACTGAAATACTGTTACTCACTTGACCTGGTCTCGGCCGAACCATGTTAAGTGATATTGCAGTATTTTACAGATAGTTCCTACTGATTGGCAATCTCCAAACATTTTTTGCAAATCCATCCTCCAGATTGGTCATAAAAAAACTTGTGCTGGTCACCAAGGGGATATGTGGGAGCATCCATTGTCTTATCTGATGAGGATAAAAGACATTTTAACCAGTGGGGGGTTCCACATATCTCACTGGTTAGACCCAAATACATGGATTGGAAAAATGTTGGACATTTTGTCACCTCTGCTGAGGAATATAGCCATCCATGGAAAGCGAACATCTGACCTTAAGATAGAATATTCTTCTAAATTAGAAACATGCATTGTCACATAACTGGGTAACCACAGCACAAAAGGCTGTGCACAAGTGACACCCAGAAATCTCTTACATGACCAATCTTAACATTAACAGAAGAGAGGATGACAAAATTTGAAGGAAATTCCAAATTCATTATAGTAAAAAGATAAAACAGATGTTGGTCTAATAAAAGGGGGCAAAGTATGACACTATAGACCATATGTCTAGAAGCCCAAAAGGGTGTTAAACAGGCTGTAAAACTAAAAGCAGCAGATGTCATAGTGTCATGCTCAGCCTCCTCATTCCTGTGGGAAACATCCTGATGATGCAGGACCTGCAGGAATTAACAAAGCTATAATACTTTCTGTGCTAATTGTGTACCAGGATCACACACATCGTTTAATGAACTAAAACGCCAAATGCAATTTTTCACAGTGGCAGTCATTAGCAATATACCAGTATACCCAGATCATCAATTCTGGTTTGCATTCATATCTGAAAACAAAAAGTACACACTCACCATACTACCACAGGGTTACTGAGAGTCTCCTACAATTTTTTCTCAGGCAATGTCAGCAAGTCTGGCACATTTTGTACCGCTTAATAGGAGTCAATTGCTCCTATGATATATTGCTGGTATCTCCTGATGAAGCAATATGCAAATGAAATATATCTCCATAAGCTGGAGTCTATATGTGATTAAATAAAAGTGCTGTGTTTAATAAAGGTTCCCAAATTTATACCTGACCAAAGGATAAACCCATCCTCCTACAAAAATTATTTCACTATGTTGCCACTTGAACACAAAGACTTTGTCATGTGTTCAAGGGAGGGATGGTGTTATTAGTTATTAGTTATCACAGCTTATGAAAAGCCTATGGGTTTGAAAATTTTGCTATAAAATTTTGCCAATAATGTATAATTTGTGCACAAAATAATGCTCAGGACGATATCAAGACCGGAGAAGGGTAGTTTTCCATCATCAAAATAACCATTTCAGAACATTTGCATGGACTTCATTAAGCTAACCAAATGTGAAGGGAAGATATATTGTTTAGTTACAGTGGATATGGTTACAGATTATTTCACATTTAGGGAAAATATTGAATAGTGCTTACAAAAGAAGGTTTATTGCCATTTGAAGTTTAAATGAAAAGCTTTAATTCGTACCCCCTCTTAAGCCATTCAACTCAGAAGATGAAGAGATTTGTTTAGCATTATATGTTAAAAATGTTGGCTCAAAAGATTCTGTTCATGTTATTCTTTCTAGGAAGGAACACACAGGAGGACTCAACACCATAAAACCCGGAGACCGAAGACTGTTGAAAAGAAGAGGCCATATAAGGTAGTATTTGTGGTCTATATTAATCATATATTCCATAACCTACATATGTTGAAGCATGTGAGAATGTTTGGTGATTACATATGTAAGGCGACTTCACACCTCAGAACAGGACAAAGACTCTCAACCGCCAGTGAAGAACAAAGACCTTCCCAGAC
Source organism: Pholidichthys leucotaenia (assembly GCA_020510985.1). Lineage (NCBI taxonomy): Eukaryota > Metazoa > Chordata > Actinopteri > Cichliformes > Pholidichthyidae > Pholidichthys > Pholidichthys leucotaenia. The sequence continues at coordinate 324,113,306 of CM035840.1, read as the reverse complement.
ACTGCGGTGGAGACCGGAGGAGCTGCCCTGACCCCCCAGGGCCATGAAGAGGAGTACGAAGACAATGGGGGGATTAAGATAATGAGGGATGTCAGCTTTTGATATGCATGTCTTTTGTTATGTGCAAGTATAAGTTCATAGAGCCGAAAGTGTTCAGTCTCTTTTTCCTTCTTCTGCTGCTGCACTAGGATGAGACTTGTTAGAGGAGCTGATAATAAACTTTGGTTTATGAATCACATCGCCTCGTTCTACCAAGCTCTTCTACACTGGTGACCCTTACGCGAGAATGGACCAGAGGCGTTCCCCCGCTATCGACTCATCTGTGGCGACCCAGGCAGACGCCGGCGCCCATGCAGACAGGGGAACAGATGGACGACGTTCCCCCACGGCAGAAGTGATAGAGAGGGCTCAACCGAGCACCAGCGCCGCAGAGAGAGCCGAAGCAAGGCACTCTCACCCTGCGGACACATCAGTGACGGTCTACAAAAACGCCGTCACCGTCAACCTGCCGGACTTCTGGCAGGAAGACCCCGCCTCGTGGTTTCAGCAAGCTGAAGCCCAGTTTGCACTTGCGGGCATCACGGCTGACGATACAAAGTTCTATCACGTTGTCGCCAAACTCAACGCCGCCACTTCAAGATGTGCACGGAGCATAATCCAGCGGCCGCCGGCCCAGGACAAATATGAAGAACTGAAAGCGACCATCGTGGCAAATTACGTCCCCTCAGCCGAGGAGAGAGCCGAGAGGATCCTGGCGGTCTACGACCACAGAGGATGCAGACCCAAGGCCCTCATGGAGGACTTGCTGCAACTTAAAGAAGAGGACAATGACAACTTCCTCTTCCATTTCATATTCCTCAGTACGCTGCCGCCACACATGAGAGGGACGCTGGCCAACATGCGATGCAGCACCCAGCAAGACTTCCGCACGCTAGCTCACGAAGCTCAACGGCTCGTCAACGCCTGCAGGGAGCAGACACCCACAGCAGCATCCGCAGACCTCAACGCTGATGTCCGGAGCCACGAGGAGCCACAAACCACCGAACAGAATCAGCCCGCGGTGACAGCGACACGGCCAGGATGCAACAGACGGAGCGACGTTTGTTATTACCACCACCGCTTTGCCGAGAAGGCTTACAAATGCGTTCCCCCCTGTAAATTCACAATTTCCGGAAAACGCCGAAGCCGAGAGCCGTTAACAGCGGCGGTTCTCGGCGAAAAAAGCAAGCTTTTATATGTGACAGACGGACACACCGGCAAGCGGTTCCTTATCGACACGGGAGCTCAACTAAGTTTTGTCATGCCCTCCCAAGCAGATCGGGCCATGGGCCCCCGGGGTAATGGAGCGGTGGCAGCCAACGGCTCCACCATCGACACTTTTGGTGAAAAGAGCCTGCACCTCTGCATCCACGGCCGCAACTACAGATGGACATTTGTTGTAGCGGCGGTGAGTTTTAACTTGTTGGGCGCAGATTTTTTGTGTGCACATGGGTTATTAGTTGATCTAGCGAACAGACGCTTGGTTAATGCACTGTCCTTTGCTTCTATTCCCTGCTCAGCCCGGCTTTCTCCACCACCCGTGCAGGCTAGCGTCACCACAGCAGGAGGTAAGTTTGATCAACTCCTCACCCAATTTCCAGCACTCACAATTCCCAAATTCTCAGCCACAGTGGCTAAACACGGGGTTGAACATTTTATTCCCACAACGGGCCCACCCGTATTTGCCAAAGCTCGGCGCTTAGACACGGCCAAGCTCGCCATAGCTCAGGACGAGTTTACCACCCTTGAAAAATTAGGCATTATTAGACGCTCGAAAAGCCCCTGGGCCTCACCACTTCACATGGTTCCGAAATCCGACGGTTCTTGGAGACCGTGCGGCGATTACCCCAGATTAAACAATGCGACAGCGCATGACCGCTACCCAATTTCTCACATTTAGGATTTTTCACTGCATCTGGCGGGTGCGCGCATTTTTTCAAAAATAGACCTGGTCCGCGGTTATCATCAAGTCCCAGTTCGAGCAGAGGACATTCCTAAAACAGCTGTAATAACCCCTTTCGGCCTTTTTGAATTTTGCGAATGCCTTTCGGCCTCAAAGGCGCGGCTCAAACCTTTCAGCGGATGATGGACGCAGTATTATGCAACCTCCCTTTTGTTTTCGTCTACCTCGATGATATGCTGGTAGCCAGCCCGTCTGAGGAAGAACACGAGCGGCATCTCACTATGGTTTTTCAGAGGCTAGAAGAGCACGGGTTAATAATCAATCCAGCCAAATGCAAATTCGGTGTGTCACAAATTGATTTTTTAGGACACAGAGTTTCTCCGAAGGGGGCAGTCCCACTTCCAGACAAAGTTCACGCGATAAAAAGTTTCCCACGGCCACAAACGGTCAAATCGCTGCAAGAATTTTTAGGAATGGTTAATTTTTACAACCGTTTCCTCCCCCACGCAGCTCAGCTCATGCAGCCCCTATATGACGCGCTCAGAAAACAAAAAGCTTCCAACGCGGTCGAATGGACCCCGGAGCGCGAACACGCCTTTGCGGAAGTAAAAAGCGCCCTAGCTAATGCCACATTGTTGGTTTACCCCGATCACTCGGCCCGCATTGCGCTAACCACAGACGCTTCAGACCTGGCCATAGGGGCAGTTGTAGAACAACATGTCAGCGGAATCTGGCAACCTTTGGCATTCTTCAGCAAATCGCTAAACCAAACCGAGCGTAAATACAGCACTTTTGACAGGGAGCTGCTAGCGCTTCATTTATCCATCCGCCACTTCCAGTTCTGGTTAGAAGGGCGGAGTTTCACGGCTTTTGTAGACCACAAACCGCTCACCTTTGCTATGGCTAAAATTTCCGAACCGTGGTCAGGCAGGCAACAAAGACAGCTGGCTGCAATTTCAGAGTTCACCACAGACATTCGGCATGTGGCAGGCAAACTTAACGTGGTAGCAGACTGCCTCTCTCGCGCTGTGGCGATGTCACAGCGCGAGAGAGACAGATTATACTACCTCAGCCGCGGAACTCTTCACCAACGCGGACACATACGTGGCCCCAATCCATGCAGGGATAGATTATGCAGCCATGGCAGAGGAACAAAGTAGTGACGCGGACGTGCGCGCACTCTTGTCTGGACCAACAGGGTTAAGGCTGGAGGAAAGGGGTTTACGCCACGGCGTGCCCCCCCTAATATGCGATATCTCAAACGGCCGTCCTCGCCCGTTAGTCCCAGCTACATGGCGCCGCCGTATTTTCGACTCAATTCACTCCCTCGCGCACCCAGGTGTGCGCGCCTCGGTTAAAATGGTCGCCGAAAAGTTTGTGTGGCCTGGCCTGCGCAAAAACGTAAAAGAATGGGCAAAAACTTGCATTTCTTGTCAGCGCGCCAAAATACACAAACACACAAAAGCCCCTCTGGAGCCTTTTCCAATCCCTGCTAGAAGGTTCGACCACGTTCATGTCGACCTCGTGGGACCACTACCTTCCTCCCAAGGTTTCACACACCTGTTAACAATGATAGACCGCACCACGCGCTGGCCAGAGGCAGTCCCTCTGGCATTAACCACAGCGGAGGAAGTCGCTCGCGTTTTTTTGACAAACTGGGTGGCACGTTTCGGCGTCCCATCAGACATCACGTCCGATAGGGGGCCTCAATTTGTCTCGGAGCTTTGGTCAGCCATGTCCAGCAGCTTAGGGGCGACAATTCACCGCACCACCGCTTATCACCCTCAGGCTAATGGGTTATGCGAGCGTTTTCACAGATCTTTAAAGGCCGCCCTCAGAGCCTCACTAACGGATAGAAATTGGGTAAATAAACTTCCCTGGGTTTTATTGGGGTTGCGTGCTGCGCCCAAAGAGGATCTAGACGCCTCTCCAGCAGAATTAGTTTTTGCACAACCTCTCAGGCTCCCAGGTGAATTTTTACCAGAGAACCCAGAGCCAGGGCATTTTCCAGCCCCGAGGTTTTTAGGCAGCAACGGACCGGACTCTCTCCCCGGACCGGCACATCACTCTTTTCCACGGGTTTTTGTCCCACAAGCTTTAAAGAACGCTGAATTTGTTTTTGTTAGGCATGAAGCTTTAAAACCAACTTTCCGCCCACCATACGATGGGCCATTCAGAGTGCTGGAACCTGGTGATAAACACTTTGTGCTTGATTTTGGGGATAGAAAAGAAACAGTCAGCATTGACAGACTTAAACCTGCCTTCTTGTTGAGAGACGAACCTGCACGGTTGGCGAGAGCACCTCGGCGGGGTAGACCCCCCAAGAGAAAAGACTCAGCCCCCCTGCAGGGAACAATTAATCACTCTCCTCCCCAAGCTGCAGATTCCTTACAGGAAGGTCCCAGCAGGACGCCCAAGCGGACCCACAGCAGATTCGGGAGAAGATTAAAACCCAGACGGCACAGAGACTGATGCAAACTACTCAACAGTTGTTCACTAATTGTGCTGTAACAGTTTAGGACTGACTTGTGATTTTACTATGCTGTTATGATTACCACTGAACTCTCTTAGGAGCATGGCTGCTGGAAAGTTTCTTCTGTGGCAAGAGGTGTAGCAGTTAGTATGTCATAGTAATTATCTTAAACTGTGAATTTTTCTATTGTCCTTTTCTTAGTTGTTTGGGGGGGGCTGTGGTCTGTATTAATCATATATTCCATAACCTACATATGTTGAAGCATGTGAGAATGTTTGGTGATTACATATGTAAGGCGACTTCACACCTCAGAACAGGACAAAGACTCTCAACCACCAGTGAAGAACAAAGACCTTCCCAGACACTGCGGTGGAGACCGGAGGAGCTGCCCTGACCCCCCAGGGCCATGAGGAGGAGTACGAAGACAATGGGGGGATTAAGATAATGAGGGATATCAGCTTTTGATATGCATGTCTTTTGTTATGTGCAAGTATAAGTTCATAGAGCCGAAAGTGTTCGGTCGCTTTTTCCTTCTTCTGCTGCTGCACTAGGATGAGACTTGTTAGAGGAGCTGATAATAAACTTTGGTTTATGAATCACATCGCCTCGTTCTTCCAAGCTCTTCTACAGTATTGTCAATTCCAACAGCTGTAAAAGCACAAGGCAGAGACACTTGGGTACAACTTACACACTGCAAATTATTATCAAAACAAACAAACCATAGGAGCTATGGGGGAAAGCCATAAAGTGTTGCTGTTGTGGAGGAAGTCTAGGGCTACAAAGGGAGTCAGGTATTTTAGCTGACCTGATTGTCTCAAACCTTGGTGAAGAAATTAACAGTCCACAGCAGGTAGAATACACTAAAAATAGCTAACGATGAAAGACCCCTCAGAGATTACTGATGTAGATTCCAGTTTTTTGAATGGCTCACATGTGTGTTCCTCATGCTTGTCCTTGTCGTAGTCTTCCTGATACAGTTGTTGTGCAGCTCAGAAGCTGTTTTAAAAGGTAACTGAAAAATCAATAAACGTTGATATTAAGGATAAAAGGACACCACCCACCATAACGTGCACTGAAGATAAAGCTTGTGTAGTCTAGTTTAACTATTGTCATATATATAACTGTGACTACTCCATGCACTATGAATCTGAGTCTGTGATGTATGAAAAGAGTCATAAGTACATGTGCACTTTAAAACACATATACATTATATAGTCACCCAACCATGGGGCATGTGCTGCGAACACGAGCTTCACATATAGACAGAAGGAATGCACAATTTGTAACCCCATTAGAATAACTAAAACTGTAGGGAGCTTGAAATGAAGAAGCGATGTGATTTTATAAATCAAGTTTTATTATCAGCTTCCAATCCCTAACATGTCTCATCTCGATGCAGAAGCAGAATGAGAGGTCGAGCGCAGTCAGACCTTCATACTTATACCCACACTCAACAAAAGACATTGCATATCAAAGCTGACATCCTGCATTAGCGTAATCCCTCTCCATTGTCCTCTCTCTCCTCCACCTGACCCTGGGTGGTCAGGAAGTTCGATCAGGTCTCCACCGCTGCGACTCCGTCTGCTCCTTGATCTTCGCCGGTGGTCGAGACCTCTTGTCCTGCTCTGAGACGTGAGGTCATTCTACATATGCAATCTCTAAACATTCCACTTATGTCTATACATATGTAGGTATGGATATATGAATAATATAAGCCACAGCCCCCCCCCAAACGTCTAAGAAAAGGACAATCAAATTAAGTTTACAGCTTAAGATAACATCCATAACATATTATACTGTTAAACATCTCGACAGGAAAAAGGAAAAATATCTTCAGCAGTCATGTTAACCTTCAAGTTATGCAGCATGATCCTGTTAAAAATTCAGTGGTAACAACAACAGTATAATTAATGTCACAAGTCAGCCTTAAAACTGCAACGGCACAATCCAACAACATAGTTAACCACTCTTTGACAATTTTACATCAGTCTATGTGTCGTCTGGGTTTTAATCTTCTCCCGAATCTGCTGTAGGCCCGCTTTGGCATCCTGGCGGGACCATCCTGTAAGGGATCTGCTGCTTGGGGAGGAGAGTGGTTATTTGTTCCCTGCAGGGGGGCTGAGTCTTTTCTCTTGGGGGGTCTACCCCGCCGAGGCGCTCTCGCCACTCGTGCAGGCTCATCACTCAACAAGAAAGCAGGTTTAAGTCTTTCAATGCTGACTGTTTCTTTTCTGTCCCCTAAATCAAGCACAAAATGCTAATCACCAGGTTCCAGCACTCTGTATGGTCCGTCGTATGGAGGGCGGAGGGTTGGTTTTAAAGCTTCGTGCCTAACAAAAACGAACTCGGCGTTTTTCAAAGCTTGGGGGACAAAAACCCGCGGAAAAGAGTGATGTACGGGTCCGGGGAGAGTGTCTGGTCCCAGGCTGCTTAGGGGCCTCAGGGCTGGTAGGTGCCCGGGCTCTGGATGTTCTGGTAAGAACTCACCTGGGAGCCTGAGAGGTTGTGCAAAAACTAATTCTGCCGGGGAGGCGTCTAGATCCTCCTTAGGTGCAGAACGCAACCCTAATAAAACCCAGGGAAGTTTATTCACCCAATCTATATCCGTTAGTGAGGCCCTGAGGGCGGCCTTTAAAGACCTATGAAAACACTCGCATAACCCATTAGCCTGAGGGTGATACGCGGTGGTGCGATGAATTGTAGCCCCTAAGCTGCTGGCCATCTGTTCGCCGCAGGAGTTGGTGAGCCGCTGCGCTTCTCGGGCCAGCGCGCAGAAGTCCTGCTGGGTGCTGCACCGCATGTTGGCCAGGGTCCCTCTCATGTGTGACGGCAGAGTGCTGAGGAAGATATGTTGGAAGAGGAAGTTGTCATTGTCTGCCTCCCTCAGCTGCAGCATGTCGTCCATGAGGGCCATCGGTCTGTGTCCTCTGTGGCCGTAAATCGCCAGAATCCTCCCTGCTCTTTCCTCGGCCGAGGGGACGAAGCTCTCGATGAGGGTCGCCTTCAGTTCTTTGTACTTGTCGTGGGCGGGCGGTTGTTGTATCACGCTCCGCGCGCATCTTGATGTGGTGGCATCGAGTCTGGCGGCGATGTGGTAGAATTTTGTTTCATCCGCCGTTATTCCCGCCAGTGCAAACTGAGCCTCAGCTTTCTGGAACCACGAGCTCGGGTCGTTTTGCCAGAACTCTGGGAGTTTGACGGTGACGGTGCTTATCTGGGCCGTCTCTGATGTGTCTGCCGGGCGAGAACGCCTTTCTTCTGTTCTCGCGGCGGGGCTGGGGACGGTGCTCGGTTGAGCCCTCTCTGACGATTCTGCTGTGGGGGAACGTCTTCAATCCGTTCCCCTGTCTGCGTTGGCGACGGCGTTTGCCTGGGTCGCCTCTGATGAGCTTGTAGCGGGAGAACGTCTTTGGTCCATCCTCACGTCTGGTAACCAATGTAGGGAGCTTGAAATGAAGAAGCGATGTGATTTTATAAATCAAGTTTTATTATCAGCTTCCAATCCCTAACATGTCTCATCTCGATGCAGAAGCAGAATGAGAGGTCGAGCGCAGTCAGACCTTCATACTTATACCCACACTCAACAAAAGACATTGCATATCAAAGCTGACATCCTGCATTAGCGTAATCCCTCTCCATTGTCCTCTCTCTCCTCCACCTGACCCTGGGTGGTCAGGAAGTTCGATCAGGTCGCCACTGCTGCGACTCCGTCTGCTCCTTGATCTTCGCCGGTGGTCGAGACCTCTTGTCCTGCTCTGAGATGTGAGGTCATTCTTCATATGCAATCTCTAAACATTCCACTTATGTCTATACATATATAGGTATGGATATATGAATAATATAAGCCACAAAACATCTCTAAAGTTGTCTGACACTGGACAATATTATGTTGGAGTAAATATACGTGGAAAAGACCCCCTTCTTGCTCAGTAGGACAAATGAAACAACCTTCTCCTGCTCCGAACTTAGGAACATTTCAAACAGTTCCTCCAAACCATCCTCTGCAGTTGCAGTCCCAGCGTCAATGGCGCCAGGGCAAAACAGCACCTTTGAACTAAATGGAGGATGGTGGCTCTGTGGGTATAGGATCTACTCACACCTGCCCTCTAACTGGGAGGTGTCTGTGTCCCTGTATGACTGACTGACCAAGCTGGATTAAGTCAGACAGTCAGGGCTTTGAAAGAGGGACCTGGAATACAAACCACTTGATGCAGTCTGAGCAACGAATATACCAGCTGAATTTAAACATTGGAGCGTTGGCCGAAAGGTCACACTCGCACTATTTCCTTGGACAGGGGTTGGAAAGAATATTCTTAGGACCAAGATACTGAGAATGAACCTGATGTCTTCACTGCCTAGCTACAATCCTTCTTTGGTCGGTGGACAGGAGTGATAAAAAACAATATATAAAATAAAAACATAATATTATCCCTTATGATTAGAATTGTCATCCTTATGTGTGTAAGATGTTGTTGCATTCCCTGTTGTAGAGGCCTTATTGGAAAAACAGTACATGCTGCTGGTGTACGCCAGTATCCCATATTAGCTTAGCAGGAAGAAAGCAACAAGGATTCAAGTGATGAGGACAGTCAGGTTTAAAATCATGTCTACCAGTGTCTCTGCAAGAAAAAATGTTGGTACTTACAATATGCCTATGATGACTAAAGCATGATGTAACAGTTGAAAATTGTGTAAATACATTTATTGGAAGTTTTTTTTAAGTTTTTATTTTTGATATTGAAATTTTAATACTGAATGTTTGTAAATGATGACTCATTTCTATGATTGTCAAAAGGTAATCAAAAGAGGTGAGAATTTTTCCTGTATAAATGCTCAAAGAATGAAGACTGAAAAGAAATTGCATTACAATGATTACTCATGAAAGTATATACTGCTTATAGGTTTTTTACCAGTCACACATGAGAATAACATCAGGTGTCTGATACCTATTTATTATAGTTATCGACTCCATAAAATGGAGTCAAAAGAGGAAAATTATTAAAATAAATAAGTAGTGAAGAGTAGTTAATTAGATATTACACAAAGTGCTTGCATGCACAGATCTCTTAGATCCACACACACATAGCCCCCCCACACACACACAGACGTGAGTCAAATGCTCTCCCAAACATTCACACATAAACACCAGTTGCTTACACACATAATACACAAGCATGCACACGCACACACACACACACACACACACACACACACACACACACACACACACACACGCACACACACACATAAGTTTCACAGGAAAAGTCTGTTCTTGTTTTCATATATGGGCATGTGTAGGGCTAGAGAAAACATGGACGCTGAGAGGAAGTCATAAAGCCATAAAGGCAGGAACCATCTGGATGCCAAGTGGACAGTTTGAAACAATGGACATGTATTGTTGGAAAGGAACCACCCACCAAACTCAGAAGCTATATGTAGGAGAGAATTTCTTTGTTCAGGGTATCTCCTCAGGAAACAGAGTTGGGGGAGATCCATGGCTATGTGACTTCCTGCGTGGTTCAATAAAAGTTAACTGAGAAATAGTTTTTTCTTCTGTGATCATTGGTTGGTTAAATGAAAAGATTCTGCTAAGTGTCCAGAAAATTAATTTTTACATTAGTTAAACAGCTGCAGGTAGGAGTAGGTGTAGGATTGTAACATATATATAATACTAGTATGGTGATGCCCTAGGCTAGGGAGAGGTGATGCCCCGCCTTTTGGGGGGGTGGCGTCACCTGGAGTATATAAGCCTGGAGTGGGTGACATATTGTATCTTCACTGGGACTCCTGTACTTGCAGTAGGGTCTCCCCGTGTGTACATAGTTCTTGATAATAAATATTATAAAACGTCACCTCGTCTCCTCATTTATTCGGACACAACATTTGGCGACGAGGACAAACGGAGATGGAGAAGGCTGCAACTACATTACGTCCTTTTTTGGAGGCTCCGGGTGAGCCGCTGGTCCCTTGGGCCAGGTGGTTTGCAGCCTTCCAGAATTATCTACTAGTGTGAGACCTCGGCGACCTGGACAAATTGAGAGCAAGGGCAATTCTGGTCCATAACCTGGGCATGGAGGGCCAGAAAATCCTCAGCATCTTGGGAGGAGGTGACAGCTTCGACAACGTCGTGAGGCTCATGGCCGGCTACTTTTGCGCCCCAGAAAACATCATAATGCAGCGCATCCAGTTCCGACAACGGTGCCAGTGACCCGGAGAATCAGTCCAGCAGTTTGTGGCAGACCTCCAACAGTTGGCAGGTGAGTGCAGGTTTGGGGCCCTAGAGGAGGAGATGGCCCGAGACCAGTTGGCCAAGCACGTGGCCTACTCCTCAGCGAGGGTTCGCCTGCTAACTCACGCTGGTGAGCTAACTTTGCTAGCAGCCATGGAGCTAGCGCAACAGCATGAGGCAGCGGAGCAGCTGACGAAACACCTCAGCTGCGACGACGCTCCGCAGAAGAGCGAGGCACATGGGAAGAACCTGGCCTGAAACCAGCAAAAGGGACTGTTAAGAAGAAGATTCCTATGGTGGTCCACACAGTCTCACCCGACACGGACGGTCGTATCATCTGTGACATTTTGTTGGATGGGACACTGATACCACTGTTGGTGGACACTGGGTCAGCGGTCTCCATCCTCAACTTGGCAACTGTAAGTCAGTGTTTTCCCCACTACAGAGTAAGTAACACTAACATTACCTGTTATGGTTATGGTAGCCACCCGCTGAATGTTGTGGGCTTGGTGTGGCTGTTGGTGAGGTACAAAGGGGCCTCCATGTGCATCAATGAGTTCATGGTGTCGCGGGACGGTAATAACCTAATGGGCTGTGATTTATTCTATGGGCTCGGTTTCACCATCACCTGCGGTAAAGTGGAGGAGTGGTCAGGTGGTGGCTTATGGGACCGGCCTTTCTATGTGGGAAGTGGCGATGAAGTGTGGGACTTTGGGTGGCCCGGGTGAAGAGGGACGCCGCCAGCACCTTAGTACACCAACTAGGCGGGGATCCCGTGCCAGTGTTTGTGGTCCCGCTGACTGTGGACTCAAACGGCACGGTTTGACCTCTGCGGTGGCAGAAAGGTCCGAAGAGCGTGAGCTACAGGGCTCGGGTGGCCAACGAGTTCCAGCTGCTGAGCCAACAGTGACTGGTGCCGCTCCAACGCAACATCATCTGGTATCTGGGGTACCACCAGATGGCACAAACCCTGGCTGTGCCGATACCAAAAGCAAGGGACATGGCTCAAGTCAACTTGGCGAACAACTGAGGAGTCATAAGGGTGCCAGATTGTGATGCAGACAACGGAAAAAGCCAGTGAGCGCTCCTCTGGGTGAAGGGGATGACGTGCACCCTAGGGTTGAGCCTCGGCTTGGTCGGGTGCGCAGTTCCAGGAAACTGACAGCTGGACAGGATAATCTGCGGGTGGTCCAGTCCGGCGGCGATGGCTACCTGAGTTTGACTGATGGGTCGAGATGGCATCCCAACGAGCTGCAACATCGGAGCAGAAAAGGGCTTCTATGCAGTCCGTCTCCTGTCACAAAGAAACGGAGACGGTCTGGAAATGGGCCGCATGACAGACACTCCAGAGGGGGGCCTTCGGGAGACCCAGGGTGAATGTGTGAGGGCTTACGGTGTGTCTGATAATGTGCATTTATTTATAGATGTGTTTTTTTATGGTTATTATGTTCAATATATTCTAACTGTATTCACATGTTGAAGTTGTTATGGAATGGGATGATGAGAACCATGTGGGTAATGTGAAACATATAAGTTGGTTCTTATGGTCATTTATCCTATTAGTGGTACAACTTAGGAGTGTGACATGTAGATATCAGGTTTGTTTTGTTAAAAAAAAAGAGAGAGAGAGAGAAATGTTCATAGATTTGTGTCGCCACCTCTTTGTAATAGTAACTACTTACAGTATTTTTGCAATGTTGTGTTTTATTACTATTTGAAGCACTTGATGCTGTGTTTTAATTTCCCTGTCTGTGGTGTGGTCTTAATGGCCGTTTACGTTCTTGAAAGTAAAAGGAATGTCTGCCACTGTAACGGGGTGTTTAAGGGATTTGAGGCACAAGACCACCGTTGTTGTGTGACTGTTTAGTGAGTGTGAGATGCAGTAGCACTTGGGTGTGAATGGGTATGTTAATTGTCCTATAGTGTGAATACTTGTGTTTTTTATTGTGGGGAGTTCTCTGTGTGTACTTATGTGTATTCTGTGAGTTTATGGGATCGGGTACCGCCATTGTGTATGTCTATGATTGTTGTGTGTGTATATGTTTAGCTTTAACGGGATTAATTTAGTTTGGTGAGTGGCCTTTTTCTTTTCTAGGACTGTTGTTTACATAGCGGAGAGCTCCACTGGGCCATTGTGGTGTGTGAATCAGTAGGCCTATACCCTCTTGTATTAGTGTGTGAATCAGGTGTAAATTATTTGGCTGGGTAATTTGTGTGCTTGCATTTTTTCAAAGGGGGGAAGAATGTAGGATCGTAACATATACTGTATATAATATTAGTATGGCGGTGCCCTAGGCTATGGAGGGGTGATGCCCCGCCTTTGAGGGGTGGCGTCACCTGGAGTATATAAGCCTGGAGCAGGAGACATATTGTCTCTTCGCTGGGACTCCTGTACTCGCGGTTGGGTCTCCCCGTGTGTACATACTGTAGTTCTTGATAATAAACATTATAAAATGTCACCTCGCCTCCTCGTTTATTCGGACACAACAGTAGGACAGAAATGGTTCCTTCTTGCTCTGCCTCTTCACCAACTTTCTCCAAAATAAGCCCAGTAGTTTAGTCTTCGTGACAAACAAAGGGCACTTTATCACGACTCTACAGTGGCTGAGCAATACACTGATACCTTAAGCCAGTCTTCTACATCTCCATCCTCGATCACTTGGAGCTCCTCTCCCTCCATTACTGACAGCTCATCTGATTGACTAGCCTTCAAAAGAAAACATAATGGAGTCATTACTTTCTAAATGAAAATGAAAACGCAAACACAAACACAGGCACTGTTTTCTACAGTATGCAGAAACACAAACACACAGATACAGTATAAGAACAGGGTGGTCACAATATTTTTGCTAACCCCTGTGGGTACAAAACAAACAAAAAAAGGCTCCATATCAGAAATTGCTACCTGATAGCTGTAGATGACTTTGCAGGCTGCAGGGTAAACACAAACACCAGATGCTGACATGGGATCAGTGAAGATTTCTTCATTCTCATCATCGTAATCTTCAAAGTCGGTCAGCTCAAATTCATCCTCCTGAAAGCACATCAGAGAGACACATCATCAGAAATAAAAAGAGAACACAAGTTTTGGGTTCAGCTCTGAGTGATTGCCCCAGGGCATACATGAGGACCCTCAATTTTTTTTTAATTAAATAAATTACTGTTTTACTGATGTTCATTGTTGTCAATCCACTATGAAAAGGTTAGGATCAAATGGATGTTATTCAAAATATGTCATTTCAGGAGTCAGAACCAGGTTATTTGATGAAAAAACATAAACAGTTTTGAAGATTAATTATTTCTTGTTTCAAAAAACAGTGTAAGGAAGGAGAAGTGCAACATTCCCTGCAACTGGAAGCTGATGCTGAGGACAGCATATACACTGAGAGGCATTAAAAATGCAACATTGCATCCATTTCAGAAAGTGGTGTAAATTGCGATTGAATAAAACCGAAATGAAGATGCACTTCATAATGTTTTCCTGATGTTTATAATTATGGTTATTAGTGCAGAAATTCAGATCATCTGGACGCACAGATATGCAACAGCACTAAATCTTTAATCATTTCTCTTGATTTTATCGTTAAATAATATCTCGTGTGTGACCTCCAATTGCTGCCAGCAAAGCCTCAATTTGGTGTGGGACTGATGCCACTACAATCCCTGAGGAATATGGTCCCATTCAGCAAGCAGCACCACCTCAAGCTCAGCATGATTTATTGGTACAGGATCCCGACTGCATACACACTGATCTAGAGCATCCCAAAGATGTTCTGATGGGGACCTTCATGCACTGAGATGACATTGATTGTTTTATTGTACATGCATTGACACTGTAAAAAGAAAAAAAAACTAACATTTTTAAAGCACATAATCATTATATACAGGATTTTGTTTTCTTTGTATGTTGTGTTTTTAATGCTTCTCAGAATGCAAACACTGATACATTAAGTCTCTTTCATTGGAGGTATAATATTAGTTTCATGATCCATCTCTTCTATTTTGAGGTGATATACACCATTGATATTTTGTTCATAAATTTGCAGTTTGTTAAATTTTAATGATCATAAATTTCGTAGAAAAATTCCCAAATTGCTATATCGATATTATTTTCTTGAGCCCAAATTATCCTGCTATTTACGTGGTGCAGAATATCAAGAGTGTGACATGTCATCAGTGGGTGGTGCATTTAACATATACATAACTGCTGGTGAGTTCCTTTTCTTGGAGCAGTCAGATTTGACTGACGTGAATTACACCAACCAGTACAACCACATTCCAAAACAACAACCATGAAAAAGATCATTTATCAGTCTTTTCAGGCAAGTTTAATCGGCATACCATTTGGTTGAACTTATCCAATATTTCATTGTAATTCTAAATCTTATACTTCCAGTTAGTTTAATTAATTAATCTTTAAAAATTTGTTTTGTTTCAGTGCATGAGGGGGATCAGTCTGTTGTAGCCAGTTAGCCATTAGCCATTAGTAGCAATGCCCAATAAAAACAAACAGTAAGCATTCATTTCTGTATGTAAAAGCACAGTAGCAATATCTTCAAAGATGGAAATTTGGCAGTGCTGTTTGTACTAGAAGAGACATACATTCTCATTAAACATATTTCTGACAGTGTCATGGTGATTCTAAACCCAGTTCTGACACCATGGCTATTTTGGCCCGGTTCACTATTTATTTTCAATCAGGCGCTTCAGGGAGCCCTTTGGGTCCTTCGCTCCCTGACAGTTCGGGCACGCCCCCTCCTCCTGTCAGTGTCATCAGCTGTGTCTCATTATTGGTTTTTCACACACATACACACACACACGCTCAGACACTCACTCATGCACACATGTTTTCAATTTGTTCTGGCCACGCTCCTTCACATCGGTGGTCTCTTCACTCAATAGTATTATTATTACTTAAACTCTGTGTTAGTGGGAAGAAATTGCCGGAGCAGTGCGCTTCATACACGGCAGCGTGTTCCTCCGTGTATGCCAGTTGTCATTACCTATGTTTACTTTCAGCCTGACCAAAGTAGTCTTCTCTTACACTACATTACTGTTGTAAGTTAGTTGGTGTAAGCGGCTGTTCCAGCTTATCTTCATCCACCAGACGACACAGACAACCCCGGATCGCTCCAGCCGTAAGTTTATTTTTGCCTTTCTCTTTGTGCCTCCAGCAACAATGAGGTACTAGGCATTCTCTCCCTCGGGCTGTAGAGTATCCAGGTGGCATCCCTGTATGTCTGGTGGCCACAAGTGCAACCATTTCCACTCTCTGTTTATTGTGTGACTGTTTCTGGACAAGTTTGGGGTTTTTGTTAAATAAAGTGCACCAATCTACTCCTGCTCTTGGGTTTTTCATTCTGCCCTCTGTGTGCTGCATAATGGCGCATGAGGGATCATAACAAATAGAGCAATTGATCTGAGACTTTCACCAGATATCAGTAACAACTCAAGTAATCCATACATACAAAGAAATCAAGGCACCTGTGTTCACAAAACAAGTTATATTTAATAAAGTGGAATAACACAGGGAATAAGTATTGAACACATGAAGAAAAAGGTGCAAAAAGGCATAGAAAGCCAACAAACCAGCTGAAATCCATCAGAATTTCAGAAGCCACCCCATTCCCCATCAGTGCAAATTAATTTCAGCTGGTTAAGTCCTGACTGATAGCCTTTAAAAAGGTATGTGAATATCAGATTGTCACACCACAAAGAACTCATGATGGGTAGAAGCAAAGAGCTCTCTCTAGACCTTCACAACCTTATTGTTGCAAAACATAATGATGGCATTGGTTACAGGCGCATTTCTAAATTGCTGAATGTTTCAGTGAGCATTGTTGGAGCCATCATCCGGAAGTGGAAGGAACATCATTTTACCATAAACCTGCCACAAACAGGAGCTCCTCACAAAAGAATTATCAGAAGAGTTATCCAAGAGCCAAAGACTAATCATGGAGAGCTCCAGAAAGACACAGTTAGCATTACTGCTAACTGTGCAATAATAATAATAATAATAATAATAATAATAATAATAATAATAATAATAATAATGCACTATTATTATTATTATTATTATTATTATTATTATTATTATTATTATTATTATTATTAATTAGTAATTATTTATTAGTAAATAATTAATAATTAATTAATTAATTATATTATTATTATTATTATTATTATTATTATTATTATTATTATTAATAATAATAATAATAATAATAATAATAATAATAATAATAATAATAATAATAATAATGCACTCAACCAACATGGGCTCTATGCCATGTCTATGTCTAAAATTGACAGTTTGTGTGGAAGCATGGGCTAAAATCACTACTGAGCAATGCTTGTGCCTAGTTTCTCCATACTGGAGGCATCTGGAAGCTGTTATTACCAACAAAGGCTTTTCTACTAAATATTATCAGTACATCATGTCTGTACCATCAGTACAGACATTTCTCACCCCGGTCATCACCTTTTTACTCTTTTGCCCTCAGGGAGGCGATACAGGTCAATTAAATCACACTCCACTAGATTCATTAACAGTTTCTTTCCAAAAGCCATTTACTTTTTAAATCACCAATACACATAGTCACTAGCACATTACATCTGACAGGAAAAGAAATTTTTATCTTTATTCTTAAATGTGTCTTTCTAATGCCTTTTGTTAACTAGACACAAAGATGACTGCACTTTTTTCTTCTTTTTTAAGCTCTTTTTTTAATGCTGATATGTTATGTTCTGTGTGTTTTGCTATGATCGTCACTTCTTGTGGTAACGTATCGTCACTTCCTGTTTTGCTGTCTGTCTGTGTGGTTTGCTCTCCTCACTCTCTTGAGCTTTTGGGTTAGCCACTAGCGACGGCTACTAGCTCTCCTTCGTCTCCTCCTCTGGTGTGCTCTCTCTGTCAGATGTTTAGCTACACCTCTGCCTCTTTTAGTGATAACAGTAAATGTAATAAATGTTGTCTTTTTGAGGCGCTCGAGGCGAGGTTGTCTGATTTGGAATCCCGGTTCCACTGCATTGAAACACCGTCTGCGCCAGTTACTCTTGACGGACGCCCCTTAGCTGCAGCGGAGCTAGCTAGCATAGCTAACCCTGTTAGCGGTCCTCCGGCTCTCCTCAGCAGCGAGGAGACTGGGTGGGTGACGGTGAGAAGGAAGCCTAGTCGCAAAGCCCCGGTACACCTCCAGCCTGTTCACGTTTCTAATCGTTTTTCCCCGCTCAGCGACACACCAGCTGAGGAAAAAACTCTGATCATTGGCGACTCTGTAGTCAGAAACGTGAACCTAGAGACTCCAGCGGCCATAGTCAAATGCATCCCTGGGGCCAGAGCAGGTGACATCGAGTCAAATTTGAAAATGCTAGCGAAAAGTAACTGTAAATACTCAACAATTGTTATTCACGCTGGCATTAATGACATCCGTCTCCGGCAGTCGGAAGTCACGAAACTTAATGTAGAATCGGTGTGTGACTTTGCAAAAACGATGTCTGCCACTGTAGTATTCTCTGGGCCCCTCCCCAATCTGACCAGTGATGACATGTTTAGCCGCTCGTCATCCTTCAACCGCTGGCTGTCTGTGTGGTGTCCTGCAAATGACGTGGGCTACATTGACAATTGGAGCTCATTTTGGGGAAAACCTGGTCTTATGAGACGAGACAGCATTCATCCCACTTTGGATGGTGCTTCTCATTTATCTAACAATCTGGCATTTTTTTTATCCAAATTTCCAAAACCCTGACTACTCAGAGTTGGGACCAGGAAGCAGAGTCGCAGTCTTACACGCCTCTCTGCAGCTCCTCTTCATCCGCCACCCCTCAACTTAGCCCCTGTCTTCCCCATCAGAGAATCATTGTCTGCTCCCTCCAAAGTAAATAAAAATATAATATATAAGCATCCCAAAGTGATTAAGCAAAATATTGGTAAAACTCAAATTAAACATAAAGCCTCTAAATTGAATGATTTGGCCTCTGTTCCTCCTCATAATTTAAAAATTAAATGTGGTTTATTAAATATTAGGTCTCTAACTCCCAAGTCTCTGTTAGTCCATGATCTGTTAATTGATCATCAGATTGATTTAATATCCCTTACAGAGACTTGGTTAGGGCAACAGGATTATGTTGGTTTGAATGAATCAACTCCCTCTGGTTATTTAAACTGTCAAAATCCCAGAAGTTCTGGTCGTGGAGGAGGAGTAGCAACAATTTACCATTCCAAATTACTAGTTAATGTAAAGCAAAAAACATGTTATAATTCCTTTGAGGGCCTGGTCCTCAGTATTGGGCACTTTAGCAATTTTAGGTTAAACCCAATTTTATTTGCCATAGTTTATCATCCCCCATCAACCTACTCAGAATTTTTATCCGAATTTGCTGATTTCTTAGCTGATTTAATGCTGAAATCTGATAGAATAATTATAGTAGGGGACTTTAATATACATGTGGATGTAGATAGTGACTGCCTTAATGTGGCATTTAATTCAATATTAGACTTGATTGGGTTTTCTCAGAAAGTAGGAAATTCTACTCATTACCTCCACCATACATTGGACCTTGTTCTGACATATGGCATAGAAATAGAAAATCTTGTAGTGTCTCCTCATAACCCTGTACTGTCAGACCATTGTCTGTTAACCTTTGATTTTACTATTTCTGACTATTTGGCTCCTAAAGAAAAATATTATTACAGTAGATGCCTCTCAGATGATGCTGTTACTAAATTTATGCAGATTGTTTCCTCTATGCCATGTGTCAACACAACGGAAATAAGCTATAGACAGCTTGCTCCTTCTGTAATTGATAACATGGTGGATAGTGTTACAGCTTCTCTGCATCAGACTCTAGACTTGGTGGCCCCCTTAAAAAACAAAAAGTCTAATCAGAGATTTCTAACTCCTTGGTTCAACACAGAAACTCGTAGCTTAAAACAGAAGACTCGTCAATTAGAAAGAAAATGGCGCTCCACTAATTTAGATGAAATCTATTTAGCTTGGAGAAATCATCTTTTAATTTATAAAAAATCTCTTAGAAAAGCTAGAACGAGTTATTATTCTGCATTAATAGAAGAGAACAAGAATAATCCCAGGTTTCTTTTCAGCACTGTAGCCAGGTTGACAAAGAGTCAGGACTCTGTCAATCCTAGCATTCCCTTAGAGCTTACTAGTCAGGACTTTATGAACTTTTTCAATAATAAAATGTCATCCATCAGAGATAAAATCAATCAGATTCTTCCCACAGTTAACTTAAATACTGTAACTACTACAGCTCCTTCAATTGATGTCTGTCTTGATGAGTTTACTCCAATCGACCTTTGTGAGTTAGACAAAATAGTTTCCTCATCCAAACCTTCAACTTGTCTTTTAGACCCTATTCCTACCAGGTTATTTAAAGAAGTCTTCCCACTTATTGGTAGCTTTATTCTTCATATAATCAATTCTTCATTAACTTTAGGCCATGTACCGCAGGCTTGTAAAACGGCTGTAATTAAACCCTTACTCAAAAAGCCAACGCTAGATCCAGGAGCTTTAACTAACTATAGACCAATCTCTAATCTCCCTTTCATTTCATTTCAAAAATCTTAGAAAGAGTTGTTGCTACGCAATTATTTGACCACCTGCAGGGAAATGGTTTACTTGAAGAGTTTCAATCTGGGTTTAGAATCCATCATAGTATTGAAACAGCCTTAGCGAAGGTCACTAATGACCTCCTCATCGCATCTGATAATGGACTGGTTTCTGTACTTGTCCTTTTAGATCTTAGTGTAGCTTTTGATACTATCGATCATAATATTCTACTTGATAGATTAGAACACTATGTTGGACTTAATGGAACTTCGTTGCAGTGGTTTAGATCTTATTTATCTGATAGGTTCCAGTTTGTTCATGTAAATAATGAGTTTTCTTTCAACTCAAAGCTTAGTCATGGAGTTCCACAGGGATCTGTGCTAGGCCCTACTCTTTTTAGTTTATATATGCTTCCGTTAGGCAACATTATTAGAAAGCACTGTATACATTTTCATTGTTATGCAGATGACACACAATTATACCTGTCAATGAAGCCAGATGATAGTAATCAATTAGCCAAGATAGAAGCCTGTCTTAAGGAAATCAAAGCTTGGATGACTTGTAATTTCCTGCTATTAAATTCAGATAAGACTGAAGTCATTCTTGTTGGTCCAAAAAACCTTAGAAATACCTTTCCAAATCAAACTTTCAGTTTGGATGCGGTTACTCTTTCTCTTAATAGCTCTGTGAGGAACCTTGGAATTATTTTTGATCAAGATCTGTCCTTCAATTCACATATTAAATTTGTTTCTAAGACTGCCTTCTATCATTTGCGTAATATTGCTAAGATTAGGAGCATCTTGTCTCAAAGTGATGCTGAGAAACTGATCAGAATCAGAATCAGAATCAGAATCAGGTTTATTGCCATTGTTCATGTAGTACACAAACTAGGAATTTGTCTCGGTACAGTGCTGCAACATTAAATATGATAAGATAAGAGAAATAAACTATACATGTAATAAAGTGTAGGATAAGATTAAGTGATACTGGTCAACAGTTAAAATATATATTAGCCAGCAGCAGATACTGTGGAGAACTATATAGTGCAGTCGGTAATGCAGGAAGAAAACAGTGATGATTAACATGAGTCTGGTTGAGCTGCTGTACATGGTGCACGAGAGTCACTTAGTGTTCAGCAGTCTAATGGCAGAGGGGAAGAAGCTGTTCATGTGACGGGAGGTTTTAGTCTGGATGGACCGAAGTCTTCTACCAGAGGGGAGGGGGGCAAACAGTACGTGACCAGGGTGTGAGGGATCGGCTATGATCCGGCCAGCACGCCTCCGGGTCCTGGAGATGTACAGATCCTGGAGAGATGGGAGCTTGCAGCCGATCACCTTCTCAGCAGTGCGCACGACGCGCTGCAGCCTTAGTCTGTCCCTGGCAGTGGCTCCTGCGTACCACACGGTTATGGAGGTGGTGAGGATGGACTCGATGATGGCTGTGTAGAACTGCACTAACATCTTGGTGGGTAGCTTGAGCTTCCTCAGCTGCCGCAGGAAGAACATCCTCTGCTGGGCTTTTTTGATGAGTGAGCTGATGGTCAGCTCCCATTTGAGGTCCCTGGTGATGGTAGTGCCTAGGAAGCGGAAGGAATCAGCAGTGGTGATGGGAGAGCCTGAGAGGGTGAGGGGGGGCAGAGGGGTTGTGACTTTCCTGAAGTCTACAATCATCTCCACTGTCTTCAGAGCGTTCAGCTGCAGGTTGTTATTGTTGCACCAGGACGCCAGCTGGGCCACCTCTCTCCTGTAGGCGGACTCGTCGCCGTTGGAGATGAGCCCGATGAGGGTGGTGTCGTCCGCAAACTTGATCAACTTGACAGACTGGTGGCTGGAGGTGCAGGAGTTGGTGTAAAGGGAGAAGAGTAGGGGGGAAAGTACACAGCCCTGGGGTGATCCGGTGCTGATGCTAGTATAGTCTGAGACAGTCTTTCCCAGCCGCACATGCTGCCTCCGGTCCGTCAGGAAGTCAATGATCCACCTGCAGAGGGAGTCAGGCACGTTGAGCAGGGACAGCTTGTCCCGGAGCAGAGCGGGGCGGATGGTGTTGAATGCGGAGCTGAAGTCCACAAACAGGATCCTGGCGTAGGTTCCCGGGGAGTCCAGGTGCTGCAGGATGGAGTGGAGGGCCAGGTTGACTGCATCGTCTACAGACCTGTTGGCTCGGTAGGCAAACTGCAGCGGGTCCAGGAGAGGGGTGGTGATGGACTTGAGGTGGGACAGGACCAGGCGCTCAAAGGACTTCATGACTACAGAGGTGAGCGCTACAGGTCTGTAGTCATTAAGTCCAGTGATCCGTGGCTTCTTGGGGACAGGGATGATGGTGGAGGATTTGAGGCAGGACGGCACGTGGCATAACTTAAGGGAGGTGTTAAAAATGTCTGTGAATACAGGAGCCAGCTGTTTCGCACAGAGTCTCAGGGTGGAGGGAGACACGCCGTCTGGGCCGGGGGCCTTGTGCGGGTTCAGTCTGGAGAACTGTTTGAGCACATTCTGCTCACTGATGATAAGGGGAGGGGGGGAGGAGGGGGGGTGCCTTAAATGAAGTAGGGAATGTGGAGGCTGTGGAGCTGGAGGGAGGGGGGGAGTTGGACACAGATGACGAGGTGTCAAAACGGGCATAGTGTTGGGACAGTCTCTGACAAAGGGCTTTGTCATCCTGACCTTTAGGAGCCTTAGGTCGATAGTTGGTGATTTGCCTCAGTCCTCTCCACACGGAAGCCGAATCATTAGCAGTGAACTGCTGCTGGAGTCTCTCTGAGTATAGAGATTTAGCCCTCTTCAGCTCTCTGTTAAACCGGTATTTAACCTCCCTGTAGCAGTCCCTGTCTCCACTTTTCAGCGCTGCTTCCTTCTCCTTCCTGATCTGTCTGAGCTTAGCTGTGAACCAGGGTTTGTCATTAGAGTAACTCACCCTGGTGCGTGATGGAAGAATGTTCTCTTCACAAAAGTGGATATATGAGTTCACAGTGTCCGTGTACTCATCCAGATCATGCGTGGCTCCTTTAAGCATGCCCCAGTCAGATATTTCCATGCACATTTCCAGCTTCTCCTCAGCATCACTGGTCCGTATCTTCGTAGTGCTCACAACAGGTTTAGTGAGCTTCAATCTCTGTCTGTATGTGGGAATGAGGTGAACCATCACGTGATCAGATAATCCCAGCGCAGCACGAGGGACAGCGCGATATGCGTCTTTCACTGTGGTGTAACAGTGATCCAGTGTGTTTAATCCTCTGGTGGGGCATTTAATAAACTGTTTGTAGCGGGGGAGATCGTGGCTCAGATTGCACTGATTAAAGTCGCCAGCCACAATAATCAGCGAGTCTGGAAAACTCCGCTCTGTGTGTTGAATGTGATCCGCGAGCACGCGCTGAGCTTCGCGCGTGTCCGCGTCGGGAGGGGCGTACACAGCGATGAGTATGAAAGAAGCAAACTCCCGCGGGGAATAGAAGGGCTTGCAATTGATAACAAGAAATTCCAAGGCAGGAGAACAGTGTTTGGAAATTACCGTTACATCAGAGCACCAGCTGCAGTTGATGTAGAAGCAGACACCGCCTCCTGTGGTCTTGCCGGAAAGCTCTGTGTCACGATCAGCACGGAAGAGCTGAAAGCCGTCGAGGCGCAGCGCGCTGTCCGGTATATTTTCCCGGAGCCAGGTCTCAGTAAAGCAGAGGGCAGCTGAGGAGGCGAGGTCCTTAAAACGCATCAGCAGTCTCAGTTCATCCACCTTGTTAGAGAGAGAGTTGGTATTGGACAGAAATATGCCAGGCAGCGCCGTTCGCGAGCCTCTCCTGCGAAGTCGTACGAGAGCGCCCGCTCGTCTACCTCTCTTCCGCCGTCTCACTTTCCGAGCCAAACAATAAACCAGATCGGCGGCAGGGGCTAGAAAAACTGGGAGGAGGTCCGTGGGGGTCAAAGTCCTGATATTTAGAAGTTCTTCACGGGTATAAGTGCAAGCAGACACACAATTGACAAACAAAAACAAACAAAGAGCGCAGCGAAGCACCATGTCGACCGCTGTGGGCGCCATCTTGGATCGAGATCTCCATCGAGATCGATCCACGCTTTTGTTAGCTTGAGATTAGATTATTGTAATTCTTTATTATCAGGCTGTCCTAAAACATCTTTAAAAAGTCTTCAGCTGATCCAAAATGTTGCAGCAAGAGTTTTAACAGGTACTAGAAAGAGAGATCATATCTCTCCGGTTCTGGCCTCCCTTCATTGGCTTCCCATAGAGTTTAGAATTAAGTTTAAAATCCTTTTTCTTACTTACAAAGCTCTAAACAATCAGGCTCCTTTTTATTTAAAAGATCTGATACTACCGTATTATCCTAACAGAGCACTACGCTCCCAAAATGCAGGATTACTTGTAATACCTAGAATCTCCAAAAGCACAAAGGGAGGCAGAGCCTTCAGTTATCAAGCTCCTCTCCTGTGGAACCAGCTGCCAATCTGGATTCGGGAGTCAGACTCGATCTCTGTTTTTAAGAATAGGGCTAAAACCTACCTTTTTGATATAGCCTACAATTAGGGAGGGATCATGTGTTTCTGAACCCTCCTTTAGTTATGCTGCTAATAGGTTTAGTCAGCCGGGGGACCTCCAATAATGCACTGGGCCTCACTCCTTTCTTCACTCTCAATGAAATATTTTTTTTTTTGCTGGTCATTAACATCTGTTTGTTCTCTCCCATAGATTGAGTCCCCATCATGCTGTTTGCTCTCTACATGTCTGTTCTTTTCATCTTCTCTGTCCCCTCACCCCCCAGCCAGTCGCATCAGATGACTGCCCATCCCTGAGCCTGGTTCTGCTGGAGGTTTCTTCCTGTTAAAAGGGAGTTTTTCCTCTCCACCGTTGCCAAGTGCTTGCTCACAGGGGATTGCCTGATTGCTGGGGTCTTTCTGCAACTGTGGGGGTTCCCCCTACAGTTGATAGTGCTATGAGATGACTGTTGTTGTGAAATGGCGCTATATAAATAAAGTTGAATTGAATTGAATTGAATTGAATTGAATTGAATGGTTGCTGTTGATGTGTATGGATTGAGTGTTGCTCGTAGTTTTTATGTGGGAGGGGGCATGTGCAGTTTCGTTGTGTTTTTTATGCATTGACAATAAAGGCTCTATCTATCTATTAAATTAATTTCACCAAGTGTGTTCAATACTTATTCCCTGTGTCATTCCACTTTATTAAATATAACTTGTTTTGTGAACACAGATGCCTTGATTTCTTTGTATGTATGGATTACTTGGGTTGTTACTGATATCTGGTGAAAATCTCAAGTCAATGGCTCCATCAGAATTATGTTTAATGAAAAAAATCTTGACGTGTTCAATACTTATTTTCCCCACTGTAAAACAGAAGTGCTAATGAATAGTACATTTTACACTACCTGCACGGCCCACGGGCATAGCTTAGCTGTACATACAGACATGAAATCACTTTTGTCAAGGCTAGTCTGACCTCACAATAAAAAATCTACTTCACAGCCTACAAGCTGGGCACACCCCAAATGTGACTTTGTTCAAGAAAAGGAATGCACCACATGCACTGAATGTGGCATGTTGATATAGAGCAGACAAAGCACATCCCATCAGACTGTGAAGAAAGCCTTTTTCACTTGTTTCCGTAGTGTAATGGGTGCTCCAGTTTCCTTCCTCAATCCAAAAACACACATTTTAGGTCAAATGATGATTATGAATTAATCATAGGATTGTGTTAAGCCCACAGAAGGAAGGGATAATTTAGTTACTAGTTTAGTGCTTTTAATGGTCATTGAGTTTGTTTGCGTACTGAAAAGTCCTCAGTAGATTTCCTCTGCTCGCTGAGCCTTCGCTCCCTCTCCAGCTCCTCCTCTGCCTGCTTCATGGCATTATTGAGCCACCGTTCAATTCCCGTGACACTCCCTGACAGCAGATTGAGACGAGCGTCAGCCTTCACCCTGTTGAGCTAAAAAAAAAAGAAAAAAAGAAAAAGAAATAGACATGCAAACACAAGCTTGTTCGGTAAAAGCCCTGACATTACATCTTTTTGCCATCATGTTTAACAAATAACTGTTCCTGAGACTAGGATATGAAGCTAGTGCAGAACCTCGGAAAACTACAGTTCCTATTATGGTCATTTGAGGCTGGTATCAAAAGGATAAGTCCCTATAGTCTCCCATGTTTAACTGCTTAAGCTTAGAGCAAAAATAAACATGTTTAAAACCTTTCACTCATGTAATTCAAATGATACACGCAGTGGCTTTGACTGACATGGTGACACTGGCAGCTGTTGAAACTAGCAGCCTCCTTTGCTAATCTTAAAGTGAGCCTCTCCATCATGTTTATGGGTGTTTATTGTTTATTTAAAAGGATCCCATCAGCTAACACCATTAACTGGCACCAGCTAATCTTCCTGGGGTCCATAAAGTTGGATTTATGCACCTGCATCATGTCAACGCCATTACGATACATGTCGCCAATGCAATTTTTTGTTGTTTGAATGTGTTGTTGCATTGCCAAAATGGGTTTCTGCCAGAGTGCAGGCTATTTGTGTTCATCATGTGTTTTAGTTTATTAAATAGTGATGGATAAGAGCAGATTGTGATGGAGTTGGAGCTAATAAATGTTAACAAAGCAACTTTTCATGCGATCGCTGCAACAGAGAAAAGAGAGAAGACATGGCCAATTTGTGATTTTTTTCTAATTTTTAGTCTACTCATAAATTCTGATATTTTTCTTTTAAATTTGCTACTTTTGTCTCATACACACGTGGACAAAATTGTTGGTACCCCTCTGTTAATGAAAGAAAAGCCCACAATGGTCACAGAAATAACTTGAATCTGACAAAAGTGGTAATAAATAAAAATTCTATGAAAATTAACCAATGAAAATCAGACAGTGCTTTTGAATTGTGGTTCAACAGAATTATTTTAAAAAACAAACTCATGAAACAGGCCTAAACAAAAATGATGGTACCCTTAACTTAATATTTTGTTGCACAACCTTTTAAGGCAATCACTGCAATCAAACGATTTCTGTAACTGTCAGTGAAACTTCTGCACCTCTCAGCAGGTATTTTGGCCCACTCCTCATGAGCAAACTGCTCCAGTTGTCTCAGGCTTGAAGGGTGCCTTCTCCAGACGGCATGTTTCAGCTCCTTCCACAGATGTTCAATAGGATTTAGATCAGGGCTCATAGAAGGCCACTTTAGAATAGTCCAATGTTTCGCTCATAGCCATTCTTGGGTGTTTTTAGCTGTGTGTTTTGGGTCATTATCCTGTTGCAAGACCCATGACCTGCGACTGAGACCAAGCTGTCTGACACTGGGCAGCACATTTCTCTCTAGAATACCTTGATAGTCTTGAGATTTCATTGTACCCTGCACAGATTCAAGACACCCTGTGCCAGATGCAGCAAAGCAGCCCCAGAACATAACAGAACCTCCTCCATGTTTCACAGTAGGGACAGTGTTCTTTTCTTGCTATGCTTCATTTTTGCGTCTGTGAACATAGAGCTGATGTGCCTTGCCAAAAAGTTCCAGTTTTGTCTCGTCTGTCCATAGGACATTCTCCCAGAAGCTTTGTGGCTTGTCAACATGTAGTTTGGCAAATTCCAGTCTGGCTTTTTTAGGATTTGTTTTCAACAGTGGTGTCCTCCTTGGTCGTCTCCCATGAAGTGCACTTTGGCTCAAACAACAACGGATGGTGCGATCTGACACTGAAGTACCTTGACCTTGGAGTTCACCATGAATGTGTTTAGAGGTTGCTCTGGGCTCTTTTGTTACCATTCGTATTATCCGTCTCCTCCTGCGGCCACGCCCAGGGAGGTTGGCTACAGTCTTGTGGAGCTTAAATTTCTGAATAATATGGGCAACTGTAGTCACAGGAACATCAAGCTGCTTGGAGATGGTCTTATAGCCTTTATCCTTAACATGCTTGTCTATAATTTTCTTTCTATTCTCCTGAGACAACTCTCTCCTTTGCTTCCTCTGGTCCATGTTTAGTGTGGTAAACACCATGTCACCAAACAGCACAGTGACTACTTGTCACCCTTTAAATAGGCCGACTACATGCCCCTATGGTCACATTATTTTCAGTCTTTTCTAGGGGTACCATCATTTTCGCCCAGGCCTGTTTCATGAGTTTATTTTTTAAAGTAATTCTGTTGAACCACAATTCAAAAGCATTGTCTGATTTTCATTGGTTAATTTTCATAGAATTTTTATTTATTACCACTTTTGTCAGATTCAAGATATTTGTGTGACCATTGTGGTTTTTTCTTTCATTAACAAAGGGGCTTTTTCCACATAAATTTGAGTTTTTCATAAATTTAGGATACATTTCTTAAACATTTGTTATTTCGTTCTTTTATTTTATTTGCAAATTTGCAACATTTTCATAAGCATGTAAATTTTCTTTTTAATCTCACCAATTTGGAAAATTTGTTTTATTCCCTAAATGTGTTAGTTTGAGGAAAATTAAACATAAATAATAAGTAAATGCTAATATATTCCAAGTCGTATAAAGAAATAGCAGATAAATTAAATGTTTAATGTTACAGACCATAAGTATAAAGATTTCAACTCTGATTTCAATTAAATATAAATATAAATTCAGCAAAAAAAAGACTAAAGGTGCCATAATTTCTGTTGAGAACAAATTAGTACAGTATAATCTTTAGTAAAAATAATGTCTTTTTCATGAATGTGTTCAAAAATATACAGTAAAACTGCTCTGTAAAGCAAATTTTTGTGTGGAGGGGGGATAACCTTTTCTATATAACACAAAATATGTGTCACTGGCAAAGTTTTTGTTCAGACTACATGTTTATGTCAGTTTTTATGAGATTTATTTGCTTTAAGAAAAGTGGGAAAAGTAAGTATTGTGGGGGAAAAAGAAATTAATGTAAAGCTGATCATTTTGAACAACCAGAAATGACACAATATTTCCAAGTTAAAAAAAATATGGATGTAATATATAGATAACAACTTTGAACTATGACCCACATAAAGCTTCTCTAGGAAAATATAAATACTGATCTGGAGAGTTTTGTTTTTTGGTACCTTTCTTGAGTTCCTGACCTATTTTTATGTAAGCCTGTGATTGGGTTTGCCATTTTGGACACTCAGCTTACTATTTCACAAACCCAAATAAAAACAAATGTTAAAAATATGGAGGAAAAAAGCTGCTATACCAACAAAATTGCAACTTAGTCATTGTTGCCTATTATAGACCCATTTTGGACCCTTCTAATATCAGATAAAAAGTGAGAGAATGTGACAGAGTGCTAAACGTGGTTTACAGCACATTAACCACATCCAGTCGATGCCTCGCTCTAAGCAGGAAAGCTGATGCTGCAACCGTGCATCATTATTATTTCCTTTGCTGATGTGTATATTTTCAGTATATGATGAATTTGGAGGGTTCTTTCTAAGAAATTTGAGGGGGAAAGTAACATGCACAGGCTTTAAGTTACTATTTATTGCCACAGTGCATGCAGTATTTCCGTTGTAAAGATGGAGTTATTGTTAACTCAGATCAACTATTTTCACTGGAGTGTTGCTGTACACTGAAAAAAGTACAAAAATAATCATCATGACGCCACTCTAAACTCTCACGTTATCGGCTTTCATGTATCAAAAAATATACAGGTCGTGCATTCACAGCAGATCATCTGCCTCCGTCTCACCCTATCTCTTGCATCCTCTTCTGTCACAACAGTGCTCTCCATGTCCTCCTTCACTACATCTATGAATCTTCTCTACGGTCTTTCTGTTTTCCTCCTGCCTGACAGCTCCATCTTCAACATCCATCCATCCATCCATCTTCTTCCGCTTAATCCTTTTCGGGTCGCGGGGAGGCTGGAGCCTATCCCAGCATCTTTGGGCGAGAGGCAGGGTACACCCTGGACAGATCGCTAGTCCATCGCAAGGCCAACACAGAGAGACAGACAACCATTCACTCTCACAGTCATACCTAAGGACAATTTAGAATCCCCAATTGATGCCAATTAGCCTAACTTGCATGCATCTTCAACATCCTTTGTCTTATATATCCACTCCTCCTCTGCACATGTCTAAACCATCTCAGCCTTGCCTCTGTTTGTCTCAGCCTGAGCTATCCCTCTGATATATCCATTTCTAATCCTGTCCATCCTAGTCACTCCCAGTGAGAATCTCAGCATCTTCAACTGTGCCACCTCCACCTCCAGCTCCGTCTCATGTCTTTTTGCTAATGCCAGTCTCCAAACCAGACATTTTACAACTGTCTCGTAAACTTTACTTTTCACTCGCTGCTATCCTGTCACAAACCATCCCGACACTCGTCTCCACCCACTCCACCCTTCCTGCACTCTCTTCTTCACCTCTGTTGTGCATTGTCCATTATTTTGGATGGCTGACCCCAAGTATTTAAACTCATCTACCTTTACTACCTCTACTCTTTTCATCTTACATGACTTAGATTCACCTGTGCTACATTATATCTTCAAACAGTCCAGGCTTTGAATAACAACCACAACATACAGTTAGGCCCAGAAATATTTGGACAGTGACACAATCTTCATGATTTGGGCTCTGCATGCCACCACATTGGATTTGAAATGAAACAACTACAACGGAATTGAAGTGCAGACTTTAAGGTTTAATTCAAGGGGTTGAACAAAAATATATGATTAAACATGTAGGAATTGTAGCTATTTTTATACAAACGCTCCTCATCTCAGGGGCTCAAAAGTAATTGGACAAATAAACATAACCCTAAGTAGAATGTTACTTTTCAATATTTTGTTGAGAATCCTTTGCAGGCAATGACTGCCTGAAGTCTGGAACCCATGGACATCACCAAACGCTGAGTTTCCTCCTTTGTAATGCTTTGCCAGGCCTTTACTGCAGCTGTCTTCAGTTGTTGCTTGTTTGTGGGTCTTTCTGCCTTAAGTTTTGTCTTGAGCAAGTGAAATGCATGCTCGATTGGGTTGAGATCTGGTGATTGACTCGGCCACTGCAGAATATTCCACTTCGTTGCTTTAAAAAACTCCTGGGTTGCTTTTGCAGTATGTTTTGGATCATTGGTGAAGCGCCGTCCAATCAACTTTGCTGCATTTGGCTGAATCTGAGCAGAAAGTATATCCCTATACACTTCAGAATTCATCCGGTTGCTTCTGTCTTTTGTCACATCATCAATAAACACAAGTGACCCAGTGCCATTGGAAGCCAAGCATGCCCATGCCATCACACTGCCTCCACCATGTTTTACCGAAGATGTAGTGCTTTGGATCATGAGCTGTTCCAATTCTTCTCCAAACTTTCTTCTTCCCATCATTCTGGTACAGGTTGATCTTAGTCTCATCTGTCCAAAGAATGCTGTTCCAGAACTGGGCTGGCTTCTTCAGGTGTTTTTTGGCAAAGTCAATTCTGGCCTTTCTATTTTTGAGGCTGATTCATGGTTTGCACCTTGTGGTGAATCCTTTGTATTTACTCTCATGAAGTCTTCTCTTTATGGTAGACTTAGACACTGATACACCTACTTCCTGGAGAGTGTTCTTTACTTGAGTGGATGTTGTGAAGGGGTTGTTCTTCACCATGGAAAGGATTCTGTGATTATCCACCACTGTTGTCTTCCGTGGACGTCCAGGCGTTTTTGAGTTCCCAAGCTCACCAGTGCACTCTTTTTTTCTCAGAATATACCAAACTGTTGATTTGGCCACTCCTAACATTTCTGATATCTCTCTGATGGATTTCTTCTTTTTTTTCAGCCTCAGGATGGTCTGTTTCACCTCCATTGAGAGCTCCTTTGACCGCATGTTATGTGTTCACAGCAACAGCTTCCAAATGCAAACGCCACACCTGGAATCAACTCCAGACCTTTTAACTGCTTAATTGATGACAGGTTAACGAGGGAAGAGCCCATGCAGCCTTGTTTTTTTTGTTTTTTTTTTTGCAGCCTTCTGAGTCAATTGTCCAATTACTTTTGGTCCCTTGAAAAAGAGGCGGCTACATATTAAAGAGCTGTAATTCCTAAACCCTTGCTCCAATTTGGATGTGAATACTCTCAAATTACAGCTGAGAGTCTGCACTTTAAGCCCATATTGATTATATAATTGTATCCTGAATATGTTTTCTTAAACAGCTAAAATAACAAAACTTGTGTCACTGTCCAAATATTTTTGGGCCTAACTGTATGTTTCCCATCAAAATGTTGTAGATTAGGGTGAAATAGAAATGTTTATCTAACCTCTTCCAACACAAAAGCAAAACATCCACCAAAGGACAGCCTGTTTATAAGCCAGCAAAGAAGAAAAGGCAGGCTGTTAAGAGTGTTGACTCGGCACATGCTCGGTCTGCAGCTGCTTTCTCTTCTTCATTGTTGTTTCGTAGCAGCTTGAGTTTCATTACTGCCACCGTCTGGATGTGAGTGGTATCTTTAGTTTTGTTGACTTTAGGTTTGTGATGGCCCAATACATTACCATTATGTACAGTTAACACAAGACATAATTATACTAACTTTATTTAAACAATACATTTTAAGTCAGAAAACATGTATATTTTAGGTCAGATTAAATAGAATCAAGAATGTCAAGTGAACAATAAACATAGTTCATTTTTGGAGTGTGTTACACCTGCCTCCCTCTCATTCATACACGTGTATTTTGTCTTGCTTCTTCACACTGTCATTCCACTTCTCTCCAGTATATACATCCACCTCTCTAGGTTCTCTTCCACCCGCTTTCTACTCTCACTAGAGAGTAGACTGTCGTCTGCAAACACCATAGTCCACAGAGACTCCTTCCTGATCTGCTCTGTCATCCAATCCATCGCCATGGCAAATAAGAAGCAGCTCAGAGCTGATCGCTGATGTAATCCCACCGCCACTTTGAATCCGTTATCCCTACAGCACACCTCACCACTGTCTCACTATCCTCATAAGATATGCTGCACCACGACAGATATCCTTATGTTTGTTGAATTCTTAGCCAATCTTAACAGTCTTTTAAGTAGATAGTATGGACATACCTTGGCTTTCCTGACATTGTCCTGTACCTCTGCTATCTTGTGCTCCACGCTGAGGCCTGTCTCTCCAGACAGCAGCTTCAGCCGACTCTCTAACATCTGCAGAGCCTGAAAAAAAGATACCAGGAAGTCACAGGTCCTCATCAACATTATGTAAAATGTAGTACAATTTGCAAAAGTTGTAATCTCATAAGAAAATGAACCAAAAAGACAGTGCAAGACGAGCGATCGCAGATCAAAGTAAATGCCCAAATAAGGGTGACCATAATTGAAATTATTATTGAACATTGTTAATTTTCATGGTATGCTTGAATAATAGAATAGCTACAGCAGAACAACAACAAGAAGTGACTGCTTTGTTGTATAGGGATTTGGCCCTTGGGGCTTGCTGTAGCCAACACTAGGCAGTCGACGTAGTGATGTCAGGTGGGCTACGGCCAGTATGTATATTGAGTGTGGATCTCAAAAAAGTTCAGTTTGTTGCTCGGTACAACATGGCTCACATCTCACATTATTAAGACATTGTGGGACACATATGTATCACTTTAAGCTTCACATCTCAGAGTAGAACAAAGAACTGGGCCTCCTGTGAGATAACAGGAGGATGTGAAAATTTAGTCTTTGGTATGCAAGAGACGGCCTTGGGGGATTTCCTGGTCTGCCAGAGACTGTGAGGAGGATGTTATAGGATTTAAGGAAAGATGCATTGTTACTTGTGATTAAATGCAATGTGACTGTGAGCTTTGAAGGTCCTGGATATATAAAGGACGAATGTCTGTGTTTTTCCTTTCTGCTTTGCTGATGTTGGAAGATGTGAATAAACCTGACTCGTGAGATAAACTCTGCCTCGTCATTTTCACATTTCCACACTGGTGACCCTAAGACGTATCATGGATGAAAGAAATTCCCCCGGGCCAGCCGAGTCAGGAGCTCCCAGCCAAGCGTATGCTGTTACGGTCCAGCTACCGGACTTTTGGCAGGACAACCCGCGCTCCTGGTTCCACTTGGTCGAAGCACAGTTCGCCCTCCGGGGGATAACGGTAGATGACACGAAGTTCTACCATGTGATTGCACAGCTCGACAACCGCACGGCTCGGCATGTGGAGAGCCTATTGGAGCAGCTACTGGCCAACGACAAATACGGCGGGTTGAAGGCTGCACTTATCCAGCGCTTCACTCTCTCAGTCGAGGAGAGAGCGGAGAGGCTCCTGGCTCTGAATGACTTGGGAGATGGCACGCCCATTGACCTGATGGAGAACATGCTGAGGTTGAGGGGCTCAGACGACGATGACTTCATCTTCACCCACATTTTCCTCAGGACCCTACCGTCGGCCACGAGAGCGACCCTGGCCAGTTCGTTGTTGTTGGCCCAGCGGGACTTCCGCATGCTGGCCCAGGAGGCGCACCGGATTATCAACGCCAGCAAACAGCGCACGGCCACCGTGGCAGCGACGGAGTTCGGCGCGACGGCCGGAGATGGCGGGGGGCCAGAGACGGCGGTAGCAGAACCACCAACGACGGCGGCGGCGGGGGCCAAGGATCGCGGAGGAGACACCCTCTGTTTCTACCATCGGCGCTTTGCAGAGAAGGCACGCAAATGTATACCACCGTGCCAGTTCAAGCGCTCGGGAAACGCCAAGACCGGGGGTCGGTAGCAGCTGCGGCCCTCGGGGAGGAGAACAAGATGCTCTACTTGAAGGATGCGTGCTCGGGGAGGCATTTCCTCGTGGACACAGGCTCCCAGTTGAGTTTCATCACACCTTCCTCCGCTGACCGGCTGGCGGTTTCCAGAGGTCCCGGGGAGTCAGCAGCGAACGGCTCGGTGATTAAGACCTTTGGTGAGAGGACTCCATTTGGTGACGTTGGATTAAACCATGGTAGCGTGCACAAGATTACCACCTCTGTTCTTGGAGTCTCCTGGTGTGCCAACTGGTTGGAGGCATTTGAGGAATACATTGCCACAGCTGGCCTGGGCGGGGCCGACAAAAAGAGACGGAAGAGCATGCTATTCCACTGCCTCGGTAAGGAAGGCCAATGTGTATTTTACGCGCTGGGCAGCAAGGACTCATTGAAGGAGTGTTTGGACATAATGGACAATTTCTTTGCTGATCAGTGCAACATCACAGCGCGAAGACACAGGTTCTTCAGCCGCCGTCAACAAGCTGGTGAGTCCACCCAACACTTTCTACTGGAGCTCCGTAGCCTAGCAAGCATGTGTGCCTTCGGGCCTGTTGAGGAAGCGCTAATCCATGATAAGCTAACACATGGTACGAGCAACGAGTGGCTCAGAGAGAAGCTAATGCTAAATGAGGATGTCTTCACGCTGAAGCAAGTAATAGAATTGAACAGCCAAATAGAGTCTGCTACCCAGCTAGGTCTACAAGTACTAGCTAAAGAGAACCTAGTCACCCGAGCTTCCCCTAATCATCAGACTGCTAGCAACACAGCTAACTCCTCGGGGTGGACCCCCAAAAGGCGGTGGACTATGGCATGAGCAGGAGCGAGAGCTAAAATTGGCATGGTGGGCACAGCCAGCTTCTCAGTAACATGTGGGTCAAGGACTATTCCCACATTTATCTTCCAGGTTTCACACCAGGGGGCTGACTTGTTGGGAATTGATGTGTTGGGTGAGTTAGGATTCTCCATCACGGATCCAGCAGGCTTGACGGTGCTGACCGTGTCTCCTGAGTGGCAGGCCCGCTGGCCAGCGACGTTTGCGGGCCTGGTGTGTGTAAAGGCTTTCAACCACTGCCCACTCATTGACCCAGGTGTGACACCCAAGATCCAACCATTATGGTGGCTTCCCCTCGCCCTACAGGACGATGTCATGGCAGAACTGAATAAATTGCTTAAAACTGGCATTATCGAGAAAGTGGATGCCTCGCCGTGGATCTCAAACATCGTGGTGGCCAAGAAGAAGACGGGTGGCATTCAGCCATGCATTGACCTCAGGATGGTTAACAAAGCGACCATCCTGGACAAATACCCACTCCCCATGATGGAGGAACTCACCGCAATGTTCAGTGGCTCAAAGGTGTTTACAAAGCTGGCCCTTGGCTAGAGTTATCTGCAGGTGCCCCTCCACCCAGCAAGCTGCAACCTGACAGCATTTGTGACCCACATGGGCATTTTCAGGTACATCTGCATGCCTTTTGGTCTGAGCTCAGCGCCAAGTTATTTTCAAAAAATTATGTCTACGATTCTTGACAGCCTCAGGGGTGTAGTGGTGTACCTGGATGACATCGTGGTCCACGGCGCATCACAGGAAGCACACAACAGTTGTTTGAGATGAGTAATGGAGGTGCTGCTGGAGCGTGGGGTCATGCTGAATGGGGAAAAGTGCATCTTCACAGCAGATTCCATTGAGTTTGTTGGATTCCGGCTGGCGGCTGAAGGCCTGAGCCCCCTGCACTTGAACGTGGAGGCGGTCCTGTGTCTCCCCGACCCCACGACACCTGCACAGATTTCCTCATTTCTGGGCAAGGTGAACTTCTGCGGGCGTTTCATTCCCCATTATTCAGAGACTATCAAACCCCTCCGAGCCCTTTAGAAGCAGGATGCTCCGTGGCAATGGACTCCAGCCTGCTCAGCGGCGGTTGCTAGGCTGAAGTCCCAACTCACCTCCCTGCCAGTGTTGGCCTACTTTGATCCAAAATGGCCAATTTTTGTGACTTGTGATGTGTCTGGTTCAGCGGTGGGGGCGGTTATGTCTCAAGTGCAAAATGGTACCAAGCGGCCATTGGCGTTCGCGCCGAGGTCCCTCTCACCAGCGGAACAGAAATATGTCGTGGGTGAGAGAAAGGCACTCGCATGTGTCTGGGCGAATGAACAGTGGTACATTTACCTCTATGGACACCATTTTACCCTGCACACAGACCACCGGTCGCTGACGACGCTGCTAGAAACGACGGGTTCGGGACACAGGCCCCTACGGATCCACAGGTGGACTGAGCGGCTGCGGGCCAGTTGCCAGTTGCCAGTTCACTCCTGGCAAAGAGAACATAGTGGCAGACCTCCTGTCCTGTGCCACGGCCAACACCGCACAACCAGTCGACAACGACCCCATGGAGGCGGATCTAGTCAACGCATTGTACGGACCCCTCCAGGACATGGTCTCCTTCCAGGAGCTCCAGGTGAAGTCGGAACAGGACCCCATGTTGTCACAGCTGTGCTCAGTCATCAGGGAGGGTTGACACACAAAGGTGCAGGGCAATTTGGCGCTTTTTCATAGGCTCAGAGACGAACTGAGTTGCTGGAATGGTTTGTGTGTGGCAAGGGGACACTGCACACTGATTCCAGTGTCGTTGAGATCGCGCATTTTGGGCATGCTCCATGAAGGTCATCTGGGTGTGGTCAGAGTGAAACAACGTTACAGGGATTTGGTTTGGTGGCCTGGCATTGATAAAGGACATTGAGACTATGGTTAAGAATTATGTTCCATGTTTGGAAAGTGGAAAGACTGGTATGCCCCCACCCCCACCCCTGCGACTGTTTCCGTACCCAGAGGGCCCTTGGAAGCACATCCAATTGGACATTTGTGGTGAACTACACCCCCCCCCCCCCCAAACAGCCGTTTCTTACTGGTGGCCTACGATCTGTTCTCCAAATGGCCAGAAGTGTTGCCCACTAACTCGGTCACAATGGCTGTAGTCATCGGTTTCCTCTCATCACTGTTCACCAGGTGGGGGTTTCCAGATGTAATCACAATGGACAATGGCCCACAGTTCACCTCTTGGGGGTTTGAGGAGTTTTTGGGTGACAGAGGTGTGGAGCACATCAGAACTGTGTTCTACCACCCTCAACACAATGGGGGTGTGGAACATTTCAACAAGACTCTGAAAAATGATCTGCAGGCCCATCCGGCGGACAGCTTCGCATTCCCTGATGCCCGTCAGGACACACTCCTCCACTACAGGGCAGCAGCCCACGCCACGACAGGGTGCTCCCCAGCAAAGCTCATGCTGGGGCATGAATCACATCTGCCTCTGCACTGGCTGAGGCCCAACCACAACCTCCCCTTAGGGGGTTACTGATTCTCCACAAGACCGGGTCGTCGCCCAGCAGCAGAAAATGAAACAACGTTTCAACAGGAAGCACAGGGCGAGGACCCATGAACTTGATGTGTCGGACTGGGTCAGGATTAAGCACCCCCAACCATGCACATAAGCTGCAGCCTTTCTGGATGGGGCCCCTGCAGATTGTGAGGCAACTGGGCCAGGACACGTTCGAGCCCTCAGACGGGTCATGGTGGCATTCCAGCCGGCTCAGGAAGTCGTTGCCAGCCCAGGGTCTAGGAGCTGCAGCGGATTTGACTGATGAGGGTTGGGACTTGCCTGATGGGGGTGTTGGGGATTCTCAGGTGCAGCCGACGGAGCCTGGAGCAGGTCTTCCTCTGGTGAGGCACTCGGCTAGGGCGCGTTAGAGGCCCAGACACCTCGATGACTTTGTAGTAAAAGTAGCCTTAGCTGAAGCGTATTGTGTATGGGTGGCACAATAATTCGCCCCAACACAGGAGGGTACCCTGGCAGTCTACCCAGGTGCCCATTTAGCTTATTAGGCCTGTTGTTCTCTGTCTGTTGCAAAAAAAAAAAAAAAAAAAAAGCCAGTATGTGAAAAAAAAGAGAAAATCAAACAATGTATATAATGCATGTGTTCTGCAGGGTTTTCATGCTACCGTTAATGGGGGGGGGTTCTGTTTTATATGGTGCCTTTCACGTTTTGTAAGGGGGGGGGGCTGTATGGGGATTTGGCACTTGCCGTAGCCAACGCCAGGCAGTCGATGTAGTGACGTCAGGCGGGCTAAGGCCAGTATGTATATTGAGCGTGGCTCTCAATAAAGTTCAGTTCGTCGCTCTGTACAACATGGCTCACGTCTCGCATTATTAAGACATAACATGCTTCTCAGTGTCAGTCACCCTCTCTCCATGTGCAGCAATCTTGTAGTCCTTGGCAGCCTTGGTTGCCCATTTTTTGGCCTCTTTCACCAGACAGCTCTCCTCTTCGGAAGTACAAACATCCTGCAGGGCAGACACCTGTACAGACAGCAAAAAAAAAACACAAAAATTCTTCATTCTGGCAGGAGTGAATAGTAATTTATTTGAATAAATTCAAGTTGAGGTACTTAAAGTAAGTACCCCAGGCAAGAACAGTCTATGGATCTAAGCAAAAACTGCTTAAAAAAAGATTGCCTTTGTGTATACCTGCTTTTGTGCTATACTTTCCTTTCTCTTGCAATTTGCAGTTATTTTGGTACCAGTTAATATTTAAGATACACACTGGATAAAAACTCAGATAGCAAACTCAGACCCACTGAACACCAGAGGTCCACTATACAGTGCCCTTTTATAACGCTCTGGACAAAAAAACAGTTTTTTTCATGAGTCACCTGATATATACATGAATATATACTGCTCAAAAAAATAAAGGGAACACTTTGAAAACACATCAGATTTTAATGGGAAAAAATAAGCTGGATATCGAAATTGTGGCAGGCTAGTCCAGCTTACTCAGATTAAAGGAACACTTTTTAATATCTTCTAAATGTTCGATGCCAAAAACATGATGGCCGCCTGCGACCCACGTCACGGCCGCTACCTCACTGTGGCTGCCATCTTCCGTGGTCGCATGTCCATGAAGTAGGTGGATGAACAGATGCTGAATGTGCAGAACAAGAACAGCAGCTACTTTATGGAATGGATCCCCAACAATGTAAAGACCTCCGTTTGCGACATTCCTCCCAGTGGCCTCAAGATGGCTGCCACCTTCATCGGTAACAGCACAGCTATCCAGGAACTCTTAAAGGAAAGTAAAGGAACACTTTTTAATCTGAGTAAACTGGACTAGCCTGCCACAATTTCAATATCCAGCTTATTTTTTCCCATTAAAATCTGATGCGTTTTCAAAATGTTCCCTTTATTTTTTGAGCAGTATATATATATACAGTATATATATATATATATATATATATATATATATATATATATATATATACACATTATTAAACTGTATGTTTCTATGTGTAGTTATTTTATTTTATTTTAATTTACACTTATTCATACTTTTGAACCATGAGGTATACTTTTCCTATTCAAGCAAAAGTAATTCAACACCTTAGTTTTTCACTTAAACTAATAAGTTATTAGCTGTTTTTGCAAATGAGTAATCTGTTAGATTTTTTAAATAAAAGTTCTGAAAGACCCTTGTGTGATGTTGTGATTCGTCACCTTTATTGTGAAGTGCGGTGTAGTGGCGGGCACTTCCTGTTCCACCAATGCACTGCCCTATAAATACCAGAGGACATCCATATTGTGGCCTCTTCGACCGGTGCCCTCTGCCTGGTGCCTACCGTGTAACCGCTGTTCTACATCGTTCAATAAAGCTGTGTTTGTTCAGCCATCTTGCCTCATCCTTTGCCCAAGGTATTTTACCATACATAACATCCTGAACTATACCTGTTTCTGTCTTCCTCTTCTTCATGTATTCATCCGCTTGTGGTGATTA
This sequence comes from Pholidichthys leucotaenia, assembly GCA_020510985.1. Taxonomy (NCBI): domain Eukaryota; kingdom Metazoa; phylum Chordata; class Actinopteri; order Cichliformes; family Pholidichthyidae; genus Pholidichthys; species Pholidichthys leucotaenia. Next base: position 324,072,612 of record CM035840.1, on the reverse strand, counting down.
TTAGCCCTAACTCCTTTTGTGCATGTACTAGTACTGTAAGCAACTGAGCTGCCGAAGGGTTTGAGGGAGTTTTTCCCAGTATTTTTTAAATGTCTCTCATAACAGTAAATATCCCCTGTTAGCTGCTAAGAAGCACCATTTAACAGATGAAGAAGCTCCTGCTAAATATAAGTGCAACAGTTAGCTTTTAACTCAGATTAAGTGTCAATCTGAGGGAAATTAGAGTTAGTGTTGCTGGTTTTGAGGCGAATAGAAAGTTACCAGGATGCTACCAACATTGAATCTTCATGCAGTAAGGTAAGAAACACATAGGTACACTTTCAGAGGTCTATACATGGACAGTATCGACGAATGAAAAATGAGTGTTTTTTGTGGTATCTCCATTACCTTATTTCTGCACTGTAGATACAGCAGTTACCAGATTACTTTTTAATGATATGACAGTTAACCATTAAGATAACATGCTACTTTAAAAAAAAAAAATAGCCAGCACTGATTATATCCACCCTATTCCTTAGGGCGTTGCTGTAAAATTGATTATGGGTGCAACTTCCGGTTTTAGCTGAAAAGTGTTAAATCAGTCAGCAAGAGTGGAGTAATGGGGCATTTAAAATAGTGTTTTTAAAAGTTTTTCAAATTCATTTTAATGTACAGTCCACATGCTGTCATGATACCGAGCGCGGGTGATTGTCCTTTTTCTGTATATGTATGTAGTCCTGATTTTCTGCCATTATTATTTGTGCTTTTGACAGCGTCATGACATAACTTCCGCCTGTCAAGTCTGTTTGTGGCCTAGCACAGCTGTGTAGTGTCTTTACGTTCTCACTCGTGCATCCACACCTGATTCACATTTTGGTTTCACTTCTTGTATTATTTAAGCTCAATGGCGAGGTTTATTCCTCGCTGCAACCTCACCTTGTGTAGGCAGGAATCCCCATGCCTGACTCCTGTCTAAGTCTCTAACTTATTCTCTGTTTTGTGACTTTAATTGTAAGTAACCTTTCATGTTTTTTCCTTATTGTATTTTGGTAGTCACTTCTCGTGGTCTCCATTTATCGTCTTTTTGTAATCACCCTTCGTGGCTAGTATTTGTGTTCATTATTATTATTTATTAAATGTGCAAACTCACAGCAGGCGATTGGTGCCTTATTTCTGCCCTGAAAGGGCCGATTATGACAGTAGGTCGCAGCCAGTAGGTGCCAGCGGCTGTGAGTTTACCTTTTTCTTTTTCTACTGTTCTATTTTTTTCCCCCTTTTTGGGTGCCTGCTTTTTGGGAATGGCATTGTTTGGGAGGGGGTACCCAGTGAGCCTGGGGTTTGAGCTCTGCCAGGCTCTAAAGGAAATTGATGACCTCCTAGCCATAGCTCGACAATATTCCACTCCCAAAGATGCTTTGTGGTACCTGGACTTCGCGGAGACAGCTGTGCGACGACATCCTTGCCTCTTGGAGCATGCTGAGGGAAGGGAGAGGATATCCCTGATGGTGGCTCTGCAACAGCAGAACTGTGAGTTCGAGAGGAATCCCACCAGGAAGCCAAGATGGTGCCAATGGGGAGGTACTCCCGGGCTTCGATCCAATCAACCCCTCACCAGGTTGCTGCTCCGGCTCCAGCTCCCACTTCACCTGCTCCAAGACGCTGCTCCAGACCTCCACTCCTCCCCGTAATATGGCTGTATCGAATCGGATGGAGGAGAGTCACCGGGGGAAGATGCCTCAAACTCCCCGCCATTGCCCAGCTACGGGCCACTGGAGAAAATCCTCCATCTCTCAGCCAGCTGCATCCGTTTCACCATGCCAAGAAGGAACCACAACAGCTTCTGCCTCTAGGTTATCCTCACTGGCTGTCTCGTCAGCTTCCTCTTCCTGGGCCATTACTGTCCCCTTCTCCACCACAGCATCACCTCCAACTGCTGTGAGCCCAGCTGATTTTACCCCAGCTCCGCCCGTCACCGTGCCTGCAGGGGCAGCTCCTTCCTGTTCTCCAGAGGGGCCCACGATCACCACAGTCATGGAGAAGGAAGGAACTGGGCTTGCTGCAGCAGGAACCACCATACCCTCGGAAAACAGGCCAGTGCTTTTTCACTCTATATCACCATCTTATGAATTGCCTTGCCTGATTCCCGGGGGTGAGGCTCAGTTAGTGCAGTCCACTGAGTCCTCACCACCTGCTGCAGCCACAAAAACTTTTCCTGCTCTCTCTGTGTCTCCTCCTACGCCCCCTGAACGTCTGCTGGTTCTGGGATTAAGCCGCCGGACGAAGGAGGAGCCTGCAGCCCTGGAAAACCTAGTTCCAGCCCCGCAGCCACAGTCCGGACAGAGGAAGAGGGCTGTCTGCAATCCGGAGCCTGAGCCGATGAGGAAGCGTTCCCGGGCTTCAACCATGCAGAATTCAGCTCCAGCAGAAAGCGGATCTCTTGTTGCCACGCCGGGCAAGCCACCTGCGTGGGTCATATCGCCAGGGGGTTCCGAGACTGCAGTGACCATCATGCCTGCTGTAGGGGCTGCTGCAGCAGAGTCTGAGCTGGACATCCAGAGGGCCGGGCCCGAGACATCATCATCTGGATCGACGGAGTTCTGGACGGTGGTGGAACTTGAGCTCAGGCGAGTACTCACCTTTGTTTTTGTTGTTTCTGTATTGGAGAGATCTTGCCTGGCTCTTGGGGGGAGAGCCAGTTGCAGCCATCAGCTGCACCTGAGCTCGCCTAGCCGGGTTCCACTGCCGCCGGTGACCCTGACCCTGTTCCTCTTCTATCCGAGTCTTCTCTCAGGGTCACCAAGAACTGTCCAGCTATGCCAGAGGTCTCCGTGGGTTCAGGTCCACTGCCTGAGGTCTTCGTGGGTCCAGCTCCTCTGGCCGAGGCTGTCATGGAGGCTCCGTCCCAGTCTGGGACCTCCGTGGGTGCTGCTAATAATCAATCATCCTTTATTGTCATTCAACCATACAACCAATCATGTACAGTAGAACAAAATTGTGCTTTATCCTATCTACAGTGTCAATCACACACACACACCATGTCTAGAATCAGAAGGGCCGCTGCCATGCAAGGCGCCGCCACAGATTTCCCTCCTCCATTCCATTATTGTTGAGCACCAAGCTGGACGGCAGAAAGTTCCGCTTTTTATATGGTCTTTGGCATGACCCGGCCGGGATTTGAACCCCTGCCTCCCGGGTGTGGGGTGGATGCTGTACCAACTGAGCTACCACTCCGGTAAGGTTGTCCTGCTGAGGTTGTCATGGAGGTTGTCATGGAGGCACCGTCCCAGCCCGGGACCTCTGAGGGTGCAGTTCCTCCTCAGTCTGGCTCTCCATGGGTGCTGCATCCCAGCTGGAATCCCACATGGGTGTGGCGCTCCAGTGTGTGCCCACTGTGGGTGCTACATTTCAGCCCGGGGGCCATCGTGGGTGCACCTCTGTCCCAGTCCGGGGCCACCGAGGCTGCTGCAACGCCTCAGTCCGGGGCCACCGAGGGTGCTGCAATGCCTCAGTCTGGGGTCACCGAGGTTGTGGCGCCTATGCCCAAGGCCGTGGCGTGTCCTCGGTCCACATCCGGGCCTGTTGTGTCTCTCCCACCACCATCACCTTCATCGGGTGTCCATCCCCTGGCTCCGGGGGGCTGCGGTAAGCACTGGTTCCATCTGCTGCCTCCAGGGGGAGGTGTGTGGTGCACTGCGATCCGTTGGCCCAGAGATGCGGGCAGACCGCTCAAACTGTCTTGTTTACTGGGGTGGCTTCTAAACCCTGGTAGACCACCCGATGGACTTTTTCATCCTGGTTAGGGGCTCTGGAGACCTGGTAGGCCGCCCGACCTTTTCCACCTGATGGTCGGGTGGAGCTGGGACTCTGGTAGGCCACCAGAACAGTTTCCTTATTTATCTTGTATTGTTTAGTTTTCTTAGTACTTTGTTTTGTCAGTGTGTGGATCATGTGTTTTTCGGGTTGTTTTGTTTTCGTGTCTCTCCCTCCAGGCCTGGATCCCCCTACCACCCTCCTGGGGTCGGTTTTTGAAGTCATTTCTGTTGGAGGGGGGGGGGTGTACTTCCTTTCCTTTTGATGTTACTGCGGGATGTCTTGGGTCCACCCCTTAAGTGAGGGGCACTGTCATGATGCTGAGCGCAGGTCTGTACCATGCTCGGATCTTTTGGTGATTATCCTTTTTTACCTCCGCCAAAGGGGGAGGTAATGTGATCATCGGCGTTGGTTTGTCTATTTGTTTGTCTGTTTGTTTGTTTGTTTGTCTGTTAGTAAGATAACTCAAAAAGTTATGGACGGATTTTCATGAAATTTTCACAGATTGTCAGAAATGGCCGATCCTACAGATGATTACATTTTGGTGATGATCCGGATCACCGTCCAGAAGAAAACTACCATTACGCAAAATGCCATTTTCGTGAATAGCTACTAAACCACTAATCCAATCATTGTCAATCCAATTGCTAGTCATATATTTTCATGGTCAAGGAATCTGAAAACGTACACACAAACACTGTATGGGGGGAACTGTGGCCGCCATTACGGAAAATGCCATTTTCGTCAATAACTACTCAACCACTAATCCTATCATTGTCAATCCAATTGCTAGTCATATGTTTTCATGGTCAACGAATCTGAAAACATACACACAAACTGTATGGGAGGAACTGTGGCCGCCATTATGGAAAATGCCATTTTCGTGAATAACTACTGAACCACTAATCCTGTCATTGTCAATCCAATTGCTAGTCATATGTTTTCATGGTCAACGAATCTGAAAACGTACACAAAAACACTGTATGGGAGGAACTGTGGCCGCCATTACGGAAAATGCCATTTTCCTGAATAACTACTCAACCATTGCTTGTCATATCTTTTCATGATCAAGGAATCTGAAGACTGTATGGGGGGAACTGTGGCGCTTGGCGGAGGTCTGCACTCTCCGAGTGCTTTTCTAGTCTGTGTATGTATTTAATCCTGATTTTTTGCCATTATTATTCGTACTTTTATTTTGACAGCATTATGGCATGACATGATCTGCCTGTCAGGTCTGTTCGCGGCCTGTCACAGCTGTGTAGTGTCTTTGATTACGTTGTCACTCATGCATCCACACCTGATTCACATTTTGGTTTCTCCTCTTGTATTATTTAAGCTCGCTGGCGAGGTTTATTCCTCGCTGTGACCTCATCTTGTGTAGGCAGGAATCCCCACACCTGACTCCTGTCTAAATCTCTGCCTTATTCTCTGTTTTGTGACTTTAATTGTAAGTAACCTTTCATGCTTTTTCCTTACTGTATTTTGGTAGTTACCCCTCGTGGTCTCTGTTTATCATCTTTTTGTAATCGCCCTTCGTGGCTGGTATTTGTGTTCATTATTATTTATTAAATGTGCAAACTCGCAGCAAGCGATTGGTGCCTTATTTCTGAACTGAAAGGGCCAATTATGACACATATGTGTTTTACACTCAAGTGGCAGCTAATTTCAGCACTTGTAACTTTTGTATTTTTTGAATGTTTTGGTGTACAGTATCTCACAAAAGTGAGTACACCTCTCACATTTTTGTAAATATTTTATTATATCTTTTCATGGGACAACACTGAAGATATGACACTTTGATACAATGTAAAGTAGTAAGTGTACAGCTTGTATAACAGCGTAAATTTGCCATCCCCTCAAAATAACTCAACAGACAGCCATTAATGTCTAAACCGCTGGCAGCAAAAGTGAGTACACCCCTAAGTGAAAATGTCCAAATTGTGCCCAAAGTGTCAATATTTTGTGTGGCTACCATTATTTTCCAGCACTGCCTTAACTCTCTTGGGCATGGAGTACACTAGAGCTCCACAGGTTGCCACTGGAATCCTCTTCCACTCCTCCATGACGACATCATGGTGTTAGAGACCTTGTGCTCCTCCTCCTTCCATCTGAGGATGCCCCACAGATGTTCAATAGGGTTTAGGTCTAGAGACATGCTTGACCAGTCCATCACCTTTACCCTCAGTTTCTTTAGCAAGGCAGTGATTGTCTTAGAGGTATGTTTGGGGTCATTATCATGTTGGAATACTGCCCTGCGGCCCAGTTTCTGAAGGGAGGGGATCATGCTCTGCTTCAGTATGTCTCTGTACATGTTGGCATTCATGGTTCCGTCAATGATTTGTAGCTCCCCAGTGCTGGCAGCACTCATGCAGCCCCAAACCATGACACTCCCACCACCATGCTTGACTGTAAGGCAAGACACACTTGTCTTTGTACTCCTCACCTGGTTGCCACTGCACACACTTGACACCATGTGAACCAAATAAGTTTATGTTGTTCTTATCAGACCACAGGACATGGTTCCAGTAATCCATGTCCTTAGTCTGCCTGTCTTCAGCAAACTGTTTGTGGGCTTTCTTGTGCATCATCTTTAAAAGGGGCTTCCTTCTGGGATGACAGTCATGCAGACCAATTTGATGCAGTGTGCGGCGTATGGTCTGAGCACTGACAGGCTGACCCCCCCACCCCTTCAACCTCTGCAGCAACGCTGGCAGCACTCATACGTCTGTTTTCAAAAGACAACCTCTGGAGATGACGCTGAGCATGTACACTCAGCTTCTTTGGTCAGCTATGGTCAGGCCTGTTCTGAGTGGAACCTGTCCTGTTAAACCGCTGTATGGGCTTGGCCACCATGCTGCAGCTCAGTTTCAGAGTGCTGGCAATCTTCTTAGGCCATCTTTATGTAGAGCAACAATTTTTTCAGATCCTTAGAGAGTTTTTTGCCATGAGGTGCCATGTTGAACGCCCAGTGACCAGTATGAGAGAGTGTGGGAGCGATAACACCAAATTTAACACACCTGCTCCCCGTGCACACCCGAGACCTTGTAATACTAACTAGTCACATGACACCGGGGAGGGAAAATGGCTAATTGGGCACAATTTGGACATTTTTACTCAGGGGTGTACTCACTTTTGTTGCCAGCAGTTTAGACATTAATGGCTGTCTGTTGAGTTATTTTGAGGGGACAGCAAATTTACACTGTTATACAAGCTGTACACTGACTATTTTACATTGTGTCAAAGTGTCATATCCTCAGTGTTGTCCCATGAAAAGATATAATAAACTAGAAAAGCACTCGGAGAGCGCAGACCTCCGCCAAGCGCCACAGTTCCCCCCCCATACAGTGTTTGTGTGTACGTTTTCAGATTCCTTGACCATGAAAACATATGACTAGCAATTGGATTCACAATGATAGGATTAGTGGTTCAGTAGTAAAAGCATTACCTCCTTGGCGGAGGTAATAAACTGAAGTGTTGCTGTTGTGTCCATCTCCTCCATCTGCAAAGTGCCAGGCTGCGACCTGTCAAGGCATACCTCATGCCTCCCTTATTGGGGGGCTTTCACACCTGTACTGACCTCATGCCTCCCTTATTGGGGGGGGGGGGCTTTCACACCTGTACTGAGTACTTAAAAACTGTATTTATCGGCAGATGAAAGAAAACTGAAGCAAAAACAAACAAACAAACAAAAACTAAACAAACAGCAACTGCAACATGAACTATTTCAAACATATTTATTTAAATGTACACTTATATGGACACAATCTTGAGCCATAACTTTTTGGTAATGTGAAAATAATAAGCCAAGTAGCACAAAAAAATTGAGCGCTCTTGCTGTCAGGAAACAAAGTTGGCACCAAATCACTGAAGTGATCTGCCACCGATGGGGGTAGATTGTGCTCTGCCACAAAATGACAAAACATCACTTCTGCTAGTGATGCATTGGATTTGGAAGGCGTCGGTTCTCTCACTGGCTGAAAATGTTCATCCATCGATCGAATTTGGCTACACAGTTTTTGTGGCCCTGTGTAGCAAAGTGCGACTTCAGGTGGAAAATCCCTGATGCAGTCACTTTTAGCATTAGAGTCACACATATCAGGCGCAGCATTACTGGCGCCGGGATTCCTCTCTGTTCCGGAGCCGCAGGACAAAAGAAGGTGCGATAATGGTTGCCATTGTAGCCCATATATTTTTGCCTACATATGCTTAAGCATAAAGGAGATTGCATGTGTGGATTGACCTCACGTCCTGAATGGAGCAATATATCTGGACCACCTGCGGTTAACAACAAGAGGACGGAGGTACGGGGATAAGAGACTGGAAGGACTTCCTGACCTCCTGGGGGACAGGTGGAGGACTGAGAGACCGGAGGGGGAGTTAATGTCAATAGGGGGTTTTGACAGGGATATGTGATTCTCCCTTTGTGTGAGATGTATAAATGTGAAGGTCTGATGCAGCTCATCCTCTTTTGTTTCTGGAGAGATGGCTGGGGATGAAGTGCTTGAATAAAACCTGAATTAAAAGCCAATTCAGCTTCGTTATTTCACGCTCCCCACAGCCGTGGGTTTTATTGGGGTTGCGCTCCACGGAAAAAAAGAGGAGAGCTGAGAGAGAGCTGGTTTTTGCGCAGCCCCTATGGCTGCCCGGGGAATTTCTGCCAAATAATCCCGCGCCGGACAGCTGCCCGTCTCAGTTTTTGCAGCATAGCGCAAACACAGGCACACTGGCGGGCCCTGCCCACCACTGTTTTCGGCGTGCTTTTGTGCCTAAAACTTTGAAGAACGTGGAGTTTGTGTTCGTCAGACACGACGACCAGCGCCCTCTATTGCCCCTGCACACATGTTGAAAATGGCCATATCTCACAATGTTAAAGAATCATTTAAAAAATTCCTGTATCCAGACGGTGATCCGGATCATCCCCAAAATTTAATCAGTTCTTCCTAGTACCATTTCCAACAAGGCCTGAAAGTTTCATCAAAATTCATCCAAAACTTTTTGAGTTATCTTGCTAACCAACAGACAGACAGACAGACGGACAAACAGACAAACGCTGGCAAAAACATAACCTCCTCCTGGCCTTCGGCCTGGCGGAGGTAAATATTTACAAAAATGTGAGGGGTGTACTCACTTTTGTGAGATACTGTAGTTCTGGTACTTGTTGCTGGTGTTTGTGGTTGTGCCATAGACTGTATAAATGGAGGCTTCTCGCCGGCAATACATAGATCATGCACTGAAAAGTAAAAAGGACTGTTGGTGTGATCACTGGTATAGATGCAAGAGCACCAGGTACTGTATGTTTTCACTTGTATGAATGTCACAGATCTGACGTTTATATATGTCACCAGATGCAAGGCTACATGAAGTAAAATAATAAATAAATAACAGATAAATAAATAATAAAAAAAATAGTAACAGTTTGCTTCCTAAGGCTTAACGATTTAAGAAAGATAAATAGTTTTGGGGGGGGGTTTGTTTTTTGCACTGCCTTGGAACGATATGGACTTGATATTAGCAGCTTCAGCATGCATTAATTTTTAAATTATCACAAAATATAGAGCAACAAAATTCTGAACAATTGTCAGAAAATGTCTGTACGTGTTGAGTTAAAGAACAAGCATTCATGGCATGACAGCAGCATGAGTATTTTAATTTCGGGGTAAAACAAACAACTGCAGCTGTCTGTATTTACCCCGACATTAAAACACCCAAGCACAGTCTTGTGGTTCTTTGTGGCTTTGACTGGATTCTACGTCTGCTCTGCGGTAAATTTGATTATGTCCAGCATCTTTTAACAAAATGCATCCAACTTTATTGCGGTGGAGACATTGATCTATCTCAGAGCTTTTATTTGTTTACAGCGTTTGCATCTTAGCAGCGGCACTAACGGAGCTACTGTCTGCAAGGCCACATTTTAAGGTCATTTTCCTATCCCTCGATAGCCGAGGGAAGTGGTATGATTATATTACTGTTTTTGAGGTGCAAAAGGCCATGTTCCCGCACTTCTGATGCTGAAGTCATTGTTTTTTTAACAAGCAAGTGGCCCCGTTTCAGTGACAACCACACGTTCTAAACTACGCAAGGCATCATGGGGGCTAGGAATAAGGTGGATAGTACCTAACCAATCTAACTTGATTATTACATTGTGAAATGAGTTACCGTAGTTGTTTTTAATTCTGAACAAATTTTAAAAAGAATTCAGGTAGAGGCTGTCCTTATTCTCAAGGGAAAAAGCTCCAAATGATCCTGTCAAAGTTTAAAAATGTACACCTTATCTCGTGGAGCAGGCTGGAAGGTAAATTCAGGTGTTTTGCTGAAGGAAACGGATTCTTGTAGAAACTGCTGAACATTTCTCTCTCTGGTCACCTGGTGACACAACAATCAACAATTGTCATTTATGAATGATTAAAAAAATACCTCTTCACCCATCCATTCCATGGGAGTAAAGCTGTAGGATCAGCTGCGTCACTGTGTACTCTGCAGAATGTGTCAGAAAGGGTTGAAATGCCACAAATGCCACAGAATTTTTGCCTTCACCAGCTTTGAATCAGTACAGCAAACACTCCTCATATTGCACTCACCTGCTACATTAGGAAAATGTTGTGTAATGTCAAATTTCCTTTCTGTGAACCTTTGTTTTGTTTTTCTCAAAAAGTTTGGTCACATTGCACTTTCATTTTTTTTCTGAATATCTATAAGCTTTATAGCTTGATTCTCTAACAGTCCTTTGATTTAACCTTTTTTGTCAAGATCTTGGCCTGTTTCCACTTCAGATTTATTCTGTTTACTCTAAAAGGCACCTTGTGACACCTCCACCATGAATCACATCCTGCAGAGAGGTGTGGAATGTCTGATGTCTTCATTCAGAAGCTTCATGGGAACTTCTGTTTTATGCCATTCTCAGTGGTAGTGATAATTCACATACAGTAGACAGTACACACCTTTGTAACGCTGTCCCACATCCTGCTGTATTGCTTGTGTGTGACCAGACAGGCATCCAGCTCTGTGCCACACAGCCGAGAGAAATGGCCCCTTAGATCAACGTAAATGTCACCATCCATTTGCTGGTTAGGGAAACAGAGAACAAGTTAGTTTTCTATCATTCAAAACCATTGATAATAGCTGTCCCTCTGATATACTCATTTATCCTCCTGTCCCTCCTAGTCACTCCAAATGAGAATTGTAACATCTTCAACTCTACCACCGCCAGCTCCACCTCCTGTCTTTTTGTCAGTGTCACCGTCTCCAAGCCATACATCATAGCAGGTTTCACCATTGTCTTGTAAATCTTCCCTTTCACTCTTGGCTGCTATCCTTCTGTCACACATCATCCCTGACACTCATCTTCACCCACTCCACCCTGCCTGCACTCTCTTCTTCATCTCTCTTGTGCACTGTCCATTGCTTTGGATGGTTGATGACCCCAGGTATTTAAACTCGTCTACAGTATCTTCACTTCTTTTACTCCTTGCATCTTTACCATTACACCTGCTTCCCCCTCATTCACACACACTCCTGCTTCTGCTGATTTTCATTCCTCTTCTTTCCAGTGCATACGTACAGACACCTTTCCAGGTTCTCTTCCACTCACTCCTTTTTTTTTTTATTACTTATTTTGTACTCACTTCCTACTCTCATTATCGATCACAATGCGTCTGCAAACATCACAGTCCACGGAGACTCCTCCTCGTCTGTCAGCTTGTTCATCGCCATAAGGGGCTCAGAGTCAATCCCTGATGTAATCCCACCCCCACCTTGAATCCATCTGTCACTCTTATAACACACCTCATCACCGTCTGACTGTCCTCATACATGTCCTGCACCACCCTCACATACTTCTCTGCCACTCCTGACTTCCTTATACAGTACCATACGTCCTGTGTTTGCACCCTATCATATGCTTTCTCTAGACCCACAAAGACACGACGTACCTCCTTCTGATCTTCTCTATACTTCTCCATCAACACTCTTAAAGCAAACACTGCATCTGTAGTACTCTTTCTTGGCATGAAACCTTACTGCTGCTCGCTGATTGTGGCCTGTCTTTCAAACCTGGCTTCAAAAACTCTCCCATATTTTCATAGTGTGGTTGATAACTTCATGCCTCTATAGTTACTACAGCTCTGAACACCATCCTTATTCTTGAAAATCGGTACCACTTCTCCATTTCTCAGGCATCCTCTCATTCGCCAAAACTATGTGAAACAATCTGGTTAAAAAGTCCACTGACATCTCTCCTAAACATCTCTATTCCTCCTTAGGTATGTCATCTGGACCAACCACTTTTCCATTTTTCCTCCTCTTCATTGCTGTCCTCACTTCCACCTTACTTCTTAAATTCCTGATTCATCCATCCTTCTCTTTCTCATTTTCTTCATTTATCAGCTCATCCTTCCATGTTCTCAAAACTCTATATTCCTGCAGTAGATTGATTGTTTAGTTTAAACCAGATGACGCTGATTTTTTAGAGTCAGGAGATTTTGGGCCCATCTCTCCAGTTTCTTGACCGCTTATCCAGTCCTGGCTCATGTGGAGTGACTGGAGGTTTTTTCCCACCTTGTCTTTTGTCTACAATATGGGCTGATCACCCGTCTGTCGCAGATTTTGAGCTGTTCATCACCATGTGTAAAGGGGTTGGTTTTTAGTCAAAAGAGTAATAAGTTTAAATTATTCAGATCATCTGCGTGTCTTGTCTAGTACACTGATTCAGTTTAATTAAGTTTGCATTTGTCATGATCTGAGCACGGGGGGGATTTCACCATGCTCTGTCTCGTTGCTGTTTGTTTTTCGCCATCGTGGTTCCCTCTCCTCTGCCAGATGCCGTTGTGGTTCCCTTTCCTCTGCCAGATGCCACTGTGGTTCCCTCTCCTCCACCCAACATCGTTGTGGTTCCCCCTACTCCACTGTCCTCTCCTTCATTGGGCTTCCCCGTGGGGCAGCCGCCTCCTGGGTCGCCCCTTCTGTTTAGGTGGCTAAAATCTTTGGTCGACCGCCTGACGGATTGTGCCGTTGGGCTGGGTGGCCCATATTCTCCGGCAGGCCACCCAACTCTTACCACCTCCCGTCTGCCAGGCCTGGGACTTCGGCTGGCCACCTGAACTGTCTAGCTCTTTGGTCCAGGGGGCCTAGGTCCCTGGTTTTGCCCGGTGTGGATCCTGAGTGGAGTTTTTTGTTTTTTGTTTCCTCCTAGACTGGGTTTTGCTGGGGTGTGAGTCATGGGAGTTCTTATCTTCTCTGGTTTGTTTGGGTCCCCCTCCTCCCGCCCAGGGTGAGGTTGTTTTCTTGTCTTTTGGTGGGGTGGGTTCTTTGTGTGGGTGGGTCCTTGTTCTTCCTTTGATGTTGCCCAGGGTGTCTGGTATCCACCCCTTGGGGGGGGAGGGGGGGCTCTGTCACGATCTGAGCATGGGGGGGTTTTCACTGTGCTCTGTCTCTTTGCCGTTTCTTTTTCCTTATTTGTATAATGTTGTATTTTTGAGTTCTATACCTGTTTTGTGACCTCTAGTTTGTTTTCACATATTTGGTATTGTTTCTTTGTATGATTTATTTTCCTGTTTATGTTCAGTGTAGTTTTGTTATTTACATATTTGGGTTTATTTGTCTTGTAGTGGAAATTTATTGTCTATTCATTAATCTACTCTTTTTATGCATTAATCTACTAACCTGCACTTATATAGCGCTTTTCTAGTCACAAAGACCACTCAACGCGCTTTCATTAATACTAACCCTCTATTCTAAGGGCCTATAGGAAACAAATATCTAGGGACAATTTAGAACAGCCAATTAACCTAACATGCATGTTTTTGGCATGTGGGAGGAAACCGGAGAAATCCCGGAGTAAACCCACGCAACACGGGGAGAACATGCAAACTCCACACAGATCACTGTTGGTCGGGGGCTGGGATCGAACCCACGATCCCACGATCCCCACAATCCCCCGGCCAAGGGTAAACTGTGCTGCCGCAGTGCTAACCACTGCGCCACCGTGCAGTGTTAAGTACTAGGGATCATATGTATTACAAGTGTTTCCCAATATATGAATTGTGTGTGTATGTGTTACAACATATGAGTTGGGTTTTATCCATATATGAACTATTTTTATACACTGCGTATTGTAACCATGTTAGGGAGTTTAGGAAGTAAATGTCTCTGTGTTCTTCCTCCTCTCCGCATCTGCGTCTGAATCTTATCAAACATGCCCGAAGCTTCACTGAAGATCAATAAAAGGATGTGCCTCTCTCCCTCAAGAGAGCAGAGCTGATTTTTTTTTTTCCATGCTCTCACTTCTCTTGTTGCTGTCAGCAATAAAAGGCTATTCAACCTACAGATCCGCTGATTATTTTACTACAGGACCTTTTAAAGTGTTTAAATAAAATTTGGTTACAGTCAATTTGTTCTCACATTATATTTGCCAGTGTCTTCTCTTTCTTTCTCTCTCCAGGGGTTGCAGTTGTCAGGGGCACTTCTGGGTTTTTTTCCCTGGCTGTGGGCGGTGCCCCTGTCAAGCTGTCAGCCCCGTCTCCTCTCCTCATGACCTCACAGCTGATTATTTTCTCCCCAGCCTGCTTATGTGATTCACACTGGTCACTATTTGAGTTTAATTGTTTCTGGCCCTATTTAAGGGCAGTTATTCCTTTTTTGTTTGCTGGTGTCTTGTTGAAGGATCGTTATGTCAGAACCCTGTTCCCGTTCTGGCTTTTCCTCTGTACCCTGTGTTCTCTGCTTCATGTGTAAGTTTGCTTTGTACACTTTTGGTTTTTGTGTTTGTGCACAGTTGGACTCTTTGTTTTCTTTAAATTTCACAAACTGCAGTCCAGCGCGTGGGTCTCTCCTCTCTGCCCTGAGGGGCATTCCATGACAGCATTCCTTTTGTAGAATTGTACCAGTTATTTTTGTGACCTTAAACATGTAGCTTTTGTGGTTTCAACTTGGTGAATAGAACTTTACTTACTTCATTACAAAATATAGTCTTTAATTCAATTCCATTTAAAGCCACTAAAGTACAAATGTTTGTGTAAATTACCTCCATGATAAATGGTAAGTCACTGGTGTAGTAGTGTTGCCGATGAGCGTTGACAGCCGCTAATGTCAACAGATAATCATTACGAACTTCGGTAAGATGGTCGTCACACTCTTTCAACCGTGCGGCTAGCTGGAAACACAATATTGATCTTTATGGAAAGTATACTGCTCAAAAAAATAAAGGGAACACTTTGAAAACACATCAGATTTTAATGGGAAAAAATAAGCTGGATATTGAAATTGTGGCAGGCTAGTCCAGTTTACTCAGATTAAAGGAACACTTTTTAATCTGAGTAAGCTGGACTAGCCTGCCACAATTTCGATATCCAGCTTATTTTTTCCCATTAAAATCTGATGTGTTTTCAAAGTGTATATAAAAGTCAGTATATGCACACTTCATATCTATCACATACCTTAGTAGTCATTTTGTGTAGTCCTGTTTTAAAATGAAAAATCCCATGTTCACTCTTTCTAGCTCTGGAAAGCAAAGTGGAAGTTGTACAGTGGAGATCGAAATTAGAGAACAATGTGTTAATACTCTATTTATTCAAACTTATGTTATTTTTCATTGTTCAGAATTTTACAGAATATCAGCTGTAGCTATACCATTGCTGTATTAGCATGGTTTTTTTTAATAACCAAGGCACTTCAAGACAAACATTTATTTTGTAATAAAAAAAACTGAGCAAAATTAGTGAACAAGATTAGAGAACAGTGACCACTGTGTCAGAAAAGAAGATTTAAAGGGATGTTAATGATTAATTAACTTTTGCTTAATTGTCGATAAGAATTATTATTAGTTGACTAAATTAAATTAGTTTTCAATTAATTGATAACAGTAGTCTTTTTCAAATGGAATTTATTCTGTGAAATGTAGTGGCGTCGCCGTCCAGGCAGGGGTGGACACGGTCACCCACTACCGCATTTCAACCAAAAATGCAGAAGAAGACTCCAAGCCCCCAGAGCATACGTGCTGTGTAGAGCGAAAAAATTTGCCCTTCTAGGTTACATTGGAGCACCTCAGTGCCAAAACAAGCTCTAATAGCACGTGAGCTTGAAGGTCCACCTGTTTCAATTTAACATAGCGGAGAAACTGACTGGAGCAAAGGAAAAGACATGGTCTGTGACCATGTCCAGATATGATACCTACAATGCAATAGACTTTTCATTGTGGCAGATCATACAGGCACCTCTTAAAGATGGCATGCATTGTATATGCATGGAAATGAGACATAAACAGAAAAAAAAAACTTAGTTCTATTTAAAAAGTAGGAATAACATCTTAGTTTAGTTAGACTTGCGAAAGAGGAACTGTTGAGAAATGCAAGCATAAGAATGATAGTCAAGTTGAGCATATTAGACTTTACTGAGTTCAGTTTTACTAGTGAGACAGAATTACTTAAAAAAAAAATATTCTTATTTATTTACAATTTACTGAGATTACAGTTGCATTCAAAATCATTCAACCCCCACTGCACATTAGGTTTATTGGCAAAATGTACAAACAAGCAGCTGTTTGCAATAAACAAATCAAGCAAGAACAATTTAAATAGCTCAGCACAACTAATATTTCAAGTGGTTTCTACAAAATTCAACACAAAATGCCACTTTTAATGACTACTGCAGTTTCAAAATTATTCAACCTCTTCATGACAGCATCTTTAGTACTTAGTAGAACGCCCTTTTTGCTGTTATGACGTGCTGCAAACATGATGCATAGCCAGACACCAGCTTCGGGCAGTGTTCTGAGGAATCTTAGCCCAATCCTCGTGGGCAAAGACCTCCAGTTCCCTAATATTCTTGGGTTTGCATGCTGAAATCTCCTTTTTCAAATCCCACCAGAGATTTTCAATGGGGTTCAAGTCAGGCGACTGTAATGGTCACTCTAGTACCATCCAGGACTTCTAAAACCAAGCCTTGGTGGACTTTGAGGTATGTTGGGGATCATTGTTCTGTTGGGGGGTCCAATGATGCCCAAGCTTCAGCTTCCTCACAGACGGCATGACATTTTCTCTCAGGATTTCCTTATACTTGATTGAATCCATCTTACCCACGACATGTTGCAGGTTTCCAGTGCCAGGGGAAGCGAAGCAGTCCCAAAGCATCACTGAACCACAGCCGTGCTTCACTTTAGGAATGGTGTTCTCTTCAGCGTATGCTTCATTCTTCATCCTCCAGACATACTGCTGATCCATAGGCCTGGAAAGTTGGCTCCAATTTGCTCAAAACTTTATAAATAAGCCAAAGAGATTTTGGGATTCTATTCTGTGGAGCAATGAAACAAAACTGGAACTTTTCAGGCCTCTGGATCAGTGGTATGTCTGGAGGAGAAAGAATGAAACATACACTGTAAAGAGCACCCCACCTCCAGTGAAGCATGGTGGTGGCTAATTGATGCTCTGGGGTTGCTTTGCTTCCTCTGGCACTGGAAACCTGCGGTGTGTGGTGGGCAAGATGGATTCAGCCAAGTATCGAGAAAATATCATGCTGTCTGTGAGGAAGCTGAAGCTTGGGTGTCATTGGACCTTCCAACAGAACAATGATTCCTAGCATACCGAATGTCCACCAAGGTTTGGTTTCAGAAGAAGTCCTAGAAGATTCTAGAGGGGCCATCACAGTTGCCTGACTTGAACCCCATTGAAAATCTCTGGAGGGATTTGAAAAAGGAGATTTGAGTATGAAAATCCAAGAATATTAGGGAACTGAAGGTCTTTGCCCATGAGGATTGGGCTACGATTCCTCAGGAACGCTGCCTGAAGCTGGTGTCTGGCTATGCATCATGTTTGCAGCATGTCATAACAATAAAAGGGTGCTCTAAGTACTAAAGACGCTTGTCATGAAGAGGTTGAATAATTTTGAAACTGCAGTAGTCATTAAAAGTGGTATTTTGTGTTGAATTTGAAGAATCCACTTGTAAGATTAGTTGTGATGAGCTATTTATATTGTTCTCGCTTGATTTGTTTATTGCAAGCAACTGCTAGTTTGTTCATTTTGCCAATAAACCTAATTTGCAGTGGGGGTTGAATGATTTTGATTGCAACTGTATTTGGGGATTCTGAGTCATGATTAAAACATGGAGACCATTCTTTATTTCAGATAGGGGCTACCATTTATACTGTATCTCTTTGTTTCATTGCGTCTTTCTCTCGCCCGCACACTGACCGGATCTGTGCATCAGCGGCTTTCTCTCTGGCCACAGTGGCAATGTGACAGAGATGGTGATAGCTTTTCTTGACTCTGTGAAGTTCTCGCAGGGCATCCACCACTTCACCCTGCACCCTCTGAAGCTGGTCCAGGCCCTTAGAAGCATACAACCCAGAATGAGATATCAGTGCCTTGTTATGATTGTCTGAATTCTTGTTCATGTGCTTCTGTTCATATGCTCACTCGTTTTGCTCGTATGTCCTTGGCATTGTGGAGGCTTCTGGAGACTTGACCGATCAATCTGCGGTACTCCTCTGCAGCAGCAAGTCGTGATGCAGCGGTCTGAGCTGTAGCATCAACCACAGACCTCCACACACTAAACACACTTCTGAAAACATCACCGAATTAGAGGGATTTGCACTTCGGAGCACTTTTTACTGAAAAAACAACCAAGATACAACTTGTATTTGGCATGTTTATATGATGCATTCCCATTTAATTTAGAGTTTTGTGGTGAGTCTTCTAGCTAATCTGCTCTCATGAAGAATATGTGTTGGCTACATGTAATTACACATTTCAACTATCCATCCAGCCATCATCTACTGCTTATCCGGGGGTCCAGGTCGTGGGGGCAGCAGTTCAAGCAGAGTAGCCCAGACTGCTGCCCAGTTCACATAGTACCATAATCTCCATGATCCTGCAGGTGGTGAGCCCACTGGAGGGCAGACCCATGGGATTCCTCTGGGTACACTGGGTCCTTGTTGTAACTTTTTTCATGGGGATCTACTGGATTGCTCTTGGTCTTGCCCTTCACCCAGGACCTGTTTGCCTTGGGAGACCCTTTCAGGGACAAGTTGCCCCTGACAACATAGCTCCTGGGATCACGAGGGTATGCAAATCCCTCCACCATGATAAGGTGGCTATCCATGGAGGAGACAGTTCAACTATAATCTATGTATAAGAGATGGATGTAGCTACCATGACGTACTGTATTGATATGAAGTCTCTGGATAAGCAGTTCTACCTTTGCCCTATTGCTTTTTTAAAGCTGGATTTTAGACAAATATTGAATCAATACTGAGCTGTAAATACATGAATATAAAAGCCCCATTTTTTTTCAATTTCTGAAGCCTATCTTGATTTAAAGGATTGCCTTTGACTTGATGTTTGACATTTCTGTGATTCTGATACCCAAGGAGATCATTTTCAGAATATGACTGTTAATAAAAAGGAAAGCATAAACCACCACTGCTTTCTATAGATCCACAGTCTACAACTTGTAGTGCCAGAGCCCATTTGTCTATCATCAGTGGGTCACTATAGCTTAAAAATAATAAATAATATACAGTGGGGCAAAAAAGTATTTAGTCAGCCACCAATTGTGCAAGTTCTCCCACTTAAAAGATGAGAGAGGTCTTCAATTTTCATCATAGGTATACTTCAACTATGAGAGGCAAAATGAGAAAAAAAAAAATCCAGAAAATCACACTGGAGGATTTTTAATGAATTAATTGGTAAATTCCTCAGTAAAATAAGTATTTGGTCACCTACAATCAAGCAAGATTTCTGGCTCTCACAGACCTGTAACTTCTTCTTTAAGAGGCTCCTCTGTCCTCCACTCGTTACCTGTATTAATGGCACCTGTTTGAGCTCATTATCAGTATAAAAGACACCTGTCCACAACCTCAAACAGTCAGACTCCAAACTCCACTATGGCCAAGACCAAAGAGCTGTCAAAGGACACCAGAAACAAAATTGTAGACCTGCACCAGGCTGGGAAGACTGAATCTGCAGTAGGTAAGCAGCTTGATGTGAAGAAATCAACTGTGGGAGCAATTATTAGAAAATGGAAGACATACAAGACCACTGATAATCTCCCTCGATCTGGGGCTCCACGCAAGATCTCACCCCGTGGGGTCAAAATTATCACGAGCACGGTGAGCAAAAATCCCAGAACCACATGGGGGGACCTAGTGAATGACCTGCAGAGAGCTGGGACCAAAGTAACAAAGGCTACATCAGAAACACACTACGCCGCCAGGGACTCAAATCCTGCAGTGCCAGACGTGTCCCCCTGCTTAAGCCAGTACATGTCCAGGCCCGTCTGAAGTTTGCTAGAGAGCATTTGGATGATCCAGAAGAGGATTGGGAGAATGTCATATGGTCAGATGAAACCAAAATAGAACTTTTTGGTAAAAACTCAACTTGTCGTGTTTGGAGGAGAAAGAACACCATACCTACTGTGAAGCATGGGGGTGGAAACGTCATACTTTGGGGCTGTTTTTCTGCAAAGGGACCAGGACGACTGATCCGTGTAAAGGAAAGAATGAATGGGGCCATGTATCGTGAGATTTTGAGTGAAAACCTCCTTCCACCAGCAAGGGCATTGAAAATGAAACGTGGCTGGGTCTTTCAGCATGACAGTGATCCCAAACACACCGCCCGGGCAACGAAGGAGTGGCTTCGTAAGAAGCATTTCAAGGTCCTGGAGTGGCCTAGCCAGTCTCCAGATCTCAACCCCATAAAAAATCTTTGGAGGGAGTTGAAAGTCCATGTTGCCCAGCGACAGCCCCAAAACATCACTGCTCTAGAGGAGATCTGCATGGAGGAATGGGCCAAAATACCAGCAACGGTGTGTGAAAACCTTGTGAAAACTTACAGAAAACGTTTGACCTCTGTCATTGCCAACAAAGGGTATATAACAAAGTATTGAGATGAACTTTTGTTATTGACCAAATACTTATTTTACCGAGGAATTTACCAATTAATTCATTAAAAATTCTTCAATGTGATTTTCTGGATTTTTTTTTTCTTATTTTGTCTCTCATAGTTGAGGTATACCTATGATGAAAATTGGAGACCTCTCTCATCTTTTAAGTGGGAGAACTTGCACAATTGGTGGCTGACTAAATACTTTTTTACCCCACTGTACATACAAGTTTAAGAGAAAAAAAAAATACAATGAAAGTTAAAGCTGCAAGCAGCTGTAAGTGGGCCCTCGACCCCATGTACCCGCAGAACCTGTCACCCATCGTACGTAGCTGGCTCAGAAAATTTGCCGTCATTGCGGCAAGCACTGAGTGAATAATGAAGTAAACTGTTTGGTGCAGTTCTTCCTGTGAGCAGTAGGTGGCGCTATAACTTTTGTAAATCATTTTTATGTAGGAGCGTGTGGGGCAGGACTAATATACATCATAGCAATTACGATGAAAATTGAACGAAGTTTTTCCAAGTTACAACTGTCCAACGTATTGTGATAAAGTAAACTTGGGCATGTGGCCATGGCAGCACTTACATATTAGGTACATGTTGCAGATGCATATAGAATTACAGAAGAGAGTCACCTTGACTTACGTTCCACATTTTGTGACCCTTGGACTTTCCCAACCCTCCAAAGTACAAAACGCATTGAATAGTGAGGAGTGGGTTTCCATGGCAACTGTGATGCTTACAGGACAAATGTGACTTCCACTGAGGCTAATCCAATGTGCTCTAAGAAACCTCTGAAAATGTCATGTCATTCTGACTACTGGTCTTTTAGCGAGAATTGATGTACTTTTTTGCAATACCTCATGTCAGCACAAGGTGGTGCTGGACAAATTCATGAAAATTAATATATAGACGTGTTTCAAGTGGGATTAGTATCCATTGTGCAAATTTTGGTCCAAATCAGAGAAGTATCGTCTGAGCTGTAACTCTCGTGTTTTGGATGGCAGCGACGCCATCAAAGCATGTCAGTTGACATGGAAACAGTTCTGTACTATGGACATGTGCTATCAATGAGTCCTAGTCATTCCTTCATGTCATTTTTGCACACAGTGAGACAAAATTTAAAAAACCAAAAAAAAAAAAAACAGATTTCAGCAATTCTTCCTTTAACCACTAGGTGGCACTATAACTTTTGTTAATTATTTTTGTATAGGAGTGTGCAGGGTGGGACTAATATCCATCATAGAAAATTTAGTGAAAATTAGACAGTTTGTCCAAGTTTCAAGTGTCCGATGTTCTAACCACTAGGTGGCACTATAACTTTCATTAATTATTTTTGTATAGCAGCGTTCAGGGTGGGACTGATGTCCATCATAGAAAATTTGGTGAAAATCCAACAAAGTTTGTCCAAGTTACAAGCGTCCGTTGTTCTAACCACTAGGTGGTGCTATGATTTTTGTTAATTATTTTTATATAGGAGCGTTCAGGGTGGGACTAACATCCATTGTTCGAAATTTGGTGAAAATCAGACAGTTTGTCCAAGTTACAACTCTCTGATGTTCCATGGCGAGGAGTCAACCTTCGCCATGGCAAAACTTACATATCAGTTATGTGTTGCCGGCCTATATACGACTACACATGACAGTAACCTTAAACTATGTTCCAGATTTCATTACTCCAGGACCTTCCCATCCCTCCTAACAAGATCACGGATTGAATGGAGAGGAGGGCGTGTCCATGGTAACAGCAATGATGCTATGCTATGGGCATGCATATGCTATGCTATGGGCATGCATATGCTATGCTATGGGCTGCACGGTGGCGCAGTGGTTTAGCACTGTGGCAGCACAGTTTTACCCTCGGCCGGGGGACCGCGGGGATCATGAGATCGTGGGTTCGATCCCAGCCCCCGACCAACAGTGAGCTGTGTGGAGTTTGCATGTTCTCCCCGTGCTGCGCGGGTTTACTCTGGGATTTCTCCGGTTTCCTCCCGCACACCAAAAACATGTAGGTTTAGGGCGCTCGCGCACGCAGCGACCAGCAGCCGGTGGCTTGTCACCAGACTGCAAACCAAGTCTACCTACGGGTACAAATAAGTAACAAAAAAAAAAAAAAAATGCTAACGTTTATGTGCAGTTATAATCACCCATGTGGTCTGATGAGACTTCAAAAATTTCACGTCATTCTGGCAAGTGGTGCTTGAGTAATAAATAAAACAGTTTACAGCAATTCTTCCTTTAACCACTCAGTGGTGCTGTATTTTTTATCAATTATTTTTACATAGACACATTCATGGCGGGACTATTATCCGTCATGGAAACTTTGGTGGACATTGAACAAGTTTTGCTCGAGTTACAGCTGTCTGGTATTGTAAGGGTCGGAGTCAAATTTCACCATGGCGCCCTGGCCACACCTTGGAGCTTTTTAGTGTCACATAAGCAACCTTTAATGGCCAATGCCTATAGATGCCGCCATGTGAAAATGAGCTCAATCAGAGCAGGTCCCTAGGACAAGTTTGTTCAAATGCGAGGGGTGGTTTTTGGCCAAATTAGAGGTGAGGCGGCTTTGAGGCAAGATGGCGGACTTCCTGTTGGCCATGGGTAAGGGCCACAACTATGTTTTCTGCATGTCTTGAGGTGATGCACACCTCACCCGAATTTCGTGTTTGTACAGCAAACGTTCATGTCGCCGGTCTCCATTGACCTTGCACGTTTGGCCCCGCCCTCAAAAACTGGGGGTGGGGGAGGCCCATATTTTTTCCAGTTTATCAAATTTTTCACCAGGTCTGAGGTGTGGGCAAAAAAAATATCACGTTTTGGTTAACGTTTAGAGGGTCAAAAATGCAATCATTTAGGCAGAATAATAATAATAAACTGAGCGGATGACTTTGTCAGTGGCTCGAGCCCTAAAAACACATTCATTAGAACAATGTAATAAAATTATAAGAAAAAGCTGCAAAATTTTGGAAAAGAACTGAGTTTTTGTTCAAAAGAATAAGCAAGCATAAATAATAGGAGAAATAGTCAAATATTTATGATTAAAAAAGTTCCAAATTTATGAGAAAAGTTACACATTTTTGAAAAAATATGAGAAAAGCAAAAACGTCAGAAAGAAAAGTTGTTTTCATTTTTATGGTTTAGTGGAGAATTGGACCAGAGATTGTTTAAAATAGCTCATTCCTCGGCATTGTCGGGCTAATGTAACTTCCCACACTTACTGAAAGTGTCATCAAAGCAAATATCTAGTGGTTTGCTTTTCAAAATAATGTTTCCTTCAAAGGCACCTAATGAGGAGACGTGGATTTTGTCTGTGTATTTACCCAGAAGTGATAGCATCTGCATTTCCTCTTTGCCAGTCTCTCTTCTGATACTGGATGGCTAATCGCTGAAGAGCCTGAAAAAACAGTACAGTTTTACTTACAGTAAAAACAACGTGGGGTACCTACTGTAAAGTAGAAGTTGATTTTGACAGTAACATTTTACGTTATTTAGCTCTGCACAACATTAAAAATTTGGTGTTAATTTTTCAAAGCAACTTTTTTAAAAGTTATAGCCAGTCAAATTTGTGTTTTTTTTATATTTATTTTTTTCTTATATTTATTTTTTTTCTAAATAAGATATAAAAATAATGCCACTTGTAAATCTAAATGTTCAATATTAAATATAAATCTATATGTGAAATCTTGATGCTAAAAAAAAAGCTTAAACTTTGTTGGTTTTAGCTTTTTTGTGGCTTTTGTTAGTGATGGGAATTTATTCGCTTGCCATTCACTCCTAGGTTAAATGATTCTGCAGTACATGTCAGTTTTTAACCAGCTTTTTATCTGTAAATACGCACTATCACTCATGGACAGAATGGCCACAATACTCTAGGGATAAACAAATTTCAGCAGGTTTTGGGGTATGATAGGCTGTTGTGAGGTCTGTTCAATAAAGATTTTCCCTGACCCACTTCCAGTTGTTGTAGGAGGTTGAAACTGCACATTACAGTCTTCTTCTTTCAGCTGCTCCCTTTAGGGGTCACCACAGTGGATCATCTGCCTCCATCTCACCCTATCCCTTGCATCCTCCTCTGTATCACCAACCCTCTCCATGTCCTCCTTCGTTATATCCATGAATCTTCTTTGTGGTCTTCCTCTTTTCCTCCTGTCTGGCAGCTCCATCTTCAACATCCTTTGTCCTATATATCCACTGTCCCTCCTCTGTACGTGTCCAAACCATCTCAGCCATGCCTCTCTTACTTTATCTCCAAACTGCTCAACCTGAGCTGTCCGTCTGATATACTCATTTCTAATCTTGTCCCTCCTAGTCACTCCCAGTGAAAATCTCAGTGTCTTCAACTCTGCCACTTCCAGCTCCATCTCCTGTGTTTTTGTCAGCGCCATTGTCTCCAAACCATACATCATAGCAGGTCTCACTACCGTCTTGTAAATGTCTTGCTGCTACCCTTCTGTCACCCGACAGAAGGGTAGCAATCACCCGACACTCGTCTTCACCCACTCCACCCTGTCTGCACTCTCTTCTTCACCTCTCTTGTGCACTTTCCACTGATTTGGATGGTTGACCCCAGGTATTTCAACTCATCTACTTTCACTACCTCTACTCCTTCCATCTTCACCATTACACCTGCCTCCCTCTCATTCACACTCATGTGTTCTGTCTTGCTTCTACTGACTTTCATTCCTCTTCTCTCGAAAGCATACCTCCACCTCTCCAGGCTCTCTTCCACCTGCTCTATACTCTCACTACAGATCACAATGTTGTCTGCAAGCATCATGGTCCACAGAGATTCCTGCCTGACTTTGTCTGTCAGCCTGTCCATCACCATGGCAAACAAGAAGGGGCTCATAGCTGATCCCTGATGTAACCCCAGTCCCACCTTGAACCCATCTGTCACTGCTACAGCAGACCTCACCACCGTCTCGCTGTCCTCATACATGTCCTGTACCACCCTCACATACTTCTTTGCCATCCCTGACTTTCTCATACAGTACCACACTTCCTTTCTTGGCACTCTATCATATGCTTTCTCTAAATCCACAAAGGCACAGTGCAACTCCTTCTGATCCTCTCTATACTTCTTCATCAACACTCTTAGAACAAACATTGCATCTGTAGTACTTTTTCTTGGCATGAAACCATACTGCTGCTCACTGATAGTCAACTCTCCTCTTAACCTGGCTTCAACAACTCTTTCCTATATCTTCCTAGTCTGGCGGATCAGCTTTGTGCCTCTGTAGTTACTACAGCTCTAAGTATTACCTTTGTTCTTGAAAATTGGTACCAAAACACTTCTTCTCCACTCCTCAGGCATCCTTTCAGTCTCCAGGATTGTATTAAACAATCTGGTTAAAAAGTAAATTGCACATTACAGCAAGGTGTGATAATGACTGCTGTTCCTACAGATGTTCGACCACACTTGAACTGTCGATGCCAGTGCTTGACCACATCATACGATGGGGCATCTTTCATCTCATTGAACGTCTCCAGCAGTGTGCGGCCTCTCAAATTCAGGAATCTGATGACTGTTCTGCATTCATCTGCATCCATTATCAAGGGCATATCTATGATGTAGTCAAACACTGGCATTGACAGTTCAAGTGTGGTTGGACATCGGTAAGTTCAAGTGTGGTCAGGCATCAGTAGGAATGGCAGCCATTCCAGGTGACCACAGTACACCATGAAGACACCAAAGTGGAGGCCAACATTTTGGAGGATCACCGCATATAGCCATTCGCCACCTAGCCCAAGATGTCAAGCTCAGTGTCTGGTCTGTGAGGGGGAAAAAAAAAAAAAACACCCACGACCATTTTCACATGTGGAAGTTGTCTGCATGATGGATTCCCGAGTTGCTCACACCTTTCCAGAAGCAGGAACAGGTCATGTGCCCCAAGGCTCTTTTGGCCATATGCCAAGAAAACCAGGAGGACTTCTTTGACAGACTAATCATACAGGATGAAACATGGGTTCATCACTCTGATCCTGAGACTAAAGCTCAGTCGAAGCAAAGGAAGCATGATGACTCACCAACTCCCAAGAAGGCACGTGTCCAACCCTCAGCAGGCAAGGTCATGCTCACGGTCTTTTGGGACCATCGTGGAGTACTGATGGTGGATTTCCTGGCAAAGGGTACCACAATTATCGAGACTTACTCCACTTCACTGCTGCAGAAATCGCGGAAGGCCATCAAAACTGAGAGGCGTGGCATGCTGGCCAAAGGTGTCCATCTCCAACAAGACAATGCTCTGATTCACAACTAGCATGTTGCCCAGAGAGAAGCCCAGTCCTGTGGCTATGAAATCTTTCCTCACTCTTCCAACCATGAAGTCATTTTTGAAGGGCAAGCACTTCCAAGCCGATGAAACGCTGATTTCCGAGGTCAAGTCGTGGCTTCTGACTGCATAAAGCTGCATAAAGTGATGGGAGAAGTGTGTAGCCCTTGGTGGTACCTATGTAGAGAATAACTAATAATTGTTCCAAGTTTGGTTCCTCTCAGTTAAAAGGAAATGAGTCAGAGGAAATCTTTAATGAGCAGCTCTGGTATGTGTTTTTATCTAGTCATCCCCTATAAGGCTGGCTATGGGCAGAGTTTACACACATACACATAAGTGGCACATTCTTCACCACAGTACAAAACTAGAAAAGCACTCGGAGAGCGCAGACCTCCACCAAGCGCCACAAGAATCATTTAAAAAATTCCTGGATCCAGACGGTGATCCGGATCACCACCAAAATGTAATCATCTGTAGGATACCCCATTTCTGACAATCTCTGAAAATTTCATGAAAATCCATCCATAACTTTTTGAGTTATCTTGCTAACAAACAGACAGACAGACAGACAGACAGACAGACAGACAAACCAACACTGATGAAAACATAACCTCCTTGGCGGAGGTAAAAAGAATGCTCTCATCATCGATAAACAGCTATTGTCCTCTATGCTAATATGAGCCAAACCACATTAACATCTGGTCCTGGCAAGCTCAAAAACACACAGGCAAACACTACTCCATTCATCCAAGTGTGCGCAGGAACATTCTGAGTACCAGATACTATTTGGCAGCTACTTCTAGTTTTTGTATATTAACACAGAGAGTTCTACTTTGACTTGTAGTCCCCAAAATTCCCCTTTTAGGAGCCATTTTAGCTTCCACTCAAAAGCAGGAACTGTCTGAAAATATTGAGCCCTTCTGATGACGTGTCTGTCTGTTATTGTTACAAACATAAATAACCATTGACGCTTTGGGAAAGCATCTGGGTCACAACGCTCTCAACCACAGTAAGTGTTGCTCTTGGAAAGGACAGGAAAAACAGACCGTGAATGATGGACCTCATTCTGGCCTGATAAAATCACCCCAAGTGCTCAGATCTCCTGATCATTGACCTTGAGCACAGCCTGGATGCAGACCAACCTGATGATCATTGTGCATTAGTTTGCCAAACATTGGGGCATTTGCCTAGGAGGAGTAACAATTTTCGTGAAATCATAAATTACCACATCTTATTAATTAAGTCATTAAATAATCCTCTAAGGTTAGGCACTAAAAATACCTGGTTAAGGTTAAGCCTGATTTATCCTTATGTGTTAAACATAAATGGAGTCATGGCATAGCCTACGCATGGGGCCTACATTGTTATCTGCATCTATACTTGTTCTGGATTAAGTGCATTGTCGTGTCACCAAAACAAAAAAGGAGAGTGATTTTTTTTTGTGTGTGTACTTTGTGTTTTGTGTATTCAGTGGCAATGTAAATGGTGATGGAGTTGGAGCTTTCTTATGCTATGATCAGCTTATACTACAATCACTGAAAATGAGAAGACAAATATAGGAGATGGCATGTATGACTATCACCACTGCCATCATTAATCACTGCATAGGGTGAGAATGAATCATACAAGTATTCATATCTGTGACCTTCCTCAGTTAAGCTCTCTTTGATTTAGTCCATTGTTTATCCAACTCACTTTGGAAGTGGCAACATCGTGCATGAGCAAAGAAAAAGAAGGTGATATGTTGGAGGAGATGAAATAGACCAATTACCTTCATGGACTGCTGCTTACCATCAAATTCCGATTTGTAAATAGTCACTAAACCTCCACCACAACCCAAAGATCTTGGGGTAGGGCTGGGCGATAAAACAATAACAATAATTATCATGAAATAGCTTTTCCTCAATACAGACATAGAATGTCGATAGAACTCATTCAATCTGTGTTTTGACAGGCAACATGAAAAAACAATAATAATGAGAATACACTGCACCCAACCAATCATGTGGCTGGAATACATTTAGTAACATTCAATTATTGGAGTAAAACGCCTGTGTAGCATCATCTCACTTTGGCTCAGCAATAATTATTCTGCTGCTTAAAGACATTTTTCACCCAGGAGTAAGACAATCAAAAAATGGATTTTCTTCCTCCAGGCCACAGCTGAAATCCCATTCCTTTTTAAAAAAAAAAAAAAAAAAAAAAAAAAAACAGCCTAAGGAATTTCTATTAATGTCCGGCTTTGCTTTTATTGCCCCCATAAACATGCAACAGACCTGGCCACACAGGCCCTCAAATTTCCTTAAATTCTGGGAAACGCTGGATTTAACCAGTGAACTTTAAAGTACATTATTACAAACTCAATTCTAAACCTTCATTCTTTTCAGAACTATGAAATTGCAGATGGACTCTGATGTCTTTAATGTGGAAAATCAATAATATGTGTGAAATGCATTAATCTGTGATTTTATATATATGCATGTTAATGTTTAAATGAATGTTTATTCCTGCATGTTGATTTAGAAGCACTGCTTATAAGATACACTAAGGTTAGTTTAGTTATACATAAGTGTGTAACAGTATATTCCAATGTATTTAAAATTGTGTGTATTCCTGTGGACGGATCACGTTTCACCAGTCTCCAGAGAAACCCCACCTTCTTCATCTCATTGGTCCCTTGTAGACTGTTTGTTATTGGACTAAAGGTTCATCGGGCCTCCCACGAAGGACACTCATTGGCTGAGATCCCGGAAGCCCGCGAAGCTCAACAGAACTTATAAATAACAGAGGGACCCCTGCTTCAGCCTCTTTCCGGATCATCTTCTCTTTTCCTCTTTTCTTTTCTCGCCACTGGTCCGTCTCTCTCTATTGTCTACACACAGCAAGGAAGAACAAAGGACCGTCTGAACAAAGACTCGACCACGTGTCGCTTTTCTGAACACAGAGCAGATAACTCGTAATTTGTTTATGTGACTTTGTATCTTAATGTTTTCCTTTTTCTCTTAAATGCCTAGGAATTCCTATTTCTTTGAGCTCAATTCTTAATCGGAGTTAAACTCCAATTTTTATTCATCACTTTTTCTTTGTTAAACTTTCTGTAAAATCACCGTTTGTTTAATTTTAATGTAAACTTTAATCTTGACTTTATTTTTATATTTTTCTTGACTAAGCACCCACCAGAAGCTACTATTTTTATCTAAAGTCCGAAGCTTTTTAATTTGAGATCTGATTAGATCTAATTATTCTCGAAGACCTCTGGAGGCTCGTGTCTACAAGGAGAAAATGCACAGCAGTTCATCACACGCTGAAGAAGCGTCGGCACCATCTGGCTCAGAGCCCAGTTTCAACTGTGGGTCATACGGCCAAGATCCAGCCCCTTTGACCGCTTGACTTTAAAGGTCGAAATGTGGATCCTGAAATATCTGCGGGCAGATATTTACCCTAACATCCACGAAATCTTGGGCTGAGGACGACGTCGAACGAGGAATCACGTGAGCTGCAACTTTCATTCATCTGCTGAATTAAACGTCTGAGGTTTGGTAATAATTTGTGTATCTAATCAAATGCAAATTAAGAAGCCCTTAACATAACTTTTCTTTTCATTAAAATTCCGTTTTTATTTTCCTAAGATGAATCCAGGACTTTTCATATAATTAGTAAACTTTCTTCATAAATTTGCGTTGTTTCCATAATCTGTTAACACAAACTGATAGAAATTGGTTTCTCAGTTTAACCCTGGTTCCGAAAATATTGACATTGTTAATCTATCATTTACAAGATTGATTTTATGATTAGTGAAACTACTGCAATGTCTGTTAATCATTTTGTTTAATAAATCTGTAAAAATGAGAAGTTGTTGAGAATTTATTTCATTCTGAGTCTGTTTCAAGCCCAGGTATCGAATTCATGGAAAATATTTGAGACTGATTATTGATTAATTTATTGAGTGATTAAACAGGTATAAAGTGAAATTAAAGATCAAATTGCTTCTTAAAGATAGAAGCTGGTGCCCCTTACAAGTGTTATTAACTTTTCTGATGTATATGAAATGAGATTTGACCTCAGATTCCAATACATCAATATAAATTAAATAATTCATACCTGATCATATTCATATTTATTAATATCCATATATTTCCTCCTATACCTGCTAATGTTTGGGCTAGTGCAGCCATGTAGGAGTTGGGGTGTGGTTAAAGAGAAAATGTCGACAGAAAATGTTAATGAAAAGTGAATGTATTACCAAAGAAGACACTAAACCAGACACCAAAACTCAATAGACAAGGAGACTGTTGAAAAGAAGGGGCCGAGAAATTCAGTGGTGTGGAGATATTTTGTCTATTTAAAGTCTGACAAGAAGCAACTTGGCGTGCACTGCAAACTATGTCACAATCATGTTGCTACAGAATCAGGTAACACTACAAATCTCTTTTTACCATCTGAAGCGGTGCCATCCTGTTGAGCATGCACAATGCAAGACTTCACAGTGCCAGACGCAAGTAAGTGCTGTCGGTCCTCCTAAAACTACCAGTGTGATACCTGCACAACAACAACAGACCATAGTGGCCAGTTTCTCCAGCGTTATGCCTTACAACAAAAAAATAAAGAAACGCAGTGATATTACAAACACAATAGCCTACTTTATTGCAAAAGACATGCTGCCATTAAGCATGGTCAAAAATGTCGGATTTAAGCGGCTGATCCATCCAGGTGGATGCCCTGACTTTCCCCTCTGGGAATCAATAAAGTACACAAAATCAAATCAAATCAAATTACCATCTCCCTGGCCATAAATATTTCTCCCAGACAGCACTTCCCCCAGCTAAACTGTCACACTTCCTAGTGTAGAGATACAGCTGTTCTCGTGTAACACTTAAAACTTTTGACTGAATCAGATTTAAGATTTTAGTTTATTATATACAGGTATGCATATTTTATAATTGTTTGAAATAGTTGTATAATGGTCTACAGTACATTTGTCATGTTCAACTTCTGACAGAAAATAAATATTTAAACCAAAATTAATCTTGTGATATCTTCACATCTCACTTAGGAGTGAAAACAAACCTTTATGCTTGACTCTGGATTATCTTAGCGACTTTGAGCCTTTTGTGGTATACTGGCGTGGCCGTTTTATACAAAGGTGGACTCTTCAACACTTGAGACTTTTAACTGCAACAGCAACCCCTTAAAGACGAAGCCAAAGTAAAATTTTTAACATTTTGTATGGAATCTGGTCCGTCCCATGAATGGTACCTAGAATGTTGAGTGCAGGTGATCTGCAGGCAGAACTTCATTAAGAAATCCAAAGATTTTTATTCTTAAACGCTCCCAGTTGTATTCAGATTGATTGTTTTTAGTTCAAGTCTTAATTAAGTTGGTTGCAAACACTCTGCTTGTTTGAATTAAGATCTAAATGTGATCAAATGAAATTGTATGTTAAACAGCATATTGTATGATATAGTGTAGTTAGAAATGTACTTTAAGTCAGTTTACATTATTCTTAAAATGATGTTTTAAAAACTCAAAGCAATCAGAAAGTGGCCATAAGGACTGGAAGAGAAGCGGAAAAAAAAAAGAAAAAAAAATCTGCAAAATTTAAAACGGTGTGTCATGGGTTTAAGTTTCCCCTGAAGTTTATGTTCCCTGAAATTGTGACTTAGATTAACCATTATAATTCAATAAGTGACCCCATGAAACACTCATGGCTGCTCTGTTGCTCTGTTCATTCACAGACCAGAAAATTCATACTGTTATTCTGTTAAATCAAAGGGAATCTTCGTTCTTTTGCATGTTCTTTTGTTGTTAAAATTGTGTTAACAGGTCTGAGTAGTTGTTAGTTCCTGTCCAGCAGGTCAGTTGGGGGGGGATCAGTGCTGCTGATAAAGCCACGTCACCTTTTAACTCTTTGGTTTCCATCTCAGCAGCAGCTCTGCTTGAATTGTCCTCAGAAGGGAACATGTAAATCGACAGAGGTGTGAAGTCTGGCCCAGCTGTTCCCACTGATGTCATGGGGGGGTGATCTGTTGGGTGTCATGGGGTGTCATGTGTTTACTCTTCCTGGGTTAACTGGATTATTTCTGATGCTGGGGATCACCTATTCCTCTTCTCCTTTTCCCTGCTGATTAGTGCAGATCTGCAGGATTTAACACCACCGCTTAGTTCCTCCTCATGGCTGTCATTTTAAAAAAAATGTCCAACACACACCAACTTATCACATCCTTTTTCATGTAAATTAGAAACATTCTTTTTTAAATGTGAGGA
Organism: Pholidichthys leucotaenia; assembly: GCA_020510985.1. Classification (NCBI taxonomy): domain Eukaryota; kingdom Metazoa; phylum Chordata; class Actinopteri; order Cichliformes; family Pholidichthyidae; genus Pholidichthys; species Pholidichthys leucotaenia. The sequence continues at coordinate 324,039,419 of CM035840.1, read as the reverse complement.
TTGTTGTCATAAATTTGCAGGATTTTCCTGCAGAGTTGGGGCCATTTTACTCAGAAATGTGCAGCTTCTTACTTGAAAATTTGCAGCTTTTTAGTATTCATAATTTTGCAGCTTTTTCCTTATGAATTGAGAACTTTTCTTACTCTTGAATTTGCAGTTTAAAAAGAAAAAAGTTAAACTTGCAGCATTTTACTCAAATCTTATATTTGCAGTGTTTTAGGTTGTAAACAGTCAGAAATTTACACCTTTTTTTGTCTTTTTGCTAAAGTTGCAGCTTCTTACCCATAAAATTCCACTTTTTTTGGTCAGAAATTGGCAGCTTTTAACAGAGGCTTACATCCCCCCCACCACACACACTTTTTTTTTTTTTTTTGGTCAGGTCAGGCATTGGCTTGCTTGCTACCGGATAACCATGAAAACTGGTACTACCTGTCTCATGGGTCAGGCCATCGGCGACTCAACCGGCATCTCCATCCTTCTGAGGGTGTGGAGGGTGAAAAAGGGCATCCTGGCAGAACTAAAAACAATAATCGCCACAGGTCTGTGGTGGACCACTCCCAGTTACACGGGGTGAGACTGGACATCCTGGCAGATAAACACATCTGTCACAAGGTCGGACTGTGCCAGTCGGTGCATTGTGACATGCACTACACAAAGAGCAGAGATAAACAAACCTATCATCTAGTCAGTCACTGCAACAGATACTGGAGTCAGTTTGCCTTGGCTTGTCCTTGCCAATGATAATACCTTTATCTGCCAAGAATGTGCTGCTAGTCCAGCAAAAGCTAGCAGTACTCAAATACTTTGCAAGCAGTTTCATGAAATGGTCAATCAGAAAGCAACTCATATCGGCTCGGACGTTGCCCGGGCTTACAAGGTCCGCGCTCTGTTCACACTCTGACAGGCAGCGAAAAGTAAGCTAGGAGCAGGAAGACAAAAGAAGAGGAAAACAGCAGCCTTGTGTGTAGCAGAATGGAATGCATGCACTCTGTTGGACAGAACAACATCACAGCGACCAGAAAGACAGACCGCGCTTGTGGCCCTGGAAATGAACAGGTACAATGTAGACATAGCTGCACTTAGTGAAACAAGATTGCCTGGATATGACAGCTTGGAAGACCATGGGTACATCTTCTTTTGGAATGGGAGATCAACTCAAGAATGGAGAGAAGCAGGAGTGGGCTTTGCAGTTAGAAAGGAGATAGCAGCAATGCTTGATGAGGAACCGGTGCCAATCAACGACAGGATAATGACTATGTGGCTCCCACTACAGCGGAAGATGTATGCCACACTCATCAGTGTATATGCCCCAACAATGACCAACACAGAGGAGGTGAAGAAAGAGTTCTACAGTGATTTACGTGAGACTGTCAGGCATGTACCGACTGATGACAGGCTGACACTTGTTGGAGATTTTAATGCCAGAGTTGGTTCGGACACTGAGAAATGGAAAGGAGTGCTAGGCAGTCATGGAGTAGGCAAGTGCAATGCTAATGGAGAACTTCTACTTGCACTATGTTCACAGTACAACCTTGTGATAACCAACATTCTATTTAAGCACAAGGACACACAAGAAGACACGGATGCACCCAAGATCCAAGCACTGGCACTTATTAGACTACATCATAGTCAGGCAGAGAGATATAAGGGATGTATTGGACACCAGAGCAATGAGAGGCATGGACTGTGGTACTGATCATGTTATGCTGAGATCTAGATTAAGGATTTGGAGACGAAAACAGCACTGCAGGATGGGTGCGAAGCCACCCCGGAAGCTAAACACTAGTGCACTGAAAGGCCAAAAGAAGCAGGAAGAACTTACACAGGAAATGGATGAAAACTTGAAAGACTGGGACAGCAACAACTCAGAGAATGACATAAAAGAGAAATGGGCAACACTGAAGGATACGGTGTATCAGACTGCAAGTGATGTATTAGGCCACCCTGAGAGGAAGCATCAAGATTGGTTTGATGAGCATGATGAACACCTGAAGAAACTACTAGAAGCAAGGAATACAGCCAGGCAGGAAAACCTACAGTGTAACACAAGGTCGAAGAAGAAGAAATACTCAAAGGCTCAGAGTGAGCTACAGAAGTACACTAGAGAGATGAAGTCCAACTGGTGGGATGAAAAAGCAGAAGAACTTCAAACTACAGCAGACAGAAAGGGCATGAAAACATTCTTCACAGGTTTGAGAGAAATCTACGGCCCTAAACCAACAGGACTGATCCAACTAAAGGCTATGGATGGTGAAACGGTTTTGCAGAAGAAAGACAAGATCCTGGTCAGATTTGCAGACCACTTTGACCAACTACTAAACAACCCTGGAGATCTCACTGAAGAGGCTAAAGAAGCTCTAGTGCAGCAACCAGCTGGATCAAGTCTAGATGAACCACCAAATTTTGATGAACTAATGGCAGCTATCAGGACAACACAGGATGGTTTATTTATTTAGCGAATGCAAAGTCCTTAAGCCAAGCAGTTGCCTCCTGGTTTGCTGTATGGAGGGTGTGTAATCCTCCTTCCAGTCTTTGGAGCGGGCAAGCCTCTATGATGTGTTCCATTGTTTGCTCCTCTCCACATGCGCACAGTGGGCTAGGGCTACTGCCCCATCTGTGAAGGCTGGCCAAGCAGGGACCATGTCCAGTCCTGAAGCGATTGAGTGTAGACCACTGTCTCCTTGGAAGGTTGGTGCCCGGGACCTGTTGGTTGGGGTTTATCACCAGCTGTTTGTTTGGGACCTCCTTGGTCTCCCATTCCTCTTGCCAAGCTGTCTGGATGATAAAGTCAGCTGGGGGAGGGTTTTTCCAAATCGGCCATCTGGATGAAAGTCGGGCAGTGGGTGGGGTGTAGATATCTGCATGGATTGGTAAGTGAGGAAAATCTTTAACTTTTTGGAGCATCCTTTGAGTTAATGCTGCTTGCCGGATGTGTGGAGGGGCTATGTTTGACAGTACAGAGAGCCAGGGGAGTGGTGTTGAGCGGATTGTTCCAGTTATGGTTCTCATGGTTGAGTTGAGCTGGGTGTCTGCATGGTGTGTGTAAGATGACCTGGACCAGACAGGGGCACAATATTCTGCTACAGCGTATGAAAGGGCCAGTGCTGAGGTGCGCAGGGTGGAGACTGCCGCCCCCCATTTTGCACCAGCGAGCTTGCAGAGCAGGTTGTTTCGTACCTTCACCTTAGCAGCCGTCCCCTTTAGATGTTCCTTGAAGGATAAGGTCCTATCAAGGGTCACTCCAAGATAAGTTGGATTTGGGGCATGCTTAAGCTTGAGTCCGCTCAGGTGGATGTTTAGTTCTCTGGCAGCTTTTGCATTGTGGAGATGGAATACACTGGAGACGGTTTTTGCTGGGCTTGGTTTTAGGCGCCAGATTTTGCAGAACTGGTCCAGTTTGGCAAGATCTTCCGTGAGCACCCGTTCCAGTGGTTCAAAGTCTGGTGCTTGGAATGCCAAACAGATGTCGTCTGCATAGATGAATTTGTGGGATTTTGTAGTAGGCAGGTCGTTTATGTAGAGGTTGAACAGAGTTGGAGCTAGAACTGAGCCTTGTGGGAGTCCGTTTTTCTGCATTCTCCATGCATTTGTGTTCTGACTGAGGTGGACTCTGAACCTTCGGTTGGTCAGCAGGGTTTTTATAATTGCTGTTGCCCAAGCAGGGATCGCCTTTATAAGTTTCAGGAGGAGGCCTTTGTGCCAGACCGTATCATAGGCGGCTGTAAGATCGAGAAACACAGCCCCTGTCTTCAGTCTGCTCTCGAAGCCATTTTCGATGAAGGTGGTTAGGGCCAGTACTTGTTCTCCTGTACTGCGGTCCTTGCGGAAACCTGCTTGATCCACACTTAGAATATCCTCTATTTCTGGGGAAATGCGTTGCAGTATTAGGCGCTCCATGATTTTGTAAGGAACGCTGAGTAGGGAGATTGGGCGGTAGCTTGCTGGTAGTTTGTGGTCTTTGCCAGGTTTTGGGATGGCAATGACCTTTGCTGTCCGCCATTTCTTTGGGATCGAGTTTGTTTGTGTGATCCTTGTGTAGAATTGTGTCAACCAGGTTAGGGCTCGGGGGCCAAGATTTTTCATGAATTCTGGGAAGATGTTATCGTATCCTGCTGCCTTTCCACATTTCAGGCCCTGTAGGACTTTCTCCAGTTCAGCAGCCCCGAAGGGTTCAGGGTTCATTTCCTCTACAGGCATTTTTTGGTGTTTTTTTAGCTCAGTTGTAACTGCTCTTCTGGTGTCTTTGTCTTGGGGTGCTTTGGCGATAGTCAGTAGGTGGGATGCAACTTGGTTGGGTGTGACGGATGCTCGGCTTTGGCTAGGGGGCTTCTGTGCAGCTCCTAGGCGACGGATGAGGCTCCAACATTTCCTACTAGAGTGGGTAAAGCTCCGGTCAGCAACTGTCTCCTCCCATTTCTTTCGCCGGGCTGTATTTAGCGATTCAATGAGATGGTCTGCTATCTCTGGGTCCCCTGATGTTTGATAGGATTGTAGGAGGGCAGCACTTTCTCCGTCCAAACATGGGACATAGAGGGGTCGGTAGCCTCGTGGGATTGCAGTATGGGCAGCCTTGAAGATTGCGCTGCAGAAGTGGTTGTATGCTTCATCTACAGTGATGGTGTGGAGTGGGATGGTAACAATGCTCCGGTCCAGAGTTTCACTGAATTTCTTCCAGTTGGCTTTGCGGAAGTTCCAGCGCATTTTCCTTGGGCTGTATATGACTGGAAGTTGTAGGCCAATGTGTACAAGCAGGGGCCGGTGTTGGCTGTGTGGAAAATCATCAAGAATGAGGATCTGTGTAGGATATGGCTCCCCATTCAAAGAGCTGACCCAACACAGGTCAGGAGAATAGTCCTTCTTCCAATGGGGGGGGGCAATGGATCAGCGTTCTCGTCGCGCCCTCCGCCAGTACCCGGGCTCACCTGGGGAAGCTAATGATCCTACCAGCAGACTAAATTCGAAGAGACGACGCCTCTGTGCCAAGTCAAAGAAGAATCCTAGTCACAGTCCTAAAGCCGAAAGGACAGGATGGTAAAGCTCCAGGAAGGGATGGAATTCCAGCAGAAGTGTGGAAATTTGGTGGTGTTCAGCTAACCAACTGCCTGCACAAGCTCATCCAAGAGATATGGGATGCCCAGAAAGTACCTCAAGACTGGAAGGATGCAAGTATTGTGCTTTTGTTCAAGAAAGGTGACAGGAAAGATTGTGGAAATTACCGAGGTATATCATTGCTAGCCACTGTTGGTAAGATTCTCTCACGTGTACTACTGAATAGACTCAATGAACACATTTCGCAGAATGTACTACCGGAAATCCAGTGCGGCTTTAGAAGTGGAAGAAGCACAATGGACATGATTTTCTGCTTGAAACAGGTTCAAGAAAAGTGTATCGAACAGAACATGCCACTTTATGTAGTCTTCATAGACTTCAGTAAAGCCTTCGATACTGTTTCAGGACAATGGCTTTGGCAGGGACTCAAGAAATATGGCTGTACAGAGAAGTTTGTCAGCCTGATTGAGGCAAGCAAACGTGGTATGCAAGCAAACATGGCAATGAGTGGTTCAGTATCTAAAGACTTTTCAGTAAGCAACGGGGTAAAACAAGGGTGTGTGCTGGCGCCTACACGCTTCTCATTATATCTGGCAGCCATGCTTGAGGTGGCCTTCAAAGACACTTCAGAAGGAGTATACATTCAAACAAGGAAAGAAGCAGACTTGTTCAATGTGGCACAGTTTAAAGCCAAGAGTAAGACATCGATAAAGGTAGTAAGAGAAATGTTCTTTGCCGATGACAGTGCTCTAGTTGCACACAGTGTGGAAGATATGCAGTCTTTCGTGGAGAAATTTGCAAGAGCAGCTAGCCAATTCAGCCTCCAAATCAACATCAAGAAGACAGAGTGCCTTTATCCACCACCAAAGTTCCAATTATCAACATCACTACCAGAAGAGATCAGCATTGGTACACAGCCACTAGTCAAGTGCAAGACTTTCAAGTATTTAGGGAGTACTGTTTCAGAGAATGCTAGGCTGGAGGATGAACTATCTTTCAGAATGGGAAGAGCGAGCACTGTGTTTGGAAACTTGAGGGAGAGACTGCGGAACAATCAACATGTGTCTATCCGTGTGAAATGCAAAGTGTACAGAGCAACAGTACTGGCAACTCTATTGTACGGTGCTGAAACTTGGACTGTCTACAGAGTGCAGGTGAAGAAACTCCATGCATACATGATGAGACACCTTCGAGCCATAATGAACATCTCATGGAAAGACAAAATGCACCGGCTGCACGGTGGCGCAGTGGTTTAGCACTGTGGCAGCACAGTTTTACCCTCGGCCGGGGGATCGCGGGGATCGTGGGTTCGATTCCAGCCCCCGACCAACAGTGAGCTGTGTGGAGTTTGCATGTTCTCCCCGTGTTGCGCGGGTTTACTCCGGGATTTCTCCGGTTTCCTCCCGCATACCAAAAACATGTAGGTTTAGGGCGCTCGCGCACGCAGCGACCAGCAGCCGGTGGCTTGTCACCAGACTGCAAACCGAATCTACCTACGGGTACAAATAAGTAACAAAAAAAAAAATAAAATAAAAAATAACCAACACAGAAGTGTTGAAACGAGCTGGTCTACCATCAATGGAGGACATGCTAATACAGATGGCTAACCACTGCGCCACCGTGGGCTGCACAGTGGCGCAGTGGTTAGCACTGCAGCAGCACAGTTTACCCTTGGCCAGGGGATGGTGGGGATCGTGGGTTCGATCCCAGCCCCCGACCAACAGTGATCTGTGTGGAGTTTGCATGTTCTCCCCGTGTATGCGTGGGTTTACCCCGGGATTTCTCCGGTTTCCTCCCACATCCCAAAAAACATGCAGGTTAGGTTAATTGGAGACTCTAAAGTGGCCCTTTGTGTGAATGTGTGTGTGTGTGAATAGTTAAAAGGGATGGCGCTGTATTGTGGCTGCTTCATCCATCTAGGTGGTGGATGACCCTTAATTTCTGTAAAGCGTCTTTGAGTGTCTATGATAAAGCGCTATATAAATCTGATGCATTGATTGATTGATTGACAGATGAACCTGAGATGGCTCGGACATGTTGAGAGTGTCTCCCTCGGAAGTTACTCTACTCACAGTTATGCGAGGGCAAATGCAATCAGGGTAGACCAAGGCTCAGATTTAAAGACACTGTAAAAAGAAACTTGATGAAGTTGGACATAGACAGGAGTTCCTGGCAGCAGAAGGCTGTGTGGAGGAATCTGATCAGACCTAAATGAAACAGTCATTGTCGCCCATGACAGACTGCTATGATGATGATGATGATGAGACGAGGAGGGCTGAAAAGTTCATAGTGATCAAATTTGACCAAATGTGGTTTATTTTTCAACATGGGGCAGATTTACTAATGTGCTGCACCATCGCAAAACCCTGTTTTGGCATTTAAAAGCTACTGTTGAGATTTACTAAAGAGCGCAGGGCAAAGTTAGCAGTGGAAAGGCGTGGGCTATGTTAACTTTGCGTCTGGCTTCATTGCATATGTATTTGTGGGAGTTGTCATGTCAACGCGCAAATTTGAGGGAGTGGAGTATTTAAATGACTGGCTCAAGGTGATTTATTAAGGTTTGCGGTTGTCAGTCTCCTGCTAAATGTGCCAGGATTTAATGCCCCCAAAAAGCTTGTCTTAATTCATCTGCGCCTGACATGAATGATGGCAATCGTTGATGCCAGGAGGAGACACTGGCGAGAGCCGAGGGTGCATGGCAGAAGCTTCTCTCTGCCCGTGACTTTATTTGGCATAACAGAAGAACAGATTATATGAATATCAACGGTCTCACAAAGATCGGTGGTATGCTGAACTGGACATCAGCCAACAGGTTTTTTTTATTTCATTTGTTTATACTGTTTATAGCCTACTACATGAATTTGTATCCATAAAATAGGATACAATAGGAGCCCTTCCTACCTGCAGTGGCCATACAGATGGTGTCAGCCGATAGTGACTTTTTTCCTCTTTTCTGCGGCAGTTCAGACTGGGACTGGAGTTTTCCTATCAGCTCTCCCTCGCTTCTGAAGCAAAATCTTCCACATTGCCAGTTTTCTTCATGTTTTTTCTCTTTCCATATTTCTACATTTACAGTATTTCTTTTTGCTGTGCATAAAATGGTAATTCAGTTCCCTCTTCTGTCTATTTCTCTGTCCCAGTTCACGATACACAATATAGGAGGAAAACAACAATGAGATTATAAACAAAAAGAGCACACAGATCCATAGAAACTGACATGTTTACACGAAAACCCAGAAGCAGACACAGACTTGATATAACTTACAATGATCTTTTATTAAAATAGTGAATGTGTGTATGAGTGAGTGGGTGTGAATGCAGAGCGGGAGAGAACTGGCAACCTTGCGGGAGGAGAAGGGGAATTAATAACAGTTCAATCCCAGAGCCTCGAATGAGCTGAATAATAGATAATCTTGCTGGGCACAGGAGTGGTTGAAGCGCCGAAGAATCGAACAGTCCTCTCCAGGTTGCCGGAGCCCCGCTCCAGAGGTGTAGTGTGCAAGGTGATGGAGAAAGAACAGGTGCAGCCCCAGCTGAGGGAAGAGGGGGTGAGTGTGTATGGTGCACTGGTCTGGTCTGCCGCCTGGAGGAAGGGTAAGTCCGCTGCCAGGAGGGAGTCCACCTGTGCACAGGGGAGAGAGGAGGAGAGAAGCTGGGGATGAAGGTGAGGATTCCCAAGGGAACAGTCTTACTGGTAGTTGGGGAGCCGAGGCTCCCAGATGACAGGTGTCCAGATGATGCAAAGAAGGGAGGCGTGACTCCCAGTAGATGCAGCAGGTGAGTTGAGGTGAGGAAAACTTCACTCAAGGAGCGTAGATGTCTCCGTGCTGGAGAGCAGGAATCCACTCCTGATAAAAGGTGCCTAATTGGGGAGAGCAGGTGTGAAAGCAGGCGCAGCTGAGAATGGTAATTAGTGAACAGAGGCACCCAGCGCGGACCACTACAGTACCCTCCCCCCAAGGGACGCTACTTGGCGGCCGGCTCAGCCTGTCAGGGTGAGCCTGATGGAAGTCCCTGATGAGCTGGTAGTCGAGGATGAAGGATGACCGCATCCAAGATCTCTCTTCCGGACCATACTCGGCCCAGTCCACCAGGTACTGGAGGCCACGGCCCCAGCATCATACATCCAAAATGCTCTTGACTTTATGGGCCGGACCACCATCGATCAAAACTGGAGGGGGCGGCGGCTTGGGTGGGGGGCAGAGAGGACTTGAGGAGACCGGCTTTACCTGGGAGACATGAAAAGTAGGGCAAATGCGCAAGGTAGGGGGAAGAGACAAACAGACAGCAACAGGGTTGACAATGTGAGAGATTGGGAAAGGACCAATAAAGCGGGGAGAAAGCTTCTTGGACTCAGCTTTCAGATTAATATTCTTAGTAGACAGCCATACCTTTTGTCTGACCCAGTAGGGCAGAGCCGGGGTCCTCTGATGGTTGGCGATATCAGAATTACGGTCAGCAGCGCGTTGGAGAGCGGCCCTGGCAGATCTCAAAATCCGACGGCATCATTTAGCATGGGCCTGCACAGATGGGACAGTGATCTCCTCCTCTTCTTCAGGGAACGGCGGAGAGTTGTATCCCAATAACGCCTCAAACGGAGAGAGACCCGTCGCCGTCGAAACGGTGGAGTTGTGCGCATACTCGATCCAGGGTAAGTGTGAACTCCATGATGCAGGGTTAGAGGCCGTAACACACCTCAGGGCCGCCTCCAGCTCCAGGTTGGTGCGCTCGCACTGGCCGTTGCTCTGCGGATGGTACCCTGAAGACAAGCTGACCATCGCTCCAATGGCCTTACAGAAGGTCCGCCACACCTGAGACACAAACTGAGGGCCCCAGTCTAACACGATGTCCAAGGGAATGCTGTGTAGACGTACCACATGCAGGACCAACAGGTCGGCTGTCTCCTTGGCCGACGGGAGCTTGGGAAGGGGGATGAAATGAGCAGCTTTAGAAAATCTATCCATGACCATGAGAATCACCGTGTGACCCAAGGAGGGGGGGAGACCCGTCACAAAGTCCATGGCAACGTGAGACCACGGTCTGCTGGGGATGGGAAGGGGGTGTAGCAGTCCAGAAGGGGAAGACGAGGACGATTTCCTGGTGGCGCACTGGGGACAGGCCCGAACGAAGTCGTTGACCTCCTTACTCATCGAAGGCCACCAGAAGGTCCTCTTAATGTGGGCCAGGGTGCGAGCCATTCAAATCAAATCAAATCAAATCAAAATCAAATCAAACTTTATTGTCATATTGCTGTATATACAACTGTAGTGCAGGCAAGATGAAATTGCGTTTCTCTCGACATCCATATAAATAGAAGCAGCATGATTTAAGACACACTCACACATAGCTTCAGCCCCCACCCCCACCCCCCCATCCATTCACACATCCCTGGTGGCTCATTCACACCCAGCTGGTGGCTTGTCACCAGACTGCAAAACAAATCTACCTACAGGTACAAAATAAGTAATTAAAAAAAAAAAAATCCCTGAGACATACTTGGGGAAAAAACTAACTAACTATAATATACAAATAATATTCCAGGGTGACACAGGAGCCCAGGCGATGACCTCACCACGCATAGTGGAGGGAACATAGAGCCAACCCGCTGGATCCCCGCCCGGATCAGGCTCAGCCACCTGCACTCTCCTCACCCTCTCCTTGATACCCCAGGAAAGCAAGCCGACGACGCATGAAGGGGGAACAATGGAGTGCAGCTCCGGCGTGGCAGTATCTGGGGAGAACTGTCTGGAGAGCGCATTAGGTTTGATGTTCTTGGAACCTGGCCAATAGGTGATGGTGAAGCTGAATCTGCTAATGAACAGAGACCAGCGAGCCTTCCTGGAATTCAGTTGTTTGGCTGTCCTAAGGTATTCCAAGTTCTTGTGGTCAGTACTAACCACGAATGGCAGAGAAGCCCTCTCCAGCCAATGGTGCCACTCCTCCAAGGCTAGCTTGACGGCCAGTAACTCCCGATCCCCTACATCATAATTCCTCTCGGCCGTGGACAGGCGTCTGGAGAAGAAGGCGCAAGGATGGAACTTATTATCCAAGGGGGAGCGCTGAGACAGCACCGCCCCGACACCAAAATCCAGTGCGTCCACCTCCACCAGAAACTGTAGGGCCAGGTCCACTTGGGCCAGGATGGGGGGGAAGAGAAACAAGATTTCAGTTTAGCGAACGCCGTCTCACCCTCATCAGACCAACGGAAAGGAACCTTAGTGGAGGTGAGACGGGTAAGTGGCATGGCAGTCAAACTGTAATTACGGATGAATCTGCGGTAAAAGTTGGCAAAGCTCAGGAAATGTTGGAGCTGCTTGTGGGAAGAGGGGACTGGCCACTCCACAACAGCTTTCAGCTTACCCGGGTGCACTTGGACCTCCTTTTAACCGATGACAAACCCCAGGAAGGCGGTGGACGAGGTATGGAACTCACATTTCTCCGCTTTGACGTACAGTTGGTTTTCCAGCAGCCGCTGAAGGACCCTCCGAACATGTATCCAATGCTCCTCGAGAAAACGGGAAAAAATGAGGATGTCATCCAGGTATTCAAAAACCAACGAACCCACAAAGTCCCTCAGCATGTCATTAATGAGCATCTGGAACACAGCCGGCACGTTGGTGAGTCCAAACAGCATTACCAGGTATTCAAAATGGCTGCTGGGAGTGCGGAAGGCCATTTTCCACTCATCCCCCTCCTAAATCCAGACCAGATGATAGGCATTGCATAGGTCGAGCTTGGTGAAGACCAAGGACCCCTGGAGAGAATCAAAGGCAGAATTAATCAGGGGCAGAGTGTGTTTGTCCTTCACCATGATCTTATTCAGCTCCCTAAAATCAATGCAGGGCCGAGGGAGCCGTCTTTCTTACCAACAAAAAAACCCCCAGCCCCCACCGCCGATGAAGAGGGCCTAATAATGCCTGAGCTTAGAGATTCCTTAATGTATTTATCCATAGCGTCACGCTCAGAGGCAGAAAGGCTATAAAGGCGGCTGGAGGGCAAAGGAGCCCCCAGCAGGAGGTTAATGGAGCAATCGTAGGGACGATGGGGGGGTAAAGAGAGAGCTTTGGTTTTACTGAATACCGGAGCGAGATCATGGTACTCCGGGGGAACCCAGGAGAGATCAGGCGCATGCGTGGATGTGGCAGAGATGGGCACAGAGGGCGAGCAGGCTGCTGACTGTAAACACGTACTTAAGCAAAACGTACTCCATGAAATAATGTTCCCTGTCTGCCACTCAATGACCGGGTTATGGAGCCTAAGCCAGGGGTAACCCAAAATAACAGAACAGGCTAAAGCCGGTAAAACAAAAAAACTGATATGATCCCGATGATTACCTGAGACCAGAATAGACGGGGGCAGTCTGCTTAGAAGCTGTCATCAGGGGCGCATTAGAGAGAGCGATCAGCTTCAATGGAGTGTCCGGGTTGTGACAGCGGAGTTTCAGTCGGGTTGCCAGACTCTCAGAAATAAAGCTCTGTTCCGCGTGTGAGTCAATGAGAACCTTAGTGGTGATTTCCATATGTCCAAGTTGAAAGTGAATGGAAAGAATCAGTCATGTAAGGGTCTTAGTTTTTATTGCGTCTGTTAGTCCCCCTACTGCAACGAACGGACCCCCCCTTTCGGCAGATTTGGACAAGAGATGACTTCATGCACAGCACTGGCACAATAACTGCATAGTCCAAGGGCCCGGTGGTGTTGTCACTCCGCAAGAGGCAACTTAGAGCAACCCACCAGCATCGGCTCCTCGGGCTCCGAGGATTCCAGGGAAGAGAGGGCAAGAAGAGGGGACCGAGAGGGAGAGCGAGACTGCGAGTCCGAGCGATTGGCACTACGGCGCTTGCTAGAACACTCCCTAAGACGATTGTCAATGTTAATAGCCAGGGAAATTAAATCACATAAAGAGGAGGGTTTTTCTAAGCAGGCCAATTTGTCTCTGAGACTCAGACTGAGATTGCGTGTAAAAATACTGCATAGAGAGGCCACAGGTTCTCCCAGATTTGCCTGTTGCTCGGGCAGGTGAAATAGACAGGGGCCCAGGGGTTGGATCACCTAATCCAAGCCAACGACTGGTACCAGCCAGGAGTCGGCAGGGTTCAGTGAGTACCACAATGCAAAGAGGAGAGGAAGTGATCTCTATTGTGCCAGGAAATCCTCAGCAGAGTGGGCCAGAGTGGGCCAAACAGGCCCTCAGCGCTAACCCTGTGTCTGCATGTCTCCAGAGAGGTTGGTCTGGTGCTTGGTAGAGATAATCCAGTTAATTGTGGGGGCATAGAATCTTGTCTTTCATGGTTAAACTGCATTACTAAGTCAGCAGACAAGGCTCTAAAAGTGTTTTGCAATCATACACCAGTAGTGAGTTGATGTCAGTGCAATCTGTCAAAATGACAGACAGCCTTGAAAATTTTCAGTCACTGCTAAAAAAAAAAAATCTGTCAATGACAGGCAACATTCAGTTAACACAACCTCTGGACATAGGGTACGTCATAGGATATGCCATAGGGTACGAGGTTATGCCAAAGTTACGGAGTCATTTTGATGTGGAAGTATTAATCAGGCTTTAGTGATAGTTTCAGATGACTGCCCTGTCATGTGACACCTCTCTACTAACACCACAGCTGAGGACTTCACTTTTGATAATTAAAGGGCTCCCTGCACACTGGACCTTTTTCCCCATCATCCTCAGCAGTTTAAAATGCTCACTGAACTTGTTATTTAAACAGTTTTTAGTCATGCATGTAAAAAGAAAACGTTTTCTGCAAAAAGACATTGACACAAGCATCCTGAAGCATAGGAGCCACACAAGTCAAGAACCAACTGAGCACTCAGGTGCTAATAGGAGACCTCAGATCAATAAATTATGAGCATTTCCAGCAAACAACAAAAAGTGCTGGTAACAGGAAAACTATCAGTGGTCTAGAATAGATCATGATCACTCACCTGACCGTATTCTTTCTCTATAGCAGCTCGTTGCTTACTGAAGGACCTTTGGGAGCACACAAGTGAAATGCATGACACACATCATCACACATGTAATTTAACACCCTCCTGTCATCCAGCATCACTGCATTGATCCCTCAGCCCATCACAGCCTGAGTCCATGGATCCTGTGGAAGAAACAGAAAGCATCCTACCTGATCTCCTCCAGCAGTTCTGTGTCCTGGTGATATTTGCTCTGCAGTTTGCTGTACTGCTCCGAGAACACCAGTTTAACCTGCTGGCTCTCCTTTACCTGCACACAGACCAGAGGACAGCCGCACTCAGAGCTGGAAACATTGATTTATATGTTGCATGAATGGGGGCACCACTATGCAACCTGTGGCTCTGGGGCAATATTTAGAACTTGTGCCCATAAGGCTTCCAATGACAAAAAAAAAGAAGTCCAAAATTTACATATACATTAAAAAACTTCAAACATATAAGCAAAATGTCTCAAATTTATTTAAAGGATAACAAATTCATTAGAAAAAGTAATAAATTTATGAGAATATAGTCTCTTACAAGCTAAACTTGCAAAAACTTGCATATTTTAGGAAAAAAATGCAAATTTTGTCATATTTATGAGGAAATAGTTTTACAATTATACAAGAGAACAGCAAAAAGAGAAGCACCGAACATTAACTAGAAAGGTATACATTTATGAGGAAAAAAAAGGCAGTAGATTTACATGAGGGAAAAGGCCTCTATATTTGATAAAGACATCACTAATAATAAGAAAATTATTGAAAACTTGAAATTATTGCATGAAAAAATTCTTTCTGGGGCACAAGAGGATCTAAGGTGAAAACATTTTGTTCACCAATAAAACAAGACTAGAAATAATTAAAAAAAAAATAAATTCTTATTTCCACCAAAACAATACACATACACAATTGTGTAAAGTGTCAAATGTGTACTGTAACATGCTGAATAATGCTACACAGGTAGTCATACATTATGCATCCTGTGGAAATTCATCATGCAGCAGAAGTGAAATAGTAGACAAGCAAAGTATGTTTGTGCAATAAGCAAAAGATGCTGAGTTTTTCATTCCACATACCTTTCTTGGTGGCGGCTGCATGTTTTGATGTTGTCTTTCCTATCCGTTACTTTGTTTTTCTGTTTAAGCTGTGGTGCAAGGTGCATTGCTACTTCCTCAATATTTTCACACATGTGCAGCTCTCACTCTCTCGTGGTCTCTCTTTCACTCTCTCTCCCTCCCTCCCGCTCTGTCTTTCACACTCACTCACTGACTCACACAATATGGTATGACTTAACTAGAGTTGCACTCAGCAAAGATACTGTCCCAAGCCGACCCTGTGACCTTAAATTTTGACCTTTGATCTCAAAATAGATTTATGTCCAGAACTTTGTGTGTACTCTTCCTCCACCAAGTTTGATGTTAATATCTGCAGTCATGCTAGTTTTAGAGTCCAGAATCAACTAAATTGTGGTGACCCCGTGACCTTGAGCTTTGCTGATTTTACTGCAGATCAATAGCCACAGGTGCTGCTAGTCCTAAGGTCAACCAAGTTTGGAGACTATAGCTTCATTTATTGTGAAGTTAGAGTATGGATGAACAAATCATCACCCTAGCATTCTTCTCAGTTGCATGACATATAATGGACGTGATCCATTTGATGTTCCTCACTGCCTTCTTAGCACAGAAGTTTGCATAAGCTCAGAAGTTTACATACACTAAGATTACTAAGATTACTATGCCTTTAAACAATTTGGGAAAGCCCAGATGATGATGTCATGGCTTTGTAATCTTCTGATAGGTTAATTGACAAAATTTGAATTCATTGAGAGAACACCTGTGGATGTATTTTAATTCACACCTCAAACACACTGCTTCCTTGTGTGACATCATAGGAAAATCAAAAGAAATCAACCAAAATATCAAGAAGAGAAATGGGGACCTCCAGAAGTCTGGTTCATCCTACAATTTCCAGATGCCTGAAGGTGCCACGTTCATCTGTTCAAACAATTATACACAAGTATAAACACCATGGGAATGTCCTGCCATCATAACACTCAGGAAGTAGACAGATTCTGTGTCCCAGAGATGACCATGTTTTGATGCTAAATGTGCATAACAACCCCAGAACAATAGCAAAAGACCTTGTGAAGATGCTGGCTGAAGCTGGTAAGAGTGTTATTATCCATATAGAAATGAGTCCTGTTCCAGAATGGGCTGAAAGGCCACTTAGTGAGGAAGAAGCCATTACTCCAAAAGCAACATAAAACAGCCAGATTACAATTTGCAAATGCACACAGGGACAAAGACATTAAATTTTGAAGACAAGTCCTGTGGTCTGATGAAACTAAAATTGAACTGTTTGGTCATAATAATAATGCATCAGATTTATATCGCACTTTTTTCAGGACTCAAAGACACTTTACAATGGGTGCATTATTCATTCACTCCACAGACAGATACTGATAAGCTACTGCTGTAGCCACAGCTGCCCTGGGGCAGACTGACAGAAACGTGGCTGCCAATCCGCACCAACAGTCTCTCCGACCACTACTGAACACTTAGTATACACATTCATACCTAGTGTCATGGACACTGGAGGCAAGGTGGTTAAGTGTTTTACTCAGGGACACAACGGCAGGATGGCTGGGGAGAGCAGGATTCAAACTGCCAACACTCCGGTTATTAGACGACCTGCTCTACCTCGTTAGCCACTGCCACCATAATGACTATTGTTACATTTGTAGGAAAAAGGAGGAAGCTTGCAAGCCTGGGAACACCATTTCAACAGTGCAGTATGGGAGTGTCAGCATCATGCTGTGAGGGGTGTTTTGCTGCAGGAGTGACTGGTGCACTTTACAAAATAGATGGCATCATGAGGAAAGAACATTATGTGGAAATGTTGAAGCAACATCTCAAGACATCAGCCAGGAAGGTAAAGCTTGGACACAAATGGGTCTTCCAAATGGACAATGATCCAAAGCATACCACCAAATTAGTGAAATGTGGCTTAAGGACAAAATCAATGTTCTGAAGTGGCCATCACAAAGCCCTGATCTTAATCCCATAGAAAATTTGTGGGCAGAGCTGAAAAGGCGTGTGCGTGGAAGGCAGCCTAAAAATCTGACTCAGTTACATTAGTTCTGGTGGAAGGAATGGGTCAAAATTCCAGCAAACTATTGTAAGAAACTTGTGGAAGGATACCCAAAATGGTTGACCCAAGTCATACAGTTTAAAGGAAATTCTACCAAATACTAAGGAAATGTATGTAAATTTCTGTGGGAAAAAAAAGGTTATGTTTTTTGTAGAGTGTATGTAAACTTTTTTTTTTGGACTTCCGGCGCCACACAAGTCGGCTGCCTTTTTGCAACAGTGGCTCAATTCTGAGTTTTTCTTCCTCTTTCTTATTTACTATCTGGCTTCTCTCGCTAAACTTTATGATCCGGCGACACCTTATCCATCACGGACACACAGATCGCCCCAAATGTCTCCCAAGCTGGCGGACGGAGCCACTGTTTATAACAGGAGACGGTACAACCAGGACCAGCTGTTAGCACTTAACAGGCCCACGGTGCTAACGCAAAAACTCGACATACCGGGAAAAATCAGACAGAGACAGCGTGGATGTCAAGCTGGAGTAAGACAGCGGGTGAGGAATATAAGGTACAGACCCGTCCTCCCATCCGTTATCATGGGGAACGTACGATCGCTACTAAATAAGACAGATGAGCTAGCGGCCATGTCCCACTACGAGAGCGTCTTCAGAGAGATTAGCATGATGTTGTTTACTGAGACGTGGCTAACAGAACTAGCAACAGATGCTAACATCGAACTGGAGGGTTTCCACGCAATACAGGCAGACCGGACACCAGACAGTGGTAAGGCAAGGGGCGGAGGAGTAATAATGTATGTCAATAACAGCTGGTGTAAACCAGGACACATCACGGTTAAAGAGCAACACTGCAACAAAGACATGGAGTTGCTAGCTGTTAGCATGCGGCCTGTTTATCTCCCGAGGGAACACTCACACGTGATCTGCATTGTTATTTATGCAAATCCGACAGCGAATGCTGGGGCAGCTTGTGACGCCATCCACTCAGTCACTGTCAGGCTGCTGACAGAACACCCAGATGCTCCTCTCCTCAGCTCGGGTGATTTTATCCATATGTCCCCCATTCTGCCCACATTCACCCAGTATGTCACATGCCACACCAGAGACAATAAAACACTGGATTTATTCTATGTGAATACTAAGGAGGCACATACCTCATCGCCACTCCCCCCACTCAGGAGATCGGATCACAACTTGGTTCATCTCCTGCCGGTGTACAAAACCCTAATACACAGACAACCTCCGGTTACGCGCACGGTGAAGATTTGGTCTGAGGAGGCAATGGACGCTCTAAAGAACTGTTTTGAAGTCACTGCCTGGGAGCAGCCCTGCGATCCACATGGTGAGGACATCAACAGCCTCACTCACACCATCACAGACTACATCAACTTCTGTGTGGACAACACCGTACCCACCAAGATCATATGGTGTTGCTCGAACAACAAACCCTGGATCAACCCTGAGATAAAATCACTACTGAGAGAGAAGAAAAGGATCTTCAGGTTGGGGAACAGGGTGATGCTGAAGTCCTTACAGAGGGAGATAAGGAGGAAGATCAGAGAAGGCAAGGACAGCTTCAGGAAGAAGATGGAGGACAAGCTGCAACAGAGCAGCATCGGTGGGGTCTGGAGAAACCTCAAAACCCTCTCTGGGCTCCAGAATACCAACTCCCAGACCACGGGAGGCAGGGAGTGGGCGAACAATCTGAACCTGTTTTTTTAATAGGTTTGACCAACTGCCCTCCCCTCCGCCTGCACAACAACCACTGCTGCCTCTACCGTCATCGAGACCCGCTGTCCACCTCCCCCCTCCACCAACACCCCCCCCACTCCCAGCCCCAACCTGACCCTCACTAAGACCCAGGTGAGGGTGGAGCTGAGGAAGATCAAGGCGAGGGAGGCCTTGGGTCCAGACTGCATCAGCACGAACCTTCTCAAGTCCTGCGCAGACCAGCTGTATGGGATTGTGGAGCACATCTTCAACCTGAGCCTGAAGCTGTGGAGGGTACCACAGTTGTGGAAAACATCTTGTGTGGTACCTGTGCCGAAGACTTTCCACCCCAGAGACCTGAACAGCTACAGACTAGTGGCCCTGACGTCTCACATGATGAAGACCCCGGAGAGACTGCTCCTTACTCACCTCCGCCCCCTGGTGGGACCAGCGATGGATCCACTCCAGTTTGCCTACCAGCATGGCATTGGGGTGGAGGATGTAGTGATCTTCCTCCTTCACTGTTCCCTGTTCCACCTGGAGAAGCCTGGGAACACGGTGAGGATCATGTTCTTTGACTTCTCCAGTGCTTTCAGCACCATCCAACCAGTGATCCTGAGGGACAAGCTGCTGTGTGCAGGGGTGGACCAGCACCTGTCATCGTGGATCCTGGACTACCTCACAAACTGGTCACAGTTTGTGAGAACCCAGGATTGTGTGTCCGACACGATCATTGGCAGTACGGGGGCCCCCCAGGGAATGGTTTTGGCTCCCTTCCTGTTCACCCTTTATACTGCGGACTTCTCACACAACACAACACACTGCCATCTACAGAAATTCTCTGATGACTCTGTGATCATCGGCCTCATCTCCAACGGAGATGAAGCTGAGTACAGAGGACTTATCCAGGACTTCGTGGACTGGTGCCATCGGAACTGCCTCCAGATCAGCGCGAGAAAAAGTAAGGAACTGGTGGTGGACTACCACAGGCAAAGACAACCCTTCACAGCACCAGTAAACATCCAGGGAACAGACATTGAGATGGTGACATCCTATAAGTACCTGAGTGTTCATTTGAACAATAAACTAGACTGGTTACACAATTCCGTTACACTCTACAAGAAGGGACAGCGCAGGCTTTTCCTACTGAGGAGGCTCAGGTCTTTTGGTGTACAAGGGGTGCTCCTGAAGACCTTCTACGATTCTGTGGCGGCATCAGCCATCACTTTTGGAGTAGTCTGCTGGGGCAGCGGCATCACAGCAGCCAACAGGAAGAGACTGAACAAACTGATCAAGAAAGCTAGCTCTGTCCTGGGGCAGCGCCTTGACCCAGTAGAGGAGATAGGAGAGAGAAGGATGGTGGCTAAGCTGTCATCTCTGCTGGAGTCTGAGTCCCACCCTATGTAGGACATACTGAACGCACTGAGGAGCTCATTTAGCAGTAGGCTACATCACCCTAGGTGCATGACTGAGAGGTTTTGCAGGTCCTTCCTACCTACGGCTGTCAGACTTTATAACCTAAGCAGGGCTGCTCATAGAGATAGTGAAAAAACGTGATGACCTAATAGTATTGAATGCAAAAGACGAAATAAACTTACACAAAATGGTCCCCCTCCAGTATACAACTAAGACAATATCAATCACTACGAAGGGTGACAATATGTATGGGTACGTATTCATACTATGTGGGGTAACTGGATAGACTGTTATGCTGTTTATTCCATCTAGCTACAATGCTCCGCACTGTGTATATATATTTATGTGTACATATGTATATTCAGTGCTCTTATTTTCTTATCTTCTAAATTATTGCTCTGAGTGTTGCTATCGCTGTCCTGTTGCAGTCCTGGATTTTCCCCATTGTTGGACTAATAAAGGCTTATCATATCTTATCTTATGTTATCTTATGTTATTTTATCTTAAACTTCGGGTTTCAACTGTATATCATGTATGATGATATAAAGAAATTATACTACAATACTTTTTTTCCACTAAAACATTGTTAAAATGGGTCATGTCAATGGGAAAAGTGTTTTACCCATGTGTAACCTCAGACCTCTGCTATGTTAATGTGATGATGAAGTGAATCCCAGAGTTAGCAGTGGGTAAACACTTTATTATTATACAAGCCAACACACTGGAGAAATGCTGAGAATGACTTTATTTGTGTTATTAAAAGTTGATAAAGTAAGAAAAAACAATAGAAATAGAAAACCGTTAAAAGATTCTAGAAAAAATAAAGGAACAATAAAATAGTTGGGGTATATAAAAGATCCCAGATATATTTATGCACAGTACTGCTGGTGAAAGGAAATAATGCAATAATCAGGAGTCTCTTTGTTGTTTTAAGCATAAACTGCAGGGCTGAGAAAAGAAAAGAAATAATTTTCATGGTGTATCTTTTGTATCCAATATATTGGGAGATGAAAAATAGAGAGCCAAAACATATTTTGCAAAGGCCAGATTTATAGTCTTCTTGCAGCCATATTTCTGCTATTTTAGTTACTTTACTCTTAGGTCCAACAGAAAGAAAACTCTGGCTATCATTAACACCATTTGCTCCAACATATTTACCTGGTAAACTTTCCATACAGAAATGTAAATAAATATTAATAAACATTTGAATCATTTGACAGGTGCATTTTCAACATTGATAAATTAATAATAAATATAATAAATAATATCAAAATAAACATTTGACTAAATATGCCAATGTTATACTGATAGTGTCTGAAATACTGATGTACCTTCTCAATTGATTTAACAGAGTACTGATAGATAAATAAATACATAAATAATAAACAATAAATGGACAACTAGTTGCAAAACTTAAATATCATTAAGAGTAAAAAAAAATAATAATTTCCTCAAAAAAAATGTAGGTTTTTTTTTTTGGTAGTCTGCACCTGAGGTAATTCTTGACAACAATTAAACTGAATGACAGTTTTTTTCTCTAATAGTGAGCTAACTGGATAAATTGGATTGACCTTCAAAGACACAAGGAAAAACATGAGGTGAAACATGCTCTGGTCAAATGTAGAGATGATGATGATGATGATGATGATGGTGATAATGATGTTCATCAGTTACTCAGGATTTCGTTGTACCGCTGTACGTACAGTTGCAGTTTCTTGACAAAATCAATTGGAGAAATGATGGACTTATACTCCACAGTCAGCTTACAGAATTCGTTTGTCTAAAAGGGAAAATATTTACAGGCATTAATATTGTACATAAAGCAGCACCAGGTCGTGATGAACAACAAAACAGTGAAATGTGTTGCAGGTAGATTAGGACTTTACATTTTATATCTTTTTAGCATTTAACAGGATAAGTCAAAACCTTAGACAGCTGTATATAAAGTAAGAAGTTAGCCAATTAAAGAAGTAAACATTTAAAGGATTAAAACCTCACTACTTTGCTACAGTTAGGCTTAACCAATAAAACTTACTTGGTTAGGTTTAAAGAAAGATCATGGGCTTGCTTTAAACAAGTCACTCTAAAGTAGTAGCCCTGCGTGGCATTATGTTACACCTTTGGACTGCATCACAAATGTCTCAGCCCATTGTGTTGCTATGTGAAGCAGCATTTCCCTTTTTGTACAGTGATGTCAAATGGCCATAGATTATGATTGATGGACGGTGTAAAGATGCAAGCTGGAATGTGTGGAATATCGCTCATAAAAAACTGTCATTCTAGATTTACTAGGTTGCACATAGGCTGTCAGAAAACTGACATCAAACCACTATTAGATTACTGCATGACCACCTTCATTAAATGTACATAGCCATTAACCTACAAGGGAAGAGGTCTGTTGGTGCTAGTAGTGTTGTAGTCAAGACTTCCTTGAGACCAGTACGAGATCAGAGTCTCCCAACACCAAAAGAAGACCAAGTCCTTAAGGAGTCAAGACCAATTCAAGACCAAGTTAAGACCAAGATCTATGTACTCAGTTGATTTGGTTTCTGCATGTCTTGATCTCGGTCTTGATCCCTTAAACCCATATGTGCAGAGCGTATTTATGGGCATATCCAATTCCATTTTGTTATCACAGCAGCAGGTAAATGGTCTCTGCATTGTATCAAAAGCACAAAAGGGCAGATCTATTTATTCAAAGGTGTGCTTTGGGTATAACATGCAATAATCCAATCACAATCTTTTTTGCCCTCCCCTTTAATACATAGCACACATGTTCTAAGGCAAGAAAATAGGAAGACTGGCTAAAAAACTTTCATAAACCCAAACATTTTTTTTTCTCTCTCCAGTGAAAATCCCTCTCTACTGTTTCTTCTAATGATTTGGATTATATTACAGGGTATATCTGGATAGTTTGTAACAGAAAACAATGGCTGAGTGTATGTTTTTCATTAACTGGAACAGGACACGCACGCACACAAACAGACAAAGTGAAACACACAAATTCCCTGTTCATTCATTCCCCTAAAAAATTAATTAATGCCTAGTAGGCTATACTCCTTCTGTAAGCTCATGATTAAAATGAAAATATGGGTGGAATAAAAACTTTTAAGTGTATCATCATCTTCTTCTTTTTTCAGCTGCTCCCTTTTGGGGTCGTGACAGTGGATCATCTGCCTCCATCTCATCCTATCCCTTGCATCTTCCTCTGTAACGCCAGCCCTCTCCATGCACTCCTTCGCCATATCCATGAATCTTCTCTGTGGTCTTCCTCATCCCTCTGATATACTCATTTTTAATCTTGTCACTCCCAATGAAAATCTTAGCACATTCAACTCTTCCACCTCCAGCTTCGCCTCCTGTCTTTTTGTCAGCACCACGTCTCCAAATCATACATCATAGCATTGTCACCTCTCCTCTTAACCTGGCTTCAACAACTCTTTCCCACATCTGCATAGTGTAGCTGATCAACTTTATGACTCTGTAGTTACTACAGCTCTGAGCATCACCCTTGTTCTTGAAAATTGGTACCAAAACACTTCTTCTCCACTTCTGAGGCATCCTGTCACTCTCCAAGATTGTGTTAATCTGGTTAAAAAGTCCACCACCATCTCTCCTAAACATCTCCGTACCTCCACAGGTATGTCATCTGGACCAACCGCCTTTCCATTCTTCTGCCCTCACTTCTGCCTTGCTAATCCTTAGGACCTCCTTGTTCACCATCTTTCCTTTATCCATCCTCCTCTCTCTCATTGTGTTAATTCATCAGCTCCTCAAAGTACTCCTTCCACCTTCTCAACACACTCTCGTCACTTGCTAGTACATGCCATTTCTGTCCTGTTGCACATCCTTTTCCAGCTTGATCCCTCTGTGTAACCAATCAATACAAGTCCTTTTCTCCTTCCTTAGTGTTCAGCCTCTCATACAACTCACTAGATGCCTTTTTCTTTTCCTTTGCCACCTCTCTCTTTGCCATGTGCCTAGCTTCTAAATACTCCTGTCTACTTTCTTCATCTCCCTGACTATCCCACTTTTACTTTGCTAGCCTCTTCCTTTGAATACCTCCTCATTCCACCACCAAGTGTCCTTGTCTTCCTTCCTCTGTCCAGAGGATACACCACATACCTTTCTACCTGTTTTCCTCAATACTACTGCTGTATTTTCCCAGTCATCTGGTAATTCTTCCCTACCACCCAGAGCCTGTATCAACTCCTTTCTGAACTCTGTGCGACCGACCTTCTTCCTTCTGTGACTTCCCCCACTTAATATTTGACTGTCTTCACGCTCTTCCCTTCTTGCTTTCCAAAGCCATCCTAGAGACTCCCATCCGATGCTGTCTAGCTACTATATTCTCCCCTGCCACTACCTTGCAGTCTCCTATCTCTTTCAGATTTCTCCTTCTGCATAAGGTGTAGTCCGCCTGTGTGCACCTTCCTCGACTCTTGTAAGTCACCCTATGTTCCTCTCTCTTCTTGAAATATGTGTTCACCACAGCCATTTCCATCCTTTAATCAAAATCCACAACTATCTGTCCTTCCACATTTCTCTCTTTTAAACCATATCTACCCAGCACCTCCTCATCACCTCTGTTCCCTTCACCGACATGCCCATTAAAGTCTGCTCCAGTCACCACTCTCTCCTGCCTGGAAACACTCTCTACCACTTCATCCAACTTACTCCAGAATTCCTCTTTCTCTTCTACTGAACATCTCACTTGTGGAGCATACACACTGACAACATTCAACATCACACCTTTGGCTTCTAGCTTCACACTCATGATTCTATCTGACTCTCTCTTTACCTCCTGAACACTCTTCGCATACTCTTCCTTCAAGATTACTCCTACTCCATTTCTCTTCCTATCAACACCATGGTAGAACAGTTTAAATCCACCTTCAACGCTCCTAGCCTTGCTTCCCTTCCATCTGGTTTCTTGAACACACAGTATATCTACCTTCTTTCTCTCCATCGTATCAGCCAACACTCTGCCTTTACCAGTTATAGTTCTTACATCCAATGTCCCTACTCTCACTTCCACACTTCTGCGTTTCCTTTTCTGTCTCTCCCTCCTAACATGCCTTCTGCCTCTCCTCCTCCTCAATCTTCAACCAACAGTAGTTCAATTTCCACCGGCACCCTGTCGTTTAACAGCACCAGCGGCGGCCGCTGTTAACATGGGCACTCGACCGATCCGGTATGAAAGTCTCATTGATCTGCGTGTTTGATTTGGCAAAGGTTTTACATCAGATGCCCTTCCTGACACAATCCTCCCCATTTACCCAGGCTTGGGACTGGCACTAGGAGTACACTGGCTTGTGCACCCCCTGTGGCTGGGTTATTCAGTGTATCATATTATTATTAAAATGATACATTGATTAGATTATAACTGTTTAAATTCTGTCCATTAAAATGAAAGAAAATTCCAGTGCATCCTGTGACTGTTTCCTTGTTTGCCAGTGTCAGTAGGATCATGCCCACAATTTTAAAAAGTGCTAAACCGTGGGTAAATAACTCCAAAATCCCAATTCAGCTGAAAAACTCCCGGTCCTCCTGTCTCCAGGTGAGTGAGTCAAATTTTCAAACTAGTTTACTCTGCAGTGGTGATACCTTTACTCCAGTGACGGCAGAATCTCAAAGCTAGCAGCTAGCTAGCTAGCTAGGCTCAGATGCGAACACAAGACTGCGCAATTTCGCATGTACTCGCCTCTTCCCATTCACTTTGTATAGATTTGCACCGCCCGTTCGCATTTGGTCTGAACACTCCTTTAAAACTTTAAATGTTCAGAGCAATTTGCAATCATCTACTACCTGAATGGACACTGTCTTCTGAAATAGTTTTTTTTTAACACTTTATCTTCATTTGCTTGTTATATTGAGCAACTTGGCAAAAGTGCACAATAGCAATAAGTCAGTGCATTCACCAGTTCAGCACAATTCAGTAGCCGTGATCACTTACCTTTACCAACCTTTTCTTCAGATTTTTGATGTTCGTTGCATGCAGTTTTTTTTTTATCAGCACAACGCCTTCATGAAAATATGAGCATGCCTTTCGAGAAAGAAAAATATGACATGAGTATAAACTGATAAGATTCATGTGTAATTGTCATACCAATTCGTTTAGCAATAATGTTGTTACTGTTTACTGTACTACCATACCTGTGTATATACCAATGGGCTATTTATTATTTTTACTTTTTATTTCTACTGCAGTGGAATAATTAACCGTGTGTTCTTTAACTGTTTTATTTCAAATTATTCTCACTTACTTTATTGCGCAGTAGCCTGGTGGAGCATTCACAATACGACTGTACAATGACAATAAAGCCTATTCTATTCTATTCTATTCTATTCTATTCTATTCTTGTTTGAGCTCTTCTATTAACTTCTATTACTGATATTGTTTATTTAATCATTTGTTGTAGGGACTCATGGATTTAGCATATACGCTTTCAACATTTTTTAATGATGCATTGCTGTTTCTATAATCTGTACATACTACACTGTATCCACTCTATTACAGTACTATTACCTCATTAAATTCCTGACTGAAAAGTGAACAGACTGTGGAAGTGACTTCAACCTGCAATATTTCTAAAAGCCAGTGGGTGACACCTCATGGCTGCAAAATAAACCTCTATACTGTGACAACTTCTATATACACTCAGTGGTTATTCATGTTCTTCAAGAGTGTGTTCCCATACAGATACTAATACTAATATGCATATATATTATTGTATAGCTATGTAAATCTATCCCCAACAGCACACATATGCTGTGTAAACATCGGCAAGTGTACTTCGCAAATACATCTTATTGACATCACATGCACATTTGCAAGATAGTTAGATGTCAGAGACAACATATCAAAGCTATAGCAGCTACTTTGCAGTTAAATGTTGATCACCTTCGTCTTCCAGCTGCTCCCTTTTGGGGGCCCCACAGCATAGTGTCATCTGATATCATGATAATCTGCATATTTGATTTTGCATGGATTTTTCACTAAATGCTCTTCCTGACCTGGTCATGAAGCCACAACCTTCTGTTATGGGGCAGATGCTCTACCACTAGTCCACTGCTTCAATGTTCTGCAGTTAAATGTTAATCATGACCTTTATTTATTTTGGTCAAAGTTTTAAGACTGCAACTATTTTCTTATTCAGGGTGAGAAACATTACTACTAAATTATGATTAATGGTAGCGCATCAACTGGGTCATACCAAAGACCATATGAAATTCTTGCCAAATCAAATATGCGGGTCATCACAATATCAGATGATGATACACTGTGGTGACACCAAAGGGGAGCAGCTGGAAAGACAAGAAGCTGAACCTAATGCCTACATCTGTCCGACGTCTTGCCACTGTGCAAGCAACCTCTATAAGATGTATTTCCGATGTAAACTTAGAACGGCGGTACAGTTTATGTGCACTGTTGGGGATAGTACAGGATTGGATGTGTTGTGAGAGACTCATAAGTTTATGATTTTATCAGATTTGCCATAAAACAAGTCAAAACTTTTTGGCAGATTATAAAAAATCAGATGAAGAGTTCACTGTAGAAAAATGGTAGACTTACATTCACTTGGGAAGAATTGGAAAGTTCCTGTGAATGAAAAGAATAAACAGCAATGAAGAAATACCACCACTGTCATCAAAACCGCTAAATAGTCTACCAGCAGCCATACAATATCTTATATTAACATTGGCATCATACAAATGAACAAGAGTGGATATTACCCTGTGCAGTATTGAAAACCAAATTGGTATCTTCAGACTTGACTCTAAGTACCTCATCATCATCATCATCATCATCATCATCATCATAGCAGTCTGTCGGGGGCGACAGTGACTGTTTCATTTAGGTCTGATCAGATTCCTCCACGCAGCTCTGTCCTTCGCCTCCCGCTGCCAGTAACTCCTGACCTTGTTAACCCGGGTGATGTCTGAGCCAGTATGAGATGATCTATGACTGACCATTTCATGAAACTGCTTGCAAAGTATTTGAGCACCGCTAGCTTTTGCTGGACTAGCAGCACATTCTTGGCAGTACCTAATAATTTGAAATTCAGTAGTCTGTATTGTTATGGTTTAGTTAGTCAATGACTCTGAGTTCTCCAATCCTTTAAAGATGTAACTGTGATATGTTGCTATTCTGCAGTTTTCATTTGTTTATCTATGAGTACACACTATCATCAATGTGAGAGAATGTACATTTGAGGCAAAATATCCATGTGAAACATCAAAATCTCACCTGTGTCACGGTGATGTTGAGATGCTCGCAGTATCCTGGCATGGGCTTCTGATGAGAAAACAAAGAGATGATCAACCATTACATGAATGGACCATTTCACTAGTCCCTATTTCTCTGATGCAATTACCACTTTTAACTTTATTTTGGAAATAATGTTGTTATCCAATAATACAATAGACATACAAGGAGTTGTTAATATTTGTAAGGAGAGAAACAAAGAAAACTGGAATCGAAAGCATCTTAGAGTCCACATAGCAGCACATGAAACAAAAAGAATTGGTTCAGATGAGATAACACTAAGCAAAAGGAAGTGGTAAATATGTGATGCTGAATCTGCTTATAATATATGAAAAACTGCTGCTGTGAAGAGGTTTTTTTTTTATAGTTTTTGACAGAGTTCTCACTATGTGCAAAACCTCAAATTACTTTATATTTAAATGTGTTCAAAGGCATATAAACAATATCTTTATCCAGGTTATTGTTGGATTATTTCAATTAAATAGCAGTTTTTAATGTTTATTTAAAATTTTTGAGTTACACATTCTTTCTGTCTGCATGATGAGGAATTGAGCTCAATGTTTTATTTTGAACTTATTTAGTTTCTTTCTTTCTTTCTTTCTTTCTTTCTTTCTTTCTTTCTTTCTTTCTTATAAGCTAGTACAAAGTATAAAGTAAGACTGTAAAATCTTTACTGCACCATACTTAAGGCTTAATTTTTCTTTCCAAAGTTGCTGTTAAGAAAGAGTCCATATGAACCGAAAATCAAAAGTTGATTGTAAAAGTCCTGATTTTCAACAGGGAAAGCAGGTCTGTTTGACATAATATAATTTTTTTCTAATCAGATAAGTGAACTTTCTTTGTCTTGTAGAGTTTCAAATCTTTTTATTTGCTAGAATCTGTTCCTTCCTTATCAGTAAAGTTTTCAACTTCGATCCCGAAATGTAAATTATGAACTCCTACATGAACAATGTTGCATTTGTGGGTCCAAAACAAACAGAAAAGGTCAGATTCCTTTGGCAAGAAAAGGTAAGCACAAAGGAACAAAAGATGTCAAATTTAACAGAAAGGTCAACTTACTGTAAGCATGGTGCCGGTCTCGTTGCAGGTCTATCAATCCAAATGACAAACAGAATTAACACACAAAAGTCACACCAGCAGTATCAGCATCAAGATACAAAGTGCAGCAGCAGATCAGTTATCTACTCCTCTCTTTGCCCACACATCATCACTGTCGTCATGCTTATTTGTAGATTGCATGTATCTGAAATGCCTCCAGTGTTTGTCAGTGTTTCATTCAGGACTCCCCACTGATTTTAAAACATACTTGACTTAACACTACGCCAGTCTACAAAAGAATTATTTAACACTTTTAAGTTTCATCTGTCCAGAAACTTCCAAGTAACACCACCATCATTTTATATGTAACCCTTACCTTCAGCGCAGCTTCCAGATTTTCCACCTCTTTTAAGAAGAATTTATTGGTTGGTGATGAGTATGACTGGTGAGAGGAGATGAAGAGAGCCAGTAGTAGTAGTAGGTACAGCATCTTTATTTCTTCTTCTGTGTTACACTAGTAAATCTTGTAGAAATGTCTGATTGCATCAAGCTTCTCCTCGGGCTTTGTCTATGGATAGACGACAGGTTTGCTTTTAACACAAATCCTGGGGAATTCCTGCACTTTCTGTCCATTTTTTGCTCCTACACATCACGCCTTAAGGGGATCCAGACGACAAGATTAATACATGAGTTTGCTGATTCTAGCCACATATCAGTGAGATCTTGACTGAGAGATGACTGTCACGGTATTTCCTTGCCTCTGTGTAGATGTTTTTTCACTGCAAATGTTTTTTACAGTTCATTTGCTCTGGATTGTTACAAAGGCAGTGTTAATTTAGCCAGTCAGGCCATCTCCATGTTAAGTGTGAGCTGTGAAGCTGAGTTCCTAAGATGACCATTCAAATTAGAGGCTTGTCCTTGAGGTAAATTCCAGGGCGCATAATTCGGTCTCTTATGATCCACTGACCTCTTTGTTCAGAAAATAAGTTCCAGACGGGATTTTACAGGCAGTATGAGTAACAACGTTCTTAAATTGTCACCAGAGATTTACAGACGTGGACAAAATTGTTGGTACCCCTCTGTTAATGAAAGAAAAACCCACAATGGTCACAGAAATAACTTGAATCTGACAAAAGTGGTAATAAATAAAAATTCTATGAAAATTAACCAATGGAAATCAGACAATGCTTTTGAATTGTGGTTCAACAGAATTATTTTAAAAAACAAACTCATGAAACAGGCCTGGACAAAAATGATGGTACCCCTAGAAAAGATTGAAAATAATGTAACCATAGGGACATGCTCAACCAAGATGTGTCCTCTAATTAACATCACAGGTGTCTACAAACTTGTAATCGGTCAGTCGGCCTATTTAAAGGGTGACAAGTAGTCACTGTGCTGTTTGGTGACATGGTGTGTAGCACACTAAACATGGACCAGAGGAAGCAAAGGAGAGAGTTGTCTCAGGAGATTAGAAAGAAAATTATAGGCAAGCATGTTAAAGGTAAAGGCTATAAGACCATCTCCAAGCAGCTTGATGTTCCTGTGACTACAGTTGCACATACAGTATTACTCAGAAATTTAAAATCCACAAGACTGTAGCCAACCTCCCTGGATGTGGCCGCAGGAGGAGACGGATAATATGAATGGTAACAAAAGAGCCCAGAACAACCTCTAAACACATTCATGGTGAACTCCAAGGTCAAGGTACATCAGTGTCAGATCGCACCATCCGTCGTTGTTTGAGCCAAAGTGGACTTTATGGGAGACGACCAAGGAGGACACCACTGTTGAAAACAAATCCTAAAAAAGCCAGACTGGAATTTGCCAAACTGCATGTTGACAAGCCACAAAGCTTCTGGGAGAATGTCCTATGGACAGACGAGACAAAACTGGAACTTTTTGGCAAGGCACATCAGCTCTATGTTCACAGACGCAAAAATGAAGCATACCAATAAAAGAACACTGTCCCTACTGTGAAACATGGAGGAGGTTCTGTTATGTTCTGGGGCTGCTTTGCTGCATCTGGCACAGGGTGTCTTGAATCTGTGCAGGGTACAATGAAATCTCAAGACTATCAAGGTATTCTAGAGAGAAATGTGCTGCCCAGTGTCAGACAGCTTGATCTCAGTTGCAGGTCATGGGTCTTGCAACAGGATAATGACCCAAAACACACAGCTAAAAACACCCAAGAATGGCTAAGAGCGAAACATTGGACTATTCTAAAGTGGCCTTCTATGAGCCCTGATCTAAATCCTATTGAACATGTGTGGAAGGAGCTGAAACATGCCGTCTGGAGAAGGCACCCTTCAAACCTGAGACAACTGGAGCAGTTTGCTCATGAGGAGTGGGCCAAAATACCTGCTGAGAGGTGCAGAAGTCTCATTGGCAGTTACAGAAATCGTTTGATTGCAGTGATTGCCTCAAAAGGTTGTGCAACAAAATATTAAGTTAAGGGTACCATCCTTTTTGTCCAGGCCTGTTTCATGAGTTTGTTTTTTAAAATAATTCTGTTGAACCACAATTCAAAAGCACTGTCTGATTTTCAATGGTTAATTTTCCTAGAATTATTATTTATTACCACTTTTGTCAGATTCAAGTTATTTCTGTGACTATTGTGGGTTTTTCTTTCATTAGCAGAGGGGTACCAACAATTTTATCCATGTCTGTATTAAAGGGGACTGAAAAATGGTGTGTTTTAGGATTTAACCTTCTGAAATGTATCTATTGATCACATAAATATAGGGCTGGGTGATATAGCTCAAAAAATGCATTGCGATATAATTTCTCTATATCATGATCAGTGTTGGGCAAGTTACTACAAAATAGTAGCTAATTACAGTTACTAGTTACTTCTTTTCAAAAGTAACTGAGTTACTTTACCAATTACTGCATGATTAAAGTAACTAGTTACTTGGAAAAGCAACTTTCATGTTACTTTTAAATGCACAATTAAATCATCTTGCACACATAGCAAGATAATTTAATTAATGGATTACCTTAAGTTGATTAATGGATTGATGTTGTACTGTTATTGTTATTGTTGTATTGTGTCATTTGCTTTATCATTGTTGTGTTGTTTATTGTTGTTGTATTGTGTTATCTGTTCAATGTGGCTGGCATTGGCTGGCCAGGGGACACAAGATGGAAATTAGCTTTAGCTATAATCTTGTATGCTGCATATTTACATGTCTTATGTTCATTAATATGCACTGTCCCTTTTTATAAAGAAATAAACTTATAAGCTTACATCATGGGTCTATTAATGCCAGGCTGAAAACAGACTTTTAGAACATGTTCAGTCTGCTTTATCCTGCCTTGAAAGCTCTGATTGTGGGAAAAATCTGAAGAAAATCAATATGATATTGCCAGTAATTTTCTCATTTTGTAGTGAGAGTTGGCAACACTGCATAAAGCTGTCCATGTTTACCTTACCTTTATGATATGGATTTAATCCGATGTGCAGTGATCCAAAGAAAATATCCATTATCCACAGTCCAAATGTCTGCTGTGACAGAAACATGATTCAGTTCCTCAAATCCCTTTTAGAGATCAAAATCCATTTTTGAATAATCTTTATGACATAAACTTCCCTGTGCACTTCTCACAGCGCACAGAGGAAGAGAAGAAAGAAGGAGGATTTAAATGCAGGGTTCACCAAACACACATTTATTGAACACAGATTAACTAACTGTACAAAATGGCTAGGCAGCTCGGGTTACTGAGAGTCCTCCAAGACGCTCGGCAGAACGGGGAGAAAGCATAGCAGTAGGGCCGCAAAAGGAAACGCTATCAGCTTAGCAGCACAACTGCAAACAGAAATGCTAAGGTTACTCACAGTGCCAGAGCAGTCCAAATCCTCCCAGTCTCACAGTGAGCACAAACCTTCAGTGACAAGATGGTCACACGACAGAGAACGACCGTGTGACTCGTGCAATGGTCCAGCGGTGTTTGACTAGCAAAGAGCTGCTTAAGTACAAACACCGCTGGCCTAACAAATAGGGAACACCTGGGCGAGGCGCGGGAAAGATAATTACCGGGGCACACAGCTGACTGTCAGAGAGAGGGGGGCGTGGTTGGACCAGCGAATGTTAGACAGCGCCCACCAGAAAGTGGGTCAAACAGCTGCCTAACGATCGCCGGCCAGAGCAACGGCCACAAGCATAGAAACAACGTCACACAGGACAGAAATCAAAACACAACACACGACCAAGAACGATCAGAACCGAGCCTGCAGGACAACACAGGCTCGGCTCATGACACTTTATCCAGGTAGCAAGTAAATATGTTTTAACTTCAGTGGATCATAGTCCAGCTGACTCATGGAAAATGACTATTAACACGTCTTCAGTCTGCACCCACAATTTCATTGTACTGTACAACTGTACAATGACAATAAAGCCAATTCTATTCTATTCTATTCTATTCTAACGACGTATCTGGCAATCAGGTTTAATTCTTGCTGGGTCACAAACTATCGGAGTGGTGGCCTAGTACCGGAGTGGTGGCCTAGTTGGTAGAGCATCCGCCCCACAACCAGGAAGTTGTGGGTTCAAATCCTGCCTGGATCATACCAAAGACCACATAAAAATGGTACTTTCTGTCATCTAGCTTGGTGCTCAGCATAATAGAATAGGGAAAGGAAAGTTAAGGTACGGAGCTACCAGAGGATTGACTCCCCACTGTAGCTTTCACTACTCACAGTAGTTGTGTGGCCTAGGGTCAGTGAAACGGAGATAGGCGCTGCCCCATACACCACATGGTGTCCTACATGCTGTGAAAGGGGAAGAAGGGGGTCACAAACTGTCCAGATGCATACCTGTGCATGAAATCTAGCCATGGCCGTTGAGACAAGCATATTTCCACTTTACATCCAGATGTGGCTGTTCAGATAGCGTAGATCCACTGTTGCTAGCATAGCTAGCCATTACTTAACACTAAACTTGTCGGAGCTTTCTTACTGTTCTCAGGCACTTCTGAAGATTCCACAAAAACAAAGTAGTTTCATCTTTTCCTCCGCTTAGTAGTGAAGACTCGGATCTCTGCAACAGGTCACGTCAACTGATGGCTGCATCAGCTACGGTAGGATTAGTTTGTATATCCATTTATTTGTGCTAAAAATATCTATCCATATTAATAAAACTAACAATGAGTAACACATCTGATCAAATTTCAGTAACTGTAACGCATTACTGAATTTTTAAACAGTAATTTCATTACAGAGCACATTACCCCAAAAGTAGTGGTGTTACAGTAACACGTTACCCCCAACACTGATCGTGATACATGATACATATTGCAATATGTATTTTGTGTACTGAACTTACTTAATTAATCCTTGCCTGGCCACTTAAGTGACTGTTGCAGCCAATTGTCTCAAAGCAGGGCTATCTTGGGCTAGAGCAATGAGGTCAACCAGAGGTCTTATCATTGTGACCTGGGTTGTCCAGGACAGTGTGGGCCAACCTTGGGGCCGATGCAAGCCCTGGGGGTGGGGGGGGGGAGAGACAAGCGCTGGTGGAGAGGGCCTGCTTGGTCATACTGAATATCCTTTAAAATTTGATTTTACTTACATTTTTATTAGAAATATATATATATATATATATATATATATATATTCTCATTAAACGTAATATATATTTCTGATGTAGCCACTGACTTGAGATTTTCACCAGATATCAGTAACAACCCAAGTAATACATACATACAAAGAAATCAAGGCAACTGTATTCACAAAGCAAGTTATATTTAATAAAGTGGAATGACACAGGGAAGTACCGAACATGCTTGGTGAAATTCATTTAATATTTAGCAGAAAAGCCTTTGTTGATAATAAAAGCTTCCAGATGTGATTACTGGACTTAACGACTACAGACCTGTAGCACTCACCTCTGTAGTCATGAAGTCCTTTGAGCGCCTGGTCATGTCTCACCTCAAGTCCATCACCACTCCCCTCCTGGACCCGCTGCAGTTTGCCTACCGTGCCAACAGGTCTGTGGACGACGCAGTCAACCTGGCCCTCCACTCCATCCTGCAGCACCTGGACTCCCCGGGAACCTACGCCAGGATTCTGTTTGTGGACTTCAGCTCTGCATTCAACACCATCCGCCCCGCTCTGCTCCAGGACAAGCTGTCCCTGCTCGATGTGCCTGACTCCCTCTGCAGGTGGATCACCGACTTCCTGACGGACCGGAGGCAGCATGTGCGGCTGGGGAAGTCTGTCTCGGACTCTGTTAGCATCAGCATCGGATCACCCCAGGGCTGTGTACTTTCCCCCCTACTCTTCTCCCTTTATACCAACTCCTGCACCTCCTCCCACCAGTCTGTTAAGCTGATTAAGTTTGCAGACGACACCACCCTCATCGGACTCATCTCCAACGGCGACGAGTCCGTCTACAGGAAAGAGGTGGCCCAGCTGGTGTCCTGGTGCAGCCACAACAACCTGCAGCTGAACGCTCTGAAGACAGCGGAGATGATTGTGGACTTCAGGAAAGTCACAACCCCCCTGCCCCCCCTCACCATCACAGGCTCTCCCATCACCATTGCAGATTCCTTCCGCTTCTTGGGCACCACCATCACCCGGGACCTCAAATGGGAGCCAACCATCAGCTCCCTCATCAAAAAGGCCCAGAAGAGGATGTTCTTTCTGCGGCAGCTGAGGAAGCTCAAGCTACCCACCAAGATGTTAGTGCAGTTCTACACGGCCATCATCGAGTCCATCCTCACCTCCTCCATAACTGTGTGGTATGCAGGAGCCACTGCCAGGGACAGACTAAGGCTGCAGCGCGTCGTGCGCACTGCTGAGAAGGTGATCGGCTGCAAGCTCCCATCTCTCCAGGACCTGTACATCTCCAGGACCCGGAGGCGTGCTGGCCGGATCATAGCCGATCCTTCACACCCTGGTCACGTACTGTTTGCCCCCCTCCCCTCAGGTAGAAGACTTCGGTCCATTCGGACTAAAACCTCCCGGCACATGAATAGCTTTTTCCCCTCTGCCATCAGACTGCTGAACATTAAGTGACTTATTGACTCTCGTGCAATATGTACAGCAGCTCAATCAGACTCATGACATTCATCACTGTTTTTCTGTTGCATTATCAACTGCACTGTGGTACCCCATATTATCTGCTACTTGCTAATTTATTTAAAACTGCCTTGACTAGTTTTACTCATTATTACTATTATTATTATTATTATTATTACTTATTTTTCTACACTTATTGCACGTTTTTAGTCCTTTAGTTTTTTAGTTTATCTCTTTATCTCATCATGTTTTTAATGTTGCAGCATGGCACCGAGACAAATTCCTAGTTTGTGTACTACATGAACAATGGCAATAAATCTGATTCTGATTCTGATTCTGATTCTGAGATGCCTCCTGTATGGAGAAACTAGGTGCAGGCATTGCTCAGGAGTGATTTAACCCATTCTTCCACACAAACTGTTTTCAGATCTTGAAGGTTTCATGGGTGTCTTCTATGAACTCTGATCTTCAGTTTGTTCCAGAGATTTTCAATTGGATTCAGGTCAGGTGACTGACTGGGCCATTTGAGCAGCTTGATTTTCCTTCTCTGGAGCCAGTTGAGAATTTCCTTTGCTGTGTGTTTGGGATCATTGTTTTGCTGAAATGTCCACCTTTGTTTCATCTTCAGCATCTTGGCAGACGGCAACAGGTTCTTATCAAGGATGTCTCTGTACATTTGTCCATTCGTCTCTCCTTCAATTATATAAAGTCTGCCTGTACCATGTGCTGAAAAACACCCCCACACCATGATGGGATGTCCAGTGCCGTTTCTCCTCCAAACATGCTGTGAGTTGTGGCATCCAAAAAGTTTAATTTTGGTCTCATCTGACCAGACTATATTCTCCCAGTATTTTTACTGGCTTGCCCAAATGTTGTGCAGCAAACTTTAAACGAGCTTCAACATGCTTTATCTACAGCAATAGAGTCTTGTGAGGTGAGCGGGCATAGAGTCTGTGTCAGTTGAGTGCATTACTTATTGTTTTCTTTGAAACAGCAGTACCTGCTAACTCCAGGTCTTTCTGGAGCTCTCCACAAGTGATCTTTGGCTCTTGGACAACTCTTCTGATAATTCCTTTGACTCCTCTGTCAGAAATCTTGCGAGGAGCTCCTGATTGTTGTCATGTGCGGGGTTGTTCTCAACCCCGCCCATGATCTGTGGCTGTAGGTCTTTGATTGTTGCTTATTATTACCAGCTGGTAGATTAATTGAGCCTGGCTCTCTGCCAGTCCTACGGCCACACCCCCTCCCCTTGCCAGACATTCACCAGCTGTGTGTCATCTCCACTCACATGCACACACACATGCACGTATTCGACACACACCCACCCACACACACACACATTCAGTCATGCATGCACTTGCTTAGCCACACTGCTGTGTCTACTTGCCCTCATTAGTGATCTGTATACTTATGTGAGGCAGTGTGATCAGTCAGTGTGGCGGCTTAGTCAACATTGGACTTCCTGGCTCACTGGTTGTTGGCTACCTTCCTTTTTGACTGTCGGCGGCGGCGGCGGCCTCCGTCGGTCTATGATGACCATGGAAGAGAATCCTAAACGTCTACTCTGCTGGAACAGCACCGCCTGTGGCTGAACAGGCCGATGCACGAATGGCAGTCCCTGTCACACAGGCCGCACTTGTGGGTGGTCTCTGTGCTGCTGGGTCTGTGGCGGTTCTTCCTGCAGGTCCTTTTTTCATCTGCTGCAGCAGTCAGTCTCGCTTCACTGAGAGAGTGAGACTCTGAGACTCGGGGTAGACACGTTCGGCAAGCTTCTGTAGACACTGGTTGTTGGCTACCTTCCTTTTTGACTGTACGGTGTTGTTATTCCAGAGCCTTCTCATGCCAACGCTTACGTAAGTCTTCCTTTATTAATGCCCTTCCTCTCCGCTCCTGCTCTGCCTGGAGTGCATATGGCATCTCACCCTAGCCAACAAAGTTTGTAGCCGGTTGTCTCATCATCACTCAGTTGGACTGTTACATGGACATTTTGTGTTTTTTGCCCTTCTTGTCAATAAACACATTTACTTTACTGCACTTTGGGCGCGAACAAATTTATTTGTTCGCTGCACAATTACGCAGCGGACATGACAGCTGTGGCTGGTTTATGGTAAAATGATATTCTTTCTACTTCCAAATGATGTCTCCAACAGTGCTCACTGGAACATTCAGCAGTTTAGAAATGTGACTGTAGCCAGTGCCATCATTATGTTTTCCAACAATGAGGTCGCGAAGGTTTAGAGAGAGCTCTTTGCGTCTGCCAATCATGGGTTCTTTGTGGTGTGACAATCTGATATTCACAGACCTTTTTAAAGGTTATTCATCAGGACTTAACCGGATGAAATTAATTTGCACTGATGGGGGATGAGATGGCTTCCAAAATTCTGATGGATTTCAGCTGGTTTGTTAGCTTTCTATGCCTTTTTGCACCTCTTTTTCTTCATGTGTTCAATACTTATTCTCCGTGTCATTCCATTTTATTAAATATAACTTGTTTTGTGAACACAGTTGCCATGATTTCTTTGAATGAATGGATTACTTGAGTTGTTACTGATATCTGGTGAAAATCTCAGGTCAATGGCTCCATCAGAAATATGTTTAATGGGAAAAGTGTTCACATGCTCAATAATTATTTTCCCCACTGTGTGTGTGTGTGTGTGTGTGTGTGTGTGTGTGTGTGTGTGTGTGTATATATACTGTATATATATATATATATATATATATATATATATATATATATATATATATATATATATATATATATATATATATATGTATATATATTCATTTCACTTGTGAAAAAACTGAATAATAAAATAAATTGAAAACTTATGTCAGAGAAAATTCTCCACACCAATGTATAACTGAGCAAAGTGTCTTTTTTCCTTTGCTTAACAGAACTCACATTATCAAGTAATCAAGTTTATCCACATGGGTAGAAATATTTCAGTTTGCCACACATAATTAATACTGCCAATAAGTGACAGAAGTATAACTTGTTGCTTATTTTGGGGGTTTTTTGTGTCTACATTCCATCAATAGAAGGATATCAGATGTTTTATATTAACAGAACTCAAAAAAAGGGTGGTGGTGTTGCACTGTATATTGATGACCTGTACAGGTGTAAGCTTGTAAATGAAATGTCCTTAGCACTACCAGGGATTTTGGAATGTGTTACTGTTGAGATTGACCTAGACAAAACAAAAAATCTATTCATAAGCTGCATATATAGAACGCCGGGAACTTGCATTGAGACATTCAGAGATAAATTAGTCGAGCTGTACAATAATATTACTAGTAAGAAAATGGTAGCAATTTGTGGAGATTTCAATATTGACTTACTGAATCCTCATCAACAAAATGTAGTTACAGAGTTCATGAACTCTATGTACAGCATGAGTCTATATCCCACAATAACACATCCCAGTAGAATCACAGTTCACTCTGCTACACTTATTGACAACCTGTTTGTCAATGTTTTCGATAAGAAAATAGAAAGTGGATTATTGATAAATGATATAAGTGACCACTTGCCAACCTTTGCACTTATCCATGGCCACACGGGGCCCAACGCAGAAAAAACTTCAAAATCGTTCAGACACAAATCACCAAATGCAATCAGTTCTCTTAAAGAGGACTTGCTGAAGCAAGACTGGACAGAAGTCTATGTATCAGATGTAAATGAAGCCTATGACACATTTATAAATATTGTAACCACTCTTTATGAAAAAAACTGCCCATTAGTAATAAAAAAGCTTAAACACAAATTTGCTAACAAGCCATGGTTAACCAAAGGACTACAAAAGGCGTGTAAAAAGAAAAATTTATAATATAAAACTTTCCTAAAGAAAAGAACAAAAGAAGCAGAGCAGCGGTATAAAACATAGAAAAATAAGTTAACATATATAATAAGATGTAGTAAAAGAGACTATTACAGTAAAGAACTGGAGAAAAACAGAGACAATATTAAAAATACATGGACAATACTCAACAGTATCCTTGGAAATAAAAGCAGAAATACAAGCTACCCAACTAACATTCCAAAAAATAATAAAACGACTCAGAGTGTGAATATTGCTTCACCTGCAGATGAATTTAATAATTTTTTTGTTAACATTGGACCTAAACTGGCCCGAGAAATACCCACTACGGTGCCAACAGGTGATACAATATGCAATAACACTGCTGTAAAAGACTCCATCTTCATAAAGAACACAGACGAAAGAGAGGTCATTGAAATTGTTAAATCGTTCAAAAGTAAAACATCTACTGACTGTGATGGTATTGACATGCTACTAGTCAAAACTGTTATCGAATGCATAGTAAAACCACTGATGTATATCTGCAACCTGTCTCTCCAATCAGGTATATTTCCCAATGCAATGAAAATAGCTAAAGTAATTCTGATATACAAGACGGGCGACAGAGGGGAACTCTCAAACTACAGACCAATTTCACTATTACCGCAATTTTCCAAGATACTTGAAAAAATATTCTATGAGAGAATTGACAACTTCATACTGAAGAATGATTTATTATGTGAGCAGCAATATGGGTTCAGACGCAAGAGGACAACTGCATATGCCCTAATGGAATTTACAGAAAAAATATCAACAGCCATTGAAAATAAAGAGTATTCAGTTGGAGTATTCCTAGATCTTAAAAAAGCATTTGATACAGTAGATCATAATTTATTATTAAAGAAACTACAAAATTCTGGTATTAGAGGGGTAGCACTGTCCTGGTTAAGTAGTTACTTAAAGAATAGATATCAGTATGTATGTGTTAGCAACAAAAACTCAGAGTTGCTGAAGGTCACCTGTGGAGTCCCACAAGGTTCAGTTTTGGGACCATTATTATTCAATATGTATATAAACGATATATGTAAAGTTTCAGAAAAAATGGACTTAATATTGTTTGCCGATGACACTAATCTGCTATGCAGTGGAAACAATTTGGAACAACTTCTGGATACACTCGGGAAGGAATTAGAAAAGCTTAAACTGTGGTTTGATTCAAACAAATTAACGCTCAATTTAAGTAAGACAAAATTTATAGTCTTTAACAACCATCACAACAATCCAGTACCCAAACTCAGTGTAAATGGTGTAGAGATTGAAAGGGTATCTGAAACTAAATTCCTTGGAGTAATAATTGATAACAAACTGTGTTGGAAGTCACATATTAATTATATTAAAGGTAAAGTTTCCAAACCAATTGCAATATTACACAGAGTGAAATATTTGCTGAATCAACCCACACTATACACCTTGTATCATTCATTAATACTCCCATACATGACATATTGTAATGAAGTATGGGGAAATACATACAAAACAAACATATATCCACTCTTTATGCTTCAAAAGAGAGCTATTAGAATAATAAACAAAGCAGCTTACAGGGAACCAACAAACCCACTTTTTCTTAAACAAAAAACTCTCAAGTTGAAAGATCTGGTTGACTTTAAAACCGCAATAATAATGTTCAAAGTGAAGAATTTATCACTGCCCCCAAATATCCAAAAGTTGTTCCAAACAAGGGAGAAACGATATCACTTCAGAGGAACATGTATATTTCAAAAGCCTACAGTGAGAACAACCACCAAGCAACACTGTATTTCAGTGCAAGGAGTCAGATTATGGAACGATTATGGACCTGAATTAAAATCATGTACAACGCTTGGACAATTTAAACAAAAACTAAAGGAAGAAATACTCCAAACATATTTACAAGACGACATGTAAACTCACATAAGGATTGACATATCCAGCCTGTGTTGTGTTGTAGCTTAGTTTTTGTTTTTTTTTCTCTCTGTGACATTCTGTCTTAGATTTGTCTTGAATAGTAACCGCTCAACTTAGCTTAGCTTAGTTTTCCTTTTTTTTCTCTCAGTCACACTTTGTCTTAGCTTTGTTCTAAATTGTAATCAATCTTGTCTTGTTTACTCTTTTTTCTTTTGAATTCTTGGATGGAA
Organism: Pholidichthys leucotaenia; assembly: GCA_020510985.1. NCBI lineage: Eukaryota > Metazoa > Chordata > Actinopteri > Cichliformes > Pholidichthyidae > Pholidichthys > Pholidichthys leucotaenia. Next base: position 323,996,871 of record CM035840.1, on the reverse strand, counting down.
TATGGGTGGGCAATATAAGCTGCGGCTTCAGCCATCACCCATTTCGGATAACTCACGTGGAATTGTTTAGTAGAAGGAGTCTTTGTCTAATTTGACCTTGTTGTTATATTATACAGCTTCTTTTAACCTGTACTGTATTATCCGAAATAAATTCATTCATTCGTTCATTCATTCATACATTCCATCGGTTCCAAGGTTGTCATAGCCAGGAGCGGCACTGGGGTTAAGCTCCCAGTGCTCATAAAATGCTCCTTACGGCGTGCGTCTCAAAAAGCCTTTGACAACTAAGTCCAACTCCTAGCCTGCCCGTGTGGTTTAGTCTCTAAGCCCGGCGGAACTGCTTTTACTAATAGGAGAAGGGGCGAGGGCAGATTTCTGGCACCTTAAAACCAGATCTTCAGGGAAATGGTGGCTCGTCAACCTGGGAAGGTAGCCCATCTAGGGGAAGGTAAACCCTGATTTCAAACCTCCGCTGCCTTGCGGCACACCCGGTCACGGGAAAGGCTTCAGGAGTCAACCCTGAGGAAAAATCCGGAGTCGGAGCCCCTAAGGCAGTTCTCTGTTGTGCTCAACATCGTTCTGGCAGCTCCTGTGACGGCACTGGTGCCAAACTGTAGCAGCCCTGCTGTTCCTTTGGATTCATCAGTGACGTGGAGAGGGGGGACATGCTGCATGGGCAACATCTTGTCCTCCATATCTTCCTGCCCAGGCTTGAATCCTACCAACGCCAACGCTGGAAGGTAGAACACCGGATCACTGGAGAGGACACTCCAGCTTCACCTTTGGTGTAGACAAAACACGGGGAATGACAGTTACCAGTTATAAGCCACCGCTCAATTGCCGTAGAGCGCGGCGCCAGGGGTTGTTCCCGACGGTGGGAGGGATCATCGGATCTCACTGGACAGCTACCGCCCGCCTCAAGCTGGGCAGCCCCCAGCCAATAAGGTGTTGTCCCGCCACAGCTTGCTTTCCTCATTGGGTGCATGGGGATGAGGAGAAGTCCGAACAGCAGGCTGAGAACCTTCGCACCAGGCAAGACAAAAAAACAAAAGAGACCAACTCTAAAACTGGGAACTTGGAACGTCCGCACTATGATGACAGGACTCGCTGCTAACCTCAAGGACATCAATGACACCAGGAAGACTGCCATCATCAATAATGAGCTGAAGAGACTGGGAGTGGATATCGCCACTCTCCAGGAAACACGGTTGGCTGACGCAGGCACACTGAAAGAGAAGGACTACACATTCTACTGGCAGGGAAAGGGCAGTGACGAACACAGGGAACACGGAGTGGGCTTCGCAGTGAAGAACACCTTGCTGAAGATGGTGGAACCGGGCAGCAATGCCTCTGCACGACTCCTCACCCTCCGCCTCAACACCACTCAAGGCCCAGTCACCCTCGTCAGTGTGTATGCCCCAACACTGACAGCCACACCAGAGGCAAAAAACGAGTTCTACGAGAATCTCGCAACAACTGTCAGGATCATCCTCAACTCTGAACAACTCATTCTCCTTGGAGACTTCAATGCCAGAGTGGGTGCTGACCATGACTCCTGGCCCTCCTGTCTTGGACCATTTGGCGTGGGCAGAATGAACGACAACGAACAGCGGCTGCTTGAGTTCTGCACATATCACGATCTGTGCATCACAAACTTGTTCTTCAAGAACAAGCCCCAACACAAGGTTTCCTGGCGACATCCGCGCTCAAAGCACTGGCACCAGCTGGACTTGATCCTGACCAGGCGCACCTCACTGAAGAACGTGCTAATCACCCGTTCGTTCCAGAGTGCAGATTGCGACACAGACCATTCATTGGTGTGTTGCAAGGTCAAGCTGCAGCTGAAGAAATTCCATCGTGCTAGACAGCCTGGAAAGGCACGGATTGACACCAGCAAGATGGCCCAACCAGAACTTGTTGAGCAGTTTGCCTCCACCTTTGAGAAGGAACTTGGTGTACCACAAGAAGGAGAATCCGCAAAGCAGAAGTGGGAAGAGCTGCGAAACACCATCCACCGCACAGCCTTGGCTACCTTTGGGAGGAAGACCTTAAAGTCACAGGACTGGTTTGAAGCCAAGTTGACCGAGATGACCCCCGTCATTGAAGCCAAGCGCTCAGCACTTGCTGAGTACAAGAAGTACCCAAACGAGAAGAATCTCCAGATTCTCAGGGCTGCGAGAAGCAAAGTTCAGCAGACTGCTCGGCGCTGTGCCAACGAGTACTGGACTCAGCTCAGCCAAGACATTCAAACCGCTGCCATAACAGGGAACATCCGTGGTATGTACGATGGCATCAAGAAAGCACTTGGTCCAGCTCAGAGCAAGACAGCCCCCTTCAAATCCTCCACTGGGGAGATGATCACAGAAAAGAACAAGCAGATGGAGAGATGGGTGCAACACTACTCCGACCTCTACTCCAGACAGAACACCGTGACACCGTCAGCCCTTGATGCCATCGACTGCCTGCCATCCATGGACGAACTTGACGCTGAGCCAACCATCGACAAACTCAGCAAGGCCATTGATAGCTTGGCCGCTGGCAAGGCACCCGGCAACGACGGCATACCCCCCGACCTGATCAAACACTGCAAGACCGCCCTACTGCTGCCATTGCATGACGTCCTCTGCCAGTGCTGGAAGGAAGGTGCCATACCACAGGACATGAGGGACGCCAAGATCATCACCCTCTACAAAAACAAAGGGGAGAGAAGCGACTGCAACAACTACAGGGGCATCTCCCTCCTCAGCGTTGTTGGCAAAGTCTACGCACGAGTTGTTCTCATTCGTCTACAGAAGCTTGCCGAACGTGTCTACCCCGAGTCTCAGTGTGGCTTCCGCGCTGAGCGATCAACGGTAGACATGATATTCTCCATCCGCCAACTCCAGGAGAAATGCAGAGAACAGAACATGCCCCTGTACGTCACCTTCATCGACCTCACCAAAGCGTTCGATCTGGTCAGCAGAGAGGGCCTTTTCAAGATCCTGCCAAAGATAGGATGCCCACCAAAGTTGCAAAGCCTCATCGAATCGTTTCACACCAACATGCAGGGGATAGTGCAGCACGACGGCAACGTCTCAGAGCCATTCAGCATACGCAGTGGAGTGAAACAGGGCTGTGTACTTGCGCCAACCCTCTTTGGGATTTTCTTTGCTATGCTCCTGAGGCATGCCTTCAGCACAGCGACAGAGGGAATCTACCTGCACACAAGATCTGACGTCAGGCTTTTCAACCTCGCCCGCCTGAAAGCCAGAACCAAAGTACCTGAGGCTCTAATCAGAGACATGTTGTTCGCAGACGACACTGCAGTCGCAACCCACACACAGCAGGAGCTTCAGACCCTGATGGACCGCTTCTCCCAGGCATGCAAGGACTTCGGGCTTACCATCAGCCTGAAGAAGACTAACGTCTTGGCGCAAGGCACGGAAGCACCACCAACCATCACCATCGACGACTACGAGCTGGAGATCGTGAATCAGTTCACGTACCTGGGGTCCACGATCAGCAACAACCTCTCCCTTGATACAGAGATCGACAAGAGGATTGGAAAATCAGCCTTCACACTCGCTCGCCTCACCACACGAGTGTGGGAGAATCCCAAACTCTCTGTCAAGACGAAGATGGCAGTGTACAACGCCTGCGTCATCAGCACACTGCTCTATGGGAGTAAGACGTGGACAACATATGCCCAGCAGGAAAAGAGACTGAACTCCTTCCACTTGTGCTGCATTCGCCACATCCTGAACATATCCTGGCAGGACAAAGTACCCAACACAGAAATTCTGTCCTGCGCCGGCCTTCCATCCATGTTCACTCTACTCAGGCAGCGCAGGCTCCGCTGGCTAGGTCACGTTCACCGTATGGAGGATGGCAGAATCCCCAAAGACGTCCTCTACGGAGAACTGGCGACTGGCAGGAGAGACGTTGGCCACCCACAGCTGCGCTTTAGAGACGTCTGCAAGAGAGACATGAAGGCCCTGGAGATCAACACAGAGCGCTGGGAGGACCTTGCAACGGACCGCTCCAAATGGAGAGGCACCCTGACCAGACAGCTCAAGGCGGGTGAAGAGAGACTGACTGCTGCAGCAGATGAAAAAAGGACCTGCAGGAAGAACCGCCACAGACCCAGCAGCACGTAGACCACCCACAAGTGCGACCTGTGTGACAGGGACTGCCATTCGCGCATCGGCCTGTTCAGCCACAGGCGGTGCTGTTCCAGCAGAGTAGACGTTTAGGATTCTCTTCCATGGTCATCATAGACCGACGGAGGCCGACGACGACTACATTCCATCAGTTCTTTATTTGTCGATCCACTCGCTCTTATTTTGAAGGGCTGCAAGACCTGGATAGGAGCTTTTCTTTTGAAAGTTCATTTGCTAAGTGAGCTTGATTTTACACCTGCAGAGTTCAGACTGGAAATGTTTCTTCCTCCCACCCCTTCCGGTTTCCTGTGCTTAAGGTGGGCCTACTTTTATTCTGTTACCTTCCTTTTTATCTGAGTTTCAGCTAAGCTGCTACAGTGGCACTTCAGCAGCAGCAACTGGGGAAAGCATGAAGTTACTGCTCATATTAACATGACAAATACTCGAATATACGCGATACAATTATCTTATGTATTGTGGGCGGCCAAATGTACTGATACAATTAATATATTAGGTATATCACCCAGCCCTACTTGAATATAAAAAAAAATCAAAGGACTCACTTCCCTTTAAAAAAAAAAAACAAAAAAAAAAACACAGCCTTTGTCTTGTTTCTCTCTCCAAGAAGCCGTTTTGATTCTTCTGGGTATTTTCCTGTACATCATGCCTGCTGCTCTATTATTGGCCAGCTTGTCTGTCATGTACATGGGCGGGGAGCCAAAGGTGTTAGCCTCCGAGCTAACAGTGGTAGTGTGATGACACAATAGGAGATGGCACTCCACCCAGGACTTTGGGGTATTGAGGGATGGAAAAGGAGAGACAGTAATGGGGGGAAGAAGTGAGACGGGCACCAGAGCGCTAGGGGGTATTAAACTGAATAAAGACGCGCCTTCGCCACCGCTGTGCCAGGTGTGGGATGTATTGTGGAGAGGACTCCGGGGCCCAAAAGTATTGTATTGAGCCATGCTCTGTGACGTATATGGTTGTGTGTCAATGTGTTCACCCTGGGTGCCAAAGGCGGGAATAAAGTGGTGTAAAGGAGTTCGCTTTGGCACCCACAGTCTGTTCTGTTCTGTTTGTTGGAGGTGAATAAAGTTCTGTGTCGTCAGCTCGTGTCACATTTGATTCCATCCTCCACAGTAGTAGGAGGCTCGCTCATTTATATTGTCATTTTCTTTAGATTTTAGTCACCCTAAATGGCATCCCTGTTTCCACCTGGTTCACTAGCCCACAGCCAATAATATTGCTTGTGTCATTCTGGCTTATTTTGTTATATTTTCACCAAGATTTTACATTAAACTGATAGCAACAGCATGCTAGGTGGTTCGAATCAATCACTGTACCCCAGTGCAGCTCGTGTTGAAGGGGAGGAGGTAACAGACAGGCCGCCTGGATCCAGCCACTTTTGATCACTATTTTCTATAAATTCTATTCACCCCAACTGGAATCCTTGTTCATTTAACAACACTTGACTATATATCTCATTTTAGACATTAGTTAAGCTTAGTTAAAGTTTTATTCTATCAAAATAGAATCCAAGGCAGCTAGCTAAAGCTAGTAGTTTAGCCACTCATTCACATACAGCATGTTTCCTTATTGTACTCCAGAGACCCGTCATAACCTATCAAACACTGAAACCACACACCCCTGCCCGTCAGTGACACATTATTTAATTCATTCTTTGAGTCAAATTTATGTTAGTTGTCTCTGAGCTAGGCAGCCAAGGGTAGCTAATGTTGCCAGCAGTGATGTAAGTGGGAGGGTGGAATTTGTTGTGGTCTCAGAAATTTCAAAGCATTGAAACCAGTCATTTTCAGAAAGGCTGGAAAAATAAAAAAAAAATAATAATAATAATTAGCTGCAATAATCAAATCATTAAAGATAATTTGAACACAGTGTGTTACAAACTTTTCATTAAGATGTGTGAGTTGTTAAAATGAGGGGAAAAGTGCAATCAATGACCCCTTTAAACATTCACTATGAATTTTTTTGTTTGTTTTGTGTTGACGTTGATTAGTTCTTAAAACTACTATATATATACTGTATATATATATATATATATATATATATACAGTATATATCCAATTGTAGAGGATGATAAAATAAAGGCAGCGTTGGATTTTTAAATAGCTTTATTATCATCCGCCTTCATCAGAACTCGGCTGCAGCCCATGGCTTGAGCAGACTGCAACTTCGTTCCTCCAGCTCTCAAAGAGGAGACAGTGTGTTTGTCTCGCAGCAGATGCAGAATCAGAGTGAGAGAATGAGAGGCAGATTTACAGCACAGTGCAGCATATATACTCAACTCAGACAATACATCAAAGACCTTCACAGCAGTCAATCTGGGCATTTGCATATCAGAGGTACAGACAGGATGCATGAACACAATGCATGGATGACACTTTAACCTCACAGCTGTAAACGCAGCATGCAGCGGAAAAAACCCAGGAGTGCCAGCTGACTGTCTCTGTGTTCTGTCTCTGTGTTGTGGGGGTTAAATCAAACCGCTACACAATCACATTTTATGCACTGCTACATAAAATATGGAGAAATTTCTACTGGGGAAAAAACAAAACAAAACACTGTGCTGCAAGCGTGGAGACATTGGGACCAGAGGTAAACATAGTAACATGTATACAGTCGTAAAAAATTAGGACACCCTGTATAAGCCTCTGTGTTTTGTTTTGTTTTTACATATTTGGACATATGGATATTTTATATCAATGTTAAAAATACTGGGAGGTTCATGTAATGCAACTAAACAATTAAAAATGAATTGAAGACTTTTTTCAAATTTTCTGTAAAATGTAATTCTAAACAAATAGTGAGGAATAAATTAGGACACCCCACATTCATTCCTACTTAAAATGGCTAAAATAAATGTTAAAAAAATGCAAATAAAAACAAAAACAAGGTTAGACATAGATATGAGAACATTTATTAATAAAGAACTGAATATTTAATGGGGTGTCCTAATTTTTTCACATGACTGTATATTAGGAGAACTTACTGTGCAGAAATCCCACTGGTTTGTGTACGTTCTCAGCCCTGTCCTCAACTTGGCAATATGTGGGAACAACACGATTTGAATTTGAACTGTGTGACCATTTCAAAATGTTAAGTTGCCAGTATTACATACTGTTCCTTCAAACTTCAACTTTTTACCAAGTCTCTAGTTATTGAGGTGAGAACTGAGACAAGTATTTAATAGAAGTAGAGTAAATCACAAGTCATGCAAAGTTCAAATGATTTGAGAACAATAAGTTTTTCATTTCAAAATTAATAGACAGTGGGACTTCCGGTCTGGACACCATGGTGATAGCAGCTTAACGCTGAAGTTCCCAGACCCCATCCATGAAAATACCTTGAAAATCAGATTTAACAGATTTTTGGAAGAGTGAAAATCAAAAGACAAAGTCATTATGCCTAAAGGAAAACAGAAGAGATCGACATTTGCCAGGCCAAGACGCGCATCGGCCGGAGAATCTTACCTGGAGGACAACAACCACTCGGAAACAGAGGAGCAGAATGAGGCTAGCAACACGGTTAGCTTAAAAACGATATTTCAAGAATTAAGAGAATTTTGCTGAGAGTGTTGGGCCGAATTTCGGGAAATTAAAGACGAAATAAAAAGGACAAACAACAGAGTGGACCAGGCTGAGGACCGAATCATGCAAGCAGAGGAAAGAACAAAAGGGCTGGAAGAAACCGTGCTGGAATTACTCAAACGACAGACAAGACTGGAGGCTAAGCTAACCGACCAGGAAGGAAAACTAAGAAGTGACAACATAAGAATTCATGGTCTGAAAGAAGGAGTCGAGGACGGTTTCACCACAATGGCTGCATGCGTGGAAACCATACTGAGAGACAAGTTGGAAATTCCCCAATCCACCGACTTGAAGATAGAAAGGGCGCACCGTTCATTAGCCCCAAGGCCGTCAGCGGAAGCGCCTCCATGATCGGTGGTGGTGAAGTTTTCCAACTTCAGAACAAAAGAAGAGGTTTTGAGACTGGCTTGGCAGAAAAAAGGATTTATGCACCAAGAAAGAAAAGTTTTTGTGGAGCACGAGTATGCCCCGGAGGTCATTAAAAAGCGTCGGGAATACAACAACGCTAAAAAGGTACTAAGAGAGAAGAAACTGCGCTTTCAAACTCCATTTCCGGCGAAGCTGCAGGTTTTTTACGGGGAAGAGACGTGTCTCTACAACTCGGCAGAAAAAGCAACCAGGGATATGGCAAAAAGAGGGCTCCCGGTAACGGTGTATAAACCCGCAGCAGACCCGATCGAAAGAATCAAGGCTCAAACATGGTGCACACAGAGACCCTCAAAATCCACGGGCCAGCAGCGGGAAACCCAGCACCAGGGCTATAAGGAAAAACTGAACGCTTTCAGTAGGGAATAAGATATTTTTAATCAATCTGCGCATCAAACCCTCCTCCTACAAGGTAACAAACATTAAAGGAGATGCAGAATCAGCAAGTATGAAGGGGTATAACATTTCATGGAACAGTCATAATATTAGAAACAAATAAGTCTTTAAAAAAAAACAAAACTTGTTAAAATAGAAATGTGACAATGAACCACATGAACTCTCCACACTAACAAATACTGTATTAACGTGATTGTTTGCTGTGACGGTGGTGGGAGGTTGTGCACAATTTCATAGGGTATAGGCATTAAAAAAAAAAAAAAAAATCATTACAAGTTCAGATTGGGATCTGAAATTCACGTTAAAAACATGGGACAACTTACAGGGGTAAGAGAGGGCCCTCAACACGTAACAGAGTTTGAGGAATTTCCCTCAGAGCCAACACACCAACAAGGCTCTTCTAAGGTCGCTAAAAAGACCTCAGCTCAGGAAAATCTTTTGACAGTTTTTTGTTTTAAAGTTTTATATACTATGTTCTTAATGTTTTTTATGTTCTTAATGTTCTTTCAGTTTCTGAGTAGCATAAAAGAGGGCCACTACACTGTTATACTAAATAAGACAACACAATGGAGAAACAGGGTGTAACCAAAGTAATCTCATATAATGTAAAAGGGGTCCTGAATCCAGTTAAAAGATCCAAGATTCTAGGCAAAATGAAAAAAGACAAAGCAGGAATAATATTTTTACAGGAAACCCACCTAACAGACTTGGAGCACACTAAACTTAATAGACAACGGTTTAAACTGATCTCTTCATCTTCATATAAGTCAGGGAGGAGGAGGGGGGTAGCGACATTGATCTCAACCAAAATTATGTTTGAAAAATATTCAGAACACAAAGATAAAGAAGGGAGATTTAGCATGGTACTTGGTCGGCTAGAGGGAGAAGATATCACCCTGCTGAATGTATATGCACCTCCAGGGGCTAACTGGAAATTTTATTAAAATGTATTTGACCTAATGATAACTAAAGCCCAAGGTTTAGTGATATGTGGTGGAGACTTCAGTCTAAGACTGAATCCATACTGGGATGCATCAGGTAATTCTCCACATCAAAATAACACTCAAAGTAGAAAAACTCGGATGCTACTAAAAGAAATGGGAATCTGTGACGTGTGGAGGGAATTCAACCCCAGTGTAAAAGATTATACATTTTACTCAGCACCACATTCATCATACTCAAGGATTGACTATTTTTTTATGTTTAACAGAGACATTGGAAGAGTAAAAACATGTAAAATAGGACTGATGGATCTCTCTGACCACAGTCCAATCTATATGGACTTAAATATCCAAAAATACACAAATAATACATTTTCTTGGAGGTTAAATTCAAATGCGCTGAAAGGACCACTGAAAGATGAATTGGAATCAGATATTCTCAGATATTTGGAAGAAAATGATAATGGAGAAGTATCCCCTTTAATACTGTGGGACGCATGCAAAGCTGTAATAAGGGGAAAGATTATTGAAAAACTGGCAATCTAAAAGAAACTGAGACAAGAAAAATAATCACATTAGAGTCAGAACTTAAGAAACTAGAAAAAGAGCACAAAGACAACACTCATTCTAATGACTCGCTCAAAATTAAGGAAATTAAAAAACAAATAAACGAGATCTACACAATAGAAATCCAGAAGAAACTTACTTTTCTGAAACAAAAATACTATGAAACAGGTAGCAAATCGGCAAAATTACTAGCCTATAAATTGAGGAAACAACAAACGGAGAGAGCAATCTACAAAATCAGAGACCCAGTATCAAAGGAAATAAAATTTAGAATTCAGGAAATTCTTAAAAGCTTCAAGAATTACTATAAGAACTTCGGATTGGGATCTGAAATTCACGTTAAAAACATGGGACAACTTACAGGGGTAAGAGAGGGCCCTCAACACGTAACAGAGTTTGAGGACTTTCCCTCAGAGCCAACACACCAACAAGGCTCTTCTAAGGTTGCTAAAAAGACCTCAGCTCAGGAAGATCTTTTGACAGTTTTTTGTTTTAAAGTTTTATATACTATGTTCTTAATGTTTTTTATGTTCTTAATGTTCTTTCAGTTTCTGAGTAGCATAAAAGAGGGCCACTACACTGTTATACTAAATAAGACAACACAATGGAGAAACAGGGTGTAACCAAAATAATCTCATATAATGTAAAAGGGGTCCTGAATCCAGTTAAAAGATCCAAGATTCTAGGCAAAATGAAAAAAGACAAAGCAGGAATAATATTTTTACAGGAAACCCACCTAACAGACTTGGAGCACACTAAACTTAATAGACAATGGTTTAAACTGATCTCTTCATCTTCATATAAGTCAGGGAGGAGGAGGGGGGTAGCGACATTGATCTCAACCAAAATTATGTTTGAAAAATATTCAGAACACAAAGATAAAGAAGGGAGCTTTAGCATGGTACTTGGTCAGCTAGAGGGAGAAGATATCACCCTGCTGAATGTATATGCACCTCCAGGGGCTAACTGGAAATTTTATTAAAATGTATTTGACCTAATGATAACTAAAGCCCAAGGTTTAGTGATATGTGGTGGAGACTTCAGTCTAAGACTGAATCCATACTGGGATGCATCAGGTAATTCTCCACATCAAAATAGCACTCAAAGTAGAAAAACTCGGATGCTACTAAAAGAAATGGGAATCTGTGACGTGTGGAGGGAATTCAACCCCAGTGTAAAAGATTATACATTTTACTCAGCACCACATTCATCTTACTCAAGGATTGACTATTTTTTTATGTTTAACAGAGACATTGGAAGAGTAAAAACATGTAAAATAGGACTGATGGATCTCTCTGACCACAGTCCAATCTATATGGACTTAAATATCCAAAAATACACAAATAATACATTTTCTTGGAGGTTAAATTCAAATGTGCTGAAAGGACCACTGAAAGATGAACTGGAATCAGATATTCTCAGATATTTGGAAGAAAATGATAATGGAGAAGTATCCCCTTTAATACTGTGGGACGCATGCAAAGCTGTAATAAGGGGAAAGATTATTGAAAAACTGGCAATCTAAAAGAAACTGAGACAAGAAAAATAATCACATTAGAGTCAGAACTTAAGAAACTAGAAAAAGAGCACAAAGACAACACTCATTCTAATGACTCGCTCAAAATTAAGGAAATTAAAAAACAAATAAACGAGATCTACACAATAGAAATCCAGAAGAAACTTACTTTTCTGAAACAAAAATACTATGAAACAGGTAGCAAATCGGCAAAATTACTAGCCTATAAATTGAGGAAACAACAAACGGAGAGAGCAATCTACAAAATCAGAGACCCAGTATCAAAGGAAATAAAATTTAGAATTCAGGAAATTCTTAAAAGCTTCAAGAATTACTATAAGAACTTCGGATTGGGATCTGAAATTCACGTTAAAAACATGGGACAACTTACAGGGGTAAGAGAGGGCCCTCAACACGTAACAGAGTTTGAGGACTTTCCCTCAGAGCCAACACACCAACAAGGCTCTTCTAAGGTTGCTAAAAAGACCTCAGCTCAGGAAGATCTTTTGACAGTTTTTTGTTTTAAAGTTTTATATACTATGTTCTTAATGTTTTTTATGTTCTTAATGTTCTTTCAGTTTCTGAGTAGCATAAAAGAGGGCCACTACACTGTTATACTAAATAAGACAACACAATGGAGAAACAGGGTGTAACCAAAATAATCTCATATAATGTAAAAGGGGTCCTGAATCCAGTTAAAAGATCCAAGATTCTAGGCAAAATGAAAAAAGACAAAGCAGGAATAATATTTTTACAGGAAACCCACCTAACAGACTTGGAGCACACTAAACTTAATAGACAATGGTTTAAACTGATCTCTTCATCTTCATATAAGTCAGGGAGGAGGAGGGGGGTAGCGACATTGATCTCAACCAAAATTATGTTTGAAAAATATTCAGAACACAAAGATAAAGAAGGGAGCTTTAGCATGGTACTTGGTCAGCTAGAGGGAGAAGATATCACCCTGCTGAATGTATATGCACCTCCAGGGGCTAACTGGAAATTTTATTAAAATGTATTTGACCTAATGATAACTAAAGCCCAAGGTTTAGTGATATGTGGTGGAGACTTCAGTCTAAGACTGAATCCATACTGGGATGCATCAGGTAATTCTCCACATCAAAAAAGCACTCAAAGTAGAAAAACTCGGATGCTACTAAAAGAAATGGGAATCTGTGACGTGTGGAGGGAATTCAACCCCAGTGTAAAAGATTATACATTTTACTCAGCACCACATTCATCTTACTCAAGGATTGACTATTTTTTTATGTTTAACAGAGACATTGGAAGAGTAAAAACATGTAAAATAGGACTGATGGATCTCTCTGACCACAGTCCGATCTATATGGACTTAAATATCCAAAAATACACAAATAATACATTTTCTTGGAGGTTAAATTCAAATGTGCTGAAAGGACCACTGAAAGATGAACTGGAATCAGATATTCTCAGATATTTGGAAGAAAATGATAATGGAGAAGTATCCCTTTTAATACTGTGGGATGCATGCAAAGCTGTAATAAGGGGAAAGATTACTGAAAAACTGGCAATCTAAAAGAAACTGAGACAAGAAAAATAATCACATTAGAGTCAGAACTTAAGAAACTAGAAAAAGAGCACAAAGACAACAATCATTCTAATGACTCGCTCAAAATTAAGGAAATTAAAAAACAAATAAACGAGATCTACACAATAGAAATCCAGAAGAAACTTACTTTTCTGAAACAAAAATACTATGAAACAGGTAGCAAATCGGCAAAATTACTAGCTTATAAATTGAGGAAACAACAAACGGAGAGAGCAATCTACAAAATCAGAGACCCAGTATCAAAGGAAATAAAATTTAGAATTCAGGAAATTCTTAAAAGCTTCGAGAATTACTATAAGAACTTGTACTCCCTCAAAAACACAAAAAAGCATCCGAAGCCTTCCTAAATACATTAAATCTTCCCCAACTTACTGAGTCACAAAATAAAACACTACTGTCAGAAATACAACCTAAAGAATTAGAAAAAGCAATTATGAAACTTAAAGCTAACAAATCCCCAGGAGCAGATGGCTATACAGCAGAGTGGTACAAAACCTTTAAAAAGCAACTATCTCCTCTCCTCCTGAAAACATTTAACTATGTCCTCCACACAGGGGAAATCCCCCCTCCTGGAGAGAAGGGGTCATTGCAGTTATACCTAAACCTGAAAAGGATAAACTAGACTGCTCCAACTACAGACCAATCAGTGTGTTAAGATAAGATAAGATAAGATAAGATAAGCCTTTATTAGTCCCACAACAGGGAAATTCCAGGATTGCAACAGCACAGGGATAGCAACACTCAGAGCAACAATCAGAAGGCAAGAAAAAACAAGCAAGCAAGAGCAGCTAATATACATATGTACATATTACTATAAAATATATATATACACACACACACACACACAGACACACAGTGCAGAGCATTGTAGCTGGATGGAATGAATATATGAATATATGAACACACAGTGCAGAGCATTGTAGCTAGATGGAATAAATATGTAAATATATAAACACCCACAGTATGGAGCATTGCAGCTAGGTGGAATAAATATGCAAGTATATAAACACACACAGTGCGGAGCAATGTAGCTAGATGGAATAATATGTAGATATATAAAAACACAGTGCGGAGCATTGTAGCTAGATGGAATAAATATATAGATATATAAATATAAACACACCCAGTGCAGAGCATTGTAGCTAGATGGAATAAATATGTAAATATATAAACACACACAGTGCAGAGCATTGTTGCTAGGTGGGATGAAACAGCATAACCGTCTATTTAGTTATCCTACATGGTATGATTATGTGCCCATACATATTCTCACCCTCCATAGCGACCGGTATGTTCCTAGTTGTATGCCGGAGAGGACCATTGTGTAAGTCTATTGCATCTTTTGCATTCAAAAAAAAAAAAAACTATTAGTTTGTTACGTCTTTTTGCTATCTCTGCGAGCAGCCCTGCTTAGGTTGTACAGTCTGACAGCCGTTGGTAGGAAGGACCTACGAAACCTCTCGGTTGTGCACCTGGGATGATGTAGTCTGCTGCTAAATGAGCTCCTCAGTGCATCCAGTATGTCCTGCATAGGGTGGAACTCGGACTCCAGCAGAGATGACAGTTTAGCCACCGTCCTTCTCTCTCCTATCTCCTCCATCGGATCAAGGCGTTGCCCCAGGACAGAGCTAGCTTTCTTAATCAGTTTGTTCAGTCTCTTCCTATCGGCTGCAGTAATGCCACTGCCCCAGCAGACCACTCCAAAAGTGATGGCTGATGCCACCACCGTGTCATAGAATGACTTCAGCAGCGCCCCTTGTACACCAAAAGACCTGAGTCTCCTCAGCAGGAACAGCCTGCGCTGTCCCTTCTTGTAGAGTGCGTCAGTATTGTGTGACCAGTCTAGTTTATTGTTCAGATGAATACCCAGGTACTTGTAGGATGTCACCATCTCGATGTCTGTTCCCTGTATATTTACTGGTGCTGTGAGGGGCTGCCCATGCCTGCGGCAGTCCACCACCAGCTCCTTAGTTTTCCTCGCGTTGATCTGGAGGCAGTTCCGATGGCACCAGTCCACAAAGTCCTGGATAAGCCCTCTGTACTCAGCTTCATCTCCGCTGGAGATGAGACCAACGATCGCAGAGTCATCAGAGAACTTCTGTAGATGGCAATGTGTTGTGTTGTGTGAGAAGTCCGCAGTATAAAGAGTGAACAAGAAGGGAGCCAGCACCCTTAAATCAGGACTATAAACTTTTTACCGCTATCCTTGCCAAAAGTTTAGAAAAGGTACTGACAGACTTAATTCATTTAGACCAAACAGGTTTTATAAGACAAAGACAGACACGAGATAACATTAGACGCACTTTACACATAATTCATCATATGAAAAAATATAATTTAAATGCAGCCATATTGGGATTAGATGCTGAAAAAGCATTTGATTCGGTTGACTGGTCTTTCCTATATAGAATCTTATCCAGTTTCAATTTTCATAACAACTTCATTAGAACTATCCAGGCATTATATAAAAAACCAACAACTAAAATAAGGATTAACGGTTAATTATCTTCATCTTTTGAACTGGAAAGAGGATGTCATCAGGGCTGCCCCTTGTCTCCACTGCTCTTTGCAATCTTCATAGAACCTCTGAGCCAATGGATAAGACAGAATCAAAAAATTCAAGGTATTACACTTGGTCAGAAGGAACATAAAATAGCACTCTTTGCTGATGACATTTTAATATACCTGGGGCAGCCGGACACCTCTTTTCCAGAACTAATCTCAGTTTTTTCAGAGTATGGAGAGTTATCAGGGTACGAATTAAACATGCATAAAACCCAAATTTTAACATTCAACTATGACCCAAATCAATATTTACTAAGCAAACTCAAAACTAACTGGGAGATGGAATCTATGAAATATCTGGGGGTCAATATCTCGAAACAACTCAACAAAATTATAACACTAAACTATGATCCACTGATGGCAAAAATAAAATCTGATCTAGCAAGATGGAATATGATACCATTCTTGGGTACTGCACAAAGAATTGAAGCAGTCAAAATGAATATACTTCCACATCTTCTATACCTTTTCCAAACAATACCGGTAGAACCTCCCAAAAAAACATGGCAAGAACTGGACAGAAGGATCTCAAGATTCATATGGCAGGGCAAGACACCTAGAATCAGATATAGAACCCTACAGCTAAACAAAGACAAAGATGGGCTCGCGCTGCCAAATATCAGGGACTATTTTAAAGCTGCACAAATTAAAACTTTAGTAGAGATCTGTAACCCAGTCTACACTGCACAATGGAAGGAGATGGAATGCCAAATAACAAGTGACATTCCCCTACAGGCGATAATAGGGAACAATGCCTTACCTAAACTTTTGAATAACACTAACCCGTGGATAGAGACCCCGCTAAAAATTTGGTTTAAGATTGTCAGAGAGAATCAAACTAAGGAACCCTATCGATTATTGCAATGGATTTCCTATGATCAGGACTTTACTCCTAATAAAACAGACACTAGATTTAAAAAGTGGAAAGAGAATGGACTGATAAAATATTACGATTTATTTAAAGGGCAAACTTTAAGAAGTTTTGAAGATTTGAAAAAACAAGGTCTAATAAATCAAGACCTTTACAGGTTCTTTGAGCTTAGACACCACATAAACAAAATACTTAAAAAGGAGGATTTGGAAAGGGCCCAGTCAGGTGTTCTGAAGGTTTTCTTAATGGCATATAAAGGGATCCCAGGGATCAGATACATTTCTAAAATATACCATGGTCTTAAAGACTTAAAAGGAGACAACACATCATATATAAAAGAGAGATGGGAAAAAGAGGGGAATTTCACTTTACAACTGGAAATATGGGAAAAGCTAAATAAACAACAATGGAAAAGTACCTCATCCCTGCTGTGGAGAGAATTTGGATGGAAAAATTTGGTAAGATTTTTCAGAACACCTGCACAAAACAAATTTGCTCGTAAAGGGTTGAATTGTTGGCGCTTGTGTGGTGAAAAGACTGCAAATCATTTTCATGTGTTTTGGTCATGCCCAGTTATCCACCAATATTGGACCAATGTACAGACAATATTGGGGAAAATATTCAAAGTAACAGTTCCCTTTTCTTTTGTAACTTTGTATTTGGGTTTACTACCGGAATCACTGGAAAGACGAGGAGAAAAATACTTATTCACTGTTTTAATATTGGCAAGTAAAAAAGCTCTAACAAAAAAATGGATGTTGAAAGACTGTCCTACACCTGAAGATTGGATTAACGAGATTCAGGACATTTATTCGATGGAAAAGTTGACATTTGCACTGAGACAGGACATGGATGGGTTCTTGAACTTTTGGCAACCCTGGAACGCATATGTGTCTTCCATCAGATCTAATTTTTGACAAATACCATTTCAATAATGGCACCTCTCTTTGTTCCAACGCTACTCAGATGCTCTTTTATTTTTCTGCTCTTTTGTTTTTTTTTGTTCTTTTTTTAATTTCTCTTTTTCTTTCACTTAAAAAAGGGTGTTGTAATAATTTTTTTTCCAATGTTGTCAAAAAACAAAAAAAGGGGAATATGTGATGAAAATGTAAACAATGCAATGCTGTAATGACATGTATACCCTTTACAAAAACTTAAATTAAAAAAAAAAATTAACAGACAGTAAAGTCAGCTTGTTTCATTCAATTACTACATTTATTTGTAAATGTACAACTTTGTTCTGTAAATTAACTGCTTTTTGCATCTTAAATTTGAAACCTTTTCTTGTAAAGTTTTTATTTTTTTGACCGGTAGATCTTGGGCACCCCTGCTTTGATACATCACTCTGTGAACAGCCAGCCTTTTCAGCAGCACCTTCTGTGGTTTACTCTCCTTGAGGAGTGTGTCCATGATTGTTTTCTGAATGACTGTCAAGTCAGTAGTTTTTCCAACTATTGTGGTTGAGTGTACTGAACTGGTCATAATATTCTGATTTTTTGAGATGCAATAATATTTTGCAAGGTGTTGAAAACTATAAAATTCCCTTACGTGTGACCGAGGAGAGGGTTTTTTTTTTTACTCTGTCACATATGCTATATACATTTTGGTGAGTTTGGGTCTTCTGGGCCCTGACCAAGCTTCATATGTCGGCAACATTTTAAAGCAGCACTATGTAGCTGTTTCACTTTAAAATAATGTTTCCAAAGTTATTTTCATGGTACATCAACTTTTGACTTCCCCCATAGCCTGAGAGGGTCCACATTACCTGCAACAACTCTGTTCTAGGTAGGAATATTGATTCCTGTTGTTCTAGGTAGGAATCACAGGGCACGGCTTGAGCCACCAACAGCAAAGGACACTGTGATTGGCTGTTGGTATTGAGGTCATATTCACCATAGTTGTAGTCATTTCAGTTAAGTGCTGCTTTAAAATTGAAAATGGTTTGTTTCTGTAGGCTTTCAGTACTGCAGAGGAAAACCAAAGCATACACTTACAGTTTACAGTCACAGGTCTGTGGTGGACCACTCCCAGTTACACGGGGTGAGACTGGACTTCTGGCAGATAAGCACATCTGTCTACACTGTACTACACAAAGAGCAGAGATAAACAAACCTATCATCTGGTCAGTCACTGCAACAGTTACTGGAGTCAGTTTGTCTTGGCCTGTCCTTGCCACTGATAATACTTCTGTCTGCCAAGAATGTGCCAATAGTTCAGCAAAAGCTAATGGTACTCAAATACTTTGCAAGCAGTTTCATGAAATGGTCAGTCAGAAAGCAACTCATACTGGCTCGGACGTCACCCAGGTTTAACAAGGTCAGGAGTTCCTGGCAGTGGAAGGCGAAGGACAGAGCTGCATGGAGGAATCTGATCAGACCTAAATGAAACAGTCATTGTTGCCCCTAACAGACTGCAATGATGTGATATGATATAATTAATTGTAATGTCTATAATTCCCTATGTAATTTGTTCTCAGATATAGTCAGTAGTACAATACCATGAATCTAGAGGCAAAGCAATTTGCCAGGTTTAGAATTCATCAAATCAAAATGTCAATTAAATTGCAATGTTCATGCAAAATATTCTTCATCATTAACTTCAATCATTAAACCAAGATTATTTTTTAATTAGCACATCACATAATAAAATGACCTTTACCCTTTATCTAAACAGTAAATAAAAGGTTATAAAGATCCCAGGCTGTATAGGCTGCTAGAATAGTTTTAAAAAATAACATGCTACTCTAATTTCCGCTGACATCTTTGTTCCTTGACATAAAAGGGAAAAATTGAAAACCTGTAGAAACCAGCTTACCTTTTTGATGTTTTCTGGAAGAAATTACAAGACTAAAAGTCAAAACGTCATTGTTTTCCAGGTTGATATAATTGACTAAAACAGAGAAATCCTCCACATCAAAGGGCTTTATCCAGTTATGTGTCAAGAACCTGGGTAAGACCTCAGTCTGGGGAAGCTCAGAATACCAGTGATGAAACAGCTCTAGTGAATTTCTTAGAAAGTAAAACCACGCCACCACATCCGAGACTTTCTGTGTTATCAGCTAACATTTTCAGAGTGGGATGCTGGCCCAGGCAAAAACCACTGACACAAACAGGACAGTAATAGCCAATGTTCAGTACAAGCACAGGTGAAGCCTCATAAAATATGAGTAAAGAAAAAAAGGATATTAAGGTATACACACGTGGACAAAATTGTTGGTACCCCTCTGTTAATGAAAGAAAAACCCACAATGGTCACAGAAATAACTTGAATCTGACAAAAGTGGTAATAAATAAAAATTTTATGAAAATTAACCAATGAAAATCAGACAGTGCTTTTGAATTGTGGTTCAACAGAATTATTTTAAAAAAACAAACTCATGAAACAGGCATGGACAAAAATGATGGTACCCTTAACTTAATATTTTGTTGCACAACCTTTTGAGGCAATCACTGCAATCAAACGATTTCTGTAACTGTCAGTGAGACTTCTGCATCTCTCAGCAGGTATTTTGGCCCACTCTTCATGAGCAAACTGCTCCAGTTGTCTCAGGTTTGAAGGGTGTCTTCTCCAGACGGCATGTTTCAGCTCCTTCCACAGATGTTCAATAGGATTTAGATCAGGGCTCATAGAAGGCCACTTTAGAATAGTCCAATGTTTCGCTCATAGCCATTCTTGGGTGTTTTTAGCTGTGTGTTTTGGGTCATTATCCTGTTGCAAGACCCATGACCTGCGACTGAGACCAAGCTGTCTGACACTGGGTAGCACATTTCTCTCTAGAATACCTTGATAGTCTTGAGATTTCATTGTACCCTGCACAGATTCAAGACACCCTGTGCCAGATGCAGCAAAGCAGCCCCAGAACTTAACAGAACCTCCTCCATGTTTCACAGTAGGGACAGTGTTCTTTTATTGGTATGCTTCAATTTTGCGTCTGTGAACATAGAGCTGATGTGCCTTGCCAAAAAGTTCCAGTTTTGTCTCGTCTGTCCATAGGACATTCTCCCAGAAGCTTTGTGGCTTGTCAACATGTAGTTTGGCAAATTCCAGTCTGGCTTTTTTAGGATTTGTTTTCAACAGTGGTGTCCTCCTTGGTCGTCTCCCATGAAGTCCACTTTGGCTCAAACAACAACGGATGGTGCGATCTGACACTGATGTACCTTGACCTTGGAGTTCACCATGAATGTGTTTAGAAGTTGTTCTGGGCTCTTTTGTTATCATTCATATTATCCGTCTCCTCCTGCAGCCATGTCCAGAGAGGTTGGCTACAGTCCCGTGGATCATAAATTTCTGAATAATATGTGCAACTGTAGTCACTGGAACATCAAGTTGCTTGGAGATGGTCTTATAGCCTTTACTTTTAACATCCTTATCTATAATTTTCTTTCTAATCTCCTGAGACAACTCTCTCCTTTGCTTCCTCTGGTCCACGTTTAGTGTGGTACACACCATGTCACCAAACAGCACAGTGACTACTTGTCACCCTTTAAATAGGCCGACTGACTGATTACAAGTTTGTAGACACCTATGATGTTAATAGGGACAATTGAACATGTCCCTATGGTCACATTATTTTCAATCTTTTCTAAGGGTACCATCATTTTTGTCCAGGCCTGTTTCATGAGTTTGTTTTTTAAAGTAATTCTGTTGAACCACAATTCAAAAGCATCGTCTGATTTTCATTGGGTAATTTTCATAGAATTTTTATTTATTACCACTTTTGTCAGATTCAAGTTATTTCTGTGACTATTGTGGGTTTTTCTTTGATTAACGGAGGGGTACCAACAATTTTGTCCACGGCTGTATATATTAAGCACATGCTAGGTAATTTTAAGTCAAATTTATGAGGAAAAAGTTACTAATTTACATGAAAAAGGTGCAAATTTATGAGGAAAAAAATGTACAAATTTACAATGAAAAAAGTTGCAAATCTACGAGAAAAAGTTGTAAATTCACAAGAAAGAAGTCAAATTTATTATGAAAACTGTTGCTAATTTGCAAAAAGTAAAAATTCCCAAGAAAACTGTCAAATGTATGACAAAAAAGTTGCTAATTTAGGGTAAAAAAAGTTGTGAATTCACAAAAAATAAAGTTTATTAGCAAAAACAGTTGCTAATTTACATGAAAAAGGTGCAAACTTATGTAAACAAAAGGTATAAATTTAGGAGAAAAACTCACAAATTTAAGAGAAAAAAGTGGCAAATTTACAAGAAAAAGTTATGAATCACAAGGAAAATGTCTAATTTATTAGGGAAAATGTTGCTAATTTACAAAAAAAAAAGTTATGAATTCACAAGAAAAAAAGTCAAATTTACTACAAAAAAGTTGCTAATTTAGGGGGAAAAAGTTGTAAATTCCCAAGAAAAAAACATCATTTATTAGGAAAAAAAAGTTGCTAATTCACGTGAAAAAAAGGTGCAAATTTATTTTAGCAAAAGGTGCAACTTTACAAGATAAAACACAAATTTAAGAGAAAAAAGTGGCAAATTTATAAGAAGAAATGATTATTAAATGTTTATTCAAATATTTTAGGGAAAAAGTTGCTACGGTAATTTACATGAAAATAAGTTGCAAATTTATTTTTAAAAAAGGTGTAAATTTACAAGAAAAGTTGCAAATTAACAAGAAAAAAAACCGCTAATTTAAAAGGAAAAGGTAGCACATTTACAACTAGAAAAGCACTCGGAGAGCGCAGACCTCCGCCAAGCGGCACAGTTCCCCCCATACAGTGTTTGTGTGTACGTTTTCAGATTCCCTGAGCATGAAAAGATATGACTAGCAATTGGATTCATAATGATTATTTGTTTATTTGACATGGACAGTGCAATAAACAGACAATTAATGAATGACAATCAATGTGATAGTGATAGGATTAGTGGTTCAGTAGTGTAAAACGGGGCTATAAGGGACGGCGGGTTAATAAGGGACACTTTTCTGGGAAATGTTTTAAATGTAATTCTGCTTTTTTTATTTTGAGCAGGACGCTGAGTTGTGTTGTTATTGTCAAATATCCATGAATCCTTCATCAAATCTAGGCGGAAGCAAAATTAAAAAAGCAGAATTACATTTAGAAAAGTGTCCCATATTACCCCGCCGTCCCTTATAGCCCCGTTTTACGGTTGTAAAAGCATTGCCTCCTTGGCGGAGGTAATAAACTGAAGTGTTGGTGTGTCCATCTCCTCCACTGACGGATGCAGATTGGTTAGACAGGTTGCCGTGGGTTTTATATTATATTGGGGTTGCGCTCCGCGGCAAAACAGAATTTAGAATCTTCCCCAGCAGAGAGGTCGTTTTTACGCAGCGCCTATAGCTGGGCGGGGAATTTGTGGCAAATAATCGGGCGGCGGACAGGTGGCCGTGTCAGGTTTTGCAGCGTGGCGCAAAAACAGGCACGCTGGCGGGCCCAGGCCAGCAGTGTTTTCCGCGCGCTTTTGTGCCAAAAACGTTGAAGAACGCGGAGTTTGTGTTGGTCAGACACGACAACCAGCGCAATGTGCGCAGCACCTATGGCTGGCACAGGCACGCTGGCGGGCCCAGGCCACCAGTGTTTTCCGCATGCTTTTGTGGCTAAAACGTTGAAGAAGGCGGAGTTTGTGTTGGTCAGACACGACGCCCAGCGCCCTCCATTGCGCCTGCGCACATGTTGAAAATGGCCGTATGTCACAGTGTGGAAAAATGCTTTAAAAAATTCCTGTATGCAGACGGTGATGCGGATCATCCCCAAAATTTAATCAGTTCTTCCTTGTACCATTTCCAACAACGCCTGAAAGTTTCATTGAAATCCGTCCAAAAGTTTTTGAGTTATCTTGCTAACCAACAGACAAACAGACAGACAGACAAACAGACAAACACACAGACAAACACACAGACAAACCCCGGCAAAAACATTACCTCCTCCTGGCCTTTCGGCCTGGCGGAGGTAATGACAAGCAGGAAACTTGTATGGCAGCAGAGCTGCCATCAGAGTGTAACTGTCAGTGAATGTAGATAAAAGTTGTGAATTCACAAGAAAAAATGTGTAGTAATTTACGAGGAAAAAGTTGCAAATATAGTTTAAAAAAAGTGCAAAAGGGACAAGAAAAAAAATCACAAATTTAAAAGAAAAGCATACAGTATATACTGTGTGTATATCTATCTATCTATCTATCTATATCTATATACAGTATATATATATATATATATATATATATATATATACATACAGTGGGGAAAAAAAGTATTTAGTCAGCCACCAATTGTGCAGGTTCTCCCACTTTAAAGATGAGAGAGGTCTCCAATTTTCATCATAGGTATACCTCAACTATGAGAGACAAAATGAGGAAAAAAACTAAACAAAACAGAAAATCACATTGAAGGATTTTTAATGAATTAATTGGTAAATTCCTCGGTAAAATAAGTATTTGGTCAATAACAAAAGTTCATCTCAGTACTTTGTTATATACCCTTTGTTGGCAATGACAGAGGTCAAACATTTTCTGTAAGTCTTCACAAGGTTTTCACACACTGTTGCTGGTGTTTTGGCCCATTCCTCCATGCAGATCTCCTCTAGAGCAGTGATGTTTTGGGGCTGTCGCTGGGCAACACAGATTTTCAACTCCCTCAAAAGATTTTCTATGGGGTTGAGATCTGGAGACTGGCTAGGCCACTCCAGGACCTTGAAATGCTTCTTACAAAGCCACTCCTTCATTGCCCGGGCAGTGTGTTTGGGATCATTGTCATGCTGAAAGACCCAGCCACGTTTCATCTTCAATGCCCTTGCTGATGGAAGGAGGTTTTCACTCAAAATCTCACGATACATTGCCCCATTCATTTTTTCCTTTACACGGATCAGTTGTCCTGGTCCCTTTGCAGATAAACAGCCCCAAAGCATGATGTTTCCACCCCCATGCTTCACAGTAGGTATGGTGTTCTTTGGATGCAACTCAGCATTCTTTCTCCTCCAAACACGACGAGTTTTTACCAAAAAGTTCTATTTTGGTTTCATCTGACCATATGGCATTCTCCCAATCCTCTTCTGGATCATCCAAATGCTCTCTAGCAAACTTCAGACAGGCCTGGGCATGTACTGGCTTAAGCAGGGAGACACATCTGGCACTGCAGGATTTGAGTCCCTGGCGGCGTAGTGTGTTACTGATGGTAGCCTTTGGTTGTTTTTTTTTTCCACAATATTTTTATTGAACCTTTTTTTTAACAAACAGGACACTAACAATCAAACACTAACACTAAAGTAATTTAAAAATAAAACAAACAAAAAATACTAAAAACAACAACAACCATTAACAAAAGCAAGTCAAACAATGCTCCTCTGTTTAGTCTAGGTAATCCATTACATAAGTATACATATTATTCATTCACCAATTTGGAATTTACAAGGTCCACACACATCATTCACCTTCTTCTTCAGAAGTTACGTTTAATTTCTTTACATAATCAATGAAAGGTCTCCATATATTCTCAAACACATTTTCCTTTGATTTCAGTATGTATGTTATTCTTTCTAGTGGAAGGGTTGTTAGCATCTGTCTTAACCACTGAGTCACATCTGGTCTATGAGTCTTTTTCCACAATAGTGCAATACATTTTTTGGCAATGAAGCAAACTGAGGTCTATGAATGTTCTTTCACTCTTATTAAAATGATACTTTTCTGGATACAGACCCAACAAAAACAGTTTAGAGTTCAATATGAATTGTTCTGAAATTATTTTTTCAATTGTTACCCTCACCTCTTCCCAAAACATTCTAATTTTACTACATTCCCATAAACAATGAAATAGGGTTCCTTTACTTTCCATACATTTTGTGCACATATCTGGTATGTTTTTGTTATATCTATTTAACTCCACCTCCACCGGTGTAACATACATCCGCATTAACCATTTAAAATGTATCAATTTAAGACGTACATTTATTGATTTGGTTTGAGCTTCTGTGCAAGCCAATTCCCATTGTTCCTCTGAAATTTCAATTTGCAGGTCTTCTTTCCAATAATTCATTCTTTTCTGTGAGTTTTCACTTGAGGATAGTGTCAATGAGTTATAAAACTCTGAAATAATACCCTTTCTCTTACTATCTTTGGTCAAAATTTTTTCCAAGGATGAATAAGTAGGTCGGGTGAGAACATTATTTTGATTTGATCGAATAAAATTCCTAAGCTGAAGATATTTAAAAAAATGTGTTCTATTAAGATTAAATTTGACCCTCAGTTCTTCAAAAGACATTATGTTATCTGAACGTGACAAATATAAGTCTTGAATCTTTTGAATTCCTTTTAAATTCCATAATTTAAATACAGCATCCGCTCTCCCTGGTGTAAAATATTGATTACCCCATATTGGGCTAAATTGTGACAGTAAGTGTGGTTCTTTTAAATATTTTTTGATTTCACACCATATTTTGATCATATGCTTTACAATAGGATTTTTAACTTGTTTCTGTAATTTTTTAGCCGAGTCTGAGTATATGAATAAGGGAAGAGGTAAAGGTAAATTGTGTGATTCCATTTCAATCCATTGAGGGAGATCATTTGATGAAAAATAATATGTCATAGACCTCAATTGTGCTGACCAATAATACAACAAAAAGTCTGGACATTTCAGACCTCAACGATCAAATGGTAAATATAGTAAGGACAGACGTAATCTAGCTTTCCTATTGTTCCATATAAATTCCACTAACTTTTTTTTAATTCTAGAGAATAGATCTGAAGGTGGTGGTAAGGGAATGTATTGAAATAAATATAGAATTTTGGGTAAGATATTACTTTTAAGTATATTAATTCTCCCGATCATCGACATTGGTAGTGACATCCATCTCTGAAGCAACTCATTAATATCTGTCATTAAAGCTTCATAGTTGGCACTGGCGACTGATTCTAACTTAGGCACAATTTGAATACCTAAATATTTAAACTGATTTACAACATTGAATTGATTTACCTCAGGAGGTGGGTGATTTCTCTGGGTCTCATTTAGCATTAATATTGAAGATTTAGTTTTATTTATTTTATATCCTGATATTTCCCCAAAGTTCTTTATTAAATTTAACAAGGTCGGAATTGATTTTTTAAGATTCGACATAAACAAAATTATGTCATCAGCATACAGGGAGATTTTATGTTCTGTTGGTCCTACTTTAATTCCATATATTTGTGGATGTAAACGTACTGCCATCGCGAAAGGTTCAATTGCCATAGTGAACAGTAAAGGTGAAAGTGGACAACCTTGTCGACATCCTCTATTGATTTTTATTGATTTGAGATATTGCTATTTGTTAGGATATCTGCTGTAGCATTATTATATATTATCTGAACCCATTTTATGAAATTATTTCCAAGTCCAAACCTTTGTACGACTTCAAAAAGAAAGGGCCACTCGACCCTATCAAAGGCCTTTTCAGCGTCCAATGATAGGAGAGCTGTATCCGGTGCTTCTTTATTAGAATAAATAATATTAAATAGTCTTCTTACATTATGGAAGCCTTGTCTTCCCATTATAAAGCCATTCTGATCTCGGTTAATAATATTTGGTAATATTTCTTGTAGTCGTCTTGCTAAAATTTTACAGATTATCTTAAGGTCAGCATTTAATAGGCTTATTGGGCTCATGTTTTCACATTTATTAGAGGGTTTACCTGGTTTTGGCAACAGTATAATTAAGGCATTATTCATGTATGGTGGTAAATTACTATTTTGAAATGCTTCTAAAACCATTTCCAAAAATGTTTTTATTAATTTATTCTTAAATTTTTTATAGAGGTCAACTGGAAGACCATCAGGTCCCGCACTTTTTCCTGATTTCATATTATCAATGGCTAGCCCAACTTCTTCTTGACTAATTTTTGCCTCCATTATCTCCCTATTTTCATTTGGAATGCATGGTATAGATAATCCATCCAAAAACCCATTTAGTTTTGTTAAGTCAGATTCATTTTTTGTATCATATAATTTTTCATAATAATCTCTAAAAGCACTATTAATTTCTAAAGGATCTACAACTGCCTGTCCGTTACTTATAATACTGGTAATTGGTGTTTTAAATTCTAATTGTTTAATCTGCCATACCAATAATTTTCCTGATTTTTCACCTTGTTCATAAAAGGTTTGCTTCAATCTTAGAAGACTCGAGGCAGCTCTATTCGCTGATTTTTTGTCATATTCAGCTCTCAGAATCAGTAATTTGTTCTCTAATTTTGGATTACTTCCTGCATACACTTTTTCTTGAAGAATTTTTATTTTACGTTCCAATTGGACTCTCTCCTCTCGAGTCTTCCTAGATTTTGAACCTGTATAACTAATAATATGCCCCCTAATAAAAGCTTTGAAAGCCTCCCACTTTATACATGCTGATGTTTGTGTAGTATTGATATCAAAGAACTCATCTATCTGTTTTTCTATGTACTTAACAAATTCCTCATCCTGAAGCCATTTATGCTGAAATTGCCACCTACCTGGAACCTTTGTCAATTTCTTATCTACATATATTAGACAGCAGGGTGCATGATCAGATATTACGATGTTATCATAGAAACAATGTTGAATCTTGGACCTTAATTCTGTGGAGATCAAAAAATAGTCAATACGTGAAAATGTCTTGTAGGTATTAGAATAGCAAGAATAGGCTTTGACTTGTGGTTTCATTTCTCTCCATATATCTAGCAATCTCAATTCTTTCATAAAATGATTAATGGTCATCCTACATCCATTGTGCATACAGTCTTGTCCTGTTGATCTATCTATACTGGGATTCAATGTACAATTAAAATCCCCTGCTATTATATGTTGCCCTGTGAGTGATGCTAAAGTAAGAAATAAATTAACAAAGAAGTTTTGATCATCTATATTGGGACCATATATGTTCACCAGATTTATATTTTCTAATAACAAGATCCTTGTATGATTAGATATCTTCCCAATTTATCTCCAATTACATTTTTCACTTGAAATGGGACTGTTTTATGTATGAGAGTCATAACTCCCCTGGCTCGGGATGAAAATGATGAGGTGAATACACTTCCCTGCCATCTTCTCCTTATTCTTTTTACATCCTCCTCTATTAGATGAGTTTCTTGTAAAAACACAATTTTTGAACCTATATCTTTTATTTTATTCAAAACTTGTTTAAGTTTTTTTAGATTTTGTAGACCTCTGCAATTCCATGATGTTAAATTAAGATTAACGCTTTGGTCTATGATCAATAAAGAGTTTGAGATTACCTTGCAAAATAAGCATGCTCATACAGAGAAGCAAAAACATGGATGGTTGAACATTCATCCCACAAACTACACAAAAACAAATTCCCCCTCCCCAAATTCGTGGTAATCCCCCCAAAATAAAAATTAAAAAAATTCCGTCTCCCATTATAGCCAGTGGCTGCTCCTCACCCGCGAGGTTCAGTCAAACCACTCACTCTTTCCTCCTCTCAATCACCCTGTCTCTGCTACTTTTAATGACATGACAATAACTCTCTTCTGTAGTTTTTCCAACTTAACTCCAAAATTTTTAGCAACTTTGTACATCATAGCTTTTTTTTTTTAATATATATAATACAATCTATATTTTGTAGACATGCTATATGTTTCAGATCAGTCAGATACTTGTACACATGCTTAAATATTCTACCTTTATATCTTATTCTTGCTTCATGCTTAGCTCCCACCAGTCTCTCCTTGGATCTGTTTAATGAGCTCCTGCGCCTCCTGAGGGGTCTTGAAGATATGGGTTCTCCCTTTATATGTGACCAGCAGTCTTGCCGGATGAATCACCCCATGACGAATCCCGAGGCTGTGCAGCTCTTGACAGGTGGGGTCAAACTGTTTCCTTAATTGTTGGATTCCTGTGGCCAAATCTGGGTAGAACCGCACCTGATGATCCTGATATTTGATTTCTCCTTTAGTGTGCGCTGCGTTGGAGACCGTCATCTTGTCTCTGTAGCTGAGGAACTTCATAATCAGCGTCCTCGGTGGTGTCTTCTTATCTCTCAGTGGGCCGATTCGGTGTGCGCTCTCCAAGACGACCGATGACTGTAGATCTGCGTTGTTCAGCGCCTCTGGAATCCACTTTTCCAAAAAGGAACATGCATCCTGTCCCTCCGTATCCTCCGGGAGGCCCACCAGCCTTAAATTATTCTCTCGACTGGGATTCTAAATCCAGGACGTTATCTTCCAGATGTTTATTTTTTAATTCCAATGTTTGGACCTTTAATTGTAGGCTGGTGACGTCATCTTCAGCGTTGGAGATCCGGAGCTCTGCCTGCGATACTTGTTCCATACAGTCGCTTATTTCTTTTCTCATGCCTTCTATCGCTGCTATAATCCCGTCAAACTTAGACGAAAAGTCTGCTCTCATAGCGCTGATAGCAGCAAGGACCACATTTGTTCCTTCGGCAGTCACCGCTTCGCCGCTAGCTCCGTCCTCAGCCATGGTCCCTGGAGATTTTCCTGCTTCGTCACTAGCATGGAAGTCTGTTAACTTGGATTGTCTCAACGAATCAGTTTTTCCTCCGCCTGATTTCACAGCCTTGGTTTTTACCATATCCCCGCCTAAACGCTAGGATAGGTTTTTGCTCCAATTGAGAGAGTTTTAGCCTATTTTTTATTATTAGGAGCAGAGCAGAGTGAAACACGTCTTCCTACGTGGCTGCCATGACCGGAAGTCATGGTAGCCTTTGTTACTTTGGTCCCAGCTCTCTGCAGGTCATTCACTAGCCGTGTGGTTCTGGGATTTTTGCTCACCGTTCTCGTGATCATTTTGACCCCACAGGGTGAGATCTTGCGTGGAGCCCCAAACTGAGGGAGATTATCAGTGGTCTTGTATGTCTTCCATTTTCTAATAATTGCTCCCACAGTTGATTTCTTCACACCAAGCTGCTTACCTATTGCAGATTCAGTCTTCCCAGCCTGGTGCAGGTCTACAATTTTGTTTCTGGTGTCCTTTGACAGCTCTTTGGTCTTGGCCATAGTGGAGTTTGGAGTCTGACTGTTTGAGGTTGTGAGCAGGTGTCTTTTATATTGATAACGAGTTCAAACAGGTGCCATTAATACAGGTAGCGAGTGGAGGACAGAGGAGCCTCTTAAAGAAGAAGTTACAGGTCTGTGAGAGCCAGAAATCTTGCTTGTTTGTAGGTGACCAAATACTTATTTTACCGAGGAATTTACCAATTAATTCTTTAAAAATCCTCCAATGTGATTTTCTGGATTTTTTTTTCTCATTTTGTTTCTCATAGTTGAGGTATACCTATGATGAAAATTAGAGACCTCTCTCATCTTTTAAGTGGGAGAACTTGCACAATTGGTGGCTGACTAAATACTTTTTTGTCCCACTGTATATACATACATACATACATATACTGTATATACATATATACATACATATATAAGTCCAACCCCCCCCCCCCATGTTAAAACATAAATTAACTGTGGTTTATCACATCTTTGGAAAGCTGAGCCCCCTCATGGATCGTCACCTTATCGTGCTGGGGGGGGGGTTGCATGCCCCAGTGATCCCAGAAGCTATGTTGTCCGGGGCAATTTGCCTCTGATAGGGTCACCCAAGACAAACTGGTCCTGGGTGAAGGGCCAGACTAAGAACGATCCAACAGACTCTCATGATAAATTCTATACCAAGGATTCAGTGTACCCTGCCCGGTATGGGGTTACCGGGGCCCCACCCTGGAGCCAGGCCTGGGGGTGGGACTCGAAGGCTAACGTCTGGTGGCCGGGTTTCCACCCATGGGACCCGGCCGGGCTCAGCCCGAAGGAGTTACATGGGTCCGCCCTCCAGTGGGCTCACCACCTGCAGGAGGGATCATGGGGGTCCGGTGCTATGTGGATTAGGTGGCAGTCAAAGGCGGAGACCTTGGCGAACTGATCCCAAGCTTTCTAAACTGGCTTTTGGTACATGGAATGTCACCTCTCTGGTGGGGAAGGAGCCTGAGCTGGTGTACGAAGCTGAGAGATACCAGCTAGATATAGTCGGCCTCACCTCAACACACAGCTGCGGTTCCGGAACCAGTCTCCTGGAGAGCGGCTGGAGCTTGGCCTTTTCTGGAGTTGCCCCGGGCGAGAGGCGACGAGCAGGGGTGGGTATTCTTGTATCCCCCCACCTTGCTGCCTCTATATTGGAGTTTTCCCCGGTGGACGAAAGGGTTGCTTCCCTGCGCCTTCGGGTTGGGAAATGGGTCCTGACCATCATTTGTGCCTATGCACCAAATGATGTTTCAGAGTACCCACCCTTTTTGGAGTCTGTGACTGGGGTGCTGGAGGGTGCTCCTCTTGGAGACTCCATTGTCCTACTGGGGGACTTCAATGCGCACGTGGGCAATGACAGTGAAACCTGGAGGGGGGTGATTGGGAGGAACGGCCTGCCCGATCTGAACCCGCGTGGTGTTCAGTTATTGGACTTCTGTGCTAACCACAGTTTGTCCATAACGAACACCATGTTCAAGCATTAGGGTGTCCATATGTGCACCTGGCACCAGGACACCCTAGGTCGCAGGTCGATGATCGATTTTGTTATCGTGTCATCAGACCTGCGACCGTATGTCTTGGACACCCGGGTAAAGAGAGGTGCAGAGCTATCAATTGATCACCACCTGGAGGTGAGTTGGATCCGATGGCAGGGGAGGAAGCCATTCAGGCCTGGTAGACCCAAACGCATAGTGAGGGTGTGCTGGGAACATCTGGCTGAGGCCCCTGTCCGGGAGGTCTTCAACTCCCACCTCTGGAAGAACTTCAACCACATTCCGAGGGAGTCTGGAGACATGGAGTCTGAATGGGCCATGTTCTCCACCTCTGTTGTTGAAGCGGCGGCCCAGAGCTGCGGCCGCAAGGTGGTCGGTGCATCTCGTGGTGGCAACCCCCGAACCAAGTGGTGGACACCAGTGGTGAGGGGGGCCATTAAGCTGAAGAAGGAGTCCTGTCAAGCTTGGTTGGCTTGTGGGACTCCCGAAGCAGCTGAGGTGTACCGGCAGGCCAAGTGGAGTGCAGCTCGGGTGGTTGCTGAAGCAAAAACCCAGGTATGGGAGGAGTTCGGTGAGGCCATGGAATAAGACTTTCGGTCAGCCTCGAAGAGATTCTGGCAAACTGTCCGGCGGCTCAGGGGGGAAAAGCAGCTCCCTGTCCACACTGTGTATGGTGCAGATGGGGCACTGTTGACTTCAACTGGGGATATTGTCGGGTGGTGGAAGGAATACTTCGAGGATCTCCTCAATCCCACTGATACGCCTTCCACAGAGGAAGCAGGGTTTGGGGACAAGGGGGATGACTCGCCTATCACAGGGTCTGAGGTGGCCAAGGTGGTTAAAAATCTCCTTGGTGGCCGGGCCCCGGGGGTGGATGAGATTCGCTCTGAGTACCTCAAGGCCCTGGATGTTGTTGGGCTGTCATGGTTGACACGCCTCTGCAACATTGCGTGGAGGTCGGGGGCAGTGCCTTTGGCATGGCAAACCAGGGTGGTGGCTTCTCTCTTTAAAAAAGGGGACCGGAGGGTGTGCTCCAACTTTAGAGGGATCACACTCCTCAGCCTCCCTGGGAAGGTCTATGCCAAGGTACTGGAGAGGAGAGTCCGGCCGTTGATTGAACCTCGGATTCAGGAGGAGCAATGTGGTTTTCGTCCTGGCCATGGCACATCGGACCAGCTCTTTACCCTCTCGAGAATTCTCGAGGGTTCATGGGAGTTTGCCCAACCAGTTTACATGTGTTTTGTGGACTTGGAGAAGGCATTTGTTACGAGCTATTCGGTCTCTGTATGACCGTTGTGAGAGTTTGGTTTGCATTGCCAACACTCGTTCGGACTCATTCCCAGTGAGAGTTGGACTCCGCCAGGGCTGCCCTTTGTCACCGATCCTGTTCATAATTTTTATGGACAGGATTTCTAGGTGCAGCCAGGGAACGGAGGGTGTCATGCTTGGTGACCACAGGATCTCATCTCTGTTGTTTGCAGATGATGTTGTCCTGTTGGTTTCATCCAGCAATGACCTCCAGCTTTTGCTGGGACAGTTTGCCGCTGAGTGTGAAGCGGCTGGGATGAGAATCAGCACCTCCAAGTCCGAGTCCATGGCCCTCAGCCGGAAAAAGGTGGATTGTCCTCTCTGAGTTGGGGACAGGCTCCTGCCCCAAGTGGAGGAGTTTAAGTATCTTGGGGTCTTGTTCACGAGTGAGGGGAAAATGGAGCGAGAGATTGACAGACGGATTCGAGCAGCATCTGCAGTGATGCGGACATTGTACCGGTCTGTTGTGGTGAAGAGGGAGCTGAGTTCTAAGGCAAAGCTGTCGATTTACCAGTCAATCTACGTTCCTACTCTCACCTATGGTCACGAGCTTTGGGTAATGACTGAAAGAACAAGATCCCGGATACAAGCGGCTGAAATGAGCTTTC
Organism: Pholidichthys leucotaenia; assembly: GCA_020510985.1. Classification (NCBI taxonomy): domain Eukaryota; kingdom Metazoa; phylum Chordata; class Actinopteri; order Cichliformes; family Pholidichthyidae; genus Pholidichthys; species Pholidichthys leucotaenia. The sequence goes on along the minus strand of CM035840.1, from coordinate 323,962,885 downwards.
TCCATAGGATTGCTGGACTCACCCTCAGAGATAGGGTGAGGAGCTCAGTCATCCGGGAGAGGCTCAGAGTAGAACCGCTGCTCCTCCACATTGAAAGAAGTCAGTTGAGGTGGTATGGGCATCTAATTAGGATGCCTCCTGGACGCCTCCCACTTGAGGTGTTTCAGGCACGTCCCACTGGGAGGAGACCCCGGGGCAGACCCAGGACTCGGTGGAGAGACTATGTCTCCCAGCTGGTCTGGGAACGCTTTGGTATCCTCCCTGAAGAGCTGGAGCAGGTGGCTGGGGAGAGGGAAGTCTGGCTTCTCTGCTTGAACTGCTGCCTCCGCGACCCGGACCTCCGGAAAAGCGGTAGAAGATGGATGAATGGATGGATGGAAAGCTGAGTTCAATTTCTCTAGCCACACCTGTTCTCAAACAAGAAATCATTAAAATAGGACCTGCCTGACAGAGTGAAGTAGACCAAAAGATCCTCAAAAGCTCGACATCATGCTGCGATCCAAAGAAATTCAGGAGCAAATGAGAAACAAAGTAATTGAGATCTATCAGTCTGGAAAAGGTTTTAAAGCCATTTCTAAAGCTTTGGGACTCCAGCAAACCACAGTAAGAGCTATTATCTACAAATGGCGAAAACATGGAACAATGGTGAACCTTCCCAGGAGTGGCCGGCAAACCAAAATCACCCCAAGAGCACAGCCACAACTCATCCAAGAGGTCACAAAAAAAAAACAACAACATCCAAAGAACTGCAGGCCTCACTTGCCTCAGTTAAAGTCAGTGTTCTTGACTCCACCATAGGAAAGAGACTGGGCAAAAAAATGGCCTGCATGGCAGAGTTCCAAGACAAAAACCACTGCTGAGCAAAAAGAACGTAAAGGCTCGTCTCAGTTTTGCCAGAAAACATCTTGTTGATCCCCAAGACTTTTGCAGGCCCCCATAGGTTTTCTATGGGATTCAGCTCTGGAGAAAGTGCAGGCCACTCTATTTGAGGTACCCCAGCCTCCAGCACCCATTCTCTAATGATACGACTTCGGTAAGCTGGAGCATAGTCTTCCATGAAGATGAAATTAGGCCTGTGTTGTTCATGGAGGGGCACAATGACTGGATTAATAATGTTATTCAGGTAGTATTGGCTTGTCACTGTACCATTCATAAAGGCTCGTCTGGTGACAACAGTGGTTGATGCATAGCGCTCTCCTTAATGTCTCCAACATCGTTGGCGGCCATCATTTCTGCTCAATGTGAATCGACTTTCATCAGAGAACAGCACTGAGGCCCACTGGTCCCTTGTCCAGAGAAAATGCTCCCTAGCCCATTCAAGACAATGACGCATGTGCCTGGTGGCGTGGCCAGGTACCCTTGCAGGTCATCTAGCATGCAGACCATGCTGATGTAAATGGTTTCGAATGGTCTGACGTGACACTTGGATGCCTCTCACCTCCCTTAAATGTGCCTGGAGTTAAGTAACATTCATCATCCGGTTCCGCAGGGCACTGGTCACAATGAAGCGGTCATCAGTGTGGGATGTGGTCAAAGGACGTTCACTTCTATGCCTTTCTGTGATTCTTCCAGTCTCTCTGTATCTCTGTTGCAACCTGCTGATGACACTCTGTGACTCTCTAAGCTCAGTGGCCACTCTCCTCTGAGAACATCCTGTTTAATGCCTCGCAATGGCAAAGTACTGTTGATCAATTATTAGGTGTCATCTTGGTCTCAGGATGTCAAAATGTAAACAGCATGATGAAGAGGACTGTTTAAATACCAATTCTAATTGAACCAGAAAATCCATCCATCCATCTTCTTCTGCTTAATCCTTTTCGGGTCGTGGCGGGGGGGTGGCTGGAGCCTATCCCAGCATCTTTGGGCGAGAGGAAGGGTACACCCTGGACAGATCGCCAGTCCGTCACAGGGCCAACACAGAGAGACAGATAACCATTCACTCTCACAGTCATACCTAAGGACAATTTTAGAATCCCCAGTTTGATGCCAATTAACCTAACTTGCATGTTTTTGGCATGTGGGAGGAAACTGGAGAAATCCCGGAGTAAACCCATGCGGACACGGAGAGAACATGCAAACTCCACACAGATCACTGTTGGTCGGGGGCTGGGATCAAGCCCAGGATCCCCCGGCCAAGGGTGAGTTTCTTTGCTGCCGCAGTGCTAACCACTCCACCACCGCGCCGCCCTGAATCAGAAAATTTATTGGTCAATTCATGGATCAAACACCTGTTGTGAATTTCGCCATTAAGCACCTTGTTAGAAAACAGCAAGTTACGCAACAGTTGGACATGTGCATTCAAAAGGTTACAAAAGGTCAATTAAGGTCACCTGTAAAGGTTATAGTGCATTTTAGGTGCATCCTGAAATTTCACCCGAAAGCTGAATTTCCCTAACTTTTTGTAAGTAGTATACGGGAAGGGGGGGGGGATTTTTCAACATAGTCTCCCCTTCAGTTCACACATTTCTTCCATTGGTGTTGCAGCGCTTGGATCCCTACGGTTGATAGATAAACCACATTTTTTTCAAATTTGACCACTATGAACTTTTCAGCCCCCCTCATATACAGTATATATATATATATATATATATATATATATATATATATATATATATATATATATATATATATATATATTGTGGTGGACACAATAGACTTAGCACTCCACCCAGGACAAGGGGGTTTGTGGGGGAGAAGATAGTTAGAGATGCTGATGGGGAAAGCTGAGTGGAGCCAACCAAACAAAGATGTGCCTTTTGCCCCCCGCCACACCAGGTTGACACCTGAGGATGCAGGGGTGCAAATGTATTGTAGCAAGACCTGCTTTGTGACGTGTGTGTTAATGTTATGTTAATGTGTGTACATGTCTTGCAGTCTGAATGTTAATGTGTTTACCCTGTGTGCCGGAGGCGGGAATCAAAGTGTATAATGATGGCCTCATTCACACCTTCACGGGCTACCTCAGCTTCTGTGTGGACAAATCCGTTCCCACCAAGACCATACGGTGTTGCTCAAACAACAAACCCTGGATCAACCCTGAGATTAAAACACTTCTGAGAGAGAAGAAGAGGATCTTCAGGTCGGGGAATAGGGAGATGCTGAAGTCCGTACAGAGGGAGCTGAGGAGAAAGATCAGAGAAGGCAAAGACAGCTTCAGGAAGAAGATGGAGGACAAGTTGCAACAGAGCGACATCAGCGGGGTCTGGAGAAACCTCAAAACCATCTCTGGGCTCCAGAATACCTCCCCCCAGGCCACGGGGGGCAGGGAGTGGGCGAACAACCTGAATCTGTTTTTCAATAGGTTTGACCAACCGCCCGCCCCCCTGACTGCACAACAACCACTGCTGCCTCTAAAGAAATCAAGTCCTGCTGCCCACTCCCCACTCCACCAACACCCCCCCACCCCCAACACACAGCCCCCCATCCTGACCCTGACCAGGACCCAGGTGAGGACGGAGCTGAGGAAGATCAAGGCGAGGAAGGCGTCGGGACCGGACGGCATCAGCGCAAAGGTCCTCAAGTCCTGTGCAGACCAGCTGTGTGGGATTGTGACGTACATCTTCAACCTGAGCCTGAAGCTGGGGAGGGTACCACAGCTGTGGAAAACATCTTGTGTGGTACCTGTACCAAAAACTTCCCACCCCAAAGACCTGAACAGCTACAGACCAGTGGCCTTGACGTCCCACTTGATGAAGACCCTGGAGAGACTGCTCCTTGCTCACCTCCGCCCCCTGGTGGAACCAGCGATGGATCCACTCCAGTTCGCCTACCAGCATGGCATTGGGGTGGAGGATGCGGTGATCTTCCTCCTTCACCGTTCTCTGTCCCACCTGGAGAAGCCCGGGAATATGGTGAGGATCATGTTCTTTGACTTCTCCAGTGCTTTCAACACCATCCAACCGATGATCCTGAAGGACAAGCTGCTGCGCGCAGGGGTGGACCAGCACCTGTCATCATGGATCCTGGACTACCTCACGAACCGGCCTCAGTTTGTGAGAACCCGGGACTGTGTGTCCGACACGATCATCAGTAGCACGGGGGCCCCCCAGGGAACGGTGCTGGCTCCCTTCCTGTTCACTCTTTATACTGCGGACTTCTCACACAACACAACACACTGCCATCTACAGAAGTTCTCTGATGACTCTGCGATCGTTGGCCTCATCTCCAATGGAGATGAAGCTGAGTACAGAGGGCTTATCCAGGACTTCGCAGACTGGTGCCATCGGAACTGCCTCCAGATCAACGCAAGGAAAACTAAGGAGCTGGTGGTGGACTGCCGCAGGCATGGGCAGCCCCTCACAGCACCAGTAAATATACAGGGAACAGACATCGAGATGGTGACATCCTATAAGTACCTGGGTGTTCATCTGAACAATAAACTAGACTGGTCACACAATACTGACGCACTCTACAAGAAGGGACAGCGCAGGCTGTTCCTGCTGAGGAGACTCAGGTCTTTTGGTGTACAAGGGGCGCTGCTGAAGACATTCTATGACACGGTGGTGGCATCAGCCATCACTTTTGGAGTGGTCTGCTGGGGCAGTGGCATTACAGCAGCCGATAGGAAGAGACTGAACAAACTGATTAAGAAAGCTAGCTCTGTCCTGGGGCAGCACCTTGATCCGGTGGAGGAGATAGGAGATTGGAGGACGGTGGCTAAACTGTCATCTCTGCTGAAGTCCGAGTTCCACCCTATGCAGGACATACTGAATGCACTGAGGAGCTCATTTAGCAGCAGACTACATCATCCTAGGTGCACAACCGAGAGGTTTCGTAGGTCCTTCCTACCAACGGCTGTCAGACTGTGCAACCTAAGCAGGGCTGCTCGCAGAGATAGCAAAAAGACGTAACAAACTAATAGTTTTTAAATGCAAAAGATGCAATAGACTTACACAATGGTCCCCTCCGGCATACAACTAGGAAAATACCGGTCGCTATGGAGGGTGAGAATATGTATGGGCACATAATCATACCATGTAGGATAACTAAGTAGAGGGTTATGCTGTTTCATCCCATCTAGCAACAATGCTCTGCACTGTGTGTGTTTATATATTTACATATTTATTCCATCTAGCTACAATGCTCCGCACTGTGTTTTTATATATCTATATATTTATTCCATCTAGCTACAATGCTCCGCACTGTGTTTTTATATATCTATATATTTATTCCATCTAGCTACAATGCTCCGCACTGTGTGTGTTTATATACTTACATATTTATTCCACCTAGCTGCAATGCTCTGCACTGTGTGTTTATATATTCATATATTTATTCCATCCAGCTACAATGCTCTGCACTGTGTGTCTGTGTGTGTGTATATATATATTTTATAGTAATATGTACATATGTATATTAGCTGCTCTTGCTTGCTTGTTTTTTTTTTTTTTTTCTTGCCTTCTGATTGTTGCTCTGAGTGTTGCTATCCCTGTGCTGTTGCAATCCTGGAATTTCCCCGTTGTGGGACTAATAAAGGCTTATCTTATCTTATCTTATCTTATCTTAATGGAGTTCACTCAGGCACTCAGGAATTCAGAGTTTCTGTGTCTATGTTGGAAGAGGAATAAAGTTTGTGTGTCGTTCAGCTTGCTGCCTCGTCTGCTTTCATCTTCTACAATGTGTATATATGTATGTGTATACATACATACATACATACACACACACACACACACACACACACACACACACATATATATATATATATATATATATATATATATATTGTAGGGAACCCATGCTGGGATAATCATCTCAGACTGGAAGCAGAGGGGAGGAGAATGTTCCCTCTGCTGGTAGAGCGTGGGGGATTAAATGGAGGACAGTGCATATTGTAATGTGTAAATGTACTGTGATGCAAGATTTCAGGCAACAGGGGGAAGGAATGGAGTTATATAAAAGGAGAGACCCTGGTGTATTGTGGAAAGTCTTTTTCTGTGTATGAATGCAGTGAGAGAGAGAAATAAAGTCGTCTGTCGTGCAGATCTGGTTCCTTTATTTGAACTCTCCACACTGGTGACCCTTGACGAATTATGGAACACGAGGCAAGAACCCCGGAGTCGGCCCGGATGGGAAGTCCCAGCAACGCGGCAAGCATCCCAGAGATGGCCCGGACGGGAAGCCCCAGCAATGCGTGCGCTGTTTCGGTCAAACTACCGGACTTTTGGCTGCACGACCCGCGGTCTTGGTTCCACCACACCGAGGCTCAGTTCGCCCTCTGGGGAATAACGACAGATGACACCAGATATTACTATGTGGTCGCAGCGCTGGACGCTCGCACATCTCAGCAAGTAGCAAGCCTGCTCCAACAGCCTCCAGCCCACGATAAATACGGGACTCTCAAGGCCGCGCTGACCCGGCGCTACACACTCTCAGACTGTGAGAGAGCAGAGAGGCTCCTGAGGCGCTCCGAGTTAGGAGATGGGTCGGCGGTCGAACTGATGGAGAAGATGTTGGCGTTGATGGGCACAGTGACAAGCATTTTCTGTTTGCCCACCTTTTCCTCCGGAACCTCTCAACAGAGGCAAGAGCGGTCCTGGCCAACTCGCCGTTGCTGGCCACACGCAACTACAGTGCGCTAGCCCAGGAGGCAGATCGGATCATCCTCACCACCAGAGCCCTCACAATGAACGCGGCGGCGTCGGAACCCAGCGAGACGACCAGCGGAGGAGAGGAGCCGGCGACGGTAGCGGCAGCGGGGGCCAGAAGGCGCCAGAGAGACACGCTCTGCTTCTACCACCGCCGCTTTGGAGAGAACGCACGCAGATGTGTGCCACCGTGCCAATTCAAGCGTTCGGGAAATGCCAAGGCCGGCAGTCAGTAGCAGCTGTGACTGCCGGTGAAGAGAACAAGCTGCTCTGCGTGACGGACTCGCGCTTGGGGAGACGGTTCCTCGTGGACACCGGCTGCCAAAAGAGCCTCATCCTGCCGTCCTACGCCGACTGGCTAGCGGGAGCTAGCGGCCCCGAGCTGATAGCCGCAAACGGTTCGGACATTAAGAGTTTTGGTGAGAGGACACTGACTGTATCCTTACATGACCGTATGTACGAGTGGACATTCGTCATAGCGGCTATGCAGCTTCTCGATCTTGGGAGCTGATTTTCTGTGTGCACATGGGTTGCTAGTCGATGTTGCTAACAGACGCCTGGTTAATGCAATGTCTTTTGATTCTCTCCCCTGTACAGCTCGAGGGGCCGGGCCAACAACACTAGCCAACGTCACAGCTCCAGGCGGTAAGTTCCACACACTGCTCACTCAGTTCCCAGCACTCACGGTCCCGACGTTTTCAGCAGCCATCACTAAACACGGGGTGGAACACTTTATCACCACCACTGAGCCACCCGTTTTCGCACGACCTCAGCGCCTGGACACAGCTAAACTGGCCATAGCGCGTGAGGAGTTTGCCAACTTGGAAAAGTTGGGCATCATCAGGCGCTCAAACAGCCCATGGGCATCCCTGCTACATATGGTTCCTAAGGCCGAGGGATCATGGCAACCGTGCGGAGATTTCCGCAGAGTGAATAATGCCACAGCGCATGACCGCTACCCGATTCCCCATATTCAGGATTTTTCCATTCACCTCGCCAGGGCATGCATTTTTTCTAAAATAAACCTGGTCTGCGGTTACCACCAGGTCCTGGTGCGCGCGGAGGACATACCAAAAACAGCGGTAATAACTCTGTTTGGCTTGTTTGAGTTTTTACGCATACCCTTCAGATTAAAAGGCACGGCACAGACATTCCAACGCATGATGGATGCGGTGCTGCGCGATCTGCCGTGTGTGTTTGTCTACCTGGATGACATCCTGGTGGCCAGCGCGTCTGAGGACGAACACGTAACCCACCTCAGGACGGTTTTCCAAAGGTTGGAAGAGCACGGGTTAATAATCAACTCGGCGAAATGCCAGTTCGGCGTGACAGGGTTTGACTTTTTGGGGCACCGCATCTCACCGGAGGGAGCGATACCCTTGCCGGACAAGGTGCGTACCGTGGCGAATTTTCCCCGGCCTCAGATGGTCAGGGCACTGCAAGAGTTTTTGGGGATGGTTAACTTTTATAACCGGTTCCTCCCCCGCGCAGCTCAGCTCATGCAGTCATTGTACGCCGCGCTCAAGAAACGGAAGCCGGCGGACAGAGTCGAATGAACTCCGGAGCGGGAGCAGGCATTATCTGAGGTTAAAACAGCCCTGGCAACACGCCACACTGTTGGCGCACCCGGACCTGGCGACCCGGATAGCGCTCACTACCGACGCCTCGGACGTGGCTATAGGGGCCGTCGTGGAGCAACGCGTTGCCGGTTCTTGGCAGTCGCTCGCTTTTTTCAGCAGGGCTTTGTGCGACAGTGAGCGTAAATAAAGTGCGTTCGACAGAGTTGCTGGCTCTCCACCTGGCCATATGCCACTTCCAGTTCTGGCTGGAAGGGCACGGCTTCACTGCATTCGTGGACCACAAGCCGCTAACGTACGCGATGGCCAAGGTTTCGGGACCATGGTTGGGCCGGCAGCAGAGACAGCTGGCCACAATCTCAGAGCTTAAGACCGATATTCAGCATGTGTCGGGTAAACTGAATGTGGTGGCGGACTGCCTCTCGCGCGCAGTAGTGGCCCCAGTCTACGTATGGATAGATTATACAGCCATGGCCCCAGAGCAGATTGGCGATGCGGACGTGTGCGCACTCCAGTCTGGACCAACAGGGTTAAGGCTGGAGAGCAGAGTACTGCAAGACGGCAGCCCCCCCCAATCTGTGATGTCTCCACGGGACGCCCGCGCCCGGTGGTCCCAGTTGCTTGGCGCTGCTGAGTGTTTGAGTCAATTCACGCTCTGGCGCACCCAGGAGTGCGCGCATCAGTCAAAATGGTGGGAGCGAAGTTTGTATGGCCAGGCCTGCGCAAACAAGTGAAAGAGTGGGCTGCAGCCTGCGTAGCGTGCCAACGAGCCAAAGTGTACAGACACACGAAGGCCCCTTTGGAGCTGTTTCATATACCGGCTAAGAGGTTCGACCATGTTCACGTGGACCTCGTAGGCCCCCTCCCACCATCGCAGGGGTTCACATACCTTCTGACAGTGGTGGACCGCACCACACGCTGGCCAGAAGCAGTCCCGCTAGCGGCAACCACGTCCGCAGATGTGGCGCGCGCCTTTTTGACAACATGGGTGGCACATTTTGGCATCCCGTTGGACATCACATTCAATAGTGACCCGCAGTTTGTTTCCGGCCTCTGGTCCGCGATGGCCCGTAGCCTGGGTGTAGCAATTCATCGCACAACTGCGTACAACCCACAGGCCACTGGGTTTTGTAAGTGTTTCCATTGGTTGCTGAAAGCAGCGCTCAGGGCTTCGCTTACGGATGCAAATTGGGTAGACCGGTTGCCGTGGGTTCTGTTAGGGTTGCGTTCCGCACCAAAAGAGGATTTGAGGGCTTCCCCGGTGGAGCTTGTTTTTTCTCAGCCACTGCGGCTCCCCGGGGAATTTTTACCAGATAACCCCGCACCGGACAACTGTCTGTCTTAGTGTTTGCAGCATAGCGCAGATACAGGCACACTACCGGGCCCGGCCCACCACTGTTTTCCACGCGCTTTTGTGCCAAAAACTTTGAAGAACGCGGCGTTCATGTTTGTCAGGCACGATGCCCACTGCCCCCCATTGCGCCCACCCTACGATGGCCCCTTCAGAGTGCTGGAACCAGGGGACAAACACTTTTTGTTAGATTTGAGGGGTTGTTGGGAGAAAATATGTATAGACCGACTTAAGCCCGCCTTAGGGGTGGCGGACGAGCAAGTGATGTTGGCTCGGGCCCCTCGGCGTGGAAGACCCCCACTAAGAACTCCCCAGGTAGAAGATTCAGCAGAGCAGCCACACGGGCAAGTAGAATGCTCCCCCCCCCCCGCCATTGCCCACCCGCAGACAGACACACCCCCAAGAGCCCCCAACCAGCACAGCAGCGCCGCAGAGTCGAAGGTCCCTCGTTACAGCAGATATGGGAGGACACTGAAGCCAAAAGGACATGAGGGTTGAAGCTCAGTCTGAGACTCTGGGGTGGGGGGGGGGGGCGGTGTAGGGAACCCACGCTGGGATAATCATCTCAGACTGGAAGCAGAGGGGAGGAGAATATTCCCTCTGCCGGTAAAGCGTGGGGGATTAAATGGAGGACAGTGCATATTGTAATGTGTAAATGTATTGTGATGCAAGATTTCAGGCAACTGGGGGACGGATTGGAGTGATATAAAAGGAGAGACCCTGGTGTATTGTGGAAAGTCTTTTTCTGTGTATGAATGCAGTGACAGAGAGAAATAAAGTCGTCTGTCGTGCAGATCTGGTTCCTTTATTTGCATTCTCCACAATATATATATACATATACAGTATACAGTATATATATATATATATATATACTGTGTATATATATATATACAGTATATATATATAAATATATACTATATAATATATTACAAATATAATATATTTGTAATATATTACAAAGAAAAATTTGGAATATATTGAATAAACTTCTGAATATATTGAATGAAAGTGGGAATATATTGAATGAACTTCCGAATATATTGAATGAACTTTGGAATATATTGAATAAACTTCAGAATATATTGAATGAAACTGGGAATATATTGAATGAACTTCCAAATATATTGAATGAAACTTGGAATATATTGAATGAACTTCCAAATATACTGAATGAACTTCAGAATATATTGAATGAAACTGGGAATGAACTTCAGAATATATTGAATGAAACTGGGAATATATTGAATGAACTTTGGAATATATTGAATGAACTTCCGAATATTTTGAATAAACTTCAGAATATATTGAATGAACTTCAGAATATATTGAATGAACTTCAGAATACAGTGGTGTGAAAAAGTGTTTGCCCCCTTCCTGGTTTCTCATTTTTTTGTTATGTTTGTCACACTTAAATGTTTCAGATCATCAAACAAATTTAAATATTCAATAAAGATAGCACAAGTAAACACAAAATGCAGTTTTTAAATGAAGGTGTTTATTATTATTGAAAAAAAAAATCCAATCCTACATGGCCCTGTGTGAACGTGATTGCCCCCTAAACCTAACAACTGGTTAGACCACCCGTAGTAGCAACAACTGCAATCAAGCATTTGTGATAACTGGCAATGAGTCTTTTACAGTGCTGTGGAGAAATTTTAGCCGACTCATCTTTGCAGAATTGTTGTAAATCAGCCACATTAGAGGGTTTTGACCATGAACCACTTTTTTAAGGTCATGCCACAGCATCTCAATCGGATTCAGGTCAGGTCTTTGAGTAGGCCACGCCAAAGTTTCATTTTGTTTTTCTTAAGCCATTCAGAGCTGGACTGGCTGGTGTGTTTTGGATCATTGTCCTGCTGTAGAACCAAAGTGTGTACATTCTCCTTCAGGATTTTTTGGTAGACAGCAGAATTCATGGTTCCATATACCACAGCAAGTCTTCCAGGTCCTGAAGCAGCAAAACAGTCCCAGACCATCACACTACCACCACCATATTTTACTGTTGGTATGATGTTCCTTTTCTGAAATGCTGTGTTACTTTTACCTCGGATGTAATGGGACACACACCTTCCAAAAAAGTTCAACTTTTGTCTCGTCAGTCCACAAAGTATTTTCCCAAAAGTCTTGGGGATCATCAAGACGTTTTTTTGGCAAAACTTAGACAAGCCTTTATGTTCTTTTTGCTCAGCAGTGGTTTTCGTCTTGGAATGCTGCCATGCAGGCCATTTTTGCCCAGTCTCTTTCTTTTGATAGTCACGGACACTGACCTTAACTGAGGCAAGTGAGGCCTGCAGTTCTTTGGATGTTGTTGTAGGGTCTTTTGTGACTTCTTGAATGAGTCATTGCTGCGCTCTTGGGGTAAGTTTGGTCGGCCGGCCACTCCTGGAAAGGTTCACCACTGTTCCATGTTTTTGCCATTTGTGGATGATGGCTCTCACTGTGGTTTGCTGGAGTCCCAAAGCTTTAGAAATGGTTTTATAACCTTTTAAAGACTGATAGCTCTCAATTACCTTTTTTCTCATTTGTTCCTGAATTTCTTTGGATTGCAGCATGATGTCTAGCTTTTGAGGATCTTTTGATCTACTTCACTGTGTCAGGCAGGTCCTATTAAAGTGATTTCTTGATTGAGAACAGGTGTGGCAGTAATCAGGCCTGGGTGTGGCTAGAGAAATTGAACTCAGCTTTCCAAAGATGTGATAAACCACAGTTAATTTATGTTTTAATGGGGTGGGGGATCTTTTCTTTTTTTTTTTTTTTTTTTACACAGGGCCATGTGGGTTTGGATTTTTTTTTTTTTTTTGCATTTTGTGTTTACCTGTGTTATCTTTGTCTAATATTAAAATTTGTTTGATGAGCTGAAACAAATTGTGAAAGTGTGACAACCATAAAAAAAATGAGAAATGAGGAAGGGGGCAAACACTTTATCACACCACTGTAGGTGAGAGATAATTGCACTGAGACAGCTGGGACTACTTAAGCAATAACAGGGGAATGGCTACAAACCGGATGGGCGGAGCTGTGCAGACAGAAGACACTGGAGAACAGTGAGGACAAATAATGCAAACAATAATCATAAATAAACCAAATCAGGGAGAGAACATAACTGAACTAAGAACCTGAGGATAACCCAACAAACTAATGATTACAGAATAAAGGTGCAACTGTTCAAAACAGAAAATGTGGACATGGTTGGAAACTTTGTCTAGATATGACAATGAAAGAGGACTGGAGGAAAATTTTCAATTCAAACACATCCAGTATTAGAGTAATCTTCAACATGAGAATCGTTTTGGAGACCAAATCCACTACTGCAGGGGGTACTTATTGGAAATGTCTGCTGATTGGCTAGTGACTTCGTCACCCACCCCATGCCTTAGCTTTTTGATTGGTTGAAAGTGTTAGGACTGCTCTGTCTGCAGCAGATTAATTAGGTCACCTCACTGAGTTCAGATGCATATTGCATAAAACCAAGATAAAGGATAAAGCCAGGATTTTCAAATTCACTTCTATTCACTTCTAATTCACTTCAGGTATTAAGCTGCACTTAATACCTGAGAAGGTACTGAATTTTATTTCAAATAAATATTTCTGCTGCCTGGTCACGTGGTTCATGAAGCGCCAAATAGTTCCAAACAATTGCCTTTCTATAATGGTGTGTGAATGGCATTTGTGACAATCAGCAGTATTAACAGCACTTTTTTTTTTTTTTTAGCAATATTAGGTAAATATTAAGAATACCTATCAGGAGACACCTGAGACGCGGGCAGTGAAGATGGCTGCTTAGGTGAGGAGCACCGCAGTGCAGACAGCCTTTTTTTCTTCTACAAGGGCGTTTTTCTCTTGTTTCCTCAGCTGAAACTATTACTACTACTACTACACTTTGCATTGAGACTGGATTTGTGGAGAATAGGATTAAAATGCCAACGCAACAACAGAAACTTAATCTTCGCTCCAAAGCCGGTGCTAGCAAGGAAAATCTGGCTAAAGCTGGTGATACCACAACGAGCCCTCCTCCCTCTCCGCCACCTTCAACAGGTGCAGGTGTTGCCAAAGACCAAATGGCGGAGGACATCTCTAAGATCTTTGCACTGTTGAAGGAAATATCGGAGAGGCAAGACGCTAAACTTAACTCTATTGAGGCGTCAACGAGGGCGGTGGACACCAAGTTAACGGAGTTAGCCACCTGGCTGGGAGACGTGGAATCTCGCATCACTTTTCTTGAGGATGCCAATGTAGCTCTGGATGCTAATCCCCCCGCAACCCAGACGCAGGTGGAAGATTTACTTCTGAAGCTGGACGACTTGGAAAATAGATCACGCCGAAACAATCTACGCTTTGTCGGCTTTCCAGAAAACTGTGAAAAATCAGATGCCCTTACCTTCATGCGCAAAACTATCCCAGATCTGCTGAAAATGGAGTTCCCTGGAGGCCTGGAAATTGACCGTGCGCATCGGAGCCTCGCCGGACGCAGACCTGACGGCCAGCCACCCAGGGCTATCCTGATTCGACTTCTGCGCTTCCAGGATAGGGAGCGTATTGTGGAGGCAGCGCGCGGGATGGGAAAGCTGGATTGGAATGGTCATCACATCATGATTTTCCCGGATTATTCCAGACGAGTATCCGAGATGAGGGCGGCGTTCAAGCAGTGTAAACACCTGCTGCACCAGAAGAAAATCGCGTTCTCTCTCAGGTACCCTGCAGTTCTCGTTGTGAAGTTGGCAAGTGGTAAACAGGAGTTCACTGACCCTAAGAAAGCATTGAACCTGATTCTTTCACTACCGTGAGACATTGATGAACAATGGTATGAATATGTGATATATGTTTATTTGTTATATATTTTTGACGGAGGATTTGATGCAGTATTAATGTAGGGTTCCATTTTTTTTTTTTTTTACTGCCCACGCTGTATTATCTGTAGGCATGAGGCTGCTGCGATGTTGCGGCTCTCCCTAAGTTTGTTGCGCTGTTCACAGTCACGGTCGTAGAGTTTTTTATTTTCTTTTTTTTGGTTGGTGCGGTTTTTATGCACCGATGGGTGACATTGGTTTTAGGTCACCGATTATGTTACTTTATGATTAAGTGGTTTTCGTTTCTTTTTTTGTATTTTTAATTTTTATTGTGTTTGTCTTTTGCCCAGTGAGGGGGTTTTTGGTGGAGAATTGCTGGATTTTTTTGGATGGTAATATGCACTGTTTATGATGTCGGCTAATTGTCAGAGCTTTCTTAACCTCATTACTTGGAATATTAAAGGCCTTAACCACCCAATTAAGAGGAAAAAATTTTTGCCGTTTATTAAATCAAAAAAAGTGGATGTAGCATTGCTTCAGGAGACCCACCTCACTAAAACAGAATCTAAAAAACTCTGTCGGGACTGGGTGGGCCATGGGTTTGCGTCTTGCGGTAATAGCCAGAGCAGGGGGGTGGCAATCCTTATTCATAAACATTTGCAGTTCAAGTGTCTAAAAGAGGTTAGTGATGATGATGGACGACTTCTTATAATTCTTATAGAAATTCAGGGCCATAGGATGATACTCGCTAATGTTTATGCACCAAATATAGTTGATTGTGCATTTTTTGCACAACTGGAACACGAATTAAGCGAAATGGGTAATTATCCCATTTTAGTAGGTGGGGATTTTAATCAGGTCATGGACAACATTTTAGATCGGAGCACCCCCTCACAGCGTTCATCTAAATCTGGCTCTATATTGAAAGACATGTGCAATGCAATTGGTTTGGTAGACGTGTGGCGGCTTTTTAATCCGTCCACAAGGGATTACACTTTTTATTCCACTGCTCATAATGTGTTTTCCAGGATTGATTACTTTTTAATGTCAAAATTCTCTGTTTCTTCTGTAAATTCGAGCTTCATTGGTAGCATAATACTATCAGATCATGCCCCTGTTTTTTTACATATGATCCCGCCTTGTCAGTTAAAAAAAAATTCTAGATGGAGGCTTAATTCAAGTTTTCTTCTTAATCCAGATTTTGTGTCCTCTTTGAAAGCAGAGATCTCCTTATATCTTGAGACAAATTGGGATTCTGCTCCCTCTGCCAGTGTTGCTTGAGAGGCCTTTAAGGCATTTATTAGGGGACATATTATTCAATATGCATCTTTTAAAAAGAAAACAAACATTGCTAAACAGATTGATTTGGAGAGGAGAATAGCTATATTAGAGACTTCATTCAAACAAGACACAAATTTAGTAAATTTGTCACCCCTTCTGAAGCTTAAGTATGAGCTGAATTCAATCCTAACACAAAAAGTTGAATTTTCCCTATTTCGCCTTAGGCATAAACAATTTGAGGAGGGGGACAAAGCTGGCAAAATGCTGGCTAGATATTTTAAAATGAAAGAAGCTCAGTGTACTATATCTGCTATTAGGACACAGGATGGTACTCTGGTGTCAGACTTAAATGAAATTAATGGTGCTTTCAGAGAATTTTACACTTCACTTTATTCTTCTGAAATGGAGGCTGGATCTCAAGAGATCTATGCATTTTTGTCATCCCTGTCTTTGCCCTCCCTAACGAAGGAACAAATAGACTTACTTGACGCCCCAATTACTAAAGAGGAAATTGTGAAAGTTATTAAGAGCTTCCCGACTGGAAAAGCACCGGGCCCTGACGGATTCACTGTAGAATTTTACAAGGCCTGTGTTGATGAGCTTTCTCCTTTACTTTTAGAAATGTTTGCGGAATCTTTTGAACAAGGCCGTTTGCCCCCTTCTTTAACAGAGGCTTTCATTTCGCTTATTTTAAAAAGCAATAAAGATCCGTTAGAATGTAAGAATTATAGACCAATTAGTCTTATAAACTGTGACTGTAAAATTCTCTCCAAAATTTTGGCATTAAGATTAGATAAAGTAATGATATCTCTTATAAATCCTGATCAGGTGGGTTTTATTCGTTCCAGGGGTGCGGCAGACAATATTAGGCGATTTATTGATATCATATGGTTAGTTCAAAATGATCTCTCACCTGCACACCTTTCTCCAGTGGCAGCCCTCTCCCTGGATGCTGAAAAAGCATTTGACAGGGTTGAGTGGCAGTATCTCTTTGTGACTCTAGAGACTTTTGGTTTTGGTTCAAAGTTTCTTTCTTGGATTAAATTACTATATAATGAACCTAGAGCTTCAGTGATATCAAATCGAGTTACATCACAGTCTTTTAGACTTTATAGGGGTACGCGCCAGGGCTCTCCTTTAAGTCCCCTGCTTTTCGCTTTGGCATTAGAACCATTAGCTGTTGCTATCCGCAAAGACGGCAATTTTCCAGGTATTCAGGTCCATGGCAGTACCCATAAGATAATGTTGTATGCTGATGATGCATTGGTACTGATTACACAACCTCAAAAATCAATTCCAGCTCTCCTTAAAATTATTAACCAATTTTCACGTTTGTCTGGTTATGGAGTTAACTGGATAAAATCAGAAATTCTCCCTCTAACATCTTATTGCCCTAAAACACTGTTTACATTTGGTCAAAATATAGGCTTCTCTTGGCCAAAATTAGGAATTAAATATCTTGGCATCCTGTTTCCTCACACTTTATCGGATCTGATTCAGATTAATTTTGAGCCTTTGCTCGAAAAATTTAAAATAGACATAGAAAGGTGGTCACCTCTTTTTTTGTCTCTCTGGGGCAAGGTCAATGTTATTAAGATGATTTGTGCACCCCGATTTAATTACCTTCTGCAATCTCTTCCTCTTAGGATCCCAGTTGGTTATTTTCGACAATTTGATAGGTTGTGCAATAAGTTTTTATGGAATGGTAAGCGCCCTAGATTAAAGTTGAAAAGATTACAGAAGTCTACAGATTCAGGAGGTTTGGGGGTCCCAAATTTAGTTTTATATCATTACGCTTTTAGTCTTAGACATTTGATTCATTGGGCTCTCCCCCCTGAGAGAGCTCCCCCTTGGTTTTATTTGGAGAGTTATCTGAGCAACCCTCTTCCCCTAGTACATCTAATCACAATCAAACTTTCTTCTGAATTTCAGTCGCATCCTATTGTATCCTTTTTACAATACGTTTGGAAGAGAGTTGCTTCTATACTAGAGTTTAGCTCTCATCTTCATTCTATGGCTTCTATTTGGCTTAACCCAAGTCTCCATATTGGAAAATCCCCATTTATGTGGAAAATCTGGGTGAAAAAGGATATCTTGATGTTAAAAGATCTATATGAAGGGGGAGCTCTCAAATCATTTGATGTTCTACGGGCACAGTATGGACTACCACAGAATCATTTTTGGAAATATTTACAACTTTGACATCTGCTGTGTCAAGTCTTTGAATGTACAACTACCCCTCCTCCTGATGTAGATTGGCTCATCCAGGCTTTGAGTTCCTGTGGCAAAAGATCTAAGGCCTCAAATTTCTATTTAATGCTCCTTAAGAGCTCAAATAAAGATTCTTCATTCCTTAAACACGTATGGGAAAAAGATCTGAATTCACAATTTACTGATGTTGAATGGGAAAATATTTTAAAGAATGGGAAGAAAGTGTCTAGGGAATTGAAAACCAGACTTGTTCAATTTAAAATTTTGAATCGATTTTACTGGACACCTCGTAAAATGTTGAGAGCGAATCTCATTCACTCTTCAAGCTGCTGGAGATGTCTACAGGGGGAGGGGACATTAATCCATATGATCTGGAGTTGTCCGGTAATACAGGACTTTTGGTTGCAGATCCATAGACATATTATGACAATTGTTAAGCAAGAAGTGCCATTTACTCAGAGACTTTTTGTCCTTGGGGATCCATCAACAATTCAGGACCCAATCTCTGATGCCGAGTGGATTCAGACTGCTCTGATGGTGGGCCGAAAGTTGATCACTTTTTACTGGAAATCTTCCTCTGCCCCACCCGTAGCTCAATGGCTCAGGGAGTTGGGCAAGCTTGCTGCACTAGAACGCCTTTCATATAAACTTCTGGACAGGATGGACAGCTTCTACAATAAGTGGGGATCCTATCTTACCTTTATAGGTGTAGTAGATTAAGCTAATCATCTTAAGAGTATTAGGGTGGAAATGGAATGTTTTATCCTCTCACTGGGTATATTTGTTTTGGGGTTTTTTTGTTTGTTTGTTTGTTTGTTTGTTTGTTTTTGTTTTATTTTCTAAATTGAAAACCCAATAAAATTCAAATTACAAAAATATTTCCAAAAAATATGAAAAAATGTTTTCTAGCAAAACTAAGTGAAGTATGACCATCAGATGATAGATGATGTGTGAGGTGATTTTGATGAAGGTGCACTTAATACCTGAGAAGCAACTGAATTTTATTTCAAATTAATATTTCCAAAAAATTCATTCATTCATTCATTCATCTTCTACCGCTTAATCCTTTTCGGGTCGCGGGGGGGCTGGAGCCTATCCCAGCATCTTTGGGCAAGAGGCAGGGTACACCCTGGACAGATCGCCAGTCCATCACAGGGCCAACTCAGAGAGACAGACAAACATTCACGCTCACAGTCATACCTAAGGACAATTTAAAATCCCCAATTTTGATGCCAATTAACCTAGCTTGCATGTTTTTGGCATGTGGGAGGAAACCGGAGAAATCCTGGAGTAAACCCACGCAGACACGGGGAGAACATGCAAACTCCACACAGATCACTGTTGGTCGGGGGCTGGGATCGAACCCAGGATGTCCCGGCCAAGGGTGAGTTGCCGTGCTGCCGCAGTGCTAACCACTGCGCCACCGTGCTGCCCATGTTCATTCTTTCCAAAAAATATGATTTTTTTTTTTTACTCAAACTAAATGATGTAGTATGATCATCAGATGATGGATGATATTTGAGGTCATTTTGGTGAAGCTGCACTCAGTTATTTAGAAGTTTTTAACTATAATTTTTAATAAATATTTCCCTAACCTATGATTTATTTTTTTTTTTTTGGTCCAACTAACAGGCGTTTCTAACAGGAGACCCTGGTGGCTGGGCAGCATTTAGTGGCATTAACCTTGATGATGCTGAAATTTAATCCTAATAAATATTCCCAAAGCTATGAAAACATTTCATTAATCCAAATTCTGTGCTGTAGTCTGACTACAAGAAGATGGGTTGCATGTGAGGTGATTTTGATGAAGCCACTCTTTGTAATTTTCAAGTTATTGCATATTTTTTAAATAAATATTTTCCCAAACTTTGAAAAATAAAATTTCTGCAAACTAAGCATTTTAGTCTGAACCCAACTGACGTATGAACTCATTCTGGTGACATTACACCTTATGATCATGACAGCATTTATTTTGTCTTTTTTCCCTTGGAGTTGCAATTTGCAGACGGTCCCTGCGCATTCGTCTCCCCTATGGCAGCTCATAGACACCAATGTAACTGCTAGAGCTCAGAGGACGGCTCTTTTTAATGAAAATGAGGTTGTCGCTCGTTGTCCACTTTACCAATGTACTAGATTGGTGTGGTTTGTGTTTTAACAGCGTTTTGTTCACGAATTATTGATGTGCAAAGTACGAATCTATGAATATCTTACCAACTTCACTGAAGTGTCCCCCACAGTGGAACACACTGAATACATTTCTTCATCGGTAGAATTTTGGCCACTACATACATTTGCCAGTGTGTAAACCAGCTCATCACTAGGATAGCTGCAACTAACTTTTTTGCTGATTCACTCATAGCTGCACTTCTTCCATTTCTGTTCATTACATATAACACACACCGAAAACAATGCTAAACGTCCAAATGGTCCTGATAACATACGTACAAAACATAGAATATATTGAATGAAACTCTGATATATATATATATACAAAACATCTGGGAATATATTGAATGAAACTCTGATATATATATATATTCTGGGCACCCAGCACACGTGTGGGCACCCAGCACAATGCAGACTGATAATATTCACGCTCAGCAGGGATTAGCATATGACTAGAAGAACCACAGGAGACAGTCAGACGGGACTGAATGCATGCATCTTCTGTGCCAACCGATGTCATGCTAATCATGTGTATTGACCGATGTGTATTGGATGACAATTGATATGCTAATGTTCCTTGCATTCTCTTTTGTCCAATTGTTATACATCCCCAGAGTAAGGAGAGGAGTCTGGTACCAGTAATCAAGCAATTGATATGTATTGACTGTTATGTATATCAATATGTAAATGTGCTATGTATTCTCTCTTGTCTGTATAAATGTGTTGACTTGACATGCCTTAGGCAGCTCACTCAGGACACTGACAACAGCGCACACACAGCACACAGTGCTGCAGTGTATCTCATGATGATGGAGGAATAAAACTCTTAAACCTTCAGCTCGCCGTGTCTCCGCCTGAACTTATTTGTTCCTCCACACTGGTGACCTGACGTGAATGGACTGTCTCTCCCTTCTGCCGCACTGTGGACTATTTGTTCCTCCACACTGGTGACCTGATGTGAATGGACTGTCTCTCCCTTCTGCCGCGCTGTGGACTATTTGTTCCTCCACACTGGTGACCTGATGTGAATGGACTGTCTCTCCCTTCTGCCGCGCTGTGGACTATTTGTTCCTCCACACTGGTGACCTGACGTGAATGGACTGTCTCTCCCTTCTGCCGCGCTGTGGACTATTTGTTCCTCCACACTGGTGACCTGATGTGAATGGACTGTCTCTCCCTTCTGCCGCGCTGTGGAATATTTGTTCCTCCACACTGGTGACCTGATGTGAATGGACTGTCTCTCCCTTCTGCCGCTCTTTGGACTATTTGTTCCTCCACACTGGTGACCTGATGTGAATGGACTGTCTCTCCCTTCTGCCGCTCTGTGGACTATTTGTTCCTCCACACTGGTGACCTGATGTGAATGGACTGTCTCTCCCTTCTGCTGTGCTGTGGACTATTTGTTCCTCCACACTGGTGACCTTTGATGAGGGAGAATGACCGTCTGCTGCCTCTCACCGCGCTGTGGATCCCAGAGGACCAGAGATCGCCTACATCCTTCGCACCCACACGGGAGCACGCGCGCCTTGTCCTCTCTCCACGATGGCGACCTCCAGGGCCAAGAGCGCAGCGCTGGGACCGAGACGCACGCAACCTTCTGATCAGTGACACGAGCGAACGCACAGAAACAGCCTGAACAGGGAAGACCATTGGCGCCGACTGCATTGATTTCTATCAAGCTCCCTGACCCTGACTTCAACTCTCGACAATGGACCTTCTGCGCAACTTTCAGCTATGTGGTCACTGCGCCAAGCGCGTGCCATGCACAGGACAAAACCGGCTCCACAGACTGATACATCGTTCTCCGCCCCTGCACAGGCCCGAGTTAAACAACCGATCGCCACCCTCGGAACCTTCAGGGCTGCTCGCGCACCTGGAGCGGACGTGCAGCCAGCACACAGGACTTTGTATGAGTTTTTCAGCCACGGCGCACAAGGGGAATATAGCCGATTGCTTTCCCCGATGACTTTAGGATTGTTTCCCGCACCTAAAGCCAAACTGCAGAGTCCCTGACACAGCTTCAGTTTATCACAGCCATCAAGAAATTTGGCCGCTCGCCTTCCCCACATCCTCGTTGGACCAAAACACGAGAGAGGTCAGAGATATAATTTTTTATAGCCGCTGTGGATCTCCGCCACGTTTAACGGGAAAAGTTCCTCACCATCGCGGATCCACACGCAATTTTTGCGCAGCCCAGACACCACGTCCCAGGCCAGCACTCGCTTATTCCTACCCTCTCAACCTCCTCCTGCACAGAGCTTTTTCCGCACCTCTGGAACTCGGAGCGGAGCACACTGCCCTTTCCACCCCTCCCCCGTCGCCCTCACGGACTGACATGCCCTCCGACAGTTCTACCGGAGCTGGAGCCAAACAACGGGGGGGGGGGGGGGGTCACAACTCCTTCTGACCGTTCTAGGGGGAGCGGTGTGGGTACCCAGCACACATGTGGGCACCCAGCACAATGCAGACTGATAATATTCACGCTCAGCAAGGATTTGCATATGACCAGAAGAACCACAGGAGACAGTCAGACGGGACTGAATGCATGCATCTTCTGTGCCAACCAATGTCATGCTAATCATGTGTATTGACCGATGTGTATTGGATGACAATTGATATGCTAATGTTCCTTGCATTTTCTTTTGTCCTATTGTTATACATCCCCGGACTAAGGAGAGGAGTCTGGCGCCAGTAATCAAGCAATTGATATGTATTGACTGTTATGTATATCAATATGTAAATGTGCCATGCATTCTCTCTTGTCTGTATAAATATGTTGACTTGACATGCCTTAGGCAGCTCACTCAGCGCACTGACAACAGCGCACACACAGCACACAGTGCTGCAGTGTATCTCATGATGATGGAGGAATAAAACTCTTAAACCTTCAGCTCGCCGTGTCTCCACCTGAACTTATTTGTTCCTCCACAATATACACAAAACACTTCGGAATATATTGAATGAAACTGGAGTCCCAAAGGCTGATGGGAAGTGTAGTTCATTCAATATATTCCCATTTTCATTCAATATATTCTGAAGTTCATTCAATATAGTCCAAGTTTCATTCAATATATTCCCATTTTCATTCAATATATTCTGAAGTTCATTCAATATATCCTTAGTTTCATTGAATATATTTGGAAGTTCATTCAATATATTCCAAGTTTCATTCAATGTATTCTGAAGTTCATTCAGTATATTCCAAAGTTCATTCAATATATTGCAAGCTTCTCTTTGTAATATACAGCATGACCCGAAAAGGATTAAGTCGAAGAAGATGGATGGATGGATGGATGGATATATTTTTTTCCTGAATGGCTTGCCATATAGTATATCCTATGATATACAGTATAAAAGATCATAGGATCGCCTATGATGTGCCTATGACTGTACATGATGTCTATATGATGTCATATAGACTCCATAGTATAGAGCAGGGGTGCCCATACTTTTTTGGCTTGTGAGTTACTTTTAAAATGACCAGGTCAAAATGATCTACTTACATTTAAAAAATGCCAAATATGGTAATACTGTATATGTTTGCATATAATGTACGCCGTACATTATGTAACTGTGTGAACCCTTATGGCATAATACAATTCAATACATTTATGATCATTACCTTACTCTGATGACTTGCACTGGATGGAGTCAGCTAGGGTTGCATAGTCCAGACAGTAGCTGCTGGTAGCTAGTCTCAAACAGGCTTCCAAATAATCATCAGTCATGGTGGAACTGTATTTGGACTTAATAATATTCATGTGGGAAAAGGCTGATTCGCACAAATAAGTAGAGCCAAATAATGCAGTCAAGAAGGTAGCATATTTCCTCATGTTTGGATACTTTTCCTCTGTGAGTAAGTTCCAAAACTGTCAATGAGCCGTGGATTAAAGCTCAGTGTTAGCCTGTAGTGTCAAAATCTCATCCTCCACTGGATGAGATTAATTAAAGAAGTCAGGGAAATCATCATCCTCCCTGCACTTTGCAATAAATCCATTTGAGCGGCCCACCATTGCGGGTGCACCATCCGTGATGATTGACACCAATTTACACACTGGTGTTATGTCGGAAGCTGAATGTGAGCATTCTAGAAAAATGTTATGTCAGAACAAGAAGCCAAGAACGAGGCCAGGTGTGGGCCAGTGAACATGTGAAACCAGCCTCTCAACGCCGCCCATCATCGCAGGTGTCCCGCCGTGCCACACGGTGGGGTGTCATCACGAGCGAGGTAGTTGTTTGCTTATGTTTGCAATTTTTCTGCTAAAAGGGAAATTGTCTGTTGTGACAAACGAGGTTTTGTGTTGATCTCCTTAAAAGTGGTGGATGTTTGCTTCTCTTACCTTTTATTTTATTGATTTTATTGACTGTGGTTTCTACTCGTGCTGAGGTTTGTATTGTCTTGTTGGTTTTATATTGTTTTTGTGCTAGTGTCCCGCTCCTTGCTTTTATGTTTATGTGTGTTCTTGTTGTACAGCCCTTTGTGTAGTGAGTGTTGCTTTTTAAAGTGCTTTATAAAGTTGATTGATTGATTTGCTATGGGAGAAAGAGCAAGCTCCTTTTCAGCAGGTGCTGGTTGTTGTTCAGTGATGTTACTGAGCCCTGGCATTCTGTTGTTTGCATATGCAGTAATACTTTTGAGAATTTTCAGGAGAATATTCTGCATAGTTTTTGTCATTTTGGATAAGTTGAGAGCCTTAATAAACCTGCAGGTGAAGATGGCAGGCATATTTGTCCACTCCCATGTTCATAACAGTATGACAAACTTGAAAGATTACCGACTTAAGGAACACTGTATCTGTATGGGGAAAAAAATGTGATTAATGCGTTATTAATCGCAATTAACTTAACATTCCAAAAGATTAATAGCAATTAAAAATTTGAATCATCTAACACCACTAAAATACACACACACACACACACACACACACATACACAGTGGTGTGAAAAAGTGTTTGCCTCCTCCCTGATTTCTCATTTTTTTGTATGTTTGTCACACTTAAATGTTTCAGATCATCAAACATATTTAAATATGAGACAAAGATAATACAAGTAAACTCAAAATGCAGTTTTTAAATGAAGGTGTTTATTATTAAGGGGAAAAAATCTGGTTGGGCCACACTTAGCAGCAACAACTGCAATCAAGCATTTGCAATAACTGGCAGTGTCTTTTACAGTGCTGTGGAGGAATTTTGGCCCACTCTTCTCTGCAGTATTGTTGTAATTCAGCCACATTGGAGGGCTTTCGAGCATGAACCACCTTTTTAAGGTCATGCCACAGCATCTCAATCGGATTCAGGTCAGGACTTTGACTAGGCCACTCCAAAGTCTTCATTTTGTTTTTCTTAAGCCATTCAGAGGTGGACTTAATTGTATGTTTTGGGTCATTGTCCTGCTGCAGAACCCAAGTACGCTTCAGCTTGAGGTCATGAACAGATGGCCGGACATTCTCCTTCAGGATTTTTTGGTAGACAGCAGAATTCATGGTTCCATTTACCACAGCATGTCTTCCAGGTCCTGAAGCAGCAAAACAGCCCCAGACCATCACACTACCACCACCATATTTTACTGTTGGCATGATGTTCCTTTTCTGAAATGCTGTGTTACTTTTATGCCAGATGTAATGGGACACACACCTTCCAAAAAGTTCAGCTTTTGTCTTGTCAGTCTACAGAGTATTTTCCCAAAAGTCTTGGGGATCATCAAGATGTTTTCTAGCAATACTGAGACGAGCCATAATGTTGGTTTTGCTCAGCAGTGGTTTTCATCTCGGAACTCTACCATGCAGGCCATTTTTGCCCAATCTCTTTCTTATGGTGGAGTCATGAACACTGACCTTAACTGAAGCAAGTGAGACCTGCAGTTCTTTGGATGTTGTTGTGGGGTCTTTTGTGAACTCTTAGATGAGTCGTCACTGTGCTTTTGGGGTGATTTTGGTCAGCTGACCACTCCTAGGAAGGTTCACTTCTGTTCCATGTTTTTGCTATTTGTGGATAATGGCTCTAACTGTGGTTTGCTGGAGTCCCAAAGCTTTAGAAATGGCTTTAAAACCTTTTCCAGACTGAGAGATCTCAGTTATTTTGTTTCTCATTTATTCCTGAATTTCTTTGGATGGCAGCCTGATGTCTAGCTTTTGAGGATCTTTTGGTCTACTTCACTTTGTCAGGCAGGTCCTATTTAAGTGATTTCTTGACTGAGAACAGGTGTGGCAGTAATCAGGCCTGGGTGTAGCTAGAGAAATTGAACCCAGCTTTCCAAAGATGTGATAAACCACAGTTAATTTATGTTTTACTGAGGGGGGGATCACTTTTTCACACATGGCCATGTAGGTTTGGATTTTTTTTTTTTACCCTTAATAATAAACACCTTCATTTAAAAACTGCATTTTGTGTTTACTTGGGTTATTTTTGTCTAATATTTAAATTTGTTTGATGATCTGAAACAATTAAGTGTGACATACAAAACTAGAAAAGCACTCGGAAAGCGCAGACCTCCGCCAAGCACCACAGTTCCCCCCATACAGTGTTTGTGTGTATGTTTTCAGATTCCTTGACCATGAAAACATATGACTAGCAATTGGATTCACAATGATAGGATTAGTGGTTCAGTAGTTATTGACGAAAATGGCATTTTCCGTAATGGTGGTTTAGCGCCACAGTTGCCCCCATACAGTGTTTGTGTGTACGTTTTCAGATTCCTTGACCATGAAAACATATGACAAGCAATTGGATTGACAATGATAGGATTAGTGGTTTAGTAGTTATTCATGAAAATGGCATTTTGCGTAATGGCGGTTTTCTTGTGGACGGTGATCCGGATCACCACCAAAATGTAATCATCTGTAGGATACCCCATTTCTGACAATCTGAAAATTTCATGAAAATCCGTCCATAACTTTTTGAGTTATCTTGCTAACAAACAAACAAACAAAAAGACAAACAAACAAACAGACAGACAAACCAACGCCGATGATCACATAACCTCCTTGGTGGAGGTAAAAATGAGAAATCAGGAAGGGGGCAAACACTTTTTCACAACACTCTGTGTGTGTGTGTGTGTGTGTGTGTGTGTGTGTGTGTGTGTGTGTGTGTGTGTGTGTGTGTGTGTGTGTGTGGAGAGAGAGAAGGAGCATGTATGCATAGCATTGGTGCTTTAAATACCTTTTATTCAGTTCTGTAACATGATATGGTAAGGTCTTTTTTCCAAGTTGTCCCTCCTTAATTTAGGCCTATGGATATAACCGATTTTACCGATACCCCTGTAGGTTGTGCAGCTTTAGCAGTTGCTTACCTACTTATTAATTCAGAAGTTTCAAGGAGGCATTTTCATGGCTTCTACATTTTAGTTGTCTTGTTATGGAACAAACATTTTCTCTGGGGTATAAAGGGAGCTATGGCTTCCCCAGTTTCAGCTGTTTTTGTCTGTTGCTGTTCCCTGCATACTTTCTGAAAGAAACCTTTTTCATATTATTTTTATGAGCATTTGCACCCAAAATTTTGTAAATATTTCTTTAAGCGTGATATTTGCACAGAGGGTGGTGAAGGGAGGGATTCTCTAAAAATTTGCAGTAACTCTTCTTTAGACTTTGATATTTCTGGCATTTAAATGGAATTTTATGCTGATGTGCTGATATAGGAAATGTCACAAATGCCTCACCTGTTTGTTGGACGAATTATTCACTGCAATCACAAAGCTTTTAAGAACTCTTTGTACCTGCTTTTTTTAAAATAACAAGGTCAGTAAATGACACAAAATAGTATCTTGCTGAGGTTAATCAATACAGCAATCATGAAAACATTCTTATATACAACTGAGTAAGAAATGAGCATTATGACTATATGAGTCCTTTCTTCAGACATTTAGGGGAAAGCACTTGCTTTTTACTTGCTGCTCAGAGTCGGCAGATAAAATCAGTCAATTTATTCTCAATAGAATGTGTCCATTAGAGCAAGCTGGGGTGATTTAAAAAAAAACCCACACAGTATGTTCATTAATTAAAAAAAAAAAGTACAGATTAACAAAAATACAATTGTGCTCATAAGCAAAATTTGTGAAAATACTGTCCATTTTTCAGAAAATATGATTGATCCAGCAAAAATTTTTCTTTTTTTCAGGGTTAGTGGTCGGACAGAGCTATTTATTGTCACACAACTGTGTTTGCTCTTTTCATAATGGCAAGTAGAACCATCCAATTGACCTGATCAATAATTCACAGTTTTGGTCTGATAATACACATACGTTGACTCATACATGTTTAAATGGCTATTAAGGGTAACTGTAAGTGCTTGTGGTTAGTGTCTACATTGATGTGAAAAAGTGCTTGCCCCCTTCCTGATTTCTCATTTTTTGTATCTTTCTCGCACTTAAATATTTCAGATCAATTCAATTCAATTCAATTCAATTCAACTTTATTTATATAGCGCCATTTCACAACAACAGTCATCTCATAGCACTATCAACTGTAAGGGGAACCCCCACAGTTGCAGAAAGACCCCAGCAATCAGGCGATCCCCTGTGAGCAAGCACTTGGCGACGGTGGAGAGGAAAAACTCCCTTTTAACAGGAAGAAACCTCCAGCAGAACCAGGCTCAGGGAGGGGCAGTCATCTGCTGCGACTGGCTGGGGGTTGAGGGGATAGAGAAGAAGAAAAGAACAGACATGTAGAGAGCAAACAGCACGATGGGGACTCAATCTATGGGAGAGAACAAACAAATGTTAATGACCAGCAAAAAAAATATTTCATTGAGAGTGAGAAAAGGAGTGAGGCCCAGTGCATTACTGGAGGTCCCCCGGCTGACTAAACATATTAGCAGCATAACTAAGGGAGGGTTCAGAAACATATGATCCCTCCCTAATTGTAGGCTATATCAAAAAGGTAGGTTTTAGCCCCATTCTTAAAAACAGAGATCGAGTATGACTCCCGAATCCAGATTGGCAGCTGATTCCACAGGAGAGGAGCTTGATAACTGAAGGCTCTGCCTCCCATTGTACTTTTGGAGATTCTAGGTATTACAAGTAATCCTGCATTTTGGGAGCGTAGTGCTCTGTTAGGATAATACGGTAGTATCAGATCTTTTAAATAAAAAGGAGCCTGATTGTTTAGAGCTTTGTAAGTAAGAAGAAGGATTTTAAACTTAATTCTAAACTCTATGGGAAGCCAATGAAGGGAGGCCAGAACCGGAGAGATATGATCTCTCTTTCTAGTACCTGTTAAAACTCTTGCTGCAGCATTTTGGATCAGCTGAAGACTTTTTAAAGATGTTTTAGGACAGCCTGATAATAAAGAATTACAATAATCTAATCTCGAGCTAACAAAAGAGTGGATCAGTTTCTCAGCATCACTCTGAGACAAGATGCTCCTAATCTTGGCAATATTACGCAAATGATAGAAGACAGTCTTAGAAACAAATTTAATATGTGAATTGAAGGACAAATCCTGATCAAAAATAACTCCAAGGTTCCTCACAGAGCTATTAAGAGAAAGAGTAACCGCATCCAAACTGAAAGTTTGATTTGGAAAGGAATTTCTAAGGTTTTTTGGACCAACAAGAATGACTTCAGTCTTATCTGAATTTGATAGCAGGAAATTACAAGTCATCCAAGCTTTGATTTCCTTAAGACAGGCTTCTAACTTGGCTAATTGATTACTATCATCTGGCTTCATTGACAGGTATAATTGTGTGTCATCAGCATAACAATGAAAATGTATACAGTGCTTTCTAATAATGTTGCCTAACGGAAGCATATATAAACTAAAAAGAGTAGGGCCTAGCACAGATCCCTGTGGAACTCCATGACTGAGCTTTGAGTTGAAAGAAAAGTCATTATTTACATGAACAAACTGGAACCTATCAGATAAATAAGATCTAAACCACTGCAACGAAGTTCCATTAAGTCCAACATAGTGTTCTAATCTATCAAGTAGAATATTATGATCGATAGTATCAAAAGCTGAACTAAGGTCTAAAAGGACAAGTACAGAAACTAGTCCATTATCAGATGCAATGAGGAGGTCGTTAGTGACCTTCGCTAAGGCTGTTTCAGTACTGTGATGGATTCTAAACCCAGACTGAAACTCTTCAAGTAAACCATTTCCCTGCAGGTGGTCAAATAATTGCGTAGCAACAACTCTTTCTAAGTTTTTTGAAATGAAAGGGAGATTACAGATTGGTCTATAGTTAGCTAAAGCTCCTGGATCTAGCGTTGGCTTTTTGAGTAAGGGTTTAATTACAGCCGTTTTAAAAGCCTGCGGTACATGGCCTAAAGTTAATGAAGAATTGATTATATGAAGAATAAGGCTACCAATAAGTGGGAAGACTTCTTTAAATAACCTGGTAGGAATAGGGTCTAAAAGACAAGTTGAAGGTTTGGATGAGGAAACTATTTTGTCTAACTCACAAAGGTCGATTGGAGTAAACTCATCAAGACAGACATCAATAGAAGAAGTTGTAGTAGTTACAGTATTTAAGTTAACTGTGGGAAGAATCTGATTGATTTCATCTCTGATGGATGAAATTTTATTATTGAAAAAGTTCATAAAGTCCTGACTAGTAAGCTCTAAGGGAATGCTAGGATTGACAGAGTCCTGACTCTTTGTCAACCTGGCTACAGTACTGAAAAGAAACCTGGGATTATTCTTGTTCTCTTCTATTAATGCAGAGTAATAACTCGTTCTAGCTTCATCAAACAAATTTAAATATTAAACAAAGACAACACAAGTAAACACAAAATACAGTTTTTAAATGAAGGTGTTTATTATTAAGGGTAAAAAAAAAAAAATCCAAATCTACATGGCCCTGTGTGGTTTATCACATCTTTGGAAAGCTGAGTCCCATTTCTCTAGCCACACCTGTTCTCAATCAAGAAATCACTTAAATAGGACCTGCCTGACAAAGTGAAGTAGACTAAAAGATCCTTAAAAGCTCAACATCATGCTGCGTTCCAAAGAAATTCAGGAACAAATGAGAAACAAAGTAATTGAGATCTATCAGTCTTGAAAAGGTTTTAAAGCCATTTCTAAAGCTTTGGGACTCCAGCAAACCACAGTAAGAGCCATAATCCACAAATGGCAAAAACATGGAACAATGGTGTTGACAATGGAGAGTCTGGCTAGCCGCCAGCCAGACTTGCTGTCCTGTGACGTACTTGGGGCCCGGAACCTGCTTCCGGTCAGCAGTAGCCCGGGTGCATTCCGTGGCGCGGGCCAAGGCAGCCCAAGTAGATCTCCAGACACACCGGCAGTACCGGGCGTTGGCTCCTACGGATGGAACCAAAACCTCCCTCTCGGCCATAGGGAGAAGAGGAGGCATATACCCCAACGACACCTCAAAGGGGATCAGTCTGGTGGCGGAGGACACCACAGAGTTCATGGAATATTCCAACCAGGTCAGGTGTGCACTCCAGGATGAGAGATTATCGGCTGCTACGCACCGTAAGGCAGCCTCCAGGGACTGGTTGGCGCGCTCCCCCTGCCTATTGCTCTGGGGATGATTTCCGGATGAGAGGCTCACAGTAGTTCCCAGAGTCCGGCAAAAGGCCCTCCAGACCTGGGACGTGAATTGTGGACCCCGGTCAGACACACTGTCGATAGGGATGCCGTAGATCCGGATGATGTGATCAGAGAAGAGGACCGCCTTCTCCAAGGCCAACGTGAGTTTAAGGAGGGCCACCAGATGGATCGCCTTGGAGAAGCAATCCACGATGGTCAGAAAAAACGTTTTGCCATGGGAGGAGAGCAACCTGCTCACAAAATCCACGGCAATGTGGGACCATGGCCGACCAGGGATGGGAAGGGGATGGAGGAATCCCGATGGGGGGGGAGGAGTCAGTCTTACCCCAGACGCACGTCTGGCAGGCTCTAACATACTCCAGAACGTCCCACCGCAGCGTGGGCCACCAGAACACCCATTTGACAAAGTCGATGGTCCGAGGGATTCCAGGGTGGCAGGCAAAGCGACTGGTGTGACCCCATTGGATGACATCACTGCAGAGGGCGGCTGGGATGTACAGATGATTCCGGGGGCTCCCTACTGGTACAGGCTCCGGGGACTTGGCCTGGAGGACCCTCTGCTCAATATCCCCAGTAAGGGCTCCAATGACACATGCAGGTGGCACAATGGTTTTTGGGGGGATGGGGGGGGCTACGTCCCCAAAATCAAACTGGCACGAGAGTGCATCCGGTTTCCACTCATCACCCTTGCGAATGACCAAATGATACGCGTTCCTAAGGTCTAACTTGGTGAAAACCCGTGAGCACTGAAGGAGCTCGAACGCTGAATTGATCAATGGCAGAGGGTACTTGTCTTTGATGGTGATGGCGTTGAGCTCCCAGTAGTCGATGCACAGGCGGAGCGAGCCATCCTTCTTACCAACGAAGAAGAACCCGGCTCCGAGCAGAGCCGAAGATGGCCGGATAAGGCTGGCATTCAGCAACTCCTTGATGTACTGCTCCATCATCTCCCTGTCAGGGCCAGAAATGCTTTACAGCCGGCTGGACGGCAGCCTCGCCCCTGGGATGAGGTCTATAGCACAGCCATAAGAGCGGTGAGGCTGCAGCGACAACGCTCTTGACTTGCTAAAGACCTCGCCCAAATCATGATATGCCCGAGGGACGAGGCTGAGGTCCGGCGGCTCAGCCCGAGAGGGAGGAACAGACAGCGATGAGGAGCATTCAGCTGAACGCATACAGTGGGCCATACAAAACAGGCTCCAGGAAGAGATGGTACTTTTGGCCCAGTTGATCGTTGGGTTTTGCTTCTGGAGCCACGGATAACATAGAATCACCGGAAACAATGAAACGGGGAGAACCAGGAACGATAGTTCCTCCCAGTGGTTCCCGGAAAGAAGGATGGATATGGGCACCGTGCTCAGGGCGACCACCATGACCTCACCGCCAGATATAACGGTGATTCTCTGATTATAGGGCAATTTACTTGTGGGAATGCCCACCTGCTTGACGAAAGCAGCAGACACGAAATTACCCTCTGACCCCGAATCAATCAGCGCCATAACCCTCCTCTCGACCCCCGGCAAATGAACAAGGGCCGAAATTGAAAAATTACTGGGGGGGGGGGTAGATTTTGTCCCGCCCGCCAGACCCCCCATGGTTTCTGAGAGGCTGCGTCTTTTTGCCGCTGGCGGCATTCCTTCGGACTGTGGTTAGACAAACCACAGTACATGCATGCACCAGCCCTCCGCCTTCGCCAGCGCTCATCATCGGTTAGGCTCCGAGAGAGCGCCATCGGTTCAGGTGAGGAGCCGGCGCCGCCAGTGCCAGTAACCACAGCGGATGCGCATGGGCAAGGGGTGGGGCCGCGCTCCTTCACGTGCTCACGGTACCAATTGTCCAGCCCTACCACCTGACCTTTGAGGCCATCGAGCGTCTCTGGGACAGGATGAACCGCCAGATCATAACGGAGTTGGTCGTTCAATCCATGGAGGAATGCGCTGCGTAACGCAGTATCGTTCCACCCCGACTCGGACGCCACAACCCAGAACTCTACCGAGTACTCGGCCGCCGACTGGGTACCCTGGTGGAGAGTCAGTAGGCAGCTCCTTACGTTGCCCTGATGCTCGGTCCGGCCAAACGCACAATTGAAAGCGGCCACAAATTGGTCAAATGAATAACAGCGCCCTTCAGAGTTATCTAGAGTGGACTGAGCCCACTCCAGGGCTTGATCCCTGAGCAACAGGGTGAAAAACTTGATCCTAGCGACATCCCCCGGATACTCCTCCCCGACCTGCTCTAGGTATATTTGCACTTGAAGAAGGCTTGCACTTCCCTACCTCCCCCGTGTACGGGGAAGGCATGGGAATGCAGGTGGTACGGCGCACCGTAGTGCACGGAGCAGGCTGACGGGGTGCACCCATGGGATGTGCTGCAGACCACAACGTCGTCATGTTGGAGACCTGTTGCGTCAGCGCAGTGAGCTGCCGCTCGGTCGCCACTAAGCGATCCATAGCGGACTGCTCCTGCGGTGAGGCACCAGCTGAGCTACCATCCTGGCTGGCTCGTTCTGTCATGATGTATTAAATTTTGACAGCTCACGTGCACAATGCCAAACACAGGAAGGAGCCACACAGAAGAGCACGTTTGACAATTTTATTAATAGCAAAATCCAAAGCGCACAGCTACAGAAACAGTCACTCACCAGAGGAAAGGACCTGTGGAAAGAAGACGAGAGCCGTGAGCTGGGGAGTGGAGTAAGGGGAAATGGGGGAGCCAAACTGCCACTTACTTGGTAAATCCAGAGAGGACCGGCAGGACCCAGCAGGGAATAGATGAACCAATAGGGTAAGGAGGGGTAGTGGAGCTGATGGTGCCTGACCAGGTGGATGAGGTCGCTGAAGGACAGTGTGGTGGGGCAGGAGAGCGCGTGCAGTCCCGGTGACACACCTACACGGTGGCAGCAACCTGAGGAAGAGAAGAGAATAAATGTTAACGACGTGTTAACGTTTAAACTTGTAAATAGCTTGCCTGAACATGGGCAGTATACCCAGACGAGCCAGCGTAGACTGCGGGGAGGAGGCCTCCTTAAATACGCTGGCTGATGAGTGGGCGCAGGTGTGTCTTCTGCCTCAGGTGCTGTGATGAGTGGGAGAAGGTGAGACCGGAGGGGAGGGGCGCACTCCCGGCGCCCCTGACAGTTTGCTTCTCTTACCTATTATTTTATTGATTTTATTGGTTGTGGTTTCTACTCGTGCTGAGTTTTATATTGTCTTGTTGATTTTATATTGTTTTTGTGCTAGTGTCCTGCTCCTTGCTTTTATGTTTTTATGTGTGTCCTTGTCGTACAGCCCTTTGTGTAGCGAGTGTTGCTTTTGAAAGTGTTTCATAAAGTTGATTGATTGATTGGTTGATTTGCTATGGGAGAAAGAGCAAGCTCCTTTTCAGCAGGTGCTGGTTGTTGTTCAGTGATGTTATTGAGCCCTGGCATTCTGCAGTTTGCACATGCAGTAACACTTTTGAGAATTTTCAAGAGAAACTTCTGCATAGTTTTTGTCATTTTGGATATGCTGAGAGCTTTAATACAGACGTGGACAAAATTGTTGGTACCCCTGTGTTAACCCCTTGCACTCCGGTCAATTTCCCTAAAAACGCCAAAAAATAACGTGCCCAAAGTAAATCAAAAGCTGTTCTTCAACCCTTTGCAGCATCATTCAACACTTTGAATTTTTTGGCAAAATAGTCATAATCTCTCTAAGTACTCCGGCCACTGAGCTACAGTCATCTAAACATACTGAACTTGAAGAAAATAAATTTGGCCTGGGTGTTTTGTTGGATACAAATGCTTGCAAATAACACACAGCTTCAGATCCGGGCT
Source organism: Pholidichthys leucotaenia (assembly GCA_020510985.1). Classification (NCBI taxonomy): domain Eukaryota; kingdom Metazoa; phylum Chordata; class Actinopteri; order Cichliformes; family Pholidichthyidae; genus Pholidichthys; species Pholidichthys leucotaenia. The sequence continues at coordinate 323,927,608 of CM035840.1, read as the reverse complement.
GGAAAATGCAACAGAAATGTAGAACAAAGTGTTATCCAGCTGAGGTCAAAATTTTGTAACAATACCACAAAAATGAATATATTACACAGCTTTTTCCTCAGGTAGTTCCCAGGCGTTTTTGAACTGTGCCAAATTGTGCCAAATGACACAGTTTGGAAAAACGTCTATAACTTTTGAATGATTCAATATAGAAGCTTCATCTTGGGCTCTAATGAAAGGTGACACTCAGGGCTGTGTGTGTGTGTGTGGGACACAGACATTTGCAGCTAGAATAGTCATTTACCACATTAGCAATGTATAGAGTGTATTTCTGATTAGTTTAAAGTTATCTTCATTGAAAAAAAGTGGTTTTCTTTCAAAAATAAGGAAATTTCCAATTTCTAAATTTCTTTTGAACAGTAGTGTGTGTATGTATATACTATATACTGTATATATATATATATATATATATATATATATATATATATATATATATATATATATATATATATGTATATATATATATATATATATATATATATATATATATATATATATATATATACAGTATATATATATATATATATATATATATGCACACTACCGTTCAAAAGTTTGGGGTCACTTAGAAATGTCCTTATTTTTCAAAGAAAAGCACTTTTTTTCAATTTAAACTAATCAGAAATACACTCTATACATTGCTAATGTGGTAAATGACTATTCTAGCTGCAAATGTCTGGTTTTTGGTGCAATATCTACATAGGTGTATAGAGGCCCATTTCCAGCAACTATCACTCCAGTGTTCTAATGGTACAATGTGTTTGCTCATGTGTTTGCTCAAAAGTGGTAATAAATAAAAATTCTATGAAAATTAACCAATGAAAATCAGACAATTCTTTTGAATTGTGGTTCAACAGAATTACTTCAAAAAACAAACTCATGAAACAGGTCTGGACAAAAATGATGGTACCCCTAGAAAAGATTGAAAATAATGTGACCATAGGGACATGTTCAACCAAGATATATCCTCTAATTAACATCACAGGTGTCTACAAACTTGTAATCAGTCAGTCAGCCTATTTAAAGGGTAACAAGTAATCACTGTGCTATTTGGTGACATGGTGTGTACAACACTAAACATGGACCAGAGGAAGCAAAGGAGAGAGTTGTCTCAGGAGATTAGAAAGAAAATTATAGGCAAGCATGTTAAAGGTAAAGGCTATAAGACCATCTCCAAGCAGTTTGATGTTCCTGTGACTACAGTTGCACACATTATTCAGAAATTTAAGATCCACGGGACTGTAGCCAACCTCCCTGGACGCGGCCGCAGGAGGAAACTTGATGAAAAATGGAAGAGACAGATAATACGAATGGTAACAAAAGAGCCCAGAACAACCTCTAAACACATTCATGGTGAACTCCAAGGTCAAGGTACATCAGTGCCAGATCGCACCATCCGTCATTGTTTGAGCCAAAGTGGACTTCATAGGAGACGACCAAGGATGACACCACTGTTGAAAACAAATCATAAAAAAGCCAGACTGCAATTTGCCAAACTGCATGTTGACAAGCCACAAAGCTTCTGGGAGAATGTCCTATGGACAGACGAGACAAAACTGGAACTTTTTGGCAAGGCACATCAGCTCTATGTTCACAGACTCAAAAATGAAGCATACCAAGAAAACAACACTATCCCTACTGTGAAACACAGAGGAAGTTCTGTTATGTTCTGGGGTTGCTTTGCTGCATCTGGCACAGGATGTCTTGAATCTGTGCAGGGTACAATGAAATCTCAAGACTATCAAGGTATTCTAGAGAGAAATGTGTTGCCCAGTGTCAGACAGCTTGGTCTCAGTCGCAGGTCATGGGTCTTGCAACAGGATAATGACCCAAAACATACAGTTAAACACTCAAGAATGGCTATGAGCGAAACAATGGACTATTCTAAAGTGGCCTTCTATGAGCCCTGATCTAAATCCTATTGAACATCTGTGGAAGGAGCTGAAACATGCCATCTGGAGAAGGCACCCTTCAAACCTGAGACAACTGGAGCAGTTTGCTCATGATTTGTGGGCCAAAATACCTGCTGAGAGGTGCAGAAGTCTCATTGACAGTTACAGAAATCGTTTGATTGCAGTGATTGCCTCAAAAGGTAGTGCAACAAAATATTAAGTTAAGGGTACCATCATTTTTGTCCAGCCCTGTTTTATGAGTTTGTTTTTTTAAAATAATTCTGTTGAACCACAATTCAGAAGCATTGTCTGATTTTCATTGGTTAATTTTCATAGATTTTTTTTTAATTTATTACCACTTTTGTCAGATTCAAGTTATTTCTGTGACCATTGTGGGTTTTTCTTTCATTAACCTGTTGCACTCCTGTGTACCGCGGACGGACACGTCTCTGCGTCCTAGAGCGCACTGAAAAAAAAAAGCTGCATTTCCGTTCTTCCACTACAGACACAGCCGCGAACAGATTAGATCATCTGATTGACCTGTCATTCAACTAATAAGAGCCTTGAATTGGGTTTCTGAAACCTTGAAGAACCAATGACTGAAAACCTAGCAAGAAGGACCCGCCTACCAACGCTGTGAATGCAGCGAGCCAATTGAAGCACAGAAGTTTGCAAGCTGTTTTGTGTAAGGCTGGGTGAAGACAGACTGCTGCAGCAGATGAAAAAAGGACCCGCAGGAAGAACCTGCCACAGACCCAGCAGCACGGAGACCACCCACAAGTGCGACCTGTGTGGCAGGGACTGCCATTCGCGCATCGGCCTGTTCAGCCACAGGCGGTGCTTTTTTTTTTTTATTCCAGCAGAATAGACGTTTAGGATTCTCTTCCATGGTCATCATAGACCGACGGAGGCCGACAATGAAGGTTGTAAATCATTCGCCAAAACCGCAATCATGGAAGCGCAAAACCACAATAATGGAATTATGTTTTGACCAGGTCGCGAGACCAGAACCACGAGTCCGTAACAAGGGACCAGCGTTGCGTTCGTCTGACAATGAGGAAGAGAAGTTCGCCAGGACACTGCTGCTGTGAAGAGGTAAGTGTTATAAGCTAAATTATTCTTTATCCCTGAAAATTGTAATCAAAAATGACTTTTGACCGATCGGTAAATTACAACTGTGCGGCGCACGAAGTCCGAAGTCTGTGTGCCGTGGTACACGGTTTGTGCGCCGCGTCCGGACCATGAACGCCCCCCCCCCACACTACTCTTCTGTAGCGAGGGGGGGGGGGAGCTGCGGTGACTGCGCCGCGGTCGCCACATGACTTTTCCGTCATGTAGCGATGGCCGATGTCCGTCCTCTGTAGCGGGGGGGGGGGGGTTGTCCCCCCCCCCCATATACACCTATGCAATATCTACATAGGTGTATAGAGGCCCATTTCCAGCAACTATCCCTCCAGTGTTCTCATGGTACAATGTGTTTGCTCATTGCGTCAGAAGGCTAATGGATAATTAGAAAACCCTTGTGCAATCATGTTAGGTCTGCAATGCTGTAATTGCTGCAAATGGAGGATTCTTTGACGAAAGCAAAGTTTGAAGGAAAAAATTATTATTTCAAATACAAATCATTATTTCTAACCTTGTCAATGTCTTGACTATATTTTCTATTCATTTTAAAAGTCATGGTGGTAAATAAGTGTGACTTTTCATGGAAAAGACTAAATAATTGTCTGGGTGACCCCAAACTTTTGAACGGTAGTGTATATATATATATACAGTATATACAGTATATATATATATATATACTGTATATATATATACACTACCGTTCAAAAGTTTGGAGTCACTTAGAAATTTCCTTATTTTTGAAAGAAAAGCACTTTTTTTCAATGAAGATAACTTTAAACTAATCAGAAATTCACTCTATACATTGCTAATGTGGTAAATGACTATTCTAGCTGCAAATGTCTGGTTTTTGGTGCAATATCTACATAGGTGTATAGAGGCCCATTTCCAGCAACTATCACTCCAGTGTTCTAATGGTACAATGTGTTTGCTCATTGTGTCAGAAGGCTAATGGATAATTAGAAAACCCTTGTGCAATCATGTTAGGTCTGCAATGCTGTAATTGCTGCAAATGGAGGATTCTTTGACGAAAGCAAAGTTTGAAGGAAAAAATTATTATTTCAAATACAAATCATTATTTCTAACCTTGTCAATGTCTTGACTATATTTTCTATTCATTTTAAAAGTCATGGTGGTAAATAAGTGTGACTTTTCATGGAAAAGACTAAATAATTGTCTGGGTGACCCCAAACTTTTGAACGGTAGTGTATATATATATATATATATATATATATATATATATATATATACAGTATATATACTGTATATATATATACACTACCGTTCAAAAGTTTGGAGTCACTTAGAAATTTCCTTATTTTTGAAAGAAAAGCACTTTTTTTCAATGAAGATAACTTTAAACTAATCAGAAATTCACTCTATACATTGCTAATGTGGTAAATGACTATTCTAGCTGCAAATGTCTGGTTTTTGGTGCAATATCTACATAGGTGTATAGAGGCCCATTTCCAGCAACTATCACTCCAGTGTTCTAATGGTACAATGTGTTTGCTCATTGCGTCAGAAGGTTAATGGATGATTAGAAAACCCTTGTGCAATCATGTTAGGTCTGCAATGCTGTAATTGCTGCAAATGGAGGATTCTTTGACGAAGGCAAAGTTTGAAGGAAAAAATTATTATTTCAAATACAAATCATTATTTCTAACCTCGTCAATGTCTTGACTATATTTTCTATTCATTTTACAACACATGGTGGTAAATAAGTGTGACTTTTCATGGAAAACACAAAATAATTGTCTGGGTGACCCCAAACTTTTGAACGGTAGTGTATATATATATATATACATGTATATTGTGGGCACATATGTTGGTTACATATGCTCCACAAATATATTGCTGTGTGTTTATTGTGTGCTGCATGTCTCAGGGAACAAAAGGACTGAGCCTCCTAGAGGTAACGGGAGAGTGCGAGATTCGGCCTTTGTTTCTAGGAGATGACCTGGAGAGATTTCCTGACCACCGGAGACAAAAGGATGAATGGTGTGAAGATCAGAGGAGTTACATTGTGACTGGGATTAAGTACCATGTGACTGTATGTTTGATTAAACACCATGTGACTGGAGTTTTGATGTCCGGGGTATAAAGGGCAGATGTGAGATGATTCATCCTCTTTTCTGCTTTTGAAATTGTTGGAGTATGTGATTGTGAATAAAGCTGAACCTGAGGAATAAACTCAGTCTCATCCTTCAACACATTCTCCACACTGGTGACCTTACGACGAAGCATGAGCAGAGATAATTCTCCCGAGCGGGGCTCGGCAGAAGCCAGCCTGACGAATGCCGCCACATTACAGCTGCCGGACTTCTGGCAGCATAGTCCGCGCTCCTGGTTTAGTGCGGTCGAGGCGCAGTTCAACCTCCGGAGAATCTCGAGAGATGACACAAAGTTCTACCATGTGGTGGCGAAACTGGACAGCCACACAGTCCAAAGGGTGGAGAATCTGGTTAATCACCCGCCGGACAGCGACAAGTACAGCGCATTGAAGGCTGCGCTTATCAGCCACTTCACCCCCTCGGTGCAACAGCGAGCAGAGGGGCTCCTAACGTTGACGGAGTTTGAGAATGACAGACCCGTAGACCTGATGGTGAAAATGCTGAGGCTGAGAGACTCCGAAGATGACAACTTTATCTTCGCCCACCTTTTCCTCAGGACCCTGCCGCCAGCGGTGAGAGTGATCCTGGCAGGCTCACCTCTGTTGGCCCAGCGAGACTACCACGAGCTGAGCCAGGAGGCGCAACGACTCGTCGACGCCCACAAACGGAGCGCGGCTTCGGCCGCGGCAGCAGAGCTAGGCGCAACTTCCGGAGAAGGCATGGGTCCAGAGGCTGCAGCACCAAACTCACCGACGACGGCGGCAGCAAGAGCCAGACGACATGGAGCGGACAACGTCCTTTGCTTCTACCATCGCCGCTTTGCAGAGAGGGCGCGCAAGTGCATCCCACCGTGCCATTTCAAGCGCTCAGGAAATGCCAAGACCGGGGGCCGGTAGCAGCTGCGGCCCTCGGGGAGGAGAACAAGCTGCTATACCTGACGGATGCACGCTCGGGGAGGCATTTCCTCGTGGACACAGGCTCCCAGCTGAGTTTCATCACGCCTTCCTATGCGGACCGGCTGACGCCGTCCAAGGGTCCCCGGGTGTCAGCAGAGAACGGCTCAACGATTAAGACCTTCAGTGAGAGGACTCTGCTTCTGTCTTTGCAGGGCCATGCATTTGAGTGGACTTTTGTTGTAGTGGCAGTCAATTTCAACATGTTAGGGGCTGATTTTTTGTGCTCACATGGTTTATTGGTTGATCTTGCTAAAAGACGTCTGGTTAATGCACTCTCCTTTCACTCTATTCCCTGCACAGCTCGAGTGGCGCCGCCAACTGCACAAGCCAACGTCACAGCTGCAGGTGGTAAGTTCCACGCACTACTCACTCAGTTCCCAGCACTCACAGTCCCAACGTTTTCGGCGACAGTGGCTAAACATGGGGTAGAGCATTTTATCACTACCACCGGCCCGCCCGTTTTTGCAAAAGCTCAGCGCTTGGACTCAGCTAAACTGGGCATAGCGCACGAGGAGTTCGCCAACCTGGAAAAACTGGGCATCATCAGACGTTCAAAAAGCCCCTGGGCTTCACCACTGCACATGGTCCCAAAGGCTGATGGCTCGTGGTGACCTTGCAGTGATTTCCGCAGGTTGGATAACGCCACAGCACACAACCGCTACCCGATTCCGCATATCCAAGATTTTTCGGTTCATTTGGCGGGGGCGTGCATTTTTTCTAAAATAGACTTAGTACGCGGTTACCATCAGGTTCCAGTGCATGCTCAGGATATACCCAAAACAGCGGTGATAACCCCTTTCGGGCTTTTTGAGTTTTTGCGCATGCCGTTTGGGCTCAAGGGAGCGGCGCAAACATTCCAACGCATGATGGACGCGGTCCTACGCGACCTCCCTTTCGTGTTCGTCTATTTGGATGACATTTTGGTAGCCAGCACGTCCGAAGACGAACACGAAAGCCACCTCACAACAGTTTTCCAGAGGTTGGCAGAGCACGGGTTAATAATTAACCCAGCGAAGTGTCAGTTCGGGGTGGCGCAGATCGATTTTTTGGGGCATCGCGTTTCGCCAGAAGGAGCGGTCCCTCTGCCCGATAAAGTGCGCGCAATAACAAATTTTCCCCAACCACAAATGGTCAAAGCGTTACAGGAGTTTTTGGGAATGGTTAATTTTTATAATCGTTTCCTCCCCCGCGCCGCGCAGCTCATGCAACCATTGTACGCTGCAATAAAAAAACAAAAACCCACGAATAAAATCGAATGGTCTCCTGAGCGGGAGCGCGCATTCTCTCAAGTCAAATCAGCCCTTGCAAGCGCTGCTTTGTTGGCACACCCAGTCCCGACGGCCCGCATGGAGCTCACCACTGATGCGTCAGATGTAGCCATAGGGGCGGTTGTTGAACAGTACGTGGCTGGGGCCTGGCAGCCGCTCGCGTTTTTCAGTAAAACCTTGCGCGATAGCGAGCGAAAATACAGCGCGTTCGACAGGGAGTTGTTGGCTCTACACTTGGCCATCCGCCACTTCCAGTTCTGGCTGGAAGGGCGCCGTTTCACCGCGTTCGTGGACCACAAACCGCTGACTTTCACAATGGCCAAGATTTCGGAACCTTGGTCGGGCCGGCAGCAGAGACAGCTGGCCGCGATATCGGAGTTTACCACCGATATCCAGCATGTGGCAGGTAAATATAATGTAGTGGCAGACTGCCTCTCACGTGCTGTGGTGGCTCCCATGGCCGCAGACCAGGGTAGCGACGCGGAAGCGCGCGCAGCCCCGTTCCGCGTAGGGATAGATTATACAGCCATGGCCGCGGAGCAGGTTAGCGATGCGGACGTGCGCGCGCTCCAGTCTGGACCAACAGGGTTAAGGCTGGAGGACAGGGTGCTGCAAGATGGTATGCCCCCCCTAATCTGCGACATCTCCACTGGATGGCCGCGTCCGGTGGTACCAGCCGCGTGGCGCCGCCATGTTTTTGACTCGATTCATTCTCTGGCGCACCCGGGGGTGCACGCGTCGGTCAAAATGGTAGGAGAGAAATTTGTATGGCCGGGCTTGTGCAAACAGATCAAGGAATGGGCGACAGCCTGCGTAGCTTGTCAGCGAGCCAAAATACACAAGCACACTAGAGCTCCCTTGGAGCCTTTTCACATCCCGGCTAAGCGCTTTGATCATGTGCATGTCGACCTCGTAGGCCCCCTTCCGCCGTCACAGGGGTGCACACACCTTTTGACAATGGTGGACCGCACCACGCGTTGGCCGGAAGCGGTCCCACTGGCATCAACCACAGCCAAAGAGGTGGCGCGCGCGTTTTTAACAGCTTGGGTAGCACGCTTTGGAGTTCCGTCGGACATGACGTCCGACAGAGGTCCTCAATTTGTGTCCGAGCTCTGGTCAGCGATGGGCCGCAGCCTGGGGGTAGCAATCCACCGCACTACCGCGTACAACCCCCAGGCTAATGGTTTATGCGAACGTTTCCATAGGTCATTGAAAGCAGCCCTCAGAGCGTCGCTTACGGATACAAATTGGGTAGACAGGCTACCATGGGTTTTATTGGGGTTGCGTTCTGCACCTAAGGAGGATTTACAAGCCTCCCCAGCTGAGTTAGTGTTTGCACAGCCACTCCGGCTTCCTGGGGAATTTCTCCCGGATAATCCTGTGCCAAATTGCCCCCCCGCTCCGCGGTTGCAGAGCGACACGGGATTAAACACGCTTCCTGGCCCAGTTCATCACAGCTTCCCACGCATTTTTGTGCCGAAAGCTTTAAAAAATGCTGAGTTTGTTTTTGTCAGACATGATGCCCATCGGCCAAACTTGCGGCCGCCTTACGACGGACCGTTCAGGGTGCTGGAAACAGGAGAGAAGCATTTTTTACTAGATTTGGGAGACAGAAAGGAGGTAATTGGTATAAACAGACTCAAACCCGCTTTTGTTTTGGCGGATGAAGCTGTGCAGTTGGCGAGGGCTCCCCGTCGCGGCAGACCCCCTAGAGGGCATTCTCCAGAACACCCACAGAGATTGACTAACAGCTCTAATCCACAGGCAACAGTCCCACAGCAGGAGGACACTGCAGAGGCGGTAAAGCCGGCTTACAGCAAATACGGCAGAAGACTTAGGCCTAGACAACGAGTGGATTGATATGTAGTAATGTTATTATGTCATGCATCTCTAGTTATGATTGTTCCATCTTAGACATTTGGGGGGGGGTCATGTGGGCACATATGTTGGTTACATATGCTCCACAAATATATTGCTGTGTGTTTATTGTGTGCTGCACGTCTCAGGGAACAAAAGGACTGAGCCTCCTAGAGGTAACGGGAGAGTGCGAGATTCGGCCTTTGTTTCTAGGAGATGACCTGGAGAGATTTCCTGACCACCGGAGACAAAAGGATGAATGGTGTGAAGATCAGAGGAGTTACATTGTGACTGGGATTAAGTACCATGTGACTGTATGTTTGATTAAACACCATGTGACTGGAGTTTTGATGTCCGGGGTATAAAGGGCAGATGTGAGATGATTCATCCTCTTTTCTGCTTTTGAAATTGTTGGAGTATGTGATTGTGAATAAAGTTGAACCTGAGGAATAAACTCAGTCTCATCCTTCAACACATTCTCCACAATACATATATATATATATACACACACACACACACACACACACACACACAGTGGTGTGAAAAAGTGTTTGCCTCCTTCCTGATTTCTCCTTTTTTTGTATGTTTGTCACTTAAATGTTTCAGATCATCAAACATATTTAAATATGAGACAAAGATAACACAAGTAAACACAAAATGCAGTTTTTAAATGAAGGTGTTTATTATTAAGGGGAAAAAATCTGGTTGGGCCACACTTAGCAGCAGCAACTGCAATCAAGCATTTGCAATAACTGGCAGTGTGTCTTTTACAGTGCTGTGGAGGAATTTTGGCCCATTCATCTTTGCAGAATTGTTGTAATTCAGCCACATTGGAGGGCTTTCAAGCATGAACCACCTTTTTAAGGTCATGCCACAGCATCTCAATCGGATTCAGGTCAGGACTTTGACTAGGCCACTCCAAAGTCTTCATTTTGTTTTTCTTAAGCCATTCAGAGGTGGACTTAATGGTATGTTTTGGATCATTATCCTGCTGCAGAACCCAAGTACGCTTCAGCTTGAGGTCATGAACAGATGGCCGGACATTCTCCTTCAGGATTTTTTGGTAGACAGCAGAATTCATGGTTCCATTTACCACAGCAAGTCTTCCAGGTCCTGAAGCAGGACGGCGGCTGCCCCGGCCTTGAATGCGCTCTGCAGAGCGTGCCCAAATGCCAAGTCACGTTTCGTTACCTTGTATTCATACATGTGTAATGACAATAAAGTTGAATCTCATCTCAATCTCATCTCAAGCAGCAAAACAGTCCCAGACAATCACACTACCACCACCATATTTTACTGTTGGTATGATGTTCCTTTTCTGAAATACTGTGTTACTTTTACGCGTGTGTAAAAGTGTGTGTGTGGGACACACACACCTTCCAAAAAGTTCAACTTTTGTCTTGTCAGTCTACAGAGTATTTCCCCAAAAGTCTTGGGGATCATCAAGATGTTTTCTGGCAATACTGAGACTGTGGAGAGAGGAATAATCAGGCCAAGCATTCAAAGCAGACAAACTTTATTCACTCTCTCACATCTCTCAGAATCAGAGATTCTGAGATGGGCAGCCGCTTAATCCCCATGCTGGGAATTAAGCGGCTGCCCATTCTGGCAGAGGAATTTACTGCCTCCCCCTTCCTTTCAGTCTGAGATGAATACCACAGCATGGGTCCCCCATACCCCCCCCCCCCAGAGTCTCAGACCGAGCGTTAACTCTCACGTCCTCTCGACTTCAGCCTCCTCCCATATCTGCTGTAACGAGGGGTCTTCGGCTCCGCTGCGCTGCCGTGCCGGTGGGGGGTTCCTGGGGGTGTGTCCGTCTGTGGGTGGACAATGGTGGTGGTGGGGGGGGGGACATTCAGTGAGTGAGCGCGCACACGTCCACATCGCCAATCTGCTCTGCGGCCATGGCCATGTAATCTATCCCTAAGTAGACTGGCGCCACTACTGCGCGAGAGGCAGTCCGCCACCACATTAAGTTTACTGGCCACATGCTGAATATCGGTCGTAAACTCCAAGATCGCGGCCAGCTGTCTCTGCTGCCAGCCCGACCATGGTTCCGAAACCTTGGCCATCGCATACGTTAGCGGCTTGTGGTCCACGAATGCAGTGAAGTTGCGCCCTTCCAGCCAGAACTGGAAGTGGCGTATGGCCAGGTGGAGAGCCAGTAACTCCCTGTCGAACGCACTGTATTTACGCTCACTGTCGCGCAAAGACCTACTAAAAATGGCGAGCGGCTGCCAAAAACCGGCGACGTGCTGCTCCACAATGGCCCCTATGGCTACGTCCGAGGTGTCGGTAGTGAGCGCTATCCGAGCTGCCGGGTCCGGGTGCACCAATAGTGCGGCGTTTGCCAGGGCTATTTTAACCTCAGAGAATGCCTGCTCCCGCTCAGGAGTCCAGTTGACTCTATCCATCGGTTTCTGTTTCTTGAGTGCGGCGTACAATGGCTGCATGAGTTGGGCTGCGCGGGGGAGGAAACAGTTATAAAAGTTTACCATCTCCAAAAACTTGTGCAGCGCCCTGACCGTGTCAGGCCGGGGAAAATTCGCCACTCCGTGCACCTTGTCTGGCAAGGGTATTGCTCCCTCCGGTGAGATGCGGTGTCCCAAAAAATCAATCCCCGTCACGCTGAACTGGCATTTTGCCGGGTTGATTATTAACCCATGCTACTCTAACCTCCGGAAAACCGTCCTGAGGTGGGTTACGTGTTCATCCTCAGACGCGCTGGCCAACAGGATGTCATCCAGGTAGATGAACACAAACGGCAGATCGCGCAACACCGCATCCATCATGCGTTGGAATGTCTGTGCCGCGCCTTTTAATCTGAAAGGCATGCGTAAAAACTCAAACAGACCAAACGGGGTTATTACTGCCATTTTAGGTATGTCCTCCGCGTGCACCAGGACCTGGTGGTAACCATGGACCAGGTCTATCTTAGAAAAAATGCGTGTCCCGGCGAGGTGAATGGAAAAATCCTGAATATGGGGGATCGGGTAGTGGTCGTGCGCTGTGGCGTTGTTTAATCTGCCGAAGTCTCTCAAGGTCGCCACGATCCCTCGGCCTTAGGAACCATATGTAGTGGGGATGCCCATGGGCTGTTTGAGCGCCTGATGATGCCCAGTCTTTCCAAGTTGGCAAACTCCTTGCACGCTATGGCCAGTTTAGCTGCGTCCAGGCGTCGAGGTGGCCCGGTGGTGGTAATAAAATGCTCCATCCCCACCCCGTGTTTAGTGATGGCCGCCGAAAATGTCTGGACCGTGAGTGCTGGGAACTGGGTGAGCAGTGTGTGGAACTTACCACCTGGAGCTGTGACGTTGGCTAGCGTTGTTGGCCCGGCCCCTCGAGCTGTACAGGGGAGGGAATCAAAAGACATTGCATTAATCAAGCGTCTGTTAGCAATATCGATTAGTAGTCCGTGTGCACACAAAAAAACAGCGCCTAAGATTGGGAAACTGCTTGCCGCTATGACGAATGTCCACTGGTACGTACGGCCGTCTCGGGATACAGTCAGTGTCCTTTCACCAAAAATCTTAATGTCGGAGCCGTTTGCGGCCGTCAGCTCGGGGCTGCTAGCACCCGCTAGCCGGTCGGCATAGGACGGCAGGATGAGGCTCTTTTGGGAGCCGGAGTCCACGAGGAACTGTCTCCCCGAGCGCGAGTCTGTCACACAGAGCAGCTTGCTTTCTTCACCGGCGGTCGCAGCTGCTACCAACTGCCGGCCCTGGCGTTTCCCGAACGCTTGAATTGGCACGGTGGCACGCATCGGCATGCATCCTCTCCAAAACGGCGGTGGTAGGAGCAGAGCGTGTCTTTCTGGCCCTTCCTGGCCCCCGCTGCTGCTACCATCGCTGGCTCCTCGCTTACGCTGGCCGTCTCACTGGGTTCCGACGCCGCTGCGTTCACTGTGAGGGCTCAGGTGGTGAGGATGATCCGATCTGTCTCCTGGGCTAGCGCACTGCAGTCATGCGTGGCCAGCAACGGCGAGTTGGCAAGGACCGCTCTGGTCACCGTTGGGAGGTTCCGGAGGAAAAGGTGGGCAAACAGGTGGGCAAACAGAAAATGCCCGTCGTCTGTGCCCATCAACGCCAACATCTCTATCAGTTCGACCGCTGACCCATCTCCTAACTCGGAGCGCGCCAGGAGCCTCTCTGCTCTCTCGCAGTCTGAGAGCGTGTAGCGTTGGGTCAGCGCGGCTTTGAGAGCCCTGTATTTGTCGCAGGCTGGGGGCTGTTGGAGCAGGCTCGCTACTTGCTGAGTCGTGCGAGTGTCCAGCGCTGCAACCACATAGTAATATCTGGTGTCCATCCATCCATCCATCCATCTTCTTCCGCTTAATCCTTTTCGGGTCGCGGGGAGGACTGGAGCCTATCCCAGCATCTTTGGGCGAGAGGCAGGGTACACCCAGGACAGATCGCCTGTCCATCACAGGGCCAACACAGAGAGACAGACAACCATTCACTCTCACAGTCATACCTAAGGACAATTTAGAATCCACAGTTTTGATGCCAATCATCTGCCGTATTCCCCGGAGCGTGAACTGGGCCTCAGTGTGGAGGAACCAAGACTTTGGGTCGTGCAGCCAAAAGTCTGGTAGTCTGACCGAAATGGCAAACGCATTGCTGGGGCTTCCTGTCCGGGTCATCTCCGGGGTGTTTGCGTCATGTTCCATTATTCGTCAAGGGTCACCAGTGTGGAGAGAGGAATAATCAGGCCAAGCATTCAAAGCAGACGAACTTTATTCACTCTCTCACATCTCTCAGAATCAGAAAACATTGACCTCATGTTGCAGGGCCTCTCCTTTATATTACAACACTCACACCCCCTGCTGCCTGAGGTCTTGCATCACAATACATTCTCGTATCACAATTCCTCACAATTCCTATTGTCCCCCAGCCGCATAATCCCCATGTTCTTCCGGCAGAGGAATTTACTGCCTCCCCCTTCCTTTCAGTATGAGATGAATACCACAGCATGGGTCCCCCCATGAGACGAGCCTTTATGTTGTTTTTGCTCAGCAGTGGTTTTCGTCTTGGAACTCTACCATGCAGGCCATTTTTGCCCAATCGCTTTCTTATGGTGGAGTCATGAACACTGACCTTAACTGAGGTAAGTGAGACCTGCAGTTCTTTGAATGTTGTTGTGGGGTCTTTTGTGAACTCTTGGATGAGTCGTTGCTTCGCTCTTGGAGTAATTTTGCTCAGCCAGCCACTCCTGGGAAGGTTCACCACTGTTCCATGTTTTCGCCATTTGTGGATAATGGCTCTCATTTTGGTTTGCTGGAGTCCCAAAGCTTTAGAAATGGCTTTAAAACCTTTTCCAGACTGATAGATCTCAATTACTTTGTTTCTCATTTGTTCCTGAATTTCTTTGGATCACAGCCTGATGTCTAGCTTTTGAAGATCTTTTGGTCTACTTCACTTTGTCAGGCAGGTCTTATTTAAGTGATTTCTTGACTGAGAACAGGTGTGACAGTAATCAGGCCTGGGTGTAGCTAGAGAAATTGAATTCAGCTTTCCAAAGATGTGATAAACCACAGTTTATTTATGTTTTTTTTTGGGGGGGGGGTCACTTTTTCCACACATGGCCATGTAGGTTTGGATTTTTTTTTTACCCTTAATAATAAATACCTTCATTTAAAAACTGCATTTTGTGTCTACTTGGGTTATCTTTGTCTAATATTTAAATTTGTTTGAGGATCTGAAATATTTAAGTGTGACATGCAAAAAAATGAGAAATCAGGAAGGGGGTAAACATTTTTTCACACCACTCTGTGTGTGTGTGTGTGTGTGTGGGTGGGTGGGTGGGTGTGTGTGTGTGTGTGGAGAGAGAGACAAAGAGCATGTATGCATAGCGTTGGTGCTTTAAATACCTTTTATTCAGTTCTGTAACATGATATGGTAAGGTCTTTTTTCCAAGTTGTCCCTCCTTAATTTAGGCCTATGGATATAACCGATTTTACCGATACCCCTGTAGGTTGTGCAGCTTTAGCAGTTGCTTACCTACTTGTTAATTCAGAAGTTTTAAGGAGGCATTTTCATGGCTTCTACGTACAATTTAGTTGTCGTTATAGCATACGTTTTCTCTCGGGTATAAACTAACTAACTAACTTATATAGCACTTTTCTAGTCACAAAGACCACTCAAAGCGCTTTCACTAATACTAACCCTCTATTCTAAGGGCCTATAGGAAACAGATATCTAGGGACAATTTAGAACAGCCAATTAACCTAACATGCATGTCTTTGGATTGTGGGAGGAAACCGGAGCCCCCGGAGTAAATCCACGCAGCACAGGGAGAACATGCAAACTCCACACAGAAAGGTTCCAACCCCTGCCAACCTGGGGATTCGAACCAGGAACCTTCTAGCTGTAAGGCAACAGTGCTAACCACTGCACCACCGTGCTGCCCAGCACGGTGGTGCAGTGGTTCCCTGCATACTTCCTGCATACTTTCTGAAAGAAACCTTTTTCATATTATTTTTATGGGCATTTGTACCAAAGATTTTGTAAATATTTGTTTAAGCGTGATATTTGCACAGAGGGTGGTGAAGGGAGGGATTCTCTAAAAATTCACAGTAACTCTTCTTTAGACTTTGATGTTTCTGGCATTTAAATGGAATTTTGTACTGATGTGCTGATATAGGAAATGTCACAAATGCCTCACCTGTTTGTTGAACGAATTATTCACTGCAATCACAAAGCTTTTAAGAACTCTTTGTACCTGCTTTTTTTTAAAATAACAAGGTCAGTAAATGATACAAAATAGTATCTTGCTGAGGTTAATCAATACAGCAATCATGAAAACATTCTTATATACAACTGAGTAAGAAATGAGCATTATGACTATATGAGTCCTTTCTTCAGACATTTAGGGGAAAGCACTTGCTTTTTACTTGTTGCTCAGAGTTGGCAGATAAAATCAGTCAATTTATTCTCAATAGAATGTGTCCATCAGAGCAAGCTGGGGTGATTTAAAAAAAACCCACACAGTATGTTTGTTCTGCCCTCAGTAGAGTGAGTTTTACACAGTTAAGAATAATTTATAAGTTCATATTAAATATCATAATTCATTTGTAGTCATTGTAGAGTGGCTTTTATACAGTCAGTAGTAATTCATATGTATTTTATATTGAAAGTGCAGCCAGTTGCCGTTATGATTTACGGGTAGAAGAAACGGACTTCGGTAAAGAGAAAAAAAAGGCAGAAGTGCATAGCCTGCCCGCGAATGTCTGAAACGTTCCTCCTGTGTGTTAAACCCCGTTTTTACACCTCCGAAAGCAATGGCTGTAAATAAATGAATGTTATGTTGGTTTTATAAGTTGTTAAATGTGAACTTGAGATCGTTTTTAGAGTGTGAATTGTTTTCAGCAATTAGTCCTATCCCAGGACCCGCTAGCTTGTTTTATGTATTGGGTGTATTATGTTTCCAGGAATTAGTCTTACCCCAGGGGCCCGCTAGTTTATTTTAATGAATGTATTTTTTCTGTTGTGGAAGTTGTGTTCAATGACGAGACTTGAGTGTATTCCTCAGGTTCGGCTTTATTGCAGAACACAATCATCCAACATTCTCAAAAAGCAAGAAGAGGCAGAATCATGTTACATCACACTCTTATACCTCCGGGGGATTAAGAACTCAAGTCACATGGTGCTTCTGCAAACATTTAATCACAATGCAAGTCTCTGAAGATTCACCATTGTCTCTTATTCTCTGGTGTTCCGGGAATCCCCCCAGGGCCTCCTCTCTGAGACAAGGGTCCGACTTCACACCTCCTCGACATCTCCTGTCGGCCCCAGTCGATCCAGACTCTTTGTTCCTCCAGACGTGAAGCCCCAATCCACATAAGCCATACATTTGTGGGAGATATGAACCAGACATATGTGCCACATGTGGTGTAATCTAAGTATTACATATGTGGAGCCACTAGGGGGCGACACAGACCGGATGTTGTCAGGAGTACAGCATGATGGAGAATAATATGGCGGAGTCCATGTGTTAATGTGTTGTAGCCAGTCAATAAAGGAGGCTCCGTGTTCACCCAAAGCAGCAGTCTTTATTTATAAAAGAACCCAACACAACATGGTGTCAGAAGTTGGTGCGCTTTGAGGTGAGAAAAGTCAGCTTTGCAACCAGCTAGCGGCTATGTCAGACGAAGTTCAAAGAGCTGCAGCTGCGCCAATTGATCCAGTAATGGCGGCGGCTACTCCAGCGGCAACCTTCACCATTAAACCACCGGAGCCCTTCGACTTTGCGAGACCCCAAGAGTGGGAAAAGTGGATAAGACGTTTTGAGCGTTTTAGACTGGCAAGTAACCTGAATAACTCAGCTGAGGCGAACCAAGTAAATACGCTGGTTTATTGCATGGGAGATGAGGCTGACGACGTGCTAAGAGGGCTCGAGCTAACGAGTGTGCAGCGCCAGCAGTACGATGCCGTTAAAACAGCCTTTGATAGACATTTCGTTCCCAGAAAGAACGTGATTTATGAATGAGCAAAATTCAACAAGCGAGTGCAACAGCCGGCAGAACCAGTAGACTCGTTCATAACAGCACTCTATGCACTGGCAGAAAACTGTGAGTACGGTGCACTTCATGATGACCTCTTGAGAGACAGGCTTGTAGTGGGTCTGAAAGATTCGTCGCTGTCAGAAAGAATGCAGCTTGACAAAGATCTTACCCTAGCTAAAGCTATAACAATGGCAAGACAATCTGAAGAAATAAAACGACAACAAACTGACCTAAGAGGTGAAACTAGCATTAACAGAACAGCCGTGGATGCGGTACACATCAGAAAAGCCAAGCCAAATAAGTTCATAATTAAGGAACAAAAACAGATTAAGTCCTCAAGGCCTCAGCAGACAAAACAAGACAGTAAAGTTTGTTCCAAGTGTGGCAAAGCACCAGCACATGCAGCAGTACAGTGCCCAGCTAAAAACGCGGAATGCCATAACTGTAAAAAACGTGGACACTATATTAGAGTCTGTAGGTCCAACCCAACTGTGAATGAGGTCGCTGACAATGCAGACAGACTTTTTCTGGGTGAAGTGGATCTAGGAGAGGATCCATGGCTGGCAGACATAAATGTGAGAGGAAATAAAGTGACTTTTAAGTTAGATTCTGGAGCGGACGTCACAGCGGTTTCTGACCAAACATTTGAAATCTTCAAGAAGAAAAATGAACAGTTGGAAAAGGCACAAAAACCACTCTACGGACCGGGTGGAACTGCACTAACCGTGTTGGGGTCTATGACAGAGACTATTACATACGGTGACAAGAGCGCTACTGAGAAAATCTATATTGTCAAAAATCTGCGCATGGCACTACTGAGTAGAACAGCTTCCGTGAGACTGAAAGTAATTGCCAGAATTGACACTATAGACCAAGAGACAGTGAGAAAAGCGTACCCCAAGTTATGCGATGGACTTGGGCTTGTTCAAAAGCCATACACAATTAAACTGAAACCTGATGCTAAGCCCTTTTCGCTCAAGGTGCCAAGGCGTGTGCCACTGCCACTCATGGGTAAAGTGAAAGAAGAGCTCGAGAGGATGGAAAAGTTGGGAGTCATCAGTCGCGTGGAGCAGCCAACAGATTGGTGCTGTGGCATGGTTGTAGCTCCCAAAAAGGACAAAGAAAAGGTGCGTATCTGTGTGGACATGACACCTTTAAACGAGTCAGTGTGTCGCGAAAGATACATCCTCCCGTCTGTGGACCAAACACTAGGCATGCTCACAGGTGCTCAGTATTTTTCAAAGCTTGATGCAAATATGGGATTTTGGCAAATACCACTGTCTAAAGAGTCGGCCTTTCTCACCACATTCATTACGCCATTTGGCAGATACCACTTCAACCGTTTGCCATTTGGTATTTCCAGTGCTCCTGAACATTTCCAAAACATGATGGTAACAGAGGTTACAGCGGGTCTCGACGGAGTCGTCTGTCACATGGACGATATCCTGGTCTGGGGATCCACCAAGGAGCAGCACGACGCAAGACTGCACGCTGTCTTGAAGCGCGCGGAGAAAGCCGGCGTTACGCTGAATATGTCAAAATGTGAGTTTGGCAAAAGAGAGGTTAAATTTCTTGGGTTTATTGTTTCAGCAGAAGGAATGAGGCCAGATCCAGACAAAACCCAAGCTGTTCAGGACATGAAAGAGCCAAGCAACGTGAGTGAGCTCAGGAGCTTTCTCGGAATGGTGAACCAGCTGGGGAAGTTCATTCCGAACCTTTCTGAAAAGGACAAACCATTGAGAGACTTGCTTTCAACAAAGAACATGTGGTACTGGGGGCATGAACAACAAAATGCGTTTTGTAACCTCAAACAAGAACTGTCCTCTGCTCCTGTATTGCAGCTTTATGACCCAAACAAACCACAGAAAATATCTGCAGATGCCTCTTCATACGGATTGGGGGCAGTCATGCTACAGAAGGAGAGAGACGTGTGGTCACCAGTTGCTTACGCTTCTCGATCATTGACACCTACAGAGCAGCGCTACGCCCAGCTGGAAAAAGAAGCGCTGGCTCTCACGTGGGCCTGTGAAAGATTCAATGACTTTATCCTGGGTCTGCACTTTGAACTAGAAACTGATCATAAGCCACTAGTGAGCCTACTGGGAGGACAAGCTTTGGATGCGCTTCCACCGCGTATACAGAGATTTCGTATGCGCCTAATGAGGTACTCATACACTATAAAGCACATCCCTGGCAAAAGTCTAACCACTGCTGACATGCTCTCACGCTTACCGCTCACAAACAGTGTTACTCACACAGACACAGATCTTATGGAGGACACTAACATTTATGTTGACTCTGTGCTAGAGGGACTCCCTACAAGCAGCAAATATCTTGCAGATCTCCAAGAGCAACTGCAGTCCGACAGCGTCTGTTCACAAGTCATGAAATACTGCACAGAAGGCTGGCCGGATCGTAACCAGCTACAGGGAGCGGTGAAGCACTACTGGTCTGAGAGAGCCGTTTTGAGTGTGCATAACGGACTACTACTGAGAGGCACGAGGTTAGTTATCCCTGCTAACATGAGAAATGCAGTTTTGGATAAGATACATGAGGGCCACCAGGGGGTGGTTAAATGCAGAGAGCATGCCCGTCAGGCTGTATGGTGGCCAGGTTTAAGCAACCAGATCAGTGAAGTTGTACTCAAATGTAGACAGTGCATACAGGAAAGAGTTAATGTGAGAGAGCCTTTAATGCCCACAGATTTACCAGAAAGGCCATGGCAGAAGTTGGGAGCTGATTTGTTCACGCTACAAGACAAAAACTACCTGTTATTAGTGGACTACTTCTCTAGGTATATAGAGATTGCCCAGCTCAGCCCAACTCGCTCTGCCAATGTCATTGTGCATTTAAAGTCTATGTTTGCACGTCACGGAATACCGGAGATACTGATCACGGATAACGGCCCGCAGTTCGCAAGTCAGGAAATGGAAGACTTTGCAAAGGAGTACTGTTTTGAGCACGTGACCAGTAGTCCCAGGTACCCCCAAAGTAACGGTGAGGCAGAAAGAGCTGTCAGAACAGTCAAAAATCTTATCAAGAAAGCCAGTGATCCATACCGAGCACTGTTAGCCTACAGAACCACAGCGTTGGCAAATGGCTACAGCCCAGCACAGCTTCTCATGGGGCGTAGGCTTCGTACCACCCTGCCAATGCTTCCAGAGGCCTTGCAGCCATGCGTGCCGAATCTGCAACAAATTTGTCATGTGGAAAAGAAGAGACGGATGAGGCAAACAGAATACTTTAACAAAAGACACAGAACGAGAGATTTGGATAAACTGTTACCCGGAAACTCTGTTTGGATTACAGATGCAAAAGCACAGGGCACAGTGACATCTGTCCACAAAACTCCACGGTCTTATGTCATCAGTGGACCACAAGGAACACTGAGGAGGAATCGCAGCCATTTAGTGCCTATGCCTTCTCCAGAGAGCCAAATGGAGACTCCACAGGACGTCCAGTCTGAGGAAACCTCCACAGAAACTCAGACTCAGGAATGCACACCTGCCATCATGAGAACAAGATCAGGCAGAGAAGTGAAGAAACCACAAAGACTGGATCTGTAAAAATTATGTATTGCTATTTCTGAGATGCAGAGTTTGAGTTCTTGAAATGTTGAAAAAATATGATATAAGAGGCTTCTGCATAAAAATGTTCTCACGCATGGTACAAGTGTTTAAAAAGAAAAAGGGTTAGAAAAAGTTAGATCGCCCATCATAGTTAATTGACCAAGGTGAGCAGGAATGATTTCATGTGGAAATGTATTTTGTTTTTCAGCTAAAGGGGTCAACTTGGCTTCAGTAAGGGGGATGTGGCGTAATCTAAGTATTACATATGTGGAGCCACTAGGGGGCGACACAGACCGGATGTTGTCAGGAGTACAGCATGATGGAGAATAATATGGCGGAGTCCGTGTGTTAATGTGTTGTAGCCAGTCAATAAAGGAGGCTCCGTGTTCACCCAAAGCAGCAGTCTTTATTTATAAAAAAACCCAACACAACACCACACTCTTGTGGGAAATATGAACCAAACATATGTGCCACATGACCCCCCCCCCCAAACGTCTGCATGGGACAAACATACTCGTAAATGCATAACATAAAAGACATTACCACATAACCAACAATCAATCCCCCAATCTCTTAGGTCTTAGCTTCCTGCCGAATCTGCTGTAAGCCGGCTTCGCTGCGTCTGCAGCGTCTCCTCGCACCTGGGGATTAGATTTGTTAGCACATCTCTGTGGGAGCTCTGGAGCATGCCTTCTCGGTGGCCTGCCCCGGCGGGGGGCTTTCGCCAACTGCACGCGTTCATCAGCCAGGACAAAAGCGGGCTTGAGTCTGTTTATGCAAATTAGCTCCCTTCTGCCCCCCAAATCTAGCAAGAAATGCTTCTCATTTTTTTCCAGCACCCTGAACGGTCCATCGTAAGGCGGACGCAGCCCTGGGCGTTGTGCATCATGTCTAACAAAAACAAACTGCGTTTTTTAAAGCCTCTGGCACAAAAACGCATGGAAAACTGTGATGCACTGGGCCAGGCAGCGTGTTTGATCCTGTGCCGCTCTGCAACAGCTGAGCGGGGGGGCAATTTGGCGCAGGATTTTCCGGAAGAAATTCCCCCGGCAAACGGAGAGGTTGTGCGAAAACTAACTCCGCTGGGGAGGCCTGCAAATCCTCCTTAGGTGCAGAACGCAACCCCAATAAAACCCATGGCAGTTTGTCCACCCAATTTGTATCCGTGAGCGATGCTCTGAGGGCTGCTTTCAATGACCTATGAAAGCGTTCACATAAACCGTTGGCCTGCGGGTTATACGCGGTAGTGCGGTGTACCTTCACCCCTAAGCTGCGGGCCATAGACGACCACAGTTCGGAAACAAATTGAGGGCCTCTGTCGGACGTTATGTCCGACGGAACTCCAAAACGCGCGACCCAAGCTGTTAAAAACGCGCGCGCAACCTCTTCCGCCGTTGTTGACGCCAGAGGTACCGCTTCCGGCCAACGTGTGGTGCGGTCCACCATCGTCAAAAGGTGTGTGTGCCCTTGAGACGAGGGAAGCGGGCCCACCAGATCAACATGCACATGATCGAACCGCTTAGCCGGGATGTGAAAAGGCTCCAAAGGGGCCCTCGTGTGCTTGTGTATCTTAGCCCTCTGGCACGCTACACAAGCTGCTGCCCATTCCTTGACCTGTTTGCGCAACCCCGGCCAGACAAATTTCTCCCCCAATATCTTGATCGATGCGCGCACCCCCGGGTGCGCCAGCGAATGGACCGAGTCAAAAACGCGGCGGCGCCACGTGGCTGGGACCACGGGACAAGGCCGTCCCGTGGAGACATCGTATATTAAGGGGGGCATACCTATTTGCTGCACCCTGTGCTCCAGCCTTAACCCTGTTGGTCCAGACTGGAGCGCGCGCACATCCGCGTCACCAACCTGCTCCGCAGCCATGTCTGCATAATCCAAACCTACGTGGACCGGGGCTGCGCGCGCTCCCGCGTCACTGCCCTGGCCCACAGCCACCGAGTCTGCCCCCACGTGGCCTGGCGTTGCCACAGCACGTGAGAGACAGTCTGCCACTACATTGTGTTTGCCTGCGACATGCTGGATATCGGTGGTGAACTCCGATATTGCGGCTAGCTGTCTTTGCTGTCGGCCTGACCAAGGTTCTGAGATCTTGGCCATCGCAAAAGTTAACGGTTTGTGGTCCACAAAAGCGGTGAAACGACGCCCTTCCAGCCAGAACTGGAAATGGCGGATGGCCAAGTGTAGGGCTAAAAGCTCCCTGTCAAATGCGCTGTATTTACGCTCGTTATCGCGCAAGAATTTGCTAAAGAACGCGAGCGGCTGCCAGGTCCCTGCCACACACTGTTCAATGACTGCCCCCACCGCTAGGTCCGAAGCGTCGGTGGTGAGCGCCAAACGGGCTGTTGGAACAGGGTGCGCTAACAAAACGGCGCTTGCAAGGGCTGATTTGACCTGGGAGAAAGCGCGCTCCCGCTCCGGAGACCATTCGACCTTATTCGTGGGTTTTTGTTTTTTTAGTGCCGCATACAGTGGCTGCATGAGCCGCGCTGCGCTCGGAAGGAATCGGTTGTAAAAATTAACCATTCCTAGAAACTCCTGCAGCGCTTTTATCGTTTGAGGTCGGGGGAAATCTGTTATTGCGCGCACTTTCTCAGGCAGGGGAACCGCTCCTTCTGGCGAAACGCGATGCCCCAAAAAATCGATTTGCGCCACCCCGAACTGGCACTTCGCTGGGTTAATTATCAACCCGTGCTCTGCCAGTCTCCGAAAAACCGCTGTGAGGTGGGTTTCGTGTTCGTCCTCGGACGTGCTGGCTACCAATATGTTGTCTAAATAGACGAACACGAAAGGCAGGTCGCGTAAAACTGCTTCCATCATGCGTTGGAAAGTTTGCACGGCGCCCTTTAACCCAAACGGCATGCGCAAAAACTCAAAAAGCCCAAACGGAGTTATTACCGCGGTTTTGGGAATATCCTGCGCGCGCACGGGGACTTGATGGTAGCCGCGCACCAAGTCTATTTTAGAAAAAATGCGCGCCCCCGCCAAATGAACTGAGAAATCCTGGATGTGCGGAATCGGGTAGCGGTCGTGTGCCGAGACGTTGTTCAACCTGCGGAAATCACCACAAGGTCGCCACGAGCCATCAGCCTTTGGGACCATGTGTAACGGTGAAGCCCAGGGGCTGTTCGAGCGTCTAATTATGCCCAGTTTTTCCAGGTTGGCAAATTCCTAGCGCGCTATTGCCAGTTTAGCTGAGTCCAAGCGCCGGGCTTTTGCAAAAATGGGCGGCCCAGTGGTGGTGATAAAATGCTCCACCCTGTGTTTGGCCACTGTCGCCGAAAACTTTGGGACTGTGAGTGCTGGAAAGTGAGTGAGCAGAGCATGAAACTTACCACCCGCAGCTGTGACGTTGGCGTGTGCAGTAGGCGGGGCCACCCGAGCTGTGCAGGGGATAGAATGAAAAGAAAGTGCATTAACCAGACGTCTATTAGCAAGATCAACCAATAAACCATGTGAGCACAAAAAATCAGCCCCTAACATGTTAAAACTGACTGCCGCTACAATAAAGGTCCACTCAAATGAACGGCCCTGTAAGGACAGAAGCATGGTCCTCTCACCGAAGGTCTTAATCGCTGAGCCATTCGCTGCTGATACTGACACCCAGGGAGCTTTAGACGGCATCAGCCGTTCCGCGTAGGTAGGCGTGACGAAACTCAGCTGGGAGCCCGTGTCCATGAGGAATTGTTTCGCCGAGTGTGCATCTGTCAGGTAAAGCAGCTTATTTACTTCTCCGAGGGACACAGCTGCTACCGGCCCCCGGTCTTGGCGTTTCCCTGACGCTTGAAGCGGCACGGTGGGAGACATCCGTGTGCCCTCTCCGCAAAACGGCGGTGGTAGAAACACAGGCCGTCATCAGCTCCGCGTCGCCTGACGCCTGTCGCCGCCGTCGTCGGTTCGTCTGGCGCCGCCACCACTGGCTCCAAACCATCTCCGGGCGCCGTCCTCTGCTCAGCTGCCGCGGCCGAAACCGCGCTCCACTTGTGGGCGTCGACGAGTCGCTGCGCCTTCTTGCTGAGCCCATGGTAGTCCCGCTTGGCCAATCGGGGTGAGTCTGCCAGAGTCACTCTCACTGCTGGCGGCAGAGTCCGGAGGAAAAGGTGGGCGAAAATAAATTCGCCATCCTCGGAGTCTTTCAGTCTCAGCATCTTCACCATCAGGTCTGCCGGTCTGTCGTTCTCCGACTCCGTCAACGCTAGGAGCCCCTCTGCTCGCTGTTGCACCGAGGGGGTGAAATGGCTGATCAGCGCCTCCTTCAATGCGCCGTACTTGTCGGTGTCCGGTGGGTGGTTAACCAGGTCTTCCACCCTCTGGACTGTGTGACTGTCCAGCTTTGCTACCACATGGTAGAACCTCGTTTCATCCTTTGAGATTCTCCGGAGGTTGAACTGCGCCTCGACCGCGCTAAACCAGGAGTGCGGGCTGTGCTGCCAGAAATCGGGCAGCCGGAGCATGGAGGCAGCCATCAGGCTGGCCTCTGATGAGCTCCGCTCGGGAGAATTCTTTCTGCTCATTCTTTGTCGTGGGTCACCAGTGTGGAAGTTGTGTTCAATGACGAGACTTGAGTGTATTCCTCAGGTTCGGCTTTATTGCAGAACACAATCATCCAACATTCTCAAAAAGCAAGAAGAGGCAGAATCATGTTACATCACACTCTTATACCTCTGGGGGATTAAGAACTCAAGTCA
Source organism: Pholidichthys leucotaenia (assembly GCA_020510985.1). Lineage (NCBI taxonomy): Eukaryota > Metazoa > Chordata > Actinopteri > Cichliformes > Pholidichthyidae > Pholidichthys > Pholidichthys leucotaenia. The sequence continues at coordinate 323,901,591 of CM035840.1, read as the reverse complement.
CATGGTGCTTCTGCAAACATTTAATCACAATGCAAGTCTCTGAAGATTCACCATTGTCTCTTATTCTCTGGTGTTCCGGGAATCCCCCCAGGGCCTCCTCTCTGAGACAAGGGTCCGACTTCACACCTCTTCGACATCTCCTGTCGGCCCCCGTCGATCCAGACTCTTTGTTCCTCCAGACGTGAAGTCCCAATCCACATAAGCCATACATTTGTGGGAGATATGAACCAGACATATGTGCCACACTCTTGTGGGAAATATGAACCAAACATATGTGCCACACTGTTTTATTTTCTAGTTTCACTTGGGCTTTTCAACGAGCTTCGAGCCACAGTTGTAAGGTACTGTAAGCTGTGTTAAGAAGACTGAAATAAAGTGAGCAGGACGCTCGGTTTCCTGGCTCGTGAAAAACAAGTTTGGCTTGCTGTTAATCTGTGTTGACATACTCAGTGTATATAACACGTAGTGATAACAGTATAGTGAAAAACCACGACAGCAGTTGGTGAAGATAAGGTCCACGACACAGCGAGGGACGTCACTCAAGAGAGTGAAAAGCCAGGTCAGCAGTTGGTGAAGATAAGGTCCACGACACAGCGAGGGATGACACTCAAGAGAAAAAAAGCCATGTCAGCAGTTGGTGAAGATAAGATTCACGACACAGCAATGGACGACACTCAAGAGAAGAGGGCGGAAGAAAAGGCGAACTCCGAAGCCAAATCATCATACAACGCTAGCTCCAGCTCCAGACGTTCTAGCTCCAGGTTGTCCTCGAGGTCCAACATAATGGAAGCAGCCATCATGGCACGAGCCTCTGCTGAAGCTGCGAATGCTAGAGCCTTGTACAGTAAGAGACAATTAGAAATTAAAAAACTAGCAAAGTTAGAACAAGCAGAGCAACAAGCGAGGCTAGAACAAGCAAAGCAACAAGCGAGGCTAGAACAAGCAAAGCAACAAGCAAAGCTAGAACAAGCAAAGCAACAAGCGAAGCTAGAACTGGATCTAGAGGTGCTGGAGATAGAGAAAGAAACAGCGGCCGCCACAGCGAAAGCAAAAGTTCTAGAGGCTGCCGCAGCTGCCGAGCCGGACGAAGGAGAGAGTGTAAGGAGCGCAATTTCATCGCAAGCTGTCAGATGGAGAACTATGGAGTATGTGCACCACCAAATCCAGCTAAAGTCACACGCGCGACCAGCTAAAGAAGAAACACCTCAAGTTGAACCTGCACAAAGGGCGCAATTATTCACTCCGAGGAGACCCAAACAAACTCTCTCTCCACCAACATTCAAGAAAATGTACGTGAAAAATGAATCCATCGACATACCGAGAGACTATGTCAGGCCAAACAGCTACCATGCTTCCCACAATGGTGACCCACCTATGGCAGACTTTGCTAGGTTCCTCGCGCGCAGAGAGCTAATCACGACCGGACTCTTTAAGTTTGACGACACCCCCGAAAACTTTAGAGCATGGCGGTCGTCATTCATAAATGCAACTGAAGACGTTGGTCTCACATACAGCCAGGAGTTAGATCTCCTAGTCAAGTGGCTTGGTAAAGAGTCCTCAGAACACGTTAAAAGAATCAGAGCTGTCTATGCCACTAACCCCAAAGCTGCTCTCCAATTGTCATGGGACAGGTTAGAAGAGTGTTATGCTACGCCAGAAGTAGTAGAAAACGCCTTGTTCAAAAAATTAGATAACTTCCCTCGCCTTACAAACAGAGACAATGTAAAACTCAGGGAACTTAGAGATTTACTCTTAGAGCTGCGGGTCGCTAAGGATGAAGCTTATCTCCCAGGCCTCGTCTACCTCGACACACCCCGTGGGGTTAAGCCCATAGTTGAAAAGTTGCCTCCAAATTTACAAGATAAATGGCTGCACGCGGGCTCAAAATACAAACAAAAATATGACGTAACCTTCCCTCCCTTCTCATATTTTGTAAAGTTTGTCCAAGACGAGGCTAAAGCAAGAAATGACCCAAGTTTTACGACATGCAGCAGCCAACCCTTCAGCAAAGGTAAGAGACCACCATTCAAACAAACTAGCTACAGAAAGCCTCTAACTGTAAACAAAACAGAGGTCGACACAACTGATCCCGCTAGTACTAAAGAGGACGATTTAACACGCTACTGTCCAGTCCATAAGAAAATGCATCCTCTAGCCAAATGTAGAGCTTTTCAGAATAAACTGCTACAGGAAAGGCGAAGCATACTCAAAGAATACAAACGATGTTTTCGCTGCTGCTCTCCCATGCACGCAATAAAAGACTGTGACATGAAACTCAAGTGCGAGGAGTGCCAAAGTGAGAGACATTGCTCTGCCATGCATCCCGATTCAAGTCAGCAACCCCAGCAAGGAAACACACCTGAACCAGAGCCTCAGCCCCGAGACAACACACCATCTGAAGTAACGTCACGGTGCACTGAGATCTGCGGCGAAGGTAATCCCCTACGTTCTTGCTCAAAGGTATGTCTAGTTCGAGTTTTCTCTAAAGGCCAACCAGAACGCTCCGTTAAGATGTATGCAATCCTTGACGATCAGAGTAATAAATCGCTGGCCCGTCCTGAATTCTTCGAGCTGTTTGGGATCAAAGGTAGCCCTCTGACATACCTCATGAGAACATGTGCTGGTTTAACTGAAATGCTTGGCAGGGAAGCAGCGGGGTTCCAAATCGAGCCAGTAGGCGGAGGCCCACGCTTAGACCTCCCTCCTCTCCTTGAATGCGACGAGATAAAGTTCAGTAGGGGTGAAATACCTACGCCCGAAGTCGCTCTTGCTCACGCCCACTTAAAACACCTCGCTCCTCTCATCCCCAAGTATGACTCAGATGCTCAGATGGCAATTTTACTGGGCAGAGACATCCTACGAGTCCACAAGGTAAGGCAACATGTCAACGGACCCCACAATGCTACCTTTGCTCAACGCCTGGACCTAGGCTGGGTAATTGTGGGAGAGGTGTGCCTTAACGCTCATAAGCCAACCGTCAACATTTATAAAACGTACATGCTCTCCAACGGACGCCCATCCTTCTTCACTCCTTGTCCTAACAGCATCTATATCAAAGAGAAACCATGCTACGGCGGGGAGCACAAGGACGGCCTCTCCAAACGCAGCTCAAAACCCAACGCAGCGGAAGAAAAGCTTGGGGACAAAGTTTTTGAGTGCACAGAGAACGATAACAAGTGCGCTGCGTCCTTCGAAGATGAGACCTTCATAAAGATAATGGAGAAGGAAGTCCACCAGGATGGAGACAACAACTGGATCGCTCCTCTGCCATTCAAGTTTCCTCGCTTGCCGCTCCCAAATAACAGGGACCAAGCATTGTCTAGACTCGGCTCACTAAGACGCAACTTAACAAAAAACCCTCAAATGAAAGAACAGTTCTCAGAGTTTATGGACAAGCTGTTCGAGAACAATCATGCAGAGATCGCTCCACCCATCACCGATAACACTGAATGCTGGTACCTGCCCATTTTCGGGGTATATCATCCCCAGAAGCCCAATCAGATACGGGTCGTCTTTGATTCAAGTGCCGAGCAATTTGGTGTGTCAATCAACTCAGTACTGTTAACAGGTCCAGATCTTAATAATACCCTCCTCGGCGTGCTGATTCGGTTTAGGAAAGAGCTCATCGCAGTCACTGCCGATATCCAACAAATGTTTTATGGGTTCCTAGTCAGACTAGACCATAGAGACTATTTGAGGTTCCTGTGGCACAAGGAAAACGACTTGTCAAAAGAGGTGCAGGAGTACCGCATGCGGGTGCACGTTTTTGGAAACAGCCCATCGCCAGCGGTAGCTATCTATTGCCTACACAGGGCTATCCAGAAAGGCGAGCCAAAGTTTGGAGCAGACACAAGACACTTTGTTGAGAGACACTTTTATGTAGATGACGGGTTGATTTTGCTCCCCACTGAATCTGCAGCCATAGACTTGCTCAAGCGCACATGCGCATCCTTGGCCGAGTCCAATCTCAAGCTCCACAAAATCGCCTCGAATAGTGTCTCAGTCATGCAAGCCTTTAAGCCAGAAGACCTGGCCACCGGTATCAAAGACTTGAGTCTCGGCGATGACACTCTACCAGCTCAGAGAAGTCTAGGCCTGTGCTGGGACATAAACACTGACTCTTTCACATTCAAGGTTGCCGTCGATGACAAACCCTACACCCTCTGCGGGGTTCTGTCAACAATTAACAGCATCTTCGACCCCTTGGGACTAACGTCACCAGTGACAATCAAAGGCAGACTCTTGTTACGTGAACTGTCGAATGGTGTCCAAGGTTGGGATGCTCCCCTCCCCCAGGACAAAATGGACACATGGGAAACATGGAAAATGTCCCTCCAAGATCTTAGCAGTCTTAAAGTGCCACGCTGCTATGTACCAACTTCCCTCTCTAAGTCCACTTACACCGAACTGTGTATCTTTTCCGACACTTCAAGCTGGGCTATTGCGGCAGTAGCATACTTGAAGACAGTCAATGCAGAAGGACAATGTGAAGTCGGATTTGTGCTTGGGAAAGCAAAACTTTCACCACAACCAGAGCCCACGATACCTCGCCTTGAACTTTGTGGGGCAGTTCTAGCGGTTGAGATGGCGGAGCTCATTCTGGACGAACTTGATCACAAACCAAACACTGTCAAATTCTACTGTGATAGCAAGGTGGTTCTTGGGTACATCTGCAATGATTCGAAGCGCTTCTATGTCTATGTGCATAACCGCGTTCATTGTATACGTCAGTCCACATCCCCTGAACAGTGGCACTACGTCACATCAGAGCAAAACCCAGCTGATCTAGCCACCAGGACAATACCTGCATCACAGCTCATGGACACTATGTGGTTTAAGGGACCAGACTTCCTTTACAGACCACCTGAATCCGGGACACCTGAATCCTTTGAGTTAATCGAGCCTGAAGTAGACTCTGAAATCAGAAAAGTTGCTACCTTTTCTACTCACATTCAGAAGAACGGGCCCTTACCAGCATGCTTCCAGCGCTTTTCAAGTTGGAACTCATTGGTACGTGCCATCGCATTCCTAATTCACCAAGCTCGTTCTCACTCATCAAGCAACCTGTCAGATCATTCATGCAGGGGCTGGCATCGATGTAGCAAGCCACGCACTCCAGAGGAGCTGGATGCTGCCAGTAACCTCATCCTCCAGTCTGTTCAAAAGGAGACTTTTCTCGACGAGTATGCTGCTCTCCATGCCAACCAAACCGTCTGCAGTTCAAGTCCCATCGTAGCTCTTGATCCCTATATGAATGAAAGCCTCATCAAGGTTGGAGGTCGCCTCAAACATGCTTCATTGAACACAGCATCCAAGAATCCAACCATTCTCCCAAACAAGCATCACGTAACTCAACTGCTTGTCCGTCACTATCATGCCAAAGTTGTGCATCGAGGAAGGCAGTTCACGGAAAGCGCAATTAGGCAAGCCGGACTGTGGATTGTAGGTTGCAAAAGACTGGTCTCGTCCATTATCCACCATTGTGTAACGTGCAGGAGACTCAGGGGAAAACTAGAGACTCAGAAAATGGCAGATCTTCCACCTGAGAGACTCAAAACATGCCCTCCATTTTTATATGTCGGGTAGTAGATAAAAGGAAGTAGTGGCATTAGTAATGCCAGGCGGGGAGTGTTCTGCCCTCAGTAGAGTGAGTTTTACTCAGTTAAGAATAATTTATAAGTTCATATTAAATATCATAATTCATTTGTAGTCATTGTAGAGTGACTTTTATACAGTCAGTAGTAATTCATATATATTTTATATTGAAAGCGCAGCCAGTTGCCGCTATGATTTATGGGTAGAAGAAACGGACTTCGGTAGAGAGAAAAAAAAGGCAGAAGTGCATAGCCTGCCCGCGAATATCTGAAACGTTCCTCCTGTGTGTTTAAACCCCTTTTTTACACCTCCGAAAGCAATGGCTGTAAGTAAATGAATGTTATGTTGGTTTTATAAGTTGTTAAATGTGAACTTGAGATCGATTTTAGAGTGTGAATTGTTTTCAGCAATTAATCCTATCCCAGGGGCCCGCTAGTTTATTTTAATGAATGTATTTTTTCTGTTTTATTTTCTAGTTTCACTTGGGCTTTTCAACGAGCTTCGAGCCACAGTTGTAAGGTACTGTAAACTGTCTTAAGAAGACTGAAATAAAGTGAGCAGGACGCTCGGTTTCCTGGCTCGTGAAAAACGAGTTTGGCTTGCTGTTAATCTGCATTGACATACTCAGTGTATATAACACGTAGTGATAACAGTACAATGTTCATTAATTTAAAAAAAAGTACAGATTAACAAAAATACAATTGTGCTCATAAGCAGAATTTGTGAAAATATTGTCCATTTTTCAGAAAGTATGATTGATCATGCAAAAACTTTTCTGTTTTTCAGTGTTAGTGGTCGGACAGAGCTATTTATTGTCACTCAACTGTGTTTGCTCTTGGTTTGGTTCTTCAGACTCCCTTTTGGGTAGAAAATAACAACCGCGCGGATCCAAGAAATACTTTTACCAGAGAAAACCAAGGAGAAAAGCAGCACAGCAACTCACCCTTGGCCAGGGGATCCTGGGTTTTCGATCCCAGCCCCCGACCAACAGTGATCTGTGTGGAGTTTGCATGTTCTCCCCGTGTCTGCGTGGGTTTACTCCGGGATTTCTCCGGTTTCCTCCCACATGCCAAAAACATCCAATTTAGGTTAATTGGTATCAAACTGGGGATTCTAAATTGTCCTTAGGTATGACTGTGAGAGTGAATGGTTGTCTGTCTCTCTGTGTTGGCCCTGTGATGGACTGGCGATCTGTCCAGGGTGTACCCTGCCTCTCGCCCAAAGATGCTGGGATCGGCTCCAGCCCCCCCCCCCCCCCCGTGACCCGAAAAGGATTAAGTGGAAGAAAATGGATGGATGGATGGAGGGTGGCACGGAAGTTTATACAAATTTCATTTTTATTAGTTTGTGGCACATGAACACCTCAGTTGAAGGGAATGGCGTTATGCTGAGAATTGCTTGCTTGCCGAGAATTGCATCCCATCGTCAAATAAACATAATTTAAAGATAATTTACAAGAGGTAATAACAATTTTTACTTCTAAAAATGTATAATGGGTACTTCTAAAAATGCACAAATGATTACAAGCCTGGCTGTAGTGTTATATTTTATAGTTTTGGTGCATGGGCTGCACGGTGGCGCAGTGGTTTAGCACTGTGGCAGCACAGTTTTACCCTCGGCCGGGGGATCGCGGGGATCATGAGATCGTGGGTTCGATTCCAGCCCCCAACCAACAGTGAGCTGTGTGGAGTTTGCATGTTCTCCCCGTGTTGCGTGGGTTTACTCCGGGATTTCTCCGGTTTCCTCCCGCATACCAAAAACATGTAGGTTTAGGGCGCTTGCGCACGCAGCGACCGGCAGCCGGTGGCTTGTCACCAGACTGCAAACCAAATCTACCTACGGGTACAAATAAGTAACCAAAAAAAAAAAAAAAATAGGATGCAGTTCTTGGCAAGCGAGCAATTCTCGGCATAACACCGGTCCTGGCCAATTGATGAGCGGGATTTCTCTTCTTCGCCGAGATTTTTTCTTCCTGGTCAGTGGTGACTTCGGCTACAGCACCACAAACGAGCAGCTGTTGTAACTGCGTGATGTTGTCCAAGCAGTTTGGTCCACTTGAGTGAAGTGCTGTGTGAATGCAAACCGAACCAAACAAAGGTATGAACATTCTTGCCATCCCCCGCTGAGTCGAACAGAGACCCTCAGACTATCCTGGTGTGAATGCAGCCTTAAATAGGACCTGCCTGACAAAGTGAAGTACACTAAAAGAGCCTCAACAGCTAGACATCATGCTGTGATCCAAAGAAATTCAGGAACAAATGAGAAACACAGTAATTGAGATCTGTCAATCTGGAAAAGGTTATAAAGCCATTTCTAAAGCTTTGGGACTCCAGCGAACCACAGCGAGAGCCATTATCCACAAATGACGAAAACATGGAACAGTGGTGAACCTTCCCAGGAGTGGCTGGCTGACCAAAATTACCCCAAGAGTGCAGCGAGAATTCATCCAAGAGGTCACAAAAGACCCCATAACAACATCCAAAGAACTGCAGGCCTCCCTTGCCTTAGTTAAGGTCAGTGTTCATGACTCCACTATAAGAAAGAGACTGGGCAAAAATGGCCTGCATGGCAGAGTTCCAAGACGAAAACCACTGCTGAGCAAAAAGAACATAAAGGCTCGTCTCAGTTTTGCCAGAAAACATCTTGATGATCGCCAAGACTTTTGGAAAAATACTCTGTGGACTGACAAGACAAAAGCTAAACTTTTTGGAAGGTGTGTTTTATCCAGTGTAAAAGTAACACAGCATTTCAGAAAAGGAACATCATAGCAACAGTGTCAGGGTGTGGGTTGGAGCCACTTAACTGCCTTGTGTTAATTTATTTCTTGTTGGATTCTCCAACCCACATGTTTGCTTTTAGTTTATTGTTCCTGGGTCTTTGTATTTATTATTATTATTGTTATTATTATTATTATCCTGGTCCTGTTTGTCATTCTGATTTCTATATTCATGTTTCTTTTTTGTTTGTATTTATGTGCGTTTCTTTTCACTGTGGTCTTGTCTGGTTTAAGTCTTGATTATTCACAGCTGCATGGTGTTTCTGTTAATCTGCCCATCTGTATTTAAAGGGCACAGCTCGATTCACCTGTGCTGAGTTCTCATCATTCCTGGGGTCTCACACACGCTCCAGCCTGAACTGTTCAGTGAGTTTCCCAGATCTGTCCTGTGAAGTTTTTCCCTGTTCTGATCTGTTCATTAGTTTATTCTGCCAGTATTTATTTTGTCTTTTGTTTCGGCTTCCAAGCCGTGAATATATCATGCCAAATGCTCATTATGCATCTGAGCCTTGTTCTCTGCCCTGCCGGGGTGCAAACCATGACAGTAGAACGCGACCATTCAAGGATTCAGCGAATGAGCCTGGCCAGAGAAGGAAGTGGACTCAGGATGAAGATGAAGATAAAGTAGTCGCTATGGTGGAAGATTTAGCGGCTGCTGCACAGAGTTGCTCTTCCCAACAGCTTGAGAGGCAAGTTTGGGGAGGAGTTACGAACCTGCTGGTCGCCAAGCTGCAAGTGCGCACTCACCCTCGGGTGCTGGGACTCGCTCTCCCTCCCCTTACTCCGCTTTTCACTGACTCCTCCTTGCCGGACCTAGCGTGCTGCCTATCAAGTTTCTCACCGGCGGAGCAGGGAGAGTTCCTCGGCAGCAAGCTGGAAATCAGGGGCCCTGGGTGGAAGGACATTCCAAGCAGATGCCAATGAACACAGCGACCCAGCCCTTCTTCTCCCATGGAGGTGCTCCAGATCTCCGATTCCTCCTCCCTCGATGCAGCATCATACCACCGTGCAATGGCGCCTCGTCGGGCGAATCCTCTCAAGTCCCGGAAGGGATCGTTTGACTCTACCGGCGGCAGAGGAGAAAGAGAGGCAAGTATCTGTTCATTATTTAACACCATTAAATGAAAGGGTTTGTCCTGTTTCTGGTGAGTGGGTTCAGTGTCGGCCACTTTCTACCACTGAGCTCTCTCCACCCATCTCTGCTGTTATTTCTGCTGTCATTTCCATCCATCCATCTTCACCTGCTTCGCCGGTTTCCTCTTCTGTTTTTTTCTGAGGAATTGGCCGTGCTGGGAGGCAATCCCTTGGTCTGGGATGAGCCGGCTGCCCCGGTTTCTGCACCTGGACTGTGTGAGGATTATCCTGCACCTGCTCCATGTCGTTCCCTAGCCCCAGTGCCTGCACCACACCGCTCTCAAGTTCCTGTTTCTGCTCTAGTACCAGCTCCAGCTGCTCATGATGCGCTCACCACAGCTCCAGCCATCCCTGAGGTGCACACCACAGCTTCAGCTGTCCCCGAGGCGCGCACAACAGTTCCTGCTGTCTCTGAGGCGCGCACAACAGCCCTCGCTGTCTCCGAGGTGCACATAACATAATCTGAGGTCCATGTTCCTGTCCCTGCTCAGGCTGTGTCCAAGGTGCCGTTCCTGATCCTGCTCAGCCTGTCATCACCCCTGCCTCATCTGACATCATGCCTGCTTGTTGGACTGCTGCAGCAGTCACCGGGGTCTTTGTCTACAGTGGAGCAAGAGCTCAGGCACGTACTCTTCTTTGAACCTTTAACATCAGTTTTAGAGAGATCTTGCCTAGCTCTTAGTGGGGGAACCCAGTTGCAGCTGCCATCTGCTTCTGGGCCTCCTCCGTTGAGCTCCACTGCTACCTGTTGTAATGACCCGGTTGTTTATTCCTCCCCGTCTGAGGTGGCTGTTTCGGGGATGGGTCCCCAAACGTCAGGACTTGAGGACCTTCAGCCCTTATCGTCTGGTCTCACCGATGGTAGGCTCGCCTCTGTTGTCCTGGAGGCCGGAGATTCTCCGTCGTGTGTTCCTATGACCAGAGAACCTCCATCATGTGTTCCTGAGGCTAGTGCTCACCTGTCATCTGCTTCTATGGTTGGTTTGCCTCAGTCATCAGTTCTGGAACAACAGGTTCTCATGTTGCATTCACCAAAGGCTGAAGCTCCTGTGTCACCATCTCCTGTGATTGAACTGTCGATGTTACCTTTTCCTGACTTTGAAATGCCTATGTTACCATTTTCTGAGGTTGAATTGCCTATGCCTTCTCCTGAGTTTAAGGGTTCCTTGTTACTGCCTGAGTTTAAGGTTTCCATGTTATCTGATCTAGAAGATCCTGTGTTGATTTCTTGTGAACGAGAGAATTCAATATTGAAATTTTTGTTATCCTCTGTCCAAGAGGTTTTTGAGTTGGCTTCTGAGCAAGGAGCCCCTGAGTTTTCAGAACCTGCAGCTCCTGTGTTACCTTCTGAATCAGGAAATTCTGTGTTTTTGTTTCCCGAACCAGAAATTTCAGGTATATCTGTGGGGGTTGAACCAGAAATTTCAGTATCTGTAGGGGTTGAACCAGAAATTGCGGCATCTGTGAGGTTTGAGCCTGCTATTTTGTATCTTGGAGGAGGGGGGGGGGCTGAAATCTCCGTATCTGAGGGGGTTGGACCTGCAGTCTCCATATGTGAGGGGGTTGGGCCTGCAATCTCCATATCTGAGGGGTTGGGCCTGCAATCTCTGTATCTGAGGGGGTTGAACTTGCGGTTTCTGTATCTGAGGGGGTTGGCCTGCAGTTTCTGTATCTGATGGGGTTGAGCCTGGAATCTCTGTATTTGAGGAGGTTGAGCCTGGAATCTCTGTATCTGAGGGGGTTGAGCCGGAATGATCTGTATCTGAGGGGGTTGAGATGGAATTCTCTGTATCTATAGCCTGTTTTCCACTAGCCCAGCACACCTCGGTACGGCTCGATTCACTTCAGTACGGCTCGGAATGCTTCTGTCTCCATTAGCACGGTGTTGTGCTTGTGCTGTGATGGTTTGTGTTAGGAGGTTTTAGAAGCGAGGCGGCGCCAGACTCCCAGCGAGGCGGGGCCACACTCCCGTGACGTTACGCACCCGACTGAGTCCTTATTTACACGAGACAAAAAATGGAGGATCCAAGTATTATTGCCTTGCTCGCTCTGTGGTTTTATCTCACAATTAAGTCCAGAGAGTTTAACCAGAGAAGACACTTACATATACTTGTACCTACTTTGACTTGTAAGCTTCATCAGTCTCTCCTGCTGCATTTTAAAGTCCAACTGTGCAACTTCTTATAAGTTAACATAAAAAATTTACCCAAAGTTAATAAATTGATCATGTGGTGCTAATTTTTTTATGATATTTCAATAAAAAGAACAGAAAGCTTACAAAAACATTTGTTTTTTGGTCTAGTTAAAAATTACATTACCTTTACAATGGTTGACCCCTGACAGGATGATCAGCATCATTTTCATCAGACTAGGCAATGGAATTTCTATGTAATTATACTGTTTTATAATTCAGTGTTATAACAGACAAACCACACTTTCCAAAACAATTCCATTTTATTATATACAAAATATTAAAATTAAAAAAAAAAACTTTGCAACACAACATGAAGGTTAATCGACATTTTATACACGCCGACCACTGAGTGCCTCTACACCAGCTTCCCAAACTGGGTCAGGAAGGCTCGGTTGAATGAATCCGGGCGGGCTGGCACGGCGGACGCGTGGGATGATTCTACAAGGAAAATGCACACAATAAAATACAGCACGAAAGTGCAAGATGTACAGAAAAGACAATAGTTTTTAACAAGGTTACATAAGCTTATTTCAGCGTATTGTTCACATGAATAATTAAAATAAAAGCTTTAGTCCGCAGTGTGCTGCAATAAAGCAGCGATCATCATCCACAAATGAACAGCTTTTTTATTGCATAAATAAACTGAGCGTCTTACCGAATATATTTGCGAAAAAACGCACAATAAAAAAAAATTAAAACTTACCGTTAAAGGACTCCGATGTCGAGACCTCCCGGTATATTTTTTCATTCCGGGTGGCTCCGTCTAACTCGCGCTGGATACGTTCGTCTGACAATGCAGTGAGCAGACACTGGACCTCCTTATTGGTCCATGGAACACCCTTATTACGCGAAGCCATTTTTGATAGAGAATAAATGAAAATAGCACAGCAATACACTGAAAAGAAACCGCCAACAGTGGTTGCGTGCTGAGTAATGGCGGTCGTGAAGATTCTTTTTTTTTTTTTTTCAAAAACTTTATTGAGAAGGTCGTGAAGATTCGGTAGAAGAGGAGGAGGAGAGGGGTGGTTACAACCTGACCAATCAGCGCCGGTTACGACCTGACCAATCAGCGGCGACCAGTCTGTTAACGTCACAACACGGCACAGCTCAGCACTGCTGTACCCTGCCCTGGAGCGGGGCTGAGAATCGCGGCTGTTAAACCGTGTTGGGGCTTGTGGAAAAGCGTACAAAGCGTGCTGAGCCGTCCCATGTCGCGCTAAAGCGTGCTAGTGGAAAAGGGCCTTATGGGTTGTAAACCTGAAATGTCTGTATCTGTGGGTTTTGTACCTGGTATTTCTGCACTGGAGTTCTGAGAATCTAAGACCCCAATATCTGAGTCTCCTAAACTGCAAGTGTCTGCATCTATTTCTTCTGAGCCAGAGTTTTTTTGCTTTTGTTTTCTCTGAGCCAGAAATGTCTCTGTTTCCTGTGTTAGCTTCAGAGCTGGGAGCCCCTGTGGTAGCTTCAGAGCTGAGAGCTCCGGGGTTAGCTTCAAAGCAGAGAGCTCCGGGGTTAGCTTCAAAGCAGAGAGCTCCTGGGTTAGCTTCAGAGCAAAGAGCCCCTGAGTTTTCAGATCCTGTAGCCCCTGGGTTACCCTCTGAGGTTAGAGCCTCTTTGACATCTCAGGGAGCCCCTGGGTTAACTTCAGAACAGAGAGCTCCTGTGTTAGCCTCAGTACAGGAACCACCTGGGTTAGCTTCAGAACAAAGAGCCCCTGAGTTTGCAGAACCTGTAGTTCCTGTGTTACCCTCTGAGGTTAGAGCGCTTTTGATGTCTCCAGAGGTTAAAGGTCCCATGTTATCTCTTGAGCTTAAGGGGTCTTTTTGGTCAGTTTTTTTGTATAAAGATTTAATGTCAGTGTCTCCTCCAGATATCTCTGGACCTGCTCTGTGCTCCTTCCTGGGGATCCAGGGACTATGGAAGGCCATCTGAATTATCTTGCTTTCTGGTCTGGTGGTTTTGGGACCTTGGGAGACTACCCAACTCGGTCTGTGCTCCAGTCTGGGGGTCCAGGGACTATGGAAGACCACCTGAACTATCTTGCTTTCTGGTCTGGTTGTCTAGGGACTTTGGGAGACCACCCAACTTGCTCTGTGCTCTGGTCTGGGGGTCCCATGGATTTGGATAGGCCTCCGACCCGTGTTGTTCTCCAATCTGCTTGCCCTGGGACTCTGGAAGACCATCCGACTCACTCTGGTCTGGGGTCCCGTGGATTTGGATAGGCCCCTGACCAGTGTTGCTCTCCCATCTGCTTGCCCTGGGACTCTGGAAGACTACCTGGCCAGTTTTGCATTGGACTTTGGGGTTTTGGTTCTGGGTTTCCTTGGAGATGTTGGTTTTGGTCTCTGTGAGGGGTAGAATTTGTTTTTGGCCCACCTGGCCTTGAACCCCCACCACCCACCCTGGGGGGGGGGGCATTCCTTTTTTTCTTTTTTTTGTTTTGTTTTGGTGTAACCTTGGGCCATCTGGAAGCTGCCCCTTGAGAGGGGGGTACTGTCAGGGTGTGGGTTGGAGCCATATAACGGCCTTGAGTTAATTTATTTCTTGTTGGGTTCTCCAACCCACATCCGATCATGCCAAATGCTTGTTACACATTTGAGTCCTGCTGTCTGTCCTGCCGGGGCACAAACCATGACAAACAGTAAAATATGGTGGTGGTAGTATGATGGTATGGGGCTGTTTTTCTGCTTCAGGACCTGGAAGACTTGCTGTGGTAAATGGAACCATGAATTCTGCTGTTTACCAAAAAATCCTGAAGGACAATGTCCAGCCATCAGTTTGTGACCTCAAGCTGAAGTGCACTTGGGTTCTGCAGCAGGACAATGATCCAAAACACACTAGCAAGTCCACCTCTGAATGGCTTCAGAAAAACAAAATGAAGACTTTGGAGTGGCCTAGTCAAAGTCCTGACCTGAATCTGATTGAGATGCTGTGGCATGACCTTAAAAAGGCAGTTCATGCTCGAAAACCCTCCAATGTGGCTTAATTACTACAATTCTGCAAAGATGAGTGGGCCAAAATTCCTCTACAGCACTGTAAAAGATTCATTGCCACTTATTGCAAACACTTGATTGCAGATGTTGCTGCAAAGGGTGGTCCAACCAGTTATTAGGTTTAGGAGACAATCACTTTTTCACACAGGGCCATATAGGTTTAGATTTTTTTCCTTCATAATAAACACCTTCATTTAAAAACTACATTTTGTGTTTACTTGTGTTATCTTTGTCTAATATTTAAATTTGTTCGATGATCTGAAACATTTAAGTGTGACAAACATACAAAAAAATGATAAATCAGGAAGGGGCAAATACTTTTTCACACCACTGTATGTATAAAAAGTCAGTGAGTCTCTGGGCTCTTGACAGAACCCTGCACATTTCATCCAGTGCTGCACTGATTTTGCTGAATTCTGAGCCATGGGGAAGGCAACAGAACTGTCAAAGGACCTTCAAGAGTGTGGCTGAACTTCGTAAAACTGGAAAAAAATTTCAAAAATATCCAAAGATTTGAGAATGCCAGTCAGTAGTGCTTAAACTCTTATAATGAAGTGGAAGATGGGAGGTTCTGTTAATACCAAGCCACAGTCAGGTAGACCAACAAAAATTTCAGCCACAGCTGTCAGGAAAATTGTTCAGGATGCAAAGAAAAACAAACAAATAACCTCAGCTGACATACAGGGTTT
This sequence comes from Pholidichthys leucotaenia, assembly GCA_020510985.1. Lineage (NCBI taxonomy): Eukaryota > Metazoa > Chordata > Actinopteri > Cichliformes > Pholidichthyidae > Pholidichthys > Pholidichthys leucotaenia. Next base: position 323,886,210 of record CM035840.1, on the reverse strand, counting down.
TCTTATAGAAAAGTGGCGTGGCTGTTTCAAAATGAGCATCTAGGAGGTACTTGATGGAAAAATGGGCTGCACAGTTGAGTTGCTACAAAAAAGCCATTACTACACTAATGCCACAAAAGTGAGAAGTAAGAGGAGGTTGTCTTAATCCTAACAACATATAAGTTTGATGCCGACTGATGAGTGTTAATAAACTTTGTCTGTTCGTAAACCTGCCTCATCATTTCCCACACTCCACAAGATGAGATTATTTTATGTAACTCTAAAAGGTCAATTGGAGTAAACTTATCTAAACAGATATCAATTGAAGGAGTTGTAGTAGTTAATGTACTTAAGTTTATGGTGGGAAGAATCTGACTGATTTTATCTCTAATAGATTAAAATTTTATGATTGAAAAAGTTCAAAAAGTCCTGAGTAGAAAGCCCAAGGGGGATGCAAGGATTGACCGAGTCCTGACTCTTTGTCAGCCTGGCTATAGTGTTGAAAAGAAACCTGGGGTTATTCTTATTCTCTTTTATTAATGCAGAGTAATAACTTGTTCTAGCTTTTCTAAGAGATTTTTTTTTTTATAAAATTTTACAGCTATTTGAGTTGCATGAAAAACTCACTTCACATTTGGTCTGAATGCACCTTAAGGCATCATACACAGAAAAGCATGAAACACTCAGACACAGTTCTCCTTTATATCCCCACTGCTCATCTCACATCTGTGTGACAGTCCACATCACACTGCATGATATCCAACATCACAATACATTCACCCTTAAACCCCCGACTACTGTTTACCCTCTGCTTCCTGACTGAGAAGCTGTCTGACTCACCTAAGACTCTACAATATGCATTTTGTCTCTGCTACCCGCCCCCCCCCCCAGACAGAGTTTCAGTCCTCATGTCTTTTGGGCTTCAGTCTCCTCCCATATCTGCTGTAACGGGGGTCTCTGTGATGGCGGGGGGCTGCTGGACGTGTGTCTGACTGCGGGTGGGCCATGGCGATGGGGGGGGGGGGGAATCCGCTTTGCCCGTGTGGCTGTCCTGGTGAATCGTTTGCCTGGGGAATTGTCAGTGGGGGTCTTCCACGCCGAGGGGCCCGAGCCAGCAGCACTTGCTCGTCCGCCACTACAAAGGCGGGCTTAAGTCTGTCTATGCACATTTTCTCCCGCCGACCCCCCAAGTCTAACAAAAAATGCTTGTCCCCTGTTTCCAGCACTCTGAACGGGCCATCATGGGGTGGGCGCAATGGAGGGCGGTGGGCATCGTGCCTGACGAACACGAACTCCGTGTTCTTCAAAGTTTTTGGGACGAAAGCGTGTGGGAAAACAGTGGTGGGCCGGGCAGCGTGCCTGTGTCTGCACTATGCTGCGAACGCTGAGACGGGCAGCTGTCCGGCACGGGATTATCTGGTAAAAATTCCCCGGGCAGCCGCAGTGGCTGAGAAAAAAACAGCTCAGCCGGGGAAGCCTCCAAATCCTCTTTTGGTGCGGAACGCAACCCCAATAAAACCCACGGCAACCGGTCAACCCAATTTGCATCCGTCAACAAAGCCCTGAGTGCTGCTTTCAGTGACCTGTGAAAACGCTCGCATAACCCATTGGCCTGTGGGTTGTACACGGTTGTGCGATGAATTGCAACACCCAGGCTGCAGGCCATTGCGGACCAAAGTTCGGAAACAAACTGAGGGCCCCTATCGGACGTGATATCCGACTGGATTCCAAAACGTGCCACCCATGTTGTCAAAAAAGCGCGCACCACGTCCGCGGACATGGTTGCCGCCAGCGGGGCTGCTTCTGGCCAGCGTGTGGTGCGGTCCACCACTGTCAGAAGGTGCGTGCACCCCTGCGATGGCGGGAGGGGGCCCACAAGGTCCACGTGAACATGGTCGAATCTTTTAGCCGGTATACTAAATGGTCCAAAGGAGCCTTCGTGTGTCTGTGCACTTTGGCTCATTGGAACACTACGCAGGCTGCCGCCCACTCTTTCACTTATTTGCGCAGGCCTGGCCACACGAATTTCGCTCCCACCATTTTGACTGACGCGCACACTCCTGGGTGCGCCAAAGCGGGAACTGACTCCAACACACGGTGGCGCCACGCAACCGGGACCACCGGGCGCGGGCGTCCCGTGGAGACGTCGCAGATTGGGGGGGGGGGGGGGCTGCCGTCTTGCAGTAATCTGCTCTCCAGCCTTAACCCTGTTGGTCCAGACTGGAGCGCGCGCACGTCCGTATCGCTAATCTGCTCTGCGGCCATGACTGTATAATCTATCCCTACGCAGACCGGGACCACAACCGCGCGCGAGAGGCAGTCCGCCACCTCATTCAGTTTACCCGACACATGCTGAATATCGGTCGTAAACTCCGAGATCGCGGCAAGTTGTCTCTGCTGCCGGCCCGACCATGGTTCTGAAACCTTGGCCATCGTGAACGTCAGTGGCTTGTGGTCCACGAACGCGGTGAAGCTGCACCCTTCCAACTAGAACTGGAAGTGGCGTATGGCCAGATGGAGAGCCAGCAACTCCCTGTCGAACGCGCTGTACTTAACGCTCACTGTCGCGCAAAACCCTGCTGAAAAAAGCAAGCGGCTGCCAAGAACCGGCGACACGTTGCTCCACGACGGCCCCTATGGCCACGTCCGAGCCATCGGTAGGGAGCGCTCTCCGGGCCGCCGGGTCCGGGTGCGCCAACAGTGCGGCGTTTTGCCAGGGCTGCTTTCACCTCAGAGAATGCCTGCTCTCGCTCCGGTCCATTCGACTCCATCCGCGGGTTTCCGTCTCTTGAGCGCGGCGTACAATGGCTGCATGAGTTGGGCTGCGGGGCGAGGAAACGGTTATAAAAGTTAACCATCCCCAAAAATTCCTGCAGCGCCCTGACCGTCTGAGGCCGGGGAAAGTTCGCCACAGCGCGCACTTTGTCGGGCAAGGGTATCGCTCCCTCTGGTGAGACGCGGTGCCCCAAAAAATCAATCCCCGTCACGCCGAACTGGCACTTCGCCGGGTTGATTATTAACCCATGCTCCTCCAACCTCTGGAAAACCGTCCTGAGGTGGGTTACATGTTCGTCTTTGGACGCACTGGCTACCAGGATATCATCCAGGTAGACGAGCACAAACGGGAGATCGCGCAGCACCGCGTCCATCATGCGCTGGAACGTCTGTGCCGCTCCTTTTAATCCGAATGGCATGCGCAGAAACTTGAACAAGCCGAACGGAGTTATTACCGCTGTTTTTGGTATGTCCTCCGTATGCACTGGGAGCTGGTGGTAACCGCGGACCAGGTCTATTTTAGAAAAAATGCGTGCTCCGGCGAGGTGAACAGAAAATTCCTGAATGTGGGGAATCGGGTAGCGGTCGTGTGCTGTGGCGTTATTCAAAAATTCAGAAATCGCCACACGGTCGCCACGACCCCTCAGCCTTAGGGACCATGTGTAGCGGGGATGCCCATGGGCTGTTTGATCGCCTGATGATGCCCAACCTTTCCAGGTTGGCAAACTCCTCGCGCGCTATGGCCAGTTTAGCTGCGTCCAAGCGCCGAGGTCGTGCAAAAATGGGCGGCCCAGTGGTGGTTATAAAGTGCTCCACCCCATGTTTAGTGATGGCCGCCGAAAACGTCGGGACCGTGAGTGCTGGGAACTGAGTGAGCAGTGTGTGGAACTTACCGCCTGGAGCTGTGACGTTGGCTTGTGTTACTGGCCCGGCCCCTCGAGCTGTACAGGGGAGAGAGTCAAAAGACATTAACCAGGCATCTGTTAGCAACATCAACTATTAAACCATGCGCACACAGAAAATCAGCTCCCAGGATTGGGAAACTCAGTGCTGCTATGACAAAAGTCCACTCGTATGTACAGCCGTGTAGAGATAAGGCCAGTGTTCTCTCACCAAAGGTCTTAATGTCTGAGCCGTTTACTGCTGCCAGCCCGGGGCCGCTAGGTCCTGCCAGCCGGTCGGCAGGATGATGCTCTTCTGGGCTCCGGTGTCTACGAGGAAACGCCTCCCTGAGCGCGAGTCCGTTACGTAGCTTGTTCTCTTCGCCGGCGGTCGCAGCTGCTACCGACTGCCGGCCCTGGCATTTCCCAAGCGCTTGAATTGGCACAGTGGCGCACATCTGCATGCATTCTCTCCAAAACGGCGGTGGTAGAAGCAGAGCGTGTCTCTCCTTGGCCCCCGCTGCCGCTACCGTCGGTGGCTCCTCGCCTCCTCTGGTCGTCTCGCTGGGCACCGACGCCGCCACGTTCACCGTGAGCGCTCTGGTGGTGAAGATGATCCGGTTTTCCTCCTGGGCTAGCGCACGGTAGTCACGCGTGGCCAGCAACGGCGAATTGGCCAGGACCGCTCTTGCCTTTGTTGGAAGGTTCCGGAGGAAAAGGTGGGCAAACAGAAAATGCCCGTCGTCCGTACCCATTAACGCCAACATCTTCTCCATCAGATCGACAGCCGAATCATCTCCTAACTCGGAATGCCTCAGGAATCTCTCTGCTCTCTCACAGTCTGAGAGCATGTAGCGCTGGGTCAGCGCCGCTTTGAGAGCCTCGGACCTGTCGTGGGCTTGGGGGCTGGTCGAGCAGTCTCACTACCTGCTGAGCTGTGTGAGCGTCCAGCGCTGCAACCACATAGTAAAACTTGGTGTTGTCTGCCGTTATTCCCCGGAGGGCGAACTGGGCCTCGGTGTGGTGGAACCAAGAGCGCAGGTTGTGCTGCCAAAAGTCCGGTAGCTTGACTGAAACAGCGCACGCGTTGCTGGGGGTTCCTGTCCAGGCCGTCTGTGGGATGCTTGCCACGTTACTGGGGCTTCCCGTCCGGGCCAACTCCGGGGTTCTTGCCTCGTGCTCCATAATGCGTCCAGGGTCACCAATGTGGAGAGTGTGGGAAATGATGAGGCAGGTTTACGAACAGACGAAGTTTATTAACACTCTCATCAGTCATACACAGAAAAGCATGAAACACTCAGACACAGTTCTCCTTTATATCCCCACCACTCATCTCACATCTGCGTGACATTCCACATCACACTGCATGACATCCAACATCACAATACATTCACCCTTAAACCCCCAACTAATGTTTACCCTCTGCTTCCTGATTGAGACGCTGTCTGACTCACCTAAGTCTGTCACCACTCGCCGCTCCCGGGCATCCACCTCAGCTGCGCGCACACCTGCACCTCGTTAGCGCGCAACTATTTATTCCACCTTGCCCTGAGCATCGGCCTGGAGCCGTCTGTCTTCCTACGTGCTCAAACCCTCAGCAGATTCCTTCCTCCAGGCCTGCTGATCATCGCTACGACACGTAAGCTGTCTTTTACTCACCTGTCCTCTCAGCCTTCCCCTGTGCACAGGTGGATTCCCTGGCGGCGGACATCCTCTCCTTCGCCGTCATCGTTCCCCTGCATTTCCTCTCCTCGTTGGACGCACAGCAGGGCGCTGTCTCCCAGGCTTGGAATCTTTGCCAACGCCAGCCACCTCTATCTCTGCAAGTAAGCACATTACTTTATCACTCTCCCGTGTGGTTTGCCCAGCTAATTCCCTGCTCTCGTCTCTTCCATAGGGTTGCCTGGCCACACGGCGTGCTGCTCTGTCCCTGTCTTCATCTTCCACCCACAACACATTAACACATCACACACACGCATCCAAACATGTTTTATTGGTTGAATAAAGCTTTCAAATCTACCTGAGCCTGCGTGCGTGTTTCCTGGGCCGAGAAATATGTCAAAGTCTCTACAATATGCATTTTGTCTCTGCTACAATCTAAGTCTTCATCTTGTCTTTTAGACCCTATTCCTACTTGGTTATTTAAAATAGTCTTCCCAATTATTGGTAGCCATATTCTTCATATAATTAATTCTTCTCTAACTTTAGGTTATGTACCGCAGGCTTTTAAAATTGCTGTAATTAAACCCTTACTCAGAAAGCCAACGCTCGATCCAGGAGTTTTGGCTGACTATCAACCAATCTCTAATTTCCCTTTCATTTCAAAACTCTTAGAGTTGTTGCTGCGCAACAGACCACTTGCAGGGAAATTGTTTATTTGAAGAGTTTCAATCTGGGTTCAGAGCTCATCACAGCACTGAAACAGCCTTAGTGAAGGTCACTAATGACCTCCTTATTGCATCTGATAGTGGACTTGTTTCTGTACTTGTCCTTTTGGATCTTAGTGTAGCCTCTTGCTTCTGCCCTTCAGAGAGAACAGTAGCTTTTTCTTTTGCTCCCTCTTTCACCCTCCTTCCCTCCCTAACTGAGAATCCCAGCTTGCTGTCTCGTCTGCGTCGCTGTTCTTCTGGCTGAATCTTGATCCAAACGAGAAAAAAAAATGGATTTGGTGAGCGGCTTTAATAATATTAACAACATTTTACATAAATTCGGGCCAGGGGGAGCCCCTATGGAGAGACCCATGGATTGGAACTCATGTGTCTGCACGATTCGACTGATGATATGGAAAACATCTATCTGGTTTGGCTTCACGATCACAGGATTTTCTGCTGATTGGCTCTGGAGTTTTCCTGGTGTATCGAAAATTTAACTGGAAGAGCTAATCAAAAGCGGTCCCGGCGTAGCTGCTTCTTCAACAATTCGACCAGACGGGGGAGTGCACTAACTAACGGCAATGACTAACATGGAATTTACCATCTAGCATGCACTGTAGAGGGATGGACTCTACTGGACATGTTTACCTATGTTTAGAAGGGAAACATCTGGAGTCGTTTTGGTGCTCTCCAGGGAATGGATTTAAAGCCTATGTATGGAAATTATGAACACAGGATTGCAAGAGATGAAAAAATTCTATGCTCTGAGTGATCTGTGTCTATTAGACCTTGAATTCGGCGCCCTGTTGGCTATTTTCCTCCTGGATGAAGACAAAACAGAAGAATGTGTGTTTCTTTCATAAACATTCTGGTGCGCTGCATCTGAACTCTCAAGGACATGTGACTGGCTCAGGAAATTTCCATCTGCCATGCCTCAAGGACATGCTTTCCGAGTTTCAGACACTAAGACATAACATCTCTGCTGGGAGAGGATTTTGCTGCCTCCAGTAACTGATAAACACCCACCTGCATTCAACATACACGAACACACTGATTCATATATACTGAATTACACCCATCCATTCACTGATCCTCTCTGACTTTTGTTTTTTTGTGGTTGATTGTTGCTCTGTGCTATTGAGATTTTTTTTTCATTGTAATCATAATCTGCTTAAATATTCACAAGCTGTATTCTGATAACGAAGTTTTTTTTTTCTCTCCCCCCCCATTGTGTCGTTCCCCTCCTTTTCTTATCTATCTCTGTTTGATGAGGCGCCTATCATGGCTGCCGTGTCATGTCGCGCTTGTACGCGCACCAATGTCAAGTCAAATTCCTCGTGTTTTTTACATGCTTGGCATTAAAGTTTATTCTGATTCTGATTCTTTGATATTATTGATCATGACATTCTACTTGATAGATTAGAACACTATGTTGGACTAAATGGAACGTTGCTGCAGTGGTTTAGATCTTATTTGTACAATAGATTTCTGTTTGTTCACATCAATGATGAGTTTTCTTCTAACTCTAAGCTCAGTTACGGAGTTCCACAGGGATCTTGTGTAGTGGTTAGCACTGTTGCCTTACAGCTAGAAGGTTCCTGGTTCGAATCCCCAGGCTGGCAGGGGTTGGAACCTTTCTGTGTGGAGTTTGCATGTTCTCCCTGTGCTGCGTGGGTTTACTCCGGGGGCTCCGGTTTCCTCCCACAATCCAAAGACATGCATGTTAGGTTAATTGGCTGTTCTAAATTGTCCCTAGATATCTGTTTCCTATAGGCCCTTAGAATAGAGGGTTAGTACTAGTGAAAGCGCTTTGAGTGGTCTTTGTGACTAGAAAAGCGCTATATACGTGCAGGTTAGTTAGCCAGTAGTTAGTTAGATCTGTGTTAGGCCCTACTGTTTTTAGTTTATATATGCTTCCGTTAGGCAATATCATTGGCACCCCATGACACCCAACAGATCATCCCCCCCCCCCATGACATCAGTGGGAACAGCTGGGCCAGACTTCACACCTCTGTCAATTTACATGTTCCCTACTGAGGACAATTCAGAGCTGCTGCTGAGATGGAAACCAAAGGATTAAAGGGTGACGTGGTTTTATCAGCAGCACTGATTCCCAGCCCCCACCCCCCAACTGACCTGCTGGACAGGAACTAACAACTCCTCAGACCTGTTAACACAATTTTAACAACAAAAGAACATGCAAAAGAACAAAGATTCCCTTTGATTTAACAAGATAACAGCGTGAATTTTCTGGTTTGTGAATGAACAGAGCAGCCATGAGTGTTTCACAGAGTCACTTGAATTATAATGGTTAATCTAAGTCACAATTTCAGGAAACAAACTTCAGGGGAAACTTAAACCCATGAGACATTGTTTTAAATTTTGCTGATTTTTCTTTTTTTTTTCGCTTCTCTTCCAGTCCTTATGGCCACTTTCTGATTGCTTTGAGTTTTTAAAACATCATTTTAAGAATAATGTTAACTGACTTAAAGTACTGTGACGTATGCGGGGTTCACACAAAGAGGAGCAGATAGTTGTGACGAACAGGCTTTATTCACACACCCAACCCCAACTACCCTGAGCACAGACAGGAGGGGAGGTCATTCTCCCAGACCTCCGTTTCAATCATGGTTATACAACACAAAATACATCTTGCCCTAATCCTGCCTATAAACACTGCTGGGTCATTATAACACAGTTATAATGACACAGCAGTATAATAACTCAGTAATAACACACAATAACGTTTTCAGCTGGTAAAGCATGCTGGGAAATCCCTGCCCCCCTTAACATGGCCCTGACGTTACACTCCCCCCCCCCCCCGGACTGGTTTCTGTCCCCAGAAAAATCAAAGTCCAACCCAGAAGTCCAACGCGAATCAATCCAGGTGTTGGGGGCGGCTTCGATGCCGGCAACCAGCACATCCAACAGCTTCAGTAGGACTACGCACAGTCCCTCTCCTGGCAGCGGGAGTCACGACTCCCACTGCTGCCAGGACCTCCCAGGCGGCCGCTGGCCCGCGTCCAGGCGTCCAGCCCCTGCCGAGCCCGGGAAAAGACCGGATCTGTCCTGCTCGCTCCGCTGCTGCTGCGCGCCGAGGGCCTCTATGATGTCACCACCGGGGGAAGCATCTGCGGGAGGCGGCCTTTCCCTGTCCATGCCGCCTCGCTCTAATTTAAAGTCAGCAAGGTGCCAGTTTCCCGCGGGGTGGGCGCGGGGCAGTACCGTACAATGTGCGCTGGCTCTCTGCAGCAGAAGCACCCTTCCTCACGTCACTGCGGCTGTCTCCTCCGTGGACGCACCGCCGTGGTCTGCCGTAACTCCTCCTCCTCCCCCTCGCTGTCAGCACGGCGGTTTCCTCCGGTGACCAGTCGTTCAGCACGGCAGCCAACTCAACCTGGGCCAGGTGGTCATCTAACAGGTTCTCACCGTTGTAGCGGGGAATCGTGGCCCGCTGCCAGATGGATGGGACGGTCGCCTCCCGGTCGATCGCCGCTCCTGATCGCCCTGGAATCGCCAGCCCGTCCTGCCCTGAAAAGGGCGGGAAGCGGGGCTGGTTTGCTCTGCTTGGCCCGCTCTGCCTTGAAAAAGGCGGAAGGCGGGGTGCGCTGGTCCGTCCATTGCAGCGAGCCACTCTGGGAGTCCGCGTCTCAGCTCTGTGCTCCGTTCCCAGCCGGGCGATGAACCGCCCCGGCCGCTGGACCTCCGCCTGGGTCCTGGCCAACATCTTGCTCCATCCCCACTCCTGACACCAGTGTGACGTATGCGGGGTTCACACAAAGAAGAGGAGCAGATAGTTGTGACGAACAGGCTTTATTCACATACCCAACCCCAACTACCCTGAGCACAGACAGGAGTGGAGGTCATTCTCTCAGACCTCCGTTTCAATCATGGTTATACAACACATAATACATCTTGCCCTAATCCTGCCTATAAACACTGCTGGGTCATTATAACGCAGTTATAATGACACAGCAGTATAATAACTCAGTAATAACACACACAGTAACGTTTTCAGCTGGTAAAGCATGCTGGGAAATCCCTGCCCCCCTTAACATGGCCCCGATGTTACAGTACATTTCTAACTACACTATCATACAATATGCCATTTAACCAATTGCACTCCGGGCAATTTTCCTAAAAATGCCAAAAAATAACGTGCCCAAAGTAAATCGAAAGCTGTTATTCAACCCTTTGCAGCATCTTCATGGGGTTGGTCTCATTTAAAAGAAAACACTTTGAATTTTTTGGCAAAAAAAAACATAATCTCTCTACGTGCTCCGGCCACTGAGTTACAGTTATCTAAACATACTGAACTTGAAGAAAAAAAAATTGGACACAGTGTTTTGTTGGATACAAATGCTTGTAAATAACACACAGCTGTCCGATCCGGCTGGAAAATGCAACAGAAATGTAGAACCAAGTGTTATCCAGCTGAGATCCAAATTTGGTAACAATACCACAAAAAATGAATATTTTACACAGCTTTGTTCTCAGGCTGTTCCCAGGCGTTTTGGAACTGTGCCAAATTGTGCCAAATGGCACAGTTTGGAAAAACGTCTGTAACTTTTGAATAATTCAATGTAGAAGCTTCATTTTAGGCTCTAATGAAAGGTCACACTCAGGGCTGTGTGTGTGTGTGTGTGTGGGCGGGGGGTCGTTCCCCCCCCCCCCGCTACCAAGGACCAAATTCGGCCCTCGCTACATGACGGAATACACTTTTTTTTTTTTTTTTTCCCTTGCATGTTTTCACAGCGCCCCCCCCTCTCGCTACTGTGTGTGTGTGGGGGGGGGGGGACCGTGAATGCCCCCTCCCCCTCGCTACAGAAGAGGGCCATTGCTACATGATGGAATAGACTGATATGCTTCCCCCCGCAGACCGGGGAGCGTTCGGACCGTGCCCCCCCCCGCTCCTCTTCTGCAGCGGGGGGGGGCCTTCACGGTCCGAACACGGCAAATGAACCGTTTATCGCGGCGCACGCACTTCGTGCGCAGTACAGTTGTAATTTACCGATCGGTCAAAAGTCATTTTTGGATTACAGTTTTCAGGGATAAATAATAATTTAGCTTATAACACCTTACCTCTTCAAAACAGCAGAGTCGTGGCGAACAGCTCTTCCCACGCGTCAGACGAACGCGACGCTGCTCCGCTCGTGGATCCCGATCAACATAATTCCATTATTGCCGTTTTGGCGAATGATTTACGACTTTTGTCGTCGGCCTCCGTCTATTCTGCTGGAATGAGTGCAGGTCCCACTTGTGGGTGTTTTCCATGCTGCTGGGTGAGCCTGGGTCTGCAGTAGATTCGTACAGAGTCCTTCTGCAGCAGTAAATATCGCTTCACCCAGCCTGAATTTCTGTGCTTCAGTTGGCTCCTGCGTTCACAGTAGGCGGGTCCTTCTTCCTAGATTTTCATTCATTGGCTCCTCAAGGTTTCAGAAACCCAATTCAAGGCTCTTATTAGTCGAATGAGAGGTCAATCAGATGAACTAATCTGTTCGCGGCTGTGTTTGCAGATTTTTTTTTTCAGTGGCGCTTGGAGGGCACACCACCTACACCATCACCATCAATATCCTTATCATGCGTCATGCGCACGAGGGCGCACGAGCGCGCTCTCGTGCGCCCTCGTGCGTCATAGGACGCAGAGACTTGCCCAACGGAGCGCAAGTGGTTAACATACAATTTCATTTGATCACATTTAGTTCTTAATTCAGATAAGCAGAGTATTTGCAACCAACTTAATTAAGACTTGAACAAAAACAATCAATCTGAATACAACATTTAAGAATAAAAATCTTTGGATTCCTTAATGAAGTTCTGCCTGCAGATCACCTGCACTCAAACATTCCAATTACCACTCATGAGACGGACCAGATTCCATATAAAATGTTAAAAATTTTGCTTTGGCTTCATCTTTCAGGGGTTGCTGTTTCAGTTAAAAGTCTCAAGTGTTGAAGAGTCCAGCTTTGTATTAAACGGCCAAGTCAGTATACCACAAAGGCTCAAAGTCGCTAAGATAATCCAGAGGTTAAACCGGCTGTTAATGTCAGTTAAGCCCTTCTTGGCGTCGACAACGTGGAACCGGCGTTTCACTTTGAAACGGATGGCAGCGAGTTATTGCAAACGAGCAGGTTTAAAACACACATAACATTAAAGTTAAGAGTATTGCAAGAAGGAAAATAGTTTAATATAAAACATAGCTGTCTTACCTTGGAATGTCCTTTACAAATGAAGACATTCAAATTGAAGTACGGAGGAAAAACGTAAAAACTGTCCAAAATATCCAGTAGATTCTCCAGAGGTGTTACAATATGTTAATGTGTGTTAATGTGTTAATATGTTTTGGGGTTTTTTGGTTTTTTTTTTCTTGCCTTCTGATTGTTGCTCTGAGTGTTGGTATCCCTGTGCTGTTGCAATCCTGGAATTTCCCCGTTGTGGGACTAATAAAGGCTTATCTTATCTTCTATATATGTATATATTGTGAAGGAATGAAAGGATGAGACACGAGAAGCCCAAATTGTGCACCAGGAGTGCACCAGAGGAAAAATGGAAAAACACAAATCATACTGCTTATGCAAAGGGCTGCAAATTAACAAAAAAGTTACATGAAAATGGCACAAAATCACCAGAAAAAAAGACCCGTTTAAGTACAGAAGGTCTGAAATCGTGTGAAAATGTTAGAAATGTTACAGAGTCAGAGCCGAAGGCTGAACTACTATTTACACGGTAAAAACGCCAAAATCGGGAGCAAATACAGTATACACCAACTCGCTGCTCCTTTCTCCTCCGTTCTTGAAGCAAATAAAAATAAAAACACTCCAAAAATCTCACAGTCACTACTAAAACTACTATTTACTATTCTAAACTTATTTACACGGTAAAAATGCCGAAATCAAATCAAAAATAGACAAACACACTCACGTGTTGAAGGTCCGTCCATCTCAGCCGAGGGTGGATAACAGTCAACAAACCCTTATATTTAAAAGATCTGATATTACCTTACCATCCTAATAGAGCACTACGCTCCTAAAAGTACTTAGAATAATGCTAATCATTTCAGTATTATGTAAATAAGTCTATAAATCAGAGTGAATTGATGTTGAAGTTTATGTTGAATGCATCAGCAGCTGCCTGAAGAAGTTCTCAGAAGGATTGTCAGTGAGGAACATTAATTTACTGAAAAACATAACAGTCCAAAAAATAACTGTGCAGACATACAAAAAGGCAACAAAAAAAAAAACCTTACACAGTTGAGTCTTTCCTGGCAGAGAAAGACCAGGAGGATCAGGCAGGGGAGACTGCCCTAGGAGCAGGAGACCGATGATGATGATGATGATGATGATAGGCAATATCATTAGAAAGCACTGTATACATTTTCATTGTTATGCAGACGACACACAATTATAGCTGTCAATGAAGCCCGATGATTGTAATCAATTAGCCAAGTTAGATGTCTGTCTTAAGGAAATCAAAGCCTGGATGACTTGCAATTTTCTGCTATTAAACCCAGATAAGACTGAAGTCATTCTTGTTGGTCAAAAAAACCTTAGAAATTCCTTTCCAAATCAAACTCTTAATTAGGATGCCACTACTCTCACTCTGAATAGTTCTGTGAGGAACCTTGGAGTTATTTTTGATCAAGATCTGTTCTTTAATTCACATATTAAATTTGTTTCTAAGACTGCCTTCTATCATCTGCGCAATATTGCCAAGATTAGGAGCATCTTGTCTCTGAATGATGCTGAGAAACTGATCCACGCCTTTGTCAGCTCGAGATTAGATTATTGTAACTCGTTATTATCAGGTTGTCCTAAAATATCTTTAAAAAGTCTTCAGTTGATCCAAAATGTTGCTGCAAGGGTTTTAACTGGTTCTAGAAAGAGAGATCATATCTCTCCGGTTCTGGCCTCCCTTCATTGGCTTCCCATAGAGTTTAGAATTAAGTTTAAAATCTTTCTTCTCACTTACAAAGCTCTTAATAATCAGGCCCCCTTATATATAAAAGATCTGATATTACACTGTCATCCTAACAGAGCACTACGCTCCCAAAATGCTGGATTACTTGTAATACTCAGAATCTCCAAAAGTACAATGGGAGGCAGAGCCTTCTGCTATCAAGTTCCATTTTTGTGGAACCAGTTACCACTCTGGGTCCGGGTGTCAGACTCGATCTCTGTTTTTAAGAACAGGGTAAAATCCTTCCTTTTCAATATAGCCTACAATTAGGGAGGGATCTTGTGTCTCTTAACCCCCCTTTTGTTTTGCTGTTAATAGATTAAGACTGCCGGGTGACCTCCAATAATGTACTTGGCTTCTCACTGTTCCTGTTGTTTATGGCTGTTCTCTTCATCCTCTCTATCCCCTCACCCCCAGCCAGTCGCAGCAGATGACTGCCCCTCCCTGAGCCTGGTTCTGCTAGAGGTTTCTTCCTGTTAAATGGGAGTTTTTTCCTCTCCACCGTCGCTAAGTGCTTGCTCACAGGGGATCATCTGATTGCTGGGTCTTTCTGCAATTGTGGGGTTTTCCCTGCATTTGGTAGTGCTATGAGATGACTTTTGTTGTGATATGACACTATATAAATAAAGCTGAATTGAATTAAAGTCAGTGTAAACACATAAATACTGAATAAGTTGGTCGCACTAGCTAATCAGCCTTAAAATTCTGCTGTCACTGGAGCAAAAGTATCAACACTGGAGAGTAAGCTTGTTTGAAAATGAGAATGCCGCTCACCTGCAGACAGATGGACTGAGAGCTCTGCAGTTGTCTACAATTGACCCGCCCACACGCCTGCTGCTAATGGGGGCTAGCAGGTTAGCAGTGGACGCAGTAGTGGGGAGGCTGGACGCCTCCCCACTACTGGATGGATTTGGATGAAATTTTCACCAGTGGTGGTTCTTGGGCTAGAGACAAACCCATTACATTTCGGTGATGATCTGAGAATGCCTACCTCTGCTAAGGCTCTTATGTTTTCACAGAGTGTTAGCAACAATACCCAAAAATACTGGATCGATTCGGATGAAATTTTCACCAGAGGTGGTTCTTGGACTACAGAGGAAGCCACTTGGAGTGTGTGAATAAAGAGGCAGGTTTATGGACAGACAATTTATTACACACTCACATCTCTCAAGCACAGAAAAGACTGAATCATTTCAGCACGATCTCCACTTTTTCCCAACTCACTCTTCACACGTTTACATGTCATTTCTCATCACACAGCATGACATTTACATTACACTGTCTTCAACCAACTATGTCCCTGACTCCTTCCTGCTGTATCCCCAGGAACCCCCTGGGCATTGTTCTCCCCATGTTTATTCACTGTCTGAGATGCTAAATAACCTGACTCTCCACACCGCCCCCCCCCCCCCAGCATCTTAGCTAGAACATCAATCCACATGCTCTTTTGGCTTCAGTCTCCTCCCATATCTTCTGTAACTGGGGTTTACCGCCTCCATGGCGCTGCTGTGCCGGTGGGGGGCTGCTGGGAGTGTGTCTGACTGCGGGTGGGTCGTGGCTAGGGGGGGGGAACTTCGGTCTGTCCGTGTGGCTGCCCTGGTGAATCGTTTCCCTGGGGAGCTCTCCGTGGGGGTCTTCTACGCCGAGGGACCCTAGCCAACAGCACTTGCTCGTCCGCCACTACAAAGGCAGGTTTGAGTCTGTCTATGCCAATTTTCTCCCGCCGACTCCCCAAGTCTAGCAAAAAATGCTTATCCCCTGTTTCCAGCACTCTGAACGGTCCATCATAGGGTGGGTGCAATGGAGGGCGGTGGGCGTCGTGTCTGACGAACACGAACTCCGCGTTCTTCAAAGTTTTAGGCACGAAAGCACGCGGAAAACAGTGGTGGGCCGGGCCCGGCAGCATGCCTGTGTTTGCACTACGCTGCAAAAACTGAGATGGGCAGCTGTCCGGCGCGGGATTATCTGGCAGAAATTCCCCGGGCAGCCGTAGGGGCTGCGCAAAAACAAGCTCAGCCGGGGAAGCTTCCAAATCCTCTTTTGGCGCGGAGCGCAACCCCAATAAAACCCACGGCAACCTGTCTACCCAATTTGCATCCGTCAGTGAAGCCCTGAGCTGCTGCTTTCAGTGATCTATGAAAACGCTTGCATAACCCATTGGCCTGTGGGTTGTACGCGGTTGTGCAATGAATTGCAACACCCAGGCTGCGGGCCATCGCGGACCAGAGGTCGGAAACAAATTGAGGGCCCCTGTCAGACGTAACGTCCGACGGGACTCCAAAATGTGCCACCTATGCTGTTAAAAAAGCGCGTGCCACGTCCGCAGACGTGGTTGCCGCCAGCGGGTCTGCTTCTGGCCAGCACGTGGTGTGGTCCACCACTGTCAGGAGGTGTGTGCACCCCTGTGATGGCGGGAGGGGGCCCACGAGGTCCACGTGAACGTGGTCGAACCTCTTAGCCAGTACCCGAAACGGCTCCAAGGGAGCTTTCATGTGTCTGTGTACCTTGGCTCGTTGGCATGCCACGCAGGCTGCAGCCCACTTTTTTTTTTGTTTGCATAGGCTCGGCCACACGAACTTCTCTCCCACCATTTTGACTGACGCGCGCACTCCTGGGTGCGCCAGAGTGTGAACTGACTCAAACACGCAGCGGCGCCACACAACCAGGACCACCGGACGTGAGCGTCCCGTGGAGACATCGCAGATTGGGGGGGCATGCCATCTTGCAGCACCCTGCTCTCCAGCCTTAACCCTGTTGGTCCAGACTGGAGCGCGTGCACGTCTGCATCACTAATCTGCTCCATGGCCATGGCTGTATAATCTATCCCCACGTAGACCTGGGCCACCACGGCGCGCGAGAGGCAGTTCGCCACCACATTCAGTTTACCCGACACATGCTGAATATCGCTAGTAAACTCTGAGATCGCGGCCAGCTGTCTCTGCTGCTGGCCTGACCATGGTTCTGAAACCTTGGCCATCGCGAACGTTAGTGGCTTGTGGTCCATGAACGCGGTGAAGCTGCGCCCTTCCAGCCAGAACTGGAAGTGGCATATGGCCAGGTGGAGAGCCAGCAACTCTCTGTCGAACGCGCTGTATTTACATTCACTGTCGTGCAAAGTTCTGCTGAAAAAGGCGAGCGGCTGCCAAGCCCCAGCGACACGCTGCTCCACGCCAGCCCCTATGGCCACGTCTGAAGTGTCGGTGGTGAGCGCTATCTGGGCCGCCCGGTCCGGATGCGCCAGTAGTGCGCCGTTTGCCAGGGCTGCATTAACCTCCATTAACCTCAGCTCTCGCTCCGGGGTCCATTCGACCGCCGCGCCGTGTGTGGAAGGAAACGGTTATAAAAGTTCACCATCCCCAAAAATTCCTGCCGCGCCCTGACCGTCTGAGGCCGGGGAAAATCTGCCACGGCACGCACTTTGTCGGGCAACGGGGTCGCTCCTTCTGGAGAGACGCGGTTCCCCAAAAAATCAATCTCCGTCACGCCGAACTGGCATTTCACCGGGTTGATTATTAACCCGTGCTCCTCCAACCTCCGGAAAACCGTCCTGAGGTGGGTTACGTGTTCGTCTTCGGACGCACTGGCTACCAGGATATCGTCCAGGTAGACTAACATGAACGGGAGATCGCGCAGCACTGCATCCATTATGCGATGGAACGTCTGTGCTGCTCCTTTTAACCTGAATGGCATGCGCAGGAACTTGAATAAGCTGAACGGAGTTATTACCACTGTTTTGGGTACGTCCTCCGCGCGCACTAGGACCTGGTGGTAACCGCAGACCAGGTCTATTTTGGAAAAAATGCGTGCTCCGGCGAGGTGAACGGAAAAATCCTGTATGTGGGGAATCAGGTAGCAGTCGTGTGTTGTGACGTTGTTCAACCTGCGGAAATCACCACATGGTCGCCACGACCCCTCAGCCTTAGGGACCATGTGTAGCGGGGATGCCCATGGGCTGGTAGATCGCCTGATGATGCCCAACCTTTCCAGGTTGGCAAACTCCTCGCGCGCTATGGCCAGTTTAGCTGCGTCCAACCGCCGAGGTCTTGCGAAAACGGATGGCCCGTTGGTAGTGATAAAGTGCTCCACCCCGTGTTTAGCGATGGCCCGCCGAAAACGTCGGGACCGTGAGTGCTGGGAACTGAGCAAGCAGTGCGTGGAACTTATCGCCTGGAGCTGTGACGTTGGCTTGTGATGTTGGCCGGGTCCCTCGAGCTATACAGGGGAGAGAATCAAAGGACAGTGCATTAACCAGGTGCCTGTTAGCAACATCCACAAGTAAACCATGCGCACACAGAAAATCAGCTCCCAGGATTGGGCAACACATGCTGCTATGACAAAAGTCCATTCGTACGAGCGGCCATGTAGAGACAAGGCCAGTGTTCTCTCACCGAACGTCTTAATCTCCGAGCCGTTTACTGCTACCAGCCCGGGGCCGCTAGGTCCTGCCAGCCGGTCAGTGTAGGATGGAAGGATGACGCTCTTCTGGGCTCCAGTGTCGACAAGGAAGCGTTTCCCAGAGCGCGAGTCCGTCACGTAGAGCAGCTTGTTCTCTTCACCGGTGGTCGCAGCTTCTACCGACTGCCAGCCTTGGCGTTTCCCGAGCGCTTGAACTGGCACGGTGGCGCACATCTGCGCGCGTTCTCTCCAAAGCGGCGGTGGTAGAAGCAGAGCGTGTCTCTCTGGCGCTCCTTGGCCCCCGCTGCCACTACCATCTGTAGCTCCTCGCCTCCTCTGGTCGTCTCGCTGGGCTCCGCGACTGCCGCGTTGACTGTGATCGCTCTGGTGGTGAGGATGATCCGGTCTGCCTCCTGGGCTAGCACACGGTAGTCATGCGCGGCCAGCAATGGCGAATTGGCCAGAACCGCTCTTGCCTCTGTTGGAAGGTTCCGGAGGAAAAGGTGGGCAAACAGAAAATGCCCGTCGTCTGTGCCCATTAACGCCAGCATCTTCTCCATCAGGTCGACGGCCGAACCATCTCCTAACTCGGTCCGCCCCAGGAGCCTCTCTACTCTCTCACATTCCGAGAGCGTGTAGCGCCGGGTCAGCGCAGCCTTGAGCGCCTCGTATTTGTTGCGGGCTGGAGGCTGATTGAGCAGGCTCGCTACCTGCTGGGCTGTGCGAGCGTCCAGTGCTGCTACCACATGGTAGAACTTGGTGTCGTCTGCCATTACTCCCTGGAGGGCGAACTGGGCCTCGGTGTGGTGGAACCAAGAGCGCGGGTTGTGCTGCCAAAAGTCCGGTAGCTTGACTGCAACCACGCACGCATTGCTGGGGGTTCCAGTCCGGGCTGTCTGTGGGATGGCTGCTGCGTCGCTGGGGCTTCCCGACCGGACCGGCTCCGGGGTTCTTGCCTCATGTTCCATAATTCGTCTGGGGTCACCAGTGTGGAGTGTGTGAATAAAGAGGCAGGTTTATGGACAGACAATTTATTACACACTCACATCTCTCAAGCACAGAAAAGACTGAATCATTTCAGCACGATCTCCACTTTTTCCCAACTCACTCTTCACACGTTTACATGTCATTTCTCATCACACAGCATGACATTTACATTACACTGCCTTCAACCCCCTATGTCCCTGACTCCCTCCTGCTATATCCCCAGGAACCCCCTGGGCATTGTTCTCCCCATGTTTATTCACTGTCTCTATCTGAGATGCTAAATAACCTGACTCCCCACAGCCACTACATTTTGGTGATGATCTGAGAAGGCATACATCAGCCAAGGCTCTTGTCTTCTTACAGTGTTAACAACAATACTCCAAAACTAATGGACAGACTTTGATGCAATTTTCACCAGAAGTGACTCTTGACCTACACACAAACCCATTACATTTTGGAGGTGATCCATGAGGGATGGAAGGAGCCTTGGCGGAGGTTTGCGCTCTCTGGGTGCTTTTCTAGTTTTATATGTAATAATGTTTGGTTTGAATGTATCTTAAATCTAACTGGAGGGTGAAATTAAGCACTGAATTGGTAACTCTAAACAAGAAAAAGCTAGCAATGTCAGTAAAACAACTGAAGCTGAAATTCAAAACCTCTAACCAACATAATCTTGTCTACATAGGTTATTTCTCTTTCCTTTAATACTTTTACCTAAAGTGTGTGATTGTGTACTGTCCCTTTATGCATGGTGATTTTTTATAAATGCTTTATTATAGTCACTTTGACATAATAGTGCTTTGTGACCATGAATAATAGAACAGTAATCAGCTGATATTTAAATGAGTCTGTTCAGGGAAATACAGTGATTGACCAAACACACTGTAATCTACAATAGGCTCACGGATGTACAGTATCCTGTTATCAGCAGGCTAAGAACAAATGGGCAAATGCTAAGGAAGCATAAAGTCAAACAGTCGTAGTGATGTAGCATCTGTGTTAAGTGTTAGCAATAGTTGCTTCAGCTTCCCATTATGAAGGTGAATACCGTGAACTGCATTGGAGCAGATGAGAACACAGCAGTTCCTGCCACCATCAAAGAGAAATTTTCAAAATAAAAGATGAACTTTCATAAGAAAAGTAAGAAGACTCAATAAATTTAAATCTCTATGAAGGATAATAGATGGAAAGAAAAACTGAATTATATTTATGAAATATAAATAATACTAAACAGCTGAATGCTAATGAAAAGTTATAGTTACAAAACTTTGTCCTCACCTCCTTCAAGTTCATGTGTATTTATACAGCCCTCGAAAAAAATTAAGAGAACAAAAAGACCACTGCAAAATTATCATTTTATCTGGTTTTACTATTTATACATATCTGTTTGAGTAAAATGAACAATTTTATTTTATTCTCAAATCTACTGACAACAACTCACCCAAATTCCAAGTCAAAATATCATCATTCAAAGCATTTTACAGAAAATGACAACTGGCCAAAGCAACAAAAAAAGATGTTGGTTTTAGATCAAATAATGCAAAGAAAACAAGTCCATGTTCATTCTTAAACATTATAAAATACCTAAGTTTTAACTTAGGAAGAAATCATAAATCTGTATTCGTGGAATAACTGATTATTATTCCCGGCTTTCATGCATCTTGCCATACTTACATGATCACCTAATCAGTACCTCCTTAAGCAGACTGAAGCGTCCTTGTGTTGGAATGCAGCAGATACTCAAATTGACTGGTGGTCATACATGTAGCGATGCTGTTTTTTTATGAAAGATTTTGTAGTGGTCTCTTTTATTTTTTTCCAGAGCTGTATATGAGGGCAAAGAGAAAAAGTTCAATATAAAGGTAAGCATTCAGTTATTCTTGATGTTGATTTGAGGTCACATCACACTGCCCTAAACATGAGGTACAAATGCATAAAAGAATTCACAGTCTAGTAGCAGTTTCATCATGCTTTTGCAATGATAGACAATCCTTATCCTCTCTGGTCACAGATTGATATCTACCTCAGGATACAACAGTATAATGTGCAAAAAAATATTAAAAGCTGCTCTTTATGTGATTTCTACCAGATATTTTACAACTACAGCTCTTTAGTAATATTTCACTGTTCATCAGGGATTACACAGTGTATCATGTCTCACAATATAAAGCACAAGAAACTCTAAAACAGAAAATCACCATACTGTTTCTAACTTTTCTTCTTCCTCTTTTCTCATCTTGTCATTGCCTACTCCAAAAACTCACTCCTCAGACTACCTTCACTGTCTGTGAAGTTAAGCAGCTCTTCCACCTCATCACCTTCCTCCTCCAAAACCTCATCTTCCTCTTCTCCTCCGACTTTGCCACCCAACTCCAGGTAACTCTTGGATGTCTGGTTGACCACAAGGCCAATCTTTGTCCCACTTCCTCCTCCATCTCCTCCTATGATTTCAGCTTTGCTTTTGACCGGGTGAATCATCAGGATCCCCTCATCCAAAGCAGGGGTCCCTTCAGGGCTGATGCTGCATGCCACTGCTTTGCTGGATTGGTCTGCATTCAAGGTGTGAGTGCTGGGATCCAAGGTGACGGTGGAACTGCTTGTGCAAAGACCCATCTTCAGTTCTAATAGGTTTGTTTACACAGGTTCCTCAAGGAGTTTGGATTTTTAAAAAAAAAAAAATGAAGTTAAGGTTTTGAAGTGCATAGGAAGAAACGAAACTTTAGACTAGAACTCATATAAGTTCTTAATTGTTTTTGTATTTCCAAATTACTCTTCAGTTTGTTGGTTTATCCAAAAGGCTCATGGACATCAATAGGTTGACTGTGTCTTTGTATAAATTTAAATCCTTATGAATCCTTGTAAAATGAGAGCCATTTGAAAAAATATCAAGGAAATCCTCCTAGAACAAAACTGAAGGAGCGAACCGAAGCAATCAAAGTTCAAGTGGATGAATGTAGTGAATCTCTGGTAAGTCTCATGCTCCAGAGACAAGCTCCTAGCTAGGATGCCAGGTTACATCTGCTCTCCTGCTCTGAAACAACCATCTTATATGAGCTGTCAGAACTAGTTTCTGCCTCCCTCCATTTGATAAAATGTGTTTTGCCTGTATCTGGTCACAAATATCTCTTGCTGCAGAAAAGGTCTGACAAATCTGTCGGCATTTGGACTCTAGGATTTCACAGAAGGCTTTAGGATCTAGTTAATCCTTATATAGTTGTATGCCATACCAAGGAGGACCGTCATTTCCCCATGTCATCCTTAGATGCTCGTAACACATAAGGTTTCAACAGCATGTATTGTTCTTTCCATTTATGCTGGTGTTACAAGGGCCCTTGACTTCTGAGAGAGCATGCAGATGGTGTGTGAAAGGGACACATCTGTTTGTGGCAGGTCTGCACAAATCCCATTCTGGTAGGGCTGATTCAACAAGCAGCTAAATGTAAAGCCCTGGTTTATTTACTTTATGAAAATCACTACTGTCTACTGAAATAGATCCAGAAGTAGGTCAATTTGCCTATCCACCATATATACGTTGTACAGTTCTATCAGTGTTGGTGACTATATAGAAATGTGGTAGTCAGTAATTCTTTGGGTTTGTTTGTACCTGTAGCTGCCCTGGAGCAGTTTTAATAAAGAGACATCTATAGGTTTGTCTGCCTTCCCACTTATATTTTCATTGCTACTTTACTTCTCTGCGCACTTGTTCAGTGGTTTTAAAGAATGCATGGACCCTGTAAAAGTCTACTTAAAAACACCTGTCAGTCAGTGGGAAATATGAGAAAAGGGCCTTATTTGTCAACTCTGAAATGCTGAATGATTCAGAGGGGGAAAAGAATTAGTGTGGCCTGACCAATATGATGAGAGCATCTGCTGTGTTCTCTTATCAGTGTTGTTAGAAAACAACAGCAAACAGCTTACTCTTTATGAAAGTGAAGAATCAATGTTCCTGTGAACGTTCAAAATTTGGTATGTACTGTATGTTTCTAACATAGTTTCTTTAATAAGTCACAATTGTTAAGAACACATGACTATTTCTCTCTGATATTACTGGCACAGCTATATTTAGCTATAATATACGTGTGGACATTACTTCTTAATGGAGTCACCAAAGCTAAGAAAAGTGTATGAGAATGGAATTTATCTGTCTACTGCTCCAACCACAACAGCTCAGAGGCTGAGGTTTCAGAAAATAACATAGATTGAGGTGAATCTGCAGGTTCTCCTTTTCACTGTTCACTCATGCTAGGGGAGTTCCAGCATGAGAGCTCACACTCTTCAGAAGAATAATGACCAATTTATAATAATAATAAGAAGAAGAAGAAGAAGAAGAAATTTTCTGTATAGTTTCATTTAAACTGTTACAAAGTGCTTCACACTTTCACTTTGGTGAAAATTGTGCTCACTTTGTAAAAGTTCCTGAGCGCTGGGCTGAGTTATGCGGAGTTTACCCAAGTCAGCCTAAGTTAAATCTGGGTTCACACTATAGCATTTGGACCGACTTTTACAGATGTTTTGAAAAATCAGAGAAATTAGTCCAAACGTCAGTGAAATTACGTTTGTGAGCAGGTTTTTTTTTAATCCAGTGCACACCAGCTTTTACGAACTTTTGCTGGCATTTGCCAGCGTTGCATTCAGAATTGGCAAACTTTTTCCAACTTAGGCTAGCATATGTGCAGCTGTTGCAAACTTAGGTTAACTTAAGCCAACAAATACTCAGCGCAGGTCAGCTGACATCAGCGTTAGGCGACACTCATATGAAGATCAGCGTTTGTGGAGGCTTCCTGTCATTCTGGACCTGCTTTTGGAGTGAACACATCTCCCTTGAGCATACGTTTCAGTATTGATTTTCATTTTATATTCCTATGGAGTTGCTTCTGCATGCCTTTTTCCCATGTTCATCTATTCATTCATTCATTCATTCATCCCGCTAAAAAATAATACAATAATGCCTATCTGTAGACTCCAACATTAAGCAATTAAAATGTGAATGTGGATGGAATAAAAAAAAAAACTATTTAGTGTACCA
The DNA here is from genome assembly GCA_020510985.1 of Pholidichthys leucotaenia. NCBI lineage: Eukaryota > Metazoa > Chordata > Actinopteri > Cichliformes > Pholidichthyidae > Pholidichthys > Pholidichthys leucotaenia. The sequence continues at coordinate 323,861,839 of CM035840.1, read as the reverse complement.
TCATATAAATAAAATGATGGGTGATTATATTTTGACTTGACGCCTTTCTCCATTAAAATAACATAAAATCCTGTTCAATGTCGTTTACTTTTTGACACCACATCAGTGCTGTTTGATTCCCCACAGTGGAGGTCGAACCAATGAATCCTGAAGAATGATTACGCATGGAGCAGAAAATTAACAACAGTAAATTTCTCAATGAGATTTTTTTTTCTTTTGGGCTGTCACATTTTTGGGAGATTATACAGTGGTGTGAAAAAGTGTTTGCCCCCTTCCTGATTTCTCATTTTTTCATGTTTGTCACATGTAAATGTTTCAGATCACCAACAAATTTGAACATTAGACAAAGATAACTCAAGTAAACACAAAATACAGTTTTTAAATGAAGGTGTTTATTATTAAGGGTAAAAAAAAATCCAAATCTACATGGCCCTGTGTGAAAAAGTGATTGCCCCCCTGTTAAACCATAAATTAACTGTGGTTTATCACATCTTTAGAAAGCTGGGACTCCAGTGAACCACAGTGAGAGCCATTGTCCACAAATGGTGAAAATATGGAACAGTGGTGAACCTTCTCAGGAGTGGCCGGCCGACCAAGATTACCCCCAGAGTGCAGCGACGACTCATCCAAGAGGTCACACAAGACCCCACAACAACATCCAAAGAACTGCAGGCCTCACTTGCCTCCGTTAAGTTTGGTGTTCATGACTCCACCATAAGAAAGAGACTGGGCAAAAATGGCCTGCATGGAGTTTCAAAATGAAAACCTCTGCTGAGCAAAAAGAACACAAAGGCTCATCTCAGTTTTGCCAGAAAACATCTTGATGATCCCCAAGACTTTTGGGAAAATACTCTGTAGACTGACAAGACAAAAGTTGAACTTTTTGGAAGGTGTGTGTGTGTTCCATTACGTCTGGCGTAAAAGTAATACAGCATTTGAGAAAAGGAACATCATACTAACAGTAAAATATGGTGGTGGTAGTGTGATTGTCTGGGGCTGTTTTGCTGCTTCAGGACCTGGAAGACTTGCTGTGGTAAATGGAACCATGAATACTGCTGTCTACCAAAAAATCCTGAAGGAGAATATCCGGCCATCTGTTCATGACCTCAAGCTGAAGCATACTTGCGTTCTGCAGCGGGATAATGATCCAAAACATACCATAAAGTCCACCTCTGAATGGCTTAAGAAAAACAAAATGAAGACTTTAGAGTGGCCTAGTCAAAGTCCTGACCCAAATCTGATTGAGATGCTGTGGCATGACCTTAAAAAGGCGGTTCATGCTCGAAAACCCTCCAGCATGGCTGAATTACAACAATTCTGCTAAGATGAGTGGGCCAAAATTCCTCCACAGTGTGGTGATCCGAGCACTGAGATTGTCCGTGCCCAGGCCACTCAGTATTCTCCCTCTTTTTCTCCTGTTTATTTCTGCTGGTTATTATTGTTCTTCCAGGGCTTTTATTGTGACAATGCCGTGGCCGAACTTCCGGCTGTCAAAGCCGAGCCAGCACTGGCACAGCTGACCTTGGTTTTGGTAATTACGTTTCCCCCTTTCCTGTTTGGTTCTTTGCTTTTATGATCAGTATTTAAGGGAGCAGCTGAGGCTCACTCCTTGCTGCGACCTGCGTCAACCAGGACTGGAGTCCCTTTCCCTGGCTCCAGCCTTCTTTCTGTATTTAATCCATCTTCGCTTCATCACTTGTGTTTATTCGATCGCGTCAGGTTCCGCCCTCACTACGCTGCTGTATTGATGTTGGTGTTCTTTATGTTGTGTTCTAGTTCAGTGTATGTGTTTTGCCCCACGTGGCTCTTTACTTTGTTCTTTCTGTGAATAAACAAACAAACTCTGTTGGCATCTGGCGCTTCATTTATGCCCTGAAAGGGGCAAACACGACAGTAGGTCACAGCCAGCGAGGTGCCAGCCACAGTAGTTTGTTTTTTTGGGCTTGAGGTTTTTTCCCTTTCCGGGTACCAGTTTGATTAGAAGAGATGGCGTTTTGCATCGAGAACCTGATGGAGGTTGATGACTTCCTGTCCAACGCCCATCTGTCCATCCCCTCCGACACTGCACACTGGTACCTGCACCTCACGCAAGGGGCGTTAAAGTGCTATCACCTGACCTTGTATCCTGAGGGCAAGGAGAGAGTGTCGGCGTTAGTGGCGCTGCGTCAGAAGAACTGGGAACTGATGAAGAATCCGGCCAAGAAGCCTCCATCTCCTCCCCGGGACACAGTCGTTCCGACGAGGGGGAAGCCTCCTGAGTGGGCCGGTCCTCTGTGAGAGTCCTGTCCGGATCCTGTCCCGGGTCGCCAGAAGAACTCCGCTTCCCAGCCAGCTTTTTCTCCCGCACCACAACGAAAGGTGAAGACAGCAGCCTTAGCCTCCGGGTCATCTCGTCCCGCTGTTCCGTCAGCTCCACGTTCCCGGACTGCCCCGGCTGCTACTCCCTCCTCCTCAGCGTGCCTTTCAGCTGCGGTGAGCCCAGCGAGTCCTCATCTGGCTCCACCTGTTACCATCCCTCCGCGAGGTCCCCGTTCAGATCCTGTCCCGGGCCGCCTAAGAAACCCCGCCTCCCAGACAGCTGTTTTCCCTGCGTCACAATGGAGGGTGAAAATAGCAGCCTCAGCCTTTGGGCCATCTTTCCCCGCTGTTCCGTCAGCTCCATGTCCCCAGACTGTCTCGGCTGCTCCTCCCTCCTCCTCGGCGCTCCCTTCAGCTGCTGCGAGCTCTGTGATTCTTTGTCCGGCTTCACTCAACACCGATCCTGTTGGGGTGGCTCCTCCTCGTCTTCCCGAGGGGCCCTCCATCACCATCCCTAGGGGAAAGGGAAGAACCAAGCCCGCTACAGCAGTCATCATTGTTCCCCGGGAAAGTAGGCAAGTGTTTTTTCATTCTAAATCTCTGTCAGATGAATTACCTTGTCTGATTCCTGGGTGTAAAGCTCAGGGTTCACAGTCCTCTGAGCTCCCACCACCTGCTGCAGCCATTAAAACTGAACCTGCTACCTCTATGTTTCCTCCCCTTCTCTCTGAGCATCCCTGGTGCCAGGAGTAGACCATCGGACAGAGGAGGAGCCTGCGGCGCTGGAGAGCCTGGTTCCAGTCCCGCAGCTGCGTCATGAGCAGAGGAGGAGGGCTGACTATCATTTGGAGCCTGCGCCGACAGTAAAGCATCCCCGGGTCTCCGTGGAGCAGCAGTCAGCTCCAGCAGGCAATTGATCCCCTGCCACCACGCCAAGTGGGCCATCGGCGTGGGTTTCAGTGCCAGGGGGTTATCGGACTGTGGAGACCATCATGTTGGCTGCGGAGGCCACCGCAGTTGAGTGGGAACCGGAAGTGGGCCTCCAGATCGTCGAGCCTGGATCGTCGGAGTCCTGGACGGCGGTAAGAGTTCGAGATCAGGCAAGTGCTCTATTTTGTCTTCTTGCTTTCTGTTCTGGAGCATTCTTGCCTGTCTCTTGGGGAGAAGAGCCGGGTGCAGCCGGCCGCTGCACCCGCGCTCATGTCGCCAGGCTCTGCCGCTGCCGGTGATCCTGACCCCGGTTCTGCCTCTTTGCCCAGGCCTTCTCCCAGGGTCACCGGAGATGAGTCAGCTCCGGTCGTGTTCATCGAGGGTCCAGGTTTGTGTTTGGAGGTCATCCCAGGTGCTGTGCTGGTCCAATCGGGGTCCACCGAGGGTGCTGCGCTGGGCCGGTTTGAGGTTGGTGAGGGAGCTGCAGATCCCCTTCTGCCTGATGTCGTACTGTCCCTCCCGCCCCCCGCATTCTCCTCCACCGGACGCCGCTGGGGTCCCTTTCATTCGGGTCGGCTTCCCCTCGTTGTGCCTCTCGGTAGGGAAGCCACCTCCAAGCCCCCCCCTCTGGTCCTGGTGGTTTAAGGATGCAGGTCAGCCGCCTGAAGGACTGTTTCACCAGTTCTGCGTCCTGGGTCAGCCGCCTGACGGACTGAGTTGCTGGTTGGGTGACCTGGGTCGGGCGCCTGAGGTACTGTTTCCCCGGTTCTGGGACTTGGGCAGGCCACCCGAACTGTTTTTTTTTTTTTTCCTTTTCTCACTGATGTGGAGCTAGGATGCCAGGAGGCCACCTGAACTGCCTTTTTTTTTTTTTGTTCTTTTCGCTACCTTTCAGTATCCCTATACTTGTGTTTTCATGGTGTTTTTTTTTCCTCCTCCTCTCGTATATTGCTCAAAGGAGTTTTCTTTCCCTTGCCGTGACATCAGTTGTACTGTACACATATATTTTTGTGTTCGCCTGTTTTCCTGGATTTGAACGTTTCTGCTTGAAGTGTACTTATCTTTGTTTCACCTATTTATTGGGTTTTGGACATTTTTGCAAAGAAGCTCTCATGGCATGTGGGGTTGTTTTTTGTCACTTGTCATTTGTGTGGGTGTGCGTGTATGTAGCCGCACTATTCTGTGTTATTTGTTCCTTGTGGGGGGTTTTTTCTCCGTTCCTCTCTGTATTGTGCCTTTAGTCGTTGTGGGGGGGTGGTTCTCTCTTCTCGGGTTTCTCTCCCTCCTAGCATGTTTCTTTCTGGTTGTGGGGGGGCTCCCTGGATGTTACTTCGGACGCCTGGAATGCGTCCTTTGAGTGGGGGGTACTGTGGTGATTGGAGCGCTGAGGTTGTCCATGCCCAGGCCACTCAGTATTCTCCCTCTTTTTCTCCTGTTTATTTCTGCTGGTTATTATTGTTTTCCCAGGGCTTTTATTGTGACAGTGCCGCGGCCAAACTTCCGGCTGTCAAAGCCGAGCCAGCACTGTCACAGCTGACCTTGATTTTGGTAATTACGTTTCCCCCTTTCCTGTTTGGTTCTTTGCTTTTGTGATCAGTATTTAAGGGAGCAGCTGAGGCTCACTCCTTCCTGCGACCTGTGTCTACCAGGACTGGAGTCCCTATCTCCGGCTCCAGTCTTCCTTCTGTGTTTGATTCATCTTCACTTCATTTGTAAATGTTCATTCTGTAGCATCAGGTTCCGCCCTCGCTACGTTCTAGTATTGATGTTAGTGTTCTTTATTTTGTGCCCTAGTGTAGTGTATGTGTTTTGCACCACGTGGGCCTTTATTTTGTGTTTCTATTAATAAACAAGCAAACTTTCTGTTGGCATCTGGCGCCTCATTTATCCCCTGAAAGGGGCAAACACGACACACAGCTCTGTAAAAGACTCATTGTCAGTTGTCGCAAATGCTTGATTGCAGCTGTTGCTGTTAAGGGTGGCCCAACCAGTTATTAGGTTTAGGGGGCAAACACTTTTTCACACCGGGCCATGTAGGTTTGGATTTTTTTTGTTCCTTAATAATAAACACCTTCATTTAAAAACTGCATTTTGTGTTTACTTGTGTCATCTTTGTCTAATATTTAAATTTGTTTGATGATCTGAAACATTTAAGTGTGACAAACACAAAAAAATGAGAAAGCAGGAGGGGGCAAACACTTTTTCACACCACTGTATTTTTTTTTCCTTTTTTTAATTCTCACTTCTCTCCATTTCTCTTTCATCCGTGCATGTCTGAAGTCTCAGTCTTAAAACATCTGCTTCCACCGGCATTTCAGTTAATGTTTGCCAATGGAGTTTAACTTAGGCCGACTTAGGCTAACTCTGCATAACTTATCTCAGTGCTCAGGAGCTTTTACAAACTGAACAGTTTTCACCAATATTTATTTCCAAACATAAGCAAATTTTCAGCTTGTTGAAAATTTTCAAAGAACACAACTTTCGACAGTGTTTGCCAACAAATACCAACTATCATTAACTTTGATCAACTTTTGCCAGCAGAGCAAGACGTTTGCCAAAACGTCAGTAAAAGTTGGAGAAAAGGGCCTTATTTGTCAACTCTGAAATGCTGAGTGATTCAGAGGGGGGAAAGAATTAGGGTGGCCTGACCAATATGATGAGCACATCTGCTGTGTTCTCTTATCAGTGTTGTTAGAAAACAGCAAACAGTTTACTCTTTATGAAAGTGAAGAATCACAATGTTCCTGTGAACGTTCAGGTTCAGGTTACTTTATTTGTACCCGTAGGTAGATTTGTTTTGCAGTCTGGTGACATCCATATTTACAAGCCACAAATTACATTCAACATAGACACAAACACAGGCACACATGAAATTGACTATAAACATGATAAAAATACTCAAGGCTCCATCAATCAGGGTATAAAAAGACAAAGAGATGAGAGAAAAACCAGAGGTAAGAGAGAAGAGTCGTATTAAAAGTTAAAAACTAGTCAAAGAGGTTAAAAACTCAAAGGTCTAAAACTCAATAAAATATTTAGAACCCAAGTAACATCCTACAAAAATAAGTAAATATAAAATGGAGTTAATAAATAGGTACCTAAATTATGTGCAATATATTGTTACAGCTTGTTCAACTCTTTGACAGCAGCAGGAACAAAGCTGTTTTTGTAGCGCTGGGTTTTACTTTTTGGGACGGCAAACCTCCGTCTTGAGGGAAGAAGCTGAAAGTTGCAGTGCAAAGGGTGGGAGTCATCATTTAAAATGGAGGTAGCCATCCTCTGTACTTGTCTGGTGTACAGGGATGTCAGGCTCAGCTGTGACTCACCAAGCAAACGACTGGACCATCTAACTACCTGATCCAAGGATTTCCTCTGTTTCAGTTTTATCTGACCAAACCATGACACTAAAGAAAAGGATAAAACAGATTCAATAAAAGCCCGATAAAACATTGTCATTATGGTTCGGTCAATTTGGAAGCGTGCAAGTTTTCTCAAGCAATGCAAATGTTGCTGACCCTTTTTGCACACCCTTTCACAGTTCTCTTCAAAGTTTAAATTACTATCAATAATCGTCCCAAGATATTTGTAGGATTGTACACATTCGGTGGTCTGGCCTTTTAGTACGGTGACTTTGTGCCTGGGAGTTTTCCTCCTAAAGTCAATAATCATGTCTTTAGTTTTTGTCGTATTCAGCTGCAGGAAGGAATCCTCACACCAGTGAACAAAATCATCAACTACTGGGCCGTGGCCACTCTCACCATCCTGGAGGAGACTGACAATAACTGAATCATCAGCATACTTTGATGTGTCTGTTGTCAAGTCTGCTCTGACACATGTTTGTGTACAGGATGAAGAGTAGTGGTGACAACACACACCCCTGAGGAGAGCCAGTAGAAGAGCACTTTAGGTCAGACAATGTACCATTGACCCTTACTCTCTGCGTCCTGTTGGTTAAGAAATCCAGAATCCAACCCACCAGATTATTGCTCAAATCAAATTGTTGCAGGAGCCTTTCAACTAAGATATGAGGTTGGATTGTATTAAAGGCGGAGGAAAAGTCCACAAATAAAAGCCTGGCGTGTGTCCCATTAAAATCCAGATGTTTAAAAAGCATGTTAAACAGAGTGACAGTGGCGTCCTCCACTCCTCTGTGAGGCCTATAGGCAAACTGCAGAGGATCCAATGCATGCTCAGTCTGCTTTAGGACCTCACATCTGACCAGTTTTTCAAAAATTTTCATTAAAATTGAAGTCAAAGCAACTGGTCTAAAGTCGTTTACCATTTTAGGACAGCTGGATTTTGGAACCGGAACAACCACAGCTTCTTTCCAGATCTTAGGCACATGTTGTGTTTGTAAGGACTTATTGAAAATGTAATGAAATATAGGACTCAGTTCATGTGCACAGGACTTTACCAAGCGCCCACATATATTATCAGGGCCCTGACTTTTGTTCACTTTTATAGCGCAGAACTCCATTTTAACATCTTGCACCTCAATATTAAAGTGCTGATTGTCTTTGAGTTTCTGTTTCAAATCTTGGGTTTCAGTGCTAAAAATCATAGGAGTCAAAACAACCATAAAAACAATTAAGAGCATTAGACAGCTGTGTCTGAATTAAAACCATCTAAAAACACACGATTACTGCGCTCTGTGCTCTGAAGGCCTGCAATAGTTTTCATACTGGCCCAGGCTGAACCAAGTTTCTTTGTTGCCATCTTGCTTTCCAATTCTGATTTATAATTCTGTTTTGCTCTTAAAATTTCGGACTTCAGCTCCTTTGTGGCAACCTGAAGCTCAGAAACAGACCTCTGTTTAAAGGCAAGTGCTTACCTCTGTAAGCAGGATTTAACTGATTTTGTAACCCATGGCTTGTTGGGATATATTTTGACACGTTTACGTGGAACGACCTTATTTTTACAGAAAGCCATGTATGAGCATGTGACGTCCACCAAAGAGTCCAAATCATCCCCGCAGGCCAGTGTGAACATCTCCCAGTCTGTACAGTCAAAGCATTCCTTGGGCTGCACGGTGGCGCAGTGGTTTAGCACTGCGGCAGCACAGTTTACCCTCGTTCGGGGGATCGCGGGGATCGTGGGTTCGATCCCAGCCCCCGACCAACAGTGAGCTGTGTGGAGTTTGCATGTTCTCCCCGTGTTGCGTGGGTTTATTCCGGGATTTCTCCGGTTTCCTCTCGCATACCAAAAACATGTAGGTTTAGGGCACTCGCGCACGCAGCGACCAGCAGCCGGTGGCTTGTCACCAGACTGCAAACCAAATCTACCTATAGGTACAAATAAGTAACAAAAAAAGTGCACTGAATCCTCTGTCCACACATCATTGTCTCTCGTCTCTACCTTGCCTCTTCTGAGAGCAGTTTTATATGTGGGCAGCAAATGTACACAGTTGTGATCTGAGGATCCTACAGGAGGAAGGGGGAGTGATTTATTGGCCCTCTCTATGGATCCATAGCACAGGTCCAATGTCTTTTTTCGCCTGGTTGGGCAGGAGACATACTGATAAAAGTTTTTAAGTGTCTTCTTTAAAGAAACATGGTTAAAATCCCCAAAAATGAAGTTTGGCACCTCCAGAGAAATTGATTGCAGCTGCTGGATCACATCAAAGATTGTGCTGCAGGCGGAGTCAGCATCTGCCCTCGGGTGAATGTACACAGTTGTGATGAAAAGTTGGGGGAACTCGCGGGGCAAATTTCACCTGCAGGGAAATGGTTTACTTGAAGAGTTTCAATCCAGGTTTAGAATCCATCATAGTACTGAAACAGCCTTAGCGAAGGTCACTAACGACCTCCTCATTGCATCTGATAATGGACTAGTTTCTGTACTTGTCCTTTTAGACCTTAGTGCAGCTTTTGATACTATCGATCATAATATTCTACTTAATAGATTAGAACACTATGTTGGACTTAATGGAACTTCGTTGCAGTGGTTTAGATCTTATTTATCTGATAGGTTCCAGTTTGTTCATGTAAATAATGAATGAAATAATGAGTTTTCTTTCAACTCAAAGCTTAGTCATGGAGTTCCACAGGGATCTGTGCTAGGCCCTACTCTTTTTAGTTTATATATGCTTCCGTTAGGCAACATTATTAGAAAGCACTGTATACATTTTCATTGTTATGCAGATGACACACAATTATACCTGTCAATGAAGCCAGATGATAGTAATCAATTAGCCAAGTTAGAAGCCTGTCTTAAGGAAATCAAAGCTTGGATGACTTGTAATTTCCTGCTATTAAATTCAGATAAGACTGAAGTCATTCTTGTTGGTCCAAAAAACCTTAGAAATTCCTTTCCAAATCAAACTTTCAGTTTGGATGCAGTTACTCTTTCTCTTAATAGCTCTGTGAGGAACCTTGGAGTTATTTTTGATCAGGATTTGTCCTTCAATTCACATATTAAATTTGTTTCTAAGACTGCCTTCTATCATTTGCGTAATATTGCCAAGATTAGGAGCATCTTGTCTCAGAGTGATGCTGAGAAGCTGATCCACGCTTTTGTTAGCTCGAGATTAGACTATTGTAATTCTTTATTATCAGGCTGTCCTAAAACATCTTTAAAAAGTCTTCAGCTGATCCAAAATGCTGCAGCAAGAGTTTTAACAGGTACTAGAAAGAGAGATCATATCTCTCCGGTTCTGGCCTCCCTTCATTGGCTTCCCATAGAGTTTAGAATTAAGTTTAAAATCCTTCTTCTTACTTACAAAGCTCTAAACAATCAGGCTCCTTTTTATTTAAAAGATCTGATACACCGTATTATCCTAACAGAGCACTACGCTCCCAAAATGCAGGATTACTTGTAATACCTAGAATCTCCAAAAGTACAATGGGAGGCAGAGCCTTCAGTTATCAAGCTCCTCTCCTGTGGAATCAGCTGCCAATCTGGATTCGGGAGTCAGACTCGATCTCTGTTTTTAAGAATAGGGCTAAAACCTACCTTTTTGATATAGCCTACAATTAGGGAGGGATCATGTGTTTCTGAACCCTCCCTTAGTTATGCTGCTAATAGGTTTAGTCAGCCGGGGGACCTCCAGTAATGCACTGGGCCTCACTCCTTTCCTCACTCTCTAAGAAATATTTTTTTTGCTGGTCATTAACATTTGTTTGTTCTCTCCCATAGATTGAGTCCCCATCGTGCTGTTTGCTCTCTACATGTCTGTTCTTTTCTTCTTCTCTATCCCCTCACCCCCCAGCCAGTCGCAGCAGATGACTGCCCCTCCCTGAGCCTGGTTCTGCTGGAGGTTTCTTCCTGTTAAAAGGGAGTTTTTCCTCTCCACCGTCGCCAAGTGCTTGCTCACAGGGGATCGCCTGATTGCTGGTGTCTTTCTGCAACTGTGGGGGTTCCCCCCTACAGTTGATAGTGCTATGAGATGACTGTTGTTGTGAAATGGCGCTATATAAATAAAGTTGAATTGAATTGAAAGGGGCGTAGTGACACAGACAGCAGCTCCACATCAGGTGTACAGATGTGCTCTCTGACCGTGACAGATGTGCAGTACTGCTTATTAATGTATAAACATACGCCGTTTCCCCGTTACCTCTTCTTGCCGATCCAAGCGCAGCGGGGCCCCAAAGCCATCAATCCACAGATCTGCATCTTGGTCATGCGCATTAAGCCAAGATTCGGTGAAGGCCATGACGCAGCAGTTCTTAAAGTCCTTCTGGTAGCGTACATTCCCTTGAATTTCATCCACCTTGTTTCTCAGAGACTGTACATTCCCAAAAATCATAGAAGGAAGAGGAATGTTACCAAACTGACGTCTTCTCAGGCGCAATTTCACTCCTCCACGTTTTCCGCGTTTTTTTCTTCTGTCTCTCCCGTCTCTGTTTTCACCGCTGTGTCCATGAACGTCTCTCAAAATAAAGTCCGGCAGTTGCAGCTTCGGCTCAATCACAGCCGCTGCATCAACCGTGTTTAAATGCAGCAACATGTCCCTGGAATAATGTATCCTGCCCGCCATGATGCCGAACGCGTTTACCTCAGAGACAAAGAGCCAGAGGACAAGTAGCAGCAGTGCAAAAAAGGGGAGATAGTCCATGTTGATGGAACCAGGGAGCGCTTCACCATACAGTCCACAAACATTCCAGGACAGAAACGACACAGAGAATATTGTAAAAACACATTAAAGTGCATAAAACAAGACACACAGACGACATACTTTTTCACCAGCTGCCGGTCGCTGCGTGCGCATGCGCCCAATTGAAAAAGCCACAACAAAGTGTAGTATGTACTGTATGTTACAGCCATGGACAAAATTGTTGGTCCCCCTCTGTTAATGAAAGAAAAACCCACAATGGTCACAGAAATAACTTGAATCTGACAAAAGTGGTAATAAATAAAAAATCTATGAAAATTAACCAATGAAAATCAGACAATGCTTTTGAATTGTGGTTCAACAGAATTATTTTAAAAAACAAACTCATAAAACAGGCCTGGACAAAAATGATGGTACCCTTAATATTTTGTTGCACAACCTTTTGAGGCAATCACTGCAATCAAACCGTTTCTGTAACTGTCAATGACACTTGTGCACCTCTCAGCAGGTATTTTGGCCCACTCCTCATGAGCAAACTGCTCCAGTTGTCTCAGGTTTGAAGGGTGTCTTCTCCAGACGGCATGTTTCAGCTCCTTCCACAGATGTTCAATAGGATTTAAATCAGGGCTCATAGAAGGCCACTTTAGAATAGTCCAATGTTTCGCTCATCGCCATTCTTGGGTGTTTTTAGCTGTGTGTTTTGGGTCATTAGCCTGTTGCAAGACCCATGACCTGCGACTGAGACCAAACTGTCTGACACTGGGCAGCACATTTCTCTCTAGAATACCTTGATAGTCTTGAGATTTCATTGTACCCTGCACAGATTCAAGACACCCTGTGCCAGATGCAGCAAAGCAGCCCCAGAACATAACAGAACCTCCTCCATGTTTCACGGTAGGGACAGTGTTCTTTTCTTGGTATGCTTCATTTTTGCATCTGTCAACATAGAGCTGATGTGCCTTGTCAAAAAGTTCCAGTTTTGTCTCGTCTGTCCATAGGACATTCTCCCAGAAGCTTTGTGGCTTGTCAACATGCAGTTTGGCAAATTCCAGTCTGGCTTTTTTATGATTTGTTTTCAACAGTGGTGTCCTCCTTGGTCGTCTCCCATGAAGTCCACTTTGGCTCAAACAACGACGGATGGTGCGATCTGACAGTGATGTACTTTGACCTTGGAGTTCACCATGAATGTGTTTAGAAGTTGTTCTGGGCTCTTTTGTTACCATTCGTATTATCCCTCTCCTCCTGCAGCCACATCCAGAGAGGTTGGCTACAGTCCCATGGATCTTAAATTTCTGAATAATATGTGCATCTGTAGTCACAGGAACATCAAGCTGCTAGGAGATGGTCTTATAGCCTTTTCCTTTAACATGCTTGTTTATAATTTTCTTTCTAATCTCCTGAGACAACTCTCTCCTTTGCTTCCTCTGGTCCATGTTCAGTGTGGTACACACCATGTAAACAAACAGCACAGTGACTACTTGTTGCCCTTTAAATAGGCCGACTGACTGATTACAAGTTTGTAGACACCTGTGATGTTAATTAGAGGACACATCTTGGTTGAACATGTCCCTATGGTCACAATATTTTCAATCTTTTCTAGGGGTACCATCATTTTTGTCCAGGCCTGTTTCATGAGTTTGTTTTTTAAAATAATTCTGTTGAACCACAATTCAAAAGCATTGTCTGATTTTCATTGGTTAATTTTCATAGAATTTTTATTTATTACCACTTTTGTCAGATTCAAGTTATTTCTGTGATCATTGTGGGTTTTTCTTTCATTAATAGAGGGGTGCCAACAATTTTGTCCACTGTAGAAGAGCTTGGAATAACGAGGCGATGTGATTTATAAACCAAAGTTTAATATCAGCTTCGCTCCTCTAACAAGTCTCATCTCAGTGCAGAAGCAGAATAAGAGGTCGAACACATTCAGACCTACATACTTATACCTACACACAACAAAAGACATTGCATATCAAAGCTGACATCCCGCATTAACTTAATCCCCCCTCCTTTGTCTTCCGTCTCCTCCACCTGACCCTGGGTGGTCAGGGAGATCGATCTCCTCCATTGTCCTCTGTCTCCTCCACCTGACCCTGGGTAGTCAGGGAGATCGATCTGGTCTCCACCGCTGCGACTCCGTATGCTCTTTGATCTTCGCTGGCGGTCGAGACCTCTTGTCCTGTTCTGAGGCATGAGGTCATTGCACATATGTAATCACTGAACATTCTAATATGTCTATACATATGTAGGTATGGAATATATGATTAATATAAACCACAGCCCCCCCCCAAACGACTAAGAAAAGGACAATCAAAGTAATTCTACAGTTTAAGATAATTTCTATGACATACTATGCTGTTAAACCTCTTGACAAGGAAAACAAGGAAGAATCTTTCCAGCAGTCATGCTCCTGTAGAGAATTCAGTGGTAACCATAACAGTATAGTAATATCACAAATCAGCCTTAAAACTGTCACGGCACAATCTGATAACATAGTTAACAACTCTTGGTTAATTTGCATCAGTCCCTGTGCCGTCTGGGTTTTAATCTTCTCCCGAATCTGCTGTGGGTCCGCTTTGGCGTCCTGGTGGGACCCTCCTGTAAGGAATCTGCAGCTTGGGGAGGAGAGTGGTTATTTGTTCCCTGCAGGGGGGTTGAGTCTTTTTTCTTGAGGAGTCTACCCCGCCGAGGTGCCCTCGCCACCCGTGCAGGTTCGTCTCTCAACAAGAAAGCAGGTTTAAGTCTGTCAGTGCTGACTGTTTCTTTTCTGTCCCCTAAATCAAGCACAAAATGCTTATCACCAGGTTCCAGCACTCTGAATGGTCCATCGTATGGTGGGCGGAGGGTTGATTTTAAAGCTTCATGCCTAACAAAAACAAACTCGGCGTTTTTTAAAGCTTGGGGGACAAAAACCCGTGGAAAAGAGTGATGTGCCGGTCCGGGGAGGGTGTCTGGTCCGTTACTGCCTAAAGGCCTCAGGGTTGGAAGATGCCCAGGCTCTGGGTTCTCTGGTAAAAACTCACCTGGGAGTCTGAGAGGTTGTGCAAAAACTAACTCTACTGGGGAGGCGTCTAGATCCTCTTTAGGCGCAGCTCGCAACCCCAATAAAACCCAGGGAAGTTTATTTACCCAATTTGTATCCGTTAGCGAGGCCCTGAGGGTGGCCTTTAAAGATCTGTGAAAATGCTCGCATAACCCATTAGCCTGAGGGTGATAAGCGGTGGTGCGGTGAATTGTCGCCCCTAAGCTGCTGGCCATGGCTGACCAAAGCTCTGAGACAAATTGAGGCCCCCTATCGGACGTGATGTCCTTTGGGACGCCGAAACGTGCCACCCAGTTTGTCAAAAAAACGTGAGCGACTTCCACCGCTGTGGTTGACGCCAGAGGGACCGCCTCAGGCCAGCGCGTAGTACGGTCTATCATTGTTAACAGGTGTGTGAAGCCTTGAGACGAAGGTAGTGGTCCCACGAGGTCGACATGAACGTGGTCAAACCTTCTAGCTGGGATTCGAAAAGGCTCTAGAGGGGCTTTTGTGTGTTTGTGTATTTTGGCGCGCTGACAAGACATGCAAGTTTTTGCCCATTCCTTTACATTTTTGCGCAGGCCCGGCCACACAAACTTTTTGGCGACCATTTTAACCGAGGCGCGCACACCTGGGTGCGCGAGGGAGTGAACTGAGTCGAAAATACGGCGGCGCCATGCAGCTGGGACTACGAGGCGAGGTCGGCCAGTTGAGATGTCACAGATTAGGGGGGGGTACACCGTCACGTAAACCCCTTTCCTCCAGTCTTAACCCTGTTGGTCCAGACAGGAGCGCGCGCACGTCCGTGTCACTGCTTTGTTCCTTTGCCATGGCTGCGTAATCTATCCCTACGTGAATTGGGGCCGCGTACGTGTCCGCGTTGGCGAAGAGTTCTGCGGCTGAGGTAGTATAATCTGTCTCCTTGTGCTCTGGCGATGTCACAGCGCGAGAGAGGCAGTCTGCTACCACGTTAAGTTTGCCTGCCACATGTCAAATGTCTGTGGTGAACTCTGAAATTGCAACTAGCTGTCTTTGTTGCCTGCCTGACCATGGTTCTGAAATTGTAGCCATCGCAAAAGTGAGCGGTTTGTGGTCTACAAAAGCCGTGAAACGCCGCCCTTCTAACCAGAACTGGAAGTGGCGGATGGATAATTGAAGCGCTAGCAGCTCCCTGTCAAAAGTGCTGTATTTACGCTCGGTTTGGTTTAACGATTTGCTAAAAAATGCTAAAGGTTGCCAGGTTCCGCCAGCGTGTTGTTCCACAACTGCCCCTATGGCCAGGTCTGAAGCGTCTGTGGTTAGCGCTATGCGGGCCGAGGGATCGGGGTGAACCAACAATGTGGCGTTCGCTAGAGCACTTTTTACTTCCGCGAAGGCGCGTTCGCGCTCCGGGGTCCATTCGACCGCGTTGGAAGGCTTTTGTTTTCTGAGTGCGGCATACAGGGGCTGCATGAGTTGAGCTGCGCGGGGGAGGAAACGGTTGTAAAAATTAACCATTCCTAAAAATTCTTGCAGCGATTTGACCGTTTGTGGTCGTGGAAAATTTTTTACCGCGCGGACTTTGTCTGGCAATGGGACTGCCCCTTTCGGTGAAACTCTGTGTCCCAAAAAATCAATTTGTGACACGCCGAATTTGCATTTGGCTGGATTGATTATTAACCCGTGCTCTTCTAGTCTCTGAAAAACTGTAGTGAGGTGTTGTTCGTGTTCTTCCTCTGACGGGCTAGCTACCAGCATATCGTCGAGGTAGACGAACACGAAGGGGAGATCACGTAATACCGCGTCCATCATCCGCTGAAAGGTTTGAGCAGCGCCTTTGAGGCCAAACGGCATCCGCAAAAATTCAAAAAGACCGAAAGGGGTTATTACAGCCGTTTTAGGAATGTCTTCCGCTCGAACAGGGACTTGGTGATAGCCGCGGACCAGGTCTGTTTTAGAAAAAATGCGCGCACCCGCCAGATGTAGTGAAAAATCTTGGATGTGAGGAATTGGGTAGCGGTCATGCGCTGTCGCATTGTTTAATCTGCGGTAATCGCCGCACGGTCTCCAAGAACCGTCGGTTTTCGGGACCATGTGGAGTGGCGATGCCCAGGGACTTTTCAAGCGTCTAATAATGCCTAATTTTTCCAGGGTGGTAAACTCGTCCCGTGCTATGGCGAGCTTGGTCGCGTCTAAGCGCCGAGCTTTGGCGAATACGGGTGGGCCCGTTGTGGGAATGAAGTGTTCAACCCCGTGTTTCGCTACTGTTGCTGAAAATTTGGGAACTGTGAGTGCTGGAAATTGGGTGAGGAGTTGGTCAAACTTACCTCCTGCTGTTGTGACGTTGGCCTGCACGGATGGTGGAGAAACTCGAGCTGAGCAGGGGATAGAAGAAAATGACAGTGCATTAACCAAGCGTCTATTTGCTAGATCGACTAACAACCCATGTGCACACAAAAAAATCAGCGCCCAGCAAGTTAAAACTCACCGCCGCTACAATAAGTGTCGATCTATAGTTGTGGCCCTGAATGCAAAGAGGCAGGCTCCTTTCACTATAAGTGTCGATGATGGAGCCGTTGGCTGCCATCGCCCCATTACCCCTGGGACCCATTGCCCGGTCTGCGTGGGAAGGGGTGATAAAACTCAGTTGAGCTCCGGTGTCAATCTGGAACTGTCTCCCGGTGTGTCCGTCAGTCACATAAAGAAGCTTATTTTTTTCGCCGAGAACCGCAGCCGTTAACGGTTCTCGGCTTTGGCGTTTCCCGAACTTTAGAACTTGCAGGGGGGAACGCATTTGTATGCCCTCTCGGCGAAACGGTGGTGGTAATAACAGATGTCGTTCCGCCTGCTGCGTCTTGGTCGTGTTGCCGCCATGGTGGGCGGGCTCTGCTCGGTTGTCTGTGGTTCTCCGCTGCTCTGGGTATCCGCGCTGAGATCTGCGGATGCTGCTGTGGCCATCTGTTCGCCGCAGGCGTTGATGAGTCGCTGCGCTTTGCGGGCCAGCACGCGGAAGTCTTGCTGGGTGCTGCACCGCATGTTGACCACCGTCCCTCTCATGTGTGGCGGCAGAGTACTGAGGAAGATGTGTTGGAAGAGGAAGTTGTCGTTGTCCTCTTCCTTGAGCTGCAGCATGTCCTCCATGAGGGCCTTGGGTCTGCATCCTCTGTGGCCGTAGATCGCCAGGATCTTCTCTGCTCTCTCTTCGGCTGAGGGGACGAAATTCTCGACGATGGTCGCCTTAAGTTCTCTATATTTGTAATGGGCGGGCGGCCGTTGGATTATGCTCCGCGCACATCTCGACGTGGCAGCGTCGAGTTTGGCGACGATGTGATAAAATTTTGTGTCATCTGCCGTTATGCCCGCCAGTGCAAACTGACCCTCAGCTTGCTGGAACCACGAGCCCGGGTCTTCTTGCCAGAAGTCTGGCAGCTTGACGGTGACGGCACTTGTGTGGGCCGTCCCTGATGTGTCCGCCAGGTGAGAGCGCCTTTCTTCAGCTCTCACGGCGGGGCTGGTGCTCGGTTGAGCCCTCTCTGTGGCTTCTGCCGTGGGGGAACGTCGTCCATCTGTTCCCCTGTCTGCATGGGCGCCGGCGCTTGCCTGGGTCGCCTCTGATGAGTCAATCGCGGGAGAACGTCTCTGTTCCATCCTCGCATCAGGGTCACCAGTGTAGAAGAGCCTGGAATAACGAGGCGATGTGATTTATAAACCAAAGTTTAATATCAGCTTCGCTCCTCTAACAAGTCTCATCTCAGTGCAGAAGCAGAATAAGAGGTCGAACACATTCAGACCTTCATACTTATACCTACACACAACAAAAGACATTGCATATCAAAGCTGACATCCCGCATTAACTTAATCCCCCCTCCTTTGTCTTCCGTCTCCTCCACCTGACCCTGGGTGGTCAGGGAGATCGATCTCCTCCATTGTCCTCTGTCTCCTCCACCTGACCCTGGGTAGTCAGGGAGATCGATCTAGTCTCCACCGCTGCGGCTCCGTATGCTCTTTGATCCAGGATCCAAGATGGCGACCGGGATGGTCACACTTTTTCAGTGCTGAGACAAAGTCACTGATTTTGCCATCAAAAATAACTAACCTACAGCGATCGGTGCTCGTGACGGACACGCACGGGCTGAATTACCACGTCCGCTGGATTGCCCCTTTAATCGCCTTTCTCCAGCGACCAGCGTTTCTTTGTGGTTCACTGATGCGCCTTACCTGAAGTGATTGCTAAGCTAACGTTAGTTAGCTTAATGCTACCTGAAGCGATTGCTAAGCTAATGCTAGTTAGCTTAATGCTGGCACCAGTCTCTAAATAACTAACCTACAGCGATCGGCGCTCGTGACGGACACGCACGGGCTGAATTTCTACCTCCGTTGGATTACCCCTTTGATCGCCTTCCTCCGGCCACTTCATTCTACCTAACACCAGCCTGAATCGGAGCCCAGTTGCGAGGCCCAGCGGAGATACTACCAGGCAGGCGGCTATTTGTTGACGGGGCTCAGCAGAGATCTCACCCAGGCAGACGGCGGTAGGCGGCGGTGCCCAGCGGAGGACTTACCGTGACCCCAGCGGAGCTCGGTGGCAGCGGCGGTGTGCGACGAGACTCGGTTGGAGGAGCGGGACAGGAGCTCGGTTTCAGCGGCCATGAGCAACGGGACCAGCGGCGGAAGGGGCTAGTTGGCTAGCTGAGGCCCAGCTGGATTCGAGGACGATCAGATCGGATACTGGCGACATAAGCAGAATTTATTTTACTATCCACAGATTTTTCTTTTTCCTTTTCTTTCCAAGAAAGACTGAAGATGGCTGCCACCGGATTAAAAAGTGGGCTGATGGGCATCACTTCTAAGCCTTCTCTGATTATCTACTTCCTCTTCGTTTTGTCTTTGTGTGTCTGGACCTGCAACAAGAAGGATTTTCCGGCAAACTCAACTAAAGGTGAAGTTAAAAAGTTTTATTTATATGGATTTGGACATGGACATCTCACCCTGTACTCTATGTGGTCTTTAAAAGCCCTGAGAAAAAGCTTTCAAAATAAGGCAAACATGGCTGTTAAGCAAAAATCACAATATGGCAGAGGGTATGCAGTTAAAGTACTGTTATTTCTGCTACTTCTGGCAGGAGATATTCACCTTAACCCTGGACCTGCCACTATTAAACAGCAGACCACTGGGTTAGCACAAAACCGAGCTGTACAAAAGCAAAATCAACATTTATTTTTCCAAACTGTTAATCATGCACGAGTTCTTTGGGACACCAAGGCTAAACCAAAGGGGATCCTCGGCGGACATTTAAACATACGGAGCATAATCCCCAAAAGAGATGAGATTTCAGTGTTGCTGTTGGACTCAAATCTGGACTACCTTTGTCTCTCAGAAAGCTGGCTACACAGGAACATAGACACTAATATGATCGATATTGTGGGCTATCAGTGTTTTAGAAAAGACAGGCAGGTAGGGAGGGGAGGAGGTGTTTTAATTTACATCAAAGAAAAATATAAATGTCAACTGGTTGATTTGAATACTTCACTCGAATGTTTAGCTGTTAATGTATGTCTCTCTCCGGTAATGAATTTCAACATTGCAGTAGTGTACAACCCACCGTCACACAATTCTTCCTTTTATAATGAATTAAGTGATCTGGTTAAACAACTTGAAAAGAACAGAGAAACAATAATTCATGGTGACTTTAATATTAACTGGTCTGATAAAAAGGACATACAGAAACTGAAAAGCCTCATGACTAAATTTAACTATCAACAAATGATCAAAGGACCCACTAGGATAACCAAACAATCCAGAACACTTATTGACATGGTATTTACTAATAAACCAGAACGAATAACCAGAACCTATAATCTTGTAACTGGTCTCTCAGATCATAACATGGTTCTTGCTGTCAGAAAACTTACTAAAAAGCGACTACAGTATTTTGGGGGAGTCGATATTGACAAATCAAATTTTATTATTCCCAAATCAAAAAATGAGGAGTTTGAAGATTACTTAGAGAATCAAAATTGGGAGCAGCTCATGTCAATATATGAAGTAGATGATTGTTGTAATTTTATAACTGCAACAATCACAAAGTCTATAGAAAAATTTACAAAGCAAATTAAAAGTAGACAACAGAAGATTAGCCTACCATGGTTAAATAATGAAATAAGAAAACTTATGAAGAGGCGAGACTATGCATTGAAAACATCATTAACCTCTAAACTACAAAATGATCACCTTGTGTACAAAAGTTTAAGAAATAAAGTGGTACATGAGCTGCGAAAATCAAAAGTATCTTATTACAATAAACTGATAGATCATGCAAAGGGTAACAACAGTTCCCTATGGAGGCATTTAAATAACTTAACTAATAAAAAAAACGATCAGAAGGGGGTAAAGGAACTTAGAATCAATGGCAAGACCGTCAGTGACAAGGCTACTTTGGCAAATGAATTTAATTCATACTTTGTGGGCTCTGTGGAAGACTTAACAAAAATTTTTGTGCTGCCAAATGTGCTCAACAACACAAATTCCATACTTCCAACAGATTCTTTTCACATCGATGAGGTAAATGAGGAGTTAATTGCTGGTATTGTTAAAACACTGTCAAACTCAAAAACTAATGATATCTACAATATGAGCACCTCCTTTCTCAAAATGCACAGCAAAATATTAATCAAACCACTGACTCATCTCATTAATCTCTCCATTAGGTCTAGTACATTTCCATCTGGCTGGAAAAAAGCTGTCGTCATACCAGTTCATAAATCAGGCAGTAAAGACGATATATGCAATTACCGCCCAATCTCTATTTTACCAGTCCTGTCTAAGGTTCTTGAAAAAGTTGTAGCTACACAGCTGATAGACTACTTACAAGACAGTCAACTTCTTCATCCACATCATTTTGGTTTTAGACCAGGATACTCAACAGAAACAGCAAATTGTTGCCTTATTGAAAACGTCAAACAGTCCTTGGACAGGGGTAATGTGGTAGGAGCTGTTTTTCTAGATCTCAAAAAGGCTTTCGATACTGTAAACCACAGTTTGCTTTTATCCAAAATGGTATCTTTTAACTTCTCTCCAGATACATTAGAATGGTTTGCATCTTATCTCCAGAATAGAGAACAGTGTGTAAAAGTTCACCAGGATAAATCCTCATTTTTAAACAACCGCATGGGTATCCCACAAGGTTCCATTCTTGGTCCTTTACTTTTAAGCATTTTTATTAATGACTTGCTGTTACACTGCTCAGCTGCAACATGCCAACTTTATGCAGATGATGCAGTTATTTACACAGCTGCCAAGACTCCAGCACAGGCTGCAGATGTACTGTCTACAAGTATGGTTGATGTCCAAGAGTGGCTCCTCCAGAACCATCTATTGCTGAACCTTCAGAAAACAGTCTCAATGTGCTTTTCAATCAAAAAATGTAACCTGCAACGTTTTAAAGTTAATATACATGATCATGACATCAGTTTAGCTACAGAATTCAAATACCTTGGCATTGTACTAGATCCTCAACTCAAATTTAATCTTCATATAAAGAAAATTTCAAAAACAGTAAAAAAAAATCTGAACTGCTTTAAATTAATTAGAAATTACATACCTTACGAAGCAGCTGTACTGTATATGCATTCTATGGTTTTTTCTCATATATCATACTGTTTGACAGTCTGGGCTCAAGCAGCCCCTTCCACAATAAGACATATAGGTGCATTATATAATCAAACCCTAAAAATCTTGGACCAAAAGCCCATTAGGTGGCATCACTGTAATGTTTTAAAAAAATACAACCTATTGAGTTTTGAGAGTTTCATTGACCTCTGTTTTCTGAAATTAACGTTCAAATGTTTCCATAAATCAGCACCCGAGCCACTTGCTGGTTTCGTCCAAAGACAGGACAGCAGCAGAGCCACCAGGAGTTCTGTTAACAATAACTGTAAAATATTCCACCGCAGAACCACATTTGGACAAACAGCTTTCTCTATAAAGGGCAGTCACATCTGGAACACAATGCCAAATGTAATTAAAATAATAACGGACTTTAAAACATTCACTAAAAAGGTTAAAAACTGGCTGAAAAATAAACAAGAATGTACTCATTTATGAATTGATTGTCTGCAAAGTGAGAGTGAATGAAGGGAAGGAATGAATGTGTTTGTTTATAATGAGTGACGAAGGGAGGGAGGCCTGAAATAGGCAAATGTGAATCAGGTTGTTATATTTGTGTATTTATAATATTTATAATATTTATAATTGTGTATTTATAATCTTTTTGCATTGATGTATGTGGTTATTGTGTATTTTCTTTTTCTTTTTTTACTTGATTCTCTTTTCTAAAGCCCATCCAGGGACAAGAGTTGCAAATTAGCTAATAGCTATACACTCTATGTGCAACACATCAGATTGATTGTCATTGATTAATTGTCTATGTTTATTGCACTGTCCCTGTCAAATAAACTAATCTATCTATCTATCTTCGCTGGCGGTCGAGACCTCTTGTCCTGTTCTGAGGCATGAGGTCATTGCACATATGTAATCACTAAACATTCTAATATGTCTATACATATGTAGGTATGGAATATATGATTAATATAAACCACATCCACGTCTGTAGTTTCTTTCATAAGTCACAGTTGTTAAGAACACATATGACTACTTCTCTCTGATATTACTGGCACAGCTATATTTAACTATAATATACATGTGGACATTACTTCTTAATGGAATCACCAAAGCTAAGAAAAGTGTATGAGAATGGAATTTATCCGTCTACTGCTCCAACCACAACAACTGAGGTTGTTGTGGCTGAGCTGAGGTTTCAGAAAATAACATAGATTGAGGTGAATCTGCAGGTTCTCCTTTTCACTGTTCACTCATGCTAGGGGAGTTCCAGCATGAGAGCTCATACTCTTCAGAAGAATGACCAATTTATAATAATAAGAAGAAGAAGAAGAAATTTTCTATATTTTTTTATTTATACTGTTACAAAGTGCTTCACACTTTCACTTTGGTGAGAATTGTGCTCACTTTGTAAAAGTTCCTGAGCGCTGGGCTGAGTTATGCGGAGTTTACCCAAGTCAGCCTAAGTTAAAGCTGGGTTTACACTATAGCATTTGGACCGACTTTTACAGATGTTTTGAAAAATCAGAGAAATTAGTCCAAACGTTAGTGAAATTACATTTGTGAGCAGGTTTTTTTAATCCAGTGCACACCAGCTTTTACAAACTTTTGCTGGCATTTGCCAGCATTGCATTCAGAATTGGCAAACTTTTTCCAACTTAGGCTAGCATATGTGCAGCTGTTGCAAACTTAGGTTAACTTAAGCCAACAAATACTCAGCGCAGGTCAGCTGACATCAGCATCAGGCGACGCTCATATAAAGATCAGCGTTTGTGGAGGCTTTCTGTCATTCTGGACCTGCTTTTGGAGTGAACACATCTCCCTTGGGCATACGTTTCAGTATTGATTTTCATTTTATATTCCTATGGAGTTGCTTCTGCATGCCTTTTTCCCTTTTCATCTATTCATTCATCCATTCATTCATTCATCCCGCTAAAAAAAATACAATAATGCCTATCTATAGACTCCAACATTAAGTCTGCAATTAAAATGTGAATGTGGATGGAATAAAAAAAAGCTATTTAGTGTATCATCATATAAATAAAATGATGGGTGATTATATTTTCACTGTTACGCCTCTCTCCATTAAAATAACATAAAATCCTGTTAAATGTCATTTACTTTTTGACACCACATCAGCGCTGTTTGATTCCCCACAGTGGAGGTCGAACCAATAAATCCTGAAGAATGATTATGCATGGAGCAGAAAATTAACAACAGTAAAATTCTTAATGAGGAGATTTTTTTTTTTTTTTTTCCTTTTGGGCTGTCACATTTTTGGGAGATTATACAGTGGTGTGAAAAAGTGTTTGCCCCCTTCCTGAGTTCTCATTTTTTCATATGTTTGTCACACGTAAATGTTTCAGATCATCAAACAAATTTGAATATTAGACAAAGATAACACAAGTAAACACAAAATGCAGTTTTTAATGAAGGTGTTTATTATTAAGGGTAAAAAAATCCAAATCTACATGGCCCTGTGTGAAAAAGTGATTGCCCCCCTGTTAAAACATAAATTAACTGTGGTTTATCACATCTTTAGAAAGCTGGGACTCCAGTGAACCACAGTGAGAGCCATTGTCCACAAATGGTGAAAATATGGAACAGTGATGAACCTTCCCAGGAGTGGCCGGCCTACCAAAATTACCCCCAGAGGGGACTTCCGGTTATGGCGGCCACGTAGGAAGACGTGTTTCACTCTGCTCTGCTCCTAAAAATAAAAAGTTGGCAAATAACTCTCTCAGTTGGAACAAAACCTATCCCAGCGTTTGGGCGCGGATATGGTAAAGCCTAAGGCTGGGAAATTAGGTGGAGGAAAAACTGAATCGTCGAAACGGTCCAAGCTAACAGACTTCCACGCTCGTGAGGAAGCAGAAAAATCTCCAGAGACTATGGCGGAGGAAGCTAGCGGCGGAGCGGTGACTGCTGGGGAAGGCACGAGTGCGGTGTTCGCTGCCATTAGCTCAGTGAGAGCAGACTTTTCCTCTAAATTTGATGGGATTATAGCAGCGATAGAAGGAATGAGAAAGGAAATAAGCGACTGTATGGAACGAGTATCGCAGGTGGAGCTCCGAATTTCCAGCGCTGAGGATGACGTCACCAGCCTACAATTAAAGGTGCGGACATTGGAATTAAAAAATAAACGTCTGGAAGATAGTGTCCTGGACTTAGAATCCCGGTCGAGACGGAACAATCTGAGGCTGGGGGGCCTTCTGGAGGGAACGGAGGGACGGGACACATGTTCCTTCTTGGAAAAGTAGATTCCAGAAGCGCTGAACAACGCGGAGCTGCAGTCATCGGTCGTCTTAGAGAGCGCCCACCGAATCGGCCCACCGAGAGATAATAAGGCACCACCGAGGACGCTGATTATGAAGTTCCTCAGCTACAGAGACAAGATGACGATCTCCAACGCGGCACGAGCTAAAGGAGAAATTAAATACCAGGATCAACAGGTGCGCTTCTACCCAGAACTGGCCACAGGAATCCAACAATTAAGGAAACAGTTTGACCCCGCCCGTAAAGAGCTGCGCAACCTCGGGATTCGTCACGGAGTGATTCATCCGGCAAGACTGCTGGTCACATATAAAGGGAGAACCCACACCTTTAAGACCCCTCAGGAGGCGCAGGTGCTTATCAAGCAGATCCAAGAAGAGACTGGTGGGAGCTAAGCATGAACAAGATATAAAGGTAGAATATTTAAGCATTTGCACAGGCATCTGACTGATCTGAAACATATAGTAAGTTTACAAAATATAGATTGTACATCATAGGGGTTTTTTTATATATTACAAAGTTGCTATAAAATTTTGGAGTTAAGTTGGAAAACTACAGAAGAGAGTTAATGTTATGTCATTAAAAGCAGTAGATAGAGTCAGGGTGATTGAGAGGAGGAAAGAGTGAGTGGTTTGACTGATCCTCGCGGGTGTGGAGCAGTCAATGGCTATAGCGGGAGACAGAATTTTTTTTTTGATTTTGGGGGGATTACCACGAATGTGGGGAGGGGGAATTTGTTTGTGTGTAGTTTGTGGGACGAATGTTCAACCACTCATGTTTTTGCTTCTCTGTATGAGCATGTTTATATTGCGAGGTAATCTCAAACTCCTTATTGATCATAGACCAAAGCGTTAATCTTAATTTAACTTCATGGAATTGCAGAGGTCTACAAAATTTAAAAAAAACTTAAACAAGTTATGAATAAAATAAAAGACATAGGTTCAAAAATTGTTTTTACAAGAAACTCATCTAATAGAGGAGGATGTAAAAAGAATTAGGAGAAGATGGCAGGGAAGTGTGTTCACCTCATCATTTTCATCCCGAGCTAGGGGAGTTATGACTCTCATACACAAATCAGTCCCATTTCAAGTGAAAAATGTAATTGGAGACAAATTAGGAAGATATCTAATCATCCAAGGATCTTTGTTATTAGAAAATATAAATCTGGTGAACTTATACGGTCCTAATATAGATGATCAAAACTTCTTTGCTAATTTATTTCTTATTTTATCATCACTTACAGGGCAACATATAATAGCAGGGGATTTTAATTGTACATTGAATCCCGGTATAGATACATCAACAGGACTGGACTGTACGCACAATGGATGCAGGATGACCATTAATCATTTTATGAAAGAATTGAGATTGCTAGATATATGGAGAGAAATGAAACCACAAGTTAAAGCCTACTCTTGTTATTCTAATACCTACAAGACATTCTCACGTATTGACTATTTTTTGATCTCCACAGAATTAAGGTCCAAGATTCAAAACTGTTTCTATGATAACATTGTGATCTCTGATCATGCACGCTGCTGTCTAATATATGTAGATAAGAAATTGACAAAGGAACCAGGTAGGTGGCAATTTCAGCATAAATGGCTTCAGGATGAGGAATTTGTTAAGTACATAGAAAAACAGATGAGTTCTTTGATATCAATACTACACAAACATCAGCATGTATATTAAGTGGGAGGCTTTCAAAGCTTTTATTAGGGGCCATATTATTAGTTATACAGGTTCAAAATCTAAGAAGACTCGAGAGGAGAGAGTCCAGTTGGAACATAAAATAAAAATTCTTCAAGAAAAAGTGTATGCAGGAAGTGACCCAAAGTTAGAGAACGAATTACTGATTCTGAAAGCTGAATATGACAAAAAATAAGCGAATAGAGCTGCCTCGAGTCTTCTAAGATTGAAGCAATCTTTTTATGAACAAGGTGAAAAATCAAGGAAATTATTGGCATGGCAGATTAAACAATTAGAATTTAAAACACCAATTACCAGTATTATAAGTAACGGACAGGCAGTTGTAGATCCTTTAGAAATTAACAGTGCCTTTAGAGATTATTATGAAAAACTATATGATACAAAAAGTGAAACTGACTTAACAAAACTAAATGGGTTTTTGGACGGATTATCTATACCGTGTATTCCAAATGAAAACAGGGAGATACTGGAGTCTAAAATTAGTCAAGAAGAAGTTGGGCTAGCCATTGATAGTATGAAAGCAGGAAAAAGTGCAGGACCAGATGGTCTTCCAGTTGACCTCTATAAAAAATTTAAGAATAAATTAATAAAACCATTTTTGGAAATGGTTTTAGAAGCATTTCAAAATAGTAATTTACCACTATACATGAATAATGCCTTAATTATACTGTTGCCAAAACCAGGTAAACCCTCTAATAAATGTGAAGACATGAGACCAATAAGCCTATTAAATGCTGACCTTAAGATAATCTGTAAAATTTTAGCAAGACGACTACAAGAAATATTACCAAATATTATTAACTGAGATCAGAATGGCTTTATAATGGGAAGACAAGGCTTCCATAATGTAAGAAGACTATTTAATATTATTTATTCTAATAAAGAAGCACCGGATACAGCTCTCCTATCATTGGACACTGAAAAGGACTTTGATAGGGTCGAATGGCCCTTTCTTTTTGAAGTCCTACAAAGGTTTGGACTTGGAAATAATTTCATAAAATGGGTTTAGATAATATACAATAATGCTACAGCAGAAATCCTAACAAACAGCAATATCTCAAAATCAATAAATATCAATAGAGGATGTCGACAAGGCTGTCCACTTTCACCTTTACTGTTTACTATGGCAATTGAACCTTTAGCGATGGCAGGACGTTTACATCCACAAATATATGGAATTAAAGTAGGACCAACAGAACATAAAATCTCCCTGTATGCCGATTGTGGCGGTTCGGTTAACCCCCACAACAGATAAGGACACTCAGCTCTCTTGTCTCTGTTTTTTCCGCTGCACTACTGAGATGCAATGTGCCATTCATGTATTTGTGATGCAAACATGCATGTATTGTGATGTAATGCGCCATTCTCGTATAGTGTTCATGCGTCTTGTCCTTACTGTGCTTCTTCTGAGCATCTTACATATGTAGATGTGCTTGGATGTAAATCCCCACAAACAGACTGGTCAAACACAGTGCTCGGTTAGAGCAAATAACAGAACAGTGAAATGTGTATTAATGTCTACAGGCAGACTCGTTTCGTCTGGCTCATCTCTGTAATGTTAATGTTGCCTTTCATGCAAATGTCTCATGCCTGTCCTGTTATCTGTTTGATCAGACCAACTGCTGTGAATGCTTTGATGTATTGTTGTAGTTGGGTGTATATATACTGCATTGTAACCATGCTCTCATCCTCTCTCACTCTCACTCTCATTCTCTCACTTCAACCTCTGCTGCAGGACACAGACTTTGTGTCCCCTCTTCACTGAGAGCCGTGGGCTCGCTCCCAGCGCGCACGCATGGCACCGGGAGAGGAGCTCGTGACGGCGGTATGATAATAAAACTCTACTTAAAACCTCCAACAACGCCGCTTTATTTCATTGCCGCTGCACTGGTGACTCCTTGAAGACGCACACGCTTTGTGCGACGCAGCCTTCTGATTTGGACGGCCACGCTGGCGAACCGACGCTGAAAAAAACGAGCGGCCAGTGAAAGCAGCAACCTTCTGAGCTGGACAGCTGCACTGGTGACCCGTTCTTCAGGATGAGATCTGCACGTCTGAGATCTGCTCATCCACGCTGGACCGGCCGCGCTCGCAGCTCCTTCACACGAGAGTGCAGGCAACTCGTCCCTTCTCCACGATGGCGTCCTCCATGGCCGGCGGAGAACGCAACGCGTGGACCTGAACGCACCACGCCCGAGCCTGAGGAACAAAGATTGTCTATTCCCGCTCACCACTCCAACGCATCTGCACGAGCCTGAGGGACAAAAGATCGTCTATTTCCTCTCAACGCTCCAACGCACCATGGCCAATCATGCAGCCACAGCTCAACCTGGATTTTTATCGGCGCCGTCTGCGCCGATCTCCACCAAGTTTCTGCACCCTGACTCACCACTCCAGCGGCCCACCCACACACGGAACCCCCGCGCACGCACCGGGGAGTTACGAGGACGGCGCATCACGCACGGGACAAGTAACGGCTCCAGAGACCGCCATCGTCCTCCGCCGCTGCTCACAGAACCTTCAGGGCTGCTCGTTCACCTGAAGCAAGCACACAGCTCGCCACTGGATTTTTTTAATGGTCTCAGCCACGGCACAAAGGGATTTCAGCCGTCAGCTGTTCCCGGGGGTTTTGGGTTTGCTCCTGCACCTAAAGCCAACACGCCAGTCCCTCTGCTTTTGTTTATTTTTTCTTACAGCCGCTCCTGCTTTTCTTCATGGCCACGAGAGGAGTCAGAGACAAATTTTTCTTCTTGTGATCTCCGCACGCGCAACGGGACAGCCCCTCGACGTCGCGGAGCAGCAAGCAATTTTTGCACAGCTCGGGACGATTTTACAGCCCCTGCCGGCACTTACTACCCCTCCCCTCCCTCCCCCTCAGCCTGCAGCGAGCTTCTCCCACAGCTCGCTCACACAGATGGATTATTGAGGTCTCGGCCCCCTGCCGCGCCCTCTGGGGGGGAGCGTGTGGCGGTTCGGTTAACCCCCACAACAGATAAGGACACTCAGCTCTCTTGTCTCTGTTTTTTCCGCTGCACTACTGAGATGCAATGTGCCATTCATGTATTTGTGATGCAAACATGCATGTATTGTGATGTAATGCGCCATTCTCGTATAGTGTTCATGCGTCTTGTCCTTACTGTGCTTCTTCTGAGCATCTTACATATGTAGATGTGCTTGGATGTAAATCCCCACAAACAGACTGGTCAAACACAGCGCTCGGCTAGAGCAAATAATAGAACAGTGAAATGTGTATTAATGTCTACAGGCAGACTCGTTTCGTCTGGCTCACCTCTGTAATGTTAATGTTGCCTTTCATGCAAATGTCTCATACCTGTCCTGTTATCTGTTTGATCAGACCAACTGCTGTGAATGCTTTGATGTATTGTTGTAGTTGGGTGTATATATACTGCATTGTAACCATGCTCTCATCCTCTCTCACTCTCACTCTCATTCTCTCACTTCAACCTCTGCTGCAGGACACAGACTTTGTGTCCCCTCTTCACTGAGAGCCGTGGGCTCGCTCCCAGCGTGCACGCACGGCGCTGGGAGAGGAGCTCGTGACGGCGGTATGATATAATAAACTTCCTTAAAACCTCAGCATCGCTGCCTTATTTTATCATCCGCCGCACCGATGACATAATTTTGTGTATGTCGAATCTTAAAAAATCAATTCCGACCTTGTTGAATTTAATAAAGAATTTTGGGGAAATATCAGGATATAAAATAAATAAAACTAAATCTTCAATATTAATGCTAAATGAGACCCAGAGAAATCACCCAGCTCCTGAGGTAAATCAATTCAATGTTGTAAATCAGTTTAAATATTTAGGAATTCAAATTGTGCCTAAGCTAGAATCAGTCGCCAGTGCCAACTATGAAGCCTTAATGACAGACATTAATGAGTTACTTCAGAGATGGATGTCACTACCAATGTCGATGATCGGGAGAATTAATATACTTAAAAGTAATATCTTACCCAAAATATTTATTTCAATACATTCCTTTACCACCGCCTTCAGATCTATTCTCAAGAATTAAAAAAAAGTTAGTGGAATTTATATGGAACAATAGGAAGGCTAGATTACGTCTGTCCTTACTATATTTACCATTTGATCGTGGAGGTCTGAAATGTCCAAACTTTATGTTGTATTACTGGTCAGCACAACTGAGGTCTATGACATATTATTTTTCATCAAATGATCTCCCTCACTGGACTGAAATGGAATCATACAATTTACCTTTACCTCTTCCCATATTCATATACTCAGACTTGGCAAAAAAATTACAGAAACAAGTTAAAAATCCATTTGTAAAGCATATGATCAAAATATGGTGTGAAACCAAAAAATATTTAAAAGAACCACACTTACTGTCACAATTTAGCCCAATATGGGGTAATCAATATTTTAAACCAGGGAGAGCGGATGCTGTATTTAAAGTATGGAATTTAAAAGGGATTCAAAAGATTCAAGACTTATATTTGTCATGTTCAGATAACATAATGTCCTTTGAAGTACTGAGGATCAAATTTAATCTTAATAGAACACATTTTTTTAAATATCTTCAGCTTAGGAACTTTATTCGATCAAATCAAAATAATGCTCTCACCCGACCTACTTATTCATCCTTGGAAAATTTTTGACGAAAGATAGTAAGAGAAAGGGTATTATTTCAGAGTTTTATAACTCATTGACATTATCCTCAAGTGAAAACTCACAGAAAAGACTGAATTATTGGAAAGAAGACCTGCAAACTGAAATTTCAGAGGAACAATGGGAATTGGCTTGTACAGAAGCTCAAACCAAATCAATAAATGTACGTCTTAAATTGATACATTTTAAATGGTTAATGCGGATGTATGTTACACCAGTGGAGTTAAATAGATATAACAAAAACATACCAGATATGTGCACAAAATGTATGGAAAGTAAAGGAACCCTATTTCATTGTTTATGGGAATGTAGAAAAATTAGAATGTTTTGGGAAGAGGTGAGGGTAACAATTGAAAAAATAATTTCAAAATAAATCATATTGAATCCTAAATTGTTTTTGTTGGGTCTGTATCCAGAAAAGCATAACTTTAATAAGAGTGAAAGAGCATTCATAGACCTCAGTTTGCTTAACGCCAAAAAATGTATTGCACTACTGTGGAAAAAGACTCATAGACCAGATGTGGCTCAGTGGTTAAGACGGATGTTAACAAACCTTCCACTAGAAAGAATAACATACATACTGAAATCAAAGGAAATTGTGTTTGAGAATATATGGAGACCTTTCACTGATTATGTAAAGAATTTAAACATAACTTTTGAAGAAGAAGGTGAATGATGTGTGTGGACCTTGTAAATTCCAACCTGGTGAATGTATAATATGTATACTTATGTAATGGATTGCCTAGACTAAACAGAGGAGCATTGTTGAAGACCTGCCTTTGTTAGTGGTTGTTGGTGTTTTTAGTACATTTTTTTTTTAATTACTTTAATGTTAGTGTTTGATTGTTTGTGTTATGTTTGTAAAAAAAAAAAAAGGTTCAATAAAAAATATTGTGGAAAAAAAAATTACCCCCACAGTGCAGCGACGACTCATCCAAGAGGTCACAAAAGACCCCACAACAACATCCAAAGAACTGCAGGCCTCACTTGCCTCTGTTAAGGTTAGTGTTCATAACTCCACCATAAGAAAGAGACTGGGCAAAAATGGCCTGCATAGCAGAGTTCCAAAATGAAAACCTCTGCTGAGCAAAAAGACAATAAAGGCTCATCTCAGTTTTGCCAGAAAACATCTTGATGATCCCAAAGTCTTTTGGGAAAATACTCTGTGCACTGATGAGACAAAAGTTGAACTTTTTGGAAGGTGTGTGTCCCATTACATCTGGCGTAAAAGTAATTCAGCATTTCAGAAAAGGAACATCATTCCAGTAGCAAAATATGGTGGTGATAGTTTCTCTTTTGGTACTCTTGGTGGTACTCTTCTCCTTTTCCCTGCTGATTAGTGCAGATCTGCAGGATTTAACACCACCGAACATCACTGTTTAGTTCCTCCTCACGGCTGTCATTTAAAGAAATGGCCAACACAGGCCAATTTATCACATCCTTTTTCATGTAAATCAGAAACATTCTTTTGTAAATGTGAGGATTTTTCTCATGAATTTGCAGGATTTTCCTGCAGAGGTACAGCCATTTTACTCAGAAATGTGCAGCTTCTTAATTGAAAAATTGCAGCTTTTTCCTCATGAATTTAGAACTTTTCTTACTCTTGAATTTGCAGTTTAAAAAAAAGCTTAAACTTGCAGCATTTTACTCAAATCTTATATTTGCAGCATTTTAGGATATAAACAGTTGGAATTTACACCTTTTTTTGTCTTTTTGCTAAAGTTGCAGCTTCTTACCCATAAAATTCCACTTTTTTTAGTCAGAAATTGGCAGCTTTTAACTGAGACTTGCATCCCTTTTTTTTTTGTCAGGTCAGGCATTGGCATGCTTGCTACCGGGTAACCATAAAAACCGGTACTACCTGTCTCATGGGTCCGGCCGTCAGCCACTCAACCGGCATCCCCGCCCTTCCAAGGGCGTGGAGGGTGAAACGGCATCCTGGCAGAACTAAAAATATCTGCCACAGGTCTGTGGTGGACCACTCCCAGTTACACGGGGTGAGACTGGACATCCTGGCAGATAAACACATCTGTCGCAAGGTCTGTGGTGGACTGTGCCAGTTGGTGCATCGTGACATGCACAACACAAAGAACAGAGATAAACAAACCTATCATTTGGTCAGTCACTGCAACAGATACTGGAGTTAGTTTGTCTTGGCTTGTCCTTGTCACTGATAATACCTTTATCTGCCAAGAATGTGCTGATAGTTCAGCAAAAGCTAGCGGTACTCAAATACTTCGCAAGTAGTTTCATGAAATGGTCAATCAGAAAGCAACTCATACCGGCTCAGACGTCGCCCGGGCTTACAAGGTCTGCGCTGATCTGTTCACACTCTGACAGGCAGCGAAAAATAAGCTAGGTGCAGGAAGACAAAAGAAGAGGAAAACAGTAGCCTTGTGTGTAGTGGAATGGAATGTACACACTCTACTGGACAGAACAATATCACAGTGCCCAGAAAGACAGACCGCGCTTGTGGCCCTGGAAATGAACAGGTACAATGTAGACATAGCTGCACTTAGTGAAACAAGATTGCCTGGATATGACAGCTTGGAAGACCATGGGTACATCTTCTTTTGGAATGGGAGATCAAGTCAAGAAAGGAGAGAAGCAAGAGTGGGCTTTGCAGTTAGAAAGGAGATAGCAGCAATGCTTGATGAGGAACCGGTGCCAATCAACGACAGGATAGTGACTATGAGAGTCCCACTACAGCAGAAAATGTATGCCACACTCATTAGTGTATATGCCCTGACAATGACCAACACAGCGGAGATGAAGGAAGAGTTCTACAGTGATTTACGTGAGACTATCAGGCGTGTACCGACTGATGACAGGCTGATACTCGTTGGAGATTTTAATGCCAGAGTTGGTTCGGACACTGAGAAATGGAAAGGAGTGGTAGGCAGTCATGGAGTAGGCAAGTGCAATGCTACTGGAGGACTTCTACTTGCACTATGTTCAGAGCATAACCTTGTGATAACCAGCACTCTATTTAAGCCCAAGGACACACACAAGAAGATATGGATGCACCCAAGATCCAAGCACTGGCACTTATTAAACTATATCATAGTCAGGCAGAGAGACATAAGGGATGTATTGGTCACCAGAGTAATGAGAGGCGTGGACTGTGGTACTGATCATGTTATGCTGAGATCTAGATTAACGATTTGGAGACAAAAACAGCACTGCGGGACAGGTGCGAAGCCACCACGGAAGCTAAACACTAGTGCACTGAAAGGCCAAAAGAAGCAGGAAAAACTTACACAGGAAATGGATGAAAACTTGAAAGACTGTTACAGCAACAACTCAGAGAATGACATAGAAGAGAGATGGGCAACACTGAAGGATACGGTGTATCAGACTGCGAGTGATGTATTAGGCCACCCTGAGAGGAAACATCAAGATTGGCTTGTTGAGCATGATGAACACCTGAAGAAACTACTAGAAGCGAGGAATACAGCCAGGCAGGAAAACCTACAGTTTAACACAAGGTCGAAGAAGAAGAAGAAATACTCAAAGGCTCAGAGTGAGCTACAGAAGTACACCAGAGAGATGAAGTCCAACTGGTGGGATGAAAACGCAGAGGAACTTCAAACTGCAGCAGACATGAAAACATTCTTCACAGGTTTTGAGAGAAATCTACAGCCCTAAACCAAGAGGATTGATCCAACTAAAGGCTATGGAAACAACCCTGGAGATGTCACTGAAGAGGCTAAAGAAGCTCTAGTGCAGCGACCAGCTATACCAAGTCTGGATGAACCACCAAATTTTGATGAACTAATGGCAGCTATCAGGACAACACAGGATGGTAAAGCTCCAGGAAGGGATGGAATTCCAGCAGAAGTGTGGAAATTTGGTGGTGTTCAGCTGACCAACTGCCTGCACAAGCTCATCCAAGAGTTATGGGATGCCCAGAAAGTACCTCAAGACTGGAAGGATGCAAGTATTGTGCCTTTGTTCAAGAAAAGTGACAGGAAAGATTGTGGAAATTACCGAGGTATAATCACTGCTAGCCACTGTTGGTAAGATTTTCTCATGTGTACTACTGAACAGACTCAATGAACACATCTCACAGAATGCACTACCGGAAATCCAGTGTGACTTTAGAAGTGGAAGAAGCACAATGGACATGATTTTCTGCTTGAAACAGGTTCAAGAAAAGTGTATCGAACAGAACATGCCGCTTTATGTTGTCTTCATAGACTGCAGTAAAGCCTTCGATACTGTTTCACGACAAGGACTTTGGCAGGTACTCAAGAAATATCGCTGTACAGAGAAGTTTGTCAGCCTGATCAAGGCACTCCATACAGGTATGCAAGCAAACGTGGCAATGAGTGGTTCAGTATCTAAAGACTTTTCAGTAAGCAATGGGGTGAAACAAGGGTGTGTGCTGGCACCTACACTCTTCTCGCTATATCTGGCAGCCATGCTTGAGGTGGCCTTCAAAGACACTTAAGAAGGAGTATACATTCAAACAAGGAAAGAAGCAGACTTGTTCAATGTGGCACAGTTTAAAGCCAAGAGTAAGATATCGATAAAGGTAGTAAGAGAAATGTTCTTTGCCGACGACAGTGCTCTAGTTGCACACAGTGTGGAAGATATGCAATCTTTAGTGGAGAAATTTGCAAGAGCAGCTAGTCAATTCAGCCTCAAAATCAACATCAAGAAGACAGTGCCTTTATCAACCACCAAAGTTCCAATTATCAACATCAGTACCAGAAGAGATCAGCATTGGTAAAGAGCCACTAGTCAAGTGCAAGACTTTCAAGTATCTAGGGAGGACTGTTTCAGAGAATGCTAGGCTGGAGGATGAACTATCTCTCAGAATGGGAAGAGCAAGCGCTGTGTTTGGAAACTTGAGGGAGAGACTGTGGAACAACCGACATGTGTCTATCTGTGTGAAATGCAAAGTGTACAGAGCGACAGTACTGCCAACTCTATTGTACGGTGCTGAAACTTGGACTGTCTACAGAGTGCAGGTGCAGAAACTCCACGCGTACATGATGAGACACCTTCGAGCCATAATGAACATCTCATGGAAAGACAAGATAACCAACATAGAAGTGTTGAAACGAGCTGGTCTACCATCAATGGAGGACATGCTAATACAGATGAACCTGAGATGGCTTGGACATGTTGAGAGGATGGACCACCAGCGTCTTGTTCGGCAGTTACTCTACTCACAGTTACGCGAGTGCAAACGCAATCAGGGTAGACCAAGGCTCAGATTTAAAGACACTGTAAAAAGAAACTTGAAGAAGTTGGATATAGACAGGAGTTCCTGGCAGCAGAAGGCTAAGGACAGAGCTCTGTGGAGGAATCTGATCAGACCTAAATGAAACAGCCATTGTCGCCCACGACAGACTGCTATGATGATGATGATGATGAAGATGATGATGATGAGTGTGATGGTCTGGGGCTGTTTGTTGCTTCAGGACCTAGAAGACTTGCTGTGGTAAATGAAGCTATGAATTCTGCTGTCTACCAAAAAATCCTGAAGAAGAATGTCCGGCCATCTGTTCGTGACCTCAAGCTGAAGCGCACTTGGGTTCTGCAGCAGGACAATGATCACAAAACACCAGCAAGTCCACCTCTGAATGGCTTAAGAAAAACAAAATGAAGACTTTGGAGTGGCCTAGTCAAAGTCCTGACCTGACTCTGATTGAGATGCTGTGGCATGACCTTAAAAAGGCGGTTCATGCTCTAAAACCCTCCAGTGTGGCTGAATTACAACAATTCTGCTAAGATGAGTGGGCCAAAATTCCTCCACAGTGTGGTGATCCGAGCGCTGAGGTTGTCTGCACCCAGGCCACTCAGTATTCTCCGTCTTTTTCTCCTGTTTATTTCTGCTAGTTATTACTGTTCTCCCAGGGCTTTTATTGTGACAGTGCCGTGGCCAAACTTCCGGCTGCCAAAGCCGAGCCGGCACTGTCACACCGGACCTTGATTTTGGTAATTACGTTTCCCCCTTTCCTGATTGGTTCTTTTCTTTTGTGATCAGTATTTAAGGGAGCAGCTGAGGCTCACTCCTCACTGTGACCTGCGTCAACCAGGACTGGAGTCCCTTTCCCCAGCTCCAGCCTTCTTTCTGTATTTGATCCATCTTCGCTTCATCACTTGTGTTTATTCGATAGCATCAGGTTCCGCCCTCGCTACACTCCTGTATTGATGTTAGTGTTCTTTATGTTGTGTTCTAGTTCAGTGTATGTGTTTTGCCCCACGTGGATCTTTACTTTGTTCTTTCGATGAATAATTTCCCCAGGGTCACCGGAGATGAGTCAGCTCCGGTCGTGTTCGTCGAGGGTCCGGGTTCGTGTTTAGAGGTCATCCCAGGTGCTGCGTTGGCCCGGTCGGGGTCCACCAAGGGTGTTGTGCTGGCCGGGTCGGGGTCCACCAAGGGTGTTGTGCTGGCCGGGTCAGGGTCCACCAAGGGTGCTGCGCTGGGCCGGTTTGAGGTCGGTGAGGGAGCTGCAGATTCCCTTCCACCTGACACCGAACTGTCCCCCCCCCCCCCATTCTCCTCTACCAGACGCCACTGGGGTCCCTTTCATTCGGGTCAGCTTCCCCTCATTGTGCCTCTCGGTAGGGAAGCTGCCTTCGAGCTCTCCCCTCTGGTCCTGGTGGTCTAAGGACACGGGTCAGCCAACTGAAGGACTGTTTCGCCGGTTCTGCGTCCTGGGTCGGCCGCCTGACGGACTGCGTTGCTGGTTGGGTAACCTGGGTCGGCCGCCTGAGGTACTGTTTCCCCAGTTCTGGGACTTGGGCAGGCCACCTGAACTGTTTTTTTTTTCTCTTCTCCTGATGTGGAGTTGGGATGCGGGAGGCCACCTGAACTGCCTTTTTTTTGTTCTTCTCTCTACCTTCCGGCATCCCTGTACTTGTGTTTTCATGGTGTTTTTTTTTCTCCTCCTCTCGTATATTGCTCAAAGGAGTTTTCTTTCCCTTGCCGTGACATCAGTTGTACTGTACATATATATTTTTGTCTTCGCCTGTTTTCCTGGATTTGAACGTTTCTGACCTGAAGTGTACTTACTGTATCTTTGTTTCACCTATTTATCGGGTTTTGGACATTTTTGCAAGGAAGCTCTCATGGCATGTGGGGTTGTTTTTCGCCACTTGTCATTTGTGTGGGTGTACATGTATGTAGCCGCACTATTCTGTGTTATTTGTTCCTTGTGAGGGTTTTTTTCTCCGTCCCTCTCTGTATTTTGCCTTTAGTCGTTGTGGGGGGTTTTTCTCTCTTCCCGGGTTTCTCTCCCTCCTAGCCTGTTTCCCCCTCTGCCCACCCGAGGTCGGTCTTGTTAGCTTTCTGTTGGGGGGGGTTCCCTGGATGTTACTTCGGACACCTTGAATGTGTCCTTTGAGCAGGGGGTACTGTGGTGATCCGAGCACTGAGGTTGTCTGCGCCCAGGACACTCAGTATTCTCCCTCTTTTTCTCCTGTTTATTTCTGCTGGTTATTATTGTTTTCCCAGGGCTTTTATTGTGACAGTGCCGTGGCCAAACTGTCACAGCTGACCTTGATTTTGGTAATTACGTTTCCCCCTTTCCTGTTTGGTTCTTTGCTTTTGTGATCAGTATTTAAAGGAGGAGCTGCTGAGGCTCACTCCTTGCTGCGACCTGTGTCTACCAGGACTGGAGCCCCTATCCCCGGCTCCAGTCTTCCTTCTGTGTTTGATTCGTCTTCGCTTCATCATTTGTAAGTGTTCATTCTGTAGCATCAGGTTCCGCCCTCGCTACGCTCTAGTATTGATATTAGTGTTCTTTATTTTGTGCCCTAGTGTAGTGTATGTGTTTTGCCCCACGTGGCTCTTTATTTTGTGTTTCTATTAATAAACAAGCAAACTTTCTGTTGGCATCTGGTGCCTCATTTATCCCCTGAAAGGGGCAAACACGACACACAGCTCTGTAAAAGACTCATTGCCAGTTGTCGCAAATGCTTGATTGCAGTTGTTGCTGCTAAGGGTGGCCCAACCAGTTATTAGGTTTAGGGGGCAAACACTTTTTCACACCGGGTCATGTAGGTTTGGATTTTTTTTGTCCCTTAATAATAAACACCATTTAAAAACTGCATTTTGTGTTTACTTGTGTCATCTTTGTCTAATATTTAAATTTGTTTGATGATCTGAACATTTAAGTGTGACAAACATACAAAAAAAATGAGAAAGCAGGAGGGGGCAAACACTTTTTCACACCACTATTTTTTTCCTTTTTTTAATTCTCTCTTCTCTCCATTTCTCTTTCGTCCGTGCATGTCTGAAGTAAGTCTCAGTTTAAAAACATTTGCTTCCACCGGCATTTCAGTCAATGTTTGCCAATGGAGCTTAACTTAGGCTGACTTAGGCTAACTCTGCATAACTTAGCTCAGTGCTCAGGAGCTTTTACAGACTGAGCACAACTTTCACCATCGTTTATTTCCAAACATGAGCAAATTTTCAGCATGCTCAAAATTTTCAAAGAACACAACTTCCGACAGCGTTTACCAACAAACACCAACTATCATTAACTTTGATCAACTTTTGCCAGCAGAGCAAGACGTTTGCCAAAACATCAGTAGAACTTGGTCCAAACCTTGTAGTGTGAATCCACCCAAAAAAACAGGTCCAGAATAGCAGAAAGCCTCCACAAACGCTGATTTTTATATGATTGTCACCTGATGCTGATGTTAGCTGACCTGCACTGAGTATTTGTTTGCTTAAGTTAACCTAAGTTGGCAGCAGCTACACACACATTAACCTGAATTGGCAAAAGTTTGCCAACGCTGAATGCAACGCTGGCAAATGCAAGCAAAAGTTCTTAAAAGTTTGTAAAAGTTCATAAAAGTTGGTGTCCGCTGGATTTAAAAAACCTGCTCACTAATGTAATTTCACCAATGTTTGGACACTGTATATCATCCAACCCTCTGA
Organism: Pholidichthys leucotaenia; assembly: GCA_020510985.1. NCBI lineage: Eukaryota > Metazoa > Chordata > Actinopteri > Cichliformes > Pholidichthyidae > Pholidichthys > Pholidichthys leucotaenia. Next base: position 323,821,406 of record CM035840.1, on the reverse strand, counting down.
ATACAGAGGACGGAACATGAAGGAAAAGATGTTGAATTTGAATTTTATCTTTTTGTTTAATCACTTTAGAATCCTTATGTCCTTATATTTTTATTTACTTTAAGGCCTTTACATACTCTGCAAGAACAGACAAAGGTTTTCTTTTTCTTGAGGTGGCAACAACAAGAATAAAGTTCTTTCTGACCAGGACATTTCATACTTCACAAGAAACTCAAGTGCAGAACTCCTGGGAAATTAACATTTCTGACCAGTCAGACAATAGTTGTTGGACACCACGCAAGAAAAAATTTCTACCATGATGATGTGTCAAGAACAAGCTGCAAGAACTCCCAAACCAGGGCTGCAAAAACAAAATGACGTCATTTTGTTCTTGCAGCCCTGGGAGAGAGAACAAATTTCTCTGTTCTTGCGGAGTATGTATAGGCCTTCAGAGGGAGCAGATAATGATTCTCTTGTGACGTAACATTATATAGCTCACATATTCCTTGGCAGAGACCCAGACATGAGGGAACCTTGAGCTCGCAGTGTGTATTGACATCACGCCTCAAACGGACATTGAGTCTGGACCCCCTGCGGACTAGAGAAGAAGTGAGAAGATCTGAGAGTGACCTGAAGAGACTGTCTGACTCCTAGGGTCAGACAGAGAAGCCGAGAGGACAATAGGAGGATTAGATATGAATGGAATTCTGTGTTTGATGTGAATGTGATTTGTGTCTGATGTAACAGTATAAAGGTATGTGGTTTACCTCAGCTCGCCCTCTTCATTCCCTGACTGAGAGAGGAGCTGTAGGACTTGAGATGGAATAAACCAATACTGAAAAATCATTCAGTCTCTTCATTTCGAGTTACCTACATTGGTGACCCACACGTGAGAAATATGGAGAGGCTTGGAGGTCGTCTCTCCGACTCCGAACCTGATCCACCGGAGACCGCCCGCACCGGCGTAAACTCCATTAGACTCCCCGAGTTCTGGCAAGAGGACCCACACTCATGGTTCCAGCACGTGGAATCACGGTTCGTGCTTAACGGGGTAGCAGAGGATGACGTTAAGTTCCACAATGTCATCGCAAGACTCGACAGCCGCACAGCCCGGTGTGTGCGGAGCCTGGTGCAGCAGCCGCCCGCTGCTGGCAAATACGACGCCCTGAAAGCCGCCCTCATTCGGAGCTTTGTGCCATCAGCCGAGGTGAGGGCCAGAACACTCCTGGACCTGCGCGACAGAGGAGGACGCAGGCCGACCGTCCTCATGGAGGACATGCTGCAGATGATCGGGGCAGACAATGATGCGTTTTTATTTAAGCACATCTTTTTGAGGACCCTTCCAGCGCACATGAGAGGCTCCCTGTCCAGCATGAGGCGTGTGGACCAGCAGGACTTCCGCGCGCTGGCTTTGGAAGCGGAGCGGCTCCTGGACGCATGCGGCGAGCAGGAGACGGCAGCGGCAGCAGCAAACCTCGGCACAGCAGCCCAGGGCGATGGAGAACCGGTGGCAGCAGAGCCGACCCCAACGACAACGGCAGCAGCGCGGTCCCGGAGCAGAGGAGAGGACGAGATGTGCTTCTACCATCGACGATTCGCACACAAGGCTTACAGATGCGTCCCGCCATGCAACTTCAGGAAGCAGGGAAACGCAAGAGCCAGAGGTCGTTAGCAGCTTTGACCCTCGGCGAACGGAACAAGCTGCTCTACCTGACGGACGCGAGCTCCGGACGGCAATTCCTCGTTGACACCGGAGCACAGAGGAGATTCATCACCGCAACCTACGCGGACCGGGCAGCCGGTCCCCGCAGAAATGGAGCAACAGCCGCAAACGGCTCAACGATCAAGACGTTTGGCGAAAGAACTCTGCGCCTGTCCTTGCACGGCCGCAGCTATGAATGGACCTTCATAGCAGCGGCGGTGAGTTTCAACATGTTGGGCGCCGACTTTTTGTGCTCACATGGCTTGTTGGTAGATCTGGCTAATAGACGCTTGGTTAATGCACTGTCTTTTTGTTCTATTCCCTGTGCAGCGCAAGTGTCCCCGCCATCAGTACAGGCCAACGCCGCCGCAGCAGGAGGTAAGTTCCACACTCTCCTAAACCAGTTCCCAGCACTCACAGTTCCCACATTTTCAGCTAAGGTGGCGAAGCACGGGGTGGAGCACTTTATAACCACAAGTGGCCCACCAGTTTTTGCGAAGGCTCGGCGCTTGGATGCAGCTAAGCTCTCTATTGCGCGTGAGGAGTTCGCCAACCTGGAAAGGTTGGGCATAATTCACCGCTCGAAGTCCGCTTGGGCTTCCCCCCTCCACATGGTCCCTAAGGCGGATGGCTCGTGGAGACCGTGCAGCGATGATCGCAGGTTAAACAATGCCACAGCACAGGACCGCTACCCAATTCCGCATATCCAAGATTTTTCGGTGCATTTGGCCAAGGCGCGAATTTTTCCTAAAATAGACCTGGTCCGCGGTTATCATCAGGTCCCGGTCCGACCAGAGGACATTCCCAAGACAGCGGTAATAACACCTTTCGGACTTTTTGAATTTTTACGCATGCCTTTTGGCCTTAAAGGCGCTGCGCAAACCTTCCAACGCATGATGGATGCCATTTTGCGCGACCTCCCTTTTGTTTTTGTCTACTTAGATGATATTTTAGTCGCCAGCGCCTCTGAGGAGGAACACGAAAGTCACCTCAGAACTGTTGTTCAGAGGTTGGGAGCGCACGGGTTGATAATCAACCCTGCCAAGTGCCATTTCGGCGCAGCACAGATCGATTTTTTAGGGCACCGCGTCTCCCCAGAGGGTGCAGTCCCGCTGCCCTCCAAAGTACGCGCAGTGGCTGAGTTTCCCCAGCCACAAACGGTAAAAGCGTTGCAAGAATTTTTAGGTATGGTAAACTTTTACAACCGTTTCATACCTCACGCGGCGCAGCTCATGCAACCGTTGTATATCGCGCTAAAAAAACAGAAGCCCTCCAATGTGATTGAGTGGTCCCCGGAGCGGGAGCGCACATTCACTGAGGTTAAGAAAGCACTAGTGAACGCAGCACTGCTGGCTCACCCAGACCCGGCAGCCCGAATAGCGCTAACCACAGACGCGTCAGATGTGGCCATAGGAGCCGTGGTAGAACAGCAAGTCACCGGGGCTTGGCAACCACTCGCTTTTTTTAGCAGATCCCTACGCGATGCTGAGCGAAAATATAGCGCGTTTGACAGGGAACTGCTAGCGCTCCACCTGGCCATTCGCCATTTCCAGTTCTGGTTGGAAGGGCGGTGTTTCACCGCGTTTGTCGACCACAAACCGTTAACCTTTGCAATGTCCAAAGTCTCTGAACCATGGTCAGGCCGACAGCAGAGGCAGCTGGCCGCAATTTCAGAATTCACCACTGATATACAGCACGTAGCCGGTAAATTTAATGTAGTGGCGGACTGCTTCTCGCGAGCGGTAACAGCGCCTGTCCGCGCGGATGGGGGCTGTAGCACCGCAGATGCGGAGCGTGGTAACAGCGCACGTAGGGATAGATTACGCGGCCATGGCAGCAGAGCAGGGCGAGGACACAGACGTGCGCGTGCTCCTGTCTGGACCAACAGGGTTAAGGCTGGAGAACGTAAGTTTACAAACCGGTTCACCCCCGCTTATTTGCGATGTATCCACCGGGCGACCTCGCCCAGTGGTACCGGCCATGTGGCGCCGTCGTGTTTTTGACGCGGTGCACTCCCTAGCACACCCAGGAGTACGCGCTTCGGTGAAAATGGTAGCAGAGAAGTTTGTTTGGCCGAGCCTGCGCAAGCACGTGAAGGAGTGGGCGAGAGCCTGCATGTCCTGCCAGCGGGCCAAAGTTCACAGACACACAAAAGCCCCTTTAGAACCTTTCCACATCCCGGCTAAGAGGTTTGATCATGTGCACGTAGATCTAGTGGGACCCCTGCCGCCCTCACAGGGGTTCACACATCTCCTGACAATGGTGGACCGGACCACGCGTTGGCCGGAAGTGGTCCCATTGCAGTCTACCACAGCAGCAGAGGTAACTCGCGTTTTTTTAACAGCCTGGGTAGCGCGGTTCGGAGTCCCGTCGGACATTACGTTGGATAGGGGTCCGCAGTTCGTTTCAGAGCTATGGTCAGCCATGGCCAGCGGCTTAGGGGCAACAGCCCATCGCACCACCGCTTATCACCCACAGGCCAACGGTTTATGCGAGCGTTTTCACAGGTCGTTGAAGGCAGCCCTCAGAGCGTCGCTCACAGATACAAATTGGGTAAACAAACTACCATGGGTTTTATTGGGGTTGCGTTCGGCACCCAAGGAGGATTTAAATGCCTCACCTGCTGAATTAGTGTTTACTCAACCTCTCAGGCTGCCAGGAGAATTCCTGCCAGCCCATGCAGCACCCGAGCGTCCCCCGGTGCGGGGACCTCTACGCGGCACGGGGGCATAAATGGTCCCGGGCCCCGCTCATCACACTTTTCCGCGGGTTTTTGTTCCCAAGGCTTTGCAAAACGCAGAGTTTGTTTTTGTCAGGCATGACACCCAGCGTCACAGCCTCCGCCCACCTTACGATGGTCCGTTCCGAGTGCTGGAAACCGGGGAGAAATATTTTGTACTGGACTTGGGGGGCAGGAAAGAAACAATCAGTGTTGACAGATTAAAGCCTGCTTTTGTGTTACGTGACGAACCTGTACGGCTGGCGGGGGCGCCTCGACGCGGCAGGCCTCCCAAGGGACAGCCCCTAGTTCCCCAGCAGGGGGTAAATAACCCTTCTCCCCCTCATTCCACAGGCGCACCGCAGGACGGCACAACACAGGCTGCGAAGCCTGCGTTCAGCAGATTCGGGAGGAGATTGAAGCCTAAGCAACGGGCAGAGTGATGTGTATTTTGATCAACCCGTGTAAATTGTGCTGTAGATCCTGCAAAGGGGGGGGGGGGTGATGTAAGGGTGTAATGTGTATGGCTGCCCATTATGGACATGAAGTCGGTGTGCGTGTGTCCATTCTTGACATAGTGTGTATGACTGTCCATTATTGACTTAAGGTTGGTGTATGTCCGTTCTTGGGCGTTTCGGGGGGAGTGATGTGGCGTAACATTATGTAGCTCACATATTCTTTGGCAGAGACCTAGACATGAGGGAACCTTGAGCTCGCACTGTGTATTGACATCACGCCTCAAACGGACATTGAGTCTGGACCCCCTGCGGACTAGAGAAGAAGTGAGAAGATCTGAGAGTGACCTGAAGAGACTGTCTGACTCCTAGGGTCAGACAGAGAAGCCGAGAGGACAATAGGAGGATTAGATATGAATGGAATTCTGTGTTTGATGTGAATGTGATTTGTGTCTGATGTAACAGTATAAAGGTATGTGGTTTACCTCAGCTCGCCCTCTTCATTCCCTGACTGAGAGAGGAGCTGTAGGACTTGAGATGGAATAAACCAATACTGAAAAATCATTCAGTCTCTTCATTTCGAGTTACCTACACTCTGATGGGGAAGAAAGGGGCTAAGTTGAGGAGTGGCAGGTGGAGGGGAAGCTGCAGAGAGGCATTTAGGACTGCAACTCTGTTTCCTGATCCCAACTCTAGGTAGTCAAGGCTTTGGAACTTTGGATAAAATGATACCAGATTGTTAGATAAAACAGACGCACCATCCAAAGTGAGTTGGACGCCGTCTCGCCTAACATGACCAGGTTTTCCTCAAAACACTTTCCAATTGTCTATGTAGCCCACATTGTTTGCTGGACACCACACAGACAGCCAGCGGTTGAAGGATAACACGTGGCTAAACATCATTACTGGTCAGGTTGGGGAAGAGCCCAAAGAATACTACAGAGGCCAACATTGTTTTGGCAAAGCCACACACTGACTCTGCATTTCCGACTGCCGAAGTTGGATGTCGTTAATGCTGGCATGGATAACAATTGTGGATAATTTAGAATTACTTATAGCCACCCTTTTCAAATTGTATTCAGTGTCACCTGATCTGGCCCCAAGAATGCATTTGACTATGGCCACTGGAGTCTCTATGTTCACGTTTCTGACTACAGAGTCACCAATGATCACAGTTTTTTCCTCAGTGGATGTGTTGCTGAGTGGTGAAAATCTGTTAGAAACGGGAACAGGTTGGTGGTGAACCGGGAGCTTGTGACTCGTCACCCACTCGTTCTCTTCTAGCTGGTCAGGAAAGGATGCTGTGGGACGACTAGCAGGCCCTATGCTACAGGGTTTCACCGCAACTCGCGGCAGGTCGTTATTAGCTGCTGCTGATGGAGTTTCAATGCAGCGGAGACATTGTTCTGACATTTTGGCATATTTTCTCAGAAGAGCATATCCGTTTGGCAAATTGATACATATAGGGTGAGACTATATCTACTGTATGTATTGTACTGTGTACCTTATGAAATATGTGTAATAAAGGGACCTCGAGAGCGGAGCGGAGGTTCACTTCATTTATTTGTGGAATCTCCTCAACACTTATGCGTATGCGCGCATGATACATTCAATGGCCATTCTGTATCACTACATCTCCCCCTTTTAAACCAATGTTTCCCAGCTGTTTACAAAAATCAAATCCTCAAAATAAACTTTGAATTTACACCTTCTGCATCTCATTATTCATCTCATTCTTGTCCCCTCCTTTTTTTTTCTAACACAATACTGCAACATTCAAACTCGTAACACATAAGAACTTAACTGAGAGGCAGGGTGGACTACCTGATCCTCTCTGTTGTGGTATGGAGGTTTATTCTGCTCCATGTATACACACAACACTATACTACAAATTCAGTCTTTTGACTGGCTTGACCGCTCTGCCCACTCTGGTGCGTATGCCCGGATCTGGGGTGGTCGATGGTGAAGGCACAACTCTCAAATGAGAGCGGTTTCTTCTGAGATAGCCTTTCGAAGTGTCAACGACGTAGGACCTCGGTGTCCCAGCTGATCCGGAAACTACTCCAATGCGTGGTTCGTTCTTGATCCAGACTCCCTGGCCTGGCTGGAGCAATTTCTTCTCCTGTGCTCTGTGCCGCGTGTTATATCCCTCCGCCTGTTTTCTTTTAAGCTCTTTGTCTTTCCTCTCAAAAGCTCTCAAGTCCGGCCAAGCTGGTGTGAGGGTGCTTGGACACACTGGGAGAGGTGTCTGAATGTTACGCCCCATTAGGAGCTGCGCGGGAGATGCCCCATGAGCGAGAGGGGTCGCTCTGTATGCCATCAGCGCTTTGTGAGGGTCCTCATTCTTCTGCAACAGGGCCTTCACGGTTCTAACAGCACGTTCTGCTTCTCCGTTGCTTTGGGGGTAACGGGGGCTACTGGTGAGATGCTGGAATTTGTAATCTGCAGCAAACTCTGCAAACTCTGCTGCTGCAAACTGTGGGCCGTTGTCAGTGATGAGTGTGTCAGGCACTCCATGACAGCTGAAGATGGCTTTCATTTTAAGAATCACAGCTGACGCTAGAGTGCTTGTGACGTTAGCAACCTCAATGAATCGGGAGTAGTAGTCAGTGACCACCAAGTAATGACCTTTCTTCCATTCAAACAGGTCGGCGGCTAGATTTTGCCATGGGCGTGATGGCAAGGGTGTGGTCAGGAGAGGTTCTGGTGCATTGTGACATTCCTTAGCACAAACTTCACACTGGCGTACCTTTTCTTTTATCTGACGTGTCAGACCTGGCCACCATACTGCTTCATGAGCCCTCGCCATACACTTCACCATTCCCTGGTGGCCCTGATGAAGCGTTTCCAAAATGTTTGGTTGCATACTTGCTGGAATCATTATTCTTTTCCCTTTCATCAGGAGACCATCAGCCATCAACAAGTCACGTCGGTACTGCCAGTAGGACTTCAGCTGCGGAGCTGAACTCAGTCTGTCCCAACCTGTGCGGATCAGAGAAGACAGCTGCACACACACTGGATCCTCTTCCTGAGCTCGCCTAATCTGCCTCAGTTTCTCTTGCGATGCAGGCAGTTGCTGAATGACTTCGTTGATGTGAGCTCTCACGTCACTCTGGAGCACGAGATCCTCCTCTGTTGTTGCACCTTGAAGGGGAGCTCTTGAAAGAGCATCTGCTGCTATGAGATTTTTTCCCGGAACATGCACAATGGTGTATGTGAACCGCAGGAGTCTCAATCTGAATCGCAACACACGAGGGGGAATGTCATCAAGTGCTCTTGAGCTGAGGAGACTTATCAAGGGTTTGTGGTCTGTTCTGACCTCAAAGTGCAGGCCCAGGAGGTAAGTTTGGAACCGTTCACATGCCCACGTGATGGCCAAGGCCTCTTTTTCAATTTGGGCGTATCTACGCTCAGTTTCTGTCATACTGCGGGAAATAAAGGCCACTGGCCTCCACTCTCCTGAAGCTTGAAGTTGTGACAAAACACCCCCCAGTCCATAGGAGGATGCATCTGCTGACACCCTAATCGGCCTGTCAGTGCAGTATGGGGCAAGTACAGCCGATGAGCTGAGCTCTTCTTTCACCTTTGCGAAGGCTGTCTGTTGAGCTGGCCCCCATGTCCACGTGTTATCAGCTTTCAGAAGGTCCCTGATTGGTCCTGTGATCTCTGCAATGTTTGGGGAAAACTTTCCCAAGTAATTCACCATCCCCATGAATCTTTTGACGTCTGCCACGTCCTTGGGTGGTGGCATGGCTGCAATGGCCCTGATCTTGTCGGGATCTGGCCGTATTCCCTCTCCGCTGACGATATGCCCAAGGAATTTCACCTCAGTCACTGCAAACTTGCACTTGTCGTTCAGGGTGAGGCCTCGCTGCTGTAGGCGTTGCAGCACTCGATGCAGCCTTTCATCATGTTCCTGTGGTGTGGCTCCAAACACCAAGATGTCATCTGCATGACAGACCGTTCCTTCCAGGCCATCCAGCATTTGTGTCAAGCGCTTCTGGAAATGCTCTGGTGCTGAGGATATTCCAAAAGGAAGTCGGTTGGAACAAAAACGCCCGAATGGCGTGATGAAGGTGGTGAGTGGGGACGATTCCCTATGCAGAGGGATTTGCCAAAAACCTGCAGTGGCATCTAGCTTTGAAAAAATTCTAGGTCCAGCTAGTTTAGCGAGCGTCTCCTCGACTGCAGGGAGGATGTGTCTTTCTCTGCACACGTTCTCATTTAGGTGGGTGAGGTCGACACATATATGGATTTTTTCGTTTGGCTTTGGTACTACGACCATTCCGGAGCACCACTCAGTTGCATCTTCGATGGGTGAAATAACTCCCATTGCCTCCATCCTATTCAGCTCCTCTTGGACTTTCCCTCTTAATGGCAGAGGCAAGCGGCGTGGCACTGCTAGGGCAAATGGAGTGGCATTCTCTTTCAATTTAATCCTATATTCACCCTCTAGCTTCCCTAAACCAGTAAACACTCTGGGATATTGCTTCACATAAGCATTCTCTGTTGCAATGGCATCTACTTGACTAAGCAAGCTGAGGTCTTGTATGGCTGGCAAGCCAAGTAGTGGAGTAGCTAACCCTGGGACAACATACACCTGCTGCTTCACAACAGAGCCCTTGTAGCTCATGTCGGCGGTGAAGCATCCCTGTACTGCGTTAGGAACATTGCTTGGTCCACAGTTTTTTGCTTGGTGGTGAAAGTTTCCCGTGTAGCTTTTCAGAGTACATGTGTTTTGGGATGGCTGTCACTGCAGCGCCGGTGTCGAGCTTGAACACTACCTGCTGGCCATTTACTCCAATCGACTTCTTCCACGCAGAATTAGGTGGAGGTGCTGTAGTCATTGTGCCCAAAAACAAAAGTCTCCAAACTTTCACTCATGTCCTTCTGCTGAAGTTCCTCCACTCTCATTTTTGTTTTACACAAAGCAGCAAAATGCCCCTTTTTCTGACATTTCTTGCAGTCTGCATTGCGAGCAGGACATTCTTTAAATGAATTTCCATGTGCTTTTCCACACCTGCCACATCTGTCGTTTGCATTTGTCTGACTTGGTCTGTGATTTGTTTTGTTTCCTTGTTGACCCGATTTTTGTTTTTGCTTGAACCTAACTGCATCCATATTAGCTCCTTCAACACCATCTGTGCTAGTCTGTCTCAGTGTGGTTTGTTGCTTTTTAATTTCCTCATTTTGGCGAATTTTCGTCATTGCTTTCGTTAGAGTTAGCTTTGAGTCGAGCTGTAACTTCTCTGAAAGCGTGTGGTCTTTAATACCCACGACTAAGCGATCTGTTATCATCTCCTCTTTGAGGATTCCATACTGACAATACTCAGCTAGCTTGTGGACGGCTGTGATGAACGCCTCGGCTGATTCACCAGGCTCCTGGCAGCGTTTGTTAAACTTGGCCCTCTTGTATATCACGTTATGTTCACAGATGAAATGTTTTTCAAAAGCGTCTCTTACTTTCTCGTAGTCTTTCTTGTCCGCTTCAGCCAGTGCTAAAGTGTTAAGCACATCATCTGCCGAGTCTCCCATAGTGTATATTAGCGAGTTCACTTGATACTCTTGACTCTTCTGGTCGAGTCCGGCAGCTATGCGGAATCTTTCAAAACGTCTGATCCAATTTGGCCAACTAGCGACGTCCCTGAAGTCAAATGCCTCGGGTGGGCTTATCGAAAATAACGTATCCATTACCTTCCGATGTCTTCGTCACGTTATCGCTAGCTTGGAATGCTTGCTAGTTCAGCTCGTGAACTTGAAAACTTCTTTTCCTCTGTACAGCCCAACTGGAAGGAAACTTCGCTTACATGCTTTTTAAAGCTTCTGTCTTCATATTAAAGACGGGTCGCCGACTTCTGACACCATGTATTGTACTGTGTACCTTATGAAATATGTATAATAAAGGGACCTCAAGAGCGGAGCGGAGGTTCACTTCATTTATTTGTGGAATCTCCTCATGCGCATGCGCGCATGATACATTCAATGACCATTCTGTATCACTACACTGTACAGGTGAGCAGTGTGCAAATTTATCAGCCGGTGTGTGAGTTCCTATATCAAAGCTGTGTTACAGAGTTTTGGGAGTTGTTATCTGTTCAAGAGTCTGATGGCAGTGGGAAAGAAGGAGTTCTTCTGTCTGATTGTCCTGCATTTCACACTTCTATACCTCCGGCCTGAGGGTAGAAGTGTGAACAGTCTGTGCTGAGGGTGGGTGGGGTCCCAGAGGATGGCGTCAGCTCTCCTTTGGACTCTGCAGTGGTAGATGCTCTGCAGAGAGGAGAGTGGAGTCCTGATGATCTTCTCCGCTGTCTTCACCACTCTCTGCAGGCGTTTGCGGTCCAGGGCAGTGGTGCTGCCGTACTACACAGTGATGCAGTTGGTCAGGATGCTCTCGATGATGCAGCCATAGAAGTTGTTGAGGATCCTGGAGGACATATCAAACTTCTTCAGCCTCCTCAGAAAGTACAGTCACTGTTGAGCTCTCTAACCAGCTCTGTGGTGTTGTGTGTCCACTTAAGGTCCTCGCTGATGTGGATGCCCAGGTATTTAAAGCTGCTCACTCTCTCCACCTCAAGCTTCCGGATGAATAGCAGCAGATGGGGTCTCCTCCTCCCCTTCCTCATGTCCACTATCATCTCCTTTGTCTTGTCCGTGTTGAGGGTGAGGTTGTTGTCCTCACACCATGACACCAGGCTGGTCACCTTCCTCCTGTAGGATGCTTCGTCATCACCAGTGATGCGTCCTATCACTGCTGTGTCATCCGCAAACTTTAGGATGATATTGTCCTTGTGGGAGGCAACACAGTCATGGGTGAAGAGGCTGTAGAGGATGGGGCTGAGAACACAACCCTGTGGGACACCTTTGTTTGTGATGATGGTGGCTGAGGTCCTGTTACCCATCCTGACAGACTGGGGCCTGCCAGTTAGAAAGTCCAGTAGCCAATCACAGAGGGTGGGGTGCAGGCCAAGTGAAGACAGTTTGTCAATGAGTTTGTGGGGGATGACCATGTTGAAGGCGGCACTGTAGTCAGCAAAGAGCATACTAATGTAGAAGTCTTTGTCTTCCAGGTGGGAGAGAGAATAATGGAGTGCTGCAGCGATGGCATCTGAGGTGGATCTGTTGGGCCAGTAGGCGTACTGCGGGGGTCCAGGGTACCTGGTATGCTGTCCTGAATGAGGGGCAGTACCACTCTCTTGAAGCATTTCATGATGATTGGAGTGTGTGCAACCGGTCTGTCATCATTCAGATAGGTCGGCGGGCTCCTTTTGAGGAGGGGGATGATGATTGTCGTTTTGAAGCAGGAGCGGACTATGTTCTGGTTGAGGGAGAGGTTGAAGATTGCTGTGAGAATGTCGGTCAACTCTGCAGCGCATGCTCTGAGGGCCTGCCCAGGTATGTTGTCTGGTCCTGCTGCCTTGCGGGCTTTGATATTCCTCAGTGTTTTGTTTACCTGGCCTGGTGAGACCCTTAGTGGAGGAGGGATGGGGGGTGCGTGAGTGTATGTCTCTTCTCTGTGCTGTGTCTGGTGGTCTCAAAGTGGGTGTAAAAGATGTTCAGATCATCCGGCAGGCTGTCTGTAGAGCTAGTGGTGCTGCTGTTGGTCCTCTTGTATTCTGATGTGTTGCGGGCCTTGCCACATGCACCCCAGGTCAGAAGTGGAGTAGAGGCTGTCCAGCTTTTCTCTGTACTGGCTCTTGGCTGTTGTTATAGCCTTTCTCAGTCCATACTTTGCAGCTTTGTACTCGACCTCACTGCCTAATTTAAATGCACAAGACCAAGCACGCAGCATCTGACATACCTGGCTGTTGATCCAGGGCTTCTGATTGGGGAACTTCCTGACCTGTATGGTAGGTACAATGGTATCAACGCACATGCTGATGTACCCAGTCACGTATTCAGCATAATCCTGTATGTTTACAGACAAGTCCTCTTGGGTGGCTGCAGCTTTAAACACATCCCATTCTGTGCAGGCAAAACAGCTCTTGTAGGGTGTTCTCAGTCTCTGGAGTCCAGTGCTTAATTTGCTTAATAACAGGGTTTGTTTGTTTCAGCTTTTGTCTGTAGGCTGGGTATATAAACAGTGAGAAGTGATCTGACTGTCCAAAGTGGGGGGGGTGGGGTGCCACTCTGTAGGCACCACGTATGTTGGAATAAACATGATCTAATGTGCTTTTATTGTGGCTGGGAATGTCCACATGCTGGTAATATTTGGAGAGTACACTCCGTAAATTGCACTGGTTAAAGTCTCCAACAACAATAAAAACAGCATTGGGATGTTTCATCTCTACTGCGTTGATGACATCATGGAGTTTGTTTAGCGCTACTGTGTAGTTGCTCTGTGGACAAATGTATACAGCAGGCAAAAACACAGCGGTAAATTCCCTCGGTAGATAATAGGGATGGCATTTCAGCAGTAAAAACTCCACCTCGGGCAAGCAGTGCTTGTAGAGGGTTTGTACATCTCCGCAACCACGAGTGGTTTATAAATACACACACACACCCACCCCTCATCTTACCAGAGTCTCCTGTTATGTCTGCCCGGTGTGTTGAGTGTGTCTGTAACTGAACAGCACTCTTCGGGACTCTGTCTGAAAGCCAGGTCTCACAGAAAATTAGGGCACAGCACTCTTGTCTCCCGCTGGTCTTCAATCCTTGCGCTTAGTTGGTCTAGCTTATGTTCCAAAGACCACACCTTTGCCATTAAGAGACTGGGTAGTGGTGGTCGGTTGGAGCAAGTCTTTAGCCTAGCATATAGCCCTCTTCTCTTGCCTCGCCTTCAGTGCCTTTGGCCCTGCCTCCAACACACTCTCTTGGGGTCAGCATGCTCACACGGGCTCGGTGCTTTGGGTCCTTCCTGGGGGTGCTGATGGTCACCACAGGGGTGGACGATGCATTGCAGGTCGGGTGGTATAAAGCCAGTGAACTCCGTGTGGCTGCTTGACTTGGCGATATCCAGTAGTGTCTGTAGGTCATATGTTAGTGGTGTATGACTTCCATGCACTGTAGAAAGAACAGCAACTATGCAAAAAAGGGCAAAAGTCGGCATTCAGGAGCAGAACAAGCAAAGACTCCTGCCAATGGTGGGCGTCATCTTGCTTAAATAAACAATAAACTGCAACCAGTGGTGAGGCTCTAGTTCGGGAGGACTCGAGTCTTGGGGAAGGTGGAGCTACCCCTTAATCACCATTGTTCCCAGATCCACTCTGACCCGGTGTGGTAGGACCTGTCAGGGTACCAGCTTTGGTTTAAATCAGGGGTCACCAACTAAAACTGCAAGAGGTCAAATAAGTCGGTCCTCCTCCCCAGCCAAGGTCCAAACTAGGTCTGGGAATCTTTAGGCACCTCATGATTCAATTATGATTCAGAACTCTGATTTGATTCTAAAAATGCATCTTGATGCATTTTTTTTATTCAGGATTTTTCCCTCCCACTGTGTAACAACTTGGTCCTTTTAAAGCAAAGTATTTGCAATGTCCCAGGAATTTACTTCCAGCATCTTTTATTAAAACAAATGGAAGAGAAATCTGGCACATGGACAAAGTTTTTGACATGTTTCAGGACCCAGGAGACAGACGCTGACACGAGCAGATATGGACAATTATTCTTTATTAATGGAAAGTGAGTGTAGTGCGTGTGTGAGTGCGAGTATTGATGTCTGGTCACAGGAGCTGAGCAGTTCTGGTGGCGACCTGGCAACCCTGGAACACACACACAAGCATAAGCAATTACAGCTGTTCAGCGATGGCGGGTAATTGCAGATGATTAGGCTTACTTGCATGTGCCACAGGTTGTGTTCTTCTGGCTCTGAGTGCCCGTGCGACGTGATAGTGATGGTGCCCGTAGTTGCGGGGGTGAGGAGGAACTCCGTGATGGAGGAGGTGATGCCCCGTTGGCCGGGGAGGCTGGTCCGCCGCCAGGGAGGTCCACCTGTGCACAGGGGAGAAGGCTAGGAGATGATGAGTGCAGAGATCTCTTACGTGACCAGTCTTGACGTGACGTTCTCGGCTTGGCTTGAGGTCGTGGGCTTGGCTCATTCCCAGGCAAAGACGACAGACGATTCCGTGCCGAGCCGTCAGTGATACCGGCCTTTAAAGGCCGCTGATTGGCACCAGCCGGTGTGTGCGCAGCTGGAGGTGATGAGGCAGATGACGGCCCAGTGGCCGCCATGACAGTTTTCTCAAAATGTGCTTTTAAAAACTGCCATCATTTCACTGACATTCTTTCAGAAGATCACGGGTGTCTACAGACAGGCCAGTATCATTTAACTTGCTTTCACACATTATTTTGTTAAGCTCATGTTTTAGCTGCTTTTTGCTTAATTTTTAAACAAAGAAATTAAAATGAATTCTTTGTTCAATTTAAAACAAAATATGTAATTTAAAATTTTATAATACAGGAGAACACTTAGGGGCAGATTTACTAAAGTGCTCCGCCATCACAAAACCCTGTTTTGGGGTTAAAAAACTACTGTTGAGATTTACTAAAGGGCCCAGGGCAAAATTAGCGGTGGAAAGGCATGGACTATGTTAATTTTGCGCCTGGCGTCATTGCATATGTATCTGTGGGAGTTGTCATGTCAACGTGCAAATTTGAGGGAGTTGAGTATTTAAATGACTGGTGCAAGGTGATTTATTAAGATTTGCGGTTGTCATTCTCCTGCTAAATGCACCAGGATTTAATGCCCCACAAAAGCTTGTCTTAATTCATCTGCGCCTGTCATGATAGCGATCGTTGGTGCCAGGAGGACACACTGCGAGAGCCGAGGGTGCATGGCAGAAGCTTCTCTCTGCCTGTGACTTTATTTGGCATGACAGAAGAACAGATTATATGAATATCAACTGTCTCACAGAGATCGATGTTATGCTGAACTAGACATCAGCTGGCAGTTTTTTTTATTTCATTTGTTACTGTATATACCCTACTAAATGAATTTGTATCCATAAAATAGGAGCCCTTATACCTGCAGGGACATACAGATGTCAGCCAATAATGACTCTTTTTTTCTTTTCTGCGGAGGTTAGACTGGGAGTTTTCCTATCAGCTCCCCCTTGCTCTTGAAGCAAAATCTTCCACATTGCCAGTTTTCTTCATTTTTTTTCTCTATCCATATTTCTATATTTACAGTATTTGTTTTTGTTGTGCATAAAACAGTAATTCAGTTCCCTCTTCTCTCCATTTCTCTCTCCCAGTTCATGATACACAATATAGGAGGAAAACAACAATAAGATTATTAACACAAAGAGCGCACAGATCCACAGAAATGTTCCCCGAAATTGCAACACCACAACTCAATGGCATTTATAAAAAGTTGTGAACTGGGAGACCTGTAGATTTTGTTAAAACAGTTATTCACATAACAAAACCCCAGCGTCTACATCAGACCATGATGGTTCTAGTGTTAATAATATAAATACGTTGGTCAAATAATCAATTTATTCATGAGTAGTCCTTTATTAAATTAGATACAAATGCTTCATTTATACATATTAAACAAAAAAGTCTGCCATGTTAAATGAAAATCTAAATTTTGAAATATAATGAACAAAAATAAACTATTTTAGTGGGGTTTGCACTTAAACAAAAACTTAAAAAAAAAAAAAAGCATTATATATTATGTTCTTCCGAAATGGCTGTGCCTGTGTTGATGACCCGCTTCCTTGGCTGTGCCTGTGTGCAATTTTGCGGTGCTCTTGGCAGATGGGTGGGCATTATTGAAATGAAGTGACTGCGTCTGTGCTCATAATTTTGCATGTTAATAGATCACTGGCAAAAATTGGCCACTCCCTGAGGCGCCCTGTCTAAATTGCACACTCACTAATTTGCACTGCCTTAGTAAATCCGCCCCTAAATGTGTTTGTTGACTACAAATAAATAGGTCTAAAATTCTAAAATCCTAAAAATAACATCCTAAAAATGTATTGCAGGAGAACACAAACTAAACTGTATTGCATTTAAAAAAAAAATTAATATCTAAAAAACTAAATTTCACAAAAAGTCCACCTCTATATATATACTGCTCAAAAAAATTAAATGAACACTTTTTAATCTGAATAAGCTGGACTAGCCTGCCACAATTTCTTCACTTTAAGTTTTTGGAGTGTTTTCATTTCCATCAAAAGACGTGGCATCTTTTCATGCTTAACACATTATCCAGCCCATATCAGTGCAGATATCCAGCTTATTTTTTCCCATTAAAATCTGATGTGATTTCAAAGTGTTCCTTTAATTTTTTTGGGCAGTATATTTTCAGTGCAGAAAAAACTGTTTCAAACTGTAAGACAAAAAAAAGGGACACAAAATACAATTCCATACTACAAAATTCCTCCAACATTTATTTTTAATCTCAGCAGTAAACTCTTACAGCATGGAAGGAGCTGATTACAGGCAAAAGGGAGGTGGAACGTTTCATGTTCAGTAACACAAGGAATTTTTACTGAGTTTTACGTGATATTGGAGGCTACGCAAAGGACCTCCATAACCAGCGACCTCATCTCTGCATCCCAGCATGAACCACTCTCGGCAGAACAGAGGAAGAAGTGCCCCGGTAAATACCCTCAATTTCACAACAGCGTATCATTTCGTGGATACAGACCTGAAACGAAGCGTGTCTGTCCAGGGTGGATGTCCAGGCTGTCAGCCTTGTGGGGGGGGGGGGGGAGTGGGGCTGTGCCCACACTTAACCATGATTTTGCCACCCACTGCATAGTTTCTGAAGCGGTTGGAGCTACAGAAACTCTGAGTGGCGTTCATGGGACAGCAGAGAGGGGAGTCTGCAGCGGGAGAGCATCCAAGGGCCCATGCCATAATCTGTCCAGGCAGTCACCATTGCAGCAGTTCAGTTCCGCTTTTTTTCCCATCAAAACAAAACAGTCTCCCTTTTTCCCAAATTGTATCAAAAGGTCCAGACAAAGGACTCTCGGGGTCCAGATCCGGACCGGAGTCTGCCAGTTGGTGACGCCTGGTTTAAATAGTACAAAATAGAACAGCGCCTATGGCAGTAGGGAGGCAGAAGAATCCTCAGATCAATGGCCAACCAGGCATCCAGCACACAGATGAATGGAGCATCGTGAAGTCATCGGTTGGCAGAACCATCTAGCATGGACACTGAAGGGCAGTCCTGAGACTAGCCAGTTGTGTCAAAGTTTTGAATCACTGCCATTAGAGCTTCAGGACCCAGAGAGCTGTACTATGGGGGGCACGACTATAGTGTGACTGGTGGACCGTGCGGGATTAAGGTACCGATTATCAGCATATGGAGATCAGTCCCAAGGCAATGAATCAACTGCGATGGTGGCAGACATGAGTGGCTGGAAGCTGCTAGCAGAAGATTTGCACTTGGGCGGCTCCAATGTGATGGCCGTGGGTTTGGCAAGCAGGGTGGAGCTGGGCTCAAGGTCCTGTCGAAGCGACCAAGCTGCTCTATTTAGAGGCACACAGCTCACCCCTATCAGGGGAGGCCCCAGTAAAAGGAGGAATAAATAAAGTCCACCCTTTTCAAGACCTGACTGGTTGGCCGCGACCAGCGGGACTTCACTGGCGGTAGGAACGAACTAAAATGGATTAAACTGGCATCTTGGCATGTCAGAACCCTGCTTGATAGAGAGCAAAGAGATGGAGCAGAGCTTATAGAAAGATGGACGGCGGTAGTTTCAGAAGAGCTAGATCAGTCAGGAATAGATATTGCTGCAATACAAGAATCAGGACTTGAAGAAACTGAAGCAACTATAAAAAATGTGTATACATTCTATTGGTCAGGAGTGAACCCTGGAGAGAGAAGGCTAGCAGGAGTCGTGCTCGCGATCAAGAATGATATTGTAAAGATGTTAAAAAATACTCTGAAAGCGATTTCAGAGACATTAATTTCCATGAGACTACCACAAAAGTACAATAAATTTGCAAAAATTATATGTGCCTATGCCCCGGCTATGGCAGACCCAGATGTGACAAAGGAACAATTTCACCGAAAACTGACAGAAGTAGTAGCTGCAGCCCCTGAGAGCAATAAATTAGTGCTGCTTGGAAAGTTTAATGCACGAGTGGGTAAAAATCATGATTTGTATGGACCCACCTTAGGCAAAATCAGTAAAGGAAAATGCAATTCAAATGGTGAAAAGCTGATTAATTTTTGTACGCAATTCAACTTGGTGATTATGAACATGTACTTTAATCTGCCAGATAAGAACTTTTTCACCTCGAAACACCCCCGTTCGAAACACTGTCACCTACTAGACTACGTCATTACTTGGTATGTGCACAAAGTTGATGCTCTGAACACATAGGTACAAAGAGGGCCAGAGTGTGTGACTGACCATTCTATGGTTGTGTCCAAATTTTGCTTCCATCTGGCTTCAACACGTAGAAATAGGGCACCTTTGCCTCCAAGAAAATTTGATGCTTAAAGCCTGAAAAATTATGCAAAAAAGATGGAATTTCAGAATGAAATAAGATGAGTCCTACCTAATTTAGACGAGTTTGAAGAAGTGCCAGAGAAATGAACAAAACTGAAAGAAGCTATGTTCAGTGCGGCAAAAAACATGCTTGGTCATGCAAAAAGAAAGCATGAAGACTGATTTGATGAGAACAGAGAGGAAATAGAACCGGTCTTAAACACTAAACGTGAAGCTTATAAAAAGCTGTTAAACAGAAAAATGCAAAAACCAAAGAAGATTTTAAAAAGGCAAAAGCTGAAGCACAGAGAAAAGCACGAGAGCTGAAAAACAATGGTGGAGAGAAAAGGCTGAAAATCTTGTACGAATGGCCGAAAGAAATGACACCAAAGGCTTCTATGATGACTTAAAGAAAATCTACGGTAATAGAGCTAATGTCATCGCTCCAATCAAAAGCAGAGATGAAATGACCCTAAAAACCGAAAAGACAATATCGTGAAAAGATGGAAAGAACTTTTTGAAGAGCTTTTAAACAGAAGCAGACAAAGATGAAAACATTTTAAACAGATTAAATGTTGAGCCCACTATGGAAGAACTAGCTGAAGAGATTACTCTTGAAGAGGATAAAAAAGCAATTAAGTCAATGAGTAACGAAAAGACCCATGGAGAGGACGGCATACAAGTCAGAGTATATAAACACGCAGGTAAGAGTTGCATGTTGGTCGTCACAATTTTCCAAAAAGGTGATAAAGCACTCTGTGGAAATTACAGAGGAATTTCTTTATGTGTGGGCAGAAAAATCTATTCAAAGATCACACTGAATCGACTGCAAAAACTGTCAGAGAAAATTTTCCGTGAAAGTCAAAACAGTTTCAGAAGTGACAGATCGACAAACAACATGATCTTCAGCCTCAGACAAATTCAAGAGAAAGCAAAGGAGCAAGGAAAGGACTTATACGTTGCATTTTTTGATTTCAAAAAAGCGTTCGATATGTGATATGGTGGTCAGGAGGATGCTCTAGAAGGTGCTCCAGATTCTAGGATGTACGCAAAAATTTATAAACATCGTGAAGGATTTGCATGGGAGCATGGAAGCGAAAGTTTTGGTATCAGCAAACATCAGCGAAAGCTTTGAAGTAAGAAAAGGCATAAAGCAAGGTAATCCGGCAGTTCCCACATATTTCCCACTGTTTTTAACAGCCATCTTGATAATATTAGATGATGAAATAGATGGACTGCACATAAGAATGAGAAGTGACAGACAACTGGTTAACTTGGCTAGGCTCAAAGCTAGAGCCAAAGTTTGGGCGCAACTTATTCAAGACCTTTTATACACAGACGATTTAGCAATGGTTTCGCTTACCCTTGAAGGTATCCAGCAGATTACAGGTAGATTTGCGGATTTAACAAAAGCCTTTGGATTATAAATTACCATTCCCAAAACAGAAGTTCTACGTCAAGCCCATGACTAGGGTTGCCAACTTTCTCACAGCCAAATAAGGGACAGAGGGTTTTAACTATTGCTCAGTACCACGATGTTGTGGACATTAGTACTGTCATAATACTGGGATTTTTTTTTTTTTACCTTGATAATGCCTTAAAAATACTCATATTCAATGTCATGTTTAATACTACAAGGGAAAAAAAAATGCCACACTGTATACCTAGAAATTTCAGATTTTACAGAATACAGAATCTCAGTTTCAAAATGTGTAATAGCTATGTTTTTAATAATGGATTGCATTTATATTGCACTTTTCATGACACCCAAAAACACTTTACAATGAGTTCATTATTCATTGACTCCACAGACAATGATAGTGGTTGTGGCTTATCACCCCTTCCCACACAGACCGGGCCATGGGTCCCCGGGGAAATGGAGCGATGGCAGCCAACGGCTCGATCATCGACACTTTCGGTGAAAGGAACCTGCCTCTTTGTATCCACGGCCGCAACTATAGATGGACATTTATTGTAGCGGCGGTGAGTTTTAACTTGTCGGGCGCTGATTTTTTGTGTGCACATGGGTTGTTAGTCGATCTAGCAAATAGGCGCTTGGTTAATGCACTGTCATTTTCTTCTATCCCCTGCTCAGCTCGAGTTTCTCCACCACCCGTGCAGGCCAGCGTCACAACAGCAGGAGGTAAGTTTGACCAACTCCTCACCCAATTTCCAGCACTCACAGTTCCCAAATTTTCAGCAACAGTAGCGAAACACGGGGTTGAACACTTCATCCCCACAGCAGGCCCACCCGTGTTTGCCAAAGCTCGGCGCTTAGACACAACCAAGCTCGCCATAGCACGGGACGAGTTTACCACCCTGGAAAAATTAGGCATTATTAGACGCTCGAAAAGCCCCTGGGCATCGCCACTCCACATGGTCCCGAAAACCGACGGTTCTTGGAGACCTTGCGGCGATTACCGCAGATTAAACAATGCGACAGCGCATGACCGCTACCCAAACTCAGCCCCCCTGCAGAGAACAAATAACCACTCTCCTCCCCAAGCTGCAGATTCCTTACAGGAGGGTCCCACCAGGACGCCAAAGCGGACCTACAGCAGATTCGGGAGAAGATTAAAACCCAGACGGCACAGGGACTGATGCAAATTGACCAAGAGTTGTTAACTGTTATCAGATTGTGCTGTGACAGTTTTAAGGCTGATTTGTGATATTACTATACTGTTGTGGTTACCACTGAATTCTCTACAGGAGCATGACTGCTGGAAAGATTTTTCCTTGTTTTCCCTGTCAAGAGGTTTAACAGTATAATATGTCATAGAGATTATCTTAAACTGTAAACTTAATTTGATTGTCCTTTTCTTAGTCGTTTGGGGGGGGGGCTGTGGCTTATATTAATCATATATTCCATACCTACATATGTATAGACATATTAGAATGTTTAGTGATTACATATGTGGAATGACCTCACGCCTCAGAACAGGACAAGAGGTCTCAACTGCCAGCGAGGATCAAAGAGCAGACGGAGTCGCAGCGGTGGAGACCGGATCGATCTCCCTGACCACCCAGGGTCAGGTGGAGGAGACGGAGGACAATGGAGGGGGGATTATGTTAATGCGGGATGTCGGCTTTGATATGCAATGTCTTTTGTTGAGTGTGGGTATAAGTATGAAGGTCTGACTGTGCTCGACCTCTTATTCTGCTTCTGCACCAAGATGAGGCATGTTAGGGAGGTGAAGCTGATATTAAACTTTGGTTTATAAAATCATATCGCTTCTTCATTCCAAGCTCCCTACAGTGGTAAGCTACCTCTGTAGCCACAGCTGCCCTGGGGCAGATTGACAGAAATATGGCTGCCAATCCATGCCAACAGCCTCTCCGACCACCACTGAACATTTATTCACATTCATACATCAGTGTCATGAACCATGAACACACTGGAGGCAAGGCGGGTAAAGTGTCTTGCCCAAGGACACAAAAGCAAGGTGGGGGGGGGGGGGATTTGACCAACCGTCCAGTTATTGGGCAACCTGCTCTACCTCCTGAGCCACTACGGCCTCATTTTTGTTTCTCTTTGAGAAATAATGCAACTTTGAGCTAGAAAACACAGCTACACTGCAAAAAGTCAAATATTAGTAAAATGAAATAAATTAAGGCTGTTTATGTTTGTCTTTTTGTCTGACAAGATATTTATTCTTGCTGTGCAGTTTATGTATAAGAAAATTTTGCATGCTTTCCAATAGTTTTAACTTGTTTTATGCAATTTGAGAAGTCAAATTTTCTTGCTCTGTTGCCAGATAATTTTACTTAAAATACACAAAAAAAGTTATGGCAATAGATAATTCTAGTTAAAATTAGAAAAAATATATATATCTGCCAACAAAGTAAGATTAAATTACTTAAAACAAGTAAAAACTTTCATAAAGCAAATAAAATCTTACAGAAAACTGCACAACAAAAATAAATTCTTGTCAAAATTATCTTGTGAGGGAAAAGCAACCATGAAGTCTTGATTTAGGATATTTTATCTTACTGAGATTTCCCTTTTTACAGTGTGACAGATACTGCCTTATGCATAAACATACATCAGTGAAGTATTCCTGATTCAAACAAGCACAACAGCAGCAATGGAAAACCTGCACAGGTGGCTGAAAACACTGCAAATAGCATGTCTTGTGGTGGCACTCTACCCAGAAGTGGGAGTCAGAGGGACGAGGGAACAATGGACTGAAGGAGGAAGTGGTACCGGGGGGTCTCAGATGGAACAGAAAGGACTATTCGCCCCCCCCCCCGCCGGGGGGGAGTTCAGGAGTCGCCAGAGCCGTTGGAACAGTGCAATGCATTCAGCTATGGTAACGAAACACGGGGTCAAACATTTCATAACTACAAAGGGCCCGCCAGTGTTTGCACGACCTCGGCGCCTGGACGCGGCAAAACTGGCCAGCGCACATGAGGAGTTTGCCAATTTAGAGCAGCTGGGCATCATCAGGCGCTCCAACAGCCCATGGGCATCCCCGCTACACATGGTGCCTAAGGCCGACGGGTCGTGGCAACCGTGCGGCGATTTCCGGCGCTTGAACAACGCTACGGAACACAATCGATATCCCATCTCGCACATCCAGGATTTTTCTGTGCACCTGGCCGGGACGCGTGTTTTTTCAAAAATGGATCTGGTCTGCGGTTACCACCAGGTCACGGTGCACCCGGAAGATGTTCCTAAAACAGCGGTAATAACTCCTTTCAGTCTTTTCGAGTTTTTACGCATGCTGTTCGGATTAAAGGGCATGGCGCAGACCTTCCAGAGAATGATGGGCGCAGGGCTCCGTGACTTGTCCTTTGTTTTTGTCTACTTAGATGACATTCTGGTGGCTATCGCATCCGAGGAGGAGCACATCGCCCATCTCAAGATGGTTTTCCAGAGGCTGGAAGCGCACGGGCTTATAGTGAACCGGGTGAAGTGCCAATTCGGTGTGTCAGTGATCGTTTTTTTGGGCCAGCGCATTTCGCCAGAGGGCGCAATTCTGCTACCAGATAAGGTGCGCGCTGTGTCGGACTTTCCACATCCGCAGACCGTGAGGGCCCTACAGGAGTTTTTGGGAATGGTCAATTTTTATAATGGTTTCCTCCCCTGGGCAGCCCAGCTGATGCAGCTGTTGTATACCGCACTTAAGAAAAAGAAGCCCATGGAACACATTGACTGGACACCCTGACCTGTCGGCACGGATGGCGCTCACAACGGATACATCTGATGTTGCCATAGGGGCAGTGGTGGAGCAGTACGTCTCAGGTTCATGTCAGCCGCTCTCATTTTTCAGTTGAACTTCGTGCCACAACGAACGCAAATACAGCACGTTTGACAGAGAATTGTTGGCTTTCCATCTGGCAACGCACCATTTCCAGTTTTGGCTAGAGGGTTGCGAGTTCACTGCGTTTGTTGACCATAAGCCACTGACGTATGCAATGTCCAAGGTCTCAGAACTGTGGTCAGCCCGGCAGCATTGGCATTTAGCCCCGATCTCTGAGTTTACAACCAACATACAATACGTTGCCAGTAAGCTCAACGTCGTGGCCAATTGCCTGTCACACACATTAGTCTCCCCGGTCGACATGGGAATAGATTTCCCTGCGATTGCCGCGGAGCAAGCCAGGGACGCGGACAGTTGCGCGCTCCAGTCTGGACCTACTGGATTAAAGCTGGAGAGCAGGGTGGTGCGAGAAAGGTGCCCTCCCTTGCTCTGTAACGTCTCCACCGGTCGCCCATGCCCAATGATTCTGAGCTCTTGGTGCCGCGGCATTTTTGAGTCAGTCCACTCCCTTTCGCCTCCAGGCGTGTGCGCTTCGGTTAAACTGGTGGGGGTGAAATGTGTCTGGCCACGCTTGTGCAAGGACGTGAAAGAGTGGGCTACAGCGTACTTGATGTTGAAGAAGGAATAAAGTTCGTGTGTTATCCAGCTCGTGTCTCATATGCTTCCTTTCTCCACAGTCTTACCTTTTTAGAAGTGCTTTATTTTGTCCTTCTTTAAAGAAGAATCCTTCATTGTATGTCCTTTAAGTCCAGCTCACGAATATCATCATACTCTATGGATGCATGCTTGATCCAGTGTACTTTTTACCAAGTTTGGAGTTCACTGTCCCACACACAGCTGTCTGATGTAAGCAATCATGGCCTTTCTTCTCCCTTCTTCTCCAGGTGAGGGCTTTAAAGGCCCACCTGTCTCCTCCGTGTGTAATTATCAGCCTCCACCGCTTAATGCTCTAGCTTAGAAATATCCTTTACAGTTCATGATTTTTTGAGCAATTCATTTTCCCTAAGTTCTTTCCCTCTCAATAATTTTATGAGCGCCACTTTCAAACTTTTTTCCAGACCTTTTGACCGAGCAAATTACTTCTTACCCTCTCACTGGCACTTGCATAGTCACATGTCAAAACAATTCCTCTGATAGGCTATTGTTACTGGTACCCATGTGAGGCACTTGTAAATTAGACCAATCAGCAACCACACATGAATATCAAGTGATGGACATAGAATCTGACTAATTAACAACAATGTGATCTTTTTCATTGGCTCATGATAGGCCCTAATGTTTGCAGGCTCCTGGGCTTCAGCACAGCCTAGCCCGTTCATTAAGGCAGCCTTAAATATACTGGACAATGCACGTCCTATTCGAGACAAACATATTTTGCCCAATAAACGGGACGTCCTGGCTAAAACGGGACAGTTGGCAATCCTACCCATGACAGGCAGGAGATTTCTACAAGATCGAATTGTGACAATAGATGGAGAGCCTCTAAAAGTGGTACACAAGTTCAAATAACTCAAAAGTCACGCTTCAGGTGAAAACAAGATAGATGATAAAATTTTGTAATGTATTGAAGTTGCATCAGCATCATTTAAGTTCAAAGTTCAAGTTAAAGAAATGGCTGTGGAACAGTTATGACATTTCCCTTGGCACAAAGCTAAAAGTATTTAAGGCAACCACTCTGACTGCACTTTTATACTCCATTGAAGCTATGACTCTTTATCGCAGGTATATCAAGAAACTGACCACTTTCCAACTACGACATCTTCAACAACTTTTTTCAATAGAATAGTCAGATAAAATCTGGAACGCTGAGTGTAGAGGCACTTATCCCAAAGGCACAGTTGAGATGGGCTGGCCATGTGGTCAGAATGAAAGATAACAGGTTGCCAAAAATTCTCCTTGATGGGGAGCTCAGCGAAGGTGAACTTACAGTTGGAGAACAGAAACTATCAATCTTTATTTCGGCTAGATTAATAGTACAGATTAAAAGAAACAGAATAATATAACAAAGGGGGAAAGAAAATCCAACAAGGTCATATTAGACAATAACTCCTCTGATTATACAGTTCAACGTAAGTTATCTGAAATGGGTGATGGCTGAAGCCGCAGCTTATATTGCCCACCCATATTCCATCCAAGAATTCAAAAGAAAAACAAAACGAGCGATTACAATTCAGAACAAAGCTAAGACAAAATGTGACAAAAAGAAACTAAGCAACAACACAATGCACACTGGATATGACAATCCTTATATGATTTTATATGTCATCTTGTATATATGTTTGGAGTATTTCTTCCTTTAGTTTTTGTTTAAATTGTCCAAGCGTTGTACATGATTTTAATTCGGGTCCAAAATCGTTCCATAATCTGACTCCTTGCACTGAAACACAGTGTTGCTTGGTGGTAGTTCTCACTGAAGGTTTTTGAAATATACATGTTCCTCTGAAATGATATTGTTTCTCCCTTATTTGGAACAGCTTTTGGATATAACAGCTTTCCGGTTCCGGTTCCGCCGGACCGGTGGCGCCACATGAGTAGGCTGCCCGTTGCAACAGCCTTTTTTTTATCTTCCTTCTTCTTTCTACACCTTTCACTCTGTATATATATCACGGACACACGGATCGCCCCGGGGTCTCCCGGGTCGGCGGACGGAGCCACGGTTTGCAGCGGGAGACGCTACAGCGGGGAGGAGCTAGTGCTAGCTAGCACTTGGCCGCCGCCCGGTGCTAATGGGAAACTCGACATACCGGGAGCTGTAGCGAAAACGAAGCGGGTGCCGGGCTGGAGTTTAGGCGGCGTGCAAGAAATATAAGACAGAATAATAAAGAGCGATGGCAAGAACCAAGCAGACCGCCCGTAAAATCTACTGGAGGAAGAAGCCCCCCAGGAGACAGCTAGCCACCAGGGCTACTCGGAGAGGCGCTCCGGCCACCGGCAGAGTGAAGAGGCCTCGCCGTCACAGGCCCGTGGCTCTGAGAGAGATCCGTCGCTGCCAGAAATCCACGGAGCTGCTCATCCGTAAGCTGCCCATCCAGCGCCTGGTGAGGGAGATCGCTCAGGACTTCAAGACCGTCCTGCGTTTCCTGAGCTTCGCCGTCATGGCTCTGCAGGAGACCAGCGAGGCCCACCTGGTGTTCTCTTCTTCGCTAAGGGGGTCACCATCATGCCCAAAGACTTCCAGCTGGCCCGCCACATCCGCGGAGAGAGAGCTTAGACTTTCTGCTGCACATTCACCAACCAACCATAATGCTCTGCACTGTGTGTCTATATATATACATTTATAGTAATATGGACATATGTTTGCTAGATGTTGTTTTTTCTTGCCTTCTGATTGTTGCTCTGAGTGTTGCTATCCCTGTGCTGTTGCAATCCTGGAATTTCCCCATTGTGGGACTAATAAAGGCTTATCTTATCTTATCTTATATTTGCGGGCAGTGATAGATTCTTCACTTTAAACATTATAACTGCAGTTTTAAAGTCAGCAGATCTTTCAACTTGAGAGCTTTTAATTTAAGAAAAAGTGGGTTTGTTGGTTCCCTGTAAGCAGCTTTGTTTATTATTCTAATAGCTCTCTTCTGAAGCATAAAGACTGGATATATGTTTGTTTTATATGTATTTCCCCATACTTCAGTACAATATGTCATGTATGGGAGTATTAATGAATGATACAAGGTATATAGTGTGGGTTGATTTAGCAAATATTTCACTCTGTGTAGTATTGCAATTGACTTGGATATTTTATCTTTAATATAATTAATATGTGTCTTCCAACACAGTTTATTATCAATTATTACACCAAGAAATTTAGTTTCAGATGCCCTTTCAATCTCTACACTATTTACACTGAGTTTAGATACTAAGTTGTTGTGATGGTTGTTAAAAACTATAAATTTTGTCTTACTTAACCCCTTGCACTCTGGTCAATTTCCCTAAAAACGCCAAAAAATAATGTGCCCAAAGTAAATTGAAAGCTGTTCTTCAACCCTTTGCAGCATCTTCATGGGGTTGGTCTCATTTAAAAGAAAACACTTTGAATTTTTTGGCAAAACAGTCATAATCTCTCTAAGTGCTCCGGCCACTGAGTTACAGTCATCTAAACATAGTGAACTTGAAGAAAATAAATTTGGCCTGAGTGTTTTTTTTGGGTACAAATGCTTGCAAATAACACACAGCTTCAGATCCGGGCTGGAAAATGTAACAGAAATGTAGAACCAAGTGTTATCCAGCTGAGGTCCAAATTTTGTAACAGTACCACAAAAAATTAATATATTACACAGCTTTGTTCTCAGGTAGTTCCCAGGCGTTTTGGAACTGTGCCAAATTGTGCCAAATGGCACAGTTTGGAAAAACATCTGTAACTTTTGAGTGCTTCAATGTAGAAGCTTTATTTTGGGCTCTAATGAAAGGTCACACTCAGGGCTGTGTCTGTGTGTGTGTGTGGGGGGGGGGGGGGGTTGCCCCCCCCCCTCGCTACAGAGGATGGACACCGGCCATCACTACATCACGGATTAGCCTCATGTGGCGATGTGGGACAGCAGCGCAGTCACCGCGGCTTCCCCCCCCCCTCACTACAGAAGAATTGTGTGGGGGTGGGGGGTTCACGGTGTGGACGCGGCGAACAACCCCTTGTACCGCGGCGCACGAACTTCAGACTCCATGTGCCGCACAGTTGTAATTTACCGATCGGTCAAAAGTCATTTTGGATTACAATTTTCAGGGATAAAGAATAATGTAGCTTATAACACCTTACTTCTTCACAGCAGTGTCCTGGTGAACTTCTCTTCTTCACTGTCAGACGAACGCGACGCTGGTCCACTCGTGGTTCTGGTCTCGTGACCCGATCAAAACATAATTCCATTATTGCGGTTTTGTGCTTCCATGATTGCGGTTTTTGGCCAACGATTTTTCAAAACAAATAACAGTAGTAATTAAAAAAAGACTGGCGAACGCGTGTGTGTCACTCAGCCTTCGTCGTCAGCCTCCTTCAGTCTACGATGACCATGGAAGAAATCATAATGTCTACTCTGCTGGAACAAAAACAAAATAAGCACCGCCTGTGGCCGAACATTCCGATGCGCGAATGGCACTCCCTGTCACACAGGTTGCATTTGTGGGTGGTCTCCGTGCTGCTGGATCTGTGGGGTTCTTCCTGCGGGTCCTTTTTTGATCTGCTGCGGCAGTCTCTCTTCACCCAGCCTTAAAAAAAACAGCTGGCGAACTTCTCTGCTTCAATTGGCTCACTGCATTCACAGCGTTGGTAGGCGGGTCCTTCTTGCTAGGTTTTCAGTCATTGGTTCTTCAAGGTTCTAGGACGCAGAGACTTGCCCGCCCGCGGTACAACGGAGTGCAAGAGGTTACATTGAGTGTTAATTTGTTTGAATCAAACCACAGTTTAAGCTTTCCTAATTCCTTTCTGAGTGTATCCAAAAGTTGTTCCAAATTGCTTCCACTGCATAATAAATTAGTGTCATCGGCAAACAATATTAAATCCATTTTTTTCTGAAACTTTACATATATCATTTATATACATATTGAATAACAATGGCCCCAAAACTGAACCCTGTGGGACTCCACAAGTAACCTTCAGTAACTGTGAGTTTTTGTTACCAACACATACATACTGATATCTATTCTTTAAGTAACTACATAACCAGGACAGTGCTACCCCCCTAATACCACAATTTTGTAGTTTCTTTAATAATAAATTATGATCCACTGTATCAAATGCTTTTTTAAGATCCAGGAATACCCCAACTGAATACTCTTTATTTTCAACGGCAGTTGATATTTTTTCTATAAATTCCATTAGAGCAAATGCAGTTGTCCTCTTGTGTCTGAACCCATATTGCTGCTCACACAATAAATTATTCTTCAGTATGAAGTTGTCAATTCTCTCACAGAATATTTTTTCAAGTATCTTGGAAAATTGCGGCAATAGTGAAATTGGTCTATAGTTTGAAAGTTCCCCTCTGTCACCTTGTATATCGGAATTACTTTAGTTATTTTCATTGCATTGGGAAATATACTTGTTTGGAGAGACAGGTTACAGATATACGTCAGTGGTTTCACGAAGCATTCAATAATAGTTTTGACTAAGAGCATGTCAATACCATCACAGTCCGTAGATGTTTTACTTTTAAACGATTTAACAATTTCAATGACCTCTCTCTCGTCTGTGTTCTTTATGAAAATGGAGTCTTTTATGGCAATGTTTTTGCTTATTGTACCACCTGTGGGTGCCGTAATGGGTATTTCTCAAGCCAAATTAGGACCAATGCTAACAAAAAAGTTATTAAATTCATCTGCAGGTGAAGCTGCATTCACACTCTGGGTCGTTTTATTATTTTTTGAAAAATTGGGTGGGTAGCTTGTATTTCTGTTCTTATTTCCAAGAATATTGTTAAGTATTGTCCATGTATTTTTAATATTGTCTCTGTTTTTCTCCAGTTCTTTACTGTAATAGTCTCTTTTACTACATCTTATTATATATGTTAACTTATTTTTGTATGTTTTATACCGCTACTCTGCTTCTTTTGTCCTTTTCTTTAGGAAAGCTTTATATAATAAATTTTTCTTTTTACACTCCTTTTGTAATCCTTTGGTTAACCATGGCTTATCGGCAAATTTATGTTTAAGCTTTTCTTTACTAATGGACAATTTTTTTCATAAAGAGTGGTTACAATGTTCATGAATGTGTCATAGGCTTCATTTACATCTGATACATAGACTTTTGTCCAGTCTTGCTTCAGCAAGTCTTCTTTAAAAGAACTGATTGCATTTTGTGATTTGTATCTGAACGATTTTAAAAAATTTTCTGTATTGGCCCCCGTGTGGCCATGGATAAGCGCAAAGGTTGGCAAATGGTCACTTATATCATTTATCAATAATCCACTTTCTATTTTCTTATCAATAATATTAACAAACAGGTTGTCAATAAGTGTAGCAGTGTGAACTGTGATTCTACTGGGATGTGTTATTGTGGGATATAGACTTATACTGTACATAGAATTCATGAACTCTGTAATTACATTTTGTTGATATGGATTTAGTAAATCAGTATTTAATTCTCCACAAATTACTACCATTTTCTTACTAGTAATATTATTGTACAGCTCGACTAATTTATCTCTGAATGTCTCAATGCAAGTTCCTGGAGTTCTATATATACAACTTATAATTAGATTTTTTGTTTTATCTTGGTCAATCTCAACAGTAACACATTCCAAAATCCCTGATAGTGCAAAGGGCATTCCATTTTCAAGCTTACACCTACTGTATACAGGTCCTCAATATACAGTGCAACACCACCACCCTTTTTTTGAGATCTGTTAATATGTAACATCTGATAACCCTCTATTGCCTTCAGGGGAGCCTGCTCTTCATTAAGCCAAGTTTCAGAGACTGCGATAGCTGTAAGATTTCTGTCTAGCTGTTTTAAATAGTCCTGAATCTGTGGAAAGTTTTTGTTAAGACTTCTGCTGTTGAAGTGTATTATTGATAGTTTACCATCTAGTTGCACTTGACTTTTGAATTGCTTTTCAGTGTAATATTCACAATGATTATGAATATTATTGAAGAAGTGGTTATCAGGATCAATATCACTTTCCATCTCTTGAAGTTTATGTTCGGCATAATGGCATATTTTCAGAGTTTGAATTTCCTCACTCTGTGTCAAATGACTTCCTCCAACTGGGGATAATTGATGTCTACTCAAGTCAGTCATAAGTTTTTTTTGTTTGTTTTGTTTTGTTTTTAAAGTACATTGACATGGTATGTCAAAAGAACTATTCTTGCAGTGTGTGTGGATATGGATTTTTATAGTCTCTTAATTTTCTTAATCAGTGTTCATCTGTATTTATTTAAGTCAGTAACATCTCTGATTATTATAAGATAAGATAAGATAAGATAAGCCTTTATTAGTCCCACAATGGGGAAATTCCAGGATTGCAACAGCACAGGGATAGCAACACTCAGAGCAACAATCAGAAGGCAAGAAAAAACAACATCTAGTAAACATATGTCCATATTACTATAAATGTATATATATAGACACAGTGCAGAGCATTATGGCTGGTGGATGTGCAGCAGAAAGTCTAAGCTCTCTCTCCGCGGATGCAGCGGGCCAGCTGGAAGTCTTTGGGCATGATGGTGACCCCCTTAGCGAAGAAGAGACCACCAGGTGGGTCTCGCTGGTCTCCTGCAGAGCCATGACGGCGAAGCTCAGGAAACGCAGGACGGTCTTGAAGTCCTGAGCGATCTCCCTCACCAGGCGCTGGACGGGCAGCTTACGGATGAGCAGCTCCGTGGATTTCTGGTAGCGACGGATCTCTCTCAGAGCCACGGGCCTGTGACGGCGAGGCCTCTTCACTCTGCCGGTGGCCAGAGCGCCTCTCCGAGCAGCCCTGTGGCTAGCTGTCTCCTGGGGGGCTTCTTCCTCCAGTAGATTTTACGGGCGGTCTGCTTGGTTCTTGCCATCGCTCTTTATTATTCTGTCTTATATTTCTTTCACACCGCCTAAACTCCAGCCTGGCACCCGCTTCGTTTTCGCTACAGCTCCCGGTATGTCGAGTTTCCCATTAGCACCGGGCGGCGGCCAAGTGCTAGCTAGCACTAGCTCCTCCCCGCTGTAACGTCTCCCGCTGCAAACCGTGGCTCCGTCCGCCGACCCGGGAGACCCCCGGGGCGATCCGTGCGTCCGTGATATATATACAGAGTGAAAGGTGTAGAAAGAAGAAGGAAGATAAGAAAAAAGGCTGTTGCAACAGGCAGCCGACTCGTGTGGCGCCGCCGGTCCAGCGGAACCGGAACCGGAAAAAAAAAATATTAAAAATATATATATATAATATAATATAATATAATATATAAATATAATATAATATAATAATATAAATATATATATATATATATAAAAAAATATACTCTTTGCTTCCTCAGGTGTTGCATTTAGTTTGATCCAAACTCTACAATTTCTTGTCCATGTTGCCTGTATCTTATTTTGTTTATTCAACATCTGTGCTTGCCTTGCTATTTCAGCATTAGTTTTTGTTAGATGTTCATTTAGGTAAACTTCTGTTCCCCGTAGCTTTCTGGCCTGCCTCAGTATGTCATTCTTTACCCTTCTGTTCACAAAGCGCATCACAATTGATTTCTTTGTTTTATTATCCTTTCTGGGTAAAGCATGACAGGCTGAAATTGCATTTGCTTCGACCTTTATATTTCTACTATTAAGGAACTGAAGCACCTGGTTTTCCAGGGAGACTGATTCGCTTGCAGGAGCCTCCTCACCTCTCAATCCTGCTGTAGCATGAGCATATGATTGATATTTAATGTCTAGTCCACTTATAATTAGATCATCCATACGAGAATATTGTTTAAGATCCTCGATGCGTCGCTCCAAGTCTGCAATTTTTTTGTCTTTATCCTTAATTGTTAATTTTAATTCTCGGACTTCTTCCATTAGCCCTATTATTTTAGCCTGCTGACTAACCACTCTGGTCACTTCTTCTGACAAGAAGTTCAGAGATTTTTTGATTTCTTCCATTTCCTCCTTCTTTGGTGGCATTTTTACTGACCTGTGGATAGTAAAACAATCTCTGCTGGTGTTGCCGGTATCCGATCCGACCGACCTCGAATCCAGCTGGGCCTCAGCTAGCCCCTTCCGCTGCTAGTCCCGCTGCTTACCGCCGCCGTAACCGAGCTCCTCTCCAGCCGGGGTACTGGCAGCTCCTCCACCGAGTCCCGCTGCCCACCACCGCTGTAGCCGAGCTCCGATCCTGCTTCTGTCCAGCTGGGGTCCCGGTAGATCCTCTGCTGATCCCCGCCACCTACCGCCGTCTGCCTCAGAAGTTCCTCCGCCGAGCTCCGCCGCTGCAACTGCACTCCGACTCCGCCTAAGATACAAAGATGTTTTCAAGCGCCATCTGAAGCGAATAGACTGCAACATAGAGACTTGGGAAGATACATCAAGAAATCGAGATGAATGGAGTGGTACTGTCAAGCAGTCTATACAAGAAGTTCAGGTTCAGGTTACTTTATTTGTACCCGTAGGTAGATTTGTTTTGCAGTCAGGTGACATCCATATTTACAAACCACAATTAAATTCAACATAAACACAAACACAGGCACACATGAAGCTGACTATAAACATGATAAAAATACTCAAGGCTCCATCAATCACGACATAAGACAAAGAGATGAGA
Source organism: Pholidichthys leucotaenia (assembly GCA_020510985.1). Lineage (NCBI taxonomy): Eukaryota > Metazoa > Chordata > Actinopteri > Cichliformes > Pholidichthyidae > Pholidichthys > Pholidichthys leucotaenia. The sequence continues at coordinate 323,786,704 of CM035840.1, read as the reverse complement.
GAAAAAACAGAGAGATAAGAGAGAAGGGTCATATTAAAAAGTTAGACTAGTCAAAGAGGTTAAAAACTCAAAAGTCTAAAACCCAATAAAAGATTTAGAACCCAAATAAAAAACCTGCAAAAATAAGTAAATATAAAATGAAATTAATAAATAGGTAACTAAATCATGTGCAATATATTGTTACAACTTGTTCAACTCTTTGACAGCAGCAGGAACAAAGCTGTTTTTGTAGCGCTGGGTTTTACTTTTTGGGACAGCAAACCTCCGTCTGGAGGGAAGAAGCTGAAAGTGGCAGTGCAAAGGGTGGGAGTCATCATTTAAAATGGCGGTAGCAATCCTCTGTACCTGTCTGGTGTACAGGGATGTCAGGCTCAGCTGTGACTCACCAAGCGAACGACTGGACCATCTAACTACCTGATCCAAGGATTTCCTCTGTTTCAGTTTTATCTGACCAAACCATGACACTAAAGAAAAGGATAAAGCAGATTCAATAAAAGCCCGATAAAACATTATCATTATGGTTCGGTCAATTTGGAAGCGTGCAAGTTTCCTTAAACAATGCAAATGTTGCTGACCCTTTTTGCACACCCTTTCACAGTTCTCTTCAAAGTTTAAATTACTATCAATAATCGTCCCAAGATATTTGTAGGATTGTACACATTCAGTGGTCTGGCCTTTTAATTCAATTCAATTCAATTCAACTTTATTTATATAGCGCCATTTCACAACAACAGTCATCTCATAGCACTATCAACTGTAGGGGGGGGAACCCCCACAGTTGCAGAAAGACCCCAGCAATCAGGCGATCCCCTGTGAGCAAGCACTTGGCGACGGTGGAGAGGAAAAACTCCCTTTTAACAGGAAGAAACCTCCAGCAGAACCAGGCTCAGGGAGGGGCAGTCATCTGCTGCGACTGGCTGGGGGGTGAGGGGATAGAGAAGAAGAAAAGAACAGACATGTAGAGAGCAAACAGCACAATGGGGACTCAATCTATGGGAGAGAACAAACAGATGTTAATGACCAGCAAAAAAAAAATATTTCATAGAGAGTGAGGAAAGGAGTGAGGCCCAGTGCATTACTGGAGGTCCCCCGGCTGACTAAACCTATTAGCAGCATAACTAAGGGAGGGTTCAGAAACACATGATCCCTCCCGAATTGTAGGCTATATCAAAAAGGTAGGTTTTAGCCCTATTCTTAAAAACAGAGATCGAGTCTGACTCCCAAATCCAGATTGGCAGCTGATTCCACAGGAGAGGAGCTTGATAACTGAAGGCTCTGCCTCCCATTGTACTTTTGGAGATTCTAGGTATTACAAGTAATCCTGCATTTTGGGAGCGTAGTGCTCTGTTAGGATAATACGGTAGTATCAGATCTTTTAAATAAAAAGGAGCCTGATTGTTTAGAGCTTTGTAAGTAAGAAGAAGGATTTTAAACTTAATTCTAAACTCTATGGGAAGCCAATGAAGGGAGGCCAGAACCGGAGAGATATGATCTCTCTTTCTAGTACCTGTTAAAACTCTTGCTGCAGCATTTTGGATCAGCTGAAGACTTTTTAAAGATGTTTTAGGACAGCCTGATAATAAAGAATTACAATAATCTAATCTCGAGCTAACAAAAGCGTGGATCAGTTTCTCAGTATCACTCTGAGACAAGATGCTCCTAATCTTGGCAATATTACGCAAATGATAGAAGGCAGTCTTAGAAACAAATTTAATATGTGAATTGAAGGACAAATCCTGATCAAAAATAACTCCAAGGTTCCTCACAGAGCTTTTAAGAGAAAGAGTAACCGCATCCAAACTGAAAGTTTGATTTGGAAAGGAATTTCTAAGGTTTTTTGGACCAACAAGAATGACTTCAGTCTTATCTGAATTTAATAGCAGGAAATTACAAGTCATCCAAGCTTTGATTTCCTTAAGACAGGCTTCTAACTTGGCTAATTGATTACTATCATCTGGCTTCATTGATAGGTATAATTGTGTGTCATCTGCATAACAATGAAAATGTATACAGTGCTTTCTAATAATGTTGCCTAACGGAAGCATATATAAACTAAAAAGAGTAGGGCCTAGCACAGATCCCTGTGGAACTCCATGACTAAGCTTTGAGTTGAAAGAAAACTCATTATTTACATGAACAAACTGGAACCTATCAGATAAATAAGATCTAAGCCATTGCAACGAAGTTCCATTAAGTCCAACATAGTGTTCTAATCTATCAAGTAGAATATTATGATCGATAGTATCAAAAGCTGCACTAAGGTCTAAAAGGACAAGTACAGAAACTAGTCCATTATCAGATGCAATGAGGAGGTCGTTAGTGACCTTCGCTAAGGCTGTTTCAGTACTATGATGGATTCTAAACCCAGATTGAAACTCTTCAAGTAAACCATTTCCCTGCAGGTGGTCAAATAATTGCGTAGCAACAACTCTTTCTAAGATTTTTGAAATGAAAGGGAGATTAGAGATTGGTCTATAGTTAGCTAAAGCTCCTGGATCTAGCGTTGGCTTTTTGAGTAAGGGTTTAATTACAGCCGTTTTAAAAGCCTGCGGTACATAGCCTAAAGTTAATGAAGAATTGATTATATGAAGAATAAAGCTACCAATAAGTGGGAAGACTTCTTTAAATAACCTGGTAGGAATAGGGTCTAAAAGACAAGTTGAAGGTTTGGATGAAGAAACTATTTTGTCTAACTCACAAAGGTCGATTGGAGTAAACTCATCAAGACAGAGATCAATAGAAGGAGTTGTAGTAGTTACAGTATTTAAGTTAACTGTGGGAAGAATCTGATTGATTTTATCTCTGATGGATGAAATTTTATTATTGAAAAAGTTCATAAAGTCCTGACTAGTAAGCTCTAAGGGAATGCTAGGATTGACAGAGTCCTGACTCTTTGTCAACCTGGCTACAGTACTGAAAAGAAACCTGGGATTATTCTTGTTCTCTTCTATTAATGCAGAGTAATAACTCGTTCTAGCTTTTCTAAGAGATTTTTTATAAATTAAAAGATGATTTCTCCAAGCTAAATAGATTTCATCTAAATTAGTAGAGCGCCATTTTCTTTCTAATTGACGAGTCTTCTGTTTTAAGGTACGAGTTTCTGTGTTGAACCAAGGAGTTAGAAATCTCTGATTAGACTTTTTCTTTTTTAAGGGGGCCACCAAGTCTAGAGTCTGATGCAGAGAAGCTGAAACACTATCCACCATGTTATCAATTACAGAAGGAGCAAGCTGTCTATAGCTTATTTCTGTTGTGTTGACACATGGCATAGAGGAAACAATCTGCATAAATTTGGAAACAGCATCATCTGAGAGGCATCTACTGTAATAATATTTTTCTTTAGGAGCCAAATAGTCAGAAATAGTAAAATCAAAGGTTAACAGACAATGGTCTGACAGTACAGGGTTATGAGGAGACACTACAAGATTTTCTATTTCTATGCCATATGTCAAAACAAGGTCCAATGTATGGTGGAGGTAATGAGTAGAATTTCCTACTTTCTGAGAAAACCCAATCGAGTCTAATATTGAATTGAATGCCACATTAAGGCAGTCACTATCTACATCCACATGTATATTAAAGTCCCCTACTATAATTATTCTATCAGATTTCAGCACTAAATCAGCTAAGAAATCAGCAAATTCGGATAAAAATTCTGAGTAGGTTGATGGGGGACGATAAACTATGGCAAATAAAATTGGGTTTAACCTAAAATTGCTAAAGTGCCCAATACTGAGGACCAGGCCCTCAAAGGAATTATAACATGTTTTTTGCTTTACATTAACTAGTAATTTGGAATGGTAAATTGTTGCTACTCCTCCTCCACGACCAGAACTTCTGGGATTTTGACAGTTTAAATAACCAGAGGGAGTTGATTCATTTAAACCAACATAATCCTCTTGTCCTAACCAAGTCTCTGTAAGGGAAATTAAATCAATCTGATGATCAATTAACAAATCATGGACTAACAGAGACTTGGGAGTTAGAGACCTAATATTTAATAAACCACATTTAATTTTTAAATTATGAGGAGGAACAGAGGCCAAATCATTCAATTTAGAGGCTTTATGTTTAATTTGAGTTTTACCAATATTTTGCTTTATCACTTTGGGATGCTTATACATTATATTTTTATTCACTTTGGAGGGAGCAGACAACGATTCTCTGATGGGGAAGACAGGGGCTAAGCTGAGGGGTGGCGGATGAAGAGGAGCTGCAGAGAGGCTTGTAAGACTGCGACTCTGCTTCCTGGTCCCAACTCTGAGTAGTCATGGTTTTGGAAATTTGGATAAAAAAGATGCCAGATTGTTAGATAAATGAGAAGCACCATCCAAAGTGGGATGAATGCTGTCTCGTCTCATAAGACCAGGTTTTCCCCAAAAAGAGCTCCAATTGTCAATGTAGCCCACGTCATTTGCAGGACACCACACAGACAGCCAGCGGTTCAAGGATGACGAGCGGCTAAACATGTCATCACTGGTCAGATTGGGGAGGGGCCCAGAGAATACTACAGTGGCAGACATCGTTTTTGCAAAGTCACACACCGATTCTATATTAAGTTTCGTGACTTCCGACTGCCGGAGACGGATGTCATTAATGCCGGCATGAATAACAATTGTGGAATATTTACAGTTACTTTTAGCCAGCATTTTCAAATTTGACTCGATGTCGCCTGCTCTGGCCCCAGGAATGCATTGGACTATGGCCGCTGGAGTCTCTAGGTTCACGTTTCTGACTACAGAGTCGCCAATGATCAGAGCTTTTTCCTCAGCGGGTGTGTCGCTGAGCGGGGAAAAACGATTAGAAACGTGAACAGGTTGGTGGTGTACCGGGGCTTTGCGACTAGGCTTCCTTCTCACCGTCACCCACCCAGTCTCCTCGCTGCTGAGGACAGCCGAGGGACCGCTGACAGTGGGACCTAAGCTAGCTAGCTCCGCTGCAGCTAATGGGCGTCCGTCAAGATTAACTGGCGCAGACGGTGTTTCAATGCAGCGGAGCCGGGATTCCAAATCAGACAACCTCGCCTCGAGCGCCTCAAAAAGACAGCATTTATTACATTTACCGTTATCGCTAAAAGAGGCAGAGGTGTAGCTAAACATCTGACAGAGAGAGCACACCAGAGGAGGAGAGGAAAGAGAGCTAGTAGCCATAGCTAGTGGCTAGAGAGCAAACCACAAAGCAAACCACACAGGCAGACAGCAAAACAGGAAGTGACGATACGTTACCACAAGGAAGTGACGATCACCACAGTCACAGTAGTACAGTGACTTCGTGCCTGGGAGTTTTCCTCCTAAAGTCAATAATCATATCTTTAGTTTTTGTCGTATTCAGCTGCAGGAAGGAATCCTTACACCAGTGAACAAAATCATCAACTACTGGGCCGTGGCCACTCTCACCATCCTGGAGGAGACTGACAACAACTGAATCATCAGCATACTTTATAATGTGTCTGTTGTCATGTCTGCTCCGACACATGTTTATGTACAGGATGAAGAGTAGTGGTGACAACACACACCCCTGAGGAGAGCCAGTAGAAGAGCACATTTGGTCAGACAATGTACCATTGACCCATACTCTCTGTGTCCTGTTGGTTAAAAAATCCAAAATCCAACCCACCAGATTATTGCTCAAATCAAATTGTTGCAGGAGCCTTTCAACTAAAATATGAGGTTGGATTGTATTAAAGGCGGAAGAAAAGTCCACAAATAAAAGCCTGGCGTGTGTCCCATTAAAATCCAGATGTTTAAAAAGCATGTTAAACAGAGTGACAGTGGCATCCTCCACTCCTCTGTGAGGCCTATAGGCAAGCTGCAGAGGATCCAATGCATGCTCAGTCTGCTTTAGGACCTCAAATCTGACCAGTTTTTCAAAAATTTTCATTAAAATTGAAGTCAAAGCAACTGGTCTAAAGTCATTTACCATCTTAGGACAGTTGGATTTTGGAACAGGGACAACCATGGCATCTTTCCAGATCTTAGGCACATGTTGTGTCTGTAAGGACTTATTGAAAATGTAGTGAAATACAGGACTCAATTCATGTGCACAGGACTTTACCAATCGCCCACATATATTATCAGGGCCCTGACTTTTGTTCACTTTTACAGCACAGAGCGCCCTTTTAATGTCCTGCACCTCAATATTAAAGTGCTGATTGTCTTTGAGTTTCTGTTTCAAATCTTGGGTTTCTGTGCTGAAATCAAAGGAATCAAAACGACCATAAAAACAATTAAGAGCATTAGACAGCTCTGTGTCTGAACTAAAACCATCTAAAAACACACGATTACTGCGCTCTGTGCTCTGAAGGCCTGCAGTAGTTTTTATACTGGCCCAGGCTGAACCAAGTTTCTTTGTTGCCATCTTGCTTTCCAACTCTGATTTATAATTCTGTTTTGCTCTTAAAATTTCGGACTTCAACTCTTTTGTGGCAACCTGTAGCTCAGAAACAGCCCCCTGTTTAAAGACAAGTGCTTTCCTCTGTAAGCAGGATTTAACTGATTTTGTAACCCATGGCTTGTTGTTGGGATATATTTTGACACGTTTACGTGGAACGATCATATTTTTACAGAAAGCCATGTATGAGCATGTGACGTCCACCAAAGAGTCCAAATTATCCCCGCAGGCCAGTGTGAACACCTCCCAGTCCGTACAGTTAAAGCATTCCTGGAGGCAGTGCACTGAATCCTCTGTCCACACATTTATGTCTCTGGTCTTTGCCTTGCCTCTTCTGAGAGCAGTTTTATATGTGGGCAGCAAATGTACACAGGTGTGATCTGAGGATCCTAAAGGAGGAAGGGGAAGTGATTTATAGGCCCTCTCAATGGATCCATAACACAAGTCCAATGTCTTTTTTCACCTGGCTGGGCAGGAGACATACTGATAAAAGTTTATAAGTGTCTTCTTTAAAGAAATATGGTTAAAATCCCCAAGAATAAAGTTTGGAGCCTCTGGGGAAATCGACTGCAGCCGCTGTACCACATCAAAGACGGTGTTGGAGGCGGAGTCAGCATCTGCCCTCGGGTGAATGTATACAGTCGTTATGAAAAGTTGGGGGAACTCGCGGGGCAGATAAAAAGGGCGTAGTGACACGGACAGATGCTCCACATCGGGTGTACAGATGCGCTCTCTGACCGTGACAGATGTGCAGTACTGTTTATTAATATATAAACATACGTCGTCCCCCTGACGTTTCCCCGTTACCTCTTCCTGCCGATCCGAGCGAAGTGGGGCTCCAAAGCCGTCAATCCACAGGTCCGCATCCCGGTCATGCGCCGTAAGCCACGTCTCCGTGTAAGCCATGACACAGCAGTTCTTGAAGTCCTTCTGATATACATTCCCTTGAATTTCATCCACTTTATTTCTCAGGGATTGTACGTTCCCCATAATAATGGAAGGAAGAGGAATGCGGTTAAGCTGACGTCTCCTCAGATTTACTCTTACGCCTCCACACTTTCCGCGTTTCCTTCTCTTGTCTCTCTTTTCATCGCTGTGTCCATGAAAATCTCTTAAAATAAAGTCCGGCAGTTGCGGCACAGACTCAAACACAGATGCTGCATTATCCATGTTTAAATGCAGTAACATGTCTCTGGAGTACTGTATTCTTCCCGGCATGATTGCGATTGCGCTTACCTCAGAGTCAAAGAGCCGGTAGGAAAGAAACAACAGTGCAAAAATAAGGAGGAAATCCATACTGATGGACCAGGGAGCTCTTCATTATATATTCCACAAACATTCAAGGACAAAAACGACACAGAGAATTTCGTTAAAACACATTAAAGTGCATAAAAACAGAGACACAGACGTCGAACTTTTTTCACCAGCTGCCGGTCGCTGCATGCGCATGCGCCCTTGAAGTTGAAGACAAGTTGAAGACAAGCGTGAGGCAGAGTACTTAACTCAACGACAATCATGTTATGGAACATTATGATCAGGAATAATGTGCAGAAGATGCGGACGTGATTTTATTTTGAATGCGGGAAAGGTGTCACACATGCGCACAGGAAGATGTGGCAACAACAACATGTGATAAAATCGATACCATCTTCATCAAATAGGACGAACAGTCTACTACACTGTAAAACCGAATAGTTCACAGGACTCAGAACTTATGTGGAAAATGATTACCTCATAAATTTTAAGTAAATGAAAGATTTTTTTAAGTAAACTGTACTTAAAAAATACATTTTTAGCATTTTGTTTTTCAGACTACTCAAAAAAAACTGCATTTACTTAAAATTTATTAGATAATCGGTTTCCACATAAGTTTTGAGTTCTATGAACTAATTTAGTTTTACAGTGTACTAATACTGATAAGTTAATTTACACTGACAGAATGGCATACCTATAGTTTAATATAGTGGTAGCACTAAACAAGACAATAAATTATACATTCAGGTACAAAAAAACCTTTGGCATCAATAAAATTATAGTTACACAAAGACAATCTATATATCACTAATTTTCTCCAGTAAACAACATTTTTTTTAATAATCTATATGCTTGAAATTTATTTATTAGGATAAGCCCCTTGAGATGTAACATCTCATTTTCAAGGGGGTCCACACAAACAACACTTAACAAAAATTAAAAATAGAATACAGAAAATACAAATATTAAATCAAAACAATACAACAAACAAAACACCAACTCATAAACACACAAACACTTGGAATACTACAACAAATGCATGTGTGTATAGATATAAATATGCTGTATGTACAACACACAAATATATATGTACATTATGAATAAATAATGACTACAAAAACCTGAATGTATATGTACATGCACAGTGACGGTCAGTTAAAACAGGCACAATCCATCTCTAGGTGAGTAGACAAATATTTTTAAACAAACCAAAATAAATTATTGAACAAATTTGAGATGGTAGACTATTCCAATCAGAGGGGGCTTTAAACATAAAAGCTCTTTTGCCAATTGATTTTTTAACTAGAGGGATGACATAATGAGACTGAGAGAAGTCTCTAAAATTATAATTTGATGAAAACGGTATGAGATGTTCCCTCAAGTAAACAGGATAATTAAAATGAAAACATTTTTAAATAAAACAGAATCAGTGGATTTGTTTTCTCACGCTTAGAGATGGCCATTTCAATGATTTGTACATAAAGCAATGATGAGTGAAAAAGGAAACACTATGAACAAATCAACAGAGTCTATTATAAGCTACATTAAGTGAAATCAAGTTTGATTTACAGTGCATCTAGAAAGTATTCACAGCGCTTCACTTTTTCCACATTTTGCTATGTTACAGCCTTATTCCAAAATGGATTAAATTCTTTTTTCTCAAAATTCTACACACAATACCCCATAATGACAAGGTGAATTTTTTTTTTAGATTTTTGTAAATTTATTGAAAATAAAAAACTAAGAAATCACATGTACATAAGTATTCACAGCCTTTTCCATGAAGCTCAAAATTGAGCTCAGGTGCATCCTCTTTCCACTGATCATCCTTGAGATGTTTGTACAGCTTAATTGGAGTCCACCTGTGGTAAATTCAGTTGATTGGACATGATTTGGAAAGGCACACACCTGTCTATATAAGGTCCCACAGTTGACAGTGCATATCAGAGCACAAGGCAAGCATGAAGTCAAAGGAATTGTCTGTAGACCTCCGAGACACTGTAAAACCGAATAGTTCACAGAACTCAAAACTTATGTGGAAACTGATTACCTAATAAATTTTAAGTAAATGAAATGATTTTTTTTTGAGTAAACTTTACTTAAAAAATACATTTTCAGCATTTTGTTTTAAAGTTTTTAATTTAGAATTACTCAAAAAAAAAAAAATTACTTAAAATTTATTAGGTAATCGGTTTCCACATAAGTTTTGAGTTCTGTGAACTAATTGGGTTTTACAGTGCAGGATTGTCTCGAGGCACAAATATGGGGAAGGGTACAGAAAAATTTCTGCTGCTTTTAAGGTCCCAATGTACCTTCCAAAAGGACATCTCTGCAGCTATCCACCAATCAGGCCTGTATGGCAGAGTGGCCAGACGGAAGCCACTCCTTAGTAAAAGGCACATGGCAGCCCGCCTGGAATTTGCCAAAAGGCACCTGAAGGACTCTCAGACCATGAGAAACAAAATTCTCTGGTCTGATGAGACAAAGATTAAACTCTTTGGCGTAGATGCCAGGCATCTTGTTTGAAAAAACCAGGCACTGCTCATCACCAGGCCAATACCATCCCTACAGTGAAGCATGATGGTGGCAGCCTCATGCTGTGGGGATGTTTATCAGCGGCAGGGACTGGAAGACTAGTCAGGATAGAGGGAACGATAAATGCAGCATTGTACAGAGACATCCTTTTTTTTTTTTTTTTTTTGTTACTTATTTGTACCCGTAGGTAGATTTGGTTTGCAGTCTGGTGACAAGCCACCGGCTGCTGGTCGCTGCGTGCGCAAGCGCCCTAAACCTACATGTTTTTGGTATGCGGGAGGAAACCGGAGAAATCCCGGAGTAAACCCACGCAACACGGGGAGAACATGCAAACTCCACACAGCTCACTGTTGGTCGGGGGCTGGAATCGAACCCACGATCTCATGATCCCCGCGATCCCCCGGCCGAGGGTAAAACTGTGCTGCCACAGTGCTAAACCACTGCGCCACCGTGCAGCCCATCCTGAATGAAAACCTGCTCCAAAGCACTCTTGACCTCAGACTGGCGCGACAGTTCATCTTTCAGCAGGACAACGACCCTAAGCACACAGCGAAGATATCAAAGGAATGGCTTCAGGATAACTATGTGAATGTCCTTGAGTGGCCCAGGCAGAGTCCAGGCTTGAATCCAATTGAACATCTCTGGAGAGATCTGAAAATGGCTGTGCACCGACGCTTCCCGTCCAAACTGATGGAGCTTGAGAGGTACTGCAATGAGGAATGAGTGAAACTGCCCATAGATAGGTGTGCCAAGCTTGTGGCATCATATTCAAAAACACTTGAGACTGTAACTGCTGCCAAAGGTGCATCAACAAATATTGAGCAAAGGCTGTGAATACTTATGTGCATGTGATTTCTTAGTTTATCTTTAATAAAGCTGCAAAAATCTCAAAAAAACAAAAAACAAAACTGTTTTCATGTTGTCATTATGGGGTATTGTGGATAGAATTTTGAGGAAAAAAATGAATTTAATCCATTTTTGAATAAGGCTGTGTGGTGGATTTATGGGTTTTTGCAGGTAATTTAACGTTGGTACAAGTATTAATGTAAATATGAATTATGAATGTGAGTAGGAATGAAGATTTACTTTCATTAAACTCAAATCCTCGTTAGGGGTACCAGTCCATATAATGGACAATTTTATTAACAATTCTTTATCTGTACCAATTATGAATCAGTCTCAAAACAAACCCTTGTAAGTTCTTTTCTCTGATGATCAAGAAGATGGACATGAAATCAAACAATAACTCCCATATGTCTCTCGTGCACTATATACAGCAGCTCAACCAGACTCATGTCATTCATCAATGTTTTTCTGTTGCATTATCGACTGCACTGTGGTACCCCATATTATCTGCTACTTGCTAATTTATTTAAAACTGCCTTGACTAGTATTACTCATTATTATTATTATTACTTATTCTACACTTATTGCATGTTTTTAGTCTTTTAGTTTTTTAGTTTATCTCTTTATCTCATGTTTTTAATGTTGCAGCATGGCACCGAGACAAATTCCTAGTTTGTGTACTACATGAACAATGGCAATAAATCTGATTCTGATTCTGATATGTCTTTCAGTGGTTTAATAAGAAATGTCAGAATAGGTTAACATATTTGGATAACTTTAAAACAGAGAATTCAACATGTATCATGGGCATTATAGACTGTTACTGAGTTACTTATGAATCACGCATTTGTGGAATCAAATAAAGCGTAGTTTAATTTGTCAGTATACTGGAAATGGGAAAACCATAAAATAGCATTGGATAAGAAAAGTGGATGCAATTTCATGAAGAAAACTAGAAAAGCACTCAGAGAGTGCATACGTCCACCAAGGCTCCTTCAGTCTTTCATGGATCACCTCCAAAATGTAATGGGTTTGTATGTAGGCCTATAGCCACTTGTGGTGAAAATTGCATCAAAGTCTGTCCATTAGTTTTGGAGTATTGCGGCTGACACACTGTGAGAAGAGCCTTGGCTGAGGTATGTATTCCCAGATCATCACCAAAATGTAATGGTTTCCTCTCTAGGCCAAGAACCACCTCTGGTGAAAATTTCATCCAAATCCATCCAGTAGTTTTTGTGTAATCCTGCTGCACAAATACAAACAAAGCCCTTGGTGGAGGCATGCACTCTCAGATCATCACCAAAATCTAGTCATCTGTTCCCCGTGCCATTACACACCTTTCCTGAAAATTCCGTCAAAATCCGTTCATAACTTTTTGAGTTATGTTGGTAACAGACAGACAGACAAACAGACAAACAAACCCCGGTAAAAACATTACCTCCTTGGCGGAGGTAATGATGATTAACTATTTATTTTAAAAAAAATAGAAAATTTGTGTTACTCTGAAAAAGAACGTAGATTAATGAAAGACAACATGCATTTTGAAATTCTGATCGGGGTTTGCATGAAATTAAGTTAAAAGTACCAGGAATATTCTGAAGAATTAAGGTAAATTAAACAACAGACCATCAGCCACAGCGTCGTTGCGTCCCAGAGGGTAACAGGCAATCCACTTTTCTGTTCAACTGGACCAGCGTGGGTTCTTTTGGGAGGCTGACAGACAGACAGACTCCTTACCACTGTTATGGCCTACTCCCAAAATCACAAAGGCTGTTCTTCAGCAAACTGGGTGAGGTCTTCTGAGGCACTGAAGAAGGAATTAGTTTATTGAACAAAGTCCGATCAGAAAGTCAAATTGGGATAAAACACGCCACAGACCCGTTTCTTCCGAAGTATGTGGCTTGAATGAGTTGGTTTAAGCTCAGAGAAAATAAAACAAAATCTTCTTGCACAGTGATTTAAGGGAAAAGAAGATTAAAATAAGAAAAATGAATTTTAAAGAAAGGAACAGGATCTTCACAGAGCATGACAGACTCTGGGCCTACTTAAAGATAGAAAAAAATTGGAGGAGCAGAAAAGGAGCAGAGAAGGCATCCAGCTACAATGCTCTGCACTGTGTGTCTGTGTGTGTGTGTGTATATATATATATTTTATAGTAATATGTACATATGTATATTAGCTGCTCTTGCTTGCTTGTTTTTTTCTTGCCTTCTGATTGTTGCTCTGAGTGTTGCTATCCCTGTGCTGTTGCAATCCTGGAATTTCCCCGTTGTGGGACTACTAAAGGCTTATCTTATCTTATCTTATCTTATCTCACAGCTTGGCCACCGCCCAAAACTCTCTCTGAACAAAGGGCAATAAAAATCAAGTTTTCTAGGGTGTTGCAGGGTGGTCCAAAACTTCATGAAATCTGAGCTGGCCCAATTACATTTGAGCATTGTTCAACAAAAGTAAAGCCTGGAGTTATCATCCATCATCCATCATAGCAGTCTGTCGGGGGTGACAATGACTGTTTCATTTAGGTCTGATCAGATTCCTCCACGCAGCTCTGTCCCTCGCCCTCCGCCACCAGGAACTCCTGACCCCATCAACCCGGGTGACGTCTGAGCCGGCATGAGTTGTCCTCTGACTGACCATTTCATGAAACTGCTTGCAAAGTATTTGAGTACAGCTAGTTTTTTCTGGACTAGCGGCACATTCTTGGCAGATAGAGGTATTATCAGTGGCAAGGACAGGCTAAGACAAACTGACTCCAGTATCTCAGAATCAGAATCAGAATCAGAATCAGGCTTATTGCCATTGTTCATGTAGTACACAAACTAGGAATTTGTCTCGGTACAATGCTGCAACATTAAACATGATAAGAGAAATAAACTATACATGTAATAAAGTGTAGGATAAGATTAAGTGATACTGGTCAACAGTTAAAATATATATTAGCCAGCAGCAGATACTGTGGAGAACTATATAGTGCAGTCGGTAATGCAGGAAGAAAACAGTGATGATTGACATGAGTCTGGTTGAGCTGCTGTACATGGTGCACGAGAGTCAATAAGTCACTTAGTGTTCAGCAGTCTAATGGCAGAGGGGAAGAAGCTGTTCATGTGACGGGAGGTTTTAGTCTGGATGGACCGAAGTCTTCTACCAGAGGGGAGGGGGGCAAACAGTACGTGACCAGGGTGTGAGGGATCGGCTATGATCCGGCCAGCACGCCTCCGGGTCCTGGAGATGTACAGATCCTGGAGAGATGGGAGCTTGCAGCCGATCACCTTCTCAGCAGTGCGCACGACGCGCTGCAGCCTTAGTCTGTCCCTGGCAGTGGCTCCTGCGTACCACACGGTTATGGAGGTGGTGAGGATGGACTCGATGATGGCTGTGTAGAACTGCACTAACATCTTGGTGGGTAGCTTGAGCTTCCTCAGCTGCCGCAGGAAGAACATCCTCTGCTGGGCTTTTTTGATGAGTGAGCTGATGGTCAGCTCCCATTTGAGGTCCCTGGTGATGGTAGTGCCTAGGAAGGCACTGTTGCAGTGACTGACCAGATGATAGGTTTGTTTATCTCTGCTCTTTGTATATTGGTCAGTTAAAGTCTCTGAGGTGAGGGTCTCCCACAGAGCAGAGATAGAGATATTTGATATGAAGAGAGAACTCCTCCTAAGTATGTGTGCTGAATAAAGCATAAATTCCTTAACTTTAGTGACTATGATATTCTACTTAATAAAGGAACACATAATATCTCTTCATTGTAACTGTGAGACTAATTTGTGATAGTAAGCATGCAAACATTAATTTCTTCCTGAAAATAAAGCAGAACATATCAAAATCCTATCAATTCATCTCAATAAAAGCATCTGAAACCACATTATCCATCTCCAGAGTTCAATCAGGTCTTCAGTAGCAGATACTGTCTTAAAAGAAAGAATATGAGTTAGTTCATTGTCCATAATGCATAAATTCCACTGCAAAGAGAAAAAATTAAATATTCCTGATTTGTCCACCAGATGGCACTGTGAAGCTGTGGTTGCTTACTGGAGAGTCTTGCCTTCCCCATTTGGATAATGTCAACCATAAATCTGCCGATTAGGAACATTCCTTTGCCAAAGAGTCTTGGAAAAAGGGATTAACTTCCACTTTATGGCCGATGGATAGTGTTACAGCTGTAGTCCTTGGGTGAGAGAAGCAGTTCATGGTCAGACTTAGCAGTTGAAACAATTTTCCTTCAGCAAAGAATGATTTTAATAAACTGGAACTCAAGGTCATGCTACAGCTGTAACATAACAAAATGCAGAAAAAGTAAGCACTGTGAATACTTTCCGGATGCACTGTCGCTGCATTTTGGTATATAATGTCACAGTAGTCAAAAACAGGACGTGTGGGCGACACACATTGTGGGCTCACGTTTCCACAGAGACAGGACTGCATGTGTATTGAGGGTGTCACGTCTGCAAGGACAAAGGACTCGAATCTGCAGAAGATAACAAGGAGGTGTGAGATTTGTCTCTTTGTCCCACAGAAGATGCCCCGGAGAGATTTCCGGTTCATCAGGAAATGAGAGACAATGGTGAAGATTCAAAGGGATGCTTTGTGACTGTATGTTTACTGAAAACACCATGTGACTTGAATTCTGATGCTGGAAACATATAAAAGGGTGATGAGACATGATTCTTTCTCTTTCCTGCTTTGAGAATGCTAGAAGCTGTGTTCTGTCAATAAAGCTGGTTTACGACTAAACTCAGCCTCATCATTTGAGCACATCTTCTACACTGGTGACCTATGACGAGAAATGAGCAGACAGAATTCTCCCGAGCAGGGCTCGGCGGAAGCCAGCCTG
Organism: Pholidichthys leucotaenia; assembly: GCA_020510985.1. Classification (NCBI taxonomy): domain Eukaryota; kingdom Metazoa; phylum Chordata; class Actinopteri; order Cichliformes; family Pholidichthyidae; genus Pholidichthys; species Pholidichthys leucotaenia. The sequence goes on along the minus strand of CM035840.1, from coordinate 323,770,848 downwards.
ATGGCCGCCTCCACGATCCGGCTGCCCGATTTCTGGCAGCACAGCCCGCGCTCATGGTTTAGCGCAGTCGAGGCGCAGTTCAACCTCCGGAGAATCTCCAACGACGACACAAGATTCTACCACGTGGTAGCGAAGCTGGACAGCAACACGGTCCAGAGAGTGGAGGATCTGGTTAATCATCCACCAGACAGCGACAAGTACAGCGCATTGAAGGACGCGCTGATCAGCCATTTCACCCCTTCAGTCCAACAACGAGCAGAGGGACTCCTGACGTTGACGGAGTCAGAAAACGATAGACCTGTGGACCTGATGGTGAAGATGCTGAAGCTCAAAGACTCTGAGGATGGCGAATTCATTTTCGCCCACCTTTTCCTTCGGACCCTGCCGCCAGCAGTGAGAGTGGCCCTGGCAGAGTCGCCCCGATTGGCCAGGCGAGACTACCATGGGTTGAGCAAAGAGGCGCAGCGGTTGGTCGACGCCCACAAGCGGAACGCGGTTTTGGCCGCGGCGGCTAGCCCGGGAACGGCGTCCGGAGACAGCGCAGGTCCAGCGGCCGCGGCGCCAGACGCACCAATGACGGCGGCGACGGGAGCCAGACGACGCGGAGCGGAGGACGGCCCGTGCTTCTACCACTGCCGTTTTGCAGAGAGAGCGCACAGGTGCGTCCCACCGTGCAACTTTAAGCGCCAGGGAAACGCCAAGACCGAGGGCCGGTAGCAGCTGCGACCCTCGGCAACGAGAACAGGCTGCTTTACCTGACGGATGCACGCTCGGGGAAACAGTTCCTCGTGGACACGGGCTCTCAGCTGAGTTTCGTCACACTCACCTACGCGGAACGGCTGATGCCTTCTAAAGCTCCCTGGGTGTCAGTGTCAGCAGCGAACGGCTCCACGATTAAAACGTTCGGTGAGAGGACCATGCTTCTGTCCTTACAGGGCCGTTCATTTGAGTGGACATTTATTGTAGCAGCAGTCAGTTTCAACATGTTAGGGGCTGATTTTTTGTGCTCACATGGTTTATTGGTTGACCTTGCTAATAAACGTCTGATTAATGCACTGTGCTTTCATTCTATTCCCTGCACAGCTCGGGTGGCCCCGCCAACTGCACATGCCAGCGTCTCAGCTGCGGGTGGTAAGTTTCACACATTGCTTGCTCAGTTCCCAGCACTCATAGTCCCCACGTTTTCGGCAACGGTGGCTAAACATGGGGTGGAGCATTTCATAACCACCACCGGCCCTCCCGTTTTTGCAAAAGCTCAGCGCTTGGACCCAGCTAAACTGGCCATCGCGCGCGAGGAGTTCACTAATCTGGAAAAACTGGGCATTGTTAGACGCTCCAAGAGCTCTTGGGCTTCGCCGTTACACATGGTCCCAAAGGCTGACGGCTCGTGGCGACCTTGCGGCAATTTCCGCAGGTTGAACAACGTTTCAGCTCATGACCGCTACCCGATTCCGCACATTCAGGATTTTTCTGTTCATTTGGCGGGGGCACGCATTTTTTCTAAAATAGACTTGGTGCGCGGTTACCACCAGGTTCCAGTGCGCGCGCAAGATGTACCCAAAACAGCGGTCATAACTCCTTTCGGCCTTTTTGAGTTTTTGCGCATGCCTTTTGGCCTCAAGGGGGCCGCGCAGACTTTCCAACGCATGATGGATACAGTTTTACGCGACCTTCCTTTCGTGTTCGTTTATTTGGACGATATTTTGGTAGCCAGCGCGTCCGAGGGCAAGCACGAAAAACACCTCACAGCAGTTTTTCGGAGGCTGGCAGAGCACGGGTTAATAGTTAACCCAGTGAAGTGCCAGTTTGGGGTGGCGCAGATTGATTTTTGGGGACATCGCGTTTCGGCAGAAGGAGCGGTTCCTCTTCCAAATAAAGTGCATGCCATAACGGATTTTCCGCAACCTCAAACGGTCAAGGCGCTTCAGGAGTTTCTAGGGATGGTTAATTTTTACAACCGGTTCCTCCCAAGCGCAGCACGGCTCATGCAGCCATTGTACACCGCGTTAAAAAAACAAAAGCCCGCAAATAAAGTTGAATGGTCTCCGGAGCGGGAGCGCGCTTTTGCCCAGGTCAAATCAGCCCTGGCAAACGCAGTTTTCAAATCAAAATCAAATCAAATCAAATCAAACTTTATTGTCATATTGCTGTACATACAACTGTAGTGCAGGCAAGATGAAATTGCGTTTCTCTCGGCATCCATATAAGAAGCAGCATGATTAAGACACACTCCCACATAGCTCCCACCCCCCCATCCATTCACACATCCCTGAGACATACTTGGGGAAAAAGAATAACTAACTATAATATACAAAATGTCCATAGGTGCAGTAGTGTGTATGTGAGATTCCGGGTCAGCTGTTCAGCATCCTGACAGCTTGTGGGAGGAAGCTGTTGATCAGTCTGGTGGTTCTGCCTCTGATGCTTCGGAATCGTTTACCAGATGGAAGAAGTTCAAAGTGTTTATGCAGAGGGTGAGAATGGTCCTTGACAATGTTCAGTGCCCTGCTCCTACAACGGTTCTGAAAAAGTTCTTGGACAGAGGGGAGGGAGACTCCAATTACCCTCTCCGCCCCCTTGACTATCCTCTGCAGGGCTTTTTTGTCTGACATACTGCAGCTGAAGTACCATGTAGCAATGCAGTACGTCAGAACACTCTCCACCACACCTCTGTAGAAGGTCCTGAGGATGCAGATGGGGAGAGAGGCCTGTTTGAGTTTCCTCAAGAAGTGTAGTCTCTGCTGAGCTCGCTTCCTGATCTCCAAGGAATTCTTGCTCCAGGTCAGGTCCTGCGAGATCTGCACTCCGAGGAACTTGATGTTCTCTACTCTTTCCACTAAACGGCCGCCGATGCTGAGGGGGACGTGCTCAGGCTGTGACCGCCGGAAGTCGATAATCATCTCCTTTGTTTTGTCCACGTTGAGCACCAGATTGTTCTCCCTGCACCAGCCCTCCAGGTCTCTCACTTCTTCCCTGTACATTGATTCCTCATCCCTCTGAATAAGTCCCACCACCGTGGTGTCATCTGCAAACTTAATAATCTGGTTCCCCTCGTGTTTGGATACACAGTCATGTGTTAGAAGTGTAAACAACAGTGGACTGAGTACACAGCCTTGAGGGGTTCCGGTACTCAGCGTGACAGAGTTGGAGATGTTGTTTCCAACCCGGACAGACTGAGGTCTCTCAGTCAGGAAATCCAGGATCCAGAGACATGTGGCGGTGTTCAGACCGAGAAGGAGTAATTTCTCTATCAGTCTCTGGGGAATAATGGTGTTGAATGCTGAACTGAAATCAATGTACAGGAGTCTGGCGTAGGTGTCTTTCTGGTCCAGGTGGGTGATGACAGAGTGTAGGGTGGTGACTATAGCATCCTCCGTGGAGCGGTTTGAACGATATGCAAACTGGAGCGGGTCGTGTGATGCAGGGAGGCAGGCTGTGATGTGTGGTTTGACAAGCCGTTCAAAACACTTCATCACAATTGGTGTAAGTGCAACAGGACGATAGTCATTCAAACATGACACCACTGGTTTTGTTAGCACACCCAGTTCCAACGGCCCGCATGGCGCTCACCACTGACGCTTCCGATGTAGCGGTGGGGGGGGGGGGGGGTAGTTGAACAGTTTGTGGCAGGTACCTGGCAACCCCTCGAGTTTTTCAGCAGGACTTTGCGCGATAGTGAGCGTAAATACAGTGCGTTTGACAGGGAGCTTTTGGCCCTACACTTGGCCATCCGTCATTTTCAGTTCTGGTTAGAGGGGCGACGTTTCACCGCGTTTGTGGATCATAAACCGCTAACGTTTGCGATGGCCAAAATTTCAGAACCCTGGTCAGGCCGGCAACAAAGGCAACTAGCCGCAATATCGGAGTTCACTACTGATATTCAGCATGTCGCGGGTAAACACAATGTTGTGGCAGACTGCCTCTCGCGCGCGGTAGCACCACCAAGCCCCATAGGGGCAGACTCTGTAGCCGTGGCCGCGGGCCCGGGCAGCGACGCGGGAGCGCGCGCAGCCCCGGTCTGTGTTGGGTTAGATTATGCAGCCATGGCTGCGGAGCAAGTTAACGACGCGGACGTGCGCGTGCTCCAGTCTGGACCAACAGGGTTAAGGCTGGAGCACAGGGAGCAACAAAGTGGTATGCCCCCACTAATCTGCGATGTCTCCACGGGACGGCCCCGCCCCGTGGTGCCAGCCGCGTGGCGTCGCCGCGTTTTTGACTTGGTCCGCGCGCATCGATTAAGTTGGTGGGGGAGAAATTTGTTTGACCCGGGTTGCGCAAACAGGTCAAGGAATGGGCGGCAGCCTGCGTAGCGTGTCAGCGAGCCAAAATACACAGACACACTAAGGCCCCGTTGGAACCTTTTCACATCCCCGCTAAGCGTTTTGATCACGTGCATGTTGACTTGGTTGGCCCGCTCCCATTATCACACGGGCACACACATCTTTTGACGATGGTGGATCGCACCACGCGCTGGCCAGAGGCGATTCCTCTGACATCAACCACAGCGGAAGAAGTTGCGCGAGCATTTTTAGCAGCGTGGGTTGCGCGTTTCGGTGTACCGTCGGACATAACGTCCGACAGGGGTCCCCAATTTATTTCCGAACTATGGTCATCGATGGCCCGCAGCTTGGGGGTGAAGATTCATCGCACTACCGCGTATAACCCCCAGGCTAATGGTTTATGCGAACGCTTTCACAGGTCATTGAAAGCAGCCCTCAGAGCGTCGCTGACGGATACAAATTGGGTGGACAAACTTCCATGGGTTTTATTGGGGTTGCGTTCTGCACCTAAGGAAGATTTGCATGCTTCCCCGGCTGAATTAGTTTTTGCACAACCTCTCCGTTTGCCGGGGGAATTTCTCCCCGATAATCCCGCACCAAATGGCCCCCCTGCTCAGCCGTGGCAGAGCGACTCGGGAGCAAACACGCTCCCTGGCCCGGTCCATCACAGTTTACCACACATTTTTGTGCCAAAGGCTTTAAAAAATGCAGAGTTTGTTTTTGTTAAACATGATGCTCAGCGTCCAAGTTTGCGGCCATTTTATGACGGACCGTTCCGAGTGCTGGAGACCGGGCAGAAGCATTTTCTGCTAGATTTAGGGGGCAGAAGGGAGTTGATTTGCATAAACAGGCTCAAACCCGCCTTTGTTTTGGCTGATGAGGAAGTGCAGCTCGCAAGGCCCCCCCACCGTGGCAGGCCGCCGAGAGGACATTCTCCAAAATCTTCACAGAAAGGTGCTAACAGCTTTAATCCACAGGTGCAGAGAGATGTTGCAGGTGCAGCCAAGCCAGGTTGCAGCAGATTCGGCAGAAAGTTAAAACCTAGGCAGTTGGTGGATTGATTAGCGATGTATGGAGTGTTTTGTGTTTTTCTTTTTTTTTTATGCCATGCAGGTTTTGCCTTACTAGACGTTTGGGGGGGGGGGGGTAGTGTGGGCGACACACATTGTGGGCTCACGTTTCCACAGAGACAGGACTGCATGTGTATTGAGGGTGTCATGTCTGCAAGGACAAAGGACTCGAATCTGCAGAAGATAACAAGGAGGTGTGAGATTTGTCTCTTTGTCCCACAGAAGATGCCCCGGAGAGATTTCCGGTTCATCAGGAAATATGAGAGAATGGTGAAGATTCAAAGGGATGCTTTGTGACTGTATGTTTACTGAAAACACCATGTGACTTGAATTCTGATGCTGGAAACATATAAAAGGGTGATGAGATATGATTCTTTCTCTTTCCTGCTTTGAGAATGCTAGAAGCTGTGTTCTGTCAATAAAGCTGGTTTACGACTAAACTCAGCCTCATCATTTGAGCACATCTTCTACAGACGCATCAATTGAGATGCACGTTTCAAATGAGTTCTACGAGAAAGACACATACCTTATGAAACAATGGAGATTGGTGATCCCAAAATTATTTTTTTAAGAATGTAATGAATGTGTGATTTAAATGACAAGTCAGGATCAAGCCAGACACCCAAATATTTAAATTTATCACCACTGACAAGTCCATTCCCATCTTTTGTATTTATAATAAAAGGGGAAATTATTTATTATATTGTTTCAGTTTTTGTTTAGTTACAAATAACAGAACGCAAGATTTTGCTTTATTGAGTGCGAGTCGATTATGTTCAAACCATTCTTGTATTAAATTAAAATCTTCCTGTAAAGACTTTTTCCTGTGATATTTTTTGTCAGATTGATATATGACTATATCATTAGCATAAAGGCATAAAGTTGTATGTTGCATTTATATAGAATAGATGGTAAATTATTCATGTAGATGGAAGAAAGAAGTGGTCCTAAAGATGAGCCTTGTGGCACACCTCTTTGCTGAACAAAAAAATCAGATTGATTACCATTAATGACAACACATTATTTTCTGTGATAGAGATAAGAGCTAAACCAGAGAACTGCATTCTGACAGAGGCCAGTGGCATAATGTTTATCCAGAAGGAGTTAGTGATCTACAAGGTCAAATGCTTTTGTTAGATCAGTGAATATGGCTCCAGTAATTTAGCCTTTATCGACAGCAGTATAAATATCATCAGTAAATTTGAGTATTATTGTACTGGTAGAGTAGTTGGACCTAAAGCCAGACTGAAATGGGGTTAGAATGGTGTTAGTATTGAGATAGTGTGAGAGCTGATTATAAAATAATTTTTCAAATACCTTCGATAATGAACATATGATTGACATAGGTTGATAGTTTTCTCCAGTACAACAGTGTTTTTTACTTCTGGGATGGCTGTGGCGCAGGTGTAGTGCAGTCGACTACTGAGCGACTGAGCAAAGGGTCAGGGGTTCGATTCCTGCTCTGTCTACAGTCAGCATGTCAAAATATCCTTGAGAAAGACAGTGAACCTCCAGTTGCTCCTGTTGGGTCAGTCACTGACCCAACAGCTCCGCCGCCATCAGTGCGTGAATGGGGGGATAGCAGGATCTGTAAAGTGCTTTGGTCATCCAGAGATGAGTAAAAAGCGGTGTATCCACCTTATTCCTAGCCCCCAATCATGCCTTGCATGAATTATGGGCATAACTTCCAGTGCTAGTTTAGAAAGTGGAGTTGTGACTGAAACGGGACACTTTTCCTTGTTTAAAAACAATGACGGCTGGTTCATTGTACATGTTGGATGGTCGTTCATCCCAATCTAACCGTCACGTCAGGAAGGACTGTATCTGTGTTTGCTCGCTGTCGTCGCTGTGACTACTCGGCCTGCCCCCGCACTGTGTGAATATTACCGTGTCATCACAAAGGAGCGACTCTGTCCCTGGTTCGTCTCACTGACCCGGCATCAGCCCGGTAGATGACGGCTGAGCCTCCCGTGCAGATTCTTAGACTCTTGTGATTGGGGCTCGCCGGAGGAACTAACCGAGGCAACAGTTGGACCAAAGCCGGATCGGAGTTCAACTACAGCGGCGGTAGGAGACGGGGACCAGTGGAGGAGCAGCCGGGGCCCCAGCTGGATAAGAGCCGGATCGGAGCTTAGTTACAGCGGCGGGGCTCGGTGGTGGAACTAGTGAGGAAGACGGCGGTAGGTGACGGAGCTCAGCGGAGGAACTAACGGGACCCCAGCTGGACAGGAGCAGGATCGGAGCTCAACTACAGTGGCAGTGGGTGGCGAGGCTCGGTGGAGGAGCTGCCAGCACCCCGGCTGGACAAGAGCTCAATTGCAGCGGCGGTAAGCAGCAGAACTAGCAGCGGAGGGGGCGAGCTGAGGCCCCAGCTGGATTCGAAGTTGGTTGAATCAGATACCGGCGACACCAGCAGAGATTGTTTTATTATCAACAGGTCAGTAAAAATGTCACCAAAGAAGGAGGAAATGGAAGAGATTAAAAAATCTCTGAACTTCTTGTCAGAAGAACTGACCAAAGTGGCCAATCAACAGCTTAAACTATTAGGGCTAATGGAAGAAGTCCGAGAATTGAGATTAACAATTAAGGAAAAAGACAAAAAAATTGCAGACTTGGAGCGACGCATCGAGGATCTTGAACAATATTCTCGTATGGATGATCTAATTATAAGTGGACTAGACATTAAATACCAATCATATGCCAATGTTGCAGCAGGAATGAGAGGTGAGGAGGCTCCCCTAAGTGAATCAGTCTCCCTGGAAAACCAAGTGCTTCAGTTCCTTGAAAGAAGAAATATAAAGGTTGAAGTAAATGCAATTTCAGCCTGTCATACTTTACCCAGAAAAGATAATAAAACAAAGAAATCAATTGTGATGCGCTTTATGAACAGAAGGGTAAAGAATGACATACTGAGGCAGGCCAGAAAGCTACGGGGAACAGAAGTTTTCCTAAATGAACATTTAACAAAGGCTAATGCTGAAATAGCACGGCAAGCACAGATGCTGAAAAAAACAAAATAAGAATGAATCTTTATTTTCGGATAGATTAAAAGTACAGATTAAAAGTTTTTGACAAATTTTTGACAAAATAAGATACAGGAACACCTGAGGAAGCAAAGGCCATAATCAGACATCTCACTGACTTAAATAAATATAGATGAACACTGATTAAGAAAGTTAAGAGACTATGATAATCCATATCCACACACGGCAAGAATAGTTCTTTTTTGACATACCATGTCAATGTACTTTAAAAAAAAAAAACTAAATAAAACAAAAAAAACATATAACTGACTTGAGTTGACATCAATTATCCCCAGTTGGAGGAAGTCATTTGACACAGAGTGAGTGTCACGGCTGGCCCTCACGAGCCAGCATAAGACGCCACAGTCCATTGAAGTTGCACAGATGTTTATTAACAGTTAGGGAAAGGGAAGGACAGATAATCAGCCACGTGGGCTAAACAACAAGACTACTTCTTGACATGCAGAACGAACGTCGACAGCTGAGACGAGGAACGCTCACTCAGCGTCTGCTAAGGAAAAGGGCTACAGAGAACAAACAATAATCACAGGCGATTAACACACTTACGAATGAGACGAGAAGGGATCGTTGACGATCATTGACGATCGTTAGACGAACGTTTGACGAGACTGCCATACCATGCTGCTGCTGGCGCCGGCTTTTAAAGCCGGCCGCTAACGACCGCAAATGCAGCACAGCTGTTCAGACCTTGACAGCAGGGAGCTCCCCCGGGCGTTGTCCAATCAGACCCCGGGGAGCCAGAATAACACCGCTGTCAAAGCCTGACAGGAATGGTGCGTGGCCCGAGCATGGACAATATTAGCGCTCGGATTATGACAGGACCTCCCCCTCAAGGGCGAACTCCCGGACGCCTGTTAACATCCAACCCCCCCACCCCACTCCAGGGCAGGTGGATGGGGGAGCAGGCAAAGGGGGGACAGAATCGGCCTCACCGAAAACCAAACAGCCCGATATCCTACCACACAAATCACAATAAAGACAGGGCAGGAACAGAAAACAACCAGGGCATACATTCATAGGAAAAAAAAAAAACAACTATACAACACAGGAGCACATACGGGGTATGAGAAAAGAGAAAAAAAAAACCCACAGGGTAGCACAGTCTCATCCCTCCATCAGGAGAGGGGGAAAAGAAAAAGAAACACACGTTAATTCAAGCAAGCATAACCAAAACACAATGGTATAGCCTGTTATAAAGCTGAGAAGAAAAAAAAGGCAATTACAGACACGGCAACAGAAAATACGGCACTCTCAAATGCACATATCAAAACTGAACTGCCACAAGACAAACTGTAAGAAATTAAATGTGCGAATGGGGAGAAACAAACAGTATAATGGCTATTGGCTACATTAATTAATTAAATAGCTGCAGAACTGAGGGGCAGAGAAAGAAACCAGGATGACAGGCATAATGTACAGTTCAGGGGGCCTCCCCGCACCCCGCATCCAAGCCGCTAACCGGGGTAACAGGAAGTGTTCTGGCGGCCTACCCGAGTCCCAGGCCGAGGTTGACCGAACCTCCGGCGGACGGACCAGGTTGCCAAAAATAGGGATCAGTTTATCAGGGGGCCGGCCCAGGATGCTAAACGGGAAGAGCAGGCTTCCAGGTGGTCGACCCGCATCAACCTGCCAACAGGACCACTGGAGAGAGCTCGGCGACGGCCTCCCAACGGAGAGAGGAAACAAGGGAGAGCCGGGCCAACTATGGGTAATCCCCGCGGTTCCTGGTGCGAGGGAAGAAAAAATGGGATCAGTTCAGCATTACTCAGTGGCAGGTCTGCAACTCCTTCTCCGGATCCCACACGAACAGGCGCTGATTGGGCCGGCACCAATCTGGTAATGGACCCCGACTGGGCCGACGCTGCACCCGCGGTGGACCCCGTTCGGGCCGGAACCAAGCCGATGACGAACTCCAACTGGACCACGGCTGCACCCGCGTCGGACCCCGATTGGGTCGTGGCCGCGCCAGTATCGACCTCCAACTCCGAACCCGGAAGCCCCGGCACAGCGATTGGTGTCTGCTCTGCACCGGCGACCCTGGGAGAAGGCTCAAAAGGGAAAGAAGAAGAACCGGGATCAGGATCACCGGCAGCGCCAGAACCCGGCGAGACGAGCTCGGACACAGTGGACGGCTGCACCCGGCTCGCCCCCCCAAGAGACAGGCAAAAATGCTCAATAATAGAAAAGGCAAAGACAACACTGAGCACTTGCCTGATCTCAAGTTCGGACGCCGTCCAGGACTTCGACGATCCGGGCTCAGACGGGAGGAGGTCGTCTTCTGGCTCCCACTCAGCTGCGTCGGGCTCCGCAGCTGGCATGATGGCTTCTGCAGTCTGAGGACCCTCTGGCACCGTCGTCCACGCTGGCAACCCGTACAGCGTGGTGGCAGGGGGCCCCTGGCCCGCTGGGTCGGACTGATCATCCGTGGAGACCCGGGGACACTTCGTCGTCGGCGCAGGCTCCACACAGCAGTATCCTCATCCTATGACGCTTGGCTGACGTTGAGGATCACTCCGTGGAGGGAGACACAGAGGCAGCGGGTTTAGTTATTATCCCAGCAGGTGGAGGCTCGGGGGGCTGCGAACCCCGAGCCTCACCCCCAGGAGTCAGACAAGACAAATCACTATTAGGAGAGGAAGAGTGAACTTGTATTCGCCTGTCTCCTGGAGGGAGGATGGTTCCTGCTGCAGGGAACGTTGCTCCTTCTTCTCGCTGAATGGTGGCAGACGGCTCCCTGGAAGGACGAGGGGGAGCCGCTCGTGATGGACTCGGCTCCAGGCTCACCGAAGCAGAACTCCTTGTACACCCAGCAGCTGGAGGAGGCGTCGGAGAGGAGGGGGCGACAGCCGAGACGGGCCAGGCATGGCGAGCTGACGGGACAGCGGGGGACGATGGCCCGAGGAGAGAGGCTGCGGGGGTTCCCTCCTGGCGAGACACTGAAGAGACAGCTGTCAGGTTGATGGGGTCATTCCGGCGACCTGGAACCGGATCCGGACGGGGTTCTTGCTGAGGTTGTCTCTGGCCGCAGCACCGACGTCTTCGACGGGCCTCGGATGGTGTGAACTCCTGGCCTGGATCGAGGAGAGGATCCCAAAGCAGAAAGCAGGGATGCCGTCTCCTCCGCTTCAGGTCGTATTCTTCCTCGTACATCCGTAGTATCTCGTGTTGGGCGGCGATGTCAAGCCTCCTCGCGTCAACTTCTGGGTGGTCGACGTAGCAGGGGGAAAGATGGTTGAGCACATCCTCAGCGCAGTCCAGGTACCAGTGTACGTCGTGGTCATAGTCCAGGAGGGAAGCGGAGATGAGTGTCTCGTCCACGTACGCCAGGACATCTGCCAACTCGTGGCTCTGACGGCGGACACGGCCCCTCCGTGACGGCATTGGGTCCACGGCACACCGTACCCAGACAGGGAAAGAGCAAAGTTCTCCTGAATGCAACTTCACCGAGAACGGCTTCTCCTTCTGGTGGCAGTCTACTGTCACGGCTGGCCCTCATGAGCCAGCATAAGACGCCACAGTCCAGTGAAGTTGCACAGATGTTTATTAACAGTTAGGGAAAGGGAAGGACAGATAATCAGCCACGTGGGATAAACAACAAGACTAACGACCGCAAATGCAGCACAGCTGTTCAGACCTTGACAGCAGGGAGCTCCCCTGAGCGTTGTCCAATCAGAGCCCGGTGAGCCAGAATAACACCGCTGTCAAAGCCTGACAGGAATGGTGCGTGGCCCGAGCGCGAACAATATTAGCGCTCGGGTTATGACAGTGAGGAAATTCAAACTCTGAAAATATGCCATTATACTGAACATAAACTACAAGAGATGGAGAATGATATTGATCCTGATAACCATTTTTCAATAATATTCATAATCACTGTGAATATTATACTGAAAAGCAATTCAAAAGTCAAGTGCAATTAGATGGTAAACTATCAATAATGCACTTCAACAGCAGAAGTCTTAACAAAAACTTTCCACAGATTCAGGACTATTTAAAACAGCTAGACAGAAATTTTACAGCTATCGCAGTCTCTGAAACTTGGCTTAATGAAGAGCAAGCTCCTCTGATGGCAATAGAGGGATATCAGATATTTCATATTAACAGATCTCAAAAAAAGGGTGGTGGTGTTGCACTGTATATTGATGACCTGTATAGGTGTAAACTTGTAAATGGAATGTCCTTTGCACTACCAGGGATTCTGGAATGTGTTACTGTTGAGATTGACCAAGATAAAACAAAAAATCTAATTATAAGTTGTATATATATAGAATGCCGGCAACTTGCATTAAGACATTCAGAGATAAATTAGTCGAGCTGTACAATAATATTACTAGTAAGAAAATGGTTGTAATTTGTGGAGATTTCAATATTGATTTACTAGATCCATTTCAACAAAATGTAATTACAGAGTTCATGAATTCTATGTACAGTATGAGTCTATATCCCACAATAACACATCCCAGTAGAATCACAGTTCATACTGCTACACTTATTGACAACCTGTTTGTTAATATTATTGATAAGAAAATAGAAAGTGGATTATTGATAAATGATATAAGTGACCATTTGCCAGTCTTTGCACTTATCCATGGCCACATGGGGGCCAATACAGAAAAAACTTTAAAATCTTTCAGATACAAATCACAAAATGCAATCAGTTCTTTTAAAGAAGACATGCTGAAGCAAGACTGGACAAAACTCTATGTATCAGATGTAAATGAAGCCTATGACACATTTATGAACATTGTAACCACTCCTTATGAAAAAAATTGTCCATTAGTAAAGAAAAAGCTTAAACAGAAATTTGTCGACAAGCCATGGTTAACCAAAGGATTACAAAAGGCGTGTAAAAAGAAAAATTCATTATATAAAGCTTTTCTAAAGAAAAGGACAAAAGAAGCAGAGCAGTGGTATAAAACATACAACATATATAATGAGATGTAGTAAAAGAGACTATTACAGTAAAGAACTGGAGAAAAACAGAGACAATATTAAAAATACATGGACAATACTTAACAATATTCTTGGAAATAAAAACAGAAATACAAACTACCCAACCAATCTTTCAAAAAAAAAATAATAATAAAACAACTCAGCATGTGAATGCAGTCTCACCTGTAGATGAATTTAATAACTTTTTGTTAACATTGGTCCTAATTTGGCTCGAGAAAAACCCATTACGGCACCTCAGGTGATACAATAAGCAAAAACATTGCTATAAAAGACTCCATTTTCATAAAGAACACAGACAAGAGAGAGGTCATTGAAATCGTTAAATCGTTTAAAAGTAAAACATCTACGGATTGTGATGGTATTGACATGCTCTTAGTCAAAATTATCATTGAATGCTTAGTGAAGCCACTGACGTATATTTGTAACCTGTCTCTCCAAACAGGTATATTTCCCAATGCAATGAAAATAGCTAAAGTAATTCTGATATACAAGACGGGTGACAGAGGGGAATTTTCAAACTATAGACCAATTTCACTATTGCCACAATTTTCCAAGATACTTGAAAAAATATTCTGTGAGAGAATTGACAACTTCATAATGAAGAATAATTTATTGTGTGAGCAGCAATATGGGTTCAGACACAAGAGGAAAACTGCATTTGCTCTAATGGAATTTATAGAAAAAATATCAACTGCCGTTGAAAATAAAGAGTATTCAGTTGGGGTATTCCTGGATCTTAAAAAAAAAGCATTTGATACAGTGAATCATAATTTATTATTAAAGAAACTACAAAATTGTGGTATGGGGGGGGGGGGTAGCACTGTTCTGGTTATGTAGTTACTTAAAAAATAGATATCAGTATGTATGTGTTGGTAACAAAAACTCACAGTTACTGAAGGTTACTTTGTGGAGTCCCACAGGGTTCAGTTTTGGGGCCACTGTTATTCAATATGTATATAAATGATATATGTAATGTTTCGGAAAAAATTGATTTAATATTGTTTGCCGAGGACACTAATTTATTATGCAGTGGAAGCAATTTGGAACAACTTTTGGATACACTTGGAAAGGAATTAGGAAAGCTTAAATTGTGGTTTGATTCAAACAAATTAATGCTTAATTTAAGTAAGACAAAATTTATAGTTTTTAACAACCATCACAACAACTTTGTATCTAAACTCAGTGTAAATGGTGTAGCGATTGAAAGGGTATCCAAAACTAAATTTCTTGGAGTAATAATTGATAATAAACTATGTTGGAAGTCACATATTAATTATATTAAAGGTAAAATATCTAAATCAATTGCAATACTACACAGAGTGAAATATTTACTGAATCAATCCACATTATATACTTTGTATCATTCATTAATACTCCCATACATGACATATTGTACTGAAGTATGGGGAAATGCATATAAAACAAACATAGTATATCCAATCTTTATGCTTCAGAAGAGAGCTAGTAGAATAATAAACAAAGCTGCTTACAGGGAACCAACAAACCCACTTTTTCTTAAATTAAAAGCTCTCAAGTTGAAAGATCTTGTTGACTTTAAAACTGCAGTAACAATGTTTAAAGTGAAGAATCTATCACTGCCCGCAAATATCCAAAAGTTGTTCCAAATAAGGGAGAAACAATATCATTTCAGAGGAACATGTATATTTCAAAAACCTTCAGTGAGAACTACCACCAAGCAACACTGTGCAAGGAGTCAGATTGTGGAATGCTTTTGGACCAGAAATAAAATCATGTACAATGCTTGGACAATTTAAACAAAAACTAAAGGAAGAAATACTCCAAACATATATACAAGATGACATGTAAAATCACATAAGGATTGTCATATCCAGTCTGTGTTGCGTTGTTGCTTAGTTTTTTGTCACGTTTTGTCTTAGCTTTGTTCTGAATTGTAATTGCTCTTGTTTTGTTTTTCTTTTGAATTCTTGGATGGAATATGGGTGGGCAATATAAGATGCAGCTTCAGCCATCACCCATTTCGGATAACTTATGTTGAACTGTATGATCAGAGGAGTTATTGTTTAAACCCTTGTATTATGTTAAGGGTCAATTTGACCCATTTCGGTTTTTGTGTTGACCAAATTACGGATTATCCTTTCTTTTTCTTCATGAAATTTTGTGACTTTTCGTCATCTAGGGTCATGAACTGGTGTGTAAAATCTGGACACTTTGATGTGTAGAGGAATGTATGTGCAGAGTTTGTATACAAAGATGATGTTGCGGGTCATATAGACCCGGACACTTTTATGTGGGTAAGTAGCTGTACAGATCCAAAATAAACATGCCTCTTTGATGTACTTTATTTTGACTGCCCAGTTAATTGTATTTTGACTGCCAGAGACCCAGGTGTGTGTCGAGGAGGGACTTTCTCTCCCTTGTCCTTGTCACTTTTCTCATGCCATCTCTTTGACAAACACACCAAAAATGAGCTCCAGAAGGTTTACAGCTGAAGAAGCTTCATCACATATTTTGAACTGGGATAGTGACGCAGAGGAAGAGATTTCAGAGACCGAGGACAATGTAATTGATGATCCAGATTGTCAATTTTCCGACGATGAGCAGGATTCAGAGGACGAGCCTGCCGTTGTGTCTCCATCAGATGAAAGCCAAGGAATGCAGCAATCATCATCCACAGAGGGGGCATGGGCATCTAAAGATGGTAATATAAAATGGTCAACATCACCACACCAAAGCCGAGGTAGACTGTCATCTTCCAATGTCATCAGAATGACTCCCGGTCCTACAAGATTTGCTGTCACACGAGCTGATGATATTCAATCAGCATTCAGCTCTTCATATCCCCACCAATAGAGAAGATTATATTGGAAATGACCAACTTGGAGGGGAGGCGTGTATTTCAGGAGAAATGGAAGCCACTGGATCAGACTGACTTGCATGCTTACATTGGAATTCTGGTATTAGCTGGAATGTACAGGTCAAAGGGAGAAGCAACTGCAAGTCTATGGGATGAAGAGTATGGAAGGCCAATCTTTCGAGCAACAATGTCTCTGGAGACATTTCACATGATATCTTGTGTGATCCAATTTGACAACCGTGACACCAGAGCTGGTTGACGTGAAAGAGACAAACTGTCACGACGGCCCTCACGGACCGTCACAAGACGCCTCAGTCACCAGTGAGTTTGCAGTGGTAATTTATTGTGGATAAGGATGAACACACACAGAACACATACAGTGGCTGGGTGAAGTCTGAGCCGGGGAACACCCGATGCGCCAGACAACAACGTTAGTGATGAGCTAGGCAAACAGGAACATACCTGAGCGTAGGAGCACCATCAGAACGTAACAGAGCATAACAGGAGATCGTAACAGAGCATAACAGGAGATCGTAACAGAGCATAACAGAGACTGCCGCGTTGGAGGACATTTAGCACCCGCTTATATCTCTGGCGACTAATGACCCCAACGCGGCACAGCTGCTCCTAATGACAGCTGAGGAGCAGCTGACTTTGACAGCAGGGAGCTCCCCCGGGCTCCTTCACAATAAGAGCCCGAGGAGCTGGAAGGAAACCTCAGCTGCCAAAGCCAGTGAACAAAAAGATATGAGACCCGAGTGTGGCCAGAACCGACACTCGGGTTATGACAGTACCTCCCCCTCAAGGCCGAGCTCTGAGCGGCCTGAGTAACACCCAAGCCCCACCCCCCACCCCCCTAGGGTGGGTGGATGGGGTGCTGGCAGGAGGGAGAGAGACAAACAACCAACAAGCTACAAAGGTAGGGGAGAAAAAAAAAAAACCATAATCCCCAAAAATGTAGGCAACCACAATAAGTTCAAAATAGGCAAAACCTTTTGACAAATAGAGTGACACAAGGTGGAAGAAAAAAAAACCCCACCAAACCCAGAAACAAGCTGGTGAGCCACAAAACACAAAACAATCCCCCCCCCACACACACACACACACCCCAACAGTCCCACAACGTGATCAGGAACCCGGGAAGGGTGCAGTCCAGGCCCGGAGGGATGGGGGCAAAAGGTTCGGGGGGGTCGTCCGGCAACAAGAGGCCACAGAACAGGGAGGGGAAAAGAGGACAGTTCGGGCGGCCTACCCCAGTCCCATGCTCGGGAGAAGAGAGTTTCAGGTGGCCGGAGCAGGTCGCCGCACAGGAAGACAAATAGGTCGGGGGCCGACCCAGAGAACCAAACTGACGAAACAGTCCTTCCGGCGGCCGTCCCGCGACACCAGCCCACCAGAACCGTTGGAAGGAAGCAGCCGGTGGTCCCGCAGAAAAGGGGGAAGATGAGGGAAAACCGGGCGGAGCGTTCGGGACCCCAACGGCTCCAGGTGGAGATGGGTAGTGCTCCTCAGGGAGACGAGGAGGATGACGGTGGAGATGAGGGTGATGAAGAAAACGAGCCTGTCCAGCATCCGATGGCTGGGGATCTGCAGCTCCCTCACCAAACCTAGGACCTGCTGGTGCAGCACCCACGGTGGACCCCGATTGGGCCTCCGGAACCAAACCCACGGTGGACCCCGATTGGGCCTCCGGAACCAAACCCACGGTGGACCCGGTCGGCGTGGCACCAGACTCGACCTCCAACCCCGAAACCGGAACCTCTGGCGCAGCAGGCGAGAGCAGCCCCTCGCCGGCGACCCTGGGAGAAGACTCACACAAGAGAGAAAACCCGGGATCAGGATCACCGGCAGCGCCAGAACCCGGCGAGATAAGCTTGGACGCAGCGGGCGGCTGCACCCGGCTCATCTCCCCTTGAGACAGGCAAAAGTGCTCTAAAAGGTGAAGAAGAAAGATAAAACAGAGCACTTGCCTGAGCTCGGGTTCTGACGCCGTCCAGGACTGCGATGATCCGGGCTCAGAAGTCAGGAGGTCGTCTTCAGGCTCCCACTCAGCTGCGTCGGGCTCCGCAGTTGGCATGATGGTGCATGCAGCCAGAGAGTCCTCCGGCACCGATGTCCACGCCGGTGGCCCGCACGGCGTGGTGGCAGGAGAATCTCTCCCTGCTGGACCGGACCGCTCCTCCGTGGAACCCCGGGGACGCTTCTTCATCGGCGATGGCTCCACGCTGCAGTCCGCTCTCCTCCTCCGCCCATGGCGTGGCTGCGGAACTGGAACCAGGCTCTCCAGAACCGCAGGCCCCCTCCTCATCCAGCGACGTTGGCCTGACGTCGAGGACCGCTCAGCGGAGGGAGACACAGAGGAAGCAGGGTTAATATTTTCATCCACAGCGGGTGGAGGGAGCTTGGGGGGCTGCATACCCCGAACTCCACCCCTAGGAGTCAGACAAGGCACAACAATGTCAAAAGAAGAGAAATTATCATGCACTTGCCTTTCCCCTCAGGGTAAGATTGTCTCCGCTGTGGGGGACGTCATTCCTTCCTTTCCCCGCTGGATGGCGACAGAGGGCCCTCTGGGAAGACGAGATGAGGCCACTCGAGGCGGATCCGGGATGAAGCTCGCCGAAACGGAGCTCTCGTGACACACAGCAGCCAGGATAGGCGACGAGGAGGAGGGGGCGACAGCCGGGGTCAGTCGGGCAGGGAGCGCTGACGGGACAGCAGGCGAGGGTCCGGGAGAAGATGAGGCTGCGGGGATTCCCCTCTGACGAGGCGCAGGAGTGACAGCTGTGTGGGGGGTTGAGCCCTTGCGGCGACCCGGAACAGCATCCAGACGGGGGTCTAGCCGAGGTTGGAAGCCAGAGTGACGACGGTTCCTTGTAGGGGGTGAGGCGAAGGTGAGGTCCGGAAATTGCCGTTCCTGAGCAGAAACGGCGGCAAGCAAGTCAGCAAACTCAGGAAACTCACGCAGCGCTGGATTCCTCTCCACCAGTCTGACCGCCGCCACCACATGCTTCATACACGCCGGAGGATTCTTAGCGGAGCAAGCAGCAGCCACCCGGTCCCAGATCTTTTCTGCTGTCATCTGCAGCTCCTCTGGGGGAATCCTGAGTGACGACATGCCCGATGGGAAAAGACCTCCGGGTGGTGCGAACTCCCGGGCCGGAACGGAGGCAGGAGCGGGATCCCGAAGCGAGGGGCGACGTCTCCTCCGCTTCAGCTTCCTGCCAGGATTTCCCTCCAGCCCTCGGAGTCTCTCACGCTGGGTGGCGATGTCATCTCTCCTCACGCTTACCTCTGGATGATCGGTGAAGCGGGGAAGAGAATCCAGAATCTCCTCGGCTAGGTCCAGGTATCTACAAATGTCGCTGGGAGCGTCCAACAGCGTAGCGGTGAAGATGGTGTAATCTACCTCCTTCAGAACCTCTGCTTGCTGCCTGCCAAGGCGCCGACAATGGCCCCTGGATGACGACATACTCCCCGCTGCAGACACTCAGACAGGTAGGAATTAACAGTCCACTACTGCAAACTACACGGTGAATGGCGTCTCAATACAACGCCTCCTCTCCGGGCGTTAGGCGGCAGTCTACTGTCACGACGGCCCTCACGGACCGTCACAAGACGCCTCAGTCACCAGTGAGTTTGCAGTGGTAATTTATTGTGGATAAGGATGAACACACACAGAACACATACAGTGGCTGGGTGAAGTCTGAGCCAGGGAACACCCGATGCGCCAGACGACAACGTTAGTGATGAGCTAGGCAAACAGGAACATACCTGAGCGTAGGAGCACCATCAGAACGTAACAGAGCATAACAGGAGATCGTAACAGAGCATAACAGGAGATCGTAACAGAGCATAACAGAGACTGCCGCGTTGGAGGACATTTAGCACCCGCTTATATCTCTGGCGACTAATGACCCCAACGCGGCACAGCTGCTCCTAATGACAGCTGAGGAGCAGCTGACTTTGACAGCAGGGAGCTCCCCCGGGCGCCTTCACAATAAGAGCCCGAGGAGCTGGAAGGAAACCTCAGCTGCCAAAGCCAGGGAACAAAAAGATATGAGACCCAAGTGTGGCCAGAACCGACACTCGGGTTATGACACAAACTAGCTGCGTTTAGAGATGTATGGGATAAATGGGTTGAAATTCTACCTTTGTTGTACAATCCTGGTCCCCATGTTACTGTAGATGAGCACCTTGTGCCATTCAGGGGGCGCTGTCCTTTCAGACAGTACATGCCCAACAAGCCTGCCAAGTATGGCATCAAAATGTGGGTAGCCTGTGATGCAAAATCTAGCTATGCATGGAATATGCAAGTGTATACTGGAAAGCTACCTGGAGGAGCATCTGAGAAGAATCAGGGGATGCATGTGGTGCTGGAGATGAGTGAAGGGTTGCAAGGTCATAACATTCAGATGTGACAACTTCTTTACATCCTACCGCCTTGGAGATCAACTTCAGAAGAGAAAGCTGACTATGTTGGGAACAGTCAGAAAAAATAAGCCAGAACTTCCCAGTGAAATTCTGAAGATGCAGGGCAGATCTCTGCATTCCTCAATATTTGTTTTCACTGAGAAAGCAGCAGTTGTTTCATACTGCCCAAAAAGAAACAAGAATGTTCTTGTAATGAGCACAATGCACACAGATGCATCTCTGAGCACAAGAGAAGACATGAAGCGACAAATGATCCTGGACTACAACTCCACCAAAGGAGGAGTTGACAATCTGGACAAAGTCACAGCAACATACAGCTACCAGCGCAAGACTGCCCGTTGGCCCTTGGTGATTTTCTACAACATTGTCGAAGTGTCTGCTTACAATGCCTATGTCCTGTGGACTGAAATAACCAGCAATGGAATGCCGGCAAATTGTACCAACATCGGCTTTTCCTGGAAGAACTCGGCAAAGCACTTGTCACTCCCAAGATCCAGAGGCGAGCCAGGCCAGCTCGATTCCCAGCAGCTGCAGCTGTCATTGAAAGGGTCAAGGTCAGGTCATCCAACCACTCTGCAATGGATCCGGTGGACACAGGTGTAAAGAAATGAAAAAGATGCCAGGTCTGTCCCTCCCAAGAGGACAGTAAAACAAGTACCTCTTGTGTGAAATGCAAGAATTACATCTGCAGAAAGCACACAGTTACATTCTGTTCATCATGTGGAGAGCACTGAAAATGTTGAACATTGAAAATGTGAGAAAAAGGGGCAAGTTAAATGAAAAAAAAATGCAGAGGGAAAAACTTGAACAAAATAGTTCTTAAATATAGTGTTGAAATTAAAAATGTATTGTTATGTCTCTTTTATAAATGTTTATATAATCTAAAATAAAGTTGTTATTGGTTTAACCTGTTTTTTTGACTGTTTTGAGTGGATTTACACAGTACAGGTCAAAATGGCCCGCAACATAATCAATGTAATTTTTTTTCAACATAATACAAGGGTTTAATTTGACCTTGTAAGATGTTTTTTTTTTCCTTTGTTGTATTATTCTGTTCCTTTCTTTTAATCTTTACAGTACTTTTAATCTATCCGAAATAAAGATTCATTCATTCATTCATTCATTCACTTCAGCATCAAAAATGTGGGAACACACCCTTTTGCACCTCAAAAAGAGTAATATAATTATACAATTTCCCATGACTATCGAGGGGTGAAAAGATGACCTTAAAAAGTGGCCATGCAGACAGTAGCTCCGTTAGTTAGCTCCGCTGCTAAAATGCTAACATTGTAAACAAATAAAAGCTCTGAGATATATCAATGTTTCCATCACAATAAAGTCGGTTTTATTTTGTTAAAATATGCTGGACATAATCAAATTTACCTCAGAGCAGACATAGAGTCTAGTCAGAGCCAAAAAGAACCACAACACCGTGTTTGGGCGTTTTAATGTCGAGGTAAAATGCTCATGCTGCTGTCATGCCATGAATGCTTGTTATTTAACTTAACATGTTCAGACCTTTTCTGACAATTGTTCAAAGTCTTACTGATCTATATTTTGTGATCATTTAAAAATTAATGCAAGATGAAGCTGCTATCAAGTCCATATCGATCCAATGCAGTGCAATGAATGCAAAAAAACCCCAAACACTTATTTGATATCTTTCTTAAATCGTTACGCCTTAGGAAGCAAATTGTTGCTATTTTTTTATTTATTATTTTACTTCATGCAGCCTTGCATCTGGTGACATGTATAGACCTCAGATCTGTGACATTCATACAAGTGAAAACATACCTGGTGTGGCGATGTTAAAATAAGGCACGGCGACTGGAGTTTTTAAGGAAGTTTATTCATCAATCATTGCCATCACGAAGCTCACCCCAGCTACTGTATAAGCATGCTGGAGCGAACTCTCAGGCTCTCATGAGCTGTAGTCAGAAGCAATCAGAGTGAGAAGAGAAGAGAGTGAACATATCATATTCAGCCACTTAAATACCCAGCTACAGACAATACCTCAAAGGCATGTTATCATCAAAGGAACTGCAGTCAGGCATGAGACATTTGCACCACAGTGAGAGCAGGAAGCATGAACGTTTGCATTTGAGTCATACATATCCACAGGATACTGGCGCCTGAACTAGACACAGCAAGGCCGTCTATTGATCTCAACACACAGATCTCATTGCTCTGCTAATTGCCCCAGCTGAGCGCTCTGTTTGTCCGTGGCTGTTGTGGGGGTTACCCCATACACTCCCCCCCAGAGGGCTTAGCGGGGAGCTGAGGTCTCGATCGTCCGGCATTGGGAGCTAGCTGCTGGGAAGGTCTGTGCCGGGGGAGGGAGGAGGGTGGGGGTAGCAAGTGCCGGGGGATGTCCGTGGCTGTGGGAAGAAAAATTAGTCTCTGATTCCTCTCGTGATTCAGTCCGGCAATGAAGAAAAACAGGAGCTGAAGCTGTGTGAGGGACTTGGCGTTTAGGCTTTAGGCGCGTGCGCGGCCCCCAAAGCCCTCGGGGACAGTTGACGGCTGAATTCCCGTCGTGCGCCGTGGCTGAGACCTACACAAAATCCTGTGTGCGGGCTGCGTGTGTGCTTCAGGCGTGTGAGTAGTCCTGAAGAGCCGTGTGCAGCGGCGGAGGATGATGTAAAAGTCTGTAGAGCCAGCTTGTCTCTGGTGCGCGGCACGCGCTGCGGCCACGTACCTTCCAGCTGCGCTGTTCTGATGCGAGGCTCCTGTGCATGGCCGGTCCGCTGTGGCGAGGCGAATCAGGGTCAGGGGGCTTGATGGAGGTCTGCGCAGTCGGCGCCGATGGTCTCCCCCGTTCAGGCTGTTGGTCGTCGCTCGTGCCGGGTCATGGTGCGTTGGGGCGGTGAGAGGGAATAGACGATCTTTGTCCCTCGGCCGGTTCCAGCGTGGATGTGCAGATCCCAGGCGTGGATCGCACAATGACGCTTTCTGCAGCTTTCCCAGTCGTGGATGATCTCCGAGGGAGTTCGCCTGATTTCGGTTCTGCGTCGAGGTCTGTCGTGTGGCAGAAGGGAGGGCAGTGCTCTTGCGTCAGGCTGCTGCGTTCTCTTGTCGTCGGAGATACCATCGGGGCTGCATTCGTTGTCAGCGTGTTCTCTTCAGCGTCGGGTCACCAGTGTGGCGATGTTAAAATAAGGCACGGCGACTGGAGTTTTTAAGGAAGTTTATTCATCAATCATCGCCATCACGGAGCTCACCCCAGCTACTGTATAAGCATGCTGGAGCGAACTCTCAGGCTCTCATGAGCTGTAGTCAGAAGCAGTCAGAGTGAGAAGAGAAGAGAGTGAACATATCATATTCAGCCACTTAAATACCCAGCTACAGACAGTACATCAAAGGCATGTTATCATCAAAGGAACTGCAGTCAGGCATGAGACATTTGCACCACAGTGAGAGCAGGAAGCATGAACGTTTGCATTTGAGTCATACATATCCACAGGATACTGGCGCCTGAACTAGACACAGCGAGGCTGCCTATTGATCTCAACACACACATCTCATTGCTCTGCTAACTGCCCCAGCTGAGCGCTCTGTTTGTCCGTGGCTGTTGTGGGGGTTACCCCATACACCTGGTGCTATTGTGTCTGTCCTGTGTCTGTACCACCAATCACATGAGCAATCCTTTAGTTTTCGGTGCATCATCTACGCATTGCTGTTGAAGCCACAGATTTAGCTGTGCTTGTGAGGAGCCTCACACTACGAACAGTAGCAAGTACCAGAACTACGCAAAAACATTCAAAAATACAAAAACAAGTGCTGAATTTATCTGCCACTTGACTGCAAATCAGGTATGTGGACTACACATTAAAATGAATTAGAAACACTTTTAAAAATGTGCAGTAACCCAGGATATGCTGTTCTGGTAGGTTTGCCAAAATGTCAGAACACTGAGATTTCAAAGCATGCAACCTTACCTCGGGCGCCTCAAAAAGACAACACTTATTACACTTACCATCATCGCTAAAAAGGCAGAGCTCTAGCTAAACATCTGACAAAGAGTATACCAGAGGAGGAGAGGAAGGTCAGCTAGTAGCCATAGCTAGTGGCTAACACAAACAATAATGAAAAGTAAATAGAAAACTAAAGACGGTGATTAGGTGACACTGAGTGGGCACACAAGTGTGAGGGTCTTTATTAAACAGCAGTGAGAAATGCTGGTAGATCTAAAAGCAGATTAGAAAGTGATTAAAAGCCATAATCCTTGGGGGAATGAGAAGCGCTAATCATAGCTATACAGCACAGACACAGTGTTGCCAGGTTTCACGAGAGAAACAAGCAACCAGCTCTATGGAAACAAGCCCAAAACAAGCCCAACAGGCAACCTACCACATTGTGTAAAAGAGAGGCTGCTTTGTTTGCAGTGAATTGACTGTAAACACAGTCAGCATTGAATAACAGAATTCTATAAACTCTAATTAAAGGAAAATACATATGCATTCTGCATAAGTAACGGCAAATTTATAGTACACAGTCAACAAAAAAAATTGAATAAATAAAAATTTTAAACTTATGAAAAGACATGTACATTCTGCATAAGTAACAGTACTAAACACGATTACAATTTAGTGATGTGGGATGATGGGAGTTGTCCATTAGTCATTTAAACAAAAACTATTACTCTGTTATTATACGACACCCAACAACTTTAATTGCGTGGAAAATTATGTTTTAAATTAACAAACATCGTATGTGTAACTCCTGGCAAAATTTGATTGGGATCAAAAGATAATTTTGCTCTTGCCATTCATTTCAGTGGAGAATTTTTTTTTTTTTCAATTTAAGCTCCCATATGCACTGATCTGTTTTTTTTTGTTTTTTTTTAAACTTGGATAGCTCACGCCCCATTAGTAAGTACAGAGCCAAGTGGAGTCGGGCGGGCCACTGATCCCTATAGAAAATAGCGATCAGTGGTATTGTTAAATATTAGGTCTTTTTTAAATATTAGGTCTCTAACTCCCAAGTCTTTACTAGTCCATGATCTGTTAATTGATCATCAGATTGATTTAATATCCCTTACAGAGACTTGGCTAGGGCAATGATTATGTTGGTTTCAGACATTGAGGCTCTTACCCCTGACCTATTAAATGAATTCCCCCACGCTAAAACTGTCATTGTACATGTTGGATGCAACGGCATCCCAGATGAAGCGTCGGAGAGCTTAAAGAGTGACTTCAGAAGCCTTCTGTCCACTCTTATGAACAGTGGCAGACGTGTGTTTATTTCTGGGCCTTTGGCACCTTTCAGACGAGGTTGCAATTATTTTAGCAGAACTCTCAGCCTTAATACTTGGTTGTGTTCTACATGTCCTACTTTTAATACTGGTTTTGTAGACAATTTCAACCTGTTTTGGAACAGCCCATCATTTATGAGGCCAGATGGCATCCATCCAAATAGATTTGGTGCACGTGTTTTAAGGGACAATCTGTTCTATTCCATTCAGCGTTTTTTAGTATAGTGACTGAAATTTGGTGTGTTAACTCACCCCGAAGTTCCTGGATCTGCCAACCAGCCCTTCTTTGTTTCCACTTCTCATATTAATCATATTAATCCAAATAATCCTCACTGTTTAGATCAGTCTTCAATTTATAACCCCACAGAGATTGTGTCTGTCTTCTGCTACCCAAAATATTATAACCCAAGACAAATACAACATAATTTGATAAATACACACCTTTCTGCAGCTCCTCCTCATCCACCACCCCTCAACTTAGCCCATGTCTTTCCCCTTAGAGAACCTTTGTCTACTCCCCCCAAAGTTAATAAAATATATAATGTATAAACATGCCAAAGTGATTAAACAAAATGTTGGTAAAACTCAAATTAAACATCAGGTCTCTAAATTTAATGATTGGCCTCTCTTCCTCCTCATAATTTAAAAATTAAATGTGGTTTGTTAAATATTAGGTCTCTAACTCCCAAGTCTCTACTAGTCCATGACCTGTTAATTGATCATCAGATTGATTTAATATCCCTTACAGAGACTTGGCTAGGGCAAGATGATTATGTTGGTTTAAATGAATTAATTCCCTCTGGTTATCTAAACTATCATAATCCCAGAAGTGCTGGTCATGGAGGTGGAGTAGCGGCAATTTACCATTCTAAATTACTAGTTAATGTAAAGCAAAAATCATGTTTTAATTCCTTTGAGGGCCTGGTTCTCAGTATGGGGCATGTTAGCAATCTTAGCTTAAACCCAGTTTTCTTTGCCATAGTTTACCATCCTCCCTCAGCCTACTCAGAGTTTTTATCCGAATTTGCCGAATTCTTAGCTGATAGAATAATTATAGTAGGGGATTTTAATATACAGTACATGTTGATGTAGATAGTGACTATCTTAATAAGGCATTCAATTCAATGTTAGACTCAACAGGGTTTTCCCAGAAAGTAGAAAATTCTACCCATTATCTCCACCACACATTGGACCTTGTTCTGACTTATGGCATAGAAATAGAAAATCTGGTAGTGTCTCCTCATAATCCTGTACTGTCAGACCATTGTCTGTTAACCTTTGATTTCACTATTCCTGACTATTTGACTCCTAAAGAAAAATACTACTACAGCAGATGTCTTTCAGATGTTGTTACCAAATTTATGCAGATTGTCTCCTCTATGCCATGTGTCAACACAACGGAAATAAAAGATGGAGAGCTTGCTCCTTCCGTAATTGATAGCATGGTAGATAGTGTTACAGACTCTCTGCATCAGACTCTAGATTTGGTGGCCCCTTTAAAAAAGTCTGATCAGAGATTTCTAACCCCTTGGTTTAACACAGAAACTCGTAGCTTAAAACAGAAAACGTGTCAATTAGAAAGAAAATGGCATTCCACTACTTTAGGTGAACTCTATTTAGCTTCGAGAAATCATCTCTTAATTTATAAAAAATCTCTTAGAAAAGCTAGAACAAGTTATTACTCTGCATTAATAGAAGAGAATAAGAATAATCCCAGGTTTCTTTTCAGCACTGTAGCCAGGCTGACAAAGAGTCAGGACTCTGTCAATCCTCGCATCCCCCTAGAGCTTACAAGTCAGGACTTTTTTGAATTTTTTCAATCATAAAATTTTATCTATTAGAGATAAAATCAGTCAGATTCTCCCCACCGTAAAATTAAGTACAGCAACTACTACAGCTCCTTCAGTTGATATCTGTTTGGATAAGTTTACTCCAACTGACCTTTTAGAGTTAGATAAAATTATGTCCTCATCCAAGCCTTCACCTTGTCTTTTAGACCCTATTCCTACCAGGTTATTTAAAAAAAGCTTCCCATTTATTGGTAGCCGTATTCTTCAAATAATCAATTCTTCTGCAGGCTTTTAAAATTGCTGTAATTAAACCCTTACTCAAAAAGCCAACGCTCGATCCAGGAGTTTTAGCTAACTATCGACCAATCTCTAATTTGCCTTTCATTTCAAAAATCTTAGCAGGAGTTGTTGCTACGCAATTATTTGACCACGTGCAGGGAAATGGTTTATTTGAAGAGTTTCAATCTGGGTTCAGAATTCATCATAGTACTGAAACAGCCTTAGTGAAGGTCACTAATGACCTCCTTATCGCATCTGATAATGGACTCATTTCTGTACTTGTCGTTTTAGATCTTAGTACAGCCTTTGATACTATCGACCATGATATTCTACTTGATAGATTAGAACATGATGTTGGACTAAATGGAACTTCGCTGCAGTGGTTTAGATCTTATTTGTCGGATAGACTTCAGTTTGTTCATATCAATAATGAGTTTTCTTCCAACTCTAAGCTCAGTTATGGAGTTCCATAGGGATCTGTGTTAGGCCCTACTCTTTTTAGTTTATATATGCTTCCGTTAGGCAACATCATTAGAAAGCACTGTATACATTTTCATTGTTACGCAGATGACACACAATTATACCTGTCAATGAAGCCTGATGATAGTAATCATTTAGCCAAGTTAGATGCCTGTCTTAAGGAAATCAAAGCTTGGATGACTTGTAATTTTCTGCTATTAAACCCAGATAAGACTGAAGTCATTCTTGTTGGTCCAAAAAACCTTAGAAATACCTTTCCAAATCAAACTCTTAATTTGGATGTGGCTACTCTTTCTCTGAATAGTTCTGTGAGGAACCTTGGAGTTATTTTTGATCAAGATCTGTTTTTTTAATTCACATATTAAATTTGTTTCTAAGACTGCCTTCTATCATCTGCGTAATATTGCCAAGATTAGGAGCATCTTGCCTCTGAGTGATGCTGAGAAACTGATCCACACTTTTGTTAGCTCTAGATTAGATTATTGTAACTCGTTATTATCAGGTTGTCCTAAAGTATCTTTAAAAAGTCTTCAGTTGATCCAAAATGCTGCTGCATGAGTTTTAACAGGTGCTAGAAAGAGAGATCATGTCTCTCCGGTTCTGGCCTCCCTTCATTGGCTTCCCTTAGAGTTTAGAATTAAGTTTAAAATCCTTCTTCTCACTTACAAAGCTCTTAATAATCAGGCCCCTTTTTATATAAAAGATCTGATATTACTTTATCATCCTAACAGAGCACTACGCTCCCAAAATGCTGGATCACTTGTAATACTAACTAACCTAAACTTATATAGTGCTTTTCTAGTCACAAAGACCACTCAAAGCGCTTTCACTAGTACTAACCCTCTATTCTAAGGGCCTATAGGAAACAGATATCTAGGGACAATTTAGAACAGCCAATTAACCTAACATGCATGTCTTTGGATTGTGGGAGGAAACCGGAGCCCCCGAAGTAAACCCACGTAGCACAGGGAGAACATGCAAACTCCACACAGAAAGGTTCCAACCCCTGCCAGCCTGGGAATTTGAACCAGGAACCTTCTAGCTGTAAGGCAGCAGTGCTAACCACTGCACCACCATGCTGCCCTAATACCTAAAATCTCCAAAAGTACAATGGGAGGCAGAGCCTTCAGCTATCAAGCTCCTTTCCTATGGAACCAGTTACCAATCTGGGTTTGGGAGTCAGACTCAATCTCTGTTTTTAAGAATAGGGTAAAAACCTTCCTCTTCAATATAGCCTACGATTGGGGGGGGGGGGATCATGTGTCTCTTAACCCTCCCTTTGTTTTGCTGTTAATAGATTTAGACTGCTGGTTGGCTTCCAATAATGTACTTGGCTTCTCTCCTTTAATGTTTGCTCTCTTTTTGTCTGTTCTTTTCATCTTCTGTATCCCCTCACCCCCCAGCCAGTTGCAGCAGATGACTGCCCCTCCCTGAGCCTGGTTGTGCTAGAGGTTCCTTCCTGTTAAAAGGGAGTTTTTCCTCTCTGCCGTTGCCAAGTGCTTGCTCATAGGGGATCGCCTGATTGTTGGGGTCTTTCTGCAATTGTGGGGTTTCCCCTACATTTGAAAGTGCTATGAGATGACTATTGTTGTGATATGGCGCTATTGTAGAGGCTGGGTTAATCATCTCAGACTGGATGCAGAGGGTAAACAGAGAAGGACAATAGGTATTGAAATGAGAGCAATTATGGTGAGGTAGCAGGAAGAAGTAGTTGGGGGAGAGGGGATGAATGTATTGTGATGCAAGATGTCATGCAGATGTGAGATGGGCGGTTGATATAAAAGGAGAGACCCTGGTGTATTGAGATATGCTTTTTCTGTGTACGACTGATGTGAGAGTGAATAAAGTCGTCTGCTGCATAAATCTGCCTCCGTTATTTACACTCTCCACATTGGTGACCCCTTGACGAATTATGGAACACGAGGCAAGAACCCCAGAGTCGGCCCGGACGGGAAGCCCCAGCAACGCAGCAAGCATCCCAGAGATGGCCCTGACGGGAAGCCCCAGCAACGCGTGCGCTGTTTCGGTCAAACTACCGGACTTTTGGCTGCACGACCCGTGGTCTTGGTTCCACCACACCGAGGCTCAGTTCGCCCTCCGGGGAATAACGGCAGACGACACCAGATATTACTATGTGGTCGCAGCGCTGGACTCTCGCACATCTCAGCAAGTAGTGAGCCTGCTCCAACAGCCTCCAGTCCACGACAAATACGAGGATCTCAAGGCTGCGCTGACCCGGCGCTACAAGCTCTCTGACTGTGAGAGAGCAGAGAGGCTCCTGAGACGCTCCGAATTAGGAGATGGGTCGGCGGTCGAACTGAACGGAGAAGATGTTGGCGTTGATGGGCACGGACGATCGGCATTTTCTGTTTGCCCACCTTTTCCTCCGGAACCTCCCAACAGAGGCGAGAGCGGTTCTTGCCAATTCGCCATTGCTGGCCGCGCGTGACTACCATGCGCTAGCCCAGGAGGCAGATCGGATCATCCTCACCACCAGAGCACTCACAGTCAACGCGGCGGCGTCGGAACCCAGCGAGACGACCAGGGAGGCGAGGAGCTGGCGACGGTAGCAGCAGTGGGGGCCAGGAAGCGCCAGAGAGACACGCTCTGCTTCTACCACCGCCGCTTTGGAGAGGACGCACGCAGACGTGTGCCACGTACCAATTCAAGCATTCGGGAAACGCCAAGGCCGGCAGTCAGTAGCAGCTGCGACCGCCAGTGAAGAGAACAAGCTGCTCTACATGACGGACTCGCGCTCGGGGAGATGGTTCCTTGTAGACACCGGCTCCCAGAAGAGCCTCATCCTACCGTCCTATGCCGACCAGATAGCGGGAGCTAGCGGCCCCCAGCTGGTAGCCGTAAACGGCTCGGACATTAAGACATTTGGTGAGAGAACACTGACTTTATCCCTACTCGGCTGTGTGTACGAGTGGACTTTTGTCATAGCTGCATTGAGTTTCCCAATCCTGGGAGCTGATTTTCTGTGTGTACATGGGTTGCTAGTCGATGTTGCT
Organism: Pholidichthys leucotaenia; assembly: GCA_020510985.1. Classification (NCBI taxonomy): domain Eukaryota; kingdom Metazoa; phylum Chordata; class Actinopteri; order Cichliformes; family Pholidichthyidae; genus Pholidichthys; species Pholidichthys leucotaenia. Next base: position 323,739,414 of record CM035840.1, on the reverse strand, counting down.
AACAGGTGCCTGGTTAATGCAATGTCTTTTGATTCTCTCCCCTGTACAGCTCGAGGGGCTGGGGCAATAGCACAAGCCAACGTCACAGCTCCAGGTGGTAAGTTCCACACACTGCTCACTCAGTTCCCAGCACTCACGGTCCCAACGTTTTCAGCGGCCAGCACTAAACACGGGGTGGAACACTTTATCACCACCACTGGGCCGCCTGTTTTCGCACAACCTAGGCACCTGGATGCAGCTAAACTGGCCATAGCGCGCGAGGAGTTTGCTAACTTGGAAAGGTTGGGCATCATCAGGCGCTCAAACAGCCCATGGGCATCCCCACTACACATGGTCCCTAAGGCCGAGGGATCGTGGCGACCGTGCGGAGATTTCCGCAGGTTGAATAATGCCACAGCGCACGACTGCTACCCAATTCCCCATATTCAGGATTTTTCCATTCACCTCACCGGGGCACGCGTTTTTTCTAAAATAGACCTGGTCCGTGGTTACCACCAGGTCCCGGTGCACGCGGAGGACATACTCAAAGCAGCGGTAATAACTCCGTTTGGCTTGTTTGAGTTTTTACGCATGCCCTTCGGGTTAAAAGGCACGGCACAGACATTCCAGCGCATGATGGATGTGGTGTTGCGCGATCTACCGTTTGTGTTCATCTACCTGGATGATATCCTGGTGGCCAGCGCGTCCGAGAACGAACACGTAGCCCACCTCAGGATGGTTTTCCGGAGGTTGGAGGAGCACGGGTTAATAATCAACACGGCGAAATGCCAGTTCGGCGTGACGGGGATTGATTTTTTGGGACACAGTGTCTCACCGGAGGGAGCGATACCCTTGCCCGACAAGGTGCGCACCGTGGCGAATTTTCCCCGGCCTCAGACGGTCAGGGCGCTGCAAGAGTTTTTGGGGATGGTTAACTTTTATAACCGGTTCCTCCCCCACGCAGCTCAGCTCATGCAGTCATTGTACGCCACGCTCATGAAACGGAAACCGGCAGACAGAGTCGAATGGACTCCGGAGCGGGAGCAGGCATTCTCTGAGGTAAAAACAGCCCTGGCAAACTCCTCACTGTTGGCGCACCCAGACCCGGCGGCCCGGATAGTGCTCACTACCGATGCCTCAGATGTGGCCATAGGGGCCGTCGAGGAGCAACGCGTCACCGGTTCTTGGCAGCCGCTCGCTTTTTTCAGCAGGGCTTTGCGTGACAGTGAGCGTAAATACAGCACGTTCGACAGGGAGTTGCTGGCTCTCCACCTGGCCATACGCCACTTCCAGTTCTGGCTGGAAGGGCGCAGCTTCACCGCGTTCGTGGACCACAAGCCGATAACGTTCGCGATGGCCAAGGTTTCGGAACCATGGTCGGGCCAGCAGCAGAGACAGCTGGCCGTGATCTCGGAGTTTACGACTGATATTCAACATGTGTTGGGTAAACTGAATGTGGTGGCGGACTGCCTCTCGCGTGCAGTAGTGGCCCTGGTCTGCATGGGGATAGATTATACAGCCATGGCCGCAGAGCAGATTGGCGATGCGGACGTGTGCGCGCTCCAGTCTGGACCAACAGGGTTAAGGCTGGAGAGCAGAGTACTGCAAGACGGCAGCCCCCCCTAATCTGTGACGTCTCCACGGGACGCCCGCGCCCGGTGGTACCAGTTGCTTGGCGCCGCTGAGTGTTTGAGTCAGTTCACGCTCTGGCGCACCCAGGAGTGCGCGCGTCATTCAAAATGGTGGGAGCGAAGTTCGTATGGCCAGGCCTGCGCAAACAAGTGAAAGAGTGGGCTGCAGCCTGCATAGCGTGCCAACGAGCCAAAGTACACAGACACACGAAGGCTCCTTTGTAGCCTTTTTGTATACCGGCTAAGAGGTTTGACCATGTTCACATGGACCTCGTGGGCCCCCTCCCGCCATCGCAGGGGTGCATGCACCTTCTGACAGTGGTGGACCTCACCACACCCTGGCCACAAGCAGTCCCGCTGGCAGCAACCACGTCCGCGGACATGGCGCACACTTTTTTGACGACATGGGTGGCACGTTTTGCCATCCCGTCTGACATCACGTCCGATAGGGGCCCACAGTTTGTTTCCGACCTCTGGTCCGCGATGGCCCGTAGCCTGGGTGTTGCAATTCATCGCACAACCACGTACAACCCACAGGCCAATGGGTTATGCGAGCGTTTCCATAGGTCACTGAAAGCAGCGCTCAGGGCTTCGCTGATGTATGTAAATTGAGTAGACCGGTTGCCGTGGGTTTTATTGGGGTTGCGTTCCGCACCAAAAGAGGATTTGGAGGCTTCCCCGGCGGAGCTTGTTTTTTCTCAGCCACTGCGGCTGCCCGGGGAATTTTTGCCAGATAATCCTGCGCCGGACAACTGTCCGTCTCAGCGTTTGCAGCATAGCGCAGACACAGGCACGCTGCCAGGCCCGGCCCACCACTGTTTTCCATGTGCTTTTGTGCCAAAAACTTTGAAGAACGCGGCGTTCGTGTTTGTCAGGCACGATGCCCACCGCCCCGCGTTGCGCCCACCCTACGATGGCCCGTTCAGAGTGCTGGAAACAGGGGACAAACATTTTTTGTTAGACTTGGGGGGTCGTAGGGAGAAAATATGTATAGACAGACTTAAGCCCTCCTTTGTGGTGACGGACGAGCAAGTGATGTTGGCTCAGGCCCCTCGGCGTGGAAGACCCCCACTGAGAACTCCCCAGGTTAACGATTCATCAGAGCAGCCACACGGGCAAGTCGAAGGTCCCCCCGCCGCCATTGCCCACCCGCAGACAGACACACCCCCAGGAGCCCCCCACTGGCACAGCAGCGCCATGGAGGGGGAATCCCCCCCCCCCATTACAGCAGATACAAGAGGAGACTGAAGCCAAAAGGATGTGAGGACTGAAACTCCGTCAGATTCTGGGGGCGGGGCGGTGTAGAGGCTGGGTTAATCATCTCAGACTGGATTCGGAGGGTAAACAGAGAAGGACAATAGGTATTGAGATGAGAGAGATTATGTTGAGGTAGCAGGAAGAAGTAGTTGGGGGAGAAGGGATGAATGTATTGTGATGCAAGATGTCATGCAGATGTGAGATGGGCGGTTGATATAAAAGGAGAGACCCTGGTGTATTGAGATATGCTTTTTCTGTGTATGACTGATGTGAGAGTGAATAAAGTCGTCTGCTGCATAAATCTGCCTCCGTTATTTACACTCTCCACACTATATAAATAAAGTTGAATTGAACTGAAATTGAACTGAATTGAATTGAAAAACTGGATGGATCATTAGCCGCCAGAAGTGAAGCCCCTGGCCGGCCACTTTTACCTCAGTAACTTCCCCAAAAATTAACAGATTTTTAACTTCTTGGTATGGAGACACAGCTTGTAATCAGACCCCAGTTATACTGGGTGGTTCAAACCTGTTGTTGGCATTAATACTAAAGCTTTCTGTCACTGCTGTAACGTGCAAATGTCTGCAAAAATGTCACTGAATTGTAGTTCTCAATAAAACTGAAACAGGTTTCTGCTTCAGTTATCTGAAGCATTTTAGTAGTAGTTTAGGTAGATTGAATGTTTATTCCTTGTCATAAAATGCCCTTTCCAAGGGCCAAGAAGGACACCAAGCGCACGTTGTAGGTTTTGCACATTTATTAAAGGAACAGCAAACTCACAGTTAACACTACACATACGAATAAGACACAAACAAAGGCACTGGAGGAGAGGGGGTCTTAATGTCGACAGGGGTGCAGAAGCCTGGGGATGCTGAGCAAAAGGGACAGAACCAGCTGGAGCACACCCGAAAAGACACGGGGCTCACGGCTGGAAATAAAGGGGAAAAACTAACCTGGACTGAGCTCTCCCGTTCTCTTTGACAGTAACACCAATTACACTCTGAGCTAAACTGCACTACAGAGGATGGAATCAGTAGGAAACGACAACGGAGAAGAGTTGTCATGCCCTTAAATAGGTGAATAGATGAATGATGAAACATGACAGGTGTGGGTACATGAACGAGGAAATAATCACAACAACAAGTGACAGTTGTGCAGCCCACGAGATCGAGTTTGACAGCCGGAAGCTGCACAGCACTGTCACAATAACAGCACCGACCAGACACGAAATAATAATACAAGGAAACAATGACACAACACCAAAAGATGTAAATAATATCATAAATGACACATAATAAATAGTCAGGACTGATGGCAGAACTAAGAATACAAACACTAAATTAACAACCAAACAGAAAAAGGACAAAACTAAAACTGGAGACTGGGTACAGCCCCCACCCATGCCCAGGATCATGACAGCTCCCCCACCCCCTTAAGGGATGGAGCCCAGAAAGCTCAGGGCAACATCAAAAAGAAAAGAACCCTCCACAAAGAAGACTCCCTCAACAAGAAAAGCAACCCACCCCGGGGGCGAGGAGAGGGAACCTAGGAATGGAGGGACCCAACCCAACCAGAAAACAAAAGAAAAAGACTCGTGATCCACACGCTGACACAGATACGGTGGCCAGAATTCTGGGAAACTAGGTGGCTGAATAAGGCAGCTCAGGAGGTCTACCAGAGTCCCAAGCTTGTGATGGAGTAAGTCGGGTGGCCTTCCCAAACTCCACAGCCACCACAGCAGGAACAGTAGTCCCTCAGGCAGTTTCCCAGTCTCCGGTGGGCCTGGACTGGGGCGCAGCACCCACGGCGGCCCTGGACTGAGGTGCAGCACCCATGTTGGCCCCGGACTGAGGCGCAGTACCCACGGCGGCCCCGGACTGAGGCGCAGTACCCACAGAGACCCCCGGACCGAGGTGCAGCCCTCATGGTGGCCTCGGACTGAGGCGTCTGAGATGTTGTACCGGTCTGTCGTGGTGAAGAGGAAGCTAAGTTCTAAGGCAAAGCTGTCGATTTACCGGTCAATCTACATTCCTATCCTCACCTATGGTCATGAGCTTTGGGTAATGACTGAAAGAATGAGATCGTGGCTACAAGCGGCTGAAATGAGCTTTCTCCATAGGATTGCTGGACTCACCCTTAGAGATAGGGTGAGGGGCTCAGTCATCCGGGAGAGGCTCAGAGAAGAACTGCTGCTCCTCCACATTGAAAGGAGGCAGTTGAGGTGGTTTGGGCATCTGATCAGGATGCCTCCTGGACACCTCCCACTTGAGGTGTTTTGGGCACATCCCACTGGGAGGAGACCCCGGGGCAGACCCAGGACTCACTGGAAAGACTGTGTCTCCCAGTTGGTCTGGGAATGCCTTGGTGTCCTCTCTGAAGAGCTGGAGCAGGTGGCTGGGGAAAGGGAAGTCTGGGCTTCTCTGCTTGAACTGCTGCCTCCACGACTGCCTCCGGAAAAGTGATAGAAGATGGATGGATGGATGGATGGATTTTCCCACTGCGCCAAGCCCCCTTTTTACACTGCTGGACTCATGGGTTTCTGACTAAGAGTTACACAATAATGTCAGAATAAATACCACCAGAGGCCAACTTTAGTGAAATAGCAATGCTTTGAAAGAAAAAAAGATCATTTCTTTTTCTTTTCAACTTTCTGAGGAGGTGTTGCCTCCCTTGCCCCCTATGATGAGCTGCCATGGCTGACAAACAGACCTGCTGGGACACTTGCTGCAGTTGCAAATCACACCAGGTAAATATTTTACACTGTGGAAATGGTCTTATAACACTGAGTTTGGAGAATGTGTATACTGTAGAAAAAGCCATTTTAAACTTCTTTTTTTTTTTGGGGTGGTGGGGTGAACTAAGGGCCATGAGGATTTAAAGAAACATGCACTGAAATGAATCATTCTGAGGAAGTCTATTAAAATTGGTTGAAAATGGTTTCTGAAATGATTAAAGCCTGATGTATTTTGAACAAAGTATGTCACAGGCATTTCATTAAAACCTCTGGGAACTGTGTCACCATGTGCGAAAAGGTCATCATATGTCCCATTCAATACAGAAATCAATATACCTCACAGGTAATGTAAATGGGATGAAATGATAGAACTGAAAACAATCAAATGCAAATTAAAATAAAAATATTAATCTGATTAACTTAAAATAGGGCCAGAGCATGACAAGGTGAGCACCTTAAAGGTCCCATTCCCATAAAATGGTGTTTTATTGATTTCAGTTTTATAAAATACATCTATGGGTCACATGGGGATATTAAAATATTTAAACATTCACTTCACAAAGAACTCTTCAACTCTTTATTTGTGTTGGATTCTGGCAACTTCAGTCTTCCACAGATGGGGTCAAATTCTGGTCCATACAGACAAGTGGCAGATTAACTATTTTTCTAACTTGTTCTTTCTACTCTCAGTCTTCGGCAGCTATTTCGTCTCACTGTTGAGAGGGACAATAAATATTTCTCAAGAGTAAATACTAACTGGGTCACTAAACCATTCCACAGAAGAAAAATTTACAAAAAAAATGGTGCAAATTTACAAGAAAAAAGGTCACAAATTTGAGTAACAAAAGTTACAGATTAATTTATAAGAAAAAGGTAGCAAATTAATGAAAACAATAACTTCATGAGAAAAAAGCTTAAAATTTTCCAGAACAAGCTGCAAATTTACAAGAGAAATGCTCCAAATTAATGAGGAAACAAATTTATGAGAAAAATATTGCAAATTTATAAGAAAAAAAGTTGCAAAATTATGAGAAGAAGCTGCAAATTTATGAGAAAAAAGACAAATTTATGAGATAAAAATACATTTATAAGAAAAAAATTGCAAATTCATGAGGAAAAAAGGCAAATTTATGAGACAAAAGATGCAAATTTAAGAAAAAGGTGACAAATTTATGAAGAAAAAAGTTACAAATTTATGAGGAAAAAGTTGCAAATTTATGAAAAAAAAGTAGTAAATTTATGAGAAAAATATTGCAAATTTATAAGAAAAAAGGTGCAAATTTACAAGGAAAAAAATGCAAATTTATGAGAAAAACAATTGCAAATTTATGATAAAAAGATGCAAATTTATGAGAAAAAAGTAATTTATATGAAAAAAGTTGCAAATTTACAAGAAAAAATGCAAATTTATGAGAAAAACAATTGCAAATTTATGAGGGAAAGTCACAAATCTATGTGAAAATAAGTTGCAAATTTATAAGAAAAAAGTCGCAAATTTAAGAAAAGCTTACAGTTTTACCAAGAAAAGTTGCAAATTTACAAGAAAAAAGTAGTGAATTTTTGATGAAAAAATTCACCAATTTATTTCAAAAAGTTGCAAATTTACAAGAAAAAAATTATTGTTTCTGTTGGTGCTTCAAATGCATTTTATTGAGTTCTGTTTCATGATAAAGAAAGGCTTATAAAGGGAGGGACAACTCTTTTTTCCAGGTTGGGGTGGACATCCCCCCCCCCGCCTCCCCTTGATTTACTCGCAGTCTAAAGGAGAAGGAACAAACACAAAAAATATAAATATTTCCTGTAATCTCTTCAAGTAGATTCATACAGCCGCCATGCACCCAGCCACAGGGCAGTGATAAAAGCCGCTGTGCTGCCACCCGGTGCTCCACTCTGACATGTGCACTGGGTCCAGATTTGCGAGCCTCTGTCTTTTCTGTCTTCGTGTTTACTTCCATATCTGCCTCTCCTCTTTCCTCCCGCTCCTGCCTCCTCTCCTCTCCATCTCTCCCTGAGCTCCTGCCTCCCTGCCGGCGGAGGCAGGGAGCGATCATCCATGTCAGGGGAGGACAAGGAGGAGTCGGTACAGTCCAGCCAGTCGGCAGCTGAGGACCGTGGGTAGCCGTCCTGCGGCGGGGAGCCCGGAAACGCAAACTTCCAGTAGGAGTCTCCTTGGAAGAGATAGACGGCACCTGAGGAGGGGAGAAAGAGATTTTTCACAAAAAAGAAGCCCAAAACCAAACAAAAGAGTTGAGGGAAATGAGCAGAACTGGCAACACACCATCTTTGTCCGTGATGATGCCCCCGACACCCCCTTTAAGCAGACGAGTCCAGGTGTCTTCGTGCCCCTCTTCCTCTTCCGTGTGCCCCACTTTCCCCCACACAGTTCCCTCCTCCGGGTCCCACACCAAGCCCCATTTCTCTGCCCCTGTTGCTGCTTCCTCCACATCATCTTCATCAGTGTCTATTCCAGCCAGGTTGACCCCCATCCTGAGAGCGGAGAGGGACTGAGGGTAGCCTTCCTGCAGGGTCAGGTCCCTGAAGAGCCAGAACTGGGATCCTACAGCAAGACACACCCAGGGAGGGGTTAGCCGGAGACTGACTGAGATCATCATAAATGCAGGATTGATACCCCTTCTTTCAGACATGCAGCTGTAGTGTAATTAAAGTGTTATCAGGCCCAATACCCCCAGGCTCTCAGAAAGCTAGAAACGGCCCTGCTTGAGAGCCATGATATCAAACTACTGTGTTTGTTGATATAAAGATATGCATCATACCACTGATGAAGATGATGGCATGATCCGACTGTCGCTCCAGCACAGCGTGAAGGCGGGGCAGGTCAGCAGGTAGACCCCTCCACATCCTCCTGACCGAAGCCCCACGCCCCGACACCAGACCCCCGCCATTGACCCGCCACATGGTCAGACCTGGACAGATGAGAACAAGAAGAAGGACACTGGACAAGTCTGTATTGTCTAAAATGATTTTTTTTTTAATATGTGTTGCAATTTTTCATTTTAATTTTGTGATTTGCAGATCAGTGGATGTCTGTGGACCTTTGAAGAAGAAAGTCTCCCCTCGGATCTTCGCCACAGCATCAAAACTGGTGTTACACCGATCAATGGAGGGGCTAAAGGGACAAAGCACACAGAAAGACCTATTATTACAGTGATATACATACATCCACTTGAGAGGATAAATTTAGAGATTAACTGCTACACCTATGGACGGATATTTAATTTCACTGTTGTGGGGGACAGAACATTTTCTCAAGAGTTTGAGGAGGGAGATACTCTATTATTGTAGTCTGGGTTGGGTTTTTGTTTGTTTGGGTTTTTTTTGGTGGTACTATAGAAGAATGTTTTTGGGGTCCATGTTTCTGGAATAGGAAGAGGTCAAATTCTTTAAAATTAATGGGGGTGGGGGTGGGGGTGGGGGCTCACTCCTCCAAACAAAAATATTTTAAAATCAACTTGTGTCATTGCCTAGAGGAACAAAAAAAAATTAAACCATTACATAGAATCCCAATTTAGCAGGCATCCTTATGAAAGGTGCAAACTTAAAAGAAAAAAAACGTCACAAGATTACAAAAAAGGTAGAAATATATGATGAAAATAATAGCAAATTTACAAGAAAAAAGTTGCAAATTCATGTATAGAAAGGTGAAAATTTGATGAAAAATGTGCAAATTTAAAAGAAAAAAGTTCAACTTTATGAGAAAAAAATTTGTAAATTTTTGAGAAAAAGTTGCAAATTTATGAGGAAAAAACGTGCAAATTTACAAGAAAAAAATAACTTTCTCAAAAAAAATGCAAATTTTCAAGAAAAAATGACAAATTTATGAGAAAAAGGTGGAAATTTACAAGAAAAAAGTTGCAAATTCATGTAAAAAGGTGACAATTTATGAGCAAAAAAGGTACAAATTTAAAAGGAAAAAAATGCAACTTTATGAGAAAAAAGTTGCAAATTTTTGAGAAAAAAGCTGCAGATTTACGAGAAAATTTTTGCAAATTTATGAGAAAAAAGTTGTAAATTTATGAGAAAAAAGTTGCAAATTTACAAGAAAAAAGTTACAAATGTACAAGAAAAACGTACGACAAAAAGCAAATTTATGAACATTTACAAGAACAAAATAGTAAATTTACAATAAAAAAGTAAAGAATTTGTGAGAATAAATTGCAAATTTACAAAAACAATTTATAAGAAAAGTTGCAAATTTAAAAGAAAGGATTTGTGTTGCTGCAATACTTAACTCAGCCTGTAGAGGGCACCACTTTTCCATTTTTATGTATTTTTGCGAGGAAAGTAGGGCCCCCTCTCCAATATTCCATTATCTTCAGGATACGAATTAAAGCACCTTGATATGACTATGTGGTTGTTTTGAGCTGCATAAATACATTTTTACTGGCTGTAGTCTTATTTTGTCAAACATACCCATGCCTGTGGCGGTGATGGTAGCCTCTGTGGTGCAGCTGAGGCTCTGGGGCAAGGCGGGGAGCGTCAGTAGCCAGCAGCTGATTCTTTTTCCCTAAATCAGAAATAAGATTATTTCAAAGAAGAAAACAGCTGAACACACAGGGCAGTGGTGATGAAATAATCAGTGCATGTCCAGTTTGCATCTGGCAGTTGGTTCTTCAAACATCCTTATCTGCCTTGCAAATATATTCTACAGTCCAGGTGCTCCTTTTATCAGGACCAAAGAAAGACTTTAAAGGAGACCAAATGGACAAGGATTATTTCCAGCTACATAAATTTAGTTATTCTATGAGTTTCAAAGTAACACTGGGCCCTCGCTATGGCACCATACAGATCCAAAATTCAGAAAGTGAAGTAGAAAGGTGTGAAGCTTGAACCTTTGTTTCATGGAAATTAATGGCAGGTTATTATTAATCTCACTGGCCAAAAAGCTGCATGAAGTTGAAAAACATATTTCAGCCTTAAAATGAAGATGAAACAGATACTTCACCACCGTCTTGTTGTCCTCATACATGTCCTGCACCACCCTCATATACTTCTCTGCCACTCCTGAGTTCCTCATACAGTACCACACTTCTTCTCTTGGCACCCTATCATATGCTTTCTCTCAATCCACAAAGACACAATGCAACTCCTTCTGACCTTCTCTATATTTCTCCATCAACACTTTTAAAGCAAACATTGCATCTGTAGTAGTCTTTCTTGGTATGAAACCCTACAGCTGCTCACGGATTATCACCTCTCTTCATCAATTCTTTCCCATATCTTCATGGTGTGGCTGATCTGTACCACAACACTTGTCCATTCCTCAGTTATCCTCTCACTCTCCAAGATTATGTTAAACAATCCATCAGCTCTCCTCAACATCTCCAAACAGGTATGTTCATCTGGAAACCTCCTTTGAACGTTGAACAATGAAAAGCTACTGTTATACAGTCTGAGGTTTTAAAAAAAAAAAAATCTCTCAGAAATTAGCATGGCATACTGTATTAAGAAACATTTAAAATTTTAAAAAATGCTTTTTGATGCATATCAACAGCTGTTTACATAGTCAAGCACAGCTGTCTGAATGAATTAAGGAAGTTGAAAATTAATTCAGTCACTTTACAAAGAGTGACTTTATTACTGAATGGCATCGCTCCATCCTTTGATTCTCTACAATGGAATGCTTTCACATGAGGGTGAAGTGGAAAATAAAGCTGACAGGAAACAGAACTGTGTCTCTATGAAAAAAAGTCAGAGGATCCACAGCTGTCTTCATTCACCCTTTACACTCCTCTTTTGGTTCTTAAATAGCTATACGTCTGTTCTCAGCCTCCACCACAGTCAGGAGTTTAAGAATAAATTCCCAGAGGTTCTAAGTTCTGGGCCATTTTTTTTTTTTTTTGGTGGGGGGGGGGGGCATGCATCTATCTATAAATGCAGCATATTTGTGTGTGTGTGTGTGTCTGTCTGTCTGTCTGTCTGTCTGTCTGTCTGTCTGTTCCTCAGATATCTCCCAAACCATTCATCAGACTGACCTCAGATTTTATATGTTTTGCTGAGGTTACGACAGTGTGCATCCCCGACTATAGAATCACTGTCAAAATATGTAATTTTTATCAATAAAAGCTTAGCCACTGCTCTGTTCACGGCTATGCTGATTGGATAATACACGGCATCACGACCGGTCAGTCACCACAGCGCTTCAGAAACAAAAAAAGGAAGTGAATAGCGACAAATTTGACAAGAAAGAGAGAATAGTGAAGATGTAATGCTTAAAAAATTATACTATGATGTTGCTGTGATTGCGTAGGTCTAAAGGATAATTTGGGGAATGCCAGCAGAGACTCGGGGTCTGCCTAAAGAACACCGGTATTGGAGAAGCAGCGGGTGGAATGCAGTCCTTCGCAGGGAAGCAAGCCTAGCCTGCCTGGTCAGCGGTAGACAGGAGTCCCTTTGCAGGACCACAAGTCACCGTCGCTGATGACGCTCCTCTCGGTGTGCTCGCACGGCTACCTAAAAATTAAAAGTTAATAATAATACCACCATGATTGTGGAGCAGAATGCCCATATCAACTGCATATCATATGCGGCCACATGCACGGTTTGACTAAATGACGACCGTCACGAAACTGGACAAAAAAAATTCCCAAATAATGAAATAAATAATTTTTATTTAAATATTTACTGACAAATGGGCAATACTGATGCAACGGTTGCAGCCAAACAGGTCATTGTGCTGTGTATAATAATGTTCAGTGTTTTGCACTTACAGTCATGTGAAAAAATTAGCACACCCTGTGTGTGTTTTTTTAACATATCTGTGCAGCGGGCAGACCACAGTGTACCATGGCCACAAGACAAACAGAACAAAACCAAGGTTGACTTACGAAAAGATGACAGGGTTTACTTCATGACTCACACAAAGAACGTGCAGCGGGCAGACCACAGTGAATGGTGGCCATAACGCAACGCAGACAATACAATAATCCAGCAATGCTTGACTGGCAAAGCGCTGCTTAAGTACAAGCAATGCTGGCAACACAGATTGGGAACACCTGGGCGAAGCGCGGGAAGGCCAATTACCAGAGGAGACCCAGCTGACTGTCATGAGAGAGGGGGCGTGGTCGGACCGGCAAGTGTCAGACAGCGCCCACATGAATGTAGGCCAAAGGAGGCTGCCTCACAGCTGCCGGCCAGAACAGTGGCTACAGGTATGGAAAAAGGTAAACTAGTGACAAAGAGACTACAAGAACTCAAAAGATAACACAATACACAAATATACAAATAAACCTGAGCCACAGATAACGGTCAGAACCAAGCCAAAGGACAAAACCGGCTCGGTTTGTGACAATATCAATGTTAAAAATACTGGGAGATTCATGTAATACAACTAAACAATTAAAAATGAATTATACGTTTTTCAAATTTTCTGTAAAATGTAATTCTAAACAAACAGTGAGGAATAAACTAAGACACCCGCCCCCCATCTTTTTTAGGACACCCCCATATTCATTCCCAATTAAAATGGCTAAAATAAATGTTAAAAAATGCAACTAAAAACAAAAACAAGGTTAAGCATAGATATGTGAACATTTCTTAATAAAGAACTGAATATTTAATGGGGTGTCCTAATTTTTTTCACATGACTGTATAATATTGCTAAAATATAAAAGGATACACTAGAATGGGTGTCAAATATTTGTGAATGCGTTCTGTTATAGTACTGCATGAGTTTATTGATGACAGACTATAAACTACACATATAAACTAAAAAAATTATAATGGTGATTGAACCACTCACATTCCCCAAAGTACAAGATACAACACTTATGAATATACAGTGGGGTAAAAAAGTATTTAGTCAGCCACCAATTGTGCAAGTTCTCCCACTTAAAAGATGAGAGAGGTCTCCATTTTTCATCATAGGTATACCTCAACTATGAGAGACAAAATAAGAAAAAAAAAATCCAGAAAATCACATTGAAGGATTTTTAATGAATTAATTGGTAAATTCCTCGGTAAAATAAGTATTTGGGCAATAACAAAAGTTCATCTCAATACTTTGTTATATACCCTTTGTTAGCAATGACAGAGGTCAAACGTTTTCTGTATGTTTTCACAAGGTTTTCACACACTGTTGCTGGTATTTTGGCCCATTCCTCCATGCAGATCTCCTCTAGAGCAGTGATGTTTTGGGGCTGTCGCTGGGCAACACAGACTTTCAACTCCCTCCAAAGATTTTCTATGGGGTTGAGATCTGGAGACTGGCTAGGCCACTCCAGAACCTTGAAATGCTTCTTACGAAGCCACTCCTTCGTTGCCCGGGCGGTGTGTTTAGGATCATTGTCATGCTGAAAGACCCAGCCACGTTTCATCTTCAATGCCCTTGCTGGTGGAAGGAGGTTTTCACTCAAAATCTCATGATACATGACCCCATTCATTCTTTCCTTTACACGGATCAGTCGTCCTGGTCCCTTTGCAGAAAAACAGCCCCAAAGTATGACGTTTCCACCCCCATGCTTCACAGTAGGTATGGTGTTCTTTCTCCTCCAAACACGACAAGTTGAGTTTTTACCAAAAAGTTCTATTTTGGTTTCATCTGACCATATGACATTCTCCCAATCCTCTTCTGGATCATCCAAATGCTCTCTAGCAAACTTCAGACGGGCCTGGACATGTACTGGCTTAAGCAGGGGGACATGTCTGGCACTGCAGGATTTGAGTCCCTGGCGGCGTAGTGTGTTACTGATGTAGCCTTTGTTACTTTGGTCCCAGCTCTCTGCAGGTCATTCACTAGGTCCCCCCATGTGGTTCTGGGATTTTTGCTCACCGTTCTCGTGATAATTTTGACCCCATGGGGTGAGATCTTGCGTGGAGCCCCAGATCGAGGGAGATTATCAGTGGTCTTGTATGTCTTCCATTTTCTAATAATTGCTCCCACAGTTGATTTCTTCACACCAAGCTGCTTACCTATTGCAGATTCAGTCTTCCCAGCCTGGTGCAGGTCTACAATTTTGTTTCTGGTGTCCTTTGACAGCTCTTTGGTCTTGGCCATAGTGGAGTTTGGAGTCTGACTGTTTTGAGGTTGTGGACGGGTGTCTTTTATACTGATAACGAGTTCAAACAGGTGCCATTAATACAGGTAACGAGTGGAGGACAGAGGAGCCTCTTAAAGAAGAAGTTACAGGTCTGTGAGAGCCAGACATCTTGCTTGTTTGTAGGTGACCAAATACTTATTTTACTGAGGAATTTACCAATTAATTCATTAAAAATCTTTCAATGTGATTTTCTGGATTTTTTTTTTTCTCATTTTGTCTCTCATAGTTGAGGTATACCTATGATGAAAATTGGAGACCTCTCTCATCTTTTAAGTGGGAGAACTTGCACAATTGGTGGCTGACTAAATACGTTTTTGCCCCACTGTAAGTCATAAAAGATCACACAAATAAGTCTGACAAAAAAATAAACAAGGGTTCCGAAACAGTCACTAATATTGGATGTTACATTCATTTTCAATAATTCTGTAATTAATATTCACACAACCAAATAAGTTTTAGTGTCGTTCAGTCCCTTTTATATTCGTCAAAGTCTAAAGTGTGAGTGCCTACATACTGTATACAGCCATGGACAAAATTGTTGGTACCCCTCTGTTAATGAAAGAAAAACCCACAATGGTCACAGAAATAACTTGAATCTAACAAAAGTGGTAATAAATAAAAATTCTATGAAAATTAACCAATGAAAATCAGACAATGCTTTTGAATTGTGGTTCAACAGAATTACTTTAAAAAACAAGCTCATGAAACAAGCCTGGACAAAAATGATGGTACCTGTAGAAGAGCTTGGAAATGAAGAGGCGATTTGGTTTATAAGCAAAGCTTTAATATTCAGCTCTTCTAACAAGTCTCATCTGGTGCAGAGAGTGGCAGAAGGGAAAAGAGGCAGAATCTCTCCCACTCACTGGTTATATACATGCACACAACAAAAGACATGCATAACAAAGGCTGACATCCCTCATTATCTTAATCCCCCCATTGTCCTGGTATTTCCTCTCCTCGCCTTGGGGGGTGAGGGTGGCTCCTCCGGTCTCCTCCATCGCGTCCGGGAACGTCTTTGTTCTTCACTCGGCGGGTGAGAGTCCTTTGTCCTTTCAGAGGTGTGAAGTTCTTTACATATGTAATCACCAAACATTTCCACATGCTTTAACATATGTAGGTTATGGAATATAAGGTTAATATAGACCACAGGCCCCCCAAACAACTAAGAAAAGACAACAGGAAGGTTCACAGTCTAAGATAGTTATTATGACATACTAAGTGTTACATCTGTTGCCACGGAAGAAACTTTCTAGCAGCCATGCTCCTAAGAGAGTTCAGTGGTAATTATAACAGCATAGTAAAATCATAAGTCAGTCCTAAACTGTTGCAGCACAATTAGTGAAAAATTGTGGAGTGGTTTGTATCAGTCCCTGTGCTGTCTGGGTTTTAATCTTCTCCCAAAACTGCTGTAGGTTGGTTTAGGCGCCCTGCTGGGACCTTCTTGAGAGGGATCTGCAGTGTGGGAAGGAGAGAGGTTAACTGTTCCCTGCTGGGGGGCTGAGTCTTTTCTCTTGGGGGGTCTACCAACTGTGCAGGCTCGTCTTTCAACAAGAAGGCAGGTTTAAGTCTGTCAATGCTGACTGTTTCTTTTCTATCCCCAAAATCAAGCACAAAGTGTTTATCACCATGTTCCAGCACTCTGTATGGCCCATCGTATACTGGGCGAAAGGTAGGTTTTAAAGCTTCATGCTTAACAAAAACGAACTCAGCGTTTTTTAAAGCCTGAGGGACAAAAACCCGTGGGAAGGAGTGATGAGCTGGACCGGGGAGAGAGTTCGGTCCATTGCTGCCTAAAAACCTTGGGACTGGAAGGCGCCCTGGCTCTGGGTTCTCTGGTAAAAATTCACCTGGGAGCCTGAGAGGTTGTGCAAAGACTAATTCTGCGGGAGAGGCGTCTAGATCCTCTTTAGGCACAGCACGCAACCCTAATAAAACCCAGGGAAGTTTATTTACCCAATTTGTGTCCGTTAGTGAGGCTCTGAGGGCGGCCTTTAAAGACCTGTGAAAACGCTCGCATAACCCATTAGCCTGAGGGTGATAAGCGGTGGTGCGGTGAATTGTTGCCCCTAAGCTGCTGGACGTGGCTGACCAGAGCTCTGAGACAAATTGAGGCCCCCTATCGGACGTGATGTCCGATGGGACGCCGAAACGTGCCACCCAGTTTGTCAAAAAAACGCGAGCGACTTCCTCCGCTGTGGTTGCCGCTAGAGGGACTGCCTCTGGCCAGCGTGTGGTGCGGTCTATCATTGTTAGCAGGTGTGTGAAACCTTGGGAGGAAGGTAGTGGCCCCACGAGGTCAACATGAATGTGGTCGAACCTTCTAGCAGGGATTGGAAAAGGCTCCAGAGGGGCTTTTGTGTGTTGGTGTATTTTGGCGTGTTGACAAGAAATGCAAGTTTTTGCCCATTCTTTTACGTTTTTGCGCAGGCCTGGCCACACAAACTTTTCGGCGACCATTTTAACCGAGGCGCGCACACCTGGGTGCGCGAGGGAGTGAATTGCGTCGAAAATACGGCGGCGCCATGTAGCTGGTACTAACGGGCGAGGTCGGTCGGTTGAAACATCGCATATTAGGGGGGGCACGCCGTCGCGTAAACCCTTTTTCTCCAGCCTTAACCCTGTTGGTCCAGACAGGAGTGCGCGCACGTCCGCGTCACTGTTTTGTTCCTCCGCCATGGCTGCATAATCTATCCCTGCATGGATAGGTGCTGCGTATGTATCTGCGTTAGTGAAGAGTTCTGCTGCTGAGGCAGTATAATCTGTCTCCCCGCGCTCTGGTGGTGTCACAGCGCGAGAGAGACAGTCCGCTACTACGTTAAGTTTGCCTGCCACGTGTCGGATGTCTGTGGTGAACTCTGAAATCGCAGCTAGCTGTCTTTGTTGCCTGCCTGACCATGGTTCTGAAATTTTAGCCATAGCAAAGGTGAGCGGTTTATGGTCTACAAAAGCCGTGAAACTCCGCCCTTCTAACCAGAACTGGAAGTGGCGGATGGATAAATGAAGCGCCAGCAGCTCTCTGTCAAAAGTGCTGTATTTGCGTTCAGTTTGGTTTAGCGATTTGCTAAAGAATGCTAAAGGTTGCCAGACCCCGCTGACAAGTTGTTCTACAACTGCCCCTATAGCTAGGTCTGAAGCATCTGTGGTTAGTGCGATGCGGGCCAAGGGATCTGGGTGAACTAACAATGTGGCGTTAGCTAGGGCGCTTTTTACTTCCGCGAAAGCGCGTTTGCGCTCCGGGGTCCATTCGACCGCGTTGGAAGCTTTCTTTTTTTTGAGCGCGTCATATAGGGGCTGCATGAGCTGAGCTGCGTGGGGGAGGAAACGGTTGTAAAAATTAACCATCCCTAAAAATTCCTGTAGCGATTTGACCGTTTGTGGCCGTGGAAAACTTTCTATCGCATGAACTTTGTCTGGAAGTGGAACTGCCCCCTTCGGAGAGACTTTGTGTCCTAAAAAATCAATTTGTGACACGCCGAATTTGCATTTGGCTGGATTGATTATTAGCCCGTGTTCTTCTAGCCTCTGAAAAACCGTAGTGAGGTACTGCTCGTGTTCTTCCTCAGACGAGCTGGCTACCAGCATGTCGTCGAGGTAGACAAAAACAAAAGGGAGGTCGCGTAGGACCACGTCCATCATTCGTTGAAAAGTTTGAGCAGCGCCTTTGAGGCCGAAAGGCATTCGCAGGAATTCAAAAAGGCCGAAAGGGGTTATTACCGCTGTTTTAGGAACGTCTTCGGCTCGGACTGGGACTTGGTGATAACCGCGGACTAAGTCTATTTTTGAAAAAATGCGCGCACCCGCTAGATGTAGTGAAAAATCTTGAATGTGAGGGATTGGGTAACGGTCATGCGCTGTAGCGTTGTTTAATCTGCGGTAATCTCCGCACGGTCTCCAAGAACCGTCGGATTTCGGAACCATGTGAAGTGGTGAGGCCCAGGGGCTCTTCGAGCGTCTAACAATGCCCAATTTTTCAAGGGTTGTAAACTCGTCCCGTGCTATGTTGAGCTTGGCCGCGTCTAAGCGGCGAGCTTTGGCAAAAACGGGAGGTCCCGTTGTGAGAATGAAGTGTTCAACCCCGTGTTTAGCCACAGTGGCTGAGAATTTGGGGATTGTGAGTGCTGGAAATTGGGTGAGGAGTTGCTCAAACTTACCTCCTGCCGTGGTGACGCTGGCCTGCACAGGTGGCGGAGAAACACGGGCTGAGCATGGAATAGAAGCAAAGGACAGTGCATTAACCAGGCGCCTATTTGCTAGATCCACTAATAACCCATGTGCACACAAAAAATCTGCGCCTAATAAGTTAAAACTCACCGCCGCTACAACAAATGTCCATCTGTAGCTGCGGCCGTGGATGAGGAGGTGCAGGCTCTTCTCGCCGAACGTGTCGATGCTAGAGCCGTTGGCTGCCACGGCTCCGTTGCCCCAGGTGCCCGTGGCTCGATCTGTGTGGGAGGGCATGACGAAACTCAGCTGGGCTCCTGTGTCGATGAGGAACTGCTTGCCTGAGTGTCCATCCGTCACGTACAACAGCTTGTTTTTCTCGCCGAGAGCCGCTGCCGTTAACGGCTCTCGGCTTTGGCGTTTAAATTTGCAGGGGGGAACGCATTTGTGAGCCTTCTCGGCGAAGCGGTGGTGGTAATAACAAACATCGCTCCGTCTGTTAAGTCTTGGCCGTGTCGCTGTCACCGTGGGCTGGTTCTGCTCCGTGGGTTGCGGTTCCTCGTGGCTCGGGGCGTCAGCTTTGAGGTCTGCGGATGCTGCTGTGGGTGTCAGCTCCTTGCAGGCGTTGACGAGCCGATGAGCTTCATTGGCCAGCACGCGGAAGTCTTGGTGGTTGCTGCATTTCATGTTGGCGAGTGTCCCTCTCATGTGTGGCGGCAGCGTGCTGAGGAAAATAAACTGGAAGAGGAAGTTGTCACTGTCCTCTTCTTTGAGTTGTAGCAAATCCTCCATGAGGGCCTTCGGTTTGCACCCTCTGTGGCCGTAGACCGCCAGGATCTTCTCGGCTCTCTCTTCCGCTGATGGGACGTAGTTCGCCACGATGGTTGCTTTGAGCGTCTCGTATTTGTCCCGGGCCGGTGGTCGCCGGATCATGCTCCGCACACACTTCGAAGTGGCGGCGTCGAGTTTGGAGACGATATGATAAAATTTGGTGTCATCAGCCGTGATGCCCACTAATGCAAATTGGGCTTCAGCCTGCTGAAACCAAGAGGCGGGGTCTTCTTGCCAGAAGTCTGGCAGCTGGACAGCGACGGCATTCGTGCACACCATCACTGTTGTGCCCGCCGGGTGAGAGTGCCTTGCCTCGGCTCTCGCGGCGGTGCTGGTGCTCGGTTGAGCCCTCTCAATCTCTTCTGCCGGGGGGAACAGTTGTCCATTTGCTCCCTCGTCTGCATGGCGTCTGGCGTCTGCCTGGGTCGCCGCGGATGAGTCGATTGCGGGGGAACGCCTCAGGTCCATACTCGCGTCAAGGTCACCAGTGTAGAAGAGCTTGGAAATGAAGAGGCGATTTGGTTTATAAGCAAAGCTTTAATATTCAGCTCTTCTAACAAGTCTCATCTGGTGCAGAGAGTGGCAGAAGGGAAAAGAGGCAGAATCTCTCCCACTCACTGGTTATATACATGCACACAACAAAAGACATGCATAACAAAGGCTGACATCCCTCATTATCTTAATCCCCCCATTGTCCTGGTATTTCCTCTCCTCGCCTTGGGGGGTGAGGGTGGCTCCTCCGGTCTCCTCCGCCGCGTCCGGGAACGTCTTTGTTCTTCACTCGGTGGGTGAGAGTCCTTTGTCCTTTCAGAGGTGTGAAGTTCTTTACATATGTAATCACCAAACATTTCCACATGCTTTAACATATGTAGGTTATGGAATATATGGTTAATATACACTCACCGGCCACTTTATTAGGTACACCATGCTAGTAACGGGTTGGACCCCCTTTTGCCTTCAGAACTGCCTCAATTCTTCGTGGCATAGATTCAACAAGGTGCTGGAAGCATTCCTCAGAGAGTTTGGTCCATATTGACATGATGGCATCACACAGTTGGCGCAGATTTGTCGGCTGCACATCCATGATGCGAATCTCCCGTTCCACCACATCCCAAAGATGCTCTATTGGATTGAGATCTGGTGACTGTGGAGGCCATTTGAGTACAGTGAACTCATTGTCATGTTCAAGAAACCAGTCTGAGATGATTCCAGCTTTATGACATGGCGCATTATCCTGCTGAAAGTAGCCATCAGAAGTTGGGTACATTGTGGTCATAAAGGGATGGACATGGTCAGCAACAATACTCAGGTAGGCTGTAGCGTTGCAGCGATGCTCAATTGGTACCAAGGGGCCCAAAGAGTGCCAAGAAAATATTCCCCACACCATTACACCACCACCACCAGCCTGAACCATTGATACAAGGCAGGATGGATCCATGCTTTCATGTTGTTGACGCCAAATTCTGACCCTACCATCCGAATGTCGCAGCAGAAATCGAGACTCATCAGACCAGGCAACGTTTTTCCAATCTTCTATTGTCCAATTTCGATGAGCTTGTGCAAATTGTAGCCTCAGTTTCCTGTTCTTAGCTGAAAGGAGTGGCACCCGGCGTGGTCTTCTGCTGCTGTAGCCCATCTGCCTCAAAGTTCGACGTACTGTGCGTTCAGAGATGCTCTTCTGCCTACCTTGGTTGTAACGGGTGGTTATTTGAGTCACTGTTGCCTTTCTATCAGCTCGAACCAGTCTGGCCATTCTCCTCTGACCTCTGGCATCAACAAGGCATTTCCGCCCACAGAACTGCCGCTCACTGGATATTTTTTCTTTTTCGGACCATTCTCTGTAAACCCTAGAGATGGTTGTGCGTGAAAATCCCAGTAGATCAGCAGTTTCTGAAATACTCAGACCAGCCCTTCTGGCACCAACAACCATGCCACGTTCAAAGTCACTCAAATCACCTTTCTTCCCCATACTGATGCTCGGTTTGAACTGCAGGAGATTGTCTTGACCATGTCTACATGCCTAAATGCACTGAGTTGCCGCCATGTGATTGGCTGATTAGAAATTAAGTGTTAACGAGCAGTTGGACAGGTGTACCTAATAAAGTGGCCGGTGAGTGTAGACCACAGTACCCCTAGAAAAGATTGAAAATAATGTGACCATAGGGACATGTTCAACCAAGATGTGTCCTCTAATTAACATCACAGGTGTCTACAAACTTGTAATCAGTCAGTCGGCCTATTTAAAGTGGTGACAAGTAGTCATTGTGCTGTTTGGTGACATGGTGTGAACCCCACTACACATGGACCAGAGGAAGCAAAAGAGAGAGTTGTCTCAGGAGATTAGAAAGAAAATTACAGACAAGCATGTTAAAGGTAAAGGCTATAAGACCATCTTCAAGCAGCTTGATGTTCCTGTGATTACAGTTGCACATATTATTCAGAAATTTAAGATCCACGGGACTGTAGCCAACCTCCCTGGACATGGCCGCAGGAGGCAACGGATAATACGAATGGTAACAAAAGAGCCCAGAACAACCTCTAAACACATTCATGGTGAACTCCAAAGTCAAGGTACATCAGTGTCAGATCGCACCATCCGTTATTGTTTGAGCCAAAGTGGACTTTATGGGTATTCAGAAATTTAAGATCCATGGGACTGTAGCCAACCTCCCTTTTATCTCCCTCACTGTAGCCAACCTCCCTTTTATCTCCCTCACTGTAGCCAACCTCCCTTTTTATTTATTACCACTTTTGTCAGATTCAATTTACTTCTGTGACCATTGTGAGTTTTTCTTTCATTAACAGAGGGGTACCAACAATTTTCTCCACATGTGTAGGCTACACCTCTTTGTATCCGACTTTCAAACACAGCCTACATTTGGGCCAGTAAAGCCTAACTGGGCTACCTGTTTTGAGACAAGAATACTTGCTTTCTATGGGCATGCACTAGTTGTCTAGATGAACAGAAAAAAAAATGAACCATGTCCATTAAATCGATAAACAGCATCCATATGAATGTTGAAAAGAAACAAGAAAAAAATTACAAATTTACGAGAAAAAGATGCAACTTTATAAGAAAAACGTCCTAAATTTACAAGAAAAAAGTTGCAAATTTACAACAAAAACATTAGAAATTTCGAAGAAAAAAGTCACAAATAGAAAAAGCTTGGGATCAGTCCGCCAAGGTCTCTGCCTTTGACCGCCACCTAATCCACATAGCACCGGACCCCCATGATCCCTCCTGCAGGTGGTGAGCCCACTGGAGGGTGGACCCATGTAACTCCTTCGGACTGAACCCGGCCAGGTCCCATGGGTGGAAACCCAGCCACCAGACGCTAGCCTTTGAGCCCCTCCCCCAGGCCTGGCTCCAGGGTGGGGCCCCGGTAACCCCAAACTGGGCGGGGTACACTGAATCCTTGATATACAATTTATCATGAGAGTCTGTTGGATCGTTCTTAGTCTGGCCCTTCACCCAGGACCAGTTTGTCTTGGGTGACCCTATCAGAGGCAAATTGCCCCGGACAACATAGCTCCTGGGATCAGTGGGGCATGCAAACCCCACCACCACGATAAGGTGACGATCCATGAGGGGGAGCCAACACTCGGTCGGAGTCATTCCCAGTGAGAGTTGGACTCCGCCAGGGCTGCCCTTTGTCACCGATCCTGTTCATAATTTTTATGGACAGGATTTCTAGGCGCAGCCAGGGAATGGAGGGTGTCATGCTTGGTGACCACAGGATCTCATCTCTGTTGTTTGCAGATGATGTTGTCCTGTTGGCTTCATCCAGCAATGACCTACAGCTCTTGCTGGGATGGTTTGCCGCTGAGTGTGAAGCGGCTGGGATGAAAATCAGCACCTCCAAGTCCGAGTCCATGGTCCTCAGCCGGAAAAAGGTGGATTGTCCTCTCTGGGTTGGGGACAGACTCCTGCCCCAAGTGGAGGAGTTTAAGTATCTTGGGGTCTTGTTCACGAGTGAGGGGAAAATGGAGCAAGAGATTGACAGACGGATTGGAGCAGCATCTGCAGTGATGCGGATGCTGTACCGGTCTGTTGTGGTGAAGAGGGAGCTTAGTTCTAAGGCAAAGCTGTCGATTTACCAGTCAATCTACGTTCCTACTCTCACCTATGGTCACGGGCTTTGGGTAATGACCACAAGAATAAGATTGCAGCTACAAGCGGCTGAAATGAGCTTTCTCCGTAGGATTGCTGGACTCACCCTTAGAGATAGGGTGAGGAGCTCAGTCATCCAGGAGAGGCTCAGAGAAGAACTGCTGCTCCTCCACATTGAAAGGAGGCAGTTGAAGTGGTTTGGGCATCTGATCAGGATGCCTCCTGGACACCTCCCACTTGAGGTGTTTTGGGCACCTCCCACTGGGAGGAGACCCCAGGGCAGACCCAGGACTCACTGGAGAGACTATGTCTCCCAGTAGGTCTGGGAATGCCTTGGTATCCTCTCTGAAGAGCTGGAGCAGGTGGCTGGGGAGAGGGAAGTCTGGGCTTCTCTGCTTGAACTGCTGCCTCCGCGACCCAGACCTCCGGAAAAGCAATAGAAGATGGATGGATGGATGGATGGAAAAGTCACAAATATATGAGAAAAAACGTCAATTTTGCATGGAAAAAGTTGCAAATTTACAAGAAAAAGTGGGAAATTTACAAGAAAATTTTCAAAATTTACAAGAAAACAGCAATAAATTTAAAAGAAAAAATGTTAAAATTAACAAGAAAACAGTAACAAATTTACAAGAAATATTTTGAAAATTTAGAAGGAAAAAAATAACGAATTTATGATGAAAAAAATGTGAATTTACAAGACAAATTTCTGAAATTTACAAGAAAGAAGTTACAAATTTGATTGAAAAAAGTTGCAAATTTACAAAAAATGGTCACAAATTTACAAAGAAGTTGAAAATTTAAAAGAAAAAAGCAAATTATATGAAAAAAGTTACAAATTTACAAAAGAAAAGTTAAAATTTATGAGAAAAAAATCTTACATTTTATGAAAAAAAAATCAAATTTGAGCAAAAAAAATTGTAATTTTAAAAGAAAAAAGTTGGAAATTTACAAGAAATAACGTTTAAGTTAATTTCAATTCTCCCCCAACAAAATCTTGAAGGTGACTTTGTACCTTGGGGGCCCTCTAGTGGCTGAGGGGACCCATTGCATTTGCATACTCCACTCTAAAGCCAGAAACGGTTCTACCTACCTACCTACCTACCTACCATACAGCTGGGTGATGTGCTCCAGATCTTGGGGTCCCAGGCGGTAGTGAAGGGGGTCTCCAGCAGGACCCTGGTAGTACGGCCTCATCACTGAGTGGCGGGACGAAGAGTGAACAAGTCCCAGAGCATGACCAAACTCATGGACCAGAACTGTGAACAGGTCGGTACCCTCAGAGGCTGGAGAAGAAAAGCAAGTAGAGAGTAATGACCCTGCTTCAGAAAATAGACAGAAAAATGGCACAGAAACCACAGACACCTTGTCCGACATAATTAGATGTGGGATGGCAATAAAAACATCTTTGGATGACACCAAAAAGGTGGGGTTTTTTAACTGCATTGTTCCACCTGGCTGTCTGAAGGCCCATTCCTCCTCTGCATCCAGATGTACTCCGCCCGCCCGGGCTGGGTCAGAAGGGAAGAAGGCGTGACCGACTGCACCGCCTGTCCCATCAAAGGGATAGCCATCACCATGGTAACCGTGGAGGAAGTCCACCTGGAGGTCGGCTGCATCAGGACTGCCCACCTTGAGACAGGTGATCAGAGTGAGGAGCTGTTTGTGGTTTGTTGTTTTTCTTTTGTTGTTATCATTATTGTCTTTTTTTCCTTTTTTTTGGGGGGGGGGGAGTTTAAAGATCCCATTCATTAAACTACAGAGTGTTTGTGGGTTTTAACCTTCTAAAATGTGCTCTTGGGTCATATGATAACATTAAAAATATCTTCTCTTAGAAATGTTAATGTTTTTACATTTTGACAGAATAGGTAGAAGCCGGTATAGAGTATTCGTGTGATATCGCTGAACAGAACTGGTGGGTGCCCACTAAAACACAGAACGAATGGTATGGTACAGATCGTTCTGTCTGCGTTCTATCAGTGTCCTTACGAAACGTTTTGTTGGTGTTTCGTCCACATTCCATATGGAATGTTCTGTTGTCGTTCCGTACATGTTCCATATGGAACACATTCCATACAGGACGTTTACCAATCCTGTCTGCTGTCAGTTCTATGTCAATGTACCTTCATCATGAGCCACAGTCTGACTTAGCACTTAGCATGTTTCAAACATGTTCCGTACGGAACATCTACCGTTCCTGCCTGCTGTCAGTTCTATGTCAATGTCATTGTGCCTTTGTCAGGATCCACAGTCCACATTTAGCATGTTCCGTACCTGACGGTTGTAAATAAACACAATAGCAATTATCAATAAATAAATACATGCAATAAGAAATTAAGGAACATACCATAAGGCTTGTCACTTGGTAGATTGTCCGACTGTGTCCGTGCATTAATCCATTAATCATTAATCCAAGTAGTCAGAAAAAAAACATGGTTGACACGTTTCCAGGAGGTCCCATTTTATTTAAAAAATGCTTTATAAACAATCTGTCTCCGATACCTAGTATGTATGGAACATGTAGGGACCACTAGCACATGGAACGTTAGACAGGGAAGGTTCCGTATCTAATGGAAAGTTTCTGTGTACTGTGTACGGAATGAACATAGTAGGGCCTTTAGTGTTCCGTAAGGAACATTCTGTATCTTACATTACATATACATATTCGTAGCACACTTGACACTGCTAGCTAGTAAGACCACTCTGTACGGAATGCGTACGCAACGTGTACTAAATGTTTTGTATGGAACACATAGGGAATGAATGTAGCAGGACCGCCAGCGTTCCATAAGGAAAATTCTGTAATGAACGTTACATGTACATGTTCATAGCATACTTGATGCCACTAGCTAGTAGGACTAGCTAGGACTACGGAACGCGTACAAAAGCACATTGGATAAGGGGGATAATGACCTGTACTTATATAGCGCTTCTTCTAGTCTCAAAGACCACTCAAAGCACTTCACTAGTATTAACCCTCTATTCTAAGGGCCTATAGGAGGCAGATACCTAGGCACAATTTAGAATGACCAATTAACCTAACATGCATGTCTTTGGATTGTGGGAGGAAACCCACACAGCACAGGGGGAACATGCAAACTCCACACAGAAATGTTCCCACTCCTGCCAGCCTGGTGATTCAATCCTGGAACCATCTGTTAGGCAACAGTGCTAACCACTGTACCACTGTGACATAGAACTGACAGCAGGCAGAATCGGTAGACGTCCCATACGTACAGAACGTGGAGGGAATGTTCAGAACCATACCGTTTGTTCCGTGTTTCTTTGAACTCGTGGCAGTTAAAAAAATGCTGAGTGGCAAAAATGAGTGGCAGCATTAGGGGGTATGCATTAAAACACAAAAAATACACACAGTATTCAACCACAGCGGTACACAGAGTACCTGCTTGCGGAGAGCTAATCTTATCATTCCATCTTGTATTAATTGGCAAAAATAAATAAATAAATAATTGAAGGCTCTGAATCAGTTCCTCACTTACCATGTGCTCCTTGGTCTTTACCCACACATCACTGCAGTCAAGTAAATGTTGTGGTATTAACATCTAAAGTTAAACAAAGGTACTCTGCACTGCTATGACTAAATATTTTTGTGTGATTTTTATGTTTTGCTGCATACAAAATAAAGCTGTCACATGGACTGCCACTCAGTCCTGTGTTACTATGGTAACTGCCAAGAATTCTGTTCCAGTGCATCCCCTCTAAACCTCTTCCGGGTTCCATTTCTCTGCGTCACTAACAAATGATCCAGTCTTCAGTTACACCCATCATCGTGCTATTGGCTGTGGTATCAATCCAGTCCCTGCCAGAATTTCTGAACTCAAGATGTTAGCTTCAGAGCTAACAATGCAACTATGGAGTTAGCTTGCCAAGTGTGGTTTTATTGTTTTCTTTAAATCCCAATCACCCTAACAGACATCCCTTTTCACCTTCCCACCTGGTTCACTAATGCACAGTCAATTGCATGTTTTGTGTCATTCTGGCTTATTGAGTTATATTGTTGATCAGACTGTTAGCATTAGCTTAGCTAGGTCATCAGAGTTGGTCTGTTTAACCACATTATCGCTTACCTCAGCAGGGAGCAGCTGACAGATTGATCACCTAGCATTAGCTTAATTGTCTGAGTACAGCCACAATTTTGGTCACTATTTTCTATAAATTCTATCCGCCCCCAGTCGACATCCTTGTTCATCTACCAACACTTGACCATATGCACTTGACAATTTATTATACTCTGACCAGAACCAAAGGTAGCTAACTGCTGTTAGCTGTTTCCCATTCACTCATTCACAGCTGTTTCTGTGCTTATTATACTCTAGGGACCAGTCATATCCCATCAACCACTGAAACCACACACCGCTGTCCACCACTGATGGTTTACTTCTTTTTTTTTCCCCCCAGACGATTTTATGTTAGTCGGCTCAGTCTGTGTTCACTACCATATATGGTATCAATAACTGACATCATAAGTGATAAAAGAGGGAGGGTGGTGTGAACTGGGACTTGTGAACATTTAAGGAGGCATGCACCGAAATGAGCTCTTCTGGGGAAGGCTGCTAAAAATGGATCAAAATAGTGCTGCAATAATTAAACACTGAGGTATTTTGACCAAAGCATGCCAGAGGCATTTCATTAGGATGTGTGGGAACTGTCAACATGTGGAAAAAGTGCAGTAAATGTCTTCGTTATTGTCGTGACCTGGCAGCAGCACAGTACCAACCTCATGGAACTCCAGCGGCGTTGGCTCCGCCCACACCCTTAAAGCATAGAAGACCAGTGAGCGAACTGTCTCCCGGGACAGATGAGAAGTGACAGGATAGGACTGTAACCTTAGAGGAGACACAAGCAGTTTAACAGAAAACAGTCACAGACTGGATCGTAAAAATCATGCAAATTTACAAGAAATAAGGCTGGCATTTACAAGAAAAAACACAATTTTACAAGAAAAGAAAAGACTAGTTTTTGAGAAAATAATCAGGCATTTACACACAAAATATCAAAAATTTAAAGAAAAGGTTTCAAATTTAAGAGTAAAAAGGCACAAATTTACAAGAGTGAGAAAAAAAAAGAGTGTTGCTAACGGGAAAAATTTTATTTAATAGAAAAAAATCATTAAAAGCAGAAAATTGAAGAGTACAAACTGTCATGATCCTCATTTAGTTTAGAGCTTTTCTGTTGTTTCTTTGTGTATTTTTAGTCATGTTCTCACTTTAGATTTCTGTTGTGCTGGTATCATTATTTCCGGTTTGTGTTTTATTTTAACAGGGCTGTGCAGCTTCTGGTTGTCAAACTGGCCGGAGCTGCACACCTGTTTGCCATTCTGTTATTTTGACCACTCATGTATCCACACCTGTTATTATGTATGAATATGGAGCCAAGGACAAGGCTAGGTGTCGAACTGAACACAGGTTTATTAAAGAGGCTCTTTACAGACCGCCCCTCTTGCCCACTGCCCTCTTATAGCCCCGGGTGGTGGCAGAACCGGAAGATGGAGCCACCACCCATACCACACAAATAAGAGCCCAAACTATACACAACATTATACCCCCCCTTCAGAAAAGTCCAAAACACACACACACAATTGAGACCTTCCCCAATTTAGAACCTGAATTATGCACTAAGAAAACTAAACTGAGGTTCCTAAAAGGGGCCGATCACAGTCACACAAACCAACTAAAAACTAGGGGAGGACAGGTGGACTGCCGTCCCACCCCCACAAGACAAGACTGATTATTCTGCCGTCTATACTAAAAGAAATAGACCACCTAAAAAAAATAACTGCTGTGTTCCTAAATTAAAAGAAAATGCACAAAATAATCCCCAGAAATATATACAATAAACAACAAAACAATTAAACTATATACATATAGCATGGGAAGATGACCCCGTGGGCTCCTTGGACCGTCCTTTCATTAGTCCGCCCCTGGAAACGGACCGCCTCCCGGGCCGCAGCAAGTCACCTCAGCACCGGTGTACCTCCTCTTCTTCTGTCTCACTCCTCCAGTCTCACCTCTCACAGTCTCCTCCACCTGCCATGATTTCACCACCCCCCGAGCTCGAATCCAATCCGCGGCTCCCAGAGGGGTTCTGTTCGGCTTGCAGTGTCTCTGCTTGGCACTCGCTCCCTCAGTGCCAATCGGTCCAGCCCCAACCTCTTTTAACTTCGCCACCACCATCACCGTTGTGACCCCCTGTTCACCGGTATCTTCCAGCCGAAATCCAGGAACAGATGGAGCTAGCCACTCAGTGCCACCAGCCGTCACAGGCGTCCCACCGTGCCGCCCAGTTCCCTCATCTAGGGCTGCTTGGGCTCTGGCACAAGAACTCTCCTGTGATGGCCCAGGATGGTATTGGTCTTGCTCACTCTCCAGGGTGTCAAGCAGTTCCTCATCCCACACTGCGCCGTCTGCCACGCTCAGGATCGCACGGTTCCACGTCTCGGTTGATTCGCGCCAAGCCATCAGTTCCAACGTTTCCACCGTGGCCAGCTGTCTTCTTCCACAACCACAAAACGGCATCAGGTCCTTCTCAATTCTGATGTGCGGGGAAAAACATCTCACGATTGTCCAATCTGGCACGGAGCCCACCGCTCCCACGTCAATCAACAACAATACTTCCATCCAGTCCAACTCCATCATACAGTCTGCATGACCGTTGGTGCTCGAAGACACAGCATGAACAACCGTGAGAGCGTAAGAGTCCACTTTGTGCCACAGACCTCCTCGCTCGGATCTGTGGTATGCCCTAGTGACATGAAGCAAGTAGCCACACGTGCCGCAGTGCTCCACTCTTGCCGACAACACTTAGCCTTGAAACGGTGCTTCGTGGACCCACAGCCCCCACCTTTGGGCTTACCTGGGGTAAACCTCACATTCACAGCGCTGGCGTCATCCTCCACGCTTCCCATGCTGACCAGGTCCACTGCATATGCGATCGACGGTGATCCCAGATGTTGGTGTGACAAGCTCTCACTCAGCTCTCATGACAGTTCGTCCGCAGCTTCCAGCCGTTGAGCTAACTCGATGGTACTGGGCAGCACCAATTCGCCCGAAAATGTAACCAGCTTCAACCCGATCGTAGTGCCATTGTTATAATCTGCCAAGTGGTCGCAAATCATCCCTTTCTCCAATAGTCCAAGCTGGTACCCGCTGACCAACAGCTCCAAGTCTGTCACAAACTGCTGAATAGACCCACCTATTCGGTGGCGGTGCTGTCAAAACCGAATCGTGCCAACCATGATGCTTTCCAGGGCACGAAAATAGTGCGCCATTAGCTCAATCCCTTCATCAAAACTATCAGTCACCCAGTTTGCTTAGAACACACTGTTCCTTCACTGCAAAATTGCACACCAACGACTCACGTGCCTTCCACTTTCCCAGCTTCCAAAGGTCCAGCGCCACCCTACACATCCGGAAAACAGCGCACTACCCCGGCCATAGGACCAGTGGTGCACCAGTAAGCTCCAAAACCGGTCAAATTTCAAACCCGCACACTTCCATATCTTGTTGTAGTCCACTTTTATCCTCGTTGCCAAATGTTATGTATGAATATGGAGCCAAGGACGAGGCGAGGTGTCGAACTGAACACAGGTTTATTAAAGAGGCTCTTTACAGCATGGCACGACCGTTAGGCAGAAGAGGGGGCCAAGAGACCGCCCCTCTTGCCCACTCTTGTAGCCCCGAGTGGTGGCGGAAGCGGAAGATGGAGCCACCACCCATACCACACAAATAAGAGTCAAAACTATACACAACACTTGTCCCCAATGATTATGTGTGTATATTAGGGCACAGCAAAACCCTTGGGGTTTGTCGTGTCCTTCTACTTGGTATGCCCGTCCTCAGTGGGAATTCTGAGTGTGTTGGGGCTCCGCTGTCAAGGAGAGTTGGTGTGCTCCTTCCAGGTACGTTATCCCTTTTTCCAGCCGTGAGCCTCACAGCCTCCGGACGAGCTCCGGCTGGATTCCACCCCTGGCCAGGTGTTCCCTGTCTCCATGTCCCCCTGGACGTAGAGCCCTACTCTCCTCTAGTCCAATTCAACTTTATTTCTACTGTATAGTGCCAGTTCACAACAACAGCCGTCACATAGCACATTCAACTATAGGGCAAAAACCTCACAATTTTTTGTGTGCTTTAAGGGCCCATTGTTTAATAGGCAAAGGAACCACAGGTGGCAGACGCCTATTATAGACCCAGCACAACCATAACACTACAAAACTAACTTAGGCTGCATTCACACCAGGATACTCTCAATTCAATTGGGCGGGGAATGCCGAGAATATTCACACCTTCATTTGGTTTGGTTTGCATTCACACTGCAGCAGACCAAACTGCCTGGACAACATCATGCAGTTACAACAACTGCTTGTTTGGGGCTCTGTAGCCAAAACCACCACTGACCAGGAAGGAAAAGTCTCAGCGAAGAATAAAAATCCGTCTCATCAATTGGCCAGGACCAAAAACGGAAATCCATTCCCTTCAGCCAGGTTGTTTGTCCACCACAAATGAGACATTTTTTAACTTTTCTCTTTGGCTTTCTCCGGTTAAAGGATTTCTCAAATTTGCGTGGTTGTCTATATTGTTATTTTCTACCCAAAATGCACTACGGTAAATGCCACTTCCTCTTCTGAGACTACATATTGCTATGGTTACACAAATGCTGACGGGCACTTCCGCCCTTTGGTCTGCTGGATAGTCCATTTGCATTCACACTGCAAGCAAAGCGCAATCAGGGTTCATTTGCAAGTGAACCAAGACCCCCATTTTCAGGCGGACCAGAGTTCGCTTGTTTGGTGCGCACCAGAGTTCGAATGTGCATTGAGACGGCACCAAACAAACTGAACTATCCGTGGAAGCCGATCAGAGTTCCTTTGGTCCAGACCAAACAGTGAGCCGTGTGAATGTGCCCTTTAACTCCCATAATCACCTGCTTGCACTGTTTGTTAAGCGCATTTTTCAGTGACTGTGAAAAGAAACTAGAAAAATCAGTTTTAATAGAACAAAATTTTGAAAACGACTTGGCATAGTGGCTGGTGCACTAAAAAGTTAATGTCAAAGCCTGATTATTACAAACTAAACTTCTTCAACCTCCAGTTTATATTCTTGCGTGTCCACATGGAAACAGCCCTCCTCCTCCTCCTCCTCCTCTTCATTCTCCTCTCCTCCTGATTGGCTGGTTTCAACAGTTCCTCCTGGTCAGGTAGGGAGCAGCGGGGGCTGTTCATCAACGCCATCGTCTCCTCATCTGAACACGTCAAAGAACAAAGAGTAACACGTAAACATTTGTGTAGCAGCCAACATTTTTTTTATCACGACTAATGGCGGGCCTGAATGAGGGATTTCTGACCTTGCTGCTTTCCATATATAGGGAGTGAGAGGGAAATGGTGGTGGGCGTACACACAAGGAATGCGCCAGAGCTGAGCCCTTCCACCGCATAACATTGTAGCTGGGAGATCTGTGCCGATCTCCTGGTCTGTTTGACCGTGCTTACTACTGCGTAGAGAGGAAATAAAAACGTGGACCGGACCCATTCGGCTCATTGTCTACCATGAGATCATTCTGTGTGGTTCCATTCATCGTTCAGCTCAGCTGCCGTTAGCCCGCTAGCCTGCTAACCTCTCTTAGCTGAATGCTAATTGAGTTAGCTCAAGCATTTGCGATCTCTTCGAGATAACATAATAATCACTGTTCATTTAAATTTTCTTCTATAATGCTATAAAATGGTAACAAACTTTAAAATATAACCTATAAAATCAAGCTGGCTAAATGTCAAACTGCAGCGACTGTGTGGATTTATATTTACAGCGGGGAAAATAAGCATTGAACATGTCAACATTTTTCTCATTAAACATATTTCTGATGGAACCATTGACGTAAGATTTTCACCAGATATCAGTAACAACCCAAGTAATCCATACATACATAAAAATCAAGGCAAATGTGTTCACAAAATATGTTATATTTAATAAAGTGGAATGACACATTGAACACATGAAGAAAAAGAGGTGCAAAAAGGCATAGAAAGCCAAGAAATCAGCTGAAATCCATCAGAATTTCGGAAGCCATCCCATCCCCCATCAGTGCAAATTAATTTCAGCTGGTTAAGTCCTGACTGATAACCTTTAAAAAGGTCTGTGAATATCAGATTGTCACACCACAAAGAACTCACAATGAGTAGAAGCAAAGAGCTCTCTCTAGACCTTTCCAACCTTATTGTTGCAAAACATAATGATGGCATTGGTTACAGGTACATTTCTAAACTGGTGAATATTCCAGTGAGCGCTGTTGGAGCCATCATTAGGAAGTAGAAAGAACATCATTTTACCATAAACCGGTCACGACCAGGAGCTCCTCGCAATATTTCTGATAGAAGAGTTACAAGAATTATCAGACAAGTTATCCAAGAGCCAAAGACCACTTGTGGAGAGCTCCAGAAAGACGTGGAGTTAGCAGGTACTGCTGTTTCAAAGAAAACAATAAGTAATGCACTCAACCGATATGGGCCTGACATCCGCTCACCTCGCAAGTAGTAGTAGTAGATTAGTTTATTTGACAGGGACAGTGCAATAAACAGACAATTACTCAAAGACAATCAATCTGATGTGTTGCACATAGAGTGTATAGCTATTAGCTAATTTGCAACTCTTGTCCCTGGATGGGCTTTAGAAAAAAGAATCAAGATAAAAAATATACACAATAACCACATACATCAATGAAAAATTATAAATACACAATTATAAATATTATAAATACACAAATATAACAGCCTGACTCACATTTAACATAAATATTATAAATATTATAAATACACAAATATAACAGCCTGACTCACATTTAACACATATAACATAACTCACATTTGCCTATTTCAGGCCTTCCTCCCTCAGTCACTCACTATAAACAAACACATTTATTCCTTCCCTTCATTCACTCTCACTTTGCAGACAAATAATTCATACATGAGTACATTCTTGTTTATTTTTCAGCCAGTTTTTAACATTTTTAGTGAATGTTTTAAAGTCCGTTATTATTTTAATTTCATTTGGCATTGTGTTCCAGATGTGACTGCCCTTTATAGAGAAAGCTGTTTGTCCAAATGTGGTTCTGCGGTGGAATATTTTACAGTTATTGTTAACAGAACTCCTGGTGGCTCTGCTGCTGTCCTGTCTTTGGACGAAACCAGCAAGTGGCTCGGGTGCTGATTTATGGAAACATTTGAACGTTAATTTCAGAAGACAGAGGTCAATGAAGCTCTCAAAACTCAATAGGTTGTATTTTTTTAAAACATTACAGTGATGCCACCTAATGGGCTTTTTGTCCAAGATTTTTAGGGTTTGATTATATAATGAACCTATATGTCTTATTGTGGAAGGGGCTGCTTGAGCCCAGACTGTCAAACAGTATGATATATGAGAAAAAACCATAGAATGCATATACAGTGCAGCTGCTTCGTAAGGTATGTAATATCTAATTAATTTAAAGCAGTTCAGATTTTTTTTTACTGTTTTTGAAATTTTCTTTATATGAAGATTAAATTTGAGTTGAGGATCTAGTACAATGCCAAGGTATTTGAATTCTGTAGCTAAACTGATGTCATGATCATGTATATTAACTTTAAAATGTTGCAGGTTACATTTTTTGATTGAAAAGCACATTGAGACTGTTTTCTGAAGGTTCAGCAATAGATGGTTCTTGAGGAGCCACTCTTGGACATCAACCATACTTGTAGACAGTACATCTGCAGCCTGTGCTGGAGTCTTGGCAGCTGTGTAAATAACTGCATCATCTGCATAAAGTTGGCATGTTGCAGCTGAGCAGTGTAACGGCAAGTCATTAATAAAAATGCTGAAAAGTAAAGGACCAAGAATGGACCCTTGTGGGATACCCATGCGGTTGTTTAAAAATGAGGATTTATCCTGGTGAACTTTTACACACTGTTCTCTATTCTGGAGATAAGATGCAAACCATTCTAATGTATTTGGGGAGAAGTTAAAAGATACCATTTTGGATAAAAGCAAACTGTGGTTTACAGTATCGAAAGCCTTTTTGAGATCTAGAAAAACAGCTCCTACCACATTACCCCTGTCCAAGGACTGTTTGACGTTTTCAATAAGGCAACAATTTGCTGTTTCTGTTGAGTATCCTGGTCTAAAACCAAATTGATGTGGATGAAGAAGTTGACTGTCTTGTAAGTAGTCTATCAGCTGTGTAGCTACAACTTTTTCAAGAACCTTAGATAGGACTGGTAAGATAGAGATTGGGCGGTAATTGCATATATCGTCTTTACTGCCTGATTTATGAACTGGTATGACGACAGCTTTTTTCCAGCCAGATGGAAATGTACTAGACCTAATGGAGAGATTAATGAGATGAGTCAGTGGTTTGATTAATATTTTGCTGTGCATTTTGAGAAAGGAGGTGCTCATATTGTAGATATCATTAGTTTTTGAGTTTGCTGAAGAAAAAGCATGTTGAAGCTCATTTAAAGTTTGCTGCACAACATTTGGGCAAGCCAGCAAAATACTGGGAGAATATAATCTGGTCAGATGAGACCAAATTTGGACTTTTTGGATGCCGCAACACACAGCATGTTTGGAGGAGAAATGGTATTGCACATCAGCCCCAAAACACCATACCAACAGTGAAGTTTGGAGATGGGAGCACTATGGTGTGGGGATGTTTTTCAGCACATGGTACAGACAAACGTCATATAACTGAAGGAAAGCTGAATGGGCAAATGTAGAGACATCCCTGATAAGAACCTGATGCAATCTGTTAAGATGCTGAAGATGAAACGAGGGTGAACATTTCAGCAAGACGATGATCCCAAACGCACAGCCAAGGAAACTCTCAACTGTTCATCTGAACAATAAACTAGACTGGTCACACAATACTGACGCACTCTACAAGAAGGGACAGCGCAGGCTGTTCCTGCTGAGGAGACTCAGGTCTTTTGGTGTACAAGGGGCGCTGCTGAAGTCATTCTATGACACGGTGGTGGCATCAGCCATCACTTTTGGAGTGGTCTGCTGGGGCAGTGGCATTACTGCAGCCGATAGGAAGAGACTGAACAAACTGATTAAGAAAGCTAGCTCTGTCCTGGGGCAGCGCCTTGATCCGATGGAGGAGATAGGAGAGAGAAGGACGGTGGCTAAACTGTCATCTCTGCTGGAGTCCGAGTTCCACCCTATGCAGGACATACTGGATGCACTGAGGAGCTCATTTAGCAGCAGACTACATCATCCCAGGTGCACAACCGAGAGGTTTCGTAGGTCCTTCCTACCAACGGCTGTCAGACTGTACAACCTAAGCAGGGCTGCTCGCAGAGATAGCAAAAAGACGTAACAAACTAATAGTTTTTTGGGTGCAGGGGATGCAATAGACTTACACAATGGTCCTCTCCGGCATGCAACTAGGAACATACCGGTCGCTATGGAGGGTGAGAATATGTATGGGCACATAATCATACCATGTAGGATAACTAAGTAGACGGTTGTGCTGTTTCATCCCATCTAGCAACAATGCTCTGCACTATGTGTGTTTATATGTTTACATGTTTATTCCATCTAGCTACAATGCTCAGCACTGGGTGTGTTTGTATTTATATATCTATATATTTATTCCATCTAGCTACATTGCTCCGCACTGTGTGTGTTTATATGCTTGCATATTTATTCCACCTAGCTGCAATGCTCCGTACTGTGGGTGTTTATATATTTACATATTTATTCCATCTAGCTACAGTGCTCTGCACTGTGTGTTCATATATTCATATATTTATTCCATCCAGCTACAATGCTCTGCACTGTGTGTCTGTGTGTGTGTGTGTATATATATATATTTTATAGTAATATGTACATATGTATATTAGCTGCTCTTGCTTGCTTGTTTTTTTTTCTTGCCTTCTGATTGTTGCTCTGAGTGTTGCTATCCCTGTGCTGTTGCAATCCTGGAATTTCCCCGTTGTGGGACTAATAAAGGCTTATCTTATCTTATCTTATCTTAACTGGCTCCAGAAAAGGAAAATAAAGCTGCTAGAATGGCTCAATCAGTCACCTGAACTGAATCCAATTGAAAATGTATGGAACAAACTGAAGATCAGAGTTCATAGAAGACACCCATGGAACCTTCAAGATTTGAAGACAGTTTGTGTAAAAGAATGGACTAAAATCACTCCTGAGCAATGTCTGCACCTAGTTTCTCCACACAGGAGACGTCTGGAAGCTGTTATTATCAACAAAGGTTTTTCTACTAAATATTAAATGAATTTCATCAAGTGTGTTCAATACTTATTCCCTTTATCATTCCACTTTATTAAATATACCTTGTTTTGTGAACAGAGTTGCCTTGATTTCTTTGTATGTATGGATTACTTGGGTTGTTACTGATATCTGGTGAAAATCTCTGGTCAATGGCTCCATCAGAAATACTGCATGTAATATTGATGTGTCAATACTTATTTTCCCGATTAAATACACACACACACACACACACACACACACACACACACACACACACACACATACATACATATACAGTATATACACTTACACACACAAAGAGTCGTGAAAAAATTAGCACACCCTGTATAACCCATGCATGTTAGGTTAATTGGCTGTTCTAAATTGTCCCTAGATATCTGTTTCCTATAGGCACTTAGAATAGAGGGTTAGTACTAGTGAAAGCACTTTGAGTGGTCTTTGTGACTAGAAAAGTGCTATATAAGTGCAGGTTAGTTAGTTAGTTAGTTAGTGTTGTTTTTTTTTTACATATTTGGACATATGTGTAGAAGAGCTGGAAATAACGAGGCGGTTTTGTATCACAAAAGCAGAGTCTTTAATGAACAAACTCTTCTATGCTGTCTCATCTGGTGCAGAGCTTGGCAGAAGGCAAAAGAGAAAGAATTCTGCCCAGCTCGCTGGTTAAATACAGGCACACATCAAAGACATGCAAAACACAAGCTGAAATCCCCCGTTATCTAAATCCCCTATTAGTCCTGTTAACTCCTCCCTTCGCCTTGGGAGGTGATGGGAAAACCTCTCCTCCCTCAGGGGTGAAGGTGTCGAGTCTGTTGCCATGGCGTCCTGTGACGTCATGGGTCTTCACACGGTGGTGAGATTCCTTTGTTCATTCAGAGGTGTGAAGTTCCTTTGTATATTCTGTCCCAAACATTTCCACATGCTCTAACAAATGTAGGTATGGAATATATGAGTGATATATACCACAGGCCCCCCAAACAACTATGAAAGAACACAGAAAGATTCACAGTCTAGGGTAATTACTAAGACATACTACGTGTTACAGCTGTTGCCACAGAAGAAACTTTCAAGCAGCCATGCTCCTAAGAGAGTTCAGTGAAAACATAACAGCATAGTATAATCATAAATCAGTCCTAAACTGTTGCGGCACAATTAGCGAAAATTTGCAGAGTGGTGTAATCAGTCCCTGTGTAGTCTGGGTTTCAATCTTCTCCCAAAGCTGCTGTAGGTTGGTTTAGGCGTCCTGCTGGGACCTTGTTGTGAGGAATCTGCAGTGTGGGAAGGAGAGAGATTATCTGTTCCCTGCCTGGGGGCTGAGACTTTTTCCTTGGGGGTCTACCTCGCCGAGGTGCTCGAGCCAGCTGTGCAGGTTCGTCTCTCAACAAGAAGGCAGGTTTGAGTCTGTCAATGCTGACCGTTTCATTTCTATCCCCATAATCAAGCACAAAGTGTTTGTCACCATTTTCCAGCACTCTATACGGGCCATCGTATACTGGGCGTAACGTTGGTTTTAGAGCTTCATGCTTAACAAAAACAAACTCAGCGTTTTTTAAAGTTTGAGGAACAAAAACTCGTGGAAAGGAGTGATGAGCTAGACCGTGGAGAAAGTCCGGACTGTTACTGCCTAAAAACCTTGGGACTGGGAGGTGCCCTGGTTCCGGGTTTTCTGGTAAAAATTCACCTGGTAGTCTGATAGGCTGAGCAAAGACTAATTCTGCAGGGGAAGCGTCTAAATCCTCTTTAGATGCCACACGCAACCCCAATAAAACCCAGGGAAGTTTATTTACCCAATTTGTGTCCGTTAATGAGGCCCTGAGGGCGGCCTTTAAGGACCTGTGAAAACGCTCGCATAACCCATTAGCCTGAGGGTGATAAGCGGTGGTACGGTGAATTGTTGCCCCTAAACTGTTGGACATGGCTGACCAGAGCTCTGAGACAAATTGAGGCCCCCTATCTGACGTAATGTCTGATGGGACGCCGAAACGTGCCACCCAATTTGTTAGAAAAACGCGAGCGACTTCCTCCGCTGTAGTTGCCGCTAGAGGGACTGCCTCTGGCCAGCGCGTGGTGCGGTCTATCATTGTTAGCAGGTGTGTGAAACCCTGGGAGGAAGGCAGTGGCCCCACGAGGTTGACATGAATGTGGTCGAACCTTCTAGCAGGGATTGGAAAAGGCTCCAGAGGGGCTTTTGTGTGTTTGTGTACTTTGGCGCGCTGACAAGGAATGCAAGTTTTTGCCCATTCTTTTACGTTTTTGCGCAGGCCTGGCCATACAAACTTTTCGGCAACCATTTTGACCGAGGCGCGCACACCTGGGTGCGCAAGGGAGTGAATTGCGTCGAAAATGCGGCGGCGCCAAGCAGCTGGTACTAACGGGCGAGGTCGGCCGGTTGAAACATCGCATATTAGG
Organism: Pholidichthys leucotaenia; assembly: GCA_020510985.1. Classification (NCBI taxonomy): domain Eukaryota; kingdom Metazoa; phylum Chordata; class Actinopteri; order Cichliformes; family Pholidichthyidae; genus Pholidichthys; species Pholidichthys leucotaenia. The sequence goes on along the minus strand of CM035840.1, from coordinate 323,698,972 downwards.
GGGGGCACGCCGTCAAGCAACCCTTTTTCCTCCAGCCTTAACCCTGTTGGTCCAGACAGGAGCGCGCGCACGTCCACATCACTACCTTGTTCTTCCGCCATGGCTGCATAATCTATCCCTTCATGGATAGGTGCTGCATATGTGTTTGCGTTAGAGAAAAGCTCAGTTGCTGAAGCAGTGTAATCTGTCTCCTCGTGCTCTGGCGGTGCCACAGCGTGAGAGAGACAGTCTGCTACTACGTTAAGTTTGCCCGCAACATGTCGAATGTCTGTGGTGAACTCTGAAATCGCAGCTAGCTGTCTTTGTTGTCTGCCCGACCAAGGTTCTGAAATTTTAGCCATAGCAAAAGTGAGCGGTTTATGGTCCACAAAAGCCGTGAAACTCCGCCCTTCTAACCAAAACTGGAAGTGGCGGATGGATAAATGGAGCGCCAGCAGCTCCCTGTCAAAAGTGCTGTATTTGCGTTCCGTCGGGTTTAGCGATTTGCTAAAAAATGCTAAAGGTTGCCAGACCCCCTTGACAAGTTGTTCTACAACTGCCCCTATGGCTAGGTCTGAAGCATCTGTGGTTAGAGCAATGCGGGCCGAGGGATCTGGATGGACTAGCATTGTGGCGTTAGCTAGGGCGTTTTTAACTTCCGCAAAAGCGCGTTCGCGTTCCGGGGTCCATTCGACCGCGTTGGAAGCTTTCTTTTTTTTGAGCGCGTCATACAGGGGCTGCATGAGCTGAGCTGCATGAGGGAGGAAACGGTTGTAAAAATTAACCATCCCCAAAAATTCCTGTAGCGATTTGACCGTTTGGGGCCGTGGAAAACCTTCTATCGCATGAATTTTGTCTGGAAGCGGAGCTGCCCCTTTCGGGGAGACTCTGTGTCCCAAAAAATCAATTTGCGATACGCCGAATTTGCATTTGGCTGGATTAATTATTAATCCGTGCTCTTCTAGCCTCTGAAAAACGGTAGTGAGATGCTGCTCGTGCTCTTCCTCCGATGAGCTGGCTACCAGCATGTCGTCAAGGTAGACGAAAACAAAGGGGAGGTCGCGTAAGACTGCGTCCATCATACGTTGAAAAGTCTGAGCAGCACCTTTGAGGCCGAAAGGCATTCGCAGGAATTCAAAAAGACCGAAAGGGGTTATAACCGCTGTTTTAGGAATGTCTTCAGCTCGGACTGGAACTTGGTGATAACCGCGGACTAAGTCTATCTTTGAAAAAATGGGCGCGCCCGCTAAATGCAGTGAAAAATCCTGTATATGAGGGATGGGGTAGCGGTCATGCGCTGTGGCGTTGTTTAATCTGCGATAATCTCCGCACGGTCTCCAAGAACCGTCGGATTTCGGAACCATGTGAAGTGGTGAAGCCCAAGGGCTCTTTGAACGTTGGCAAATGCCTAATTTTTCAAGAGCTGCAAATTCGTCCCTTGCTATGTTGAGCTTGGCCGCGTCTAAGCGGCGAGCTTTGGCAAAAACGGGAGGTCCCGTTGTTGGAATGAAGTGTTTAACCCCGTGTTTGGCTACAGTGGCTGAGAATTTGGGGGTTGTGAGTGCTGGAAATTGGGTGAGGAGTTGCTCAAACTTACCTCCTGCCGTAGTGACGTTGGCCTGCACAGGTGGTGGGGAGACTCGAGCTGAGCAAGGAATAGAAGCAAAAGACAGTGCATTAACCAGGCGCCTATTTGCTAGATCAACTAATAACCCGTGTGCACACAGAAAATCAGCGCCTAACAAGTTAAAACTCACCGCCGCTACAACAAATGTCCATCTGTAGCTGCGGCCGTGAATGAGGAGGTGCAGGTTCTTTTCCCCGAACGTGTCGATGTCAGAACCGTTGGCTGCCACTGCTCCATTGCCCCGGGTGCCCATGGCTCGATTTGCGTGGGAGGGCATGATGAAACTCAGCTGAGCTCCCATGTCGATGAGGAACTGCTTGCCTGTGTGTCCATCCGTCACGTATAACAGCTTGTTTTTCTCGCCGAGAACCGCTGCCGTTAACGGCCCTCGGCTTTGGCGTTTTCCCGACATCGTGAACTTGCAGGGGGGGAACGCATTTGTGGGCTTTCTCGGCGAAGTGGTGGTGATAATAACAGACGTCGATCTGTTTGTTACGCTTGGGCCGCGTCGCTGTCACCGTGGGCTGTGGCTCTCCATGGCTCGGGGCGTCAGTTTTGAGGTCCGCGGATGCCGCTGTAGGTGTCCGCTCCTTGCAGGCGTTGACGAGCCGATAAGCCTCGCTGGCCAGTGTGCGGAAGTCTTGGTGGGTGTTGCACTTCGTATTGGCGAGTGTCCCTCTCATGTGTGGTGGAAGCGTGCTGAGGAAAATAAACTGGAAAAGGAAATTGTCGTTGTCCTCCTCCTTAAGCTGCAGCAAATCCTCCATGAGGGCCTTCGGATTGCCCCCTTTGTGGCCGTAGACCGCCAGGATCCTCTTGGCTCTTTCCTCCGCTGGTGGGACATAGTTCGCCACGATGGCCGCCTTGAGCGTCTCATACTTGTCCCGGGCCGGTGGTCGCCGGATCAAGTTCTGCACACACCTCGAAGTGGCGGAGTCGAGCTTGGAGACGATGTGGTAGAATTTTGTATTGTCTGCTGTGATGTCCGCCAGTATGAACTGGGCTTCAGCCTGTAGAAACCAAGAGGCGGGGTCTTCTCGCCAGAGGTCTGGCAGCTGGACAGCGACGGCCTTCGTGTACACCATCACTGTTGTGCCCGCCGGGTGAGAGTGCCTTGCCTCGGCTCTCACGGCGGTGCTGGAGCTCGGTTGAGCTCTCTCGGTACCCTCTGCCGGGGGGAACAGCTGTCTGCTTGTTCCCTCGTCTGCGTTGTCGCTGGCGTAAGTCAGATTCGCCGCGGATGAGTCGCTTGAAGAACGCCTCAGGTCCATACTTGCGTCAAGGTCACCAGTGTAGAAGAGCTGGAAATAACGAGGCGGTTTTGTATCACAAAAGCAGAGTCTTTAATGAACAAACTCTTCTATGCTGTCTCATCTGGTGCAGAGCTTGGCAGAAGGCAAAAGAGAAAGAATTCTGCCCAGCTTGCTGGTTAAATACAGGCACACATCAAAGACATGCAAAACACAAGCTGAAATCCCCCGTTATCTAAATCCCCTATTAGTCCTGTTAACTCCTCCCTTCGCCTTGGGAGGTGATGGGAAAACCTCTCCTCCCTCAGGGGTGAAGGTGTCGAGTCTGTTGCCATGGCGTCCTGTGACGTCATGGGTCTTCACACGGCGGTGAGATTCCTTTGTTCATTCAGAGGTGTGAAGTTCCTTTGTATATTCTGTCCCAAACATTTCCACATGCTCTAACAAATGTAGGTATGGAATATATGAGTGATATATACCACAATATGGATATTTAATACCAATGTTAAAAATACTGGGAGATTCATGTAATACAACTAAACAATTAAAAATGAATTAAAGTCTTTATTCAAATTTTTCGTAAAATGTAATTCTATACAAATAGTGAGGAATAAATTAGGACACCCCCCATCTTTTTTAAGACACCCCCACATTCATTCCCACTTAAAATAACTAAAATAATTTTTTTAAAGCAAAAAAAAAACAAAAACAAGGTTAGAAATAGATATGTGAACATTTCTTAATAAAGAACTGAACATTTAAAAGAGTGTCCTAATTTTTCACAGGACTGTATATAGAGGCCTTAATTAAGCTTTTCACATTGGGGAAAGTAAAACAGCAGAATAAACAGTAGTCATTAAGACTGTAAATGTGGCTTTTTTTCCAACAAATTTTGATTTTTTTCCCCCTCATAAATTTGTGACCAAGATTTGGGAATATTTTCAAATAAATGTGCAATATTTTAATTGTAATTTTGCAACTTTTTCATTAATTTGCTATTTTTTCCCTCAAATTTTAAACCATTTTTCTGATAAATAGGTATGTGCTTTTTTCCCCTGTAAATTTGATTTTTCATGTAAATTTGCTTCTTTTTCCACTGAAGTTTGTGACTTTTTCCTCATACATTTTGGCACTTTTTCCACATTGCCCATCTGTTTTGAACAAGCAGTACTTCTGAGGTTCGTTTGAAGAACATTCTGTGTAGTATATGTCATTATGTTGACATGTTGAAAGGTTGAAATAAACCATGATTAAATAATCGCAATTGATAAACATATTTTGTAGCGTAATCATGATGTTATGTTAGGTTATGTTTTGTTATGTTATGTTATACCTCAGGAAAGAACACTCAATGCTTATCCAGGGACTAATGTGGCTCTCCTACAGAGCAATTTTCTGTAACACTCACCTACAACGCCAGTGTCTTTGAGGCCGGCAAATCTCTGCATGGCCCTGACAGCATTGGTGACAGCAGTCCAGGCCTGCAGCTGACCAGTAGAAGGGTCTGGGGGTGGCAGGTAGCCATACTTCATCAACCAGTCCTATGAGGAGGGCAGATAATCACCTTAACTGGGTGTTCTTTCTTCTTTGGAAATCCTGATCTTTAGCTGAGTAACAGGTCCTGAAGGGGCCTAAAACCACCCTAAAACTTTAAGTTATAGTCATCTAACAAACAGAAAACTGAAATAAAAAAATACTAATTATTAATATTTTGTTAGCAAATCCTCTTTGACAGTACTTTGATTTTGATTCTTGTGTGAACAAAAATACAGATGTAGGATTCATTTCAAAAGCAAATATGGTCATCTGGTAACACAAATTCAATGTGAGCAGAGATGAATGACTGATTCATTTTACTATACTGTAAATGTAAAGTAGTTTTGTTTGCATGTGTAGTCACTCCCCAAATGACCTACTGTGACACAGGAAAAAAAAAGACTGCCCAACAAAATATGATGATAGATGAATTTTTTGCAATAAGGAATTATGACCAATAGTAACCCCATGAAAAAGCAACCTCTAGAGGTTGTGAAAATAACTACATGAAGTGACATGACATAGGGTTAGAGCTGTATGTTTAAAGTATATCCTCAAGCTACCCTAATCCTTACCACTAAAAAAATGTGTTTTTAATGTGTAAATGAAAGAAGTGGGATGGGAAGATGACCTAAAAAAGTCACCTTGCAGACAGTAGCTCTGTTTGTTAGCTCTGCTGCTAAGGTGCTAACAGTGTAAACAAATAAAAGCTTTGAGACACATCAATGTCACCACCGTAATAAAGTTGGATGCATTTCGTTAAAAGATGTTGGACATAATCAACTTTACCTCAGAGCAGACGTAGAATCTAGTCAGAGCCACAAAGAACCACAACACCGTGTTTGGGTGTTTTAATGTCAGGGTAAATACAGACTGCTGCAGCTGTTCGTTTTACCCCGAAATTAAAATACTCATGCTGCTGTCATGCCATGAATGCTTGTTATTTAACTTAACACGTACAGACCTTTTCTGACAATTGTTCACAATTTTTTTGATCTATATTTTGTGATCATTTAAAAATTAATGCATGCTGAAGGTGCTAATATCAAGTTCATATCGTTCCAAGACAGTGCAACAAATGCAAAAAACTAAAAAAACAATTTGATATCTTTCTTAAATCATTAAGCCTTAGGAAGCAAAGTGTTGCTATTTTTTATTTATTATTTTACTTCATGCAGCCTTGTATCTGGTGACATATATGGTGCATAAACATCACATCTGTGACATTCATACAAGGGATAAGGACCTGTACTTATATAGCGCTTTTTCTAGTCTCAAAGAGCTTCACTAGTACTAACCCTCCATTCTAAGGGCCTATAGGAGACAGATATCTAGGGACTCTTTAGAGCTTGTTCATAGGGGATAGCCTGATTGCTGGGGTCTTTCTGCAATTGTGGGGGTTTCCCCTACAGTTGAAAGTGCTATGAGATGACTGTTGTTGTGAAATGGCACTATATAAATAAAGTTGAATTGAATTAGAACAACCAATTAACCTAACATGGATGTCTTTGGATTGTGGGAGGAAACCGGAGCGCCCAGAGTAAACCCACGCAGCACAGGGAGAACATGCAAACTCCACACAGAAAGGTTCCTATCCCTGCCAGTCTGGGGATTCGAACCGTCTAGCTGTTAGGCAACAGTGCTAACCACTGCGCCACCGTGCTGCCCACAAGTGAAAACATACCTGGTGCTCTTGCGTCTGTACCACCGATCACACCAACAGTCGATGTTAGTTTTCAGTGCATGATCTGCACATTGCCAGTGAGAAGCCTCTATTTATACAGTCTATGGCACAATCACAAACACCAGAAACAAGTACCAGAACTACGCCAAAACATTCAAAAAATACAAAAACTACAAGTGCTGAAATTACTTGCCACTTGAGTGCAAAACACATATGTGGACTATACATTAAAATGAATTTGAAAAACTTTTAAAAACGCTATTTTAAATGGCCCACTACTCCAGTCTTGCTGACTGATTTAATGCAACTTCAGCCAAAACCGGAAGTTGAGCCCATAATCGTTTCTACAGCAGCGCCCTCAGGAATAAGGTGGATACAAAGTTTTTGCAAAACAGAGACCTCTAGCAGTTGTGAAATCCCCCAAAGCATTAGTAAAAATCTCAACTGCAATAGTATCTTGTTCAGTCTCTGTTCTGTTGCTATATGCAGCTGCAACTTTGCCATATATGTCATCCCTCAAAACATGAAGAGCTTCACCCAGTTTGCGAATGCGCTGCCTCACCTCGATAGCCACAGCTGCTGCATGCTGTGATGAAGGGCCATACGCATTTTCCATCTCCTCCACTAAGCGGCTGTAGTCCCACTTAGAGGAACGTGGGTTTCTGTGCACAACTGCCCCTGCTGCACCCACAAGGCTGAACTTCTACTGGATTGTCATTGTCTTTTCTGACCAGTTATTTGCTTCAACACAGCTCTCAAACCTGTGTAAAAACTCTCTCTAGGGAGTTGTGCCATCATATTGCCCAGGGCGTAAAGTGGGGACTTTCTCTCTCCGGTCATAGTCATCCTCACTATCAGAAGAGGGCTAACAGTCTATGGTGGAATAATTTGTGCGCTGCCTACGCTGCTTATATTTTGGGGAAATGTCCTTTAACAGCACAGTCTGATCACATTTTTGTTACAGTGTTTGTCCATGGTGGGGGTCTTTAAATGGGTGCAGCAATGTGTATGTGGCTCTGAGTAGGTGGGATAGGAAGAGCTGCAGGGGACAGGTGTGCTCTGGATGAAATCTTGGGAATAAGCAGGCAGGACTGGATTTGCATGGGGGGGTGGCAACAGTGGTAAATGAAGGTACGGTGGATGATTGTGGCTTTATTGACCGAGGACAGATTTGGCGATGAGATACGCTGTAATGTGGGTCTTGGCTCCAAGTACTGCATTAACAGTCTCCATAATGATCTTTTTCACTCCTAGTGCTGATAAAGGGGTTTGTGCTTGATGGCACTGGCTGAGGAAAAACACATGACGTCTGAGCCATTTCTGCTCTCAGGGCCACCAGCTGTGCATCACTCAAAAACATACATTTATGGATGTAAACACGGTTTTATGAATGAAAGTGAACCTGTAGCCATTCATTGTCCTTCGAGTTCAATTCCCAGCCTGGGTAATGAGGTGTGGTCTACCTTGCCCAAGGGTGAAAGTGACATATGAGGTGTGGTCTCCAATTTTCGTCATAGGTATACCTCAACTATGAGAGACAAAATGAGGGGAAAAAAATCCAGAAAATCACATTAAAGGATTTTTAATGAATTAATTGGTAAATTCCTCAGTAAAATAAGTACTTGGTCACCTACAAACAAGCAAGATTTCTGGCTCTCACAGACCTGTAACTTCTTCTTTAAGAGGCTCCTCTGTCCTCCACTCCTTACCTGTATTAATGGCACCTGTTTGAACTTGTTATCAGTACAAAAGACACCTGTCCACAACCTCAAACAGTCAGACTCCAAACTCCACTATGGCCAAGACCAAAGAGCTGTCAAAGGACACCAGAAACAAAATTGTAGACCTGCACCAGGCTGGGAAGACTGAATCTGCAATAGGTAAGCAGCTTGGTGTGAAGAAATCAACTGTGGGAGCAATTATTAGAAAATGGAAGACATACAAGACCACTGATAATCTCCCTCGATCTGGGGCTCCACGTAAGATCTCACCCCATGGGGTCAAAATTATCACGAGAACGGTGAGCAAAAATCCCAGAACCACATGGGGGAACCTAGTGAATGACCTGCAGAGAGCTGGGACCAAAGTAACAAAGGCTACATCTGAAACACACTACGCCGCCAGGGACTCAAATCCTGCAGTGCCAGACGTGTCCCCCTGCTTAAGCCAGTACATGTCCAGGCCCGTCTGAAGTTTGCTAGAGAGCATTTGGATGATCCAGAAGAGGACTGGGAGAATGTCATATGGTCAGATGAAACCAAAATAGAACTTTTTAGTAAAAACTCAACTTGTCGTGTTTGGAGGAGAAAGAACACCATACCTACTGTGAAGCATGGGGGTGGAAACATCATACTTTGGGGCTGTTTTTCTGCAAAGGGACCAGAACGACTGATCCGTGTAAAGGAAAAAATGAATGGGGCCATGTATCGTGAAATTTTGAGTGAAAACCTCCTTCCACCAGCAAGGGCATTGAAGATGAAATGTGGCTGGGTCTTTCAGCATGACAATGATCCCAAACACACCACCTGGGCAACGAAGGAGTGGCTTCGTAAGAAGCATTTCAAGGTCCTGGAGTGGCCTAGCCAGTCCCCAGATCTCAACCCCACAGAAAATCTTTGGAGGGAGCTGAAAGTCTGTGTTGCCCAGTGACAGCCCCAAAACATCATTGCTCTAGAGGAGATCTGCATGGAGGAATGGGCCAAAATACCAGCAAAAGTGTGTGAAAACCTTGTGAAAACTTACAGAAAATGTTTGACCTCTGTCATTGCCAACAAAGGGTATATAACAAAGTATTGAGATGAACTTTTGTTATTGACCAAATACTTATTTATTTTTTTTTTTTTATTTAAGTTTTTGTAAAGGGTATACAGGTCGTTACAGCAATGCATTGTTTACATTTTCATCACATGTTCCCTTATTTTCTGATATGTGACAACATTGGAAGAATAATTCTTACAACACCCCCTTTTTTTTAAAGTGAAAGAAAAAGTGAAATTAAAGAGAAAAAAAAAAAACCAGCAAAAAACAAACAAAAAGAAAAAGTAAGTAAATAAAGGTAAAAGAGCATCTGAGTAGCGTTGGAACAAAGAGCGGAACCATTATTGAAATGGTATTTGTCAAAGATTAGATCTAATGGAAGACACATATGCGATCCAGGGTTGCCAAAAGTTCATGAACCCATCCATGTCCTGTCTCAGTGCGAATGTCAACTTTTCCATCGAGTAAATGTCTTGGATCACGTTAATCCAATCTTCAGGTGTAGGACAGTCCTTCAACATCCATTTTTTAGTTAGAGCTTTTTTGCTTGCCAATATTAAAACATTGAATAAGTATTTTTCTCCTCGTCTTTCCAGTGAGTCCGTTAGTAAACCCAAATACAAAGTTACAAAAGAAAAGGGAACTGTTATTTTGAATATTTTCCCCAATATTGTCTGTACATTGGTCCAATATTGGTGGATAACTGGGCATGACCAAAACACATGAAAATGATTTGCAGTCTTTTCACCACACAAGCGCCAACAGTTCAATCCCTTATGGGTAAATTTGTTTTGTGCAGGTGTTCTGAAAAATCTTACCAAGTTTTTCCATCCAAATTCTCTCCACTGCAGGGATGAGGTACTTTTCCATTGCTGTTTATTTAGCTTTTCCCATATTTCCAGTTGTAAAGTGAAATTCCCCTCTTTTTCCCATCTCTCTTTTATATAAGATGTGTTGTCTCCTTTTAAGTCTTGAAGACCTTGGTATATTTTAGAAATGTATCTGATCCCTGGGATCCCTTTATATGCCATTAAGAAGACCTTCAGAACACCTGACTGGGCCCTTTCCAAATCCTCCTTTTTAAGTATATTGTTTATGTGGTGTCTAAGCTGGAAGAACCTGTAAAGGTCTTGATTTATTAGGCCTTGTTTTTTCAAATCTTCAAAACTTCTTAAGATTTGCCCTTTAAAAAAATCGTAATATTTTATCAGCCCTTTCTCCTTCCACTTTTTAAATCTGGTGTCTGTTTTATTAGGAGTAAAGTCTTGATCATAGGCAATCCATTGCAGAAGTCGATAGGGCTCTTTAGTTTGATTCTCTCTGACTATCTTAAACCAAATTTTTAGCGAGGTCTCTATCCACGGGTTAGTGTTATTCAAAAGCTTAGGTAAGGCATTGTTCCCTATTATCGCCTGTAGGGGGATGTCACTTGTTATTTGGCATTCGATCTCCTTCCATTGTGCAGTGTAGACTGGGTTACATATCTCTACTAAAGTTTTAATTTGTGCGGCTTTAAAGTAGTCCCTGATATTTGGCAGCGCGAGCCCACCTTTGTCTTTGTTTAGCTGTAGGGTTCTATATCTGATTCTAGGTCTCTTGCCCTGCCATATGAATCTTGAGATCCTTCTGTCCAGCTCCTGCCATGTTTTTTTGGGAGGTTCTACCGGTATTGTTTGGAAAAGGTATAGAAGACGTGGAAGTATATTCATTTTGACTGCTTCAATTCTTTGTGCAGTACCCAAGAATGGTATCATATTCCATCTTGCTAGGTCAGATTTTATTTTTGTCACCAGTGGATCATAGTTTAGTGATATAATTTTGTTGAGTTGATTCGGGATATTGACCCCCAGATATTTCATAGATTCCGACTCCCAGTTAGTTTTGAGTTTGCTTAGTGAATAATGATTTGGGTCATAGTTGAATGTTAAAATTTGGGTTTTATGCATGTTTAATTTGTACCCCGATAAATCTCCATACTCTGAAAAAAATAAATCTCCATACTCTGAGGTTAGTTCTGGTAAAGAAGTGTCCGGCTGCCCTAGGTATATTAAAATGTCATCAGCAAAGAGTGCTATTTTATGTTCCTTCTGACCAAGTGTAATACCTTGAATTTTTTGATTTTGTCTTATCCATTGGCTCAGAGGTTCTATGAAGACTGCAAAGAGCAGTGGAGACAGGGGGCAGCCCTGACGACATCCTCTTTCCAGCTCAAAAGATGATGATAAATTACCGTTAATCCTTATTTTAGCTGTTGGTTTTTTATATAATGCCTGTATAGTTCTAATGAAGTTGTTATGAAAATTGAAACTGGATAAGATTCTATATAGAAAAGACCAGTCAACCAAATCGAATGCTTTTTCAGCATCTAATCCCAATATGACTGCATTTAAGTTATATTTTTTTATATGATGAATTATGTGTAAAGTGCGTCGAATGTTGTCTTGTGTCTGTCTTTGTCTTATAAAACCTGTTTGGTCTAAATGAATTAGGTCTGTCAGTATATTTTCTTACCTTTTGGCAAGGATAATGGTAAAAAGCTTATAGTCCTGATTTAGTACACTGATTGGTCTGTAGTTGGAGCACTGTAGTTTATCCTTTTCAGGTTTAGGTATAACTGCAATGACCCCTTCTCTCCAGGAGGGGGGGATTTCCCCTGTGGTGGAGGACATAATTAAATGTTTTCAGGAGGAGAGGAGATAGTTGCTGTTTAAAGGTTTTGTACCACTCTGCTGTATAGCCATCAGCTCCTGGGGATTTGTTAGCTTTAAGTTTCATAATTGCTTTTTCCAATTCTTTAGGATGTATTTCTGACAGTAGTGTTTTATTTTGTGACTCCGTAAGTTGGGGAAGGTTTAATGTGTTTAGGAATGCCTCGGATGCGTTTTTATGTTTTTTGTGGGAGTATAAGTTCTTATAGTAATTCTCGAAGCTTTTAAGAATATCCTGAATTCTGAATTTTATTTCCTTTGATACTAAGATAAGATAAGATAAGCCTTTATTAGTCCCACAACGGGGAAATTCCAGGATTGCAACAGCACAGGGATAGCAACACTCAGAGCAACAATCAGAAGGCAAGAAAAAAACAAGCAAGCAAGAGCGGCTAATATACATATGTACATATTACTATAAAATAAATATATATACACACACACACAGACACACAGTGCAGAGCATTGTAGCTGGATGGAATAAATATATGAGTATATGAACACACAGTGCAGAGCATTGTAGCTAGATGGAATAAATATGTAAATATATAAACACCCACAGTACGGAGTATTGCAGCTAGGTGGAATAAATATGCAAGTATATAAACACACACAGTGCGGAGCAATGTAGGTAGATGGAATAATATGTAGATATATAAAAACACAGTGCGGAGCATTGTAGCTAGATGGAATAAATATGTAAATATATAAACACACACAGTGCAGAGCATTGTTGCTAGATGGGATGAAACAGCATAACCGTCTACTTAGTTATCCTACATGGTATGATTATGTGCCCATACATATTCTCACCCTCCATAGCGACCGGTATGTTCCTAGTTGTATGCCGGAGGGGACCATTGTGTAAGTCTATTGCATCTTTTGCATTCAAAAAACTATTAGTTTGTTACGTCTTTTACTGGGTCTCTGATTTTGTAGATTGCTCTTTCTGTTTGTTGTTTCCTCAATTTATAGGCTAGTAATTTTGCCGATTTACTGCCTGCTTCATAGTATTTTTGTTTCAAAAATGTAAGTTTCTTCTGGATTTCTATTGTGTAGATCTCATTTATTTGGTTTTTAATTTCCTTAATCTTGAGCGAGTCAGTAGAATGAGTGTTGCCTTTGTGTTCTTTTTCTAGGTTCCTAAGTTCTGACTCTAATGTGGATAGTTTTTCTTGTCTTAGTTTCTTTTGGGTTGCCAGTTTTGCAATAATCTTTCCTCTTATTACAGCTTTGCATGCATCCCACAGTATTAAAGGGGATACTTCTCCATTATCGTTTTCTTCCAAATATCTGAGAGTATCTGATTCCAATTCATCTTTCAATAGTCCTTTCAGGACATTTGAATTTAACCTCCAAGAAAATGTATTATTTGTGTATTTTTGGATATTTAAGTCCATGTAGATCGGACTGTGGTCAGAGAGATCCATCAGTCCTATTTTACATGTTTCTACTCTTCCAATGTCTCTATTAAACATAAAAAAATAGTCAATCCTTGAGTAAGATGAATGTGGAGTTGAGTAAAATGTATAGTCTTTTACATTGGGGTTGAGTTCCCTCCACACATCACAGATTCCCATTTCTTTTAGTAGCATCCGAGTCTTCCTGCTTTGGGTGTTATATTGATGTGGAGAATTACCAGAAGCATCCCAGTATGGATTCAGTCTAAGATTGAAGTCCCCACCACATATCACTAAACCTTGAGCTTTAGTTATCATTAGGTCAAATACATTTTTATAAAATTTCCAGTTAGCCCCTGGGGGAGCATACACATTCAGCAGGGTGATATCTTCTCCCTCTAGCCGTCCAGTTACCAAACTGTATCTCCCTTCTTTATCTTTGTGTTCTGATTTTTTTTCAAATGTAATTTTGGTTGATATCAATGTCGCTACTCCCCTCCTCCTCCCTGACTTATATGAAGATGAAGAGATCATTTTAAACCCTTGTCTACTGAGTTTATTGTGTTCCACGTCTGTTAGGTGGGTTTCTTGTAAAAATATTATTCCTGCTTTGTCTTTTTTCATTTTGCCTAGAATCTTGGATCTTTTAACTGGATTCAGGATTCCTTTTACATTATATGAAATTATTTTGGTTACACCCTGTTTCTCCATTGTGTTGTTTTGTTTAGTATAACTGTGTGGTGGCCCTCTTTTGTGCTACTCAGAAACTGAAAGAACATTAAAAACAAGAAAAACATTAAGAACATAGTGTATAAAACTTTAAAACAAAAAGCTGTCAAAAGAACTTCCTGAGCTGAGGTCTTTTTAAAGACCCTGTAAGAGCCTTGATGGAGTGAAGGCTCTGAGGGAAATTCCTCAAACTCTGTTACGTGTTGAGGGCCCTCTCTTACCCCTGTAAGTTGTCCCATGCTTTTAACGTTTTAACGAGTTTCAGAACCCAATCCGAACTTGTAATGATTTTTTTTTTCCTTTTATGCCTATACCCTGTGAAATTGTGTGCACCCTCCCACCCCCATCACATCAAACATTCACGCAAAAACAGTATTTGTTAGTGTGAGGAGAACATGTGGATTATTGTCACATTTCTATTTTAACAAGTTTTTTTTTTTTTTTTTAATTAAAAAGACTTATTTGTTTCAAATATTATGACTGTTCCATGAAATGTTTTACCACATGCTGAATACGCATCTCCTTTAATGTTTGTTACCTTGTATGAGGGGGGTTGGATGTGCAGATTGATTCAAGAAAAAAAAAAAAAAAGGTCGCTATTCCAACCTGAAAACGGACAGTTTATCCGCGACGCTCTGGCGCTGGGTTTCCCGCTGCTGGCCCGTGGATTTTGAAGGTCTTTGTGTTGTCCATGTTTGCGTTTTGATCTTCTCACTCGGGTCTGCTGCGGGTTTAAATACCGTTACCGGGAGCCCTCTTCTCGCCATGTCAGCTGTTGCTTCTTCCGCCGAATTATAGAGACATGTTTCTTCGCCGTAGAAGACCCTTAACTTCGCAGGAAATGGCGTCTGAAAGCGCAGTTTCTTCTCTCTTAACACCTTTTTCGCGTCATTGTATTCCCTGCGCTTTTTAAGGACCTCCGGGGTGTAATCGTGTTCCACGAAGACTTTTCTCTCCTGGTGCATAAATCCTTTTTTCTGCCAAGCCAGTCTGACAACCTCTTGTTTTATTTTGAAATTGGAAAATCTTACCAACACCGAACATGGGGGTGCTTCCGCCGCTGGCCTAGCGGCTAATGAACGATGTGCCTTTTCTATGTTTAAGTCGGTGGTTTGTGGAATATCCAATTTCTCTCTTAGTAAAGATTCCACGCATTCTGCCATTGAGTTAAAACCGTTTTCGGCTCCTTCTATCAGACCATGAATTCTTATATTGTCTCTTCTCTGTCTTCCTTCTTGGTTGGCTAGCTTAGCCTCTATAGATGCTTGTCTTTTGCATAGGTCCAGCACAGAATCTTCGAGCACTTTTATTCGTTCCTCTGTTTCCAAGATTCGGTTCTCGGCCTGGTCCACTCTGCTGTTTGTCCTTTTCAATTCTTCTCTGAATTCCCGAAATTCGGCCGTAACCTCTCGGCGAAATCGTCGTAGCTCTTCAAATAGCGATTTCAGGCTAACCTTTTTGTTAGCTACCACCAGTTCCTCGTCTTCTGAACGGAGATCTTCCAGTTCAGATTCTCCGGCCGATACGTGTCCTGGCCTGGAGAATTTCAGTTTCTTCTGTTTTCCTTTAGACATGATGATTTTGTCTTTTGATTTTCACTCCTCCAAAAATCCGTTAAGTTTGATTTTCAAGGTGTTATCTTGGATTGGGTCTGAGAGCTTCAGTGTTAAGCTGCAGTCGCCATGGCGTCCAGACCGCAAGTCCGACCAAATACTTATTTTACCGAGGAATTTACCAATTAATTCATTAAAAATCCTTCAATGTCACTTCCGGTTATGGCTGCCACGTAGGACGGACGTGTCTCGCTCTGCTCTGCTCCTGGAGAAAAAAAATCGGCAAATAACTCTCTCATTTGGGACAGAACGTATCCCAGCGTTTGGGCGAGGATATGTCGGCGAAGCCTAAGGCTGGAAAACCAGGAAAAGGAAAAAGCGAGCCGCCGAAACAGTCCAAATTAACGGACTTTCAGGTCTGTGACGCAGCAAACAGGGCTCCATATATGGCGGAGGAGGCTGGCAACGCTGCGATTTCTGCGGGGAATGGCGCAGATGCGCTGATGGCTGCCATGAGTTCAATGAGAGCGGACTTTTCCTCTAGATTTGATGGGATTATGACAGCGTTGGAAGGAATAAGAAAGGAATTGGGTGACTGTGTAGAACGAACGGCGCAGATGGAGCTCCGTCTCGCTAGTGCTGAAGATGACGTCACCCGTCTTCAATTAAAGGTGCGCACTTTGGAAAAAAAAAATAAATCTCTGGAAGATAATATTTTGGATTTGGAATCTCGGTCGAGACAGAATAATTTGAGGCTGGTGGGTCTTCCAGAGGAATCAGAAGGTCGGGACGTATGTTCCTTTCTGGAAAAGTGGATTCCGGAGGTGCTGGGCAGCGAGGAGTTGCAATCAGCAGTGGTTCTGGAAAAAGCACATCGCATTGGCCCACGGAGAGATAAGGGACCGCCGAGGACCTTAATTATGAAGTTTCTTAACAACAGAGACAGGATGAAGATCTTCAACGCTGCACGAGCTAAAAAAGGAGAGATTAAACACCAGGACCAGCAGGTGCGGTTCTACCCAGATTTGGCCACAGGAATCCAGCAACTGAGGAAGCAGTTTGATCCCGTACGTAAGGAGCTGCGCAACCTTGGGATTCGTCATGGTGTAATCTATCCTGCGAGACTGCTGACCACGTATGAGGGCAGAACCCACATCTTCAAGACCCCAGAGGAGGCGCAGGAGTTCATCAAGAAGATCAAAGAAGAAGAAGAGACTGGTGGGAGCTAAGCATGAACAAAATATAAGGTAGAATAATTAAGCATTTGCACAGGCATCTGACTGACTTGAAGTAAATAGTAAGTTTACAAAATATAGATTGTATTATATATTAAAAAAAAAACAAAAAAACAAAAACAAAAAAAAAAACTATGATGTACAAAGTTGTTAAAAATTTTGGAGTTAAGTTGGAAAACTACAGAGGAGAGTTAATGTTACGTCATTAAAAGCAGTAGAGTTAGGGTGATTGGGAGGATGAAGAAGGAGTGGCTTAGGCTGTTCCCCGTGGGTGTGGAACGGTCGATGGCTATATCGGGAGACAGAATTTTTCTTTTGATTTTGGGGGGTTTGCCACAAGTGTGGGAAGGGGAAATTTGTTTGTGTGTAGTTTGTAGGATGAATGTTCAACCACTCATGTTTTTGCTTCTCTGTATGAGCATGTTTACACTGCAAGGTAATCCCAAACTCTCTATTGATCATGGACCAAAGTGTTAATCTTAATTTAACTTCATGGAATTGCAGAGGTCTACAAAATTTAAAAAAACTTAAACAAGTTATGAATAAAATAAAGGACATGGGTTCAAGAATTGTGTTTTTACAAGAAACTCATCTGATAGAGGAGGATGTTAAAAGAATTAGGAGTAGATGGCAGGGAAGTGTATTCACCTCTTCATTTTCATCCCGAGCCAGGGGAGTTATGACTCTCATACATAAATCAGTTCCTTTTCAAGTGAAAAATGTAATTGGAGACAAATTTGGAAGATATGTAATCATTCAAGGTTCTTTGCTATTAGAAAATATAAATCTTGTGAACTTATATGGTCCCAATATAGATGATCAGAAGTTCTTTGCTAATTTATTTCTCATCTTATCATCACTTACAGGGCAACATATAATAGCAGGGGATTTTAATTGTACATTGAATCCAGGTGTGGATAGATCAACAGGACTGGATTGTACGCACATTGGATGTAGGATGACTATTAATCATTTTATGAAAGAATTGAGATTGTTAGATATATGGAGAGAAATGAAACCACAAGTTAAAGCCTATTCTTGTTATTCCAGTACCTACAAGACATTCTCACGTATTGATTATTTTTTGATTTCCACAGAATTAAGGTCCAAGATTCAAAACTGCTTTTATGATAACATCGTGATCTCTGATCATGCACCCTGTTGTCTAATATATGTAGATAAAAAATTGACAAAGGAATCAGGTAGATGGCAATTTCAGCATAAATGGCTTCAGGATGAGGAATTTGTCAAGTATATAGAAAAACAGATAGACGAGTTCTTTGACATCAATACTACACAAACATCAGCATGTGTAAAGTGGGAGGCTTTCAAAGCTTTTATTAGGGGGCATATTATTAGTTATACAGGATCAAAATCTAAGAAGACTCGAGAGGAGAGAGCTAAATTGGAACATAAAATAAAAAATCTTCAGGAAAAAGTGTATGCAGGAAGTGACCCAAGGTTGGAGAATGAATTACTGATTTTGAGAGCTGAATACGACAAAAAATCAGCGAATAGAGCTGCCTCGAGTCTTCTAAGATTGAAACAATCTTTTTATGAACAAGGTGAAAAATCAGGAAAATTATTAGCATGGCAGATTAAACAATTGGAAATTAAAACACCAATTACCAGTATTATAAGTAATGGACAGGTAGTTATAGATCCTTTAGAAATTAATAGAGCCTTTAGAGATTACTATGAAAAATTATATGATACCAAAAATGAACCTGATTTAACAAAACTAAATGGGTTTTTGAACGAACTATCTATACCGTGTATTCCAAATGAAAACAGGGAGATATTGGAGTCTAAAATTAGTCAAGAAGAAGTTGGGCTAGCCATTGATAATATGAAATCAGGAAAAAGTGCAGGACCAGATGGTCTTCCAGTTGACCTTTATAAAAAATTTAAGAATAAATTAATAAAACCTTTTTTGGAAATGGTTTTAGAAGCATTTCAAAATAATAATTTACCATCATACATAAATAATGCCTTAATTATACTGCTGCCAAAACCAGGTAAGCCCTCTAATAAATGTGAAAATATGAGACCAATAAGCCTATTAAACGCCGACCTTAAGATAATCTGTAAAATTTTAGCAAGACGAATACAAGAAATTTTACCAAATATTATTAATCGAGATCAGAATGGCTTTATAAAGGGTAGACAAGGCTTCCATAATGTAAGAAGACTATTTAATATTATCTATTTTAATAAAGAAGCACCGGATACAGCTCTCCTATCATTGGACGCCGAAAAGGCCTTTGATAGAGTTGAATGGCCCTTTCTTTTTGAAGTCCTACAAAGGTTTGGACTTGGAAATAATTTCATAAAATGGGTTCAAATAATATACAATAATGCTACAGCAGAAATCCTAACAAATAACAATATTTCAAAACCAATAAAAATCAATAGAGGATGTCGACAAGGCTGTCCACTCTCACCTTTACTGTTTACTATGGCAATTGAACCTTTAGCGATAGCGATACGTTTACATTCACAAATATATGGAATTAAAGTTGGACCAACAGAACATAAAATCTCCCTGTACGCCGATGATATAATTTTGTTTATGTCGAATCTAAAAAAATCAATTCCAACCTTGTTGAATTTAATAAAGAATTTTGGGGAAATATCAGGATATAAAATAAATAAAACTAAATCTTCAATATTAATGCTAAATGAGACCCAGAGAAATTACCCAGCCCCTGAGGTAAATCAATTCAATGTTGTAAATCAGTTTAAATATTTAGGAATCCAAATTATGCCTAAGCTAGAATCAGTCGCCAGTGTCAACTATGAAGCCTTAATGTCAGATATCAGTGAGTTAACTCAGAGATGGATGTCACTACCAATGTCGATGATCGGGAGAATCAATATACTTAAAAGTAATATTTTACCTAAAATACTTTATTTATTTCAATACATTCCCTTATCACCACCTTTAGATCTATTCTCAAGAATAAAAAAAAAGTTAGTGGAATTTATATGGAACAACAGGAGGGCTAGATTACGTCTGTCTTTATTATATTTACCATTTGATCGTGGAGGTCTGAAATGTCCAAATTTTATGTTGTATTATTGGTCGGCACAACTGAGGTCTATGACATATTATTTTTCATCAAATGATCTCCCTCACTGGACTGAAATGGAATCATACAATTTACCTTTACCTCTTCCCATATTCATATACTCAGATTCGGCAAAAAAATTACAAAAACAAGTTAAAAATCCATTTGTAAAGCATATGATCAAAATATGGTGTGAAGCTAAAAACTATTTAAAAGAACCACAGTTATTGTCACAATTTAGTCCAATATGGGGTAATCAATATTTTAAACCAGGGAGAGCGGACGCTGTATTTAAAGTATGGAATTTAAAAGGGATACAAAAGATTCAGGATTTATATTTGCCATGTGCAGACAACATAATGTCTTTTGAAGAGCTGAGGATCAAATTTAATCTCAATAGAACACATTTTTTTAAATATCTTCAACTTAGAAACTTTATTCGATCAAATCAAAATAAAGCTCTCACTCGACCTATTTATTCATCCTTGGAAAAAATGATGATGAAAGATAGTAAAAGAAAGGGTATTATTTCAGAGTTTTATAACTCATTGACACTATCTTCAAGTGAAAATTCACTGAAAAGATTAAACTACTGGAAAGAAGATCTGCAAATTGAAATTTCAGAGGAACAATGGGAATTGGCTTGTACAGAAGCTCAAACCAAATCAATAAATGCACGCCTTAAATTGATACATTTCAAATGGTTAATGCGGATGTATGTTACACCGGAGGAGTTAAATAGATATAACAAAAATATACCAGATACATGCACAAAATGCATGGAAAGTAAAGGAACCCTATTTCATTGTTTATGGGAATGTAGATTAATAAGAATGTTTTGGGAAGAGGTGAGGGTAACAATTGAAAAAATAATCTCAAAACAAATCATATTGAATCCTAAACTGGTTTTGTTGGGTCTGTACCCAGAAAAGCATAATTTCAATAAAAGTGAAAGAACATTCATAGACCTCAGTTTGCTTAATGCCAAAAAATGTATTGCACTATTATGGAAAAAGACTCATAGACCAGATGTGACTCAGTGGTTAAGACAGATGTTAACAAACCTTCCATTAGAAAGAATAACATATATACTGAAATCAAAGGAAATTGTGTTTGAGAATATATGGAGACCTTTTATTGATTATGTAAAAAATTTAAACATAACTCTTGAAGAAGAAGGTGAATGATGTGTGTGGACCTTGTAAATTCCAAACTGGTGAACATAATATGTATACTTATGTATTGGATTGTCTAGACTAAACAGAGGAGCATTGTTGAAGACTTGATTTTGTTGGTGGTTGTTGGTGTTTTTAGTGCATTTTTTTTTTTTTTGTAGTACTTTAGTGTTAGTGTTTGATTGTTTGTATCATGTTTGTTAAAAAAAAAAAAAAAGGTTCAATAAAGATATTGTGGAAAAAAAAAAATCCTTCAATGTGATTTTCTGGATTTTTTTTTTTCTTATTTTGTCTCTCATATACCTCAACTATGAGAGATATTTGTCTCTCATAGTTGAGGTATACCTATGATGAAAATTGGAGACTTCTCTCATCTTTTAAATGGGAGAACTTGCACAATTGGTGGCTGACTAAATACTTTTTACCCCACTGTATGTACTGTATAAAACTCCTTTTGCCAAAGTAAATTTGTTTGGCACCATAAGTGAAGCAGATTTCTGTTCTGCTTGCCTAGCTGCTTGACAGGACGAGGGGAAAAAATAAGTTGTCCTGTATAAACCATCCTTACAGACTTTATGGGGATGGAGGAGGGCAGGTTAACAGAGGGGAGTATTTTGGCTGATTTTGCTGACAAGATGAATAGACTTTTTAAGTTCTTTTGGAAATGTTTATTTGAATGGAAGTTTAATATTTTATTATTGAAAGACAAGCATTTTCAGGGTTTTGCAAAGATTTTTTTTATTTTGAAGAGTTTTTTTTTTTTCAATGGATTCTGACCATTTTTTGTCATCAACTTTTACATAATTAATGATGAAGACCATGATCTCTGTGTTAGTTGGTAATTTTGTAAAAATCTATGGGTTATTAAACATCTCCATGAGTGTATAGGTATTAAAATAAAATAGAAATACTAAATAAGTACAGTAAAATTTGTGGTACTGTATGTAAATTTCCTTTTTTCATTACAGTAGATATAAAAAGTCTACACACCCCTGTTCAAATGCCAGGTTTTTGTGATGTAAAAAAATAAAACCAAGATAAACCATTTCAAAACTTTTTCCACCATTAATGAGACCTATAACCTCTACAACCCAACTGAAAAACAACTTTTAAGGGGAAAAATGAAAAATTTACAATAACTTGGTTGCATGGTTATTCTTCCGGCGCCACACGAGTCGGCTGCCTTTTTGCAGCAGCGGCTCAATTCTGAGTTTCTTTCTCATTTTATTTATTTAAGTTGTGGTCATTTTTCTTGCCACAACTTTATGATCTTGCGACCCTGTATCCACCATGGACGTCAAGGACACACAGAAGGCCGCACTGGTGCCGATATTAGTCATCTTTCTGCTAATATCGAAATGTCTCCCGACCCAGTGAGTGGAGGAGCTATTGTTTACAGTAGGAGCCAGCTGTTAGCATTAGACTGCCCCACGGTGCTAATGCAAAAACTCGACATACCAAGAGAAATCAGGCAAAAACGATGTGGATGTCGAGCTGGATTGAACCAACACACGAGGAAAACAAGGTACAGACCTGTCCTTCCATCTGTTATTATGGGAAATGTTAGATTGCTGCTTAACAAGACTGACGAACTGGCAGCTATGTCCAGGTATGAGAGCGTCTTCAGAGAGATTAGCGTTATGTTGTTTACTGAGACATGGCTAACAGAACTAGCAACAAATGCTAACATTGATCTGGAGGGTTTCCAGGTAAAACGGGCAGATCGGACATCAAACAGCGGGAAGAGCAGAGGCGGGGGGCTGATAATGTATGTGAACAACAGATGGTGTAATCCTGGGCACATCATGATTAAAAACAACATTGCAGCAAGGACATTGAGTTGCTAGCTGTTAGCATGCGACCGGCTTATCTCCCAAGGGAATTTTCACATGTCACCGGCATTGTTATTTATATAAATCCCGCTGTGAGCACTGAGGCAGCATGTGACGTCATCCACTCAGTCACTAGCAGGCTCCAAACACAGCACCCAAATGCTATCCTCGTCATCTTGGGTGATTGTAACCATACTTCACTGTCCTCCATTTTGCCCACATTCACCCAGTATGTCACATGCTACACCAGAGACATTAAAACATTGGACTTGTTTTACGCAAACACTAAGGAGGCTTACACCTCATCGCCACCCCACCCCCACCTCGGGAGATCAGATCACAACTTGGTTCACCTCCTGCCTGTGTACAAACCCCGAGTACAAACACAACCTCCTGTTACCTGCACAGTGAAAGTATGGTCTGAGGAGGCGATGGATGCTCTGAAGGACGGTTTTGAATCCACTGTATGGGAGCAGCTTTGTGATCCACATGGTGAGGACATTGGCGGCCTCAGACACACTATCACAGACTACATCAACTTCTGTGTGGACAACACCGTACCCACCAAGACCATACGATGTTTCTCAAATAACAAACTCTGGGTCAACCCTGAGATAAAGTCACTACTGAAAGAGAAGGAAAGGATCTTCAGGTTGGGAAACAAGGAGGAGCTGAAGTCCGTATAGAGGGAGCTAAGGAGGAAGATCAGAGAGGGGAAGGACAGCTACAGGAAGAAGATGGAGGACAAGCTGCAACACAGTAACATCAGCAGGGTCTGGAGAAGCATCAAAACCATCTCTGGGCACCAGAATAACTCCTCCCAGGCCACGGGATGCAGGGAGTGGGTGAACAACCTGCACCTGTTTTTTAACAGGTTTGACCAACTGCCCTCTTCTCTGCCTGCCCACCAACCACTACTGCCTCCACCTTCATCTAGTCCCGCTGTCCACGGCCTCCCCCTCAATACCCCCACTCCCAGCACACAGCTCCCCTGCCCCAACCTGACCCTCACTAAGATCCAGGTGAGAGCGGAGCTGAGGAAGATCAAGGTGGTGAAGGCCTCGGGTCCAGACTGCATCAGCTCGAAGCTCCTCAAGTCCTGCGCAGACCAGCTGTGTGTGATTGTGGAGCACATCTTCAACCTGAGCGGGAAGCTGGGGAGGGTACCACAGCTGTGGAAAACATCCTTTGTGGTACCCGTACCAAAGACCCCTCACCCCAAGGACCTGAACAGCTACAGACCAGTGGCCCTCACATCACACCTGATGAAGACCCTGGAGAGGCTGCTCCTTGCCCACCTCCGCCCCCTAGTGGAACCAGCGATGGATCCACTCCAGTTTGCCTACCAGCATAGCATTGGGGTGGAGGATGCAGTGATCTTACTCCTGCACCATTCCCTGTCCCACCTGGGGAAGCCTGGGAGCACTGTGAGGATCATGTTCTCTGATTTCTCCAGTGCTTTCAACACCATCCAACCGGTGATCCTGAAGGACAAGCTACTGTGCGCAGGGGTGGACCAGCACTTGTCATCGTGGATCCTGGACTACCTCACAAACCAACCACAGTTTGTGAGAACCCAGGACTGTGTGTCTGACACCAGCATCTGCAATACGTGGGGCCCACAGGGAACAGCTCTGGCTCCCTTCCTGTTCACCCTTTAAACTGCAAACTTTTCACACAACACACCACACTGCCACCTACAGAAGTTCTCTGACGACTCTGCGATTGTTGGCCTCATGTCTGATGGAGATGACGCGGAGTACAGAGGACTTATCCAGGACTTCGTGGACTGGTGCCAACAGAACTGCCTCCGGATCAATGCGAGGAAAACTAAGGAACTGATGGTGGACTGCCGCAGGCGAGGACAACCACCCACAGCACCAGTAAACGTACAGGGAGCAGACATTGAGATGGTGACATCCTACAAGTACCTGGGTGTTCAACTGAACAATAAACTGGACTGGTCAGTCACACAACACCAACGCACTCTACAAGAAGGGGCAGTGCAGGCTGTTCCTCCTGAGGAGGCTGAGGTCTTTTGGAGTGCAAGGGGCACTCCTGAAGACCTTCTATGATTTGGTGGTGGTATCAGCCATCACATTTGGAGTGGTCTGCTGAGGCAGCGGCATCACGGCAGCCGACAGGAAGAGACTGAACAGACTGATCAGAAAAGCTAGCTCTGTTCTGGGGGCGCGCCTCGACCCAGTGGAGGAGGTAGGAGAGAGGAGGATGCTGGCTAAGCTGTCATCTGGGGCGGCTGTGGCGCAGGTGTAGTGTGACCGACTACTGATCGGAGGGTCATGGGTTCAATCCCCGCTCTGTCTGCAGTCCGCATGTCGAAGTGTCCTTACACAAGACACTGAACCCCCAGTTGCTCCTGGTGGCCAGGTTAGCACCTGTGTGCATGGCAGCTCTGACGCCACCAGTGTGTGAATGTGTGCGTGAATGGGTGGACAGCAGGATCTGTAAAGCACTTTGGTCATCCTAGATGAGAAGAAAAGCGCTATATAAGTGAACGCCATTTATCTCTGCTGGAGTCCGAGTCCCACCCCATGCAGGATGCACTGAGGAGCTCATTTAGCAGTAGGCTGTACCATCCTAGGTGCGCGATGGAGAGGTTTCACAGGTCCTCCCTACCTATGGCTGTCAGACTTTATAACCTAGCCATGGCTGCTCATAGAGGTCGTAGTGAATGTACAAAACGTAACAACTTTGCACAATAAATGGTCCCCTCCATTATACAACTAGGAAAATATCAGTCATTACTGAGGGTAGCAACACGGCTGATTCAAATATGAAATATACTGTCTGGGTACATACAGTATTCATATTCTGCGGGGTAACTTAACAGATCATAATACTGTCTACTATTATGATCATAATACTGTCTACGGGCAGCACAGTGGCACAGTGGTTAGCACTGTGGCAGCACAGCAACTCACTCTTGGCCAGGGGATCCTGGGTTCGATCTCAGCCTCCGACCAACAGTAATCTGTGTGGAGTTTGCATGTTCTCCCCGTGTCTGCGTGGGTTTACTCCGGGATTTCTCCGGTTTCCTCCCACATGCCAAAAACATGCAAGTTAGGTTAATTGGCATCAAACTGGGGATTCTAAATTGTCCTTAGGTATGAATGTGAGAGTGAATGGTTGTCTGTCTCTCTGTGTTGGCCCTGCGATGGACTGGCGATCTGTCCAGGGTGTACCCTGCCTCTCGCCCAAAGATGCTGGGATAGGCTCCAGCCCCCCCCCCCCCCCCCGCGACCCGAAAAGGATTAAGCGGAAGAAGATGAATGAATGAATGAATACTGTCTACACCACCTAGCTGCAATGCTCCCACACTGTGTATATATCTGTGTACATATGTACATTCATTTGTTCTTATTATCTTATCTTATTAATTATTGCTCTGAGTGCTGCTATCCCTGTGCTGCTGCAATCCTGGAATTTCCCCACTGTGGGACTAATAAAGGCTTATCCTATCTTATCTTATCTTAAATATGCACACCCTGTTACAAGTGGGAATGTGGCTGTGCTCAGAGTTAACCAATCACATTCAAACTCATGTTTGATTGATGCCACCATTTAAAGTGCCTCTGATTAACCCCAAATAAAGTTCAGCTATTCTAGTAGACTTTTCCTGACATTTTTGTAATTACATCTTACATCACAAGCCATGGTCCACAGAGAGCTTTCAAAGCATCAGAGGGATCTCATTGTTCAAAGGTATCAGTCAAGAGAAGGGTACAAAACAATTTCCAAGACATTAACTATACCATGGAACACAGTGAAGACAGTCATCATCAAGTGGAGAAAATATGGCACAACAGTGACATTCCCAAGAACTGAACGTCCCTACAAAATTGATAAAAAGACAAGAAGAAAACTGGTCAGGGAGGCTGCCAAGAGGCCAACAGCAACATTGAAGGAGTTACAGGAATTTCTCGCAAGTACTGGCTGTTTAGTACATGTGACAACGATCTCCTGTCTAGGGTGGCAAGACAGAAGATTTATCTTACCAAGAAAAACATCCAAGCCTGGCTACATTTTGCAAAAACACATTTGAAATCTCCCAAATGCATGTGGGAAAATGTGTTATGGCCAGATGAAACCAAGGTTGAACTTTTTGGCCATAATTCCAAAAGGTATATTTGGCACAAACACAACACTGCTCATCACCAAAAGAACACCATACCTACAGTGAAGCATGGTGGTGGCAGCATCATGCTTTGGAGCTGTTTTTCTTCAGCTGGAACTGGGGCCTTAGTCAAGGTGAAGGAAATTATGAACAGTTCCAAATACCAGTCAGTGATAGCACAAAACCTTCAGGCTTCTGCTAGAAAGCTGAAGATGAAGAGAAACTTCATCTTTCAGCACAACAGTGACCCAAAGCACACATCCAAATCAACAAAAGAATGGCTTCATCAGAACATTAATAAAGGGTACCTGTAGTGAATTTTAATCAAAAGCTATTTCAAAGGATCAAATATGATACTAGTGGTTCCGTCCAGTAATTTTGGTCACGATTCCTTCTCAAATACGCACAAGTTTCAAGTACTGCTCTCTCAGTCAGTCATGGTCAGCGACATCTTGTCTCCTCCATGGCCAGTTTCAGCACAGTAGTGACGCACAGTCGTTGCTTTGAAAGACTGAGTGGGCTGCAGTATAGCAGTCAACAAAGTTTCAACATCAGAATTTTATGTGACTTTTTACAACCATGTACAAGCAAATCTACCCACATATAATTTAATGAAATAAAATTCTAGTATATCAAGATTTATTCAACGTGTTCTCAAGTTACTTGACTGGGAACTTGCCTGTTCGTCAGGTCCCCTTCAGCTGCCGGTCCCCAGAGGTAACTGCGGATCATGCTATCAATGAAGGCCATTTTCAAGGACGGTTTGTGTGGCATACAGTATATCCATGCAGATTTTGCGCTGTTTTCAACTCAGATCTCGACCCACTGAGCATCTGCTGAACATGTTTACTCATTCGCGGTAAACACATTACTCATCTGCGGTAAAGCCGGAAAACAATGAGTGTACGTCACTTTCGGCCAGTGATGGCTGCTCCCCATTAGTTTTGACCAAGCAGTTTCATGGGATAAAAATATTCAGTATACTGACTCGAGTAGCTGTGTGGCCTAGGGTCACAGAAATGGAGATAGATGCCACCCCTATATACCACATGGTGTCCCACATGCTGTGGAAGAGGGGGGACTCGAGGGGGTTTTGCTGAATAAACACATTTTTAGTTTATAAGTAATACCTAAAGCAGGGTTAATGTTGTTATAATGACCAGTACAGGTTTCCTTTAAGGTTTTGGAATGGCCCAGTCAGTGTCCAGACCTGAATCCGATGGAACATCTGTGGGGTGATCTGAAGAGGGCTGTGCACAGGAGATGCCCTCGCAATCTGACAAATTTGGAGCGTTTTTGCAAAGAAGAGTGGGCAAATATTGCCACATCAAGATATGCCACGCTGATAGACTCCTACCCAAAAAGACTGAGTGCTGTAATAAAAGCCAAAGGTGCTGCAACAAAGTATTAGTTTAAGGGTGTGCATATTTATGAAACCAGGTTATTGTTAAGTTTTTTATTTTTCCCCTTAAAAGATTTCACTTTGTTTCTCAATTTGGTTGTACAGGTTATAGGTCACATTAATGGTGGAAAAAGTTTTGAAATGATTTGTCTTGGTCTCATTTTTTTACATCACAAAAACCTGGCATTTGAACAGGAGTGTGTAGACTTTTTATATCCACTGTATTTAGGAGTACTCCTTTTTATGGTTGACCACCTGCCCCCCAAAATGTCTGTGCACATCAGTGTATATTGATCTCAATTGGAAACTGGGTTTGTTAAAGATGCTCTAGCCAAAAATTGGAAGTATACAAAAGAATCAGGCTAATGGAATAGAAAATTGAATATAAATGTATAAATAAGTGTGTAAATAAAAAATACTGTAGGTCTATTTTCAAAAAAGTACATTATAGACAAAGAGGTTTGGAAATACTGATGACAGTAAATATATTCTCAAAGACACATAAACAAATCATATACTAGCATCAAACTGTCCATAACAGTGGGGCTTACTAACCAAGGCTTTTTGAAAGAATAAATTAGTTAATCCCTTCCACAGCATGTGGGACACCATGTGGTGTATGGGGTGGCGCCTATCTCCCTTTCACTGACCCTAGGCCACACATCCATCCATCCATCCATCTTCTACCGCTTTTCCGGAGGTCCGGGTCGCGGAGGCAGCAGTTCAAGCAGAGAAGCCCAGACTTCCCTCTCCCCAGCCACCTGCTCCAGCTCTTCAGAGGGGATACCAAGGCGTTCCCAGACTAGCTGGGAGACATAGTCTCTCCACCGAGTCCTGGGTCTGCCCCGGGGTCTCCTCCCAGTGGGACATGCCTGAAACACCTCAAGTGGGAGGCGTCCAGGAGGCATCCTAATCAGGAGGCACACAGCTACTGTAAACAGTGAAAGCTACAGTAGGAAGTCAGTCCTCTGGTAGCGCTGTGTGTTAACTTTCCTTTCCCCATTCTATTATGCTGAGCACCAAGGTAGTACAATTTTTATATAGTCTTTGGTATGACCCAGCTGGGCTTTGAACCCACGACCTCCCGGTTGGGTGGCGGATGCTCTCTTTTGAAAGAATAATTGTGTTTATTTAGGTTCTTTTATTTCATCTTTATTCTTCTTCTATATGATCTTTGTATTTGTCATACAAGAATGTGATGTGATGTGCTTAATCACGCTTAGGCCTTCGGGGCACCAAGAATAATGTGATTAGAATATTTTAGACACGTGAAGGCCTTGTGTTCAAGCCATGCAGTATGTAGATAAACATGTCATGTGATACTTATCTCGTGCTCAAAAGACCTTGTGTGCAGCTTAAAAAGGAGAGTCAGATCTGTGATTATTGCACATACTATGCTCATCGCTGAGGTGGTGAGTGGTGACTGTGTCTCTCTTTTGGCCAAAAGTTTAACCATTTTGCTCACATCTTGGTTCTCCTCTCTTGTTTTTCAACTTGCTACCACACTCAGCATTTTTCTTACACTTTTGATGAAAGTGGGCCCCATCTTAAACCTTAGAATGTAAAATTAACATTTGGTTTGTGTTTGTTGAGGGGCCCACACACACTGCTGTACCCAGGGCCCAAAATTTGGTGCTCCACCCCTGGATGGAACAAACAACATCAGTGAACATATCAGTTGGAGTACTTGTTGGGGGAAAAACACAGGTGAGCAAACTTAGAAAACATGAGTGCATGTTCCTTTACCACAAGTCGGGCGCTCTCATCTGCGGTGGGTGTCAGTGGTCCAGAGGAGGGTGGTGGGGTCACAGCAGCAGTGGAAGCCGTCTGTGTCCATCCATTGCTCAGGCACAAGAAAATAATCAGCATCTTCATCTTAGTCACATGTTTTACTGCGGAATAGTCACTTAGAAATCCTGTTCCCTTGGAGTCTGAGTCATCCTTCCATTTCTAGAGAGAAATAAATCAACTTATTTACAAGTTAATGCAGTAAATTCCCAACAGATTTAGCAATATAGTCTGATATCAGGTTGTGGCTTATTCCATAACTGAGTGCATTCTTACAGGCTTCATATTAAAAACAACCAACTTGTTAGAAGTAAAAAAAAGTCTCCTTAATTTATTATTTCCTTGCTTGTGATATCTTCTTTGGCTTTTCACAATTTGTGTTTTCAGTTTGTCTGTCAGAAAAAGCTCTTAGTGACATGTTTGAATGAGAACATTTGTCACTGTAGTTACTGTAGGACAAGAGCAATATTGCTTTCTCCTCTGCCTGTTTTTTTTTTATGTTAGTAAGCTCATTTCACCTAATGCCTTGCAACTGTTATCTGTCTGTCTGTCCGTTCACAATTTGCAAGACTCACCACTCCTCCTAAGCAACTGCCCAAATGCTCACCAAACTCTCACACAGTGATCCTCAGGTAGGTTTGCATCCAGGTTTTGCTAAAGGTCAACATCGAAAATCATCAGATATTAATGTGTTGTGGGCGACACACATTGTGGGCTCACGTTTCCACAGAGACAGGACTGCATGTGTATTGAGGGTGTCACGTCTGCAAGGACAAAGGACTCGAATCTGCAGAAGATAACAAGGAGGTGTGAGATTTGTCTCTTTGTCCCACAGAAGATGCCCCGGAGAGATTTCCGGTTCATCAGGAAATGAGAGACAATGGTGAAGATTCAAAGGGATGCTTTGTGACTGTATGTTTACTGAAAACACCATGTGACTTGAATTCTGATGCTGGAAACATATAAAAGGGTGATGAGATATGATTCTTTCTCTTTCCTGCTTTGAGAATGCTAGAAGCTGTGTTCTGTCAATAAAGCTGGTTTACGACTAAACTCAGCCTCATCATTTGAGCACATCTTCTACACTGGTGACCTACGACGAGAAATGAGCAGACAGAATTCTCCCGAGCGGGGCTCGGCGGAAGCCAGCCTGATGGCCGCCTCCACGATCCAGCTGCCCGATTTCTGGCAGCACAGCCCGCGCTCATGGTTTAGCGCAGTCGAGGCGCAGTTCAACCTCCGGAGAATCTCCAACGACGACACAAGATTCTACCACGTGGTAGCGAAGCTGGACAGCAACACGGTCCAGAGAGTGGAGGATCTGGTTAATCATCCACCAGACAGCGACAAGTACAGCGCATTGAAGGACGCGCTGATCAGCCATTTCACCCCTTCAGTCCAACAACGAGCAGAGGGACTCCTGACGTTGACGGAGTCAGAAAACAATAGACCTGTGGACCTGATGGTGAAGATGCTGAAGCTCAAAGACTCTGAGGATGGCGAATTCATTTTCGCCCACCTTTTCCTTCGGACCCTGCCGCCAGCAGTGAGAGTGGCCCTGGCAGAGTCACCCCGATTGGCCAGGCGAGACTACCATGGGTTGAGCAAAGAGGCGCAGCGGTTGGTCGACGCCCACAAGCGGAACGCGGTTTCGGCCGCGGCGGCTAGCCCGGGAACGGCGTCCGGAGACAGCGCAGGTCCAGCGGCCGCGGCGCCAGACGCACCAACGACGGCAGCGACGGGAGCCAGACGACGCGGAGCGGAGGACGGCCCGTGCTTCTACCACCGCCGTTTTGCAGAGAGAGCGCACAGGTGCGTCCCACCGTGCAACTTTAAGCGCCAGGGAAACGCCAAGACCGAGGGCCGGTAGCAGCTGCGACCCTCGGCAACGAGAACAGTCTGCTTTACCTGACGGATGCACGCTCGGGGAAACAGTTCCTCGTGGACACGGGCTCTCAGCTGAGCTTCGTCACACCCACCTACGCGGAACGGCTGATGCCTTCTAAAGCTCCCTGGGTGTCAGTGTCAGCAGCGAACGGCTCCACGATTAAAACGTTCGGTGAGAGGACCATGCTTCTGTCCTTACAGGGCCGTTCATTTGAGTGGACATTTATTGTAGCAGCAGTCAGTTTCAACATGTTAGGGGCTGATTTTTTGTGCTCACATGGTTTATTGGTTGACCTTGCTAATAGACGTCTGATTAATGCACTGTCCTTTCATTCTATTCCCTGCACAGCTCGGGTGGCCCCGCCGACTGCACATGCCAGCGTCTCAGCTGAGGGTGGTAAGTTTCACACATTGCTTGCTCAGTTCCCAGCACTCACAGTCCCCACGTTTTCGGCAACGGTGGCTAAACATGGGGTGGAGCATTTCATAACAACCACCGGCCCTCCCGTTTTTGCAAAAGCTCGGCGCTTGGACCCAGCTAAACTGGCCATCGCGCGCGAGGAGTTCACTAATCTGGAAAAACTGGGCATTGTTAGACGCTCCAAGAGCTCTTGGGCTTCGCCGTTACACATGGTCCCAAAGGCTGACGGCTCGTGGTGACCTTGCGGCGACTTCCGCAGGTTGAACAACGTTTCAGCTCATGACCGCTACCCGATTCTGCACATTCAGAATTTTTCTGTTCATTTGGCGGGGGCGCGCATTTTTTCTAAAATAGACTTGGTGCGCGGTTACCACCAGGTTCCAGTGCGCGCGCAAGATGTACCCAAAACAGCGGTCATAACTCCTTTCGGCCTTTTTGAGTTTTTGCGCATGCCTTTTGGCCTCAAGGGGGCCGCGCAGACTTTCCAACGCATGATGGATACAGTTTTACGCGACCTTCCTTTCGTGTTCGTTTATTTGGACGATATTTTGGTAGCCAGCGCGTCCGAGGGCGAGCACGAAAAACACCTCACAGCAGTTTTTCGGAGGCTGGCAGAGCACGGGTTAATAGTTAACCCAGCGAAGTGCCAGTTTGGGGTGGCGCAGATTGATTTTTTGGGACATCGCGTTTCGGCAGAAGGAGCGGTTCCTCTTCCAAATAAAGTGCATGCCAAAACGGATTTTCCGCAACCTCAAACGGTCAAGGCGCTTCAGGAGTTTCTAGGGATGGTTAATTTTTACAACCAGTTCCTCCCAAGCGCAGCACGGCTCATGCAGCCATTGTACACCGCGTTAAAAAAACAAAAGCCCGCAAATAAAGTTGAATGGTCTCCGGAGCGGGAGCGCGCTTTTGCCCAAGTCAAATCAGCCCTGGCAAACGCAGTTTTGTTAGCGCACCCAGTTCCAACGGCCCGCATGGCGCTCACCAGTGACGCTTCCGATGTAGCGGTGGGGGCGGTAGTTGAACAGTTTGTGGCAGGTACCTGGCAACCCCTCGCGTTTTTCAGCAGGACTTTGCGCGATAGTGAGCGTAAATACAGTGCGTTTGACAGGGAGCTTTTGGCCCTACACTTGGCCATCCGTCATTTTCAGTTCTGGTTAGAGGGGCGACGTTTCACCGCGTTTGTGGATCATAAACCGCTAACGTTTGCGATGGCCAAAATTTCAGAACCCTGGTCAGGCCGGCAACAAAGGCAACTAGCCGCAATATCGGAGTTCACTACTGATATTCAGCATGTCGCAGGTAAACACAATGTTGTGGCAGACTGCCTCTCGCGCGCGGCAGCACCGCCAAGCCCGATAGGGGCAGACTCTGTAGCCGTGGCCACGGGCCCGGGCAGCGACGCGGGAGCGCGCGCAGCCCCGGTCTGTGTTGGGTTAGATTATGCAGCCATGGCTGCGGAGCAGGTTAACGACGCGGACGTGCGCGCGCTCCAGTCTGGACCAACAGGGTTAAGGCTGGAGCACAGGGAGCAACAGAGTGGTATGCCCCCACTAATCTGCGATGTCTCCACGGGACGGCCCCGCCCCGTGGTGCCAGCCGCGTGGCGTCGCCGCGTTTTTGACTTGGTCCATTCTCTCGCGCACCCGGGGGTGCGCGCATCGATTAAGTTGGTGGGGGAGAAATTTGTTTGGCCCGGGTTGCGCAAACAGGTCAAGGAATGGGCGGCAGCCTGCGTAGCGTGTCAGCGAGCCAAAATACACAGACACACTAAGGCCCCGTTGGAACCTTTTCACATCCCCGCTAAGCGTTTTGATCACGTGCATGTTGACTTGGTGGGCCCGCTCCCATTATCACACGGGCACACACATCTTTTGACGATGGTGGATCGCACCACGCGCTGGCCAGAGGCGATTCCTCTGACATCAACCACAGCGGAAGAAGTTGCGCGAGCATTTTTAGCAGCGTGGGTTGCGCGTTTCGGTGTACCGTCGGACATAACGTCCGACAGAGGTCCCCAATTTATTTCCGAACTATGGTCATCGATGGCCTGCAGCTTGGGAGTGAAGATTCATCGCACCACCGCGTATAACCCCCAGGCTAATGGTTTATGCGAACGCTTTCACAGGTCATTAAAAGCAGCCCTCAGAGCGTCGCTGACGGATACAAATTGGGTGGACAAACTTCCATGGGTTTTATTGGGGTTGCATTCTGCACCTAAGGAAGATTTGCATGCTTCCCCGGCTGAATTAGTTTTTGCACAACCTCTCCGTTTGCCGGGGGAATTTCTCCCCGATAATCCCGCACCAAATGGCCCCCCTGCTCAGCCGTGGCAGAGCGACTCGGGAGCAAACACGCTCCCTGGCCCAGTCCATCACAGTTTACCACACAATTTTGTGCCAAAGGCTTTAAAAAATGCAGAGTTTGTTTTTGTTAAACATGATGCTCAGCGTCCAAGTTTGCGGCCGTTTTATGACGGACCGTTCCGAGTGCTGGAGACCGGGCAGAAGCATTTTCTGCTAGATTTAGGGGGCAGAAGGGAGTTGATTTGCATAAACAGGCTCAAACCCGCCTTTGTTTTGGCTGATGAGGAAGTGCAGCTCGCGAGGCCCCCCTGCCGTGGCAGGCCGCCGAGAGGACATTCTCCAAAATCTTCACAGAAAGGTGCTAACAGCTTTAATCCACAGGTGCAGAGAGATGTTGCAGGTGCAGCCAAGCCAGGTTGCAGCAGATTCGGCAGAAAGTTAAAACCTAGGCAGTTGGTGGATTGATTAGCGATGTATGGAGTGTTTTGTGTTTTTCTTTTTTTTTTTTATGCCATGCAGGTTTTGCCTTACTAGACGTTTGGGGGGGGTAGTGTGGGCGACACACATCGTGGGCTCACGTTTCCACAGAGACAGGACTGCATGTGTATTGAGGGTGTCACGTCTGCAAGGACAAAGGACTCGAATCTGCAGAAGATAACAAGGAGGTGTGAGATTTGTCTCTTTGTCCCACAGAAGATGCCCCGGAGAGATTTCCGGTTCATCAGGAAATGAGAGACAATGGTGAAGATTCAAAGGGATGCTTTGTGACTGTATGTTTACTGAAAACACCATGTGACTTGAATTCTGATGCTGGAAACATATAAAAGGGTGATGAGATATGATTCTTTCTCTTTCCTGCTTTGAGAATGCTAGAAGCTGTGTTCTGTCAATAAAGCTGGTTTACGACTAAACTCAGCCTCATCATTTGAGCACATCTTCTAGAGAAACATAAAAGCAGGGGGACTGGCGTGTTGACTTTAGGTGTGGGCACAACCTTAAAAGCCGTCGGGAACCGCAAAACCGCTGAATTCCCCATGTGCGCCGTGGCTGAGACCATTGACAAATCCTTCGTGCATGCTGCGTGCGTGCTTCAGGTGTGAGGGCAGCTCTGAAGGCTCTGTGTGCAGCGGCGAAGGAGGATGGGGGTCTGTAGAGCCATATGCATCCCGTGCGTGGTGCGCCGTCCGCGTAACTCTCCGTGCGTTGTTGGGCCAGCTGGAGAGGAGACAGGGTCAGGGAGCTTAATCATCCCTGTTAAATGTGTTGGAGCGGTGAAGGGAAGTAGACGCTCTTGTCCCTCGCTCGGTCATGGTGCGTTCAGGTCCACGTGTGCTCCGTCGGCCATGGGAGTCGCTGTCGCGGAGAAAGGACGAGGTACATGCGCTCTCGAGTGGAGGAGCTGTGAGCGTGGCCGGTCCAGCGTGGATGTGCCGATCTCGGCGTGCAGATGTCACCATGAAACGCTGCTCAGCTTTCCCGGCCGTGGGTGTTCTCCGGGGAGTTTCGCCTGGAAACTCCGCGTTGAGGTCTCCCTGAAGCAGAAGGGAGGGCAGATCAGTCAGGGTGCTGCGTTCGCTTGTCGTCGGAGAATCACCGCCGGGTGTTGCGTTCGCTGGCAGCGTGTTCGTTTCAGCGTCGGGTCACCAGTGCGGCGGCATGAAATAAAGTAGGCGTTGTTGGAGGTTTTAAGTAGAGTTTATTATCATACCACCGTCACGGGATCCCCTCTCCAGCCCAAGTGTGTGCAGGCTGGAGCGGGATCCTCTGGCTCTCAGAGAAGAAGACACAGAGTGCGTGTCTGCAGCAGCAGTTGAAGTGAGAGTGAGAGAGGGTGTGTTACAGAACCTGTGCAATATTTATACCCAACTCAAGCAATACATCAAAGCAGATTCACAGCAGTTGGTCTGATCAAAGGGACTGCAGAACAGGCATGAGATATTTGCATTTGTGAGACATACATTACAATAGGCAGATTTGCTAGACTCTGCTCCAGCTGCAGAACAAAGAGGTTAACAGGCACATCTACATATTGATCTGAGTCTCTAGGTCACAGTAAGGACAGGACGCATGAACACAATGCATGAAAGGTAACATTATCACAGTAGTGTAGCGGAAAAAACCAGGAGTAGCGAGCTGTCTGTCCTTAGTCTGTTTGTGGGGGTTTTTCCATAACTGAGTGCATTCTTACAGGCTTCATATTAAAAACAACCAACTTGTTAGAAGTAAAAAAAAGTCTCCTTAATTTATTATTTCCTTGCTTGTGATATCTTCTTTGGCTTTTCACAATTTGTGTTTTCAGTTTGTCTGTCAGAAAACGCTCTTAGTGACATGTTTGAATGAGAACATTTGTCACTGTAGTTACTGTAGGACAAGAGCAATATTGCTTTCCCCTCTGCCTGTTTTTTTTTATGTTAGTAAGCTCATTTCACCTAATGCCTTGCAACTGTCATCTGTCTGTCTGTCCGTTCACAATTTGCAAGACTCACCACTCCTCCTAAGCAACTGCCCAAATGCTCACCAAACTCTCACACAGTGATCCTCAGGTAGGTTTGCATCCAGGTTTTGCTAAAGGTCAACATCGAAAATCATCAGATATTAATGTGTGCCATTTGAGTAAAACTACATTATATAGTACATGTTCAATGAAGGCAATAAATACTGAATATGTCAGCCTTTTTCCATACATACAGTATATTTCCAATGAGTCTACTCACATGAACTTTTCACCAGACCTTGGTATTAACAAAAGAAATACACAAATATAAAAAGATTAGAACATTTAAGTTCATAAATAAATTTATGTGTAATAAAGTGGAATGAAACAGGGGGGAAAAAGTATTGAACATAGAAAAAGCAGGCATGGAAAGGCAAGGAATCAGTTGAAACCCATGCATACATTAGAAACCAGTTCTATATGTGTTCTAACCAGTTCTGCAGTTCTAACCAGTCCTGTATGTGGAATTTAATATCAGAATCAGAATCAGAATCAGAATCAGCTTTATTGCCAAGTATATTTACAAGTAAACACACAAGGAATTTGACTTGACATTAGACGCGCACGTTAGGCGCATCCAATGACGCGTCGCCATACAAGGCGCCTGTCAACAGTGGAGGTAAAGAGGGGAGAGGAGGGGGAGGAAAACACAATAGGAGAGAGAAAAAACATAGTAATCAGAATAAACGCTCATATGTGAGCCAAATTTTGACTACACAGAAAAAAACCCTCATGCATTAGCATACAATAGAATTCACAAGACACAAGAGAGCAGTGTACAGTATCTTTAATCAGTTCATGAATCAATGTGTGTGCGGTGTTGAGCAGTGTTGATGATAATAAGAGAGACCCAAGGACCCTTGGCAGAAGATGTTTTGTCTGTCTGGCGCCCAGTCTTATCTGGCGCTGCAGCTGGCTGTCCAAGGCCTTGTGCTCATGATTTTGAAAAAAACACAGTCTGCAGACAGCCAGGAGGAATTTTCATGGGGAATAATAATGCCAAATAGGACTGATCACAGAGAAGACTTGTATTTCTTCTGTAGATTCAGTACATTAATCCTTCAATGCGCAGCTTTGAATTCGTCGTGGAAAGACCTGAGCGAACCCATGATGTAATCCACCTTACGAGACAGTTCTCCAGTAGTCGCTATCATGGTCTTCTCCAGTTTCTCAATTTGTTGGATGCACCTCGCCTGGCCAGCATTTTGATAGGTTGAATCCATCTTCAGCAATTTGCGGTAAACCAAGACAATTCCCGTCCCAATCAGAATTATCCCAATCACCAAGATTACGAAGATAAACAGATCTTCAATATCTTCGATAGAAAGATTAGAGAGACACAGCATTTTCCATTTACCCGTGTCACATAGATAGCCCACTGGAGCCGTTCCAGCGGGGCAGACAGCTTCCCCCGGAGCACTTTTCCTTGTTGAAAAAATAGTGTCAATTGTGTTCAAAGCCCAGCTTATTAACTCCATAATTTCTTTTCGGCGGTCGCAGTTAACGCAGGCAAACAACAGCAAGCTGGGATCTAGTAACAGGAGGGGAGGAAAAAATCAGCAGGAGAGAAGAAAAAAGCGTCTGCTCTCTTGGGAGGGCGGAAGTGATCATTCAGGTAGGTACTTCATGAGTGGCTATAAAAAGGTTTTTGTTACCAAGGTGTCATACAAGAAACATCTCATGATGAGTAAAAGCCAAGAGCTCTCCCAAGCCCTTCACAGCCTGATTGTTGCAAAAACACATTGATGGATTTGGTTACAGATGTATTTCTAAACCTCTGAATCTTCCACTAAGCACCACTGGGGCCATTATCCACAAGTGAAAGGGACATCACTTCACCATCAGCTGGCCACACACCCACAGGAGCTCCTCACAAGCTATCTGGTCAGGGAGTCAGAAGAATAGTCAGAAGAGTAACCCAACAGCCAAGGACAACTCGGGAAAAGCTCCAGAAAGACTTGGGGGCAGCAGGTACAACTGTGACAGAGGAAATAGGCAATGCACTCCACCATCATAGGCTACATTCAAGCTCACCTCACAAGAGTCTATTGTTAAAGAAAAAGCCTGTTGAAGCTCATTTAAAGTTTGCTAGGCAGCATTTGGACAAGCCTATTAAATACTGGGAGAATGTAGTGAGGTCAGATTAGATGAAAATAGAACTTTTTGGCTGTCATACTAAACACCACATGGAGGAGGAATGGCACCATACATTACCCTAAAACACTACTCCAGCAGTGAAGTTTCAAGGTGGAAGTATCATGGTGGAGGGCTATTACTCATCTCATGGCACTAAAAGACTTCATAGATAAAGGAACAATGAATGGAGCCATCAAAGTACATTTGAAAATAATCTGCTGCCATCCATGCCATGAAGATGAGATGGGGGTGGACCTTTCAGCAGGGCAAAGGAAGCTTTCAATTGGTTAACAGCAAAGAAAATCAACTTGTTAGATATGGACCACTCAATCACCTGAATTAATCCCAATTCATAATTTATGGAAATAACTAAAGAGTAGGAAATACATTTCAATTTCTGTGTTCAATGCTTTTGTCCTTTTTTATTCCACTTGAGTACACACAGTTTTATTCATGAACCTAAATATCTTGATTTCTTTACATGTGTCAATTTCTTGAGTTAATATCAAAATCTGGTGATAATTTCCCATAAGTAGCCTCATTAGAAATATATTTACCGAAAAAATGTTAATGCATTCAATACTTATTTCCCCCAATGTATATACAGTGAGAAGGTTGGAGGCTCTGGGGTGTGAAGTATCTGGTTAATTCTTATTAATCCACCTTTTTCACTTTTAGTCAATACGGCTTCACTAACATTAGGAAGGAAATGCTGGAACATTTCTGGTTTTCATTCCTCTGATAACTCCTGGACAGACAACTGAACACGCCCTCAGTTTATCACCGCAGAATCTACGACAACCAATGTCACGATGGATACAAGTTGACGGGAAGCATCCATACTGTATTCCCACTGGGGAGCCAATCTACCAGACTCAATCAGAAGATGGAGAATTTCCATAAAACACAGAGGGGAGGGTTCTGCCTACTGCCGTACAGAACTCTGAGCAGATGAAAGCATGCATGCCCCTGTCAGTCAGAAAACACCTCACTTAATTAAGTTAAAGGGTATACCACTTCAGTCAGAGTGTGGGTGGGGTGGGGGGGCAAAGGAGGAAGGGTGGCTAGGAGGGGAGGGATGAATGAGGACAAGCACAGTGTTAAAGTAATGGGATTAAATCAGAGAGGACAGAACAGGGCAAAAGGCAAGCAGAACCATTGCCATCCAACATTCTCACTTAAAAAAATAAGCAGTTGTATGATATTGTGTGCACTGAGCTGGATGTTTCAGGCTCACAAACAGAGCTGGAGTATTTAAAAAAAAAACAATGATGGAGAGTGGGGGTGTTCAAAACATCACATCCTTCATGGTGCAGTAAAACAGCAAAATCAGAACCCTGTAGTTTTTCGATCATCTAAAATACATGTGCCAGTTTCAAAGCTCAGGGCCTATTGGTCTTTTAGTGTATTTTATTTGCCTGCCAGTAAACTCTGATAAATGCTGAAATGTCCCATATTTGTTTGCAGTATAGCTGTGCAATCTGTGATGGTACAGAACATGAACCATTCTCTTACTGCTATGCATGTTTTAATCAAGTACAAACAGTGGCTAAAAGCTTTTTTCTTTAATAAAAATAAGGAAATAAGTATTGATTCAGGAAGATTTTGAAATGAGGTATAAGGTTTATGGAAATATGGATGTGGATTTTAGCTCTAGGCAGTTTTACCCATCCATCCATCCATCTTCTTCCGCTTAATCCTTTTCAGGTCGCGGGGGTGCTGGAGCCTATCCCAGCATCTTTGGGCGAGAGGCAGGGTACACCCTGGACAGATCGCCAGTCCACCGCAGGGCCAACACAGAGAGACAGACAACCATTCACTCTCACAGTCATACCTAAGGACAATTTAAAATCCCCAGTTTGATGCCAATTAATTCAATTCAATTCAATTCAATTCAATTCAATTCAACTTTATTTATATAGCGCCATTTCACAACAACAGTCATCTCATAGCACTATCAACTGTAGGGAGGACCCCCACAGTTGCAGAAAGACCCCAG
Source organism: Pholidichthys leucotaenia (assembly GCA_020510985.1). Classification (NCBI taxonomy): domain Eukaryota; kingdom Metazoa; phylum Chordata; class Actinopteri; order Cichliformes; family Pholidichthyidae; genus Pholidichthys; species Pholidichthys leucotaenia. The sequence goes on along the minus strand of CM035840.1, from coordinate 323,657,868 downwards.
CAATCAAGCGATCCCCTGTGAGCAAGCACTTGGCGACGGTGGAGAGGAAAAACTCCCTTAACTTAATTAACCTAACTTGCATGTTTTTGGCATGTGGGAGGAAACCGGAGAAATCCTGGAGTAAACCCACGCAGGCACAGGGAGAACATGCAAACTCCACACAGATCACTGTTGGTTGGGGGCTGGGATCGAACCCAGGATCCCCCGGCCAAGGGTGAGTCACTGTGCTGCCACAGTGCTAACCACTCTGCCACCGCGCTAACAAAAACCTATTGCTGTGTGAATATAAAATTGTTGTGGGGTTAATATGTGTGATTTAGTAGTTAAAAAGTTTATAGAAGACAGTTCAGCATCTGATTTAGTATTTTGATTTATTAAATAATACAATGTGATTTTTTTTTATGTTACCAAACCTCCCCATTTACCCCCTCCCCGGCTGGGTAACTAACTTCCCTGAGCCCATTCTATTATGCTGAGTACCAAGCTAGAAGGTGGAAAGGACCATTTTTATGGTCTTTGGTATGACCCAGCCAAGGCTTGAACCCAAAATTGCTCAGCTGTAGGGCGGATGCTCTACCAGGCTGCGACTCTGGTCTTATGCAGCCTGCACTCTGTTTTTCTTATTTACAGTGCATCCAGAAAGTATTCACAGCACTTCACTTTTTCCACATTTTGTTATGCTACAGCCTTATTCTAAAATGGATTAAACTAATTTTTTCCTCAAAATTCAACACACAATACCCCATAACGCCAACGTAAAAAAGGGTTGGGGTTTTTTTTAGATTTTTGCAAATTTATTACAAATACAAAACTAAGAAATCACATGTACACAAGTATTCACAGCCTTTTACATGAAGCTCAAAATTGAGCACAGGTGCATCCTGTTTCCACTTATCATCCTTGAGATGTTTCTACAGCTTAATTGGAGTCCACCTGTGGTAAGTTCAGCTGATTGGACATGATTTGGAAAGGCACACACCCGTCTATATAAGGTCCCACATTTGGCAGTGCATGTCAGAGCACAAACCAAGCATGAAGTCAAAGGAATTGTCTGTAGACCTCCAAGACAGGATTGTCTCAAGGTACAAATCTGGGGAAGGGTACAGAAAAATTTCTGCTGCTTTGAAGGTCCCAATGAGTACAGTGGCCTCCATCATCTGTAAATGTAAGAAGTTCGGAACTACCAGGACTCTTCCTAGAGCTGGCCGGCCATTTAAACTGAGCGATCGAGGGAGAAGGGCCTTAGTCAATGAGGTGACCAAGAACCTGATGGTCACTCTGTCAGAGCTCCAGCATTCCTCTGTAGAGAGAGGAGAACCTTCCAGAGGGACAACCATCTCTGCAGCAATCCACCAATCAGGCCTGTATGGTACAGTGGCCAGATGGAAGTCACTCCTTAGTAAAAGGCATATGGCAACCCGCCTGGAGTTTGCCAAAAGGCACCTGAAGGACTCTCAGACCATGAGAAACAAAATTCTCTGGTCTGATGAGACAAAGATTGAACTCTTTGGCATGAATGCCAGGCATCATGTTTGGAGGAAATCAGGCACCACTCATCACCACACCAATACCATCCCTACAGTGAAACATGGTAGTGACAGCATCATGCTGTGGGGATGTTTTTCAGCAGTAGGAACTGGGAGACTAGCCAGGATAGAGGGAAAGATGAATGCAGCAATGTACAGAGACATCCTGGATGAAAACCTGCTCCAGAGCGCGTCTGTCGTGACTGAATTAATGACCAACACCTCCGGCCATTTAGAGAATAGATTATAGACCACAAGCAAAACCGGCTGTTCGGGGGTGCTGTATGCAGTTCGCTGCAGATGTCTAATTGGATGTGCTTCCAAGGGCCCTCTGGGAATGGTAGTGGTCACAGGGGTGGGGGTGGGATGGGTGTGCCGGTCTTTCCGCTCTCCAAGCACGAGATACAGTTCTTTACCATGGTTTCAATGTCCTTATCAATACCAGGCCACCAAATTGAATCCTTGCAATGCTGCTTCACCCTGACCACGCCCAGGTGACCCTCATGGAGCATCGCCAGAACTCATGATCTCAGAGACACTGGGATCAACGTGCAGTGTCCCCTCGCCACACACACACCGTTCCAACAGTTTAGTTCATCCCTAAACTGGTGAAAAGGTGCCAGCTTGCCCTGTACTTTCACAGGCAAACCCTCCCTGATAACAGAGCACAGTTGTGACAACGTGAGGTCCCGTTCCGGTTCTGTTCAGAGCTCCTGGAGGGATACCATGTCCCGGAGGGGTCCGTGCAGCATGTTGACCAGATCCGCCTTCGTGGGGTTGTCACCGTCGTCGTCTGGTTGCGCGGTGTTGGCTGTGGCATGGGACAGAAGGTCTGCCACTATGTTCTCTTTTCCAGGAGTGAATTGCGTAGTAAAGTTATAGGCCCTAAGCTGCTCCGTCCACCTGTGGATCTGTAGGGGCCTGTGTCCCGAGACTGTCATCTCCAGTAGTGTTGTCAGCGCCCGGTGGTCCGTTCACAAGGTGAAGTGGCCCCTGTAGAGATAGATGTGCAACCGTTCACACACCCAGACACAGGAGAGCGTCTCCCTCTCACCCACGGCATATTTCTGTTCAGCCGCTGAAAGAGACCTCGACGCAAACGCCTCTGGGCACTCGGTACCATCTTGCACCTGAGACATAACCGCCCTCCACCGTCGAACCAGACGCATCACAGGTCACAAAAGTCGGCCATTTTGGATCAAAATGGGCAAACACTGGAGGGGAGGGGAGTTGGGGCTTCAGCCTAGCGACCGCCGCTGAGCAGACCAGGGTCCACTGCCACAGTGCATCCTGTTTCAGAAGAGCCCGGAGTGGTTTGATTGTCCCTGAATAATAGGGAATAAAACGTTCGTAAACATTCATAAAAGTTCACCATGCCCAAGAACGAGGAAATTTGTGCGGGTGTCGTGGGATCCAGGAGACGCAGGACCGCCTCCACGTTCAAGTGCAGGGGCCTCAGACCTTGGCCGCCAGCTGGAATCCCACAAACTCGATGGAGTCCACCGCAAAAATGCACTTTTCCCTGTTCAGTGTGACTCTGTGCTCCTGTGTGTGTGTTTTGCACAGGGTGTGTGATGCGTCAGTGCAGTAGTGTTGGAGTAGTAGTGCCTGTAGTTAGTGCATGCTGCATGCTGCCTCTGCTTGCTACTTTCTGCTTTCAGCTACCGCCGCCGGCTAGCCCTCTGTTTTTGGGGGTGAAAAGAGGAGCCGAGTGCGTAAGTCTCTTCAGCCGGTACATAGCCTCTCCACTGCCAAGACTCGTACACGCCTCCTCATGGCCACACACGGTAACTGGTACCTTGCGGTTTCCAGGCCAAGTTGTACGGGATCTCGAAGCAGCAGTGGGCCCCAGAGTCGCGGCATGCAGGCCCACTGGTATGTGGATACGCCCTGCTGCCCGTCAACCACTGCCCCGGTTGTGGGTAAACAGCCCCAGTTATGGGCAAATAGCAAAAACCTCAACGGTGGACCAGGCGGAGGATGATGGTTGACCTTTGGGAAACATCACAACGGCTGGGAAGGCGGACGAAGGCTGCAGCAGAAACGGGTCACCAGTCGTCTTGGAGTCCATGCCACTGGATCCTGACCCCGATCTGTCAAGGTCTGTGTGGTGGCCATATGTGCACCAGCCTCCCCACACTAAACAAATTCACGCACAGGCATCTTCTTCATGGGAATCCACCTAACATCTCGGGCGGCCCAAGCCATCGTGGCTTGAACCCATTACGCTCAGAGGATGGACAGGAGCTGCTGAAGGACAACGAGTCTATTAATAAGCGATGGAAAGAGCACTTTCAGGAACTCCTCAACCGTAACACTGCAACCCAATCAAATTTCATCTGTTACATTCCTCAGAGTCCCATCAGGGAAGACATAGGGGCACCTCCCACCTTATCCGAGGTCCAAGATGCCATCAGGAGCCTGAAGAATAACAAGGCCACCAGTCCAGATGGGATCCCAGCTGAGGTCCTAAAGGAAGGTGGTCCAGAACTCCTGTGCCGTCTCCATGCCCTCCTTCTGAAGGTCTGGGAAAAGGAAGAACTCCCCTCAGAGCTCAGGGATGCTCTGATCGTGACCATATTTAAGAAGGGGGACAAAGCTGATTGTGGAAACTACAGAGGCATCTCACTCCTGTCAACAACTGGCAAGGTACTTGCTCGTGTTCTCGCTAACCGTTTACTGCCACTTTCTGAGGAAATACTCCCAGAATCACAGTGCGGCTTTCATCCATCTAGAGGCACAGTAGATATGATTTTCACTGCCCGCCAACTTCAGGAGAAATGCCGTGAGCACAAGTTGCCATTGTACATGGCTTTTATAGACCTGACAAAGGCCTTTGACTTAGTAGATCGCCAGGCTCTGTGGAGCATACTGTTGAGGTATGGCTGCCCAGAGAAATACATCAGGATTCTGAGGCTACTGCATGATAGAATGACAGCCACGGTGCTAAGTAACAGCGGCTCGATGTCTGAGCCTTTCACCATGGAGACAGGGGTCAAACAGGGATGCATCATTGCACCCACCCTGTTTTCTATCTTTATTGCTGCCATACTTCACCTCATTGGCAAAGACCTACCACAGGGAATTCTGATCCGGTACAGAACCGGCGGTACAGAACCTTTGGCTTGCTCCAAAGGCAAGGTTAGAAACACCACCATTATGGAGCTCCAGTATGCAGATGACAACGCCATAGTAGCACACTCCGCAGAAGACCTACAGGGTATCCTGAATGCCTTTGCCAAGGCATATAGAGCCCTGAGTCTAACCTTAAACATCAAGAAGACCCAGGTGCTACATCAACCTTCACCCAATCAGCCATTTATTTCACCCATTATAAAAGTGGACAACACCCCTCTCGAAAATGTTGACCACTTCCCCTACCTCAGCAGTCTTCTCTCCTCCAAAGTGGACATTGACTCTGAGATCAACCATCGTCTGAGCTGTGCCAATGGAGCATATGCCAGACTCAGGATGAAAGTCTTTGAAGATCGAGATCTCAGGATCGATACCAAGCTCTTGGTCTACAAGGCTGTGGTTCTCCCCACCTTGCTGTACAGGGCAGAATCATGGACCATCTACAGCAGGCACCTGAGAGCTCTGGAGCAGCTCCACCAAAGAACTTTGAGAAAGATACTGAGGATTAAATGGGAGGACCGACGCACAAACATCAGCGTTCCGGAAGAGGCCAAAATGCCCAGCATTTCCACCACAATAATAAAACACCAACTACGATGGACTGGCCATCTCATTCGCATGTCTGACACCCGTCTCCCAAAACAAATTCTTTATTCTGAACTGGAGAGAGGTTCGCGGGCTCCAGGAGGGCAAAAGAAACGGTTCAAGGACAATATTAAAACAAACCTTAAAAAATTCAATATCTTATCTCCTGACTGGGAGCACATGGCTCTAAACAGGCACCGATGGAAAGAAGCAGTGCAAGAAGGTGCTGCACACTATGAGAAGTAAATCCACCATGTCGCAGAAACAAAACGACAGCTCCGCAAGGAAAGACAGAAAAAGGCTCCAGTACGACCACAACCCACCACCATTTTCCCATGCCAACATTGCACCAAAATATGCGGGTCACGGATCGGCCTCTACGCCCACCTGAAGACCCACAAGTAGACGTCCCCACGAGGAATGACTGTCATACTCGCTTCGAGTGACCACCAATGATGATGATGATGATGTGCTCCAGTAGCACCTCCATCACCCGTCCCAAACAACCATCGTGCTCTTCCCGCGACACACCGTGGACCACAATGTCGTCCAGGGACACCACTACACCCTTGAGGCTAGCCAGAATCGTAGACATGATCTTCTGAAAACAGCTAGGCACTGAGCTCAGACTAAAAGGCATGCGGGTGTACCTGAAAACGCCCATGTGGGTTACGGACACTGTCAGGTTCCTGCTGGCTTGGTGAAGAGGCACCTGTAGGTAACCCTGGCGGAGATAAAGCTTTGTGAATACCCTTGAGCCTCTGAATGTTGCGGTAAGTTCTTCCATCGTGGGGAGCGAATATTTGTCCAGAACAATCACCTTATTCACCATCCTAAGATCAATACACAGCCGGATGCCGCCCATCTTCTTCCTGGCCACCACGATGTTCAATGTCCAGGGTGAAGCATCCACCCTCTCAATGATGCCAGCTTTAAGCAGTCTGTTCAGTTCCACCATGACATCATCCCACAGAGCAAGGGGAAGCCGCCGTAATGGCTGGATTTTCAGTGTCAGGCTTGGGTCGATGAGCGGGCAGTGGTAGAGCGCCTTAATGCATCCAAGGCCCACAAACAGCACCGGCCAGCGGACATGCCATTTGGGGGACACCGTTAGCACCATTGAGCCCTCTGGGTCCATGATGGAGAATCCCAGTTCACCCAGTGGGTCGATTCCCAGCAAGTCGCCCCCCTGGCGCGAAACCTGGAAGGTGAATGCGGGAACAATCTTTAACCCACATTTCACTGAGAAGCTGACCGTGCCCGCCATTTCAATTTCAGCGTGACTGTACCCAAACATTTTCACTGCTCCTGCATTGATGGTTTTGCCCGGGAAAAGATTTTTCAGTGTAGTCATACTTAGTATGGACGTACCAGCTCCTGAGTCCACCATAAGTGGCACATCAACTCCATCTAGCTGCAGGACATACCACTTTAACGGTCCCTTCTTGGCGCCCGCCACACACACCTGTGTCATGCTTTTGGGCTCTGCCACCGATGGTTTAGTAGTGGTGGTGCAGGCCCTGGCCTAGTGATTAGAACAGCCACAGTTATAGCACTTCTTCCCTCTGGCAGGGCAGATGGACGAGCCCGCCTGGTGATGAGGGAAACCACAGCCGTCACACAGACCCCTAGCCCCCGTTCCTGCCTGTGCCACAGTCTGCTGCCTTTTGGGGGTCTGCACCGAAGTGTTAGCTACGTTGCTAGCGGCCAGACTTGGAGGGAAAACTTGGGTGGCTAGGTTCTTTTTAGCTAGCACTGGCAGGCCTAGCTGGGCAGTGGACTCTATCTGCCTAGTCAGTTCAACCACTTTCTCCAGCGCGAGGATGTCTGTAGTCAGCATTAGCTTGTCTTTTAACCACTTGTTGCTCGTACTGTGTGCTAGTTTGTCCCGGACTAGCCCCTCCTCAATTGGCCTGAAGGCACACTCTCTTGCTAGGCTATGGAGTTCCATAATAAAGCATTGGGTGGACTCACCAGCTCATTGTCGGTGGTCGAAGAATATATATCTTCGCGCCATGATGTTGGAATGGTCCCTGAAGAAACAGTCCTAACATTCCTTCAGTGAGCCCTTGCCACCCAGCGTGAAAAATATCAGTTGGCCCTCCTCACCGAGGCAGTGAATGAGTAGGCTCCTCCGTCTCTATTTCTGTCGGCACTGCTCAAGCCAGCCACGGCAACATACACCTCGAATGTCTCCCACCAGCGGCACCATGGTATAGTTAGCATACCCGGAGACTGTAAAAATGGAGGTGGCGGTTTAATGCACGCTCCCATGGTTTATTCTCGTCACCAAAATGTTATGTCTGAATAACAACTGAGCTGAACACCAAACTAACTTTATTAAGGAACACAACACAATATATCCACTGGCCGTAGCTCGCCTGACGTCATCACCCCCAACCCCCCAACACAGGCTACGGCAAGCCCCAAATGCCAAATCCCCACACAACAGAATTAAGATTCAATTTAACAAAACGGAAACATTTTAAACTTTTAGCATTTTTTATGTGGGTGTATGGTTGATCTTTGGGATGCGTTGAATCAACTTAAACATAAAGAATTTTTTTTTACATTTAAATTCTGCTTTAACTAATCTGACCTGATAGAAAAAGAACGTCTACCAGACAGTCATTCTGTCCCTCCCCATTTAAACATGTGTCACCATGTTGGTCATTAACTTTTGTGCCCACCGGTGATTGTGATTATCCTTTTTCTTACTCAGCCCTTTCACTAGCTATAGGGGTTCAGCGTGACTAATAATTACAAGCTTTTTCCTCATGAATTTGTGCTTCTTTTGTTTGTATTTTACATTTCTTTTCATGTCAATTCGGCAGTTTTTATTTTTTTGCTTTTAATTTTCTCTCATTATTTTGCAACTTTTAAAGTAAATTTGTGGCTTAGTCCTATAAATCTGTTTCTTGCAAATTTGTGTTTCCTGTTATGTATTAATATCACATGGGGCAGCACGGTGGTGCAGTGGTTAGCACTGTTGCCTTACAGCTAGAAGGTTCCTGGTTCAAATCCCCAGGCTGGCAGGGGTTGGAACCTTTCTGTGTGGAGTTTGCATGTTCTCCCTGTGCTGCGTGGGTTTACTCCGGGGGCTCCGGTTTCCTCCCACAATCCAAAGACATGCATGTTAGGTTAACTGGCTGTTCTAAATTGTCCCTAGATATTTGTTTCCTATAGGCCCTTAGGATAGAGGGTTAGTACTAGTGAAAGCGCTTTGAGTGGTCTTTGTGACTAGAAAAGCACTATATAAGTGCAGGTTAGTTAGTTAGTATTGATGTGGGTGGTGGCTCCACTTTTCTGGTTCCGCTGCCACCCTGGGTATAAAAGGCTGATGCAGAAGAGGCACGGTCTCTTTTGACCTACGCCTCTGCCTGTATAGGAGCACCTGGTGTATCTGTGAGTCACGTAATAAAGTCAAGTTCTATTGCACTTCCGGCCTCGTTATTGGAACACTGGTTATGGATGTAACCCCCCCCCCCCCCCCGCCCCATTTTATAATTTTTTTTTTTTTTTTTTACGTTTTATCATAAACTTGTCATTTTGTTCTGTGAATTTTTGATTTACTAATGGGAAATACAGTAACTTAGTTAATACTGTAGTAAATGTGACTCTTTTTGACTTGAAATCTGCAGTTTACTTGTAAAGTTGCAACTTTATTCTTGCACATTTCTCTTCAACTTGCAGCATCTTTCACTTGTACATTGCCTATTTTTTCATGTAAATTTGCTATTTTTACGTAAATGCACAACTTTTCAAGTAAATTTGTGACTGCCTTATTGCACATTAGCTTTCCTTTTTCTCACAGTTTTGCAAACCTTTCATTGTAAATTTTGGACATGTTATCGTGAAATTGCACTGCTTAATCATAAATTAGTGAGTTTTTTTTTTATTGTGACATACATGTGGGAAATGAGTTTATAGTCAACACGAATTTTTTTTATTTGTAAATTTGCAAGTTGCCTTGTGAACTTGAAAATTTGTTTTTAAATTTGTCTTTTTTCTTCTTGTATCAGCTATTTTCATTTCTTCTATTGAATTCCCCACTTCTTTTACTTGTGACTTTTTTCAAGCAAATTTGCCAGTTTTTACTTGTAAAACTGCAACTTTTTTCTACAAATCTGCAATCCTCCAAGTACTGTACATTTGTGACTTTGATCCTGCAAATTGGTGTCCTTTTTCCCCCCTTGCAAAATTTGTGTTTCTTTTTCATAAATTCTCAGCCTTCTTGGTTAAAAATTTGGGACATTTTATCATAAATTTGGAACGATCTAATCTGATTCATTCAATCATAAATTTGTGACGTTTTGCTACTGGCAAATGGTTGATTTATTGTAAAAGCGGACATTTGTTAATCATAAATTCCTTTTAAAATTTACTTGTTGATTACACTAAATTTATGAGGATTTTCCCAATTAATTGGTGATTTTACAACTAAATTTACTGCTTTTTCCCTATATGTCCAGTGGGCTTGTTGCTTCTTTCTGGAAATGACAACAAAATAACCTTCCTGTCAAAACGCCTGTAGAGTGATAAATTCTTTAACATCTCTTACCCAGAGGTATGACTGTGAGAATGAATGGTTGTCTGTCTCTCTGTGTTGGCCCTGCCATGGACTGGCGATCTGTCCAGGATGTTCCCTGCCTCTCGCCCAAAGATGCTGGGATAGGCTCCAGCCACCCCAACCCAAAAAGGATTAAGCGGAAGAAGATAGATGGATGGATGGATGGATGGCTCTCTCACTAAACAATCTGACAGCCACGTTGAACACGTTAGATAAATAAAGAGTTTTCATGCTTACCTCCTCCTCCTCCTCCTCTGGCTCAGACCTCTTCCCTCTTTATGAGCCACTCCGGGAACAGATGGGTCCTTTTCCCCCTCTCAGCTCTCTCCTCCCTTCCACCCCACCCACTGCCCCACCACCCAACCTCCAATCTCCCAAACGTGGACTTGCGTGTTTATGCATAAGTAACCGCGCGTTCTTTACCACCTAAAGAAGGCTTTGGCGCAGTTTTGCTCCACTTGAACGGTGCATGGCGTTTAAGAAACAGGACAAGCAAATGTCTGAAATAAAATAAAAAGCAATCAGTGCCGGCCGATGGGCTCTCTGCGTGTGGAATCACAGCTTTTTAGAAGGAAGATTAGAGGGCGTGTGGGCAACATCTGCACATGCATGAGTGTCTTCCCTCATGATGGCATCACCATTTTACTCACAATCCTCTTAACTGCAGGATTAAAACAAAACTAAAACGAAGACGAATAGATTTGTGTCCCCCTCTCCGTTGAGCTGCTTTTCTTTTTTAAAGCTTTCTTCCTCCTTCTATATTTAGGTCTTTGCTGAACCAACAGCTGACCTCTTTCTTTGAGGACTTGATGTCCTTCTGCCAATCTCAAAGGAAGACATGCAAAGTTAAAAAGCAGGGAGGATAAAGTGGAATCACCTGTTGGAAACATTAACAACAGTGTAGTATGAGCGGATCCTATCGTGTTAGTTCATAGTTTCCATTTTGCTATAAGCTGCTTCACATCAGTGCTAATATTATTTCTGGATTTGTTGCGGCCTGTTGCTATTAGCTCCTGCGGAGCCCCGCTGGGATCATTAAGCTCCATCTAGTCTGCTCTTTGTCTGCTGGGGGACAATGGCTGATAGGAGAAACACATGCAGGGCTGATCTGATGCTTTTGCAGGAAATCTGATTCCTAAATGATGTGTTTCTGTAGAACTCCACTGATGTGTTTCACTTCTACAGCTGTAAATTCACTTGTCTTGATTTGACTTGGTCACAGTCCTGTTGATAAAAATCAATGCGCATAAGGCTGTCCTCCAACAGAAAAGTCAATAAAAGCTTGATCAGCCAATATTAGAACCTATAGTAACCGTTTTCAAAAACAAGGGTGATGTGCAGAGCTGTAGCAACTGCAGAGGCATAAAGTTGATCAGCCACACTAAAAGCACTCTAAGAGAGTGCATACCTCCACCAAGGCTCCTTCCGTCCCTCATGGATCACCTCCAAACAGTAATGGGTTTGTGTGTAGGCCACAAGCCAGTTCTGGTGAAAAGTGCATCAAAGTCTATCCAGTATTGTTTTGGAGGATTCTGGCTAATACAGTGAGAAGATAAGAGCCTTGGCTGAGGTATGCATTCTCAGATCATCACTATGGGTTTCTCTCTAGGCCAAGAACCACCTCTGGTGAAAATTTCATCCAAATCCATTCAGTAGTTTTTGTGTAATCCTGATGCACAAATACAGACAAGGTCCTTGGTGGAGGTATGCACTCTCAGATCATCAACAAAATTTAATGGGTTCATCCTTGGCTACCTCTGGTGAAATTTTCACCTAAATCCATCCAATAGTTTTTGCGTAATCCTGCTAACCTGCAGACAAACAGACAAACAAACCACCCCGAATACATACGGTACTTTGGCAGAAGTAAATATGGGAAAGAGCTGTTGAAGCCAGATGAAGAAGAAAGGTGACAAACAGTAACTAGCAGTACGATTTTATGCCAAGAAAAAGTACCACCAATGTAGTGTTTGCCTTAAGCGTGTTGATGGAGAAGTATAACATACGTATATCATTGTAGATCTAGAGAAAGCATATGATAAGGGACCAAGAGAGGAAGTGCAATAGTCTATGAGTGGCAGAGAACTATGTGAGGAGGGTGCAGGATATGTATGAGAGCAGTATGGGTGGGAATCACCAGAAAGTGGGCAATATGATACTAGGGTTGCGATGCAATACTATCACAAACTTGTGATACGCTAAGTATTGTTATATCATTTGCTGTGATTTCGTATCCCGATCTTTGTCTTGTCCAACTCCTAGCTAGATCTCAGGAGTCATCCTTTTGCTGCACAAACCCAAAGACAGTGAGCATTTAGCACCATCTAGTGGACTGAAATGTCAGTTGTTTTTTATTACTCTGGTACCTAAACAGGTAAGTTTGTGTTTGCAACATTTATTAGTAATTATTTATAAAATATCACAAGAGTTGTGTCTCTGAATCTTTGCAGCATCACCACATAGTATTGCAATATTACAATGCATTGATTTTTTTGACCCCACTGATCAGATCTGACACCCTTCCTCTTTGCCATGGAGACAGACAGTCTGACAGACAAGGTCAGACAGGATTCTCCATGGACTATGTTAGTAGATTTGTGATCTGTAGTGAGAGTAGGGAGCAGGTGGAAGAGATCCTGGATAGGTGGAGGTATGCACTGGAGAGAAAAGAAGAGAAAGTCAGAAGAAATTAAGACAAAATACGTGTGTGGGTTTTAAGCCCTTTCCTCTCTGGTCCATTCCCCCTGGGCCACTCCCCTTTGAGGCTTTTCCCACGGGGAATATTTTTATTGTGTATATTGTATATTTTTTTATTGTAGCCTATATGTCAGGAGCCGAGTCGGCTTGGTGTCCCCGACTCGGTCCTGACCTTCCTGTGGGTTTAGGTGCCGCTGTGTATGTGTGTGTATGTTATGTATTTCTGTGCTGCTTCCTTACCCATAGCCGCTGCTCTCTGGCCGGCAGCTGTGAGGCAGCACTCTTTGGCTCACTTTTGTGTGAGCACTGGCTGACAGCCTGCCGGTCCGACCACGCCTCCTCTCTCATTACCGCCAGCTGTTCCCATTCCCGTTTGCCATCTCCCCGCTCCTTGCCCAGGTATTCCCAATCTCACCATCACCAGCAATGCGTGTACTTAAACAGCCTTTTGCCAGTCACGCATTGCTATATTTTCGATGTCACGCAAGCACTATTTTCGATGTGTTAGCCACTCTGCGTTTGTCGTGGTCCTCTCGCGTCTGCACAGCGATACCAGCTGTGGAAGGCCAGCGTGGCTACACGTTTCTCCTCCTGCGTTCGCGGGGCAATGCCAGCCCCTGAACGCCAACCGTAAGTGTATCTTTGTATTTTTGTTCATCTTCACCGTTTCAGGAACTGTGTGTCATTGCTTTAATAAATGTGTTGTGGTGTAACCTGCACGTAAATCCGTTATTTCATTCTCCCTCTTCGTGCGCTGCGTAAAGGTGCACAGGGAGTCATAACACCTATATATTTTCAATTTTCTGTATCAAGAATGCAATAACGATAGAACTGCAGTCTTTTATCAACTCAAGTCTCAAGTGTAGAATTACATAACATACTGCACTGAAAAAGAAGAAGAAGAAACATGTTAGAAATGTGCCCTCTAGTGGCTGTGACAGTAACTAGATAAAGTGACGCTTCTAGCACTTGTTTTGTTATATAGTTAGTTATACAGCGATGCTGGAGAACACAAAAGGGTCATGCCATTCCACTTTTGGTAGTGTTGGCACTGGAATGGACTAGCAGTACAGAGAAGCAGCATGATAACTTTGTAGTAATTGATAGGTGTTGTTCACATCGCACATGCTCTGCTACCCATGTACAATGTAGCGTCATGGAGACCTCACATTATATGGTCTTGTCTGGACTATTTTAGAGCAAAGCACAGAAGAGGACGTCCGTATTCAGTGTCTGCTCACTTTTCAGCACGTGCTAATTCATTAGCCTCATCTTGCTAGCTTTTACCAAATCCTGAGGAAGGAAAAGACAGGAAGTCAGTGAAGACTTTTGAGGAGAGCGCAAAACCGGAGTAGGTACATCAGCTGAAGTAACCCAGGGAGTAACATTGGCCTAATTGTTAACAATAAATGGTAGCAAACAATCCAGCAAAGAACGGCCTGCATGACGCCACATGAACATCATGAATGAATGAGAACCCTGTGGACCTGGATCTAAACACAGAACTCAGGTAGGGTGACAGAAATCAGAAGTGCAGGGAGGGCTGCCCGGACCATGACACAAAGTTTGAGAGCTAAATGGTGATTAAACATTTCCTCCGTCACTGTGACAACAGCCCACTTCCCCATGTGTGCAGCTGCTGGGAGAGGTCAGAGGTCACTCGGGGTTAATGTGTAATGGATGCTAGTCGGGGGATCCTGGCGATTTTCTGAATGGAGCCATGTGTCTGAGGCTGTGAGGGGAGAGTCTTGCTGTTGCCCCTAGCGACAGGAGCACTGGCTGTGGTCTGCATGGTGTTAAGGTCTCTGAATGACCTTGTCTGAAGAAGACCTGCTCATGTGGAATCCTTCAGCACGCATCAGGAAGGTCCCCAATAAACTAGCACTTTTTTCTTTATTTGGCTCTCTAATAGTTACTGCAGACCATTCAAAAATTGCACTAAAACCAAAACAATAAAAACAAATGTCCAGCACAAATGTAACACTAAACAAAGGTACTGCTTCACTAAGGTCAGTAACTGGTTATCAGACATGTTTTTGAGCCAGTGTATGTGTTGTGATGGGCTATCTTGTGATCTGTTATTCATGGGTTAACTGCCTACATGGTCTGTATAAAAATGTCCTAGACAATGGCCGGCCTGCTGCTGGTCTGTGGTGATCAGCTGGTGGTAAACCACCAGAGGAGCTCTGGGTGGACCAGAGGTCGAGGCTTACAAAGAGAGCAGTGTTGGACTGTGTTTACTGATGTGGACGTCAGGATGAGATCATGGTGAAAGTTACAATAAAGGAATTGCTTAGAAAAAATTAATTAGATCTTTTTCAAGTTAAGCAAGAAATTCATGAATTAGAAACCTTATAAACAAATGCTGAAAAATGCTGAGAAATTACAGATCATATGTGCAGTTATTTAAGTCAGTTTCTAGCTTTTAGTGGCCCTGTGCAAGATTGTGTTTGGGGGCCCCAGTTTTTGGTATGGAGAAGAGTTCACTCACTTTAAAACTGAAAGAAAAATTCCTCCCCTCTTAAAGGTGAACTGGATTGTATTTTTTTAAACATCCATCCATCCATCTTCTACCGCTTTTCCGGAGGTCCGGGTCGCAGAGGCAGCAGTTCAAGCAGAGAAGCCCAGACTTCCCTCTCCCCAGAAAATACATCAATAAAGTGTTCAGAAAAGTGCAGAAAAAATATATTTAAAAAAATGCTTTTAAAATTTTTAAGGGACTAAAATAATAATATCTACATCTAAGCAGCTGGATCATAAGACTGTGGTGGCTAATAATATAGATATATGATACACTAGATAGTGTATCATCTCTGTTGTTTGCAGATGATGTTGTCCTGTTGGCTTCATCCAGCAATGACCTACAGCTCTTGCTGGGACGGTTTGCCGCTGAGTGTGAAGCAGTTGGGATGAGAATCAGCACCTCCAAGTCTGAGTCCATTGTCCTCAGCCGGAAAAAGGTGGATTGTCCTCTCTGGGTTGGGGACAGGCTCCTGCCCAAGTGGAAGAGTTTAAGTATCTTGGGGTCTTATTCACGAGTGAGGGGAAAATGGAGCAAGAGATTGACAGACGGATTAGAGCAGCATCTGCAGTGATGCGGACGTTGTACCGGTCTGTTGTGGTGAAGAGGGAGCTTAGTTCTAAGGCAAAGCTGTCGATTTACCAGTCAATCTACGTTCCTACTCTCACCTATGGTCACGAGCTTTGGATAATGACCGAAAGAACAAGATCGCGGATTCAAGCAGCTGAAATGAGCTTTCTCCGGAGGATTGCTGGACTCACCCTCAGAGATAGGGTGAGGATCTCAGTCATCCGGGAGAGGCTTAGAGTAGAACCACTGCTCCTCCACATTGAAAGGAGCCAGTTGAGGTGGTATGGGCATCTGATTAGGATGCCTCCTGGACGCCTCCCACTTGAGGTGTTTCAGGCACATCCCACTGGGAGGAGACCCCGGGGCAGACCCAGGACTCGGTGGAGAGACTATGTCTCCCAGCTGGTCTGGGAACGCCTTGGTATCCTCTCTGAAGAGCTGGAGCAGGTGGCTGGGGAAAGGGAAGTCTGGGCTTCTCTGCTTGAACTGCTGCCTCCGCGACCCAGACCTCCGGAAAAGCGGTAGAAGATGGAGATGGATACACTAGATAGGGCATGACTAACATTTTCATTGTTAAACAGAGGCGTCATATGTTGTAGGTAATTATATTGATTGACATGTAGCGGTCTCAAGCCAGATTGAATGCCGAAATTGGATTTTGATCGCCTAGCTTATGAACTCTTTTTTTTTTTTTTTTTTTTTAAAAAGACTGTTAACCATGCATCCCAGTTTCATCACCCCTACAGCATCCGGCTGTGATAGAGGGCCACTCCACCCCCACCCCCCCAACACAGACCCTTGACATGGAGATGATATCAGCTAGGAATGGTGGCGAATGAGCCACCACTCACCGGAGTGGTGGCTCAGTTGGTAGAGCATCCACCCCACACCCGGGAGGCAGGGGTTCAAATCCCGGCTGGGTCATGCCGAAGACCATATAAAAGTGTAACTTCCTGCCATCCAGCTTGGTGCTCAGCAAAAATGGAATGGAGGAGGGAAATTTGTGGTGGCGCCTTGCATGGCAGCGGCTCTCTGATTCTACACTTGGGGTGTGTGTGATTGACACAGTGGATAGGTAAAGCACAATCTCGTTCTACTGTACATGATTGGGTATACAGTTGAATGACAATAAATGGTGATTTAATTTAATTTGAACAAAGACTCCCCACTAAGACATTGTTTTATGACTGCAGCTGCAGCTGTCCCAGCCGAAACTCCTGAAGAACAGCAGAGTTCCTAAAGAGCTTCCTGACTCGCTCAACGTGCCTGACTCCCTCTGCAGGTGGATCATCGACTTCCTGACGGACCGGAGGCAGCATGTGCGGCTGGGAAAGACTGTCTCAGACTATACTAGCATCAGCACCGGATCACCCCAGGGCTGTGTACTTTCCCCCCTACTCTTCTCCCTTTACACCAACTCCTGCACCTCCAGCCACCAGTCTGTCAAGTTGATCAAGTTTGCGGACGACACCACCCTCATCGGGCTCATCTCCAACGGCGACGAGTCCGCCTACAGGAGAGAGGTGGCCCAGCTGGCGTCCTGGTGCAGCAATAACAACCTGCAGCTGAACGCTCTGAAGACAGTGGAGATGATTGTAGACTTCAGGAAAGTCACTACTCCTCTGCCCCCCCTCACCCTCTCAGGCTCTCCCATCACCACTGCTGATTCCTTCCGCTTCCTAGGCACTACCATCACCAGGGACCTCAAATGGGAGCTGACCATCAGCTCACTCATCAAAAAAGCCCAGCAGAGGATGTTCTTCCTGCGGCAGCTGAGGAAGCTCAAGCTACCCACCAAGATGTTAGTGCAGTTCTACACAGCCATCATCGAGTCCATCCTCACCACCTCCATAACCGTGTGGTACGCAGGAGCCACTGCCAGGGACAGACTAAGGCTGCAGCGCGTCGTGCGCACTGCTGAGAAGGTGATCGGCTGCAAGCTCCCATCTCTCCAGGATCTGTACATCTCCAGGACCCGGAGGCGTGCTGGCCGGATCATAGCCGATCCCTCACACCCTAGTCATGTACTGTTTGCCCCCCTCCCCTCTGGTAGAAGACTTCGGTCCATCCAGACTAAAACCTCCCGTCACATGAACAGCTTCTTCCCCTCTGCCATTAGACTGCTGAACACTAAGTGACTCTCGTGCACCATGTACAGCAGCTCAACCAGACTCATGTCAATCATCACTGTTTTCTTCCTGCATTACCGACTGCACTATATAGTTCTCCACAGTATCTGCTGCTGGCTAATATATATTTTAACTGTTGACCAGTATCACTTAATCTTATCCTACACTTTATTACATGTATAGTTTATTTCTCTTATCTTATCATGTTTAATGTTGCAGCATTGTACCGAGACAAATTCCTAGTTTGTGTACTACATGAACAATGGCAATAAACCTGATTCTGATTCTGATTCTGATTCTGATTCTGATTCTGATTCTGAATGTGGTTACAATGTTGGTGCCATTATCTGTTGTTATAAATGTCTAATTTGTGCATGTTTTCCAGAATCACGAATTCTTCTAGAGTAACAAATCATTTTTTAAAATTGATCTTATGTAATATTCTAATTTTCTGAGAAACTAATTTTCAGGTTTACATGAGCTGCAAGCCATAACCATCAAAATTAAAAGAAATAAACACTTGAAATATATCACTCTGTCTGTAATGAATCTGTTGGCTCAGTTGATAGAGCATCCGTCCCACACTTGGGAGGCTGGGATTCAAATCCCGGCCAGGTCATGCCGAAGACCATATAAAAGCAGAACTTCCTGCCGTCTAGCTTGGTGCTCAGCAATAATGAAACGGAGGAGGGAAATTTGTGGCAGCACCCCCTCTGACTCTATATATGTGTGTGTGATTAACACTGTAGATAAGAGAAACATAATTTCATTCTACTGTACATGATTGGCTGTATGGATTTGAATGACAATAAAGATGGCTTATCCTTTTAAAATATGAGTTTCATTTTATGAATTGAATTACTGAAATAAATCAACTTTCTGATGATATTCTACTTTAGTGAGATGCACCTATATATATTTTTTACACTTCTTGGTGACCGGGAAAAGTCTTTCCAACAGCTTTACACAAATTCTTGTTGTTCTCCTTCTTCGTGTTTACAAATCACTAGGATTGAGAATGTACTTGTACATGTACAGATTGGATCCCGGCGTCCACTTGGGAGTGTTCACTTGGTCAGGGGTCCACTTGACCTGTATCCCATGAAAGTACCTTGTGAAGGGAGGAGATTGCTCAGAATGCTGCCTTCCATCAAGCATTCCTTGGTGTGCTTGGCCACCTTGCGAAGGCGATGAGTCGGCGTGTGTGGCCGGCATGTGTGACCCATTCCGAGTTTTTTTTTTACAGTTTAAAGTTTGAATTTTGCAGATTCTAAATAATCTGGATTTTGCTGGTGATTGTAATAAACAATTTAGTGACTTATGTGTCTGGATCATGATTTTCTATTTGTCTGTTAAGACACCAGTGGGAAGAGTCAACAGTACAAACCAAACATTTATCAATGATGTTAAAAATAATGGCTCATTTTTAAGAAAACGTAACCAAAAACAATTATTTTATTTAGTGAAGACTGTATTGTTGGATGTGCCAGTGCAGAAAACACTGCACACTTTAGTGATAGTACCAGTATATGGAGGAATTCTGGGCCATATTAGCATCTGTATTTCCTAATAATGAGTTAGGTTTTAATGGGATTTAACATGTTTTAACACAAACTACTTTATGGTTCATAATTCTGTTGACGGACTTACACCAAACCAAAATTGATTTCTCAAACCACTAGATTATTTAGACAGCTTTTCCAATCTTTTAGCATTTAATTTATGTCACTAAATCTTGGTAACTTTCACAAATAAAACATAAACAAAAGTGGAACAAACATTTGTTTGTTCTCTCCCATAGATTGAGTCCCCATCGTGCTGTTTGCTCTCTACATGTCTGTTCTTTTCATCTTCTCTGTCCCCTCACCCCCCAGCCAGTCGCAGCAGATGACTGCCCCTCCCTGAGCCTGGTTCTGCTGGAGGTTTCTTCCTGTTAAAAGGGAGTTTTTCCTCTCCACCGTCGCCAAGTGCTTGCTCACAGGGGATCACCTGATTGCTGGGGTCTTTCTGCAACTGTGGGGGTTCCCCCCTACAGTTGATAGTGCTATGAGATGACTGTTGTTGTGAAATGGCGCTATATAAATAAAGTTGAATTGAATTGAATTGAATTGGAGACATATCTGCAAAAGGCACAAAAGTTTATTGTAAAAATTCCTAGTGCGATACAAAAGGAGTACATAGTACATTATTCACACATAGAATATATATTTATATAGTATCTACATGTATATATATCCAGTAAATCCATGTATTTTCCATGTAACCTTGTGACTGCATTATTTTAATTGCTTTTGAGATGAGATGAGATGAGATTCAACTTTATTGTCATTACACATGTATGAATACAAGGTAACGAAACGTGACTTGGCATTTGGGCACGCTCTGCAGAGCGCATCCAAGGCCGGGGCAGCCGCTAGGCGCTAGTCATAAAGAAGAAAGGAAAAAAAAAGAAAAAGGGAAGGGATATGACACAGTAGGCGAGAGAAAAAAAACATGTTTTATCAAAATGGCGCTCAGTGAGTGAGCGAAATTTTGATTGCAGGCAAAAAAAAACCCTCAATGCACATTTAGCAGACATTTAGCATGAGATCACACACAAAAGTTGAGAGAGGCAGTGTATTTGTATGAGTCAGTATTTGTATCAGTCATGTAATGTTGTATGCATTGTGTAGTGTAAGTGTGACAGTTGTTAGTGAGCAGCAGAGGGCGCCTCCCGGCAGTGGATAGATGTTATAATCATGTGACTTATAAACAAGTCCAGAGTCTATCTCTCTTGCTTGCAGAAGGCACATGGGCACTGTCCTTGAGGGTCCAATCCGCTGATACGACAACAACTGATTGTCGATTGTTTGGGTTAGCAGAGCCACTCCTTCCGCTTATCTTCATCAAGATAAGCGGAAGGTTATCTTGATAAGGTTATAAGTTAATCCTAGATGAAGTTTGTTTTGGGTTAAAAATGCATCATAATTGTTAAATATATTTTATTATACCTAACTCAGTATTGTTTACCTGTTGAAATATATATTTTATGGCTAATATAACCGCATAACTATAATACGGCACCTGACGATCGATTTTTAGCAGCTGATCACTTTTTGCCTCAACACCATTGACTGGAGCAGGTACATTTCATGATGCCTCAAAAGTCTCTCCATGATTTTCACACAGATCAGAGCAATTTGTAGCACAGGAAGCTAAACATTTCTACAGACATTCTGAAGTTCTGCAGTCACTGAGGTTCATGGAGCTGGGGTGACATCCCACCACTGGGAGGCTTGGTTGAACGCCCAGACCGATGGTTTGAAGCAATAATTTTGCCACAAGAGAGTCATCTGAAACACACACACACACAGCATAC
Organism: Pholidichthys leucotaenia; assembly: GCA_020510985.1. Lineage (NCBI taxonomy): Eukaryota > Metazoa > Chordata > Actinopteri > Cichliformes > Pholidichthyidae > Pholidichthys > Pholidichthys leucotaenia. The sequence goes on along the minus strand of CM035840.1, from coordinate 323,636,777 downwards.
ATATTTTAGTACCTAATAGCGATAACTTGCCGTGATTACAATGTCGTACGGGGGACTTATTAACACTAACTAGCATTAGCAATCATTAGCTTACCTTCATATGTGTTCTAGTTCGTATCCTCACGCCTTCCGCTTTACTGCTCCATGGCTTCCTGAACTCTCCAGCAGTTTTCCAGTGTTTCGTCTCGCCGCCTGTAGCCTTCTCTGGCTCTGACAAAAAGCCAGCCAGCAGCAGGCTCGCCTCCATATCATCTGGTGTTTATCTTGTCACATACAAATGATGTCATGGGAGTGTTGGGCTGCCTTGCTGTAAAGATCTCACTCACTTGAGGTGGTATTCAGTTGTAATGGATAACAAACAACACCGTGGCAAGTCGGACTGAGTACGTGCTAGTGGAATTATTATTATTCTCAACACATGGTCCAGGCCATTCGCCGTCCACAGTGGCAGAAAAGCAATGTGGCACGTGACCACGACGTCACGTGAAACCCCTCTATACAGATGTCTATTGTCATTTTGGTTTCTATGTAATAAACTTACTAACCTCTTCATCAGCATATTCTCTGTCCAGATTCATGAACCGCACAGTGTCAAGAACTGACACTCAAGATTATGAGAGTGATCAAATATTGCTAAATGAATTATTAATTAATGCTTATTAATTGTGTGGTAGACTGCAAGTCTAATTTAAAACATTACTGGCACATGCCTCTAGGGGGAACTACCTGTATTGTTCAGCACTACTATTAAGGGGACACATTAGAACAAGAGTGTGAAAACCCCGCGCAGAATCCATGTTCAGTCATATTATGTGTGTTGCAGAATAAACGGCAGAGTTAGCCAAAGAAATAACTCAAGTGTGATCATTGCTACACGGTAGGATATCACACAATTGGCGACGAGGATTAAAAGAAAAAAATCAGCGGCGAGAAACAGAGAACATTGCAAGTGTGGCGAACTCAAGTGACTCCAGTAGTTCGAGTGCAAGTTCAGAGGAGGAAAAACGAGGTTTCCCCACCACGACGAGCAATGGCGGCTGTAATCGGAACGGTAACCCCTTTTGATAACTCGACTCAGTCATGGGAAGAATATGGTGAAATGTTGGACTTTTTCTTCCAAGCTAATGACATTGAGGAGCCAGACAAAAGGAAGGCTGTACTGTTGAGTGGAGTTGGTGCAACTACTTACAGTTTGTTGAGAAATTTAATAAGCCCTGCATTACCGAAAGATAAAACGTACGACCAGCTTACTGCTGAGCTTCAGAAGCACTTCAGCCCCAAACCGAGTGAAATCGTGCAACGATTCAAATTTAATTCACGCATAAGGAGGAACACTGAGTCCATAGCAGAGTATGTGGCAGAATTGAGGAAATTAGCACTGCACTGTGATTACAAAGACTCACTGGAAGAAATGTTAAGAGACAGACTTGTGTGTGGAGTGAATGATGACCGAATGCAACGGCGACTTTTATCTGAAACAAAACTCACTTTTGCAAAGGCTTTGGAATTATGCCAAGCGATGGAAACAGCATCTAAAGATGTGAGAGAGATGCAAGGGAAGCTAACAGAGGACACAGCAACGCATGTTCGTGTGCCTAAGACCCAAGTAGGTGTCCAAAAAGAGTTGACTGACAAAACTCAGCACAAATTCCCCAGTTGTTATCGCTGCAAAGGCCAGCACAATGCCGCCGAGTGCAAATTTGCCACTGAGCTGTGTCATAATTGTGGCAAGCGAGGGCACATTAAGAAAGCATGTAGAATAAAGGTGGACAGCGCACAGGTGCTGAAAGCGACAGTTAATGGGCAAAAGTATGAAAACAAGGGCCCAGGAAAGGAACAGCGAGCGAATCAACTGAGAGGGGAGGGAGAAAGTGATACAGAAGACATGGGTTTTCACACAATTTACAACACGTCAGAGGAGCTGACCAAGGTAGCGCCCATCACGCGTACCATGAATGTTAATGGAATGAAAGTAACATTTGAAGTTGATACAGGCTGTGGAGTAACCATATTAAGTAAACAGCAATATACACAACTGTGGAAGAAAACAGACACAGCAGAATTAAATCCCTGTTCATTAAAATTAAAAACATACACAGGAGAGAAGCTAGACGTGCTAGGCATGGCACAAGTGAAGGTGCAGCACGAAAACAAAGAAAAGGACTTACCTGTAGTAGTAGTTGGGAGCGAAGGACCAAATCTACTAGGGCGAAGTTGGCTACAAGAACTGGCCATGATTGATCAGTTGGTGAATAAAGTGGAATCTCAGCCCAAATTGCAGCTGGAGGAGATCCTCGAAAGACACGCTGAGGTGTTCAAAGAAGGTGTAGGACAGCTAAAAGGTGTCACTGCAAAGATTAATGTGGACAAGGAGGCCCAACCACGATTCTGCAAACCCCGACCGGTACCCTATGCAGTCAAGCCACTGGTTGAAAGCGAGCTACAGAGGCTGCTGGATGACAAGATCATTGAGCCAGTGCAGGTTGCAGAATGGGCGGCGCCCATAGTCCCAGTGAGAAAGCCGGATGGCTCCATTAGAATATGTGGAGATTACAAACTCACTGTCAATCGAGCATCACGGGTGGATCAGTATCCAATTCCTAAAGTGGAGGACCTCTTCGCACAGCTGAATGGCGGCCGACACTTCACGAAATTAGACATGAGTCACGCCTACCAACAAGTAGTCTTGGAAGAATCAAGAAAGTATGTAACCATCAATACACACAAAGGCTTATATACCTACACACGCTTACCATTTGGAGTAGCTTCCAGTCCTGCTATATTCCAGAGAACTATGGAGGGCATCCTAGGTGGAATTCCGAATGTTACCATTTATTTGGATGACATCCTTTGTACAGGACCAAATGAACAAGAACATCTGAAAACGCTGAAGGAAGTGCTTCAACGGTTGGAGAAAAGCGGTCTGAGGTTGAAAAGAAGCAAGTGTGAGTTCATGGGAAAAGAGGTGGTGTTCCTAGGCCACAAGATCAACGCCAGTGGTCTACACCCTCTAACAGACAAAGTGGAAGCCATTGCGGAGGCGCCTGAGCCACAAAATGTTACTGAGTTAAAAGCCTACCTGGGCTTGTTGAACTATTACCATAGGTTCCTCCCAAAGCTCTCCACGCTGCTGGCACCACTACATACCTTACTTAAGAAGGAAGAAAAATGGTCATGGGGGGTCAAGCAGCAGAAGGCGTTTGAAGAGTCCAAAGCGCTACTTCAGTCCTGTAGTGTGTTAGTGCACTATGATTCAAACAAACCACTCATCCTGGCGTGTGACGCATCACCCTACGGTGTGGGTGCTGTACTCTCTCATCGTATGGAGGATGGCTCAGAGAGACCCATAGGGTTCGTCTCAAGAACTCTTAGTGCAGCTGAGAAAAACTACTCCCAGCTAGACGAGAGGGCCGTGCAGACGTTCAAGTCACTCATGAAAAAGATGGCAGGAGACTCTATTGAAACCCGAATGTCGAGAGCTCTGTTCAGCTATCGAATAACACCCCAATCTACAACTGGCAAGTCACCAGCTGAGCTGTTGTGTGGAAGGAAGTTGAGGTCAACATTTGACTTAATACATCCAGACTTCAGAAACAAAGTGCATGATAAACAAGAGAAACAAAAAGGTTATCATGACATGCATGCTAGAGAGAGAATACTGAGGGAAGGAGACGTGGTCTACACCCGCAACTTTGGCTCAGGACCAGCCTGGGTACCAGGAGAAATAACAGAAAAGACAGGCCCTGTGTCATTCAAGGTGACATTAGGTCATGGACAAGTGGTGAGGCGACACATCGACCAAGTTCGTGGTAGGAGCTCCATTCCCCTGCCGATGGCACCAGAGGTGTTGTCTGACACCCATCCTGAGGAGAGCATCAACGAACCACCACTTCAGGTGAAACCTGAGGTAACCGTCTCTGCAGATTCTACGGGCAGCACTGCAGCAGCCGAAACAGTGGAGCAGTCTGAGTCTTCACCTGCAGTTGGCTCACCAGCCGTGAGAAGATCTCAGCGAGCTAGGAAAGCTCCAGACTACTTGAAGGACTATACTTAGTCAGTAGTGAGTTCCCCAGCCACAGGACAAGAATGCGTCCTGGAACCTCACTGGGATGCGGTAGTCAAACCAAATCCCCAGTTAGACTGTTATGTGTGTTATACATGTAAAAAAAAAAAAAAAAGAGAAAGAAATTATGTGTATGGCACATGTGTTTAAGAAGTTAAAAGTAACTGTGATTGTTTAGGGTTAAATGGGAGTTCCAGGATGTCTAGCATAATTGGCTAGTGTAATTAAAAGTAGTTTAATCTAGAGGGGAGGGATGTGGTAGACTGCAAGTCTAATTTAAAACATTACTGGCACATGCCTCTAGGGGGAACTACCTGTATTGTTCAGCACTACTACTAAGGGGACACATTAGAACAAGAGTGTGAAAACCCCGCGCAGAATCCATGTTCAGTCATATTATGTGTGTTGCAGAATAAACGGCAGAGTTAGCCAAAGAAATAACTCAAGTGTGATCATTGCTACACGGTAGGATATCACAAATTGCCAGCTTTTTAAGCTTAATTATTTGTTCATAGAGTTCCCACGCCCTGGAGTGGGTGGTGCCCCACCTAATGTTACAAATGAGGTAGTGCAAGAGTTATTAATAATTATTAATTCCAGTTATTATTAATAATCATATACATATTAATGCTGTCCCCACGTGATACTACAGACAGCACCTGTAATACTGTGATAACAGGATACACAAACACTTGTTCATTGTATTTATTGTAATCATATAACTAAACCAGGGGTCACCAACTAAAACTGCAAGAGGTCTGATAAGTCGGTCCTCCTCCCCAGCCGAGGTCCAAACTAGGTACCGTATGGAAATCTTTAGGCACCTCATAATTTGATTATGATTCAGAACTCTGACTTGATTCTAAAACCATTCTCAATGCACCTTTATTCATTTTTTCTTTCAGGATTTTTCCCTCCCACTGTGTGACAATTTGGCCCTTTTAAAGCAAAGTATTTGCAATGACCCATGAATTTACTTCCAGCATCTTTTATGAAAACAAATGACAGAGAAATCTGACACATGAACAAATTTATCTCAAAATGTGCTTTTAAGAACCATCATCCTTTCAAGGACATTCCTTCAGAAGACCACAGTTATCTCCAGACAGGCCAGTATCATTTAACTTGCTTTCACACATTATTTTATTAAGCTCATGTTTTAGCAGCTTTTAGCTCTATATTATTTTTTAAACAAAAAAAATTAAAATGAATTCTTTGTTCAGTTTCAAGCAAAATGTAATATAAAATTTTGTGATATAGGAGAACACTAATGTATTTGTTGACTCTAAATAAATAGGTCTAAAATTCTAAAATCTACAGTTAAAATCCTAAAAATGTTTTACAGGAGAAAAACTAAACTGTGTTGCATTTTACAAAAAGATTAATATCTAAAAAACAAAATTTCACAAAAAGTCCAACTCTGTACAATAATTTTAGTGCAGAAAAAACTTTTTTAAACTAAGATTAAAAGGACACTCTGGAGAAAGGAGGCAGGCAAGGCAACGAGCTAGACGACACAGAAACCTTATTCTTTCTCCAACATAACTTACAGTAAAAAAAAGATCCCAGGTCTCTGCGCATTCCTCTTTTATATCTTTAATACCATGCATCGAGACCAGGAACTTCCAACCATCATACATTATGTTTAGAACAAAGCCTGTGTGGCTCATTAACATGACAATACGCTGGCGCCGCTCTCACACACTTCTTCTCCCAGCGGCTCCGGCATTTTCTCCTCTCCCCAGGGGGCGCATAGTCCTTACTGTGCCGTCTGATACCCCCCGGTGACACCTCCTCTTTCGGTCTATTGTTCCCTGGGTGGAGAAGTCCCACACCATGCCCCCACATAGCCCCCCCCCCCCAAAACACCCAGAAAGGGCACTACCCCCCCCCCCCCCCGAGCTTGAGCTGAGGTAGCAGGGGGTCGCTGATCCAGTCGAATCTCCCTGCTGGCGGGGCGTACAGGGGGGCACATCAGTCTGTGGAGGGAAAAAGGGAGGGGGAGAAAACACAGCTTCGCGAGCGCAGGTCCCTGCCGAGGGATCACCAACTTGCGGAGCCACCAACAGTGGGCGTCCGCACCAGGGAGCTTGGGCCAACACCGCCTGCTCGTCTGCCAACACAAAAGCGGGCTTCAGCCTGTCGATGCAGACGGTCTCCTTACGTCCCCCCAAGTCTAACACAAAATGCTTCGCCCCAGGTTCCAACACCCTGAACGGTCCATCATACGGTGGGTGCAGCGGGGTCCAGTGCGCATCGTGCCTGACAAAAACAAAACTGGTATTCTGCAAGCTTATTGGGACGAAGGTGCAGGGAAAACAATGGTGGGCCAGGCCTGGTATGTTAAAAGCCTCCGTACTGTGCAAAAATTGTGCGGGCGGATCAGCCTCGGGTGCAGGGTTTTCCGGTAAAAACTCCCCGGGGATCTGCAGCGGCTGAGAAAAAACAAGTTCTGCCGGGAAGGCTGCCAAATCCTCCTAAGGTGCAGAGCGCAACCCTAAAAGAACCCAGGGCAGGCGGTCAAGCCAATTTGCATCCGTGAGCAAATTTCTGAGCGCTGCTTTAAGCAACCTATGAAAATGCTCGCATAACCCGTTAGCCTGGGGGTTGTACACGGTAGTGCGGTGAATTTTGACCCCCCGGGCTCTGGGCCATCGCGGACCACAGTTCCGAAACGAATTGTGGACATTTGTCGGAAGTGATGTCGGACTGGGATCCGAATTGTGCGACCCAAGCCAACAAAAAAGCACGAGCCACTTCTGCAGACGTGGTAGAAGTCAGCAGGACCACTTCAGGCCAGTGCATGGTGCAGTCCGCGATTGTTAAGAGGTGCGTAAAACCTTGCAACGGTGGGAGGGGTCCCACCAAATCCACGTGGAAGTGGTTGAACCTCCTGGCCGGGATTTGGAATGGCTTGAGGGGGGCTCTGATGTGCTTGTGCACTTTGGCCCTCTGGCACGCAATCCAAGCTGCAGCCCACTCTTTCACGTCCTTGCACACACGCAGCCAGAAGAATTTCGCACCCACTAGTTTCACCGAAGTGCGCACTCCCAGATGCGAAAAGGAGTGGACTGACTCAAAAATGCGACGGCGCCAAGAGTTCAAAACCACCGGGTGCGGGCGGCCAGTGGAGACGTCGCAGAGCAAAGGAGGGCACCCTTCTTGCACCACCCTACTCTCCAGCCTTAACCCAGTAGGCGCAAACTGGAGCGCGCATATGTCCACATCCCCGGCTTGCTCCGCGGCCATCGCGGGGAAATCTATTCCCATGTAGACCGGGGAGACTAACGCGCGTGACAGACAATCAGCCACGATGTTGAGCTTACCAGCGACGTGTTGAATGTTGGTAGTATACTCCGAAATCGTGGTCAAATGCCATTGCTACTGGGCCGACCACGGTTCTGAGACCTTGGCCATCATGTACGTCAGCGGCTTATGGTCCATGAACACGGTGAACTCGCGCCCCTCTAACCAAAACTGGAAATGGCGCGGGAAATGGCAAGTCGCCAGGTGGAGAGCCAGCAATTCCCTTTTGAATGCGCTGTCATTGTCGCGCAAAGTTTGGCTGAAAAATGGGAGCAGCTGACACGAACCTGAGTCGTACTGCTCCACCACTGCCACTATGGCAACATCAGATGCATCCGTAGGGAGCGCTATCTGTGCAGACGGATCCGGGTGGCCTAACAACGCAGCATCCGCAAGGGCTGTTTTGGCGTTAGTAAAAGGCTGGACTCGCTCAGGAGTCCAGTCGATGGCTTCCACAGGCTTCTTTTTTTTAAGCGTGGCATACAACGACTGCATCAGCTGGGCTGCCCGGGGAAGGAAACTGTTATAAAAATTAACCATTCCCAAAAACTCCTGTAGTGCTCTCATGGTCTGCGGCCGCGGAAAGTCTGACACAGCACGCACCTTATCTGGTAAGGGAATCGTGCCCTCGGGTGAAATGCAGTGGCCCAAAAAAATCAATCACTGGTACGCTGAACTGGCACTTCACCAGGTTAACTATCAGCCCATGCACCTCCAACCTCTTGAAAACCGTCTTGAGATGGGCGATGTGCTCCTCCTCAGGTGCACTAGCTACCAGAATGTCGTCTAAGTAGACAAAAATGAAGGACAAGTCGCGAAGCACTGCATCCATCATCCTCTGGAAAGTCTGCGCCACGCCTTTTAATCCAAATAGCATGCGTAAAAACATGAAAAGGCCGAAAGGAATTATTACCACTGTTTTTGGAATGTCTTCCACGTGCACTGGGACCTGATGGTATCCGCGGACCAGATCCACTTTCGAAAAAATACGCGCCCCGGCCAGGCACACAGAAAAATCCTAGATGTGGATAACAATCATGTTCCATGGCATTATTCAAGCGCCGGAAGTCACCTCACGGTCGCCACGACCCATCGGCTTTAAGCACCTTGTGTAGGGGGATGCCCACGGGCTGTTGGAGCACCTGATGATGCCCAGCTGCTCTAAGTTGGCAAACTCCTCTCGCGTGCTGGCCAGTTAAGCTGCGTCCAAACACTGACGTCCCACGAACACCGGCGGGCCTTTTGTCGTTATAAAGTGCTCGACCCCGTGTTTCATTACCGTAGCTGAAAAGGTCAGGACCGTGAGTGCTGGGAACTGTGCGAGAAATGTTGGTACTTACCCCCTGGAGCTATAATGTTAGCCAGTGTTGTCGACCCAGCTCCCCGAGCTGTGCAGGGCAGTGAGGTAAAAGAGACAGCGTCCTCTCATCTCCTATTAGCAACATCGACAAACAACCCATAAGCATATAAAAATTCTGCACCTAAAATGGGGCCAGAACATGCAGCTATCACAAAGTCCCACTGAAAGTTGCGTCCGAGTAAGCCAATCATCAGTGTCCGCTCGCCAAATGCCCTGATGGTGGATCCGTTGGCAGAAGTGAGGTCGGGACCGTTGCATCCTGCCACCCTGTCTGTGTTGACCAGCAGGATGAGACTCTTTTGGGAGCCGGAGTCCACCAAAAACCGTCTCCCCAAACGTGTGTCCGTGACAAAAAGCAGTTTGTTCCTGTCGCCATTGGTTGCAGCTGCCACTGAATTCCAAACGTGCCATCTTCCCGGCTTCTTGAATTGGCATGGTGACAGGCAGCGTTGGGCATTTGAGCCAAAACGGCGATGATAAAAACAGATTGCCCCATTCCTTCGTCTCCTGGTGTCCGTCCTGGCTACCATGAATGGCTCTTCGACCTCGCTGGAGTCCCTCATGGATGCCGGTGCTGCTGTCTGCACACTGAGCATTCTGGTCGCCAAAATGATGCCGTCCGTTTCCAGTAGTCCTTAGCAACCAGCCACGGTGAGGTGGCCAGGATCGCCCTCGCTGTAGTTGGTAGGTTCTTGAGGAACAAGTGGGCGAACAGGAACGATTCGTTGTCCTTCCCCCTCAGCGCCAACAAGCTCTCCATGAGCTCCACTGCTGATCTGTCCCCTAACTCCGAACGCGTTAGGAGTCTCTCTGCCCTCTCACTGTCACAAAGGGTATAGCGCTGGAGTAGCATCCTCTTGAGCGCTTCATATTTACCTTGGGCCGGCGGCTCCTGGAGCAGGCTCATCACCTGTTGCATGGCACGCGCATCCAGCGCAGCGACCACATACTAATACCTGGTTTCATCCGTTGTCATCCCGCAGAGTGCGAACTGGGCTTCTATGTGCAAGAACCACGTGGTCGGGTTGTGAAGCCAGAAGTCTGGGAGCTCAACTGAGACCACGCCCGTAGCACTGGTGCTCTCCCTCCAGGCAGTCTCCAAGGCGGTGCTCGGCTCGCTTTCCATGGCACGTCTTAGAGTCACCAATGTGGAGAAAGGAGGCAGGCGAGGCAACAAGCTGAACAACACAGAAACTTTATTCTTTCTTGAACATAAGATCCCGGGGCTCTGTGCATTCCTCTTTTATATCTTTAATACCATGCATCGAGACCCGGAACTTCCAGCCATCACACATTATGTTTAAAACAAAGCCTGTTTGGTACATTAACATGATATAACGCCAGTGCAGCTCTCACACACTTCTTCTCTCAGCAGCTCCAGCATTTACTCCTCTCCCCGGGGGGCGCATAGTCCTTACTGTCCCATCTGATACCCCCCGGTGACACCTCCTCTTTCGGTCCATTGTTCCCTGGGTGGAGAAGTCCAACACCATGCCCCGACAACACAAAATATAATCTCTCTTCCTGCTTTGTGCCACTTAGTGTTGTTTAAATTGCGCCTAAGTGTATATTCATTAGTTTAATGTCTGTATATGATACTGTGCACAAGCTGCAGTCGCCACAGCCTCCTGGAGGTAAGGAATATGTCGAAACATTACGTCGTGGACCAGAGCGTTACAGAGGAACTCCGTGGCCTCGGTCTTCTCCACCAGATCGTCACACCGCCAGATTCAACTTCTGCGTCTCATCCCAAATGGAGATGCCGTAGACAGTGTGAGTGGCGACAAAAGAGAGGTAAATGTGGAGGTATCCAAATGAAGCTAACTGCTAGCCCACATAGACTGTTGCTTCCTTCCCTCATTCTGGCCAACGTACACTCAGTAGACAACAAAATAGACCACATACAGCTACTGAGAACTAGCAACATGATGCGCAGACCTGTTGTGTTTTTATCTTTATGGAAACATTGTGTTGTGTTTTTGTCTTTATGAAAACTGCTAACTGCCATTCATTTAGCAGGGCTAACACCCTACGCAGTGACAGAGTGTTTACGGAAAGAGGGAAAACCCGCAGGGGAGGTGTCTGTGTCTACATCAGTGACGCATGGTGCCGGGATGCAACTGTTGTACATAAACACTGTTCTCCATTGGTAGAGTTTATGATCACCAAGTGCCGACCCTTTTCCATTCCGAGAGAATTTTCCTCTGTCCAACTAATCGCCATGTATTGCCCACCCGCTGCCACCAGCAAGAGGAGCGAAGCACTAAAAGAACTCTATCAGGCCATCAGTGAGATACAAACAGCACATCCAGATGGATTCCTCATCACAGCAGAAGACTTCAACCATGCAGATTTAAAGGCCCTCCTCTTGTGTGTGTATTTGGCCCTTTGTGTTGTGTGTGTGTTTGGACCTTTGGGCTTGCTGTACCTGCCCTGTAGGGTGATATCAGGCAGGCGGTAGCCAGTATATATATTCCTATGTGTCCTTAATAAAGGGAGTTCACTGAGTTCGCTGCATGGCATAAGACTGATTTCAACCCTGATTCCAGACGTAACATTTTGGTGACGAGAGAAAACTATGGGGGTGTATGGGCTACCTCCACCCTTATTACCGTTTCTGGAGTACCCGGGAGAGCCAGCGATCCTGTGGCCAAAATGGGTGGCCATGTTCGAGGGTTACATCGCGGTGCTGGGCTTAAGTAGACTCAACGGAGTACGAAGACAAGCACTTCTGGCCCACTGTCTTGGCAAAGAAGGTCAGAAAATTCTCTGTATGTTGGGAGAACCAGAGTCTTATGCGGACACTGTCGGCCAGCTGGGTGAATATAAGATAAGATAAGCCTTTATTAGTCCCACAATGGGGTAATTCCAGGATTGCAACAGCACAGGGATAGCAACACTCAGAGCAATAAGTTAGAAGATAAGAAAATAAGAGCAGTGAGTATACATACAGTATGTACACATAAATGGTGTACGGTGGCAGTGGTTAGCACTGTGGCAGCACAGTTTACCCTTGGCCGGGGGATCGTGGGGATCGTGGGATCGTGGGTTCGATCCCAGCCCCCGAACAACAGTGATCTGTGTGGAGTTTGCATGTTCTCCCCGTGTATGCGTGGGTTTACCCCGGGATTTCTCCGGTTTCCTCCCACATGCCAAAAACATGCAGGTTAGGTTAATTGGAGACTCTAAAGTGGCCCTAGGTGTGAATGTGTGTGTGAATGGTTAAGGGATAGCACCGTATCGTGGCTTCATCCATCCAGGTGGTGGATGACCCTCAATTTCCCCTCTGGGGATCAATAAAGTATACTAAATCTAAAAAAAAATTTAAAAAAAATCTAAATATATAAATATATATACACACAGTGCGGAGCATTGTAGCTAGATGGAATAAACAGCATAACCATCTATTTAGTTACCCTACATGGTATGAATATGTACCCATACATATTGTCACCATCCATAGCGACTGATATTGTCCTAGTTGTATACTGGAGGGGACCATTTGTGTAAGTCTGTTGCGTATTTTGCATTCAATACTATTAGGTCGTCACATTTTTTTGCTATCTCTGCAAGCAGCCCTGCTTAGGTTATACAGTCTGACAGCCGTAGGTAGGAAGGACCTGCGAAACCTCTCGGTTGCGCACCTAGGATGATGTAGTCTACTGCTAAATGAGCTCCTCAGTGCGTTCAGTATGTCCTGCATAGGGTGGGACTTGGACTCCAGCAGAGATGACAGTTTAGCCACCATCCTTCTCTCCCCTATCTCCTCCACTGGGTCAAGGCGTTGCCCCAGGACAGAGCTAGCTTTCTTGATTAGTTTGTTCAGTCTCTTCCTATTGGCTGCTGTAATGCCGTTGCCCCAGCAGACCACTCCAAAAGTGATGGCTGATGCCACCACCATGTCGTAGAATGTCTTCAAGAGCACCTCTTGTACACAAAAAGACCTGAGCCTCCTCAGTAGGAACAGCCTGCGCTGTCCCTTCTTGTAGAGTGCATCGGTATTGTGTGACCAGTCTAGTTTATTGTTCAGATGAACACCAAGGTACTTGTAGGATGTCACCATCTCAATGTCTGTTCCCTGGATGTTTACTGGTGCTGTGAGGGGTTGTCCTTGCCTGTGGCAATCCACCACCAGCTCTTTAGTTTTCCTCGCGTTGATCTGGAGGCAGTTCCAATAGCACCAGTCCACAAAGTCCTGGATAAGTCCTCTGTATTCAGCTTCATCTCTGTTGGAGATGAGGCCGACGATCGCAGAGTTGTCAGAGAACTTCTGTAGATGGCAGTGTGTTGTGTTGTGTGAGAAGTCCGCAGTATAAAGGGTGAACAGGAAGGGAGCCAAAACCATTCCCTGGGGGGCCCCCATGCTACCGATGATTGTGTCGGACACACAATCCCGGATTCTTACAAACTGTGGCCGTTTAGTGAGGTAGTCCAGGATCCATGATGACAGGTGCTGGTCCACCCCTGCGCACAGCAGCTTGTCCTTCAGGATCATCGGTTGGATGGTGCTGAAAGCACTGGAGAAGTCAAAGAACATGATCCTCACCGCGTTCCCGGGCTTCTCCAGGTGGGACAGGGGACGGTGAAGGAGGAAGATTACTGCATCCTCCACCCCAATGCCATGCTGGTAGGCGAACTGGAGTGGATCCATCGCTGGTCCCACCAGGGGGCGGAGGTGAGCAAGGAGCAGTCTCTCCAGGGTCTTCATCATGTGAGACGTCAATATTTTGCCGAACATACGAGGACCACAAAACTGTGGGTAGAAGAGCTGTTGGAGCCAAAAGAAACTAAGCTAGCTAGCTCGGGGAAGCTAGCAGCTCAGTCAGTGTCTATGGGGAAGTTAGCCATGAAGCTAGGTGCACACCAAAACCAAGCTATGAGCTACCAGCTAGACTTTAAGGTAGAACCGGGGCCACGAGTGGGGGAGCTCCTGGTCACCAAAGATAGCAAGCCAGCCGAGGAGCTCAGCACGGTACAGGACCGTACCGCTGGTGATGTTGACGGCGCGGTGGGCAGCGACCGGACTCAACTGGGTCTTCCCCACAGCTGGAGTCCGGGCAGTGGAAGAGGGGGAGCAAGCAGGCTGAAAACCCCAGGAAGCAGCAGTGACAGCTGGGCGCAGAGACAGTGCAGCGGAGCACCTTGGATGAGGGTGCTGGGAGCAGCGGCGAAGCACCTAGGTCGACGGGTGATGCCGGCGAGAGTGATGCTGTGAGCCCCAGGAGAAAGCAGTAACAGCCGGGCACAGAGGCAGCGCAGTGGAGCACCTTGGATGAGGGTGCCAGGAGCAGCGGCAAGGTGCCTGGATCAAGAAGCATCGCTGACGAGCGAATTTAGGTTTTCCTCAGAAGTCGACCACGGGGGGCCAGAGTGTTTGGGGTTACAATGGTGACAGCTACAGCGGTGCTGAAGGTGGTCAGGATCGGACCGGCAGGCACTGAAGGACTGCGTGCTGGGCAGTAGTACTGCGGGTCCAGACGAGAGAAGCGGCTGAGGGTGAGGAAAAGAGACATTTTCGTCGGGGAGGTTAACTTCGATCTGAGGGCAGACAGCTGCCAGGGGCGCGCATGCCGTGGGGCTGCCCTGGGCCCCTGCGCCGGTTTTACCTTTGGCTGCCCATGGACTGTGGTATAACTTTAAAATTCAAGTGTTAATATGTTGATATGGTGTTAAGAGATAATGAATATTCATATGTGCATGTGTTTTAACAATAGTGTGGAATGTGAGTGTGATGTACATATGGATGTGTGTTGTTGGGGATTAATTTTATGTGTTTTGATAAGAGTAGGAACGCGGCAGTAATTCTGGTTTATAAATGGACTTCATTTTATTTAGTACCTGTGGCAGAATAATCCACTTGGCTGTGTGGTGTAGGACGGCAGTCCACCCGTCCACCCTAGTTTTGAGTTGTTTTGTGTGAATGTGATAGGCCGTTATAACACATTGTTCCCAGTTACTTTAGTGCATGGTTCGGGTCCTAAATTGGGGAGGTGTCATGGTCTGAGCGCTAACTCTGTCCGCGCTCGGGCTCTCCAGTGTTTTCCCCGTTCTGTGTTGTTATATGGCCTTCCAGGGCTTTTATTGCAACAGCGTCACGGCGGGACTTCCGGCTGTCAGAGGCGAGCTGCGCCGTGACAGCTGAATCACATTCCATTAATTACATTCTCATATCCTGATTAATCTAGTGCTTTATTTAAGGGAGTAGTTGAGGTTACTCCGTGCTGCAACCTCGCATAACGTTGGTTCTCCACAACGTTCGGCTGGAGTCCCGAACCCCGGCTCCAGTCACCCCTTTGAGTCATCATGTCTCAGTGTTTTCCTGTAACGTTGTGGCTTGAGGCAAGAGGCTTTCAATCAATTTTTCAATTAACAGTTTTTCAATTTATTCCAAAAACTTACAGGTATTAACTCCAAAACATCCGACACGATTTATCACAACTTGAATTTGTCCATCAATCATTATCATCGATCCTCTCGACAACACTTGACAGCTCTCAACAACTCTCGACAACTTCTCGACAACTTGACCACTAACCAACAACAGCTGTTATATACTATTAGAGATAATTAACGTCAATTAGAACATACCATATGTCCCAGGTAAAACAATAACATTTTTCCATTTTCCACATATACCCACTAACATCTAAAAGACCATAAATAATTCCCCACCTATACAGAATAAATATAAATAACACACAATAAATAACACCATAAATATTTCAATAAATAATTTAACCCCCTATTTACAAATTTAAATCACCCCTCTAACTCATTATAACATGCTTCCTTCCTGCTGGTGTCCTTTAAAAGGCATTCAACCCCTAACAGAGTCTTTTGCCCGGACACCCTCAGGAAGCATGTTGGCAAAGGTATGTGGATTAAATAATTACCAATTGTTTACCCAAATAATTAACCATAGCAATTATCTCAAAGGCATTCAAATTAGACAAAGACAGATCCTAGAAATAATGTGTGTACTTTTACAAATAATCATAATAACATTTACAATATATACGGTTCCAAGGTTGTCATAGCCAGGAGCGGCACTGGGGTTAAGCTCCCAGTGCTCATAAAATGCTCCTTACGGCGTGCGTCTCGAAAAGCCTCTGACAACTAAATCCAACTCCTAGCCTGCCCATGTGGTTTAGTCTCTAAGCCCGGCGGAACTGCTTTTACTAATAGGAGAAGGGGCGAGGGCAGATCTCTGGCGCCTTAAAACCAGATGCTTCGGGTAGATGGTGGCTCGTCAACCTGGGAAGGTAGCCCATCTAGGGGAAGGTAAACCCTGATTTCAAACCTCCGCTGCCTTGTGGCACACCCGGTCAAGGGAAAGGCTTTGGGAGTCAACCCTGAGGAAAAATCTGGAGTCGAAGCCCCTAAGGCAGTTCTCTGTTGTGCTCAACATCGTTCTGGCAGCTCCTGCGACGGCACTGGTGCCAAACTATAGCAGCCCTGCTGTTCCTTTGGATTCATCAGTGACGTGGAGAGGGGGGACATGCTGCATGGGTAATATCTTGTCCTCCATATCTTCCTGCCCAGGCTTGAATCCTACCAACGCCCAACGCTGGAAGGTAGAACACCGGTGCGCATCGGCCTGTTCAGCCACAGGCGGTGCTGTTCCAGCAGAGTAGACATTTAGGATTGTCTTCCATGGTCATCATAGACCGACGGAGGCCGACGACGATTTACAATATTACAAATATAACAATCACACATACAATAAATCATAACAGTGGGGACACTTCATCGTCAAATATCCTCCTCCCTTTTCCCAACAGTACAATACTCTAAGAGTCATGTACTCTTGAGAGGCTATCTGCCACAAGGTTGGTCTTCCCTGCCACATACCGAACAGTAAAATTATACGGTTGAAGGGACACATACCACCCTGTGAGACGACTGTTTACGTCCTTCATCCTGTCCAGCCACTGTAGGGCCCGATGATCATTTCTCCAACACAAAATGACGCCCCAGTAAATAGTATTTGAGAGACCCTATTGCCCATTTCATGGCAAGACATTCCTTTTCTACCGTAGAGTATCTTGTCTCCCGGTCCACCAATTTACGGCTCAAGAACAGTACTGGGTGTCTCTCTCCCCTCTCCTCCTGGAGAAGTACTGCTCCAATGCCAACTCCTGAAGCATCTGTCTGTAAAATGAACGGGCGAGCAAAGTCTGGACTGTAGAGAACCTTCTCACCAGAAATAGCCTTCTTCAGATCTTCAAAAGCTCTATTACACTCCTCTGTCCATTTTACCCTATTCGATGCTGAAGCCTTAGTGAGGTCAGTCAAAATTGCTGCTCTTTCAGCAAAATGGGGAATAAACTTACTGTACCATCCTACCACTCCCATAAATAATCGTACCTTCTTCTTAGTGGTGGGTACAGGATAGGTCTGGATGGCATCCACTTTACCTACTCGTGGTCTAATGACCCCCTGACCAACCACATGTCCCAAGTACTCCACCTGCTGCTGTCCAAACACACATTTGTGTGGATTAATCGTCAGTCCTGCCCTCTTAATCAACTGAAGGACCTGCCTAAGGTGTACAAAATGTTCTTCCCAAGTCTGACTATAGATGACCACGTCATCCAAATAGGCAGCTGCAAAATTTGATACCCTTCTTAATACCTGGTCCATGAGCAGCTGAAAAGTTGCAGGTGCCCCCTGAAGGCCAAATGGCATGACCCTAAATTGGAAACTGCCATAAGGTGTTTTAAAGGCTGTAAGTTCTTTTGTTTCCGGTGCCAGTGCCACCTGCCAATACCCCTTGCATAGGTCCAGTGTAGAAATAAACCTAGCCCTGCCCACTTTCTCTAACAGTTCATCAATCCAGGGCATGGGGTATGACTCAAACTTAGACACTGAATTGAGATATCTGAAGTCAATATAGAATCTCAAAGAGCCATCCTTTTTGGGTACCAGCACAATCGGGCTACACCACTCACTAACTGACTCTTCGATCACTCCCAGCTGCAACATCAAGTCAATTTCCTGCTTCATCTTTGGAACCAATCGCTCCGGGATCCTATAAGATTTCCTACGTGGAACAGCTTCCTCTTTCAAATGAACCTTATGACGCACCAATGTGGTGAAACCAGGTCTCTCATGAAACAATTCTGGATCTAACAGTGCCTCTAATTCTCTCTGCTGATTCACCTGCAAATGAGACACTTGGAATAAACACGGCTCTGACACATTTGTGGGAAAGGACTGTTCTTTCTCCTCATCCACTTCCATCACACAAATGAAGAGCTGATGTGTCTCCTGAAGAACAGGTTGCTGCTGCTGATGACCAGGCTACTGAAACTCTTTCAATAAGTTAATGTGGAAGGTCTGATGTTTTACCTTCCTGTCAGGCACATATAGTTCATATGTCACTGCACTTAGTTTTTTAGAAATTTCATACGGCCCCTGCCATTGGGCCAACAGCTTACTGTCACACGAGGGCAGCAATAACAAAACCTGCTGTCCTGGGTGAAAAACCCTTTTTCTGGCCTTCTTGTCATACCAAGTTTTTTGTTTGGCCTGCGCGGTCCTCATGTGCTCCTGAGCCAAAGCAGTCATTCGATCCAGTTTCTCTCTCATCTTAATAATATATGAGACCACATTGTCCTGATCACTCGGTGGACTCTCCCAGTGCTCCTTTAATAAGTCCAGTGGGCCCCTCACCTGATGACCATACAGCAGTTCAAAAGGTGAGAACCCTGTTGAAGCCTGGGGCACCTCCCGATAAGCAAACAATAAGTATGGTACCCATTGGTCCCAATCCGAGCCCGTTTCAGAAACAAATTTCCGCAGCATGTTTTTTAGAGTCTGATTAAATCACTCCACTAATCCATCAGTCTGAGGGTGATATGGGGTGGTCTTAATACCCTTAATACCCAACAGCTTATATACCTGCTGCAACAGTTTGGACAAGAAATTTGTTCCACAATCTGTCAGAATTTCTCTAGGTATGCCTACCCTTGAAAATAACTGGATAAGGCAGTTGGCAACCTGCCTAGCCTTGATAGATTTCAGGGGAAAGGCTTCTGGGTACCGAGTAGCATAGTCACAAATTACCAAAATGTATCTATTACCAGAGGAGCTTCTCTCTAGGGGGCCAACTACATCCATCCCTATTCTGTCGAATGGTGTTCCAATAATTGGTAGTGGGTGTAGTTGGGCACGGGCTACTCCCCTAGGTGATGTAATCTGACATATTGGGCACGATGTGCAGAAGTCCTTTATCTGGATATACATTCCCGGCCACACAAACCTTCTAGCAATTCTCTGCAGAGTTTTTTGAAATGCTAAATGACCTGCCCAAGGGATAACATGTCCCAGTTCCATAATCTTTGGTGTGAGGTCTTGTGGCAAAGCTATGGCCATAACTTCACCTTGTTGTTGGTATAAAATGCCCTTTTTAATGACATACATGGCCTCAGCCAAACAATCAGTTCTACCCTGTTTCACACCCTCAATCTCCGAGACTTTATTAAACCATGGTCCAAGTGCTGGGTCAGCTTTCTGTAATGCAGCTATGTCAGGAGGGATGTCAAACTCTACTGACTGACTTAGTTGTGATGTTTCTTCGCCCAAGTTCTTTACAGAAGCTAACACCTTATCTCTTCTCCTCTGAGCCTTGGATTTAGGTTGTTTACTAGGGCCTGCCTCTATCTCAGAATCATAAAAAGGCAGCTCCTGAAGAGCATTGGCAGCCCTCTGCGCCCTCTGCGCCCTGGTTGTCACCATATTACAAATTTTTTCAACAGGTGCATCAAGCCTCTGTTCAATAGCGCCACCTGCCTGTCCCTCAGTTTGTTCATCTCTAACCTGTTGTATGGTGTCCAACAAAGTTGGAACATCATTGCCAAGAATAATTGGATAAGGCAAATCAGGCACAAAAGCTACAGGAAGGAGATAAGTTTGACCTCCCACTGTTAAATAAACCTCAGCGGTCGGGTACAATTTCTTATCCCCATGAACACAACTAATATTTATTTCAGATTCATTCCACAAATCCCTAGGGACCAAACTGGGCAGCACAACCGTTTGAAAACAACCTGAGTCTAACAGGGCCTCTTCACACTGACCATTAAGCAACATCTTCGTTTTATACACTCCACTGTGCACTGGGGCTGAAAACGTGGGTCTAGGAACTGAACATAATAGTGATGGTTTGCTATTTCTTGTGGCAGGACATGAATATTGTGTGTGGCCAATTTTGTTACACTGGTAACAGCGTATATCGTGACTTGGAACAAAACGTGACTTTCTACTCCCACTATGTTTGCTAACAGTGACCTGACTGGAGCTGGAATACAGTCTTTTCTGCGCTTGACCACCCCTTTCAACCCCATCAAACTTACTCCGTGCGGTGAAAGAGCTGTCACGGCCAAGAGTAGTTCTCCTGCTCCCAGATCTGGCCGACAGAAAAACCTCCGCCAGACGAGCAGCGTCCTCTGCAGTCTTCGGGTCCCGCTCTTGTATCCAGATTCCCAGTTCCGGGTTCACCATCCGCAGAAACTGTTCCAAAATTATACATTATACCATTAAGGTCTCTGGTTTAATCCATTTATTGCACAAGTCTTTTAGACGAACATATAGTTTACGGGGGGTTTCGTCCTGATGAATGTCCAAAGCACAAAACCTCCTCCTATATGTGTCGGACGTTATTTCGTATTTGTTTAAAATTGCTTCCTTCACTTTTCCATAATCAGTCGTGTCTGCAATGTCCATCAGAACATACGCGCTCCGTGCTTTACCTGTAAGCAGAGGAGCTAGCTGGATAGCCCACTCTTCTTCACGCCAGCAGCAGACTGTAGCGATCCTCTCGAACGTCGCCAGGTACTGCTCGATGTCATCCTCGGGAGAGAGAGGATTCAGCCTGGGCTCGTGGTGCGTTCGTGTCCTCCTCGGCTGCACCTGCAGCGGCAAATCATCCTCCTGCAGGCCGCCCCAACTGGCCATCACCCCGGGGTCCTCCCCCGAAGCGCCTTCGTCACCACTACGTTCAGCCCGGCTCCCATACTCCTCTCTCAGCTCCGTAACCTGCAACTCCATCCGACGAATTTGATCATCCACAGTCCGCCACCTTTGGTCCTGAAGAGCGGCTTCTTCCTCCATCCGATGATCCCTGACAGTCAGCGAACGAACCAAAGACTTCACCAAGCACGTTAGCTCCTCGAGCTCGCCCAGTCCGCTGACTCCCGGCTCCTCGGCTGCCATACCTGCGTCCAGGTCAGACTGCTCCTCTTGTCTCGTCACTTTCCTTCTCGCCATCGCTCCTTCCATCCCATGTTCTATCCACCACTTCCACCAAACGTTACCTCATCAGGGGCGGACCACCGCTTTCGCCGCAAAATACAGCGTCCTCCTGGGAACGGAGCACCGCTGCCACCAAATGAAACGTTGTGGCAGTTTTTCAATTTATTCCAAAAACTTACAGGTATTAACTCCAAAACATCCGACACGATTTATCACGACTTGAATTTGTCCATCAATCATTATCATCGATCCTCTCGACAACACTTGACAACTCTCAACAACTCTCGACAACTTCTCGACAACTTGACCACTAACCAACAACAGCTGTTATATACTATTAGAGATAATTAACGTCAATTAGAACATACCATATGTCCCAGGTAAAACAATAACATTTTTCCATTTTCCACATATACCCACTAACAGCTAAAAGACCATAAATAATTCCCCACCTATACAGAATAAATATAAATAACACACAATAAATAACACCATAAATATTTCAATAAATAATTTAACCCCTATTTACAAATTTAAATCACCCCTCTAAATCATTATAACATGCTTCCTTCCTGTCCTGGTGTCCTTTGTCCGAAGACTCGTCAATTAGAAAGAAAATGGCACTCTACTAATTTAGATGAAATCTATTTAGCTTGGAGAAATCATCTTTTAATTTATAAAAAATCTCTTAGAAAAGCTAGAACGAGTTATTACTCTGCATTAATAGAAGAGAACAAGAATAATCCCAGGTTTCTTTTCAGTACTGTAGCCAGGTTGACAAAGAGTCAGGACTCTGTCAATCCTAGCATCCCCTTAGAGCTTACTAGTCAGAACTTTATGAACTTTTTCAATAATAAAATTTCATCCATCAGAGATAAAATCAATCAGATTCTTCCCACAGTTAACTTAAATACTGTAACTACTACAACTCCTTCTATTGATGTCTGTCTTGATGAGTTTACTCCAATCGACCTTTGTGAGTTAGACAAAATAGTTTCCTCATCCAAACCTTCAACTTGTCTTTTAGACCCTATTCCTACCAGGTTATTTAAAGAAGTCTTCCCACTTATTGGTAGCTTTATTCTTCATATAATCAATTCTTCATTAACTTTAGGCCATGTACCGCAGGCTTTTAAAACGGCTGTAATTAAACCCTTACTCAAAAAGCCAACGCTAGATCCAGGAGGTTTAGCTAACTATAGACCAATCTCTAATCTCCCTTTCATTTCAAAAATCTTAGAAAGAGTTGTTGCTACGCAATTATTTGACCACCTGCAGGGAAATGGTTTACTTGAGGAGTTTCAATCTGGGTTTAGAATCCATCATAGTACTGAAACAGCCTTAGCGAAGGTCACTAACAACCTCCTCATTGCATCTGATAATGGACTAGTTTCTGTACTTGTCCTTTTAGATCTTAGTGCAGCTTTTGATACTATTGATCATAATATTCTACTTGATAGATTAGAACACTATGTTGGTCTTAATGGAACTTCGTTGCAGTGGTTTAGATCTTATTTATCTGATAGGTTCCAGTTTGTTCATGTAAATGATGAGTTTTCTCTCAGCTCAAAGCTTAGTCATGGAGTTCCACAGGGATCTGTGCTTGGCCCTACTCTTTTTAGTTTATATATGCTTCCGTTAGGCAACATTATTAGAAAGCACTGTATACATTTTCACTGTTATGCAGATGACACACAATTATACCTGTCAATGAAGCCAGATGATACTAATCAATTAGCCAAGTTAGAAGCCTGTCTTAAGGAAATCAAAGCTTGGATGACTTGTAATTTCCTGCTATTAAATTCAGATAAGACTGAAGTCATTCTTGTTGGTCCAAAAAACCTTAGAAATTCCTTTCCAAATCAAACTTTCAGTTTGGATGCAGTTACTCTTTCTCTTAATAGCTCTGTGAGGAACCTTGGAGTTATTTTTGATCAGGATTTGTCCTTCAATTCACATATTAAATTTGTTTCTAAGACTGCCTTCTATCATTTGCGTAATATTGCCAAGATTAGGAGCATCTTGTCTCAGAGTGATGCTGAGAAGCTGATCCATGCTTTTGTTAGCTCGAGATTAGATTATTGTAATTCTTTATTATCAGGCTGTCCTAAAACATCTTTAAAAAGTCTTCAGCTGATCCAAAATGCTGCAGCAAGAGTTTTAACAGGTACTAGAAAGAGAGATCATATCTCTCCGGTTCTGGCCTCCCTTCATTGGCTTCCCATAGAGTTTAGAATTAAGTTTAAAATCCTTCTTCTTACTTACAAAGCTCTAAACAATCAGGCTCCTTTTTATTTAAAAGATCTGATACTACCGTATCATCCTAACAGAGCACTACGCTCCCAAAATGTAGGTTTACTTGTAATACCTAGAATCTCCAAAAGTACAATGGGAGGCAGAGCCTTCAGTTATCAAGCTCCTCTCCTGTGGAATCAGCTGCCAATCTGGATTCGGGAGTCAGACTCGATCTCTGTTTTTAAGAATAGGGCTAAAACCTACCTTTTTGATATAGCCTACAATTAGGGAGGGATCATGTGTTTCTGAACCCTCCCTTAGTTATGCTGCTAATAGGTTTAGTCAGCCGGGGGACCTCCAGTAATGCACTGGGCCTCACTCCTTTCCTCACTCTCTATGAAATATTTTTTTTTTGCTGGTCATTAACATTTGTTTGTTCTCTCCCATAGATTGAGTCCCCATCGTGCTGTTTGCTCTCTACAGGTCTGTTCTTTTCTTCTTCTCTGTCCCCTCACCCCCCAGCCAGTCGCAGCAGATGACTGCCCCTCCCTGAGCCTGGTTCTGCTGGAGGTTTCTTCCTGTTAAAAGGGAGTTTTTCCTCTCCACCGTCGCCAAGTGCTTGCTCACAGGGGATCGCCTGATTGCTGGGGTCTTTCTGCAACTGTGGGGGTCTTCCCTACAGTTGATAGTGCTATGAGATGACTGTTGTTGTGAAATGGCGCTATATAAATAAAGTTGAATTGAATTGAATTGAATTGAATTTAAAAGGCATTCAACCCCTAACAGAGTCTTTTGCCCAGACACCCTCAGGAAGCATGTTGGCAAAGGTATGTGGATTAAATAATTACCAATTGTTTACCCAAATAATTAACCATAGCAATTATCTCAAAGGCATTCAAATTAGACAAAGACAGATCCTAGAAATAATGTGTGTACTTTTACAAATAATCATAATAACATTTACAATATTACAAATATAACAATCACACATACAATAAATCATAACAGTGGGGACACTTCGTCGTCACATTTCCTCAGAGTCTGTGTCCTGTGTTTATAGTCTTTGCCATAGTCATTGTCTGTGTTTTTCCCCACGTGGCTGATTATTTTGTCATTTGTACCTTTGTTAATAAATATGCAAACTCATCGGCTGGCCTATAGCGTCTCATTAATGGCTCGCGAGGGCCATCCTTGACAGAAGGTTTTCAATTGTGTGTGTGGTTTTGGTCTTTTCTAAAGGGGGGAGGGAATGTTGTGTGTGTATTTTGCCCTTTGTATTGTGTGTGTGTTTGGACCTTTGGGCTTGCCGTACCTGCCCTGCGGGGCGATGTCAGGCGGGCGGCAGCCAGTATATATATTCCTGTGTGTCCTTAATAAAGGGAGTCACTGAGTTCGCTGCATGGCATAAGACTGACTCCGACTCTGATTCCAGACATAACACCTCCTACCAAATCTACACCAACATGCAGACTTTCCAACAAGAGGAGACAATTTGCTGGACCTGGTGTGCACAACTCACAAGAAAGCATAGAAAGTCTCCCCCCTTCCCCACCTGGGTTTTTCTGATCACATCACCATCCTGTTAAGGTCGGCTTACAAACCCAGAGTGAAAACAATCAGACCAACAAAAAAGCCGGTATGGGTGTGACCAGAAGGGGCCTCTGATGCTCTGAAAGACTGCTTCAGCACTACAGACTGGGACACTTTCAAGCAAGCAGCCATTCACAATGGACACACAAACCTATAGGAGTACACTGAGGTTGTTGTAGCATACATAACTAAATGCATTGATGATGTCACTCACCACAAAACCATCACTGTTCGTGCCAACCAAAAGCTATGGATGACAGCAGACGTCCACAAGCTCCTGAGGGTTCAGGATGCAGCCTTTGTGGCCAGCAATACTGCAGGACTAACAACAGCTAGGGCCAACGTGTCCCGTGGCATCAAGGAGGCAAAACGACAGTACAGCAAAAAAATATCCGGCCACTTCAGCAACACCAGAGACGCACGTTCCCTCTGGCGTGGCATACAGACTGTCACCAACTACAAACCTCCAACTCAGACCTGAGCAAGTGACATCACACTGCTTAACAACCTAAATGACTTCTTTGGCCGCCTTGAAACACAAAACAGCACATCAGCACAGAAGACCACTCCTCCTCCAGATGAGCAGGCCATAAGTCTGGATCCGGTTAGCGCAGGGGTGGCCAATCATGTGTCATGGAGGGCCAAGACCCTGCAGCCTTTACTTTCAACCAGTGTCTTCAACAGCAGATTTCACTGAATTTCTTCCCACTGATTGCTGATACAGTATGTGAAAACACCTGCTGAAGAGACTGGGTAGAAGAGAAAACCTGCAGGGTCTTGGCCCTTCATGGCACATGATTGGACACCCCTGGGCTAGCATGAAGAGGACCCTCTGCAGGATCGACCCACGCAAGGCAGCTGAACCAGACAACCTACCAGGTCACATCCTGAAGGACTGTGCAGAGGAGCTGAAGAATGTCCTGGCCGACATCTTCAACATCTCCCTGACTCAAGCTGTTGTCCCCACAAGTTTCAAAGCTGCCACCATAATACCAGTCCCAAAGAAGCCCATCCCATCCAGCTACGATTACCGGCCCGTAGCGCTGACCCCCATCATAATGAAGTGCTTCAAATGGCTGGTCATGCAGAACATCAAGTCCATCCTCCCTACCGCCCACAACCCATCTCAGTTTGCATACAGGTCAACCAGGTCCAAAGAAGATGCCATCGCTGCTGCTCTCCATCCAGCCCTTACCCACCTGGACTCAAAGAACTTCTACGTGCGAATACTGTTCCTGGACTTCAGTTCAGCATTCAACACAACCATCCCCAGCACCCAATACAAAAACTCAGACACTTGGGACTCAAAACCTCTCTCTGTAACTGGGTGCTGGACTTTCTCACAGGGAGGCCACAGAATGTGTGGGTTGGCAGCAACACCTCCCAGACCATCACACTGAGCACAGAGGCCCCACAAGGGTGCGTGCTCAGTCCGCTGCTCTTCACCCTGCTGACCCATGACTGTGTACCAGCCTACAACACCAACCACATTATCAAGTTTGCAGATGACACAACAGTGGTGGGCCTCATCACCAGCAACGAGGAGGCCAACTACAGAAATGAGGTGAGCCAACTGGTCCAGTGGTATAAAGACAATAACCTCTCCCTGAACGTGGGAAAAACCAAGGAGATTGTGGTCGACTTCAGGAGGGGACACACACAACACCCCCCTCTGATCATCGATGAAACAGCTGTGGAGAGGGTGAACAGCACCAAGTTCCTGGGGGTGCACATCTCTGAGGACCTCTCCTGGTCCAACAACACCACATCACTGGCCAAGAAGGCTCAAACTCACCTCCATTTCCTCCGCAAACTGAGGACAGCAAGAGTCCCATGCCCCATTATGTGCTGATTCTACTAGGGCACCATTGAGAGCATCCTCACCAGCTGCACCACGGTGTGGTATGGAAGCTGCACCGCCTCCTGCTGGAAGACACTACAACACACAGTGAAAGCAGCCAGCAAAATCATCGGTGCCCCTCTGTCCCCCCTCTCGGACATCTACCTCACCTGCCTCACCTGCAGAGCCATCAGCATTGCAGACACCACCTCCCATTCCTCACACTTTCTCTTCAGCTCCCTGCCCTCGGGGAAACAGTACCGGAGCCTCCGGGCCAGCTCCACAAGACTGCTAAACAGCTTTGTTCATCAGGCCATCAGGACCCTGAACTCTGCCCCCCCCTTCCCGGACCACAACGCACTCACCTGCACAATAACTACCTGAGCTTTTGGCACAGAAAGACTGGCACACCAACAGTAATACATTTGCTGCTGTATGTCTCTGCACTTTACTGCAACCATTTGCATAAATGTCATACGGTATCTGCTGCTGTCTGTCATTGCAATACTGATCATGTGCAGTCCTATCTGTCACTGTCTGCACCTACACTACCGCACTGAACTTGCAATTACAGGTATTACAGCTCTACTTTTTTGTATATAGGATTGCTGGGTTTCATCATTGTTTATTGTTTACCTTTATTTGTACTATGGGAGGTCTGGGTATATCATTTGTCACCATTTGCACTACAGGTAGCATTACTGTACATAGACTGCTGTGGGGGGGTTTTTCCAGCCTTATTCCTTTTTCTTTTTTTATGATGTGCACGCCACTGAAGAGAGAGAGAAACGCCATTTCAATTCTCCTGTATGTCCTATACATGTAGTAGTATTGACAAATAAAATCTTTGAATCTTGAATCTTTAATCTTGAATAATAGAGAGCCTAAGTCACAATCCCTCTACTTCCGTATATGGGACCTTAAATCAGAAAAATTCTCCACTGAAATGAATGGCAAGAGTGAAATTATCTTTTGATCTCAATTGAATTTTGCCAAGAGTTACATAAATGATGTTTGTCAATTTAAAAGATAATTTCCCATGTAAATAATGGTGTAGGTTGTTGTCTAACTGTTAAGGTATAAGGTTGTGAAAATACATAAATTAAAAAACTACAAACACAGATGGACAGAGCTTACATTGCGGCAAGATGGAAAAAGAACACACGCGCCAAAGGTGAGTTCAATCTTTACTCCTCAACTGCCACCAACAACTGATCTCTTACAACATATGAACTCCAAACCTGGGAAAACAAACCATGCCCCCAACCCCAAACCCGCTGGGTGAGAGGATCGCTCCCCAGTCTGCCACACAGTCCCCCGAACAATCAGAGTGGACTCCAGGAGTCAAAGTCAGTCTCTCACTGTGGGCCTAATAAGCCTGCCATAACGGCTGCGTTGTCCTCCAGCCGGAACTACAGGAGAAACCTGTTGTGCAGGGCATCCACCTGGACAACGGGCAGGCGAAACAGTGCTGCTCTGCAGGCGACGTGGAGGAGGGCTCTTGCTGCACGCTGTTTTGTTTTGTTTTTATTGTTGCCGTTCAGTGGCTGTTTATCATTTGCCAACAGTGGATTCGATATGGAATCTATTCACTTAATTTAAGTTGTGCTTTGGACTGTATGTGGCAGGCATGAGGAGTGAAATGGAGGAGGGCAGCATTACCAGCATTGGTGTGGCTAATTTTATCTAGCCAGGCTGTCCGGTGCTTAGAACTGGCCAGCTAGTGTACACCAGGAATGAGCTGCTGAGCTTCCGGGACTGCAGGGCACCATCATCACTAGCCTTGCTGAAGGATGTGCCAAGGGAGCTTCTTCGACACCATCGACCAGACCCTCACCGAGGTGGGAAGGCCAGAAAGAGAGGAAGGAGAGGTGGCTTTAGGCAGCGCGTCCGGAGGGCCACTAAGTTGCCTCTGCCACCTATGCTATTGTGCAACTCCTGATCCTTGAGAAGCAAAATGGATGAAATGCGCTCACAAGTTGGAACAAGTTATGAATATCGTGAGTCCGGTCTAATGGCCTTTGTAGAGACTTGGCTTGGGGAGGATGTACCAAATAGTTTGATACAAATTGATGGATTTACACACATATGTTTGGACAGAAAAGAAAACTCGGGTAAAACCAGGGGAGGTGGGGTTTGTATTTATGTTAAAGACAGCTGGTGTTGGAACTTTGCCGTGATAGACAGCGTATGTAATCCTGACCTTGAGCTGTTGTGCGTTACTCTCCGGCCACAGTACCTTCCTAAGGAATTTACCAACATTTGTGTGTGTGTGGTGTAGGTCTCACCAAGTGGGAATGCGGCCAGAGCAGCTAGTCAAATCTCAGATTGTGTCCACCATCATCTCCAGAACAAACCTGATGCTCCCATGCTCATCCTTGGAAATTTTAATCATTGCAGCCTGAATAAATCCCTGCCTGCTTTTTATCAATATGTTAAGTGTAGCACCAGGAACAGTAACATCATCTGTGAGTGCTATGGGAACATCAAAGATGCCTACACGGCTAGAGCCAGCAACCCCCACCCCCCACCCCCCGCCCAGCAACTCAGATCACAATGTAATCCAGTTCCTCCCTACTTATAGATCCGTTTTTAAGTCTAGCAAACCTGAAGTCCACTCTGTTAAAGTGTGGTCAGTGGATAAAACAGAGGAACTGAAAGAATGCTTTTTATTTATGGATTGGGCTATTTTCTTCCAGAATGCAGATATCAACGCTGTGACAGAATCAATTACTGATTACATCTCTTTTTGTGTTGATTAATTCATTCCTATGAAAACCATTAAGAAATACCCAAGTAACAAACCTTACATCACTTGGGAAATAAAGGAATGTATCAACAGGAAGAAAAATGCCTTTAAATCAGGGGCCATTGCAGGTGCACAAAATGATCTTAACCAAAGGATGAGAGCAGCTCAGCGGCAATTTAAGGACGGACTGAACAAGATCCTTCTGGGCAGAACACCAAGAGACTGTGGGACTCTATCCGCAGTATGACTAATATGGATACAAAAAGGAAATCGGTGTGTCATGAGCCGAGCGCTGGAGTTTTTCCCCAGACTTGGTCTCATGACTTTTTCTGCCATATTGCTCATTTGTTGCATCTCATGCCTTTTGGGTTTATGGGTTTTTGTTTTTCTTGCCATTTTTCTGTTTGCGTTAGCGTCATATTTTTATTCTCTACTTATTTATATTTAATTAGTATGTTATTTTATTCTATATTTCTCTAGTGTTTCCTTTTTCTGTTGACAGTTGTCAGGGGTATGAAGCTTTGTGGGTGTGCCCTGTCAGCTGTCAGTTGTGTTTGCCTCCCTCTCACTGCCACACCTGTTATTTTTCATGTTAATGGGTTTGGATCCATATTTAAGGGCTTCATTTTCATTTTGCCTTTGCCGCTGGATTGCCTATCCTCTCCTCATTCTCCACCAGAGCCCTGTGTCGCTCCGGTGCGTAATTCTGAAAGTAAGCTTTTCTCTCGTTATACTTTGTGTTTATTACGTTCTGTTGAACTTTGTTCTTTGTACGTTCTGTTGAACCACAGGATGGTTGCTTCTTCATGTGGTGCCTCAGTGCCGAGCAGTGTCTCTTTTATTTTATATGTGCGTAAGAGAAGTAGAGGGTGATGTATGTGCCTGTGTGTGTTGTGTTTGTGGGTATGTTTATGGGAGGGTTGGAAGGGGTGGGGATGTATCGTGTAAAATATGTAACCAAATGTGCCTACTGTTTTTATCTATGTAAAGCACTTTGCGCAGCATCTAATTTTTAAAAAGTGCTATACAAATAAAGTTTGATTGATTGATTGATTGATTTGTGTTAGTTATTTTTGTTGTCAATAAATTCTCCAAACTCACAGTTGGCGTGTGGGTCTCAATTCTCTGCCTTTAGAGGCAATTCATGACAGAATCCAGTAGCCAGTAGAGGCCGAACCGCTGTGAGTTTGTTGATTTTTTGTTACTTATCGGCAACGAAGCTAGTTATTTTTTCCCATTTTTTCCCCATTTGGTTTGTCTCCCACTAACCGTGAGCACTGTGTCTGTGATCCCGGAAAAGCTCACCGAGGGATTGAATGAAGTGAAGCGGTGGACAGTGAGAGTGCTGGAGGACATCCTATTAGAGGCTCGAGCCTCTTGTACCCCCGAGGCAGCCCAAGATTGCATGGAGGGCGTGGTGCAGGTGCTTGAGGCATGCCCCAGCCTGTGGTACCACCCGGACCTCACTGACCTACTTCTCCCCATAATCCTCCTTTCACCATCAAGCAGTGAACCTGGGGAGACAACTCCGATGCCGGCACCAGTGCCTGCGCCAACAAAGAGCAAGTGCTTGCACAAAAAGAAGCCTCCAGCTTCTCGCCACTCTCCTGCGGCAGCTCCACCTCCTTCTCCCGAGCATTGGCCCACCCCATCGGCCGAGGAACTGGAGGAGCGCAGGCAGGTTTTGTTGGCAGAGACCGACCTCCTCCTGGAGGTTAAACCATGGCTTTTCCCAGACTTAGCTCATGAATTGGAGGTGTTTTCACTGAGGAAATTGGAGATTGAGCATTCCTCAAGTCCAGAGCCTCTTCCTCCCTATGGTGAGCCAATGCCTCCACCTCCCACTCATCGTCGTCGATCTCTGAAATCCCGGCAGAACACCATCACCTCTCAGCCAGCAGCCTCTCTTGCGCCTACCTAGAAGCCTCCCACAGTAGTGCCCATTCTCTGCCCTTTGTCTTCAGCTGAATTGTCAGCAGCTGCTGTCCCCTACTTCTCCCCGGCACTCTCTCCCGCTGCCGAGAGGTCAATTGTTTTTCCTCCGACCCCGCCCGTCTCCATGTCCTCTGGAACTGCTCCTCCACGATCCTCTGAGGGGCCGACGTCCACTGTAGTCACGGAGAAGGACGACACCACGCTAGCTGCAGCAGAAAACACCACGCTCCAGGAAAACAGGCAAGTGTTTTTTCATTCTCAGTCACTTAAACCTGAATTACCTTGTCTGATTCCTGGTGGTGAGACTCAGCTTACACTCTCCCCTGAGCTCTCACCCCCTGCTGCAGCTGTAAGCCTTTTACCTACTCTCTCCGCATCTCTTCCCGATCTCTCCAAGTGCCCACCAAACTACCGGACAATCGAGGAGCCTGCGGCCCTGGAGGACCAGACCCCAGCTCCACAGCCACAGTCTGGGTGGAAAGAGGGCACTGTTACCGAGCTGATGCTGGTGCCTACTATGGCACTTCCCCGGGCCTCAGCTACATTGGATCCAGTGCCTCCAGGAAGTGGACCCCCAGCTGCCATGCCGGCTGAGCCACCGGTGTGAGTCACTTTGCCTGGGAGGCTGAAGACTGAACCGACCACCAAGCCTGCTGCAGGGGCCACCACGGCAGGACCGGAGTTGGACTTCCAAAGGACCGGACCCAGGAAAACGTTGCCCGGATCGATGGAATCCTGGACGGCTGTGGAGCTCGAGTTCAGGCAAGTGCCCTCTTCTGTTTCTATTGTTTCTATATTGGAGAGGTCTTTTCTGGCTCTTGGGGAAGAGAGCCAAGTGCAGCCGCCAGCTGCATCTGAGCTCACCTCGCCAGGCTCTGCCACTGCCCTTGAACCTGACCCTGTTCTTCTGCCTGTTTTTTCTGAGCCTTCTCCCAGGGTCGCCGGGGAAGATCCACCTAAGCCAGATGTCTCCGTGGATCCAGGTTCATTGCCTGAGATCGCATTAGGTCCAGCTCCCCCCGCTGAGGTCATCGCGGACGCTTCGTCCCAGCCCAGGCCCTCCGAGGGTGCAGCGTTGGTCCAGTCCAGAGATATTGAGGGTGCAGCGTTGCTTCAATCCGGAGCCACCGTGGGTGCAGCATTGTTCCAGTCCGGAGCCACCAAGGGTGCAGCGTTGCTCCTGTCTGGA
Organism: Pholidichthys leucotaenia; assembly: GCA_020510985.1. Lineage (NCBI taxonomy): Eukaryota > Metazoa > Chordata > Actinopteri > Cichliformes > Pholidichthyidae > Pholidichthys > Pholidichthys leucotaenia. The sequence continues at coordinate 323,604,255 of CM035840.1, read as the reverse complement.
GCCAACGAGGGTGCAGCGTTGCTCCTGTCCGGAGCCACCAAGGGTGCAGCATTGCTCCTGTTCGGAGCCACCGAGGGTGCAGCGTTGCTCCCTTCTGGAGCCACCAAGGGTGCAGCGCTGCTCCCACCCGGAGCCACTGAGGGTGCAGTGTTGCTCCCATTCAGTGCCACCAAGGGTGCAGCTCCGCTCCAGCCTGGAGCCACTGCGGGTGCTACCTTGTCCCTATCTGGGACCACCACAGGTGCAACCATGTCCCAGCCTGGGACCACCGTAGGTTCAACCTCGCTCCAGTCCGGAGCCATCGTGGGCGCAACCTTGTCCCAATCTGGGGCCACCGAGGGTGCAGCTTTGCTTCAGTCCGGAGCCACCCTGGGTGCAACTTTGTCACAATCCGGGACCACCGAGGGTGCTGCAGGCCAATCCGGGGCCATCGTGGTACTCCCTCCTTTATCTCACACCGTCGTGGCCCCCTCGCCACTGCCAGACACCGTTTAGGTTCCTCCTTTGCTGCCAGATGCCGTCGTGGTTCCTTCGACCCCCCTCTCCTGCTCCCTGTTTGCCCTTCCGGTCGGGCAGCCACCTCCTTGGCCACCTCTTTTGTTTGGGTGGCTGAAAAATTCTGGCAGGTCTACCTGACAGACTGTACTGCAGAGTTGGGTGGCCAATGTTCTCTGGGACACCACCTGACTCGTTCTATCACACTATCTGGTGGGCCTGGGACTCTAGTCGCCCCCCTGAACTGTTCAGCTCCTCGGTCCAGGGGGCTTTGGGGGGGGGGTTGAGGGTCTAACTAGTGTGAGTCCTGAGTGTGTTTTTTTTTTGTTCTCTCTTAGCCTGTTCCTCCCACCACCCACCCTGGGTGTGTTTGAGGAACAGGCTTTTTCTTTTTCTTTTGATGTTACCCTGGGGTGTCTGGGTTCCACCCCTTGAGAGGGGGCTCTGTCATGAGCCGAGTGCTGGAGTTTTTCCCCGGACTTGGTCTCATGACTTTTTCTGCCATATTGCTCATTTGTTGCATCTCATGCCTTTTGGGTTTATGGGTTTTTGTTTTTCTTGCCATTTTTCTGTTTGTGTGTCATATTTTTATTTTCGACTTATTTATATTTATTTAGTATGTTATTTTATTCTATATTTCTCTAGTGTTTCCTTTTTCTGTTGACAGCTGTCAGGAGCGTGAAGCTTATGTGGGCGTGCCCTTTCACCTGTCAGCTGGGATCGCCTCCCTCTCACTGCCACACCTGTTGTTTATCATGTTAATGGGTTTGGATCCATAATTAAGGGCTTCATTTTCATTTTGCCTTTGCCGCTGGATTGTCTATCCTCTCCTTGTTCTCCACCAGAGCCCTGTGTCGCTCCGGTGCGTAATTCTGAAAGTAAGTTTTTTTTCTCTCGTTATACTTTGTGTTTATTATGTTCTGTTGAACTTTGTGTTAGTTATTTTTGTTGTCAATAAATTCTCCAAACTCACAGTTGGCGCGTGGGTCTCAATTCTCTGCCTTTAGAGGCAATTCATGACACGGTGTTTGCCAATGATGAGATCACAAAAGCAAATGAATTAAATGATTTTTACCCACATTTTGAAAATGATAATAATGTAATGTACTTTATTTATATAGCCCTTTAAAACAACCCATAGGTGACCAAAGTGCTTTACAGAAAATTAAACAGCATTAAAAACACACACAGCATTAAAAACAAATAACATAAACAAAGAAATAAGAATCAATACCTAAAAATGAGAATAAAATAAAAACAAATGCCAAGACAAATATCACCACTACTGGGTATTAAAAGCCATCCTAAACAAATACGTTTTAAGTTATGATTTAAAAAGGGCCAGGTCAGAGATAGCACATAGGTCGGGGGAAGATTATTCCAGAGCCTGGGGGCGACAACAGAAAAGGCTCGGTCACCCCAATGATTATACCTTGACCTAGGCACATCCAGCAAAAGCTGATTGGATGACCTTAAAGCCCTGCCTTGGTCACGGACAGTCAAAATCTCAGACATATAAACCAGAGCAAGGCCATTAAGAGCTTTAAAAACAAAAAGAAAAAGTTTAAAATTAATTCTAAAATGGACTGGAAGACAATGAAGTGAAAAAAGGATCGGAGTAATGTGCTCTCGCCTAGGTGTGTTGGTCAAAAGACGGGCCGCTGCATAATAAGGAGGAATGCAGGGAGATTTTAGAGGGGGTTAAGTGTAATGGACACGAGGATAGTATTTTAATTAACCTGCAATCAGTTTGGGGGTTTTTAAAATCAATGCACACTAATAAAGCGATAGGACCAGACAATATGTCTGCTTTTATGCTAAAAACATTTGCAGAGGAACTCTCTCCAGTTTGGCATCAAGTCTTCCAGCTCTCTATTGATACTTACACAGTACTTGAACTCTGGAAAAGATCTGCTATTTTTCCAGTTCCTAAGAAAGTATGCTCCCAGGTGAACAATGATTTTAGGCCAATGGCTCTTACCTCCAATGTTATGAAAGCACTGGAGAAATTGTTAATTCAGGAGCTTCGCATAGAGGTGGAGCCACACCTGGATCAATATCAATTCGCGTACAAAAAGAAACAGAGTACAAGTGATGCCATCCTAACTATAATGCATTTAGTTTGAAAATATCTTGAGAGTCCCTCTGCATATGCAAGATTGGTTTTTATTGCTCTGCTTTTAATTGTATTCAGTCACACATCCTTCTCAAAAAAATGATTCAGTTGGATATGAATCCTTTTTTAGTCAGGTGGTACCACTCTTTCCTGTCAAATAGGTCACAGCAGGTGACCTATTTGACAGGAAAGAGTCAAATATTTAACTGTTATTTAATATATTTAATATTTCTGTCAAATATTTAACAGAAATTTAACTCTGTTTTCTCTGATACTGCATTAAGTAGCATTGGGGCCCCTCAGGGCTGTGTCAGCTCACCATTTTTATTTACAGTGTACACTAATGACTGTGTCAGCTTGCAGTGGGACCAATATGTGGTGAAGTTTTCAGATGGCACTGTAATACTCAGTCTGCTGAAAACTAATGTCAACTCAAGCAGCCACAGATCTGGGGTGGATGGGTTTGTAAACTGGTGTGATAACCATCAGCTGCAGATTAATACAGAAAAGACAGTGGAGATCCTGGTGGACCCTATGTCAGATGATGATCACAGTCCTGTGGCCATATATGGTCATAATATCAAACAGGTTAAGTCATATAAATATCTTGGTGTTCACATTGATAATGATTTGAGATGGCACACACAAGTGGCAAGTATTTGTGCCCAAATCCACCAGTGTCTGCATTTTGTTTGCCGGCTCAAACTGTTTGGCGTCTGTAGAAATATTACTGTATGTTGATTTTCTACAGGGCAACCACTGAGTCTGTGTTACAGCATGGTATTACCAGCTGGTTTGGCAATTTAACGGTTAAATTTAAAGCTCGGATATTAAATCTGATAACGATAGCAGGTAAAATCATAGGTATGGCAGCACTTTTAACTCCCCAAGACCTGTTTGAATAAGCCACCCTCTGACACGCAAATTGCATTTTATCCGATGGTTCCCATGTATTGCATCCCAAATATGTTTTAATGAATTTGGGAAGAAGGTATGGGGTCCCTCTTTGTAAATATAATCGGTACAAGCATTCATTCATGCCTTTGTCGGTGAAGCTCATTAATGAGTGGATAACTCAGGTGAACAGAAGTTAGGGAGACTATGAGGTTGAAGAGATAAGTGCACTGTACTTGCACTTTGACTGAATTATGTTGCTTTTTATTCTTGGTGGTTATTTGTGTATTGGTTGTATGAATTGCATGTGTTTTTGTTGTGCAGCAGACCTCTTTGCCCAAGATAAATCTCTCCCAAAGGAGATCAATAAAGGTATTTTGACTTTGATTTTGAAACACAGTCCATTGCACCCTGGAAACCAGAACACTCATCTTGTGAAGACATAGCCGGGGTCCTGGAAGGAGGGCAACCCCAATGGGGGACCTGGGCTGGAAACATAAAGTCGTCCGCCATAATGTGCGCCGACTAAAGCCTATCTAACTTGATATGGTCCTTGCGTCCACCCATATCCAGCACAAAACTCTTAGGGTCCGTCCTGAGAACCTGAAATGGGCTGTCATGCGGGGGTTGGAGGGACAAGTGGTGAGCATCATGCCACACAAAAATGAAACAGGCCGAACTGAGCTCAGTAGGCATTAACGATCATGGAAAACAGTGATGAATGGGGCTCAGAGTCAGTGTACCGTTGGAAGAAAAAGGGAAGATGACGCAGATGACGCAGATGACGCAGAGCGGTTGACCAAACACAAGTTCAGCAGGTGAAGCATCGAGGTCTTCCTTAGGAGCTGAATGCAATATAAGCATCACCCAAAGGTAACTGTGGATCATGCCATCAAGGAAGGCCATTTCCAAGGATGGTTTGTGCAGTATATATCTGTGCAGATTTTGCGCTGTTTACAGCTCAGATCTCGACGCACTGAGTGTATTGATATGTGAAGTTCATATGGAGTCACCACTAGAGGGCAGTATGACCCCGGCCATGACCTAACTATAAAAGGAGATGTACATGTGCCAATGTGTGGTTAGTTGTTAGTTGCACTTGAAGTGACAAGTAAAAAGTCCTAACTGACACCCGGTGTGTGCGCCTCGTCATTACATGTTCCAGGAGAACATTACATGGTACCAGGAGTAAATTACATGATACCAGGATAAAACTACGAACCGACGACGAAGATGAATGCTCTTCGACAGCCGGACGAGTTAAAGTTGACCGGTAACGTCAACGAGAACTGGAAAGCATTCAAACAGAGTTCTGAACTTTATTCGCTTGCTATCGGTCTCCGTGACGAGGAGAGGAAAATAGCATTACTGCTAACAGTAGCAGGGCGAGCGGCGCTAAATGTGTTTAACACATTCATCTTCACGGAAGAAGAAAAAGGCAACTTCGACGCCGTGATGAAGAAATTTGACGATTATTGCACACCGAGAAAGAATGAAACGTACGAGAGGTATGTGTTCAGAAAAAGACTTCAGAAAGAGTCAGAGTCCATCGAGCTGTATGTCACAGACCTACGGTTGAAATGTCAGTCATGCAACTTTGGAACATTGAATGAGTCAATGATACGGGACCAAATTGTAATAGGGGTCCAAGACAACAAATTGCGGATGCAATTATTGAAAGAGACTAACTTAACGCTGGAGAAAGCGGTACAGATTTGCCAAGCGTCTGAGAGTACAAAGGCACAATTAAAGACTTTTAGCAGCAAGGAAAAAGAGACTGCTGAGGTCGGTGCAGTGCAGCGCGCGAAGCCGAAAGGAACGTTGCAGGCAAGAAAAAGGGAGGCAAACCCAGAGCGCGCGCGCGGGAACTGCGAGCGGTGTGGAAGGCAACACGCGCTGAAACAGTGTCCAGCATTCGGGAAGGAATGTCGCAAGTGTGGCGGAAAAAATCACTTCGCAAAGACCTGCTTCTCAAAGAGGAGGGTGCAACTCGTGGAGAAAAAGAGCGACAGCGAGGAGGATCAGTTTTACGTGGACGCCATCGAGGGAGAGACGAGCGCTGACGAATGGATAGTGTGCCTGGAGATGAATGGCACGGACATGTCACTGAAGCTCGACACAGGTGCGCAGGTAAACATCCTGCCAATGAAAGATTTTAAAAGACTGAAAAACAAGCCGAAAATAAGAAATAAAAAGATTAATCTGAGAACATATGACGATAAGCCAATACCCACTAAGGGAATGTGCAGGGTTACACTGTCAAACAAAGGTAAAACAGTGAATGCATTGTTTGTACTTGTTGATGGAAATAGACAAGCAATTTTGGGTTTAAAAACATGCGATCAGCTAGGTCTGATCAAAAGGGTGAATGTCATTGATACAGACAAAGTGACAACACGAGAAAATACAGAGGCTACAACAAGTAAGCACAAACACACTGACTGGGTGAAAGAATACAAAGAGGTGTTCAAAGGAATAGGCCGCCTACCAGGCAAACAAAAAATTAGGCTGAAAGAGAATGCAGAGCCAGTCATACATGCAGCAAGAAAAGTGCCAATAGCTCTTAAAAAGAGGCTGAGGGAAACACTAGACTCACTGATAGCAGACGGAGTGGTCAGAAAAATAGAGGAACCAACTGAATGGGTTAACTCACTAGTTATAGTGGAGAAGCCAAATGGAGATTTGAGATTGTGCATAGATCCAAAAGATCTAAATAAAGTAATACAGCGGGAGCATTACAGGCTACCAACAAAATCTGACATAACCAGCACAATGAGTGGAGCAAATTACTTCACAAAATTAGATGCCAAATCTGGGTTTTACCAACTAGTGCTCGATGAGGAAAGCGCTAAATTGTGCACATTTAATACGCCATTCGGAAGGCATTGCTTTCTACGAATGCCGTTCGGGATTAGCTCAGCCCCTGAAATTTTCCATAGAACTGTGCAGCAATTGTTTGACGGAATAGAAGGGGTGGGAGTTTTTCTTGATGATGTGGTAGTCTGGGGAAAAACAAAAGAGGAGCACGATGAAAGGTTGGCAAGAGTTCTCACACAGGCGCAAAAGTCAGGTATGAAACTAAATAAGAGTAAGTGCCAATTCGGGGTACGGGAGATTACATACCTGGGAGAGAAATTATCTGGGGCAGGCGTGCAACCAGATCCGGAAAAAGTGCGGGCCATAGCAGAGCTGCCAGTACCGCAGAACAAAAATGACTTGCAAAGAGCCCTAGGACTAGTCAATTACATGGGAAAATTTATCCCAAATTTATCAGCTAACACAATAGCTCTTAGAAGCTTGTTAGAGACCAATACAATGTGGCAGTGGATGGCAGAGCATGCCAGAGAATGGCAGTGGCTCAAAAGCAGTCTAATAAAGGAGCCAGTGTTAAAATTCTATGATCAGGACAAACTGCTAAAAGTGTCCACAGATGCGTCCAAAGCCGGCCTAGGAGCTGTGCTATTGCAAAAACATGACACAGAGTGGTATCCAGTCGCATACGCATCGCGCACCATGACAAGCGCAGAAAAAAATTACGCGCAAATAGAGAAAGAGACTCTAGGTGCAGTGTTTGGATGTGAGAAGTTTCATGAATATGTGTATGGACGGTCAGTAATACTAGAAACAGACCACAAACCACTGATTGCAATCTCACAGAAGCCACTGGGTGACGCACCACCGCGCATCCAGCGTCTAATGTTAAGATTACAGAAATATGACTTGAAATTTGAGTTTACACCAGGCAAGCAACTAATTGTAGCCGATGCGCTGAGTAGGGCTAGCTTGAGCAACACCAGCAGCACAACAGAGGAAGCTGTGCAAATACATGTAGACTCTATTAAGGCACACATGCCAGTGTCAGATGCAAAATGGACGAAGATAGTGAAAGAAACACAAAAAGATGAGAAACTAAAAAGAGTAATGGAACAGATACATCAGCCAGGACAGGTTATGATTGACAAGCCTTACCAACACTTTAAAGGTGAACTGTCTGTGTTAGATGGGGTTCTGTTAAAAGGTACAAGGATAGTCATACCTACCTCCATGAGATCAGAAATGGTTAAATTAGTGCATGAGGGGCATTTGGGTATTGAAAAGTGCAAAAGACGTGCACGTGATGTTTTATATTGGCCCAACATGCACAAGGACATTGAGGCATATGTGCAGCGCTGTGACACTTGCCAGCGCCACAGGTATCAACAGCCAAAGGAGCCTATGAGGCCCCATGAGAAGCCTCAAGGGCCATGGAAAAAAGTGGGCATGGATCTATTTCAGCTTAAGGGCAAGGACTATCTGTTAGTCATGGACTATCATTCCACCTACCCAGAGTTTGCAGGGTTGAGTGACACAACAGCAGAAAAGGTGATTGCACATACAAAGACAATGTTCGCACGCCATGGAATTCCAATGACTGTTGTGAGTGATAACGGACCACAATTCACGAGTCAGTGCTTCAAAGACTTTGCAGACACATATGGGTTCAAGCACGTGACCTCAAGCCCTCTGTACCCACAGTCGAATGGGTTAGCAGAGAAAGGAGTGCAAATTGTGAAGCGCATACTGAAAAAGGCTGCAGACAATGCAGAAGACCCACATCTGGCGATCCTGAATTACCGAGCATCACCACTGGAGAATGGACTGTCCCCAGCAGAAATGCTCATGAACAGAAAACTCAGAACGCGACTTCCATCAGCATCTCAAGTGATGGAAAAGAGAGATGTGAGGCGTGATGAGAGGCAAACTGAACTGTACAACAGAACAGCACGACCTCTGAGACCATTTGCACATGAGGACATAGTGCGAGTGAGATGTGATGGAGAATGGGGACCGCTGGCAAAAGTGGTTAAAGAAACAACTCCCAGATCGTATGAAGTCATCACAGAGCATGGGAAAAACAATGAGGCGAAACAAACGTCACTTACTGAAAGTGCCTCAGACAAAAATGAGAGTCACAGACAGTGAAACAAGCGACATGCTAATTTCCAGCCAAACCGAACAACCAGAAATGGCTGAGAACCAAAACTTAGAGACAGACAATAACGAACAGACTGAGGTGACACAAATCAGAAGATCACAAAGGCAAATTGTGAAACCGAAAAGATTGATTGAGGAAATGTAAGGAGTACTGAAATGAAAAAAAAAAAAAAAAAATGTGTTGATATTGAATTGTAAACAGAGGAAAAAAATGTGTTGATGTTGAATTGTAAACAGAGAAAAAAATTGAACTTGTGATTCAGTGTACAAGGTTGGAAAAAAAATGTAAATAGAAATGGAGTTTATTTTGTATATAGAAATTTGAGAAAAAGTTTATAGTTGGACATGACCTTACTTAAAAAAAAAAGGGAGATGTATTGATATGTGAAGTTCATATGGAGTCACCACTAGAGGGCAGTATGACCCCGGCCATGACCTAACTATAAAAGGAGATGTACATGTGCCAATGTGTGGTTAGTTGTTAGTTGCACTTGAAGTGACAAGTAAAAAGTCCTAACTGACACCCGGTGTGTGCGCCTCGTCATTACATGTTCCAGGAGAACATTACACTGAGCATCTGCTGAACACGTTTAATCGCCCATGGTAAACATGTTACTCGTCTGCGGTAAAGCCGGAAACGAGTGTATATCACTTCTGGCCAACGATGGCTGCTCCCCATTGGTTTTGACCGAGCGGTTTTCATAAGATAAAATTATTCAGTATACTGACTCTAGGGGGTTATTTTTACTGAAAAAAACCCCACATTTTTGATTTATAAGTAATACCTAAAGCAGGATTAATGTTGTTATAATGACCAGTACAGGTTTCCTTTAAGCTCAGGAGATGACAACATGAAATCTTGCATTCAGGAGATGATGATAACTTGGAAATTTTGCATTCAGGAGATGATGACAACATGGAAATTTCATACTCAGGAGATGATGACAAGGAAATCTTGCACTCAGGAGATGACAACATAGAACCTTTACACTCAGAAGATGACAATACAGAATACAGATTCAGGAGATGACAACAAGGAATCCTTAAACTCAAGAGGTGTCAACATGGAACTTTTTAACCTCAGGAGGTAACACTGAACCTTTAACCTCAGGAATTGAAAATATAGTACCCTTAAACTCAGGAGATAGTGACAACACAGGTACTTTAACCTCAGGAGAAAATGACAACACAGGTGTTTAAAGCTCAGGAGAAAACATAGGTTCCCTTTGCTCGAAAGAAAGCAACATGGGTGTTTTAAACTCAGGACATGACACTAGGACTCCTTGCTCTGGAGACCACAAAGGAGCCTTTTGACCTCGGGACCACAAAGGAACTGTTTGCTCAGGAGACAACAACTTAGGATTTTTTAGCTCAGAGGGAAACATAGGGGCCTCTTGCCTTTGACATAATAACGGAGAATTTTTTAGTTCAGAAGACAACAACTGAGGGGTCTTTTGTGCCGGAGAAAACCACAAAGAATCTTTGAGCTCAGTAGATGGAAACAGTGGAGCTTCATGCACAGAAAATAACATTGAGGTCTTTAGCTCTAGAGGTAACAACATAGAAGTTTTTTGCGCTAGCGACAGTAGCTGAGAGGCCTTCGGCACAAGGGCTAACAGCAACTGGAGAGTGGCGACCCCAGGTGACGATGGTGGAGTGGACTGCTTGACCTCTTGGGCGACGGGTGGAGTGGACTGCTCAACCTCTAGGACAATGGGTGGAGGTCCCATGACCTCCGGGATGACGGGTGGAGGTCCCATGACCTCTAGGATGACAGGTGGTGGTCCCATGACCTCAGGGACGATGGGTGGAGGTCCCATGACCTCAGGGATGACAAGTGGAGGTCCCATGATCTCTGGGGCGATGGGTGGAGGTCCTTTGACCTCTGGGACAGTGGGTGGAATGTGCAGCTCAAGCAATGGTGGCAGAGCTGTGGTGTGCACCTTGGAGACTACTGGAGCCATGGTGTGTATCTTGGAGACAGCTGGAGCCACTGTGTGCACCTCAGAGACAGTGGGAGCCATTGTGTGCATCTCAGAAACAGCGGGAGCCATTGTGCATGCCTTAAGGACAGCGGGAGTTGTTGTGTGCACCTCAGGGACAGCTGGAGCTGTTTTGTGCACCTTAGCGATGGCTGAAGCTGAAGTGTCCCTCTTCATCCCTGCCACAGCCACCTCGAACAGGGCGGAAGAAACACAGGATGGGTCACCACAGTTGCTAGCAGCAGAGACCGGCAGAGAGGACCCAGGGGCAGATGGGAACTGCGCCTGGGTCCCCCCACTAGGAGCAGGCAAATCTTTTCCAAAACAGATGTTAAACGAAAAAGCAATTGCCTAAACTTCTAGTCCACTGCTGCTGGGATGATGGTCTCTGGCAATGACAACCTTGGGAGACACTGAAGGAGCTGATGTGACAGCCTCTGGAGATGCTGGTGGGATAGTGGATGAGGCGGTCTGGTGGGGAACAGCTTAGAGGCAACAACGAGCCAGCACAGGGCGTAAAGCTGGAACTGGTGCTGGGGAGTGGCATGGAGCTGGTTCAGGAGGTGAAGAGAAATGCACTGGAGCCAGGGGACGGTTATTTATTGGCACAGGCTTCAGCATAGATGGGGAGCTCACTTCCAGCCCATGAAGTGGCTGTGGGTCTGGTGAGGCTGAAGGCTCCACTGGAGGAGCAGCGGTTGAAGCCAGGAACAGTGGTATCTCCTGCTCCCTCCCTTCCAACGCGGACCACCGTATGCCCAACAGGTCCCACTGCACTCTACTGGAACAGTGAGCTCGGCAGCGGGTCGGGGAAAACTGGCTGTGAGGAGGAGGTTGGCATTGGTGGGAAAGAAGGGAGTTGGAGCCCCTTCACCCAGGGAAGGGGGCGCAGGTTTGGTCAGCTTCCAAAGTATTAGCAACTGCTCCCCAACAGTCTGCAGTGTCCTCCAGGGAGAGTGAGCTGTGGGCTGTGGTGATAAGGTCCAGCAGCATGTCTGTAGCCTGCAGCTCTCCCACTTTCTGTCTCCTCCTCCTGCCCTTTTTGCCTGCTGAGTCCTGATATTGTGGCAACATACTCTCATGATCAGCGGAAGGCATGGAGAGAGGACTCAAGATGCAGGCAGAGAATAGTCCAATGATTTAAGTAACAAGAATGTAAATGCCAACAAATGAGTAAACTTAAACACTGATTAAATGAAATTTAAACAACAGCCTAGGTGCTGTAAAACATCAATAAAAAAAAACCCAGGAGCAAGGAGTACCAAAGCACATGGAAATAAACTGATCCATAACATCTATGGAAGGAATTATTTTGCCACAACCAGACTGACACTGAACACTGACACATATAGACAGGGGAGTAATCACAGAACACAGGACAGGTGGGAACACATAATTGACTAAACATAAGACCATTGGAGAACAATCAAGGGCTGAACAGTGCACACATGAGGGAGAGTGGCTATGGATACGGAAAACATGAGGGGCAGGAACAATAGGTAAACAGATAAACACACAGACCCAGGACCCAACAAGAGATGGCATGGAAGACCTTGACAAGGGACTCAGGGGAACACAGAGGGCAATAAATGCAAATGATAAATCATAAATAATTACAACCAAATCAAGGGAGCATAGAGAAGACACAAATGAACATAAAGCATGGGTAAGGACAGAAGGCCAAAGCCCAGATCATAACAACTACATCTTATGCAGAAGGAGAAATCTGAAAGAGATAGAAGACTCCAAGGTGGTGACAAGGGAGAATGTAGCTAGACAGCATCGGATGGTAGTCTGTAGGATGGCTTTGGAAAGCAAGAAGAGGAAGAGAGTGAAGGCAGAGCCAAAGATTAAGTGGGGGAAGTTACAGAAGGAAGAAGGTCGCACAGAGTTCAGGAAAGAGTTGATACAGGCTTTGGGTGGTAGGAAATAATTACTAGATGACTGGGACAGTACAGCAAAAGTACTGAGGGAAACAGGTAGAAAGGTATGTGGTGTATCCAGTGGACAGAGGGAGACAAGGAGACCTGGTGGTGAAATGAGGAGGTGCAGGAAAGTATTCAAAGGAAGACGTTGACAAAGAAAAAGTGGGATAGTCAGGGAGATGAAGAAAGTAGACAGGAGTATTTGGACTCTAGGCACATGGCAAAGAGAGAGGTGGCAAAGGCAAAGGAAAAAGGATATAGTGAGTTGTATGAGAGACAAAACACTAAGGTAGGAGAAAAGGACTGGTATCAATTGGCTAGACAGAGAGATTGAGCTGGAAAGGATGTGCAGCAGGTTAAGTTGATTAAGGACAGAAATGGTAATGTACTAACAAGTGACAAGAGTGTGTTGAGAAGGTGGAAGGAGTACTTTGAGGAACTGATGAATGAAGAAAATGAGAGAGAGAGGAGAAAGGATGAAGGAAAGATAGCGAACAAGGAAGTCCCGAGGATTAGCAAAGTGGAAGTGAGGGCAGCTTTGAAGAGGATGAAGAATGGAAAGGCGGTTGATCCAGATGGCATACCTGTGAAGGTATGGAGATGTTTAGGAGAGATGGCAGTGGACTTTTTAACCAGATTATTTGACACAATCTTGGAGAGGGAGAGGATGCCTAAGGAGTGGAGAAGAAGTGTTTTAGTACCAATTTTCAAGAACAAAGGTGATGCTCAGAGCTGTAGCTACTACAGAGGCATAAAGTTGATTAGCCACACTATGAAGATATGGGAAAGAGTTGTTAAAGCCAGGTTAAGAGGAGAGGTGACAATCAGTGAGCAGCAGTATGGTTTCATGCCAAGAAAGAGTACTACAGATGCAATGTTTGCTCTAAAGGTGCCTTCACATCAAACGTGAAGGGGTGAATTTTTCACACAGCATGATTACACTCAATGTAAACACATGAACTGACGTGAATTCACTGTCTGGGTGAGATGCAGACAGGCAAAGTTGCCTTTATAACTTCTGCAGCAGTGTTCAACCTGCTGTTGAAATCCCCAAAATAACGCCATGCTCAGGTTTACATTATCCGACGGGGGGCTCACCTGAAAAACTTGTCCCTGCCTTGAAAACTTGATGAGTGTTTCCGCTGATAGCTTGCTAGCCCTGTTAGCACATCCGTGGCAGGAATCCGTGGGTAAATAACTCCGACATCCCGATTCAGCTGAAGAGCTCCCGGTCCTTTTATCTCCAGGTGAGTGTCAGTCTCATTTTCAAACTAGATTACTCTCCAGTGTTGATACCTTTACTCGGATGATGGCGCTATCCCTCCAACATGAACACGCAAATGCACAATTTTGGGTGTGCTACCTCTTTCCATTGACTTTGTATGGATTTGCACCACCTATTCGCATTTGGTGTGAAGGCACCTTAAGAGTGTTAATGGAGAAGTATAGAGAAGGTCAGAAGGAGTTGTACTGTGTCTTTGTGGATCTAGAGAAAGCATATGATCGGGTGCCAAGAGAGGACGTGTGGTACTGTATGAGAAAGTCAGGAGTCGCAGAGAAGTATGTGATGGTGGTGCAGGACATGTATGAGGAAAGTGAGACAGTGGTGAGGTGTGCTGTAGGAGTGACAGGTGGATTCAAGGTGGGGTTGGTGTTACATCAGGGATCGGCCCTGAGCTCTTTCTTATTTGCTATGGTGATGGACAGGCTAACAGATAAGGTCAGGCAAGAGTCTCCATGGACCATGATGTTTGCAGACAACATTGTGATCTGTAGTGAGAGTAGGGAGCAGGTGGAAGAGACCCTGGAAAGGTGGAGGTATGCTCTGGAGAGAAGAGGAATGAAAGTCAGTGGAAGCAAGACAGAATACATGAGTGTGAATGAGAGGGAGACAGGTGTAATGGTAAAGATGCAAGGAGTAGAGGTAGTGAAGGTAGATGGGTTTAAATATCTGGGGTCAACCATCCAAAGTAATGGAAAATGCACAAGGGAGGTGAAGAAGAGCATGGAGGCAGGGTGGAGTGGGTGGAGACGAGTGTCAGGGGTGATTTTTGATAGAAGGATGGCAAGAGTGAAAGGGAAGATCTACAAAACAGTAGTGAGACCTGCTATGATATATGGTTTGGAGACGGTGGCGCTGACAAAAAGACAGGAGGCAGAGCTGGAGATGGCAGAGTTGAAGATGCTAAGATTCTCACTGGGAGTGACTAGGAGGGACAGGAACAGAAATGAGTATATCAGAGGGACAGCTCAGGTTGAGTAGTTTGGAGACAAAGTAAGAGAGACAAGGCTGAGATAGCTTGGGCATGTGCAGAGGAGGGATAGTGGATATATTGGACAAAGGATGTTGCAGATGGAGCTGCCAGGCAGGAGGAAAAGAGAAAGACCACAGAGAAGATTCATGGATGTAATGAAGGAGGCCATAGAGAGGGTTGATGTTACAGAGGAAGATGTGGGGGACAGGGTGAGATGGAGGTAGATGATCCACTGTGGCGACCCCTGAAGTGAGCAGCCGAAAGAAGAAGAAGAAGAAGAAGAAGAAGAAGAAGAAGAAGAAGAAGAAGAAGAATGGAAGCGATTACAAAGTCCCACTTGAAACTGTGTCTCTGGAAACAAACAGTCGCAAAGCTTGTGCCAAATGTCCTGATGGAAAAACCATTAGCTGCACTTAAATGTGGGTCGCTGCCTGCTGCTGGCATGTCCATGCTACCTGGAGGGAATAGGCTCTTCCGCAAGCCGGAGTCCACTAAGAACTGTTTTCCTGACTACAAGTCTCTAATGAAGAGCAGCTCACCTCAATCACCAGTGCCCACAGCTGCTACTGAGCTCTGGCATTGGAGTTTCCTGTCGTTTCAAACGTGCATGGAGGAACACAGCACCTAAACTTGCTGCCAAACCGCAGGTGGAAGAAACAGAGGCCTTTCCCACTCCGTCTCTGGGCAGCCACTCCCGCTACCACCGCCGAATCCACATCCTCCATCGTGGTCTGCAGGGGATCCGATGCCACACTTTGCACAGCAAACTGCCTGGTAGCCAGCAAGACCTGATCAGCTTCCTTAGCTAAAACTCAGTAGTCACCAGTGGCCAAATGCGGGGAGTTAGCCAAGACCACGTGCACAGGCGGTGGGAGCTGGCGCAGGAAAATGTGCAGAAAAAGGAAACTACCTTCATTTGCTCCCAGCAACTATAGCATATTGTCCATAAGATCCACAACTGTGCCGTCACCCAAACCTGACAGGGAAAGGATTTTATCCAGCCTCTCTGTGGCCGATAGACCATATCTCTGGAACAGAAACTCCTTGATGGTGGTGTATTTACCCTGCTGTGAGGGTGCGCGATGCAACTGCATGACGCACGGTGTAGACTGCTGATCCAGAGAAGCAACGACCAAGCAGTATCTGGGGTAATCTACAGTGATTCCTTGCAGGTGGAACAACTCTTCAATATGCTGGAACCATGAAGCCAGATCGCTCTGCCAAACACAGCCGCAGTGCAAGCAGCCAGCTGTGAGGGTCAGGGCAACATGGCTGACAAGGGGATGCAGTCTTCTTCTGTGTTGAACATGTTTGTGTCAGAGTCACCAATGTGGCGAGATGGAAAAAGCACACAGGAGCCAAAGGTGAGTTCAATCTTTACTCCTCAACTGCCACTGACAACTGATCTCTTACAACACATGAGCTCCAAACCTGGGAAAACAAGCCACAGCCCTAACTCCAAACTGCTGGGTGAGAGGCTCACTCCCCAGTCTGCCAAAATGCCATCTTTTCAAAGCGTGCCCAGGGTGAAGTAACTACCAGTCCTCTGAATCAGCTGCAGCTCTCACAATACAAAACAATACCTTTGTGTTGTTTCTCCTTTTTGGATCCTTGTTTCACTGGTGAGGACCCAGGAGTGGAGGTTTTAGTGACCTCCCACCATGCTCGTGTTTAGTGATGTGGAATGATGGAAGTTGTTGTCCACTAATTGTTGAAACAAAAACTAATATTACTCTGGTATAATACGACAGCCGACAACTTTAATTACGTGGAAAATTAGCTTTTAAATTGACAAGCATATGTGTAACTCGAGGCAAAATTTGATCGGGATCAAAAGATAATTTCGCTCTTGCCATTCATTTCAATGGAGAATTTATTCGATTTACTGTAAGGTCCTATGTGTGGAAGTTGAGGGGGTGTGACTTTGGCTCACTATTCCAGGACACAAAACATAATTCCACACTACAGAATTCCTCTGACATTTTTGTTAGCTCAACAATAAACTCAATAACAGCATAGATGGAGCTGTAACTCCATGGTTACAGGGAGAGGGGAGGTGGAACGTTTCATGTTCAGTAACACACAGAGCTTTTATAAAGTTTTTACATGATGTCGGAGGCTACGAAAAGGGCCTCTGTAACCAGCGACCTCACCTCTGCATCCCAGCATGGACTACTCTCGGCAGAATAGAGGAAGAAGTGCCTCAGTAAATGCATTCAATTTCACAACAGTGCTTCTTTTTGTTGGTACAGACCTGAAAGAAGTGGGTCTATCCGGGGTGGATGTCCAGACTGCCGGCCTTGTGTGTGTGTGTGTGTGTGTGTGTGTGTGTGTGTGTGTGTGTGTGTGTGTGTGTGTGGTGCCCGCAGCAAACCTGATTTTGCAACCCGCTGCATACTCTCTGAAGCGGTTGGAGCCGCAGAGTCTCTGCAGAGAGTGGCGTTCATGGGACAGTGAAGAGAGGAGCCTACAGCAGGAGGAGAGCACCCAAGGGCTCCTGCCAATACCTGTCCAGATGGTCACCGATGCAGCAGTTCAGTTTCCGCTTTTTTCCCCACCAAAATAAAACAGTCTGTCTTTTTCCCAAATTGTATGAAAAGGCTTCAGGGTCCAGACGGAGTACTCTCTGGGTTCAGATTCAGACCTGAGTCCTCCAGTTGGTGACCCCTGAACTAAACTATGTATATGGAACGTGACTAGCCTAGTGGCTAGTCATGTCCTATCTAGTGTTTATATATCTGTGATCTGTAATACAGGCCTATGGACCTCTTGCAGAAAGTAGCGTGACGTGCTTCCACATTCCGGACCCCAACCAGCTCCAGTTCCTGTTACATTATACTGGGCCATTCCCTGGTACTTTCTTGTCAATAAATTAATTTTATCACTTTCACTTATTGTACATATCGGAAATAGTGTATAGGCAGATCACTTTTTCTTTATAAAGTTTGTGTTTCACATTTTGATCGTTTTTGTAACCATACTGTGCTGTTTAGTAGTTTGCCAAGTTAGCTTAGCATAGTGCAGCTATCATGTTGTTTATCCATCCATCCGTCCATCCATCCATCCATCCATCCATCCATCCATCCATCTTCTACCACTTTTTTGGAGGTCTGGGTCGCGGAGGCCGCAGTTCAAGCAGAGAAGCCCAGACTTTCCTCTCCACAGCCACCTGCTCCAGCTCTTCAGAGAGGATACCAAGGCGTTCCCGGACCAACTGGGAGATGTAGTCTCTCCAGTGAGTCCTGGGTCTGCCCTGGGGTCTCCTCCCAGTGGGACGTGTCCGAAACACCTCAAGTGGGAGGCGTCCAGGAGGCATCCTAATCAGATGCCCATACCACCTCAACTGACTCCTTTCAATGTGGAGGAGCAGCGGTTCTACTCTGATCCTCTCCCAGATGACTGAGCTCCTCACCCTATCTCTGAGGGTGAGTCCAGCAATCCTACGAAGAAAGCTCATTTCAGCCGCTTGTATCAGCAATCTCATTCTTTCGGTCATTACCCAAAGCTCGTGGCCATAGGTGAGGGTAGGAATGTAGACTGACCGGTAAATCAACAGCTTTGCCTTATAGCTCAGCTCCCTCTTCACCATATGGACCGGTACAACGTCCGCATCACTGCAGATGCTGCTCCAATCCGTCTATCAATCTCTCGCTCCATTCTCCCCTGAATCGTGAATAAGACCCCAAGATACTTAAAATCCTCCCCTTGGGGCAGGAGCTTGTCCCCAACCCGGAGAGGACAATCCATCTTTTTCCGGCTGAGGACCATGGACTCGGACTTGGAGGTGCTGATTCTCATCCTAGCCACTTTACGCTCAGCGGCAAACCGTCCCAGTAAGACTTGTAGGTCATTGCTGGATGAAGCCAACAGGACAACATCATCTGCAAACAATAGAGATGAGATCCTGTGGTCACCAAGCATGACACCCTCCGTTCCCTGGCTGTGCCTAGAAATCCTGTCCATAAAAATTATGAACAGGATCGGTGACAAAGGGCAGCCCTGGCAGAGTCCAACTCTCACTGGGAATGAGTCCGACTGAGTGTTGGCAATATGAACTAAACTCTCACAGCAGTCGCATAGACACCAGGTAGCTTGTAACAACAAGCCCAATACCCCATACTCCCGAAGCACCCCTCACAAAAAATCACAAGGGACACAGTCGAATGCCTTCTCCAAGTTCACAAAACACATTAAACTGGTTGGATAAACTCCCACAAACCCTCAAGGATTCTCGAAAGGGTTAAGAGTTGGTCCGATGTACCGCAGCCAGAATGAAAACCACATTACTCCTCCTGAATCCAAGGTTCAACCAACAGCTGGACTCTCCTCTCCAGTACCTTGCCATAGACCTTCCCAGGGAGGTTGAGGAGTGTGATCCCTCTAAAGTTGGAGCACACCCTCTGGTCCCCTTTCTTGAAGAGAGGAACCACCACCCCGGTTTGCCATGCCAAAGGCACTATCCCCGACCCCCACGCAATGTTGCAGAGGCATGTCAACAATGACAGCCCTACAACATCCAGGGCCTTGAGGTACTCAGGGCAAATCTCGTCCACCCCCGGGGCCTGGCCACCAAGGAGCTTTTTAACCACCTTGGCAACCTCAGTCCCTGTGATGGGCAAGTCATCCCCGTCGTCCATAAGCCGTGCTTCCCCTGTGGAAGGCATGTCAGTGGGATTGAGGAGATCCTCAAAGTATTCCTTCCACCGCCCAACGATATCCCCAGTCGAAGTCAGCAGTGCCCCATCCACACCATACACAGTGTGGACAGGAAGCTGCTTCCCCCTCCTGAGCCTCCAGACAGTTTGCCAGAATCTCTTTGGACCTGACCGAAAGTCTTGTTCCATGGCGTCACCAAACTCCTCCCACACCCGAGTTTTTGCTTCAGCAACCACCTGAGCTGCACTCCACTTGGCCTGCCAGTACACCTCAGCTGCTTCAGGAGTCCCACAAGCCAACCAAGCTCGACAAGACTCCTTCTTCAGTTTAATGACCCCCCTCACCACTGGTGTCCACCACTTGGTGCGGGGATTGCTACCACAAGATACACCAACGACCTTGTGGCCACAGCTCTGGGCAGCCACTTCAACAACGGAGGTGGAGAACATGGCCCATTCAGACTCCATGTCTCCAGACTCCCTCGGAATGTGGTTGAAGTTCTTCCGGAGGTGGTAGTTGAAGACCTCCCGGACAGAGGCCTCAGCCAGACATTCCCAGCACAACCTCACTGTACATTTGGGTCTACCAGGTCTGAATGGCATCCTCCCCTGCCATCGGATCCAACTTACCACCAGGTGGTGATCAGTTGACAGCTCTGCACCTCTCTTTACCTGAATGTCCAAGAAATACGGTTGCAGGTCTGATGACACGATAACAAAATCGATTATTGACCTGCGACCTAGGGTGTCCTGGTGCCAGATGCACATATGGATACCCTTATGCTTGAACATGGTGTTTGTTATGGACAGATTGTGGTTAGCACAGAAGTCCAAAAACTGAACACCACTCGGGTTCAGATCGGGCAGGCCGTTCCTCCCAATCACCCCCCTCCAGGTTTCACTGTCATTGCCAACGTGTGCATTGAAGTCCCCCAATAGGACAATGGAGTCTCCAAGAGGAGCACCCTCCAGCACCCCAGTCAGAGACTCCAAAAATGGTGGATACTCTGAACCATCATTTGGTGCATAAGCACAAATGATGGTCAGGACCCATTTCCCAACTTGAAGGTGCAGGGAAACAACCCTTTCATCCACCGGGGAAAACTCCAATATAGAGGCAGCGAGGTGGGGGGATACAAGAATACCCACCCCTGCTCGTCTCCTCTCACCCGGGGCAACTCCAGAGTAGGCCAAGCTCCAGCTCCTCTCCAGGAGACTGGCTGCAGAACCAGAGCTGTGTGTCGAGGTGAGGCCAGCTATATCTAGCCAGTATCTCTCAACCTCATACACCACCAGAGGTGACATTCCACGTCCCAAAAGCCAGTTTAGGAAGCTTGGGATCAGACCGCCAAGATCTCTGCCTTCGACCGCCACCTGATCCACATAGCACCAGACCCCCATGGTCCCTCCTGCAGGTGGTGAGCCCACTGGAGGGTGGACCCATGTAACTCCTTTGGGCTGAGCCCGGCCGGGTCCCATGGGTAGAAACCCGGCCACCGGCACTAGACATCAAGCCCGTCCTCCAGGCCTGGCTCCAGGGTGGGGCCCCAGTAACCCCATACCGGGCGGGGTACACTGAATCCTTGTTCGAGCATTCAACATGAGAGTCTATTGGATCATTCTTAGTCTGGCCCTTCACCTAGGACCAGGTTATCTTGGGTGACCCTACCAGAGGCAAATTGCCTCGGACAACATAGCTCCTGGGATCACTAGGGCACGCAAACCTCCCACTACGATAAGGTGACAATCCATGGGGATATTGTTTATATCACTTCCATTCCAAATACCACTGCATGGGCTGTAATAGACCTGTGAAACTCACCGAAAAATATGTCTGACTCCCAGTTGATACCTGACTTCTTTTAATATTACTTTGTGTTTGCAGAATCCCTTGGTTATTTCTATTACCATTACTCTTACTGATAGCCTAGTTAGCTTCCAGTTGCTAGTGTACTATTTATTCTCATAATAAACTTCAACTCACTCCGAACAATATTGCATGGACTCAAATGAACATGAATGAGCTCATGCAAAGACTTTGCGCAATACATGTCCATTACACATGTATCGTTAGCTATTGTGTAGTTTATATCTCTTCCATACCAAATGCCACTGCATGGGCTGTAAGGACACGGAGGAAGTGCAGCCAATGCTGGGCTTTCTTCACCAGGGCCTTGGTGTTGTCAGTCCAGGAGAGGTCAGAGAAGATGTGGGTGCCCAGGAACCTGAAGGCATTTATGAGGAGAGGGGTGTGATCCTATCTGTGCTTCCTGAGGTCCATAATGAGTTCTTTAGTTTTGTGGACATTAAGTTTTCAGGTTGTTTGCTAGGCACCACAGCAGCAGATCCTCTACCTCCACCTTGTATGCCTTCTCATTGTTGTCGGTGATAAGCCCAACCAAGGTGGTGTCATCCGCGTACTTCACGATGGCAGTGTTGGGTGGGTTGAAATACAGTCAAAGGTGTACAGGGCGTACAGTAGTGGGCTTAGTACGCAGCCCTGGGGAGAGCCAGTGCTGAGTGACAATGTGGAGGAGTGGGGGGGGGGGGGCAAGTCTGACTGTTTGTGGACTGTTTGTGAAAAAGTTTTTTTTATCCAGAAGCAGATGGAGAGGAGGATCTGGAGGTGATCCAGTTTGTTGATCATTATATCTGGAATGATGGAGTTGAATGCTGAGCTATAGTCCACAAAGAGCATCCTCACATAGCACTTTGTGTTTTCCAGGTGGCTCAGCGCTCTCTGAAGTGTGATGGTGATGGTGATGGTGATGGTGATGGTGATGGCGTCTTCCATGGACTGGTTCGCCCTATAGGTGAATTGGTGGGGGTTGAAGGAGGAGGGAAGACAGTCCCTGATGTGCTGGGACACCAGTCACTCAAAACATTTCATGACTATAGACGTGAGTGCTATGGGTTTGTAGTCATTCAGGCTGTCAATAGCAGTCTTTTTGTGGATGGGGATGATGGTGGAGGCCTTGAGGCATGTGGGGACAGTGGCATGTGTCAGGGAGAGGTTGAACAGCTTGGTGAGGATCCCTGCTAGCTGGTCTGCATATGCTTTGACCACCACTCCTGGGATGGCGTCGGGTCCAGCAGGTCTCCAGCAGTTCACTGCTCTCAGTTTCCTCCTCACCTCATGCTCCTGGAGAGAGAGAGGGGACGAGCTGGAAGAGACGGGGGCAGAGTGTGCGGTGGTGTGGTGGTCTCAAACCAGGCAAAGAAACTGTTAAGCTCCTCTGCCAGTGTGATGCTGCTGTCCAGTGTTGGGAGACTCTGGCCTCTGTAGTTAGTGAGGGTCAGAATGCCTGTCCACATCTGTTTGGGGTTGTCGGACGACAACCCCAAACCCAACCCAACCTCCACCCACAACCTCCACCCAACCCAACCTCCACCTTCCTCCTGTAGGCCTCCTTGGCCTGTTTGATGCCTCTCTTCAGGATGGCTCTGGCAGTGTTACACAGAGAGCTGTCCCTCTGCCTGAAGGCTAAGTTGCAAGCTATGATCAGAGCCTGGACTTCACTGGTCATCCAGGGTTTCCAGTTTGGAAAGACCTGGATGTGTTTGGTGACTGTCGCATTTTCTACACAGCACTTAATGTAGAAAAGGACAGACTTGGTGTAGGAGTCCAGGTCCTGCTGTTTGAAGATGTTCCACTCTGTGCAGGCAAAGCAGTCCTGCAGCTGGAGGAGAGCATTTTCAGGCCAGGTTTTAATTGTCTGGTTGGTGATGATTGTTTGCTGAGAGGAGTGTAAGCAGGTATAAAGAGCAGGGAGAGGTGATCTGATTGTCCAAGGTGGGGGAGGGGCATGGCTCTGTAGGCATGCTTGATGTTGCTGTAAATATGGTCCAGTGTTCCTTCCCCCCTTTTGGGACACTTTACATGTTGGTGGAATTTGGGAAGTACAATCTTTACGCATGCTTTGTTAAAATCCCTTGCAATTATGTGGACTCGATCAGGGTGGTCTCCCTGCTGCTTGCTAATAATGAGCTGATGGTGGCAGAGTGCTGAGCTAACATTAGCACTGGGAGAAATGTAAACAGCTGTGACAATTACTGCCGTTAGTTTGCGAGGACAATAGAAAGGCCTACAAAGAAAGGACATACATTGCCTCTAAAGGTGCATTCACACCAAACGTGAACAGGTGGCATGAATCCATACAAAGTAAATGGAAAGAGGCGAGCACACACGAAATCACGCATTCACACATTCACGTCCCAGGCATAGCGCCGTCATCTGAGTAAAAATATCAACACTGGAGAGTAAACTAGTTTGAAAAAGAGACTGCCACTCACCTGGAGACAAAAGGACTGGGAGCTCTTCAGCTGAATCGGGATGTCGGAGTTATTTACCCATGGATTCCTGCTGCGGACATGCTAAAAAAGCTAGCAAGGGAGCAATGGAAGCACCCATCTTGTGAAGTTTTGGAGGTTGAGACAACATTTTCAGGTGAGCCCAGTCGGATAATGTAAACCTTGTTATTTTGGGGATTTCCACAGCAGGTTGAACACAGCTGCAGAAGTTATAAAGGCAACTTCACCTGCCTGTCTCATTCAGATGGTGAATTCATGTCATGTGTTTACATTGAGTTATAATGTATTCGTGCTGCACGAAAAATTTGCCCGTTCGCATTTGGTCTGAACTCACCTTAAGTCCAGTGAACAGTGACTGTGTATTAGCCTGCTGCTATTACACCAGGCCTGGAGCACAAAAGCACAGAGCCATCTGCTCCTCCCCTTACTGGAGTCTCCCTTGCAGTCCTGGTGGTGGGTAGTCTGGTCTGGTAGTTCCACTGTAGTATCCGGGATTTGTGACTGCAGCCAGGATTCCGTCATAATCAGATTACTACAGTCCTGGACGAAGTGGTTGTAGGTGATCTCAGACTGTAGCTCATCCATTTTGTTGGCGAGGTATCTGCCATTAGTGAGGAAGATTGATGTAGCGGAGGTTTGTTGCATTGTTTACATACCTGAGCTTGAAGGTCTGCTCTGGACCGTCACTTTTGCTTCCTCTCCCGGCGCCGCCACCGATGCCTGCAGGACCCAACAACAATCCATGGAGCGCCCATTGGTCTCATAATCTCCACAGGGATATGATGAGTCTGAGTATAGGCACTAGTGATTTCGATGTTTAGTTGGGAGCCAATACCTAGTAAGTCCTGGTGACTATAGGTGATTAGTCCGTCGCAGAAAGAGGACAAAAAAAGACATAAAAAACCCTAAAAAACGTACACAGTAGTCCAGAGTGACAAGCCGCTGTGTCCCTGTGCGCCGCCATCTTGCAAGCATCCACATTAACTTGCAATTTTACAAGAGAAGTAACAAATTTACAAGAAAAAATATACAGTTTTATGAGAAAATAAAAATTAATTGCAATTTTACAACAAAAAAAATTCACATTTACTAAAAAAAGTCAGAAATTTTGAAGTTTCAAATTTATGAGAAAAAGTAGTAAATTTATTAGAAAATTTGCAATTTTATGAGAAAAAAATTTGCACATTTACAAGAAAAGGGTAGCAAATTTATGAAGAGAAAAAGTTGCAATTTTACCAGGAAAAAGTCACAAATATGTCTGAAAAATGTGCACATTTATGAGAAAAGAGTTAAACATTTTCTCTCTTTCTTTCTGTTTTGTCTTTTCTTTTTTCAATGACCTGTGGCACCAAAAAAGTTCCTAACATTAGCCCACAAACACTGATAACACATTCAGGGGTATGTTTTAGTAAAAAATACCAGTAAATTGTTCGTTGTGATCTGTTATTCTGTTTCTAACATCATCAGAAAAAAAATGCCAGCCTTTATTCTTTTTTCATATTCTTCTTATCAACCTTATTCCTAGCCCCCATGATGCCTTGCGTGAATTATGAGTGCAACTTCCGGTACTAGTATATAACATATGGTTGTCACTGAAACGGGACACTTTTTCTTGTTAAAAAAAACAATGACTTTGGCATCAAAAATGCGGGAACACGGTCATTTGCACCTCAAAAACAGTAATATTGCGGTGGCATGGGTGGGGGATTCTCCACCCAGAGAAGGCAGCTGGGATAATGGGGAACTATGGACCGGAGGAGGTCCATAGGTCCCCACCTGGGGGTGTCAAATGAGACAGTATGGACTATGGAAGAAGAGGAACCGCTTGAGCCGCTGGAAGAGAGAAGGGTGTGAGCAGTGGGGCCGGCATTATGCTATGTTAATATGCCACACAGGTCTTTGTTCCAAACAGTGTATTATGCTCGAAGTTCCGGGTCTCAATGCATGGAATTAAAGGTATAAAAGAGGAATGCACAGAGACCCGGGAGTTCTTTTACTGCACAATATATTGGAAAAGGAATAAAGTTCATGTGTCGTTCAGCTCGCTGCCTCACCTGTTTCCTTTCTCCACAATATAATCACACCACATACCACGTCTATGGAGGGGTGAGAAGGTGACCTTAAAAAATGGCCTGGCAGACAGTAGCTCCATTAGTTAACGCTGCTGCTAAGATGCTAATGCTGTAAACAAGTAAAAGCTCTGAGATATATCAATGTCTCCACCACAATAAAGTCGAAAGCATTTTGTTAAAAGATGTTGGACATAATCAGATTTACCTCAGAGTGGATGTAGAAGCTAGTCAGAGCCACAAAGAACCACAACACTGTGCTTGGCTGTTTTAATGTCATGGTAAAACAGACAGCTACAGCTGTTCGTCCATCTATCCATCCATCTTCTACCGCTTTTCCGGAGGTCCGGGTCGCAGAGGCAGCAGTTCAAGCAGAGAAGCCCAGACTTCCCTCTCCCCCACCACCTGTGTCTTTTCTTTCTAGAACAGCTGTTCGTTTTACTCCAAAATTAAAATGCTCATGCTGCTGTCATGCCCTGAATGCCTGTTATTTAACATGTACAGACCTTTTCTGACAACTGTTTAAAATTTTATTGATCTATATTTTGTGATAATTTAAAAATTAATGCATGCTGAAGCTGCTAGTCCATATCATTCCAAGGCAGTGCAATGAATGCAAAAAAACCCAAAACAAAACAAAAAAAACACAAAAATCTATTTCATATCTTTCTTAAATCGTTAAGCCTTAGGAAACAGCAGCCTTCATTCTGGTGACATATATAACACATAAATGTCAGATCTGTGACATTTATACAAGTGAAAACATCTGGTGTGCTCTTGCGTCTGCACCACCGATCACACCTACAGTCCTTTTTCGTTTTCACTGCATGATCTGCACATTGCCGGTGAGAAGCCTCCATTTATACAGTCTATGGTGCAACCATGAACACCAGCAATAAGTACCAGAATTACGCCAAAATATTCAAAAAATACAAAAAACTGCAAGTGCTGAAATTAGCTGCCACTTGAGTGCAAAACACGTGTGTGGACTATACATTAAAATGAATTTGAAAAACTTTTAAAAACGCAATTTTAAATGTCCCTGCTACTCCACTCTTTCTGACTGATTTAACACTACTTCAGCCAAAACCGGAAGCTCCGCCCATAATCGTTCTTACAGCAGCACCCCCAGGAATAAGGTGGATAGTGTTATATTATGGAAAAATTGAGATTTTTGTCTTTTGTGAGAAAAAATATACATGAAGACTTGATTGAAGAAAAACAGAAGAAAAAAAAAGATTCGATATTATTTACGTCCATAACGAGCCGGGAAAAACAAAAGTGGAGATGCCGGGGATTGAACCCGGGGCCTCATACATGCAAAGCATGCGCTCTACCACTGAGCTACATCCCCTTCCGACTACAAACCTGGAACTTTAGGTATTAATAGATGGTCTGACAGAGTGTTGCGTCTTTGTATTTATTGATTTGCATACATTCGGTAATGATTAACAGTTTTAGCATTTTTGAACACGGAAACACGATGGAATTCGAGATTATGACTAAATGAAACATTGTAAATATTCTTCCTCACCGAAATAAAACAAAGTTTAACGTTTTACCACAGCGTGATATCTTAATAAATTTAACACAAACCCCTACTCAAAAAGTCAGTGATTCTAGCCGGTCTGCGACAATTGTTCAGCATTGTCAGATCTAACAAGAATAACGCATGAGCGTATCCGTTGAAAATAAACCAGCGAGTTGACACCCCAACCACTAAAATCACCAGCTTAATATTTTTTTTATCACTTTTTAACAATAACTAACTCAAAATGAATGATACTATAATATTCACAATACAATGAAATATTGTAATCTGAAAAAAAGAAACAAAGTCCAGGTGAAGGACTCGTTGCTGTTCTGAGATTTCGCCACTAGAAGTTACTGTTTGATAAACACAGCAACCCCTTAAAAATGAGTAAATATTAACCGCTGAAATTCTTCTCACAGAGGACGGACCAACAAAAAAAATTTTTTGGGGGTGTTTTGTGACGTTAAAGTCCCTCCTCTGACTAACCAACAGTCTTCCTCTACGCTTATCCATTCTTCACCTGCGCCCTCCTTCTAGTTGTCAGTTTCGCTTATTCCCCGCGACTTAGAGCTTGTTTTTTTAGCAGTTTCAAACAGTAGTTTTTAGACATTTTTTGCTGTATCTAGTCCATTACTTGGGCTGCTTCTGTAAAATTTATAAGACTGAACAATAATAGCCTCAATTATTTTTCTATTTTCTTTAATCATAGGAAAAAATACAGGGACAACTTAATCTTTGACAATGTAAAGTGACTGTTAACCTATTGCAATGTTCATTTGTTGTTAGCCATGCAGTGGTATTCAAAAAAAATTGCCACCTCTTGACAAACAGCACTTTTTAAAAAAATTTTGCAAAGATGTTGAACATAGAAAGACAATTGCAATATTATCAGCAAACAATGTATAGTTACTTTTTATTCCATAAATTAAACAAAAATACACTATTTTACTATTTGTTGCCAGTCGGTGCATCGTGACATGCACTACACAAAGGGCAGAGATAAACAAACCTATCATCTGGTCAGTCACTGCAACAGATACTGGAGTCAGTTTGTCTTGGCCTGACCTTGCCACTGATAATACCTCTATCTGCTAAGAATGTGCTGCTAGTCCAGCAAAAGCTAGCTGTACTCAAATACTTTGCAAGCAGTTTCATGAAATGGTCAGTCAGAGGACAATTCATACCGGCTCGGACGTCGCCCGGGTTAACAAGGTCAGGAGTTCCTGGCAGCGGAAGGCGAATTACAGAGCTGCTTGGAGGAATCTGATCAGACCTAATTGAAACAGTCATTGTCGCCCCCGACAGACTGCTATGATGATGATGATGATAATGAAATGTCTTCTATACTCTTAATTAAAAAATCACTAATGTACAGTTTGTCAAGGGATGTCCAAATTGTTGCATACAGCTGCAGTTATTTTGTCAGTGTAAAATTTTAATTGTTCATTTAGAAGGGAGAAAACGATTATTTTATTGGTAAAATGATTTCACTATCTACTCTTTTTCCTCTATATGCTGAGTTAAATTATGAATATAAATTAGTTTATAGCTTGATTTAGTATTTACTCTTTCTACTTGTGGGCGTTTTGTGGAGAAAGGAAGCAGACGAGGCAACGAGCTGCACAACACACGAACTTTATTCCTTCTCCAACATTAAGTACAATTAACTCTGCCTGGGTCTCTGTGCACCCTTTGTTTATAACCTTTAATTCCATGCATTGAGACCCAGTCCTGACCATAAGACATTGTGTGGAGCAAAGACGTGTGGTACATTAACATCACATAGCGCCAGTACCGCTTCTCACACCCTTTCCTCCTCCAGCGCCTGTGGCCTGTACATGTTAAGTTAAATAACAGGCATTCAGGGCACGACAGCAGCATGAGCATTTTAATTTTGGGGTAAAACGAACAGCTGTTTTAGAAAGAAAAGACACAGGTGGCGGGGGAGAGGGAAGTCTGGGCTTCTCTGCTTGAACTGCTGCCTCTGCGACCCGGACCTCCGGAAAAGCGGTAGAAGATGGATGGATGGATGGACGAACAGCTGTAGCTGTCTGTTTTACCATGACATTAAAACAGCCAAGCACAGTGTTGTGGTTCTTTGTGGCTCTGACTAGATTCTACATCCGCTCTGAGGTAAATCTGATTATGTCCAACATCTTTTAACAAAATGCTTCCGACTTTATTGTGGTGGAGACATTGATATATCTCAGAGCTTTTACTTGTTTACAGCATTAGCATCTTAGCAGCAGCGCTAACTAATGGAGCTACTGTCTGCCAGGCCATTTTTTAAGGTCACCTTCTCGCCCCTCCATAGACGTGGTATGTGGTGTGATTATATTGTGGAGAAAGGAAACAGATGAGGCAGCGAGCTGAACGACACATGAACTTTATTCCTTTTCCAACATATTGTGCAGTAAAAGAGCTCCCGGGTTTCTGTGCATTCCTCTTTTATACCTTTAATTCCATGCATTGAGACCCAGTCCTGACCATAATACATTGTGTGGAACAAAGACGTGTGGTACATTAACATCACATAGCGCCAGTACCGCTTCTCACACCCTTTCCTCCTCCAGCGCCTGTGGCATTTCCTCAACTCCCCGGGGGCCGAATAGTCCTGACTGTCCCATCTGAGACCCCCCCCCCCCCCCCCCCGCCCAATCCAGTAACACTTACTCCTTCAGCCCATTTCCCCAGCTGCCGTCTCTGGGTGGACAATCCCCCACCCGTGCCACCACAGTTTATTGTTTTCATCCATCCATCCATCTTCTTCTGCTTAATCCTTTTCGGGTCGCGCGGGGGGGGGGGGGGGGGGGGCTGGCAGATCGCCAGTCCATCGCAGGGCCAGCACAGTGAGACAGACAACCATTCACTCTCACAGTCATACCTAAGGACAATTTAGAATCCCCAGTTTTGATGCCAATTAACCTAACTTGCATGTCTTTGGCATGTATTGTTTTCAGTTTCGTTTTAAAGGCGCTCCTTTTCACGGATAAACTCGCTTGCCTGACGCCCAATATCTGGCAACCCTCGTCTCACCTCCACTTTGCGTGTTTCGCCGGTGTGCCCGACAGACTCTCACACGGACTGGCTGTGAGAGATGACATGAGATGAGATGAGGTTTCACCCTCTGCGGCTGGGTTGTCTGCTGGTCTTTGGCGGCCTCTTATCGATCACTTGGATCACATCCATTCCCGGTGATGGCGGTGAGTCAACCTGCCAGGGCGTTAAGAAAGTCTGACAGAGTTTTATTCCACTGAGTGTGAGGGGTTGGGGTGGGCTAACGTTTGATGGAAAATGGGAACATTTACGTGACGGTAAATCTTTGTGGACTTTTATGATTTCGGAATGAACGTTACACACCCCGGCTCTGTGTCAGGTGGAAAATCAAACGTGGGCAGAGCAGTCAAGATACTGTACTCAGGTTAATATACAGTATATGACGTTAAATATTCAAGTCTAAATAAGGCCAGCCACCAAATAATTACATGAATGAAAATAAGAAAATAAAAAGTATGTTGATCACGCATGTTCTTTGTATTAATGAAGAAACTATGAAGTGGAAAGACGATGACAAATTTACATATTTGCAGAGTCTGGAAGGAGGAACAATGATTTCAAAACCAAAAGTCTCTAAAGATTCTGTCATTTCCGGTAGGAACAAATAATTACAGAACGAGCAAGAATCATGAGTAGCCCACACCAAACATAGTTCAAAGTACTTTTTTTTACAGAGTCATGTAAGATTAAAAACTTTCCTGCAGAAAAGGTTACTTGCAGCAGGATCATTGCCGATTTATCTGTATTGGGGGAAAATCAATTTTGCCAATAAATTAAAAAAAAATGGAAAAAGTACAGTGTAATCTGCTCATTACTCACTTCTATTTGTGACTATGAAAAGTTTTATTTTCACCTTATAGTTTAGAATTTATTGTACTTTTGCTCATAAAGCCATGCTAAATGTGTATTTTTTAATCACGTTTTACCATTATTTATTGACTACTACTAACTCATAAATAACGTCACATAGGAAAATGTTAGGGAAATCCATTCATGTTTTTTTGCGTGTGTGTCTGGATATATCGGTTCCTTAAAGCACCAAATATCAGTATGGGTATCGGTCTTAAAAATCCTTTGTCAGTCGAGCTCTATTTAGTACATGTACTTGAGTAAATGCAGCCCATTATGCACCAATGCAGTTTTTGCCTATAAAGCAGAGTATGCAAATGCAGTGGGCCCCCTAAGTCACTAGGGGGCACCCAAGCTACAAGTTCACCCTCAACATTTTTGGGGGGAGAATTAAAATTACCTTCAACTTTTTTCCTCATAAATTTACTGTCATGGTCTGAGCGCTGATATTGTCCGCACTCGGATCATCCAGTATTTTCCCCGTTCGTCTGTGTTTTGCATATGGCCGTTTCAGGGCTTTTATTCTGACAGCGTCATAACAGGGCTTCCAGCTGTCAAAGCCGAGTCACGTTGTGACAGCTGTTCAGTGTTTTCCCTGATTACGTTTCTCCTTTAATGATTGGATTGTCATTAGTATTTAAGGAAGCAGCTGAGGGTCACTCCTCGCTGCAACATCGTCAAACGCCATTTCCGAAGCGCCATTTCCGAAGTGCTCTCTTGGGATCAGCATGCTCACGTGGGCTCGGTGCTTCGGGGCCTTCCTGGGGGTGGTGATGATTGCTGTGGGAGCAGACAGTGCATCATAGTTCAGGTGGGATAAAGCCAGTAAATTCTGTATGGCTGCTTGTCTTGGCAATGTCCAGCAATGCCTGTCGGTTGTATGTTAGCAGTGTGTGACATTTATGCACTGCAGAAAGAGCAACAAACATGCAAAAAAGAAAAAAAAAGCCAGCATTTGAGACCGGAGCGAGCAAACACATCTGCCTCAGGGGGTGCCATGATGCAAGAACGTCAGTGTGATGATGACACCAGCTGGCTATGTCATCATGCCATTCCAGTTGTAAATCCCTTTACAACATTCACCCTCCCCTTGGGGAAAAAAACAAAACAAAACACAGAACACTTCACAAATTCAGACCCTCCCCAATTTAGCATATATATGAACACCTGAACTAGGGTCAGTGGGTGGACCGCCGCTGGACCCAACGCGGCTGAGGGGATTATTCTGCCACTTGTTCAACTGTGCTCTTAACTAGACAGTCTTTCTTTCTGACAGTCTTCCATGGGGAAGGTGGTTCTGCTGGAAGGTCTTTGTAGCGGATTTGTGGTGGACGTGCCCCTGGAGGAGCCAATTTCAGCAGGACCAGGTGCCATCCCTCTGAAGCCATGGCACACTCGTCAACACTCCCGGCCTGGATCCCATACCAGCTGTATCAGCTCCAACGCCGCATCCCAGTCTGCAGCAGCTGCTCTCATCTCCCGCAGACGGCCGTCCCACCATCCCAATGCTATTTCCAGCTGTGCCACTATCTTCATGCGTGTCAATGGTGGTGACAATGTAAAGGCCGACTGTGAGCCCGATCGCTTGGCTCCACAGGCCCGAACCCAGTTCATCATTGTGAGCGGCGCTCTGTATGGCTGCCTAAGGTGTTGTGGTTGTAACGGTGTGGTACTCACGTTTGTTGCGGGGCATCCACCAGGCTGTGGTGGTTTTGTCACGTCCTGTTGGGTCACAGACTCTTCACCCAATGCTACAGCGGCAGTCCCTGGAGGCCAATGCTGGTTGTGGATCCTGAAGGTATCCAGCGTCTCTCCTGTGACACTTACGGTCACTGACTCTTCACCTATTGGCTCAGCCATGGCTCCGGTAGACTGGTGCTGAGTGAGGATTCTGAAGTAGTCCGGTTCTTCCTCACTTTCGTCTGGTGCTGGTTTAGGTCGGGGTGATATGTCACTGTTGTCACATTTAACATCCGTATCGGGGTGGTGTGTCTCGGGATTCTCTGTATGTGTGGGCTCCCTCTCCTGCAAC
Organism: Pholidichthys leucotaenia; assembly: GCA_020510985.1. Lineage (NCBI taxonomy): Eukaryota > Metazoa > Chordata > Actinopteri > Cichliformes > Pholidichthyidae > Pholidichthys > Pholidichthys leucotaenia. Next base: position 323,571,107 of record CM035840.1, on the reverse strand, counting down.
TCCGCAGCGGCTCCCGTAAACTCCTGCTGGGCAAGGATCTGAGGCGAGTCCAGCAGTCCTCCTGTGTGTATGGGGTGGGTGTACTCTCGTCAACGCCGTTCCCGATAGACTTGGGCTCCCTCTCCTGCAGCTCCGCAGCAGCTCTCCGAAGCTCATGCTGGGCGAGGAACTAAGGCAAGTCTGTTCTCCCTCCGTGTTGTGTTCATTCTCTGTGCTGCATTCTCCTTATAGCGCTGCATTTGCTCTCTGTGCTGCGGTCTTCAGTTAGCTTGTGACGGATTAGCTCTGTGGTGCCCTGCTGTCCCGCGATGTATAACTTGGGGCCCTCCCGAAATGGTGTGGAGTCGGCGGGCTCAGCAACCGCCGCAGCCATCTGCACCAGTGAAAATAGCTGCAGGAAACATGGGTGTGGTCCCGCTAGATACTACCGATAGGTAGTGCACGAACTCTGGCAGCTTCTCCCATAGTTTCTTCACCATGTCTGCTACTGTCCAGTCATCCAAATGCTCTCCCAGTATGGTCTGCATCATCAAACTCGCCGTGAAGCACTGCAACTGCAACCTTATCAGTCTGTCCTCCACGTGTCCAAACTCGCACGTGCTAGCCAAACAGCGAAGGGTGTCCACGTACTGTATGAGTGACTCACCCTCTCGATGTCAGCACTGGTAGAACACAGACTTCTGAGCCATCACGTTATCTAGAACATTGAAGTGCTTGGTTAGCAGACCAACACACACATCATAGTCGTCACAGTGTGAAGCGTGGCGGCTAGCTAGCCGCTCAGCCGCCTCAGCACACAAAATTGTTGGTCTTATCATGCCATAAATACGAAAGCCTTCCATTCCCAGATAGTAACGCAGTAGAGCTGACTTCTGTACCTCGTTCATCTTGTCTGGGCCAAACGCTGATAAGTAGGTGGTAAAAGTGTCAAACCAGCACACCCACGGGATGGGTGGTTCACTGGGGGCTTCCAGAAACAGTCGTGGTGGCCTCACGCACGCCTCCATGGTTTAACTTCTCGTTGCCAAATGTTATGTCTGGAAACCCGGAGTGATACACAGAGAGTGGTGCTGTTGTGAACACGAACTTTATTACATGAAATATCATTAATACAGGACTTGTGAACGAGCAGCCAGCTCCTAACTATGCCTATCGAGGGTGAGTCACTGAAGAAGCCGTAAGATGGCCGACTCCCTCTTATAAAGGTCGGCGTGATGACAACACCAGCCGGCTACGTAATCACGCCGTTCCTGTTGTAAATCTCTTTACAACAGGCAACTTTTTTTTTCTTGAAAATCTGCACCTTTTTCCCTCATAAATTAACTACTTGTTTCTCAAAAATGTGACTTTTTTTTTTGTAAATTTGAAACTAGAAACAGTCCTACAACCCACCAACAGCAAAGATGGAAACATACAGTACAGACGTTATGTATACAGTAGACGGTTATGCTGTTTCATCCCATCCAGCAACAATGCTCTGCACTGTGTGTGTTTATATATTTACATATTTATTCCATCTAGCTACAGTGCTCAGCACTGGGTGTGTTTATATTTATATATCTATATATTTATTCCATCTAGCTACAATGCTCCGCACTGTGTTTTTATATATCTACATATTATTCCATCTAGCTACATTGCTCCGCACTGTGTGTGTTTATATACTTGCATATTTATTCCACCTAGCTGCATTGCTCCGCACTGTGTGTGTTTATATACTTGCATATTTATTCCACCTAGCTGCAATGCTCCGTACTGTGGGTGTTTATATATTCATATATTTATTCCATCCAGCTACAATGCTCTGCACTGTGTGTCTGTGTGTGTGTGTATATATATATTTTATAGTAATATGTACATATGTATATTAGCTGCTCTTGCTTGCTTGTTTTTTTTCTTGCCTTCTGATTGTTGCTCTGAGTGTTGCTATCCCTGTGCTGTTGCAATCCTGGAATTTCCCCGTTATGGGACTAATAAAGGCTTATCTTATCTTATCTTATCTTATCTTACATACACACCTGAACAGAAGTGATCATTTTTATTTATTTGTTTGCTTGTCTGTCTGTCTGTCTGTCTGTGGAGGGCAGTATTCCTGAAAACATCTGTAAAACACCTGTTTAAAGCTGAAACTATAACTTCATGCTGACTGCTGTTTTACGCTGACTCAACACCCTTGGCATACTTAGAGTTCAAGTTCCTCTGGTCAGCCCACCTGAATCATTGCAGGTTCCTGCTTCTGTACGGAACCATTTCTGCTGTCAGGGTTTGTGCAGGGAATGGAAAGACACTGTAAACCTCAGCATTCATTCCCCTCAAACCACAGCATTTAAAGGCCAAATGTCACGTAATTTTTTTTTCTAAATGACAACGAATTTAGATAAAATACACATAGCTTAAACCAAATATTCATACCGGAGACCATATCACCCACCTGTATTTACATAATTGCACAAAATATACCAGGTGAAGGCCCCACCTTGCTTGCTGGCTTGTGACAGCCAGTCCAGACCACGCCCATGTTTTTGACATCACCAGTTGTACCCTGGCTGCCCTGCCTATCCACATTCACACTTATCAACATTGGACAATCATGACGGAAAGTGACAGCGATTGTGAACAAATTAGTTTAGTTTTGTCTTTTTTTTTGTCTTTTTTTTTGTCAGTGGTTCAGACAGTGACAGAGGCATAGAACCTTACAGGTTTGAGCCGTCCGAGACGGAATCAGATGCTTTGTCTGATGACAACAGTTCCAACGATGACCAGAGAGCAGAACCAGTGGAAAATGTCATTGAACTGGACATTAATCGCCTCCAGAATTGCGAAGCCGAAGGGGGTCTGTCGAGGGTGCCCCATAAATATTGATTTTTCGGAAGCCATTATTATTACAGTGGAGGAGAGCCGCTGCTGTCAAGAAATTGACCAGATCAATATGAAAATGGAGGCGCATACCTGTCAAGTGAGACGTTTTCGCCGTATTTTGGTGGGCGGAGTGGTGGTGGACACTTTTCTGGGAAATGTTTTAAATGTAGTTCGTGTTGTTATTGTCAAATATTTTAAGGAAAATACGGGGAAAATGCAATTTTAGCAAAAACGGGCGTATTGCCATTTCTGTACGCCCAAAAGGAAAAATATACTGGAAAAAAAATTGAGTGTTTTGCGGAGCACTCCTGTGTGTGATCAGCCACAGCTGGTGCTGGCAGATCACTCAGCGTGAGCTATTCGCACTACCATGAGAAGTGTGGAGTCACTCATTAGTTTAATTGTCTGGGCGGGCTGATCGCTCAGCTTGAGCTGTTCTCACTACAATGAGAAGTCATTAGGACAATGGTTTAACACGTTGAGCTGTGCAGCGGTTGCGGAACAGACAGAGATCCCAGAGAGGTGTCCCTTGTTGCTCCGCCGTTCCTTATAGCCGCTTTTTACGGTGTTGAAGTACGGCGAAAACGTCTCACTTGACAGGTATGAAAACATTTCCCAGAGAAGTGTCCCTTATTACCCAGCTGTCCCTGATAGTCCCGTTTTAAGGTATGGGTGAAATATCCAATTTTTTCTTTCTTGTTGCTCACTTCAACCTTCCAGTCTCCATATAAACAATCAATTGAAATACCCCAAGCATCAAACTAGGGTACAATCGATTTCGTCACTTCCGCCTTCTTCCCCAGGCGATTCCAGGGGCCGTGTCAGGCCAAGCGCGGCAGTTTTAAATTAACGAATATTCCGTTGTTACTGAAGCATATGCACCAAGACCCGAACGGATAGGTTCCCTTTTATATCTAGTTTCAAGATATTTAAAGTACCCTGTTACGTGACATTTGGCCTTTAAACAGTTCATTTAAATGAGCGCTGCTGTGGTTTTATTCAGGTTACTGCTGCATTCACATGCTAACTACGAAAGCCCCTCTTACCACTGAAGGCAGTGGGTGGGTGACAGTGGTAGATGAGAAACAGAAAAACTTAACAGCAATGTTTCCCACAAACAAAAGCTGTTTTGTTTCCAGACAAAGCCACAAACTGTGTCAGTGTGCAGAAGGAGTTTGTCAGTCACACAGACCACACCTGTGAATACCACAGGTAGGATAGTACTGTGAAAAAGTATTTGGCACCTTCCTCCATCCATCCATTCTCTACCTCTTGTCTGGGGTCAGCAGTCCAGACAAAGTGGCCTAGACTGTCGTCCAGTTCACATAGCACCATGATCCCTGTGAGTGCATGGACAGACCCATGTGGCTCACCCAGGCTAAGGCCCTGGCCTCATCAAACAAATTTTAATGTTAGAGAAAGGTTAAATACAAAACACAGTTTTAAATGATAATTTCTTTTATTTAAAGAAAAAAGCTATCCAAACCTACTGGGACTCTCCTCAGCTGTGTCTCCTGTGGTACTTTGGACCCTTCCTCCTACCTTTTTCTCATCTTCAGGTGGAAAGGCCTGTGCTGGACTTCATTCTGGTCCCTAGTACACAGATAGAGGTTCAAACATTGATATGTGCAGAAAAAAGTCTCAGACTCAATGCTTTCTAAAGTACACCACAGAAAGAGAGTGACACCAAGTGTATGGGCTGAAAGGTGATTTTTCTTTGAGTATTGAAAAATCACAAATGCACCTTTAAGCAGAGCTGTAATCTTAGCCAGGCCCTTTTTTGACTGATTTATACAAAGAATAAAGAACAAAACTAGGGCTAATCTGCAGGGCAAATGACCATGCACATTTAATTACACAACATAACAAAAATATTTTTTTTGTAAGTTGTCTGTGTTTTTTCAACTGGTTTAAGACAATTTTGCACCGCTGAATCCGAAAATGACATCCGTTTCTTTTGACCAGGTCAGGTTTTTATGCTAAGTTGTAAGCAGTTGTACAGCAGTTGTACAGTTGTACTGTAAACTGAATAGTAGACATTGATTAAGGTAAGTACATGTAAATTGAATGTTACATCATCATTGTTCAAAATTTAGAGAATTTCAAGAAATAAAAAAGAATTTTGCATTATATAAAGCAAAAATACCCATACATTTAAACAATGATTGAGCAAAACCAATGTGATTTTTGGATTCAGCACATCAAAACTGTCCTAAATCAGCTAAAAAAAACTTAGACAATAAATTTGGTGTTGACCAGTGTTCTAGAGAACTGTAATACTGGAAATGCTTTTGTATTACAGTTTCCTCTGGACAGAAATATGATCATGTTTGTTTTGTGTAGAATGGCAGCAGTTACAGTATAGATGACATTTGCGGTGTTAAAACTGCCTCACTGGGGGCAGAAGGATTGATTCCCTAACACAGTGCCCCCTGGGGTATGTAAAACAAGAATAAATCCCCTGTTGGCTGCCTTTGGCATTGGAGAAAGTAATCATGGATTCTCTATTATGGCCTTTAGTACAATAGAATATGACGGTGTACCTACAGAGTAATAAAAGATGCCTTAATGGATGTCCTGCTAGTAGAGAAAATAAGGAAAAAATATGACTGAGGTGCCCTTCCAATTGAAAATGGTGTTGTTAAGAAGTGGCATCCATGCTGCCCCTGTATGACATGTCTCAAAGGGTGCCCTTTAAAGTAGAGAACATGGGAGTTAACTATGGTACCACTACTAGATGAAGTGTCTAGTTTGGTTTTACTATGGTCTTTGAAGTGCCCTGGTGCTGTGGGGCTTTAAAGAGTACCCCTACATGTTTCAGTGTAGGGAGAAAATGTGATATTGTGCCATGTAGGTGCCCTTACTACATGGGAGAAATGTAAAATTCCCTACACATACAGTATGTTGCTCTTAAATTCCCTTTCATGTGAGATGACACAATGAGGTGCTGAGGGCTGAGAAAGTCCCTGTCAGCTCCGCTGTCATCCTCGTGTGTATGTGAGACTGGTAGGCAGAGCACAGGTTTCCTCACCCTCAGACAGAGTCATGGCTCCAAGGTGAGCTGCTGTTTCTCTTTTTTTAAAAAAAAAGAACAATCATTTCTATGAAGCAGTGTGCTGTATTAAGGTTAATTTCAGCATGGTACAGTTTGGGGCGGTAACCCCTGATCAGGCTTGTGTTTTCACTACAGGGTGTGTGGGTGGATGGTGGCAGCTGTCATTCAGCTCATGAGAAGGCTCTGTGCATTTTAAAAATTAATTAAAAGTTTGTAGTTAATAGTTCAAAAGTACAACTATTAACTACAGTAGGGAGTGACCATACTTATCAAGCATTGCAGCTTTAGGGATAAAACCTCAGTCAGTACAGAACCAGCACTGCAGTGTGAGTGCAGCCTTATGTTCCCCAAGTGGTAGGGTAACAGAAATTGAAAATATAGATAGATAGATAGATAGATCTTTATTGTCACTATATAAAATATCAACAGTGAAATGCAGTTTTAGCAACTCTCCAGTAGCAGTAGTATAAATTAAGTAAAAACAATAAAACAGAATGATGCAGACAGTAATTGTTGTAAGGCAATTGTGGAGGTGAGGGGGAGGTTGGGGAGAAGGGGAGGGGATGTATCAACCCTGGGGGGAATGGGATGGAGGTGGGGTAATACTCTTCACAGCCTGGGGAAAAAAAGCTGTGTTTCAGTCTGGTTGTTTTTGCTTTAATTGTCTGGTATCTTTTTCCAGAGGGGAGGGAGGAAAACAGTGAATGTCTGGGGTGAGTAGGGTCCATGGAGATGCTGCTGGCCTTCTTTTGAAGTCTGCCAGAATAAATGTCTTTTGAGAGGATATAGTGTGGTACCAATAGTCTTCTCTGCTGCCCCCACCACCTGCTGCAAATCCTTCCTGTCCTCAACCACACTGTACAGCAGTAGGTCAGGAGGCTCTCAATGGCTGCTCAATGGAAATTCAGCAGCAGGTGATGAGGGAAGTGAGCTTGCCTTAACTTCCCGAGGAAGTAATGTCTCTGTTGTGCCTTCCCCACCTGACAAGAGATGTTAACGGACCAGGTGAGGTCGGCCGAGATGTGAACACCAAGGAACTTAAAGCTCCCTACTCTCTCTACTACCTCTCCATTAATGCGGAGGGCATTAATGGAGAAATATTCCTGTAACCAAACAAGAAAACATTTTGACAGTGGTGCAGATGAGTTCCAGAATCAGTAAGACTTCATACTTTTTGGGTGTGTCCTGCATGGGTGTGACGTTACTGGTGATACAAATCTGTCCACACACAGATGACAGATAGTCAGCTGTCAGATACAGTAGCTTTCCTGTTAGAGTGGGAGACGGACATGATGACACACTCAGTGAGACGCAAGATGGGAAATAATAGCAGCTGTCAGGGCCATTTGTAGCTTTTTGGGAAATTGTGTTGGCCGGTGGGGGGGGGGGGGTATTTTTTAACATGGGTTGTAGTTGAAATACTTTAAAATGGGGGGAAAAAACTATTTCCTCTTAACAGAAACACTTAAAAAATAAACCACACAGCAGAAATGTAATAGAAAAAAGTTTTAAATAACAAAAGTTGCACATTCGCAAGTAAAATTAGTCACAAATTTACAAGAAAAAAGTATACGTTTTATTAAAAAGTTTCAAATTAAATGTGTACTTAATATGTACATATGTCAAGTAAAACAAATCAAATTGTTAAAGTGTGTTGATATAAAAATTAAAATAAGACAATTATCACAGACATTTTCAACCTTATCCGATAATATTGAGGACAACAAGTAATGTATGCAACCGCTGACAAAATTACAAGACTTTTTGTGACCACCGTGTTACCTGTGTATCTACTGGTAGTTTGAAAAAGCCACTCAGAGTGGTTTGGGTATTAATTTATGTTAATGAAGCTCATGATTTCAGCTCACCAATTTTGGCTTGAAAGCGACTAACAATATACATACACCTTCCATATGCCTGATTTGTAAAATAAATTTCATGTAAAAATCTCACTCTGGATCTGCCCCTTGATTGGGACCCCCCTCCAAAATCAAATGGGCTCCTCCTTCCCTGAACTCTGCCCCTTTAACCAAATTTAACTGAAATCAGGTTTGCAGCTTTTGCATAACCACCCTACCATGCAGACAGGCGCCGCTCAAAACAACTTCCTTGGCATATGTGGCAGCATCTTATAAAATGTCTCTGGTTGAAAAAAATCTAATTTCTAGTATCTCTTCTTTTACTATCCAAAGAGGACTGGTTTTAAGTTTCTTGTTACCCAGGATTACTTGAGTCACAATGAAGACACACAGAACAAATTTTTTCCCCGCTCCTGCATTCAGACACGACTTTTGCTTTACTGTGGCGTCATTGGGAGCCTGTCAGGTGCAGGGTGTTGAGGTTAAGAGATCGTATGACTGCAAAGAAAGAAAAACAGTTTCACTGTTTTTAAAGCTGTGATAACTTAAGCAAAATGCATTAGTAACCATCTGTTGTATCTCACTTGTTGTCAGGAGTGGGTGAAGTAGGTAAAATAATAAGTAGCATTGCATTTTGAATAAAAGTAGCATTACATTATGATACTAGCAGCAATACCCAGTGAATACGACATGCAGTGTTTCTTCCTGATGATACTATAAAAGTGATATCAAGGACTCGCTGCCCAACCTTTGCCCATTCAGAGCTCAGCTGGGCTGCAATGAATATACTGCTTATGTTGGCCTGACGTGCACCTCTCCAGTGGCAATGTTTTGAATAGGATGGCCTTCCTTATAACTGGTTCCTTTGCCCGACAGCACCCTAAATGAAACAATGTTGTTATTATACAGTGGAGATCAAAATTAGAGAACAATGTTTTAATACTTGAGTTACAGCGGGGAAAACAAGTACTGAGCACGTCAACATTTTTCTCATTAAACTTCTGATGGAGCCATTGACCTGAGATTTTCACCAGATATCAGTAACAACCCAAGTAATCCATACATACAAAGAAATAAAAGCACCTGTGTTCACAAAACAAGTTATATTTAATAAAGTGGAATGACACAGGGAATAAGTATTGAACACATGAAGAAAAAGAGGTGCAAAAAGGGATAGAAAGTAGGGCTGCACAATTAATCAAATTTTGATCGCGATCAAGATTTTGGCTGCCACGTCACGTTTATATTAACATTTAAAATGCAGTTTTTGCTGCATATCAAATCAAGAATTTTCTCAACCAACAGCCAGCCGACCACCATTGGGTGAACGAACGTTAGGGCAACATTAAGCTGCGGAACTGACAAGCAAGCGCACCCTGTAGCGGCAGCCGTAGGTTTTCAATAGTGCACTGGTGTGTTGGTGAAACACAAACCAGATGTCAGGAGCAGAAGGTGACAGTACGGCAACACGTGGAGGCGAGGAGGTAGTGCCTCGAAAGGATCATCATCCATTGTCTTGATGTGTTTTGGATTCAGGGCAAGTGATGCTGACTAAAACGAAATTACATGCAAAGAGTGCCATAGAGTTGTGTCTGCACCGCAGGGCAACACAACTAACTTATTCAACCACCTGAAAAAACACCACAAACAGTTACAACAAATGCATGAAGGCTAAAGCAAATGTCACTTCACTAAATCACAGTGTGTCCGGCGCCGACCCAGGCAACCATAGTATCAACCCTGCACAGAGTTTCACCGTAGCCATCCACCTCCCAAAGACACGCTAAAGTAACTGATACAATAGCGTTTTATTTGGCCAAAGACATGTGTCTACTAAATACTGTATGAGCAACAAAGGCTTCAGAAACATGGTCAAAACACTGGACAAGAAATACACAATCCCCACGTGATTCTCCAAAGTTCCATTACCTGTGCTGTATGAAAAATACAGATGGATATCACAGCTGTCGAGTAGTTTGCACCTACAACTGACCTATGGTCAAGCAGAATAACAGAACATACCTGTCCCTGACAATTCACTACATTGATGGAGATTTTAAAATGAAGAGTCAATGCTTGCAGACATCGTTTTCCCCACAAGACCACACAGGAGAAACTATAGCCCACAGACTGAGGGAAGCACAATCATCTTGGAGCCTGCAGGAGGAGGGACTAATCTGCATAACAACAGACAGTGGATCTAACGTTGTCAAGGCAGCTTCTCTAAATAAACGGACAAGGTTCCAGTGCTTTGGCCACAGGCTTCATCTAGCAATTGGTAAGTGGGATGAATTAAAAAAAATGAATTTTATGTAATCTGTGTTTTTTTTCAAGTTAATGATAATCATGAGTAATAGTCGTGATTTCAATATTGATCAAAATAATGGCGATCATCATTTTGGCTATAATCGTGCAGCCCTAATAGAAAGCGAAGAAACCAGCTGAAATCCATGAGAATTTAGGAAACCATCCCATCCCCCATCAGTGCAAATTAATTTCAGCTGGTGACGTCCTGACTGATAGCCTTTTAAAAGGTCTGTGAATATCAGATTATCACACCACAAAGAACTCATGATGGGTAGAAGCAAAGAGCTTTCTCTAGACCTTCGCAACCTTATTGCTGCAAAACATAATGATGGCATTGGTTACAGGTGCATTTCTAAACTGCTGAATGTTCCAGTGAGCACTGTTGGAGCCATCATTCGGAAGTGGAAAGAACATCATTTTACCATAAAACGCCCATGAACAGGAGCTCCTCTTAAGATTCCATTGCTGAAGAAAAAGCATGTTGAAGCTCATTTAAAGTTTGCTGCGCAGCATTTGGGCAAGCCAGTAAAATACTGGGAGAATATAGTCTGGTCAGATGAGACCAAAATTGAACTTTCTGGATGCCGCAAAAACACAGCATGTTTGGAGAAATGGCACTGCACATCAGCCCAAAAACACCATACCATCAGCGAAGTTTGGAAGTGTGAGCATCATGGTGTGGTTTTTTTTTTTTTCAGCATATGGTACAGGCAGATTTCATATAACACTGGTCAACACTAAATTTATTGTCTAAGTTTTTCTTTAGCTGATTTAGGACAATTTTAATGTGCTGAATCCAAAAATCACATTGGTTTTCAGGGTTTCCTCTGGTAACATTTCTCCATGGCGGCCCGCCTCGCCAGAAATTGTACCGCCACCCCAAGACGATATGATTTTATGAAGAAAAATATATGAAGCAATGACTTTCCGCAAGCGCGCATATGAACAACGTGCGTGGCCGTCATCCGCGTGGAGTTTAGAAGCGCCCCGCCCACGTGAGTTCTCGACTCAGTCAGCAGGCAAAGCGTGACTGTCGACAAAAACATGAGTTTGTTCAAGTACTTTAAACGCGTAAAAACATCAGAAGAGGTATGTACTATGTAAGCACTGGAGACGTTTATCATGGTTTTAACCCGCTGTTAAACGGGAGCAATAATGGAAGAGTCGCTTAGCTAAGAGACGTGGTTAGAATTCATATGCAGCTGGCTTCATATGAAGGGAAAGGCGGGGGACTGATGAATTGCGGAGGATATATTTCACCAGCCACTACAATATTAAGTTATGTTCTGTAGGAATTGCAGGAATGAAGAGACTGGCAATTTCTCTCTTTTCTCACACGAGCAGGCATGCCATTTTTATTCTCCAGTGGCAGTGACAAAAAGCAACAGCTAAAAATGCTAGCTCTAAACTGAGGTCCTTAAGCGGCTGCCTAGAGAGGTGCCTGGTGAGAAAGCCTGAGAGCACAACTGTAACTGCCTAAACAGATCATTCTGTACATGAACACATATTGTGGTGAATTATGTCTTTAGAGTCCGCTACAGTTCCCTATTATGTACCTGGCAGGTTAAGATGACCGTAATTCACGAAGTCAATGACTTCAATCTGTCAGCAGCCTTCAGACAGACTAAACGTGTCAACATTTGATTTCAAAATAAGGGAGGTTTTTCCTGCTGTCTGGGTGGTGAGGAGATTTCTAAAAAAAAAAAAAAAACTATAAATATAAAGAAATATTATACTGCAACAGAAATAATGGCATCCTTGGTCATTTAAGTTAATTTATTTCATTAAATACAGTTTTATTAATATTTTTTCTTTGTAATCAAAGTTAAATTATTGTTCTGTTCTGACTGCAAAATTATGGTCAAAAATGTAAATTGTTATAAGGAAAAAGTAAAAAAATTACCACAGTTTAAAATTTATCTAAAAAAACTAACTTTATTTTAAAAAACAGACAAAAATTAGACATAAAATAATCCACAAATTTATAATAAAGTTTCAAATGTACAATTAAAGTCAATTTTACAAGAGGAAATTACAAATTTGAGGAACATGGTTTCAACTTTAGATAGATTTACAGAGAAAAGTAGAAAACTATAAGAAAATTGTTATAAATTTTTGAGAAAAACCTCAAACCTTCAAGACTGAAGTCATTGCTCAAGTTTTTAAGTGGGTGCTCTTTGTACCCTTAACTCAAGTAGAAATTTTTCGTTGTCTACTTTTTTTTTTTTTTTCCACAATATCTTTATTGAACCTTTTTTTTTTTTAACAAACATGATACAAACAATCAAACACTAACACTAAAGTACTACAAAAAAAAAAATGCACTAAAAAACACCAACAACCACCAACAAAATCAAATCTTCAACAATGCTCCTCTGTTTAGTCTAGACAATCCAATACATAAGTATACATATTATGTTCACCAGTTTGGAATTTACAAGGTCCACACACATCATTCACCTTCTTCTTCAAAAGTTATGTTTAAATTTTTTACATAATCAATAAAAGGTCTCCATATATTCTCAAACACAATTTCCTTTGATTTCAGTATATATGTTATTCTTTCTAATGGAAGGTTTGTTAACATCTGTCTTAACCACTGAGTCACATCTGGTCTATGAGTCTTTTTCCATAATAGTGCAATACATTTTTTGGCATTAAGCAAACTGAGGTCTATGAATGTTCTTTCACTTTTATTAAAATTATGCTTTTCTGGGTACAGACCCAACAAAAACAGTTTAGGATTCAATATGATTTGTTTTGAGATTATTTTTTCAATTGTTACCCTCACCTCTTCCCAAAACATTCTTATTAATCTACATTCCCATACACAATGAAACAGAGTTCCTTTACTTTCCATGCATTTTGTGCATGTATCTGGTATATTTTTGTTATATTTATTTAACTCCTCCGGTGTAACATACATCCGCATTAACCATTTGAAATGTATCAATTTAAGGCGTACATTTATTGATTTGGTTTGAGCTTCTGTACAAGCCAATTCCCATTGTTCCTCTGAAATTTCAGTTTGCAGATCTTCTTTCCAGTAGTTTAATCTTTTCAGTGAATTTTCACTTGAAGATAGTGTCAATGAGTTATAAAACTCTGAAATAATACCCTTTCTTTTACTATCTTTCATCATCATTTTTTCCAAGGATGAATAAATAGGTCGAGTGAGAGCTTTATTTTGATTTGATCGAATAAAGTTTCTAAGTTGAAGATATTTAAAAAAATGTGTTCTATTGAGATTAAATTTGATCCTCAGCTCTTCAAAAGACATTATGTTTTCTGCACATGGCAAATATAAATCCTGAATCTTTTGTATCCCTTTTAAATTTCATACTTTAAATACAGCGTCCGCTCTCCCTGGTTTAAAATATTGATTACCCCATATTGGACTAAATTGTGACAGTAACTGTGGTTCTTTTAAATAGTTTTTAGCTTCACACCATATTTTGATCATATGCTTTACAAATGGATTTTTAACTTGTTTTTGTAATTTTTTTGCCGAATCTGAGTATATGAATATGGGAAGAGGTAAAGGTAAATTGTATGATTCCATTTCAGTCCAGTGAGGGAGATCATTTGATGAAAAATAATATGTCATAGACCTCAGTTGTGCCGACCAATAATACAACATAAAATTTGGACATTTCAGACCTCCACGATCAAATGGTAAATATAATAAAGACAGACGTAATCTAGCCCTCCTGTTGTTCCATATAAATTCCACTAACTTTTTTTTTATTCTTGAGAATAAATATAAAGGTGGTGATAAGGGAATGTATTGAAATAAATAAAGTATTTTAGGTAAAATATTACTTTTAAGTATATTGATTCTCCCGATCATCGACATTGGTAGTGACATCCATCTCTGAGTTAACTCATTGATATCTGTCATTAAGGCTTCATAGTTGACACTGGCGACTGATTCTAGCTTAGGCACAATTTGGATTCCTAAATATTTAAACTGATTTACAACATTGAATTGATTTACCTCAGGGGCTGGGTAATTTCTCTGGGTCTCATTTAGCATTAATATTGAAGATTTAGTTTTATTTATTTTATATCCTGATATTTCCCCAAAATTCTTTATTAAATTCAACAAGGTTGGAATTGATTTTTTTAGATTCGACATAAACAAAATTATGTCATCGGCGTACAGGGAGATTTTATGTTCTGTTGGTCCAACTTTAATTCCATATATTTGTGAATGTAAACGTATCGCTATCGCTAAAGGTTCAATTGCCATAGTAAACAGTAAAGGTGAAAGTGGACAGCCTTGTCGACATCCTCTATTGATTTTTATTGGTTTTGAAATATTGTTATTTGTTAGGATTTCTGCTGTAGCATTATTGTATATTATTTGAACCCATTTTATGAAATTATTTCCAAGTCCAAACCTTTGTAGGACTTCAAAAAGAAAGGGCCATTCAACTCTATCAAAGGCCTTTTCGGTGTCCAGTGATAGGAGAGCTGTATCCGGTGCTTCTTTATTAAAATAAATAATATTAAATAGTCTTCTTACATTATGGAAGCCTTGTCTTCCCTTTATAAAGCCATTCTGATCTCGATTAATAATATTTGGTAAAATTTCTTGTATTCGTCTTGCTAAAATTTTACATATTATCTTAAGGTCGGCGTTTAATAGGCTTATTGGTCTCATATTTTCACATTTATTAGAGGGCTTACCTGGTTTTGGCAGCAGTATAATTAAGGCATTATTTATGTATGATGGTAAATTATTATTTTGAAATGCTTCTAAAACCATTTCCAAAAAAGGTTTTATTAATTTATTCTTAAATTTCTTATAAAGGTCAACTGGAAGACCATCTGGTCCTGCACTTTTTCCTGATTTCATATTATCAATGGCTAGCCCAACTTCTTCTTGACTAATTTTAGACTCCAATATCTCCCTGTTTTCATTTGGAATACACGGTATAGATAGTTCGTTCAAAAACCCATTTAATTTTGTTAAATCAAATTCATTTTTAGTATCATATAATTTTTCATAGTAATCTCTAAAGGCTCTGTTAATTTCTAAAGGATCTATAACTACCTGTCCATTACTTATAATACTAGTAATTGGTGTTTTAATTTCTAATTGTTTAATCTGCCATGCCAATAATTTTCCTGATTTTTCACCTTGTTCATAAAAAGATTGTTTCAATCTTAGAAGACTCGAGGCAGCTCTATTCGCTGATTTTTTGTCATATTCAGCTCTCAAAATCAGTAATTCATTCTCCAACCTTGGATCACTTCCTGCATACACTTTTTCCTGAAGACTTTTCATTTTATGTTCCAATTTAGCTCTCTCCTCTCGAGTCTTCTTAGATTTTGATCCTGTATAACTAATAATATGTCCTCTAATAAAAGCTTTGAAAGCTTCCCACTTTACACATGCTGATGTTTGTGTAGTATTGATGTCAAAGTACTCGTCTATCTGTTTTTCTATATACTTGACAAATTCCTCATCCTGAAGCCATTTATGCTGAAATTGCCATCTACCTGATTCCTTTGTCAATTTTTTATCTACATATATTAGACAACAGGGTGCATGATCAGAGATCACGATGTTATCATAAAAGCAGTTTTGAATCTTGGATCTTAATTCTGTGGAAATCAAAAAATAATCAATACGTGAGAATGTCTTGTAGGTACTGGAATAACAAGAATAGGCTTTAACTTGTGGTTTCATTTCTCTCCATATATCTAACAATCTCAATTCTTTCATAAAATGATTAATAGTCATCCTACATCCAATGTGCGTACAATCCAGTCCTGTTGATCTATCTATACCTGGATTCAATGTACAATTAAAATCCCCTGCTATTATATGTTGCCCTGTAAGTGATGATAAAATAAGAAATAAATTAGCAAAGAACTTTTGATCATCTATATTGGGACCATATAAGTTCACAAGATTTATATTTTCTAATAGCAAAGAACCTTGAATGATTACATATCTTCCAAGTTTGTCTCCAATTACATTTTTCACTTGAAAAGGGACTGATTTATGTATGAGAGTCATAACTCCCCTGGCCCGGGATGAAAATGATGAGGTAAATACACTTCCTTGCCATCTACTCCTAATTCTTTTTATATCCTCCTCTATTAGATGAGTTTCTTGTAAAAACACAATTTTTGAACCCATGTCTTTTATTTTATTCATAACTTGTTTAAGTTTTTTTAAATTTTGTAGACCTCTGCAATTCCATGAAGTTAAATTAAGATTAACGCTTTGGTTTATGATCAATAGAGAGTTTGGGATTACCTTGCAGTGTAAACATGCTCATACAGAGAAGCAAAAACATGAGTGGTTGAACATTCATCCTACAAACTACACACAAACAAATTCCCCCTTCCCACACTTGTGGCGAACCCCCCAAAATCAAAAGAAAAATTCTGTCTCCCGATATAGCCATCGACCGTTCCACATCCACGGGGAACAGCCTAAGCCACTCCTTCTTCATCCTCCCAATCACCCTAACTCTACTGCTTTTAATGACGTAACATTAACTCTCCTCTGTAGTTTTCCAACTTAACTCCAGAATTTTTAACAACTTTGTACATCATAGTTTTTTTTTTTTGTTTTGTTTTTGGTTTTTTTTTAATATATAATACAATCTATATTTTGTAAACTTGCTGTTTACTTCAAGTCAGTCAGATGTCTGTGCAAATACTTAATTATTCTACCTTATATTTTGTTCATGCTTAGCTCCCACCAGTCTCTTCTTCTTCTTTGATCTTCTTGATGAACTCCTGCGCCTCCTCTGGGGTCTTGAAGATATGGGTTCTGCCCTCATACGTGGTCAACAGTCTCGCAGGATAGATTACACCATGACGAATCCCAAGGTTGCGCAGCTCCTTACGTATGGGATCAAACTGCTTCCTCAATTGTTGGATTCCTGTGGCCAAATCTGGGTAGAACCGCACCTGCTGATCCTGGTGTTTAATCTCTCCTTTAGCTCGTGCAGCGTTGAAGATCTTCATCCTGTCTCTGTTGCTAAGAAACTTCATAATTAAGGTCCTCGGCGGTCCCTTATCTCTCCGTGGGCCAATACGATGTGCTTTTTCCAGAACCACTGCTGATTGCAACTCCTCGCTGCCCAGCACCTCCGGAATCCACTTTTCCAGAAAGGAACATACGTCCCGACCTTCTGATTCCTCTGGAAGACCCACCAGCCTCAAGTTATTCTGTCTCGACCGAGATTCCAAATCCAAAATATTATCTTCTAGACATTTATTTTTTTTTCCAAAGTGCGCACCTTTAATTGAAGACGGGTGACGTCATCTTCAGCACTAGCGAGACGGAGCTCCATCTGCGCCGTTCGTTCTACACAGTCACCCAATTCCTTTCTTATTCCTTCCAACGCTGTCATAATCCCATCAAATCTAGAGGAAAAGTCCGCTCTCATTGAACTCATGGCAGCCATCAGCGCATCTGCGCCTCTCCCCGCAGACATCGCACCGTTGCCAGCCTCCTCCGCCATATATGGAGTTTTATTTGCTGCGTCACAGACCTGAAAGTCCGTTAATTTGGACTGTTTCGGCGGCTCGCTTTTTCCTTTACCTGGTTTTCCAGCCTTAGGCTTCGCCGACATATCCTCGCCCAAACGCTGGGATACGTTCTGTCCCAAATGAGAGAGTTATTTGCCGATTTTTTTCTCCAGGAGCAGAGCAGAATGAAACACGTCCGTCTTACGTGGCAGCCATAACCGGAAGTCCTCGTTGTCTACTTTTAATTATTAATTTCAAAGCACTGCTTTTACATGAGTAGAATTTCTGGTTACTATACCCACCTGATCATATAATTTAAGTATGCATGAGTACATTACTATTATGAATGTTTCTTTCCCTACTCTCTCAATGGAAAAAAAGAAACACTAGAATAAAAATACAAAAAATACACATTTTTGTCATTTATGTAAACCATGACAAAAAAATCCTGCAGGACAAAACATGACACTTGATATTTTCTAACTTGTTTGTATACCACCATAGACAGAGAGAGAAGCTGAATTAGACAGAGCTCAGAGAGGGCAAGATGAGACAGAAGAGAGGAGCCAAGGAGAGGGAAGTGTTCAGGCCGAGGAAGGAGAGAAGGATAACACCACTAAAAACTCTAAACACAGGATGTCTGGGTGGGACCCCAGCTGGCCCAATATTCAAGCCTTGGTTGTACAGTACTTCAAATGGTAAGTTCCATGTGCAACGTTACTATGTAAAATTTTAAAAAGAAATAAATTGTATAAAATTAAAATATTCCGGTATGTTTACTCCCCCCCACCCAGGGAAAAATATGTTGCCACCGCGCCAAGGTCTTTAAGCCAGAGGAAACACTGGTTTTGCTCAATCAGGTCAACTTTTTGATCTATGGCCACATAAGATAAGATAAGATAAGATAAGCCTTTATTAGTCCCACAACGGGGAAATTCCAGGATTGCAACAGCACAGGGATAGCAACACTCAGAGCAACAATCAGAAGGCAAGAAAAAACAAGCAAGCAAGAGCAGCTAATATACATATGTACATATTACTATAAAATATATATATACACACACACACACACACAGACACACAGTGCAGAGCATTGTAGCTGGATGGAATAAATATATGAATATATGAACACACAGTGCAGAGCATTGCAGCTAGGTGGAATAAATATGCAAGTATATAAACACACACAGTGCGGAGCAATGTAGCTAGATGGAATAATATGTAGATATATAAAAACACAGTGCGGAGCATTGTAGCTAGATGGAATAAATATATAGATATATAAATATAAACACACCCAGTGCAGAGCATTGTAGCTAGATGGAATAAATATGTAAATATATAAACACACACAGTGCAGAGCATTGTTGCTAGGTGGGATGAAACAGCATAACCGTCTATTTAGTTATCCTACATGGTATGATTATGTGCCCATACATATTCTCACCCTCCATAGCGACCGGTATGTTCCTAGTTGTATGCCGGAGAGGACCATTGTGTAAGTCTATTGCATCTTTTGCATTCAAAAAAAAAAAAAAAAAACTATTAGTTTGTTACGTCTTTTTGCTATCTCTGCGAGCAGCCCTGCTTAGGTTGTACAGTCTGACAGCCGTTGGTAGGAAGGACCTACGAAACCTCTCGGTTGTGCACCTGGGATGATGTAGTCTGCTGCTAAATGAGCTCCTCAGTGCATCCAGTATGTCCTGCATAGGGTGGAACTCGGACTCCAGCAGAGATGACAGTTTAGCCACCGTCCTTCTCTCTCCTATCTCCTCCATCGGATCAAGGCGTTGCCCCAGGACAGAGCTAGCTTTCTTAATCAGTTTGTTCAGTCTCTTCCTATCGGCTGCAGTAATGCCACTGCCCCAGCAGACCACTCCAAAAGTGATGGCTGATGCCACCACCGTGTCATAGAATGACTTCAGCAGCGCCCCTTGTACACCAAAAGACCTGAGTCTCCTCAGCAGGAACAGCCTGCGCTGTCCCTTCTTGTAGAGTGCGTCAGTATTGTGTGACCAGTCTAGTTTATTGTTCAGATGAATACCCAGGTACTTGTAGGATGTCACCATCTCGATGTCTGTTCCCTGTATATTTACTGGTGCTGTGAGGGGCTGCCCATGCCTGCGGCAGTCCACCACCAGCTCCTTAGTTTTCCTCGCGTTGATCTGGAGGCAGATCAACATGTTGTTTTTTTTACGTTTTTGTTTACATGTACGGGTATTTTCGCTTTATATGATGCAAAATTCTTTTTTATTTCTTGAAATTTCTCGAACTCTGAAGAGTTTGCATGCACCAATTTATGACATGATTTCATAAACTGTCATGATGGCTGATTACTGTGTGACTCTGAAGAGAGACATCCCTGCCACTGAGCATTCTAGAGGTTTGAATAAACTAAAGTTGAAGCTCTGAATTTTGAACGATTACATTTTTGTGACATTATTGGTTGATTTTTGTTAATATTTCTCATCCGAAATAGATTTTTAAGATAAAAAAATCATTTTCTAACACAATTTATTGATTAAATATTACAAACTTCAATTACTGTAAATTGAATAGAAGACACTGATAAAGGTAAGTACATGTAAATTGAATGTTACATCATCACTGTTCAAAATTCAGAGAATTTCAAGAAATAAAAAAGAATTTTGCATCATATAAAGTGAAAATACCCGTACATGTAAAAAAAAAATGTTAAAAAAAAAGCACGTGGCCATAATTCAAAAAGTTGAGCTGAATGAGCAAAACCAATGTGATTTTTGGATTCAGCACATCAAAATTGTCCTAAATTAGCTAAAAAAAAACTTAGACAATAAATTTGGTATTGACCAGTGATCTAGAGCTAACAAAAGCGTGGATCAGTTTCTCAGCATCACTCTGAGAAAAGATGCTCCTAATCTTGGCAATATTACGCAAATGATAGAAGGCAGTCTTAGAAACAAATTTAATATGTGAATTGAAAAACAGATCTTGATCAAAAATAACTCCAAGGTTCTTCACAGAACTATTCAGAGAAAGAGTAACCGCATCCAAACTAAGAGTTTGATTTGGAAAGGTATTTCTAAGGTTTTTTGGACCAACAAGAATGACTTCAGTCTTATCTGAATTTAATAGCAGGAAATTACAAGTCATCCAAGCTTTGATTTCTTTAAGACAGGCTTCTAACTTGGCTAATTGATTTCTATCATCTGGCTTCATTGACAGGTATAATTGTGTGTCATCTGCATAACAATGTGCTTTCTAATAATGTTGTCTAACGGAAGCATATATATAAACTAAAAAGAGTAGGGCGTAGCACAGATCCCTGTGGAACTCCATGAATGAGTTTTGAGTTGGAAGAAAACTCATTATTGACATGAACAAACTGGAACCTATCAGATAAATAAGATCTAAACCACTGCAACGAAGTTCTATGAAGTCCAACATATTGTTCTAATCTATCAAGTAGAATATTTTGATTGATTGTATCAAAAGCTGCACTAAGGTCTAAAAGGATAAGTACAGAAACAAGTCCATTATCAGATGCGATAAGGAGGTAATTAGTGACCTTCACTAAGGCTGTTTCAGTACTATGATGGATTCTAAACCCAGATTGAAACTCTGCAAATAAACCATTTCCCTGCAAGTGGTCAAATAATTGCATAGCAACAACTCTTATGAGATTTTTGAAATGAAAGGGATATTAGAGATTGGTTTATAGTTAGCTAAAACTCCTGGATCTAGCGTTGGCTTTTTGAGTAAGGGTTTAATTACAGCCGTTTTAAAGTAAGCCGTTTTTGAGTAAGTGACATGGTTAGTGACCCAGGAGACAGACGCTGACACGAGTTGATAACAGACAATTATCTTTTATTAATAAAGTGAGGGTGTAGTGTGTGAATGGATGAGTGTGTGGTCATCTGGTCACTGGAGCTGAGCACGTCTTGTGGCAACCTGGCAACCCTGGAACATATAAGCACAAATGATTACTGCTGCACAAATGATTACTGCTGCTCAATAGCGATAGAGACTTTGTGCTGGTGATGCTTACTTGTCGGTCCCACAGTGTAAGTCCTGCTGGCTCCTTGTGCCCGTGAGTAGTGGTGCTGGTGGTGCCCGGTGTAGTGGGGGTGAGGAGGAACTCCGAGGCGGAGGGGATAGCGCCCCGTCAGCTGAAGAGGATTGTCCGCCGCCTGGGAGGTCCACCTGTGCACAGGGGAGAGAACTAGAAGAGGTTGAGTGCTGGGATTGCTTACTTGGCTTGGCTTGGCGTGTGCTTCTTGACTTGTGGTCGAGATCTCAACGCATTACGTGGTAAGGATGACAGACGACTCCATGCCGAGGAGTCCGCGGGTCGAGCCTTTAAAGCCCGCTGATTGCCACCTGCTGGAGTGAGTGCAGCTGAAGATGATGATGATGATGACGGCCTAGCGGCCATCATGACAGTACTCCCCCCTCTAGAGGTGCCTACAGGCACCTGCCCAATCCTACCTGGATGCGCCCGATGGAAATCGCGGATCAATTGCTTATCGAGGATCAACGCAGGGCGAATCCAGGAGCGATGCTCAGGACCAAAACCCTCCCAGTCCACCAAATACTGAAGGCCCCAACCCCTCCTGCGGACATCCAGGATTGCCGTCACCCCCCAGGCCGGATGGCCATCGATCATCCTAGGGGGGGCAGGAGCCGCGGGGGGCGGGCACAGCGGGTCGGCGATGAAGGGCTTGACCTGGGAGACGTGAAAGGTGGGGCAGATGCGCATGTGAGAGGGGAGAGCAAGACACACAGACACAGGGTTGACAATGCGGGCAATGACAAAAGGACCGATGAAGCGCTTGGTCAGCTTGCGCTTCTCAGCCGGCACACTGATGTTTTTTGTGGACAACCAGACCTTCTGACCCACCTTATAGTCCGGGGCAGGTCTCCTGTGACGGTTGGCCACCTGGATGTTACGTTCCATGGTTCTCAGGAGGGCTCTGCGGGTGATGGACCAAATCCGCCGACAACGACTGGCGTGAGCCTGCACTGATGGAACCGCTACCTCCTTCTCCTCCTCAGGGAACAATGGTGGATCAAACCCCAAAGATGCCTTAAAAGGGGACATTCCTGTGGCAGAGGACACCGTGGTGCTGTGGGCGTACTCTATCCACAGCAGATACATGGTCCAAGAAGAGGAGCAGGAGGAGATGATGCAGCGCAGCACGGCCTCCAGTCCTGATTGACCCGCTCGCACTGGCCGTTGCTCTGCGGGTGGTATCCAGAGGAGAGACTGGCCGTGGCCCCCAGTACCGTGCAGAACGCCTTCCAGACTTGAGAAACAAACTGTGGGCCTCGATCCGAAACGATGTCAGCGGGGATCCCGTGAAGACGAACCACATGAAGGGCGAGAAGGTCCGCCGTCTCCCGCGCCGATGGCAACCCCCGGAGAGGCACAAAGTGGGCAGCTTTAGAAAAGCGGTCCACTATCGTCAAAACCATTGTAAAATGGCCAGAGGGGGGCAAACCGGTCACGAAGTCCATGGCTACATGAGACCAGGGGCGGGAAGGAATGGGCAGAGGGTGCAGAAGGCCCGCCGGGGCCGATGATGACGTCTTCCCAGTAGCGCACTGAGCGCAGGCCCGGACATAGTTGTTAACGTCCTTCCTCAAACCTGGCCACCAAAAGGTCCTCTGGAGGAGATCGGTGGTTCGACCCACACCTGGATGACACGCCAGTTTAGACGCGTGGCCCCACTCAATTACCTGGCCTCTGACGGAGCGAGGAACGAACAGGCGACCCGGGGGCCCCCCACCCGGATCAGGCTCCACCTCCTGCGCTCTTCTGACCTTATCGCAGATCCCCCAGGACAACGCACCCACCACACAGGAGGACGGCAGGATGGTCTCCTCCTGCTCATCAGAGGATGGCACGTCAAACTGCCTCGAGAGGGCGTCAGGCTTACCATTCTTGCTTCCCGGCCGGTATGTGATGGTGAAGTTGAACCGGCCGAAGAAAAGAGACCAGCGGGCCTGACGTGCGTTCAACCGCTTGGCAGTCCTGAGGTACTCAAGGTTGCGATGGTCAGTCCAAACGACAAACGGCTGGGCAGCCCCCTCCAGCCAGTGCCTCCATTCCTCCAGGGCGAGTTTCACGGCCAGCAGCTCCCTGTCTCCAATGCTGTAGTTTCTTTCAGCAGGCGTCAGGCGATGGGAGAAGTATGTGCAGGGCCGGATCTTACCATCCGTCGGTGAGCGCTGGGAGAGTACGGCCCCAACCCCTGAATCCGAGGCGTCCACCTCCACCAGACACTGCAGCTCCGGGTCCACCTGGGTCAACACACGGGCCAAAGCGAACTCCTCCTTCAGTCTCCCGAACGCCATGGCAGCCTCCTCACTCCAGCGAAAAGGGACCTTCGGGGATGTGAGCGCAGTCAGGGGTTGGGCGATGTTCCCAAAGTTAGGCACGAACCGCCAGTAAAAATTGGCAAACCCCAGGAACCCCTGCAGCTGCTTCCTAGACGTGGGAGTGGGCCAGTCCGTCACCGCCTTGACCTTATCCGGGTCAGGAAGCTCCTGATTTCGAGCGATGATAAACCCGAGGAAGGAGGTCCGGTCCATGTGGAATTCACACTTTTCTGCCTTGACGAACAGCTGGTTCTCCAGGAGGCGCTGCAGGACCCGCCGCACATGCACCTGGTGCTCCTCCAACGTGCGCGAGAAGATGAGAATATCGTCGAGGTACACGAAGACGAAAGAGTTGAGGAAGTCCCGGAGGACGTCGTTGATTAGGCGCTGGAACACCGCCGGAGCGTTGGTTAACCCAAACGGCATCACCAGATATTCGAAGTGGCCGCTTGGGGTCCGGAAAGCGGTCTTCCACTCATCGCCCTCTCGACTTCACACCAGGTGGCAGGCGTTCCGCAGATCCAATTTGGTAAACCAGGACACCCCCTGGAGGGAGTCGAAGGCAGTGTTCATCAGAGGAAGTGTGTATTTGTCCTTAACTGTAATCTCATTGAGGCCCCGAAAGTCGATGCAGGGACGCAGCGAACCGTCCTTCTTCCCCACGAAGAAGAACCCTGCACCCACGGCCGAGGATGAGGGACGAATGATACCGGATGCCAGAGACTCCTTAATATATGTATCCATAGCCTCGCGCTCCGGGGCAGACAGGCTGTATAGGCGGCTCGCCGGGAGAGGGGCCCCGGCCTTGAGATTAATTGCGCAGTCATACGGACGATGGGGGGGGAGGGACAGCGCCCGTGACTTGCTGAAAACCGGACCTAGGTCGTGATAGACGTCGGGTACCTTGGACAAGTCCGGGGGAGGCGTCGAGGGTGGCAGCATCGGAACCGAGGGGGCACACGCCGCCGACTGGAGGCAGGCACTCAGGCAGAACGAGCTCCAAGCCGTGATTCTCCCACCCTGCCAGTCAAAAGTGGGGTTATGTAGCCGCAGCCAAGGATACCCCAGGATGACGGGTGAAGAGGAGATGGGCAGAATTAGGAACCGTATTTCCTCACCGTGATTCCCAGAGTCGATTATGGACACAGGGGCCGTCTGGTGGGATACTGATGTCAATGACGCCTTGGACAGGGTGACAAGATTGACAGGGGGGCGTAAGGGCTGACAGCTGAGGCCCATCAGGGTTGCCAGGTCTCTGGAGATGAAATTCTGCTCAGCTCCAGAGTCAACTAAGGCATGTGTGGTGTGTTCCTTGTGCTTGTGGAGTAGCCTAATGGGGATGTGGCAACTGGTGAGGGGTTTTTCCTGATCTTTGTCCGCGAATCCCCCTACTGTGATCCGCGGACCTCCCCTTTTAACCGGCTCGGGCATTCAGCCACCCCATGTGACCCGTTACCACAGTAGAAACACAACCCCTGTTCCCTGCGGCGCTGTCTTTCAGCCGCTGTAATTCCCGATTGCCCCACTATCATGTCCTCCTGCTCCGGAAGTTCCTCTGACGAGGGTAGAGCGAGGAGGGAGGGTCTAACTGAGCGAGGGCGGGGTTTACTTGAACGGGAAGCTGTTCTCCGTTCAGCCGCTCGCTCCCTTAGCCTACTATCTAAGCTGATGGTGAGGGAGATTAACTGCCCTAACCTGTCTGGTTTGTCCCATGCCGCTAGCTCATCCTTTAACTCAGGGCTAAGGCTGCGGAGGAAGATTCCACAGAGCGCTGGTTCCCCCCACCCAACTTCAGCAGCTAATACCCGGAAGTCAACAGAATAATCGGCGGCAGACCTGCTGCCCTGCCGGAGGCTTAGCAGCCGTTTGGTTAGCACCGCGCCCCGGTCTACATGATCAAACACTTCCATGAACTCTGCCACGAACTGCTGGTAAGTCAAAAGTGGATAGCTTGGTTTGGCCATGATGGTATAAGCCCAATCTAAAGCTCTACCCCCCAATAGGTTGATAATATATCCAATTTTGTTTAAATCCGTGGCAAAGTCCCCCGGGACGCGGAGAAACACTGACTCACACTGCAACAAAAACCCTCGTGCCTCCCCGAGTTTTCCATTAAAACGGGCAGGGGTTGGCACGGGAGTGAGGCGATGTGCAGATGGTGGGTTTGTCTGGCTAGTAGCAGCAGCTGCGGAAGCAGATGACGCCCCACTGGCCGGGGGGAACGCCTGATGTCCTTCCAGGCGGTCCAGCCGGCTGTTAATTTGTGTTAATTGGCTTAGGATTACCGTCTGTTGATGGGAAATCATATCAACTCGGGCGCTGAGAGTGTTTAAGCGGCGCGACAGCACGCTGTCTGCTGGGTCATCTTGATGGAGTCGTACTGACATGGTTAGTGACCCAGGAGACAGACGCTGACACGAGTTGATAACAGACAATTATCTTTTATTAATAAAGTGAGAGTGTAGTGTGTGAATGGATGAGTGTGTGGTCGTCTGGTCACTGGAGCTGAGCACGTCTTGTGGCAGCCTGGCAACCCTGGAACATATAAGCACAAATGATTACTGCTGCTCAATAGCGATAGAGACTTTGTGCTGGTGATGCTTACTTGTCGGTCCCACAGTGCAAGTCCTGTTGGCTCCTTGTGCCTGTGAGTAGTGGTGCTGGTGGTGCCCGGTGTAGCGGGGGTGAGGAGGAACTCCGAGGCGGAGGGGATAGCGCCCCGTCAGCTGAAGAGGATTGTCCGCCACCTGGGAGGTCCACCTGTGCACAGGGGAGAGAACTAGAAGAGGTTGAGTGCTGGGATTGCTTACTTGGCTTGGCTTGGCTTGGCTTGGCGTGCGCTTCTTGACTTGTGGTCGAGATCTCGGCGCATTACGTGGTAAGGATGACAGACGACTCCATGCCGAGGAGTCCGCGGGTCGAGCCTTTAAAGCCGGCTGATTGCCACCTGCTGGAGTGAGCACAGCTGAAGATGATGATGATGATGACGGCCTAGTGGCCATCATGACAGTAAGGGCTTAATTACAGCAGTTTTAAAAGCCTGCGGTACATGGCCTAATGTTAATGAAGAATTGGTTATTTGAAGACTAGAGCTACCAATAAATGGGAAGACTTCTTTAAATAACCTGGTAGGAATAAGGTCTAAAAGACAAGTTGAAGGCTTGGATGAGGAAATTATCTAACTTGATTGGAAGTTGTTATTATTATCTAACTCTAAAAGGTCAATTGGAGTAAACTCATCCAAACAGATATCAATTGAAGGAGTTGTAGTAGTTACTGTATTTAAGTTAATCTGGGTTTGGTGGGTTAAACCCAGGTTTGGGACCACCAAACCCGGGTTCATGACAGAGCCCCCCCCCCCTTAAGGGGTGGATTCCAGACACCTCAGTACCACCAGCAAGAAAAAACAAAAAAACACAACCAAGGGACCCCCCCTCCCCCCAGAGACAAACAACTACCCAGGGCGGGAGGTGGGGGGAAAACAGGTTAGGAGGGAAGCAACACGTAAAAAACAGAACACATAATATGCATATATAATAATGTGCACCTCCTAACAGCCCCCCCCACACACACACACACACCTAGGAAACTAACTCTCCTCCTCAGGTGTCCAAAGTTCAGGGGGTCAACCAGAATCCCAGGCCCCAGGCATGGCGAGGGATGGCCGAATGGGGGGACTACCCGAGTCCCAAGCCCAGCACGCGGCCCATTGAACAGCGTCCGGTGGCCTGCCCGGGCCGATGGGCCACCCGACCTGGAGGCTAAGTCTTTCGGGCGGCCAACCAGCGTGGTGGAGCCACCAGGACTGAAGGGGAAAGCGGAGCGGCAGCCTACCCACCGGGGAACCTCAGTGGCCCAACCGAGGGATAGGAGTCCCCGCCGTGGTCCCGGTCCGGGAAGTGGCTGCACCTGCGATGGCTCCAGTCCGGGACGTGGCTGCACCCGCGATGGTCCCAGTCCAGGACGTGGCTGCTCCGGCGATGAACTCCGGCTGGAGCTCTGCTGCCCTGGTGGTGGGCTCTGGCTGGAGCTCTGCTGCACCCACGGTGGATTCCGGCTGGAGCTCTGCTGCACCCGTGGTGGGCTCCGGCTGGAGTCCCGTTGCACCTGCCGTGGTCCCCATTGGGGACCTCATTGCTCCCGAGGTGCTCATTGCTCCCGCGGTGCCCACACAACATCTTCGGGGAACTTCGGCCACTGAGTGGAGAAGAACGCTTCTTGCAGGAGGTCCTGTGCTCTTTGCGCCTCGTCCGTCCAGACCACCGTGTTGTTGTACGGGAGGGGGAAAAAAAGAAAAAAAGAAGGTGAAAAGAAAAAAACGCACGTCTACTCCACTGGGTTTTTTCTTGCTGGTTGGAGCATTCTGTTATGATTCTCTGTGCGCTTGTGTGCAGCGCATGGAGGAAGAAATGTAAAACCCAATTGCAGGAGTAGAACGTGTACTTGATTAACAAAAATCCCAAAATACAAGTCCAGCTAACAGTCATGCTTATTTACAGATAGTTGAAATGATGAGGATTAGGCCACCAGACATACAGGGACGCCACCCGGATGCTCAACAGCCTGAGGGAGGGAATGCCTAGTGCCACCGTAGCAGTCGGCATGAAGAGAAAGGCAAACATGTACTTACGGCTTGAGCAATCCGGGGCTGTCCGTGCAGTCCAGTGGATGAAGGTGAGCAGGAACAGCCACTGACACCAAAGAGGTAAACAATCTGGTAGCGCCAGAGAAGACTACGTCAGGCTGAAGGTAAACGAAGGTAATGGTAACATACACGGAGGAACACGCTGCCATGTATGAAGCTCAATGCTCCGACGGTCTCTTCCTACTAACACAGCGTTTAAGTAATAATAATACTAACGAGTGAAGAGACCGCCAGTGTGAGAGTGCATGGGCTGAACATAATTAACACCATGTGTGTATGAGTGAGCGTCTGAGCGTATGAATGGGAGCGAATGAAGTGTGTGTGTGTACGTGTGTGAAACACCCATAATGAGACACAGCTGATGGCATTGACAGGAGGAGGGGGCGTGCCCAAGCTGTCAGGGAGCAAAGGACCAAAAGGGTTCCCTGACGTGCCAGATGGAAAATAAATAGGGAGACGGGCCAAAAGGCCACGGGTCAGAACTGGGATTAGGACCACCAAACCCAGGTTCATGACAAGCAGTGGTGTAACCTTACTGTGTCTTTAAGCCAGACAGATGCAAACCTTCCACAAATTACTGAGGACCCGTGCACATGATAATAATGCTTTTACCCCAAACTGTGGAAGTTTGTCTACATTTTAGCTGTCCATGCATATGATGTGGTTATTTGGAGGTGTGAAGGTGTAGAGATTTGAAACCAGTTTCCAGAGTGGAGGGGCTTTATCAGCACCATTTTTCCGCATTCATATGCACAGATACAGTATAAACAGCAATGGTACATTACAGCCCCAATTTACAATAGATTTCAACCAGTCCACACACCAAGGAGCATTTATTTCTAAGATAAGGTAAGCCTTTATTAGTCCCACAATGGGGAAATTCCAGAAATTGTATTTCTCACAGAAACACAAGCTCCGTGATTAAACTTTAAGAATGATATATTAGTTAGGATTAGGTAAAAAAATAAAATAAAAAAGGGCTCTTAACAGTATCTGTAAAACACTCTTTTTTTAAACACAATAGATGCAGCCTTATAGAGAAACATAATCGTGAAAATTATAACCAAGGAGGATTTACAGACTGAAATACATCTCTAAAATGATGTTTATCTTTGCTGAATGATGAAAAAAATCAGTGTGGAGCAGCCGATGTTTTAAATCCAGTTGTGCACAGCTGCTCAGCCATCCGACATCACATCAGATCACTATCTTTTCTTACTTGTAATCTATTTGTAAGAGTTATGACTGAAGACTCCTTATGAAATATTCAAACCAGCAGTCAGTAAGTCAGATTTTTTTATTGCCTGCAATAATACAGGTTATTTATTTATTTAGCCTGTGTATTTATGAGTTCCTCATTCTTTCAACTTAACAATAAAAGAATATACAGTTTTGTTGTAGATGGAATCTGGCCTTTATAGTTATAATCCAAAGTCCCTAGTAAAACTTCTATTTGTCATCTTAGTTCCAACAGCAGTTTTCAGACCTTCGGTGGATCAGTGTGCACACATGGCTGCTTTTGTGATGTGTTGTGTGCACGCAGATGTTTCTCTCCGGGTCTAAACGAAAACGTTGCCGTGTGCACCAGGCTTGAGTGGTTGCAGCTCTCTGGTTTGGATAGATGCAAACCCTCTCCATTAGCTTACACGATGACCACAGTAACTGATTTTCATCAGTGAGGCTCCGGCCCTGTGGGTGTCAAACCTGAGAGTCTAAAGAACTTTTCATATCTTGGATAGGCAAATCAGTTATTTTGTATGTCAAGCCGTTTCCTTTAGTTCAGGTGAAGGGAAGTTGGCATGTTTGGATGTGATAAGCTAATGTCTTAGCTAGTATGTCAATAGTGCTACAGGAGTCTGTCAGAGTGTAGATTGCCTTGACTGTGAATGCTCTAGTGTGAAGAATTATCAGAATGATGAGGGAGATTTAAGCCATAACAAATGAAAAATTGACTAAGAATAATTGGCAGATTGTTTCAACTTGTTCCAGAAAGCTAGTTAACAAACTCTTGGCTTTAACTGATTTTTTTCCAGAAGTCGCTGTGTTCCCTCCTAGGTAGATTTGTATGTGAACT
Organism: Pholidichthys leucotaenia; assembly: GCA_020510985.1. Lineage (NCBI taxonomy): Eukaryota > Metazoa > Chordata > Actinopteri > Cichliformes > Pholidichthyidae > Pholidichthys > Pholidichthys leucotaenia. The sequence goes on along the minus strand of CM035840.1, from coordinate 323,540,448 downwards.
GGGGAAATAAACGATCAAGTTTACTGAAGCAGCCTCCAGTTCAGGATTCAAAATAACATCCTCAGGAGTAAGTTGGAGTCCGAGCAAAATAGATCTTTTTTCAGCACTTCTGACAGAGTTAGCACAAGAGCTGTTTTCATGAAGACGTCTATCTTGGCTTTCTGATTTTGTAAAAATGTGCTGGAACACATTTACATTCAGAAATCCAACTTCATGGGTGGGTCATCCGACAACTTCCAGCAACTGCCTGGAAAAAAATACAACCACAGGCGAGCTTCTTAGAGTATTTTTTTTCCTCCTGTCCTTAGAAATGCTCCAAATTAAATATGTTTTATGCACACTCATGATAAATCTTCCTAGATGTACAACAGTCATATATTGTAAAAGAAAATCGGATAAGGAGGAGCTGCATCATTTACAACCAGATATATGTCATATGACGCTGTAAAGAATCAGAATCAGAATCAGAAAGATTTATTGCCAAGTACATTAACAGATCACTGATAACATACGAGAGAATTTGACTTGACACAGAAAATGAACCTGCATTTCCAGTGACGCGGCAGCATCAGAGACGCGCCTGCCAACAGGATAGTGAGTACAAGCATGAGAATAAGAATAATACGAGGAACAATAGGAAGGAGCAAAAAAATCATTGATTCAAAATACTGGTTACATAATTAATCAATATTAAGATTTCAAGGGAAAAAAAAGCTCTCGATGCACATTCGCTGCACAGGATTAACAAGACACAAGAGAGCAATGTGTGTATCTTTATTCAGTTATAAAGTTCAAGTAGTCCATACTATGTACAGTTGCACTCACAGTTATTCAAACCACCATTGCAAATACAAGTGCAGCTCGGGTTGCAAACTTTCTCACAGCCAAATAAGGGACAGAGGGTTTTAACTATTGCTCGGTGCCACAATGTTGTGGACATTAGTGTTGTCATAATACTGGGATTTATTTACCTTGATAATACCTTAAAAAATATAGATACTCAATGTCATGTTTAATACTACAAGGGGGAAAAATGCCACACTGTATACCTAGAAATTTCAGATTTTACAGAATCTCAGTTTAAAAATGTGTAATAGCTATGTTTTTAATAATGCATTGCATTTATATAGCAATTTTCATTACACCCAAATACATTTTACAATTAGTCCATTATTCATTGACTCCACAGACAATGATAAGCTACCTCTGTAGCCACAGCTGCACTAGGGCAGACTGACAGAAATATGGCTGCCAATCCATGCCAACAGCCTCTCCGACCACCACTGAACATTTATTCACATTCATACATCAGTGTCATGAACCATGAACACACTGGAGGCAAGGTGGGTAAAGTGTCTTGCCCAAGGATACAACAGCAAGATGGGTGGAGTGGGATTTGAACCACCAACCCTCCGGTTATTGGGTGACATGCTCTACCTCCTGGGCCACTATGGCCTCATTTTTATTTCTCTTTGAGAAATAATGCAACTTTGAGCTAGAAAACACAACTACATTGCAAAACATCAAATATGAGTAAAATGAAATAAATTAAGGCTCTTTGTGCTTGTTTTTTGTCTGACAAGGTAATTATTCTTGCTGTGCAGTTTATGTATAAGAAAATTTTACATGCTTTCCAGTAGTTTTAACTTGTTTTATGCAATTTGATAAGTCAGATTTTCTTGCTCTGTTGGCAGATAATTTTACTTAAAATAAACAAAAAAATTCTGGCAATCCACCTTATTCCCAGCCCCATCAGAATCAGAATCAGAATCAGAATCAGAATCAGATTTATTGCCATTGTTCATGTAGTACACAAACTAGGAATTTGTCTCGGTGCAATGCTACAACATTAAAACATGATAAGATAGATAAACTAAAAAAAAATTAAAGACTAAAACCATGCAATAAGTGTAGAATAATAAATAATAATAATAATAATAATAATAATGAGTAATACTAGTCACAGCAGTTTTAAATAAATTAGCAAGTAGCAGATGATGTGCAGTCGATAATGCAACAGAAAAACAGTGATGGATGACATGAGTCTGGTTGAGCTGCTGTATATAGTACACGAGAGTCAATAAGTCACTTAATGTTCAGCAGACTGATGGCAGAGGGGAAAAAGCTGTTCATGTGCTGGGAGGTTTTAGTCATGATGCCTTGCGTGAATTATGGACGCAACTTCCGGTACTAGTTTAGAATGTGTGGTTGTCACTGAAACGGGACACTTTTCTTTGTTTAAAAACAATGACTTCGACATCAAAACTGTGGGAACAGGGCCTTTGCACCTCGCAAACAGTAATATAATCATACCACTTCCCACGACTATGGAGGGATGGGAAGATGACCTTAAAAAGTGGCCTCGCAGAAAGTAGCTCCGTTTGTTAGCACTGCTGCTAAGATGCTAACGCTGTACACAAATAAAAGCTCTGAGATATATCAATGTCTCCACCGCAATAAAGTCGGACGCATTTTGTTAAAAGATGTTGAACATAATCAGATTTACCTCAGAGCAGACGTAAAATCTAGTCAGAGCCACAAAGAACCACAACACCGTGCTTGGGTGTTTTAATGTCGGGGTAAAACGGACGGCTACAGCTGTTTAAGCTGTCTGTTTTGCCCCAAAATTAAAATGCTCATGCTGCTGTCATGCCCTAAAGGCTTGTTATTTAACTTAACACGTACAGACCTTTTCTGACAATTGTTCAAAATTCTATTGATGTATATTTTGTGATAATTTAAAAATTAATGCATGCTGAAGCTGCTAGTCCAAATCGTTCCAAGGCAGTACAACGAATGCAAAAAAAACAAAAAACTATTTGATATCTTTCATAAATCGTTAAGCCTTAGGAAGCAAACCGTTACTATTTTTTTATTTATTATTTTACTTCATGCAGCCTTGCATCTGGTGACATATATAACACATAAACGTCAGATCTGTGACATTCATACAAGTGAAAACATACCTGGTGTGCTCTTGTGTTTGTACCACCGATCATACCAACAGTCCTTTTCGTTTTCAGTGCATGATCTACACATTGCCGGTGAGAAGCCTCCATTTATACAGTCTTATGGCACAACCATGAACACCAGCAACAAGTACCAGAACAATGCCAAAACATTCAAAAGATACAAAAACAACAAGTGCTGAAATTAGCTGCCTCTTGAGTGCAAAACATGTATGAGGACTATACATTCAAATGAATTTGAAAAACTTTTAAAAACGCTATTTTAAATGCCCTTGCTACTCCACTCTTTCTGACTGATTTAACACTACCTCAGCCGAAACCAGAAGTTCCGCCCATAATCGTTCCTACAGCGGCACCCCCAGGAATAAGGTGGATAGATAAATCTAGTTAAAATCAGAAAAAAATATCTGCCAACAAAGTAAGCTTAAGTTGCTTAAAACAAGTAAAAACATTCATAAAGCAAGTAAAATCTTACAGAAAACTGCACAACAAAAAGAAATTCTTGTCAAAATTATCTTGTGAGAGAAAAACAAGCATAAAGCCTTGATTTAGGGTATTTTGTCTTACTGAGATTTAAGATAAGATAAGATAAGCCTTTATTAGTCCCACAATGGGGAAGTTCCAGGATTGCAACAGCACAGGGATAGCAACACTTAGAGCAACAATCAGAAGGCAAGTGAAAAAACAAGAGCAGCGAGTATACATATGTACATCTATCTATCTATCTATCTATATATCTATCTATCTATCTATCTATACAGTATATATATATATATATATATATATATATATATATATATATATAGAGAGAGAGAGAGAGAGAGAGAGAGAGAGAGAGAGAGAGACAGTGCGGAGCATTGTAGCTAGATGGGATAGATATATAAATATATAAACACAGTGTGGAGCATTGTAGCTAGATGGAATGAATATGTGAATATATAAACACACAGTGCGGAGCATTGTAGCTTCCCTTTCCCTTTTAACAGTTTCCCTTGTAACAATGTGACAGGTACTGCCTTTGGGATAAAATTACATCAGTGACGTATTCCTGATTCAAACAAGCACAACAGCAGCAAAGGAAAACCTGCACAGGTGGTGAAAAAGTACTACAAATAGCATGTCTTGCCTTTTTAGAAGTGCTTTCTTCTGGCCTTCTTTAAAGAAAAATCATTCATTATGTCCTTTAAAGGCCAAATGTCACGTAATTTTTTTTTCTAAATGACAACGAATTTAGATAAAATACACATAGCTTAAACCAAATATTCATACCGGAGACCATATCACCCACCTGTATTTACATAATTGCACAAAATACACCAGGTGAAGGCCCCACCTTGCTTGCTGGCTTGTGACAGCCAGTCCAGACCACGCCCATGTTTTTGACATCACCAGTTGTACCCTGGCTGCCCTGCCTATCCACATTCACACTTATCAACATTGGACAATCATGACGGAAAGTGACAGCGATTGTGAACAAATTAGTTTAGTTTTGTCTTTTTTTTTTGTCTTTTTTTTTGTCAGTGGTTCAGACAGTGACAGAGGCATTGAACCTTACAGGTTCGAGCCGTCCGAGACGGAATCAGATGCTTTGTCTGATGACAACAGTTCCAACGATGACCAGAGAGCAGAACCAGTGGAAAATGTCATTGAACTGGACATTAATCGCCTCCAGAATTGCGAAGCCGAAGGGGGTCTGTCGAGGGCACCCCATAAATATTGATTTTTCGGAAGCCATTATTATTACAGTGGAGGAGAGCCGCTGCTGTCAAGAAATTGACCAGATCAATATGAAAATGGAGGCGCATACCTGTCAAGTGAGACGTTTTCGCCGTATTTTGGTGCCAAGTGCGGCTGTGGGGGACGGCGGAGTGTTGGGGGACACTTTTCTGGGAAATGTTTTAAATGTAGTTCGTGTTGTTATTGTCAAATACTGTATTTTAAGGAAAATACGGGGAAAATGCAATTTTAGCAAAAACGGGCGTATTGCCATTTCTGTACGCCCAAAAGAAAAATGTACGGGAAAAAAAATTGAGTGTGTTGCGGAGCACGTCCTGTGTGTGATCCCCCACAGCTGGTGCTGGCAGATGGCTCAGCCTGAGCTATTATCACTACAATGAGAAGTGTGGAGTCAATCATTAGTCAGATTGTCGGGGCGGGCTGATCGCTCAGCGTGAGCTATTTTCACTACAATGAGAAGTCATTAGGACAATGGTTTAACACGTTCAGCTGTGCAGTGGTTGCGGAACAGAGAGAGATCGCCTGACAAATACAGAATTCTGCTTTTTTTTTTTTATTTTGCGCCGGACGCTGAGTTGTGTTGTTATTGTCAAATATCCATGAATCCTTAAAATATTTGACAATAACAACACGAGTTGCATTTGGGGCATTTCCCAGAGAGGTGTCCCTTGTTGCTCCGCCGTCCCTTATAGCCGCTTTTTACGGTGTTGAAGTACGGCGAAAACGTCTCACTTGACAGGTATGAAAACATTTCCCAGAGAAGTGTCCCTTATTACCCAGCTGTCCCTGATAGTCCCGTTTTAAGGTATGGGTGAAATATCCAATTTTTTCTTTCTTGTTGCTCACTTCAACCTTCCAGTCTCCATATAAACAATCAATTGAAATACCCCAAGCATCAAACTAGGGTGCAATCGATTTCGTCACTTCCGCCTTCTTCCCCAGGCGATTCCAGGGGCCGTGTCAGGCCAAGCGCGGCAGTTTTAAATTAACGAATATTCCGTTGTTACTGAAGCATATGCACCAAGACCCGAACGGATCGGTTCCCTTTTATATCTAGTTTCAAGATATTTAAAGTACCCTGTTATGTGACATTTGGCCTTTAAGTACAGCTCACAAATATCATCATACTCTATGGATGCATGCTTGATCCAGTCTACTTTGTACCAAGTTCAGACTCCACTATCCCACGCACAGCTGTCTGATGTAAGCAGTCATGGCCTTTCTTCTCCATTCTCCAGGTGAGTGCTTTAATGGCCCACCTGTCTCCTCTGTGTGTATGTAATTAGCAGCCTCCTCCACTCAATGCTCCAGTTTAGAAAAATACTTTACGCTTTGGGATTTTTTTTTGAGCAATTTGTTTTTCCTAAGCTCTTTCCATTACTTACAGTAATAACTAGTGAAAATTTAGATAAATATACATTAAGGATTATTTTCAAGAACTTTGTATCATGTTTTCATATTCAGAAATGCAACCAGACCTTAAGACCCTGTACAAACGTCTGATGGTGGTGGAGGGGCAGGGAGTGCAGCTCAAGAGGGATCTCAGCAACATCCTGGAACATCTGAAGAAGCTGCCCAATGCCACCCGCTTCACCAGTAACTTCACCAGCACCAACAACACCATCTTATCAGGTAACAGGGAAAGTGTCAGCCCACCAGCTTATGCATTATCCCCAAATTTGGGCTTTACATGGGAAAATGTTAAACATCCCATTGAATTTTGACAGAATCTTCAGAAGCTGGTATAGCTCTTCCAGGTTCCATTCCCTGTGTCACAAACACACAGTCTGTTCTTCAGTTACAACCCATCACTATGCTTTTGGCTGTGACGATTCAGTTTCCACCCAGAGTTTTTGAGCCCAAGGCATTAGCATCAGCGCTAACAGTGCTAGGTCTAAACTAGGTTGGCAAACACAGTTGTAATGGCTATTTTCTTAAAATTTCAGTCACCCTGCTAGACATCCCTGTTCCCACCTGGTTCATGAATCCACATTCAGTGATGTACAGTACTGTGAAAAAGTATTGCCCCCTTCTTGATTCTTATATTTTTGCATGTTTCAGATGATCAAACAAATTTTATTATTAGACAAAAATAACCCAAGTAAATACAAAATGTATTTTTATAATGATGATTTCATTTATTAAGGGGAAAAAGCTATCCAAACCTACTTGGCCCTATATGAAAAAGTAATTGCCCCCATTTGTTACATCATAAATTAACTGCAATTAACCACATTTTTTTTGGAAAGCTGAGTTCAGTTTCACTAGCCGCACCCAGGCCTGATTACTCCCAGATCTGTTCAATCAAGAAATCATTTAAATAGAGCCTATCTGACAAAGTGAAGTAGGCTAAAAGATCTCAAAAAGCAACACATCATGCCACGATTTAAAGAAATCCAAGAGCAGATGAGAAACAAAAAACCCAGAAGAACATCTAAAGAACTGCAGGCCTCACTTGCCTCAGTTTAGACACTGGTCCGTGATTGAACAGTAAAAAAGTGACTGGGCAAAAATGGTATCCATGGGAAAGTTTCAAGGCAAAAAACACTGCTGACCCAAAAGAACACAAAGGCTCGTCTCACATTTGCCAAAAAACATCTTGATGATCCCAACGACTTTTGGGAAAATATTCTGCGGACTGACGAGACAAAAGTTGAACTTTTTAGAAGACGTGCATCCTGTTACATTTGCTGTAAAACTAACACAGCATTTCAAAAAAGAACACCATACCATCAGTCAAACATGATGGTGGTAGTGTGATGGTCTGGGGCTGCTTTGCTGCTTCAGTACCTTGACGACTTGCCGTAATTGATGGAACCACGAATTCTGCTGTCTACTAGAAAATCCTGCAGGAGAATGTCCGGCTATCAGTTCGTGACCTTAAGCTCAAGCCCTCCGGTGTGGCAGAATTAAAACAATGCTGCAAAAAACAATTGTTAATCTCCCACAATGTACTGTAACTTTTATTTCTTGTACGTTTTCTGTCTTATTCTATTTTAACTTTTTTTTTGTTTCTCTTTAATTTACTTTTTAGTTTGATTTTAAATTCCAGTCCCTCCAGGATTTTGCGGGATGTTTTTATGATTGTTGCGGCCCAAAAGCCTGAATTCGCGGGAGCATTTTTAAAAAGTTGTGATAAAGTTGCAATGTTTTGAGAGGTTTTTTTTGCACTAAAAGTTGTGGGAAGAATTACAAATTTGAAAGCAGTTGTTTTTTTTTCCCAGTTTACTGCAGTGATATTCAATTCAATTCAATTCAACTTTATTTATATAGCGCCATTTCACAACAACAGTCATCTCATAGCACTATCAACTGTAGGGGGGACCCCCACAGTTGCAGAAAGACCCCAGCAATCAGGCGATCCCCTGTGAGCAAGCACTTGGCGACGGTGGAGAGGAAAAACTCCCTTTTAACAGGAAGAAACCTCCAGCAGAACCAGGCTCAGGGAGGGGCAGTCATCTGCTGCGACTGGCTGGGGGGTGAGGGGATAGAGAAGAAGAAAAGAACAGACATGTAGAGAGCAAACAGCACGATGGGGACTCAATCTATGGGAGAGAACAAACAAATGTTAATGACCAGCAAAAAAAAATATTTCATAGAGAGTGAGGAAAGGAGTGAGGCCCAGTGCATTACTGGAGGTCCCCCGGCTGACTAAACCTATTAGCAGCATAACTAAGGGAGGGTTCAGAAACACATGATCCCTCCCTAATTGTAGGCTATATCAAAAAGATAGGTTTTAGCCCTATTCTTAAAAACAGAGATCGAGTCTGACTCCCGAATCCAGATTGGCAGCTGATTCCACAGGAGAGGAGCTTGATAACTGAAGGCTCTGCCTCCCATTGTACTTTTGGAGATTCTAGGTATTACAAGTAATCCTGCATTTTGGGAGCGTAGTGCTCTGTTAGGATGATACGGTAGTATCAGATCTTTTAAATAAAAAGGAGCCTGATTGTTTAGAGCTATTCTATATAACAATCCAAGAAAAGCACAGGATTGTCAAAAATTTCTTATTACAGTTATTTGTAAATTAAGCAGAAACTTCTGCTATACAGAAAAACTCTTGTGCAACAGTAAATACAGACTTTAACACAATATCCATTAAAACAGCTAAATTGCATTGAATGCATGTTCAAGAGTAAAGATTTGGAAATTATTGGTAGCACCTTCATTTGAAAACTCCCTACGGTCCCCAAATACTCGGTACCGAGTGGAGAGGAAAAAATAAATAATTTATTCTGTTGCTCTGTATTGACTATTGGAGTCTGTGTTTTTCTGAAAAAAACAAAACAAAAACAAATTACAGAGGATATTCTCTCTCTTTCCGTGCCTAACTCCTACCTGTCTGTCTGCTGCGCGGCTTGACACACACACACACTTGTCTCTTCAGACACACATCTTTTGTTTATGGCAGGGTGGGGGGGGCTTTCTCCATGTCCAGACCGGAGATTCACAGCCTTAAAGCTCATTGACAAGATGTAGTAATGATTTTGCCTCTAAAGATGTATAAATGGCTGTAGTGTTAGGTTTGCTCGTTTTGTTTGTGGTTTTATGAAGTCTGTCCTCATGCTCGCTCCCGCGACGGGGTGCTTTTGGGGCAGGCAGACATCTTTCTACACAAACCCAGCACTTCATACATGCGGTCAGGATGGAAATGTGGCGAGATGTCCACCGGCAGGCTGGGGGAGATGGAGGATGGGACGGTGTTGGCAACCTCTCAGGTGAGTGTTTTTTTTAAAGCACACACTCTGTTTTTGCTGATGTGTTCCATTAATACTCACTGTCAACACGGAAGTGAACGCGGTGCAGTGATGCATTTGATTGGTTAGACTGAGCGTTTCAGCACCAGTCAGAGACAAATTTAATTGGTGAAAATAGCGGAAGGTGACGAGGATTGGCCAAAATTGTGGGAAAGTTGTGGTGATTGGACAAAGTTGCAAGGTTGCGCAATAGTTGTGCTGATTGGCTGATTTTGCGTGAATTGATGCAATCGTAACATCACGAAATCCTGGAGGGACTGAAATTCTTGCGTATTCGTTTTGATGCTTTAATGTTTTTATGTAAAGCTCTATGAATTGTCTTGTAAATGAAATGTGCTATACAAATAAACTTGCCTTGCCTTACCTGCAAAGAAGCGTGGACCAAAATTCCTCAACAGCAACGTAAAAAACTCGTTGCCAGTTATCACAAACTCCTGATTACAGTTGTTGCTGCCAAGGATGGCACAACTAATTAAGTTTAGGGGGTAATTACTTTTTCACATAGGGCCAGGTTGGTTTGGATAGCTTTCTTCCCTTAATAAATGAAATCATTTAAAAACTTCATTTTGTATATTTACTCAGGTTATCTTTGTCTAATATTAAAATTTGTTTGATCTGAAACATGTAAGTGTGACAAATATGGAAAAAAATATAAGAAATCACAAAGGGGGCAAATACTTTAACACAGCACTGTATCTTGCATCCTTTGTTTGTTGTTAGCAACATTACTCAAAAAGTTATGAATGGATTTTGATGGCATTTTCAGGAAAGGTGTGTGATGGCATTTATTTTTTATTTTATTTTTTACTTTACCTTTATTTAACCAGGAAAAAAACCCGTTGAGATTAAAAACCTCTCTTTCAAGGGAGTCCTGGCCAAGAGGCAGCAAAAAAATCACAAATACACTTACAATGACATACAAATCATATAAAACAGTTACAAATTAGTGAGGCCATCTCAAGTGTTCTCAATCTGGTTTTAAAGTCGTTCAATGAAACAAGTTCCGTTAGTTTCCAGTCTTTTTGCAACATGTTCCATGTAGAGGGAGCTGAGAACATGAAAGCTCTTTTTCCCAGCTCAGTACGGGCAAATGGAACAGAAAGCAACAAATGATCATTAGAACGCAAACCATAAGAATAAACACTTCTCAGTGTGATCAAATTACAAATGTAAGGGGGCAACAGTCCAAGCATGGCCTTGTAAATAAAAGTGTACCAGTGAGTCAACCTCCTGGTGGACAAAGAGGACCATCCCACTCTAGAATACAGTTCACAGTGATGGGTCAAGGCTCTACAGTTTGTAACAAACCTCAAAACAGCATGATATACAGAGTCAATCTTACTCAGACACTGAGCTGAAGCGTTCATATACTGTACAAGAGGTCTCCATAATCTAAAATAGATAAAAAAGTTGCAGTAACAAGACGCTTTTTAACCTCAAAAGAAAAACATTTATTTCGAAATAAAAAACCCAGTTTCAATTTAAGTTTTTTCACAAGATTTTCAGCATGGGGCTTAAAAGTCAGAGCGTCATCAAGCAAGATACCAAGATACTTGTACGAGTGAACCACCTCAATTTCATTTCCCTCAAAAGTGGACACTGTGGGAAAAATTTGTGGTCTCTTCCTAAAATTTGAAAACCACATCAGTTTAGTTTTGTCAGCATTAAGGGCTAGTTTTAGCTGCAGAAGTGTGTGCTGCACCACATTAAAAGCTTTCTGCAGAGAAGCAACAGCATTAGCAGGGGAAGAGCAAAAGCAGTAAATAATTGTGTCATCGGCATAAAAATGCAAACTAGCATCGGACACATTTTGTCATGGGGAACAGATGATTAGATTTTGGTTTTGAGACAAATCCATAACATTTTGGTGATGATCTGAGAATGCATACCTCAGCCAAGGCTCTTATCTTCTCACAGAGTGTTAGCAACAATACTCCACAACTAATGGACAGACTTTGATGTAATTTTCACCAGAACTGGCTCTAAACCTACTCACAAACCCATTACATTTTGGAGGTGATCCATGAGGGACGGAAGGAGCCTTGGCAGAGGTATGTGCTCTCTTTGAGTATTTTTCTAGTTTTGTAAAAACTATTTGGTAGATTGGACCTTAGCATTAGCTTAGCTAGGCAGTCAGACTTGAGCTGTGTTTGAAATCTCCACTCATTCCATACCTCCCTATTCACTATATAGTGAATTTAGACATAGTGCAATTTTACAAGAGAAAAGTTGCAAATTTATAAGAAAAAAAAGCTAAAGATAATTTTGATTCTTCCCCCCAAAAATGTAGAGGGTGATCGTGTTGCTTGGGGTCCCACTAGTGATTGTGGGGCCCGTTGCATTTGCGTGGTCTGCTCTGTAGGCAGAAACGGCTCTGGTATACACACTATACACACAGTAATGAAAGCATTTCTAACATGTATGACTTTCATGTCTCCGTTCTTCTCCCGCCTGTGGACAGAAGCCATAAAGCAGCAGTTCCTCCAGCCCAACATTTACCTCTACATGCCCCACCTCAGATACCATCCACTCAGCCTCGTACCTAATGTGGTGCTGGGACAGGGACGCCGTGGAGGTATGAAACACACACACACACACACACATAAACACTAGGGGAGTAACGGAACACCATATTTTAACACTAATTTTAAGGAAACTTCAACGATAAAGTATGTGACAGGAAAATAGCCTTATTTAACCAAAAGCCATAAGATGCAAAACGAGGCAGGGGCCTTTTTAAATGTCTGGGCATTAAATTTCATCAAAGGAGCTAATGCAATGACGTGGTGTCTGTCGTCCGTCCACATTTCACAGGAATTGCTACTATTCCTAGTCATTTGCCCTGATACACACCAAACTCACTCACAATGATCCTGAGGTGAGTCTGCACCCAGGTTGTGGTCAAGGTCAAAGTCAGGAGATCCAGGTACTTCGGGTGATTTCGTCAGGCTGGAAAGAGCTATTCCATCATTAACAGTCTGGTTATGATTATTTCTTTTTTTTCTGATTGCCCAAAGATGCTGGGATAGGCTCCAGCCCCCTCGCGACCCGAAAAGGATTAAGCAGAAGAAGATGAATGGATGGATGGATGGGTGAAAAAAATATTGTGACTTAAATGCATGCATGCATGTATAAATTTATGAGAACAGAGGTTGCAAAATTTACAAAACTGGGGAAAAAGTCATAAATTCATGAAACTTGGAGAAAATGTATAAAACTGGGGGCAAGAAAACTGCAAATTACAGGGGACCAGTTTGCAGAAATCACACATTTATGAAACTGGGGGGGAAAAAAACCTTGTAAATTTACAAGACAAGGAAAAGTGTCATATTTTCGATGGGTCGAAGTCATATATTTACAAAACTGGAGGGAAAAATTGCAAACCTATGAGAGCAAAAGAGTTGCAAATTTAAAAGATAGGGAGAAAATGACAAATCATAAATTTATAACAGACAGCAGTTGCAAATTTATGAAACTGCAGGAAACAGTTGCAAAAGTTGGAAGTTGAAAAAAGTTGCAAATTTATGCGGGCAAAAATGTCACAAATTTAGGAGATGGAAAAAAGTAGTAAATTATGAAGGGGGAGCAGTTTACAAGGGACGGAAGTCACAAACATACAGAATCGGGGAAAGCGGTCGTAAATTTACAAGATGTAAAAAAGTTTCAAATTTACAATGACCACAAAACTTAGTGAGGAAAAGTCGCAACTGTATGAAAGCAAATGAGTCTCATATTTTTTGGGGGGTGATTGCAAGTTACAGAGGGTGAATTTACAGGGGAAAAAAAGTCAGAAAAGTGGAGGAAAAATCATAAATTTACAACCTTTATTTCTTTATTTTATGTTTTTCCAGGCAGGTCATTAAGAACAAATTGTTATTTACACTGATGCCCCTCCGTGGATCACCACCTTATCATTGTGGAGGGGTGAGTGTGTCCTAATGATCCCAGGAGCTATGTTGTCGGGGGCAACTTGCCCCTGGTAGGAACTCACAAGGCAAACTGGTCCTGGGTGAAGGGCCAGACTAGAGCGGTCCAGAGGATCTCCATGAAAAAAGTTGCAACAAGGACCCTGTATAACCCATCCAGTATGGTATTACCAAGGTCATGCCCTGGAGCCTGGCTGGGAGGAGGAGCTTGACAGCAAGCATCTAATGAACAGGCTTCTACCTATACAGTAGGACCTGGCAGGGCTCAGTCCGAAAGAGCCACATGGGGCCACCCTTTAGTGGGATCACCACCTGCAGGAGGGATCATGGTACTGTGTAAAATGGATGGCAGATTGGCAGTAGGGGCTTTTTTGCTTTGACTGATGCCCCCGCAACCTGGAGCCCCAGACAAGTGGTAGAAGATGGATGGATGGATGGATGGGAGAAGTTTCATATTTTCGATGGGCGGAAGTCACAGATTTATTAAACTGGGGGGGAGTCATAAATTCACTAGATGAGGAAAAGTTGCAAATTTACAAGAGGGGGAAAGTCGCAAATTTATGAGGGTGGGGAAGTTGTAAATTTACAGTATTATTTATTATTTATTACTGATATTTTTCAGTGGAAGGCTACAGAAGTCTAAAAGGCCCTTCCTCTTCTTATCCGTATGTTCCTGTACGTGTGTGTCCTCCCTCAGTGTCTATGGTGCTGGGTATCCCCACTGTGAAGCGTTTGAAGGACAACTACCTGGTCAGCACACTCAGCTCTCTGCTGTACGACCTGATGCCCGCACAACGCCAAGACCTCCTCATCATCGTCTTTGTTGCTGAGGTTGTACACATTCTCTTGCTGTCTCTCTCTCTCTCTCTCTCTCTCTCTCTCTGAGTGGGCGTGGTCGTGAGTGCGAGCTGGGAGTGTGTGACAGCGTGAGTGAGTTGTCTCAAACTTTTCTCTATCTTTTTGTGTTTATGGTGGGTTTTTTTTTGTTAAATAATCTTAAGTTTCATTGTTTTCTGTAGCTGGGGTGGGGTAGGCGTTCTGGGAGGGGGGTTTTTCTGCTGCCAGCTCTGCTGGTCAGCATGGTTTTGGAGCGAGGCTCCGGGTTCGAGAAGCTGACACGCCAGCATGCTGTCAAACTGGCTCCGGCTGTCAGCTGCTCAGTGGAAGAATGTAGTCTGGCTGTGGGGGAGTTGGTCGGCTATGAAAGCATCAGGTCGGCTTCCAGAATGAAGAATGCCGTGGTAATTTTCCTGGACAGTGTTGGAAAAGTTAATCAGGTGGTGGAGAGTGGAGTTGTATTTAAAGACACACTGGTTCCTGTTCTGTCTCAGATAAATCCCGCAAAAACAATCACAATATCAAATGTCCCACCGTTTTTAGAGAATGAGCTGTTGGAGAAGGAGCTGTCGAGATGCGGGCAGCTTTTCTCCCCTATTAAGCACATGCCTCTCGGTTGTAAGTCCTCGCATTTGAAGCATGTCTTGTCTTTTAGATGACAGGTGCTCATGATTTTAAAGAAGAGAGAGGAAAGCCTCAACCTCATATTTAAGTACCGGATTGACGGCTTTGATTATACCATCCACGTCACCTCTGATAATATGAAGTGTTTTGGCTGCGGAATGGAGGGGCATTTGATTCGATCATGCCCTCAGGGAGTGGGGGATGATTACCTGGGGGAGGCCGCTAGTGCGACCTCGTTGTCGGGCGTTGCGGCCGCGGGGCTGTTTGGCGGCAGGGTGGCTTCGCCGCCCTTTGAGGCTGCTAGTGCAGCCTCGCCGTCGGGCGCTCTGGCCGTGGCAGCGGGGCCGTGACCGGCCTGTCAGTCATAAATGGAACAACTACAGAAGTTAAAGTACATCGCAAGGTTAATGCACAGACGAACATTGTGGACAAGGGTGAGTTCACCGAGAGGGATCATGCTCAGGATCAGACAGATGAGCCAAATGAGGCACAGGTAGAAAGTGGGACCATAAAGATGAATATAAAACCACAGCAGAGTGAAAAGCAAGAAGCGACAGCTACCAGGGTGGCTGAGTCAGTGTTGGAGGATGAGGATGGCACTGACATAGATGAAGAGTTTTCTAAAGTTTCAGTTAAATGGAAGAATTTGGAAAACAAACAGTAGAGGAGTAAAGTGAAAAGGGCTGTAAAAGAAAGTCCTGAGGCTTCTCTAGCTCACCCAGATTCTTTTGCTGGGTCTGAGATAGAGAGCCATGGTGAAAGCAGCGATGATGTAGCCAGTGCAGGTGGTTACCTCTTCACAAAAATACAGAAGTTCTTTTGTAGAAGAAGGACACTAAGGGATCCAGGATGGTTAAAGT
The DNA here is from genome assembly GCA_020510985.1 of Pholidichthys leucotaenia. Classification (NCBI taxonomy): domain Eukaryota; kingdom Metazoa; phylum Chordata; class Actinopteri; order Cichliformes; family Pholidichthyidae; genus Pholidichthys; species Pholidichthys leucotaenia. Next base: position 323,524,738 of record CM035840.1, on the reverse strand, counting down.
TGAAAACTTTTTCCCTGACCTAAAACGCTTTGTTGACTCTGCTCGAGCCTACATGAAAAATAGGGGCGAGCTTGAGCAAGAAACTTCACTGATCGGGAGATCTACAGACTAGCAAAGCTTGTACTAAAGGTTAAGAACCAAATTGCCCATGATGATTAGTTTTTATTGCTCACTTTTTCTTCTCAAGATTTTATTCCACTTTCTTTTGACATTGATGAGGTAATTGCAGGCCACATTTTAAAAGTTCAAGCTGTTTTTGAGAATGTGAAAGTTGTTTATATAAATGTGTATGCTCCAACCGTAGGCACAGAAAGATTGGCCTTTTTAAATATTTTAAATGACACGATCAAAAAGTGCAGTAATGATGATTTTTTTTATTTATTGGAGGTGATTTTAATTGTATAGAAAATCCTTTCATGGACAGAAATCACCCAGAGCCACATGCGGCATTCAAGAGAAGCTTAAAGGGTCTTATAGAAGAACACGATCTGTGTGATGTGTGGAGAAATTTTCATGGTAGGACTAGACAGTACACGTGGAGCCATAGCAAGGACAATATTCTGTCCTTAGATAGACTAGGTAGGGTTTACAGTTTTAAGCACCATTTCAGCATTTTTAAAAGTTCTTTTATAGTCCCTGTTGGCTTTACAGATCACTCTCTGGTTCAGTGTTGTGTTTTTATCAAGAATATAAAGTGCAGTAGTGCATACTGGCATTTTAACACGTCGCTTTTATCGAATAATAGTTTTAAAACTGCTTTTAGGGTTTTTTGGAGTAATATTAAATTAACCAAACCAAATTTTAGTTCTTTGAGTAGACACTTTTGCTGATATTTGCCATTTGGATTTTTCCATTTTGCTGTGTCCTGCAGGCAGACAAAGAGGTTGAATAAGTGTACGTGTTTAAAATGAGAGAAGCGTTAACCCCACACTTTATTGATCCGCGCTGGGTGCCTCTGTTCACTAATTACCATTCCCAGCTGTGCCTGCTTTCACACCTGCTCTCCCCAATTAGGCACCCTTTATCAGGAGTGTATTCCTGCTCTCCGGCACGGAGATGTCTACGCTCCTTGGGTGAAGTTCTCCTCTCCTCAGCTCACCTACTGCAACTACTGGGAGTCACGCCTCCCTTCTTCGCATCTTCTCGGCACCTGTCATCTGGGAGCTTCGCCTCCCCAACTAACAGTAAGACTGTTCCCTCAGGAATCCTCACCTTCATCTCCAGCTTCTCTCCTCCTCTCTCCCCTGTGCACAGGTGGACTCCCTCCTGGCGGCAGACTTACCCCTCCTCCAGGCGGCGGACCGGACCAGTGCACTATACGCACTCACTCCCGCTTCCCTCAGCTGAGGCTGCACCTGTTCCTTCTCCCTCACCTCGCACTTTGCACCTCCAGAGCGGGGCTCTGGCAACCTGGAGAGGACTGTATGATTCTTCGGCACTTCAACGACTCCTGTTCCCAGTAAGATTATCTATTATTCAGCTCATTTGAGTCTCTGGGGTTGTACTGCTATTAATTCCCCTTCTCTTCAACTCGCGCAAGGTTGCCAGTTCTCTCCCACTCTGCATACACACCCACTCATACACGCATTCACTATATTAATAAAAGATCATTGTGAGTTATAATCGAGTCTGTGTCTGCTTCTGAGTTTTCATACAAACATGTCAGTACGTCTCCGTGTTGAAAACCCAGCAGACAGTGCTCTTGCACAACACCTCAGCAGCATGGAGGCTCGATTAGATCAGCTCACGTATCAACAACAGGTGATCTTCAATCAATTAACACAGGTTAATTCCCGGCTTGATCAGCTTACCCTGGTACTGTCCTCTCACTCTGACCCCAGGGGGTCGGCCGGGTCATCATCTGGGGTTTATCATTGGGTATAAGGAGGTCCGAGCGGACCCGGGTAAGCTGAAAGCTGTTGTGGAGTGGCCGGTCCCCTCTTCCCGTAAGCAACTCCAACAGTTCCTGGGCTTAACTAACTTTTACCGCAGATTCATCCATAATTACAGTTTGACTGCCATGCCTCTCACCCATCTCACCTCTACTAAGGTTCCTTTCCATTGGTCTGATGAGGCTGAGGCGGCATTCTCTAAATTGAAATGTTGTTTCTCTTCCACCCCCCCCCCATCTTGGCCCAGGTGGACCTGGTCCTACAGTTCCTGGTGGAGGTGGACGCATCGGATTTTGGTGTCGGGGCGGTGCTGTCTCAGCGCTTCTCCTCAGATAATAAGGTCCATTCTTGCGCCTTCTTCTCCAAACGCCTGTCCCCGGCCGAGAGTTATTATGATGTGGGGGATTGGGAGTTACTGGCTGTCAAGCTAGCCTTGGAGGAGTGGTGCCATTGGCTGGAGGGGGCTTCTCTGCCATTCGTGGGTTGGACCGACCACAAGAACTTGGAATACCTAAGGACGGCCAAACGACTGAATTCCAGGCAGGCTCGCTGGTCTCTGTTCTTTAGCAGATTCAGCTTCACCATCACCTATCAGCCAGGTTCCAAGAACATCAAACCCGATGCACTCTCCAGACAGTTCTCCCCAGATACTGCCACGCTGGAGCTGCACTCCATTGTTCCCCCTTCGTGCATTGTCGGCATGCTTTCCTGGGGTATCAAGGAGAGGGTGAGAAGAACACAGGTGGCCGAGCCTGATCAGGGCGGGGGTCCAGCGGGTCGACTCTATGTTCCCTCCACTGTGCGTGGTGAGGTCATCGCCTGGGCTCATTCCTCCAAGGTCATGTGTCACCCCGGAATGGCTCACACCCTGGCCCACATTAAAAGGACCTTCTGGTGATCTTCGATGCGTAAGGAGGTCAACGACTTCGTTTGGGCCTGTCCCCTGTGCGCCACCGGGAATTCGTCCTCATCTTCCCCTTCTGGACTGTTACACCTCCTTCCCATCCCCAGCAGACCGTGGTCTCACATCGCCATAGACTTTGTGACAGGTCTCCCCCCCCTCCTTGGGTCACAGTGATTCTCACGGTCATAGATAGATTTTCTAAAGCTGCTCATTTCATCCCCCTTCCCAAGCTCCCGTCGGCCAAGGAGACAGCCGACCTGTTGGTCCTGCATGTGGTACGTCTACACGGCATTCCCTTGGACATCGTGTTGGACCGGGGCCGTCAGTTTGTGTCTCAGGTGTGGCGGACCTTCTGTAAGGCCATTGGAGTGACGGTCAGCTTGTCTTCAGGGTACCATACGCAGAGCAATGGCCAGTGCGAGCGTGCCAACCAGGAGCTGGAGGCGGCCCTGAGGTATGTTACGGCCTCTAACCCTGCATCATGGAGTTCACACCTACCCTGGATCGAGTATGCTCACAACTCCACCATTTCTATGGCGACGGGTCTCTCTCCGTTCGAGGCGTCATTGGGCTACAACCCTCCGCTGTTCCCTGAAGAAGAGGAGGAGATCGCTGTCCCATCTGTGCAGGCCCATGTCAAACGATACCATCGGATTTGGAGATCTGCCAGGGCCGCTCTCCCAACGTACTGCTGACTGTAATTCTGACATCGCCAACCGTCTGAGGACCCCGGCTCTGCCCTACCGGGTCGGACAAAAGGTATGGCTGTCTACTAAGAATATTAATCTGAAAGCTGAGTCCAAGAAGCTTTCTCCCCACTTTATTGGTCCTTTCCCCATCTCTCACATTGTCAACCCTGTTGCTCTCCTCTTGTCTCTTCCCCCTACCATGCGTATTTGTCCTACTTTTCATGTCTCCCAGGTAAAGCCGGTCTCCTCAAGTCCTCTCTGCCTCCCACCCAAGCTGCCACCCCCTCCAGTTTTGATCGTTGGTGGTCCGGCCTATAAGGTCAAACGCATCTTGGACGTACAACGCCGGGGCCGGGGCCTCCAGTACCTGGTGGACTGGGCCTATGGCCCGGAAGAGAGATCCTGGGTGCGGTCATCCTTCGTCCTCGACCGCAAGCTTATCAGGGACTTCCGTCGGGCTCACCCTGACAGGCTGAGCCGGCCACCAGGAGGCAGCCCTTGAGGGAGGGGTACTGTAGTGATCTGCGCTGGGTGCCTCTGTTCACTAATTACCATTCCCAGCGTGCCTGCTTTCACACCTGCTCTCCCCAATTAGGCACCCTTTATCAGTAGTGGATTCCTGCTCTCAGGCACAGAGACGTCTACGCTCCTTGGGTGAAGTTCTCCTCTCCTCAACCCACCTACTGCAACTACTGGGAGTCACGCCCCCTTCTTCACATCTTCTCGGCACCTATCGTCTGGGAGTTTCGCCTCCCCAACTAACAGTAAGACTGTTCCCTCGGGAATCCTCACCTTCATCTCCAGCTTCTCTCCTCCTCTCTCCCCTGTGCACAGGTGGACTCCCTCCTGGCGGCAGACCGGACCAGTGCACTATACGCACTCACTCCCTCTTCCCTCAGCTGAGGCTGCACCTGTTCCTTCTCCCTCACCTCACACTTTGCACCTCCGGAGCGGGGCTCCGGCAACCTGGAGAGGACTGTATGATTCTTCGGTGCTTCAACGACTCCTGTGCCCAGTAAGATTATCTATTATTCAGCTCATTTGAGTCTCTGGGGTTGTACCGCTATTAATTCCCCTTCTCTTCTCTTCGCGCAAGGTTGCCAGTTCTCTCCCATTCTGCATACACACCCACTCATACACGCATTCACTATATTAATAAAAGATCATTGTGAGTTATAATCGAGTCTGTGTCTGCTTCTGGGTTTTCGTACAAATATGTCACACACATAAAAATCTGGTTTTAAAGGAAGCAGTTTAAAGCATGTCGGGGCAAGAAGTTGTTACGCTGCTGCAGTGAGCCTTAGATAAGAAAATTTAAACCGCTCTCTTTCCCTTATTTATGGGGAAAATGACACACAGTGTGGGCAGCTTGGTGACACAGTTGTTACCACTGTGGCAGTACAGCAAGAAAGTCTTGGGTTTGATCCCACCCCCTGGCCAGCAGTGACCCTTCTCCGGGTACTCTGGTTTCCTCCCACATGCCAAAGACATGCTCGTTAGATTAATTGGCATCAACTGGGGATTCTAAATTGTCCCTCAGTATGAGTGTGAGAGTGAATGGTTGTCTGTCGCTCTGTGTTGGTTCTGCAAAGGACTGGCCATCTGTCCAGGGTGTACCCTGCCTCTTGCCCAAAGATGCTGGAATAGGCTCCAGCCCTTCCTTCATATCCTTCACCGGGACTCTCAGTTATCATGGCAACACACCAACAAAAGCTAAATTTCTGTTGGATTATAACAAAATAAAAGCTGTTATGAGCTTAAAATGACCTGACAGTAGTCTGCCATGCTCCCCACCTTTATAGCTGTGAATATTTATTGTTTTACTAATCCACAGAGAGTTACTGATCTTAAATTTTGTTGAGCTGTCATTGGCAGCCAGTGTAGAACATAGACAGTGGACATGACAGAGCCAGAATTCATAAAACACGGAAGTCTTTGTGCAAGTAGTCCATACACTTTAAAACAGCCCATACTGAGGAGCGCTCCTCCCCCGTCTGTAAAATGCTACTGCAATAATGAAACATTGGGGTGTTTTGACCAAAGCATGTAAACAGACATTTCATTAACACCTCTGCTAGCTGTGTCAATCTGTAGAAGAAGTGCATAACAGGAGCTCTTTTAAAGGTGCCACATGAAGCCTTTGGAAACATTCCTAGTCAGTGTAACCAGCTCAGATTGGTATGGCCACGCTTCACCTGACATCATAAATATTTGCATTAATATTACAGATGCCATTAAAAATAACAATTTGTGCATTATCAGCTGATTTATTGCAGTTTTCTTCCCAAAGGGGAAGTTGGGAAGAAAACAAGTTCAACCACTGAGAACTGCTTGCAACTTTCCCAGGGCTTTTCCTCTATATTGCCCATCATAAATTGTGGCTTGAACACCAACGTCATAAATTACAATAACACTCGATCTGTGATTCAAACACACCTGCTCTCACATGGGCCTGTTGGCAAACACTGCTCGACGGGGCAAGTTCCTGCATTTTAAATTTGCTTTCTAGTACTTTCCTTTCAAACTACCTCAGTGGCCAAAGAAAAACATTGTTTAAAAACAGATATTTTAAAGATTTTTAAACAAAGAATAAGAATGATGGAAAATGGCCTTGGGTTGTTGCTTCACTAAGCAGTTTGGTCAGAAGGAAAGACTTCATTTGTTATGTGAAAATAAAAGTACTGTGACCCAAATAGAGAGCCTCAGTCACGCCCACTCTACTTCCGCACACGGGACCATAAATCGGAAAAAATCCCCACTGAAATGAATGGCAAGAGTGAAATTATCTTTTGATCCTGATCAAATTTTGCTACGAGTTACACATATGATGTTTGTGAATTTAAAAAATAATTTTCCACGTAAATAACAATGTAGGTTGTTGTTTAACTGTTAAGGTATAAGGTTGTGAAAATACATAAATTGAGAGACTACAAACACAGACTCATGTAAGTTACATTATTGTTTTCAAAGCGCGCCCAGGGTGAAGTAGCCAACAGTCCCCTGGATCAGCTCCGGCTCTCAAAATACAAAACAATACCTCTGTGTTGTTTTTCTTCTCTTTGGGTCCTTATTTTATCGGTCAGGGAATGGGAGGTGAGGTTTTACTAATCTCCCGCCATGATCGTGTTTGGTGATGTGTCATAGGCTCCAGCCTATGCTGGCATAGGCTGGAGCCTATGCCAGCATCTTGGGGTGAGAGGTAGGGTACACCCTGGATGGATCACCAGCCCATTGCAGGGCCAACACAGAGATTTTCACTCTTGTATTCATAAGTAATCCCTTCCACACCATGTGGGACACCATGTGGTGTATGGGGCAGCGCCTATCTCCATTTCACTGACCCTAGGTCACACAGCTACTGTGAGTTGTGAAAGCTACAATGGGGGGGGGGGGGGGGGGGGTGTCAGTCCTCTGGTAGCTCTGTGCATTAATATTCATGCAAGGCCAACACAGAGAGACAAACAACCATTCACTCTTACATTCATACATAAGGACAATTTAAAATCCCCCTTTGATGCTAATTAATCTAGCCTGCATGTCTTTGGCCTGTGGGAGGAAACAGGAGTACCCGGAGGAAACCGACGCAGACATGGGGAGAACATGCAAACTCCACACAGAAGGGTCACTGATGGTCAGAAGGTGGGATCTAACCCATGATGGTCAGGGGCGGAATCGATCTCGTGCCCTTCTTGCTGTGCTGCCACAGTGCTAACTAACCACTGCACCACCAAGCTGCCCCAGTAAAATTATAAATTCACTAAAAAGACTAAAGATGCTGTCATTTTTGGCAAGAATGCGTTATTACGGTATATATATGTTGAAGATGGAGCTTCCAGCAGGAGGAAAAGAGGAAGACCTCCGAGAAGATTCATGGATGTAGTGAGGGAGGATATGGAGAGGGTTGGCGTTACAGAGGAAGACGGAAGACGGAGGCAGATGATCCGCTGTGGCGACCCCTAAAGGGAGCAGCCAAAAGAAAAAGACTTGTGTAAAAGAACAGGTTTTTCTTCAAAAATCTACTGAAGAGTATAATGTACATTGGCCCAGAGAGCTTACCAAAATGCAAAGAAAACAACACAATTGCAAAAGTGTTGTGACACTTTTTAGCATCAACATCAAGGTTAGTGCTAACATTAACATGTTAACATTAGCATTGCAGCAATGTTAATGTTAGCATTAGTGTCAATGCTAACATTAGCATCCTACCATTATGCAGCTGCTTTGTTAGTGAGCATGCTAATGCTAATATGTGAATGTTACCGCTAATGTTAGCATTGATGCTAACATTAGCATGTATTTGTATTCATGTTACTTTTTTAATGTTGTGGCTTTTGTATTTTGGTGAGCTCTCTGGGACATCGTACACAGATAAAACTCCTCACAAAAGTACAATAGAGAGCCTAAGTCACGCCCCCTCGACTTCCACATATGGAACCTTAAATCGAAAAAATTCTCCATTGAAATGAATGGTAAGAGCAAAATTATCTTTTGATCCCGATCAAATTTTGCCATGAGTTACACATATAATGTTTGTCCATTTAAAAGATAATTTTCTACGTAATTAAAGTTGTCGGCTGTCGTATAATAACAGAGTCATATTTAGTTTTTTTTTTCAATGATCAGCGGACAACAACTTACAATATCCCACATCACTAAACATGAGCATGGCGGGAGATTACTAAAACCTCACTTCCTGTTTCCTAACCGATGAAAAAAGGATCCAAGAGAAGAAAAGCAACACAAAGGTATTGTTTTGTGTTGTGAGAGCTGCAGATGATCCAGAGGATTGTTAGTTACTTCACCCTGGGCGCGCTTTGAACACATGACGTAAGCTCCATCCATCTGTGTTTGTAGTTTTTTAATTTACATATTTTCATAACCTTATACCTTTACAGTTAGACAACAACTTACACTGTTTTGTCACATGTACTAAACAGCCAGTACTTGACAGAAATTCCTGCAGTTCCTTCAATGTTGCTGTCAGCCTCTTGGCAGCCTCCCTGATCAGTTTTCTTCTCGTCTTTCCATCAATTTTGGAGGGACGTATTGTGCCATATTTTCTCCACTTGATGTGTGGAAAATTATCTTTTAAATTGACAAACAAACAGTGGATATAAAAAGTCTACACACCCCTGTTCAAATGCCAGATTTCTGTGATGTAAAAAAATGAGACCAAGATGAATTATTTCAAAACTTTTTTCACTATTAATGTGACCTATAACCTGTATAACCCAATTGAAAAACAAAGTGAAATCTTTTAAGGGGAAAAATAAAAACTAAAAAACTTACTGTTTGCATAAATATGCACACCCTGTTATAACTGGGGATGTGTCTGTGCTCAGAATTAACCAATCACATTCAAACTCATGTTAAATTTGAGTCAGCACACACCTGCCACCAATTAAAGTGCCTCTAATTAACCCCAAATAAAGTTCAGCTGTTCTAGTAGTCTTTTCCTGACATTTTGTAGTCACATCTTTCAGCGCAAGCCATGGTCTGCAGCGAGCTTCCAAAGTATCAGAGGGATCTCATTGTTCAAAGACATCATTCAGGGGAAGGGTACAAAAGAATTTCCAAGGCATTAAATATGCCATGGAACACAGGGAAGACAGTCGTCATCAAGTGGAGAAAATATGGCACAACACGTCCCTCCAAAATTGATGGAAAGACGAGAAGAAAACTGATCAGGGAGGCTGCCAAGAGGCTGACAGCAACATTGAAGGAACTGCAGGAATTTCTGTCAAGTACTGGCTGTTTAGTACATGTGACAACAATCTCCCGTCGTCTTCATATGTCAGGGCTATGACAAGATGGAAGATGCAAGATGGAAGCCTTATCTTAAGAAGAAAAACATTCAACCCCGGCTACATTTGGCTACAATTGGGTCAAGTCCTACCTCACAGACAGGAACTTTTTTGTAAGTATGGATACATGTTCTTCCAGAGTCTACAAAATAAACTGGTGTGCACCAAGGTTTAATTTTAGGTCCATTAGTGTCATGGGGCAGCATGTCTGTACATGTTATCATCCTGCTATCATCCATGCTGATAACATCCTGGGGGATGTTATCAGCAGACATGGCGTTAATTGCCATAGTTATGCTGATGGCGCACAACTGTATATTGCTGTGTCTCCTGATGACGTGGAACCAATTAATGCCCCTTTTAACTGTATTTTTTGATGTCAAGTCATGGATGGCAGCAAACTTTCTTCAGTTCAACCAGGACAAAACTGGAGTTTTAGTCATTGGTCCTGAAGCTCAGAGAAAGAAAATTTTTACCAAAATTACATAGTCTGTCCTTTACCCCATCCCAGTATATTAAGAATTTGGGCGTAATTTTAGACTCTGAGCTTGGTTTTACTCCACACATTAAAAATATAACACAAACAGGATTTTACTATCTAAAGAATATAGCTAGAGTCCGTCCACTTCTCTCTCGAGCAAACACGGAGATACTGATGCATGCTTTTATCACCAGTCGTATTGATTACTGTAATGCCCTGCTCTCTGGTCTTCCCAAAAAGACAGTTTCAAATCTGCAGTCATTAAAGAACTCAGTTGCACGTGTTCTGACGAAGACCAGATGGCAGGCTCACATCATGCCAGTTTTAAAATCACTGCATCGGCTCCCTGTGTCCTTCAGGATCGATTTTAAGGTTCTTTTACTGGTTTATAAATGCATGGTCTTGGGCCTTCTTACTTATCAAAATTGCTTTTGGCATATGAACCCCCACGGCCCCTGAGGTCCTCCGGCACTGGCCTTTTAATTATCCCTACTGTCAGAACACACACCCACAGTGAGGCAGCTTTTAGTTTCTACGGCCCACGTCTGTGGAACAACCTGCCGGAGAACATCAGGGCTGCCAAGAATGTTTGTTTTTAAAAGCAGGCTCAAGACCTACTATTTTAGCCTTGCTTTTGATTAGTTTCCTATTTTAATTCCCTTAATTTCTGATTTTAAATCTATTTTATGTGTGACTTTTTATCACCCTGTCCAAGCTCTGGTGTTTCTTCATGGGGGGCCCTCCCATGGAGGGTAGTGCCTGTTTTCTGGCTGCGGGGCGCTGGCCTATGATTGCCCTGGTCTGCCCGGCTGAGGGGGTCGTGCATTGCGGCACCGTGCCTGTAGTGTCGACCCCTTGGGTTGGACTTGGGCGGTTTCAGAGGTGGTGTTCCTGTAGCCGTGGACTTGGCACTTTCCCTGCTGGTGATGGCACCCTAGTGATGATGCTTCCACACTTGGATTCTTGGTGCCCAGCCATAAGCCTTAAGCCATAAGTTTTACACTGTTTCTTTGTGCGTTTGTGTCTATGTGTGTGTGTGTGGGGGGGGGGGGGGGTAAATTGTGTTTTATGTCAATGTGTGAAGCACTTTGTGTTGCATCTTTTTGGATGAAAAGTGCTATATAAATAAAGCTTTGATTGATTGTTTGATTTTGCAAAAACACATTTGAAATCTCCCAAACGCATGTGGGAAAATGTGTTATAGTCCCGTGAATTCAAGGTTGAACTTTTTTGCCGTAATTCCAAAAGGTATATTTGGCGCAAACACAACACTGCTCATCACCAAAAGAACACCATACCTACAATGAAGCATGGTAGTGGCAGCATCATGCTTTGGGGACATTTTTCTTCAGCTGGGTCTGGGCCTTAGTCAAGGTGGAGGGAATTATGAACAGTTCCAAATACCAGTCAGTGTTGGCACAAAACCTTCAGGCTTCTGCAATGAAGTATTAGATAAAGGGTGTGCATATTTATGCAATCAGGTTATTGTAAGGTTTTTTTTTTTATTTTTCCCATTAAAAGATTTCAGTTTGTTTTGGGTTATACAGGTTATAGGTCACATTAATAGTGGAAAAAGTTTTGAAATGATTTATCTTGGTCTCATTTTTTTACATCACAAAAATCTGGCATTTGAACAGGGGTGTGTAGACTTTTTATATCCACTGTATATGTAACTCGTGACAAAATTTGGTCGGGATCAAAAGATAATTTTGCTCTTGCCATTCATTTCAATTGAGAATTTTTCTGATTTAAGGTCCCATATGCGGAAGTAGAGGGGGTGTGACTTAGGCTCTGTATTCTTTGAAAAGGTTACTTGAGTCCGTGTAAATACCAATAAACAAGAAAAACTTCATATCTGAATTAGTTTTGTCAGCAAATTAAAATTTTTAATCATGATTAATAACTTGATGTCCATAGTTAACTCTTGATTAATCGTGCTTTAATCGCACATTTACTATCTGTTATGATATAAATGTAAAGCTGAACATTGCGTTCAAAATAGCCTTTTCCTTATCTATTTCGGCTCATGGAGGCTTTTTTATCCATGCCATTGCTTCCTGATTCCCCAAACTACGCTGGGCCAAGGGCTTTAAGCCATCAGGGTCAAAAACACATCTCAATCGTGTCAAAAAACATAGCAGCAACAAACAGTGTGTGACAGTGACAGCACTAATCTGATTACAGCATACATGCTATAGTTATTTTAATTTTACGTGTGCTTTTTTTAAAAAAGGAAAAATATGTCAATGTATGTCTGGCTCCTGACTTTATTCTTTACCCTCATTTTGGCCCTGATTGAATTTGGATGAGCATATTAAATCATCTAGATAGCTGATGCTCAGCAGGCTAGTTCTGCAGTGTGAAGAACTCCAGAACCAAACAGAGTAGGACACTATCTTATCCCTGTGTTGGTTCACACTGGTAATATTAGAATCCTAAAAGGGACTCAACATTGAAGTCCTACATACTGTGTTCATTGTTGCACTGAAGCAGAGGAGAGCTCATGTTTGTTTTTTTAAAAATCCCATCTCCATCACTGACTGTCTTTTTTTTTCCTCTCTTTGTCATTTCAGATTAACTTGGAATACGTGGACAGTGTAGCAGAGACCATCGAGAAGACGTGAGTGACTCTAGACGGCCTCCCGTGGAGGCACGTTCATTGTTATAGTCAGACTATCCTGGTTCAGATCAAGGGTGTCCACACATGTGATCACAGTTGGTCTAAGGCTGTGAGGTCATGTTACCTTACTTTATAGAGGTCTGTGCATTCATTTTCTTGTCTTTTCTGTTTACCTGATGGAAAAAAGTGTATTTTATGTTAGGGGCTATAGTGAAACCTTGTGGTTTTGCCAACAGTTTTTTTTTCCATGTGTGAAAACATACCCTGACATTACCACATTACCATCCTGAACATGTTGAACACACTGAGCAGCTCATTTAGCAGTAGGATGTGCCATCCTAAGTGCTCAAGGGAGAGGTTCTGCAGGTCCTTCCTACCTATGGCTGTCAGACTTTATAATCTAACCAGTGCTGCTCATAGAGGCCGTATTAAACATCACAACTTTGCAAAATAGAGATCATCCCCTCCAATACACAACTAAGACAATTACAATTATTATCAAGGGTGGCATCAACACTATTCATTCAAATGTGATGTTTGTCACCCTTAAATGTTTCAGATCATCAAACAAATTTAAATATTAGACAAAGATAACACAAGTAAACACAAAATGCAGTTTCTAAATGAAGGTGTTTATTATTAAGGGTAAAAAAAATCCAAACCTACATGGCCCTGTGTGAAAAAGTGATTGCCCCCCGTTAAAACATAAATTAACTGTGGTTTATCACATCTTTGGAAAGCTGAGTTCAATTTCTGTAGCCACACCCAGGCCTGATTACTGCCACACCTGTTCTCAATCAAGAAATCACTTAACTAGGACCTGCCTGACAAAGTGAAGTAGACCAAAAAATCCTCAAAAACTAGACATCATGCTGCAATCCAAAGAAATTCAGGAACAAATGAGAAACAAAAGTAACTGAGATCCATCAGTCTGGAAAAGATTATAAAGCCATTTCTAAAGCTTTGGGATTCCAGCGAACCACACTGAGAGCCATTATCCACAAATGGCGAAAACATGGAACAGTGGTGAACCTTCCCAAGAGAGGCCGGCCGACCAAAATTACCCCAAGAGCACAGCGACGACTCATCCAAGAGGTCACAAAAGACCCCACAACAACATCCAGAGAACTGCAGACTTCATTGCCTCAGTTAAGGTCAGTGTTCATGACTCCACCATAAGAAAGAGACTGGGCAAAAATGGCCTGCGTGGCAGAGTTCCAAGACAAAAAGCACTGCTGAGCAAGAAGAACATAAAAGCTCGTCTCAGTTTTGCCAGAAAACACCTTGATGATCCCCAAGACTTTTGGGAAAATACTCTGTGGACTGACGAGACAAAAGTTGAACTTTTTGGAAGGTGTGTCCCATTACCATCCATCCTATCTTCTACCGCTTTTCCGGAGGTCCGGGTCGCGGAGGCAGCAGTTCAAGCAGAGAAGGCCAGACGTTCCTCTCCCCAGCCACCTGCTCCAGCTCTTCAGAGAGGATACCAAGGCGTTCCCAGACCAGCTGGGAGACATAGTCTCTCCAGCAAGTCCTGGGTCTGCCCTGGGGTCTCCTCCCAGTGGGACGTGCCCGAAACACCTCAAGTGGGAGGCGTTCAGGAGGCATCTTGATCAGATGCCCATACCACCTCAACTGGCTCCTTTCATTGTGGAGGAGCAGCGGTTCTACTCTGAGCCTCTCCCACATGACTGAGCTCCTCACCCTATTTCTGAGGGTGATTCCAGCGATCCTACGGAGAAAGGTAATTTCAGCTGCTTGTATCCGTGATCTCGGTCTTTCGGTCATTACCCAAAGCTTGTGACCATAGGTGAGAGTAGGAACGTAGATTGACTGGTAAATCGACAGCTCTGCCTTAGAACTCAGCTCCCTCTTCACCACAACAGACCGGTACAATGTCCACATCACTGTAGATGCTGCTCTGATTTGTCTGTCAGTCTCTTGCTCCATTCTCCCCTCACTCATGAATAAGACCCCAAGATACTTAAACTCCTTCACTTGGGGCAGGAGCCTGTCCCCAACCCGGAGAGGACAATCCATCTTTTTCCGGCTGAGGACCATGGACTCGGACTTGGAGGTCCGAGTCCATGGTCCTCAGCATGGTCCTCAAGCTTCCTAAACTGGCTTTTGGGTGTTCCATTACATCCGGCGTAAAAGTAACACAGTATTTCAGAAAAGGAACATCATACCAACAGTAAAATATGGTGGTGGTAGTGTGATGGTCTGGGGCTGTTTTGCTGCTTCAGGACCTGAAAGACTTGCTGTGGTAAATGGAGCCATGAATTCTGCTGTCGACCAAAAAATCCTGAAGGAGAATGTCCGGCCATCTGTTCATGACCTCAAGCTGAAGCGCACTTGGATTCTGCAGCAGGATAATGATCCAAAACACACCAGCAAGTCCACCTCTGAAGGGCTTAAGAAAAACTAAATGAAGACTTTGGAGTGGCCTAGTCAAAATCCTGACCCAAATCCGATTGAGATACTGTGGTATGACCTTAAAAAGGGGGTTCATTCTCGAAAATCCTCCAATGTGGCTGAATTACAACAATTCTGCAAAGATGAGTGGGCCAAAGTTCCTCCACAGTGCTGTAAAAGACTTATTGCCAGTTATCACAAACTCTTGATTGCAGTTGTTGCTGCTAAGGGTGGCCCAACCAGTTATTGGGTTTAGGGGGCAATCACTTTTTCACACAGGGCCATGTAGGTTTGGATTTTTGTTTCCCTTAATAATAAACACCCTCATTTAAAAACTGCATTTTGTGTTTACTTGTGTTATCTTTGTCTAATATTTAAATTTGTTTGATAATCTGAAACATTTAAGGGTGGCAAACATACAAAAAATGAGAAATCAGGAAGGGGGCAAACACTTTTTCACACCACTGTATGTATATTTGTTTACTGCTTTGGCTAACCAATTCTTATCTTACTATCTTATTTACTATTGCTCTGAGCGCTGCTATCCCTGTGCTGCTGCAATCCTGGAATGTCCCCATTGTGGGACTAATAAAGGCGTGGCTTATCTTATCTTATGCAACAAAAGAGTTTTGTGTCTTCTAATGCCTGCAGCAGCTATTTTGTCATAGTATGTATGGACACAAGGATTGTATTTTGTTCTATTTAGTGTGGTCTTACTCTATGTTCCCTCTTCTGTCTCAGATGTCAAAATGATGTCATGTCCAAGTCAGTCAAGTCAGAAAACCGTGACTCTGACGCTACCCATTGTTAACAGCTTCGAGTGAAACAGCAGCAATACTAAGGGTGTTGTCACACATGAAAGGGCAGCATGGAGGTGTAGTGGTTAGCACTGTTGCCTCACAGTAAGAAGGTTGTGGGTTCAGATCCACCAGCCAGCAGAGCCTCTCTGTGTGGAGTTTGCATGTTCTCCCCATGCTTGTGTGGGTTTGCCCCGGGTCCAATTTCCTCCCACATTCCAAAAACATGCAAGTTAGGTTAATTGGAGACTCTAAAGTGACGCTAGGTGTGAATGGTGAAGGGATTGGTGCTGCCTCATCCAGGTGGATGCCCTTGAATTTCCCTCTAGGATTAATAAAGTATGCAAAAAAAGTCTTGACCAAGGTTCATATTTTTGTTACATTTGGTCCGGTTAGGTTTGGTTTCACACTGCTCCTTTTCTAAGCAAACTAAACAATTTTATGCTACAGCACCTCTGTATTTTTGTCATGGTGGCTCCCTGTTGTCATGATAATGTTTGTGTTGTTAGCACAGGCCAGTAGTTAGCAAACATGCTACTCACCCTCCAAGGTGTTTTCTGCAGCTCTGGACACATTGGTAACCACGCTTTAAGTTGAAATGGGAGAAGACTATCATATTATTAGTCAGTAAATTAGTTTAGTGAAGCTAGAATATTATCCTGGTCTTCATTAAAAAGGACAATTTTTGTTATCAGCTGGGAGGATTTTCAGGTGGCATTGCTCATCCTTTTTTTTTTTTTCTTTTTCTTTTTTTTCAAAAACTGTCACATCCTCTCCAAAAATATCTGGTAAGTTTCTGTATTTCTATGATTTTTTTGAGTAACTGTTTAATGTCACTAACGGCCATATTTCCTCTCTCCGTGTGGTTACTACAGCTCATTTACCCTTTATTGCCCACCTTAACTTCCTTGTGTTTGGTCCGAAAGTCTGAACCTCTCTAAAAATTGCTTTCACACTATAAATCCATCGGACCATGGTTCAGTTTGACCACCTCTTTTTGCTGGACCAAATTTTGTCTTTTTGGTCTTGACTGTGTCATACCTAAAATTTTGGCTCAAATCAAACTGAAAAGTATAAAAGTGGGATCAAATGGGTGAGGTGTGAACGCACCCTAAAGGTGTGTTCACACCAAACGCGAACGGGCGACGCAAATCCATACAAAGTGAATGGAAAGAGGCGAGTACATGCAAAATTGCGCATTTGTGTGTTCACGTCCAAGGCTAGCTAGCTAGCTAGCGCTTGGCTTTGAGATTCTGCCGTCACCGGAGTAAAAGTATCACCATTGCAGAGTAAACTACTTTGAAAATGAGACTCACTCACCTGGAGACAGGAAGACCATGAGGTCTTCAGTTGGATCGGGATTTCGGAGTTATTTACCCACGGTTTCCTGCCACGGACATGCTGATGAGGCTAGCAAGCTAGCAATGGAAACTCTCACATCTTATAAAGTTTTGAAGACAAGGACAACTTTTTCAGGTGAGCCCTCCATCAGATAATGTTAACCTAAAGCATGACATTATTTTGAGGATTTCCACAGTAGGCTGAACACTGCTGCAGAAGTTATAAAGGCAACTTCACCTGTCTGCATCTCACTCAGATGCCGAATTTATGTTTATTCACGCATTTACATTGAGTTATAACGTAATCGTGCTGCCCGGAAAATTCGCCCATTCGCATTTGGTGTGAACGCACCTTAAGAGAAGGTTCAGGGTCACCTTATCCAACCATAATAGTAAGCTTTATCAAAAAAGTAAGTTTTAACCCTATTCTTAAAAACAGTGATTGAGTTAGTCTCCTGAATCTAAACTGGCAGCTGATTCATTGTAGAGGAGGCTGATAACTGAAAGTTCTATCTCCCATTGTACTTTAGAGATTCTAGCTGTAGTGGTTTAGACAGGACTGCAGTCCCTGTCCACACTGTGCTCCTTTTGACTCATTTGTCATGTTTTCTGTGTATCCCCTCTTGTGTTTTTCCAGCCCTGCCCATCCTGTGCTGCCTGATTGCCTTTAATGGTGCTCATCTGTCTTGTGTTCTCCCAATCACTGTCTTCCCTATTTATGCTGGCCGCGGACACTAATCCCCGCGGTGTCCTTGTGTTAACTACTTGAGGATTTCGGTCACAGATCTGCACCATCTGCTTGCACCCTCTGGTGGCGAAGATTTTTTTCAAGAAAATATTCAGTTTAGATATCACAAATTCCAAAAGCTGTAACTTGAAAGTGGTAAGAGATAATGGCTGACTGTCAATGAAAAAGATGTAAGATAAGATAAGATAAGATAAGATAAGCCTTTATTAGTCCCACAACGGGGAAATTCCAGGATTGCAACAGCACAGGGATAGCAACACTCAGAGCAACAATCAGAAGGCAAGAAAAAAAACAAGCAAGCAAGAGCAGCTAATAAACATATGTACGTATTACTATAAAATATATATATATACACACACACACAGACACACAGTGCAGAGCATTGTAGCTGGATGGAATAAATATATGAATATATGAACACACAGTGCAGAGCATTGTAGCTAGATGGAATAAATATGTAAATATATAAACACCCACAGTACGGAGCATTGCAGCTAGGTGGAATAAATATGCAAGTATATAAACACACACAGTGCAGAGCAATGTAGCTAGATGGAATAATATGTAGATATATAAATATATAAACACCCACAGTACGGAGCATTGTAGCTAGATGGAATAAATATGCAAATATATAAACACACACAGTGCAGAGCATTGTTGCTAGATGGAATGAAACAGCATAACCGTCTACTTAGTTATCCTACATGGTATGATTATGTGCCCATACATATTCTCACCCTCCATAGCGACCGGTATGTTCCTAGTTGTATGCCGGAGAGGACCATTGTGTAAGTCTATTGCATCTTTTGCATTCAAAAAACTATTAGTTTGTTACGTCTTTTTGCTATCTCTGCGAGCAGCCCTGCTTAGGTTGTACAGTCTGACAGCCGTTGGTAGGAAGGACCTACGAAACCTCTCGGTTGTGCACCTGGGATGATGTAGTCTGCTGCTAAATGAGCTCCTCAGTGCATTCAGTATGTCCTGCATAGGGTGGAACTCGGACTCCAGCAGAGATGACAGTTTAGCCACCGTCCTTCTCTCTCCTATCTCCTCCATCGGATCAAGGCGCTGCCCCAGGACAGAGCTAGCTTTCTTAATCAGTTTGTTCAGTCTCTTCCTATCGGCTGCAGTAATGCCACTGCCCCAGCAGACCACTCCAAAAGTGATGGCTGATGCCACCACCGTGTCATAGAATGACTTCAGCAGCGCCCCTTGTACACCAAAAGACCTGAGTCTCCTCAGCAGGAACAGCCTGCGCTGTCCCTTCTTGTAGAGTGCATCAGTATTGTGTGACCAGTCTAGTTTATTGTTCAGATGAATACCCAGGTACTTATAGGATGTCACCATCTCGATGTCTGTTCCCTGTATATTTACTGGTACTGTGAGGGGCTGCCCATGCCTGCGGCAGTCCACCACCAGCTCCTTAGTTTTCCTCGCGTTGATCTGGAGGCAGTTCCGATGGCACCAGTCCACGAAGTCCTGGATAAGCCCTCTGTACTCAGCTTCATCTCCATTGGAGATGAGGCCAACGATCGCAGAGTCATCAGAGAACTTCTGTAGATGGCAGTGTGTTGTGTTGTGTGAGAAGTCCGCAGTATAAAGAGTGAACAGGAAGGGAGCCAGCACCGTTCCCTGGGGGGCCCCCGTGCTACTGATGATCGTGTCGGACACACAGTCCCGGGTTCTCACAAACTGAGGCCGGTTCGTGAGGTAGTCCAGGATCCATGATGACAGGTGCTGGTCCACCCCTGCGCGCAGCAGCTTGTCCTTCAGGATCATCGGTTGGATGGTGTTGAAAGCACTGGAGAAGTCAAAGAACATGATCCTCACCATATTCCCGGGCTTCTCCAGGTGGGACAGAGAACGGTGAAGGAGGAAGATCACCGCATCCTCCACCCCAATGCCATGCTGGTAGGCGAACTGGAGTGGATCCATCGCTGGTTCCACCAGGGGGCGGAGGTGAGCAAGGAGCAGTCTCTCCAGGGTCTTCATCAAGTGGGACGTCAAGGCCACCGGTCTGTAGCTGTTCAGGTCTTTGGGGTGGGAAGTTTTTGGTACAGGTACCACACAAGATGTTTTCCACAGCTGTGGTACCCTCCCCAGTTTCAGGCTCATGTTGAAGATATACGTCACAATCCCACACAGCTGGTCTGCACAGGACTTGAGGAGCTTTGCGCTGATGCCGTCCGGTCCCGGCGCCTTCCTCGCCTTGATCTTCCTCAGCTCCGTCCTCACCTGGGTCCTGGTCAGGGTCAGGATGGGGGGCTGTGTGTTGGGAGTGGGGGGGTGTTGGTAGAGTGGGGAGTGGGCAGCAGGACTTGATTTCTTTAGAGGCAGCAGTGGTTGTTGTGCAGTCAGGGGGGAGGGCGGTTGGTCAAATCTATTGAAAAACAGATTCAGGTTGTTCGCCCACTCCCTGCCCCCTGTGGCCTGGGGGGAGGTATTCTGGAGCCCCGAGATGGTTTTGAGGTTTCTCCAGACCCCGCTGATGTCGCTCTGTTGCAGCTTGTCCTCCATCTTCTTCCTGAAGCTGTCCTTGCCTTCTCTGATCTTTCTCCTCAGCTCCCTCTGTACGGACTTCAGCATCTCCCTGTTCCCCGACCTGAAGATCCTCTTCTTCTCTCTCAGAAGTGTTTTTATCTCAGGGTTGATCCAGGGTTTGTTGTTTGAGTGACGCCGTATGGTCTTGGTGGGAACGGATTTGTCCACACAGAAGCTGAGGTAGCCCGTGAAGGTGTGAATGAGGCCATCGATGTCCTCACCATGTGGATCGCAGAGCTGCTTCCAGGCGGTGGCTTCAAAACAGCCCTTTAGGGTGTCCATTGTCTCCTCAGACCATAACTCCACAGTGTGCATGGCCGGAGGTTGTCTGTGCACTAGGGGTTTGTACACCGGCCGGAGATGAACCAAGTTGTGATCCGATCTCCCGAGTGGGGGTAGTTGTGATGAGGTGTACGCCTCCTTAGTGTTTGCGTAGAATAAATCCAGTGTTTTATTGTCTCTAGTGTGGCATGTGACATACTGGGTGAACGTGGGTAGAATGGGAGACAGTGAAACATGGTTGAAATCGCCTGAGATGAGGAGAAGAGCATCTGGGTGTTCTGTCTGCAGCCTGCTGGTTACTGAATGGATGACGTCACGTGCTGTCCCAGCGTTCGCCGTCGGATTTGCATAAACAACAATGCAGATCACGTGTGAGTGTTCTCTCGGGAGATATGTAGGCCTCATGCTAACAGCTAGCAACTCAATGTCTTTGCTGCAGTGTCGTTGTTTAACAGTGATATGTCCCGGTCTGCACCAGTTGTTGTTAACATACATGATCACTCCACCGCCCCTAGTTTTGCCACTGTCTGGTGTTCGGTCAGCTCGTATCATGTGAAAACCCTCCAGCTCAATGTTAGCATCTGCTGCTAGTTCAGTTAGCCACGTCTCAGTAAACAAAAGGAGAGAGCACTCCCGGTATGTGCTATCATAACGGGAGATAGCCGCTAGCTCATCTAACTTTCCCAGTATCGACCGTACATTTCCCATGACAACAGATGGAAGGGAGGGTCTGTACCTTATATTTTTTGTCCTCCGCCTTACTCCAGCCCGGCAGCCGCGGCGTTTTCGCCTCAGTTCACTCGGTATGTCGAGTTTTTCCAATGGGACCGGGTGGCGGTTGAATGCTAGCAGCTGTTCTCTGCTGTATCGTATCCTGCTATAGACAGTGGCTCCGTCCACCGGCTCAGGAGACATTTAGGACGATCTGTGTGTCCGTGATATAAGTGGGGTGAAAAAAAAAAGACGGATCAGAAGAGAGAGGAAGGGAAAAAGACTCGGAATCGAGCCGCTGTTGCAAAAGGCAGCCGACTCGTGTGGCGCCGAGAGAAAAAAAAAAAAAAAAAAAAATAAAAAAAAAATAAAAAAAAATGTAGAATATGATCCAAAGTTTATGATAGGAGTAAATTTATGCATCTAATTTGCATAATGTGACACAGCCACATCAGATTACATAACTTTTGGTCAAAGTGGACTTTGGACATATTTACACAAAGGATGGTTTTGTTTTTGTTTTTTTTTGTTTTTGTTGTCTTATCTTCAAAATATATGAACCAGAAAATCAGTAAAATGTAAACAAACTGATAAAAAAATATCAGACCTACCGCTCGTCATGTGTCGCCATGCATCCGTGTGCTCGTCCATGTGCTCACACCGGTCCTTATTTTGTCTTTTGTCGGTCATTTTTGCTTTCTCTCCCACTTCCAGAAACAATCACATTTATCGGCTGGTTAATTCCACCTCAATTTCAGTTAGATTACCCTGCGGAACCAGCAGTATTGTCCTCTCTGTCATGTGCAGCTTTGTCAATGAAAAGTCAACGAAAAGTGTTCCGCTCCAGTCCATCTTGTGCTGTCCAGAAGGTAAATATTTCCCTTCAGAAGCTAAATAATCCCTTTTAGAATCATAGTTGGCAAAATTTGGACTAAATGCTTCCTAGCTGTGGAAATATATGTTGCGCAATTGTTTATACGCTCTTGTTCTGCACCCCAGAAGTGATATCAGATTTGACGCGGTTCTAGTTTTGCTGATCTCGGTCCTCCAGTGCAGACCAGTAAGCTATATGTGTCTGCCATCTAGTGATGTGAAATGCTTGGTATATCTAGGTTTATTTTGTTTGTTTTATCACGTGACAGGCGCAGATCTGCGACACCAGCCACAGGAGAGGCAGATCATGTAATCAAATGTAATCCTTAAGGAGTTAACCTCACATTAGGTATCACGCTGTCTGGACTTTTTTCTGTTAATCACGCCACTTTGTCTAGATGATTTTGCATTCAGTTGCTGCCCACGTGCAGTGTTTTTCAGTCTCCGCTTCACAATAAAGTATGGTTTACCAGATTTGCCTGGCGAGTGGGTCCTCTCATCCTTTGCCCGGGAGGAGTAAACATAGGCATGACACTAGGTATTGCAAGTAAGCCTGTAATTTTGGAGCACACTATTAGAATGATAAGGTACTATAAAATCTTTAATATAAAAAGAGGTCTGATCATTTAGAGATTTGTAAGTAAGAAGAAGGATGTTAAATTTAATTCTAGATTTTACAGGAAACCAATGAAGAAAGGGCAAAACTGGAGAGATATGATCTGTCACTTTCTAGTACCTGTTAAAACTCTAGATGCAGCATTTTGGATCAAATGAAGACTCTTTAGAGACATTTTAGGACAGCCTGATAATAAAGAATTGCAATAATTTAACAGAACTAACAGAAGCATGGACTAGTTTGCCAGCATCATTCTGAGACAAGATGATCCTAATCTTGGTGATGTTACACAAGTGAAAAAAAGAAGTCTTGTTTGATATTCAAATTAAAGGACAAATCCTGATTAAAATATGACTCCAAGCTTCCTCACAGACCTGCTAGGAGCTAGAATAATAGCATGTAAAATAAGTGCTTGATTTAAGATAGTATTTATAAGTTGTTTTATAAGTTCTTGTCTGCATTTAATAGCAAGAAAATACAAGTCATCCAGGTGTAGCTTACTACTTACTGTGATCTGGCTTCACTGATAAATATACAACAATATAATCAATATATATACAATATAAACAGTTATAACAGCTCGACTGTCCTTGAAGCATGCTCCAGTGTGCGACAGTTTTCAGTTTATCATGTATCCTGGAAACATAATAGAGCCGATAACAAACATAACAGGGATTTAGTTCAATGTCAGCCTGAGCTTTATCTAATACAGCTGGTGCCATCATAAATGTAAGGCCATGCTGATGTTTAACTACAAGGAGTGGTGTTTTATATGCTGCAGCCTTATTCTAATCAGTGGCCATTCAAAGCTCTTACAGTGGTATGAAAAAGTGTTTTCCCCCTTCCTGATTTCTCATTTTTTGTATGTTTGTCACCCTTAAATGTTTCAGATCATCAAACAAATTTAAATATTAGACAAAGATAACACAAGTAAACACAAAATATAGTTTTTAATGAAGGTGTTTATTATTAAGGGAAAAAAATCCAAACCTACATGGCCCTGTGTGAAAAGTGATTGCCCCCTAAACCTAATAACTGGTTGGGCCACCCTTAGCAGCAACAACTGCAATCAAGAGTTTGCGATAACTGGCAATGAGTCTTTTACAGTGCTGTGGAGAAATTTTGGCCCACTCATCTTTGCAGAATTGTTGTAATTCAGCCACATTGGAGGGTTTTCAAGCATGAACCACCTTTTTAAGGTCATGCCACAGCATCTCAATTGGATTCAGGTCAGGACTTTGACTAGGCCACTCCAAAGTCTTCATTTAGTTTTTCTTAGCCCTTCAGAGGTGGACTTGCTGGTGTGTTTTGGATCACTGTCCTGCTGCAGAACCCAAGTGCGCTTCAGCTTGAGGTCACAAACAGATGGTCAGACATTCTCCTTCAGGATTTTTGGTCAACAGCAGAATTCATGGTTCCATTTATCACAGCAAGTCTTCCAGGTCCTGAAGCAGCAAAACAGCCCCAGACCATCACACTACCACCATATTTTACTGTTGGTATGATGTTCCTTTTCTTGAAATCCTGTTTTACTTTTACGCTGGATGTAATGGGACACACACCTTCCAAAAAGTTCAACTTTTGTCTCATCAATCCTAAGAGTATTTTCCCAAAAGTCTTGGGGATCATCAAGATGTTTTCTGGTAAAACTGAGATGGGCCTTTATGTTCTTTTTGCTCAGCAGTGGTTTTTGTCTTGGAACTCTGCCATGCAGGCTATTTTTGCCCAGTCTCTTGCTTGAAAACTGGCCTTAACTGAGGCGAGTGAGGCCTGCAGTTCTTTGGATGTTGTTGTGGGGTCTTTTAAGACCTCATGGATGAGTCGTCGCTGCACTTTTGGGGTAATTTTGGTCGACCATCCACTCCTGGGAAGGTTCACCACTGTTCCATGTTTTCGTCATTTGTGGATAATGGCTCTCACTGTGGTCCGCTGGAGTCCCAAAGCTTTAGAAATAGCTTTATAACCATTTCCAGACTGATAGATCTCAATTACTTTGTTTCTCATTTGTTCCTGAATTTCTTTGGATCACAGCATGGTGTCTAGCTTTTGAGGATCTTTTGGTCTACTTCACTTTGTCAGGCAGGTCCTATTTCAGTGATTTTTTGGTTGAAAACAAGTGTGACAGTAATCAGGCCTGGGTGTGGCTAGAAAAATTGATTGATTGATTGATTGATTGATTTTGAAAATCAAAACCAAAAAATAAAATTTAAAAAAATGCCTTGTTCAAAAGGAGTGGGAAGAAGCCAGTGCTTATATTGTCCCACCCCTTCTCCATACCCAATAAATTATAATGTCATTCCAGTCATTATTCATCCCACAATTACATTCATTGTACAATATCATAATATATAATACATCTTATAGTTAAATTCTGCAATAGAAATAATACAACAATGATGGTTTATATTGATAATAATACCAACATCTAATAATAATTGTAATAATAATAAATAAATACTTCTGGTATATTTAATATAATTATAGACAATATTATCATCCTCATAATCACCATATATACCACCATATACCCCCACATGGCTTACAATACCTAGGCGCAATAAGTAACCATATAATAAATAATAACCATAATAACAGGTAGCCATATAGTAGTTACAGTAACAATAATAATAATAATAATAATAATAATAATAATACCACCTGGCCTATGTAATACTTCAAATAATTCCATCCTAACAACAATCATAATACTATAATACCACTGTAATATTCTAGTAATAATGATATCAATAATAATAGTACTCAGCATATATATTCAACAATAACCTTTCTTCATTGAAGACACATTGCAATATTACTGTCCTTTATTTTTATATTGCTCAAAAATCATTTCTTTATATGTTGATGTTTGGATATTGTCTGTGTTTCTCCCCCAACCCATTCCACAATTTTACCCCACACACAGACACACAAAAACTTTTCCTAGTAGATATTACTAGGTGCATTTATATTTTGTATTCCCCTGTAAATTGTATTTCCCTTCTCTCTCACTGAAAAGATTTTGAATATTGTGTGGCAAAAAGTTTTTACTGACTTTAAACATTAACTGTGGTGTATAATAATCAACCAGAGCCTGTAATTTCAATAACTTTGAATGTAAAAACAATAAATTAGTATGCTCAGGATACCCAACTTTGTGTATAACTCAGACTGCCCTTTTTTGTAATATTAGCAATGAATTGTGTACTTTTATAATTGTTACCCCAGACCTCTATACAATAGGTCAAGTATGGAAGTACTAATGAGCAATACAAGATATGAAGTGATTTGTAATCTAGGACTTGCTTAATTTTATTTATAATTGCAATATTGTTTGTGACTTTGTTTTGTATGTATCTGATGTGTGGTTTCCAACTACTTTTATCATCTAGTATTACACCCAAAAATCTGATCTCCTTAACATTTTCAATAATTACATTATCTATATGAATATGTACTGTATATCTTCTTTATTTTTACAATTACCAAATATCATTGCCTTAGTTTTGTCTATATTTAGTGATAATTTATTACTATCCATCCATTTTTTAAGCTTATTTAATTCATTATTACCTCCGCCAAGGAGGTAATGTTTTTACCGGGGTTTGTCTGTCTGTCTGTCTGTCTGTTACCAACATAACTCAAAAAGTTATAAACGGATTTTGACGAAATTTTCAGGAAAGGTGTGTAATGGCACGGGGAACAGATGATTAGATTTTGGTGATGATCTGAAAATGCATACCTCCACCAAGGGCTTTGTTTGTATTTGTGCAGCAGGATTACGCAAAAACTACTGGATGGATTTGGATGAAATTTTCACCAGAGGTGGTTCTTGGGCTAGAGAGGAACCCATTATATTTTGCTGATGATCTGAGAATGCATACCTCAGCCAAGGCTCTTATCTTCTCACAGTGTGTTAGAAACAATACTCCAAAACTGATGGACAGACTTTGATGCAATTTTCACCACAAGTGGCTATAGGCCTACACACAAACCCATTACATTTTGGAGGTCATCCATGAGAAACGGATGGAGCCTTGGCGGAGGTATGCACTCTATGAGTGCTTTTCTAGTTTAGAGTATGGATTAGTTGATTATAATTATTTCCAGAATAAAATATATTAGTATCATCAGCAAATAATATTATTTTTAATAATTTAGAAACTTGGACTATATCATTTATATAATATGTTAAATAATTTGGGGCCCAATACTGACCCCTGGGGAACCCCACAGGCAATTCCCATACACCCAGACAGATATTATTCCAAAGATGTAATATAAACCACAGTTAATGTATGTTTTAATGTTGGGGGGGGGGTACTTTTTCACACAGGGCCATGTGTGAAAAAGTACACATGGACACAAATCACCAAATGCAATCAGTTCTCTTAAAGAGGACTTGCTGAAGCAAGACTGGACAGAAGTCTATGTATCAGATGTAAATGAAGCCTATGACACATTTATAAACATTGTAACCACTCTTTATGAAAAAAACTGCCCATTAGTAATAAAAAAGCTTAAACACAAATTTGCTAATAAGCCATGGTTAACCAAAGGACTACAAAAGGCGTGTAAAAAGAAAAATTCATTATATAAAGCTTTCCTAAAGAAAAGAACAAAAGAAGCAGAGCAGCGGTATAAAACATACAAAAATAAGTTAACATATATAATAAGATGTAGTAAAAGAGACTATTACAGTAAAGAACTGGAGAAAAACAGAGACAATATTAAAAATACATGGACAATACTCAACAGTATCCTTGGAAATAAAAGCAGAAATACAAGCTACCCAACTAATATTCCAAAAAATAATAAAACGACTCAGAGTGTGAATATCGCTTCACCTGCAGATGAATTTAATAATTTTTTTGTTAACATTGGACCTAAACTGGCCCGAGAAATACCCACTACGGTGCCAACAGGTGATACAATATGCAATAACACTGCTGTAAAAGACTCCATCTTCATAAAGAACACAGACGAAAGAGAGGTCATTGAAATTGTTAAATCGTTCAAAAGTAAAACATCTACTGACTGTGATGGTATTTACATGCTACTAGTCAAAACTGTTATCGAATGCATAGTAAAACCACTGACGTATATCTGCAACCTGTCTCTTCAATCAGGTATATTTCCCAATGCAATGAAAATAGCTAAAGTAATTCCGATATACAAGATGGGCGACAGAGGGGAACTCTCAAACTGTAGACCAATTTCACTATTACCGCAATTTTCCAAGATACTTGAAAAAATATTCGATGAGAGAACTGACAACTTCATACTGAAGAATGATTTATTGTGTGAGCAGCAATATGGGTTCAGACACAAGAGGACAACTGCATATGCCCTAATGGAATTTACAGAAAAAATATCAACAGCCATTGAAAATAAAGAGTATTCAGTTGGAGTATTCCTAGATCTTAAAAAAGCATTTGATACAGTAGATCATAATTTATTATTAAAGAAACTACAAAATTCTGGTATTAGAGGTGTAGCACTGTCCTGGTTAAGTAGTTACTTAAAGAATAGATATCAGTATGTATGTGTTAGCAACAAAAACTCAGAGTTGCTGAAGGTCACCTGTGGAGTCCCACAGGGTTCAGTTTTGGGACCATTATTATTCAATATGTATATAAACGATATATGTAAAGTCTCAGAAAAAATGGACTTAATATTGTTTGCCGATGACACTAATCTGCTATGCAGTGGAAACAATTTGGAACAACTTCTGGATACACTCGGGAAGGAATTAGGAAAGCTTAAACTGTGGTTTGATTCAAACAAATTAACGCTCAATTTAAGTAAGACAAAATTTATAGTCTTTAACAACCATCACAACAATCCAGTACCCAAACTCAGTGTAAATGGTGTAGAGATTGAAAGGGTATCTGAAACCAAATTCCTTGGAGTAATAATTGATAACAAACTGTGTTGGAAGTCACATATTAATTATATTAAAGGTAAAGTCTCCAAATCAATTGCAATATTACACAGAGTGAAATATTTGCTGAATCAACCCACACTATACACCTTGTATCATTCATTAATACTCCCATACATGACATATTGTAATGAAGTATGGGGAAATACATATAAAACAAACATATATCCAGTCTTTATGCTTCAAAAGAGAGCTATTAGAATAATAAACAAAGCAGCTTACAGGGAACCAACAAACCCACTTTTTCTTAAACAAAAAACTCTCAAGTTGAAAGATCTGGTTGACTTTAAAACCACAATAATAATGTTCAAAGTGAAGAATTTATCACTGCCTGCAAATATCCAAAAGTTGTTCCAAACAAGGGAGAAACGATATCACTTCAGAGGAACATGTATATTTCAAAAGCCTACAGTGAGAACAACCACCAAGCAACACTGTATTTCAGTGCAAGGAGTCAGATTATGGAACGATTTTGGACCTGAATTAAAATCATGTACAACGCTTGGACAATTTAAACAAAAACTAAAGGAAGAAATACTCCAAACATATTTACAAGACGACATGTAAACTCACATAAGGATTGACATTTCCAGCCTGTGTTGTGTTGTAGCTTAGTTGTTTTTTTTTTTTTGTTTTTTTTTTTCTCTCTGTGACATTCTGTCTTAGATTTGTCTCGAATAGTAACTGCTTAACTTAACTTAGCTTAGTTTTTTTTTTTTTTTTTTTTTTCTCTCAGTCACACTTTGTCTTAGCTTTGTTCTAAATTGTAATCACTCTTGTCTTGTTTACTCTTTTTTCTTTGAATTCTTGGATGGAATATGGGTGGGCAATATAAGCTGCGGCTTCAGCCATCACCCATTTCGGATAACTCACGTGGAATTGTTTAGTAGAAGGAGTCTTTGTCTAATTTGACCTTGTTGTTATATTATACAGTTTCTTCAACCTGTACTGTATTATCCGAAATAAATTCATTCATTCATTCATGTAGGTTTGGATTATTTTTTTTTTACCTTTAATAATAAATACCTTCATTTAAAAACTGCATTTTGTGTTTACTTGTGTTATCTTTGTCTAATATTTAAATTTGTTTGATGATCTGAAACATTTAAGTGTGACAAACACAAAAAAGTGAGAAATCAGGAACGAGGCAAATACTTTTTCACACCACTGTAACTAGAGACACAAACTTATATTACACTATACCATTGTGAGTGATTTTTGTATAGAAAAAAGTCTGCATTTAACCACAAAAATATCTGAGCCTAAACTCTGTGGTATAACGGTAGAATTACAACTACAATCTGGCCTGACAACACTGGGATTAAGATATTTATTTTTCTTATACATTTGCAGCTTTTCTGTTGTAAATTTGTTACCTTTTTCTCACAAAATTGCTACTTTTTCTGTTTTTTTTTGCAAAAAATGTCTTTTTTTCTTGCCAAAATTGTGTTTTCCTCAATAAACTGCAAAGGTTTTTTTTTTGCAAAATTTGTTATATTTTTGGCATAAATATGTTTTGATTTTTTTTCTAAATCTGGCATATTTTTCTTTGCAAATTTAAAATCTTTATCAAGTAAAATTGAATATTTTTTCCATGTAAATGTATTACATTTTTCCAATAAAGTAATAAGCTTTTTTCCATACATTTTGATATTTTTGGCGTAATCTTCTGCTTTTCTCATAAAATTGTCTTATCTGATTGTTAACTTTTTCAGCCTTTTTCGTATAAATTTGCAACCATTTTCTAATAAAATTACAGCTTTTTCAGGTAAATTTAACTTTTTTTCTTGCCAATTTGTGGGGGGTTTTCCTTCATAAAACTGCAAAATTTTCCTTAAATTCCGAGAATGATTTTTTTTCATAAATTTTCTGCTATTCTCATAAATTTGTTATATTTTTTTCTTTCTAAATTTATTAGCTTTCATGGGGAAAAACTGCATTTCGTACATAAATTTGTTTATTCTTCTCATAAAGCTCCAACTTTTTCCAGTAAATTTGTGATTTCTTTTCCAGAAATGTTCTGATTTTTTTCTTTTGAATTTAGGGGTATGGTGTTCTCACAAAATTGCAAAAATTTTTGCTTAAATTTGTGAAATTTTTTTGCGTAAGATTTCAGATTTTCTCATTTTCTGCTTTATAGGATATTTTTCCGATGAATGTGCAATATTTTTTCTTGTAAATTTATTGCATCTTTTCTTGGAAATGTATGAGTTTTTTTTTTTTTTCAAAGCCTCAAGGAGCTACTAGCTATGGGTAAAAGAGCCACATGCGGCCCCAGAGCCACAGGTTGCAGACCCCTGTTGCCAAGGCAACAGTAGACGTTGCGTTGCTCCCTTACATTTTAAGCAATGCTGAAGTGCATGCATTTGTTTTCCTTGTTGGCTAGAATAGATGTTAACATGGATGGAATACAGGCCTTTAGAGGGCTGCACCGTTGACAGACATTCATGTATTAAAACATAAATAATGTTTTTCTCTTTTCATTCCACTGATATGATCGTTGGAGCAGCTCTTGCTTCCTTATTTACATAGAGCATACAATTTTGTTCAGTTCGCTACAGCTATTTCTTCCCATTTCTCTTCATCAATGCTGAAAGGCTTACACTGTAGGAGAAAATTATGAAATGAAAAATTACACCTGTCCTATCTGATTGCTGATTTTGACATTATGCACTTGTACAGTAAGTTGAAAAATCATGACTGGCTTCAGTATATAGATGTATCTAGGCTCAAATGCATTAATAGTTCATTCAGAGCCTTTAAGCAAATTTTAAATGTCACAGATTGAATTTATTTTCCCAGATGTGGGTTTCATTTGTAGTCTGTAAAAACCACAGCAGGACAATAACAAGGTCAGACTGTGATGCTTAAACCTGCATAAACCACATGTTGAAGGTTTATGTATTTTTGAGTCACCTGCTAGAAACATGGCAATAAAATCAGATCACATGTGAGAATACACTCGTGTTTTGACAGCTGACATTAGGTTAGACATTACCATTACCTTTGCTGCGCAGTGGGGCTGCCTTCACCTCAATTTTAATTGCACTTTGGTAGTCCACACATTTACATACAATTACACCATATAATTGACATACACCCACCATGTTTTTGTGCAAGGGGGGGGGGGGTCGAGGTCTTCCCCCACCCCTGCTGCCCTCCTCCTGCTGGGGGCGTGGGGGCCCGGTGGGGAGCCTGGGACCCGTCATGTTGTCAAAATCCCTGGGTGCTACTGAATGTATACGTAGATGCAACCAAGGGAGTGACAGCGGGACTGAATATGAGCATAAGTGAGAGTGAGGGGGTGATGAATGGAGGTGGTGATGGTGGGTCGGTTTTGTGCGGTGCGTTGCGTGTCGGGTGGCATTTCGGGGCGCCTGCGGTGGTCTGCTGATCAGTTGCTTGGGTGGGCGCCGGGGGTGGGGGTCTGCTTCTTTGGCCTGCTCCGGCGGTCTCCCTGGCCGTTGCTGTGCGCTGGTGCACGTTTAGGTTTACTGCATCTGTTTTGCAGCCGCCTTATGAAACAAGGGTGAATGAGGGGTGAGTTTGAACGGTTACACGAGTGAGAGAGAATGGGTTGGTTCAGGTGAGTGAGAGTGAGTTAGTGCATATGGGTGCGCAAGGGAGCAAGTGGGTGTGAAGGTGTGCGGAAGGTGCTGGATTAAGGGGGGTAGTGCCTCGCGGCAATGTGGGCTCCCCTGGGCGGGGGGACTTCTTTGGGCATGGGGGTCCCCAGGGTGTGCGGCGGTGGTGCTTGGGGGGGGGGGGGCTCGGGCCGGGGGGCGCGGGCCGGTCTCCGGCACGGGGAGTGGGGTCACTTGCCTCCTGGCGTCTGGGGCCCGGGGGTGGGCGTTGGTCCTGCTGGGGGGGTGGGCTTGCCGCGCCGGCCACCTGGCGACCTGGTCTCCCTCGATCATCCCTCCGTGGGCAGATGCCTGACTTTCCTGGGGCTTGCTGACCTTGGACGTTTGTGCCCTGTGGGGGTTGGTGGCGTTGCCTTGCCTGCTCGGGGTTCCTGGGGGGAGAGTTGCTGCGACAGGTCCCCTGCTTCGTATGTTTCCTGACAAACCACTCAC
This sequence comes from Pholidichthys leucotaenia, assembly GCA_020510985.1. Taxonomy (NCBI): domain Eukaryota; kingdom Metazoa; phylum Chordata; class Actinopteri; order Cichliformes; family Pholidichthyidae; genus Pholidichthys; species Pholidichthys leucotaenia. The sequence continues at coordinate 323,492,005 of CM035840.1, read as the reverse complement.
ATGCACACACTTACAGTGGGGTAAAAAAGTATTTAGTCAGCCACCAATTGTGCAAGTTCTCCCACTTAAAAGATGAGAGAGGTCTCCTATTTTCATCATAGGTATACCTCAACTATGAGAGACAAAACAAGAAAAAAAAAAATCCAGAAAATCACATTGAAGGATTTTTAATGAATTAATTGGTAAATTCCTCGGTAAAATAAGTATTTGGTCAATAACAAAAGTTCATCTCAATACTTTGTTATATACCCTTTGTTGGCAATGACAGAGGTCAAACGTTTTCTGTAAGTTTTCACAAGGTTTTCACACACTGTTGCTGGTATTTTGGCCCATTCCTCCATGCAGATCTCCTCTAGAGCAGTGATGTTTTGGGGCTGTCGCTGGGCAACACAGACTTTCAATCTCTCCAAAGATTTTCTATGGGGTTGAGATCTGGAGACTGGCTAGGCCACTCCAGGACTTTGAAATGCTTCTTACGAAGCCACTCCTTTGTTGCCCGGGCGGTGTGTTTGGGATCATTGTCATGCTGAAAGACCCAGCCACGTTTCATCTTCAATGCCCTTGCTGATGGAAGGAGGTTTTCACTCAAAATCTCACGATACGTGGCCCCATTCATTCTTTCCTTTACACGGATCAGTCGTCCTGGTCCCTTTGCAGAAAAACAGGCCCAAAGTATGATGTTTCCACCCCCATGCTTCACAGTAGGTATGATGTTCTTTCTCCTCCAAACACGACAAGTTGAGTTTTTACCAAAAGTTCTATTTTGGTTTCATCTGACCATATGACATTCTCCCAATCCTCTTCTGGATCATCCAAATGCTCTCTAGCAAACTTCAGACAGGCCTGGACATGTACTGGCTTAAACAGGGGGACACGTCTGGCACTGCAGGATTTGAGTCCCTGGCGGCATAGTGTGTTTTTGATGTAGCCTTTGTTACTTTGGTCCCAGCTCTCTGCAGGTCATTCACTAGGTCCCCCCATGTGGTTCTGGGATTTTTGCTTACCGTTCTCGTGATAATTTTGACCCCACGGGGTGAGATCTTGCGTGGAGCCCCAGATCGAGGGAGATTATCAGTGGTCTTGTATGTCTTCCATTTTCTAATAATTGCTCCCACAGTTGATTTCTTCACACCAAGCTGCTTACCTATTGCAGATTCAGTCTTCCCAGCCTGGTGCAGGTCTCCAATTTTGTTTCTGGTGTCCTTTGACAGCTCTTTGGTCATGGCCATAGTGGAGTTTGGAGTCGGACTGTTTGAGGTTGTGGACAGGTGTCTTTTATACTGATATCGAGTTCAAACAGGTGCCATTAATACAGGTAACGAGTGGAGGACAGAGGAGCCTCTTAAAGAAGAAGTTACAGGTCTGTGAGAGCCAGAAATCTTGCTTGTTTGTAGGTGACCAAATACTTATTTTACTGAGGAATTTACCAATTAATTCATTCAAAATCCTTCAGTGTGATTTTCTGGATTTTTTTTTTCTCATTTTGTCTCTCATAGTTGAGGTATACCTATGATGAAAATTGGAGACCTCTCTCATCTTTTAAGTGGGAGAACTTGCACAATTGGTGGCTGACTAAATACTTTTTTGCCCCACTGTATTTTGCGTGCGCTCTCATATATATACACGCAGACGTACACACACGAGTGTCTCTCCTTTAACAGGTGCAGAAACCAGACTCATGTTGGGACATCTTTGGTGGAAGAGGCAGTTTGTTACCTCCGCCAAGGAGGTAATGTTTTTGCCGGGGTTTGCCTGTCTGTCTGTCTGTCTGTCTGTCTGTTGGTTAGCAAGATAACTCAAAAAGTTTTGGACGGATTTCCATGAAACTTTCAGGCGTTGTTGGAAATGGTACAAGGAAGAACTGATTAAATTTTGGTGGTGATCCGGATCACCGTCCAGAAGAAAACCGCCATTACGGAAAATACCATTTTTGTGAATAACTACTGAACCACTAATCCTATCATTGTCAATCCAATTGCTAGTCATATGTTTTCATGGTCAAGGAATCTGAAAACGTACACACAAACACTGTATGGGGGGAACTGTGGCCGCCATTACGGAAAATGCCATTTTCCTGAATAACTACTGAACCACTAATCCTATCATTGTCAATCCAATTGCTAGTCATATGTTTTCGTGGTCAAGGAATCTGAAAATGTACACACAAACACTGTATGGGGGGAACTGTGGCCGCCATTACGGATAATGTCATTTTCCTGAATAACTACTGAACCACTAATCCTATCATTGTCAATCCAATTGCTAGTCATATGTTTTCGTGGTCAAGGAATCTGAAAACGTACACACAAACACTGTATGGGGGGAACTGTGGCCGCCATTACGGATAATGTCATTTTCCTGAATAACTACTGAACCACTAATCCTATCATTGTCAATCCAATTGCTAGTCATATGTTTTCGTGGTCAAGGAATCTGAAAATGTACACACAAACACTGTATGGGGGGAACTGTGGCCGCCATTACGGAAAATGTCCTTTTTGTGAATAACTACTGAACCACTAATCATATCATTGTCAATCAAATTGCTAGTCATATGTTTTTGTGGTCAAGGAATCTGAAAACGTACACACAAACACTGTATGGGGGGTACTGTGGCGCTTGGCGGAGGTCTGCGCTCTCCGAGTGCTTTTCTAGTTTTTTGTTTGTTTTAGTTGTTGGTTTGTTTGTCTTTTTGGCTGTTCCCCTCCCTTTTCTTTCCCCCTCCACACACTTCCTTTCCCTCTTCCCCATCCTGTCGGGTCTTCCATGGGTAAAATAATTAAAATAAAGTATTAAAAGTTATTACAGGAGGAGTTTACAACAATATTCAATACACAATTAGGTCCTGTATAAGCTCCTCTTGGCGAAGTAAATCTGTTTTGGCACAATAAGGGTGACAGACCTCTGTTCTGCTTGCCTAGCTGCCTGACAGGACAAGGGGGAAAATAAAGAAGGGAAAAAAAAAAGATTAGACATTACCAGAGTGGTGGCCTACAGGTAGAGCATTCGCCCCACAACCGGGAGGTCGGGGTTCAAGTCCCAGTCGGGTCATGCCAAAGACCATATAAAAATGGAACTTCCTGCAGTCCAGCTTGGTGGTCAGCAAAAATGTGACGGAGGAGGGAAATGCAGGAGTCAGTGGCTTAGGAGGTAGAGCGGGTTGGCTAATAACCAAAGGGTTGGCGGTTCGAATCTCGCTCTTCCCAGACATGCTGTCGTTGTGTCCCTGGGCAAGACACTTTACCCACCTTGCCTCCAGTGTCCATGACACTGGACATGAATGTGTATAAATGTTTGGTAGTGGTTGGAGAGGCTGTTGGCACGGATTGACAGCCACGTTTCCGTCAGTCTGCCCCAGGGCAGCTGTGGCTACATTGTCTTTGGAGTGAATGAATAATATATCCATTGTAAAGCATCTTTGAGTGTCTATGAAAAGCGTTATATAAATCTGATGCATTATTATTATTAGATTACCTTAGGTCTTTTGTGAAGACTAGTGCATTGCCTGTAGAAAGCAAGTATTCCTGTAGAAAACTGGTGGTAGCTCAATGATTTGCCCAAATAGACAATCACACATGGAGTCAATTACAAACGGGAAGATAGCCCTGTTTCCATTACCAGGAACCAGGAACCAATTGAGGGGGCCAGGAATTTCTTAAGGGCTGTTCCTGTATTTGGAACTCTCACCCATCATGTCTCTGTCATGTGTGGAGCTGGTGTTTCAGCTCCGCCCATGACTTGTGGCTGTAGCGTCTGATTTTTGTTAATTGGTTCCAGCTGGCAGGTTGAGCCCTGAGCTTTGGCTCTCGCCAGTCTACAACCACACCTCTCTCTCTACCAGACACTCACCAGCTATTAGCTATTTTCTCATTTGTTCCTACACACACACACACACACACACACACACACGCTTGCACACACACCCACTCATTCACAGACTCCCGCCACACACCTGCGTCCACTTGTCACCCATTAGCCTGCTTGGTATTTATTTGGTGACAGTGGGGGCATTCAGTGTCGTGGCATAAGTCTTCAATTCCCAGGCAGTCTATAGTCACCAGCCTGTGTTTTCCCTGGAGCTGCTGACACCCTTTCCCTTGGACTTCGACGGTGTTGTTTCCCCAGAGCCCGCTGAGCTCCGACACCCTCTGTAAGTCTTCTATTTTTCATGCGCTGCCCAGTTCCGCCCTGGGAGCGTTCCCTACCAACTAGCTCTGGCGTGCATTGATGGTGTGCCAGACCGCATCATCCAACTGAACATTTTCCCTGTATTTTGTGTATTTTTGAGTTGTTCCGTTCTGTAAATAACTTGTTCACTTCACCTGCATTCTGGGCTTGTATCAATTCATATGTTCGCTGCATAATTACGCAGCGGACATGACAGCACGCCACGACCAAATTGAGCCCAAGCAGTGAAGTGGCGTGTCATTTTTTCATTTTTGTGTGTTTTTTCCCAAATACCTGTTCGGAGCATGATGTCTTCGTCGAGCCGTTCCCACACTGGCAGAAGTGGATGGGCAGCGGGACATCTCAGTACAGAGGAGCAGCAGGCAGCCTGGTTAATCTGGGAACTGCTGGAGGATGCGTGCGATGCCTTCGGTCCTGGAGAAAGACTAGACTGCCTCAACAGAGCGTTAAGGATCCTGGGGGCTCATTGGGGCCTCTGGAATTACCCCAATACTCTGAACTGCTGTCTGCTGTCTGCGCTCTTGAACAGGCTTTGAACAGGCTTTTCCTGACCTGAGGAGAAGGGCGCCTGTTTTCCTGACCGGCGGCTCCCATTTCTGTGGTGAGAGGGGCGGCTCCTCTACTGTCTACAGAGGGGCCAAGCACCGCCTTTCCTGGACAGACGGGTGATGATGCCCAAATGACAGCAGCAGCCAACACCTTAATCCGGGAAAACAGGCAAGTTAATTTTCATTTGACTCCTATTAATAATGAAATGTCTTGCCTGATTCCTGGTAGGGAAGCTCAGGGTAAGCAGTCCCCTGAGTTTTCCCCACCTGCTGCTGTTAGGAACTGTTCACCAGCCCTCTTTCCGCTTTCTTCTGTTTCCTTTGTCTGCCGTCGGTACTGGAGCCAGGCAGTCAGGACCAGGAGGAGCTAGAGGTCTGGGAGGATTATCCTCCCGAAGTAATGGTGAACCAGATCCCAGCCACCACGCTGGAGGAGTCACCAGCGTGGATCATGGCAGCTGGGAAAATCAAGACTGCAGACACTATCGTGCCTGCTGCGGAAGCCTCCGCGCTTAAGCTGAACCTCCAGGAGGCCAAGCCTGGGAGTACATCGCTCGGATTGTCGGAGTCCTGGACAGCGGTGGAGCTTGAGCTAAGGCAAGTGTTCTCTTTTGTTTTCTTTCTTTCCATTATTGAACATTTTTGCCTAGCACTTGGTGAGGAGAGCCGGGCGCAGCCGACTGCTGCGTCTGAGCTCGCCCTGCTGGGCTCCGCCGCTGCCAGTGACCCTGACCCTTCTTTCTTGCTATCTGAGTCCTCTTCCAGGGTTGCCAGAGAAAGTCTAACATCGCCAGATGGGTCCAAGGATCCAGGTTTGCCACTGGAGGTCACTGTGGGTCCAGCCTCCCCTGCCAAGGAGGTCATTGTGGGTGCTCTGCTCCAGCCGAGGGTGCCCGTAATTGATTGCCTTTTGGCTTGGGTGCTCGTACAGATCGCCTGGCCCACGCTTAAAGCAGCGTTGAGATCAGCAGTGACCCAGCCAGGTCCCACTGCGGGTGCACCAGGGGTCCAGCCGGACTCCACCGTGGGTGCAACCATGGCTCAGTTGGTGTCCATCATGAATGCAACGCAGGCCCAGTCGGGGCCCACTGCAGGAGCAATGAGGTCCCGGGAAGGGGCCATCGCCGGTGCAACGTTGTCCCAGGCCGGGACCACCACTGATGCAGCCATGGCCCAGCCCGGGTCCACCGCGGGTACTACCAAGTTTCAGTCCCACGTCAGGACCACTGAGGATGCTACCAGACAGTCTGGGGACACCAGGGTCTCCCCTTCCCTTCTGGAGGCCCTGTGGGTGTTCCTCCTCCTTCTGCTGGGCACCATTGTGGTCCTGTTTTCTCCACCACCTGTGACCGCAGGGGTTCCCCTTCCTCTGTCCGGTCACCCACCTTTCAGTCTCCCGGTGGGTAGGGCGCCACCTCATTTGCCCTTCCGGTCCTGGTGGTTTAATCATGTGGGCAGGCCGCCCAAAAGACTGCGTTCCCTAGCCGGGTGGCCCGTGTGCCCTGGCAGGCCACCTGACGCTGTTCTATGGGCTGCCCGCTGGGCCTTGGACTCTGGCCGGCCCCCTGAACTGTGGGACTCTTGGGGTGGAGTGGGTTAGTTTAGTTTTGGGGTTGGGAATTTTGTGCTCTTTTGTATTGTGGTGTTCTTTGTTTTGTTCCCTCCTGACCTGTTCCCCCCACCTCCTGCCCTGATTAGTCATGTTGGCCTATTGGGTGGGTGGGGGGGGCAGGTTTTCTCCTGTGTTTTGTGTTCTTTTTTGATGGTGCGTGGGTGTCTGGAATCCATCCCTTGAGGGGGGGAGCTCTCCTGGTGTTTCAGCTCCACCCATGACTTGTGGCTGTATCTTCTGATTTTTGTTAATTGGTTCCAGCTGGCAGGTTGAGCCCTGAGCTTTGGCTCTCGCCAGTCTACAGCCACACCTCTCACTCTACCAGACACTCACCAGCTATTAGTTATTTTCTCATTTGTTCCCACACACACACACACACACTTACATGCTTGCACACACACACACACACACACACACACACTCATTCATAGACTCCCGCCACACACCTGCGTCCACTTGTCACCCATTAGCCTACTTGGTATTTATTGGGTGACAGTGGGGGGCATTCAGTGTCGTGGCATAAGTATTCAATTCCCAGTCAGTCTATGGTCACCAGCCTATGTTTTCCCTGGAGCTGTTGGCACCCTTTCCCTTGGACTTCGATGGTGTTGTTTCCCCAGAGCCCGCTGAGCTCCGACGCCCTCTGTAAGTCTTTCTTCTATTTTTCATGTGCTGCCCAGTTCCGTCCTGGGAGCGTTCCCTACCAACTAGCTCGGGCATGCATTGATGGTGTGCCAGACCGCATCATCCAACTGAACATTTTCCCTGTATTTTGTGTATTTTTGATTTTACTTGTTTAGTAATTGCGGAGAGGCAGGTTTTCTATAAATCTGTGCTACCTATCCAGATGTGCTACTAGGTCTAGGAGATTGGACCTTAAATCAACATTATGGTAATTTGAAGCTTTCAAGTCAGTTTTGTTTGTTTTGGGTTTTTTTTGCTCCTTTCTTCTCCCTCATAGTTTACTGACAAGACACATAATTTAGCCACAAGAGTGTGGCATAAATGAATATATCACTGCAGTGATTCAGCCATAAATAAGCAAAATGTAATCAAGAATAGGACCATTGTGACCCCATACACATGCAACTAAACTAACCACTGTCCAATGCAGAAGTCAGTGACCACACATACCTCTTGAGGACCCGTGAGCCACATGACTTACACCGATGGCCAGCCACTTGCCAGCAGCTCCTGGGAAGCCCTTCACATACAGTAGCTATGACCATGCCATCACCACAAAAGGACCACGACTCTCCGATCGGATTCTTAAATACAGCCTTAGCTCACCCACCCTGTTGTTCACCCCCACTGCAAAATGGTCGATAACGCCTGTACAGTGCCTGTACAGTGCCTGTACAGATGGAATTATGAAATTATTCTTTGATAGAAAGCGTTTTGTCAGCAAGGAAATATGCTTTTTCATAATTGTTATGTATGGAAAATATCTTGGCCAAGGATGAGGCAAGAGTTAGCAAACACAGCTTTATTGAAGAAGGGCAGCAGCATACAGTATGGCAAGTAGTGTGGGCACCGGGCATCAGAGGCTGTAAGATGGCACCCCTGCCTCATATATGGGCAGTGTGGTGACGTGACAGGACGTCCATGTCACCACACTGCACTTTACAATAAAGTGCCCTTTATTTATATACAACATTTCCTCCCCCTTTTGGAAAAGTCCAAAACCACACACACAATTGAAACCTCCTCAATTTGGAACCCAAATCACACACTAAAATAATGAAAAACAATGTACTTAACTGGCCTAACACACTCACTCAAAACAACCTATAATAGGGCTGACGGGTGGACTACTGTACAGCCTGCACGGCAGGGTGGATTATTCTGCCACCCAATTAAACTAAAAGAAAAGTTGTTTTTATTAAATTAAAATCACATGCCGTGCTCCTGAACTAAAAGAAAAACACACAAAATAACCCCATAATATAAACATGCATGCAAAATATCAGAACAATAAAGATATTGAACTTCCACAGCACAGTCACTTGGGGACAAAGCGGGACAGGACGGGAAAAACAGTTCAGTCAGAGGGGTTTTGAGGTGGCCCTGTGGTGGCTGTTACGAGTGTAAATGGAACTATCCCGGGTGATTTAACCAGTTGGTTAATTGATCGCTCCCGGGACAAGCTTCCAATTGTTGTTACAAGCCTAACTGGAACTATCCCAGGTGATTTAACCGATTGGTTAATTGATCGCTCCTGGGACAAGCTTCCAATTATTATTATCTCAACCTGGGATCACAAATCAGATTTCGACTTTTAACGTCAAGGTGGACTGACCTCGTCATTTTCACCCTTAGGTAAGGTAGACCACACCTCACTTTCACCCTTGGGCAAGTTAAACCACACCTCATCACCCAGGCTGGGAATTGAACTCATGCCATCAGGGTCCCAACCCCCTCCTGCTCTACCACTGAGTCAAAGAGGAATTCCTCCCTAGCACCTTAGCTAGGAGTGGAGGTATACCCTAATGGTTCATGACCTGCACCACTGACTGATTTCCAGTGGAGGGGGCCTTCACAGTGGCCTCCTCACTGGAGCCCTGAAACAGGCCCATGGTGCCCCCCCAACCACCCTGGAGATTTGAAACAGTCTCTTGGTGGCCTCTTCCCAGGAGCTCTCGGACCCCCAGGGCCAATCTTCCTGACGCCGGGGCCTGGGTCCCACACTGCGGCAGCTGAACTGCGCAGAGCCCCTCCATCCAGAGCTGCCGCCCAGACACACTGCAGCTTGTTCACATGCCACAGTGAAACATCCGTCAGCCGAACAAATGCTGTTCCCAGCTTCTCCCTACTCCTCAGTGGCACCCGTTGTTTCACTGGCTGCGGTCCGATCAGCTGCCTTGTAATGGCACTTTACCTGGTTCGATGTGCCGCCATGCACTCGCCAGCTCTGCATTCTCCTTCAGTCTGGCGCCTTCTTTACACTGTGGCAGTTCAGCAGTCACCGCTGTCGCAGTGGACTCCTCACCCATTGCTGGCTGAAACTCAACCTGAGCACTGAAGGTGTCTGGTGCTTCCACTGAGCCATCCGAAGCGCTCTACTGTGCTGCGCCGTGCTCAGCGTACGAGTTCGTCTGCTGTCGTTGTGCGTTGTTGCCCCCTGCATGCTCGGGCCCCCCCTCCGGGCAGCTCTCCCCCTGAGAATCCAGAACAGATGCTGCGGTGTCAGCGATGTCCATAAAAACCTCGCCAGTGTTGGTCTCGCCTAACTCGGGGTCTCTCTCCTCCAGCTCTGGCTCTGGCTGCGCAAGGGGCGGAGGCGATCCTGGTCTCTGTTCTACCTCCATGTCATCTTCACTGCCCATGCTATATCCACTCTCTGCATTACATTCACTGTCCACACTGTGTTCTTTGGCCACACCCATGTCCGTGAAACCTGGGAGAACTGGGTCTGGGCCGCTGACTGTTTGCCCACCGAATTGTGAAAGTAAACCCCAGCTCACTGAATAAATTCCACCCCATAACATTTCCACCCTGGCATGTCACCTCTAACCGGAACGCTGGAATCACTTTTTCGCCATACTGCGCTGCAAATGTTACGTTCCTGCTGTCACCGGAGCTCCCGTCGTCCGGTAATTCAACCGCATCAGGGCGCCAGGGGGTGAGCCTCCAAACCATGGCCTCACTCACTATGGACTGCGTGGCGGCGATGGCTATCATCATGGGCATACTCATGCCGTCTAGCTTCACAACACGTTGCAGTCCTGACCAACCTTCAGGGCTCGCAATGTTTATGCTGTCTCCGTAGGGTGTGGGGTTAGCTAGCTTAGCTTGTCATTGACGGTGGTGGGTTTGCACCACGTTTTCAGGCTTAGCAAAGTAGCTACTTAGCATCTCAGCAGCCTCTTCATAACAGTCCATTGGGCCAAGCATTTGAAAAACTCTCTGACCTTCTGAGCCTAGGAAGTGGACAAACAGTGCTCGCTTCTTCACTCCATCCAGCTTTCCCAGATCCAGAGCCGTGATGTAGGTTTCGAAGGCCTCCAACCAGTCGGGCCAGGGCACCTGTGGTTCGCCGGGAAGCTCCAAAAAAGGCTTCAGTGGTGTAAAGCACTCCTCCATTAGTTAATCCTCAGTCGCCAAATGTTATGTATGGAAAATACCTTGGCCAAGGATGAGGCAAGATGAGTTAGCGAACACAGCTTTATTGAAGAAGGGCAGCAGTATACAGCATGGCACGTAGTGTGGGCACCGGGCATCAGAGGCCGTAAGATGGCACCCCTGCCTTATACGTATATGGGAAGTGCAGTGACGTGACAGGACGTCCACGTCATCACAGTGCACTTCACAATAAAGTGCCCTGTGTTTATATATAATAGTAATGTCATTTTAAACCAGCAAACATGTACATTATAGCCACTTTAAGACATGCACTCTTTTCAGGTAATTTCTATGAAAACAGAGTATCAAAACATGCTCCTCATGGTCTGGCAGTGCTCTTGAGGTGACTGGAGATGTAAAATAGTGTGCTTATCTACAGGGATACTGTAGGTGTCTAAAGTCTGTCAAAATATGCTACCGATACATTGGTATTTCAGAATGTGTGGAGTAAGGCATGCTCCCCATGCTCTGACTGTGCTTGAAGTGACCAGAGGTGTAAAATAGCTTCCGTGGGAGCATTATTTGATGGAAAATACTGGTATATAAAAATATTCCACCTTAAAAATGTCATAATCAAAACATGCTGCCCAAGCTCTGATAAATAATAAACAAATAATCAAATGGAACAGAAATTGTTGTGGGTTATTGTGGATTATACCTTGAGGAGATATTTTAAAAATCATACCGATAAGCACTGTTTGCAATTTTTGACAAGATGGCATAAAACGAATCTTGCAGTTGATTGGCACTACGGTAGCTTTTTTCAATAGGAGATGCAAGCACAGCATCAGCAAGGCTGGCCAACCGTATGTGTTCCCTCTCTGGCTACAACCAGCGCGTGCTGCCAGCCTTGCCTCTCCACTGTGTTCATGCTACCCCAATGTATTTGTGGCTGCATATGATATACATTTGTGCCACAGTTATGTTCCGCTCCACAATTATGTTCCGCTCCACAATTATGGTGGTATTAACTTTTAAATTTTGAGCTATTATAGGCACGCCAGCACACCGGGAGGAGTGCTTGCATGCCAACTCCCATTGGCCTGGCTGTGTGGGGGCTTGCATTCCCATGAAGGACAGCAGTACGGCTGGTGTTATGCACTGTGGTGCTCCACTGAGATGCTTGTGTCCTCCCTATATGCCAAATTATCATTTAGACCCTATGCTGTCAAGGCAGCATTATATTACATTTTTTATGCATTAGATCTTCACTATTATCTTTTTCTGGTCAAATCTGCATTTGACCAGAAAAGATGCATTTCCTTGTTTCATTCATGGCGCGCTCTAGCCGTGATCTAGAGTTTTATCCATTCAACACCAAGTCAGTCATAAACCCCACCCATACTTGTAGAAGCTTTGGCATGTTGGACTGGAGGAAATTTAAAGATAATAATTGCATATTTTGTCTGAACAACTCCATACTTGATGATGCACACCCTCATAACCTTGGCAAATCATGTACCAAATCTTAGGTCAGTCTGACAGAACAGTTTGAGAGATATGTGGAGAACAGGTGCGTGGGTGCGCGCGCGCGCGCACACACACACACACACACACACACACACACACACACACACACACACACACACACACACACACACACACAGATGTTCCTTTCACTTATAGATAAGAGGGGACATGTTGGTACAGCATGAGGCCTTTACAGAGTAACAGCTGTAAAGTTTCTTTACACACAGAGAATTACTGTTGGGAAAGTTGGGATCAGATTCGTGTGAATGTTAAATTTGTTGTACATGCACTGGAGGACAGAATTACGAGCACCCCTATGAAAAGTTCAGTTTTTAAAAGTATTTCCCAAGTGCTGTTATCCAACACAAAGAATTTTTAACACCGCTTTTCCAAACATCCTAGCTTTGTTTTGCATGCTTACATTATTTTACTTTGCACACAGAAACAAAATTATTTCACAAAAATCAACAACTACCAGGGTCAAAATTTTTGACCCATCCATTGGATGAGTTTGATTTAGAGATAAATCTAATGAGGAGTTAACCTGCAAGGTTAACAAACAACTAAAAGGACTTGAATGTGAACTTTTTATCTATTGAAAAAGACACTTAATTCCTTTAACTACATGGCAGGTTTATTATCCCCCACCGGTCAAGATCAAAGGGGGAATATGTAATGCGGCGGTCCGTCCATCCATCTGTCCCACCTGTGTGAAATCCACTCCTCCTACAGTTTTGTTTTGAAAGTTGGCATCAGGGTTTGAAATACACGGATGATGCACATATTTTAATTTGGCTCTGATCAGATGATTTTTGCAGAGTTTTGGGGCAAAAGGTCAAATGTCAAGGTTGGCATTCCATATTCCTTATTACTACAGAATGAGTAAAGTTAGGGTCACCAAACTTGGTACACAGGTTCGTCCTGACACCCTGACTTCTGACTATGGGTTTGGGATCAAAATGTCAAAGGTCAAGGTTAGCATTCCCTGTCATGAACCGTCCCGTGCGCTTTCCCAATGCGCACGGCGAGGGGGGAAATAACGAGGATTTACGTGCAGGTAGCACCACACACATTTATTTATACCACACTAAGACAATAGTTACAGATAATGTTTCCTTGGAAGCTAAAAGAGTCCTTCTGGACGCTCAACAGTCTGCAGGGGAGAAACACCGGGGAAAAACACACGCAGTAATTTACTCACGGAGCTGGAGCAGTCCAGTAGTCCAAATAAGCCCCGAGGGAAACCGTCCGTGACTTCACTAGAGGGAGAATGCTCAGATGAAGCTCAATGACCCAGCAATGCATGACTGGAGGCAGGCTCCTTAAGAACACGCATTGCTGGTTCCACAAATTGGGTACACCTGGGCGAGAAGTGGGAAGATGGCATACGGGAGTGGGAACAGCTGGCAGCAATAGAGAGGGGGTGTGGTCCGACTGGCAGACAGTTAGACAGCGCTCACTCCAGCGTGAGTACAAGAGGCTGCCTCCCTGCTGCCGGCCAGAAGGCAGTGGCTATGGGCATGGCAAAGCACACAGAAATACACACTAACATACATTCAATGTGGCATGTACCCATAGAGCGGCCAGGACCGAGCCAGGGGAAACCAAGCTGGCTCAGTTCCTGAAAGGGCCCCCCTTTAAGGGGTGGATTCCCAGACACCCAAAGAGACATCCCAACCACCCCCCCCCCCACCTCAACAGGAACAAACAACACAAACCCGGGTGGGAGGTAGGGGGAACAGGAAAGATGGGAACACACACCCCACCCAGGGACCTCAATCAACCCTCCCAAGTCCACGGGCGTTGGGGCTCAGGAGGTCGCCCAGAGTCCCAGGCCCAGCAGAAGGTCCGGTGGATGGAATCCGGCGGCCTGCCGGAAAACATGGGTCACCAGACCCGGGAAGTCAATCCTTCCGGCAGCCGGCCAGTGTTGTTCAGCCACCAGGACCGAAGGGGTAAAGCAGGAGGTGGCCTGCCCACCGGAAGGCTCACTGGTGGGTGACCAGACCGTAGAGCGAGAACCTCCCCGGAGTTGGACAGGGAGAAGAAGGGGGCCACGGCGTCCTCAGGCAGGTCCACAGCACCCTCGGTGGTCCCGGCTTGGGACACAGCCGCACCCGCCACGGGCCCCGACCGGGCCAGCTCCGCAGCATCCACGATGGGCCCCGACCGGGCCGGCTCTGCTGCACCCGCGATGGACTCCGGCTGAGGCTCTGCAGCACCTGCGGTGACCTCCGGCTGAGGCTCTGCAGCACCCGTGGTGGACCCCGACCTGGAGCGTGGTGCCCATGATGGGTCTGGGCAGGAGCACAACACCCACGTTGGGCTAATCCTGGGGCATAGCCCCCACGAGGGTCCAAAGCCGGCCCACTGGACCCACGGCGGCACGGCCTGCGGAGGAGACCACATGACAACCTCAGACCTAAGGGGGGGCTGGACCCGTGACGTCATCAGGCGGTGGGACCGGCTCCACGAGGACCCCTGGAGATGGTTGCTCCTCTCCGGCGACCCTAGAAAATGGCTCAGGAGCGGGAGAAGAAACAGGGTCGTTAGGGTCACTGGCAGCGGCGGAGCCCGGCAAGGGAAGTTCAGACGCAGCTGTGCGCTGTGCCTGACTCTCCTCACCTAGAGCCAGACAAGATCTCTCCAACACTGCCATCAGAAAAGCCAGAGAGAATGCTTGCCTGAGCTCGAGCTCCACCGCTGTCCAAGACTCCGTCGATCCTGGGGATGAACACTCGGGGCCGGCCTACAAGAGGTCCAGCTCAGTCTCCCAGTCCGCTGCGGACACCTCCGCAGCTGGCAAGGTGGTGTTAGCAGTCGTGTTGTCCTCCTGCAGTGGTTCCAACGCTGGGAATTCATCCGGCGTGGCTGCAGGGAGACCTCTCCTTGCTGGCTCCGGGAAGGAATCGTCCGAACCCACTGGCTCCTCCACCGTCTGGTGGCTCAGTTGTTGGACCAACAGGCACTCAGGAATCAAAGGAGGAGGCACAGAGAGGGAAGGAGAAGGGTTATTAGTTGCAGCTGATAGAGGGAGCCCAACGGACTGCTGTAGCTGGGCCCCTCCCCCGGGAGACAGACGAGGCTTATTATTATCAAAATGGATTGAATGAAAAGACACTTGCCTGTCATCCCGGTCTTTGCTGTTCACTGCTGCAGCTGACAGGCGGCCATCCCTCCCTGTGTCCACGGTGATACGGTCCTCTTCAACGGGTGGAGGAGGGGCCATCTCCATGGCAACAGAGGTGGGCGTTGCCGGGGAGAGCACAGCGGACTTCACAGCAGCTGAAAAGGCAGCAGCCGCTGCTGACAAGGAGGGATTCACCCGGCGTTTCGCCGTTGGACGACGTCGTCTGCTGGGGGCTGGAGCTGGTCGGGTCGAAGCAGGAGCTGGTGCCGAACTCTGGCATAGAACAGGATCAACGGAACTCCGGGACCGCCTGCCCTTCAGTGCGAGCCTGGTCCTCTTGGGGGACTTCCTTACCCTCCCCCGAACTCTCGCCGCAGCACTGCCAAATGAATCAACCTCTCAGCTCCCTCCAGATGATCCGCGAGCTGAGGGCACCGCCGAGCTACTGCATCTTCTAAGGTATATCCTCCAGGGTGGAATACATGCTTGCCGAGGCGATGAGCCCGTCTATCTCCATGAGCGCTCGGCAGCACTCCCATCCCAGACTCAGAGAATAATTGCGTGTCCCCGTTAAGCCCAACATAGCTCCCAGACTGGTGAGTAAATGATTATTAAATGACAAAGGTATGTGTGGGTGTAACACGCTAAATCCTTTTAAATGGCTGGGTCATTCTGTCATGAACCGTGCGCCCATGAACCCCCCTCCCGTGCGCTTTCCCAGTGCGCACAGTGAGGGGGGGAAATAACGAGGATTTACATGCAGGTAGCACCACACACATTTATTTATACCACACTAAGACAATAGTTACAGATAATGTTTCCTCGGAAGCTAAAGGAGTCCTTCTGGACGCTCAACAGTCTGCAGGGGAGAAACACATGCAGTAATTTACTCACGGAGCTGGAGCAGTCCAGTAATCCGAATAAGCCCTGAGGGAAACCGTCCTTGACTTCACTAGAGGGAGAATGCTCAGATGAAGTTCAGTGACCCAGCAATGCATGACTGGAGGCAGGCTCCTTAAGAACACACATTGCTGGTTCCACAAATTGGGTACACCTGGGCGAGAAGCGAGAAGATGGCATACGGGAGTGGGAACAGCTGGCAGCAATAGAGAGGGGGCGTGGTCCGACCAGCAGACAGTTAGACAGCGCTCACTCCAGCGTGAGCGCAAGAGGCTGCCTCCCCGCTGCCGACCAGAAGGCAGTAGCTATGGGCATGGCAAAGCACACAGAAATACACACTAACATACATACAATGTGGCATGTACCCATAGAGCGGCCAGGACCGAGCCGGAGGAAACCAAGCCGGCTCGGTTCCTGACATTCCCTATTCCCCATTACTATCCGAGTAAAGTTAGGGTCACCAAACTTGGTACACAGGTTCATCCTGAGATCCCGTACTGTGACTATGGGCTTGGGATTGCAAGGTCAAGGTCAAAATGCCATATAAACA
The DNA here is from genome assembly GCA_020510985.1 of Pholidichthys leucotaenia. Classification (NCBI taxonomy): domain Eukaryota; kingdom Metazoa; phylum Chordata; class Actinopteri; order Cichliformes; family Pholidichthyidae; genus Pholidichthys; species Pholidichthys leucotaenia. Next base: position 323,475,485 of record CM035840.1, on the reverse strand, counting down.
ACATCTCAACAACAAAGAAAGCTAGGGTCACCAAACTTGTGACACAGGTTCACCTTGGGATCCTCCTCTACAACTATGGGTTGTATATTCATGGATGATAGGCTTATCCTAATTAGGTTCTGCCCCAGTAATTATATGTAAAAGTTGAAAACTGCTCTCCTTCAGTGACATATTGGGATTTTCAAAGAAAACAAAGACGGGGGATATTGCATTCGCCTCAGAGTGCTCTTGTATTCACATCAGATGAGCTCCTGCATTATATTGTTCAGCTTGAACTCTGGCGTGTCTGTCTGTGTGTGTGTGTGTGTACGCGTGCATGCACACACACGCATGAGCTTGCTCACTATGGTTCTTCATTGTTTTTAATAATGAATTAAATTGTTTTTATCAGTTGGTCCAGATAACATACCTGTGGAGGTATGGAGATGTTTAGGAGAGATGGCAGTGGACTTTTTAACCAGATTGTTTAACACAATCTTGGAGCGTAAGAGGATGCCTGAGGAGTGAAGAAGAAGTGTTTTGGTACCAGTTTTCAAGAACAAAGGTGATGTTCAGTGCTGTAGTAACTGCAGAGGCATAATGTTAAGCACCCACACTATGAGGATATGGGCAAGAGTTGTTGAAGCCAGGTTAAGAGAAGAGGTGACAATCAGTGAGCAGCAGTACGGTTTCATGCCAAGAAAGAGTACTACAGATGCAATGTTTGCTCTAAGAGTGCTGATGGAGAAGTATAGAGAAGGTCAGAAGGAGTTGCATTGTGTCTTTGTGGATCTAGAGGAAGCATATGATAGGGTGCCAAGAGAAGAAGTGTGGTACTGTATGAGGAAGTAAGGAGTGACAGAGAAGTATGTGAGGGTGGTGCAGGACATGTATGAGGACAACGAGACAGTGGTGAGGTGTGCTGTAGGAATGACAAATGGATTCAAGGTGGGTGTGGGATTACATCAGGGATCGGCTCTGAGCCCTTTCTTGTTTGCCATGGTGATGGACAGGTTGACAGACGAGATCAGGCAGGATTCTCTGTAAACCGTGATGTTTGCAGACAACACTGTGATCTGTAGTGAGAGTAGGGAGCAGGTGGAAGAGAACCTGGATAGGTGGAGGTATGCTAACTAACTAACCTGCACTTATATTGCTCTGGAGAGAAGAGGAATGAAAGTCAGTAGAAGCAAGATGGAATACATCAGTGTAAATGAGAGGGAGGCAGGTGCAACAGTGAAGATGGAAGGAGTAGCTGTAATGAAAGTAGATGAGTTTAAATACCTGGGGTCAGCCATCCAATGCAATGGAAAATGCACAAGAGAGGTGAAGAAGAGAGTGCAGGCAGGGTGGAGTGGGTGGAGACGAGGATCAGGGGTGATTTGTGACAGAAGGGTCGCAACAAGAGTGAAAGGGAAGATTTGCAAGATAGTAGTGAGACTTGCTATGATGTATGGTTTGGAGACAGTGGCGCTGATAAAAAGACAGAAAGGTGGAGCTGGAAGTGGCAGAGTTGAAGATACTAAGATTTTCATTGGGAGTGAGTAGGAGGGACAGGATTAGAAATGATTATATCAGTGGGACAGCTCAGGTTGAGTGTTTTGGAGAGAAAGTAAGAGAGGCAAGGCTGAGATGGTTTGGACTTGTGCAGAGGAGGAATAGTAGATATATTGGACAAAGGATGTTGAAGATGGAGCTGCCAGGCAGGAGGAAAAGAAGAAGACCACAGAGATCCATGAATGTAGTGAAGGAGGACATGGAGAGGGTTGGTGATACAGAGGAAGATGCAAGGGATAGGGCAGCACAGTAGTGCTGTGGTTAGCACTGTTGCCTTACAGCTAGAAGGTTCCAGGTTTGAATTCCCAGGCTGGCAGGGGTACGAACCTTTCTGTGTGGCGTTTGCATGTTCTCCCTGTGCTGCGTGGGTTTACTCCAGGGGCTCCGGTTTCCTCCCACAATCCAAAGACGTGCATGTTAGGTTAATTGGTTGTTCTAAATTGTCCCTACATACAGTGGGGTAAAAAAGTATTTTGTCAGCCACCAATTGTGCAAGTTCTCCCACTTAAAAGATGAGAGAGGTCTCCAATTTTCATCATTGGTATACCTCAACTATGAGAGACAAAATAAGAAAAAAAAAATCCAGAAAATCGCAATGAAGGATTTTTAATGAATTAATTGGTAAATTCCTCGGTAAAATAAGTATTTGGTCAATAACAAAAGTTCATCTCAGTACTTTATGTACCCTTTGTTGGCAATGACAGAGGTCAAACGTTTTCTGTAAGTTTTCACAAGGTTTTCACACACTGTTGCTGGTATTTTGGCCCATTCCTCCATGCAGATCTCCTCTAGAGCAGTGATGTTTTGGGGCTGTCGCTGGGCAACACAGACTTTCAACTCCCTCCAAAGATTTTCTATGGGGTTGAGATCTGGAGACTGGCTAGGCCACTCCAGGACCTTGAAATGCTTCTTACGAAGCCACTCCTTCGTTGCCCGGGTGGTGTGTTTGGGATCATTGTCATGCTAAAAGACCCGGTGTAGCGGGTTGAATTCAACCCCCCCACAACACACAGAGACAGTCAGCTCGCACTCCTGGGTTTTTTCCGCTGCATGCTGCGTTTACAGCTGTGAGGTTAAAGTGTCATCCATGCATTGTGTTCATGCATCCTGTCTGTACCTCTGATATGCAAATGCCCAGATCGACTGCTGTGAATGTCTTTGATGTATTGTCTGAGTTGAGTATATATGCTGCACTGTTCTGTAAATCTGCCTCTCATTCTGATTCTGCAACTGCTACTGCTGGACACACACACCGTGTGTCTCCTCTCCTCTGAGAGCCTGAGGACATCACCTCAGCCCGCAGCACGAGGGCTGGGGAGGTGTTCCGATGAAGGCGGTATGATTCAATAAACCAACTAAAAACTCCATCGCTGCCTTTATTTTATCATACCGCTTTACTGGTGACCCCAAGAACGCACACGTTTTGTGCAAACGCAACCTTCTGGTCTGGACAGCCACGCTGAAGAAAACGAGCTGCCGGCGAACGCAGCACCCGGCAGTGATGCTCCGCCGACGAGCAAACGCAGCAGCCTGACTGATCTGCCCTCCTTGCGGCTTCAGGGAGGCCTCAACGCAGAGCTCACGGCAGGCGAGCTACTCTCCGGACATCGCCCAAGACCGGGTAAACGGCAGTAAACGTCATGGCGCGACCCTCGCCGAGATCGGGGCGTCCACGCGGGACAGCCTGAGGGTCAAAGATCGTCTATCTCCCCTCATCGCTCCAACGCACCATGACTAATCCGCAGCCACGGCTCATCTAGATGTTTTTCGGCGCCGACTGCACCGATCTCCACCAAGTTTCCGACCCTGGTTCCTCTCCAGCGGGCCCACCCACGCAAGGAGCCCCGGCACACGCACCGGGGGTGACGAGGACGGCGCAACACGCACGGAACAAGACCGCCATCGTCCTGCGCAGCTGCACGCAGAACCTTCAAGGCTGTGCGCTCACCTGAAGCAAGCACGCACGCAGCGCGCCCATAGGATTCACTGATGGTTTCAACCACGGCGCACAACGGATTCAGCCGTCTGCTTTTCCCGAGGACTTTAGGGCTGCGCATGCAACTAAAGTCAACACGCCAAGTTCCTCTGCTTTTGTTTATGCAACCCCACCGCTCCTGTTTTTCTTCATGGCCACGAGAGGAGTCAGAGACTAATTTTTCTTCTGGTGATCTCCACAAGTTCAACGGGACAGCGCCTCGACATCGCGGAGCAGCAAACAATTTTTGGTGCAGCCCGAACGATTTCACCGCGCCTGGTCAGCACGTACCTTCCCCCTCCACCTCCACCTGCACAGAGCTTTTCCCTGCCCGCTGCCCAAGCTGCAACATCGAGGTCTCGGCCCCCTGCCGTGCCCTCTGGGGGGAGCGGTGTAGCGGGTTGAATTCAACCCCCCCACAACACACAGGGACAGTCAGCTCGCACTCCTGGGTTTTTTCCGCTGCATGCTGCGTTTACAGCTGTGAGGTTAAAGTGTCATCCATGCATTGTGTTCATGCATCCTGTCTGTACCTCTGATATGCAAATGCCCAGATCGACTGCTGTGAACGTCTTTGATGTATTGTCTGAGTTGAGTATATATGCTGCACTGTTCTGTAAATCTGCCTCTCATTCTGATTCTGCAACTGCTACTGCTGGACACACACACCGTGTGTCTCCTCTCCTCTGAGAGCCTGAGGACATCACCTCAGCCCGCAGCACGAGGGCTGGGGAGGTGTTCCGATAAAGGCGGTATGATTCAATAAACCAACTAAAAACTCCATCGCTGCCTTTATTTTATCATACCGCTTTACCAGCCATGTTTCATCTTCAATGCCCTTCCTGATGGAAGGAGGTTTTCACTCAAAATCTCACGATACATGGCCCCATTCATTCTTTCCTTTACATGGATCAGTCGTCCTGGTCCCTTTGCAAAAAAACAGCCCCAAAGTATGTTTCCACCCCCATGCTTCACAGTAGGTATGATGTTCTTTCTCCTCCAAACACGACAAGTTGAGTTTTTACCAAAAAGTTCTATTTTGGTTTCATCTGACCATATGACATTCTCCCAATCCTCTTCTGGATCATCCAAATGCTCTCTAGCAAACTTCAGACGGGCCTGGCCATGTACTGGCTTAAGCAGGGGGACACATCTGGCACTGCAGGATTTGAGTCCCTGGCGGCGTAGTGTGTTTCTGATGTAGCCTTTGCTACTTTGGTCCCAGCTCTCTGCAGGTCATTCACTAGGTCCCCCCATGTGGTTCTGGGATTTTTGCTCACCGTTCTCGTGATAATTTTGACCCCACGGGGTGAGATCTTGCATGGAGCCCCAGATCAAGGGAGAGTATCAGTGGTATTGTATGTCTTCCATTTTATAATAATTGCTCCCACAGTTGATTTCTTCACACCAAGCTGCTTACCTATTGCAGATTCAGTCTTCCCAGCCTGGTGCAGGTCTACAATTTTGTTTCTGGTGTCCTTTGACAGCTCTTTGGTCTTGGCCATAGTGGAGTTTGGAGTCTGACTGTTTGAGGTTGTGGACAGGTGTCTTTTATACTGATAAAGAGTTCAAACAGGTGCCATTAATACAGGTAACGAGTGGAGGACAGAGGAGCCTCTTAAAGAAGAAGTTACGGGTCTGTGAGAGCCAGAAATCTTGCTTGTTTGTAGGTGACCAAATACTTATTTTACTGAGGAATTTACCAATTAATTCATTAAAAATCCTTCAATGTGATTTTCTGGATTTTTTTTCTCTCATTTTGTCTCTCATAGTTGAGGTATACCTATGATGAAAATTGGAGACCTCTCTCATCTTTTAAGTGGGAGAACTTGCACAATTGGTGGCTGACTAAATACTTTTTTGCCCCACTGTATCTGTCTCCTATAGGCCCTTAGAGTAGAGGGTTAGTGCTAGTGAAGCACTATGAGTGGTCTTTGAGACTAGAAAAGTGCTATATAAGTGCAGGTCCTTATCCCCTTATAGGGTGAGATGGAGACAGATGATCCACTGTGGTGACCCCTAAAGGGAGCAGCCAAAAGAAGACTTAATTGTTTTTAAGATCCCTGCAAGTTTTTCCTCATGTGAGTCTCAGATGATTAAGGTGGGCTCTTAGGATTTATTTTATTGTGTGTTAATTTATCGTTCTCCTGGTCCTAAAGGTGATTTTATCACTGATTTTGTTATTCTCTTGTTATGTCGGTGGTAGGAGCCAAGGACGAGACTGAGTGCTGAACTGGACACAGGTTTATTTGTGACTCCTTCTCACATTACATGCACACCCGCCAGGCAGAGAGGAGGCCAAGTGACCGCCCCTCCCTCTCACTGCCCTCTTATACCCTGGGTGGCGGTGGAACCGGAAAGGTGGAGCCACCACCCGTGTCACACAATAAAGATCCCCAAAACCCAACACAACCCCCCCCCCCCCAAAAAAAGGTCCAAAATAAACACATACAATCGAGATCCTCCCCAATTTGGAACCCGAATCACGCACTAAGAAAACTAAACAGAAACGCCTAAAAGGGGCCTATCACAGCCACCCAAAACAACTAAAACTATGGGAGGACAGGTGGACTACCGTCCCACCCCCCACACGGCAAGACGGATTATTCTGCCGTCTATACTAAATAAACAGTCCAACTAAAAAAAATAACTGCCGTGTTCCTAAATAAATAGAAAAACACAAAATAATCCCATGAACCAGAACTAAAGAACATAATGGTTGTCCCTCTTTCTTACACATCCATTACACGTACTGCCCAACCGTCAGTTTGCCCCAGGAGAAGAGCCACCCCTCGGATAACCGTCGGTTGATTCGACTCTGGTGCGCCTCCTCTTCCTCACCACTGGGGATGACCCACGTTCAGGCCCAAGCACCTTCCTCTTCTCCCGGGTGCGCCACAGCTCATTAGGTTGCCTCCATGAGCCATCTGATAGCTGGAGGTAGGCATCCTCCCGAATGGCCACCACCTGCAGCCGGCCCTGGTGATCTTCTCTCCGACGCTTGACCCAAACTCCTCTCGACCGGGCCTCCTCCTGGGGTCGGACCACGTCCGCGACCCCCAGAGGACCCCTACTTGGCTTCCAGTGTTCCTGTTTGGCACATCGTCTCACTGTGCCAGCTGGTCCTGCCCCGCTCGCTTTCATTTTCGCTGCCGGCATCGCCATTGTGACCCCCTGCTCTCCGGTCCCTTCCAGCCGAAATCCGGGAGCAGATGGCACCAGCCGCTCGGCACCACCGCCGTCATGGGCGTCCTACCGTGCCGCCCAGTTCCCTCAGCTAGGGCTACTTGGGCACGGGCACAGGAACCCTCCCGCAATGGCCCTGGGTGGGGTTGGTTCTGCTCCTCCTCCAGAGTGCCAGGCAAGTTCTCGTCCCACACCACCTTCGTCCACCGTTTGCAGGACCGGCCAGTCCCACAAACCACAACCTGACCACTCTTCTCCAATGCTGCTCGTGATGGCGAAGCCCAGGCCATAAAACAAATCACATCCCATTATGTTCTCTCCACTGGCAGTCACGATGAACTTCAGGTTGCACACCTCCGCAGACTTGTGCCTAGCTGTCAGTTCTGCCGATCCCACTGTGGCCAATCTTCTCCCACCATAATCACACAGCGGCACTGAATCACCTCTAATATGATAATGTGAGGAAAAAACTCCTCACAGTTGCCCAATTCAACACGGATCTCATCGCTCCTGTGTCAGTCAGCAATGGCACTGTTACCCCATCCAGCTACACCATACAGTAGGAACAGCTGTTGGTACTTGAGGTTACAGTGTGAATAACCACGGGGGTGGAAGGATCTTCCTTACGTCTTGGATCCCCTTGCTCGAACTTGTGGCATGCTCTGGCGAAATGATGCAAGAGTCCACACTTGCCGCAGTGCTTCCCTCTTGCTGGACACTCCCTAGCCTTGTAACAGTGCTTTGTGGACCCACAACCCAAACACCTGAGCAATCCCGGGACAGACCTCATCTTGACAGCATTAGCGTAGCTTCCCTCACCTTCAACACTGTCGTTACTGTCCGGGTCCACTGCCTGCACTGTCGACTGTGGTTCAAACTGGCGATGTGAAGCTCTCTCGCCAAACTCCCGCAATAGCTTGTCTGCCGCCTCCCAACTGCTGAGCTAACTCGATGGCTTTGGATAACGTCAGTTCGCCCAAGAATGTAAGGAGCTTCGACCTCATAGCTGGGCAAATGGTATGTTCCACCAGCTGGCCGCTGACCATCTCTTCCTCCAACGCTCCAAACTGACAGTGTTTGGCCAGCTGGTGCAGGTCTGCTACAAACTGTTGCACCGACTCGCCAGTCCGCTGGTGGCGCTGTCAAAACTGGATCTTACGGACGATGACATTTTCTGGGGCATGAAAATGTCATGCCATTAGCTCCACCACTTCCTCAAAGCTATCGCACTCACCCAAAGTGCTTAAAATACGCTGTCCCTCCATTCCTAAATTATGAACCAGTAGTGTTCATGCCCTCAACTTCTCTGGTCTTCCAAGGTCCAATGCCACTAAATATGTTTGAAAAGCTGTGGTAGGAGCTAAGGACGAAACAGTGCTGAACTGGACACAGGTTTATTTGTGACTCCTTCTCACATTACATGTGCGCCCGCCAGGCAGAGAGGAGGCCAAGAGATCGCCCCTCCTTCTCACTGCCCTCTTATACCCTGGGTGGCAGCAGAACCAGAAAGGTGGAGCCACCACCCGTGTCACACAATGAAGGTCCCCAAAACCCAACACAACACCTCTATTGTTAAACTGGAGAATGTTTTAATTATTGGGGATTTTAACATTCATATGGATGATACATCGTGTGATATGGCTGTGGATTTTTTATCTGTTACAGAAGCCTTTGGCCTTACACAGCATATTTTTGGGCCTATACACAGTAAGGTCCATTCTTTGGACTTGGTATTTTCACTAGGCTTAGATGTTTCTAATGCGCACATTGAGGATATACTTGAGTGATCACCACTGTATATTGTTCAGCCTAAATTTCTCCTCAGAACCTTCACCCTTGAAAATTAGGACAGAAAGACGAATAGTCAGTCAAGATGCTATTGATAGGTTTTCTGCCTTATTTGACCCATGTGCAGTAGTGAGGAATGATGATGCTGATGCTTTTGCTCAGTCATTTAATTACCACTGTTTAAATATCCTCGATAAAGTTGCACCTATTAAAAATATCCCTCTCAAAAAAAGTCTCTCCCTTGAATGAACAATCATATTATTTGGAAATCAACAAAACTGGAGGTACATAGGCTTCATTTAAAGGAACTGAGAACTTCCCTAAATCATGTCTTGAGGAATGCTAGAACTGAATATTTTTCACAGCTCATATTGTCAAACAGGAAAAATCCTAAAGTCCTGTTTGACACCATCAGTTCTATTGTTTGTCCGGCTGCCCCCCAAATTCCAATGTTTTCTAAGGCTGATAGTAATAGTAATGCCTTTCTTAATTTCTTTGTTGATAAGATCAGAGATGTCAGGGCAAACATTTCTCCTTCAAACTTGCGTGACTCTGTCTGTGACATTTCTCCTCCTCATACAATATGTGGACAACATTCACACCTGTGACATTGTCTGAAGTGACTGCTCTGCTTGACAATATGAAAGTTTCGTCCTGTCCTAATGATGTTCTTCCCACAGCACTGCTTAAAAAAGTGTTTGTTATTGGACCATGTGTTACAGATATCTTTAACACATCACTTCTGATGGGTGTGGTTCCCGGTTTGTTTAAAACAGCTGTTGTTGAACCAATTCTTAAAAAGCCTAGCTTTGATCCAATGGTCTTAAAGAATTATAGGCCAATATCAAAGCTTCCATTTCTGTCAAAAATATTGGAGAAAATTGTAACAGAACAGCTCACTACTTTTTTAGAGAAACATCGCATTTTTGACAAATATCAATTGGGTTTTCGTAAATTACATTCAACAGAAACTGCCTTACTTAGGGTCTCAAGTGATATTATGATGGCAACCGACTCTGGATAATACACAGTTGTGCTTTTATTGGATCTCTTAGCTGTTTTTGACACTGTCGATCATAAGATTCTGATTAATAGACTTCGAGATGTGGTTGGGTTTTCAGGAGTGGTTTTAGATTGGTTTTCCTCACATCTCTCTGATCGAAGTTTTAGTGTTTTTATTAATCGTTTTTTGTCTGAATCAATACACCTTACCTGCGGGGTACCTCAGGGTCCTGTCTTGGGTCCAGTACTTTTTCTTTTATATGTGCTTCCTTTTAAACAGAAAATTAGCAAGTACAGTGATGTGTCATACCATCTTTATGCTGATGATATCCAGCTGTACTGTTCTTTTAAGCTCACTGAGTTCCATAAATTAACATCCTTAGCTAACTGCATGTCCAACATCAACCAGTGGTTAAGTGATAGCTACTTACAATTGAACTCTGAGAAAACAGAAACTCTAATTGTTGTCCCTGACAGTGTCATTCCTTTAATAAAACAACACATAGGTCCTTTAGCATCTTCTGTCCACCCCGTGTTCTTAATCTAGGGATTATTTTTGATTCAGCAATGTCTTTGGAGCGTCATTCTAAACAGTTAATAAAGAACTGTTTTTTCCATCTCCGTAATATTTCTAAATTGAAATCCCTTGTGTCCAAGGTTGAATTGGAGATGATTATCCACGCTTTTGTATCCTCACGTCTGGATTTTTGTAATAGTGTTTTTACCTGTTTAAATAAGAAGGAACTTGACCACATTCATATTGTTCAGAATTCTGCTGCAGGGCTTTTAACTGGAAACATGCAAACGGGCTCATACTATGCCTATTTTAGCCTCTCTGCATTGGTTACCAGTGAATGTTAGAATACATTTTAAAATTTTGACTTAAACTTTCAGAGCCTTGCATGAGCAAGCTCCTCCTTATATCTCAGACCTGCTACAGCCCTATACCCCTACTCATATTCTGTGGTCAGCAAGCCAAGTGTTACTTATGGTCCCAAAAAACCATTTCAAGGTACAAGGCGATCACTCCTTTAAAGTAGTTGCACCTAGGCTGTGGAATGCTCTTTTACCTTTTCTCTTTGTTGCCTAGATAGTGTGGATGTATTTAAAAAGCAGCTAAAGACTTTTCTTTTTAAACAGGCTTTTAGTTAGATAAGGGTTGTATTTATTTATTTATTGTAGTTTACTGTATTTTTTAATTTACCCTGTCTGTATTTTATGTATTTTATTTTTACTGTCTTGTGAAGCACTTTGTGATTTTATATCTGTGAAAGGTGCTATATAAATAAAATTTACTTACTTACTTACTTGCTGCCGCCTTCCTTTGGCGAGGGGGCATGGGGGTTCCCAGGGGGTGTGTCAGTGACGCTGGGGTGGGGCAGGCCCGCTGTGGGGGTGTCTGGGGGGCTTGTGCCAGGGGCGTGGGCCGGTCTCCAGCCCGGGGGTGGGCTGTCTTGCTTGTTTGGGCTTTCCGGGGGGAAGGGGAAGGGGTAGGGGTGTTGCTACGACCTGCCGCCCTCTTTGTATGTTTCCTGGCAAACCACTCACACGCACACACTTTGCATGTGCTCTCATACACACACACACACACACACACACATACAGGTACATCTCAAAAAATTAGAATATCATGAAAAAGTGCAATATTTTTTGTCACTCATTTCAGAAAGTGAAACCCACATATTATATAGATTCATTACACAGTGAGTGATATATTTCAAGTGTTCATTTATTTTAATTTTGATGATTATGGCTTACAGCCCATGAAAACCCCAAATTCAGTTTCTCAAAAAATTAGAATGTTATATAAAATTAATTTAAAAAAATAGTTTTTTAATAGAAATGTTGACCGACTGAAAAGTATGTCCATGTGCACACTCAATACTTGATTGGGGCTCCTTTTGGATTAATTACTGTATCAATGTGGCGTGGCATGGAGGTGATCAGCCTGTGGCACTGCTGAGGTGTTATGAAGGTCCAGGTTGCTTTGATAGTGATCTTCAGCTTGTCTGCATTGTTGGGTCTGGTGTCTCTCATCTTCCTCTTGACAATACTCCATAGACTCTCTATGGGGTTTAGGTCAGGAGAGTTTGCTGGCCAATCAAACACAGTGATGCCATGGTCATTAAGCCAGGTTTTGATACTTTTGGCAGTGTGTGTGTGTGGGGGGGGAGAGTCCTGCTGGAAAATGAAATCAGCTTCTCCATAAAGCTTGTCAGCAGAGAGAAGCATGAAGTGCTCTAAAATTTTCTGGTAGATGACTGCGCTGACTTTGGTCTTGATAAAACACAGTGGACAAACACCAGCAGATGACCTCTGTTCAGATAAAAGTAAATTTTGCATTTCATTTGGAAATCAAAGTCCCAGAGTCTGGAGAAAGAGCGGAGAGGCACAGAATCTAAGTTGCTTGAGGTTTAGTGTGAAGTTTCCACAGTCAGTGATGATTTGAGGAACCGTGTCATCTGCTGGTGGTGGTCCACTGTGTTTTATCAAGACCAAAGTCAGCGCAGTCGTCTACCAGGAAATTTTAGAGCACTTCAAGCTTCCTTCTGCTGACAAGCATTATGGAGAAGCTGATTTCATTTTCCATCAGGACTTGGCACCCACCCCCCACCCACCCCCTCACACACACACACACACTGCGAAATATATCAAAACCTGGTTTAATGACCATGGCATCACTGTGTTTGATTGGCCAGCAAACTCTCCTGACCTAAACCCCATAGAGAATCTATGGAGTATTGTCAAGAGGAAGATGAGAGACACCAGATCCAACATTGCAGACGAGCTGAAGGTCACTATCACAGCAACCTGGACCTTCATAACACCTCAGCAGTGCCACAGGCTGATCACCTCCATGCCACGCCACATTGATACAGTAATTAATCCAAAAGGAGCCCCGACCAAGTATTGACTGTGTACATGGACATAGTTTTCAGTCGGTCTACATTTGTATTAAAAAACAATTTTTTAATTAATTTTATGTAATATTCTATTTTTTTGAGAAACTGAAATTGGGGTTTTCATGGGCTGTAAGCCATAATCATCAAAATTAAAATAAATAAACACTTGAAATATATCACTCTCCGTGTAATGAATCTATATAATATATGGGTTTCACTTTCTGAAATAAGTGACAAAAATATTGCACTTTTTCATGATATTCTAATTTTTTGAGATGTACCTGTATGTTTCTCCTTTAACAGGTGCAGATACCACACTTGTGATGAGACCTTTTCAGTAGAAGAAACAGTTTGTCTTCTGTTTGTTTCAGTTGTGTTAGTCTGTTTGTCTTTTCTGTTTGTTCCTCTCCCTTTTCTTTCCCCCTCCCCATCCCTCCTTTCCTCATTCCCCCCTGTTGGGTCCCTCATGGGTAAAACAATTTAAATAAAGTATTAAAAGCTATTACAGGAGGAGTTTATAAATAATAGCTCCTTTTGGCAAAATAAATCTGTTTGGCACAATAAGAGGAGCAGATTTCTGTTCTGCTCACCTAGCCGCTTGACAGGACAAGGGGAAGAAAAAAAAAAGAAAACTAGTGGATAGAATTTGATGCAATTTTTACCAGAACTGGCTCGTGGCCTACACACGAACCCATTATATTTTGGAGGTGATTCATGAGGGACAGAAGGAGCCTTAGCAGAGGTATGCACTCTCTGAGTGCTTTTCTAGTTTAGAGGATGGTTCTTTGCATACCTTGTTCTTAAAGACCAGAGTTGTACATTTGTACTGAAGTTGCATAGAGGTAGAATATCAGGCATGTCTGAAAAAGGTTCTGTGAAGATCCTCTTGCTAAAAGGTGCTTTATTGAACTCAAAATGGTTCTATGGCATCATACTGAAGAACATTGATTTTTCTGTGTGTGTGGGGCTTGGCAGAGACTCAACAGTGACTGGGAAACAACTGGGTAGTGAGCTCTGTCTTTATGCCAAAAAAATGGTGCAGCATTGCTGTGGTCAGAGAATCATGATGGACTCCTTGCACTGAACTTTCATCCATCTCACTACGCCCATTTTATTTGCCAAGCTAGTTTCTTCAGATATTTATTACTCTCGTGTACATGCACCCAAAGGCAAATATTGATATGTCCACTCAGGACTATTGTAGCTATGGTGCACAGATTACAGTGTATCACCAGATGATCCCAGCTTTGCTATGCGGGATTTTAAACAGTGTAATCCTGAATCTTCTACCACATACAGTACATGAAAAGCTTGGACTTTTCTTATAGACTTAATTATTCCGAGGAAATTAATTTATACATTCCATCAAACAAACCATAGGTGTCCATATCTCTTAGGAGTATTATTAGCCAGAGGAACATCGCTACTAAACAGGGTGATGTCACCCATAGCAGGGAGGTGCAGAAGCAAGGTAAAATAGAGCTGAAATTTGCTAAAGTTAATTATAAAGACAAAGTGCAATCCTTGCAGCAGCCTTGTTAGAAATTCGTTAACCCTACAGCACAGGGTTTATTTACAGAAACACACCAAAAAGGAAGTAGTTTAACAGGAAATTTACATCACCTTTCATGTATATTAATGATCCCTGAATATGTGCACAGCTACAAACCATTTCCATGAATAGATTGTTTTATTATACTGTGTAGACTTGGGACTAACATCTTGCTAATCTCTTTTAATTTGATTTTTTGGTATGTTCATTGACTGTTGTTGTGAAATGGCGCTATATAAATAAAGTTGAATTGAATTGAGTGATGAAGGTGGTGACATAAGTTGTTGTTTTGCTCTGACAAAGGAGCTCACTTTATCTGTGGAGGAAATTGGATACTGTGTGGAGTGTGTGAAATCACAGGCAGATTCATTTCAGACGATTTATTACACACTCGCATCTTTCAAGCACAGAACAGAATGAACTCTCAAGCAGAAACTCTCCCCTTAAGTTTCATGGCATTTACATCACACACAACAGGACATTTGCATCACACTGCATTCAACATCCTTCATCCCTGACTCCTTCCTGCTATCTCACCAGGAATCTCCTGCTCTTTGTTCTCCCAAGCTTATCACTGTCTCCTGTCTGAGATGCTAGATAATCTGGCTCACACAAGGTGCTACACCCCCCCCCCCCAGCATCTTAGATAGGACAATAGAATAACAGTCCACATGCTGTGATAGAACAATTGAACATCAGTCCACATGCTGCTTGGGCTTCCATCTCCTCCCGTATCTGCTGTAACTGGGGTTTACCGCCTCCGCAGCGCTGCTGTGCCGGTGGGGGGCTGCTGGAAGTGTGTCTGACTGCGGGTGGGCTGTTGCTGGGGGGGGGGGAACTTCGGTCTGTCCGTGTGGCTGCTCTGGAGAATCATCTCCCTGGGGAGCTCTCCGTGGGGGTCTTCCACACCGAGGGGCCCTAGCCAACAGCACTTGCTCGTCCGCCACAACGAAAGCGGGTTTGAGTCTGTCTATGCCAATTTTTTTCCCTCCTACCCCCCAAGTCTAGCAAAAAATGCTTTTCCCCTGTTTCCAGCACTCTGAACGGTCCATCATAGGGTGGGCGCAATGGAGGGCGGTGGGCGTCGTGTCTGACGAAAACGAACTCCGCGCTCTTCAAAGTTTTAGGCACGAAAACACGCGGAAAACTGTGGTGGGCAGGGCCCGGCAGCGTGCCTGTGTTTGCACTATGCTGCAAAAGCTGAGACGGGCAGCTGCTCGGCGTGTGATTATCTGGCAGAAATTCCCTGGGCAGCCGTAGTGGCTGCGCAAAAACGAGCTCTGCCGGGGAAGCTTCCAGATCCTCTTTTGATGCGGCGCGCAACCCCAATAAAACCCACGGCAGCCTGTCTACCCAATTTGCATCTGTCAATGAAGCCCTGAGTGCCGCTTTCAGTGATCTATGAAAACACTCGCATAACCCATTGTCCTGTGGGTTGTACGCGGTTGTGCGGTGAATTGTAACACCCAGGCTGCGGGCTATCGCGGACCAGAGTTCGGAAACAAATTACGGGCCCCTGTCCCTGTCGGACGTAATGTCCGATGGGACTCAAAAACGCGCCACCCATGCTGTTAAAAAAGCACGCGCTACGTCCGCGGATGTGGTTACTGCCAGCGGGACCGCTTCTGGCCGGTGCGTGGTGCGGTCCACCATTGTCAGGAGGTGCGTGCACCCCTATGATGGCGGGAGGGGGCCCACGAGGTCCACGTGAACATGGTCGAACCTCTTAGCCGGAATACGAAACGGCTCCAAGGGAGCCTTCGTGTGTCTGTGTACTTTGGCTCGTTGGCACGCCACGCAGGCTGCAGCCCACTCCTTCTCCCACCATTTTGACCGACGCGCGCACTCCTGGGTGCGCCAGAGTGTGAACCGACTCAAACACGCGGCGGCGCCACATGGCCGGGACCACCGGACGCGGGCGACCCATGGAGACATCGCAGATTGGGGGGGGCCGCCATCCTGCAGCACCCTGCTCTCTAGCCTTAACCCTGTCGGTCCAGACTGGAGCGCGTGCACGTCTGCATCACTAATCTGCTCCGCGGCCATGGCTGCATAATCTATCCCCACGCAGACCGGGGCCACCACGGATCGCGAGAGGCAGTCCGCCACTACATTCAGTTTACCCGACACATGCTGGATATCGGTAGTAAACTCTGAGATCGTGGCCAGCTGTCTCTGCTGCCGGCCCGACCACGGTTCTGAAACCTTGGCCATCGTGAATGTTAGCGGCTTGTGGTCCACGAACACGGTGAAGCTGCTCCCTTCCAGCCAGAACTGGAAGTGGCGTATGGCCAGGTGGAGGGCCAGCAACTCTCTGTCGAGCGCGCTGTATTTACGTTCGCTGTCGCGCAAAGTTCTGCTGAAAAAGGCGAGCGTCTGCCAAGCCCCGGCGACGCACTGCTCCACGACCGTCCCTATGGCCACGTCTGAAACGTCAGTGGTGAGCGCTATGCGGGCCGTCGGGTCTGGATGCACCAGCAGTGCGGCGTTTGCCAGGGCCGCTTTAACTTCCGAGAACGCCCGCTCTCGCTCCGGGGTCCATTCGACCCTATCCGCGGGTTCCTGTTTCTTGAGCGCGGCGTACAATGGTTGCATGAGCTGCGCCGCGTGGGGAAGGAAACGGTTATAAAAGTTCGCCATCCCCAAAAATTCCTGCAGCGCCCTGACCGTCTGAGGCCAGGGAAAATCCGCCACGGCGCGCACTTTGTCAGGCAGTGGGATCGCTCCTTCAAGCGAGACGCGGTGCCCCAAAAAATCAATCCCCATCACGCCGAACTGGCATTTCGCCGGGTTGATTATTAACCCGTGCTCCTCCAACCTCCGGAAAACCGTTGTGAGGTGGGTTTCGTGTTCGTCTTCGGACGCACTGGCTACCAGGATATCGTCCAGGTAGACGAACACAAACGGGAGATCGTGCAGCACTGCATCCATCATGCGCTGGAACGTCTGTGCCGCTCCTTTTAACCCGAATGGCATGCGCAGGAACTCGAATAAACCAAACGGAGTTATTACCGCTGTTTTGGGTACGTCCTCAGCGCGCACTGGGACTTGGTGGTAACCGCGGACCAGGTCTATTTTGGAAAAAATGCGTGCTCCGGCGAGGTAAATGGAAAAATCCTGTATGTGGGGGATTGGGTAGCGGTCGTGCGCTGTGGCGTTGTTCAACCTGCGGAAATCCCCGCACGGTCGCCACGATCCTTCAGCCTTAGGGACCATGTGTAGCGGGGATGCCCATGGGCTGTTCGAGCGCCTGATGATGCCCAACCTTTCCAGGTTGGCGAACTCCTCGCGCGCTATGGCCAGTTTAGCTGCATCCAAGCGCCGAGGTCTTGCAAAAACGGGCGGCCCGGTGGTGGTGATAAAGTGCTCCACCCCGTGTTTAGCGATGGCCGCGGAAAACGTCGGGACCGTGAGTGCTGGGAACTGAGTGAGCAGTGTGTGGAACTTACCGCCTGTAGTTGTGACATTGGCTTATGCTGTTGGCTGGGTCACTCAAGCTATACAGGGGAGAGAGTCAAAGGACAGTGCATTAACCAGGCGCCTGTTAGCAACATCAACCAGTAAACCAGGTGCACACAGAAAATCAGCCCCCAGTATATGGTAATTCAGTGCTGCTACGACAAAAGTCCACTCATATGTACAGCCGTGTAGAGATAAAAGCAGAGTCCTCTCACCAAAGGTCTTAATATCCGAGCTGTTTGCTGCCAACATCCCGGGGCCGCTAGATCCTGCCAGCCGGTCAGTGTAGGTCGGCCGGATGAAGCTCTTCTGGGCTCCGGTGTCCACGAGGAAACGCCTTCCCAAGTGTGCGTCCGTCAAGTAGAGCAGCTTGTTCTCTTCACCGAGGGTCGCGGCTGCTACCGACCCCCGGCCTTGGCATTTTCCCAAGCACTTGAATTGGCACGGAGGCGCACATCTGCGTGCCTTCTCTCCGAAGCGGCGGTGGTAAAAACAGAGCGTGTCTCTCTGGCGCTCCTTGGCCCCCGCTGCTGCTACCGCCGGTGGCTCCTCGCCTCCTCTGGTCGTCTCGCTGGGCTCCGCCGCTGCCGCGTTGACTGTGATCGCCCTGGTGGTGGTGATGATGATCCGGTCTGCCTCCTGGGCTAGCGCACGGTAGTCGCGCGCGGCCAGTCACGGCGAATTGGCCAGAACCGCTCTCGCTACTGTCGGAAGGTTCCAGAGGAAGAGGTGGGCAAACAGAAAGTGCCCGTCATCCGTGCCCATCAATGCCAGCATCTTCTCCATCAGGTCTACAGCCGAACCATCTCCTAACTCGGTCCGCGTCAGGAGCCTCTCCGCTCTCTCACAGTCCGAGAACGTGTAGCGCTGGATGAGCGCAGCCTTGAGCGCCTCATATTTGCTGCTGGCTGGTGGCTGATCGAGCAGGCTCGCTACCTGCTGAGCTGTGCGGGTGTCGAGCGCTGCAACCACATAGTAGAATCTGGTATCATCTGCCGTTACTCCCCGGAGGGCGAACTGGGCCTCGGCGAGGTGGGACCAAGAGCGCGGGTTGTGTTGCCAGAAATCCGGTTGCTTGACTGAAACCGCACACGCGTGGCTGTAGGTTCCAGTCCGGGCTGTCTGTGGGATGGCTGCCGCCTCGCTGTAGCTTCCTGACCGGGCCGGCTCCGGGGATCTTGCCTCGTGTTCCATAATACGTCTTGGGTCACCAGTGTGGAGTGTGTGAAATCACAGGCAGATTCATTTCAGACGATTTATTACACACTCACATCTTTCAAGCACAGAACAGAATGAACTCTCAAGCAGAAACTCTCCCCTTAAGTTTCATGGCATTTACATCACACACAACACGACATTTGCATCACACTGCATTCAACATCCTTCATCCCTGACTCCTTCCTGCTATCTCACCAGGAATCTCCTGCTCTTTGTTCTCCCAAGCTTATCACTGTCTCCTATCTGAGATTCTAGATAATCTGGCTCACACAAGGTGCTACAACTGCACTTTTACACAAATTACAAAATGGGTTTAAATACTGCAACACCATTTTCCACCCAGATTAAACAGCCTTCTTCACACAGGGATCCATTATAGTGCCTGTTTCTTTAAAGGCTAACGAGTCCCAGTTCACCCCACCCTTTGGATAAAGCTAACATTAGATAGTCTAGGTCCATTTTTACTTTCATTTTTATTTCAGTCGTATGGCTAATCATGTGTTCTGTAACTGTGTTTTATTCAAATTCTTATCTCTTACTTTATTGCGCAGTAGCCTGGTGCAGCACCCACAATTTCATTGTGCTGTACAACTGTACAGTGACAATAAAGTCTATTCTATTCTAGTCTATTCTATTCTGAATGAGTGAATGGCTGACTTTGCTAGCTGTAGCTAACCACTACTGGTGGAGCAGCTATCCTGGTCATAATGTAAGTATGGTAAAATAATGGCTAAAATTAGATGTACTGTTGGTAGATGATCTGGCTTGTGTCATGACTGTTGGTTGGGGCAGGTGAGTTTTGTGAAGGCAAGCCTCAAGTAATAGCTAAACTAGGCTAACTCCATTAACATGTCCTCTGGTGTCATTACAGGGCTATCCTGACCAAAATATGATATAAAAAGGCAAAATAACACTTAGAAGTGAAATGCATGATGAAGTCTGGATAAGTAAACCAGCTGGACACACATATATCTAGTGGGGTGAATAGAATGTATAGAGGGTAGCCAAAAACCGCAGCAGCTCAGTTAAGCTAACCTAGGCTAGCAGCATGGTTACAAGGCTATCCTAGCCTAAATATAACAAAATAAGACAAATAATGAACAGATGATTATATAGAGAGTAGCCATAAAAAAGTGTTAGCTTTGCAAAGCGAAATAGGCTTGCTACCCCAGGGCTTCGGAAGCTCATAGAAACACATTCCCATTGTCATTTAAATGGGTGGAGCTAAATCACTGAATGAGACCTAGTGATGGAAAGGTGGTCCCGTACCACCCTGGTCCCTGGTTGTGTTTTTTTCATTATTTTTGCATTGGTAACCATTTTTCATTGGTAACCATTTCATCATATGTCCCCTTTAAAGTTTTTATTTCTTCAGAACATATAGGCATAGTGGGTCTTAGTTAACCAAAGACTTAAAGACGCACTCCGGAGACTCTAAAACCATCTTAATATAAATGAGTATTGCCCAAAATAGTATATTGTGGCTTTTTATACACAAAAAAACTTCCATTGCCTTAGAATTGCTTGGAAAGAGCTTTTACTGTACATCTTCCACCTACTTAAGTATGCACAGCTCTATGAATATTCTAATTAGCTCCACCCATACTCCCGCCCACCAGTAGCTGGATTGGGCCACGGCTCCGAGAAGGCAATCCAACTTGAGGAAGGATCATTCTCAGTGGAGCAGAAAGTCGCTGCCCAGCCCCGTGTGGCGGCTGGAGGGCTCCCTGCCGGTCTCTGGTTGCCCACTCACCGAGGATCTCCCAGCGAGCAGCGCAGTGCCTCGTCCGCCACTGAAATGAGCTGAGAGCAGCTTGCTGGGGGCCAGCAGTCCAGTGCACCTGCTTGCAGCTGTGGAATCACGACCACAACCGCGGCCTCACCGGCTCACCCTGGCTGTTGGGCAACTCACGGACGGGTGGCGGTCTTGGCACCTTTGTTCCCCTAAGAGTAGACATCTCTCTCTGGTTTGGCCTTCCGACTGTGTGCCTCCCATTCCTCCATCTCCCCCAGCATGCAGGGTGAAATGCAGGCTGCAAACCCATGTTGTCTCTTTTGTATTTTAGCAGGGACACTGAGGTTTTTCCAAATAAAATTAGTCATTGCTGTCATATTTTCATGTCTGTGGGTAAGACATGTAATTTAAAAGAGGATTTCTTGCTCATACAGCCAAAAACTGAACAGGTATATTCTGCCATCTTTTCAATAAAGAAAGCACACACACAAACACTGCTCCTCCATCTTTCCCCGAGGGAATGAACTTAGGTCTGTATTCATGCCCAGTGCTTAGCCTGATTGGTTAATGTTATAACCAATCAGGCTAAGCAGGAATGTCTACGTAACTAGAAACGCTTTGTCCAAACTTGTCTTTTTGGGGGGGGTTGTTGACTAACTGGAAATTCACAGGAGAAAAACACAGACTTGAGCGTTGGGACTGAATTTTCTTTTGAGATGTCTTGTAAGTCACAAAGAAACATGTTACAGACATATTAACAACAGAAAAAAAAATTGATTTTTGGCAGAGTGTCACTTAAATATCAAGCACAATTTAGCTGAAACAATCAAAAAAACTGAAAAATACAACGGAAAATACGGGAAAGTTAGTTGAATTACATAAAAATTAACTAACCAAAGATATTGTGAAGACATTTTTTTAAACATTACTTTATTTCTTCTAGTTTTCCTAATGAGGTGCAGTCTGGACTCCTGGAGGTGGTTTCTCCTTCACAGTATTACTACCCCGACTTCACCATCCTCAAAGAGACTTTTGGAGACTCCAAAGACAGAGTCAAGTACGCAGTAAAAGCAAATAAATTAAATTCTGTTAATGTTGTCTATAATGGTAGCTATGACATACTGTATCTGAATATCTCTGTTATCTCACTGTTTTATTATTTCAGTGCATTTATAACTCATTGCTTCCCTTTTCTCTTAGGAAATAAGAATACTTCAAATAGAAAGTGTTATCTGATCAATGTGCAACTTTATTCCCTAAACAAAGCTAACCTACTTCCTGTGTGTGCGCTCCTGCTCTGTTTTTAGATGGAGGACAAAGCAGAATCTGGACTACAGCTTCCTTATGCTCTACGCTCAGGACAAAGGAACATATTATGTTCAGGTGTGGGTCCAGTGAAGTTCTTATTCAACCACATTTCCAAATGAGTGCTCCTTTTTGTGGTGAATTAATGAGATTTTTGAAGGGTTGGTTTTCTTGCTGTACTTCTAAACATTTGTCCATGAAGGAGACGCTACAGAGAAAATGAGGTGGAGCTTAATATAAATTATTTTTCACCAATTCTTTAAGTGGGACCAGTCTCATCTCTCAAGTTCCCTTCTCAACTCTCTCCATTTCTCCCTGTCATTGTCCTGTAGCTCACAGATCACTTTCATTGAATTTTACCAAAATCGCTCATTGTGCTACAAACTTGTGTCTATTTAAGCTCCAGCTTCCATACCAACAGGTATACAGATGAAGTAAAGATGAATCTTTTTAAATCAGATTTTAGCTACGTTAAACCACACTTCTACTATTTTTCTAATGCAAATCTGTTTGTAATTTTGTGTAAGTTATGAACAGAGCCGATCACATGACCTCCTTGATGAACATTTATACTGTAGGTTTGTCCTCCCAAGCTATTGCCCCTTGGGCGATTTCCCACTGGAACCAGACTAAAAGTGTAGTGTGTTATCCAATGCTGCATTTGAAATGACCAGTCTTTAGTGAACTTTTTGCATATTATTGCTCATAGTGTGTCAGTGTAATTTTACATATTACAGTGCTGTGAAAAAGTATTAAGATAAGCCTTTATTAGTCCCACAATGGGACTAAAGTGGACCATGTGTAGTAAATAACTAGCAAGAGGCGGGCAAGCACCCACAGATCTTGAAATTTGACATTTTGACCTCAAAGACATAACCACAGATGAAGGGCATAAGGTCAGCTTGTGTATCAAGTTTGATGAGCTCAGTTTCATCTAGTAACGAGTTAGAGTTCGGACAGATGAAAGCGACCACCCTACTCATGACTCTGCTCTGTTTTTGTGTGTGTAATCGTCAAATGAATGTACTGGTGAAGGGAAATGGTCTCACTGTTCTTTCTCCATGTGTTCCTTAGTTAGAAGATGATGTTGTTGCAAAAGCAGGCTACTACAACTCCATGAAGACTTACACATTGCAGGAAGCTTCAAAGCCTTGGCTGTTCCTGGAGTTCTCACAGCTTGGATTTATAGGTGTGTTTTTGTGTGAGTGAACTGTTAGATGGTGGACCTACAATGCAGTCTACCAGCAATAACATACGTGTTTTTGCACGTTTGTCCATATACAGGCAAGATGTTTCGGACTCGTGACCTCCCAATGATCGCCGAGTTCTTCCTGATGTTCCACAGGGACAAACCCATCGACTGGCTGCTGGATCACATCCTGTGGGTGAAGGTTTGCAACCCTGAGAAAGATGCTGTAAGTCAGTTTTTTCAATGAACCTGTAAGAACATTCATGGGGGGAAAAAAACACAAGTTTAAAGGGGGTTCAATAAGTAGCCAAACACATATACATTACAAAAATGTCATATCAACATATATGACACAATAATGATAATTATATAATAATAATATAATAATAATTGCTATATCAACTTATCATGTAAAAATTAGTTGATTTCATTTTTATATTATATCCTCATATATACATTTATATATACATACTCATATTTCATATAAGTACATTTTTAGATATATTTCATATAAATAATTGACTATGTTCAGGTTCCTTTATTTGTATCCGTAGGTAGATTTGTTTTGCAGTCAGGTGACATCCTTGTAGACATATTTACAAACCACAATTACATTCAACATGAACACAAACACAGCTACACATGAAGCTGACTATAAACACGATAAAAGTACTCAAGGCTCAACCAATCAGAACATAAGACAAAGAGATAAGAGAAAAAACAAAGAGAGAAGAGAGAAGGGTCATAGTAAAAAAAGTTAAAAGCTAAATCAAAGAGATTAAAAACTCAATAAAAGTCTAAAACCCAATAAAAGATTTAAAACCCAAATAAAAAAAACTACAAAAATAAATATAAAATAAAATTCATAAATAGATAACTAAATTATGTGCAATATATTGCTACATCTTGTTCAATCAACTCTTTGACAGCAGCAGGAACAAAGCTGTTTTTGTAGCGCTGGTTTTACATCTTGGAACAACAAACCTCCGTCTGGAGGGAAGAAGCTGAAAGTGGCAGTGCAAAGGGTGGGAGTCATTTCGAATGAAGGTAGCAATCCTCTGTACCTGTCTGGTGTACAGGGATGTCAGGCTCAGCTGTGACTCACCATGCAAATGACTGGACCATCTAACCACCTGGTCGAAGGATTTCCTCTGTTTCAGTTTTATCTGACCAAACCATGACACTAAAGAAAAGGATAAAACAGATTCAATAAAAGCCTGATAAAACATTGTCATTATGGTTCGCTCAGTTTGGAAGCGTGCAAGTTTCCTTAAACAATGCAAATGTTGCTGACCCTTTTTGAAACACCCTTTCACAGTTCTCTTCAAAGTTTAAATTACTATCAATGATCGTCCCGAGATATTTGTAAGATTGCACACATTCAATGGTCTGACCTTTTAGTAAAGTGACTTTGTGCCTGGGACTTTTCCTCGTAAAGTCAATAATCATATCTTTATCTCCATATCTATGGAGAACATACTGTATATTAATAATATAGTACATAGTATTAATATTATAGTACATTGTACAATAATAGAAGAAAATATAATATATAAGAATACAAGGAAATACAATATAATATAGAATACTATAAGGGAATATTTTACAATAGATTAGAATATAAAAACATAAAAAAACATAAGAAAAATAGGAGTATAAGGAAACATAAAAAATAAGAATATAAGGAAACATAAGTACAGTGGATATAAAAAGTCTACACACCCCTGATCAAATGCCAGGTTTTTGTGATGTAAAAAATGAGACCAAGATCAATCATTTCAAAACTTTTTCCACCATTAATGTGACCTATAACCTGTACAACCCAAATGAAAAACAAGCTGAAATCTTTTAAGGGGAAAAATAAAAAATAAAAAACTTACAATATCCTGTTTGCATAAATATGCACACCCTGTTATAACTGGGGATGTGGCTGTGTTCAGAATTAACCAATCACATTCAAACTCATGTTAAATGGGAGTCAGCACACACCTGCTACCATTTAAAGTGCCTCTGATTAATCTCAAATAAAGCTCATCTGTTCTGGTCGGCTTTTCTTGACATTTTTGGAGTCACATCTTACAGCACAAGCCATGGTCTGCAGAGAGCTTCCAAAGCATCAGAGGGATCTCATTGTTCAAAGGTATCAGTGAGGAGAAGGGTACAAAAGAATTTCCAAGGCATTAAATATACCATGGAACACAGTGAAGGCAGTCATCATCAAGTGGAGAAAATATAGCACAACAGTGACATTACCAAGAATTGGACGTCCCTCCAAAACTGATGAAAAGACGAGAAGAAAAATGGTTAGGGAGGCTGCCAAGAGGCTAACAGCAACATTGAAAGAGCTGCAGGAATTTCTGGCAAGTACTGGCTGTTTAGTACATGTGACAACAATCTCTTGTCTAGTGTGGCAAGACAGAAGCCTTGTCTTACGAAGAAAAACATCCAAACCCGGCTACATTTTGCAAAAACACATTTGAAATCTCCCAAACACATGTGGGAAAATGTGTTATGGTCCCATGAAACCAAGGTTGAACTTTTTGGCCATAATTCCAAAAGGTATATTTGGCACAAACACAACACTACTCATCGCCAAAACACCCTACCTACAGTGAAGCATGGTGGTGGCAGCATCATGCTTTGGGGCTGTTTTTCTTCAGCTGGAACTGGGGCCTTAGTCAAGATGGAAGGAATTATGAACAGTTCCAAATATCAGTCAGTGTTGGCACAAAACCTACAGGCATCTGCTAGAAACCTGAAGATGAAGAGGAACTTCATCTTTCAGCATGACAGTGACACAAAGCACACATCCAAATCAACAAAAGAATGGCTTCACCAGAAGAAGATTAAGGTTTTGTAATGGCCCAGCTAGAGCCCAGACCTGAATCCGATTGAACATCTGTGGGGTGATCTGAAGAGGGCTGTGCACAGGAGATACCCTCGCAATTTGACACATTTGGAGCATTTTTGCAAAGAAGAGTGGGCAAATATTGCCACATCAAGATGTACCATGCTGATAGACTCCTACCCAAAAAGACTGAGTGCTGTAAGAAAAGCCAAAGGTGCTGCAACAAAGTATTAGTTAAAGGGTGTGCATATTTATGCAAACAGGTTATTATAAGTTTTTTATTTTTCCCCTTAAAAGATTTCAATTTGTTTTTCACTTGGGTTGTACAGGTTGTAGGTCACATTAACCCCTTGCACTCTGGTCAATTTCCCTAAAAACGCCAAAAAATAACGTACCCAAAGTAAATCAAAAGCTGTTCTTCAACCCTTTGCAGCATCTTCATGGGGTTGGTCTCATTTAAAAGAAAACACTTTGAATTTTTTGGCAAAACAGTCATAATCTCTCTGAGTGCTCCGGCCACTGAGTAACAATCATCTAAACATAGAGAACTTGAAGAAAATAAATTTCGCCTGGGTGTTTTTTTTTAATACAAATGCTTGCAAATAACACACAGCTGTCAGATATGGGCTGGAAAATGCAACAGAAATGTAGAACCAAGTGTTATCCAGCTGAGGTCAAAATTTTGTAACAATACCACAAAAAATGAATATATTACACAGCTTTTTTCTTAGGTTGTTCCCAGGCATATTTGAACTGTGCCAAATTGTGCCAAATGGCACAGTTTGGAAAAACGTGTGTAACTTTTGAATGATTCAATATAGAAGCATCTTCTGGGGCTCTAATGAAAGGTGACACTCAGGGCTGTGTGTGTGGGGGGGGGGGGTTGTTTATTCATTCATTCATGAATGCATGAACAAACAAGCCCCCACACACAAAGAAGCATGCCATGTAAAAAATGTGTGGCTTTTTTTTTTTTTTACAAGAAAAAATAACATACAGTGCACTAAAAATTATTCTAAAATATCTGTAATGTAGAAGATAACAACTCCCACCTCCCACCCCCCCGCTACAGAGGACGGACATCGCCCATCGCCACATGATGGAACAGTCATGTGGCGATGTGGCGACCGCAACGCACAGTCCCCGCGGTCTACTACGCACAGTTGTACTGAAATATCTGCAATATATCTGCAATCCGCTACAGAAGAGTAGCGGGGGTGGGGGGGCGTTCACGGTCCGGACGCGGCACACGAACCGTGTACCGCGGCGCACGGACTTCGGACTTCGTGTGCCGCAGTCTACTATGCACAGTTGTAATTTACCGATCGGTCAAAAGTCATTTTTGATTACAATTTTCAGGGATAAAGAATAATTTAGCTTATAACACTTACCTGTTCACAACAGCAGCATAGCTGGCGAACTTCTCTTCCTCATTGTCAGACGAACATGAAGCTGGTCCACTTGTTACGGACTCGTGGTTCTGGTCACGCGACCCGGTCAAACCATAATTCCATTATTGCGGTTTTGCGCTTCCATGATTGCAGTTTTGGCGAACGATTTTTCAAAACAAATAACAGTAGTAAGAAAAAAAGACTGGCGAACGCGTTTGTGTCACCCAGCCTTCGTCGTCGGCCTCCGTCGGTCTATGATGACCATGGAAGAGAATCCTAAACGTCCACTCTGCTGGGACAGCACCGCCTGTGGCTGAACAGGCCGATGCGCGAATGGCAGTCCCTGTCACACAGGTCACACTTGTGGGTGGTCTCCGTGCTGCTGGGTCTGTGGCGGTTCTTCCTGCGGGTCCTTTTTTCATCTGCTGCAGCAGTCAGTCTCTCTTCACCCAGCCTTACACAAAACAGATTTTGCAAGGGTCGCACGCTTTCGAACTTCTGTGCTTCAATTGGCTGGCTGTATTCGCAGCCGTTGGTAGGCGGGTCCTTCTTGCTAGGTTTTCAGTCATTGGTTCTTCAAGGTTTCAGAAACCAAATTCAAGGCTCTCAACTTAAGGCTCTTTTTTTTTTTTTTTTTTTTTTTTTTCTCTCGGCGCCACACGAGTCGGCTGCCTTTTGCAACAGCGGCTCGATTCCGAGTCTTTTTCCCTTCCTCTCTCTTTTGATCCGTCTTTTTTTTTCACCCCACTTATATCACGGACACACAGATCGTCCTAAATGTCTCCTGAGCCGGTGGACGGAGCCACTGTCTATAGCAGGATACGATACAGCAGAGAACAGCTGCTAGCATTCAACCGCCACCCGGTCCCATTGGAAAAACTCGACATACCGAGAGAACTGAGGCGAAAACGCCGCGGCTGCCGGGCTGGAGTAAGGCGGAGGACAAAAAATATAAGGTACAGACCCTCCCTTCCATCTGTTGTCATGGGAAATGTACGGTCGATACTGGGAAAGTTAGATGAGCTAGCGGCTATCTCCCGTTATGATAGCACATACCGGGAGTGCTCTCTCCTTTTGTTTACTGAGACGTGGCTAACTGAACTAGCAGCAGATGCTAACATTGAGCTGGAGGGTTTTCACATGATACGAGCTGACCGAACACCAGAGAGTGGCAAGGCTAGGGGCGGTGGAGTGATAATGTATGTTAACAACAACTGGTGCAGACCGGGACATATCACTGTTAAACAACGACACTGCAGCAAAGACATTGAGTTGCTAGCTGTTAGCATGAGGCCTACATATCTCCCGAGAGAACACTCACACGTGATCTGCATTGTTGTTTATGCAAATCCGACGGCGAACGCTGGGACAGCACGTGACGTCATCCATTCAGTAACCAGCAGGCTGCAGACAGAACACCCAGATGCTCTTCTCCTCATCTCAGGCGATTTCAACCATGTTTCACTGTCTCCCATTCTACCCACGTTCACCCAGTATGTCACATGCCACACTAGAGACAATAAAACACTGGATTTATTCTACGCAAACACTAAGGAGGCGTACACCTCATCACAACTCCCCCCACTCGGGAGATCGGATCACAACTTGGTTCATCTCCGGCCGGTGTACAAACCCCTAGTGCACAGACAACCTCCGGCCATGCACACTGTGGAGTTATAGTCTGAGGAGACAATGGACACCCTAAAGGGCTGTTTTGAAGCCACCGCCTGGAAGCAGCTCTGCGATCCACATGGTGAGGACATCGATGGCCTCATTCACACCTTCACGGGCTACCTCAGCTTCTGTGTGGACAAATCCGTTCCCACCAAGACCATACGGCGTCACTCAAACAACAAACCCTGGATCAACCCTGAGATAAAAACACTTCTGAGAGAGAAGAAGAGGATCTTCAGGTCAGGGAACAGGGAGATGCTGAAGTCCGTACAGAGGGAGCTGAGGAGAAAGATCAGAGAAGGCAAGGACAGCTTCAGGAAGAAGATGGAGGACAAGCTGCAACAGAGCGACATCAGCAGGGTCTGGAGAAACCTCAAAACCATCTCGGGGCTCCAGAATACCTCCCCCCAGGCCACAGGGGGCAGGGAGTGGGCGAACAACCTGAATCTGTTTTTCAATAGATTTGACCAACCGCCCTCCCCCCTGACTGCACAACAACCACTGCTGCCTCTAAAGAAATCAAGTCCTGCTGCCCACTCCCCACTCCACCAACACCCCCCCACTCCCAACACACAGCCCCCCATCCTGACCCTGACCAGGACCCAGGTGAGGACGGAGCTGAGGAAGATCAAGGCGAGGAAGGCGCCGGGACCAGACGGCATCAGCGCAAAGCTCCTCAAGTCCTGTGCAGACCAGCTGTGTGGGATTGTGACGTATATCTTCAACATGAGCCTGAAACTGGGGAGGGTACCACAGCTGTGGAAAACATCTTGTGTGGTACCTGTACCAAAAACTTCCCACCCCAAAGACCTGAACAGCTACAGACCGGTGGCCTTGACGTCCCACTTGATGAAGACCCTGGAGAGACTGCTCCTTGCTCACCTCCGCCCCCTGGTGGAACCAGCGATGGATCCACTCCAGTTCGCCTACCAGCATGGCATTGGGGTGGAGGATGCGGTGATCTTCCTCCTTCACCGTTCTCTGTCCCACCTGGAGAAGCCCGGGAATATGGTGAGGATCATGTTCTTTGACTTCTCCAGTGCTTTCAACACCATCCAACCGATGATCCTGAAGGACAAGCTGCTGCGCGCAGGGGTGGACCAGCACCTGTCATCATGGATCCTGGACTACCTCACGAACCGGCCTCAGTTTGTGAGAACCCGGGACTGTGTGTCCGACACGATCATCAGTAGCACGGGGGCCCCCCAGGGAACGGTGCTGGCTCCCTTCCTGTTCACTCTTTATACTGCGGACTTCTCACACAACACAACACACTGCCATCTACAGAAGTTCTCTGATGACTCTGCGATCGTTGGCCTCATCTCCAATGGAGATGAAGCTGAGTACAGAGGGCTTATCCAAGACTTCGTGGACTGGTGCCATCGGAACTGCCTCCAGATCAACGCGAGGAAAACTAAGGAGCTGGTGGTGGACTGCCGCAGGCATGGGCAGCCCCTCACAGTACCAGTAAATATACAGGGAACAGACATCGAGATGGTGACATCCTATAAGTACCTGGGTATTCATCTGAACAATAAACTAGACTGGTCACACAATACTGATGCACTCTACAAGAAGGGACAGCGCAGGCTGTTCCTGCTGAGGAGACTCAGGTCTTTTGGTGTACAAGGGGCGCTGCTGAAGTCATTCTATGACACGGTGGTGGCATCAGCCATCACTTTTGGAGTGGTCTGCTGGGGCAGTGGCATTACTGCAGCCGATAGGAAGAGACTGAACAAACTGATTAAGAAAGCTAGCTCTGTCCTGGGGCAGCGCCTTGATCCGATGGAGGAGATAGGAGAGAGAAGGACGGTGGCTAAACTGTCATCTCTGCTGGAGTCCGAGTTCCACCCTATGCAGGACATACTGAATGCACTGAGGAGCTCATTTAGCAGCAGACTACATCATCCCAGGTGCACAACCGAGAGGTTTCGTAGGTCCTTCCTACCAACGGCTGTCAGACTGTACAACCTAAGCAGGGCTGCTCGCAGAGATAGCAAAAAGACGTAACAAACTAATAGTTTTTTGAATGCAAAAGATGCAATAGACTTACACAATGGTCCCCTCCGGCATACAACTAGGAACATACCGGTCGCTATGGAGGGTGAGAATATGTATGGGCACATAATCATACCATGTAGGATAACTAAGTAGACGGTTATGCTGTTTCATTCCATCTAGCAACAATGCTCTGCACTGTGTGTGTTTATATATTTGCATATTTATTCCATCTAGCTACAATGCTCAGTACTGGGTGTGTTTATATATTTATATATCTACATATTATTCCATCTAGCTACATTGCTCCGCACTGTGTGTGTTTATATACTTGCATATTTATTCCACCTAGCTGCAATGCTCCGTACTGTGGGTGTTTATATATTTACATATTTATTCCATCTAGCTACAATGCTCTGCACTGTGTGTTCATATATTCATATATTTATTCCATCCAGCTACAATGCTCTGCACTGTGTGTCTGTGTGTGTGTGTATATATATATATTTTATAGTAATACGTACATATGTTTATTAGCTGCTCTTGCTTGCTTGTTTTTTTTCTTGCCTTCTGATTGTTGCTCTGAGTGTTGCTATCCCTGTGCTGTTGCAATCCTGGAATTTCCCAGTTGTGGGACTAATAAAGGCTTATCTTATCTTATCTTATCTTATCTTATCTTATTAGTCGAATGAGAGGTCAGTCACATCTAAACCAATCAAAGCACTCCTTTGGCTTTCTGTTCGCGGCTGTGTCTGTAGTGGAAGAACGGAAATGCAGCTTTTTTTTTTTCAGTGCGCTCTAGGACGCAGCGCCGTCGTGCGCCCTCGAGCGCCCTCGTGCGCGCTAGGACGCAGAGACGTGCCCGCCCGCGGTACACCAGAGTGCAAGAGGTTGGAAAAAGTTTTGAAATGATTTATCTTGGTCTTATTTTGTTACATCACAAAAACCTGGCATTTGAACAGGGGTGTGTAGACTTTTTATATCCACTGTATATAAGGAATGGAGCTCATCTAATATATTGGTGTGTAAGCTGGAGAGAGAGGGTGGGACTCGATAAGTTTGTTCTTCTTCCCACTCCTTTTTGAATGTGTGATTTTGGTTGTACTTATTTATTTTTTTTTAGATTTGTTTGTTTTGTCTTGTTCTGTTTGCTTATTCGTTACTGTTGACATTTCAGTATACGGTATGTAAAATTATAATTTTGGTAGAAAATTCACTGTAAGATGTTCAAAATAAAATGAATTGAAAAATTTATTCTATACTGTACCACTCTATAATGACATGAGCTGCCTTTGTGTTCTTCCTCCTTGTTTTGTTTGATTGTGGGTCTTCAAATCAGTTTGGTGCATTGCTGCCATCTACTGTGTGGAACATATGAACAGCAAATTTTTTTATACATTTTAATTCCAATGTTGAACACTGTTGACAAATTAAAGTTTAATAATATTTGACGGGATGTGCATGGATCATTATCATTATATCACTATATCAGTGGTATAAAATAGTCTTCATGACATCAACAATAATATATTTTTATCCTGACAATTTCTTGGACAATTTATTATCAAAAAAATTGTTAGTTACATGCCTATACACACTTTAGCTCGACTATCATGTGATGCAAAGAGGTTGTGGCTTGCTGGTGAAGAAATCTCATTGGCTTCATGGAGAGGTCACAAAAAATGAGTGGTCACTGGGGAAGAAAGATGCTATGATAGAAAGAGGCATCAAGACAGTCACATACTTTTTTCCCTTCCAGAAGAGCACATTTTTGTTTCTGTTCGTCGTCACATCTACAAACCGAACTACTTACTGGTTGAAGTTAACACCAGGTTTAGAAACAAACCAGAGGTGCAGGGCTGATAAGGAATAGTCTCATGTCCGCTGCGTAATCGTGCAGCGAACATATAAATGGATTCAAGCCCAAAGTGCAGTAATGTAATGTGTTTATTTACAAAAGAGAAAATATACAAAATGTCCAAATACAGTCGTCGTTGAGAGGAGATGAGACAACCGGCTACAAACTCCGTTGGCTAGGATTAGATGCCATACGTGCTCCAGGCAGGGTAGGAGCGGAGAGGAGAGGCATAAATGAGGGAAGACTTACATATATGTTGGAGCAGAAAGGCTCTGAGGAACAACACAGTTCAGCCCAGGGAAAAAGCCAACTGTCGCAAGCCAGGAAGTCCAATGTTGACTTACGCTGCCACACTGACTGATCACACTGCCTCCCATTAAGTACACAGATCCCTAATGAAGGCAAGTGGACACAGCCATGTGGCAAGCCAGTGCGTGACTGATTGGAATATGTGTGTGTATGTGTGCATGTGTGAGTGTGTGTGCGTGTGCATGTGGTGAAACAATACAGCCGGTGAAAGTCTGGCTAGAGGAGGAGGCGGGGCCGCAGGACTGGCAGAGTGCCAGGCTCAAATAATATGCCAGCTGAAAATAATAAGCACAATCAAAGCCCTACAGCCACAAATCATGGACGGGGTTGAAAACAACCCCGAACATGACAAATAGCTGCACAAAGCAAAGATAAAGTTTCACGTTTTCTTTTGTTTGTATATAAAGGACTTTAATCATTTGTCAAGCAGAGCAATTCATAAAAATTAGAAGTGGAAAGATCCTTTTTTTTCTTCTTTTTTTCATAGAAACACTGTACTCAGCAGAAGGCGTTGCTTAAGCAGAGGTACAAGCCTTCCCTCTTCCAGCACGTAGGCCTCCACTCGTCTCTGCCTGGAAAAGTACAGCGTCTGAAGGTTGAGTATTCCTCTATCACTACCAATCTGAGACACAATTGACCTTCAAAATATATATGTATGTTTGAAGATTTTTTTTCATAAAGGATAAAACCTGAAAATTTGTGAATGTCACTGAAATAAGATAATCCTTTAGTCCCACAAAGGGGAAATTTGCAGGATTGCAGCACTCAGAGTAATAATAAAATAAAATAAAACAGTATGCACACAGTACAAGAGTTAAAAAAATAAGTAAAATAGTAAGCGATATTTACAGTACCAGTGAGCAGTTAAATTATTCAGCAGTATATTTCTTTATTATCAGTATATTTAAAAGCTGGATGAGTACAGTGCTGTTGCAACCTTTAATGATAATGATATTAACAGTGGATTGGAAAGGCATGTTCCTTATTTGTGCAAATAGTGCTATGTGCCGTCGCTATGAGCAGTGTAAACTGTAAAGTCTGACAACCACAAGTGGGAAGGACCTGCAAAACCTCTCCCTCGTGCACCTTGGATGGAATAGCCTGCTGCTAAATGAGTTGCTCAGTGCACTCAACATGTCCCGCACGGGGTGGGACTTGGACTCCAGCAAAGATGACAGCTTTGCCACCATCCTCTTCTCTCCTACCACCTTCACTGGGTCAAGGTGACACCCCAGAACAGAGCTGGCCTTCTTAACTAGCCTGTTCAGTCTCTTCCTGTCGGCAGCTGTGATGCTTCTGCCCCAGCAGACCACTCCATACAGGATGGCTGATGCCGAGTCATAGAAGGTCTTCAGGAGTGCTCCATGCACTCCAAATGACCTGAGTCTCCTCAGAAGGAATAAATTATGGAATAAACCAGATGCTCCACAATGAAGTGTGGTCAAATGTGGTATCTCTAGCTCAAAATGTCTACATTTCATAATGACAGAGTGCAGATAATGGAAGTGTAGGAAGAGTAAATCTTTGTTGGGAATATGCTGTTAATTTCTGAAAAACTAGAAACCTGTTTGCATGTTATTTGAATTTCTCTAACCACATAAAACTTATTCTTCCATTGTTTTTTGTAGATGTGTTCATGTTATGGTTTGTATGTTTCTGTACGTAGGATAAGGACTTTGGGAAGCAGACTCTGTTCCACGCCCACAGTAACCCACCTGCAGTGGTGAGCAGCAGCCTGAAACATTACCAAAAGCACAGTCTGGAAAGGCTTTACAAAGGAGAAGACTTTTTCTGGGCATTAACTCCAGTCCAAAAGGACTACATCCTCTTCAACTTCTCACAGCCACTACATATATCAAGGTCAGTTCCTTTTTAGTAATATGATAAGCTAGTTTCTGTCCAGTGACCAGCTGTTTCACCAGCCAAGGATTCAACATTAGTGATAATTAAGCTTTTCTTAGTATGTTATTTAGTCTGATAACCAAAGCCAAAAGCTAGAATTAGCCTCAAACATGGCATTGCAATCACAGCAGAGCTCTCAGGGAAATTACAAAATATGGCATGTGGGGTGAACTGGGGCTCTTTAGGATTCCAGGCATTATGCCATAAAAACATTTTGAGGAGAGCTCCTTCTCCGTGTGTAAAAAAAGGTAGTGCAGTAATTAAACCCTGAGGTATTTTTACCAAAGCCTGTCACAGACATTTTATTAACACCTATGGGAACTGTGTCAACATGCAGAAAAAAAATGGCATAATAGGGGCTTTTTAATATAAGTTATCATATATAAACACCTCTACTTTGTGTGACATAAATGATGTCTTTAAAAAGTGCCAGTGTACAATTAGATTATTTCAGTTAAACAGTCTCCATCCTGCAACACAAGTAGTACATTTACAAGTGTAGCAAATTTACTTATAAAACCATCAATTTATGAAGTAAAATTGCAAACTTCTGACTAAAATGTAAAAGAAAAAAGAAAACAAAAATAGCTGCAAATTTGTAAGAAAAGTTACAAGTTTTTGATAATACTGCAAATTTATGAGGAAAAAGGTCACAAATGTATTATGAAAAAGTCTCAAATTTACATGGAAAAAGCTGCACATTTATAAGACCGCAAAGGTGCAAGTTCATGAAAGAATTTGAAAAACAAATTTTCAAGAAGTTGCATTTTCCAAGAAAAGCTACAAATTTGAAAGAAACGGTTAAAAAAAAGTAAAGTGGAAGAAAAAAGTTTATACCTAAAACTCAACGGTTTTTACATTTTAATTTCAAATATGTTTTCTGGTTCCAAGCAGATTTTTTTTTACCATATTCCCAAAATTTTTACAGTGCAGGTCGCCCCTGTTTTACTTAATTGATGGCATTGTGCATCCTTGCTGTTAACGGTACACACTGCTGTCTGTCTGTCTTCCTTATTGTAGCTACCTGTTCCGCAGTGGAAACATCGAGACCAGTAAAGATAAATTCTACAACACAACAGTGGAAGTGTTGCCCAGCAATGTGAGTAACCCTGAGCAGCTCTCGGTTTTCATCTCAGGTGCTGGATGACTTGGGAAAGAGTAACCACAACAAGCTATCTGTTATCACTCTGTGTGAGTGTGTGTGAGTGAGTGAGTGAGAGAGAGAGAGAGAGAGATGACACTTCTGTCACAGTAAAGGGGGAAAAGTGGTCATGCCAGCGGTGACCTTTCAGTAAAGTTAGACAGACATGGAATCGCTCTGTTGAAGATAAGAGGGAAACACGTTACACAAGATGAGTCCAGTTCAAAAGTTTCACGTTACGAGTGAAACGCCAAAACGCCAGTGAGGTGACCTCTGTCACATAGAGAACAATGGATCCATGGCATTACACATTTTTGATGTTTTTAAAAAACATTAATATGCATTTAAGCCTGCATATGCTTTGTTTTTTTCCCAACCGATTTTACAAGTGTATAATGTCAAAATCAGTGTCTAGATGAGATAGTTATATACATGATCATCTTGCAATGTGCGCTGACTTCCCTCACAAGAGCAATGTAAGTACTTCAGCACTTATGTAGACAGGAAGCAAATACCTGTAGTGAGTTGAGCAGAAACCGTTCACTGAAATGGAGCTGCTCTATCCATTATATCAGTAAAACAAAGACAATAACACCATGCTTCACATGTTGACAGTACAATTTTTTTTTCTCTTTTTCCATCTACCACAGTGGCAATGACAACCCGGAACATGATGTTCTGATCAAACTTAGCTATTAAAGTCTGACATATCTTTTGAAATATGTGTCCCTTTTTAGGTTATCTGGGTCGAAACCCAGACACAAGTTTGCGCGTTTGCTCCAGCACTGTCAAGTCATTGTTGTGGGAAATCTGAAGCTCAAGGTTAAAGTTTTTGTAGACCCAGTTTAGCCTTGGTATGCTTTGCTACCAAACGTTCAGATGAGCATATGAAACAGTAAGAGATGGGGTTAATCTGTTTTTAATGAAATATTGGCAAAAATATAAATTTGTTGTAATGCTCTCCAGCATGCCATGGCATTAGTTCTCATCTACCGCTTTCATCTGCCATTTGGCAGAGAAATTAGAATCAGGAAGTCTTTTATTGTCTTTGTGTTGTGCACAAGAACAATGGAAAGATACAGTTCCACTGCCGTTGGCCAGTAGCTGTCTTTTACAAAAGGTTAAGCGCCGTTCAGTTTCCCAGTGCCTCTTTAGCTTGTTTGGCACAATGTTGGCAATAATTGCATGTGGGTTGAATAACCAGGAATTGTTCTCAAGTAAAAGTATTGTGACCATGTGATACTGATTACTCAGCTACAGGTAATAGTAGTCAGCAAAATATTACCTGAGTCAGAGTAAGAAAGCTTCTACTGAAAAGACTGTGTGGTGAATAACTGTGATCAAGTTTATTCTTTTGAATAATGAGTAAAGTCATCTGAGGAAAATAAAATACAAACAATCAATATACATCCATCAATCTTCTACCATTTATCTGGGGGTCCGGGTTGCGGGGACAACATTCCAAACAGAGTAGCCCAGACTGCTGCCCAGTTCACATAGCACCATGTTCCCCTCCTGCAGGTGGTGAGCCCACTGGAGGACAGACCCATGTGGCTCCTTTGGGTATGCTGGTTCCTTGATGTAACTTTTTTCAGGGAGGTCTACTGAACTGCTCTTAGTCTGGCCCTTCACCCAGGACTAGTTTGTCTTAGAAGACCCTACCATTGGCAAGCTGCCCCTGACAACGTAGCTCCTAGCGGGAAATCCTCTCATATAAATAAACAGTACAAACACACACTTTTAGCTGCTCTCTATTAGGGGTCGCTGCAGTGGATCATAGGTTCACATATTTGATTTGGCAAGGATTGTTATAATGGATGCCCTTCCTGATGCAACCTTGCCCATTTACCCAGGCTTGAGACTAGCACAGGGAGTACACTGGTTTTGTACTTCCACCCTGTGGCTGGGTAAATTCCTTTTCCCCATTCTGTTTTATGCTGAGCACCAAGCCAGGAAGGTACCATTTTATGGTCATTGGTATGGCCCAGCTGGAGCTTGAACCCACAACTTCCGGGCTGTGGGGCAGTGGCTCTACCACTAGGCCACCAATCCAGTACAACAGTACAGTGATAAATTAAATATGTTCTGATCCAGAATAGAAGAACAATTTCAAATCTGATGAGAGAAAAATTTGGTGTGCATTCAATTCAAATTGGTGAAATTAAATCAGTTAGTATAATCAAATGTACTTGAGTAAAAGTACAGTATTTTATTCATTAAAAAGGTTTATATTTTTGGGAGGAGCTTCCCTGGGATGCACGCAGCTGCCCTCAGGACTGATGCCATGTTTATGAGAATCATAGTCTTAGTAGACTAAAGTAGCAGTTAGTGATCAGAGAAGGCAAGGACAGCTTCAGGAAGAAGCTGGAAGACAAGCTGCGATGAAGCGACATCGGCGGGGTCTGGAGAAACCTCAAAACCATCTCTGGGCTCCAGAATACCTCCTCCCAGACCACGGGGGGCAGGGAATGGGCAAACAATCTGAACCTGTTGTTTAATAGGTTTGACCAACCACCCTCCCCCCCACCTACACACCAACCACTGCCGCCTCTAAAGTCATCGAGACCTGCTGTCCACACCCCCCTCCACCAACACCCCCCCCCCCCCACTCCCAGCACACAGCCCCCCAACCTGACCCTCACTAAGACCCAGGTGACAGAGCTGAGGAAGATCAAGGCAAGGAAGGCCTCGGGACCGGACGGCATCAGTGCGAAGCTCCTCAAGTCCTGTGCAGACCAGCTGTGTGGGATTGTGGAGCACATCTTCAACCTGAGCCTGAAGCTGGGGAGGGTACCACAGTTGTGGAAAACATCTTGTGTGGTACCCGTACCAAAGACTTCCCACCCCAAAGACCTGAACAGCTACAGACCAGTGGCCCTGACGTCTCACATGATGAAGACCCTGGAGAGACTGCTCCTTGCTCACCTCTGCCCCCTGGTGGGACTAGCGATGGATCCACTCCAGTTCGCCTACAAGCATGGCATCGGGGTGGAGGATGCAGTGATCTTCCTCCTTCACCATTCCCTGTACCACCTGGAGAAGCCTGGGAATGCGGTGAGGATCATGTTCTTTGACTTCTCCAGTGCTTTCAACACCATCCAACCAATGATCCTGAGGGACAAGCTGCTGTGCGCAGGGGTGGACCAGCACCTGTCATCATGGATCCTGGACTACCTCACTAACCGGCCACAGTTTGTGAGAACCCGGGATTGTGTGTCCGACACGATCATCAGCAGCACGGGGGCCCCCCAGAGAACGGTTTTGGCTCCCTTCCTGTTCACCCTTTACACTACGGACTTCTCACACAACACAACACACTGCCATCTACAGAAGTTCTCTGATGACTCTGCGATCGTTGGCCTCATCTCCAACGGAGATGAAGCTGAGCACAGAGGACTTATCCAGGACTTCGTGGACTGGTGCCATCGGATCTGCCTCCAGATCAACGCGAGGAAAACTAAGGAGCTGGTGGTGGACTGCCGCAGGCAAGGACAACCCCTCACAGCACCAGTAAACATACAGGGAACAGACATTGAGATGGTGACATCCTGCAAGTACCTGGGTGTTCATCTGAACAATAAACTAGACTGGTCACACAATACCGACGCACTCTACAAGAAGGGACAGCGCAGGCTGTTCCTACTGAGGAGGCTCAGGTCTTTTGGTGTACAAGGGGCGCTGCTGAAGACATTCTACAATATGGTGGTGGCATCAGCCATCACTTTTGGAGTGGTCTGCTGGGGCAGTGGCATCACAGCGGCCGATAGGAAGAGACTGAACAAACTGATCAAGAAAGCTAGCTCTGTCCTAGGGCAACGCCATGACCCAGTGGAGGAGATAGGAGAGAGAAGGATGGTGGCTAAACTGTCATCTCTGCTAGAGTCCGAGTCCCACCCTATGCAGGACATGCTGAACACACTGAGGAGCTCATTTAGCAGTAGACTACATCATCCTAGGTGCGCGACCGAGAGGTTTCGCAGGTCTTTCCTACCTACGGCTGTCAGACTGTATAACCTAAGCAGGGCTGCTCGCAGAGATAGCAAAAAGACGTGACGACCTAATAGTATTGAATGCAAAAGACGCAACAGACTTACACAATGGTCCCCTCCAGTATACAACTAGGACAATATCAGTCGCTACGGAGGGTGACAATATGTATGGGTACATATTCATACTATGTAGGATAACTAAGTAGACGGTTATGCTGTTTATTCCATCTAGCTACAATGCTCCGCACTGTG
Organism: Pholidichthys leucotaenia; assembly: GCA_020510985.1. Taxonomy (NCBI): domain Eukaryota; kingdom Metazoa; phylum Chordata; class Actinopteri; order Cichliformes; family Pholidichthyidae; genus Pholidichthys; species Pholidichthys leucotaenia. The sequence goes on along the minus strand of CM035840.1, from coordinate 323,435,275 downwards.
TATATATATTTATGTGCACATACTTTATGTATATTCACTGCTCTTATTTTCTTATCTTCTAAATTATTGCTCTGAGTGTTGCTGTCCCTGTGCTGTTGCAATCCTGGAATTTCCCCATTGTGGGACTAATAAAGGCTTATCTTATCTTATCTTATCTTAGCAACATGTGTGCACCTTTCTTGTGGTTTATGTTTAAAACCAAATGTTGCTGGATGGAAGCAGTTTGTTTAGCTCACAAAACCTGTTCAGCAGGTAAAATGAAAAAAGGTTTCTCCTTATCAATGTTTTCATTGTTCTGAAAAATGTGTGCAAAAAGGGTCAGCAACATTTGCATTGCTTGAGGAAACTTGCACGCTTCCAAATTGACCGAACCATAATGACAATGTTTTATCGGGCTTTTATTGAATCTGTTTTATCCTTTTCTTTAGTGTCATGGTTTGGTCAGATAAAACTGAAACAGAGGAAATCCTTGGATCAGGTAGTTAGATGGTCCAGTCGTTTGCTTGGTGAGTCACAGCTGAGCCTGACATCCCTGTACACCAGACAGGTACAGAGGATGGCTACCTCCATTTTAAATGATGACTCCCACCCTTTGCACTGCAACTTTCAGCTTCTTCCCTCAAGACGGAGGTTTGCTGTCCCAAAAAGTAAAACCCAGCGCTACAAAAACAGCTTTGTTCCTGCTGCTGGCAAAGAGTTGAACAAGTTGTTACAATATATTGCACATAATTTAGGTACCTATTTATTAACTCCCATTTTATATTTACTTATTTTTGTAGGATTTTATTTGGGTTCTAAATATTTTATTGGGTTTTAGACCTTTGAGTTTTTAACCTCTTTGACTATAGTTTTTAACTTTTTTTTTTAGAACTTATATTTTATTAAAATTTTTAACAACAGAGTCATTACAGATATAATTACCATATGTAGTCAAGATTATTTAATACACAAATTCCACATCAATATAAGAGAAATAGCATCTGTCAAAAAAATAAAACCAAGCGCTTAATAGCCACCTTGAGCAACTACAATAAAGAGACTTCTACTGGATGCCATCTTGATTTAAAAGTAGGTAATTGGAGTCTCAGTGCGTAAGTAATCTTCTCCATGTGATAAAGTTCTTGTACTTTTTGAAGCCATGTACTGAAGGAGGGTGGGTCTGTTTTCATCCAAGAGGCAGTGACACATTTCAAGGCTGCTACAAAAAGTATGTTTAGGAGGTATGCTGGTGCTCTCCCATGCACTTCCGGAGGGGTGATGCCAAGAACTGCTACTGCCAAGTCCCTTGGTATTGTAACTTGAAACATATGATTTATTGCCTTGTACACCTCATCCCAAAATGTTTGTATTTTAGGGCACGACCAGAAAATGTGTGTGTGATTAGGCACTTCTGTACCACAATTTCTCCAACACAGGCTTGGAACATTTGAACTGATGTATTTAAATAAGCCCATGATCAGCCCACTTGAGAAAGTTCGTATCCAATCTGCTTGGTATAAAGGATTTTAAATGCCCAATACTAGACAAGGCAGATAGACTAGTTGGTAACTTAAAGGCAATTCCAACCCTCTTCCAGATATCAAGTGTGGTTTTAGTCCACCTTGATAAGCCCACTACTGGCATATTAGCAAAAGGCAAAGCTTGTAGTGGTTTGAGGCTCAGGTTTTGTTCAATGTCCACCCATCTCGTATGAATGTCATTCTGCATCCATGAAATTAATGGTTTTAATTGTGAAGCCCAAAAATAATATTTCAAGTTTGGCAGGTTAAGCCCCCCTTCTTCCTTAAGTCTTTGAAGTGTTTTATATTTTATCCGAGGGCGCTTGCCCTGCCATATAAATTTTGAGAATGTTTTGTCCATTTCTTCAAATGTTGACTTAGGTATTAGTATTGGTAACATTTGAAACAGATGTAAAAGCCTAGGCAGAACATTCATACGAATGGCTTCTATGCGACCTAGGAGAGACAAAGGCAATGATGACCAACGGTGTAGGTCATTTTTTATAGTACTAATTATCCTACCATAATTTGCATCAAATATCTTGTCTAATGAAAGGGGAACATAGATACCCAAATACTTTATACCTTCTTTAGGCCAACGAAAGCCACTTTGTTGTTTAAACTCTGGTGAAATATTGTCCAAAATGTCCATTGCCTCAGTTTTATCAACATTAATTTCATATCCTGAGAAATATCCATATGTTGATATAATTTTCATTAAACATGGAATTGTACAGGATGGCTCTGTCAGATACAGTAGGACATCATCCGCGTACAGTGATATTTTATGTACTTCTTTGCCAATCAGCACCCCTTTAATATTATTGTCATCTCTAATGAGTTGGGCCATTGGCTCTATACTTAAAGCAAAGAGCAAGGGTGACAGAGGACACCCTTGTCTGCAACCACGCTCCAAGTTAAACCTTGTAGATCGAAACCCATTAACTCTCACAGCTGCTTGAGGTGAAGAGTATATGGTTTCAATCCAGTCGATAAATTTAGGGCCAAAATTAAATCTTTTTAATGTTTGAATAAGATATTTCCATGACAGTCTATCAAAAGCCTTTTGGGCATCCAGTGATAATACAACTGTCTTGGTTTTGCTTTGTTTTTGGTATGATAAGATATTAAACAAACGACGTAAATTATTTGCATAATGTCTCCCGACAATAAACCCAGTCTGGTCTGGATGAATAATGTTAGTTATTATGTCATTTAGTCGCCGTGCCAATACACCCGTCAAGATACGAACATCTCCATTTAACATAGACAATGGCCTGTAAGAGCTGCAATCAGTGGGATCTTTAGCTTCCTTCTGTAATACCACTATAGAAGCTTCTGCCCATGACACGGCCATTGTTTTTGTTTCTAATGAATGGTGATAAGCTTTTAAGAGGAGCGGAATAAGTTCTTCATGGAAACATTTATAAAACTCATTGATAAATCCGTCTGGACCAGGACATTTATTATTTTTGAGAGATAAAATACATTGTTTTATTTCCCAATCTTGGATTGGTTCATCCAAATTTGCAGCAATTTCGCCAGATAACTGAGGTATATTAATATCCTGTAAGAATTGAGCAATATTGGACTCATCGGGGCATGTATCAGTATCTTGGTAGAGAGATTTATAAAATTCTCCGAATGTTTCAGCTATTTCCTTAGGCTTTACTATATATTTATGTCCAGATTTTATTTTATGTACAATATTAGAAGATTGTTGTTTACGTAATTTGAAAGCCAGAAGCCTGCTCGCTCTATTTCCATGTTCATAATGCTGATGCTTGGCAAAACGTAAAGTTCCCTCGATCTTCTCTGATAGTAGCTCTTGTAGCTCTGAACGGGCTGCTTTGAGTTCAGTTAAGAGATTAGACGCCATCCCTCGTTTATGCTTATGTTGGAGCTCCCTAATTTTATGCTCCAATTCTGTTTGTTTAGCCATTTTTTGCCTCCTTTTTGCAGTAGCATAAGAAATTATACAGCCTCTTAAATAGGCTTTTGCACAGTCCCAAAGTACAAGAGGAGACATGCCAGGTGTATCATTTATATCAAGATAGTTCTTGAGCTCTGTTTTAATGAGAGTAATGAAATCTTTATCATGAAGAAGAGAGGCGTTCAATCTCCATTGTTTATAAGTTGGTGTCAATCCCATGTCCCACTGAAGAACCACTGGGGCATGATCAGAGATTGTAATGGACATGATGGTTATGTCTTCAACTCTGTGGAGTTCAGCTTTAGAAGTGAAAAAATAATCAATCCTTGAATAGGATGCATGACTGTTAGAGTAAAATGTAAAATTTCTTTCTTTTGGAAATTTTGATCGCCATACATCAACCATTCCTGCTTCAGCAGTCAAATATTTAAGCATCTTGCCCATCTTGGATATGGATGCTTTAGGTGGAGGTTGTCTATCTTGTTGTGACATTACACAATTAAAGTCTCCCCCCATGAGTAAAAGACCAACACTATACTCCGTGATTCTGTTAAAATAGTAATTTGATGAAGCCTGGTTGGTCCTCATTTGGGGCATATACATTAATTAGGGAGACAGGTATGCCATCAAGCAGCCCATTTACCAGAATAAATCTACCTTCTCCATCTGCATGTACAAATGTATCAACAAAATTAACTTGTCTATGTATTAATATTGCTACCCCTCTTCTTTTACCTGAGTGGTGAGATGAGAAATACACCTTATCTGCCCAGGATTTCTTTAATTTCAGGTGCTCATCATCGGACAAATGGGTTTCTTGTAATAGTGCTACTTGACACTTCAAACGTTTAAGCTGTAATAATATTTTCTTCTTTTTAATGGGGCTATTTAGACCCTTCACATTATAACTTATAATTGTCAATGGACTCATAACTTAAGTACTGTGGTGCACATAGTTACAGTATAGGGCATCATAAAAGTTGTTTTGAGGCAGAGGCGGGCCCATGATCGAGAGTACATCAGAAACAACATAGGGAATATTACTTCACATAGGAATGTTGCATCGAAGTGGAAAGACTTTATGACTGAGAGAATATGGTTCCAGTAAGTAACAAATAGTGACTCTGTTGCTTTAAATAATATGTGATCCCCGGGGAACAAAGGGATCAGAACGCAAGAAACACAAAAACAAAATGTATATCGAGCAAGCGAAATACTAAAGGGTGGGATTAAGTCCCTAGCCACTGTATATTAGCAGCTAAATACACAACCTGCTATGGTAGGCTGTGTCCACAGCAAAAAAAAAAAAAAAAAAGGAGCAGAAATTAAATCGGCAAAGCAAATTTACTAAAGGAGCTCAGGCCCCTGCAGACTAAATTACGATAAGGAACAACATTAAATGAAAATTTTCAAAATACTCAACACATTACACTATAACAATACAGGATAGGAAAAAAAAATGTATTATTCTCGTCACCATAAAAAAAAAAAAAAAAACATTTTAACAGATTACGCACCCACTGCAATCATAACCTGCGGACTCACGCTATATAATCCAAACATGGTACCTCAAGGATCATCAGCTTCGGGCAGGATATTGTTCTTTATGTAGTCCATGGCCTTTGTTGGATCATGAAAGTCCTGACTCTCATTCCCGAAAGTGATCCGGAATCTTGCGGGGTAAAAAAGACCAAAGCGCACATCACGTCGGCCTCGTAGCTCCTTCCGTGCATCTGAAAAGGCAGCCCGGGCTTTAGCAACACCTGCCGTGTAGTCAGGGAAGATGCTGATCCTGTTACCGTTATACGTCAAAGGTGCCTTTTCCCTGGCTCTTCTCAAAATATCCGCTGCATCTCCATCATAGTGCATCTTGGCGATTATCACTCGGGGTCTGTCTGCTTCCGCGGACCGTGGTGCTGGTGTACGATGAGATCGATCAACTTTCACTTCTCGGTCCATGGATAAGGCTTGTTTAATAATTTTAGCCACCTCGTTTGGATTGCAGGGGTTTTGCTCATTGACACCGACAATGCGGATATTTCCACGTCTCATTCTCCCCTCCAGATCCTCACATTTGCTCCGCAGTGACTTCACTTCACTTTGGAGCTCTTTCACCGAGCTCTGAAGCCCAGTTACATCATCTGACCAAGTAGACAAGCCGTCTTTCACGTCTTGAATGTTAGCTTCAATTGTGCCAAATCGTGCGCTAACGGAGGTGGCGTTGCTAGCTATTTCCGAACGTACAGCCTGGACTTCGGCTTTGAGAGAGGCAAAATCGTTAGTTAAGGCATTCTTAAATTCTTCCCATATAATTTGTGTGATGTCTTCTCTTAAGGATGCCAAAATCTGAGTTTTAAAGCCTTCGTCCGTGGTCAGCGTTGGCACTGCGCTCTGTGGTTCGTCATTCTTTTCCAGCTCGGCTTGCAGCCTCGTGTTGGGCCTATTGGGTTTGTCGGTAGCGTCGAATTTAAACTTCTGAAATTTATCCATCATGACGATAAAAGTGGGCAGGAGAGTCCGATAATGATAGGTGACGAGTTTGTATTGAGCTTTACCAAAGAAACTTCGTTTTTAAAAGTAAAATGTCCAAAAGTCTGCGGGAGCACTGAGGGACACGTCTTTACTCCAGCATGGCTCACTAGCGCCCCCCAGTTTTTAACTTTTTAATATGACCCTTCTCTCTTACCTCTGGTTTTTCTCTCATCTCTTTGTCTTTATACCCTGATTGATGGAGCCTTGAGTATTTTTATCATGTCTATAGTCAGCTTCATGTGTGCCTGTGTTTGTGTCTATGTTGAATGTAATTTGTGGCTTGTGAATATGGATGTCACCAGACTGCAAAACAAATCTACATATGGGTACAAATTGTCACGCCGCGCCGCTCATCAGCGGCGCCAGCTGCACGCACACCTGCACATCATCAGCGGCGAGGGATTTAAGCCACCTCGCCCTGGGCTTCGGCCTGAAGCCGTCAGACTTCACTACGGATTGCTGTGAGTTCCCTCTCATACTCAGCAAGCATAGCGGTAAGAAATCCTTACCTTTTCTTCTCCAAGTCTGCTCCCCTGTGCACAGGTGGATTTCCCGGCGGCGGACTATTCCTCTCCATCGCCTATTCCTCGCTGCTGCACCGGGCTTTCCAGGTGGCTGTCTACCGGACCTCGTTCCTTGCTGTGCCAGTCATCTGCCCTTTTCAAGTAAGCTCCTCTCCAACTTGTAAATCTCCTGTGTTGGTGTGTGCCCGTCACCCTTCTCCCTGTGCTTCTCCCATAGGGTTGTCCGGCTGTACGGTCTCCTGCCTCTGTGCCCGAAGCAGACGCCACCACCAACACATTCACATCTCGCAGACACTCATTCATACACCCTTGTTGTCAATAAAGCTATTTGAGCTACTCTGAGCCTGTGTGTGTGTCTCCTGAGCCGTGCATTATGTCAGTACGGCTTCAGCAGAGCGGCTCGGCAGACGGCGGGCTTGCACACCGGCTTACCACTCTCGAGGCTCGAGTGGACCAAATAGCTTATCAGCAACAGGTGATACTCAACCAATTGATCAACATCACTAACCGATTGGACCGCTTGGATCCCCAACAGCCGTTCCCCCCGGCTCGTCAGGGTGGCGCGGCTCCTGCTGCTCCAGCGGCCGTCCAGCAGGCTCCGGGAGCACCGACTCGGCTCACGCCCATTCCAACCCCCACCCGCTTTAGCGGTAAGCTCGGCGGAGCGCGGGGGTTCATAATGCAGTGTGAGTCCGTGTTTCACCGGGTGCCCGGAGACTTCCCTTCAGATCATAGCCGAATTGGTTATATTGGGAATCTCCTAGAGGGGCGAGCACTAACCTGGACCTATGCCGTAATGGCGAGGCCCACTTATGCCACCCTCACTTATGACCAATTCGTGAGACGCTTCCTGGAGGTCTTTGATCATTCTCGTACCGAGACAGTCCAGGTCGATCGGCTTCTCAGCCTCCAGCAGGGAAGCCGGTTGGCAGCGGACTATGCGGTCGACTTCCGGGTAGCGGCGGAGGAATTGGGCTGGGAGGAACGCTCACTCTGTGGCCTTTTCCTCCGCAGTCTCAACGATGATCTGAGGGATGAACTGGCTGGGCGGGATATCCCGGAGACTCTAGCGGAGCTAACGTCTCTTGCCATCAGTTTGGATAACAGGCTGCGCGAGTGCTCCTCGGGACGGAAGTCGTCTTCTTCTCGCCCTCGTGGAGCCTCGTCGCGCCAGTTCCAAGCTCGCCCCCTGGCGACGCCGCCACCATCGCGCCCCGAGGAGTCAGAGCCGATGGTGACGGGCTGGACAAAGCTCTCCCCGGCGGAGAGACAACGCCGCCGTGAGTTGAATCTCTGCATATATTGCGGGGACAGTCAACACACGGTAGAGCTTTGTCCACAGAAGCCAAACGGCGGGGTCCGCGAGTCACTGTAGGGGGCCTCGCGGACATCAATCGGTTAAGTCCCCTCACCCAATTGAAGCTGCCCGTCTGATTTTGTCACAACTCCACTGGGCATCTCACTCACGCACTGGTGGATTCAGGCGCGGAGGGCAGTTTTATTTCACAAAGCCTGGCAACCCGATTGGGCATCCGCTGCCAGGCATTAAAAACCCCTATCTCCCTGGTCAACCTCTCCTGTGTCTCCCTGGGGAGAGTAACACACCAGACCGTCCCCGTTCCGGTTATCATCTCTGGAAACCACCGGGAGGAGATAACCTTCTACGTCCTGCCCAACTCTGTGTCGCCCATCATCCTGGGGTATCCCTGGCTACGCCTCCACAACCCCGTTTTGGATTGGAAGTCCGCCGGGGTGTTGGCATGGAGTACATTCTGCATGAGCACCTGTCTACAGTCCGCTGCCTGCTCTCCGTCCTCTTCCCCTTCATCTACGGACGCTGCGCCCCCGGACCTGTCCCTGGTGCCATCGGAATTTCACGACCTGGGTATGGTATTCAGCAAGTCCAAGGCAATGTCTCTTCCTCCACATAGACCCTATGACTGTGCTATAAACATCCGCCAGGGGGCACCCTTACCCTCTGGGCGACTCTACAGCCTGTCGGCGCCGGAGAAGGAGACCATGAACGCTTATCTCAAGGAGTCGCTGGGTGCTGGGATAATCCATCCCTCGTCATCACCTGTGGGGGCAGGATTCTTCTTCGTGGGCAAGAAGGACGGTTCCCTCCATCCTTGCATCGACTATCGCGCCCTAAACGACATCACGGAGAAGGATCGCTATACCCTGCCCCTCATGGACACCGCCTTCCACTCCCTCCAGGGGGCGACTTGGTTCACCAAGCTGGATCTACTCAGCGCATACCACCTCGTCCAGATCCGGGAGGGAGATGAGTGGAAGACAGCCTTCCGTACCCCGAACGGCCACTTTGAGTACCTTGTGATGCCGTTCGGGTTGACCAACGCTCCAGCCGTCTTTCAGCGCCTCATAAATGACGTCCTCCGGGATTTCATTGGCCTTTTTGTGTTCGTCTACCTTGATGACATTCTCATCTTCTCCAAATCCAGGGACGAGCACCGGGTCCATGTGAGGCGGGTCCTTCAAAGACTGTTGGAGAATCGGTTGTATGTGAAGGCCGAGAAATGCGAGTTCTACGCTAGGACAACATCCTTCCTCGGGTTCATCATCTCCCACGACCAGGTGCTTCCGGACCCAGGGAAGGTGAAGGCGGTGGTGGAATGGCCCACACCTGCATCAAGAAAACAGGTGCAGCAATTTATCGGGTTTCCAAATTTCTACTGCCGCTTTGTCCCTAATTTTGGCACCATCGCCGGCCCGCTGACCTGCCTCACGTCCCCTAAGGTCCCGTTCCGGTGGACCGAAGAGGCCGCTGCTGCTTTTCAGGCGCTGAAGGCGGAGTTCTCCTCCTCCCGGGTCCTTAGCCAAGTCAACCCTGTGCTGCAGTGCATCGTAGAAGTGGACGCTTCGGACACAGGAGTGGGGGCGGTTCTATCCCAGCGGTCGCCAGATGATGGAGACAAACGGCCCTGCGCCTTCTTCTCCCGGCGCTTGTCCCCGGTGGAACGGAATTACGACGTGGGGGACAGAGAGCTCCTCGCCATCAAGCTCGCGCTGCAGGAGTGGCGTCACTGGCTAGAGGGGGCGGACCTGCCGTTAGTGGTCCTGACGGACCACAAGAACTTGAAGTACCTGAGATCTGCCAACCGTCTGAACACCCGCCAGGCGCGTTGGTCGTTGTTCTTTGCCAGGTTCCGATTTAACATCACCTTCAGGCCTGGCTCCAAGAACGGCCTGCCCGACGCCCTCTCTAGGCAATTCGCCCCTGAGGAGTCGGAGGACACGGTCCACACCATCCTACCCAGGTCGTGCGTCATGGGAGCCGTCACCTGGGACATTGAAAGCAAGATCCGGAAGGCGCAGGAAGTGGAACCTGACCCTGGCGGCGGACCGGAGGGGAGGCTGTTCGTGCCATCCACGGTTCGGGGGGAGGTCATCCACTGGTTGCACACATCCAAGCTCACCTGCCACCCTGGCTTCTCTCGGATGATTGACCTCCTCCAGCGGTCCTTCTGGTGGCCGGGCCTGCGGAGGGACGCTGCCCGCTACGCCCGGGCCTGCCCAGTGTGTGCCACCAGCAAATCAGGTAATGCCCCTCCAGCGGGTTTGCTCCAGCCTCTGCCCGTCCCTGGCAGGCCCTGGTCGCATATCGCCCTGGATTTCGTCACCGGACTCCCAGTCTCAAACACCTTCGACACCGTCCTGACCATCATGGACCGCTTCTCCAAGGCGGCACACTTCGTCCCCCTACGAGGTCTCCCAACTGCCCTGGAGACGGCGGACCTCCTAATCCAGCACGTGGTCAGGCTGCATGGGATTCCGGTGGACGTGGTCTCGGACCGGGGGCCCCAATTTTCTTCAGAGGTTTGGAGGTCGTTCTGCAACGCCCTGGGAGCCAAGGTGAGCCTCTCCTCCGGCCATCACCCCCAAACCAACGGGCAGTGTGAGTGGACCAACCAGGAGCTGGAGGCTGCGCTCCGCTGCGTCACGGCGTCCAAACCAACGTCCTGGAGTAACCACCTCGCCTGGGTTGAATACGCCCACAACACTGCTCGCTCTTCTGCTACAGGGATGTCCCCCTTTAAGGCGTCCCTGGGTTACGACCCCCCCGCTGTTCCCGGAGCAGGAGAGTGAGGTAACTGTCCCCTCAGTACGGGCGCATCTCAGGCAGTTCCGCTCCATCAGGGCGTCAGCGCGCAATGCTCTTTTCCGCACGGCGAAGCGCAACAGAGCCGTGGCGGACCGGCACAGAAGACCTGCCCCGGCGTACAGAGTTGGTCAGCAAGTCTATGTGTCGACCCAGGATGTGATTTTAAAGGGCGAGAGGAGGAAGCTGGCACAGCGTTTTATGGGCCCATACCCCATCACCAGGATCATCAACCCGGTGGCTGTGCGTGTAGCTATTCCCCCCTCCTTCCGCATCCACCCCACCTTCCACGTGTCCAAGGTGAAGCTGGCAGTCTCCGACCCCCTTTGCCCTCCTCCTGCTGCGCAACCCGCGCCCCGGATGATTGATGGCCATCCGGCCTGGCCTGTCTCCTCCATCCTGGACTCCCGGCGCCGGGGTCGTGGGTTGCAGTACTTGGTGGACTGGGAGGGCTATGGGCCTGAACATCGGCAGTGGGTACCCTCGTCGTTTGTGTTAGACCCATCGCTCATTGCTGAATTCCACCGAGCGCACCCAGAGAAACCATCGCCAGGAGGCGCTGCTAGAGGGGGGAGTACTGTCACGCCGCGCCGCTCATCAGCGGCGCCAGCTGCACGCACACCTGCACATCATCAGCGGCGAGGGATTTAAGCCGCCTCGCCCTGGGCTTCGGCCTGAAGCCGTCAGACTTCACTACGGATTGCTGTGAGTTCCCTCTCATACTCAGCAAGCATAGCGGTAAGAAATCCTTACCTTTTCTTCTCCAAGTCTGCTCCCCTGTGCACAGGTGGATTTCCCGGCGGCAGACTATTCCTCTCCATCGCCTATTCCTCGCTGCTGCACCGGGCTCTCCAGGTGGCTGTCTACCGGACCTCGTTCCTTGCTGTGCCAGTCATCTGCCCTTTTCAAGTAAGCTCCTCTCCAACTTGTAAATCTCCTGTGTTGGTGTGTGCCCGTCACCCTTCTCCCTGTGCTTCTCCCATAGGGTTGTCCGGCTGTACGGTCTCCTGCCTCTGTGCCCGAAGCAGACGCCACCGCCAACACATTCACATCTCGCAGACACTCATTCATACACCCTTGTTGTCAATAAAGCTATTTGAGCTACTCTGAGCCTGTGTGTGTGTCTCCTGAGCCTTGCATTATGTCACAAATAAAGTAACCTGAACCTGAACCTTACAGTAATAAATGAGGGGGAAAACATTTTACTTCACAGTTGAAGATAGTGAATACAGTGATTTAGCATTTCTGTTGGTTTTATTAAGAAAATAAGAAAAATTAAAGCTAACTGAGCTTTTTATTGTTGCATATTTTTCTAAATAGAAGCTTGGTGAAGTACAGTAGCTTCATCTCATGCTGCAAATCAAACCATGGAAACAAAATTATTCAGAGGTTAAAAAAATCTTGCTCCTTTTTGTTTTAAAGGGGACATATGATGAAAATTTCACTTTGAAAAAAACACAACCCTGTCACTTTGTTAGGGTAAGACTTTGTCTCTTGAAATCAGTGGTTTCACTTTTTTTCTGGGTGTGACATGGGAACCAAAGCTTTCTGGAATGACACAACCCTAACAGCTTCATATCCACCTATTTTAATGGCAATGGGAGGATCCCTGTGAACAGCTAAACCTATACTGACAGCGTTACTAAGGCTACTAGCCTGCTACAGGGTGAGGTTTGCAACCATGTTTATACTGCTATTTTGTTTAAATCCTAGTCACCCTTGTTTCAGGCATCTCTGTCCCCACCCAGCTCACCAGTCCACAGTTGATAACATATTTCATGTCATTCTGGTTTATTTTGTTATAATAATAATAATAGACTGCATTTATATAGCACCTTTCAAGATACCCAGAGCGCTTTACAGTGAGTCGATTATTCATTCACTTCACAGACAATGGTAGTGGTAAGCTACTGCTGTAGCCACAGCTGCCCTGGGGCAAACTGATGGAAACGTGGCTGCCAGTTCACACCAACGGCCTCTCCGACCACTACAAGAAACTACACATTTATTTTGTTATATTATTTTATGCACTGTTTTGGCATATCGGACAGCTAATGATAGATTAGCCCAGTGGTTTTCAACCTCTTTTGAGCCACAGCACAGTTTTTACATCGATAAAATCCCACAGCACGCTAACAGCCAAAAATGTTACAGAATGACACGTAGCTTGTTACAACATATGCAATGTCAGTTTAGTCTTGTGATTAGTTTATACTCACTCAGCGTGAACCCTGGGCCTATTTAGATGAACACAAAGCTGATACCCTGGCAGGAACTGAAGAAAGGCATACACAAAGCTCTTCCTCAATAGCTCTCAATCACTCTTTTTTTTAGTTTTTATAGAAGTCATGCTTGAAAATCCCAGCTCATCAGTGAAGGATGAGAGGAAATAAAATAATAACTTTGCCTCAGGACTTTTCAGATGTTTACCTATTATCTCACACAGTGCAGCAGTGTTGACATTTCCTTGCCATTTCTGAGTGACGGGGAAGATATCAAGGTTGGCTCTTTTCCAGATGTTGTTGCCAGAGGTGCAACTTTGAACAGAATTAATTTATTTTGTGTGTTTGTGAGGAGGTTTTCATTTTGGCCTTGCATTTGTGTGTTCAGTTCATTCAGATGCTGAAATCAATCTGCCAGGTATGCCAGCCTTGCAAACCACTAATCACTGCTGGAGCCACTTCTGGCAGTTGAAATGTTGGAAATGGAGGCAAATCTTTGCTAAAATGTTGTCTGCAGCATCTATGGCAACAGGTTTTTGGTATGTTTTCTGTTTGTGTGAGATTCAATACAATAATTACCCCTAATAGTCTATAATTTCCACAGTATTCACACTCTAGTGGCATAGAACAACAGAGATTGGTCAGTCTTTTACCAGCCTATACATCAGTCACAAATATGTCTATAGAACAATGAAAAGAGTTTAACAGATCAAGCTACAAAAGGAATGTTCCTTTCACTTCAGCTTTCAATATTTACTAGAGTTGTGGTCTGGGATCATAGAAATGAAGACAGGTGCCTCTTGTTCTGCCACGTGATCTAGGAAGGGCCTAAACCAGTTTAACTTGCAGGAGTTTCTATTTTGGATTTTCTTCCAGTGGAGCAGAACATGTTCATATGCTCACAAATTCCTGACAACAAGTGAATCATGGCAGAAGAATGAGACTGCATACCTATGCTAAGGCCAAGCAGGCTTTTAAAAGTAAATCCAGTATTGTGTATTGGGATTTGGATCAGCTTCTGAGTTGAGGCAAGCTGCACCTCCAGAAAATATTCACGTAAACCTACCATTAGATTTTGCATTATTCTGCTGACAAACAAAGAAAGCAGGCCGATCAGATAAGGAGTTACAGTGGTGTGAAAAAGTGTTTGCCCCCTTCCTGATTTCTCTTTTTTTGTATGTTTGTCACACTTAAATGTTTCAGATCATCAAGCAAATTTAAATATTAGACAAAGATAACACAAGTAAACACAAAATACAGTTTTTAAATGAAGGTGTTTATTATAAATGGTAAAAAAAAAAAAAAAATCCAAACCTACATGGCCCTGTGTGAAAAAGTGACCCCACCCCCATCCCCGTTAAAACATATATTAACTGTGGTTTATCACATTTTTGGAAAGCTGAGTTCAATTTCTCGAGCCACACCCAGGCCTGATTACTGGTACACCTGTTCTCAATCAAGAAATCACTTAACTAGGACCTGCCTGACAAAGTGAAGTAGACCAAAAGATCCTCAAATGCTAGACATCATGCTGCAATCCAAAGAAATTCAGGAACAAATGAGAAGCAAAGTGATTGAGATCTATCAGTCTGGAAAAGGTTATAAAGCCATTTCTAAAGCTTTGGGACTCCAGCAAACCATAGTGAGAGCCATTATCTACAAATGGCAAAAACATGTAACAGTGGTTAACCTTCCCAAGAGTGACTGGCCAACCAAAATTACCCCAAGAGCACAGCGACGACTCATCCAAGGGGTCACAAAAGACCCCGCAACAACATCCAAAGAACTGCAGGCCTCACTTGCCTCAGTTAAGGTCAGTGTTCATGACTCCACCATAAGAAAGACACTGAGTAAAAATGGCCTGCATGGCAGAGTTCCAAGACAAAAACCACTGCTGGGCAAGAAGAACATAAAGGCTCATTTCAGTTTTGTCAGAAAACATCTTGATGATCCTCAAGACTTTTGAGAAAATACTCTGTGGACTGACGAGACAAAAGTTGAACTTTCTGGAAGGTGTGTGTCCCATTACATCCGGCGTAAAAGTAACACAGCATTTCAGAAAAGGAACATCATACCAACAGTAAAATATGGTGGTGGTAGTGTGATGGTCTGGGGTTGTTTTGCTGCTTCAGGACCTGGAAGACTTGCTGTGGTAAATGCAACCATGAATTCTGCTGTCTACCAAAAAATCCTGAAGGAGAATGTCCGGCGATCTGTTTGTGACCTCAAGCTGAAGCGCACTTGGGTTCTGCAGCAGGACAGTGATCCAAAACACACCAGCAAGTCCACCTCTGAAGGGCTTAAGAAAAACAAAATGAAGACTTTGGAGTGGCTTAGTCCAAGTCCTGACCTGAATCGGGTTGAGATGCTGTGGCATGACCTTTAAGAGGCGGTTCGTGCTCGAAAACCGTCCAATGTGGCTGAATTACAACAATTCTGCAAAGATGAGTGGGCCAAAATTCCTCCACAGCACTGTAAAAGACTCATTGCCAGTTACCGCAAATGCTTGATTGCAGTTGTTGCTGCTAAGGGCGGCCCAACCAATTATTAGGTTTAGGGGACAATCACTTTTTCACACAGGGCCATGTAGGCTTGGATTTTTTTTCCCTTAATAATAAACACCTTCATTTACAAACTGCATTTTGTGTTTACTTGTGTTATCTTTGTCTAATATTTAAATTTGTTTGATGATCTGAAACATTTAAGTGTGACAAATATACAAAAAAATGAGAAATCAGGAAGGGGGCAGACACTTTTTCACACCACTGTAGAATTAAAATGAAAGTTACTAACAATGATTAAAAACTTCAGGTTGCTCTTAAATGGGTCATTAACTGAAAAACTGTGTTTTTGTAGGTTTTAACCTTCTGAAAGGCCTTTATTGGTCACATGATTATTGAAAAACTATCCTTTAAAGAAAAAAAAAAACAAGCACAGCCTTCATATAGTTTTATTTACTCCAAAAAGCAAAATTTACTATTCCAGATTTGCCACAGGACATCAATTACAGTCAACCCAGCCCAGCATGTCCTTGATATTACTGACCAGCCTAGCTGTCAATCATGTGGACAACAGTAAGCTAGCAGGTTACTTTACCAAGCATGGTTTATATTATTGTTTTCTTTAGATTTCAATCATCCTAATAGACATCACTGTTTCCACCTGGTTCACTAATCCACAGTCGATAACATATCTTGTGCCATTCTGGTATATTTTGTTATATTTTTGCTGTGATGCTACATTGAGCTGTGTTAGCATTAACTTGGCTCGACGGTTGGTCGGCATTGGTCACATGACCAACAGGCCATTTAACGTTAGCTTAACTGTTGTTCTGGTCAGTTAAACTTGCGGCGCCACACGAGTAGGCTGCCTTTTTGCAACCGCGGATCAATTTCTTCCTATTTCTATTTACTATCTGGCTCTCTGGCTAATCTTTCTGTTTCGGCGACACCTTGATCCATCACAGACACGTAGATCGCCCAAATGTCTCCCGAGCCAGCGGATGGAGCCACTGTTTCTTGAAGGAGGCAGTACAATAGGGACCAGCCGTTAGCACTTAACCGGCCCACGATGCTAATGCAAAAACTCGACATACCAAGAGAAATAAGACGGAAATGGTGTGGTTGTCGAGCTGGAGTAAGACGGCGGGCGAGGAATATAAGGTACAGACCCACCCTCCCATCCGTTATTATGGGGAATGTATGATCGCTACTCAGTAAGATAAGATAAGATAAGATAAGATAAGCCTTTATTAGTCCCACAATTGGGAAATTCCAGGATTGCAACAGCACAGGGATAGCAACACTATCGGCAGTGGCTCAGGAGGTAGATCAGATCATCTAATAACCCGATGGTTGGCGGTTCGAATCCCACTCTCCCCAGATATCCTGCCGTTGTGTCCCTGGGCAAGACACTTCACCCGCATTGCCTCCAGTGCCCATAACACTGAGTATGAATGTGTATAAATGTATAAAAATGTTCGGTGGTGGCCGGAAAGGCCGTTGGCGCAGATTGGCTGCCACGTTTCCGTCAGCCTGCCCCAGGGCAGCTGTGGCTGCAGAAGTAGCTTGCCACTACCATTGTCTGTCTGGAGTGAATGAATAATGTACCTATTTGTAAAGCGTCTTTGAGTATATATGATAAAGCGCTATATAAAATCGATGCATTATTATTATTATTATTATAACACTCAGAGCAACAATCAGAAGGCAAGAAAAAACAAGAACAGCTAGTATACATATGTACATATTACTATATATATATATATATATAGACACACAGTGCAGAGCATTGTGGTTGGTGAATGTGCAGCAGAAAGTCTAAGCTCTCTCTCCGCGGATGCGGCGGGCCAGCTGGATGTCTTTGGGCATGATGGTGACCCTCTTGGCGTGGATGGCACACAGGTTGGTGTCCACGAAGAGACCCACCAGGTAGGCCTCGCTGGCCTCCTGCAGAGCCATGACGGCGGAGCTCTGGAAGCGCAGGTCGGTCTTGAAGTCCTGAGCGATCTCCCTCACCAGGCACTGGAAGGGCAGCTTACGGATGAGCAGCTCCGTGGATTTCTGGTAGCGACGGATCTCTCTCAGAGCCACAGTACCGGGCCTGTAACGGTGAGGCTTCTTCACTCCGCCGGTGGCCGGAGCGCTTTTTCTGAGCAGCCTTGGTGGCGAGCTGCTTCCTGGGGGGCTTTTTCTTCCAGTAGATTTACGGGCGGTCTGCTTGGTTCTTGCCATCGCTCTTTATTATCTTATATTTCTTGCACGCCGCCTAAACTCCAGCCCGGCACCCGCGTCGTTTTCGCTACAGTTCCTCGGTATGTCGAGTTTCTCCGTTAGCACCAGGTGGCGGTTGAGTGCTAGCTAGCGCTTCCCTGCTGTATCGTCTCCTGCTGTAAACAGTGGCTCCGTCCGCCGACTCGGGAGACCTTTGGGGCGATCTGTGTGTCCGTGATATATATACAGTGGTACCTCTACTTACGAACGTCTCTACATACGGAATTTTCAGGTTACGAGACGCCTCAACGGGAAAATATTGCCTCTAGTTACGAACGAAATTTCAGGATACGAAAGGCAAAAAAGTACGCGCTCCTCGCAGCTTCCGTAGTTTACCGAACGTAAACATACCTGTAGCTGCTCTGCCATTGGCTATCGCCTAGCATCTTCCTGGTATCCCATTGGCCACGAAGTTTTTGTTTTTTTTTCCCCAAAACTTTATTAAGAACAAGGTGAAAGTTTTACGTGTGTGTACAGTACAGAATTAACATTTATTCACTATGGGCCCCAAGAAAGTGACGGAGATAAGTGGAAAAGGAGAAAAGAAGAGAGTTTTTTTGTCCATACAAACAAAGAAAGGAGATAATCGAAAGGTATGAAAAGGGGATGCATCTTGCGTTTGGATGCGTTTGGTTGATCTCGCCAAAGAATATGGCCATAATACATCAACGATCAGCACGGTATTAAAACAAAACGAAGCACTTACAAGCCGACAAAAGCAAACGTCCTTGGATCAGAACATGAACCAAAGAAGGCAAACGTCGACGACGTCGACGACGATAGCAGTTAAAGGGTAAATGAACATAATTTTTATTATTCTTTCTCTTTTATTATTCTCTTTTATTATTCTTTCTCTCATTTTAAACTCTCATTTTATGTTTATTGTGCAGTAATCTAATTGTAACATGTATTTGTTACATGTTTTGATGCGTTTTTACGATTTATAAAAAATTTATGCCCGAATTTTGGGGGCTTGGAACGGATTACGGCATTTACATGTAAAACGCGCCTCTACTTACGAATTTTTCACGTTACGAGAATTCTTCCGGAACGAATTAAATTCGTAAGTAGAGGTACCACTGTATAGAGTGAAAGGTGTAGAAAGAAGAAGGAAGATAAAAAAAAAAAAAAAAAAAAAAAGGCAGTTGCAAAAGGCAGCCAACTCGTGTGGCGCCGCCAGTCCGGCGGAACCGGAACCGGAAAAAAAAAACGAAAAAAAAAAAAAAACAGATGGGCTAGCAGCTATCTCCCACTACGAGAGCATATACAGAGAGAGTAGCTTGATGCTATTTACGGAGATGTGGCTAACAGAACTAGCAACAGATGCTAACATTGAACTGGAGGGTTTCCACGCAATACGGGCAGACCGAACACCAGACAGTGGGAAAGCAAGGGGCGGAGGAGTGATGATGTATGTCAATAACAACTGGTGCAGACCGGGACATATCACGGTTAAACAGCAACACTGCAACAAAGACATGGAGCTGATAGCTGTTAGGATGCGGCCTACATATCTCCCGAGGGAATACTCACACGTGATCTGCATTGTTATTTATGCAAATCCGACGGCGAACGCTGGGACAGCGCATGACGTCATCCACTCAGTAACTGGCAGGCTGCAGACAGAACACCCAGATGCTCTTCTCCTCATCTCAGGCGATTTCAGCCATATTTCACTGTCTCCCATTCTACCCACATTCACCCAGTATGTCACATGCCACACTAGAGACAATAAAACACCAAACACTAAGGAGGCGTACACCTCATCACCACTCCCCCCACTTGGGGGATCGGATCACAACTTGGTTCATCTCCTGCCGGTGTACAAACCCCTAGTGCACAGACAACCTCCGGTCATGCGCACAGTGAAGTTATGGTGTGAGGAGGCAATGGACGCTCTAAAGGACTGTTTTGAAACCACTGCCTGGGAGCAGCTCTGCGATCCATATGGTGAGGACATCGATGGCCTCACTCACACCATCACGGACTACATCAGCTTCTGTGTGGACAACACCGTACCCACCAAGACCATATGGTGTTGCTCGAACAACAAACCCTGGATCAACCCTGAGATAAAAACACTTCTGAGAGAGAAGAAGAGGATATTCAGGTCGGGGAACAGGGAGATGCTGAAGTCCATACAGAGGGAGCTGAGGAGGAAGATCAGAGAAGGCAAGGACAGCTTCAGGAAGAAGATGGAGGACAAGCTGCAACAGAGCAACATCGGCGGAGTCTGGAGAAACCTTAAAACCATCTCTGGGCTCCAGAATACCTCCCCCCAGGCCACGGGGGGCAGGGAGTGGGCGAACAATCTGAACCTGTTTTTTAATAGGTTTGACCAACCGCCCTCTCCCCCGACTGCACAACAACCACTGCTGCCTCTAAAGACATCGAGTCCTGCTGCCCACACCCCACTCCACCAACACCCCCCCCCACTCCCAACACACAGCCCCCCAACCTGACCCTCACTAAGACCCAGGTGAGGACGGAGCTGAGGAAGATCAAGGTGAGGAAGGCGTCGGGACCGGACGGCATCAGCGCAAAGCTCCTCAAGTCCTGTGCAGACCAGGTGTGTGGGATTGTGGAGCACATCTTCAACCTGAGCCTGAAGCTGGGGAGGGTACCACAGTTGTGGAAAACATCTTGTGTGGTACCTGTACCAAAGACTTCCCACCCCAAAGACCTGAACAGCTACAGACCAGTGGCCCTGACGTCTCACATGATGAAGACCCTGGAGAGACTGCTCCTTGCTCACCTCCGCCCCCTGGTGGGACCAGCGATGGATCCACTCCAGTTCGCCTACCAGCATGGCATTGGGGTGGAGGATGCAGTGATCTTCCTCCTTCACCGTTTTCTGTCCCACATGGAGAAGCCCGGGAATGCGGTGAGGATCATGTTCTTGGACTTCTCCAGTGCTTTCAACACCATCCAACCGATGATCCAGAAGGACAAGCTGCTGTGCGCAGGGGTGGACCAGCACCTGTCATCATGGATCCTGGACTACCTCACTAACCGGCCACAGTTTGTGAGAACCCAGGACTGTGTGTCCGACACGATCATTGGCAGCACGGGGGCCCCCCAGGGAACGGTTTTGGCTTCCTTCCTGTTCACCCTTTATACTGCGGAGTTCTCACACAGGACAACACACTGCCATCTACAGAAGTTCTCTGACGACTCTGCGATCGCCGGCCTCATCTCCAACAGAGATGAAGCTGAATACAGAGGACTTATCCAGAACTTTGTGGACTGGTGCCATCGGAACTGCCTCCAGATCAACGCGAGGAAAACTAAGGAGCTGGTGGTGGACTGCCGCAGGCAAGGACAACCCCTCACAGCACCAGTAAACATACAGGGAACAGACATTGAGATGGTGACATCCTACAAGTACCTGGGTGTTCATCTGAACAATAAACTAGACTGGTCACACAATACCAATGCACTCTACAAGAAGGGACAGCGCAGGCTGTTCCTACTGAGGAGACTCAGGTCTTTTGGTGTACAAGGGGCGCTGCTGAAGACATTCTATGACACGGTGGTGGCATCAGACATCACTTTTGGAGTGGTCTGCTGGGGCAGTGGCATTACAGCAGCTGATAGGAAGAGACTGAACAAACTGATCAAGAAAGCTAGCTCTGTCCTGGGCCAACACCTTGACCCAGTGGAGGAGATAGGGGAGAGAAGGATGGTGGCTAAACTGTCATCTCTGCTGGAGTCCGAGTCCCACCCTATGCAGGACATACTGACCGCACTGAGGAGCTCATTTAGCAGCAGACTACATCATCCTAGGTGCGCAACCGAGAGGTTTCGCAGGTCCTTCCTACCTACGGCTGTCAGACTGTATAACCTAAGCAGGGCTGCTCGCAGAGATAGCAAAAAAACGTGACGACCTAATAGTATTGAATGCAAAAGACGCAATAGACTTACACAATGGTCCCCTCCAGTATACAACTAGGACAATATCGGTCGCTGCGGAGGGTGACAATATGTACGGGTACATATTCATACTATGTAGGATAACTAAGTAGACGGTTATGCTGTTTATTCCATCTAGCTACAATGCTCCGCACTGTGTGTATATATATTTATATATTTATATGTACATATGTATATTCGCTGCTCTTGTTTTTCTTGTCTTCTTGATTGTTGCTCTGAGTGTTGCTATCCCTGTGCTGTTGCAATCCTGGAATTTCCCCATTGTGGGACAAATAAAGGCTTATCTTATCTTAAGATCGCTATTTTCTATAAATTTTATTCACCCCCACTGGAATCCTTGTTCAGCTGCCAACACTTGACCATATACGTACGTTATTCCTAGATGTTATTTTGAGCAACTAGCTAATGCCAGCAAGCTTGTAGTTTAGCAACTCATTTGCGAATATTTCATTGCTTATTGTACCATAGGGACCGGTCACATACCTCGACCACTGAAACCACACACCCCTGTCAACCAGTGATGCATTATTTCATTCATTCTTGAAGACAAACTTTAATTGGCTCTGGTAACAGGTCAAGTTGGCCCTGGGATCCACAGCATTGCAAGCAGAGAACCCCCACAAAACTGTTAAAAACTTCTGTCTATCACCAACTGTTACGACCCACTTTCTGGGCCAAGGCCAGAATTGCTTATTCAGCCTGGGATCTCCAAGTCTGTTTCGACCCTTACGCCAAGGTGGACAAATCTAGTCGTTTTCACCCTTAGGCAAGCTAGACATACATCTAAGTCTTTTTCGCACACAGGCAAGGCAGACATACACCTATGTCCCAGGCTGGGATGTGAACCCATGACACTGTGATCTCAAAACCTCTTACTCTTCCACTGAGCCAAAAAGATATTCCTCTTTAGCACTTGGCTAGGAGGGAGGTGTAACCTAAGGTGTCAGGGACTGCACCATTGAGTGAGAGGTTTTGAGGTTTTGGCTTCTGTAACTGTAGATTTTGGATCTTCTCTTGATTTTGGGCCTTGATATGCTGCACTATTTCACAAGATCTGTCACAATGCCCCCTAATGCAAAATGGTGAAAAAACAGATTGAAAAAATATCTATTTATTAAATGCACCAAATCTCTGTCTGTGTGTGTATCTGTTTGTTCCTCAGATATCTCCCAAACCATTCATCAGACTGGCCTCAGATTTTATAAGTGCTTTACACAGACAGACACACACAGACCGAGATCTGGTGCATTTATAGATAGACGAGGGTGTGCATCCCCAAGTATGGAGTTGCTCAGTCAAAATATGTAATTTTTATCAATTAAAGTTTAGCCACCGTTCCGTTTCCTCAGGCTCTGGCTTCTAGAAGTGTGGGCGGGGTTTTGGATTGACTCCGATTGGATAATACACGGCATCATGACCAGTCACCAGAGCGCTACGTAAACAAAACAAGGAAGTGAAAAGCGACAAATTTGACCAGAAAAAGAGAATACTGACAATTTAATGCTTAAAAAAAATACTATAATGTTGGTGTGATTGTGTAGCTCTAAAGAATTATTCGGCATATGTGGAGAACACGAGGTGTGTGGGTGCACTGGGGGGGGGGGGGGTGCAGCAACCAGACTATCTTACCGTAGTCCTTAGCAGGGAGCCAAGCCCAGCCTGCCCGGTTAACGGGAGTCTCAACTGCTGCTTCACCTGTGTGCCACCGCTGTCCTTTAGAGAATACTGAAGATTTAATGCTTAAAAAATTATACTATAATGTTACTGTGATTGCGTAGCTCTAAAGAATATTCCGGCATATGTGGAGAACACGAGGTGCGTAGGTGCGCTGGGATGAGGAAGGGGGGCAGCAGCCAGACCGGCTTACCGCAGTCCTTAGCAGGGAGCCAAGCCCAGCCTGCCCGGTTAACGGGAGTCTCGGCTGCTGCTTCACCCGTGTGCCACCGCTGTCCTTTACGGCACCACGGGTTCAACATGGCATTCCAGCTGATGCTGGTGTGCTAACATGGCTATCTAAAAATTAAAAGTTAATAATAGTGCCACCATGATTGTGGAGCGGAATGGCCAGATGATTCACATATCATATGCGGACACATATGCATGCTTTGACTAAACAGCAACCGTGCGCAAACACCCAAATAACGAAATAAATCATTTTTTATTTACTGACAAATGGGCCACACTGATGCAACAGTTGCAGCCAAATGGGTCATTCTGCTGTGTATAATAATGTTTGGTGTTTTGTACTTATAATATTGCTAAAATACAGTTAGGCCCAGAAATATTTGGACAGTGTCACAATCTTCATGATTTGGGCTCTGCATGCCACCACATTGGATTTGAAATGAAACAACTACAACAGAATTGAAGTGCAGACTTTAAGGTTTAATTCAAGGGGTTGAACAAAAATATATGATTAAACATGTAGGAATTGTAGCTATTTTTATACAAACGCTCCTCATTTCAGGGGCTCAAAAGTAATTGGAGAAATAAACATAACCCTAAGTAAAATGTTACTTTTCAATATTTTGTTGAGAATCCTTTGCAGGCAATGACTGCCTGAAGTCTGGAACCCGTGGACATCACCAAACGCTGGGTTTCCTCCTTTGTGATGCTTTGCCAGGACTTTACCGCAGCTGTCTTCAGTTGTTGCTTGTTTGTGGGTCTTTCCGCCTTAAGTTTTGTCTTGAGCAAGTGAAATGCATGCTCGATTGGGTTGAGATCTGGTGATTGACTCGGCCATTGCAGAATATTCCACTTCATTGCTTTAAAAAACTCCTGGGTTGCTTTTGCAGTATGTTTTGGATCATTGGTGAAGCCCCGTCCAATCAACTTTGCTGCATTTGGCTGAATCTGAGCAGAAAGTATATCCCTATACACTTCAGAATTCATCCGGCTGCTTCTGTCTTTTGTCACATCATCAATAAACACAAGTGACCCAGTGCCATTGGAAGCCATGCATGCCCATGCCATCACACTGCCTCCACCATGTTTTACAGAAGATGTAGTGCTTTGGATCATGAGCTGTTCCAATTCTTCTCCAAACTTTCTGCTTCCCATCATTCTGGTACAAGTTGATCTTAGTCTCATCTGTCCAAAGAATGCTGTTCCAGAACTGGGCTGGCTTCTTCAGGTGTTTTTTGGCAAAGTCAATTCTGGCCTTTCTATTTTTGAGGCTGATTCATGGTTTGCACCTTGTGGTGAATCCTTTGTATTTACTCTCATGAAGTCTTCTCTTTATGGTAGACTTAGATACTGATACACTTACTTCCTGGAGAGTGTTCTTCACTTGAGTGGATGTTGTGAAGGGGTTGTTCTTCACCATGGAGAGGATTCTGTGATCATCCACCACTGTTGTCTTCCGTGGACGTCCAGGCCTTTTTGAGTTCCCAAGCTCACCAGTGCACTCTTTTTTTCTCAGAATGTACCAAACTGTTGATTTGGCCACTCCTAACATTTCTGCTATCTCTCTGATGGATTTCTTTTTTTTCAGCCTCAGGATGGTCTGTTTCACCTCCATTGAGAGCTCCTTTGACCGCATGTTGTGTGTTCACAGCAACAGCTTCCAAATGTAAACGCCACACCTGGAATCAACTCCAGACCTTTTAACTGCTTAATTGATGACAGGTTAACGAGGGAAGAGCCCATGCAGCCTTGTTATTTTATTTTTTTTTGCAGCCTTCTGAGTCAATTGTCCAATTACTTTTGGTCCCTTGAAAAAGAGGTGGCTACGTATTAAAGAGCTGTAATTCCTAAACCCTTGCTCCAATTTGGATGTGAATACTCTCAAATTACAGCTGAGAGTCTGCACTTTAAGCCCACATTGCTTATATAATTGTATCCTGAATATGTTTTCGTAAACAGCTAAAATAACAAAACTTGCGTCACTGTCCAAATATTTTTGGGCCTAACTGTATAAAAGGATGCACTATAATGGGTCTCAAATATTTGTAAATGTGTCCTGTTACAGTACTGCACAAGTCTATTGACAATAGACTATAAACTACACATATAAACTAATTATAATGGTGACTGAACAACTTTCATTCCCCAAAGTGAAAGATACAAAACCTATGAATATAAGTCATAAAAGATCACAAATAAGTCTGACGAACAAATAAACCATCCATCCATCCATCCATCCATCTTCTACCACTTTTCCGGAGGTCCAGGTCACAGAGGCAGCAGTTCAAGCACAGAAGCCTAGACTTCCCTCTCCCCAGCCACCTGCTCCAGCTTTTCAGAGAGGATACCAAGGTGTTCCCAGACCAGCTGGGAGACATAGTCTCTCCACCGAGTCCTGGGTCTACCCCGGGGTCTCCTCCCAGTGGGACGTGCCCAAAACATCTCAAGTGGGAAGCGTCCAGGAGGCATCCTAATCAGATGCCCATACCACGTCAACTGACTCCTTTCAATGTGGAGGAGCAGCGGTTCTACTCTGAGCCTCTCCCAGATGACTGAGCTACTCACCCTATCTCTGAGGGTGAGTCCAGCAATCCTACGGAGAAAGCTCATTTCTTCCGCTTGTATCCGCGATCTTGTTGTTTCGGTCATTACCCAAAGCTCGTGACCATAGGTGAGAGTAGGAACGTAGATTGACTGGTAAATCGAGAGCTTTGACTTAGAACTCAGCTCCCTCTTCACCACAACAGACCGGTACAACGTCCGCATCACTGCAGATGCTGCTCCGTCTGTCAATCTCTCGCTCCATTTTCCCCTCACTCATGAATAAGACCCCAAGATACTTAAACTCCTCCACTTGGGGCAGGAGCCTGTCCCCAACCCAGAGAGGACAATCCACCTTTTTCCGGCTGAGGACCATGGACTCGGACTTGGAGGTGCTGATTCTCATCCCAGCTGCTTCACACTCAGCGGCAAACCATCCCAGCAAGAGCTGTAGGTCATTGCTGAATGAAGCCAACAGGACAACATCATCTGTAAACAACAGAGATGAGATCCTGTGGTCACCAAGCATGACACCCTCCATTCCCTGGCTGCACCTAGAAATCCTGTCCATAAAAATTATGAACAGGATCGGTAACAAAGGGCAGCCCTGGCGGAGTCCAACTCTCACTGGGAATGAGTCCGACCGAGTGTTGGCAATATGAACCAAAACTCTCACAACGGTCGTACAGAGACCAAATAGCTCATAACAACAAGCCCAATACTCCATACTCCCGAAGCACCCCCCACAAAAATTCACGAGGGACGCAGTCAAATGCCTTCTCCAAGTCCACAAAACACATGTAAACTGGTTGGGCAAACTCCCACGAACCCTTGAGAATTCTCAAGAAGGTAAAGAGCTGGTCCAATGTGCCACGGCCAGGATGAAAACCACATTGCTCCTCCTGAATCCGAGGTTCAACCAACGGCCGGACTCTCCTCTCCAGTACCTTGGCATAGACCTTCCCAGGGAGGCTGAGGAGTGTGATCCCTCTAAAGTTGGAGCACACCCTCCAGTCCCCTTTTTTGAAGAGAGGAACCACCACGCCGGTTTGCCACGCCAAAAGCACTGCCCCCAACCTCCACGCAATGTTGCAGAGGTGTGTCAACCATGACAGCCCTACAACATCCAGGGCCTTGAGGTACTCAGGGCGAATCTCGTGCCCCCCCCCCCCCCGGGACTCGGCCACCAAGGAGATTTTTAACCACCTTGGCAACCTCAGCTCCTGTGATAGGTGAGTCATCCCCCTTGTCCACAAACCCTGCTTCCTCTGTGGAAGGCATATCAGTGGGATTGAGGAGATCCTCGAAGTATTCCTTCCACCGCCCGACGATATCCCCAGTCAAAGTCAACAGCGCCCCATCCACACCATACACAGTGTGGACAGGGAGCTGCTTTCCCGTCCTGAGCCGCCAGACAGTTTACCAGAATCTCTTTGAGGCTGACTCAAAAGAGAAACAAATAAACAAGGGTTCAGGTTCAGGTTCAGGTTACTTTAGTAGTTCTTAAACAGTCGCTAATATTGGATGTCCCATTCATTTCCAGTAATTCTATAATCAATATTCACATAATCAAATAGATCTCAGTGTTCAGTCCCTTTCATATTTGTCAAAGTCTGTCATGTGAGATTGCCTATATATACTGTATACACTACACCTCTTTGTGTTCCACTTTCAAACACAGCCTACATTTGGGCCGGTAAAGCCCAAAACCTGTTTTCACACAAGAATACTTGCTTTCTACAGGCATGCACTAATCTTTTCAAAGGCAGGGAAGTGTTCCATTATAACTGACAGAAAATCTCATCAGTGATGGGGATACTGTACCAATTTTAATATTAATGTAATCATATACAAATCAACATAAGTGGTCTGTAGTAGCCTGTAGTAGGTTAAAAAAGAGCATTCATCATTGTCATTACCAACTTTTACCTACATGAGAAAATAGAAGCTGTGCAATAGATATATGTTCAGTTTAAACAGTAAAAACCGAGTGATGAGACTGGTTATTGTTTGTTTTTTCAGGCTGCAGCAAAAACCAAACTAGTCCCTACCTTATCCTACCATGAGTCCAATAACGGCTTCATCATTATTGGTAAGTAGATTTTTTAAAAAATAATGGGTTCATATCTTTCAGACAATATCACATTAGGACGAGGAACTAGACAGGGGTGCCCACTCTCCCATTACTATTTGCAATCTACACAGAACCTCTGGCACAATGGTTAAGACAGATTGATATACTGTAATTAAATGCATTAGAATAAATGGAGACGAATATAAAATAGCACTTTATGCTGATGATGTTTTAATCTATTTAAGCGACCCTGCCAGCTCATTTCCAGAATTGCGGAACCTATTAAAAATATTTGGCAAATACGCAGGATATAAACTAAATGTACACAAAACCCAAATCTTGACTTTCAGTTATATACCTTAAAAATACCTTAACCACTTGCACTCCGGGCAATTTTCCTAAAAATGCCAAAAAATAACGTGCCCAAAGTAAATCGAAAGCTGTTCTTCAACCCTTTGCAGCATCTTCATGGGGTTGGTCTCATTTAAAAGAAAATACTTTGAATTTTTTGGCAAAAAAAACATAATCTCTCTACATGCTCCGGCCACTGAGTTACAGTCATCTAAACATACTGAACTTGAAGAAAAAAAATTTGGACACTGTTTTTTTTGATACAAATGCTTGTAAAGAACACACAGCTGTCCGATCCGGCTGGAAAATGCAACAGAAATGTAGAACCAAGTGTTATCCAGCTGAGATCCAAATTTGGTAACAATACCACAAAAAATGAATATTTTACACAGCTTTGTTCTCAGGCTGTTCCCAGGCGTTTTGGAACTGTGCCAAATTGTGCCAAATGGCACAGTTTGGAAAAACGTCTGTAACTTTTGAATGATTCAATGTAGAAGCTTCATTTTAGGCTCAAAGGAAAGGTTACACTCAGGGCTGTGTCTGTGTGTGTGGGGGGGGGGGGTCGTCCCCCCCCGCTACCAAGGACAGAGTTCAGCCCTCGCTACATGACAGATTACACTCGTTGCATGTTTCCACAGCAACACTGTCACAGCGGCTCCCCCCCCCCCTCGCTACTGTGTGTGTGTGTGGGGGGGGGGGGTTGTCCCCCCCCCGCTCGCTACAGAGGATGGACTTTAGCCATCGCTACACAACGGATTAGCCTTATGTGGTGATGTAGGACAGCAGTGCAGTCACCGCGGCCCCCCCCCCTCGCTGCAGAAGAATAGCGGGGGTGGGGGGGGGCGTTCACAGCCTGTACACTGCAAGCAACCCCTTGTACCGCGGCGCACGAACTTCAGACTTTGTGAACCGCACAGCTGTAATTTACTGATCGGTCAAAAGTCATTTTGGATTACAATTTTCAGGGATAGAGAATAATTTAGCTTATAACACCTTACCTCTTCACAGCGGAGTCTTGGCGAACTTGTCTTCCTCATTGTCAGACGAACGCGACGCTGGTCCGCTCTGGTTCTGGTCTCGCGACTCGATCAAAACATAATTCCATTATTGCGGTTTTGTGCTTCCATGATTGCGGTTTTTGGCGAACGATTTTTCAAAACAAATAACAGTAGTAATTAAAAAAAGACTGGCGAAGGCGTGTGTGTCACTCAGCCTTCGTCGTCAGCCTCCGTCGGTCTATGATGACCATGGAAGAAAATCATAACGTCTACTCTGCTGGAACCAATACAAAATAAGCACCGCCTGTGGCCGAACATGCCGATCCACGAATGGCACTCCCTGTCACACAGGTTGCATTTGTGGATGGTCTCCATGCTGCTGGGTCTGTGGAGCTCTTCCTGTGTCCTTTTTTGATCCGCTGCAGCAGCCAGTCTTCACCCAGCTTTAAAAAAAAACAGCTCACGAACTTCTCTGCTTCAATTGGCTCACTGCATTCAAAGCGTTGGGAGGCAGGTCCTCCTTCCTAGGTTTTCATTCATTGGTTCTTCAAGGTTTCAGAAACCCAATTCAAGGCCCTTATTAGTCGAATGAGAGGTCAATCAGATGAACTAATCTGTTCGCGGCTGTGTTTACAGATTTTTTTTTCAGTGGCGCTTGGAGGCCACACCACCTACACCACCACCATCAATATCCTTATCATGCGTCATGCGCACGAGGGCGCACAAGGGCGCTCTCGTGCGCCCTCGTGTGCCCTAGGACGCAGAGACTTGCCCGCCCGCGGAACAACGGAGTGCAAGTGGTTAAGGAGAAATATCACCTTAAATGGGATCAGAACTCAATGAAATACTTAGGGATATATTTACCAAAAGAAATTTCATCATTAGCAGAAATAAATTATGGCCCCCGTCTAGCAAAAACAAAAGATGACATAAAAAGATGGAATTTTGTTTCTTTCCTCAGTTTTACTAATAGAATTGACAGTATAAAATTAAATATCCTCCCACGATACCTCTTTCTATTCCAGGTACTTCCAGTAGAAACCCCCTGAAAACAATTCACTGATTTGAATACAATTATTTCAAGATTTATTTCGCAAGGGAAAAAACCGAAGGTCAAATTTAAAACACTGCAACTCCCAAAAGAAAAGGGGAGAATGGCAGTACCTAATTTTAAGGATTATTACTTTGCTGCCCAGATTAAACCTCTAATTAGCATGTGCATGCCAACATTTCATGCCAGATTGAAAGACAATGAACTTTCTGTTACGAGTAACCCTCCAATACATGCACTGCTAGCATACAGAAACTTGGGAAGTTTCACAAAGGTACAGAATCCATGGCTCAAGGCTCAGTTGAAAACTTGGGAAGTGGTAAAAAGAAAATATAAACTAGAAGACAAATTACAAATACTTCAATGGCGTGCCTATGACCCCGAGTTTAAACCCAATGGGATAGATTTAAATCCTGGATTGCAAAAGGAATAACATCATTTTATTCAATTACAGAAAAAGGGAAATTAAAAAACTTGGAAAAATTGAAAACAGAACATCATCTTGAAAATAGTGACTTCTTTAGATACTTCCAAATAAGGAGTTACTTGAACACAACATTAAAAATAAAACAGATTTAGATGATCCTATATTGAAAATTTTTCTTGGAGCTTATCAGAACCAGTCAATTAAGGATGTCATCTCCAGAATTTATAAAAGCTTCCTATCCAAAAAAAAAAACCACACTACAGAATATATTAGAGGAAAATGGGGAAAAGAGGGAGATTTTTCAATTATGGAGGAGAATTGGTTGAATGTATGTCAATTCCAGTGGAAATGTACAAATTCTTATATATGGAGGGAATTCGGATGGAAATGTCTAGTTCACTTATTCATCACACCAAAGAAGAAAGCCCACTTTATAGGAGCAAACTCCAGATGCTGGAGGCAGTGCAGGTCTAAGGAAGTGAACCACTGGCGTATATTCTGGGAATGTCCAATGATAAAACCCTTTTGGGAAGAAATTCATAAAGTGCTAAAAAAAAAATATTGTTGGTTCTGACCTGTCCTTGCAGTTTTCTACTTTATTTTTAGGAAATTTTGATTTTCAGGCAAGACGCTCTGATGAATACATATTTGGTATTTTGATACTGGCCAGCAACAAAGCAGTCACAAGACACTTGTTTGCTTCCGGAGGCCCCCCACCACCACCACCAACACCACTCAAGAGTGGATTGACATAGTTAATGATATTTATACCATGGAAAGGATTACATTCTCACTCCGACTCAAAAAAAAATGTCTTTGTTAGTCTGTGGAAACCTTGGGTCAATTTTGTTAAACCCATAAAACTAGACTTTGTAGAGGTACTAAACGATTGACCAGTTCTAACTGTTTTTATCTCATGTGATGTGTGCACTTGCTCTCCCAATCTATACAAAATTTTCCATATTATGTAAAAGCTAATGGTCGGCAGATGATATAGCACTGCAATTATTGTGTCATTTGTACTTTTGTGAACAAACTGCTGTCCGAAAATAAAAAATTTTAAAAAAAAAATACCAGGGGTTCACGGAAGATTTTTTTTCATGGCTTTGACAAATAAAACAACTGTGTCCACAGGGTAATTCCATATTACACAGAGTCATAACTGGTTGCTTCTCCAGTAAGTTCCTTACCTCCAAATCCACATCCTTGGACTGCAGTTGGTGACAGTAGTCCTTGTTCTGTCTGCAGCCTCAATTAGCTCAGCAACCCTAGATGTGAACCAGTTTGACATCTGCAGGTTCAGATTAGAGGGGCCCTCAGGCCAGCAGCAGATCTCCAGACAAGGACACCTGTCACCCGCTGCAGTGGTCTTGGAATCCTGGAACATTTATGGAACTCAGTAGTGTGTTCTGACCAAACGTGGAGCAAATTTTTTACATACAAAGTCAGTGGAAAGATGTGAATTTGTTCTGGGTGATGTGAATACAGCATATGTAAATCTGGGTCGACACAAATTGAATTTTAGTTAGGAGCTTTATTATCCTTTCATAAATCTTCCTTGTGTCTGTGGCTACAACGAACAAGCATGAACAGCAACCTGCTGCTCTTCTGAGTGTGGCTAGCTTAGCCTCCCTGGAGTCTACCTGCTGCTATTCTGAATGTGGCTGGCTTAGCCTCCCTGGACTCAACCTGCTGCAGCTCTAAGTGTGGCTAGCTTTGCCTGCCTGGAGTCAGCCTGCTGCTCTTCTGAGTGTGGCTAGTTTAGCCTCCCTGGAGTCAACCTTCTGCTACTCTGAGTGTGTCTAACTGGGCCTACCCAGAGTTAACTTGCTACTTCTTAACCTAGCCTACCTGGAGTCCAAATGCTACTGTTGCTCTGAGTGTGTCAAGGTAACGTTTGGAGAAGGGTGAGCATTGGATTGCAGATAATGGTCCACAGCAAGACCATTTAACTCCACAAAGGTACTGTGCAGATATGACGGGCATTTGGTTCAAATGGTGGCAACAGCAGACAAGCTAATAAGTTAGAGTGATCCATATTAACCAGAATCTATTTGAATCAATTGGCACCAATAACAACACAATGCCACCTAAAAGGAATGTAACATATGATGAGGCTGAGGAATTTAAAAAATCACTTGACTTTCTCTCAGAAGAGGTAACTGTGGTGAGAAAACAACAAAAACAGATAATTGATTTGGTGGAAGAGGTCAAAGCCTTGAGGCTGAAAAATGAGGAGAAAGACAAAAAGATTGCTTTTCTGGAAAATAGGGTGGACAACCTGGAACAGTACACTCGAATGAATGACATTATTGTTTCAGAATTAGAAACACAGCCCAGAGCCTATGCCCAGGCTGTGGCAAGAATGGATGATACAGACCTCCGTGAACTGGATGCCAGATCGGTGGAAGAACGGGTGACAACCTTCCTCCATTCTAAAGGCATAGAGATAGACAGTAACAACACAGAGGCTTGTCATCCTCTTCCTAAAAGAAGGAAGGGTGAAAAATCGGCAATAATCATCCATCTTACAAACAGAAAGTATAAAATGGATCTGCTGAAACAGGGAAGGAAGCTGAAGGGGACAGAAGTTTATCTGAATGAGCACCTAACCAAGAGAAATGGAGACATTGCCAAAAAGGCGCGTTTCTTGCGAAAACAGAAGAAAATCCAATCAACATGGACTTTCAACTGTTAAGTCTTTATAAAACTGAATGGAACACCAGAGGAGTCCAAAGTGCTGGTAATCAGAAATGTGGAGGAGCTGGATAAATATATGTAAGGAAGTAAATCACAGTGAGGACAAATGTTTACTTTAAAAAACAAAACAAAAAACTTATGACTGACTTTAGTAGACATCAATCATCCCCAGTTGGAGGAAGTCATTTGACACAATTCAAACTCTGAAAATATGTCATTATGCTGAACATAAACCACAAGAGATGGAGAATGATATTGATCCTGATAACCACTTCTTCAATAATATTCATAATCACTGTGAATATTATACTGAAAAGCAATTCAAAAGTCAACTGCAGTTAGATGGTAAACTATCAATAATACACTTCAACAGCAGAAGTCTTAACAAAAACTTTCCACAGATTCAGGACTATTTAAAACAGCTAGAGAGAAAATTTACAGCTATCGCAGTCTCTGAAACTTGGCTTAATGAAGCGCAGGCTTCTCTGATGACAACAGAGGGATATCAGATGTTTTATATTAATAGATCTCAAAAAAAAGGGTGGTGGTGTTGCATTGTATATTGATGACCTGTATAGATGTAAACTTGTAAATGAAATGTCCTTTGCACTACCAGGGATTCTGGAATGTGTTACTGTTGAGATTGACCAAGATAAAACAAAAAATCTAATTATAAGTTGTATATATAGAATGCTGGGAACTTGCGTTGAGACATTCAGAGATAAGTTAAGTTGAGCTGTACAATAATATAACTAGTAAGAAAATGGTTGTAATCTGTGGAGACTTCAATATTGATTTACTAAATCCATTTCAACAAAATGTAATTACAGAGTTCATGAATTCTATGCACAGTATGAGTCTATATCCCACAATAACACATCCCAGTAGAATCACAGTTCACACTGCTACACTTATTGATAACCTGTTTGTTAATATTATTGATAAGAAAATAGAAAGTGGATTATTGATAAATGACATAAGTGACCATTTGCCAGTCTTTGTACTTATCCATGGCCACACGGGGGCCAATACAGAAAAAACTTTAAAATCTTTCAGATACAAATCACAAAATGCAATCAGTTCTTTTAAAGAAGACCTGCTGAAGCAAGACTGGACAAAAGTCTGTGTATCAGATGTAAATGAAGCCTATGACACATTCATGAATATTGTAACCACTCTTAATGAAAAAAATTGTCCATTAGTAAAGAAAAAGCTGAAACAGAAATTTGTCGACAAGCCATGGTTAACCAAAGGATTACAAAAAGCGTGTAAAAAGAAAACTTCATTATATAAAGCTTTTCTAAAGAAAAGGACAAAAGAAGCAGAACAGCAGTATAAAACATACAAAAATAAGTTAATATATATAATGAGATGTAGTAAAAGAGACTATTACAGTAAAGAACTGGACAAAAACAGAGATAACATTAAAAGTACATGGACAATACTTAACAATATTCTTGGAAATAAAAACAGAAATACAAGCTACCCAACCAATCTTTCAAAAAAAAAAAACTTGACTCAAAGTGTGGATGCAGTCTCACCTGCAGATGAATTTAATAAATTTTTTGTTAATATTGGTCCTAATTTGGCTCGACAAATACCCATTACAGTATCTACAGGTGATACAATAAGCAAAAACATTGCTATAAAAGACTCCATTTTCATAAAGAACACAGACGAGAGAGAGGTCATTGAAATTGTTGAATGAATGAATGAATTGAATGAATGAATGAATGAATGAATTTAATGAATGAATTTATTTCGGATAATACAGTACAGGTTAAAAGAAACTGTATAATATAACAACAAGGTCAAATTAGACAAAGACTCCTTCTACTAAACAATTCCACGTGGGTTATCCGAAATGGGTGATGGCTGAAGCCGCAGCTTATATTGCCATACTGCGGCTTGTGATGGTATTGACATGCTTTTAGTCAAAACAATCATTGAATGCTTAGTGAAGCCACTGACGTATATTTGTAACCTGTCTCTCCAAACAAGTATATTCCCCAGTGCAATGAAAATAGCTAAAGTAATTCCGATATATAAGACGGGTGACAGAGGGGAATTTTCAAACTATAGACCTATTTCACTATTGCCGCAATTTTCCAAGATACTTGAAAAAATATTCTGTGAGAGAATTGACAACTTCATAATGAAGAATAATTTATTGTGTGAGCAGCAATATGGGTTCAGACACAAGAGGACAACTGCATTTGCTCTAATGGAATTTATAGAAAAAATATCAACTGCCGTTGAAAATAAAGAGTATTCAGTTGGGGTATTCCTGGATCTTAAAAAAGTATTTGATACAGTGGACCATAAATTATTATTAAAGAAACTACAAAATTATGGTATTGGGGGGAGGGGGGAGGCACTGTCCTGGTTATGTAGTTACTTAAAGAACAGATATCAGTATGTATGTGTTGGTAGCAAAAACTCACAGTTACTGAAGGTTACTTGCGGAGTCCCACAGGGTTCAGTTTTGGGGCCATTGTTATTCAATCTGTATATAAATGACATATGTAAAGTTTTGGAAAAAATGGATTTAATATTGTTTGCAGATGACACTAATTTATTATATAGTGGAAGCAATTTGGAACAACTTTTGGATACACTCGGAAAGGAATTAGGAAAGCTTAAACTGTGGTTTGATTCCAACAAATTAACGCTCAATTTAAGTAAGACAAAATTTATATTTTTTAACAATCATCACAACTCAGTATCTGAACTCAGTGTAAATGATGTGGAGATTGAAAGGGTATTTGAAATCAAATTTCTAATAAACTGTGTTGGAAGTCACATATTAATTATATTAAAGGTAAAATATTCAAATCAATCGCAATACTGCACAGAGTGAAATATTTGCTGAATCAACCCACACTATATACTTTGTATCATTCATTAATACTCCCATACATGACATATTGTACTGAAGTATGGGGAAATACATATAAAACAAACATATATCCAGTCTTTATGCTTCAAAAGAGAGCTATTAGAATAATAAACAAAGCTGCTTGACTTCCTCGCCAGCCCCTCACAAAGTTGTCTAACTTTTCTCTCACTTTCGGACTCATGGAAACAAAATTAAGAAGGATTCAAGACAGTCACATGGGTATGTCGAGCAAGATGGCGGCACACTAATTTAGCTCTTCTCACCCTGTCCACCAAACTGTTTTATACCTGACTGTTTGCTACATTCCTTGAGCAAACCACCTTTGGTCAGTGCCTGTATGTTTGTTTAAGCTGTCCGGCGATACCAGAAAAAGTCCCAGCCATGTGGAGGAAGCCACCATACCCACTTTAAAACCCAATACACAGGACGCCGAGCCAAGGAACACGGAGACTATGTTTGTTGAAATTACCAAAATAAGCATGATGCTTCAGGTGGTCGCAGCAGATACCTCAACCATTAAAGCTACAACTACGGAGCTAAAGAATGCAGTGAACAACATACATGAGAGGTTGGAGGAGATGGAGGTACGGATTTCTAAACAGGAAGATACAGTAGACCCACTAGTGAACGACAATGAAGCCAGCAATAAAAAGATGGAAATATTACAGAACCGCCTACAGGAGCTGGAAAACTACTCTAAGAGAAATAACGTGAGACTTGTGGATTTGAAGGAAACATACGGAACAAACGGCATGATGGAAGCATGTGTGAAGAAAATCTTATATGAAGGGCTCGGCATTGACGTGGATGGAGAATTTGAGGTGGAGAGAGCACACCGGATGGCGGCCCCTAGACCTGTTGAGGACCAGCCGCCCAGACCGGTGCTCATTAAATTTCTACGACAATCAGCGAGGGAGAAAGTGATCACCATGGCGAGAGAGAAACGTGGAATAAAATGGGAGAATCTGAAATTATCGGTGTTCCCGGATGTTGCTAGAGAACTGGCTCTAAAGAGGAAAACTTTCACGGCAGCGAGGAAATCTCTGCAGCTCCATAACGTAAGATACAAGCTGACATATCCAGCTACTTTGCGCTTTACATGGGAAGGGAAGTGCTGCAGCTTTACCGATGCAAGGGATGCTGAACAATGTATCGAGGAGAATTTTACTAGGCATGAATGAATCTGCATACCATTATGCATATAGCGTGGACCAATGACATTCAATGGGTAATAGATTTAATATTGTGTTGTTGAATTGGTGTGTGTGTGTGGGGGGGGGGGGGGATTTAGCTTTGTGCCTCCTGAGCCAAGGCCAGAGGAGACACCTAGTGGCCGGGTGAGCAATACTCCATGGTCCAAGATGTTTTTGTTATTGTTTTATATTTTTGAGTTGTTACTAGGGAGCAGGGGCCTTAGGCCCCTGTTAATGTCGTTTGAAGCACATTTAAGTTTTTATTATTTTTGGTTCTTACCTCAGATGTTCAGAGGTATTCAGTTCAAAAATGTTCAAGTCTATATTAACATGTGTTTTGATAAGGGTATGGTACTGACTGAAATAACTAGGGAAATAACTGCTAGTATTATCACAAGCAAGACACAAGTTTTAAAGTGGGATATTGGCTATAGTAGGATACCAGGTAGCCAGTCCCCTATCATGAATATTCATGCTTTTAACCAAAGACATGGCTAATAACTACGTTAAATATATCAGCTGGAACATTAATGGCTGTGAGGATCCTAGAAAGAGAGGGAAGGTCCTAACATATCTCAAACATAATAAAGTAGATATAGCTTTCATTCAAGAGACCCACTTTAAGGGAGAGGAGGCAGCCAAATTGAAATGGGGCTGGGTGGGCCAGGTTTTTCATAGCTCCTGCTCAAGCAAGAGGAATGGGGTTTGTATTCTAATAAATAAAAAATTGGGTTTTGTTTTGGTCAAAGAACGTAAAGATAACAAAGGCAGAATGGTCTGTATCGAGGCAATTATTAATGGGGTAAAAATGGTGCTGTGTAACATACAGACGTGGACAAAGTTGTTAGTACCCCTCTGTTAATGAAAGAAAAACCCACAATAGTCACAGAAATAACTTGAATCTGACAAAAGTGGTAATAAATAAAAATTCTATGAAAATTAACCATTGAAAATCAGACAATGCTTTTGAATTGTGGTTCAACAGAATTATTTTAAAAAATAAACTCATGAAACAGATCTGGACAAAAATGATGGTACCCTTAACTTAATATTTTGTTGCACAACCTTTTGAGGCAATCACTGCAATCAAACGATTTCTGTAACTGTCAGTGAGACTTCTGCACCTCTCAGCAGGTATTTTGGCCCACTCCTCATGAGCAAACTGCTCCAGTTGTCTCAGGTTTGAAGGGTGCCTTCTCCAGACGGCATGTTTCAGCTCCTTCCACAGATGTTCAATAGGATTTAGATAAGGGCTCATAAAAGGCCTCTTTAGAATAGTCCAATGTTTCGCTCTTAGCCATTCTTGGGTGTTTTTAGCCGTGTGTTTTGGATCATTTTCCTGTTGCAAGACCCATGACCTGCGACTGAGACCAAGCTGTCTGACACTGGGCAGCACATTTCTCTCTAGAATACTTTGATAGTCTTGAGATTTCATTGTACCCTGCACAGATTCAAGACACCCTGTGCCAGATGCAGCAAAGCAGCCCCAGAACATAACAGAACCTCCTCCATGTTTCACAGTAAGGACAGTGTTCTTTTCTTGCTGTGCTTCATTTTTGCGTCTGTGAACATAGAGCTGATGTGCCTTGCCAAAAAGTTCCAGTTTTGTCTCGTCTGTCCATATGACATTCTCCCAGAAGCTTTGTGGCTTGTCAACATGCAGTTTGGCAAATTTCAGTCTGGCTTTTTTATGATTTGTTTTCAATAGTGGTGTCCTCCTTGGTCGTCTCCCATGAAGTCCACTTTGACTCAAACAACGACGGATGGTGCAATCTGACACTGATGTACCTTGACCTTGGAGTTCACCATGAATGTGTTTAGAGGTTGTTCTGGGCTCTTTTGTTACCATTCGTATTATCCGTCTCCTCCTGTGGCCACGTCCAGGGAGGTTGGCTACAGTCCCGTGGATCTTAAATTTCTGAATAATATGTGCAACTGTAGTCACAGGAACATCAAGCAGCTTGGAGATGGTCTTATAGCCTTTACGTTAAACATGCTTGTCTATAATTTTCTTTCTAATCTCCTGAGACAATTCTCTCCTTTGCTTCCTCTGGTCCATGTTTAGTGTGGTAAACACCATGTCAACAAACAGCACAGTGACTACTTGTCACCCTTTAAATAGGCCGACTGACTGATTACAAGTTTGTAGACACCTGTGATGTTAATTAGAGGACACATCTTGGTTGAACATGTCCCTATGGTCACATTATTTTCGATCTTTTCGAGGGGTACCATCATTTTTGTCCAGGCCTGTTTCATGAGTTTGTTTTTTTAAAATAATTCTGTTGAACCACAATTCAAAAGCATTGTCTGATTTTCATTGGTTAATTTTCATAGAATTTTTATTTATTACCACTTTTGTCAGATTCAAGTTATTTCTGTCACCACTGTGGGTTTTTCTTTCATTAACAGAGGGGTACCAACAATTTTGTCCACGTCTGTATATGCACCTAATAAAGAAGACCCAAATTTTTTTAACGAAGTGAACAAAATTTTAGGGGAAACAGAGGGTCAAATTATATTGGCAGGTGACTTCAACCAAGTGATGGATGTATTTTTGGATAAGAGTAAATTCAGTGGATCAGCAACTACAAAGGATAGGGCTGCATTACATATACTGTGTGAAGATGTGGGCTTGGTGGATATTTGGCGACTGGTAAATCCGAGGGGGAGGGAGTACACCTTCTTCTCCCACTGCCAGAAATCATACTCCAGGATAGACTTTTTTCTAATTTAAAGTAATATTGTAAAATCTGTAAATACATCACTTCTACATGATGAAACATTTAATCTGACAATGAAGGAAGAACTCAAGTATTACTTTAAGCTCAATTCAGGTACTACAGGCTCAAGAGCCGCAGAATGGGAAGCATGTAAAGCATTTATCCGGGGGAAAATCATAGGACAAGCATCAAAAAAGAAAAACGAAAATAGTGATAAAATCAAGGATCTGGAATATCAAATTAGAAAATTGGAAATAGCACTATCAAGACACTTTTCAGATAAATTATATCAAGATATATGTAAATTTAAATTCCAGTTGCAGGAAATCTATAATAAAAAAGCTGAATATGGACTTCCGGTCTGGACGCCATGGTGATTGCAGCTTAACGCTGAAGCTCCCAGACCCAATCCAGTAAAATACCTTGAAAATCAGATTTAACGGATTTTTGGAAGAGTGAAAATCAAAGGACAAAGTCATCATGCCTAAAGGAAAACAGAAGAAATCGACATTTACCAGGCCAGGACACGCATCGGCCGAAGAATCTGATCCGGAGGATTTCCATTCAGAAGACGAGGAGCTGAATGAAGCTAACAAAAAGGTTAGCTTGAAAATGGTATTTAATGAATTAAGATGATTTCGCCGAGAGTGTTGGGCCGAATTTCGTGAATTCAAAGAAGAATTAAAAAGGACAAACAGCAGAGTGGACCAGGCCGAGAACCGAATCTTGGAAGCAGAGGAAAGAATAAAAGCGCTGGAAGATTCCGTGCTGGATCTACACAAAAAGCAGTCAAGACTAGAGGCTAAGCTAACCGACCAAGAAGGAAGACTGAGAAGAGACAACATAAGAATTCACAGTCTGAAAGAAGGAGTCGAGGATGGTTTCACCACAATGGCGGCATGCGTGGAATCCTTACTGAGAGAGAAGTTGGATAT
Organism: Pholidichthys leucotaenia; assembly: GCA_020510985.1. Lineage (NCBI taxonomy): Eukaryota > Metazoa > Chordata > Actinopteri > Cichliformes > Pholidichthyidae > Pholidichthys > Pholidichthys leucotaenia. Next base: position 323,393,943 of record CM035840.1, on the reverse strand, counting down.
TCCCCAATCCACCGACTTGAAGATAGAAAGGGCGCACCGTACATTAGCCCCTAGGCCGGCAGCGGAAGCGCCTCCACGTTCGGTGGTGGTGAAGTTTTCCAACTCCAAAATAAAAGAAGAGGTTGTAAGACTGGCTTGGCAGAAAAAAGGATTTATGCACCAAGAGAGAAAAGTTTTCGTGGAACACGATTACGCCCCGGAGGTCCTTAAAAAGCGTTGGGAATACAACAACGCTAAAAAGGTACTACGAGAGAAAAAATTGCGCTTCCAGACGCCATTCCCGGCGAAGTTGCGGGTTTTCTATGGGGAAGAGACATGTCTCTATAACTCGGCGAAAGAAGCAACCAAAGATATGGCGAGAAGAGGACTCCCGGTAACGGTGTTTAAACCCGCAGCAGACCCGATCGAAAGAATCAAGGCTCAAACGTGGTCCACACAGAGACCCTCAAAACCCACGGGCCAGCAGCGGGAAACCCAGCGTCAGAGCTACAAGGAAAAACTGGCCGTTTGCAGGAGGGAATAACGTTTTTTTTTTTTTTTAGTCAGTCTGCACATCCAATCCCCCTCCTACAAGGTAACAAACATTAAAGGAGATGCAGAATCAGCATGTGGTAAAACATTTCATGGAACAGTCATAATATTAGAAACAAATAAGTGTTAAAAAAAAAAAAAAAACTTGTTAAAATAGAAATGTGACAATGATCCACATGTTCTCCCCACACTAACAAATACTGTATTAACGTGAATGTTTGCTGTGATGGTGGTGGGAGGGTGCACACAATTTCATAAGGTATAGGCATAAAAAAAAAAATCATTACAAGTTCGGATTGGGATCTGAAATTCACGTTAAAAACATGGGACAACTTACAGGGGTAAGAGAGGGCCCTCAACACGTAACAGAGTTTGAGGAATTTCCCTCAGAGCCTACACTCCATCAAGGCTCTTCTAAGGTCACTAAAAAGACCTCAGCTCAGGAAATTCTTTTGTCAGTTTTTTGTTTTAAAGTTTTTTACACTATGTTCTTAATGTTTTTTATGTTCTTAATGTTCTTTCAGTTTCTGAGTAGCATAAAAAAGGGCCACCACACTGTTATTCTAAATAAGACAACACAATGGAGAAACAGGGAGTAACCAAAATAATCTCATATAATGTAAAAGGGATCCTGAATTCAGTTAAAAGATCCAAGATTCTAGGCAAAATGAAAAAAGACAAAGCAGGAATAATATTTTTACAAGAAACCCACCTAACAGATGTGGAGTACACTAAACTCAGTAGACAAGGGTTTAATATGATCTCTTCATCTTCATATAAGTCAGGGAGGAGAAGGGGAGTAGCGACATTGATCTCAACCAAAATTACATTTGAAAAAAAGTCAGAACACAAAGATAAAGAAGGGAGATACAGTTTGGTAATTGGGCGGCTAGAGGGAGAAGATATCACCCTGCTGAATGTATATGCACCTCCAGGGGCTAACTGGAAATTTTATAAAAATGTATTTGACCTAATGATAACTAAAGCCCAAGGTTTAGTGATATGTGGTGGAGACTTCAATCTAAGACTGAATCCATACTGGGATGCATCAGGTAATTCTCCACATCAAAATAACACTCAAAGTAGAAAAACTCGGATGCCACTAAAAGAAATGGGAATCTGTGATGTGTGGAGGGAATTCAACCCCAGTGTAAAAGATTATACATTTTACTCAGCGCCACATTCATTATACTCAAGGATTGACTATTTTTTTATGTTTAAAAGAGACATTGGAAGAGTAAAAACATGTAAAATAGGACTGATGGATCTCTCCGACCACAGTCTGATCTATATGGACTTAAGTACCCAAAAATTCACAAATAATACATTTTCTTGAAGGTTGAATTCAAATATCCTGAAAGGACCACTGAAAGATGAATTGGAATCAGATATTCTCAGATATTTGGAAGAAAATGATAATGGAGAAGTATCCCCTTTAATACTGTGGGATGCATGCAAAGCTGTAATAAGGGGAAAGATTATTGCAAAACTGGCAATCCAAAAGAAACTGAGACAAGAAAAACTAACCACGTTAGAGTCAGAACTTAAGAACCTAGAAAAAGAGCACAAAGACAACGCTCATTCTAATGACTCGCTCAAAATTAAGGAAATTAAAAAACAAATAAATGAGATCTACACAATAGAAATCCAGAACAAACTTACATTTCTGAAACAAAAATACTATGAAGCAGGCAGCAAATCGGCAAAATTACTAGCCTATAAATTGAGGAAACAACAAACGGAAAGAGCAATCTACAAAATCAGAGACCCAGTATCAAAGGAAATAAAATTCAGAATTCAGGATATTCTTAAAAGCTTCGAGAACTACTATAAGAACTTGTACTCCCTCAAAAAACATAAAAACTCATCCGAAGCATTCCTAAACACATTAAACCTTCCCCAACTTACTGAGTCTCAAAATAAAACACTACTGTCAGAAATACAACCTAAAGAATTAGAAAAAGCAATTATGAAACTTAAAGCTAACAAATCCCCAGGAGCAGATGGCTATACAGCAGAGTGGTACAAAACCTTTAAACAGCAACTATCTCCTCTCCTCCTGAAAACATTTAACTATGTCCTCCACACAGGGGAAATCCCCCCCTCCTGGAGAGAAGGGGTCATTGCAGTCATACCTAAACCTGAAAAGGATAAACTAGAGTGCTCCAACTACAGACCAATCAGTGTATTAAATCAGGACTATAAGCTTTTTACCACTATCCTTGCCAAAAGGTTAGAAAATATACTGACAGACTTAATTCATTTAGACCAAACAGGTTTTATAAGACAAAGACAGACACAAGACAACATTAGACGCACTTTACACATAATTCATCATATAAAAAAATATAACTTAAATGCAGTCATATTGGGATTAGATGCTGAAAAAGCATTCGATTCGGTTGACTGGTCTTTCTTATATAGAATCTTATCCAGTTTCAATTTTCATAACAACTTCATTAGAACTATCCAGGCATTATATAAAAAACCAACAGCTAAAATAAGGATTAACGGTAATTTATCATCATCTTTTGAGCTGGAAAGAGGATGTCGTCAGGGCTGCCCCTTGTCTCCACTGCTCTTGCCAATCTTCATAGAACCTCTGAGCCAATGGATAAGACAGAATCAAAAAATTCAAGTTATTACAATTGGTCAGAAGGAACATAAAATAGCACTCTTTGCTGATGACATTTTAATATACCTGGGGCAGCCGGACACCTCTTTTCCAGAACTAATCTCAGTTTTTTCAGAGTACGGAGATTTATCGGGGTACGAACTAAACATGCATAAAACCCAAGTTTTAACATTCAACTATGACCCAAATCAATATTTACTAAGCAAACTCAAAACTAACTGGGAGATGGAATCTATGAAATATCTGGGGGTCAATATCCCGAAACAACTCAACAAAATTATAACACTAAACTATGATCCACTGGTGGCAAAAATAAAATCTGATCTAGCAAGATGGAATATGATACCATTCTTGGGTACTGCACAAAGAATTGAAGCAGTCAAAATTTTTTTTTTTTTTTTTTTTTTTTTTTTTGTTACTTATTTGTACCCGTAGGTAGACTTGGTTTGCAGTCTGGTGACAAGCCACCGGCTGCTGGTCGCTGCGTGCGCGAGCGCCCTAAACCTACATGTTTTTGGTGTGCGGGAGGAAACCGGAGAAATCCCGGAGTAAACCCGCGCAACACGGGGAGAACATGCAAACTCCACACAGCTCACTGTTGGTCGGGGGCTGGGATCGAACCCACGATCTCATGATCCCCGCGATCCCCCGGCCGAGGGTAAAACTGTGCTGCCACAGTGCTAAACCACTGCGCCACCGTGCAGATGAATGAATATACTTCCACGTCTTCTATACCTTTTCCAAACAATACCGGTAGAACCTCCCAAAAAAACATGGCAGGAACTGGACAGAAGGATCTCAAGATTCATATGGCAGGGCAAGAGACCTAGAATCAGATATAGAACCCTACAGCTAAACAAAGACAAAGGTGGGCTTGCGCTGCCAAATATCAGGGACTATTTTAAAGCCGCACAAATTAAAACCTTAGCAGAGATATGTAACCCAGTCTACACTGCACAATGGAAGGAGATGGAATGCCAAATAACAAGTGACATCCCCCTACAGGCGATAATAGGGAACACTGCCTTACCTAAACTTCTGAATAACACTAACCCGTGGATAGAGACCCCGCTAAAAATTTGGTTTAAGATAGTCAGAGAGAATCAAACTAAAGAGCCCTATCGATTACTGCAATGGATTTCCTATGATCAAGACTTTACTCCTAATAAAACAGACACTAGATTTAAAAAGTGGAAAGAGAACGGACTGATAAAATATTACGATTTTTTTAAGGGGCAAATTTTAAGAAGTTTTGAAGATTTGAAAAAACAAGGTCTAATAAATCAAGACCTTTACAGGTTCTTTCAGCTTAGACACCACATAAACAATATTCTTAAATAGAAGGATTTGGAAAGGGCCCAGTCAGGTGTTCTGAAGGTCTTCTTAATGGCATATAAAGGGATCCCAGGGATCAGATACATCTCTAAAATATACCAAGGTCTTCAAGACTTAAAAGGAGACAACACATCATATATAAAAGAGAGATGGGAAAAAGAGGGGAATTTCACTTTACAACTGGAAATATGGGAAAAGCTAAATAAACAGCAATGGAAAAGTACCTCTTCCCTGCAGTGGAGAGAATTTGGATGGAAAAATTTGGTAAGATTTTTCAGAACACCTGCACAAAACAAATTTACTCATAAGGGGTTGAATTGTTGGCACTTGTGTGGTGAAGAGACTGCAAATCATTTTCATGTGTTTTGGTCATGCCCAGTTATCCACCAATATTGGACCAATGTACAGACAATATTGGGGAAAATATTCAAAATAACAGTTCCCTTTTCTTTTGTAACTTTGTATTTGGGTTTACTACCAGATTCACTGGAAAGACGAGGAGAAAAATACTTATTCAATGTTTTAATATTGGCAAGTAAAAAAGCCCTAACTAAAAAATGGATGTTGAAGGACTGTCCTACACCTGAAGATTGGATTAACGTGATTCAGGACATTTACTCGATGGAAAAGTTGACATTCGCACTGAGACAGGACATGGATGGGTTCTTGAACTTTTGGCAACCCTGGATCGCATATGTGTCTTCCATTAGATCTAATCTTTGACAAATACCATTTCAATAATGGCACCGCTCTTTGTTCCAACGCTACTCAGATGCTCTTTTATTTTTATTTATTTACTTTTTTGTTTGTTTGTTCGTTTTTTGCTCTTTTGTTTGTTTGTTTGTTTTCTGTTCTCTTTAATTTCACTTTTTCTTTTACTTAAAAAAAGGGGTGCTGTAATAATTATTCTTCCATTGTTGTCAAATAACAAAAAATAAGGGAACATGTGATGAAAATGTAAACAATGCAATGCTGTAATGATGTGTATACCCTTTACAAAAACTTAAAAAAAAAAAAAAAAAAAAAGCTGAATATGCCTTATTTAGGCTCAGAACAACTTTCTATGAGGAGGAGGAGAAAACAGGCAAGCTGCTTAGTAGGCAACTTAAACAACAGAACTACAATATGATACCAATAATCAAGAAGGGGAATACCCTGGTGTCATCTAGTAAAGAAATAAATGACGTATTTGAACAATTTTTTTTAGGGAACTTATACATCACAAGGCAGCTTAAATCCAAATGACATCAATGATTTTTTTTTCTAATATTACTCTACCAAAATTAGCCGATGAACATGTGGAACTTTTAGATAATCTTATAACAGAGGCGGAGACTAGGATGACAGTATCACAGATGAAAACGGGGAAATCACCCAGCATGGATGGATTCCCAGTAGAATATTATAAACAATACATTGAAATATTAGCACCAAAGTTATTGGAAGTCTACAATGAGGCATTCATATTAGGATTCCTCCCACCATCATTTAAAGCGTACCTGTGGTGGTCGTGAAGACGCATTTAACTTGAAAACATTAGGAAAAGGTATTTGTTATTTGGGTAAATAATTGTTGCCAGCCATATACCACCTGAGATATATTGAAATAGGACTGCGGGCATGGCCAGCCAATGAAAACTATGGGCGCCGCCATGACATATGCGGAAGTGACGTCATACCGTTGCTACTGAAAAGACAATACTCAGCGTTTCACCGGGACTACGGTGCTGTAGTCCGTTGTTTTTGTTCTATTATGGCTGAATTTTCTGACTCTGAGGAAGAATTCGTCCAACATGGCTACAGGTTTGAGCCAGAAAGGTCTTCTGAGGGTTAAAGTGACGAAGTGGTCCTCACACACAACGCAATTTCGTCTGAAAGGATTCACCTGTGCCCTGTCCTGAGATTGCGCAATACTTTTCCTCTATGATCTTCGGACAAGGTGAGCTGGGTTTGGGTACACAAAAGAAGTGTTTATCTTTGTTTTTTCGCTTATTATTGAGACATCCAAAGGCTTTACATTCCGCCATGTTGCGATATCCATATCGCATTGTATGTTTTTGTTTTAACAAGAGCGCCGAGTGTCTGCCGCTCTGTATAACGGCGAGGGAGGAGCCGAATCATCTGCCGTGTTGCGGCAGTTAGGACCTCAGATCAGATGAGTTGACCCGCTGAATTTAAGCATTTATTTATTTATTTTCTACTCGTTTTAGTTCCGCATTTAATATGAACCCTGAGTTTGAAATAAACGTTTGAATTTTGGTCCTCCTACACAACGCAATGCGCCGAGTGTCTGCCGCTGTGTATAGCGGCGAGGGAGGAGCCGAATCATCTGCCGTGTTGCGGCAGTTATAAGCTCAGATCAGACAAGTTGACCCGCTGAATTTAAGCATTTATTTATTTATTTTCTACTCGTTTTAGTTCTGCATTTAATATGAACCCTGAGTTTGAAATAAACGTTTGAATTTTGGTCCTCACACACAACGCAACGCGCCGAGTGTCTGCCGCTCTGTATAGCGGCGAGGGAGGAGCCGAATCATCTGCCGTGTTGCGGCAGTTAGGACCTCAGATCAGACGAGTTGACCCGCTGAATTTAAGCATTTATTTATTTATTTATTTTCTACTCGTTTTAGTTCCGCATTTAATATGAACCCTGAGTTTGAAATAAACGATTGAATTTTGGTCCTCCCACACAACGCAACGCGCCGAGTGTCTGCCGCTGTGTATAGTGGCGAGGGAGGAGCCGAATCATCTGCCGTGTTGCGGCAGTTATAAGCTCAGATCAGACGAGTTGACCCGCTGAATTTAAGCATTTATTTATTTATTTTCTACTCGTTTTAGTTCTGCATTTAATATGAACCCTGAGTTTGAAATAAACGTTTGAATTTGAATTTGAATATCCCGAAAGCCACTGCTCATCCGGGCACTCCAGGCTCAGCCACTATTGATCCAGATCGCGGTGCCCACTTTATTACGTCACAGGAAGTGTCCTGGCAGGCCATGTAGCCGCTAGTATGGCTGCACCCATGTTTTGCTGACATAGCTGAACCAGCACATCAGCAATGGATTTATATCAAATTGCTTTGAACATGAATTTCAACTTAAACTTGAACTAGAACGTGAGACAGGGGCTCAATATAATATCTTTTTTTCACGACCACCACAGGTACCCTTTAATGAAGACTTAATGTCAATAATCCCTAAAAAACATAGACACAACAGAACCCTGTAATTATAGACCCATAAGCTTATTAAACGTGGACTGCAAAATTCTTACAAAGATTCTTACTCTTCACTTAGAGAGAGTACTCCCTGATGTAATTCATTCAGACCAGGCCGGATTTATGAAAAATCGATCTTCTACAGACCATATGAGAAAATTATTACACCTGATCTGGCTTAATCATTCAAACCAGGACCCGATTGTAGCCATTTCACTTGACGCCGAAAAGACTTTTGATCGGGTGGAATGGGAATTTTTACTTTATACGTTAACACAGTTCGGCTTTGGACCAGTTTTTATTAATTGGATTAAGATAGTATACAAAAACCCCAAGGCAGCCTTAACAACTAATGGGACAATTTCATCTTTCTTCGGCCTTTCGAGAGGTACCAGACAAGGTTGTCCGCTGTCCCCCTTACTCTTCAACATTGTACTTGAACCACTAGCTATTGCCATCAGATCAAACGGAAATATTAAGGGAGTGGTGGGAGGGAGGAAAGAACATAAATTATTACTGTATACGGATGATGTTCTAACACTAATTAGAAATCCTTTGAACTCTTTACCACATTTAATGATAACTATTCAGTCTTATTCTAAACTATCAGGATACAGAATTAACTGGAGGAAATCAGAAGCCATGCCTATTTCTGGTACATGCCATCCTAGCTCAGTGTCTGGCTTTACTAACTAACTAACTAACTAACCTGCACTTATATAGCGCTTTTCTAGTCACAAAGACCACTCAAAGCGCTTTCATTAATACTAACCCTCTATTCTAAGGGCCTATAGGAAACAGATATCTAGGGACAATTTAGAACAGCCAATTAACCTAACATGCATGTTTTTGGCATGTGGGAGGAAACCGGAGAAATCCCGGAGTAAACCCACGCAACACGGGGAGAACATGCAAACTCCACACAGATCACTGTTGGTCGGGGGCTGGGATCGAACCCACGATCCCACGATCCCCACAATCCCCCGGCCAAGGGTAAACTGTGCTGCCGCAGTGCTAACCACTGCGCCACCGTGCAGCCATTTAACTTCAAATGGGTGTCAAATGGAATGTCATACTTAGGTATAAAGTTAAGCCGGAATATTGAAGATGTCCCCAGTCTGAATCTCGAGCCTATATTACAGAAAATTAAAATTAAGTTAGATAAGTGGGGGAAATTAAAACTCTCATTATGGGGCAAGATCAATGTTGTTAAAATGGTTGTTACACCCCGGCTCAATTATATAACTATGATGTTGCCAATTGCCATATCATCACGGTTTTTAAAACAATATGACTTCATAATTAAAGAATTTCTGTGGGAGGGGAAGAGACCAAGGATCAGAATAAACAAACTGTGTTGGCCAAAAGATAAAGGAGACCTGGGGTTACCAAACCTGAGGCTATATCATATCTCATTTGGAATGACCAAATTAGCAAAACACTTAGGCAGACACAGTCTGCTTTACCTGCCTGGAGTCAACCTGCTGCTATTTTGAATGTGGCTGGCTTAGCCTCCCTGGAGTCAACCTGCTGCTGCTGAGAGTGTGGGTAGCTTTGCCTGTCTGGAGTCAACCTGCTGCTCTTCTGGGTGTGGCTGGCTTAGCCTCCCTGGAGTCAACCTGCTGCTGCTCTCCAGAGTGTGGGTAGCTTTGCCTGTCTGGAGTCAACCTGCTGCTCTTCTGAGTGTGGATAGTTTAGCCTCCCTGGAGTTAACCTTCTGCTGCTCTGTGTCTAACTGGGCCTACCCAGAGTTAACCTGCTACTTCTCAACCTAGCCTACCTGGAGTAGCCTAGCTGGAGTCCAAATGCTACTGTTGCTCTGAGTGTGTCAAGGTAACGTTTGGAGAAGGGTGAGCATTGGATTGCAGATAATGGTCCACAGCAAGACCATTTAACTCCACAAAGGTACTGTGCAGATATGATGGACATTTGGTTCAAATGGTGGCAACAGCAGACAAGCTAATGAGTTAGAGTGATCCATATTAACCAGAATCTATTTGAATCAATTGGCACCCATAACAACACAATGCCACCCAAAAGAAATGTAACATATGATGAGGTTGAGGAATTTAAAAAATCACTTGACTTTCTCTCAGAAGAGGTAACTGTGGTGAGAAAACAACAAAAACAGATAATTGATTTGGTGGAAGAGGTCAAAGCCTTGAGGCTGAAAAATGAGGAGAAAGACAAAAAGATTGCTTTTCTGGAAAATAGGGTGGACAACCTGGAACAGTACACTCGAATGAATGACATAATTGTTTCAGAATTAGAAACACAGCCCAGATCCTATGCCCAGGCTGTGGCAAGAATGGATGATACAGACCTTCGTGAACTGGACGCCAGATCGGTGGAAGAACAGGTGACAACCTTCCTCCATTCTAAAGGCATAGAGATAGACAGTAACAACATAGAGGCTTGTCATCCTCTTCCTAAAAGAAGGAAGGGTGAAAAATCGGCAATAATCATCCGTCTTACAAACAGAAAGTATAAAATGGATCTGTTGAAACAGGGAAGGAAGCTGAAGGGGACAGAAGTTTATTTGAATGAGCACCTGACCAAGAGAAATGGAGACATTGCCAAAAAGGCGCGTTTCTTGCGAAAACAGAAGAAAATCCAATCAACATGGACTTTCAACTGCAAAGTCTTTATAAAACTGAATGGAACACCAGAGGAGTCCAAAGTGCTGGTAATCAGAAATGTGGAGCTGCTGGATAAATATATGTAAGGACGTAAATCACAGTGAGGACAAATGTTAACTTTAAAAAACAAAACAAAACAAAAAACTTATGACTGACTTTAGTAGAAATCAATCATCCCCAGTTGGAGGAAGTCATCTGACACAGAGTGAGGAAATTCAGACTCTGAAAATATGCCATTATGCTGAACATAAACCACAAGAGATGGAGAATGATATTGATCCTGATAACCACTTCTTCAACAATATTCATAATCACTGTGAATATTATACTGAAAAGCAATTCAAAAGTCAAGTGCAATTAGATGGTAAAGTATTGATAATACACTTCAACAGCATAAGTCTTAACAAAAACTTTCCACAGATTCATCCATCCATCTTCTACCGCTTTTCCGGAGGTCCGGGTTGCGGAGGCAGCAGTTCAAGCAGAGAAGCCCAGACTTCCCTCTCCCCAGCCACCTGCTCCAGCTCTTCAGAGAGGATACCAAGGCGTTCCCAGACCAGCTGGGAGACATAGTCTCTTCACCGAGTCCTGGGTCTGCCCCGGGGTCTCCTCCCAGTGGGACGTGCCCGAAACACCTCAAGTGGGAGGCGTCCAGCAGGCATCCTAATCAGATGCCCATACCACTTCAACTGACTCCTTTCAATGTGGAGGAGCAGCGGTTCTACTCTGAGCCTCTCCCGGATGACTGAGCTCCTCACCCTATCTCTGAGGGTGAGTCCAGTAATCCTACAGAGAAAGCTCATTTCAGCCGCTTGTATCCGTGATCTTGTTCTTTCGGTCATTACCCAAAGCTCGTGACCATAGGTGAGAGTAGGAGCATAGATTGACTGGTAAATCGACAGCTTTGCCTTAGAACTTAGCTCCCTCTTCACCACAACAGACCGGTACAATGTCCGCATCACTGCGGATGCTGCTCCGATCCGTCTGTCAATCTCTCGCTCCATTTTCCCCTCACTCGCGAATAAGACCCCAAGATACTTAAACTCCTCCACTTGGGGCAGGAGCCTGTCCCCAACCCAGAGAGGATAATCCACCTTTTTCTGGCTGAGGACCATGGACTCGGACTTGGAGGTGCTGATTCTTGACCAAGATAAAACAAAAAATCTAATTATAAGTTGTATATATAGAATGCCGGGAACTTGCGTTGAGACATTCAGAGATAAGTTAAGTTGAGCTGTACAATAATATAACTAGTAAGAAAATGGTTGTAATCTATGGAGACTTCAATATTGATTTACTAAATCCATTTCAACAAAATTAATTACAGAGTTCATGAATTCTATGTACAGTATGAGTCTATGTCCCACAATAACATATCCCAGTAGAATCACAGCTCACACTGCTACACTTATTGATAACCTGTTTGTTAATATTATTGATAAGAAAATAGAAAGTGGATTATTGATAAATGACATAAGTGACCATTTGCCAGTCTTTGCACTTATTCACGGCCACACGGGGGCCAATACAGAAAAAACTTTAAAATCTTTCAGATACAAATCACAAAATGCAATCAGCTCTTTTAAAGAAGACCTGCTGAAGCAAGACTGGACAAAAGTCTGTGTATCAGATGTATATGAAGCCTATGACACATTCATGAACACTGTAACCACTCTTTATGAAAAAAATTGTCCATTAGTAAAGAAAAAGCTGAAACAGAAATTTGTCGACAAGCCATGGTTAACCAAAGGATTACAAAAAGCGTGTTAAAAGAAAAATTCATTATATAAAGCTTTTCTAAAGAAAAGGACAAAAGAAGGAGAGCAGCGGTATAAAACATACTGTGGAGAGTGCAATAAGAAACCAGACTTGCACGGAAGACGAACTTTATTCACTCTCTCACTTCATTCATACACAGAAAAAGCAATAATCTCATACACCAGGGTCTCTCCTTTTATATCACCCCACTCCTTCCCCTTGCTGCCTGAGATCTTGCATCACAATACATTCAACACATCATCACCCCCACTGTCCCCGCAGCTACTCCTTCCTGCTGCATTACCATAACTTCTCCCATCACAATAGCTATTGTCCTCATCTGTTTAATCCCCCACGCTCTACTGGCAGAGGGACTATATGCCTCCCCTCTGCTTCCAGTCTCAGATGATTATCCCAGTGTGGGTTCCCTACAGGCCCCCCCCCCCGATTCTCAGACTGAGTGTCAACCCTCACATCCTTTTGGCTTCAGCCTCCTCCCACATTTACCGTAACGAGGGTTCTTCGACTCCGTGGCGCTGCTGTGCCGGTGGGGGGGCTCCTGGGGGTGTGTCTGTCTGCGGGTGGGCCATGGCGAGGGGGGGGGAAACATTCGACTTGCCCGTGTGGCTGCTCTGGTGAATCATTTACCTGGGGAGTTGTCAGTGGGGGTCTTTCACACCGAGGAGCTCGAGCCAACATCACTTGCTCACCCGCCACCACAAAGGTGGGCTTAAGTCTGTCTATACATATTTTCTCCCGACGACCCCTCAAGTCTAACAAAAAATGTTTGTCCCCTGGTTCCAGCACTCTGGACGGGCCATCGTAGGGTGGGCGCAACCGGGGGCGGTGGGCATCGTGCCTGACAAACACGAATGCCGCGTTCTTCAAAGTTTTTGGCACAAAAGCGCATGGAAAACAGTGGTGGGTCGGGCCCGGTAGCGTGCCTGTGTCCACGCTATGCTGTGAATGCTGAGACAGATGGTTGTTCGGTGTAGGATTATCTGGTAAAAATTCCCCGGGAAGCTGTAGTGGCTGAGAAAAAACAAGCTCCGCCGGGCAAGCCTCCAAATCCTCTTTTGGTGTGGAACGCAACCCTAACAGAACCCACGGCAATCGGTCTACCCAATTTGCATCCGTAAGCGAAGCCCTGAGCACTGCTTTCAGTGACCTATGGAAACGCTCGCATAACCCATTGGCCTGTGGGTTGTACACGGTTGTGCGATGAATTGCGACACCCAGGCTACGGGCCATCGTGGACCAGAGGTCGGAAACAAACTGAGGGCCCCTGTCGGACGTGGTGTCCGAAGGGATGCCAAAACGTGCCACCCATGTTGTCAAAAAGGCGCGCGCCACGTCCATGGACATGGTTGCCGCTAGCGGGACTGCTTCTGGCCAGCGTGTGGTGCAGTCCACCACTGTCAGAAGGTGCGTGAACCCCTGCGATGGCGGGAGGGGGCCCACGAGGTCCACGTGAACATGGTCGAACCTCTTAGCCGGTATATGAAACGGCTCCAAAGGGGCCATTGTGTGTCTGTGTACTGTGGCTCGTTGGCACGCTGTGCAGGCTACTGCCCACTCTTTCACCTGTTTGCGCAGGGCCATACGAACTTCGCTCCCACCATTTTGACTGACGTGCGCACTCCTGGGTGCGCCAGAGCGTGAACTGACTCAAACACGCGGCGGCGCCAAGCAACTGGGACCACCGGGCGCGGGCGTCCCGTGGAGATGTCACAGATTGGCGGGGGGGGGGGGGGAGCTCCTGTCTTGCAGTACTCTGCTCTACACCCTTGACCCTGTTGGTCCAGACTGGAGCGCGCACACGTCCGCATCACCAATCTGATCTGCGGCCATGGCTGTATAATCTATCCCTACGCAGACTGGGGCCACTACTGTGCGCGAGAGGCAATCCGCCACCACATTCAGTTTACCGGCCACATGCTGAATATCGGTCGTAAACTCCGAGATCGTGGCCAGCTGTCTCTGCTGCCGGCCCGACCATGGTTCCGAAACCTTGGCAATCGCGTACATTAGCAGCTTGTGGTCCACGAACGCAGTGAAGCTGCGCCCCTCTAGCCAGAACTGGAAGTGGCGTATGGCCAGGTGGGGAGCCAGCAACTCTCTGTCGAACGTGCTGTATTTACGCTCACTGTCGTGCAAAGCCCTGCTAAAAAACGCGAACGGCTGCCAAGAACCGGCGACGCGTTGCTCCACGATGGCCCCTATGGCCACGTCCGAGGCGTCAGTAGTGAGAGCTATCCGAGCCGCCGGGTCCGGGTGCGCCAACAGTGCAGCGTTTGCCAGGGCTGTTTTAACCTCAGAGAATACCTGCTCCCGCTCCGGAGTCCAGTCGACTGGGTCCGCCGGTTTCCGTTTCTTGAGCGCGGCGTACAATGACTGCATGAGCTGAGCTGCGCGGGGGAGGAACCGGTTATAAAAGTTAACCATCCCCAAAAACTCTTGCAGCGCCCTGACCGTCTGAGGCCGGGGAAAATTTGCCACGGCGCGCACCTTGTCCTGCAAGGGTATCGCTCCCTCCGGTGAGATGCAGTGACCCAAAAAATCAATCCCTGTCACGCTGAACTGGCATTTCGCCAGGTTGATTATTAACCCATGCCCCTCCAACCTCCAGAAAACCGTCCTGAGGTGGGTAACGTGTTCGTCCTCGGACGCACTGGCCACCAGGATATCATCCAGGTAGACAAACACAAACGGCAGATCGCACAACACCGCATCCATCATGCGTTGGAATGTCTGTGCTGCGCCTTTTAATCCGAAGGGCATACGTAAAAACTCAAACAGGCCAAACAAGAGTTATTACCGCCGTTTTGGGTATGTCCTCCGCACGCACCGGGACCTGGTGGTAACCACGGACCAGGTCTATTTTAGAAAAAATACGTGCCCCGGTGAGGTGAATGGAAAAATCCTGAATATGGGGAATCGGGTAGCGGTCGTGCACTGTGGTGTTGTTCAATCTGCAGAAATCTCTGCAGGGTCGCCACGATCCCTCGGCCTTAGGGACCATGTGTAGTGGGGATGCCCATGGGTTGTTTGAGCACCTGATGATGCCCAGCCTTTCTAAGTTGGCAAACTCCTTGCGCGCTATGGCCAGTTTATCTGTGTCCAGGCGCCGAGGTCGTGCAAAAACGGGCGGCCCAGTGGTGATGATAAAGTGTGCCACCCCGTGTTTAGTGATGGCCGCTGGAAACGTCGGGACCGTGAGTGCTGGGAACTGAGTGAGCAGTGTGTGGAACTTACCACCTGGAGCTGTGACGTTGGCTAGCGTTGTGTTGGCCCGGCCCCTTGAGCTGTATAGGGGAGAGAATCAAAAGACATTGCATTGATCAGGCGTCTGTTAGCAACATCGACTAGCAGCCCATGTGCACACAGAAAATCAGCGCCCAAGATTGGGAAACTGCATATCACTATGACGAATGTCCACTCGTACATACGGCCGTGTAAGGATACAGTCAGTGTCCTCTCACCAAAAGTCCTAATGTCCGAGCCGTTTGTGGCCATCAGCTCGGGGCCACTAGCTCCCGCTAACCGGTCGGCGTAGGACGGCAGGATGAGGCTCTTTTGGGAGCCGGTGTCTACGAGGAACAGTCTCCCTGAGCGCGAGTCCGTCACATAGAGCAGCTTGTTTTCTTCACCGGCGGTCGCAGCTGCTACTGACTGCCGGCCTTGGCGTTTCCCGAATGCTTGAATTGGCACGGTGGCACACATCAGCATGCGTTCTCTCCAAAGTGGCGGTGGTAGGAGCAGAGCGTGTCTCTCTGGCCCCCGCTGCCGCTACCATCGCCGGCTCCTCGCTTCCGCTGGTCGTCTTGCTGGGTTCCGATGCCGCTGCGTTCACTGTGAGGGCTCTGGTGGTGAGGATGATCCGATCTGCCTCCTGGGCTAGCGCACAGTAGTCACGCGCGGCCAGCAACGGCGAGTTCGCCAGGACCGTTCTTGCCTCTGTTGGGAGGTTCCTGAGGAAAAGGTGGGCAAACAGAAAATGCCCGTCGTCCATGCCCATCAACGCTAACATCTTCTCCATCAGTTCGACCGCCGACCCATCTCCTAACTCGGAGCGCCTCAGGAGCCTCTCTGCTCTCTCACAGTCCAAGAGCGTGTAGCGCCGGGTCAGCGCGGCTTTGAGAGTCCTGTATTTATCGTGGGCTGGGGGCTGTTGGAGCAGGCTTGCTACGTGCTGAGTCGTGTGAGCGTCCAGTGCTGCGACCACATAGTAATATCTGGTGTCATCTGCCGTTATTCCCCGGAGGGCGAACTGAGCCTCGGTGTGGAGGAACCAAGACTGCGGGTCGTGCAGCCAAAGGTCCGGTAGTTTGACCGAAACGGCGCACGCGTTGCTGGGGCTTCCCGTCTGGGCCGACTCCAGGGTTTTTGCCTCGTATTCCATAATTCATCAAGGGTCACCAGTGTGGAGAGAGCAATAAGAAACCAATAGGTTTCTTGCTATTAGCAGGTTTCCCCTGCTAATAGGTTTAGTCAGCCGGGGGACCTCCAGTAATGCACTGGGCCTCACTCCTTTCCTCACTCTCTATGAAATATTTTTTTTTTGCTGGTCATTAACATTTGTTTGTTCTCTCCCATAGATTGAGTCCCCATCGTGCTGTTTGCTCTCTACATGTCTGTTCTTTTCATCTTCTCTGTCCCCTCACCCCCCAGCCAGTCGCAGCAGATGACTGCCCCTCCCTGAGCCTGGTTCTGCTGGAGGTTTCTTCCTGTTAAAAGGGAGTTTTTCCTCTCCACCGTCGCCAAGTGCTTGCTCACAGGGGATCACCTGATTGCTGGGGTCTTTCTGCAACTGTGGGGGTTCCCCCCTACAGTTGATAGTGCTATGAGATGACTGTTGTTGTGAAATGGCGCTATATAAATAAAGTTGAATTGAATTGAATTGAAACCAGACTTGCACGGCAGACAGACTTTATTCACTCTCTCACTTCATTCATACACAGAAAAAGCAATAATCTCATACACCAGGGTCTCTCCTTTTATATCACCCCACTCCTTCCCCTTGCTGCCTGAGATCTTGCATCACAATACATTCAACACATCATCACCCCCACTGTCCCCGCAGCTACTCCTTCCTGCTGCATTACCATGACTTCTCCCATCACAATAGCTATTGTCCTCATCTGTTTAATCCCCAACGCTCTACTGGCAGAGGGACTATATGCCTCCCCTCTGCTTCCAGTCTGAGATGACTATCCCAGCGTGGGTTCCCTACACCACAAAAATAAGTTAATATATACATATAATGAGATGTAGTAAAAGAGACTATTATAGTAAAGAACTGGAGAAAAACAGAGATAACATTAAAAATACATGGACAATACTTAATAATATTTTTGGAAATTAAAAACAGAAATACAAGCTACCCAACCAATATTTAAAAAAAAAAAAAAAAACGACTCAGAGTGTGAATGCAGTCTCACCTGCAGATGAATTTAATAAATTTTTTGTTAACATTAGTCCTAATTTGGCTCGAGAAATACCCATTACGGCACCTACAGGTGATACAATAAACAAAAACATTGCTATAAAAGACTCCATTTTCATAAAGAACACAGACGAGAGAGAGAGGTCATTGAAATTATTAAATCGTTTAAAAGTAAAACATCTGTGGATTGTGATGGTATTGACATGCTTTTAGTCAAAACTATCACTGAATGCTTAGTGAAACCACTGACATATATCTGTAACCTGTCTCTCCAAACGGGTACTGTACACTGTATTTCCCAATGCAATGAAAATAGCTAAAGTAATTCCAATATACAAGATGGGTGACAGAGGGGAATTTTCAAACTATAGACCTATTTCACTATTGCCACAATTTCCCAAGATGCTTGAAAAAATATTCTGTGAGAGAATTGACAACTTCATAATGAAGAATAATTTATTGTGTGAGCAGCAATACGGGTTCAAACACAAGAGGACAACTGCATTTGCTGTAATGGAATTTATAGAAAAAATATCAACTGCCGTTGAAAATAAACGGTATTCAGTTGGGGTATTCCTGGATCTTAAAAAAGCATTTGATACAGTGGATCATAAATTATTATTAAAGAAACTACAAAATTATGGTATTGGGGGGTAGCACTGTCCTGGTTATAGTTACTTAAAGAACAGATCCCAGCCCCCGACCAACAGTGATCTGTGTGGAGTTTGCATGTTCTCCCCGTGTCTGCGTGGGTTTACTCCGGGATTTCTCCGGTTTCCTCCCACATGCCAAAAACATGCAAGTTAGGTTAATTGGCATCAAACTGGGGATTCTAAATTGTCCTTAGGTATGACTGTGAGAGTGAATGGTTATCTGTCTCTCTGTGTTGGCCCTGCGATGGACTGGCGATCTGTCCAGGGTGTACCCTGCCTCTCGCCCAAAGATGCTGGGATAGGCTTCAGCCCCCCCCGCGACCCGAAAAGGATTAAGCGGAAGAAGATGAATGAATGAATGAATGAATATCACTAAGTACTGTATGTGTTGATAGCAAAAACTCAGAGTTACTGAAGGTTATTTGCGGAGTCCCACAGGGTTCAGTTTTGGGGCCATTGTTATTCAATATGTATATAAATGACATATGTAAAGTTTCGTAAAAAATGGATTTAATATTGTTTGCAGATGACACTAATTTATTATGCAGTGGAAGCAATTTGGAACAACTTTTGGATACACTCGGAAAGGAATTAGGAAAGCTTAAACTGTGGTTTGATTCCAACAAATAAACGCTCAATTTAAGTAAGAAAATTTATAATTTTTAGCAATCATCACAACAACTCAGTATCTAAACTCAGTGTAAATGGTGTAGAGATTGAAAGGGTATCCAAAATTAAATTTCTTGGAGTAATAATTGATAATAAACTGTGTTGGAAGTCACATATTAATTATGTTAAAGGTAAAATATCCAAATCAATCGCAATACTACACAGAGTGAAATATTTGCTGAATCAGCCCACACTATATACAGTACTTTGTATCATTCAATAATACTCCCATACATGACATATTGTACTGAAGTATGGGGAAATACATAAAACAAACATATATCCAATCTTTATGCTTCAGAAGAGAGCTATTAGAATAATAAACAAAGCTGCTTACAGGGAACCAACAAACCCACTTTTTCTTAAATTAGAAGCTCTCAAGTTGAAAGATCTGGTTGATTTTAAAACTGCAGTAATAATGTTTAAAGTGAAGAATCTATCACTGCCCGCAAATATCCAAAAGTTGTTTCAAATAAGGGAGAAACAATATCATTTCAGAGGAACATGTATACAGTATTTCAAAAACCTTCAGTGAGAACTACCACCAAGCAACACTGTGTCTCAGTGCAAGGAGTGAGACTGTGGAACGCTTTTGGACCTCAATTAAAATCACGTACAACGCTTGGACAATTTAAACAAAAACTAAAGGAAGAAATACTCCAAACATACAGCATATACAAGATGACATGTAAAATCACATAAGAATTATCATATTCAGTCTATGTTGTGCTGTTGCTTAGTTTTTTGTTGGGGTTTTTTTTTGGGGGGGGGGGGTTTTGTCACGTTTTGTCTTAGTTTTGTTCTGAATTGTAATCATTCCTGTTTTGTTTTTCTTTTGAATTCTTGGATGGAATATGGCTGGGCAATATAAGCTGCGGCTTCAGCCATCACCCATTTCGGATAACTTATGCTCAACTGTATAATCAGATGAGTTATGGTTTAATTTGACTTTGTTAGATTTTTCCCCCTTTGTTATATTATTATGTTCTTTTCTTTTAATCTTTACTTTTAATCTATCCGAAATAAAGAAAGAATAAACTGGATTGGGTTAACATTGAAGCTGAAATGTGCTCTCCATTTACTCCTATAGATAGTTTTTCCCAGTCCCAACATAGACCCCTGAACCCTATCTTACCTAATTCAAAAGAGGTCTGGATCAGAATACATAGGATGTTAAAGATCCCACACCTTAGCCAATCCTACTCATCTTTATGGTATAATCCAGCAATTATTATTGGGAAAACACCATTATACTGGAAAACGTGGCACCTTGGTGGCATACGCCAGGTGAATGACCTGAACCAAGATGGTGTGCTCATGTCTTATACAGACTTGCTGAAGAAATACACTCTTACAGGGAAAGGTCACTTTTGGAAGTATCTCCAAATTAGGAGCTGTCTGACATCAATGAATCAGTATAAGGACTGTAACCCTATCATAGATTTTTTTAAATTACCATTGAAATGTCTTCATGCATCTACTTTTTACAGACTAATTAATGGTATACTTAGTAACGGATGTGACAGCTTGAGAAGAATATGGCAGGAAGACCTGGATTGTATAATGAGTGAAGAAGAGTGCTTAAACATTTTGTCAGATAGTGGGAAATATGTAAGGGAAGCCAGAAGTAAACTTACACGGTATACAGTGGGGCAAAAAAGTATTTAGTCAGCCACCAGTTGTGCAAGTTCTACCACTTAAAAGATGAGAGAGGTCTCCAATTTTCATTATAGGTATACCTCAACTATGAGAGACAAAATGAAAAAAAATAAATCCAGAAAATCACATTGAAGGATTTTTAATGAATTAATTGGTAAATTCCTCGGTAAAATAAGTATTTGGTCACCTACAAACAAGCAAGATTTTTGGCTCTCACAGACCTGTAACTTCTTCTTTAAGAGGCCTCTCTGTCCTCTACTTGTTACCTGTATTAATGGCACCTGTTTGAACTTGTTATCTGTATAAAAGACACCTGTCCACAACCTCAAACAGTCAGACTCCAAACTCCACTATGGCCAAGACCAAAGAGCTGTCAAAGGACACCAGAAACAAAATTGTAGACCTGCACCAGGCTGGGAAGACTGAATCTACAATAGGTAAGCAGTTTGGTGTGAAGAAATCAAATGTGGGAGCAATTATTAGAAAATGGAAGACATACAAGACCACTGATAATCTCCCTCGATCTGGGGCTCCACGCAAGATCTCACCCCGTGGGGTCAAAATGATCACGAGAACGGTGAGCAAAAATCCCAGAACCACACGGGGGAACCTAGTGAATGACCTGCAGAGAGCTGGGACCAAAGTAACAAAGGCTACCATCAGTAACACACTATGCTGCCAGGGACTCAAATCCTGCAGTGCCTGACGTGTCCCCCTGCTTAAGCCAGTACATGTCCAGGCCCATCTGAAGTTTGCTAGAGAGCATTTGGATGATCCAGAAGAGGATTAGGAGAATGTCATATGGTCAGATGAAACCAAAATAGAAAAAACTCAACTTGTCGTGTTTGGAGGAGAAAGAATGCTGAGTTGCATCCAAAGAACACCATACCTACTGTGAAGCATGGGGGTGGAAACATCATGCTTTGGGGCTGTTTTTCTGCAAAGGGACCAGGATGACTGATCCGTGTAAAGGAAAGAATGAATGGGGCCATGTATCATGAGATTTTGAGTGAAAACCTCCTTCCATCAGCAAGGGCATTGAAGATGAAACGTGGCTGGGTCTTTCAGCATGACAATGATCCCAAACACACCGTCCGGGCAACGAAGGAGTGGCTTCGTAAGAAGCATTTCAAGGTCCTTGAGTGGCCTAGCCAGTCTCCAGATCTCAACCCCACAGAAAATCTTTGGAGGGAGTTGAACGTCCGTGTTGCCCAGCGACAGCCCCAAAACATCACTGCTCTAGAGGAGATCTGCATGGAGGAATGGGCCAAAATACCAGCAACAGTGTGTGAAAACCCTGTGAAGACTTACAGAAAATGTTTGACCTCTGTCATTGCCAACAAAGGGTATATAATAAAGTATTGAGATGAACTTTTGTTATTGACCAAATGCTTATTTTACCGAGGAATTTACCAATTCATTCATTAAAAATCCTTCAATGTGATTTTCTGGATATTTTTTTTTTTCTCATTTTGTCTCTCATAGTTGAGGTACACCTATGATGAAAATTGGAGACCTCTCTCATCTTTTAAGTGGGAGAACTTGCACAATTGGTGGCTGACTAAATACTTTTTTGCCCCACTGTAAAATAATGCATAGATACTATTGGACGCCAACTAGACTGCATAGGATGGGTCTGTTAAATAATAATCTATGTTGGAAATGTAAGAAAGAAAAAAGGAACTTTTATGCACTATATTTGGAATTGCCCACTTGTTCAGCCTTTTTGGACTAAAAATCTCAGACATATGGGTGAGTGGTTGGGCAAGACATTCCCATTGTCACCAAGAATGTGTCTACTTGGAGACAAGTCCCAAGTACCTATTTTATCGAAAGAAGAATTCTCAGTGGTCATGACTGGACTAACTACAGCAGCCAGAACTATACTTTCTCACTGGAAATCAGTCAAACCCCCTAGAATGAAAGAATGGGTTAGCTATATGATAGAGACTGCCTCGTATGAGTCCATGTTAAATAAGAGGACTGATGGAAATCACACTAGGGGACCAATATGGAGAGACTTTTGGAATTTTATCTCCTTGACTAACAACTCAATCCCTGAATGAAGGCCCGTCTTTCTCTCTTTCTTTGTTTTTTTTTTCTCTTGGGTTTATTGCCTTCCCTCACTGATATGGTTATCCTTGCTTTGTAATCAGCCACATATACTGTATATACATATATATTTTTTTCCCTATTTATTTACCCTTTTTGGAGACTGATGTGATACCTGGAAGATCAGTATGTGTAGTACCATCCTGTATAAAGTCAATAAAAACTTTAATTACAAAAAAAATAAACAAAGCTGCTTACAGGGAACCAACAAACCCACTTTTTCTTAAATTAAAAGCTCTCAAGTTGAAAGATCTGATTGACTTTAAAACTGCAGTAATAATGTTTAAAGTGAAGAATCTATCACTGCCCGCAAATGTCCAAAAGTTGTTCCAAATAAGGGAGAAACAATATCATTTCAGAGGAACATGTCCATCCATCTTCTTCTGCTTAATCCTTTTCGGGTCGCGGGGGGGCTTGAGCCTATCCCAGCATCTTTGGGCGAGAGGCAGGGTATACCCTGGACAGATCGCCAGTCCACCGCAGGGCCAACACAGAGAGACAGACAACCATTCACTCTCACAGTCATACCTAAGGACAATTTAGAATCCCTAGTTTTGATGCCAATTAACCTAACTTGCATGTTTTTTGGCATGTGGGAGGAAACCGGAGAAATCCCGGAGTAAACCCACACAGACACGGGGAGAACATGCAAACTCCACACAGATCACTGTTGTTCAGAGGCTGGGATCGAACCCAGGATCACCTGGCCAAGGGTGAGTTGCTGTGCTGTCGCAGTGCTAACCACTCTGCCACCGCGCTGCAGAGGAACATGTATATTTCAAAAACCTTCAGTGAGAACTACCACCAAGCAACAGTGTGTCTCAGTGCAAGGAGTCAGATTGTGGAACGCTTTTGGACCTGAATTAAAATCATGTACAACGCGTGTACATGTTGTACATGTACAACATGAACAATTTAAACAAAAACTAAAGGAAGAAATACTCCAAACATATATACAAGATGACGTGTAAAATCACCTAAGAATTGTCATATTCAGTCTGTGTTGTGCTGTTGCTTAGTTTTTGGGGTTTTTTGTCACCTTTTGTCTTAGCTTTGTTCTGAATTGTAATTGCTCCTGTTTTGTTTTTCTTTTGAATTCTTGAATGGAATATGGGTGGGCAATATAAGCTGCGGCTTCAGCCATCACCCATTTCGGATAACTTATGTTGAACTGTATAATCAGAGGAGTTATTGTTTTAATTTGACCTTGTTAGACTTTTTTCCCCTTTGTTATATTATTCTGTTCTTTTCTTTTAATCTTTTTTAATCTGTCAGAAATAAAAGATTCATTCATTCATAAACATTATATATATCAACAATATCCCATTTCAAAACCAGCAACGGATAACAAATTACAGTCATCTACAATGAAGTCAGACTGCTATGCAAATAACACACCTTTCATTATTTGAGTTTGTTCAACAAAGATATACTGAAAGGTATAAAAGCACGGGACTCACAGACTTACCATACTGTGTTGTGTTGGCCTGTGATCTTACTTGACGTTTACAATTTCACAACAGAAAAAGAAAAATACTAGGCAGTCAAACAAAGTCAAAATACTCTCCACTGTTTACATTTAACTTTACCAGCTGTTTCATCAAAATATGTAGTCTCATAGTATTAAAGGGTGATGAAAATTCATAACCATAATACGCACATACTGTTTTGGAATATCCAGATAATAAATACAATGCAGGACATACAAAAAAGTACTCCACCCTCTTTTATATACAAACTGAAGAGGATCGAATCTGTCACATTACAGAAGATATGCTCTAACACTATTCTCTCTGGGCTCTTCATTACAATAGATGTCAAGACACTTAAGCAATACTAGAAAAGCACTCGGAGAGCGCAGACCTCCGCCAAGCGCCACAGTTCCCCCCATACAGTGTTTGTGTGTACGTTTTCAGATTCCTTGACCATGAAAACATATGACTAGCAATTGGATTCACAATGATAGGATTAGTGGTTGAGTAGTTATTCATGAAAATCGCATTGTCCGTAATGGCGGTTTAGCGCTACAGTTCCCCCCATACAGTGTTTGTGTGTACGTTTTCAGATTCCTTGACCATGAAAACATATGACAAGCAATTGGATTCACAATGATAGGATTAGTGGTTCATTAGTTATTGACGAAAATGGCATTTTCCGTAATGGCGGTTTTCTTCTCGACGGTGATCCGGATCACCACCAAAATGTAATCATCTGTAGGATACCCCATTTCTGACAATCTGTGAAAATTTCATGAAAATCCGTCCATAACTTTTTGAGTTATCTTGCTAACAAACAAACAGACAAACAAACAGACAAACAAACCAACGCCAATGATCACATAACCCCTTTGGCGGAGGTAATAACATGAAAGTGATTGTGGTATCAATAAATATAGTAACTGCAGTGATTCGTTTGCAGAGGGCCAAAGACATCACCCCAGTTACTATATTCATTGATACCGCACAACCTCGAGTGTAATATTACTTTTATACAACAGTTCCACAAGCACAGTTTATTAAATGACAGCAATACAGGACACTCATCATAGCGTGAAACTTTACCATCACCAAGCGCTCCCGGCAGGCCACCTGGTACTCTGGGAACTGATGCATGGCTTTCACCACCCATGATGGCCATTAGCATCATTCATGGACACTCTGAAAGGAGACTCTGGAGCGGCCAACGCTGGCGAGCTTGCCACCTGTATGCTAGACCCTGAAGATTGGACTGCTAGGCATGCAGCTCAGCTGAGGCCGCTCTGATTGATTGATTGATTGATTGATTGATTGAATACAGGACAAAATATTATGATTTTTGTTTGTTTAACTTGGTATTTTGCACCGCTGAGAAAAAAAAATAGTCCCTTCTAAATGTAGCCAGTAACTCTTGCTAAGCACTTCAATAAGCATAATATAGAAAAGAATAGGCCTTTTGTCATTTCACATACATCTAAACAAATATTGTCCAGTGGAGAAGTCAGTGTTTAAAATACATACTGGTCACCTGCTGAGTAGGGTTCCACCGGTGGCTAGTTAACATGCTAGTGATTGGGCTTCGGCACACTTCACTCACTTTTGCTGGGCATTTTCAGATGAAATAAAGTGTCCATCATCACAGAGGTATTGTGTTTTGCTAATTGAGACAATAAATCCAACTCTAGTTTGTCTGTTTTTTTTTAAACAGGCATGAAATATCTTCCGGATGCTTACAAGGGTAGGACTTCTGGGTGGTGAGGGTGTGGTTATTGAGAAGGTATGAAATTAAGGTATCCAACACCATATTACAATTGTCACATATAAGAAGCCACTGATGGAGTTGACTAGGGGTGAGAATCTTTAGGTATCCAATGATTCAAGCCAATTATGATTTAGAGGGCTCTAATTCGAGCCAATTACGATTCTCAATGCATTTTTTTTTTCTATTCAGGGTTTTTTCCTCCCACTGTGTGACAACTTCTTACTTTTAAAGCATTTGAAATGGCCCATGAATTTACTTCCAGTATCTTTTAATGTTTCAAAAAAACAACATGAAAAGTGCAACTGTAGCAGCACATTTGCTACTATAACACAGACTTCAGAGTATTCTGGATTTTAACAAATAAGACTTATAACAAACATTCTGATATGTGCAACGAGTAACTGAGTCCTTCAGTCAAAAATACTCAGAATTTCTAACAGAAATGTTAAACTTCTAATGAAAGTTGTCCTGTTACAGCCAATAAGTAACTGAGTCCTTTAGTCCAAAAACCCAGAACATTTTGCTGTATCAAAATCTGTTTTACCTTTTATACAAAAATGTGCAGTTACTGTTACAAATGATTCCGTGGCAATGGATGTCCACGCATCATGCGTGATAGCAACCCTACCCACTGTCTTCAGAGATTGCATGACTTTGGCTTTGGTCTCGTTGTACAGAGTGGGGATAGCTGTGTTGGGAACAGGCCCAGTGGACCCCTGACCAAGTGAGCACCCCAAGTGGACCCTGGGATCCACTCTGTACATGTACAAGTACATTTTCAATCCAGTGATTTACAAACTGCTTCAGAATTTCCTAAAGCCTCATTCAGAACATTCTAGTCCCACATACCTATTCTGTGGATTTTCATCTGGGGGCAGCCAGCAGTGATGCACGGCAGCGGTGAAGAAGAAAAGTCTTTTGAAAGCAGAAATGGAGCCAAAACCTTCTCTGGGTCAGCTTAGTTGTTATCATACATACTGTATATATATTTTTACATTTGTTGGTCCATCCATCCATCCATCCATCTTCTACCACTTTTCCAGAGGTCGGGGTCGCGGAGGCAGCAGTTCAAGCAGAGAAGCCCAGACTTCCCTCTCCCCAGCCACCTGCTCCAGCTCTTCAGAGGGGATACCAAGGCGTTCCCAGACCAGCTGGGAGACATAGTCTCTCCACCGAGTCCTGGATCTGCCCCAGGGTCTCCTCCCAGTGGGACGTGCCTGAAACACCTCAAGTGGGAGGCGTCCAGGAGGCATCCTAATCAGATGCCCATACCACCTCAACTGACACCTTTCAATGTGGAGGAGCAGCGGTTCTACTCTGAGCCTCTCCTGGATGACTGAGCTCCTCACCCTATCTCTGAGGGTGAGTCCAGCAATCCTACGGAGAAAGCTCATTTCAGCCGCTTGTATCCACGATCTCGTTCTTTCGGTTATTACCCAAAGCTTGTGACCATAGGTGAGAGTAGGAACGTAGATTGACTGGTAAATCGATAGCTTTGCCTTAGAACTAAGCTCCCTCTTCATCACAACAGACCGGTACAACGTCCGCATCACTGCAGATGCTGCTCCAATCCGTCTGTCAATCTCTCGCTCCATTTTCCCCTCACTCGTGAACAAGATCCCAAGATACTTAAACTCCTCCACTTGGGGCAGGAGCCTGTCCCCAACCCGGAGAGGGCAATCCACCTTTTTCCGGCTGAGGACCATGGACTCGGACTTGGAGGTGCTGATTCTCATCCCAGCCGCTTCACACTCAGCGGCAAACCGTCCCAGCAAGAGCTGTAGGTCATTGCTGGATGAAGCCAACAGGACAACATCATCTGCAAACAACAGAGATGAGGTCCTGTGGTCACCAAGCATGACACCCTCCATTCCCTGGCTGTGCCTAGAAATCCTGTCCATAAAAATTATGAACAGGATCGGTGACAAAGGGCAGCCCTGGCGGAGTCCCAACTCTCACTGGGAATGACTCCGACCGAGTGTTGGCAATACGAACCAAACTCTCACAACGGTCGTACAGAGACCGAATGGCTCGTAACAACAAGCCCGATACCCCATACTCCCGAAGCACCCCCCACAAAAATCCACGAGGGACGCGGTCAAATGCCTTCTCCAAGTCCACAAAACACATGTAAACTGGTTGGGCAAACTCCCACAAACCCTCAAGAATTCTCAAGAGGGTAAAGAGCTGGTCCGATGTGCCACGGCCAGGACGAAAACCACATTGCTCCTCCTGAATCCGAGGTTCGACCAACGGCCGGACTCTCCTCTCCAGTACCTTGGCATAGACCTTCCCAGGGAGGCTGAGGAGTGTGATCCCTCTAAAGTTGGAGCACACCCTCCGGTCCCCTTTTTTGAAGAGAGGAACCACCACCCTGGTTTGCCATGCCAAAGGCACTGCCCCCGACCTCCACACAATGTTGCAGAGGCGTGTCAACCATGACAACCCAACAACATCCAGGGCCTTGAGGTACTCAGGGCGAATCTCGTCCACCCCCTGGGGCCCGGCCACCAAGGAGATTTTTAACCACCTTGGCGACCTCAGCCCCTTTGATAGGCGAGTCATCCCCCTCGTCCCCAAACCCTGCTTCCTCTGTGGAAGGCGTATCAGTGGGATTGAGGAGATCCTCGAAGTATTACTTCCACCGCCCGACGATATCCCCAGTCGAAGTCAACAGTGTCCCATCCGCACCATACACAGTGTGGACGGGGAGCTGCTTTCCCCTCCTGAGCCGCCGGACAGTTTGCCAGAATCTCTTTGAGGCCAACCGAAAGTCTTGTTCCATGGCCTCACCGAACTCCTCCCATACCCGGGCTTTTTCTTCAGCAATCACCCGAGCTGCACTCCGCTTGGCCTGCCGGTACACCTCAGCTGCTTCGGGAGTCCCACAAGCCAACCAAGCTTGATAGGACTCCTTCTTCAGCTTAATGGCCCCCCTCACCACTGGTGTCCACCACTTGGTTCGGGGGTTGCCACCACAAGATGCACCGACCACCTTGCGGCCGCAGCTCTGGGCCACCGCTTCAACAACAGAGGTGGAGAACATGGCCCATTCAGACTCCATGTCTCCAGACTCCCTCGGAATGTGGTTGAAGTTCTTCCAGAGGTGGGAGTTGAAGACCTCCCGGACAGGGGCCTCAACCAGACGCTTCCAGCACACCCTCACTATACGTTTGGGTCTACCAGGTCTGAATGGCTTCCTCCCCTGCCATCGGATCCAACTCACCACCAGGTGGTGATCAGTTGTCAGCTCTGCACCTCTCTTTACTCGGGTGTCCATGACATACGGTCGCAGGTCTGATGATACGATAACAAAATCAATCATCGACCTGCGATCTAGGGTGTCCTGATGCCAGGTGCACATATGGACACCCTTATGCTTGAACATGGTGTTCGTTATGGACAGACTGTGGTTAGCACAGAAGTCCAATAACTGAACACCACTCGGGTTCAGATCGGGCAGGCCGTTCCTCCCAATCACCCCCCTCCAGGTTTCACTGTCATTGCCCACGTGGGCATTGAAGTCCCCCAGTAGGACAATGGAGTCTCCAAGAGGAGCACCCTCCAGCACCCCAGTCACAGACTCCAAAAAGGGTGGGTACTCTGAAACATCATTTGGTGCATAGGCACAAATGACGGTCAGGACCCGTTTCCCAACCCGAAGGCGCAGGGAAGCAACCCTTTCGTCCACCGGGGAAAACTCCCAATATAGAGGCAGCAAGGTGGGGCGATACAAGAATACCCACCCCTGCTCGTCGCCTCTCGCCCGGGGCAACTCCAGAAAAGGCCAAGCTCCAGCCCCTCTCCAGGAGACTGGTTCCGGAACAGGAGCTGTGTGTTGAGGTGAGACCGACTATATCTAGCCAGTATCTCTCAACCTCGTACACCAGCTCAGGCTCCTTCCCCACCAGAGAGGTGACATTCCACGTACCAAAAGCCAGTTTAGAAAGCTTGGGATCAGTCCGCCAAGGTCTCCGCCTTTGACCACCACCTAATCCACATAGCACCGGACCCCCATGATCCCTCCTGCAGGTGATGAGCCCACTGGAGGGCGGACCCATGTAACTCCTTCGGGCTGAGCCCGGCCGGGTCCCATGGGTGGAAACCCGGCCACCAGACGCTAGCCTTCGAGCCCCTCCCCCAGGCCTGGCTCCAGGGTGGGGCCCCGGTAACCCCATACCGGGCGGGGTACACTGAATCCTTGATATACAATTTATCATGAGAGTCTGTTGGATCGTTCTTAGTCTGGCCCTTCAACCAGGACCAGTTTGTCTTGGGAGATCCTATCAGAGGCAAATTGCCCCGGACAACATAGCTCCTGGGATCACTGGGGCACGCAAACCCCCCACCACTATAAGGTGACGATCCATGAGGGGACATGTTGGTAACTGGGAAAAGTCTTTCCAGCAGCTTTACACAAAATATTATGACGTTGTACCTCGGCTCTACAATGTGCATCATACTGCAAAAGCCCTGGTTCTTGACGATGAAATACGGGCGTAAATTCTTGGCAATAAAAGCGGCAATAGATTTTGTAATTCGCTTTGCCCTTTCTAAGTTGTGTGGAAGTTTTAACATTGCTTACTCAATGGTCTTCTGGTTGGTGGCAGCAGCAACAACAGTTTTTCTCTCC
Source organism: Pholidichthys leucotaenia (assembly GCA_020510985.1). NCBI lineage: Eukaryota > Metazoa > Chordata > Actinopteri > Cichliformes > Pholidichthyidae > Pholidichthys > Pholidichthys leucotaenia. Next base: position 323,363,419 of record CM035840.1, on the reverse strand, counting down.
GCCCGTCGGGTGGAAACGTGCGATATAGTTTCGCATATTTGTCATGTTTCCAAAATATTTTCGTTTAGTCTGACAGAGCTTACATATGGTGTGGGTCTTGTCCAAGTCTTTTTCCCTTCAACTTCATAAAAACTGAAGTACTACCATATGTTTGCTTTTAATGAAAAGGGGGCCGATTTGTGTCACACCATAAAGAGTCTGGGCAGGTCCGGGCGCCAACTTTTTTGTTCCGACCGCCACCTCTTTCATTCCGGCCAAATTAATTATGTTATTAATAATATTTAATAATCGACATCTTGACATTTGTGCATCGATTCAGAATCGTTCACATCCACATCAAGATGCATCAGAAAAGTGATTATTTCTCCCACCCCTAGAGTTGACAGTGAATAACTGTTGGTAATTAATGGTTACTCGAACACAGCTGAAGTGGACTGATACATATTTGGTGAAAGATCCTAGTGCGATTATCGGGGAACTCCTGACATCCCTGTTGTCCAATCAAATTACTCCGTCAGAACTAACTGTTGGATAATTAAGCAATATTATATGAGAGGGAGTACAGCATCAGTGAATATACTGTAGACGTATCACACCCATAGCTGGTATATTCATGATACCATAACAACCTCGAGTGTAATATTGCTTCTATACAATAGTTCTGGCAAGCACAATTTATTAAATGACAGCAATGCTGGACAAAATATTATGATTTGTTTGTTTAACCAGTTATTTTGCACAGCTGAGAAAAAATAGTCCCTTCTAAATGTAGCCAGTAACTGTTGCTAAACATCTCGATCAGCATGAAGACGCCTATTGTCATTTCACACACATTTAAACAAATTAAATATTATCAAGTGCAAAAGTCGTTGTTTATAAAACATACCTGCTGAGTCAGTACTGCAGAACACCCGAGATCAAAACGTGGGCATTGGCCAATGCCGGTAGTTAGCTGGTGGCTAGTAGTTAGCATGCTAGCAGTTTCTTTTGCACAATTCGCTCACTTTTCTTGGCATTTTCAGATGACTCAAAGAGTCCATCTCCACAAAAGTATTGTGGTTTTACTGTGGTATCCTTGTTTTTGCTTTTCTCCAGACTGTGCAGGTCAGCTGATGAAATTTTTGCACATCGGCAGGGTTCCATGAAAATAGCCTGGCTTCCCTTCTCCTCCTGCTTTTCTGATGACCATTCATAATTTAACAATTGTTATATTAGGAAAAATGTCCATCGTTTTACCGTATTCCTTTAATGTTGCCTTACAGTGCTGACCAGGACTCAACGATAAATAATGGTTTGTAATTAACAGTTACTAGAACACCTTTGAAGCGAAGTGATACATATCCAATAACAGTTGGAGGGCATCCTGGATTTTAGTAACTCTTGGAATCCCTATTGTCCAATCAAATTGCTTGGTCAGAACTAACTGTTGTATAATGTACAATAATCATGCAGCACCTGTGGTTTTGATGTTTTTGGTACAGGAACGATTAATGAAAATCTCCATGCCTTAGGAACATAATGTGTATAAAATGAACTGTGAAACAATCGACTACAAAAAAAAAAAGCTAATCTCTTCACAGCACTCCCTCAGAACTCTGCCAGTTAAGCCATCAGGGCCAAGTGCCTTTCTAATATTGATCTTTTTAAAAATTTGGCATACTTCATCTGCTGTCACATTAATTTCCTGGCCAGGCTTAAGTTGTTGGCTAATAAAACTGTTCTGTACTGGAGTCTGCAGGCTCAAACCTCACATAAAAGGTATTCAATTCATTTGCCATTTGTTTGGTCGCAATTGCGAATTGCTGTTTTTAAGGACAGTGAACATTGATATCAATCAATGTAAACTTGCCAGACTGTAGCCAGTCACTCCCAGTGATGGCATCAAGATTCTGCCTTCACTGGAAGTTTGCATTGATAGTGGATAAACTGCCACTCAATAAAGACAAATGGACTGGACTGATGTTTTACAGCTGAAATGGGTTGTCTGGCTGATCTGGCAATGAGCGCTTACAGCTCATCAAACTGGACACCAGTCAGCCTCAGTTAGTGCTGAAAACAACCGTCATCAAAATGCAGTTTCTGAAGAAGGCTGTGACATTTTCCCAACGCGTTTCTGCTAGAAAACGTGAACCAAAATAAAATGGCATTTTTGGGATTTCCACAGCAGCTACAAACTTGTTGCTGTCACCTCTGGCAGCTGTATTTGCACAAGTAGAGCAAAGCATACATTTGCTTCCCATTTATAGATGTTTTATATAGCCAGGTTTCCTTTACTTGTTTGGCAACAACTATCAAAACACCAGTCATAAGAATAAGGAGTTACCCAAATAAAGTTAATATTGTGTATTGTCACACCCACTATTCTTCTCAATGCCCCTTAATTACCCACACCGATGGAGTCGAGACATGCATAAGGTGGTCACCTGAGTCTACACATCTGTGCTGTAACTCGAGAGAAAGTGATACTAGGGTGACCAAACTTGGTACACAGGTTGACCACGGGAGTGCCACGTTTGACTATGCTTTTGGGATACAAAGGTAAAGGTCACAGGGTCATAAAAGGCCAAAATCAGTTTTGGCTTATTTATTATGACAGATAGAACCACCGGACAACAACACTATCTGGAGGATTAAGTTCAGACAGCGCCGCCAACAGGTAGGCGAACCCATCCAGCGGTTTGCGTCGGACTTGAGGCAGTTGGCCGCTGAGTGTTGATTTGGGCCATTGGAGGAAGAAATAGTTCACGACCAGTTGGCGGAACACATCTACTGTGCTGCGGTCCGCGCTGCTCACATTTTCGGGTGAGTTGATGCTGGCCAGGGCCGTTGAATTGGCGCTCCAGCTGGAAGCAGCAGACAAGCTAACTCAGGAGCTAAGCAAGCGTCTATCACCGAGAGATTTACAATTCCCCATGGCTACACAGGTAGTGGACCCGGACAGCGATGGGAGCGTTGAAGACGACGTGGAGAGGGCCAACGCTGTACGGATGAAGTCTGCCCCGGAGAAGCCCAGGTGTATGGGCTGCAGGTCCACGAAGTACCGCTATAAGGCCAGAGAGTATGCAGCAAGAGGGAAGCGCTGCGGCAGATGTGGCCGTCTACACCACTTTGCGAAAGTATGCCAGTCAGCAGAACAAGAGAGCCCATGCAGAAATTCGACCCCTCCCACCCCGACGGCAATACATATTGTGTCCCCGAGTACCATTGGGCGCACACATTGCGCAGTAGTGTTGGATGGAGTACAGATACCCATGCTGATCGATACAGGGGAGGAGAGTTCTGTGCTGAACTGGCCTACAGTTAGGCAATGTTTTCCCCAATACAGAACTGGAGGTGACTCAGTGCTGCTTTGCAGCTATGGAGGAGGACGGTTGGCCACGGTGGGTACCGTCAGACTGATTGCTCGGTACAAGTCGGTGGAGATGGCCGATGTGGAGTTCGCTGTGATGGCCTGCAGCATGAACATCATGGGCTGCAACCTGTTCTATGGCCTTGGATTTTCCATCAGGAGTAGCGCTGGGGAAGAGTGGTTGGGTTGCAGACTGTGGGACCGACTGGTTCCGAGAGTTCGGGATGATGCTGTGTGGGATGAACAATTGCTGGGCACTCCAGAAAGTGGACAGGCCTTGTCACGCTCAGGGTCACCACAGGAGGGCCCCAGTGCCAGTGTCCGAGTCGCCCTGGACAAGGGTACCGGGCGGTACGGGGGAGAGTCTCCGGCGGCGAGCGATGCCCAAAAGATGGTCCCAGGTGTTCCTGGAGCTCAGCCGTGGTGGGCCGGTGAACATGGGGCCTCATCGGCAGGGTCGGCAGCGGGTTTACAAGCAGTCGGGGCAGGACCGAGTGGCAGTGGGAGGGCGAGTGCCAGGCGGAGACATCACAGGCTGTGCAGGGTCCCGCTTGGAGTTGTGGACTGGGTTCGGGCTCGGGCGGAGGCAAGGTCAAGGCGGGTAAGAGCCAAGCGGAAGATGAAGCAGTATCAGGACCGGCTGCAGGTGACAGGCAAGTGGCAGGATGGTTACCTTCTGCTGTCAGATGGCTCATGGCGTCATCCTAATGAGTTGCGGTGTGCCCCGGAGAAGGCAGTTGGGCATGGCCCCAGACTGTTGGAGCGTCCGGAGCTGTGGAGGAGAAGGCGCACCAGGATTGAGGCAACCAGCTATGGCCTGGGAAGCGAGCTACCTCCAGGGGCGGACTGACTGGTGAAGGGTCTGGGAGGGGGCCATGGGTCATCCTCACCAAGCTATGGATATGTATATGTTGATAGTTATTAATCTGTATTTATAGTTCTGTGATTATTTTGGTGTTATGTTTTAAGTATGAGACACGGCAGTAATTTTCTTTTAGTTTATAACGGGACTGTTATATATCATAGGTGTCAGAATAACCCGCCTTGCCATGTGGGGGGGTAGGATGGCAGTCTACCCGTCTCCCCTAATTTTAGTTATTTTGTGTGAATGCCATAGGCCCCTTTTGTGATTTTAGTTATGTTTAGCGGATGATTCGGGTTCCAAATTGGGGTGGGTTCTAATGGTGTGTGTCTTGGTGTTTTCTGTGGGGGGGGGGGTTATTTATAGTTCATATTGTTCCACATTGGAGCTTTTATTTGTGTAGCACGGGGTGGTGGCTCCATCTTCGGTTCCGCCAACCCCGTGTGTATAAGAATGGCTGTAGGTCGGGGGGTGGTCTCTTCCGCCTTTACCTCTGCTTGCGGTAGCATGTGTACTTAGGTGCACGGAGCCCTGTACTTAATAAACATATGTTCAGCTCCACTCCTGGTGTTCTCCTTGACTCCAAACTCAGACGTAGCAGTCAAGTCAAAACCAGGGTCACTTTATCACAAGATCTAAGTTAAATGATGTATTCTGATAGTGATGTGTGTCTGCGCCAATAAAACCAGCTGTTGTGTGTTTCAGGTGAGTTTACGAACGGCGTGGCTGAAGGTGGGGTCAGCGAAGCTCTGCAGCCCGTCTCTGCATTACGCCTGGTGGTTCAATCCGACTCCGACGTCTGGGCTGTGCTGAGTGAGGTCTGACCTGAGAGCTCGTTTTTAGTCTCGTCTTACCCATGTCTGTCTGAATGTGCCTCCAACACTGAATTAGGACAAGGATAAGAACTTCTATTTATATAAGTGCTATTTTAATTTCAATGACAACTCTGCATCTTCTGCTCTGGAAAAACAGTTGAGCTTTTTTGTAATTTTCCACATTTTTCTCAAATTTGCTTCTTTTATGCCTTTTATTTTTTGTAAATTTGTGATCCTCTCTCCAAATTTTTTGATTTTTTTTCCTCCTAAATATGCTATTTGTTCTGATAAATGTACAACCATTGATTTATAAATTTGTCAAGTATTACGTTTATGGTTATTTGCCAGATTTTTAAAAAAAAAATTAAATTTTTGTTTCTCATAAATGTACAGCATTTTTTTCTCAGACTTGTGCCTTTTTATCTTAATTTGTGACTCTCGTAGATATTTTCTGCACGATGCTGCAAAATGTATTGGAGCCTCAAAAAAAAAAAACCTTTAACTTGTTACAGTTTTGTTTTCTTTTTTTGGAGGCGGGGGGGGGGGCAGAGGTTTGGTAATTTTTCATTTTTTCCTCAAATTTTCTTCTTTTATCATAAATTTGTGAGGGACTTTTTGTAAATTTGACATTTTTGTGACTTCCCTTGCAAATTTTTGGATTTTTTTTTTTCTCAAAAGTACAGCCATTTATAAATTTGTCACTTCTTAATCATATCTGTATTTTTAATTTGTTATGGAAAAAAGAGCTGGATGTGGCTCTAGAACTTTGGGTTGAAGGACAAATTTTTTTCAACTTTTTTTTCTTGTAAATTTGCATTTTTTTCTTATAATTTTTTTTCATTATATGTTTAGGACTTTTTCTCAGGAGATGCAAAACGTATTTCAGCCTCAAAATTTTTTGACTTACTTTTATTTTTATAAGTGTTCCTTTTTTTGTTCAAATTTGCTTCCTTTTCTCAGAAATTTGTGAGGGTTTCTTTGTAAATTTTTGACCGTTTTTGAAAAGTTTTTGATTTTTTCCCCTTCCTTAAATATGATACATTTCCTCAAATGTACAACTTTTTATTCACAAATTCACGATTCTACTTCTTTTTCTGATAAAGAATAAGTTTTTTTTTTTTATGTTTGTTTGCCAAAGGGTGTCACAAGCCACAACCCCGCATTGCAATATGTACACCTATCAGCTCACTGTCTAGGAACAGTGTGATGGGCTGCTTTATAGTTTAAGGAATTTGCATAAACCTGACCAAAAAAAAGTGACGGAAATGCACACTCTTTAAAAAACAGATGTCAGCTCATTATATTAGTGTTGTGTCCATAATTGTTGAAATAAGAAGTAGGGCGGAAGGCAGTTTATAGTGTTTATTATATAACTTACAAATAGAACAGCAGTGGACTACAGCGCTCCCAATCCAGGCGTCAGTGGCGAAAGAGGACGTGCCTCTTCTGGTCGTGGCCTTTATACCATGGCTGGCGTCACCACCGGAAAGGTGGACCGCCAACCCCCTCTATTCCCCGGTCATTCCCAGGCTGCCATCTTACCGCTGTTTTCCATATGTACCAATTACCACATCAACATTTTGTCATCACTTCAGTCAGAGTTTTCAAACGTCAAAAGCTCTATGTGGCGCTGGAACCTCAGGTTGCAAACCCTTGCTTTATCATATGCTCTGCTTTCAGAGCAAATCCATTATGTTTAATATGTTTTTCGCATAAAAACATTATTTTCTTGTACAAAGCTGCTGTTTCTGAGACCTACACAAGCAGACAGGAACTGTCACACTATGAGTTCAAACATGCGTACACTGGAGGGTTAAACGCTGTGGTCTAGTGACATATTCTCTCCGTGACATAACAGAAAACAAAGGTCACACTCCTGGCTATAAATACTCTTATGTCTCTGCGGTGAAGCTCAGTGTTCTTATATACAGGTGTTTCCCCCCAGGTTAATTAAGCTTGTTCTCAGGTGTCTATCTGCCTGTGGCTGTGTACACAACAGTTTTATTTTTTTTTCCATTCATCACCCTAAACCCTTATAAAGAACCAATTTAAACTGTGCATTCACAAATTCTTAAAAGGTCTTAAATTCATTTATCCAAAATTAAGGCCTTAATCATCTTAAAATTTGTGACTTTTTCTAATAACTTGGTGCCTTTATCTCATATTTCATGCATTTCCTTATAATGCAGTGGGCTATAATTAAATCCTCCACTTGCCAAAGTGACTGATCTACAGGCCACTGTTGGATTGCTCTGGTATTTAGCAGGTGCGTTACGTCAGACCTGCTGGTTTATTTTGATTTTGTTGGTTTATTTAGCAGGGACAGTCTTCACATGCAGTAAACAGAATTATCAGACAAAAGAAACATGCATAATGGAAGCAAACAATAATGTGTGCATAACATAAAACAAGGCAACAATAAACCATGCATGCAGACACATAAAGACAAACTAACAGCAGATGGCAGCAAGAGGAGTTCAGCACAGAAACACCAAGGCTACTAAAAGTGCAACTTAGTTTTAGTGCTGGCAGAGCTGAACCAGTTCTGATAGAATTGGATTCATATGAACAGGTGAAAACTGAGACACCTTTGTGACTCTGAACCTCGTTAATTTCTCTTTGTTTCCCACCCCTAGGCTCCGTTTTCTTGTCATTCTTCTTTGCTTAGCTGCCATGTGTGCATTGCTGTTTTAAGAGTGGAAGGAAGTCACTGTTCTTTTCTAGCAGTCACATTAGCGGCAACATTCCAACACGGGACAGTTTCTGAAGGGTTTCTTAAAATAGTTTTCAGGTAACTTAAAAAAAGTAAAACAGCTTTGCCTGGCTGGAGTTATTGTTCCAGTAAAAAAAAAAAAAAATACTTTGTCCTGATTGCATTTAGAGAATGTTTCCTTAGCTACGGACCTGAGGGGGAAATTCACCGGTTATTCATCAAATAACTGGGGAAAAACTCAAAATGGCTGATGTGTTTCACTCCAGTTAAAGGTAAATTCACACTCTCCTGTTGTGAAACATATTTTATGCTTAATAATTAGTTACTACACAGCAGGGACCTGAAAACTGAGCTTCATTTGAACAGTTGTGAACTCTTGCACTGTTGATTAAAACTGTCACCGTTTTAAGGCTGGTTTGCAAAACTGAACCATTAACTACAAAAAAGGCCAAAACTTCGCAAAAATCTGTTACTGTACAAACACAGTAAATGGACAGTAACAATTAGTGAGTTAATTACCTATTAATTTAATAAACAACTAGTCACCGACACACCCTTTTCCAGCCATTTCCAGCTTATAGTGGGAAAAATGTTGAGGGAAAAAAATCACAAATTTCTGAGAAAAAGTGCAAATTTAATACAAAAAAAAAATCCACAAATTGCTTAACAAAAAGATGTTGTTTTTTTTTTTTTTTTGAAAAACATCTCAAACTTACATTAAAAAAAAGTCAATCCAGGGGGATGTCTTGAGGAAACGGTCACAAATTTCTGAGACAGGAAAAGGAAGCACATTTATGAGGAAAAATTGGAAATTTGCAAAAAAGTCACAAATTTATGAAAAAAAGTTGCAAATTTACAAGAAAAAAAAGTATTAAATTTGAGAATGTTTCAAATATACAACTAAAAAGTCACAACTTTATAAGAAACAAATTGAAAATAATTAATAGCTGCAAATCTTCAACCAAAAAAAGCATCAAATATATGGGGGGGAAGTTGGAGGATAGTTTTAATTCTCCTAAAAAACAAACAAAAAAAAACTGTTGCGGGTGAACTTGTAGCTTCAGGGCAGAAACTGTTCAGCTGTTAATTATCAATAAAAAGTTCCAGTAAGAACCAGGAAGGAACTTGTGTGTGTGGTGTTCCTGGCTTACACTCTTGTTCCCTTCTGTCAGGTTTTCATTCAAGTATGAAGACGGAGAAACCACACCGCTGAGCTTTACTTGGTCAGGCCGCGCCACCTGCTGGACAAAGACTTTCCCTACATGGATGTTTATTTTATTTTACAAGGGGGGTTTACATGAAGTGCCTAAAACTACTGACTGTGATCCGGGAGGACGCTGTGGGTCCTGAGCGAGACCGAGTCGACCTGCGGTCTTCCCCTGACCTAACCGGGTCGGCCACTCCTTCAGCTCAGGAACTCTCAGATCATCACTCCAGAGCTGCTCGCTGAGTTAATTTATTGCACTATTATGTTCTGTTTTTTTCAAATAAAGAAAATATGTCTACCATTTCATTGTCTGGGGTATTTTACTTCTTCTGCTCTCAGTTAAGGAGATTCAAGCAATAAACTCTGAAGGACAGTAACAAACAGGGGCGGACTCAAGACTGTTTGAAGGCAGGGGCGAAGAAGTCAAAAGTGCACCCAGCTACTGCACAGTATTAGGCGGTACCAGCATATAAAAGTCTATGATGGATCATGGTTAAACATCAGGTTCTAGCACTGTCACACTCCATATAAAAATATCTAATACCCCATACCATTTCTGATTAATTTACAAGAAAAATATACTAATTCATGAGGAAAAAGCTGCAAATTTACAAGAACAAAAAACAAACCGTAATAGAACTGTAAGTACATGACAAAAAATACCGAAGATTCTCTCAGAGCACTCATTGAGACATCAGATTTTTTTTACTGTAAAAGGTCCATCACAATTTATTGTGCAAAAGGCCCACAGTCATTTTCCCCATCTGGAAGGCAGCCAACAGGGAACTTCCTTTTTTGAGCCACGCTGGAAGACGTGGTAGTGACGACTTCTCTTCAGGGCAGGTGGGGCCCTCCCCACTGACCCCACCTGAATTTCAGGACGCATCTGTATTCAGGGTTCGACTCATTCCAGTCCAGAAAAGAAGCAAACATTTCATCAAAAGGATCACCACTTTATTAAACTGAAGTCATTTCAAATTGGCAACAAAGACAACATTATGTAAACAATATACAAAAGCAGCAGGGTTGGATGTGTCCCGACGGTTCATAAAATCCTCTAAGCATTAAAAAAAAAATAAAGGGTGCTTTCACACCTTCAGGCTTTAGTCTGATCCAAATCAAAGTTCTCCTTCGATGCGGTTCATTCTCTCTGAACGCTAACTCTCACACTCGAATGGTCTTTAGTTGAATTATTCTAACAAAAACTATGATTTGCATGATTTGACGGCATTGGGTTATGAGGAGATTTTATTTTATTTTGTCTGCAGACCAAAAACATGCGGCAGGAAGAATCGACGAGTCAGGAGGAGCGGTCAAAAGGTCACATTTATGAAAATCCCTATCAACAAACAAAAATATGAAATGCTCTTTAGCAAATGGCTCGGAGAAAAAGGGCATTCAGAGAGCTGCTGCTTCGAGGCTAAAAAATTTCATCCAGAGAATAAAACGGACTTTTGGTGTTGCGCAGAAATCTGATCTGTAAACGTTATTTCTCCTTATCCTCCTCTGCTCCTGGTCTCTGTGATGTCTGACAGGTTCCGACATCACAGTCACGGATTTTGGTCCAACACTAGGAAGGAAAAAAAAAAATCTGCTTGCATTTCCTGTTTTATTTTTTCCATAGCAAACACATCTGTCCAATAAAGTGGAAAGGATGTTCTCATGTGGTTTGAAATGACATTTTGTACGCTCTGATTTTTCTGCGTGAAAAGTCCTGAGCTAACAAACTCAGGTGTGAAAGCACCCGAAGAGAAACGGTCAACAGTGGCAGTCGCTGTCTGGTAGTGTTGTTCACTCCCAGGGTAACGGAAGCAGCGACGACAACATGGCAACAACTGAGATGACACAGACCGACTGTGGAGTGCTTATGAGCAGTAACAATATCAGTTTCACAACAAAAATACGAGTTAGAAAACCTGCTGTACCTGTAAAACAAACAATACTGACCAATTAAAAGACAATAAAAAGTAAACATGTGACCAGTACATGAACTAGTTGGGGATTATTATGTTTTCTTTATATTCTGTCATATACTAGTGCATCTCAAAATATTGGAGCATAGTGAAAAGTTATTTTATTTTGTAAGTTAGCTTTATTATCTTCTACATCAGTGGTTCCCAACCTCCCCCCCCCCCATGGAGCCCCCCCCCTTTGTTTGTGTCCAAAATAAACACTAATTCATTCCAAATCTTTATACCTGGACCAAAAATATGTTTTATTATGTTTTAAGTAGGGCCGAATCCAAATACTTGATTATTTGGCTACATTGATACTAGTTTTAAAATATGGTGTCGAGATTGTCAAGTCCCCCCCCCCCCCCAAGTGCTTGATTTTCATCAAGGTAAATTACAAAATTTGCCTTTATTCAAAATAAATGTACATGCCAGTCCCAAGCTTGAATGAATAGGGAGGGCTGCATCAGGAAGGGCATCCAGCACAAAATCTTTTTCCAAATCCCATAAACCAGGGATGCCAATCTCATGCCATGGACCACCAAGACCCTGCAGGTGTCCTCTTCCACACAGGCTCTTCAGCAGGTGTTTTCACTAATAAGCAATGAGTGGTAACAGATTCAGCAGAACCATCTGTCCAGGGCAGTGGTTGGAGGTAAAATGTGCGAGGCCTTGGCCCTCCATGGCACAAGTTTGTCATTGCTGTCAAATGGATCAACAAGAAGGCAGCAGCCCTGTAACTTTAGGATTTATCAGTTATCTGTATTCCATTTTCCTCAGATGAAAACTTTACACTTTGATCATTAGACAGAATAAGGCTGCGTGTCCACAGCCTGCTTTATTTCCCTCTACTGTAAGCACGCTGGACCTTTTTTTCAGAGCCCTTGAGGCAGCGGCAACAAAAAAGAAAAAAACAACAGCTTGTTAGTTTTACCATTTTGCATGGAGACTCTTTACTTACTACAATATACCACAACAAAGTGGTACAAAAACAGCATCCCTCCAAGCGTTTACCTTTAAATATTGATCATAGAATCATTTTAGCATAATTTTAATTGGCAGCTTAGAGAGGTGTGTTGTTGATGAGCAACACAGCGTTCCAAAAGCTGAACTGATTTCAACTTTCAGTATTCTGGGTGCAGCGACAGATCCGCTGAGTGCTTTAAATGCTCAAATACATTAAAAAAAAACAGTCCCTCCCATCACAAAAAAACTATGGACACACAGTCTAAACCTGATCAGAATGGCCCAAGTAACTGTTTAGGTATCTGGTATCTGTAATTTCCCCATTGTGGGACCAATAAAGGCTTATCTTATCTACTAAGTAACTACACATAATTTTTGGTGAGTATTGTTACTTATAGTTGAGTAATTAATACTGCTTTACTTGAGTACAATTTCTGGCTTCTCTTCCCACCTCTGTTGCCCCGTGATCAGTTAAACTCGCTGTTAACAAGCATTCTAAACGCATTTTTTTCTCCCTCTACAAGAAATTGGATCTCTGCCCCCTGGTGGCCACATTAGGGTAACAGCACATTTACAAACAAACTGGGGTTCAGACAGTATTAAAGGGTCCATGAGTCCTGTCGTCCAGGACAGGTTTGGTTCAGGCCAGGTCTGGGAGTGTGTTTTGGGCCTGAGGCCCTCCTTACTTTCTCTTGCTCTTGGTGTCGGTAGTTTGGAACACACTAGAGGCCGACATGAGGTTCTCAATGTACTGACCCAGAACCTGGTTCTCTGATTTCAGCTTCAGGTTCTCCTCTTTCACTGCGTCCACCCGGGCAGACAGGTCTAAAAACAGAAAATAAACACATCAACAGTTTAATGCAGGTACTGTATGGAACGTTTGGACAATTGGGTTTTGGTGAAGGGTATCTGCAGGTATTTTTAAAAAGACAAAATGTAATGCAACTGAAATTGCTGCAAATTTCTTCTTATCAATCCAGGTCAAATCTAAATGACTGCTGTTGGTTTGGCTTATTTGAATGTCCCTTTTCCCAAATTCACAAAAATTAATGCAAAGATTTAGAAGCACAAAAGAGAAAACCCAGCAATCTTTATTATCTGTGGCATCTGTGAGACGCTTGGCAGAGAAAGTCAAGGATTAACTGGTATTTCTAAGGAAAATAACAGCCTTAAAGGAGCCCTCAGGGTTTTTATCCACCACCGAATGGTGCACTAGATCTCCGGGGCTGGATGTCCACATTAAAAGCTGAAAACCATTTGCCTCCACACGTCCTACCCTCTAGTGTGTGCTGAAGCTCCAACACCTGGTTGATGAGCCTTGTCTTCTCCTCCAGCTCAGCCTGGTTCTCCATGTCACCTGCACACACAATGAAAAAATATATATATATATAAATATAAATTCTGCACCTGTCTGTGTGTCTGTGTGTGTGCATGCATGTTCTCACCATCGTCTGAACTCATGGTGAAGTACTCGTCTTCCTTTTTGGAATGCAGGGCTGCGACTATTAGAGACCCTGAAAAGACATTAAATCATTAAGGCAAGTAAACTGTTCAGTGTGTTTAATGCATAAACTTCCAGAACACTCCACTATGAATACAGCAGAAGTCTGCAACCTGCTCCTCTAACAAATAACTCAGAAACTTACAAAGAAAAAAAACTTGCAGAGTTACAATGCAAAATTGTGTCAGATTTTCAAGAAAAGATGCCAATTGGAAAGCCTAACAAATTTAAAAGAAATACACAAAAAATTACCAGAAAGGTGTGGGGGAGGGGGTCCAATTATGTCGGCAAAAATCTATTAACAATGTTGACAGGCAAATTTAAACTAAATTTGTGCTAATACAACCAAAAAGTCACTAGAACAATGTTTCAATTTTGTAAATAAAATGTTCCAAATTTATAAGGAATGTACTACAGTGTTGTGTGGGGAGACAGTGCAAATTTATGAGGAAAATTGTTGCAAATTTATGCACTGAAAAAGTATCAGATTTAGGGGAAAATCTGCAAATTTAATAGAAAAACCTCACAAATGTTAAAAAAAAAAAACAGTTTATGCAAAACCAATGTGCCAGAAAAGTGGACACTATCACAATAAAAGTCTAATTATGTGGGAAGAATATGTCTATATACAAAATGCTGATAGGCAAGTTTACACTAAAATTGTGCCAATACAGCAAGAAATTCACTACAGAAAAAAATCTAATTTGCAAATGAAATGTTGGAAGTTTAGGAAAAAAGTCACAAGTTTGTGAGGAAAAAAAGGGCTCCACATTCATGCACATGAATGTGCAGTGTCAAATTTAGTTTACGTTAGGGTTTAATGGGAATAATTAAGCTAGGCTTGTTTCCCATATTTCCACTTCATACTTTATCCAGTCTCTTTTTAAAGGTTAGGGTGGCTCTCGCACTGATGACATATAGCAGGGAAAACAGGTATTGAACACTTCGCCATTTTTCCTCATTAAACATACATTTATACTATATGTATTTCTGATGGAGCCATTGACCCGAGATTTTCACCAGATATCAGTAACGACAATCCAAGTATCCATACATAAAAAGAAATCAAGGCAACTATGTTCAACGGCAATGCGTAGGTCATGCACTGAAAACTAAAACGAACTGTTGGTGTGATCGGTGGTACAGCCAGGACAGACGCAACAGCACCAGGTATGTTTTCACTTGTATGAATGTCACAGATGTGACGTTTATGCGTCATATAGTCACCAGATGCAAGGCTGCATGAAGTAAAATAATAAATACAAAATAGTAACAGTTTGCTTCCTAAGGCTTAACGATTTAAGAAAGATATCAAATGTTTGGGGGGGTTGCATTCATTGCACTGCCTTGGAACGATATGGACTTGATTATTAGCAGCTTCAGCAGGCATTAATTTTTTTAAATTATCACAAAATATAGACCAATAAAATAGTGAACAACTGTCAGAAAATGTCTGTACATGTTAAGTTAAATAACAAGCATTCAGGGCATGACAGCAGCATTTCATTTTTCGGGGTAAAACAAACAGCTGTAGCCGTCCGTTTTACCCCGACATTAAAACAGCCAAGCACGGTGTTGTGGCTCTTTGTGGCTCTGACTAGATTCTACATCTGCTCTGAGGTAAATCTGATTATGTCCAACATCTTTTAACAAAATGCATCCAACTTTATTGCGGTGGAGACATTGATATATCCCAGAGCTTTTGTTTACAGCATTAGCATCTTAGCAGCAGAGCTAACTAACGGAGCTACTGTCTGCCAGGCCACTTTTTAAGGTCATCTTCCCATCCCTCGATAGTCTTGGGAAGTGGTATGATTATATTACTCTTTTTGAGGTGCAAAAGGCTGTGTTCCCGCATTTTTGATGCCGAAGTCATTCTTTTTTAACAAGGAAAAGTGTCTCGTTTCAGTGACAACTCCAGTTCTAAACTAGTACTGGAAGTTGCGCACATAATTCACGCAAGGCATCATGAGGGCTGGGAATAAGGTGGATATTCAAGATTCAAAGATTTTATTTGTCAATACTACTATATGTACAGGACATACAGGAGAACTGAAATGGTTTTTCTCTCTCTCTTCAGTGGTGTGCACAACATAAAAAAAGAAAAAGGAATAAGGCTGGAAAAACAACAGCAGTCTACGTACAGTGATGCTACCCATAGTGCAAATGGCGACAAAAGGTAGACCCAGACCTCCCATAGTGCAAATAAAGAAACAATAAACGATGATGAAACCCAGCAATCCTATATACAGAAAAGTGGAGCTGTAATACCCGTAGTTGCAAGTTCAATGCGGTAGTGTAGGTGCAGACAGTGACAGATAGGACTGCACATGATCAGTATTGCAATGATATATTACCTTTTGATTTAATTGGTGATCTACCTGCTCAGGTTGTGGAGTGATGCTGTGATTGATTAGTCATGCCTGCAAAAGAGGGGATGCATTGGAACAGAATTCCTGGCAGTTACAGGACAGCTACCATAGCAACACAGCACTGAGTGGCAATCGCATGCGATTGCTTTATTTTGTATGCAGCAAAACATAAAAATCACAAAATATTTAGTCAAAGCAGTGCACAGAGTACCTTTTTTAAACTTTAGATGTTAACACCACACCATTTACTTGACTGTAGTGATGTGTGGGTAAAAACCAAGGAGCACATAAGTGAAGAACTGATTCAAACCCTTTAATTGTTCATGTATTTGCCAATTAATACAAGATGGAATTATAAGATTAGCTCTCCACAATGCAAGCAGGTACTCTGTGTACTGCTGTGACTGAATACCGTGTGTATTTTTTGTGTTTTACTGCATACACCTTAATGCTGCCATTCATTTTGGCCACACTGCCAAGAGTTCTGTTTGGTGACATCACACGCATACCCTCTATACATAAAGGGGCGCGCTTGCGCAGCGCTTCATTCTAAATGAACTTGGAAAAGAAGAGCGTTTGTGTCCCCATTTTCAAGTCAAAATGCACCAAACTTGGGGGTGTAACAAGGACAGTTTAGAAACAGTTGAGACCCACAGTATAGCGCTTTATTCCGTTTTGAAATCGTTAAAATTCGTGTGATGTGTTTTCTTGTTAGCTCGAGGCCCTTCTGCTAACTAGCTGTTAGCATGCTAGCACCGGTTAGCTCCGTCTGCCACTAACGGTTCAGTACAAACACGGATAATGGTGACGAGCACGTACCTTGCGATGCAGAAAATCAGAACTGCTGCTGCTGCGCTGACAGGAGATCAATTAAAGGCAGAATACGTAAAGTGTTCGGCTGACACTGGTTGTGCTTCTGCCGTGCTGTGGCTGTATGAGCAGTTACACGGAGCAGCCACCAGAGGGCGACGATACACCATGTAGAACAGGAGTGTCAAATTCATTCTGCAGGCCAATTTTTTTTTTTTTTTTTAAACCTGAAGAAGTAACTTATCTCGCAACTACATATCATGCAAATAATCGGTTCAGATAGTTTTTCCCCCATTATTTGGTGGCGGATCAGCAGTTTCTCAAACACTAGCCAGTCAATGGGCCAATAACACCCCCCACCAGTTCAACAATATACCAGAAAAAGAAAAGATCAAGTGCAGCAACCTGCCATGCAAACGTCGTTCATAATTACTTTGAGCAGAAGTGTGAGTAGTTACCAACTAAATGACTGGAGTAAGGGAAAAAAAAAGTGCTTAAACGTTGCGACTTTGTCCAAACAAAGTCCCAATTGTCCCAAATAATAATGGGACCATTATTATTCAATATGTATATAAATGATATATGTAAAATGTATATAAATGTATATAAATGATATATGTAAAGTTTCAGAAAAAATGGACTTAATATTGTTTGCTGATGACACTAACCTGCTATGCAGTGGAAACAATTTGGAACAACTTCTGGATACACTCGGAAAGGAATTAGGAAAGCTGAAACTGTGGTTTGATTCAAACAAATTAACGCTCAGTTTAAGCAAGACAAAATTTATAGTCTTTAACAACCATCACAACTACCCAGTACCCAAACTCAGTGTAAATGGTGTAGAGATTGAAAGGGTATCTGAAACTAAATTCCTTGGAGTAATAATTGATAACAAACTGTGTTGGAAGCCACATATTAATTATATAAAAGGTAAAGTATCCAAATCAATTGCAATATTACACAGAGTGAAAAATTTGCTGAATCAACCCACACTATACACCTTGTATCATTCATTAATACTCCCATACATGACATATTGTAATGAAGTATGGGGAAATACATATAAAACAAACATATATCCACTCTTTATGCTTCAAAAGAGAGCTATTAGAATAATCAACAAAGCAGCTTACAGGGAACCAACAAACCCACTTTTTCTTAAACAAAAAACTCTCAAGTTGAAAGATCTGATCGACTTTAAAACCGCAATAATAATGTTCAAAGTGAAGAATCTATCACTGCCCGCAAATATCCAAAAGTTGTTCCAAACAAGGGAGAAACGATATCACTTCAGAGGAACATGTATATTTCAAAAGCCTACAGTGAGAACAACCACCAAGCAACACTGTATTTCAGTGCAAGGAGTCAGATTATGGAACGATTTTGGACCTGAATTAAAATCATGTACAAAGCTTGGACAATTTAAACAAAAACTAAAGGAAGAAATACTCCAAACATATTTACAAGACGACATGTAAACTCACATAAGGATTGACATTTCCAGCCTGTGTTGTGTTGTAGCTTAGTTTTTCTTTTTTCTCTGTGACACTATGTCTTAGATTTGTTTTTGAATAGTAACCGCTTAACTTAGACTAGCTCAGTTTTCTTTTCTCTCAGTCATATTTTGTCTTAGCCTTGTTTTAAATTGTAATCGCTCTTGTCTTGTTCTCTCTTTTTTCTCCTTTGAATTCTTGGATGGAATATGGGTGGGCAATATAAGCTGCGGCTTCAGCCATCACCCATTTCGGATAACTCACGTGGAATTGTATAGTAGAAGGAGTCTGTCTAATTTGACCTTGTTGTTATATTATACAGTTTCTTTTAACCTGTAATGTACTATCCAAAATAAATAAATTCATTCATTCAACAAATTTGAAACTCATTCATTTCTCGGAAATTTGAAACTATTTTCTTGTAAATTTGAAAGTTTTCTTGGCAATGAGAAACTTTTTTCTTAAATTATATTGTTGCAAATGTTTTCTTATACATTTTAAACTTTTCCCCCATAATTTTGAAACTTTTTCTTGTAGAGATGCAACTCTTAACGTAGAAATTTGAAACTTTCTCATAAATTTGCACTTTAATTTGCTGTCTATCAATTTTGCCATTTTTTTACCCATAAATTGCTAATTATTTTCTTATGAATATAAATTTTGGGGGAAATTTGTACAATCATTTTCTTACAAATTTATGAGGAAAAAGTTGCAAATTCACAAGAAAAATTGAAATTTATTTGAAAAGGTTGCAAATTTATAACTTTCACAATGAAACTTATTATGTGTAGCTTTCCCTCAAACTCAGAACTTTACCATTAAAATGTTGACCTTTTTACTGAAAGTCACAATTTTTTTTCTAATAAATTTGCAACTTTTTCTTGTAAATTTGCATTTTTTTTTCTTTTAAAGTTGAAACTTTTCCCTATAATTTTAGAACATTTTTTTATAGTGCAACAGAGTGCAATAGATTTACATGTCTTCATGAATAAAAGGGTGTAAACTCCTTCCCATTATGAAAAAGCCCCCCCCACACACACACACAATCTTGCATAAGGCCCCCCAAAAATTGAATGACAGTGTTCACAATAAAGGGAGTTTATTGAGTCATTCTCACCTCGTGATCACTTCAGTTGTGTTTTTGTTTTGTTTTTTGTTGTTTTTTTAAAATTACCAAAGATGTAGCACCATGTTAAAAAAAAAATTAACTACCAAAATTTGCTGCTCACACATTTATAAGCTCTTACTTCTAAGGGGTCTGTAAAAACTAGGAACAGCTACAAGGAAGATACAGTAGCCCATGTCAGCTCTTTAATACTCTGGTCCACATTCAGTAAAATGAGAAATCACATGTTCAGAGATGAATGTGAAAGTATTCGTTCAGTATTCCACGCATTACTCCGATGGAACCCAGCAGAGACATTAAGCCGAGGACAACCAGGCTGAGAATAAATCCAGGCAACCTGCAAGTCAGAGACCATTCAGTTAAGATCAGTCACACAGTTTAAAGCCAGAGCTTTCAGTGTGTGTGTGTGTGTGTGCTTTTGCTTTGGTAAATTACCTTTTCTGGGTGGCCTTTATATACCCAGTGAAATACATTTCCCGGGCAATCATATACGCCAGTCCTCCGGCGGCTCCGATCACCTCGCTGAAGAACATCCCGCAGGTCCACATCAGCACCAGGAACAGAGGGTAGAACTCCACACAGTTCTGACTGAAAACGCACACATTGTAGGCCTGTTATAGAAAGATGACTGATACAGACAAGAATTGCAACAATTGGCATATTGTCTTATGAACGAAATGACACAAAACAAAAAAGAACTTTTGGCTAAAGTTACTATAGGCTGGTTTGGCGTAAAAAGAAAAAAAAAGGGGGGGGGTCATTTAATGGTCTAACAAGGTCACTTTCCCCTGACATCTTTTGTTGTTAGGTTTCCAAGTTGTTGGCATGCCACAGAAAAAGAAATTCACATTTGAAAAAGCCAAGAGCAAAATCAGAAAAAAACAGGAGAAATAAAGTTGGCTCTGTCGATCTTTTATGAGCTGATATATGGATAAATAAGCATGAAGATGAGGAAATGTTATTGCTTTTATCATCAATATTGCTTTGGTTTTTAAAACTTTTTAATATTTTAATGGGCAAGTAGATCACACACAATATCAATATCCAATTTAAAAAAAAAAAAAAACATACAAAAGTCACTGTCCTCCTTTATAAAATATTATACCTCAACATAAAAATATCAAAACCAAAAAAAAAAAAAAAAGTGTTTAAATTTATCAAGGAGATTTTTCAGACAGGTTCATTTTGACTTCTTATTGATAAAACTCTTGTTTTTTTTTTGGGGGGGGGGAATCTTGCATAGGGCCCCCCAAAAACAGGAAACGGCCCTGTAATGAACTTGTGAAACAAACCAAAACATAGAAAAATCCCATAGACAGATAACGTCAAGGTTATCCATTAGCATGGACTCTATTAGCATCAATGGCAGAGAATTGAAAAACAAAAGAGGAAGTGGTGACAGCCAATATCAGGAGGTGTGGCCAAACTACAGTTCTGTTTTGGTTTGAGAGCAGAGCTCTTGAACGACATCCAGTGGTGGAGCAAAATCCGAACTGCAACTTTAAGTGTATTTTGTGCTTAATCACTACACACTTAGCAAACTGTCAGTGTTCACAGATAAGACTATATGACCTATGTAATTCCTGAAGTATTATCATGGATTTATTTTCACTGGTACAAACTGATATACAGTACCAGGGATTACATAACAGTTCTCTTACTGTGCACGGAAAGTCCTCTCAAAGTCTGGTGGTCCCGTGACAATAGGGGGCATGATCTTGTGGGCCATCCTGGACCACCCAACCCGCCGAGCTGTGAATCCTGAAAGGAGGAAGAGATGGTTTTTCAGATGAGTCGAAGCACCCATACTGCACATGAGATTGCATATTCACTGTATGTAGTATTTAAATGTGTTTTAGCGGAATCTATTATGCCATAAATTCTATTTTGTAAGATTATCTTCAGTTAGAACTCCCAGCTCTATGGGGCGGCTGTGGCACAGGTGTAGTGTGGCCGACTACTGATCAGAGGGTCAGGGGTTTGATTCCTGTTCTGTCTACAGTCTGCATGTCGATGTGTCCTTGAGCAAGACACTGAACCCCCAGTTGCTCCTGGTGGGTCAGGCCAGCGCCGGTGCATGGCAGCTCCTCCGCCATCCTTGTGTGAATGGGTGGATAGCGGGATTTGTAAAGCGCCTTGGTCATCTAGAGAGAAAAAGTGCTATATAAGTGAACACCATTTATCTGCTAAATACCAGGCAGTAGTAGATAGAGCAGAGTGATGTCAGCAGTGTCTGGAGAGGCCTCAAATACCTCCTCCACCAGAATACCTCCTCCCAGGCCGTGGGGGGTAGGGAGTGGGTGAACGACCTGAACCTGTTCTTTAACAGGTTTGACCAACTGCCCTCTTCTCCGCCTTCCCACCAACCCCTGCTGCCTCCACCTTCATCTAGTCCCCCTGTCCACTGCCCCCTCCACCCCCGCAGCCCTCAGCTCTCAGTATACAACCCAGCTGCTTTTTCCCCTTCACAGACCCAATATTCCCCCCCTCCCAGCACACAGCCCCCCTGCCCCAGTCTGTCCCTCACTAAGACCCTGGTGAGAGCTGAGCTGAAGAAGATCAAGGCGAGGATGACTACACGTCTGGATGGCATCAGCTCGTGGCTCCTCAAGTCCTATGCAGACCAGCTGTGCGGGATCGTGGAGCACATCTTCAGTCGGAGCCTGAAGCTGGGGAGGGTACCACAGCTGTGGAAAACATCCTGCATGGTACCCGTGCCAAAGACTCCACACCCCAAGGCCCTGAACAGCTACAGATCAGTGGCCCTCACATCACACCTGATGAAGACCCTGGAGAGATTGCTCTTCGCCCACCTCTACCCCCTGGTGGGACCAGCGATGGATCCACTCCAGTTTGCCTACCAGCATGGCATCAGGGTGGACGATGCAGTGATCTTCCTCCTACATTGTTCCCTGTCCCACCTGGAGAAGCCTGGGAGCACTGTGAGGATCATGTTCTTTGATTTCTACAGTGCTTTTAACACCATGCAACTAGTGATCCTGAGGGACAAGCTGCTGTGTGCAGCGGTGGACCAGCACCCGTCATCGTGGATCTTGGACTACCTCACAGACGGACCACAGTTTGTGAGAACCCGGGACTGTGTGTCTGATACCATCATTTGCAGTACGGGCCCCCCCAGGGAACAGTTCTGGCTCCCTTCCTGTTCACCCTCTATACTGCTGACTTTTCACACAATACACCACATTGCCATCTACAGAAGTTCTCTGATGACTTTGCGATCATCAGCCTCATCTTTGATGGGTATGATGTGGAGTACAGAGGACTTATCCAGGACTTTGTGGACTGGTGCCTGCGGAACAGCCTCCAGATCAATGTGAGGAAAACCAAGGAACTGGTGGTGGACTGCTGCAGGCATGGACAACCCCCCACAGCACCGGTAAACATTCAGGGAACAGACATTGAGATGGTGACATCTTACAAGTACCTGGGTGTTCATTTTAACAGTAAAGTGGACTGGACACAAAACACCAACGTGCTCTACAAGAAGGGGCAGCACAGGCTGTTCCTTCTGAGGAGACTCGGGTCTTTTGGAATGCAAGGGGCACTCCCGAAGCCCTTCTACGATTCGGTGGTGGCATCAGCCATCACATTTGGAGTGGTCTGCTGGGGCAGTGGCATCACGGCAGCTGAAAGGAAGACACTGAACAGGCTGATCAAAAAAGCCAGCTCTGTTCTGGGTCGACGCCTCGACCGAGTGGAGGAGATAGGAGAGAGGAGGATGGTGGCTAAGCTGTTATCTCTGCTGGAGTCCTAGTCCCACCCCATGCAGGACATGCTGAACGCACTGAGGAACTCATTTAGCGGTAGACTGTGTCATCCTAAGTGCTCGAGGGAGAGGTTCCGCAGGTCCTTCCCACCTAACCGGTACTGCTCATGGAGGCTGTATTAAACATCACAACTTTGCACAATAGAGATTAAGACAATTACAATTATTATCAAGAGTGACAACAACACTTCAGTCAATGTGAAATATACTGTCTGGGTCCATAGTGTAACGTTGGGGCCATGTTAAGGGGGGCAGGGATTTCCCAGCATGCTTTGCCAGTTGAAAACGTTATGTGTGTGTAACCGTGATTTAAACGGAGGTCTGGGAGAATGACCTCCCCTCCTGCCTGTGCTCAGAGTGTGTGTAAAATAAATCCCGTTGATCACAACCATCTTGCTCCATTTTCTTTGTGTGAACCCTGCTTACATCACAATATTTATATTTTTCCAGGTAATTTAACTAACTGTAATGCTATTGATACCATCTAGCTGCAATGCTCCTGCACTGTGTATATAACTGTGTACATATGTATGTTTATTTACTGCTTTGGCTGACCAATTCTTATTTTATTAAGCACTTTGAGATGTCACTTGACATGTAAAGTGACATAAATCTAATCCATTATTATTATTATTATCATCATCATCTTGTTTACCTTTTCTCTGAATGCTGCTATCCCTGCGCTGCTGCAATCCTGGGATTTCCCCATTGTGGGATAAATAGAGGTTTATCTCATCTAATCTTAGTAAAGATCTTCCAAAATTACACCACCAAAACTAAAGTGTAGTCTCTACCACCATGTTAAAAAACATGTTTGTAATTTGTTGAGAAACTATTTTGTTGACTGATCAACAGTATATAGCAACAGGGTACGCTATGCTGTACAAAATGGACTGTATAAAATATGCTTGAAGGTGAAGCACAGTGGTGGCATCATCAGTCTATAAGGGCTGTTTGCAAGGAGCAGAAACAGGGAGGATGACCAGAATTTGGAGTACTGCTCCAGATGACAGCAGTCCAAGACATGGGCTGCAGTTTACCTACAAGTATGTTAATGAAATGACAACGCAAACAGGTTATACAACACTGAAGGGCCACCAGGACAAACTCCTGCCTGTCCTTATATCACCAAGCCAGACCACAGACTTTGACCACTTAAAGCACGGGTGTCAAACTCATTCCATGGAGGGCCAAGACCCTGCAGGTTTTTACCTCCACCCAGTGTCTTCAACAGGTGATTTCACTGAATTTCTTCCCACCGATTGCTGATCAGTGAAAACACCTGCTGAAGACACTGGGTAAAAGCAAACCATGCAGGGTCTTGGCCCTCCATGGAATGAGTTCGACACCCCTGAGTCAAAGTGTGCAGAGATTTGAAGACAACTGCTTGCCAAAGGCAGTATGATGGTGCTTATTAAATAAAGCAAAGGGGGGAAAGATGTCCTTAATGTTGTAATCAAGTCAGTCTTATTCAGTAGCAATCCCCCACCAGTAGAAATCGTAGTAGCTGCACAGTCTTCACCACTCATCCCCTGGCCTATACAAAGCAACATGTTCTCATACTGGACTCACCCATGTGCAGTGCAGACAGCAGGGACACTGCAGCCAACAAAAAAGGGGCGTCAGACATCGCTTTGCTGAAGATACAGCTCTCTTTCGCTCAGGAATGCTTCACAGGGAGCCAGAACGCTCTTTCAAGTCGCTGTTTGCCCAGCTCGTAGAACAGACAGGAGGCACTTCCTAGTGGACAGCAGCTTTATGACCCCCCCCCCCCGCTCCCTGCCCCGCCTCCATGTTCTCAAGGCATAGACCTGTGTGGAAAAAGAAGACCAGGAATAAGCTAAAATACAGGCGATAGTCACCAGCTGGGACTTTAATATTGATCTATTTGGAAAGAACTCAAAGCTTTTCTTTACAAATGAATCTATGTATCAGATGTAAATGAAGCCTATGACACATTTATAAACATTGTAACCACTCTTTATGAAAAAAACTGCCCATTAGTAAAAAAAAAAAGCTTAAACACAAATTTGCTGATAAGCCAAGGTTAACCAAAGGACTACAAAAGGCGTGTAAAAAGAAAAATTTATTATATAAAGCTTTCCTAAAGAAAAGGACAAAAGAAGCAGAGCAGCGGTATAAAACATACAAAAATAAGTTAACATATATAATAAGATGTAGTAAAAGAGACTATTACAGTAAAGAACTGGTGAAAAACAAAGACAATATTAAAAATACATGGACAATACTCAACAGTATCCTTGGAAATAAAAGCAGAAATACAAGCTACCCAACTAATATTCCCAAAAATAATAAAACGACTCAGAGTGTGAATATAGCTTCACCTGCAGATGAATTTAATAATTTTTTTGTTAACATTGGACCTAAACTGGCCCGAGAAATACCCACTACGGTGCCTACAGGTGATACAATATGCAATAACACTGCTGTAAAAGACTCCATCTTCATAAAGAACACAGACGAAAGAGAGGTCATTGAAATTATTAAATCGTTCAAAAGTAAAACATCTACTGACTGTGATGGTATTGACATGCTACTAGTCAAAACTGTTATCGAATGCATAGTAAAACCACTGACGTATATCTGTAACCTGTCTCTCCAATCAGGTATATTTCCCAATGCAATGAAAATAGCTAAAGTAATTCCGATATACAAGATGGGCGACAGAGGGGAACTCTCAAACTATAGACCAATTTCACTATTACCGCAATTTTCCAAGATACTTGAAAAAATATTCGATGAGAGAATTGACAACTTCATACTGAAGAATGATTTATTGTGTGAGCAGCAATATGGGTTCAGACACAAGAGGACAACTGCATATGCCCTAATGGAATTTACAGAAAAAATATCAACAGCCATGGAAAATAAAGAGTATTCAGTTGGAGTATTCCTAGATCTTAAAAAAGCATTTGATACAGTAGATCATAATCTATTATTAAAGAAACTACAAAATTGTGGTATTAGAGGGGTAGCACTGTCCTGGTTAAGTAGTTACTTAAAGAATAGATATGAGTATGTATGTGTTAGCAACAAAAACTCAGAGTTACTGAAGGTCACCTGTGGAGTCCCACAGGGTTCAGTTTTGGGACCATTATTATTCAATATGTATATAAACGATATATGTAAAGTTTCAGAAAAAATGGACTTAATATTGTTTGCCGATGACACTAATCTGCTATGCAGTGGAAACAATTTGGAACAACTTCTGGATACACTCGGAAAGGAATTAGGAAAGCTTAAACTGTGGTTTGATTCAAACAAATTAATGCTCAATTTAAGCAAGACAAAATTTATAGTCTTTAACAACCATCACAACAACCCAGTACCCAAACTCAGTGTAAATGGTGTAGAGATTGAAAGGGTATCTGAAACTAAATTCCTTGGAGTAATAATTGATAACAAACTGTGTTGGAAGTCACACATTAATTATATTAAAGGTAAAGTATCCAAATCAATTGCAATATTACACAGAGTGAAATATTTGCTGAATCAACCCACACTATACACCTTGTATCATTCATTAATACTCCCATACATGACATATTGTAATGAAGTATGGGGAAATACATATAAAACAAACATATATCCACTCTTTATGCTTCAAAAGAGAGCTATTAGAATAATAAACAAAGCAGCTTACAGGGAACCAACAAACCCACTTTTTCTTAAACAAAAAACTCTCAAGTTGAAAGATCTGGTTGACTTTAAAACCGCAATAATAATGTTCAAAGTGAAGAATTTATCACTGCCCGCAAATATCCAAAAGTTGTTCCAAACAAGGGAGAAACGATATCACTTCAGAGGAACATGTATATTTCAAAAGCCTACAGTGAGAACAACCACCAAGCAACACTGTATTTCAGTGCAAGGAGTCAGATTATGGAACGATTATGGACCTGAATTAAAATCATGTACAACGCTTGGACAATTTAAACAAAAACTAAAGGAAGAAATACTCCAAACATATTTACAAGACGACATGTAAACTCACATAAGGATTGACATTTCCAGCCTGTGTTGTGTTGTAGCTTAGTTTTTTTTTTTTCCTCTGTGACATTTTGTCTTAGATTTGTTTTTGAATAGTAACCGCTTAACTTAGCCTAGCTTAGTTTTCTTTTCTTTTTTTCCTCTCAGTCATATTTTGTCTTAGCTTCGTTTTAAATTGTAATCACTCTTGTCTTGTTTTCTCTTTTTTCTCCTTTGAATTCTTGGATGGAATATGGGTGGGCAATATAAGCTGCGGCTTCAGCCATCACCCATTTCGGATAACTCACGTGGAATTGTTTAGTAGAAGGAGTCTTTGTCTAATTTGACCTTGTTGTTATATTAGTTTCTTTTAACCTGTACTGTACTATCCGAAATAAAATTCATTCATTCATTCATTCATAAAGTCTGTGTTATGAAAGTGGGACGGCGGTGGAAGACCTGCAGTACCTTACTAGCGACCGTGAAGCAGAAGCCACGGCACCAGCGATCGCCGCGGTTATAAAATTAAACCTCATCTCAACATTTTTACACCAGCAGCAGGGAAAGAACACACGTACACGTCCCACAGCAGCTATGCACAGACGGCACCCGTCAGTCATGCGCCTTGTTAGCGTCAAGTAACTAGATCGGGGGGGGGGGGGTCAACTAGTGTGCCATGGAGGGCCAAGAGCCCGCGGGCTTTACCTCCAACCAGTGTCTTCATCGGCAGATTCCACGGAATTTCTTCCCACTGATTGCTGATAAGTGAAAACACCTGCCGAAGAGAAAGCCTGCAGGGTCTTGGCCCTCCGCGGCACACGATTGGACACCCCTGAACGAAATAAAACCAAATTGACCTGAAAAAATAAAATAAAAATGAGAGTGACAAGCGCTCCCAGGATAGAAACCGCTTTTGAGAAAAATTTACTTGCACAGGACAACAGTTGGAATTTACCAGTTGATTGTGTACATGCATATTTGTTTCTTTTAGTTAATACAGAGATATATTTAACAATATTGTTAGATTTTAATCACCTTGTTTTGGGCTCGTTTTCTCAGACAGTCGCTTGTTTGTCGCGCAAAATCTGGCAACCCTTAGACAGCATGGACAGCGATGATGAAAACGTGGAGGAGGTTGTTGAAGGTATGAAACCGTCGTCTGCTACAGTGTATGTGAGTAAAAATGATCAAGAGACGAATGCCGACCTCGGTTTTCTGATATTGGGTTTCCATTTGTCAGTTCTGATATTTTAAAAAAAAATCTTCGCGAGTCACTGTCGGTGGGCCTGCCCGGTCCAGTCTCAGATCCGGGGGCTTTATTTGAGGAAAAACACCGCTGACTGGAGCAGTTAGGGCGGACAGTGGGGCGCAGGCTGCGCCGCTGGTGGAACTGTTTATTCAGAGGTGAATGACAAGTCCGGCTTCATGATAGTTTTATTTGTACTGACAGCAGCGGCAAAATATCGGGCGTGGCACTTTATGCGTTTATAACATTACACAAAACTTATTAGAGCTGTTTGCGTCACCGATCTCATGAACGCGCACTAACGCACAGTGAGGTATCAACAAATGACGATTTCAATGCATTTCTATGGCAGTGTTAGCTAAATTTAAACAAAGAAAATGCCGAAATGTTGTGCAACTCGCTCATGTAGCAGTCACCATCTTATGAAAGATGGTGATAGCAATCAGAATACAAGTTTTTTTTAGATTCACATCAGCCAGCAGAGATGACTGAAGGAGTATATTGTGGGCTGCCTTTTCATATGAGTTGGCTGAGGGATGATCTGACCCACATGTCCGTCTGGCCACAAATGGAGCTCTCTCCTGCTGCAGGTATGTGTGTTTACCAAACTGGGACTCTTATTTATCATTAAAAGTAACTTGCCTACACTTAAAGTTAATGCAAACATGCAAAAAACACCCAAATTTGCATCAGAGGGAGTTAATGGCTAGAATAACATTAAGGTGGATTCACACTACAACATTTGGACCGACTTTTACTGACGTTTTGGCAAATGTCTGGCTCTGCTGGCAGAAGTTGATGATTGCTGGTGTTTGTTTGCAAACGCTGGTCAAAGTTGTGTACTTTGAAAATTTTCAGCCTGATGAAAATTTACCGACGTTTGGAAATGCACGTTAGTGAAAGTTGTAGTCATTTTGTAAAAGTTCCTGAACGCTGAGCTGTTATGCACGGTTTACCTAAGTCAGCCTAAGTTACAGCTGGGTTCACTCTATAGCGTTCTGAAAAATCAGAGAATTACTCAGCGCAGATCAGCTGACATCAGCGTCAGATGACACTCGTGTAAAGATCAGCATTTGTGGAGGCTTCCTGCCATTCTGGACCTACTTCTGGAGTGAATAAATCTCTCTTGGGCATATGTTTCAGTATTTATTTTCATTTGATATTCCTATGTAGTTACTTCTGCATACCCTTTTCCCCTGTTCATTCATTCATTTTAAAAAAAATAAATAAAAGAATGCTATAAACTCCAACACTAAGTCCACGATTAAAATGTGGATGGAATAAAAAACTATTTAGTGAGTCATCTTATAAATAAAATGATGGGTGATTATATTTTGTCTGTTACACCTCTCTCCATTAAAATAACATAAAATCCTGTAAAATGTCATTTACTTCTTGATACCACATCAGCGCTGTTTGATTCCCACACTGGAAGTGAACCAATCCAGGAGAATGATTACACATGGAGCAGAAAATTAAGAAC
This sequence comes from Pholidichthys leucotaenia, assembly GCA_020510985.1. Taxonomy (NCBI): domain Eukaryota; kingdom Metazoa; phylum Chordata; class Actinopteri; order Cichliformes; family Pholidichthyidae; genus Pholidichthys; species Pholidichthys leucotaenia. The sequence goes on along the minus strand of CM035840.1, from coordinate 323,333,744 downwards.
CGTAAATTTCTCAATGAGATTTTTTTTTTTTTTTCCCTTTTAGGCTGCATTTTTGGGAGATTACGCGCAGTGGAGTGGTTAGCACTGTGGCAGCACAGCAGCTCACCCTTGGCCGGGTGATCCTGGGTTCAATCCCAGCCCCCCGACCAGCAGTGATCTGTGTGGAGTTTGCATGTTCTCGCCGTGTCTGCGTGGGTTTACTCCGGGATTTCTCCGGTTTCCTCCCACATGCCAAAAAACATGCAAGTTAGGTTAATTGGCATCAACTGGGGATTCTAAATTGTCCTTGGGTGTGACTGTGAGAGTGAATGGTTGTCTGTCTCTCTGTGTTGGCCCTGCGATGGACTGGCGATCTGTCCAGGGTGTACCCTGCCTCTTGCCCAAAGATGCTGGGATAGGCTCCAGCCCCCCCGTGACCCGAAAAGGATTAAGCGGAAGAAGATGGATGGATGGATGGATACACGCAGCTTAAGTGTCCACCAAATGCATTTTTTGTCACCTGACCACCCTGAACATGTATTTTTTTTTTTTTTTTTTTTTTTTCAGCGCTTGTATGCTGCGCTCTGGGGGGCGGGGAGTCTGTGCCCGGTATCCCAGCAAACAGCTTGTCAGTCACAGCTCAGCACTTCCACTTTTCCTATGGTCAGACTTTCTACTTATTTTTAATAGCAGTATCTAAATAACAATGGACAGAAAACATATTCTAGCATTGGTAGCAGCTCTGGATGCCAAGTATGATTACATGGAAAGCAGGAGTCTGAGTACAGACTGTACCAGCATCCTGTGTCCTGCCCTTCCTTAATTCCGATTGGCTGCTTAGAAAGGTCTGACATGGACGAGCTCAGCTGCAGTCTGAAAAGCTGAACTTTTTTTCAACTCTGAGCGCTGCAACAAAAAGTAGCCACCACTGAGAGCGTTTCAGTGCCGAGGGCATTTCAGTACCAAGGGCGCTCAGTGCTGTAAATGCTGGACTGCATAGAGAATGAAGAGAAAATAGTCACCAGAGCGAAAAAAAAAAAACGAGTTTGGAAGACACGTAGCCTAAAACCTTATTCCATGGACCAAGACGATGTTAAGAAAAACAGCTGTTATTTCCAAGGCAACCAGTAATCCATACTGGCAAAAGACAGGTTTGCACAACAGCACAGCCTAGTGGTAGAAAAATAACACTGCAAAGACACAACCACTCACCCATCGCCTCCAAAAAAAACCCCATAAACAATTCAAAACTAATCAATGTCCATTTTATATACAGTGGGGTAAAGAAGTATTTAGTCAGCCACCAATTGTGCAAGTTCTCCCACTTAAAAGATGAGGTCTCCAATTTTCATCATAGGTATACCTCAACTATGAGAGACAAAATGAGGGGAAAAAATCCAGAAAATTACATTGTCTGATTTTTATTTTTTTTTAAAGAATTTATTTGCAAATTATGGTGGAAAATAAGTATTTGGTCAATAACAGAAGTTCATCTCAATACTTTGTTATATACCCTTTGTTGGCAATGACAGAGGTCAAATGTTTTCTGTAAGTCTTCACAAGGTTTTCACACACTGTTGTTGGTATTTTGGCTCATTTCTCCATGCAGATCTCCTCTAGAGCAGTGATGTTTTGGGGCTGTCGCTGGGCAACACGGACTTTCAACTCCAAAGATTTTCTATGGGGTTGAGATCTGGAGACTGGCTAGGCCACTCCAGGACCTTGAAATGCTTCTTACGAAGCCACTCCTTCATTGCCCGGGCGGTGTGTTTGGGATCATTGTCATGCTGAAAGACTCAGCCACGTTTCATCTTCAATGCCCTTGCTGATGGAAGGAAGTTTTCACTCCAAATCTCACGATACATGGCCCCATTCATTCTTTTTACACGGATCAATCGTCCTGGCTCCTTTGCAGAAAAACAGCCCCAAAGCATGATGTTTCCACCCCCATGCTTCACAGTAGGTATGGTTTTCTTTCTCCTCCAAACACGACAAGTTGAGTTTTTACCAAAAAGTTCTATTTTGGTTTCATCTGACCATATGACATTCTCCCAATCCTCTTCTGGATCATCCAAATGCTCTCTAGCAAACTTCAGACGGGCCTGGACATATACTGGCTTAAGCAGAGGGACACGTCTGGCACTGCAGGATTTGAGCCCTTGGCAGCATAGTGTGTTACTGATGGTAGCCTTTGTTACTTTGGTCCCAGCTCTCTGCAGGTCATTCACTGGGTCCACCCGTGTGGTTCTGGGATTTTTGCTCACCGTTCTCGTGATCATTTTGACCCCACGGGGTGAGATCTTGCCTGGAGCCCCAGATCGAGGGAGATTCAGTGGTCTTGTATGTCTTGCATTTTCTAATAATTGCTCCCACAGTTGATTTCTTCACACCAAGCTGCTTACCTATTGCAGATTCAGTCTTCCCAGCCTGGTGCAGGTCTACAATTTTGTTTCTGGTGTCCTTTGACAGCTCTTTGGTCTTGGCCATAGTGGAGTTTGGAGTCTGACTGTTTGAGGTTGTGGACAGGTGTCTTTTATACTGATAACGAGTTCAAACAGGTGCCATTAATACAAGCAACGAGTGGAGGACAGAGGAGCCTCTTAAAGAAGTTGTTACAGGTCTGTGAGAGCCAGAAATCGTGCTTGTTTGTAGGTGACCAAATACTTATTTTCCACCACAATTTGCCAATAAATTCTTTAAAAATCAGACAATGTGATTTTTCTGGATTTTTTTATTTATTTTTTTTTCTCATTTTGTCTCTCATAGTTGAGGTATACCTATGATGAAAATTGGAGACCTGTCTCATCTTTTAAGTGGGAGAACTTGCACAATTGGTGGCTGACTAAATACTTTTTTTGCCCCACTGTATATCCCATAGATTAAAAAAAATAAAAACATGTCATACACCATGTTATCATAAAACAAATACTGTACATTGTCCTTTTACATATATATTTTATTTTTTTTTAAACTCCCCCTTCTCTCCATTTCTTTTGTTCCTGCATGTCTGAACTGGGTTTTGATCTAAAAACATCTGTTTTCACCAGCATTTCAGTCAACCTTTGCCAAAGGAGCTTAACTTAGGCTGACTTAAGCAAATTCTCCATAACTTAGAGGAACTTTTACAGAGTACAACTTTCACCAACGTTTATTTCCAAACATTGGCAAATTTTCAGCATGCTGAAAATTCTCAACAAATACAACTTTCGCCAGCGTTTGGCAACAACCATCATTAACTTTTATCAACTTTTGCTAGCAGTGTCAGTCATTTGCCAAAACATCAGTAAAAGCTGGTCCAAACGTTGTAGTGTGAATCCGAACAAAAAAGCAGGTCCAGAATAGTAGGAAGCCTCCACAAACGCTGATCTTTATATCAGCGTTGCCTGACGCTGATGTCAGCTGACCTGCACCGGGTATTCGTTTGCTTAAGTCAACCCAAGTTGGCAACTGCTACACACATGCTAGCCTAAGTTGGCAAAAGTTTGACAACGCTGAATGCAACGCTGGGAAATGCTAACAAAAGTTCATAAAAGTTTGTAAAAGTTCGTAAAAGTTGGTGTGTGCTCACAAACGTAATTTCACCAACGTTTGGACTGATTTCTCTGATTTTTCAAAACGTCAGTAAAAGTCGGTCCAAACGTTATAGTGTGAACCCAGCTTTAGCATAGAAACGCATTGGCTTGGTAGGAATATTCATTCCAATTTGAGCTGCTAATCAGCCTCAGAGTAAATGTATCAACACAGCAATTAAACTAGTTTAAAAATAAGACTGACACTCAGCTGCTGACAAATGGACCAAAGCTCTGTAGAGCTGAAACGAAGTGTTGGGATTAACGAGGGCGAACAAATGTAAATAAACAAGTTGTTTTTCCTGTGAGCTCTGATGGATAAATTTTACAAACCTAAACATGACGACTTTTTGGGCATTTCCACAACAGGTACAATTTATTTTCTATTATTAGTGTTTCGCCAATGCACAGCCAAGCTGGCACATCTTAGTTATTACAGATGTCAATAAATATTGTTTCTTGCCATTCTGTTGGATCATTCTTCCACATTCTGGCTGGTAAATGGTAGGGGCACTTTTTGAGATCACAAATTTAAAGTTTTTGATTATATCTGATCCGATCTTGCGGTGAAAACTCATCATAATATTGATATGCCGTATTGTTTCAATGGTAAACTGCTGTTTTTTTTCTTACCACCACGCTCTTGCAGTGAACGTGTTCCCGTGTACAGTGCATCCGGAAAGTATTCACAGCGCTTCACTTTTTCCACATTTTGTGATGTTTCAGCCTTATTCCAAAAGGGATTAATTCATTTTTTCCCTCAAAATTCTACACACAATACTCCATAATGACAATGTGGGGAAAAAAATGAGATTTTTGCAAATTTATTAAAAATAAACTAAGAAATCACATGTACATAAGTATTCACAGCCTTTGCCATGAAGTTCAACCCTGAGCTCAGGTGCATGCTGTTTCCACTGATCATCCTTGAGATGTTTCTACAGCTTAATTGGAGTCCACCTGTGATAAATTCAGTCAATTAGACATGATTTGGAAAGGCACACGCCTGTCTATATAAGGTCCCACAGTTGACAGTGCATGTCAGAGCATAAACCAAGCATGAAGTCAAAGGAATTGTCTGTAGTCCTCTGAGACAGGATTGTCTCGAGGTACAAGTCTGGGGAAGGGTACAGAAAAATTTCTGCTGCTTTGAAGGTCCCAATGAGCACAATGGCCTCCATCAGCTGTAAATGGAAAAAGTTCGGAACCACCAGGACTCTTCTTAGAGCTGGCCGGCCGTCTAAACTGAGCAATCGGGGAGAAGAGCCTTAGTCAGGGAGGTGACCAAGAACCCAGTGATCACCCTGTCAGAGCTCCAGTGTTCCTCTGTGGAGAGAGGAGAACCTTCCAGAAGGACAACTATCTCTGCAGCAATCCACTAATCAGGACTGTATGGTAGAGTGGCCAGAGGGAAGCCACTCCTTAGTAAAAATGCACATAGGAGCCCACCTGGAGTTTGTCAAAAGGCACCTGAAGGACTCTCAGACCATGAGAAACAAAATTCTCTGGTCTGATGAGACAAAGATTGAACTCTTTGGCGTGAATGCCAGGCGTCATGTTTGGAGGAAACCAGGCACCGCTCATAACCATGCCAGTGGTGGTGGCAGCGTCATGCTGTGGGGATTTTTTTCAGCGGCAGGAACTGGAAGACTAGTCAGGGTAAAGGGAAAGATGAATGCAGCAATGTACAGAGACATCCTGGATGAAAACCTGCTCCGGAGTGCTCTTGACCTCAGACTGGGGTGACGGTTCATCTTTCAGCGGGACAATGACCCTAAGCACACAGCAAAGATATCGAAGGAGTGGCTTCAGGACAACTCTGTGAATGTCCTTGAGTGGCCCAGCCAGAGCCCAGACTTGAATCCAATTGAACATCTCTAGAGAGATGTGAAAATGGCTGTGCCCCAACACTTACCATTCAACCTGATGGAGCTTGAGAGGTGCTGTAAAGAGGAATGGGCGAAACTGTCCAAAGATAAGATAAGATAAGATAAGCCTTTATTAGTCCCACAACGGGGAAATTCCAGGATTGCAACAGCACAGGGATAGCAACACTCAGAGCAACAATCAGAAGGCAAGAAAAAACAAGCAAGCAAGAGCAGCTAATATACATATGTACATATTACTATAAAATATATATATACACACACACACACACACAGACACACAGTGCAGAGCATTGTAGCTGGATGGAATAAATATATGAATATATGAACACACAGTGCAGAGCATTGTAGCTAGATGGAATAAATATGTAAATATATAAACACCCACAGTATGGAGCATTGCAGCTAGGTGGAATAAATATGCAAGTATATAAACACACACAGTGCGGAGCAATGTAGCTAGATGGAATAATATGTAGATATATAAAAACACAGTGCGGAGCATTGTAGCTAGATGGAATAAATATATAGATATATAAATATAAACACACCCAGTGCAGAGCATTGTAGCTAGATGGAATAAATATGTAAATATATAAACACACACAGTGCAGAGCATTGTTGCTAGGTGGGATGAAACAGCATAACCGTCTATTTAGTTATCCTACATGGTATGATTATGTGCCCATACATATTCTCACCCTCCATAGCGACCGGTATGTTCCTAGTTGTATGCCGGAGAGGACCATTGTGTAAGTCTATTGCATCTTTTGCATTCAAAAAAAACTATTAGTTTGTTACGTCTTTTTGCTATCTCTGCGAGCAGCCCTGCTTAGGTTGTACAGTCTGACAGCCGTTGGTAGGAAGGACCTACGAAACCTCTTGGTTGTGCACCTGGGATGATGTAGTCTGCTGCTAAATGAGCTAGGTAATGAGATAGGTGTGTCAAGCTTGTAGCATCATGTTCACAAAGACTTGAGGCTGTAATTGCTGCCAAAAGTGCATCAACAAAGTATTGAGCAAAGGCTGTGAATACTTATGTACATGTGATTTCTTAGTTTTTTTACTTTTAATAAATTAGCAAAAATCTCAAACTTTTTCACATTGTCATTATGGGGTATTGTGTGTAGAATTTTGAGGGGGAAAAAAATTTAATCCCTTTTGGAATAAGGCTGTAACATAAGAATGTGGAGAAAGTGAAGCACTGAATACTTTCCAGTGCACTGTAAGTACCCGGATGTGTAGACAGCCCCATTAATAGAACTACTGCCGTATTATGTTTTTGTTTCTTTTTGTCAAATACTACCAGGCCCAGGTTGCTTTTCTGGTGTAATTGGTTGATTTATTTCATCAACATCAAATCAACACATTTTTGTGTTGTTTTTTTTGTATACTTTATTAAGTCCACATCCCAATAACGACTCCATTAACAATGAAGGAAAAGGTGCAGGAAGAAGATGCAACCTTATGAACCTGCCCTTTGTGCAAACAAGTAACTATAGATAAGGAGTACATTCACAAAAGTGCAGTCATTCAAGTCTATTCATATACTCAGGCATTCATTCATCTTCTTCTGCTTAATCCTTTTCGGGTCGCAGGGGCGCTGGAGCCTATCCCAGCATCTTTGGGCGAGAGGCAGGGTACACCCTGGACAGATCGCCAGTCCATCGCAGGGCCAACACAGAGAGACAGACAACCATTCACTCTCACAGTCATACCTAAGGACAATTTAGAATCCCCAGTTTGAGGCCAATTAACCTAATACCACACCAAATTCATGTACACAGGAAATGGGGGGGGGGGGGGAAGAAAAACAAAACCAATTACAACTTCAGGTAGAAAAAAAAAAAAAAAAAAAAAGCTAAGCATAGGTCTTCAATACCATACTGTTCAAATGTTGCTTTGGCAAATAATTTAAATTCGCTAATATTCCTAGAAGGTGTGTTCAGACAAAACACAAACGTGCAAATTTTTTCGCAGGGTGTGATTACTAGTGGTGTGTGATACTGCAAGATTTGATATCGATCCGATACTAGGTAACTACAGGGCCAGTATCACCAATACAGATATGATACAGATAATTTTTTTTAATAATTAAGGTGGATGCATCATCAAATTACTAAATCTGAATGAATTTTCATGACCTTTAAGTGTTTTATGATTTTTCCTTTGGATTATCAATTATTGGATTATCAATTCCAAGTGGTGGACACCAGTGGTGAGGGGGGCCATTAAGCTGAAGGAGTCCTATCAAGCTTGGTTGGCTTGTGGGACTCCCGAAGCAGCTGAGGTGTACCGGCAGGCCAAGCGGAGTGCAGCTCGGGTGGTTGCTGAAGCAAAAACCCGGGTATGGGAGGAGTTCGGTGAGGCCATGGAACAAGACTTTCGGTCGGCTTCAAAGAGATTCTGGCAAACTGTTCGGCGGCTCAGGAGGGGAAAGCAGCTCCCCGTCCACACTGTGTATGGTGCGGATGGGACACTGTTGACTTCAACTGGGGATATCGTCGGGCGGTGGAAGGAATACTTCGAGGATCTCCTCAATCCCACTGATACGCCTTCCACAGAGGAAGCAGGGTTTGGGGACGAGGGGGATGACTCTCCTATCACAGGGGCTGAGGTCACCAAGGTGGTTAAAAATCTCCTTGGTGGCCGGGCCCCGGGGGTGGACGAGATTCGCCCCGAGTACCTCAAGGCCCTGGATGTTGTTGGGTTGTCATGGTTGACACGCCTCTGCAACATTGCGTGGAGGTCGGGGGCAGTGCCTTTGGCATGGCAAACCGGTGTGGTGGTTCCTCTCTTCAAAAAAGGGGACCGGAGGGTGTGCTCCAACTTTAGAGGGATCACACTCCTCAGCCTCCCTGGGAAGGTCTATGCCAAGGTACTGGAGAGGAGAGTCCGGCCGTTGGTCGAACCTCGGATTCAGGAGGAGCAATGTGGTTTTCGTCCTGGCCGTGGCACATCGGACCAGCTCTTTACCCTCTCGAGAATTCTTGAGGGTTCGTGGGAGTTTGCCCAACCAGTTTACATGTGTTTTGTGGACTTGGAGAAGGCATTTGACCGCGTCCCTTGTGGATTTTTGTGGGGGGTGCTTCGGGAGTATGGGGTATCAGGCTTGTTGTTACGAGCTATTCGGTCTCTGTACGACCGTTGTGAGAGTTTAGTTCGTATTGCCAACACTCGGTTGGAGTCATTCCCAGTGAGAGTTGGGACTCCGCCAGGGCTGCCCTTTGTCACCGATCCTGTTCATAATTTTTATGGACAGGATTTCTAGGCGCAGCCAGGGAATGGAGGGTGTCATGCTTGGTGACCACAGGATCTCATCTCTGTTGTTTGCAGATGATGTTGTCCTGTTGGCTTCATCCAGCAATGACCTACAGCTCTTCCTGGGACGGTTTGCCGCTGAGTGTGAAGCGGCTGGGATGAGAATCAGCACCTCCGAGTCCATGGTCCTCAGCCGGAAAAAGGTGGATTGTCCTCTCCGGGTTGGGGACAGGCTCCTGCCCCAAGTGGAGGAGTTTAAGTATCTTGGGGTCTTGTTCACGAGTGAGGGGAAAATGGAGCGAGAGATCGACAGACGGATTGGAGCAGCATCTGCAGTGATGCGGACGTTGTAACGGTCTGTTGTGGTGAAGAGGGAGCTTAGTTCTAAGGCAAAGCTGTCGATTTACCAGTCAATCTACGTTCCTACTCTCACCTATGGTCACGAGCTTTGGGTAATGACCGAAAGAACGAGATCGCGGATACAAGCGGCTGAAATGGGCTTTCTCCGTAGGATTGCTGGACTCACCCTCAGAGAGGGTGAGGAGCTCAGTCATCCGGGAGAGGCTCAGAGTAGAACCGCTGCTCCTCCACATTGAAAGGTGTCAGTTGAGGTGGTATGGGCATCTGATTAGGATGCCTCCTGGACGCCTCCCACTTGAGGTGTTTCAGGCACGTCCCACTGGGAGGAGACCCCGGGGCAGACCCAGGACTCGGTGGAGAGACTGTCTCCCAGCTGGTCTGGGAACGCCTTGGTATCCTCTCTGAAGAGCTGGAGCAGGTGGCTGGGGAGAGGGAAGTCTGGGCTTCTCTGCTTGAACTGCTGCCTCCGCGACCCGGACCTCCGGAAAAGCGGTAGAAGATGGATGGATGGATGGATTATCAATTACTTAAAACCCAGGACAGAATTTGGGCAAACTTTAGAGGTAAAACCAAAAATACTTAAATATCATAACCAAACTTTTTGTTCAGAAACAATAGAACAGTAACAAAACACTTTTTCCCCCATACATTATCATGTCTGGATTTTTTGCTTAAATAAACTGCACAAATTTATCACTCAAGAGCAAATCATATAATGCAAGAAATCTGTCTGTTCTGCGCATATCTCCCGAACTGTTCATCAGACTGGCCTAAGATTTTATACGTGCTGTGCTGAGGTAACAAGGGTGTACATCCCCGAATTTCAGCCTCCGTGGATATGCAGAAGTTTAGGAGGGGAAATCTTTAATGAACGTTCATCGCTATGACAAACGCACAGATGTTGCCATGGTTACTGTTGCCAGGCAGACACATCATCAAAGATCAAAGGCAGGCATCACTGAACGAGGGGTGACATCAAAGATCAAAGGCAGATTTCACCATGGTTACTGTTGCCATGGTAACAGTAACTTTCTACGGGCATGCAGAAATGCTTGCTTACACTTGCTTTCTACAGGCATGCAGAAATACTTTCTTATACTTGGTTTCTATGGGCATGCACGGGTATGCACTAGTTAAAACAAATTCTTTTTTGAGGTACAGTGTTCAGAAACTACAAAACAAATAAAATGTCTCTCTTCATTTGAAAATATAGCCACACGGTGCTCCTCTTCCTCTCTGCCATTCTTCTGCTCTGTCAGTGTGGCGTTATTTTTGTGCCTCGTTTCTGAGCAAGGAAGTGTGCGTGGCTCGTGTGTGTGTGTGTGTGTGTGCACTGGCAGCCGGTGGCTGCTGCCTGCTAGGTTGTTTACCTGGCGCTGCTGATTCACGTGATGGTACCACATAAATACAGAAGAGGGAGGAGGAGGAATTAAGGCTGTAATGCACCTAAACACTGATTGCCATCCGCAGTAAAATTACAAGAAGAGGAGCAAAGCGTGCCTGTTCCGTGCTGTGACGGGAGCTCCGCACAAACCAGCACTAATGAAGGGCTAAGAAATGAGACCATTTTGGGTCAGTTTGGAGCAAGTGGGGGAGATGATTATTATTTTTTTTTTTTAATACACTACCGTTCAAAAGTTTGGGGTCACCCAGACAATTATTTTGTGTTTTCCATGAAAAGTCACACTTATTTACCACCATGAGTTGTAAAATGAATAGAAAATATACTCAAGACATTGACGAGGTTAGAAATAATGATTTGTATTTGAAATAATAATTTTTTCCTTCAAACTTTGCTTTTGTCAAAGAATCCTCCATTTGCAGCAATTACAGCATTGCAGACCTAACATTATTGCACAAGGGTTTTCTAATCATCCATTAGCCTTCTGACACAATGAGCAAACACATTGTACCATTAGAACACTGGAGTGATAGTTGCTGGAAATGGGCCTCTATACACCTATGTAGATATTGCACCAAAAACCAGACATTTGCAGCTATAATAGTCATTTACCACATTAGCAATGTATAGAGTGTATTTTTGATTAGTTTAAAGTTATCTTCATTGAAAAAAAGTGCTTTTCTTTCAAAAATAAGGAAATTTCTAAGTGACCCCAAACTTTTGAACGGTAGTGTACATTAAAGTGTTTAGAAACATTCACAATGTAGGTCTTAATGTTCTTCTAAACATTTGTATATTGATGAAAAAATTAATTTTTTATGGGTCGAAAATAATATATTTACATCCAACAGCTGGAGGATGACAAACACAGAAGTCCAGTGAGGATGTCACATCCACTAGCATTGCTAGCTTCATTTTACGTGCCATCCTCTCCTTTTTTGGGTTGCCAAGTAGTGAATTATTCAGCTAAATACCTGAGTCTGAAGACGGACATCAGTTTCCCAATCATTCTCAAGGATGACGCAACAAAGGAGCAAGATAAATATCAGTCCTGCTTTTGATGGCTGATGTCTGCTGAAGAGTCTCAAAGGGCCAAAAAGTCACGCAGAGGTCACCACTTTTCTTCTGACAGGTAAGGTAAAAGAAGAAGAAGCCATCTCTATTGTCATTCAGTCCATACAGCCAATCATGTACAATAGAATGAAATTAAGTTTTTTCTATCTACAATGTTAATCACGTGTAGAATCAAAGGGGTCACTGCCATGCAAGGCACCGCCACAACTTCTTTTTCCCTCATTCTATTACGCTGATCACCAAGCTATAAGGTGGGAAGTATCATTTTACCAGTACTAGCTATGATGCTAACTAGCGCGTTCATCCTCTGCTGTTAATCTGATGGTTAGGGTCACGGGGAGTGGGCAGCATTCTAAACTCTTATGTAGCCAACTAAATTTTATTTCTGACATGTTCATATTATATAATTATGAGTGTATAATAATATCAGCCAATATTTGGCGTGGAATATACCCCACTAACTGCTCCTTACCAAGCTGACGCGTATGACAGGTTCATGATATGATCAACATTTTCATCTATGAAGATAACAGCACATATCAATTATGCAGTAGTCATGTTTTACATAATTTTTTAAAAAAATTAACAGCTTTGATGTGCAGCTGCTCAGTCTAATAATTTGGTGTACAGTGGAAAAAGTTCCAGTTGTTTATTGTTAGTGCAGTTTAAGATAATAATGTAAAACTTTATTGATCACCATGGTGGAAATTGAGGTTAAATAGTTTAAGTTCTAATAGTAGAACAAACAGGTTTTTATTTATTTTCTTACTAACTAATGTTACTGCACAGCATTAGCCACGGGATTTCTTGAATCCCTGAAGTAGCTGTAATTATGTATGTAGAAATTTGTCAGATTTTTGACTATTAAGTATAAACAATAACATTTTTTCACCATCTGTAAGGATTTCCTCCATCATGAGGTGAATGAGCACAGATGGGTGTTTGGACAATGTCAGCATGATGCAGCAGAGAAGAGCTCCACCAAACAGTGACTGGAAAGAGGGTCAACAGCTTCTGAAGCCCTCACTGATGTGATGGACCAGTGGGTGTTAAGGACGGAACATCAATATCTGACCTTTAGATGAGTATGATGCAAAGTTTTACATGTAAAAAGTCACAAAAAGGACTATTAATGACTGTGTTCCCATAGATCAACACTTAAAAACCACATTCTGATGATGTCAGCAGAAGCTTCTCCTCCACCCCACCTGTGTATGAGGCCTGGACTCCATTAGAGCTCAGGACGACGACCACCAGAGAGACCGTCCAGTGAGGAAGACAGTCGGCAGCACAACAATGTAAGTGTAGTCTTATCAAAACATTTTACACACAGTAATGTATAAAGCCAAATCCTTCATTTTGAATTTTTAAATGTGTGTTTAGGAGATTATTTTTAACTGTTTTTGAAATGTTAAGGAGTGTTTTTGGTTTTTTTTTAATATTTAGTGAGTAACCTGGTGCCCAGACTTCCCTCTCCCCAGCCACCTCCTCCAGATCTTCAGAGAGGACACAAGGACCTTCTCAGACCAGCTGGGAGACATAGGCTGTGTCTCAGTTCAGGTTCTGCATCCTCCAAGTGCACATTTCTAGGCCAGATACGTCACTGTGCTGCGTCCAAGGCTGTCCCATTGCATGGGCTCCTTCACATGCGGCCGACAAATGCAGTCTTCAAAACCCCGAAAACCAAGGATTTATGAAGAGTATCCTTGTGGCCTTAACATATCCCAGCATGCAGCACGTGGCTCAGCCTGACTTCTTTTTCTCGGCTCAGGCAGAAGCAGAACGAAGTCAGAAACGGTTCAAAGTAAGTTTTTCTTGCTTGAATTCTGCAGTGGTTTGAATGTGAAAACAACAGTAATCCAGAAAACGGCAACATCTGATTATTTAAGTTTATATTATCTGACATTATTTTTTCTGATGTGCTGTATGCTTCACTTAATGTATTAATTAAACATGTTGAACGGTTATTTTTTCTGAAGTCAAAACTTTTTTCTATTAATGTCAGTTTATTAACTGATGTCAGTAATATAAAAATACAGTACGACGTGGTTGAAATAAATTGCTTTAAGATAACTTTTTAAAGTCCCGTAGAGACATTGGGAAGTTGAGGTTATTTGTTTATGTGGTGCTGTGTAAATAAAAAACAAAAAAAAAAAAAAAAACCCTAAGGTTATTTTTAGAGAAAATGAAGCTGAGGAGGGACAGGACATCTGCAATAATTTGATTATGCTGATTTAAAAAATGTCCCATCACATCTGAAGTGATAATCAGATTTTTCTGGTGTTTTTTTGTTTTTTGTTTTTTTTTTTTCTGGTTTATTTCTGAGGTCCACGGTGGAGAACCTGCAGGAACCGATTATCAGCTGTGGAGAGAACGGGCTGGACTCAAGATTTATAAAACTGATGTTTGACTGAAATAACCACAATAAAAGATTTGAAGAATGGTTTTATTGATTGTGATTTTTTTTTAGTAGTTTATTTTGCAAACTGAAACAAGATAAATAAAAAAAATTGCATGTTTACTGTTAATAGAAAAACTGCATTTCAATGAAGTAGTTTTTTGAAAAAGATGATTTTTTTTTTTTTTTTTGCAAGATAATTCTAAGAGACTTTAATCTATTTATTACAGAGTGAAACATTTTAAACCTGATTTAATATTGATGATTATCTATAAAAATCAAGATCTTTGTCTTTCTGCGTGTGTTCCTCAGATATCTCTCAAACCGTTTTACACTGACCTAAGATTTTAAACATGCTTTGCTGAAGCTGTGAGGGTGTGCATCCCCGAATATGGAGTCATTCAGTCAAAATATGTAATTTTTATCAAAAGTTTAGCCACCGCTGTGTCCGCTCTGTCTTCATCCCCTGGCTTCAAGAAGTGTAGGCGGGGTTTCGGATTGACTCCGTGCTCCTTGGAGAATTCACCGCATCACGGCCATGCTGACTGGATAACGGCATCACAACCGGTCAGTCACCACAACGCTTTGCAAACAAAGATTTTAGAAGTGCTGGTTTGCTGCTGAGGTTACGAGGGTGTGCATCCACGAGTATCAAGCTGCTCAGTTAAAATGTATACCACAAAGTTGTGTATTCGCCATAGAGAACGCCGGGGGGGGGGCGGTGTTCCGGGGAACTGTGCATCCATGAGTATGGAGCCACTATATACGATAAAGTTGCGTAGGTCTAATGCAGGGGTCACAACTAAAACTGCAAGAGGTCCGATAAGTCAGTCCCCCTCCCCAGCTGAGGTCCAAACCATTGCATCCCTTGAAATATGGATTCTTGCTTTATAACAGAATTAAGCAATCAGGAATTTTATTTTTTATTAACCAGAGGGACTTTCACCACACATCATTTGTAAACACAAAAGTAAAAAAAATCAGACAAATGAAAAACATAGTGCAATTAGCCATTCATCTTTTTTAAACTGTAAGAACAGTCCTTTGTGTCCATAAAAATCTTAACATCTTTGGAGTAATAAGGTGAAATAAAGTGAGGCTGAACTGAGCTTAACAATTACTTAAACATGGAAACCTTCCTCAAAGCAAATAAAATTAAATTGAAATTCTAAGAACATTCTTTTTGATCCATAAAAATATAACCTGCTTGGAGGAATTAATGAGGTGAAATAAAGTGCTTTTGAGGCTAAGCTTAACAATTACTTAAACATGGAAGCTTCTTTGTCTCAAAAAAAATCACGTGACAAATCACATTCATACTTGTACCTTCAGTATGCAGTATCCCTTCTTCCCTGTTTCAGTGGGGGAAATTGGCTTTAGCGTTTCCAGCTAGCATTTTGAACCGTGGGAGGAATGGGGTCCGTGCAATTCTCAAACAGGCATGCAAATGTTCATTGGTCATTCTTGACCGATATTTAGTCGTAATGACGTTAACTGTTGAGAATGCTGATTCACAGCTGTAAGTGGAACCAAACATGGTCAAGGCGTATACTGCCACTTTGGTAAGTACAGGGAAAACCGTTTTAGGTAGAGTCTGTAGCCAGGAGGTGGCAGGGTCAGAAACTCCACACTGCTCTCTTAATGCAACATTTGCTTGCATATCAATAAGTTCCATTTGTAGAGATCCTACATCTGCCCACTTATAGATCTGTTTAGCCTCCTGTGAAAATGTGATGACATTTTTGACCAAAAAGGGATTCTGAATAAAAAGGAGCCGTTCTCAAAGGGTGAGGTTGTCAAAACAATCGCTAAAGTTTCTAATCAGCTTTTGAATGAATTCCATATGAGAGGAAACATCTCTTTCACCCTGAATTTGTTTCAGCACTGGAAAATGTGCACAGCTCCCTTGGAGGTCCACTTTGAAAATGTCCAACTTCCTCTGGAAAGACAGGACAGCCATCATCAAATCATACGGAGTTGCTCTTGCCCTGTAATTTTAAGTTAAGGTCATTTAGATGTGATGTTATGTAAACCAGGAAGACCATTATATCCATTTTTCTCTCATCTTCTAAAAACTGAGCAAAGTTCTGGCCTTATAATTCTTTTGATCTGCCAAGGACATTGTTTCATTTTTAAGTGCCCAAAACAGTGCTAGCACTTTTCCTTTGCTCAACCATCAACATTGCAGTGAAGCAAAAGATCATTTGTATCTGCATCAACTTCTGCCAGAAATTCTCGAAGCAGGCGATGCTGATGGGATGAGGATGCCCTGAGAAAATCAACAGGTTTCATTACTGTATTCATAACGTCTGCATACTCCTCTGAAAGTGTGGAGCACAGAACTGACTGATGAATGATAGTGATATGAGAAGAGGTCTGGGCTGTCATTTTTCATTCGAGACACTGCTCCTTTCTCTTTTCCGATCACGGAGGGCGCCCCGTCAGTGGTGATGGACACAACAGCTTTCAGGCTGATCACACTCTGTTTTAGCATTTCTGTTATTGCCAAGTATGTGTCTTCACCTCTGATGTGTGTCGTTAGTGCTGTCACGCCTAAGATGTCCTCAATGAAATCTTTCTTCTCTGCATGGTAAAATCTGGCATACACCAAAAGCTGAGTATTGTCATTATCTGTTGCTTCATCCCCTGCCAATCCTGTGCAAGGTGCACTCTGAAGAGCTGCATCAAGTTGAGCCTTCACATCATCTGCCAGCAGTTCAGCTCTTCTTGCGTTTGTTGTTGCTGAGAGAGGAATCTGCCTAATTTTCTGTCAGTTCATGTCTTTCTTTTCCATCTAGAAGAGTATCAGACACAGCTTCCATGCACTCCTTTACCATTTCTACATCTGCAAATGGCTTTTTATACTTTCCTAATATCCACTGTATTCTCAGTGAACACTCATATCCTCGCTGTTGTGCTGTGAGAATGACAGAGGACATATGTAGATCTCTCATACTGAACTTTAAGCTCATTTATTCTTCGTGTCCTTACCTTGGTTTCGGGAGGATACATTTCTTTAAAGTGTCTGTTTTGTTTCATAATGGCGTTTAAGGTTTCCACTTTTCACAAGTGCAACAGACTCGGTGCAAATGAGACACACTGGTCTCGTACTACTTGAGGCAGGAAGAATAAATGCACATTTTTCCATCCATTTGTCGCGGAATACTCCATTTTTACTATCAACTTTTCTTATTTTTGATAGCGCCATCGTTCAGTTTTTCAAAGTTCCATTTACTGCACTGTGCTTGCAACCGCAGTCATCTGAACTATTTGAACAGCTAAAGCACTACTGGCAACAGGGCTACATAGCAACCACTGGACCCAGCTGTCCTGAGCTGACCTTTGTTATGCATGTTAGAAAAATAATTTTATTATAAAATAAAGAACAGAATTCAACATATCGAAATATTTCGATGGTTACATTAATCAAGATCAACTGTTTTTAGCAACTTAAATTTAAACTGATTACAAAAAAAACCAGGCAGGACAAGGTCAGCTCACTTAGAGCCGTTTGGGTCCTGTGCGGGTCCTGTGCAGGTCCTGACGCGGGATGCTTGATTTAGATAGGCATGTAAACAAGCAGAGCACAGCGGCTATAACATTTTACTAAACTGATTTTAAAAAGTTAACTTTACCAATTGCTCCCGTGCATGTCTAAACATAGAAAAAGTGCCACGAGTGGCCCTTGGTGTGCCTTAAGTTTTATTTTATTACAAAATGCAGAAGAGGTGTAATGTTTTCCATTGTACCAAAAGGCTTCGGGGTCTGGATGGAGGACGCTCGGAGTCTGGATCCGGACTGGAGTCCGCCAGTTGGTGACCCCTGGTCTAATGGATATATAGAGAACACGAGGTGCTGGGGGGGACACTGCCGGGGACCCGTGGTGCCATAATGACATCACTGGCACACGGGTAAGGCGACAGCCGAGACTCCCATTAACCGACCAACACCGGTGTCCCACCGTGTGCTCCATGAACGTTCGGGGGGAAGCACACTCAGCCTGCCCAGTCAGTGATACACAGAAGTCCCGACTGCTGCTCCATTGTGGAGCGGAATGACCAGATCAGCTGCATATTGCATGCAGACACATGCTTTGACTAAATGACGACAAGACGTAAAAATGTCCAAATAATGAAATAAATCACTTTTATTTAAATATTTACAGACAAATGGACAACACTGATGCAAAACTTGCAGCCAAATGGGTCATTCTGCTGTGTGTGTGTGTGTGTGTGTGTGAGAGAGAGAGAGAGACACTGGTGAAAGGATTGGCCCTGTACCGTGGATGCCCTGAATTTTCCTCTGGTGATCAATAAAGCATACAAGATACAAATACAAAAATAATAATAGTAATGTTCGGTGTTTTGTTCTTATAATATTGCTAAAATATAAAAGGATGCACTACAATGGGTCTCATATTTGTAAATGTGTCCTGTTATAGTACTGCATGACTTTATTGACGATATACTATAAACTACACATATAAATTATAGTGACTGAACAACTGCCATTCCCCAAAGTGCAAGATGCAACATTTATGAATATAAATGTTATTCTGTAATTAATATTCACACAGTCAAATAAATCTCAGTTCAGTCTTTCGTATTTGTCAAACTCTAACGTGTGATTGCCTACATATAGGCTACACCTCTGTATTCCACTTTCAAACACAGCCTACGTTTGGGCCTGTAAAGTCTGATTGCGCTACCCGTTTCAGGCAGGAAAACTTGCTTTCTACGGGCATGCACTAGTAGTTTCTAAAATTAAATGACAACTCATGATTTTCTTATTTACTGAGATGCACTGGTACAGCTGAGATGAAGCTGATGATGGAATCTGTTCTACTGCTGTTGAACATCATTGAGGGTCATCATCCTACAGTACAGGACTGTGGTCTGCTTTAGAACATTAAAAACTAAATGTCAGAGCTGATACAAGGCAGAACATCTAATTATTTAGCTACATCCATCCATCTTCTTCCACTTAATCCTTTTTGGGTTGCGGGCGGGGGCTAGAGCCTATCCCAGCATCTTTGGGCAGGGTACACCCTGGACAGATGGCCAGTCCATCACAGGGCCAACACAGAGAGACAGACAACCATTCACTCTGTCATACCTAAGGACAATTTAGAATCCCCAGCTGATGCCAATTAACCTAACTTGCATGTTTTTGGCATGTGCTACATAATGATCATAAATGATAACAGTAAACCACCATATTTTCCACTGCTCATGTAATTAAGAATACATTTTAGAGTTCAGTCTAACTGGTATACATATTTAAAGTAATAAAAATTTATCTATTTTGTGGTTTTAATTTACCTTAATTTTACCTGCTGACTTGAACATGAGTTTTATTTTCTGTCATGGTCCTCTGTGGTGAAGATTCTCAAGTAAACAGTAAAGAAAATACAATAATGAAGATAAAAATAAAGTTTTATCTGTCAAAAAATGTCAGCAAAAAAAACCTCAACTGATGCCGTTATGGTTGCTAGGCAACAGGGTAGTGCGTGGTCACGCAAAGATATGTTCTCCAAAGATTAGACAGTCTCATTTAACAGCCAAAAATCAGCCTTTAGATGCAGCCTACCCGACCTTTAAGTGCTCTGGCCTCCAGGGCCGTGGTCTATGAAGCTGCTCTCTACATGTCTGTTCTTTTCTTCTCTATCCCCTCACCCCCCAGCCAGTCACAGCAGATTACTGCCCCTCCCTGAGCCTGGTTCTCCTGGAGGTTTCTTCCTGTTTAAAAGGGAGTTTTTCCTCTCCACCATCGCCAAGTGCTTGCTCACAGGGAATTGCCTGATTGCTGGGGTCTTTCTGCAATTGTGGGGGTTTCCCCAACAGTTGAAAGTGCTATGAGATGACTGTTGTGAAATGGCGCTATATAAATAAAATTGAATTGAACACCTGAATTGAGACATGGCCATAGTCTTTCTAATGTGTCCTGCGTCTGCCCCAGGGTGTCCTCCCTCCTCCCACAACACACACATAAAAAGTAATTCCATTTCTGTACCTGGTCTTTCCTTCACTTACAGTATATTGTAATTCACATTATGTAGACCAAGAAAATTCATTGCAGCACTGCTGTACTCCTAAAACTGTCTAGTAGTTCATGTACTGGCATGTTTTAATGCTGTTAGTCTGTGACACTTTCTTGGAGACTGTCGTTTTTTACATCAACAGTTTGTACCTGACTATAGTGTAAAAGGTCAACATTGACTATGGGGACAACAAAAGCTTTCCAGAGAGTCCTAATCCTGATTTAATTCATTTCTCTATTGCTCTCCTAGATCTGCCCCATAGACCCTGCACCTGGACTGTTTTTTTTTTAATAAATATTTTCCCCAAAATAAATTCCTGTTTGTTATATGTTGACTCACTTGATTTGAGGTTGATTTTTCTTTTACGTTTTGCTCATGCACCTCCAAAAGTGGAATATTGTGAATTTATTTTTAAAGGGCCTATATCATGCTATTTTAAGCCTTTCAGAGCAAACTATATGCATGTATGTGATAGTGTATTACCTTTGGTACACTGGAGAATGAATTTCTTATGAAATATGAGTTATTTTCGCGAGCTACTTTTCCAACCCGGAAGTAAGATGCCTCGATCTCTTGAGGCTCAGCCTCTCCTTCTTGTGGCTGCCGCCCATTTCATGACGTAACCCCTGAGCCGGCTGCTGCAGCGTGTCACTGGGTTCCGCCCACGAAAACTTAGAAGACATTGTCTTAGGTAAAAAAGCAAACAGTTGTCACTGAGCAGATTAGGTGCGAGAGGAACTACTTCTTCACAGCGTCAATGCTAAAGTGAAAGTTTTGCCGATCACCGCTCCGTTAGCTGCGTGGAGAAAGGTGTGCGTTAGCCTGGGGGCGGTGCTGGCAGCACAGGCACTTCCTGGAGTGGGCGGCTCACCCACGTTCATGCGTATGAACGTGGGAACCAACTCATTATCAGGGACAGGGCGGAGCAGCAGCTCAGAGAGCAGGGTTGAGGAGGAATACTCAGAGGTGCGTGAATGGAGCAAAATACCACTTTGGGGGTGTTTTTGGTGAGGAATTAACATTATAACATGCTTAAAAGCTCAAAGTTGATTTTGCATGATATAGGCCCTTTAAAAATAGCTCAAATCTAAAAAGTAAAACTTTCATATTTTACAACAATCCTATATAAATTTAGCTATTTTAAGATTTTTTTTGTTAGAAATTTGGATGAATATGTCTGAACGATTGGCTATACAGTGGTGTGAAAAAGTGTTTGCCCCCTTCCTGATTTCTCATTTTTTTTGTAGGTTTGTCACACTTAAACATTTCAGATCATCAAACAAACTTAAATATTAGACAACGATAACACAAGTAAGGTTCAGGTTACTTTATTTGTACCCGTAGGTAGATTTGTTTTGCAGTCAGGTGACATCCATATTTACAAACCACAATTACATTCAACATGAACAGGCACACATGAAGCTGACTATAAACATGATAAAAGTACTCAAGGCTCCACCGATCAGGACGTAGGACAAAGATAAGAGAGAAAACAAGGAGATAAGAGAGAAGGGTCATATTAAAAAGTTAGACTAGTCAAAGAGGTTAAACTCAAGTCTAAAACCAATAAAAGATTTAGAACCCAAATAAAAAACTTAAAAAACAAGTAAATATAAAATAAAATTAATAAATAGGCAACTAAATTATGTGCAATATATTGTTACATCTTGTTCAACTCTTTAACAGCAGCAGGAACAAAGCTGTTTTTGTAGCACTGGGTTTTACTTTTTGGGACAGCAAACCTCCATCTGGAGGAAAGAAGCTGAAAGTGGAAGTGCAAAGGGTGGGAGTCATCATTTAAAATGGAGGTAGCAATCCTCTGTACCCGTCTGGTGTACAGGGATGTCTGGCTCAATGCAGTTTTTAAATGAAGGTGTTTATTATTAAGGGGAAAAAAAAATCCAAACCTATGTGGCCCTGTGTGGAAAAAGTGATTGCCCCCTAAACCTAATAATTGGTTGGGCCACCCTTGGCAGCAAGAACTGCAATCAAGAATTTGTGATAACTAGCAATGAGTCTTTTACAGCGCTGTGGAGGAATTTTGGCCCACTCATCTTTGCGGAATTGTTGTAATTCAGCCACATTGGAGGGTTTTCGAGCATGAACCACCTTTTTAACCCTCTGGGTGTGTGTGGTGCAGAACTGTGACATACCCCTAGTGGTCAAGAATGGTAAATATTTTTTGTCAATAAAATAGATCAGAAGTCAGAGTGAGAAGGCAGGCGTAGTGCCACGCTCTGCCACTAGGGGCACGCAAATTCTCACACTCAAAGGGTTAAGGTCATGCCACAGCATCTCAATCAGATTTGGGTCAGGACTTTGACTAGGCCACTCCAAAGTCTTCATGTTGTTTTTCTTAAGCCATTCAGAGATGGACTTGCTGGTGTGTTTTGGATCATGGTTCTCCTGCAGAACCCAAGTGCGCTTCAGCTTGAGGTCACAAACAGATGGCCAGACATTCTCCTTCAGGATTTTTTGGTAGACGGCAGAATTCATGGTTCCATTTGCAACAGCAAGTCTTCCAGCTCCTGAAGCAGCAAAACGGCCCCAGACCATCACACTACCACTACCATATTTTACTGTTGGTATGAGATTCCTTTTCTGAAATGCTGTTACTTTTACGCCAGATGTAATGGGACACGCACCTTCCATAAAGTTCAACTTTTGTCTCGTCAGTCCACGGAGCATTTTCCCAAAAGTCTTGGGGATCATCAAGATGTTTTCTGGCAAAACTGAGACCAGCCTTTGTTCTTTTTGCTCAGCAGTGGTTTTCGTCTTGGAACTCTTCCATGCAGGCCATTTTTGCCCAGTCTCTTTCTTATGGTGGAGTCATGAACACTGACCTTAACTGAGGCAAGTGAGGCCTGTAGTTCTTTGGATGTTGTTGGGCCTTTTGTGACCTCTTGGATGAGTTGTCCCTGTGCTCTTGGGGTAATTTTGGTCGACCAGCCACTCCTGGGAAGGTTCATCACTGTTCCATGTTTTCGCCATTTGTGGATAATGGCTCTCACTGTGGTTCATTGGAGTCTCAAAGCTTTAGAAATGGCTTTATAACCTTTTCCAGACTGATAGATCTCAATTATTTTTTTCATTTGTTCCTGAATTTCTTTGGATCGTAGCATGATGTCTAGCTTTTGAGGATCTTTTGATCTACTTCACTTTGTCAGGCAGGTCCTATTTAAGTGATTTCTTGATTGAGAAAAGGTGTGGCAGTAATCAGGCCAGGGTGTGGCTCGAGAAATTGAACTCAGCTTTGCAAAGATGTGATAAACCACAGTTAATTTATAACGGCGGGGGGGGGGGGGGTCACTTTTTCACACGGGGCCTTGTAGGTTTGGATTTTTTTACCCTTAATAATAAACTGCTTAATTCAAAAACAGCATTTTGTGTTTACTTATCTTTGTCTAATATTTAAATTTGTTTGATGATCTGAAACATTTAAGTGTGACAAACATACAAAAAAAAAATCAGGAAGGGGGGGAAACACTTTCACACCGCTGTAGATCTTAATGGCAATGTGCTAATTTTTGGAGATGCAGTTCTTTTTTTTTACAAAATATTTGAAAAAAGATTATTCCTCCATCAATTATTTCCAACTTCACTAAGGATTATTGATTACAATGCTATGTGTATATCTAATACATACCATATAATTTAGGGTTTCGCTACATTATACAGAGGTTGAAAATGCTTTAGTTTTGCATAGACATAAGGTAAACCATTACTCTGTGAATCTGTCACACTAAACAATAGATTTCATGTTCTACAGGTAACTGAAAGGGTACAAATGAATTCAGGCAACCAATGTTTCACAACATATATTAATACATTTTAAAACAAACAAAACACATTCACAACTAAAGTGAACTTTTTTTTAAGCATGCGTCGTTAAAATGGATGAACATAAACCAACCATAAGTGTGATTTAGCATATTTACAGAAACCACACAACTAACGACAGAGTTCTTACAATCTAAAGTGTTGTCATAATTATGTCACAACTAGAGCTATCTGGTTCGATCACTGCTGTGCTACATTAGCATCACTGTCAATAACACTATACGTTATTTTAAAAAAAAAAATGTTTACCGGAGATGTGCGTCAGAGGATTATGTTAAATTCACATAACTTTACCACAAGAGACTTCGCTTGACACAGTGTCTGGCTCATAACCAAAGGTTTAAGATTTTAGCAGTCTGCAGTATATTGGTGTTAGCCTCCAGGACGTGCTGTTTATCTCTGTCTGGCAACCGGTACGAGATTATAGTGAATCAACAGTGACTGCGACACCTACTGGCCAGGAAGTCAGAATGTTATCTTTTGCAGTGTTTCCTCTGGCTTAAAAACCTTGGCGTGGTGGCAACATATTTTTTTCCGGGGTTGGGGGTGGGGCAGAAAACACACGATTGTGACTGGAAATGTTAATTTTACACTTTATTTTTATTTAAATTTTGCACAGTAATATTGCATAATGGAACTTACCATTTGAAGTATTGTACTACCAAGGCTTGAATGTTGGCATATTGGGCCAGTTGGGGTCCCACCCAGATGTCCTGTGTTTGGACTTTTTACTGGTGTCATCCTTCTCTCCTCCCTCTGCTCTCACCTCCCCTGGACCCTCTACCTGAACACTTTCCTCTCCTTGGCTCCTCTCTTCTGTCTCATCATTCCCTCTCTGAGCCCTTTCTAATTCAGGTTCTCTCTCTATGGTGGTATACAAACAGGCTAGACAATACCAAGTGTCATGTTTTGTCCTGCAGGATTTTTTTTTTTCTTGGTTTACATAAATGACCAAAATGTGTATATTTTGTATTTTTATTCTAGTGTTTCTTTTTTTCCATTGACATGGAGTAGGAAAGGGAAGGGAAAAAAACATTCATAATAGTAATTTACTCATGCATACGTAACCCCTTGCACTCTAGTCAATTTCCCTAAAAATGCCAAAAAATGTGCCCAAAGTAAATCAAAAGCTGTTCTTCAACCCTTTGCAGCATCTTCATGGGGTTGGTCTTATTTAAAAGAAAACACTTTGAATTTTTTGGCAAAACAGTCATAATCTCTCTAAGTGCTCCGGCCACTGAGTAACAGTCATCTAAACATAGTGAACTTGAAGAAAATAAATTTCGCCTGGGTGCGTTTTTGGATACAAATGCTTGCAAATAACACACAGCTTCAGATCCGGACTGGAAAATGCAACAGAAATGTAGAACCAAGTGTTATCCAGCTGAGGTCAAAATTTTGTAACAATACCACAAAAAATGAATATATTACACAGCTTTGTTCTCAGGTAGTTCCCAGGCGTTTTTGAACTGTGCCAAATTGTGCCAAATGGCAACAGTTTGGAAAAACGTCTAATTTTTGAATGATTCAATATAGAAGCTTCATCTTGGGCTCTAATGAAAGGTGACACTCAGGGCTGTGTGTGGGGGGTGTTTATTCATTCATTCATGAATGAACGAACAAACAAGCCCCCACACACAAAGAAACATGCCACGTAAAAAATGTGTGGCTTTTTTTTTTTTTTTTACAAAAAAAATAACCTACAGTGCACTAAAAATTATTCTAAAATATTTGTAATGTAGAAGATAACTCCCACCCCCCCGCTACAGAGGACGGACATCGGCCATCGCTACATGACTGAACAGTCATGTGGCAATGTGGCGACCGCGGCGCACAGTCCCTGCGGCCCCCCCTTGCTACAGAAAAGTAGCGGGGGGGGGGGGCGTTCACGGTCCGGACGCGGCGCACGAACAGTGTACCACAGCGCATGGACTTCGGACTTCGTGCGCCGCACAGTTGTAATTTACCGATCAGTCAAGTCATTTTTGATTACAATTTTCAGGGATAAAGAATAATTTAGCTTATAACACTTACCTGTTCACAACAGCATGTGGACGGTCTATGATGACCATGGAAAAGAATCCTAAACGTCTACTCTGCTGGGACAGCACTGCCTGTGGCTGAACAGGCCGATGCGCAAATGGCAGTCCCTGTCACACAGGTCGCACTTGTGGGTGGTCTCCGTCCTGCTGGGTCTGTGGCGGTTCTTCCTATGGGTCCTTTTTTCATCTGCTGCAGCAGTCAGTCTCTCTTCACCCAGCCTTACACAAAACAGCTTTCGAACTTCTGTGCTTCAATTGGCTCGCTGCATTTGCAGCCGTTGGTAGGCGGGTCCTTCTTGCTAGGTTTTCAGTCATTGGTTCTTCAAGGTTTCAGAAACCCAATTCAAGGCTCTTATTAGTCGAATGAGAGGTCAGTCACATCTAAACCAATCAAAGCACTCCTTTGGCTTTCTGTTCGCGGCTGTGTCTGTAGTGGAAGAACGGAAATGCAGCTTCTTTTTTTTTTTTCAGTGCCTCCTAAGACGCAGCACCCTCGTGCGCTCTAGGACGCAGAGACGTGCCCACCCGCAGTACACTGGAGTGCAAGAGGTTAAATTACATGATCAGAGGTGGGTATGGTAGCCAGCTACTTAAAAACTTGAGTAATGACTTCAGTCTTGAAGGTTTGAGGTTTTTCTCCAAAATTTATAACCATTTTCTTATAGTTTTCTACTTTTCTCTGTAAATTTATCTAAATTTGCAACCATTTTCCTCAAATTTATAATTTTCTCTTGTAAAATTGACTTTTCTTGTACATTTGAGACTATTATAAATTTGTGGATTATTTTATGGCTGTTTATTTTTTTTAATCCAATCCAACTTTATAAAGCTCTTTAAATGTGACAGTTGACACAAAGTGTTGTACATCAACGATAAATAAAATATAAAAATGGTAAAATAAAGTTAAAGTACAAAACAGCACAAACAAAACAATAGTCATACAATAGAGACAATAAGAATAAATAAAATCAATGTCTCAAACTGGGTCAAACGCCAGAGAATAAAATGGGTTTCAAGAGGAGTTTTAAAACTGGACAGTGAAGAGGTCTGTCTGATGGACAAAGGCAGATTATGAAATTGCTGGGGTTTTTTAATAAATGTGAAACAGAATGTGGCAAATTTTTTACTTTTTCCTCCTACAATTTAAACTTTTGACCATAATTTTGTAGAACCAGGACAGAACAATAACTCTGAATTCAAAGAAATATAATTATTAAAATTATATTTAAAGAAATAAATTAACTTAAATGACTAAATATGCAGTTATTTCTGTTATAATATTTCTCTATATTTAGTTTTTTAGAAATTTCCTCACCAACCTGACAACAGAAAAAACCCTCCCTTATTTTGAAATCCAAATGTTGGCACGTTTAGTTTCTCTGAAGGCTGCTGACAGATTAAAGTCATTGACTTCGTGAATTTCGGTCATCTTAACTTGCCAGGTACATAATAATGAACATAAATTATTAGTTAATATTGTAGTAACTGGTGAAGTAAATACTCAACGACTCATCAGTCGCTCTTGCCTTTCCCTGCAATGAAGCCTAACCAGACCTGTTAGCTAAGCGACTCCTCATTGTTGTTCCGGTTACCAACAGGTTAAAACCACCATAAATGTCTCCACTGCTTATCTCTTGTACTTTTTCCACGTTCAGAGTACTTTAATAAGCTCATGCTTCTCTCGGACAGCAACGCTAAAGAGACACGCTCTGCCTGCAGAAACAGTCACGCAGGTGCCAAGCGGGCAGGGCGCTTCTGTGCCGATGAGTCATGTGTGTTGTTAGTGTGTGCTTGCGGAGCGTTTCTTTCATATTTAATTTTTCTTAAATTACTATAGGCGCGGCGACATACTTCCTTAGGGAAGCGGGCCGCCACACAGAAATGTTACCAGAGGAAACCCTGTCTTGCACCTTTAATATCTGGGGGGGAAAAAAAAAAAAAAAAAACCCATGATGGCACAAACGAAAATTTTAATAGCACAAACCAGCACTAACGAAGGGCTAACAAATGAGAGCATTTTGGGTCAATTTGGAGCAAGTGGGGGAGCAGAGTGACCTCTGAATGACCTTTGAAATAATCTTTAATATCTAAAAAACCGTAATGGCACAAATGAAAATTTTAACAGCACAAACCAGCACTGACTGAGAATATTTTTGTGGATTTTTTGCATTGGGTGGGGGGCCAACTTCACCTAGGTCTTTCAATTGACTTTGTATGCATTCGCGCTGTGCAAAAAAATTTGCTTTGCGTGAATGTACCTTAATACAAAGTTTTGTCCAAACTGTTCCACAGTTTAACACCATAGACTGAAATACACTGCTGTTTTAAAGATGTCCTAGAAAAATTGACCTTGAAGTGAAGTTTTCTCCTGTGCCCCAAAGATTTCTCATGGTAATTTCTGTAGATGAAGTGGCAGTGACCCATGTGATGCTCCAAACATGACTGATAAAATTTTCAAATTAATCAGATCATGGCATTTTGAAGTGACATTCTGGCAAAAATAGGTTTTTTTTGTTTGTTTTTTTTCCTGTTAACATGTCTAACATGTTTCTTGTGATTTACAAGACACATCAAGCGCAAAATTATTCCAAACTCCCAAGTATGCATTTTTCTGTTGTGAATGTCTGCTTAAGCCCCCCCCCCCAAAAAAAAAGAGAGGGGGGGGAAAAAAAAGCAGATTTGGACAGACTTAGTAGCTACATAACTATTCCTGCTTAGCCTGGTTGGTTGTAACATTAACCAATCAGACGGATACTCTTGGCTA
The DNA here is from genome assembly GCA_020510985.1 of Pholidichthys leucotaenia. NCBI lineage: Eukaryota > Metazoa > Chordata > Actinopteri > Cichliformes > Pholidichthyidae > Pholidichthys > Pholidichthys leucotaenia. Next base: position 323,305,129 of record CM035840.1, on the reverse strand, counting down.
CCTCGGTGGAAGAGCGAGGAGCAGCGGGATTGAGGCAGAACGGGTTGGGGTTGCAGCAGAGAGAGAGAGCGGAGAGAGGCGGGGGGGGCTCGCACAGCCACTTTCAGATCGAGCTGCTCTCAGCTCACTTCGTCAGCGGACGGGGTGCCGCACTGTGAGCTAAGAGCAGCCACATTCAACCCCCCCCCCCCCTCCCCCTGGCTCGGTTGCCAACAAGACGGGGAACTTATCTTTCGCCTCGACTGAAAACAGTTTTCAGAAAAGTTTTGCTTTTTTTTTTTTTTTCCACAATATCTTTATTGAACCTTTTTTTTTTTTTTTAACAAACATGATACAAACAATCAAACACTAACACTAAAGTACTACAAAAAAAAAAAATACCCTAAAAACACCAACAACCACCAACAAAATCAAGTCTTCAACAATGCTCCTCTGTTTAGTCTAGACAATCCAATACATTAGTATACATATTATGTTCACCAGTTTGGAATTTACAAGGTCCACACACATCATTCACCTTCTTCTTCAAGAGTTATGTTTAAATTTTTTACATAATCAATAAAAGGTCTCCATATATTCTCAAACACAATTTCCTTTGATTTCAGTATATATGTTATTCTTTCTAATGGAAGGTTTGTTAACATCTGTCTTAACCACTGAGTCACATCTGGTCTATGAGTCTTTTTCCATAATAGTGCAATACATTTTTTGGCATTAAGCAAACTGAGGTCTATGAATGTTCTTTCACTTTTATTGAAATTATGCTTTTCTGGGTACAGACCCAACAAAAACAGTTTAGGATTCAATATGATTTGTTTTGAGATTATTTTTTCAATTGTTACCCTCACCTCCTCCCAAAACATTCTTATTAATCTACATTCCCATAAACAATGAAATAGGGTTCCTTTACTTTCCATGCATTTTGTGCATGTATCTGGTATATTTTTGTTATATCTATTTAACTCCTCCGGTGTAACATACATCCGCATTAACCATTTGAAATGTATCAATTTAAGGCGTGCATTTATTGATTTGGTTTGAGCTTCTGTACAAGCCAATTCCCATTGTTCCTCTGAAATTTCAATTTGCAGATCTTCTTTCCAGTAGTTTAATCTTTTCAGTGAATTTTCACTTGAAGATAGTGTCAATGAGTTATAAAACTCTGAAATAATACCCTTTCTTTTACTATCTTTCATCATCATTTTTTCCAAGGATGAATAAATAGGTCGAGTGAGAGCTTTATTTTGATTTGATCGAATAAAGTTTCTAAGTTGAAGATATTTAAAAAAATGTGTTCTATTGAGATTAAATTTGATCCTCAGCTCTTCAAAAGACATTATGTTGTCTGCACATGGCAAATATAAATCCTGAATCTTTTGTATCCCTTTTAAATTCCATACTTTAAATACAGCGTCCGCTCTCCCTGGTTTAAAATATTGATTACCCCATATTGGACTAAATTGTGACAATAACTGTGGTTCTTTTAAATAGTTTTTAGCTTCACACCATATTTTGATCATATGCTTTACAAATGGATTTTTAACTTGTTTTTGTAATTTTTTTGCCGAATCTGAGTATATGAATATGGGAAGAGGTAAAGGTAAATTGTATGATTCCATTTCAGTCCAGTGAGGGAGATCATTTGATGAAAAATAATATGTCATAGACCTCAGTTGTGCCGACCAATAGTACAACATAAAATTTGGACATTTCAGACCTCCACGATCAAATGGTAAATATAATAAAGACAAACGTAATCTAGCCCTCCTGTTGTTCCATATAAATTCCACTAACTTTTTTTTTATTCTTGAGAATAGATCTAAAGGTGGTGATAAGGGAATGTATTGAAATAAATAAAGTATTTTAGGTAAAATATTACTTTTAAGTATATTGATTCTCCCGATCATCGACATTGGTAGTGACATCCATCTCTGAGTTAACTCATTGATATCTGACATTAAGGCTTCATAGTTGACACTGGCGACTGATTCTAGCTTAGGCATAATTTGGATTCCTAAATATTTAAACTGATTTACAACACTGAATTGATTTACCTCAGGGGCTGGGTAATTTCTCTGGGTCTCATTTAGCATTAATATTGAAGATTTAGTTTTATTTATTTTATATCCTGATATTTCCCCAAAATTCTTTATTAAATTCAACAAGGTTGGAATTGATTTTTTTAGATTCGACATAAACAAAATTATATCATCGGCGTACAGGGAGATTTTATGTTCTGTTGGTCCAACTTTAATTCCATATATTTGTGAATGTAAACGTATCGCTATCGCTAAAGGTTCAATTGCCATAGTAAACAGTAAAGGTGAAAGTGGACAGCCTTGTCCACATCCTCTATTGATTTTTATTGGTTTTGAAATATTGTTATTTGTTAGGATTTCTGCTGTAGCATTATTGTATATTATTTGAACCCATTTTATGAAATTATTTCCAAGTCCAAACCTTTGTAGGACTTCAAAAAGAAAGGGCCATTCAACTCTATCAAAGGCCTTTTCGGCGTCCAATGATAGGAGAGCTGTATCCGGTGCTTCTTTATTAAAATAAATAATATTAAATAGTCTTCTTACATTATGGAAGCCTTGTCTACCCTTTATAAAGCCATTCTGATCTCGATTAATAATATTTGGTAAAATTTCTTGTATTCGTCTTGCTAAAATTTTACAGATTATCTTAAGGTCGGCGTTTAATAGGCTTATTGGTCTCATATTTTCACATTTATTAGAGGGCTTACCTGGTTTTGGCAACAGTATAATTAAGGCATTATTTATGTATGATGGTAAATTATTTTGAAATGCTTCTAAAACCATTTCCAAAAAAGGTTTTATTAATTTATTCTTAAATTTTTTATAAAGGTCAACTGGAAGACCATCTGGTCCTGCACTTTTTCCTGATTTCATATTATCAATGGCTAGCCCAACTTCTTCTTGACTAATTTTAGACTCCAATATCTCCCTGTTTTCATTTGGAATACACGGTATAGATAGTTCGTTCAAAAACCCATTTAGTTTTGTTAAATCAGGTTCATTTTTGGTATCATATAATTTTTCATAGTAATCTCTAAAGGCTCTATTAATTTCTAAAGGATCTATAACTACCTGTCCGTTACTTATAATACTGGTAATTGGTGTTTTAATTTCCAATTGTTTAATCTGCCATGCTAATAATTTTCCTGATTTTTCACCTTGTTCATAAAAAGATTGTTTCAATCTTAGAAGACTCGAGGCAGCTCTATTCGCTGATTTTTTGTCGTATTCAGCTCTCAAAATCAGTAATTCATTCTCCAACCTTGGGTCACTTCCTGCATACACTTTTTCCTGAAGACTTTTTATTTTATGTTCCAATTTAGCTCTCTCCTCTCGAGTCTTCTTAGATTTTGATCCTGTATAACTAATAATATGTCCCCTAATAAAAGCTTTGAAAGCCTCCCACTTTACACATGCTGATGTTTGTGTAGTATTGATGTCAAAGAACTCGTCTATCTGTTTTTCTATATACTTGACAAATTCCTCATCCTGAAGCCATTTATGCTGAAATTGCCATCTACCTGATTCCTTTGTCAATTTTTTATCTACATATATTAGACAACAGGGTGCATGATCAGAAATCACGATGTTATCATAAAAGCAGTTTTGAATCTTGGACCTTAATTCTGTGGAAATCAAAAAATAATCAATACGTGAGAATGTCTTGTAGGTACTGGAATAACAAGAATAGGCTTTAACTTGTGGTTTCATTTCTCTCCATATATCTAACAATCTCAATTCTTTCATAAAATGATTAATAGTCATCCTACATCCAATGTGTGTACAATCCAGTCCTGTTGATCTATCCACACCTGGATTCAATGTACAATTAAAATCCCCTGCTATTATATGTTGCCCTGTAAGTGATGATAAGATGAGAAATAAATTAGCAAAGAACTTCTGATCATCTATATTGGGACCATATAAGTTCACAAGATTTATATTTTCTAATAGCAAAGAACCTTGAATGATTACATATCTTCCAAATTTGTCTCCAATTACATTTTTCACCTGAAAAGGAACTGATTTATGTATGAGAGTCATAACTCCCCTGGCTCGGGATGAAAATGAAGAGGTGAATACACTTCCCTGCCATCTACTCCTAATTCTTTTAACATCCTCCTATCAGATGAGTTTCTTGTAAAAACACAATTCTTGAACCCATGTCCTTTATTTTATTCATAACTTGTTTAAGTTTTTTTAAATTTTGTAGACCTCTGCAATTCCATGAAGTTAAATTAAGATTAACACTTTGGTCCATGATCAATAGAGAGTTTGGGATTACCTTGCAGTGTAAACATGCTCATACAGAGAAGCAAAAACATGAGTGGTTGAACATTCATCCTACAAACTACACACAAACAAATTTCCCCTTCCCACACTTGTGGCAAACCCCCCAAAATCAAAAGAAAAATTCTGTCTCCCGATATAGCCATCGACTGTTCCACACCCACGGGGAACAGCCTAAGCCACTCCTTCTTCATCCTCCCAATCACCCTAACTCTACTGCTTTTAATGACGTAACATTAACTCTCCTCTGTAGTTTTCCAACTTAACTCCAAAATTTTTAACAACTTTGTACATCATAGTTTTTTTTTTTTTTGTTTTGTTTTTGTTTTGTTTTTTTAATATATAATACAATCTATATTTTGTAAAACTTACTATTTACTTCAAGTCAGTCAGATGCCTGTGCAAATGCTTAATTATTCTACCTTATATTTTGTTCATGCTTAGCTCCCACCAGTCTCTTCTTCTTCTTTGATCTTCTTGATGAACTCCTGCGCCTCCTCTGGGGTCTTGAAGATGTGGGTTCTGCCCTCATACGTGGTCAGCAGTCTCGCAGGATAGATTACACCATGACGAATCCCAAGGTTGCGCAGCTCCTTACGTATGGGATCAAACTGCTTCCTCAATTGTTGGATTCCTGTGGCCAAATCTGGGTAGAACCGCACCTGCTGATCCTGGTGTTTAATCTCTCCTTTAGCACGTGCAGCGTTGAAGATCTTCATCCTGTCTCTGTTGCTAAGAAACTTCATAATTAAGGTCCTCGGCGGTCCCTTATCTCTCCGTGGGCCAATACGATGTGCTTTTTCCAGAACCACTGCTGATTGCAACTCCTCGCTGCCCAGCACCTCCGGAATCCACTTTTCCAGAAAGGAACATACGTCCCGACCTTCTGATTCCTCTGGAAGACCCACCAGCCTCAAATTATTCTGTCTCGACCGAGATTCCAAATCCAAAATATTATCTTCCAGAGATTTATTTTTTTTTTCCAAAGTGCGCACCTTTAATTGAAGACGGGTGACGTCATCTTCAGCACTAGCGAGACGGAGCTCCATCTGCGCCGTTCGTTCTACACAGTCACCCAATTCCTTTCTTATTCCTTCCAACGCTGTCATAATCCCATCAAATCTAGAGGAAAAGTCCGCTCTCATTGAACTCATGGCAGCCATCAGCGCATCTGCGCCATTCCCCGCAAACATCGCACCGCCGCCAGCTTCCTCCGCCATATATGGAGTTTTATTTGCTGCGTCACAGACCTGAAAGTCCGTTAATTTGGACTGTTTCGGCGGCTCGCTTTTTCCTTTTCCTGGTTTTCCAGCCTTAGGCTTCGCCGACATATCCTCGCCCAAATGCTGGGATACGTTCTGTCCCAAATGAGAGTTATTTGCCGATTTTTTTTTTCTCCAGGAGCAGAGCAGAGCGAGACACGTCCGTCCTACGTGGCAGCCATAACCGGAAGTCAAAGTTTTGCTTTTTACTTTTGAAGATATAGGCAGAACTTTAACATCTGGAAGCGTCTTGAACAGTCTAGCAGCCCATCCACCAGAAGTCACGGCAATCAATCACGTGCAAGCCCTGCAGGCTGCTAATCAGAATATTCATAGATCTGCACATACTTAAGTAGGTGCAAAATTTAAAATCTCTTTCCAAACAATTCTAAGGGAATGAAAGTTTTTGTTTGTTTGTTTTTTTTGTTTTTTATGGGTAAAAAGCCACAATTTACTATTTAGGGCAATACCTATTTGTTTTTGAGGTGGTTTTAGAGCCGATGGAGTGCACCTTTAATAGCTTTGATTTAAGAAACCGTTCATTGGTGTGCTCTCTTGAACCTGTCTTATACATTATTCTATATAGCTATGCGACTGCATTTCTTTCCTTAGCAAAGTAAATGACACTTATCATTGTCATAAAAGTATTTCCAAAACCCAGAGACTTCTATAATGATCCAAAAACGGATGCATCTACATCACACAGAATAATAAAGGGACTTTTATTGATATCCCCAATTTTTACTGAGTCGGTGGTGGGTGTGCCACCACAATTTTTGATTTGTTTGGGGTCCAACCTATTTTGAGTTAAAAAAAAAAAAAAAATCTTTTTTTTGTCTACCAGTATCACTGAGCGGCATATACGCTACTCACAAAACGTTCAGGATATTTGGCTGTCGGGTGAAATTTATGGAAAATGTAAAAAGTTCATGTTACACTGATGTTATCGTGAAAGTAGGACATTTAAGTAGAAGCATGCACTGGTGATTTCCTCGTCTCAATTTATTGAAACAATAAATTGTCATGTGCCCTTGAGCATCAATTACAGTTTGACAACAACGCCTCATGCTGTTCACAAGTCGACTTATTGTCTGCTGAAGCATGGCACTCCACTCTTATTGAAGAGCGGCCCTCAGATCATTGAGGTTGTGGGGTGCAGGGTTACCAGCCTCTACACTGCGACTCAGCTGATCTCATAGGTTTTCTATGGAATACAGGTGTGGAGAAAGTGCAAGCCACTTCATTTGAGGTACCCCTGCCTTCAGCAGCCCTTCCCTAATGATGCAACCTCGATGAGCTGTAGCATTGTTATCCATGAAGATGAAATTTGGCCTGTGTTGTTCATGCAGGGGCACAATGACAGGATTAATGATGTTATTCAGGTAGTATCGGCTTGTCACTGTACCATTCACGAGGTGTAGGGCAGTTCTGTATTGACTAGACATACCTGCCCAGACTGTATCACCACCACCACCAAAGGCTCGTCTGGTGACAACAGTGGCTGATGCATAGTGCTTTCCTTGACATCTCCAACATCGTTGGCGGCCATCATTTCTGCTCAGTGTGACTTGACTTTAATCAGAGAACAGCACTGAGGCCCACTGGTCCCTTGTCCAGCGTTAATGCTCCGTTGCCCATGCAAGACGATGACGCCTGTGCCTGGTGGTGTGGTCAGGTACCCTTGCAGGTTGTCTAGCATGCAGACCACGCTGATATAAACGGTTTCAAATGGTCTGACATGACACTTGGGTGTCTCTCCACCTCCCTTAAATGTGCCTGGAGTTGAGTGGCATTCATCATCCGGTTCTGTAGGGCACTGTTCACAATGAAGCGGTCATCAGCGTGGGATGTGGTCAAAGGACATCTCCACTTCTATGCCTTCTGTGGCTCTTTCAGTCTTTCTGTATCTCTGTTGCAACCTGCTGATGACACTCTGTGACACTCTAAGTTCAGTGGCCACTTCCCTCTGAGAACATCCTGTGTGACGCCTTGCAATGGTGAGATACTGTTGATCAATTGTTTGGTGTCGTCTTGGTCTCATGATGTCAAAATGTGAACAGCATGATGAAGGGGACTGCTTAAATACTAACTCTAGTTGAACCAGAAAATTTATTGGTCGATTCATGGATGAAACACCTGTTGTGAATTTTGCCATTAAGCACCTTATTAGAGAAGAGCAAGTTATGCAAAAAGTAGTGAAACATTGAACAATTGGACATGTGCATTCAAAAGGTTAGAGAAGGTCAAATTAAGTTCACCTGTAAACGTTATAGTACATTTTAGGTGCATCCTGAAATTTCACCCGAAAGCCGAATATCCCTAATTTTTTTGTGACTAGTGCATTTATAAGTCTGATTGGTAGAACACACACTGAGGACTCTAGATATAGCCTCCTGAAACAATATGTGGGAATATATTGTAAATATGCCACATAAAATATTCACCATATAAGAAACTAGTGCATATACTGTATATTTAAATGTACAACAATGGTAAATGGCATTCACTTATATAGTGCTTTTTCTCATCTCTAGATGGCCAAAGCGCTTTACAGATCCTGCTATCCACTCATTCACACACTGATGGCAGCAGAGCTGCCATGCGCTGGCCTGACCCACCAGGAGCAACTGGCGGTTCATTGTCTTGCTCAAGGACACTTTGACATGCAAACTGTTGACAGAGCGGGAATCAAACCCCTGACCCTCCGATTAGTAGTCGGCCACACTACACCTGCACCACAGCCACCTTCACAGCCAACAATACATGCTTGAGAAATGTATATGGAAAGCACCAACTCCTTATGTATTATTCAATATATTGTAATATATGAACTCAAATGGTTTTTCAGTTCAGCTTTATTTATATTGTGCAATTTCACAACCGCGGTCGTCTCGTAGCACTTTAAGCTGTAAAGGAAATACCCCATAATCACAGAAGGAGACCCCGACAATTATGTCATCAATCATGTGAAACACTTGACTGGACTGGTGGCTGGAGAGGGAACAGCATCCTTTCAACTAAGTGCCATCAGAACCAGGCTTCAGGGAGGGGCAGTCATCTGTGTGACTGGTCTGAGGGGTGATGAAATAGGAGAAAAAGAACAGAACATACGTGTGGAGAACAAACAGAGGGGACTCACAATCTGAGCGAGAGCAAACGAATGTTAATGAACAGCAAAAACCTTACAAAATGTATTTAGTGTGGTGGGGGGGGAATGAAAGCCTAGTACATCATGGGAAGTCCCCTGGCTGTCTATAGCAGCATAACTAAGGGAAGGTTCAGGGTCAGCTGATCCAGACCTAACCTATCTCCAAACCTAACTCTAAGCTTTGTCAAAAAAAGAACGTTTTAATCCTATTCTTAAAAACAGAAATCGAGTCTGTCTTCCAAACATCAACTGGCTGTTGGCTCCATAAAAGAGGAGCCTGATAACTGAAAGCTCTTCCTGCTGTTGTGCTGCGATCCTAGATATTACAAGTAATCCTGCATTTTGGGAGTGTAATAGTCTGTTTATATGATGAGGTACGATGAGCTCTTTAAGAAAGCTGGGAGTCTGATCATTTAGGGCTTTGTCAGTAAAATTTTTGATTCCATATGACTGATTAAAAATTTTGTGTGTTCAGGTCCGTTGGATGAAGATGGTCAGCCACATGGTTTCTGTACAGTGACCTACTCATCAAGCGATCGCTTTGAAGGACACTTCACCCATGGAGAGAAAAACGGCAAGGGCAAGTTCTTCTTCTTTGACGGAAGGTACGTGAGCACATAAGCACATGAAAACAATATAGTATTACTGCTGTTCAAGCAGTCTTTTGTGGTATGCATATTGCATATGTTGAAATTGTAATCACAATAAAATTTTGATAGGCACCACGTTACAAATTATCATGCAAATGATATTTCTGATTTTTTCCTAAATAGTTGAGGCAAATGGCATGCAGTATAATTTTCAAGTCATCAGTATACACTGATGATGTCAGTGTGACTAAGTAGTAAGGACACCAAAGTAGGGCTGGACTATTAACCAAAAAAAAAAAAACAGAACAGACATTCGGGGTGTAGAACCAACACAATCTTGCTCGTTTATTTCCCTTCTCCCTGTTGAGAGAGACAGAGAGAACTTTTCATGTACTCCCCCTTTAAGACATGCCCGCAGAGTTACAGGGCACGTAACTCCGGACGTGCATAGTCAGCGCTGTTCAGATGCAGCAGAACAATTAAGACAGCTTGTAATGAAAACAAATGCCGTCTCCTTGTACATAGTATCTGATGATTGACTCTTTATTTGAACTGAAGATGCCAAGAAAAGCGAGCAAATTGTGCTGATACTAACACTAAAAGAAGCAGAAGTCGCTGTTGGCCTCTGACGACTATCCACATCATCTCAACTGTTTTAGAGGTAATGGACAAGCTAAGGCTGTACTTAAGAACCCAATAAGAGACTCATCACTGTCTGGTGGTAACACAGTCATGGGTGCATAAGAACTCCCCCAACACAGCTAACAAGCTAATTAGCTGCTGCACATGCAACGTGATCCACAAACCCTCAAGAGGTATGAGTTATAAACACTGGACAATGTTTTTGTGTGTCAAATGAAAATAGGCCTGTCTTTATTATATTATGCTCATGTACTACCGCACTGCAGTGATATGATACCACACTCTTTTCTAATATTGCGTAATTGCAAGCCTTGTCAGTAAGAAAAAGGGAGGGGAAAAATAACAAAAAAACAAAACGGATATGAAATTAACAGTGATGCTGATTTAAGATCAAATTGCCCAGCCCTACAGCAAAGTTTAATTACTGGGTCACCCCTTAGCTTGGCTACAGAACCACAAATACACTTAACATTTATGGCAGTAAAGTGTCAGGATGCAAAAAAACCCCCAGATTCCACCATGCCCATTAACTGCTGCTACCACCCTTGTTGTCCCCACAGCACCTTAGAGGGCTTCTATGTAGATGACGCTCTTCAGGGTCAGGGGGTGTACACGTATGAAGACGGAGCCATCCTCAACGGGACTTATGTGGACGGCGAGCTCAATGGTCCCGCTCAGGAGCTGGATGGGGAGGGCCGCCTGGTGTTCAAGGGCCAGTACAAAGACAACATTCGCTGTGGGGAGTGCTGGGTCTACTACCCTGTGAGTCACTGCTGAAATTCAACACGCAAACACACACGACAGTAGCAGCGTTTCTTAACCGTGTACATTGTGTGTGTTGGTGTGTACTGTGCTGCGTCTAGGATGGGGGCTGCGTGTTCGGGGAGGTCAATGATGATGGGGAGATGACGGGCGACTCTATAGCCTACATCTACCCAGACAGTCGCACGGCTCTCCATGGGAGCTTTGTGGATGGTGAGCTCATCAAGGCGCGACTCGCCACTGTGACCTCAAACCAGGCTGGAAGGCCACGCTTCGAAATCGCACCAAACAGTGAGTTCTGATGTGGGGAAAGGTTAAGACTGACCTCAAAGTCAACGTCACCTTTAACTTCATTTACTTCCGTTTATTTCTTTATTTATTTGGGGGTATACACGTATATATTTATTTATACAGTAAATAACTTCATTTATCAATACATTATTGAAATTATAAATTATTTCTGAATAATGTTGCTGCAGAGAAAAGATTCAGATTTATTAAATTAAAAATATTTTAAGGCTCAGCTCTTATTTTGAAAGCTTCTCCATCTTCTCTTCAATTTTACTACTTTATTCTCCTAAATTAAATGACAAAACTGTAATTTCCCTCTAATTTTCAGGTCCTCTGTACTCGTACGACAAGTCCACGTCCACCTGCATCGCCACCCACGCTCTTCTGCCCGACCCCTATGAGAACCAAAGGTGAGAGTCTCACACAGCAGGTTACATTAACAGTTACATTGCCTTGTCATTCAAGTATGTGTAAACAAAGTAACCGAAGAATTACTTGACTAAAGGTGCCTTCAGACCAAACGCAAACTGGTGGCACGAATATATACAAAGCCAGTAAAGAGAGGCAAGCACATGCAAATCTGTAGCGCTAGCTTTGAGATTCTGCAGCGCTAGCTTTGAGATTCTGCTGTCACCGGAGTAAAAATATCAACATTGGAGAGTAAACTAGTTTGAAAATGAGATCGACACTCACCTGGAGACAGATGGACTGGGAGCTCTGCATCAGAATCGGACTGTCAACAAGAGTTTTTCACCCACGGACTCCTGCCACGGACGTGCTAACAAGGCTAGCAGGCTAGCAGTGTAAACAACCCATCATCCAGGGGAAATTTTGGAAGCAGGGACAATTTTTTTTCAGGCGAGACCCCATCCGATAATGTAAACCTAAGCAAGACTGTGTTTTGGGAATTTCCACAGCAGGTTGAACACAGCAGCAGAAGTTATAAAGGCAACTTCGCCTGTCTGCAACTCATTCAGACTGAATTCATGTTTATTGGTGTCTTTACATTGAGTTAAAATATAATCACGCTGCACAAAAAATTTGCCTGTTGGCGTTTGGTCTGAATGCATCATAAAGTGTCTGTGCAGTAACTTTGATCAAGTTTATTTTTTTTGCCTGATAAACACAACGATGGTGTTTATCTGTAGAAAATAAAATCTATACTATCCATATGTAACCTCTGATATAGTCCAAATTGTAATATAAAGAAACCGTAGACGGTAATGAATTAAATATTTGCTGCTGACCAAGGATAGAAGAACAAAAATTTAAAGTAAGGATGCTACTTTTGGACTGGTACGATGCTCAAAATAATAATTTGGCTGATAGTTTCTTTTGCTTTTATTGTCATCTATTCCTGCTTTAATGCACTGCAAAAATATGGACTATAAAAAAATAACAGCCAGATGTTTTCTGAATTTGCAGCTGTAGTCTACCGTTTTCTATTTGAAACACAACTGGGGGGGCACACTAGATGAATGGCAACGTCTGATACCCGGGAATATTATCTTATGTGTGGCCAAGAGGTAGAGCATCCATCCCACAACCGGGAGGTCGGGGTTCAAGTCCTGGCCGGGCCATGCCAAAGACCATATAAAAATGGAACTTCCTGCCGTCCAGCTTGGTGGTCAGCAAAAATGGAACAGAGGGGGGAAATGTGGGCGACAGTGGCTCAGGAGGTAGCGCGGGTTGTCTAATTACCGGAGGGTTGGCGGTTCGAATCCCACTCTCCCCAGACATCCTGCCATTGTGTCCCTTGGCAAGACACTTTACCCACCTTGCCTCCAGTGTCCATGACACTGGGCATGAATGTGTATAAATGTTTGGTAGTGATCGGAGAGGCTGTTGGTGCCGATTGGCAGCCACATTTCTTTCAGTCTGCCTCAGGGCAGCTGTGGCTACGGTAGTAGCTTACCACTACCATTGTCTGTGGAGTGAATGAATAATGTATCCATTGTAAAGCATTTTTCAGCATCTATGAAAAGCACTATATAAATCTGATGCATATGCCAATCAGCCGATATCAGTCAGGAAGGGCATGCGTCATTTAAAGACTATTGAATAACTGCAGTATAGAGACGCTTCTTTTATGTTGAATTATTGAAGCTTTTATTTTTGCCTTGCCAGCAATGCATTAAATAAGGGTTTTAGTGTTATCAGGAGTTTGTGACGTTGAAATTTTCCAATATAGATTTCACCATGCCTTTCCTAATCGAGGTGTAACCATGGAAACGGAGCAGGATGGAGGTGTAGCAGACAATGGCAATGAGGAAAAAAAACTGGGAACACTAAATTCAAATGTGCTTTAATACAATAGGTTTTTTTTTTCTTTAAAAACATATCTAAGGTAAAATGTATCCTAATAAAACTATTGTGTAATATATAGCTTTGTAAGCGACTTGAGTACAAGTACTCGAGTAAATATAACCAGTTACTTCCTCCCTCTGGCTTCCTGAATTCACTCTCTCTCCTTTCAGGGTGTTTGTAATGGACTCTACGATCAAAGGAGCAGGACAGGGTCTGTTCGCCAAGATGGACACCGAGGCTGACACTGTGATGGCGTTTTATAACGGAGTACGCATCACACACACTGAGGTAGGACAGATCAGAACTGAAGCACCATGTAAAAGGGATCAAATCTTCTAGTGTGTGGCCAGCCTTGGAGGTTAGAGAGAAGAGAAATGTTTGGTGAGACTGAACTGCAGAAACTTGGAAGCAGAGTAGAACCATAGCCATTTCTGGCTATAAAGCAGAGTATGCAAATGTTGAGGGCACCCAAGCTACAAGTTCACTTTCAACATTTTTTTTTTTTTTTAAGTTATTGTAAAGGGTATACAGGTTGTTACAGCAATGCATTGTTTACATTTTCATCACATGTTCCCTTATTTTCTGATATCTGACAACATTGGAAGAATAATTCTTACAACACCCCCCTTTTTTTTTTAAAGTGAAAGAAAAAGTGAAATTAAAGAGAAAAAAATTTAAAAAAAAAAAACAAAAACAAACAAACCAGCAAAAAACAAACAAAAAGAAAATAAGTAAATACAGGTAAAAGAGCATCCGAGTAGCGATGGAACAAAGAGCGGAACCATTATTGAAATGGTATTTGTCAAAGATTAGATCTAATGGAAGACACATATGCGATCCAGGGTTGCCAAAAGTTCATGAACCCATCCATGTCCTGTCTGAGTGCGAATGTCAACTTTTCCATCGAGTAAATGTCTTGGATCACGTTAATCCAATCTTCAGGTGTAGGACAGTCCTTCAACATCCATTTTCTAGTTAGAGCTTTTTTGCTTGCCAATATTAAAACATTGAATAAGTATTTTTCTCCTCGTCTTTCCAGTGAGTCCGGTAGTAAACCCAAATACAAAGTTACAAAAGAAAAGGGAACTGTTATTTTAAATATTTTCCCCAATATCGTCTGTACATTGGTCCAATATTGGTGGATAACTGGGCATGACCAAAACACATGAAAATGATTTGCAGTCTTTTCACCACACAAGCGCCAACAGTTCAATCCCTTATGGGTAAATTTGTTTTGTGCAGGTGTTCTGAAAAATCTTGCCAAGTTTTTCCATCCAAATTCTCTCCACTGCAGGGATGAGGTACTTTTCCATTGCTGTTTATTTAGCTTTTCCCATATTTCCAGTTGTAAAGTGAAATTCCCCTCTTTGTCCCATCTCTCTTTTATATATGATGTGTTGTCTCCTTTTAAGTCTTGAAGACCTTGGTATATTTTAGAAATGTATCTGATCCCTGGGATCCCTTTATATGCCATTAAGAAGACCTTCAGAACACCTGACTGGGCCCTTTCCAAATCCTCCTTTTTAAGTATATTGTTTATGTGATGTCTAAGCTGGAAGAACCTGTAAAGGTCTTGATTTATTAGACCTTGTTTTTTCAAATCTTCAAAACTTCTTAAAATTTGCCCTTTAAAAAAATCGTAATATTTTATCAGCCCTTTTTCCTTCCACTTTTTAAATCTGGTGTCTGTTTTATTAGGAGTAAAGTCTTGATCATAGGCAATCCATTGCAGAAGTCGATAGGGCTCTTTAGTTTGATTCTCTCTGACTATCTTAAACCAAATTTTTAGCGGGGTCTCTATCCACGGGTTAGTGTTATTCAAAAGCTTAGGTAAGGCATTGTTCCCTATTATCGCCTGTAGGGGGATGTCACTTGTTATTTGGCATTCGATCTCCTTCCATTGTGCAGTGTAGACTGGGTTACATATCTCTACTAAAGTTTTAATTTGTGCGGCTTTAAAGTAGTCCCTGATATTTGGCAGCGCGAGCCCACCTTTGTCTTTGTTTAGCTGTAGGGTTCTATATCTGATTCTAGGTCTCTTGCCCTGCCATATGAATCTTGAGATCCTTCTGTCCAGCTCCTGCCATGTTTTTTTGGGAGGTTCTACCGGTATTGTTTGGAAAAGGTATAGAAGACGTGGAAGTATATTCATTTTGACTGCTTCAGTTCTTTGTGCAGTACCCAAGAATGGTATCATATTCCATCTTGCTAGGTCAGATTTTATTTTTGTCACCAGTGGATCATAGTTTAGTGTTATAATTTTGTTGAGTTGTTTCGGGATATTGACCCCCAGATATTTCATAGATTCCGACTCCCAGTTAGTTTTGAGTTTGCTTAGTGAATAATGATTTGGGTCATAGTTGAATGTTAAAATTTGGGTTTTATGCATGTTTAATTTATACCCCGATAAATCTCCATACTCTGAAAAAACTGAGGTTAGTTCTGGTAAAGAAGTGTTCGGCTGCCCTAGGTATATTAAAATGTCATCAGCAAAGAGTGCTATTTTATGTTCCTTCTGACCAAGTGTAATACCTTGAATTTCTTGATTTTGTCTTATCCATTGGCTCAGAGGTTCTATGAAGATTGCAAAGAGCAGTGGAGACAGGGGGCAGCCCTGACGACATCCTCTTTCCAGTTCAAAAGATGATGATAAATTACCGTTAATCCTTATTTTAGCTGTTGGTTTTTTATATAATGCCTGTATAGTTATAGTTAATGAAGTTATGAAAATTGAAACTGGATAAGATTCTATATAGAAAAGACCAGTCAACCGAATCGAATGCTTTTTCAGCATCTAATCCCAATATGACTGCATTTAAGTTATATTTTTTTATATGATGAATTATGTGTAAAGTGCGTCGAATGTTGTCTTGTGTCTGTCTTTGTCTTATAAAACCTGTTTGGTCTAAATGAATTAGGTCTGTCAGTATATTTTCTAACCTTTTGGCAAGGATAATGGTAAAAAGCTTATAGTCCTGATTTAATACACTGATTGGTCTGTAGTTGGAGCACTCTAGTTTATCCTTTTCAGGTTTAGGTATAACTGCAATGACCCCTTCTCTCCAGGAGGGGGGGATTTCCCCTGTGTGGAGGACATAATTAAATGTTTTCAGGAGGAGAGGAGATAGTTGCTGTTTAAAGGTTTTGTACCACTCTGCTGTATAGCCATCTGCTTCTGGGGATTTGTTAGCTTTAAGCTTCATAATTGCTTTTTCCAATTCTTTAGGTTGTATTTCTGACAGTAGTGTTTTATTTTGTGACTCCGTAAGTTGGGGAAGGTTTAATGTGTTTAGGAATGCCTCGGATGCGTTTTTATGTTTTTTGTGGGAGTATAAGTTCTTATAGTAATTCTCGAAGCTTTTAAGAATATCCTGAATTCTGAATTTTATTTCCTTTGATACTGGGTCTCTGATTTTGTAGATTGCTCTTTCTGTTTGATGTTTCCTCAATTTATAGGCTAGCAATTTTGCCGATTTACTGCCTGCTTCATAGTATTTTTGTTTCAAAAATGTAAGTTTCTTCTGGATTTCTATTGTGTAGATCTCATTTATTTGGTTTTTAATTTCCTTGATCTTGAGCGAGTCAGTAGAATGAGTGTTGCCTTTGTGTTCTTTTTCTAGGTTCTTAAGTTCTGATTCTAATGTGGATAGTTTTTCTTGTCTTAGTTTCTTTTGGGTTGCCAGTTTTGCAATAATCTTTCCTCTTATTACAGCTTTGCATGCATCCCACAGTATTAAAGGGGATACTTCTCCATTATCGTTTTCTTCCAAATATCTGAGAATATCTGATTCCATTTCATCTTTCAATGGTCCTTTCAGGACATTTGAATTTAACCTCCAAGAAAATGTATTATTTGTGTATTTTTGGATATTTAAGTCCATGTAGATCGGACTGTGGGCGGAGAGATCCATCAGCCCTATTTTACATGTTTCTACTCTTCCAATGTCTCTATTAAACATAAAAAAATAGTCAATCCTTGAGTAAGATGAATGTGGAGTTGAGTAAAATGTATAGTCTTTTACACTGGGGTTGAGTTCCCTCCACACATCGCAGATTCCCATTTCTTTTAGTAGCATCAGAGTCTTCCTGCTTTGGGTGTTATTTTGATGTGGAGAATTACCAGAAGCATCCCAGTATGGATTCAGTCTAAGATTGAAGTCCCCACCACATATCACTAAACCTTGAGCTTTAGTTATCATTAGGTCAAATACATTTTTATAAAATTTCCAGTTAGCCCCTGGGGGAGCATACACATTCAGCAGGGTGATATCTTCTCCCTCTAGCCGCCCAGTTACCAAACTGTATCTCCCTTCTTTATCTTTGTGTTCTGATTTTTTTTTCAAATGTAATTTTGGTTGATATCAATGTCGCTACTCCCCTCCTCCTCCCTGACTTATATGAAGATGAAGAGATCATTTTAAACCCTTGTCTACTGAGTTTAGTGTGCTCCACGTCTGTTAGGTGGGTTTCTTGTAAAAATATTATTCCTGCTTTGTCTTTTTTCATTTTGCCTAGAATCTTGGATCTTTTAACTGGATTCAGGATTCCTTTTACATTATATGAAATTATTTTGGTTACACCCTGTTTCTCCATTGTGTTTTGTTTAGTATAACTGTGTGGTGGCCCTCTTTTGTGCTACTCAGAAACTGAAAGAACATTAAGAACAAGAAAAACATTAAGAACATAGTGTATAAAACTTTAAAACAAAAAACTGTCAAAAGAACTTCCTGAGCTGAGGTCTTTTTAAAGACCCTGGAAGAGCCTTGATGGAGTGTAGGCTCTGAGGGAAATTCCTCAAACTCTGTTACGTGTTGAGGGCCCTCTCTTACCCCTGTAAGTTGTCCCATGCTTTTAACGTGAGTTTCAGAACCCAATCCGAACTTGTAATGATTTTTTTTTTCCCTTTATGCCTATACCCTGTGAAATTGTGTGCACCCTCCCACCCCCATCACAGCAAACATTCACGCAAAAACAGTATTTGTTAGTGTGAGGAGAACATGTGGATTATTGTCACATTTCTATTTTAACAAGTTTTTTTTTGTTTTTTTTTTTATTAAAAAGACTTATTTGTTTCAAATATTATGACTGTTCCGTGAAATGTTTTACCACATGCTGAATACGCATCTCCTTTAATGTTTGTTACCTTGTATGAGGGGGGTTGGATGTGCAGATTGACTCAAAAAAAAAAAAAAAAAAAAAATGGTCGCTATTCCAACCTGAAAACGGACAGTTTATCCGCGACGCTCTGGCGCTGGGTTTCTCGCTGCTGGCCCGTGGATTTTGAAGGTCTCTGTGTTGTCCATGTTTGCGTTTTGATCTTCTCACTCGGGTCTGCTGCGGGTTTAAATACCGTTACCGGGAGCCCTCTTCTCGCCATGTCAGCTGTTGCTTCTTCCGCCGAATTATAGAGACATGTTTCTTCACCGTAGAAGACCCTTAACTTCGCAGGAAATGGCGTCTGAAAGCACAGTTTCTTCTCACGTTGTACCTTTTTGGCGTCATTGTATTCCCTGCGCTTTTTAAGGACCTCCGGGGCGTAATCGTGTTCCACGAAGACTTTTCTCTCCTGGTGCATAAATCCTTTTTTCTGCCAAGCCAGTCTTACAACCTCTTGTTTTATTTTGAAATTGGAAAATCTTACCAACACCGAACGTGGGGGCGCTTCCACCGCTGGCCTAGCGGCTAATGAACGATGTGCCTTTTCTATGTTCAAGTCGGTGGTTTGTGGAATATCCAATTTCTCTCTTAGTAAAGATTCCACGCATTCTGCCATTGAGTTAAAACAGTTTTCGGCTCCTTCTATCAGACCATGAATTCTTATATTGTCTCTTCTCTGTCTTCCTTCTTGGTCGGCTAGCTTAGCCTCTATAGATGCTTGTCTTTTGCGTAGGTCCAGCACAGAATCTTCGAGCACTTTTATTCGTTCCTCTGCTTCCAAGATTCGGTTCTCGGCCTGGTCCACTCTGCTGTTTGTCCTTTTCAATTCGTCTCTGAATTCCCGAAATTCGGCCGTAACCTCTCGGCAAAATCGTCGTAGCTCTTCAAATAGCGATTTCAGGCTAACCTTTTTGTTAGCTACCACCAGTTCCTCGTCTTCTGAATGGAGATCTTCCAGTTCAGATTCTCCGGCCGATACGTGTCCTGGCCTGGAAAATTTCAGTTTCTTCTGTTTTCCTTTAGACATGATGATTTTGTCTTTTGATTTTCACTCCTCCAAAAATCCGTTAAGTTTGATTTTCAAGGTGTTATCTTGGATTGGGTCTGAGAGCTTCAGTGTTAAGCTGCAGTCGCCATGGCGTCCAGACCGGAAGTCCCACTTTCAACATTTTTAAGGGAGTAGAATTAAAATTACCTCAAACATCTTTTTTTTTTTCCCCCTTATAAATTTGCAACGGTTTTTGTTGTAAATTCACAACAACAAAAAAAAAGCGTAAATTTGAAGGGAAAAAAATTGCGTAAATTTGACAAATTTGCAAAAAAAAATCCATAAATTTGCAAAATAAATTCTGAAAATTGGCTAAAAAAACATCTGTAAATTTGCAACTTCTCATAAATTATTTTTTTATTATAAATTTGCAATTTTTTGTAAATATTCCAACATTTTCTTATAAATGTTCAGCTTTTTTCTTATAAATTGGGATTTTCTTTCTTAAATTTGCAATGTTTTTTAATGTAAATTTGCATTGTTCATTTTTTTGGACTGCACGGTGGCGCAGTGGTTAGCACTGTGGCAGCACAGTTTTACCCTCGGCCGGGGGATCGCGGGGACCGTGAGATTGTGGGTTCGATCCCTGCCCCCGGCCAACAGTGATCTGTGTGGAGTTTGCATGTTCTCCCCGTGTTTGCGTGGGTTTACTCCGGGATTTCTCCGGTTTCCTCCCACATGCCAAAAACATGCAGGTTAGGGAGTTAAGGGGCACTTGCGCACGCAGTGACCGGCAGCTGGTGGTTTGTCACCAGACTGCAAAACAAATCTACCTACGGGTACAAATAAGTTTAAAAAAAAAAAAAAAAAAAAAAAAAAAACCTTCTTCTGTTCACCTAGACTACGGTCACACTGCAGGTCTTAATGCTCAAGTCTGATATTTTTTGCCGAGATCAGTTTTTTGTGTGTGGGCGTTCACATTATAATTTAAATGCAACCCTCATCAGATTCGAGTGTGAACGGTCTACAGCTCTGAAGTGACCCGCATGTACAGAAGAAAATGTAACGTCAGACACAGCGTTGTGTTTACGGAAGTAAATGAGAGCCCTGAACGACTGAGGGGGACAGAACTTCTTCACTTTGATGCAGTGCAGCAAAATAAAATGTTAAAATCATTCAGAAATGATTATGCACAAAATAAATGAGATCAGCTTCATTCCTCTACACACCAGATGACCACTGTGATCAGCTCTGCTTGAGCAGAACTTATTGATTAAACGGCTCTCTTAAAGATGAGACCCCGTGTTTCAATGGGATTACCTGTAGAAATAAGATTAATAATAAACAGCACGGCTAGTACCAGCGGTGTAACACTGGTCCCACATAGGAAGGAGAAGCCGCCAGAGACTCCCCTCTCCTGTACGGTGTGTCCTCTTATCCCTGTATCTGGCCATTCCGCTCCACAGTCATGTTGGTATTAACTTTACATTTTAGATATTACAGCGGCCAGGACTGAGTGTGCTGTTTACAGGGGGGAATAAGGAATTTACAGCATCCAGTAAATGTGCCGTTACTGTCAGCCTGTAATGCTGGTGTGATGATTTCAGCCCCAACCACCCCCCAGCCCCACCACATGAAATTTTGAAGTTGTTGTGCAGTCGGAGCCAACAAAATTTCAATCTGGTGATAAAGGGAAGAAGATTGATTAAAACAAGAGCACAAATCAGCTGTGTCTGCCATGCTTACTGCATCCTCCACTGCAGAATCGTCACGTCTGTCTCACTTCAATGAGGAAAAAGTCAGATAAAATGCGACATGACCGTTCAGACTGAGGTCGCTTTGGAAAATATCAGATACATATCTGCATTAGGACCACATATGAAAGTGGCCTGGGTCTGGTGTGGGGGGAAAAAATGGGATATGGGTCACATTTGTGCAAAAAAATCAGAATTGAGTATTAAAACCTGCAGTGTGAATGTAGCCCTAGACAATGACCCAGCTTTATTTTTTCCACATTTTTTTTATTGGAAGGGAAGAGATCCCCCCCCCCCCCGCCCATTTTAAAGGATTTGAACTCTCCCCTATTATAAAAATAAGAGCCCCTAAACACAATCTTGCATAGGGCCCCAAAAAATCTAGAACACTCCCTGTGTGGAACTGTATTAGTATTACTGTATTTTTCCTACTTTAGTTTTTTTTTCTGCTTAATTAAATAAATGGTCTCCTATTTTGGCCAACACAAAGAATTATTTGGTTCTCTTCACTCTGCACCCACAGTGCACTAGTGGTTGCTCTGCGGCATGCGCATATACAGTATATGTGCCCGTGTGTCACACGCATATGCCCCGCCTCTTGTTCGTCACTGTTGTTTGTTGTTGCTGTGAGGTGCTTGGGTGCATGTGTGTGTATGCATACACAGCACTTCACTTGTGACATTTGAATGTTTTGTAGCACCTTGAAGCCCAATTCATAGTGGTAAAAATGCGCTGGTATGAAAGCGGCTGCAGTGGATACATTCTTGCACAAACCCTACGCAGAGGGTGAGCGCTGACCAAGCTCATGCAGGCCCCAAAAAGTGACCGCATGTACAAGAATGCAGTGGCAGCAGTGAGCTGCACATGCACCAGGAAACTCCTGCAATCCCGGACAGGGATGGCAGGACTTCAAAACCTCAAAATAAACGTTGTGCATTCTTCTACTGTGAAGTAGATTGTCTTTCAATTTTTCACCCAGAACACCACAACAGTAAACTAGAAAAGTACTCAGACAGCGCAGACCTCTGCCAAGCGCTGCAGTTCCCCCCATACAGTCTTCAGATTCCTTGATCATGAAAACATATGCCAAGCAGTGGTTCAGTAGTTATTCACGAAAATGGCATTTTCCGTAATGGCGGCCACAGTTCCTCCCATACAGTGTTTGTGTGTACGTTTTCAGATTCCTTGACCATGAAAAGATATGACTAGCAATTGGATTGACAATGATAGGATTAGTGGTTCAGTAGTTATTCACGAAAATGGCATTTTCCGTAATGGCGGCCACAGTTCCTCCCATACAGTGTTGGTGTGTATGTTTTCAGATTCCTTGACCATGAAAACATATGACAAGCAATTGGATTGACAATGATAGGAGTAGTGGTTCAGTAGTTCTTCAAAAAATGGCATTTTCCGTAATGGCGGTTTAGCGCCACAGTTCCCCCCATACAGTGTTTGTGTGTACGTTTTCAGATTCCTTGACCATGAAAACATATGACAAGCAATTGGATTCACAATGATAGGATGAGTGGTTCAGTAGTTATTCTTGAAAATGGCCTTTTCCGTAATGGCGGCCACAGTTCCCCCCCATACAGTGTTTGTGTGTACGTTTTCAGATTCCTTGACCATGAAAATATATGACTAGCAATTGGATTGACATTGATAGGATTAGTGGTTCAGTAGTTATTGAGGAAAATGGCATTTTCCGTAATGGCGGTTTAGCGCCACAGTTCGCCCCATACAGTGTTTGTGTGTACGCTTTCAGATTCCTTGACCATGAAAACGTATGACTAGCAATTGGATTCCCAACAATTGGATTGACAATGATAGGATTAGTGGTTTAGTAGTTATTCACGAAAATGGCATTTTGCGTAATGGCGGTTTTCTTGTGGACGGTGATCCGGATCACCACCAAAATGTAATCATCTGTAGGATACCCCATTTCTGACAATCTGTGAAAATTTCACGAAAATCCGTCCATAACTTTTTGAGTTATCTTGCTAAAAGACAAACGGACAGACAAACAAACAGACAAACCAACAAACAAACCAACGCCGATGATCACATAACCTCCCCCTTTGGCGGATATTCCTACGTGTTTTGTTGCTGTGTGTTTGTCTGTAGCTTGTGACAGCAGCTGCTACAGGTGTGGTTTAGCGCTGGGGAAAATTGTTTGTCACTTTATGGTAAATGTATATCTAAGACATTTAATCCACAGGTTACTAAAAGTTTACAAAAAAATTCTTTTGTGTTTCGATTGCAGCTGTTAAGACATGTAAATTTATTGTCACTGCACATGCATGAAACGTGGCTGCTGAATGGTAGCTACAGTGGCTCAAAAACAGAGTATTACCGTGTACACAAATGCAGTCTACAGAACGCAAACGTTATCCCCTCGGAGGGACTCTGAACAGCCCTTTACTCGTGCACTTTTGCATATCCACTTTGTACAGTTTATTGCAGATGTTCTTCTCGTGTATGACCATTTGTTTTTGTGACCCGCTGGGGGACTACAGATGCAAATTGGCAGTATTGCTAAATCTGGCCCGGTAATGTCCCTTTCAAATGAACATTAAACTTAAACAGTGGTCAGTGTAGCATATACTTTGCTGTGTAACTCGTATTTATACCTTGTGGCACATCAAAGGGAATGAGTGATTGATCAGCACAAGTAACTCAATTGGACCAGTAGGTTTGGCTGCTGGAGCACAGTGGAGCATTTAAATGAGACTCAGAAGCAGGATTTAAAGTTGAATATTTGCCGGCTTTCGTTAGCAAAATAAAAAATGACATCCACATAACATTCACCAAATGAATATTTACCACCAAATCAAAAAATTGGTACCTTTAGCTCAGTTTCAAATTTAACTTAGGTTTCAATTTTAATCTTAGGTGCACCCTCCTTACCTGAATTTGCAATGTAACGTTATTAAATTCAAGGTGTATACTTCACTTGTAGACTGACAATTCACAAGTAAAAATCAATATCAATTCCAGTACAAGCACCATTCATTGAGGGGAAAGTTCCCTGTACTTCAGCACCAAAATGCAATTTTTGGAATAAAAAATGTAATGGGTTGAATCAAGTCCAAAATATTAGAAAAGTCAAAACAATAAGAATAAGTCCACAGTTCCTGGGATGTTAAAGCAAAATAAAATGTCTTGGTGTCCAGAGTCCAAAGAGAAAAAGGGGTAATGTGAGTGTGATGGTTTATTTTCCAAGCAAATTGCTAGCTTAAAGTCAGATATCCCACACAAAGTCTGGTAAAATGGAAATAGTGGTGCACAAATCCATTAAGGTTCCTTGCTCTGTAGTAATCAGTGGGTTAAGAGATTGAAAGTGATGAAGAAGCTTTTTACCTGCAGAAGTACGGCTCTATCAATCACGGTTTACACATAGATGACCCCAAATCAGATTTTCACAAGCACATGATAGTTGAGTTCACCCATGACACTAGAGCCTTTGTTGTCCCTTTAACTTCAGAGCTCCACCCAAACTGGTGTCGCTTAGGAAGTGAAGAAAGTGGCTAGTGTTTACACACTGGATGCTTATAGCAAAGCTACAAAAATCTACATGGAATGGCTAGGTGAAATTGCCAGACTAAGTGGAAATCCTTTGGAGCAGATGTTGAAGGACGAGCTGGCGAATCTTGCTTTGACCACACCCCATGCCCCTTGTCTTGAAGTTTTTCAAGAATCCCCCACTGAACAGAACCTCTGTACCCAAATGAAACCACTTGAACAGGGAGATTCTTCACTTTCTCTAGACCCTCACTCAGGTGACTTGCCTAATCGCACATCGTTGAAATCTCCTCGTGAAACAGTTCATCTTTAAGCCTCTGAAAACTTAAATAAAAATCTGACCAATTTCACTTCATCACCAGCTCCACCAGCCATGCCTAGCTGCGTCACCCAGTCCTTGATCAACATTAATCCCCACCCTCTGTTCAAAGAGTGGTGGTTGAGCATGTTGGGTGCCATAGAGAAAGCCCCCCTGCACATAGCACATAGCTTGCTATCCCTGTGCTGTTTCAATCCTGGAATTTCCCCATTGTGGGACTAATAAAGGCTTATCTTATCTCTTACTTGTAGTGCCATCAAGCAGCGTGCCACATCACAACTACATGCTGCACTAAGGCTGTGCAATATGACCAGAATTTCATATCATGATATAAGTAATCTTACGTCACAATAACAATTATTTTTGTTATAATACACAACTAAACCACGACACAGGTCTCTAAACATACAGTACAATAGTGCAACTTTCACTTTACAAATTAGCTTACACTGACAACTAAATCACACTAATAAACTGAATGACTTGAGTATCACATATGTTACCTTCTTTCCTGAGGCAGTAACTTGTATAGAAAACCGTCCGACAGCTCCACGCTATCAACAGCACGCAGACAGATGTGCTTTAGTTTAGCACATCAAGCTAGTTGGCATTTACTGAGCTGAATTGACTCACTTATGGTTACTTTTTACAAGCTACCTTCTGAGCAAAAGTCCATTTACCTTCAGTAGACCATCTTATTTTATCTCAGTTACTCCTGTTTGGTTTTCTCACTCAAGCTCTTGTTTGTACAACACCATAGTTACAAATGAGCTCCTGCTCGCACAACGCTGTGGCAATCACTCTGCTGCTGCAATCATTAGGGGTGGGGAAAAAAGATCGATTCAGTGATGGATTGTGATACTTGGCACTGGCGACAATTCATCGATCCATAAAAGCACTGCTCAATCTCTTATTTAAAAAAAAAACAAAAAAAACCCCACACATATACTTTTGGGTTATCAGTTAATCAGTGGTGTTTTCTGTCCACTTGATGGCACAAAGCAAACACCCAGTCAAATGAAGTCATGGCTTGTCATGGAGGTTTGCAGCCAGCTTTGAAAGTTAGAAAGCTTTTAGCTCAAAGCTAGCTCAAATGTCGGGCCTTTTTTGGATATTGTAACAAAGATGGAAGGAAAGACCTTGACATGACACACAACCCACAAGAAGCGCTGCACAAAAAAAAAAGAAAAAACACTCCGAATACGGTGGGCCACACATGTCTTGGAGCAGCATTAGCAACAGCTAAGCTAAAGAGGCACTGACATGGAGCATTTTCTCCCAGCGTCAAGTTAAGTAAAGTTTATTTATGAAGCGCTTTTCAGAGACATACAGTGGTGTGAAAGTGTTTGCCCCCTTCCTGATTTCTCATTTTTTTGTAATTTGGTCACACTTTAAATTTGTTTGATCTGAAACATTTAATATTAGACAAAGATAGAACAAGTAAACACAAAATGCAGTTTTTAAATGAAGGTGTTTATTATTAAGGGAAAAAATTCCAAACCTACATGGCCCAGTGTGAAAGTGATTTTCCCCCGAAACCTAATAACTGGTTGGGCCACCCTTAGCAGCAGCAACTGCAATCAAGCATTTGCGATAACTGGCAATGAGTCTTTTATAGCGCTGTGGAGGAATTTTGGCCCACTCATCTTTGCAGAATTGTTGTAATTCAGCCACAATGGAGGGTTTTCAAGCATGAACCGCCTTTTTAAGGTCATGCTACAGCATCTCAAACAGATTCAGGTCAAGACTTTGACTAGGCCACTCCAAAGTCTTCATTTAGTTTTTCTTAAGGCATTCAGAGGTGGACTTGCTGGTGTGTTTTGGATCATTGTCCTGCTGCAGAACCCAAGTGCGCTTCAGCTTGAGGTCACGAACAGATGGTCGGATATTCTCCTTCAGGTGTTTTTGGTAGACAGCAGAATTCATTGTTCAATTTACCACAGCAAGTCTTCCAGCTTCTGAAGCAGCAAAACAGCCCCAGACCATCACACTACCACCACCATATTTTACTGTTGGTATGAGATTCCTTTTCTGAAATGCTGTTACTTTTACGCCAGATGTAATGGGACACGCACCTTCCAGAAAGTTAAACTTTTGTCTCGTCAGTTCACAAAGTATTTCCCCAAAAGTCTGGATCATCAAGATGTTTCCTGGCAAAATTGAAGATGAGCCTTTATGTTCTTTTTGCTCAGCAGTGGTTTTTGTCTTGGAAGGCTTCCATGCAGGCCATTTTTGCTCAGTCCCTTTCTTATGGTGGAGTCATGAACACTGACCTTAACTGAGGCAAGTGAGGCCTGCAGTTCTTTGGATGTTGTTATGGGGTCTTTTGTTACCTCTTGGATGAGTCGTCGCTGTGCATTTGGGGTAATTTTGGTCGGCCGGCCACTCCCGGGAAGGTTCACCACTGTTCCATGTTTTCACCACTTGTTGATAATGGCTCTCACAGTGGAGTCCCAAAGCTTTAGAAATGGCTGTATAACCTTTTCCAGACTGATAAATCTCAATTACTTTCTCACTTTTTCCTGAATTTCTTTGGATTGCAGCATGATGTCTAGTTTTTGAGGGTTCCAGCTCTGCCGGACCGGCGGCGCCACACGAGTCGGCTGCCTGTTGCAACAGCCTTTTTTTTTTATCTTCCTTCTTCTTTCTACACCTTTCACTCTGTATATATATCACGGACGCACGGATCGCCCCGGGGGTCTCCCGGGTCGGCGGACGGAGCCACGGTTTGCAGCGGGAGACGTTACAGACTAGCACTTGGCCGCCGCCCGGTGCTAATGGGAAACTCGACATACCGGGAGCTGTAGCGAAAACGAAGCGGGTGCCGGGCTGGAGTTTAGGCGGCGTGAAAGAAATATAAGACAGAATAATAAAGAGCGATGGCAAGAACCAAGCAGACCGCCCGTAAAATCTACTGGAGGAAGAAGCCCCCCAGGAGACAGCTAGCCACCAGGGCTGCTCGGAGAGGCGCTCTGGCCACCGGCAGAGTGAAGAGGCCTCGCCGTCACAGGTCCGTGGCTCTGAGAGAGATCCGTCGCTACCAGAAATCCACGGAGCTGCTCATCCGTAAGCTGCCCGTCCAGCGCCTGGTGAGGGAGATCGCTCAGGACTTCAAGACCGTCCTGCGTTTCCTGAGTTTCGCCGTCATGGCTCTGCAGGAGACCAGCGAGACCCACCTGGTGGTCTCTTCTTCGCTAAGGGGGTCACCATCATGCCCAAAGACTTCCAGCTGGCCCGCTGCATCCGCGGAGAGAGAGCTTAGACTTTCTGCTGCACATTCACCAGCCATAATGCTCTGCACTGTGTGTCTATATATATACATTTATAGTAATATGGACATATGTTTGCTAGATGTTGTTTTTTCTTGCCTTCTGATTGTTGCTCTGAGTGTTGCTGTCCCTGTGCTGTTGCAATCCTGGAATTTCCCCATTGTGGGACTAATAAAGGCTTATCTTATCTTATCTTATCTTATCTTTTGGTCTACTTCACTTTGTTAAGCAGGTCCTATTTAAGGGATTTCTTGATTGAGAAAAGGTGTGGCAGTAATCAGGCCTGGGTGTGGCTTGAGAAATTGAACTCGGCTTTCCAAAGATGTGATAAATCAGTTAATTTATGTTTTAACGTGGAGGGGGGGGTTACCTTTTCACACAGGGCCATGTAGGTTTGGATTTTTTTTTTTTTTTTAACAGTTAATTGCACTCCGGGCAATTTTCTTAAAAACGCCAAAAAATAATGTGCCCAAAGTAAATCGAAAGCTGTTATTCAACCCTTTGCAGCATCTTCATGGGGTTGGTCTCATTTAAAAGAAAACGCTTTGAATTTTTTGGCAAAAAAAAACATGATCTCTCTAAGTGCTTTGGCCACTGAGTTACAGTCATCTATACATAGTGAACTTGAAGAAAATAAATTTGGCCTAGGTGTTTTTTTGGATACAAATGCTTGCAAATAACACACAGCTTCAGATCCGGGCCGGAAAATGCAACAGAAATGTAGAACCAAGTGTTATCCAGCTGAGGTCCAAATTTTGTAACAATACCACAAAAAATGAATATATTACACAGCTTTGTTCTCAGGCTGTTCCCAGGCGTTTTGGAACTGTGCCAAATGGCACAGTTTGGAAAAACATCTAACTTTTGAATGATTCAACATAGAAGCTTCATCTTGGGCTCAAATGAAAGGTCACATTCAGGGCTGTGTCTGTGTGTGTGTGTGTGGGGGTGGGGGGACAACCCCCCCCCCCCCCCCCCCCCCCCGCTACCGAGGACGGAGATCCACCCTTGCTACATAACGGATTACACTCGGATGTGGTGATGTTTCCACAGCACCGCTGTCACTGCGGCTCCCCCCACCCCCCCGCGACAGAATCGTAGCGGCGGGGGGGAGCGTTCACGGTCCGGAGGCGACGAACAAACCATGTAACGCGGCGCACGCACTTCGGACATCGTGCGCCGCACAGTTGTAATGTACCGATCGGTCAAAAGTCATTTTTGATTACAATTTTCAGGGATAGAAAATAATTTGGCTTAACACCTTACCTCTTCACAGCCACATTGTCCTGGCCAACTTCTCTTCCTCATTGTCAGACGAACCGACGCTGGTCCGCTCTGGTTCTGGTCTCGCGACCCGGTCAAAACATAATTCCATGATTGCGGTTTTGGCGAATGATTTACGACCTTCGTCGTTGGCCTCCGTCGGTCTATGATGACCATATAAGAGAATCCTAAACACTCTGCTGGAATTAAAAAAAAAAAAATAAATAAAAAAAATAAAGCGCTGCTGAAGCAGTCTCTCTTCACCCAGCTTTAGACAACAGCTCAGCGAACTTCTGTGCTTCAATTGGCTCGCAGCCGTTGGGAGGCGGGTCCTTCTGGCTAGATTTTCATTCATTGGCTCTTCATGGTTTCAGAAACCCAATTCAAGGCTCTTATTAGTCGAATGACAGGTCAATCAGATGAACTAATCTGTTCGCGGCTGTGTCTGCAGCTTTTATTTTCAGTGCGCACTTGGACACCATCACCATCTCCATCTGCACCATCAGGATCATGCGTCGAGAGCGCACGAGGATGCACAAGAGCGCCCTCGTGCGCACTAGGACGCAGAGACTTGCCCGCCCGCGGTACAACGGAGCGCAAGAGGTTAATAATAAACACCTTCATTTAAAAACTGCATTTTGTGTTTACTTATTTTGTCAGATATTTAAATTTGTTTGATCTGAAACATTTAAGTGTGACAAACGTACAAAAAAATGAGAAATCAGGAAGGGGGCAAGCACTTTTTCACACCACTGTATATGGGATCGTGATACTCGATTATTGCGATATCGTGATTATCATTGAATCGTGATGGGATCAAATCGTAACCCAAGAATCACGAATCTGCCACAACGCACCTTGCTGCCCCCACCCTGAACAGGTGGGTGGGACTAGCTGCCGTGAGCAACTCTAATTGGTTGAATTACCATGAATCTTATCTCAATAATCTATTGGACAAAAATGCACAATACTCCCTAAAAAATAACTGAAAGAAATAAATGACTTCTCAGCACTTCACGTTTCCATTAAACAAATGTCTTAAGGGAGAGTATTAACTAATTATAATTAGCTGCTTTTTCTCTAATCATCTTTGTGCTCAAATTGAGTGGGGGGGGGGGTTTTGTGATTATTCTACATATAAACACATTATTTGGGTTATGTCTGTCCATAACAATCTGGGGTGTGTGTGTGTGTTTTTATGTCTGCATGGTCAGGTGGACAGCAGGGACTGGGCTCTGAATGGAAACACCATCTCAGTGGATGAAGACACTGTGATTGATGTTCCTCCGCCGTGGGACCAGACAGACAGATACTGCGCCTCTCTGGGCCACAAGGCCAACCACTCCTTCGCCCCCAACTGCAAATATGACACGTGAGTACACAGCAACTGAGGCAGGGGACAGCAGAGGGATGTTTTCAAAATGGTGGTGCATATTTCAATCAGAAATAGAAAAGACCGGAAAAAAGCCTCTCACCAAAGTGAATTTTTAAAAAAATTATTTTCAAAGAGCTCCTATCATGCTTTTTGTTTCCTCTTTAGTTTAGTGGGTTACAGTGGTGTGAAAAAGTGTTTGCCCACTCCCTGATTTCTCATTTTTTTGTATGTTCGTTCACACTTAAATGTTTCAGATCATCAAATGAATTTAAGTATTAGACAAAAATAACACAAGTAAATACAAAATGCAGTTTTTAAATGCAGGTGTTTATTATTAAGGGGGGGAAAAATCCAAACCTACATGGCCCTATGTGGAAAAAGTGACACCCCCCCCCCCCATCCCCGTTAAAACATAAATTGACTGTGGTTTATCACATCTTTGGAAAGCTGAGTTCCAAAATAACAAGAAGAAAATAAAAATATAAGCCCCGCTTGGTTTGAGTTTGCTGGTAAAGTCTTAGCTTGGGGGCTAATAGGCTACCTTTAGCACCACTTCCATCTACGTGACAGACAGCTAGGCAGGCTAATAATAGAGCAGTAGGCTGGTTTCAAGGACTGTGGTGGGCTGGCTTTGTCTTGACATGACGTATTGGAATTCCACAGAAAAGTAAAAAATGTAAAACCTACAAACGCACCATTTTTCAGTCAGTGACCCGTTTAATTCGTTTGGATGTTCTATTCTCCTCTGTGAGGTTATCATGTCATTGGTAAATGGCACTCACTTATGTAGTGCTTTTATTCTCATCTCTTGATGACCAAAGCGCTTTACAGATCCTGCTATCCACCCATTCACACACACATTCACACACTGATGGTGGCATGCTGCCTAACATGGCGCTTCCAGACCCACCAGGAGCAATTGGGGTGAAGTGTCTTGCCCAGGGACACAACAGCAGGATATCTGGGGAGAGCGGGATTCGAACCACCAACCATGTGGTTATTGGACGACCTGCTCTACCTCCTGAGCCACTGCCGTCCCCATTACTTAACAGGCCTGATGGAAACCTGCCCTGTAGCTCGTCTGGCACGCCCTCTCCTCTGTGGAGAAGAGGATTTTCCCACTGAGCCTCAGAGCTCACATAGCTACAATGCAGCTAGTTTAGCCAGCGGCCCAACTGTGGATTTTATGGCTCTTTTTTTGCATATTGTAGTCATCATACTAGACCAGCTTATTCATTAAACCAGTCGATTATATATCTCACTCCATTTTGGGTTATTTGTTACATTTTGGCTGCAATTGCTATATATAGCACTGCTATATCATTGCTATATCACTGCTCTTATTTTCTTCTAAATTATTGCTCTGAGTGTTGCTATCCCTGTGCTGTTGCAATCCTGGAATTTCCCCATTATGGGACTAATAAAGGCTTATCTTATCTTATAGTTCGCTGCTGTGCATCCACAGTCTGATTTCTGACTGACTTTAAAGTCAACCTGCCGAGTGCAAACTGAGAGAGGAGTCTGCTAGCCTAGGCTAGACGACTGTTTTCTTTATACTGTATTCTATCCATCAAGACTGACATCTGCTTTTCCTGCTGGATCATCTACCAACCTTGACCATATATTTCATTAATAAACATTTTTAGCTTATTTTACAATAGTTAATTAAACTCTGGACTGGACGCCTTCTCAGTTAGCTGCAGTTAGCTACCATTGCAGAGTTAGCTATCCACTCATTCAGGGCTGTTTCTTTGCTTATTACATCCAAGGGACTGCTCATATGAAAATCGATCACTTAGGCAACACACCACACTGTCACCCTGACCCCGGCCAAAAATGAGAAAGAGGAAGGGTGGGGGGAACTCGCGCTCATTAGAACTCACGACATTCAGATGGTGACATCTTACAAGTACCTGGGTGTTCACCTGAACAATAAACTGGACTGGTCACACAACACCAACGCACTCTACAAGAAGGGGCAGCGCAGGCTGTTCCTCCTGAGGAGGCTCTGGTCTTCTGGAGTGGAAGGGACACTACTGAAGACCTTCTACGATTCGGTGGTGGCATCAGCCATCACATTTGGAGTGGTCTGCTGGGGCAGCGGCATTACGGCAGCCAACAAGAAGAAACTGAACAGGCTGATCAAAAAAGCCAGCTCTGTTCTGGGACGACGCCTCGACCCAGTGGAGGAGTTAGGTGAGAGGAGCATGGTGGCTAAGCTGTCATCTCTGCTGGAGTCCGAGTCCCACCCCATGCAGGACACGCTGAACACACTGAGCTCATTTAGCTGTCATCTTAAGTGCACGACAGAGAGGTTCCGCAGGTCCTTCCTACCTACGGCTGTCAGACTTTATAACCTAACCAGGGCTGCTCATAGAGGTCATATTAAATGTACTAAATGTAACAACTTTGTACAATAGAGGTCCTCCCCTCCAATACATAACTAGGGCAATAACAACTAGAAAAACACTCAGAGAGCGCAGACCTCCGCCAAGTGCCACAGTTCCCCTCCATACAGTGTTTGTGTGTACGTTTTCAGATTCCTTGACCCTGAAAACATATGACTAGCAATTGGATTCACAATGATAGGATTAGTGGTTCAGTAGTAAAAGCATTACCTCCTTGGCGGAGGTAATAAACTCAAGTGTTGCTGTTGTGTCCATCTCCTCCATCTCCAAACTCCCAGGCTGCGGGCGTTGCAATTCATCGCACAACTGCGTACAACCCACCGGCCAATGGGTTATGCGAGCGTTTTCATGGATCACTGAAAGCAGCACTCAGGGGTTCACTGACGGATGCAAATTGGGTAGACAGGTTGCCGTGGGTTTTATTGGGGTTGCGCTCCACGGCAAAAGAGGATTTGGAAGCTTCCCCGGCAGAGAGCTTGTTTTTGCGCAGCCACTATAGCTGCCCGGGGAATTTCTGCCAAATAATCCCGCGCCGGACAGCTGCCCGTCTCAGCTTTTGCAGCGTAGCGCAAACACAGGCACGCTGTCGGGCCTTGCCCACCACAGTTTTCCGCGTGCTTTTGTGCCTAAAATTTTGAAGAACGCGGAGTTCGTGTTCGTCAGACACGACCACCAGTGCCCTCCATTGCACCTGCACACATGTTAAAGAATCCTTTAAAAAATTTCTGGATCCAGATGGTGATCTGGATCATCCCCAAAATTTAATCAGTTCTTCCTTGTACCATTTCTAACAACGCCTGAAAGTTTCATCGAAATCCGTCCAAAACGTTTTGAGTTAGCTTGCTAACCAACAGACAAACCCCGGCAAAAACATAACCTGCGGCCTGGCGGAGGTAATCATTACGGAGGGTGACAACAACACTGTTGATTCAAATGTGAAATATACTGTCTGGGTGCCTATTCATATTCTGCAGGGTAATTTAACAAACCGTAATGCTGTTAATTCCATCTAGCTGCAATGCTCCTGCACTGTATATATATCTGTGTACATATGTATATTCATTTACTGCTTTGACTAACCAGTTCTTAATCTTGTTGACTGTTGCTCTGAGTGCTGCTATCCCTTTGCTGCTGAATCCTGGAATTTCCCCACTGTGGGGCTAATAAAGGCTCATCTTATGTTATCATGAGTATTTAAAGCAGTATACCATAAATCAGCCAATTTTAAGGAGCGCTCCTTCGCCTTATATAAAATTTTACTGCAGTTATTAAATTGTGTATTGCTTTGACCAAAGCACATCACCTGTGAGAGCTGTGTCAAGTGGAGTAGAGCATGATAGGGGCTCTTTAATCAGCAGTCTGGTAGATATAAATTAATTTGTCACCTGCAGGTTTGTCCATCCTCGTTTTGGGCCAATCAAGTGCATCCGAACCCTGACAGCAGTGCAGAAAGATGACGAGCTCACAGTTGCCTATGGCTACAACCACCAGTCGGCAGAAAAGAACGGCTTGGAGGCTCCTGACTGGTACAAGCGGGAGCTGGAGGTGTTTCAGCAGAAGGAAGGCGGGACTCCCAGTGGCCAATGAGATGACAGATGGATGAATACCTCTGGACAGTAAAACTGCACCCCTCTACCTGTGCTACCAGACTACTGCAGCATAGTGCAGCTGCAGACACCACCACCCACTATACACTACTCACAAAAAGTTAGGGATATTCGGCTTTTGGGTGAATTTCAGAATGCACCTAAAATGTACTATAACCTTTACAGGTGAACTTAATTTGACCTTCTGTAACCTTCTGAATGCACATATCCAACTGTTCATTGTTTCAGTACTTTTTGCATAACTTGTTGTTCTCTAACGAGGTGCTTAAGGGCAAAATTCACAACAGGTGTTTGATCCATTAATCAACCAACAGATTTTCTGGTTCAATTAGAAATGGTGTTTAAACAGTCATCTTCATCATGCTGTTCACATTTTGACATCATGAGACCAAGACAACACCTACAGTCGTGAAAAAATTAGGACACCCTGTGTAAGCCTGTGTTGGGTTTTTTTTGTTGTTTTTTTTAAACATACTAGTGCATGCCCGTAGAAACCCATGCATGCCTGTAGAGGGGATGCATTGGAACAGAATTCTTGCCAGTTACAGGACAGTTGGTATAGTAACACAGCACTAAGTGGCAATCACATGTGATGGTTTTTGTATGCAGCAAAACATAAAAATCACACAAAATATGGCCTACCATCTGGGGCTGTTTGCCCTGCTTGTTACTACTTCTCCTGCCTGTCACGGTTCTGTGTTATGTTGCTTACCTGTGTCTATATATATGTCTTGTAGGGAGTTATGTGCTCTGTCTGTGTGCCGTCATATAGGCATCATCTGGTGGGTCTTCTTCGTTCATGCCACTGAAGGGTCTCCTCCTGTCTCAGACGGCTGTGTTGTTCAGTCTTGCCTGCGGCGTACTGGTGGAACCTGACGTGTTTCATATTCACGGCGTCCTTTCTGACATGCAGCAGTTCTCCTCATTCTATTGCTCTCCATCTGGTGGGTCTTCTTGTTCAAACCACTGGTTAAGGGATAGGTATGTCGTAATTCCAGTTCATGGGCACAATCCTGGAAAAGTGGCTTTCGACCCTGTTACGGAAGGCCCGTGCATGCCCGTAGAAACCAAGAAACCGGAGCACCCGGAGAAAATCAGTGCTTTGCTTGGCATTTTACACATTTGTAGTGTAGACTGGCATTCGTCAAGGTTACACATTTGCCGTCATGTAGGCATGGTGAGTTGTCCTATGATGCCTGAGTTCATAGGACGTGCTATGCTGATGAGGCAGAGATCATAGGTCGTCCTATAATGTCCTAGAAACGTGCTTTAAAGTCTGTCGTACCCTATGCTGGTGAAGGGTGTCCTCCTGTCTCAGATGGGTGCGATGTACTGCTGGAACCTCAGGTGTTTCATCTTCATGGCATCTTTTCTGACATGCAGCAGTTGTCGTCATTCTATTGCTCTCCATCTGGTGGTGGGTCTTCATCTTCGTCTTCTTCTTCTTGGCCGTCCTATGAACGTGACTAGACACACAGAGATTTCTTCATAAAGACACATTTGTCTATGTGTCCTATGATGCCTGAGTTCAAAGACACATGGTCTGTACGACATCATAAAGATACATTTATCTATGTGTCCTATGATATTCAGCACATCATAGGCCGTCCTATGAATGTGACAGACACACACAGACAGACACGCAGAGATTTCTTGCTTTTATAAAGTGATTTGGACATATGGATATTTAATATCAATGTTAAGAATACTGGGAGATTCATGTAATATAACTAAACAATAAAAATGAATTAAAGACTGTTCAAATTTTCTGTAAAATATAATTCTAAACAAATAGTGAGGCATAAATTACGACACCTCCACCTTTATTCCCACTTAAAATGGCTAAAATTTTTAAAAATGCAAATAAAAACAAAAACAAGATTAGACATAGAAATGTGAACATTTCTTAATAAGTAACTGAATATTTAAAGGGGTGTCCAAATTTCTTCACATGACTAACAATTGATCAACAGTACCTCACCATTGCGAGGCTTCAAACAGGATGTTCTCAGAGAGGAGTGGCCACTGAGCTTAGTGTCACAGCGCATCATCAGTAGGTTGCAAAAGAGAGAGACTGGAAGAGTCACAGAAAAGCATAAAAGTGGACGTCCTTTGGCCACAGCCCATGCTGATGATTGCTTCAATGTGAACAGTGCCCTGCGGAACCGGATGATGAATACCACTTAACTCCAGGCACATTTAAGGGAGGTCAGAGGCACCCAAGTGTCACGCCAGACCATTTGAAACCATTTACATCAGCGTGGTCTGTGTGCTAGATGACCTGCAAGGGTACCTGACCACACCACCAGGCACAGGCATCATCTTGCATGGGCCAGGGAGCATTCACGCTGGACAAGGGACCAGTGGGCCTCAGTGCTGTTCTCTGAAAGTCGATTCACGTTGAGCAGAAGTAATGGCCGCCAGTGATGTTGGAGATGTCAAGGAGAGCACTATGCATCAGCCACTGTTGTGGTGGCATTACACTTTGGGCAGGTGTGTCTGGTCAATACAGAACTGCCCTACACCTTGTGAATGGTACAGTGACAAGCCGATACTACCTGAATAACATTAATCCACTCATTGTGCCCTTGCATGAACAACGCAGCCCTAATTTCATGGTCATGGACGACAATGCTGCAGCTCATTGAGGTTGTATCATTAGGGAACAGCTGCTGGAGGCTGAGGTACCTCAAATGGAGTGGCTTGCACTTTGTCCAGACCTGAATCCCATAGAAAACCTATGGGATCAGCTGAGTTACCGTGTAGAGGCTCATAACCCTGCATCCCACAACCTCAATGACCTGAGGGCCGACGTTCAAGAAGAGTAGAATGCCATGCCTCAGCAGACAATAAGTTGACTTGTGAACAGCATGAGACGTTGTTGTCAAGCTGTAATTGATGCTCAAGAGCACATGACAAGTTACTGAGATATTGACATTTTTTGTTATACCCACCACTGTTGTTGGCTTTTATTTCAATAAATTGTTTGACATGAAGAAATCACCATTGCATGTGTCTACTTAAATGCCCTACTTTCATGATATATCACTGTTATGAGCTTTTTACATTTTCCATAAATTTCACCCGAAAGCCAAGTATCCTTAACTTTTTGAGAGGTGTGTGTGTGTACACACATATACTGTATAATGCACACACAATGCGTTCCAGATTATTATGCAAATGATATTTGTCTGATTTTCCTGAATAGTCGATGGAAATGACAGTCAGTATAATTTAAGTCATCAACCCTTGGAGCATAATTCAAATTTTATTGAACAAACTCCCCAATGATAATTTTTTTTTTTTTTCAAAAATCAAAAAAAAAAAATCAAAATGCATTGTTCCAAATTATTATGCACAACAGAGTTTCAAAACATTTTATTGGTTGTAAAGAACGGAAAATAGTCACTTGTTGAATTTGCAGCATGAAGAGGTCATATTTACTGAAATCAAAAACATCTCAACAGGCCAAGTTGCATATTAATATAGGACCCCTTCTTTGATATAACCTTTAAAATTCTTGCATCCTTTGAACTTGTGAGTTTTTGGAGAGTTTCTGCTTAAATTTCTTTGGAAGATGTCAGAATAGTCTCCCGCAGCTGCTGTTTTGATGTGAACTGCCTCACCCTCATAGATCTTTTGCTTGAGGATGCTCCAAAGGTTCTCAATAGGATTGAGGGCAGGGGAGGATGGGGGCCACACCATGAGTTTCTCTCCTTTTATGCCCATAGCAGCCAATGACACAGAGGTATTCTTTGCAGCATGAGATGGTGCATTGTCATGCATGAAGATAACTTTGGTACGGAAGGCACGTTTCTTCTTTTTGTATCATGGAAGAAAGTGGTCAGTCAGAAACTATATACTTTGCTAAGGTCATTTTCATACCTTCAAGGACCCTAAAGGAGCCTACCAGCTCTCTCCCGATGATTCCGGCCCAAAACATGACTCCACCACCTCCTTGCTGACGTTGCAGCCTTGTTGGGACATGGTGGCCATCCAGTAAGTTTATGCACAACTGCAAGCCTCTGGAGGATCCTACACCTTGTGCTTCATGGGACTCCAGATGCACCAACGGCTTCAAATGTCTGTTTGCTGCTTTGTAATGGCATTTTAGCAGCTATTCTTATTCCAATTAATTTGTCTTGCAGAAACCTTCCTCATTATGCCTTTGTCTGCATGAACCCGTCTGTGCTGTGAATGAGCCATAAGTTTCTCCACAGTATGATGGTCATGCTTAAGTTTTTGTGAAATATCTGTTTTCATACCTTGCCCAAGGCATTGCACTATTTGACGCTTTTCGGCAGCAGAGAGATCCTTTTTCTTTCCCATATTGCTTGAGATCTGGGGCATGCTTAATAATGTGGAGCATCCTTAAGTAGTTTTCCTTTAATTGGGCTCACCTGGCAAACTAATTATGACAGGTGTCTGAGATTGACATCAGTGATCCAAAGAGCCCTGAGACACAACACCATCCGTCCGTTCAATTGAAAAACAAAAAACTGAATGTTTGACCCTAAAATCCTATTTGCATAATAATTTGGAACACGATGTGTGTATGTGTGTGTGTGGGGGTTCATACTTAACTTAATGGAATGCTGCTTTAATCAGGATAAATGGAGGCCTTGCTCCAGACTTGAACTATGCAAAAGTAGTTCAATGCTCTTCAGAATGAAACCTTGTGTCTCAATGGGACTACCTGTATAAATAAAGGTTAATAAAAAAAAAATAACGAACTATGCAAAAAACCAAATATTTGAGGTGATGACTGGTGTTGCTGCTGTCTTCTTCCACATGCACACTGTTACTGGCATGTTCAACAATGGTGCATGATGGAAAAATGAGTTTACTACTTGATAATACCAGCAGGGCTTGATATTAGCACTAGCTTGCCAGATACAGTGGGGAAAAGTATTGAACACATCAACATTTTTCTCATTAAACTTCTGATGGAGCCATTGACCTGAGAATTTCACCAGAACACACTTAGTGAAATTAATTTAATATTTAGTAGAAAAGCCTTTGTTGGTAGTAACAGCTTTCCAGACGCCTCCTGTATGGAGAAACTAGGTGCAGGCATTGCTCAGGAGTGATTTTAGCTCATTTTTCCACACAAACTGTCTTCAGTCTTGAAGGTTCTGTGGGTGTCTTCTATAAACGCTGATCTTTAGTTCGTTCCAGAGATTTTCAATTGGATTCAGGTCAGGTGGGTGACTGGGCCATTCTAGCAGCTTTATTTTTCTTCTCCGGAGCCAGTTGAGTTTCCTTGGCTGTGTTGGGGATCATTGTCTTGCTGAAATGTCCACCCTCGTTTCATCTTTAGCATCTTGGCAAATGGCAAGAGGTTCTTATCAAGGATATATATATGTTCAAAATAATAGCAGTCCCACATCATTAGCAAGATAAATCACTGTTTTTGTTAGAATTTCAACTTCTACACTCCAAGTAAGTTTCTAGAAGGTTTAGTAAAGGTATAGAAAACCAACAGACCCAACAGGCAAGACGTGCATGCTGCTGATTCTGTGAAACTGAATCATTAACTGAAAGGGGCGTGTTCAAAAAAAAAAATAACAGTGCTGAGTTCACTTGGTGAGGTCATTGATTCTGTGAAAAAAAAAAATAGCTGTTAAACAGGTGCCCCTTATTTAAGGATCAAGGCAACTGACGCTGCATATGCTGGCTGTGCATTTGTCCTTGAAAACCAGAGTAAAATGGGTCGTTCAAGACACTGTTCAGAAGAAGAGCGTTCTTTGATTAAGAAATTAATAAGAGGGGAAAACCTATAAAGAAGTGCAGAAAATGATAGGCTGTTCAGCTAAAATGATATCAAACGCTTTAAAATGGCAGCCAAAATCAGAAAGGCGAGGAAGAAAAAGAAAAACGACTATTCGAATGGATCGGAGAATAACCAAACTGGCAAAGGCTCAGCCAATGATCAGCTCCAGGAGGATCAAAGAAGATCTAAGGTTGCCTGTGAGTACTGTAACAATCAGACGACGTCTATGTGAAGCCAAGCTACCAACAAGAAGCCCCCACAAAGTCCCATTGTTAATAAAAAAGACGTGCTGAAGCGGTTACAATTTGCCAAAGAACACGTTGACTGGCGTAAAAAGAAATGGCGTAATATTTTGTGGACTGATGAGAGTAAGATTGTTCTTTTTGGGTCTAAGGGCCACAGACAGTTTGTCAGACGTCCTGCAAACACTGAATTCAAGCCACAGTACACAGTGAAGACGGTGAAGCATGGTGGTGCAAGCATCATGATATGGGAATGTTTCTCGTACTATGGTGTTGGTCCTATTTATCACATACCAGGAATCATGGATCAGTTTGAGTACATCAGAATACTGGAAGAAGTCATGTTGCTGTATGCTGAAGAGGAAATACCTTTGAAATGGGTGTTTCAACAAGACAATGACCCCAAACACACTAAAGACAGATGTCAACACTATTTTTTTGAACATTATATTTCTTGACTTTCTGTAAAATATTATCAAATTCAATTACTTTTTCCAATTTTCTTGCTTTGAAATAGAATGTGCAGTGTCCCCATTGCATTTGTGTTCATTAAAATACAATTTATTTGAAGAATTTTGACGTTTACTCACATTTTTCAACACACTGCTATTATTTTGAACACAACTGTATCTGTACATTTGTCCATTCAGCTTTCCTTCAATTATATGAAGTCTGCCTGTACAGTGTGCTGAAAAACACCCCCACACCATGATACTCCCACCTCCAAACTTCACTGTTGGTATGATGTTTTTGGACTGATGTGCAGTACCATTTCTCCTCCATAAATGCTGTGTGTTGTGGCATCCAAAAAGTTCAATTTTGGTCTCATCTGACCAGACGTTATTCTCCCAGTATTTTACTGGTTTGCCCAAATGTTGTGCGGCAAACTTTAAATGGGCTTCAACATGATTTTTCTTCAGCAATGGGGTCTTGTGAGGTGAGCGGGCATACAGCCCCTGTCGGTGAAGTGCATTACTTATTGTTTTCTTTGAAACAGCAGCACCTGCTAACTCCAGGTCTTCCTGGAGCTCTCCACGAGTGGTCTTTGGCTCTTGGATAACTCTTCTGATAATTCTTTTGACTCCTCTGTCAGAAATCTTGCGAGGAGCTCCTGGTCGTGACCGATTATGGTAAAATGATGTTCTTTCCACTTCCGAATGATGGCTCCAACAGTGCTCACTGGAACATTCAGCAGTTTAGAAATGTGCCTGTAACCAATGCTATCATTGTTTTGTAACAATAAGGTTGAGAAGGTCTGGAGAGAGCTCTTAGCTTTTACCCATCATGAGTTCTTTGTAGTGTAAACAATCTGATATTCAGACCTTTTTAAAGGCTATCATTCAGGACTTACAGCTGAAATTAATTTGCACTGATGGGGGATGGGATGGCTTCCTAAATTCTGATGGATTTCAGTTGGTTTCTTGGCTTTCTATGCCTTTTTGCACCTCTTTTTCTTCATGTGTTTAATACTTACTCCCTGTGTCATTCTACTTTATTAAATAGAACTTGTATTGTAAACTCACTTGCCTTTATTTCTTTGTATGGATTACTTGGGTTGTTACTGATATCTGGAGAAAATCTCAGGTCACTGGCTCCATCAGAAATATGTTTAATAAGAAAAATGTTGACATGTTCAAGACTTATTTTCTCCACTGTAAATGTTGGTATGATTCAGTTGTGGCCTATAGTGCAGGCACTGTTAGTAGCCAGTTTTTATTGTGTTTTATAATCTCCTTCAAAAAAGTCAACTGACCTGATGAACCCATTGATTTTATAAGAATAATGTAGTAAAATTATGGTAAAATTACCAATTTATTAGAAAAATGTCTAACTCAGTGGGGGGAAAAAAAACACAAATTTGCAAGAATAAAGTTGCAGAATCATGGGTAAAGTCGCAAAATTAAAATGTAAATATGTAAATTTAGAATAAAGTTTCAAATTGATGAAGAAAATTTGTGTGGGAGAATCCCCCAGTTTTATCAGGAAAAAAATAGGAAATTTAAGAGTATGAACAGTGCAGTTTTATGGTTAAAAAGTTGCAAATTCACAATAAAAAGGTTGCAGTTTTGAGGGGAAAAACAATTTTGCAAGGAAAAGTCAAATTTTCATGGGAAAAATTTGCAATTTTAGAAGGAAAAAAGCTGCAAATTTTAGAGATCTATTGCAGCTATATGAATGCATTTGCTGCCTGAACTCAGTTTAGAACTGTTCTACCTTCATTTTAAGTCTGTTTAAAATGACCCAGACTCACCCTTCAAATAGTAGATGTTATAGGCAGCTTGGCTACTGAAAATGCTGGTTGGCTACTAACTGTGGAAAACTAGTAGCAACATTGGCTGGTGAATTCTAACATTAACATCAAGCCCTGATTTCCTTCTTATTTTGACTTCCTGCTGCACCTGCATGACTCCCCTGTAGGTGCTTCCAGTCTGAGATCATTTTTACTGCACATTATTTGTCTTTTCTGTTTATTTTAAATTCATGAAGTCTAATATGGAATAAGTTCCATTGGCTCACTTACTTATGTGAAAATTGTTCAGCCGTGAGTTTTGAAAAAGTGATTGTTGAAATGAAGAAAACAATGGGAGGTCTGTAGTTAAAAAATCAATGAGATCCACTTTTCTAATTAATGATATGTCATTTTGAGCTCTAAAATAAAGATTGCATCATACCTTTGACCTGTTCTTTGTTTCTATTGTGGTAAGACAAGTTTCTGAAATCTTTTAACATCGGTAGCCTAATCCGTAACTAACCTAAACAGGTTGACTTTAATTTTGTAACTTGTTAAACGACCATTGGCAAAATTAACCTTCCACCAGTTTAATCCACCACCGGAGTGGTGGCCTAGAGGTAGAGCATCTACCCCACAACTAGGATGCCGGGGTTCAAGTCCCGTCCGGGTCATGCCAAAGACCATATAAAAATGGAACTTCCTGCCATCCAGCTTGGTGCTCAACAAAAATGGAACAGAGGAGGGAAATGTGAGCGGCAGTTGCTCAGGAGGTAGAGCAGGTTGTCCAATAACCAGAGGGTTGGCGGTTCGAGTCTCGTTCTCCCCAGCCGTCCTGCCATTGTGTCCCTGGGCAAGACACTTTACCCACCTTGCCTCCAGTGTCCATGATGCTGGGTATGAATGTGTATAAATGTTCAGCAGTGGTCGGAGAGGCCGTTGGCGCGGATTGGCAGCCACATTTCTGTCAGTCTGCCCCAGGGCAGCTATGGCTACAATAATAGGTTACCATCATCAATGTCTGTCTGGAGTGAATGAATCATGGACTCACTGTAAGCGCTTTGAGATGTCACTTGACATGTAAAGTGCCATTTACAGGTGCATCTCAATAAATTAGAATGTATCAAAGTTAATTCAATTCAGAAAATGAAACTCCTATATTATATAAATTAATTACACAGTGATATATTTCAATTGTTTATTTCTTTTAATTTTGATGGTTATGGCTCAGCTCAAGAAAACCCAAATTCAGTTTCTCAAAAAATTAAAATATTACATAAAATTAATTTTAAAAAATGGAGTTTTAATAGAAATGTTGGACTACTGAAAAGTATGACCATGTACACAATACTTGGTCGGGGCTCTTTTTGCATGAATTACTGCATCAATGCAGCATGGCATGGAGGTGATCAGCCTGTGGTACTGTTGAGGTGTTAAAAAGGCCCACGTTGCTTTGATAGCGGCCTTCAGCTCGTCTTCCTTGTTGGGTCTGGTGTCTCTCATCTTCCTCTTGACAATACTCCATAAATTCTGTATATAGTCGAAGTCAGGCTAGTTTTATGGCCAATACAGCACAGTGACACCATGGTCATTAAACCAGGTTTTGACAGTGTGGGCAGGTGCCAAGTCCTGCTGGAAAATGAGATCGG
This sequence comes from Pholidichthys leucotaenia, assembly GCA_020510985.1. Classification (NCBI taxonomy): domain Eukaryota; kingdom Metazoa; phylum Chordata; class Actinopteri; order Cichliformes; family Pholidichthyidae; genus Pholidichthys; species Pholidichthys leucotaenia. The sequence goes on along the minus strand of CM035840.1, from coordinate 323,260,243 downwards.
CATCTCCATAAAGCTTGTCAGCAGAGGAAAGCATGAAGTGCTCTAAAATTTGCTGGTAGATGGCTGCGCTGACTTTGGACTTGATAAAACATAGTGGACCGACACCAGCAGATGACCTCTTTTCAGATGAAAGCAAATTTTGCATTTTATTTGGAAATCAAGGTCCCAGAGTCTGGAGGAAGAGTGGAAAGGCACAGAATCTAAGTTACTTGAGGTCCAGTGTGAAGTTTCTACAGTCAGTGATGATTTGAGGAGCCATGTTATCTGCTGGTGTTGGTCCACTGTGTTTTATCAAGTCCAAAGTCAGCGCAGTCGTCTACCAGAAAATTTTAGAGCACTTTATGCTTCCCTTTGCTGGCAAGCTTTATGGAGATGCTGGTTTCATTTTCCAGGAGGACTTGGTGTCTGTCCACACTGCCAAAAGTACCAGAACCTGGTTAAATGACCATGGTATCACTGTGCTTGATTGACCAGAAAACTAGCCTGACTTCAACTCCATCGAGAATTTATGGAGTATTGTCAAGAAGAGGATGAGAGACACCAAACCTAACAATGCAGACGAGCTGAAGGGCACTATCAAAGCAAACTGGGCCTCCATATCACCTCCATGCTACGCTGCATTAATGCAGTAATTCATGCAAAAGGAGCCCTTACCAGGTATTGCGTGTGTACACGGACATACTTTTCAGTCGGCCAACATTTCTATTAAAATTTTTTTTTTTTTTTAATTTTATGAAATATTCTAATTTTTTGAGAAACTCAATTTGGGGTTTTCATGAGCTGTAAGCCATAACTATCAAAATTAAAAGAAATAAACACTTGAACTACATCACTCTGTGTAAAGAATCTATATAATAAAGGAGTTTCATTTTCTGAATTGAATTACTGAATTTAATAATCTTTTTGATGACATCCTAATTTATTGAGATGCACCTGTAAATCTAATCCATTATCACTCTATATATACCGTGGTGTGAAAAAGTGTTTGCCCCCCTTCTGATTTCTCATTTTTTGGTATGTTTGATGATCTGAAACATTTAAATGTGACAAATTTAAATATTAGACAAAGATAACACATGTAAACACAAAATACAGTTTTTAAATGAAGATGTTTATTAGGGTAAAAAAAAAATCAAAGCCTACATGGTCCTGTGTAAAAAACTGACCCCCCCGTTAAAACATAAATTAACTGTGATTTATCACATCTTTGGAAAGCTGAGTTCCATTTCTCTAGCCACACCCAGGCCTGATTACTGCCACACCTTTTCTCAATCAAAACACTTAAATAGGACCTGCCTGACAAAGTGAAGTAGACCAAAAGATCCTCAAAAGTTCGACGTCATGCTGCAATCCAAAGAAATTCAGGAACAAATGAGAAACGAAGTAATTGAGATCTATCAGTCTGAAAAAGGTTATAAAACCATTTCTAAAGCTTTGGGACTCCAGCGAACCACATTGAGAGCCATTATCCACAAATGGCGAAAACATGGAACAGCAGTGAACCTTCCCAGGAGTGGCCGGCCAACCAAAATTACTCAAAGAGCGCAGCGACGACTTAGCCAAGAGGTCACAAAAGACCCCACAACAACATCCAAAGAACTGAAGGCCTCACTTGCCTCAATTAAGGTCAGTGTTCATGACTCCATCATAAGAAAGAGATTGGGCAAAAATGGCCTGCATGGCAGAGTTTCAAGATGAAAACCACTGCTGAGCAAAAGGAACATAAAAGCTCATCTCAGTTTTGCCAAAAAACATCTTGGTGATCCCCAAGACTTTTGGGAAAATACTCTGTGGACTGACGAGACAAAAGAACCCCAAAATTGCAAATAATTTGCCATTGTTGTATGTCTGTGCCTGAAGTAGTGGCTCTTCTATATCAGTGGGTGGATATGAACGCAGTCTTTCTTCTTAATGGAAAATTCGCCCTGCGGCAATGTGGAGTTACCTTCATTCTGTAGCCACTTTGTACCTGCTGTGGAAATCCCCTAAAAAACGGCATCTTGTTTGAGTTCATTTTATAGGGCACGCCAGTTGGGAAAATGTCACTATCTCTCCAGGAGCTACATCTTGATGTTGGCTGTTTTCGCCGTTAAACAAGTGGTGGATACAAACCGTCACCGAACTCTGCTGGTCCATCTGTCTAGATATTATATATCATATGTCTTTGGTAAGTCTCATTTTCAAACGTATTTGTTCTATGGTGGAATCAACGCTGACTGGTTATCACGGCCAAGCATCAAGTGAATTTTTCACCCGAGTTGAATGAAATTCAACTTGCGTGGGAACAAATTTGCATGTATTTGCATCACCCAGAGCAAATGCCCATGTATTTGTATCTTTCCACTTACTTTGTATGTAATCGTGCCATATTCCACACTGGGTATAAACAAAATACAACACTAAATTGTCATTACATATGCTGTAATAGGCTACAATGTGTCTCTTTGTAACAGGGGTGTCGAACTCAAGAGGGCCAAGACCCTGCATGGTTTGCTTTTACCCAGTGTAAAAGGTGTTTTCACTGATCAGCAATCAGTTGGAAGAAATTCAGTGAGATCACCTGTTGAAGACACTGGGTGGAGGTAAAACCTGCAGGGTCTTGGCCCTCCATGGAATGAGTTTGACACCTGTGCTTTATAACATTTTTGGTTATAAGAAGGATGAAAAATGCTGACCTAAGTTTATTTTGTAATAAAATGTTTTTGCTGGTAGGGAATAGATTTTTTTCCCCCCATTTTAAATGGTTTAACTCTTTCCCATTCCAAACATAGCCGCCCCCCCCCCCAAAAAAAAAGTTAGAAACGGCCCTGTATTTACCCCTACACGGGTGGGCTGTTTGTTAGGTGCATCCTGACAAACAGGAGCAAGGGGCGGGGCTTGACAGTCCACTGTGACTCCGCCCTCCTCCACCTGCTCACGGCTGCAGGTTAATAATAAACTCCGGAACCACCGAGGGACACCAGCACAAACGCTGCATGGAATCTACTTCCGCCATGAAAACCGCTCTATTTTAGTTTCAGCTAAGCTTTTCACCTCCGGAGCTCATGAAACTCAACAAAACCGCTTCGAGCACCAGTCTATCGTGAAGTTTCACCCACAGACCCTCCGGTTTAGCTTCATCTGTGAGGGAGTTTTTCGTGCCTCGTCATGGGCCGGCACCGGTACTTCATCTTCAACCAGAGGAGCGTCATGATCCTCGGTGTCCTCCAGATCGCTTCCTCCGGTCTGTGTGTGGTCTGCGGCCTCATGGACGCCGTTTTCAGGAAGGACACCCCGCTGAGTGAGAGCAGGACCCCGCTGTGGGGAGGACTGGTGAGTGGCAGTGGGACGATATTAAAGTCTCAACTCACGATTCTCTTGACCAAAGTAATTGCGGTTAATGATATCACGATAATGATCAAAATATGCGTAAAACTTTGAAACTGTCACTTAAAATACAGTCACTTTACAGTACTTTTTGTTAGAAAACTATCATAACTTGCACGAAATATTATAAATAAATTAATTATAAATGAGTTAAATCAAAAAAAGTCCAGTTGTCTCTTACAAGATGAATTGCTTGTTTTGAATCACTTCAAGTTGGAATAAAATCATAATTAAAAAAGGAACAACACAGACACTTTTCGTTCAGTAAACGGTACTGTACCCTTGTGGTGTGGAAGGTGGCAAATGTGTAATAGTGTAAATCTTCGTTTGGCCTCCTTCACTACATCCATGAATCTTCTCTGCAGTCTCCCTCTGTTCCTCCTGCCTGGCAGCTCCATCAGCATCCTTTGTCCAATATATCCACTATCCCTCTTCTGCATGTCTAAACCGTTTCAGCCTTGCTTCTCTTTGTCTACACTGCTCAACCTGAGCTATCCCTCTGATATATGCATTTCTAATCCTGTCCCTCCTAGTCACTCCCACTGAGAATCTTGGCATCTTGAACTCTGCCACCTCCAGCTCTGCCTCCTGTCTTTTTGTCAGTGCCACTGGCTCCAAACCATACATCAAAGCAGGTCTCACTACTGTCTTGTAAATCTTCCCTTTCAGTGTAACAGTGAAAAATGAAAATTACTGTCTACAAATGGATGTTAGAAGATCCAGTTTCATCAAACTATTCAAATTAAGTGAAAACTAGCAGTCTACAGATGTAGTAACCTTGCCTTGTCATGTAACAAATAAAGCTGCATTTATAAAATGTAAAAAAAAAAAAAAAAAATCCTGTTCAGCCATGGCAGTGATTGAGTGAGGGACCATTTTTCTATGTGGACTTGTGTTCTTGTGAACTTGTGAAACGTCCTCAGTCACAGCCCAAGTCCTGTTCCAATTCAAAGTTTGCATCAAGCCAAGTTCGGTCCAAATGCCAGGATGGGTTCTTGCTCCGCCCATTTTACTGGGGATGCATCAGGAGGTGACTTGTGTGGACATGGGGCAGTCATGTATCTCATAATCCATTTCACCTGAGACCGCTACCATGGAGGACAGAGCTTACTCCTGTAAGTTACAAAAACTGTCTAAAAAAAGACAAGAGAAGTGGTATCCCGGCAAGTCTGTTTATATGTGCCGCTGCTGTTTTAAAGACAAACAAGTCATTAATTCTATGCATTGCCCTGCCTTATTATGAATCATGCTCAGTCAAATTATTGATGAAATGAAATTACAAAATCATACCTCCATTAAATCATTAATCATTAGTTCATTAATCATTAGGAGGCGTCTGTGTTTAAATCAATGACGCTTGTTGCTGAGATGCGACTGTTGTACACAAACACATTTCTCCATTGGTGGAATTTATGATCATCAAGTACTTACCGAGAGAAATTATATCCATCCTGCTAGTCGCCATGTATGTCCCGCCCACCGCCATCTGCGAGAGGAGTAAAGCACTAAATGAACTCTCAGGCCATCAGTGAGACACAAACAGCGCATCCAGACAGATTCCTCATCACAACAGGAGACTTCAACCAAGCAGATTAAACGGCCCTCCTACCAAATCTACACCAACATGTGGACTTTCCAACAAGAGGAGACAATTTGCTGGACCTGGTGTACACAACTCACGAGAGCATACAGAGCCTTCCCCTTCCCCCACCTGGGTCTCGCTGATCACATCGCCATCTTGCTGAGGCCGGCATACAGACCCAGAGTGAGAGTTATCAGACCAACTAATAAACAGGTACATGTGTGGCCAGAGGGGGCCTCAGATGCTCTGAAAGACTGCTTCAGCACTACAGACTGGGACACTTCCAAGCATGCAGCCACCCACAATGACACATAAACATAGAGGAGTACACTGAGGTTGTTGTAGCACTCACTGCAAAACCGTCACTGTTCGTGCCAACCAGAAGCCATGGATGACACCAAAGGTCCATAGACTCCTCAAGGCTTGGGACGCAGCCTTCAGGGCCGGTGACACTGCAGGACTAACAGCTAGGGCCAACCTGTCTGTGGTATCAAGGAGGCAAAACAACAGTACGGCAAGAAAATGTCCGGCCACTTCAACACCGGAGATGCACATTCCCTCTAGTGTGGCATACAGACCCTCACCAACTACAAACCTCCACCTTAGACCTGTGCAAGTGACATCACACTGCTTAACAACCTAAATGACTTCTTTGGCCGCTTTGAAGCACAAAACGGCACAGAAGACCCCTCCTCCCCCAGACGGCCAGGCTATAAGTCTGGATCCGGCTAGCGTGACGAGGACCCTTTCCAGGATTAACCCACGCAAGGCAGCTGGACCAGATAACATACCAGGTCACGTTCTGAAGGACTGCATGGAGGAGCTCAAGAATGTCCTGGCTGACATCTTCAACATCACCCTGAGTCAAGCTGTTGTCCCCACATGTTTCAAAACTGCTACCGTAACACCAGTCCCAAAGAAGCCCGTCCCATCCAGCTACAACAATTACCGGCCCGTAGCACTGACCTCCATCATAATGAAGTGCTTCAAGCAGCTGGTCATGCAGAACATCAAGTCCACCCTCCCTCCACCCATCTCAGTTTGCATACAGGTCAAAGGGATCCACAGAATATGCCATCGCTGCTGCCCTCCATCCCTCTCACCTGGACTCAAAGAACTCCTACGTGCGAATGCTGTTCTTGGACTTCAGTTCAGCATTCAACGCAGTCATCGCCCAGCACCTAATACAAAAAGCCAGACACTTGGGACTCAAAACCTGTTTCTGTAACTGGGTGCTGGACTTTCTCACAGGGAGGCCACAGAACATGTGGGTTGGCAGCAACACCTCCAAGACCACCACACTGGGCGCAGGGGCCCCACAAGGGTGCATGCTCAGCCCATTGCTCTTAACTCTGCCGACCCATGACTGCATGCCAGCCTACAGCACCAACCACATCATCAAGTTTGTGAATGACATGATGGTGGTGGGCCTCATCACAAAAGATGAAGAGGCCAGCTACAGAAATGAGGTGAGCTAACTGGTTCAGTGGTGGAAAGACAATCTCCTTCTGAACATGGGGGAAAAACCAAGGAGATTGTGGTTGACTTTAGGAGAGGACACACACAGCATCCCCCCCTCTGATCATCGATGGAGCAGCTGTAGAGAGGGTGAGCAGCACAAAGTTCCTGGGGTGCACATCTCTGAGGATCTCACCTGGTCCAGCAACACCACATCACTGGCCAAGAACACTCAGACTCTCCTCTATTTCCTCCGCAAACTGAGGAGAGCATGAGCCCCCCCCCCCCCCCAATCATGTGCTCATTCTATCGGGGCACTATTGAGGGCATCCTCACTGCTGCATCACAGTGTGGTACGGAAGCTGCACCGCCTCCTGCTGGAAGACACTACAATGCACAGTGAAAGCTGCCAGCAAGATCATCGGTGCCCCTCTGCCCCCCCTTCTCGGACATCTACCTCACCCATAGAGCCATCAACATTGCAGGCAACACCTCCCACCCCTCACACTCCCTCTTCAGCCTTCTGCTCTTGGGAAAAAGGTACCGGAGCCTCCGGGCCCACTCCATGAGACTACTAAACAGCTTTGTTCACCAGGCCATCAGGACCCTAAACTCAGTCTAACCCCCCCTCCCCCTCCCAATCACCCCTGGACTACATGTAACACACCCACCCACACAGTAACTACCTCAGCTGTTTTCACAAAAAGATTTGACACACCAACAGTAAAGCCCCTTTGCCACTAGTACCTACTCAACCCAACTTGCCTCGACTCTACTTGGCTTGACACGGTGTGACTGGTTTCCATTTCAACTGAGTACTATCTCTAGTGGGTGGGGTTGGGTTCAGTACAGGAAAGTGGCCTGTTATCCGGTTGTTGTTTACATGCTGACGTTTTCACTGATAACGTAAAAGATGCTTAAAATCATAAAACACACCATCTTCCCCGTGAGCAGCCATCAGCTCAGAGACCTCCTGGTATACTTTTTCATTTTGGGTCGCTCCACTGCAGCAGGGCCGACGGGGCTGAAAAGTTCATTGGCTGAAAAGTTCAGAGTTGTCAGATTTGACCAAATGTAGTTTATTTTTCAAGTGCAGGGATCCAAGCACTGCAACACAGAGAGAACTGTGCTCACCGACGGCTAGACTGTTGAAAAATAACCACATTTGGTCAAATTTGACCACTATATGAACTTTTCAGCGCCGATGGAGCATTCCGAAGTGAAATACCAGGAGGTCTCCGCGCTGATGGCTGTTCATGTGGAAGATGGTGAGTGTTTTGTGACGGTGTTGATTTGTGTGTGTGTGGCTATTTATTTCGTTGATTATCACAGAAATAATAAAAGCTCACGACCAAATTTACAAATGGCAGTTTTGAATCTTGTGAAGATGTCACTCTCATCCACTGACTTTATGCCCTGCCAATCAGTGGCCTGCAATTTGTTGACGTTGCATTTTCAGCTTGACTCAGCACGGTTGGAACCTCACGGAAGCACTGAATATTTCTGTTATTGAAATATTGATCATGTGCAGTACAATCTGTCACTGTCTGCACCTCCACTACTGCATTGAACTTGCAATTACAGATATTCCAGCTCCACTTTTTGTGTATAGGGCTGCTGGGTGTTATCTTTTACCTTTATTTGGACTACGGGGTAGCATTACTGTACATAGACATCTGTTGTCATTTTTCATCCTTATTCCTTCTTTTCTTATATATTGCACACACCACTAAGAGAAACATTTCAATTCTCCTGTATGTCCTGTATGTATAGAAGTATTGATAAATAAAAATCTTTGAATCTTGAAATCTTTGAATCTTCAGTTTACCTCCATTTATTAAATGTATTATATATTTATTTATTGTGTTTTTATTCATTGCATATTGATGTATTTTCTGTATGGACTAATTCATATTTTTCCGTGTGTGTATGTATTCATGAACTATGAATTAAGAGATGTAATGTAAATTGTCTCAATATCAATTAACATGTTGCAACAAAATTTCATGTGTATGCATAATGACAGACTTTTTTAGTCTTATTTCTTTATTTAAACTGTTGCCAATGACCATAGGAGACAGTAGATGGGTCAGTATGTAGACAGAAGATGAAACCATGGAATTTAGATAAGGGCTCTTACATTCTAACAGTATGAAATCTAAATCCTAGCATTATTTTTTTGACTTAGAAATCAGTCATATGTAGTAATGGGAAGTTTTAACCTCAGCATTTCCACTATAGTGTATATTGCTGAGAAATCTTTCCCTCTGGTATGATGACAGATATTCTATCCAGTACCCTTTTCTCAGGTCTGGAGCATTTTTATGACCCATTCTTTATTAAAACCCTTTCATTACTGAAACATGCATTTCTTTGCTATACCTGCTCATAATCACCTGCTTGCTTTTTGTTTTGTTTTTGAGGGGGGGGGCATATTAAAAAAAAAAAAATCAGAAATTTCAGCTGTCAGTAGGATGAGGCGCTCTAAGCTGAAGATTTTGAATTTTGTTTGTAAAATAAGTGAAAACACACCGCTCAGGATTTGGAGAGTTAAAACACATTAAGCTGTTAGGGAAATGTACCAAACTGGAAAGACAAGTGAGCAGAGCCCGCCTTCGGTGCCCCCTCCTCTGCATAGCAGCTCTTCTTTGGCGTATACACCTTCTTATCTCTGCCGCCTCCTCCTCAGCTGGGTGGTAAAGGATACCAGGGGTCAGAGCGACCACCACACGATCCATGGTACAGATATTTGCAAAGTTGGTTGTGGGAATTTAAAAAAAAAAAAAAAAAAAAAAAAAAAAAAAAAAAAGCCAGTCACAGTATTCCGACTCCAACTACATAAACGCACACATTTTCTCACCACTGGCCCTTTTATAGGGCACTTGGTGGATATTTAATGTAGTGATTAATATATTTAAATATGAAGATAAACACAGGTATATGATTTTGGTTATAGTAATATTGTATTTTATTGAGCATTGAGTAAAGTGAAGCTACAAGAGCAATGGAGAGCAGACTGTAGACCTGAGTTCATCTGCATCCATCCAAGTCCAGCTGAGCCGAGCATGACATCAGCGAGAACACAGCCATTCAAATTCCAAGTTCAGTGAACTGTCTCCTCCCCTCCTCCGGAGTCAGGACTTTCAAGTCCACCTTGACAAGTCCTGACTGCCAAGTCTACAAGACCAAACTTGGCAAACTTGGTATTGAGAAACGGCTAGGGTTTAGGACTTAATTGCAAGCAGGCTCCCCCTGGTGTTGACAGTTTGGATTGCATGTAGAGACTAGGATTGTACTTCAGCAGGCCAGAGGAACAGCTTTCTGAACTCATGAGGATACTGCTGATTATTACAATATTAGAAATTTGCCAGGATAAATTAATTGTTTTTTTATTGCAATAAATGATGATATTGTATATCATTCCACCCCTACTGGTGAGTGTTTAGAGGGTGTATAACCTGTTGCAGTTAGGGCACATGTGGCTCTTTTGACTATAACCAGTGGGTCCCCTGAGTTTTCCAAAACAAGATAAAAAGGTTAAAACTATAAGGGGAAAAAAATGGCAAATAAGGGATTGGCGCTGCACCATGGCTGCCTCATCCAGGTGGATGCCCTTGAACTTCCCTCTGGGATTGATTGATTTTGTTTATTTGAACATCAAGACAAAAAAATTTAAAACAAGAAATCAAAACCAAAAAAATAAACATAAAAAAATGTCCTTGTTCAAAAGGAGTGGGAAGAAGCCAACGCTTTAGTCCCACCCCTTCTCCAAACCCAATAAATATCATTCTAGTCATTATCCATCCCATAATTACATTCATTATACAGTACCATAATATATAATGTGTCTTCTAATTAAATTATGCAATAGAAATAATACAACAATGATAGTTTATAGTGACAATAATACCAACATCTAATAATTGTAATAAGTAAATACTTCTGGTATGTTTAATATAATTATAGACAATATTATCATCATAATCACCATATATACCACCATATACCCCACATGGCTTTCAATACCTAGGTGCAATAAATAACGATATAACCATAATAATAGGTAGCCATATAGTAGTTACAATAATAATAATAATACCACCTGGCCTATATAATACTTCAAATAATTCCATCCTAAACAATCATAATACAATAATACTGTTGTAATATTCCAGTAATAATGATATTGATAATAATAGTACTCAGTGTGGGCTATATTAATCATATATTCCATAACCTACATATGTTGAAGCATGTGAAAATGTTTGGTAATTACATATGTAAAGCAACTTCACACCTCTGAAAGGACAAAGACTCTCAACCGCCAAGTGAAGAACAAAGACGTTCCCAGACACTGCGGTGGAGACCGGAGGAGCTACCCTCACCCCCCTAGGGCGAAGAGAGGAAGTACCAAGACAATGGGGGGATTATGATAATGAGGGATGTCAGCCTTTGTTATGCATGTCTTTTGTTATGTGCAAGTATAAAGTCAGTGAGCCGGAGATATTCGGCCTCTTTTTCCTTCTGCTACCTCTGCACTAGATGAGACTTGTTAGGAGAGCTGATAAATAAACTTTGGTTTATATATCAAATCGCCTCATCATTTCAAGCTCTTCTACACTGGTGACCCCTGACGCGAGTATGGACCTGAGGCGTTCCCCCGCAATCGACTCATCCGTGGCGACCCAGGCAGACGCCAGCGCCCACGCAGACAGGGGAACAGATGGACATCTTCCCCCCCGGCAGAAGGGATTGAGAGGGCTCAACCGAGCACCAGCACCGCTGTGAGAGCCGAAGCAAGGCACTCTCACCCTGCGGACACAGCAGTGATGGTATACATGAATGCCATCGCTGTCAAGCTGCCAGACTTCTGGCAAGAAGACCCCGCCTCGTGGTTTCAGCAAGCTGAAGCCCAGTTTACACTGGCGGGCATCACGGCTGACGATACCAAATTCTATCATATCGTCTCCAAACTCGACGCCGCCACTTCAAGGTGTGTGCGGAGCATGATCCGGCAGCCGCCTGCCCAAGACAAATATGAAACGCTTAAAGCAACCATCGTGGCAAATTACGTCCCCTCAGCTGAAGAGAGAGCCGAGAAGATCCTGGCGGTCTACGGCCACAGAGGGTGCAAACCTAAAGCCCTCATGGAGGATTTGCTGCAGCTTAAAGAAGAAGACAATGACAACTTCCTCCTCCAATTCATATTCCTCAGCACGCTGCCGCCACACATGAGGGACACTCGCCAACATGAGATGCAGCACCCAGCAAGACTTCCGCGTGCTCGCCAACGAAGCTCAACGGCTCGTCAACGCCTGCAAGGAGCAGACACCCACAGCGGCATCCGCAGACCTCAACGCTGATGCCCAGAACCACGAAGAACCACAACCCACTGAGCAGATTCAGCCCGCGGTGACAGCGACACGGCCAAAACGTAACAGACGGAACGACGTCTGTTATTATCACCACCGCTTCGCCGAGAAGGCCCACGAATGCATTCCCCCCTGCAAATTTACGATTTCGGGAAAACGCCAAAGCCGAGAGCCGTTAACAGCAGCGGTTCTCGGCGAGAAGAGTAAGCTGTTGTATGTGACGGATGGACACACCGGCAAGCAGTTCCTCATTGACACAGGAGCTCAGCTGAGTTTCATCATGCCCTCCCAAGCAGATCGAGCCATGGGCACCCGGGGCAACGGAGCGGTGGCAGCCAACGGCTCCAACATCGACACTTTCGGCGAAAAGAGCCTGCACCTCCACATCCACGGCCGCAACTACAGATGGACATTTGTTGTAGCGGCGGTGAGCTTTAACTTGTTAGGCGCAGATTTTTTATGTGCACATGGGTTATTAGTGGATCTAGCGAATAGACGCTTGGTTAATGCACTGTCTTTTGCTTCTATTCCCTGCTCAGCCCGAGTTTCCCCACCACCTGTGCAGGCTAGCGTCACCACGGCAGGAGGTAAGTTTGAGCAACTCCTCACCCATTTTCCAGCACTCACAATTCCCAAATTCTCAGCTACAGTGGCTAAACACGGGGTTGAACACTTTATTCCCACAACGGGCCCACCCGTTTTTGCCAAAGCTCGCCACTTAGACGCGGCCAAGCTCAACATAGCTCGGGACGAGTTTACTACCCTTGAAAAATTAGGCATTGTTAGACGCTTGAAGAGCCCTTGGGCCTCACCACTTCACATGGTTCCGAAATCCGACGGTTCTTGGAGACCGTGGGGAGATTACCGCAGATTAAACAATGCGACAGCGCATGACCGCTACCCAATTCCTCACATTCAGGATTTTTCACTACATCTGGCAGGTGTGCGCATTTTTTCAAAAATAGACCTGGTCCGCGGTTATCATCAAGTCCCAGTTCGAGCAGAGGACATTCCTAAAACAGCTGTAATAACCCCTTTTGGCCTTTTTGAATTTCTGCGAATGCCTTTCGGCCTCAAAGGCGCTGCTCAAACTTTTCAGCGGATGATGGACGCGGTATTACGCGACCTTCCTTTTGTTTTCGTCTACCTCGACGACATGCTGGTAGCCAGCTCGTCTGAGGAAGAACACGAGCAGCACCTCACTACGGTTTTTCAGAGACTAGAAGAGCACGGGTTAATAATCAGTCCAGCCAAATGCAAATTCGGCGTGTCACAAATTGATTTTTTAGGACACAAAGTCTCTCCGAAAGGGGCAGTCCCACTTCCAGACAAAGTTCACGCGATAAAAAGTTTCTCACAGCTACAAACGGTCAAATCGCTGCAAGAATTTTTAGGAATGGTTAATTTTTACAACCGTTTCGTCCCCCACGCAGCTCAGCTCATGCAGCCCCTATATGACGCGCTCAGAAAAAAGAAAGCTTCCAACGCGGTCGAATGGACCCCGGAGCGCGAACGCGCCTTCGTGGAAGTAAAGAGCGCTCTAGCTAACGCCACATTGTTAGTTCACCCCGATCCCTCGGCCCGCATTGCGCTAACCAGACGCTTCGGACCTGGCTATAGGGGCAGTTGTAGAACAACATGTCAGCGGGATCTGGCAACCTTTAGCATTCTTCAGCAAATCGCTAAACCAAACTGAGCGTAAGTACAGCACTTTTGACAGGGAGCTGCTAGCGCTTCATTTATCCATCCGCCACTTCCAGTTCTGGTTAGAAGGGCGGAGTTTCACGGCTTTTGTAGACCATAAACCGCTCACCTTTGCTATGGCTAAAATTTCAGAACCATGGTCAGGCAGGCAACAAAGACAGCTGGCTGCGATTTCAGAGTTCACCACAGACATTCAACATGTGGCAGGCAAACTTAACGTGGTAGCAGACTGCCTCTCTCGCGCTGTGACATCACCAGAGCGCGAGGAGACAGATTATACTGCCTCAGCCGCAGAACTTTTCACTAACGCGGACACATACGCAGCACCTATCCATGCAGGGATAGATTATGCAGCCATGGCAGAGGAACAAAGCAGTGACGCAGACGTGCGCGCACTCCTGTCTGGACCAACAGGGTTAAGACTGGAGGAAAAGGGTTTACGCGACGGCGTGCCCCCCCTAATATGCGATATTTCAACCGGCCGACCTCGCCCGTTAGTCCCAGCCACATGGCGCCGCCGTATTTTCGACTCAATTCACTCCCTCGCGCACCCAGGTGTGCGCGCCTCGGTTAAAATGGTCGCCGAAAAGTTTGTGTGGCCGGGCCTGCGCAAAAACGTAAAAGAATGGGCAAAAACTTGCATTTCTTGTCAGCGCGCCAAAATACACAAACACACAAAAGCCCCTCTGGAGCCTTTTCCGATCCCGGCTAGAAGGTTCGACCACGTTCATGTCGACCTCGTGGGGCCACTACCTTCCTCCCAAGGTTTCACACACCTGTTAACAATGATAGACCGCACCACGCGCTGGCCAGAAGCAGTCCCTCTGGCGTCAACTACAGCGGAGGAAGTCGCTCGCATTTTTTTGACAAACTGGGTGGCACGTTTCGGCGTCCCATCGGACATCACGTCCGATAGAGGGCCTCAATTTGTCTCAGAGCTTTGGTCAGCCATGTCCAGCAGCTTAGGGGCAACAATTCATCGCACCACCGCTTATCACCTTCAGGCTAATGGGTTATGCGAGCGTTTTCACAGGTCTTTAAAAGCCGCCCTCAGAGCCTCACTAACGGATACAAATTGGGTAAATAAACTTCCCTGGGTTTTATTGGGGTTGCGTGCTGCGCCTAAAGAGGATCTAGACGCCTCTCCGGCAGAATTAGTTTTTGCACAACCTCTCAGGCTTCCAGGTGAATTTTTACCAGAGAATCCAGAGCCAGGGCATCTTCCAGTCCCAAGGTTTTTAGGCAGCAACGGACCAGACTCTCTCCCCGGTCCAGCTCATCACTCCTTTCCACAGGTTTTTGTCCCTCAAGCTCTAAAGAACGCTGAATTCGTTTTTGTCAGACATGAAGCTTTAAAACCAACTTTCCGCCCAGCATACGATGGACCATTCAGAGTGCTGGAACATGGTGATAAACACTTGTGCTTGATTTTGGGGATAGAAAAGAAACAGTCAGCATTGACAGACTTAAACCTGCCTTCTTGTTGAAAGACGAGCCTGCACAATTGGCGAGAGCACCTCGGCGGGGTAGACCCCCCAAGAGAAAAGACTCAGCCCCCCTGCAGGGAACAATTAACCACTCTCCTTCCCACGCTGCAGATTCCTCACAAGAAGGTCCCAGCAGGACGCCTAAACGAACCCACAGCAGTTTTGGGAGAAGATTAAAACCCAGACAGCACAGGGACTGATGCAAACTACTCCACAATTGTTCACTAATTGTGCTGCAACAGTTTAGGACTGACTTATGATTTTACTATGCTGTTATGATTACCACTGAACTCTCTTAGGGGCATGGCTGCTGGAAAGTTTCTTCTGTGGCAAGAGATGTAACACTTAGTATGTCATAGTAATTATCTTAGACTGTGAATTTTTCTATTGTCCTTTCTTAGTCGTTTGGGGGGGGGGGGGCTGTGGGCTATATTAATCATATATTCCATAACCTACATATGTTGAAGCATGTGGAAATGTTTGGTAATTACATATGTAAAGCAACTTCACACCTCTGAAAGGACAAAGACTCTCAACCGCCAAGTGAAGAACAAAGACGTTCCCAGACACTGCGGTGGAGACCGGAGGACCTACCCTCACCCCCCTAGGGCGAAGAGAGGAAGTACCAAGACAATGGGGGGATTATGACAATGAGGGATGTCAGCCTTTGTTATGCATGTCTTTTGTTATGTGCAAGTATAGTCAGTGAGCCGGAGATATTCGGCCTCTTTTTCCTTCTGCTACCTCTGCACTAGATGAGACTTGTTAGGAGAGCTGATAAATAAACTTTGGTTTATATATCAAATCGCCTCATCATTTCAAGCTCTTCTACACTCAGCATATATATTCAACAATAACTCAGCATATACAGTATATTCAACAATAACAATCTTTCTTCACTGAAGACACATTGCAGTATTACTGTCCTTTATTTTTATATTGTTCAAAAATCATTTCTTTATATGTTGATTTAAATATATGGATGTTTGGACAGTGCCTGTGTTTCTCCCCCAACCCATTCCACAATTTTACCCCACACACAGACACACAAAAACTTTTCCTAGTAGATCTTACTAGGTGCATTTTAGATTTTGTATTCCCCCGTAAATTGTATTTCCCTTCTCTCTGTCTGAAAAGATTTTGTATATTGTGTGGCAGAAGGTTTTTACTGACTTTAAACATTAACTCTGCTGTATAATAATCAACCAGATCCCGTAATTTCAATAACTTTGAATGTAAAAACAATAAATTAGTATGTTCAAGATACCAACTTTGTGTATAACACGGACTGCCCTTTTTTGTAATATTAGCAATAAATTAAGTGTACTTTTATAATTGTTACCCCAGATCTCTATTCAGTAGGTCAAGTATGGAAGTACTAATGAGCAATACAAGATATGAAGCCATTTGTAATCTAGGACTTGCTTAATTTTATTTATAATTGCAATATTTTTTGCGACTTTTTGTATGTATGATGTGTGGTTTCCAACTAATTTTATCATCCAGTATTACACCCAAAAATATGATGTCTGTGGGCTATATTAATCATATATTCCATAACCTACATATGTTGAAGCATGTGGAAATGTTTAGTAATTACATATGTAAAGCAACTTCACACCTCTGAAAGGACAAAGGCTCTCAACCGCCAAGTGAAGAACAAAGACGTTCCCAGACACTGCGGTGGAGACCGGAAGAGCCACCCTCACCCCCTAAGGCGAGGAGAGGAAATACCAAGACAATGGGGGGGATTAAGATAATGAGGGATGTCAGCCTTTGTTATGCATGTCTTTTGTTAGGTGCAAGTATAAAGTCAGTGAGCCGGAGATATTCGGTCTCTTTTCCTTCTGTTACCTCTGCACTAGAATGAGACTTGTTAGGAGAGCTGATAAATAAACTTTGGTTTATATATCAAATCGCCTCATCATTTCAAGCTCTTCTACACTGGTGACCCCTGACGCGAGTATGGACCTGAGACGTTCCCCCGCAATCGACTCATCCGTGGCGACCCAGGCAGACGCCAGCGCCCACGCAGACAGGGGAACAGATGGACGTCTTTCCCCCCCGGCAGAAGGGATTGAGAGGGCTCAACCGAGCACCAGCACCGCTGTGAGAGCCGAAGCAAGGCACTCTCACCCTGCGGACACAGCAGTGATGGTATACACGAATGCCATCGCTGTCAATCTGCCAGACTTCTGGCAAGAAGACCCCGCCTCGTGGTTTCAGCAAGCTGAAGCCCAGTTTACACTGGCGGGCATCACGGCTGACGATACCAAATTCTATCACATCGTCTCCAAACTCGACGCCGCCACTTCGAAGTGTGTGCGGAGCATGATTCGGCGGCCACCGGCCCAAGACAAATATGAAACGCTTAAAGCAATCATCGTGGCGAATTACGTCCCATCAGCTGAAGAGAGAGCCGAGAAGATCCTGGCGGTCTACGGCCACAGAGGGTGCAAACCCAAAGCCCTCATGGAGGATTTGCTACAGCTTAAAGAAGAGGACAATGACAACTTCCTCTTCCAATTCATATTCCTCAGCACGCTGCCGCCACACATGAGAGGGACGCTCGCCAACATGAGATGCAACAACCACCAAGACTTCCGCGCACTGGCCAATGAAGCTCATCGGCTCGTCAATGCTTGCAAGGAGCTGACACCCACAGCAGCATCCGCAGACCTCAACGCTGATGCCCAGAACCATGTAGAGCCACAACCCACTGAGCAGATCCAGCCCGCGGTGACAGCGACACAGCCAACACGTAACAGACAGAGCGACGTCTGTTATTATCACCACCATTTCACCGAGAAGGCCCGCAAACGCGTTCCCCCCCCTGCAAATTTATGATTTCGGGAAACGCCAAAGCCGAGAGCCGTTAACGGCAGCGGTTCTCGGCGAGAAGAATAAGCTGTTGTATGTGACGGATGGGCACACCGGCAAGCAGTTCCTCATCGACACAGGAGCTCAGCTGAGTTTTGTCACGCCCTCCCACGCAGATCGAGCCATGGGCACCTGGGGCAACGGAGCGGTGGCAGCCAACGGCTCTAACATCGACACTTTCGGCGAAAAGAGCCTGCACCTCCACATCCACGGCCGCAACTACAGATGGACATTTGTTGTAGCGGCGGTGAGCTTTAACTTGTTAGGCGCAGATTTTTTGTGTGCACATGGGTTATTAGTGGATCTAGCAAATAGGCGCTTGGTTAATGCACTGTCCTTTGCTCCTATTCCATGCTCAGCTCGAGTTTCTCCACCACCTGTGCAGGCCAACGTCACCACGGCAGGAGGTAAGTTTGAGCAACTCCTCACCCAATTTCCAGCACTCACAATTCCCAAATTCTCAGCCACTGTGGCTAAACACGGGGTTGAACACTTTATTCCCACAACGGGCCCACCCGTTTTTGCCAAAGCTCGCCGCTTAGACGCGGCCAAGCTCAACATAGCACGGGACGAGTTTACGACCCTTGAAAAATTGGGCATTGTTAGACGCTCGAAGAGCCCTTGGGCCTCACCACTTCACATGGTTCCGAAATCCGACGGTTCTTGGAGACCGTGCGGAGATTACCGCAGATTAAACAACGCTACAGCGCATGACCGCTACCCAATTCCTCACATTCAAGATTTTTCACTTTATCTGGCGGGTGCGCGCATTTTTTCAAAAATAGACTTAGTCCGCGGTTATCATCAAGTCCCAGTCCGAGCAGAGGACATTCCTAAAACAGCTGTAATAACCCCTTTCGGCCTTTTTGAATTTCTGCGAATGCCTTTCGGCCTCAAAGGCGCTGCTCAAACTTTTCAACGAATGATGGACGCGGTCTTACGCGACCTTCCTTTTGTCTTCGTCTACCTCGACGACATGCTGGTAGCCAGCTCGTCTGAGGAAGAACACGAGCAGCACCTCACTACGGTTTTTCAGAGACTAGAAGAGCACGGGTTAATAATCAATCCAGCCAAATGCAAATTCGGCGTGTCACAAATTGATTTTTTAGGACACAAAGTCTCTCCAAAGGGGGCAGTTCCACTTCCAGACAAAGTTAACGCGATAGAAAGTTTCCCACGGCCACAGACGGTCAAATCGCTACAGGAATTTTTAGGAATGGTTAATTTTTACAACCGTTTCCTCCCCCACGCAGCTCAGCTCATGCAGCCCCTATATGACGCGCTCAGAAAAAAGAAAGCTTCCAACGCGGTCGAATGGACCCCGGAGCGCGAACACGCCTTCGCGGAAGTAAAAAGCGCTCTAACTAACGCCACATTGTTAGTTCACCCAGATCCCTCGGCCCGCATCGCGCTAACCACAGACGCTTCAGACCTGGCTATAGGGGCAGTTGTAGAACAACATGTCAGCGGGATCTGGCAACCTGTAGCATTCTTTAGCAAATCGCTAAACCAAACTGAGCGTAAATACAGCACTTTTGACAGGGAGCTGCTAGCGCTTCATTTATCCATCCGCCACTTCCAGTTCTGGTTAGAAGGGCGGAGTTTCACGGCTTTTGTAGACCATAAACCGCTCACTTTTGCTATGGCTAAAATTTCAGAACCATGGTCAGGCAGGCAACAAAGACAGCTGGCTGCGATTTCAGAGTTCACCACAGACATTCGACACGTGGCAGGCAAACTTAACGTGGTAGCAGACTGCCTCTCTCGCGCTGTGACATCACCAGAGCGCGAGGAGACAGATTATACTGCCTCAGCAGCAGAACTCTTCACTAACGCAGACACATACGCAGCACCTATCCATGCAGGGATAGATTATGCAGCCATGGCAGAGGAACAAAGCGGTGACGCGGACGTGCGCGCACTCCTGTCTGGACCAACAGGGTTAAGGCTGGAGAAAAAGGGTTTACGCGACGGCGTGCCCCCCCTAATATGCGATGTTTCAACCGGCCGACTTCGCCCGTTAGTACCAGCTACATGGCGCCGCCGTATTTTCGACGCAATTCACTCCCTCGCGCACCCAGGTGTGCGCGCCTCGGTTAAAATGGTCGCCGAAAAGTTTGTGTTGCCAGGCCTGCGCAAAAACGTAAAAGAATGGGCAAAAACTTGCATTTCTTGTCAACGCGCCAAAATACACAGACACACAAAAGCCCCTCTGGAGCCTTTTCCAATCCCTGCTAGAAGGTTCGACCACGTTCATGTTGACCTCGTGGGGCCACTACCTTCCTCCCAAGGTTTCACACACCTGTTAACAATGATAGACCGCACCACGCGCTGGCCAGAGGCAGTACCTCTAGCGGCAACCACAGCGGAGGAAGTCGCTCGCGTGTTTTTGACAAACTGGGTAGCACGTTCTGGCGTCCCATTGGACATCACGTCCGATAGGGGGCCTCAATTTGTCTCAGAGCTTTGGTCAGCCATGTCCAGCAGCTTAGGGGCAACAATTCATCGCACCACCGCTTATCACCCTCAGGCTAATGGGTTATGCGAGCATTTTCACAGGTCTTTAAAGGCCGCCCTCAGAGCCTCACTAACGGATACAAATTGGGTAAATAAACTTCCCTGGGTTTTATTGGGGTTGCGTGCTGCGCCTAAAGAGGATCTAGACGCCTCTCCTGCAGAATTAGTTTTTGCACAACCTCTCAGGCTTCCAGGTGAATTTTTACCAGAGAACCCAGAGCCAGGGCATCTTCCAGTCCCAAGGTTTTTAGGCAGCAACGGACCGGACTCTCTCCCCGGTCCAGCTCATCACTCCTTTCCACGGGTTTTTGTCCCTCAAGCTTTAAAAAACGCTGAGTTCGTTTTTGTTAGGCATGAAGCTTTAAAACCAACTTTCCGCCCAGCATACGATAGGCCATTCAGAGTGCTGGAACATGGTGATAAACACTTTGTGCTTGATTTTGGGGATAGAAAAGAAACAGTCAGCATTGACAGACTTAAACCTGCCTTCTTGTTGAAAGACGAGCCTGCACAGTTGGCGAGAGCACCTCGGCGGGGTAGACCCCCCAAGAGAAAAGACTCAGCCCCCCTGCAGGGAACAATTAACCACTCTCCTTCCCACGCTGCAGATTCCTCACAAGAAGGTCCCAGTAGGACGCCTAAACGAACCCACAGCAGTTTTGGGAGAAGATTAAAACCCAGACAGCACAGGGACTGATGCAAACCACTCCACAATTGTTCACTAATTGTGCTGCAACAGTTTAGGACTGACTTATGATTTTACTATGCTGTTATGATTACCACTGAACTCTCTTAGGGGCATGGCTGCTGGAAAGTTTCTTCTGTGGCAAGAGATGTAACACTTAGTATGTCATAGTAATTATCTTAGACTGTGAACCTTTCTATTGTCCTTTCTTAGTCGTTTGGTGGGGGCTGTGGGCTATATTAATCATATATTCCATAACCTACATATGTTGAAGCATGTGGAAATGTTTAGTAATTACATATGTAAAGCAACTTCACACCTCTGAAAGGACAAAGGCTCTCAACCGCCAAGTGAAGAACAAAGACGTTCCCAGACACTGCGGTGGAGACCGGAAGAGCCACCCTCACCCCCTAAGGCGAGGAGAGGAAATACCAAGACAATGGGGGGATTAAGATAATGAGGGATGTCAGCCTTTGTTATGCATGTCTTTTGTTAGGTGCAAGTATAAAGTCAGTGAGCCGGAGATATTCGGTCTCTTTTCCTTCTGTTACCTCTGCACTAGAATGAGACTTGTTAGGAGAGCTGATAAATAAACTTTGGTTTATATATCAAATCGCCTCATCATTTCAAGCTCTTCTACAATGTCATTAATATTTTCAATAATTACATTATCTATATGAATATATATATCTTCATTTTTACAATTACCAAATATCGTTACCTTAGTTTTATCTATATTTAGTGATAATTTATTACTATTTATCCATTTTTTAAAGCTTATTCATTATTTAGAGTATGGATTAGTTGATTATAATTCTTTCCAGAATAAAATATATTAGTATCATCAGCAAATAATATTTTTAATAATTTATAAACTTGGAATATATCATTTATATATATGTTAGATAATTTGGGGCCCAATACTGACCCCTGGGGGGACCCCACAGGCAATTCCCATACATCCAGACAGATATTCTCCCATCTTCACAAACTGTTGTCTCTCAGATCAATAACTTGTAACCCAATTCAGTGCCATTCCCCTAATACCATACATTTGCAGTTTATCAAGAAGTATTGAATGATTTATTGTATCAAATGCTTTTCTAAAATCTATAAATATACCAATTACATATTTTCCTTGATCCAATGCATTTATTATTTCCTCTGTTGCTTCCATTATTGCCAATGATGTTGTACTCTTTGCTCTAAATCCATATTGATTCTGATTAAGCAGATCATGTTTATTTAAAAAGTTTTCTAATCTGTTGTTGAAAAGTTTTTCCAGAATCTTTGAAAATTGTGGGAGGAGTGATACTGGTCTGTAGTTTGTGTAGTGGTGTTTATTTCCTTGCTTGAATAATGGTATTACTTTTGCTATTTTCATTTTCTGCGGAAACGAGCCAGTTTGAAATGATAGATTACAAATATGTGAATGGTTTTAATATGCCATCAACAGTTCTTTTTACTAGTGCCATATCAATACCATCACAATCAGTAGATAATTTATTTTTACACTTTTCAACAACAGATTTTACCTCTAGTTCATCCACCGCTGAGAGAAAGATTGACCGAGGGTTATTTCCAGTCAATGTTTCACTCACGGTGTCTCTTCCTTAGTTTGGAATTTTTGCTGCCAACTCTGGTCCATTTACAAAAAATTTATTCATTCTATTTACTACCATGTTCTTATCATAATTAACACCACAATTATCAGTAAAATGCTCTGGATATATCGTTTTCTTAGTTCCATTTTTCCTTAATTTATTTAATATGTCCCAGAATCCTTTTATATTATTCTTATTTTCATTTAACATGTTCCTATAGTATAATTTTTTACTAGTTCGTATTATTTCAGTTAATTTATTTTTGTTTATATCTTTTTTCAGATTCTTTAGTTCTTACTTTTATGTTCATTTTTTGTATACTTTATTATCACATTTTATAGAAGGAAGTCACAAATTTTAAAGAAAAGACAAATTCAGTAGGAAAAAAGTCACCACAATATGAAAATATTAGTGTCAAATCTATAACAACTTTGCACAATAGAGATCATTCCCTCCAATACACAATTTGGATAACAATTATTATTGAGGGTGGCAACAACACTGTTGATTCAAATGTCAAATATTCTGTCTGGGTTCATATTCATATCCTGCAGGGTAATTTAACAAACTGTAATGCTGTTTATACCATCTAGCTGCAATGCTCCTGCACTGTGTATATAACTGTGTACATATGTATATTTATCTACTGCTTTGGCTAACCAGTTCTTCTTATTTACTATTGCTCTGAGTGCTACTATCCCTTTGCTGCTGCAATGATGGAATTTCCCCATTGTGGGACTAATAAAGGCTTATCTTATAAGAAAAATAGTCTCAAATTAATAGGGCTGTATCCAAATATCTAATTATCTGGATATTTGTTCATTACACAGGTTGATTGTTTCCAAATTTGGTCACTATTTGATTTTAATAAAGGTAAATTATAAATTTTCCAAACAATTAAAAACAAACCTCACCAATTAACATAAAAGTAGTGACTGGATGATGAAATCCTAGAATTTTTACCAAAAAAGTAATAAATTAAGATCGCTGAAGTTACAGCCATAAGAAAAATATTCAAATTTACATGATGCAAATGGATAAAAGCTACAGATTTATGGTGGAATCAAATTTACATTGAAAATAAAATGTGTATGAAAAGTAGAAATTTATTAGATAAAGGTCCTAAATCTACAAGAAAAGCTATCAATTTATGGCAAAAAAAAAAATTGCAGACTTGCATAAAAAAAATTCTAAGTTTTTAAGAAAAGTCTTGATGCTGATGTAGTCTACTGAGAAAGAAAGAGTGGCTTGCTGTACATTTTTTTAAACATCTTCTTCACATTAGAGTTTTTCAGCCAAATCCAATCCCTTCCAGTCCAATGAAGGTGCTCTTTATAATTTCTAAACAATTTTTTGTTCTCACAGATTTTGGCCTTGCCAGGGGTGTTGGCACTATTCGCCTCCCAAAAGAAACACTCAATACTGGTGGGTGAGATTTATTTTATTTACTTGCTTGCTTGCTTACTTACCCTGAATCTGTATGCACCATGCAAAGTTTTAGATAGCCAATTATTTTTTCCTCTTTTGGTTCCATTTTCATCTTTGACTACTGCTATGAAAAAGTTGTGACAGAGGAACTGTTGGACAAACAAAAACTGAACAAAAACAAATACAGATCCACAAGAAATAAGTCAAAATAATGAGGGGAAACGGTTCAACATTTACAAGAGAAAAGTTTCACATTTTAGAGGAAAAAGTCTCAAATTTTAGAGAAAAGAAGCAAATTTCTGAGGGAACAAAGTTGCAGATTTATGTGATGAATGTTCCATATTTATGGGAAAAATAGTCTCAAAATAGAACAAAAAAGGTCTAAAATTGACAAAAGTCAGTGATATAGGAGAAAGTCACAATTTTAGTACAGGTGTTTGTGTGGATGAGCTTATGTGTCCGTTCTCAGGTGAGTGTGATGGTGGCGGCTGCCATCCTTTCCTCTTTGTCTGCGGTCGTCATATCGGGTTACTCCTGTCTGACCCTCACCTACGGGGAGGAGGATACAGAGGTCTTCCACCACCACGGCAGTCCTCAAGTGGTAACCAACATACGCACGCATACATTTTCATTTGTAAAACTTTTCCTGCCACAGTTGTTAAAATCACGAGAACACTTGACTGATAGAACAAGTGCAGCAACGTTACTTAAGGAAAAACTGTAGTCAAATGAACAGAGCTACAGTGTTTTGCATTAACACAAACACTGACGTGAAGTCTGTTTTTTGTTCTGTAAGTAGTTATTGCGATATATTGAAAAAATGGGGGATAAATGAGGGGCTACACTGTGCAGTCGCTACCTAACAAAGGACTGGAGGTCAAGACCATTGAAAAAAGAAGGAAAGTTGGCAAAGACACGATGGGTGTTCGGTTAAGTTGAACTGGTAACTGTTGTGAAAAATGGTATAGATGGATGTTGAATAAGTCTGTTTGTGAAGGCTAATGCTAAAAAATAACCTTGAGACATCAACATGTACATTAAAGTCCCCTACTATGATTATTCTATCAGATTTAAGTACTGAATCAGATAAAAACTGAAAATTCAGATAAAAATTCTGAGTAAGCAGTGGGAGGACGATAAACTATAGCAAATAAAATTGGTTTTAACTTAAAATTGCTAAAATATCCAATACTGAGAGTCAGGCCCTCAAAGGAAATATAACAGTTTTTTTGCTTTATATTAATTAATAATTTGGAATTGTAAATTGTTGCTACTCTTCCTCCACGGCCAGTTCCTCTAGGATTTCGACAGTTTACATAACCAGAGGGAGTTGATTGATTTAAACCAACATAATCCTCCTGCCTTAACCAAGTCTCCTTAAGGAATAGTAAATCAATCTGAAAATCAATTGTGAATAGAGACTTAGGCGTTAGAGAGCTAACATTTAACACACCCCATTTATTTTTTTAGATTATGAGGAGGTACAGAGGCCAAGTCATTAGCTTTACAGCCTGTGTGTTTATTTTGGAATTTATCAACTTTTTGTTTAATCGCATTTGCTTTAAGAGTGTTGATGGAGAAGTATAGAGAAGGTCAGGAGGAGCTGCAGGTTCAGGTTCAGGTTCAGGTTACTTTATTTGTACCCGTAGGTAGATTTGTTTTGCAGTCTGGTGACATCCATATATACAAGCCACAAATTACATTCAACATAGACACAAACACAGGCACATATGAAGCTGACTATAAACATGATAAAAATACTCAATGCTCCATCAATCAGGGTATAAAAAGACAAAGAGATGGGAGAAAAACCAGAGGTAAGAGAGAAGGGTCATATTAAAAGTTAAAAACTAGTCAAAGAGGTTAAAAACTCAAAAGGTCTGAAACCCAATAAAATATTTAGAACCCAAGTGACATCCTACAAAAATAAGTAAATATAAAATGGAGTTAATAAATGGGTACCTAAATTATGTGCAATATATTTTTACAGCTTGTTCAACTCTTTGACAGCAGCAGGGACAAAGCTGTTTTTGTAGCGCTGGGTTCTACTTTTTGGGACAGCAAACTTCCGTCTTGACGGAAGAAGCTGAAAGTGACAGTGCAAAGGGTGGGAGTCATCATTTAAAATGGAGGTAGCCATCCTCTGTACTTGTCTGGTGTACAGGGATGTCAGGCTCAGCTGTGGCTCACCAAGCAAATGACTGGACCATCCTAACTACCTGATCCAAGGATTTCCTCTGTTTCAGTTTTATCTGACCAAACCATGACACTAAAGAAAAGGATAAAACAGATTCAATAAAAGCCCGATAAAACATTGTCATTATGGTTCGGTCAACTTGGAAGCATGCAAGTTTTCTCAAGCAATGCAAATGTTGCTGACCCTTTCTGCACACCTTTTCACAGTTCTCTTCAAACACTGTGTTTGCAGACTCACTGCACTGTATCTTTGTGGATCTAGAGAAAGCATAGGGTCCCAAGAGAGGAAGTGTGGTACTGTATGAGGAAGTCAGGAGTGGCAGAAGTATGTGAAGGTGATGCAGGACATGGTATGAAGACAGCAGCAAGGTGGTTAGGTGTGCTGTAGGAGTAATAATAATAATACATTTTATTTCTAGGTGCCTTTCAACCCGCAAGGTCACCTTACAAAAAGACCATTAAAACATTAAAAACAGATTTAAAATGCAGTAATGAAACTTGGTTAATCCATTGATCAGAAAAGACACGGTGCACCAGTGACCATGGCAGATACCGTCCTTTGCAAGGGCCAAACTGACTTCTGCTAGTTCATCGACAGGCATACACCCGTATTGTGAGCAGCGTCTAGTTATAGACAGAGGCCACACTGTAATCAGTGTGCTGCAGCACAACAGGTGTGGCCAATCACAGGTGAACAGGTGAGAGAAAAATCCCTCTTGCCACATTCTACAAATGAAAAACAGTGAATTAAAAAGTAAATTATCAAAGAAAATAAGCTTGTTTAAACAGATGAATTTTGAGTCTGGATTTAACTAATGGGAGTGAGTCAATGTTGCGGATGTGAGGTGGGAGTGAGTTTCAGTGCTGGGGAGCAGAGCGATGGAAGGCTCTATTCCCCGTAGTGGTGAGGCGGGCAGAAGGGACGGTGAGGGGAAGAGGAGGACCCGAGAAAGTGGCTAGAGGGGACAATGTGGAGGAGTTCAGACTAGAGATGCAAGTTATCGGTTAATTAATTAATTGTTAATTGATTCACCTTATCAACCAATTAACGATTAATTGATAAGCAACGTTTTTCCTGAGAATTTGTATTTCCCTTGGTACATTATGGTCTATAACATAAAAAGCCAATTATTGTTTGATATACTGAATAAAAAAATGCAAGTCATATTCCTCAAGGATTTGATTTATTTATGTAAAATAAATACATATTTTACATATGCACGGTATGTATGCACGGTATATGCACGGCTGCACGGTGGCGCAGTGGTTAGCACTGCGGCAGCACAGTTTACCCTTGGCCGGGGGATTGTGGGGATCGTGGGATCGTGGGTTCGATCCCAGCCCCTGACCAACAGTGATCTGTGTGGAGTTTGCATGTTCTCCCCGTGTTGCGTGGGTTTACTCCGGGATTTCTCCGGTTTCCTCCCACATGCCAAAAACATGCATATTAGGTTAATTGGCTGTTCTAAATTGTCCCTAGATATGTTTCCTATAGGCCCTTAGAATAGAGGGTTAGTGTTAATGAAAGCGCTTTGAGTGGTCTTTGTGACTAGAAAAGCGCTATATAAGTGCAGGTTAGTTAGTTAGTTAGTAATCTGCTGCATGTTAAACATTAACAATAAAATAAACTCAGAAAAATAAATATTAAGGCTATTATAAAAATGTGTGCACTGGCTGATATTAAACCTCAGCAACATAAATTCTGAATAAAAAAATACAGTGGTGTGAAAGTGTTTGCCCCCTTCCCGATTTCTCATTTTTTGTGTGTTTGTCACACTTTAAATGAAGGTGTTTATTATTAAGGGTAAAAAAGGGTTAAAAAAAATCCAAACCTACATGGCCCTGTGTGAAAAAGTGATTCCCCCCCCCCCCCCCCGTTAAAACATAAATTGTGGTTTATCACATCTTTGGAAAGCTGAGTTCAATTTTTCTAGCCACACCCAGGCCTGATTACTGCCACAGCTGTTTTCAATAAAGAAATCACTTAAATAGGACCTGCCTGACAAAGTGAAGTAGACCAAATGATCTTCAAAAACTAGACATCATGCTGCGATCCAAAGAAAGTCAGGAACAAATGAGAAACAAAGTAAATGAGATCGATCACTCTGGGAAACATTATAAAGCCATTTCTAAAGCTTTGGGACTCCATCAAACTACAGTGAGAGCCATTATCCACAAATGCTTTTCATTATAAACTTGGTAATGATTTTTACAACTTTGGAATTTTCTTGTGATGATGAGGATGGTGAAAGGGGTATAATACTGACCTAAGGGTTTTTGAAGGTTGCAATATAATTTAAGGCTGTTTCATATTATTTTCTATGTTCTTATTTGACACGGTCTAAAATTAATTTTAATCACTGCACATGTTCGCTCTTAATGACATAGTCTACACACGTTTTTAACTTGCAAAGACACATAACAGCATGTGAATTCTTACACATATCATTATATTAATTCATTCACTTTATTTTACTACCACTTTTGTTATTTTTCTTTTGATCCTGATGCTTTATTAAGCATCAAGGGGGAAATATGATAGAAAAATTCCATTTTGTCTACATTATTATTGTTATTAATTATGTATTATTATATTTGAGAAATATCATGCCTTTCATATGCCATGTTTAATGTTTATATGTGCATGCCATATAGGATAAGTTCATATATTCTTGGTATGTTTCTGTGGGCAATTATTGGCCTTCAGAGAATTCAGTACAAGATCAGTACATGCATAAGGAATGATCTAAGCTACTCTTAATCTCTTTGACATGACCTGTTTTGGGTCACAGGAATGCACAGGAACTCCTCAGCCTGTATAGATCAGTGGTAGAGATTAGGTATATAGACATTCTGTTAGTTTTATGGACCTCATGTGCATGTCTCCATGACCCCATGTCTCCAGAGTGTCTGTGACGTTTCCCCAGATAAGCTTTGATTATCAGGACTGTCCCTTTCTGTCCCTTCCCTTATCCTCATCCTCCCTCTCCTTTCTCCTACCTATATACAGACGTGGACAGAATTGTTGGTACCCCTCTGTTAATGAAAGAAAAACCCACAGTGGTCACAGAAATAACTTGAATCTGACAAAAGTGGTAATAAATAAAAATTCTATGAAAATAAACCAATGAAAATCAGACAATGCTTTTGAATTGTGGTTCAACAGAATTATTTTAAAAAACAAACTCATGAAACAGGCCTGGACAAACATGATGGTACCCCTAGAAAAGATTGAAAATAATGTGACCATAGGGACATGTTCAACCAAGATGTATCCTCTAATTAACATCACAGGTGTCTACAAACTTGTAATCAGTCAGTCGGCCTATTTAAAGGGTGACAAGTAGTCACTGTGCTGTTTGTTGACATGGTGTGTATCACACTAAACATGGACCAGAGGAAGCAAAGGAGAGAGTTGTCTCAGGAGATTAGAAAGAAAATTATAGACAAGCATGTTAAAGGTAAAGGCTATAAGACCATCTCCAAACAGCTTGATGTTCCTGTGACTACAGTTGCACATACAGTATTATTCAGAAATATAAGATCCACAGGACTGTAGCCAACCTCCCTGGATGTGGCCGCAGGAGGAGACGGATAATACGAATGGTAACAAAAGAGCCCAGAACAACCTCTAAACACATTCATGGTGAACTCCAAGGTCAAGGTACATCAGTGTCAGATCGCACCATCGGTCGTTGCTTGAGCCAAAGTGGACTTCATGGGAGACGACCAAGGAGGACACCACTGTTGAAAACAAATCATAAAAAGCCAGACTGGAATTTGCCAAACTGCATGTTGACAAGCCTCAAAGCTTCTGGGAGAATGTCCTATGGACAGACGAGACAAAACTGGAACTTTTTGGCAAGGCACATCAGCTCTTATGTTCACAGACGCAAAAATGAAGCATACCAAGAAAAGAACACTGTCCCTACTGTGAAACATGGAGGAGGTTCTGTTATGTTCTGGGGCTGCTTTGCTGCATCTGGCACAGGGTGTCTTCAATCTGTGCAGGGTACACTGAAATCTCAAGACTATCAAGGTATTCTAGAGAGAAATGTGCTGCCCAGTGTCAGACAGCTTGGTCTCAGTCGCAGGTCATGGGTCTTGCAACAGGATAATGACCCAAAACACAGCTAAAAACACCCAAGAATGGCTAAGAGCGAAACATTGGACTATTCTAAAGTGACCTTCTATGAGCCCTGATCTAAATCCTATTGAACATCTGTGGAAGGAGCTGAAACATGCCGTCTGGAGAAGGCACCCTTCAAACCTGAGACAACTGGAGCAGTTTGCTCATGAGGAGTGGGCCAAAATACCTGCTGAGAGGTGCAGAAGTCTCATTGACAGCTACAGAAATCGTTTGATTGCAGTGATTGCCTCAAAAGGTTGTGCAACAAAATATTAAGTTAAGGGTACCATCATTTTTGTCCAGGCCTGTTTCATGAGTTTGTTTTTGAAAATAATTCTGTTGAACCACAATTCAAAAGCATTGTCTGATTTTCATTGGTTAATTTTCATAGAATTTTTATTTATTACCGCTTTTGTCCAATTCATGTTATTTCTGTGACCATTGTGGGTTTTTCTTTCATTAACAGAGGGGTACTAACAATTTTGTCCATGTCTGTATATCAGACCTAAGGAAATGAATCCTTTGGAGATTCTCGGTGTGCCTGAATGCCATACTTTGTAGTCTCCCCCTCAAATGGCCATTGAGGTGAAACTGGATATCTATTTTTATAATAAATTTACAAAAATCCAACTTTCCGCCTGATTATTTGACTTTGAATAATTGAAGCTCAAAATTATTCTAACACATGGAACAGTGGTGAACCTTCCCAGGAGTGGCCGGCCGACCAAAATTACCCCAAGAGTGCAGCGACGACTCATCCAAGAGGTCACAAAAGACCCCATAACAACATCCAAAAAACTGCAGGCCTCACTTGCCTCAGTTAAGGTCAGTGTTCATGACTTCACCATAAGAAAGAGACTGGGCAAAAATGGCCTGCATGGCAGAGTTCCAAGACAAAAACCACTGCTGTGCAAAAAGAACATAAAGGCTCGTCTCAGTTTTTCCAGAAAACATCTTGATGATCCCCAAGACTTTTTGGAAAATACTCTATGGACTGACGAGACAAAAGTTGAACTTTTTGGAAGGTGTGTGTCCCATTACATCTGGCGTAAAAGTAACACAGTATTTCAGAAAAGGAATATCATACCAACAGTAAAATATGGTGGTGATAGTGTGATGGTCTGGGGCTGTTTTGCTGCTTCAGGAGCTGGAAGACTTGCTGTGGTAAATAGAACCATGAATTCTGCTGTCTACCAAAAAATCCTGAAGGAGAATGTCCAGCCATCTGTTTGTAACCTCAAGCTGAAGCGCACTTGGGTTCTGCAGCAGGACAGTGATCCAAAACACACCAGCAAGTCCACCTCTGAATGGCTTAAGAAAAACAAAATGAAGACTTTGGAGTAGCCTAGTCAAAGTCCTGACCTGAATCCGATTGAGATGCTGTGGCATGACCTTAAAAAGGTGGTTCATGCTCGAAAACCCTCCACTGTGGCTGAATTACAACAATTCTGCAAAGATGAGTGGGCCAAAATTCCTCCACAGCGCTGTATAAGACTCATTGCCAGTTATTGCAAATGCTTGATTGCAGTTGTTGCTGCTGAGGGTGGTCCAACCAGTTATTAGGTTTAGGGGGCAATCACTTTTTCACACAGGGCCATGTAGGTTTGGATTTTTCTTCCCCTTAATAATAAACACCTTCATTTAAAAACTGCATTTTGTTTACTTGTGTTATCTTTGTCAAATATTTAAATTTGTTTGATCTGAAACATTTAGGTGTGACAAACATACAAAAAAATGAGAAATCAGGAAGGGGGCAAACACTTTTTCACACCACAGTATGTAGGCTTTGTCCACATAAGATTAAAAACTACATAAAATTGGACATGCTCTCTGTGAGAAGAACTGCTGATTTTACGTGCCAGTCAGTATCAGTGTAGTGGCAAGTGACTGTAATGTAGCTTTCTGTAGTTAGTGCAGTCCAACAACCCGTTGTCAGCACCACATTTTCAGTGGTTAGCTGTGTTTTCAGGTCAGCTTTTTTCTTCTTGTAGCGTGCTTCCAAGCAGGTAGTTATTGTTCCTCTAGATGGAATATTATACCCTGGCTCAATAAAGTTAATCAGCTCCCGAAAGCCCTCTCCTTCAACAGTACTTATTGGCATCATGTCTTTTTCAGTCATGTTGGAAATCCTCTGAGTAATGCTCTCCATCTTCCTTTCATCACATACCTGCCTTCTCAAGACTGTGGTAATTGTCAGTTGTGATGAAACCGAACTAGTCATTCCTTGCAGCATGGCTGAATGCGAGTTCTTTTGGTGGCAACTTGGTGAACTGGTTGAGCTGTTGTATTTCAATGTAGTACCACATAGTGTACATTTAGCTTCGTTGTTAGGGTTTACCAGTTTAAAATGATCCCACACTGCACTCTGTTTAGACCGCTTCATTTTCTCGAGTGAGCGGTGTGCTGCGTTCTAATACGTCAGGTGTGGTAGAGATTAAGCTATATTGCCCTCGCCAGGACTGGTGATGCCACTACATTTAATGAAAAAAAAACTGAAAAGAGCGGTGCCACCTTCAATTAACTGATAACTAATTTAATTTAGTCACCTAAATTCTTATCGACAATTAATCGAAAGTCAGTTAATCATTAACATCCCTAGTTCAGACAAGTATGAAGGGGCCAGATTATGGAGGGCTTTGAAGGTGAGGAGCTGTATCTTGAAGTTTACTCTGTCCTTTATTGGGAGCCAGTGAAGTTGTTGGAGGATGGTGGTAATGTGTTCTATGGATGGGATGCGAGTGATGATCCAGGCTGCAGAGTTCTGAAGGAGCTGTAGCTTGTGGAGGGATTTATTTGGGAGACCAAAGAGAAGTGAGTTACAGTGGTCAATGCGGGAAGTGACAAGGCTATGGATGAGGATGGCAGCAGTGTGCAGAGTGAGGGAGGGACACAGTCAGTTCATATTACGAATATGAAAATAGGCAGACCAAGTAATGTTATTGATGTGAGACTGGAATGATAAAGTGCTGTCGAAGATGACACCCAGACTCTTAACCTGAGGGGAAGGGCAGATGGGAGAGTTATTAATATCAGTGGAGAAACGGAGGGATTTGGTTAAGGTGGAGGGTATACCAACAAGTAGAATTTCTGTTTTATTGCCATTGAGTTTGAGGAAATTAGAGGTAAACCATGATTTGATATCGGAGAGACAAGGAGGTAGGTGGCAGTGTAGAGTTGGGTTTAGAGGACAGGTAGAGCTGGGTGTAACCCGCATAGCAATGGAATTTAATATTGTATTTGCAGAAAATGTAATCAAGTGGAAGAATGTAGATAATGAAGAGAAGGGGCCCCAGGGCAGAGCCCTGGGGACCACCTTCAGAAATGGAGAACGGCCTCGAGGTGTGGGATTTGATTTGGATGAATTGAGTGCGGCCGGAGAGATGAGATAAGTGAACCAAGTGAGGGGAGTGTGGGTGATGCCAGTGGAAGCCAGTCTATTTAGGAGGGTGCTATGAGAACTGGTGTCAAAGACCGCAGTGAGATCTAGGAGAATGAGTAAGCCAGAGTCTGCAGCCATCAGGAGGTCATAGTGATTTTGATCAGTCCTGTTTCTGTGCTGTGGAGGGGGGCATAAACTGGACTGTAATTGTTCATAGAGCTTATTATTACTAAGGTGAGTGTGGCGCTGAGAGGCAACGACTTTTTCAAGAATCTAGGAGATGAAGGGGAGATTACAGATTGGCCGGAAGTTATTAAAATCAGATGAGTCTGCACCGGGTTCTTTAAGTAAAGGTGTAACAGTAGCTGTTTTGAGTGCTGACGGAACAATTCCAGTGTTGAGAGACAAGTGAATAATGGTGGTAATCAAAGGAGCCAGTGAAGGAAGGCAGGCTTTAACGAGGTCAGTAGGGAGGGAGTCAAGCTGGCAAGTGGATGATTTGGATGTGTATTAGCTGGGATATGTCGGTTATGGAGGGGAGTGTAAAACTTGAGAAGGGATGAATAACGGAAGGAAAAGAAATTGGGAAATCCACTCTAGAAACTACAGCTCCATCAGACATAAGCTGCTGATGGATATTGAAGATTTTGGAAGTAAAGAATGACATGAGAAAGCTGCAGAAGCCAGGTGAGTGCATATGAGCGAGAAAAGAGTGCTTTTGAGTTGCCTTTATTGGAGATTAGATCAGAGTAGTATATAGAGTTGGATGATGCAATGGAGTCCTTGTAGAGCAAGATATGATTATTGTACATTTCTTTGTGAATGGTTAGTCCAGTTTTCTTGAAAAGCCGTTCCAATTGACATCCTTTGGCCTTGAGTTCACGTAGGGAGGGAGTCTACCAGGATGCAGAGTGGGGGGAAAAGAGACAGTTCTCTGTTTCAGTGGAGCAAAGGTGTTGAGAAGATTATGTAGATTATTATTGTAGTGGGAGACTAATTGATCAGGGGTGGAGTGGCTAGGTGAGCTGGGGAGGCAATTTATTGCAGATGAAAAGGTGTCAAGATTAATATCCCTAATTTTCCTGAAGGTGATGTAATGGGGAGGGTTGGTTTTAAAAACTGGTAAATTTATATTAAAGGAGATGAGCATATGATCGGAGAAGGGGATAAAATGAGATCTACAGTCAGTGGGAGTGACACCAGAACAGCAAACAAAGTCCAACATACTGTATGACCTTTACAGTGGGTGGGAAAATTAACATACTGATGGAGTCCAAAACTGTCCAAGCAAGATGTAAAGTCTTTGGCAAGGGTGTTATTGTCATTGTCTAAGTGAATATTGAAAACACCAGGGATTACCAAGTTAAGATATATTATGGAAAGATGAGTGATGAGAGCTGCAAAGTCATTTAAAAAGTCCTTGTTAGGCCTGGGTGGCCTATAAACGGTACAAATAATGGTGGGAATAGCGCCAGTGAGTTGTGATGCTGAGTATTCAAATGAGTGGAAAGTTGGAGTAGACACCAGCAAGACTTTCCACCTTTCACGGTGAATCATAGCGACACCCCTGCCACGGCCAGAGGCATGGGGCTGGCAGGTGTAAACAAACCCTGGCAGAGTGCAGTCAGAGAGGCGAAGTCACTGGGCTGCTGCCACGTTTCACATAAACAGAGAAGATCCAACTTACAGTCTGAGAAGAGGTCCTGGACAAGATGTTCCTTGCTCGTGAGTGAGCAGATGTTGAGCAGACTGAAGTTGAGACTGGTGTTCCCTTGTTTGACGGTGGAGTTAGCTGACCAAGCTAGACGGGCTAACACACTGTGGTCAACAGCGCGGCCAGTGTCATGGGGAGGATGACGAGTTGTGGACCAAATGGACTTTATGGGATGACTGTCATTGTAATTGAAGCTCCAATGGGATCTTTGGTGTATGTATCTGCGGCAAGGCTGAGCAGCGATGTCTGTGTGGAGGTGAAGGGCCACAGGTGGTGGAACCGCAGGAGCTCAGTGGCAGAACACTGGAGCAGTGCTGTTACAGGACAATGGACCAAGGACAGGGCAGCCCAGGCGAGCATGGACTACACGAATAACGCCTTTATCCACATAGTTGTTTCAGGCACTAGATGATGGGAGGAGCCAGGTGTGGACAAGAGATAAGAACCAGTTGTAATAGGAGTAACCCGTAAATAAATTAGTTCAGTCCAAACAAGAAAACTCTTGACGATAACAAAACAAGTAAGTTAAAACCAGTAAGTTAAAATAGTTAAAAGAACTGGAGAGCAGTGGCAGCAAAACAGACCAGTCTTCACTTGAGTGACAGATTCAAAGTGGGGGTGGGGTTACATCAGTTCTGAGCCCCTTCTATGGTGATGGACATGCTGAAACACAAGGTCAGGCAGGACTCTCCATGGACAATGATGTTCGCAGATGACATTGTGATCTGTAGTGAGGGTAGGGAGCAGGTGGAAGAGAACCTAGAATGGTGGAGGTATGTACTGGAGAGAAGAGGAATGAAAGTCAGCAGAGGCAAGACAAAATAAATGTGTGTGAATGAGAGGCAGGCAGCTGTAACGGTAAAGATGCAAGGAGTAGAGGTAGAGAAGGCACATGAGTTTAAATACTTGGGGTCAACCATCCAAAGCAATGGAAAATGCACAGAAGAGGTGAAGAAAAGAGTGCAGGCAGAGTGGGAGAGGTGGAGACAAGCGTCAGGGATAATTTGTGACAGAAGGATAGCAGTTAAAATGAAAGGGAAGATTTACAAGAGTAGTAAGACCTGCAGTGATGCTACATGGTTTGGAGATGGTGGTGCTGGTGGAGACACTAATAATAATATAACTGGAAGTGGCAGAGTTGAAGATGCTAAGATTCTCATTGGGAGTGACTAGAGGGGCAGTTCAGGTTGAGTGATTTGGTGACAAAATAAGACAGGCAAGGCTGAGATGGTTTGGACATGTGCATAGGAGGGTTTGTGGATACATTGGACAAAGGATGTTGAAGATGGAGCTGCCAGGCAGGAGAAGAGGAAGACGAACAAAGATTCATGGATGTAGTGAAGGAGGACATAGAGAGGGTTGGCGTTACAGAGGAAGATGCAAAGGATAGGGTGAGATGGACTCAGATGATCTGCTGTGGCGACCCCTAAAGGGAGCAGCCAAAAGAATAACTCTTGGATAATGTTAACTAATACAAACAACAAGCATTTAGATTATCATAGCTTTATTTTCTTTTTACATATATATTCAGCAAAATTTGTTGTTGTCCACCAGTCAGTGTTTATATGCATCCTTTTACAGAATCCATAGGTCCAGTCTCTTTAGTCGTGTAGCCAACTAGCTTGCTAGTGCCCAATGGGTAGCTCCACTTTTACTTTTTTTTTTCCATTGTCTTGTTATTAGCATCTCTGGATGAAGCAGAGTCAGAAGCACGTATTACGTTGTGAGGCTTCAGGAGAAACTGTATTCTTTGAGGGTTATTCATTTTGAAAGTGACCTAATGCAGCTAACTATTAGCATGAACCAGAACACAAAAACAATTTCCAGGTTGGGAAGTCTGTCTCTTCAGACTGTGCCTCACTGGAAATTAAGGTAAACACACTACAATCCTATCAGAAGCTACTGACAGTTGCTGTGATTATTAAAAATTAGTAGAACAACGCTGAAGTATCCAAGTGCAATCATCAGGGAATATATGCAGTACCGCTATCAAATGAATTTTATAACAACAGTGTTCTGCAATAACACCCTTGATTATTGTGCGCAGACATTTGTCCTCCATCGGATGGTGAAGGGGGCCAACGCCACCATCCTGCTGAGTTGTATCGTCAGCGTGGTCCTCTCCTCTCTCATTGCCTTTGTGGGCTGCCGTAGTCTCCCCTGGTGTGGCTGCTATGACACCAGAACTGGTCTGGTAGGAACAACACCACCATCACAATAAACTGTCATTTAACTTGCTGAAGTAGTCTTATCCATTAGTTATCTTTGCCCTTTAGTGTTGATACACGATGAGTCATAATGAACACCTAATAAGCAAATTATGGGAAATAAACAGGGTTGGGTTGTCTAGTCATACTGAATGAATGTTAAGGTACTTCAATGGAAAAAGTACATTAAATAAAATATAGCATGTATGCAGTGTTCAGATGTTTTTTTCTGGGTTTTTTTGGTAGATTTCAACAGCAAGTTTGTGTTAACTAAAAACTTTAATAACAAAATCACACTTCTGTTTATACTGTATGCAACAAAACAAAGTCTTTGTCAGCATTGTTTAAAAAAAATTAAATGCTAATTATGAAATGCTGAACATCTTTATATGTAAGTTGCTAATGACCTAGACACATTTGCACAACAGACCTTTCATTTCCACATAAACTAGCAGCAATACCTGGTGAATAAGACATGCAGTCTTTAGTCCTGATGACACTACAACAGTGATATGAAGGACCTACTGACCAACCTCTGCTCCTCCCAGAGTTCAGCTGGGCTGCAATGAATATATAGCTTATGTTGACCTGACATCTCTCCAGAAATGTAACTACACATCGTGGCAACTGAGACAAGTCTGGGCTTAGTGTTGTCAGCAAGGCAGTTTGCAGTCCTTCCAACTGTGTGGCAGCAGCGTGCTAAGTGAGACATAGAGACACAGAACATGCTTAAAGGTGCATTCCACAGTTTTGACTGTTACACAGCGTTTTGAATGGGATGGCCTTCCATACAATTGGTCCCTTTCCCAGACAGCACCCTACATGTGACAACGTCGGCATTACATAATGTTGTGCATCAGTGTGACTTGAAAAGCTGATGCTTCCAAACATTAGTAATGCATTGTTTTTGTGTAGCATGATGTGTTTGTAATTAAAAATCAAACCAAATGCATAAAAAAGCCTTACTTTTGTTATTGCAGGAAACTCTGGTTCCACAGTGTGATCCTGGGGATACGGAGATGTGTACCTGGCAAGGTAAGCTCTGATGTTAAATCACATTAAATGACTCAGCCACTAGGCAGACAAAATGGGTCTGGACAACATGGACCACAAGTCATAGCCCAGTGAGTGTACAGTGATGTGAAAAAGTGTTTGCCCCCTTCCTGATTTCTCTCTCTTTTTTTTTTTTTTTTTTTGTAGGTGTGGATTTTTTTCCCCTTAATAATAAACGCCTTCATTTAAAAAGTGCATTTTGTGTTTACTTGTGTTATCTTCGTCTAATATTTAAATTTGTTTGATTATCTGAAACATTTAAATGTGACCTACAAAAAATGAGAAATCACACCTCTGTATGTCTTCAGAGATCTCTTTCTTGCGAGGCATGGTTAACATCAGCAGATGCTTCTGATAAATGGCAAACTCAAAAAGTTTGTGTTTTTCACAAGTCAAAGTATCTCTACACCTCTCTCCAACCTTCTTTCATTGATTGGACATCAGGTTTGCCAACTCCTGGCTTTTGTTGAAGTCATTAGTATAAGAGTTCACTTACTTTTTCACCATCAATTTAAATCTTTAATGGATGTGTCCAATAAAGACATGAAATATTATGATTGTGTCTATGAGGTTAAGCACATTGTGTTTGTCTATACTTGGGACTTCGATGTGGATCAGATCACATTTTATGACCAATTAATGCAGAAAACCAGGAAATTCCAAAGGGTTCACATACTTTTTCTTGCCACTGCATCTCATTGTGTACACACACACAGCTGAGATCAAAATTGGAGAACAATGTATTAATACTTTATTTAGATAGGTGCCGCCCCTATACACCACATGGTGTCCCACATGCTGTGGAAGGGGACAGCAGTGGTATAGCCACAGCTGATATTCTGTCAAATTCTGAACAATGAAGAACAGTATTTCAGAATAAATCAAGTATTAACACATTGTTCTCTAATTTTGATCACCACTGTATATATGCAGGAACTGGGAAAAAAAAAAAAAAAAAACCTCTGCCATGAAAAGCAAACTTTAAAAATAAGAGCACCAAATAATCAATTTCCTTCTTGATTCAGACACAAAATCAAAAATGAGCTACAAAATAAAAACTGGCAGATGTAAATACACCTTGTAATTGTAAAATATTTTTACATCTGTGATGAAATGTAATTACTTTGCCAGAGCAAAAACGTGTTAGTATTCTGTCTGTTTAAATACAAAGTATTATGCAGCTATTTCTGAAATGTCAAGGGTGTCGTTGTCGGGAAATAGTCACTCCTCTGTTCTCTAATAAAATTGCCTAGTCTGAACTCACTGTTGGATAAAGAACTAGAAAAGCACTCAGAGCGCAGACCTCTGCCAAGTACCTCAGTTCCCCCTAATATTGGGATTTTTCCCAAATATAATAGTCCTACATTTATTTTATCTATATTTTCAGATTCCTTGACCATGAAAACATACCTTTAGCAATTGGATTCACATTGATATCTTTATTAGTTCAGTAGTTATTGACAAAAATCACTTTTTCGGTAATGGCGGCTTTCTTCTGGATATAGCTGCATGGCTTTTGAAGATGCAACAAATCCATTGGCACACTACTGATTCCTCAGTGTCTTGGCTATATTTTGGTGTTTGTTGTATGTTTATATCTTTTTTTTTCCACAATATCTTTATTGAACCTTTTTTTTAACAAACATGATACAAACAATCAAACACTAA
Source organism: Pholidichthys leucotaenia (assembly GCA_020510985.1). NCBI lineage: Eukaryota > Metazoa > Chordata > Actinopteri > Cichliformes > Pholidichthyidae > Pholidichthys > Pholidichthys leucotaenia. The sequence continues at coordinate 323,219,814 of CM035840.1, read as the reverse complement.
CACTAAAGTACTACAAAAAAAAATGCACTAAAAAACACCAACAACCACCAACAAAATCAAATCTTCAACAATGCTCCTCTGTTTAGTCTAGACAATCCAATACATAAGTATACATATTATGTTCACCAGTTTGGAATTTACAAGGTCCACACACATCATTCACCTTCTTCTTCAAGAGTTATGTTTAAATTTTTTACATAATCAATAAAAGGTCTCCATATATTCTCAAACACAATTTCCTTTGATTTCAGTATATATGTTATTCTTTCTAATGGAAGGTTTGTTAACATCTGTCTTAACCACTGAGTCACATCTGGTCTATGAGTCTTTTTCCATAATAGTGCAATACATTTTTTGGCATTAAGCAAACTGAGGTCTATGAATGTTCTTTCACTTTTATTAAAATTATGCTTTTCTGGGTACAGACCCAACAAAAACAGTTTAGGATTCAATATGATTTGTTTTGAGATTATTTTTTCAATTGTTACCCTCACCTCTTCCCAAAACATTCTTATTAATCTACATTCCCATAAACAATGAAATAGGGTTCCTTTACTTTCCATGCATTTTGTGCATGTATCTGGTATATTTTTGTTATATCTATTTAACTCCTCCGGTGTAACATACATCCGCATTAATCATTTGAAATGTATCAATTTAAGGCGTACATTTATTGATTTGGTTTGAGCTTCTGTACAAGCCAATTCCCATTGTTCCTCTGAAATTTCAGTTTGCAGATCTTCTTTCCAGTAGTTTAATCTTTTCAGTGAATTTTCACTTGAAGATAGTGTCAATGAGTTATAAAACTCTGAAATAATACCCTTTCTTTTACTATCTTTCATCAACATTTTTTCCAAGGATGAATAGATAGGTCGAGTGAGAGCTTTATTTTGATTTGATCGAATAGAGTTTCTAAGTTGAAGATATTTAAAAAAATGTGTTCTATTAAGATTAAATTTGATCCTCAGCTCTTCAAAAGACATTATGTTTTCTGCACATGGCAAATATAAATCCTGAATCTTTTGTATCCCTTTTAAATTCCATACTTTAAATACAGCGTCCGCTCTCCCTGGTTTAAAATATTGATTACCCCATATTGGACTAAACTGTGACAATAAGTGTGGTTCTTTTAAATAGTTTTTAGCTTCACACCATATTTTGATCATATGCTTTACAAATGGATTTTTAACTTGTTTTTGTAATTTTTTTGCCGAATCTGAGTATATGAATATGGGAAGAGGTAAAGGTAAATTGTATGATTCCATTTCAGTCCAGTGAGGGAGATCATTTGATGAAAAATAATATGTCATAGACCTCAGTTGTGCCGACCAATAATACAACATAAAATTTGGACATTTCAGACCTCCACGATCAAATGGTAAATATAATAAAGACAGACGTAATCTAGCCCTCCTGTTGTTCCATATAAATTCCACTAACTTTTTTTTAATTCTTGAGAATAAATCTAAAGGTGGTGGTAAGGGAATGTATTGAAATAAATAAAGTATTTTAGGTAAGATATTACTTTTAAGTATATTAATTCTCCCGATCATCGACATTGGTAGTGACATCCATCTCTGAAGTAACTCATCAATATCTGTCATTAAGGCTTCATAATTGACACTGGCGATTGATTCTAGCTTAGGCACAATTTGGATTCCTAAATATTTAAACTGATTTACAACATTGAATTGATTTACCTCAGGAGCTGGGTAATTTCTCTGGGTCTCATTTAGCATTAATATTGAAGATTTAGTTTTATTTATTTTATATCCTGATATTTCCCCAAATTCTTTATTAAATTCAACAAGGTCGGAATTGATTTTTTAAGATTCGACATAAACAAAATTATGTCATCGGCATACAGGGAGATTTTATGTTCTGTTGGTCCAACTTTAATTCCATATATTTGTGACTGTAGACGTATCGCCATCGCTAAAGGTTCAATTGCCATAGTAAACAGTAAAGGTGAAAGTGGACAGCCTTGTCGACATCCTCTATTGATTTTTATTGATTTTGAAATATTGTTATTTGTTAGGATTTCTGCTGTAGCATTATTATATATTATCTGAACCCATTTTATGAAATTATTTCCAAGTCCAAACCTTTGTAAGACTTCAAAAAGAAAGGGCCATTCAACTCTATCAAAGTCTTTTTCGGCATCCAGTGATAAGAGAGCTGTATCCGGTGCTTCTTTATTAGAATAAATAATATTAAATAGTCTTCTTACATTATGGAAGCCTTGTCTTCCCTTTATAAAGCCATTCTGATCTCGATTAAAAATATTTGGTAATATTTCTTGTATTCGTCTTGCTAAAATTTTACAGATTATCTTAAGGTCGGCATTTAATAGGCTTATTGGTCTCATATTTTCACATTTATTAGAGGGCTTACCTGGTTTTGGCAACAGTATAATTAAGGCATTATTCATATATGATGGTAAATTACTATTTTGAAATGCTTCTAAAAGTATGTTTATATCTTAATTTGTTACCTTACAGTGATGAAAATTCCAAAGATCCCCTGTTATTTCCTGTTCTGGATCACAGTATCCAGATTTTTTGCAGGATCCGGATCAGTCTTTGATATTTCCTAGAACTTATTGGGATCTTATCCAGTATTTTTTTGGCAAGCGTCCTGACCATTTATTGTAGAGTTATATATACATATGCTAAAAATGGCCCTATCTCGCAATGGTAAAGAATCCTTTAAAAAATTCCTGGATCCAGACGGTGATCCGGATCACTCTCAAAATCTAATCATTTCTTCCTTGTCCCATTTCGGACTTGTCCTGAAAATTTTGTCAAAATCCGTTCATAACTTTTTGAGTTATGTTGGTAACAGACAAACAGACAACCAAACAAACCCCGGTAAAAACATAACCTCCTTGGCAGAGGTAATAATTATATCCAGATAACATTTTGGACACATATCGCCCAGCCCTATCCGGAGCACTTGTTAGCTTTTTTTTTTTTTTTTGACTCGTGAGTGGCCTTGTGCATCAGTGGTTAGTGATCTTCCAGCTGTTCTCTAATGCAGTTCTCTTTGTCCAGCAGGAGGCGACGACAGGATTTTCAACTCTCCGGCTCATTCCATTGACAAAGGCCCCACCCAGAGCGAGGAGAGTTCTTCCAAACTGCCCCCATACAGCAGACTGACCTGACACACTGCTGTAAAACTACATATGATCACGGAAAAAATATTTATTAGCCGATGTGCCTGTATATTTCTCTTTGAGACCAGACTGAGGTGGGCATGAAGGACTGAAGAGATGCTGAAGCGATACATGTTTTGGACAATGACAGTTTTTAATATTTTTTTCCACAATATTTTTATTGAACCTTTTTTAACAAACATAACACAAACAATCAAACACCAACACTAAAGCAATTCAAAAATAAAATAAAAAAAAAATATACTAAAAACACCAACAACCATCAACAAAAGCAAGTCAAACAATGCACCTCTGTTTAGTCTAGGTAATCCATTACATAAGTATATGTATTATACATTCACCAATTTGGAATTTACAAGGTCCACACACATCATTCACCTTCTTCTTCAGAAGTTATGTTTAATTTCTTTACATAATCAATGAAAGGTCTCCATATATTCTCAAACACATTTTCCTTTGATTTCAGTATGTATGTTATTCTTTCTAGTGGAAGGTTTGTTAACATCTGTCTTAACCACTGAGTCACATCTGGTCTATGAGTCTTTTTCCACAATAGTGCAATACATTTTTTGGCATTAAGCAAACTGAGGTCTATGAATGTTCTTTCACTCTTATTAAAAATATGCTTTTCTGGATACAGACCCAACAAAAACAGTTTAGAGTTCAATATGAATTGTTTTGAAATTATTTTTTCAATTGTTACCCTCACCTCTTCCCAAAACATTCTTAATTTTTCTACATTCCCATAAACAATGAAATAGGGTTCCTTTACTTTCCATACATTTTGTGCACGTATCTGGTATGTTTTTGTTATATCTATTTAACTCCACCGGTGTAACATACATCCGCATTAACCATTTAAAATGTATCAATTTAAGACGTACATTTATTGATTTGGTTTGAGCTTCTGTGCAAGCCAATTCCCATTGTTCCTCTGAAATTTCAATTTGCAGGTCTTCTTTCCAATAATTCATTCTTTTCTGTGAGTTTTCACTTGAGGATAGTGTCAATGAGTTATAAAACTCTGAAATAATACCCTTTCTCTTACTTTCGTCAAAATTTTTTCCAAGGATAAATAAGTAGGTCGGGTGAGAACATTATTTTGATTTGATCGAATAAAATTCCTAAGCTGAAGATATTTTAAAAAAAAATGTGTTCTATTAACATTAAATTTGACCCTCAGTTCTTCAAAAGACATTATGTTATCTGAACGTGACAAATGTAAGTCTTGAATCTTTTGAATCCCTTTTAAATTCCATAATTTAAATACAGCATCCGCTCTCCCTGGTGTAAAATATTGATTACCCCATATTGGGCTAAATTGTGACAATAAGTGTGGTTCTTTGAAATATTTTTTGATTTCACACCATATTTTGATCATATGCTTTACAATAGGATTTTTAACTTGTTTCTGTTATTTTTTAGCCGAGTCTGAGTATATGAATAAGGGAAGAGGTAAAGGTAAATTGTATGATTCCATTTCAATCCAGTGAGGGAGATCATTTGATGAAAAATATGTTATAGACCTCAGTTGTGCTGACCAGTAATACAACATAAAGTCTGGACATTTCAGACCTCCACGATCAAATGGTAAATATAGTAAGGACAGACGTAATCTAGCCTTCCTATTGTTCCATATAAATTCCACTAACTTTTTTTTAATTCTTGAGAATAGATCTGAAGGTGGTGGTAAAGGAATGTATTGAAATAAATATAGTGTTTTGGGTAAGATATTACTTTTAAGTATATTGATTCTCCCAATCATCGACATTGGTAGTGACATCCATCTCTGAAGCAACTCATTAATATCTGTCATTAAGGCTTCATAGTTGGCACTGGCGACTGATTCTAGCTTAGGCACAATTTGAATTCCTAAATATTTAAACTGATTTACAACATTGAATTGATTTACCTCAGGAGCTGGGTGATTTCTCTGGGTCTCATTTAGCATTAATATTGAAGATTTAGTTTTATTTATTTTATATCCTGATATTTCCCCAAAGTTCTTTATTAAATTTAACAAGGTCGGAATTGATTTTTTAAGATTCGACATAAACAAAATTATGTCATCAGCATACAGGGAGATTTTATGTTCTGTTGGTCCTACTTTAATTCCATATATTTGTGGATGTAAACGTACTGCCATCGCTAAAGGTTCAATTGCCATAGTGAACAGTAAAGGTGAAAGTGGACAACCTTGTCAACATCCTCTATTGATTTTTATTGATTTTGAGATATTGCTATTTGTTAGGATTTCTGCTGTAGCATTATTGTATATTATCTGAACCCATTTTATGAAATTATTTCCAAGTCCAAACCTTTGTAGGACTTCAAAAAAGGGCCATTCGACCCTATCAAAGGCCTTTTCAGCGTCCAATGATAGGAGAGCTGTATCCGGTGCTTCTTTATTAGAATAAATAATATTAAATAGTCTTCTTACATTATGGAAGCCTTGTCTTCCCATTATAAAGCCATTCTGATCTCGGTTAATAATATTTGGTAATATTTCTTGTAGTCGTCTTGCTAAAATTTTACAGATTATCTTAAGGTCAGCATTTAATAGGCTTATTGGGCTCATGTTTTCACATTTATTAGAGGGTTTACCTGGTTTTGGCAACAGTATAATTAAGGCATTATTCATGTATGGTGGTAAATTACTATTTTGAAATGCTTCTAAAACCATTTCCAAAAATGGTTTTATTAATTTATTCTTAAATTTTTTATAGAGGTCAACTGGAAGACCATCAGGTCCCGCACTTTTTCCTGATTTCATATTATCAATGGCTAGCCCAACTTCTTCTTGACTAATTTTAGACTCCAGTATCTCCCTGTTTTCATTTGGAATACATGGTATATATAATCCGTCCAAAAACCCATTTAGTTTTGTTAAGTCAGTTTCATTTTTTGTATCATATAATTTTTCATAATAATCTCTAAAGGCACTATTAATTTCTAAAGGATCTACAACTGCCTGTCCGTTACTTATAATACTGGTAATTGGTGTTTTAAATTCTAATTGTTTAATCTGCCATGCCAATAATTTTCCTGATTTTTCACCTTGTTCATAAAAGGTTTGCTTCAATCTTAGAAGACTCGAGGCAGCTCTATTCGCTGATTTTGTCATATTCAGCTCTCAGAATCAGTAATTCATTCTCTAATTTTGGATTACTTCCTGCATACACTTTTTCTTGAAGAATTTTTATTTTACGTTCCAATTGGACTCTCTCCTCTCGAGTCTTCCTAGATTTTGAACCTGTATAACTAATAATATGCCCCCTAATAAAAGCTTTGAAAGCCTCCCACTTTATACATGCTGATGTTTGTGTAGTATTGATATCAAAGAACTCATCTGTTTTTCTATGTACTTAACAAATTCCTCATCCTGAAGCCATTTATGCTGAAATTGCCACCTACCTGGAACCTTTGCCAATTTCTTATCTACATATATTAGACAGCAGGGTGCGTGATCAGATATCACGATGTTATCATAGAAACAGTTTTGAATCTTGGACCTTAATTCTGTGGAGATCAAAAAATAGTCAATACGTGAAAATGTCTTGTAGGTATTAGAATAGCAAGAATAGGCTTTGACTTGTGGTTTTATTTCTCTCCATATATCTAGCAATCTCAATTCTTTCATAAAATGATTAATGGTCATCCTACATCCATTCTGCGTACAGTCCTGTCCTGTTGATCTATCTATACTGGGATTCCATGTACAATTAAAATCCCCTGCTATTATATGTTGCCCTGTGAGTGATGCTAAAGTAAGAAATTAATTAACAAAGAAGTTTTGATCATCTATATTGGGACCATATAAGTTCACCAGATTTATATTTTCTAATAACAAAGATCCTTGGATGATTAGATATCTTCCCAATTTATCTCCAATTACATTTTTCACTTGAAATGGAACTGTTTTATGTATGAGAGTCATAACTCCCCTGGCTCGGGATGAAAATGGTGAGGTGAACACATTTCCCTGCCATCTTCTCCTTATTCTTTTTACATCCTCCTCTATTAGATGAGTTTCTTGTAAAAACACCATTTTTGAACCTATATCTTTTATTTTATTCAAAACTTGTTTAAGTTTTTTTAGATTTTGTAGACCTCTGCAATTCCATGATGTTAAATTAAGATTAACGCTTTGGTCTATGATCGATAAAGAGTTTGAGATTACCTTGCAAAATAAGCATGCTCATACAGAGAAGCAAAAACATGGATGGTTGAACATTCATCCCACAAACTACACAAAAACAAATTCCCCCTCCCCACATTTGTGGTAATCCCCCCAAAAATCAAAAAAAAAAAAATTCTGTCTCCCGTTATAGCCAGTGGCTGCTCCTCACCCGCGAGGTTCAGTCAAACCACTCACTCTTTCCTCCTCTCAATCACCCCGACTCTGCTACTTTTAATGACATGACAATAACTCTCTTCTGTAATTTTTCCAACTTAACTCCAAAATTTTATAGCAACTTTGTACATCATAGCTTTTTTTTTTAAATATAATACAATCTATATTTTGTAGAGATGCTATATGTTTCAGATCAGTCAGATACTTGTACACATGCTTAAATATTCTATCTTTATATCTTGTTCTTGCTTCATGCTTAGCTCCTGCCAGTCTCTCCTTGGATCTGTTTAATGAGCTCCTGCGCCTCCTGAGGGGTCTTGAAGATATGGGTTCTCCCTTTATATGTGACCAGCAGTCTTGCCGGATGAATCACTCCGTGACGAATCCCGAGGCTGCGCAGCTCTTTATGGGCGGGGTCAAACTGTTTCCTTAATTGTTGGATTCCTGTGGCCAAATCTGGGTAGAACCGCACCTGATGATCCTGGTATTTGATTTCTCCTTTAGTACGCGCTGCGTTGGAGACCATCATCTTGTCTCCGTAGTTGAGGAACTTCATAATCAGCGTCCTCGGTGGTGTCTTATTATCTCTCGGTGGGCCGATTCGGTGTGCGCTCTCCAAGACGACCGATGACTGTAGATCTGCGTTGTTCAGCGCTTCTGGAATCCACTTTTCCAAAAAGGAACATGCATCCTGTCCCTCCGTACTCTCCGGGAGGCCAACCAGCCTTAAATTATTCCGTCGCGACCGGGATTGTAAGTCTAGGACGTTATCTTCCAGACGTTTATTTTTTAATTCCAATGTTTGGACCTTTAATTGTAGGCTGGTGATGTCATCTTCAGCGTTGGAGATTCGGAGCTCTGCCTGCGATACTTGTTCCATACAGTCGCTTATTTCTTTTCTCATGGCTTCCATCGCTGCTATAATCCCATCAAACTTAGACGAAAAGTCTGCTCTCATAGCGCTGATAGCAGCAAGGACCGCATTCGTTCCCTCGGCAGTCACCGCTCCGCCGCTAGCTCTCTCCTCAGCCATGGTCTCTGGAGATTTTTCTGCTTCGTCACGAGCGTGGAAGTCTGTTAACTTGGATTGTCTCGACGAATCAGTTTTTCCTCCGCCTGATTTCACAGCCTTGGTTTTTACCATATCTGCGCCTAAACGCTAGGATAGGTTTTTGTTCCAATTGGGAGAGTTTTAGCCTACTTTTTATTATTAGGAGTAGAGCAGAGTGAAACACGTCTTCCTACGTGGCCGCCATAACCGGAAGTCCAGTTTTTAATATTTTAATTCTGGAATCATTTTTTGTATACTTGTTCTTTTAATACTTTCTGACCAAACATTTCTGCAGCCATATTCACTCAGTCATCGTCATGCTTGCAGGTACAGTAAAATATAGTGACTGAAAGGATTCATTTCCTGTAAGCTTAAATTCTGGTGTGATTTTTTTTTTTTTTTTTTTTTTTTTAATTTCTGTGTATTTACTTAATAAATCCAAATCCACATTTTGAAACGTTCAGGGTAGTTTATTGCAAAGTTACACATGACAAAACAGTTGCAAATGTAGGTCGTTTTTCACTCCAGTAGATTTATTAGAACCTCTGAGGTTATTCTAACAGGCCGTTTGCTGTGAGGTGACACCGAAGAGCTGTTTTGTCTGTGGTTTTTGTGAACAAGGCGAAGGAACATAACTTGAGGGCCCAGCATGAAGGCGTTTTTCAAAATAAAAAACAAAGGTCACTTTAAGAACAGAAGAAAAGCAGCAAACTACTGTAGAAACAAAACACCTCCCAAGCAATATCAGTCTTCCACTGCAGTCATGTCGCAGGTGGGCCACATGGATACATCTGTGTGTGTTTGTGGAAAAGAGTCCTGAGAGAAGGTCTTTTGGTTTAAAGTCCTTACAGAAGATACACCACAGAACCAGCTGTGGAACCCAGAGCTGGACATTAGCAACTGGCCACCAGACAGATCTGTGGAATTTTTACCAGTGCCTGCTCAACATGCGTTTCAGGAGTTCTCCTTGGTTAGATTTTCCCAGTTACTCGCTGGAAGCCGTCAAATGGCTGCCCAGTGAAGTAGGATTTTTTTTTTTTTTTTTTAATCATAAATGTGTGCAACCAGAAGGTGATTAGCCATTTTTTTTAGCATGGGGTATGGTCCAATTGGAAGCGGGGGCATTCAATAACTTATCATAAACAAATTTTGCAAGAATAAAGATGCAGAAACTGTGATACAATTAAAGTGCCAAGGTTATGACAGACAAGTTAATAAGGCGGATGGCACCCCCCCCCCCCCATATCATCTCCAACATGCATTTTTGCAAAAAAAAAAAAAATAAAGAAGATGAAAGCTTCTGTTGTGGTCACTCTTTCTGAATGGCTAATAAATAGTTTTTACTTGAGCTTCCACTGACTTGATGCTAGGCGCAGTCATTTTGATTACCTAATCCCATATCTCATGGAGCAGCGAATGCAGACGTAGCGATTTCTGGATTCACCAACTTTTCTGACAAATGTTGATGAAAATCAAGGTAGTATCTCGTGGAGCAGCGAATGCCAAGGAATGTTGAAGAATGATGTGATTTGACAGACTCATCGGGGTTTGTAAAAGGTTGCAAAATGTTCACACAGTTTTAAAGGTTTTAAACTATTTTGTCACAAAGGTTCTTAAACAGTTGCTAGTGTTCACTACTTGACGAACCAAAAAGAACTGTAGTGACACATGTTACAACCATTTCCAAATGCTTAGAACTATTGTGCAGAAAATTACATTCAGCAAAAAAAAATTCTTTCAAAAAATTTTTGGGCGACAAGAAAAACTGTTTGGGACCTTAAAAACTACAGTGTTGCCAAAACCCAAATGAAACTCCAAAATTGCCATGTTCACCAGCATTCACCACTACATGAGATATAGGGGTAACTCCTTCATAACTTTTGACTTTTTACAGTCAAAAATCCAGCTTCAGGAGACACAGCTTTTGAAAATCAGACCTTGGGCAGCTCCTGGAATGCGTTATGTCCCTCTTGCTAGCCACTTTGGTAGGTGGAATTTTGTAGTAGTTGTATTAGCAGTCCTCACAAAAGGCAACTTAACTATGGTGTCCTCTACCACATTGTCCATTTTTGGCAAAGAAAAAATCTATACAGAATCACAAATCATATTCAGATTAACCCTCCAGAAAACCTCACATTTGGGACCCTTGGGACCTTAATGGGTCTCTTCAGAACAAGTGCTATAAAAAAAACAAATATACATTTTTTCCACTTTTAAAGTTTAAATGTTTCAGTCAGCTTCAGCTCTAATCAGAACTAGGTTTTTTTTAATCCATTTTTGAAGGTTTTTTTTTTTTTTTTTTTTACATTTTATGACATAATAGTATCTCAAATGGCTGCTGAAAAAATGACCAGCCAGGCAAACTACCTGGGTTTATTTATAGTGTTTTAGATCAAACAGATGATACCACTTTGTGACAACCAATGAATGTTTTGTCTAGACAGTTTTGAGTGTGTGTGTGTGGCAACAGGAGTTCCATTTACAGTAGACCCCTACATTAGCTCTGCTGCTAACTAGCAGTTAAATATGTAATTTCAAGAAAAATGTCAAAGTTCAATTTTCAACCCAGCGGCTCAGATTGAAAGGATAGTCACAGGTATCACCTTATGTGATGGTTAAATTAGAGTAGATGCAAAAATGTGGTTTGAATGGCCGTCAGTAGGGACTCGTTTGGGTCAGGGGTCCTATGTGTGCAGTATGCATGTAACTTTTAAACTGTGAAGGTGTGATGAGAAGTAAGGCAGCAGTTTTTAACTTTGATCCAAACCATTGACTTTTGGAACATATCATGCCATTAGCATTAACACTGGTAAAAATAGACTTCAAAACTAAAAAGTGGCTAAAAAGACCCAGTTGGGTCCTGGAGGATTAACCCTTGAAATTGTCTTTCAAATTTTCCCAATTTTACCTTCTAAATCTCTAAAATTGCCACTTTTCTGTTGTAAATTTAAGACTTTTTTTTCTAGAAACCTCAGCCTTTTATGCAAATGCATTTTTCCCAGTAAATTTTCTATTTTTTCCTTTAAAGGCTTCTAAAAAAAATCCCCCCCCCCCCAAACCTGATATTTTTCTTCTTTGATTTGTCTTTTTTTTTTTTTTTAGGCATCCCTTGTTATGAGCAAGCAGTTATATAACTTTTTTTTTTTGATGGTTTGTGGGGGACACAATAGGTCATGGCACTCCACCCAGGACAGGGGATTGGTGGGAGGAGAAGATAGTCAGAAATGGTAATGGGAAAAGGCAAGAGGAGCGCCTAAAGCCTTATTCATGCTGCATTTTTCCTCTAGTCCGCTTTGGTCCGCGTGCACTTTGGACGAGCCCAGCACACACGCAGCACTGTTCATGCTCACTTTTTTCATCTACTCAAGCCAAGCGGTTGACGCATGCACACAACCATCATTTGTAGTTTCACTCCTGCCCGCTCACACGGGACCACACTGCTGCCCCGGGGTTCACGTCACTGGGGCTCGGAGGTGAAGGAGGGGCCACCGGTGGACTCAGACCTTGGTTTGGTGGAAACCGCTTCAGCCACCGGTGGGACGATGAGGGAGGAGCAGCCGGGCAGGAGGACCGTTGCTAACGGTTAACAGGGAACAGCTGGACGGTGTAAAAAGCCCTCTGGGACGGATTAAAGAGGAACTCACCATCCAGCTGTCTTGGACCCAGTTCATGCAAGTAAGGTGCAGGGACTGCACCCACAGTGTCAGCACTAGCTTGGTTTTTGTCATCGGCTTCAGGGTCAAAATCTCCGTCATCATTGTGCTCTCTGCTAAATCACTCTCTTCACCTTCTCTTCCTCTTAGTTGGTATCCGCTTGGAAACTCGGATCAAGAATGCTTTCTTCCATTTTCCTCAAAATACTGTATGAACACAATCTTGTCATTCTCAGATTGTAACAAGACTAGTAATTAATTCATTGTTCAATCGGTGACGTTATGCATTTCAGGTCAATATTCCCAGTGATTTTTGGTCATCTGAAACAGTCACTTTCGCTGACTTTTTTTCTCTCTCTGATCACAATTTATTCCAAAAAATGGTGATATTTGAGGAAATTTTATCATTTGCAGTGTAAACATACTGTATTTTTCAGACTATAAGGCGCACCAGATTATAAGGCGCAATATCAATGAACGGGTCTATTTTCATACATAAGGCGCACCGGATTATAAGGCGCATTAAGCGAAACAAAACAGATAAGTCAAACTTTATTCAACTTATTCACAATAACTCAACATTGTTCAGTTGTAACACATAAAATAAAAAACAATACACTCACTTTTTCAGTTCATTCCTCTTCCACAAATCCATCAAATTCTTCATCTTCAGTGTCTGAGTTTAACAGTTGGGCGATAGCGATAGGACTGATAGCCTTGAGTTTTAAATCCGCTTCGTAAGCATGTCTCTTAACAGGTGCCATTTTGGGGTCCTTATACACACACCGTAATATTATGTTGAAGCACAGTACGTATTACTCCGCGAGGCTCCTGACTACGGTGTAATACTAGCCGTAATGCTCTGACAATCCATCAAGCGGTGTGGCTTCGTAGCTTACCAAAGTCGTACTAAAACGTTTTGACAGATTTTTGAGCGCCGTGTACCACATAAAATCAGTTTGAAGTCAGTAAGCACAACCAGAATTAATACATAAGGCGCACCGGATTATAAGGTGCATTTTCGATTTTTAAGAAAATTAAAGGATTTTAAGTACGCCTTATAGTCCGAAAAATACGGTATTAAATTTGGCCTAATTAAAAATCAATAAATTTCCCCTTTAAAGAAACTTGCATTGACCAACCTATGCGGAACTTTCTCTCCTAAAAAGCAGCAGTAATTGTACCAAACACTCAATAACACAGGTACACATTTACTGCAATGCTTATTGCAGTGTTTATTGCATAGAACATAACTTTAAATGTTACGTTACACCATAAAGTTCTGTTCCATTAGCAGATGCTAACGGCAGTGGCTATATGTTCTTTAGTCATATAAGCATAATTAGTGTAACTGACTACATTCTAGAAGAAGAAGCCATCTCTATTGTCATTCAGTCCATACAACCAATCATGTACAGTAGAACGAAATTACGTTTCATCTATCTACAATGTTAATCACATGTAGAATCAGAAGGATCGCTGCCATGCAAGGCGCCGCCACAAACAACTTCTCCTTCCCCCATTCTATTATGCTAAGGACCAAGCTAGAAGGTGGGAACTACCATTTTTATATGGTCTTTGGTATGACCCGGCCAGGACTTGAACCCCAACCTCCCGCTTGTGGGGCGGATGCTTTATCAACTAGGCCACCACTCCGGTGGCCACTCCTATTCATCTTAATTTAAAATCTCAGTCACGTACCTTGTCTCGGGTGCACTGGCCGTGCATGATATGGGATGCTTTCTGCCAAGACAACATAACATTAACGTTGCAGGATGCTAGCTCGCCGCACGGCTTTACCAAGTACACACTGCACAATGTTTTCCTTCAATTTTAGCTTGAAATGATCCCAGACTTGAGATACTTTTGTCGTTTTTTTCTGACATTCTTCTTCCTCTTTGCCGGCCAGTCGGCATGACTGGCACCATTAAACAAAGTTGTGTCTTGTTTACATAGCGTGAATGGAAGAAGGTCGTACCAGAAGGTCATATAGACCAGAAATACTACATTAAACGACACGTCGAAGCACAGATTTTGAATAGAGGAATTTTTGTAATTGAATTATTTGAGTAATCGTTGCAGCCCTACTGTGCATACAAGCTGAAAAAATATCCTCAATATGGTGATTCCATAACTGAAACTGTCATCGCTCAAATAGGGGAAAAAGGCAAATTTTATTGAGCAACAATGTCAGACATGTTGAGTTTCTGATCACAATCTTATATACACAGACTCTGTAAAGTAATCAGCTGTATGTACATTTTTTTTAGACAGCTGAGGTCCCTTATTCCGTATGAAAGGTAAGCATGTATAATGACTGGCCAACTTCCACATTACTGCATTACTGTCGTTTTGTTCTCTAAAGAATTCAGCTTCCCTTTGAAATCCTTCACAACAGTCCTGGTTCAGCATCTTCACTGCTGAACAGGAATCTTGACTGGTTGCTATGGTAATATTTAACAAAAACAAATTCTAACAAAGCAGTGCCGCTGAAAAATCCCTGATTTCCTTATATAAAGCCGAGATAACTGACGGCTCGGTCAATTAGGGAGCTGGAAAAAGACAAGCTGAGCACATACTCAACCAGCATGTGTTCAGATGACGTATAAAGATGTGACAACATGTGAATGTGTCCAACAGTGTAAGTGAAGCCTTAATATAGCAGCTATTAGAGAATGATACCAAAGAAGAAGGTAGCAGCAGATGTTTGAGATGGACCACATCATCCTTTTACAAGCGTCTTAATATACTGTCACTGACCTCATGTTTTGATCAACACTGTCCATAATTTGGAAAATACAAAATTCTTAACAGCTCATGTTTCACAGCCAAACTCAGACATAACAGATTCAGGCCGGAAAGGCTCCAGACAGGTACTTGTTCTGGAATCTCATATGCTGCGTTTAAACCAGAACCAAAGTTCCACTTCACCCAACACACAAGACAGGAGGACTGAACATCACTGGGATTATGTCCGCTTGCAAGAAAAACAGTAACTATAAATGACTGCCCATCCCCAGCCCTCACACAAACATGACGCTTATCCTGACTGCATGACATAATTGTGGATTTACAATGACTCTGGATCCGGTTAGTTATGGCTGCGATCCGGACTCTGCAGCAAATAGTTCACATTCTCGTCAATGTTCTCATCCCCACCTGGTCCAGACCACAGCAGAATGACTCCGGCTTGTCGGATTTGGATCGCTAATGAAACACAAGGAGTCTATTATTGATGAATGCCGGATTCAATCCACAAGGAAATGCTGTGGTATCTCACGGTATTTAATAGCTGTTTGTTCATTAAAACCCCAGGGGGATCGCAACCTTATCGTGGTCCGAGGGTTTGCGCATCTCAGTGACCCTTAAGAGCTATGCCGGCAGGAGTGAAAGTTCCTGGCAGGGTCACCCATGCCAGACAGGTCGAAGGGTAGAGGCCAAACAAACGCGATCAACTGGTCCTCCAGGTTGGGGGTTGAGCACGGGGCCAACAACCCCGTTTTGTAAAAAACAGTTTGTTACAGAAACGACAATGAAAGAAATCTACACAACTGGGCACAATGGGCTTCCTGAGTCATCAAAAGACGCATGTATGAATGACAGTGATGACAGCTGAAAGAAAACTACTGACAGGAAGATGGAAGTTCTGAACACCATAATAGGATAATAGGATTCTGGAACATGGTTACAATGTACGAGACAAGCTAGCACAAGTGACAGCAGAGATGAAGTGCTACAACCTGCATATCTTGAGAGTCAGCGAGAGCAGGTGGATAGGATTGGGCAGGTGCAAGACCAGCACGGGAGAGACTGTTCTCTACTCAGGCAGAGAAGATGATCAGCATCATAAGGAAGTAGCCATTATTCTGAAGAAGGGTGTTGAGAAGTGTCTGATGGAGTGGAAGCTGATCAACAGCCCTCATGAAGCTCAGACAGAGGGAGACACATTAACACCACCATCATCCAGTGCTGTGCCCCAACTAATGAAAGTGATGAGGAAATCAAGGACACATTCTATGATCAACTTCAAAAGGAACTACAGGGACTTCCGGTTATGGCTGCCACGTAGGACGGACGTGTCTCGCTCTGCTCTGCTCCTGGAGAAAAAAATCGGCAAATAACTCTCTCATTTGGGACAGAACGTATCCCAGCATTTGAGCGAGGATATGTCGGCGAAGCCTAAGGCTGGAAAACCAGGAAAAGGAAAAAGCGAGCCGCCGAAACAGTCCAAATTAACGGACTTTCAGGTCTGTGACGCAGCAAACAAGGCTCCATATATGGCGGAGGAGGCTGGCGGCGGTGCGATTTCTGCGGGGAATGGCGCAGATGCGCTGATGGCTGCCATGAGTTCAATGAGAGTGGACTTTTCCTCTAGATTTGATGGGATCATGACAGCGTTGGAAGGAATAAGAAAGGAATTGGGTGACTGTGTAGAACGAACGGCGCAGATGGAGCTCCGTCTCGCTAGTGCTGAAGATGACGTCACCCGTCTTCAATTAAAGGTGCGCACTTTGGAAAAAAAAAATAAATCTCTGGAAGATAATATTTTGGATTTGGAATCTCGGTCGAGACAGAATAATTTGAGGCTGGTGGGTCTTCCAGAGGAATCAGAAGGTCGGGACGTATGTTCCTTTCTGGAAAAGTGGATTCCGGAGGTGCTGGGCAGCGAGGAGTTGCAATCAGCAGTGGTTCTGGAAAAAGCACATCGTATTGGCCCACGGAGAGATAAGGGACCGCCGAGGACCTTAATTATGAAGTTTCTTAGCAACAGAGACAGGATGAAGATCTTCAACGCTGCACGTGCTAAAGGAGAGATTAAACACCAGGACCAGCAGGTGCGGTTCTACCCAGATTTGGCCACAGGAATCCAACAATTGAGGAAGCAGTTTGATCCCGTACGTAAGGAGCTGCGCAACCTTGGGATTCGTCATGGTGTAATCTATCCTGCGAGACTGCTGACCACGTATGAGGGCAGAACCCACATCTTCAAGACCCCAGAGGAGGCGCAGGAGTTCATCAAGAAGATCAAAGAAGAAGAAGAGACTGGTGGGAGCTAAGCATGAACAAAATATAAGGTAGAATAATTAAGCATTTGCACAGGCATCTGACTGACTTGAAGTAAATAGTAAGTTTACAAAATATAGATTGTATTATATATTAAAAAAACAAAACAAAAACAAAACAAACAAAAAAAAAAAACTATGATGTACAAAGTTGTTAAAAATTTTGGAGTTAAGTTGGAAAACTACAGAGGAGAGTTAATGTTACGTCATTAAAAGCAGTAGAGTTAGGGTGATTGGGAGGATGAAGAAGGAGTGGCTTAGGCTGTTCCCCGTGGGTGTGGAACGGTCGATGGCTATATCGGGAGACAGAATTTTTCTTTTGATTTTGGGGGGTTTGCCACAAGTGTGGGAAGGGGAAATTTGTTTGTGTGTAGTTTGTAGGATGAATGTTCAACCACTCATGTTTTTGCTTCTCTGTATGAGCATGTTTACACTGCAAGGTAATCCCAAACTCTCTATTGATCATGGACCAAAGTGTTAATCTTAATTTAACTTCATGGAATTGCAGAGGTCTACAAAATTTAAAAAAACTTAAACAAGTTATGAATAAAATAAAGGACATGGGTTCAAGAATTGTGTTTTTACAAGAAACTCATCTGATAGAGGAGGATGTTAAAAGAATTAGGAGTAGATGGCAGGGAAGTGTATTCACCTCTTCATTTTCATCCCGAGCCAGGGGAGTTATGACTCTCATACATAAATCAGTTCCTTTTCAAGTGAAAAATGTAATTGGAGACAAATTTGGAAGATATGTAATCATTCAAGGTTCTTTGCTATTAGAAAATATAAATCTTGTGAACTTATATGGTCCCAATATAGATGATCAGAAGTTCTTTGCTAATTTATTTCTCATCTTATCATCACTTACAGGGCAACATATAATAGCAGGGGATTTTAATTGTACATTGAATCCAGGTGTGGATAGATCAACAGGACTGGATTGTACGCACATTGGATGTAGGATGACTATTAATCATTTTATGAAAGAATTGAGATTGTTAGATATATGGAGAGAAATGAAACCACAAGTTAAAGCCTATTCTTGTTATTCCAGTACCTACAAGACATTCTCACGTATTGATTATTTTTTGATTTCCACAGAATTAAGGTCCAAGATTCAAAACTGCTTTTATGATAACATCGTGATCTCTGATCATGCACCCTGTTGTCTAATATATGTAGATAAAAAATTGACAAAGGAATCAGGTAGATGGCAATTTCAGCATAAATGGCTTCAGGATGAGGAATTTGTCAAGTATATAGAAAAACAGATAGACGAGTTCTTTGACATCAATACTACACAAACATCAGCATGTGTAAAGTGGGAGGCTTTCAAAGCTTTTATTAGGGGACATATTATTAGTTATACAGGATCAAAATCTAAGAAGACTCGAGAGGAGAGAGCTAAATTGGAACATAAAATAAAAAATCTTCAGGAAAAAGTGTATGCAGGAAGTGACCCAAGGTTGGAGAATGAATTACTGATTTTGAGAGCTGAATACGACAAAAAATCAGCGAATAGAGCTGCCTCGAGTCTTCTAAGATTGAAACAATCTTTTTATGAACAAGGTGAAAAATCAGGAAAATTATTAGCATGGCAGATTAAACAATTGGAAATTAAAACACCAATTACCAGTATTATAAGTAATGGACAGGTAGTTATAGATCCTTTAGAAATTAATAGAGCCTTTAGAGATTACTATGAAAAATTATATGATACCAAAAATGAACCTGATTTAACAAAACTAAATGGGTTTTTGAACGAACTATCTATACCGTGTATTCCAAATGAAAACAGGGAGATATTGGAGTCTAAAATTAGTCAAGAAGAAGTTGGGCTAGCCATTGATAATATGAAATCAGGAAAAAGTGCAGGACCAGATGGTCTTCCAGTTGACCTTTATAAAAAATTTAAGAATAAATTAATAAAACCTTTTTTGGAAATGGTTTTAGAAGCATTTCAAAATAATAATTTACCATCATACATAAATAATGCCTTAATTATACTGCTGCCAAAACCAGGTAAGCCCTCTAATAAATGTGAAAATATGAGACCAATAAGCCTATTAAACGCCGACCTTAAGATAATCTGTAAAATTTTAGCAAGACGAATACAAGAAATTTTACCAAATATTATTAATCGAGATCAGAATGGCTTTATAAAGGGTAGACAAGGCTTCCATAATGTAAGAAGACTATTTAATATTATTTATTTTAATAAAGAAGCACCGGATACAGCTCTCCTATCATTGGACGCCGAAAAGGCCTTTGATAGAGTTGAATGGCCCTTTCTTTTTGAAGTCCTACAAAGGTTTGGACTTGGAAATAATTTCATAAAATGGGTTCAAATAATATACAATAATGCTACAGCAGAAATCCTAACAAATAACAATATTTCAAAACCAATAAAAATCAATAGAGGATGTCGACAAGGCTGTCCACTTTCACCTTTACTGTTTACTATGGCAATTGAACCTTTAGCGATAGCGATACGTTTACATTCACAAATATATGGAATTAAAGTTGGACCAACAGAACATAAAATCTCCCTGTACGCCGATGATATAATTTTGTTTATGTCGAATCTAAAAAAATCAATTCCAACCTTGTTGAATTTAATAAAGAATTTTGGGGAAATATCAGGATATAAAATAAATAAAACTAAATCTTCAATATTAATGCTAAATGAGACCCAGAGAAATTACTCAGCCCCTGAGGTAAATCAATTCAATGTTGTAAATCAGTTTAAATATTTAGGAATCCAAATTATGCCTAAGCTAGAATCAGTCGCCAGTGTCAACTATGAAGCCTTAATGTCAGATATCAGTGAGTTAACTCAGAGATGGATGTCACTACCAATGTCGATGATCGGGAGAATCAATATACTTAAAAGTAATATTTTACCTAAAATACTTTATTTATTTCAATACATTCCCTTATCACCACCTTTAGATCTATTCTCAAGAATAAAAAAAAAGTTAGTGGAATTTATATGGAACAACAGGAGGGCTAGATTACGTTTGTCTTTATTATATTTACCATTTGATCGTGGAGGTCTGAAATGTCCAAATTTTATGTTGTATTATTGGTCGGCACAACTGAGGTCTATGACATATTATTTTTCATCAAATGATCTCCCTCACTGGACTGAAATGGAATCATACAATTTACCTTTACCTCTTCCCATATTCATATACTCAGATTCGGCAAAAAAATTACAAAAACAAGTTAAAAATCCATTTGTAAAGCATATGATCAAAATATGGTGTGAAGCTAAAAACTATTTAAAAGAACCACAGTTATTGTCACAATTTAGTCCAATATGGGGTAATCAATATTTCAAACCAGGGAGAGCGGACGCTGTATTTAAAGTATGGAATTTAAAAGGGATACAAAAGATTCAGGATTTATATTTGCCAGGTGCAGACAACATAATGTCTTTTGAAGAGCTGAGGATCAAATTTAATCTCAATAGAACACATTTTTTTAAATATCTTCAACTTAGAAACTTTATTCGATCAAATCAAAATAAAGCTCTCACTCGACCTATTTATTCATCCTTGGAAAAAATGATGATGAAAGATAGTAAAAGAAAGGGTATTATTTCAGAGTTTTATAACTCATTGACACTATCTTCAAGTGAAAATTCACTGAAAAGATTAAACTACTGGAAAGAAGATCTGCAAATTGAAATTTCAGAGGAACAATGGGAATTGGCTTGTACAGAAGCTCAAACCAAATCAATAAATGCACGCCTTAAATTGATACATTTCAAATGGTTAATGCGGATGTATGTTACACCGGAGGAGTTAAATAGATATAACAAAAATATACCAGATACATGCACAAAATGCATGGAAAGTAAAGGAACCCTATTTCATTGTTTATGGGAATGTAGATTAATAAGAATGTTTTGGGAAGAGGTGAGGGTAACAATTGAAAAAATAATCTCAAAACAAATCATATTGAATCCTAAACTGTTTTTGTTGGGTCTGTACCCAGAAAAGCATAATTTTTATAAAAGTGAAAGAACATTCATAGACCTCAGTTTGCTTAATGCCAAAAAATGTATTGCACTATTATGGAAAAAGACTCATAGACCAGATGTGACTCAGTGGTTAAGACAGATGTTAACAAACCTTCCATTAGAAAGAATAACATATATACTAAAATCAAAGGAAATTGTGTTTGAGAATATATGGAGACCTTTTATTGATTATGTAAAAAATTTAAACATAACTCTTGAAGAAGAAGGTGAATGATGTGTGTGGACCTTGTAAATTCCAAACTGGTGAACATAATATGTATACTTATGTATTGGATTGTCTAGACTAAACAGAGGAGCATTGTTGAAGACTTGATTTTGTTGGTGGTTGTTGGTGTTTTTAGTGCATTTTTTTTTTTTTGTAGTACTTTAGTGTTAGTGTTTGATTGTTTGTATCATGTTTGTTAAAAAAAAAAAAAAGGTTCAATAAAGATATTGTGGAAAAAAAAAAAAGGAACTACAGAATACATCACAGTATGAGGTGAAGATTGTGATGGGAGATCTAAATGCCAAAGTTGGGAAAGACAATATATAAACTTTGAAAGGGCCATGGGAACAGAAGATTGTGGCAGCATGAATAATAATGGACAGAGGCTACTAGAATTGTGCACCACTAACAACCTTGTTATCGGGAGAACCCTCTTCCCACACCGGAAGAGTCGCAAGCTGACCTGGTGTTCCCACAGTGGAAGAGACAAGAACCAGATCAACCACCTGGAGAAGATCACTGTTGGTCGTCAGAGTGAAGAGAGGTGCCGATGTCGGCAGTGAGCATCACCTGGTAACAGCAGCAGTGAAACTGAAACTCAGAAGAAGCAGCAAAAAAACAACAGGAAAACACCAACTTCATTTGGAAAAGCTTTGTGATCTCAGCACAAAGAGCACTTCCTCCCTTCAGCTGAAGAACCAATTTCAAGCACTACGAAATGCCGAGACCAACATGCAGCCAGAAAATGAAATCAATGCGATGTGGGATCAAGTTTGAACTGCATATCTTAAGAAGACCAGTGAAATGTGACTGGGAACCATGCAGAAGAAGGAGGATTGGATCAAAGATGAAACTTGGCAAGCAATTGAAAACTGATGAGTCATGAAGAAGAAAATGATGGAAACCAGGTCAGAAAGGCTGAAAGAGAGATTCAGAGAGCACTACAGAGAAACTAACAAGACAATCAAATGAATGACAAGAGCAGACAAGTGGGCGGGCCTTTCTGGAAGACCTTACCAGAGAGGCAGAAGAGGCAGCCAATAGAGGTGAGCAGGGAAAGGTGTATAAGCTCACCAAGATCGTGGCTGGCAAGTACCGAGGAACATATGACATTCCAATCATGGACAAACAAGGCCGACTACTCACATCAGAAGCAGAGCAATAAGCGCAATGGGCCGAGCACTTCAGTGAGGTTCTGAACAGACCAGCACTGGCATTAGGGGCAGATATTTAGGCAGCAGAGACCGACCTGGAAGTCAACACAGCACCACCGGAGAAGGAAGAAATCATGGCTGCCATCAGATCCTTGAAGAATGTAAAAACTCCCGGACAGGACAACCTCAACACAGAGCTGTTCAAAGCAGATCCAGAGCTTGCAACCAAGATACTTCAACCACTCTTGACTAAAATTTGGGAAGGAAAGAAACTGCCGGATGAGTGGAAGGAAGGTATCATCATCAAGATCCCCAAATTTCTGAAGCAGTAGACCAACAACTCAGAAAAAAGCAGGCAGACTTTAGGAAAGGAGGGAGATGCATCAATCAGATCTTCACCTTGCGAAACATCATCGAGCAGTGTACAGGATGGCAGAGACAACTTTACATCAACTTTGTGGACTTTGAGAAAGCCTTTGATAGCATCCACCGTGACAGCCTTTGGCGAATATTCTGTGCTTATGGAATACTGGAACAGCCTGTCATGTCATCAGGAGCTTCTATGACAACTTCAGCTGCAGAGTGGGGCATGGCGGCACCAGGTTTGAAGTGAAGACCGGCCTGAGACAAGGATGTATTATGCTGGCGCTACTCTTCAGTGTCACCATCAACTGGGTGTTGAGAAGAACAACGGAAGACCATGCAAGGGGCATCGGATGGACACTCTTCTCAGACTTAGAAGATCTTGACTTTGCAGATCATCCAGCCTTAGTGTTACATACACACCGTCATATGCAAGAGAAAATGTCTCGACTCAGCAAGTTTGCGCAGCAAGTAGGCTTGAAGATCAGCCAGAAGAAAACCGAAGTAATGACACTGAGCATTTCCAACCCTGAGCCAATCCAAGTCATTGGAGAGAACTTACTGATCACAGAAGAATTCACCTACCTCAGCAGCACTGTCAGACACGATGGAGGAGCAGGCAGTGACATCAAATCCCATCTTGACAAGGCTAGAAACACCTTCAGAATGCTGAACAGTGTGTGGAAGTCATCCCAGTACAGCACCAAGACCAAGCTAAGACTGTACCAGAGCTGTGTGTTGTTCACACTATTCTACGGCTTAGAATGCTGGAAGATGACAGAGTGTGACTTCAACAAATGATCCACATTCCACACAAAGACCCTCGGACAAATTTTACGCATTCACTGGCTGAATACCATCTCCAACATCTGCTTGAAAGGTACAACCAGGAAAGCATAGACAACATCATAATGAGGAGGAGATGGAGATGGATCAGTGATGTCATGAGAAGAGAACAGGGGAGCATCACCTGAACAGCCCTACACTGGATACCCGAAGGGAAACGCAAAAGGGGATGGCCCAAGAACACCTGGCAACGGACTGTGGAGAACGAGCTCATGACTTTGAACTTCACCTCGGGGATGGTGCAGCAGCTAGCCCAGAACAAGCAGGAGTGAAAATTCTTTGTTACTGCCCTACATGCCAGGAGACATAATGGGCATGAGTGTGAGTGAGTGAGTTCATTAAAAATGATTTAAGGACTGTCCATTATTTTCTGAGGTCTACTCCTCCATGACTGTGTCAGAGAAGATTAAAAACTTTGACATAACATACAAACACTTCACAGAATTAAAATTAACAGGCCACTTACATATTATTTAGAGGACAAAAATCCAGGTAGAGAGCTGCTACATCACGCTTCCTTGTTGTTATCACGTGATCGCAATCGATCCATCTCGGTCTCATTAGGGTCTTTCTCGAGATCTCACGTTATTTTATATAATTCTCATGAGATCTTGTATTTCAAACCCTGCTCTGATCTGTGCCGGATCAAAACACAAATGAAGTGGGTAGGAACTGCCACAGAGCTCTGTCCGCACTGCATCAGCAACAGACTGCATCCGGAGTCAGTGTAAATCCAGGGTAAGTGTGCCAGGGCTCTTCCTTGATTTCCTAACTGGGGAACATTAAGGCTCAGCAGTAAACATTCTCTTGAAAACTAACCAGGGAAAGGATGGGCCCTATTCTAATGACCTAAAGTTTGTGCCACACTTTGTTTTGCTTCGTGGTTTTGTTACCGCAGTGTCTGTTTTTCCGGCGTTGATTCCCGCCATCAGGGTTGTGTCTTGTTGTTTCAAGAAAGGACTGTGGGGGTGCTACTGTTCTACATTTGGGAAGTAGAGAAGGATGTACGGGGGGGAAAGAAGAGAAAATAAAGTGGTGATAAGTAGCTACATGCATGTGTCCTAATGTAGTTTTTTTTTTTTTTTGAACTCTTACAAGTTCAGTCAGACGCCACAATCAGGTGTGCATCCACGTACACAATGTTAAACCTTCAGTAATTTAAATTCAGCTGGATTTTTCAGCCCAATTCTTCAATCATACTCTCTTCCATAAAATAACTGCCTGGGCAATGGGTAAATAATGCCTGGCCTAATGCCAAGTAGCAAAGTTTGTGCGCATCTCCTCTTTGCTCATACGCATGTCATGCAAAACCCATCTTCTCTCTGAGGTAAATGCGCCAACATAACAGTTCGCCTTAGATCAGGGGTGGGCAATCATGTGCCATGGAGGGCCATTCCACTGCAGGTTTTCTGTTCCACCCAGTCTCTTCAGCAGGTGTTTTCAGTGATTAGCAGTCCTGAAAGCTGATCAGAGCAAACACCTGCTGAAGAGACTGGGTGGAACAGAAAACCTGCAGTGGAATGGCCCTCACTGCCCACCCCTGCCTTAGATAATGCACCCTTGTGTATTAAAAGCAAGGACAAGAGCACTCCTGATTGGGTAAATGCACGATACACCCAAAACACACCTCTGAATAATAAAGAGAGTTGGGACAGTCACTTTGCACATTCTGCCTGGCAGGAAGTCTGTTTTTTGTACTGCTATAAGAGTTAAATGGATTTGTAAACACCATAAATATGCTTTGCACCTCAAATAATGGACTGTTGAATATGTTGTTGTAACAGGGCCCTTTGTCCCCATTTGACATGAACTGTGAGTTTTGCACTGGATGGAGGTTGTTTCCACTGGACAAAAAGCCTTTTCATGATGTTACAGTGTGTACGTTAAAAAAAAAACCAAAAAACTGTTTTTGGGGTCCAGTTGAGAACCTACTTTTCAGGAATCTAATTTATTTATTCATTAATGCACAACCAAGTTCAAAACGGCATTCAGAAACAAGACCTGGTGGGCATGGACCCTTGTTGCTCTGAAAGGGCTGAGAGAGATTCTTAAAGTCTTTCCTTAGAGGACAGCACAACTGTAAAACCTTAATTTCACTAGCCACATTCACTATTCATTTCCAAGTCGAACAGCAGGTCAGAGTCCTTCTCAGAGTGGATGTCTCTAAAACATTACAAAGCAATGTAGGCCACATAGAAAATGAATTAAGTGTGGAAACAAAAGATTCTGTGGATGTTAAGGAAATTTGCCCTGAAAACACCAACATCCGGATCTGCCTTGATAAATTCAGGGTGACCTTACACTTAGGCCAGTTCTATACCATGCTGAGGTATGATTGTCCCCACAGCTCTCTCCCCCAATGGCCTGCACTCACATTACTCTGGGCCTGAGCACAGTTACCTCTTTTACAAGTTATCACCCAACACAAACTGCTAAAGGCATGAGCCAGAGCAACCATTTCATGCCTATGCTCAAATTTCCCACTTGTGCGCAAGGTCGGAATCTGCTGGGGACTTTGCTGGTCAAACATACTTCAGTATAGTACAGATGGGACAGTGTGATTAAGAACTCAGGAATTTCTACTGATGTTATGCTCAGTCCTGTTGAATCAGGCATAATCAGCATTTATACTTAACCCTACACACAAATTAACTGCTTTTTCACCACAAAGTACTGGAACGGTTTCAGAACTCATGAACTACATTCTTTGCTTTTCTTGTTGCATTCTCACCAGGATAAAGAGCTGTTTGATGGCATAATGACCTTTTGCAAGATGGAGGACATTAATGCAGCTGTGTGTTCATATCATATCAGTTAACTAGTAATTGTGGCCAACTGCGAGCAATGTTTGTCATAGTTGATGGATTTGTGACTTTGACGCCTTGTCGCCAGTCACTTACATTTGGACCAATCACAGACATCAAAGTTATCAGCACTTTTCCTGAGTCCCTGCTCTTGGGTCGAAACTACAATGGTTACTGAAAAGTCATGTTTGGACTCAAAACTATCAATGTGAATGTGCAAAAAATAGGAACTACCACCAGATAGTCCCTTGAACTCAGAAAGTTCCTATTATGGCAAAAAGGCTAAAACCACTAACGTCTTTCATCATACTGCAGACTGCACTGTGACATCTCTCCAAGCCCCAGTATAAAACACAAATAAAATGTGTGTATTGTTTAGTATTATAAAGTGCTGTGTCTCATGCCTGTGCCCTCATATGCTCATATTCACATTTTTGGCCATGTTTTTTCAGAATCATTTCTATGAACCATGCTAGCATCCAAAGCAACAGCTGGATTGTAAATACTACCCCACATCATTATAATAAAAGTCATTCATAAAGTTCAAGCACAAGAGTGAGATAATGTATCCTCTTCTACTGGAGACATTTATCTGTGCAATCTTTGTTCGATTTGCTCTTCCTTCCATTTCATACCACTTGTCCCTTTTCCCATCCACCCTCACCCCTCAACAGCTGCTGCAGCTCCAGCTCCTGCCCCCGTCTCCTCCGTCATCCTGCCCCCTGTTCAGGTTGACTGTCCCCCCCAAGGCCTCTGGCGGCTGGCTGAGCACCAGCGGCTTCTGAGACTTCAGCTTGTGGGCCACGGTCATAAAAATAGCCTCAACGTGATCGCTGTTTCCGTAGTTTCCGTCTCTTTGGCTGGATGGATTCTTTGCAGAGGTTTCAAATAGCGGCATGGAGTGGCTGTCCGCGAACTGCTGTGCCACATCCGTGCTCACCTGGATGGAGTCCTGGAGGTCGCACTTGTTTCCCACCAGGATCCTGGGTACCTCCGTGCCCAGCGCGTGCTGTTTGCACTCCTCGATCCAAGCGGGGAGGCTGCGGAAGCTGGTGGCGTTCGTGACGTCATAGACGAAGACAACGGCATGTACATTGCGGTAGTAGTGCTGCACCATGGACTTCCTGAAGCGCTCCTGGCCTGCAGTGTCCCACAGCTGGATCTGTGTGTGGAATTAAAGTCCAGTTATAAGACCAAATCAGCAGATAAAGTATAAAGTATTCAGAGAGTTTATACCTCTGCCAACACTTAGGGCGTTTTCACACTTGAAAATCCACACTTTTTTCAATTGGCTATTTATGCTGGTAACAGACCATATTTTAATTAATCAGACCAACAACGATGGAATAGCTCATTCCAGCTTAGTGGATTCACCCCAAGAGTGCTCTGATCTTTTGATCATTGACCTTGATCTTGAGCACAGCCTAGATGCAGACCCGCTTTCAGATCATTGTGCCACAGTTTGCCAAACACTGGGGCAGTCGCTTAGGAGGACTAATGATTTTCGTGGAAACAAATGACCAGATCTCCAGACCTCTGACAATGACCTTGAACACAACATGTATGCAGACCCACCTGAGGTTCATTGTGAGGGAGTTTAGTGAGCATCGGGGAAATTGCCTAGGAAAAGTAGCAATTCCTGTGAAATGTGGAAAGACGGACATATCAATGCCGCTCCATTGCATTAACTCCTTTTGCTTTTGCTAGAATGAGCTAAAAAATGGGTGTCTTCTAGGGGTGGGCGATATGGCCTAAAATGATATCACGATATTTCTGTGAATTTTCACGATAACGATGTTCTTCACGAGATCAAGGAATAGTTTTTTCTTTTAAATTTACTAGTACATACCCGTGCATACCCGTCCATGCCCATAGAAACCAAGTATAAGCAAGTATTTCTGCATGCCCGTTGCTGAAGGGTCTCCTCCTGTCTCAGACGGCTCTGTTGTTCACAGTCATGCCTGCGGCGTACTGGTGGAACCTGAGGCATTTCATGTTCACGGCATCCTTTCTGACGTGCAGCAGTTCTCCTCATTCTATTGCTCTCCATCTGGTGGGTCTTCTTCTTCTTCGTTCAGACCACTGGTTGAAGGATAGGTGCATCGTAATTCCAGTTCATGGGCACGATCCTGAAAAAGTGGCTTTCAACCCTGTTCAGGAAGGCCCTGCATGCCCGTAGAAACCAAGAAACCGGAGCACCTGGAGAAAATCAGCACTTTGCTTGGCATTTCATACATTTGTAGTGTAGACTGGCATTCATCAAGGTTACACATTTGCCATCATGTAGGCATGGCGAGTCGTCCTAAGATGCCTGAGTTCATAGGATGTGATATGATGATGAGGCAGAGATCATAGGCCATCCTATGATGTCCTAGAAACGTGCTTTAAAGCCTGTCGTACCCTATACTGATGAAGGGTGTCCTCCTGTCTCAGACGGGTGCAATGTACTGCTGGAACCTCAGGTGTTTCATATTCATGGCATCTTTTCTGTCGTCATTCTATTGCTCTCCATCTGGTGGGTCTTCTTCTTCTTCGTTGAGACCACTGGTTGAGGGATAGGTGCGTCGTAATTCCAGTTCATGGACAGGATCATGAAAATAGATCTGAACAAAAAGAGGCTTTCCGGAATGGACTCACTGTATATGACATCAAAAAGGCATGAAGGCAGCCTTGATGTACTGTATATGACATCATAAAGACATGTTGCCTGATATCTGTCACTGTATATGACATCATAAAGACATGACAGCAGGCTTGATGTACATGACATCATAAAGACACATTTGTCTATGTGCCGTGGGCTTGATGTATATGACATCATAAACACACATTTGTCTATGTGCCGTCATATAGGCATCGCGAGTCATCCTATGATGCCTGAGTTCATAGGACGTCCTATGATGTTTAGGCAGAGATCATAGGCTGTCCTATGATTGTGACAGACACACACACACACACAGATTTCTTGCTTTTATAGAGTGATAAAGGACCAGGCCAGTGTTAATTATGTTCAACATATTCAGTAAAAACAAACACTCTTATTTCTCCAGTTTATAAAGAGCAGTTTCGAATGCGTTTATAACTTTTTTAAATTCTCTATCAAATATTACCAGAAAATATTATAAACCACCACATCTTAAGCACACTGAGGGGTGGACTGGGACAAAAATTCAGGCCGGGAATTTGACTTCATCCTCGGCCACCCTGTTATTGGAAACCAGAAACCACTACAGTTTTGGTAGGTTAATATTTTAAAATAACAGGTATCAAACTAGTTATAAATGTAATAATAACCTTCGGGTGGGATGAAAATTACAAACTTGGATTGTAATAGTCAGCTGATTTATTCATTATTAAAACAACTGACTGACTAATCTTAATTTAAATCTGGTGCTGCGTCTCATTTCTTCACCTTTTCAGAGTAAAAACACAAGGCAAGAGGCTTTAGGTAAAAAGTTACAATTCTGCATGAAAAAATCAAAGTAGTCACCAAAAATATTCAACATTTTTAAAAAAAAATGTACCTTTATGAAAAGATGATTGAGAATAAACAAATTTAGGAGAGAACGGTAACAAGCAAATGAGAGTAAAGTTGGTACTGCAGACTACATATAGCCTGTAGTTTTGAAAATTCTGCAGATTTTTCTTAAAACATCTGAATAGTCCTGAAAACACTGCCTTATGAATCTAAGAGCAATTTAGCTATGGTTAATACAACCCATCTATTACATTAAAAAATGTAAACCCTAAACTACAGTATAAGAAACTACAGCAATTTAAACACAGACATGCTTTCACCACATTATTTCTGTCTTTATCTCATTTCTGTGCTCTGGGACATGAGGGTGTTTTGCTGCTTTTAACCTATTAAATTAATTTAGTCTAGTATGTTATCTCACCAAGTCAGGAAGAGAGTCTAAATAAAACAGGAAGTGACTGGGCTTATTTAAAACTATTATCATTTCATCATTTTTATCATATTGAACATATGCTGGCCTACCTGTCTGTCATTTCCCAAGACACTTCTGCTGGTAAAGACCTCCTCTCTCTCTCTCCTTCTCTCAGTTTACCTGTGTTAGAAATCTCTGTTGCACAGACAGGTCCTGAGGTTGTTAACGGATTTTTTTTTTTTTCCTTTCGGTTGGTTGAATAAATCACGCTGGAGCAGCCACAATGGAACAAAAATAAACCTCTGGACATTTTGGACGTCCCCAACACCGCTTCAGGGAAAAGTGAAGCGGCGTTGTTGACATGCAGAAAAAAATGCAGGCAGATTATTCACATCGCTGCCCCATTTTTTTTTTTCAAAGATGGCAGCAGTCTGAAACGACCTTAATAAATTACTTCCTCACAATCAGACGAAGACGTTCCAAGCAGGAAGCGCCACTTCCCACGCCATGTTTTTTTCCCCATTTATATGGTAACACGCAACTTCCACTGGCAGCGTAACAGACCCCAAATATCGCGATATTCATTTTTACACCGGTATCAAAATTTATACCAGTATTATCGTGAACAATACGATATGGCACACCTCTAGTGTCTTCCTCTCCCCGAGTGCTACCATGGCTTATTTTCCCCTCTTTCTGGATGCCTTAACTTCTCCTATGTTTGGTCTGTAAATCCAAACCTTTCTGAAAATTGCTTTCACACTTTAAACGAACCAGACCAAGGTTCAGTTTGACCTGCACCACCATCTCCATTACCTCTTTCTGCCAGACCAAATTTCAACTCTCTGTTCTGGACTGTGGTTCAGGGGAGGTTTGACACCTAAAATGGAAAAACTGAAAAGTTCAAAAGTCCAGACCAGTCCAGTCCAGAGGTTTAGGTGTGAAAATACCCTTAAATTCTAGATTCAGATTTTTATTTGTATTCACACTCATAGATACCCAGCTACCATATAAAACTGTAGATGAATCAAGTTCCACTTATAAATCTAAAAAAAAAAGCTAAAAAAAAATGTTGAAAAATGCCCTGTCTTTCAATGTTAGATAACGTAAAAGAAATTTCCAGATCGGCCACAAAATCTAATGTGCTCCTCTTGGTTCCAAGTCTGAGCATTCCACCAAATGTCTTAAAATTGGGCCAGTAGTTCTTTTTTGTAATACTGCTAACAGACAACAGGACAACTTAAAGGGGTCACTGACTGAACAAGAGTACTCTGAATATACAATTCCTGTGGCAGAACCAAATTATGATGAGCCCATCATGCACAAATATACAACAAAGTATACAACCCATAATTGTAGGTCAGGATCCCAAGGTGAACCCGTGTAGTAAGTATGGTGACCCTACAGAGCTTTACACGTTCTATAGTAAAAGCTCATAGGGAGTGCCAACCTTGACCTTTGACCTTTTGACCCCAAACCTGTAGTCAGAGGTTATGGTCTCAGAGTGAACCTGTGTACCAAGTTTGATGACCCTAGCTTTACTCATTGTACAGTAATGAGGCATAAGGAATGTTAACCTTGACCCTTGACCTCAAACCCATCGTCAGAGGTCAGGATCCCAAGGTAAGCCTGTGTACCAGGTTTGGTGGCCCTAGCTTTACTTATTGTAAAGTAATAAGACATGAGAAATGCTAACCTTGACCTTTGACCTTTTGACCGCAAACCCATAGTCAGAGGTCAGGATACCGAGATGAACCTGTGTAGCAAGTTTGGTGACCCTAGCTTTCTTTTGTTGTTGAGATGTAGTACAGTAATAAGGCATAAGGAATGTTAACCTTGACCTTTGACCCCAAACCTATAGTCAGAGGTCAGGATCCCAAGGTGAACCTGTGTAGCAAGTTTGGTGACCCTAGCTTTCTTTGTGGTTGAGATATACAGTAGTTTATAAGCCATTTTGATGCTGACCTTTGACCTTGCGATTCCAAAACCATAGTCACACTTCAGGGTCACAGGGTGAACATGTGTACCAAGTTTGGTGACCCTAACTTTACTCATTGTACAGTAATAAGGCATAGGAAATGTTAACCTTTGACCTTTTGACCCCAAACCCATAGTCTGAGGTCATAATCTCAATGTGAACCTGTGTACCAGGTTTGGTGGCCCTAGCTTTACTCATTTTATAGTAATAGTAAATGTAACATTTACCATAGTGCAACTGCAATGTTGGACTTTGACCTTTTACCCCTTGACCCCAAACCCAGTTAGGTGAGGGTGTAAGTCATCCAAGATGTGTATTAGATACAACTACTGTATCAATTTGAAAAGCCTACATCATTTCTTTCAGTAGTTATTGTGTTTAGAAAATTTATGGAAAAAGTTGAGATGATGATGTTGAGAAGTTGAGTTGTTGAGACCATCTGGCAGGCTGTCTGTGGAGCTTGTGGTGCTGCTGTTGGTTCTCTTGTAGTCTGTGATGTGTTGCAGGCCTTGCCACATGCGCTCTGGGTCAGGAGTGGATTAGAGGTTGTCCAGCTTTTCCCCATACTGCCTCTTGGCTGTTGTTATAGCCTTCCTCAGTCCATACTTTGCAGCTTTGTACTCAACTTCATTGCCTGATTTAAATGCAAGAGCAAGAACGCAGCATCTGACACACCTGACTGTTGATCCAAGGCTTCTGGTTGGGGAACTTCCTGACTTGTATGGTGGGTATGATGGTATCAACACATGTGCTGATGTACCCAGTCACATACTCAGCATATTCCTGTATGTTTACAAAAAGTCCTCCCAGGTGGCTGCAGCTTTAAACACATCCAAGTCTGTACAGGCAAAACAGTCTTGCAGGGTGTTCTCAGCCTCTGGAGTCCAGCATTCAATTTGCTTAATAACAGGGTTTGTTTGTTTCAGCTTTTGTCTGTAGACTGGGTACATAAACAGGGAGATGTGATCTGACTGGCCAAAGTGGGGGTGGGGTGCCCCTCTGTAAGCACCGCATATGTTGAAGTAAACATGGTCCAGTGTGCTTTTATTGTAGGTGGGAATGTCCATATGCTGGTAATATTTGGGGAGTACAGTCCGTAGATTGCACTGGTTAAAGTCACCAGCAATAATAAAAACCGCATCGGGATGGGTCGTCTCTACTGCGCTGATGACGTCATGGAGTTTTGCTTAGTGCTA
The DNA here is from genome assembly GCA_020510985.1 of Pholidichthys leucotaenia. Taxonomy (NCBI): domain Eukaryota; kingdom Metazoa; phylum Chordata; class Actinopteri; order Cichliformes; family Pholidichthyidae; genus Pholidichthys; species Pholidichthys leucotaenia. The sequence goes on along the minus strand of CM035840.1, from coordinate 323,186,034 downwards.
CTGTGTAGTTGCTTTGTGGGTGAATGTAAACAGCAGCCAGAAACACAGCAGTAAATTTCCTCGGTAGATAATAGGGATGGCATTTCAGCAGTAAAAACTCCACATCAGGCGAATAGTGCTTGTTTGTACATCTCCACACCACAAGTTGTTTAAAAACATACATACACCCCCTCCCCTCGTCTTACCCAAAGCTCCAGTTCTGTCTGCCCGATGGGTTGAGCGGGTCTGCAGCTGAATGGTGCACTCCGGGATTCTGTCCGAGAGCCAGGTCTCACAGAAAATTAGGGCGCAACACTCCCTTATCTCCTGCTGGTCTTCAATCCTCGCTCTTAAGTTTGTCTAGCTTGTTTTCCAGAGACTGTACGTTCGCCAGCAAGAGGCTGGGCAATGGTGGTCGGCTGGCGCAAGCCTTTAGCCTAGCATGTAGCTCTCCTCTTTTACCTCGTCTCTGGCGCCACCTCCAACGTGCTCTCTTGGGGTCAGCATGCTCACGCGGGCTCAGTGCTTCGGGGCCTTCCCGGGGGTGGTGCTGATCACTGTGTGGCTGCACAATCCATTGCAGATCGGGTGGTATGAACCCAGTAAATTCCGTATGACTGCTTGTCTTGGCAAAGTCCAGTAGTGTCTGTCAGTTGCATGTTAGCAGCTCATGACCTTTATGCACTGTAGAAAGAGCAGCAAACATGCAAAAAAGGAGAAAAAGTTGGCATTCGTGAACAGAACGAGCAAAGACGTCCGCCTTGATGGGCGCCACCTTGTCTCTGTACACTGCTGCATTAATCTTTCCCTCTATCTTGACTAGTCTCCCAGTTCCTGTCGCTGAAAAACATCCCCACAGCATGATGCTGCCACCACCATGCTTCACTGTAGGGATGGTATTGGCCTGGTGATGAGCGGTGCCTGGTTTTCCCTAAACATGACGCCTGGCAGTCACACCAAAGAGTTCAATCTTTGTTTCATCAGACCAGAGACCTTTGTTTCTCATAATCTGAACGTTGTTCAGGTACCTTTTGGCAAACTTCAGGTGGGCTGCCATGTGCCTTTTACTAAGGAGTGGCTTCCGTCTGGCTACCACACAGGCTGGTGGGCTGCTGCAGAGATGGTTGTCCTTCTGGAAGGTTCTCCTCTCCAAAGAGGAACGCTGGAGCTCTGACAGAGTGACCATCGGGTTCTTGGTCACCTCCTTGACTAAGGCCCTTCTTCCCCGATCACTCAGTTTAGACAGCCGGCTAGCTCTAGGAAGAGTCCTGGTGGTTCCGAACTAGGGGTGTGCCATATCATATCATTCACGATAATACCAGTATAAATTTTGATACCGGTGTAAAAATGAATATCGTGATATTTGGGGTCTCTTGCGTGATGTCACACCACATAGAAACGGCAAAACAAACATGGCGGGAAGCTGCAGCTCCAAAGTCAGACCGTCTCCAGTTGAGCTTTTAGTTTATAAATGCTTCCGTTAGGCAACATTATTAGAAAGCACTGTATACATTTTCATTGTTATGCAGATGACACACAATTATACCTGTCAATGAAGCCAGATGATGGTAATCAATTAGCCAAGTTAGAAGCCTGTCTTAAGGAAATCAAAGCTTGGATGACTTGTAATTTCCTGCTATTAAATTCAGATAAGACTGAAGTCATTCTTGTTGGTCCAAAAAACCTTAGAAATTCCTTTCCAAATCAAACTTTCAGTTTGGATGCAGTTACTCTTTCTCTTAATAGCTCTGTGAGGAACCTTGGAGTTATTTTTGATCAGGATTTGTCCTTCAATTCACATATTAAATTTGATTCTAAGACTGCCTTCTATCATTTGCGTAATATTGCCAAGATTAGGAGCATCTTGTCTCAGAGTGATGCTGAGAAGCTGATCCACGCTTTTGTTAGCTCGAGATTAGATTATTGTAATTCTTTATTATCAGGCTGTCCTAAAACATCTTTAAAAAGTCTTCAGCTGATCCAAAATGCTGCAGCAAGAGTTTTAACAGGTACTAGAAAGAGAGATCATATCTCTCCGGTTCTGGCCTCCCTTCATTGGCTTCCCATAGAGTTTAGAATTAAGTTTAAAATCCTTCTTCTTACTTACAAAGCTCTAAACAATCAGGCTCCTTTTTATTTAAAAGATCTGATACTACCGTATTATCCTAACAGAGCACTACGCTCCCAAAATGCAGGATTACTTGTAATACCTAGAATCTCCAAAAGTACAATGGGAGGCAGAGCCTTCAGTTATCAAGCTCCTCTCCTGTGGAATCAGCTGCCAATCTGGATTCGGGAGTCAGACTCGATCTCTGTTTTTAAGAATAGGGCTAAAACCTACCTTTTTGATATAGCCTACAATTAGGGAGGGATCATGTGTTTCTGAACCCTCCCTTAGTTATGCTGCTAATAGGTTTAGTCAGCCGGGGGACCTCCAGTAATGCACTGGGCCTCACTCCTTTCCTCACTCTCTATGAAATATTTTTTTTTTTGCTGGTCATTAACATTTGTTTGTTCTCTCCCATAGATTGAGTCCCCATCGTGCTGTTTGCTCTCTACATGTCTGTTCTTTTCTTCTTCTCTATCCCCTCACCCCCCAGCCAGTCGCAGCAGATGACTGCCCCTCCCTGAGCCTGGTTCTGCTGGAGGTTTCTTCCTGTTAAAAGGGAGTTTTTCCTCTCCACCGTCGCCAAGTGCTTGCTCACAGGAGATCGCCTGATTGCTGGGGTCTTTCTGCAACTGTGGGGGTTCCCCCCTACAGTTGATAGTGCTATGAGATGACTGTTGTTGTGAAATGGCGCTATATAAATAAAGTTGAATTGAATTGAATTGAAGTTGAATTGAATTGAGCGGAAATACTGAAGTTTCACTTTCTGTTTCAGACTGCTGTCATGTTTAAAAAAAAGCAGTGCAGCAGTGTGGATAATCTGCCTGCACTTTTTCCACACGTGCACAACACCACTGGAGAGGTATTAACATTGGACAATATCCAGCTCGAAGTGGATGTAGATTTTTACTTCCATTTTGGCCACTTCATCTTGATTTTATCCAACTACCCAAAGAGCGAGGGAACCCCGCCCCCCCAATCCATTCAGTGCAACGAGAGCCAAAAGCCCCAGGACAGGTCCATGCAACGGGAGCAATGCAGGTAAAGTGATTCAGCATAAAACCCAACCTCTGTGTGCAATTAAGATGTAATGGTTTACGTTATTTTCTTGTTATATTTGATACAGAACTAAAAAATATTTTAAACTAAATCTGAGCTTCTGTTTATAAAATGGAGAAATCAGAGATTTTGTTTTGTTTTTCCTGAATATTAAGGTAAATAATGCTGGCCTGTGAAACTGTCCTTTTTGCATAAATTTAAAAGAAAAAAACTGTACTCTGTAATATCGTGAAAATATCATTATCGTGAAAATTCACAGAAATATTGTGACATCATTTTTAGGCCATATTGCCCACCCCTGTTCTGAGCTTCTTCCATTTACGGATGATGGAGGCCACCTGCCCCGGATTAACAAGAGGGCTTACCTGAGCAGGATCCCAAGGGCCCCAGCTTGTTTGGAGGCCCAAAAGAAACACTTTTTTTTTTTGCTAATTCTGCCATGCCCAATGTTTATTGTAGGGTTTGTTTTGGCGTATCAACTTTTTATTTGTTGAGATGTACGTCTTTCTCATCTGCTCAATTTAATTGATTAAGAGTTGACATTTGACCTGATTAAGGTTGGACGTGGGCCGGCTGTGAATCCGTGGACAAATGAATGAATGAATGTACAACAGGGGCATCCAAAAGAGAAAAAAGAAGAAAGAAAAAAAGGAACGTGAGAAGGTGGATTTAAAAAAGACTCCTAAATTGACAGGATTTTTTTAAAGTTGCAATACAAACCGACAGTGTCAACTTTACAAATTCATTACAAATGCTAACATGGGACGCACCAACGGAGCCGCTGTCTGAAGGGCCATCAGTCACAGCGGGCAGAAGCTCCAGGTCATCAAAGTTGTAAAACTCGAATACTGGGCCAGAAAAGGAAAGGAGAGCTGCCAGAACAAGGATGCTGATATTAAAGCGCCTGAACGTTACAAACGGCAGAAACATTTTTTTCCTCCAAGTGCCATTTCAATCGCAAACTTCCAAATGGTGAGTACATTTCAAGACAATAACTTCTATTATCTCCTTCCATGGCTGTTTGTATTGTTTTGCCTGCCACATATACAGCAACATTTTTTTCCACTAAGCTGGGTTCACACAGCTGGGTGTTTGGACTGATTTTTTACAGACATTTTGAAAAATCAGAGAAATTAGTCCAAATGTCATGAAATTATATTTGTGAGCAGTTTTTTTTTTTTTTTTTTAAATCCAGCGCACATCAACTTTTACACTTTAAAGGCTCTTTTTAACTCCACAGCCTCGCTTAGCCATGGATGAGAGCTGACCACTACAATTCAGAGATGATGCCAGTTTTTCTCTTTGTCCAGGAGTTGTCAAATTTCCTTCAGTTATTTATTGTTCATCTCGGACAGAGTTCTATTAATCTGCTCTGGTGAATGCAAAATTGTAGATTTAATTCAAAACAACTGTCGGGATATTTTCATTTTGAATCAGTCTTTTAAAAGAATGACAGTGAATGAGGTTAAAATTGTAAAAACTTTCATTAGATAACGAATATCGGGTTTGTGCGCACATAACCTGCTCCTGGGTCCGAGAAGCTATTTTCCCGGTAGGGCAGACTGGTCTGGCAATGTTTTTTTTTTTTCCCCCTCTGTGTAGTGAAAAACCCTGTTATGGCTTCAAATTAATATTTAACCCTTGAACAGAAAACAATAGCTGAGTGTGTTTTTTCCATTGTCATAATTAAAGTTGTGGGTTGTTACAAGATATTTGTCAGTTGTTAGTCCTGATGGCACTATATTTTTCTGCTATTCAAGCTAAACCTAGAACTTTGTGGTCATTCACTTTATTTAGTAATTGGCAGTGGCTATGAATAAAGCTGTATCCCTATACGAAATGCTTATTGGTACGGAAGCAGTGGCGTAGCCAGGAATTTGTGAAGTGGGGGGCTGAACCCCAACCACCATCACCATTCTGAACACAGGTTATTCGCCCGGGTGGAAGGTTTAGCTTCAGCCCTCTGCCAACTACAGATTTCTTAACATTTTCAATGCAAACTACTCAAAACCTGCTCTTTATTTACATTTTTCTTTTCTTTTTTTCTCCATTTTTTTTTGGGGGGGGGGGCTGCAAGTCTTAAACCTTTGAGAAAAGAAGAAAATAACAAAAAAGAATACATTTCTGAGAGAAAATGTCTCAAATATAAAAGCAAAAATCACAAATTCATGAAAAAAGAAGAGTCGTCCTCTGACACTTATCTATACAATTAGCAAATATGCTGTAGGCAAATTTAAGATTAATTTTAGTGCCTATAAAGGCAAATTTAAAGCTAAGTTTCTTTGTTTGGGTTAATCTTTAAACTTCCAATGTTGCAAATTAAACTGGAGTCAAAGTCTTGGCTGGGAGTGCCTTGGCTCTGATGTCGGAGCAGATTGATGGATCCTTCTTAAACCGATCATCTGAGATTTCAATCTCTAGAACATTTAGGAATTTTAAAAAATGTATTTTTTCCTCAGTATGGGCGTATCCCTTATTCAGACTACTGGCACTTAAAAAACTAAAATGCAGTTTAAATTTAAACAGTGGTTAGATTAATTAAAAATAAAATTGGCATGTCAAATAGTAATTTAATGTTTTTACTGGGAGGGGAGAGTTTTACCCACCATTTTAAAGGCTTTGAACTCTTCCCCATTTCAAAAATAGTTAAACAAAACACAGTTATGCACAGCCCCTCGCCAAGGAAAAAGCTAGAAACGGCCCTGCAGTATATTTTATAACCTATTTTTATTGCATTTACTTTGCATCTTTGTTTTTTTTTCCGCCTGTACGGCTCTTTCTAATGTAAAGGATGCAGACCGTGCTTATACCCTGCAGTGTCTTGCCACCGCCCAACACACCCAGAGGTACCACGGCAAAGCTGCGTGTCTGCGGGGCACACCTTGATGCTCTCCCCGTCGATCTCCACCAGCCTCTCCCTGAAGTCCACCCCGATCGTGGCCTCCGTCTTCTCGGGGAACTTTCCGGCGCAGAAGCGGTAGGTGAGGCACGTCTTCCCAACCCCGGAGTCTCCGATTACGATGATTTTAAAGATCCGGGTCCTGGGCGGCGGAAGACCGGAACTCGTCAGGGAGCTCCCGGACAATTCAAGCGAGCACGGCCCGCTCTCGGCCATCACCACACCGGGGACAAGCTGAGTGAAGAGCCGGGGAAAGGTGGTGAAGTCCGGAGGAAGTTCAAGGAAACGTTCAGTGACAGCTCAAGTTCCCCGACCAAAGTCAGACAAGTACAAAGGACATTATGTGTAATGCAGCTTTACTATATTTTTTTTTCTATAAATCTTTTAACAAATACCATGTAAACAGTCCCGGCCGCAATGAAGACACGTACAGCGTAGCCGTTTGAAGGCTCTCCTCGCGAGATTTGGCGTTGTGTGCTGCTTTCAGGGTCTAGTGCGAGAACGTGGCTCTTTGGGGCACTGACGTAAGAAACGAATTAATTTTGTTTATGGCAAAACTGTCCGATAAAGCAAAAATCCCTGTCTATATTTGCATAATCCATTTTTTTCTAAAGGTTGAAATCAGTATTAATTGTCTCCTTAAACAAATAAACTTTTGGGCATTGTTTGTGTGATTTTTTTGTTGCTGTTAATTTATACCAGTGGCTCTTAAACTTTTTTTATCCCCCATTTAGGGGAGCCAGACGATTAACAAGCCCCTTTTCGTCTTGGCTTTTTTTTTTCAGAATTCCTCTTTGCTCACCATTTTGATGGAGAGAGTTTTTTAAAAAATTAGGTCATAATGTAATTTTATCCATCCATCCATCCATCTTCTACTGCTTAATCCTTTCGGGGGGGGGGGGACTGGAGCCTATGCCAGCATCTTTGGGTGACAGGCAGGGTACATGCAGGACAGATCACCGGTACATTGCAGGGCAGACAAAATTTTATGAGTAACTTTAATTCTAATATGATAAAACACTGAGTACCGTAGCTTTTATTTTCATTTGTATTTTCAGTTTTAATTGTGAAACTTTTGACTCTGCAGGAAATAATACCCCCCCAACCCCCCGCCCCCAAAAGGTTTACATGTAAATCTGGGGGAGTGGAAGTGAGGAAAAAATTTTGTGGCCCTCACTACCACCAGTGTTGCCCATCCCTGTGTTAAGTGCATAACATGCAGATATGATTTACTTCCCTCATTGTGTTTGCAGGCAGCTCAGTGAGAATATATTGCGTTGTAGATATGTGAACTAACACTGATAAGCAGCGGACTGGTTTCTGCTGAATGTTACCATGTTATGTTATAGTCATGTTACGACTGTGCTGAATGAATAACCATCAAAAAAATTTTTATAAAAAGCATATGAACTGAAAATATTTTTTATAACTTTCCCATCAAGTTCTCAAATACTTCAGTGTAATGTAGTTGTTTACTGGTACTTTCAGTGAGCAAGACAATTATTGACTATAGATAGTTTCAATAGCTGTTATCGTTTAAAACACTATAAGTGTCATTTCAATATTCTTTGTCTTTTTCTGATAACAAAGAATGAGAAGACAATGGAAAAACAAAAGAATCACTTACAGGAGAAAATCTCGAAAAGTTGCTATATTAGTCATTATCATCATCATCATCACCATTATTAGTAGTAGTATCAGTAGTATTTGTTATTATTATTATTAACAATTATCATTATTATTAGTAGTAGTTATTTATTTATTATTATTTAGTATTATTAATATTAACTATTATTATTAATAGTAGTAGTACTAGTAATTATTATCATTTGTTATTAGTCGCAGTGGTATTAATTTTTTGTGCTGCTCAGGTGGTTGCTAAAGCAAAAACACGGGTGTGGGAGGAGTTCGGTGAGGCCATGGAACAAGACTTTCGGTCGGCCTCGAGGAGACTCTGGCAAACTGTCCAGCGGCTCAGCAGGGGGAAGCAGCTCCCTGTCGACACTGTGTATGGTGTGGATGGGGCGGTGCTGACTTTGACTGGGGATATCGTCAGGCGGTGGAAGGAATACTTAGAGGATCTCCTCAATCCCACTGACACGCCTTCCCCAGAAGAAGCAGGGCTTGTGGAAGGGGGGGACGACTCGCCCATCACAGGGGCTGAAGTCGCCTAAGTGGTTAAAAAAAACTCTTCAGTGGCTGGGCCCCAGGAGTGGACGAGATTCGTCCTGAGTACCTCAAGATCCTGGATGTTGTAGGGCTGTCATGGTTGACACGCCTCTGCAACATTGTGTGGAGGTTGGGGACAGTGCCTTTGACATGGCAAACCGGGGTGGTGGTTCCTCTCTTCAAGAAGGGGGACTGGAGGGTGTGCTCCAACTTTAGAGGGATCACAATCCTCAGCCTCCCTGGGAAGGTCTATGCCAAGGTACTGGAGAGGAGAGTCTGGCCGTTGATTGAACCTTGGATTCGCGAGGAGCAATGTGGTTTTCGTCCTGGCCGTGGCACATCGGACCAGCTCTTTACCCTTTTGAGAATCCTCAAGGGTTTGTGGGAGTTTGCCCAACCAGTTTACATGTGTTTTGTGGACTTGGAGAAGGCATTCGACAGCTTCCCTCGTGTTTTTTTTGTGTGTGTGGGGGTTGCTTTGGAAGTATGGGGTATCGGGCTTGTTGTTATGAGCTATCTGGTCTCTATATGACCATTGTAAGAGTTTGGTTCATATTGCCAACACTCAGTCGGACTCATTCCCAGTGAAAGTTGGATTCCGCCAGGGCTGCCCTTTGTCACCGATCCTGTTCATAATTTTTATGGACAGGATTTCTAGGCGCAGCCAGGGAACAGAGGGTGTCATGCTTGGTGACCACAGGATCTCATCTCTGCTGTTTGCAGATGATGTTGTCCTGTTGGCTTCATCCAGAAATGACCTAGGTCTTACTGGGACGGTTTGCTAATGAGTGTGAAGCGGCTGGGATGAGAATCAGTACCTCCGAGTCCATGGTCCTCAGCTGGAAAAAGGTGGATTGTCCTCTCCAGGTTGGGGACAAACTCCTGCCCCAAGTGGAGGAGTTTAAGTATCTCAGGGTGTTATTCACAAGTGAGGGGAGAATGGAGCAAGAGATTGACAGACAGATCGGAGCAGCCTCTGCAGTGATGCGGACGTTGTACCGGTCTATCATGGTAAAGAGGGAGCTGAGCTCAAAAGCAAAGCTGTCGATTTACTGGTCAATCTACGTTCCTCCCCTCACCTATGGTCATGAGCTTTGGGTAATGACTGAAAGAATGAGATCGCGGATGCAAGAGGCTGAAATGAGCTTTCTTCGTAGGATTGCTGGACTCACCCTTAGAGACAGGGTGAGGAGCTCAGTCATCCGAGACAGGCTCAGAGTAGAACCGCTGCTCCTCCACACTGAAAGGAGCCAGGTGAGGTGGTTTGGGCATCTGATCAGGATGCCTCCTGATCGCCTCCCACTTGAGGTGTTTCAGGGACGTCCCACAGGGAGGAGACCCCGGGACAGACCTAGGACTTGCTAGAGAGTCTCCCAATCGGTCTGGGAACGCCTTGGTGGCTGTGGAGAGGGAAGTCTGGGCTTCTCTGCTTGAGCTGCTGCCTCTGTGACCCGGACCTCCGGAAAAGTGGCAGAAGATGGATGGATGGATGGGAAAATAGTTGCAAATTTACAAGAAGGTTGCAAATGTACAAGAAAAAAGTTCAGGGATTAAAGAAAAACGCTGCAAATCTGAGAAAAAAAATCAGATTGACAAGAAAAAAAAAACAAATTTATAAGAAAACAGTTGTAGATTTTTTAAAAAGTTGCAAGTTTATAAGTTGTAAATTTACAAGAAAATAGCTGCAAATTTACTAGAAAAAAGACAAATTTACAATAAAAACACTGCACATTTATGAATTTTTTTTAAATGTATGAGAAAAAAGTTGCACATTTACAATTGTGCTCATAAGTTTACATAGCCTGGCAGAATTTGTCATTTTTTTGGCTATTTTTTAGAGAATATAAATGACAATACAAAAACTTTTCTTTCACTCGTAGTTAGAGGGTGTGTGAAGTCATTTATTATCAATTGTGTTTGCTCTTTTTAAATCATAATGACAGCAGAAACTACTCAAATGACCCTGATCAAAAGTTTACATACCCTAGACGTTTTGGCCTAATAACATACGTACAAGTTGACACACACGGGTTTAAATGGCTACTAAAGGTGACCATCCTCATCTGTGATCTGTTTACTTGTAATTAATGTGTGTGTGTGTATGTGTGTGTGTGTGTAAAAAGTCAGTGAGTTTCTGGGCTCCTGACAGACCCCTGAATGTTTCATCCAGTGCTGCACTGACGTTGCTGGATTCCGAGCCATAGGGAAAGCAAAATAATTATCAAAGGACCTGCGGGAGAAGATAGTTGAACTTTATAAAACAGAAAAAGATATAAAAAGATATCCAAGGAATTGGGAATGCTAATCAGCAGTGTTCAAACTCTAATTAAGAAGTGGAAAATGAGGGATTCTGTTGAAGCCAAGCCACAGTCAGGTAGACCAACAAAAATTTCAGTCACAACTGCCAGGATCAGCTGACATACAGGACGCTGAAAAAAAAGTGGTGTTGTAGGAACCATGAAATGAAGAGACTGAATGGTTTCTCAGTATTGGTTTATTTCATCTCACGTCCTACAGCTCCTCTCTGTCAGGGAATGAAGAGGGCGAGCTGCGGTGAACCACATACCTTTATACTCTCACATCAAACACAAATCACATTCACCTCAAACACAGAATTACATTCACAATTAATCCTCCCATTGTCCTCTCGGCTTCTCTGTCTGACCCCAGGAGTCAGACAGTCCCTTCAGGTCCACTCCCAGATCTTCTCACTTCTTCTCCAGTCCACAGGGGGTCCAGACTCAATGTCCGTTTGAGGCGTGATGTCAATACACACTGCGAGCTCAAGGTTCCCTCATGTCTGGGTCTCTGCCAAGGAATATGTGAGCTACATAATGTTACGCCACATCACTCCCCCCGAAACGCCCAAGAACGGACATACACCAACATTACTCTAACCGTTATACACCTTATGTCAATAAAGGACAGTCATACACATTATGTCAAGAATGGACACACACACCGACTTCATGTCAATAATGGGCAGTCATACACATTATACCCTTACATCACCCCCCCCCCTTTGCAGGATCTACAGCACAATTTACACGGGTTGATCAAAATACACATCACTCTGCCCGTTGCTTAGGCTTCAATCTCCTCCCGAATCTGCTGAACGCAGGCTTCGCAGCCTGTGTTGCGCCGTCCTGCGGTGCGCCTGTGGAATGAGGGGGAGAAGGGTTATTTACCCCCCGCTGGGGAACTAGGGGCTGTTCCCTGGGAGGCCTGCCGCGTCGAGGCGCCCCCGCCGGCCGTACAGGTTCGTCATGTAACACAAAAGCAGGCTTTAATCTGTCAACACTGATTGTTTCTTTCCTGCCCCCCAAGTCCAGCACAAAATATTTCTCCCCGGTTTCCAGCACTCGAAACGGACCATCGTAAGGTGGGCGGAGACTGTGACGCTGGGCGTCGTGCCTGACAAAAACAAACTCTGCATTTTGCAAAGCCTTGGGAACAAAAACCCGCGGAAAAGTGTGATGAGCGGGGCCCGGGAGCATTTCTGCCCCCGTGCCACGTAGAGGTCCCCGCACCGGGGGGTGCTCCGGTGCTGCATGGGCTGCCAGGAATTCTCCTGGCAGCCTGAGAGGTTGAGTAAAAACTAATTCAGCAGGTGAGGCATCTAAATCCTCTTTGGGTGCCGAACGCAACCCCAATAAAACCCATGGTAGTTTGTTTACCCAATCTGTATCCGTGAGCGACGCTCTGAGGGCTGCCTTCAACGATCTGTGAAAACGCTTGCATAAACCGTTGGCCTGTGGGTGATAAGCGGTGGTGCGATGGGCTGTTGTCCCTAAGCCGCTGGCCATTGCTGACCACAGCTCTGACACGAACTGCGGACCCCTATCGGACGTAATGTCCGACGGGACTCCGAACCGCGCTACCCAGGCTGTTAAAAAAACGCGAGTCACCTCTGCTGCTGTGGTAGACTGCAATGGGACTACTTCCGGCCAATGCGTGGTCCAGTCCACCATTGTCAGGAGATGTGTGAACCCTTGCGAGGGTGGCAGGGGTCCCACTAGATCTATGTGCACATGATCAAACCTCTTAGCCGGAATGTGGAAAGGTTCTAAAGGGGCTTTTGTGTGCCTGTGAACTTTGGCCCGCTGGCAGGACATGCAGGCTCTCGCCCACTCCTTCACGTGCTTGCGCAGGCTCGGCCAAACAAACTTCCCTGCTACCATTTTCACCGAAGCGCGTACTCCCGGGTGTGCTAGGGAGTGCACCGCGTCAAAAACACGACGGCGCCACGTGGCCGGTACCACTGGGCGAGGTCGCCCGGTGGAGACATCGCAAATAAGCGGGGGTGAACCGGTTTGTAAACTTACGTTCTCCAGCCTTAACCCTGTTGGTCCAGACAGGAGCGCGCGCACGTCTGTGTCTTCGCCCTGCTCCGCTGCCATGGCCGCGTAATCTATCCCTACGTGCATCGGAGCCGCGTGCGCGTCCGCGCTGTTACCGCGCTCCGCGTCTGCGGCGTTACAGCCCCCATCCGCGTGGACAGGCGCTGTTACCGCTCGCGAGAGGCAGTCTGCCACCACATTAAATTTACCGGCTACGTGCTGTATATCGGTGGTGAATTCTGAAATTGCGGCCAGCTGCCTCTGCTGTCGGCCTGACCATGGTTCTGAGATTTTGGACATTGCAAAGGTTAGCGGTTTGTGGTCGACAAACGCGGTGAAACGCCGCCCTTCCAACCAGAACTGAAAATGGCGAATGGCCAGCTGGAGCGCTAGCAGTTCCCTGTCAAACGCGCTATATTTTCGCTCAGCATCGCGTAGGGATCTGCTGAAAAAAGCGAGTGGCTGCCAAGCCCCGGCGACTTGCTGTTCCACCACGGCTCCTATGGCCACATCTGATGCGTCTGTGGTTAGCGCTATTTGGGCTGCCGGGTCTGGGTGAGCCAGCAGTGCTGCATCTGCTAGTGCTGCCTTATACCTCAGTGAATGCGCGTTCCCGCTCCGGGGACCACTCAATCGCATTGGAGGGCTTCTCTTTTTTTAGCGCGGCGTACAACGGTTGCATGAGCTGCGCCGCGTGAGGTATGAAACGGTTGTAAAAATTTACCATAACTAAAAATTCTTGCAACGCTTTTACCGTTTGTGGCTGGGGAAACTCAGCCACTGCGCGTACTTTGGAGGGCAGCGGGACTGCACCCTCTGGGGAGACGCGGTGCCCTAAAAAATCGATCTGCGCTGCGCCAAAATGGCACTTGGCTGGGTTGATTATCAACCCATGCGCTCCCAATCTCTGAAAAACAGTTCTGAGGTGACTTTCGTGTTCCTCCTCAGAGGTGCTGGCGACCAAAATATCATCTAAGTAGACAAAAACAAAAGGGAGGTCGCGCAAAACGGCATCCATCATGCGTTGGAAGGTCTGCGCAGCGCCTTTAAGGCCAAAAGGCATGCGTAAAAATTCAAAAAGCCCAAAAGGGGTTATTACCGCTGTCTTGGGAATGTCCTCTGGTCGGACCGGGACCTGATGATAAAGGCGGACCAGGTCTATTTTAGAAAAAATGCGCGCCTTGGCCAAATGCACCGAAAAATCTTGGATATGCGGAATTGGGTAGCGGTCCTGCGCTGTGGCATTGTTTAACCTGCGATAATCGCTGCACAGTCTCCACGAGCCGTCCGCCTTCGGGACCATGTGGAGGGGGGAAGCCCAAGCGGACTTCGAGCGGCGAATTATGCCCAACCTTTCCAGGATGGCGAACTCCTCACGCGCAATGGAGAGCTTAGCTGCATCCAAGCGCCGAGCCTTAGCAAAAACTGGTGGGCCACTTGTGGTTATAAAGTGCTCCACCCCATGCTTCGCCACCTTAGCTGAAAACGTGGGAACTGTGAGTGCTGGGAACTGGTTTAGGAGAGTGTGGAACTTACCTCCTGCTGCGGCGGCGTTGGCCTGTACTGACGGCGGGGACACTCACGCTGCACAGGGAATAGAACAAAAAGAGAGTGCATTAACCAAGCGTCTATTAGCCAGATCTACCAACAGGCCATGTGAGCTCAAAAAGTCGGCGCCTAACATGTTGAAACTCACCGCTGCTACTATGAAGGTCCATTCATAGATGAGGCCGTGCAAGGACAGGCGCAGAGTTCTTTCGCCAAAAGTCTTGATCGACGAGCCGTTTGCGGCTGTTGCCCTATCTCCGCGGGGACCAGCCACCCGGTCCGCGTAGGTTGCGGTGATGAAACTCCTCTGTGCCCCGGTGTCAACGAGGAATTGCCGTCCGGAGCTCGCGTCTGTCAGGTACAGCAGCTTGTTCCGTTCACCGAGGGTCGAAGCTGCTAACGACCCCCGGCTCTTGCGTTTCCCTGCTTCTTGAAGTTGCATGGCGGGACGCATCTGTGTGCCTTGTGCGCGAAGCGTCGATGGTAGAAACACAGCTCGTCCCCTCCTCTGCTTCGGGACCGCGCTGCCGCTGTTGTCGCCGGGGTCGGTTCTGCTGCCACCGGTTCTCGTTCGCCCCCGGCCACCACGCCGAGGTCTGCTGCTGCCGCTGCCGTCTCCTGCTCGCCGCATGCGTCCAGGAGCCGCTCCGCTTCCACGGCCAGCGCGCGGAAGTCCTGCTGGTCCACACACCTCATGCTGGACAGGGAGCCTCTCATGTGCGCTGGAAGAGTCCTTAAGAAGATGTGTTTAAATAAAAACGCATCGTTGTCTGCCCCGATCATCTGCAGCATGTCCTCCATGAGGACGGTCGGCCTGCGTCCTCCTCTGTCGCGCAGGTCCAGAAGTGTTCTGGGCCTCACCTCGGCTGATGGCACAAAACTCCGAATGAGGGTGGCTTTCAGGGCGTCGTATCTGCCAGCAGCGGGCGGCTGCTGCACCAGGCTCCGCACACACCGGGCTGTGCGGCTGTCGAGTCTTGCGATGACATTATGGAACTTAATGTCATCTGCTGATACCCCGTTGAGCACGAACCGTGACTCCACGTGTTGGAACCATGAGTGCGGGTCCTCTTGCCAGAACTCGGGGAGTTTAATTGAGTTTACACCGGTGCGGGCGGTCTCCGGTGAATCAGGTTCAGAGAGACGATCTCCAAGCCTTTCCATATTTCTCACGTGTGGGTCACCAATGTAGGAACCATGAAATGAAGAGACTGAATGGTTTCTCAGTATTGGTTTATTTCATCTCACGTCCTACAGCTCCTCTCTCAGTCAGGGAATGAAGAGGGCGAGCTGCGGTAAACCACATACCTTTATATTCTCACATCAAACACAAATCACATTCACCTCAAACACAGAATTACATTCACATTTAATCCTCCCATTGTCCTCTCGGCTTCTCTGTCTGACCCCAGGAGTCAGACAGTCCCTTCAGGTCCACTCCCAGATCTTCTCACTTCTTCTCCAGTCCACAGGGGGTCCAGACTCAATGTCCGTTTGAGGCGTGATGTCAATACACACTGCGAGCTCAAGGTTCCCTCATGTCTGGGTCTCTGCCAAGGAATATGTGAGCTACATAATGTTACGCCACAGTATGGCTGTTTCAAGATGCACAATAAGGAGGCACTTCAAGGAAAATTGGCTGCATGGTCGAGTCACCAGAAGAAAGCCATGACTACACCAATGCCCACTTCGTCGTCGGCCTCCGTCGGTCTATGATGACCATGGAAGAGAATCCTAAACGTCTACTCTGCTGGAACAGCACCGCCTGTGGCTGAACAGGCCGATGCGCGAATGACAGTCCCTGTCACACAGGTCACACTTGTGGGTGGTCTCCGTGCTGCTGGGTCTGTGGCGGTTCTTCCTGCGGGTCCTTTTTTCATCTGCTGCAGCAGTCAGTCTCTCTTCACCCGCCTTGAGCTGTCTGGTCAGGGTGCCTCTCCATTTGGAGCGGTCCATTGCAAGGTCCTCCCAGCGCTCTGTGTTGATATCCAGGGCCTTCATGTCTCTCTTGCAGACGTCTCTAAAGCGCAGCTGTGGGCGGCCAACGTCTCTCCTGCCAGTTGCCAGTTGCCAGTTCTCCATAGAGGACGTCTTTGGGGATTCTGCCATCCTCCATACAGTGAACGTGGCCTAGCCAGCGGAGCCTGCGCTGCCTGAGTAGAATGAACATGGAGGGAAGGCCGGCGCGGGACAGAACTTCTGTGTTGGGCACTTTGTCCTGCCAGGATATGTCCAGGATGTGGCGAATGCAGCGCAAGTGGAAGGAGTTCAGTCTCTTTTCCTGCCGGGCGTATGTTGTCCACGTCTCACTCCCATAGAGCAGTGTGCTGATGACGCAGGCGTTGTACACTGCCATCTTCGTCTTGACAGAGAGTTTGGGATTCTCCCACACTCGTGTGGTGAGGCGAGCGAGTGTGAAGGCTGATTTTCCAATCCTCTTGTTGATCTCTGTATCAAGGGAGAGGTTGTTGCTGATCGTGGACCCCAGGTACGTGAACTGATTCACGACCTCCAGCTTGTAGTCATCAATGGTGATGGTTGGTGGTGCTTCCGTGCCTTGCGCCAAGACGTTAGTCTTCTTCAGGCTGATGGTAAGCCCGAAGTCCTTGCATGCCTGGGAGAAGCGGTCCATCAGGGTCTGAAGCTCCTTCTGTGTGTGGGTTGCGACTGCAGCGTCGTCTGCGAACAGCATGTTTCTGATTAGAGCCTCGCGTACTTTGGTTCTGGCTTTCAAGCGGGCGAGGTTGAAAAGCCTGCCGTCAGATCTTGTGTGCAGGTAGATTCCCTCTGTTGCTGTGCTGAAGGCATGCCTCAGGAGCATAGCAAAGAAAATCCCAAAGAGGGTTGGCGCAAGTACACAGCCCTGTTTCACTCCGCTGCGTATGTTGAATGGCTCTGAGACGTTGCCATCGTGCTGCACTATCCCCTGCATGTTGGTGGGAAACGATTCGATGAGGCTTTGCAACTTTGGTGGGCATCCTATCTTTGGCAGGATCTTGAAAAGGCCCTCTCTGCTGACCAGATCGAACGCTTTGGTGAGGTCGATGAAGGCGACGTACAGAGGCATGTTCTGTTCTCTGCATTTCTCCTGGAGTTGGCGGATGGAGAATATCATGTCTACCGTCGATCGCTCAGCGCGGAAGCCACACTGAGACTCGGGGTAGACACGTTCGGCAAGCTTCTGTAGACGAACGAGAACAACTCGTGCGTAGACTTTGCCAACAACGCTGAGGAGGGAAATGCCCCTGTAGTTGTTGCAGTCGCTTCTCTCCCCTTTGTTTTTGTAGAGGGTGATGATCTTGGCGTCCTTCATGTCCTGTGGTACGGCACCTTCCTTCCAGCACTGGCAGAGGACGTCATGCAATGGCAGCAGTAGGGCGGTCTTGCAGTGCTTGATCAGGTCAGGGGGTATGCCGTCGTTGCCGGGTGCCTTGCCAGCGGCCAAGCTATCAATGGCCTTACTGAGTTCGTCGATGGTTGGCTCGGCGTCAAGTTCGTCCATGGATGGCAGGCAGTCGATGGCATCAAGGGCTGACGGTGTCACGGTGTTCTGTCTAGAGTAGAGGTCGGAGTAGTGTTCCACCCATCTCTCCATCTGCTTGTTCTTCTCTGTGATCATCTCCCCAGTGGAAGATTTGAGGGGGGCCGTCTTGCTCTGAGCCGGACCAAGTGCTTTCTTGATGCCATCGTACATACCACGGATGTTCCCTGTTATGGCAGCGGTTTGAATGTCTTGGCTGAGCTGAGTCCAGTACTCGTTGGCACAGCGCCGAGCAGTCTGCTGAACTTTGCTTCTCGCAGCCCTGAGAATCTGGAGATTCTTCTCGTTTGGGTACTTCTTGTACTCAGCAAGTGCTGAGCGCTTGGCTTCAATGACGGGGGTCATCTCGGTCAACTTGGCATCAAACCAGTCCTGTGACTTCGAGGTCTTCCTCCCAAAGGTAGCCAAGGCTGTGCGGTAGATGGTGTTTCGCAGCTCTTCCCACTTCTGCTTTGCAGATTCTCCTCCTTGTGGTACACCAAGTTCCTTCTCAAAGGTGGAGGCAAACTGCTCAACAAGTTCTGGTTGGGCCATCTTGCTGGTGTCAATCCGTGCCTTTCCAGGTTGTCTAGCACGATGGAATTTCTTCAGCTGCAGCTTGACCTTGCAACACACCAATGAATGGTCTGTGTCGCAATCTGCACTCTGGAACGAACGGGTGATTAGCACCTTCTTCAGTGAGGTGCGCCTGGTCAGGATCAAGTCTAGCTGGTGCCAGTGCTTTGAGCGCGGATGTTGCCAGGAAACCTTGTGTTGGGGCTTGGTCTTGAAGAACGAGTTTGTGATGCACAGATCGTGATATGTGCAGAACTCGAGCAGCCGCTGTCCATTGTCGTTCATTCTGCCCACGCCAAAAGGTCCAAGACAGGAGGGCCAGGAGTCATGGTCAGCACCCACTCTGGCATTGAAGTCTCCAAGGAGAATGAGTTGTTCAGAGTTGGGGATGATCCTGACAGTTGTTGCGAGATTATCGTAGAACTCGTCTTTTGCCTCTGGTGTGGCTGTCTGTGTTGGGGCATACACACTGACGAGGGTGACTGGGCCTTCAGTGGTGTTCAGGCGGAGGGTGAGGAGTCGTGCAGAGCCAGTGCTGCCCGGTTCCACCATCTTCAGCAAAGTGTTCTTCACTGTGAAGCCCACTCCGTGTTCCCTGTGTTCGTCACTGCCCTTTCCCTGCCAGTAGAACGTGTAGTCCTTCTCTCTCAGTGTGCCTGCATCAGCTAACCGTGTTTCCTGGAGAGTGGCGATATCCACTCCCAGTCTCTTCAGCTCATTATTGATGATGGCAGTCTTCCTGGTGTCGTTGATGTCCTTGAGGTTAGCAGCGAGTCCTGTCATCATAGTGCGGACGTTCCAAGTTCCCAGTTTTAGAGTTGGTCTCTTTTGTTTTATTGTCTTGCCTGGTGCGAAGGTTCTCAGCCTGCTGTTTGGATTTCTCCTTATCCCCATGCACCCAATGAGGAAAGCAAGCTGTGGCGGGACAACACCTTATTGGCTGGGGGCTGCCCAGCTTGAGGCGGGCGGTAGCTGTCCAGTGAGATCTGATGATCCCTCCCACCGTCGGGAACAACCCCTGGCGCCACGCTCTACGCCAATTGAGCAGTGGCTTATAACCGGTAACTGTCATTCCCCGTGTTTTGTCTACGCCAAAGGCGAAGCTGGAGTGTCCTCTCCAGTGATCCGGTGTTCTACCTTCCAGCGTTGGGCGTTGGTAGGATTCAAGCCTGGGCAGGAAGATATGGAGGACAAGATGTTGCCCATGCAGCATGTCCCCCCTCTCCACGTCACTGATGAATCCAAAGGAACAGCAGGGCTGCTACAGTTTGGCACCAGCGCCGTTGCAGGAGCTGCCAGAACGATGTTGAGCACAACATAGAACTGCCTTAGGGGCTCCGACTCCGGATTTTTCCTCAGGGTTGACTCCCGAAGCCTTTCCCGTGACCGGGTATGCCGCAAGGCAGCAGAGGTTTGAAATCAGGGTTTACCTTCCCCTAGATGGGCTACCTTCCCAGGTTGACGAGCCACCATCTACCCGAAGCATCTGGTTTTAAGGCGCCAGAGATCCGCCCTCGCCCCTTCTCCTATTAGTAAAAGCAGTTCCGCCGGGCTTAGAGACTAAACCACACGGGCAGGCTAGGAGTTGGACTTAGTTGTCAGAGGCTTTTCGAGACGCACGCCATAAGGAGCATTTTATGAGCACTGGGAGCTTAACCCCAGTGCCGCTCCTGGCTATGACAACCTTGGAACCAATGCCCACTGGAACCAATGCCCACTTACCACATGCCAAACAGCACAGAGACAAGCCCCAAAACTTCTGGAACAAAGTTTTTTGGAGTGATGAAACCAAAATTGGACTTTCTGGCCACAACCATAAAAGTTACACTTGGAGAGGAGACTTCACCAGTGGAGGGCTGCGGGCCGTTATGGCATCTCCGCCTGGATCCTGAGGACCTGTGCCAACCAGCTAACTCCTGTACTAAAACATCTGTAGAACCTGAGCCTGAGTCTGGAAAGAGTACCGGTGCTGTGGAAGACATCCTGCCTGGTTGCTGTCCCCAATAAGTCGTCTCCATCGGACCTGAATGACTATCAACCAGTTAGTTGCCCTCACATCTCATGTGATGAAGGTCCTGGAGAGACTGGTCTGAGCCCACCTGAGGCCGCAGGTGAAGATGTGGCTGGACCCTCTGCAGTCTGCATATAAGCCCCATATAGGAGTTGAAGATGCTGTCATCTTCCTGCTGCAACTAGCCCATTTGCACCTGGATGGAGGAGACACTGTGAGAATCACATTCTTTGATTTCTCCAGTGTATTTAACACCATTCAGCCACTGCTGCTGGGTGAGAAGCTGCAGGTGATGGGGGTTGGCAGCTCTGCGATCTCCTGGATTACTGACTACCTGACAGGCAGGCCACAGTTTGTCTGGCTGGGCAGTGTCTTGTCTGATGTGGTGGTTAGTGATACAGGAGTTCCACAGGGGACTGTGCTCTCTCTCTTTCTCTTCACCTTATACACCAATGACTTTTAGTACAACACCGAGTCATGCCACCTGCAGAAATTTTCTGATGACTCGGCCATTGTTGAGTGTATAAGAGGGAGAGTACAGGGCACTGGTAGAGAGATGTGTGGACTGGACCGAGCAGAATCACCTGAGGCTGAATGGCAGCAAGATCAGAGAGATGGTGATCGACTTCAGGAAGAAGAGGACGCCTTCACAGCCATTGCAGATTAGGGGGGAGGATGTGGGGGTAGTGGAGGACTACAAATATCTGGGTGTCGTGATCAGCAATGGACTGGACTGGAAATCTAACACCGATGCTGCGTATAAGAAGGGGATGAGCAGACTGTACCTTCTGAGGAAGCTGAGATCCTTCAACGTGTGCAGCAAAATGCTGGAGCTTTTCTACCAGACCGTCGTTGCCAGCACCATCTTCTTTGCTGCTGTCTGTTGGGGTAGCAGTATCAGAGCCAGTGACACCAACAGACTTGACCAGATTATCAAGAAGACTGGCTCTGTAATTGGTTTCAGGCTGGAGACCTTTGAGACTGTGGTGGAGAGGACACTGAACAAACTGTTATTTATCATAAGACAATCCTGATCACCCCCTCCACCACACACTGGACAGACAGCGGAGCACTTTCTCCACAGCTCTGTTGCCGAACGGTCAGGTACAGGAAATCTTTCCTGCCACATGCCATTTCACTGTACAATAACTCACTCTAATGATGATTTCTGGTCATAACAATGCTGCCATACAGCACTTACAGTCGAATTGGTACCTCCTATTTCACCCTGCATGTTATGACCCGAGCGTCGGTTCTGATCGCGCTCAGGTTAAAGTTATGTCTCGCTGCCGGCCTTGACAGCTGCGGGCGGTATTTTGGCCTCTCCGGGCTCTTATTGTGAAAGTGCTCGGAGGGGTTTCCGCCTGTCAACGGTCGGTCAGCTGTGTGTCATCTGTCATCAGTCCCTGGGTTATTTAAGCTGTGTGCTGGCGTCATTTAGAGGCAGCAGTGTCTGATCGCATGGATCGTTAAACTGATCGTTATTCTGTTCACTCATCGTCACGGATGCCTGGACTATATTCACCTCGGCTGCTTAAGGGCTTGACCGTCTTTTCACCGGCACTAGTAAGTGAGCTGTATTAGCCTTATTCCCTCCGGTGTAATTTGTGCTGTAGTCCCTGCTTAGCAGTCCGAGTGCAATTATTACCTAGCTTGTCTGTGTGTGACTGTTTCCTGCCCTGGACCTGTAGTGTGCTTTATTGCCCTATGCTTCCTGTTCTGCAAGGACTCTGTCATCAGCTCAGCAGCTTGTGTAAACACCTTTTCACCGTAATAAAACTCACTAAAAACTCACTGGTGGACTTGTGTGCGTCTCATAGGTGGCTCGCGAGGGCCACCGCATGACAGTACACTGCTGCCCAAACGGCGTTTTACGGTGACGCCATTTTGAGACGCTTTTTCACCAGTGTGTTGAGTTTTGGACGTTGTTTTCCCTGTCTGGGACCTGTGTATGTGAGGAATGCCGTCACCGAAGAGTCACGTGCTGACGTGTGTTTTGGAAGCGGTAGATGAGTTACTCATCTCCGCTTCCATGTTGGACTACGACCACGGCATACATTGGTACCTGGACGCCGCCAAAGATATGCTCCGTAATCTCTCTCCCTGCTTCGCCAACCACCCGGAAGTCGACGCTAGGAGGGAGGACATCGCCGCCCAACGTGAACTATTCCTGATGATGGAGGAGGAACGCGGCATGGAGCAGGTGAAGAGGCACACCTGCTCTTCGCCTAGGGATCCATTTCGGAAGTTCGCACCATCTGGGGGCCGGCGAAGGCGTCGGCGTCTCGGCCGGGCGCATCTTCGGCAAGCTCCAGCTCCGGATCCAGTTCCGGGCCACCGGGATGACCCCCTCAACCAGCCAGCTGCTGAGAGTGAGCTGAGTCCTGTGCTGAGTCCTGGGCTCCGTCCTTGGATCCTGTTCCATCCAGCGAGCGAGGGAAGGAGCAACGCCCGCTACAGCTGACAACATCCTCCCCCCGGGAGACAGGCAAGTCCAAGTTCACTTTTCCAGTAATAATAGTGATCTGTCTTGTCTGACTCCTGGGGGTGAGGCTCAGGGTTCGCAGCTCCCTGAGTTTCTTTCCCCAGCTGTAGCCAGTTATTTTAAACCTGCTGCCTCTGTGTCTCCTCCTGCGGAGCGGTCCTCGGCATCAGTCCCACGCCGGCGAACGAGGGGGAGGCCTGCAGCTCTGGGAGATATCCCGGTCTTGCAGCCTTGTTTTGGACAGAGGAGGAGAACGGACTGCAGTGAGGAGCCAGAGCCGACGAGAGAGCGTCCCCAAGGTTCTTCAGGGATGCAGCCCGAGTCAGCAGGTCCAGGGTCCTCTGCCTCCACGCCATACGGGTTATTGGCATGGACGTCTGCGCATGAGGATCCAGCTGCAGAGACCATCAGGCCGGTTGTGGAACCCGACACAGCCGAGTGGGAGCCCGACGACGAGCGTCTTCCTGAACCTGGATCGGCGAAGTCCTGGACGGCTCCAGAGCCCGAGTGCAGGCAAGTGCTCTTTCTTGTTTTCCTGTATGGTGTGTTAGAGCATTTTTGCCTGCCTCATGGGGAGGCGAGTGAGGGGCAGCCGGCCGCTGCACCCGAGCTCGTTTCGCTGGGCTCTGGCGCTGCCGGTGGAACTGATCCTGGTTCTCCCTTGTGTTCTGAGCACCTCCACAGCGTTGCCGGTCCGGAGCCAGTCAAGGTCACGGGACCGGGGGTTCCAGGTTCGGAGATGGAGGTCGTCGCCGGAGCAGTCCTGACCCAGTCGGGGTCCGACGTGTGGGCCGAGGTGACCCAGTCGGGGTCCGACGTGTGGGCCGTGTGGACCCGGTCGGGGTCCGACGTTTGGGCCAAGGTGACCCGGTCGGGGTCCGACGCGTGGTCCGAGGAGACCCAGTCGGGGTCCAACGTGGGTGCAGCGGTGACCCAATCTGGGCCTGTCCTGACCCAGTCGGGGTCCGACATATGGGCCGAGGTGACCCAGTCGGGGTCCAACGTGGGTGCAGCGGTGACCCAATCGGGACCCATCCTGACCCAGTCGGGGTCCGACGCTTGGGCCGAGGTGACCCAGTCGGAGTCCGACGTGTGGGCTGTGTGGACCCGGTCGGGGTCCGACGTGTGGGCCATGGTGACCCGGTCGGGGTCCGACGCGTGGTCCGAGGAGACCCAGTCAGGGTCCAACGTGGGTGCAGCGGTGACCCAATCTGGGCCCGTCCTGACCCAGTCGGGGTCCGACGTATGGGCCAAGGTGACCCAGTTGGGGTCCAACGCGGGTGCAGCGGTGACCCAATCGGGGCTCGTCCTGACCCAGTCGGGGTCCGACGTATGGGCCGAGGTGACCCAGTCGGGGTCCAACGTGGGTGCAGCGGTGACCCAATCTGGGTCCGTCCTGACCCAATCGGGGTCCGACGAGGTCCAGTGGGGGTCCAGCGCAGGTGCGGCTGCGACCCAATCAGGATTCGAGGGGGCCCAGGGTTTTGGTTGTCCCCCTCTCAGGAGCCACCAGCTGGGGGCCATTAGTGGGTTTTGTTTGACAGATCGGCGCTCTCCTGTTTTGTTGTTTTCAGGTGAGCGGCTGCACGCAATCCCTCCATGGTCCCGCTGGTTGTGGTATGCGGGTCGGCCACCCGAGGAACTGCTTGGAGCATTCGGCGTCTTGGGTTGGCCACCCAACAAACTGTGTGTGTTACGGGGTGACCTGGTTCGGCCACCAGAGGACGTATTCCTGGGGGCATGGGACTGGGGCAGGCCACCTGACTGTTCATGTACTGTGGGATTTTCTGTGGGCCCATATGGTGCCAAATCTTGTCTTGTACATCTAGCAATTTTTGTTGTGTATTCAAGCCTTTGTCTTAGTCAGGTCTGAGCAATTTTAGATTGCCTCTTGTTTTTTCTTGTTTCCAAAGTCATAGTCTTAATTAAGTCCGAGCTATTTTTGATTACCTCTTGTTTTCTTGTAAGTCATTGTCTTAGTCAAGTTTGAGCATTTTTTGTTACCTTGTAAGTCATTGTCTTTGTCTAGTCTGAGCAATTTGTGTTTGCCTCTTGTTACCTTGTGAGCCTTTGCCATAGTCAAGTTAGAGCATTTTTTTTTTGTCTCTTGTTTTTTTTTTTCCCCTTGTGAGTCTCAGTCTTGTCATAGCCTTGTTTAGTCATGTGTTTTCTTTTGTCTTTGTTTTTTTTCCCCAGAGTCATGTATTTCCTGTATGGTTTTTTTTGTCTGGTCTTAGTCTTGTTTTTTTTCCCCTGAGTCATGTGTTTGTATGTATTTCTTGTTTTGGTCTTTGTCTTGTTTTTGTTGGTTGGTTACTCTCCCTCCGTACCTGTCCCCCTACCTCCCACCCTGGGGGGGGGGGGCAGGGGGGCAGGGTGGTCCCTTGGGGCGTCCGGAGTCCGCCCGTGGAGGGAGGGTACTGTTATGACCCGAGCGTCGGTTCTGATCGCGCTCGGGTTAAAGTTATGTCTCGCTGCCGGCCTTGACAGCTGCGGGCGGTATTTTGGCCTTTCCGGGCTCTTATTGTGAAAGTGCTCGGAGGGGTTTCCGCCTGTCAACGGTCGGTCAGCTGTGTGTCATCTGTCATCAGTCCCTGGGTTATTTAAACTGTGTGCTGGCGTCATTTAGAGGCAGCAGTGTCTGATCGCATGGATCGTTAAACTGATCGTTATTCTGTTCACTCATCGTCACGGATGCCTGGACTATATTCACCTCGGCTGCTTAAGGGCTTGACCGTCTTTTCACCGGCACTAGTAAGTGAGCTGTATTAGCCTTATTCCCTCCGGTGTAATTTGTGCTGTAGTCCCTGCTTAGCAGTCCGAGTGCAATTATTACCTAGCTTGTCTGTGTGTGACTGTTTCCTGCCCTGGACCTGTAGTGTGCTTTATTGCCCTATGCTTCCTGTTCTGCAAGGACTCTGTCATCAGCTCAGCAGCTTGTGTAAACACCTTTTCACCGTAATAAAACTCACTAAAAACTCACTGGTGGACTTGTGTGCGTCTCTTAGGTGGCTCGCGAGGGCCATCGCATGACACTGCACCTTATAATCCTTCTTTGTACAGTCGGTACTATCCATATATGCAAAAGGATCACCATCTATTTAACCTAGTAGTAGCCTATGTACATTGGTGTGAAAAAGTGTTTGCCCCCTTCCTGAGTTCTCATTTTTTGCATGTTTGTCACACTTAAATGTTTCAGATCATCAAACAAATATAAATATTAGACAAAGATAACACAAGTAAACACACAATGCAGTTTTTTAATGGTGTTTATTATTAAGGGTAAAAAAAATTCCGAACCTACATGGCCTTGTGTGAAAAAGTGATTGTATGGCTGTGTTGTTAGACATGTATATGTTGGACACTGCATATGTGATTTAACCTCACGATGAAGGAGAGCCACAGAGCTGCAGTCCCCTGCGGTGCGGAGCCGCAGAGCCTGGACCCCCTGCGGAGGACAGGGGACAGAAGACTTCCTGACCGCTGAGGCTCGAGAGGAGAGAGGGGGGAGTTATGTAAATAAAAGGTTAATGAATGTGAATAAAGGAATTTTGATAGAGATGTGTGATTTCCCCTGCGAGGGAAATGGTTTGATGTGAGAATGTTTAAAAGGGAGAACTTTGGTGTGTTCACCCTCTTTGTTCGCTGCTCAGGAATGAGAGCAGACAGTGGGATGATTACTTCAAATAAACTGGAATTAAATGCAATTCGGTTTCGTTATTCAAGTCTCCCCACATTGGTGACTGACGACGTTGAGAATGAACGAAGAAGGTCTCAGGATCCCGGACTCACAGCGCTCAGAGCTGGCGAGCGCAGTGGCCGTTAAGCTGCCTGATTTCTGGCAGGATAACCCACGGTCGGTCGTGGTTTCTGCAAGCAGAGTCGCAGTTCGCGCTCGCAGGAGTAACGGTGGATGACACTAAGTTCCACCATGTCATCGCTAAACTGGACAACAGCACAGCTCGGTGCGTGCAGAGCTTGGTGGAGCAGCCACCCGCGACCGACAGGTACGGCAAGCTGAAATCCACCCTCATCAAGTTTTTCACCCCCTCGGCCGAAGTGAGGGCGAGGAGGATCCTGTCTTTGCTAGACCAAGGAGGACACAGGCCGAGCGCCCTGATGGAGGAGATGATACAGCTGAGAGGGTTGGACAATGATGATTTCATTTTTCAGTTCATCTTCCTCTCCAACCTCCCGACGCATGCGAGAAGCACGCTGGCCGGCAAAAAGTGTCACACCCTGGAGGAGTTCCGGGAGCTGGCCCAGGAAGCAGATGGGATCCTGGACGCCTGCGGCGGGCAAGCAACCACAGCGGCGACCCGAGACAGCGGGGAGCCAGAGGCGGCAGACCCAGACTGGCCGACGACGGCGGCAGCACGGCCGCGACGAGGTGGAGCCAATGGTCCGGCGGCAGAGGCGCGGACACGACACAGCGGAGGAGAAGATCTCTGCTTTTACCATCGGAGGTTCGCAGAGAAGGCACGCAGGTGTGTGCCGCCCTGCAACTTCAGGAGTTCGGGAAACGGCAAGACCAGGGGTCGCTAGCAGCTTCGACCCTCGGAGAACGCAGCAAGCTGCTCTACATCACAGATGCGCACTCCGGACGAGAGTTCCTCATCGACACCGGAGCACAAGTGAGCTTCATCACCCCAACATACGCGGACCGGGTGGCTGGACCCCACGGTAGCGGAGCTACGGCGGCAAATGGCTCGAACATCAACACCTACGGGAGAAGGACCTTGCCTTTGTGCTTACATGGCCGCACATATGAATGGACTTTTGTAATAGCGGCGGTGAGTTTCAACATGTTGGGCGCGGATTTTTTGTGTTCACACAATCTGTTAGTTGATCTTGCTAATAGACGGCTGGTAAATGCACTCTCTTTTTATTCTCTCCCCTGTTCAGCTCGAGTGTCCCCGCCACCAGTACAGACCCACGTCGCTACAGCAGGTGGTAAGTTTCACACACTCCTCACCCAATTTCCAGCGCTCACTGTGCCCACTTTTTCAGCGACGGTTGCGAAGCACGGGGTGAAACACTTTATCCCCACATCTGGTCCTCCCGTGTTTGCAAAAGCTCGGCGCTTGGATGCAGTTAAGCTCGCCATTGCGCGCGAGGAGTTCGCCAGCCTGGAGAGGCTAGGCATCGTTCGTAGGTCGAAGAGCCCGTGGGCTTCGCCGCTGCACATGGTACCAAAAGCCGATGGCTCCTGGAGACCGTGCGGGGATTACCACAGGCTAAACAACGCTACGGCGCACGATCGTTATCCCATCCCGCACATTCAGGATTTTTCGGTGCACCTGGCGGGGGCGCGCATTTTTTCAAAGATTGATCTGGTTCGCGGCTATCACCAAGTCCCAGTCCAACCGGAGGACATTCCTAAAACAGCGGTAATAACCCCGTTCGGACTTTTCGAATTTTTACGCATGCCGTTTGGTCTCAAAGGGGCGGCGCAAACATTTCAGCGGATGATGGATGCCGTGTTACGCGATCTCCCTTTCGTGTTTGTGTACCTCGACGACATTTTGGTCGCGAGTACTTCAGAGGACGAACACGAAACGCACCTCACAGCAGTTTTTAGGAGGCTGGGAGAGCACGGCTTAATAGTTAACCCAGCCAAGTGCCAGTTCGGCGTCGAGCGGATCGATTTTTTGGGTCACCGCGTCTCCCCGGAGGGAGCGGTTCCGTTACCAGATAAAGTACGCGCGGTAGCGGATTTTCCCCGTCCACAAACGGTCAAATCACTACAGGAATTCTTGGGGATGGTGAATTTTTATAACCGATTCCTGCCCCACGCAGCTCAAATCATGCAACCGTTATATGCCGCGCTCAAAAAACAAAAACCGACCCAGGCGGTCGAATGGTCCCCGGAGCGGGAGCGCGCGTTCACAGAGGTTAAAAAAGCCTTGGCTGACGCTGCGCTCCTGGCCCACCCAGACCCTGCAGCACGTATCGCGCTGACGACAGACGCTTCAGATTTAGCCATAGGGGCCGTAATTGAGCAACAGGTAGCCGGAGTTTGGCAGCCTTTGGCTTTCTTTAGCAAATCTTTAAGCGCGGCTGAACGAAAATACAGCGCGTTCGACAGAGAACTGTTGGCGCTGCATTTGGCTATTCGTCATTTCCAGTTCTGGCTGGAAGGACGGTGCTTCACCGCTTATGTGGACCACAAGCCGCTCACATACGCCATGGCCAAAATTTCAGACCCGTGGTCCGGCAGGCAGCAGAGGCAGCTGGCCGCAATCTCGGAATTTACCACTGACATTAGGCACGTTGCGGGCAAATTCAGTGTAGTAGCAGATTGTCTCTCGCGCGCGTTCACGACTCCAACACGCGCAGAGGCAGAACGGGCCACCGTGACCGCGCCGCAGGAGAGCGGCACGGTGGCGCGCGCAGCCCCGGTGCACGTGGGTATAGATTACGCAGCCATGGCAGCGGACCAGGGGGCGGACGCAGACGTGCGCGCGCTCCAGTCTGGACCAACAGGGTTAAGGCTGGAGAGCAAGTGTTTACAAACCGGTATGCCCCCCCGATCTGCGACATGTCGACGGGGCGCCCGCGTCCGGTGGTTCCGGCCACGTGGCGCCGCCGTGTTTTTGACTTGGTCCACTCACTGGCGCACCTGGGGGTGCGCGCGTCGGTGAAACTAGTGGCGGAAAAGTTTGTTTGGCCGTGCCTGCGCAAGCACGTGAAGGAATGGGCAAAAACCTGCATTTCCTGTCAACGGGCCAAAATTCACAAGCACACAAGAGCCCCGTTAGAACCGTTCCGCATTCCGGCCAGAAGGTTCGACCATGTGCACGTCGACCTTGTGGGCCCCCTACCGGCATCGCAGGGGTTCACGCATCTTTTGACAATGGTGGACCGCACCACACGTTGGCCGGAAGTGGTCCCACTTGCGACGACCACGGCCGCGGAGGTGGCTCGCGTTTTTTTAACGGCTTGGGTGGCGCGCTTCGGGGTTCCGTCGGACATTACGTCCGATAGAGGACCGCAATTCATCTCTGAGCTGTGGTCAGCGATGGCCAACGGCTTAGGAGCCAAAATTCACCGCACTACGGCTTACCACCCTCAGGCTAATGGTTTATGCGAGCGTTTTCATAGGTCTTTGAAGGCAGCACTCAGAGCGTCGCTCACGGATGCAGATTGGGTAAATAAACTGCCATGGGTTTTATTAGGGTTGCGTTCTGCGCCTAAAGAGGACTTAGACGCCTCCCCAGCGGAGCTGGTATTCGCACAAACTCTGAGGCTGCCAGGCGAGTTTTTACCAGAGCCCCCAGAGCCCCCACCTCTCTCTGCTCTGGGACCGTTAGTTGGCACGGGAGCAGACACGCTCCCGGGTCCGGTTCATCACGCTTTTCCACGAGTTTTCGTCCCCAAGGCTTTGAAAAATGCCGACTTCGTTTTTGTCAGGCGCGAAGCCCTAAAAGCAACGCTCAAACCACCTTACGAAGGGCCATTTCGAGTGCTGGAGGCAGGTGATAAGCAATTTGTGCTAGATTTTGGAGACAGAAAAGAGACAGTCAGTATTGACAGACTAAAACCTGCTTTTGTCATGAAGGACGTGTCTGTACCGGTCGCAGTGGCGCCTCGACAAGGCAGGCCCCCGCAAAGAGCAGA
Source organism: Pholidichthys leucotaenia (assembly GCA_020510985.1). Lineage (NCBI taxonomy): Eukaryota > Metazoa > Chordata > Actinopteri > Cichliformes > Pholidichthyidae > Pholidichthys > Pholidichthys leucotaenia. The sequence continues at coordinate 323,155,721 of CM035840.1, read as the reverse complement.
TAATCACTCTCTTCCTCAGTCAACAGAGCCGAAGCAGAAAGGCGCCGCAGGCAAGGCGGGGCCAACTCACAGCAGATTCGGCAGACGGCTGAAGCCCAAGCGGCGCACAGACTGAATGTTGGTGTTGATTATTCAGTAGTGAGTAAGGTGTTATTAAATTTTAGGAAATAGTCTGTTCTTCATCGTTTGGGGGGGGGGGTTATATGGCTGTGTTGTTAGACATGTATATGTTGGACACTGCATATGTGATTTAACCTCACGATGAAGGAGAGCCACAGAGCTGCAGTCCCCTGCGGTGCGGAGCCGCAGAGCCTGGACCCCCTGCGGAGGACAGGGGACAGAAGACTTCCTGACCGCTGAGGCTCGAGAGGAGAGAAGGGGGAGTTATGTAAATAAAAGGTTAATGAATGTGAATAAAGGAATTTTGATAGAGATGTGTGATTTCCCCTGCGAGGGAAATGGTTTGATGTGAGAATGTTTAAAAGGGAGAACTTTGGTGTGTTCACCCTCTTTGTTCGCTGCTCAGGAATGAGAGCAGACAGTGGGATGATTACTTGAAATAAACTGGAATTAAATGCAATTCGATTTCGTTATTCAAGTCTCCCCACAATTGCCCCCTTCCTGTTAAAACATAAATTAACTGTGGTTTATCACATCTTTGGAAAGCTGAGTTCAGTTTCTCTAGCCATACCCAGGCGTGATTACTGCCACACCTGTTCTCAATCAAGAAATCCCTTAAATAGGACCTGCCTGACAAAGTGAAGTAGACCAAAAGATCCTCAAAAGCTAAACCTCATGCTGTCATCCAAAGAAATTCAAGAACAAATGAGAAATAAAGTAATTGAGATCCATTAGTCTGGAAAAGGTTATAAAGCCATTTCTAAAGCTTTGAGACTCCAGCGAACCACAGTGAGAGCCATAATCCACAAATTGCAAAAACATGGAACAGTGGTGAACCTTCCCAGGAGTGGCCGGCCGGCTGACAAAAATTACCCCAAGAGCGCAGCGACGACTCATCCAAGAAGTCACAAAAGACCCCACCACAACATTCAAAGAACTGCAGGCCTCACCTGCCTCAGTTAAGTTCAGTATTCATGACTCCACCATAAGAAAGAGATTGGGCAAAAATGGCCTGCATGGCAGAGTTCCAAGACAAAAACCACTGCTGAGCAAAAAGAACATAAAGGCTCGTCTCAGTTTTGCTAGAAAACATCTTGATGATCCTCAAGACTTTTGAGAAAATATTCTGTGGACTGACGAGACAGAAGTTGAACTTTTTGGAAGGTGTGTGTCTCATTACATCTGGCGTAAAAGTAACACAGCATTTCAGAAAAAGAACATCATACCAACAGTAAAATATGGTGGTGGTAGTGTGACAGTCTGGGATTGTTTTGCTGCCTCAGAACCTGGAAGACTTGCTGTGGTAAATGGAACCATGAATTCTGCTGTCTACCAAAAAATCCTGAATGTCTGGCCATCTGTTCGTGACCTCAAGCTGAAGCACACTTGGGTTCTGCAGCAGGACAATGATCAAAAACAAACCAGCAAGTCCACCTCCGAATGGCTTAAGAAAAACAAAATGAAGACTTTAGAGTGGCCTAGTCAAAGTCCTGACCTGAATCCGATTGAGATGCTGTGGCATAACCTTAAAAAGGCAGTTCATGCTCAAAGACCCTCCAGTGTGGCTGAATTACAACGATTATGCAAAGATGAGTGGGCCAAAATTCCTCCACAGCGCTGTAAAAGACTCATTGCCAGTTATTGCAAACGCTTGATTGCAGTTGTTGCTGCTAAGGGTGGCCCAGCCAGTTATTTGGTTTAGGGGGCAATCACTTTTTCACACAGGGCCATGTAGGTATGGATTTTTTTTTAACCTTAATAATAAACACCTTCATTTAAAAACTGCATTTTGTGTTTACTTGTGTTATCTTTGTCTAATATTTAAATTTGTTTGATGATCTGAAACATTTAAGTGTGATAAACATACAAAAAAATGAGAAATCTGGAAAGGGGCAAACACTTTTTCACACCATGTAGTATATAAAGTTATCTAAGCATTTATAGTTCCCTGGGTAACTCCTTTTCTATTATGCTGTGTGTATTTCTGTTTGTTTGGGTCATCTACTGTGTCTTGCTGCTGTTACACTGTAATTTCCCAGTTTGGGATCAATAAAGTTCACCTATCTATCAAGGCCTATGATGAAAAGTAACACCATTCCTACTGTGAAACATGGAGGTGGATCACTGTTTTGGGGATGTGCGAGTTACAAAGGCACGAGGAACTTGGTCAAAATTGATGGCAAGATTAATGCAGCATGTTATCAGAAAGTACTGGAAGAAAATTTGCACTCATCAGCCCAGAAGCTGTGCATGGGACGCACTTGGACATTCCAGCATGACAGTGATCCAAAACCCAAGGCCAAGTCAACCTGTCGTTGGCTACAGCAGAAAAAAGTGAAGGTTCTGGAGTGGCTATCTCAGTCTCCTGACCTCAATATTATTGAGCCACTTTGGGGAGATCTCAAACATGCAGTTCTTGAAAGACAGCCCAAGAATTTCCAGGAACTGGAGGCTTTTTGCCAAGAAGAATGGGCAGCTTTACCATCTAAGAAAATAATGTGCCTCATCCACAACTACCACAAAAGACTTCAAGCTGTCATTGATGTTAAAGGCAGCAATACACGGTATTAAGAACTAGGGTATGTAAACTTTTGATCGGGGTCATTTGGGTAGTTTCTGGATTTAAAAAGAGCAAACAATTGTTAAATGACTTCACCCAACCACAAACGGAGTGAAAAAAGTTTTTGTATTATCATTCTTATTCTCTGAAAAATGCCCCCCCCCCCAAAAAAAAGAAAATCATAAATTTCACTAGGGTATGTAAACTTATGAGCACAACTGTAAATGAAAAAAGTTGCAAATTTACAATAAAAATAAAAAACCCACTAATTTACAATAAAAATGCTGCAAATTTGAGAAAAATTGCAGATTTACAAAGAAAATGCAATTTTACAAAACAATTTTTTGAAAAAAAAAAAATTAAACAGCTTTATCCATCAAGGGGCAATTAATTTAAAAAGCAACTTGTACATTGATGCATCGTGGGACACAACTGATGAAAATTGCAGATTTACAAAAAAAGCAAATTTATAAGAAAACAGTTGTAGATTTAAAATAAAAAGCAGCAAATTTGAGAAAAAAAATTGCAGATTTACAAGGAAAAAGCTGATTTATAAGAAAATATTTGTACGATTTAAGACTAAAAAAGCTGCAAATTTACAAGTAAAAAGCTGTAAATGTATGAGGAAAAAAGCCGCAAATTTACAATAAAAACACTGTATGGCGTAATCCCCACAACAGCTGGACAGGCACAGCAATGTGTGTATTAATGTCTACAGACAGCCCGCTTCTTCTGGCTTTTTCTGGCTCACTACTGTGATGTTAATGTGCCATTCATGCATTGTGTTCATGCTTCCTGTCCTTACTGTGTCTATACACTGATGACAATGTGTAGATGTGCCTTGTAACCTCTTTTGTCCTGCAGTTCTGGAGCAGAGGCGATTCTGGCCTGTTACCTCCTTATTGTTATGTGTGTCTCTCAAATGCAAATGCCCATACCTACTGCTGTGAATGCCTTTCATGCATTGTCTGTAGTCGGGTATATATGCTGCACTATTCTGTAAATCCCTCTCTCATTCCTTCAACTGCTGCTGACACACACATCCTGCGTCTCCTTGCTGAGAGCCTGAGGACCCGCTCCAGTCTGCTCACACAAGGGCTGGAGCGGAGTTCCTATGATGGCGGTATGATTTAATAAACCTATTTAAAACCTCACTTCGCTGCCTTATTCTATCATCCGCCTCATTGGTGACCCCGAGGAAGCACACGTTTTGTGCGACGCAACCTTCTGGTCTGGACAGTTACGCTGGTGACCCCGAGAATGCAACCTTCTGGTCTGGACAGCTACACTGGTGACCCGTTCTTCATGGTGAGATCTGCACGTCTGAGATCTGCACACCCACGCTAGGACTGGCCGCGCTCACAGCTTCTGACACACGATTCTGTGTCTCCACACGAGAGCGCATGCACCTCGTCCCCTCTCCACGATGGCGACCTCCATGGCCGACGGAGAATGCAGCGCATGGACCTGAACGCACCATGGCCGAGCGAGTGACAAAGATCGTCTCCTCCCTCTCACCGCTCCAACGCATCTACACGAGCTCGAGGGACAAAGATCGTCTACTCACTTTCACCGCTCCAACACAATGAACAGGGATGATTAAGCACCCTGACCCTGGTTCTCCTCCCCAGCTGGCCCACCCACGCACAGAACCCCGGCACACGCACCGGGAGTTACGAAGACGGCGCACCACGCACGGGATGCATACGGCTCTACAGACCCCCATCCTCCTTCGCCGCTGCACACAGGCCCTTCAGGGTTGCTCGTACACCTGAGGCACGCACGCAGCATGCTCGAAGGATTTGCTAATGGTCTCAGCCACGGCACACATAGGGAATTCGGCAGTCTGCGGTTCCCGAGGGCTTTAAGGTTGTGCCCGCACCTAAAGTCAACACGCCAAGTCCCTTTGCCTTTGTTTTTTTCTTACAGCCGCCCCTGCTTTTCTTCACGGCCACTATTAATCCTTGCAGGACTTAATCGCAGGAGGAGCCAGTGACTAATTTTTCTTCTTGTGGTTCTCCGCACGTTCAACGGGACAGCCCCTCGACATCGCGGACCAACAAGCAATTTTTGTGCGGCTCAGACGATTTCACCGTCTCCGGCCGGCATTTACTACCCCCACCCCCCTCCACCTCCGCCTGCACAGAGCTTTCCCTGCTCGCTGCCAAAGCTGGACTATCGAGGCCTTGGCCGCCTGCCGAGCCCTCTGGGGGGGAGCGTATGGCGTAATCCTCACAACAGCTGGACAGGCACAGCAATGTGTGTATTAATGTCTACAGACAGCCCGCTTCTCCTGGCTTTTTCTGGCTCACTACTGTGATGTTAATGTGCCATTCATGCATTGTGTTCATGCTTCCTGTCCTTACTGTGTCTATACACTGATGACAATATGTAGATGTGCCTTGTAACCTCTTTTGTCCTGCAGTTCTGGAGCAGAGGCGATCCTGGCCTGTTATCTCCTTATTGTTATGTGTGTCTCTCAAATGCAAATGCCCATACCTACTGCTGTGAATGCCTTTCATGTATTGTCTGTAGTCGGGTATATATGCTGCACTATTCTGTAAATCCCTCTCTCATTCCTTCAACTGCTGCTGACACACACATCCTGTGTCTCCTTGCTGAGAGCCTGAGGACCCGCTCCAGTCTGCTCACACAAGGGCTGGAGCGGAGTTCCTATGATGGCGGTATGATTTGATAAACCTATTTAAAACCTCACTTCGCTGCCTTTGTGGCGTAACATTATGTAGCTCACATATTCCTTGGCAGCGACCCAGACATGAAGGAACTTTGAGCTCACAGTGTGTATTGACATCACGCCCCAGATGGACATGGAGTCTGGACCCCCTGCGGACTAGAGGAGAAGTGAGAAGATCTGAGAGTGAACCTGAAGAGACTGCCTGACTCCTAGGGTCAGACAGAGAAGCCGAGAGGACAATTGGAGGATTAGTTATGAATGGAATTCTGTGTTTGATGTGAATGTGATTTGTGTCTGTTGTAACAGTATAAAGGTATGTGGTTTAGCTCAGCTCGCCCTCTTCATTCCCTGACTGAGAGAGGAGCTGTAGGACTTGATATGGAATAAACCAATACTGAAAAATCATTCAGTCTCTTCATTTCGAGTTTCCTACATTGGTGACCCACACGTGAGAAAAATGGAAAGACTTGGAGGTCGTCTCTCCGACTCCGAACCTGACTCACCGGAGACCGCCCGCACCGGCGTAAACTCCATTAGACTCCCCGAGTTCTGGCAAGAGGACCTGCACTCATGGTTCCAACGCGTGGAATCACGGTTCGTGCTTAACGGGGTATCAGAGGATGACATTAAGTTCCACAATGTCATCGCAAGACTCGACAGCCGCACAGCCCGATGTGTGCGGAGCCTGGTGCAGCAGCCGCCCGCTGCTGGCAAATACGACGCCCTGAAAGCCGCCCTCATTCGGAGCTTTGTGCCATCAGCTGAGGTGAGGGCCAGAACACTCCTGGACCTGCGCGACAGAGGAGGACGCAGGCCGACCGTCCTCATGGAGGACATGCTGCAGATGATCGGGGCAGACAATGATGCGTTTTTATTTAAGCACATCTTTTTGAGGATCCTTCCAGCGCACATGAGAGGCCCCCTGTCCAGCATGAGGTGTGTGGACCAGCAGGACTTTCGCGCGCTGGCTTTGGAAGCAGAGCGACTCCTGGACGCATGCGGCGAACAGGAGACGGCAGCGGCAGCAGCGGACCTCGGCACGGCAGCCCAGGGCGACGGAGAACCGGTGGCAGCAGAGCCGACCCCAGCGACAACAGCGGCAGCGCGATCCCGGAGCAGAGGAGAGAACGAGATGTGCTTCTACCATTGACGTTTCGCGCACAAGGCGCACAGGTGCATCCCGCCATGCAACTTCAGGAAGCAGGGAAGCGCAAAGAGCCGGAGGTCGCTGGCAGCTTCGACCCTCAGCGAACGGAACAAGCTGCTCTACCTGACGGACGTGAGCTCCGGACGGCGATTCCTCGTCGACACCGGAGCACAGAGGAGTTTCATCACCGCGACCTACACGGACCGGGCGGCCGGCCCCCGCGGAGATGGAGCAACAGCCGCAAACGGCTCGTCGATCAAGACGTTTGGCGAAAGAACTCTGCGCCTGTCCTTGCACGGCTGCAACTATGAATGGACCTTCATAGTAGCGGCGGTGAGTTTTAACATGTTGGGCGCCGACTTTTTGTGCTCACATGGCTTGCTGGTAGATCTGGCTAATAGACGCTTGGTTAATGCACTCTCTTTTTGTTCTATTCCCTGTGCAGCGCAAGTGTCCCCGCCGTCAGTACAGGCCAACGCCGCCGCAGCAGGAGGTAAGTTCCACACTCTCCTAAACCAGTTCCCAGCACTCACAGTTCCCACGTTTTCAGCTAAGATGGCGAAGCACGGGGTGGAGCACTTTATAACCACAAGTGGTCCACCGGTTTTTGTGAAGGCTCGGCGCCTGGATGCAGCTAAGCTCTCTATTGCGCGTGAGGAGTTCGCCAACCTGGAAAGGTTGGGCATAATTCACCGCTCGAAGTCCGCTTGGGCTTCCCCCCTCCACATGGTCCCTAAGACGGACGGCTCGTGGAGACCGTGCGGCGATTATCGCAGGTTAAACAATGCCACAGCGCAGGACCGCTACCCAATTCCGCATATCCAAGATTTTTCGGTGCATTTGGCCAAGGCACGAATTTTTTCTAAAATAGACCTGGTCCGCGGTTATCACCAGGTCCCGGTCCGATCAGAGGACATTCCCAAGACAGCGGCAATAACCCCTTTCAGGCTTTTTGAATTTTTACGTATGCCTTTTGGCCTTAAAGGCGCTGCGCAGACCTTCCAACGCATGATGGATGCCGTTTTGCACGACCTCCCTTTTGTTTTTGTCTACTTAGATGATATTTTAGTCGCCAGCGCCTCTGAGGAGGAACACGAGAGTCACCTCAGAACTGTTTTTCAGCGGTTGGGAGCGCACGGGTTGATAATCAACCCAGCCAAGTGCCATTTCGGCGCAGCACAGATCGATTTTTTTGGGGCACCGCGTCTCCCCAGAGGGTGCAGTTCCGCTGCCCTCCAAAGTACGCGCGGTGGCTGAGTTTCCCCAGCCACAAACGGTAAAAGCGTTGCAGGAATTTTTAGGCATGGTAAACTTTTACAACCGTTTCATACCTCACGCGGCGCAGCTCATGCAACCGTTGTATGTTGTGCTAAAAAAACAAAAGCCCTCCAATGCGATTGAGTGGTCCCCGGAGCGGGAGCGCGCATTTACTGAGGTTAAGAAAGCACTAGCGAACGCAGCACTGCTGGCTCACCCAGACCCAGCAGCCCGAATAGCGCTAACCACAGACGCGTCAGATGTGGCCATAGGAGCCGTGGTAGAACAGCAAGTCGCCGGGGCTTGGCAACCACTCGCTTTTTTTAGCAGGTCCCTACGCGATGCGGAGCGAAAATATAGCGCGTTTGACAGGGAACTGCTAGCGCTCCACCTGGCCATTCGCCATTTTCAGTTCTGGTTGGAAGGGCGGCGTTTCACCGCTTTTGTCGACCACAAACCATTAACTTTTGCAGTGTCCAAAGTCTCTGAACCATGGTCAGGCCGACAGCAGAGGCAGCTGGCCGCAATTTCAGAATTCACCACCGATATACAGCACGTAGCCGGTAAATTTAATGTGGTGGCGGACTGCCTCTCGCGAGCGGTAACAGCACCTGTCCGCGCGGATGGGGGCTGTAGCGCCGCAGACGCGGAGCACGGTAACAGCGCGGACGCGCACGCGGCTCCGGTGCACGTAGGGATAGATTACGCGGCCATGGCAGCAGAGCAGGGCGAGGACACAGACGTGCGCACGCCCCTGTCTGGACCAACAGGGTTAAGGCTGGAGAACGTAAGTTTACAAACCGGTTCACCCCCGCTTATTTGCGATGTATCCACCGGGCGACCTCGCCCAGTGGTGCCGACCACGTGGCGCCGTCGTGTTTTTGACGCGGTGCACTCCCTGGCACACCCGGGAGTACGCGCTTCGGTGAAAATGGTAGCAGAGAAGTTTGTTTGGCCGAGCCTGCGCAAGCACGTGAAGGAGTGGGCTAGAGCCTGCATGTCCTGCCAGCGGGCCAAAGTTCACAGACACACAAAAGCCCCTTTAGAGCCTTTCCACGTCCCGGCTAAGAGGTTTGATCATGTGCACGTTGATCTAGTGGGACCCCTGCCGCCCTCGCAGGGATTCACACATCTCCTGACAATGGTGGACCGGACCACGCGTTGGCCGGAAGTGGTCCCATTGCAGTCTACCACAGCAGCAGAGGTAACTCGCGTTTTTTTAACAGCCTGGGTAGCGCGGTTTGGAGTCCCGTCGGACATTACGTCCGATAGGGGTCTGCAGTTCGTTTCAGAGCTACGGTCAGCCATGGCCAGCGGCTTAGGGGCGACAGCTCATCGCACCACCGCTTATCACCCACAGGCCAACGGTTTATGCGAGCGTTTTCACAGATCGTTGAAGGCAGCCCTCAGAGCGTCGCTCACGGATACAAATTGGGTAAACAGACTACCATGGGTTTTATTGGGGTTGCGTTCGGCACCCAAGGAGGATTTAGATGCCTTACCTGCTGAATTAGTGTTTACTCAACCTCTCAGGCTGCCAGGAGAGTTCCTGCCAGCCCATGCAGCACCCGAGCACCCCCCGGTGTGGGGACCTCTAAGTGGCACGGGGGCAGAAATGTTCCCGGGCCCTGCTCATCACACGTTTCCGCGGGTTTTTGTTCCCAAGACTTTGCAAAACGCAGAGTTTGTTTTTGTCAGGCACGACGCCCAGCGTCACAGTCTCCGCCCACCTTACGATGGTCCGTTCCGAGTGCTGGAAACCGGGGAGAAATATTTTGTACTGGACTTGGGGGGCAGGAAAGAGACAATCAGAGTTGACAGATTAAAGCCTGCTTTTGTGTTACGTGACGAACCTGTACGGCCGGCGGGGGCGCCTCGACGCGGCAGGCCTCCCAAGGGACAGCCCCTAGTTCCCCAGCGGGGGGTAAATAACCCTTCTCCCCCTCATTCCACAGGCGCACAGCAGGACGGCACAACACAGGCTGCGAAGCCTGCGTTCAGCAGATTCGGGAGGAGATTGAAGCCTAAGCAACGGGCAGAGTGATGTGTATTTGGATCAACCCGTGTAAATTGTGCTGTAGATCCTGAAAAGGGGGGGGGGCTGTAAGGGTGTAATGTGTATGACTGCCCATTATGGACATGAGGGCGGTGTGTGTGTGTCCTTTCTTGACATAGTGTGTATGACTGCCCATTATTGACTTAAGGTTGGTGTATGTCCGTTCTTGGGCGTTTCAGGGGGAGTGATGTGGCGTAACATTATGTAGCTCACATATTCCTTGGCAGAGACCCAGACATGAAGGAACTTTGAGCTCACAGTGTGTATTGACATCACGCCCCAGATGGACATGGAGTCTGGACCCCCTGTGGACTAGAGGAGAAGTGAGAAGATCTGAGAGTGAACCTGAAGAGACTGTCTGACTCCTAGGGTCAGACAGAGAAGCCGAGAGGACAATGGGAGGATTAGTTATGAATGGAATTCTGTGTTTGATGTGAATGTGATTTGTGTCTGTTGTAACAGTATAAAGGTATGTGGTTTAGCTCAGCTCGCCCTCTTCATTCCCTGACTGAGAGAGGAGCTGTAGGACTTGATATGGAATAAACCAATACTGAAAAATCATTCAGTCTCTTCATTTCGAGTTTCCTACACCTTATTCTATCATCCGCCTCAACTGCAAATTTATAAGAGAAAATTTTTAAATGTATGAAAAAAGCTGCAAATGTTCATCTCAGCTTTTTCCTTTGCACTGATGGTGGGGAAAAAATTTAAAAAGTTTAAACATGTTTTAGCAATTTAATCACAATTTTCAAATCTTTTTTTTTTTTTTTTTTACAGTATAGTAACAATACTTCACCAACCCCTCCAGGGACGAAATAAAAAAAAGATTTTTAATAATTAGGAATACCGCTTCCTTCCCCCCCCCCCCACATTTAGTTACACATTTCAACAAACAGCAATAAGCACATTTACACAAATGTAGAAGAAGAGTGAGATCAACAGAAAAAGTTCATTGAATAAGTAGGCCCTTACAAAGTTGTTTTTTTTTTTTTTTTTTAAGAATATAGAAAGTTGAAGCAGCCTTCATGAAAATCCAAACATCAGCTGAATTATTGCTGAGCACATTGGTTCTCCATGCTGCTACTGGAGCCCACGTAGATCGTCTCTACCGTTTTTGTCTTCTTTCGTCTCTCCTCCTTCCGCTGGTTCTCCTCTGTCTCTTTGTGGTCAGTCACAGAGGAGCTGAGGACATGCGTTTTGGTCAATATCATGTCACCACAAATGGCCAGAAAAGTACAATAAATAACGTTTTTACATTAAATTAATAATAAAGATTTAAAGTCTTTGCAAGTTCACAAATGCTCCTGTTACCTGAATTTCATATATAAAATAGTTAAAGTATAGAAAAAAGTCACATATTATAATAAGCATCCACATTATTGGACACAAATGAAAGAGTGTTTTCAGTGAACAGCCACATACTGACCCTGGGTTAGGAATTATGACAGGTTCATCTGCACTGATCTTCACAGATTTGGCAGGTCGTGGTTCAGCCTCTGAAACTGCAGACACAAATGATGATGGAGTAATTTGGTTACAAAACTCTGATCTGGTTCATGTGTCCATGTGATGTACACTACTCACAAAAAGTTAGGGATATTTGGCTTTCAGGTGAAATTTCAGGATGAACCCAAAATGCACTATAACCTTTACAGGTGAACTTAATTTGACCTTCTCTAACCTTTTGAATGCACATGTCCACCTGTTCAGTGTTTCAGTACTTTTTGCATAACATGCTGTTCTCTAACAAGGTGCTTAACGGCAAAATTCACAACAGTTGTTTGATCCATGAACTGACCAATACATTTTCTGGTTCAATTAAAATTGGTATTTAAACAGTCCTCTTCATCATGCTGTTCACATTTTAACATCATGAAACCAAGACACACCTAACAATTGATCAACAGTACCTCGCTATTGCAAGGCTTCAAATAGGATGCTCTGAGTTTAGAGTGTCACAGAGTGTCATCAGCAAGATGCAACAGAGATACAGAGAGACTGGAAGAGTCACAGAAAGCCATAGAAGTGGACATTCTTTGACCACATCGCATGCTGATGACCGCTTCACTGTGAATAGTGCCCTGTGGAACCAGATAATGAAGCCACTCAACTCCAGGCATATTTAAGGGAGGTGAGAGGCACCCAAGTGTCACGTCAGAACATTCAAAACCGTTTACATCAGCATGGTCTGCATGCTAGATGACCTGCAAGGGTACCTGACCACACCACCAGGCACAGGGGTCATCGTCTTGTATGGGCCAGGGAGCACTTACACTGGACAAGGGACCAGTGGGCCTCAGTGCTGTTCTCTGATAAAAGTCGATTCACGGTGAGCAGAAATGATGGCTGCCAATGATGTTGTCACCAGATGAGCCTTTGGTGGTGGTGGTGTTGCAGTCTGGGCAAGTGTGTCTAGTCAATACAGAACTGGCCTACACCTTGTGAATGGTACAGTGACAAGCCAAAACTACCTGAATAACATCATTAATCCAGTCATTGTGCCCCTGCCTGAACAACACAGGCCTCATTTCATCTTCATGGATGACAATGCTCCAGCTCATCGAGGTCGCATCATTAGGGAACGGCTGCTAGAGGATGGGGTACCTCAAGAAGGAAGCAGGAAGAAGGAAGCAGACAAGGCAACGAGCTGGACGACACACAAACTTTATTCCTCTTCCAACATCAAGGGAAAACATCAAGTAAAAACATCAAGTAAAAACTCTCTCTGGGTCTCTGTGCACCTTCCGTTTATAACCTTTACTCCGTGCCATGAGCTCCAGAGAGCCCAACAACAATGCATTCAGTAGAACCAAGACATGTGTGGCACATTAACATCACATAACGCCAGACCTGCTTCTCACACCCTCTGTTCCTCCAGCGGCTCTGGTGCCTCCTGACCTCCCTGGGGGGGGCGAATAGTCCTTTTTGTTCCGTCTGTGACCCCCCCGGTACCGCTTCTTCCTTCAGTCCATTGTTCCCTCTTCCCCCCCGGCTCCCGACTCTGGGTGGAGAATCCCCCACACAGCCCCCCCCCCGAACGGGTACTACCCCCGTCGTTTGGGCTTGAGCCGGCGCCCATAGTGGCTGTAGCGGAGGCTTGCCGATCCGGTCGAAACACCCTGCTGGCGAGGTGTATAGGAGGGCACGTCAGTCTGTGGAGGAAAAAAGGGTGGGGGGGAAAACATGTTAGCTTTGCAAGCACAGGTCTCCACCGAGGGGAACACCAACTTGTGGAGCCACCGACGGTGGGTGTCCACACTGGGAAGCTTGGGCCAACACCACCTGCTCGTCTGCCAACACAAAAGCGGGCTTCAGCCTGTCGATGCAGATGGTCTCCCTACGCCCCCCCCCCCCCAAGTCAAACACAAAATGCTTTGGCCCAGGTTCTAGCACCGTGAACGGTCCGTCGTATGGTGGGCGCAGGAGGGTCCGGTGTGCATTGTGCCTGACAAAAACAAAACTGGCGTTCTGTAAGCTTTTCGGGACAAAGGTGCAGGGAAAACAATGGTGGGCCAGGCCCAGCACGTTAAAAGCGTCTGTACTGTGCAAAAATTGCACGGGTGGATTGGCCCCAGGTGCGGGGTTTTCTGGTAAAAACTCCCCGGGGATCTGCAGCGGCTGAGAAAAAAAAGTTCTGCTGGGGAGGCTGCCAGATCCTCCTTAGGCGCGGAGCGCAACCCTAAAAGAACCCAGGACAGGCGGTCGACCCAATTTGCATCCATGAGCGAAGCTCTGAGCGCTGCCTTGAGCGACCTATGAAAACGCTCACATAACTGATTAGCCTGGGGGTTGTACGTGGTAGTGTGGTGAATTTTGACCCCCAGGCTCTGGGCCATCACGGACCAACGTTCCGAAACGAATTGCGGACCCCTCTCGGAAGTGATGTTCAACAGGGATCTGAACCGTGCAACCCAAGTCGACAAAAAAGTGCTAGCCACTTCTGCGGACGTAGTGGAAGTGAGTGGGACCACTTAAGGCCAGCACGTGGTGTGGTCCACAATTGTTAAAAAGTGCGTGAACCTTGCGATGGCGGGAGGGGTCCCACCAAATCCACGTGGACGTGGTCGAACCTCCTGGCCGGGATTTGGAACAGCTCGAGGGGGGCTTTGGTGTGCTTGTGCACTTTGGCCCGCTGGCACACGACACATGCTGCAGCCCACTCTTTCACGTCCTTGCGCAAGCGCGGTCAGACAAATTTCGCCCCCACCAGTTTAACCGAAGCATGCACGCCTGGATGCGAAAGAGAGTGTACTGACTCAAAAATGCGGTGGCGCCAAGAGCTCGGAACAACCGGGCGCGGGTGACCGGTGGAGATGTCGCAGAGCAAGGGAGGGCACCCTTCTCGCACCACCCTGCTCTCCAGCTTTAACCCAGTAGGCGCAGACAGGAGCGCGCAAATGTCCGCGTCCTTGGCTTGCTCCACGGATATGGCAGAAAAATCTGTTCCCATGTAGACCGGGGAGACTAATGCCCACTACAGGCAATCAGCATGATGTTGAGCTTACCAGTAACATGTTGAATGTGGGTCGTAAACTCCGAGATCGCGGCCAAATGCCGTTGCTGCTGGGCCGACCACGGTTGCGAGACCTTGAACATTGCGTAAGTCAGCGGCTTATGGTCAACAAACACGGTGAACTCGCACCCCTCTAGCCAAAACTGGAAATGGCGCATTGCCAGATGGAGAGCCAACAATTCTCTGTCAACTGTGCTGTATTTGCGTTTGTTGTCGCGCAAAGTTCAACTGAAAAATGTGAGCGGATGCCACGAACCTGAGACATACTGCTCCACCACTGCCCCTATGGCAACATCAGACGCGTCTGTAGTGAGCACCATCTGTGCCAACAGGTCCGGGTGGGGTAGCAAAGCGGCATCTGCAAGCGCTGTTTTGGCGTCTGTGAAAGCCTGGACTCGCTCAGGAGTCCTGTCGATGTTTTCCACTGGCTTCCTTTTCTTAAGCGTGGCATACAATAGCGGCATCAGCTGGGCTGCCCGGGGGAGGAAACAATTATAAAAATTGACTATTCCCGACTTCCGGTTATGGCTGCCACGTAGGACGGACGTGTCTCGCTCTGCTCTGCTCCTGGAAAAAAAAAAATCGGCAAATAACTCTCTCATTTGGGACAGAACGTATCCCAGCATTTGGGCGAGGATATGTCGGCGAAGCCTAAGGCTGGAAAACCAGGAAAAGGAAAAAGCGAGCCGCCGAAACAGTCCAAATTAACGGACTTTCAGGTCTGTGACGCAGCAAACAAAACTCCATATATGGCGGAGGAGGCTGGCAACGCTGCGATTTCTGCGGGGAATGGCGCAGATGCGCTGATGGCTGCCATGAGTTCAATGAGAGCGGACTTTTCCTCTAGATTTGATGGGATTATGACAGCGTTGGAAGGAATAAGAAAGGAATTGGGTGACTGTGTAGAACGAACGGCGCAGATGGAGCTCCGTCTCGCTAGTGCTGAAGATGACGTCACCCGTCTTCAATTAAAGGTGCGCACTTTGGAAAAAAAAAATAAATCTCTGGAAGATAATATTTTGGATTTGGAATCTCGGTCGAGACAGAATAATTTGAGGCTGGTGGGTCTTCCAGAGGAATCAGAAGGTCGGGACGTATGTTCCTTTCTGGAAAAGTGGATTCCGGAGGTGCTGGGCAGCGAGGAGTTGCAATCAGCAGTGGTTCTGGAAAAAGCACATCGTATTGGCCCACGGAGAGATAAGGGACCGCCGAGGACCTTAATTATGAAGTTTCTTAGCAACAGAGACAGGATGAAGATCTTCAACGCTGCACGAGCTAAAAAAGGAGAGATTAAACACCAGGACCAGCAGGTGCGGTTCTACCCAGATTTGGCCACAGGAATCCAGCAATTGAGGAAGCAGTTTGATCCCGTACGTAAGGAGCTGCGCAACCTTGGGATTCGTCATGGTGTGATCTATCCTGCGAGACTGCTGACCACGTATGAGGGCAGAACCCACATCTTCAAGACCCCAGAGGAGGCGCAGGAGTTCATCAAGAAGATCAAAGAAGAAGAAGAGACTGGTGGGAGCTAAGCATGAACAAAATATAAGGTAGAATAATTAAGCATTTGCACAGGCATCTGACTGACTTGAAGTAAATAGTAAGTTTACAAAATATAGATTGTATTATATATTAAAAAAACAAAACAAAAACAAAACAAACAAACAAAAAAAAAAACTATGATGTACAAAGTTGTTAAAAATTTTGGAGTTAAGTTGGAAAACTACAGAGGAGAGTTAATGTTACGTCATTAAAAGCAGTAGAGTTAGGGTGATTGGGAGGATGAAGGAGTGGCTTAGGCTGTTCCCCGTGGGTGTGGAACGGTCGATGGCTATATCGGGAGACAGAATTTTTCTTTTGATTTTGGGGGGTTTGCCACAAGTGTGGGAAGGGGAAATTTGTTTGTGTGTAGTTTGTAGGATGAATGTTCAACCACTCATGTTTTTGCTTCTCTGTATGAGCATGTTTACACTGCAAGGTAATCCCAAACTCTCTATTGATCATGGACCAAAGTGTTAATCTTAATTTAACTTCATGGAATTGCAGAGGTCTACAAAATTTAAAAAAACTTAAACAAGTTATGAATAAAATAAAGGACATGGATTCAAGAATTGTGTTTTTACAAGAAACTCATCTGATAGAGGAGGATGTTAAAAGAATTAGGAGTAGATGGCAGGGAAGTGTATTCACCTCTTCATTTTCATCCCGAGCCAGGGGAGTTATGACTCTCATACATAAATCAGTTCCTTTTCAAGTGAAAAATGTAATTGGAGACAAATTTGGAAGATATGTAATCATTCAAGGTTCTTTGCTATTAGAAAATATAAATCTTGTGAACTTATATGGTCCCAATATAGATGATCAGAAGTTCTTTGCTAATTTATTTCTCATCTTATCATCACTTACAGGGCAACATATAATAGCAGGGGATTTTAATTGTACATTGAATCCAGGTGTGGATAGATCAACAGGACTGGATTGTACGCACATTGGATGTAGGATGACTATTAATCATTTTATGAAAGAATTGAGATTGTTAGATATATGGAGAGAAATGAAACCACAAGTTAAAGCCTATTCTTGTTATTCCAGTACCTACAAGACATTCTCACGTATTGATTATTTTTTGATTTCCACAGAATTAAGGTCCAAGATTCAAAACTGCTTTTATGATAACATCGTGATCTCTGATCATGCACCCTGTTGTCTAATATATGTAGATAAAAAACTGACAAAGGAATCAGGTAGATGGCAATTTCAGCATAAATGGCTTCAGGATGAGGAATTTGTCAAGTATATAGAAAAACAGATAGACGAGTTCTTTGACATCAATACTACACAAACATCAGCATGTGTAAAGTGGGAGGCTTTCAAAGCTTTTATTAGGGGACATATTATTAGTTATACAGGATCAAAATCTAAGAAGACTCGAGAGGAGAGAGCTAAATTGGAACATAAAATAAAAAGTCTTCAGGAAAAAGTGTATGCAGGAAGTGACCCAAGGTTGGAGAATGAATTACTGATTTTGAGAGCTGAATACGACAAAAAATCAGCGAATAGAGCTGCCTCGAGTCTTCTAAGATTGAAACAATCTTTTTATGAACAAGGTGAAAAATCAGGAAAATTATTAGCATGGCAGATTAAACAATTGGAAATTAAAACACCAATTACCAGTATTATAAGTAACGGACAGGTAGTTATAGATCCTTTAGAAATTAATAGAGCCTTTAGAGATTACTATGAAAAATTATATGATACCAAAAATGAACCTGATTTAACAAAACTAAATGGGTTTTTGAACGAACTATCTATACCGTGTATTCCAAATGAAAACAGGGAGATATTGGAGTCTAAAATTAGTCAAGAAGAAGTTGGGCTAGCCATTGATAATATGAAATCAGGAAAAAGTGCAGGACCAGATGGTCTTCCAGTTGACCTTTATAAAAAATTTAAGAATAAATTAATAAAACCTTTTTTGGAAATGGTTTTAGAAGCATTTCAAAATAATAATTTACCATCATACATAAATAATGCCTTAATTATACTGCTGCCAAAACCAGGTAAGCCCTCTAATAAATGTGAAAATATGAGACCAATAAGCCTATTAAACGCCGACCTTAAGATAATCTGTAAAATTTTAGCAAGACGAATACAAGAAATTTTACCAAATATTATTAATCGAGATCAGAATGGCTTTATAAAGGGTAGACAAGGCTTCCATAATGTAAGAAGACTATTTAATATTATTTATTTTAATAAAGAAGCACCGGATACAGCTCTCCTATCATTGGACGCCGAAAAGGCCTTTGATAGAGTTGAATGGCCCTTTCTTTTTGAAGTCCTACAAAGGTTTGGACTTGGAAATAATTTCATAAAATGGGTTCAAATAATATACAATAATGCTACAGCAGAAATCCTAACAAATAACAATATTTCAAAATCAATAAAAATCAATAGAGGATGTCGACAAGGCTGTCCACTTTCACCTTTACTGTTTACTATGGCAATTGAACCTTTAGCGATAGCGATACGTTTACATTCACAAATATATGGAATTAAAGTTGGACCAACAGAACATAAAATCTCCCTGTACGCCGATGATATAATTTTGTTTATGTCGAATCTAAAAAAATCAATTCCAACCTTGTTGAATTTAATAAAGAATTTTGGGGAAATATCAGGATATAAAATAAATAAAACTAAATCTTCAATATTAATGCTAAATGAGACCCAGAGAAATTACCCAGCCCCTGAGGTAAATCAATTCAATGTTGTAAATCAGTTTAAATATTTAGGAATCCAAATTATGCCTAAGCTAGAATCAGTCGCCAGTGTCAACTATGAAGCCTTAATGTCAGATATCAGTGAGTTAACTCAGAGATGGATGTCACTACCAATGTCGATGATCGGGAGAATCAATATACTTAAAAGTAATATTTTACCTAAAATACTTTATTTATTTCAATACATTCCCTTATCACCACCTTTAGATCTATTCTCAAGAATAAAAAAAAAGTTAGTGGAATTTATATGGAACAACAGGAGGGCTAGATTACGTTTGTCTTTATTATATTTACCATTTGATCGTGGAGGTCTGAAATGTCCAAATTTTATGTTGTATTATTGGTCGGCACAACTGAGGTCTATGACATATTATTTTTCATCAAATGATCTCCCTCACTGGACTGAAATGGAATCATACAATTTACCTTTACCTCTTCCCATATTCATATACTCAGATTCGGCAAAAAAATTACAAAAACAAGTTAAAAATCCATTTGTAAAGCATATGATCAAAATATGGTGTGAAGCTAAAAACTATTTAAAAGAACCACAGTTATTGTCACAATTTAGTCCAATATGGGGTAATCAATATTTTAAACCAGGGAGAGCGGACGCTGTATTTAAAGTATGGAATTTAAAAGGGATACAAAAGATTCAGGATTTATATTTGCCATGTGCAGACAACATAATGTCTTTTGAAGAGCTGAGGATCAAATTTAATCTCAATAGAACACATTTTTTTAAATATCTTCAACTTAGAAACTTTATTCGATCAAATCAAAATAAAGCTCTCACTCGACCTATTTATTCATCCTTGGAAAAAATGATGATGAAAGATAGTAAAAGAAAGGGTATTATTTCAGAGTTTTATAACTCATTGACACTATCTTCAAGTGAAAATTCACTGAAAAGATTAAACTACTGGAAAGAAGATCTGCAAATTGAAATTTCAGAGGAACAATGGGAATTGGCTTGTACAGAAGCTCAAACCAAATCAATAAATGCACGCCTTAAATTGATACATTTCATATGGTTAATGCGGATGTATGTTACACCGGAGGAGTTAAATAGATATAACAAAAATATACCAGATACATGCACAAAATGCATGGAAAGTAAAGGAACCCTATTTCATTGTTTATGGGAATGTAGATTAATAAGAATGTTTTGGGAAGAGGTGAGGGTAACAATTGAAAAAATAATCTCAAAACAAATCATATTGAATCCTAAACTGTTTTTGTTGGGTCTGTACCCAGAAAAGCATAATTTTAATAAAAGTGAAAGAACATTCATAGACCTCAGTTTGCTTAATGCCAAAAAATGTATTGCACTATTATGGAAAAAGACTCATAGACCAGATGTGACTCAGTGGTTAAGACAGATGTTAACAAACCTTCCATTAGAAAGAATAACATATATACTGAAATCAAAGGAAATTGTGTTTGAGAATATATGGAGACCTTTTATTGATTATGTAAAAAATTTAAACATAACTCTTGAAGAAGAAGGTGAATGATGTGTGTGGACCTTGTAAATTCCAAACTGGTGAACATAATATGTATACTTATGTACTGGATTGTCTAGACTAAACAGAGGAGCATTGTTGAAGATTTGATTTTGTTGGTGGTTGTTGGTGTTTTTAGTGCATTTTTTTTTTTTTGTAGTACTTTAGTGTTAGTGTTTGATTGTTTGTATCATGTTTGTTAAAAAAAAAAAAAAAGGTTCAATAAAGATATTGTGGAAAAAAAAAAAAAATTGACTATTCCCAAAAACTCCTGTAGGGCCCTCACGGTCTGCAGACGCGGAAAGTCCGACACGGCGCGCACCTTATCCGGTAGCAGAATCATGCCCTCCGGCGAAATGCGGTGGCCCAAAAAATCAATCACTGGCACAGCGAACTGGCACTTCACCAGGTTCACTATAAGCCTGTGCGCTTCCAACCTCTGGAAAACCATCTTGAGACGGATAAGGTGCTCCTCCTCAGACGCACTAGCCACCAGAATGTCGTCTAAGTAGACAAAAACGAAGGACAAGTCACGGAGCACTGCGTCCATCATTCTCTGGAAGGTTTGCGCCATGCCCTTTAATCCGAACAGCGTGCGTAAGTAAAAACTCGAAAAGGCCAAAAGGAGTTATTACCGCTGTTTTAGGAACATCCTCCTCACGCACCGAGACCTGGTGGTAACCGCGGACCAGATCCACTTTCGAAAAAAACACGCGTCCCGGCTAGGTGCATGGAAAATTCCTGGATGTGCAGGATGGGATACGATCGTGTTCCGTGGCATTGTTCAAGTGCTGGAAATCACCACATGGTCACCATGACCCATCGGTCTTAGGCACCATGTGTAGCGGGGATGCCCACGGGGTGTTGGAGCACCTGACGATGCCCAGCTGCCCCAAGTTGGCAAACTCCTCGCACACGCTGACCAGTTTAGCAACATCCAGGCACCGAGGTCACGCGAACACCAGCAGGCCTTTTGTGGTTATAAAATGCTCGACCCCGTGTTTGGTTATTGTAGCCGAAAAAGTCAGGACTGTGACTGCTGGGAACTGTGCAAGTAAATGTTGGTACTTACCCCTGGAGCTATAATGTTAGCGCCAGTGTTGTTGACCCAGCTTCCCGAGCTGTGCAGGCCAGGAAGGTGAAAGAAACAGCGTCCACTAAATGTCTGTTGGC
Source organism: Pholidichthys leucotaenia (assembly GCA_020510985.1). NCBI lineage: Eukaryota > Metazoa > Chordata > Actinopteri > Cichliformes > Pholidichthyidae > Pholidichthys > Pholidichthys leucotaenia. The sequence goes on along the minus strand of CM035840.1, from coordinate 323,134,412 downwards.
CACATTGACTAATAACCCATAAGCACGTAAAAAATCTGCGCCTAAAATGGGGGCAGAACATGCAGCTACCACAAAGTCCCACTGGAAATTGCATCCGTGCAAGCATATTGTCAGTGTCCGTTCGCCAAACGTCCTGATGGTGGATCCGTTGGTGGCTGTGAGCTCGGGACCGCTGCCTCCTGCTGACCCGTCTGCGCCGACCGGCAGGATGGAGCTCTTTTGAGAGCCGGAGTCCATCAAAAACTGTCTCCCCGAATGTGTGTTAGTGACATAAAGCAGCTTGTTCCTGTCGCCAGTGGTTGCAGCTGCTACTGATTGCTGTTTGTGCCGTCTTCCCGGCTTCTTGAACGGGCATGGCGGCAGGCAGCGTTGGGCATTTGAGCCAAAGTGGCGATGATAAAAACAGATTGCCCCATTCCTGCGTCTCTTGGTGTCCATCCCAGCTACCAACCACGGCTCCTCGATCTCACTGGAGCCCCTCATGGATGCCGGTGCCACTGCCTGCATGCTCTGGTTGCCAAAATGATGCGGTCTGCTTCCTGCGCCAGGGCGCGGTAGTCTTTGGTAACCAGCTGCAGCGAGTTGGCCAGGATTGCCCTCGCTGTAGCAGGTAGGTTCCTGAGGAACAAGTGGGCGAACAGGAAAGATTAGTCGTTCTTCCCCATCAGCGCCAACATGCTCTCCATGAGCTCCACGGCTGATCTGTCACTTAACTCTGAACGTGCTAGGAGTCTCTCTGCCCTCTCACTGTCAGACAGGGTATAGCGCTGGAGTAGCAGCCGCTTGAGCGCTTCATATTTTCCTTGGGTTGGCAGTTCCTGGAGCAGGCTCGTCACCTGTTGCGTGGCGTGCGCATCCAGCGCAGCAACCACACGGTCAGATTGTAAAGCCAGAAGTCTGGGAGCTTGACTGTGACAGCGCACGCTGCGCTGGTGCTCTCCCTCTGGGTTGTCTCCGGGGTGGTGCTCGGCCTGTTCTCCATGGCACGTCTTGGGGTCACCAATATGGAAGAAGGAAGCAGACGAGGCAACGAGCTGGACGACATGAACTTTATTCCTCTTCCAACATCAAGTACAGTAAAAACTCTCTCCAGATCTCTGTGCACCTTCCTTTTATAACCTTTACTCCGTGCCATGAGACCCAGGGAGCCCAACAACAATACATTCAGTGGAACAAAGACATGTGTGGCACATTAACATCACATAACGCCAGACCCGCTTCTCACACCCTCTCTTCCTCCAGCGGCTCTGGTGCTGCCTCCTGAACTCCCCGGGGGGGGGGGGGTGGTGGTAGTCCTTTCTCTTCTGTCTGAGACCCCCCGGTACCACTTCCTCCTTCAGTCCATTGTTCCTTCTTCCCCCCGGCTCCCGACTCTGGGTGGAGAATCCCCCACACAGTGCCACCACAGCATCATTAGGGAACGGCTGCTGGAGGCTGGGGTACCTCAAATGGAATGGCCTGCACTTTTGCCAGACCTGAATCCCATAGAAAACCTATGGAATCAGCTGAGTCGCTATGTAGAGGCTCGTAACCCAGCACCCCACAACCTCAATGACCTGAGGGCCACCCTTCAAGAAGAGTGGACCAGCAGACAATAAGTCGACTTGTGAACAGCATGAGATGTCGTCGTCAAGCTGTAACTGATGCTCAAGGGCACAATGACAATTTATTGAGACAGTGACATTTTTGTTGTGGTATACCCACCACTGTTGTTGGCGTTTGGTTCAGTAAATTGTTTGAGATGAGGAAATCACAACTGCATGCTTCTACTTAAATGCTCTACTTTCATATAATATCACCGTAGCGTAAACTTTTTACATTTTACATAAATTTCACCTGAAAGCCAAGTATCCTTTTGTGAGTAGTGTATCTGGACTACATTTAAACAGATAATACAGTCCTCCCACCTTGTGTGGAGATCACTGGAGAACAGGGTTCAGATTTAAGCTCTGCAGTCTTAATGTTGCTCATATCCATCTCTGTGGCAACGACCTGCTGCTCCTTATCAGCTGTGGTCTTAGTGGTGGGCGTGATGTCAACAGGAAGTTTCTCCCTCTTTCGCTTCTTGAGGAGGTCCTTCTTCTCTTCTATAGGCAAATTACAGGAGAATTGTTATGAAAATTTCAATTTTGGTGCTTTTGCACATAATTTGGGTATCTGGAGTGCCTGCCAAGGGAAAAACACAACCTTGTCACTTCGCTGGGGCCAGCTGTTGTCTCAGTCCCTCTCTCTCTCTCAATGAGCGTTTTTTATTTTGCTCCAGCAAAAACCAAAGCTGACTGAAATGATACCACCATCCCAGCTTCATCTCCACCCATTTTAATGACTGTAGGACAAGCCCTATGAATGTCCAAACCCACACAGACGGTGCTACTATCCAGCGACAGAGTAAGCTTGGTGGGCTTGATTTATATTGTTTATTACTTTAAATTTCAGTCATCCTACTAGACACCCTGTTCCCTCCTGGTTCAAAAATCCACCGTCAATAACATCTCTCTTGTCACATTTCTTGGCCCATTTTGTTATATTTTAGATATGACAGATTGGCACGTCAGCCCACTAGCACCTTGGCTGGCCAGATCAGGCTGGGCCATCTATGGCCTTGGAGACTGCCTCAGCAGAAAAAGGGTTACAGATTAGCCAGTGCCTAGCATTAGCATATTTAGAAATTCACTCATTCATGGTTGTTCCTGTGTTTATTGTATCCTAGGGACCGGTCGTATTCTGCAAGAGATTCCAATTAAATGGGGATAAACAGGTGCTGGAGCTGGAAGCAGTGCCACTGTCTGATGGGACCATATCCCGGTGCATTACGGACATGGCCCAGGACCTAAGGTGTCAGCTGATTGCAAAGCTCGCTTCATCTGCAGAGCCATTATCATTGCAGGTGACATGTTCCACCCCTCACACTCCCTCTTCAGCCTCCTGCCCTCAGGGAGAAGGTCCCAGAGCCTCCGGGCCCGCTCCACAAGACTGCTAAACAGCTTTTTTCCCCAGGCCATCGGGACCCTGAACTTGGCCTGCTTCCTCATTTCCCCACCCCCTGCCTATGGACTGTAACACACTCATCCACACAATAACTCTACCTCAACAGTACTACATCTGCTGCTGTGTGTCTTTGCACCTTACAAAGCATATTTCCCTTTCTCCACTCATGAGTGAAGAAAGGGAAATGTGCTTTGCAGTTACATGAATCCACAGATATATCAAACTCAGCCCAGCTGCTTGTTTTCATCAGATACAATTTTGATGAAAAACTTAACGAGGACATGCTGTTTTGCACCCCACTGGATGTAAAGTTCACAGGTGAGGACATTTTCACAAAACTTAAACTAAAAGAAGAGGGACTGTCTTGGGATGAGTGCATCGGTGTGTATACAGACGGTGCTGCAGGAATGCTGGGGGAAAAGAAAGGATTAAAAGCAACAGTCTTACAAGTGGCACTCCATGTAAACTTTATGCACTGTATTATTCACAGAGAAGCTCTTGCGAGTAAAACGCTCGACCCAGATCTTAAGAGTGTTCTTGAGACAGCTATAAAAATTGTCATCTACATAAAATCACGTCCACTCAACACCAGGCTGTTCGCTACTCTGCAATGAACTGGGATCGGAGCATCAGGGCCTGCCGTTCCACACAGAGGTCAGGTGGCTTTCGCAAGGAGATGTCCTCAGCCGCCTGTATGAACTGCGGTATGAGGTGCACTTATTTCTGATGGAGAACGGGTCCCAGCACGCTGACCACCTGACTGACCCTGACTGGTTAACAAGGCTAGTGTATTTGTCCTGCATATTTGACAGACTGAACGGACTTAACATGTCATTGCAAGGTGAAAACACAAGCATCATGTCGCTGAATGATAAAATCCGCACATTCGAAAGGAAAGTGTATCGCTGGACTGCAAGAGTTGAGATGGGCAGGACTGATATGTTTCCTGAGCTGGAGGAGTTCATGGAGAAAAATAATCTGAGTGTTAACACTGTGAAGAAGTCCATCACTACCCACCTTCAAGTCCTCCTGGAACACTTTAACAAGTTTTTCTCAGAGGAAACAACTCTGGAAAAATATGACTGGATAAGATCACCATTCACTGTAACAGCTGCAAGTCATCTGCCATCCGACATGGAGGACACACTGATAGAGCTGTCAAGTGACCGCACCTTAAAGACAGCTTTTCATTCAAAAATGCTTGCTGAGTTCTGGATTTCAGTCGAGAGAGAATATCCACAGCTATCCTGGGCTGCGATGGACATACTGATGCCATTTGGCTCTACAGACCTGTGCGAAAAGACTTTCTGGCTACTGACATATATTAAAAATAAATACAGATCGCGTCTAAATGTGGAGGATGATCTCCGAGTGGCCATCTCCAAAATTAAACCCAGAATTGACTTGTTGTGTCCATGCATATTGCCCACCCATCTCATTAGGTGAGATTAACGCTGAAACATAGTTTGCCAAAATACACATTTGCCCATAACAATGTCCACGTTTACGCAATGCAGTAGTTTATGGCTATTGCGTTGACTGATTGTTCTGCTAACATGGAAAAGAAAGCATTGTGTCAAAATTAAGTTTGCATGACAGCAACAATGTTCACTCCAAAATTACATGGAAATTACTTAAATGTGTTCTGCTTTAATCATTTAGCAAATTGTTATATGTAAAATCATATCATGGTTGTCAGGCTGTTCTGTTCTTTTGTGTCGTTATGCCCGTGTTTGTTTATGCTTAGTGCGTGAGTCCTGTGTGTACGTTTTTTTTTAATGTTTCAGTCTCCTCCGGGGACAGTGGGGGTCGCCAGTCTCTGTCACTGTTATTTTGGGGGTCGTGGGCTGAAAAGTTTGGGAACCCCTGTTCTATAGACTACTCACGCCACACACCCGTCTCCAATAATGCTTTATTTGAGTGTTTACATAATCACATTCAGCCGTTATGTTAATTAGCTTAGTCTGCCTTCACATTTTAACCAGCTAACTTTAGCCTCAAAATGGCACCTACCCCGCCTCAAACTTCTTGTGGTGACGAGAGCGGGAGGGTGAAGTGAACTGGGGCTCATAAGCATTTAAAGCAATATGCTATAAAGCAGACCATTTTACAGAGAGCTCCTTTCCTGTGTGTAAAATTGTACTGCAATAATTAACCCCTGATCTATTTTGACCAAGTCAGGGCCCTGTTCCAGAAAGCAGGTTTAGTTGCTAACCTGGGTTAGTTAACTCAGAATGCGTGGTAACACTGAGTTTTTGCCTCCAAAAATACAGAGTATATTTGTAACCATGGTAACAAAGGCTGTGAATGTAACCTGATCCTGACTAGGTTATGTCATAAATTTACATGAATAAATTTGGAAATATAAGGAAAAAAAACTGTGACAAAAATGCTAAATTATAAGGAAAAAAACTGCCAAATTTACAAGAAAAGATAGAAATTTGGCAAAAGTTTCAAATAAATACTGTAAATGCATAATCTCCTTATAAGAGAAAAAGAGGTAAATTACGAGGGGAAAAAGCCTTCAAATTTATAAGAAAAGCTGCAAATGTATCTGAAAAATTCTACTTTATAGGAAAAGCAATTACATCTGAATGTAATAAAGGCTGTAAAATAGTGCCTTGCAATGCACTCTATTTATTCATTCATCCATCTTCTACCGCTTAATCCTTTTTGGGTCCCAGGGGGCTGGAGCCTATCTCAGCACCTTTGGGCGAGAGGAAGGGTACAGCCTGGACAGATCGCCGGTCCATCGCAGGGCTGACAGAGAGACAACCTTTCCCTCTCACATTCATACCTAAGGACAATTCAGAATCCCCAGTTGATGCCAATTAACCCAACGTGCATGTCTTTGGCCTGGGGGATGAAAACGGAGTACCCAGGGAAAACCCACACAGACATGGGGAGAAAAGGCAAACTCCACACAGAAGGGTCACTGATGGTCAGGGGGTGGGATCGAACCCAAGACCCTCTTGCTGTGGTGCCACAGTGCTACCCACTGCACCACAGAGCAAGTGGAAGATTTCATAGACTCACTTCATACACTCAGCAATTCTTTGCAGGTCAGCTCCCTGTATCTTTGGCTGATGTCTGTATCTTTCTTCTGCCTTGATTTTTTCCCTCTTCATAGAAAGCTTGCAACTCCCCTCAGAGAAACAAGTCTCTTTTTCTCCCCATTGCTCATGGTTTCTGCACTCAACACATGATGTCTTTATACGTTTGCCATGAACGCACACATCATACACGCCATTCATAACCGGAATTGTGGAACTAGTGACGGCAGGTTCATTTAACTCTGTGTTCAGGGTTTGTGTCAGGTTATGTTAATCCTGCTTTCTGGAATACCCCCAAGGTCACGGGCACTTCATTAAGACCTCTGGGAGCTGTGTCAACATGTGGAAAAAAAAACAGTCCATCAGAATCAGAAAGCTTTATTGCCAAGCATGTTTACAATGTAAACAAACGAGGAATTTGACTTGACATTGGGCGTGCGATAAGCGCCTCCAATGACGCAGCTGCCATGAGGGCGCCTGTCATCAGTGGAGGGTAAAGAGGGGGAATGGGGGAGGAAATGACACAATCGGCAGAGAGAAAAAAAAAAACATAGTTAATCTAAATAAAGATTACATAGATAATCAAAATTGTGATTACATAGAAAAAAACCCTCTAAGCACAATTAGCAGACTAATACAGATCACACAATACAAAGGAGCGAAGAGAGACCAGTGTGTGTGTAGTCAGCATGTAAATAATAATCAGTGTGAGTGCAGTGTTGAATGTATCAATTGCTGATGTACAACAAAGGGGGGCGCCTCCTGGCAACGGATAGTTGTTATGTTCATGTATTCAAAACACAGATAAGCATGTCCCAGAGTCTCTCTCTCTTCATGCATGCCAGATGGCAAAGTTCTGTATTAGACACATGATAGCGCTGTCCTTGAAGAGTCCGGTCTGCTGAACAACAGCAATTGATGTTAATTGTTTGGGTTAAGAAGAAGCCAAACTCTCTTCTGTTTTGTCTTCATCCAAGAGGAGAGGGCGCCGAATCAAGGTCAAAGGCACAGTTCACTCAGAGCATAGAATTTCCATCTCTTTTGCGATTCTGTGCTTCATAATTTCCATATACAGGCTTTAAAATCATTCCCTGGAGAGCACCAGCGGCTCCAGATGTATACCACCTACTGAATCAGCCACCATTCAGTTCACCATTGCCGCTATCAGTGCACTCCCCAACTGGTCGAATTTGTTGTTGAAGGAGCTTTGCCGGGTCCGCATTTTGATCAGCTCTCCCAACTTCTTTAATTTCTGATACATCAGGAAACTCCAGAGCCAAAATAGAAATCCTGTGATCAAAAGCCAAACAAGTAGAGATGTCTTCCGCATCTCAGTCGAATCACACAGACACATGAATTCCCAATTGTCCATGAGTCCACTTGGGCTCCCCCTAGCCCGATCTTCTTTTGAAGTGGTGTCAATCGAATATAAAGCCCACCAAATCCATAATTTTCCATTTGGAATAAGATTCAGCCAGAAGAAGAGCGACACAGACAGAACACAGCAAGCTGGGATCAGTAAGGGAATGGGAGGTGGAAGAGGGAGAGAAAAGCGTCTGCTCTCTCTGAAAGCCGGAAGAAGAAGCACTAAAGAAGCACTCACATCTAAAGAAGCACTGATAAATCAGAGCTGAAACTCCACAGATGTGTGATGTCTGAGGACCATCAGGTTTGTTGCCTCACCTTTGGGCTCATATTTTTGCTGCAGCTCCTCCACACGCAGCTGCAGCTTGATCTTATCACTCTGAGCCTGGAAACACAGGAGGACACAAAATAAAACTACTCCTGAGGAATGACTGCTAAAGATTGGCAGCATTTTTTAAGGCAGGAGAAGAGTTGGATACATGCATTCGTATTTGAAATTCTTTAGATTTTTGCAGGCATTTTAGTCCCCATTTGCAGCAGTGGGCTGAAGCAGGGCAAAAATCTGAATCTGGATCATATTTCGTGTGCTTTATGTGCCGCATTATTGATCTTGTCTTGCATTCAGGGCCGTTTCTCGATTTTTTTTTGGGGGGGGGGGGCCCTATGCCAGATTGTACTGGGGGGGGTGGGGGACTAGTAGCTGAAGGGAGTTGTAGCATTTGTGTACTCTGCTTTATAACCGCTGCAGTGCAGCCGTTATGTTTGCGTGACTCCTAACCTTCCCTCCTCTCACCCAGACTCATCACCAGAAACTGTGTACCTGTTTGAGCAGCCTCTCAGACGTGAAGAGCTTCCTCTCCAGCTCCAGTGCCCTCTGACTCTCTGCCAAAGACTTCATCCTCTGCAGGGAAAGTTCGTCTCCCAGACGCTCCACATCCTTACTGAGGACACACACAGAGTCGAGTTCACACCACATTACAGCAGCTGCTTCACATAATCAATCACCTGTGTGTGCAGGGCTGTTTCTGGCTATAAAGCAGAGTATGCAAATGCTACAGTGCTACTCAGGAAATAGGGGGGCCCTGATTCTACAAGTTCACCCTCATCCTTTTTGGGAGGGAGAATTAAAATGGCCTTCAATTTTCCCCCCACTTAAGCTTGCAACATTTTTCTCATATTCTCAACTTTTTTCCTTGTAAAAGAGCAACCTTTTTCTTCTAAATTTGAGACTTTTCTTGTAAACTTACAACTTTCATATAGATATATACTTTGCATTACTGCTGCAATTTTTTCCTATTCATTTAGACCAGGGGTGTCCAGTCATGTGCCATGGAGGGCCAAGACCCTGCAGGTTTTCTCTTCTACCCAGTCTCTTCGGCAGGTGTTTTCACTTATCAGTAATCAGTGGGAAGAAATTCACTGAAATCTGCTGTTGAAGACACTGGTTGGAGGTCAAGCCTGCAGGGTCTTGGCCCTCCATGGCACATGAATGAACACCCCTGATCTAGACAATGACCCAAGTTTATTTTTAATGCATCCCCCCCCCCCCCCCCATCTTAAAGGGTTGGAAGAATTTATCATTCCAAAAAATGGGCACCCCCCCTAAACACAATCTTGCACAGGGCCCCCGAAAAGCTAGAAATGGCCCCCTGTGTGTGTACAATGAGGTGTAGACAGTCTGTGCAGCAGCTGGGCTCACAGAGTGTTGCTGAGCTTCATTTTGAGCAGGTCTGTGTAGTACGTCTCATCCTGGCCGTCGCCTCCCTCTGCAGGAGCCGGGTTAGCGGGCTGAGACTTCAACAACATCTACACACACAAACACACAAGTCTCTGTAAGCTGGAATTCTGGATATGCTGAGCCACATTATCAGAATGATTTTCCCTGTATTGACTCCTAGCATTTCCCAGCAAGAGTGTTTCTTCAGACAGACGTGTCCACTGGGGTGGTATTTTCACAGATGGGGCCACCCCACTTCTAACAGTCCATTTTAGGAGTTCTCATAGGTGGGATTTTCCCACTCAGTTCTGGTTTAACAATTGGTGCACAGGACATTGCGCGAGTGACTAGTGACGTCACCGACCCGCCATGACCACTTATGCTTGTGCCGCTGTGGCCTCGCTGCAGTTTTCACCATGGCTGACTTACAAACACCCATTGCCCCTCCTAGGGCAAAGGCCACCAACAAGGTCTCTCCAGGTATTTCTGTCCTAACCAAGCCTCTCCACCTGTCCTCGGGTGTGGCCCATCTTTTTGGCGCTGGTCTCTACATCAAGATGCCAGGAGTTCCTCGGCTGGCCCCACTTCTTTCTTCCCTGGGACTTCTGTCTGAGGACTGGCCTTGTTATGCTGGCAGCTCATTTGTGGACAGTATGGCCTGTTCACCTCCAGCTGTTTTTGGATCTCCACCCCTGCAGGCTGCTGTCTTTTTTGCTGCCACAGTTCCTTATTTCTGATGGTGCTGAGGCAGCGTATTTGGATAATTCTCCTCAGACAATTATTTAGGAATGTCAGCCCCCCCGCGACCCAAAAAGGATTAAGCGGAAGAAGATGAATGAATGAATGGACCTTTTTGGTGGCTGTCACTGCGGTCCTCCACGTCTCAGCTCCATACAGAAGAACTGACTTCACGTTGGTGTTGAAGAGCCAGATCTGGATGTTGACTGACAGGTCTCTGGAAGTCCAGACATTCTTGAGTTGAAAGGCTGCTCTAGCCCTGCTGATTCTGCTCCTCACATCAGCGTCTGTAACCTCCTTGTTTGTCAGTGATGCTGGAAAGGTAGGTAAAGCTTTCCACCTCTTTTAGCATTTCGCCATCCAGTGTTACGGGAATTGCATTGGCTGTGTTGACTTTTAAAACCTTGGTCTTCCCTTGGTTGATGTTCAGGCCCAACTTGGCTGAGTTCTCTGCCACCAGGCTGGTCTTTTCCTGCATCTGCGGCTTGGCGTGCAAGAGAAGTGCCAGATCGTCTGCAAAGTTTTCACCATGACAATAATTGTATCCATTATTTGAGCGACCAAACTAAAAACAGGTACATTTGTCTTGATTAATGTTTCATACAGAGATTTCCATTTTTGCCAAAAAAAAACAAGAAAAACAACAATAACAACTGATTAAAAAAATTTCTAAAAAAAAGTTTCTGAAGACATCTGGAGTAAAAATGAAGTTACGGGTGACTCGCTTCTCCCTCACTAAAACCACCGCATGCCACTTCCAGAATTCACTGCAGCGTTTCACACAGACAGTGATCCAGTCCTCACCTCCACCTTCTCCAGCCTCTGCAGTTTGGTCATCAGGTTCTGGATCTCCCCGTTTTTCTCCGACAGCATGGACTGCAACCTCTCCATCTGAGTGGGGTCGGCCCTGGAACCCTGCAGCTGCATCAGGACGGCTATCTGGGCCTGCACAACACAAGTGACACCCAGAGAGTCAGACTGCGAATTAGTGACAATTGTGTGGGACTACCGGTTTATTCTGGGGCATCCATACCTTCATACGCTGCATCTGCTGCTTGCCGAAGGCGTGCATCTTCTGCAGGGACTGGTACTGGACCTTCATGCTAATGAGCCGCCGCTCCATCTCCGCACGCTTATCCTCCAACTGGAAAAAAACACGGAGACATTTCATTTCTGCTGAGTTCTGTGCTCAGAGACGACAGCAACATGTGCTGTGATCAGTGTCCTGGTGGGGAAAGTAGTAACAGAGTGTTGGGCTGATTTCAGCTTGTTATTGAGGTTCTGTTTGGTTCTGATGTTGGTTTAAGTTAGTAGCCATTAAATCGATACTCGGATACTTAACAATGCTGAAAAGGAGCGTAGGAGCAGACATTTGCAACAGTGTGGACAAGCTAAGACAATCTTAAAACATGTAATATTTGTCATCTACACCTACAGTTCTGTTATTATTATTATTATTATGAGAATTCTCTCAAATCAGTGACTTTCTCAGAAATCTTTAATGAAAATCTGTAACTTTCTTATAACTTTGTGACTTTCATGTAAATTTGCAACATTTTTCATAAACAAACAACTCTTTCCTCAAAATTTGTGACTTTTCTTATAAATTAGCGATATTTTTTCATCAGTTGACAACTTCTTAATCAAAATCTGCAACTTTTTTTCTCATAAATATTTATGTAAAGGTGCATTTTCTAATTTAGTGACTTTCTCAAAAAAGTGATAATTTTTGTACCATAAACTTGTGATTTTTCCAATTTAGCACTTTTTTCTACTAAATTTGTGACATCTGTCAGGAAATTTTGCGACTTTTTCTTATAAATTAGAGCATTTTTTCCCCTCAATTTGCATTTGTTTTTCATCTAAAGTTGCAACTTTTTTCTCAGATTCTTTTGTACATTTGTGACATTTTCTGATAAATTTGCATCTTTTTCCATGTAAATTTGCAACTTTCTCATAAATAAGCATTTTTTCCCCAAATTTATCGCTTTTTGGCTTAAATTTGTGACATTTTTCCTTGCAAGTTAGCAATTTTTTGCCATAAATTTGTCACCTTTTTCTCATCAATCTAAAAATAGCATTATCATTGACGTTATTGTTTGGATATGGAAAAAAAAAATGCATGCCTTTGAATTTTTCTGTCATTTTTTTTCCACATGGTATTGAGCATCAGATACTGTGCCAGGCATCGTAGTGAGTTTGAAATTATAGTATTGCCACAATCCTAGCTGCTATATTCATCCGAGCTAAATCACAAGTTTGCTTTTGGTAATCTATAAAACTGCCTGTCTTTCTCCATGTCTGCATGATCAGTTTACCCAAAGATGCCACAGTAGTTCAGCATTTTGCATAAATCAAAACCTAACAGAGTAGTAGTGAAGTGTCTAGCGCAGAGGTGTCCAATCATGTGCCATGGAGGGCCAAGACCCTGCAGGCTTTATCTCCAACCAGTGTCTTCAACAGCAAATTTCAGTGAATTTCTTCCCACTGATTGCTGACAAGTGAAAACACCTGTCGAAGAGACTGGGTAGAAGAGAAAACGTGCAGGGTCTTGGCCCTCCATGGCACATGATTGGACACCCCTGGTCTAGTACCTCCAGGATGACCAACTTCAATCTCCACCCCCCCCCCCCCCCCCAAATGAGTTTTCTTACATTGTGTGTCCACAACAAGCTTTATTTGGACTTTCATTAGAGTGGAGACACCAAAACTTCACCAACCTCAGCAAACAAAGAGTTCCCTTTGCTGTTTGGATCCTGGGCTTGCTGAAGAACCTGATCCAGCTGGATCTGGAGGTCCCGGTTGGCCTCACGAGATTTCTGTGTTATTACATAGAGACAGAATGAGACAGAATGAACAAAGATTAAAGGCACACTCTGGTGGATATAAATCCCCTATAAAAACAAATCTACACTGTCTAAAATGGCATCTTATGCCCTTTTTTCTACAAAAAAAAAAAAAAAACTTTCATTGTCTTAAGGCCTGATAAGAGTTCATCCAAGGGGAAAATGTTTGTGTTTTGTAGACTGTTTGCGTACACAGCAGTATTCAGAGCAGTTTTTGAGCAGCTGCGTTTCACGCATGCGCAATGACAATAATCTGCAGTTCACATGCCTGTACTGTCGGTGGCAGCCAAAAGCCAAACTGATTTGAACAGCTGCAATCCAAACAAAAGAAGAGCATGGTGACGGACATTTTAAATGGCGGAAGCTGTTCCGGCCCCGGATTATGAGCTGCATTTTGGTGTGCAATAACTGATGTTTGACACATCTTTAATGTCCTTGCTTTTGACTTTAATGCATCAAACACCGTAAAGACACTTTGCCGGGTTGCAGCCTTCCGAGGGCAGAAATTCCTTGCAGGCTCTCACATTTTGTCTGGGCTGAGGTAAACCGCTGGATGGCTTGGATTTTGTTCTAGCCAGCCATGCTCAATGTGTCCGTTGCCATATGCTGCTGGACAGGAAGTCTCAAATCGTCTACTTCCTGTTGTGAATAATACTTACACTTCATGCATTTTTGATGGCAAATTATTTCAATAATTCTTAAATCTCAAAGGACAAATTTCCAAACCTGGGTTTTAAAAGAAAATATGGAGGGAATAAATAAATAAAAGGCAGGGAGTTCCCAAGGGATTCCCCAGAGGTCAAAGGTCATTTCCGGGTTGGGGGTTCCCCCAGACACAAAGTAAACAACTTTTGACTAGCACACAGAGCCAGGCTGTGAGTATATATATACCTGCCAAAACAAATCTTTGGGAGGCATTGCTGTACAACCAAAGATCAAATACTAGAAAGGATGTCACTGTTGACATATATAGCGGGGAAATTACAACAGTCACAAGAATTGCCATGTTTCTCACATGGATCAAACAAACACAGCTGCTGCCGTTACACTCCCACCAAAATCTTTATGATGGAAGACTATAAAGTCATGCCAACATAAAGATTTTCACAATGTCACCTAATCTTTAACCGGCAGCAAGAGCACAACCTTTTGCACTGGTCTTTCCAGTTCTCCCACCGTTCAATTATGACAGGCTCGACAGGTTCGTCCCAGGATTTCTTTTGCTTGCACAGTTCTTGCAGGATCTTTTTCCCTTGCAACACCACAGGGCTAACAAATCCATTTGGGTCATAGACTGACATGACTGTAGAGAGGATGCCTCTTCTTGTGTTGGGTTTATCCTGTAGTGTTATCTTGAACCTGAAGCAGTCATTTTGAACATCCCATCTTGTTCCAAGTGTGCGCTCAACCGGGAGAGGTTCCAGTTCCAAGTTTATTTCGGAGACGGTAGTGGCTCTTTCTGAAGGTGGTATAGATTCCAGGACGTCTATGCTGTTCGACAGGAACTTATGGAGTCTAACTTTGCCTTTTTTGCATATTTCAGTGGCCTGGCAGATTAGCTCCTTCGCTTCATCTTTGGTGTCGCTGAAATCTTGGTCGAGAACCTTCAGGATCTCACAGGGTGGTGGCACTATCAATTCTTTGGCGACAATCCTATGGCATACACCATTGTTGCCTTGTTCATAACAAGGGCCTCCAATGATGCTCCATCCCAAGTCTGTTTTCACAGCAAAGGCTTCTTCGGGATTTCCGGAGACTATCTCCACCGGTCTGAGTGCTTGTGGGCAGGAGTATCCAATGAGCAGTCCCACTTCACAGTCTTGAATAGGAGGAATGAAGGGGGCTATTTGAGCCAAATGAGGCATCATACTTGCCGCTACCTTTGAGGGAATGTGCTCCCTGTTGTGAGGGATGTGGTCTCTTGTGTAGCACGACTTGACTCGGACTTCGACAGTCGAGTCGTATCCTCTCAGTTTGATGTCTGAGAACTTCTTACAATAGACCACCGATGAAGATGTCATAGTCGTTATCTTCATTCTTGTTATTTCATGTGGCATGCACAGCTTGGCTGCCAGATCCTCTGTGATATAGGAGCTGTCGCTTTGGGAATCAATCAGTGCATAAACCAATACTTCTTGCGAGCCAGCTTGGCCTGTCTTGACCCAAACAGGTACGATCATTGAAGTATAACTCTTCATGTAATCTTGGTTGGTTTTGTTTGAAATAGATTCAAATGTGTTTTCATCTTTGTCGGCTTCTGACTCTGTAAGCTTTGTGTCTGCTTTCTTCTTGTCTAAGTGCAGCAGAGTTTGGTGTTTGCCTTTGCACGTGTTGCAGGACACTTTAACTAGACACTTCTTTGATGTGTGGCCACGTCTGAGACATTTGAAGCAAAGGGCCTTGCTTTGAATGCTTTGTATTTTGTCATCATAAGGCAACTCTTTGAAAGCATTGCACTTGTAGATGAGGTGATCTTTGTCGCAGTAGGTGCAAACTGGAGAATTTTTGGCTCCACTTTTAGGGGTTTCTCTTGCAGCACTGGTGTTGGTGTTGGTGGCATGAGTAATGCCAGGTGCTCGTTTTGTCTTTGCCCTAAACTCGTTTCCTCTATTCGCGGTTGGCAACTTGTCTTGGTTTTGAGCGACCACGCATATAGGGTTGTTAGCCACTCTGGCTTCTCTGGCTACGAAGTCGACAAATTCTTGAAACGAAGGGTAGCCCTTTCCAACATCTATGTCTTCTGTAACACGCCGTGTCCACCTAGTGTTACAATACTCAGGTAACTTGGTTGCTGTTTCCTGGATTTGGACGCAATCGTTCAAAACTTCAAGACCTTTCACATAGGGGATAGCTTCTTTGAGGGTGCTCAGGAAATCGCTGAAATCTTGAAGACCTTTCTTATCTTTGCCTGTTACTTTGGGCCAGTCTCTCAACTTGTTTCTCAAGGAGAGTTGAATGGTGAAGGGGTGGCCGAACCGCTCTTCCAACGTGGTCCATGCACGGTTGTAGGCAGCTTCATCACTTCCGAAAAAACAACCTTCTACTGCCGCTCTGGCTTCTCCTGCAAGGTACTGCTGCAGATAATACAGCTTGTCTGATGGTGGAATTCCCTTGTTCTCAACAAGTATCACAAAACTTTTGCGAAAGTTGATGAACTTGAGTGGGTCACCATCAAACACAGGAGGTGTGGGGACAGGTAGCCTTGATTTGCTGACGCTATCTGAGAATGTTTGGGCGATGAAGGCCAACTGTGACTCTACTTGGCTCACGCAATCTTCAGCTCTTGGTGATCTGGCCTCAGGAGAAAAAGCAGGTGCCTCTGGATTCAGATAACCTTTACTAGGCTTGTCACTGCAACAAGAGATGTCATCTGACTTTTGGACTCTTTCCTCTTCTTCTGCTATTTCTAATTGTTCATGACAACTTTCCAAGGCCACCTTGTATTTCCTTATTTTGCGTGAAGTTCTGCACACTTTCGCTTGGCGCTCAATTCAGCCAGCTTCCTGGCCTTTTCTGAGGCATTACTTGATCCTGTTGAAGAGCCTGTTGAAGATTCTGAAATCTGTGCACTTACAGATACCTTTGACTGAAAGGAGACTTTAGACTTGGCAGAAATATCAGACTCATAGTCTAACTTGCTTCCAAAGAGAGACCTGGAATAATTCATTCCCCAAGTAGTCTTGAGAAGGCTTTTTCTCTCCTTGTCTGCCATCATTGGATTCTCTCCAATTTGTTTCAAGGCTTTCGCCATGTCTGAGCACATTTGCTTAGCGCTGTCGACTTTGCGCCGCATCTCGTTGTCTGGCGGGCACAAATCTCGACAGGCTTCATATGTAGCTGTCATTTCTTTGTCCAGGCGAATCAGGTCTTCCAAGTCATCTTCAGTTGTGTCCAAGACCTCATCTTTGTATGCATAAAAAAGAGCGAACACAGCCTTCTTTACTTTACTGTATGTTCGCATAAACTTTTTGTTTGCTCTGTCTACCTGTGCTTCTTGTTCTTCCTTTTTACTGATGACAGCATCTAAAGTCGCAACTTTGTCATTGAGGCTGTCGTATTCAGCAGAAATCTCTGGTGAGACAGACTTATCCTCTCCCTTTGCTTTCACTAACCGCCTGACTTCTTTCAGTCTCTTCATGTATGTCTCTCGTCTTTGCTTCAGCTCATGAAGTGGGACATGCCTGAGTTTTGTTTGTGCAGTGTTCTGGTTAGTCTTGCCAGTGGCGCCATCTTCTGGATCACTTGCATCTTCTTTTTCTTGGATTCCAGCCACCGCATTCTCTCCTTCTGGTTGCTTCTTGTCACCATTATTCTTTTCTTGTTCACTGATTGTAGCCAACTCCATTTCAAGAGTTTCTATTGCATCATGTACTGTTTCTGCATCAGTGTTGAGTTGAGCTCGCTCTTCCTCAGACAAGGTTTCAACTGCCAAGTCAGCATTTATGGCTTGTAATTGCTCTTTGGCAGCTGTGATCTGCTCTCCCAATTCTTGCTCAGTTGCATTTTTGGCAGCTGCAGCCATTTTGTTGCAGTACAGTGTTTATGGAAAATAGTGAGGAAATGGGACAAAAAATGAAATGGTAATTTATATTACCTCTTTGAATAAAGTGAGTTTCGATTGCCGGCAGTATTACATACACTGTCAACTGTGTCAGTGAGTTGGTGAACTCTTTGTGACAGCATATGCCACCCGACAGTCGTTTTGGCAATCTAACGACCGTAAAAAAAATGTTTAGTAAATCTGGATGGTCTGACAGACAATGCTAGCCAGGCTTAGTAATTGGGATTTTCACCAACCAGATTTCTTGAGTGAAAACCTGGAGATAAAAAATATTATGCAAACCTGAAACACAATGTGTTTTTTATGTTTACCTTGAAATTTCCACTCAAAATAACTGAATGGAAACTATACTTGAATTAGGGAATTCTTATCTTTGGGGTATATGATTCCCTAAATACTTTGAACTTGTACTTGATTTGATTAATTCAAAATTGAATTAAATTTGAGGAATCTTGAAATATACTTATATCATTGGATTGAAGCTCAACCAGCCCTTACCTCAGCCCTTGATCTTACTTGATCTTACTAGCCTGATTTAAATTGATGTTCAAAAATACTGATTGAAATACGCTAGCAACAGGATGTGCACAAGCAGTACATGTACAATGAAAACAGAATAATGCAAACACTTCTCTCAACATCAGCACAAAATAAACACAGTATTCAGTGACTAATAAACTTGACTTTGCACTTGAGAAACACAAACTTGACTTGACTTGACTTAAAATGTGTCCTCAAGGTTCAATCACTGGATACATGTCCTTCACTTACAGGCTGTAGCAGAAAAGTGAATGTCTCTTACTTAATTGTCATATACTAGCACTAGTACACTGGTGAGTGGTACTGACAGGATGTCACCATCACGATCTCGATGACACGGCACGACCCAACCTCTTGAATCTGCAGCGTTCTTTGCTTGCACACCCACGCTCGTCCACGATGACTTGGTACAGACGAGTATGAGGTAGTGTCTTTACTAGTGTCTTTACTGTTCCGGCCCCGGATTATGAGCTGCATTTTGGTGTGCAATAACTGATGTTTGACACATCTTTAATGTCCTTGCTTTTGACTTTAATGCATCAAACACCGTAAAGACACTTTGCCGGGTTGCAGCCTTCCGAGGGCAGAAATTCCTTGCAGGCTCTCACATTTTGTCTGGGCTGAGGTAAACCGCTGGATGGCTTGGATTTTGTTCTAGCCAGCCATGCTCAATGTGTCCGTTGCCATATGCTGCTGGACAGGAAGTCTCAAATCGTCTACTTCCTGTTGTGAATAATACTTACACTTCATGCATTTTTGATGGCAAATTATTTCAATAATTCTTAAATCTCAAAGGACAAATTTCCAAACCTGGGTTTTAAAAGAAAATATGGAGGGAATAAATAAATAAAAGGCAGGGAGTTCCCAAGGGATTCCCCAGAGGTCAAAGGTCATTTCCGGGTTGGGGGTTCCCCCAGACACAAAGTAAACAACTTTTGACTAGCACACAGAGCCAGGCTGTGAGTATATATATACCTGCCAAAACAAATCTTTGGGAGGCATTGCTGTACAACCAAAGATCAAATACTAGAAAGGATGTCACTGTTGACATATATAGCGGGGAAATTACAACAGTCACAAGAATTGCCATGTTTCTCACATGGATCAAACAAACACAGCTGCTGCCGTTACAGAAGCGATGGAGGTACGTGAATACAATGATGATCAAGACAAACAGGAGCTTCTGCCGTTTAGTGGCAGAGGAAGAAAACAGACAGGCATAAAGACGAACAAATGTTCTCCCAGTTTCGGCAGATTGCTCAGTACTTCCCCCTTGTGGGAGTTTCTGGGAACATGCACAGTTCACTGTGACCACTTGTGTACTTGTATGTGTTCACTTTTTGGGGATGCATGCATTTGGTTAGCACTCACCCTATGCGTAGGGTTTGCGCACGAATACGTCCACTTAGTCAGCCATTCACTCATTCAGGGTTGTTTCTGTACTTTACACCCCAGGGACCAGTCAAATGCTGTCGACTGCTCACAACAGACACCCTTATCAATGATAGTGCATTATTTGGGTTTTTAAAATCAATCAATTTTAAGTTAGTCTGACCGAGTTAATCAGCAGATGTTAACTTCAAATATGGCAGTGCTGTCACAACAAATGGCACATTCCTTTTCTGTGGCCAGCTGATGTCACAGACCTCCTGACAAAGTTTTTGAAGTCCCAAAAAAGCAACCCTGAAACAAGATAGGTGCCAGCAGAAAAGCAAGCTACTAGTTCGCTCTAGCATTCTTGCAGAATGCTAACGTATACAGAACCAATCTGATTGGTTCAGAAGAGGTTCACCCTACCTCAGGAGCAAATAAATCTGACTTTATGGCCCAGAAGTAGTTGTTGAAGTTCAGGAAAGCACCAACAGATCTCAGAGAAATGATAAAAGTGGAGGGTGGGGGGTGTACTGGAGTTCCTCAGCATTTAAAGCAAAATGCTCAAAGATGGGTCAATCTGAGGACAGCTCATTCCCTGCGTGTAAAATACTGCTGTAAAAATTAAACCCCTGTGGGGGCATGGTGTTGGACTTCTCCACCCAGGGAACAATGGACCAAAAGAGGAGGTGTCACTGGGGGGGTATCAAACGGGACAGTAAGGACTATGTGCCCCCCCGGGGAGAGGAGTAAATGCCAGAGCCGCTGGGAGAAGAAGGATGTGAGAGCGGCACCGGCATATTGTCATGTTAATGTTCCACACAGGCTTTGTTCTAAACATAATGTATGTTGGTCGGAAGTTCCGGGTCTCGATGCATGGTATTAAAGATATAAAAGAGGAGTGCACAGAGACCCGGGATCTTTTTTGCTGTGAGTTATGTTGGAGAAAGAATAAAGTTTCCGTGTCGTCCAGCTCGTTGCCTCGCCTGCCTCCTTTCTCCATACCCTAAGGTATTTTGACCACAGCGTGCCACCGGCATTTCATTAACATCAGTGGGAGCTGTGTTAACATGCGGGAAAAGGGAATAATCGGAGCTCTTTAAACACAGTGGTGTAAGTCTGACCTCTAAGGTGTTGAACCAGGACACTGCCTGTTTCTCTCGCTCCTCCTTCTCCTCTGTCATTCTTTCCAGCTGACGCTGCAGGCTGCTGTTGGCCAGCTCCTGCTGCTGCTCCCTGTACCGACATTCCTGCAGAGCCTGCTCCAGCTCCACCTGGAAGACAAAAAAAACAACAACAAAAAACAGAAAAAATACTTAGGCTATTATCAGTCAACAACTTAAACATCAGCCAATAAAGTAGCCCCTGACGTTGTCTAATACTGCAGTCCCTAACAAAGCGGGAGATGATGAGCCGACTCCTGACCTACCTTCACGTTCTCCAGCTCCATCACCTTCATCTGCACCTCCATCATCTCCGACGTCATGGACGTCTGTGTCCGCTCGTTAAGAGCTCGCAGCTCCTCTGTCTTGTTGATTAGCATCTCCGTCTGCACGTCCAGTTTGTGTTGCAGCTGCTTCCTGTTCAGCTGACACTCCTCCAGGGCTGACTGCATCCTCAGAATCTGACAAAGACGAGATGCACACTTTAACCGTTCTGTAATTAACAAGCATTTTAATTCTTTAAGTCTTCTTTAAAGGTCCCATTCACTGAAAATTGTGTTTTTGTAGGTTTTAACCTTCTGAAATGCCCTTTAGTAGTCTTTCATCTTACAGAATCAATTGAGGAGCAGAACTGGGTCTGCTACACTACAGTACCTTGTTGTGCAGCTCACTGAGGGCCACGCTGTGGCTCCTCTCCAGCTCCTGCTGCTGCTGCAGCACCTGCTGTCTCTGCTGGTTTTTAACACACTCATAGTCTGACTCCAGGGACTCCAGCATGCGAGTCTTCAGCTCCACCTCCTTCTGCAGGGAGTACTTCTCCTGTTCCAAAACCTGACACACACAGACAGCATCCAAATATAACCGCCATCTTAAAAATTCACAGGACTTTTTTTTGTCATAAATTTGCAATTTTTAAAGTAAATTTGTGGCGTTTTTCCTCATAAATTTGCTGATTTTTTGTTGTAAATTTGCCTCTTTTTTCATCCTAATTTGTTAGTTTTTTCCCATAAATTTTCAGCTTTTTTCTTTCATAAATTTATGACTTTTTTGTAAATTTTCAACATTCATGTTTTCTGGTTAAATCTTTATTCTATGTAATGGTTTAATTCTTTTTTTTTCCATCTAGGCAATGGATCATGGATTGTCACCTTATCGTGATGGGGGGGGGGTTTGCATGCCCCAGTGATCCCAGGAGCTATGTTGTCTGGGGCAATTTGCCTCTGATAGGATCTCCCAAGACAAACTGGTCCTGGGTGAAGGGCCAGACTAAGAACGATCCAACAGACTCTCATGATAAATTGTATATCAAGGATTCAGTGTACCCCGCCCGGTATGGGGTTACCGGGGCCCCACCCTGGAGCCAGGCCTGGGGGAGGGGCTCGAAGGCTAGCGTCTGGTGGCTGGGTTTCCACCCATGGGACCCGGCCAGGCTCAGCCCAAAGGAGTTACATGGGTCCGCCCTCCAGTGGGCTCACCACCTGCAGGAGGGATCATGGGGGTCCGGTGCTATGTGGATCAGGTGGCGGTCAAAGGCGGAGACCTTGGCGAACTGATCCCAAGCTTTCTAAACTGGCTTTTGGTACGTGGAATGTCACCTCTCTGGTGGGGAAGGAGCCTGAGCTGGTGTACGAGGTTGAGAGATACCGGCTAGATATAGTCGGCCTCACCTCAACACACAGCTCCGGTTCCGGAACCAGTCTCCTGGAGAGGGGCTGGAGCTTGGCCTTTTCTGGAGTTGCCCCGGGCGAGAGGCGTCGAGCAGGGGTGGGTATTCTTGTATCGCCCCACCTTGCTGCCTCTATATTGGAGTTTTCCCCGGTGGACGAAAGGGTTGCTTCCCTGCGCCTTTGGGTTGGGAAACGGGTCCTGACCATCATTTGTGCCTATGCACCAAATGATGTTTCAGAGTACCCACCCTTTTTGGAGTCTGTGACTGGGGTGTTGGAGGGTGCTCCTCTTGGAGACTCCATTGTCCTACTGGGGGACTTCAATGCGCACGTGGGCAACAACAGTGAAGCATGTACACTACCGTTCAAAAGTTTGGGGTCACTTAGAAATTTCTTTATTTTTGAAAGAAAAGCACTTTTTTTCAATGAAGATAACTTTAAACTAATCAGAAATACACTCTATACATTGCTAATGTGGTAAATGACTATTCTAACTGCAAATGTCTGGTTTTTGGTGCAATATCTACATAGGTGTATAGAGGCCCATTTCCAGCAACTATCACTCCAGTGTTCTAATAGTACAATGTGTTTGCTCATTGCGTCAGAAGGCTAATGGATGATTAGAAAACCCTTGTGCAATCATGTTAGGTCTGCAATGCTGTAATTGCTGCAAATGGAGGATTCTTTGACGAAAGCAAAGTTTGAAGGAAAAAATTATTATTTCAAATACAAATCATTATTTCTAACCTTGTCAACGTCTTGACTATATTTTCTATTCATTTTACAACTCATGGTGGTAAATAAGTGTGACTTTTCATGGAAAACACAAAATAATTGTCTGGGTGACCCCAAACTTTTGAACGGTAGTGTATATATGCATACAGTATATGCATATATATACTGTATATATATATATATATATATATATATATATATATATATATATATATATATATATATATATATACAGTATATATATGGGAGGAACGGCCTGCCCGATCTGAACCCAAGTCGTGTTCAGTTATTGGACTTCTGTGCTAACCACAGTCTATCCATAACGAACACCATGTTCATGCATAAGGGTGTCCATATGTGCACCTGGCACCAGGACACCCTAGGTCGCAGGTCGATGATCGATTTTGTTATCGTGTCATCAGACCTGCGACCGTATGTCTTGGACACCTGAGTAAAGAGAGGTGCAGAGCTGTCAACTGATCACCACCTGGTGGTAAGTTGGATCCGATGGCAGGGGAGGAAGCCATTCAGACCTGGTAGACCCAAACGTATAGTGAGGGTGTGCTGGGAACGTCTGGCTGAGGCCCCTGTCCCACCTCCGGAAGAACTTCAACCACATTCCGAGGGAGTCTGGAGACATGGAGTCTGAATGGGCCATGTTCTCCACCTCTGTTGTTGAAGCAGCGGCCCAGAGCTGCGGCTGCAAGGTGGTTGGTGCATCTCGTGGTGGCAACCCCCGAACCAAGTGGTGGACACCAGTGGTGAGGGGGGCCATTAAGCTGAAGAAGGAGTCCTATCAATCTTGGTTGGCTTGTGGGACTCCCGAAGCAGCTGAGGTGTACCGGCAGGCCAAGCGGAGTGCAGCTCGGGTGGTTGCTGAAGCAAAAACCCAGGTATGGGAGGACTTCGGTGAGGCCATGGAACAAGACTTTCGGTCGGCCTCGAAGAGATTCTGGCAAACTGTCCGGCGGCTCAGGAGGGGAAAGCAGCTCCCCGTCCACACAGTGTATGGTGCGGATGGGACACTGTTGACTTTGACTGGGGATATCGTCGGGCGGTGGAAGGAATACTTTGAGGATCTCCTCAATCCCACTGATACGCCTTCCACAGAGGAAGCAGGGTTTGGGGACGAGGGGGATGACTCGCCTATCACAGGGGCTGAGGTCGCCAAGGTGGTTAACTAACTAACTAACTAACTAACTAACTAACCTGCACTTATATAGCGCTTTTCTAGTCACAAAGACCACTCAAAGCGCTTTCATTAATACTAACCCTCTATTCTAAGGGCCTATAGGAAACAGATATCTAGGGACAATTTAGAACAGCCAATTAACCTAACATGCATGTTTTTGGCATGTGGGAAGAAACCAGAGAAATCCCGGAGTAAACCCACGCAACACGGGGAGAACATGCAAACTCCACACAGATCACTGTTGGTCGGGGGCTGGGATTGAACCCACGATCCCACGATCCCCACAATCCCCCGGCCAAGGGTAAACTGTGCTGCCGCAGTGCTAACCACCACCAAATCTCCTTGGTGGCTGGGCCCTGGGGGTGGACGAGATTCGCCCTGAGTACCTCAAGGTCCTGGATGTTGTTGGGCTGTCATGATTGACACGCCTCTGCAACATTGCGTGGAGGTCGGGGGCAGTGCCTTTGGCATGGCAAACCGGTGTGGTGGTTCCTCTCTTCAAAAAAGGGGACCAGAGGGTGTGCTCCAACTTTAGAGAGATCACACTCCTCAGCCTCCCTGGGAAGGTCTATGCCAAGGTACTGGAGAGGAGAGTCCGGCTGTTGGTCGAACCTCGGATTCAGGAGGAGCAATGTGGTTTTCGTCCTGGCCGTGGCACATCGGACCAGCTCTTTACCCTCTCGAGAATTCTCGAGGGTTCGTGGGAGTTTGCCCAACCAGTTTACATGTGTTTTGTGGACTTGGAGAAGGCATTTGACAGCGTCCCTCGTGGATTTTTGCGGGGGGTGCTTCAGGAGTATGGGGTATCGGGCTTGTTGTTACGAGCTATTCGGTCTCTATATGACCATTGTGAGAGTTTGGTTCGTATTGCCAACACTCGGTCGGATTCATTCCCAGTGAGAGTTGGACTCCGCCAGGGCTGCCCTTTGTCACGATCCTGTTCATAATTTTTATGGACAGGATTTCTAGGCGCAGCCAGGGAATGGAGGGTGTCATGCTTGGTGACCACAGGATCTCATCTGTTGTTTGCAGATGATGTTGTCCTGTTGGCTTCATCCAGCAATGACCTACAGGTCTTGCTGGGATGGTTTTCCGCTGAGTGTGAAACGGCTGGGATGAGAATCAGCACCTCCAAGTCCGAGTCCATGGTCCTCAGCTGGAAAAAGGTGGATTGCCCTCTCCGGGTTGGGGACAGGCTCCTGCCCCAAGTGGAGGAGTTTAAGTATCCTGGGGTCTTGTTCACGAGTGAGGGGAAAATGGAGCGAGAGATTGACAGACGGATTGGAGCAGCATCTGCAGTGATGCAGACGTTGTACCGGTCTGTTGTGGTGAAGAGGGAGCTGAGTTCTAAGGCAAAGCTGTCGATTTACCAGTCAATCTACGTTCCTACTCTCACCTATGGTCACGAGCTTTGGGTAATGACCGAAAGAACGAGATCGCGGATACAAGCGGCTGAAATGAGCTTTCTCTGTAGGATTGCTGGACTCACCCTCAGAGATAGGGTGAGGAGCTCAGTCATCCGGGAGAGGCTCAGAGTAGAACCGCTGCTCCTCCACATTGAAAGGAGTCAGTTGAGGTGGTTTGGGCATCTGATTAGGATGCCTCCTGGACACCTCCCACTTGAGGTATTTCGGACACGTCCCACTGGGAGGAGACCCCGGGACAGACCCAGGACTCGGTGGAGAGACTATGTCTCCCAGCTGGTCTGGGAACGCCTTGGTATCCTCTCTGAAGAGCTGGAGCAGATGGCGGGAGAGAGGGAAGTCTGGGCTTCTCTGCTTGAACTGCTGCCTCTGTGACCCGGACCCCCGGAAAAGTCGTAGAAGATGGATGGATGGATAGGCAATGACCCAATTTTATTTTTTATGTTTTTGTTGTGGAGAGTTTTTCTCTCTCATTTTAAAGAGTTGGATCTCTTCCCCATTACAAAAAAACCATGGCCCCCAAACACAATCTTGCAAAGGGCCTCCAAAAAGCTAAATCTTCACGAATTTCAGCAAAACTTTTAACATATTTGGTTGATGAAGGCTGAACTTTGTGGAAGTCTGTATTCTGCAGAACTTTCACCTCCAAAATGTAATGGGTTTGTGTTTAGGCCTATAGCCACTTGTGGTGAAAATGGCATCAAAGTCTGTCCATCAGTTTTGGAGTATTGTTGCTAACACACTGTGAGAAGATAAGAGCCTTGGCTGAGGTATGCATTCTCAGATCATCACCAAAATATAATGGATTCCTCTGTAGGCCAAGAACCACCTCTGGTGAAAATTTCATCCAAATCCATCCAGTAGTTTTTGTGTAATCCTGCTGCACAAATACAAACAAAGCCCTTGGTGGAGGTATACACTCTCAGATCATCACCAAAATCTAATCATCTGTTCCCCGTGCCATTACACACCCTTCCTGAAAATTTAATCAAAATCCGTTCATAACTGAGTTATGTTGGTAACAGACAAACAGACAGACAAACCCCGGTGGAGGTAAAAATGTGTTTACCTCCAATGCATTAGTCATCTCCATTCTCTGCTCCTCCAGCCGGTTCTGCAGCTCCATCTGTTGGTTGAGGAGGTCCAGACCGGCCTTAGCAGCCTGGTGGACCTGCTCCTCCTTCTCCTTCAGCTGGCTCCTCAGCAGCTTCATCTCCTCCTCTGCTGCCATCTGATTAAAGACAAAGGTGTGTTGCTTCATCCTCTTGGAATTAAATCAAATATACAGTCTACTTATCCAAGATTGTCGGTGCAGACATGACAACAGACACATTATAAAGTATGCTGATGATTCAGTTATTGTCAGTCTCCTCCAGGATGGTGAGAGTGGCCACGGCCCAGTAGTTGATGATTTTGTTCACTGGTGTGAGGATTCCTACCTGCAGCTGAATACGACAAAAACTAAAGATATGATTACTGACTTTAGGTTCAGGTTCAGGTTACTTTATTTGTACCTGTAGGTAGATTTGATAATCACTTTTTTTTTTAATGATTATTGACTTTAGGAGGAAAACTCCCAGACACGAAGTCACTGTACTAAAAGGCCAGACCACTGAATGTGTACAATCCTACAAATATCTTGGGACGATTATTGATAGTAATTTAAACTTTGAAGGGAACTGTGAAAGGGTGTGCAAAAAGGGTCAGCAACATTTGCATTGTTTCAGGAAACTTGCATGCTTCCAAATTGACCAAACCATAATGACAATGTTTTATGGGGCTTTTACTGAATCCGTTTTATCCTTTTCTTTAGTGTCATGGTTTGGTCAGACAAAACTGAAACAGAGGAAATCCTTGGATCAGGTGGTTAGATGGTCCAGTCGTTTGCTTGGTGAGTCACAGCTGAGCCTGACATCCCTGTACGCCAGACAGGTACAGAGGATTGCTACCTCCATTCTAAATGACTCCCACCCTTTGCACTGCCACTTTCAGCTTCTTCCCTCCTGACGGAGGTTTGTTGTCCCAAAAAGTAAAACCCAGCGCTACAAAAACAGCTTTGTTCCTGCTGCTGTCAAAGAGTTGAACAAGATGTAGCAATATATTGCACATAATTTAGTTACCTATTTATTAATTTTATTTTATATTTACTTATTTTTGTAGGCTTTTTATTTGGATTCTAAATTTTTTATTGGGTTTTAGACTTTTGAGTTTTTAACTTCTTTGACTAGTCTTTAACTTTTTAATATGACCCTTCTCTCTTATCTCTTTGTCTTATGTCCTGATTGATGGAGCCTTGAGTACTTTTATCGTGTTTATAGTCAGCTTCATGTGTGCCTGTGTTTGTGTTCATGTTGAATGTAATTGTGGCTTGTAAATATGGATGTCACCTGACTGCAAAACAAATCTACCTACGGGTACAAATAAAGGAACCTGAACCTGAAGATGAAAACTTCAGACCGTCATCCCAGAATATTTCTCTTGTGCAATCATTCTGGAAGCAGTAGATCATCCTGTCAGCTCTATGTTGTCTTATCCTCACATCTTTGCGTTCCTCCCGCACTCATTCAGCCCCATAAAATCCAGCTCTGTGCTTGAGTATCAGAATATTCATTCCATCAAAAGTAATGGTTCTGGTCAGGTTCAATTCAGCAGTGCTAGACATTCATCATACATCAGGTTTCGTTGAGTGGTTTTTAGTGAAGGTGCAGATTTATTCATTTTTTCCCCCTAAGATACTCCATAGCCTCAATTCAGAATGACATTCAAAAAAGTTCTTATAAGTGGTACAATGACATTTTTAAGTCTTCTGGTTAGGGGTTCCAGTTAACAGCCCTCCTGAATCAATTCTGAAGTGTCAAAATGTGATTTTTTTTTCAATTTCTTTTCATTTTTCATGTTGGAGCCATAATATGAACGTAAAGATGATGACAACAACCCCCTAGAGATGGGCAGAAAGACGATTCCACCCCCCACCCCACAGTCTACCAATTTTTTTTTTTTGGGGGGGGGGAATTAAAGTTGCATTAAACTTTTTTCCTCATGAAAATGATACATTTTCTTCTTAATTTGATACTTTTCCTCATAAATTTGTGACAGTATGTTCCAGTGGCAAAGTATCCCAAATTACCACAATTCCACTGCAAAAAGAAAATTTACTCTTATTTATTTTATTTTAAACATGTAAGGTTAAAAAGAGTTGAAAATAAAAAAATAAACAAATTCATATTAACAAATAACCAACCAAACAAACAAAAAAACCTTGGAGATTCCTCCAAATTCTCCACACAACAAAATTAATATGCCTGAAAAGGAGTAGGATGAAGTTAATATTTATCTTGTCCTACCCCCAATGCCATATTTTTGAAATCAAAAGACAAAACTGCCTACATACATATGCAACATTCCACACATTAGAGCCACCACAAACCAACAGTACAAAATGTTTACATTAAATTGAATTTCCTGTATTTAACAACCTTCCAAATCGCTGTACCTTGTGAAAATGGTGTCCTTATATTACTTTTTAAATTGTATAATGTTTGTATATCGTTTTAAATCCACATTTAATCTATTCCACAGTTTCACACCACATGTGGAAATGGAGAAACTTCTTTTCATCGTTTGAACACTACACTACTCGCAAAAGGTTAGGGATATTTGGCTTCAGGGTGAAATTTCAGGATGAACCTAAAATGCACTATAACCTTTACAGGTGAACTTAATTTGACCTTCTCTAATCTTTTGAACGCACATGTCCACCTGTTCAATGTTTCAGTTCTTTTTGCATAACTTGCTGTTCTCTTACAAGGTGCTTAATGGCAAAATTCACAACAGGTGTTTGATCCATGAATTGACCAATAAATTTTCTGATTCAGTTAGAATTGGTATTTAAAGAGTCCTCTTCATCATGCTGTTCACATTTTAACATCATGAGACCAAGACGACACCTAACAATTGATCAACAGTACCTCGCCATTGCGAGGCTTCAAACAGGATGTTCTCACAGGGAAGCGGTTGCTGAGCTTACAGTGTCACAGAGTGTCATCAGCAGTTTGCAACAGAGATACAGAGAGACTGGAAGAGCCACAGAAAAGCATAGAAGTGGACATCCTTTGGCCACATCCCACACTGATGACTGTTTCATCGTGAATAGTGCCCTGCAGTACTGGATGACGAATGCTACTCAACTCCAGGCACATTTAAGGGAGGTGAGAGGCACCAAAGTGTCACGTCAGAACATTCAAAACTGTTTACATCAGCGTGGTCTGCGTGCCAGATGACCTGCAAGGGTACCTGACCACACCATCAGGCACAGGCGTCATCGTCTTGCATGGGTCAGGGAGCATTTACACTGGACAAGGGACCAGTGGGCCTCAGTGCTGTTCTGATTAAAGTCGATTCATGCTGAGCAAAAATGATGGCCGCCAACAATGTTGGAGACATCAAGGAGAGCGCTATGCATCAGCCACTGTTGTCACCAGACGAGCCTTTGGTGGTGGTGGTATTACAGTCTGGGCAGGTGTGTCTAGTCAACACAGAACTGCCCTACACCTTGTGAATGGTACAGTGACAAGCTGATACTACCTAAATAACATCATTAATCCAGTCATTGTGCCCCTGCATGAACGACACGGGCCTCATTTCATCTTCATGGACGACAATGCTCCAGCTCACTGAGGTCGCATCATTAAGGAATGGCTGCTGGAGGCTGAAGTACTTCAGATGGAGTGGCTTGCACCTTCTCCAGACCTGAATCCCACAGAAAACTTATGGGATGAGCTGAGTCGCCATGTAAAGGCTCGTAACCCTGCACCCCACAACCTCAATGACCTTCAAGTAGAGTGGAATGCCATGCCTCAGCAGACAATAACATAACTTGTGAACAGTATGAGACATCATTGTCAAACTGTAATTGATGCTCAAGGGCACATGACAAGTTATTGAGACAATGACATTTTTTGTTGTGGTATACCCACCACTGTTGTTGGCTTTTGTTTCAATAAATTGTTTGAGATGAGGAAATCGCAATTGCATGCTTCTACTTAAATGCCCTACTTTTGTGATATAATACACGCTGCCTTGGGGAGTACCATTTTCAACTTGATATATTTTGGAGTACTCTGTACCAACTCTAACCTCAATCGTTCTATCATACAGGACATCTAACACCCAATTGTATAAGTTGCCTTCAATACCAAATTGATTTAATTTAATCAGCAACCCTTCCTTCCACAGCATGTCAATACGCCTTTTCTACATCAAAGAAGACAGCTATCACATTTTCCCTATTTACCTGGGCCTTCCTAATTTCAGATTCAAGGTGCAAAGTGGAATCCATAGTATTTCTCCCTTTTCGGAACCCACTTTGAAAAGGAGAAAGACATTCCCTCGCTTCCAAAATGTAATTCAGCCTTTCAGCCACCATTCATTCCATTCTTTTCCCTAACTGTGAGGTAAGAGCTATTGGCCTGTAATTATTGGGATTTGATGAATCTTTGCCTGGCTTTAAGACTGGTACTATAACTGACTGTTCCCATGCCCTAGGAATCTTTCCATTTTCCCAAACTTTATTAAACAGTTTTAATATTGATCGAAGTGAACTGTCCTCCATGTGCAACAACGTCATATAACATACGCTATCCTTCCCTGGTGAAGACTGCTTCAATTTCAGAATAACCCTTTTTAATTCCGATAGAGTGAATGGCAAATCTATCATGGCCCTTTAAGTATTCTTCCTTATGTTCACGTGGATGTTTGGAGAAAGTGCTTTCCCTGCTTTGTTTAATTGTGTTTGGTAGGTTTTCTGAACTATGAATCTTCACTAAAGTTTGGCCCAAAAGTCTGCTTTGTCTATATTAGTAATAGCTATTTCCCCATTATTGTCTAGCACTGGTATTTTGTACTCTCTCCAACATCCTGGCAGATAAGCACATCTGTCGCAAGGTCTGTGGTGGACTTTTGCCAGTCGGTGCATCTTGACATGCACTACACAAACAGCAGAGATAAACAAACCTATCATCTGGTCAGTCACTGCAACAGATACTGGAGTCAGTTTGTCTTGGCCTGTCCTTGCCACTGATAATTCCTCTATCTGCCAAGAATGTGCTGCTAGTCCAGCAAAAGCTAGCGATATTCAAATACAGTGATCCCTCACTTATCGCGGTTAATGGGTTCCAGAACCGACCGCGAAAAGTGAAAAACCGCGAAGTAGCGTCACCCCTAATGATGTCACCCATAAATAATACGTACGTTCATTCTCTCACTCTCTCTCTCATATGATACGTGTGTGTGTGTGTGTAAGTGTACATACATACGTAGATGTAAATAAAGTGTACATAAATATGTTTTTAGAACTCTTTTATTCTTATAACAAGATACGTAACTCAAGATGAAGATGATTTACTGCACAGGTTAATGAGAGCTTTACTGCTCCTCAGGTGACGCCTCATCGTCAGGTGCTAGAGGCGCAGGATCGTCGAGGGCAGCTTCCGATAGAGCTGGAGAAACTGCAGGAGGCGGCGTAGTGGCTCGACGGGAAGACTATTTCGCACAAAAAGGCACAAGAGAACAGCGAAAAGTTCCACGCGGCGAGACTAAGCAACACGAGCGATAAAGAACAATGAAGGCGGTCTTCCTTCGCTGGGTATGGGCGCTCGGCAGGGAGAGAAGCTGGGTAAAACGTCTCGGCCAATCAGCTTGCGAGATTCCCGAGCCGAGCCAACACGAGAACAGCGAACAGAGAGGTGGATTTTGAGTTGTGCGGGCTCTCCGTGTTGATACCTGATGTTCTAATGTAGTCTCCCTGCCTTCTGCTAGCGCCCACCCATTTTTTCTCAATTTTGAATTTTTGATGAATATTTTTGAAAAATCCGCGATGCACTGAGGGCGCGAAAGGTGAGGCGCGAAGTAGCGAGGGATCACTGTACTTTGCAAGCAGTTTCATGAAATCGTCAGTCAGAAAGCAACTCATACTGGCTCGGACGTCGCCCAGGTTAACAAGGTCAGGAGTTCCTGGCAGCGGAGGGCGAAGGACAGAGCTGCGTAGAGGAATCTGATCAGACCTAAATGAAACGGTCATTGTTGCACCCGACAGACTGCTATGAACGTGAACTTTATACATTTTCCATAAACTTCACCCGAAAGCCAAATATCCCAAACTTTTTATCAGTAGTGTACAGGTACATCTCAAAAAATTAGAATATCATGAAAAAGTTCAATATTTTTTGTCACTCATTTCAGAACATGAAACCCCTATATTATATAGATTCATTACACAGAGAGTGAAATATTTCAAGTGTTTATTTTAATTTTGATGATTATAGCTTACAGCCCATTAAAGCCCCAAATTGAGTTTCTCTAAAAATTAGAATATTACATAAAATTAATTACAAAAAATATTTTTTTAATACAAATGTGGATCGACTGAAAAGTATGTCCATGTACACACTCAATACTTGATCGGGGCTCCTTTTGGATTAATTACTGTATCAATGTGGCGTGGCATGGAGGCGATCAGCCTGTGGCACTGCTGAGGTGTTATGAAGGTCCAGGTTGCTGTGATAGTGACCTTCAGCTCGTCTGCATTGTTGGGTCTGGTGTCTGTCATCTTCCTCTTGACAATACTCCATAGATTCTCTATGGGGTTTAGGTCAGGAGAGTTTGCTGGCCAGTCAAACACAATGATGCCATGGTCATTAAACCAGGTTTTGATACTTTTGGCAGTGTGGCGGGGGGGGGGGGGGTGCCAAGTCCTGCTGGAAAATTAAATCAGCTTCTCCATAAAACTTGTCAGCAGAGGGAAGCATGAAGTGTTCTTAAATTTCCTGGTAGACGACTGCGCTCACTTTGGTCTTGATAAAACACAGTGGACCAACACCAGCAGATGACCTCTGTTCAGATAAAAGTAAATTTTGCATTTCATTTGGAAATCAAAGTCCCAGAGTCTGGAGGAAGAGTGGAGAGGCTCAGAATCTACGTTGCTTGAGATTTAGTGTGAAGTTCCCTCAGTCAGTGATGATTTGAGGAACCATGTCATCTGCTGGTGTTGGTCCACTGTGTTTTATCAAGACCAAAGTCAGTGCAGTTGTTTACCAGGAAATTTTAGAGCACTTCATGCTTCCCTCTGCTGACAAGCTTTATGGAGAAGCTGATTTCATTTTCCAGAAGGACTCCCCCCCCCAACACACACACACACTGCCAAAAGTATCAAAACCTGGTTTAATGGCCATGGCATCATTGTGTTTGATTAGCCAGCAAACTCTCCTGACCTAAACCCCATAGAGAATCTATGGAATATTGTCAAGAGGAAGACGACAGACACCAGACCCAACAATGCAGATAAGCTGGTCACGATCAAAGCAAGCTGGGCCTCCATAACACCTCAGCAGTGCCACAGGCTGATCGCCTCCATGCCACGCCACATTGATACAGTAATTAATCCAAAAGGAGCCCCGACCAAGTATTGAGTGTGTACATGGACATACTTTTCAGTCGGTCCACATTTGTATTAAATAAATATTTTTTAATTAATTTGATGTAATAGTCCAATTTTTTGAGAAACTGAAATTGGGGTTTTCATGGGCTGCATGCCATAATCATCAAAATTAAAATAAACACTTGAAATATTTCACTCTCTGTGTAATGAATCTATATAAGGGTTTCAGTTTCTGAAATGAGTGACAAAAAATATTGAACTTTTTCATGATATTCTAATTTTTTGAGATGTACCTGTATGTTGCTTTAAGCTCAGTGTACCCCTTAAATTATCGACCCATCTCTGGAACAGAAAACACTGAACAGTGTCTGACAATGAATTATTCTTTACACTATACATTACTATTGTTGTTTTGAATTCAACATGATCAAAAAATTTATCAGTCCCAACTGTAAGAAAGTGAATCGGTTGATTCTGTAACATGATGATGAATAGTTCTTATTCTTATTAAATCGTGACCTCTTTTGATGTGGCTTGAATGCCCAGTATGTAATGAAAGAGGTGGAACAACTTTTGAGTCATATATTCCATGCAAGCTTTTGTTACTCGAAAGACTGGGGTATTATTTCTTACACTTTCATGTATGGAATGTGACAGATCATCAAAACACTACGTTTAGTCTATCTGTAACTGTTAAAGTCATTGAAATTTAGGTGCTTGACTGTAAAAACACAAAAAAACCCGACTCATGTTTATCTTTAACTAGCTAGCTATCGTTTAAAAACTTAAGCGAAAGGGTATTCAAATCGGATTTTTCCGGCAAAAAAGGCATTTTCTAAAGGTGAGAAGATACGTACTAGCCAAACAACATTTACTAAAGATCGAACAAGAGATAAGCGGTAAATTCCCACAAAGCAAGTGAAACAAATTTAGTTACCTTGATATCGTCAAACCGCCACAGTTTAAACCATAGACTGGATTCTGGTCAACTATCGCGAGATTTACCCGCTGAAACACTGCACACTACTCATCAGCAGGTGGCAGCAGCGAAGTAACAATCGCTTACGTTATCACGTCAAAGAAGATGGATTTACGTGGCCCAATCAGAATGGAGCTGATTGACATGTTTGCAGGAACACGAGTGCCGTGTACAGTTCAGGCAGTTTTTTTCTTGGCTTTCGCTCTTTATTTTCACACGAACAGGTGAGTAAATGTCAGACTTATTTCCCCGTCAGTCGTTATAAGTAATATAAGCACGTTCCAAGGAGCAGCTGTGCAGTGCGAGTTTATCAGTGACCACCTGTGTACGCAGGTGGTTTGTTTGCTAGTGTTGTTTGTAGCTTCTTTATGGAAGGGTATTCATTAGTTCAGAAAAAGGATTTTGTTTATCATATATGCTATTTCCCATACAGTCCAGACAGCTTATAGAATTCAGCCTGACGATGTAGTCACTAGTTTATCCTCAGGCTTTGGGATGTGCGGACAACAACAGGGATGTGTGTGCTTGTTGTGTTTCAGTCACAATGAGGCTAATATCCAGTCATGATGGAGGCGCGTCGTTCCTCCTGGCGTGTCTTCTGCTGCTGCACTCGTGTCACATAGACACTGTAGTTGCCCTCAAGGTGAGCTGGAGTGGACAGAATGACTTAATGTGTTTTACTTCGTGTGTATAGAATGAAAGAGGTGAGCAGTTAACTCATATAAGGTCAAGTGGGCCCTAAAAATACAAACGACACTTAAAACAGTGTATAAACATGAGCCGTTTCCTCAACATAATTGTGAGCTGGTGAAGCAAGAATATTTGCAAATAACTTGGATAATCAAGGAAATCAAAGTTTGACAGAAGCTGTGATTTCTGCCAAAGGAAGACGTACCGACTCCTTTACATCTCATCTTTTTTTGTGTCCATGTGTAGCTTGATGGAACCTTGATTTTGGTGAAGAACACAGAAGGTGATGATGAAGATAAAGAGTTTACTATTGAGGATGATGATGATTATGATTATGACGATGAAGAAGATGATTTTGAAGATTTAGAGGTTGTCCAACCTAACGAACGGTGGCAGACACTCAAACCAGGTAAAATACACAATCATGCATTTATTATTATTGTAGCTATTTTTATCAGGCAATGTCATTCAATCACAGTTTAGCCAAGACTGTATGAATCTTAACCTTAAATCATTAAACACAGAACACACAATTAATTTATACATTCTTAATTGAGATTAGAACTGGGCATATATGAATGGTGGATGACTTCGGAATAACATTGGCATTTCCTTTGAAAGACTGTAGGCCTGTGATCAAGCAGTTGTAGTCAAAGCCCAGTAATGTTTGCTAATTTGTTGAGTCCAGGATGGTGTGAATAATGCATACTGCTATTCTATAACTATTTTCACTGCTGTTTTTGTTTGTACAGGCCAGGCAGTGCCAGTAGGTTCCCATGTGAGGCTGAACCTTCAGACTGGTGAGAAGGAGGTCAGACTGGGAGAGGAGCAACTCAAGTACTGGACAGAGGAGCACAGGTGTGGACCCGTGCTGGCACACACCTTTGTTATGGAACAGAATCGTTCTAGCCCTGATTCCACATCAGGAAGTTGGAACCACATTTAGAGGACAGGAATTTCCTGCATCTGGTCCTCTCGCCCATCATGTCTCCATTATGGGGGTAGGACCCATCAGTGTCTGGGAGGTTTTGTTCGTAATGTAAAAAAAAAAAAAAAAAAACAATAAGAAAATTAGCAAAACTGCTTTAGGGCACGTTCTCACTTGTGCCAGGTGACTTGTTCCATGCAAAGTGAAATGGCCCTCTGCTCCTCCGTCAGCAAGGGGCTTCCATCGAAATGCACTCACATTGTTTTTGTTTAGCACGGTTCCCAAACGCCCTTAAGGAGGTCCCTGACAATAGAAGTGCAGCTTCTTCACCTTACCCCACCTAAATTTGCATTTGTTCCTTTCCTGAGACTACTTCTACCAGCTGTTCCAAAGCTGGGGAAATGTTCCATTTTGCAGAACAGTAGAGCGTGATCACGCTTATCAAGCATTCCAGACTTTCAAACCTTGGTCAGTACGGAACAGGCACTACAGTGTGAGCACACCACAAAACAAGTAAAAATGATCTTAACACAAGTGAAATGGGCTTATACAGTATAAAATAGGAAGAAGAAAGCTCTTGGTAACAATGGAACTATTTTTTTAAAATCTGACACTACAAAAAAAAAAAAAAATTCTATCAAAATCAATGTTGTTGCTAATCACTGCCATACCCAAGGCTCTAATAATCCCCCCCCCCAAGAAAAATTCATTTTGCATTCAAAATATTGAAAATATTACAATTTTTGTAGGACAAATTTGTGATGCCATCACAACACTGGCATATAAAGGGTTAAAATTCTGAACTTAATAAAATATTTGGTATTTATGATCAGAACTGAAGTTGATTAAAAGATTTATGTAAAAAATGTAGAAAAAATATTGATGGTAACAACGTTACTATTGTTTTTTAACAGGGTATGAGGGCTAATGTGCGCAGTGTCCTCAGTGCAAAAGTGCTCTCAGCTGTGAGTGTTTTTGTTGCTGCATGCATGGTGCTGAAAGTTTTCAAAAAGTTCAACTATGGAGCTCGTCAGCAGCACGCTTCACTAATCAACCGATGAGAATCAGGCTGAAAGGATACCATGATAAATATTTAACAGCAAAAGTAATGTAAAAAAAAAAAGTAATGCATATTTTCTTACCTATTGGATGCTGTTTAGTGCATTCAGTGCAGGCTTCAGGGCAAGAAGTAAAACCTGAAGGCAAGGTTTGATTGACGGGTCAAGCAGTTGCTAGGATACAAGGCGGAGACCTTTTTATTAAGAGGGCCAGTGAAATGCCCAGAACAACATGTTTAGAGTGTTTTCATACACTCCATGGACATGCAAGCAACTTCTGTAGCTGTGCTAACCAAAATGGCTAATGAACAAAGTCAGGTGACCTCGTGAATATGGTCCACACATAGTTGGTTTTACAGTGAAAGTGTGTCTCTGCAGGGAAACGGACGAGACCCAGTTCTCCATCAGTCCTGCGGAGATTAAACGAGCAATGAAGAAGATAAAGGAGGATCTGAACCAGGAGAAAAACGATGACCAGGTAGCAGTGGATTTCAGAGTCTTGAGCGAGATATTACTCTGAGCTAAGTCACAGAGCTGAGAGGAGAGCAGGTGGACAACAGCTCATCGTAGCACCTGTGTGTCTGCAGGAGTCTGTGGCATCAAAGTTTCGTCCAATAGAAGAGTTGAAGAAAGACATGTTGGCACTGGAGCTGATGATGGAGACAGATGTTGAGGTAGGGCAGAGACCTAAGTTTTTTGCACTTTTCCTACATTAGTTTATGTAATGAGTTTGTTCATGTAAAGAAGACAGCCAAATCAATCGGGATTAAATGGTACAGCACCATTTTCCACCCATATTAGACACCCTTCTTCACAGTGACTCATTTCAGTGCATGTTATTTTAAATGCCAATGATCCCCAGTTTACCCCACCCTCCCTCTGTCATCATTTCTGTGATCTGTGGTTGAAGCTAATGTTAGCTGGCTAGCTTTAATTGTCAAACACAGCCTGAGCTAACTAATGTGACAGTATTTTTTCATAAATAGGATGGCGGCGCGCATGGACGCTGCAGCCCCTCTAGGCGTCAGTGAGTGTGAGAGTTTTGAGTGTTTTAATCATCCCAGACGTACAACTTACAACCGAGAGACCTTATTAAGCATCAAGGTAATGTACGCTGCAAGAATTGCGGCGTTCGGGTGCGATTTGGACATTCTACGCCAGCATGGAATACTATTGGGGGTTAGGCTGGCAGCTACCCGGGAGAGGAGGAAGCGTAAGCGGCGCGAACATAAACATAAACAAAGGAGAGGAAAGAGGGCCTGAATTCATGCTAGGCTAAAGGCTAACCCCTCCAGACCAGCAGTACCGTCGCTCCTTCTTTCCAATGTCCGCTCCCTTGACAACAAGCTGGACGAGCTGCGTCTGCTGAGAGAAAGCCGCAGAGAGTGGAGGGACTGCTGTGTGTTTGCATTCACGGAGACATGGCTCCACGACAACATCCCTGACCCGGCCATTCAGCTGGAAGGGATGACATCGTTCCGGGCGGACAGGGAGGCCGCTAGCTCCGGTAAGAGCCGGGGGGGGGGGGGGGGGCTATGTAGCCTATCCATATTAACAAGAACTGGTGTGTTAATGCCGCATTAGCAACTAAACACTGCTCTCCGTTGGCGGAGTTCCTTATTGTAAACTGCCGGCCATTCTATCTGCCGAGGGAATTAACCAACGTGTTTGTAGCTGTTGTTTACATAGCTCCTAGAGCTAATGCTAAAGCTAATGCTAATGAGGCACTCTGAGAGCTGCATGATGCTATCAGTGAATTTCAGACTTCACACCCGGACAGTTTTGTGGTGGTTGCAGGGGATTTTAATCACACCAGTCTAAAGACTGTGCTCCCCAAGTTCAAACAATGTGTGGACTTTAAGACCAGAGGAGAGAATATGTTGGACTTGGTGTACACAAATTTCCCAAATGCATACAAGGCAACACCTCGCCCCCACCTCGGCCATTCTGACCACCTATCCGTGATGCTGGTGCCTGCCTACAAACCCTTACTGAAGCGCAGCAGGCCAGTAGAGAAACAATTCAGGACTTGGTCAGAGGGTGCAGCCTTGGCACTGCAGGACTGTTTTCTGCATACAGACTGGGAGGTTTTCAAAATAGCAGCCTCTCAGGGAGACGGGATTGATGTGGAGGAGTACGCTGAAACGGTCACCAGATACATCGTGAAGTGCACAGAGGATGTCACTATATTGAAGACCTTCACTGCACAGGGCAACCATAAGCCCTGGATGACTGCAGAAGTGCGCTCGCTGCTCACAGCCAGAGATGCAGCCTTCAGAGAGAAGAACAGGATCACCCTCCGCTCAGCCAGGTCTGCGCTCGCAAAGAAAATTAAGATGGCGAAACGCGCCTACGTGGAGAAAATCCAGGGACATTTCTGTGACGCAGGGAACACCAAACGGATGTGGCAGGGAGTACGGGCGTTGACGGATTATAAGTCTAGGCAGCGGGTCGATGATGACACTTTGCTTCCAGACAGGCTCAATAACTTCTTTGCACGTTTTGAAGCATCAAACCCGACAATCATGAGCACTGGATTCCCTCAAGGCTGTGTACTCAGTCCAGTGTTGTTCACACTTTTAACACATGACTGTGTGTCCAGACACGAGGGGAACCAGATTATTAAGTTTGCGGATGACACTACGGTGGTGGGACGTATTCAGAGGGATGAGGAATCAATGTACAGGGAAGAAGTGAGACCTGGAGGGCTGGTGCAGGGAGAACAATCTGGCGCTCAACGTGGACAAAATGAAGGAGATGATTATTGACTTCCGGCAATCACGGCCTGAACACGTCCCTGTCTGCATCAGCGGCCGTTCGGTGGAGAGAGTGGAGAACATCAAGTTCCTCGGAGTGCAGATCTCGCAGGACCTGACCTGGAGCAAGAATTACTTGGGGATCAGGAAGCGGGCCCAGCAGAGACTGCAGTTCTTGAGGAAACTCAAACAGGCCTCTCTCCCCATCTGCATCCTCAGGACCTTCTACAGAGGTGTGGTGGAGAGTGTTCTGACGTACTGCATTGCAACATGGTACTCCAGTTGCAGTATGACAGACAAAAAAGCTCTGCAGAGGATAGTTGAGGGAGCTGAGAAGGTAATTGGAGTTTCCCTCCCCTCTGTTCAAGAACTTTTTCAGAGCCGTTGTAGGAGCAGGGCACTGAGCATTAAGGACCACTCTCACCCTCTGCACAAACACTTTGAACTGCTGCTATCTGGCAAACAATTCCGGAGCATCAGAGGCAGAACCACCAGACTGATCAACGGCTTCCTTCCACAAGCTGTTAGGATGCTGAACAGTTGATCCGGAATCCTTTACACATATTACTGCACTTTATGGACATTATGTATATTATATGTATATTATAGTTTTAGTCAGTTTTAAGTATTTATTTCTCTTAGCTACTTGGATTCACTTAGCCATTTTAATTGTTTTATATATACATAGGCAGTTATCATTTTAACTGCAACTGTAATAAGTCAACATTACTGTAATATCGGAGTGTGTCTCAGGGATGTGTGAATGGCTGTCGGGGTGGGGGGTGTGAGTGTGTTTTTTAAATTATGTTCTTTTTACAATACGGATGCCTAGAGAAAAGCAATTTCATCTTGCTTGCACTACAGTTGTATGCATAGCATCATGACAATAAAGGTTGGTTGGTTGATTGATTGGCTGAATGTGAGAGGATGAAAGCCCAAATAATGCATCACTGGGGACAGGGGTGAGTGGATGATATGTGGCCGGTCCCTATAATAAGCACTGAAATGACCCTGAATGAGTAAACTGCAGCTAACCACGGTTGTTGGAGTCATACCACCTAGAGTATAATAAAGTATAGCTTTATTATTATGGTATTATAGTATAGATAAAAGCTAATGTTAGGCTCAAATTTGGCATTGCCATTGCAACAGAATCTCGGGGAAATGGTGAAATAAGGGTGACGTGAACTGGAGCTCCTCATCATTTAAAGCAATATGCCATAAAACAGCCCATTTTGAGGAGAGCTCCTTACCCACATGTAAAATGGTACAGCACTTATTTTTTTTCCACAATATTTTTATTGAACCTTTTTTTACAAACCTAACACAATCAAACACTAACCCTAAAGTAATTAAAAAAAAAAAAAAGTACTAAAAACACCAACAACCACTAACAAAGGCAGGTCTTAAACAATGCTCCTCTGTTTAGTCTAGGCAATCCATTACATAAGTATACATATTATACATTCACCAGTTTGGAATTTACGAGGTCCACACACATCATTCACCTTCTTCAAAAGTTATGTTTAAATTCTTTACATAATCAATGAAAGGTCTCCATATATTCTCAAACACAATTTCCTTTGATTTCAGTATGTATGTTATTCTTTCTAGTGGAAGGTTTGTTAACATTGGTCTTAACCACTGAGTCACATCTGGTCTATGAGTCTTTTTCCACAATAGTGCAATACATTTTTTGGCGTTAAGCAAACTGAGGTCTATGAATGCTCTTTCACTCTTATTAAAGTTATGCTTTTCTGGATACAGACCCAACAGAAACAATTTAGGATTCAATATGATTTGTTTTGAAATTATTTTTTCAATTGTTACCCTCACCTCTTCCCAAAACATTCTAATTTTTCTACATTCCCATAAACAATGAAATAGAGTTCCTTTACTTTCCATACATTTTGTGCACGTATCTGGTATGTTTTTGTTATCTAGTTAACTCCACCGGTGTAACATACATCCACATTAACCATTTAAAATGTATCGATTTAAGACGTACATTTATTGATTTGGTTTGAGCTTCTGTACAAGCCGATTCCCATTGTTCCTCTGAAATTTCAGTTTGCAGGTCTTCTTTCCAATAATTCAGTCTTTTCTGTGAGTTTTCACTTGAGGATAATGTCAATGAGTTATAAAACTCTGAAATAATACCCTTTCTCTTACTATCTTTCGTCAAAATTTTTTCCAAGGATGAATAAGTAAGTCGGGTGAGAGCATTATTTTGATTTGTTCGAATAAAGTTCCTAAGCTGAAGATATTTAAAAAAATGTGTTCTGTTGAGATTAAATTTGATCCTCAGTTCTTCAAAAGACATTATGTTATCTGAACATGACAAATATAAGTCTTGAATCTTTTGAATCCCTTTTAAATTCCATACTTTAAATACAGCATCCGCTCTCCCAGGTTTAAAATATTGATTACCCCATATTGGGCTAAATTGTGACAATAAGTGTGGTTCTTTTAAATATTTTTTGGTTTCACACCATATTTTGATCATATGTTTTACAAATGGATTTTTAACTTGTTTCTGTAATTTTTTAGCCGAGTCTGAGTATATGAATATGGGAAGAGGTAAAGGTAAATTGTATGATTCCATTTCAGTCCAGTGAGGGAGATCATTTGATGAAAAATATGTCATAGACCTCAGTTGTGCTGACCAGTAATACAACATAAAGTTTGGACATTTCAGACCTCCACGATCAAATGGTAAATATAGTAAGGACAGACGTAATCTAGCCTTCCTATTGTTCCATATAAATTCCACTAACTTTTTTTTAATTCTTGAGAATGGATCTGAAGGTGGTGGTAAAGGAGTGTATTGAAATAAAGTATTTTGGGTAAGATATTACTATTAAGTATATTAATTCTCCCGATCATCGACATTGGTAGTGATATCAATCTCTGAAGTAACTCATTGTCTGTCATTAAGGCTTCATAGTTGGCACTGGCGACTGATTCTAGCTTAGGGACAATTTGAATTCCTAAATATTTAAACTGATTTAGAACATTGAATTGATTTACCTCAGGAGCTGGGTGATTTCTCTGGGTCTCATTTAGCATTAATATTGAAGATTTAGTTTTATTTATTTTATATCCTGATACTTCCCCAAAATTCTTTATTAAATTCAACAAGGTCGGAATTGATTTTTTTAAGATTCGACATAAACAAAATTATGTCATCGGCATACAGGGAGATTTTATGTTCTGTTGGTCCAACTTTAATTCCATATATTTGTGGATGTAAACGTACTGCCATCGCTAAAGGTTCAATTGCCATAGTAAACAGTAAAGGTGAAAGTGGACAGCCTTGTCGACATCCTCTAT
This sequence comes from Pholidichthys leucotaenia, assembly GCA_020510985.1. Taxonomy (NCBI): domain Eukaryota; kingdom Metazoa; phylum Chordata; class Actinopteri; order Cichliformes; family Pholidichthyidae; genus Pholidichthys; species Pholidichthys leucotaenia. The sequence goes on along the minus strand of CM035840.1, from coordinate 323,090,874 downwards.
TGATTTTGAGATATTGCTGTTTGTTAGGATTTCTGCTGTAGCATTATTATATATTATCTGAACCCATTTTATGAAATTATTTCCAAGTCCAAACCTTTGTAAGACTTAAAAAAAGGGCCATTCGACCCTATCAAAGGCCTTTTCAGTGTCCAATGATAGGAGAGCTGTATCCGGTGCTTCTTTATTAGAATAAATAATATTAAATAGTCTTCTTACATTATGGAAGCCTTGTCTTCCCTTTATAAAGCCATTCTGATCTCGGTTAATAATATTTGGTAATATTTCTTGTATTCGTCTTGCTAAAATTTTACAGATTATCTTAAGGTCAGCATTTAATATGCTTATTGGTCTCATATTTTCACATTTATTAGAGGGTTTACCTGGTTTTGGCAACAGTATAATTAAGGCATTATTCATGTATGGTGGTAAATTACTATTTTGAAATGCTTCTAAAACCATTTCCAAAAAAGGTTTTATTAATTTATTCTTAAATTTTTTATAAAAGTCAACTGGAAGACCATCTGGTCCCGTACTTTTTACTGATTTCATATTATCAATGGCTAGCCCAACTTCTTCTTGACTAATTTTAGACTCCAGTATCTCCCTGTTTTCATTTGGAATACGCGGTATAGATAATCCGTCCAAAAACCCATTTAGTTTTGTTAAGTCAGTTTCATTTTTTGTATCATATAATTTTTCATAGTAATCTCTAAAGGCTCTATTAATTTCTAAAGGATCTACAACTACCTGTCCGTTACTTATAATACTGGTAATTGGTGTTTTAAATTCTAATTGTTTAATCTGCCATGCCAATAATTTCCCTGATTTTTCACCTTGTTCATAAAAAGATTGCTTCAATCTTAGAAGACTCGAGGCAGCTCTATTCGTTGATTTTTTTTTTGTCATATTCAGCTCTCAGAATCAGTAATTCGTTCTCTAACTTTGGGTCACTTCCTGCATACACTTTTTCTTGAAGAATTTTTATTTTATGTTCCAATTGGACTCTCTCCTCTCGAGTCTTCTTAGATTTTCAACCTGTATAACTAATAATATGCCCCCTAATAAAAGCTTTGAAAGCCTCCCACTTTATACATGCTGATGTTTGTGTAGTATTGATATCAAAGAACTCATCTGTTTTTCTATGTACTTAACAAATTCCTCATCCTGAAGCCATTTATGCTGAAATTGCCACCTACCTGGTTCCTTTGTCAATTTCTTATCTACATATATGAGACAACAGGGTGCATGATCAGAGATCACAATATTATCATAAAAGCAGTTTTGAATCTTGGACCTTAATTCTGTGGAGATCAAAAAATAGTCAATACGTGAGAATGTCTTGTAGGTATTAGAATAACAAGAGTATGCCTTAACTTGTGGTTTCATTTCTCTCCATACATCTAGCAATCTCAATTCTTTCATAAAATGCTTAATGATCATCCTGCATCCATTGTGCGTACAGTCCAGTCCTGTTGATCTCTCTATACCGGGATTCAATGTACAATTAAAATCCCCTGCTATTATATGTTGCCCTGTAAGTGATGATAAAATAAGAAATAAATTAGCAAAGAACTTTTGATCATCTATATTGGGACCATATAAGTTCACCAGATTTATATTTTCTAATAACAAAGATCCTTGAATGATTAGATATCTTCCAAATTTGTCTCCAATTACATTTTTCACTTAAAATGGGATTGATTTATGTATGAGAGTTGTAACTCCCCTGGCTCGGGATGAAAATGATGAGGTGAATACACTTCCTTGCCATCTACTCCTAATTCTTTTTACATCCTCCTCTATTAGATGAGTTTCTTGTAAAAACACAATTTTTGAACCTGTCTTTTATTTTATTCATAACTTGTTTAAGTTTTTTAAAATTTTGTAGACCTCTGCAATTCCATGAAGTTAAATTAAGATTAACGCTTTGGTCTATGATCAATAGGGAGTTTGGGATTGCCTCGCAGTGTAAACATGCTCATACAGAGAAGCAAAAACATGAGTGGTTGAACATTCATCCTACAAACTACACACAAATTCCCCCTTCCCACATTCGTGGTAATCCCCCCCCAAAATAAAAAAAAAAAAATTCCGTCTCCCACTATAGCCATCGACCGCTCCACACCCACGAGGACCAGCCAAAGCCACTCCTTCTTCATCCTCCCAATCACCCTAACTCTACTGCTTTTAATGACGTAACATTAACTCTGTTCTGTAGTTTTCCAACTTAACTCCAAAATTTTATAGCAACTTTGTACATCATAGGTTTTTTTTTTTTTTTTTTAATATATAATACAATCTATATTTTGTAAACTTGCTATATGCTTCAGATCAGTTAGATGCCTGTGCAAATGCTTAAATAGTCTACCTTATATTTTGTTCATGCTTAGCTCCCACCAGTTTCCTTTTGGATCTGCTTGATGAGCTCCTGCGCCTCCTCAGGGGTCTTGAAGATGTGTGTTCTGCCCTTATGTGACCAGCAGTCTTGCAGGGTGAATCACTCCATGACGAATCCCAAGGTTGCGTAGCTCTTTACGGACGGGATCAAACTGTTTCCTTAATTGTTGGATTCCTGTGGCCAAATCTGGGTAGAACCGCACCTGTTGATCCTGGTATTTAATTTCTCCTTTGTCTCGCGCCGCATTGGAGATCGTCATCCTGTCTCTGTAGCTGAGGAACTTCATCATCAGCGTCCTCGGTGATGCCTTATTAGCTCTCGGTGGACCAATTCGGTGGGCGCTTTCTAAAACGACTGATTGCAGCTCCGCATTGTTCAGTGCTTCTGGAATCCACTTTTCCAAAAAGGAACATTTGTCCCGACCCTCGGTTCCCTCCGGTAGACCCACCAGCCTCAGGTTGTTCCGTCTCGACCGGGACTCCAAGTCCAGGACATTATCTTCCAGACGTTTATTGTTTAATTCCAAAGTGCGCACCTTTAATTGAAGGCTGGTGATGTCATCCTCAGCACTGGAAATTCAAAGCTCCACCTGCGTTACTCGTTCCATACAGTCACTTAATTCCTTTCTCATTCCTTCTATCGCTGCTATAATCCCATCAAATTTAGCGGAAAAGTCTGCTCTCATCGAACTAATGGCAGCGAGCACCGCACCTGTGCCATCGCCAGCAGTCACCGCACCACCGCTAGCTTCCTCCGCCATATCTGGAGCCCTTTCTGCCTCGTCACGGACGCGAAAGTCCGTTAATTTGGACTGTTTCGGCGGTTCAGTTTTTCCTCCACCTGATTTCCCAGCCTTAGGCTTCACCGGCATATCCTCGCCCAAACGCTGGGATAGGTTCTGTTCCAAATGAGTTATTTGCCGACTTTTTATCTCTAGGAGCAGAGCAGAGTGAGACGTGTCCTCCTACGGAGCCGCCATAACCGGAAGTCCTGTTGGTCCTACTTTAATTCCATATATTTGTGGATGTAGACGTACTGCCATCGCTAAAGGTTCAATTGCCATAGTAAACGGTAAAGGTGAAAGTGGACAGCCTTGTCGACATCCTTTATTGATTTTGAGATATTGCTGTTTGTTAGGATTTCTGCTGTAGCATTATTGTCTATTATCTGAACCCATTTTATGAAATTATTTCCAAGTTCAAACCTTTGTAGGACTTCAAAAAGATAGGGTCGAATGGCCCTATCAAAGGCCTTTTCGGCGTCCAATGATAGGAGAGCTGTATCCGGTGCTTCTTTATTAGAATAAATAATATTAAATAGTCTTCTTACATTATGGAAGCCTTGTCTTCCCATTATAAAGCCATTCTGATCTCGGTTAATAATATTTGGTAATATTTCTTGTAGTCGTCTTGCTAAAATTTTACAGATTATCTTAAGGTCAGCATTTAATATGCTTATTGGTCTCATGTTTTCACATTTATTAGAGGGTTTACCTGGTTTTGGCAACAGTGTAATTAAGGCATTATTCATGTATAGTGGTAAATTACTATTTTGAAATGCTTCTAAAACCATTTCCAAAAATGGTTTTATTAATTTATTCTTAAATTTTTTATAGAGGTCAACTGGAAGACCATCTGGTCCTGCACTTTTTCCTGATTTCATATCATCAATGGCTAGCCCAACTTCTTCTTGACTAATTTTAGACTCCAGTATCTCCCTGTTTTCATTTGGAATACACGGTATAGATAATTCGTCCAAAAACCCATTTAGTTTTGTTAAGTCAGTTTCATTTTTTGTATCATATAGTTTTTCATTATAATCTCTAAAGGCACTGTTAATTTCTAAAGGATCTACAACTGCCTGTCCATTACTTATAATACTGGTAATTGGTGTTTTAAATTCTAATTGTTTAATCTGCCATGCCAATAATTTCCCTGATTTTTCACCTTGTTCATAAAAAGATTGCTTCAATCTTAGAAGACTCGAGGCAGCTCTATTCGCTGATTTTTTTTTTTTTTTTTGTCATATTCAGCTCTAGGTACAGCACTTATTAAACCCTGAGGTGTTCTGATCAAAGCATGTCACAAACATTTTATTAACACCTCTGATAGCTGTGTCAACATGTGGAAAAAGAGCATTTAAAAAATAAAAAAGCATGAGTAGGGGATAGCGAATGAGTGATCCCAAGTCAGTTTAATCTTTATTCTGTTGTGCAGATAATGCAGCGTCTGCTGGACCAGTACAACAGCACCAATACCACCACTGAGAAGAAGCTGAGCATCCTGCTGGAACTGGAGTACCTGGTGCACCAGGTAATACAGCGCTGCCCCTGAATGTTCAAACTGCTGTCACTTTACCTGCCATGAAGTGTTTTTGACTGCTGTGTGTGTGGTAGGTGGATAACGCTCAGATAATGTGCTCCTTGGGGGGGCTCCAGTTAATGTTGGAAGGTGTGAACAGCTCTGATGCCATGCTACAGGAGAACTCCGCCTTTGTCCTGGGATCTGCTCTGGCCAGGTACAAACGGCAACAAATTCATGATATTTAAATTGGACCCATGACATTAAAAAAAAAAAAAAAATCCTCTGAATTTTTTCCAACTTTGTTCTCGTAAATTTGAGACTTTTTACTCAAAAAATTTGCAACTTTTCACATAAATTTCCAAGTTTTTTTTCCTTATACATCTGCAGCTTTTTCATATAAAACTAAGCATTTTTTCTAATTAATTAGTGATTTTTTTTTTCCATGTAAATTTGAAGAAGCTTTTTCCCCCCTCATACATCTAAATCTATTTTTCTTGTGAATTTGCAGCTCTTTTCTGTTGAATTAGCAACTTATTTTCTTATGAAATCACAGCATTTTTTGTGGAAATTTGCATCTTTTTTCTTGTAAAATTCTATTTTTTGTCAATTTGTCTGTTCACATAAATTTGCAACTTTTTCTGTTGAATTTGAGACTTTTTTCCTCAGCTTTCCAGCTTTGTTTCCTTTATGCATTTGTGACTTTTCTCATAAATTCACAGCTTCTTTCTGATGAATTTGCTACTTTTTTCATGTAAAATTACAACTTTTTTGTATTAAATTTGAGTTTTTTCTCTTTTTTTGGGGGGGGGGGCATTTCTGGCTTCTCACATAAATTTGTAACTTTTTAAAAGCTTTTTTTTTTTTTTTTTTTTTTTTTTTAAACAGGAAAAATCATGCAAGTTTACAAGGATAAAAAGTCAAATTTTCAAGCAAGAGGTCACTTGTATCTCATAAAAAGTTATAAATGTACAAAAAAGTCACAAATTTATAAGCGAAAAGCTGCAAATTTACAAGAAAAATGTAACAAATTCACAAGAAAAAGTTGTAAATTTATCATGAAAAAGCCAGAAATTTATCACAAAAATTTAGGATAAGAAGTCACAAATTTATGGAGAAAAAACCCAAATTTATAATAAAAATATCTTGTGTGTTTTTGTGCTGCAGCAACCCGATGGTTCAGGTGGTGGCCATGAAGTATGGTGCTCTGCAGAGACTCTTAACCACCCTGGCCATCACTAAGCACAATGGAGTCAAAAAGAAGGCACAGGCTTTTTAATCTGTATAAATATGCATAGAGAAACACATTTTTAAAATTTATTTATTTTGTTTTTCATGTGACTTTCGTCCCACCAGGTTCTGTTTGCAATGGCCTCCCTTCTACGTCATTTCCCCTATGCCCAGCATCACTTCCTGTCCCGCGGCGGGCTGCAGGTCCTCTCAGAGGTGTTCAGGGCCGACACTGAAGGGATTCTGAGGACACGTGTCGTCACCATATTGTATGACATGATCACTGAGAAGGTAGAACCCCCAACACGCACACAAAAAACCCCAAACATCCATCCATCCATCCATCTTCTACCGCTTTTCCGGAGGTCCGGGTCGCGGAGGCAGCAGTTCAAGCAGAGAAGCCCAGACTTCCCTCTCCCCAGCCACCTGCTCCAGCTCTTCAGAGGGGATACCAAGGCGTTCCCAGACCAGCTGGGAGACATAGTCTCTCCACTGAGTCCTGGGTCTGCCCCGGGGTCTCCTCCCAGTGGGACGTGCCTGAAACACCTCAAGTGGAAGGCGTCCAGGAGGCATCCTAATCAGATGCCCATACCACCTCAACTGACTCCTTTCAATGTGGAGGAGCAGCGGTTCTACTCTGAGCCTCTCCCGGATGACTGAGCTCCTCACCCTATCTCTGAGGGTGAGTCCAGCAATCCTACGGAGAAAGCTCATTTCAGCCGCTTGTATCCGCGATCTCGTTCTTTCGGTCATTACCCAAAGCTCGTGACCATAGGTGAGAGTAGGAACGTAGATTGACTGGTAAATCGACAGCTTTACCTTAGAACTAAGCTCCCTCTTCACCACAACAGACCGGTACAACGTCCGCATCACTGCAGATGCTGCTCCAATCCGTCTGTCGATCTCTCGCTCCATTTTCCCCTCACTCGTGAACAAAACCCCAAGATACTTAAACTCCTCCACTTGGGGCAGGAGCCTGTCCCCAACCCGGAGAGGACAATCCACCTTTTTCCGGCTGAGGACCATGGACTCGGACTTGGAGGTGCTGATTCTCATCCCAGCCGCTTCACACTCAGCGGCAAACCGTCCCAGCAAGAGCTGTAGGTCATTGCTGGATGAAGCCAACAGGACAACATCATCTGCAAACAACAGAGATGAGATCCTGTGGTCACCAAGCATGACACCCTCCATTCCCTGGCTGCGCCTAGAAATCCTGTCCATAAAAATTATGAACAGGATCGGTGACAAAGGGCAGCCCTGGCGGAGTCCAACTCTCACTGGGAATGACTCCGACCGAGTGTTGGCAATACGAACCAAACTCTCACAACGGTTGTACAGAGACCGAATAGCTCGTAACAACAAGCCCGATACCCCATACTCCCGAAGCACCCCCCACAAAAATCCACGAGGGACGCGGTCAAATGCCTTCTCCAAGTCCACAAAACACATGTAAACTGGTTGGGCAAACTCCCACGAACCCTCAAGAATTCTCGAGAGGGTAAAGAGCTGGTCCGATGTGCCACGGCCAGGACGAAAACCACATTGCTCCTCCTGAATCCGAGGTTCGACCAACGGCCGGACTCTCCTCTCCAGTACCTTGGCATAGACCTTCCCAGGGAGGCTGAGGAGTGTGATCCCTCTAAAGTTGGAGCACACCCTCCGGTCCCCTTTTTTAAAGAGAGGAACCACCACCCCGGTTTGCCATGCCAAAGGCACTGCCCCCGACCTCCACGCAATGTTGCAGAGGCGTGTCAACCATGACAACCCAACAACATCCAGGGCCTTGAGGTACTCAGGGCGAATCTCGTCCACCCCCGGGGCCCGGCCACCAAGGAGATTTTTAACCACCTTGGCGACCTCAGCCCCTGTGATAGGCGAGTCATCCCCCTCGTCCCCAAACCCTGCTTCCTCTGTGGAAGGCGTATCAGTGGGATTGAGGAGATCCTCAAAGTATTCCTTCCACTGCCCAACGATATCCCCAGTTGAAGTCAACAGTGTCCCATCCGCACCATACACAGTGTGGACGGGGAGCTGCTTTCCCCTCCTGAGCCGCCGAACAGTTTGCCAGAATCTCTTTGAAGCCGACCGAAAGTCTTGTTCCATGGCCTCACCAAACTCCTCCCATACCCGGGTTTTTGCTTCAGCAACCACCCGAGCTGCACTCCGCTTGGCCTGCCGGTACACCTCAGCTGCTTTGGGAGTCCCACAAGCCAACCAAGCTTGATAGGACTCCTTCTTCAGCTTAATGGCCCCCCTCACCACTGGTGTCCACCACTTGGTTCGGGGGTTGCCACCACGAGATGCACCGACCACCTTGCGGCCGCAGCTCTGGGCCGCCGCTTCAACAACAGAGGTGGAGAACATGGCCCATTCAGACTCCATGTCTCCAGACTCCCTCGGGATGTGGTTGAAGTTCTTCCGGAGGTAGGAGTTGAAGACCTCCCGGACAGGGGCCTCAGCCAGACGCTCCCAGCACACCCTCACTATACGTTTGGGTCTACCAGGTCTGAATGGCTTCCTCCCCTGCCATCGGATCCAACTCACCACCAGGTGGTGATCAGTTGACAGCTCTGCACCTCTCTTTACTCGGGTGTCCAAGACATATGGTCGCAGGTCTGATGATACGATAACAAAATCGATCATCGACCTGCGACCTAGGGTGTCCTGGTGCCAGGTGCACATATGGACACCCTTATGCTTGAACATGGTGCTTCATGGTGCTTCCTTATGCTTCAAACCCCAAACAATGAGTTCATAAGTTCCATCGCAGGTCTCATCTCTTTAGGTTTGATTTAAAAAAAAAAAAAAAAAAAAAAAAAAAAAAAAAAAAAAAAAAACAACAACTTACAAATTTACAAGTACAAAGTAGTTGAATTGTAAGAAAAATACATATAAAATGTATAAATGTAATAGTTATGATTAAAAACATTTGCCCACTTTTGAGAAAAATGTCACTAATTTAGTAAGAAAAAAAGGCCAAAGTTTATAACAAAAATAATGAATTTATGACAAAAGTAAAATTCTAATGAAAGTCACAAATTTATGACGTAAAAAACTGATGAAAACCCTCAAATTTACAGGAATTAATTGCAAATTTGCAAGAAAACAAGATGCAAATTAAGAAAAGTAGGAAATGTAAAGGTCGAATTTACTGCACTTTTCCCCACATTCTGATAGTTGCCACAGGTCTTAATTAGGGTTAGGCTGATCCATTATTGTTTTGTATTGGGTTTGAGCCAGGCAAAAATAATGGATTGGGTATCGAGTGTATATACAGTCATGTGAAAAAATTAGGACACCCTATGAAAGTCTGTATTTTTTAAAACATATTTGGACATATGGATATTTAATACCAATTTTAACAGTACTGGGAGATTCAAGTAATATAACTAAACAATTAAAACTGAAGAAAAGACTTTATAAAATTTTCTGTAAAATGTAATTCTAAAAACATGCAATTTCTGTTGAGGAATAAATGAGGACACCCCCACATTTATTCTCACTTAAAATGGCTAAAATCACACACAGGTGTATCACATCAGGTGCACATGATTGGAACATTGTTACTGAGCAGTTTGAAGGAGGCTTGTCCTATTTAAACCTCAGCTATTTAGTTTGGTGTGCTCCTGACTGTTGAAGTGAGAGTGAACACCATGGTGAGGTTGAAAGAGCTGTCTGAGGCCTTCAGAAAGAAGATTGTAGCAGCTTATGGATCTGGTAAGGGATTTAAATAGAACTCAAAAGAATTTGAAATCAGCCATTCATTCCACTATCCGGAAATAAGGGTGGATGACATCCAAAACAACTGCCAAGATGCCCAAGTCTGGCCATCCAAGCAGGTTCACCCCAAGGGCAGACTGCAGGATGCTTAAAAAAAAAAAAGTCTCCAAAAATCCTAAAATGTCATCACGGGACCTACAGCAGGCTCTTGCTACTGTTGATGGGAAAGTGCCTGCCTCTACAATCAAAAAGAGACTCCACAAGTTTAACTTGCATGGGAGGCATGCAAGGAGGGAAGTTTTGCTCTCTAGAGAAACATGAAGTCCAGACTGAAGTTTGCCAGAGAGAACGTAGATAAGGACCAGGGGCCTCATATACAAAGACTTGCATGGATTTCCTACTGAAAGATGACGTACGTTTAAATCAAGAAAATGGCGTAAGCACCCCTCCCTCCCAAGTATGAAACGGTGTGTATGCAGGAATCCAAGCACATTTCCTTTGTACATCCCAATCTACTTGAAATTGAATGCACGTGAGGAAATACTGGACTTCTTCCTTGACACGCCTCTATTTAAATATGCAATTAGATGCGAATAGATGTATACAAGCCCTGCACGTTTGATTCTCCTGTATCCACAATCAAAAATAATGGATTTAATGGAATTTCACGGACTGTGAGTTGGAGGCGCTCCTGAATGAGAGAGAGAGTCGCGTAAAAATGTTTTGTTTGGCACGCTGTCCTCCGGCATTAGTGCTAAACATAAGAGGAGTGAATGGGACAGTGTGTGTGCAGCTGTCAATGCTGTGGGGTCGGAGCAGCGCACACCCACAGAAATAAAAAAGAAATGGTCAGACATAAAGGGGGAAGTGAAGCGGAGGACGGCTGCCCATCGCCAAAGCTTGGCCAAAACTCAGTCAGTTTGAGCAGAGTCACCAGTCTTGTGGGTGACACTGCCCTGGAAGGGGTGGTGGCACATGTGGGGGATTCAGATTTCTGTCAAGGTAAATAAACACTTACTTGTATAACTCAAATGTGCTCATTTTACGAGTAATTCAATAGCCTGCTCACAGCCCTATAAGATTAGTTTACTGTTTTCCTTTATTCAGACAGGGATGAGAAGGAGATGTTTATTTTACCTTGACACGTTTCAACTGACGTCTGCAGTCGGCCTCAGAAGTGTCAGCTGATCACTGTGATTTGTGACCAACCAGGAAGATCAGCTCATTGAATAAAGGAAAACGGTAATGGGAAAAGAAGACAACATGAACCTAGTGGGTAGCCACGGTCACCTGTCAGCTGAAAGCAGATCATATTAGACTTGACAAGTACATATTTTATGTCCAAAATGCAAATCTCATCCTTTATAATTACAGTGGATACAAAAAGTCAACACCCCCCTGTTCAAATGCCAGGTTTTTGTGATGTAAAAAAATGAGACCAAGATAAATCAGTTCAAAACTTTTTCCACCATTAATGTGACCTATAACCTGTACAACCCCATTGAAAAACAAACTGAAATCTTTTAAGGGGAAAATAAAAAAAACTTACAATTCTATACAATACCTTGTTGCATAAATATGCACACCCTTAAATTGATACTTTGTTGCAGGACCTTTGGCTTTTATTACAGCACTCAGCCTTTTTGAGTAGGAGTCTATCAGCGTGGCACGTCTTGATGTGGCAATATTTGCCCGCTCTTCTTTGCAAAAAACAGTCCAAATCTGTCAGATTGCGAGGACATCTCCTGTGCACAGCCCTCTTCAGATCACCCCATAGATGTTTGATCGGATTCAGGTCTGGACTCTGGCTGGGCACATCCAAAACCTTAATCTTCTTCTGGTGAAGCCATTCTTTTGTTGATTTTGATGTGTGCTTTGGGTCATTGTCGTGCTGAAAGATGAAGTTCCTCTTCATCTTCAGCTTTCTAGTAGATGCCTGAAGATTTTGTGCCAACACTGACTGGTATTTGGAACAGTTCATAATTCCCTCCACCTTGACTAAGGGCCCAGTTCCAGCTGAAGAAAAACATCCCCAAAGCATGAAGGTACCACCACCATGCTTCAGTGTAGGTATGGTGTTCTTTTGGTGATGAGCAGTGTTGCGTTTGTGCCAAATATACCTTTTGGAATTATGGCCAAAAAGTTCAACCTTGGTTTCAATGGACCATAACACATTTAACCACATGCGTTTGGGAGATTTCAAATGTGTTTTTGCAAAATATATTCAGGCTTGGATGTTTTTCTTCCTAAGATAAGGCTTCAGTCCTTGCCACTCTTAATGGAAGATTGTTGTCACATGTACTAAACAGCCAGTACTTGCCAGAAATTCCTGTAGCTCCTTCAATGTTGCTGTCGACCTCTTGGCAGCCTCCCTGACCAGTTGTCTTCTCACCTTTTCATCAATTTTGGAGGGACGTCCAGTTCTTGGTAATGTCACTGTTGTGCCATAGTTCCTCCGCTTCATGATGACTGTCTTCACTGTGTTCCATGGTATATTTAATGCCTTGGAAATTCTTTTGTACCTTTCTCCTGACTGATACCTTTGAACAATGAGATCCCTCTGATGCTTTGGAAGCTCTCTGTGGACCATGGCTTGTGCTGTAAGATGTGACTACAAAAATGTCAGGAAAAGACTACTAGAACAGCTGAATTTTATTTGGGGTTAAATAGAGGTATTTTAAATGGTGGCAGGTGTGTGCTGACTCCCATTTAACATGAGTTTGAATGTGATTGGTTAATTCTGAACACAGCCACATCCTCAATTATAACAGGGTGTGTGTATTTATGCAACCAGGATATTGTAAGTTGGTTTTTTTTTTCCCCTTAAGATTGGAGTTGGTTTTTCTGTTGGGTTGTGCAGGTTTTAGGTCACATTAACGGTGGAAAATGTTTTGAAATGATTTATCTTGGTCTCATTTTTTTTACATCACAAAAACCTAGCATTTTTACAGGGGTGTGTAGATTTTTTTTTTATATCCACTGTATATGTGTGTGTGTGTGTGTGTGTGTGTGTGTGTGTCTAAGATGTACTATCATCGGCCTCCGTCGGTCTATGATGACCATGGAAGAGAATCCTAAACGTCTACTCTGCTGGAACAGCACCGCCTGTGGCTGAACAGGCTGATGCACGAATGGCAGTCCCTGTCACACAGGTCGCACTTGTGGGTGGTCTCCGTGCTGTTGGGTCTGTGGCGGTTCTTCCTGCGGGTCCTTTTTTCATCTGCTGCAGCAGTCAGTCTCTCTTCACCCGCCTTGAGCTGTCTGGTCAAGGTGCCTCTCCATTTGGAGCGGTCCGTTGCAAGGTCCTCCCAGCGTTCTGTGTTGATCTCCAGGGCCTTCATGTCTCTCTTGCAGACGTCTCTAAAGCGCAGCTGTGGGCGGCCAACGTCTCTCCTGCCAGTCGCCAATTCTCCGTAGAGGACGTCTTTGGGGATTCTGCCATCCTCCATACGGTGAACGTGGCCTAGCCAGCGGAGCCTGAGTAGAGTGAACATGGAGGGAAGGCCGGCGCGGGACAGAACTTCTGTGTTGGGCACTTTGTCCTGCCAGGATATGTCCAGGATGTGGCGAATGCAGCGCAAGTGGAAGGAGTTCAGTCTCTTTTCCTGCCGGGCGTATGTTGTCCACGTCTCACTCCCATAGAGCAGTGTGTTGATGACGCAGGCGTTGTACACTGCCATCTTCGTCTTGACAGAGAGTTTGGGATTCTCCCACACTCGTGTGGTGAGGCGAGCGAGTGTGGAGGCTGATTTTCCAATCCTCTTGTCGATCTCTGTATCAAGGGAGAGGTTGTTGCTGATCGTGGACCCCAGGTACGTGAACTGATTCACGACCTCCAGCTCGTAGTCGTCGATGGTGATGGCTGGTGGTGCTTCCGTGCCTTGCGCCAAGACGTTAGTCTTCTTTAGGCTGATGGTAAGCCCGAAATCCTTGCATGCCTGGGAGAAGCGGTCCATCAGGGTCTGAAGCTCCTGCTGTGTGTGGGTTGTGACTGCAGCGTCGTCTGCGAACAGCATGTCTCTGATTAGAGCCTTGCGTACTTTGGTTCTGGCTTTCAGGCGGGCGAGGTTGAAAAGCCTGCTGTCAGATCTTGTGTGCAGGTAGATTCCCTCTGTTGCTGTGCTGAAGGCATGCCTCAGGAGCATAGCAAAGAAAATCCCAAAGAGGGCTGGCGCAAGTACACAGCCCTGTTTCACTCCACTGCGTATGTTGAATGGCTCTGAGATGTTGCCGTCGTGCTGCACTATCCCCTGCATGCTGGTGTGAAATGATTCGATGAGGCTTTGCAACTTTGGTGGGCATCCTATCTTTGGCAGGATCTTGAAAAGGCCCTCTCTGCTGACCAGATCGAACGCTTTGGTGAGGTCGATGAAGGGGACGTACAGGGGCATGTTCTGTTCTCTGCATTTCTCCTGGAGTTGGCGGATGGAGAATATCATGTCTACCGTCGATCGCTCAGCGCGGAAGCCACACTGAGACTCGGGGTAGACACGTTCAGCAAGCTTCTGTAGACGAATGAGAACAACTCGTGCGTAGACTTTCAACAACGCTGAGGAGGGAGATGCCCCTGTAGTTGTTGCAGTCGCTTCTCTCCCCTTTGTTTTTGTAGAGTGTGATGATCTTGGTGTCCCTCATGTCCTGTGGTACAGCACCTTCCTTCCAGCACTGGCAGAGGACGTCATGCAATGGTAGCAGTAGGGCGGTCTTGCAGTGCTTGATCAGGTCGGGGGGTATGCCGTCGTTGCCGGGTGCCTTGCCAGCGGCCAAGCTATCGGTGGCCTTGCTGAGTTCGTCGATGGTTGGCTCGGCGTCAAGTTCGTCCATGGATGGCAGGCAGTCGATGGCATCAAGAGCTGACGGTGTCACGGTGTTCTGTCTGGAGTAGAGGTCGGAGTAGTGTTCCACCCATCTCGCCATCTGCTTGTTCTTTTCTGTGATCATCTCCCCATCCATCCATCCATCCATCCATCCATCCATCTTCTACCGCTTTTCCGGAGGTCCGGGTCGCGGAGGCAGCAGTTCAAGCAGAGAAGCCCAGACTTCCCTCTCCCCAGCCACCTGCTCCAGCTCTTCAGAGGGGATACCAAGGCGTTCCCAGACCAGCTGGGAGACATAGTCTCTCCACTGAGTCCTGGGTCTGCCCCGGGGTCTCCTCCCAGTGGGACGTGCCTGAAACACCTCAAGTGGGAGGCGTCCAGGAGGCATCCTAATCAGATGCCCATACCACCTCAACTGACTCCTTTCAATGTGGAGGAGCAGCGGTTCTACTCTGAGCCTCTCCCGGATGACTGAGCTCCTCACCCTATCTCTGAGGGTGAGTCCAGCAATCCTACGGAGAAAGCTCATTTCAGCCGCTTGTATCCGCGATCTCGTTCTTTCGGTCATTACCCAAAGCTCGTGACCATAGGTGAGAGTAGGAACGTAGATCGACTGATAAATCGACAGCTTTGCCTTAGAACTAAGCTCCTTCTTCACCACAACAGACCGGTACAACGTCCACATCACTGCAGATGCTGCTCCAATCCGTCTGTCGATCTCTCGCTCCATTCTCCCCTCACTCATGAACAAGACCCCAAGATACTTAAACTCCTCCACTTGGGGCAGGAGCCTGTCCCCAACCCAGAGAGGACAATCCACCTTTTTCCGGCTGAGGACCATGGACTCGGACTTGGAGGTGCTGATTCTCATCCCAGCCGCTTCACACTCAGCGGCAAACTGTCCCAGCAAGAGCTGTAGGTCATTGCTGGATGAAGCCAACAGGACAACATCATCTGCAAACAACAGAGATGAGATCCTGTGGTCACCAAGCATGACACCCTCCATTCCCTGGCTGCGCCTAGAAATCCTGTCCATAAAAATTATGAACAGGATCGGTGACAAAGGGCAGCCCTGGCGGAGTCCAACTCTCACTGGGAATGACTCCGACCGAGTGTTGGCAATACGAACCAAACTCTCACAACGGTCGTACAGAGACCGAATAGCTCGTAACAACAAGCCCGATACCCCATACTCCCGAAGCACCCTCCACAAAAATCCACGAGAGACGCGGTCAAATGCCTTCTCCAAGTCCACAAAACACATGTGAACTGGTTGGGCAAACTCCCATGAACCCTCGAGAATTCTCGAGAGGGTAAAGAGCTGGTCCGATGTGCCACGGCCAGGACGAAAACCACATTGCTCCTCCTGAATCCGAGGTTCGACCAACGGCCGGACTCTCCTCTCCAGTACCTTGGCATAGACCTTCCCAGGGAGGCTGAGGAGTGTGATCCCTCTAAAGTTGGAGCACACCCTCCGGTCCCCTTTTTTAAAGAGAGGAACCACCACCCCGGTTTGCCATGCCAAAGGCACTGCCCCCGACCTCCACGCAATGTTGCAGAGGCGTGTCAACCATGACAACCCAACAACATCCAGGGCCTTGAGGTACTCAGGGCGAATCTCGTCCACCCCTGGGGCCCGGCCACCAAGGAGATTTTTAACCACCTTGGCGACCTTGGCGATCGTCTCCCCAGTGGAGGATTTGAGGGGGGCCGTCTTGCTCTGAGCCGGACCAAGTGCTTTCTTGATGCCATCTTACATACCACGGATGTTCCCTGTTATGGCAGCGGTTTGAATGTCTTGGCTGAGCCGAGTCCAGTACTCGTTGGCACAGCGCCGAGCAGTCTGCTGAACTTTGCTTCTCGCAGCCCTGAGAATCTGGAGATTCTTCTCCTTTGGGTACTTCTTGTACTCAGCAAGTGCTGAGCACTTGGCTTCAATGAATGGGGTCATCTCGGTCAACTTGGCATCAAACCAGCCCTGTGACTTCGAGGTCTTCCTCCCAAAGGTAGCCAAGGCTGTGCGGTGGATGGTGTTTCGCAGCTCTTCCCACTTCTGCTTTGCAGATTCTCCTTCTTGTGGTACACCAAGTTCCTTCTCAAAGGTGGAGGCAAACTGCTCAACAAGTTCTGGTTGGGCCATCTTGCTGGTGTCAATCCGTGCCTTTCCAGGCTGTCTAGCACGATGGAATTTCTTCAGCTGCAGCTTGACCTTGCAACACACCAATGAATGGTCTGTGTCGCAATCTGCACTCTGGAACGAACGGATGATTAGCACGTTCTTCAGTGAGGTGCGCCTGGTCAGGATCAAGTCCAGCTGGTGCCAGTGCTTTGAGCGCGGATGTCGCCAGGAAACCTTGTGTTGGGGCTTGGTCTTGAAGAACGAGTTTGTGATGCACAGATCGTGATATGTGCAGAACTCAAGCAGCCGCTGTTCGTTGTCGTTCATTCTGCCCATGCCAAATGGTCCAAGACAGGAGGGCCAGGAGTCGTGGTCAGCACCCACTCTGGCATTGAAGTCTCCAAGGAGAATGAGTTGTTCAGAGTTGGGGATGATCCTGACAGTTGTCGTAGAACTCGTCTTTTGCCTCTGGTGTGGCTGTCAGTGTTGGGGCATACACACTGACGAGGGTGACTGGTCCTTGAGTGGTGTTGAGGCGGAGGGTGAGGAGTCGTGCAGAGCCATTGCTGCCCGGTTCCACCATCTTCAGCAAGGTGTTCTTCACTGCGAAGCCCACTCCGTGTTCCCTGTGTTCGTCACTGCCCTTTCCCTGCCAGTAGAACGTGTACTATGATGAGCGTGAACGTGAACACGCATGAACGTGTACTAAGATGTACTATATAAACATAAAATAAACCAGGTTTAGGTTACTTTATTTGTACCCGTAGGTAGATTTGTTTTGCAGTCTGGTGACATCCATATTTACAAGCCACAAATTACATTCAACATGGACACAAACACAGGCACATATGAAGCTGACTATAAACATGATAAAAAATACTCAAGGCTCCATCAATCAGGGTATAAAAAGACAAAGAGATGGGAGAAAAACCAGAGGTAAGAGAGAAGGGTCATATTAAAAGTTAAAAACTAGTCAGAGGTTAAAAACTCAAAGGTCTAAAACCCAATAAAATATTTAGAACCCAAGTAACATCCTATAAAATAAGTAAATATAAAATGGAGTTAATAAATAGCCAACAAACACCTTTGAAAACTGCCGACATTCTAAAAATATCTCTCTGGTGCTGGCAGCTCCCCAAGAGCTACAGCTCTGCTGTGTGTATGAGGAGTCTGCATGCAGAGATATAATGTTTGAGGCAAGATTGTTGATGGACTTTTTTAGAATTGGGGGGGGGGAACCCAGATAAACTAAATATATCATTACAAACAAAAACGTTATTAAAATATATAAACAAAATGAAAGACTTATTGACAAATGGATAACTGATTTTATCTGTTCTGCATATTTAACTCTATAAAACCTTTCTGAAACTTTAGTCTGAGTGAATGCTCTTGCTGTAGAAAAGATCTTTATTTATTCCTGTAGAGCTAAATTATGCATTTAAAGAAAGGATGAACTTTACAGTAATAAAGTGTAAAATTACAAGAAAAGAGGATTCCAATTTATAGGAAAAGCTGCAAATTTAAACTTAAGGAAAAGAGGAAAAAATATTTTTTTTCGCTTAATAAAGCAGAAAATTTACCAGAATAAAGCTTCATATTTCAGAATTAAAAAATCTATTACTAATGTAGATGTCCAGACTATTCTTATAACTCACTTTAAGGCTCAAAGAGGTTTTGTGGCTCCATGCAGATTTTGGGGGGTAAAATTGCTCAAAATGGTGAATAGGTTGCCAGTTCCTGTTCTACATAAGAGACCCTTTTTCTCCCCTGCTAAGACTATAATCATTATGCTAACCCTGTTTGTCACATGATCATCATCTCTGCCTTTGTCAATCCCTCCAGGAGCTGATCACACACTTGGGTCTGGACGAAGTCCAGGACGACTCCCATCAGGAGCGGGTGCGTCAGTACTCTGAGGTGTCCATCCAGGCGGAGCTGCTTGAGAAGGGCTGGTGCAATATGGTCCCACAGCTGCTGGAGTTCTCAGAGCATGACTACAGGGAGAAGGTTGGCTGCTGGGTCGGCCCAGACTGAATAAACATAGCATTTATGGAGTGATTCAGGGGTTGTCTAAGGTTGAATAGTAGTCTAATGGCCCTGCCCCATGAAGTCAGATTTCTGATCACAAAGGTGTTCCAGCATGTTTTTATGAAGTTGGAAAAACCTCTATTCTGCTCACTCTGTCTGAAGTATGAATACACTTTTTTTCTTTTAAATTTATGACTTGTAAATTTGCAACTTTGTTCTTGTAAATTTGTATTGTATTTTCTTATAAAATGTAAATTTTTTTCCTCATAAATTTCATACTTTTTTTCTTGAAACCCCTGGCCTCTTCATTATCTTTTAGTCATCCCTCAGTCAGACTAAATTTGACTCCCCTCTTCTATAGAATGATCCCATTCTGAAGTATTTCCCGTCTCTTTTGCAGGCTCTTCACGCCCTGCTGGCGATGGCTCCAGTGTGTTTGGATCAGTACCGCTCCAACGGCTCTCTGCTGGCCTTGCTGCTGTCTCTCAAACAGCAGTACTGGGACCTGGTCCAGTCCGAGATGATTCTAGGGGAGGAGAACAGCTACTTTGCAGAGATTGTAGAACTTATCGATGCGCTGCAGGTCAAAATAACATGACGGGAAGATTCTGCTTGGAACTTTAAAGAAGACATACTTCATCTGTGTGGATGAAAGACTTCCTTTAGTGTGTTACCCACCATAGAGGGATGGCATTTTTACATTAGAAGATCTGAATGTTGAACTGAGACTAAAGAAAGAAAGAAAGTCTGACATATGAACATTTCATCTGTGGCCTTAAATTATGCTTGCACTGAGAACAGCTTTATTTATTCATGCACAAAACTATAAATGCAGCACAGAATCATATGTTAAACTTTTGTCTCGTGTTATGTGTTGTTATGTGGACCTCTGAGTCCACCAGTACATTTATGTATTTACAGGGACATGCACAGACATGAAGGGCTGCTGCTGTAACCTGAAACAAAGGCAAAATTAGAGGGGAAGAAAAGAATTTATGACAAATCACTCATTCCTGAGAAAAGTTGCAAATTTGTGAGAGGGAAAAAATCACATATACAAAAATGCTAAATGAAAATATATATAAATGGAAATGTATTAAAATTATGTTGTATATTAATGGGGATAAAGTTGTAAATTTTCTAAAAATGCCACATAATTGCAGTTCAGCTATCTTAAGATAAGATAAGATAAGATAAGCCTTTATTAGTCCCACAACGGGGAAATTCCAGGATTGCAACAGCACAGGGATAGCAACACTCAGAGCAACAATCAGAAGGCAAGAAAAAAACAAGCAAGCAAGAGCAGCTAATATACATATGTACGTATTACTATAAAATATATATATATACACACACACACAGACACACAGTGCAGAGCATTGTAGCTAGATGGAATAAATATGTAAATATATAAACACCCACAGTACGGAGCATTGCAGCTAGGTGGAATAAATATGCAAGTATATAAACACACACAGTGCGGAGCAATGTAGCTAGATGGAATAATATGTAGATATATAAATATATAAACACACCCAGTGCTGAGCATTGTAGCTAGATGGAATAAATATGTAAATATATAAACACACACAGTGCAGAGCATTGTTGCTAGATGGAATGAAACAGCATAACCGTCTACTTAGTTATCCTACATGGTATGATTATGTGCCCATACATATTCTCACCCTCCATAGCGACCGGTATGTTCCTAGTTGTATGCCGGAGGGGACCATTGTGTAAGTCTATTGCATCTTTTGCATTCAAAAAACTATTAGTTTGTTACGTCTTTTTGCTATCTCTGCGAGCAGCCCTGCTTAGGTTGTACAGTCTGACAGCCGTTGGTAGGAAGGACCTACGAAACCTCTCGGTTGTGCACCTGGGATGATGTAGTCTGCTGCTAAATGAGCTCCTCAGTGCATTCAGTATGTCCTGCATAGGGTGGAACTCGGACTCCAGCAGAGATGACAGTTTAGCCACCGTCCTTCTCTCTCCTATCTCCTCCATCGGATCAAGGCGCTGCCCCAGGACAGAGCTAGCTTTCTTAATCAGTTTGTTCAGTCTCTTCCTATCGGCTGCAGTAATGCCACTGCCCCAGCAGACCACTCCAAAAGTGATGGCTGATGCCACCACCGTGTCATAGAATGACTTCAGCAGTGCCCCTTGTACACCAAAAGACCTGAGTCTCCTCAGCAGGAACAGCCTGCGCTGTCCCTTCTTGTAGAGTGCATCAGTATTGTGTGACCAGTCTAGTTTATTGTTCAGATGAATACCCAGGTACTTATAGGATGTCACCATCTCGATGTCTGTTCCCTGTATATTTACTGGTACTGTGAGGGGCTGCCCATGCTTGCGGCAGTCCACCACCAGCTCCTTAGTTTTCCTCGCGTTGATCTGGAGGCAGTTCCGATGGCACCAGTCCACGAAGTCCTGGATAAGCCCTCTGTACTCAGCTTCATCTCCATTGGAGATGAGGCCAACGATCGCAGAGTCATCAGAGAACTTCTGTAGATGGCAGTGTGTTGTGTGAGAAGTCCGCAGTATAAAGAGTGAACAGGAAGGGAGCCAGCACCGTTCCCTGGGGGGCCCCCGTGCTACTGATGATCGTGTCGGACACACAGTCCCGGGTTCTCACAAACTGAGGCCGGTTCGTGAGGTAGTCCAGGATCCATGATGACAGGTGCTGGTCCACCCCTGCGCGCAGCAGCTTGTCCTTCAGGATCATCGGTTGGATGGTGTTGAAAGCACTGGAGAAGTCAAAGAACATGATCCTCACCATATTCCCGGGCTTCTCCAGGTGGGACAGAGAACGGTGAAGGAGGAAGATCACCGCATCCTCCACCCCAATGCCATGCTGGTAGGCGAACTGGAGTGGATCCATCGCTGGTTCCACCAGGGGGCGGAGGTGAGCAAGGAGCAGTCTCTCCAGGGTCTTCATCAAGTGGGACGTCAAGGCCACCGGTCTGAAGCTGTTCAGGTCTTTGGGGTGGGAAGTTTTTGGTACAGGTACCACACAAGATGTTTTCCACAGCTGTGGTACCCTCCCCAGTTTCAGGCTCATGTTGAAGATATACGTCACAATCCCACACAGCTGGTCTGCACAGGACTTGAGGAGCTTTGCGCTGATGCCGTCCGGTCCCGGCGCCTTCCTCGCCTTGATCTTCCTCAGCTCCGTCCTCACCTGGGTCCTGGTCAGGGTCAGGATGGGGGGCTGTGTGTTGGGAGTGGGGGGGTGTTGGTGGAGTGGGAAGTGGGCAGCAGGACTTGATTTCTTTAGAGGCAGCAGTGGTTGTCATGCCTGAGGCCCACCACACATGGAGTTATAAGACACAGCTCAGCACATCATGTTTGCAAGTGTAAAGTCACACATTTACAAGAAAAAAAAATTCAGTGGAAAGACATAATTGTGAAAAATATTAGAGCTGCAAAGTTGGAAGGAAAAAACTATGCCAATTTATGACACACAAGCAAATGGGATGTTGCCCAGGCAACAATTCCCTTGACTTGTGCATGGCCTTATGTATTTAAATCTTTGGGATTGTGCATGTCCTATCTTACTTTTTTTTTTTATTATTTTAGTTTGTTCTGCCTGTTCATTTCAGCAATGTCATTTGTTGAAAGTTGTTCTACATTTCTGTCGTTTTTGTCCTCTATAAAATCTCGTGCTTTAAAAAAGTTGTCCAAAAAAAGAACTCTGGAGTTTGTCTCGTTAATCTCGCGAGATTTGGTAGTAGGAAGTGGCAGACAGTCCCTTTTATTGACTATTATGAACGTTTGTTAACGTCTCCGATATGGGATACGGAGGAGACTCCTTGGATTTATCTCCCGTTTATAATGAATAAACGGCGACTCTTGGATGTTACCATGAGTTTACAACTGTAAAGGTTTAAATATTGTACCAACAAGCTAACAACTGGTGAGTGGCTAACGACTGTTTACATTTAGTTAGCTAGAGGAAGCTAGCATTTAAGCTAGCTCTAGGTGGAAAAACGAGAAATTGTCCAGTTGTTACCCCCTCATCTACCGTGACATTAGAGATGGATAGGGCAGCCAGAAGTTGTACTAAAAACAGAAGTACAAATTTAGAAAGAAATTAGTTTTATTTTTATAAAGAAACTAAATGGCAAATGTCTATTTTAACATCGATTTGTATTAAATGTAATAATCGCTAAAATTACTAAAACAACTAAATTCTGGTAAGAACATTTTAAAACTATAAATTTGTTGAGCCAAAATTAAGGGTTTAAATTTGTATTTCAGAGGTTGTGCACGGATACGATAAACGGGATGGGTGTTGGGTTTTTTTGCATTTACAGAGTGAAATTTTTATATCTAGTGATTTTTGTAGTTTAACATAAAATGGGTGGAACTAAAAGCATCAATTTGAAAACTTTATTCATTAATTTGTAACTTAGTTCTCATTTTTTCACAGAAATTTGTTATTTTTTCTTGTAAATTTGCAATCTTTTTTCTTGTAACTGCTACAGATTTGAGTGTTTTTGCTCTTGGTGTGGCTTTAAGGCACAAAAAAACGTGCTACAGACCTGTTAACGGGGACTCGATTTTTGGCAGAGTGTCACTTTAAGTAACAATGGTGGTAAGTTGGCCCCATGTACTCCACTTTACATTTAATGTCTGACCATTTCTGTATGATTTAAATTTTCGTATTTTAAATGTATTTTACTTTGCCGCGTTGCATTGCCATTGAAACTGTGGAATGATCACGTCACGAACAAATCCTCCAGAGACTGATGGTTCCTACCCCCATAAGGGAGACACGACAGGGGAGGGGCCAGATACAGGGCGGGACCTTATTAAGTTCCTGTCCCCTAAAACTGGTTCCTTATTTCTGTCGTGGAAACGGGCCTTATGTGAACTGTGCTTAACGTCTTGTCCAGGCAGGGGTGTGCAGCCTGCGGCTCTGGACCCGCATGAGGCTCTTTGGTCCAAAGGCAGCTGAACGGTGATGGAGTTGTCTCAGAGGGAGCGGCTGTCGGAGCTGGTGGAGGAGCTGACCACATCTGGACAACCACAGCTGGACCAGAGCAAAATGAAGGAGATCAAGAAGCTCTGCAAGTATGGATCACATAATTTCATTTTATGGACTGGGGAAAAAAGATTCTTAATTTACTCTGACTTTTATTTCATTGCTGACAACATGAAACCAAGATATTTCAGATAGTAATACTAATGCATCAGATTTACATAGTGCTTTTCATAGACACTCAAAGACACTTTACAGTGGATACATTATTCATTCACTCCACAGACAATGGTAGTGGTAAGCTACTACTGTAGCCACAGCTACCCTGGGGCAGACTGACGGACTGACAGGTAATGTTTGATCTGGTCAGCAGGGCCATTTCTAGCTTTTTAGGGGCGCTATGCAAGATTGTGTCAAGAATGTCAGGCAGCCTGTCACGCGATTCCCATCTTACAGGGAACAGTCACTGCCAGCTATATGCCCGGAATGCCAGCATCATTGCCGCTCAAAAATTGGTCTTTTCAGTCACCAAAGGACTAATAAACACTGATCAAAATGAGTCCCTTTCTTTTTCTGAGAGAAAAGAGATCCACTGAAACCGGTGGCTCAGTCCACTAGTGGCTGAGGGGGACTGTAGCATTTGTATACTCTGCTTTAATATAGTCAGAAAAGGTTCTGTTCATAAAGCAGTTACTCCTTGGTAACGCTGCCATTCCTTCTCCCAACACTTAGAAGTCATTTTGTCACTGAGAATACCAAGCGATAAAACATTTCAAGTGTTATTTTTTCGCATTCATCCTGCAAACACCCCTTTTGCACATGAAAACATGTATTCATTAAAATAATTGTGGTAATTGTAGTTAATCGCATTAAGCATGATTATTGCATGGTACCCAATTATCTCGATGTAACCCACCATAACTTATAGTTGTGTTGCAAGTAGATCTATATCTAAGTTCTATGAGGAGAGTTGGCATATAATGAAATGGCACAGCAGCTTAAAATGTTATCCTGTTCTCCCTCTAATGACTCACACCAACCATATAAACTTATTTACCAGTTTCACTGACAACTCTGATACAAATTAACAATGCTGGGACAAACAAACAAACAGTAGAGCTCATAAATAAGTTGGAAGATCTGTTGAGAACCGTTGGTGTCTGTAATGGCTCTGCTGAGGAACTAATGGCTAATTATGTGGAAAAAGACCACTCTGGCTTCAAAAAGATCTTTTTTTTCATCTGCGGCAGGAGAGCTGTAGTCCCCGTGTAACAACAAGCTTGTATCTAAGGTCTGGTCTCTTAACAATCAGCTTCACTGAACGTCACAGTCCTGAGTATGCCACTAGGGGGTGCTAATGGGCCACAATAAATCATATATTCCCTGTAATAATTATAAGCATTTGCTTACTTAGAGCTTTTAATATGCTATAAATGGCTCAGACAGGCTGCTCAGTTTCACAGGGCTACATTATCACTGTTTTCTCTTGACCATATGCTGCCCATGGCAAAATCGTGTTAATTGTCCTTCATGTTAGTAAAGCCATTAACTCAGCTGATGATTTACAGGTTAAAACTTATGACTCAGCTCCTCAAATTAAAATCTTTATCTTGTAAACCAGAATTTGCGGCGCTAACCCCCATCAACTGTTTCCGTCTCCATTCCTCCCAGACACTCTAACGACTGCATTGACCATGTTTACCACTCCGTGATGTCACAGCTGAACCAGGAACATGCTGAGATCCGCCTGTCCGCCTTCCAAATCGCCACTGAGCTCTTCTCCAGATCACACCACTTCAGGACGCTGCTCGTGGACAACTTCCAGGTGGAAATGTGTGGGGGAAAGTTGCAAATTTAACAGAAAAAAAAAGTTATACATTTGGAAAAAGAAAAATTACAAAATTTGAAAAAAGCTGAAAATTTAAAAGAAGAAAATTGCAAATTTATTTACAAAAATTTGCAAATTTACGAGAGAAAATTCACAAATTTATAAGAAAAATTCTAAATTCATACTAGAAAAGTAAAAGGCAAACAAATTTACATTTTAACTGAAAAAGTTGCAAATTTATAGGAGGGAAAATACATTTTTATAAAGGAAAATATTGCTTATGTTGACAGGACAGTTTAAGGCTCAGATATTATTGTTCAGATTTGTCAGACCCAAAATTTTCTAAATGGCTCTTTGCATCATCGAAGTGACCAAACTTTATTCCAGCAGATGAATTAGCTTTTTTGCTGGTCATCACTGTTTCATGAAGTATTAATAGCTAAAGAGAAATGAACGGTCAGATGAATGCAGTTCTTTGTAAATTGATTGTATCACTCAGCTTTTTCCTGAAAATCTCCTCGTGTCCCTGTAGGAGTTCTTGGAGCTAACGGTGGAGACAGACATAGAGCAGCCCCTCCCTCCTCCTAAAGAAGTAGCCAGGAAGCTGAGGTTGGCCGCCATCCAGGCCGTCCAGTTGTGGCAGACGTCTTACGGAGCCACATACAAGAAGCTGGCACTGGGCTACCACTTCCTGAAACAGGTTAAGAAGGTGAGGAGGCTGTTTGGAGGTTCCCTTCCTCCAAGTTTTTTCGTTGTACACATACATTTTGAAGTTCTAAAAACAGAATCTCCTGCTCTCCAGTGTGAACACACAGTGCTCTGCACTGTGTGTTCACACTGGCTTTTCCCTGCACTGTGTGTTCATATACTCATATATTTATTCCATCCAGCTACAATGCTCTGCACTGTGTGTCTGTGTGTGTGTGTGTGTATATTTATTTTATAGTAATATGTACATATGTATATTAGCCGCTCTTGCTTGCTTGTTTTTTTCTTGCCTTCTGATTGTTGCTCTGAGTGTTGCTATCCCTGTGCTGTTGCAATCCTGGAATTTCCCCGTTGTGGGACTAATAAAGGCTTATCTTATCTTATCTTATCTTATCTTATACCTGTGTACTATTGATGACTACTTTTCTTCTCTGCTGACCATGCGCGGGGCAGCACGGTGGTGCAGTGGTTAGCACTGTTGCCTTACAGCTAGAAGGTTCCAGGTTCGAATCCCCAGGCTGGCAGGGGTAGGAACCTTTCTGTGTGGAATTTGCATGTTCTCCCTGTGCTGCGTGGGTTTACTCCGGGGGCTCCGGTTTCCTCCCACAATCCAAAGACATGCATGTTAAGTTAATGGTTGTTCTAAATTGTCCCTAGACATGTCTCCTATAGGCCCTTAGAATAGAGGGTTAGTACTAGTGAAGCGCTTTGAGTGGTCTTTGAGACTAGAAAAGCGCTATATAAGTACAGGTCCTTATCCTCATCCTTCTTATAGAAAATGTGCATTTGAAGCGATTTCACATCTATTTAAAAAATAGGCAATGCTAGAGTTTGATTGTTTCGATTAACAAATCACAATACCTTTGTGGTGAAGGACTCTTTGTTTCATCTGAAAATGCAAAGAAAAGTGCTAAATTGCTAGCACGCTAACTAGCTATCTACCGGTGGCTCTGAGGAACAGGCCACAGTATTACACCCCCAGTCCAGACTATACCCGGGGTTAAAGCGGCCTAGGCTAGATTATACCGCAGGTATATTATGCCAAGGCCAATTCGTACCTAGGCCAATTTATGCCCCCCCCCCACCACATGATATCAGCAGTGCTGAGTGATATACAGTGGGGCAAAAAAGTATTTAGTCAGCCACCAACTGTGCAAGTTCTCCCACTTAAAAGATGAGAGAGGTCTCCAATTTTCATCATAGGTATACCTCAACTATGAGAGACAAAATGAGAAAAAAAAATCCAGAAAATCACAATGAAGGATTTTTAATGAATTAATTGGTAAATTCCTCGGTAAAATAAGTATTTGGTCAATAACAAAAGTTCATCTCAATACTTTGTTATATACCCTTTGTTGGCAATGACAGAGGTCAAACGTTTTCTGTAAGTCTTCACAAGGTTTTCACACACTGTTGCTGGTATTTTGGCCCATTCCTCCATGCAGATCTCCTCTAGAGCAGTGATGTTTTGGGGCTGTCGCTGGGCAACACTGACTTTCAACTCCCTCCAAAGATTTTCTATGGGGTTGAGATCTGGAGACTGGCTAGGCCACTCCAGGACCTTGAAATGCTTCTTACGAAGCCACTCCTTCATTGCCCGGGCGGTGTGTTTGGGATCATTGTCATGCTGAAAGACCCAGCCACGCTTCATCTTCAGTGCCCTTGCTGATGGAAGGAGGTTTTCACTCAAAATCTCACGATACATGGCCCCATTCATTCTTTCCTTTACATGGATCAGTCGTCCTGGTCCCTTTGCAGAAAAACAGCCCCAAAGCATGATGTTTCCACCCCCATGCTTCACAGTAGGTATGGTGTTCTTTCTCCTCCAAACACGACAAGTTGAGTTTTTACCAAAAAGTTCTATTTTGGTTTCATCTGACCATATGACATTCTCCCAATCCTCTTCTGGATCATCCAAATGCTCTCTAGCAAACTTCAGACGGGCCTGGACGTTTACTGGCTTAAGCAGGGGGACACGTCTGGCACTGCAGGATTTGAGTCCCTGGCGGCGTAGTGTGTTACTGATGGTAGCCTTTGTTACTTTGGTCCCAGCTTTCTGCAGGTCATTCACTAGGTTCCCCCGTGTGGTTCTGGGATTTTTGCTCACCGTTCTCGTGATCATTTTGACCCTACAGGGTGAGATCTTGTGTGGAGCCCCAGATCGAGGGAGATTATCAGTGGTCTTGTATGTCTTCCATTTTTTAATAATTGCTCCCACAGTTGATTTCTTCACACCAAGCTGCTTACCTATTGCAGATTCAGTCTCCCCAGCCTGGTGCGGGTCTACAATTTTGTTTCTGGTGTCCTTTGACAGCTCTTTGGTCTTGGCCATAGTGGAGTTTGGAGTCTGACTGTTTGAGGTTGTGGACAGGTGTCTTTTATACTGATAACGAGTTCAAACAGGTGCCATTAATACAGGTAATGAGTGGAGGACAGAGGAGCCTCTTAAAGAAGAAGTTACAGGTTTGTGAGAGCCAGAAATCTTGCTTGTTTGTAGGTGACCAAATACTTATTTTACCGAGGAATTTACCAATTAATTCATTAAAAATCCTTCAATGTGATTTTCTGGATTTTTTTTTTCTCATTTTGTCTCTCATAGTTGAGGTATACCTACGATGAAAATTGGAGACCTCTCTCATGTTTTAAGTGGGAGAACTTGCACAGTTGGTGGCTGACTAAATACTTTTTTGCCCCACTGTACATGAGAATTAATTACCTCCACCAAGAAGGTAATGTAATTGGGGTGATTTGTCTGTCTGTTAGCAGGATTATGCAAAAACTATTAGATGGATTTTGGTGAAAAATTCACCAGAGGTGGCCCTTGGGTCAAAGATGAGCCCATTAAATTTTGGTGATAATCTGGATTTCCGGGAAGATGGCGGAGAGGCATAACGCTTAAACAGAGAGCTCTCCCTAGTCGGATTAAAAATCTTTGGTAAATGGCCAACTTGACATAAATGGATCAATAAACCAAGGGATGAAAACACGAAGAACCCGGGCACACGGACAAAAGCAGGGTAAAACTAAAGAATCCCTCTTCAACAACGTTGGAGAAATCGCTGAAGACGAGGCCCAAAAAAACGAGGTGACTACAACAGAGAAAATGGAGGACGCCAACCTCGATGTTATGAACACTGGCATTGCCAATATAGGTAAAGACATAAAAGACTTCAAGCGACAACTCCAACAGGATTTAACGCAGGGGTCACCAACGCGGTGCCCGCGGGCACCATGTCGCCCGCAGGGACCACATGTGTCGCCCGCAGGCCTGTTCTAAAAATAGCACAACTCGCAAGTGAGCTGCAGATGTAATTTTTTCTGCCGCTATTTTTTATTTTATATTTTTTACATTTTTTAAAATCACACTTGCATTTATATAGATTTTAAAATGACAATGTCTTAAAAATAAAAAATTGAAAATATGTTTATTATACGTAAAGTTAAGGTGAACTCTGACCTAGTTCAAAGGTCAGTATTGTGCGCATGACAAAACCTTCGCGCTTGTGGAGCGTAAGCTTAGCTAGCGGGCAGTTAAGATGGTGGGCGCAGTGCGGTTTCCAAGCCCAAAAACATGGCAAAAAAAAGACAGAAAATTTATCATTTTCAAAGTGAGCGGGAGGAAGAGTTCTTTTTTACTACCGTGAAAGGAAGCTGCATGTATTTCATTTGCGGGGCGATGGCGAAGCGCCACTTCACTGCCCACTCTTTTTTGGGGTTTTTTTGGACTTATCTTGTACCCGTAGGTAGATTTGTTCTGCAGTCCGGTAACAAGCCACCAGCCGGACTTCCGGTTGTGGCTGCCACGTAGGACGGACGTGTCTCGCTCTGCTCTGCTCCTGGAGAAAAAAATCGGCAAATAACTCTCTCATTTGGGACAGAACGTATCCCAGCATTTGGGCGAGGATATGTCGGCGAAGCCTAAGGCTGGAAAACCAGGAAAAGGAAAAAGCGAGCCGCCGAAACAGTCCAAATTAACGGACTTTCAGGTCTGTGACGCAGCAAACAAAACTCCATATATGGCGGAGGAGGCTGGCAACGGTGCGATTTCTGTGGGGAATGGCGCAGATGCGCTGATGGCTGCCATGAGTTCAATGAGAGCGGACTTTTCCTCTAGATTTGATGGGATTATGACAGCGCTGGAAGGAATAAGAAAGGAATTGGGTGACTGTGTAGAACGAACGGCGCAAATGGAGCTCCGTCTCGCTAGTGCTGAAGATGACGTCACCCGTCTTCAATTAAAGGTGCGCACTTTGGAAAAAAAAAAAAAAATCTCTGGAAGATAATATTTTGGATTTGGAATCTCGGTCGAGACAGAATAATTTGAGGCTGGTGGGTCTTCCAGAGGAATCAGAAGGTCGGGACGTATGTTCCTTTCTGGAAAAGTGGATTCCGGAGGTGCTGGGCAGCGAGGAGTTGCAATCAGCAGTGGTTCTGGAAAAAGCACATCGTATTGGCCCACGGAGAGATAAGGGACCGCCGAGGACCTTAATTATGAAGTTTCTTAGCAACAGAGACAGGATGAAGATCTTCAACGCTGCACGTGCTAAAGGAGAGATTAAACACCAGGACCAGCAGGTGCGGTTCTACCCAGATTTGGCCACAGGAATCCAGCAATTGAGGAAGCAGTTTGATCCCGTACGTAAGGAGCTGCGCAACCTTGGGATTCGTCATGGTGTAATCTATCCTGCGAGACTGCTGACCACGTATGAGGGCAGAACCCACATCTTCAAGACCCCAGAGGAGGCGCAGGAGTTCATCAAGAAGATCAAAGAAGAAGAAGAGACTGGTGGGAGCTAAGCATGAACAAAATATAAGGTAGAATAATTAAGCATTTGCACAGGCATCTGACTGACTTGAAGTAAATAGTAAGTTTACAAAATATAGATTGTATTATATATTAAAAAAACAAAACAAAAACAAAACAAACAAACAAAAAAAAAACTATGATGTACAAAGTTGTTAAAAATTTTGGAGTTAAGTTGGAAAACTACAGAGGAGAGTTAATGTTACGTCATTAAAAGCAGTAGAGTTAGGGTGATTGGGAGGATGAAGAAGGAGTGGCTTAGGCTGTTCCCCGTGGGTGTGGAACGGTCGATGGCTATATCGGGAGACAGAATTTTTCTTTTGATTTTGGGGGGTTTGCCACAAGTGTGGGAAGGGGAAATTTGTTTGTGTGTAGTTTGTAGGATGAATGTTCAACCACTCATGTTTTTGCTTCTCTGTATGAGCATGTTTACACTGCAAGGTAATCCCAAACTCTCTATTGATCATGGACCAAAGTGTTAATCTTAATTTAACTTCATGGAATTGCAGAGGTCTACAAAATTTAAAAAAACTTAAACAAGTTATGAATAAAATAAAGGACATGGGTTCAAGAATTGTGTTTTTACAAGAAACTCATCTGATAGAGGAGGATGTTAAAAGAATTAGGAGTAGATGGCAGGGAAGTGTATTCACCTCTTCATTTTCATCCCGAGCCAGGGGAGTTATGACTCTCATACATAAATCAGTTCCTTTTCAAGTGAAAAATGTAATTGGAGACAAATTTGGAAGATATGTAATCATTCAAGGTTCTTTGCTATTAGAAAATATAAATCTTGTGAACTTATATGGTCCCAATATAGATGATCAGAAGTTCTTTGCTAATTTATTTCTCATCTTATCATCACTTACAGGGCAACATATAATAGCAGGGGATTTTAATTGTACATTGAATCCAGGTGTGGATAGATCAACAGGACTGGATTGTACGCACATTGGATGTAGGATGACTATTAATCATTTTATGAAAGAATTGAGATTGTTAGATATATGGAGAGAAATGAAACCACAAGTTAAAGCCTATTCTTGTTATTCCAGTACCTACAAGACATTCTCACGTATTGATTATTTTTTGATTTCCACAGAATTAAGGGCCAAGATTCAAAACTGCTTTTATGATAACATCGTGATCTCTGATCATGCACCCTGTTGTCTAATATATGTAGATAAAAAATTGACAAAGGAATCAGGTAGATGGCAATTTCAGCATAAATGGCTTCAGGATGAGGAATTTGTCAAGTATATAGAAAAACAGATAGACGAGTTCTTTGACATCAATACTACACAAACATCAGCATGTGTAAAGTGGGAGGCTTTCAAAGCTTTTATTAGGGGACATATTATTAGTTATACAGGATCAAAATCTAAGAAGACTCGAGAGGAGAGAGCTAAATTGGAACATAAAATAAAAAATCTTCAGGAAAAAGTGTATGCAGGAAGTGACCCAAGGTTGGAGAATGAATTACTGATTTTGAGAGCTGAATACGACAAAAAATCAGCGAATAGAGCTGCCTCGAGTCTTCTAAGATTGAAACAATCTTTTTATGAACAAGGTGAAAAATCAGGAAAATTATTAGCATGGCAGATTAAACAATTGGAAATTAAAACACCAATTACCAGTATTATAAGTAACGGACAGGTAGTTATAGATCCTTTAGAAATTAATAGAGCCTTTAGAGATTACTATGAAAAATTATATGATACCAAAAATGAACCTGATTTAACAAAACTAAATGGGTTTTTGAACGAACTATCTATACCGTGTATTCCAAATGAAAACAGGGAGATATTGGAGTCTAAAATTAGTCAAGAAGAAGTTGGGCTAGCCATTGATAATATGAAATCAGGAAAAAGTGCAGGACCAGATGGTCTTCCAGTTGACCTTTATAAAAAATTTAAGAATAAATTAATAAAACCTTTTTTGGAAATGGTTTTAGAAGCATTTCAAAATAATAATTTACCATCATACATAAATAATGCCTTAATTATACTGCTGCCAAAACCAGGTAAGCCCTCTAATAAATGTGAAAATATGAGACCAATAAGCCTATTAAACGCCGACCTTAAGATAATCTGTAAAATTTTAGCAAGACGAATACAAGAAATTTTACCAAATATTATTAATCGAGATCAGAATGGCTTTATAAAGGGTAGACAAGGCTTCCATAATGTAAGAAGACTATTTAATATTATTTATTTTAATAAAGAAGCACCGGATACAGCTCTCCTATCATTGGACGCCGAAAAGGCCTTTGATAGAGTTGAATGGCCCTTTCTTTTTGAAGTCCTACAAAGGTTTGGACTTGGAAATAATTTCATAAAATGGGTTCAAATAATATACAATAATGCTACAGCAGAAATCCTAACAAATAACAATATTTCAAAACCAATAAAAATCAATAGAGGATGTCGACAAGGCTGTCCACTTTCACCTTTACTGTTTACTATGGCAATTGAACCTTTAGCGATAGCGATATGTTTACATTCACAAATATATGGAATTAAAGTTGGACCAACAGAACATAAAATCTCCCTGTACGCCGATGACATAATTTTGTTTATGTCGAATCTAAAAAAATCAATTCCAACCTTGTTGAATTTAATAAAGAATTTTGGGGAAATATCAGGATATAAAATAAATAAAACTAAATCTTCAATATTAATGCTAAATGAGACCCAGAGAAATTACCCAGCCCCTGAGGTAAATCAATTCAATGTTGTAAATCAGTTTAAATATTTAGGAATCCAAATTATGCCTAAGCTAGAATCAGTCGCCAGTGTCAACTATGAAGCCTTAATGTCAGATATCAATGAGTTAACTCAGAGATGGATGTCACTACCAATGTCGATGATCGGGAGAATCAATATACTTAAAAGTAATATTTTACCTAAAATACTTTATTTATTTCAATACATTCCCTTATCACCACCTTTAGATCTATTCTCAAGAATAAAAAAAAAGTTAGTGGAATTTATATGG
Source organism: Pholidichthys leucotaenia (assembly GCA_020510985.1). Lineage (NCBI taxonomy): Eukaryota > Metazoa > Chordata > Actinopteri > Cichliformes > Pholidichthyidae > Pholidichthys > Pholidichthys leucotaenia. Next base: position 323,056,941 of record CM035840.1, on the reverse strand, counting down.
AACAACAGGAGGGCTAGATTACGTTTGTCTTTATTATATTTACCATTTGATCGTGGAGGTCTGAAATGTCCAAATTTTATGTTGTATTATTGGTCGGCACAACTGAGGTCTATGACATATTATTTTTCATCAAATGATCTCCCTCACTGGACTGAAATGGAATCATACAATTTACCTTTACCTCTTCCCATATTCATATACTCAGATTCGGCAAAAAAATTACAAAAACAAGTTAAAAATCCATTTGTAAAGCATATGATCAAAATATGGTGTGAAGCTAAAAACTATTTAAAAGAACCACAGTTATTGTCACAATTTAGTCCAATATGGGGTAATCAATATTTCAAACCAGGGAGAGCGGACGCTGTATTTAAAGTATGGAATTTAAAAGGGATACAAAAGATTCAGGATTTATATTTGCCATGTGCAGACAACATAATGTCTTTTGAAGAGCTGAGGATCAAATTTAATCTCAATAGAACACATTTTTTTAAATATCTTCAACTTAGAAACTTTATTCGATCAAATCAAAATAAAGCTCTCACTCGACCTATTTATTCATCCTTGGAAAAAATGATGATGAAAGATAGTAAAAGAAAGGGTATTATTTCAGAGTTTTATAACTCATTGACACTATCTTCAAGTGAAAATTCACTGAAAAGATTAAACTACTGGAAAGAAGATCTGCAAATTGAAATTTCAGAGGAACAATGGGAATTGGCTTGTACAGAAGCTCAAACCAAATCAATAAATGCACGCCTTAAATTGATACATTTCAAATGGTTAATGCGGATGTATGTTACACCGGAGGAGTTAAATAGATATAACAAAAATATACCAGATACATGCACAAAATGCATGGAAAGTAAAGGAACCCTATTTCATTGTTTATGGGAATGTAGATTAATAAGAATGTTTTGGGAAGAGGTGAGGGTAACAATTGAAAAAATAATCTCAAAACAAATCATATTGAATCCTAAACTGTTTTTGTTGGGTCTGTACCCAGAAAAGCATAATTTTAATAAAAGTGAAAGAACATTCATAGACCTCAGTTTGCTTAATGCCAAAAAATGTATTGCACTATTATGGAAAAAGACTCATAGACCAGATGTGACTCAGTGGTTAAGACAGATGTTAACAAACCTTCCATTAGAAAGAATAACATATATACTGAAATCAAAGGAAATTGTGTTTGAGAATATATGGAGACCTTTTATTGATTATGTAAAAAATTTAAACATAACTCTTGAAGAAGAAGGTGAATGATGTGTGTGGACCTTGTAAATTCCAAACTGGTGAACATAATATGTATACTTATGTATTGGATTGTCTAGACTAAACAGAGGAGCATTGTTGAAGACTTGATTTTGTTGGTGGTTGTTGGTGTTTTTAGTGCATTTTTTTTTTTTTTTTGTAGTACTTTAGTGTTAGTGTTTGATTGTTTGTATCATGTTTGTTAAAAAAAAAAAAAAAAAGGTTCAATAAAGATATTGTGGAAAAAAAAAAACAAGCCACCAGCCGCTGCGTGCGCAAGCGCCCCTTAACTCCCTAACCTGCATGTTTTTGCATGAAAAATGAGAACATGCACCACCACAACATGCAAACTCCACACAGATCACTGTTGGCCGGGGGCAGGGATCGAACCCACGATCCCCGCAATCCCCCGGCCGAGGGTAAACTGCTGCCGCGGTGCTAACCACTGCGCCACCGTGCATATAAGCACTCTCAGTGCTTGTTTAGTTTCTTCTTATGAAAGGACAGTGCTGGTTGCTCAAGCATGATTCTTGGCAAGAACTGTATGGATATAATTCCAGTGAAGAAGAACACACAAAAGTGTGTTTATTAAATGTAACAGATTTTGAGCAGAATTGCAGCAGATTTGTTCAGTTAAAAATGTGATAAGATTTATTTAATATGAAAGTTGATTTTTCTTAAATGTTGCATAACTTTTTCAAACATGGTTCAACATAGTTCATGAATTAAAAGGGTTTAGTTTTTTATGGTTAAAAGGGACTGGTGAAAACTGGACATTTTTTTATGAAATGTAGAAGGGATCATCTGAACAATTGCTGAGATTAATAAAAATAAAGTGTTGAATATTGATCTTGTCTGTTACCCACTCTAAGTTATTGATAATTATTTATTTATGTGTATGTATATATATATATATATATATATATATATATACACACACACACACACACACACACACACACACACACACACACACACACACACACACACACACAATTTGTTATTTTAGAGGAGTGTGTCAAGCTGGTGCCCTTCACATGACTCGATACCCATGAAGTAGCTCTTGGTTTCAAAAAGGTTGGTGACCCCTGATTTAACGGCTCTTAAGGAAGAACTGAAAAAAGAGATGAAGGAGGAAATTATGGGTCTCCGAAAAGAAATGGAACGCAAGCTAGCAGAAACCATGGAGGAGCTGCACACTCAACGGGCATGCATGGCAGAAGCACAGGCTCGAATATCAGATTTGGAAGACTGGAAGACCGAGGCAAGCGAGCGGCTGCAGACCCTGACAGCACAAACACAGAGGATGCAGGAAAAAATAACCAACCTGGAGAGCAGGTCCAGGCGGAGCAATATACGCGTCTTCGGGATTCCGGAGGGCACTGAAGGCAACTCGATGACGAAATTCATAGATCAGTTCTTAAAAAAAGAGCTTGAGCTGCCCGATGAAACAGACCTGCAGATCCAACGAGCACACAGAGCTTTGGCACAGAAACCGAACTCAAACTCTGCACCCAGGTCAGTTGTGGTAAACTTTTTAAAATACAACGTAAAGGAAAGAATCCTGACACAAGCGTGGAAAAAAAAGATACGAGTCGGCGACAAACAGATATTCTTTGACCATGACTACCCGACAGAAATTGTGCAGCAGCGAAAGAAATATGCCAACATTAAAAAAATGCCGAAAGAGAAAAAAATTAGATTCCAAACGCCACTAACGAAGATGAGAATTCATTGGGAGGACGGCGTGAAAACCTACAACACGGCCAGAGAGGCACCGCGGGACATGACGGAGCGAGGCTTTGTGGTGAGCGTACCGGAGGAAGCGGCTGGAGCAGCGGCGGCACGGAACGCATCGAGACAGCCGGAATGGAGGCGAGTGAGCGGCAGAGGGCGGGAGACGGACGTGGCGCACCGGGCCCAAGAAAAACTGCAAGGCTTTCAACGGAAAGCCTAGATTATAACAAAGATTAAGAAGGACACAGAAGAAATGAAGCCCAAGAAGACAAGGTAAAAGAGAAACAAACGGCTAGGAGAGGTTAAAGTGATTTTTGTTGGACATTTCTAGACTAATGACTATTACTTGGATAGTAACTAGAGGTCTAGGGAGGGCCCCTCACTCGGTGAGGACATTCCCTCCACCCACCAACAGGGACCAGTGGGCAGAAGAAAGGCCCAAAGTACGGAGGTCGAGATTCGTTAATGTGTTTTTGTACAAATATGTGTTAGTTTTGTTGTTAAAGGGGTTAGGAGCACAAGTTAAAAAAATGGAAAAACATGAATATGGTTAAAAATCTTAAGATAATGACATTAAACGTGAATGGTCTGAACTCACCTGTTAAAAGGGAAAGAATAATAAGAAAATTCAAGAAGGAAAAAGCCGAAATTATATTTATGCAAGAGACACATTTGAACAAGACAGAACATGAGAAACTAAAGAGATTTGGCTATAAGAACTCCTACTACAGTTCATTTAAGGGAGGAACTAAAAGGGTGGTTATGATACTAATTTCAAATAAAATACAATTTGAATGTGAACACGAAATCCAGGATAAAGAAGGCAGATATGTAATAATAAAGGGAAGAATAGATGGTATGCAGATCACATTAGTGAACATCTATGCCCCACCAGAAAGTGACAAGGGTTTTTTTCAACAACTGTTTGATCTCATAGCAACACACAGTGAAGGAGTCCTAATTTGTGGAGGAGACTTAAATGCCGTCATGGATCATGAAGTTGACACAACAAGTGTTAAGAAGACAAAAAAACATGTAACAAAGTTCATAAGAACCTCTCTGGCAGAAATGGGTATGGTAGACATATGGAGGGATCTGCACCCACTTGAAAAAGACTATACACATTATTCAGCAGCCCATAAAGTACACTCTAGAATAGATTACTTCCTTATGAATGAAGGTGACAGACACAGGGTGAGAAATTGTCGGATTGGAGGGGCAGAAATATCAGATCATAATCCTATATACATGGAAATATATTTAAACAATAGAAAACTGAAAAAAAAATGAAAGAAAGAATAAAGGTAAACATAAATGAGTATATCGAGGAGAATGATAATGGAGAAGTGGACCCAACAATACTATGGGATGCACTAAAGTCCGTGTTAAGAGGTAAATTAATTGTTGAATCAGGAAAAGCAAAAAAGTCTAAACTGGAATCATATGAACAAAGATGTGAGAGACTGAGGGAATTAGAACGTAAACATCAAAACACAAATGACCCAAAAATATATCAAGAAATTAAGGAAGAAAAAATAAAGATAAAAGAAATACAAATAGATGAAATTGAAAGGAAAAATAGATATTTAAAACAAAAATACTATGAAACGGGGCCAAAGGCCACAAAACTGCTGGCAAAACGGTTAAGAAAACAACAAACAGTGAATAATGTATACAAGATTAAGGACCCCATCACAAATAAAACCACAGTTACCCCAGAAAACATTGAAGAAATATTCCATAAATTCTATCAAGAACTATACTTGCAACCTGAAGAGACAAATGTTAAGGATATTAAAAAATTTCTATGCACATTGGACTTGCCATCAATAGAAAACCAACAAAATGAAAAGCTAACAGCAGAAATAACAACACAAGAGATTAAAGATGTGATTAAGTCACTAAAAAATGGTAAATCACCAGGTAGTGATGGATACCCATCTGAGTTTTATAAACTGTTTATAGAAGAACACATGCCACAGCTCCTAAGGTCATTTAATTGGACATTAAACAACAACAAAATACCTCCATCATGGAACGAAGCCATTATTTCAGTTATTTTAAAGCCAGGGAAAGATAGGGAACAATACGGAAACTATAGGCCAATCTCTTTATTAAATGTGGATTATAAAATATATACAACAATAATGAGTTTAGACGCAGAAAAAGCATTTGATAGGGTTAATTGGATGTTCCTATATAATGTGCTGGAACGCTTTGGATTTAACGAAAAATCAGTACAATGTATAAAGACACTATCAGAAACCTGTGGCAAGAATCAAGATAAACGGTAGCTTAACAGACAAAGTAAATATACAAAGATCAACTAGGCAGGGATGCTGCCTATCGCCCACCTTGTTTGCTCTGTTCATAGAGCCACTGGCTCAAGCGATGTGACAAAATAAGAAATTAAAAGGTGTAACAATAAAGGGAGCGGAACACAAGATTGGGCTATTTGCAGACGATATTATAGTTTACCTTGAACAACCAGATGAATCAATAATGGAAATGATGGACTTGATAGAAAATTTTGGAAAATTATCAGGATACAAGATAAACATTACAAAAACACAAATACTGACATTCCACTATAACCCTTTAAACCAGATAACTGATAAGATCAAACTAAACTGGAAACAAAAAGAAATAAAATACCTTGGAGTGAACATACCTAAAGATTTAAGCAAAATCTATAAAGCAAACTATGATAGGTTAGAACAAGAAATTAAAAAAAGATATTGATAGATGATCAATCTTAAATATGGATCTGAATTCAAAAATTAAGACAGTCAAAATCAGCATACAACCTAGACTGCTTTACCTCTTCCAAGCTCTACCAACAGAGATTCCTGGTGCCCAGTTCTCAAAGTGGGACAGGATGATATCGAGATTTGTTTGGGGAGGTAAAAAGCCAAGAGTGAAATATAAAACTCTCCAATTACCAAAAGAGAAAGGAGGCATGGGTCTACCGAGTGTAAAGGAATATTACTACTCAGCACAAATAAGATATATCATATGTTGGTGCGACGGAGGATACGAGGCAAAATGGAAAGAAATGGAAAAGGAAATTGAGGGACTCCCAGTACAAAACATAATAGGGGATAAGGATGCATATAAGCAAATCAAACAAATAGATCCAATCTCTAAATTTACTTTGGAACTGTGGTATAAAATAGTACAAAAGTATAATATAAAGGAGGACATAAAACTATTGAAATGGGTAGCATTTGACAGTCAGTTTGAACTGGCAAAGCAAGATAGGGGATACAAAAATCTGGTGAACAAGGGAATCACAGCATGGGATAATATGGGAAAAAAAGATTTCGGGAGTTTTGTAAACATGAGAAGAAAATTTAAACTAGAAAAATCTGAATTCTTCAGATATCTGCAGATGAGAGATTATTATATGAGGAAGATTAGGCATAACCTCCACACAGATGTGAGCGAGATTATACAATTCATTTTAACCCCTTGCACTCCGGTCAATTTTCCTAAAAACGCCAAAAAATAATGTGCCCAAAGTAAATCGAAAGCTGTTATTCAACCCTTTGCAGCATCTTCATGGGGTTGGTCTCATTTAAAAGAAAACACTTTGAATTTTTTGGCAAAAAAAACATGATCTCTCCAAGTGCTCCGGCCACTGAGTTACAGTCATCTAAACATAGTGAACTTGAAGAAAATAAATTTGGCCTGGGTGTTTTTTTGGATACAAATGCTTGCAAATAACACACAGCTTCGGATCTGGGCTGGAAAATGCAACAGAAATGTAGAACCAGGTGTTATCCAGCTGAGGTCCAAATTTTGTAACAATACCACAAAAAATGAATATATTACGCAGCTTTGTTCTCAGGCTAACTAACTAACTAACTAACCTGCACTTATATAGCGCTTTTCTAGTCACAAAGACCACTCAAAGCGCTTTCATTAATACTAACCCTCTATTCTAAGGGCCTATAGGAAACAGATATCTAGGGACAATTTAAAACAGCCAATTAACCTAACATGCATGTTTTTGGCATGTGGGAGGAAACCGGAGAAATCCCGGAGTAAACCCACGCAACACGGGGAGAACATGCAAACTCCACACAGATCACTGTTGGTTGGGGGCTGGGATTGAACCCACGATCCCACGATCCCCACAATCCCCCGGCCAAGGGTAAACTGTGCTGCCGCAGTGCTAACCACTGCACCACCGTGCAGCCCCAGGCTGTTCCCAGGCATTTTGGAACTGTGCCAAATTGTGCCAAATGGCACAGTTTGGAAAAACGTCTGTAACTTTTGAATGATTCAACATAGAAGCTTCATCTTGGGCTCAAATGAAAGGTCACATTCAGGGCTGTGTGTGTGTGTGTGGGGGGGGACAACCCCCCCCCCCCCCGCTACAGAGGACGGAGATCCGCCCTCGCTACATAACAGATTACACTCCGATGTGGTGATGTTTCCACAGCACCGCTGTCACCGCGGCTCCCCCCCCCCCCCCCCCCGCGACAGAATCGTAGCAGCGGGGGGGAACGGGGGGCGTTCACGGTCCGGAGGCGGCGAACGAACCGTGTACCGCGGCGCACGCACTTCAGACATCGTGCGCTGCACAGTTGTAATTTACCGATCAGTCAAAAGTCATTTTTGATTACAATTTTCAGGGATAAAAAATAATTTGGCTTATAACACCTTACCTCTTCACAGCCACATTGTCCTGGCCAACTTCTCTTCCTCATTGTCAGACGAACCGACGCTGGTCCGCTCTGGTTCTGGTCTCGCGACCCGGTCAAAACATTCCATGATTGCGGTTTTGGCGAATGATTTACGACCTTCGTCGTCGGCCTCCGTCGGTCTATGATGACCATATAAGAGAATCCTAAACACTCTGCTGGAATTAAAAAAAATAAAAAAATAAAGCACTGCCTGTGGCTGCTGAAGCAGTCTCTCGTCACCCAGCTTTAGACAACAGCTCAGCCAACTTCTGTGCTTCATTTGGCTCGCAGCCGTTGGGAGGCGGGTCCTTCTGGCTAGATTTTCATTCATTGGTTCTTCAAGGTTTCAGAAACCCAATTCAAAGCTCTTATTAGTCGAATGAGAGGTCAATCAGATGAACTAATCTGTTCGCGGCTGTGTCTGCAGCTTTTATTTTTCAGTGCGCGCTTGGACGCCATCACCATCTCCATCTCCACCATCAGGATCATGCGTCCGAGTCATGCGTCCTGCATCGTGCGCCCTCATGCGCCCTAGGACGCAGAGACTTGCCCGTCCGCGGTACAACGGAGCGCAAGAGGTTAAGCTCGTATGCAGGAAATAAAATAAGAATTATTTCAAAGCTATATCAGAAACTTACGGCAAACAAACATTCAAGTAACTATATAAAGGAGAAATGGGAGAAAGAGCTAAATTTAAACATAACAGAAGAAAACTGGCAAGAAATATGGAAAACACAACACACATCAACAAGTTCAAGGACATGGAGGGAATTTGGATGGAAAAACCTGATTTGCTATTTCATTACACCACAGATTCAAAGAAAATATACAAATACCCAGTCTATATGCTGGAGGAGCTGTGGGGCTCAAAATGCAGACCACTCACATATGTTTTGGAAATGCTGCAAAATCTCATCATTCTGGAAATCTATACATGTGACAATACAGAGGACATTAGGATATAATATACCAATGAACTGTAACTTGATGTGTTTACGTGATCTTAAAAGAGGCAATGTAATACAGGCTGAGGACAGATATCTAGTTAAAATCTTGCTTATTGCATGTAAAAAAACAATCACAAGAAAATGGTGATCAGAAGTTCTTCCTGACCAAGAGCAATGGACTGACATTGTTGAGGATATACGTTTTATGGAAAAACTAACATATCGACAAAGAGTGCAAGAAGGACAATATGGAAAAAAATGGTGGAAATGGACACACTACAAAGTGCAACAACGAGACAGAAATTGGAATAATAATAATAATAATAAAAGACACTGGAAAAACCAGAAGAATTAAGAGATGGAAACTAAAAACTTGATGCTCCAACATTTGTCCCCCCCCCTTTTTTCTTTTTTTTTTTTCTTCCTCTAGCTCCTTTTTTTAAATATGAACCTAGAGACTCCAGCGGCCATAGTCACATGCATTCCTGGGGCCAGAGCAGGCGACATCGAGTCAAATTTGAAAATGCTGGCTAAAAGTAACTGTAAATATTCCACAATTGTTATTCACGCCGGCATTAATGACATCCGTCTCCGGCAGTCGGAAGTCACGAAACTTAATGTAGAATCGGTGTGTGACTTTGCAAAAACGATGTCTGCCACTGTAGTGTTCTCTGGGCCCCTCCCCAATCTGACCAGTGATGACATGTTTAGTCGCTCGTCATCCTTGAACCGCTGGCTGTCTGTGTGGTGTCCTGCAAATGACGTGGGCTACATTGACAATTGGAGCTCTTTTTGGGGAAAACCTGGTCTTATGAGACGAGACAGCATTCATCCCACTTTGGATGGTGCTTCTCATTTATCTAACAATCTGGCATCTTTTTTATCCAAATTTCCAAAACCGTGACTACTCAGAGTTGGGACCAGGAAGCAGAGTCGCAGTCTTACACGCCTCTCTGCAGCTCCTCTTCATCCGCCACCCCTCAGCTTAGCCCCTGTCTTCCCCATCAGAGAATCGTTGTCTGCTCCCTCCAAAGTAAATAAAAATAAAATATATAAGCATCCCAAAGTGATAAAGCAAAATATTGGTAAAACTCAAATTAAACATAAAGCCTCTAAATTGAATGATTTGGCCTCTGTTCCTCCTCATAATTTAAAAATTAAATGTGGTTTATTAAATATTAGGTCTCTAACTCCCAAGTCTCTGTTAGTCCATGATCTGTTAATTGATCATCAGATTGATTTAATTTCCCTTACAGAGACTTGGTTAGGGCAAGAGGATTATGTTGGTTTAAATGAATCAACCCCCTCTGGTTATTTAAACTGTCAAAATCCCAGAAGTTCTGGTCGTGGAGGAGGAGTAGCAACAATTTACCATTCCAAATTACTAGTTAATGTAAAGCAAAAAAACATGTTATAATTCCTTTGAGGGCCTGGTCCTCAGTATTGGGCACTTTAGCAATTTCAGGTTAAACCCAATTTTATTTGCCATTGTTTATCGTCCCCCATCAACCTATTCAGAATTTTTATCCGAATTTGCTGATTTCTTAGCTGATTTAGTGTTGAAATCTGATAGAATAATTATAGTAGGGGACTTTAATATACATGTGGATGTAGATAGTGACTGCCTTAATGTGGCTTTTAATTCAATATTAGACTCGATTGGGTTTTCTCAGAAAGTAGGAAATTCTACTCATTACCTCCACCATACATTGGACCTTGTTCTGACATATGGCATAGAAATAGAAAATCTTGTAGTGTCTCCTCATAACCCTGTACTGTCAGACCATTGTCTGTTAACCTTTGATTTTACTATTTCTGACTATTTGGCTCCTAAAGAAAAATATTATCACAGTAGATGCCTCTCAGATGATGCTGTTTCCAAATTTATGCAGATTGTTTCCTCTATGCCATGTGTCAACACAACGGAAATAAGCTATAGACAGCTTGCTCCTTCTGTAATTGATAACATGGTGGATAGTGTTTCAGCTTCTCTGCATCAGGCTCTAGACTTGGTGGCCCCCTTAAAAAAGAAAAAGTCTAATCAGAGATTTTTAACTCCTTGGTTCAACACAGAAACTCGTAGCTTAAAACAGAAGACTCGTCAATTAGAAAGAAAATGGCGCTCTACTAATTTAGATGAAATCTATTTAGCTTGGAGAAATCATCTTTTAATTTATAAAAAATCTCTTAGAAAAGCTAGAATGAGTTATTACTCTGCATTAATAGAAGAGAACAAGAATAATCCCAGGTTTCTTTTCAGTACTGTAGCCAGGTTGACAAAGAGTCAGGACTCTGTCAATCCTAGCATCCCCTTAGAGCTTACTAGTCAGGACTTTATGAACTTTTTCAATAATAAAATTTCATCCATCAGAGATAAAATCAATCAGATTCTTCCCACAGTTAACTTAAATACCGTAACTACTACAACTCCTTCTATTGATGTCTGTCTTGATGAGTTTACTCCAATCGACCTTTGTGAGTTAGACAAAGTAGTTTCCTCATCCAAACCTTCAACTTGTCTTTTAGACCCTATTCCTACCAGGTTATTTAAAGAAGTCTTCCCACTTATTGGTAGCTTTATTCTTCATATAATCAATTCTTCATTAACTTTAGGCCATGTACCGCAGGCTTTTAAAACGGCTGTAATTAAACTCTTACTCAAAAAGCCAACGCTAGATCCAGGAGCTTTAGCTAACTATAGACCAATCTCTAATCTCCCTTTCATTTCAAAAATTTTAGAAAGAGTTGTTGCTACGCAATTATTTGACCACCTGCAGGAAAATGGTTTACTTGAAGAGTTTCAATCTGGGTTTAGAATCCATCATAGTACTGAAACAGCCTTAGCGAAGGTCACTAATGACCTCCTCATTGCATCTGATAATGGACTAGTTTCTGTACTTGTCCTTTTAGATCTTAGTGCAGCTTTTGATACTATTGATCATAATATTCTACTTGATAGATTAGAACACTATGTTGGACTTAATGGAACTTCGTTGCAGTGGTTTAGATCTTATTTATCTGATAGGTTCCAGTTTGTTCATGTAAATGATGAGTTTTCTTTCAGCTCAAAGCTTAGTCATGGAGTTCCACAGGGATCTGTGCTAGGCCCTACTCTTTTTAGTTTATATATGCTTCCGTTAGGCAACATTATTAGAAAGCACTGTATACATTTTCATTGTTATGCAGATGACACACAATTATACCTGTCAATGAAGCCAGATGATAGTAATCAATTAGCCAAGTTAGAAGCCTGTCTTAAGGAAATCAAAGCTTGGATGACTTGTAATTTCCTGCTATTAAATTCAGATAAGACTGAAGTCATTCTTGTTGGTCCAAAAAACCTTAGAAATTCCTTTCCAAATCAAACTTTCAGTTTGGATGCAGTTACTCTTTCTCTTAATAGCTCTGTGAGGAACCTTGGAGTTATTTTTGATCAGGATTTGTCCTTCAATTCACATATTAAATTTGATTCTAAGACTGCCTTCTATCATTTGCGTAATATTGCCAAGTAATTAGGAGCATCTTGTCTCAGAGTGATGCTGAGAAGCTGATCCACGCTTTTGTTAGCTCGAGATTAGATTATTGTAATTCTTTATTATCAGGCTGTCCTAAAACATCTTTAAAAAGTCTTCAGCTGATCCAAAATGCTGCAGCAAGAGTTTTAACAGGTACTAGAAAGAGAGATCATATCTCTCCGGTTCTGGCCTCCCTTCATTGGCTTCCCATAGAGTTTAGAATTAAGTTTAAAATCCTTCTTCTTACTTACAAAGCTCTAAACAATCAGGCTCCTTTTTATTTAAAAGATCTGATACTACCGTATTATCCTAGCAGAGCACTACGCTCCCAAAATGCAGGATTACTTGTAATACCTAGAATCTCCAAAAGTACAATGGGAGGCAGAACCTTCAGTTATCAAGCTCCTCTCCTGTGGAATCAGCTGCCAATCTGGATTCGGGAGTCAGACTCGATCTCTGTTTTTATGAATAGGGCTAAAACCTACCTTTTTGATATAGCCTACAATTAGGGAGGGATCATGTGTTTCTGAACCCTCCCTTAGTTATGCTGCTATTAGGTTTAGTCAGCCGGGGGACCTCCAGTAATGCACTGGGCCTCACTCCTTTCCTCACTCTCTATGAAATATTTTTTTTTTTTTGCTGGTCATTAACATTTGTTTGTTCTCTCCCATAGATTGAGTCCCCATCGTGCTGTTTGCTCTCTACATGTCTGTTCTTTTCTTCTTCTCTATCCCCTCACCCCCCCAGCCAGTCGCGGCAGATGACTGCCCCTCCCTGAGCCTGGTTCTGCTGGAGGTTTCTTCCTGTTAAAAGGGAGTTTTTCCTCTCCACCGTCGCCAAGTGCTTGCTCACAGGGGATCGCCTGATTGCTGGGGTCTTTCTGCAACTGTGGGGGTTCCCCCTACAGTTGATAGTGCTATGAGATGACTGTTGTTGTGAAATGGTGCTATATAAATAAAGTTGAATTGAATTGAATTGAATTGAATTGAAAATATAGAGACTGTGATCTGAATGTAATATGTATGATGAAAAATGAATAAAAATCAAAGTTACAAAAATTTTTTGGTGATAATCTGAGTGCATACGTCCACTCAGGACCTTGTTTGGATTTGTGCAGCAGCATTACACAAAAACTACTGGATGGATTTGGATGAAATTTTCACCAGAGGTGGGCCTTGACCTAGAGAGGAACGCACAACATTTTGGTGATGATATGAGAACACGTACCTCTGCCAAGGCTCTAATCTTCTCACAGTGTGTTAGCAAAAATACACCAAAAGTACTGGATGGATTTGGATGAAATTTTTACCAGAGGTGGTCCTTGGCCTAGTGCAGATTCAAAACTCTTTCCCAGTTTCAAATTGTGTTGATAGAGCAAGTAAAACCAGAATTATGATAAACAATTTCCATCATGTTTTTCTGACTATTTTCGTCACATTTGGTGTACATTTGGAGTGGCAAAAAACAGTAAAAACGGAAAGCAAAACCAAAAGTGTGGATTCCAAACGTTATGTTTGATAGACGATGTAATCACTGAGTGAAATATGGTTTAATATTGTAGCACTGCCACATAAAGTGCTTCATAAAGTGCAATGTATGAATAAAATTATAAATGCATAAAAAATAGGCCTAATTTTCATAAATGATAAAGTGTAATTGTAGCCAAGGGTAGTCCAACTGGTGGCGTCCAACCGGGGATTTGAACCTACAACCTCCGGCCCCAGAGTCCAGCACTCTACCTGTGTCACCCAGAGGGCCAACCCAATTGGCAAGCTAAGTAGGAGTGCTTTTATTAACTCTGCTACATAATCTAGAAAACTTCCTTTGTTGTTTGTGGCCCTATAGCCGTCTAAGTTTCACAGTATTGTTGCATTTATTAATGTTGAGCGGAGCTGTCAAAATGACTCAGGGGTGGCGGGGCTGCATGCTGGGGAGGTGGAGCCTTTTTTCTCTTCCTTTATGAACTGCAATTTTTCCTGAGCTCAGGGTCTTTTTCTGTTATTTTAAAGACATTAACTTCCAGTTATTTTTGGTGGAGTATCTGGACTCTTTCCTTTTTTGCCAGTGAAGATTTGTGGGGACGTTGCTATGGACTGTCTGTTTTTTTGTGTGTGAGTTTGGAGTTTGGAGTGTGTCTGGCATGTGCGCATGATAAGAGACTGAGTGGAATGGACTGAGAATTTATATTTAGTTATTGATGAGAACAATTTTATGTACCGGTAAACCTGTAAAGAAATCATTTTAATGTGTAACTATTATTTTTTGTCTTTTGAGTTGAATTACAACACAATCTTAACACCATATTTGTGCATTTGAAATCATTTGTAACCCTTTTTTTTGGTAATAGTCTCTATTTAATAGTTGACTGTTACAGTGTTGTAGTAGAAAAGTATTTACCTGTGCATAAAAGTGGGATGGGCAGACGTGTCATTTATTTCAATATACTGTATGTCAGCTTATAAAATGGAAAAAAGTGGTCAGATCAGCTGGTAATAACGTAAGGTAACGTAGTGACGTCATGACGTGTGGGTTGTAAATATAATGTGTAAATACAATCAAAACCTCTTTACACAAGAGGGGTATAGTCTGGCCTAGGCCAGTTTATCCCCCAGGGCTTTAATCTGGGCAGAGGTTAATTCGGCCTGTTACATCGACATTAGATATGATTGGATCTGGGGTCTTCTGCAGTACCAACTCAACAGGTATATATTTTATAAACACTTATTACTTTTGTACTCGACAATATTTAATTTGTTTACATGAGCGTGAAATGACAACAGACGTCTCTGGCTACATTGAGAAGGGACTGTTTTCTCAGCTGCACAAAATAACTGGTTAAACAAACAAATCATAATATTTCGTCCCAGTATTGCTGTTCATAAATTGTGCTTGCCGGAACTGTTGTATAACAGCAATATTACACTCGAGGTCGTTGCGGTATCATGAATATACTAACTACAGGTGTGATACTCGGGCATTAGACATATCACACCTGCAGTTACTGTATTCATGATGCTGTACTTCATCTTGTGTAATATTGCTTAATTACTGACTCTGGGTTGTTAACTTGACACTACACACCCTTTGCACTAAAGAAAGCACGTGTTAGCACTTTGTGAAATCACAAGTTAAATAATAAAAAGTGCATTATTGTAACTGATTTTGGGTCAGTTCTTTATGTGATAATTTATGTATTAAAGTTAGAGTATTCCTGCTGTAATTTGCAGCATTAGGTCGCTAAGATTTTTCTTTCCTGGCAAGTAAAATAGCTGCTAAAATGGTAATTTCCTTGATTGAAGCACAATCAAATCGGAATTGAATCAGTTCAGTACCTCAGTCTCAATTTAATAATTTCTAGGAATTAGTGATGATTCCCAGCCCTAAACCTCAAGTGGTCAAGGTCAACAGTCGGGAGATCTGAACACCCTAGGGGTAGTTCCATAAGGCTGGAATGAGCTCCTCCATCATCGACTGTCTGGTTTATTGAATGAGACCTTTAATAAAGTCTGACTGTGAATGTTTGTCAGGTTGACTTCCAGGATGCTGAGGCCCGGACGGTGACAGAGAGGAGGAGGGACGAGGAGAGGAGGAGGAAGATGGAGAGGATCTACAACGAGAGAGTGGAGGCAGCATCCAAGGACATGGAGGGTAAACACTAAGAGGACGTTGACTTTAATCACAAAAATTAGATCAAAAATTATTTCATGTTGTTTCTTCTACTCTTTGTTTACTTTGTCAAGAGTCGTACCGAGAAATCGAAGCTACGCTGACAGAGATGGAGTCGTGTATGAAGCTGCTGTCCCCCGAGTTTGGCCTCTCGGACGACCAGACAGCCAATGACAGCCCAGCAAACCCCCGGCAGGATAGCGGGTGTCCATCAGACGACGAACAGCCCTGCTGCAGCAAAGACCTGCAGGACAACAGGACAGGAGGGGAGGATAAGAAAAAGGGTGATGAGGAAGAAGAGGGGGAGGAGGAGAAGAAAGTGTCTGAAAGTAAAGACGGTGAGGAGAAGGTGAGAAAGGATGAGGAGGGAAACGAGAGTGCAGAAGAGGAGGAAGATAATGAGGAGGATGAGGAGAAGAGTGAAGACTTCATCAGGAGCTCTGGTCTCATCTCTCATTGCTACAGTCTGGACCTGAACCTCCATCCTGGTGGGTACAACCTGGACCACCACTTATTCCTATAGAAGGTGTGAATCTGTGAGTGTGTAGATGTAGAGTATTTTGCTAATTTATCATAAAATTGTTGCAAATTAATGAGAGAAAAACTGCAAATTTGTGAGAAAATACTTGGAAATTTATGAGGAAAAAACAGACATGAGGAAAAAAGTTTCAAATTTATGAGGAAAAAAAGCTGCACATTTATGAGAGAAATATTGCATATTTATGGAGAAAAAGTTGCAAATTAATGAGAGAAATGTTGCAAATTTATGGGAAAAAATACACAATACCCCTCCAATACACAACTAAACAGTTACAATTATTATCAAGGGTGGCAACAACACTGTTCATTCAAATGTGAAATATACTGTCTGGATCCATATTTATATTTTGCTGGGTAATTTAACTGAATGCTGTTGACACCATCTAGCTGCAATGCTCCTGCACTGTGTACATACTGTAACTGTGTACATGTGTATATTTATTTACTGCTTTGGCTAACCAATTCTTATCTTATTTACTATTGCTCTGAGTGCTACTGTCCCTGTGCTGCTGCAATCCTGGAATTTCCCCATTGTGGGACTAATAAAGGCTCATCTTGCCTTATCTTATCTTAAAAAGTCGTAAATTTAAGCAATTCTCTGCCAGTGGTCCTGTGCCTTTATGTTTTGCTCATGTGTTAGTATTGACTTAAGCATAAGTTGTGCACCCGCGTCAACCCGATGCAGCGTCGATGTGCGTTCCTATTACGTCGGTGACGCAGACCATAAGAACTGTGATTGGTCTGCTTTGTCTCCTCCTTCACATTTCCTGGTTCTCGCTGCTGCTTCACTCTGCCTGTTCATGACAGCACAACTTCCAAAGCAAGTCAACGGTCCAAATTCAAAAGAATCTTGAGGAAGTAAGCACACAGAACAATTTGGGGCTCGTCATAACCCCAGTAATTACACAGATTGTCAAATAACAGCAGCGGCAGTGGTCTCACGCACAGTTTTCTCCGGCTTCTCTTTTTCACTGTGCAACGATTGTATTAAAAGTTGCTTTTTCTTCACATTTTGCTCCAACTCCATCACAATCTGCTCTTGTCCATTGCTATTTCATGAACAAAAAGACATGAGAACACAAATCTTTCTACACATTGGCTGAAACCTGTTTTGATAAGGGAACAAAGCATTTCACCCAACACACAAGAAAAAATTGCTGATCACTGCATCTGCAATGGACATCGGTAATGGCGTCAACGTGATGCAGGTGCATAAATCCACCTTTGGACATCAGTGCAAAATCGGGTAATTACAAAGTCAACTTTGTCCCCCTTCTTTTCTTCTGTTCAGGTCTCCATGTGAAGGAGACAGAGGACAATGAACCAGTGATTACCACGGTGATAGACCTCCATAAACTGATAACGTCTAAACACCTGCCGGCTGTGCAGGGCTGGGTTCAGGTCAGTCAACACACCTCTTCACGTATGTTGCCACATTACAGCATAATGATAAAAGTTCATTTGCTGCATGGTTACTAATGCTGCTGTGTGTTCAGGTGTTCACAAAGGCTGGAGCTGAGGAGCAGCTGTTGAGAAGAGCTCTGGATCTGAAGAGGTCTTTGGAAGCAGCACTGCAGAAACACGAAGAGCTTCACATCGACTACAAGAGTAGGGTCCGCAGAGTGGTGAGTTCCATACACAGTATCAATGCTGTCACGCACAAGAGCACCAGATTTAGGGCTGCATTACAACAGCGTGGTTGGTTGATCAGTTGTCACTGACACAGAATGCATTTATGGGCGTTTCCAAGTTCATTTTCTTATCACAATGGCATGAAAGTGAACTTTCTGCTGGTGCATGACGCAAAAAGGCCGGTCTAATCATTCAGAGGTGTGTTTTGGATAATCCAGTCCAAAGCATTCCTTCCCATCCCTTTAATGCAAAGAGGCACATTATCTAAAGTGAATTGTGATCATGACAGTTTAAGACGGGTTTTGCGCTGACCAAAGCCTGTGTGTGAGCCACAATGCACGTGATAGTAATGCTGCTTGGTAATAAGGAAGACATCAATCACAGTTGATGTACAGTTAGTTATGTTAAGAACAAACGGTGAAGAATGGGCTAAAAAAATCAGTTGAATTGTTTAATGTGCGCACGGATGCAACATAGACATGAAGAAAAGAGGATGATGCCTGTGCAGACTTTCATAAGCCTTCATTAACGATGGCGTGGAAGTCTCTCCCGGTTGTGGGGAGATGGAGTGCTCCCTTTCCTGTTGCTTTCGCCAACTGAGGGTCGTCCCCTATCCGTCCTGGGTAGGAGGGAAGGAGGCAATTTGGCGCAGCTTCCTGTCCACCTCTGGCCCCCATCATGAAGCGAGCCCACTCTCAGCAGCCTTTGCTGGGGGCTAGTGATGTTAAAACCGAGGCCTCCTCAAACAATGAGCAACTTTGAGACAATTGCTTCACCAGGGACAGTGTTATGAAACATCTACTAAAGACTGCCATCTGGTGACTGACTGTCAGAACTGCATCTGAGTTGAAAATGTGGAAAAGGGTTGCACTACACTTTTTGTTATGTCATTTTCTCAGACATTCATTCATTCATCTTCTTCCGCTTAATCCTTTTCGGGTCGCGGGGGGGCTGGAGCCTATCCCAGCATCTTTGGGCGAGAGGCAGACAGATCGCCAGTCCATCGCAGGGCCAACACAGAGACAGACAACCATTCACTCTCACAGTCATACCTAAGGACAATTTAGAATCCCCAGTTTGAGGCCAATTAACCTAACTTGGATGTTTTTGGTAGACAGGCTTGTAAAAATTCTGTCAGTCAGTTATCTATTATTTTAATTGACTTTAATTAGATCACCCGCCATATAATCTGTCAAATGATAGACAGCTTTCAGAATTTGTAGTCATTGCTGGAAAAATTCTGTGGAAGGACAATTTTCAGTGAACGAAACCTCTGTGAGAGGGAGGGAGAGAGAATGCAGGGCTTGACATTAACACCGGCCAATGGCAGGTGAATTTCAGCAGTGGCCGGTAAGGCAGCTACACTCTACAGCCACTTTGGCCATGTGCAGCCATGAAGGGGTGTCCCAGTCCGTAGGGGTAGTGATGTCGCGCTCGACACCGCCCACTCAACACTGATTCACGCAATATAAAGCGGAAGTGTCATGAGCAGTTTTTTCTAAATTTAATTGAACAAAATACAACATACAAACTCTTGATGAGGATAAAAGTTACAAAAGAGTTACAAAATCAGAACTTTCACAAAAAATATATAGTCAAACTTAACATTCCAATTAAGAAAAAAGGGGTTTATTAAAAGAGAGAGAGAGTAAAGAGCACAACAATTCTCTGAGAGTCTTTTTTTATTATAATAATAGGAGCTGTCCAGTGTCTCTTGCAGTTTTTTTTTGCATCATGAGCAGTGCGTCGAGCGCTGTTTCAGCACGCCCACAGTCACGTGACCGTAGCAAGAGAGGCCTCGTTATGTCAGTCACATCACGTGACTTGAGGGCTCGCGGGAAATCTGGGAGGGTTCTGTTGGAGTTAGGTCTCTTTTGTTTGCTTTGGAGTGTTTGTTCCTGCCATGCAGTTTTGAATAGACCTCAGATGGGCAAATGCTCAAAAAAGTATTGAGATTTTTTTTTCAGGTTTTGTTTACTCAGATGCAGTTCTGACACTGTCAGCAGATGGCACTCTTTATTAAATGTTTCATTTCACCGATCACAAAGCAATTGTCTCAAAGTTGTTCGTTTTATAAGGCCTCAGTTTCACCGTCACTAATGTATCTATGTGTAATATTTAGTACATGTAATGTGTTGTTTAATGTTACTAAACCTAATTTTAACTTGTGTAATACTGTCCCTGACTTCTACTCCAATAGTGAATGCAATGATAACAAATCTCCTCCTCTCTAAAAACCCTCAGTTTGAGTGGCGAATCAGACCCCTTTTAAATCCTTCACTATTGATGTATGCAATGCCCAGCCCTCTCAAATTTCTTGCCAGGTCTCAAATCACGTGATGTGACAACGAGGCCTTGTTTGCTACGGTCATATGACTGTGGCTGTGTTGACACAGTGCTCGACGCTCTGCTTGCGACACTTCCGTGTTATATTGCTCGAATCAGTGTCGAGTGGGCGGTGTCGAGCATAACATCAGTACGGAGGGCTGACTGGTTGTTGGGGAGCTTGTTGGGCTGGAAACCCGGGGCGCACGGCCGACGCAGATGTGGACACATCTCCTGTGTGTGTCTCTGGGGAGTTACAGTGAAAAGTAAAATGCTGCATACTCCTTGTTCATTCATTTATTCCCCTAAGAATAAACACATTAATGCCTAATAAGTCTGTGATGAAAATGCCCCCCCCCCCTCCCAATGTGCCGCACATCACATTGGAACACACTGGCACACCTGCTCCCCATTCATTCATTCCCCTAAAAAAATCACACATTACTGCCTAATCTGTAGACTGCAACAGGAAGTCTACAATTAAAATGACAGTGTGGATGGAATAAAAAAACTAGTGTGTGATCATCATATAATTAAAATGACGGGCGATTATGACTGTTACAGGATCCCAGCGCATGCCGTTTCCTGAGCTCCGGAGCTGTGCGATGTCAAAACATGCCACTGAAATATCATTGAACAATGCTCTTCTGACGATAGACCTCCTTTTTCCTGATCAAAAGTGGATTTTCATGGAATGCGCCATAATAGTAATGCACATTAGACTGCGCACTGCCACACCTCTTTAAAATGAGGCGCCTCCTCCGAGCACATAGTGGGCACACAGTCTACTGGTAATTTGATGGTGTGATGCAAGGCATAAAAAAGAGACAATGCGCTGACAGAAACTAACAGAAACACTGGCACATGGCAGAAAGTCTGTTTGAAAAGTGTGCAGATGACCATCAAAATAGGCCCTTAGGCTGCATACCCACAGGACATTTTTTTTTTCTCTGCAAGTGCTCTGGACCATTTTTCAGAGTGCTTGAGCACTAAAAAATGGTCTGGCACTGTATCTTAGCAACAGCTCTAGTTGTCACGGCTTGGAGTTTCTTCATTTTGCATCAAAATTCTCTGCTAACTACAGTATACTGCAACAAGCTAGTGAGAGAGCCCCAAAAAGTTGAACTGTATCAGCTGTCAGTGTTCTGGGGGCTGTGACAAAAACACTGACCACCCACAGAGTTTTTAAACACTCTACTACATAGAAAATGAACAGAAAATAGATGTTTCCAGATGAAAAAGAAATGTTGTCTATGGACCAGTAGCTCTATGGGTAAAACAGGCCTCCTGTTCACACCAGGTTTCATGTGATGGTTTAGTTTATTTTAACATAAGCCCTGCATCCACTACAAGAACAGGAACCAATTGTACAGGAACTTCCCCCGTGGTGTGTCACCATTTTAAGAACCTCCCCAAAAGGGCAAGTTTTCAGAAATTTGTAGCAGCTGGAATAAGGCCCTGGTTAGGGGTAGGTACTTTAGAGGTGCCCCCAAAACTGCTGGGTGGGTTTTAGGATTAACTTGATGCTGATTGGATAAAACTCATCATGACGTTGTGACATAAACAAAACACAAGGATATTAGAATTTGACCAGAAAAAAGATAATAGTGAACCTCTAATGCTTAAGAATTTATAATATAATATTTTATAATTAGTCCGTTCCCCTCCACAATTATTAAACGACAACAGTGACAAGTTGGTTCCATGACCTCCATGCTATGTTCATTTAATGCTTAATGATTTTTTTTTTTTTTTCCACAATATCTTTATTGAACCTTTTTTTTTTTTTTTTAACAAACATGATACAAGCAATCAAACACTAACACTAAAGTACTACAAAAAAAAAAAAAAAATGCACTAAAAACACCAACAACCACCAACAAAATCAAGTCTTCAACAATGCTCCTCTGTTTAGTCTAGACAATCCAATACATAAGTATACATATTATGTTCACCAGTTTGGAATTTACAAGGTCCACACACATCATTCACCTTCTTCTTCAAGAGTTATGTTTAAATTTTTTACATAATCAATAAAAGGTCTCCATATATTCTCAAACACAATTTCCTTTGATTTCAGTATATATGTTATTCTTTCTAATGGAAGGTTTGTTAACATCTGTCTTAACCACTGAGTCACATCTGGTCTATGAGTCTTTTTCCATAATAGTGCAATACATTTTTTGGCATTAAGCAAACTGAGGTCTATGAATGTTCTTTCACTTTTATTAAAATTATGCTTTTCTGGGTACAGACCCAACAAAAACAGTTTAGGATTCAGTATGATTTGTTTTGAGATTATTTTTTCAATTGTTACCCTCACCTCTTCCCAAAACATTCTTATTAATCTACATTCCCATAAACAATGAAATAGGGTTCCTTTACTTTCCATGCATTTTGTGCATGTATCTGGTATATTTTTGCCATATCTATTCAACTCCTCCGGTGTAACATACATCCGCATTAACCATTTGAAATGTATCAATTTAAGGCGTGCATTTATTGATTTGGTTTGAGCTTCTGTACAAGCCAATTCCCATTGTTCCTCTGAAATTTCAATTTGCAGATCTTCTTTCCAGTAGTTTAATCTTTTCAGTGAATTTTCACTTGAAGATAGTGTCAATGAGTTATAAAACTCTGAAATAATACCCTTTCTTTTACTATCTTTCATCATCATTTTTTCCAAGGATGAATAAATAGGTCGAGTGAGAGCTTTATTTTGATTTGATCGAATAAAGTTTCTAAGTTGAAGATATTTAAAAAAATGTGTTCTATTGAGATTAAATTTGATCCTCAGCTCTTCAAAAGACATTATGTTGTCTGCACATGGCAAATATAAATCCTGAATCTTTTGTATCCCTTTTAAATTCCATACTTTAAATACAGCGTCCGCTCTCCCTGGTTTAAAATATTGATTACCCCATATTGGACTAAATTGTGACAATAACTGTGGTTCTTTTAAATAGTTTTTAGCTTCACACCATATTTTGATCATATGCTTTACAAATGGATTTTTAACTTGTTTTTGTAATTTTTTTGCCGAATCTGAGTATATGAATATGGGAAGAGGTAAAGGTAAATTGTATGATTCCATTTCAGTCCAGTGAGGGAGATCATTTGATGAAAAATAATATGTCATAGACCTCAGTTGTGCCGACCAATAATACAACATAAAATTTGGACATTTCAGACCTCCACAATCAAATGGTAAATATAATAAAGACAAACGTAATCTAGCCCTCCTGTTGTTCCATATAAATTCCACTAACTTTTTTTTTATTCTTGAGAATAGATCTAAAGGTGGTGATAAGGGAATGTATTGAAATAAATAAAGTATTTTAGGTAAAATATTACTTTTAAGTATATTGATTCTCCCGATCATCGACATTGGTAGTGACATCCATCTCTGAGTTAACTCATTGATATCTGACATTAAGGCTTCATAGTTGACGCTGGCGACTGATTCTAGCTTAGGCATAATTTGGATTCCTAAATATTTAAACTGATTTACAACATTGAATTGATTTGCCTCAGGGGCTGGGTAATTTCTCTGGGTCTCATTTAGCATTAATATTGAAGATTTAGTTTTATTTATTTTATATCCTGATATTTCCCCAAAATTCTTTATTAAATTCAACAAGGTTGGAATTGATTTTTTTAGATTCGACATAAACAAAATTATATCATCGGCGTACAGGGAGATTTTATGTTCTGTTGGTCCAACTTTAATTCCATATATTTGTGAATGTAAACGTATCGCTATCGCTAAAGGTTCAATTGCCATAGTAAACAGTAAAGGTGAAAGTGGACAGCCTTGTCGACATCCTCTATTGATTTTTATTGGTTTTGAAATATTGTTATTTGTTAGGATTTCTGCTGTAGCATTATTGTATATTATTTGAACCCATTTTATGAAATTATTTCCAAGTCCAAACCTTTGTAGGACTTCAAAAAGAAAGGGCCATTCAACTCTATCAAAGGCCTTTTCGGCGTCCAATGATAGGAGAGCTGTATCCGGCGCTTCTTTATTAAAATAAATAATATTAAATAGTCTTCTTACATTATGGAAGCCTTGTCTACCCTTTATAAAGCCATTCTGATCTCGATTAATAATATTTGGTAAAATTTCTTGTATTCGTCTTGCTAAAATTTTACAGATTATCTTAAGGTCGGCGTTTAATAGGCTTATTGGTCTCATATTTTCACATTTATTAGAGGGCTTACCTGGTTTTGGCAGCAGTATAATTAAGGCATTATTTATGTATGATGGTAAATTATTATTTTGAAATGCTTCTAAAACCATTTCCAAAAAAGGTTTTATTAATTTATTCTTAAATTTTTTATAAAGGTCAACTGGAAGACCATCTGGTCCTGCACTTTTTCCTGATTTCATATTATCAATGGCTAGCCCAACTTCTTCTTGACTAATTTTAGACTCCAATATCTCCCTGTTTTCATTTGGAATACACGGTATAGATAGTTCGTTCAAAAACCCATTTAGTTTTGTTAAATCAGGTTCATTTTTGGTATCATATAATTTTTCATAGTAATCTCTAAAGGCTCTATTAATTTCTAAAGGGTCTATAACTACCTGTCCCTTACTTATAATACTGGTAATTGGTGTTTTAATTTCCAATTGTTTAATCTGCCATGCTAATAATTTTCCTGATTTTTCACCTTGTTCATAAAAAGATTGTTTCAATCTTAGAAGACTCGAGGCAGCTCTATTCGCTGATTTTTTGTCGTATTCAGCTCTCAAAATCAGTAATTCATTCTCCAACCTTGGGTCACTTCCTGCATACACTTTTTCCTGAAGACTTTTTATTTTATGTTCCAATTTAGCTCTCTCCTCTCGAGTCTTCTTAGATTTTGATCCTGTATAACTAATAATATGTCCCCTAATAAAAGCTTTGAAAGCCTCCCACTTTACACATGCTGATGTTTGTGTAGTATTGATGTCAAAGAACTCGTCTATCTGTTTTTCTATATACTTGACAAATTCCTCATCCTGAAGCCATTTATGCTGAAATTGCCATCTACCTGATTCCTTTGTCAATTTTTTATCTACATATATTAGACAACAGGGTGCATGATCAGAGATCACGATGTTATCATAAAAGCAGTTTTGAATCTTGGACCTTAATTCTGTGGAAATCAAAAAATAATCAATACGTGAGAATGTCTTGTAGGTACTGGAATAACAAGAATAGGCTTTAACTTGTGGTTTCATTTCTCTCCATATATCTAACAATCTCAATTCTTTCATAAAATGATTAATAGTCATCCTACATCCAATGTGCGTACAATCCAGTCCTGTTGATCTATCCACACCTGGATTCAATGTACAATTAAAATCCCCTGCTATTATATGTTGCCCTGTAAGTGATGATAAGATGAGAAATAAATTAGCAAAGAACTTCTGATCATCTATATTGGGACCATATAAGTTCACAAGATTTATATTTTCTAATAGCAAAGAACCTTGAATGATTACATATCTTCCAAATTTGTCTCCAATTACATTTTTCACTTGAAAAGGAACTGATTTATGTATGAGAGTCATAACTCCCCTGGCTCGGGATGAAAATGAAGAGGTGAATACACTTCCCTGCCATCTACTCCTAATTCTTTGAACATCCTCCTCTATCAGATGAGTTTCTTGTAAAAACACAATTCTTGAACCCATGTCCTTTATTTTATTCATAACTTGTTTAAGTTTTTTTAAATTTTGTAGACCTCTGCAATTCCATGAAGTTAAATTAAGGTTAACACTTTGGTCCATGATCAATAGAGAGTTTGGGATTACCTTGCAGTGTAAACATGCTCATACAGAGAAGCAAAAACATGAGTGGTTGAACATTCATCCTACAAACTACACACAAACAAATTTCCCCTTCCCACACTTGTGGCAAACCCCCCAAAATCAAAAGAAAAATTCTGTCTCCCGATATAGCCATCGACCGTTCCACACCCACGGGGAACAGCCTAAGCCACTCCTTCTTCATCCTCCCAATCACCCTAACTCTACTGCTTTTAATGACGTAACATTAACTCTCCTCTGTAGTTTTCCAACTTAACTCCAAAATTTTTAACAACTTTGTACATCATAGTTTTTTTTTTTGTTGTTTGTTTTGTTTTTGTTTTGTTTTTTTAATATATAATACAATCTATATTTTGTAAACTTACTATTTACTTCAAGTCAGTCAGATGCCTGTGCAAATGCTTAATTATTCTACCTTATATTTTGTTCATGCTTAGCTCCCACCAGTCTCTTCTTCTTCTTTGATCTTCTTGATGAACTCCTGCGCCTCCTCTGGGGTCTTGAAGATGTGGGTTCTGCCCTCATACGTGGTCAGCAGTCTCGCAGGATAAATTACACCATGACGAATCCCAAGGTTGCGCAGCTCCTTACGTACGGGATCAAACTGCTTCCTCAATTGCTGGATTCCTGTGGCCAAATCTGGGTAGAACCGCACCTGCTGGTCCTGGTGTTTAATCTCTCCTTTTTTAGCTCGTGCAGCGTTGAAGATCTTCATCCTGTCTCTGTTGCTAAGAAACTTCATAATTAAGGTCCTCGGCGGTCCCTTATCTCTCCGTGGGCCAATACGATGTGCTTTTTCCAGAATCACTGCTGATTGCAACTCCTCGCTGCCCAGCACCTCCGGAATCCACTTTTCCAGAAAGGAGCATACGTCCCGACCTTCTGATTCCTCTGGAAGACCCACCAGCCTCAAATTATTCTGTCTCGACCGAGATTCCAAATCCAAAATATTATCTTCCAGAGATTTATTTTTTTTTTCCAAAGTGCGCACCTTTAATTGAAGACGGGTGACGTCATCTTCAGCACTAGCGAGACGGAGCTCCATCTGCGCCGTTCGTTCTACACAGTCACCCAATTCCTTTCTTATTCCTTCCAACGCTGTCATAATCCCATCAAATCTAGAGGAAAAGTCCGCTCTCATTGAACTCATGGCAGCCATCAGCGCATCTGCGCCATTCCCCGCAAATATCGCACCGCCGCCAGCCTCCTCCGCCATATATGGAGTTTTGTTTGCTGCGTCACAGACCTGAAAGTCCGTTAATTTGGACTGTTTCGGCGGCTCGCTTTTTCCTTTTCCTGGTTTTCCAGCCTTAGGCTTCGCCGACATATCCTCGCCCAAATGCTGGGATACGTTCTGTCCCAAATGAGAGAGTTATTTGCCGATTTTTTTTTTTCCAGGAGCAGAGCAGAGCGAGACACGTCCGTCCTACGTGGCAGCCATAA
This sequence comes from Pholidichthys leucotaenia, assembly GCA_020510985.1. Classification (NCBI taxonomy): domain Eukaryota; kingdom Metazoa; phylum Chordata; class Actinopteri; order Cichliformes; family Pholidichthyidae; genus Pholidichthys; species Pholidichthys leucotaenia. The sequence goes on along the minus strand of CM035840.1, from coordinate 323,029,370 downwards.
CCGGAAGTATGCTTAATGATTTTAATTGAATGAATTCATTTTTCATTTTAAATGTATTTTACTTTGCTGTGCTGTGTCACAGTCGAAACTGTCAAATGATTACATCACAAATGAATCCTCCAGCGACGGATAGTTCCTACTGGCATGTGGAGACACGACAGGGGAGAGGGCCAGGTACCGGGCTGGTCCTTATCAACTTCCTGTCCCCTAAAATTGGTTTCTGGTTCCTGTAGTGGAAACAGGGTTTTAGTTGAGTTAATTTATTCACTTAACATAAGACTCCATTTGAAATCAATGAGAGACACAGTCAAACTGGCTCTATACAAAATATAAAGCAAAAAAGAGACAAACTAAAATTGGGTATTTATATTAACAATTCTGTAGTTTTGCCCTCTGCTTTATAAAAAAAAAAAATACTCTCAAAGCACAGGGTGCTTTCACACCTAACCTGTTTAGTCTCGACTTTCAGACTTTTCAGTTTGATCCAGACAAAAACTCAAGGTGTGAATCCTCCTCCCCTGGTCCACAGTCTGAGCCAGTAAGCCAAATTTTGCTCCAGTAAAACTAGTTGGTCACACTGTGGATCGAACTGAACCTTGGTCCTGTTCATTTCTTCTGTGAAAGCAATTTTCAGAAAGCTTTGCACTTTTGGACTGAACACAGGAAGATATGGCAGCTGAAAAGAGGGAAAATGAACCCTCGTCATGACACTCGTCATTTCTCTCAGCATCTTCAGGTGTTTCTCCTCTTGTTTTCGTTTCGCACTTGCCGCCATGGTGTGAAAGATGCACAGCGGGATTAAATTAAGCCAGAGGAGAATGAAAGGTCAATTTTTGTAATTTGGCCCTTGGGGAAATAAATCATAAACAGTCACTTGGGGAAATAAATCATAAAAATGCAGAAAATCCCTCGGTATTTTCAGAGGATCTTGACACAGTTGTACCATTTATATACCTGTAATTTTCCACATCAGATATTGTTTTACTTCACAATCCAGCATGACTTAAACTTCTCCCTTATTTTACAGAATTTTTATTATTCCAAAAATACATAAGAAGATTTTTTGTCCTATTTCCATTCAGTACTGCAGTAGTGTTAGTCAAGAGAATGACCAGCAGGTGGTAGCATTCCACTATGATTCAAATCTACTCAGACCACGATCTCAAGATTCAAGATTCAAAGGCTTTATCATCATGTGCACAGTTAAGAAATGCTACATTTTCTGAGCAATGAAATTCTTACTTTGCTCTCCGAATGAATGCCAAGTTAAAGGTACAGAAACACCAATTCTAATAGATCATGACACACTAACATAGTAACTCAATCCTAGTACTGATGGATACTAAGACACACACACCAACACACAGTTAGGCAGTAGAGGAATGAAAATGAAAGTCACCGGATGACTAAAGTGATAGTGGTATATTGATATCAGAGATGATGTGAACCTGAGATGGCATGAACCTATGTATAGTGTGCAAATGAGCATTGTATAATTACAAATTATTGATAAGGCCATTACAGGCCAGTGTATGGTAGAACATTTATAGCTGAGCTCTGTGCTGACAGTTGACCTCTCCATATCTGCTCTCATCAGCCTGAACCAACACCAAGTGTGTGGGGCTGAAAAAGATCATCTGTGTCCTACCTAAATCCAGTCTAAGTTGCTGGAATATCTTTGGGGGCTTTCACACCTAACCCATTTGGTCTGGGCTGTTGGACTTTTCAGTTTGATTCTGATCAAGATTTTAGGTGTGAAACCTCTCCTGAACCATGGTCCGGTACAAAAAGCCAAAAGTTGGTTCAGCAAAAGGAAGTGGTCTCGGTCCGATCCAGTTTGTTTAGAGTGTGAAAGCAACTCTGAGACAGATTCAGACTTTTGGACCAAACACAGGAATGCAGCCGATAAGACAGAAAGTGACCTGTGGCAGCATTTGGAGAGAGGAAATATGGCATAAATAGTCATGTGAAAAAAAAAAAAAAAAATATTAGCTTGATATTTTTGGAGAGGGTGGGACAGAATCTTTGAAAACAAACAAAAAAATGATGACCAATGCCACTTGAAAATCATCTCAGTTGATGAGGACAAGCATCCATTTTAATGAAGACCTGGATAATATTTTAGGGTCATGAAACTAGTTCACAAACAAATATGATGGAGTCTGAATCGGTGTTAACGTAAAGCGTGGTTACTGATGCGTCCAGAGTGGCAGAAAACACCTTGGAGGGTGAGTAGCATGTTTGCTAACTACCGGTCTGTGTTAACAACACAAATGTCATGACAACAAGACGTAGGTGTGGTCTTGTAAAGTTGTTTAGTTCGCTTGGAAAAGTTGCAGTGTGAACCCAAACCAAACGGGACCAAATGTAGACAATGTAACAAAAATGTGAACCTCGGTTTGGACCTTGGTGTGGACTTTCAGGTGTGAAAATGCCCTTAATGGGGCGGATGCTGATTCCTGAAATCAGATCACACATTGAAACAAGAGCTGTTGGAGACATCATACCTCTGCCAAGAGAGATTATGAATGTTGAGGTTTAGATTCAGGTAACCTTATTTATCCCATAAAAGGGTCATTCAGTTACTGACGGAAAACCAGATTTGCAACTTTTCATGCCTCTTTTAAACTGACTACTTCTACCCAGGTTCATAAATTTGCAACTTTTTTCCTTCTTCGTAAATTTGCAACTTTTTTCTCCAGTATTGATTTTTTTTTTTAATTTCCAAGGAGGGTTTTTGACTTTTTTCTTGTAAATGTGCTAATTTACATCCTTTTTTCCCCCTTAGAAATTAATGACTTTTCTTGTGGCGTGGTGCTGCACCTTTTTTTTTCCTCAGACGTTTGTGACTTTTTCATGTGTATTGTGAGCTTTCTTCTTATAACTTTGTCACAGTTTTATTTGTTGGGGTAAATTTGTTGGGGTCATTTTAACCTTTTATCATATGCTGCTGTTTAAATCTTACACAAACAAGTATTGTTTCTGTATCGGTTCTTTATGCTGTGCACATTGTCCCATTTTCTTCTTTCTTAAACATCAGTGTTATTTCCTGTGCTCCCGTGGGCTTCCACAGTGGAGTGTCAGGATAAACGGAGACAGGATGGAAATATTAATAGTGAAGACATTTGGGAGAGTTGAGATAGCGGCGAGGCCCAGCCATAATGCATAATGCATCAGAGACAGGAGAAATGGGGGAGCAAGGGGGAGTATGTAGCCATCCATTCCCTTCACCAGCACTAATGTGCCCCATGGCTTGACAGCTGATAGGTCTATCTTGCTGCCGCTCTATCTTAGCTCGGCATCGCCACTCTGCTGGTGTGTGAGCTGGCCCAAAATGGAGTCACAGGCGAACCAGCCCGGGGACGATTTGGAGAACCGATGCCTGATAAAAGCTCTCTGTCAGATTTACTGCTTTTTTGAGATGGTTTAATTAGAGCTAAATTATCTTAAAATGCTGTGGATAGGGGTGCTCAGTGTGTGCTTTCAAGAATAAAAAAAAGTACAAGCTGCCATTTTTACATTTATTTCACTATTTTGTTTTGAAATGGATAATTTTCAAGAGTTGACAGCCTTTCTTTTGCACATTACTTCCACCTGTTGGACTGAGTTGGTTATGACACTTTTAATAAACACTTAACCCCTTGCACTCCGGCCAATTTTCCTAAAAACGCCAAAAAATAATGTGCCCAAAGTAAATCGAAAGCTGTTATTCAACCCTTTGCAGCATCTTCATGGGGTTGGTCTCATTTAAAAGAAAACACTTTGAATTTTTGGGCAAAAAAACCATGATCTCTCTAAGTGCTTCGGCCGCTGAGTTACAGTCATCTAAACATAGTGAACTTGAAGAAAATAAATTTGGCCTGGGTGTTTTTTTGGATACAAATGCTTGCAAATAACACACAGCTTCAGATCCGGACTGGAAAATGCAACAGAAATGTAGAACCAAGTGTTATCCAGCTGAGGTCCAAATTTGGTAACGGTACCACAAAAAATGAATGTTTTACACATCTTTGTTCTCAGGCTGTTCCCAGGCGTTTTGGAACTGTGCCAAATTGTGCCAAATGGCACAGTTTGTAAAATCGTCTGTAACTTTTGAATAATTCAATGTAGAATCTTCATTTTGGGCTCTAATGAAAGGTCACATTCAGGGCTGTGTCGCTACAAAGGACGGAGATTGGCCCTCGCTACATGACGGATTACACTAGTTGCATGTTTCCACAGCAATGCTGTCACAGCGGGTTCCCCCCCCCTCGCTACTGTGTGTGTGTGTGGGGGGGGGGTTGTCCCCCCCTCGCTACAGAGGACGGCCATTGCTACATGACGGAACAGACTCATATGGCTATGTGGCGACCGCTGCGCAGTCAGCGCGGCTTCCCCCCACGGACTGGGGGCGTTCGGACCGTGAACGCCCCCCCCCCCCCCCCCGTTCCTCTTCTGTAGCGGGGGGGGGGGGGCGTTCACGGTCCGAACATGGCAAATGAACCGTTTATCGCGGCGCACGCACTTCGTACTTCGTGTGCCGTACAGCTGTAATTTACCGATCAGTCAAAAGTCATTTTTTGATTATAATTTTCAGGAATAAATAATAACTTAGCTTATAACACCTTACCTCTTCACAGCAGCAGAGTCCTGGCGAACTTCTCTTCCCCATTGACAGACGAACGCGACGCTGGTCCGCTCGTGGATCCCGGTCAAAACATAATTCCATTATTGCGGTTTTGGCGAATGATTTACGACCTTTGTCGTCGGCCTCCGTCAGTCTATGATGACGGAAGAGAATCCTAAACGTCTATTCTGCTGGAATGAGTGCAGGTCCCACTTGTGGGTGGTCTCCATGCTGCTGGATCTGTAGCAGGTTCTTCCAGCGTCCTTTTTTTCATCTGCTGCAACAGTAAATCTCTCTTCACCCAGCCCGAACTTCTGTGCTTCAATTGGCTCCTGCATTCACAGTAGGCGGGTCCTCCTTCCTAGGTTTTCATTCATTGGTTCTTCAAGGTTTCAGAAACCCAATTCAAGGCTCTTATTAGTCGAATGAGAGGTCAATCAGATGAACTAATCTGTTCGCGGCTGTGTCTGCAGCTTTTTTTTTCAGTGGCGCTTGGACGCCATACACCACCTACATCACCACCATCAGGACCATGCGTCCGAGAGCGCACGAGGGTGCACGAGAGCGCCCTCGTGCGCACTAGGACGCAGAGACTTGCCCGTCCGCGGTACAACGGAGCACAAGAGGTTAAAGAGCAGTGTGTAATATTGAGTGCAGTCTGGCAGCCAGATTTCTAGATGGGACCAATTCACATTTTATCAGCCTTCACCTCCTCCAAACAGGTAACCTTCAGAAGACAGTTATGTAATTAAAGTTTGACAAAAATCTTGGAAAGACGTGTTGGTGCTCCAAGATGGCAACCTATGGAGAAGGACCTTCTTCCTCTGTATAAAAAGCTTAAAGATCAAACGATGCATTAAATTTTTGAATTCAGATTACCCCAAATTCTACACACTGCAACTTTAACAAACGTAAATATACTGATTCTGATGTGAGATATTGTATTCCTTTTTCCACATGTTGGCACAGTTCCCACAGGTCTTTATTAAATGTGTGTGAGGGTGCTTTCACATCTGTGGGTTTCAGTTTGTTTCAGTCAAACTTGAGTTTGCTTTCTCCGTCAGTGCGCTACATTTCATCAGGTGTGCGAACATGGCAATCACACTCAGATGTGCACCAAAGCAACCACACCGAGACCGCCTAAAAGAGGTGGTCTCGATCCCAATCATCTGGTGGACTTTGGTGGGATCCTCCAAGTGAAAAACCATACCGAACTAAAATGGAACCAAAGGCTAGAAATCATAAATTGATGGCCTTATGAGCAGATTTTAATTTATTTCTTTCAGACACTTAAAACACACTGCAGGATGAATTGCACACAAACATGGAGTTGTGACGAAGTGCAGACTGGTCGGATGATTACGTGAGCACTCCTCTATCCACAACACACAAAACACAGAAAAGCACTCGTTAGCAGACAGTCTGGCAAAAGGGGGATTCAGAAATCAGCTGCTCCATGCCACAATAACACTAAAAACCTCTGTGAGGAGTGCAATAAAGTGTAGAATGTGCTGGGGAAAAAAATGGGGCGCTTTAGTGTTGCACAGAAATCTGTGACCCCTCACAGTCTGTCACCTTTTTACTTCATCTGCTTAATAAATAATGCAAACATTAAAATAACAATTTTCGGGAGCTGTGTCCATATCTCAAATTAATATAGGAACTTCTATTCTCATTTTTGACCACACGCAAGCAGACAGTGTACAACATCACCGCATGCAGTCACACATTCTGATCAGGCACAGAGTTCCGTGTAACTAGGGTCAGGAAAATGACTTGCTGTGTTTACGTTTCTTGTTCCCATGGCCAAAATATATGACCAATCAGAGGAGAGAACCCTCTCACGTGATTCTTGCATGATTTGACATGATGCATGTTGGTCCGCTTGAATTTTTCCCTATGTGAAAGGGAAACGAACCAAAGGGAAAATGATACAAAATAACAAATTCGTCAACTGATTTGGTCCCAAAGAAAAAGAAATCAGTTGTGAAAACGTCCTGACATGCTTTGGTCAAAACACCTCATGGATTAAATACTGGAGCACAGTTTCCCACCCAGATTAAACACCTTTCTCCTCAGCAGTCCATTTCAGTGCATGTGTCTTTAATGAGCCCCAGTTCACCCCACCACTTCCTCTTTTGTCACTTCTGAGATCTGTGGATGAGTTTCTGGTGCCTTCCTAAATCTCAGAGGGTTAGTTGAGGGTGGGTGAGTTATGCCAAAGACTGCAAGAAATGCTGGCTAAGATAGGCTAATTTGGCTAGCATGTCTGCTGGTGTGATGACTGGTCCACCCCAGGCAAAATAGAACAAAATGAGCCAGAATAATCCCTGAAAGTGAGATACATAATCAACTATGGATTACTGAACCAGTGGGGAACACGGATCTCAAGTAGGGGTGAATGGAGTATATAGAGAGGAGCAATAAGAACCGCTAAGCTAACTGATCTGACTGCATTGTTGGTGTGCATCTTCAGAATCTCACAGGGACACATCTACTCCACCCCTGTCGTTAAAATGACTGGAGATGAAGCTGGGAGGGTGGTTTCATTCCACCGAGCTCCTTATTCTTACATCACAACCGGAAGCAAATCTGAGCGACTAACAAAGACAAGTGGTTGTGTTTTTAGAGTTTGATAGCCACTTCACATACAACCCATACCCAGCAGCACTGAAAAGTGAAACTTTCATCATATGTCCTCTTTAATTTATTGAAAAGGCATTGTATTAAATAACTATATCCAGTATTGCCCGTTTCAGCTCTAACTAAAATGAGAAAAAGAAAATCAATTTTCATGTTTCTTGTGATTCAGATTCTGACTTGAGAATCAGTTTTGGATTCATGAGGAAATACTGAAAAAAGAAGAGCACATGGATTCGTTTCAGATGTTCAAGGATCAGTGATTGCAAAGTGCTTCGTGTGTTTGAGGTGGAGGGGAAAAAAGACAGAAAGTTGTAGCGTGAGAATCCATCTTTAGGCGAACAGAGCGGCGGAGTGACAGTGACAAAGCGCGGGGCGTCCCGCTCTGCCTGGTTATCACTGTCAGGGACCAGTCTGCTGCACCAGCAGGCCCAGCACTGCGATAACCACACAACTTACAGCCCCTTTATCATAATTAGCTTTTCCTTTTTAGCCTTAAAAGGCCTTCCATTACCGGGTCCTTCTCTATCGGGCCGCTGACACACCACACGATTGGTTTCTCTCTCAGCGGGACCCTCAAGTGTTTTCTCCCATAGGTGTTATGGAGGCAGACGGAGGATTATTCACTGAACAGAAGGTGGAATAAGGAGGAATTGGGGAAAGTCGGTGAAGGGGCATGTACATGTGGCTGGAAAACAAGGACACTATTTATTCATGGTTGTTAAGCACTTGAACTCTGAATATTTAGGAGGTTTGAGCCATGTATCACAAAGCTTTTTACGTCTGAGTAAGGCAGACATGCCATGAGTATAACACAAACGTCATCAGCAATCTTTAATAGGAATGCAGCCTTTTATCTAAGAAAACAGCTTCTTGAAGCTGCAGGTAAAAAGATAGATGCGTAAATGATCACAAGTACAGTATAACGCTAGTAAAATTATTTAAAACTATTAAATACACTAAAAACAACATGACTGGGCTAAAACGACAAACAGCTTAAAGAGCCCCAATTATGGTCTTTGACAAAGTTTCTACACGTGTTAAGGAAATGTCTGACATGCTTTGGTCAGAACACCTCAGGGTTTAAATTCTGCAGTACCATTTTGCACACTGGCGTTTGTTCGTCGAGACCCTATGCTCTGAATGTGTGGGCAAAGAGGACTGAAGATGATGATTTTGCACACAGGGAAGGAGCTTTCCTCAAAATAGGATGTTATATGGTATTTTGCTTTAAGTGCTAATGAGCCCCAGCTCACCCCACCCTCCTTATTTTTTTTTTTTTAATCTTTACTCTGTTTTGATGGTGACGTCAACCTGTAGCCAAGCTGAGGGCTTCAAGGTCGACCCCAAAGTTGGTCAGAAATCACAGCTGTGTCCGCCCAGACCAGCAAACCTTAGCAGACAAAATGTGTTCTGCTGTTACAGCCAAAATACAACAAAATAAGCCAGAATGCCCTGGGATATACTGTCAGCTATGGGTTAATGAACCAGCTGGTATAGTATTTCTACAAAAAAGAGCCATAAAATCCCTGGTCATGCTGACTCGCATTGCTGTGCAGGTCATGCCAAGAAAAAAAATTACAAAAAAGGCCAGAATGACGTGAGGTGTGTTATCAACTGTGGGTTAATTAATGAGCTAGGACCACAGATGTCTAGTGGGGCAACTGGCATTTACAGTGAAGAGCTCTAAAAGCCACGGTTTTTAGAGCTTTCTGCTTCCATTTTTCTACTTTGTAACTTTCATACCTTTTATTATGCATCGGTGAAACAGGGAGGCATACGGTAATCAATTAATGCATCTGTGTGTGTGTGGCTGTATCTGTCCGTCTGTCTGTTACCAGCTTTTCAGCTCGCCAAGTCAAAATTAAGTGCAACTAAAAGCTTGTATTATAGTATGACCATATTTTCTCAACTTTTAATTTGCCAGAATTTCAAAATAACATTTTGTTTTTGAAATAAACACAAATTTAACTCACCATTTCTGTCAGTGCCGCAGTGGAAAAAAAGTATTGTATTAACTATCCCGGGCCAGTAGAGGTCAGAGTGCCACTATTTTACAGCCGCTCATGCTACCATGCCACAGGCACCGAGGCACAGCACCTTGGTGCTTTCATAATATTTACATTTTTTCTGCTAAACAACATAATGGTCATAAATTCAGAACTTCTTTAAACTCTTTCCATCAGAGAGACTCGGTCAGCTTTTAAAGCTAAAATACTCTGTATATTATCAGCAATATAAACATTTCATTTTGATCCATTCTAAGAAAATGACTGTTGATATCTGGTTGCATGCACCAAGTACAGCAGTGCTTCCATTTTCATTGTATGCTTGAGCTTACAGTGACTTTAAAGTGACACTCCGCCAAAAATCACGTTTTTTTCTGTTGCTAACATGTCTGTGACATTTTTTTGTGACTTACAAGACATATCAAGAGCAAAATCAGACCCCAGTCCCAAGTCTGTGTTTTTCTGCTTTGAATTTCCAGTTAAGCCCCCTCCCTCTACCCCCCCTCCTTCCCCCAATGGGCAACTTTGGACAGGGCATTTGTAGCTACGTAAGCATTCCTGCTTAGCCTGATTGGTTATAACATTAACCAATCAGGCTAAGCACTGGGCATGGCTAAACACCTGAGTTCACTTCCCTAGGGGAAGAGGGAGGAGCCGACGTGGCCAAGCGGATGGAGGCTCACGTTCTACCTACCACTGACCACGCTGACAGTCAGCATTCCTTCCTGAGAACGGCACAAAACCGACCGCGGCTGCCCAAAGTTTTCTACCCGACTTCCACTGACTATGGGTTTGGGGTCAGAGGTCAAAGTTAGCATTCCATTTACACTATTACTATAAAACAAGTAAAGCTAGGGTCACCAAACTTACTACACAAGTTCACCTCTGGATCCTGCCCTATAACTATATAACTTTGTTGTATATTTGTGGATGACGGGCTTATCATAATTTGGTTCTGCCACAATAATTATATTGAAAAGTTGGAAACTGCTCAGTAAGTGTTGGGATCTTCAGAGAAAACGAAGGCGGGGAATATTGCACTTCTCTCAGATTGCTCTTGTTGAAGAATGCAGAGACTTTATTTCTGTATTTTTCTAAACATTTTTTCATATATTATTTTTTTAATTATTTATTTTCATGAAAATACAGTCCTGTTCACCTTTAAGCTATTTCAGTTTGGGACTTATTATTCAGTTTTAAGATACTCTGCTTTAATATACAACTTTCCACTTTAGGATAGTCTAAAATAGTCCTGTAAAGCATTCACACTATATTCAAATTTTCTAGTTTTCCAACACTTTACTTTTTCATCCTTTTTCCAGATTTCTTATACTTCTTTCCTGTTTTATCATCTAATGGTTGTTGCCTTTTTTGGAGCTTTCAGACACATCTCAGAGTTTGATCCATGGATGGAATTTGTTCCTTGCAAGTGTCTGATTGTGATGAAGTTAAAATGTGATTAAAAGACAAGTAAAATCCAATTTCTTTTATGGAGTAAGGCTCCAACATCTGACTATAGTTCTGTGATTTTATTAATGTCCTGTTGGGATGCGCTGCCCTCGCATGGAATAGCTTTGCCAAGCATAAAAATTGCCATTATAGCAATGCCTTTTATGGCCCTTTCGCACTTCCTAGAACAGTAACCATGCTCGAAAGCAGGTTTCGGTGAGAGCTATGACAGGAGAGTCTCATATGCATCTGTTGATCCCTACTCATGGAAAACATGGGCTGGTGTTTAGGGGAGGATAAGACATGCAGACTTATTTAAACATATCTGTTTTTAAGAGCGTATTCAGTCACTCCAGGCTCCATTCATACAGGCCAGGGCCTTGTTTACTGCTGATAACCCATCTTATCACGGCACAATGGATGTGGCCGCCTGTTTCTCTCTGGAGATAAACAAAGAAAGACTATCTCTCTATTTCTCACCTCACGCTCCCTCCTTCTCATGTGCACATTCATTCTCTGAACGGCTCTCTTCTCTGTTTACCAATAATGTGTTTTCCTCTGGCTCCTTTTCACATATTTCTTTATTTCTCTCTCATTGCGCATTACATTTGTAGAGGGTCTGCTTCGTCTTTTCTACGCCATGGAAAATAGGTGAATTGTTTATTTTTGTAATTAATGGAGAAAATTCTCCTTTCTATTCAGAATCCTGATATATGGACCAGGTGGTCCGCACCAATGATCCAGAGGAAATATCCAGATATTTTGTCCACTCTAGTTGGCTGCATCAGTATTTTTCAGAAATTTGACTTTACTCTTTTGTACTAATTTACAAGTGGTTTTTGTCATAAATTTGCAACTGTTTTTGTAAATTTGACATATTTTCCTCATAAATTTGTAAATTTTGTCTTGCAAATTTTACTATTTTCTTTGTATTTTTGCAAATTATTTCATTGAATGTGGCTTCTCTTGTGTCTATACACAAGATAAGCCTTGTCTATACACAAACACCAATGTGTCTATATATATATACATTTATAGTAATATGGACATATGTTTACTAGATGTTGTTTTTTCTTGCCTTCTGATTGTTGCTCTGAGTGTTGCTATCCCTATGCTGTTGCAATCCTGGAATTTCCCCATTGTGGGACTAATAAAGGCTTATCTTATCTTATCTTATCTTATCTTATCTTATCTTATCTTGTCATGAGCAGGTAGGCTGTCTGGGGAAAAAAGGTTAGGAGCCACTGACGGTTTCCAAAAGGGGATCTGATGGCTCCGTCTTGGCTGTCCTGGAGTATTTTTGGGTGGACTTTGGTGGACCAGTCCGATAGCCCACACCCTCGCGGTTGCAGTCGGACTTTCCTCCCAGGGTAAAACACAATAGCGCCGGGTAATTTCACCCAGAATGTATAATAATGACTGTTTTGATCACCGATTGAGACAGGCTGGCTGGGGGAAGTGGAGTAGACAGTTGAGAATAAGCCGGTTGACAGGGGAAGGTTTGGGAAGCTCCGGGCCGGCTAATAGACCTGCCAGGCTAGGTTAGTGAAATAAAGATGTCACCTTATACATCATATAAGCTGACTGCTCCCCAGAGACAAAGGCTGCTGCGTCCATGCATGTGTGTGTGTTAGTGAAGGGGTTATAATGGGGTAACGCAGCGGAAGAGAGACTATGGAGGGAGAGAGAGAGAGAGAGTGGAAAGCTTTTCTCATTAGATGAATCCCATGGGATCCTTTTGAGATGGTAATGAATAGAAGTGCAAGGTGGTAATAGAGATGTGGGATGTTGTGGCAAATCAAGCCATGAACAGGTCAGTCTCCTCTGAAAGCTTTAAGCCTAATTAGTTTGTAAATATGTTGAAATCAATCAGAGGCAGCAGGCTGGAGGTCCTCTCAGCTCAACTAAAAATGGAAAAGTCATATCTGGTTATAGCGGCCATAATTGATTTGAACCTAAGGGTAAAACGCTGAAATGGTAATCTGGGGTACTTGTGCTTATGTCAAAACAGCATTTTTACTGCTATAAACACTGTTTTATAAATATATTTTTTATTATTTCACAAATAATGCTTGGGTTTAGCGTGCAATTCTAGCTTCATCATATCCAAATAAACTTTTATCATTATCTCCACACCCAGTAAAGGATATATTCAAGATAGATGACACCCAGTAAAACAGTAGTTTAACATGACAATGCATATGCACAAATACATCTGTACTGAAATGTGGTCAAATCTGAGGTATTCTATCATAGATATCAATCCAAGATTCGTAGAGTGGCGTGTCTCAGTCCTCCACTATGACCCTGGCTTTGCCTTCGACCCCTTTAGGAGACCATCAGCACATCCTGACCGTGGACTGTTTATATAAACGATGGACACAGTGACTGTGATGTAGATGGGAGACCTTCATCTGAGTCATTCTTCCATGACCTTCTGCCTGTTTTAAAACGGTTTTATGTTGGGTGATTGATGGTAAATCGAAGGAACATAAGCAAACATGACGTTACTTCTGTAGAACTGTACTTTTTTGATCATGTGACAACCATTTGACAGAATAAGAAACTTCTGAATTGAATTATATTTTCAGACCAGGCAGCTATATCCGTCTGCTTTTGCAGTGAATGGCCCCAATGTCCATTTTATATGAATGGTAATCAAGTTGGTAATTGAAGCCTGTTGGCACCTCTGTGGCATGTCGATGAACTGGTTCAGGTTAATTTGGGGTCCTAGCTGTGGGGACCACGCTTTAATCCCACCGTGTAGCTCTTCGGCTGCACCCTAACCCCTCATATCTGCGTGTTTGTGTGCATATGATTAATGTGTAATGTTCCGAGGAAGATGACTGTGTGTTTATAAAATCATTTGTGTTGAATGTGTTCATTAAGCTAACAGTTTCTCCCTTAAAGCTAATGTCTGGTGATAATGGCGGCATTAGAGACATTCAGACATTTTCCATTTTAGCCTTAAATGTAGAATGAAATAATCTAGTTCGTCTGCGGGGCCAGGTGGGGAGCTGTATTAACTTGTCAGCATAGACAATGGAGATGTCTCTAAAGGCTTATTCAGCTCTTCTCCTCCGATGATCACTTCCTCCTTCTCTCACTCCTTCTTCTCTCCTTTCTGTGTGTCTGTGTGTGATGGTTAACCTGCCCCCTCCTCCCCTCTCTACCATACACCTGACTTATGGCTTTGCAGTAATAATTTGCCAGACCTTGGCAGGCTGAGTGTACATTAGCATATAAATAGCAGATGCACTGAGTGCCCATCACAGTCGACTACATTTAATTTTTGGTTTATAAGATTGAATGGGTTTTTAAACGCAGCGCCATCAAACTTGCCAAGAGACAAATGAAGTCAGGGGAGCGGTTGTCCGAGGCAGCGCCCTCACATCATTTTTATAAAGGATAAGAGTCTTACTTAAGGGAGAGGAGGGGAGGAGGAGGGAGGCTGAGACACTTACTATAGGAGCTGAATAAGCAACACACCTGTGGAGGCAGCAGTTCACTTTAGTTTCTAGTTCTGGCCACATAGAGAGTTTTGCTAGCCTTTCACCCTGCTGGAAGTGGTTCATATGACCAAGCATGGGATACTTAATTAAAATACATGTTCAGGTTCAGGTTCAGGTTACTTTATTTGTACCCGTAGGTAGATTTGTTTTGCAGTTGGTGACATCCATATTTACAAGCCACAATTACATTCAACATAGACACAAACACAGGCACACATCTTACAAAATAGGTAAATATAAAATATGTACAATATAATTTTTATAGCTTGTTCAACTCTTTGACAGCAGCAGGGACAAAGCTGTTTTTGTAGCGCTGGGTTCTACTTTTTGGGACAGCAAACCTCCGTCTGGAGGGAAGAAGCTGAAAGTTGCAGTGCAAAGGGTGGGAGTCATCATTTAAAATCGAGTCGGCCATCCTCTGTACTTGTCTGGTGTACAGGGATGTCAGGCTCAGCTGTGACTCACCAAGCAAACGACTGGACCATCTGACTACCTGATCCAAGGATTTCCTCTGTTTCAGTTTTATCTGACCAAACCATGACATTAAAGAAAAGGATAAAACAGATTCAATAAAAGCCCGATAGAACATAGTCATTATGGTTCGGTCAATTTGGAAGCGTGCAAGTTTCCTCAAACAATGCAAATTTTGCTGACCCTTTTTGCACACCCTTTCACAGTTCACCTCAAAGTTCAATCCACTATCAATAATCGTCCCAAGATATTTGTACGATTGTACACATTCGGTGGTCTGGCCTTTTAGTATGGTGACTTTGTGCCTGGGAGTTTTCCTCCTAAAGTCAATAATCATATCTTTCGTTTTTGTTGTATTCAGCTGCAGGTAGGAATCCTCACACCAGTGAACAAAGTCATCAACTACTGGGCCGTGGCCACTCTCACCATCCTGGAGGAGACTGACAATGACTGAGTCATCAGCATACTTTATAATGTGTCTGTTGTCATGTCTGCTCCGACACATGTTTGTGTACAGGATGAAGAGTAGTGGTGACAACACACACCCCTGAGGAGAGCCAGTAGAAGAGCACTTTAGGTCAGACAATGTGCCATTGACCCTTACTCTCTGCGTCCTGTTGGTTAAGAAATCCAGAATCCAACCCACCAGATTATTGCTTAAATCAAATTGTTGCAGGAGCCTTTCAACTAAAATATGAGGTTGGATTGTATTAAAGGCAGAAGAAAAGTCCACAAATAAAAGCCTGGCGTGTGTCCCATTAAAATCCAGATGTTTAAAAAGCATGTTAAACAGAGTGACAGTGGCATCCTCCACTCCTCTGTGAGGCCTATAGGCAAACTGCAGAGGATCCAATGCATGTTCAGTCTGCTTTAGGACCTCACATCTGACCAGTTTTTCAAAAATTTTCATTAAAATTGAAGTCAAAGCAACTGGTCTAAAGTCATTTACCATTTTAGGACAGCTGGATTTTGGAACGGGAACAACCACGGCATCTTTCCAGATCTTAGGCACATGTTGTGTCTGTAAGGACTTATTGAAAATGTAGTGAAATATAGGACTCAGTTCATGTGCACAGGACTTTACCAGGCGTCCACATATATTATCAGGGCCCTGACTTTTGTTCACTTTTACAGCGCGGAACTCCCTTTCAACATCCTGCATCTCAATATTAAAGTGCTGATTGTCTTTGAGTTTCTGTTTCAAATCTTGGATTTCTGTGCTAAAATCAAAGGAGTCAAAACGACCATAAAAACAATTAAGAGCATTAGCCAGCTCTGTGTCTGAACTAAAACCATCTAAAAACACACGATTACTGCGCTCTGTGCTCTGAAGGCCTGCAATTTTTTTCATACTGGCCCAGGCCGAACCAAGTTTGTGTAACAATGCTCATTCTTCTAGTTTTATAATCTCCACAACATGTGATTGAGTTTCAGACTGCAGGACACTGGTGAACCCCCCCCCCCCCTTCCTTCCCCGGTCACACTGGATGAAGGCCGTCACGATTTACACAACCTATTAGAATGTGGCCAGATCATGGAGAAACTGGAAAACCTCCTTCGGTGTCAAGGCAATAATGACGCTGCTATGCTTTTTCCCAGCTGTTTTCCACGTCCCTGAGATGCTCTCCTGTGCTCCAGCAGTGCTCTATACATCAGCAGCACGTTCTCTCAATGATCCCACCACGTACTCACCCGATTGCACCACGCTTCAGACACGGCCTGACACAACTCCCCTTGAATGTCAGGATGCAGCTATGCACTAGAGCTGCGTTCTGAACCACAGTGTACTTCAACAGTACTCACAACCCCATGCTCAGGGAATATCAGTTAACTCAGTGCACATCCCCTGTTGTTTTTCTCCTCACAGTCCCCCCCCACCCCCATCCAGCACACAGCCCCCCTGCCCCAGTCTGTCCCTCACTATTATTTAGCGAATGCAAAGTCCTTAAGCCAAGCAGTTGCCTCCTGGTTTGCTGTATGGAGGGTGTGTAATCCTCCTTCCAGTCTTTGGAGCGGGCAAACCTCTATGATGTGTTCCATTGTTTGCTCCTCTCCACATGCGCACAGTGGGCTAGGGCTACTGCCCCATCTGTGAAGGCTGGCCAAGCAGGGGCCATGTCCAGTCCTGAAGCGATTGAGTGTAGACCACTGTCTCCTTGGGAGGTTTGTGCCCGGGACCTGTTGGTTGGGGTTTATCACCAGCTGTTTGTTTGGGACCTCCTTGGTCTCCCATTCCTCTTGCCAAGCTGTCTGGATGGTAAAGTCAGCTGGGGGAGGGTTTTTCCAAATCGGCCGTCTGGATGAAAGTCGGGCAGTGGGTGGGGTGTAGATATCTGCATGGATTGGCAAGTGAGGAAAATCTTTAACTTTTTGGAGCATCCTTTGAGTTAACTAAGACCCTCACTAAGACCCAGGTGAGAGCTGAGCTGAAGAAGATCAAGGCGAGGAAGGCTACAGGTCCGGATAGCATCAGCTCAAGGCTCCTCAAGTCCTATGCAGACCAGCTGTGTGGGATCATGGAGCACATCTTCAGTCTGAGCCTGAAGCTGGGGAGGGTACCACAGCTGTGGAAAACATCCTGCATGGTACCCGTGCCGAAGACTCCGCACCCCAAGGACCTGAACAGCTACAGATCAGTGGCCCTCACATTACACCTGATGAAGACCCCGGAGAGACTGCTCTTCGCCAACCTCCGCCCCCTGGTGAGACCAGCGATGGGCCCACTTCAGTTCGCCTACCAGCACTGCATTGGGGTGAAGGATGCAGTGATCTTCCTCTTACATTGTTCCCTGTCCCACCTGGAGAAGCCTGGGAGCACTGTCAGGATCACGTTCTTTGATTTCTCCAGTGCTTTCAACACCATGCAACCAGTGATCCTGAGGGACAAGCTGCTGTGTGCAGGGGTGGACCAGCACCTGTCAGCATGCATCCTGGACTACCTCACAGACGGACCACAGTTTGTGAGAACCCAGGACTGTGTGTCTGACACCATTATTTGCAGTACGGGGCCCCCCAGGGAACAGTTCTGGTTCCCTCCCTGTTCACCCTCTACACTGCTGACTTTTCACACAACACACCACACTGCCATCTACAGAAGTTCTCTGATGACTCTGCGATCATCGGCCTCATCTCTGATGGGGATGATGCGGACTACAGAGGACTTATCCAGGACTTTGTGGACTGGTGCTTGTGGAACTGCCTCCAGATCAGTGCGGGGAAAATCAAGGAACTGATGGTGGACTGCCGTAGGCGTGCACAACCCCCCACAGTACCGGAAAACATCCAGGGAACAGACATTGAGATGGTGACATCTTACAAGTACCTGGGTGTTCACCTGAACAGTAAAGTGGACTGGTCACACAACACCAACACGCTCTACAAGAAGGGGCAGCGCAGGCTGTTCCTCCTGACGAGACTCAAGTCATTTGGAGTGGGGGGGGCACTCCTGAAGACCTTCTGCGACTCTGTAGTGGCATCAGCCATCACATTTGGAGTGGTCTGCTGGGGCAGCAGTATCACGGCAGCCAATAGGAAGAGACTGAACAGGCTTATCAAAAAAGCCAGCTGTTCTGGGGAAACGCCTCGACCCAGTGGAGGAGATAGGAGGATGGTGGCTAAGCTGTCATCTCTGCTGGAGTCCTAGTCCAACCCCATACGGGACACGCTGAACGCACTGAGGAGCTCATTTAGCAGTAGACTGTGTCATCCTAAGTGCTCAACGGAGAGGTTCCACAGGTCCTTCCTACCTTCGGCTGTCATATAATCTAAATACTGCTCATAGAGGCTGTATTAAATGTCACAACTTTGCACAATTGAGATCGTCCCCGCCAATACACAACTAAGACAAGAAAAATTATTATCAAGGGTGGCAACAACACTGTTCATTCAAATGTAAAATATGCCGTCTGGGTCTCTATTTATATTTTGCTGGTTAATTTAACTAACTGTAATGCTGTTCATACCATCTAACTGCAATGTTCCTGCACTGTGTATATAACTGCGTACATATGTATATTTATTTACTGCTTCGGCTAACCAGTTCTTATCTTATTATCTTGTTTATTATTGCTCTGAGTGTTGCTATCCCTGTGCTGCTGCAATCCTGTAATTTCCCCATTGTGGGACGAATAAAGGCTTATCTTACTGTGGATATTTTATACTACTGAAATAAAATACTAATACAAATATATTTCATTCATGTGAATTAATATGAATAATAACCAATGTTATTTTAACTTGCTGGTAACATGAGCAACAATAGTTTGTTTTACTCATACTTGAGGTGTAATGACTTATGGGTAATCTTCTTGTCAGCTTCCTCCCCATTTAACTCTCAGTTCCCTTTGAACTGAACTGCTTTTGCTCTCTATGGTTTGGAATCTCACTTAACATGGCTGAATACAATATACCCCATGCATGCCACTTTGTAAGGTACCACGAGGTGATTGAAACACACCCTAGAAGATCACACCACGCTCGCACTTTGCTGCTGCCACGTTTCATCTTGGTTCAGTCCTGCGTCAAAGGCTTGATGACCAAGCCATGATGGTGTGCGTGGCTCCACCAACTTTGATACGATGCCACCACTGCCACTATCCTCTACCCAGGACTCTGATACCATGCCACCGCAATCATTACCCACCACAGCGTCACTACAGAAGTTTTGTGTATGCTCAAAGCTCTCAACGCTTTATCACGCTCTGTCACATGTAATGGGGATCCCATTAATATGCCCGCAAAGACCCCGCCAAGACCCTGCAAAGACTATCCACGTTCTGGCTGATTTTTTTTTTTTAGGTCATAGTGTGGTCTTCATCTAGTTTGAAGGGTGTTTGAAACTGACTTTTGCTGTGTCACAGTCTCCATTCTTTTGCTTTGTTTTGGCTGGTCAAGTTTTTCTATAAAATTTACACTTTGGCGACACCAGCTCCGTCCTCATCTAGCTTAATGGGTACTTCTGCTGAAATGGGAAAGAGCACATCACCACATATCCATCAGTCTGTTAGAGACCTGTAACAGTGATCAAGTCAAAAGGGCCGACTTCATTTATGGGCATTTTCAGGTCCATTTTGATATAAAGATGGCATAAAAAGTATTTTATACTGTTTGACCTGAACTGGATGGCAGAGTCCACACTTTAACAGTACATCCAGCTGGCCCTGAATGCAGGACTAGGATAAGTTACAGCGTGCTGGAATAGTCCAGGTTTCCACTCCATTAAGACTTCCTCAGCAGCAGTTTGATGCACTTTTATCAATTCACTCAGGTGATGAAAGGGAGACATTACTACTTGAGAAACTAAAATAATGATCAACTACTACATATGCTTATCAATTTTAAAGATAATTTTCCACTTAAAGTCATAGGTTGTTGTGTAACTTTAGGTGCCTTGATGCAAAAGTAGATGGATGGGATTTAGGCTCTCTATAGTGCTGGGTTTTCCATTTATTAAATTGTTGACTTAAGCAATAATTGCTGTTGAGTTATAAAGTTTATTCTCATTTATTTTTGCTGCATCAGCCACCGTGACTTTTCTAGTCTCCAGGTAAAGTCATGGTCCTCCTCACTGTAACGGTCTCTTCTCTTGTTAAAGAGCTGCTTATTTTTCTTTCTTGCTTCATTTTCCCTCATGGAATCTCCTTTATTTTATCTGTGAGTAAACATTGCCATTACTGTAAAGCATAGCCCTGCTTTACTTAAACAACTTTTTTATTTATTCTTCTCCGTTCAGGAGCTCTCCTTTTTATTTCTATCTAGAGGCGTTTTTAATGCTAAAGTTGGCCATATTTGTTTTGTCCTTTTCCTATTCCAGTGACACATGGCTCTGCTCTGCTTAAACCATCACTTCTAATTTGTCTGCTGAATCTGGAGTTTCGGTTAAAGAAGCAGTTTTTATCTCCCGTGGGGAACTCTCTCCACGTTACTGTGTGCTTTTCGGTGTGTGTGTGTGTGTGTTCCGAGAAATAAACCAAAGCTCTGTTAAAATGCAAAGCAGCCCCCCGCGCAACCATGTGGGGGAATGGAGGCCATATTTTAGCCGCCGCGGCCGTCAGCAAAATGTTTCTGGGGGGAAAGCTAATTCTGCCGTGAGACTTACAGCTCTGCCAGGCCGGCCGACAGCGCCCGATGCTATCAGGATTAAATTAAGGTGAATTAGAGACAAAGAGGCAGAAAGGGGGGGAAAAGGGATGATGTTAGGGCAGGATTTTCCTCCGGCTGGGCGATCACTTCTTAGTCCCAGGTCATTGATCAGAACAGAATAAACCGGCCAGGATTAAAGTAGACAAGCACAAAACCTATAGAGACTATATCTGTGTGTATACGTGCGTGCGTACGTGCGCCGTGTGTGAATCCATTGTCCTGCGAGGATGAATACGAGCAGCGGTGGCGGCAGCAGCAGAGTGGAGTAATGGAGAAAGTTTGCTGTTTAAAAATGTCCCGCTCGTGTTTAACGGTGTTCTCTCAGGTTCGTTTTGGGGAATAAATGAGATCAGGTCCACGTTTGTCACGTTCACTCTGAGCAACGCGGGCCCTCAGATTAAAAAGGATCATTGGGAGTAATAACGGCCCCCGCGGGAATTACGCCACGCTGCCTCTAACAGTCGGCCCAGTTACATTTCACTGAGAAGGCACTTAACTTCCACAGGAGGAAAGTTAGATTCACTTGTTAGATTTTCAGTGATTTAGAGGTTTTGTTTTGTTTTTTGTTTTTTACATTGACTACAGCTGTAGATTTATACATTAATAGCACAAAGGCAGAGGTGCGTAGAGCTGCCAGAAGTTGTACTCAAGTAAAAGTAGTTACCTTATAATGAAAAGTATTCAAATACAAGTAAAGAGTTCGTTGAGAAAGTATCTATTAAAAAAGTTAACTTGAGTAGTGAGTAATGACGACTTTAGCTAGTTTGTGATTTTTTTTTTCTTTAAATTGTGACTGCTTTCTGTTAAGTTTGTTATGTTTTTCTTATAGATTTGGGAGGGGTTTTTGTTTCAAAACTTTGTAAATATTCTCTTGTAACTGGCGATACTTTCTTCTACATAACTAGTTACTACCACCTTTGCTCACAGGTTTGATTGCACTACATCACACACCCTCATAGGACTATACCCATATATTCAATTCATTTGCTGCACTGGTGTTTGGTTTTCAAATTGACATAAATACTGTACAGTTACAATTAATGTCCCATTCACTAAAAAAAAGTCTTTGTAGGTTTTAACCTTCTGAAATGCATGTATTGGTCACATGATTATCGGAAAAAACAAAACACTCAGACACACATAGGCCTTATATTGATTGTCTGTAAAGAGCCGGTGTAATTCTTCCAGGTTTGCTCCAACACCTCATGAAAAGGTAAACCCAGCGTTGATACTTGCCCACTGCTCTATTATTGGCCAGCCTAATGTTGCACAGATGCTGTGCACTCAGGTTAACAGTGCTCCAGGGGAATTAGCTTACTGAGTGTATTTTTTTATTGTTTTCTTTTGTTGTTTCTTTCAACCGCATTTGAGCGTACCTCAGTGGGGAGAGGCTGACAGACGGGCTGCCTGGCGTTAGCTTAACTGTCAATCCAGCTGGTTTTGATCACTATTTTCTATAAATTCTATTCATCCCCACTGGAATCCTTGTTTGTCATTCTTAGACGTTATTTTAGCTTAGTTTGCTATAGTTTTTCTTTGACCAAGACCATGAGCGTCTAGCTGATGCTAGCAGCTACTGTCAGCTAGCTGCTGTGGGCCACCATTCATGACTGTTTCTGTGCTTATTGTACTCCAGGGACCAGTGAAATTCTGTCGACCACTGAAACCACACACTTCTGTCCACCAGTGATGCATTATTTCATTCATTCTGTGAGATGAATCTGTTAGTTGGCTCAGGCTCACTACCTGAGCTAGGAGCTAGCAAGCTAACATTAGCAATGGTGACAAAAGAGGGATTGAAGCTCTTGGGCTTTTAAAGAGACATACAGTGGGGCAAAAAAGTATTTAGTCAGCCACCAATTGTGCTAGTTCTCCCACTTAAAAGATGAGAGAGGTCTCCAATTTTCATCATAGGTATACCTCAACTATGAGAGACAAAATGAGGAAAAAAAATCCAGAAAATCACATTGAAGGATTTTTAATGAATTAATTGGTAAATTCCTCAGTAAAATAAGTATTTGGTCACCTACAAACAAGCAAGATTTCTGGCTCTCACAGACCTGTAACTTCTTCTTTAAGAGGCTCCTCCGTCCTCCACTCGTTACTTGTATTAATGGCACCTGTTTGAACTCATTATCAGTATAAAAGACACCTGTCCACAGCCTCAAACAGTCATACTCCAAACTCCACTACGGCCAAGACCAAAGAGCTGTCAAAGGACACCAGAAACAAAATTGTAGACCTGCACCAGGCTGGGAAGACTGAATCTGCAATAGGTAAGCAGCTTGGTGTGAAGAAATCAACTGTGGGAGCAATTATTAGAAAATGGAAGACATACAAGACCA
Source organism: Pholidichthys leucotaenia (assembly GCA_020510985.1). Lineage (NCBI taxonomy): Eukaryota > Metazoa > Chordata > Actinopteri > Cichliformes > Pholidichthyidae > Pholidichthys > Pholidichthys leucotaenia. The sequence continues at coordinate 323,006,197 of CM035840.1, read as the reverse complement.
CTGATAATCTCCCTCGATCTGGGGCTCCACGCAAGATCTCACCCCGTGAGGTCAAAATGATCACGAGAACGGTGAGCAAAAATCCCAGAACCACACGGGGGGACCTAGTGAATAACCTGCAGAGAGCTGGGACCAAAGTAACAAAGGCTACATCAGTAACACACTACGCTGCCAGGGACTCAAATCCTGCAGTGCCAGACGTGTCCCCCTGCTTAAGCCAGTACATGTCCAGGCCCGTCTGAAGTTTGCTAGAAAGCATTTGGATGATCCAGAAGAGGACTGGGAGAATGTCATATGATCAGATGAAACCAAAATAGAACTTTTTGGTAAAAACTCAACTTGTCGTGTTTGGAGGAGAAAGAACACCATACCTACTGTGAAGCATGGGGGTGAAAACATCATGCTTTGGGGCTGTTTTTCTGCAAAGGGACCAGGACAACTGATCTGTGTAAAGGAAAGAATGAATGGGGCCATGTATCGTGAGATTTTGAGTGAAAACCTCTTTCCATCAGCAAGGGCATTGAAGATGAAACGTGGCTGGGTCTTTCAGCATGACAGTGATCCCAAACACACCGCCCGGGCAACAAAGGAGTGGCTTCGTAAGAAGCATTTCAAGGTCCTGGAGTGGCCTAGCCAGTCTCCAGATCTCAACCCCATAGAAAATCTTTGGAGGGAGTTGAAAGTCTGTGTTGCCCAGTGACAGCCCCAAAACATCGCTGCTCTAGAGGAGATCTGCATGGAGGAATGGGCCAAAATACCAGCAACAGTGTGTGAAAACCTTGTGAAGACTTGCAGAAAATGTTTGACCTCTGTCATTGCCAACAAAGGGTATATAACAAAGTACTGAGATGAACTTTTGTTAATGACCAAATACTTATTTTACCGAGGAATTTACCAATTAATTCATTAAAAATCCTTCAATGTGATTTTCTGGATTTTTTTTTTCTCTCATTTTGTCTCTCATAGTTGAGGTATACCTATGATGAAAATTGGAGACCTCTCTCATCTTTTAAGTGGGAGAACTTGCACAATTGGTGGCTGACTAAATACTTTTTTCCCCCACTGTACACTGAAACAAACTGTTCTGAGTAAGGTGGCAAAAAAATGATTCACAATGATGCTGCAGTAATTAAATAATTAAAGGCATTTTGGCCAAAATATGTCAGAAACATTTCATTAAGGCCTGTGGGAACTGTCAACATGTGGAAAAAATGCAGTGAATGGGAACTTTAATGTGTTATTTTTTTTCAATTTATTTTTCCATTTCAAAGGGTTTGAACTGTTCTCCATTATATAAAAAGAAGGTAATTTGTGTTTCTTGAGCTGAAGTCTACTTATGTCTTCTGTCTCAACAAACATTCAGTGTATTGCTTTTCTATTTGAATCCGCTCCTCATACAGTATCTCTGCTCAGATGTACATATTGCGTGTCATAAATGGGCGCTAATTTCTTCCCCTCCCATAGTGTGTCTGCCTTTGTCGGTGCATTAATGAGAGCTAATTAGGCTTTAATTGTTTAGTGGCTTGTTAACTGAGAGACGAGTATTGTAATATGAAGTGTTTTAATTGGCCTCAGTGTGGCGGATCAGAAGGTGTGTGTGTGTGTGTGTATATATATATATGCAGGTTCATGACATGGTTAACTGGCTCCACACCGCGCTCCAGCTGTAAATGCGTGCACGGCTGCTGGGGGAAGGAGATCATTGAAGGACTCATCATTTGTAAAGCAATGCTAACATTTTAATAGGCTTTATCAGTGGCAACACAGCAGGCTTCTATCGCGCCCGCACACACAGGCAGGTATTACACGCTAATGAAAAAGAGGCCTGTGGGAATTACAGGTTAGTTTAACGTTGGCTTTTACTGCTGCTCATAACACTAATCACTCTGATTATTATACTGCAAGCTGGGAGAGTGGATGTGTGTGTGTATGCGTCCCCAGCTGTTCCTAGCATAGAGGACACCACACACACATTAACGCACAGTTGTGTTATGGAAATGACCCTTCTCTCTCTCTATGTGAGTGTTGTGTTCTGCATTGTAGCCCAGCCAATGCTAACAACCTCAGCAGGAAATTAAAAACCATAAATTCTGCTTAGCACTGATAGAAGCTGGTCACACCCGCCCACCCACACCACCGTCGTCCCTTCTCTGCCTCCCAGAGTCGGCGATCATACAGCCCTGAGCGCTGGCACAGGAACACAATGAGATACTGTAATGCACTAAGGCTCACTGTGGGATTTGTGGTCAGTTTAGTTAGTTAATTACTTAGTTTGGTTTATTGTCATTGTTTAATAGATTACAACAGAATTTGATTTTGGTGGAATCCACTCTGATAGAAGCAATAAAGACAACCATATAAAACATTAAAACTCCAAACATGATAAAACTCATTTAAAATAAAAAAGCAGATTAAATGCAATACAGTTAGGCCCAAAAATATTTGGACAGTGACACAAGTTTTGTTATTTTAGCTGTTTACGAAAACATATTTAGGATACAATTATATAATCAATATGGGCTTAAAGTACAGACTGTCAGCTGTAATTTGAGAGTATTCACATCCAAATTGGAGCAAGGGTTTAGGAATTACAGCTCTTTAATACGTAGCCACTTCTTTTTCAAGGGACCAAAAGTAATTGGACAAATGACTCAGAAGGCTGCAAAAAAAAAAAAATAACAAGACTGCATGGGCTCTTCCCTTGTTAACCTGTCATCAATTAAGCAGTTAAAAGGTCTGGAGTTGATTCCAGGTGTGGCGTTTGCATTTGGAAGCTGTTGCTGTGAACACACAACATGCGGTCAAAGGAGCTCTCAATGGAGGTGAAACAGACCATCCTGAGGCTGAAAAAAAAAAGAAGAAATCCATCAGAGAGATAGCAGAAATGTTAGGAGTGGCCGAATCAACAGTTTGGTACATTCTGAGAAAAAAAGAGTGCACTGGTGAGTTTGGGAACTCAAAAAGGCCTGGACATCCACGGGAGATGATCACAGAATCCTTTCCATGGTGAAGAACAACCCCTTCACAACATCCACTCAAGTGAAGCATACTCTCCAGGAAGTAGGTGTATCAGTATCCAAGTCTACCATAAAGAGAAGACTTCATGAGAGTAAATACAAAGGATTCACCACAAGGTGCAAACCATTAATCAGCCTCAAAAATAGAAAGGCCAGAATTGACTTTGCCAAAAAACACCTGAAGAAGCCAGCCCAGTTCTGGAACAGCATTCTTTGGACAGATGAGACTAAGATCAACCTGTACCAGAATGATGGGAAGAAGAAAGTTTGGAGAAGAACTGGAACAGGTCATGATCCAAAGCACTACATCTTCTGTAAAACATGGTGGAGACAGTGTGATGGCATGGGCATGCATGGCTTCCAATGGCACTGGGTCACTTGTGTTTATTGATGATGTGACAAAAGACAGAAGCAGCCGGATGAATTCTGAAGTGTATAGGGATATACTTTCTGCTCAGATTCAGCCAAATGCAGCAAAGTTGATTTGACGGCGCTTCACAGTACAGATGGACAATGATCCAAAACATACTGCAAAAGAAACCCAGGAGTTTTTTAAAGCAAAGAAGTGGAATATTCTGCAATGGCCAAGTCAATCACCAGATCTCAACCCAATTGAGCATGCATTTCACTTGCTCAAGACAAAACTTAAGGCAGAAAGACCCACAAACAAGCAATAACTGAAGACAGCTGCAGTAAAGGTCTGGCAAAGCATCACAAAGGAGGAAACCCAGCGTTTGGTGATGTCCATGGGTTCCAGACTTCAGGCAGTCATTGCCTGCAAAGGATTCTCAACAAAATATTGAAAAGTAACATTTTACTTAGGGTTATGTTTATTTGTCCAATTACTTTTGAGCCCCTGAAATGAGGAATGTTTGTATAAAAATAGCTACAATTCCTACATGTTTAATCATATATTTTTGTTCAACCCCTTGAATTAAACCTTAAAGTCTGCACTTCAATTCCGTTGTAGTTGTTTCATTTCAAATCCAATGTGGTGGCATGCAGAGCCCAAATCATGAAGATTGTGTCATTGTCCAAATATTTCTGGGCCTAACTGTATAAAGAATAAACTAGAAAAGCCCTCAGAGAGCGTATACCTCTGCCAAGGCTCTTTCTGTCCCTCTTAGATCACCTCCAAAATGTAATGGGTTTGTTTGTAGACCAAGGACCACTTTGGTGAAAATTCCATCCAAATCCGTCCAGTAGTTTTTGTGTAATCCTGCTGCACATATACAAACAAGGTCCTTAGTGGAGGTATGCACTCTCAGATCATCACCAAAATCTAGTGGGTTCATGTTTAGGCCAGGGGCCACCTGTGGGGAAATTTTTGTATCCAAACCCATCCAGTAGTTTCTGTGTAATCCTGCTGACAGACAAACCAACAACAAACATTAGCTCCTCGGTGAGGGGAATAATCTGCATTTCCTGAAGAAAATGCAGTGTGGATGCTGAACATTGTAGTTTAAAAGTAAAGTAGTTTAATGCTGAATGATTAGCTTAAAGTCTTAAATAGCTTAAAGCTGATCTTGGTTAGCTTAAAAGAGGAAATAGCTGAAAATTAACCACAGTTAGCATAATAGCTAAAATAGCTTAATGCTGAACACTGTTGGCTTACTACTGAGGAAAGCTAAACCTTCATTTAGCTTTTTTAGATACTGATAAATGCTAGTTTATAGGCTAAAATGTGATACATTTGTGCAACATTAGCATAAAAGTAGAAATAGCTCACATTAAAAAAAAGATTAGCTTAAAAACTAAACTAGCTTCAAGTTGTCCAGTATTGGTCTCAGAGCTGACATGGCTTTACACTGAACAAAGTTGGCTCAAAAATTCTAAATTAAAAATGTAAATCTTGAAAAGCTGCCAACTTTAAAAGCAATCTAAAATGACTAAAAGCTGAATTAGTTTAGTAAAATAAAAGTTCTGCAATTCACATTAGTTCTCGCAGCTAGCTATCACCGGAGTGGTGGCTCAGTTGGTAGAGCATCCGCCCCACACCCGGGAGGCAGGGGTTCAAATCCCGGCCGGGTCATGCCAAAGACCATATAAAAGTGGAACTTCCTGCCATCCAGCTTGGTGCTCAGCAATAAGGAAATGGAGGAGGGAAATTTGTGGCGGCACCTTGCATGGCAGCGGCCCTCTGATTCTACACTTGGGGTGTGTGTGATTAACACAGTAGACAGGTAAAGAACAATCTCGTTCTACTGTACATGATTGGTTGTACAGTTGAATGACAATAAAGGGTGATTTAATTTTAGCTGCATTCTTCGACGCACAAGCCGAGTGATCCTCCGCTAAGAGTCATACCAGCTTTGGTCTTCGTTTGACTTTGACTTTTTTTTGGGGGGGGGTCCATGCCCCGGAATGGACTGATGACCTGTTCAGGTGGTCCCTGCCTCTCACCCAAAGATGCTGGGATAGGCTCCCAAAAAGGATTTAGCGGTTGAAGATGAGTGAATAATAAAATTTGAGTGGTTTCCTAGCTGAAAATATACAGAAAAGTTTAAAAGCTGGCAAATTCCCACACAATGCTACTGTTAATCCTAAAATTACACTTGTCCAATATGTGTTTATAGTATTAGCATGTAGTGGTGAAGGTAAGGAGTGCAGGGGTTTCCTCCTTCTTCGTCTTCTTTTTTAGAAAAGGTGTGTGCATGTCTGAATAACCCAATGAGATCAGAATACTCCATGTTTTAACCCTGCTATTGCTTACTCCAAATATGAAAGTATTCCAGCTAAGTCCAGAATCTGTTGTTTACGTGACGTTGGGATCAGAATATTGCTGTGCCTGTAAACATAGTCACTGGTAATCACTACTGTTTAGGATTGAGGTGGACAACATATTAATGTGTGGTGGGCCAATTCAGCTCTTATAATCCTATTTTTTTGTGACATATCACTAAGGGCCCCTTTACACAGATGGAGACCGTTGGGTGACCACTGAGAGAGCAAAAGTTGACCCGACCTCTCCACAATCTCCTAAAGTCTCAAAAAAGCCATTTCTGTGTAAATGTTTGGGAGATTTTCATAGAGATCTTTGAAAGATTCTTGAGAGATCACGGCGAAACCAGGACAGATCACTGAGAGACCAGGAGAGATCACTGAGGGTCTCTCAGTGATCTTCAAGTGATCTACATTGTCTCCACAATTGAGAGATTGTTTTGGACTGAGTCAAAACAATCTCTTGACAATCTCCAAAGGGAAGTGATCTCTCAAAAGATCTCTCAGCAAGTGCTCAACGATCTCATTGATCTCCCAATGATTTTTTTGGGACATCAGTGAGATTGTTGAGCAGTCAAGAAAAGCTCATGCAACACTCAACAATCTCTTCAATCTCACAGTGATCTCTCAGCAATCTTTCACTGATGTCTCAATGATCTTTCAGTGAATGCCAAATTTTTCCACCCTGACGTTAGAGATGGCTGAGACATTAGTTGGAGATCGCTGAGCATTTGATGAAAGACCAGTAGAGTTGATTAAAAGATTGCTGAGAGATCATTGGGAGATTGATGAAATTATTGAGTGCTCATTGAGAGACCATTGAGAGAATGTTTTGAAATGAGTCATGACTTTGAAGACCATGGAGGTCACTGAAGATCACTGAGAGATCTTGATCCCTGAAAGATCAATCAGAGATTGTTTGGCGATCTGACCATTTTGTCATCACTCAGCGATCTCTCAACGATCTCCACCCCTGTGTAAAGGGCGTATAAGTCTTCCACGGTTAATATAGCCTTAACAGTTTAATTGCAAAAAAGTATGAATTAGCATTTCAACCTTGCACGTGTTCACAGGACCCATTTTCCAACTGTTGTTTTCAACTGGATTTTTTAAATAGAATCTCCTAAACTGGTTAAACCTCATCCCCTCAGGTAAAAGCTTCATCAGATGGCGAGGAGGAGGACGACGACGACTTTGATGAAGTTCCAGAAAAAGAGGGTTATGAGCCGCACATTCCAGAGCACCTGCGGGCAGAGTACGGTGAGTTTAACCACACAAACACACGTGCACACCGCTAACCTACAGCCACGTGCATAAACAGCGAGGCTCAGCTACAAAAGAAGACCTGCCGCTGCACTAATCTCTGAAGCTTCACACAGGTTCTCCTCAAATAAACACACGGATGCGTGGTGTCACTTCAGAGAGGGAGAGCAGCTTTAGCAGCTGTTTGGTGCAGGTGACGTTTCTGAAGTTGGTTTGTTTGAGTGGCTGTGAAGTTATCCAGCAATCAAAGGCGGCTCCTGATGTCTGGTTGTCTCTAAGGCTACTTTCACACCTAACTCCTGTGGTTTCCTATAGGCCCTTAGAATAGAGGGTTAGTATTAATGAAAGCGCTTTGAGTGGTCTTTGTGACTAGAAAAGCGCTATATAAGTGCAGGTTAGTTAGTTAGTTAGTTAGTCCACACGGTCACACTTTTCAGTTTGATCCGGACCAAAATCTTTGGTGTGAAGTAGTATTATTGACTATTTGTGCCTGAAGCCAAAACAGTGCCAGTGGTTGCTGCTTCATTTAGAAGGATTTAGCAGTGTTTTTAAAGGATCTTCCTTGCCATTACAAAAGTAGTTTGTGGTTGATAATACTGATTTTGTTTGAATCAAAGTGGCTGAGTTGTGACCTCACATGACCTTTATTATAATGGATAATACCTCAAAAATGGAAATAGCTCTTTTAAAGGCACAAATCAGCACAGATGTAGCACTAACCACTGGAACCGTTTTTGTTCAACTCGGATAAAGTGTCAGAGCGGCTCCACCGCTGGGTGAACGTTGTTATTATAAACCATGCACCGTTGTGTGGGGTATAGATTCTTTCACCTGCCCGTCCATTCATTTGACAACATGTTGTCACCACGCTAGCTTCTACATTTCTGATCGGATTGACTTCAGATTTATACTGAAGTTTTGACTGAAATGAGGGATTCCATTTTTGGCGAGGGGGACTTCTTTTTTTCCAGTCCATTCTATGTTGATCACAGTTCTCATTAGGGGCCTCTGATATGTGCATGCATGGGGACGTGAGCTTGCTCACTAAGGTTCTTTCATTAGAATTAAACAGTATCCCACAAGAGGCGAAGGTTTCACAGCCGTCACAATCTTGAGTGTCCTATAACCTTTATACAGCAGCTCCACAAACACAATTTATTAATTGACAGCAATACATGAGAAAACATTCTGATTTTTCTGTTACTCATTATTGTGCACCGCTCAGAAAATTAGTCCCTCCTGACTGTACCCAGTTTACTGCTGCTAAGTACCACACTGAGCATAATATAGAGCAGAATAGGCTTATTGCCATTTCACACATATCCAGCAAAATTAGATACTGTGCAGTGCAGAAGTTATTGTTTACATATGCAGACTTCCTGCTTTTGAGCTGCTCTGGTGGGTCATGTGACTCATGCCGTCTTGTTGGCTGCTAGTTAGCTTAATAGCTCCACTGAGGGAGTCCTGGAGCTAAGCTGCAATTATGTTGTCACCATATGGGTGTTACGAGTGACTAGTCGGGATGTTAAAGGGGTCATTGGCTGCACTTTTCCACATTTTAACAGCTCACACGTCATAGGGCCTACTCTCACTGTAGAGGCGGTTCTGTGCTGACCGAAGTTTGACCCCTGAAGTATGGAACCTCCATCACTGTGATCAGTCCCTGCTGTTCTGCAGAACGGCACCTTCTCCCAGCTTTGGAACGGCTGAAGAGGTGGTCTGTGGAACAGAATGAATGGAAATAATTGCTCATGAACGAGCACGTGCACATATAGAGGAGTTGCACGTGACATCAGTGGTCACGTGCCACATTGTTTTTCTGTCATTTTGGACAGCAAATAGCGTGGACCCTGTGTTGAGAATAATAATAATTCCACTAGCACCTACTCAGCCTGACTCACCACGGTGTTATTCGTTTTCTGTTATGACTGAATACAACCTCAAGCGAGTAAGATCTTTACAGCAAGGTGGCCCCACACTCCCATGACATCATTTGTATGTGACAAGCAAAACACAAGATGGCTATCGAGGCGAGCCTGCTGTTTGCTGTCTTTTTGTCAGAGTAAAGGCAAAAAAGGAGAGCCAGAGAAAGCTACATGCGGCGAGACGAAACACTCTGGAAAAGTCCTGGAGAGTTTAGGAAGCCATGGGGCAGCTGAAGACATGAGGATACAAACTAGATCACATGAAGGTAAGCTAATGATTGCTAATGCTAGTTAAGAACTAATAAGTCCCCCGTAGATGCTGGGATAGGCTCCAGCCCCCCCGCAACCCAAAAAGGATTAAGCGGAAGAAGATGAATGAATGAATGAATGAAAAGTCCCCCGTACGACATTGTAATCACGGCAAGTTATTGCTATTATGTATAAATTATATTATATAATTTAAGAATTATGATTCATTTTTAACCCAAAACAATCTTCATCTAGGATTAAAAGCAATTAAAATAATGCAGTCACAAGGTTACATGGAAAATACATGGATTTACTGGATATATACATGTAGATATTGTATAAATATACAGTATATTCTATGTGTGAATAATGTACTATATACTCCTTTTGTATTGTACTAGGAATTTTTACAATAAACTTTTGTGGATTTTGCAGATATGTCTCCACTTTTGTTTTATTTGTGAAAGTTACCAAGCTTTAGTGACATAAATTAAATGCTAAAAGATTGGAAAAGCTGTCTAAATAATCCAGTGGCTTGAGAAATCAATTTTGGTTTGGTGGAAGTCCGTCAACAGAATTATGAACCATAAAATAGTTTGTGTTAAAACATGTTAAATCCCATTAACCCCTTGCACTCTGGTCAATTTCCCTAAAAACGCCTAAAAATAACGTACCCAAAGTAAATCAAAAGCTGTTCTTCAACCCTTTGTAGCATCTTCATGGGGTTGGTCTCATTTAAAAGAAAACACTTTGAATTTTTTGGCAAAACAGTCATAATCTCTCTAAGTGCTCCTGCCACTGAGTAACAGTCATCTAAACATACTGAACTTGAAGAAAATAAAGTTCGCCTGGGTGGTTTTTTTTAGATACAAATGCTTGCAAATAACACACAGCTGTCATATACGGGCTGGAAAATGCAACAGAAATATAGAACCAAGTGTTATCCAGCTGAGGTCAAAATTTTGTAGCAATACCACAAAAAATGAATATATTACACAGCTTTTTTCTCAGGTTGTTCCCAGGCGTTTTTGAACTGTGCCAAATTGTGCCAAATTTCACAGTTTGGAAAAACGTCTGTAACTTTTGAATGATTCAATATAGAAGCTTGATCTTGGGCTCTAATGAAAGGTGACACTCAGGGCTGTGTGTGTGTGTGTGTGGGGGGTTGTTTATTTATTCATGAATGAATGAATGAATGAACAAACAAGCCCCCCACACACAAAGAAGCATGCCACGTAAAAAATGTGTGGCTTTTTTTACAAGAAAAAAATAACCTACAGTGCAATAAAAATTATACTAAAATATCTGCAATGTAGAGGATAACAACAGCCCCCACCCCTCCGCCCCGCTACAGAGGACCGCGGCGCGTCCGTCATGTGGCGATGATGCACAGTTGTAATTTACCGATCGGTCAAAAGTCATTTTTATTCCTATTTTCAGTGATAAAGAATAATTTAGCTTATAACACTTACCTGTCCACAACAGCAGTGTCGCTGGCAAACATCTGCTCCTCATTGTCAGATGAACATGACGCTGGTCCGCTTGTTACGACTCGTGGTTCTGGTCATGCAACCTGGTCAAACCATGATTCCATTATTGCGGTTTTGCACTTCCATGATTGCGGTTTTGGCGAACGATTTTTCAAAACAAATAAGAACAGTAGTAATAAAAAAAGACTGGCGAACGCTACCATTACACACAGCGGCTTACACAAAACAGATTTTACGCACGGGACGCACGCTTTCAGTCGTCAAACTTCTGTGCTTCAATTGGCTCGCTGTATTCGCAGCCGTTGGTAGGTGGGTCCTTCTTGCTAGGTTTTCAGTCATTGGTTCTTCAAGGTTTCAGAAACCCAATTCAAGGCTCTTATTAGTCGAATAAAAGGTCAATCAAATCTAAACCAATCAAAGCACTCCTTTGGCTTTCTGTTCGCGGCTGTGTCTGTCGTGGAAGAACGGAAATGCAACTTTTTTTTTCAGTGCGCACTAGGACGCAGATATGTGACCGCCCGCGGTATCCCGGAGTGCAAGAGGTTAAGATAAGATAAGATAAGCCTTTATTAGTCCCACAACAGGGAAATTCCAGGATTGCAACAGCACAGGGATAGCAACACTCAGAGCAACAATCAGAAGGCAAGAAAAAAACAAGCAAGCAAGAGCGGCTAATATACATATGTACATATTACTATAAAATAAATATATACACACACACACACAGACACACAGTGCAGAGCATTGTAGCTGGATGGAATAAATATATGAATATATGAACACACAGTGCAGAGCATTGTAGCTGGATGGAATAAATATATGAATATATGAACACACAGTGCAGAGCATTGTAGCTGGATGGAATAAATATATGAGTATATGAACACACAGTGCAGGGAAAAGCCAGTGTGAACACACAGTGCAGAGCATTGTAGCTAGATGGAATAAATATGTAAATATATAAACACCCACAGTACGGAGCATTGCAGCTAGGTGGAATAAATATGCAAGTACATAAACACACACAGTGCGGAGCAATGTAGCTAGATGGAATAATATGTAGATATATAAAAACACAGTGCGGAGCATTGTAGCTAGATGGAATAAATATGTAAATATATAAACACACACAGTGCAGAGCATTGTTGCTAGATGGGATGAAACAGCATAACCGTCTACTTAGTTATCCTACATGGTATGATTATGTGCCCATACATATTCTCACCCTCCATAGCGACCGGTATGTTCCTAGTTGTATGCCAGAGGGGACCCTAACTCATTATTAGGAAATACAGGTACTAATATGGCCCAGAATTCCTCCATATACTGGTACTATCACTAAAGTGTGCAGTGTTTTCTGCACTGGCACATCCAACAATACAGGCTTCACTAAATAAAATAATTGTTTTTGGTTACTTTTTCTTAAAAATGAGCCATTATTTTCAGTGTCATTGATAAATGTTTGGTTTGTACTGTTGACGCTTCCCACCGGTGTCTTTAACAAACAGAAAATCATGAAGCAAACACATAAGTCACCAAATTGTTTATTACAATCACCAGCAAAATCCAGATTATTTAGAATGTGCAAAATTCAAACTTTAAACTGTAAAAAAATCTCAGAATGGGTCATACATGCCGGCCACACATGCTGACTCATCGCCTTTGCAAGGTGGCCGAGCACACCAAGGAGCGCTTGATTGAAGGCAGCATTCTGATCCATCGACTCCCTTCACAAGGCAGTTTCATGGGATACAGGTCAAGTGGACCCCTGACCAAATGAGCACCCCAGGATCCAATCTGTACATGTACAAGTACATTCTCAATCCAGTGATTTGTAAACACGAAGAAGGAGAACAACAACAAGAATTTGTGTAAAACTGTTGGAAAGACTTTTCCCGGTCACCAAGAAGTGTAAAAAAATGTATTTACATGAAAGATGACAACTAAGCTGACCTGGAGAAGGTTTTGGCTCTGTTTCTGCTTTCAAAAGACTTTTCTTCTCCACCGCTGCTGCTCCTCACCACTGGCTACCCCAGATGAAAATCCACAGAATAGGTATGTGGGACTGTAATGTTCTGAGTGAGGCTTTAGAAAGCTCTGAATCAGTTTGTAAATCACTGGATTGAAAATGTATTTGTGCATGTACACAATGGACCCAGGGGTCCACTTGGGGTGCTCACATGGTCAGGGGTCCACTTGACCTGTACCCGTTTCATGCTGTCTTGCCTCATTGAGAAGCAACTGGATGTGCTGCTGGTCCCGATTCAGCAGATCTTCAGCCTTCGGTGGGACTCTAGAATGAAAATACACACACAGCTTAAGTACATGCACAGCACAAAAATGCAACATGTTAAAAACTACTTTTTAACCAGGATTAACACTAGCTTATTTCGTCAGATGTTGTCGACACAAACGCAAAATACAACAGAGCATGGAGTTAGCATTGATGGATAACTAGCTAGCTCATTGTCTGCATACAGGAAACAATGGTGTTGTTTGTTCAAAGTGAGCTTTCCACCACTGCGATAAATAACGATGCACAGTATCACATCACTCACCATCCTCTATCACTGTTTTCAACAATGATGATGCCGTGATCGGGTCTATGCAACTCTGCCTCCTGTCTTCCTCCGCCGTGGTTGTGAATTCTTTTCAGGTTGCTCCATTCAGCTCCCTCTGAATTTCTGTAATCAGCTACCAAGCACAGAAAAGTCTGCACCTTGTTGTTGGACCACGGTGTAAAACATGTTTTTTTCTCTCGCCTATTGTGTCATATCCTTTCTTTTCTTTTTTTTCCTTACTTCTTTATGACTGGCGCCTAGCGGCTGCCCCGGCCTTGGATGCGCTCTGCAGAGCGTGCCCAAATGCCAAGTCACGTTTCGTTACCTTGTATTCATACATGTGTAATGACAATAAAGTTGAATCTCATCTCATCTCATCTCATCTCATTTGCGTGTAGTCATTTATCTCGTTGATTACACTCACTCACGCTTGCTATTGGTGATTTGACTGTTCGTTGCCATACAAAATGGCGCAGTAAACAAAAGACACGTGACCCATGTGACGTCAGTGCAACCCCTCTATAGGACTGTCACTATAACATCGCTATTGGCAAGCCAACTGGAGGTTGCCAAGCAACCCCAATAGTTGCAGCTTGCTTGTCCTGTTTTTTTTTTCATGTGAATGTGCACTTTCCCCCCACATAATTTTTTTTCATCTCTTTGGCTGACTGTTCCTGATGTGGTGGCCTCAACCGGTGATGAGACTGGGTTATGTTTCTGTACCTGGATTTTATTATCAGCTAAGTTGGCAGATTTTTTTTTCCTGATCGCTCTCCCTCCTGCCAGCTGAAGCTGTTTGTGTCTGTTCATTAAATGTTGGATATTTTCCTACGGAATGGTAGTTCCATGCTGGAACTCTGCAGACGGTCTGTTTGTCTCCCGACAACACCGGGCAGTAAGCTCCCACGGCTGCATGAAAGCAGCAGAGGAATCTGCCCCGGCTTCACGGAGCCCCGTTGCTGTAATGTATTGTAGCAGTTTCATCTATTCAGTCGTAGGCTACATTAATTTGAGGATATTTTCCAAACGATTGATTATTTTGTTGCCACTCTTCACAAACCTTTAATTAATTTTTAAAATGCATGCCTCCAATGGTAGGCCACTGTGGCTGTTGGAAAGTTGGTGACAGAAAAACTTAATATTAGAAATAAATTTAAATCAAACACCACTGCTGCCAAAAATAGCCTCTGTGTAGTTGTCTTCTATGCTATTTTTTCTTGTTAATGTGACTTTTCCCCCCACATAAATTTAATAACATATTTTCTCAAAATTCAAAGCTTTCTTTTGAGTAAATTTCTGACTTTTTCCACTTATAGCTATATTAGACTTTTTCATGTAAATGTAAGACTTTTTTTCTGGTAAATTTGAGGCTTTTTTTCTCATCAATTTATTTTTCTTTTTTCTGGCGGAATGTGGTCTATTTACCTTGAGGCCAATAATGTTGCAGCCCTGAAGGGGGTGTCTCATGCTCCTGAATTTAATGTAGGCTATAAAATATCTATTTCTATACCTATTTTCATGCTGCTTGTGAACTACAAACTCCAAATTTTTCTTAATTTTTAAAATGAACGCTGTGTGCTCAGCTATCGGCATACCCTGTAGTGAAAACGTAAGCCACTTCAAGTCTGCACTCTGCCTGTGTGCGTGACACACACAGGGAGAACCGTGCTTAACAAAATACAATGTGAGTACTGACCCCACAATGAGAGTGCCATGTCACCTCAGCACGGAACAAGGCAAACAGCACCAGTGAGAGTATGACCTTAATGAAATGTTTGGGACATATTTTGGTAAAAATTTTCTTTAATCATTTACTTATTGCAGCGTAATTCATGAATCATCTTTTGCAGTCTTTCTTGATTTCAGTGCATGTCTCTTTAAATCCCTCAGACCACATTCAACTTCCCCTCTTACTCAACTCTTACGTCACTATTGCTCACATTAGCTGGCTAGCTCGGATCTAGCCTGAACCAACTAACATAAATTTGTCTCAAAGAATTAATGAAATAAAGCATCACTGGTGGGCAGGCGTGTGTGATTTCAGTGGTCGATAGGATACGACTGGTCCCTGGAATACAGTAAGCACAGAAACATCTGTGAATGAGCCAAGCTTCAGCTAGCTGCCTTGGTGGTGGTAATGATGTAGCATTGCAGCAAAAATATAACAACATAAACCAGAATGACACGAGATTTATTATTGACTGTGGATTTGTGAACCAGCTGGAAGTAGTCATGGCTATTAGGGTAACTGAAATCTAAAGAAAATAACAATATAGCGCAAGCGTCCTACTTCTACTGTTAGCACTTAAGCTTATACCTTTGGCTCCCTGCCCATCTACATGACAGACAGCTAGGCTGGCCAATAATCAAACAGCAGGTGGGCATCAAGGCTAGTGACGTTTACCTTTTCTTGATGTACTGAAAAATACCCGGAAGAGTTTAAACAGCTTCTTAGAGAGAAAAATAGGACAAAGGCTGTGTGTCTTTTTTCAAGAGAAATTAGTGTTTTGATATTTTTGATGATCACGTGACCAATAAATGCATTTCAGAAAGTTAAAACCTACATAAACACCATTTTTTTTAGTCAATGACCCCTTTACACCGCATTCCAAATTGTTATGCAAATGATATTTTTCTCTGATTTTCCTAAAAAGTTGATGAAAATGACAGTCAGTATAATTTTCAACTCATCAGCTTTTAGAGCATAATTCAGATTTTATTGAACAAACCTCCCAATTATTTACAAAAATAAAAAAAACAAACTCAAAATGCACTGTTCCAAATTATTATGCACAACAGAGTTTCAAAACATTTTATTGGTTGTAAAGAACTGAAAATGGTCATTTGTTGAATTTGCAGCATTAGGAGGTCATATTTCTTGAAGTCAAAAGCACCTCTTCTTTGATATAACCTTCACAATTCTTTCATCCATTGAACTTGTGAGTTTTTGGGGAGTTTTTGCTTGAATTTCTTTGCAAGATGTCAGAATAGCCTCCCACAGCTGCTTTTTTGATGTGAACTGTCCTCATAGATCATAGACCCTCATAGCTCTTTTGCTTGAAGATGCTCCAAAGGTTCTCAGTAGGGTTGAGGTCAGGGGAGGATGGGAGCCACGCCATGAGTTTCTCTCCTTTTATGCCCATAGCAGCCAATGACACAGAGGTATTCTTTGCAGCATGAGATGGTCCATTGCCATGCATGAAGATAATTTTGCTACAGAAGGCACAGTTCCTCTTTTTGTACCATTAGGGCTGTCACGGTGGAGGAATTTCCCTTGTGGTGACAGTGGATAGCTCAACACCGCGATATGCGGTATTATTGCAAATGTTTTTAGGACCCCGTGATATCTCATAATTTAAACAGGGTTCATAGCTTTTGTGGCAAATGATGGAAGCTGTGAGAAACTCACTGCAGCTCCACTCTCAACTTAATGTGCCTGTGTGACAATTGTACGGAGCTCCCGTCTTCTGACAGGCATGAACTGCTGATTCTTTTATTTTTTTCTTTATTATTCTTTTAACATCAGTTTTTTTCCACTACAGGTGGGTTGGACGGCGCTACGGCAGATATCAGTGTATCCGCCATAGTCTTTATAGTTATTGAAGCAATGTGTTTGTGCCAGATGCCCTTTCTGACGCAACCCTGCCCAATCAATTGGCTTGGGACCGGCACAGGGAGTACCCTTGACTTGTGCACCCACTGTAGCTGGTTAACCAACATTTCCCTCCTCCATTCCATTATTGCTGAGCACCAAGCTGGACGGCAGGAAGTTCCACTTTTATATGGTCTTCGGCATGGCTCGGTAGGGATTTGAACCCCGGCCTCCCGGGTGTGGGGCAGATGTTCTACCAACTAGGCCACCACTCCGGTGATTCTGTTAAAAAAAAACAAAAAAAACAAAAAAACGATCATTTTCATAAAGCAGTGGCGGTAACTCCAGTATTTCAACTACAGCGTGTGTAGACTGGTTGGAGACTGCAGTGACATTCGGCTTATCCGCTGCTGTAGGCTTGTCCATAGCGTGGTACTACATAATTGCGGTTGCTGCGACAGCCCTATGTACCATGGAAGAACGTGGTCAGTCAGAAACTCTATATACTTTGCCGAGGTCATTTTCACACCTTCAGGGACCCTAAAGGGGCCTACCAGCTCTCTCCCCATGATTCCGGCCCAAAGCATGACTTCACCACCTCCTTGCTGACATTGCAGCCTTGTTGGGACATGGTGGCCATCCACCAACCATCCACTACGCCATCCATCTGGACCATCCAGGGTTGCACGGCACTCATAAGTAAACAAGACTGTTTGAAATAGTCTTCATGTATTTCTGGGCCCACTGCAATCATTTCTACTTGTGAATATTGGTTAAGGGTGGCTGAATAGTAGGTTTATGCACACCTTGAGGTTTGTGGGACTGCAGAGCCATCATTCATTCATTCATCTTCTTCCGCTTAATCCTTTTCGGGTCGCGGGGGGGCTGGAGCCTATCCCAGCATCTTTGGGCGAGAGGCAGGGCACACCCTGGACAGATCGCCAGTCCATTGCAGGGCCAACACAGAGAGACAGACAACCATTTACTCTCACAGTCATACCTAAGGACAATTTAGAATCCCCAGTTTGATGCCAATTAACCTAACTTGCATGTTTTTGGCATGTGGGAGGAAACCGGAGAAATCCCGGAGTAAACCCATGCAGACACGGGGAGAACATGCAAACTCCGCACAGATCACTGTTGGTCGGGGGCTGGGATCGAACCCAGGATTCCCTGGCCAAGGGTGAGTTGCTGTGCTGCCGCAGTGCTAACCACTGCGCCACCGCGCCGCCCTGCAGAGGCATCAGCAGCTTCAAATACCTGTTTGCTGCTTTGTAATGGCATTTTAGCAGCTGTTCTCTTAATCCAATGAATTTGTCTGGCAGAAACCTTCCTCATTATACCTTTATCTGCACCAGCCTGTCTGTGCTCTGAATCAGCCACAAATTTCTTTACAGTACAATGATCACACTTAAGTTTTTGTGAAATATCTAATGTTTTACGCTTTTCGGCAGCAGAGAGATCCTTTTTTCTTTCCCATATTGCTTGAAACCTGTGGCATGCTTAATAATGTGGAGCATCCTTCTTAAGTAGCTTTCCTTTAATTGGGCTCACCTGGCAAACTAATTATGACTGGTGTCTGAGATTGATTTCAGTGATCCAAAGAGCCCTGAGACACAATACCATCCATGAGTTTAATTGAAAAACAAAAATTGAATGTTTATGACACTAAAATCCTATTTGCATAATAATTTAGAACGTGGTGTAAATATGACCTCAACTCTGTCGTTTTGTCATCAGTGTGTTTATAGTTACTGGACAAGCCAACGTGGTTTAGTTCAACTTCTTTCCACATTAGTTTCTGTGTACTTCCCTCACCTTTTCTTGGCATCTTTAGATGGAATAAAGACGCTATCACATTTTGGGTTTTACAGTTGGCTAACTGAGATGGTAAATCTAACTTCAGCTTGTTCATTTTGTTGTAAACAGATGTAAATGCTAAGCTCGTGCCTTTTCTACATTAGTTTTCATGCATATCTCCTGCTTCTTCTTGGCATTTTCAGATGCAGAAAGGAGTCAGAAGTGTGCGTTATGCTGTGAGGCTTTAATAGATAATATACGCTGTGACACTTTAACAGAAAATGTGCAGCAAATCATTTTAAAGTGGACTATAAAGAGACGGGCAAGCTAGACTGGCTAACTAACATTGAGGAATAACATTTGGTTTGGGTACCAGAAAAGTAGCTCGGATTATGAACTGCAGATCAAAACTTAGACCATACAGTACAGTTTAGTTTGCAGTGATCACATGTTGTTTGTAATCACTTTGTATTCTGTCTCCATCCAGAAATGACAAACTCATAAATGGCTGTTTTGCCAGAGTGCCCCGCCATGAGTGAGCTGTTGTCTTTTCCTGAGTTTTGACTGTAAAGTGTGTTTTTTCTGATTTGGGATGCAGCACAGACTTGTAATGGAGACAGATCGTTTCTTTTCTGCAACCATCCTCCCTGGGTATCTTTGATGGATACGCCGTGCATCCACATCCATTTACCTTTGCACACAGTCGTCACCGTCTACATATGTGCGTCCGTTTTTAGCACCGTTCCCCCTCAGAACATGGCTGCGGTGGGCCTGTGTGGATTATGTCCCGCCTGGGGGCAGTGCGGCGGGCTAGAGGTCGAATGTTTAGGTCAATAACCAACCGCCTGCTCCCTTTATTGCTATGTCAGCTGCATCATAATATTTTTTCTTCCCGTAAATATTAGACACCACTTGAACGATGGTGATATCAGGTCCAGGCTCCAGGCAACAGTGCTGCTCCGTCAGCCATATGCAGCCATCTCTCATAAGGATTCATATGTAAGCCTCTCTGTGTTTTAATGCGTGCCGCTGTTTTTATGTGTCAGCCTTAATGACGCCATAACACAATATGTTGTTGGCAGCGGCGCCGTTATTGCTGCCTCAGCCATGTTGCTGCGGCTGCTGGGTGACCTTTGGTCCTGTTCACCACCTTCCTGAGTCATTACATTCACGCTGAGCCTCTTCTACCTGTGATCCCACCTCCCTCCATTACTAATCAATTAGACACTGGAGTAATTAGATTGTATCTGATGGGCCCAAAACAGCTCTGTGTGTGTGTCAGGATGATTAGTGGGCTCGGTAATGATCTAGCTGGGCCATACCAAATTAACAATGCAACCTCTTTAATGAGCCCCTATTAGCCCCGCACCCAGATTTTACCACCCACCCACCCACCCACACACACACACACACACACACACACACACACTCCCACATATACACACCCACACCATCCTGTTGCTATCTTGTTTTGAAGATCCCCTGTTGTGCATTTTCCTGGAATTAATTTTGTTTTTTTTTGAACGAGCCAGTCACAAGTAAGCAGGCAGTCAGAGAGTGTTTGTTTTAAAGCATTTTTCCACATGTTGACACAGCTCCCAGAGGACTTAATGGAATGTCTGTGACATGCTTTAGACAAAATACACCAGGGTTCAGTTATCTCAGCACCATTTTCAACTCATTTTAACAGGCTTCCTTAGAATGACTGACTTCAGTGCATGTTTCTTTAAATGCTCATGAGTCCCAGTTCACCCCAACCCTCCCTTTTTCGTCGCCTTGGGAAGTGTGGTTGAGGCAGGGCAGGTGCTATTTTGAGGCTAATGTTAGCTTATAAGCTGGTAGCTCCAGACAGACTGAGCTAGCTAACATAACTACCAGCTGAAAGTGGTTATGTGTAAACCCAGATTAAGCTTTATCGTGGACCACTGTGTGTGGTGTGAGTGGCTGAAAACATATGACCAGTCCCTGAGGTACAAAAAGCAGAGACACAACCTCAAATGAGTGGAAGGCTGACTCTGCTAATGCAAGGCATTCTGATTGATTGCCCTCTCCCCACCAAGGCGATCTCTGATGTGGGAGACAACCCAACTTCAGCTGGCTAGCCAAGGTACTTGTGGGCTGATGTGCCACCCTATTATGTCCAAAATATAAGAGAGTAAGCCAGAACAATGCAAGCTATGTTATCAACTATGGATTAATGAACTATGAGGGTGACTACTGTAGAATATGATTTGATTTTTGATTTGATTTTGTATACTTTATTGATCCCCAGAGGGGAAATTGAGGGCATCCACCTGGATGGATGAAGCAACCACTGTATGGCGCTATCCCTTAACCATTCACACACACATTCACACCTAGAATTTAAAGAAAATAGCAATATAAACCTCTGTTGCCAAGCTAACCCCATAGCAAGCTAGCAATCATAGTAGTGCTGTCTGTGTGGGTTTTTGAACGTACATGATGATCCTCCCACTATCATTAAATTGGGTGACGATGAAGCTGGGAGGATGGTATCATTCCAGTGAGTTCCAGTTCTCACGTCACAACCAGAGCAAAATCAAAACCACTTGTTTAGAGAGAGGTACTGAGACAAAGGTCTCTGAAGGTCTACTGAAGGTTACTTGTGGAGTCCCACAGGGTTCAGTTTTGGGGCCATTATTATTCAATATGTATATAAATGATATATGTAAAGTTTCAGAAAAAATGGAATTAATATTGTTTGCCGATGACACTAATCTATTATGCAGTGGAAACAATTTGGAACAACTTCTGGATACACTAGGAAAGGAATTAGAAAAGCTTAAACTGTGGTTTGATTCAAACAAATTAACGCTCAATTTAAGTAAGACAAAATTTATAGTCTTTAACAACCATCACAACAACTCAGTATCTAAACTCAGTGTAAATGGTGTAGAGATTGAAAGGGTATCTGAAACTAAATTTCTTGGAGTAATAATTGATAATAAACTGTGTTGGAAGTCACATATTAATTATATTAAAGGTAAAATATCCAAATCAATTGCAATATTACACAGAGTGAAATATTTGCTGAATCATCATCATTGGCTCCATCGATCTCGAAAGATCATGGGGGGGGTTTGTGCCTTGGGTCATCATTCAGGGAGCTGCACCGTCGGGCGTGGCTGTAGAGGCCGATACGGGATCTGCAGGTCCTGCCGCAGCCGTTGCAGATAAATTCTTCACAGTGTAGTGGGGGTCTCGTCAGTCTCTTCTGTCTGCGGAGTCTCTTCTTCCCCGAGCGAGTGTCTCTTCTCTCCTCTGCTGTTCGGATGACATCCTGGGTGATGGTCCACCAGTTGGAGCGGACGGAGGCGGCTGACTCCAGGTCGGAGGGGTTAAAGCCTCCAGCCTTGAGGTCACGCTTACAAACATCCTTGAATCTGAGAGTTGGGCGTCCCTTTGATCTAGTTCCAGTAGCCAGCTCCCCATACAGTAAGTCTTTGGGGATGCGGCCATCCTCCATTCGGTTGACGTGGCCAAGCCATCGCAAGCGTCTCTTTGTCAGGATAGCAAACATACTGGGCACATCTGCTCTGGCCAGGACGTCGATGTTGGAGACACGGTCCTGCCAAGTGATGTGCAGTAGTCTGCGAAGGCAGCGTTGGTGGAAGACGTTCAGCCGGCGTTCCTGGCAGGAGTAGAGGGTCCATGCTTCACTGCCATATAGGAGAGTACTCAGTACGCAGGCCATGTAGACTCTTATCTTGGTGTTGGCGGTTAGCATAGAGTTGTCCCAGACTCGCTCCGCCAGACGGGCCATCACCGTTGATGCCTTGCCGATACGGGCGTTCAGTTCGGCATCTAGGGAGAGATT
Source organism: Pholidichthys leucotaenia (assembly GCA_020510985.1). Taxonomy (NCBI): domain Eukaryota; kingdom Metazoa; phylum Chordata; class Actinopteri; order Cichliformes; family Pholidichthyidae; genus Pholidichthys; species Pholidichthys leucotaenia. The sequence continues at coordinate 322,983,741 of CM035840.1, read as the reverse complement.
GCTGGAGATGATCGACCCAAGGTAGGTGAACTTGTCCACCACCGCAAGTGTGTGGTCGCCGATGTTGATACTGGGAGCACTGCTGACATCCTGGCCCATGACCTCGGTGTTTTTAAGGCTGATGGTGAGGCCAAATTCAGAGCAGGCACGAGCAAAGCAGTTGATAAGACGCTGGAGCGCTTCCACGGTGTGGGCAACAAGACCAGCATCATCAGCAAAGAGCAGCTCCCTGATTAGAACGCGCCGCACCTTGGTCTTTGATCTGAGGCGTGCCATGTTGAAGAGGCCTCCGTCGCTCCTGGTGTGGAGAAAGACACCGTCTTCAGAGTCCCGAAAGGCGTAGCACAGAAGCAGGGAGAAAAAGATGCCAAATAGGGTAGGAGCCAGAACACAACCCTGCTTCACACCGTTCTTGATTGGGAAAGGGTCTGAGGATAATCTATCAAACTGGACAATGCCGTTCATGTCCTGGTGGAATGACTTGATCATGCTCAAAAGCTTGGGGGGACATCCAATTCGTTGGAGGAGGGCAAACAGTCCATCCCTGCTGACCAAGTCAAAAGCCTTGGTCAGATCGATAAAGGCCAAAAAGAGGGGTTGTCTCTGCTCCCGGCACTTTTCTTGCAGCTGCCTCATAGAGAAGACCATATCTATGGTTGACCTGGTTGCTCTGAATCCACACTGCGCCTCTGGATACACACGTTCGGCAAGTAGTTGTAGTCTGTTGAGGACGACACGGGCAAAGGCTTTGCCAACTATGCTTAGGAGTGAGATACCACGATAGTTGTTACAATCGCTCCGCTCCCCCTTGTTCTTGTAGAGAGTGATGATTTTGACATCACGCATATCTTGGGGCACAGCCCCTTCCTCCCAGCACTGCAGCAGGAGCTCATGGAGGTGTTTCAAGAGCGAGCTCTCCTTTGCAGTTTTGACGATTTCAGGGGGGATGTTGTCACTGCCTGGAGCCTTGCCGTTTGAGATGGAGTCTATCGCCTTGCTGAGCTCCTCGATGGTGGGTGGAGCGTCAAGCTCATCCATGACTGACAGTAGAGGGGTGTTCTCAAGGGCCGTGTTCGAGACGGTGGTTACTCTCGAGTAGAGCTCTTGGTAGTGCTCAGCCCATCTCTCCATTTGTTTACCGCGATCCTTGATGACATCTCCTGCAGCTGATTTAAGTGGGGCGGTCTTGATGACACTGGGACCGAAAGCCTTCTTCATGCCTTCGTACATTTTGCGCACGTTTCTGTGATCTGCAGAAAGCTGTATGTCCTGGCAGAGGTTAAGCCAGTAGTCGTTGGCACATCGTCTTGCAATCTTTTGTGCATTGTTCCTCGCAGCGCGCAGTGTAGCAAGCGTCTGCACAGAGGGCTCCTTCTTGTGGGCAATTAGGGCTGCACGTTTGGCAGCGATTGCAGGTTCCATCTCAGCGGCTCCAGCTTCAAACCAATCCGCACTCTTCCCCACCTTTTTCCCAAAGGTACCTATGGTGGTCTCAAACACAGCCTCACGGATGTGGTTCCACCTTGCAGAAGCACAGTCGGTGGGACAGTCCGCCAGGGCTTCATTTATGACTTTAGCATAGCGTTCCCGCAGTTCAGGTACTGTAATCATAGCTGTGTTGATGCGGGGTCGGGGTTTCTGCTTGGAGCGGTTGACACATCTGAGGCAGAGACGTACCTTAGTGGCGACTAGGGAATGGTCGGTGATTTGCTGAATCAACCCACACTATATACCTTGTATCATTCATTAATACTCCCATACATGACATATTGTAATGAAGTATGGGGAAATACATATAAAACAAACATATATCCACTCTTTATGCTTCAGAAGAGAGCTATTAGAATAATAAACAAAGAAGCTTACAGGGAACCAACAAACCCACTTTTTCTTAAACTAAAAGCTCCCAAGTTGAAAGATCTGGTTGACTTTAAAACTGCAATAATAATGTTGAAAGTGAAGAATCTATCACTGCCCGCAAATATCCAAAAGTTGTTCCAAATAAGGGAGAAACAATATCATTTTAGAGGAACATGTATATTTCAAAAACCTTCAGTGAGAACTACCACCAAGCAACACTGTGTTTCAGTGCAAGGAGTCAGATTATGGAACGATTTTGGACCTGAATTAAAATCATGTACAACGCTTGGACAATTTAAACTAAAACTAAAGGAAGAAATACTCCAAACATATATACAAGATGACATGTAAAATCACATAAGGATTGTCATATCCAGCCTGTGCTGTGTTGTAGCTTAGTTTTTTCTGTCACACTTTGTATTAGCTTCGTTTTTTTTTTTTTTGAATTGTAATCGCTCTTGTCTTGTTTTTTTTTTTTCTTTTGAATTCTTGGATGGAATATGGGTGGGCAATATAAGCTGCGGCTTCAGCCATCACCCATTTCGTATAACTTATGTTGAATTGTATAATCAAAGGAGTTATTGTCTAATTTGACCTTGTTGGATTTTCTTTCCCCCTTTGTTATATTATTCAGTTCCTTTTAACCTGTACTATCCGAAAATAAAGATTCAAAGATTCAAAGGTCGACCCTAACAAAGTGACAGGGCTGAGTTTTTCCACTTGGTAGAACTGAAAAAGTGAAAATTTCATAATACAGTATGCTCCCTGTAATATCCTAATGGCATACATGTAACCCATTACTGTCTTTTAAAAGGTTAAAACCAATAAAAAACACCATTTTGCACAATATGTGACCTCTAAAATGTAAATAACTAAAAAAATGTTCTGAAAGTTTCAGAAAAAAATGAGGGCTGTACCCAAATATTCGTTGATATTGGTAGATAGTCACTTTTAATTTATCCATCCATCCATCCATCCATCCATCTTCTTCCACTTAATCCTTTTTGGGTCATGGGGGGGGGGGGTGCTGGAGCCTATCCCAGCATCTTTGGGCGAGAAACAGGGTACACCCTGGACAGATTTCCAGTCCATCACAGGGCCAACACAGAGAGACAGACAATCATTCACTCTCACAGTCATACCTAAGGACAATTTAGAATCCCTAGTTGATGCTAATTAACCTAACTTGCATGTTTTTAGCATGTGGGAGGAAACCGGAGAAATTCCGGAGTAAGCCCATGCAGACACGAGGAGAACATGCAAACTCCACACAAATCACTGTTGGTCAGGGGCTGGGATCGAACCCAGGATCCCCCAGCCAAGGGTGAGTTGCTGTGCTGCTGCAGTGCTAACCACTCCGCCACTGCACTTTTAATTTATGTAAACTACAATTTAACTTTTCCATATTAACCACCCACCACCAAAAAAAGAGAAAATTAGAAAAATCTCCCAAATTCACAAGAAAAAAATAGCAGCGATGATGATAGTCTTGAAAATGACCAAAACGTCACAAATTTACATCAATAAAATTTCAAAAATAAAAGAAAAAAGACTTTCCAAATGTAAATGTCAGAAATAGCAAATTAATGAGATAAATGTACACAAAAAGCTGCAACTCTTGGTGTGGAAAAAAGTGCAAGGAAAAAAATGTGCATTTATGCCAAAAATTTAGAAAATTTCTGAGGAAAAAAAAGAATTGAAATTTACAAGAAAAGCTGTGAATTTATGATGCAAAAAGCTGCAACTTTACATGAAAAAGTTCAAAATTTAAAAAAGGTACATTTCTTTATAAAATGTTGATGCAGTTTACTGAGAGAGAAGAAAGACTGTACAGAATATCTGGCTATCAGACTCCTAAATATTCAGAGCCGTTCAGCAGCCCTAACTCTTACCAATTTCCAACCCTTCCACCATGTCTGGATTCACAAACACTAAATCATATCATTCATTTAATACTGTGTATGAGCCAGTTCTCCATATCATACCTTTAACCTATATAGTAATGATTCAGCAGATAAATACCATCAGTAAAAGAGTGGTATTTATTTAAAAGTGTGACGTAAAGATGGCTGAGGGTTTGTCATTGTTCTCCTCCCTATCACCCCCATCCTTCTCTTCTATTTTCTCTGATCACAATAGTCACTCACTCTCTCTGTGTTCTTCTCATCGCTCTAAGTGGATCACATTTATCATTTTTCTTCTACATTTCCTTTCCCCGTTTTTATTTCTTCTCCATAGCGCCTTCCATTTCCTCTCTTGCTTCATCTCTATCTGTTCCCCCCTCATCCCATTCTGTCATCCTGATTATCAGTTCTCTTATCCCTCTCTGCTGTCAGGACACTATCTCTCTCTTTTCTCAAATTAACATTTTAATTACAGGCCCTGCTTAACCCAGGAAAATCAATACCTCTTTCCGCCTTTCCTGTCTCTTTCTTTCCCTCTCTTCTCTCAGACCCCGTTAACCCCTCCACCACTTTTCTATCTCTTTTCTCAAACAATACACACATGAACACACACACCACTATACGCGTTTCCTCCCATTGATCTGCGCGTCTTAACGTCCACAACACCACAGACAAACCTCTGCCATTTGGCTCAGTGAAAAGAGAAGATTGAGTCCGTATTTCACCATCCGACAGAGAGAGTGGAGATGATTTGGCGGGGGGAGGGGGGGTAATAGAGCGGGTTCACCGACGTCACTTCCGACACGGAAAATAGGATGGTTGGGGAGATACAGGAGTCAAGACAGTGGAGTGTTGTGGATTGCACGAAACAAATGCACTGAGGGTAAAACAGTATGAAATGTGTAAGTCAGTGTATGCTAGAGGTAGCAGCAGGAGTACTAGATATCATGAATAGAAACGGGAACAATGACAAACTCAGCCAGTATCCCTATTAAGTGTGTTAGATTGCTTCTAAATACAGTGGTGTGAAAGTGTTTGCCCCTTCCCGATTTCTTATTTTTATGTATGTTTGTCACACTTAAATGTTTCAGATCATCAAACAAATTTAAATATGAGACAAAGATAACTCAAGTAAACACAAAATGCAGTTTTTAAATGAAGGTGTTTATTATTAAGAGAGAAAAATCCAAACCTACATGGCCTTGTGTGGAAAAAGTGATTGCCCCCCTGTTAAAACATAAATTACCTGTGGTTTATCACATCTTTGGAAAGCTGAGTTCAGTTTGTCTAGCCACACCCAGGCCTGATTACTGCCACACCTGTTCTCAATCAACAAATCACTTAAATAGGACCTGCCTGAAATGAAGTAGACCAAAAGATCCTCAAAAGCTAGACATGATGCTGTGATCCAAAGAAATTCAGGAACAAATGAGAAACAAAGTAATTGAGATCTGTCAGTCTAGAAAAGGTTATAAAGCAATTTCTAAAGCTTTGGGACTCCAGCGAACCACAGTGAGAGCCATTATCCACAAATGGCGAAAACATGGAACAGTGGTGAACCTTCCCAGGAGTAGCCGGCCGACCAAAATTACCCCAAGAGCACAGCAATGACTCATCCAAGAGGTCACAAAAGACCCCACAACATCCAAAGAACTGCAGGCCTCACTTGCCTCAGTTAATGTCAGTGTTCATGACTTCACCATAAGAAAGAGACTGGGCAAAAATGGCCAGCCTGGCAGAGTTCCAAGATGAAAACTACTGCATAGCAAAAAGAACATAAAGGCTCATCTCAGTTTTGCTAGAACACATCTTGATGATCTCCAAGACTTTCTGAAAATACTCTGTGGACTGATGAGACAAAAGTTGAACTTTTTGGAAGGTGTGTGTCCCATTACATCCAGCGTAAAGATTTGAATCCCCAGGCTGGTGGGGGTGAGAACCTTTCTGTATGGAGTTTGCATGTTCTCCCTGTGCTGTGTGGGTTTACTCCAGGAACGCCAGTTTCCTCCTACAATCCAAAGACATGCATGTTGGTTTAATTGATGATTCTAAATTGTCCCTAGGTATCCATCTCTGATAGATCCTTAGAATACAAGGTGAGTAGTACTAGTGAAGTGCTTTGAGTGGTCTTTGAGACTAGAAAAGGGCTATATACTGTAAGTACAGGTCCTTATCCCTCTTGGGTCACTGTTCTCACTATCCTTCTGAGTTGCTGGTCAGATATCTTGTGAGGAGCTCCTGTGGATGGCTGTTTGATGGTAGGGTGATGTTCCTTCCACTTGTGAAAGATTCAGTTTTTATATACGTAACCAAATTCACCAGTATCTTTTACAACAGTCAGGTTGTGAAACGCTTGGGAGAGCTCTTGGCTTTTATCCACCATGACATGATTTTTGTATGACACCTTGGTAACAAAAACTTTTTATAGCCTCTCATGAAGTACCTACCCAACTGATATTAATTTCCACAGATAAGAGGTAGAGAGGTAGAGCTACTTTCTAACCACTTATACATTTCAGTTGGTTACTTCTCTTTCCCTGCCTTGTTGTATTGCTTTTTCCCTTACATGTTCAATACATTTATCCTGTTAAACTAGCAGCAATACCCGGTGAATAAGACATGCAGTCTTTAGTCCTGATGATACTACAGCAATGATATGAAGAACCTGCTGACCAATCTCAGCTTCTCCCAGAGTTCAGCTGGGCTGCAATGAATATATAACTTATGTTGACCTGACGTGTCTTTCCAGAAATGTAACTACACATTGTGGCAACGTTTTGAATGGGATGGCCTTCCATACAGTTGGTCCCTTTCCCAGACAGCACCCTACATGTGGCAATGTCGGCATTACATAATGTTGTGTGTCAGCGGGACTTGAAAAACTGATGTTTCCAAACATCAGTAATGCATTGTTTTTGTGTAGCATTCAGGGAGCTTTATTGCTCCAGCATTCCTACATTCTCAAGGGTATATAAAGCATTTAAAAAGTATTAATTTTTTCATTAGTTTTTATTGCACAAAGTAAAATGCACCACAAGATGATAATAGCATGTAGGCATAATTTACATTTATTTACCTCATTTACTTAATGCATCACTTTATTCTTCAGTCATGATATAGTGCTTTACTCTTGTATGTCCTTTAATTTTTGCTGCTGTTTCACTTTAGTGAAATTTTCTTTTCTGAAATTTCTTGCTTGTAAATTTGCTGCTTTTGCCTCAGAAATTTGACTTTTCCATTTACATTTGTGTGTCATAAATGTGCAAAATTTTTTCCTCAAATTTGACTTTTTCTTGTAAGTTTCCAACTATAGAGTTGAAACTTCTCTCATAAACTTGCAGTTTTTTCTCCACTTAGCTTTTTTTTCTTGTAAATTAAAAACTTTGTCTAACTTACCAATTTTTTCCTCATAAATCTGCTACTTTTTCATGTAATTTTGCAGTGTTCATAGGGATGCTGGTTAAATTTTTGTTCTGTGTAATGGTTTATTTTTTCTGCAGATCTGAACAATGATCTAATTTTTTTTAATGTTTTTGTTGGAAGAGAGTTTTTTTTCCTCTTTTTTGGTCGATTTTAAGGTTTTGGGGTTTTTTTGGATGTTCAAAAAAAAAGAAATTTTCCTGGGTATTCTTACAAACATTTTTAATCCACAATAATTCACACTTTGTCAGTTTTCTGTTAATATTTCCCACACTTACAAAGGAAGTGGGATAAACAACAATCTGAATTCAAAAGAATATTGAGGAAGTTGGCAAACACAGAACATTTGTATGATTCATCTTCATGTTAGTAATTATATACACTGTTAAATTACATGACGGCAGCGGATGTACATACCGATTGCAGTAGAAATTGTTCTCCGCTATTGACACGATTTGAACAGAAGTAACTGGAGACAGCAGATGCACGAACACATTCAGCTCCCTGTCAGTCCACACCACCTGTATTGTGGCGAGAGCTCCGTGGATCATAAACTCCACGGACTGTGTCAGGTGCGCTTGATTCTCCCCCGGTGTAAACCTCCACCAGTAAAGGTCTGTTAAAAAAGTTACCTTTGAGCTGTTTTATGGTCAAGCAGTCAGTGAAACCATGTCAGATATGGCATCACCATGCAAAAGATTAATAAATGTATCTTGCAGTTTGGGGAATGGAATAATTATTTGGAAGTCTTTGGGTGCAGTTGCAGAGAAGAGCCTCCAGGGGAAGATTTAGTACAGTGTGTGTTTATGGCATAATGTCCAGATTATTTTGTTTTTGAGTAGAAAATTATCAGTCTTTGGTGAAGTAGTCAGTGAAACTTGTCAGGTGCACTCTTCAGGTATTCTAGCATCACCATGCAAAAGATGAGAGCCCATGGTCAAGTGGCTTCTGAGTTAGTAGGGGGACAAAGTTTCTGCCACATACATACCCACACTGCAGTATTCCTTTTATATATATATATATAGATTCCACTTTATTACACATAACTTTATTTATAAACTTCAATATTTTGATGTATTTCTATGTGTGAGTTTCTTGTGTTAATACCAAAGTCTGATTAAAATTGTATGAGTAACCTCATTGGAAATATATGTATTGAAAAAATGTTTATCCATCCATCCATCCATCATCTACCCCCTATCCTGGGGTCCAGGTCATGGGGGGCAGCAATCCAAGCAGAGTAGCCTAGGCTGCCATCCAGTTCACATAGTTCCATGATCCCCATGATCCCTCCCACAGGTGGTGAGCCCACTGAAGGGCGAGCCCATTTGGTTCCTTTGGATTCACTGGGTCCATGTTGTAACTTTTTTCATGGGGATTTTCTTGGTCTGGACCTTCACCCAGGACCAGTTTGTCTCGGGAGACCCTACCTGGGCCAAGTTGCCCCATACAGTGGGGCAAAAAAGTATTTAGTCAGCCACCAATTGTGCAAGTTCTCCCACTTAAAAGATGAGAGAGGTCTCCAATTTTCATCATAGGTATATCTCAACTATGAGAGACAAAATGAGAAAAAAACAATCCAGAAAATCACATTGAAGGATTTTTAATGAATTAATTGGTAAATTCCTCGGTAAAATAAGTATTTGGTCACCTACAAACAAGCAAGATTTCTGGCTCTCACAGACCTGTAACTTTTTCTTTAAGAGGCTCCTCTGTCCTCCACTCGTTACCTGTATTAATGGCACCTGTTTGAACTCGTTATCAGTGTAAAAGACACCTGTCCACAACCTCAAACAGTCAGACTCCAAACTCCACTATGGCCAAGACCAAAGAGCTGTCAAAGGACACCAGAAACAAAATTGTAGACCTGCACCAGGCTGGGAAGACTGAATCTGCAATAGGTAAGCAGCTTGGTGTGAAGAAATCAACTGTGGGAGCAATTATTAGAAAATGGAAGACATACAAGACCACTGATAATCTCCCTCGATCTGTGGCTCCACGCAAGATCTCACCCCGTGGGGTCAAAATGATCACGAGAACGGTGAGCAAAAATCCCAGAACCACATGGGGGGACCTAGTGAATGACCTGCAGAGAGCTGGGACCAAAGTAACAAAGGCTACATCAGAAACACACGACACCGCCAAGGACTCAAATCCTGCAGTGCCAGACGTGTCCCCCTGCTTAAGCCAGTACATGTCCAGGCCCATCTGAAGTTTGCTAGAGAGCATTTGGATGATCCAGAAGAGGATTGGGAGAATGTCACATGGTCAGATGAAACCAAAATAGAACTTTTTGGTAAAAACTCAACTTGTCGTGTTTGGAGGAGAAAGCACACCATACCTACTGTGAAGCATTGGGGTGGAAACATCATACTTTGGGGTTGTTTTTCTGCAAAGGGACCAGGACGACTGATCCGTGTAAAGGAAAGAATGAATGGGGCCATGTATCGTGAGATTTTGAGTGAAAACCTCCTTCCACCAGCAAGGGCATTGAAGATGAAACGTGGCTGGGTCTTTCAGCATGACAATGATCCCAAACACACCGCCCGGGCAACGAAGGAGTTGCTTCATAAGAAGCATTTCAAGGTCCTGGAGTGGCCTAGCCAGTCTCCAGATCTCAACCCCATAGAAAATCTTTGGAGGGAGTTGAAAGTCCGTGTTGCCCAGCGACAGCCCCAAAACATCACTGCTCTAGAGGAGATCTGCATGGAGGAATGGGCCAAAATACCAGCAACAGTGTGTGAAAACCTTGTGAAAACTTACAGAAAACGTTTGACCTCTGTCATTGCCAACAAAGGGTATATAACAAAGTATTGAGATGAACTTTTGTTATTGACCAAATACTTGTTTTACCGAGGAATTTACCAATTAATTAATTAAAAATCCTTCAGTGTGATTTTCTGGATTTTTTTTTTCTCATTTTGTCTCGCATAGTTGAGGTACACCTATGATGAAAATTGGAGACCTCTCTCATCTTTTAAGTGGGAGAACTTGCACAATTGGTGGCTGACTAAATACTTTTTTACCCCACTGTAGCTCTTGGGATCATTAGGGTAAGCAAACCTCTCCACTACGATAAGATGGCTATCCACGGAGGTGATGTTTATGCATTCAATACTTCATTCCTCCATGGTACATAGAGTACATGTGCATGTGATCATACATGAGAAATTGAGTCAAAGCTAAAGCCGACCTCTCCAGGTTCTCCAAAGCCAAGGGTTGCTGCCATCTTTAAGTGAAGTGCGGAGTGATGACACAGTTCAAAAAAGCAGACTTTGGCTTAGACTTGGGACAGACTTAATATCAGCGGGCTCTTCATCATCATCAAATCCCCATCAGCAGTACTAGATCCTAGCAAATAATGAATGTAATTCTGTATGGAAATAATTGTTACAACATTGCATAAACCTATTGAAATATTGTCGTGGTGAATGTGTTCTCTAAGGACCCTTTTACACAGCACGGTGATTGTTGGTTGACCATTGAGAGACCAAAAATTGGCCTGATCACTCACCAATCTCCTAAAGCCTTGAAAAAGTTGTTTCTGTATAATTGTTTAGGAGATCCTTGTGTATTTTGGACTGAGTCAAAACTTTAAGGAGGCCAGGGAGATCACTGGAAGATCACTGAGAGACCTTGCCATTTGCTGGGTGCTCATTGAAAGTTCCTTGAGTGATCTGGCCATTTTTTATTGCTCAACAATCACTCAATGATCTTCATTCCTGTGTAAAGGGGGTGTGATCAATGATAGAGGCTAAACTCCAACAAAATTTTATAGTGTGTCTTGTTTTTTTGTATGAGTAGTGTAAAAGGATAAAACTATAACCAACACATTATCAGAAATTATAAAAGTTGACCAACAGTTAACCTGTCAGCACAGTTTCTACAGGATGGAGTTGGCTGATTTTTTTTTTTTTGTCTTTTTCTTTGAAACTTTCTATATTTAAATCAGTAAGAGAATGTGCATCTCTGTTATTTAGACATATGCAATGAAAAAACCAAAACCACCCACAGTTGGGTGAGTGAATCATTTCATTAGTATCCTCTGTCTCCATGGCTCAGCCCTAATAATCTGAGGGATTACTCCTTCTCTCTGATCTCACCTGCTGCTGCACGTGTGTCTGAGTCCTATTCAATCCTTGGAGACTCCAGTCAGTCTTCAGTTTGACCACACACAAAAACAGCAGCCAGCAACTGACATAACTTATCCTGTAGATTTGAATTCTCATTGATGCTTACATCAATGTTCCATGTCTACAGATGATCAAAATATTTAACCTCAAGTCAAAAGTACAGAACTAGAAAGTCCTCAGAGAGCATCTGGTTTGGTTTGGTCATCTGCTTCAAAACAGCAGCTCGGTTATAAGTTGTACAGAATAAGGCAGCTAGACTTGCCTGGGGTGGCTCTTCCAGGACTAATGTTGTTGACGTGCATCAGTATCGTAACTGGTTAACTGTTGAAAAAAGACTTTTAGCCAACTTACTTATATTCTCACACAAAGTAATTCAGTCACAGAATCCTGGATTTATATTTGATAAAATCATTTACAGTTCATGACCATATGAACTTTACAGATACTGACAAAAAGAATGAGATCATGGGTACAAGTGACTGAAATGAACTTTGTATGTAGGGTGGCTGGACTCACTCTTAGAGACAGGGTGAGGAGCTCAGTTACCCGGGAGAGGCTCACAGTAGAGCAATTGCTTCTCCACATCAAAAGGAGCCAGTTGAAGTGGTTTGAGCATCTTATCAGGGTGCTTCCTGGATGCCTCCCACTTGAGAAGCTTTGGGCATGTCCCACTGGGAGGAGACCCCAGGGCAGACCCAAGACACGCTGGAGAGACTTAAGCTACGGTCACACTGCAGATCTTAATGCTCAATTCCGATTTTTTGCCGAGATTTGATTTTTTTTTTTGTGTGGGCATTCACATTATAATTTAAATGCGACCCCCATCAGACTCCTGTGTGAACAGTCTACAGCTATGAAGTGACCTGCATGTGCAGAAGAAAACGTAACGTCAGACACAGCGTTGTGTTTACGCAAGTTAATATGAGACCCGAACAATTGAGGGGGACAGAAGTTCTTCACCTTGATGCAGCGCAGCAAAATAAAATGTTAAAATCATTCAGAAATGATTATGCACAAAATAAATGAGACCAGCTTCATTCCTCTACACACCAGATGACTGCTGTGATCAGCCAGCTCTGCTTGAACAGAACTGAAAGTGAGACCCCGTGCCTCAGTGGGATTACCTGTATAAATAAGGTTAATAATAAATAATCTTAGCAATTACAATAGGGCTTTTGCCCACTGACGTTGTCAGTGGCTCGCACCCTAATAAACAGTGCAGCTAGTACCGGCATACCAGCAGTCCTGCACAGGGAGGAGAAGCCGTCATGGACTCCCCTCTCCTGTAGCCCCCTATCTGGCCATTCCGCTCCACAGTCATGTCGGTATTAACTTTACATTTTACATATTACAGCGGCCAGGACTCACGGTGTGCTGTTTGCAGGGGAAAAGGAATTTGCAGCGTCCAGTAAATGTGCCATTACTGTGGCCTGTTTGATGGTTTCAACCACGAACTCCGCCCCCCCCCCCCAACAAAAAAAAAATTGAATTTGTTATACAGTAAGAGCTGACAAAATTATGACCCAGCGATTAAAGGGAAGAAGATGGATTAAAAAGAGAGCACAAATCAGCTGTGTCTGCCATGCTTGCTGCATCCTCCACCACAGAATTGTCTGTTTCACTTCAATAAAGTTAAAAAAGTCGGCTGAAATGTGACGTGACCGTTCAGACTGAGGTCACTTTGGAAAATATCAGATATGTATCTGATATTAGGACCACATATGAAAGTGGCCTGTGTCTGGTGTGAAAAAATCGGATGTGTGCTGTTCAGACTGTCATTAAAAAAAATCAGGTATGGGTCACATTTGTGCATAAAAACCGGAATTGAGCATTAAAACCTGCAGTGTGAACATAGCCTTCGTCCCCCAGCTGGCCTGGGAGTGCCTTGGTATCCTCCCTGACAAGCTGGAGGAGGTGAATGGGGAGAGGGAAGCCGGGGCTCCCTGCTTGGACTGCTGCCTCTGCGACCCAGACCCCCGGATAAGTGGTAGATCATGGATGGATGGATGGAAAATCATTTACAGTTTGAGTGTGCATGATGACTGTACCCCATGCGAAATCAAATAAAATGCAATATACTGTTTTATACAGGGTCATAAGTGAATGGAATTGTCCTTCAAGTGGTGTACGGGACATAAAGGGAAAGTTGGGTTTCAAAAAGAAATTAAGATTTTACCAATAATAGAGCTGATGTTGAATTATTGTGTTGAATTGCACAATTGTGTCTTATTGTGATAGTTTATTTTCTTCTTTGGCTTGTTAACCCCTTAGCATTTCAGCCAGTTTTCCTCAAAATGCCTAAAAATAGCATACACAAAATAAATCATGTTCTTTCTTCACTGAGTGGCAGTAGGAAATTTGAAATGTCCCGTGGGTGGGACACCAGCATTTTAAGAATTTAATCCTTTTTGTTTGTTTTGAAGTTGTTTCATTTATGTGCTGTAAAATGTTTTACTAATTCTGCCCAGGAGGTAATGTTTTCATGTTAGTTGGTTTGTCTCTCTCTGTCATTCAGCCGTGCCCAGCCTAACAGATTTTGATTAAATTTCCACTAGAAGTGGCCCTTGGGCTGCGGGTGAACTCATTAGATTTTGGAGGTGATCTGGGTCAGGATGTGGATTCTGGATCACTTTTTCACTTTCTTTAACATTGCGATATAGGGCCTTGGTGGAGGTATGCACTGATGGTATGTAAAGAAATAAGGAGCACTCAGAGTCTGTCCTTTTCTGTTCACAGGTCTGGATCCCTCTCCTTCCACCTCCACAGCACCAGTCACACAGAAGAAACCTCCAGCTCAAAGAGCTCCAGCTCCTCTACCTCCTTCCTCTTCGTCCTTCTCATCTTCCTCCTCACAAAAGTGGCTGAAGCGACTTGCCGAAGAGGAGCAGGATCCGACATCTGCTGCTGCCACGCTGCGTGTTCTCAGACAGAAGATCTCTCTACCTGCAGAGCCCAGGTAACAAATAACACTGTTTTGTTTTTTTTAATTAAATATCTGCAAAAGATAAACTCGACCTCAACTCTCCTCCTCATGTCATCATTTACTAGCACCTCCTCTGGCCCCAGCCAGCCCCAGTCCACTTCAAACCAGAAAGCTACTGATGTTCCAGTGATTCCATTTGGTTTGGACCTATACTACTGGGGCCAGGAGCAGCCCAATGCTGGCAAGATCATCAAGTAAGTTAAAAAAAAAAAAAAACAACCCACAAGAAACAGTCACAAGAAGCTGAATTAAACACGTTTCTTAATAAACTATCAAACCACATGATAATCAACAAATGACAGAGAGAGGTGACACAGATCCAGAGTGAATCATGGCCCTCACTGTGCCGTGTCATTGATGGCTACCATGGCAACAGGGAAACAAAAGTTATTTGGAAGCTGATCACATGATGCCTCTGAATGGCTGTGTTTGTGTTTTATTTGATGAAAATGTTGATTTATTGTAAGGTGACTGTTCTGCTTTTGTTCATCCATCCATCCATCTTCTTCCGCTTAATCGTTTTTGGGTCGCGGGGGAACTGGAGCCTATCCCAGCATCTTTGGGCGAGAGGCAGGGTACACCCTGGACAGATCGCCAGTCCATCGCAGGGCCAACACAGAGAGACAGACAACCATTCACTCTCACAGTCATACCTAAGGACAATTTAGAAACCCCAGTTTTTGATGCCAATTAACTTCAGTCATGAAAAATCTAAACTAATATAAACCTACCTGAAATACTCACTCTGATGGCAGTAAGCTCACATGCTCCCAAAAGTTTGGGAAAATCAGACAGGAAGATCAAATGTTGATTGTTCAACTCATGCAGAAGCTCACTGGTTTTTATGTGGAAACCAACTCTGATTGGTCAACACCAGGTGAAAGCTATGAAAAGTGGAGATCTTTTCAACTTTCTCTTTGTCACAAGCCCACATGCGCACATTGACAGGAACCAATGCAAAAATTCATGAGAATGAGTGTCGCGTCATCGCTTTGCAGATATGCATTCTAGATCGTCTTATCATGCAGAGGAGAGGTGGAGAAGTGGCTTCACCGACCGTGTGTCCTAACCCCAACACTGTTCTGTCCTCCTCTGTTCCTCCTCAGGTCGGCCTCTCAGCATCAGTTCTGGGTTCCAGCAGAGGTTGAAGAGGAGGTGGAGAACCAGCAGCTGCTGGAAGAGAGCAAGAGCAGGTACATCTCCTTCCCCGGGAGCTTCACTCCCGTCACCCACTTCTGCAGGGCACCCATGGGAAACGGAAAGCTGTGTCAGAGGCAGGATCGCATCAAGGTAACATCACTGAAGTCGCCTGAAGTTCCACAGCCTGTTTCTGTTTGAGCACAGTATTAGCATGTTTGAACCAAAGAGGTTCTATGCCATTTCCTGTTCTGGAACCTAATTTAAACCAGCCTGTGTATTCACACCCAAACTAACCCTGGATTTACACTGACTCCAGATGCAGTAATTTACGGCTGCGATCTGGCCTCCGCAGCAAATGGTTCCCATTTTTGTCAATTTTCTAATCCCCACCTGGTCCGGACCACTGCGGAACGAATCCAGCTCGTCAGATTCGGTTCACTGATGAAACGCAACAAATCTATTTTTGACGGTTGCCAGATCCAGTCCGCAGGGAAATCCCATGGTATTTCGTGGTATTTAATAGCCGTTTGTTCATTAAATCGATTTAAGGATCATCCGTTATTTTCTGAGGTCTACTCCTCCACCACTGTGTCAGAGAAGATAAAAACTTGACTTAACATACCAACACTTCATAGAATTAAAATTAACGGGCTACTTATGTTTTATTTAGAGCCCAAAAATCCAGGTTGAGAGCGGTTACATCACACTTCCTTGTTGTTATCACGTGTTCGTGATCGGTTCATCTCGGTCACTCTCGGGTATTTCTCAACATCTTGCGTCATTTTGTATAATTCTCATGGGATCTTGTATTTCAAACTCTGTTCTCATCCATGCCACTGCAAAACACAAACGGAGCTGGTAGGGATGAACACAAGGGAACATCCGCACTGCATCTGCAGTGGACCACATCCAGAGTAAGTGTAAATCCTGGGGTAGGGTGTGTTTGTTTCCGTAAAACTCAAGTTCCTTTTGTCCTTTACTGCACTTTGTTTTGTCTGATGAGAACACAGTAAGCGCACTCTGTTGCTTATAAAATAAAACTGGACTGAGACCTGCAAAAAAAAAAAAAAAACTGTTAGGAACATGGGCTGGTTTCCCAAACCAGAATGGGAAACTTGCTGGTCTGAAAAGGTCTGAGAATGTTTGAGCTGATACTGCATGCGTGCCCCTCCACAGTGTCCTTTCCACGGCCAGATCATTCCCAGAGACGAGGAGGGCCGACCATTGAGGCAGGAGGACCGAATGAGGGAGGAGCAGGAGGAGGAGAGGAGGAGGAGGGAGCAGCAGCCTGGTGAGGGAGGAATCATACACAGACTGACACGTCAAAAACACAAATGATTTCTAATTCATTCACCACGTTTCACATAGCTGCCAGCACTGTAGGAACCTTTGTGTGACGTACTGTAGGTGATGGTGGTCATTTAGTACAGGAGGTGACAATCTCTGTGGAAGCACCCATTTTCACCATCCATCCATCTTGTACTGCTTTTCTGGAGGTCCGGGTCACTGAGGCAGCAGCTCAAGCAGAGAAGCCCAGACTTCCCTCTCCCCAGCCGCCTGCTCCAGCTTTTCTGAGAGGATGCCAAAGCATTCCCAGGACAGCTGGGAGACATAGTCTCTCCAGCGTGTCCTGGGTCTGCCTCAGGGTCTCCTCTCAGTGGGATGTGCCTGAAATACCTCAAGTGGGAGGCATCCAGGAGGCATCCTGATCAGATGCCCGTACCACCTCAACTGGCTCCTTTCGATGTGGAGGAGCAGCAGTTCTACTCTGAGCCTCTCCCGGATGACTGAGCTCCTCACCCTATCTCTGAGGGTGAGTCCAGCAATCCTACGGAGAAAGCTCATTTCAGCCGCTTGTATCTGCGATCTCATTCTTTCGGTCACTACTCAAAGCTCATTACCAGTGGTGTGGGCAGGAACGTAGAGTGAGCGGTAAATTGACAGCTTTGCCTTAGAGCTCAGCTCCCTCTTCACCACAACAGACTGGTACAACGTCCGCAATCACTGCAGATGCTGCTCCAATCC
Source organism: Pholidichthys leucotaenia (assembly GCA_020510985.1). NCBI lineage: Eukaryota > Metazoa > Chordata > Actinopteri > Cichliformes > Pholidichthyidae > Pholidichthys > Pholidichthys leucotaenia. Next base: position 322,966,276 of record CM035840.1, on the reverse strand, counting down.
CTCTGTCAATCTCCCACTCCATTCCCCCCTCACTTATGAATGAGACCCTGAGATACTTAAACTCCTCCACTTGAAGCAGGAGCTTGTCCCTGACCCAGAGAGAGCAAGCCACCCTCTTCCGGCTGAGAACCATGGACTTGGAGGTGCTGATTCTCTTCCCAGCCACTTCACACTCTATATCAAACTGTCCCAGCAAGCCCTGTAGGTCATTGCTTGATGAAGCCAACAGGACGACATTGTCTGCAAACAGCAAAGATTAAATCCTATGCTCACCAAACATGACACCCTCCCTTCCCAGGCTGCGCCTAGAAATCCTGTCCATAAAAATTATGAACAAGATTGGTGACAAAGGGCAGCCCTGGTGGAGTCCAAGTCTCACTGGAAACGAGTCCGACTGAGTGCTGGCAATACGGACCAAACTGTCACAACGGTCATATAGAGACCAGATAGCTCGTAGCAGTAAGCCCGATAATCCATACTCCCGAAGCACCCCCATAAAAAACCACAAAGGACGCGGTTGAATGCCTTCCCCAAGTCCACAAAACACATGTAGACTTATTGGGCAAACTCCCACAAACCCCCAAGGATTCTCAAGAGGGTAAAGAGCTGGTCCGATGTGCCACGGCCAGGACAAAAACCACATTGCTCCTCCTGAATCTAAGGTTCAACCAACGGTCGGACTCTCCTCTCCAGTACTCTGGCAGTTTTGACCCGCTTTTGTAAAATCATCCTGCATGGAACCGATAAAGGTATTTGCCCATATTCTGCTTTGCATGTGTTGTTTTGATCTCTGATTTACTCACCTGCTCTGTTCTTGAACTACATGGTTCAAGTAGCCCAATTTTGGCCCAATTTTGTTTTGGTTTTTTTTTGTTTTTTTTTCTTCCTAGTTGGCACAGATTGGATCTGTGCTATGAACATGTAAGCAGAATCGGATATTCTCACATCTGATTCAGGGCTTATTCATATTTACATAGATATGAGTCAGACATCTGCTCAAGTGTTGATTATGTAAGCAGAGAGGTCGGATATTCACAGTCAGTGTGACTTTCATATCACTTTTTGATGTTTTGAACCATAGAGAGTTAAGAAAAAAAAAAACCAGACAGCACTTTCTTATCTTCTGCTCCACAGAACATCCAAATGTGACCCGTTTGCAACTCTGTCAGTCAGCTTGCTGAATCGTTTCTTAATTTCAGGTTTCCCAAACAAATCCAAAATTGGTGTTTTGCTCCATCTCCACAGGTGGTCAGCTCAGTAAGATGCAGTGGCTATGGCTGATGTCAAGTGGAATGTCATGTGACCAAGTTAAAAGAAATTGCTGTTTTCATTAGTGTTTACACCAGAGTGGTGGCCTAGAGGTGGAGCATCTGCCCCACAACCGGGAGGCCAGGGTTCAAATCCCGGCCGGGTCATGCCAAAGACCATGTAAAAGTGGAACTTCCTGCCATCCAGCTTGGTGCTCAGCAATAATGGAACGGAGGAGGGAAAATGTTGGCTACCCAGCCACAGGGGGTGCACAAGCCAGTGTACTCCCTGCACTGGTCCCAAGCCCAGATAAAATGGGCAGGGTTGCATCAGGAAGGGCATCCGGCTAAAAACTCAAAGTAAAAACTCAAAGCAAGCATAAATGGAGGTGTTTGGTTTGACTCACTTGTATAACTGCATGTAAGCGGACATTCCAAAAATATCATTTTTAGGCCAAAAAAACAAACAAAAAAAGACAGATCTGGGCATCAAGGCCTGAAATGTTAAGGTGCGAGTAATCGCTCAGATGGACTGAAAGGGGTCAGTGATATACAGCGGTGTTTTTCAGCCAGGGTTCCCTGGGGAATTTTCTAATTTCACTACTTAATTGAGCAAAAAATAATAATAATTTGCTGTTGTTCTTCATGGGTGCCTACAGAATTCATGCAAAACAATGGCAAATTATATGCAAGTTTTTGGAAGAATTAAGAAGTGAAATTAGAAAATATCCCACAAAATTCTGAACATTTCAGGGAACCCTGGCTGAAAAACACGATATACAGTATTCCTCTCTCATGCATCTTGCTTTTCAGCCTCTACACTAAGGACGGTTTACAATAAAAATAACAGAGCATTGTGTCCACGGTCTGTGTGATTTTGAGTTTGTGGGAGAAGGCGAGATTCTAGCATGCAGGATGTCCACTGAGCGGCCTGTGGTGTCTCGTTAACCAGCAGCTCTGTGTGTGTGTGTGTGTGTGTGTGTGTGTGTGTGTGTGTGTGTGTGTGTGTGTGTGTGTGTGTGTGGTCAGTCCAGTGAGATGTGAAATAGCATCTTTTGTTACCAACTATACTATCGATCCATGAGTCAATCTCTTTCTTTCTCTCTCTCTCTCTCTCTCTCACTCACTCACGCACGCACGCATGTGCACACGCGCACACACACACACACACACACACACACACACACACACACACACACACACACACTTATAAATCAATCTCACAGTGGGGGGGGGGTGCAGTGGCCTGAATGAGTTGATGGACTGTTGGCCTCAGCTCCTTCTACGTATTCACTCAGACACATATGGGCATATACAGTGAGCACAAATAGCCACTGAGGAACACTGTGGTAATTAAGCCATACTGAGAGGTATTAAAAACACAACATACAGATAAAACTAAATCCTGTTTATCTTCATAATGATTGTGTGCTTTAAAACTGTTACTGTTTTTTACAATGTAATGTGTGTACAATGAAATAATCTCTGTCATCTCGATGCATAAAATCCCCATCAGAGCATCTATGGGATGTTCTGGATCAGCATGTACACACTTGGGATTCAGCACCAACAAATCATGCTGCGCTTGAGGTGGCACTGCTTGCTGAATGGGACCAGGTTCTTCAGTGTCAAATTGACAACTAAGTGGCATCAGTCCCACACAGAACTGAGTCTTTGCTGAATGAACAATAAACTCAAGAGAAATGATTGTTTTGTTGCATAGCTGTATATTCAGATGACCTGAATTTGTGCACTAATAACCATTAGCTAATAAACATTATGAAATGTATTTTAATTTGTTTGATTCAGTGGCAACTTGCACCACTTTCTGAAATTGATACAATGTTGTTTTTAATGCCTCTCAGTATAGCATTTTAGTGAATTACAATTCAATTCAATTCAACTTTATTTATATAGCGCCATTTCACAACAAGTCATCTCATGGCACTTTCAACTGTAGGGAAAAACCCCACAATTGCAGAAAGGCCCCAGCAATCAGGCGATCCCCTGTGAGCAAGCACTTGATAACGGTGGAGAGGAAAATCTCCCTTTTAGCAGGAAGAAACCTCCAGCAGAAGCAGGCTCAGGGAGGGGCAGTCATCTGGTGCAACTGGCTGGGGGGTGAGGGGATAGAGAAGAAGAAGAAAAGAGCAGACATGTAGAGAACAAACAGCACGATGGGGACTTGATCTATGGGAGAGAACAGATGTTAATGACCAGCAAAAATATTTCATTGAGAGTGAAGAAAGGAGTGAAGCCCAGCGCATTGTTGGAGGTCCCCCGGCTGTCTAAACCTATTAGCAGCATAACTAAAGGAGGGTTCTGGGTCACCCTACCCTAACTATAGGCTATGTCAAAAAGGAAGGTTTTAACCCTATTCTTAAAAACAGAGACTGAGTCTGACTCCCAAATCCAGATTGGCAGCTGGTTCGAAAGGAGAGGAGCTGGATAACTGAAGCCTCTGCCTCCCATTGTACTTTTGGAGATTCTAGGTATTACAAGTAATCCTGCATTTTGGGAGCTTAGTGCTCTGTTAGGATGATACGGTACTATAAGATCTTTTACATAAAAAGGGGCCTGATTATTTAGAGCTTTGTAAGTGAGAAGAAGGATTTTAAACTTAATTCTAAATTCTATGGGAAGCCAGTGAAGGGAGGCCAGAACCGGAGAGATGTGATCTCTCTTTCTAGTACCTGTTTAAACTCTTGCTGCAGCATTTTGAATCAGCTGGACTTTCTAAGGATGTTTTAGGACAGCCTGATAATAAAGAGGTACAGTAATCTAATCTAGAGCTAACAAAAGCGTGGATTAGTTTCTCAGCATCGCTCTGAGACAAGATGCTCCTAAGTGGAGCACTTTCCCCAGCAGACTGCTACAGCTTTGCTGCTGAATGGTTAAGTACAGGAAATCTTTCCTGCCACATGCCATTTCACTGTACAGTAACTCACTCTGATGTTGAATTCTGGTCATAACTATGCTACCATACTGCACCTTACAGTCTAATTGGTGCCTCACATTTCACTGCACCTGATAGTCCTGCATTGTACAGCGGGTATGATTCATGTACGTATACAGGTCACCATCTATTCATCTATGATGTATATAATTTTTTAGCAGTTTTACTTTCCATGGGTAATCTCTTTGTCTATTATGCTGTGTGCGTTTCTGGGAGTTGGTTGTCTACTGTCATGCTGCTGTTACACTGTACTAATTTCCCAGTTTGGGATCAGTAAAGTACATCTATCTGTCTATCTAATCTTGGCAATATTTACCAAATGATAGAAGGCAGTCTTAGAAACAATTTTAATATGTGAATTAAAAAACAGATCTTGATCAAAACTCCAAGTTTCCTCACAGAACTATTACGAGAAAGAGTAACTGCATCCAAACTAAGTTTGATTTGGAAAGGTATTTCTAAGGTTTTTTGGACCAACTAAGAATGACTTCAGCTTATCTAAATTTAATAGCAAGAAATTACAAGTCATCCAAGCTTTGATTTCCTTAAGGCAAGCCTCTAATTTGGCTAATTGATTACTGTTGTCTGGCTTCACTGACAAGTATAATTGTGTCATCTGCATAACAATGAAAATGTATGCAATACTTTCTAATATTGCCTAGCTGAAGCATACAGTGCATCCGAAAAGTATTCACAGCGCTTCACTTTTTCCACATTTTATGTTACAGCCTTATTCCAAAAGGGATTAAATTCATTTTTCCCCTCAAAATTCTACATACAATACCCCATAATGACAATGTGAAAAAAGTTTTTTTTTGTGATTTTTGCAAATTTATTGAAAAGAAAAAAGAAAAGAAATCACATGTACATAAGTATTCACAGCGTTTGCTCAATACTCTGTTGATGCACCTTTGGCAGCAATTAACAGCCTCAAGTGTTTTTGAATATGATGCCACAAGCTTGGCACACCGATCTTTGGGTAGTTTTGCCCATTTTTCTTTGTAGCACCTCTCAAGCGCCATCAGGTTGGATGGGAAGCGTCGGAGCACAGCCATTTTCAGACCTCTCCAGAGATGTTCAATTGGATTCAAGTCTGGGCTCTGGCTGGGCCACTCAAGGACATTCACAGAGTTGTCCTGAAGCCACTCTTTTGATATCTTGGCTGTGTGCTTAGGGTCGTTGTCCTGCTGAAAGATGAACCGTCGCCCCAGTCTGAGGTCAAGAGCGCTCTGGAGCAGGTTTTCATCCAGGATGTCTCTGTACTTTGCTGCATTGATCTTTCCCTCCATCCTGACTAATCTCCCAGTTGCTGCCGCTGAAAAACATCCCCACAGCATGATGCGGCCACCACCTTTGGCATGGTTATGAGCAGTGCCTTGTTTCCTCCAAACATGACACCTGGCATTTACGCCAAAGAGTTCAATCTTTGTCTCATCAGACCAGAGAATTTTGTTTCTCATGGTCTCAGAGTCCTTGAGGTGCCTTTTGGCAAACTCCAGGTGGGCTGCCATGTGCCTTTTACTAAGGAGTGGCTTTCATCTGGCCACTCTACCATACAGGCCTGATTGGTGGATTGCTGCAGAGATGGTTGTCCTTCTGGAAGGTTCTCCTCTCTCCACAGAGGAACACTGGAGCTTTGACAGAGTGACCATCGGGTTTTTGTTCACCTCCCTGACTAAGCCCCTTCTCCCCCGATCGCGCAGTTTAGACAGCTGGCCAGCTCTAGGAAGAGTCCTGGTGGTTCCGAACTTCTTCTATTTACGGATGATGAAGGCCATTGTGCTCATTGGGACCTTCAAAGCAGCAGAAATTTTTTTATACCCTTCCCCAGATTTGTGCCTTGAGACAATCCTGTCTTGGAGGTCTACAGACAATTCCTTTGACTTCATGCTTGGTTTGTGCTCTGACATGCACTGTCAACTGTGGGATGTTATATAGACAGGTGTGCACCTTTCCAAATCATGTCCAGTCAACTGAATTTACCACAGGTTGACTCCAATTAAGCTGTAGAAACATCTCAAGGATGATCAGTGGAAACAGGATGCACCTGAGCTCAATTTTGAGCTTTGTGGCAAAGGCTGTGAATACTTATGTATATGTGATTTCTTATTTTTTTTTAATTTTTAATAAATTTGCAAATGGTAAATGGCATTCACTTATATAGCGCTTTTATTCTCATCTCTAGATGACCAAAGGGCTTTACAGATCCTGCTATCCACCCATTCACACACACATTCACACACTGATGGGGGCATAAAAATCTAAAAAAAAAAAAAATTCATTGTCATTATGGGGTATTGTGTGTAGAATTTTGAGGGAAAAATGAATTTAATCCCTTTTGGAATAAGGCTGTAACAAAACAAAATGTGGAAAAAGTGAAGCGCTGCAAATACTTTCCGGGTGCACTGCATATAAACTAAAAAGAATCGGGCCTAGCACAGATCCCTGTGGAACTCCATGACTGAGCTTTGAGTTAGAAGAAAACTCATTATTGACATGAACAAACTGGAACCTATCAGATAAATAAGATTGAAATCACTGCAAGGAAGTTCCATTAAGTCCAACAAGGTGTTGTAATCTAGCAAGTAAAATATTATGATCGATAGTATCAAAAGCTACACTGAGGTACAAAAGGACAAGTACAGAAACAAGTCCATTATCAGATGTGATAAGGAGGTCATTAGTGACCTCCACTAAAGCTGTTTCAGTAGTATGATGAATTCTAACTCCTGATTGAAATTCTTCAAATAAACCATTTCCCTGCAAGTGGTCAAATAATTATATAGCAACAACTCTTTCTAAGATTTTTGAAATGAAAGGCAGATTAGAGATTGGTCTATAGCTGGATCCAGCGTTGGCTTTTTAATTAAGGGTTTAATTACAGCATTTTCAAAAGCCTGCGGTACATGGCCTAATGTTAATGAAGAATTGATTATTTGAAGAACAGAGCTACCAATAAATGGGAAGACTTCTTTAAATAACCTGGTAGGAATAGGGTGTAAAAGACAAGTTGAAGGCTTGGATGAGGAAATTATTTTATCTAACTCTAAAAGGTCAATTGGAGTAAACTCATCCAAACAGATATCAGCTGAAGGAGTTGTCGTAGTTACTGTATTTAAGTTAACGGTGGGAAGGATCTGACTGATTTTTATCTCTGATAGTTGAAATTTTATTATTGAAGAAGTTCATAAAGTCCTGACTAGTGATCTCTAAGGGGATGCTAGATTTGACAGAGTCCTGACTCTTTGTCAGCCTGGCTATAGTGCTGAAAAGAAACCTGGGATTATTCTTTTTCTCTTTTATTTATGCAGAATAATAACTTGTTCTAGCTTTCCTAAGAGATTTTTTTATAAATTAGAAGTTGATTTCTCCAAGCTAAATAGATTTCATGTAATTTAGTGGAGCGCCATTGTCTTTCTAATTGACGAGACTTCTGTTTTAAGCTATGAGTTTGTGTTGAACCAAGGAGTCAGAAATCTCTGATTAGACTTTTTCTTTTTTAAAGGGGCCACCATGGTCTGATGCAGAGAAGCTGTAACAAGATCTACCTTGCTATCAATTACAGAAGGAGTAAACTCTCAATAACTTATCTCTGTTGTGTTGACACATGGCATTGAGGAAACTATCTGCTTAAATTTGGTAACGACATCATCTGAGAGACATCTTCTGTAGTAATATTTTTCTTTAGGAGCCAAATAGTCGGAAATAGTAAGATTAAAAGTTAACAGATAATGGTCTGACAGTACAGGGTTATGAGGAGACACCACCAGATTTTCTATTTCTATGCCACATGTCTGAACAAGTTCCAACGTGTGGTGGAGATAATGGGTAGAATTTCCTACTTTCTGAGAAAACCTCATGCTGTCCAATATTGAAATAAATGCCATATTAAGGCAATCACTATCTACTGTACATATACATGAATATTAAGTCCCCTACTATAATTATTCTATCCGATTTCAGCACTAAATCGGCTAAGAATTCAGCAAATTCAGATAAAAACTGAGCAAGCTGACTGAGGATGATAAACTATGGCAGATAAAATTGGGTTTAACCTAAAATTGCTAACATGCCCAATACTGAGGACCAGGCCCTCAAAGGAATTATAACATGTTTTTTGCTTTACATGCACTAGTAATTTGGAATGGTAAATTGCTACTCCTCCTTCACAACCAGAGCTTCTAGGATTTTGACAGTTTGACTAACCAGAGGGAGTTGATTCATTTAAACCAACATAATCCTTAATTAAAAAAAAATCATATAAGGCCATGTGTCCGCAGACTGCATGTATTTCCACTGCACTCTTTTTTTCCATAGTGCTCTGAAAAAAATGTCTCTTCCCTGTAAACTAGCAACAGCTTAACTCGCAGCTCAGCGTTTCAGCGTTTTTCATTGAGAATCTGTACTTACTACACTATACCACAACAAACTGGTAGGAGAGCGCACATCCCTCCAAGCTTTCACTTTCAGATATTGATTATGGTATCTATTTAGCCTAATTCTTATTGGTTTATGAGAAAGGTGTGATGTTGACAAGTGATGTGGCGTTCCACAAGTTGAATTATTTTCAGCTCTCAGCACTCCAAGTGCAGTGGCAAAAACCGCTAACCACTGGGAGTGTATTTTGAGCTGAGAGTGTTGAGCACTTTGAAGGTCTGACTGTTGTTCATCAGAAAAAACTGCTGTCTGTGGAAAAGCAGCCTAAATATTGTGAGCATAATAATGGTCAGTACCTCTAAGACTAGGGGTAGGACCACCTGGCTAAAAGTCAGGAAAATAGAAGTTTTTTGGGAAAAAGAATTGCTATACCCCCCCCCCGCCCCCGACAAACTCCTTGTTTGAACAGTTAAAGGGTGTTTTTTTCAGGTTTAAAGCTGGTGAGGTGTCATGTGACTCTTCCTGCTCATCATGCAGGGATATCACAAAGCTCTCTGTTTTCTTGATGAAGCTGCTCACTGACAGATGGGCAGAAACAGGTGGTGATATCTGTGACAGGAAGTACACTGCACCCTCTACAGGACAATGGAGACAGGAAGGCCAACCAAGGAAAGAGACCAATAACTAAACATTATGATACAGTGAAACGTAGGGGAAGTGTAGGCTACACAACAAAAGTTCAGGAAATATGACTGACTTCACTCACACCTACAGACCTTCTGTGTTAGGGGTTATGGGTTCTGCACTGTAAAGCTTAAACAGAAAAGTCTGTGGAAAAATGTTGAAGACATTATATTGTAGTGTTGCTCCACTAACCTTCTGTCTGGACATTTGTCGACCCCTAGAAACCCAGAATCCTGTGGGCAGGGTCACTTAAAAATTAGTTGATTCCCTTCCACAGCATGTGGGACACCATATGGTGTATAGGAGCGGCGCCTATCTCCGTTTCTCTGACCCTAGGCCACACAGCTACTGTAGGTAGTGAAAGCTACAATGGGAGGTCATTCCTCTGGTAGCTCTGTGCGTTAACTTTCCTTTCCCCGTTCCATTATGCTGAACTCCAAGCTAGAAGGTAGAAAGTACAATTTTTTTATGGTCTTTGGTATGACCCGGCTGGGGCGTGAACCCACAATCTGTGGGGCAGATGTTCGACCACTAGGCCACCACTCCGGTTCACTTAAAGAACTGCGCTACATATCCACAAAGCCTTACAAATAAACAATATGGTGGCAATTCACAATAATCATCTCATAGCACTTTCAAACCCCAACAGTCACCCCTGTGAGCAACACTGGGCAATGGGGGAGAAGGGAAAACACCATTTTAACAGGAAGAAACCTCCAACAAAACCAGGATCAGTGAGGGGCAGTGATCTGCTGTGACGGTTTGGGAGGTGAGGGGATATAGAAGAAGACAAACAGAACAGACATGTAGAGAATAAACAACCGACTCAGGACTCAATCTGTGGGAGAGAGCAGACAGATGTTGATGAACAGCAAAATTCTTGCAAACCATACTGAGAGGGAAGAAAGAAGTGAAAGTCAGGTACGTCATAGGAGATCCCTCAGCTGTCTAATCCTATAGCAATATAGCTAAAGGAAGGTTCAGGGTCACCTGATCCAACAATAACTAAGTCTTCTACAAAAAAGAATGTTTTTAACACTGTTCTTAAAAATGGAGATCAAGTCTGTCTCCTGAACACAAATTGGCAGCTGGTTTCATAGAAGAGGAGCCTGATAACTGAAAGCTCTGCCTCTCATTGTACTTTTGGAGATTCTACTGGGGATTCTAAAATTGTCCTTAGGTATGACTGTGAGAGTGAATGGTTGTCTGTCTCTCTGTGTTGGCCCTGCGATGGACTGTCGATCTGTCCAGGGTGTACCCTGCCTCTCGCTCAAAGATGCTGGGATAGGCTCCAGCCCCCGCGACCCGAAAAGGATTAAGCGGAAGAAGATGAATGAATGAATGAATGTTTAGTACTAGTAATCCTACTTTTTGGGAGTGCACTAGTCTGTTAGAATGATATGGTTCTATCAGATCTTTTAAATAACAAGAGGTCTGGCCATTTAGAGCTTTTTGTGAGGAGGATTTTAAATTTTATTCTAGAGTCTATAGGAAGCCAATGAAGGGAGGTCAAAACAGGAGCGATACAGTGGTGTGAAAAAGTGTTTGCCCCCTTCCTGATTTCTCTTTTTTTTTTTGTATATTTGTCACACTTAAACGTTTCAGATCAAACAAATTTAAATATTAGACAAAGATAACACAAGTAAACACAAAATGCAGTTTTTAAATGAAGGTGTTCATTATTAAGGGAAACAAAAATCCAAACCTACATGGCCCTGTGTGAAAAAGTGATTGCCCCTAAACCGAATAATTGGTTGGGCCACCCTTAGCAGCAACAACTGCAATCAAGCATTTGCGATTACTGGCAATGAGTCTTTTACAGCACTGTGGAGGAATTTTGGCCCACTCTTCTCTGCAGAATTGTTGTAATTTGGCCACATTGGTGGGTTTTCGAGCATGAACCGCCTTTTTAAAGGTCATGCCACAGCATCTCAGTCGGATTCAGGTCAGGACTTTGACTAGGCCGCTCCAAAGTCTTCATTTTGTTTTTCTTAAGCCATTCAGAGGTGGACTTGCTGGTGTGTTTTGGATCATTGTCCTGCTGCAGAACCCAAGTGCGCTTCAGCTTGAGGTCACGAACAGATGGCCGGACATTCTCCTTCAGGACTTTTTGGTAGACAGCAGAATTCATGGTTCCATTTACCACAGCAAGCCTTCCAGGTCCTGAAGCAGCAAAACAGCCCCAGACCATCACACTACCACCACCATATTTTACTGTTGGTATGATGTTCCTTTTCTGAAATGCTGTGTTACTTTTATGCCAGATGTAATGGGACACACACCTTCCATAAAGTTCAGCTTTTGTCTCATCAGTCCACAGAGTATTTTCTCAAAAGTCTTGGGGATCATCATCATGTTTTCTGGCAAAACTGAGGCAAGCCTTTATGTTCTTTTTGCTCAGCAGTGTTTTTTGTCTTGGAATTCTGCCATGCAGGCCATTTTTACCCAGTCTCTTTCTTATGGTGGAGTCATGAACACTGACCTTAACTGAGGTAAGTGAGGCCTGCAGTTCTTTGGATGTTGTTGTGGGGTCTTTTGTGACCTCTTGGATGAGTCGTTGCTGCGCTTTTGGGGTAAGTTTGGTTGGCCGGCCACTCCTGGGAAGGTTCACCACTGTTCCATGTTTTCACCATTTGTGGATAATGGCTCTCACTGTGGTTCGCTGGAGTCCCAAAGCTTTAGAAATGGCTTTATAACCATTTCCAGACTGATAGATCTCAATTACTTTGTTTCTCATTTGTTCCTGAATTTCTTTGGATTGCAGCATGATGTCTAGCTTTTGAGAATCTTTTGGTCTACTTCACTTTGTCAGGCAGGTCTTATTTAAGTGATTTCTTGATTGAGAACAGGTGTGGCAGTAATCAGGCCTGGGTGTGGCTAGAGAAATTGAACTCTGCTTTCCAAAGATGTGATAAACCGTAGTTAATTTATGTTTTAACAGGGAGGGCAATCACTTTTTCACACAGGGCTATGTAGGTTTGGATTTTTTTTATGCGTAATAATAAACACCTTCATTTAAAAACTGCATTTTGTGTTTACTTGTATTATCTTTGTCTAATATTTAAATTTGTTTGATGATCTGAAACATTTAAGTGTGACAAACATACAAAAAACAGAAATCGGGAAGGGGGCAAACACTTTTTCACACCATTGTATGATCTGTCTTTCTCACACCTCTTAAAACTGTAGCTGCAGCATTTTGTATCAACTAAAGACTTTTTAGAGACATTTTAGGACAGCCTGAATGCAATAATCTAATCTAGAACTAACAAAAGTATAGATTAGTTTCTCAGCATCACTCTGAGACAAGATATTCCTAATCTTGGTGATATTATGCAGATGGTAAAAAGTGGTCTGAAATGTTTCAGTTTTCAGTGAAACCAGCACTGGTTATGTTGACTAACCAGTAATTGTGGATTTAGAATCTTAGACATTTGAATGTTGAACTTCTGATGAACAGCAATTTGTTCTTGTTTGCAAAAATTGTTAAGAATCTATGAAGAAAGCATTTCAAATTTAGATGAATTAAATTTAGATGAGAAAACATTGCAAATTTATCAGAAAAAACAGCTAAATTCTGTAGAAAAAAAATGAAATTTATGATGGAAAATAAACATAAATTGATGAGAAAAAAACGCAAATTTATGAAAAAAGTTGCAGAAATTCTGAGGAAAATTTAAAGGGAAAAAAGTAGCAAATTTATGTGAAAAAGCAGCAATATTCTGAGGAAAAATCTGAAAATTTATGAGAAAAAAGTGTCAAAATTACGAGAAAAAAGTCAGAAATTTGCAACAAAAAGGAAAGAAAGAAAGAAAGAAAAAGTTTGCAAATTTATGAGAAGTAGTAAAATTACAAGAAAAAAGTTGCAAATTTCTGAGTAGAAAAGTGGCAAATAACATGAAAAAAGTGACAAAGTTTTAAGATTTTTGCGACTCTCTTTAAGCACCAAAGTAACAGAGAATTCAGATGCAGCTGCTCCTCTTTCAGCAGTAATGACTCTCCTAAATACACCAGCTGCTTGTCAATTACTGCTCCCCTGCCTGTGTGTGTAATGAGGGATGGTTGAAGGTCTGGTCGGAGCCAGGGTCAGACCGGCTGATTAATAAGCTCTCATACTGATCCGGGGTCAGTGTTTTGACGGAGCCGACTCCCATCACAATCACAGTGTAATTACTTTGCATTACCGCAGGTTTATCTTCAATTGGGCCATGGCACGTCATTAACCAGAAGTGTCTCTTCGTTTAGACCATCATTACTCTGCATTACAGCCCGCTTTAACTTTTATCGGGCAGAATTATGACATTACACTTTTCATTAAGGGCAGGATTGGATCCAAATGAGCCTGTAGGACACACTGTTTACCACCACCGCCAGCTCATTTGTGTTATCAGCTCTAATGACTTCATTACACTTCTCACTCAAATGACTTTTTCTGCAAGTTTGGGGCCGTAATAGCAGCAGATACACAAGTGCTTCGTTATGGGCAGATGGTGGCGTCTTAGAAGGATTTTTTTTTTTTTTTTTTAATCATGCTACAGTGAAAATTGCTATATTTGGTTTGAGAAGCTTACAGTCTAAAGAGCAGAAAACATTTTTGACCAGAACACCAATAGGATCTTTGGACATTTTCACACCTGAAAGTCTACATCAATGTCCAGAAAAAGGTTTTTGTTACCATTTTTTTTTTCAAAAACTCCGTCGTATCCTTGTGGAAATATCTTTGAAGTTTCTGCATTTCTATGATTTTTTTCCAAGTGGCTATTTATGCTGCTAACGGCCATATTTCCTCTCTCCGTGTGCTACCACAGTTCGTCATATTGGCTGCCTTAACTTCCTGTGTGGTCCAGAATCTTTCTGAAAATTTTCACATTCTAAACAAATTGGACAAAGGTTCAGATTGATACAGACTAAGAACGCCTCTTTTTGCCAGACCAAATTTTGGCTCTTTGATCCAGACCGTGGTGTGTTTCACACCTAAAATTTTGGTCCGCATCAAACTGAAAAGTCCAAAAATCCAGACCAAATGGGTTCGGTGTGAAAGCACGCTTGGTTGACTCAGTGATGAACCATAGAAAGACGGACGACCTGCAGCCACTTACATTAGAGAAAAGTGAAGCTCTACTGTCTGGATTGAGGGCGGAGCTACTGACTTAAAACCGCAGTGTCAAGTTTCCGCCAATCCGGCCACTCATTACAGTCAGAGATTGTACTCAAGTAAAAGTGTTACCTCGTGGTATTAATTACTCAAGTACAATCAAAACTGAGTAAAATTATCTACTAAAAAAGTTACTTTAGTAGGTAGCAACAGAGTTTTTTTCTCATAAATGAATAACATTTTTCTTTTAAATGTGCAATTTTGTGCAATTCCTTTAAAATTGCAATATTTACCATAAAGTTAAGATTTTTTTTCATGCAAATTTGCAGCTTACTACTCATAAATCTGCAGTTTTTACCTCATTCCTGCAAAGCCAAAAGGAGCTAGCGTGATGATGCCCATCTACATTTCACAAGAATCACTACTCCTCCCAGGCAATTGCTTCAGTGCTCAAGAAACTAAGATCCTCAGGTTTGTCTGCATCCTAGTTGTGCTCAAGGCCAAGATCAAAGGTCAAGAGGTGTGAGCACTCTTGGGGTGATTTTTGTCAGGCTAGAATGAGCTTCTCCATCATTAACAGTCAGGGTCTTATAAATTTCTGTAATTTTATACCTTTATTTGACTGTTCACTCTTTAGTATTATCTAAACTTGGCAAGTAACTTGTTACAGTTATTGAAGTATATGCAAGTATATGTAACTTTTTCTTAAAATAGCACTTTACTTGGTAGCATTAGCATAGGATACATTTCACTCGAGTACATTTATTAGGACTTTTTTTTAACTTTTACTCAACTATATTCAGGGATGAGAATCCTCCGCGGATCCGCGGAATTCCGTGGATTTGGTGGGAGGGACCATCGGATCTCACTGGACAGCTACCGCCCGCCTCAAGCTGGGCAGCCCCCAGCCAATAAGGTGTTGTCCCGCCACAGCTTCCTTTCCTCATTGGGTGCATGGGGATGAGGAGAAGTCCGAACAGCAGGCTGAGAACCTTCGCACCAGGCAAGACAAAAAAACAAAAGAGACCAACTCTAAAACTGGGAACTTGGAACGTCCGCACTATGATGACAGGACTCGCTGCTAACCTCAAGGACATCAACAACACCAGGAAGACTGCCATCATCAATAATGAGGCGGAGGGTGAGGAGTCGTGCAGAGCCATTGCTGCCCGGTTCCACCATCTTCAGCAAGGTGTTCTTCACTGCGAAGCCCACTCCGTGTTCCCTGTGTTCGTCACTGCCCTTTCCCTGCCGGTAGAACGTGTAGTCCTTCTCTCTCAGTGTGCCTGCATCAGCCAACCGTGCTTCCTGGAGAGTGGCGATATCCACTCCCAGTCTTTTCAGCTCATTATTGATGATGGCAGTCTTCCTGGTGTTGTTGATGTCCTTGAGGTTAGCAGCGAGTCCTGTCATCATAGTGCGGACGTTCCAAGTTCCCAGTTTTAGAGTTGGTCTCTTTTGTTTTTTTGTCTTGCCTGGTGCGAAGGTTCTCAGCCTGCTGTTCGGACTTCTCCTCATCCCCATGCACCCAACGAGGAAAGGAAGCTGTGGCGGGACAACACCTTATTGGCTGGGGGCTGCCCAGCTTGAGGCGTGTGGTAGCTGTCCAGTGAGATCCGATGATCCCTCCCACCGTCGGGAACAACCCCTGGCGCCACGCTCTACACCAATTGAGTGGTGGCTTATAACCGGTAACTGTCATTCCCCGTGTTTTGTCTACGCCAATGGCGAAGCTGGAGTGTCCTCTCCAGTGATCCGGTGTTCTACCTTCCAGCATTGGGCGTTGGTAGGATTCAAGCCTGGGCAGGAAGATATGGAGGACAAGATGTTGCCCATGCAGCATGTCCCCCCTGTCCACGTCACTGATGAATCCAAAGGAACAGCAGGGCTGCTACAGTTTGGCACCAGCGCCATCGCAGGAGCTGCCAGAACGATGTTGAGCATTAAATAGTAGTAAAATATAATTTAGTATTATTACATCAACATACCATTCAGATATCATAAATTTACACGTGATGCAGCAGCAGATTAAAAAGGTAAACTATAAATGCATTTGTACTTACTTCTAACTTTAAATATAAGACCACATTTGAGCATTCTAAAACACCAGATTTCGTTAGCTTCTGGGGGGCGTTGCCACCCAGACCCCCCACCAAGGCTCCGCCTTGGATCCGGCTTGGGGGCCTGCGTCCCCCAAGACCCCCAGCTTAGTTTCCTCTTTTTTTCCCCAAACCCCATTCTCATCCCTGTATATTTGGCTGTTTCTTCAATTGATTATACAGTTTTTTTCTTTCATTGTCATCATGTGGATGCTATTGTCCCTCACCACGCTTTTATTATTATTTATCTGTTAAAGCCATAGGTGACTGCTGACTATGGGTTAACAAGCTGCATATGGCTCCAGAGCTGCAGGTTGCAAATTTCTGACATATAAGATGGTCGTCTCCCAAAATCTTCATTTCCAAAGATAATAGAATACAGTAAAAGTTCTCTCTGTTGCAGACTGGCATGATCCTGAGCTGATGCGAGACATTGAGGCTGCAACGGGTGAGGATCTAGGTTCAAACCGGGCGGCCGGTAAAAAAGGCAAAGGGAGGAAGAAAAAATACCCCAACCTCAGCGACCTGAAGCAGAACACCAACACCAGCCGCTCCAGGCTGGAGAAAAAAGTCTTCAACAAGTACGTACACAGTCTCCTGAAATCCCACTTTAGTTTGTTGTTTTGATTCTCGGAGCTAAAACATCTACCAGCTGAAACATTACACAATAATACCAGTGTTAGTAATATTATGTTAACTGTGGAATGTTTGCTTGAAGAGTGATGATGAAGAAGTACAGAGAAGGTCAGAAGGAGTTGCACTGTGTCTTTGTGGATCTAGAGAAAGCATATGATAAGGTGCTAAGAGAGGAAGTGTGGTACTGTATGAGGAAGTCAGGAGTGGCAGAGAAGTATGTGAGGGTGGTGCAGAACATCGAGACGGTAGGGAGATGTGCTGTAGGAGTGACGGATTCAAGGTGAGGGTGGGGTTACATCAGAGATCAGCTCTGAGCCCCTTCTTGTTTCCCATGGTGATGGAGAGGTTAACTATCCAAAGCAATGGAAAAGGCACAAGAGAGGTGAAGAAGAGAGTACAGGCAGAGTGGAGTGGGTGGAGACGAGTGTCAGGGGTGATTTTTGACAGAAGGATAGCAGCTAGAGTGAAAGGGAAGATTTACAAGTCGGTAGTGAGACCTACTATGATGTATGGTTTGGAGACAGTGGCATTGACAAAAAGACAGGAGGCATTGCTGGAGGTGGCAGAGTTGAAGATGCTAAGATTCTCATTGGGAGTGACTAGGAGGGACAGAGTTAAAAATGATTACTGTATATCAGGGACAGCTCAGGTTGAGTGGTTTGGAGACAAAGTAAAGGTGCCTTCAGACCAAATGCGAACGGGCAGCGCAAATATATACAAAGTCAATGGAAAGAGGCGAGCACACGCAAATCTCGTGCGTTCATGTCCAAGGGGTTGCGCTAGCTCTGACATTCTGCCGCCACCGGAGTAAAAGTACCAACATTGGAGAGTAAACTAGTTTGAAAATGAGACTGACACTCACTTGGAGACAGAAGGAGCGGGAGCTTGCCTCTTTCCATTGATTTTCCTCCGTTTGCATTTGGTCTGAAGGTACCATAAGAGAGGCAAGACTGAGACGGTTTGGATGTGTGCAGAGGAGGGATAGTGGATATATTGGGCAAAGGATGTTGAAGATGGAGCTGCCAGGCAGGAGGAAAAGAAGAAGACCACAGAGAAGATTCATGGATGTAGTGAAGGAGGACATGGAGAGGGTTGGTGTTTCAGGGGAAGATGCGAGGGATAGGGTGAGATAGAGACAGATGATCCACTGTGGTGACCCCTAAAGAGAGCAGCTGAAAAAAGATGATGTCATTGCTGTTATTAAAAACTGAGAATGTTTCAGAGTTCTCTAAAAACATTTTTTTACACATGCCTTTATGATGACATACAGTCATGTGAAAAAATTAGGACATCCCATTAAATATTCAGTTCTTTATTAATAAATGTTCACATATCTATGTCTAACCTTGTTTTTGTGTTTAATTTGCGTATTTTATCATTTATTTTAGCCATTTTAAGTGGGAATGAATGTGGGGGTGTCCTAAAAAAGATGGGGGGTGTCCTAATTTATTCCTCACTATTTGTTTAGAATTACATTTTACAGAAAATTTGAAAAAAGTCTTTAATTCATTTTTAATTGTTTAGTTGTATTACATGAATCTCCCAGTATTTTTAACATTGATATTAACTATCCATATGTCCAAATATGTTAAAAAGCACACAGGCTTATACAGGGTGTCCTATTTTTTTCACATGACTGTAGAGGGCAGGACGTCCTTATATGGTCAACTGTAAACACAGCAGTCCCACCCAACCTGATCTTTAAGTTGATATTTATGTGGGGATGTCAGCCAGTAGAGAGTTTTATCAGATAAGTATTTTATGGTTGTAGGCCCATTTCCCCCTGGGCACTTTCCCTTGCCCCCCACCCCTGGATTGGTCCCTCCTGACCCCCTATATTTAGTGCTACATCCTTGCATCATTCTGAACCAAGGATGAGGGATTCTGCCTTTAGGAATGGTACTATGTAATTCAGGCAGCAGTACGAATAATCCAACTTGATATCATATTGTAAGTACTTGTTGGACTCTTAAACTCTGTTGGACTCCTAAACTCTGAGGTTTAGGAATGCACCATATTCCCCCAGTGAGTTTCTGATATGGGGATGACAGCCCAGGGGGAAATGTTTCATATGAGGAAACAACCTGGGTGGCATTGGGAATGGTACTGTATTTTAGTTTTAAATGCTCACTGATACCAGTGCCTGATACATACTGTGTTTGTATACTCTGTATACTTCCTGTTGTTAGCTTGTTGTCATCTTTTACTGTAAAAATGTGTCCGCATTTCTGCCTTTTCTCCATTACCGCTCTACTAACCAGCCAGTGCTGTGAATGCATGAACCATAGCCCTTTTCAGCTGTGCTAATGTGGCATCTGCACAAATTTCTAAGTGCAATTATTAGTAATAGAGTCTACTGGTATTGGGCTCATTATGCAAGATAACCCTTGTAGAGTAAGAATAAAGATGCTCTTGAAGAAACCAGACAAACAATTGACCTTTTTTAAATTGCAAAAGAGTCAAAAACATTGATAATCACTCATTAGCATAAGCAACATGGAACTATCTAGAGCTGATTGGATGTGATAAAGGTTCATTGGATGTTTGCAGTAATAATTGACGCGGCTTATGAGTTCACCACAGTCCGATTTCAGCTGATGATGTTTTCATTTTTATTCTTTACCTCTAGGGGGACCCTGCGCAGAGTGGCTGAGGTGTTGGCTAAAGCTGACAGGAGAAAACATGACAAGTTCTCCAACCAGTTCAACTACGCTCTCAACTGACCTCCAGCCTCCACCACGTGCCTTTTCTCGGCTGAGAGAAAGACTCTGAGCTCCTGTTAATACCCCGTCTTTATGGGACAGGGATTTGTATCATCCTCCTTCAGCTTTTACATAAACGGAACGTTTTCCATGTCAATTAAAGAAGATGATGTTTAATTTATTGATGTGTAGATTATGTGATATTGTTTGCTGACTGATAATTGCCGTGACTCTGAGAGCGCAAACACACTGAAACTGAAGGAAACGACTAGAAATACATAAAATAAAATCAAAACGATAAAAGGTCTTCCTCAAATTGGCAACACTTGCAAATAGAAAAATTCTCCGCAGAAACTCAAAACAGATTAGTGACTCAGGGACACATTTAAGTGACGGACTGGACTGGTCCACCTCTTAAATACTGTATGTCCCCAGAGTCACCCTTTTAGTCACACACACACACACACACACACACACACACACACACACACACACACACACACACACACATATAGATATAGATATAGATATATAAAACATTCATATTTAATTTTTTAGTTTGTAAAATGATTAAGCTAATATAACCACGGTTTGTTTTAGGGTGTGTTTTTTTTGTGGACAATGAATTTATTTAATCTGTTTTAAATGGAAAAATTTATGTATGAATGATTTTGTTTCTTTGCAGTTTTTCTCTTAAGCTATAGTGCGTTTGAGCTCTCAGGGCTACCATAGATGATTTTCCATGTTTGAACAAAGCAAAGCAGCTGAAATGGTTTGTCTCATGTCTGAAGTTTATAACTGTACATTGATAGTGTCATTAACTCACAAAAAAGACTGTTCTACCTCTACACATATGCACCTGTAGCTTCACTGATGCTCATTTTCTCCTTATTCAGTTCTTATTTAGAACTGTTTACCTTCATTTTGTCTCTGAGTTAAATCTACTGTCTTTTTTTATCACTTTTTATTAAGCTTTTCAGCTGTTTTCCTGTGAAAACTGTTATTGATGGAGTGCTTCGGGTTGAATGAATTAGGCTGCTGAGCACCTTAAAATGAATGAAATTAGAATGTCTGTCCAGCATGTTGGTTTGTCTTTTTTTTGTCATCCTCTTCAGTCAGGTAATTTTGGGGACAGTGGGGAAAAAACATGACCCACATCAACAGCAACATAACTGTTATGACAAGTTTGACAACACTCACCTTCCTTTTTTTCTCTGTTTGTGCCATTCTTTCCTTTTGGATCGTTAACTCATTCTGGTGATGGCGCGACGTCTGTCGTCGATCCACACTTCACGGGAATCGCTGCTCCTCCCAGGCATTTCTCCCAATGGTCACCAAACTCACTCACAGGGATCCTCAGCTGGGTCTGCGTCCAGCTTGTGCTCAAGGACAGAGGTGAGGAGATCTGGACACTTCAGTGCTCCTCCCAGGCAATTGCTCTAATTCTCAATAAACTCACTCATGACACTGGTCAACACCAAATTTAATTTTTTTAGCTGATTTAGGACAATTTTGATGTGCTGAATCCAAAAATCACATTGGTTTTGCTCAATCAGGTCAACTTTTTGAATTATGGCCACATGCTTTATACGTTTTTGTTTACATGTACGGATATTTTCGCTGTATATGATGCAAAATTCTTAATGTCTTGAAATTTTCTGAATTTTGAACAATGATGACATAACATTCAATTTACATATACTTACCTTTATATAAAGGTAAGTACATGCACAGTACTAAGTAAGTACAGGTTTTTTACAGGTAAGTACAGGTTTTTACTTACCACCTGGTCGAGAGAAACGGATGTCATTTTCGGATTCAGCGATGCAAAATTGTCTTAAATCAGTTGAAAAAACACAGACAACTTACAAAAAAATTATTTTTGTAACCCTGTGCAATAATCCTCCAGCTTGCCTGCATCTGGGTTGTGGTCATATTGCCAAAGGTTGGGAGGCATTTAAGATCATGATCATTTATGAGTTCATGAAAATTGTTACTCCTTCTAGGCAATTGCCCCAATCTTTGGCAAGCTTAGGCACAATGGTCCTCAAGTGGGTCTGCATCTAGGCTGTGCTCAAGGTCAGTGGTCAACAGTCAGGAGATCTGAGCACTCTTGGGGTGATTTCAAGCCGGAGTAAGCTACTCAGTCATTGATGGTCTGGGTTTTTAGCTTTTTCCGGTGAAGCCAAAAGGAGCTAGTGCTATGACACGGTTTCCGTTATTCAGCCGTCCATCCAGATTTCACGGGAATTGCTTCTCCACCTAGGCATTTGCCCCGATGCTCACCAAACTCACAATGACCCTCAGGTGGGTCTGCATCCAGGTTGCGCTCAAGGTCAAAGGTCAGAGGATCTGAGCATTTATGATTTCACGAAAACGTTACTCCATTGACCTTTAAGCACATCCTAGATGGGTCTGTATCGCTTAAGGTCAACGGTCAGGAGATCTGAGCACTGTCGGTGTGATTTTGTCAGGCCAGAATGAGCTACTCCGTCATTGACGGCCTGGTTAATATTTTTGATGGTCGGGGAGATTTTTTTTCCCAATTTTAAAGGGTTTGAAGTCTTTCCCATTACAAAAACATGGGCCCTCGAACACAATCTTACATAGGGCCCCCAAAAAACTAAAAACGGCCCTGTTATAAGCAGTCTTTTCCACCAGCTGCTAACTCACGATTCTAAATCATTTTGGGTTACAGGTCAAAATGTCTGTTCATTACACACAAATAATACGTGTAAAAACATGAAAACTCGAGTAAACCAGAAGAGTGACACCCTGACTTTCTCTGTTTAATTCTGCCGTTGGACAAGCCATTCTACTTTTTATTTCACCGTCATTGAAATGCATCACTGGTCTGTTTTCTTCTGTTTGTCATTTTAATATCAAAGGACAATACCATGTAGAAGCCGAGGAATCAGTACATCCAAGATTTTTTTTTATGGAAACAAATTCAATAAATAACAGAAATGAAAAATGAGCACAGCTGGAGTTACACAGTACTGACAGTTAGATCAAGCCATTCCTCAAGTCATAAATAAACATCCAATATCCAGACAGCTTTAATTAAAACCAACCAAAAGAAAAAGAAATTGTCTATTAGACTATTACACGTGTTTTAAAACAGCATTCAGAATAGGGAGCTAGAACATAGATTTATGTACAGATTCTGTTTCATATTCACAGTCTATAAAATAAAATTAAAGCCTTCAAATGTTGGTAGGAAAAAGCAGATCTGATTGGCTGAACGGTGTTATGGCGATGTAGGGCATCGTGATTGGCTGTCATCTTGATCATGATCAGAACTTTTATGTTTTCATCTAGTTCATCCTTTAATAATAAAACCACATTTTATTTATTTTTTTTTTGTTGAAAAAGCTGGATTCTTATTTTTGGATTTTATTAAAATTAAACAAAAATTAATATATAAGTAATTAAAAATGTTTCCTATACATTCACTCAGTACTATAATCAACCTTTGCACTGGACCAAATTTAAAAGTTATAGTGATAATTATTGATGAGCATTTTTATTGTGATTAATATTATTGATTATCAATTTGCTAATATTCTCAACAGTTTTGTGAGGAATCATGAAATTAGCAACTGTTGCATTCACTGTTGTCTTTTAATAAGGTGATAATATATAGTGTGGGGTTTGATGCAAAATCCATAATTATCAATGGGAAAATTTGTTTAGATTTTTTAAAAAATGGAATTGATATTTGGTATATTCAAGAATTTGAAAATTGGGCTGTACAATTAATTGAATTGCAGTTGCAATGACAGTATAATCACACAAAATACAGAAGTTTATATGGTAGAAATGTAATTTTGTAAACGGCACTGTACAAACCTACGTTTTTGTATTTTATGCAACTTATCGTTTGAGTTGCAAAATAAACATTTCAAAATGATCAGTTTACTCTGTATTTTCCTTGACAACAATGCATGTAGACTCATGAATCCACCTGTTGAAAAAATATGTATATACATAATTGCATCACAACTTGCAATATTTGTGGCCATAATCGCAATCACACATTCCTCTGAAATCATGCAGCCCTAACTAGATAAAGTCATCATCTTTTATTTGTAAAAGAGCAACAAAGATTAAAACAACAAAAGTTCTGGTCATTGGAGACAAAAGAAAAATGTTTATAATGGAAAAAAAAATGGTTTTTTTGCAAAAACTACAAATTCAGATGGACAGCCAATCACACTGTGCCATCATAACAACATACAGCCAATCACAGTGTGACGTCCTAAAGAGGAACAGGCCGAGCCGATCTGACCACCTGAACACTTCTGCTTAGGCCTGTAACAATAACAAATGTTGGATGATAAATGATCAATTGATGTAATGATAATGTAATAATAATAAGCCATGTACAGTGCATCCAGAAAGTATTCACAGCGCTTCACTTTTTCCACATTTTATGTTACAGCCTTATTCCAAAAGGGATTAAATTCATTTTTTTCCTCAAAATTCTACACACAATACCCCATAATGACAATGTGAAAAAAGTTTTTTTTTTTTTTTAGATTTTTGTAAATTTATTAAAAACAAAACTAAGAAATCACATGTACATAAGTATTCACAGCCTTTGCTCAATACTCTGTTGATGCACCTTTGGCAGCAATTATGGCCTCAAGTCTTTTTGAATATGATGCCACAAGCTTGGCACACCTATCCTTGGGCAGTTTCTCCCGTTCCTCTTTGCAGCACCTCTCAAGCTCCATCAGGTTGGATGGGAAACATTGGTGCACAGCCATTTTCAGATCTCTCCAGAGATGTTCAATTGGATTCAAGTCTGGTCTCTGGCTGGGCCACTCAAGGACATTCACAGAATTGTCCTGAAGACACTCCTTTGATATCTTGGCTGTGTGCTTAGGGTCGTTGTCCTGCTGAAAGATGAACCGTCGCCCCAGTCTGAGGTCAAGAGCGCTCTGGAGCAGGTTTTCATCCAGGATGTCTGTGTACATTGCTGCATTCACCTTTCCCTCTATCCTGACTAGTCTCCCAGTTCCTACTGCTGAAAAACATCCCCACAGCATGATGCTGCCACCACCATTGGCATGGTTATGAGCGGTGCCTGGTTTCCTCCAAACATGACACCTGGCATTCATGCCAAAGAGTTCAATCTTTGTCTCATCAGACCAGAGAATTTTGTTTCTCATGGTCTGAGAGTCCTTCAGGTGCCTTTTGGCAAACTTCAGGTGGGCTGCTATGTGCCTTCTACTAAGGAGTGGCTTCCGTCTGGCCACTCTAAAATACAGGCCTGATTGGTGGATTGCTGCAGAGATGGTTGTTCTTCTGGAAGGTTCTCCTCTCTCCACAGAGGAGCACTGGAGCTCTGACAGAGTAGCCATCGGGTTTTTGGTCACCTCCCTGACTAAGGCTCTTCTCCCCCCATCACTCAGTTTAGACAGCTGGCCCGCTCTAGGAAGAGTCCTGGTGGTTCCAGACCTCTTCCATTTATGGATGATGGAGGCCACTGTGCTCATTGGGACCTTTTCTGTCCCCTTCCCCAGATTTGTGCCTCAAGACAATCCTGTCTCGGAGGTCTACAGACAATTCCTTTGACTTCATGCTTGGTTTGTGCTCTGACATGCACTGTTCGCTGTGGGGCCTTATATAGACAGGTGTGCACATTTCCAAATCATGTCCAATCAGCTGAATTTACCACAGGTTGACTCCAATTAAGCTGTAGAAACATCTCAAGGATGATCAGCGGAAACAGGATGAACCTGAGCTCAGTTCTGAGCTTCATGGCAAAGGCTGTGAATACTTATGTACATGTGATTTCTTAGTTTTTTATTTTTAATAAATTTGCAAAAATCTCAAAAAAAATTTTTTCACATTGTCATTATGGAGTATTGTGTGTAGAATTTTGAGGGAAAAAATGAATTTAATCCCTTTTTGAATAAGGCTGTAACATAAAATATGGAAAAAGCGAAGCGCTGTGAATACTTTCCGGATGCACTGTACATCCTTTCAAAAAGCTTTTAAGATGAACCTTTTACCTTTTATTTATCAGCAATATTCAACATTGGAACTGATGTGTTGAAAAAATACTTGCTACCCACACATTAGATGCCAGCGATGAACCAACAAACTGATTTAAACATTCAAAAGCAAACAAAATGGGAGGAAGAACGTGAAGGCAGCTCATTTCAGTAGAAACCATTCTATATGATGAGTATAAAATGAGTTTTAGAAACCATTTTATATGATAAAACATATATAATAATTAATTATTGTGACAGGCCTACATGTGGTACCTCCATCATTAGTCCGTCTGCTGGACGTTACCCACACACCGGATAATTTTGTCTCTACAGGTGTGTGCTGTAGAAAGCGGGCGCAGCGTAACTCTGCGTCCCCAGCATGAACGGAGACAGCACGTGGCTGGCGGTGAGGAAAGGCAGCTGGACCAGGCTTCCTGTGGGGGGGTGGTGGTGGCTGGCGTAGCCCGCGTGCATGGCCAGGTGCCCGCTGACTGGTGGGGATGGGCTGAGGGGGCTGAGGCCCCCAAGGCCCCCACCTGTCCCTCCCCCGCCACCCCCCGCGCCCCCTGACCCGTTGGTGCCGGTGGGGGCGGATGTGTCAGCCCCGGGGTTCTGCTTCTTCCATTTGGTGCGGCGATTCTGGAACCAGATCTTGACCTGGGTCTCGGTGAGGGACAGGGACAGGGCCAGGTTGAGGCGCTCGCACACCGACAGGTAGCGCGTGGACTTGAACTTGTTCTCCAGCGCCACCAGCTGTTCATACGTGAAGGCAGTCCGGGCTCTGCGGGGCTTCCCGGACTTGGAGTCCGAGCCGGAGCGTTTCCTCTTGGGCTTTGCCCCTGGGCCCCCGTTAGTCTGGGCACCGGTGATCTGGCCTGCGGGGCCTCCACCGGGGCTCTTGGTGTCTCTGTTGGGGTCCTGGTGGCCATGCTGGCCCAGATCTCTGTCCCCGGTACCAGGAAGAGCCGAGCTGCTCTCTTCGCTGCTGTAGGGCCCATCAGGGGCCTCTGAGTCTGGGGTCCCAGATCTGTGGTAGTCATCCTCATCTGGGCTTCTGTAGACGAAACCTTCCTCTGGGAAAAAAAAAAAAAAAGAACATAAAGATAAGGTTTTAAAGAACCCCTGTTGTGCACTTTTGCCACGTTTACACAGCTCCCAGAGGTGTTAATGAAATGCCTGCGGCATGATAAATAAATTGTCCTTTGGTATGAGTGTGTGAGTAAATGATTGTTCCTCTGTGCTGGCCCTGCAATAGACTGGCGATCTGTCCAGGGTGTACCCCACCTCCCACCCAAATGAAGCCCCACGTGACCCAAAAGGATTAAGCGGTTAAGAAGATGGTTGGATGCATATGAGCCCCAGTCCACCCCATGCTCCCTCTTTCATAACTTCCCTGGCATTTTCTTTTGATAGTGATGTCATGTTTGAGGCTAACATTAGCTTGTAGCTTTGGCTTTGGACTGAGTAACATACTAGGAAATCCTGGCCCAATGTTAAGAGTTCAAAAGCCTAAATAAGCATTGCTGGAAACATGGGAGGGAGGTTTGACTGGTCACCCTGATTTGGGTTGTTAACCTAGCCATGCTAATGGTTTTGGTAACCTAGTCATGTCAGGAAAAAAATAAAAAAATAGGCAAAAATGATATGTTATCGACTGTGAATGAATGACTGGATGAGGATGGGACCATGGACGTCTTGTGGGGTGGCTAGAATTTACAGAGAAGAGCTCTAAAAAGCACGGTTGGGCTGCTAGTGATTGCACAAGCTGCACTGAGCTCTGAGGCTCTATGGGAAACATTCCTCTTCTCTGAGGTGTGCCAAACTAATAAAGCAGTGATGTAAAAACCTCACAGAAGAATATTACTGTTACAATAAGCTACAGATAAGTTTAAACCACATAAGTTTAGGCCATGATTTAGAGTTTGAATTAACCGGTCCATCCAGCCTGACCTTCTCCCTGTCCTAAATTCACAACAGCTATGAGGTTCCTCACAATAAATATGACTAAATAGTCATAAAGCTGCACAAACAATTTGAAGAGTATTTTTTTAATCAAAACAATATAATCTGTTTAATCTGACTGATGTTAAAAGCAAAAGCCACCAGAAATAACAATGTCATTAGAGCTGGGATTTCCTAAAAAAAAATCCCCCAGAGTGACAGATCATTATATTTTAATAACTTGTTAATTGACTTAATGACAGCTGTGACTAAGTGTTGAATTATATATATTTGTTAATTATAGTGGATTAAAGAGTGGCTGAAATGAGTCAGAATCATCAGTGGGACAATACATGATTATGCTGACCAAAACAGTTGTGATTAACAATATTGTCATGATAATGGTCAAAATATGCTTAAAAGTTTGAAAATGTCTTTCAAGCATAATGGAATTTATTTACTGTACATTTTGTTGGAATACTGTTTTATTGCATTTGAAATGAACCTCTTTGATGTGAAAAATAATTAGAAATATCTTACACTGGCGATAACGGGCAATTCACTGTGATAAATACATTGCGTGTGTTTTTAGAGCAATGGACAGTAAAATCGTACACCGCTAGTCAGGAAGCAAATTAATTATTGTCAACAATTTTCTCTTTTTTCCAGGTTGGGGACCCCCCCCCCCCCCCCGATATGCACCTATACTCTTAAAGGGCAATTAACAATGATCTCAATGAGGATGCTCTCTCTCGCTCTCTCTGAAACTTTTTGGGATTCTTCACTTCACTCATACATGTTTGATCCAAAATGTCAGTGTGTGCCAATGATAAACTCAGGGTTTAAATAATAATAATAAAAAAAAAACAATTATCAACCAAGAATGCAGTTGCATTAAAGGGCTTTAATTATGGTTGAGGTTTACATCTACACCATCCACAGCAACAAATGTAAAATGTCCTTTAATTCCCACAATCCTCTGCACTGTTCACATCAAGGTTTTAACATCCATCCATCCATCCATCTTCTACAGCTTATCCAGGGGTCCGGGTCACGGGGGCAGCAGTCCAAGCAGAGAAGCCCAGACTTCCGCCCAGTTCACATAGCACCATGATCCCCATGATCCCTCCTGCAGGTGGTGAGCCCACTGGAGGGTGGACCAATGCGGCTCCTTTGGGTACGCTGGGTCCTTGTAATTTTTTTCATGGGGACTGCTCTAAGTCCGGCCCTTCACCCAGGACCAGTTTGTCTTGGGATACCCTACCAGGGGCAAGTTGCCCACAACAGTGCAGCTCCTGGGATCATCAGGGCACACGAACCCCTCCACACGATGAAGTGGCGACCCACAGAGGGAATGATTTTACCATGTTTATCAAATCAGCTTCCTGTTGCTGCTAATAAAACAGTGGCTATATAAACAGTTTGATCATTAAATACTGTATGTAATTTCACACATCTGCCTAATGCCCATTCTCTAATTATAGTACAAATGACAATAAAATATAAAATATGACTTGGAGGCACCTGTGTACATGTACAAGTGCAGTTTAAAAAATGATTAATTTAAATAAATGTAAAGTTTTTTAAACGTAATTTAATTAAAAGGTAAATTTTCACATTTTCAGTGTTTATTACACGTGAAGTAGAATGTTTCAGGCTTTTTTGTTTTAATTTAGACGATTATGGTGTAAAGCATTTTGAATTAAATTACAATATTCTATTTTTTTGTGTATTTGGAGAAATTAACTCATATTGGTGTCAAACATGTAAAAATGGGTTAAAACAAACACTCTCAAAGTAAATAAAACATTCTCACTCCAATATAACAAAAATGTAATCCTGTAAAATCTATAAACACATTTTTATTAAGCTTGTGGCTGCTGCTTGTGGTGAAAATTCAGGCTGGGCTCATGTGAAGGCCTGAGTGCTGCAGCGGAAAAAATAAATGAAGCTTTTATACCTTAATTTACTGCTGCATCTCAGAATATAAGAACATCATTAAAATTTTGTTTTCATATGTTTCTTTATGATTGAATTGTTATGATTATGTTGTAATTTTGGAAATTACATTACAAATCGTGATATTCTAATTTACTGAGATACACTAGTAGCCTGTGCAATTTTAAAAAGCTTTGAAAGTGAATTAATTAATTGAAAATCTTAATAAACGTTATTAATGATTTTATGTACATTTTGTCTGTGATAATGTGGCGTCCTCATAAAATGTCAAATGTAAAGGTGAATTCTTTCTATTAGGTTGTACATTGTTAAGATAATAATATTTTACAGATTTAAAAATGATTCAAAAATGTTTATTTATAGCCAGTTTATTAACTTCTGATAATTATTCAAGATTATAGAAAGTCCGATTTTAAAATAAATGTTTTCTTTTACATTATAGTGAATAATGCATTTATTCTGATTAAAACACTATTTGTTTCTTTTATTCCATTTAATGTTTTAAAAGCAGGATTTCTCTCAGTTTGACTTTTATTTTTATTGTTATTTAAACAAAAAATATTTTATATTATAAAATTAATGTCACTATACAATATGGAGGTTCCTTATTTTAATTTAAACTCGTCTCAACGTGTGTGCTTAATGAAATCAAGTAAAAGAATGATGAACAGCATGTTTGATATGGGTTTCTGAATATGTATAATTGATTACAATAGCCATTCATTTTATTCATATATTTTTCTTATATTATTATTATTATTTTGAAAAATGCGGATTTAACTTCAGTAACTTAAAGCAGGTATTGATTTGAGTTGAAATTACTTTTTAATTTAAGCCTAATTCTTTTTTAGCAATGTTAAAAAAATACAAAATGAAGAAGTGATTAAAAATTAATGGAAATTAGAATATAATTAAATAAAAATGTTAAACAATAAGAAGAGCATTTTAAAAATCATGAAAGCCAAAATCAAATTGAATAAACTGAGCCGTTATCGTTATTGAGTTTAAATTAACCAATCAATACCATCACGCGCAGACCACAGCCAATTAGAAAACTACTTCCTCTTTGATTCTCCGATTAACGAACAGGTGAGTCCTTTTGATATTGCTCCCACTGAGCGACAAAGGCAACTTTGATTTGTGATTTAGGCAACGATTTAAGGTCATTTTCTTCAGTATCTTTTATTTTTTATTTAGTAAAAAATAAAAATAAAATAAATAAATACTTATTTTACACAAAGGGATCCGTCTATTATCAACGTTTAGCGGGACGGGCGTCCTTCCAGAAATTAGACGGATCCATACCCTGGACACACAAGTAATTTGGTGATTAAACCAACAAGAAAATGTTCAGTGAAATTAAACTGGGTTCTTTAAAGCATTTAAATCAAAGAAGGGAAATATTAGCTACATGTTGTATCACGGTAAAATAGTGAAAAATAATGTTATTTGAATGATGATAATTAAAGTGAAATTTCAATATTTCTATGAAAAGTAAAAGCAATTTTAGTTAAAAATTTATGTTTTAAGTTTTAAGTTTATATTTAAAAACCAATTAACTGATGAGTTGCGTTTAATTTGACAATTAAAAACAGAAAAAAATTAAAAGAGTAGACAACAAATATAAGTAACTCCATATTTACAGCAAAAAATTAAAGAAAATTGGCTTAATGTTGATGAAACAAAAATGATAATAGTCATTCATCTCCTTCATCCTTTTCGGAGGGTGCTGGAGCCTATCCCAGCATCTTTGGCCAAGAGACACCCTGGACCAATGAGGGCCACCACAGAGAGACATTCACGCTCACATTCATACATAAGGACAATTTATCCCAGCTGATGCCAATTAACCCAATGTACACGGCCTTTGGACTGTGGGAGGAAACCAGAGTACCTGGCGAAAACCGACTCAGACAGGGGGAGAACATTTAAACTATACATAGAAAGGTTATAGGTGGTTTTAAAGATGCCTCGAGGGCGTGTAAGTGGAGGGAAGACAAACCTTACTGAAATAATAATAATAAAACATAATAATAAAAATAAATAAAACCGTGTCTAATCGGTTTCGGACTCACTGTTCCGGTACTCCTCCTCGCCATAGCAGCCGTTGGGCTCGCGCTCCCCGCCGATACCCCCTCTCCGGTTCTCTGCTCCGCACGTGCTCAGCAGCTCGCGCTCTCCGCGGTGGCTCACGTGCTGCTGCTGCTGCTGCTGCTGCTGCGCGTGCCTCCGGCTGCTTGTGAACTTGTTTGGGTCCAGGATGTCCAGAACCGAGAAGGAGGTTGTCCGGTGCCCGGTGGGGCCCTGGTGAACAAACCGGAAATACGTTATTATGGAGCAACTTTTATTTTTCATTTTTTATAACACCTTCATTTTTGTTTGACCTATTTTGTTCTGTATTTTATTTATTTTTTCACAACTTAAAAAAATATGATTATTATTATTATAACTATTATTATTATTAATGTAACCTGGTAAAAAAAAACATGTTAAAGTATATTTTATGCAGCAAACACAAATCAGCTGCAGTATGGAGGCTATCAGAAAACCAACGAATCAATCCTACATTTTATGTGAAAGAAAAACAACCGGTGAGTATAATCTAGTTTTTACTTTTCAGCATGTTACACTGAATTTTTTCTTAAAAAAACAGATATACACTGCTTTTACAGCCTATAACTTCCATTTGACCTCTGTGTATGTGCAGCATGTTTATTACTATATATGAAACGGAGATTTTTATGTTGATTTATGTGCAGCTAAAAGGAGAGGAAGGAAAAAATAAGTGTCCAAGTGTGTAGGGCAGATAAAAGGTGGCGCAGTGGCTCCTTCTCTGCTCGACACCCTGATTAGGATCGTTCATTTATTAATGACGCCAGTCTGGCGCGTGTCCACGGCAATAATCCCACATTAATATTATTACACTTTAAATAATCCCAGGGAGTAACTCCTATTAACATCTGATAAGAATAATCCAGCAGTAGAGCAATAATCGTCACTTTAGGGTGTGGAAAAGTTCACAATAATCTGAGCCAGTAAATGTTTCCCGTGAGAAGAATTTATGTACAACAGGGTTTTTTTAAAAAACAAAACAAAACAAAACAAAAAACATGTAGGCGATATTCGATTTTTTTCGTTCGTCAAATGCGCGCAGTTTAATTACTGTTATCCTGGAGTTTTCTGGTTCATATATTTTTAATAAATTGCAACTTTTTTCAGATTACAGAGAGTAAAGCAAACGATCAAAAACAATTTGACACCCTCAAAACGGGAACCACAGACAGGCTCGTTAGAAATATATATATTTTTTTAATTTAACCGTTTTAATTGGTTTTATTCTATTTTTAACTGTAATGTCTTATGTAGGGACATCCTATTAAAACGGACAATGAGAACGAAAAATAGGCCCAAACAAAGATTTAAAAGCAACTATAATAGACATAATTTAAAAAGAAAGAAATCAATTTTACATTGGAACTTAAACTGTTTCTTACATTATGACTTTGGTTTTCGGCTCTTCATTTTCTCTTCCTCCAGTCTTATTTTTAACATAATCTCTAAAGTTAACCGGACTTTTCTGCTGGGACATATTCTCTGTTTTTATAACATTACGTTTCCTCAGACCAGCGGCTTTTCTCCCCGTTTATCTACCTGCTGCGGCGGCACCAGCACCGGGTTGGTTGGCGGAGGTTCCGTGTGGTTCTCCACGGCTTGAGCGTCTCTCCCTCCGGCCACGGCGCCAGAGAAGAGCCGCTTCTCTCCGGCGGCTCCTCCATCCAGCATGTCCACGCCGTCCGGGCACACCACCACGGTCTGGACCCCATCTCCGCCGCCGCCGGGGGCCGGTACCGCTCGGTCCCGGCTCTCCGTCAACACGGGCCCCGCCGCAGATCTGTCCCTGTCCCGGCTCATCACGGTCTGGGGGGCCCCGTCCACCCCGGCCCCCGGCACCGCTCTGTCCCGGTTCATCGTTTCACTGTCCTTTTCCCATCTATCAGAATCCGGGTTAAAATACAGGAGAGGTTATGAAAAATAATGATTACAAAAAAAAAAAAAAAAAAGCGTCTTAAAACGGAAGTGTGATATTCATGAGGAGTGTTTCCGGTGGAGCCCCGGTCAGCCCGGTAAAGTTTTCCATCGGCGGGATGAGGACTCCGTGGCAGCTGCAACTTCAAACTTGTGTCCTCTCCTCCGGCTTCATCCTCCTCATCCTCCGCTGGTGCGACCGGACGTCTCCTGCTCTCCTGCTCGTCTGTCTCGTGCGCCTGCCGTTACCCCCACTGTGTTGGCACGCGCGTTAAAAAAAAAAAAAAAAAAAAAAAAAAAAAAGAAGGGAGACGGGTCTCTGCCGGTCCCGACCTCCAAACGGTCTGCTCACCGGTGTGTGCGCGCGCCACACACCGCTCTCTCTCTCTCTCTCTCTCTCTCCTCTTTTTTTCTCTACCCCTTGTGTGTGTGTATGTGTGTGCGCGCGCGCGCGCGTGTGTGCACGCTTGTGTGTGTGTCCTTATTTATGCATTCCTATTCAGCTCCGCGCCTTGTAATTGGCTACAAATTAATCCCACTTGCACTAATAGGCTATTATCTCGGGGCTGCGCTGCGCGGCCCCGACGGGCTTCCAGGTTTCAACCGAGGCTCTACTGTCAGACTGCAGCCGGTCATTCGCTTAAGGGCCACAGAAGAAAAACGTTCAGCTGTTTTGACAGCTGAAATCGGAGCAGGCAGAGGTGAGGAGAGTATCCGGACATTACTCAAGTAAAAGTAGTGTTACCTTATACTCAAAAACTGCAGCATGGAGTAGGGAAAGTGGGGGAGTAACTACTTGTGAGGCTTTTCTATTAAATTTGTGACTCTTTTCTCATTAATTTCCATGTTTTGTTTTTTTCCTCGTTTCAGATTTTGAGCTTTCTTTTTTTCAGCATATCTCTGACTTTTTCTTTTTCAGGTAAATTTGCAGCTTTTTTACTCAGAAATTTTAAACTTGTTTTCTCATAAATTTACAGTCGGGGTTTTCTTGCAAATTTGTGACTATTGAGAGTTTGCTCTCATAAATTGAAGACATTTTGTTGTCATGTTATGATCCTTTTAAAATAAATACTGTATTTTTAAAATCAAATTTGTAAGTTTTTTTGTGAATAAAATGTGACTGCTTTAATGTAAGTTTAGGACCCCCACCCCCCACAAAATGTGCAACTTGTTACTCTTTACATTTATTTTCCTCAGACAAATTAAACTAATTTACTAATGTAAGAGAAAACCTCAGAGTGACAAGAATTTTAAAGAACACATCTGGTAGGTGGCGGTAATGCACCTGTAAGCTGGTTGCCAACCGCCAATCAAATCTAAAAGAAGAAGAAGAAAACGTCACACAGACTTGCAAGAGCAAAGTCACAAATGTACAAGAAAAGGTTGCAAATTATGTGTTAAAAACGGTCAGTTTATAAGAAAAAATACTAAATCTACTATAAATTTATTATTAAAAAATGTGAATTTAAAAGTCATGTATTTTACCAGAAAAATACAAATTTACATTGAAAAATTTGACAAACTGGCAAGAAAATTACACATTTATGACACAAAAAAATCTCATGATTTATAAGAAAAAAACTCACAAATGAGTAAGAGCAAAATAACTATTCAAGAACTTTTTTAGTAAATGTTTAACTCTTCCTCATTTTTTGGGGGGGGGGGCTATTAATTAATTCATTTCATAAGGTTACACTACATTTACTTGAGCAGTTCTGGCCATCCTCTTCTGGTGTTCATGTTCATTTGTTTGGGCTGTAAGAAAATAGTTACTGAAATCATAAATTTTAGTGGGGTCCCCTGACTTTTAACATTTAACATGATTAAATACAATAGATCATGATGGTTTGGTGGATGACTCAGGTACAGCAGCATATATGGACCCCTATCCACATAAAGCAAAACAAACTATAAATATATTTTTCAGTCTTTTGATGGATCTGTCTCCACTGAGAGGTCTTGCTAGATCGCCTCTGTTCACTACTGACGAATGCTGATGAAACCACTCATCCTGTAATGGAGCATTGGAGTTCTTATATACTGTATAATCTTAATATCTCCTTAAATGTTAAAGAATTGTTAAAGAATTTCACAAACTAAAGTTGCAGAAAAGGTTTCTTTCAGCACCACATTGACTTAGGTAAAGCATGGATCACACAGTGAAAACATGGCTGAGATCTCAATAATAATAACACCACTATTATACATAAATATATATATATATATTTTGTGCTATATTAACATTAAAATTGGCCTATATCCTCCCACTTGTCCGGTATACACCACAGTGTAATAACAGTGTAATCACAATGAGATTTCTTACACTGAAAACGTCTTGGAATAGTAAATGTTATTTAAATGTTATCATAAATTCTGTGGTGCTAATTTTTTTTTAGGGTTGTTGAGCTTGTAGTTGCTTTTTGATTGGTTGAGAGCCAAATTGAGATGGACCAGGGACTTTGTTTGTGTGCCATTTTAAAATCCTTTAATTTTTTTATGAACATCTGTTTAAGGTAGCACTTTAAAGGTTAATACAGCCTGCAAATTACAGGGTAAGTAGTGTGGGGAAATATGGGAAAACAAGGTAAAAACAAGTTAGACATGGGGTAAAAACAGTGGAAAAAATACGGGAAAAACAGGAGTAAAAAACAAGGTGAGATCAGGGAAAATCAGGAACAAAATGAGGTAAAAAAAATGGGAGAACATGAAAAAACAGGAAAAAAAGGGAAAACATTGAAAATTCACAAAAATTAGGTAAAAAAATATGGGAAAAACTGAAAAAGCAGGGGGGAAATCAAGGTTAAAAACAGGGACAAAAACAAACTAAAAAGATGGGAAAATGGGAGAAAGCAAGGGGAAAAACAAGGCATAAACAGGGACAAAAATAGGGACAAAAATGAGGAAAGAATATGGAAAAAACAGGAGAAAACAGGGGGAAAACAAAAGTAAAATTGGGGGGAGGAACAGACAAAAACAAGGTAAAAATATAGGAAAACCAAAAGCAGAGGAAAAACAAGGTAAAAACAGGGACAAAAATGAGGTAAAAATATGGGAAAACCAGAGGAAAAACAATGGAAAGGCAGGGAAAAACAAGGTTAAAACAGCGACAAAAAACAAGGTAAAAATATGGGGAAAAAGCAAAGGGAAGATAGGATAAAACACAGAGAAAAACAAGATGAAAATGTGGATGAAGCAGAGAAAAACCAACGGACAAAAGCAAGGTAAAAATGAAAAAAATGATTACAAACAAGGTAAAAATCTGGGAAAAACAGGGAAAAACCATTGGACAAAAACAAGGTGAAAATGTGGGGAAAACAGGGAAAGGGTTTAAGTTTAATGTTTATTTGAAAGGGACATTACATACTAATGACCATTAATACAAATGTAAGTGTGCCAGATTTAGCAATACCACTAATTTGCATCTGTAGTCCCCCGGCGGGTCACAAAAACACAAAAACAAACATACATGAGCAGAACAACTGCAATGAAACTGTACAAAGTGCAAGAGTTAAGGTGTTACAAAACAAAATATTCAAATGTCACACGAGTGAAGTACTGTGTATGCGTACACACACATGTACCCAAGCACCTCACCGCAACAACAGCAACAAACAAGAGGCGGGGCATATGTGTGTGACGCATGGGCACATACAGTATATATGTGTATGCAGCAGAGCAACCACTAGTTATGGGTACAGTTTTGGTTGCTTAAAAGCCAATTTTTACAATGAGTCTTAAAAGTGTTTAGTGTGGCACGTTCTCTGATTGCAAGTGGTATGTTATTCCAGAGCTTGGTGGCCCTCACTGATAGTACAAATTGAGCAAATGTGGTGCATCTGGACTTCCGGTTATGGCTGCCACGTAGGACGGACGTGTCTCGCTCTGCTCTGCTCCTGGAGAAAAAAAATCGGCAAATAACTCTCTCATTTGGGACAGAACGTATCCCAGCATTTGGGCGAGGATATGTCGGCGAAGCCTAAGGCTGGAAAACCAGGAAAAGGAAAAAGCGAGCCGCCGAAACAGTCCAAATTAACGGACTTTCAGGTCTGTGACGCAGCAAACAAGGCTCCATATATGGCGGAGGAGGCTGGCGGCGGTGCGATTTCTGCGGGGAATGGCGCAGATGCGCTGATGGCTGCCATGAGTTCAATGAGAGCGGACTTTTCCTCTAGATTTGATGGGATTATGACAGCGTTGGAAGGAATAAGAAAGGAATTGGGTGACTGTGTAGAACGAACGGCGCAGATGGAGCTCCGTCTCGCTAGTGCTGAAGATGACGTCACCCGTCTTCAATTAAAGGTGCGCACTTTGGAAAAAAAAAATAAATCTCTGGAAGATAATATTTTGGATTTGGAATCTCGGTCGAGACAGAATAATTTGAGGCTGGTGGGTCTTCCAGAGGAATCAGAAGGTCGGGACGTATGTTCCTTTCTGGAAAAGTGGATTCCGGAGGTGCTGGGCAGCGAGGAGTTGCAATCAGCAGTGGTTCTGGAAAAAGCACATCGTATTGGCCCACGGAGAGATAAGGGACCGCCGAGGACCTTAATTATGAAGTTTCTTAGCAACAGAGACAGGATGAAGATCTTCAACGCTGCACGTGCTAAAGGAGAGATTAAACACCAGGACCAGCAGGTGCGGTTCTACCCAGATTTGGCCACAGGAATCCAGCAATTGAGGAAGCAGTTTGATCCCGTACGTAAGGAGCTGCGCAACCTTGGGATTCGTCATGGTGTAATCTATCCTGCGAGACTGCTGACCACGTATGAGGGCAGAACCCACATCTTCAAGACCCCAGAGGAGGCGCAGGAGTTCATCAAGAAGATCAAAGAAGAAGAAGAGACTGGTGGGAGCTAAGCATGAACAAAATATAAGGTAGAATAATTAAGTATTTGCACAGGCATCTGACTGACTTGAAGTAAATAGTAAGTTTACAAAATATAGATTGTATTATATATTAAAAAAAACAAAACAAAACAAACAAAAAAAAAAAAAACTATGATGTACAAAGTTGTTAAAAATTTTTGAGTTAAGTTGGAAAACTACAGAGGAGAGTTAATGTTACGTCATTAAAAGCAGTAGAGTTAGGGTGATTGGGAGGATGAAGAAGGAGTGGCTTAGGCTGTTCCCCGTGGGTGTGGAACGGTCGATGGCTATATCGGGAGACAGAATTTTTCTTTTGATTTTGGGGGGTTTGCCACAAGTGTGGGAAGGGGAAATTTGTTTGTGTGTAGTTTGTAGGATGAATGTTCAACCACTCATGTTTTTGCTTCTCTGTATGAGCATGTTTACACTGCAAGGTAATCCTAAACTCTCTATTGATCATAAACCAAAGTGTTAATCTTAATTTAACTTCATGGAATTGCAGAGGTCTACAAAATTTAAAAAAACTTAAACAAGTTATGAATAAAATAAAGGACATGGGTTCAAGAATTGTGTTTTTACAAGAAACTCATCTGATAGAGGAGGATGTTAAAAGAATTAGGAGTAGATGGCAGGGAAGTGTATTCACCTCTTCATTTTCATCCCGAGCCAGGGGAGTTATGACTCTCATACATAAATCAGTTCCTTTTCAAGTGAAAAATGTAATTGGAGACAAATTTGGAAGATATGTAATCATTCAAGGTTCTTTGCTATTAGAAAATATAAATCTTGTGAACTTATATGGTCCCAATATAGATGATCAGAAGTTCTTTGCTAATTTATTTCTCATCTTATCATCACTTACAGGGCAACATATAATAGCAGGGGATTTTAATTGTACATTGAATCCAGGTGTGGATAGATCAACAGGACTGGATTGTACGCACATTGGATGTAGGATGACTATTAATCATTTTATGAAAGAATTGAGATTGTTAGATATATGGAGAGAAATGAAACCACAAGTTAAAGCCTATTCTTGTTATTCCAGTACCTACAAGACATTCTCACGTATTGATTATTTTTTGATTTCCACAGAATTAAGGTCCAAGATTCAAAACTGCTTTTATGATAACATCGTGATCTCTGATCATGCACCCTGTTGTCTAATATATGTAGATAAAAAATTGACAAAGGAATCAGGTAGATGGCAATTTCAGCATAAATGGCTTCAGGATGAGGAATTTGTCAAGTATATAGAAAAACAGATAGACGAGTTCTTTGACATCAATACTACACAAACATCAGCATGTGTAAAGTGGGAGGCTTTCAAAGCTTTTATTAGGGGACATATTATTAGTTATACAGGATCAAAATCTAAGAAGACTCGAGAGGAGAGAGCTAAATTGGAACATAAAATAAAAAATCTTCAGGAAAAAGTGTATGCAGGAAGTGACCCAAGGTTGGAGAATGAATTACTGATTTTGAGAGCTGAATACGACAAAAAATCAGCGAATAGAGCTGCCTCGAGTCTTCTAAGATTGAAACAATCTTTTTATGAACAAGGTGAAAAATCGGGAAAATTATTAGCATGGCAGATTAAACAATTGGAAATTAAAACACCAATTACCAGTATTATAAGTAACGGACAGGTAGTTATAGATCCTTTAGAAATTAATAGAGCCTTTAGAGATTACTATGAAAAATTATATGATACCAAAAATGAACCTGATTTAACAAAACTAAATGGGTTTTTGAACGAACTATCTATACCGTGTATTCCAAATGAAAACAGGGAGATATTGGATTCTAAAATTAGTCAAGAAGAAGTTGGGCTAGCCATTGATAATATGAAATCAGGAAAAAGTGCAGGACCAGATGGTCTTCCAGTTGACCTTTATAAAAAATTTAAGAATAAATTAATAAAACCTTTTTTGGAAATGGTTTTAGAAGCATTTCAAAATAATAATTTACCATCATACATAAATAATGCCTTAATTATACTGTTGCCAAAACCAGGTAAGCCCTCTAATAAATGTGAAAATATGAGACCAATAAGCCTATTAAACGCCGACCTTAAGATAATCTGTAAAATTTTAGCAAGACGAATACAAGAAATTTTACCAAATATTATTAATCGAGATCAGAATGGCTTTATAAAGGGTAGACAAGGCTTCCATAATGTAAGAAGACTATTTAATATTATTTATTTTAATAAAGAAGCACCGGATACAGCTCTCCTATCATTGGATGCCGAAAAGGCCTTTGATAGAGTTGAATGGCCCTTTCTTTTTGAAGTCCTACAAAGGTTTGGACTTGGAAATAATTTCATAAAATGGGTTCAAATAATATACAATAATGCTACAGCAGAAATCCTAACAAATAACAATATTTCAAAACCAATAAAAATCAATAGAGGATGTCGACAAGGCTGTCCACTTTCACCTTTACTGTTTACTATGGCAATTGAACCTTTAGCGATAGCGATACGTTTACATTCACAAATATATGGAATTAAAGTTGGACCAACAGAACATAAAATCTCCCTGTACGCCGATGACATAATTTTGTTTATGTCGAATCTAAAAAAATCAATTCCAACCTTGTTGAATTTAATAAAGAATTTTGGGGAAATATCAGGATATAAAATAAATAAAACTAAATCTTCAATATTAATGCTAAATGAGACCCAGAGAAATTACCCAGCCCCTGAGGTAAATCAATTCAATGTTGTAAATCAGTTTAAATATTTAGGAATCCAAATTATGCCTAAGCTAGAATCAGTCGCCAGTGTCAACTATGAAGCCTTAATGTCAGATATCAGTGAGTTAACTCAGAGATGGATGTCACTACCAATGTCGATGATCGGGAGAATCAATATACTTAAAAGTAATATTTTACCTAAAATACTTTATTTATTTCAATACATTCCCTTATCACCACCTTTAGATCTATTCTCAAGAATAAAAAAAAAGTTAGTGGAATTTATATGGAACAACAGGAGGGCTAGATTACGTTTGTCTTTATTATATTTACCATTTGATCGTGGAGGTCTGAAATGTCCAAATTTTATGTTGTATTATTGGTCGGCACAACTGAGGTCTATGACATATTATTTTTCATCAAATGATCTCCCTCACTGGACTGAAATGGAATCATACAATTTACCTTTACCTCTTCCCATATTCATATACTCAGATTCGGCAAAAAAATTACAAAAACAAGTTAAAAATCCATTTGTAAAGCATATGATCAAAATATGGTGTGAAGCTAAAAACTATTTAAAAGAACCACAGTTATTGTCACAATTTAGTCCAATATGGGGTAATCAATATTTTAAACCAGGGAGAGCGGACGCTGTATTTAAAGTATGGAATTTAAAAGGGATACAAAAGATTCAGGATTTATATTTGCCATGTGCAGACAACATAATGTCTTTTGAAGAGCTGAGGATCAAATTTAATCTCAATAGAACACATTTTTTTAAATATCTTCAACTTAGAAACTTTATTCGATCAAATCAAAATAAAGCTCTCACTCGACCTATTTATTCATCCTTGGAAAAAATGATGATGAAAGATAGTAAAAGAAAGGGTATTATTTCAGAGTTTTATAACTCATTGACACTATCTTCAAGTGAAAATTCACTGAAAAGATTAAACTACTGGAAAGAAGATCTGCAAATTGAAATTTCAGAGGAACAATGGGAATTGGCTTGTACAGAAGCTCAAACCAAATCAATAAATGCACGCCTTAAATTGATACATTTCAAATGGTTAATGCGGATGTATGTTACACCGGAGGAGTTAAATAGATATAACAAAAATATACCAGATACATGCACAAAATGCATGGAAAGTAAAGGAACCCTATTTCATTGTTTATGGGAATGTAGATTAATAAGAATGTTTTGGGAAGAGGTGAGGGTAACAATTGAAAAAATAATCTCAAAACAAATCATATTGAATCCTAAACTGTTTTTGTTGGGTCTGTACCCAGAAAAGCATAATTTTAATAAAAGTGAAAGAACATTCATAGACCTCAGTTTGCTTAATGCCAAAAAATGTATTGCACTATTATGGAAAAAGACTCATAGACCAGATGTGACTCAGTGGTTAAGACAGATGTTAACAAACCTTCCATTAGAAAGAATAACATATATACTAAAATCAAAGGAAATTGTGTTTGAGAATATATGGAGACCTTTTATTGATTATGTAAAAAATTTAAACATAACTCTTGAAGAAGAAGGTGAATGATGTGTGTGGACCTTGTAAATTCCAAACTGGTGAACATAATATGTATACTTATGTATTGGATTGTCTAGACTAAACAGAGGAGCATTGTTGAAGACTTGATTTTGTTGGTGGTTGTTGGTGTTTTTAGTGCATTTTTTTTTTTTTTGTAGTACTTTAGTGTTAGTGTTTGATTGTTTGTATCATGTTTGTTAAAAAAAAAAAAAAAGGTTCAATAAAGATATTGTGGAAAAAAAATGTGGTGCATCTGTGGGGGACCTCACCATCTCCTCTAGTGATTGCTCTGGTGGTTGTACCGGTGATAGTTCTTAGTTTAACATATTCTCCCGGGGGGGGGGGGGGTGCATAGCCATTTAATATTTTAAAAATTGAACAGGCAAATTTGACAGTTTTATAATTTTCAAAAGACAGAAGGTTGTATTTCTTGTAAATGTGACAGCACTGATACAGTGCATCCGGAAAGTATTCACAGTGCTTCACTGTTTCCACATTTTGTTATGTTACAGCTTTATTCCAAAAGGTATTAAAATGTTTTTTTTCCTCAAAATTCTACACAAAATACCCCATAATGACAACATGAAAAAAGTTTTTTTTTTGAGATTTTTGCAAATTTATTAAAAATAAAAAACTAAGAAATCACATGTACATGAGTAGTCACAGTCTTTGCCATGAAGCTCATAATTGAGCTTGGGTGCATCCTGTTTCCACTGATCATCCTTGAGATGTTTCTACAGCTTAATTGGAGTCCATCTGTGGTAAACTCAGTTGACTGGACATGATTTGGAAAGGCACACACCTGTCTATATAACGTCCCACAGTTGACAGTGCATGTCAGAGCATAAACCAAGCATGAAGTCAAAGGAATTGTCTGTAGACCTCCGAGATAGGATTGTCTCAAGGCACAAATCTATGGAAGGGTACAGAAAAATTTCTGCTGCTTTGAAGGTCCCAATGAGCACAGTGGCCTCCATCATCTGTAAATAGAAGAAGTTCAGAACCACCAGGACTCTTCCTAGAGCTGGCCAGCTATCTAAACTGAGCGATCGGGGGAGAAGGGCCTTAGTCAGGGAGGTGACCAAGAACCCGATGGTCACTTTATCAAAGCTCCAATGTTCCTGTGACGAGAGGAGAACCTTCCAGAAGGACAACCATCTCTGCAGCAATCCACCAATCAGGCCTGTATAGTAGAGTGGCCAGATGGAAGCCACTCCTAAGTAAAAGGCACATGGCAGCCCACCTGGAGTTTGCCAAAAGGCACCTGAAGAACTCTCAGACCATGAGAAATAAAATTCTCTGGTCTGATGAGACAAAGATTGAACTCTTTGGCATGAATGCCAGGCGTCATGTTTGGAGGAAACCAGGCACCGCTCATAACCATGCCAATGGTGGTAGCAGCATCATGCTGTGAGGATGTTTTTCAGCGGCTGGAACTGGGAGACTAGTCAGGATAGAGGGAAAGATGAATGCAGTAATGTACAGAGACATCCTGGATGAAAACCTGCTCCAGAGCGCTCTTGACCTCAGACTGGGGCGATGGTTCATCTTTCAGCAGGACAGCGACCCTAAGCACACAGCCAAGATATCAAAAGAGTGGCTTCAGGACAACTCTGTGAATGTCCTTAAGTGGCCCAGCCAGAGCCCAGACTTGAATCCAACTGAACATCTCTGGAGAGATCTGAAAATGGCTGTGCACCGAGGCTTCCCATCCAACCTGATGGAGCTTGAGAGATGCTGCAAAGAGGAATGGGCGAAACTGCCCAAAGACAGGTGTGCTAAGCTTGTGGCATCATATTCAAAAAGACTTGAGGCTGTAATTGCTGCCAA
This sequence comes from Pholidichthys leucotaenia, assembly GCA_020510985.1. Taxonomy (NCBI): domain Eukaryota; kingdom Metazoa; phylum Chordata; class Actinopteri; order Cichliformes; family Pholidichthyidae; genus Pholidichthys; species Pholidichthys leucotaenia. Next base: position 322,921,606 of record CM035840.1, on the reverse strand, counting down.
AGGTGCATCAACAAACTCTGAGCAAGGGCTGTGAATACTTATGTATATGTGATTTCTTAAATTTTTTTAATTTTAATAAATTTGCAAAAATCTCCCAAAAACTTTTTTCACATTGTCATTATGGGGTATTGTGTGTAGAATTTTGAGGAAAAAATGAATTTAATCCATTCTGGAATAAGGCTGCAACAACAAAATGTGGAAAAAAGTGAAGTGCTGTGAATACTTTCCAGATGCACTGTATGTGGGATCTTTCTTGTCAAGGATTTTTTATGGCTTTTTGTATAAAGATTCAATGGGCTTGAAAAGGTGGGGGGAAACAAGGTCAAACTGACAAAAATAAGGGAAAATATGGGAAAATAGTTAAAATAGGATAAGGAAAAAAAACAAAAAAAAATTGAGAAATGGGGCAGAAAAACAGGGAAAAAGCAGGTTAAAAATAAAGGGATACTGTATTTTAAAAAGGGGGTCAAAACCTGATTCAAAGAAGGAAGGCATTTTTTTTTCCTTTTTACCCTGTAATTTGTGGGCTGTATTATAAAGTGCTACCCTCTTTTATTTTGGCAATGTTCACAAATCGTTTTTCTCTTTAAGTACGCCATACTTGCAATTTATAAGTTATCCCGTTTTAAAGGTGCAGTGTGTAAAATTTTGGAGTAATCTGAATTTTGAAATTTAGTGCAGCATAAAATCTTCTATTATTCTTACTGCTATATAATAACACTTTAAAAGTTGTTGCATTTTCTGTACCTTAAGAGAAGTTTTTTTTTTTTTTTTTTTTACAAACATTAAGAGGGTCCTCCTCCATGTAGGCAGCCATCTTGGACCATCAAAATGTCTTTTCAAGTTTTAATTACACAGCATAACTTCTGCAGGTTGTCCTGTGTGGTTTAGAAGCGTGATGACTGATGAAATGTGAACTGTTTCCATTTTTAAATGTGACTGCTGGATTGTGCTGAATATTACATACTGCACCTTTAAGTTCACTTTACTTAATTAACCTAAACCTAGATCATTTTTGAGTGAATTTTTGGATATTTTTTTTCAAATATGACCCACCTTATTAAACTGTAGTCTATGGGATTAGTTGCTACAGTCTGTTATAGGTTTTGATATGATTAGCATTAGCTGTTAGCATTTAGCCTCTGAGCGCTGTAATTGACGTGTAGCTCCATGCATCACTTCCCTCCTGCCTTGCTCCATGTGAGAGGGGCCCTTATCTTTAATGCAGATTCCAGGGCAGGGCCTCTCCTCAAAACTCAATTACGGCCTGAATAAAGCCGGTAATGTCCCCGCTGCAGTGAAATATTGATTCCTAATCCTTGGCAGTCATTACTATGCCAGAAAATAATAGAGCACAGAATTGGATTTTGATTTAACACACGACGTGTTTATTCTAATGCTGGGGACTTAATATTCCGTTGACTCTCATTTTCATCCACAGAGGAGAGGGGAATGGTGATGGAGCCTCTGATGCCACTCTTCTTTATACTGTTGTGGAAGACATTAAAAAAAAGAAGAAAAAGAAAGAAAGGAGAGGTGATGGGACATCTTTCCTGTCCTCCTCCCCGGCCCTAATACACAAGGTCAGCTCCGTGTAATTGCCTTGCTCAATGATCCTTAGGAGGAAGAAATTAAAAGTTGAGCAAAATAATGACTGAAACAATGAGACATGATTAGCCAATCAGAGCTCCCGCGCCCACATGATCTACTTCCTGCCTCCATCCCTGCAGGCTTTATGGCTTTATTTTAAAACAGTCAGTATATTAACTATATTAAATATCACTGCAGGTTATTCACCTTGGGAAATATTTGCATTTTAACTGTGGAGGAAGAGAACGATAAAGCACCGTAAGAGCATGGCGCTACAGAGAGGAAGAGGGGGAACCGGCTGAGCAGATATGGAGGAGTGAGATGGTTGTGATTATTATTAAATCTGCAGATTAATTCAAATAAATACAGGTTTACAATAATAGATTTAAAGACAGTCTCTAAACAGTCCCAGGCTACAGTTTAAAATTTGCATTCTGACCTTTTTGCATGAATGCGGTTATTAACTTTTATACAACAATTAGTTCCGACCGAGCAATTTGATTGGACAATATGGATATCAAGAGTTACTATTCCCTGACGCCACACTGACATTTCCCCTTATGTATCACTCTGCTTTAGCTGTATTTTAATAACTGTTGGTGGCTTCTTATAAGGAAGCTGGGGATCAGATCGCCAAGGTCTCTGCCTTCGACCGCCACCTGATCCGCATAGCACCAGCCAGGAGCCAGTTGAGGTAGTTTGGGCATCTGATCAGGATGCCTCCTCGACGCCTCCCACTTGAGGTGTTTTGGGCACGTCCCACTGGGAGGAGACCCTGGGGCAGACCCAGGACACGCTGGAGAGACTATGTATCCTCTCAGAAGAGCTGGAGCAGGTGGCTGGGGAGAGAGCAGTCTGGGCTTCTCTGCTTGAACTGCTGCTTCCGTAACCCGGACCTCTGGAAAAGTGGTAGAAGATGGATGGATGGATGGATGGATGGATGGACGGATGGTTTCTTATAATATGTGAGAATTGTACTCCTGTGGTGTGTGCCTTGGTTTTTAGTGAGGTGGTGTTTGAAAAGAGACAAGCTTCACAATCCAAAAAATATGTTGTTGTGTTCCAGGTTCTAGCTAATAGTTAACTGAGCCAACTGCAGTTAGTTTATTTTTAAATTAGCTACCTCCAAAATTTAAGGTCTCACAGCACACTGAACCCTCGCAGCATAATGCATAATTCTGACTTTTAAGTCATCTGAAGATCCTGATAAGAAAGAAATGTTGCCAACTCTCTCTCTTTGAGGGTGAAACTAACTTATTTGCCACCTTTTAGACTCTGTTACTCTGTTAGGACTGGTTGAGTAATATCATGTACACCTCCTTGAGAGTTTTACAGAATAAGAGCTCTCAAGGCACGTCCGTGGATCGTCACCTTATCGTGGTGAAGGGGTTTACTTGCCCTAAAGTAAAACAACTTGCGCCCATAAGTTGTACCATCAATAGGGTAAATGTCCGTGGGAACCAACTTATACACGTTACACATCACTCACAGGGTTCTCTTCAACCCCATTTCCATACAACTTCAACATGTGAATATATTCAGAACCCATTAACCATAATAACTGTAAACCAAACACATCTACTAATAAATGCACATTTCAGACACACCGTAAGCCCTCATACATTCAACCCGGGTCTCCCGAAGGCCCCCCCTGGAGTGTCCGTCACGCGGCCCACTTCCAGAGCATCTCGACTTTGTCGTGATCGAAGACGGACTGCATAGACGCCCTTTCATGCTCCGAAGTTGCAGCTCGTTGGGATGCCGTCTCGACCCATCAGTCAAACTCAGGTTGCCGTCGCCGCCGGACTGGACCACCCGCAGATTATCCTGCCCAGCTGTCCATTTCCTGGAATTGCGCACTCAACCAAGCCAAGGCTAGGCCCTAGTGCGCACGTCATCACCCTTGCCCAGGGGAGCACTCAATGCCTTCCTCCGTCGTCTGCGCTGCAATCTGGCTCCCTTATGACTCCTCAGCGGTTCGCCAAGTTGACTAGAGTCATGTCCCTTGGCTTTGGTATCGGCTTGGCTAGGGTTCATGCCATCTGGTGGTACCCCAGATACCAGATGATGTTGCGTTGGAGTGGCATCAGTCACTGTTGGCTCAGCAGCTGGAACTCGTTGGCCGCCGGAGCCCTGTCGCTCACGCTCTTCGGACCTTTCCGCCACCGCAGGGATCAAACCATGCTGTTTGAGTCCACCGTTCATGGGACCACAAACACTGGCACGGGAGCCCTGCCTTGTCGGCGTACTAATGTGCTGGCGGTGTCCCTCTTCACCTGGAATGGGCCACCCAAAGTTCCACACTTCTTTACCACTTCCCACTTCCCTTCTCGAGACATCATGATGCCAAGGGGATCATTACCATAATCACGACAGGCAATGTACGTTTTACTCACATTGTAGTGGGGAAAACGCCGTCTTACAATTTCCAAGTTCAAAATGGAGGTTGCTGACTCCGTGTCTGCCAACATCGGCACCGGTGTCCCGACTGTGTTGGGAGAGACAGCGTGGACCACTGTAGGCACCTTCTTCTTTCCACCGTCCCTAGCAGACCTCCTTTCCTCCTTGTTGAAATTGTGGCAAATTCTGGCGAAGTGATGGAGCAGACCGCACTGTCCACAATGCTTGCCCCTCGCTGTACACTCCCTGGCTCGTTAACGGTGCCTGCTGGATCCACAGCCGTAGTATTTCGGCATCCCTGGGGTGGACTTTGTTTTCACGATGGCCGCACAGTCAACGTTGCTTCCATCGTCTGAATCCAAGGCCAGGGTCGTCCCGTATGTGTCGTCCTTCTGCGGGGCTTCGCTGTCCTTAAGATGCGTCGTCAGCCATTCCGCTGTCTCGTTTTGTTGTGCTAGCTCCATGGCTGCTATTGGTGCTAGCTCACCAGTGCGGGTTAGCAGGCGAACTCTTACCGAGGGGCCGGCCGCGTGTTCCACTAACTGGCCGCGGACCAACTCCTCCTCCAAAGTCCCAAGCCTGCACTCACCCGCCAGCCGGCGAAGGTCTACCACAAACCGTCAAACCGACTCTCCGGGTCACTGGTTCCGCTGCTTGACTTGCATGTGCCGCCTTGTGATGTTTTCAGTGGCGTGAAAGTAACCCGCCATGAGCCTCGTCACATGGCCGAATAGGTCACCTCCTTCAAACGTGCTCAGGACCCTCCGGCTCTCCTCATCCAGGTTATGGACCAGGATAGCCCATGCACATAATTTATCAGTATCGCCGAGGTCTAACGTTAACAGATAGTATTTGAAGGCCGCCCGCCACCTGGTTCACAGGACCAACGGCTCACCCGGAGCCTGCAACACAAAGCGCAGCAGCCCTCTCCATCTCCGTATATCCTCGTCACCAAATGTAGTGTCAGAATAAGTGAGGAGGCGAGGTGATGTTTTAAAAAGTTTATTACAGGAACTATGTACACGTGGAGAGACCCTACTGCAAGTACGGGAGTAACAGCTAGGAGACAATATGTCTCCTGCTCCAGTCTTATATGTCCCAGGTGACGCCACCCCCTGAAGGCGGGCATCACCCCTCCCAGCCTAGGGCACCGCCATACTAATATATTATAACTACATTACGATCCTACAGTATCATCCAAAATTAAATTATTTTTAGAAGTTAATCAAACCCCAGGAACATCCCCCTTAATCATTTGGTAATCTCTGAAAGCATATTTGCGTGGTCAGATCATCTCTTGCTGTGCTAATAAAAAGAGAACAAATACACTACGCATTAAGGAGCTGGCTGATGAAATACTGGAGCTGGATAGATCCTATAGTCTAACCATCTGCAGAGATAATGAAAAGGTGCACGCTCCTACAATCAGAATTTGACACTTTGTCAACTCAGCAAGCTGAATATCTTCTCTCAAAATCCCGGCATGGTTGCTATGAACACGGTGGAAAAAACTGGACGAAGACTTGCCCATCAGCTGCAACAAAGGACTGCCAATCAGACCATCTCTGTAATTAACAATGAGCAAGGTATTAAAATTACAGATAATCTTAAAATTAATTCCTGTTTTCAAACTTTTTTCAGTCATTGTTTCAATCATTTTTCAATCATCAGAATCTCAGGCAGACCTCACTGAAATTGAGAATTTTTTTGGACACTTGCATATTCCAACCATAGAATCAGATATGGCTGAGGAGCTGGAGAGGGACTTTTCAACCCAGGAAATAATCTCAGCAATCAAGTCCATGCAAAGTGGCAAATCTCCAGGGCCAGACGGTTATCCAACATTTTTAATTTTCAGATCAACTTTCCCCTTTACTATTGTCAGTTTTGGAAGAGTGACTCTCAACCACAACCTTGCCCCCAACTATGCGTCAGGCAGTTATTTCTTTAATTTTCCAAAAAGGGAAAATCCCACTTGAATGCAGCTCTTTCCGTCCAATCTCCCTTTTAAACACCAACACAAAAATTCTCACCAAAGTTGCTTAGAAAATTCTCCCTTCAATTATTTCACCTGATCAAATAGGTTTTTATTAAGAATTGTTACTCCTTTTTTAATATCAGAAGCCTCCGTAATATCCTCTATAGCCCCTCTCCACCCGGCCTGTCGGAAGTATTTACTTCACTTGATGCTGAAAAGGCCTTTGACCGAGTGGAGTGGGGCTACCTTTTTGGTGCACTGGAGAGGTTTGGATTTGGCCACAAGTTCATAACGTGGGTTAGACTTTTATACACATTGCCATTAGCTGGTGTTCACACAAATAATCTGTCCTCCTGTTTTAAACTCTATCGTGGTACGAGACAGGGGTGCCCTCTGTCTCCGCTGCTGTTTGCATTAGTGATGGAACCTCTTGCCCTAGCCCTTAGACAACATGATGATATTAAAGGAATACAACGTGCTGGCGTAATGCATAAGGTATCGCTCTATGCGGATGATATGTCCTCTGTTCATATTTCAGTGTGTTCTCTGTCAGTGATTGTATGTGTTGCCCCGCCCGTCCTGTTTTCCCATATCTGTCGTCACTGTTCTACCCGGGTGTCAGTTGTTCCTCTTAATTACCGTCCGCACCTTTTTGATATTCATTGATCACCCCTTACCTTATTTAAACCTGTGTCTGCCTTCGTTCTGTCTGGTGTCCTTAATTGTCATTTTGCATGAGTACACGCTTCATGTCTTGTTCGAGTCTTGTCTAGCCTGGATCCTACTATGTTCAGTATTATTTGATTGTCATTTTGCCCTTGTGTTTTGAGACATTGAGCTGTGTTGGGGTTGACCAGCGCAAAGTAAAACTTTAAACATTTAAGTACAGTGTCTGGGCTTTGAATTCTGCCCCGGAGGGGCACTTAGCATTGACAGTTTGCCACATCAGTGATGGATGAGGCCTTTGACAAATGGTCTAGAACAGGGATACTCTCATTATCAGATCTCTTTATTGATGGCAATTTTGCATCTTTTGAACAGTTAGTACAGAAATACAGTATTCCCAAATCTCACTTTTATTGGTATTTTCAGCTTCGCAACTTTGTCACCTCAAATCTAGATTCTTTTCCATCATACCCTCCCTCTTCTTTACTAGACTCTATTTTTTTTCCACAATATTTTTATTGAACCTTTTTTTTTACAAACATAACACAAACAATCAAACACTAACACTAAAGTAATAATAATTAAAAAAAACTAAAAAAAACACCAGCAACCACTAACAAGAACAGGTCTTCAACAATGCTCCTCTCTTTAGTCTAGGCAATCCATTACATAAGTATACATATTATACATTCACCAGTTTGGAATTTACAAGGTCCACACACATTATTCACCTTCTTCTTCAAAAGTTATGTTTAAATTCTTTACATAATCAATGAAAGGTCCATAGCCGATCCTTCACACCCTGGTCACGTACTGTTTGCCCCCCTCCCCTCAGGTAGAAGACTTCGGTCCATTCGGACTAAAACCTCCCGGCACATGAACAGCTTTTTCCCCTCTGCCATCAGACTGCTGAACATTAAGTTACTTATTGACTCTCGTGCACTATGTACAGCAGCTCAACCAGACTCATGTCATTCATCACTGTTTTTTCTGTTGCATTGTCAGCTGCACTGTGGTACCCCATATTATCTTACTTGCTAATTTTTTTAAAACTGCCTTGACTAGTACTACTCATTATTACTTTTATTATTATTATTATTACTTATTTTTCTACACTTATTGCACGTTTTTAGTCCTTTAGTTTTTTAGTTTATCTCTTTATCTCATCATGTTTTTAATGTTGCAGCATGGCACCGAGACAAATTCCTAGTTTGTGTACTACATGAACAATGGCAATAAATCTGATTCTGATTCTGATTCTGATTCTGATTCTGAAAGGTCTCCATATATTCTCAAACATCATTTCCTTTGATTTCAGTATATATGTTATTCTTTCTAGTGGAAGGTTTGTTAACATCTGTTTTAACCACTGAGTCACAACTGGTCTATGAGTCTTTTTCCACAATAGTGCAATACATTTTTTGGCATTAAGCAAACTGAGGTCTATGAATGCTCTTTCACTTTTATTAAAGTTATGCTTTTCTGGATACAGACCCAACAAAAACAATTTAGGATTCAATATGATTTGTTTTGAAATTATTTTTTCAATTGTTACCCTCACCTCTTCCCAAAACATTCTAATTTTCCTACATTCCCATAAACAATGAAATAAGGTTCCTTTACTTTCCATACATTTTGTGCACGTATCTGGTATGTTTTTGTTATATCTATTTAATTCCACCGGTGTAACATACATCCGCACTAACCATTTAAAATGTATCAATTTAAGACGTACATTTATTGATTTGGTTTGAGCTTCTGTACAAGCCAATTCCCATTGTTCCTCTGAAATTTCAATTTGCAGATCTTCTTTCCAATAATTCAATCTTTTCTGTGAGTTTTCACTTGAAGATAGTGTCAATGAATTATAAAACTCTGAAATAATACCCTTTCTCTTACTATCTTTTGTCAAAATTTTTTTCCAAGGATGAATAAATAGGTCGAGTGAGAGCATTGTTTTGATTTGATCGAATAAAGTTCCTAAGCTGAAGATATTTAAAAAAATGTGTTCTATTAAGATTAAATTTGATTCTCAGCTCTTCAAAAGACATTATGTTATCTGAACATGACAGATATAAATCTTGAATCTTTTGAATCCCTTTTAAATTCTATACTTTAAATACAGCATCCGCTCTCCCTGGTTTAAAATACTGATTACCCCATATTGGGCTAAATTGTGACAGTAAATGTGGTTCTTTTAAATATTTTTTAGTTTCACACCATATTTTGATCATATGCTTTACAAATGGATTTTTAACTTGTTTCTGTTATTTTTTTTGCCGAATCTGAGTATATGAATATGGGAAGAGGTAAAGGTAAATTGTATGATTCCATTTCAGTCCAGTGAGGGAGATCATTTGATGAAAAATAATATGTCATAGACCTCAGTTGTGCTGACCAGTAATACAACATAAAGTTTGGTCATTTCAGACCTCCACGATCAAATGGTAAATATAGCAAGGACAGACGTAATCTAGCCTTCCTGTTGTTCCATATAAATTCCACTAACTTTTTTTTAATTCTTGAGAATAGATCTGAAGGTGGTGGTAAAGGAATGTATTGAAATAAATAAAATATTTTAGGTAAGATATTACTTTTAAGTATATTGATTCTCCCTATCATCGACATTGGTAGTGACATCCATCTCTGAATTAACTCATTAATGTCTGTCATTAAGGCTTCATAGTTGGCACTGGCGACTGATTCTAGCTTAGGCATAATTTGAATTCCTAAATATTTAAACTGATTTACAACATTGAATTGATTTACCTCAGGAGCTGGGTGATTTCTCTGGGTCTCATTTAGCATTAATATTGAAGATTTAGTTTTATTTATTTTATATCCTGATATTTCCCCAAAATTCTTTATTAAATTCAACAAGGTCGGAATTGATTTTTTAAGATTCGACATAAACAAAATTATGTCATCGGCATACAGGGAGATTTTATGTTCTGTTGGTCCAACTTTAATTCCATATATTTGTGGATGTAAACGTACTGCCATCGCTAAAGGTTCAATTGCCATAGTAAACAATAAAGGTGAAAGTGGACAGCCTTGTCGACATCCTCTATTGATCTTTATTGATTTTGAGATATTGCTGTTTGTTAGGATTTCTGCTGTAACATTATTATATATTATCTGAACCCATTTTATGAAATTATTTCCAAGTCCAAACCTTTGTAAGACTTCAAAAAGAAAGGGCCATTCGACCCTATCAAAGGCCTTTTCGGTGTCCAATGATAGGAGAGCTGTATCCGGTGCTTCTTTATTAGAATAAATAGTATTAAATAGTCTTCTTACATTATGGAAGCCTTGTCTTCCCTTTATAAAGCCATTCTGATCTCGGTTAATAATATTTGGTAATATTTCTTGTATTCGTCTTGCTAAAATTTTACAGATTATCTTAAGGTCAGCATTTAATAGACTTATTGGTCTCATATTTTCACATTTATTAGAGGGTTTACCTGGTTTTGGCAACAGTATAATTAAGGCATTATTCATGTATGGTGGTAAATTACTATTTTGAAATGCTTCTAAAACCATTTCCAAAAAAGGTTTTATTAATTTATTCTTAAATTTTTTATAAAGGTCAACTGGAAGACCATCTGGTCCTGCACTTTTTCCTGATTTCATATTATCAATGGCTAGCCCAACTTCTTCTTGACTAATTTTAGACTCCAGTATCTTCCTGTTTTCATTTGGAATACACGGTATAGATAGTCCATCCAAAAACCCATTTAGTGTTGTTAAGTCAGTTTCATTTTTTGTATCATATAATTTTTCATAGTATTCTCTAAAGGCTCTATTAATTTCTAAAGGATCTACAACTACCTGTCCGTTACTTATAATACTGGTAATTGGTGTTTTAAATTCTAATTGTTTAATCTGCCATGCCAATAATTTTCCTGATTTTTCACCTTGTTCATAACAAGATTGCTTCAATCTTAGAAGACTCGAGGCAGCTCTATTCGCTGATTTTTTGTCATATTCAGCTCTCAGAATCAGTAATTCATTCTCTAACTTTGGGTCACTTCCTGCATACACTTTTTCTTGAAGAATTTTTAGTTTACATTCCAATTGGACTCTCTCCTCTCGAGTCTTCTTAGATTTTGAACCTGTATAACTAATAATATGTCCCCTAATAAAAGCTTTGAAAGCCTCCCACTTTATACATGCTGATGTTTGTGTAGTATTGATATCAAAGAACTCATCTATCTGTTTTTCTATGTACTTAACAAATTCCTCATCCTGAAGCCATTTATGCTGAAATTGCCACTTACCTGGTTCCTTTGTCAATTTCTTGTCTACATATATGAGACAACAGGGTGCATGATCAGAGATCACAATATTATCATAAAAGCAGTTTTGAATCTTGGACCTTAATTCTGTGGAGATCAAAAAATAATCAATACGTGAGAATGTCTTGTAGGTATTAGAATAACAAGAGTAGGCTTTAACTTGTGGCTTCATTTCTCTCCATATATCTAGCAATCTCAATTCTTTCATAAAGTGCTTAATGATCATCCTGCATCCATTGTGCGTACAGTCCAGTCCTGTTGATCTATCTATACCGGGGTTCAATGTACAATTAAAATCCCCTGCTATTATATGTTGCCCTGTAAGTGATGATAAGATAAGAAATAAATTAGCAAAGAACTTTTGATCATCTATATTGAGACCGTATACGTTCACCAGATTTATATTTTCTAATAGCAAAGATCCTTGAATAGTTAAATATCTTCCAAATTTGTCTCCAATTACATTTTTCACTTGAAATGGGACTGATTTATGTATGAGAGTCATAACTCCCCTGGCTCGGGATGAAAATGATGAGGTGAATACACTTCCTTGCCATCTACTCCTAATTCTTTTTACATCCTCCTCTATTAGATGAGTTTCTTGTAAAAACACAATTTTTGAACCTATGTCTTTTATTTTATTCATAACTTGTTTAAGTTTTTTTAAATTTTGTAGACCTCTGCAATTCCATGAAGTTAAATTAAGATTAACGCTTTGGTCTATGATCAATAGGGAGTTTGGGATTACCTCGCAATATAAACATGCTCATACAGAGAGGCAAAAACATGAGTGGTTGAACATTCATCCTACAAACCACACACAAACAAATTCCCCCTTCCCACATTCATGGTAATCCCCCCAAAATCAAAAAAAAAATTCTGTCTCCCGATATAGCCATCGACCGCTCCACACCCACGAGGACCAGCCAAAGCCACTCCTTCTTCATCCTCCCAATCACCCTAACTCTACTGCTTTAAATGACGTAACATTAACTCTCTTCTGTAGTTTTCCAACTTAACTCCAAAATTTTATAGCAACTTTGTACATCATAGGGTTTTTTTTTAAAATATGTAATACAATCTATATTTTGTAAACTTGCTATATGCTTCAAATCAGTTAGATGCCTGTGCAAATGCTTAAATATTCTACCTTATATTTTATTCATGCTTAGCTCCCACCAGTCTCCTCTTGGATCTTCTTGATGAACTCCTGCGCCTCCTCAGGGGTCTTGAAGATGTGTGTTCTGCCCTTATACGTGACCAGCAGTCTTGCAGGGTGAATTACTCCATGACGAATCCCAAGGTTGCGCAGCTCTTTACGGACGGGGTCAAACTGCTTCCTCAACCGTTGAATTCCTGTGGCCAAATCTGGATAGAACCGCACCTGTTGATCCTGGTATTTAATTTCTCCTTTGGCTTGCGCCGCGTCGGAGATCGTCATCCTGTCTCTGTAGCTGAGGAACTTCATAATTAACGTCCTCGGTGGTCCCTTATTATCTCTCAGTGGGCCAATTCGGTGGGCGCTTTCTAAAACGACTGATGATTGCAGCTCCGTGTTGTTCAGCGCTTCTGGAATCCACTTTTCCAAAAAGGAACACGGGTCCCGACCCTCGGTTCCCTCCGGTAGACCCACCAGCCTCAGGTTGTTCCATCTCGACCGGGACTCCAAGTCCAGGACATTATCTTCCAGACATTTATTTTTTTTTTCAAAGTGCGCACCTTTAATTGAAGGCCGGCGACGTCATCTTCAGCACTGGAAACTTGAAGCTCCACCTGCGCCACTCGTTCCACACAGTCACCCAATTCCTTTCTCATTCCTTCCAACGCTGCCATAATCCCATCAAATTTAGCGGAAAAGTCTGCTCTCATTCAACTAATGGCAGCGAGCACCGCACCTGTGCCGTCGCCCGCAGTCACCGCACCGCTGCTAGCTTCCTCCGCCATATCTGGAGCTTTATCTGCTGCGTCACGGACGTGAAAGTCCGTTAATTTGGACTGTTTCGGCGGTTCAATTTTTCCTCCATCTGATTTCCCAGCCTTAGGCTTCACCGGCATATCCTCGCCCAAACGCTGGGATAGGTTCTGTTCCAAATGAGAGAGTTATTTGCCGACTTTTTTTCTCTAGGAGCAGAGCAGAGTGATACGTGTCCTCCTAAGTAGCCGCCATAACCGGAAGACTAGACTCTATCTTTAATTGTAAATCAACAAAAAAAGTCTGTTAGCACAATTTATAATTTAGTTTACACCCATAACTTGGCATCATTAGAATCTCTTAAAAGCAAATGGGAGATAGAGCTAAACAAACAAATCTCAGAGGAAATTTAGTATAAGGTACTGCAGGGAATTTCATCTTCATCAGTTTGTCTTAGACATGCTGTCATTCAGTTCAAAATAGTACACTGATTACACTGGTCTAAAGCTACGCTCTCTAAGATAAAACTAAGCGTGGCTCCCATCTGTGATCGTTGCAGGCGGGATCCAGCCACTCTAATACATATGCTTTGGGCATTGTTGTGTTAGGAAACCACAGGTTTGGCCAGTGTCGGCGTGATGGCGCGGCCTCTTGGTGATGTCATCATGCCGAACATATAACTGCAGGGGACAACCATCTCACAGCCTCTTTTCGGCCCACCATTACTGCCCTCGGCCTCCCAACTATAGCCTGTATTCATTAAAGTGCTTTTATGTAATAAAGTTTGTGTTCCAAACAAACACCATTCTCTATGAGTCCTTTCCCAGTTTTCAGACATAACAAATGGCAATGAGGAGAAAAATGGGTCTTCTGGAGGAAAATACAGCATTTTTCCTGAAGACGGACATGCATCTGGAAGAATGTCTGGCACCCCGGCCAGAGAGTTTGGCAGCTAAGCGAGCTAAGTTTGACCAGTGCCGACAGCGCATGAGTGAGTCCACGGTGCCAAATGGCCCAACGCTAGCTGTAGCACCGGAGATAGCGTCCTAGCTAGAGCACGAAGAGGCTGCTCAGTTAGTTTTGCAGCTAGCGGGTCCCGGCTCACGCTCCCTACAATCATCTCCACTTGTGCAGACGGTTGTCTCAGTTGCTCAGCCCGTCGACCCCACGTCTGACAGAGACAACATCAACATTGTGGGCCCCGAGAACTGGTCAGGACTGCAGTGTGTAGTGAAACTGGATGGTGTCAGTGTGTCTATGATGATGGCCACTGCTGCCTCATGGTCCCTGGTAAACAAGGCCACGGTTAGAAGGCTTACTTCCCGGTGACCTTGATTTGATGGAACTGCCAGATGACGGATGCTCCATGACTGGCAGAAACATCACCTTTGCAGTGCAATACGGTGACAGAACAATCCCAGCATTCCGATACCAGGTGACACGCTAGGGTGATAACGTTATGGGGCGGGATTTGTTCTGTGAACTGGGCTTCTCCTTCACAGTCCCCGAGGACCGACGGCGGTCCGGATCCATTGCATGACGCAGCCACTCCCTGCCTCGCACGCCAAACAGAACCCAGCAGAACCAAAGCAGCCACTAGAGCCCCGGTCTGCAGCCACATGGTACCCGGAGCTGGTCCCCGTGCAGCACGAGTGTTCTCAAGCTGCAGCCTCATCACAGGAGGGAGAGTGTGACTTTGCGGACATGAGTGCAGCCGGAGAACACAGCACCGAGAGCAAGCGTAGCACAGAGAGTGGACACAACACAGAGAGCTAACAAAGCACAGAGGGAGAGCAGCGACTGGACTTGCCTCAGTTCCTCGCTCAGCATGAGCCTCAGGGAGCTGCTGCAGAGCTGCAGGAGAGGGAACCCACGTCTGTCGGGAACCCGAGGACACAACAACCCGGCACAGGTTCTACCAACCAATGGCGACAACAACATATCGCCATGACCAGACTTCCCAGGAGAGGAGGAGAACAAACCGGACTCACCTCTGATTCTCGCCCGGCATGGGGTTCAGGCAGCTGCTGTGGAGCCGCAGGAGAGGGAGTTCATGGAGAAAGGGGACCCTGGTGACTGAAGATGGCCTGACGTGCGTCCCATCACCGACGACAGCGACACATCACCGCAACCTCAACCAGCACCAGGTGAGAGAAAGAAGAAGCCGGACTGCTTCCAAATCCACGCCTGGCACCAGCCTCCAGAAGCCGCCGCTGAGCCGCAGGATGAAGAGTCCACAAACCAACAAAACACAGTAGAGCCATTGAACGTCTTCCAAATCCATGACTGGCACAAGCCTCCAGGAGCTGCCGCTGAGACGCAGGATGAAGAGTCCGTGATCCAACAGGATGCAGCAGAACCACCACAATCTGGTGGATGCCCTGCAGCAGACGTGAGAGCCACACCATCACAACCACTATGCCGAATGCAGCCGAACAGAGCGTCACTCTCAGTGATGGACTGGGTTCGAGTCTGCAGAACCAAACGACTGGACGCGCAGTCGGCCTTAACATTGTCACCACCACTGACATCCAAGAAGATCGCCATGCAGCTAAAACCAGCCACTGTCCAGATGGCTGATGGTTTGAGGTGGCAAGCCAGCCGTCTGTGGAAAGTAAGAGCAGCTGCCGTGAGTCAAGATGCAGTGTTGGAGTCGATCCAGCTGATGTGGGATCGTGGTTGGGATGTTGCTGACAAGTGTGCTGTGGCTCCAGTGGGATGGCGCCCAGGTCTGCTGTGGCCGGAGCCTCCAGGGGCACGTCCACCACAAGCTCACCTCAGGGCCCTTTGAATTAAACTGCCTTCCTCAATAAAAGAAGGATTGTGTTTAGCTAGGGGCGCGGCTGCCAACAAATAGTGGCACAATAATCCACTCAGCTGCGTCGGGTCACGCGGTAGTCTACCTGCTGGCTGTAGCTAGTTTGAGGCTTCACTGTGTACCAAATTGGGGAGGGTTAATTCGGTCATGTATGTGTTGTTCCAATTTTTCCGAGGGGCGGGCGGTGGTGGTGTTAGGAAACCATAGGTTTGGCCAGTGTATATTATATATATGACATATAACTGCAGGGGATGGCCATCTTATGGCCTCTTTTCGGCCCACCATTACAGCGCTCAGCCTCCAAACTATAGCCTGTATTCATTACAGTGCTTTTATGTAATAAAATTCATGTTCCAAGCAAGCGCCACTCTCTATGAGTCCTTCCCCAGTTTCCAGATATAACAGACATGTCCAAAGTTGCATACTTATTGCAGTGCTATTTTTGAAACTTTCTCTAAGATCTGCAAAAGGACAATAACTCCGTCACCACTTTTAGCCCTGTTCGGGGTGAATCAGACACTCCTCCCCAAAAGCGAGAAATCAATATGCTGCTTTCTGCACTCTCCTGGCTAGGAGACTGATATTACTTAAACGGAAAGATCCTAAGCCACCAACATACGGTTACTGGATCAGAGAAGTTCTACCTTCTTAAACTGGAAAACATAAGATATACTGTTAAGGGATCCACTGAGAAATTTCATGACATTTGGGAACCTTTTTAACCTTTATTGAAGATGCTGAAGCTAACATGACAATGTGAATCTTATTATATATATATATATATTTAATTTATTTAATTATTCTTTTTTCACATCTATTATACATCTATTCATCTATTCTATATTCAGACACCTGGGTAAATGCATTGTTTTTGTTTTTCTGGCAGTTTGGGGGAGTAATGTTTTTTGTGTGTTTTTTTTTCTTGTTCATATTTTGTTTTGTTAGATTAGAAAAACCCAATAATAAGACCTTGATCTCTCTCTCTCTCTCTCTCTCCATATATATATATATATATATATATATATATATATATATATATATATATATTGTAAGTCGGCCTCCGTCGGTCTATGATGACCATGGAAGAGAATCCTAAACGTCTACTCTGCTGGAACAGCACCGCCTGTGGCTGAACAGGCCGATGCGCGAATGACAGTTCCTGTCACACAGGTCACACTTGTGGGTGGTCTCTGTGCTGCTGGAGCTGTGGCGGTTCTTCCTGCGGGTCCTTTTTTCATCTGCTGCAGCAGTCAGTCTCTCTTCACCTGCCTTGAGCTGTCTGGTCAGGGTGCCTCTCCATTTGGAGCGGTCCGTTGCAAGGTCCTCCCAGCGCTCTGTGTTGATCTCCAGGGCCTTCATGTCTCTCTTGCAGATGTCTCTAAAGCGCAGCTGTGGGCGGCCAACGTCTCTCCTGCCAGTCGTCAGTTCTCCGTAGAGGACGTCTTTGGGGATTCTGCCATCCTCCATACGGTGAACGTGGCCTAGCCAGCGGAGCCTGCGCTGCCTGAGTAGAGTGAACATGGAGGGAAGGCCGGCGCGGGACAGAACTTCTGTGTTGGGCACTTTGTCCTGCCAGGATATGTTCAGGATGTGGCGAATGCAGCGCAAGTGGAAGGAGTTCAGTCTCTTTTCCTGCCGGGCGTATGTTGTCCATGTCTCACTCCCATAGGGCAGTGTGCTGATGACACAGGCGTTGTACACTGCCATCTTCGTCTTGACAGAGAGTTTGGGATTCTCCCACGCTCGTGTGGTGAGGCGAGCGAGTGTGGAGGCTGATTTTCCAATCCTCTTGTCGATCTCTGTGTCAAGGGAGAGGTTGCTGCTGATCGTGGACCCCAGGTACGTGAACTGATTCACGACCTCCAGCTTGTAGTCGTCGATGGTGATGGTTGGTGGTGCTTTTGTGCCTTTTTTTTTTTTTTGTTACTTATTTGTACCCGTAGGTAGACTTGGTTTGCAGTCTGGTGACAAGCCACCGGCTGCTGGTCTTGGCCTGTCTGGCCAGTCTGGTCTTGGCCAGTCTGGTCTTCGTCTTGGCCTTGCGCCAAGACGTTAGTCTTCTTCAGGCTGATGGTAAGCCCGAAGTCCTTGCATGCCTGGGAGAAGTGGTCCATCAGGGTCTGAAGCTCCTGCTGTGTGGGGGTCGCGACTGCAGTGTCGTTTGTGAACAGCATGTCTCTGATTAGAGCCTCGCGTACTTTGGTTCTGGCTTTCAGGCAGGCGAGGTTGAAAAGCCTGCCGTCAGATCTTGTGTGCAGGTAGATTTCCTCTGTTGCTGTGCTGAAGGCATGCCTCAGGAGCATAGCAAAGAAAATCCCAAAGAGGGTTGGCGCAAGTACACAGCCCTGTTTCACTCCGCTGCGTATGTTGAATGGCTCTGAGACGTTGCCGTCGTGCTGCACTATCCCCTGCATGTTGGTGTGAAACGATTCGATGAGGCTTTGCAACTTTGGTGGGCATCCTATCTTTGGCAGGATCTTGAAAAGGCCCTCTCTGCTGACCAGATCGAACGCTTTGGTGAGGTCGATGAAGGCGACGTACAGGGGCATGTTGTGTTCTCTGCATTTCTCCTGGAGTTGGCGGATGGAGAATATCATGTCTACCGTCGATCGCTCAGCGCGGAAGCCGCACTGAGACTCGGGGTAGACACGTTCGGCAAGCTTCTGTAGACGAACGAGAACAACTCGTGCGTAGACTTTGCCAACAACGCTGAGGAGGGAGATGCCCCTGTAGTTGTTGCAGTCGCTTCTCTCCCCTTTGTTTTTGTAGAGGGTGATGATCTTGGCGTCCCTCATGTCCTGTGGTACGGCACCTTCCTTCCAGCACTGGCAGAGGACGTCATGCAATGGCAGCAGTAGGGCAGTCTTGCAGTGCTTGATCAGGTCGGGGGGTATGCCGTCGTTGCCGGGTAGCTTGCCAGTGGCCAAGCTATCAATGGCCTTGCTGAGTTCGTTGATGGTTGGCTTGGCGTCAAGTTCGTCCATGGATGGCAGGCAATCGATGGCATCAAGCGCTGACGGTGTCACGGTGTTCTGTCTGGAGTAGAGGTCGGAGTAGTGCTCGACCTATCTCTCCATCTGCTTGTTCTTTTCTGTGATCATCTCCCCAGTGGAGGATTTGAGGGGGGCCGTCTTACTCTGAGCCGGACCAAGTGCTTTCTTGATGCCATCGTACATACCACGGATGTTCCCCGTTATGGCAGCGGTTTGAATGTCTTGGCTGAGCTGAGTCCAGTACTCGTTGGCACAGCGCCGAGCAGTCTGCTGAACTTTGCTTCTCGCAGCCCTGAGAATCTGGAGATTCATCTCGTTTGGGTACTTCTTGTACTCGGCAAGAGCTGAGCGCTTGGCTTCAATGACGGGGGTCATTTCGGTCAACTTGGCATCAAACCAGTCCTGTGACTTCGACGTCTTCCTCCCAAAGGTAGCCAAGGCTGTGCGGTGAATGGTGTTTCGCAGCTCTTCCCACTTCTGCTTTACAGATTCTCCTTCTTGTGGTACACCAAGTTCTTTCTCAAAGGTGGAGGCAAACTGCTCAACAAGTTCTGGTTGGGCCATCTTGCTGGTGTTAATCCGTTCCTTTCCAGGCTGTCTAGCACAATGGAATTTCTTCAGCTGCAGCTTGACCTTGCAACACACCAATGAATGGTCTGTGTCACAATCTGCACTCTGGAACGAATGGGTGATTAGCACGTTCTTCAGTGAGGTGTGCCTGGTCAGGATCAAGTCCAGCTGGTGCCAGTGCTTTGAGCGCGGATGTCGCCAGGAAACCTTGTGTTGGGGCTTGGTCTTGAAGAACGAGTTTGTGATGCACAGATCGTGATAAGTGCAGAACTTGAGCAGCCGCTGTCCGTTGTCGTTCATTCTGCCCATGCCAAATGATCCAAGACAGGAGGGCCAGGAGTCGTGGTCAGCACCCACTCCGGCATTGAAGTCTCCAAGGAGAATGAGTTGTTCAGAGTTGGGGATGATCCTGACAGTTGTTGAGAGATTCTCGTAGAACTAATGTTTCACAAAAACACACAAAAAACAATGTTTTTTGTGTGTTTTTTTCTTGTTCATATTTTGTTTTGTTAGATTAGAAAAACCCAATAATAAGACCTTGATCTTTCTCCTCTCTCTCTCTCTCTCTCTCTCTCTCTCTCTCTCTCTCTCTCTCTCTCTCTCTCTCTCCATATATATATATATGTATATATATATATATATATATATATAATGTGACGATGGAGTGTCGCTACTGCTATGGTTTCCTGTATTTGTAATTATATTATTTGTGTAGTATGTGTAAATGTCAATATGATTGTTAAAGTGCACATATTATTTCAGGATCTGTTTTTGACTAATTTGAATGCCTTTTGTGAGATAATTCTTATGTTAATTGTGTTGATTGGGTGAGGCAGTTGGTGATTATTAAATCCACATACCTTTGCCAACATGCTTCCTGATGGTGTCCGGGCAAAAGACTCTTTAGGGGTTGAATGCCTTTTTAAAGGATACCAGCAGGACGGAAGCATGTGATGGTGAGTTTAGGGGTAATTTAATATGTAAATAGGGGTTTAAATTATTTATTGTATTATTTATGGTGTATTATTTATTCTGTAAATAGGTGGGAGAATTATTTAATTATTTATGACTTTTTAGATGTTATTGGGTATGTGTGGAAAGATGAAAATGTTTATTGTCTTACCTGGAGTTATGGTATGTTCTAATTGACCCTAATTATTACACAGTATATAACAGGTGTTGGTATTTGGTTTCATGTGACAAAGTAAGTTCTTGAGAGTCGTGTCGGTGTCGGATGTTTTGTTGAAGTTATTGCCTGTGAAGACTTTCTTTTGGAATAAATGAAAATTGTCTGGAAGCCTCCATTTCTGGTCTGGTATGCCTAGGCCGCTCACGCCATACGTTACATTTGGTGGCAGCGGTGGTCCGTTCCCAGACGAGTGTTTACGTTTGGTGGCAGAAGTGGTCCGTTCCTTGATGAATGCGGACAGTTGGTGATGTTGGTGCTGTCAAAGAAGGAGTGACAACACGGGACGACAGGAACGATGTCCAGAAGGAAGATAAAGAGGAAAGAAGAGCAATTCGAGGATTCTGATGCAGGTATGGCAAGTGAGGAGCAGGGAGCCAGTGGACAAAACGAGCTGGGAGAATTGACGTGCTTGGTGAAGTCCTTGATACGTTCACTGACTGTCAGAGACCGTCAGAGGGAGGAAGAAGCCGGTCTTCAAGATCAAAGGTGGCAGACTATGGATAATCAAATTCGTCAGATGGAGTCGCAAGCTGCGGAGCTGTGAGAGGAGTATGGGAGCCGGGCTGAACGCAGTGGTGATGACGACGCTTCGGGGGAAGGCCCCAGGGTGACGGCCAGTCGGGTCAGCCCGCAGGAGGGTAATTTACCGCTGCAGGTGCAGCCGAGGATGATGCGAAGGGCACCACGAGCCCAGGCTGAATCCGCTCTCTCCCGAGGACGACATCGAGCTCTATCTGTCGACGTTTGAGAGGATCGCTACGGTCTGCCGCTGGCGTGAAGAAGAGTGGGCTATTCAGTTGGCTCCTTTGCTCACAGGTAAAGCACAGAGTGCGTATGTGCTGATGGACATTGCAGACACGAACAATTAAGGAAAAGTGAAGGAAGCAATTTTAAGTAAATATGAGATTACATCCGACACTTATAGGAGGAGGTTTTGGTCCCTGGCCGTTCATCAGGACGAAACCCCTCATGAATTGTATGTACGTTTAAAGGACCTGTTCTGTAAGTGGATTAAACCAGAGACCTTAACTGTGAAAGACATTACGGAACTACTGATTTTGGAGCAGTTTCTGCGGATGGTGAACCCGGAACTGGGAATCTGGATACAAGAGCGGGACCCGAAGACTGCAGAGGGCGCTGCTCGTCTGGCGGAGGTCTTTCTGTCAGCCAGGTCTGGGAGCAGGAGACCTACTCTCGGCCATGACAGCTCTTTCACCACACGGAGTAAGTCTAATGAGGGTGAAAGGGGTGGTCCAGCTCAGAATAGGCTGTATTCCAGTTCCACTCAGATCACAAATAGCAGATATGATAGTAGCAAAAAGTCACGTTTTGTTTCAAATAAGGATATACGCTGTTATCAGTGTCATAAAATCGGTCACACCCAATATTCATGTCCTGCCACAAAAAATGATAAACCTTCATTATTATGCTCAGTTCCAAGACCCACTCTGTCAGCACCAATTCATAGTGAAATATATAAAACTACCGTTCTGCTTAATGGTCAGTGTGAAGAGGCCTTGTTAGACTCCAGTTGTTTCCAGACTGTTGTTTTGCCCAGTTTAGTCCCGAGAGATTCATGGAGTGAGACTACAGTAAATATCAATTGTGTTCATGGGGATAAGAACTTGTACCCGACCACTGAGGTTTATTTAACAGTGGGGGGGGGGGGACAAACTTATCTCCTTCCTGTAGCTCTTGTGCCTGACTTGCCTTAACCAATTATTCTTGGCAATGATGTTCCAACGTTGTTGGACATCATACAATAGGTTAGAGATGAACAAACTGAGGGACAGGCAGGTGGCGCTATTGAGCAGAGGCTTGATGCACCTGTTGGGAAAATTTGTAATATGGTGACAACCAGGGCGCAGAGGGCTGCCAATGTTCTCCAGGAGTTGCCGTTCTATGATTCTGGGATAGAGGCAGGCCCTATTAAGCAGTCTAAATCCAAGGCTCAGAGGAGAAGAGACAAGGTGTTGCCGTCAGTAAAGAACATGGGTGAAGAAACATCACAGCTAAGCCAGGTAGTAGATTTTGATATTCCTCCTGACATAGCTGCACTGCAGAAAGCTGACTCAGCATTAGGACCTTGGTTTGATAAAGTCTCGGAGATTGAGGGTGTGAAACAGGGCAGAACGGATTGTTTGGCTGAGGCCTTGTATGTCATTAAAAAGGGCATTCTGTACCAGCAGCAAGGTGAAGTTATGGCCATAGCTTTGCCACAGGACCTCACACCAAAGATTATGGAATTGGGACATGTTATCCATTGGGCAGGTCATCTAGCATTTCAGAAAACTTTACAGAGAATTGCTAGAAGGTTTGTGTGGCCGGGAATGTATACCCAGATAAAGGAGTTTTGCACAACATGTTCAGTATGTCAGATTACATCACCTAGGGGAGTAGCCCGTGCCCAACTGCAACCATTACCAATTATTGGAACACCTTTTGACAGAATAGGGATGGATGTAGTTGGCCCCCTAGAGAGAAGCTCCTCTGGTAATAGATACATTTTGGTGATATGTGACTACACTACTCGGTAC
Organism: Pholidichthys leucotaenia; assembly: GCA_020510985.1. NCBI lineage: Eukaryota > Metazoa > Chordata > Actinopteri > Cichliformes > Pholidichthyidae > Pholidichthys > Pholidichthys leucotaenia. The sequence goes on along the minus strand of CM035840.1, from coordinate 322,898,655 downwards.
CCAGAAGCCTTCCCCCTAAAATCTATTAAGGCTAGGCAGGTTGCCAACTGCCTTATCCAGTTATTTTCGAGGGTAGGCATACCCAGAGAGATTCTAACAGACTGTGGAACAAATTTTTTGTCAAAACTGTTGCAGCAGGTATACAAGCTGTTGGGTGTTAAGGGTATTAAGACCACCCCATATCACCCTCAAACAGATGGACTAGTTGAGTGATTTAACCAGACTCTGAAAAACATGCTGCGGAAATTTGTTTCTGATACGGGCTCTGATTAGGACCAATGGGTGCCATACTTATTATTTGCTTATCGGGAGGTGCCCCAGGCTTCAACAGGGTTCTCACCTTTTGAACTACTGTATGGTCGTCAGGTGAGGGGCCCACTGGATTTATTAAAAGAGCACTGGGAGAGTCCACCGAGTGATCAGGACAATGTGGTCTCATATGTCATTAAGATGAGAGAGAAACTGGATCGAATGACTGCTTTGGCTCAGGAGCACATGAGGACGTCGCAGGCCAAACAAAAAACTTGGTATGACAAGAAGGCCAGAAAGAGGGTTTTTCACCCAGGTCAGCAGGTTTTGTTACTGCTGCCTTCGTGTGACAGTAAGCTGTTGGCTCGATGGCAGGGGCCATATGAAATCTCTAAGAAACTAAGTTCAGTGACATACGAACTATATATGCCTGACAGGGAGGTAAAACATCAGAGCTTCCATATTAACTTGTTGAAGGAGTTTCAGCAGCCTGGTCATCAGCAGCAGCAGCCTGTCCTTCAGGAGACACATCATCAGCTCTTCATTTGTGCGACGGAAGTGGATGAGGAGAGAGAACAGTCTTTTCCCACAAATGTGTCAGAGCCGTGTTTATTTCAAGTGTCTCATTTGCAGGATGATCAGCAGAGAGAGTTAGAGGCACTGTTAGATCCAGAGTTGTTTCAGGAGAGACCTGGTTTCACCATGCTTGTGCATCATAAAGTTCATTTAAAAGAAGAGGCTGTTCCACGTAGGAAATCTTATAGGATCCCTGAGCGATTGGTCCCAGAACTGAAGCAAGAGATTGATTTGATGTTGCAGCTGGGAGTGATTGAGGAGTCAGTCAGTGAGTGGTGTAGCCCGATTGTGCTGGTCCCCAAAAAGGATGGCTCTTTGAGGTTCTGTATTGATTTCAGATACCTTAATTCAGTGTCTAAGTTTGAGTCATACCCCATGTCCCGGATTGATGAATTATTAGAGAAAGTGGGCAGGGCTAGGTTTATTTCTACACTGGACCTATGCAAGGGGCATTGGCAGGTGGCATTGGCACCGGAAACAAAAGAACTTACAGCCTTTAAAACACCTTATGGCAGTTTCCAATTTAAGGTTATGCCATTTGGCCTCCAAGGGGCGCCTGCAACTTTTCAGCGGCTCATGGACCAGGTATTGAGAGGGGTATCGGGCTTTGCAGCTGCCTATTTGGATGACTTGGTCATCTACAGTCAGACCTGGGAAGAACATTTGGTACACCTTAGGCAGGTCCTTCAGTTGATTAAGAGGGCAGGACTGACGATCAATCCACCCAAATGTGCGTTTGGACAGCAGCAGGTGGAGTACCCGGGACATGTGGTTGGTCAGGGGGTCATTAGACCACGAATAGGTAAAGTGGATGCTATCCGGACCTATCCTGTGCCCACTACTAAGAAGAAGGTACGATCATTTATGGGAATGGTAGGATGGTATAGTAGGTTCATTCCCCATTTTGCTGAAAGAGCAGCAATTTTGACTGACCTTACTAAGACTTCAGCACCGAATAGGGTAAAATGGACAGAGGAGTGTGATAGAGCTTTTGAAGATCTGAAGAGTGCTATTTCTGGTGAGAAGGTTCTCTACAGTCCAGATTTTGCTCGCCCATTCATTTTACAGACAGATGCTTCAGGAGTTGGCATTGGAGCAGTACTGAGAGACACCCAGTACTGTTCTTGAGCCGTAAGTTGTTGGACCGGGAGACGAGATACTCTACGGTAGAGAAGGAATGTCTTGCCATGAAATGGGCAATAGGTGACATGATTTACGACCCAAGAGACAGACGCTGACACGAGAGATACAGACAATTATCTTTATTGTGATTTTGTGAGTGAAGTGTGAGTGAATGTGTGAATGTTCGTCTGGCCACTGGAGCCTGTCTTGCGGTAACCTGGCAACCCTGGAAAACACAAGCACAAGGTTACTGTTGTTCAGTAGCAATGTTCGGCGGGTATGCTGCAGGGGCTTACTTGCAGGTGCCACAATGAGAGGCTGACTGACTCCTGGTGTCCGTGCGACGTCGTGCTCGTGGTGTCCGGTGCTGTGGAGATGAGGAAGAGCTCTGCGGAGCAGAGGACGGTGCCTCGTCAGCAGAGGAGGATGGTCTGCCGCCAGGGAGGTCCACCTGTACACAGGGGATAGAACTGGTAGAGGAATGATGATGAGATGGCTTACGTGACCTGGTAAGGCAAGGCGTGGATTCTTTGATGCGAGATCGTGGTCTTGGCGTGTTGCTTGGCGAGAGTGACAGACGACTCCGTGCTGAGGCGTCCACGTGTTGGGCTTTTATGGCCCGCTGATTGCCACCTGCTGAAGTGAGCGCAGCTGATGTTGATGATGCTGATGACGGCCTAGCGGCCATCATGACAGTACTCGCCCCTCTAGAGGTGCCTCCAGGCACCTGCCCAATCCTACCTGGATGCGCCCGATGGAAATCGCGGATCAACTGCTTATCGAGGATCAACGCAGGGCGTATCCAGGAGCGGTGCTCAGGGCCAAACCCCTCCCAGTCCACCAAATACTGAAGGCCCCGACCCCTCCTGCGGATGTCCAGGATTGCTGTCACCCCCCAGGCCGGATGGCCATCAATCATCCTCGGGGGAACAGGAGCCGCGGGGGGCGGGCACAGCGGGTCGGCGACGTAGGGCTTGACCTGGGAGACGTGGAAAGTGGGGCAGATGCGCATGTGAGAGGGGAGAGCAAGACGCACAGATACAGGGTTGACAATGTGGGAAATGACAAAGGGACCGATGAAGCGCTTGGTCAGCTTACGCTTCTCGGCAGGCACACTGATGTTTTTCGTGGACAACCATACCTTGTCACCCACCTTGTAATCCGGGGCAGGCCTCCTATGGCGGTTGGCCACTTCAATGTTCCGTTCCGTGGTCCTCAGAAGGGCTCTGCGGGCAATGGACCAAACCTGCCGACAGCGTCTGGCGTGAGCCTGAACAGATGGGACCGCCACCTCCCCCACCTCCTCCGGGAACAAAAGTGGATCGTACCCCAACGATGCTTTGAAGGGGGACATCCCCGTGGACGAGGACACCGTGGTGTTATGAGCGTACTCGATCCACCGGAGATACATGCTCCATGAAGAGGAGCAGGAGGAGATGACACAACGCAGCGCAGCCTCCAGCTCCTGATTGGCTCACTCGCATTGGCTGTTACTCTGCGGGTGGTATCCAGAGGAGAGACTGGCTGTGGCCCCAAGTGCCGTACAGAACGCCTTCCAAACCTGCGAGACGAACTGTGGCCCTCGATCAGAAACAATATCAGCGGGGATTCCGTGAGGATGAACCACATGAAGAACGAGAAGGTCCGCCGTCTCCCGCGCTGATGGCAACCCCCGGAGGGGCACAAAATGGGCAGCTTTAGAAAAGCGGTCCACGATGGTCAAAATAGTTGTGAAGTGGCCAGAGGGGGGCAAACCGGTCACAAAGTCCATGGCTACATGGGACCAGGGGCGGGAGGGGACGGGCAAAGGGTGTAGCAGACCCGCCGGAGCTGATGATGATGTCTTCCCCGTGGCGCACTGAGCGCAGGCCCGGACATAGTTGTTAACGTCCTTCCGCAGTCCTGGCCACCAAAAGGTTCTCTGGAGGAGGTCAATGGTCCGACTCACACTCGGATGGCACGCCAGTTTGGACGCGTGGCCCCACTCTATTACTTGGCTCCTAACAGAACGAGGAACAAACAAGCGACCCGGGGGCCCCCCACCCGGATCAGGCTCCACCTCCTGTGCTCTCCTGACCTTATCACAGATGCCCCAGGTCAACGCACCCACCACACAAGCAGATGGCAGAATCGTCTCCTCCTGGTCGTCAGCGGAGGGCGCGTCAAACTGCCTGGAAAGGGCGTCAGGCTTACCATTCTTACTTCCTGGCCGGTAGGTGATCGTAAAATTAAAGCGACCGAAGAAGAGTGACCAGCGAGCCTGACGTGCATTCAACCGCTTGGCAGTCCTAAGGTATTCAAGATTGCGGTGATCAGTCCAGACGACAAATGGCTGGGCAGCCCCCTCCAGCCAGTGTCTCCACTCCTCCAGCGCAAGTTTGACAGCCAGTAGCTCCCTGTCGCCGATGCTGTAGTTCCTCTAAGCAGGTGTCAAACGATGAGAGAAGTAAGCGCAGAGGCGGATCTTCCCATCCGTCGGGGAGTGCTGGGAGAGTACCGCCCCCACCCTCGAGTCCGATGCGTCCACCTCCACCAAGAATTGGAGCTCCGGGTCCACCTGGGTCAACACACGGGCCGAAGCGAACTCTCCCTTCAGCCTGTCAAACGCCGCGGCAGCCTCCTCACTCCAATGGAAAGGGACCTTCGGGGATGTGAGCGCAGTCAGGGGTCTGGCGATGTTCCCAAAATTTGGCACGAAGCGCCGGTAAAAATTGGCGAATCCCAAAAACCCCTGCAACTGTTTCCTGGAAGTGGGCGTAGGCCAGTCCACCACCGCCTTGACTTTATCCGGATCGGGAAGCACCTGGTTACGGGCGATGATAAACCCCAGAAAAGAGGTGCGATCCGTGTGGAACTCACACTTCTCTGCCTTGACGAACAACTGATTCTCCAGGAGGCGTTGTAGGACCCGTCGTACATGCACCTGATGCTCCTCCAGTGTGCGCAAGAAAATGAGGATATCATCTAGGTAAACAAAGACGAAGGAATTCAGGAAATCCCGGAGAACGTCATTTATTAGGCGCTGGAACACTGCCGGAGCGTTGGTTAACCCAAACGGCATCACTAGGTATTCAAAGTGGCTGCTTGGGGTCCGGAAAGCAGTCTTCCATTCATCACCTTCTTGGATGCGCACCAGGTGATAGGCGTTCAGTAGATCTAACTTGGTAAACCAGGACGCCCCCTGGAGGGAATCGAAAGCAGTGTTCATCAAGGGGAGAGTGTATTTATCCTTAATAGCAATATCGTTGAGACCCCGGAAGTCGATGCAGGGGCGCAGCGACCCGTCCTGCTTCCCAACGAAGAAGAAGCCTGCCCCGACGGCCGAGGAGGATGGACGGATGATGCCGGAGGCCAGGGACTCCTTGATGTACGTGTCCATGGCTTCGCGTTCCGGAGCTGACAGGCTGTACAGGCGGCTCGCCGGGAGAGGGGCCCCAGCCTTGAGGTTGATCGCGCAGTCATATGGGCGATGGGGGGGAAGAGACAGCGCCCGTGACTTGCTAAACACCTGGCCCAGATCATGGTAGACGTTAGGCACCTTCGACAGGTCCGGGGGGGGGGGGGCGGTGTTGAGGGAGGCGTCATCGGTACTGAGGGAGCGCATGCAGCGGACTGAAGACAGGCGCTCAGACAGAATGAGCTCCAGGTCGTTATTCTCCCGGCTTGCCAGTCGAACGTGGGGTTATGCAGCCGGAGCCAAGGGTACCCCAAGATGATGGGTGAAGAGGAGATGGGCAAGACCAGGAACCGTATTTCCTCCTTGTGGTTACCAGAAACAATCGTCAACACAGGTGCCGTCTGGTGGGAAACTGACGTCAGAGATGCCTTTGACAGGGTGACCAGATGGATAGGGGGGCGTAAGGGTTGACAGCTGAGGCCCAACAGGGTTGCCAGGTCTCTGGAGTTGAAGTTCTGCTCAGCTCCAGAGTCGACTAAGGCAAGTGTGGTGTGTTCCTTGTGTTTATGAATGAGCCTAATGGGGATGTGGCAGCTAGTGAGGGGCTTTTCCTGATTTCTGTCCGCGAATCCCCCTACCGTGATCCGCGGACCTCCCCTTTTAACGGGCAATCCACTACTCCATGTGCCCCATTCCCACAGTAGAAGCACAACCCCTGCTCCCTGCGGCGCTGTCTTTCTGCCGCTGTAAGACCCGATTGCCCCACCACCATATCCTCCTGCTCCGGAAGCTCTTCAGATGCAGGCAGAGCGAGGAGGGAGGCCCTAGCGGAGCAAGGGCGAGGCTTACTTGCATGGCCAGCTGTTCGCCGTTCTGCTGCTCGCTCCCTTAGCCTGCTATCTAGGCTGATGGTGAGGGAGATTAATTCCCCAAGTCTGTCTGGTTTCTCCTTCGCCACTAGCTCGTCCTTTAACTCTGAGTTCAGGCTGCGGAGGAAAATCCCACAGAGCGCTGGCTCCCCCCACCCCAACTGACCAGCTAAAACCCGGAAGTCAACTGAATAATCAGCGGCAGATCTACTGCCCTGCCGAAGTCCAAGCAGCCGTTCAGTTAACACCGCGCCCCGGTCGGCATGATCAAACACTTCCATGAACTCTGCCACGAACTGCTGGTAAGTCAACAATGAATAATTTGGTTTGGCCATGATGGTGTAAGCCCAATCTAGAGCTCGGCCTCCCAGCAGGTTGATGATGTATCCAATCTTATTCATATCCGTGACAAAGTCCCCCGGGACGCGGAGAAACACTGACTCACATTGCAGCAAAAACCCCCGTGCCTCCCCCAGTTTACCTAAAAAACGTGCGGGGGTTGGAACAGGAGTTAGGCAATGTGCGGAGGTTGAGCTGGTTTGGCTAGTAGCCGCAGCTGCGGGTGCAGAAGGCGCCCCGCTAGCCGGGGGGAACGCCTGGTGTCCTTCCAAGCGATCCAGCCAGCTGTTAATCTGAGTTAGTTGGTTTAAGATGACTGTCTGTTGGTGGGAAATCATGTCTACTCGTGTGCTGAGGGTGTTTAAACGGCGCGACAGCGCGCTGTCTGATGGGTCATCCGGACGGAGTCGTACTGACATGATTTACGACCCAAGAGACAGACGCTGACACAAGAGATACAGACAATTATCTTTATTGTGATTTTGTGAGTGAAGTGTGAGTGAATGTGTGAATGTTCGTCTGGCCACTGGAGCTGAGCCCGTCTTGCGGTAACCTGGCAACCCTGGAAAACACAAGCACAAGGTTACTGTTGTTCAGTAGCAATGTTCGGCGGGTATGCTGCAGGGGCTTACTTGCAGGTGCCACAATGAGAGGCTGACTGACTCCTGGTGTCCGTGCGACGTCGTGCTCGTGGTGTCCGGTGCTGTGGAGATGAGGAGGAGCTCCGCGGAGCGGAGGACGATGCTTCGTCAGCAGAGGAGGATGGTCTGCCGCCAGGGAGGTCCACCCGTGCACAGGGGATAGAACTGGTAGAGGAATGATGATGAGATGGCTTACGTGACCTGGTAAGGCAAGGCGTGGATTCTTTGATGCGAGATTGTGGTCTTGGCGCGTTGCTTGGTGAGAGTGACAGACGACTCCGTGCTGAGGCGTCCGCGCGTTGGGCTTTTATGGCCCGCTGATTGCCACCTGCTGAAGTGAGCGCAGCTGATGTTGATGATGCTGATGACTTAGCGGCCATCATGACAATAGGGTCTCTTAAGTACTATTTACTGGGGCGTCATTTTATGTTGGAGACAGATCATCGGGCCCTACAGTGGCTGAACAGGATGAAGGACATGAACAGTCGTCTCACAGGGTGGTATGTGTCCCTTCAACCGTATAACTTTACTGTTCGGTATATGGCGGGGGAAAACCAACCTTGTGGCAGATAGTCTCTCAAGAGTACATGACTCTTAGAGTACTGTACTCTTGGGAAAGGGGGAGAAAATGTGACGACGGAGTGTCGCCACTGCTATGGTTTCCTGTATTTGTAATTATATTATTTGTGTAGTATGTGTAAATGTCAATATGATTAAAGTGCACATATTATTCCAGGATCTGTTTTTGACTAATTTGAATGCCTTTTGTGAGATAATTCTTATGTTAATTGTGTTGATTGGGTGAGGCAATTGGTGATTATTAAATCCACATACCTTTGCCAACATGCTTCCTGATGGTGTCCGGGCAAAAGACTCTTTAGGGGTTGAATGGCTTTTTAAAGGATACCAGCAGGAAGGAAGCATGTGATGGTGAGTTTAGGGGTAATTTAATATGTAAATAGGGGTTTAAATTATTTATTGTATTATTTATGGTGTATTATTTATTCTGTAAATAGGTGGGAGAATTATTTAATTATGACTTTTTAGATGTTATTGGGTATGTGTGGAAAGATGAAAATGCTTATTGTCTTACCTGGAGTTATGGTATGTTCTAATTGACCCTAATTATCACACAGTATATAACAGGTGTTGGTATTAGGTTTCATGTGACAAAGTAAGTTCTTGAGAGTCGTGTCGGTGTCGGATGTTTTGTTGAAGTTATTGCCTGTGAAGACTTTCTTTTGGAATAAATGAAAATTGTCTGGAAGCCTCGGAAGACGTACATTTATTGATTTGGTTTGAGCTTCTGCACAAGCCATTTCCCATTGTTCCTCTGAAATTTCAATTTGCAGGTCTTCTTTCCAGTCATTCAGTCTTTTCTGTGAGTTTTCACTTGAGAATAGTGTCAATGAGTTGTAAAACTCTGAAATAATACCCTTTCTCTCATTATCTTTCATCAAAATTTTTTCCAAAGATGAATAAGTAGGTCGGGTGAGAGCATTATTTTGATTTGAAGGAATAAAATTTCTAAGCTGAAGATATTTAAAAAAGTGTGTTCTATTAAGCTTGAATTTAATCCTCAGTTCTTCAAAAGACATGTTATCTGAGCGTGACAAATGTAAGTCTTGAATCTTTTGAATCCCTTTTAAATTCCATACTTTAAATACAGTATCCGCTCTCCCTGGTGTAAAATATTGATTACCCTATATTGGGCTAAATTGTGACAGTGAGTGTGGTTCTTTTAAATATTTTTTGGTTTCACACCATATTTTGATCATGTGCTTTACAAATGGATTTTTAACTTGTTTCTGTAATTTTTTTTTAGCCAAGTCTGAGTATATGAATAAGGGAAGAGGTAAAGGTAAATTGTATGATTCCATTTCAGTCCAGTGAGGAGGATCATTTGATGAAAAATAATGTCATAGACCTCAGTTGTGCTGACCAGTAATACAACATAAAGTTTGGACATTTCAGACCTCCACGATCAAATGGTAAATATAGTAAGGACAAACGTAATCTAGCCTTCCTATTGTTCCATATAAATTCCACTAACTTTTTTTTTAATTCTTGAGAATAGATCTGAAGGTGGTGGTAAAGGAATGTTTTGAAATAAATAAAGTATTTTTGGTAAGATATTACTTTTAAGTATATTAATTCTCCCGATCATCGACATTGGTAGTGACATCCATCTCTGAAGCAACTCATTAATATTTGTCATTAAGGCTTCATAGTTGGCACTGGCGACTGATTCTAGCTTAGGCAAAATTTGAATTCCTAAATATTTAAACTGATTTACAACATTGAATTGGTTTACCTCAGGAGCTGGATGATTTCTCTGGGTCTCATTTAACATTAATATTGAAGATTTTGTTTTGTTTATTTTATATCCTGATATATCCCCAAAGTTCTTTATTAAATTTAACAAGGTCGGAATTGACTTTTTAAAATTTGACATAAACAAAATTATGTCATCGGCATACAGGGAGATTTTATGTTCTGTTGGTCCTACTTTCATTCCATATAATTGTGGATGTAAACGTACTGCCATCGCTAAAGGTTCAATTGCCATAGTAAACAATAAAGGTGAAAGTGGACAGCCTTGTCGACATCCTCTATTGATTTTTATTGATTTTGAGATATTGCTGTTTGTTAGGATTTCTGCTGTAGCATTATTGTATATTATCTGGATCCATTTTATGAAATTATTTCCAAGTCCAAACCTTTGTAGGACTTCAAAAAGATAGGGCCATTCGACCCTATCAAAGGCCTTTTCGGCGTCCAATGATAGGAGAGCTGTATCCGGTGCTTCTTTATTGGAATAAATAATATTAAATAGTCTTCTTACATTATGGAAGCCTTGTCTTCCCATTATAAAGCCATTCTGATCTCGGTTAATAATATTTGGTAATATTTCTTGTAGTCGTTTTGCTAAAATTTTACAGATTATTTTAAGATCAGCATTTAATAGGCTTATTGGTCTCATGTTTTCACATTTATTAGGGGGTTTACCTGGTTTTGGCAACAGTATAATTAAGGCATTATTCATGTATGGTGGTAAATTACCATTTTGAAATGCTTCTAAAACCATTTCCAAAAAAGGTTTTATTAATTTATTCTTAAATTTTTTATAGAGGTCAACTGGAAGACCATCTGGTCCTGCTCTTTTTCCTGATTTCATATTATCAATGGCTAGCCCAACTTCTTCTTGACTAATTTTAGACTCCAGTATCTCCCTGTTTTCATTTGGAATACCTGGTATGGATAATCCACCCAAAAACCCATTTAGTTTTGTTAAGTCAGTTTCATTTTTTGTATCATATAGTTTTTCATAATAATCTCTAAAGGCACTATTAATTTCTAAAGGATCTATAACTACCTGTCCGTTACTTATAATACTGTTAATTGGTGTTTTAGATTCTAACTGTGTGTGTGTTTATATATTCACATATTTATTCCATCTAGCTACAATGCTCCGCACTGTGTGTGTTTATATATTCATATATTTATTCCATCTAGCTACAATGCTCCGCACTGTGTGCTTATATATCTCTATATTTATTCCATCTAGCTGCAATGCTCTGCATCGTGTGTCTATATATTTATATGTACATATGTATACTCGCTGCTCTTGTTTTTTCTTGCCTTCTGATTGTTGCTCTGAGTGTTGCTATCCCTGTGCTGTTGCAATCCTGGAATTTCCCCATTGTGGGACTAATAAAGGCTTATCTTATCTTATCTTAATTGTTTAATCTGCCATGCCAATAATTTTCCTGATTTTTCACCTTGTTCATAAAAAGTTTGCTTCAATCTTAGAAGACTCGAGGCAGCTCTATTCGCTGATTTTTTTGTCATATTCAGCTCTCTTGGGCAGCACGGTGGTGCAGTGGTTAGCACTGTTGCCTTACAGCTAGAAGGTTCCTGGTTCGAATCCCCAGGCTGGCAGGGGTTGGAACCTTTCTGTGTGGAGTTTGCATGTTCTCCCTGTGCTGCATGGGTTTACTCCGGGGGCTCCGGTTTCCTCCCACAATCCAAAGACATGCTTGTTAGGTGAATTGGCTGTTCTAAATTGTCCCTAGATATCTGTTTCCTATAGGCCCTTAGAATAGAGGGTTAGTATTAGTGAAAGCGCTTTGAGTGGTCTTTGTGACTAGAAAAGCGCTATATAAGTGCAGGTTAGTTAGTTAGTAATTCGTTCTCTAACTGTGAGTTACTTCCTGCATACACTTTTTCTTGAAGAATTTTTATTTTACATTCCAATTGGACTCTCTCCTCTCGTGTCTTCTTAGATTTTGAACCTGTATAACTAATAATATTCCCCCTAATAAAAGCTTTGAAAGCCTCCCACTTTATACTTGCCGTTGTTTGTGTAGTATTGATATCAAAGAACTCATCTATCTGTTTTTCTATGTACTTAACAAATTCCTCATCCTGAAGCCATTTATGTTGAAAATGCCACCTAACTGGGCCCTTTGTAAATTTCTTATCTACCTATACTAGACAGCAGGGTGCATGATCAGAGATCAGTGTTATCATAGAAACAGTTTTGAGTCTTGGACCTTAATTCTGTAGAGATCAAAAAGTAGTCAATACGTGAGAATGTCTTATAGGTATTAGAATAACAAGAATAGGCTTTGACTTGTGGTTTCATTTCTCTCCATATATCTAGCAATCTCAATTCTTTCATAAAATGATTAATGGTCATCCTACATCCATTGTGCGTACAGTCCAGTCCTGTTGATCTATCTATACTGGGATTCAATGTACAATTAAAATCCCCTGCTTATTATATGTTGCCCTGTAAGTGATGATAAAGTGAGGAATAAATTAACAAAGAAGTTTTGATCATCAATTTTGGGGCCGTATAAGTTCACCAGATTTATATTTTCTAATAACAAAGATCCTTGAATAATTAGATATCTTCCAAATTTGTCTCTAATTACATTTTTCGTTTGAAATGGGACTGTTTTATGTATGAGAATCATAACTCCCCTAGCTAGGGATGAAAATGATGAGGTGAACACGTTACCTTGCCATCTTCTCCTAATTCTTTTTACATCCTCCTCTAATAGATGAGTTTCTTGTAAAAATACAATTTTTGAATCTATGTCTTTTATTTTATTCATGACTTGTTTAAGTTTTTTAAGATTTTGTAGACCTCTGCAATTCCATGAAGTTAAATTAAGATTAACGCTTTGATCTATGATCAATAAGGAGTTTGAGATTACCTTGCAATATGAACATACTCTTACAGAGAAGCAAAAACATGGATGATAGAACATTCATCCTACAAACTAAACAAAAACAGATTCCCTTTCCCCACATTCGTGGTAATACCCCCCAAATCAAAAAATTCTGTCTCCCGTTATAGCTAGTGACTGTTCCACACCTGCGAGGATCAGTCAAACCACTCTCTTTCTCCTCTCAATCACCCTGGCACTACTACTATTCTTATGACATTAACTCTCTTCTGTAGTTTTTTCAACATAACTTCAAAGTTTTATAGCAACGTTGTACATCATAACTTTCTTTTTTTTAATAGTCTGTATTTTGTAGACATGTTTATGTTTCAGATCAATCAGATGTCTGTACATATGCTTAAATGTTCTACCTTTGTCATGTTCATGCTTAGCTCCCACCAGTTTCCTTTTGGATCTGCTTGATGAGCTCCTGCGCCTCTTGAGGGGTCTTGAAGGTGTGGGTTCTCCCCTTATATGTGACCAGCAGTCTTGCCGGATGAATTACTCCGTGACGAATCCCTAGGTTGCGCAGCTCTTTGTGGGCCGGGTAGAACTGTTTCCTTAATTGTTGTATTCCTGTGGCCAAATCTGGGTAGAACCGCACCTGTTGGTCCTGGTATTTAATTTCCCCTTTAGCTCGCGCCGCATTGGTGACTGTCATCTTGTCTCTGTAGTTGAGGAACTTCATAATCAGCATCCTCGGTGGTGTCTTATTATCTCTCGGTGGGCCGATTCGGTGAGCTCTCTCTATAACGACCGATGACTGCAGGTCCGCGTTATTCAGCGCTTCTGGAATCCACTTTTCCAAAAAAGGAACACTGGTCCCGTCCCTCCGTTCCCTCCGGGAGGCCCACCAGCCTTAAATTATTCCGTCGCGAGCGGGATTCCAAGTCTAGGACCTTATCTTCCAGACGTTTGCATTTTGATTCCAGTGTTTGCAGTTTAGTTTGCAGGCTGGTGACGTCATCTTCAGCGCTTGAAATTCGGAGCTCCGCCTGCGACACTCGCTCCATGCAGTCGTTTATTTCTTTTCTCATACCTTTTATCGCTGCTATAATCCCATCGAATTTAGATGAAAACTCTGTTCTCATGGAGTTGATGGCAGTGAGCACTGTTTGTCCCCTCTTCAACTGTTCCCGCTCCGCCGCTGGCTCCCTCCTCCACTATTGCCTCTGGAGTTTTCTCTGTTTCGCCTCGAGCGTGGAAGTCTGTTAGCTTGGGTTGTTTTGTCGAATTACCTTTTCCTCCACCTAATTTTCCAACCTTAGTCTTTACCATATCCGCGCCAAAACGCTAGGATGGGTTTTTGTTCCAATTAAGAGAGTTTTAGTAATTTTTGTTTATTTTTACGAGCAGAGCAGTGTGAAACACGTCTTCCTATGTGGCCGCCATTACCGGAAGTCAGCTGTTATGTTTTATGTATTTATTATGTCTTCTACTTTCTGTTCAGCACCTTGGTCCACCTTGGTTGTTTTTAAGGCGCTTATAAATAAAGTTGCATTGGGTTCATGTATGTGAGTGACTGCACTGCTCCATTCAAGCTCATGAGAGATAGCAGCCAGAGCTTACCAGCTACAGTACTATCCTACTTTGTGAAACTGATAATCTGGAGGCTCCTTCAGTTGTGGCTCAATTTACTCAGAATTTTCACTTAGGAAACAGGGAACCTCACATTTATTAGAAAACTGAGGTAACCAAACATTACCTGACAATTGGACCTACAGTGGGGAAAATAAGTATTGAACACGTCAACATTTTTCTCATTAAACATATTTCTGATGGAGCCATTGACCTGAGATTTTCACCAGATATCAGTAACAACTCAAGTAATCCATATATACAAAACAAATCAAGGCAACTGTGTTCACAAAACAAAGTTATATTAAATAAAGTGAAATGACACAGGGAATAAATATTGAACACATGAAGAAAAAGAGGTGCAAAAAGGCATAGAAAGCCAAGAAACCAGCTGAAATCCATCAGAATTTAGGAAGCCATCCGATTCCCCATCAGTGCAAATTAATTTCAGCTGGTTAAGTCTTGACTGATAGCCTTTAAAAAGGTATGTGAATATCAGATTGTCACACCACAAATAACTCATGATGGATAGAAGCAAAGAGCTTTCTCTACACCTTTGCAACCTTATTGTTGCAAAACATAATGATGGCATTGGTTATAGGTGCATTTCTAAACTGACAAATGTTCTGGTGAGCACTATTGGAGCCATCATTCAGAAGTGTAAAAAAACATCATTTTACCATAAACCAGCCATGGCCAGGAGCTCCTTACAAGATTTCTGACAGAGGAGTCAAAAGAATTATCAGAAGAGTTATCCAAGAGCGAGACACTGGGGCGGCCAACACTGGCGAGCTTGCCGCCTGTATGTTAGACCATGAAGACTGGACCACAATGCATGCAGCTCAGCTGAGGCCACTCTTACTGACTGACTGACTGACTATCCAAGAGCTAAAGACCACTCGTGGAGAGCTCCAGAAAGACCTGGACTTAGCAGGTATTGCTATTTCAAAGAAAGCAATAAGTGTCACGCCTGAGCGCTGATTGCCATCCGCGCTCAGGTTGTCCAGTTTTCCTCCAGCTCCACCCCATTCCGGGCCTGGTTTTACGGCCTCCTCCGAGGCTCTAGTCTGACAGTGTCTTGGCAGACTTCCGGCTGTCAAACACAGCTGCTCCGGGACAGCTGTCTGTTATTATTAATTACCTTCCCCGCAACTGATTGGCTTCTGCCCCTCATTTAAGGGAGCAGCTGAGAATCACTCCTCGCTGCGACCTAAACGAAGGAAAGACGGACATCGTGTTTCCACGACTGGGGTTCCTACGTCCAACTCCAGTCTTCCCATTGTCTCTGCTCTTCTCCCTTCCGTAAGTGCTGCTGCCCAGCGTGCGTTTTCCCCCTAGTTGTCTCCCTAGCCTTTCTCCCAGGTTAGGATGCTATTTAAGTTATGAGTGTGTTTTTGCCCCACGTGGCACTTTACTTTGTTATTTGTATGTTATGTGTCCTTTGTTAATAAAGTAACGCAAACTCACTGATCGCCTATAGCGTCTCCTTTATGGCTTGCGAGAGCCATTCATGACAGTAAGTCGCAGCCAAACTGAGTCGCTGGAGACCTTGAGTTTTTGCTAATTTGGACTTGTTGTTTTTCACCCTTCTTCTGGGTACTGGCAAGCTGGAACTATGTCGTCCTTCAGGAGGCCCGCGCGGCGCCCAAGCTACGAACTCACAGAAGCCCTGGATTACGTGGATGGGACGCTTTTCACCGCGGGCCTCTATGACACTCCCAGCGATGTACGCCGGCACCTGGACCTCGCTGAGGATATTATTAACGGCCTTCCACGCTACTTCCAACATCTCAAAGTTAAGGTGAGGAGGGCAGACATCTCTGCGCTCCAGGAGAGACTCCGTGGGCTGGAGGAAAACCCCGGCAGGAAGCCGAAGACAAGGCACCATCGCTCCTCGCTTTGGGATCCTGCTCCACCCTCCGATCCAGCCCAGGAGTTCGCACCACCCAGGGGTCACCCTCATGAGGCAGTGACATCAGCCGGGGTTCCCCCGGAGAGAATACAGGTGACAGCAATCTGCATTCAGGACCGGGTGGCTGCCGCTCGCTCCGCCGCCCATCCCACTGCAATCATGAAGCACGTGAAGGTGGCGGTCAGGCTGGTAGAGAAGAACCCTGAGCTGCATGATTATCTGGAATACGCTGACCTGCTCGCTTCAGTTTCTGCGCAGGAGCGGTGTTTCCCTAATCTCACATTCGCCTCACCTTCGGCCAGAAGACGTCGCTCCCAACCCTCTCAGACACCTCAGCAAGAGCCCCGTCCGGATCCAGCTCCGGGTAGTCACACAAACTCTGTCTCCCTGCCAGCTGTTGCCTCCGTATCTCGCCGAAGAGGTAAATCGGCCGTTTCCAGGTCATCTCTCTCCGCTGTCCCGTCAGCTTCTGGTTCCCGGTTCGCCTCGGCCATTTCTCCCTCCTCTTCGACGCTCACTCCAGCTGCTGTGAGGTGCATGAGTCTGTCTCCGGATGCCCCTGGTCCTGATCCAGTGCGAGAGGCTCCTCCTCGTCTTCCCAGGGGGCCCTCCACTTCCATCCAGTGGGGGAAGGGAAGACTCAAGTCCACTGCGGCGGGTTCCACCGGTTCTCCGGGAATCAGGCAAGTGCCTTTTCATTCTCTTCCTCTATTTGATGAATTGCCTTGTTTGATTCCTGGAGGTGGAGTTCGGGGTTCACAGTCCCCTGAGCTCTCTCCACCTGCTGCAGACATAAGATATGAACCTGCGCCTTCTGTGTCTATTCCCCCTGAGCATTCCCCGGTTCTGGGACTACACCGCCGGACGAGGAGGTAGCCTGCGGCCCTGGAAAGCCCGATTCCAGCCCTGCAGCCACGTCGTGGGCAGAGGAGGAGGTCGGACTGCAACTTGGAACCTGCGCCGATGATCAAGTATCCCCGGGTCTCCATGGAGGAATGGTTCGGTCCAGCAGAACTCAGATCCCCTGCCACCATGCCGTGCGGGCCTTCGACGTGGACCTTGGCACCGGGAGATCTTCAAACAGTGGGAACCATCATGCCGGCTGCGGAGCCCGACGCAGTCGAGTGGGAGCCGGAAGACGAACTCCTGCATATTGAATCTGGATCATCAAAGTCCTGGACGGCGTCCGAACTTGAGATCAGGCAAGTGCTCAGTGTTGTCTTTGTCTTTTCCATTATTGAGCATTTTTGCCTGTCTCTTGGGGGGGGCGAGCCGGGTGCAGCCGTCCACTGCATCCGAGCTTGTCTCGCCGGATTCTGGCGCTACCGGTGATCCTGATCCCGGTTCCTTTTGTTCCTCTGAGCCTTTCCCCAGGGTCACCGGAGACGAATCCGCTCTGGTTGTCACCACGGAGGTCCCGGTTCTCTGCACGGAGTTTTCCTCTGACGCTGCGCTGGCCCAATTGGGGCCCACCGGGAGTGCTGCGCTGGTCCGGTTAAAGGCCGGTGAGGGAACTGGAGGTTTGTTTTCCCCGGGCGTCGGGCTGATTCCGTCCCTTGCCTCCGTCTTCTCTCCTCCGGGTGCTGTTGGGGTCTCCCTCATCCGGGTCACTTTCCTCCTGCTCTCTCCTTCGGTGAGGAAGCCGCACCTAAGCTCCTCCTTCTGCTATCGGTGGTCTGAGGACGTGGGACGACCGCCTGCGGAACCGTCTGGTTGGTTCTGCGATCTGGGTTGGCCACCTGAGATACTGTGTTCCCAAGCCTGGGACTCGGATAGGCCGCCCGAACTATGGATGTCGCTCCTGGCCAGGTGGAATCCGGGTCTGGGTCACCCGCCGGACGAACTGTCATCTCTTGCCCCTCTCCACCTGCCAGCATCCCGGGAAAGATTGACTGTTTAGTAGTCTTTTTGTGTGGATTGCCCTTCTTTGTGTATTATTAATCAGGACACGAATTTTGCCTTGTCCTCGCCCTAAGTTGTGTTTTTATTCCCTTATTTTTCATGACTGTCGTTATGTCCCCGCATCTTGGGTCTGGTCATTTTGCCTTGCCTTCTGTAGTTCTTGTTATCTATCTTGTGGTCATTGCAGAGGGGGGGATGGCTATCTTATTTTGGACAGTCAATGTAATCGCCAGATGCTTTTTTTTCTGTCTTTTCGCCCCAGAAATTTGTAGAATTTTGTTTTCTTGTAATTTGCTACTTTCTCTAATAAATTTGAAACCTTTTTCTCATGTCTCTATAGAACTAGCAGACATGTGTTTCTTCTTGTAAATTTGCCCCTTTTTTGTATACTTTGCTGTGTTCTGAGTTAGGCCTCCAGGTTCACCTTTTTTATTTTCTGATTGTAAGGATCTGTTTGCCTGCTCTAGAGTACGGTTTTTTCTTTCTCCTTTTTCGCAGTGTTTTTCGAGTGTATCTGTATTTTTGTTGTGGCCTGTTGAGCGGCCTGTGTCATATCCCATACTGTTACCTGTTTTTTTTTTTTTTCATTCTTTCCTTGTTTCTCTCCCCCCTGACCTGGCCCCCCGCGGCCCTCCCTGGGCCTTCCCTTGGAGGGGGGGGGGGAGTACTATCATGCCTGAGCGCTGATTGCCATCCGCGCTCAGGTTGTCCAGTTTTCCTCCAGCTCCACCCCATTCCGGGCCTGGTTTTACAGCCTCCTCTGAGGCTCTAGTCTGACAGCGTCTTGCAGACTTCTGGCTGTCAAACACAGCTGCTCCGGGACAGCTGTCTGTTATTATTAATTACCTTCCCCGCTCCTGATTGGCTTCTGCCCCTCATTTAAGGAAGCAGCTGAGAATCACTCCTCGCTGCGACCTAAACGAAGGAAAGACGGACATCGTGTTTTCACGACTGGGGTTCCTACGTCCAATTCCAGTCTTCCCGTTGTCTCTGCTCTTCTCCCTTCCGTAAGTGCTGCTGCCTAGTGTGCGTTTTTCCCCTCGTTGTCTCCCTAGCCTTTCTCCCAGGTTAGGATGCTATTTAAATTATGATTTTTTTTTTTGCCTCACGTGGCACTTTACTTTGTTATTTGTATGTTATGTGTCCTTTGTTAATAAAGTAACGCAAACTCACTGGTCGCCTATAGCGTCTCCTTTATGGCTCATGAGAGCCATTCATGACAATGAATAGTGCACTCAACCAACATGGGCTCTATGCCCACTCATATTGCAAGACTCCAATGCTGAAGAAAAAGCATGTTGAAGCTTGTTTAAAGTTTGCTGCACAACATTTAGGCAAGCCAGTAAAATACTGGGAGAATGTAGTCTGGTCAGATGAGACCAAAACTGAACTTTTTGGATGCCACAAAAAACATCATGTTTGGAGGAGAAATGCACATCAGTCCCAAAACACCAGACCAACAGTGAAGTTTGGAGGGGGAAGCATCATGGTGTTGGGGTGTTTTTCAGCATATGGTACAGGTAGACTTCATATAATTGAAGAAAAGATGAGTGGACAAATGTACAGAGACCTCCTTGATAAGAACCTGCTGCCATCTGCCAAGGTGCTGAGGATGAAACGAGGGTGGACTTTTCAGCAAGACAATGATCCCAAACACACAGCCAAGAAAACTCTCAACAGGCTCCAGAGAAGGAAGATAAAGCTGCTAGCATAGCCAAGTCAGTCACCTGACCTGAATCCAATTGAAAATCTCTGGAACAAACTGAAGATCAGAGTTCATAGAGGACACCCACAGAATCTTCAAGATTTGAAGACAGTTTGTGTGGAAGAATGGGCTAAAATCACTCCTGAGCAATGCCTGTGCCTAGTATCTCCATACAGGAGGCGTCTGGAAGCTATTATTACCAACAAATGCTTTTCTACTAAATATTAAGTGAATTTCACCAAGTGTGTTCAATACTTATTTCCTGTGTCATTCCACTTTAGTAAATGTAACTTGTTTTGTGAACACAGTTGCCTTGATATCTTTGTATGTATGGATTACTTAGGTTGTTACTGATATCTGGTGAAAATCTCAAGTCAATGGCTCCATCAGAAGTATGTTTAATGAGAAAAATGTTGACATGTCCATTACTTATTTTCCCCACTGTATCTGGTCTGTTGTAGACTACATCAAGCTATGTGCAGGCTACTGATGTCACTCCAAACCATTATTTAAATATGCTTATATAATTGCCAACTATACCAGAGTCGTGGCCTAGTTGGTAGAGCATCATTCCAGTTCTGGCCGGGTCATGCCCAAGACCATATAAAAATGGTACTTTCTGCCTTCTAGCTTGGTGTTCAGCATAATAGAACACCAGGCGTTAGGGACGGTTCTAGGATTAGAGCTTTAGGGGTGCTAAGCACCCAGTGAGCTCCACCAAACACACACACACACACACACACACACACACACACACACACACACACACACACACACACACACACACACACACACATTCATGGAGTGGCTGTGGAGCAGGTGTAGTGTGGCCGACTACTAATTGAAAGGCCAGGGGTTTGATTCCTGTTCTCTGCAGTCTGCATGTCGAAGTGTCCTTGAGCAAGACACTGAACCCCCAGTTGTTCCTGGTGGGTCAGGCCAGCGCCTTGCATGGCAGCTCCACTGCCATCAGTGTGCGAATGTATGTGTGAATGGGTGGATAGCAGGATCTATAAAGCGCTTCGGTCATCCAGAGATGAGTTAAAGTGTTATATAAGTGGACATTATTTTATCATGCACACGTTATTTTGTTAGAGTTATCATCTTTTGTACATCTCTTCACTGGCTTCTAGTTAGTGAACATGGTACCCGATGATACATGAAACAGTGACAGCTTGGATTTAATATTTTGCTTATACCAAAATGACAACAGCTTCTTTTTCTCGAAGTCAAACAACGCACAGTGGTTGATTGACAATGCAACCATTAAAGAAAAAAGTCTGCTTCTAGCTGTCTTAGCCAGGGCTGGAGTGGGACAAAAAAATTAGCCCTGGCATTTTTGGTCCAATTTGCTAAGTAGCAACATTCAACCATCACACGTAACGGTCTAACAGAGGTCAGAGTTATCCCACTTTTGCCCTTGACAAGTGAATCCCTGGTTTTAAATAAATAAATAAAGAAAGAAAGTTACTTTATCTATTTTGCATAAATATTTTGTCATCATTTTCAAGTCTCAAAATTTTCCAAAGGTGCAAAATTTTGAGAAAGAGCTACACAATTACAATGAAAAAAAAAAAAAACCCATCACAAACATATATACAACAAAAGCTTCAAATTTACTAGAATAATGTAACAAATTTATAGGGACAAATGACCATTTATTTAAAATGTACTAAATTCACGAGAAAAAAAATGCAAACTTACAAGAAAAACAAACTTGAATTTAAAAGATAAAAGTTACAAATTCATGGCAAAAGTTACAAATTTATGAAGAAGAAATTCACATACTGTATGTACAATTACAGTCATTGAGAATATAAACACAGGAAGTTATTTAAAAGATTTAATAAATTCATTTAGAAGAAGAAAATTTATAAATTGTTGAGACAAAGGTCAGAAAATCACAAGAGAAATGTAGTGTCACGTGCTGAGCCGGCTTGGCTTTCCCCGGCTCGGCCTCTATCTCTTTGTGGGGTTAGCTTTGCTGGTTATGTGTGTTTTGATGTATTCTTGTACTTATGCCATGCCTCTAGCCACTGCCTGACCGGCAGCTGTTAGTCAGCATCTGTCATCTCCTTTTTCTCATGCTGCTGACAGGCTGCCGGCCTAGCCACGTCCCCTCGCTCTCCTTCTGGCTCATCAGCTGTTTCCAGTCCCCGGTAATTATCTGTCCGTGCCTCGCCCAGGCGATTCCTATTTGTCACGCCAGCGGCGTCTGTATTAAAGGAGCTCTTCACTAGACAGACGCCGCTGGATTATTGTACGCGCTTGATGGTTTCTTTCTGCCGTCAACCGTCATGTCACTAAGGACTGTCTTTGTGTCTTGGATTCTCGCCGTTATTATCGCTGAGACGACTTGGCCTGCCCCCGCACTGTGAGTATCTGCCTGTGCGTTGTCCGCCGCTGTATATCTCCAGGGTGTGTGTTGGGCGGCCTAGAGAACTCTTTAGTGTACCCGAGCTGTCTTGTCCTGTTATGTTCACTGGTGTGTTAATAAATGTATGTTTGGTGTAACCCTGCAATTAAATCCTCATCCTTTTTTCCCCTCGCCGTGCGCCGTTGGAGAGGCGCATGGAGAGCTCATGACAGAATAATCCAGCCGAACTATAGGATTTAGCGGGTTACACCCACACATTGCTCTCTTTTCTTTTTTTTGGACTGTTTTCTGGACTTACCTGCATCCGGAGAGTGTCATGCCCTGGTCTCGCTGAGGAAGAGGATTGGCAGCGGGGTTTCCCATGGTTGAAGAGGGATGGGCCGCTGAATGCATTTGCAGCTTGGTGAATGAAGCTCTCACCGCCCGTGGACCGAAGAAGACGTTGGAATGCCTGGGCGGAGTTGTCGGGATCCTGGAAGCAAATCCTGGGTTGTGGAGTTATCCCCAGCTCGCCAACCTGCTCTCCATGGTCTGCTCGCTCCAGCGCTCTTTCCCCGGATTGGCGTGGTCCACGGCGCTGAGACAGAGGACCGGCAACTCTCAGCCCGTCATCCTCCGTGATGCTTCCCTGCCCCTTCTCCTGCTCCAGCACGGTCCTCTCCAGGAAACAGAAGACAGCGTCACCCCGCGTGGAGACGTCGGGAGAAGCCTCCCTCGCCGTCAGCTGTCATCACCCTCCCAGCTGCTGCAAGGCTAGATGGGGCTGCTTCGGGAATGCCCACCTCCGTTGCCACGGAGACGGCCCCTCCCCCAGCCGTTGAAGAGGGCCTTATCACCGCTGACACTGAGAGGGATGTCTGTCTGCTATCTGCTGCTGTCAAGACCAGCGACCAGGTTGACAGGCGAGTATATTTTCCACCTATTCCATCTAATAGTATTAAATCTTACCTGTCTCCCGAGGGAGAGACCCAGTTTAAGCAGTCTGCTGGGTCCTCTCCTCCAGCTGCAGATACTCACTCGCTTTTTCTCCCCTCCGTGTCTCCTCCCATTCTCCCTGAGGGCCAGCTGGCCCAAGGTCAGGGCCATCAGACGGTGGAGGAGCCAGTGGCTTCGGATGATCCATTCCCGGAGTCAGCTGCAGGTGGACAACAGGACTACCAACACCACCTTGCCAGCTGCGGAGGCGTCTGTTACAGACTGGGAGCCTTAGCTGGACCTCTTGGAGGCCGGGCCCGAGTGTTCATTGCCGGGATTGACGGAGTCCTGGACCGCGGTGGAGCTTGAGCTCAGGCAAGTAATCTCTCTTGTTTTTCTTAAGTCAGTTTTAGAGAGACCTTGCCTGGCTCTGGGTGAGGAGAGTGCTGCGCCTGAACTTCCTTCACTGGGCTCCGCCGCTGCCGGCGACCCTAACCATCTTTCTTCTCCTGCTTCCCCTGAGCCTTCAACCAGGGCCGCCGGAGGTCGCCGAGGGTCCGGTCCTGCCAAAGGAGGACATCGCTGCTCCAGCTTCTCCTGCCAGGGTCGTCAGGGCTCCTCCCATCGATAGTCTCCTCAGCCTGGTGCTCCTGCGGGTTGGTCCATTCACTGTGAGTACAGCTCTGGCCCAATCTGGGTCCATCGCGGGTGCAGCAGAGCCGGCCCAATCGGAGTCCATCGTGGGTGCTGCAGAGCCTCAGCCGGAGGTCACCACGGACACAGTTAGGCTCCCGCTGGAGTCCACCACGGGTGCAGCGGAACCGGCCCAGTCAGGGGCCACCGTGGAAGCAGCCAGGCTCCCGCTGGAGTCCACCATGGGTGCAGCGGAGCCGACCCAGTCAGGGGCCACCGTGGACACAGTTAGGCTCCTGCTGGAATCCACTGTGGGTGCAGCGGAGCCGGCTCGGTCGGGGTCCACTGCGGGTGCTACTGAGGAGGCTGTGGAGGTTCCCTCTCCCCGGTCTGGTTGCCCTCCAGTCAGCCTTCCGGTGGGCAGGCCACCTCCTGCTTCACTCCCTCCGTCCTGGTGGCTGAGCAACGTGGGCCGGCTGCCAGAGGAATTGACTCCCCGGGTCTGGTGGCCCATGTTTTCCGGCAGGCCACCGGATTCCATCCACCGGACCTTCTGCTGGGCCTGGGACTCTGGGCGGCCTCCTGAGCCCCAACGCCCGTGGACTTGGGGGGGGTTGATTGTGGACCCTGGGTGGGGTATCGTGTTCCCTCCTTTCCTGTTCCCTCTACCTCCCATCCGGGTTTGTGTGTTGTTGTTTTTCCTGTGGGGATTGGTGGTGGTGGTGGTGGTTCTTACGATGTTACCATGAGTGTCTGGTATCCACCCCTAGAAGGAGGGGCTCTGTCATGTGCTGAGCCGGCTTGGCTTTCCCCGGCTCGGCCTCTATCTCTTTGTGGGGTTAGCTTTGAGGGTTATGTGTGTTTTGATGTATTCTTGTACTTATGCCATGCCTCTAGCCACTGCCTGACCGGCAGCTGTTAGTCAGCATCTGTCATCTCCTTTTTCTCATGCTGCTGACAGGCTGCCGGCTTAGCCACGTCCCCTCGCTCTCCTTCTGGCTCATCAGCTGTTTCCAGTCCCCGGTAATTATCTGTCCGTGCCTCATCCAGGTGATTCCTATTTGTCACGCCAGCGGCGTCTGTATTAAAGGAGCTCTTCACTAGACAGACGCTGCTGGATTATTGTACGCGTTTGATGGTTTCTCTCTGCCATCAACCGTCACGTCACTAAGGACTGTCTTCGTGTCTTGGATTCTCGCTGTGACGACTCTGTCTGCCCCCCCCACTGTGAGTAACTGCCTGTGCGCTGTTCCGCTGCTGTTTATCTCCAGTGTGTGTGTTGGGCGGCCTGGAAAACTCTGTGTATACGAGCTGTCTGTGTACACTCGTTATTATCGCTGAGACGACTCGGCCTGCCCCCGCACTGTGAGTATCTGCCTGTGCGCTGTCCGCCGCTGTATATCTCCAGTGTGTGTGTGTTGGGCGGCCTAGAGAACTCTTTCGTGTACCCGAGCTGTCTTGTCCCGTTATGTTGATTGGTGTGTTAATAAATGTGTGTTTGGTGTAACCCTGGAATTAAATCCTCATCCTTTTTTTCCCCCTTGCCGTGCGCTGTTGGAGAGGCGCACGGAGAGTTCATGACATGTAGCTTATTTGCAATAATTAAAACTTAAGAAAAAAAAAATTGGGAAGATGATGGAAAATTATTGAGGCAAAAATGCAAAGATGGAAGAAAAAAGATGCCAGTTTATGACACAAAGGTCACAAATTCAAGAAAAAAAATCAATCCATGAGCAAAATTTTTTCACAAAGTTTCAAATTTCATGAAATTTCTTAAAAAGTCTATAATTTAAAAAAAGAATAAAAAACAATCAGTAGAAAAAGTAGGTAATTTATGAGAACTCTCCAAATTCACATAAGAAATTTCTACATTTTTAATTAAAAAAGATCTCTAATTTACAGTCATGTGAAAAAATTTGGACACCCCTTTAAATATTCAGTTCTTTATTAAGAAATGTTCACATATCTATGTCTAACCTTGTTTTTGTTTTTATTTGCATTTTTTAACATTTATTTTAGCCATTTTAAATGGAAATGAATGTGGGGGTGTCCTAAAAAAGATGGGGGGGGGTGTCCTAATTTATTCCTCACTATTTGTTTAGAATTGCATTTTACAGAAAATTTGAAAAGTCTTTAATTCATTTTTGTTTAGTTGTATTACATGAATCTCCCAGTATTTTTTAACATTGATAGTCAATATCCATATATCCAAATCATCACTCTGTTAAAGCAAGAAATCTGTGTGTGTGTGTGTGTGTCATGTTTATAGGACATCATAGGACAGCCTATGATCTCTGCCTGGACATCATAGGACGTCCTATGATCTCAGGCATCATAGGACTTGCGATGCCTATATGACGGCACATAGACAAATGTGTCTTTATGATGTCATATAGGACTCTCATGACTTTATGATGTCATATACAGTGAATCCATGCCCGAAAGCTTCTTTTTGCACAGATCTATTTTCATGATCCTGTCCATGAACTGTAATTACGACGCACCTATCCCTCAACCAGTGGTCTCAACGAACAAGAAGAGGAAGAAGAAGAAGAAGACCCACCAGATGGACAGCAACAGAATGAGGAGAACTGCTGCACGTCAGAAAAGATGCCATGAAGATGAAATACCTGAGGTTCCAGTAGTACATCGCACCCGTCTGAGATAGGAGGAGACCCTTCACCAGCA
This sequence comes from Pholidichthys leucotaenia, assembly GCA_020510985.1. Lineage (NCBI taxonomy): Eukaryota > Metazoa > Chordata > Actinopteri > Cichliformes > Pholidichthyidae > Pholidichthys > Pholidichthys leucotaenia. The sequence continues at coordinate 322,872,515 of CM035840.1, read as the reverse complement.
TAGGGTATGACAGACAAGGGATGCACAAACAGACAGGAAACATGTGGCAGTGCGCCATGCATGTGCTGAGTCACTTGAAGCCCGAAATGCCCACAAAGTGAGCAATACTGCACGCCAGGCAAGGCACAGACAAGCTGAGACCGAGGAGATGCGGAATAGTTGGCTGGCCAGGGACAGTGAGTTCCATGCAAGGCACAGAGAAGCTGAGACTGAGGAGATGCGGAATAGTCGGCTGGCTGGCTGCCAACGCTGCACACCAGGCGACACACAGAGAAGCTGAGACCGAGGAGATGTGGAATAGTTGGCTGGCCGCCAATGCTGGAATACGACGCACCTATCCCTTAACCAGTGGTCTGAATGAAGAAGAAGAAGACCCACCAGATGGAGAGCAATAGAATGAGGAGAACTGCTGCACATCAGAAAAGACGCCGTTAACACCTCAGGTTTGAGCAGTACACCGCAGGCATGACTGTGAACAACACAGCCGTCTGAGAGAGGAGGAGACCCTTCAGCCACAGGCATGCACAAATACTTGCTTATACTTGGTTTCTACAGGCATGGATGGGTATGCACGGGTATGTACTAGTATGTTAATCACACGGGCTTATACAGGGTGTCCTAATTTTTTCACATGACTGTAGTAGGTAGAGTAGCCTGAAACTGTACACAATTAAAAGTAGGTTATCTTTATATATTATTATTCAAATATGCATAAGAGTGGTTACCGCAAATAGTTAAGAAGTTACTGAGATGTGACTTTAGTCTGGACAGTTTGAGATTTTTCTCCTGAATTTATGGCAGTTTTATTCTAAATTTACTACTTTTTCCTTGTAAATTTGAAAGATTTTTTTCCCACTTAAATCGACTTTTTTTTTTTTCTCATAATTTGTGTTTAGTACTAATTTCGGGCTTTTTCTCTTGTACATTTGAGACTTTAATAAATTTGTGAGGTTTTTCCTCATAAATCAAAAATCAAAAATAAAATGAGCAAAGATGCAGTATTTTCTGTTGTATTATAGGTTATTTATAGCCTATTAATAGCCTGTTTTCCAACCCCCACCCCAGGTGAAAACCTCATGTACTTTGAAACCTAAATGTTAACAGGTATGCATCATACTCTTACCGAATAAGATCAGCCAGACCCAAAACTATTCATAATGTTGCAGAATATTCCAGCTGGGCCAGCTGAGGCTGGCATCATACATCATTAAGAGATGTTAAGGTGGTTCCTGAAGTGCTGCAGGAGCCTCCTGTCCCCTCACTTTTCCCGCTGTTGGGATGGGGGGTACCTCTTATAGTACCCCTCTTATAGTACCCCTTTTAGGGGTGCTATAGCACCCCTAAAAAAGGCCTAACACCACCCATGGAAGGCATAAAAATCAGTGCCAATTTGACATGCCGATCGTCAGGTGATGATATGCTGTGGCAACCTCGAAAGAAGCTGAAAGAGAGAGAAGATATTATATCGTCAACTAAATAGAAGCTACAGAAGTGTGTGTGTGTGTGTGTGTGTGTGTGTGTGTGTGTGTGTGTTGGGAAAAAATGTGCACCCCTCCAATTTGCTACATGCACAATTCTCTCTGAATCTTACACCTAACATGTATGAAAAGTCATCAACTCCACTGACCAACTATTCTCTGTTATACTCATGTGTGTTAACTAGCAACATTGAAGAGTAGTAGTTAAGAACTACTTGTTTTTGCGTAGTGATACTACCGGTGGGTGGAAAAATCAATACACTGTAATATCATGATATGTTATTGTAGAGACACTGCATCATTTCAGAGGCACCAGTATTATATTTTAATAAAAGTTTTGATATATGTTGCAAATGCAAACACAGCTCTTTGGCTGCCAGAGTAATAAAAACTAATAGACTTTTGTCCTCCAGATGGTGTTAAATGCTCACTGTCTGGTTAGGTCAGCACAACAAAACACTCCTGAGATCTAGCTGGGAGCTGAACAAGACAAAGATAATGGGAAATTACAATGATGCAATAAGCATATCACAAGATAAGATAAGATAAGATAAGATAAGATAAGATAAGATAGGCCTTTATTAGTCCCACAATGGGGAAATTCCAGGATTGCAACAGCATAGGGACAGCAACACTCAGAGCAATAATTTAGAAGATAAGAAAATAAGAGCAGTGAATATACATATGTACACATAAATATATAAATATATATACACAGTGCGGAGCATTGTAGCTAGATGGACTAAACAGCATAACCGTCAATTTAGTTACCCTACATGGTATGAATATGTACCCATACATATTGTCACCCTCCATAGTGACTGATATTGTCCTAGTTGTATACTGGAGGGGACCATTTGTGTAAGTCTGTTGCGTCTTTTGCATTCAATACTATTAGGTCGTCACTTTTTTTTTTTTGCTATCTCTGCGAGCAGCCCTGCTTAGGTTATAAAGTCTGACAGCCGTAGGTAGGAAGGACCTGCGAAACCTCTCGGTCGCGCACCTAGGATGATGTAGTCTACTGCTAAATGAACTCCTCAGTGCGTTCAATATGTCCCGCATAGAGTGGGACTCGGACTCCAGCAGAGATGACAGTATAGCCACCATCCTTCTCTCCCCTATCTCCTCCACTGGGTCAAGGCGCTGCTCCAGGACAGAGCTAGCTTTCTTGATCAGTTTGTTCAGGCTCTTCCTATCGGCTGCTGTAATGCCGTTGCCCCAGCAGACCACTCCAAAAGTGATGGCTGATGCCACCACCGTGTCATAGAATGTCTTCAGGAGCACCCCTTGTACACCAAAAGACCTGAGCCTCCTCAGTAGGAACAGCCTGTGCTGTCCCTTCTTATAGAGTGCGTCGGTATTGTGTAACCAGTCTAGTTTATGGTTCAGATGAACACCTAGGTACTTGTAGGATGTCACCATCTCAATGTCCGTTCCTTGGATGTTTACTGGTGCTGTGAGGGGTTGTCCTTGCCTGCGGCAGTCCACCACCAGCTCCTTAGTTTTCCTCGCGTTGATCTGGAGGCAGTTCCGATGGCACCAGTCCACGAAGTCCTGGATAAGTCCTGTGTACTCAGCTTCATCTCCGTTGGAGATGAGGCCGATGATCACAGAGTTGTCAGAGAACTTCTGTAGATGGCAGTGTGTTGTGTTGTGTGAGAAGTCCGTAGTATAAAGGGTGAACAGGAAGGGAGCCAAAACCGTTCCCTGGGGGGGCCCCCATGCTGCTGATGATCGTGTCGGACACACAATCCCAGGTTCTCAAAAACTGTGGCCGGTTTGTGAGGTAGTCCAGGATCCATGATGACAGGTGCTGGTCCACCCCTGGGCACAGCAGCTTGTACCTCAGGATCATCGGTTGGATGGTGTTGAAAGCACTGGAGAAGTCAAAGAACATGATCCTCACCGCGTTCCCAGGCTTCTCCAGGTGGTACAGGGAATGGTGAAGGAGGAAAATCACTGCATCCTCCACCCTGATGCCATGTCAGGCAAACTGGAATGGATCCATCGCTAGTCCCACCAGGGGGCGGAGGTGAGCAAGGAGCAGTCTCTCCAGGGTCTTCATCATGTGAGGCATCAGGGCCACTGGTCTGTAGCTGTTCAGGTCTCTGGGGTGGGAAGTCTTTGGTATGGGTACCACACAAGATGTTTTCCACAACTGTGGTACCCTCCCCAGCTTCAGGCTCAGCTTGAAGATGTGCTCCACAATCCCACACAGCTGGTCTGTGCAGGATTTGAGGAGCTCTGCGCTGATGCTATCCGGTCCCGAGGCCTTCCTTGCCTTGATCTTCCACAGCTCCGTCCTCACCTGGGTCTTAGTGAGGGTCAGGTTGGGGGGGGGCTGTGTGCTGGGAATGGGGGGGGGGGTGTTGGTGGAGTGGGGTGTGGACAGCAGGTCTCGATGACTTTAGAGGCGGCAGTGGTTGGTGTGCAGGTGGGGGGGGGTTGGTCAAACCTATTAGAAAACAGGTTCAGATTGTTTGCCCACTCCCTGCCCCCTGTGGCCTGGGACGAGGTATTCTGGAGCCCAGAGATGGTTTTAAGGTTTCTCCAGACCCCGCCGATGTCGCTCCGTTGCAGCTTGTCCTCCATCTTCTACCTGAAGCTGTTCTTGCCTTCTCTGTTCTTCCTCCTCAGCTCCCTCTGTACGGAAGATAAGATCGTGATTGTGTTATAGTATTAGCCATATTATTTTTCCTATTGGGTTTTGCAGCACATTGAAATGGGATGTCACCATGTACTGTGTAGTTTACTGCTACCTGTCTGAGCAACCAGTAGCACCAGGAGTGATATACAAGACAGGAGTGATCTTCTAGACTGAACTATTGCAACGGCATCCTCTATGGCTTACCCTCCTCTGACCTTCAGAAACTCCAGTATGTTCAGAACTCAGCTGGCAGGCTGCTCACCCATTTCCATTCTAGAGACCACATTACACTTGTCCTTCTGAAGCTACACTGGCTCCTGGATTCACTTCAAGGTTCTTCTCATATCCTACCATGCCCTCAAGAACCTTGCTCCTCCATACCTTATGGACCTCCTTCAACGTCACTCCCCAACTCGCCATTTCAGATCATCTGATTCTAACTTTCTGACCCCTATCACCAGAAAGAAGCACCACTCCATGGGTGATAGTCTTTGCCATTCCCCTTCAAACATCCACAACTCAGACTCACTGCATTCATTCAAAACCTAACTCAAAACTCACCTGTTCAAGAGAGCCTATAGCACCTGTGTCATGAGTCTGAGCTCTAATGTTCCCTCTGAGGTCAGGCTCAATTTATTTCTGAGTTTTGTATGTCTGTTATTATTATATTGTCAGTTTTCTGTAAATATTTTTTTTTTGACACTTACGTGCCCTCCTCTCTCAGACATTCCCACTTGCTGATCACAGTCTGTTTCCCAGCTGTGAACAGTTGGGTAAATAGGTCACCTGCCTGCTCAGCCCACACCTGCTGTTCATCTCTCTGCCCAGTATTTAATCACTGCCAGTTCATTGTTTCACTGCGGCAGTATTGGATTACATTGTCTGATGTTACTGGACTTCATCCTTCAGTAAGTTTTTTCCTTATCTTCTCCAGAGCTATTCCAGCTCTGGAGTGCCTCCCTTGTATGTTAACCTAATTTGCATTTTTGTCTTGTCTGCACAATTTTTGGAAGTTTAGTTCTTTATGTCAATAAATGTCACAACTACAGTTCAACGCGTGGGTCTGTCTTCCTGCCCTGAAGGGACATTCATGACAACCTGATTGCTACCGTTTATTTTGCTGGTCTTTTGTAAGGCGCCTTTGAGTACCTAGAAAAGCGCTATATAAGTCTTATGTATTATTATTATTATTATTATTATTATTATTATTATTATTACCTCCGCCAAGGAGGTTATGTTTTCATCAGCGTTGGTTTGTCTGTCTGTCTGTCTGTCTGTTTGTTTGTTAGCAAGATAACTCAAAAAGTTATGGACGGATTTTCATGAAATTTTCAGAGATTGTCAGAAATGGGGTATCCTACAGATGATTAGATTTTGGTGGTGATCCGGATCACTGGAGGAACTGTGGTGCTTGGCGGAGGTCTGTGCTCTCCCAAGTGCTTTTCTAGTTATTATTATTATTATTATTATTATTATTATATCTTTACAAGTTGTCGACATGATGGAGAGCTGTTCTGTTCTATGTTGTAATGTTTAACAAATATGCCTAAAAGCTAAAGAGAGAGAACTGAGTCAAGCTTTTGTTATCCTCTTCACACCGTAAGAAGACAGCGTTACTCAGTTTAACAGTGATTAACGTGTTAAATATTGTGATAATATCGTATCGTGAAGACTCACGTAATTTACACATAAATTGTGTTTGTGGAGCTGTAACATTACAATCAAGGTTGTGTGGTATCATAAATATAGAAACTCGGTGATGTTTTCAGCTCCCAAAGACACTGGTGTTACATATAGTCAGTCTCTCTAATATTGCTTAGTTAGAAGACAGCTCTCTTAAAAGGAGTGTAAGTTTTAACATTTGCTCAATCCTGTTCTATAGCATTTTGACTTGGATTTTGTTATTTTTCTTTTGTAAAAGTCCAAAATTGTGTACTTGAAGTATGTAAATAATGTAGCTCATTTCCATCCATTTAAAAAAAAAAAATAATATTAGGACCCTTGATCCTAGCATCATACTCTCAGACACTCTCTCTCTCACACAGGCGTAGCAGCAGACCTTGTGGGAACACAGCCAACCCTCCCCTGTGTGTGTGGATGTGTGCTCGCCTGTGTCTTGTGTCTATAATTATTCTAATGAAGGTTAACGAGCTCTGCCCAGCCTCCTCTTTATTAAATTAATCTCAGCCAGTAATGAATCATAATTACTATAATTAGCAGCTTGAGCTGCCTGATCTCTCACCGGTGGCTGGTCACAGTGAGGAGGTGGCGACGGGGAGTGCTTCATCACAACCTTCATCTGCTCCTCCTCTGCCTCCTCCTCCATGATTCAACATTTACAGAGACAGACTTAGTTTAGTGTCCAACTGTGACTTGATGCACGTGGCTCTGTTACAGAAGTGTTTCTGCCTATAAAGCAAAGTATGCAAATTATACAGGCCCCTAGTTTGAAGTTCACCTCAATATTTTTTGGGAGAGAATTAAAATTACCTTCAGCCTTTTTCCCTCATAAAGGTACAACTTTTTTCTCATTCTTATTTCTTGTAAGTTTGCTATTTTTTTGTTGTAAATTCACTACATTTTTCATCATACATTTGCAACTGTTTTCCTCATAAACTTGCAGTTTTTTTTCATAATTTTCAACTTTTGTCATGCAAATTTGCATTGTTCATTTGTGTGTTGTGTGTGGCTCACATATTTTGACTGCATATGCATAGCACAGTGAGTGAGATGCTTAGGACTGCATGTGTATTTTGTGACCTCACGTCTTTGAAGGAACAATACGTCTGGACCTCCTGGGGATAACAGCAGGAGGTGGAGGTGCCTTTGGCGAGGACTCTGAGAGGACTTCCTGACCTCCTGGGGTCAGATGGAGGACGAAGGGACTTGGGGGGAGAATTATTGTCGATGGGGGGTTTGATGACAATGTGATTCTGTTCTTTGATGTCCCAGGTATAAAAGTGGGGGTTTGGGGGAGTTCGGTCTCGTTTTTGCTGTTGAGAGCATGCTGGAGATGTGAGATCGTCAATAAACCTGAATTGAGAAATAAATTCAGCCTCTTCATTTCACGCTCTCCACATTGGTGACCTAAGACGTGCAACGACCAGAGACGATTCCCCCGAACCAGACTCGTCAGGGACCGCTCGAGCAAGCGCGGTCTCGGTCAAGCTACCAGAGTTCTGGCAGGACAACCGAGACTTGTGGTTCCTCCTGGCCGAAGCCCAGTTCGCACTCGGGGGAATAACAGCAGATGACACAAAATTCTACCACGTCATCGCCAGGCTCGACAACCGCACAGCTCGACACGTGCGGAGCCAGGTGCAGCAACCGCCCGCTGGTGACAAATACAGCGGGCTGAAAGCTGCCCTCATCCAGTGTTTCACGCCCTCAGCCGAGGAGAGAGCTAGGAGGCTTCTAGCTCTACACGACTTGGGAGGATGCAAGCCGGTCGACCTGATGGAGGACATGCTGCAGCTGAGAGGCACAGACAACGATGATTTCCTCTTCATGCACATCTTCCTGAGAACCCTTCCATCGCAGACGAGGGCGACCCTGGCAGGCACTCATTTCGTGACCCAGCGGGACTTCCGCGTGCTGGCCCGAGAAGCGCAGCGGATCCTCGACTCCAGTGAGGAGCATGCGGCCACCGCAGCAGCGGCAGACCTCGGCGCGGCGACCGGGAGCAGCGGTGGGCCAGAGGCGGCGAAATCGATCCCACCAACAATGGCAGCAGCGAGGTCCTGACGCAGCGGAGGAGACGAGTGCTGCTTCTACCATCGGCGTTTCGCAGAGAAGGCGCGCAAGTGTGTACCGCCGTGCCAGTTCAAGAGCTTAGCAGCATCGGCCCTCGGCGAGCGAAACAAGCTGCTCTACCTCACGGATGTGCGCTCTGGGCGGCACTTCCTCGTGGACACGGGCGCCCAAGTGAGTTTCATCACCCCAACCTACGCTGACCGGCTGGTGGGTCCCCGTGGTGACGGGGCGACAGCGGCGAACGGCTCGAGCATTAAGACCTTCGGCGAAAGGATGCTGCTTCTGTCCTTGCACGGCCGCACTTATGAATGGATTTTTATTATAGCGGCGGTGAGTTTCAACATGTTAGGCGCTGATTTTCTGTGCTCACATGGGTTGTTAGTTGATCTTGCCAATAGGCGCCTGGTTAATGCACTTTCCTTTTATTCCATTCCTTGTGCAGCTCGAGTGTCCCCGCCACCAGCACAGACCAACGTCGCCACAGCAGGCGGTAAGTTTCACACACTCCTCACCCAGTTTCCAGCACTCACAGTTCCCACCTTTTCGGCAACAGTTGCGAAACACGGGGTGGAGCACTTTATCACCACAACTGGCCCCCCCGTCTTCGCGAAAGCTCGGCGCTTGGATGCAGCTAAACTGTCCACAGCGCGCGAGGAGTTCGCCAACCTGGAAAGGTTGGGCATCATCCGCCGTTCAAACAGCCCATGGGCCTCCCCACTGCATATGGTCCCTAAAGCTGACGGCTCGTGGAGACCTTGTGGTGATTTTCGCAGGTTAAACAATGCCACAGCGCACGACCGCTACCCAATCCCACACATTCAGGATTTTTCGGTGCATCTGGAGGGGGCACGCATTTTTTCTAAAATAGACTTGGTCCGCAGTTATCATCAAGTCCCAGTGTGCGCGGAGGATATTCCCAAAACAGCGGTGATAACCCCGTTTGGACTTTTTGAGTTTTTACGCATGCCGTTTGGCCTCAAAGGCGCCGCGCAAACCTTCCAACGCATGATGGATGCCGTGTTACGCGATCTCCCTTTTGTGTTCGTCTACCTGGACGACATTTTGGTCGCCAGCACATCTGAAGAGGAACACGAAAAACACCTCACAGCAGTTTTTCGGAGGTTGGGAGAGCACGGGTTAATAATCAATCCAGCTAAGTGCCAGTTCGGGGTGGCGCAGATTGATTTTTTGGGGCACCGCGTCTCCCCAGAAGGGGCGGTTCCGCTACCGGACAAGGTGCGCGCAGTGGCAGATTTTCTCCGGCCACAAACGGTCAAAGCATTACAGGAGTTTTTAGGAATGGTGAATTTTTATAACCGTTTCCTCCCCCACACAGCGCAGCTCATGCAACCACTATATGCCGCACTTAAAAAGCAAAAACCCTCCAATGTAATCGAATGGTCCCTGGAGCGGGAGCGCGCATTCGCGGAGGTAAAAAAAGCCCTGGCAGACGCTGCGTTGTTAGCTCATCCAGACTCAACGGCCCGCATAGCGCTCACCACTGATGCATCAGATTTGGCCATAGGGGCGGTTGTGGAGCAGCATGTTGCCGGGGTTTGGCAGCCGCTGGTCTTTTTCAGCAGATCCTTGCGCGAATCCGAGCGAAAATACAGCGCGTTTGACAGGGAGCTGTTAGCGCTCCACTTAGCCATTCGCCACTTCCAATTCTGGCTGGAAGGTCGGCGTTTCACCGTGTTTGTCGACCACAAACCGCTCACTTTTGCGATGGCCAAAATTTCGGAACCTTGGTCGGGCCGGCAGCAGAGGCAGCTGGCCGCAATTTCGGAATTTACTACTGATATTCAACACGTAGCGGGTAAACTCAATGCAGTGGCAGACTGCCTCTCTCGCGCGGTAACAGCACCAGTCCGCGCAGAGGTAGATTATACTACCGCAGCCGCAGAGCAAAATAGCAGCGCGGAAGCGCACGTGGCCCCAGTTCATGTGGGGATAGATTATGCGGCCATGGCAGCGGATCAGGGTAGAGATGCGGACGTGTGCGCGCTCCAGTCTGGACCAACAGGGTTAAGGGTGGAGAGCAGGAGCTTGCAAAACGGTATGCACCCCCTAATCTGTGATGTCTCTACCGGGCGACTGCGCCCGGTGGTGCCGGCCGCTTGGCGCCGCCGCGTTTTTGACTCGGTTCACTCCCTGGCACACCCAGGGGTGCGCGCGTCTGTGAAAATGGTAGCAGAAAAGTTTGTTTGGCTGAGCCTGCGCAAGCACGTGAAAGAGTGGGCAAGAGCCTGCATGGCTTGCCAGCGGGCCAAAATTCACAAGCACACAAAAGCCCCCTTAGAGCCGTTTCACATCCCGGCAAAAGAGATTTGATCATGTACATGTCGACCTCGTGGGCCCCCTACCGTCGTCGCAGGGGTTCACACATCTTTTGACAATGGTGGACCGAACCACGCGTTGGCCGGAAGTGGTCCCACTGGCATCGACCACGGCTGCAGAGGTGGCCCGCGCATTTTTGACGGCTTGGATAGCGCGTTTCGGGGTTCCGTCGGATATTACGTCCGACAGGGGACCTCAATTTGTGTCTGAGCTTTGGTCAGCGATGGCCCACAGCTTGGGTGCGACAATTCACCGCACTACCGCTTACCACCCCCAGGCTAATGGTTTGTGCGAGCGTTTTCATAGATCATTGAAGGCAGCCCTCAGAGCGTCGCTTACGGATGCAAATTGGGTAAATAGACTACCATGGGTTTTATTGGGGTTGCGTTCTGCGCCTAAAGAGGACTTAAAGGCCTCCCCAGTGGAGTTGGTTTTTGCGCAGCCTCTCCGACTGCCAGGCGAGTTTCTGCCAGATCATCCGGCGCCAGGGCGTCCCCCGGCTCAGTGGTCACTGATCGGCACGGGAGCGGACATGCTTCCGGGCCCCATTCATCACACTTTTCCGCGTGTTTTTGTTCCCAAATCTTTAAAAAATGCCGAATTTGTTTTTGTCAGGCACGAGGCTCTGCGCCCACCTTACGATGGCCCATATAGAGTGCTGGAAACAGGTGATAAGCATTTTGTGCTAGATTTGGGGGACAGAAGGGAAACAATTAGTATAGACAGACTAAAGCCTGCTTTTGTGATGAACGACGAGTCTGTACGGGTGGCGAGGGCTCCTCGACGTGGCAGACCCCCCAAGAAGCATGTCCTGGGGCCCCTGCAGGGATCAAATAACGGTTCTCATCCTCAGTTAACAGATTCACTGCAAGATGGCGCCGCAGGGGCTGCGAAGCCCGCTTACAGCAAGTTTGGAAGACGTTTGAAGCCCAGACGGCGTATGGACTAATGTGTGGTTTTATAATGTTGTGTGGATTATGCTGTATTGTTTCATTCTTTGATGTTTGGGGGGGGGGCGGGTTCTGTGGCTCACATATTTTGACTGCATATGCATAGCACAGTGAGTGAGATGCTTAGGACTGCATGTGTATTTTGTGACCTCACGTCTTTGAAGGAACAATACGTCTGGACCTCCTGGGGATAACAGCAGGAGGTGGAGGTGCCTTTGGCGAGGACTCTGAGAGGACTTCCTGACCTCCTGGGGTCAGATGGAGGACGAAGGGACTTGGGGGGAGAATTATTGTCGATGGGGGGTTTGATGACAATGTGATTCTGTTCTTTGATGTCCCAGGTATAAAAGTGGGGGTTTGGGGGAGTTTGGTCTCGTTTTTGCTGTTGAGAGCATGCTGGAGATGTGAGATCGTCAATAAACCTGAATTGAGAGATAAATTCAGCCTCTTCATTTCACGCTCTCCACATTGTGTACCTAAATTTCTACAGTGCCGCTCTGTTTGAAGGGAGGTGGTCCTTAAAATCTGAACCTCTGTGACCCAGGTTTGCTGCTCGCCACCTTGTAAACATCTGGGTTAAAAAAGCCGCCATGATGGTTCCATGATTCCCAAATGTGTGTTCCTAACAAAATGGATGAGTTGAAGTTGGAGTCATCCTCCCCATTAGCCAAATGGAATGTTTATGTGGTGACAGACTCTTTATTTCTTCTGAAGATTCTAAGAAGAAGCAGCTGAAGTGTGGGGAAACTAATGTGGAAATGGGACAAAGCTAAACTGTGGTTAGCTGATGTGTATCCGGGTAATGCTAAATCACAATGGTGATATATTGATTGATACCGCACTCCTTCTTATGTAATATTGCTTAAATATTCCTTCATCATTCAGTCTATTACAGCAATAAAGCCCATTCATATTTGGCTGTAGCAGTGACAATTACCTCTCCATAGAAAACTATTTGCCAACATTTGAAACCTGGAGTAGTGCAACAATCTACTTAGATGTGATCCTAACTTTAACTTTTTTGAGTTTTTAATGTTTATTTTGTGCATAGATTAATTGCACCAATCACCCCAACCCCCCGTCCACGATAAGGCTTCATTTGGGCTTTCACATAACCACATTCAGCTGTCAGTTATTTGAGTTCCTCAGTATGTCTTCACCATCCAGAGCTAAGAGCTAACCAGCTAACATTAGCCTCAAAATAGCACTTTTCCCACTCCACCAAACTTCTAGTTTCTGGTTTTTGGATGACCTGCTCTATCTCCTAAGCCACTACCACCAGGAGGTGTGGAAATTTCTCATAATGCGGGCCTCTGCATTGATGCAGAATGTTAATGATTGAGAGTTTACAGTGTGTGCAAAAACCTGAAGTGCTAATCTTGATTGTCGTTTGTCCGGCCTCTTTTTTTCAATGAGGTTATCCTTCAAAGTTGAAAACTGCGGTCATGAACGCAGTTGCGGGCTTTTTAACTGCACCACTGCAGTGGAGCCGACTGCTTTTGCTGTCCTTTGCTGGGATATGGACACAGGAGTCCCCACTTGTGTCTCCTCCTGTACTTGCACAGCTATGTCATACAAATTAAAAGGTTGTGGAGAAGAATGCTGGATCAATTGTATGTCATGTGTGGCTGCACATGCATCGGGTGGCATGGACACAGCGGAGAAGAAATTGCACACTGCCGGCAGCTTGTGCTGGCCGTGGTCGAAGAGTGGCCCCACAGTGTTGTCCAGTGTGGGACCAAGTCCTCACTGGCGCTGCTCAATTCTCTCTAGAATTACTGGACACCAGCAGCAGGTTGTTCCCATACACTCCGCTTTGCATTCATTCCATGCATGGTCATTTCTGTACGATTTTCGACATGCTTTGACTGTGTTTTGCTTTTCCGCACTGCATCAGATGATTGCGTCGCCAGATAATTCTCCGTTGACCATTGGTTCCTACCCCTGTGGTGAGGACGTGGTGGGGGAGGGGGCCAGGTGCAGGGCCAGCCCTTGTCGAGTTTCTGTCCCCCAAAAGCAAAGAATTTATTTATAACTCAATCCATACAGCAATTCAGTGTTTTTCCTTTCATAAATTACAAAAGTAAGTGTTGAAATCTAAAAAAGGCGTTACATAGAAAACATTTAAAAATTGAAGATGCAGCACAGAGATACATTAAGATGCGTCATGAATCGTTTTGCATTAGAATCGGTGATGCCCGTATTGTAATCAAATTGAATTGTGAGATAACTCAGGCAGTCAGAGTTGGTACCAGGACATCAAGCACAAAGACTGAGCAAAGGGATCCCTCAAGGCAGTGTGCTCAGTCCGCTCCTGTACATCCTCTTTGCCTACAACTGCATCCCCTCTCAGAGCAACAGCTCCATTATCAAGTTCGCTGATGACACAACCATCATCAGGCTGATCACTGGTGGAGAGGAGGCAGCCTATGGGGAAGAGGTGGCTCAGTTGGTGTCCTGGCACCAGGAAAATAATCTCTCCTTAAATGCTGAGAAGAACAAGGAGATAATTATAGACCCAAGGAAGAAGAGAGACCAGCAGGCCCCACTATACATCAACGGGACTCAGGTAGAAAGAGTGAAGACCTTCAAACTCATCAGCACCCATATCAGTGAGGATTTCACCTGGACTCACAACGTTGTGAGTGTCAAGAAGGCTCAACAGAGACTCTTCTTTGTAAGGAGGTTGAGAAAATTTGGATTATCCTCCAAACTCTTTTACACATGCACAGTGGAAAGCATTCTGACAAACTTGACATAATGTCCGGCTCAGGAAACATGCACCAGGCTCAGGGTAGATTTAACAGCTTTATTCAACAAGCAGGCGTGTGTGGATGGATGTGTGAGATATGTATATGTGGTGAGGGTGAACGCCGATGCGCAGGAAGCAGAGCAGTGCGCCGTACAGCCGGGCAACCCTATGGAGAGAACAGAGGACAGGGGTAAAGGGCACCACACCTGGACAGGAATAATGAGCAGTGTGCTGCTTACTTGTTGACGACAGGTGGCTGGCGTTGGCAAGGGAGTAGCCCGGAAGATAGCATCTTGCAGAGCCTGTGACGACGGTGAGGGTTGGATGGCGATGACGGGAAGTCCACCGCCGAGGTATCCACCTGTGCACAGGGGAGAAGACTTGCAAAAGGTAAGGGAAGGTATGCTTACGTTGAAGCGTAGTTTAGCTGTCGTTTGGGAGACGATCCAGCTGCGAAGAAGTGCCGATGCGAACAGATGGCTCCAGACCGCTGCACAGGGCTGAGTGGGTTAAATAGCTTGCGGGTGACGAGGCGCAGGTGTGCGTGCAGCTGAGGCAGATGATGAGCGGCGAGTCGTGACAGTACTCCCCCCCCCCCAGCAGCGCCTCCTGGCGCTGGTTTGTCCGGATGCGCCCGGTGGAACTCCGTGATGAGACTCCTGTCCAACACCAAGGAAGAGCGCACCCAGGACCTCCACTCCGGACCGAATCCCTCCCAGTCCAACAAGTACTGCAGCCCGCGACCTCGGCACCGGGAGTCCATGATGGAAGCGACTCTCCAGGCCGGGTGGCCGTCGATCATGAGAGGCGTGGGCGGTGCCGCGGGCGGGGGACAGAGGGGATCGGAGACCACGGGCTTGATCTTAGACACGTGGAAGGTGGGACATATGCGGAGGGAGGGGGGAGGGCCAGACGCACAGCCACCGGGTTAATCATTTTTGAGATGGTGAAGGGGCCAATGAAGCGTGGGGCCAGCTTCCTCTTCTCAGCCTTGAGGTCAATGTCCTGAGAGGCTAACCAGACTCGTTGGCCTACCTGGTAGGCAGGGGCCGGTCTCCTGTGGCGATTAGCCGTGGTGCTGTTGCACGTCATCGTGCGTAAAAGCGCATCGCGCGCCCTGGTCCACAGACTCCGACAACGTCTCAGGTGCGCCTGGATGGATGGAACGGCCAGCTCACCCTCCTGCTCTGGTAACAAAGGTGGGTCATATCCCAAGGACGCCTTGAAGGGGGACATCCCTGTGGCAGAAGACCGTGCCGTGTTGTGGGCATACTCTACCCAGGCCAGGTGAGCGCTCCAGGATGACGGATTGGAGGAGGTGACGCAGCGTAAAGCAGCTTCCAGCTCCTGGTTGGCCCGTTCACACTGCCCATTGGACTGCGGGTGGTGGCCGGAGGAGAGGCTTACCGTGGCCCCCAGGGCATTGCAGAAACACTTCCATACTTCTGAGACGAATTGGGGCCCCCGATCAGAGACGACATCCACCGGTATCCCATGCAACCTGACCACGTGTTGAACCAGAAAGTCCGCTGTCTCCCGTGCCGTAGGGAGGCCCCGGAGCGGCACGAAGTGGGCAGCCTTGGAGAACCGATCCACGATGGTCAGCACCGCGTCATAGGTGTTGGAGACCGGAAGACCGGTGACGAAGTCGAGGGCTATGTGGGACCAGGGCCTGCCGGGAACTGGCAGGGGCTGGAGCAGACCTGTGGGGGGAGAGTTACCTGACTTGCCGGTGGCACACACAGGACACACCCGGACATAGTTGGCGGCATCCTTCTGAAGCCCCGGCCACCAGAAGTAATGCTGAAGGAGGTCCACTAGCCGGGAGACACCAGGGTGACAGGCGAGTTTGGAGGTGTGAACCCAATGGATGACCTCCCCCCGGACAGTAGATGGGACGAACAGCTTTCCCTCTGGTCCGCCGCCAGGGTCCGGTTCGGTCTCCTGCGCCTTCCGGATCTTGTCCCTGATGGACCAGGAAATCGCCCCCACAACACACGAGCTGGGAAGAATGGTATGACCCGGCTTCTCCGACGTCTCGGGGGCAAACTGCCTGGACAGGGCATCGGGCAGGCCGTTCTTAGAACCAGGGCGGTAGGTGATGGTAAAACGGAACCGGGCAAAGAACAAGGACCAGCGTGCCTGGCGGGCATTCAGTCGTCTGGCAGATCTTAGGTATTCCAGGTTCTTGTGGTTTGTCAGCACCACGAACGGCAACGCAGCCCCCTCCAGCCAGTGGCACCACTCCTGCAGGGCGAGCTTGATGGCGAGAAGCTCCCTGGCCCCGACGTCGTAATTACGCTCAGCTGGAGACAGACGCCGTGAGAAGAAGGCGCAGGGTCGCTTAACCCCGTCGGTGGGTGATCGCTGGGACAGCACCGCCCCCACTCCTGTATCAGACGCGTCGACTTCCACCAAACACTGCAGCGCGGGGTCAACCTGGGTCAGGACTCGGGAGGAGGAGAACTCCGTCTTCAAAGCCTGAAACGCTGCTGCAACCTCTTCGGTCCACCGGAAGGGGTTCTTGGGGGAAGTGAGACGGGTCAACAGGGCCACGATGGCACCGAAATTGGGCACAAAACGGCGGTAGAAGTTGGTAAACCCAATAAACTGCTGTACCTGCTTCCTGGAGGTCGGCGTGGGCCACTCAACCACCGCTTTGACCTTCGCGGGGTCGGGAAGGACTTGGTTGTGCGAGATTACGAATCCTAGGAAGGAGGTGGTCTTGGCGTAAAACTCACACTTTTTGGCCTTGACGTACAGCCTGTTCTCCAGCAGCCGTTGTAAGACCCGCCTCACGTGGACCTGGTGTTCCTCCCGTGACCTGGAGAAGATGAGGATGTCATCCAGGTACACAAACACGAAGAGGCCAAGGAAATCACGCAGGACGTTGTTTATGAGGCGTTGAAACACAACGGGGCGTTGGTCAGCCCAAACGGCATCACCAGATACTCGAAGTGACCACTAGGCGTACGAAAGGCCGTTTTCCACTCATCCCCCTCCCGAATCCGGATGAGGTGGTAAGCACTATGTAGACCCAACTTGGTGAACCAGATCGCCCCCTGGAGGGAGTGGAAGGCAGTATCCATTAAAGGCAGGGTGTAACGGTCCTTCTCCGTGATGTCATTAAGGGCCCGAAAATCTATACAGGGGCGGAGCGACCCATCCTTCTTAGAGACGAAGAAGAACCCTGCGCCGAGCGGAGACAAGGAGGGGCGGATGATTCCAGCGTTGAGTGACTCCTTGATGTAGCTGTCCATGGCCTCCCGCTCCGGCGCTGACAGGCTGTAGAGGCGTCCGGACGGCAAGGGCGCCCCCGGGTGGATGTTGATGGCGCAGTCGTAGGGCCGGTGAGGAGGGAGAGACATCGCTCTGGACTTACTAAACACAAGACCCAGGTCATGGAACTCCGAGGGCACCAGGGTGAGATCCGGAGGCGCGGCGTCCTTGGCCGGAGGGGGAGAGGACAGGGCGCAGGCTGCGGACTGTAGGCAGGTTCCCATGCAGAAGGAGCTCCAGGCAGCGATTCTTCCTGTCTGCCAATCCAGCACAGGGTTGTGCAGGCGCAACCAGGGGTAACCTAGGATGACAGGCGACACAGAGGAGGACAGGACGTACAAGGTGAGGTCCTCTCGGTGATTACCTGAGATAATAACAGGGACCGGCTGGGTGCGATGAGTCACTTGTCCAAGGGGCGCATGGGAGAGGGTGACCAGGCTGAGCGGAGCAGCCAGAGGGTGGCAGGGGATGCCCAATTGGGTTGCTAGGCTCTTTGAAATGAAGCTCTGCTCTGCTCCTGAGTCCACCAGTGCGTGTGTGAGGTGCCCCGTGGCATTGTGACAGAATCGAATGGGCAGAGATAAACTAGTGAGGGGATTCGACCGGTTAGAGTCCGCGAGGCCCCCTACAGTGACTTGCGGACCTCCCCGTTTGGCTTCTCCGGGCAATGCTCCACGATGTGTTGATTGCCTCTGCAATACATGCAGAGTCCCAGCTCCCGGCGACGCTGTTTCTCCGCTAGAGGGAGCCTTGACCGACCAACCACCATTGCCTCTGATTCCTCGGAAGGCTCCGGAGGAGGTAACGCCAGGGGGCGAGCTTGAGGCGTGCGGATGGAGCTTCCACGCGAGCGGCCGATTAACTTCCGCTCGGTGGACCGTTCATGCAGCCTGTTATCCAAGCTAATTGTTAAGGAGATTAGCTACGAGAGCGTCTCCGGAAGATCTCGGCTGGCCAGCTCATCCCTCAGACCTGAGCTGAGGCTGTGGAGGAAGATACTACAGAGTGATGCCTCACCCCAGCCCACCTCCTCCGCTGCCACCCGGAAGTCGATAGCGTAATCCGCCGCTGACCGGTTTCCTTGTTGGAGGCCAAGGAGACGGTCAGCGAGGATGCTATCGTGCCGGGAGTGATCGAACACCTTGAGAAAGCTCTGCACGAACTGGCTGTAGGAGAGGTTCGCGTAACTGGGCTTTGCCATGACAGCGTAAGCCCAAGTTAGCGCTCGCCCCTCCAGGAGATTACCTATGTAGCCAATTCAGCTGTGGTCCGAGGGAAAATCCTTGGGAACGCGCAGAAACACCAACTCACACTGCATGATGAACCCCCGTGCTCCGCCGAGCTTCCCGCTGAAGCGGGCGGGGGTTGGGATAGGTGTGAGTCGGGTTGGCGTTCCCGTGGCAGACTGGCCGGCCACCGGAGCGGCAGGAGCTACCCCTCCCTGACGAGCTGGGGGGAACGCCTGCTGGGAGTCCAAGCAGTCTAACCGGTGAGTGATATTAGTCAATTGATTAAGAATCACCTGCTGTTGGTGGGCTATTAAATCCACCCGAGCCTCGAGGGTGGGAAGACGGCGTGCGAGCCCGCTGTCTGCTGAGCCGCTCTGCTGGAGCCGTATTGACATAATGTCCGGCTCAGGAAACACGCACGCAGGCTCAGGGTAGATTTAACAGCTTTATTCAACAAGCAAGTGTGTGTGGATGGATGTGTGAGATATGTATATGTGGTAAGGGTGAATGCCGATGCGCAGGAAGCAGAGCAGTGTGCCGTACAGCCGGGCAACCCTATGGAGAGAACAGAGGACAGGGGTAAAGGGCACCACACCTGGACAGGAATAATGAGCAGTGTGCTGCTTACTTGTTGACGACAGGTGGCTGGCGTTGGCAAGGGAGAAGCCCGGAAGACTGTGTCCTGCAGAGCCTGTGACGACAGTGAGGGTTGGATGGCGATGACGGGAAGTCCGCCGCCGAGGTATCCACCTGTGCACAGGGGAGAAGACTTGCAAAAGGTAAGGGAAGGTATGCTTACGTTGAAGCGTAGTTTAGCTGTCGTTTGGGAGATGATCCAGCTGCGAAGAAGTGCCGATGTGAACAGACGGCTCCAGACCGCTGCACAGGGCTGAGTGGGTTAAATAGCTCGCAGGTGACGAGGCGCAGGTGTGCGTGCAGCTGAGGCAGATGATGAGCGGCGAGTTGTGACAAAACTCCCTCACAGTGTGGTATGGGAACTGCACCATTCATGACAGGAAGGCTCTCTAGCATGCCGTTAAAATGGCACAGTTCATCTGTGGAGGAGCCTTCCCATCACTACTGGACATTTACAACACCGGGTCACAAAGAGGGCACACAACATCATCAAGGACCACCCAAACTAATTGCACTTTATATTCTGACCACAGTCTACCCTTTTGTACATAGTACACACTTTATTTAATTTATTTTTATGCTTAGGGTTAAGTTAATTCCTTTATTTAGTTTAGTTGTTTATTTTTAGTCATGTGAAGTAAGAAGTGAGAATTTCAGTGCTCAGTGTAACCATTGTGTTTTTGTCGTGTATATGACAATAAACTTCTTAATCTTGAATGTTGACCACTGAAGATTCACACCCCTAGCCAACATGTGAACAAAGTGCATCATTTGTCCCCTTTAAGGAGGATATGACATCATTTGGACCTCACTTCTTGGATTTCAGATGTTCGTCTCCTCTCTGAGAGTCTGCTGCTGTTTCTGTGGCCTGTTGCTGAGAACGACACAAAGCCTAAAAGACAACTTTTAAAAATATCCAAACGAGGTGGAAGAGGCATGAAATGTCTTCTGTCAACCAACCTGACATCCGTCTCAAATCCTCCACCATTTTAAACCTGTATCAGTACAACCCCGATTTATTTACAATATACATATAGTTCCAATTACTTTTCCGTCTCTGCTGGCCTCCTTCCTCCATCAGTCTCTCTGCTCCCTCCATTCCTCCTCAGTGTTTTTTCCTATTTTGTGTCTTTTCAAGGTTCTATATTTTTTAGATTAGTCCTCCTCCTCCTCCTCGTCCCCATTACAGGAGTAATGGCCCCCCCCCATCCTCCACACATACACACAGTTAGACACTCCGATAGCATCTGACCTGAAGAATTAATTAAATATGATAGCTGATTAAAAATAGCATAACTAATAGTGTAATATCTCAAGCTGTCGTCTTTAATAGTCAACATTGTGTGTGTGAGTCTTATCTGCTGCAGACAGACGCTCTCACTATTGATTCCTGTTCATTTCAGTTGTCAGGCGAACCCCTCAGCTCATCTGGAATCATTAAACTCACCACCGCTCTGCCTGTCTCTCTCTCTCTGTCTCTTTTCTTGATTTTCCTACATTTATTCAATTATTTTTCATACATTTCATTTTCAGCACTGTTTTCACACAAGACAAAAAAAAAAGCAGTCAGTAAAATATGGCTTTTAGTAAACAGTGTCTTATTCATGTGCACCATAGAGCTTCATTGGAATCCTGGGATGGTTCAAATATTGTTCAACTAAGTGACATTTATTTATTTATTTATAGTCTATTAGCAAATTAGCACATTTGTTGTTTTACACCTGCTGTCCCTGGGGATGTAACACAAAAATGGCCACTGCACAGAAGTACCTTAAAGGCAGGAGCAGGCATACAGTATGAAATTAATCTAGAGTTGTACTCAAGACCCGACTGAGACCAGCGTGCAGAAAAACCAAGACTTTAAGGGACAGAAACCAAGTCAAGACCAAGACTATTGTGTATATATTACATACTGTACATACAGTATCTGCATGTAGGTCTTGGTCTTTTTAGTTGTAAAGGGGTGGAACTTAAAGAGAGTTTGAAGACCTTCTACATTCATTTCCATTCTTTTTTTTTTTTTTTTAGCTAAAAAGTGTAAACATTAATAAAAAAAAGTCTGAAAGTTATAAAGTAAACTAATGGAAGTATAAATGTCCTTAAAAAACTAAACAGAATGACACCATAATGAAGTTCCTAGCATGGGAATGGGCGACTCAAGGAAGTCCTGGGGATTAAAATAAGTCTGCACTGAGGAAGGGTTATTTAGGACATAATGATGTGGAAATGTGAGAAAAAGAAAATGAAGAGATCTTACCTGTTTTTATGTATTTTTGCATTTTCAATTTCACTCTATCTTGACATTCTTTTGGCGGTGGCACGGTTGAATTAAAATGGCAGTAAAGGAGGCTGGATGGATTGATGGACAGACTCGATGACACCTGACGCCCCACCTGAGTGGAGGTCAATGTGGTGATCCCTGAGGAAACCTTGAGGCCAGGGTGAGCCTGTGGGGCCAGATGAGTTTTTATTGGTGGAAGTCACAGCTCAGTGATCGCTCCATGTGTGTGTGTGTGTGTGTGTGTGTGTGTGTGTGTGTGTGTGTGTATGTGCGCGCGCGCGTGCATGCAGGCAGGTGTTTGTTCTCAGGCATCCAGTCTGACCACAGAGACACTCCTGACTACAAGCAGAAAACTGGTCTGGTGAAAATGTAAAATAAAAGAGAAATATTGCAGTTTTAGTTATAACACCCAATGGAATCCATGTTAAACAAAGGTCCTTATTAGTCTTATTTAACTGTGCAACAACAGAAATGAAAAGAACCCAACATCTAAAACGCAGACTATATATGAAAAGTACATACGCCTTTTATGGATGTATTATGTAGTATTCACATTTTGTATGATAAAATAGATTAAATAGACACTGACTTCACCCAAAAATGTCCAAACTCTGCATTCATTGTTGATCTGTTTTCTATTATTAAATTTTTGTTCTGTATTTAGGAACCAGAGCCTGTTATGACTATAAAGCAGAGTACGCAAATCCCTCAGCCTCTAAGCCCTAAAATTCAAGTTCACCCTCATCACTTTTGGGGGGAATTAAAATTACCGTTGACTTTTTATTCTCATAAATTTGCAACTTTTTTCTTCTAAATTTGCCACCCCTTTCTTGTAAATTTCCAACTTTTTATAATAAATTTCAACTTTTTTTCAGAAAAATTTGGAACATTTTTCTTGTAACTGGAAAACAAAACTTTTTCATGTAAAACTGCTTTTTTTAATCATAAATTTAAGCTTTTTTCCCTCGCAAATTTTCAGCTATTTTTTCAGGAATTTCTGACTTCTTTCTTGTAAACTTATTTTTTTCATGTAAATTTTCAGCTAGTTTTTTCAGGAATTTGTGACTTTTTTCTCTTAAACTTGCAACCATTTTTCTGGCATATTTTCACCTATTTTACCTAACATTTGTGGCTTTTTTCTTGTTCATTTTAAACTGTTTTCAAGGAAATTTGTAACGATTTTCAAACTTTTTTTCTCATAAATGTCTTGACTTTTCTTCTTGTAAATTTGCAATATTCCTCATAAATTTGCATCTTTTTTCTTTTAAACTTGCAACTTTTTTCTTATAAAATTGCAATTTTTTTCTCATAAGTTTGCCACATTTTTATTGTATATTTGCAACATTTTTTTATAACAAATTTTCAACTTTTTTTCTGGTAAATTTGTGACTTTTTTCTTATAATTTTAAAACATTTTTCCAAATTAGCTTTTTTTTTTCTTGTAAATTTGCAACTTTATCTTAAATTTTCAACTTTTTTCATAAATTTTGAGCTATTTTTTTTAATTTATGACTTTTTTCTTGTAAAATGAGGAGCTCATTTAGCAGTAGGCTGTGCCATCCCAGGTGCATGACAGAGAGGTTCCGCAGGTCCTTCCTACCTACGGCTGTCAGACTTTATAACCTAACCAAGGTTGCTCATGTCAGGACGTGGGCTGGGTTTCATGTCTTCATTCTATTTATAATTGGGTTATCTTGTCTTCAAGGTATGGGCCTCAGCCCTCGCTTTAAGTTCATTTTTTGGAATTTTCTGTTTCACTCTGTTTACCATGGAATGGTAATTTAGGTAATAATAATAATAATAATAAATAATGGTAATTTACTGGAATTTGCCATACTGCATGTTGACAAGCCACAAAGCTTCTGGGAGAATGTCCTATGGACAGACGAGACAAAACTGAAACTTTTTGGCAAGGCACATCAGCTCTATGTTCACAGACGCAAAAATGAAGCATACCAAGAAATGAACACTGTCCCTACTGTGAAACATGGAGGAGGTTCTGTTATGTTCTGGGGCTGCTTTGCTGCATCTGGCACAGGGTGTCTTGAATCTGTGCAGAGTACAATGAAATCTCAAGACTATCAAGGTATTCTTTTTTTTTTTTTTTTTTTTTTAATTTAAGTTTTTGTAAAGGGTATACAGGTCATTACAGCATTGCATTGTTTACATTTTCATCACATGTTCCCTTATTTTTTGCTATTTGACAACATTGGTAGGATAGTTATTACAACAACCCCCCCTTTTTTTTTTAAAGTGAAAGAAAAAGTGAAGTTAAGGAGAATTAAATAAAAAACAAACAAACAAACGAATAAACAAACAAACAGAACAGCAAAAAACAAACAAACAGAAAATTAAGTAATTAAAAGTAAAAGAGCAACTGAGTAGCGTTGGAACAAAGAGCGGGACCATTATTGAAATGGTATTTGTCAAAGATTAGTTCTAATGGAAGACACATATGCGATCCAGGGTTGCCAAAAGATTATGAACCCATCCATGTCCTGTCTCAGTGCGAATGTCAACTTTTCCATCGAGTAAATGTCTTGAATCACGTTAATCCAATCTTCAGGTGTAGGACAGTCCTTCAGCATCCATTTTTTAGTTAGGGCTTTTTTATTCTAGAGAGAAATGTGCTGCCCAGTGTCAGACAGCTTGGTCTCAATCGCAGGATCATGGGTCTTGCAACAGGATAATGACCCAAAACACACAGCTAAAAACACCCAAGAATAGCTAAGAGCAAAACACTGGACTATTCTAAAGTGGCCTTCTATGAGCCCTGATCTAAATCCTATTGAACATCTGTGGAAGGAGCTGAAACATGCCATCTGGAGAAGGCACCCTTCAAACCTGAGACAACTGGAGCAGTTTGCTCATGAGGAGTGGGCCAAAATACCTGCTGAGAGGTGCAGAAGTCTCACTGACAGTTACAGAAATGGTTTGATTGCAGTGATTGCCTCAAAATGTTGTGCAACAAAATATTAAGTTAAGGGTACCATCATTTTTGTCCAGGCCTGTTTCATGAGTTTGTTTTTTAAAATAATCCTGTTGAACCACAATTCAAAAGCATTGTCTGATTTTCATTGGTTAATTTTCATAGAATTTTTATTTATTACCACTTTTGTCAGATTCAAGTTATTTCTGTGACCATTGTGGGTTTATCTTTCATTAACAGAGGGGTACCAACAATTTTGTCCACGTGTGTAAGTACTGCATCTGGGTTCAATTCAACACCAAACCGTGACAGCTCATAGAGGCCGTATTAAATGTTCTAAATGTAACAACTTTGCACAATAGAGATCGTCTCCTCCAATACACAACTAAGCCAATAACAATTATTATTGAGGGTGGCAACAACACTGTTGATTCAAATGTGAAATATACTGTCTGGGTACATATTTATATTCTGCCGGGTAACTTAACAAACTGTAATGCTGTTGATACCATCTAGCTGCAATGTTCCTGCACTGTGTACAGTATATAACTGTGTACATACAGTCATATGAAAAAATTAGGACACCCCATTAAATATTCAGTTCTTTATTAATAAATGCTCACATATCTATGTCTAATCTTGTTTTTGTATTTATTTGCATTTTTTAAAAGATTTATTTTAGCTATTGTAAGTGGGAATGAATGTGGGGGTGTTCTAAAAAAGATGGGGGGTCTCCAAATTTATTCCTCACTATTTGTTTAGAATTACATTTTACAGAAAATTTGAAAAAGTCTTTAATTCATTTTTAGTAGTTTAGTTGTATTACATGAATCTCCCAGTGTTTTTAACATTGATATTAAATATTCATATGTCCAAATATGTTAAAAAACACATAGGCTTATACAGGGTGTCCTAATTTTTTCACATGACTGTATGTATATTTATTTACTGCTTTGGCTAACCAGTTCTTATCTTAATATCTTATTTACTATTGCTCTGAGTGCTGCTATCCCTTTGCTGCTGCAATCCTGGAATTTCCCCATTGTGGGACTAATACAGGCTTATCTTACTGTAGCTTATCTTAACTTTTTTTTTCATTTTTTTCATGTAAATTTTTAAGCTCTTTTCTCATGAATTTGTGACTTTTTCCTTGTAAATTTGCAGCCATTTTTTTTTT
The DNA here is from genome assembly GCA_020510985.1 of Pholidichthys leucotaenia. Lineage (NCBI taxonomy): Eukaryota > Metazoa > Chordata > Actinopteri > Cichliformes > Pholidichthyidae > Pholidichthys > Pholidichthys leucotaenia. The sequence goes on along the minus strand of CM035840.1, from coordinate 322,847,067 downwards.
TTAGCATATTTTCAGATAATTCCTCTAAATTTGTGGCTTTTTTCTTGTACATTTACAGCTATTTTCTTTTAAATTGTCCAACTTTTTTCTCATAAGTTTTTAACTTTTTATTCTTCCAAATTTGCAATGCCCCCCCCCCAAAAAAACCCCCAAACAAAACAAAAAACCCAAAACAATTTTGCATAGAGCTTCCAAATGCGTCGCTAGAAATGGTCCTGTTAGGAACCACACTAGTCTGATCTGTGTGCCCGGGTGGAAATCGTCTGTCTTTGGTTTGGATATTTTAACCTTAACCTCTCCCATTAACATTTCAACACAAGGCTTCACCACGGCTTCTGCTGGATATGAAAAACAAAAAGCCAGTCAATCTGCTGACTGGGCTCTGTGCCTGCACACATGCGTGGATGAGCAGCAGATCAATATTTATGAACTATCACACTCCTGACAAAGCAAGTAATTATGGCAGCCAATCAGTTCCATCGAAAGTTCACAAATACTGTTTTATCGCCTGCTAATTGATTAATCAAATAATCATTTACCAGCCTGCCCAGTATGATTATACTGCTTCCAGACAATATTTTCCATCTTCTACTGTCATCCTGGAAACTAGAAGGATGGAGATTGGACCATGTAAGAAGTTTTTTTTTTTTTTTTTTTTATCATTGTGCGATAGGCTGTTTTTAAAATTTATTTTTATTTTCTCTGAGAATTATGTGTGGAAGTTGAAAAAAAATCCAGGTACTTGAGTGGAAATCCAAAAATTGTGGAAGGGTTGGAAATTATCAGAGTTGTAGAAGAGCTTGGAATAACGAGGCGATGTGACTTATAAACCAAAGTTTATTATCAGCTTCGCTCCTCTAACAAGTCTCATCTAGTGCAGCAGCAGAAGAAGTAAGAGCGCAAACACATTCGGCTCTGTGTACTTATACTCACACACAACAAAAGACATGCATATCAAAGCTGACATCCCCCATTAACTTAATTCCCCTCCTTTGTCTCCGTACCCCTCCACCTGGCCCTGGGAGGTCAGGGCGACCTATCTGGTCTCCACCGCAGTGCCTCGGATACTCTTTAATCTTCACTGGCAGTTGAGACCCTTTGTCCTGTTCTGAGGTGTGAAGTCGCTTTACATATGTAGTCACCAAACATTCTCACATGCTTAAACATATGTAGGTTATGGGATATATGATTAATATAGACCACAGCCCCCCCCCCCAAACGACTAAGAAAAGGACAATAGAAAAATTCACAGTTTAAGATAATTATTATGACATACTAACTGCTACACCTCTTGACAAAGAAGAAACTTTCCAGCAGCTATGCTCCTGTAGAGAATTCAGTGGTAATCATAACAGCATAGTAATATCACAAGTCAGTCCTAAACTGTTACAGCACAATTAGTGAACAACTTTTGAGTAGTTTGCATCAGTCCCTGTGCCGTCTGGGCTTAAATCTTCTTCCGAATCTGCTGTGGGTCCGTTCGGGCGTCCTGGTGGGACCTTCCTGTAAGGAATCTGCAGCTTGGGAAGGAGAGTGATTATTTGTTCCCTGCAGGGGGGCTGAGTCTTTTCTCTTGGGGGGTCTACCCCGCCGAGGTGCTCTCGCCAACCGTGCAGGCTCGTCTCTCAACAAGAAGGCAGGTTTAAGTCTGTCAATGCTGACTGTTTCTTTTCTGTCTCCAAAATCAAGCACAAAATGCTTATCACCAGGTTCCAGCACTCTGAATGGTCCATCGTATGGTGGGCGGAAAGTTGGTTTTAAAGCTTCATGCCTAACAAAAACGAATTCAGCGTTTTTTAAAGCTTGGGGGACAAAAACCCGTGGAAAAGAGTGATGTGCCGGCCCGGGGAGAGAGTCCGGTCCGTTGCTGCCTAAAAACTTCGGGGCTGGAAGATGCCCTGGCTCTGGGTTCTCTGGTAAAAATTCACCTGGGAGCCTGAGAGGTTGTGCAAAAACTAATTCTGCTGGGGAGGCGTCTAGATCCTCTTTAGGTGCAGCACGCAACCCCAATAAAACCCAAGGAAGTTTATTTACCCAATTTGTATCCGTTAGTGAGGCTCTGAGGGCGGCCTTTAAAGACCTGTGAAAACGCTCGCATAACCCATTAGCCTGAGGGTGATAAGCGGTGGTGCGGTGAATTGTCGCTCCTAAGCTGCTGGCCATGGCTGACCAAAGCTCCGAGACAAATTGAGGCCCCCTATCGGACGTGATGTCCGATGGGACACCGAAACGTGCCACCCAGTTTGTCAAAAAAAAAAACCGCGAGCGACTTCCTCCGCTGTGGTTGATGCCAGAGGGACCGCCTCAGGCCAGCGCGTAGTGCGGTCTATCATCGTTAACAGATGTGTGAAACCTTGGGAGGAAGGTAGTGGTCCCACGAGGTCGACATGAACGTGGTCGAACCTTCTAGCAGGGATTCGAAAAGGATCTAGAGGGGCTTTTGTGTGTTTGTGTATTTTGGCGCGCTGACAAGAAATGCAAGTCTTTGCCCATTCTTTTACGTTTTTGCGCAGGCCAGGCCACACAAACTTTTCAGCGACCATTTTAACCGAAGCGCGCACACCTGGGTGCGCGAGGGAGTGAATTGAGTCGAAAATACGGCGGCGCCATGCAGCTGGGACTACCGGGCGAGGTCGGCCGGTTGAGATGTCGCATATTGGGGGGGTACACCGTCGCGTAAACCCCTTTTCTCCAGCCTTAACCCTGTTGGTCCAGACAGGAGTGCGCGCACGTCCGTGTCACTACTTTGCTCCTCCGCCATGGCTGCATAATCTATCCCTACGTGGATTGGGACTGCGTATGTGTCCGCGTTGGCGAAGAGTTCTGCGGCTGAGGTAGTATAATCTGTCTCCTCGCGCTCTGGCGATGTCACAGCGCGAGAGAGGCAGTCTGCTACCACGTTTAGTTTGCCTGCCACATGTCGAATGTCTGGTGAACTCTGAAATCGCAGCTAGCTGTCGCCTGCCTGACCACGGTTCAGAAATTTTAGCCATCGCAAAGGTGAGCGGTTTGTGGTCTACAAAAGCCGTGAAACGCCGCCCCTCCAACCAGAACTGGAAGTGGCGGATGGATAAATGAAGCGCTAGCAGCTCCCTGTCAAAGGTGCTGTATTTATGCTCAGTTTGGTTTAGCGATTTGCTGAAAAATGCCAAAGGTTGCCAGGTTCCGCCGACGTGTTGTTCTACAACCGCCCCTATGGCCAGGTCTGAAGCGTCTGTGGTTAGCGCAATGCGGGCCGAGGGATCAGGGTGAACCAACAATGTGGCATTAGCTAGGGCACTTTTTACTTCCGCGAAGGCGCGTTCGCGCTCCGGGGTCCATTCGACCGCGTTGGAAGGTTTTTGTTTTCTGAGCGCGTCATATAGGGGCTGCATGAGCTGAGCTGCGCGGGGGAGGAAACGGTTGTAAAAATTAACCATTCCCAAAAATTCTTGCAGCGATTTGACCGTTTGTGGCCGTGGGAAACTTTTTACTGCGTGAACTTTGTCTGGCAGTGGGACTGCCCCCTTCGGTGAAACTCTGTGTCCCAAAAAATCAATTTGTGACACGCCGAATTTGCATTTGGCTGGATTGATTATTAACCCGTGCTCTTCTAGTCTCTGAAAAACCATAGTGAGATGCTGTTCGTGTTCTTCCTCAGACGAGCTGGCTACCAGCATATCGTCGAGGTAGACGAACACGAAAGGGAGGTTGCGTAATACTGCGTCCATCATCCGCTGAAAGGTTTGAGCAGCGCCTTTGAGGCCAAAAGGCATCCGCAAAAATTCAAAAAGACCGAAGGGGGTTATTACAGCTGTTTTAGGAATGTCTTCCGCTCTAACGGGGGCTTGATGATAGCCGCGGACCAGGTCTATTTTTGAAAAAATGCGCGCACCCGCCAGATGTAGTGAAAAGTCTTGAATGTGAGGAATTGGGTAGCGGTCATGCGCTGTCGCATTGTTTAATCTGCGGTAATCGCCGCACGGTCTCCAAGAACCGTCGGATTTCGGGACCATGTGAAGCGGTGATGCCCAGGGGCTTTTTGAGCGCCTGATAATGCCTAGTTTTTCAAGGGTGGTAAACTCGTCCCGAGCTATGGCGAGCTTGGTCGCGTCTAAGCGCCGAGCTTTGGCGAATACGGGTGGGCCCGTTGTGGGGATAAAGTGTTCTACCCCGTGCTTAGCCACTGTAGCTGAGAATTTGGGAATTGTGAGTGCTGGAAATTGGGTGAGGAGTTGATCAAACTTACCTCCTGCTGTAGTGACGCTGGCCTGCACGGGTGGTAGAGAAACTCGAGCTGAGCAGGGAATAGAAGCAAAGGACAGTGCATTAACCAAGCGTCTGTTCGCTAGATCGACTAATAACCCATGTGCACACAAAAAATCTGCGCCCAACAAGTTAAAACTCACCGCCGCTACAACAAATGTCCATCTGTAGTTGCGGCCATGGATGCGGAGGGGCAGGTTCCTTTCGCCAAAAGTGTCGATGATGGAGCCGTTGGCTGCCACCGCTCCATTGTCCCGGGGGCCCATGGCCCGGTCTGCTTGGGAGGGCATGATAAAACTCAGTTGAGCTCCCGTGTCAATGAGGAACTGCTTGCCGGTGTGTCCGTCCGTCACATATAGAAGCTTGCTTTTTTCGCCGAGAACTGCCGCTGTTAACGGTTCTCGGCTTTGGCGTTTCCCGAAATCGTGAATTTGCAGGGGGGAACGCACTTGTAGGCCTTCTCGGCGAAGCGGTGGTGGTAATAACAGACGTCGCTCCGTCTGTTACGTCTTGGCCGTGTCGCTGTCACGGCGGGCGGATTCTGCTCCGTGGTTTGTGGCTCCCCGTGGCTCCGGACATCAGCGTTGAGGTCTGCGGATGCTGCTGTGGGTGTCTGTTCTTTGCAGGCGTTGACGAGTTGCTGCGCTTCGTGAACCAGCGTGCGGAAGTCTTGCTGGGTGCTGCATCGCATGTTGGCAAGTGTCCCTCTCATGTGTGGCGGCAGCGTACTGAGGAATATAAATTGGAAGAGGAAATTGTCATTGTCCTCTTCTTTAAGTTGCAGCAAGTCCTCCATGAGGGCCTTGGGTCTGCATCCTCTGTGGCCGTAGACCGCCAGGATTCTCTCGGCTCTCTCCTCGGCAGAGGGGACGAAATTCGTCACGATGGTCGCTTTCAGTTCTCTGTATTTGTCCTGGGCCGGCGGCCGCTGGATGATGCTCCGCGCACATCTCGAAGTGGCGGCATCGAGTTTGGCGACGATGTGATCGAACTTTGTATCGTCAGCCGTGATGCCCGCAAGTGCAAACTGGGCTTCAGCTTGCTGAAACCACGAGGCGGGGTCTTCCTGCCAGAAGTCCGGCAGCTTGACGGTGACGGCATTTGTGTGGACCGTCCCTGATGTGTCCGCAGGGTGAGAGTGCCTTCCTTCGGCTCTCGCCGCGGTGCTGGTGCTCGGTTGAGCCCTCTCTATCACTTCTGCCGTGGGGGAACGTCGTCCATCTGTTCCCCTGTCTGCATGGGCGCCGGCGTCTGCCTGGGTCGCCACAGATGAGTCGATTGTGGGGGAACGCCTCTGGTCCATCCTCGCGTCAGGGTCACCAGTGTAGAAGAGCTTGGAATAACGAGGCGATGTGACTTATAAACCAAAGTTTATTATCAGCTTCGCTCCTCTAACAAGTCTCATCTAGTGCAGCAGCAGAAGAAGTAAGAGCGCGAACACATTCGGCTCTGTGTACTTATACTCACACACAACAAAAGACATGCATATCAAAGCTGACATCCCCCATTAACTTAATTCCCCTCCTTTGTCTCCGTACCCCTCCACCTGGCCCTGGGAGGTCAGGGCGACCTATCTGGTCTCCACCGCAGTGCCTCAGATGCTCTTTGATCTTCACTGGCGGTTGAGACCCTTTGTCCTGTTCTGAGGTGGGAAGTCGCTTTACATATGTAGTCACCAAACATTCTCACATGCTTATACATATGTAGGTTATGGGATATATGATTAATATAGACCACAAGAGTGCTTAAATGTTGAAGGAGGTATGTGCTCCAACCACTTTTTGGTTTTCATTCATCTTCAGGTGAAGTCAAAGCTTGTCTCACAAGATTTGCTGTCAGGAGTACTAATTAAGATAATGAAGAGAAGAAAAACACCCGAGAAAGAACTGAAAAATACACCAAAAAAGTTTAACTAAAATGTTTGGACTTTTTTGATTCTGTAACAGGGATAAACAGAAAGACCTTGACAGGACACACTCAACACACAAGGAATGCCGCACAACAGCTGAGTTAAAACTGTGCCAGTTAAAAATCAACCAGCCCGACAAAATGAAGACAACAGTCCACCGTGCACCTCATGTGTAGAGACCTGCATCCATACAGCTCCACGGAATACAAAGGTCCCTGCCACATGATTAAGACGCTGGAGCTGTGTGACCCAGTCCTATTGCTACAGTGGTCCTGAAACTCCACTGAGAAGTCGAGGAGTCCACGAGTATAGCAGACAGGACGGCTTCAACCCATGATGCGTGGACCTCTGGAGCGGTGAACCCACACGCGACCACAATAACACACCATGCCACAGAGGACTGAGATTCTGCAGCCTCCGAAACAAAAGTGACCGCGGTGTGATGAAAAGGGAGAATACTTTATTGTATGAAATAGATGTCGACAGTTTGTGGACACAACTTGATGTTGAATAAGGAGAGAAAAACAAAATACAGTATATGGTATTGCAATACTCAATCTATTATGAAATCTCAAAACTTAAGGAATCATAGTATTGTGATAATACTGCATTATGACTCAAGTATCATGATTGCATCGCACTGTGAAGGCCTCTGGTGATTTCCACCTCTGCCATTTATTAACACTTCCAATAGAGTGAGCGCAAGAGCAGCTTTTATGTAGGTGTCTATCTTGGTTTTTCTGACCTTGGGGGTTGGGTCATTCCTTAGCTTTTATTGCCTAACTGGGAAAATTCCTCCAAGGACAACTCCTGGAACATGCTAGCTGACATGCAGCAGGGTGGCCATCTTACAGCTGACTTCTGTTTCTTGAGGGAGATTCCATTTTGTTCTGTTTTGTGTTGTGTCTTACTGAACCATTCTATCCTGAACTGTTTAACTGGAGAGTTACTGTGGTCGGGGCTGGCTGACCTACTGGCTGAAGGTGGAGAGACAAAGATAACGCAAGTAAACACAAAATGCAGTTTTTAAATGAAGGTGTTTATTATTAAGGGTAAAAAAAAAAATCCAAACCTACATGGCCCTGTGTGAAAAAGTGATTGCCCCCCCTCCCCCTGTTAAAACATAAATTAACTGTGGTTTATCACATCTTTGGAAAGCTGAGTTCAGTTTCTCTAGCCACACCCAGGCCTGATTACTGCCACGCCTGTTCTCAATCAAGAAATCACTTAAATAGGACCTGCCTGACAAAGTGAAGTAGACCAAAAAGATCCTCAAAAGCTAAACATCATCTAAAGAATTCAGGAACAAGTGGGAAACAAAGTAATTGAGATCTATCAGTCTGGAAAAAGTTTTGAAGCCATTTCTAAAGCTTTGGGACTCCAGCAAACCACAATGACAGCCATTATCCATAAATGGCAAAAAAATGGAACAGTGGTGAACCTTCCCAGGAGTGGCTGGCCGACCAAAATTATCCCAACAGTGCAGCGACGACTCACCCAAGAGGTCACAAAAGACCCCACAACAACATGCAAAGAACTGCAGGCCTCACTTGCTTCAGTTAAGGTCAGAGTTCATGACTTCACCGTAAGAAAGAGACTGGGCAAAAATGATGGTCTGGGGCTGTTTTGCTGCTTCAGGACGTGGAAGACTTGCTGTGGTAAATGGAACCATGAATTCTGCTGTCTCCCAAAAAATCCTGAAAGGAGAATGTCCGGCCATCTGTTAGTGACCTCAAGCTGAAGCGCACTTGGGTTCTACAGCAGGACAATGATCCAAAACACACCAGCAAGTCCACTTCTGAATGGCTTAAGAAAAACAAAATGAAGACTTTGGAGTGGCCTAGTCAAAGTCCTGACCTGAATCCAACTGAGATCCAAGATGGCGCCCACAGCGGTCGACATGGTGCTTCGCTGCGCTCTTTGTTTGTTTTTGTTTGTCAATTGTGTGTCTGCTTGCACTTATACCCGTGAAGAACTTCTAAATATCAGGACTTTCACCCCCATGGACCTCCTCCCAGTTTTTCTAGCCCCTGCCGCCGATCTGGTTTACTGTTTGGCTCGGAAAGTGAGACGGCGAAAGAGAGGTAGACGAGCGGGCGCTCTCGTGCGGCTTCGCAGGAGAGGCTCGCGAACGGCGCTGCCTGGCATATTTCTGTCCAATACCAACTCTCTCTCTAACAAGGTAGATGAACTGAGACTGCTGATGCGTTTTAAGGACCTCGCCTCCTCAGCTGTCCTCTGCTTTACTGAGACCTGGCTCCGGGAAAATATACCGGACAGCGCGCTGCGCCTCGACGGCTTTCAGCTCTTCCGTGCTGATCGTGACACAGAGCTTTCCGGCAAGACCACAGGAGGCGGTGTCTGCTTCTACATCAACTGCAGCTGGTGCTCTGATGTAACGGTAATTTCCAAACACTGTTCTCCTGCCTTGGAATTTCTTGTTATCAATTGCAAGCCCTTCTATTCCCCACGGGAGTTTGCTTCTTTCATAATGATCGCTGTGTACGCCCCTCCCGACGCGGACACGCGCGAAGCTCAGCGCGTGCTCGCGGATCACATTCAACACACAGAGCGGAGTTTTCCAGACTCGCTGATTATTGTGGCTGGCGACTTTAATCAGTGCAATCTGAGCCACGATCTCCCCCGCTACAAACAGTTTATTAAATGCCCCACCAGAGGATTAAACACACTGGATCACTGTTACACCACAGTGAAAGACGCATATCGCGCTGTCCCTCGTGCTGCGCTGGGATTATCTGATCACGTGATGGTTCACCTCATTCCCACATACAGACAGAGATTGAAGCTCACTAAACCTGTTGTGAGCACTACGAAGATACGGACCAGTGATGCTGAGGAGAAGCTGGAAACGTGCATGGAAATATCTGACTGGGGCATGCTTAAAGGAGCCACGCATGATCTGGATGAGTACACGGACACTGTGAACTCATATATCCCCTTTGTGAAGAGAACATTCTTCCATCACGCACCAGGGTGAGTTACTCTAATGACAAACCCTGGTTCACAGCTAAGCTCAGACAGATCAGGAAGGAGAAGGAAGCAGCGCTGAAAAGTGGAGACAGGGACTGCTACAGGGAGGTTAAATACCGGTTTAACAGAGAGCTGAAGAGGGCTAAATCTCTATACTCAGAGAGACTCCAGCAGCAGTTCACTGCTAATGATTCGGCTTCCGTGTGGAGAGGACTGAGGCAAATCACCAACTATCGACCTAAGGCTCCTAAAGGTCAGGATGACAAAGCCCTTTGTCAAAGACTGTCCCAACACTATGCCCGTTTTGACACCTCGTCATCTGTGTCCAACTCCCCCCCTCCCTCCAGCTCCACAGCCTCCACATTCCCTACTTCATTTAAGGCACCCCCCCTCCTCCCCCCCTCCCCTTATCATCAGTGAGCAGGATGTGCTCAAACAGTTCTCCAGACTGAACCCGCGCAAGGCCCCCGGCCCAGACGGCGTGTCTCCCTCCACCCTGAGACTCTGTGCGAAACAGCTGGCTCCTGTCTTCACAGACATTTTTAACACCTCCCTTAAGTTATGCCACGTGCCGTCCTGCCTCAAATCCTCCACCATCATCCCTGTCCCCAAGAAGCCACGGATCACTGGACTTAATGACTACAGACCTGTAGCGCTCACCTCTGTAGTCATGAAGTCCTTTGAGCGCCTGGTCCTGTCCCACCTCAAGTCCATCACCACCCCTCTCCTGGACCCACTGCAGTTTGCCTACCGAGCCAACAGGTCTGTAGACGATGCAGTCAACCTGGCCCTCCACTCCATCCTGCAGCACCTGGACTCCCCGGGAACCTACGCCAGGATCCTGTTTGTGGACTTCAGCTCCGCCTTCAACACCATCCGTCCCGCTCTGCTCCGGGACAAGCTGTCCCTGCTCAACGTGCCTGACTCCCTCTACAGGTGGATCATCGACTTCCTGACGGACCGGAGGCAGCATGTGCGGCTGGGAAAGACTGTCTCAGACTATACTAGCATCAGCACCGGATCACCCCAGGGCTGTGTACTTTCCCCCCTACTCTTCTCCCTTTACACCAACTCCTGCACCTCCAGCCACCAGTCTGTCAAGTTGATCAAGTTTGCGGACGACACCACCCTCATCGGGCTCATCTCCAACGGCGACGAGTCCGCCTACAGGAGAGAGGTGGCCCAGCTGGCGTCCTGGTGCAGCAATAACAACCTGCAGCTGAACGCTCTGAAGACAGTGGAGATGATTGTAGACTTCAGGAAAGTCACTACTCCTCTGCCCCCCCTCACCCTCTCAGGCTCTCCCATCACCACTGCTGATTCCTTCCGCTTCCTAGGCACTACCATCACCAGGGACCTCAAATGGGAGCTGACCATCAGCTCACTCATCAAAAAAGCCCAGCAGAGGATGTTCTTCCTGCGGCAGCTGAGGAAGCTCAAGCTACCCACCAAGATGTTAGTGCAGTTCTACACAGCCATCATCGAGTCCATCCTCACCACCTCCATAACCGTGTGGTACGCAGGAGCCACTGCCAGGGACAGACTAAGGCTGCAGCGCGTCGTGCGCACTGCAAGCTCCCATCTCTCCAGGATCTGTACATCTCCAGGACCCGGAGGCGTGCTGGCCGGATCATAGCCGATCCCTCACACCCTGGTCACGTACTGTTTGCCCCCCTCCCCTCTGGTAGAAGACTTCGGTCCATCCAGACTAAAACCTCCCGTCACATGAACAGCTTCTTCCCCTCTGCCATTAGACTGCTGAACACTAAGTGACTTATTGACTCTCGTGCACCATGTACAGCAGCTCAACCAGACTCATGTCAATCATCACTGTTTTTCTTCCTGCATTACCGACTGCACTATATAGTTCTCCACAGTATCTGCTGCTGGCTAATATATATTTTAACTGTTGACCAGTATCACTTAATCTTATCCTACACTTTATTACATGTATAGTTTATTTCTCTTATCCTATCATGTTTAATGTTGCAGCATTGTACCGAGACAAATTCCTAGTTTGTGTACTACATGAACAATGGCAATAAACCTGATTCTGATTCTGATTCTGATTCTGAGATGCTGTGGCATGACCTTAAAAAGGCGGTTCATGCTCGAAAACCCTCCAATGTGGCTGAATTACAACAATTCTGCAAAGATGAGTGGGCCAAAATTCCTCCACCGCATGGTAAAAGACTCATTGCCAGTTATCGCAAACGCTTGATTGCAGTTGCTGCTGCTAAGGGTGGCCCAACCGGTTATTAGGTTTAGGGGGCAATCACTTTTTCACACGGGGCCATGTAGGTTTGATTTTTTTCCCCCTTAATAATGAACACCTTCATTTAAAAACTGCATTTTGTGTTTACTTGTGCTATCTTTGTCTAATATTTAAATTTGTTTGATGATCTGAAACATGGGGCAGCGCGGTGGCGGAGTGGTTAACACTGCGGCAGCAAAGCAACTCACCCTTGGCCGGGGAATCCTGGGTTTGAGCCCAGCCTCCGACCAACAGTGATCTGTGTGGAGTTTGCATGTTCTCCCCGTGTCTGCGTGGGTTTACTCTGGGATTTCTCCAGTTTCCTCCCACGTGCCAAAAACATGCAAGTTAGGTTAATTGGCCTCAAACTGGGGATTCTAAATTGTCCTTAGGTATGACAGTGAGAGTGAATGGTTGTCTGTCTCTCTGTGTTGGCCCTGCGATGGACTGGCGATCTGTCCAGGGTGTACCCTGCCTCTCGCCCAAAGATGCTGGGATAGGCTCCAGCCCCCCGCGACCCGAAAAGGATTAAGCGGAAGAAGATAGATGGATGGATCTGAAACATTTAAGGATAAGCCAACTTTATTGTCATTCAGTCTATACAGCCAATCATGTACAGTAGAATGAAATTATGTTTCTCTTCTCTACAATGTTAATCATATACATAGAATCAGAGGGGTCGCTGCCATGCAAGGCGCCACCACATTTCCCTCCTTCGTTCCATTATTGCTGAGCACCATGCTGGATGGCAGGAAGTTCCACTTTTATATGGTCTTTGGCATGACTGGGCTGGGATCTGAACCCCGGCCTCCCGGGTGTGGGGCGGATGCTCTATCAACTAGGCCACCACTCCGATAAGTGTGACAAACATACAAAAAAATGAGAACTCAGGAAGGGGCAAACACTTTTTCACACCACTGTACTTGGTTGTCTAATAACCAGTGTGTAACCCAGTGTTAAAAACGGGAATAAAAATATGAATATTGATACCGCTTTTAAAAAGAAAAAAACACCCATTTCACAATGGGAGTAAATAATTTAAAGATGAATATTTAAATAAATATATATTCATAAAACAGTAGGGAACATTTTCTTGGGAGTTTGATAAAGTTCCAAATGTTTTTATTTGGTTTTTTGAGCAACCAATGGCTGCGCCGTTGTTTGGCAGCGCCAGCCAATGGGTTAAGCGCTCTCTCTCCGGGTCTGGGTATGACTTGCATTTTTTGGCTCAGTCACGCCAGACGCCGAAAGACACCGACCAAGAGAGAGAGACGGTCCTTGATGATATGGCGATGCTAACGTGCTAATAGCAGTCTTTGTCCTGGATAAAACTTGAGATTGGTAAGCCTAAACTAATACCCGCAATGAGACATTGCTGTACTATCAAATTCTAATACCCTGTTTGTTAAATTTTAAGATTTGGATTCAAAGGCTGTTAACACCGTTGAGCGTGGGAACCCCATGACGCATGTGTCGATTAGCATGGTGAGTGCTATCCATTTAGTGTGTATGGGAAATGCTAATCGCTAGCTTGAAATGCTAACCGCCGATGCTAATTTCGGCTTGGTTTTTCATGAGAAAAGGACATTTTTCAAAGCTGTAACGGTTAGCAAAGGTCCCAATTCCCTGGCCACTGATTGCTACTTAATGGTGAATGTTGAACCTGTGGTTTATATGTGTTTTAAAGTGCAAATTTGTGATAAATTGTTGTGCTAGCTGATATGCTAACTTGGTGCAGCACACTGCACAATTATTACTGTGATGTCAAGTGTTCCAAATGCACTTTACTCATTGTTATGGTACCATATTGATAAATGGAGATGGCAGAATGTGTTTATTTTATGCACATTTGGTGATTTAAGGAATTTGAACTATTGTTGTACTATGTAGAACTATTTGACATTGATGTAACAAGCTATAAATTGTAGCTTAATTCTTGTCCTGACCTATTTTATAGATCAGGTTTTTTTTTTTAGTTTCCTGATTCCTGGACCAAGAAACCGTGAACTCCAGATCTGGATGGCGAGCCTTGCCTGAACCTAACTGACTGGTAAAAGTGACCCAACTGGTCACCTGGAACTGATACCAAAGAACTGTACATATTGTGAATATATTTTGGATGGATTGTATTTTCTTTTATTATTGAATTATTATTGTGATCAGCGCTTTACCTGTGTTTATGTGTACATAACTTTGAAATATATATAGTTGCAAGTTCCATACACCGTGTGTGTGAGTTTTCTATTGTTGTGTCCTCCGGGCTCCTACGAACCTGGGGTCTGTCTAATCTGGCCCAATTGTCCCTTCCACCCAGGTAGTAGAGTTAAAGATAACTACACTGCCATAACCCAATACTACCACAAGGGTACAAGATTGTACACCTAAAGTAGTATTACACACCTAAAGTGCTACAAAGAGGTGTTACACACAGTAGGTGTTACACAATTACAAGTGGCAGACGTTTAATTTGTCGCTTATTTTTGTTTGTGATGGATGGATTGGATGATGTATTTTTGAGCAGGATGGCCTTTTACAAACATGATTGAGATGTTTGTTCAGTAGTTCAGGTGATTGGGGGTGGACATGGGACAGTCTGACCGCCGCCTCGCAAGTCAGTGTCATAAAGCGCTTCTAACATTAAAAAACGAAAATGTGAATGTGCCCAAGTAATTTTCTGAATAAAGATGTTCTCTGAGGTGCTGTTTAAAATACGCCCGAGCTATTTTCTGATTGGAATGGCCAGGGGAGACAGCTGCTGCAGGAGCTGCAGCAGAGACAGAGAGGAGATGGCGAAAGAGAAGCAAACTGAATCACAATCTTTGGTTATATTAATGTGACAAATTATATTTGATAGGTGTGATATAGGCATTTTATGTATCAAGCACAGACAAATGTACCAATACATCGAGTATGTTCGATGTATCGCCCAGCCCTACTCTGGCACTAGCATGGGTGCAACAATGAGTTAGATCATAATGTGTTTAGATATCTGCAGAAAATGACAAAGTCCATTGTACAGTGGAAGTCCTGGGAAAAAAAAAACAGCTAGGAACTTGATAAGTATAAGCAGTCGACACAAAAACATTAATACTGTGTGCAACTGTGAGCGAGATGATAGGGTTGCGAGGTGATGAGAGAGGGCATCCCACTTTAAAACGCTCCAATCACTTTAAGGTGTTTGTGGGTCTTTGGGGCTAAAATGGCTAAACACAACAGCTTATTCTCAGAGTGGCTCTTTCACTGTAGCAGCGATATCTGCTCTGCACACTCCTGCAGCCACTGTGTGTGAGGGTGATTGGTTTCTGTTTTATGGACTGGCTAGCAGAGTGCTAGTAATCCGTAGAAATAAATCTGCTTTATTTGACCTCAGTGTTAACTCCAATAAAATACACTTTACTGCTGGGAGGACACACACAGACACACACCATGACCAGCTATCGGGCCATAGCTGGACCCTCAGCAACATTTATAAGGACACAGAGGGAAACCTTTTCTTCACCAGTCTGCTCACAGTGGTTCAGCTAATAAAGGAGGGGAGGAGTGACACACAAGACACAATACAACCTGCTTTTCCTTTTTAACCTCCTCAAAGGTGTTAAGCTTTTCGCAGGTATCTTGCTAGAATTATTTTGTTCATATTGCAGTGGTTGACGTTGAATTTTTTTTTTATTTTTACATTTTCTTCTAAATTTGTGACTTTTTTCTTGTAAACCTACACCTTTCTTAAAAATTTGCTGCTTTTTTCATCATAATTTTGCTACTTTTTTCTTGGAATTTTTGTGATTTTATTTCTAGTGCATGTTTACACCTTTTTGTAGCAGATTTGTGAATTTTCTCTTGTAAATCTACACCTTTCTTTCTTGAAAATTCACTGCTTTTTTCATAATTTTGCAACTTTTTTCTGAATGTTGTGACTTTTTTCTAGTAAATTTTGTACTTTTCCCTAGCAATTTTTAAAACTTTTTTCATCAAAACGTTTGACGTTTTTCTTGTAAATTTACACATTTCCTTTCTGAAAATTCAGTTTTTTTAATCATAATTTTGCAACTTTTTTCTCACAAATTTTCAACTTTTTTCTTTGAAATTTGTAACTTTTTCTCATAAATTTTCACCTTTTTTAACTTTTATTTTTCACTTGTAAATGTACACGTTTCTTTCTTGAAAATCTGCTGTTTTTCCATCATAATTTTGCAACTTTTTTCTCTGCATATTGTGACTATTTTCTAATAAATTTTATACTTTGTTCGAGCAATTTTTAATACTTTTTGTCAAAATTTTTACTTATTTTCTTATAAATTTGCACATTTCCTTTTTGAAAATTCACTGTTTTTCGTCATAACTGTGCAAATTTTTCTCATAAATTTTCAACTTTTTATTTAACTTTTAATTTTTCTTGTAAATTTACACCGTTCTTTTTTTTGAAAATTTGCTGTTTTCATTATAATTTTTCAACTTTTTTCTTGGAATTTTGTGACTTTTTCTAGTAAGTTTTACACCTTTTTCTAGCAAATTTGTGACTTTTTTCATGTAAATTTACATCTTTCTTTAAAATTTGCCTGCTTTTTTCATCATAATTTTGCAACTCTGAATGTTGGGACTGTTTTCAAGTAAATTTAATTCTTTTTTTCAAGCATTTTTTTTAGACTTTCCTCTTCTAAACTGTGACTTTTTCATGTAAATTTACACCATTCCTTTTTGAAAATTTGCTGCTTTTTATTATAATTTTGCAACATTTTTTCTAACTTTATTTTTTGTAAAATTTCTGGGTCTTTTTTTTCATTTTTTTAAAAAAACTTTTTCTTCTAAATTTCAGATATCTCTTGTGAATTTGGTAGTAAAATAATAAGGTGACTCTACTTTTACTTGACTAAAATTTTTGGCTACCCACCTCTGGTGATAACAAGAGATGTAACGCTACACAAAAATTTAAATCCTGTACGTCCCATCCATCCATCCATCCATCCATCCATCCATCTTCTACCACTTTTCTGGAGGTCCGGGTCTCGAAGGCAGCAGTTCAAGGAGAGAAGCCCAGACTTCCCTCTCTCCAGCCACCTGCTCCAGCTCTTCAGGGAGGATACTAAGGCATTCCCAGACCAACTGGGAGATGTAATCTCTCCAGCGTGTCCTGGGTCTGCCCCGGGGTCTCCTCCCAGTGGGATATGCCCGAAACACCTCAGGTGAGAGGCGTCTAGGAGGTATCCTGATCAGATGCCCAAACCACCTCAGCTGGCTCCTTTCAATGTGGAGGAGCAGCAATTCTACTCTGAGCCTGGCCGGTGACTGAGCTCCTCACCCTATCTCTAAGGGTGAGTCCAGCGATCCTACGAAGAAAACTAATTTCAGCTGCTTGTATCCGCGATCTCATTCTTTTGGTCATTACCCAAAGCTCATGACTATAAGTGAGGGGAGGAACATAGATTGACCGGTAAATCAACAGCTTTGCCTTAGAGCTTAGTTCACTCTTCACCACAATGGACCGGTACAACATCCGCATCACTGCAGATGCTGCTCTGCTCCGTCTGTCAATTTCTCGCTCCATTCTCCATTCACTCATGAATAAGACCATGAGATACTTAAACTCCTCCACTTGGGGCAGGCGCTTGTCCCCAACCCGGAAAGGACAATTCACCTTTTTCCGGCTGAGGACCATGGACTAGGACTTGGAAGTGCCGATTCTCATCCCAGCTGCTTTACACTCAGCGGCAAACCATCCCAGTAAGACCTGTAGGTCATTGGTGGATGAAGCAAACAGAACAACATCATCTGCAAACAGCAGAGATGAGATCCTGTGGTCACCAAGCATGACACCCTGCGTTCCCTGGCTGTGCCTAGATATCCTGTCCATAAAAATTATGAACATGATCGGTGACAAAGGGCAGCCCTGGCGGAATCCAACTGTCACTGAGAATGAGTCAGAACGAGTGTATGAACCAAACTCTCACAATGGTCGTATAGAGACTGGAAAGCTCGTAACAACAAGCCCGATACCCCATACTCCCGAAGCACCCCCCCCCCACACACACACAAAAAACCACGAGGGAAACTGTCAAATGCCTTCTCCAAGTCCACAAAATACATGTGGACTGGTTGGGCAAACTCCCACGAACCCTCGAGGATTCTCAAGAGGGTAAAGGGTTGGTCCGATGTGCCACGGCCAGGATGAAAACCACATTGCTCCTCCTGAATCCGAGGTTCAACCAATGGCCGGACTCTCCTCTCCAGTACCTTGGCATAGACCTTCCCAGGGAGGCTGAGGAGTGTGATCCCTCTAAAATTGGAGCACACCCTCCGGTCCCCTTTCTTGAAGAGAGGAACCACCACCTCAGTTTGCCATGCCAAAGGCACTGTCCCCATCCTCCACGCAATGTTGCAGAGGCATGTCAACCATGACAGCCCTACAACATCCAGGGTCTTGAGGTACTCAGGGCAAATCTCATCAACTCCTGGGGCTCGGCCACTAAGGAGCTTTTTAACCACCTTGGCAACCTCAGCCCCTGTGATGGGCAAGTTGTCCCCCTCATCCACAAGCCCTGCTTCCTCTGTGGAAGGCGTGTCAGTGGGACTGAGGAGATTCTCAAAGTATTCCTTCCACCGCCCGACAATATCCCCAGTTGAAGTCAGCAGCACCCCATCCACACCGTGTGGACAGGGAGCTGCTTCCCCTTCCTGAGCCGCTGGACAGTTTGCCAGAATCTCTTTGAGGTCTACCGAAAGTCTTGTTCCATGGCCTCACCGAACTCCTCCCACACCCGAGTTTTTGCTTCAGCAACCACCCGAGCTGCACTCTGCTTGGCCTGCCGGTACACCTCAGCTGCTTTGGGAGTCCCATAGGCCAACCAAGTTCAATAGGACTCCTTCTTCAGATTAATGGCTCCCTCACCACTGGTGTCCACCACTTGGTTTGGGGGTTGCCACCATGAGATGCACCAACGACCTTGTGGCCACAGCTCTGGGCTGCTGCTTCAACAATGGAGGTGGAGAACATGGCCCATTCAGACTCCATGTCTCCAGACTCCCTCAGAATGTGGTTGAAGTTCTTCCAGAGGTGGGAGTTGAAGACCTCTTGGACTGAGGCCTCAGCCAGCCATTCCCAGCACAACCTCACTGTACGTTTGGGTCTACCAGGCCTGAATGGCATCCTCCCCTGCCATCAAATCCAACTCACCACCAGGTGGTGATCAGTTGACAGCTCTGCACCTCTCTTTTCCTGAGTGTCCAAGACATACAGTCGCAGGTCTGATGACACGATAACAAAATCAATCATCGACCTGAGACCTAGGGTGTCCTGGTGCCAGGTGCACATATGGACACCTTTATGCTTGAACATGGTGTTCGTTATGGACAAACTGTGATTAGCACAGAAGTCCAATAACTGAACACCACTCGGGTTCAGATCTGGCAGGCCGTTCCTCCCAATCAACCCCCTCCAGGTCTCACTGTCGTTGCCCACGTGCACATTGAAGTCCCCCACTAGGACTATGGAGACTCCAAGAGGAGCACCCTCCAGCACCCCAGTCAGAGACTCCAAAAAGGGTGGGTACTCTGAACCATCACTTGGTGCATAGGCACAAATGATGGTCAGGACCCATTTCCCAACCCAAAGGCGCAGGGAAAGAACTCTTTCATCCACCGGGGAAAACTCCAATATAGAGGCAGCAAGGTGGGGGGATACAAGAATACCCACCCCTGCTCGTTGCCTCTCGTCCGGGGCAACTCCAGATTAGGCCAAGCTCCAGCCCCTCTCCAGGAGACTGGTTCCAGAACCAGAGCTGCGTGTTGAGTTGAGGCCGACTATATCTAGCCGGTATCTGTCAACCTCATACACCAGCTCAGGCTCCTTCCCCACCAGAGAGGTGACATTCCACATCCCAAAAGCCAGTTTAGGAAGCCTGGGATCAGACCACCAAGGTCTCTGCCTTCGACCGCCACCTGATCCACATAGCAGCTGACCCCCATGGTCCCTCCTGCAGGTGGTGAGCCCACTGGAGGGCAGACCCATGCAACTCCTTCGGGCTGAGCCCGGCCGGGTCCCATGGGTAGGAACCCAGCCACCAGACGCTAGACATCAAGCCCGTCCCCCAGGCCTGGCTCCAGGGTGGGGCCCTGGTAACCCCATACCGGGCGGGGTACACTTAATCCTTGTTGTAACATTCATCATGAGAGTCTGTTGGACTGTTCTTAGTCTGGCCCTTCTGAACGTACCTTTATACAAAGGTCAGGATTTAGTTAATTTTTATTACAATAAGGGAAAATGCTGTAAAACATTAAATTGTGTTTTAACTTCTCTGAGCATCAGTTGTTGATGCCATTTTATTACTTTTCAGACTTGTGCATGCCCGTAGAAAGCAAGTGTTCCTGTCTGAAACAGGTATCCCAATCAGGCTCTCCAGGCCCAAATGTAGGCTGTGTTTGAAAGTGGAATACTGAGGTGTGGCCTATATGTAGGCAATCACATGTTAGTTTTTGAAAAATATGAATGAGACTGAACTGAGATTTGATTGTGTGAATATTAATTACAAAATAATTGAAAATGAATGTGACATCCAATATTAGCCACTGTTTAAGAACCGCTTGTTTATTTTTTTGTCAGATCACTTATTTGTGTGATCGTTTATGTCTTACATTCATAAATGTTGTATCTTGCACTTTGGAGAATGGGAGTTGTTCAGTCACCATTATAATTGAGTTTGTATGTGTAGTTTATAGTTGTCAATAATAATAATAATAATTGTCAATAAACTCATGCAGTACTATAACAGGATACGTTTACAAATATTTGAGACCCACTGTAGTGCATCCTTTTATATTTTAGCAATATTATAAGTACAAAACACTGAACATTATTATTTTTTTTTGTATTTGTAGCTTGCATACTTTATAGATTCCCAGAGGGGAATTCAGGGCTTCCACGTGCGGCACCAATCCCATCACCATTCATGCAAACACACACACACACACACACACACACACACACACACACACACACACACACACAGAGGAGGATGAGCTATTTGGCTGCAAGTTTTGCATCAGTGTTGCCCATTTGTCTGTAGATATTTGAATAAAAATTATTTATTTCATTATTTGGACATTTTTACATGTTGTTGTCGTTTAGTCAAAGCGTGCATATGTGTCCGCATGTAATATGCAGTTGATCTGGTCATTCTGCTCTACAATGAAGCAGCACTCGGGACTGTCGTCAACCACTGACCGGGCAGGCTGAATGTGTTTCCCTGTGAATGATCGTAGAGCAACCCGTCAGACACCAGTGTTGCCCGGTTAACCGGAGTCTCAGCTGCTACGTTACCCATGTGCCAGTGATGTCCTTTGTGGCACCATGGGTCCCTGCTAGTGCCCCTCCCCCCCCGTGTTCTCCATGCCGAATTACATCAACTTTATGGTATATATTTTGACTGAGCAACTCCATACTCGGGGATGCACACCCTCATAATATCACCAGCAAAACACTTATAAAATCTTTGTTTGCAAAGGACCATTGTCTCTTGGAAAAAGTGAAGGGAAAGCAGTAATCAAGAAAAAAGGAACTGAGCTATGGCAAAAAAAAGATGGGATGAAGATCATAAAGGTAGATCGTATTACAAAATACAAAAATCTATTGCAATAAAGAATTTCATAACAACCAAAAGGAAGGAAGATGAAGCAGCATGAAATAAAGCAGCGTTGGTGAAGGTTTTAAGCAAGTTTATTAAATCATACCGCCTTCACGGGAACATCCGCCCTAGCCCAAGTATGAGCAGACTGGAGCGGCGTTCCTCAGGCTCTCAGGCAAGGAGACACAGTGTGTGTGTCGGCAGCAGTTGAAGGAATCAGAGCAATGAGAGAATGAACATGAAAATCAGACAGCTTATATACTCAGCTCAGACAATACATCAAAGACATTCACAGCAGTCGATCTGGGCATTTGCATATGAGAGGGACAGACAGTACAGGATGCATGAACACAATGCATGAGTGGGACATTAACATCACAGCAGTGAAACCATGCATGAATGGCAGATTACTTCACAGCATGCAGCGGAAAAGACCAGAAGAGCGAGCTGTCTGTCCCAGTTTGTTGTGGGGGTTGCCACACCACTCCCCCCCAGAGGGCAAGGCAGGCGGCCGAGACCTCGATATTGCAGCTTTGGCAGCGAGCAGGGAAAGCTCTCTGCAGGAGGAGGGGGAGGGAGGAGGGGGGTAGTACGTGCCGGCCGGGACGGTGAAATTGTCCGAGCCGCGCAAAAATTGCTTGCTGGTCCGTGACGTCGAGGGGCTGTCCCGTTGAACGTGCGGAGGTCCACAAGAAGAAAAATTAGTCTCTGACTCCTCTCGTGGCCATGAAGAAAAGCAGGAGCGGCTGTAAGAAAAAAGAAACAAAAGCAGAGGGACTTGGCGTGTTGACTTTAGGTGCAGGCACAACCTTAAAGCCTTCGGGGACCGCAGACTGCTGAATTCCCATTGAGCGCCATAGCTAAGACCATAAAATCCAGTGAGCAAGCTGCGTGCCTCAGGTGTACGAGCAAGCCTGAAGGGCAAGTGTGCAGCGGCGAAGAAGGAAGGCGGTCAGTGGAGCCGTATGTGTCCCGTGCGTGGTGCGCCGTCCGCGTAACCCCCCGGTGCGTGTGCCGGGGCTCTGTGTGTGGGTGGGCCAGCTGGAGAGGAGACAGGGTCAGGAAACTTGGTGGAGATCGGCGCAGTCGGCGCCGAAAATCATCTATGTTGAGCTGTGGCTGCAGATTAGACATGGTGCGTTGGAGCGTTGAGGGGAGATAGACGATCTTTGTCCCTCAGGCTCGGGTAGATGCGTGGGATCGCTGAGAGGGAGGAGGAGCGGTGAGAGGGAGAAAACGCTCTGTGTCCCTTGGCCGGTCCAGCGTGGACGTCCCGATCTCAAGCGAGGGTCGCACCATGACGTTTTCTGCGTTTTTCCTGGTCGTGGGTGATGTCCGGGGAGTAGCTCGTCTGTGTTGGCTCTGCGTCGAGGTCTCCCTGAAGCAGAAGGGAGGGCAGATCGTTTGCGTCAGGCTGCTGTGTTCGCTGGCAGCGTGTTTTTGTTAGCGTCGGGTCGCCAGCGTGGCCGTCCAGACCAGAAGGTTGCGTTGCACAAAGCGTGTGCATTCTCAGGGTCACCAGTGAAGCAGCATGAAATAAAGCAGCATTGGTGAAGGTTTTAAGCAGGTTTATTAAATCATACCGCCTTCACGGGAACATCCGCCCTAGCCCAAGTATGAGCAGACTGGAGCGGCGTTCCTCAGGCTCTCAGGCAAGGAGACACAGTGTGTGTGTCGGCAGCAGTTGAAGGAATCAGAGCAATGAGAGAATGAACATGAAAATCAGACAGCTTATATACTCAGCTCAGACAATACATCAAAGACATTCACAGCAGTCGATCTGGGCATTTGCATATGAGAGGGACAGACAGTACAGGATGCATGAACACAATGCATGAGTGGGACATTAACATCACAGCAGTGAAACCATGCATGAATGGCAGATTACTTCACAGCATGCAGCGGAAAAAACCAGAAGAGTGAGCTGTCTGTCCCAGTCTGTTGTGGGGGTTGCCACAGAAGACATCATTATGGCAAGACTCAGACTGGATCATACAGGTTTAAACAGCACTTTATTCACCATGGGGAAAAGCAAAAGTGACAAATGTAGAGAATGTGGAGTAAAAGAAAATGTGGAGCACATCTTATTACACTGTCACAAATACGGAAATGAAAGACAGATAATGGAAAATGAAGTTCGAGAAGCTGGTAGGGAATGAGATTTAACTGTGATTCTGGGAACAGATGGAGATGGAGAGGCAATAAGAATTACGAGGAGGGCTCTTTTCTCTTTTTTAAATAACACAGGATTAAGTCATAGAATTTAGGGGTCGGGCTCAGATGACATAATGTTACACACTCTTGTACAGTAGGTGGCGGTATGCACCTTTTAGTTGTTTGCTATCCGCCAGTAACCGAGAGAAGAAGAAGAAGCTGACAGGTTGTGATGGTGTGTGTTATCCAATCAGCGTGGTCGTGATGCCGCGTATTGTCCAGTCAACATGGCCGTGATGCAGCGTATTATCCAATGAGCACAGGGTCAATCCGAAACCCCGCCCACACTTCTTGAAGCCAGGACATGAAGACACAAACTGTGTTCCGACAGCCCAAAAGTGTACTCTGAAGTGGACTGCCATATTAACTGAGATTCCAAATCGAAGGGAGCGAACGGTCTTCAGTTCAAAGGGAACTGAGAACTGTGGAGGGAAGGAGTGAACAACCGGACATCACTGGAAGTTGACAAGAAGATTACCTATAAGTCATTGCGCCTCAAATACGCGTAAAACAAACTATTGTTGCTAACGTTATTAACAAGCTAAACTGATGTTGGTTATTGTTTATATCAACTGATAGTAATACAACTATATTTGTATTAATATTTTATTTAAGAAATATTATCCACCACAGTATCAGTATGTGTCCATGGTTACTGTGGTAATTTACGGAGGAGGAGCCAATGGTTACAGGGTGTTTGAAATGGAGAAATTTTGTGAAGGGCAGTTAACTTACTGATATTCCCTGCGAACGGAGCAGGGAGTAGGGAATACAGTTTGAAGTACACTGTGGATCAAAACGTAGCTACAGAGAGCAGTCACAGAGCAGTGGCTAAACTTTTATTAATAAAAATTACATAATAGCGCCGATCGAGGAGCAAGCCAAAGCGCTAAAAATAGCTTTCACTACTGCGCATGCGTGTGTTTACTTGGCTGAAGTAGGACAAACTTTCTGGGCCACTGCATCGCGTGAATGGAGCAAGGCAGGTGTGCCTGAGGGGAATTAACTTCACAATGGCTATGCAAATGGTGTCAAGTGAGACTGAAGGGACTATGAAGAAGACAGGTGCGACTAGACACTGCTGCTATGGTCTTTGCAACAGTGATAGCAGATACAGTGACCTAGTCTATGTTGTTATGATAAAACATACATGGCAGTACTCACCTTTTCACAAGAGTAGGCTTGTTTCCCAACACTGGCAACCCACGACATTCCAACCATCGCTTCAGTTGGACCACAGAATGTTGAGAAATGTCACTGTAAACAAAGGCAGCCCCTGGGACTTTGCTTTCTAACAGTTTTACAAGTGGGAATGCAGTATCATTCGCCATTGCTCCACCGGTAGGACAGGGTTTTGCTTGTCCGACCTTGTGTAGTGCTGTGTACCACGTGACTACCAGCGCGAAAACTGATGACGTAGTCCTCGATCGGCACTATTGGACTGAGCAGCTCCATATTTGGGGATGCACACCCTTGTAACCTCAGGAAATCACGGTTAAAATCTGGGGCCAGTCTGACAAACGGTTCAAGAAATACAGCTGTGGACAAAATTGTTGGTACCCCTCTGTTAATGAAAGAAAAACCCACAATGGTCACAGAAATAACTTGAATCTGACAAAAGTGGTAATACATAAAAAATTCTATGAAAATTAACCAGTGAAAATCAGACAATGCTTTTGAATTGTGGTTCAACAGAATTATTTTAAAAAACAAACTCATGAAATAGGCCTGGACAAAAATGATGGTACCCTTAACTTAATATTTTGTTGCACAACATTTTGAGGCGATCACTGCAATCAAACGATTTCTGTAACTGTCAATGAGACTTCTGCACCTCTCAGCAGGTATTTTGGCCCACTCCTCATGAGCAAACTGCTCCAGTTGTCTCAGGTTTAAAGGGTGCCTTCTCCAGACGGCATGTTTCAGCTCCTTCCACAGATGTTCAATAGGATTTAGATCAGGGCTAATAGGCCACTTTAGAATAGTCCAATGTTTCGCTCTTAGCCATTCTTGGGTGTTCTTAGCTGTGTGTTTTGGGTCATTATCCTGTTGCAAGACCCATGACCTGCGACTGAGACCAAGCTGTCTGACACTGGGCAGCACATTTCTCTCTAGAATACCTTGATAGTCTTGAGATTTCATTGTACCCTGCACAGATTCAAGACACCCTGTGCCAGATGCAGTAAAGCAGCCCCAGAACATAACAGAACCTCCTCCATGTTTCACAGTAGGGACAGTGTTCTTTTCTTGGTATGCTTCATTTTTGCGTCTGTGAACATAGAGCTGATGTGCCTTACCAAAAAGTTCCAGTTTTGTCTCGTCTGTCCATAGGACATTCTCCCAGAAGCTTTGTGGCTTGTCAACATGCAGTTTGGCAAATTCCAGTCTAGCTTTTTTATGATTTGTTTTCAACAGTGGTGTCCTCCTTGGTCGTCTCCCATGAAGTCCACTTTGGCTCAAACAATGACGGATGGTGCGATCTGACACTGATGTACCTTGACCTTGGAGTTCACCATGAATGTGTTTAGAGGTTGTTATGGGCTCTTTTGTTACCATTCTTCATCAAGTTTCCTCCTGCGGCCACGTCCAGAGAGGTTGGCTACAGTCCCGTGGATCTTAAATTTCTGAATAATATGTGCAACTGTAGTCACAGGAACATCAAGCTGCTTGGAGATGGTCTTATAGCCTTTACCTTTAACATGTTTGTCTATAATTTTCTTTCTAATCTCCTGAGACAACTCTCTCCTTTGCGTCCTCTGGTCCATGTTTAGTGTAGTACACACCATGTCACCAAACAGCACAGTGACTACTTGTCACCCTTTAAATAGGCCGACTGACTGATTACAAGTTTGTAGACACCTGTGATGTTAATTAGAGGACACATCTTGGTTGAACATGTCCCTATGGTCACATTATTTTCAATCTTTTCTAGGGGTACCATCATTTTTTTCCTGTTCCATGAGTTTGTTTCTTAAAGTAATTCTGTTGAACCACAATTTAAAAACATTGTCTGATTTTCACTGGTTAATTTTCATAGAATTTTTATTTATTACCACTTTTGTCAGATTCAAGTTATTTCTGTGACCATTGTGGGTTTTTCTTTCATTAACAGAGGGCTACCAACAATTTTGTCCACGTGTGTATGCGTGGAACAGACACACAAACACACAGAGATTTTGTGAATTTATAGATAGATTAAACAAATAAAAAAATACAATACTGCAGCAAAATATAACTTCTACAATAAATAAATGATTAACTAATTTAACAAAATAAAAGCAGAATAAGAAGTTCCTCCCACCATCCATCTGATCGACCTCTTTATTTTTTCTATGCTTTTTAAATATACATCTGACATGTTTTTTTGTCGTAGGAGGAGGACAGGAACTTACCATGATAAATAATTAGTTTTAGGACTTGTTAGTGAACTAGCACCAGATGTCACCTTCAGAAAAACTAAACTTCTAATGATGTGCTGCCCATCTGAAGTCCCCTGTGTCATCAGCTGACTGCTTCCTGTCATATCCAATCATAGCAGCAGAAACACTGCTGTTCCTCATTATCAGGACATGATGTTCCAGTGTAAAGAGCTGCAGCTCACATAATTAAGTCTGATTCTCCAGCAGTCATGACACTCCAGCTTACACAATTATTATTTTAATATTAGGAGGAAACTCTGAATGTTTCTAATGCTGACACATGCGGTGGTGTTAGGGGTTGGAGACAAATAACTAATAACCACAGAGGGCTGTTTCTAGGTTTTTTGGGGGCCCTATGCAAGACTGCGTTTGGAGGCCGAGGTTTTGTAATGGGGAAGAGTTCAAACCCTTTAAAATGAGGAAAAAGCAAAAGACTTCACACCTTTCATGAAAAATGTTAATGAGATAAGGTCATGAGAAAAAGTTAGAAGAAAAAGGTAGCAAGTTTATGACAAAAAAAGCTACAGATTTAAGAGAAAAAAATATAATTTTTTTAAAAAGGCCTCTGACTCCATCCCCTCCAGTCAATCAGAAGACCTGACTGATGGACTTTGGTCTCTCCATGCACTAATTTAGCTAAAATGAATATTTTCCATTAAGTCACACACTGAACCACGTAAACTGTGAAACTGGAGCCAGAACCTCACTGATGTTAGCAGTCTCTGATTGAGGTCAAAGACCTTAAATAAAAGAATCAAAGAAACTGCAAAAAAAAAAAAAAAAAAAGAAAGAATCTCAACCAATACAAAAAAAGTTTGATAACTAGCTAGCAATAAGTCTCCACTTGTTTTTACGCTCTCTCTGCTGCCTTCCTATAAGCATCTTCAGATGGGGTAAAGAGTCAGCAGCGTGTATTATACTGTGATGCTTAAATCTGTTGTGAAGTTTTAAAATAAACTATGAGGGAACAATTTATAAATGTGAGCTAACAGAGCCAGCTGTTAGAATGTCAGAATTTTTTATTCAGTTTCTCTTGCTTTTTAATACTTTAAATTAACCAGACTTTGAAAGTCAAACAGCCTAGTTATACTTAGGAAAGATGGTGGCTTGGTTTAGAACAGTGGCTCCCAACCTGTGGGTCGCAACCCAATCCTTGGTAGTGGGTCGCAGAGATAAAATAAATAATGTATCACTATTGAAGTGTTATTTTGAAAATATACCTGATATTCTAAATTTCCACCTGACCTGATCTTTTTCCATGACTTGCTGCATGTCATGTCTGCGCTGTCTTGAATTTCAGTTTAGTGTTGCCAACTCTTGCTCTTTTGCTCTCTGTTTCACGCCACACACCTTACTTCTCACTCTAAAATGAGGAAAATTCTGCTAATATCATGTTGACTTTTTCAGATTTTTCCCACAGTAAGGTAGCATAAAGCAGACTGAATATGTTCTAATTTGCTCTCACTCCAACCCAGGTTCCTCTGTGCCCAGTTCCCTCTAAATCTCACTCCAAGCTCTTCTGAAACGTTGGTAACTCTGGTTTATAGACAGCTCCACGAGACCGATTGCCCAGGACCATAGATTACGCAGAGTCCCCACCACCGATGGTCTATGTTTGCCACAGAGGCACTAACAACCAGGACGAGGTACTGGAATGGACCAGATATGGGGAACCCACCTTGGGAGCCCTTCCCCTCACCACCCCCAGACGGGACTGTCCCCTCGCAGAGAAACAAGGCAGGACTCCCACTGATGGTGAGTTTTATTTATAATCACAGACTTTCTTTCATTTTTAGGAGTATCTCTTAAATACCTTAAACAGGCCTGTTATGCCAAAGGATAACCCAGTGATTCTGCAGGATTTGGACTGGTTTGGAAGAACATAAGCTAATATATACTAGTAGATGTAGTAGTGAATCTGTAACCCGGCGGTTCAAAGGGAACCCATGAAGACGTCAGACTGAGACTTTCAGCACTAATGGCATGGATGGGTGCTGTCCACGGTGCTGATATCAGCTCCTCATGGACACAACTACATGGAGCACTCTTCTACCAGGTACACATGCAGTGGTTCCAGCACAGACTGGATAGTAGTAGTGTCTTGTAGCTGATGCCACTGAGGAGAAAAACTACACATACAAATGCACATGCACAGTCACACTTTCTACATGTGAGGGCCACAGTTCTGTAGCGCCTCAGCCTCAGCCACACACATACACAGCACCCTGTAGTTTGTTTGTTTTTTCCTCACGGTGCAAACTGTTAGAGAATTTCATATAGCAACAAATATGAGCTCATTTCTAATTGGTTAAAATAATTTCTGTAAGGAAAGCCCTTCTTTGCCTTCTTAGTAGTCCTCAGAGGTGTCTGACTGAATGTTACAGTGAAATAGTCATGCCTCGAAGGAAAATGCATGCAAAGTGTGAATAATATTAAGTTTATTATTTCAGTGTATGGATAATTTTTTCTCCTTTTTTCTCCCTTGTCTCCTCATGAGCTGCTGCTAGACCGGACTGTCCAAATACAGTATATTAACAGTATATAAAATGTATATGAAACTTTTGTGTCATTTCAGAAAAGAATATCTCTATCCACTTATACAAATGACTTATATGTGCTGCTCTTCTCGCTGAATTCCACTTTCCCGTACCGTTTCCTTTCTGACTTAAACTTGTACTTACACTTTGGGTTTTTTATATGCAATAGCACTATATTGCTATTATTGGTTTTAGAGGAAGAAAAAGTGAAATTATTCTGTTGTGTTTTCATTATTTTGTTCTTTATGATAAGATAAGATAAGATACGATAAGATACTTTGCTGATGTGTTAAATTATGTTTCAGACAGTTTGCATGGGTTTTACTTATCTGTCATTTTGTGGATATCGTTTTTAACTTTTTTCATTATATTTTAATATTACTATATTTTTGAAAGCATTCCTCTTGTGGGCTTTTAAAAAATTGTCACTACTTTGTTGCACAAGATCTGGCAACACTGGCCTCCATGCATATGCTTGCTCACACCACCATCAGCACCAATATGTTCTTCTAATCTAAGACAGATTTGTGGAGTGGACTGAGCAGAATCACCTGAGGCTGAACGTCAGCAAGACCAGAGAGATGGTGACTGACTTCAGGAAGAACAAGACGCCTTCACAGCATTACGGACTGGGGGGGAGGGAGGATGTGGAGGTAGTGGAGGACTACAGATACCTGGGTGTCACAGCCATCATCGAGTCCATCCTCACCACCTCCATAACCGTGTGGTACGCAGGAGCCACTGCCAGGGACAGACTAAGGCTGCAGCGCGTCGTGCGCACTGCTGAGAAGGTGATCGGCTGCAAGCTCCCATCTCTCCAGGATCTGTACATCTCCAGGACCCGGAGGCGTGCTGGCCGGATCATAGCCGATCCCTCACACCCTGGTCACGTACTGTTTGCCCCCCTCCCCTCTGGTAGAAGACTTCGGTCCATCCAGACTAAAACCTCCCGTCACATGAACAGCTTCTTCCCCTCTGCCATTAGACTGCTGAACACTAAGTGACTCTCGTGCACCATGTACAGCAGCTCAACCAGACTCATGTCAATCATCACTGTTTTCTTCCTGCATTACCGACTGCACTATATAGTTCTCCACAGTATCTGCTGCTGGCTAATATATATTTTAACTGTTGACCAGTATCACTTAATCTTATCCTACACTTTATTACATGTATAGTTTATTTCTCTTATCTTATCATGTTTAATGTTGCAGCATTGTACCGAGACAAATTCCTAGTTTGTGTACTACATGAACAATGGCAATAAACCTGATTCTGATTCTGATTCTGATTCTGATGATCAGCAACGGACTGGACTGGAAATCTAACATTGATGCTGCATACAAGAAGGGGATGAGCAGACTCTACTTTCTGAGGAAGCTGAGGTCCTTCAACATGTGCAACAAGATGCTGAAGCTTTTCTACCAGACTGTCATTGCCAGCACCATTTTCTTTGCTGCTGTCTGTTGGGGTAGCAGTATCAGAGCCAGCGACACCAACAGACTTGACAAGATTATTAAGAAGACTGGCTCTGTGATTGGTCTCAGGCTGGAGATTTTTGAGACTGTGGTGGAGAAGAGGACACTAAACAAACTGCTATCCATCATGGACAACTCTGATTACCCCCTCTACTACACACTGGACAGACAGCGGAGCACTTTGTCCTGCAGACTGCTACAGCTTCGCTGCCAAATGGTCAAGTAGAGGAAATCTTTCTTGCCACATGCCATTTCACTGTAAAATAATTCACTCTAATCTTGAATCTTGGTCATAACGGTGCTACCATACTGCGCCTTACAGTCTAATTAGTACCTCACATTTCACCCTGTGCCCGATAGTCCTGCATTGTACAACTACAGTGGGGCAAAAAAGTATTTAGTCGGCCACTAACTGTGCAAGTTCTCCCACTTAAAAGATGAGAGAGGTCTCCAATTTTCATCATAGGTATACCTCAACTATGAGAAAAAAAAAATCTAGAAAATCACATTGAAGGATTTTTAATGAATTAATTGGTAAATTAATGGCACCTGTTTGAACTTGTTATCAGTATAAAAGACACCTGTCCACAACCTCAAACAGTCAGACTCTAAACTCCACTATGGCCAAGGCCAAAGGGCTGTCAAAGGACACCAGAAACAAAATTGTAGACCTGCACCAGGCTGGGAAGACTGAATCTGCAATAGGTAAGCAGCTTGGTGTGAAGAAATCAACTGTGGGAGCAATTATTAGAAAATGGAAGACATATAAGACCACTGATAATCTTCCTCGATCTGTGGCTCCACGCAAGATCTCACCCCGTGAGGTCAAAATGATCATGAGAATGGTGAGCAAAAATCCCAGAACCACACGGGGGGACCTAGTGAATGACCTGCAGAGAGCTGGGACCAAAGTAACAAAGGCTACATCAGAAACACACTACGCCGCCAGGGACTCAAATTCTGCAGTGCCAGACGTGTCCCCCTGCTTAAGCCAGTACATGTCCAGGCCCGTCTGAAGTTTGCTAGAGAGCATTTGGATGATCCAGAAGAGGATTGGAAGAATGTCATATGGTCAGATGAAACCAAAATAGAACTTTTTGGTAAAAACTCAACTTGTCGTGTTTGGAGGAGAAAGAACACCATACCTACTGTGAAACATGGGGGTGAAAACATCATACTTTGGGGCTGTTTTTCTGCAAAGGGACCAGGACGACTGATCCGTGTAAAGGAAAGAATGAATGGGGCCATGTATCATGAGATTTTGAGTGAAAAACTCCTTCCACCAGCAAGGGCATTGAAGATGAAACGTGGCTGGGTCTTTCAGCATGACAATGATCCCAAACACACCGCCCGGGCAACAAAGGAGTGGCTTTGTAAGAAGCATTTCAAGGTCCTGGAGTGGCCTAGCCAGTCTCCAGATCTCAACCCCATAGAAAATCTTTGGAGGGAGTTGAAAGTCTGTGTTGCCCAGCGACAGCCCCAAAACATCACTGCTCTAGAGGAGATCTGCATGGAGGAATGGGCCAAAATACCAGCAACAGTGTGTGAAAACCTTGTGAAGACTTACAGAAAACGTTTGACCTCTGTCATTGCCAACAAAGAGTATATAACAAAGTACTGAGATGAAATTTTGTTATTGACCAAATACTTATTTTACCGAGGAATTTACCAATTAATTCATTAAAAATCCTTCAATGTGATTTTCTGGATTTTTTTTTTTCTCATTTTATCTCTCATAGTTGAGGTATACCTATAATGAAAATTGGAGACCCCTCTCATCTTTTAAGTGGGAGAACTTGCACAATTGGTGGCTGACTAAATACTTTTTTTCCCCACTGTAGTACGATCCATGTACAGTATCTATATGGGTCATCATCTGTTCATCTTAGAGGTGGTTTGCGACGTATATAAAGTTATCTAGGCAGTTTTGCTTTCCCTGGGTAATTCCTTTTTTTATTATGTTGTGTGTGTTTCTGTCCTTTTGGTTGTCTACTGTGTTATGCTGCTGTTACACTGTAATTTCCCAGTTTGGGATCAATAAAGTACATCCATCCAATGTGGGAAACACAGATGCGTATTGTAATTACTGGTGGCCAATAATTAAAGATTTTAATTACGATTAATCTTTTGAGATTGTGCACTAATTACAATGAATCACAATTAAAGGCTGTTATGGCTGAAGAATGGGTGGACAACAACCATGTGTTGAGCTTAGCTTCATTGGGCTCGAACACGTGAGTACAGAGCAGTGTTGCTGGACTGTCTCCCAAACTCCATAACAGATGTGCTGACATCACCTGCGTGTGCGTGCGGCACGTCACATACACTACATTTACCCCCACTTCTCAGAACCCCAAAACTGTTACCCTCCCAGCACCACAACTCAGCCCCAACAGAACAAAACAATTCCAACTGGGTAACCAGGTAGACTGCCGGTGTGCCCACATGGCCTTGTGGATTATTCTGCCATGTTACAGGCCATGCCCTAGCTACAAATGTTTACTCAAAAGTCAGTCATATAGTCCTTAAGATAAAGGGGCCTCCATCACACCTGGGCTGGGTGGAGCTCAGGCTGCGCTGACTCGGCTGACCCCGGCAGGCACCCTGCTGGACTTGCGGGCTATACATCTGTGAAGACCCAGTCTGAACAGGCTGGATCGGCCGTGGTCTCCTGTTCAGAAGTGGGAGGTGGCGTTACTCTTTTGAGATGCTGGCATGACAATGCGACCCATCAGCCAGATGGAAGGTGGCTGGTCCTATCTGAACTATCAATACCTGGCCACCAGACCAGGCCTCTGCAGCGCTGTTTGACCTTTACGACGCCCAGGTGACCTTCATGTACCATGGTCAGAACGCGGGCCCTCAAGGCTTAAGGGACCACTGTACAGAGCCCCCTGGCCACACAGATGTCATTCCAGCATGAGAGATCATCCTTGACTCTGTGAAAGGGTGCCAGCTCCTCTGGCACCCTTGACAACCAGCCCTCCCAAATAAAGATGTGGAGTTGAGGCAGTGTGGGGTCCTGTTCAGGCGCAGTTTGGAGCTCTTGCATCAAAATGGCAACTTGGAGAGGCCTGTGCAGCATAAGGATCAGCTCCGATTCTAAGGGGTCCCGATTGGCCTCCGGTGCATGGCTGGGGGTGGCTTGGGAGAGCAAGTCCACTACCACGTTCTCTCTGCCAGGTGTGAACTGGATGGTGAAGTTGTACGCCTGCAGCTTCTCTGTCCACCTGTAGAGACATAGTGGTTTGTGTCCTGACTCCGTTATTGCTAGCAGGGCAGTGAGAGCCTGGTGGTCCATTCGGAGCATGAAATGCCACCTGTAGAGGTACGTATGCCACCGTTCGCATGCCCAGACACAGGCCAGTGTTTCTCTCTCCCCCACCAAGTACTTCTGTTCAGCTGATGTAAGCAACCTTGAAGCCCACGCCAGCGGGCGCTCAATCCCTTGATGGAGTTGGGACAGAACAGCCCTGATGGTGGCATTAGAGGCGTCACAGGTTACAAATGTGGGGCTCTGTAGGTCAAAGTGGGTGAGTACAGGTGGGGAGGTGAGTTGCATCTTGAGCTGGTGGATAGCAGCAAAGCATGCAAGAGTCCATGATCAGGGCGCATCCTGTTTAAGGAGGGTACACAGTGGTGCTGTGGTCTCAGAATAGTGAGAACGGAAGCAAAGGCAGAAGGCCATCATTCTCAGGAAGGAAGAGAGCTGTGCGGGGCATGACGGCTTAGGTAGGCATAACACTGCATCAACATTCGAGTGTAGTGGGCTCAGGCCATCGGCAGTCAACTGGAACCCCACGACCTTGATGGTGGGTGCTGCAAAGATGCACTTCTCCCCATTCAACTTGAGGCCGTGGCCAGCGGGTACATCCAACACCTTGGAGAGACGGACGTTGTGTAAGGATGTTGTTGTGCTGTGCACCACAGTGTCATCCAGATACACCACCACGCCCAGGAGGCCAGTGAAGATGTTGGCCATAATCTTCTGGAAGCAGCTAGGGGCGGAGCTGATACCAAAAGGCATGTAGGTGTAGCAAAAAACCCAAAACCATGTGGGTCACGAAGGCCGCAAGGTTGCGGCTGTCTGGGTGTAGAGGGAACTGCAGATAACCCTGGCAAAAGTCGAGTTTGGAGAAAATCTTGGAATCAGAATCAGAATCAGAATCAGATTTATTGCCATTGTTCATGTAGTACACAAACTAGGAATTTGTCTCGGTGCAATGCTGCAACATTAAACATGATAAAGTAAAAGAAATAAACTATACATACAATAAAGTGTAGAATAAGAGTGAGTAATACTAGTCAGCAGTTTAAATATATTAGCGAGCAGCAGATAATGTGGAGAACCATATAGTGCAGTCGGTAATACAGGAAGTCATAGAATGTAGCCATAGAATTGGAGCCATAGAATGTAGCAGCCAGCAATTCCACTGTGGGCAGGGGGTATTTGTCGGGGATTACTGCTTTATTTACCATTCTGAGGTCAACACAGGGCTGCAGACCACCCATTTTTTTTCTTTGCCACCACCCAATTAGAGGTCCAGGGAGATGCATTGACCCACTAGATGACACCCACGTCCAGGAGTTTCTGCAGCTACGTCGTAACATCATCTCATAGAGCGAGGGGCAGCCGGCAAAGGGGCTGGATAACAGGGGACACAGCTGGGTCAATGAGCAGCTAGTGGTTGAAAGCGATGAGGCAGCCTAGGCCTGTGAAAAGTGATGGTCAGTGATGCTGTGAAGTTGAGGCGACAGTCAATATGACAAAACCCGTGTGATCTGTAATGGAGAAGACCAGCTCACAGATCAGAGCAAAACCCAGGAGATTGGCGCCCTGGTGGGTCACTTGAAATGTGAATGCAGGAAGACCTCTGGAGCCATAGCATACTGAGAAGGTGACCGTTCCCATCATGCCAATCTTCATGTGTCCAAAACCAAACATCTCCTCCGTGTCTTCCCTAATCGTCTTCCCTGGAAAAAGCTTCCTAACCGTGGACTGGTTTAGCAGGAACCTTGAGGCAGCAGTGTCCAACAATAGCAGTAGACTGACACTGTCCAGCTCCACTATGCACCACTTGAATGGCCTGCTGCTGGAGCCCACAGAGTGGATGGTGGTCGGGTTGGGCCGACTGGGCAAGCGAGACGATGGGTTTACAGGAGCCGAGCGGCACACTCTGACAAAGTGATTGAGCTCACCGCAGTGTCGGCATCTCTGTCCTGTGGCTGGGCAGGCAGGTGTATGTGTGGGGTGCGAGGAAGAGCCGCAGTTACCGCTTGGTTGACGTGCTGTGGCCCCTTGTCATCCCGCAACATTTACCCCGGGGCTGTCGTGAGGAGACGTGGGGTCAGAAGGCTGAGCAGCTGGAGCCATGGCTTGTGCCTGCGGAGCTGAATGTACGGAGCATGGGTCAGGACCCCCAGCTGTGTTGCTAACTGGGCAGCCGCTTCTAGCTGGGACACCATTTCCACCGTCCTGGTTAACGGCAGGTTGTCTGGCGCCATCAACAGCTTCTCCCGCATCCTTGGATTTGTGGTGTGCTCTGCGAACTGGTCTTACACCATCTTGTCTTCTAAGTGGTCAAATTTACACATACTAACCAAACAGCAGAGGTTGGTGACATACTGCTGGGCCGACTCATCTGTTTGCTGTTGGCACTGGTGAAACATAATTCTCCAGACCATTACACTCTGTGGAGCAGCCAAATGTCTGGCCAACAAAGTCACAGTCATATGTATCCGCAGGTCCGAGAGTCCGAAAGATATGCTGTCCCTCGCTGCTGAGGTTATGAACAAAGCCATGCTAGTCTCAGCTAGGTCGATAGTGGCCATAAAAGTCTCAAAAGAGTCATACCAGTGGGTCCATGGAATCGGCGGGTTGCCAGGCAAGGCAAGGAATGGCTGTAGAGGTGTAACTAAAATCTCCATCCTCATCGCCAACGTTATGTCTGAAGAATGGGTGGACAACGACCATGTGCTGAGGTTAGCTTTACTGGGCTAGAACACCTGTGAGTACAGAGCAGTATTGCTGAACTGTCTCCCAAACCCCAACACCGACGTGTTGACGTCACCTGCGTGTGTGTGCGGCACACCACATACACTACAAAGATGATTTTTAAAAAATATATAATGTACTATAAATTAGTTTTTAAGGCTTTCAACATGTCAAAAAATTACAGCTATCCAAAATATTCTCAGAAAAACCCTGTAAGTGCTACAGAAATACTGCATGTGCAAACAACTAGTGACTACTTTAGCATTATAACACCAGTTGTTATCTTACCAGTTGTTATACCAGTTGCATCTCTCACCTCCCTTTTCGATGTGAGTTCCAGTAGTAGATAGTCCAGTTTGTCTTCTAGGGAGCGGACATTTGCAAACGGAACTGATGGAAGCAGTGTTCGCCCGGGGTTAGCCTTTAGCATAGCTGATAGCCCTGATTGGCAGCCGTGCTTCCGCATCTCTGTGAGCCTCTTCTCTTCTCTCCAGTGTTCAGGTCAGGATTGTGCAATGATACAGTCCATATGCCCACATAGTATGACAGCATTACTCCAGAAAGCTGATTCAAACACCTAGAATTAAATAAAATGAGGAGTCTGTGCCATGAATTGGGCTTTACACGAAGTGTGTGCTGCACTTTTATGTACATAGTTCCATCCGTGAAGCCACTACCATACCTGTGTATATTTCCAGAGTCCTGTGTTTAATCATGTGTTCTCTAACCGTGTTTTATCTCACCCTTCTTTCTTACTTTATTGCGCAGTAGCCTGGTGGAGTTCCCACAGTTTCGTTGTACTGTACAACTGTACAATGATAATAAAGCCTCTTCTAGTCTATCTGTTTTGAGTTGTGCTATAGACTGTCTTACAGAAAAAGTACCCATGTTTTGAAAGTTCTGCTTTTTCCATTCCATGATTCATCGTGATTAATCATAGTTTTATAAACATTGGTCATGATCACTGGGGTGTTGAGTTAATCACAATTAACTCGATTAATGTGCCCACCAGTAATTCTAATATAATTAAAAATTCAACTAATTTATTACACAAATAGACACAGATTGAAAATGATAAGATGGTAAAGTGCCAAACACAAAGAAGCTGTTTTTGTCTGTTTAAAGGTCTACTCAGAAGAAGTGTGAGGATGGGTGAGACAAACTCACAGAAATGTGGGCAGTAGTGGATCAGGAGGTTAGAGTGGGTTGTCCAGTAACCAGAGGGTTGGCGGTTTGAATCCTGCTGTCCCCAGCCATCCTGCCATTGTGGCCCTGGGCAAGACACTTTACCCACCTTGCCTCCAGTGTCCATGACACTGGGTATGAATGTGTATAAATCTTCCGTAGTGGTTGGAGAGGCCGCTGGCATGGATTGGCAGCCATGTTTCTGTCAGTCTGTCCCAGGGCAGCTGTGGTTACAGTAGTAGCTTACCACTATCAATGTCTGTCTGGAGTGAATGAATAATGGACTCACTGTAAGCACTTTGAGATGTTACTTGACATGTAAAGTGCCATATAAATCTAATCCATTATTATTATAATATTATTATAAACTGTTTGCACCTATTAAAGCAAGAGTTGGCTGGGCTGCCCACTGCCACTGGAATTGAATGAGAGCATAAACCTGCCCAAAGCAAGTAAAAATGCAGAAAGAGAGAGGGGAGTGTGTTTAAGAAAAGAGCAAAAGTAGAGAGATTAGTTTCTCTTAAGCCACTGAATTAAACTGATAGCCATCGCTATGGTTGCAGAGCCAACATCAACCCAAATAACACACACACACACACACACACACACACACACACACACACACACACACTCAACCTGAATTTTGCGCGTCTCTGTCCAGCCAACAATAAACATCCCATACATACAAATACTACAGTTGACTAAAACACATGCCACTGTCCCATATTAACATTTATACTTGATTTTTTTGTGCCTGATGCAGTTCGTAGTATTTGTGTACTCTAAATAATAGACAGAAATGACTCTGGGTCTAGCCACCTCTGATTGTAATGCACTAAAAATCGAAAAGTTTACAATTTCAGAACAAAGAGAAGTTTGCAGGTTTTGCCTTCATTTTGCTCCCCATCATGAGGCCACTAAGGGAACAGACAATACTCACTCTGAGCTTCATCGCCTGCCCAGTCTAACATCAGAGCTCCGAGCAGAGAAATGTGGCAGGCGTGTGCGACAGGAAAAAAGAAAAAAAAGCAAATAAAGCAAATAGTGTTATCAGTAATTTAACAGCAGGCTGATATGGCCTATTGATCTGTCCAGTGGAATCTTTTATCTCCACAACACAATGTATCCACTCTGCTGTTTATGACCCTGGTAACACTCACACACGCGTAGTAAAACACGGGCCATGGCTCTATCTCCTGGGACACACTGCCCACAATATACACAATTATATATACACAACAGACAGAGAAACAGCAGTGTTTATGGTCCTGGAGGTAAGGATGCAGCAGTGTATGTGTGTTTTCATTCCATCACCAGGAGAATGAAAAGTTGGAGATTTTCTTATTCCATAGAGGCCAAAGTCTTCTTATCAACATTTTTTGAGTTTATCTATGACATGTTAGCATGTGTGTAACTGTTGGAAATGTGCCTACATGATACACTGCAGAAGAGATTCTATGCTGTTTTCACATCAGCAGGCCTTACTGACTCAAGGACAGAGATTCTACCTAAGACCCCCTTCACACTGGTTGAAGACCGTGCTACGACCTAAGAAATCAGCCAGAATGTGAATGGCCTTTGCAGGGTCTTGGTAAATGTATTAAGAGCATTCTGATAGAGCGTGGAGAGTTTTGAGTATGCACGGAACTTCCTTAGCAAGGTGGTAGTTGTTAATGATTGTGATAGCATTGCATAAGGTCCTTCAGCATTGGGCATGGATGCTCTCGATTTACTACACTACACCCCAACAAACTGATGAGAAAACATCCATCCGTCCAAGCTTTTCCTTTCAAATATTGATCACCGTATCTGTTCATTCTAATTCTGATTGGCTGGCTAGTCAAGTGGCGTTCCAAAAGTTTATCTGTTTTCAACTCTCAGCGTGCCGGGCACAGTCACCAAGAAGACTGTCCATTAAGAGTGTTTGTGCACTTTGAGCACTTTAAACATTCGACTGCATAGAAAATGAACAGGAAATAGATGCTTCCAGTGGGAGAAAGAAAGTTTTCTGTGGACACATAGCCATAAAAGACATGAACTGGGAACCTGGAAGTACAACAAAGCTACTGTGTGGAAGCATTTTTTGGGGGGTTCTGCCACCCAACCTTAACCTACCTCCTTTTGAAGCCCATGTTACACATTTTTGTGGTATATCTGAAGGACAGGAACTTGCGATGACAGGAGCTGGAGGACAAGTTGTAGACTTTTAGTCAAGAACACACAAAGACCAGACTGATACCGAAGACATTAGGGAGTCAAGACCAAGGCCACAGGCAAGCAGAGACCAAAACCACTGGGTGTGTTCATCTTGGGGTGCGCTCTCACTGGGGCCAGTTGCAGAAGCAGATTTTTTCTACAATACTGGTGTAGGTCACAGATGTGCTCGGGTCTTCAGATCGGCTCAAGATCCTGTGGCTGATCATGATGTCACACAATATGATTGGATGTACATCTCAGAGTTCATGTTTGTATTTTTTTTTTTTAAAGAAAAGAATGTTCTTCCCCATATTTAGCTGGGGCAAACTTTATAGTGTAAGTGAGGCATTGGTCTCAAACCCTTAATCTCATGGTCTTGGTAAACTCTGGTCTCGGTCTAGCTTTGCTGTTGTCTTGACTCACAACACTAAAAAGCTGAGTATGTACGCAGGCAGGTTCGCCACAAAGCGCCAAGGTTCTGAGGCTCTGGAGCCGAAAGGGGAACGGATGGGAGCCTTTCCAGTCTTAAAGGATTATGAGTGTGAGAGAGCCTACTAGATGAGCGGGATGCCCCGATGAGATTAAATATTTTCCACCTGCATTATCCGTACGCAACACTGGCAGGCCTCCTCTATTCCGTCTCAGTTTTATTTCTTCCATTTGGAGCTTCTATCCATCATAGAATTAAACGACAAGCGCTGCACTCAGCGTGCCCGATAAATCCATGTTCATCAGGCACCGTGCAGCAATTACATCTCCTTTATGGCAGCCCCCGTTGCCAGCGGCAGCCACAAACCTTTTGTTAATTAAGATCATCCCATTAAGACACTAATTAACAATTAGCATAAACATAATTAGTGAATGCTGACATTTGGCGTGCTTCATTGTTAAAATAATTTCTAGAAATTGCCCTTGGAGAGGTTTTTGTCAGAGTCGGATAATGGCAGCACTTTGTCACACACATACACACACATACATGCATACACACACAGCAAATTGGTAAGCTAATTGTCAGTTGTGTGTGTGTCAATAAGAGTGTAAACCTGCAGAGGAAGAAGAGTGTCTACCTCTGCTTCACCTCTAAAATCCTTCTTGGTTTCCTCTCTCTTTTCCTTTCTTTATTCCATATTTTTTCTGCATTTCCATCCCTTTCCTTTCCCTCCTTGTTGCCTTCCAATCCATCAGCTTGTAACGCTGTACAATGACTCATTAAAAAGAAATCAACCCTCACTAAAACTCTAAAACCTCCTTCCATTTATCCTTTCCTCCACTAGAGGTGAGTTTCCTGGGTAAACAATCTAAAATGTGTATGATTTAGAAAGCGGAAACTACAAATATGATGTTTGGCCTGTGAAAATTGATAGGATATGATTGCAGTACTCTCCAGTCCTGCAGAGGTTGTGTTCATAAATGGCCACACAAAAGACTTCTGTCAGATAGAGGAGTGAGGGGTAAAACGTAAATGACACATGATTTCGGACACTTTCTCCTTGAATGCTTTAATGGTGCCATATTCAGTTATAGTTATGAAATATGATGGAATTACTCTATTGGCGAGGGAATGGGTAAAATTGTTGTGTTTTCCCATCACGTTAAGCACAACAGCCTGTAAAGACAAAGAAGGATCTGAAGCAGTCAGGTGTACCCTGGTTGCTTTGATAATCTCTGAGCTGCCATTGTGTTCTCATTCTAGGCACCTAAAATAATGCAGTTTTCTTCAGAGAATTTGGTGTCAAGAACATACATGCAATATAAGTTTTCTTCATTAGCAGGTGATAAACTCTATATGTGTGCTTTGACATTATGTTGACGACAAGTGACCTGTAGTGGCTGTAGAAATAATGACATGAAGAAACATGGTGGAGGGTTGTGGCTGCAATGTATCTAAACTAGGCCCTCACCTTTCCCTAAACTTCATCCAGATAGTTTTAAAGCCAGCCCCTACCAATCACCCTAACCATAACCACCTAAAATATGTATTTAGAGCATAAAAGAAGTAAATTGACAAACCAGCAGGGAGTCTTAAGATGAAATGAAAGTATGCACAGGTGGCAGTGAAAAAGTCCCAATGGAGAACTGGACTCAAGTCTCCAGGGTGGAAGGACAGTTTTTAATACCATCCACCTTCTTCTGAACTCTGATTTGAGTGGTTTTTATCCCTTTGTGAGAATTTGCGTGCCCCTAGTGGCAGATCGTGGCACTGCGCCTGCTTTCTCACTCTGACTTTGTCAAAAGTAAGTGAGAAACTTCTGGGTTTTTTTTAAATGTACTGATTTCTTGTTCAAAAACTTTGAAGATAAGATGATGAGGTACCTTTGTACAAAAACCGGTGTCAAAAGACTGAACCATTTTTTGTGTAAATACGTCCAAAGTCCAGTTTTGACTGAGTTATGGAATTTAAAGAGGTGCTGCTGTATTATGCAAATTAGATGCGTAAATTTATTCCTATCTGAAACTTTGGATCATATTTTACATCTTTCTCATTGACAGTAAGCCATTATCTCTTACCACTTTCAAGTTATAGCCTTGGAAATCTGAACTATTTTATTGGCAAAAATATTTGCCACTCTTGACCACTAGGGGTATGTTACAGTTCTGCACCATACACACTCAGAGGGTTAAATTAGTACACACAGTGAAGATGCTACATATGGATGCATTCTGAGGTGAGGGAGTTACGACAGTTTTTTATGTATTAGTTGGAGGACTTGCTGGGTAATTTCCTCATAGACCTCATAACAAAATTAGAGTGATGGTGGTCTAAATTAGCAGTCTGTCCTGCAGAAAAAAATAGGTACCCAGAGTGAGACCTGGTTGGATCCCATCGAAATGATGATTCAGCCCCATTGGCATCCCAGCATTCCCAGACAAGTCACTGCGGTGCTGCAATGGTAGAAAAACCAACAGGTGAAGCAGCCTGCCACTTCTGCATTTGAGATATCACTGAAATAGTTTGCCACTTGTGAAATGGCATAAACCCTTGGCATAAGTTTGTATTCCATTCCAGTTTGAATCATAAGTGCTTGCTCAGATAACCTCTGAGATGTAGAAAACATACTTGTGTTCTACAAGAAAACCCAAGAGCTAATACTAGCCCCTGAACTTTCTCAGCCCGGTCCTTAACATCCAGTAGATTCAACATAGCTTATAAATCTCACGAAAGGATTACACTTTAGGGCGCATTATCCAGCTCACAGTTGTGAGACATCTGCAACCCATGTGGCAACCTACCTCCACCCTATCTCCTATCAATAATGTGTTTTTTCAACCTGTTTAATTTTTAGATGTAGTTATTGACCATGTGGTTCTTTGCTAACTTAATCAAAGTCAGTGTTGCCCTTTGGGAAAACAACTCTACAATTTGATCTAGAACTTAAATGGAGACACAACACAAAAAAAGGATAAAGCACAACTTTATACATGTCAAGATCCTGACTTCACTTCCACTGGAATGAGACAAGAATATATTAATCTGAGCAAATGTCTACAATATGGTTGCATCCTTGGAACTTTAAACCTTTCACAGATTGTGGAAGATGACTGTTGAGAAAACTCTACTATCATTTTTTCTTTTGAGGTTAAAATTGGATCACTCCTTGTGTGGCACAGACTGTTTTTCTCTCAAAGAGCACTTTGATTCCACCACCACCGCTGCTGCCATCCACTTCCAGTAAGCATTCACTTTAATTCATTTGGTGACGAAAAACGGCGCGAATGAGAGTAAAGGCCCGATCTAAACAGCCCAGCAATGTACGGGGCTAAAGCCTTCACAGAGAAACCCAGCTGAGTGATGCTGACATCTCATCACACACGCACCCGCACCCCCCCACACACACTGACCAGCCTCCTATCATCTCCTCTCCTCTCCAATGGGCAGCAGTCTTTAGAAAATTAACTTTGAGAAGTCTGGAAGAGACATACAATTCATCACATACAACTCTGTCAACCACAACACTATTAGAGAGCCTGTGTGTGTGTAGGTGTGTGTGCGTGTGTGAGACTGCTAACCCACAGAAGCACTTACTGTAGGTCTGACTCTGTGTGTGTGTGAGCCATCGTCGGAGGCTTTGATGAATGTGTCTATTTGGTGGCGTGTTTCAGGCACACTGGCTGTGTGTGATAGAT
Source organism: Pholidichthys leucotaenia (assembly GCA_020510985.1). NCBI lineage: Eukaryota > Metazoa > Chordata > Actinopteri > Cichliformes > Pholidichthyidae > Pholidichthys > Pholidichthys leucotaenia. Next base: position 322,802,905 of record CM035840.1, on the reverse strand, counting down.
GGATAGAAAGCAGCTGCTAATATGTGGGATGGGACTAAACACTGCTACACTGCTATCGCCTACACCCATCCCACTATTAACGCAGCGCTTACACACACACGGTGCAAGAGGCCACACACACTGCTGTTTATGTTATTAGCCAATATTATGCTACCTTAGTTCTTGGCTGTCTACTTCCTAGTTAGGTCTGGGTGTTAATGAAGAGTGTGTTTTAGTGTAATGAATACTTCCACACATCTTTCAGCAGCTGATGGTTTGATATCCATGTTACAGTTGCAATCAAAATTGTTCAACCCCCACTGCAAATTAAGTTTATTGGTAAAATGTACAAACTAGCAGCTCTTTGCAATAAACAAATCAAACAAGAATATTTTAATAGCTCAACACAACTAATATTACAAGTAGTTTCTCCAAATTCAACACAAAATGCCACTTTTAATAACTACTGCAGTCTCAAAATTATTCAACCGCTGCATGACAAGCATCTTTAGTACTTAGTAGAGCACCCTTTCAATATTATGACCTGCTGCAAGCACGATGCATAGCCAGACACCAGCTTGTGGCAGTGTTCCTAAGGAATCTTAGCCCATTCCTCATGGGAAAAGGCCTCCAATTCACTAATATTCTTGGGTTTGCATGCTGCAACTGCCTTTTTCAAATCCCACCAGAGATTTTCAATGGGGTTCACGTCAAGCAACTGTGATGGCCCCTCTAGTATCTTCCAGGACTTCTTCAGAAATTAAGCCTTAGCGGATTTTCAGGTAGTCTTGGGATCATTGTCCTATTGGAAAGTCCAATGTCGCCCAAGCTTCAGCTTCACAGACAGCATGACAGTTTCTCCCAGGATTTCCTGATACTTGATTGAATCCATCTTGCCCTCCACACGCTACAAGTTTCCAGTGCTAGTGGAAGGGAAGCAGCTGCAGAGCATCACTGAGCCACCACCATGCTTCACTGCAGGCAGGGTGTTCTTTCAGTATATGCTTCTTTCTTCCTCCTCCAGACATACCGCTGGTCCATAGGCCCGAAAAGTTCCAGTTTTGTTTCATCGCTACACAGGACAGAATCCCCAAACCTCTTTGGCTTATTTATATAGTTTTGATCAAATTGGAGCTGACTTTTCTTGTGCTTTTGGGTCAGTAGTGGTGCACGTCTTGGAGTTTGGGCATGGAGCCCTTCAGTGCTTAGTATGCGCCATACTGTGGAAACTGAAACCTCAGAGCCTGCTGCTACTAAGTCTTACTGCAGGTCTTTTGCAGTCAGTTGAGGGTTTTTTGACCATCTGCTTTCTCAGGACTCTGGTCTTAAAATGCAGTGGGGGTTGAATGATTTTTCAACTATACATTGTGTGTATTACATATCCCGAAGTCTGGATGTCAGTAGAAGAGAACGAGGAATTGTCCAGACAAAATTAAAATGTGTAGTACATTTGAAATGTTTAAAAAAAACGTATATAGAATATATAATTTCTCAGTATTGTCATGTTGAGTAGAGAAATGGTGCTGTTAAGAGGCTAATTGATTTGACATATTTATGTTGATTCAGTAAGACTGGCACTTCTTTGCTGGAATTTGTTTCTGCTTTCATTTAAGATGGATCTGATTTATTTTGCAAGTTTAAATTTTTGTTGTCTGTGATGGACTGGTGATCTGTCCGGGGTGTGCCCTGCCTTCCGCCCAGGGATGCTGGGATGGGCTCCAGCCCCACCACGACCCATAAGACATTAAGGGGTTAAGAAGATGAATGAATGAATGAATGAATTTTTGTTGTACAGCATTAGGGGTAGGCATTATATACAGTGTAAGCCTCAGCTTCAGCCTACACCCTTTTTGGTTTCTTATTGTTATATTTTCTTTTATCTTTTATCATGGATTATAAACTGAATAAAGTAAAAATACAAATATAAATTCTGGAGTGCATTGGGTTAAGTGGTAAACGGTGTTCTTTGGGGGATATACAGTAGGTGTCATTGGAGTGGACTTTGGTGGGTATGTAGTTGATATAAATGGAGGTGATGAGTAAGTGTTGGATAAGTATAGCTGTAAGGAAAGAAATATGGAAGGAGAGATCCTCCATAAGCATGCTGACTGTGATATCTGTCCATACAAAAACCATCAAATGATGTTCTGGACAGCCACCCTTCCACTGAGACCATTGCTGATGACACTTTAACAAACAGTAGCTCAATCAACTGAAGGACTGGATGCATCTCAAAAGTCCTGTATCGGGTCTTGTCATGTTCCGCTGCGTAAACAGCAGCGAACATATAAAATAGCAGTGAGTCCAACGTGTCGTTTGTAACGTGTTTTATTAACAAAAGGGTGAACACACAAACATGTCCAAATCACAGTCACTGAAACATCAATCAGACAACCGGCTCCAGCTGCGTGGCTAGGTTAAATGCGAAGTGCGCTCCAAATGGAATAGAAGCGGAGAGGAAAGGCATTAACGGGGAAAGACTTACGTTAATGTCGGAGCGGAAAGGCTCTGAGGAACAACATAACACAGTCCAAGGGGGGAAGCCAACTGTAGCAAGCCAGCGAGTCCAGGGTTGACACTTGAAGCTGCCGCGTCCACTGATCGCCCTCAGCTCTATAAATACCAGAGCTTAAGTGGGAGCAAGTGGACACAGCTGTGGCGACAGGTGCGTGACTGATGAAGTGATGTGTGCATGTGGAGTGTGTGTGTGTGTGTGTGCAAGTGAATGTATGCGTGTGAGTGGCAAGCCGAATGCCGGTGAATGCCTGGCAAAGGGGGGATGTGGCTGTGGGACTGGCCGAGAGCAAAGCTCAACCTGCCAGCTGGAGTAAACAAGGGACAATTAAACCCACAGCCGACAATCATGCTCAGGGTGACAACCCTGAACATGACAGTGCCCCCCCCAAGGGGTGGATATCAGGCACCCACCGTGCCATCAGGAAGAACACAACCTACCCCCCCCCAATCAAAAGGCCCAAATAACAACCCAGGGAGGGAGGTGGGGGAAAACAGGCTAGGAGGGATAGGTTGAATAAACACTACAATAACACACAATACACAGCCCAGCCCCAAGCCTAACTGACCCACCCCTCCCAAGAGTCTCTCGGTTCGGGGGACTGACCAGAGTCCAAGGCCCGGTGGGCGGCCACGAGTTCAGGTGGCCGACCCCGGTCCCAGGGCCAGCAGGCAGCCTGCTGGATGACGTTAGGCGGCCTGCCCACACGATTAGGCCACCAGGGCCGGAGGGACAGATGAAGCGGTGGACTACCCACTGGAAGACTGGAGGGTAGGTGGCCGGATTGGGGAAAGGGGAAAGGAAGTCCCTGCGGTCGCTAGTGGTGAACGGGAGAGGATCCTGACGGTGCCTGGCAGTGGGAGGAGGAACACCCACAGGGCCCTCAAAAGGAAAAGAAAGGCCCCGGTGTCCCCAAACTGTCCCATGGTACCCCCGGTGGTCCAGGCATGGGACTGGAGATTGGCTGCACCCTCGATGGTCACTGGTGGAAGTCCAGCTGCTTCCATAGTGGCCCCTGACTGGGCTGGCTCTGCTGCACCCGCGATGGACTCCAGCGGGAGCCTAGATACACCCACAATGGCCCCTGACCGGGCTGGCTCCGCTGCACCCACGGTGGACTCCAGCGGGAGTCTAGCTGTGCCCGAGGTGACCTCTGGCTGAAGCTCAGCTGCACCTGCGATGGCCCCCAGCTGGGCCGGCTCTGCTGCACCCTCAGTGGACTCCAGTGGGAGCCTAACTGCGTCTACGGTGGCCTCCGGCTGTGACACACCCTCTCCGGCGACCCTAGAAAAGGACTCAGACACAGAGGAGGAGGGGTCAGGGTCGCCGGCAGCGGCGGAGCCCAGCGAGGTGGGCTCAGATACAGCGTGTGGCTGCGACTGGCCCTCCTCACCTGGAGCTAGGCAAACATGCTCTATGAGGGAAAAGAGAAAGACAAAAGAGAGCACTTGCCTTAGCTCGAGCTCCACCGCCGTCCAGGACTTCGACGAGGTGGGCAACGTCCTCCCAGGTTCGGCTTCCAGGGGGTTCAGCTTAGGGGCTGACACTGCTGCGGTGGCCTCTGCAGCAGGCGTGGTCGTGGTCGCAGTCTTAACCTTCTCCAGAGAAGGTTCCCTCGTGGATGGCTCTTCCCGCATGGACTCCGGAGGTGGCATCTCACGGTGTGCTGGTTCCTGAAAGACTGAAGCCAGGGGATGCTCCATCGTCGGCACAGAGCTCTGCAGGGCCACGGGCTCCCCCTCCATCTGGTGACTGAGCTCCTGGGCCGAAGGATGCTCAGCGATGGAAGGAAGAGAGATAGAGAGGGTTGGTGAGGTTATTTCTGCTGCAACGGGTAATGAGGACCCAGTGGACTGCGAACACTGGGCCTCACACCCGGGAGACTGGCAAGAAAATTTATCAACCTGATGAGTGGAATGAGAAATTACTTGCCTGTTCCTCCCAGGTGTGATGGTCTTCGCTGCAGCTAGCATGGGCTCCTCCATCCATGTGTCCATGATGACCTTAGTCTCCTCAGGCAGAGACAGGGAAGACACAGAAGGAATAAAGTCTTTAGTTCCCACAAATCGAGGAGGAAACGCAGGCGATCGCTCAGCCTGCATCTCTCTCCCGGGTGACAGACAAAGTTTATCATTTTCAAAGGGAAAAGGATGGAAAAACACTTGCCTGGCAAACCGGGTGTGGGAGTCCGCCGCAGACTTGTGTGGAGGAGGAGTGACCCCATGGTCGAGCCGAGAGTGACGAGCCTCCAACTTCCGGGAAAGTTTCTTCTCCCCGCGGGGTGATTCCCGTGTTGGAGCGGCTTTCTCCTGTCCCTCGCTCTCCCATATGTAGGAGAAAATGGAGGCCAAGATGGAGGTGGCCTCCGCGCAGCTCCACAAATAAGGGCATTGCTCCATTAATCGTGCTGCACTGTCCCGGCTCACACGGACCGACTCGGGGGTGCTGGAGGTCTCGATCTGGGACAGGAGATCCTCCAAGACACACACTCCCTGCAGCTCCACATCATCCAGCCAGGGCATGGTTCTCCAGGTGAGTTGGAAAAAATGCACGAAAAACAAAAAGACACAATACAAACTGCTTGGGCGCTTCTTGGCGGCAGCTTACTGTCATGTTCCGCTGCGTAAACAGCAGCGAACATATAAAATAGCAGTGAGCCCAACATGCAGTTTGTAATGTGTTTTATTAACAAAAGGGTGAACACACAAACATGCCCAAATCACAGTCACTGAAACACCAATCAGACAACCGGCTCCAGCTGCGTGGCTAGGTTAAATGCGAAGCACGCTCCAAACGGAATAGAAGCGGAGAGGAAAGGCATTAACGGGGAAAGACTTACGCTAATGTCGGAGCGGAAAGGCTCTGAGGAACAACATAACACAGTCCAAGGGGGAAGCCAACTGTAGCAAGCCAGAGAGTCCAGGGTTGACACTTGAAGCTGCCGTGTCCACTGATTGCCCTCAACTCTATAAATACCAGAGCTTAAGTAGGAGCAAGTGGACACAGCTGTGGCGACAGGTGCGTGACTGATGAAGTGATGTGTGCATGTGAGTGTGTGTGTGTGTGTGTGTGTGCAAGTGAATGTATGTGTGTGTGTGTGTGTGTGTGAGTGTGTGTGAGTGTGTGTGCAAATGAATGTATGTGTGTGTGTGGCAAGCCGAATGCCGGTGAATGCCTGGCAAAGGGGGAACATGGCTGTGGGACCGGCCGAGACCAAAGCTCAACCCGCCAGCTGGAGAAAACAAGGGATAATTAAACCCACAGCCGACAATCATGCTCAGGGTGACGACCCTGAACATGACAGGTCTTAGCTGGATTTTTTTCAGATTTTCTAAGAACACACAGTGGTGTGAAAAAGTGTTTACCCCCTTCCTGATTTATCATTTTTTTGTATGTTTGTCACACTTAAGTGTTTCAGATCATCAAACAAATTTAAATATTAGACAAAGATAACACAAGTAAACACAAAATGTTGTTTTTAAATGAAGGTGTTTATTATTAAGGGTAAAAAAAAATCCAAACCTACATGGCCCTGTGTGAAAAAGTGATCCCCCCCAGTTAAAACATAAATTAACTGTGATTTATCACATTGTTGGAAAGCGGAGTTCAATTTCTCTAGCCACACCCAGGCTTGATTACTGCCACACCTGTTCTTAATCAAGAAATGACAAAGTGATGTAGACCAAAAGATCCTCAAAAGCTAGACATCATGCTCCGATCCAAAGAAATTCAGGAACAAGTGAGAAACAAAGTAATTGAGATCTATCAGTCTGGAAAATGTTATTAAGTCATTTCTAAAGCTTTGAGACCCCAGCAAACCACAGTGAGAGCCATTATCCACTGTAACGTTACATCTGAGTTCCAATATACATGAACAGTCTCTGTGAACAGGAGACCCCTAACTCACCCTGTTTCCTAAATAAAGCATCCTAACACCACATTCCTTGCTTGACTTAAGACCCCAAGGATCCTCTTGGTGCCAGGAAGACACCTGGACTTTTATCATAAATTCCCTAGAAACACTTAGCCTCAGACAGTTTTATGTGCTAAATAGCCGTTTGATACAAGTCTGAAGACATCCATTACATTCCTGAGACCTCCTACCATTATCCAAGGGCCAACAGTGCCCCCTTCTGTTCAACTCAGGAACATGTTGGATCTAATCAACATTGGGATTGTGTTTTATCTGTTTAAAATAATCTTCTCTCCTCAAGACTTTGATATTTTTCCAGGAAATACTGCTCAGAACACTGTTGAAGATGACCGCCTCTGTGTTGGACAATGATGGGTTTGAAATGTTTCATTAATCATTAATTTTAAATGTATTGCATCTCTGAAAATGTTTAAACGAGTTATAAAAGTGCATGCTCACTGAAAGTTAGTCATGAATCACTGAAGTTAGCTTAGATTTTATATATATACACTACCGTTCAAAAGTTTGGGGTCACCTCAGACAATTTTGTGTTTTCCATGAAAAGTCACACTTTTATTTACCACCATGAGTTGTAAAATGAATAGAAAATATAGTCAAGACATTGACAAGGTTAGAAATAATGATTTGTATTTGAAATAATAATTTTTTCCTTCAAACTTTGCTTTCGTCAAAGAATCCTCCATTTGCAGCAATTACAGCATTGCAAGCCTAACATGATTGCACAAGGGTTTTCTAATCATCCATTAGCCTTCTGACGCAATGAGCAAACACATTGTACCATTAGAACACTGGAGTGATAGTTGCTGGAAATGGGCCTCTATACACCTATGTAGATATTGCACCAAAAACCAGACATTTGCAGCTAGAATAGTCATTTACCACATTAGCAATGTATAGAGTGTATTTCTGATTAGCTTAAAGTTATCTTCATTGAAAAAAAGTACTTTTCTTTCAAAAATAAGGAAATTTCTAAGTGACCCCAAACTTTTGAACGGTAGTGTATATAAGTACATAATGTGAATTTCACAGTTAATATGCGTTTGCCTTCTACAAACTTATGCCAGTCATATGACTGGTACCAGCCAATCATCAGGCTGTCTCTGTTGGATGACGCCCCCTTTCATTCTATTGGTCAGTTACAAAGGACCGCTTTCTTATTGGACCATAGTCCATTCAAATTGCCCACGATAGCCGATAATTGGTTCTTCCTGCTGCCAGTCATATGTTATGACCAAAGAATCACACTCAGTTAAAAAGGGAGGAACACCCTAATAGTTCAGAGTTCTCTAAGGTTTCTTTAAGTTGTCTTTCATTTTCTTGCTGTTAAGTTCTTTCTGTTCTCTCTGAAGTTTTATGCCTCTTCTGTGTGAGTTTTTTTTCCTCTGGTATCTGAGGAGGGATCATCCTTTTCTGTTGAGCTCAACCCCTCTTACTTGGAGTGAAACTCCAAAATGCCACTTTTCCTTCTCCTTAGATGTCGTGTTTATTTTGCTAAACTTTTTCTATTGATTTTCCTTAACTCACCGTTAAAGTGGACTGATAGTGATTTTTGAACTTGTTTCCCTTGAGACTGTCTCACCCACGTACCACGACGTCAGAAGAACTAGGATTTCATGGGTAGAACTGTTTTACATCCATTTTTCCTTCAGCCTGTGGTTCTTGTCGGCTGGTGGACATCCCAAAGTTGCGGGCCAGGGAAGGACCTGTTGCCTAGGAGAAGACGTCACCTGCCCAGGGTCCACCTGCTGACTGTACTGCCGGTTCCACTGTCGTCCTGCTGCCGAGTCTGTAAGCTAGAATCGCTGCAACAATTGGAAAGGACTGCGGGCAGTCTTCCCCCCTTTTGCCATCTGCTGCCGTTCAAGATCATCACTGAACTCTGAAGACACAGCTGTTCGTAAGCCAGACTCCAACTTTCTGTTTCCTGGGCTAAATGTGATGTCTAATTCTAATTAAATATGACCAATTTTTCATGTTAAAAGTTAGTCCATAAGCTATAATAGGAGCTAAAAAGCTGAAGGAAAAATAATATTCTTTTCAATAACCTCCATTTTTTTGTAGAGTAACTCAGAATTTCCTTTTTCATATAATCAGCTTTTATCATTTTCTCAGTAAAATTTGTCCAATTTTATGCATAATTTTGTTACAGTTACTTCACAGTCTCCCATTGCATTACAGTTACAAATTCAAAATCTGGTTTCTCTTGTTTCCACAAAGGTTTAACTATAGACTTTAGGCTCATTAATCCATTACAAGTGATATGATGTTTGATACTTGTTGATTATTTCACCTGCTTACAAATCAACTGAATGTCACTTAACTTAAGTTTGATCATTAAAACTATTAACAGTATATAGAAGTTTCTGCTTGATTTCTTTTTGTGTCTGCTTTCCTGGGCCACGGCAGAAGAATTCATGAATATTGAGACTGGTTAATGAAAGGTACAAGGATTTGTTATTAATAAATTGTCCAAGTTTGGACTGGTGCCCCTATGAGTTGTTTTCCTTTTGTTTGTGAGGGTTTGTGGTCACAAAGTAAACCTTTGTTTCCACACACACATCTCTATGTATAAATTAAATAATCCTTGTACCTTATCACACTTATAACTAAAGCCTGTTTTCCACTAGCCCAGCACACCTCGGTACGGCTCGATTCACTCCAGTACGGCTCGGAATGCTTCTGTCTCCATTAGCACGGTGTTGTGCTTGTGCTGTGATGGTTTGTGTTAGGAGGTTTTAGAAGCGGGGCAGCAGCAGATTCTCAGCGAGGCGGGGCCACACTCCCGTGACGTTATGCACCGGACTGAGTCCTTATTTACACGAGACAAAAAAATGGAGGATCCAAGGATTATTGCCTTGCTCGCTCTGTGGTTTTATCGCACAATTAATTTTATCTCATAATTAAGCTGCAACAACACAAGTCACTTTTGTTTTGAATTAACTGCCAAATGACCTAGAAATAATGAGCTGAAACTTGTTTTTATTCGTATTAAATAATGAGACAGTGGCACACTGTCCAACACCAAATTGTATTATTTTTTACATCCTAGGGCATTTTGGATGTACTGAATTAAAAAAAGTCATGTTTTTCACCTTCAGGTCAACGTTTGGAACAACAGTATTATTATTTTCCGTTTAGATGATGCTACACTCCTTCTAAAGTATTGTAAATCTCTGAATTTGGAATGCCGATAGAACATTCAATTTACATATACTTGTACCTACTTTGACTTGGTGCTAATTTTTTATGATATTTCAATAAAAAGAACAGAAAGCTTACAAAAAGATTTCTTTTTTGGTCTAGTTAAAAATTACATTACCTTTACAATGGTTGACCCTGACAGGATGATCAGCATCATTTTGATCAGACTAGGCAATGGAATTTCTATGTAATTATACTGTTTTATAATTCAGTGTTATAACAGACAAACCACACTTTCAAAAACAATTCCATTTTATTATATACAAAATATTAAAATTAAAAAAAAACTTTGCAACACAACATGAAGGTTAATTGACATTTTATACACGCCGACCACTGAGTGCTGAGACTCGGTTGAATTAATCCGTCTCTGACAGCTGTGGGTCAGCAAGGCTCGGTTGAATAATCCGTGCGGGCTGTCACAGCGGATGCGTGGGATGATTCTACAAGGAAAATGCACACAATAAAATACAGCACGAAAGTGCAATATATACAGAAAAGACAATAGTTTTTAACAAGAATACATAAGCTTATTTCAGCGTATTGTTCACATGAATAATTAAAATAAAAGCTTTAGTCCGCAGTGTGCTGCAATAAAGCAGCGATCCATCCACAAATGAACAGCTTTTTTATTGCATAAATAAACTGAGCGTCTTACCGAATATATTTGCGAAAAAACGCACAATAAAAAAAAATTAAAACTCACCGTTAAAGGACTCCGATGTCGAGACCTCCCGGTATATTTTTTCATTCCGGGCGGCTCCGTCTAACTCGCGCTGAATACGTTCGTCTGACAATGCAGTGAGCAGACACTGCACCTCCTTATTGGTCCATGGAACACCCTTATTACGCGAAGCCATTTGTGATAGAGAATAAATGAAAATAGCACAGCAATACATTGAAAAGAAACCGCCAACAGTGGTTGTGTGCTGAGTAAAGGCGGTCGTGAAGATTCTTTTTTTTTTTCCAAAAACTTTATTGAGAAGGTTGTGAAGATTTGGTAGATGAGGAGAAGGAGAGGGGCGGTTACAACCTGACCAATCAGCGCCAGTTACGACCTGACCAATCAGCGGTGACCAGTCTGTTAACGTCACAACACGGCACAGCTCAGCACTGCTGTACCCTGCCCTGGAGCGGGGCTGAGAATCGCGGCTGTTAAACCGTGTTGGGGCTTGTGGAAAAGCGTACAAAGCGTGCTGAGCCGTCCCGTGTCGCGCTAAAGCGTGCTAGTGGAAAAGGCCCTTAATTGTTCCTACACCACAAATGGCAAAAACAGAGAACAGGGGTGAACCTTCCCAGGAGTGGCCGGCTGACCAAAATTACCCCAAGAGCACAGCGACGACTCATCCAAGAGGTCACAAAAGACCCCACAACAACATTCAAAGAACTGCAGGCCTTACTTGCCTCAGTTAAAGTCAGTGTTCATGACTCCACCATAAGAAAGAGACTGGGCAAAAATGGCCTGCATGGCAGAGTTCCAAGACGAAAACCACTGCTGAGCAAAAACAAGATTAAGGCTCGTCTCAGTGTTGCCAGAAAACATCTTGATGATCCCCAAGACTTTTGGGAAAATACTCTGTGGACTGATGAGACAAAAGTTGAACGTTTTGGAAGGTGTATGTCCCATTACATCCAGCGTGGAAGTAACACAGCATTTCAGAAAAGGAATATCATACCAACAGTAAAATATGGTGGTGGTAGTATGATGGTGTGGGGCTATTTTGCTGCTTCAGGACCTGGAAGACTTGCTGTGGTAAATGGAACCATGAATTCTTCTGTCTATCAAAAAATCTGAAGGAGAATGTCCGGCCATCTGTTCGTGACCTCAAGCTGGAGCCCACTTGGGTTCTGCAGCAGGACAATGATCCAAAACACACCAGCAAGTCCACCTCTGAATGGCTTAAGAAAAACAAAATGAAGACTGTGGAGTGGTCTAGTCAAAGTCCTGACCGGAATCCAATTGAGGTGCTATGGCATGACCTTAAAAGGGCAGTTCATGCTCGAAAGCCCTCCAATGTGGCTGAATTACAACAATTCTGCAAAGATGAGTTGGCCAAAATTCCTCCACAGTGCTGTAAAAGACTCATTGCCAGTTATCGTAAACACTTGATTGCAGTTGTTGCTGCTAAGGGTGGCCCAACCAGTTATTAGGTTTAGGGGGCAATAACTTTTTCACACAGGGCCATGTAGGTTTGGATTTTTTTTTCCTTAATAATAAACACATTCATTTAAAAACTGCATTTTGTGTTTACTTGTGCTATCTTTGTCTAAAATTTTAATTTGTTTGATGATCTGAAACATCAAACAAAAAAACCCCAAGAAATCAGGAAGCAGGCAAACACTTTTTCACACCACTAACTTTTAGGAACTGCTCATCTGCTGTAGATAGTCTTTTTAGGCCTGCCACTTCTACATTTGTCCTCTACTTGTCCAGCTGAGAAAGGTTCAGAATGGCCAGGACTGGGCCAAAAATGAGCAAAAAAGCAGCCAACAACCAAAGAAAAACTTCAGAAGGCCTGAAGAACGATTCAAGAGAATCTATAAAAAACAGAATTGTCTCCCCTCTTGCAAATTTGCTTTTATTTTTAAAACCTGCAATTTTTTTTCTCATAAATTTTCAATTTTTTTTCCTTTTAAATTTTCAGCTTTTTTTTTTAGTAAATCTACAACTTTTTTGTCATAAATCTGCAACTTTTTGTATCATAAATTTGCAACATTTTTCTTATAAATTTGCAACTTTTTCTCATAAATTTGCTACTTTTTTGTTGTAAGATAACTTTTTTAATCAAATTGTGACTGTTTTCTTGTAAACTTGCAACTTTTGTCATAAATTTGCAACTTTTTCTTTTATTTTTTTGTATGGAGAGAAGAGGGATGTCCTTCAATTGAGACCTTGGTCAGACCTCTGTTCAATCTCGGTTCAATCTCGGGTCAGGCTCGCCATCTCCATTCGGAGAAAATCCAGGATCCAGAAGGTTTTTGGTCGGCAACCAAAAAAACCTAGCCAAAGATGAGATTCAGGGTGAACACAGCAGAAGTCACCGCTTCACGGCCTCTCAGGCTCATGCTCCCATCAACAAAAAAGAGGTATCTGTGTGAATCAGACCGCTTCACAACTTCCCTCGTCCGCGCTCGTATCGTGAAAGACTGAATTGAGTGCGCGTTGGCTGCCTCTACTCGGAAGGCGGGGCTAATATCGCTCTTAACGAATGGAAAGACCCAGATCACCCAACGTGACCATGAACCGGAAATTCAAAAGTTGGATGACGAGGATCGCACTTCCTCTTCCCCAAGATAGTCGGTTTTCAAAATAAAATCACACACTTTCATTAATACAAATGAAATCTGAGAAAAAGGGTCATTTTCTCAGCTGGGTTACATTTTTCTTTTAAATCTACAGCTTTTTCCACAGAAATTTCTTACTTTTTCCTTATAAATTTACAACTTTTTTCTCACAAATTTGCTACTTTTTTGTTGTAAAGTTGCAACATTTTTAATCAAATTGTGACTTTCTTAGAAATTTGCCAATTTTTCACATAAATTTGCTACTTTTTTTCTCATAACTTTTTCTTATAAATTTGCAACTTTTTTCTTGTAAATCTCCAACTTTTTTCTCATAAATTTGCTACCTTTTTGTAGTAAAGTTGCAATTTTTTCAATCAAATTGAGACTTTTTTCTTATAAATTGCAACTTTTTCATATGAATTTGCTACTTTTTTCTCATAAACTTTCTGTCAGGTTCTGGGCACCATCTAGGACCATGCCCACAGCTTTTGCTCATTTTTGTTTCTCTGTGATTATTATTATCATTTATTACAGTTATTGTCTCCTGTCTCTCCCCTGGTCTGTTGTTACCCCGTTTGTCTCTGGTTTCTTTATCATGGTCCTGCTGTATATTTGTCTACCTATTGAGTTTTTGCGTATGACGTCAGGGGGCGTGCCGCACTGGCCCGTTAGAGTGTGCCGCCATATTGGATGGCAAGAACCAACAGCAGCAGCAGGGTGAAACAAACCACATAGCTCACGTGTACCTACAAACTCGGCAAAATGGTGTACTCCTGTGCTGCCCATGGATGTACCAACAGATACGGCCAACCAGGACTGGAAAATGTGTCATTCTACAGGTTCCCAGCAGATGAAAATCGCAGAAATGATTGGCTTGGAAACATGCAGAGATCCATCTTGCTGCCTTCTCAATGCTGCAAGGATGAGGGGAAAGTTGTCATTAATGATAAGGGGATTAGCGGGGAATTAAATGGCCGGTGTGAAATGCAAAAAAAAAAAAAAGTTGGATTTTTGAATAATTACCTTCACTGACGTAATCTCTCGCTTTCTCATAACTTTCTGAGTCGGGTCTGGTTTGGGGGCGCCTCTCTGCTTGCTACAAAGGACAATGCACACATGAAAGGGGGGAAAAATATTGTAAATGTGCATAAAATCAGGTACGTTTTAACGCGGCGCGCCGTGGAGAGCCTTTAAAAAAAACAAAAACACGCAGCGCGCTTCACTCACCTCCGAGTCCGACGAGCTGCTGTTGTTTTCCGACTCGTTCACCAGCGAGGACTTCACATCATCCACATCCCTTTCCGCTGACACGTTTTCCGATATCTTTTTTTTTTTTTTTTTAATCTTTTCCTCCTGCTCCCCTTCGTCTTTGAAAGATATCATCTTATCGTTTGCCCCCAAATCATCCCCGCTGAGCAGATTACTGGCAGTCATTGTTCTGCTAATTGCTCCAGGTGTGCGCTCTGCTTGTCCGTGGCTGTGGGGTTACCCCACACCCGCCACCTCCGTTCAACTGAGGCATTTCGGCACACCAGAGGAGCGCACGGGAGCAAGATTAAAAACACTTGTCTGCTGTTATGACTGCTGACAATGACTCCACTGAATCTCACAGAGACATCGCAGACACAGTTTCAGAGGCCATAGTGTCAGTTGTTGAAGAGGATGATAGGGATGTTATTATGTCAGACTGTGACTGTGTGTTCTCCTCACTCATTCTGATTGCTAAACAGTACAAGTTACGCCTGGGTTGTCACAGTGCAACTGCTGCTCTTGCCATCCAAGATGGCGGCACCTACGGCGTGTTTATGTTTACCCCCGCGAGTCACGTGAATTTTATGAGCCTACGCAAAAACTCTATAGTCTCCAGTCCCTCATGTTTCCATATCCATAGCCATTTCCTCATGTGTGCTCCTGTTCAGCCCTTGATTGCTGCCCCAGCTGTCTCACCTTTTTAATTATCAGTTACTCTAGTTATGTCAGTTTGTGCATGTGCTCTGTCTGGCATCATTGTCGTTTCTGTTTTTTTTTTTTTTTTTTCTTGTGTTGTTTTCTGCCCCCAGTGCATTCATTACCTCCGCCAAGAAGGTTATGTTTTTACCGGGGTTTGTTTGTCTGTTTGTCTGTCTGTCTGTTACCAACATAACTCAAAAAGTTAAGAGCACATTTTGACGAAATTTTCAGGACAAGTCCCAAATGGGACAAGGAAGAAATGATTAGATTATGGGAGTGATCCGGATCGCCATCTGGATCCAGGAATTTTTTAAAGGATTCTTTATCATTGCGAGATAGAGCCATTTTTAGCATATGTGTATATAACTCCACAATAAATGGTCAGGACGCTTGCCAAAAAAGTACAGGATAAGATCCCAATAGATTCTAGGAAATATCAAAGACTGATCCGGATCCTGCAAAAAATCCGGATACTGTGATCTAGAACAGGAAATAATAGGGGATCTTTGGAATTTTCATCACTGTAAGGTAACAAATTAAGATATAAACATACAACAAACACCAAAATATAGCCAAGACACTGAGGAATCAGTAGTGTGCCAATGGATTTGTTGTATCTTCAAAAGCTATGGAGCTACACTACTGTTCAAAAGTTTGGGGGCACTTAGAAATTTCCTTATTTTTGAAAGAAAAGCACTTTTTTTCAATGAAGATAACTTTAAACTAATCAGAAATACACTCTATACATTGCTAATGTGGTACGGTGGCGCAGTGGTTAGCACTGCGGCAGCACAGTTTACCCTTGGCCGGGGGATTGTGAGGATCGTGGGATCGTGGGTTCGATCCCAGCCCCCGACCAACAGTGATCTGTGTGGAGTTTGCATGTTCTCCCCGTGTTGCGTGGGTTTACTCCGGGATTTCTCCGGTTTCCTCCCACATGCCAAAAACATGCATGTTAGGTTAATTGGCTGTTCTAAATTGTCCCTAGATATCTGTTTCCTATAGGCCCTTAGAATAGAGGGTTAGTATTAATGAAAGCGCTTTGAGTGGTCTTTGTGACTAGAAAAGCGCTATATAAGTGCAGGTTAGTTAGTAGTTAGTTAGTTAGTAAATGACTATTCTAGCTGCAAATGTCTGGCTTTTGGTGCAATATCTACATAGGTGTATAGAGGCCCATTTCCAGCAACTATCACTCCAGTGTTCTAATGGTACAACGTGTTTGCTCATTGCTTCAGAAGGCTAATGGATGATTAGAAAACCCTTGTGCAATCATGTTAGGTCTGCAATGCTGTAATTGCTGCAAATGGAGGATTCTTTGACGAAAGCAAAGTTTGAAGGAAAAAAATATTATTTCAAATACAAATCATTATTTCTAACCTTGTCAATGTCTTGACTATATTTTCTATTCATTTTACAACTCATGGTGGTAAATAAGTGTGACTTTTCATGGAAAACACAAAATAATTGTCTGGGTGACCCCAAACTTTTGAACGGTAGTGTATATTCACAAGAAAACCGCCATTATCGAAAAAGTGCTTTTTGTCAATAACTACTGAACTAATACAGATATCAATGTTAGGGATACGGGGCGCTTGCACACGTAGCGACCGGCAGCTGCAGAACAAATCTACCTACGGGTACAAAATAAGTACAAAAAAAAAAAAAAAATCCAGTTGCTAAAGGTATGTTTTGATGGTTAAGGAATCTGAAAATATAGATAAAATAAATGTAGCCCTATTATATTTGGGGAAAATCCCAATATTAGGGGGAACTGAGGTACTTGGCGGAGGTCTGCGCTCTCCGAGTGCTTTTCTAGTTACCTCCACCAAAGAGGTTATGTTTTCATCAGCGTTGGTTTGTCTGTCTGTTTGTTTGTTTGTTTGTTTGTTAGCAAGATAACTCAAAAAGTTATGGACGGATTTTCATGAAATTTTCACAGATTGTCAGAAATGGGGTATCCTATAGATGATTACTTTTTGGTGGTGATCCGAATCACCGTCTGGATCCAGGAATTTTTTAAAGGATTCTTTAACATTGCGAGAAAGGGCTATTTTCAATATTTGTGCATGTAAGTCTGCCAAAAATCGTCAGAATACTTGCAAAACAAAAAAAAATACAGGACAACATGCCCACAGCTTCTATAATATATTGAAGACTGATCTGGATAATGCAATAATTCCGGATACTATGATCCACAATATCAACAAAAATAGGGGACCTTTGCAATTTTCCTCATAGGAAGAGAACAAATGAAGCTAAAATCACTCAACAAACACTATTATGTAGCCAAGACACTGTGGAATCTGTAGTGTGTCAACGGATTTGTTGTATCTTTAAAAGCTGTGGAGCTACATCCAGAAGAAAACCGCCATTATGCAAAATGTGATTTTCCCGAATAACTACTGAACCACTAATCCTATCCATGTGAATCCAATTGCTACTCATATGTTTTCATGGTCAAGGAATCTGAAAACGTACACACAATAAATGTAGGATTAATATTTATGATGTAAAACACTGTATAGGGGGAACTGTGGCGCTTGGCGGAGGTCTGCGCTCTCCGAGTGCTTTTCTAGTTTATTTATGTTACGTTTTGTTTCTTGAGGTTTTTTGTTTATTAATAAACCATTATGCTCTGGAGCTCAGTCTGCACCTTGGGTCCTCCTTCCACCCATCCTGTACTGTCTGGAAGGCAGTACATGACATTTTCGACTTTTTTCTTAAAAATTTGCAACTTTTTTCTCATAAATTTGTTATAAAGTTTTAAATTTGTTGTAAAGTTGCAACTTTTTTTTAATCAAATTGTGACTTTTTTCTTGTAAATTTGCTACTTTTTCGAAAAGAATTTTCTACTTTTTTTCCCCCATAAATTTGCAACCCTTTTTCCTCAAATACAATTTTTTTTCTTGTAAACGTGTAACTTTTTTTCTTATGGATTTTCTTTCTTTTTTTTATAATCAGTAAATTCTCTACTTTTTCATCATAAATCTGCATCTTTTGGGCTGTAAATTTGTGACTTTTTTCCATTTAACTTTGCAACATTCCTGTGAATGCTGGTTAAGTTTTTATTCTATGTAATGCCTTAAATTTGCTCTCTTCATCTTGACAATGACTCAAGTTTGTTTTAATAAAGTTTTTTGTTGGAAAATTCCTTATCAAAAATCAGGCAGGATCAAAGTTTCAGCAAATTTAATATGCACTGATCAGCGGGAGACAATACAGAGTATACTTTCACAGATTGCTGCAGTGCATTGGCTTAAAGTAGAACTGAACTGAATGGCATTGAATGGCACTGGGTGATAGTACATACAATTATAAAGATAATTTATCATTGGCACCCCCTCCACAAATCCCGGAATCTTGGAGAAAATCGCGATTTTGAATTTCCCGCCCTGAAAAATCAGACAAATCCGCCGAAGTGCAGCCAGAGTTCCGCGTGACGTCACGAGTGTGACACAGTCCTCCATGTTTACCATTGCGAGCATGTCGACACTGGTTGTTTTTGGTGCATTTTGTCGTGATAGTTGACTACAAAACACTTCCAACACCTGGGAAGTTCTGTTCAGTGGCCAAGGAAAGCTGACATGGTGACGAAAGAAAAGAAAGGGGGAGGAAAAGCGACCGGGAAGCGATGCGTTTCTAGATATAGATATTACAGTGATCCCTCACTTATCGCGTTTAATGGGGACCAGAACCGACCGCGAAAAGTGAAAAACCGCGAAGTAGCTTCACCCCCCCCCCAAGGGCGTCACAAACACTATTTTGCACAAAAAGGCACAAGAGAACAGCGAAAAGTGCCACTAAGCAACACGAGCGATAAAGAAGGCGCTCTGCAGGGAGAGAAGCTGGGTAAAACGTCTCGGCCAATCAGCTTGCGAGATTCCCGAGCGGTGAAGAGGTGGGCGGAGAGGAGTGGAGCGGTGGTCAGAGGTGGATTTTGAGTTGTGCGGGCTCTCGCACAACTCAAAATCCACCTCTCCTGCGGGCTCTCGCACAACTCAAAATCCACCTCTCTGACCACCGCTTCACTCCTCTCCTTAGAAACAAATTTAATATGTGAATTGAAGGACAAATCCTGATCAAAAATAACTCCAAGGTTCCTCACAGAGCTATTAAGAGAAAGAGTAACTGCATCCAAACTGAAAGTTTGATTTGGAAAGGAATTTCTAAGGTTTTTTGGACCAACAAGAATGACTTCAGTCTTATCTGAATTTAATAGCAGGAAATTACAAGTCATCCAAGCTTTGATTTCCTTAAGACAGGCTTCTAACTTGGCTAATTGATTACTATCATCTGGCTTCATTGACAGGTATAATTGTGTGTCATCTGCATAACAATGAAAATGTATACAGTGCTTTCTAATAATGTTGCCTAACGGAAGCATATATAAACTAAAAAGAGTAGGGCCTAGCACAGATCCCTGTGGAACTCCATGACTAAGCTTTGAGTTGAAAGAAAACTCATTATTTACATGAACAAACTGGAACCTATCAGATAAATAAGATCTAAACCACTGCAACGAAGTTCCATTAAGTCCAACATAGTGTTCTAATCTATCAAGTAGAATATTATGATCGATAGTATCAAAAGCTGCACTAAGGTCTAAAAGGACAAGTACAGAAACTAGTCCATTATCAGATGCAATGAGGAGGTCGTTAGTGACCTTCACTAAGGCTGTTTCAGTACTATGATGGATTCTAAACCCGGATTGAAACTCTTCAAGTAAACCATTTCCCTGCAGGTGGTCAAATAATTGCGTAGCAACAACTCTTTCTAAGATTTTTGAAATGAAAGGGAGATTAGAGATTGGTTTATAGTTAGCTAAAGCTCCTGGATCTAGCATTGGCTTTTTGAGTAAGGGTTTAATTACAGCCGTTTTAAAAGCCTGCGGTACATGGCCTAAAGTTAATGAAGAATTGATTATATGAAGAATAAAGCTACCAATAAGTGGGAAGACTTCTTTAAATAACCTGGTAGGAATAGGGTCTAAAAGACAAGTTGAAGATTTGGATGAGGAAACTATTTTGTCTAACTCACAAAGGTCGATTGGAATAAACTCATCAAGACAGACATCAAAAGAAGGAGTTGTAGTAGTTACAGTATTTAAGTTAACTGTGGGAAGAATCTGATTGATTTTATCTCTGGATGGATGAAATTTTATTATTGAAAAAGTTCATAAAGTCCTGACTAGTAAGCTCTAAGGGAATGCTAGGATTGACAGAGTCCTGACTCTTTGTCAACCTGGCTACAGTACTGAAAAGAAACCTGGGATTATTCTTGTTCTCTTCTATTAATGCAGAGTAATAACTTGTTCTAGCTTTTCTAAGAGATTTTTTTATAAATTAAAAGATGATTTCTCCAAGCTAAATAGATTTCATCTAAATTAGTAGAGCGCCATTTTCTTTCTAATTGACGAGTCTTCTGTTTTAAGCTATGAGTTTCTGTGTTGAACCAAGGAGTTAGAAATCTCTGATTAGACTTTTTCTTTTTTAAGGGGGCCACCAAGTCTAGAGCCTGATGCAGAGAAGCTGAAACACTATCCACCATGTTATCAATTACAGAAGGAGCAAGCTGTCTATAGCTTATTTCCGTTGTGTTGACACATGGCATAGAAGAAACAATATGCATAAATTTGGAAACAGCATCATCTGAGAGGCATCTACTGTGATAATATTTTTCTTTAGGAGCCAAATAGTCAGAAATAGTAAAATCAAAGGTTAGCAGACAATGGTCTGACAGTACAGGGTTATGAGGAGACACTACAAGATTTTCTATTTCTATGCCATATGTCAGAACAAGGTCCAATGTATGGTGGAGGTAATGAGTAGAATTTCCTACTTTCTGAGAAAACCCAATCGAGTCTAATATTGAATTAAAAGCCACATTAAGGCAGTCACTATCTACATCCACATGTATATTAAAGTCCCCTACTATAATTATTCTATCAGATTTCAGCACTAAATCAGCTAAGAAATCAGCAAATTCGGATAAAAATTCTAAGTAGGTTGATGGGGGACGATAAACTATGGCAAATAAAATTGGGTTTAACCTAAAATTGCTGAAGTGCCCAATACTGAGGACCAGGCCCTCAAAGGAATTATAACATGTTTTATGCTTTACATTAACTAGTAATTTGGAATGGTAAATTGTTGCTACTCCTCCTCCACGACCAGAACTTCTGGGATTTTGACAGTTATTATGTCAGTACGGCTCCAGCAAAGCGGCCTAGCAGACAGCGGGCTCGCACGCCGTCTTTCCACCCTCGAGGCTCGGGTGGATTTAATAGCCCATCAACAGCAGGTGATACTCAACCAGTTGGTTAACATCACTCACCGGTTAGACCGTCTGGACCCCCAGCAGGCGTTCCCCATGGCTCGCCAGGGCGGGCCAGCTCCTGCCGTTCCGATGCCCGGCCAGTCTACCTCGGGAACGCCAACCCGCCTCACACCAATCCCGACCCCCGCCCGCTTCAGCGGAAAGCTCGGAGGGGCGCGGGGGTTTATAATGCAGTGTGAGTCGGTGTTTTTGCGCGTTCCCGGGGACTTTCCCTCAGACCACAGCCGAATTGGCTATATTGGAAATCTCTTGGAGGGGCGAGCGTTAACCTGGGCTTACGCCGTAATGGCAAAGCCCAGCTACACGAGCCTCTCCTACAGCCAGTTCGTGCAGAGCTTTTTAGAGGCCTTTGATCATTCCCGGCGCGATAGCGTCCTAACTGACCGGCTTCTCACCCTCCAGCAGGGAAGCCGGTCAGCAGCGGACTATGCTATCGACTTCCGGGTTGCAGCGGAGGAGGTGGGCTGGGGCGAAGCCGCTCTCTGTGGCATCTTCCTCCGCAGCCTCAGCTCGGGTCTGAGGGATGAACTGGCTGGTCGGGATCTTCCGGAGACATTGGCGGAGTTAATCTCCACCGCCATTAGTTTGGATAATAGGCTGCGTGAACAGTCCACCGAGTGGAGGTTTAGCATCCGCTCGCGTGGAGGCTCCGTCCGCACGCCTCAAGACCGCCCCCTGGCGACACCTCCACTGGAGGCCTCCGAGGAGTCAGAGGCGATGGTGGTGGCCCGGTCAAAGCTCCCTCTAGCGGAGAAACAGCGCCGCCGGAAGTTGGGTCTCTGCATGTATTGCGGAGGAGGCCAACATTCCGTGGAGCATTGCCCGGAGAAGCCAAACGGGGAGGTCCGCGAGTCACTGTAGGGGGCCTCGCGGACTCTAACCGGTCAAATCCCCTCACAAGCCTATCCTTGCCCATCCGATTTTGTCACAATGCCATGGAGCATCTCACACACGCACTGGTGGACTCAGGAGCAGAGCAGAGCTTCATTTCAAAGAGCCTGGCAACCTGACTGGGCATCCCCTGCCAACCTCTGCCCGCTCCTCTGAGCCTTATCACCCTCTCCCGTGCTCCCCTTGGCCAAGTGACTCATCGTACGCAGTCCGTCCCAGTCATTATCTCGGGCAATCACCGAGAGGAACTCTCCTTCTACGTTTTGTCCTCCTCTGTGACGCCTGTTATCCTTGGGTACCCCTGGCTGCGCCTGCACAACCCAGTCCTGGATTGGCAGACCGGGAAGATCGCCGCCTGGAGTGCATTCTGTATGGGCACCTGCTTACAATCCGCAGCCTGCGCCCCGTCTGCTCCTCCCCCGATCAAGGACTCCGCGCCTCCGGACCTCACCTTGGTGCCCTTGGAATTCCACGATCTGGGCTTGGTTTTCAGCAAATCCAGGGCGATGTCTCTCCCTCCTCATCGGCCCTATGATTGTGCCATCAACCTCCGCCCAGGGGCTCCCCTGCCGTCAGGTCGCCTGTATAGCCTGTCAGCGCCGGAGCGGGAGGCGATAGACAGTTATATAAAGGAGTCTCTCAGCGCAGGTATCATCCGCCCCTCCTCGTCCCCGCTCGGAGCTGGTTTCTTCTTCGTATCTAAGAAGGACGGGTCCCTCCGCCCTTGTATCGACTTCCGAGCGTTGAATGACATCACTGAGAAGGACCGTACACTCTGCCGCTGATGGACACTGCCTTCCACTCCCTGCAGGGGGCGACCTGGTTTACCAAATTGGACCTCCGCAGCGCCTACCATCTCGTCCGGATCAGGGAGGGGGATGAGTGGAAGACTGCATTCAGAACGCCAAGTGGACATTTTGAATACCTCGTAATGCCCTTTGGTCTGACCAACGCCCCAGCTGTCTTTCAGCGCCTAATAAATGACGTCCTGCGTGATTTCCTGGGTCTCTTTGTATTCGTGTACCTAGATGATATCCTCATCTTCTCCAGGTCACGTGAAGAACACCAGGTGCATGTGAGACGGGTCTTACAGCGGCTGCTGGAGAACAGGTTATATGTGAAGGCAGAAAAATGTGAGTTTTACGCCAAGACCACCTCCTTTCTAGGATTTGTGATCTCACATAATCAGGTTCTGCCCGACCCCGCTAAGGTCAAAGCGGTGGTGGACTGGCCGATGCCGACCTCCAGGAAGCAGGTCCAACAATTCCTTGGGTTCGCTAATTTCTACCGCCATTTTGTGCCCAACTTTGGTGCCATCGCTGCCCCGCTGATCCGTCTCACGTCACCCAAGAACGCCTTTCGCTGGACTGAAGAGGTCGCCGCGGCGTTTCAGGCACTGAAGACGGAGTTCTCCTCCTCCCGGGTCCTGACCCAGGTCGACCCCGCGCTGCAGTGCTTGGTTGAGGTCAACGCATCTGACACGGGGGTGGGGGCGGTGCTGTCCCAGCGTTCACCCACTGACGGGACCAAACGACCCTGCGCCTTCTTCTCACGGCGTCTGTCTCCGGCCGAGCGGAATTATGACGTCGGGGACAGGGAGCTTCTTGCCATCAAGCTCGCCCTGCAGGAGTGGCGCCACTGGCTGGAGGGGGCAGCGCTACCATTCGTGGTGATGACGGACCACAAGAACTTGGAGTATCTTCGATCTGCTAGACGCCTGAATGCCCGCCAGGCGCGCTGGTCTCTATTCTTTGCCTGGTTCCGCTTCACCATTACCTATCGCCCCGGCTCTAAGAACATCCTACCTGATGCCCTCTCCAGGCAGTTCGCCCCTGAGACATCGGAGGAGTCGGGCCACCCTATCCTGCCCAGTTCGTGTGTGGTAGGTGCCATCTCCTGGTCCATCAGGGACAAGATCCGGACAAGATCCGGAGGGCGCAGGAGGCTGAATCGGATCCTGGCGGCGGACCGGAGGGAAGGTTGTTTGTTCCATCTTCTGTCCGGGGGGAGATCATTCATTGGGTCCACACCTCCAAGCTCGCCTGTCACCCGGGGGTATCTCGGCTAGTGGATCTCCTCCAACGCTCCTTCTTGTGGCCGGGTCTGCAGAAGGATGCCTCCAACTACGTCCGGGCTTGCCCTGTGTGCGCGTCTGCCAAGTCGGGTAATTCTCCTCCCGCCGGTCTACTCCAGCCTCTGCCGACCCCTGGCAGACCCTGGTCCCATATTGCCCTCGACTTTGTCACTGGTCTCCCCACTTCCAACTCCTATAACGCCGTGCTGACCATTGTGGACCGTTTCTCCAAGGCCGCCCACTTCGTGCCACTGCGGGGTCTTCCAACGGCGCAGGAGACGGCGGATCTCCTGGTGCAGCATGTGGTAATGTTACACGGGATACCAGTAGATGTCGTCTCGGATCGGGGTCCCCAGTTTGTCTCAGAGGTCTGGAGGTGCTTTTGCAACGCCCTGGGGGCCACAGTTAGCCTCTCATCCAGCCATCACCCACAATCCAACGGGCAGTGTGAGAGGGCCAACCAGGAGTTGGAGGCTGCCCTGCACTGCGTCACGTCATCAGACCCATCCTCCTGGAGTTCACATCTGGCCTGGGTTGAATACGCCCACAACACCGCCCGGTCTTCTGCTACAGGTATGTCTCCCTTTAAGGCGTCCCTGGGCTATGATCCACCCTTGTTTCCAGACCAGGAGGCAGAGCTCGCTGTTCCTTCCGTCCAGGCGCACCTGAGACGTTGTCGGGCTCTGTGGTCCAGGACACGGGACGCGCTTTTATGCACGGCTGCGCGTAATAGCATCACTGCCAACCGCCGCAGGAGACCGGCCCCTGCCTACCAGGTGGGTCAATGAGTCTGGTTGGCCACTCAGGATTTCCACCTTAAGGGGGAGAAGAAGAAGTTGGCACCATGCTTCGTTGGTCCTCACACCATTTCCAGGATTATCAACCCGGTGGCTGTGCGTCTGGCCCTCCCCCCCCTCCCTTCGCATTTGTCCTACTTTCCACGTTTCCAGGATCAAGCCCTATGTGTCTGACCCCCTCTGCCCCCCTCCCGCAGTGCCGCCCGCGCTTATGATGATCGACGGCCACCCGGCCTGGAGAGTCGCCTCCTTCCTGGACTCCCGGCGCCGAGGGTGTGGGTTGCAGTATCTGGTGGACTGGGAGGGGTTTGGTCCGGAGTTTAGATCCTGGGTGCCCTCCTCTTGGGTGTTAGACAAGAGCCTCATCAGGGAGTTCCATCGGGCACATCCGGACAAACCAGCGCCAGGAGGCGCTGCTAGAGGGGGGAGTACTGTCACGACCTGCCGCTCATCAGCGGCTTCAGCTGCGCGCACACCTGCGTCTCGTCAGCAGCGGGCTATTTAGCCCACTCTGCCCTCTGCTGCAGTCTGGAGCCGTCTGTTCTCATCAGCGTTTCCAAAGCTTGTGATTCTACCTCAGATCACCAGCAAAGATTCAACGACATGTAAGAACTCCTTACCTTGTCTTCCAAGTTCTCACCCCTGTGCACAGGTGGACCCTCCTGGCGGCGGATTTCCCCCGTCATCGCCATAGCATCTCCATCTTCTGCGCAGACCCAGCAGGATGCAGTCTCCCGGGCTCATCGCCTGCCGACGCCAGCCACCTGTCCCTGCAAGTAAGCAACACCGTCACTTATATCCCCTGTCTTGGTGTGGTGCCCGTTACCCTTGTCCTTTGTTCTTGTCTCCATAGGGTTGTCCGGCTGTGTGGCGCGCTGCTCTGCTGCCTGCGCATCGGCGTTCACCCCAGCACATTCCCATTCCGCATACATCCATCCACACACACCTGCTTGTTGAATAAAGCTGTTAAATCTATCCTGAGCCTGCGTGCGTGTTTCCTGGGCCTGTGTGCTACATTATGTCACACTCCACCTGAGAGGAAGGAAAAAAGGATATGTCTCGCTTGCAAAATCCAATGGTGTTTTGTTTTTATTTTTCTTAGTTGTAATATTTCAAATTGATTAAAGCAGTAGCAGACAGGACTACTTTTATTCTCTTAGTTTTAAATAAATGGTGCATCAATGCAATATATAACAAACTGATCTGCACACTGGTTAGTTATTTAGTTTCCCCAATGAGTCTCCTAGTCTTTTCAACCTTCAAACAGTGTAGTGTGCTAAGGTCACTCCTCTTGACACACACAGTCATTCAGCCGATAATCAGGCTTTACTCCAAGCTTGACCAGATTTGCAAATGTATTATCAGATCATATTGGTTAATCAATCAATCAGAGCTATATATGTATAGCTCTTTTCATACAAAAACTGTAACTCAGCGTGCATAATAGATAACAGATCATTAGGATTAAGACAAGAGCATTTAACGTTGTTAAATCATATTTCTTTCATTTTCTGTCTGCTCTCACTTTAATCTTGTAGAAATTAAAATTTAACTCACCAACAGAAGAAGCATCTTCTTAGTTTTGTTTTCTGCTTTTACCTATGGAGAAAGCAAAACAAAAACAACCATGTCTCCAAATACTTACCAGTTACCTGTATACAATCTAAACCCAATTTATTTAAAATGTGTTATTGTGCAAAAAATTTTATGTTTTAACAGTAGATTGTAAAAAGTAATTTTCTGGACATTTAGCAGAATCTTTTCAGTTAACCAACCAATAATCACAGAAGAAAATACTATTTCTCAGCTTAACTTTTATTGAACCACACAGGGAGTACATGGCCACTGATCCTCCCAGACCTGTCTCCTGGAAAAGACCCTGCACAAAAGAATTCACAGCTACAGATAGACAAGTTAATGGACATTTGTTCCTGCCTTTATGGCTTCATGGCTTCCTCTCAGCATCCATATGTCTTCTCTTCAGCCTACACATGCCCATATATGGAAACAGGAAAAGAGACTTTCCTGTGAAGCTTATATGTGTATGTGCATGTGTGTGTAGTATGTGTGTAAGCAACTGATATTTACAGTGGGGTAAAAAAAGAATTTAGTCAGCCACCAATTGTGCAAGTTCTCCCACTTAAAAGATGAGAGAGGTCTCCAATTTTCATCATAGGTATACCTCAAGTACGAGAGACAAAATAAGAAAAAAAAAATCCAGAAAATCACATTGAAGGATTTTTAATGAATTAATTGGTAAATTCCTCGGTAAAATAAGTATTTGGTCAATAACAAAAGTTCATCTCAATACTTTGTTATATACCCTTTGTTGGCAATGACAGAGGTCAAACGTTTTCTGTAAGTTTTCACAAGGTTTTCACGCACTGTTGCTGGTATTTTGGCCCATTCCTCCATGCAGATCTCCTCTAGAGCAGTGATATTTTGGGGCTGTTGCTGGGCAACACAGACTTTCAACTCCCTCCAAAGATTTTCTATGGGGTTGAGATCTGGAGACTGGCTAGGCTACTCCAGGACCTTGAAATGCTTCTTACGAAGCCACTCCTTTGTTGCCTGGGCGGTGTGTTTGGGATCATTGTCATGCTGAAAGACCCAGCCACATTTCATTTTCAATGCCCTTGCTGATGGAAGGAGGTTTTCACTCAAAATCTCACGATACATAGCCCCATTCATTCTTTCCTTTACACGGATCAGTCGTCCTGGTCCCTTTGCAGAAAAACAGCTCCAAAGTATGATGTTTCCACCCCCATGCTTCACAGTAGGTATGGTGTTCTTTCTCCTCCAAACACGACAAGTTGAGTTTTTACCAAAAAGTTCTATTTTGGATTCATCTGACCATATGACATTCTCCCAGTCCTCTTCTGGATCATCCAAATGCTCTCTAGCAAACTTCAGACGGGCCTGGACATGTACTGGCTTAAGCAGGGGGACACGTCTGGTACTGCAGAATTTGAGTCCCTAGTGGCGTAGTGTGTTTCTGATGTAGCCTTTGTTACTTTGGTCCCAGCTCTCTGCCGGTCATTCACTAGGTCCCCCCATGTGGTTCTGGGATTTTTGCTCACTGTTCTCGTGATAATTTTCACCCTACGGGGTGAGATCTTGCGTGGAGCCCCAGACTGAGGGAGATTATCAGTGGTCTTGTATGTCTTCCATTTTCTAATAATTGCTCCCACAGTTGATTTCTTCACACCAAGCTGCTTACCTATTGCAGATTCAGTCTTCCCAGCCTGGTGCAGGTCTACAATTTTGTTTCTGGTGTCCTTTGACAGCTCTTTGGTCTTGGCTATAGTGGAGTTTGGAGTCTGACTGTTTGAGGTTGTGGGAAGGTGTCTTTTATACTGATAACGAGTTCAAACAGGTGCCATTAATACAGGTAACGAGTGGAGGACAGAGGAGCCTCTTAAAGAAGAAGTTACAGGTCTGTGAGAGCCAGAAATCTTGCTTGTTTGTAGGTGACCAAATACTTATTTTACTGAGGAATTTACCAATTAATTCATTAAAAATCCTTCAATGTGATTTTCTGGATTTTTTTTTCTCATTTTGTCTCTCATAGTAGAGGTATACCTATGATGAAAATTGGAGACCTCTCTCATCTTTTAAGTGGGAGAACTTGCACAATTGGTGGCTGACTAAATACTTTTTTGCCCCACTGTATGTGTGAATGGTGTGAATGTGTGGGTTTGACTTGCATGTCTGTGTGTGTGTGGGGGTGTATGTGTGGATCTAAGAGATATGTGTATGCAAACACTTTGTGTAATATCTAATTAACTAATCTTCACTATTTATTTATTAGAACAATTATTTCCTCTCTTGACTCCATTTTATGGCATCAATAACTATAATAAACAGGTATCAGACACCTGATGTTATTCTCATGTGTGATGAGTGAAAAACCTATAGTCAGTATATACTTTCATGAGTAATCATTGTAATGTGGCACATATGTTGGGCTTGTGGCGGTTTGGGAAAACCCCCACAAACAGACTAAGGACAGACAACTCGCTACTCCTGGTTTTTTCCGCTACACTACTGTGATAATGTCACCTTTCATGTATTGTGTTCATGCGTCCTGTCCTTACTGTGACCTAGAGACTCAGATCAATATGTAGATGTGCCTGTTAACCCCTTTGTTCTGCACCTAGAGCACAGTCTAGCAAATCTGCCTATTGTGATGTATGCCTCTCAAATGCAAATGCCATACTCCCTGCTGTGAATGCCTTTCATGCATTGTTTGTAACTGGTATTTAAGCTGACTGAAATCCATGCTCTCTCTCACTCTCTCAACCTCTGCTGTAGGACACACACGTGTCCGCCTCTCCTCTCCTTCTCTGAGAGCCAGAGGATCCCGCTCTGGCCTGCACACACTTGGGCTGGAGAGGGGATCCCGTGACGGTGATATGATAATAAAACTCTACTTAAAACCTCCAACAACGCCGCTTTATTTCATGCCGCCGCACTGGTGATCCGACGCTGCAAAGAACACGCTGCCAGCGAACGCAACACCCGGCGGTGATTCTCCGACGACAAGCGAATGCGGCAGCCTGACTGATCTGCCCTCCCTTCTGCTCCAGGGAGACCGCAACGCGGAGTTTCCAGGCGAAACTCCACGGAGAACACCCACGACCGGGAAAGCTGAGCAACGTTTCATGGTGAGATCTGCACGCCTAGATCGGCACATCCACGCTGGACCGGCCGCGCTCACAGCTTCTCCACTCGAGAGCGCATGTACCTCGTCCTTTCTCCGCGACGGCGACTCCCATGGCCGACGGAGCGCGTGGACCTGAACGCACCATGGCCGCACGAGCGACAACGATCATCTCCTCCCTCTCACCGCTCCAACGCAGCTGCACAAGCCCGGGGCACAAAGATCGTCTACTGCCTCGCACCGCTCCAACGCATCTCCACGAGCCCGAGGCACAAAGATCGTCTATGGCCTCACACCGCTCCAACGCATCTCCACGAGCCCGAGGGACAGAGATCGTCTACTTCCTCGCACCGCTCCAACGCACCACGACCGAACGACGCAACAGACAACAGGGATGACCTCCAGCAAGCTCCCTGACCCTGGTTCTCCTCTCCAGCGGCCCACCCACGCACGGGACCCCGGCACACGCACCGGGGAGTTACGAGGACGGCGCACACCACGCACGGGACAAATACGGCTTTTCTGACCGCCTTCCTTCCGCTGCGCACTGGCCCTTCAGGCTTGCTCGTTCACCTGAGGCACGCAGCTTGCTCACTGGATTTTATGGTCTTAGCCACGGCACACAAGGGGAATTCAGCTGTCTGCGGTTCCCGAAGCTTTAGGGTTACGCCTGAACCTTAAGTCAACACGCCAGTCCCTCTGCCCTCATCACAGCCGCCACGCAGCCTCGTCTTTTCTTCATGGCCGCTATTAATCCTTGCAGGACTTAATCGCGAGAGGAGCCAGTGACTAATTTTTCTTCTTGTGGACCTCTGCACGTTCAACGGGAAAACCCCCACAAACAGACTAAGGACAGACAACTCGCTACTCCTGGTTTTTTCCGCTACACTACTGTGATAATGTCACCTTTCATGTATTGTGTTCATGCGTCCTGTCCTTACTGTGACCTAGAGACTCAGATCAATATGTAGATGTGCCTGTTAACCCCTTTGTTCTGCACCTAGAGCACAGTCTAGCAAATCTGCCTATTGTGATGTATGCCTCTCAAATGCAAATGCCATACTCCCTGCTGTGAATGCCTTTCATGCATTGTTTGTAACTGGTATTTAAGCTGACTGAAATCCATGCTCTCTCTCTCACTCTCAACCTCTGCTGTAGGACACACACGTGTCCGCCTCTCCTCTCCTTCTCTGAGAGCCAGAGGATCCCGCTCCGGCCTGCACACACTTGGGCTGGAGAGGGGATCCCGTGACGGTGGTATGATAATAAAACTCTACTTAAAACCTCCAACAACGCCGCTTTATTTCATGCCGCCGCAGGCTCACATTTTCCACAAAGGTATGACTGCATGTTTATTGGAGGCTTCACGTCTCGAAGGACAAAAAGGCTCGAATCTGCAGAAGATGACGAGGAGGTGTGAGATTTGGCCTTTGTCTCGGAGAAGATGCCCCAGAGAGATTTCCGGTTCATCAATGAATAAGAGACAATGGTGAAAGTTCAAAGGGTTGCATTGTGACTGTATGTTTACTGAAGCACCATGTGACTTGAGTTCTGATGCTGGAAACATATAAAGAGGTGATGTGATATAGTTCTTTCTCTTCTTCCTGCTTTGAGAATGCTAGAGTATGTGTTGTCAATAAAGCTGAATCTGAGAAATAAAACTCAGCCTCATCATTGAACGCATCCTCTACACTGGTGACCTACGACAAAGAATGAGCAGACAGAATTCTCCCGAGCGGGGCTCGGCGGAAGCCAGCCCGATGACTGCCTCCACACTCCGGCTGCCCGATTTCTGGCAGCACAGCCTGCGCTCATGGTTTAGCGCGGTTGAGGCGCAGTTCAACCTCCGGAGAATCTCAAACGACGACACAAGATTCTACCATGTGGTACCGAAGCTGGACAGCCACACGGTCCAGAGGGTGGAAGATCTGGTTAATCATCCACCGGACAGCGACAAGTACAGCGCATTGAAGGACGCGCTGATCAGCCATTTCACCCCTTCGGTCCAACAGCGAGCAGAGGGGCTCCTAACGTTGACGGAGTCGGAGAACGACAGACCTGCGGACCTGATGGTGAAGATGCTGAGGTTGAAAGACTCCGAGGATGGCGAATTTATTTTCGCCCACCTTTTCCTCCGGACCCTGCCGGCAGCAGTGAGAGTAGCCCTGGCAGAGTCGCCCCGATTGGCCAGGCGAGACTACCATGGGCTGAGCAAGGAGGCGCAGCGGCTTGTCGACGCCCACAAGCGGAGTGCGGTTTTGGCCGTGGCAGCTAGCCCAGGAACGACATCTGGAGATGGCTTGGAGCCAGTGGTCGTGGCGCCAGACGCACCGATGACAGCGGCGACGGGGACCAGGCGGCACGGAGCGGATGACGGCCTGTGCTTCTACCATCGCCATTTTGCAGAGAGAGCACACAGGTGCGTCCCACCGTGCCACTTCAAGCGCCCGGGAAACGCCAAGACCGAGGGCCGGTAGCAGCTGCGACCCTCGGCGAGGAGAACAAGCTGCTTTACCTGACGGATGCACACTCGGGGAAACAATTCCTCGTGGACACGGGCTCCCAGCTGAGTTTCGTCACACCCACCTACGCGGAACGGCTGATGCCGTCTAAAGCTTCCTGGGTGTCGGTGTCAGCAGCGAACGGCTCAACGATTAAAACTTTCGGTGAGAGGACTATGCTTCTGTCCTTACAAGGCCGTTCATTTGAGTGGACTTTTATTGTAGCAGCAGTCAGTTTCAACATGTTAGGGGCTGATTTTTTGTGCTCACATGGTTTATTGGTTGACCTTGCTAATAGACGTTTGGTTAATGCACTGTCTTTCCATTCTATTCCCTGCACAGCTCGGGTGGCCCCGCCGACTGCACATGCCACCGTCACAGCTGCGGGTGGTAAGTTTCACGCATTGCTCGCTCAGTTCCCAGTACTCACAGTCCCCACGTTTTCGGCGACGGTGGCTAAGCATGGGGTGGAACATTTTATCACTACCACCGGGCCGCCCGTTTTTGCAAAAGCTCGGCACTTGGACTCAGCTAAACTGGCCATCGCGCGCGAAGAGTTCGCCAACCTGGAAAAACTGGGCATTATTAGACGCTCCAAAAGCCCCTGGGCTTTGCCGCTACACATGGTCCCAAAAGCTGATGGCTCGTGGCGACCTTGCGGCGATTTCCGCAGGTTGAACAACGTTTCAGCACACGACCGCTACCCGATTCCGCACATTCAGGATTTCTCAGTTCATTTGGCGTGGACGCGCATTTTTTCTAAAATAGATTTGGTGCGCGGTTACCACCAAGTTCCAGTGCGCGCTCAGGATATACCCAAAACAGTGGTTATAACTCCTTTCGACCTTTTTGAGTTTTTGCGCATGCCATCTGGTCTCAAGGGGGCTGCACAGACGTTCCAACGCATGATGGATGCAATTTTACGCGACCTCCCTTTCGTGTTCGTTTACTTGGATGACATTTTAGTAGCCAGCACGTCCGGAGGCGAACACGAAAGTCACCTCACAGCAGTTTTTCGGAGGCTGACAGAGCACGGGTTAATAATTAACCCAGCGAAGTGCCAGTTTGGGGTGGCGCAAATTGATTTTTTGGGGCATCGTGTTTCGCCAGAAGGAGCGGTTCCTCTGCCCGATAAGGTGCGCACAATAAGAGATTTTCCGCAACCTCAAACGGTCAAGGCGCTACAGGAGTTTTTGGGAATGGTTAATTTTTACAACCGGTTCCTCCCAAGCGCAGCGCGGCTCATGCAACCATTATACACTGCGTTAAAAAAACAAAAGCCCGCAAATAAGGTTGAATGGTCTCCGGAGTGGGAGCGCGCTTTTGCCCAGGTCAAATCAGCCCTGGCAAACACAGTTTTGTTAGCGCACCCAGTTCCAACGGCCCGCATGGCGCTCACCACTGACGCTTCCGATTTAGCAGTGGGGGCAGTTGTTGAACAGTTTGTGGCAGGTACCTGGCAACCCCTCGCGTTTTTCAGCAAAACCTTGCGCGATAGCGAGCATAAATACAACGCGTTCGACAGGGAGCTTTTGGCCCTACACTTGGCCATCCGCCATTTTCAGTTCTGGCTGGAAGGGCGACGTTTCACCGCGTTTGTGGATCACAAACCGCTAACGTTTGCGATGGCCAAGATTTCAGAACCCTGGTCAGGCCGGCAACAAAGGCAACTAGCCGCGATATCGGAGTTTACCACCGATATCCAGCATGTCGCGGGTAAGCACAATGTAGTGGCAGACTGTCTCTCGAGTGCGGTAGCAACGCCAGGCCCCGTGGGGGCAGACTCTGTAGCCGTGGCCGTGGGCCCGGGCAGCGACGCGGAAGCGCGCGCAGCCCCGGTCCGTGTAGGTTTAGATTATGCAGCCATGGCCGTGGAGCAGGTTAATGATGCGGACGTGCGCGCGCTCCAGTCTGGACCAACAGGGTTAAGGCTGGAGCACAGGGTGCAGCAAATTGGTATGCCCCCCCTAATCTGCGATGTCTCCACGGGACGGCCTTGCCCCGTGGTTCCAGCTACGTGGCGTCGCCGCGTTTTTGACTCGGTCCATTCTCTGGCACACCCGGGGGCGCGCGCATCGATTAAGATGGTGGGGGAGAAATTCGTTTGGCCCGGGTTGCGCAAACAGGTCAAGGAATGGGCGGCAGCCTGCATAGCGTGTCAGCGAGCCAAAATACACAAGCACACTAGAGCTCCGTTGGAGCCTTTTCACATCCCCGCTAAGCGTTTTGATCACGTGCATGTTGACTTGGTGGGCCCCCTTCCGCCATCACACAGGCACACACATCTTTTGACGATGGTGGATCGCACCACGCGTTGGCCAGAGGCGATCCCTCTGACATCAACCACAGCGGAAGAAGTTGCGCGAGCATTTTTAACAGCGTGGGTTGTGCGTTTCGGAGTCCCGTCGGACATAACGTCCGACAGGGGTCCCCAATTTATTTCTGAACTATGGTCATCGATGGCCCGCAGCTTAGGGGTGAAGATTCATCGCACTACCGCGTATAACCCCCAGGCTAATGGTTTATGTGAACGCTTTCACAGGTCGTTAAAAGCAGCCCTCAGAGCGTCGCTGACGGATACAAATTGGGTGGACAAACTTCCATGGGTTTTATTGGGGTTGCGTTCTGCACCTAAGGAAGATTTGCAGGCTTCCCCGGCTGAGTTAGTTTTTGCACAACCTCTCCGTTTGCCGGGGGAATTTCTCCCCGACAATCCCGCACCAAATTGCCCCCCCGCTCAGCCGTTGCAGAGCGACACAGGAGCAAACACACTCCCTGGCCCTGATCATCACAGTTTCCCATGCGTTTTTGTGCCGAAGGCTTTAAAAAATGCGGAGTTTGT
The DNA here is from genome assembly GCA_020510985.1 of Pholidichthys leucotaenia. NCBI lineage: Eukaryota > Metazoa > Chordata > Actinopteri > Cichliformes > Pholidichthyidae > Pholidichthys > Pholidichthys leucotaenia. The sequence continues at coordinate 322,767,937 of CM035840.1, read as the reverse complement.
TTTTGTTAGACATGATGCTCAGCGCCCAAGTTTGCGACCGTTTTATGATGGACCGTTCAGAGTGCTGGAGACCGGGGAGAAGCATTTTCTGCTAGATTTAGGGGGCAGAAAGGAGTTGATTTGCATAAACAGACTCAAACCCACTTTTGTTTTGGCTGATGACCAAGTGCAGCTGGCGAGGCCCCCCCGCCGTGGCAGGCCGCCGAGAAGACATTCTCCAGAACCTTCACAGAGACGTGCTAACAGCTTTAATCCACAGAGACAGAAAGACGCTGCAGGGGTAGCAGAGCCGGGTTACAGCAGATTCGGCAGAAGGTTAAGACCCAGGCATCTGGTGGATTGATTTGTGATATGTGGAGTGTTTTTTCTTTTTTTTTTTTTATGCCATGCATGTTTTGTCCTTTAATAGACATTTGGGGGGGGGGGGTTATGTGGCACATATGTTGGGCTCATATTTTCCACAAAGGTATGACTGCATGTTTATTGGAGGCTTCATGTCTCGAAGGACAAAAAGGCTCAAATCTGCAGAAGATGACGAGGAGGTGTGAGATTTGGCCTTTGTCTCGGAGAAGATGCCCCAGAGAGATTTCCGGTTCATCAATGAATAAGAGACAATGGTGAAAGTTCAAAGGGTTGCATTGTGAGTGTATGTTTACTGAAGCACCATGTGACTTGAGTTCTGATGCTGGAAACATATAAAGAGGTGATGTGATATAGTTCTTTCTCTTCTTCCTGCTTTGAGAATGCTAGAGTATGTGTGTGAACGCATCCTCTACAGTAATGCAATTTCTTTTCTGTCTTCATTCTTTCAGCATTTATACAGGAAAAATTCTCACCTTGTTTCTACTACCTTTGACAATCATAAAAATGAGTTATCATTTACAAACATTCAGTATTACAATTTCAATATCAAAAATAAAAACTAATGTATTTACACAATTTTCAACTGTTACATCATGCTTTAGTCATTATAGGCACATTGTCAATACAAACATTTTTTCTTGCAGAGACACTGTCGTCGTCGGCCTCCGTCGGTCTATGATGACCATGGAAGAGAATCCTAAACGTCTACTCTGCTGGAACAGCACCGCCTGTGGCTGAACAGGCCGATGCGCGAATGGCAGTCCCTGTCACACAGGTCGCACTTGTGGGTGGTCTCCGTGCTGCTGGGTCTGTGGCGGTTCTTCCTGCGGGTCCTTTTTTCATCTGCTGCAGCAGTCAGTCTCTCTTCACCCGCCTTGAGCTGTCTGGTCAGGGTGCCTCTCCATTTGGAGCGGTCCGTTGCAAGGTCCTCCCAGCGCTCTGTGTTGATCTCCAGGGCCTTCATGTCTCTCTTGCAGACGTCTCTAAAGCGCAGCTGTGGGCGGCCAACGTCTCTCCTTCCAGTTGCCAGTTCTCCATAGAGGACGTCTTTGGGGATTCTGCCATCCTCCGTACGGTGAACGTGGCCTAGCCAGCGGAGCCTGCGCTGCCTGAGTAGAGTGAACATGGAGGGAAGGCCGGCGTGGGACAGAACTTTTGTGTTGGGCACTTTGTCCTGCCAGGATATGTCCAGGATGTGGCGAATGCAGCGCAAGTGGAAGGAGTTCAGTCTCTTTTCCTGCCGGGTGTATGTTGTCCACGTCTCACTCCCATAGAGCAGTGTGCTGATGATGCAGGCGTTGTACACTGCCATCTTTGTCTTGACAGAGAGTTTGGGATTCTCCCACACTCATGTGGTGAGGCAAGCGAGTGTGAAGGCTGATTTTCCAATCCTCTTGTTGATCTCTGTATCAAGGGAGAGGTTGTTGCTGATCGTGGACCCCAGGTACGTGAACTGATTCACGACCTCCAGCTCGTAGTCGTCGATGGTGATGGTTGGTGGTGCTTCTGTGCCTTGCGCCAAGACGTTAGTCTTCTTCAGGCTGATGGTAAGCCCGGAGTCCTTGCATGCCTGGGAGAAGCGGTCCATCAAGGTCTGAAGCTCCTGCTGTGTGTGGGTTGCGACTGCAGCGTCATCTGCGAACAGCATGTCTCTGATTAGAGCCTCGCGTACTTTGGTTCTAGCTTTCAGGCGGGCGAGGTTGAAAAGCCTGCCATCAGATCTTGTGTGCAGGTAGATTCCCTCTGTTGCTGTGCTGAAGGCATGCCTCAGGAGCATAGCAAAGAAAATCCCAAAGAGGGTTGGCGCAAGTACACAGCCCTGTTTCACTCCACTGCGTATGTTGAATGGCTCTGAGACGTTGCCATCGTGCTGCACTATCCCCTGCATGTTGGTGTGAAACGATTCGATGAGGCTTTGCAACTTTGGTGGGCATCCTATCTTTGCCAGGATCTTGAAAAGGCCCTCTCTGCTGACCAGATCGAACGCTTTGGTGAGGTCGATGAAGGCGATGTACAGGGGCATGTTGTGTTCTCTGCATTTCTCCTGGAGTTGGTGGATGGAGAATATCATGTCTACCGTCGATCGCTCAGCACGAAAGCCACACTGAGACTCGGGGTAGACATGTTCGGCAAGCTTCTGTAGACGAACGAGAACAAGTCGTGCGTAGACTTTACCAACAACGCTGAGGAGGGAGATGCCCCTGTAGTTGTTGCAGTCGCTTCTCTCCCCTTTGTTTTTGTAGAGGGTGATGATCTTGGCGTCCCTCATGTCCTGTGGTACGGCACCTTCCTTCCAACACTGGCAGAGGACGTCATGCAATGGCAGCAGTAGGGCGGTCTTGCAGTGCTTGATCAGGTCAGGGGGTATGCCGTTGTTGCCGGGTGCCTTGCCAGCGGCCAAGCTATCAATGGCCTTGCTGAGTTAATCGATGGTTGGCTCGGCGTCAAGTTCGTCCATGGATGGCAGGCAGTCGATGGCATCAAGAGCTGACGGTGTCACGGTGTTCTGTCTGGAGTAGAGGTCGGAGTAGTGTTCCACCCATCTCTCCATCTGCTTGTTCTTTTCTGTGATCATCTCCCCAGTGGAGGATTTGAGGGGGGCCGTCTTGCTCTGAGCCGGACCAAGTGCTTTCTTGATGCCATCGTACATACCACGGATGTTCCCTGTTATGGCAGCGGTTTGAATGTCTTGGCTGAGCAGAGTCCAGTACTCGTTGGCACAGTGCCGAGCAGTCTGCTGAACTTTGCTTCTCGCAGCCCTGAGAATCTGGAGATTCTTCTCGTTTGGGTACTTCTTGTACTCAGCAAGTGCTGAGCGCTTGGCTTCAATGACGGGGGTCATCTTAGTCAACTTGGCATCAAACCAGTCCTGTGACTTCAAGGTCTTCCTCCCAAAGGTAGCCAAGGCTGTGCGGTGGATGGTGTTTTGCAGCTCTTCCCACTTCTGCTTTGCAGATTATCCTTCTTGTGGTACACCAAGTTCCTTCTCAAAGGTGGAGGCAAACTGCTCAACAAGTTCTGGTTGAGCCATCTTGCTGGTGTCAATCCGTGCCTTTCCAGGCTGTTTAGCACGATGGAATTTCTTCAGCTGCAGCTTGACCTTGCAACACACCAATGAATGGTCTGTGTCGCAATCTGCACTCTGGAACGAACGGGTGATTAGCAAGTTCTTCAGTGAGGTGCGCCTGGTCAGGATCAAGTCCAGCTGGTGCCAGTGCTTTGAGCGCGGATGTTGCCAGGAAACCTTGTGTTGGGGCTTGGTCTTGAAGAACGAGTTTGTGATGCACAGATCATGATATGTGCAAAACTCGAGCAGCCGCTGTCCGTTGTCGTTCATTCTGCCCATGCCAAAAGGTCCAAGACAGAAGGGCCAGGAGTCGTGGTCAGCACCCACTCTGGCATTGAAGTCTCCAAGGAGAATGAGTTGTTCAGAGTTGGGGATGATCCTGACAGTTGTTGCGAGATTCTCGTAGAACTCGTCTTTTGCCTCTGGTGTGGCTGTCAGTGTTGGGGCATACACACTGACGAGGGTGACTGGACCTTGAGTGGTGTTCAGGTGGAGGGTGAGGAGTCGTGCAGAGCCAGTGCTGCCCGGTTCCACCATCTTCAGCAAGGTGTTCTTCACTGCGAAGCCCACTCCGTGTTCCCTGTGTTCGTCACTGCCCTTTCCCTGCCAGTAGAACGTGTAGTCCTTCTCTCTCAGTGTGCCTGCGTCAGCCAACCGTGTTTCCTGGAGAGTGGCGATATCCACTCCCAGTCTCTTCAGCTCATTATTGATGATGGCAGTCTTCCTGGTGTCGTTGATGTCCTTGAGGTTAGCAGCGAGTCCTGTCATCATAGTGTGGACGTTCCAAGTTCCCAGTTTTAGAGTTGGTCTCTTTTGTTTTATTGTCTTGCCTGGTGCGAAGGTTCTCAGCCTGCTGTTCGGACTTCTCCTCATCCCCATGCACCCAATGAGGAAAGCAAGCTGTGGTGGGACAACACCTTATTGGCTGGGGGCTGCCCAGCTTGAGGCGGGCGGTAGCTGTCCAGTGAGATCCGATGATCCCTCCCACTGTCGGGAACAACCCCTGGCGCCGCGCTCTATGCCAATTGAGCGGTGGCTTATAACCGGTAACTGTCATTCCCCCTGTTTTGTCTACGCCAAAGGCGAAGCTGGAGTGTCCTCTCCAGTGATCCGGTGTTCTACCTTCCAGCGTTGGGTGTTGGTAGGATTCAAGCCTGGGCAGGAAGATATGGAGGACAAGATGTTGCCCATGCAGCATGTCCCCCCTCTCTACGTCACTGATGAATCCAAAGGAACAGCAGGGCTGCTACAGTTTGGCACCAGCGCCGTTGCAGGAGCTGCCAGAACGATGTTGAGCACAACATAGAACCTTTAGGGGCTCCAACTCCAGATTTTTCCTCAGTGTTGACTCCCGAAGCCTTTCCCGTGACCGGGTATGCTGCAAGGCAGTGGAGGTTTGAAATCAGGGTTTACCTTCCCCTAGATGGGCTACCTTCCCAGGTTGACGAGCCACCATCTACCCGAAGCATCTGGTTTTAAGGCGCCAGAGATCCGCCCTCGCCCCTTCTCCTATTAGTAAAAGCAGTTCCGCCGGGCTTAGAGACTAAACCACACGGGCAGGCTAGGAGTTGGACTTAAGTTGTCAGAGGCTTTTCGAGATGCACGCCATAAGGAGCATTTTATGAGCACTGGGAGCTTAACCCCAGTGCCGCTCCTGGCTATGACAACCTATGTTCCAAATTTCATGACTCCAGGACGTTCCCACCCCTCCCCATAAGCTCACGGATTGAATGGCGAGGAGGGCGTGTCCATGGTAACACGTTTGATGTCATACTAATGTTGATGTTCAGTTATAATCATGGCTGTGTTCTGATGAATCTCAGAAAATTTCACATCATTCTGCCCAGCCGCGTGTGAGTAATAAATAAAACAGTTTTCAGCAATTCTTTTGTTAACCACTATGTGGCGCTATATAGGTTGTCAGGTATTTTGATGTCATTGCGTTCGGGGTGGGACTATTTGCAGAGACACTGGAAGACATGATATTAAACCTGACTGTCCTCATCACTTGAATCCTTGTCGCTCTCCTCCTGCTGTGCTAATATGAGATAATGGTGTGCACCAGCAGCATGTACTGTTTTTTCAATAAGTCCTCTACAACAGGGAATGCAGCAACATCTTACACACATAAAGATGACAATTCTAATGATAAGGGATATTATTTTTTTTATCCCTCCTACCCACCGTCCAAAGAAGGATTGTAGGCAGGCAGTGAAGACATCGGGTTCATACTCAGTATCTTGGCTAAAACTCAGTCCTAAGAATATTCTTTCCAACCCCTGTCCAAGGAAATAGTGCAAGTGTGACCTTTTGGCCAATGCTCCAATGTTTAAATTCAACTGGTCTATTCATTGCTCAGACTGCATTATGTGGTTTGTATTCCAGGTCCCTTTTTCAACACCCTGACTGTCTGACTTAATCCAGATACACCATGATAGCTTGGTCAGTCAGTCATACAGGGGCGCAGACACCTCCCAGTTAGAGGGCAGGTGTGAGTAGACCCTATACCCACAGAGCCACCATCCTCCATTTAGTTCAAAGGTGTTGTTCTGCCCTGGCGCCATTGACACTGGGACTACGACTGCAGAGGATGGTTTGGAGGAACTGTTTGAAATGTTCCTAAGTCCTGAGCAGGAGAAATTTGTTTTATTTGTCCCATTAGCAAGGGACTTTGCATATCCCCACCAATAGTTAGTTGTAAATACCTGTTCTACATATCTTGGTGTGTGTTTGAATATAGTGTTATTGCCTCACAATTAGGATTAAGATTAATAGTAGACCATTCCTACGCTCTTTAAGAGGTCTTTTCCAGGTACATTTACTCCAACATAATATTGTCCGTTGTCAGACAACTTCAGAGATGTTTTAGTTATTCTAATAGGGTTACAAATTGTGCATTCCTTACGGCCATATGTGAAGCTCGTGGTCGCAGCACATGCCCAATGGTAGGGTGACTACATAATGCATATGTGTTTTCTTAATTTATGATAGCTGTTAAAGTATTAAGAGTCATTGAGTCCTGTGTGACTCAACACATCAACCCAGTTACATGGAGAAGTGCACATGTACTTATGACTCTCTTCATACATCACAGACTCAGATTCATAGTGTATGGAGTGGTCACAATTATATACAGTGGGGCAAAAAAGTATTTAGTCAGCCACCAATTGTGCAAGTTCTCCCACTTACAAGATGAGCGAGGTCTCCAATTTTCATCATAGGTATACCTCAACTATGAGAGACAAAATGAGAAAAAAAAAATCCAGAAAATCACATTGAAGGATTTTTAATGAATTAATTGGTAAATTCCTTGGTAAAATAAGTATTTGGTCAATAACAAAAGTTCATCTCAATACTTTGTTATATACCCTTTGTTGGCAATGACAGAGGTCAAACTTTTCTGTAAGTTTTCACAAGGTTTTCACACACTGTTGCTGGTATTTTGGCCCATTCCTCCATGCAGATCTCCTCTAGAGCAGTGATGTTTTGGGGCTGTCACTGGGCAACACAGACTTTCAACTCCCTCCAAAGATTTTCTATGGGGTTGAGATCTGGAGACTGGCTAGGCCACTCCAGGACCTTGAAATGCTTCTTACAAAGCCACTCCTTCGTTGCCCGGGCAGTGTGTTTGGGATCATTGTCATGCTGAAAGACCCAGCCACGTTTCATCTTCAGTGCCCTTGCTGGTGGAAGGAGGTTTTCACTCAAAATCTCACGATACATGGCCCCATTCATTCTTTCCTTTACACGGATTAGTCGTCCTGGTCCCTTTGCAGAAAAACAGCCCCAAAGTATGATATTTCCACTCCCATGCTTCACAGTAGGTATGGTGTTCTTTCTCCTCCAAACACGACAAGTTGAGTTTTTACCAAAAAATTCTATTTTGGTTTCATCTGACCATATGACATTGTCCCAATCCTCTTCTGGATCATCCAGATGCTCTCTAGCAAACTTCAGACGGGCCTGGACATGTACTGGCTTAAGCAGGGACCCACGTCTGGCACTGCAGGATTTGAATCCCTGGCGGCGTAGTGTGTTTCTGATGTAGCCTTTGTTACTTTGGTCCCAGCTCTCTGCAGGTCATTCACTAGGTCCCCCCATGTGGTTCTGGGATTTTTGCTCACCGTTCTCGTGATAATTTTGACCCCACGGGGTGATATCTTGCATGGAGCTCCAGATCGAGGGAGATTATCAGTGGTCTTGTATGTCTTCCATTTTCTAATAATTGCTCCCGCAGTTGATTTCTTCACACCAAGCTGCTTACCTATTGCAGATTCAGTCTTCCCAGCCTGGTGCAGGTCTACAATTTTGTTTCTGGTGTCCTTTGACAGCTCTTTGGTCTTGGCCATAGTGGAGTTTGGAGTCTGACTGTTTGAGGTTGTGGACAGGTGTCTTTTATACTGATAACGAGTTCAAACAGGTGCCATTAATACAGGTAACGAGTGGAGGTCAGAGGAGCCTCTTAAAGAAGAAGTTACAGGTCTGTGAGAGCCAGAAATCTTGCTTGTTTGTGGGTGACCAAATAATTATTTTACTGAGGAATTTACCAATTAATTCATTAAAAATCCTTCAATGTGATTTTCTGGATTTTTTTTTCTCATTTTGTCTCTCATAGTTGAGGTATACCTATGATGAAAACTGAAGCCCTCTCTCATCTTTTAAGTGGGAGAACTTGCACAATTGGTGGCTGACTAAATACCTTTTTGCCCCACTGTATACCACAACAGTTACTAGACTACACAAACTTTATCTTCAGTGCACGTTATGGTGGGTGGTGTCCCTTTATCCTTAATGTTGGTGTTTATTGATCCACCAGTTACCTTTTAAAATAGTAACTGAGCTGCACAACAACCATATCAGGAGGACTACGACAAAGACAAGCACGAGGAACACACATGTGAGCCATTCAAAAAAATGGAATCTACATCAATAATCTCTGAGGGGTCTTTCATTGTTAGCCATTTTGAGTGTATTCTACCTGCTGTGGACTCTTAATATCTTCACCAAGGTTTGAGACAATCAGGTCAGCTAAAATACCTGACTCCCTTTGTAGTCCCAGACTTCCTCCACAACAGCAACACTCTCTATGGCTAGCTTCTATGGTTTGTTTTGATAATAATTTACAGTGTGTAAGGTGTACCCAAGTATCTCTGCCTTGTGCTTTTACAGCTGTTGGAATTGACAATATTACCTTATATTGCCCCTGCCAGGGGGTTTCTGACCAGGTCTTCTTTTTACCGTCTTTGTAAATACTTGGTTTCTGGGTTTTATGGTGATGATTCCTCCTGTGTATTCCTCCCTAGGAAGAATAGCATGAACAGAATCTTTTTGAGTCAACATTTTTAACATGTAATCTGCTAAACCAAATCTCTTCATTTTCTGGGTTGAATGGTCTAAGAGGGGGTACTAATCACAGCTTTTCATACACACATGGACAAAATTGTTGGTACCCCTCTGTTAATGAAAGAAAAACCCACAATGGTCACAGAAATAACTTGAATCTGACAAAAGTGGTAATAAATAAAAATTCTATAAAAATTAACGGATGAAAATCAGACAATGCTTTTGAATTGTGGTTCAACAGATTTATTTTAAAAAACAAACTCATGAAACAGGCCTGGACAAAAATGATGGTACCCTTAACTTAATATTTTGTTGCACAACCTTTTGAGGCAATCACTGCAATCAAACGATTTCTGTAACTGTCAATGAGACTTCTGCACCTCTCAGCAGGTATTTTGGCCCACTCCTCATGAGCAAACTGCTCCAGTTGTCTCAGGTGTGAAGGGTGCTTTCTCCAGACAACATGTTTCAGCTCCTTCCACAGATGTTCAATAGGATATAGATCAGGGCTCATAGAAGGCCACTTTAGAATAGTCCAATGTTTCACTCTTAGCCATTCTTGGGTGTTTTTAGCTGTGTGTTTTGGGTCATTATCCTGTTGCAAGACCCATGACCTGCGACTGAGACCAAGCTGTCTGACACTGGGCAACACATTTCTCTCTAGAATACCTTGATAGTCTTTGAGACTTCATTGTACCCTGCACAGATTCAAGACACCCTGTGCCAGATGCAGCAAAGCAGCCCCAGAACATAACAGAATCTCCTCCATGTTTCACAGTAGGGACAGTGTTCTTTTCTTGGTATGCTTCATTTTTGTGTCTGTGAACACAGAGCTGATGTGCCTTGCCAGAAAGTTCCAGAAGCTTTGTGGCTTGTCAACATGCAGTTTGGCAAATTCCAGTCTGGCTTTTTTATGATCTGTTTTCAACAGTGGTGTCCTCCTTGGTTGTCTCCCATAAAGGATGGCTCAAACAACGATGGATGGTGCGATCTGACACTGATGTACCTTGACCTTGGAGTTCACCATGAATGTGTTTAGAGGTTGTTCTGGGCTCTTTTGTTACCATTCGTATTATCCGTCTCTTCCATTTTTCATCAAGTTTCCTCCTGTGGCCACGTCCAGGGAGGTTGGCTACAGTCCCGTGGATCTTAAATTTCTGAATAATATGTGCAACTGTAGTCACAGGAACATCAAGCTGCTTGGAGATGGTCTTATAGCCTTTACCTTTAACATGCTTGTCTATAATTTTCTTTCTAATCTCCTGAGACAACTCTCTCCTTTGCTTCCTCTGGACAATGTTTAGTGTGGTTCACACCATGTCACCAAACAGCACAGTGACTACTTGTCACCCTTTAAATAGGCCGACTGACTGATTACAAGTTTGTAGACACCTGTGATGTTAATTAGAGGACACACCTTGGTTGAACATGTCCCTATGGTCACATTATTTTTTCTAGGGGTACCATCATTTTTGTCCAGGCCTGTTTCATGAGTTTGTTTTTTAAAGTAATTCTGTTGAACCACAATTCAAAAGCATTGTCTGATTTTCATTGGTTAATTTTCCCAGAATTTTTATTTATTACCACTTTTGTCAGATTCAAGTTATTTCTGTGACCATTGTGGGTTTTTCTTTCATTAACAGAGGGGTACCAACAATTTTATCCATGTGTGTATAAACGTCAAATGGAGATAAACCTTCTTTTGTAAGCACTATTCTCATATAAAATAGTATCAATGGTAAACTAGAAAAGCACTCAGAGAGCGCATACCTCCGCCAAGGCTCCTTCAGTCTGTCATGGATCACCTCCAAAATGTAACGGGTTTGTGTGTAGGCCTAGAGCCACTTGTGGTGAAAATTGCATCAAAGTCTGTCCATTAGTTTTGGAGTATTGTGGGTGACACACTGTGAGAAGAGCCTTGGCTGAGGTATGCATTCCCAGATCATCATCAAAATGTAATGGGTTCCTTTGTAGGCCAAGAACCACCTGTGGTGAAAATTTCGTCCAAATCCATCCAGTAGTTTTTGTGTAATCCTGGTGCACAAATACAAAAAAGCTCTTGGTGGAGGCATGCACTCTCAGATCATCACCAAAATCTAATCATCTGTTCCCCGTGCCATTACACACCTTTTCTGAAAATTTCGTCAAAATCCGTTCATAAATCCGTTCAGAACTCAGAAAAGGATTTATTGCCAAGTACATTAACAGTAAACAACTGATAACATACGAGGGATTTGACTTGACACAGAAAACGACCTGCATTTCCGGTGACGCGGCAGCGTCGAAACGCGCCTGTCATCAGATGGGAACAGGATGCATAGGGAAGAAAAGGATAACACAATAGGAAAGAGCAAAAAACCATTGATTGTCAGAATACCGGTCATATATGATCAATATTATGATTACAAGAAAAAAAGCCCTCAGTGCACAATTAGCAGACAAGAATGTACACAAAGACACAAAGGGAGCAGTGAGTGAATGATCTTCTCATCAGTTTATTGAGTCAGTGTGGGTGTAGTGTTGAGTGGAGGTGTTTGTATCAGTTAAGAACAACAAAGTCTCTTCGGCAGGAGATGTTTTGTCTAGCGGCTGGCGTTTGTCCTTGAGCCAGGCAGCTGGCTGTCCATAGAGTCAATGCAGCTCAAATGTTTTGGAAACAAAAAACTGCAGATAATCTGGAGGACTTATGTGAGGGCAGGTCAGATTAGTCGAATAGTACTGATCCCAGAGAAAAAGACTTTATATTCTCTTACAGATTCAGTACTTTAATCCTTCAGAAGACTTATGGTCTTTTGTCAGAAGACAAAAAGACTTTATATTCTCTTACAGATTCAGTACTTTAATCCTTGGTAACAGACAGACAGACAGATAAACGCCGTTAAAAACATTACCTCCTTGTGGAGGTAACAATAAATCCAATTCTGTCCCGTTTGTGTCATTGTTTTCTTCATCTTTCTATAATGGTCCAGTTATGTCGTTCCACAAATCTTGCAGACTGTGTGTGATATGCTGCATGGTGTTTCAAATCACTATTCAACACTTTCCCTAAATGTGAAATAATCAATCAATCAATCAATCAATCAATCAAACTTTATTTCTAAAGCACTTTAAAAAACAACTACAGCTGATACAAAGTGCTGTACATCAGGAATAGATAAAATGAAAAGGACATAAAAGACAATAAAATGCAACTAAAAAGGTATGAAACAAAACAAATAAAAATGACAATCATATAATAATGCAATAAAACAAGTACAATCAATGTCTCAAGCTGGGTTGAAGGCCAAGGAGTAAAAAGGAGTTTTAAGATAAGATTTAAAAGTGGACAGGGAAGGCACCCGTCTAATAGGCAAAGGAAGACTGTTCCAAAGTTTAGGAGCAGCAACAGAAAAAGCTCTGTCCCCTCTGAGCTTCCTCTTTGATTTTGGTATCTCCAGGAGCAACTGATCAGCTGACCTGAGAGACCGAGCAGGAGTGTAAAAGTGAAGAAGCTCAGAGAAGTAAGGCGGGGCAAGGCCATTCAATGATTTAAAAACAAATAAAAGAATTTTAAAATGAACCCTAAAGTGCACAGGCAGCCAGTGGAGGAAAGCTAAAATAGGTGTAATGTGGTCCCTCTTACGTGTTCCAGTTAAAAGATGTGCAGCAGCATTCTGAACCAACTGGAGATGTGCGAGGGAAGACTGGCTGACTCCAAAATAAAGTGCATTACAGTAATCCAGCCGAGATGTGATGAAGGCATGGATTACTGTCTCAAAGTGCTGTTTAGAGAAAATGGGTTTAGCCATTGCCAGTTGTCTTAAATGAAAAAAAGCTGCACTTCACTACTGCAGCAATTTGAAGATCCAGTCTAAAATCACTGTCCAGCTTAAAACCCAGATTAGTGACAGTAGGTTGGATAAACCCTGTCAAGGGACCCAAGTCAACAGGAGGGGACTCACAGGAGCCACTGGGTCCAAACACAATCACTTCTGTAATAATCTGTAACCATATCCACTATAACTAAACAATATCTCTTCCCTTCACATTTGGTTAGCTCAGTGAAGTTCTCTGGTCTTGACACTGCCCTGGGCATTATTTTGTGCACAAATTAGACATTACTGGCAAATTTTGTAGCAACATTTTCAAACCCATAGGCTGTGATAACTAATAACCAATATCACAGTCCCTCCCTTGAACACATGACAAAGTCTGTGTGTTCAAGTAGCAGCACAGTGAAATAATTTTTGTGGGAGGATGGGTTCAACCCTTGGTCAGGTATAAATTTGGGAACTTTGATTAAACACAGCACCTTTATTTAATCACCTATAGACTCCAGCCTGCGGAGATATGTTTTGTTTGCATATTTCTTTATCAGGAGATGCCAGCAATATATCATAAAGGAGCAATTGGTTTCTATTAGGAAGTATAAAATGTACAAGATTTGCTGACATTGCCTGAGAAAAAATTATAGGAGACTCCCAATACCCCTGTGGTAGTCTGGTGAGTGTGTACTTTTTGTTTTCAGATGTGAATGCAAACCAGAATTGATGATCTGGGTGTAATCATATGCCAAAAAATGCATTACTAATGACTACCACTGTGAAAAGTTCATAAAACAATTTAAAAAAAAATTTTTTTTTATTACTTATTTTGTACCCGTAGGTAGATTTGTTTTGCAGTCTGGTGACAAACCACCAGCTGCCGGTCGCTGCGTGCGCAAGCGCCCCTTAACTCCCTAACCTGCATGTTTTTGGCATGTGGGGGGAAACCGGAGAAATCCCGGCGTAAACCCACGCAAACACGGGGAGAACATGCAAACTCCACACAGATCACTATTGGCCGGGGGCAGGGATCGAACCCACGATCTCACGGTCCCCGCGATCCCCCGGCCGAGGGTAAAACTGTGCTGCCACAGTGCTAACCATTGCGCCACCGTGCAGCCCAATGTGTGTGATCCTGGTACACAATAAGCAAAAAGAATTATAGCTTTGTTAATTCCTGCGGGTCCTGCATCATCAGGATGTTTCCCTCAGGAATGGGGAGGTTGAGCATGATACCATGACATCTGCTGCTCCTTTAGCTCTTTTATGACCTGTTTAACACCTTTTCGAGCTTTTAGACGGAGAGGATATTGTCTTTTATATGGTCTATAGTGACATATCCTGCCCCCTATTATTAGACCAACATCTGTTTTATCTCTTTACCATAATGAATTTAGAATTTGCTTCAAATTTTCTCATCCTCTCTTGTGTTAATATTAAGATTGGTCACGTAGGAGATTTCTGGGTGTCAATTGTGCACAGCCTTTTGTGCTGTGGTTACCCAGTTAAGTGACATCTAATTTAGGAGAATATTTTATCTTAAGGTCAGATGTTGGCTTCCCATGGATGGTTATATTCCCCAGCAGAGGTGACAAAATGTCCAACATTTTTCCAGTCCATGTGTTTGGGTCTGACCAGTGAGATGTGTAGAACCCCTATTGTTTAAAATGTCTCTTAACCTCATCAGACAAGACAATGGATGCTTCCACATATCCCCTTGGTGTCCAGTACAAATTTTTATGACCAATCTGGAGGATGGATTTGCAAAAAATCTTTGTTCATAATTTGGATCAGATCCGTTCAATTGCCTATAGTACATGGTGCAATGATATTGATCTGTAGATTTCCAATCAGTAGGAACTGTGGATGTAAAATGCTGTGATATCACTGAACATGGTCCGGCCATGACCAAGTTAAATGAATATCAGTATTTTGATTTGGAAGTCTCATAAACTACACACGTGGACAAAATTGTTGGTACCCCTCTGTTAATGAAAGAAAAACCCCCAATGGTCACAGAAATAATTTGAATCTGACAAAAGTGGTGATAAATAAAAATTCTATGAAAATTAACCGATGGAAATCAGACAGTGCTTTTGAATTGTGGTTCAACAGAATTATTTTAAAAAACAAACTCATGAAACAGGCCTGGACAAAATTGATGGTACCCTTAACTTAACATTTTGTTGCACAACCTTTTGAGGCAATCACTGCAATCAAACGATTTCTGTAACTGTCAATGAGACTTCTGCACCTCTCAGCAGGTATTTTGGCCCACTCCTCATGAGCAAACTGCTCCAGTTGTCTCAGGTTTGAAGGGTGTCTTCTCCAGACAGCATGTTTCAGCTCCTTCCACAGATGTTCAATAGGATTTAGATCAGGGCTCATAGAAGGCCACTTTAGAATAATCCAATGTTTCACTCTTAGCCATTCTTGGGTGTTTTTAGCTGTGTGTTTTGCGTCATTATCCTGTTGCAAGACCCATGACCTGCAACTGAGACCAAGCTGTCTGACATTGGGCAGCACATTTCTCTCTAGAATACCTTGATAGTCTTTGAGATTTCACTGTACCCTGCACAGATTCAAGACACCCTGTGCCAGATGCAGCAAAGCAGCCCCAGAACATAACAGAACCTCCTCCATGTTTCACAGTAGGGACAGTGTTCTTTTCTTGGTATGCTTCATTTTTGTGTCTGTGAACATAGAGCTGATGTGCCTTACCAAAAAGTTCCAGTTTTGTCTCGTCTGTCCATAGGACATTCTCCCAGAACCTTTGTGGCTTGTCAACATGCAGTTTGGCAAATTCCAGTCTGGTTTTTTTATGATCTGTTTTCAACAGTGGTGTCCTCCTTGGTTGTCTCCCATTAAGTCCACTTTGGCTCAAACAACAACGGATGGTGCGATCTGACACTGATGTACCTTGACCTTGGAGCTCACCATGAATGTGTTCAGAGGTTGTTATGGGCTCTTTTGTTACCATTTGTATTTTCCGTCTCCTCCTGCGGCCACGTCCAGGGAGGTTGGCTACAGTCCCGTGGATCTTAAATTTCTGAATAATATGTGCAACTGTAGTCACAGGAACATCAAGCTGCTTGGAGATGGTCTTATAGCCTTTACCTTTAACATGCTTGTCTATAATTTTCTTTCTAATCTCCTGAGACAACTCTCTCCTTTGCTTCCTCTGGTCCATGTTTAGTGTGGTTCACACCATGTCACCAAACAGCACAGTGACTACTTGTCACCCTTTAAATAGGCCGACTGACTGATTACAAGTTTGTAGACATCTGTGATGTTAATTAGAGGACACATCTTGGTTGAACATGTCCCTATGGTCACATTATTTTTTCTAGGGGTACCATCATTTTTGTCCAGGCCTGCTTCATGAGTTTGTTTTTTAAAGTAATTCTGTTGAACCACAATTCAAAAGCATTGTCTGATTTTCATTGGTTAATTTTCACAGAATTTTTATTTATTACCACTTTTGTCAGATTCAAGTTATTTCTGTGACCATTGTGGGTTTTTCTTTCATTAACAGAGGGGTACCAACAATTTTGTCCACGGCTGTATGTTTACTTCCTCAGCATGTGGCCTTTGACAAAATGAACCACCCTTCAACAATGTTACCAGTAATAGGATCCTTTACTTTCACAGATTTTGATAGGTATTCTACTGTTAGTTTGCCATTTGCAGATTTTAACTGTTACTTTTCCTTGACTTTGAAAAGCCTTGAATATCATTACCTGAAATTACTGATCTACATGTACCTGCGTCACACAAATTTAATCAGAGTACCTTGAAATTCCAGCATTACTTCTGGTAAACACTAAATTGTTAACATTAGATCAAAGTCAGGTAAATGGGATATGTCTGCTATGTCAATTTTCTGTATATGTGTAAGAGTGAGTCCACTTATCTGTTTTAGTCTTAATCATGCAGTCCAGTTTTGTTGTAGTGGATGTGGAACATGGGCACCTCCCCTTCCCAGTGACCGGTCTTGCGTTTGGGGACACTCTCTTCGCCAATGACTCCATTGTCCACATTGATGCACTCATTTCCACTGTGGGGGTGTGTTTCCTCCTCAGCCACGGCCCCTCCTCCTTCACTGCTGTCCTCCTCCCCCTCCTCCTTCTGGCTTCCTTAATGAAAAACAGATTCATGGGGGGCCCCAGGCTCCCATGGGTCAGCCATCACATAAATAAGTGCAGGTTTTTCTTTAAATTTTTATTTTCCTTTCATACCTAGGTTCCCCACATCAATCTGTTAATATCTTGAAATTTAATACGATGTTGAGCAAAATTTACAAGTGATCAAGACCAGCTGAGAGTTTTGTGTAAATAGTTTGCTGTTATTCTAAGCTTAGTTTTCACTAAATAACTATATTTTATTTGTTTGAATCAAGTCTAAGAGTTTGATCCCTATAAACTAGATTTCATACTTTGATTTAGGTTATAATTAAAAATAATTAAGGATGATTTAAACATTATCATTTCATCTATGTCCAAATCATATCAGCTGCAAAACGATTCTAAACGTTGTTTTCCCAGTAACATAAGAACACACTGCTCCATTATTCTGTAGGACAGTGCAGTGAAAAATGTCTTGTCCTGCTAATTGATCAACTCACATAGGATCAGATGGATATAATTCTGATTTTTATTGCTTTGACGTGAAGTGTGCACCTTGCTTCTGGGTTAGGGTGCAGAGTTGGATAAATAAGGAGAAAAGTAATCTTTATTTTCAGACTATACTGGGAATTTTAGCTAGAGTAATTTTTTCTTGGTTTTTACGCATACATTCTAAACTCAAATTGTTGAACTATGTCATAATACTCTGCAAAGTGGGAGAGTCTCAGCTCAGTGCAATACAGATATGCATGGTTTTGAAAGCAGATCATGGCGCTCATCTGAAATCCAATTTCAGGTATATTTTATGCCATAGTTGTTTAAAATAATGCCATACCAAGACAGTAAAAATGGTTTTTATAACACAGCATTACATTCAGGCTTATGCTGTGTAGAACTCCAGGTTTGCTGGATTTTTTTCCTCATCTCTTTCTCTCTCTCTTAGACTTTTAGTGAATGAAACTGCTGGTCAGTTACTGTGAAACGTGACTTTAGTGGTAGTTTTAAGCGTCAGTTATGCAATCTTCAATTCTTGTGAACACGTGCTGACTACAGATGATTCACGAATGCTGTTTATGCACACTTGGAGAACATATGAGCAGTTTGTTGGATCTGGAGTGGCTTGTTAGTACTCACACAGCTTCCTGGCAAAATGCGCATGATTTACACAGACTAACACTAAAATTGTTGAGCTGTGCTGCAGGCCACGCCCTCTCTGCCTGAGTGCTTCAGGTCTGGGTGTGCTTCCCAGCCTGAAGGCAGTTGGTTGATTGCACCAGGTGGGAATGATCTGGTGATTAAGGGAGTTTGGAGGCAGTTACTCACAGGGCAGTGGGGAGTAAGCAGTGTGTGAGAGAAATGGTTGGAGAGTCTGGACTTGGGAAAAGGAGAATGCAGGACTAAAGCTTGTTTCAAGCAAGGAAGAAGGAGCCGGTGAGAGTTCATTTGTGATATGTGTCATTGTAGCTGCATTTGGAAAATCATTTCATCAAATTTAGGTTAAATGTCCATCCATCCATCCATCCATCCATCCATCCATCTTCTACCGCTTTTCCGGAAGTCCGGGTCGCGGAGGCAGCAGTTCAAGCAGAGAAGCCCAGACTTCCCTCTCCCCAGCCACCTGTTCCAGCTCTCCAGGGAGGATACCAAGGCGTTCCCAGACCAGCTGGGAGACATAGTCTTTCCACCGAGTCCTGGGTCTGCCCCCGGGTCTCCTCCCAGTGGGACGTGCCTGAAACACCTCAAGTGGGAGGCGTCCAGGAGGCATCCTAATCAGATGCCCATACCACCTCAACTGACTCCTTTCAATGTGGAGGAGCAGCGGTTCTACTCTGAGCCTCTCCTGGATGACTGAGCTCCTCACCCTATCTCTGAGGGTGAGTCCAGCAATCCTACGGAGAAAGCTCATTTCAGCCGCTTGTATCCGCGATCTTGTTCTTTCGGTCATTACCCAAAGCTCGTGACCATAGGTGAGAGTAGGAACGTAGATTGACTGGTAAATCGACAGCCTTGCTTTAGAACTAAGCTCCCTCTTCTCCACAACAGACCGGTACAACGTCCGCATCACTGCAGATGCTGCTCCGATCCGTCTGTCAATCTCTCGCTCCATTTTCCCCTCACTCGTGAACAAGACCCCAAGATACTTAAACTCCTCCACTTGGGGCAGGAGCCTGTCCTCAACCCAGAGAGGACAATCCACCTTTTTCCGGCTGAGGACCATGGACTCGGACTTGGAGGTGCTGATTCTCATCCCAGCCGCTTCACACTCAGTGGCAAACCGTCCCAACAAGAGCTGTAGGTCATTGCTGGATGAAGCCAACAGGACAACATCATCTGCAAACAACAGAGATGAGATCCTGTGGTCACCAAGCATGACACCCTCCGTTCCCTGGCTGCGCCTAGAAATCCTATCCATAAAAATTATGAACAGGATCGGTGACAAAGGGCTAAATGTTAGGTTAAATGTGATGTATTAAAAAAATCATGTGATTGAAATGCAAGTTAAAATGTCATATATTTAATATCATGTGGGTTTAAAAGTATAGTTAAAAATGGAGTGCATTTTAAAAGAGTTAAAAGTTAAAAGCTGCTAAAGTTGTAAGGTTAAAAATCATTATTGAACAGTGTTTTAAGATGTATTTAGTATTTGGGGTGCTTTAGCTGTGGGTATTTTCTACTTATTTCAAGATTAATTTTTAGTAGTTTAAAAATTGAGTATTTGATTTTGGGTTATGTTGATTTATTATGGGTTCTTGGGTTACATTTTCCTTGACCTTCTATTTGTGTTTGTATTTAAAGGTTTTTCACCTGTGCTTGGCCTTGATGACTTTTCAAAATAAAAGGAAAGAAAAGGAAAAAGTTGAGTCTTGGTCATTGAGTGACTTCCAGTTCTATCTTCTGAAGCAAGCTTCCCGTTCAAGTGGGGAAAACTGCTGGTCAAACCTCACAAGAGTGAGGGCCACTTGACAGTGAAAAACCGCTGTGGAAACTGGCATAGAGAACCCTGAACAGCAACCGGCCAGGCCTGGAAGCCCAGAGGCCTGGTAACACACTGAACAGCACCTTACTCAATCCTGTCAGAAAAGAAGATGGCTGACTCAAAGTCCCTGGAGCAGCTTAAAGCCAATAGGACATCTGCGAAGTGGCAATTTTCCCGGCTGGCCAACACCATTGTCCGGATGCACGCCATAATGCCCGAAGAGGAGCTCAAAGACAGTTTCAAAATGCTCATAGTTGAAGCCAACAAAGTCATGGAATCCAATGATGATGTGGAGGCCTAGTACCTCGCAGAGGCGGGGCTGGATGCAGATCCTGAAGAAGTTCCCGGGTTGAGCGAGCAGTAAAAGGCCGATATAGGGAAAACTTCAAGTGAGTGTGAGATGAAACTGAAAGAGCTGAAGGATCTCATCCAAAAGACACTCTGGGCCAACTTCGGAGAGGAGAAACTGATGATGGTGGTAAAAGCTGCTGAGGGGAAGGTAAAGAGTGTGATTTTCTTTGAACCCGGTGGAAATAAAGAGGCCTTTGACTTCATGTTTGATTACATGGAAAGTCTGGTTAAGAGGGCAAAAGAGCTATACACACAGGGGAAGTGTTGGGCCCCTCCTGTTGAGCAGAAAGACTTCCAGCTGTGTGTACGAGAGCTTGAGCAGTTTATTCTTAAGTTAATGTCAAGAAAAGCAGAGTTTATTCAAGCAAAAGCTAAAGAAGACGCCGAAAGAGTTGTGAGTGCAGCTTCCATTAGCTATCCAACATCAGCCATTAGACTGAAGCCAACCTCCCTCCCCAAGTTTACTGGCATCAGGTGAGACTTTCATCGCTGGAAAAGAGACTGGGAGGCCCTTCAGAGGCAAGGAGAACCCACTGGGTCAAAGGAAGTCAAAAAGTTCCAGCTTCTTGACAGTTTGGATGAGAAAATAATGAGAGATCTTCGACTGATGACCTACAACACAGCAGACAACATCTTTCGTGTCCTGGAGAACCGGTTTGGAAGACAAACTGCGATCGCTATTGAAATAGTTGAGGAGCTCCAGAGACTTCCAGCTGTCAAAAGTCACCAGCCCAGGAAAATTGTTGAGCTCATCCAAACTGTTGAGAAAGCCCTTGAAGACCTGAGTGACCTTGGTGACATTGGTGCTTTAAAGAACCCTCTGGTGACAAAGTCAGTTGAAAGCAAGCTTCCTGATGTGTTGAAGAAAGAGTGGCTTCTTTATGCAGCTGAGAGGATCAGTGCCAAACCAGAGAAGCGCTTTGACAGTCTTCTGGCCTTCCTCAAGAGTCAGGAGAGCATCTATGAACAGCTGGATCAATTGAGGGGTGAAGAGCTGCCAAGGAAAGAAATCCGACCTGAGCAAAGGCAAGCCAGAACCAGAGCCTCAAACCAGTCAAGTAGCCATCTCTCAGGATGCGTTGTCTGTGGGGACATCAAGCATAAGAAAAAGCTGTACTTCTGCAAAAAGTTCCGTGTGCTCAAGTTCACAGAGAAGAAGAATGCAGTGCAAAAGCTGGGAGCCTTCTGGAAATGTCTGGAGGTCCATGATGATGACAATCACTGCAAGACTTCATTCCTGTGCAAAAATCCTGAGTGTGAGGGAAAGAGAGCCACAGACCTTCACTACTATCTGTGTCCCAATGCTGAAGCATCCAGAGGCAGCACGGCCCAGAGGAGGAGCAAAGGCAGTACAGTGGGAGGTGGCAATAAGAGGAATTACACTGAGGCCCAGGAAGAACTCTTCAGAAAGCTCTCGCCTGAATTAGCCCAACAATGCCGGGACGCATTCTGCAACACAGCAGCGAGCACCCCCCATGTCACAAAGAGTCACTCAAGTCTTCCGGCAGAGAGCGGCCTAGCGGAGTGGCCTGTCATCACGATGCTGCTGGAGGTAACAGCCAATGCTGGGCAGAAAATTGGGACCCTAATCGACCTAGCTCCTGACACCAATTATATCACCCATGAGGTAGCAGGTTAGCAGGTTGGCTTAATCTTAGAAGTGAAGACATCACGCTTGTGGTCCATGGTGTAGGAGGCATGAAAATCAAATCAAATCAAATCAAATCAAATCAAACTTTATTGTCATATTGCTGTACATACAACTGTAGTGCAGGCAAGATGAAATTGCGTTTCTCTCGGCATCCATATAAATAGAAGCAGCATGATTTAAGACACACTCACACATAGCTTCATCCCCCCACCCCCACCTCCCCATCCATTCACACATCCCTGAGACATACTTGGGAAAAAAAACTAACTATAATATACAAATAATATACAAAATGTCCGTAGGTGCAGTAGTGTGTATGAGAGATTCTGGGTCAACTGTTCAGCATCCTGACAGCTTGTGGAAGGAAGCTGTTGATCAGTCTGGTGGTTCTGCCTCTGATGCTCCGGAATCGTTTACCAGATGGAAGAAGTTCAAAGTGTTTATGCAGAGGGTGAGAACGGTCCTTGACAATGTTCAGTGCACTGCTCCTACAACAGTTCTGAAAAAGTTCTTGGACAGAGAGGAGGGAGACTCCAATTACCCTCTCAGCTCCCTTGACTATCCTCTGCAGGGCTTTTTTGTCTGACATACTGCAGCTGGAGTACCATGTAGCAATGCAGTACGTCAGAACACTCGCCACCACACCTCTGTAGAAGGTCCTGAGGATGCAAATGGGGAGAGAGGCCTGTTTGAGTTTCCTCAAGAAGTGCAGTCTCTGCTGAGCCCGCTTCCTGATCCCCAAGGAATTCTTGCTCCAGGTCAGGTCCTGCGAGATCTGCACTCTGAGGAACTTGATGTTCTCCACTCTCTCCACTAAATGGCCGCCGATGCTGAGGGGGACGTGCTCAGGCTGTGACCACTGGAAGTTGATAATCATCTCCTTCGTTTTGTCCACGTTGAGCACCAGATTGTTCTCCCTGCACCAGCCCTCCAGGTCTCTCACTTCTTCCCTGTACATTGATTCCTCATCCCTCTGAATAAGTCCCACCACCGTGGTGTCATCTGCAAACTTAATAATCTGGTTCCCCTCGTGTCTGGATACACAGTCATGTGTTAGTCCACTGTTGTTTACACTTCTGAGTACACAGCCTTGAGGGGATCCAGTGCTCAGTGTGACAGAGTTGGAGATGTTGTTTCCAACCCGGACAGACTGAGGTCTCTCAGTCAGGAAATCCAGGATCCAGAGACATGTGGCAGTGTTCAGACCGAGAAGGAGTAATTTCTCCATCAGTCTCTGGGGAATAATGGTGTTGAATGCCGAACTGAAATCAATGTACAGGAGTCTGGCGTAGGTGTCTTTCTGGTCCAGGTGGGTGATGACAGAGTGTAGGGTGGTGACTATAGCATCCTCCGTGGAGCGGTTTGAACGATATGCAAACTGGAGCGGGTCGTGTGATGCAGGGAGGCAGGCTGTAATGTGTGGTTTGACAAGCCGTTCAAAACACTTCATCACAATTGGTGTCAGTGCAACAGGACGATAGTCATTCAAACAGGACACAACTGGTTTCTTTGCCACCGGTACAATGATAGAGGTCTTGAAGCATCTGGGAACGATGACCTGACTCAGGGAGATGTTATAAATGTCAGTCAGGACATCCGCCAACTCGCTCGCGCAGTCTCGGAGCACACGTCCCGGGATGTTGTCCGGACCTGCAGCTTTACGTGGGTTGACTCTGGTTAGGGTCCTCCGTGTGTCCGCTGTGTTGATGGTAAAAGCTGGTCCGACCGATGGTGGGGTGGGCCAGCCCTCCCTCTGATTGTCGAGTTTGATGCTTCAAAACGTGCAAAGAAGTCGTTGAGCCTGTCTGGAAGCGAAGCGTCGTCATCATCGACGCCCTGCCTAGACTTATAGCCCGTCAGTGTCCGAACTCCCTGCCACATTTGCTTGGTGTTCCTAGTGTCACAGAGGTGTCCCCGGATTTTCTCCACATAGGCGTGCTTTGCCGCCTTAATTCCCTTTGAGAGCGCAGACCTGGCTGAGCGGAGGGCGATCCTGTCCTTCGCTCTGAAGGCTGCATCCCTGGCTGTAAGCAGCGAGCGCACCTCTGCAGTCATCCAGGGCTTATGGTTACCCCGCATAGTGATGGTCTTCACTGTAGTGACATCCTCTGTGCACTTCGCGATGTAGCTGGTGACCGTTTCAGCATACTCCTCCACATCTGTCTTGTCTTCCTGGGCGGCTGCTATTTTGAAGACCTCCCAGTCTGTGTGCAGAAAACAGTCTTTCAGTGCAGAGGTTGCACTCTCTGGCCAAATTCTGATTTGTTTCACTGCTGGCCTGCTGTGCTTCAATAAAAGTTTGTAGGCAGGCAGCAGCATCACGGATATGTGGTCAGAAAGGCCAGAAATCTACGTCAAAACAAAGTGGTACCTCCTGAAAATTCGTATTAACATCCCAAGAGGTACTCTCAAGTCCCACCAGCTGATTTGCTACAGCTTAGACAGCATTGCAGATATCCACAGACATGTGTCAGCCAAAAAACTGCAAGAGTTCTTCTCAGACGTCCCGCTCAGTAACCTGGTAAGACCAAGAGAGATCCAGCTCCTTGTAAGTCACAAAGAGGGTCAGCTGGCTCCGCAGAAAATTCGCACAGTGGGGCACCTCATGCTGTGGGACGGACCAATCGGGAAGACAGTTGTGGGCACTCATCCTGGGCTGTTTGAAGATGTCAATGTACGGTATCAGCCCACACATCAAGAATGCACTTCGCAAGGTCTATGAGAACTGCTGCTGTAAAGTATGAAGAACACATCTGCGTAGTCCCCATTTATCCTCCACAAAGCCGGCAAGCCTTAATTGCTGTCCAGCCTCAGCAATCTAGTTGTGCAGCTACTACATCCAACTTCCTTGAGTGGTGGAAATGGAATAGTATTGGTGCTGGTTGCATCCCGAGATGTGGGGGCTGCTGCTGTGGGAACTGCCAGCCAGGTGGCAAGGAAATAATCCTCGCTGAAGAAAGGGAGCTGGAGGAGGTAAAGAGTGGCCTCACATATATAGCTGCTGCTGATCACAGTGAGAGGCCTCACTGGCATGGCAAGTACCCCTGGGTAGCAGATCCAGCCTCATTACCAAGCAACAGAAGTGCAGCTGAGATTACATTCTTCAGGACTGAGAGGCAGCTGGCCAGGGAGCCAGAGTGGAAGGCTGCCTATGCTGCACAAGTTCATGAGATAGTCGAGTGTCGGGCCGCAATGAAGTTGTCTAAAGACGTCCTTTATGCATGGACTGGTCCACAGTGATCTGTGTGGAGTTTACATGTTCTCCCCGTGTCTGCGTGGGTTTACTCCAGGATTTCTCTGGTTTCCTTCCACATGCCAAAAACATGCAAGTTAGGTTAATTGGCATCAAACTGGGGATTCTAAATTGTCCTTAGGTATGGTTGTGAGAGTGAATGGTTGTCTGTCTCTCTGTGTTGGCCCTGCGATGGACTGGCGATCTGTCCAGGGTGTGCCCTGCGTTTCACCCAAAGATGCTGGGATAGGCTCCAGCCCCCCCACCCCCCGCGACCCAAAAAGGATTAAGCAGAAGAAGATGGATGGATGGTCCAGTATGGTACATTAGCCACCTCATCGCACCCAACCTGCACTCCGTTACAACTCCGGTGAGACTGGTCTGGAACAGTACTCAAAAGTGCAGAGGGGTGAGTGTCAATGATCTCCTGCTAAAAGGCCCAGATGTCCTCAACTCCATCTGTGCTGTGCTTCTCAAATTACGGAGGGAAGTTTTTGTTGCGTTGGGAGACATAAAGAAAATGTATAATTCGGTGTGGCTCGAAGACCAAGAGGTGCATGTGCATAGGTTCCTGTGGCGTGGCTTTGAAGAGGAGAAGCTGGGTGAATATGCAGTCATGAGAGTTAACACTGGAGATAAGCCAGCAGGTTGTATTGCTCAACTCGTCATGAGAAAGATGGCTAATCTCCCCCAGTTCAGCCATCTCAAGGAATAGCGTCGAGTGCTGCAGGAGCACAGCTATGTCGATGACCTGTTAACCTCTCATGACAACTTAGACCAGCTTAAAGTCATTACAGAAAATGTAGAGCAGATCCTGAAAGCAGGAGGGTTTGAGTTGAAGCCGTGGGTCTTCTCTGGTCAAAGTAGGAGGGAGTCTGCTGTAAAACAGGAACAAGTGGCTATTCCAAAGACTGTGATCCTACCGAATCAGCTTAAGGAGGAGGACAACAAAGCTCTTGGCCTCAGCTACTCCCTGGAGGATGATAAGCTTTATGTCATGGTTGGGATAAACTTCTCAAAGAGGAAGAGGAAAAGGAGACTCAGCCAGGACTTTCAACTGGAGCAGGTGAGAGCCCAGACGCCAGACCCACTGACACGACGAGAGTTACTCAGCCAAGTTTCTGGACTGTATGACCCAATTGGTCTGACGATGCCTGTAAAGCAGAAAGGGACCATTTTGGTTCAGAGATCATTTCAGGAGGCCAAACCGAAGTGCAGCACCATCAAAGATACTTGGGACCTTGCGCTATCAGGAAAGCTCAGAGAAGATGCCATCAGCCTCTTCGAAGAATACACCCAGCTGAGCAAGGTTAAGTTTCACAGAGCCCTGACACCAGCGGGCGCGTCGGCTGAACCTAACGCAATCACCTTCTCTGATGGCAGCGAGCATGCTTATGGTGCCGTCCTGTATCTGCGGTGGGCCTGTGACCGAGGTTCTACGGTGAGGCTGGTGGAGTCTAAAGCTAAACTAACTCCCTTAGACCACAAGGGGTAAGTAGTCGAGGCAGAGCTTTGTGGAGCAGTATTCGCCACTCGGTTGAAGAAGTACTTTGAGCAACATAGCCGAATTCAAGTCAAGCAATGGTACCACTTTGTTGACAGCCAAACAGTCCTTGGTGCAATTCAACGTGAGAGCTATGGCTTCCAGACCTTTTTCGCAAACAGGATTGGAGAAATCCAAAGCAGCACACAACTTCAGGATTGGTGGTGGATCCCTGGATCACTGAATATTGCTGATATCATCACGCACGGGGGTGGTCCAAAGGACTTGGATGAAAATTCACCATGGAAGCAAGGACCAGAGTTCTTGAGTCTACCAGCTGATGAGTGGCCAATTAAGTCTGCAAAGAATGTATCAGCAACTGCCAGAGAGTGTTGGAAAGATGCAGAAGAAATCATTTGCTGCTGCACTCACAAGAGCTCAGGTGAAGAAAGAGCCACCAGATCTGGAGTGTCGGATGCCACCTGCTGGTGCTGCTGTCCGAAACCTGGTGGATGAAGGACGGTTCAGCAATTTGGCTCACCTGGTTAAGATGGTTGCTCAGGTCTGGAGGGCAGCAAAATGGTTTGCAGCTAAAAATAAGATCCTGGGAACTCCAAAGTGGGAGGCGGTTTCATCAGCCGGGGTCATCACTGTAACAGAGTGCCAAGATGCTTTAAAAGACCTTTTCCTTGCTGCACAAGAGGGTGTGACCTTTCCAGCTACCACAATAGACCAGCTCGTAGTCTTCAAAGAGGAAGAAACTGGGCTACTGGTTTGTGGTGGGAGAGTCCAGGCGTTTAATGAAGACAGAGTTGGTGTCCCCCTCTTACCTTACAGCGCCTGGGTTGTAACTCTGTTGATTCATGAAGCTCACAGCAAAGGTCACGAGGGAGTGGCTGCAACTCTATTGGAGGTGAGAAAACGAACATGGGTCATCAATGGACGAACAATTGCTCAAAAAGTCATTGAAAACAGTATAATCTGCAAGAAAGCCAGAGCTAGAAGATGCCAGCAAGTGATGGGTGATTTGTCTCAAGAGAGAACTGGGCCAGCATCCCCATTTGAGTTCACAGTAGTTGACCTGTTTGGACCTTATTAGGTCAAAGATGATGTGAGGAAGAGAGTCACAATGAAGGTTTGGGGAGTTGTGTTCTGCTGTATGGCCAGTAGAGCAATCCACACAGAGCTGGCCAACACCATGTTGACTGAAAGCTTTCTGATGGCTTATCAGAGGTTTACAGCAATTCGAGGGCATCCTAAGAAGAATTGGTCTGATCCAGGGACAAATTTTGTCAGTGCCAAGCCTGTTCTGAAGGTATTGTATCAGTTTTTGGATGGCCTGGACAGGTCTGCTGTGGAGGAGACTTCAGCTCAAAATGGAACCGACTGGCATTGGAAAATCCAGCCTGCTGATTCACCTCATCAAAATGGCTCTGCTGAAGCAGCTGTTCGGATTGTGAAGAAGGCATTCCAGAGTCTGGGAAGAGACTCAGGGCTCAGTTACAGCGAACTTCAGACAACACTTCAGCTTGCCGCTAATCTTTCTAATGAGCATCCCACTGATGCCAGGGTGCAGAGCCATGAAGACACTGTGCAATACATCACACCCAATACACTCCTGCTGGAATGAGCATCATCAAGTGGTGACTGGAAAACATTCGACTTCACAAGCTATCCTTATAAGAGACTTCAGGAAATGTAGCACCAGGTAAACACATTCTGGAGGTCCTGGAGCCAACTTGCCAGTCCTAATCTCTTCGTGAGGAGTAAATGACACACCACACAGAGGAATGTTGCAGTTGGAGATATTGTTTGGCTGTGTGACCAGAATGCATTGAGGGGTCATTTTAAGCTTGGGAGAGTCATCAGTGTCAACCCAGGCTCAAGAGGCATTGTACGAGATGTGAATGTTAGAGTTGTGGCTAGCTCCTGTATTCCTGAGGTGAGGCCTACAACATCAGCATCCAAGCATCCTGCATCCAAGCATCCTACCTCCAGCATTCGGAGGGATCTTCAGTCCACAATTCTTCACCGGGATGTCCGACGTTTGGTGGTCGTGCTGCCAGTGGAGGAGCAGGCAGGATGCCCAGGAGGAAATCTCTGATTGCTAGTTCACTGTGTGCGATCTCTCCAGCGGTTTCTGTGGGAAGACTGAGTGGGAGGTGTTGAGCTGTGCTGCAGGCCACGCCCTCTCTGACTGAATGTGTCAGGTCTGGGTGTGCCTCCCAGCCTGAAGGCAGTTGGTTGATTGCACCAGGTGGGAATGATCTGGTGATTAAGGGAGTTTGGAGGCAGTTACTCACAGGGCAGTGGGGAGTAAGCAGTGTGTGAGAGAAATGTTTGGAGAGTCTGGACTTGGGAAAAGGAGACTGCAGGACTAAAGCTTGTTTCAAGCAAGGAAGAAGGAGCCGGTGAGCGTTCATTTGTGATATGTGTCTTTGTAGCTGCATTTGGAAAATCATTTCATCAAAGGTTAAATGTGATGTATTAAAAATCATGTGATTGAAATGCAAGTTAAAATATCATATATTTAATACCATGTGAGTTTAAAAGTATAGTTAAAAATGGAGTGTATTTTAAAAGAGTTAAAAGTTAAAAGTGACATGGTTTATGACCCAAGAGACAGATGCTGACACGAGAGATACAGACAATTATCTTTATTGTGAGTTAATGAGTGAAGTGTGAGTGAATGTGTGAATGCTCGTCTGGCCACTGGAGCTGAGCCCGTCTTGTGGTAACCTGGCAACCCTGGAAAACACAAGCACAGGGTTACTGTTGCACAGTAGCAATGCTTGGCGGTTATGCTGCAGGGGCTTACTTGCAGGTGCCACAATGAGAGGCTGGCTGACTCCTGGTGTCCATGCGACGTCGTGCTTGTGGTGTCCGGTGCTGTGGATGTGAGGCGGAGCTCCGCGGAGCGGGAGACAGTGCCTCGTCAGCAGAGGAGGGTGGTCCGCCGCCAGGGAGGTCCACCTGTGCACAGGGGAAAAGGCTAGCAGAGGAATTGTGAAGAGATGGCTTACGTGGCCTGGTTTGGCAAAGCGTAGATTCCTTCACGAGAGATGGAGATCTTGGCACGTTGCTCAGTGAGAGTGACAGACGACTCCGTGCTGAGGCGTCCGCGCGTTGGGCTTTTATGGCCCGCTGATTGCCACCTGCTGAAGTGAGCGCAGCTGATGTTGATGATGCTGATGACGGCCTAGCGGCCATCATGACAGTACTCCCCCCTCTAGAGGTGCCTCCAGGCACCTGCCCAATCCTACCTGGATGCGCCCGATGGAAATCGCGGATCAACTGCTTATCGAGGATCAATGCAGGGCATATCCAGGAGTGATGCTCAGGGCCAAACCCCTCCCAGTCCACCAAATACTGAAGGCCCCGACCCCTCCTGCAGACGTCCAGGATTGCCGTTACCCCCCAGGCCGGATGGCCATCAATCATCCTCGGGGGAACAGGAGCCGCAGGGGGTGGGCACAGCGGGTCGGCGACGTAGGGCTTGACCTGGGAGACGTGGAAAGTGGGGCAGATGCGCATGTGAGAGGGGAGAGCAAGACGCACAGATACAGGGTTGACAATGCGGGAGATAACAAAGGGACCGATGAAGCGCTTGGTTAGCTTACGCTTCTCGGCAGGCACACTGATGTTCTTCGTGGACAACCATACCTTGTCACCCACCTTGTAATCCGGGGCAGGCCTCCTATGGCGGTTGACCACCTCAATGTTCCGTTCCGTGGTCCTCAGAAGGGCTCTGCGGGCAATGGTCCAAACTTGCCGACTGCGTCTGGCGTGCGCCTGAACAGACGGGACCGCTACCTCCCCCTCCTCCTCCTGGAACAAGGGCGGATCGTACCCCAACGATGCCTTGAAGGGGGACATCCCTGTGGATGAGGACACCGTGGTGTTATGAGCGTACTCGATCCACGGGAGGTACATGCTCCACGAAGAAGAGCAGGAGGAGATGACGCAGTGCAGCGCAGCCTCCAGCTCCTGATTGGCTCGCTCGCACTGGCCGTTACTCTGAGGATGGTATCCAGAGGAGAGACTGGCTGTGGCCCCGAGCGCCGTACAGAACGCCTTCCAAACCTGCGAGACGAACTGTGGCCCTCGATCCGAAACAATATCAGCGGGGATTCCGTGAGGACGAACCACATGGAGAACGAGGAGGTCCACCGTCTCCCGCGCTGAAGGCAACCCCTAGAGGGGCACAAAATGGGCAGCTTTAGAAAAGCGGTCCACGATGGTTAAAACAGTCGTGAAGTGGCCGGAGGGGGGCAAACCGGTCACAAAGTCCATGGCTACATGGGACCAGGGGCGGGAGGGGACGGGCAAAGGGTGTAGCAGACCCGCCGGGGCCGATGATGATGTCTTCCCCGTGGTGCACTGAGCGCAGGCCCGGACATAGTTGTTAACGTTCCTCCGCAGCCCCGGCCACCAAAAGGTTCTCTGGAGGAGGTCAATGGTCCGACTCACACCCGGATGGCACGCCAGCTTGGACGCGTGACCCCACTCTATTACTTGGCTCCTAACAGGATGCGGAACGAACAAGCGACCCGGGGGCCCCCCGCCCGGATCAGGCTCCACCTCCTGTGCTCTTCTAACCTTATCGCAGATGCCCCAGGTCAACGCACCTACCACACACGCAGGTGGCAGAATAGACTCCTCCCGGTCGTCAGTGGAGGGCGCGTCAAACTGCCTGGAAAGGGCGTCAGGCTTACCATTCTTACTTCCTGGCCGATAGGTGATCGTAAAATTAAAACGGCCGAAGAAAAGTGACCAGCGGGCCTGACGTGCATTCAACCGCTTGGCAGTCCTAAGGTATTCAAGATTGCGGTGATCAGTCCAGACGACAAACGGCTGGGCAGCCCCCTCCAGCCAGTGTCTCCACTCCTCCAGCGCAAGTTTGACAGCCAATAGCTCCCTGTTGCCGATGCTGTAATTCCTCTCAGCAGGTGTCAAACGATGAGAGAAGTAAGCGCAGGGGCGAATCTTCCCATCCGTCGGGGAGCGCTGAGAGAGTACCGCCCCCACCCCCGAATCCGATGCGTCCACCTCCACCAAGCATTGGAGCTCCGGGTCCACCTGGGTCAATACTCGGGCCGAAGCAAACTCTCTCTTCAGCCTGTCAAATGCCGCGGCAGCCTCCTCACTCCAATGGAAAGGGATCTTCGGGGATGTGAGTGCAGTCAGGGGTCTGGCGATGTTCCCAAAATTTGGCACGAAGCGCCGGTAAAAATTGGCGAACCCCAAAAAACCCTGCAGCTGTTTCCTGGATGTGGGCGTAGGTCAGTCCACCACCGCCTTGACCTTGTCCAGGTCGGGAAGCACCTGGTTACGGGTGATTATAAACCCCAGAAAGGAGGTGCGATCCATGTGAAACTCACACTTCTCTGCCTTGACGAACAACTGATTCTCCAGGAGGCGCTGTAGGACCTGTCGTACATGCACCTGATGCTCCTCCAGTGTGCGCGAGAAGATGAGGATATCATCAAGATAAACAAAGACGAAGGAATTCAGAAAGTCCCGGAGAACGTCATTTATTAAGCGCTGGAACACTGCCGGAGCGTTGGTTAACCCAAACGGCATCACCAGATATTCAAAGTGGCCGCTTGGGGTCCGGAAAGCAGTCTTCCACTCATCACCTTCCCGAATGCGCACCAGGTGATAGGCGTTCCGTAGATCTAGTTTAGTAAACCAAGATGTCCCCTGGAGGGAATCGAAGGCAGTGTTCATCAAGAGAAGAGTGTATTTGTCCTTAATAGTAATGTCGTTGAGGCCCCGGAAATCGATGCAGGGGCGCAGCGACCCGTCCTTCTTCCCAACGAAGAAAAACCCTGCCCCGACAGCCGAGGAGGATGGACGGATGATGCCAGAGGCCAGGGACTCCTTGATGTACGTATCCATGGCCTCGCGTTCCGGAGCTGACAGGCTGTACAGGCGGCTCGCCGGGAGAGGGGCCCCAGCCTTGAGGTTGATCGCACAGTCGTATGGGCGATGGGGGGGAAGGGACAACGCCCGTGACTTACTAAACACCTGGCCCAAATCATGGTAGACGTCAGGCACCTTCGACAGGTCCGAAGGGGGTGTTGAGGGAGGCATCATCGGCACTGAGGGAGCGCATGCAGCGGACTGAAGACAGGCGCTCAGACAGAATGAGCTCCAAGCCGTTATTCTCCCAACTTGCCAGTTGAACATGGGGTTATGCAGCCGGAGCCAAGGGTACCCCAGGATGACGGGCGAAGAGGAGAAGGGCAAGACCAGGAACCGTATTTCCTCCCTGTGATTACCTGAAACTATCGTTAACACAGGTGCCATCTGGTGGGAAACTGATGTCAGAGATGCTTTTGACAGGGTGACCAGATGGATGGGGGGGGCGTAAAGGTTGACAGCTGAGGCCCATCAGGGTTGCCAGGTCTCTGGAGATAAAGTTTTGCTCAGCCCCAGAGTCAACTAAGGCAAATGTGGTGTGTTCCTTGTATTTATGAATGAGCCTAATGGGAATGTGGCAACTAGTGAGGGGCTTTGTCTGATTTTTGTCCGCGAATCCCCTTACCGTGATCCGCGGACCTCCCCTTTTAACGGGCAATCCACTACTCCATGTGCCCCATTCCCACAGTAGAAGCATAACCCCTGCTCCCTGCGGCGCTGTCTCTCAGCCGCTGTAAGACCCGATTGCCCCACAATCATATCCTCCTGCTCCGGAAGTTCTTCAGATGCAGGCGGAGCAAGGAGGGGGGACCTAGCGGAGCGAGGGCGAGGCTTATTCGCACGGATAGCTGTTCGCCGTTCTGCAGCTCGCTCCCTCAGTCTGCTATCTAGGCTGATGGTGAGGGAGATTAATTCCCCAAGTCTATCTGGTTTCTCCTTTGCCGCTAGCTCGTCTTTTAACTCGGAGTTAAGGCTGCGGAGGAAAATTCCACAAAGTGCTGGCTCTCCCCACCCAACCTGACCGGCTAATACCCGGAAGTCCACGGAATAATCGGCAGCAGATCTACTGCCCTGCCGAAGTCCAAGCAGCCATTCAGTTAACACCGCGCCCCGGTCAACATGATCGAACACTTCCATGAACTCTGCCACGAGCTGCTGGTAAGTTAACAATGAATAATTTGGTTTGGCCATGCTGGTATAAGCCCAATCAAGAGCCCTGCCTCCCAGCAGGTTGATGATGTACCCAATCTTATTCATATCAGTGGCAAAGTCCCCCGGGACATGGAGAAAAACTGACTCACACTGTAGCAAAAACCCCCGTGCCTCCCCCAGTTTACCAGTAAAGCGTGCGGAGGTTGGTACAGGAGTTAGGCGATGTGTGGAAGATGGGCTGGTTTGGCTAGTAGCCGCAGCTGCGGGTGCAGAGGGCGCCCCGCTAGTCGGGGAGATTGCCTGGTGACCTTCCAGGCGATCCAGCCGGCTGTTAATCTGAGTTAGTTGGTTTAAGATTACTGTCTGCTGGTGGGAAATCATGTCTACTCGTGCGCTGAGTGTGTTAAAGCGGCGCGACAGCGCGCTGTCTGATGGGTCATCGTGACGGAGTTGTACTGACATGGTTTACGACCCAAGAGACAGACGCTGACATGAGAGATACAGACAATTATCTTTATTGTGAGTTAATGAGTGAAGTGTGAGTGAATGTGTGAATGCTCGTCTGGCCACTGGAGCTGAGCCTGTCTTGTGGTAACCTGGCAACCCTGGAAAACACAAGCACAGGGTTACTGTTGCACAGTAGCAATGCTCGGCGGTTATGCTGCAGGGGCTTACTTGCAGGTGCCACAATGAGAGGCTGGCTGACTCCTGGTGTCCGTGCGACGTCGTGCTCGTGGTATCCGGTGCTGTGGATGTGAGGCAGAGCTCCGCGGAGCGGGAGACGGTGCCTCGTCAGCAGAGGAGGGTGGTCCGCCGCCAGGGAGGTCCACCTGTGCACAGGGGAAAAGGCTAGCAGAGGAATTGTGAAGAGATGGCTTACGTGGCCTGGTTTGGCGAAGCGTAGATTCCTTCACGAGAGATGGAGATCTTGGCACGTTGCTCAGTGAGAGTGACAGACGACTCCGTGCTGAGGCGTCCGTGCGTTGGGCTTTTATGGCCCGCTGATTGCCACCTGCTGAAGTGAGCGCAGCTGATGTTGATGATGCTGATGACGGCCTAGCGGCCATCATGACAAAAAGCTGCTAAAGTTGTAAGGTTAAAAATCATTATTGAACAGTGTTTTATGATATATTTAGTATTTGGGGTGCTTTAGCTATGGGCATTTTCTATTATTTCAAGATTAATTTTTAGTAGTTTAAAAACTGAGTATTTGATTTTGGGTTATGTTGATTTACTATGGGTTCTTGGATTACATTTTCCTTGACCTTCTATTTGTGTTTGTATTTAAAGGTTTTTCACCTGTGCTTGGCCTTGATGACTTTTCAAAATAAAAGGAAAAAAGTTGAGTCTTGGTCAATGAGTGACTTCCAGTTCTATCTTCCGAAGAAAGCTTCCCGTTCAAGTGGGGGAAACTGCTGGTCAAACCTCACAAGAGTGAGGGCCACTTGACAAAAATATTCTTGAATAAGATCCAATATTTGAGATGCTATCAGAAAAGTAAATGGAAAAACAACAATATAATGTGTTTTACTTACGTGTGGTCGGTTTGATCATCTTTGTCCCATTTCTCAATGTCCCTTTGTTTTAAATTCTTTTACTGTAGTCATGGAGGGAGGAGGGGGTCGTTAGGCGATGGCGTGGAGGAGGTGAAAGCAGCCAATTCAAGTGGGTCTGAAGAGGAACTCGCACGGTCGCTGGGGTAGGGGGGTGAATCTGGCCCAGAACCACAGCCACTACCATCGTCTTGGATTAATGGAGATAAAAGACAAACCATTATACAGCGTCTTTTCCTTTTTTTCATTTCTGTCATGTTTATTTTTTTTTCATCTCACCGTTGCAGCGTCAGTCTCTCATTCTTATGTTTTTTCCTTCCTTCTTCCAATCACTTCTCCATAGTTTTCCCTTATATCCTGCACAAAACTTTCATATTCATCAGCCTTCAATTTTCCTCTAAAACCAAACTTCCTTCTCCATTTCTGTCCACTCTCAGCATACAAACTTCACTTCACCATACACGCACATCTCCACAACATTTATTTTTTTCCTTTTTTTCTTCAGTAGTGTTCTGAATTAACCCTATTTTTTTTTTATATATTCTCCACCTAGGATTTTCACAACAACACGTTCCCTTTTATAATTAGGAATAAATGTACTTATTCTTTCCTCTGCCCAGATTAAAGTTGAACCTCTTCACTCTCCAGATGAATGGAGGTAACCTCTCTGTGCCTCACTGCTCCAAAACCCCACTATTGAGCCGGTGTGGGAGGTCTTTATTTTGCCGTGCATGGTCTTTCAGAGCGGCGTCTCCTTTCAGCCAGGGACATACCAAGGTCCCCAAAATTGTTGGAAAAATTTCTTTAAAGTTAACTTGGAAACTTGATTTGGAGATAAATTTATGAAAGAATGCAATTCTTATAGTTGACAACAAGATGGAGGCAGTTTCTTCTGCTCTCAAAGAGGAGGAGACACAATGACATTGCTTGAAGGTGGTCTAGCAGCCACAGCTCCAAGACGGAGCTCAGGATTGACTCACCCTGGTGACTTTTGAGATGGCATTTACACTGCTTAATCTGCACATACGCAGTTCTCCTGCAACACAATGCAGCGTGACTGTCCACGCACAAATGCGAACACGCAATGTGGCCGCGAAGCCTATTGACCACAAACCACGCCTTGTTTTTTCAAAGAAACTGGAGTGCTGTCTCCTTAACTGAGTATTATCCATGCAAAAAATAATCTTACAGCTTTAACTCCGTATACAATTCAGTGCTGTTACTTCAAACAATCTCCTCTCAGTAACTTTTATCATGCATATGTACACTACCGTTCAAAAGTTTGGGGTCACTTAGAAATTTCCTTATTTTTGAAAGAAAAGCACTTTTTTCAATGAAGATAACTTTAAACTAATCAGAAATACACTCTATACATTGCTAATGTGGTAAATGACTATTCTAGCTGCAAATGTCTGGTTTTTGGTGCAATATCTACATAGGTGTATAGAGGCTCATTTCCAGCAACTATCACTCCAATGTGTTTGCTCATTGCGTCAGAAGGCTAATGGATGATGAGAAAACCCTTGTGCAATCATGTTAGGTCTGCAATGCTGTAATTTCTGCAAATACAGGATTCTTTGACGAAAGCAAAGTTTGAAGGAAAAATTATTATTTCAAATACAAATCATTATTTCTAACCTTGTCAATGTCTTGACTATATTTTCTATTCATTTTACAACTCATGGTGGTAAATAAGTGTGACTTTTCATGGAAAACACAAAATAATTGTCTGGGTGACCCCAAACTTTTGAACGGTAGTGTACATGGACATATGTATCATACTAGGGGCATGCGAAATACTAGGGGCATTATTTGGCAAGCAAACAAATTAAATTAAATTATAGCTAATTTAACTTGGAGATATATTTCCAAATATATATATATCTCCAAGCACACACACACACACACACACACACACACACACATATATAGTGTCTTCTTTTATAACAATGTATCTTAAACCAACCAAAATTTAATCAGTTTTGTCTCTAAATTAATAACATTTGCCAAACTTATAATACTGTCTCAAAGTGAATATATAGGGAAAAATAAAAAAAAAAAACCTGCTAACAAATAAGGAAACTGTTCCTAAAGTATATTCCAAATATTGCCCCCCCCCCATTTTTTTCCCTCTACATCACCCCAAGGGCAGGCAGAAAAACATAGACCAAATAAACACTTCAGGACAAAACAAACAAACATTAAACAACAGAAGCGAGAAGAAAAAAAGAAAAGGTAGAAGAAGTTAGATTACACAACATAAAAATTATTTTTTTTGTAAGTTGTCTGTTTTTTCAACTGATTTAAGACAATTTTGCACCGCTGAATACTAAAATGACATCTTTTTCTCTCAATCAGGTCAGGTTTTTATGCTAAGTCTGTTGTTTTGGTTGTCTTACTGTGTCATGCTGCTGTTACCCTGAAATTTCCCAGTTTGGGATTAATAAAGTACATCTATCTGTTTTGCCAGTCAGTGCATTGTGACATGCACTACACAAAGAGCAGAGATAAACAAACCTATCATCTGGTCAGTCACTGCAACAGATACTGGAGTCAGTTTGCCTTGGCTAGTCCAGCAAAAGCTAGCGGTACTCAAATACTTTGCAAGCAGTTTCATGAAATGGTCAGTCAGAAAGGAACTCACACCGGCTCGGATGTCACCCAGGTTAACAAGGTCAGGAGTTCCTAGCAGCTGAAGGCGAAGGCCAGAGCTGCGTGGGGGAATCTGATCAGACCTAAATGAAACAGTCATTGTCGCCTCCGACAGACTGCTATGATAATGTAACCAGTTGTACAGCAGTTATACAGTTGTACTGCAAAATGAATAGTAGACACTGATAAAGGTAAGTACATGTAAATTGAATGTTGCGCTATCATTGTTCAAAATTCAGAGAATTTCAAGAAATAAAAAAGAACTTTGCATCATATAAAACAAAAATACCTGTACATGTAAACAAAAATGTAAAAAAAACATGTGGCCATAGTTCAAAAAGTTGACCTGATTGAGCAAAACCAATGTGATTTTTGGATTCAGCACATCAAAATTGTCTTAAATCAGCTAAAAAACTTAAGACAATAAATTTGGTGTTGACCAGTGTTATCGGTGTCATTTGAAGTCATTCTAAACATAGGAGATTGTCATGGTCCGTGCGCCGATTTTGTTCGCGCTCGGGTCATGCATCATCTCCGCCAGGTTTGACAGCAATGTTTACCTTCTGGCTCCCCGAGCTCTTATTGTGACAGCGCTCGGAGGGGCTTCCTGCTGTCAAAGCCTGACAGCTGTGCTGCATTTGCGGCTCATCAGCAGCCCTGTGCTTAAGCGGGTGCTGGGAGCAGTATGATGCAGCAGTCTCGTCAACTATCGTCAATAATTCCACGTCGACGGATCATTGACGATCATTCCTTGTTCATGGTCAGGATTGTAAGTAAGCTTCGTGTTAGCCTTACGATCTCCTGCATGCATTGGATGCATTGGATCCTTTGCAGTTTGCATATAGGCCACACAAAGGAGTGGAGGATGCCACTGTCACTCTATTTAACATGCTTTTTAAACATCTGGATTTTAATGGGACACACGCCAGGCTTTTATTTGTGGACTTTTCCTCCGCCTTTAATACAATCCAACCTCATATTTTAGTTGAAAGGCTCCTGCAACAATTTGATTTGAGTAATAATCTGGTGGGTTGGATTCTGGATTTCTTAACCAACAGGACACAGAGAGTAAGGGTCAATGGTACACTGTCTGACCAAAAGTGCTCTTCTACTGGCTCTCCTCAGGGGTGTGTGTTGTCACCACTACTCTTCATCCTGTACACAAACGTGTCGCAGCAGACATGACAACAGACACATTATAAAGTATGCTGATGATTCAGTTATTGTCAGTCTCCTCCAGGATGGTGAGCGTGGCCACGGCCCAGTAGTTGATGATTTTGTTCACTGGTGTGAGGATTCCTACCTGCAGCTGAATACGACAAAAACTAAAGATATGATTATTGACTTTAGGAGGAAAACTCCCAGGCACAAAGTCACCGTACTAAAAGGCCAGACCACTGAATGTGTACAATCCTACAAATATCTTGGGACGATTATTGATAGTAATTTAAACTTTGAAGAGAACTGTGAAAGGGTGTGCAAAACGGGTCAGCAACATTTGCATTGTTTGAGGAAACTTGCACGCTTCCAAATTGACTGAACCATAATGATAATGTTTTATCGGGCTTTTATTGAATATGTTTTATCCTTTTCTTTAGTGTCATGGTTTGGTCAGGTAAAACTGAAACAGAAGAA
The DNA here is from genome assembly GCA_020510985.1 of Pholidichthys leucotaenia. NCBI lineage: Eukaryota > Metazoa > Chordata > Actinopteri > Cichliformes > Pholidichthyidae > Pholidichthys > Pholidichthys leucotaenia. Next base: position 322,728,626 of record CM035840.1, on the reverse strand, counting down.
ATCCTTGGATCAGGTAGTTAGATGGTCCAGTCGTTTGCTTGGTGAGTCACAGCTGAGCCTGACATCCTTGTACACCAGACAGGTACAGAAGATTGCTACCTCCATTTTAAATGATGACTCCCACCCTTTGCACTGCCACTTTCAGCTTCTTCCCTCAAGACGGAGGTTTGCTGTCCCAAAAAGTAAAACCCAGCGCTACAAAAACAGCTTTGTTCCTGCTGCTGTCAAAGATTTGAACAAGTTGTAACAATATATTGCACATAATTTAGTTACCTATTTATTAACTCCATTTTATATTTACTTATTTTTGTAGGATTTTTATTTGGGTTCTAAATCTTTTATTGGGTTTTAGACCTTTGAGTTTTTAACCTCTTTGACTAGTCTTTAACTTTTTAATATGACACTTCTCTCTTATCTCTGGTTTTTCTCCTATCTCTTTGTCTTTATATCCTGATTGATGGAACCTTGAGTATTTTTATCATGTTTATAGTCAGCTTCATGTGTGCCTGTGTTTGTGTTTACATTGAATATAATTGTGGTTTGTAAATATGGATGTCACCAGACTGCAAAACAAATCTACCTACGGGTACAAATAAAGTAACCTGAACCTGAACCTCCTGTGTCTAGTGTTGTGTGTTTTAGCCCACCGTGGCTCATTACTTTGTGTGTTCTTGTGTTCGTTAATAAATATCAATGCAAACCTCACTGGTGACTTTTGGCGTCTTACGGTAGCTCGCGAGGGCCACCGCATGACAGTAGACTGCTGCCAACAAGGCGTCCAAATTGACGCCGAACCGAGACGCCATTCCCAGTGAGTTTGCCTAATTGGACAATTGTTCTTCCCTGTCTAGGTAACTGCGTGCTGGGAGAATGCCGTCGTGGAGGGGCCACGCTCGGAGTCGGGACTACGAGCTGGTGAAGGCTTTGGACTACGTGGACGAAACGCTCATCGCTGCCTCCCTCCTCGACTATCACAGCGACGTAAGCTGGTACCTGGACTGCGCTGAGGATATCCTAAATCATCTCCCCTGCTACGCCGACCACCCTGAAGTCGGCGCGAGGAGGGACGACATCGCCGCACAGCGCGAGATACTTCGTATGGTGGAGGAAGATTATGGCAGGAAGCAGAGGAGGAGGCATCCTCGCTCCCCGTTTTGGGATCCCGTTCCTGTCCCCGATCCAGTCCAGGAGTTTGCGCCATCCGGGGGCCGTCCGAGACATCGGCGCCGCGGCCAAGGTAAACCTCAGCTGGATCCCCGTCTGAATCTGCTTCCGGTGAAGCCCGTTAGTGAACCTTTGCGAGCGGCTCCTTCTCGTCCTTCCAGGGGGCCCTCTGTCGCCATCCAGCGGGGAAAGGGAGGAACAATGTCCCCTACAGCAGGCACCATCCTTCCTCCAGGAAACAGGCAAGTGTGAGTTCCTTCTCATCATAGTTGTGATTTGCCTTGTCTGACTCCTGGGGGCAGAGTTCGGGGTTCGCAGTCCCCCGAGCTCCCACCACCTGCTGTAGCGCTTATTACTAAGCCTGCTGCCTCTGTGTCTTCCTCAACTGAGCGGTCCACGACGCCAGGCCTACGTCGCCGGATGAGGAGGGGGCCTGCGGTTCTGGAGAGCCTGGTTCCAGTCCCGCAGCCACGTCGTGGGCAGAGGAGAAGAGCGGACTGCAGCCTGGAGCCTGCGCCGACGATAAAGCGTCCCCGGGTCTCCACACTGGAACAGTTCGAGCCAGCGGGTTGAGGGTCCCCTGCCGCCATGCCGTGCAGGTTATCGGCGTGGACGTCAGCGCCGGAGGATCCACAGACTGCAGTGACCATCATGCCGGCTGCGGAACCTGCAATAGCCGAGTGGGAGCCTGTAGACAAACTTCTCGGTCCTGAGCCTGGATCGACGAAGTCCTGGACGGCGACAGAACCCGAGTGCAGGCAAGTGCTTCACCTTGTGTTTCCCCTTTCTGTCTTGGAGCATTTCTGCCTGCCTCTCGGGGAGGCGAGTCAGGGGCAGCCGCCTGCTGCGCCCGAGCTCGTCTCGCTGGGCTCTGTCGCTACCGGTGATTCTGATCCCGGTTCTTTCTTGTCTTCCGAGCCTTCTTGCAGAGTCACCGGTGCGGAGCCAGTCGTGGTCGCTGTGCTGGAGGTTCCAGGTTCGGGGTCGGAAGTTGTCACCGGTGCTGTGCCGACCCAATCGGGGTCCGACGCGGGTGCAGCCGAAGCCCAGTCGGGGTCCGACAAGACCCAGTGGGGGTCCGACGCGGGTGCATCCACGACTGCAGCATCGGTATGGGTCAAGGTCTGTGGAGGAGCTGCAGACCCTTTGCCGCTTGACATGGTGCGGGCTTGTCATCGCCATCATTCCCCTCGTCAGAGCCACCAACCCAGCTCATCATCGCTGGGGGCCGTTGGGGGGCCTCTACGTCCGGCCTGGCTCTCCCACATCTCCCCCTCGCCAGGGAGGCCGCAGCAGGCTGTCTTCCCACGGTTCTGGTGGCTGAGGGATGAGGGTCAGCCACCCGAGGAACTGTTTCGCCGGTTTGGCACCCTGGGTTGGCCACCCGACATACTGTGTTTGCAACTGGGCGACCTAGTTTGGCCGCCGGAGGATTGGACTTTCTGGGCCTGGGACTGGGGTAGGCCACCCGATCATGTCCTGTCCCCCGTATTCACCCGTTGGCCTTTGGACGTAGGGAGACCACTGGAACTGTCTCCGTTATATTTGGACTCTGCCTGTCGTCTTTCTCTGAATTGTGTGGGTTAAAGGTCTATCGGTGTGATAATTCTGCTCAGTGTTTTTTTCCTTGTCAGCATGTGTTTTTTTTTTTCCTCCCCTCTTCTGTTTGAGGGACGTAACGTGTTTTTCTGGTTGTTTTTTTTCCTCTTGCCCTGTGTGTTAATGTGCTTTATGGAGTATTGTATTTTTTGTTACCGTGCTCTGTATTGCTTCATTTGTATCTGCTTTGATTTTGGGTTGTGCATTATAGAGTATCGTATTTTCCGTTAATCGTGCTCTGTAATTGCCTCCTTTATGCCCTGTGTTAACTTTGGTTTGTGCATTATGGGGTACTGTATTTTCTGTTATCATGCCCTGTAATTGCCTCATTCGTGCTCTTTCTTAATTATGATTTGTGTATTAGGGAGTATCGTTTTTTTTTTCTGGTTATCAATGTGCTTCTGTTATCGTCATGGCTTTTGGTCTGTGGCTGACCCTCTCCCTCCAGGCCTGTCCCCCCATCCGCCCACCCTGGAGGGGGGGGGGGGCTCAGGAGCCCGCCCTCGGGGGGAGAGGTACTGTCATGGTCCGTGCGCCAATTTCGTCCGCGCTCGGGCCATGCATCATCTCCGCCAGGTTTGACAGCAGTGTTTACCTTCTGGCTCCCCGAGCTCTTATTGTGACAGCACTCGGAGGGGCTTCCTGCTGTCAAAGCCTGACAGGTGTGCTGCATTTGCGGCTCATCAGCAGCCCTGTACTTAAGCTGGCGCTGGGAGCAGTATGATGCAGCAGTCTCGTCAACTATCGTCAATAATTCCACGTCGACGGATCATTAACGATCATTCCTTGTTCATGGTCAGGATTGTAAGTAAGCTTCGTGTTAGCCTTACGATCTCCTGTGTCTAGTGTTGTGTGTTTTAGACCACCGTGGCTCATTACTTTGTGTGTTCTTGTGTTCGTTAATAAACATCAATGCAAACCTCACTGGTGACTTTTGACGTCTTATGGTGGCTCGCGAGGGCCACCGCATGACAGGGATAATAATCAAGCCATCTAAGTCCAGTTTCTAAATGTCAAACTTCAAAATGTCAATAGTTTATTTTAGAATCAAACTATATTTCATTCAGATTGTCTTGAGGCCTTCTCCCACTGACAGTGTGTCATCAGGGGTGCCTGCATTTTGATTACACATGCTGATAGAAAGGATCCTTCGTCAATATTATCTTTACTTAACCATAGTGTCAAAACATCTTGTGAAACACTGAATATCACTGTCACTTAGGACGTGAATTCTAATAAAGCTAAGGTCTCAGTGTCTCAAAAAGAAAAACATTATTATTGTATCCAAGTGTCATACTTGTTATTGTGACATAATTTTATCTATCATAAAAATTTGAAATACAGTCATTTTATAATCATTTTCTTTTAAATTTTGTATGTATGTGATCATATAGTTCAGATTAATCTTCGCTTTACAAACCAAATTATAATTTACTTATTTCAATTTATGGCCATGTAGTCAAAATACTCTAATTACTTGTTAGACTTAATAGTTTCTATTTTGTTGATCTACAATTTATGAAATCAATTAATCATACAGTTCACAGGACTGCCTCCTCGAGATGCCAATTTTTTTTAAAGATTTTCTCCATCATCCCTGCTCAAGTTTGTCCTGTAACAAGTAAAAAACAGTCACTTTTCTAAATTTATTTTGTAGTCACCCTTGAAGGTTGAAATCTGAGAAGGGTATGAGTAAGATTCTTAGTTTACAGGCAATAGAAGAGCTCTTCAGTTTGTATTTTTGTCACTTTGATCTCAAAATATATTTATTCCATGCATGGTTTAGATAGAACTTTTAGAAATAATCATTTTGAAATTCAAATATAAGCATATACTTTTACACTTTAGAAGTATATTTAGATGTTAAAAGGTTAACCATTATCTCAAACTCGTTGGCTACCTTTTTAAATAATGTTGCACATAACCTTTGATTAAAGTTTATCATCACCGATGGTTTAAGAACTTTTCTCTCTGGTATGCAGCTTGTCAAGCATTCATTCATTCACCTGTCTACTCTAGTTCTGGTCTGTAATCTGTCTGGTGTGTAATCAATTACATGTGGGGGCATTATTATTGTTATCATTATTATTCTTTTGTACTAGTAAAGGTGTGATTACTTAAGAAACACTTATTACCGTGTACTCATAACTGTAAACTACAGTGGTGTGAAAAAGTGTTTGCCCCTTCCTGATTTCTCTTTTTTTAGTATGTTTGTCACACTTAAATGTTTCAGATCATCAAACAAATTTAAATATTAGACAAAGATAACACAAGTAAACACAAAATGCAGTTTTTAAAATGAAGGTGTTTATTGTTAAGGCAAAATAAAATCCAAACCTACATGGCCCTGTGTGAAAAAGTGATTGCCCCCTAAACCTAATAACTGGTTGGGCCACCCTTAGCAGCAACAACTGCAATAAAACATTTGCAATAACTGGCAATGAGTCTTTTACAGCGCTGTGGAGGAATTTTGGCCCACTCATTTTTGCAGAATTGTTGTAATTCAGCCACATTGGAGGGTTTTTGAACATGAACTGCCTTTTTAAGGTCATGCCACAGAATCTCAATCAGATTCAGGTCAGGACTTTGACTAGGCGACTCCAAAGTCTTCATTTTGTTTTTCTTAAGCCCTTCAGGGGTGGACTTGCTGGTGTGTTTTGGATCATTGTCCTGCTGCAGAACCTAAGTGGACTCCAGCTTGAGGCCATGAATGGATAGCCGGACATTCTCCTTCAGGATTTTTTGGTAGACAGCAGAATTCATGATTCCATTTACCACAGCAAGTCTTCCAGGTCCTGAAGGAGCAAAACAGCCCCAGACCATCACACTATCACCACCATATTTTACTGTTGGTATGATGTTCCTTTTCTGAAATGCTGTGTTACTTTTACGCCAGATGTAATGGGACACACTTCCAAACTGTGTCCAAAAAAGTTGAGCTTCCAAAAAATTCAACTTTTGTCTTGTCAGTCCACAGAGTATTTCCCCAAAAGTCTTGGGGATCATCAGGATGTTTTCTGGCCAAACTGAGACAAGTCTTTATGTTCTTTTTGCTCAGCAGTGGTTTTTGTCTTGGAACTCTGCCATGCAGGCCACTTTTGCCCAGTCTCTTTCTTATAGTGGAGTCATGAACACTGACTTTAACTGAGGCAAGTGAAGCCTGCAGTTCTTTGAATAATGTTGTGGGGTCTTTTGTGACCTCTTGGATGAATCGTCGCTGCCCTCTTGGGGTAATTTTGGTCGGCTGGCAACTCCTGGGAAGGTTCACCACTGTTCCATGTTTTCGCCATTTGTGGAAAATAGCTCTCACTGTGGTCTGCTGGACTTCCAAAGCTTTAGAAATGGCTTTATAATCTTTTCCAGACTGATAGATCTCAATTACTTTGTTTCTCATTTTTTCCTGAATTTCTTTGGCTCGCAGCATGACGTTTAGCTTTTGAGGATCTTGTGATCTACTTCACTTTGTCAGGCAGGTCCTATTTAAGCAATTTCTTGATTGAGAACAGGTGTGGTAGTAATCAGGCCTGGGTGTGGCTAGAGAAATTGAACTCAGCTTTCCAAAGATGTGCTAAACCACATTTATGTTTTAACAGGGGCGGGGTGGCAATCACATTTTCCACACAGGGCCATGTAGATTTGGATTTTTTTGACCCTCAATAATAAACACCTTGATTTAAAAACTGCATTTTGTGCTTCCTTGTGTTATCTTTGTCTAATATTTAAATTTGTTGGATGGGCTGAAACATTTAAGTGTGACAAACATACAAAAAAAAAAAAAAGAGAAATCAGGAAGGGGCAAACACTTTTTCACACCAATGTATATCTTAAATGTGTATGTACTTTCACTATTGTCCTACGTATAAAAATATATCATGTTGACAGGAAAAACAACAAATCAAAAAATTTTTTGGTGTAGGTGCGTTTTACCACAGTTTTTTTTTTATCCTATCTGTTGGACTAGTAAACTATGGCAAACAGCGTCCATTCGTCCCTCTCCTTGGCACCCAGAGAATGTCCATTTTATTGTTGTCTTTGTCCATTCTTCGGCTCTCAGCTGTTATATCTTCGGCACACACACATAGAACAGAGAATGTTCATGACCCACATACAGAGATGGGGTTATGTTACTCAGCTGTTCTTGGAGACGATTGCCACAAACGAAGCACACAAAGGTGGAATCATGTTTGTCACTCAGCAGTTCTTGGTTACAGGCAATTGCCACAAGCAAAGCAATACTGGCCTGTTGTTGTCTTCAGCCACCCGTCAGTGACTTAGCAAGAGAGTTCTTAGTCCGTTGTGCCAGAGAGCTTCTCATTCAGGAAGTGTGCATGCTGGAGGTGGTTGATGGATGGATTTGGTGATGATGCCGGTGTTGACACTGGGTGATGATGCTGGGGTGAGGGAAGCAATGAAACAATAAAGATAGCACTGGTCTGCCACGGTTCAGTTCGCCCCCTAAAACAAAACAAAACAAAACAAAAAAAAAACAAGTGAGAAAAAGATTCCTGAGACGTATATTCTGTTCATATATCATCCACATGGAAATTAAAACTAGGACTTAAATAATATGCCACTGTTTCTCTGTTGTGGGTATCGGTCTGTGAAATTACTGTCTTAATACAATTAGAATATGTGATTCCTTGAAATTGATTAAAAAATGCGTAGAGTTATAAGACTATTAAGTACAATGAAAAGGGTAAATTAGGTCACAATATATCTTGATAAATGATACTATTATGTTGTCAAATGATTTTTTATCCAGGGGTAAATTGCAGCTTGTGGTGATGTTTCCTGGGTGTTAGCATGTCATGTGATAGCTGTTCTGTTAATGTCAAAAGAAGAGATGCTGAGGCATGATTTCCTGTGTGACCTTGTGCCAAAAACAAACAAACAAACAAACAAAAAAAACGTATTGACTGTCAGTGCAAACTGTCAGTGCTTTTTCCTGGCCTAATTTACAAGCCTCAGTTAGACCCATTAATTCAGCTGCTTGTGCAGAATAATGTGATGGGAGTTTTATGTTTGCTTTATGAACCGCAATGAACCTAAAATAAAACTAAATAAACTAAATTAAAATATGTTTTCTGCTTAGATTCATAGGGCCATATGAATTTCTGCATCCTTGGACTTTAAATAATGTCACAAGTTCATCAATAAAAGTGGAAATAAAATGTAACATGTGGACCACAGAATTATTACTAAAAATTCAAAACCGGCAAAAGGGTATGCCGAGGAGAGAAAAATAAAAATCAAAAGAAGAAAACATTCATTTAAAGAAGAATACATCCATAGGGCCCTAGATTCAGGTTTTTCTCTAATATTTATTTATTTATTTATTTCAAATCCGCCTCACTTTGCTCTAATACTTGGGGTCATACGAGTATTTTAATAGCCTACACCTCTAACTGATTTAAACCAGATACTGTTGGTAAAATAAATATCAACTATAACAACTATAGTTAGCTGATATTTATTTTATAGTTGATATTTATTTTACCAACAGTATCTGGTTTAAATTAAATATGTTTAAAATAAATATCAACTATATAGTTAGCCTGCAGGAGGGACCATGGGGGTCCGATGCTATGTGGATCAGGTGGTGGTCAAAGGCAGAGACCTTGGCGGTCTGTTCCCAGCCTTCCTAAACTGGCTTTTGGGATGTGGAATGTCACCTCTCTGGTGGGGAAGGAGCCTGAGCTGGTGCATGAGGTTGAGAGATACCGACTTGATATAATCGGCCTCACTTCAACACACAGCTCTGGTTCCGGAACCAGTCTCAACTTGGAGAGGGGCTGGAGCTTGGCCTACTCCGGAGTTGCCCGGAGTTGACAAAAGGGTTGTTTCCCTGCACCTTCGGGTTGGGAAACGGGTCCTGACCATCATTTGTGGCTATGCACCAAATGATGGTTCAAAGTACCCACTCTTTTTGGATTCTCTGACTGGGGTGCTGGAGGGTGCTCCTCTTGGAGACTCCATTGTCCTACAGGGAAACTTCAGTGCGCACGTGGGCAACGACAGTGAAACCTGGAGGGGGGTGATTGGGAGGAATGGCCTACCTGATCTTAACTCAAGTGGTGTTCAGTTATTGGACTTCTGTGCCAACTACAGTTTGTCCATAACAAACACCATGTTCAGGCATAAGGGTGTCCATATGTGCACCTGGCACCAGGACACCCTAGGTCGCAGGTCAATGATCAATTTTGTTATCGTGTCATCAGACCTGTGACAGTATGTCTTGGACACTCGGGTAAAGAGAAGTGCAGAGCTGTCAACTGATCACCACCTGGTGGTGAGTTGGATCTGATGGCAGATGCCGGTCAGACCTGGTAGACCCAAACGTATAGTGAGGGCGTACTGGGAATGTCTGGCTGAGGCCCCTGTCCCGGAGGTCCTCAACTCCCACCTCCGGAAGAACTTCAACCACATTCTGAGGAAGTCTGGAGACATGGAGTCTGAATGGGCCATGTTCTCCACCTCCATTGTTGAAGCGGCTGCCCAGAGCTGCGGCCACAAGGTCGTCAGGGCATCTCATGGTGGTAACCCCCGAACCAAGTGGTGGACACCAGTGGTGAGGGGGGCCATTAAGCTGAAAAAGGAGTCCTATCAAGCTTGGTTGACTTGTGGGACTCCCAAAGCAGCTGAAGTGTACCAGCAGGCCAAGCAGAGTACAGCTCGGGTGGTTGCTGAAGCAAAAACTTGGGTATGGGAGGAGTTCAGTGAGGCCGTGGAACAAGACTTTTGGTAGACCTCGAAGAGATTCTGGCAAACTGTCTGGCGGCTCAGGAGGGGGAAGCAGCTCCCTGTCTACACTGTGTATGGTGCGGATGGGGCACTGCTGACTTCGACTGGGGATATTGTCGGGTGGTGGAAGGAATACTTTGAGGATCTCCTCAATCCCACTGATACGCCTTCCACAGAGGATGCAGGGCTTGTGGACAAGGGGGACAACTCACCTATCACAGGAGCTGAGGTTGCCAAGGTGGTTAAAAATCTCTCTGGTGGCTGGGCCCCGGGGGTGGATGAGATTCGCCCTGAGTACCTCAAGGCCCTGGATGTTGTAGGGCTGTAATGGTTGACACGCCTCTGCAACACTGTGTGGAGGTCGAGGACAGTGCCTTTGGCATGGAAAACTGGGGTGGTGGTTCCTGTCTTCAAGAAGGGGGACTGGAGGGTGTGCGCCAACTTTAGAGGGATCACACACCTCAGCCTCCCTAGGAAGGTCTATGTCAGGGTACTGGAGAGGAGAGTCCGTTGGTTGAACCTCGGATTCAGGAGGAGCAATGTGGTTTTCGTCCTGGCTGTTGCACATCAGACCAGCTTTTTACCCTCTTGAGTATACTCGAGGGTTCGTGGGAGTTTGCCCAACCAGTTTACATGTGTTTTGTGGACTTGGAGAAGGCATTTGACAGCTTCCCTCATGGTTTTTTGTGTTTGTGTGTGTGGGTGCTTCGGGAGTATGGGGTATCGGGGTTGTTGTTACGAGCTATTTGGTCTCTGTATGACTGTTGTGAGAGTTGCAGTCAGGGAATGGAGGATGTCATGCTTGGTGATCACAGGATCTCATCTCTGTTGTTTGCAGATGATGTTGTCCTGCTGGCTTCATCCAGCAATGACCTACAGGTCTTACTGGGACGGTTTGCTGCTGAGTGTGAAGCGGCTGGGATGAGAATCAGTACCTCGAAGTCCGAGTCCATGGTCCTCAGCTGGAAAAAGGTGGACTGTCCTCTCCGGTTTGGGGACAGGCTCCTGCCCCAAGTGGAGGAGTTTAAGTATCTTGGGGTCTTCTTCACGAGTGAGGGGAGAATGGAGCGGGAGATTGACATATGGATCTGAGCAGCATCTGCAGTGATGCGGACATTGTACCGGTCTGTTGTGGTGAAGAGGGACCTAAGCTCTAAGGCAGAGCTGTCGATTTGCTAGTCAATCTACGTTCTTACCCTCACCTACAGTGAGCTTTGAAAAATGACCGAAAGAACGAGCTCGCGGATACAAGAGGCTGAAATGAGCTTTCTTTGTAGGATTACTGGACTCACCCTCAGAGATAGGGTGAGGAGCTCAGTCATCTGGGAGAGGCTCAGAGTAGAACTGCTGCTCCTCCACATTGAAAGGAGCCAGTTGAGGTGGTATGGGCATCTGATCAGGATGCCTCCTGGATGCCTCCCACTTGAGGTGTTTCAGGCACGTCCCTCTAGGAGGAGGCCCTGGGACAGACCCAGGACTCGCTGGAGAGACTATGTCTCCCAGCTGGTCTGGGAACACCTTGGTATCCTCTCTGAAGAGCTGGAGCAGGCGGCTGGGGAGAGGGAAGTCTGGGCTTCTCTGCTTGAACTGCTGCCTCCGCGACCTGGACCTCCATTAAAGCGGTAGAAAATGGATGGAAATAGTTAGCAAATAGGCTTTTGTTTTCACTTTTATAACTTATTGTGTACACGTTCTCACACATTGTCATACAAACACATTGTCACACTATGTTCTATAACACTAATTTACTTTTCATGTACATGAAGTCATGATTTATTTAGATGGAAAGAGCTCTCTTTTATTTATCACACATTCTTATTTTCTGCTTTTTCTCATCTAACTTTTCTTTCAGATAATGTAATTGATGGAGACTAAATGATCCTCCATCTGGAAAAGCCATTTCAGACCAGATAGGCACCAGCCAGGCACTTTCATCACATTTTTGCCTCATATTTTTACATATGGGAATTGCTGTAAGGGCTCACATTCTTACTTTGAGATTTTCCCATATTCCATCAAAGTAAAACCCTAGAGATGTTATTTATTTAAAACCCAAACAAAAACAAACTGCAGTTATTTATTTTAATTAATTTATTATTTTATCTTAGTTTAAAGGTTATTTTATTCTATTTTAAACTTATTTTAAGTTATATCTAATGGTATTTTAGTTATTGTTATTATATTAAGGTATTTCCTTATTAAAGTTATTTGTCTTTATTTTAAAGCTTTTTTATTATAACCATTTTTCCCTCTGTTTTTCTCTATTTTTCTTCTATTATATTTTTTCTTCTTCTTTGCCATTAATATCACTCTGCGGTACTCGGTATCCTTCCACGCACCTATTTCCCGAATTTAAATTCAAACTAAATTCCAGTAAAAATGCATTTTCACTGAGCAGTTCTGTATCACCGCGGTACTTTTACCCGACTGGACTCAAACTGGTGCTACCTTATCTCAACTTTTACACGTAATTACAATGACCGGACTCAAACTGGCGCTACCTTACCTCAACTTTTATGCATAATTACAATGACCGGACTCAAACCAGCGCTACCTTGCTTCACTTCCGCAAAGCCGACCCTTTCCAATCGATGGGGGAGGTCTTCTGAGCAGCTGTGCACTAGCTGTCTCGGTCCAAAAATGCCAGAACCAGGAGGAGAGGGGTATCTGGAGTCCCTTGTTCAGTGCACCAAGTATGTTGGAAAAATTCCTTATCAAAAATCAGGCAGGATCAAAGTTTCAGCAAATTTAATATGCACTGATCTGCGGAAGACAACACAGAGTACAGCTTTCACAGACCGCTGCAGTGCATTGGCTTAACTAAGAGTGTTTCTGACTAATATATATCCAAGGGACCGTCGGGGTGGGGTCTCTCCTTGATAAGTTCGTTCATGACTCGGTGTGATAAGGTTTGCTGAGCCTCTTGATTATTTCATTCATGACTAAGATTGTATCTGCTGAATCCATGCAGAAAACACTAGTGATAAGCTGTACAGTCAGTGATAGAACTGAACATTCACGGTCACATCAGCATCCGTCAGTCTGTTTTTTTCTACTACTGAACAACTCCAAATATCGTCGTCGGCCTCCGTCGGTCTATGATGACCATGGAAGAGAATCCTAAACATCTACTCTGCTGGAACAGCACCGCCTGTGGCTGAACAGGCCGATGCGCGAATGACAGTCCCTGTCACACAGGTCACACTTGTGGGTGGTCTCCGTGCTGCTGGGTCTGTGGCGGTTCTTCCTGCGGGTCCTTTTTTCATCTGCTGCAGCAGTCAGTCTCTCTTCACCCGCCTTGAGCTGTCTGGTCAGGGTGCCTCTCCATTTGGAGCGGTCCGTTGCAAGGTCCTCCCAGCACTCTGTGTTGATATCCAGGGCCTTCATGTCTCTCTTGCAGACATCTCTACAGCGCAGCTGTGGGCGGCCAACGTCTCTCCTGCCAGTTGCCAGTTCTCCATAGAGGACGTCTTTGGGGATTCTGCCATCCTCCATACGGTGAACGTGGCCTAGCCAGCGGAGCCTGCGCTGCCTGAGTAGAGTGAACATGGAGGGAAGGCCGGCGCGGGACAGAACTTCTGTGTTGGGCACTTTGTCCTGCCAGGATATGTCCAGGATGTGGCGAATGCAGCGCAAGTGGAAGGAGTTCAGTCTCTTTTCCTGCCGGGCGTATGTTGTCCACGTCTCACTCCCATAGAGCAGTGTGCTGATGACGCAGGCGTTGTACACTGCCATCTTCGTCTTGACAGAGAGTTTGGGATTCTCCCACACTCGTGTGGTGAGGCGAGCGAGTGTGAAGGCTGATTTTCCAATCCTCTTGTTGATCTCTGTATCAAAGGAGAGGTTGTTGCTGATCGTGGACCCCAGGTACGTGAACTGATTCACGACCTCCAGCTTGTAGTCATCAATGGTGATGGTTGGTGGTGCTTCCGTGCCTTGCGCCAAGACGTTAGTCTTCTTCAGGCTGATGGTAAGCCCGAAGTCCTTGCATGCCTGGGAGAAGCGGTCCATCAGGGTCTGAAGCTCCTGCTGTGTGTGGGTTGCAACTGCAGCGTCGTCTGCGAACAGCATGTCTCTGATTAGAGCCTCGCGTACTTTGGTTCTGGCTTTCAGGCGGGCGAGGTTGAAAAGCCTGCCGTCAGATCTTGTGTGCAGGTAGATTCCCTCTGTTGCTGTGCTGAAGGCATGCCTCAGGAGCATAGCGAAGAAAATCCCAAAGACGGTTGGTGCAAGTACACAGCCCTGTTTCACTCCGCTGCATATGTTGAATGGCTCTGAGACGTTGCCATCGTGCTGCACTATCCCCTGCATGTTGGTGTGAAACGATTCAATGAGGCTTTGCAACTTTGGTGGGCATCCTATCTTTGGAAGGATCTTGAAAAGGCCCTCTCTGCTGACCAGATCGAACGCTTTGGTGAGGTCGATGAAGGCGACGTACAGAGGCATGTTCTGTTCTCTGCATTTCTCCTGGAGTTGGCGGATGGAGAATATCATGTCTACCGTCGATCGCTCAGCGCGGAAGCCACACTGAGACTCGGGGTAGACACGTTCGGCAAGCTTCTGTAGACGAACGAGAACAACTCGTGCGTAGACTTTGCCAACAACGCTGAGGAGGGAAATGCCCCTGTAGTTGTTGCAGTCGCTTCTCTCCCCTTTGTTTTTGTAGAGGGTGATGATCTTGGTGTCCCTCATGTCCTGTGGTACGGCACCTTCCTTCCAGCACTGGCAGAGGACGTCATGCAATGGCAGCAGTAGGGCGGTCTTGCAGTGCTTGATCAGGTCAGGGGGTATGCCGTCATTGCCGGGTGCCTTGCCAGCGGCCAAGCTATCAATGGCCTTCCTGAGTTCGTCGATGGTTGGCTCGGCGTCAAGTTCGTCCATGGATGGCAGGCAGTCGATGGCATCAAGGGCTGACGGTGTCACGGTGTTCTGTCTAGAGTAGAGGTCGGAGTAGTGTTCCACCCATCTCTCCATCTGCTTGTTCTTTTCTGTGATCATCTCCCCAGTGGAGGATTTGAGGGGGGCCGTCTTGCTCTGAGCCGGACCAAGTGCTTTCTTGATGCCATCGTACATACCACGGATGTTCCCTGTTATGGCAGCGGTTTGAATGTCTTGGCTGAGCTGAGTCCAGTACTCGTTGGCACAGCGCCGAGCAGTCTGCTGAACTTTGCTTCTCGCAGCCCTGAGAATCTGGAGATTCTTCTCCTTTGGGTACTTCTTGTACTCAGCAAGTGCTGAGCGCTTGGCTTCAATGACGGGGGTCATCTCGGTCAACTTGGCATCAAACCAGTCCTGTGACTTCGAGGTCTTCCTCCCAAAGGTAGCCAAGGCTGTGCGGTAGATGGTGTTTCGCAGCTCTTCCCACTTCTGCTTTGCAGATTCTCCTCCTTGTGGTACACCAAGTTCCTTCTCAAAGGTGGAGGCAAACTGCTCAACAAGTTCTGGTTGGGCCATCATGCTGGTGTCAATCCGTGCCTTTCCAGGTTGTCTAGCACGATGGAATTTCTTCAGCTGCAGCTTGGCCTTGCAACACACCAATGAATGGTCTGTGTCGCAATCTGCACTCTGGAACGAACGGGTGATTAGCACGTTCTTCAGTGAGGTGCGCCTGGTCAGGATCAAGTCTAGCTGGTGCCAGTGCTTTGAGCGCGGATGTTGCCAGGAAACCTTGTGTTGGGGCTTGGTCTTGAAGAACGAGTTTGTGATGCACAGATCGTGATATGTGCAGAACTCGAGCAGCCGCTGTCCGTTGTCGTTCATTCTGCCCACGCCAAAAGGTCCAAGACAGGAGGGCCAGGAGTCGTGGTCAGCACCCACTCTGGCATTGAAGTCTCCAAGGAGAATGAGTTGTTCAGAGTTGGGGATGATCCTGACAGTTGTTGCGAGATTCTCGTAGAACTCGTCTTTTGCCTCTGGTGTGGCTGTCTGTGTTGGGGCATACACACTGACGAGGGTGACTGGTCCTTGAGTGGTGTTGAGGCGGAGGGTGAGGAGTCGTGCAGAGCCAGTGCTGCCCGGTTCCACCATCTTCAGCAAAGTGTTCTTCACTGCGAAGCCCACTCCGTGTTCCCTGTGTTCGTCACTGCCCTTTCCCTGCCAGTAGAACGTGTAGTCCTTCTCTCTCAGTGTACCTGCATCAGCTAACCGTGTTTCCTGGAGAGTGGCGATATCCACTCCCAGTCTCTTCAGCTCATTATTGATGATGGCAGTCTTCCTGGTGTCGTTGATGTCCTTTAGGTTAGCAGCGAGTCCTGTCATCATAGTGCGGACGTTCCAAGTTCCCAGTTTTAGAGTTGGTCTCTTTTGTTTTATTGTCTTGCCTGGTGCGAAGGTTCTCAGCCTGCTGTTTGGATTTCTCCTTATCCCCATGCACCCAATGAGGAAAGCAAGCTGTGGCGGGACAACACCTTATTGGCTGGGGGCTGCCCAGCTTGAGGCGGGCGGTAGCTGTCCAGTGAGATCTGATGATCCCTCCCACCGTCGGGAACAACCCCTGGCGCCACGCTCTACGCCAATTGAGCAGTGGCTTATAACCGGTAACTGTCATTCCCCGTGTTTTGTCTACGCCAAAGGCGAAGCTGGAGTATCCTCTCCAGTGATCCAGTGTTCTACCTTCCAGCGTTGGGCGTTGGTAGGATTCAAGCCTGGGCAGGAAGATATGGAGGACAAGATGTTGCCCATGCAGCATGTCCCCCCTCTCCACATCACTGATGAATCCAAAGGAACAGCAGGGCTGCTACAGTTTGGCACCAGCGCCGTTGCAGGAGCTGCCAGAACGATGTTGAGCACAACATAGAACTGCCTTAGGGGCTCCGACTCTGGATTTTTCCTCAGGGTTGACTCCCGAAGCCTTTCCCATGACCGGGTATGCCGCAAGGCAGCAGAGATTTGAAATCAGGGTTTACCTTCCCCTAGATGGGCTACCTTCCCAGGTTGACGAGCCACCATCTACCCGAAGCATCTGGTTTTAAGGCGCCAGAGATCCGCCCTCGCCCCTTCTCCTATTAGTAAAAGCAGTTCCGCTGGGCTTAGAGACCTGCCACAGGTCCTAGCCTGAGAGACCTCCTAGCCTGCCACACGGGCAGGCTAGGAGTTGGACTTAGTTGTCAGAGGCTTTTCGAGACGCACGCCATAAGGAGCATTTTATGAGCACTGGGAGCTTAACCCCAGTGCCGCTCCTGGCTATGACAACCTTGGAACCACTCCAAATATGGTAACAGGATTTTCTAGGTATACACATTAAGCTTTATAAAGAAAAAATCATATTCATAAAAATTCATATAACTCAGTGTAACACAGAATTTTTCCATCATTTTTGTTTTAAGGGGTTTGAACTTTTCCCTAGCACAAAAATAGGGGTCCCTAAACTCAATTTTGCATAGGTCCCCGACTACCTATGGTGTCTCCTCAATCTTTACTCTGGAGAAAATGTTGTGTTTATTGTCCCCCCGCCCCAACAGTGACATGAAATATCCGCCCATGATGGCCAGTACAGCTATATTCAGTCTCAGCTGAGTCTACTTTGTATTGTTAGCACTTGGTGATATACTGTTGGCTGTTGTGTATACACAAAAGGTTTTTGTGTTTATCTCAGAGCACATCTTCAGGTCAACAAGGTCCCCCTGACCTCTGAGCTGTCCCCTTGTCCTCCCCCACATCCTTTCACCTTGCCAGACTAACAGACCTCAGTGTCAACGGCAGCTTTCATCAACATTGATATGGCTCCATATAATTCTCCCCCCAAAAACTGCTTTTATGTATCAATGGTGGGTGTATTGGGCCACATGTTATGCTGGATTTTACTTTCTCCTCTCAAAAGGGACATCCCTGTGTGAGCCGGAGAATTTGAAGATTATTGTCGGTCAGCCGCATCGTTTCGTTGAAGCCGAACCTTCAGTGTCAGTCTGAGGAGACTATTGATTTTAATTAGCGTCTGCCCACAGGGAGCTGCCTGATGATTGGAGAAGAATAGGATGTCCTCAAAACTATGATAAAAATCACACACACACACACACACGCACACACACACAGAACTAATTATTAGGTTTAATCAGAGGTGGAATGGCTGTAGGTCCTGTCCAAGGAGTTTAGAGGTGGAAGGAAATGTTGGAAGACAGTCAGGTAAGGAGGGAGGACTTAATTGTCAGCTGTGGTGGATTGTGAGAAATAGTCTTTGTAAAATCAAAGCTACTTTACTTAGGAAATGACAAATCCTTCATCAAAACCAGTATGATTAAAGATAGAGGCAAGCTTTACATATCTAACAAATATCCACAATTTACTCTTCTTTTCATTGTTAGCCAAATTATTTTGAGGTATAAAAGAGTTACTGTAGGTGAGGTTCAAACACCAATCACAGGGTACACCCAGGAGTGTACTCCCTGAAAAAAGGCCAGCAATAGTGTATACCTTTCCTGGCATTTTTTCTGTACTCCTCTTACCCAAAGAAACTGGGACAGACTCCAACGCCCCCCATTCTTTCAATGACAAATGAATGTTAGTGTTCAAATATTGTGTTTAGCTGCATTTTTGGAGATGATCAAGATGTCATACAAGTAAACAAACAAGAAGATATTCAAAAGGTATTATTTATTAGGGCCTGGAGGACAACAGGGTGTCACAGAACTGAGCACGGGGTCTACCGGGCTCAGTCTCTGAATTTATTTATGAATATTTTCTGCATGTTTTCCTAGCCTTGTGGTGTTTGTGTTTTGTTTTCTGATGATTTATCGTTCTAGTTACACACATGGACAAAATTGTTGGTACCCCTCTGTTAATGAAAGAAAAACCCACAATGGTCACAGAAATAACTTGAATCTGACAAAAGTGGTAATAAATAAAAATTCTATGAAAATTAACCAATAAAAATCAGACAATGCTTTTGAATTGTGGTTCAACAGAATTATTTTAAAAAACAAACTCATGAAACAGGCCTGGACAAAAATGATGGTACCCTTAACTTAATATTTTGTTGCACAACCTTTTGAGGCAATCACTGCAATCAAACGATTTCTGTAACTGTCAATGAGACTTCTGCACCTCTCAGCAGGTATTTTGGCCCACTACTTATGCGCAAACTGCTCCAGTTGTCTCAGGTTTGAAGGGTGCCTTCTCCAGACGGCATGTTTCAGCTCCTTCCACAGATGTTCAATAGGATTTAGATCAGGGCTCATAGAAGGCCACTTTAGAATAGTCCAATGTTTCACTCTTAGCCATTCTTGGGTGTTTTTAGCTGTGTGTTTTGGATCATTATCCTGTTGCAAGACCCATGACCCGCGACTGAGACCAAGCTGTCTGACACTGGGCAGCACATTTCTCTCTAGAATACCTTGATAGTCTTGAGACTTCATTGTACCCTGCACAGATTCAAGACACCCTGTGCCAGATGCAGCAAAGCAGCCCCAGAACATAACAGAATCTCCTCCATGTTTCACAGTAGGGACAGTGTTCTTTTCTTGGTATGCTTCATTTTTGTGTCTGTGAACACAGAGCTGATGTGCCTTGCCAGAAAGTTCCAGAAGCTTTGTGGCTTGTCAACATGCAGTTTGGCAAATTCCAGTCTGGCTTTTTTATGATCTGTTTTCAACAGTGGTGTCCTCCTTGGTTGTCTCCCATAAAGGACGGCTCAAACAACGATGGATGGTGCGATCTGACACTGATGTACCTTGACCTTGGAGTTCACCATGAATGTGTTTAGAGGTTGTTCTGGGCTCTTTTGTTACCATTCGTATTATCCGTCTCTTCCATTTTTCATCAAGTTTCCTCCTGTGGCCACGTCCAGGGAGGTTGGCTACAGTCCCGTGGATCTTAAATTTCTGAATAATATGTGCAACTGTAGTCACAGGAACATCAAGCTGCTTGGAGATGGTCTTATAGCCTTTACCTTTAACATGCTTGTCTATAATTTTCTTTCTAATCTCCTGAGACAACTCTCTCCTTTGCTTCCTGTGGTCCATATTTAGTGTGGTACACACCACGTCACCAAACAGCACAGTGACTACTTGTCACCCTTTAAATAGGCCGACTGACTGATTACAAGTTTGTAGACACCTGTGATGGTAATTAGAGGACACATCTTGGTTGAACATGTCCCTATGGTCACATTATTTTCAATCTTTTCTAGGGGTACCATCATTTTTGTCCAGGCCTGTTTCATGAGTTTGTTTTTTAAAGTAATTCTGTTGAACCACAATTCAAAAGCATTGTCTGATTTTCATTGGTTAATTTTCATAGAATTTTTATTTATTACCACTTTTGTCAGATTCAAGTTATTTCTGTGATCATTGTGGGTTTTTCTTTCATTAACAGAGGGATACTAAGAATTTTGTCCACGTGTGTAATATATAGACACAGGTAAGCAACATAACACAGAACAGTGACAGGCAGGAGAAGAAGTAACAAGCAGGGGCAAACAGCCCCAGGTGGCAGGGCATATTTAGTGTGATTTTTATGTTTTGCTGCATACAAAAGCTGTCACATGTGATTACCACTCAGTGCTGTGTTGCTATAGCAACTGTCCTGTAACTGGCAAGAATTCTGTTCCACTGCATCCCCTCTACGGGCATGCACGGGTATGCACTAGTTTTTTGAATTTACAGAGTGATAGAGTGATAGATGATAGAGTGATATAGAGTGATGAGCGATGCTTGCCTTTGATCTTTGATGTCATAGCGAGTCCTATGATCGTGAATGATGACTGCCTTTGATCTTTGATGATGGCATAGCAAGTCCTATGATGCCTGAGATCATAGGAACATCACAGGCGATCATGTAGAGATCATAGAACATCATAGGCGATCCTATGATCTTTTAACGAGTCCTATGATGGTGACAGACACAGAGATTTCTTGACTTTATAGAGTGATGATGCACAAACACCATTCAGCACGTGGGTCTGTTTCTCTGCCCCAGAGGGGAACACATGACAGGGGTGTTGGTTAGGCTGAATGGCACAACTAGATATTCATCACCCCAGAGGTGTTTAAAACACTGTCTTCCATTCATCGCCCACCTCTGGAGCCTGGAACAGACAGCAAGCGGACAGCAGATGATGAGAGAAGGTTCCAATATTTGAGAAGAAAAGTTAAAAGGTTAAAAAATGGATTTTGGGGAGCAACAATACTCCCTGCTACTCCCCACTGATAGTATCAGGCATTTAAAAGATTTCTGCAGTGGAAACACTGCTTAGCAAAAGAAAATGCAATTTGGACCTTTGTATTTTTCACATTCCCTTCCCATGTGTCAAATACATCAAATTGCGATGCCATTGTGTCACTCAGGTGTCATATTTGTGCAATACTAGTGCATACCTGTGCATGCCCATAGAAATCAAGTATAAGCAAGTATTTCTGCATGCCCGTAGAAAGCAGGTGTAAGCAAGCACGTCAGCACTTGATCAGTGATGCCTGCCTTTGATCTTTGATGGAATCATAGCGAGTCCTATGATCGTGAGTGATGACTGCCTTTGATCACACACACACACACACACACACACACACACACACACACACACACACACACACACACACACACACAGAGATTTTCTTGAATCACTCAATACTATGGTGTCTACATGACGCCATATAGGAATCATAGGCGATCCTATGATCTTTTAGTGAGTCCTATTATCGTGGGTGGGAGTCAGCAGGACTTGCTGGCGGTAGGATGTGAAACAGGACAGCTCCTGAAAATCTAGAAGTAGATATAATTCAACTAGGAGGAATGGAGGTGGGAAGCAGGGAAGAGGAAGTTTGGAGCATGGTGGGGTCTAAAAGAAACAAACGTAGACATCAAGAAACTCAATCAAGACCGTTATCAAGTGCTGAGGAGTCAGAGGATGAACGGTCCCGGAATGAACAGAAGGAGTGTAAAGTAATCATTAAACTTACTCAGGAAGGGGCATCATTTTGTGAGTGGAACCCAATTAAGCTTGCAAATGCAATTAATGGGTTACTTGGAGAAGTTTTAAATGCAAGGTTTCTTCGTAGTGGTTTGTTGCTGGTTACATGTAAAGATAGTGTTCAACAAGGAAAAGCAATCAGAGTCACTAAGATGGGGGAAAAATGTGCAATGTTCAGGATTGGAAGGAAATAAGGAAATGAGAAGAGTGATGTCGGGCATTTCAACGGCTGTCTCAACTGATGAAATTATGAGGAACTTAATTGGAGCAAAAGTGACAGAGGTACAGCGATTGAAAGCTAATAGAAATGACGAAGAATGTGATAGTCTGTCAGTAATGTTAAAATTTGATGAAACGAGACTTCCAAGTAGGGTGTATATTGGCTACATGAGCTATGAAGTCAGACTTTACGTTCCTCCTCCACTCAGATGTTTCAAATGTCAAAAGTTTGGTCATGTAGCAGCGATATGCAAAGGTAGACAACGATGTGCCAGATGCTCCGGTGAACATGAATATGGCAAGTGTGAAAGAGGAGCCAAATTAAAGTGCTGTAACTGCGGTGGTGAACATAGCTTTGCATATCGAGGTTGTGAAGCCAGCAAAAGAGCAGCAGAAATTCAGCAGATAAAAGTCTCCCAGGGATTAACATATGCAGAAGCTGCGAAAAAGGTGCCAGCTAAAAAAAGCGGGAGTGGACTCGAACAGAAAAAGTGTGCAGACTTGCAGTGCATGCAGTAGAATTAAGATACTCTGGTTTTGAAGGAAAATAATTTTGTCTTATTTGTGGTAGATGTGATAAACTGCACTGCGCAGACTTCCAAGAAAACAGAAAAAATCAAAATCATTGTGAAAGCAGCAGAAAAATATCTTGGCATTAAGGGGCTACATTGGGAAGCAGTTGAGGACTTGTTAAGTGGGAGATCTTTAAGTTCACAGCCATCATGGGCTGGTGGATCAACCACCAATCAAGTGTAAAGGAAGAATAATAATAATGAGAGATGAGCCGCAGATGTGGACTACAGAGACCCAGATACGAGAGTAAAGAAGAAGGTCACAAGCTAGGAGGAAAATGTCACAAAGCTATGAGGAAAACGTCACAAAGTTATGAGGAAAATGTCACAAAGCTATGAGGAACACGTCACAAGGTTATGAGGAAAAACAAACACACAGAAAGACAGACATATACAGTATAGTGTGTGGTGGTAATGCACCTGTAGGCTGGTTGCCAATCGTCAATCAAATCTAAAAGAAGAAGACTGCCTTTGTAACATCAACAGTGACAGCATCACAGAGCTCCTCTGATCTGACAAATTTAGTTTTAGAGCAGATGGTGGCAGTAGCTACATGGTGGTAATGCACCTATAAGGTTCACTGGCTGGCTGGCACAGCTATTGACGCCACCGAGGACACAGTCCAAGGATGGATAATTTTTTCCACACATAGGGAGTTGTTCAGAACTCCTTATAAGAACTCCTGATACAAAGATATACAGTGATGCTATAGAGTGAAGTATGTGGCGGTATTGCACCTGTAAGCTGGTTGCCAACCACCAATCAAATCTAAAAGAAGAAGAAGAAGAAGCACACTTTTAAGCAGGCTTGCTGAATACCACACCTCACCTTACAACCAATTACAAGGTAAAAAATGCATTTTTTCTTTTTTGTTGTACATAGTCACCGTCACTGAGAGCAGAAATGGCTCAGAAAGGAGTTCAACTACACCAGGAGAGCATCTCTTGCCTGATCTGTCTGAATCTGCTGAAGGATCCGGTGAATGTCCCCTGTGGACACAGCTACTGTATGGACTGTATTAAAACCCACTGGGATGGAGAGGTGGACATGACGGGAATCTGCAGCTGTCCTCAGTGCAGGATGACTTTCACACCGAGGCCTGGCCTGATGAAAAGCATCGTGTTAGCAGTTCTAGTGGAGGAGCTGAAGAAGACTGGACTCCAGGCTGCTCCTGCTGATCACTGCTATGCTGGACCTGGAGACGTGGCCTGTGACTTCTGCTCTGGCAGGAAGCTGAAAGCTGTCAGGACCTGTCTGCACTGTCAGACCTCTTGCTGTGAGGATCACCTTCAGTCTCATAATGATGTGGTTCCGTTCAAGAAACACAAGCTGGTGGAGCCCTCCAGGAATCTCCAGGAGTACATCTGCTCGCTCCATAATGAACGTAAATGTAAAGAAATTCAATTATTATTTATTTAGCGAATGCAAAGTCCTTAAGCCAAGCAGTTGCCTCCTGGTTTGCTGTATGGAGGGTGTGTAATCCTCCTTCCAGTCAAACATAGCCCCTCCACACATCCGGCGAGCAGCATTAACTCAAAGGATGCTCCAAAAAGTTAAAGATTTTCCTCACTTACCAATCCATGCAGATATCTACACCCCACCCACTGCCCGACTTTCATCCAGACGGCCGATTTGGAAAAACCCTCCCCCAGCTGACTTTACCATCCAGACAGCTTGGCAAGAGGAATGGGAAACCAAGGAGGTCCCAAACAAACAGCTGGTGATAAACCCCAACCAACAGGTCCCGGGCACCAACCTCCCAAGGAGACAGTGGTCTACACTCAATCGCTTCAGGACTGGACATGGCCCCTGCTTGGCCAGCCTTCACAGATGGGGCAGTAGCCCTAGCCCACTGTGCGCATGTGGAGAGGAGCAAACTATGGAACACATCATAGAGGCTTGCCCGCTCCAAAGACTGGAAGAAATTCAATCAAGACCATCATCAAGTGCTGATGAATCAGAAGATGAACAATCCCGGAATAAACAGAAGGAGTGTAAAGTAATCATTAAACTTACTCAGGAAGGAGCATCGTTTCGTGAGTGGAACCCAATTAAGCTCACAAATGCAATTAATGGGTTACTTGGAGAAGTTTTAAATGCAAGAATTCTTCGTAGTGGTTCGTTACTAGTTACATGTAAAGATAGTGTTCAACAAGGAAAAGCAATCGGAGTCAATAAGATGGAGGGGAAAATGTGCAGTGTTCAGTAGTGGAAGGAAATAAGGCAATGAGAGGAGTGATATCGGGCATTTCAACGGCTGTCTCAACTGATGAAATTATGAAAAACTTAACTGGAGCAAAAGTGACAGAGGTACAAAGATTGAAGACTAATGGAAATGGTGAAAAATGTGATAGTCTGTCGGTATGTAATGTTAAAATTTGATGGAACAGGACTGCCAAGTAAGGTGTATATTGGCTACATGAGCTATGAAATCAGACTTTACATTCCTCCTCCACTCAGATGTTTCAATTGTCAAAAGTTTGGCCATGTAGCAGCGATATGCAAAGGTAGACAACGATATGCCAGATGCTCCGGTGAACATGAATACAGCAAGTGTGAAAAAGGAGCCAAATTGAAGTGCTGTAACTGCAGTGGTGAACATAGCACTGCATATTGAGGTTGTGAAGCCAGCAAAAGAGCAGCAGAATATCAGCAGGTAAAAGTCTTCCAGGTAATGCACCTGTAGGAAGGCTGTCAAGTGCCAATAAAATCAAGAAGAAGAAGAAGAAGAAGAAGAAGAAGAAGAAGAAGAAGAAGAAGCCAGCTAAAAAGTGGGAGTGGACTCTTAACAGGGAAAGTGTGCAGACTTGCAGTGCATGCAGCAGAATTGAGGAAGATTCTCTGGTTATGAAGGAAAATAATTTTGTCTTATTTGTGGTAGATGTGACAAACTGCACTGCGCAGACTTCCAAGAAAACAGAAAAAATCAAAATCATTGTAAAAGCAGAAGAAAAATATCTTGGTATTAAGAGGCTACATTGGGAAGCAGTTTTAGTTTAGTTAATCCCTTTACACCTGAAGGTGTATATGGGCGGCGCCTATCTCCGTTTCTCTGACCCTAGGCCACACAGCTACTGTAAGTAGTGAAAGCTACAGCGGGGGGTCAGTCCTCTGGTAGCTCTGTGTGTAACTTTACTTTCCCCATTCCATTATGCGGAGCACCACGCTAGAAGGCAGAAAGCACCATTTTTATATGGTCTTTGGTATGACCCGGCCGGGATTTGAACCCCTGCCTCCCGGGTGTGGGGCGGATGCTCTACCAACTGAGCCACCACTCCGGTTTGGGAAGCAGTTTAGGACTTGTTAAGTGGGGGATCCTTAAGTTCACAGACATCATGGGCTGGTGGATCAGCCGCCAATCAAATCTAAAAGAATAATAATAATAATAAGATGAGACCCAGATATGGACTACAGCTCCTGACCAGATAGTGATGATGTGGAGTGAGGTGCGTGGCGGTGATGCACCTGTGTAGAGTGATTTGATTCCTATCAAGAAGCACTTAGTAATGATGATACAGAGTGAAGTACGTGGTGGTAATGCACCTGTAAGTTGGTTGCCAACCACCAATCAAATCTAAAAGAAGAAGAAGAAGAAGACAGACACACAGAGAGACACAGAGATTTCTTGAATTATACACTACCGTTCAAAAGTTTGGGGTCACTTAGAAATTTCCTTATTTTTGAAAGAAAAGCACTTTTTTTCAATGAAGATAACTTTAAACTAATCAGAAATTCACTCTATACATTGCTAATGTGGTAAATGACTATTCTAGCTGCAAATGTCTGGTTTTTGGTGCAATATCTACATAGGTGTATAGAGGCCCATTTCCAGCAACTATCACTCCAGTGTTCTAATGGTACAATGTGTTTGCTCATTGCGTCAGAAGGTTAATGGATGATTAGAAAACCCTTGTGCAATCATGTTAGGTCTGCAATGCTGTAATTGCTGCAAAGTGTGACTTTTCATGGAAAACACAAAATAATTGTCTGGGTGACCCCAAACTTTTGAACGGTAGTGTATATAGAGTGATTTTTCATGTTGCAATGCGTATCCAGTGACTTATGAGACACACGGACAAATCTGCTTCCATTAAATTGATAAATACTGATGTTATTGTGAGGACTGAGTGTTTCTTTAATTTCAGCATCTTGCTAATTTGAAGACATTGTTTTACATTGTTGCAGTGGCACTGTAGCAGGACTACCACTCCACCTGGCTCAAAATTTTCTAAGGTGTGGAATAATCAAGAACTTCAAGAAGAAATCAGGATATTCACACACTTAGTGCAGTTTTCATTCTTCTAAGCTTTCAGTGTTTTGACCTTCATCAGGGTTAACCCTGCTTGTCCATTGTTGTCTCATGTATGTTTAGATGAAGGTCTTTATGCTGAGAGCAATTATATTAGCAAACTGTGTAAAGACATTTTGGTAGTAGCTGGAAATGTTTTACCAGCAGTTTCCACATAAATTTTGCTGTCGATTTAACAGGGTCAAATCTTTAAGTTGGTGGTGTTGTCCAAGGACAGAAACAAAATTCTACATTAGCACATGGCAACCTTGTAGTTGCTTGGTTCAGACTTTTACCATCTTGAACGTTATGTGGGTCTTACTAGGTTGGATCATTTTTACCACACAACTTGGCCTGAGCTGGAGAATCCAATCCATAGTCTGTAAAAATAAAATGAGAGCATGGACTGCTTTTCTCTTTTACTGACCACAGGTGTCACTAACAACCAGAATTTTTTCCAGAACAGGCCAAACTATTGAGAATATGAGGTATGTCAGAAAAGAAACAAGACTGGGGTCACAAAAAAACTGTTTCAAATGTAAACTACAAACAACAAGTTTCCCCCTTCAAAATAATCCCCCTTGAGTCTAACACACTTTCCCATCCTTCTCTGTCACGCCTCTATGCACTCCTGGAAAGATTCACTCGGGGTTCTCTGCAGCTCCATCGTCATGGCCCTCTTGATGTCTTCGACGTCCAGAAAACGTCTCCCCTTGATGACCCCTTTGAGCTTGGGGAAAAGGAAAAAATTCACATGGAGCCAGATCAGGTGAGTAGGGAGGGTGCTCCAGCACGGCAATGCTTTTTTTCAGCCAGGAACTGCTGGATGCTCAGGGTGTTGTGAGCTGGTGCATTGTCGTGGTGAAGCAGCCATGAGTTGTTTTGCCACAACCCTCGCCTCTTCTCACACATTGAACGAAGCAGATGCTGCAGAATCTCTTTGTAGACATGCTGGTTGATCGTCTGGCCCTGTGGAATGGCACTAATCCCTACCCCAATCATCGCTAACACAGCACACTAAGTCCTGTTACTTTTCTGACACACCTCATACAGTAAAGCTCGCTGCTGTTTCATTCACTGCGGTTTTGTGTATTGTACTTGGGTGCTCCCCTTGAACCCAGATAACTTTTGAAATTTTATTGAACTTGGACACCTAATGGCTTGTTTCTGCCCAAACACAGACCTAATACATGTGGAGAAAACACAGAAAAATAGCTCAATGAGTAAATGGTAAACTGAATTATGTAAATACTAGTGCATTAGCCATAGAATGCAAATATTCCTGTCTGAAACAGTTATCCCAATCAGGCTTTACAGGCCCAAATGTAGGTTGTGTTTGAAAGTGGAATACAAAGAGGTGTAAGCTATATGTAGGCAATCACATGTTAGGCTTTGACAAATATTAAGGTAAATGGCACTAAGATTTATTTGATTGTGTGAATATTAATTACAGAATACCTAATTATTGAAAATGAATGGGACATCCAATATTGGCGACTGTGTTAGATCCCTTGTTTATTTGTTTGTCAGACTACTTATTTGTGTGATCTTTTATCACTTATTCAAGATAATAGTGTATGTTGCACTTTGGAGAATGGGAGTTGTTGAGTCATCATTATAATTATTTTAGTTTATATCACTGTTCAATGATGGAG
Source organism: Pholidichthys leucotaenia (assembly GCA_020510985.1). Taxonomy (NCBI): domain Eukaryota; kingdom Metazoa; phylum Chordata; class Actinopteri; order Cichliformes; family Pholidichthyidae; genus Pholidichthys; species Pholidichthys leucotaenia. Next base: position 322,700,489 of record CM035840.1, on the reverse strand, counting down.
TTGAGTGTAATATTGAATTTCTTCTGTGTATCGTCAAACTCATGCAGTACTATAACAGGACACGTTTACAAATATTTGAGACCCACTGGCTGCTGCTTTACCCGTGTGCCTCCGAAGGACTGTGATCCACTGGTTCAGCGGCTGCTCCCCCGGCGCACCTGGTGTTTTTCATGCCAAATTATCCATTACATCTACACAATCACGGCAACTTTATGGTAGCATTAAACCTTAAGTCTATCTTTTGTCGCTATTTGCACTATGGGTAGCATTAATGTACATGAACTGCTGTTGTTTTTCCAGCCTTATTCCTTTTCTTTTTTTATATTGTGCACACCACAGAAGAAGAGAGAAATGCCATTTCAATTCTCCTGTATGTCCTGCACGCATATCAGCTGTTCTGATAGATATGCCATCAGAACACCGATGGATCCAATCAGCTGATCGTTCGAACCACAGAGCTGAACCGTTTTCCATGATAAATCAGCCTTAGGGCAAAAGCATACTCCATGCATCATCTTTTTTTCACTTTATTGATAATAACTTTTTTTTTTATCGCCATCAGTTAGTGTGCCTTTGAGCCAGGTCTGGCCGCTGCTTCTCCCGGCATGCTCTGTGTTGATTTGTCAGACCTGGTCCCCGCTGATGCTCCGCCCAGTCTGCTCGCGCACCTCATTCTCCACATATGGCAAATTATCCTTTAGACCTACGCAATCATGGCAACTTTATAGTATAATTTTTTTAAGCATTAAATCTTCAGTATTATCTTTTTCTATCTTTCTAACTTTCATTTCCTTGTTTTGTCCTGGGAACACGTGATGCTGTGTGTTATCCAATCAGCATGGTTGTGATGCTGTGTACTGTCCAATCAACACAGAGTCAATCTGAAACCCCGCCCACACTTCTTAAAGCCAACTCATGAAGAGACACAGAGCAGTGGCTAAAACTTTTATTGATAAAAATTACATATTTTGACTGAGAGACTCCATATTCGGGGATGCACACACTCGTAACCTCAGAAAACCACATTTAAAATCTGAGGCCAGTCTGATGAACGGTTCAAGAGATATGCGTGGAACAGACAAACAGACACACAAACACACAGAGATTTCTTGCATTTATAGATAAAATGGTGGGTAGTAACTAGTTACAAACTGTTAAGTTATAAAGTCACAGAATAAAGTCTCAAATTTAAAGAGATTACGGCCAAGAACTGCATAATCAAAAGAAATTGTAAATTTAGAATACAAAAATTGTGAGAAAAAGTTGCAACACCTAATTAAAACTATTGTAGAGTAGAGAAGAGAGAATGAAAATAACTTCTGCAGTTAAGTATAAAGATGAGTCCCTAATGTCCTTCTTTCTTGTATATGTATTTATGTCTGAAGCGTTCGGAGAATTCACATCGCTCCCTCCCAGCTAGAGCTGTGGGGGATTTGTTGGGCTGTTGTACATTTGTGCCGTTAACCAACAGGAAGTGTGACCGATCACAGTGTGCACGTGTAATATCCTGGTCCAATCAAAACCAGGGAAGGACCAGATCGCTGTCGCTACACAATTACTGTCAAATGTCAATTTCACGGAGACAATATGGAGGAGATTAATACTTACACTTTCACACGCACGCAGCGACATGTACACAAACACCCAGGTGGGCAAAATAAGAGGAAGACAAACACCACCACACACATGCGGGGCAGAGGAGAGGGAGTGAATGTTAATGCATGGCCTGAGGAAGGGTGAAAGTGAAGGTGACTGAATGCTGTCCGAGCTAATGGAAAGCTAGCCAACCTTAACCCTATCACTGAAAATCACCTGCACACCACAAAATATCCGCTAAACACACCTCATCACGCACGCACACTATAATTCACAGCTCATATGACCTGGCCCGGCTATCAGCCTGTGCTGCAGCTCCTCCACAGTTAGCTTCCTGTTGATTCACTCACACTGACGACTCATAATAGGCCCCGGCTCCACGACCCGGGATAAACTCTTTTCACAGCAATTACCTCAGGTTTACACCAACCCCGTCACCAAACACACCTGCTAAACTTAATTTTTTTCCAACAAATGTTTGACCTTCAGCAGCTAACTCTGAACTCGTTCATAAAAGTCAAAAAAACCTTCTTATCCTGGGGGTGGGGGGTGGGGGGGGTGGAGCCACTAATTCTAGATCATTAATTTATCTTAATAACCTCACAATTAGGCAGTACCACATAAGATGGAAATACAGTATGAATGTAACACCACAGTGATGTCATCAAGCCTACGAACAAATCACCGCAGTGTTTATATTCACAATACATCACAATCTCAAGTGTAATGTTACTTTTATACAACAGTTCCTTAACCAAATTACCCACGCTGCCAATAGTCAGTGCGTGGGTAGGATGTTTCAGGATGTGGGTCTGCATCTCTGTTGAGTGCCCTCTAATTTTTATAGTTTTGGTTGTCTGCAGGGTTTAGGGTCCATTTTGGAGACCATCAGGAACTGCTCTGGCCGGTTACTGTATACTTACCTTGACCAAGGGGGTAATGTGATCAGGTTGGTTTGTCTGTTTATTAGCAGGATTCCGCAAAACCAACTGGATGGATTTTAATGAAACTTTCACCAGAAGTGACCCTTGGGCTACCAATGAACCCGTTGGATTTTGAAGGTGAGCTGGTTCAAGAGGTGGATTCTGGACAGCCTTGACGGAGGTATGCACTCTGGGAGTGCTCTCTAGTTGATATGTAATTATTTGCTTTAGGTTTGCTAGAATATCTTTTAAAATTGGATAATACACCCTTTTATTCTGTGTTATTCCTCACAATAATCCCCATGATATTAAAACAAATGTGAACCTGATAAGTGTCTAGTTTGCTCAAAGCGGCCCCACAGACAGCCATTTTTCTCAGCTGCAGTCACACAGACCCTCCCACACAATCACTCCTTCACATGGTCTACCAGGCTTGACTCAGAGCTTCAGAGCTTTGTTCTGAGTGATTGACTGGCCGCAGACTGCCTGCCCGCCTTTGTGTGTGTGGCCTAAAGTTGTCGGTCCACCTGACAAACACACATTTAGAGTACCTGACTGATTCCACCATCCATTATGGAGTGTTTTTCTGCTGAATAAACTGGTCAGAACATTGAGTGTGGGGTTAAAGAGGTGTCAGACAGCTGCAGCATGGCGCCTCAGGCTTCAGTCAGTGCTGCAGGGTCGGCACAACAGAAACATGCTGCAGAAGAAATTTTATTTACTTCATAAATTAATTTGATTTAATTAAAGTTTTTTTTCTTGTATTTATTTTTCCCCAAAGATGGTCTATGATGTCTTTTCTCCAACCTCAGTTTTGTGTAGGTCGAGGGTTTTGTGTAGATCAGGCATTGGCTTACCTGCTACTGGCAACCATGGACTCTGCCTCTGGGGTTGGGCTGCTGGCAACTAAACCAGTAACTTCAACTCTGCCACCTCCAGCTGCTGTCCTTTTGTCAGTGTCACTGTCTCCAAACCATACATCATAGCAGGTGTCACTACCATCTTGCAAGCATTCACTTTAACACTAGCTGCTATCCTTCTATCACATATCATCATTGATATTTGTCTCCACCCACTGTTCTTGTGCTTTGGCTGGTTGACCCCAGGTATTTAAACTCATCTGCCTTCACTACCTTTACTTCTTGCACCTTCACTTTTATAGCCTCCCTCGCATTCACTCACGTGTACTCTGTCTTGCTTCTACTGACTTTCATTTCTCTTCTCTCCAGAGCATACCTCCACCTCTCCAGGTTCTCTTCCACCTGCTCCCAACTCTCACTACAGATCACAATGTCGTCTGCGAACATCATGGTCCACGAATACTCCTGCCTGATCTCATCTGTCAGCCTGTCCATCACCATAGCAAACGGGAAGAGGCTCAGAGTTGATCCTTGATGTAATCCCACCCCACCTTAAATCCATGTGTCAAATCTTAAAATCCTGTTTCTTCTGGCATCTCTTGTCCATTCACTTTTTAATTCCATTGCCTAAAAGCAGAGTACAAGGCTAAAATAAGCTTATAAATAACATGAAACAGAATAGATCCACATCCCCCGCCTGCCTGCTGTTAAAAGGCCTGTACTGTGTGTCAGTGGACAGCATGGCTGCAGGGCTGCAGCTTAAATCTGCTCCACATCTTGTCTGCTGGCCACAGTTTTAAATCTACAACACTATGTTGAGCACAGCTTTGCTAACCTCAGACAGCCACCTCTGTGGCACCACTATCACTCACTGTGCATGTGTGTGTGTGTGAGAGAGTGCGTGCAGACCTTACTCCAGATAACCTGATGTTATTGATGCTCAGGACCACAGAGCCACTGCTATCTACATGTGCTGCATAACACACAAACACACTGAGAGGCCATATTAGCAGCATGCTCAGGTCTGGGAGATTTTTTTATCTTCCTTGCTTGCTTCCTTCATTTCACTAGGGCTGTTTCTCGCTTTTTGCAGGCCCTATGCAAAATTTGTGTTTGGGGAAGACTTCAAACACCGAAAAAGAAAAAAAATATTACTGTCTGATGGAAAAAAACAATTAAACAATGACAGAATAATAAAAATTTGCCTGGCATTCAAAAGGATATTGCACATTTAAGAGAAAACAGACAAAAAAAAAAGCTGCAAGTTTACAGGAAAAAGTTGCAAATTTATGATGGAAAAAGCTGATATTCAACCAGAAAAAAGGTTGCAAATTTCAAGAAAAAAGGTGCAAAATTGACAAAAAAGTTGCAAGTGTACAAGAAAAAAGATGCAAATTTATGGGGAAAATTTTGCAAATTTTTGAAGAAAAAAGTTGCAAATGTACAAGAGAATGTTTCAAATTTACAAGAAAAAAGTTGCAAATTTATGAGAAAAAACTTGCAAGCGTACAAAACTTGCAAATTTATGAGAAAAAAGTTGATATTTAATGAGAAAAAAGGTTGTAAATTTACAGGAAAAAGAACGCACATTTACAAGAAAAAAGTTGCAAATTTATAAGATAAGATAAGATAAGATAAGATAAGCCTTTATTAGTCCCACAACGGGGAAATTCCAGGATTGCAACAGCACAGGGATAGCAACACTCAGAGCAACAATCAGAAGGCAAGAAAAAACAAGCAAGCAAGAGCAGCTAATATACATATGTACATATTACTATAAAATATATATATACACACACACACACACACACACACACAGACACACAGTGCAGAGCATTGTAGCTGGATGGAATAAATATATGAATATATGAACACACAGTGCAGAGCATTGTAGCTAGATGGAATAAATATGTAAATATATAAACACCCACAGTATGGAGCATTGCAGCTAGGTGGAATAAATATGCAAGTATATAAACACACACAGTGCGGAGCAATGTAGCTAGATGGAATAATATGTATGGGGAAAAATTTGAAAATTTTTGAGGAAAAAAGTTGCAAATGTACAAAAAAGTTGCAAATTTACACAAAAAAGTTGTAAATTTTTGAAGAAAAAAGTTACAAATGTACAAGAGAAAGTTTTAGATTTACAGGAAAAAAATTTCCAATATATGAGAAAAATATTTGCAAATGTACAAGAAAAAAGTTTCAAATTATGAGAAAAAATGTTGCTATTTAATGAAAAAAGTTGCAACTGTACAAAAAAGGTGCAAATTTACAAGAAAAAAGTTTCACATTTACAACAAAAACTATTATCAAAAATGATCAAAAAAAGCACAAATTTACAAAAAAAAGGCAAATTTATGAGAAAAAAGTTGTACATTTAATAGAAAAAAGTTGCAGTTTTCTTAGGAATAAGTTGAAGGTAATTTTAACTCTCCACCCCCAAAATTTTTGAGGTGAACTTGTATCTTGGAGTCCCCCTTATAGCTGAGGGAGACTGTAGAATTTGCATACTCTGCTTTTTAAGCAGAAACGTCTGTGCCTTTCAAACTTCATCACCTCCTTCCTCCTCTGTGCTCCTTTTCTCTCTTCTCTTTCCCTCGTTCTCCTCTCTCACTCCTCCTTCTCCTCATAATCTTCTCCTCTCCTTCCCTCTGGCTCTCATTCCTTCTCCTCCTCTTCCTTTCCTCCCTCTCCTGCCCATTTATCTAAATCTGTGCTCTCCTTAACCACTCCTTATCAGAAGTGGCGGTCGCTCTCCATCCTAAACGCACCGCTCCAGATTTTAATTTTCTTTAGATTAATGTCCTCCTCTCCTCTCCTAATGCCTTCAGCCTTCAGCTATCTGGCTCTCCGATGTCTATCAGCGTGCACACACTCACACACACTCATGAACTGTTGCATGTGCACACATACACACAGGGTTTGAGCTGCTTAAATACACACATTTGTCTGCTCTGTGCTCCGCCGCGTGCACACAGAGACACAAACACTGTTACCAGTGGCAGCCCGGGAAAATGGAATGGAACAATTTTCTCAAATTTCCTGTAAATTAGAAAGTGTGGGAATGCCCCACTAAAGCAGAAAAAAACCTCTTTTCATTACAACAGAGCCGACTGAAGCCAATAACCTAAAACAGAGCAGATCAGCAGGACCACAGGCCCCTTCTGACAGAGGCCCTCTTTAAAACCAGTCAGGTATACGGACTAAGATGGTCCCTCTGTATCACCCTCAACCTTTATGGAGTTACCACATGGTCAAAATTTCTATTGTGATTTTTACAAAGCTCTCAGTGATGTTGCTGCAGTTTCGATGGTCATTCTTCACACAGGAAGACATCAGTCGTGTTGCAGCATCCAGAAAGTATGACAGCAGAAATGCTCAACTAAAAAAGCTTAATATCAGGATCAAAGTAATATCATGATAATCTATATTAGTTCTTTCAGATATGGCAAGGTTCTGTGCTGGTATTCTGCTGATTTAAGGTGCATTTAGACCAAATGTGAAAGTGCAAATTTTTCATGCAATGCAATTACATGTTAATGAAAATACATGAATAGATGCAAATCTGTGTCTGAGCAAGTTGCAGAGGGATGAGGATGTCTTCATAACTTCTGCTTTCTACCTGCTGTGGAAATCCCCAAAATCATGTTTAGTTTTACGTTATCTGGTGGGGCACACAGCTGGGAAAATGTCATGGCCTCCTTCAAAAACTGCACCTAGATGATGGTTGCTTACACTGCTAGCCTGCTAGCCCTCGTTAGCACATCTGTAGCAGGAGTATGTGGGTGGATAAACTATCGACACTCCGTTTCAGCTGTCATAAAATGCCCTTTTCAAGGGCAGCATAAGCCACCAAATGTCATCTGTGAGTTTGCAACATTTATTAAAGTAAACACAAACATCACATACAACACTACACTACTTACAAAGAGGTAATGGGAGCGCAGGAAGAGAACAGGGCTACACATCAACAGGTGCACAGAATAACCTGGGAAACAGGTTAAGGCGTGAAGGAACGCCAGGGGGGAAAAGAGATTCAATCAGCTGGAGTCACACCCGGAAGGAAGTGGGGTTCACGACTGGAAATGAGGAAAAGAGAAATTATTCCTGGATGGGGCTCACCCGCTCACCTCCACGCAGAATACTTTCACTCAGGAAAAGGTTGATTCCTTTGAAGAGGATAACAGTAGGACACGACAATGGAAGACACAGGGACCAAATACAGCAGACCATAATAACTAAGGAAACAAATAAAGAGAAAAAGACTAAACTAGAAGTGGAAACTGAGCACGGCCCCCAACCGTGCTCAGGATCATGACAAGAGCTGCCGGTCCTTCTGTATGCAGGTGAGTGGCAGTCTCATTTTCAAACTAGTTCACTCTCCAGTGGTGATACTTTCACGCTGGTGACGACAGAATATCATGACTGATTGGTTTTCGCTACCAACTCCCTCTGACTCAAATTTGCCATATTCGTATGTTTACACTGAGTTAACATGTAACCATGCTTGTGCAAAAAAATCCATTTTGCGTTTGGTCTGAACACACTTTTAGGCTACCCGTGGAGCTGGGGGTACCTTGGTGGTTGTGCACATGCACAGGGCCTACAGTCATTTGCTGGTCTTTTTTTGTCCAACAAAGGAGGCTCCTGTGTTAGCTAAAATTCTGGCATATCCAGAACCAGTACCCGTGGTAGAGCATACATACCATGGATACTAAAATATATAAAACAGAAAGTTCTTCATCAATCCAAGCCTGCAGCCTACAACACTTTACCCTCCTATCTGTCCTAATACCTCATTCAACACTGTTCCTTATCCAGGTGCATCAAAGAACTTTATATGATGCAACCTATGTCTTATTGTCATGACAACATTTGTGTCATTAGCACAGGCCAGTAGTTAGCAATCATGCTACTCACCCTCCAAGGTGTTTTCTGCAGCCCTAGACACATTGGTGACCACACTTAAGTTGAAACTGGGGAGGACTCCATCATATTAGTTGGTGAACGTGTTTTGTGAGACTAGAATATTATCCAGGTCTTCATTAAAAGGGACGTTTGTCCTTCTCATCAGCTGTGATGATTATCAGGTGGCATTGCTCTTTATTTTATTTTTTTTTCCCACAAACTCTGTCATACCGTCTCCGAAAATACCTGGGAAGTTTGTGCATTTTTATTATTGATTTTCCCCCAAGTGACTATTTATGCAGCTAATGGCCTTTGAGTGCTGCCAGAGCTTATTTTCCCACTTATCTGCTGCCTTAACTTCCTGTGTTTGGTTCAACAGTTTGAACCTTTCTGAGAATTGCTTTGACACTCTTAATGAAACAGAACAAGGTTCAGTTTGATCCAGACCAAGACCACTTCTTTTTGCCAAACCAAATTTCTGCTCCTTTGTTGGTTACCCCGCCACAGGGATACTCCCTGTGCTGGTCCCAAGCCTGGATAAATAGGCAGGGTTGTGTCAGGCATCCGACATAAAAATCCTTGCCAAATCGACAAGCGGATCATCAAAATATCAGGTGACGATACGCTGTGGCGACCCTGAAAGAGAGTGGCCAAGAGAGAAAGAAGAAGAAATTTCTGCTCTTTTGTCTGCCTGGGGTTTGGAGGAGGTTTCACACCTAAAATTGTGGTCTGAAGCAAACTGAAAAGTTCAAAAGGCCAGACCAAATGGGTTACGTGTGAAAGCGCCCTTAGGGACCAAGCTTTGTGTTTTTGTTACATTGTCTACATTTGGTCTGGTTAAGTTTAGTTTCACACTGCTTCTTATCCAGGCAAACCAAACAGCTTTACATGATGCACCTACATCCTGTTGTCATGACAATGGTTGTTTAGTTAAGACAGACCACTGTGGTTAGCAAACAGGTTACTAATCGCCAGAGTTATTTTCCTAGCTCTGGACACATCGATACACTTTACAATTCCTATTACCACACTACAGAAAGAGAAAGGGGAAAAATCCACTATTAACATTTTGTGGTCAAGAAATTATAAATAGGGGTTGAAAGGTTTGATAAAAATACAACTGAACTGCTTCTAATTTGGTGAAAGGAAAGATCTACTGTAGGGGAGCCAGATTAAAGATGGGGATCACTGGGATCTGTAAAGAGATGTGACGCTGTTCCAGAAGGCTCTATTTGGAGGAAGCTGACATGAAAAGAAAGCCCACACCAAGAGCAGTATAAAACTAGAGTATCCAGAGAAATAGAAGATGTTCAATGAGCCCAAATTTCCTTTTTAAGATAACACTGACTATCAGAGCTTCTAATTTCCCCAGCAGAACTCATGAGAATGGTTTAATGTGAATACAGTGTGATGTAAATGCCTGATTAGCCACACTTTACCAAATTAAGATAACAATATTAGGGAAGTCTTTACTTAGAGAAATGCACACAGGGATTCAGATTAATCATACAATAAGTACCACCTGCTAGGCAGAGAAAGCAGTTATAGCTCTATGGGTGTGTTTTAAAATAGCCCTTTTCATATACAGGTACATCTCAAAAAATTAGAATATCATAAAAAAGTTCAATATTTTTGGTCACTCATTTCAGAAAGTGAAACCCATATATTATATAGATTCATTACACAAAGAGTGATATATTTCAAGTGTTTATTTATTTTAATTTTGATGATTATGGCTTACAGCCCATGAAAACCCCAAATTCAGTTTTTCAAAAAAATAGAATATTACAATAAAATTAATTTTAAAAAATAGTTTTTAAATAGAAATGTTGGCTGACTGAAAAGTATGTCCATGTATACATTTAATGCTTGGTCGGGGCTCCTTTTGGATTGATTACTGTATCAATGTGGCGTGTCATGGAGGCGATCAGCCTGTGGCACTGCTGAGGTGTTATGAAGGTCCAGGTTGCTTTATAGTGACCTTCAACTCGTCTGCATTGTTGGGTCTGGTGTCTCTCATCTTCCTCTTGACAATACTCCATAGATTCTCTATGGGGTTTAGGTCAGGAGAGTTTGCTGGCCAATCAAACACAGTGATGTCATGGTCATTAAACCAGGTTTTGATACCTTTGGCAGTGGGGGGGGGGTGCCAAGTCCTCCTGGAAAATAAAATTAGCTTCTCCATAAAGCTTGTCAGCACAGGGAAGCATGAAGTGCTCTAAAATTTCTTGGTAGATGACCGTGCTGACTTTGGTCTTGATAAAACACAGTGGACCAACACCAGCACATGATATGGTTCCACAAATCATCACTGACTGTGGAAACTTCACACTAAACCTCAAGCAACTTATATTCTGAGCTTCTCCGCTCTTTCTCCAGACTCTGGGACTTTGATTTCCAAATGAAATGCAAAATATACTTTTATCTGAACAGAAGTCATCTGCTGGTGTTTGTCCACTGTGTTTTATCAAGACCAAAGTCAGCGCAGTCATCTACCAGGAAATTTTAGAGCACTTCATGCTTCCCTGTGCTGACAAGCTTTGTGGAGAAGCTGATTTTATTTTCTAGCAGGACTTGGCACCCCTCCCCCCACACTGCCGAAAGTATTAAAACCTGGTTTAATGACCATGGCATCACTGTTTTATTGGCGAGCAAACTCTCCTGACCTAAACCCCATACAGAATCTATGGCGTATTGTCAAGAGGAAAATGAGAGACACCAGACCCAACATTGCAGACAAGCTGAAGGTCGCTATCAAAGCAACCTGGACCTTCATAACACCTGAGCAATGCCACAGGCTGATCACTTCCATGCCACGCCACACTGATACAAGTAATTAATCCAAAAGGAGCCCAGACCAAGTATTGAGTGTGTACATGGACATACTTTTCAGTCAGCCAACATTTCTATTAAAAAACTATTTTTTAAAAATTAATGTTATGTAATATTCTAATTTTTTGAGAAACTGAATTTGGGGTTTTCATGAGCTGTAAGCCATAATCATCAAAATTAAAATAAATAAACAATTGAAATATATCACTCTCTGTGTAATGAATCTATATAATATATGGGTTTCACTTTCTGAAATGAGTGACCAAAAATACTGAACTTTTTCATGATATTCTAATTTTTTTAGATGTACCTGTATAACATCACTTACTGTGTACTATAATCAAGGGATAATAATAAAGAGCTCATCAGGTACTGTGTATTAGTAACAGCTATTTAAACTTTAAATGCATGGTTACTCTGTTATACTCCAAAAGCTCTGAAGCCTTGTTTAGTTTTCACAACGATGGCAGTAAGTTGTCTGCAAAAAGTTTACTGTGCCAGTGGCTGTAGCACAATACTGACGCATAATAGTTCCACCCCATGCTTAGCACTTAGCAAAGCGTTCCTTTCGTGAAATTATTCAGTTCAGTTCAACTTTATTTATATTGTATATGTTCACAAACAACAGTTGTCTCATAACATTTTCAACTGTAGGGCAGACCCCACAATTAATAATAATAATGGATTAGATTTATATGGTGCTTTACATGTCAAGTGACATCTCAAAGTGCTTACAGTGAGTCCATTGTTCATTCACTCCAAACAGACACTGATAGTGGTAAGCTACTTCTGTAGCCACAGCTGCCCTGGGACAGACTGACGGAAATGTTGCTGCCAATCCATGCCAACGGCCTCTACGACCACTACCAAACATTTATTCATACATTTCACATTCATACCAGTGTCATGGACACTGGAGGCAAGGTGGCTAAAGGGTCTTGACCAGGGACACAATGGCAGGATAACTGAGGAGAGTGGGATTTGAACTGCCGACACTCTGGTTATTAGATGACCCACTCTACCTCCTGAGCCACTGCCACCCTACAACTGCAGAAAGACCCCAACAATCAGGAGATCCCCTGTGAGCAAGCACTTGGTGACAGTGGAAAAGAAAAAACTTCCCCTTTAACAGGAAGAAACCTCCAGCAGAACCAGGCTCAGGGAGGGGCAGTTATCTGCTGCGACTGGCTGTGGGGGCAGGGGATAGAGAAAAAGAAGAAAAGAACAGACATGTAGAGAGCAAATATGAGAGAGAGAGCGAGAGCGAGAGAGCAGACAAATGTTAATAAACAGCAAGATCTTACAACACTAACTGGGAGAGAAGAAAGAAGTGCAAATGCAATGCATCATGGGAGGTTTTCCAGCTGTCTAAACCTATAGCAGCATAACAAAGGGAACTAGAAAAGCACTCGGAGAGCGCAGACCTCCGCCAAGCGCCACAGTTCCCCCCATACAGTGTTTGTGTGTACGTTTTCAGATTCCTTGACCATGAAAACATATGACTAGCAATTGGATTGACAATGATAGGATTAGTGATTCAGTAGTTATTCACGAAAATCGCATTTTCCGTAATGGCGGTTTTCTTGTGGACGGTGATCCGGATCACCACCACAATCTAATCATCTGTAGGATGACATTCTCCATTTCTGACAATCTGTGAAAATTTCATGAAAATCCGTCCATAACTTTTTGAGTTATCTTGCTAACAAACAAACAAACAAACAGACAGACAGACAGACAAACCAACGCCGATGAAAACATAACCTCCTTGGCGGAGGTGAAGATCAGGTCACACGATCCAACCCTAACTATAAGCTTCGTCAAAAAGAAAAGTTTTGATCCTATTCTTAAAAACAGAGATCGAGTCTGTCTCCTGAATCCAGATTGGCAGCTGGTTCCATAGCAGTGGAGCCTGATAACTGACAGCTCTGCCTCCCATTGTACTTTTAGATATTCTAGGTATTACAGGTAATCCAGCATTTTGAGAGCATAGTGCTCTATTTGGATGATAAGGAGCTTATCATCATCATCACTACTCACAAAAAGTTAGGGATATTCGGCTTTCTGGTGAAATTTCAGGATGCACCTAAAATGCACTATAACCTCTACAGGTGAACTTAATTTGACCTTCTCAAACCTTTTGAATGCACATGTCCAACCGTTGAATGTTTCAGTACTTTTTGCATAACTTGCTGTTCTCTAACAAGGTGCTTAATGGTAAAATTCACAACAGGTGTTTGATCCATGAATCGACCAATACATTTTCTGGTTCAATTAGAATTGGTATTTAAACAGTCCTCTTCATCATGCAGTTCACATTTTGACATCATGACACCAAGATGACACCTAACAATTGATCAGTGGTACCTCGCCATTGCAAGGCTTCAAACAGGAGCATTTATGCTGGACAAGAGACAAGTAGGCCTTAGTGCTGTTCTCTAATGAAAGATGATTCACGCTGGCCAGAAATGATGGCCAACCAACGATGCTGAAGACATCAAGGAGAGTGCTATGCATCAGCCATCGTTGTCTCCAGATGAGCCTTTGGAGGTGGTGGTGTTACAGTCTGGGCAGGTGTGTCTAGTCAATACAGAACTGCCCTACACCTTGTGAATGGTACAGTGACAATCCGATACTATCTGAATAACATCATTAATCCAGTCATTGTGCCCCTGCATGAACAACACAGGTCTAATTTCATCTTCATGGATGACAGTGCTCCAGCTCATCGAGGTTGCATCATTAGGGAATGACTGCTGGAGGCTGGGGTACCTCAAATGGAGTGGCCTGCACTTTCTCCAGACCTGAATCCCACAGAAAACCTATGGGACCAGCTGAGTCACTGTGTAGAGGCTCGTAACCCTGCACCCCACAACCTCAATGACCTGAGGGCCACCCTTCAAGAAGAGTGGAATGCCATGCCTCAGCAGACAATACATCAACTTGTGAACAGCACGAGACATCATTGTCAAGCTGTAATTGGCGCTCAAGGGCACATGACAAGTTATTGAGACATTGACATTTTTTTATTGTGGTATACTGTACTCAACACTGTTGTTGGCTTTTAGAAGAAGAAGCCAACTTTATTGTCATTCAATCCATACAGCACAACAAAATTATGTTTCTCCTATCTACAATGTTAATCACATCTAGACTCAGAGGGGCCGCTGCCATGCAAGATGCCGCCACAAACAACTTTTCCTTCCCCCATTCTATTATGCTGAGCACCAAGCTAGAAGGCGGGAAGTACCATTTTTATATGGTCTTTTGGTATTATCTGGCCAGGGCTTGAACCCACGACCTCCTGGCTGTGGGGCGGATGCTCTACCACTAGGCCACCACTCCTGTGATTTTGTTTCAATAATTTATTTGAGATGAAGAAATCACCATTGCATGCTTCTACTTAAATGCCCTGCTTTCATGATATAATATCACTATAGCACGGACTTTTTACAATTTCCATAAATTTCACCCGAAAGCCAAATATCCCTTTTTGTGAATACTGTCGATAAGGCACTACAAAATTAAATAAAAAATTCCTGCACAAGAAATGTCTTGTCAGACAAAACAACAAGCATACAGTGGGGGAAAAAAGTATTTAGTCAGCCACTGATTGTGCAAGTTCTCCCACTTAAAAGATGAGAGAGGTCTCCAATTTTCATCATAGGTATACCTCAACTATGAGAGACAAAATGAGAAAAAAAAAAATCCAGAAAATCACATTGAAGGATTTTTAATGAATTAATTGGTAAATTCCTCGGTAAAATAAGTATTTGGTCAATAACAAAAGTTCATCTCAATACTTTGTTATATACCCTTTGTTGGCAATGACAGAGGTCAAACATTTTCTGGAAGTCTTCACAAGGTTTTCACACACTGTTGCTGGTATTTTGGCCCATTCCTCTATGCAGATCTCCTCTAGAGCAGTAATGTTTTGGGGCTGTCGCTGGGCAACACGGACTTTCAACTCCCTCCAAAGATTTTCTATGGGGTTGAGATCTGGAGACTGGCTAGGCCACTCCAGGACCTTGAAATACTTCTTACGAAGCCACTCCTTTGTTGCCCGGGCAGTATGCTTGGGATCATTGTCATGCTGAAAGACCCAGCCACGTTTCATCTTCAATGCCCTTGCTGATGGAAGGAGGTTTTCACTCAAAATCTCACGATACATGGCCCCATTCATTCTTTCCTTTACACGGATCAGCTGTCCTGGCTCCTTTGCAGAAAAACAGCCCCAAAGTATGATGTTTCCACCCCCATGCTTCACAGTAGGTATGGTGTTCTTTCTCCTCCAAACACGACAAGTTGAGTTTTTACAATAAAGTTGTACAAGCTGTACAATAAAGTCAAGTTGTTGACATTCTCCCAATCCTCTTCTGGATCATCCAAATGCTCTCTAGCAAACTTCAGACGGGCCTGGACATGTACTGGCTTAAGCAGGGGGACACGTCTTGCACTGCAAGATTTGAGTCCCTGGCGGCGTAGTGTGTTATTGATGTAGCCTTTGTTACTTTGGTCCCAGCTCTCTGCAGGTCATTCACTAGGTCCCCCCGTGTGGTTCTGGGATTTTTGTTCACCGTTCTCGTGATCATTTTGACCTCACGGGGTGAGATCTTGCGTGGAGCCCCAGATCGAGGGAGATTATCAGTGGTCTTGTATGCCTTCCATTTTCTAATAATTGCTCCCACAGTTGATTTCTTCACACCAAGCTGCTTACCTATTGCAGATTCAGTCTTCCCAGCCTGGTGCAGGTCTACAATTTTGTTTCTGGTGTCCTTTGACAGCTCTTTGGTCTTGGCCATAGTGGAGTTTGGAGTCTGACTGTTTGAGGTTGTGGACAGGTGTCTTTTATACTGATAATGAGTTCAAACAGGTGCCATTAATACAGGTAATGAGTGGAGGACAGAGGAGCCACTTAAAGAAAAAGTTACAGGTCTGAGAGAGCCAGAAATCTTGCTTGTTTGTAGGTGACCAAATACTTATTTTACCAAGGAATTTACCAATTAATTCATTAAAAATCCTTCAGTGTGATTTTCTGGATTTTTTTTTTCATAGTTGAGGCATACCTATGATGAAAATTGGAGACCTCTCTCATCTTTTAAGTGGGAGAACTTGCACAATCGGCGGCTGACTAAATACTTTTTTCCCCCCAATGTATATAGCCTTGATTTAAGAAATTTTTATCTTGCCAAAATTTCATTTGTTGAAGGGTGAAAGAGCCGAGGTCAGATTTAACCACCACTGTAATACCTACATGGTGATAGCATAACTGTCTATTCATCCAGGACTTCCTCAGTGCAGCTACCTAGCAGCTGGCAAGATGGCACATGCCACGTGACCAGGGCTTGACATTAACACCAGCCAACCGGCCAATGGCTAGTGGATTTCAGCAGTGGCTGGTAAGAGGGATAGGAGTACAAATGAGAATTGGAACAGATCCAAATCTACCTGGACTTCACTCTCATATTGCAAATATTTTTCTCTACCGTTTTAAAGTATTTACTGCTCTTCACAAATAATTAAACAGTGTTTCTCTTGCTATTTTTTTTAAATCTATGTATAAGTGTAATTTACATTGAAAAGGGCTGTAAATTTAGTTCAAGTAAAGACCATAGTCACATTTGATCACATTAAACATAATTGTCCAACCACAAAATTGTGGCTAGTGAAAAGGCTGAGTGGCTAGTAACTTTGGAAAATCACTAGCCACAGTGGCTGGTGAGTAAAAAAGTTAATGTGAAGCCCTGCACGTGACCCACCGGACTGGCTCAAAAGGAGGAAATGTGGGAATTAAAACAATTACTTCTGCATTGCACAGCATGTAATTTTGTTGTGGACGAGAGTGAAATGAAAAAAAAAAATGCCTATTTTATTTTCTATGTATTCTGCTCACAGCTGCTATAGCTTCAGTACTTGGGTATCATAACATCTATGCTGATATCACAGTACAACATCACCTCCTGGAGTGTGATTTTGCTTAACTATGTTTCTTTGAAATCACACTGAATTTATCACATTCATTCCCTCCTTAATAAAATGACAACACATTCCTGCTTAGAATATAATTTCATTCTTAACTTAACATTCCGGCAAATTTCCCCAAAAATGCCTAAAAATAACATACCCAAAGCAAATCAAAAACTGTTCTTCAACCATTTGTATATTCATGGGGTTGGTCTCATTCAAAAGAAAACATTTAAATTTTTTTTTTTGCAAAACAGTCAGAATCACTTTATGTGCTTCTGCCACTGAGTAACAGCAGTCTGAACATATTGAATTTGAAGAAAATAAAAGTTCACCTGAGGTTTTTTTTAAGATGCATATGCCTGCAAATAACACACAGCTGTGATATATTATCTGGAAAACACACTAGGAATGTAGCACCAAGTGTTACCAAGTTCAGCTTTAAATTTGATCCAATTCCACAAAAAATTAATATATTGCAGTTTTTTCTTAGGGTCCAAGCAGTTGTTTTCAACTGTGCCAAACTACATAACATGGAAAAACATGTAATGGAGGTGTTTTCTTTTTGGATTAAATTTGTCCATTTTCTCAAAAAAATTTGAAAGATGCATCTCTACTAAACTTTATATCGTGGACCTTCAAATCACTTCATGCAAATGCATGTTAAAGGGCATGTGCACGACCAACCTGGTCATGTGACACATTGTTACATTCAGAAATTCATTGGCTACACTATACTTCAGTCATCAACAAACTCAGATGCAAATGACTGTCACGGTGGCCCCTTTGGGGCACAAAACAGGACTCACGTGCTGGGCGAGTGATTGGCATGATTTATCCAAAAACACAAAATGACACACAACTCATGGGCTGGAAAATAAAAGTAAAGGCTAGGCACAGCAGACAAAACCACACTTAGGCTAAGGATAACCAAAGAAAGGTAAAAACTTATAAGACTGGGATAAGAAGGCTAGAACAGGACTAGGCAGAAGCATGTGTGAGACGCCAGCCAACATAAGGGCGCCGTGCTCAGGTAAGGGGTGACATGCCTTAAATAGGACAAGACTAATTAACAAATTACAAACAGAAGTGGATAATCAAGAAATTAACAAGATACAAACCAAGCAAGACTAAGATGGAAAAACTGAACACGCTATCAAAATAAAAGCTCAAACCAGAACTACAAATAATGTCAGGAGTAAAACAATCAGACGTGACTAGGATAATGATAATAAAAATGACAATCAAGTACAAAGAACAAGGCAGGGAAAAATAACAAAACAGAACCATGAACCAAAAACACCAATGATAAAGAACACAGAAAATCTCATCAAACTAACTCAAAGTGAGGATGTCGGCTGAGTCCATGTCCTGATCCCAAGAAAATATAAACAAGAAAACAAAGCGAGGACTTGGGCCCAGCCCATGACTTGACAGACTTCTTTTGTATGCGTGAGAAATGTATGGTACTTAGATGGTAAGTGGGCACTCATTAGCTACTTGAAGGCTGTAAAAACATAACGGAAGCTTGGATCGAGTCAAATGAGGTGTCAATCAAAATCTTTCCATGTCTAGTGCTATCTATATGGGAAATGTCATTTTTATAGCACCTGAGCAGAAATTCATGCAGAAGTCAGCCGGCTCAGTTCAAACATTGTGACGATTTTATGGAGAGTTGTCCCCGTAATCATGTGGATGAACAATAAATCTTACTGGAATGGATCTGTTGGACCTTTGGCATTGAAACAAGACTGGATTTGTTGGATTATTATTAATTCTAGGAATTCTAGGAAGCTTGATTGGTGAGTCAATGCTATGTTTCTTTTTTTCTGCTCACTCATTTGATGTGCTATTTACTTCTGCTGTTGTGATTGTAACTCAAATCTGTTTTGATAACCAAACAGACAAAATTCTAAGCTTTCAAACAATATATGTCATGACTACCAGTAGGTGATTTGAGGGGCGATGAGGGGGAATGCTATCCCCCTTGTTGGCAAAATGACCATGGTGGTGATCTTTGTTTGGAAAAAGGACAGGAATGAGTTGCACTTTTCAGCAGTGAACGATGGGGAGGTGGTGTTGTTGATGGGTTTGAGAAGTTTGTTTATTGTGGAGAAGAGTGTTTTGGGGTTGTTGGAGCAAGCTAGCAAGTTAGCTCGGGCTATGTTGAGGGCAGTCTTGTATTCTTGGAGGTGGTCCGTATAGTCTTGGAGGTGAACTGTTAGGTTTCTTTTCTTGTAAAGTCTTTCCAGCTTTCACTTACAGGATTTCATGGCGTGGAGTTCAGGAGTGTACCAGGGAACAGAGTGAGTGATGGAGACTGTTTTAGTTTTGATGGGGTTTAACTGGTTCTGGCAGGAGGAGAGGGTGG
Organism: Pholidichthys leucotaenia; assembly: GCA_020510985.1. NCBI lineage: Eukaryota > Metazoa > Chordata > Actinopteri > Cichliformes > Pholidichthyidae > Pholidichthys > Pholidichthys leucotaenia. The sequence goes on along the minus strand of CM035840.1, from coordinate 322,681,029 downwards.
AGTTGTAATAGCGCACAACATCCATGGGGTTGTCAGAGAGCAGGGAAGGGGAGGCAGATATGCTGGTGAGTGAGGCTGAGAGGACTGGGGGAGTGATGGTTTTGATATTTCTGAAGGATATTGTGCACTTTTCTTTAGGGGAGGGGATGGGAACGTTGATGTCCATGGTGATTACCAGGTGGTCAGAGATATGGAGGTTGATGCTGCTAAGTTGGAGTATTGTTAGTCCAGTTGAACAGACCAGATCCAGAATGTATCCATGTGAGTGAGTCGGGAAGTCAACGTGTTGAGTGAAGCTGAAGCATGGAAGAAATTTCAGGAAGTTGGTGGCAGATTTGCAGTCGGTCGCACTGATGTGGAGATTAAAGTCGCCAATGAGAAGAACAGAGGGTGAGATGGCGGAGAGCTGGGTCAACAGATCAGAGAGTAAAGATAGAAAGGAGGGGTTTGGCTTGGGGGGCAGTAGATAACAGCGGTGATCGGGGGGGGGCAGAGAGTTTGAAGGCAAGCTGTTCAAATGAGTGGACTGCGGGGGTGGGAATGTTGGATATTTTGAGATTTTTTTGGTGAATGACAGCAACACCACCTCCCCGGCCATCAGGGTGGGGTTTGTTGATGTAGGTGAATCCAGAGGGTGTGGTCTCATTGAGTAAAAAATAGTTTGGGGTTTGTGCCATGTTTCAGTGATGCAAAGAAAATCCAGGTTATTGTCAGTAAGGAATTCGTTCAGGATGAGGCTTTTATTGTTCAGTGAGCGTGTGTTGAGTAGAGCCAGTTTCAGGTGGTGTTACTTTGGGACAGGTTAAGAAGACTGAGGAATGGGGCGGAGATTGGACAGGTTTACCTGCGATTTATTATGATGACGTGATGAGGATCTGACTGTGACTATGGGGGGGGGAATGGGGAAAGCAGTGTCAAGAGGGAGCAGTGGCTGCTGGGGCTTGTAGGGAGAGCTGTGGCATAGGGTGGAACACTGAGTTGAGGATGTGGGGGGGGGGCTGAGGGCGGAATGTAAATAGTCAGTTACATGGCCGTTGGAGAGTTTGGACAATGAACTGCAAATTAGCTGCTAAAATATGGCTGCCTAAGTTACTGGGGTGGAGGTCATCCAGTTTTAAAAATGTATTACGGCCCCAGAAGAGATTAAAGTTGTCAATGAAGCCCAGATCGTAGATTTTGCAGGCAGAGAGAAGCCAGGTGTGGAGGGAAAGGATTCTGCTGAAGAGATTGTATCCACGGCCGTGAGGAGAGATTGGTCCACTACTAAAAGCTGATTTGCCACAGTTGTGGAGGAGCTGAAAAAGTTTGATGAACTGTGCTTTGGTGATTTCTGACTGCCAACGGGATGCGTCCACGCAGCTAACATGTACAATGATTCTCTGGACAGATGAGGGGAGTGTTTTGGAAGATGCCAGAGAGTTTGGCGAGAATGACAGGAATGGTGGCACCGGGAAAACAGTGTGTTATTTCATTGAAGAAGCAAATGTTTCTTGTGATGGAATCTCCTATTATTAGAGTGGTAGGGGGAAAAGGGGGCAGGGAAAAACAGGAGGTGAGTCAGCAATGTCGGAAGATGGAGTGGATTTCGAGGGGGATTTCGCCACCAGTGATGGGGCGGACAGAGAGGGATGAGGACAGGGAAGGGGCAGTGGCACGAGTGAACTGTGGAGCTGGTGTGAACTGTGGTACGGAGAGACGGTGGGCTCCGGAATGGATGGGACGTTTAGGATAACGTGAAGAAGTCGTCTGAGGAGGCGATGGGTTTTAGAACAGCAGGGAGGGTGGCGGTGGAGATTGGGATTCATCCGCTAGGGGAGGAAAGTCGTAGAGATACAGGATATCTTATTTATTGTTAAGCTGGATGCTATGGAGGGGCGCCTGAGGGGATCGTATGTTTCTCTGGTGATGAGGAACGACCATGGACCAGGGCACAGGGTCATGTGGAGTGGAGGTTGCAAGTTTCTCAAACTTGGTCACCTGCTGGATCCAGGTGACATCTGACTCTGATTGGCAGAGGGGCAGTGGCAGGCTGGCCGGGTGCGGAGACCTCAGACACCAGTGGAGAGGCAGCTTCAGCAGGGGAGGGATCGGTGATGGGACTAGTGGATGATGCAAAGCTTGGTTGAGTGGAATGGATGATGATGGTGTCCATCTGAAGTTCGGCTTCACGGATCTGGTGGAGTATGGATATTCTTTGTTCCAACTCGGAGACCTTCTCTGCAAGGACGGTACAGTTGACGCAGCCAGACAGAGAGATGAGTGGAGTCATAACTGAGTGTGATAGCAGCACAGGCCCAGCAGTTGGGCCTGCTGCAGAGGTGAACGTAGTGATTGAGGCAGGTTTAGATGGCAGATAGGTCCTGGTAGCTTCTGCAGGTCTTGGGAAATGTAGTGCTAATGCCTAGCCGGCTAGCAGCGAGTGGTTTCTGGCTCAAGGCAGGAAAAGAGGATATAAAAACTCAAGGTGCTTAATAAGCTAAGCCCCTGTCATTTGCCAGTAGTTTCCGAGCTAGAAGTGGTGCAGGAATGCCGTCATTGTCATAAATAGCCCAGGAGAGGCGGTAGAAGACCCAAACGTTGACTGTGAGTTGCAGAAAGTTTAATAACAACAAAGCACAAAAATACAAAACTTAGAAGATATGAGGCTAGGCAGGTAACTGAGGACGAATAGCTGGATGGGCTAAGGTGTGGAACGCACGCCGGGAATATACAATAGAAGCGGGGGACACCTGCAGGAATACAGTCCTACACATGGAGCTCACATAACATACAGAGTAGACAAAGACAGGAAACACGCCTGAAGATGAATGTAGGTTGCGGCGCCGGACTGTGGAGCAGGTGGCCTTATGAAGGGTACAGAGAGATCACTGAATAATGATATGGTGTGGATACAAGAGCGGCGATGATTGACCTAAGTATCAACAGCTGAGGACAACCACAAAACTAAGCTAGAAGCACTGGAAGTCAACAGGGGACACTGTCAAAGTAAAAGCACCAGAAGATACGGCAGCAAGGTAATTGACAATAAATGCAAAATGAGAAACAGGCCAGAGGGAATAAAAAGAGAAACATGACCACCACGGAGAGAACAGGCTAACTACAAAGAACTGGAATCCTAAACTCAAAATACAAAACAGAACTGCAGGTAAAGGTGAAGATTAGACTCATGTCTAAATAGGCAATTAATATTCATAATACCATACTAGACAATCAAAGACACATAATGTAGTACAAAACTTAAATGGGGAAATACAGACAGTAATGAAACTAACAAAAGAGTGTGAGCACGGTTCTCCAGCCGTGCTCCACATCATGACAGTCATACCAGGCCTATACAGGCCATCAGCCAACAATCCTAGCTACACGCTCCCTGCCCGGTCTATCAGCACAGGGGGAAAAAAACTGTAAAAGCAGCCTTGCAATATATATATATATATAATTTTTTAAAAAACTTTTTAAGACTTTTCTGAAACTTTTTAAACTTTTGTTTATCAAACCTGACAACGGCAGCCTTTGCACTATGCTGATGTGAACTGGAACCGGAACTATAGTGTTAAAGTTGACATTTTATGAGAAAAACTTTTTTTTTTTTTTTTATACTTTATTGATCCCCAGAGGGCAAATTGAGGGCATCCACCTGGATGGATGAAGCAGCCACGGTACGGTGCTATCCCTTTACCATTCACACACATTCACACCTAGGGCCAATTTAGAGTCTCCAATTAGACCTAACCTGCATGTTTTTGGCCTTGGCACATTTTTGAGCATATAGTTGTAAATTTGGTGAAAAGGTAACAAATTCATTATGCAAAATGGCAAATTTATAGAAAAAAGTACAAAAATTATGAGAAAAGTCTCACATTGCCAGGAGGCAACAGAAGTTGCAAATTTATCAGAAAAAGCTATAAATTAAAAAAAGTTATAAGTTTGCAGAAAAACCTCACAAATTGGACAAAACAAATTATCAGAGGAAAAAAAAGTCTAAAAATGTATAGCAATCTGTACATTTATTCTTGTCCATTTTCAACTTTTCTCATAAATTTGTGATTTTTTCCTTGTAAATTTGTTACTTTTATTGTATTTTTTTTTTTTAACTTCATATGTTTTTTTCTTGGAAATTCTTTTCTTCTTCTTGATTTGTGAATTTTTTTTTCTGTAAATTTCCAGCTTTTTCCCCTTAAAAATTTACAATTTTTCTGGTAAATGTATTACTTTTTGTTCTAGGAAATTAATTTTTTCCTCATTTGTGAGTTTTTTTTCTTAACAAATTTGTTACTTTTTTCTTAAAAATTTGGAACTTGCTTACAGTGACTCATAGTGACTCTTATTCATTGTAAATTACCATCTTTTGGCATGTTATTCCACCTCTGTTTAATGAAAATTTGTACTTATTTTTGGTTTTTATGCTTGTAACCAATTGTGTGAATACACCATCAACCTCAACCATTTTGTTAAAAAGTAACAATTTGCCTACTGATGACTACCAACTGAACAATTTTACTACACTTCACTACGTGGCTGCAGAAACGTTAAGATGCCGTGGGTTCTGTTACATCACCATGAGGTTTTAATCTTTAACTCTACAGTATTTCTACCATAAGATATCAGTGATATAAACTGAAAACTTATATTTTTGAGTTGAATTTCTAAACTATTTCTTAAGTGCTTTTCACAAGGGTTACTATCATTTTTAGCAGTCTAATATAAATGCGTAATTACGTGTAGGAATAATTATTTCTTAAGAGGCCTAGTAGGAGGGAATGTAGCAGCAATACATTCTAATTAAGTCTGAGGCTGACGAAAAAGCAGCAATAAAATTAGCTGGCAATCACTATTAGCAGAGTCAATTACTACACATTAAGCCAAGGACACGCACACACACACACACACAGACTTGCACACGCACATGCACGTACAAACTTGTATTTGAACATATGCTTGGGCCCGTTCCTCTCTCTGTTCTCTCTGAAGACACACACAGCCATCCTGGGCCTCTATAATTATTTTAATAGGATTTTCTCTCTATTCAGCCTGAGCTTGTTGCTTTAATAACACCATTACAACCTGAATATAACCTCAATATATTACTGCCTGCTATCGCTCCGCAGCCCGCCGCTGCACTCCCTGTGTGTGCGTGCGTGTGTGTGTGCATGTTGGGGTTAATAAGCTGCTGTGTGTTTTAGAAGAGGCACTTGGCCCCCGCCGCTCTCTCTCTTTGTCTCTGAGCATTGTGCGGCCAGCGAGGGAGATCGCTGACAACGGCAGAATAGCCTCCAGAGAATAAAACACCGCTCATTGTTTTCTATTAGCCAACTCTCCTTCTCCACGTCCCCTAACCTCATCTCCTCATTTTACATTGAAATGAAATTGGCTAGGGGGAAATGTGAATAAATGCATGTCCGTCACAGAGGAACACACTCCTCCTTTTATCTGGCCAACATATTAAAGCGAGTCCCACTGCTGCTCTCTTTTTCTCCAATATAATGTTTAATTCCCTTAAACATGAGAATTAATTAGCAGCGATCTGCATCTCAATGAGAGCGTCCGCCTACCGTGGCCTATCCGAGCCCCCGTCACAAACACCGGAGACACATCACTACCATGTAGCTGCCGCCGATGTGAGGACAAGCTGGGTGGCTCCGCTGTTGTTGGCCTGAATGGATAAATAATAAAGGTGCCCATTACTGAAGCATCCTCTAACTCTGTGGAAGTAACTTCACTTCTTTCTTTATGCAGGCATACCAGATGTAAGACCCTGCTGTGTTTCAGTGGGTCTGTACACCATATCGGGCAAGAACAGATGAATTCAAGACTTTTTAAGACCTTTTCAGTGCCACATTAATGAAGACTGATGGATAAACTTCAGTCAATTTTAAGGCTCTTTTATGCTGTAAGGTACGCCTGTTCAAATGACTGTAAATATGTGATCAGCCAATCACAACTCAACTCAGCTCTATGTATGGATCGCCAGTCCATTGCAAGGCCAACACGGACAGACAGACAACCATTCACTCTCACATTCACACCTAAGGACAATTTAGAATCCCCAGTTCATGCCAATTAACCTAACATGCATGTCTTTGGACTGTGAGAGGAAACCCAAGTACCTGGTGAAAACCCATTCAGAAACGGAGAACATGCAAACTACACACAGAAAGTTCGCCCTGCTTGCAAGTGGTGTGTTCAGACCCACAACCCTCTTGCTGTGAGGCGATGGTGCTAACCACTGCTTCACCATGCTGCTGCTAAACCATATGTTATGCTTGTATTTTCTCAATAGTGATTGGTACTAAATAGTTGAAAAGTTTTGAAATTGCACATACTAGAACTATTCTGCCTGTTTGCCCACACTTGAAGGTAACTGAAATGAAGGTGTACCAGTCAAGTGGACACCCAACCAGTTCTGTAGGCACTCATGCACCACAACAGCAAATTATCTGCCATTTTTTGGACCGATTAGTAAAACTGCTAAATTTCCCATGGAAACCTGAACGTTCCAGGGATCTCAGGCTGGAAACAACTGTGCTAGATGGTATCAGGTCCATTTTCCCCACAGTCCATATCCCCTGGGCAATTCTCCTCAGACTTGTTCTCTTTGGGCAGTTCCCAGTGGGAATACATCCTCCTGTGCTATTCCACCCCAGAACCAGACTACAAGTGTAGTGTCTTATTAGTTCATTGCAGGGAAGCCAAAAGGAGTTAATACAATGGCACACCATCCATTCATCTGTCTACATTTCACAGGAATCACTACTCCTCCAAGGCAGTTGCGCCGATGGTCATCAACCTCGCACACAATCACCCTCAGGTGGATCTGCATCCAAGTTGTGTTCAAGGTTAAGGTCAAGGTGAATAACATTTGTGTATAAATGTCCGGTGGTGGTTGGAGAGGCCGTTGGTGCGGATTGGCAGCCACGTTTCTGTCAGTCTGCCCCAGGACAGCTGTGGCTACAGAAGTAGCTTACCACTACCATTGTCTGTGAAGTGAATGAATAATGGACTCATTGTAAAGCGTCTTTGGGTTTCATGAAAAGCACTGCATAAATGCAATGGATTATTAAGATCAAAGGTCAAGAAATCTTGACATTTAAGATTTCACAAAAATCAATAGTCCTCCTAGACAATTGCCCCAATGCTCTCCAAACTCATGCACAAAGATCCTCAGATGTGTCTGCATTGAGGTTGTGCTCAAGCTCAAGGTCAAAGGTCAGGAAATCTGGGCACTTATGGGTTGCGATTTCACAAAAATCGTTACTCCTCCTAGGCAAATGCCTCAATGCTCACCAAACACACACACAATGTCCCTCAGGATGGTCTGCATCCAGGTTTTGTTCAAGGTTTATATCAAGGTCAAAGGTCAGGAGATCTTGACATTTATGGTTTCACAAAAATTGCTACTACTCCTGGGCAATTTCCCCAATGCTCACTAAACTCATACACAATGATTCTCAAGTGGGTCTTCATCCAGGTTGTTCTCAAGATCAGACCAGAATGAACTACCAGGCTGTTGTTGATGTCTGGTCTAATTCTATACTTCCAACAATGACAAATGAATTGTTCAAGATGACACACAAAAAAAGCAATGCGTTAATGACACAGTTCTCCGTGGAGTTCAGACAGTGGTGGGATTTGCTTAATTGCTTCAAGATATTCTGCTTTAGTCGACTTTAGTCTAAAAAAAAGGAACTACAAACACTCATATTTTCCCAAATCTAATGAGCGTATTAATGGGAAATTTAAGCTTTATTTTGAAAGGCTGTGGAAAGCAGTAGTTGTACTGGGAGCTCAGCTACAGTGAGCCATGATTTAAATCAGAGGATGAACCCCAACATTTCCATTCTGATCTCCTTCACATGGTATAACAACTTAATCCCAGCTGCCAGTCGTGCAGCTGTAACGTTGCGGTCTGGCTGTCATTCTGAATCACAATTCCTCTTAAATGCCTGACTGCTAAAATAAAGGCTAGATTAAAGGAGACAAATTAGAGGAAAATGTTGAATTAAAATAGAAAATAATAAAGCCATTCATCGATGAGTTGTCACTGTTGATCATCTCCTTTAAACTGCACTTTCATCGTCCTGATTCATTATCACGCCAATAACCGTGCCATCTCAGCCTAGTCAAAATACATTACCCACCTGGAATGACATTATCACTGTCAGTCTGGCTGAGGAACGAGCAGCCAATCAAACGCATGGCTGCATCCTGAGGGGCCTCAGACGGCCAATCAGCTGTCAGAGCCACAGATGTCTCCTCCTCTTAAGCGGATGAGCAGCCAGTCAGTCAGGTTAAAAAGGTTTTAAAGTTAATGTTCAAAGTAACCAGTTTGATGTCAGTTCCTGATAGGATTCCAGTGGACCAGGTTGATTCCTAATCCAAAAACACAGAGTCCAGTTACTGACCAAGATGCAGCACAAACAAACATCTCACTCACTTTCAAAATACAGGACAACTACAACTTTAAGTCCTGCCAAAGACTCAGAGGTAAGTAGCCATAAAATATATTCAAGTAAAAGTAACATTACCTGATGATATTTATTACTGAAGTACAAGTAAAAGTAGTCCTCTGAAAAATTAGTTAACAAAGAAGCTATCTGCTTGAGTAGTAATGACTTTACTCTTGCCAATTTTGAGGTTTTTTCATATTTTTTGTAAATGTATTACTACTTCCTCATAGCTTTCTAGATTTCTGATTCCTAAATTTGTCTTTATAAAAAATACATTTTTTTTTAAAATCACTTTGAAATAACCCATCCATCTATCCATCCATCCATCCATCTTCTACCGCTTTTCCGGAGGTCCGGGTCGCGGAGGCAGCAGTTCAAGCAGAGAAGCCCAGAATTCCCTCTCCCCAGCCACCTGCTCCAGCTCTTCAGAGAGGATACCAAGGCGTTCCCAGACCAGCTGGGAGACATAGTCTCTCCACCGAGTCCTGGGTCTGCCCCGGGGTCTCCTCCTAGTGGGACGTGCCCGAAACACCTCAAGTGGGAGGTGTCCAGGAGGCATCCTGATCAGATGTCCATACCACCTCAACTGACTCCTTTCAATGTGGAGGAGCAGCGGTTCTACTCTGAGCCTCTCCCGGATGACTGAGCTCCTCACCCTCTGAGGGTGAGTCCAGCAATCTTACGGAGAAAGATCATTTCAGCCGCTTGTATCCGTGATCTCGTTCTTTCGGTCATTACCCAAAGCTCGTGACCATAGATGAGAGTACGAACGTAGATTGACTGGTAAATCGACAGCTTTGCCTTAGAACTAAGCTCCCTCTTCACCACAACAGACCGGTACAACATCCGCATCACAGCAGATGCTGCTCTGATCCGTCTGTCAATCTCTCACTCTATTCTTCCCTCACTCGTGAATAAGACCAGACTCGTGGAGGAGTTTAAGTATCTTGGGGGTCACTTTGAAATAATATGTATTTTTTTGTATTTTGTATACTTTATTAATCCCCAGAGGAAAATTCAGGGCATCCACCTGGATGGGTGAGGCAGCCACGTTACGGTGCCAATCCCTTCACCAATCACACACACATTCACACCTAGGGCCACTTTAGAGTCTCCAATTAACTTAACTTGCATGTTTTTGGCCTGTGGGAGGAGAGCGGAGAACCCGGGGTAAAACCACGCAGACACAAGAAGAACATGCAAAGTCCACACAGAAGGGTCACCAATGGTCAGGGGGTGGGATCGAACCCACGATAGTCAGGGGTGGACTCGATCCTGTGACCTTCTTGCTGTGCTGTCACAGTGCTAACCGCTGTGCCACTGAGCTGCCCTTTATGTCATAAAATTGAGGGTTTTTTTAAACATACGTTCATAAACCAGCAACAGTTACCCATAAATGTGTGAAGCCAGAATAGAAAAACCAGACTGTCAATGACTGAATAGTTTATTCTGACCTGACAAAATCATCCTGAGAGTGCTCAGATCTCCTGACCTTTGACAATGACTTTGACCTTAAAATTAACCTGGACGCAGCCCCATCATTGTGAATGAGTCTGTTGAGAATGAAGGAAATTGCCTTGGAGGAGTAGTGATTTTCGTGAACTCATATACAGTGCAGTAAGTGCCCAGATCTCCTGATTTTTCACTCTTGCCTTGTTCTTGAGCACCACCTGGATGCAGAGCCACCAGAGGATCATTGTGTGTGAATTTGATGACCCTTGGAGCAATTGCCTGGGAGGAGTAACGATTCCTGTGAAATGTGGATGGCCAGACGGATGGCTGACAGATGCCGCATTATTGCATTAGACCCTTTTGTCTCTGCCAGAATGAGTTAAAAATTTCAGTACTGATTTCACAGAAATAAAATTCTGAATAAAACTGTACTTAATGGAGTGAAATTGACTAAAATTATTTAATATGTAGTCATTTCGGTTTATTACAATGTGAACAAGCACATTTTTTACTCCTCAGCCTCTAAAAGCCTGAAGGGGCATTGTTGTCACCTCACCGCGTCAATACCTACCTTGTGAAAACAATAACTAAAGAAAGAAATTATGTTGACTTTTCAAATTGATCATCATTATGCCTAAACAAATATTTAATGCATTCGAATTTGGGTGACCGCTGACCTTGAGGACAAGGTCATAATGTCAAATAAACTATATCTCAAGAACAAAGAAAGCTAGGTTCACCTAACTTGGTACACAGGCTCAACTTGGGACCCTAACCTTGAACTATGGGTGTGGGGTCAAAGGTCAAGGTTTTTTCACTTTCATTTCAAAACATTGTAAATATGATAACTCAAAAAGGAAATGACGTACATGTTTCACACTGATACCATATTTTTATCTTTGAAAAATCTGAGATGAGTTCAAATTTTGGCAACCATGAGGTCAACTAAAAAAAACAACTTATAAATGTGAAAACGTGAATGAAATGATACAGGCTTTTCATACTGATCCCATAGTTGCATCTATGACAAATTTGGGATAATTCTGATTTTGTTCAACTTCGCACAAAAATCCAGCCAGCCAGTGCTCTTGATGCCAGCAGACTGAAGGATACCACTGGCAGGCGCCAGTATTTTTTAAATCAGTGAAATCTAAAGTAAATCAAATGTATATGGGTAACAAAATACAGGTTTTCTTCAAAAATGTACCCATGTAAAAGTATTGTAAAATAAAACTACTCACAAAAACACAATTTTATGAAAAAGTTGAGTACGTGTTCGAGTTAATGTAATTAGTAAAGTTCTTATTTTTGTTTTCACAGAATTATAACTACTTTAAAGGCATATCTGGTGAGAAAACTCACTCATCTTCATGAAATCTTTTCAGTGTTAAATCCAGCCAATAAAGGAAGCTCTAAGAATACAGTGGTATTACATATTTTTACTGCTGAATCTTCCAGCCTGATATAGATTTCACATCAAAGATGCTTATATGAAAGAACAGGTACTATTGAGAAGCATATACAGTATGTGCTGACCTGTCAGATATTGGGTGGGGTTATGTTCCCTCTAGTGGTGGTTTGCGTTACTGCACCTTTAATTGTAGCTACTTCCTGTTTCCTACATAAACCCTTTTTCTGTTCAATCTGCCATGATGAAAGCAATGTGAAAATGTGCTCGCCAGAAATTTGGTTGTACTAACCTAGGAGTGGAACCAACAGTAAGTTAATGCTGAAAATTGTTGTAATACTTGTTTAAGATGACTATAGTTTGGAATATGATGTTAAAAAAACGCTAAATTTAAGCTATAAAAAGATCGCGATTAAAAGGTGTTAATGGCTAATCATTGCAATGGTACTTAGCTAACTGCTGAGTCATTTAGCCCTTGTTAGCCCAAGTTATATTGTGTTGTAATGGTGCTTTGTGTGAAAGCTAGTTAGCTATTCATTTGGCTATGCTTACCTGCTTACTTAGCTGTGTAGCTGTTCTCTGTAAAATAAAAATGTATTAGTATAATTTCGTAATACTTACCTGATTTAACTTACCTTAACTTTGAAGCCTGTAAAAGAAATACTACTTACCTTAGTTTGAATCTGTAAAGCAAATTACTTACCTCTATGTGCAACACATCAGATTGATTGTCTTTGATTAATTGTCTATGTTTATTGCACTGTCCCTGTCAAATAAACTAATCTACTACTACTACTGAGTTAAGTGCCTGTAATAAGAGAAACTGTTTATATACAGAGTGTTGTATTATTATTTCTTATGTAACATTCTGTACTATGTATATTTCATTGTGTTTCAGTTTTACAAAAAAGACAAGACAAAAACGATTTCAGTAAATCAGCCAACCTGGAATCAGCCTGCTGTCTTTATTGTTCGCTATCTGTCTACAATACCCAGCCGTATTATCAGGACAGAATAGTAAAATGTTGACCACGCAGCGGGGATAGGCAGCTGAAATACGGTGAACAGCATACAGAAGCAAGCCAAGATGAGCCACGCTGGTGAGGAGGACCGTCCGTCTCAGTTGGAGACAAGGTCTCAAGCCTCAAATTCACACAAGTCCTCCAGGGCATCAACCCGGTCATCTGCCAGCATCGTTGCAGCAAGAGCCAGAGCTAAGGCTGAAGCAGCTAAAGTCAAAGCATCCTTTGCAGAGAAGGAGGCAGCCATGATGAAACAAAGGGCTTCAGTAGAGGCTGCCATGATTAAAGAAAGGGCTTCAATAGACGCAAATCTTTACGTGCTACAACAAGAGAAAGAAGCAACTGCAGCATCAAGAGAGGCAGCTATATTGGAAGAAGCTGCAGCAGCAGAGCTCGATCCAAGACACAGCAACTCTCTTGGTGAGCTACAGAATCTAGCCCTTGATGATCCAGTGAGACGCACACGACGCTACGTGGAAACACAGCCATTCGATGCACATGCACCACAGTTGCAACCAGGCCCAACTCCACAGCAACAAATTGATCATCAAGCACCGGTGAATTCACACCTCTTTAGCATTAAAGAACAAGATTCACTGTATGAGTCTTTCGTGGACAGAAATGAACACAAGCCCATGATGGTTGGACACAACGTTCCTCATCCTGCCCCAAGGCCATTTGTTCCAAAGCAGGAACATTCACCTGTTCTCCCTGACATTAAAAGGAAAGACACTGCAGCTAACCCTCCAGCCTCTCATCCCAACCAGGGAAACAAATCCTCACCTCCATCAACACAAACCCATGTCTTGGCCCAGTATCTCATGAGAAAAGAGATGGTGAGCTCAGGACTCCTTACCTTTGACGACTGCCCAGAAAACTACTGGGCGTGGAAGGCCTCCTTCCTAGCAGCCACAAAGGAGCTTAACCTCTCGGAGCAAGAAGAGCTCAACCTACTGATCAAATGGTTGGGGCCCAAGTCGTCAGCTCAAGTCATGAGGATCAGGTCTGTGCATGTAAACAATCCTAGACTAGGTGTGTGGACGGTATGGGAGCGCTTGGAGGAAACTTATGGAAGCCCAGAGGTGATTGAAAGTGCCCTAATGAAAAAATTGGACGCCTTCCCAGTCATCTCTAACAAAGAGACACACAAGCTCAGAGAGTTAGGAGACTTGTTAAAAGAGCTACAAGCTGCTAAGTCAGAGGGATTCTTACCTGGGCTCATGTATCTTGATACAGCTCGAGGGGTAAATCCAATTGTGGAGAAGCTTCCATTCTCACTTCGTGAACGCTGGATGACACAGGGATCCAGGTACAAGGAAGTTTATCATGTGCCTTTCCCACCATTCAGCTACTTTGTGGAATTTGTATGTTCTCAAGCTAAGACTCGCAATGACCCCAGTTTCGCATTCAACCTTTCCTCTACTCCCAATCAGTCAAAAGGTGAGAAAGACCAAAAACACATCTACAAATCCGCTGTAACAGTGAGGAAAACTGATGTCACAGCCGCAGGTGGTGCATCTCAGGACAGCACATCTGTGAAGAAAACTGAACCGGACAAAGAATGTCCAATCCACAACAAACCACATCCGCTCACAAAATGCCGTGGGTTCCGAGGAAAGCACCTGGATGAGAGGAAAGCGTACTTAAAGGAGAACTCGATCTGCTTTAGATGTTGTGCCAGCACCAAGCACATTGCCAAAGACTGTAAGACCGCACTCAAATGCAGAGAGTGTGAGAGTGACAAGCACACTTCAGCGATGCATCCTGGTCCAGCACCATGGTCGCCTCATGGGCAGGCTGGGCACTCACCTGGGAATGACCAGAGCGGGGAGCAAGGAGGGGAGCAAAGCGGGGAGAGTGAAGTTGCGGCAACTCCTGTTGTCACTTCTAAGTGCACAGAGATATGTGGCGATGCACCCCAGCCTAGATCCTGTTCTAAAATCTGCTTGGTCAAGGTTTCCCATGCTGATAATCCAAGCAAGTCTCACATAGTATATGCTGTACTCGATGACCAAAGCAGAATCAGAATCAGAATCAGAATAAACTTTATTGCCAAGCATGTAAAAAAAACACACGAGGAACTTGACTTGACATTGGTGCGCATGCGCGCGACACAACGACACGGCAGCCATAAAGGCGCCTCATCAAACAGAGATAGATAAGAAAGGGAGGGGAAGGGAGGGAACGACACAAGGGGGGAGGAGAAAAAAAACTTCGTTATCAAAATACAGCTTATTTTTAAGCAGATTGTGATTACAATGAAAAAAAATCTCTCAATAGCACAGAGCAACAACTCAGAATTCACGAGACACAAGAGAGCAGTGTACAGTATATCTTTAATCAGTTCATGAATCAATGTGTGTGCGGTGTTGAGCAGTGTTGATGATAATAAGAGAGACCCAAGGACCCTTGGCAGAAGATGTTTTGTCTGTCTGGCGCCCAGTCTTATCTGGCGCTGCAGCTGGCTGTCCAAGGCCTTGTGCTCATGATTTTGAAAAAAAAACACAGTCTGCAGACAGCCAGGAGGAATTTTCATGGGGAATAATAATGCCAAATAGGACTGATCACAGAGAAGACTTGTATTTCTTCTGTAGATTCAGTACATTAATCCTTCATTGCGCAGCTTTGAACTCGTCGTGGAAAGACCTGAGCGAACCCATGATGTAATCCACCTTACGAGACAGTTCTCCAGTAGTCGCTATCAGGGTCTTCTCCAGTTTCTCAATTTGTTGGATGCACCTCGCCTGGCCAGCATTTTGATAGGTTGAATCCATCTTCAGCAATTTGCGGTAAACCAAGACAATTCCCGTCCCAATCAGAATTATCCCAATCACCAAGATTACGAAGATAAACAAATCTTCAATATCTTCGATAGAGAGATTAGAGAGACACAGCATTTTCCAAATACCTGTGTCACATAGATAGCCCACTGGAGCCGTTCCAGCGGGGCAAACAGCTTCCCCCGGAGCACTTTTCCTTGTTGAAAAAATAGTGTCAATTGTGTTCAAAGCCCAGCTTATTAACTCCATAATTTCTTTTCGGCGGTCGCAGTCAGACGCAGACAGACAACAGCAAGCTGGGATCCAGTAGGAAGGGAGGAAAAAATCAGCAGGAGAGAAGAAAAAAGCGTCTGCTCTCTTGGGAGGGCGGAAGCAATAGGTCTTTAGTGAAATCTGAGTTCTTCAGTCTGTTGGGTATTAACAGCAGGGCATCCCCCTACACGCTAAAAACATGCTCAGGTAGAGTGGAGACTGCAGGAAGGAAAGCAACCAACATCATTGTGGAATCTCTCGATGGGAAGACCAAGGTCACACTGCCCACATTGCTGGAGTGTGAATACTTACCTGGTGACCGGTCAGAGATCCCGACCCCTGAGTGCGCACAATATTTCCCTCACCTCAGACCAGTGGCCGACAAAATCCCTGCACTTGACAACAGTGCACCCATTCTTCTGCTACTAGGCCGAGATGTTTTGAGCTTGCACAAGGTGCGAGAGCAGCGCAACGGACCACACGACTCGCCATACGCTCAGCGCCTTGATCTCGGCTGGGTCATAGTGGGAGAGCTGTGTCTGGGTGGCGCTCACAAGACTCAGGAAGTCAATGCTTATAAGACCCATGTCCTCCAAAATGGACGCCCTTCCTTCTTTAAGCCCTGCACTAACAGCATTCACATCAAGGAAAGACCCAGTGAACCGATTCAGTGCAGCCTTCAGTTCCCAACTCGCAGTGAGGAAGCCATTCCAGAGACATGTAGGGATGGTCTTGGTGAAAGTGTGTTCCAGACAACACCAGCCGACAACAAATCAGCCATGTCAGTAGATGACAGTGAGTTTCTGAGAATAATGAAAGACGAGGTGTATATGGACAATGAAAACCACTGGGTGGCGCTACTACCCTTTCATACTCCTCGTAAGCGTCTTCCGTGCAACAGAGAGCAGGCTGCTCAAAGACTCCAATCCCTCCAACGCTCATTCGGGAAGAAACCTGACATGAAACAGCACTTCTTTGATTTTATGCAAAAGGTCATTGACAACCAACAGGCCGAGCCAGCTCCTCCACTACAGCTCGGGCAGGAGTGCTGGTATCTGCCGACATTTGGCGTATACCACCCCCAGAAGCCGTGGAAAATAAGAGTTGTATTTGACTCCAGCGCGGAGTACAAGGGGACATCATTGAATGATGTGCTTCTCAGTGGACCCAACCTGAACAACACACTAATAGGAGTCCTATTACGGTTCAGAAGAGAACAAATTGCTGCTACCGCCGACATAGAGCAAATGTTCTATGGATTCAAGGTCAGAGAGGACCACCGCCACTTCCTCAGGTTTCTCTGGCACAAAGACAATGATCCAGACAAGGACATCATTGACTACTGGATGACTGTGCATGTATTCGGCAACAGCCCGTCTCCAGCAGTAGCGACTTATGGGCTGAGGAGAGCTGCAGAGCAAGGAGAAGCTGAGCATGGTAGTGATGCAAAGGAGTTCATCTTCAGGAACTTTTACGTCGACGATGGGCTCACGTCATTGGCCAAGGAGCATGAGGTGATCGATCTCCTGCAGCGAACCAAGGCTCTGCTAGCTGAGAGCAACTTAAAACTCCACAAGATCGCCTCAAACAGTCCGAGGGTCATGGAGGCTTTCCCAGTGGAGGAACGAGCAAGTGACCTGAAAGATCTCGATCTGGGAGCAGACCCATTGCCCCTTCAAAGGAGCTTAGGCCTGAACTGGGTGCTCCAGATTGACAGCTTCACATTCCGAGTCTCAAGAGACATTAAGCCATTTAGTCGGAGAGGCATGCTGTCCACCATAAACAGTCTTTACGATCCCCTTGGATTCGCTTCTCCCATCACTGTCCAGGGAAAGGCATTGGTGAGAGACATCTCCTCTGAACAGTATGAGTGGGACACGCCTCTCCCACCAGAGAAAGAGGCACACTGGAAAACATGGATCAACTCCTTAACAGACCTGGAGCAGCTTTGCATTAGCAGATCATACCTACCTACCTCCTTGTCATGCTGTAACAGGATAGAACTCTGTGTTTTCGCAGATGCTTCAACTCTAGCGATAGCTGCCGTAGCTTACCTGCGTGCCTTAGATTCTGAAGGAAGATGGCACGTAGGATTTGTTATGGGTAAATCAAAACTTGCACCTTACCCCATGCACACCATTCCACGCCTGGAGTTGTGTGCAGCTGTCTTGGCCGTTGAGCTGGTAGAAGTGATCCAGTCTGAGATAGACATAGAGCTACAGGCAGTCAAGTTCTTCACTGACAGCCGCATTGTGCTGGGCTACATTCACAACAGTTCATGAAGGTTCTACACCTATGTAGCTAACCGAGTAGCTCGCATTCGTGGATCTACTGAACCAGAACAGTGGCAGTACATCTTGACAGACCAGAACCCTGCAGACCAGGGAACCAGACCACTTTCAGCAGCTCAACTTTCATCTTCCAGCTGGTTGCTCGGTCCCCAGTTTCTCAGGCAGTCAGCCACGGATAAGGTTGAGGAGGCTGAAACGTTTGAGCTTGTTGATGCAGACACAGACAAAGAAGTTAGGCCACAAGCCACCTGTCTACTTACCAAAGTCACAGAACAGCCTCTTGGCTCAGAAAGATTTGAACGCTTCTCTTCTTGGAAGAGCCTAGTAAGAGGTATGGCACTTCTTGTTCATGTAGCCAAGTCTTTCTCTGGAGAGAATAGTGATGGTTGCAAGGGATGGCATCAATGCAGCCAGCTTCTCGCCACAGAGCGGTCCCAAGCAAAGACAAAAATCTTCAAGGCTGTACAGGAGGATGTTTATGAAGAGGAGCTGAAATGCTTAATTCAGGGTTCAACAGTGCACTGTCAAAGCTCCCTTGCAAAGCTTGACCCCTTCATCGATGAGAATGGATTGATCAGAGTTGGAGGTCGGATACGCAGGGCAGACTTGGGAGACCAAGAGAAACACCCACTCATCCTACCAGCCGGCCATCATGTGACCACTCTCCTGGTCCGACACTACCATGACAAAGTAGCCCACCAGGGTCGGCACTTCACAGAGGGTGCACTGCGTACTGCTGGTGTTTGGATAGTAGGAGGTAGGAAGCTCATCTCCAGCATCATTTTCAAATGTGTTACTTGTAGGAAGTTGAGAGGACGGAGAGAAGTGCAGAAGATGTCAGATCTGCCGGCAGATAGGCTGGCAACGGATCCCCCCTTTACTCACGTAGGGCTCGACGTCTTTGGCCCATGGACTGTCACCACTCAGCGGACACAAGGTGGTGCCGCTGAGAGCAAAAGGTGGGCAGTCATCTTTACTTGCCTGAGCACCAGAGCGGTGCACCTTGAGGTTATTGAATCCATGTCGACCTCAAGCTTCATCAACACCATGAGGCGTTTCCTATCCATCCGTGGACCTGTCAAGCACTTAAGGTCGGATAGAGGCACTAATTTCATTGGTGCATGCCGCGAGCTTCAAATCAACACTGACAATCCTGAGATCAAGAACTATCTGCAAGAGCAGGGATGTACATGGACCTTCAATGCTCCCCATTCTTCACACATGGGTGGAGCCTGGGAGAGGTTAATTGGAGTGGCAAGACGCATACTGGATGGACTGCTTGCGAAGGATGGTGCTACCCGACTGTCTCATGAAGTTCTTACAACCTTGATGGCTGAGGTTATGGCTATCATGAATGCACGCCCGCTAGTCCCAGTCTCCAACGATGCAGAGGTACCTGAAATCCTCTCACCTGCCACTCTGCTCACCCAGAAGGCGAGTGTCAGTCCTGCACCCCTGGGAGACTTCGACCTGGATCACCTCAGCCAGGTCCAGTGGCGCCAGGTCCAGAGCTTGGCGGACTCCTTCTGGAAGAGGTGGCGGTCGGAGTACCTGGCCACACTTCAACCACGGAGGAAGTGGACCTCCGAGAAGTCCAGTCTCCAGGAAGGTGACGTTGTTTTGATAAAGGACAATCAAGCAAAGCGCAACATGTGGCCTCTAGGGTGAATAGTTAAGGCCATTCCTAGTTCAGACAACAAGGTCCGTAAGGTCACAGTTAAGACCTCTAGCCAAGGGGTAGTTAAAGAGTACCTTAGACCCATCTCTGATGTTGTGCTATTGATGTCACTAGAGAAGGGTAAATAGTGGTATACATGTATACCAAGTGGGGAGTGTGCTGACCTGTCAGATATTGGGTGGGGTTATGTTCCCTCTAGTGGTGGTTTGCGTTACTGCACCTTTAATTGTAGCTACTTCCTGTTTCCTATATAAACCCTTTTTCTGTTCAGTCTGCCATGATGAAAGCAATGTGAAAATGTGCTCGCCAGAAATTTGGTTGTACTAACCTAGGAGTGGAACCAACAGTAAGTTAATGCTGAAAATTGTTGTAATACTTGTTTAAGATGACTATAGTTTGGAATATGATGTTAAAAAAACGCTAAATTTAAGCTATAAAAAGATCGCGATTAAAAGGTGTTAATAGCTAATCGTTGCAATGGTACTTAGCTAACTGCTGAGTCATTTAGCCCTTGTTAGCCCAAGTTATATTGTGTTGTAATGGTGCTTTGTGTGAAAGCTAGTTAGCTATTCATTTGGCTATGCTTACCTGCTTACTTAGCTGTGTAGCTGTCCTCTGTAAAATAAAAATGTATTAGTATAATTTCGTAATACTTACCTGATTTAACTTACCTTAACTTTGAAGCCTGTAAAAGAAATACTACTTACCTTAGTTTGAATCTGTAAAGCAAATTACTTACCTGAGTTAAGTGCCTGTAATAAGAGAAACTGTTTATATACAGAGTGTTGTATTATTATTTCTTATGTAACATTCTGTACTATGTATATTTCATTGTGTTTCAGTTTTACAAAAAAGACAACAAGACAAAAACGATTTCAGTAAATCAGCCAACCTGGAATCAGCCTGCTGTCTTTATTGTTCGCTATCTGTCTACAATACCCAGCCGTATTATCAGGACAGAATAATATATGTTATACAGGCGAAGCCAGACATACTTAATAATTTCTCTGTTTTGAGGTTTAATTGAAACAAAAATAGTGAAAAAAATGTAATTATTAAAAGATAAAAGTGTGCCCTCTCTGTGAAAATGTCCCATTAGCAGCCTGCTGACTTCCATCTCGCTATTCTGATGTCTGACTGATGTCAACCTCAGCAGGAGGTCAAATCTGGAAAAGATTAACAAATTGTTGTGATGGCGAGTCATTCTCCGGCGTGTAATACCATCTCAGGTTAGTGTACTGCTGCTGGGCTGCACACCTCCACATCATTTAGAGGATTGATTTGTGGATTTTACATGTCTGCTCAACATTTCATTTTGTTGGGTGGGTTCACAATGACAGATTTGGCTCAAATATCAAATAGGATCCACATGAATTATTGATCCTTCTGTTATACTCAGAATTTTGAGAATGCAATTGTGATGTTTTCCCTAAAGCATTAAGAAAAATGATCTTGAAGAAAGTGCAGTTCATTCCAGTTGACTGTGGGTTGGTTTAGGAGATCTGGCAGGGTTTGTTCCCTATTGACCCCAAGTGCAGGTAAAAGCGATGGGCTGATGTAGAACATCAAAACTCACAACAGACCTGGGGTTTTTTTAAACGTGGATTTCTTTGACCCCTTTCCCACAGCAAGCACCCTTGGGTCAGATAAGCTTGTGTGAACCCTTCCAGCAATCCACCATGAGTTTGTCCAAAAATAAGAATATATGTGTCACATTTGTTTGGGTTTAGGTCTGCCCTGTGTGTTTTTTTTTTTTTATTTTTTTATAATTTTTTTTTTTTTTACCTCCTTTCCCACCTCTTCAAGCAGAAATTCCCAGGGAGGTAACAAGCAGCAGCTGCACTAATGTTTTCACCTGCATCTGATCAGAATCTTCCCCTCTCAGTCCTTTGTGGGAATGTACTTGTGTGGTACCCCTTGTCAGCAGCGCTCTTCACAACTGTATCTACAAGAAGACATTAATTACCTTTGTTGCTGCTTGCTACATACCTTCTGCGCCCTCTCCAGGACAGTCAACATGTAAAGCTAAATAAGCAAGCCTCAAACTTTCAGAAAGATTTCAGCATTCGGCCAGGTTTGTGTTCCATGCTGTTTGCTTCTTTTCCCTTGTTTTCAAGATTCAATTTCTCTTGATCACTTAGTTTAGCCATTAAACACTTTAATATGGTAAGGTACTAAAATACTATGATTCAGTTTAGAGACTAAGGGGCAGATTTACTGACAGCGCAAATTATTAAGTGCACAGTTTAGACAGAGGGAGTGGCCAATTTTTGCCAGTGATCTACTAACAACATGCAAAATTACGAACACAGACGCAGTCACTTCATTTCAGTAATGACCACCCAGAGCATCGCAAAACTGCACACAGGCATAGCTGATGAGGAAGCGGGTCATCAACACAGGCACAGCCAGTTTGGAGGACCATAGTATAAAAAGCTTTTTTTAAGCATTTGTTTAAGTGCAAACCCCACTAAAATAGTTTATTTTTGTCATATTTTCAAAATTTAGATTTTCATTTAACATGACAGACTCTTTTGTTTAATATGTATAAATGAAGCATTTGTATCTAATTTAGAAAAAGGACTACTCATGAATAAATTGATTATTTAACCAATGTGTTTTTTTAACACTAGAACCATCAAGACAGTCTGATGGAGACTCTGGGGTTTTATTATGTGAATAACTTTGTTTTAACAAAATCTACAGATCTCCCAGTTCACAACTTTTTATAAATGCCACTTGTTGCAATTCACTTTCTGGGCCAAGGCCAGAATAGCCTATTTTCAGCCTGGGATCGTCAAGCCCATCTCAACCCCTACCCCAAGGTGGACAAACCTAGTCATTTTCACTCTTTTCCTAGGCAAGGTAGACATTCACCTGGTCTCTTTTTGCTCACAGCAAGGCAGACCTACACCTTATGACCCAGGCTGGGATTTGAACCCATGACACCATGATCCCAACACCTCCTGCTCTATCACTGAGCCAAAGAGGAATTCCTCACTAGCTCTTGGCTCGTAGCGGAGGAGTAGTCTATGGTGTCAGGACCTGCACCACTGACCAATTACTCATGGAGCGGGCCATCACACCTCCCCCCTTAAGGAGGTGGTGCAGGTGTTCATATCCCGGACGAGCCCTCACTTTTCTGTTAGGACCTGCACCACTGACCAATTACCCATGGAGGGGGCCGTCACACCACTGAGTTACGGTGTTGCAATTTCGGGGGACGTTTCTATGGATCTGTGTGCTCTTTTTGTTAATAATCCCATTGTTTTCCTCCTATATTGTTTATCCTGAACTAGCAGAGAGAAATGGAGAGAAGAGGGAACTGAATTACAGTTTTATGCACAGCAAAAACAAATACTGTAAATATAGCAATATGGATTTAAATAAAAAAACGAAGAAAATTTACAATGTGGAAGATTTTGCTTCAAGAGTGAGGGGGAGCTGATAGGAAAACTCCAGAGTCTGAGTCTGAACCTCCGCAGAAAAGAGAAAAAAAAGTCACTATTGGCACCATCTGTATGCACACTGCAAGTAGGAAGGGCTTCATAATCCTATTTTATGGATGCAAATTCATGTAGTAGGCTATATACAGTATAAACAAATGAAATTTAAAAAAAAAAAAACTGCTGGCTGATGTCCAGTTCAGCATAACACCGATCTCTGTGACAGCGTTGATATTCATATGATCTGTTCTTCTGTCGTGAAATAAAGTCACATGGAGAGAGAAGCTTCTATCTCTTCGGCCACGCGCCCTCGGTTCTCGCAGGTGTCTCGGCACCAACGATCACTGTCATCAGGCACAGATGAATTATGAAAAGCATTTTTTGGACATTAAATCCTGGTGCATTTAGCAGGAGACTGACAACCGCAAACCATAGAACATCACCTTGTGCCAGTCATTTAAATACTCCCCTCCCTCAAATTCGCACTTTGACGTGACAGCTCCCACAAATACATATGCAATGATGCTTGGTGCAAAATTAACATAATCCACGCCTTTCCACCGCCAATTTTGCCCTGCGCCCTTTAGTAAATCTTGACAGTTTTTTAATGCCAAAACAGGGTTTTGCAATGGCGCAGCATGTTAGTAAATCTGTCCCTAAAACTTTTGGTTAGGGTCATGAAAAGTTTTTGGATTTGTTTTAAACAGTGCCCTTTACTGCTGTAACTCTGTCAGTTCTCATGAGGACCTGGTTCACAGTGCCACAACTCAGTGTCATTGCGTAGCCAAAAGGAAAATTTCACAGGACCTGAGACTGTGAATAGTAGTTTGTCCCTATAGCGTTGTAAAATACTTGCAATCTATTCATGGCAGGACTGCATAATATATTGAAATTTCATCATTATCAACATGTGCAATATACGGATTGCAAAAGATGGTTAAACAGTGATAACACAGGGTTACAAAAACAATTTTTTTTAAGTTGTCTGTTTTTTCAACTGATTTAAGACAATTTTGCACCGCTGAATCCAAAAATGACATCCGTTTCTCTCGATCAGGTCAGTTTTTATGCTAAGTTGATTTTTTAAAAAAATCTGATCTTCTGACTAAATCGATTACATTTTTGTAACATTATCGGTTGATTTTTGTTAATATTTCTCATCCAAAATAGAAATTTAATTGAAAAAATCGTTTAACACAATTTATTGATTAAATGTTACAAACTTCGATTACTGTAAATTGAATAGCAGACATTGATAAAGATAAGTATATTTAAATTGAATGTTACATCATCATTGTTCAAAATTCAGAGCTTCAACTTCCATTTATTCGAACCTCCGAAATTGTCCTAAATCAGCTAAAAAAAAACTTGGACAATAAATTTGGTGTTGAACAGTGTAATAGTATATTTTCCAAGTGTTCATGAATTCATGCTCTGTCATTTAGGAGCAGCATTTACATGGCCTCAGTGTTTTTACACTCCAACACTGTAGGTGGTAGTAATGCACTTAAAGGGGAACAGGACTGTATTTTCATGAAAACAAATATTTTTAAAAAATACATCAAAAGTGTTTAGAAAGGTGAAGAATTAAAGTGAATGCTAACAAGGATTCAGTGTAACCCGCCCGGTATCGGGTTACCAGGGCCCCGTCCTGGAGCTAGGCCTGGGGGAGGGGCTTGCTGGCTAGTGCCTGGTGGCCAGGTTTCTGCCCATGGGACCTGGCTGGGCTCAGCCCAAAGGAGTTACATGGGTACGCCCTCCACTGGGCTCACAACCTGCAGGAGGGACCATGAGGGTCCGGTGCTATGTGGATCAGGTGGCGGTCGAAGGCAGAGCCCTTGGCAGTCTGATCCCAAGCTTCCTGAACTGGCTTTTGGGACATGGAATGTCACCTCTCTGGTGAGGAAGGAGCCTGAGTTGGTGCATAAGGTTGAGAGATACCAGCTAGATATAGTTGGCCTCACCTCAACACACAGCTATGGTTCCGGAACCAGTCTCCTGGAGAGGAGCTGGAGCTTGGCCTACTCTGGAGTTGCCCTGGGTGAGAGGTGGTGAGCAGGGGTGGGTGTTGTTCAATCCCCCCACCTTGCTGCCTCTAAATTGGAGTTTTCCCTGGTGGCCGAAAGGGCTGTTTCCCTGTGCCTTTGGGTTGGGAAACGGGTCCTGACCATCATTTGTGCCGATGCACCAAACAATGGTTCAGAGTACCCACCCTTTTTGGAGTCTCTGACTGGGGTGCTGGAGAGTGCTCCTCTTGGAGACCCCATTGTCCTACTGGGGGACTTCATTGCGCATGTGGGCAACGACAGCGAAACCTGGAGGGGGGTGACTGGGAGGAATGGCCTGCCCGAACTTAATTTGAGTGGTGTTCAGTTATTGGACTTCTGTGCTAACCACAGTTTGTCCATAACGAACACCATGTTCAAGCATAAGGGTGTCCATATGTGGACCTGGCACCAGGACACCCTAGGTCGCAGGTCGATGATCAACTTTGTTATCGTGTCATCAGACCTGCGACCATATGTCATGGAAACTTGGGTAAAGAGAGGTGCAGAGCTGTCAACTGATCACCACCCAGTGCTGAGTTGGATCCAATGAGAGCGGAGGACGCCATTCAGACCTGGTTCACCCAAACATACAGTGGGGCAAAAAAGTATTTAGTCAGCCACCAATTGTGCAAGTTCTCCCACTTAAAAGATGAGAGAGGTCTCCAATTTTCATCATAGGTATACCTCAACTATGAGAGACAAAATGAGAAAAAAAAAATCCAGAAAATAACATTGAAAGATTTTTAATGAATTAATTGGTAAATTCCTTGGTAAAGTAAGTATTTGGTCACCTACAAACAATAAAGATTTCTGGCTCTCACAGACCTGTAACTTCTTTAAGAGGCTCCTCTGTCCTCCACTCGTTACCTGTATTAATGGCACCTGTTTGAACTCGTTATCAGTATAAAAGACACCTGTCCACAACCTCAAACAGTCAAACTCCACTATGGCCAAGACCAAAGAGCTGTCAAAGGACACCAGAAACAAAATTGTAGACCTGCACCAGGCTGGGAAGACTGAATCTGCAATAGGTAAGCATCTTGGTGTGAAGAAATCAACTGTGGGAGCAATTATTAGAAAATGGAAGACATACAAGACCACTGATAATCTCCCTCGATCTGGGGCTCCACGCAAGATCTCACCCTATGGGGTCAAAATGATCACGAGAATGGTGAGCAAAAATCCCAGAACCACACAGGGGGACCTAGTGAATGACCTGCAGAGAGCTGGGACCAAAGTAACAAAGGCTACCATCAGTAACACACTACGCCGCCAGGGACTCAAATCCTGCAGTGCCAGACGTGTCCCCCTGCTTAAGCCAGTACATGTCCAGGCCCGTCTGAAGTTTGCTAGAGAGCATTTGGATGATCCAGAAGAGGACTGGGAGAATGTCATATGGTCAGATGAAACCAAAATACAACTTTATTGTAAAAACTCAACTTGTCGTGTTTGGAGGAGAAAGAACACCATACCTACTGTGAAGCATGGGGATGGAAACATCATGCTTTGGGGCTGTTTTTCTGCAAAGGGACCAGGACGACTGATCCATGTAAAGGAAAGAATGAATGGGGCCATGTATCGTGAGACTTTGAGTGAAAACCTCCTTCCATCAGCAAGGACATTGAGGATGAAACATGGCTGGGTCTTTTAGCATGACAATGATCCCAAACACACCACCCGGGCAACGAAGGAGTGGCTTCGTAAGAAGCATTTCAAGGTCCTGGAGTGGCCTAGCCAGTCTCCAGATCTCAACCCCATAGAAAATCTTTGGAGGGAGTTGAAAGTCCATGTTGCCCAGCGACAGCCCTAAAACATCACTGCTCTAGAGGAGATCTGCATGGAGGAATGGGCCAAAATACCAGCAACAGTGTGTGAAAACCTTGTGAAGACTTACAGAAAACGTTTGACCTCTATCATTGCCAACAAAGGGTATATAACAAAGTATTGAGATGAACTTTTGTTATTGACCAAATACTTATTTTACTGAGAAATTTACCAATTAATTCATGAAAAATCCTTCAATGTGATTTTCTGGATTTTTTTTTCTCATTTTGTCTCTCATAGTTGAGGTATACCTATGATGAAAATTGGAGACCTCTCTCATCTTTTAAGTGGGAGAACTTGCACAATTGGTAGCTGACTAAATACTTTTTTGCCCCACTGTATAGTGAGGGTGTGCTGGGAACGTCTGGCTGAGGGCCCTGTCCAGGAGGTTTTCAACTCCCACCTCTGGAAGAACTTCAACCACATTCTGAGGCAGTCTGGACACATGGAGTCTGAATGGGTCATGTTCTCCACCTTCATTTTTGAAGCGGCTGTCTAGAGCTGCGGCTGCAAGGTCGTTGGTGCATCTCATGGTGGCAATCCCCAAGCCAAGTGGTGGACACCAGTGGTGAGGGGGGCCATTAAGTTGAAGAAGGAATCCTATCGAGCTTGGTTGGCTTGTGGGACTCCCGAAGCAGCTGAGGTATACTGGCAGGCCAAGCGGAGTGCAGCTTGGGTGTTTGCTGAACAAAAACTTGGGTGTGGGAGGAGTTCGGTGAGGCTATGGAACAAGACTTTCGGCCTGGAAGAGACTCTGGCAAACTGTCCACACTGTGTATGGTGTGGATGGGGTGCTGCTGACTTTGACTGGGGATATTGTGGGGCAGTGGAAGGAATACTTTGAGGATCTCCTCAATCCCACTGACATGCCTTCCACAGAGGAAGCAGAGCTTGTGGACAAGGTGAACGACTCGCCCATCACAGGGGCTGAGGTCGCTGAAGTGGTTAAAAAAACTTTTTGGTGGCCGGGCCCCGGGGGTGGACGAGATTCGCCCTGAGTACCTCAAGGCCCTGGATGTTGTAGGGCTGTCATGGTTGACACGCCTCTGCAACATTGCGTGGAGGTCGGGGACGGTGCCTTTGGCATGGCAAACAGGGTGGTGGTTCCTCTCTTCAAAGAAGGGAGACTGGAGGGTGTGCTCCAACTTCAGAGGGATCACACTCCTCAGCTTCGAAGGGAAGGTCTATGCCAAGGTACTGGAGAAGAGAGTCTGAGCGTTGGTCGAACCTCGGATTCAGGAGGAACAATGTGGCCTGGCAGTGGCACATCGGACAAGCTCTTTACTCTCTCAAGAATCCTCGAGGGTTTGTGGGAGTTTGCCCAACCAGTTTACATGTGTTTTGTGGACTTGGAGAAGGCATTTGACCGCATCCCTCATGGTTTTTTGTGGGGGTACTTCAGGAGTATGGGGTATCAGGCTTGTTGTTACGAGTTATCTGGTCTCTATACAACCGTTGTGAGAGTTTGGTTCGTAATGCCAACACTCAGTCTAACTCATTCCCAGTGAGAGCTGGACTCCACCAGGGCTGCCCTTTGTCACCGATCCTGTTCATAATTTTTATGGACAGGATTTCTAGGCACAGCCAGGGAACGGACAGTGTCATGCTTGGTGACCACAGGATCTCATCTCTGCTGTTTGTAGATGATGATGTTCTGTTGGGATTCATCCAGCAATGACCAACAGGTCTTATTGGGACAGTTTGCTGCTGAGTGTGAAGTAGCTGGGATGAGAATCAGCATCTCCACGTCCGAGTCCATGGTCCTCAGCCGGAAAAACGTAGATTGTCCTCTTCGGGTTGGGAACAAGCTCCTGCCCCAAGTGGAGGAGGGTCTTATTCACGAGTGAGGGGAGAATGGAGCGAGAGATTGACAGATGGATCAGAGCAGCATCTGCAGTGATGCGGACGTTGTACCCGTCTGTCGTGGTGAATAAGGAGTTGAGCTCTAAGGCAAAGCTGTTGATTTACCAGTCAATCTACGTTCCTACCCTCACCTACAGTCATGTGAAAAAATTACGACACCCTGTATAAGCCTGTATGTTTTTTGGACATATTTGGACATACAGATATTTAATATCAATGTTTAAAATACTGAGAGATTTGTGTAATACAACTAAACAATTAAAAATGAATTAAAGACTTTTTTCAAATTTTCTGTAAAATGTAATTCTAAACAAATAGTGATGAATAAATTAGGACATCCCCACATTCATTCCCACTTAAAATGGCTAAATTAATGTTAAAAAATGCAAATAAAAACAAAAGCAAGGTTAGACATAGATACATGGACATTTCTTAACAAAGAACTAAATATTTAATGGGGTGTCCTAATTTTTTCATGACTGTATAGTCATGAGCTTTGGGCAATGACTGAAAGAATGAGATCACGCGCACAAGTGGCTGAAATGAGCTTTCTTCGTAGGATTACTGGACTCACCCTTAGAGATAGGGTGAGGAGCTCAGTCATCGGGGAGAGGCTCAGAGTAGAACTACTGCTCCTCCACACTGAAAGGAGCCAGCTGAGGTGGTTGGCATCTGATCTGGATGTCTCCTGGATGCCTCCCACTTGAGTTGTTTCAGGCACGTCCCAATGAGAGGCGACCCCAGAGCAGACCCAAGACTCGCTGGAGACACTATGTCTCCCAGCTGGTCTAGGAACGCCTGGGGAGAGGGAAGTCTGGGCTTCTCTGCTTGAACTGCTGCCTCCGAGACCCGGACCTCTGGAAAAGTGGTAGAAGATGGATGGATGGATGGAAGAATTAAAGTCTTTATATTCTTCAAAAAATAATATTCTGATGAAAAAATTGTTTTAAACTAATTTGTACGGGTCCAAAATAATCACAATATTTACATCTGAGCGGTTGAATAACAAGACTCAAGTCTATGCTCCTGTGGCCAGAAACATAAATACAGCGGGGAAAATAAGAATTGAACATGTCAACATTTTTCCTCATTAAACCTATTTCTGATGGAGCCATTGACCTGAGATTTTCACCAGATATCAGTAACAACCCAAGTAATCCAAACATACAAAGAAATCAAGGCAACTGTGTTCACAAAATAAGTTATATTTAATAAAGTGGAATGACACGGGGAATAAATATTGAACACATGAAGAAAAGAGGTGTAAAAAGATAAGATAAGATAAGCCTTTGTTAGTCCCACAACGGGGAAATTCCAGGATTGCAACAGCACAGGGATAGCAACACTCAGAGCAACAATCAGAAGGCAAGAAAAAACAAGCAAGCAAGAGCAGCTAATATACATATGTACATATTACTATAAAATATATATATACACACACACACACACAGACACACAGTGCAGAGCATTGTAGCTGGATGGAATAAATATATGAATATATGAACACACAGTGCAGAGCATTGTAGCTAGATGGAATAAATATGTAAATATATAAACACCCACAGTATGGAGCATTGCAGCTAGGTGGAATAAATATGCAAGTATATAAACACACACAGTGCGGAGCAATGTAGCTAGATGGAATAATATGTAGATATATAAAAACACAGTGCGGAGCATTGTAGCTAGATGGAATAAATATATAGATATATAAATATAAACACACCCAGTGCAGAGCATTGTAGCTAGATGGAATAAAAGGCATAGACAGCCAAGAAACCAGCTGAAATCCATCAGAATTTAGGAAGCCATCCCATCCCTCATCAGTGCAAATTAATTTCAGCTGGTTAAGTCCTTACTGATAGCCTTTAAAAGGTCTGTGAATATCAGATTGTCACACCACAAAGAGCTCCTGATAGGTAGAAGCAAAGAGCTCTCTTGAGACCTTTCAACCTTATTGTTGCAAAACATAATAATGGCATTGGTTACAGGCACATTTCTAAACTGCTGAATGTTCCAGTGAGCACTGTTGGAGCCATCATTCGAAAGTAGAAAGAACATTTTCCCATAAACTGGCCACAACCAGGAGCTCCTTGCAAGATTTCTGATAGAGGAGTCAAAAGAATTATCAGAAGAGTTATCCAAGAGCCAAAGCCCACTCGTGGAGCGCTCCAGAAAGACCTGGAGTTAGCAGGTACTCCATTGCTGAAGAAAAAGCACGTTGAAGCTTGTTTAAAGTTTGCTGAACAACATTTGGGCAAGCCAGTAAAATACTGGGAGAATATAGTCTGCTCAGATGAGACCAAAATTGAACTTTTTGGATGCCACAACACACAGCATATTTGGGGGAGAAATGGCACTGCACATCAGTCCCAAAATACCACACCAACAGTGAAGTTTGGAGGTGGGAGCATCATGGTATGGGGGTGTTTTTCAGCACATGGTGCAGGCAGACTTCATATACTTTAAGGAAAGATGAATGGACAAATCTACAGACATCTTTGATAAGAACCTGTTGCCATCTGCCAAGATACTGAAGATGAAATGAGGGTGGACATTTCAGCAAGACAATGATCCCAAACACACAGCCAAGGAAACTCTCAACTGGCTCCAGAGAAGGAAAATAAAGCTACTAGAATGGCCCAGTCAGTCCCCTGATCTGAATCCAAATGAAACTCTATGGAACGAACTGAAGATCAGCGTTCATAGAAGACACCGACAGAACCTTCAAGATTTGAAGAGTTTGTGTGGAAGAAAGGGCTAAAATCACTCCTGAGCAATGCTGCACTTAGTTTCTCCATACAGGAGGTGTCTGGAAGCTGTTATTGCCAACAAAGACTTTTCTACTAAATATTAAATGAATTTCACCAAGCGAGTTCAATCCTTATTCCTTGTGCCATTCATCATCATCATCATAGCAGTCTGTCACGGGCAACAATGAATGTTTCATTTAGGTGTGATCAGATTCCTTTACGCAGCTCTGTCCCCCGCCCTCTGCTGTCAGGAACTCCCGACCCTGCAAACCTGGGAAACGTCCAAGCCGGTATGAGTTGCTTTCTGACTGACCATTTCATGAAACTGCTTTCAAAGTATTTGAGTACCGCTAGCTTTTGCTGGACTAGCGACACATTCTTGGCAGATAGATTCCACGTTAGTAAATATAACTTGTTTTGTGAACACAGTTGCCTTGATTTCTTTGGATGAATGGATTACTTGGGTTGTTACTGAAATCTGGAGAAAATCTCAGGTCAATGGCTCCATCAGAAATATGTTTAATGAAAAAAATGTTGATGTGTTCAATACTTATTTTCCCCGTTGTATATGATACCCTAGATAGGACATGGCTAACATTTTCATGGCAAATGGAGGTGCCATTTCCATCCATCCATCCATCCATCCATCCATCTTCTACTGCTTAATCCTTTTCCCATTGTGGGGGTGGGTGGGGGTGGGGGCTGAAGCCTATCCCAGCGTCTTTGGGTGAGAGGCAGGGTACACCCTGGACAGATCAGAATCAGAATCAGAATCAGAATCAGGTTTATTGCCATTGTTCATGTAGTACACAAACTAGGAATTTGTCTCGGTACAATGCTGCAACATTAAACATGATAAGATAAGAGAAATAAACTATACATGTAATAAAGTGTAGGATAAGATTAAGTGATACTGGTCAACAGTTAAAATATATATTAGCCAGCAGCAGATACTGTGGAGAACTATATAGTGCAGTCGGTAATGCAGGAAGAAAACAGTGATGATTGACATGAGTCTGGTTGAGCTGCTGTACATGGTGCACGAGAGTCACTTAGTGTTCAGCAGTCTAATGGCAGAGGGGAAGAAGCTGTTCATGTGACGGGAGGTTTTAGTCTGGATGGACCGAAGTCTTCTACCAGAGGGGAGGGGGGCAAACAGTACATGACCAGGGTGTGAGGGATCGGCTATGATCCGGCCAGCACGCCTCCGGGTCCTGGAGATGTACAGATCCTGGAGAGATGGGAGCTTGCAGCCGATCACCTTCTCAGCAGTGCGCACGACGCGCTGCAGCCTTAGTCTGTCCCTGGCAGTGGCTCCTGCGTACCACACGGTTATGGAGGTGGTGAGGATGGACTCGATGATGGCTGTGTAGAACTGCACTAACATCTTGGTGGGTAGCTTGAGCTTCCTCAGCTGCCGCAGGAAGAACATCCTCTGCTGGGCTTTTTTGATGAGTGAGCTGATGGTCAGCTCCCATTTGAGGTCCCTGGTGATGGTAGTGCCTAGGAAGCGGAAGGAATCAGCAGTGGTGATGGGAGAGCCTGAGAGGGTGAGGGGGGGCAGAGGAGTAGTGACTTTCCTGAAGTCTACAATCATCTCCACTGTCTTCAGAGCGTTCAGCTGCAGGTTGTTATTGCTGCACCAGGACGCCAGCTGGGCCACCTCTCTCCTGTAGGCGGACTCGTCGCCGTTGGAGATGAGCCCGATGAGGGTGGTGTCGTCCGCAAACTTGATCAACTTGACAGACTGGTGGCTGGAGGTGCAGGAGTTGGTGTAAAGGGAGAAGAGTAGGGGGGAAAGTACACAGCCCTGGGGTGATCCGGTGCTGATGCTAGTATAGTCTGAGACAGTCTTTCCCAGCCGCACATGCTGCCTCCGGTCCGTCAGGAAGTCGATGATCCACCTGCAGAGGGAGTCAGGCACGTTGAGCAGGGACAGCTTGTCCCGGAGCAGAGCGGGGCGGATGGTGTTGAATGCGGAGCTGAAGTCCACAAACAGGATCCTGGCGTAGGTTCCCGGGGAGTCCAGGTGCTGCAGGATGGAGTGGAGGGCCAGGTTGACTGCATCGTCTACAGACCTGTTGGCTCGGTAGGCAAACTGCTGCGGGTCCAGGAGAGGGGTGGTGATGGACTTGAGGTGGGACAGGACCAGGCGCTCAAAGGACTTCATGACTACAGAGGTGAGCGCTACAGGTCTGTAGTCATTAAGTCCAGTGATCCGTGGCTTCTTGGGGACAGGGATGATGGTGGAGGATTTGAGGCAGGACGGCACGTGGCATAACTTAAGGGAGGTGTTAAAAATGTCTGTGAATACAGGAGCCAGCTGTTTCGCACAGAGTCTCAGGGTGGAGGGAGACACGCCGTCTGGGCCGGGGGCCTTGCGCAGGTTCAGTCTGGAGAACTGTTTGAGCACATCCTGCTCACTGATGATAAGGGGAGGGGGGGAGGTGGGGGGGGGGGGGTGCCTTAAATGAAGTAGGGAATGTGGAGGCTGTGGAGCTGGAGGGAGGGGGGGAGTTGGACACAGATGACGAGGTGTCAAAACGGGCATAGTGTTGGGACAGTCTCTGACAAAGGGCTTTGTCATCCTGACCTTTAGGAGCCTGAGGCCGATAGTTGGTGATCTGCCTCAGTCCTCTCCACACGGAAGCCGAATCATTAGCAGTGAACTGCTGCTGGAGTCTCTCTGAGTACACAGATTTAGCCCTCTTCAGCTCTCTGTTAAACCGGTATTTAACCTCCCTGTAGCAGTCCCTGTCTCCACTTTTCAGCGCTGCTTCCTTCTCCTTCCTGATCTGTCTGAGCTTAGCTGTGAACCAGGGTTTGTCATTAGAGTAACTCACCCTGGTGCGTGATGGAAGAATGTTCTCTTCACAAAAGTGGATATATGAGTTCACAGTGTCCGTGTACTCATCCAGATCATGCGTGGCTCCTTTAAGCATGCCCCAGTCAGATATTTCCATGCACGTTTCCAGCTTCTCCTCAGCATCACTGGTCCGTATCTTCGTAGTGCTCACAACAGGTTTAGTGAGCTTCAATCTCTGTCTGTATGTGGGAATGAGGTGAACCATCACGTGATCAGATAATCCCAGCGCAGCTCGAGGGACAGCGCGATATGCGTCTTTCACTGTGGTGTAACAGTGATCCAGTGTGTTTAATCCTCTGGTGGGGCATTTAATAAACTGTTTGTAGCGGGGGAGATCGTGGCTCAGATTGCACTGATTAAAGTCGCCAGCCACAATAATCAGCGAGTCTGGGAAACTCCGCTCTGTGTGTTGAATGTGATCCGCGAGCACGCGCTGAGCTTCGCGCGTGTCCGCGTCGGGAGGGGCGTACACAGCGATCAGTATAAAAGAAGCAAACTCCCGTGGGGAATAAAAAGGCTTGCAGTTGATAACAAGAAATTCCAAGGCAGGAGAACAGTGTTTGGAAATTTCCGTTACATCAGAGCACCAGCTACAGTTGATGTAGAAGCAGACTCCGCCTCCTGTGGTCTTGCCGGAAAGCTCTGTGTCACGATCAGCACGGAAGAGCTGGAAGCCGTCGAGGCGCAGCGCGCTGTCCGGTATATTTTCCCGGAGCCAGGTCTCAGTAAAGCAGAGGACAGCTGAGGAGGCGAGGTCCTTAAAACGCATCAGCAGTCTCAGTTCATCCACCTTGTTAGAGAGAGAGTTGGTATTGGACAGAAATATGCCAGGCAGCGCCGTTCGCGAGCCTCTCCTGCGAAGTCGTACGAGAGCGCCCGCTCGTCTTCCTCTCTTCCGCCGTCTCACTTTCCGAGCCAAACAATAAACCAGATCGGCGGCAGGGGCTAGAAAAACTGGGAGGAGGTCCGTGGGGGTCAAAGTCCTGATATTTAAAAGTTCTTCACGGGTATAAGTGCAAGCAGACACACAATTGACAAACAAAAACAAACAAAGAGCGCAGCGAAGCACCATGTCGACCGCTGTGCGCGCCATCTTG
Organism: Pholidichthys leucotaenia; assembly: GCA_020510985.1. Lineage (NCBI taxonomy): Eukaryota > Metazoa > Chordata > Actinopteri > Cichliformes > Pholidichthyidae > Pholidichthys > Pholidichthys leucotaenia. Next base: position 322,645,802 of record CM035840.1, on the reverse strand, counting down.
GAGTGGAGATCACCAGTCCATCGCAGGGCCAACACACAGACCGACAACCATTTACTCTCACATTCATATCTAAGGACAGTTTAGAATCCCCAGCTGATACCAATTAACCTAACCTGCATGTCTTTGGCCTGTGGGAGGAAACCGGAGTACCCGGAGTAAACCCACACAGACAGGGGGAGAACATACAAACTCCACACAGAAGGGTCACCAATGGTCAGGGGTGGGATCGAACCTGTGACCTTGTTGTGTTGCCACAGTGCTAACCACTGTTCCGCCTATTCTGTAGCCAGTTATAATGGTTGATGGCACCTTCAGAATTGTGATAGCAGAATACATATTGTATTTTTGTAATCATATAAGTATGTTATGTATATAAAATGTAACTAGCCTAGCAGCTAGCCATGTTTGAGCTAATGTTTACATACTTATGGCTGGCGTACATGATGAGACACCTTCGAGCCATAATGAACATCTCATGGAAAGACAAGATAACCAACATAGAAGTGTTGGAACGAGCTGGTCTACCATCAATGGAGGACATGCTAATACAGATGAACCTGAGATGGCTTGGACATGGTGAGAGGATGGACCACCAGCGTCTCCCTCGGCAGTTACTCTACTCACAGTTATGTAAGGGCAAATGCAATCAGGGTGCACCAAGGCTGAGATTTAAAGACACTGTAAAAAGAAACTTGAAGAAGTTGGATATAGACAGGAGTTCCTGGCAGCAGAAGGCTAAGGACGGAGCTGCACGGAGGAATCTGATCAGACCTAAATGAAACAGTCACTGGCCACAGTTACTGTACATGGGCAAAATTTCTTCAATCTGATTACAATTCAGATCAGAATTTTGCTGTTTACATGGATCCTGAAAAAGCTGATCCGATTAGGACATGCATTTCCATGTGTCACACGTTTGAACGAACTAAATCATTTTGACATGCGCACAATTATCCGACATTCCGGAAATAGTAGAAGCAACTTCCGCTGTAAAAAAAAAAAAAAAAAAAAAAAAAAAAAAAAAGCCTGCTTCGTGTCTCTCTTTTTAAAATGGACCCGTTTTGTGCTCTTCAAACTGCACTTTTGTTTCTGCTGGTCTCCATCATGAAGCTACAAGCCCAGCAGTCCATACTGCTGAATATGACGAACAGTGGGAGACAGCAGGACGACACTCATTTCACCGCATTAAATCTAATCCCCCTTCCTCCTCGACGGACAAGTAGTCACTGGATGAAAGTGAGAAGTAAAGACTGGTGGGAGAGGATTGTTCTCTTGGAGTTTACTGATCAAGAGTGGAAGCAAAATTTTTGCATGACACGACCGTCATTCATAAAACTTTGCACGTTAATGGAGAGTCATATGGCCCCAGAAGATGTTACCGTGAGAGCTCCTGTTCCACTCATGCATATCGCAGTCGTACTGTACAAACTGGGCAGCTGTACAGAATACTGAGTTGTGGCAAACCAATTTGAAATTAGCAAGAGCAGCGTCAAAAAGTTTGTTTATATGTTCTGTAAAAGCATGGTACAAGGGCCAATTAAGCAACTGATCCGTGTACCAACTGACGAGGAAGCAGGGGAGACTGCCACAAATTTTGAGGCATCACATCATATCCCTCAGATTATGGGGCTCATTGATGGAATGCACATTCCCATCCTTCCTCCCTCAGATGGCTATAAGGACTTTGTTAACGTAAAGGATGGCCATCCTACATACTACAGGCTGTTGCTGATGACAAATTCTGGTAAAATAACATTGAATTTCTACATAAAATCAAAATATCACTAGTGTTGGCAAGAAACCATGTGCAAATATACTGTATTTTTTCAGTTTATTTCATAATTCTCCCTCCCATCCAGTTTTTGGCACATCAGCTGTAAAATGCCAGGCAGTGCACATGATGCAAATGTCCTACGCCAGTCAGACCTCTTCCAAAGGGCTCATCTGTTGCCCAAGGTAATTTTTTTTTCTTTTTGGTTGAGGGGAAAATACCTGCAATGTGTGCATTATTGTATGCATTTCAAAAACAAATTGTAGGTGTCAAAAGGTGCCTGCAAGCTAAAAACCGAACCAAAAATAATTGAATTTTCCTTTGCTTCAACAGAGTGTGAAAACCATCGAGGGAAAAGAAACCAACCTCCTAATTGTTGGAGACCCTGCCTATCCACTTCTTGACTGGCTGATTAAGGGATACTCAAACTCACCTCGCCTGACTCCTGAGCAGGAGTCCTTTAACACCTAACTCAGCTCAGTCAGGGTGGGAGTAGAGACGACCTTTGGATTGCTAAAGTCAAGGTGGAGAGTTCTTCTAAAAAGAAGTGACTTTCATTTCTGACATAACGCACGGCCCAGGAGACACACACGCAGGCTCAGGATAGATTTAACAGCTTTATTAGCAACAGGGAAGTGTATGGCTGCGTGTCTGTGGAATAAGAATGTATTGGTGGTGGCGTCTGCGTCAGGCACGGGGGCAGGAGGCCGTACAGCCGGACAACCCTGTGGGAGAGAGCAGAGGGAGAAGGGTAACGGGCACCACACCAATACAGGGAAATGATGATGATAGCTGGCTTACTTGGTTGTGACAGGTGGCTGGCGTTGACAAGGGCGGAGCCCGGGAGACAGCGACCTGCGGTACCTGTGGCAGCAGCGTTGAGCCAACGGCGAGGTGATGAAGTCCGCCGCCGGGGATGTCCACCTGTGCACAGGGGAAAACTAGAGGAGAGAGGTAAGGGGAGCTTACCCAGGATATCTTCGCTAGTAGGTCTGAGATCCGTAGTAGCAAAGGGGCCGAAGTAGAGAGACAGCTTCAGGCCGAAGCCCAGGGCAGAGTGGATTAAATACCTCGCCGCTGACGAGGAGCAGGTGTGCGCGCGGCTGGCGCCGCTGATGAGCGGCGAGTCATAACAGTACTCCCCCCTCTAGCAGCGCCTCCTGGCGATGGTTTTTCCGGGTGCGCTCGATGAAACTCAGAAATGAGTGACCGGTCCAACACCAGCGAGGAAGGCACCCACTGTCTCCACTCGGGTCCATAGCCCTCCCAATCCACCAGGTACTGCAATCCGCGACCCCGGCGTCGGGCGTCCAAGATGTCAGCGACAGTCCAGGCCGGATGGCCACCAATCATCTGGGGAGCGGGGTGCGCCGCAGGTGGAGGGCAGAGGGGGTCAGAGACCACCGGTTTGATTTTGGAGACGTGGAAGGTGGGATGGATGCGGAGGGAGGAGGGAATAGCCACACGCACAGCCATCGGGTTGATGATCCTGGTTATGGGATAAGGGCCGATGAACCGTTGAGCCAGCTTTCTCCTCTCACCCTTTAGGTTTACGTCCTGTGTGGATACCCAAACTTGCTGTCCCACCTGGTAGGCAGGTGCAGGTCTCCTATGTCGGTCCGCCGTAGACTTATTGCGCTCCGCCGTGCGTAAAGGCGCATTACGCGCCGTGGACCAAAGGGAACGGCACCGCCTCAGATGTGCCTGGACAGAGGGAACAGCCAACTCGCCCTCCTGCGCGGGGAACAGGGGTGGATCATAGCCCAAGGATGCTTTAAAGGGCGACATCCCGATGGCCGTAGAGCGAGAGGTGTTGTGGGCGTACTCCACCCAGGCGAGATGAGAACTCCAGGACGTGGGTTTAGATGAAGTTACGCAGCGGAGCGTAGCCTCCAGCTCCTGGTTTGTCCGCTCACACTGCCCGTTAGACTGGGGGTGATGGCCGGAGGAGAGGCTTACCTTGGCTCCCAGGGTGTTGCAAAATGACCTCCAGACGTCCGAAGAAAACTGGGGGCCACGGTCAGAGACCACGTTGACTGGGATTCCATGCAGTCTGACCACGTGCTGGATGAGGAGGTCCGACGTCTCCAAGGCTGAGGGAAGTCCACATAGGGGCACGAAGTGGGCGGCCTTGGAAAAACGGTCAACGATGGTCAGAACTGTGTCAAAGTTGTTGGAGACAGGGAGCCCGGTGACGAAGTCCAGAGCGATGTGCGACCAGGGCCTACCAGGGACGGGCAGGGGCTGGAGCAGACCCGCAGGGGGGGCATTACCTGACTTGTTGGCAGCACAGACGGGGCAGGCCCGGGCGTAACGGGCGGCATCCTTCCGCAGACCTGGCCACCAAAAGGATCGCTGGAGAAGGTCGATCATCCGCAAAGCTCCAGGATGGCAGGTGAGCTTGGAGGTATGGAGCCAGTGTATAACGTCCCCCCCGGACGGCAGATGGCACGAAGAGCCTCCCCTCCGGTCCGCCGCCAGGGTCCGGTTCCGATTCCTGCGCCCTCCGGATCTTGTCTTCTATGTCCCATGTAACAGCCCCCACGACGCACGACCTGGGCAAGATGGTATGAGCAACATCATCTGCGGCCTCCGGGGCGAATTGCCTGGAGAGGGCGTCGGGTAGGCCGTTCTTGGAGCCAGGCCTATATGTGATGCTGAACTTAAACCTTGCAAAGAACAGGGACCAACGCGCCTGGCGGGCGTTCAGACGCTTGGCAGATCTCAGGTACTCCAGGTTCTTGTGGTCAGTGAGGACCACAAAAGGCAAGGCTGCCCCCTCCAGCCAGTGACGCCATTCTTGAAGGGCAAGCTTGATGGCAAGAAGCTCTCTGTCCCCCACGTCGTAATTTCGTTCCGCTGGGGACAGGCGCCGAGAGAAGAAGGCGCAGGGTCGCTTGACTCCATTGGCTGGGGACCGCTGGGACAACACCGCCCCCACCCCCGTGTCCGAAGCGTCCACCTCCACAATGCACTGCAGCGCGGGATCGACCTGGCTGAGGACCCGGGAGGAGGAGAACTCCGTCTTCAGCACCTGGAAGGCCGAAGCGGCCTCTTCAGTCCACCGGAACGGGGTCTTAGGAGAGGTGAGGCGGGTCAGGGGTCCAACGATGGTTCCAAAGTTCGGGACAAAGCGGCGGTAGAAATTGGCGAACCCGATGAACTGCTGAACTTGCTTTCGAGAGGTTGGTGTGGGCCAATCCACCACTGCTTTGATCTTCGCTGGGTCCGGAAGCACCTGGTCATGGGAGATGACAAACTCCAGGAAGGAAGTTGTTTTGGCGTAGAATTCACATTTTTCCGCCTTGACGTACAGACAGTTCTCTAGCAGTCTCTGCAGGACCCACCTCACGTGGACCCGGTGTTCATCCCTGGACCTGGAGAAGATGAGAATGTCGTCCAGGTAGACGAATACGAACAGGCTGATGAAGTCCCGGAGGACGTCATTGATGAGGCGCTGAAAGACGGCTGGAGCGTTGGTCAACCCAAACGGCATCACGAGATATTCAAAATGCCCGTTTGGGGTTCGGAAGGCGGTTTTCCACTCATCTCCCTCCCGGATCCGGACGAGGTGGTAAGCGCTGCGGAGATCCAGCTTAGTAAACCAGGTCGCCCCCTGGAGGGAGTGGAAGGCAGTGTCCATAAGGGGCAGGGTGTACCGGTCCTTCTCCGTGATATCGTTGAGAGCCCGATAGTCGATACAAGGATGAAGAGATCCGTCCTTCTTTCCAACGAAGAAGAACCCTGCACCTACTGGAGAGGAGGACGGTCGGATGATCCCAGCACTGAGCGACTCCTTCAAGTAGCTGTTCATTGCCTCCTTCTCCGGCGCTGACAGACTGTAGAGGCGTCCTGAGGGTAAGAGCGCCCCCTGGCGGATGTTAATGGCGCAGTCGTAGGGCCGGTGAGGAGGTAGAGACATCGCCTTGGATTTACTGAAAACGGCACCCAGGTCGTGGAACTCTGAGGGCACTAGGGTGAGATCCGGGGGCGTGGTGTCCTGAGCTGTGGGAGGCGAGGACGGGGCGCAGGCCGCGGATTGAAGGCAGGTGCCCATGCAGAAAGTGCTCCACGCTGAAACCTTCCCAGTCTTCCAGTCCAAGGCGGGGTTGTGGAGGCGGAGCCAGGGATAACCGAGGATGACAGGTGTTACTGAGGTGGGCAGGACGTAAAAGGAGATATCCTCCCGATGGTTTCCAGAGATGATCACCGGGACAGGGGATGTTTGGTGAGTTACCTTTCCCAGGGAAACTCGGGAGAGATTAACCAGGGCGAGAGGAGTATCGAGGGGGTGACAGTGGATGCCCAGTCGGGTTGCCAGGCTTTGTGAAATAAATCTACCCTCCGCGCCTGAATCCACCAGTGCATGTGTGAGATGCCCAGTGAGGTTGTGACAGAAGCGGACGGGCAGCGTCAAATGTGTGAGGGGACTTAACCGATTAGCGTCCACGAGGCCCCCTACAGTGACTCGCGGACCACCTCGTTTGACTTTTCCGGACAATTCTCCACCGTGTGCTGGCTACCTCCGCAATACATGCAGAGGCCCAGGTCATGACGGTGCTGTTTCTCCGCCAGGGGGAGCTTTGTCCGGCCCGTCACCATTGGTTCCGACTCCTCGGAGACCTCCGGCGGCGGTAACGCCAGGTGGCGAGCTTGGGGCAGACGTGCAGAGGCACCCCGCAAGCGAGAAGACTGCTTCCTCTCGGAGGTGCGCTCGCGCAGCCTGTTATCCAAGCTGATGGTGAGAGAAATCAGCTCCGCCAGCGTCTCCGGGGTATCCCGTCCAGCCAGCTCATCCCTCAGACCGGAGTTTAGACTGCGGAGGAAGATGCCACAGAGCGCGCGCTCTTCCCAGCCAACTTCCTCCGCGGTAACCCGGAAGTCGATCGCGTATTCGGCCGCCGATCGGCTCCCCTGTTGGAGTCCGAGAAGACGGTCGACCTGGACACTGTCCAAACGCGAATGATCGAACACTTCCAGGAATTGCCGCACGAACTGGCCATAGGTGAGGGTAGCGTAGCTGGGCTTCACCATAATGGCGTAAGCCCAGGTAAGTGCACGACCCTCAAGGAGATTTCCTATATAGCCAATTCTGCTATGGTCTGAGGGAAAATCTCCGGGAACGCGAAGAAACACGGACTCACACTGCATAATGAAACCCCGAGCTCCACCCAGCTTACCGCTGAAGCGAGCAGGAGTGGGGATTGGTGTGAGCCGTGTTGGCGCACCCGGAGCAGGCTGGACGGCCACTGGAGCCGCAGGAGCCACGCCACCCAGACGAGCCGAGGGGAACGGCTGCTGGGGGTTCAAGCGGTCTAATCGGTTAGTGATGTTAATTAATTGATTTAATATCACCTGTTGCTGATAGGCTATTGAATCCACCCGAGCCTCGAGGGTGGAAGACGGCGTGCGAGCCCGCTGTCTGCCGAGCCGCTCTGCTGAAGCCGTACTGACATAACGCACGGCCCAGGAGACACACACGCAGGCTCAGGATAGATTTAACAGCTTTATTAGCAACAGGGAAGTGTATGGCTGCGTGTCTGTGGAATAAGAATGTATTGGTGGTGGCGTCTGCGTCAGGCACGGGGGCAGGAGGCCGTACAGCCGGACAACCCTGTGGGAGAGAGCAGAGGGAGAAGGGTAACGGGCACCACACCAATACAGGGAAATGATGATGATAGCTGGCTTACTTGGTTGTGACAGGTGGCTGGCGTCGACAAGGGCGGAGCCCGGGAGACAGCGACCTGCGGTACCTGTGGCAGCAGCGTTGAGCCAACGGCGAGGTGATGAAGTCCGCCGCCGGGGCTGTCCACCTGTGCACAGGGGAAAGCTAGAGGAGAGAGGTAAGGGGAGCTTACCCCAGGATATCTTCGCTAGTAGGTTTGCGATCTGTAGTAGCAAAGGGGCCGAAGTAGAGAGACGGCTTCAGGCCGAAGCCCAGGGCAGAGTGGATTAAATACCTCGCCGCTGACGAGGAGCAGGTGTGCGCGCGGCTGGCGCCGCTGATGAGCGGCGAGTCATAACAATTTCACTTTTGCACCAACCATGATTGCCACTTGCTGTGCACTCCACAACTTCTGTCAGATGGAACTAGATCATGCCAACAGCAGCTGGTTAGAAGAGGCTTGTGATCAGACAAATTGTTTCCCTCAACCCAACCAGCCAGTTAATCTTCAGTGCAGTAGTGGTGGGAGCAGCGTAAGGGAGGTGTTGACAACATATATGGCCAAAAATTTCCCATTACATACAGGGCACCTACGTTAATCGTTTCTTGGGTGCAGTTTAACAAAAAAATTTTCATGTTGGTTTGTTTTAAATTGTTTTTCATAAAGACCATTTGAAGTATTGTTTATATTATTTAGGCGTGTATATTGTATAGCACTAGGAAAATATAGCATTTAAAAAAAGCCATTAAAGTAACTGAATGTTCTTTATTACACCCATTCTTGTAACAAATACAACAAAGTCACTTGGCACTTGCCTGCTAGTGCTGTACAAAGAAAGGCTCTAGAAATTCACTATTTTCTAGGACATATAAAGTGTAACGACTTTGCAAATACACTGCCTTTCATAAAACATTGGAAACTGAACTTAAGTGTTCTGACTTAACAGCATTTTTTCCTGAGTTATTCTTTTAGAATACTGAGAACAAAAGTTGGCACTTAGTTTCTTGTGCTGTGCAAATAAACCTTGTGCAAAAATAAAGTCTACAGAACTTCTCTATTCTGTAAAAAACGTAAAAAGGTTGGCAAATACACTGCCCCTTCCATTGGAAGTTTAAGTAAAAAAAAAGTTCTGACCTGAAATCACAATTTCACTTGAATTATGCTAAACATAAAACATTTTCCATAATACATTTTTGAATACTTGCATCAAACAATTAGCAGAACAAAATTTAAGAATGTAAACATTTTCAATGAACAACTGAATATGTTAACTGTTTCATTAACATCTGAAACATATTTAGCTCAGATCTTGGAGGGTATAGTCAGAGCTGTACTTTTCACCATAGTTTTGGTTGTGCTGGGCAAAGTTAGCAGACCCACTGTAGCTGCAGTAAGGACGCTGAGAAGATGATGGCATTGGGGGTGGGGGAGGTGGAGGGACGATGGCCCTTAGACCATCCAAAAGGTGGCCAATGAGCCGCTCATTTGATCGGGAACTCTCTTCTATGAATCGTGAGAGGAGACGCTCTTCACTTTGCATACGTCTTTCCTGCTGTTCTAAAAGCCACCTGTTTTGGGACTCTTGCATCCTTTTCAAAAAAGGTTGTTGTTCAGCTGACCAAACGCTCAAGAGCTTTGGCATAACCAGATGAGATGGGCCTTTTTCCTACAAAGTTACAAAGAATGACTTTGAAATATAGACAACAGAATAACTGTTTTCACAAACTGAATATAGCAAAAATAATTAGCATTTCACCCAGATAAAAAACAAATCAATAATAATTAAGGCAAAATAAAAAAAAGGTTACAATAATAAGTCTCATTCAACAGTTTAACAAATAAGCACTTGTGACATCTAACCAAAAGAAACGATTCTAAAGTGCTACCATCTTCACCAAACCCCTCAAACAAGTTAGACTTTTTTCTTGTCTCTTAATAGATAACTTATTCTTCTTGGTAGTCTCTGTAGACAGATGAGAACTGTCTCCTGTCAGATGAGAACTGTCTCCTGTCTCTGTGGGGAACTTTTCAGTGCGGTTTTCTACTCCGTCAATGCTGGATTCATCTGAATGACAAAAACAATCACAAGCCTAATGTTCAGTTTTGTTTTGTTTTTTCTCAGAAACAAGTAATAGTATTGAATTAAGAAGAGCAAGTAATGTAAATTTTGCAAACTTACCAGTAATACTACCTTCTGTAGCACGAGGGCTTTGGTCCACATGTGTGCTGAATCTATCCTCCTTGAACCCAAAATCCACGCCATTGCAAAGCACATTAGACAACGGTCGATCTCCCAGTAAGTCACCCATCAAACCGTAAAACTGAAAATTCGCAGGGCCAGAACCGCTTTTGCCATAGGTGCTCTTCAAACTTTTCCAGCGGTTTTTTATCTGCTCAGTGCTTCGGTTAATTCCGGCTTCCTTCAACCGCTCATAAACTTGAATGAACAACTCGGTGTTTCTAGCCTTTCTACCATCAAGTCGTTCAACAATTCTAAGTTCTTTTAATATTTCTAGTAGAGTATTTGTGTCAGGTACAGACCAGTTTTGTTTAATTCCAAGTGCCACCATGTCTTTCCCTAGTTGTTATAAAGGCGGAAATACGTCATGTCAACGTGTGGCTGATGTACAGACATGCGCAGTAAACATATTTTCTGGCCAACCTTCGGAATAAGTGTTTATATGTGCACCAATCCGATTAACAATCGGCACAACCTACCCCTCTCAATCGGAATGAAATTTTGACCCGAATGAGCGTGATCGGGTTAGAATATTCAGATTGCCGTGTTTACATGAAGCATTTTTATTCCCATCAGGCTTTTAATCCGGTTACTTGTGTCCATGTAAACATAGCCACTGTCGCCCATGACAGACTGCTATAATGATGATGCTGATGAAAGGTGTCACAGCTTGTCACAGCCAATGGCATGACTGGGTTGATGTCATGCGTCCCCACCAACCAGTTAGTGGAAGAGTAAGTGCAACACCTACTGGTCAGAAGGATAGAATCTTGTCTTTATCACCTTTAATGCAGAAGAAGAGCCAGAAGAAGAAGGAAGACGTTATAACACATGGAGTGTGTTGAGCATTGTGGTAGCCATAATCCATGGTGTTCTTTACCTCTTCCTCTTTAACAGAGACCTCTCAGACTTTAAATCAGAAAATGAATGGATTAATGAAAAAATGTTTCTTCAATCCCCTCTGTGGATCGCCACCTTATTGTGGTGTAGAGTTTTGAGGGCCCTAATAATCCAAGGAGCTATGTTGTTGAATGCAACTTGCCCCTTGTAGGGTCTTCCAAAACAAATTGGACCTTGGTGAAGGGCCAAACCAAGAGTGGTCCAGTGGATCTCTATGCAAGAATCAATAACCAGGTTCCAGAGCCAGGTCGAGGGGAGACGTTCAACAGCAAGAGCATGGTAAGTGGGTTTCTTATCAAGTGAGCCACATGAGCCTGGCCTCCAGTGGGCTCACCACCTGCAGGAGGGATCGTGATGGACATCATGGCGCTATGTGGATTGGATGTTTCTTCTATGATGATGCCAGTTTTTACTCTTTTGTATTTCTTATAATACCATTACAGTTGTAATTTTTGTGAGGTAAGTCATGCATTGCAGTCAGGATTCTGCTGTTTTTAATGTACAGCCTCTAATCTTCCATGTACTGTATTTACTTCCATACCAAAAGGGTGTCCCATTAGTCTGGACCCATAGGGATTTCTAATATTTTTTTTTATTGTGTTGCAGATAACCCATGTCACTGACTAGAGAGGAGAGAGTTGAAGTTATTTTGCTGGTCGGGACTCGCAATCTCTGGGAAGTGGCTGAAGAATTAAACAACATGCATCAAGACAGCCAACTAATCACACACAGATGTGCTGGTAAGTTGATAGCTAAATTTAAGGAACTGGATCTGTAGTTGACAAGCCTCACAGCTGACCTTCAAGGACTCTTACGAATGATGAAACCACTATCAATGTGTTGGCTAGCTTTGCTGTCAGTTCCAAGAAGTCACTTTGATGCATGTCCAGTGATACTGGGATCTCAAAGAGCAGCATCCACCCCATCTTGAAACTTCATTGCTGGCATCCATACAAACTGCAACTCCATCAGCATTTACTGTAAGTGAAAATGATCCTGATAGGCAAGATCAGTTTTGCAAAGTTTTTTCATTATGTGATAAAATTTGAGACTATTTTGTAATTTTGTTGTTTTTCCCCTATGGGTCCAGACGTATAGGATACCCTGTACTGTAGGTACTGAAATGTATGTCATATGATTATTTGCATTAAAAAGCCACACTCTCTGTTACAGATGTACCTTCTGTGTTTCTAAACTCCAGGAAAACCAACTTGCTGGTGTGATCTGGCCCTCTGCAGCAGGTATCTGTGTATGTAATAATAAGCCTTGGAGCCAGAGAAGTGAAGCCTGACACACTGATGCTGTAGCATTTTAACAAGGCGAGGCTTTGGGTCAGGGGCAGAGTGGGTTCGCCCGGCCACTAATTCACTCGAGTGTGCAAATCAATAGAGAGCGAGAATAGATAATAATGGAACAAATGAAAGGGACTTCCCAGCATGGCCGTGGCCGCATCTGGATAGTGAATATCTTGAGCGGAGCATGATACTGGTGCTTTGGGTAATAGACTTAGACCTGATATGCTATTCCAGTTAATAGTCTAATCCAGTCTTGTGCCTGCTCTCGCCAGGTTATAGCCCTATCCCTGCCACAGCCTATTCACAGAGATAATAAACGAGTACGGTGATGGGCTGTATATCCCTCCTCGGCCTGATAAGACGGCAGCAGGGAAATGAAATTCTGCTTTTGCTGAAATATTATGATTTATGGATTGGGAGCACAGTGCCGGTGGCCTGCACTGTGTCCACCAGCTCTCATATCTGTGAGTGTGACTGTAAGAAGAAAGAATAATGTGTGCATGTTTATGTGTAGTTGCCGTGCATGTGTTTGTGTGTGTGTGTGTGCGTGCAAACAGAATGTACCATGTCCCCTTTATGTGTACATGTGTGTGAGTAATGTGAAGCAGTTAGTTAATTTAACCCAGGTCTGCTTTACACTGTCTGACTGTGACTGTAATTCCCATGCACTTCCATTGAATCACAATAATAAATCTACTTTATAGTTTATTCTAGTGAATCAATTCAATAAACATACACACTGAGTGGAAGGTCAGATGACTAATCTCTTTACAACAGCTGTACTACTGCCACTATAACAATCACAGGAATCATATGAATCATATTAATGACACTATAAACCAAAGCAGTGAAGTAAGGATTTAATAAAAAGGTTACAATTACCATCATTACTCAGAAACACTTTACACTTAGAAGCGGCATCGAAAAACACTGTTTGTTTGTATGTCTGATAATGACACTTCCAAAATAACTACTGTGTCCAAAATCTACTTTTTTTTGAGCCACAGCACCTTTTTTTTAAAATTGAAAAAATCCTGCGCCAACCAAAAATGTTATAAAATGACACAGTGTAGCCTATTACAGCATATGTAATGACAATTCAGTCTTGTAATTTGTTTATACTCAGTGTGAAATGTGACACGATTACGTACATACAGTCAGTGGAAAGATGTGAATACATTCACATTTGCACCACATTCAAGCAAGTTGGCTTTTGTTCAGCTGAGACCAAAAGTTTGCTTGATGCTTGGTCGCGATAACCAATCAACGTTGATATTCTGTTGTTACCAGAATAAATTATCTTGAAAATGAGACTGTCACTTTCTGGAGACAGATGGGCTCCTGCAAAGGGGTTGCTTTTCATGGCAGACATGCTTTTCTCGGTACAACACGCGTGGAGCTCCATGACGGGTTGTGCCCACCACATGTTTAGTGCAGGGGGGTGGGATGCGGTTTCTGGAGGGGTGGTGGTATTTTCCTGGCTGGTGTGCCCCTCTGGATGGTGTTGTGAGCTTGGGCATTGCAGTGTTTTGGGGGATTTTTGGGGGGATGCGTTCAGACCAAATGCAAAAGAGCAAATTTTTCAGGCGGCACAATTACATGTTAACTTAATGTAAACATGTGAACAGACATGAATTTGCATCTGAGTGAGTTGCAGAGGGGCAGAGTTGCCTTCATAACTCCTGTAGCTGCTTTTTACCGACTGTAGAAATCCCAGCAATGCAGTCATGTTTAAGTTTACAACATAATCTGGTGGGGCTCCCACCTAGGAAAATGTCACTGCCTCCTCCAAAACTTCACGTGGATGACGACTGTTTACACTGCTAGTTTGCTGCTAGCCCTCGTTAGCACATCTGTAACAGGAGTACGTGGGTGGATAAACAAAAGCCACTTTTCCACTAGCCCAGCTCGCCTCGCCACACCTCGATTCGCTACGACACGGTTCGACCTCGGTTGTGTCTCCATAGCAGCCGGGTAAAGCGGGGTTAAGCTGGGGTGGGCGGGATTTTTTTTACAGCAAGGCGGCGCCACACTCCCGTGACGTAAAACATGCGACCCAAGCAAAACATAACATGGCGGCTGTACAAGGCGACTCCTCGGTCTGTGGCTTTTTTCACCGTAAATGCCAAAAAGGACCGCCAGACAAGGGTACAGGCAGCGAGACGAAACATTCTGGAATAGTTCTGCAGCTTCTGGGAGAGCTGAAGACGTGAGGATACAAACTAGGTCATATATGATGGTAAGCTAATGGTTGCTAATGCTAGTTTGCTATAAGTACGTCATACTACACTGTAATGTCTGCAAATTATCGCTGTTAGGTACTAAAATATGTACGCTGTGTGTGTGTGTGTTTCAGATGGCTCTATTGTGGGGAAATTACCGCTTCAAACGGTCGGTCTGGGCATTCAACACAGCCTGTCACTGATGTCAACACAGCCTGTCACTGATGTCACCCCAGCTTCACCAACGATCAGCGGTTGTAGAGCTTAAGAATGTCTGTAGAAACGTTTATTTCCTGTGCAACAAATTGCTCTGATCTGCGTGAAAATCATGGAGAGACTGTTGAGACATCATGGATGCACCTGCTCCAGCAGCACTGAGTCTGAGGTGGTGTCATAGCAAAAAATGATCAGCTGATACAACTTGATCACCATGTTAATAACTATATTACCCACAAAATATATATTCAAAAAGTAAACAGTACTGAGTTATGTATAATAAGATATATTTGACAGTTATGATGCATTTTAGGCCAAAACAAACTTGATCTAGGATTAAAAGCAATTAAAATAATGCAGTCACAAGGTTACATGGAAAATACTTGATTTACTAGATACATGTACTGTAGAAATATATATTCTCTGCATCAACAATGTACTATACATGCATTCATGTAGTATTGCACTGGGAATTGCACTGACAATAAACCTCTGAAGTTTTTGCAGATGTCTCTGTTTTATATGTGAAGGTTACCACCATGCGGCACAAATTAAATACTAACAGATTGGAAAAGCTGTCTAAGAACAATCCAGCAGTTTGAGAAATCACTTTTGGTTTGGTGTAAGTCTGTCAACAGAATTATGAACCATAAAGCAGTTTGTGTTAAAATGTTAAATCCCATTAAACCCTAACCCGGAGGCTTCCAATCATGTGTCATGGGGGGCCAAGACCCTGCAGGTTCTCTTCTACCCAGTCTCTTCAGCAGGTGTTCTCACTGATCAGCAGTCAGTGGAAGAAGTTCAGTGGAATCTGCTGTTGAAGACACTGGTTGGAGGTAAAGCCTGCAGGGTCTTGGCCCTCCATGGCACATGATTAGACACCCCCGCCCAAACCCATTATGATGAAGAGCAGATGCTAATATGACCCAGAATTCCTCCATATACTGGTACTGCCACTAAAGTATGCAGGGTCTTCTGCGGTGGCACATCCAACAATACAGTCTTCAGTTAATAAAATAATTGTTTTGGTTACTTTTTTCTTAAAAATGAGCCATTATTTTCAAGGTCACAGATAAATTCTTTGTACTGTTGACTCTTTTCCCACCGGTGTCTTAACAGACAAAATAGAAAATCATGATGCAAACACATAAGTCACTAAATTGTTTATTACAATCAGCAGCAAATTCCAGATTATTCAGAATGTGCAAAATTAAACTGTAAAAAAAAAAGAAAGAAACTGGAATGGGTCACACACGCCAGCCACGCTGCCTCACTGAGAAGCAACTGGATCGGCCCCTCGTACTGGTCCTGGTTCAGCAGATCTTCAGCCTGCATCTCTGTAAATAGTGAGGCAAGGTCCAGTTGGGGTGGACCGTTTCCCTCTTGCCTAGACAAAAGACAAATGGGTGGTGGTTAATTAAAGCAAGTTTAAAACATATTTGGGAAATACACTTGTTGCTAAAAGCCAGTGGTGGAATGTGAATGAATGAATGAATCTTTATTTCGGATAGATTAAAAGTAAAGATTAAAAGAAAATAGAATAATATAACAAAGGGGAAAAAATCTAACAAGGTCAAATTGAACCATAACTCCTCTGATTATACAGTGGGGCAAAAAAATATTTAGTCAGCCACCAATTGTGCAAGTTCTCCCACTTAAAAGATGAGAGAGGTCTCCAATTTTCATCATAGGTATATCTCAACTATGAGAGACAAAATGAGAAAAAAAATCCAGAAAATCACATTGAAGGATTTTTAATGAATTAATTGGTAAATTCCTCTGTAAAATAAGTATTTGGTCAATAACAAAAGTTTATCTCAATACTTTGTTATGTACCCTTCGTTGGCAATGACAGAGGTCAAACGTTTTCTGTAAGTCTTCACAAGGTTTTCACACACTGTTGCTGGTATTTTGGCCCATTCCTCCATGCAGATCTCCTCTAGAGCAATGATGTTTTGGGGCTGTCGCTGGGCAACACAGACTTTCAACTCCCTCCAAAGATTTTCTATGGGGTTGAGATCTGGAGACTGGCTAGGCCACTCCAGGACCTTGAAATGCTTCTTACGAAGCCACTCCTTCGTTGCCCGGGCGGTGTGTTTGGGATCATTGTCATGCTGAAAGATCCAGCCACGTTTCATCTTCAATGCCCTTGCTGATGGAAAGAGGTTTTCACTCAAAATCTCATGATACATGGCCCCATTCATTCTTTCCTTTACACGGATCAGTCGTCCAGGTCCCTTTGCAGAAAAACAGCCCCGAAACATGATGTTTCCACCCCCATGCTTCACAGTAGGTACGGTGTTCTTTCTCCTCCAAACACGACAAGTTGAGTTTTTACAATAAAGTTGTATTTTGGTTTCATCTGACCATATGACATTCTCCCAATCCTCTTCTGGATCATCCAAATGCTCTCTAGCAAACTTCAGACGGGCCTGGACATGTACTGGCTTAAGCAGGGGGACACGTCTGGCACTGCAGGATTTGAGTCCCTGGCGGCGTAGTGTGTTACTGATGTAGCCTTTGTTACTTTGGTCCCAGCTCTCTGCAGGTCATTCACTAGGTCCCCCTGTGTGGTTCTGGGATTTTTGCGCACCATTCTCGTGATCATTTTGACCCCACGGGGTGAGATCTTGCGTGGAGCCCCAGATCGAGGGAGATTATCAGTGGTCTTGTATGTCTTCCATTTTCTAATAATTGCTCCCACAGTTGATTTCTTCACACCAAGCTGCTTACCTATTGCAGATTCAGTCTTCCCAGCCTGGTGCAGGTCTACAATTTTGTTTCTGGTGTCCTTTGATAGCTCTTTGGTCTTGGCCATAGTGGAGTTTGGAGTCTGACTGTTTGAGGTTGTGGACAGGTGTCTTTTATACTGATAACGAGTTCAAACAGGTGCCATTAAAACCAGTGGAGAACAGAGGAGTCTCTTAAAGAAGAAGTTACAGGTCTGTGAGAGCCAGAAATCTTGCTTGTTTGTAGGTGACCAAATGCTTATTTTACCGAGGAATTTACCTAAATTTAGGAATTTAGGATTCATTAAAAATCCTTCAATGTGATTTTCTGGATTTTTTTTCTCATTTTGTCTCTCATAGTTGAGGTATACCTATGATGAAAATTGGAGGCCTTTCTCATCTTTTAAGTGGGAGAACTTGCACAATTGGTGGATGACTAAATACTTTTTTGCCCCACTGTACAGTTCAACATAAGTTATCTGAAATGGGTGACGGCTGAAGCCGCAGCTTATATTGCCCACCATATTCCATCCAAGAATTCAAAAGAAAAACCAAACAGGAGCGATTACAGTTTGAATGTGACAATAAAGTACTTCGTTGTTGTATTTAACCACAATTTTCATGTTGCTGCACTTTAGTAGATTTTACAAGGGCTGGGTTACATTTAAAATCATTTGTTTTTACTATGGCCTCAGCAATCAGAATGAATTAATACATTCCCTTGAATGGAATCTAGTACTTTAACTGAAGGTGTGCATCACCGAGTATAGAGTCGCTCAGTCAAAATATGGAGTTTTTATGAATAAAAGTTTGTCTTGTCTGTAAAAGTGTCTCTTCTTGCCCTGGCTTCAAGTGTGGGCGTTTTGTGCTTGTATTGCTAAAATATAAAAGGAAGCACTACAATGGGTGTCAAATATTTGTAATGTGTCCTGTTACTGCATGAGTTTATTGACGATAGACTATAAACTACACATATAAAGTAAATTATATTGACGACTGAACAACTCCCATTCGCCAAAACATACAGTTATGAACATAACTCACAAAGGATCACACAAGTGATCTGACAAAAAAATAAATACATTAACAAGCGGTTTATTTTACAGTTGATGTTCCAGTCATTTTCAATTATTCTGTAATTAATATTCACACAAGCAAATAAATCTCAGTTCAGTCCCTTTTATATTAAGTGGAAATTGTGCTACTTTGGTTTTGACACTTTACCTATAAAAGCAAAGGATTTCAGTACTTTCCACAGTGGCGAGGTCCGTTGTGGGGCGGCTGCTTTCCTCTTGCCTAGACGAACGACAGAAAAGGATGGTGGTTAGGTTCAAGCAAGTTCAACACATATACAGGCACATCTCAAAAATTAAAATATCATGAAAAAGTTCAATATTTTTGTCACTCATTTCAGAAAGTGAAACCCATATATAGATTCATTACAGAGACAGTGATATATTGAAAGTTGTGGTCTATATTAATCATACCCATAACCTTCATATGTATAAGCGTGTGAGAATGTTTGGTGATTACATATGTAAAGCGACTTCACACCTCAGAACAGGACAAAAGGGTCTCAACCGCCAGTGAAGATTAAAGAGCATCCAAGGCACTGCAGTGGAGACCAGATGGGTCGC
This sequence comes from Pholidichthys leucotaenia, assembly GCA_020510985.1. Lineage (NCBI taxonomy): Eukaryota > Metazoa > Chordata > Actinopteri > Cichliformes > Pholidichthyidae > Pholidichthys > Pholidichthys leucotaenia. The sequence goes on along the minus strand of CM035840.1, from coordinate 322,627,127 downwards.
CCTGACCCCCCAGGGCCAGGTGGAGGAGTACGAAGACAAAAGAGGGGATTAAGATAGTGAGGGATGTCAGCTTTTGATATGCATGTCTTTTGTTATGTGCGAGTATAAGTTCATAGAGCCGAAGGTGTTCGCTCTCTTCCTTCTTCTGCTGCTGCACCTAGATGAGACTTGTTAGAGGAGCTGATAATAAACTTTGGTTTATGAATCACATCGCCTCGTTATTTCAAGCTCCACTACACTGGTGACCCTGACGCGAGGATGGACCAGAGGCGTTCCCCCGCGATCGACTCATCTGTGGCGACCCAGGCAGACGCCGGCGCCCATGCAGACAGGGGAACAGATGGACGACGTTCCCCCACGGCAGAAGTGATAGAGAGGGCTCAACCGAGCACCAGCGCCGCTGAGAGAGCCGAAGGAAGGCACTCTCACCCTGCGGACACATCAGTGACGGTCCACACAAACGCCGTCACCGTCAAGCTGCCGGACTTTTGGCAGGAAGACCCCGCCTCGTGGTTTCAGCAAGCTGAAGCCCAGTTTGCACTTGCGGGCATCACGACTGACGATACAAAGTTCTATCACATCGTCGCCAAACTCGACGCCGCCACTTCGAGATGTGCGCGGAGCATAATCCAGCGGCCGCCGGCCCAGGACAAATATAAAGAACTGAAAGCGACCATCGTGGCAAATTTCGTCCCCTCAGCCGAGGAGAGAGCCGAGAGGATCCTGGCGGTCTACGGCCACAGAGGATGCAGACCCAAGGCCCTCATGGAGGACTTGCTGCAACTTAAAGAAGAGGACAATGACAACTTCCTCTTCCAATTCATATTCCTCAGTACGCTGCCGCCACACATGAGAGGGACGCTTGCCAACATGCGATGCAGCACCCAGCAGGACTTCCGCACGCTGGCTCACAAAGCTCAACAGCTCGTCAACGCCTGCAAGGAACAGACACCCACAGCAGCATCCGCAGACCGCAACGCTGATGTCCGGAGCCACGAGGAGCCACAAACCACTGAGCAGAATCAGCCCGCGGTGACAGCGACACGGCCAAGACATGACAGACGGAGCGACGTTTGTTATTACCACCACCGCTTCGCCGAGAAGGCTTACAGATGCGCTCCCCCCTGCAAATTCACGATTTCGGGAAAACGCCAAAGCCGAGAACCATTAACGGCGGCGGTTCTCGGCGAAAAAAGCAAGCTTTTATATGTGACGGACGGACACACCGGCAAGCAGTTCCTTATCGACACGGGAGCTCAACTAAGTTTTGTCATGCCCTCCCAAGCAGACCGGGCCATGGGCCCCTGGGGCAGTGGAGCGGTGGCAGCCAACGGCTCCATCATCGACACTTTTGGCGAAAAGAGCCTGCCCCTCCGCATCCACGGCCGCAACTACAGATGGACATTTGTTGTAGCGGCGGTGAGTTTTAACTTGTTGGGCGCAGATTTTTTGTGTGCACATGGGTTATTAGTTGATCTAGCGAACAGACGCTTGGTTAATGCACTGTCCTTTGCTTCTATTCCCTGCTCAGCTCGAGTTTCTCCACCACCCGTGCAAGCCAGCGTCACCACAGCAGGAGGTAAGTTTGAGCAACTCCTCACCCAATTTCCAGCACTCACAATTCCCAAATTCTCAGCCACAGTGGCTAAACAAGGGGTCGAACACTTTATTCCCACAACGGGCCCACCCGTATTCGCCAAAGCTCGGCGCTTAGACGCGACCAAGTTCGCCATAGCTCGGGACGAGTTTACCACCCTTGAAAAATTAGGCATTATCAGGCGCTCGAAAAGCCCCTGGGCGTCACCACTTCACATGGTCCCGAAATCCGACGGTTCTTGGAGACCGTGCGGCGATTACCGCAGATTAAACAATGCGACAGCGCATGACCGCTACCCAATTCCTCACATTCAAGATTTTTCACTACATCTGGCGGGTGCGCGCATTTTTTCAAAAATAGACCTGGTCCGCGGCTATCATCAAGTCCCTGTTCGAGCAGAGGACATTCCTAAAACAGCTGTAATAACCCCCTTCGGTCTTTTTGAATGTTTGCGGATGCCTTTCGGCCTCAAAGGCGCCGCTCAAACCTTTCAGCGGATGATGGACGCGGTATTACGCGACCTCCCCTTCGTGTTCGTCTACCTCGACGATATGCTGGTAGCCAGCTCGTCTGAGGAAGAACACGAGCAGCATCTCACTATGGTTTTTCAGAGACTAGAAGAGCACGGGTTAATAATCAATCCAGCCAAATGCAAATTCGGCGTGTCTCAAATTGATTTTTAAGGACACAGAGTTTCACCGAAGGGGGCAGTCCCACTGCCAGACAAAGTTCACACAGTAAAAAGTTTCCCACGGCCACAAACGGTCAAATTGCTGCAAGAATTTTTGGGAATGGCTAATTTTTACAACCGTTTCCTCCCCCACGCAACTCAGCTCATGCAGCCCCTATATGACGCACTCAGAAAACAAAAACCTTCCAACACGGTCGAATGGACCCCGGAGCGCGAACGCGCCTTCGCGGAAGTAAAAAGTGCCCTAGCTAATGCCACATTGTTGGTTCACCCCGATCCCTCGGCCCGCATTGCGCTAACCACAGACGCTTTAGACCTGGCCATAGGGGCAGTTGTAGAACAACACGTCAGCGGAATCTGGCAACCTTTGGCATTCTTCAGCAAATCGCTAAACCAAACTGAGCGTAAATACAGCACTTTTGACAGGGAGCTGCTAGCGCTTCATTTATCCATCCGCCACTTCCAGTTCTGGTTGGAAGGGCGGCGTTTCACGGCTTTTGTAGACCACAAACCGCTCACCTTTGCGATGGCTAAAATTTCCGAACCGTGGTCAGGCAGGCAACAGAGACAGCTAGCTGCGATTTCAGAGTTCACCACAGACATTCGACATGTGGCAGGCAAACTTAACGTGGTAGCAGACTGTCTCTCTCGCGCTGTGACATCGCCAGAGCATGAGGAGACAGATTATACTACCTCAGCCGCAGAACTCTTTGCCAACGCGGACACATACGCGGCCCCAATCCATGCAGGGATAGATTATGCAGCCATGGCGGAGGAGCAAAGTAGTGACGTGGACGTGCGCGCACTCCTGTCTGGACCAACAGGGTTAAGGCTGGAGGAAAGGGGTTTACGTGACGGTGTGCCCCCCCTAATATGCGACATCTCAACGAGCCGACCTCGCCCGTTAGTGCCAGCTGCATGGCGCCGCCGTATTTTCAACTCGATTCACTCCCTCGCGCACCCAGGTGTGCGCGCTTCGGTTAAAATGGTCACCAAAAAGTTTGTGTGGCCTGGCCTGCGCAAAAACGTAAAAGAATGGGCAAAGACTTGCATTTCTTGTCAGCGCGCCAAAGTACACAAACACACAAAAGCCCCTCTAGAGCCTTTTCGAATCCCTGCTAGAAGGTTCGACCACGTTCATGTCGACCTCGTGGGGCCACTACCTTCCTCCCACGGTTTCACACATCTGTTAACAATGATAGACCGTACTACGCGCTGGCCTGAGGCGGTCCCTCTGGCGTCAACCACAGTGGAGGAAGTCGCTCGCGTTTTTTTGACAAACTGGGTGGCGCGTTTCGGCGTCCCATCGGACATCACGTCCGATAGGGGGCCTCAATTTGTCTCGGAGCTTTGGTCAGCCATGGCCAGCAGCTTAGGGGCGACAATTCACCGCACCACCGCTTATCACCCTCAGGCTAATGGGTTATGCGAGCGTTTTCACAGATCTTTAAAGGCCGCCCTCAGAGCCTCACTAACGGATACAAATTGGGTAAATAAACTTCCCTGGGTTTTATTGGGGTTGCGTGCTGCGCCTAAAGAGGATCTAGACGCCTCCCCAGCAGAATTAGTTTTTGCACAACCTCTCAGGCTCCCAGGTGAATTTTTACCAGAGAACCCAGAGCCAGGGCATCTTCCAGCCCCGAGGTTTTTAGGCAGCAACGGACCGGACTCTCTCCCCGGACCGGCACATCACTCTTTTCCACGGGTTTTTGTCCCCCAAGCTCTAAAAAACGCTGAATTTGTTTTTGTTAGACATGAAGCTTTAAAACCAACTTTCCACCCACCATACGATGGACCATTCAGAGTGCTGGAACCTGGTGATAAGCATTTTGTGCTTGATTTTGGGGATAGAAAAGAAACAGTCAGCATTGACAGACTTAAACCTGCCTTCTTGTTGAGAGACGAGCCTGCACGGTTAGCGAGAGCACCTCGGCGGGGTAGACCCCCCCAAGAGAAAAGACTCAGCCCCCCTGCAGGGAACTAATAATCACTCTCCTCCCCAAGCTGCAGATTCCTTACAGGAAGGTCCCACCAGGACGCCCAAGCGGACCAACAGCAGATTCGGGAGAAGATTAAAACCCAGACGGCACAGGGACTGATGCAAACTACTCAACAGTTGTTCACTAATTGTGCTGTAACAGTTTAGGACTGACTTGTGATATTACTATGCTGTTATGATTACCACTGAACTCTCTTAGGAGCATGGCTGCTGGAAAGTTTCTTCTGTGTCAAGAGGTGTAGCAGTTAGTATGTCATAATAATTATCTTAAACTGTGAATTTTTCTATTGTCCTTTTCTTAGTCGTTTGGGGGGGGGGCTGTGGTCTATATTAATCATATATCCCATAACCTTCATATGTATAAGCGTGTGAGAATGTTTGGTGATTACATATGTAAAGCAACTTCACACCTCAGAACAGGACAAAAGGGTCTCAACCGCCAGTGAAGATTAAAGAGCATCCAAGGCGCTGCGGTGGAGACCAGATGGGTCGCCCTGACCCCCTAGGGCCAGGTGGAGGAGTACGAAGACAAAAGAGGGGATTAAGATAGTGAGGGATGTCAGCTTTTGATATGCATGTCTTTTGTTATGTGCGAGTATAAGTTCGTAGAGCCGAAGGTGTTCGCTCTCTTCCTTCTTCTGCTACTGCACCTAGATGAGACTTGTTAGAGGAGCTGATAATAAACTTTGGTTTATGAATCACATCACCTCGTTATTTCAAGCTCCACTACAAAAGTGTTTATTTTAATATTGATGATTATGGCTACAGCCCATATTAACCAATACCTCAGTGACTATTCTGTCCTGGTAATACGGCTGGGTATTGTAGACAGATAGCGAACAATAAAGACAGCAGGCTGATTCCAGGTTGACTGATTTACTGAAATCAGTTTTTGTCTTGTTTGTTTGTTTTTTTTGTAAAACTGAAACACAATGAAATATACATAATACAGAATGTTACATAAGAAATAATAATACAACACTCTGTATATAAACAGTTTCTCTTATTACAGGAACTTAACTCAGGTAAGTAATTTGCTTTACAGATTCAAACTAAGGTAAGTATTACAAAATTATACTAACACATTTTTATTTTACAGAGGACAGCTACACAGCTAAGTAAGCAGGTAAGCATAGCCAAATGAATAGCTAACTAGCTTTCACACGAAGCACCATTACAACACAAGATAACTTGGGCTAACAAAGGGCTAAATGACTCAGCAGTTAGCTAAGTACCATTGCAAATGATTAGCCATTAACACCTTTTAATCGCGATCTTTTTATAGCTTAAATTTAGCGTTTTTAACATCATATTCCAAACTATGGTCATCTTAAACAAGTATTACAACAATTTTCAGCATTAACTTACTGTTGGTTCCACTCCTAGGTTAGTACAACCAAATTTCTGGCGAGCACATTTTCACATTGCTTTCATCATGGCAGATTGAACAAAGAAAAAGGGTTTATGCAGGAAACAGGAAGTAGCTACAATTAAAGGTGCAGTAACGCAAACCACCACTAGAGGGAACATAACCCCACCCAATATCTGACAGGTCAGCACACTCCCCGCTTGGTATACATGTATACCACTATTTACTCTTCTCTAGTGACATCAATAGCACAACATCAGAGATGGGTCTAAGGTACTCTTTAACTACCCCTTGGCTAGAGGTCTTAACTATACGCCCTAGAGGCCACATGTTGCGCTTTGCTTGATTGTCCTTTATCAAAACAATGTCACCTTCCTGGAGACTGGACTTCTCGGAGGTCCACTTCCTCCGTGGTTGAAGTGTGGCTAGGTACTCCGACCGCCACCTCTTCCAGAAGGAGTCCGCCAAGCTCTGGACCTGGCGCCACTGGACCTGGCTGAGGTGATCCAGGTCGAAGTCTCCCAGGGGTGCAGAACTGACACTCGCCTTCTGAGTGAGCAGAGTGGCAGGTGAGAGGATTTCAGGTACCTCTGCATCGTTGGAGACTGGGAAAGCCTCCATGACCCTCGGACTGTTTGAGGCGATCTTGTGGAGTTTTAAGTTGCTCTCAGCTAGCAGAGCCTTGGTTCGCTGCAGGAGATCGATCACCTCATGCTCCTTGGCCAATGACGTGAGCCCATCGTCGACGTAAAAGTTCCTGAAGATGAACTCCTTTGCATCACTACCATGCTCAGCTTCTCCTTGCTCTGCAGCTCTCCTCAGCCCATAAGTCGCTACTGCTGGAGACGGGCTGTTGCCGAATACATGCACAGTCATCCAGTAGTCAATGATGTCCTTGTCTGGATCATTGTCTTTGTGCCAGAGAAACCTGAGGAAGTGGCGGTGGTCCTCTCTGACCTTGAACCCATAGAACATTTGCTCTATGTCGGCGGTAGCAGCAATTTGTTCTCTTCTGAACCGTAATAGGACTCCTATTAGTGTGTTGTTCAGGTTGGGTCCACTGAGAAGCACATCATTCAATGATGTCCCCTTGTACTCCGCGCTGGAGTCAAATACAACTCTTATTTTCCACGGCTTCTGGGGGTGGTATACGCCAAATGTCGGCAGATACCAGCACTCCTGCCCGAGCTGTAGTGGAGGAGCTGGCTCGGCCTGTTGGTTGTCAATGACCTTTTGCATAAAATCAAAGAAGTGCTGTTTCATGTCAGGTTTCTTCCCGAATGAGCGTTGGAGGGATCGGAGTCTTTGAGCAGCCTGCTCTCTGTTGCACGGAAGACACTTACGAGGAGTATGAAAGGGTAGTGGCGCCACCCAGTGGTTTTCATTGTCCATATACACCTCGTCTTTCATTATTCTCAGAAACTCACTGTCATCTACTGACATGGCTGGTTTGTTGTCGGCTGGTGTTGTCTGGAACACACTTTCACCAAGACCATCCCTACATGTCTCTGGAATGGCTTCCTCACTGCGAGTTGGGAACTGAAGGCTGCACTGAATCGGTTCACTGGGTCTCTCCTTGATGTGAATGCTGTTAGTGCAGGGCTTAAAGAAGGAAGGGCGTCCATTTTGGAGGACATGGGTCTTATAAGCATTGACTTCCTGAGTCTTGTGAGCGCCACCCAGACACAGCTCTCCCACTATGACCCAGCCGAGATCAAGGCGCTGAGCGTATGGCGAGTCGTGTGGTCCGTTGCGCTGCTCTCGCACCTTGTGCAAGCTCAAAACATCTCGGCCTAGTAGCAGAAGAATGGGTGCACTGTTGTCAAGTGCAGGGATTTTGTCAGCCACTGGTCTGAGGTGAGGGAAATATTGTGCGCACTCAGGGGTCGGGATCTCTGACCGGTCACCAGGTAAGTATTCACACTCCAGCAATGTGGGCAGTGTGACCTTGGTCTTCCCATCGAGAGATTCCACAATGATGTTGGTTGCTTTCCTTCCTGCAGTCTCCACTCTACCTGAGCATGTTTTTAGCGTGTAGGGGGATGCCCTGCTGTTAATACCCAACAGACTGAAGAACTCAGATTTCACTAAAGACCTATTGCTTTGGTCATCGAGTACAGCATATACTATGTGAGACTTGCTTGGATTATCAGCATGGGAAACCTTGACCAAGCAGATTTTAGAACAGGATCTAGGCTGGGGTGCATCGCCACATATCTCTGTGCACTTAGAAGTGACAACAGGAGTTGCTGCAACTTCACTCTCCCCGCTTTACTCCCCTCCTTGCTCCCCGCTCTGGTCATTCCCAGGTGAGTGCCCAGCCTGCCCATGAGGCGACCATGGTGCTGGACCAGGATGCATCGCTGAAGTGTGCTTGTCACTCTCACACTCTCTGCATTTGAGTGCGGTCTTACAGTCTTTGGCAATGTGCTTGGTGCTGGCACAACATCTAAAGCAGATCGAGTTCTCCTTTAAGTACGCTTTCCTCTCATCCAGGTGCTTTCCTCGGAACCCACGGCATTTTGTGAGCGGATGTGGTTTGTTGTGGATTGGACATTCTTTGTCCGGTTCAGTTTTCTTCACAGATGTGCTGTCCCGAGATGCACCACCTGCGGCTGTGACATCAGTTTTCCTCACTGTTACAGTGAATTTGTAGATGTGTTTTTGGTCTTTCTCACCTTTTGACTGATTGGGAGTAGAGGAAAGGTTGAATGCGAAACTGGGGTCATTGCGAGTCTTAGCTTGAGAACATACAAATTCCACAAAGTAGCTGAATGGTGGGAAAGGCACATGATAAACTTCCTTGTACCTGGATCCCTGTGTCATCCAGTGTTCACGAAGTGAGAATGGAAGCTTCTCCACAATTGGATTTACCCCTCGAGCTGTATCAAGATACATGAGCCCAGGTAAGAATCCCTCTGACTTAGCAGCTTGTAGCTCTTTTAACAAGTCTCCTAACTCTCTGAGCTTGTGTGTCTCTTTGTTAGAGATGACTGGGAAGGCGTCCAATTTTTTCATTAGGGCACTTTCAATCACCTCTGGGCTTCCATAAGTTTCCTCCAAGCGCTCCCATACCGTCCACACACCTAGTCTAGGATTGTTTACATGCACAGACCTGATCCTCATGGCTTGAGCTGACGACTTGGGCCCCAACCATTTGATCAGTAGGTTGAGCTCTTCTTGCTCCGTGAGGTTAAGCTCCTTTGTGGCTGCTAGGAAGGAGGCCTTCCATGCCCAGTAGTTTTCTGGGCAGTCGTCAAAGGTAAGGAGTCCTGAGCTCACCATCTCTTTTCTCATGAGATACTGGGCCAAGACATGGGTTTGTGTTGATGGAGGTGAGGATTTGTTTCCCTGGTTGGGATGAGAGGCTGGAGGGTTAGCTACAGTGTCTTTCCTTTTAATGTCAGGGAGAACAGGTGAATGTTCCTGCTTTGGAACAAATGGCCTTGGGGCAGAATGAGGAACGTTGTGTCCAACCATCATGGGCTTGTGTTCATTTCTGTCCACGAAAGACTCATACAGTGAATCTTGTTCTTTAATGCTAAAGAGGTGTGAATTCACCGGTGCTTGATGATCAATTTGTTGCTGTGGAGTTGGGCCTGGTTGCAACTGTGGTGCATGTGCATCGAATGGCTGTGTTTCCACGTAGCGTCGTGTGCGTCTCACTGGATCATCAAGGGCTAGATTCTGTAGCTCACCAAGAGAGTCGCTGTGTCTTGGATCGAGCTCTGCTGCTGCAGCTTCTTCCAATATAGCTGCCTCTCTTGATGCTGCAGTTGCTTCTTTCTCTTGTTGTAGCATGTGAAAATTTGCGTCTATTGAAGCCCTTTCTTTAATCATGGCAGCCTCTACTGAAGCCCTTTGTTTCATCATGGCTGCCTCCTTCTCTGCAAAGGATGCTTTGACTTTAGCTGCTTCAGCCTTAGCTCTGGCTCTTGCTGCAACGATGCTGGCAGATGACCGGGTTGATGCCCTGGAGGACTTGTGTGAATTTGAGGCTTGAGACCTTGTCTCCAACTGAGACGGACGGTCCTCCTCACCAGCGTGGCTCATCTTGGCTTGCTTCTGTGTGCTGTTCACCGTATTTCAGCTGCCTATCCCCGCTGCGTGGTCAACATTTTACTATTCTGTCCTGGTAATACGGCTGGGTATTGTAGACAGATAGCGAACAATAAAGACAGCAGGCTGATTCCAGGTTGACTGATTTACTGAAATCAGTTTTTGTCTTGTTTGTTTTTTTTTTGTAAAACTGAAACACAATGAAATATACATAATACAGAATGTTACATAAGAAATAATAATACAACACTCTGTATATAAACAGTTTCTCTTATTACAGGCACTTAACTCAGGTAAGTAATTTGCTTTACAGATTCAAACTAGGGTAAGTATTACGAAATTATACTAACACATTTTTATTTTACAGAGGACAGCTACACAGCTAAGTAAGCAGGTAAGCATAGCCAAATGAATAGCTAACTAGCTTTCACACGAAGCACCATTACAACACAAGATAACTTGGGCTAACAAAGGGCTAAATGACTCAGCAGTTAGCTAAGTACCATTGCAAAGGATTAGCTATTAACACCTTTTAATCGCGATCTTTTTATAGCTTAAATTTAGCGTTTTTAACATCATACTCCAAACTATGGTCATCTTAAACAAGTATTACAACAATTTTCAGCATTAACTTACTATTGGTTCCACTCCTAGGTTAGTACAACCAAATTTCTGGTGAGCACATTTTCACATTGCTTTCATCATGGCAGATTGAACAAAGAAAAAGGGTTTATGCAGGAAACAGGAAGTAGCTACAATTAAAGGTGCAGTAACGCAAACCACCACTAGAGGGAACATAACCCCACCCAATATCTGACAGGTCAGCACAGCGACCAACATTTATATTTAAAAACTATTTTTTACAGTTAATTTTATGTAATATTCTAATTTTTTGCCAAATTGAATTTGGGGTTTTCAGGGGCTGTAAGCCGTAATCATCAAAATTAAAATAAATAAACACTTGAAATATATTACTGTCTGTGTAATGAATCTATATATGGCTTTCTCTTTCTGAAATGAGTGACAAAAAATATTGAATTTTTTCATGACATTCTAATTTTTGGAGATGTACTTGTGAAAGTCAGTGGTGGGATGTGACAAAAATGCTTCGTTTCCCTGACAAGCATAGCAGGATCCACTCTGTACATTATCAATCCAGGGATTTATGGTGGAACAGCACAACAACACTGTTCCAACACCTTTTATAGAAAATCCACAGAATAAGGGGGGTGGGTCTATTCTGACGCTTTAGAAAATTATATGAATCACTTTATAAATCACTGGTTTGAAAGAGCACTTTTAATATGTCGAGATTTCCGCTCCTGTGGTCCACTTGACCTGTATCCACAATATAAACAATGAGGGAGGCTAAACCCTGGCATGTGGACACACATTCTAGCATTAAATTGCACTCAATTTAATGCGCAGCACCAAAGTGCAATACGTACACAAACCAGGACTTTAACCAGGATTAACATATTTCATCGTTTTGCTCTCACAAGCGAATACTTAGGAGAAAACAAGCATGAATCAGCAGTTGGCTACTAGCTAGCTAGCTAGCTACTAGCTAACACTCATTAGCCAGCACAGGGTGGCTCTGTATGGCTCAAAAAAAGTGAGCTTACCACCAACAGGATAAATAAGCGAACAGATGCACATTATTACAAATCACTCATCATCGATGGTTCTCTCACGTTCGTCTTCAGCTTGTCCGTAGTCCGGACAAGCTTGTCCGTAGTCCCTCTATGCTGGGCTGCAACTGTATTGGTCCAGGTAGCTCCTCTCACTGTGGATCTGCCACCAAGCAGAGAAAACTCTGCACCTCTTCGTTGGACCACGGTGTAGATTTCCGCAAAACCTACAACGCTGTCTGTATTAATATCATATTTACTCCGTGACCGAGTTAGTCCGTGAAATATTGCAAATGGTGGTCGTGTAAATTCCACTGAAGACGGTCGCTTTCGTGATGTTACGACCTGACAAATCAGCGGCGACCAGTCTGTTGACGTCATATCTTGGCACGACTCAGCATGGTTGTACCCTGCCCTCGATCAGGCACGAAAATAGCGCCTGCTAACCGGTGCTGGGGCTAGTGGAAAAAGCTACAAACGCGGGCTGTGCCGTGACGTGTTGGGCTAAGCGGGGCTAGTGGAAAAGGGCCTAAACATTTCATTTCAGTTCCAGAGCTCCAGTCCATCTATCTACAGGTGAGTGGCAGTCGCATTGTCAAACTGGTTTACTCTCTGGTGTTTATACTTTTACTACAGTGACAGCAGAATCTCAAGGCTGATTACTAGCTATTGATACCAGATCCCCCAGATGCGAACGCAGGATTTTGTGTGTATTCGCATGTTTACATTGACTTAACATGTTATCATGCCGTGCAAATAATTTGCTTCGCATTTGGTGTGAATGCACCTTTGTTGTTCACTTGTGTCTCCATGTGCCTCATGTTTTAATTTTGCCTGATCTTGATGAATTAGTATTCCAATAGAGAGCCTAAGTCATGCCCCCTCTACTTCTGCACATGGGACCTTAAATCGGGGAAAAAAAAAAAATCTCCATTGAAATGAATGGCAAGAGCGAAATTATCTTTTGATTCCGATCAAATTTTGCTACAAGTTACACATATGTTTGTCAATTTAGAAGATAATTTCCCCCGTAAATAACGGTGTAGGTTGTTGTCTAACTGTTAAGGTATAAGGTTGTGAAAATACGTAAATGAAAAGACTACAAACACATATACATGTAACTTGCGTCACGTTACCTTGTATTCATACATGTGTAATGACAATAAAGTTGAATCTCATCTCATCTCATCTCATCTCATCTCATGTTCAGAGCGCCCAGGGGGAAGTAGCCAACAGTCCTCTGGATCAGTTGCAGCTCTCAAAATACAAAACATTTGTGTTGTTTTCTCCTCTTTGGGTCCTTTCATCGGTCAGAAAACAGCAGGTGAGTTTTGAGGGAAGCCGCCATGATCATGTTTGGTGATGTGGGATGATGGGAGATGTAGTCCACTAAGCGTTTTCACAAAAACTACTCTTTTATTAAACGACAGCCGACAACTTTATTCATGTGGAAAATTATTCATGTGGAAAATTATCTTTTAAATTGACAAACAAAATATGTGTAACTCGTGGCAAAATTCGATCTGGATCAAAAGATAATTTTGCTCTTGCCATTCATTTCAATCGAGATTTAAGGTCCTATATTATATTGCATTATATTATATCATTTATTGCATATTATGTGGAAGCAGAGGGAGCGTGACTTAGGCTCTCTATAGAGTTCAGCTTTGGTTCTGGATTTTGCTTCAATTTGTTGTCTTTGAGTTCTTCTTGTGAACCAGTTATCATCCCATTCAGTTTGATTTACATGCCGATTCAATCTATTCTATACTGAAGGCGTCCTTTGGCTGTATTTAGAGAGACATTAGGCATTCTCACCTATTCACGTCACCCACATGGTTAGTGCTATAAAACAACTGGGTTTACCCCAAACTACCATCATTCCCTAAAATTAATTTATAACTAATTGATAATCAAAGAAATCAGCAACATAACATCGAAAATGTGACAATTACATAAAGACTGTTAAATGATTTTTCTGTTGATTTAGATAAAATGAAGAAAAGACAATTATCATTATATGGGATCATAGACAAACACACACAGCAGCAGAGTGACCCCAGCAGTATTTTACTCACATTTTCTGCTCTTCATTTCCTATTAAGTTGATGTGTGTTTGTGTGTGTGAGTCTGAGATAGACAGTGGGTGTGAAACATTGTCGGAGTGAGGCCAGTGCGACTCAATTGACCTCAGGGTCAAACCACTTGACCTCTGACCTCCCCAAGGTTCTCACATGCACCCACAGAGAGAGAGGAGCGAGAGAGAGAGAGCAATGCTGTGTTCGAAATGTTCACTCCTTCCCCATATAGTGTACTATATAGTGAATCAGCCATTTTGTAACGCTGTTCGAAATCGTAACTGAAAATTTCATTCACTATATAGTACACTCAAAATATCCCACAGTGCATTTTGAAAAGTAGTGTACAACGGATGGTCACTACATTAGCCAGTATATCCTATAATGCCATGCGCAGCTAACAGAGCAGTGAGAGGAGAGCTTCACATCACAACATAAACTACCTTAACTCTTTAAGGATTAAATCTGATTACATGATCTGCCTCTTCTGTGGCTGGTGTCACAGATCTGCGCCTGTCATGTGATTGGTCAAAAAGTATGGAACAAACTCCAAAATAAACCCAGATGTACCAAGCATTTCACATCACTATATGGCAGACACATATAGCTTACTGGTCTGCACTGGAGGACAATCCTGCCGGTTCAGCAAACCAGAACCGCGTCAAATCTGATATCACTTGCGGGGAGCAGAAGAAGAGCTGTATAAACAATTGCGCAACATATATTTCCACAAGGAGGAAGCATTTGCTCCAAATTTTGCCAACTATGATTCTAAAAGGGATTATTTAGCTTCTGAAGGAAAATATTTACCTTCTGGACAGCACAAGATGGACCAGAGCGGAACACTTTTCGTCCGCCATTGACGAAGATGCACGTGACAGAGTGGACAATCCTGCCGGTTCCGCGGAGTAATCTAACCGAAATTGAGGTGGAGTAAATCAGAAGATAAATGTGAGAGTTTCTGGATGTGGGAGAGAAAGCGAAAATGACAAACAGAAGACAAAATAAAGACTGGGGTGAGCACACGGACGCATGGTGACAAGAAGACAAAATAAAGACCGGGGTGAGCACACGGATGCATGGCAACACATGACGAGCAGTAGGTCTGATGGTTTTGTTGCTCCCCTGGGTAGCGGCCCAGGAGGAGGCAACGTGTATGTAGAAGTCAAGTCTCCTGTGATAGGAGAATAGACAGAGCACACGTTTCGTGCCGTTAACTTCACACAGAGGAGTTTATTCTTTGTCCAAATCATTCACATGACCAACATCGACTGACTAGTATTTACTATTAAAGTCCATAGTTTCTCTCTTATTGTCTGATCACATCACCATTAAACAAAACACAATCATGTCCATTTATCACAATTTTCAATGTGACATTAACTGTATGGGCAGCACGGTGGCGCAGTGGTTAGCACAGTGTCAGCACAGCAAGAAGGTCATGGGATCGATTCCACCCTTGACCATCGTGAGTTCGATCCCACCCCCAGACCATCGGTGACCCTTCTGTGTGGAGTTTGCATGTTCTCCCCGTGTCTGCGTGGGTTTACTCCGGGCACTCCGGTTTCCTCCCACATGCCAAAAACATGCAAGTTAGGTTAATTGGCATCAAACTGGGGATTCTAAATTGTCCTTAGGTGTGACTGTGAGAGTGAATGGTTGTCTGTCTCTCTGTGTTGGCCCTGCGATGGACTGGCGATCTGTCCAGGGTGGACCCTGCCTCTCGCCCAAAAAAGATGCTGGGATAGGCTCCAGCCCCCCCGCGACCCGAAAGGATTAAAGCGGTAGAAGATGGATGGATGGACATTAACTGTATACTTAACATTTTTAACAAATTATCTCAACATGAAATGAATTATTGTTTTTATATCTCCTTCCCATGTACACTTTATATTTTAAACAATAACCCATAAATTTACATTTAAATTAATCATTTTAAGCACTGTCATAAATGTACAGTATGTGGCGTTATACTTAACAATGCATTAACCTGGCCACTGTGTATCTAATACACTTTTACAATAGTATTCCTGGTATTCGGTAATAAACCCGAAATATGCACACTTGGTGACAATTAAAACCAGTAAATGTCGTACTGTATGTTTCATAAATGTCTTTAAATAAAGTAATCAAATGGTTCCTAACATGTGGGCGGAATTTACCCCTGCTGCACGTCCCATACACTCGATCGTTAGCATTAGCAGGTTAGCTTATACAACACCACATCAACTTTAACAGAAATACCCTTACAAACCCGTTTTTCGTCTCACACAATATATCACAATATAATCTTGGACATCTTAGGACTCTTACAGTTCATATTGCACTCTTGAATTATTAGTGTTTACCAACCTGTGATAGAAGAATAGACAGAGCACACGTTTCGTGCCATTAACTTTACACAGAGGAGTTTATTCTTCGTCCTCCGGTGCGCGAGTCTACTCTCTATCATTGTGCGACATGCGCCACCTATTGGCCGGCGTACGGAACTGCACTCAACTCACATGAGTTACAATGGAACCAGATGAATTACAAATGCATTGTAGAAAAATAAACAATTAAAGAATAAAATAAAAATTGTAGGGGTGCCTGTTTTTTTTTAATCCAAATGTCTTTTTAGCATCTTTTACATAACTATTAACTATTTCCAAGCCTCTACATTTTTTATCAGTTTGTTTACATTCTATTGATTTTCTAGTTCATATATTTTTAAGGTAAGATAACAAAAAAACAAAAAAGACAAACACACAAAAAAACCCCCCCAACAAAACCATCCCTTGTGTAAATATGTCCAAAATCCACTTTGAAAGTTATGTAATCTGATGTGGCTGCCATCACATTTTGCAAATTAGATGCATAAATTTACTCCGATCATAAACTTTGGATCATATTCTACATCTTTCTCATTGACAGTAAGCCATTATTTCTTACCACTTTCAAGTTACAGCCTTTGGAATTTATATCTAGACTGAATATTTTCTTGAAAAAAAATCTTTGTCACCAGAGGGTGCATGCAGATGGTGCGGATCTGCGACCGAAAACCTCAAGTAGTTAAGGCATTTGTATTTATTAATTCAGCAAACATGATTTAATACATATTTACTACAAATTCCATGCAGGTATTCATTTTTTACCATTAGTCTGTTACGTTTTACTGTCTCACCATGATGACGTCATTAACCATGCCGTGAAAACAAGCTCAGTAGTGTCTGAAAGCTGATAATTTTATTGTTATATTGAGTTTACTCTATAGTCCACTATATCTAAATTCACTATATAGCAAGTAGGGAGTGAGTGAGTGAGTGAGTGAGTGAGTGAGTGAACACTCCAAACACAGCCAGAGAGCGAGCGAGAAGGTGAGTCTTTTTGGGGACTGGAACACGAGAATAGAGTCCTATGGTGGCCTAAGAGCTGGTCGACTTCACCCGTACCTCGGACACAGTCCAGGGATGGATAATTTTTCACACATGGGGAGTTGTTCAGAATTCCTTATACAAAGATATAGAGTGATGATAATCAAGTCAGTGGCGGTAATGCACCTGTAAGCTGGCTGCCAACCGCCAATCAAATCTAAAAGAAGAAGAAGAAGAGAGAGAACGAGAGGGAGAGAGAGAGAAAGAGAGGTGTGATTGCAGTGTGGACGATGATGTTTTAATTTTTCATTAAATCTGACCCAGGAACACGGACGATGCAGTTCATGTGCTTTGCTATAAGAACGATCTAGGAACTACTAGATATGAGCTAGCTGCTGCCTTTGGGATTCATTGAGATCTGGGATGGGCTGTTTCAGTTGGCCTCGGTGAAGAGGCATATAGTAGTGTGTCACTGTGTCTGTGTGTGTCCACACTGAGGCATCAGCACCTATAGTGCTTTTATATTAATACATAAAAAGATCAACAAGACATTCCAAAACAAGCTATTTTTTGAGTCAGCAATGGTAAAACTGCACTTCCCTTTTTCCTAATTTGTCTCATATCAAGATGCAACTAATGATTTTTTGTGCATAATGCTGGAACTTGTAGGGTAGAGGCTCCATGAAATTGCTCTCCTCAATGGTAAATGTTTGGTTTTTCAGCAGTGATGAAAGAGTTTTCAGAATTTAAAGCTCTATAAAAAGGCCAACCATGATGGAGAGGCCAGTGCAAAGTTATTTATTAGAAAGAAATGAATTATTCTACTTTCAGCTATTCCCTTTAGGGGTCGCCACAGTGGATCATTTGCCTCCAGCTCACTCATTGCATCTTCCTTTGTAACCCAACCCTCTCCATGTCCTCCTTCACTACATCCATGAATCTTCTCTGTGGTCTTCCTCTTTTCCTCCTGCCTGGTAGCTCCATCGTCAACATCCTTTGTCCAGTATATCTAGTATCCCTCCTCTGCATGTCCAAACCATCTCAGCCTTGCTTTGCTTCCTTTGTTTCCAAATCGCTCAACCTGAGCTGTCCCTCTGATATACTCATTTCTAATCCTGTCCCTCCTAGTCACTCCCAAAGAAAATCTTAGCATCTTCAACTCTGCCACCTCCTGCTACATCTCCTGTCTTTTTGTCAGCGCCACCGTCTCCAAACCATACAGTATATCATAGCAGGTCTCACTACCATCTTGTAAATCTTTCCCTTCAATCTTGCTGCTGTCCTTCTGCACTCTCTTCTTAACCTCTCTTGTGCATTTTCTATTGCTTTGGATGGTTGACCCCAGGTATTTAAACTCCTCTACTTTCACTACCTCTACTCCTTCCATCTTCACCGTTACACCTGCCTCCCTCTCATTCACACTCATGCATTTTGTCTTGTTTCTACTGACTTTCCTTCCTCTTCTCTCCAGAGCATACATCCACCGCTCCAGGTTCTCTTCCACCTGCTCCCTACTCTCACTACAAATCACAATGTCATCTGCAAACATCATGGAACACAGAGACTCCTGCCTGACCTCATCTGTCAGCCTGTCCATCACCATGGCAAACAAGAAGGGGCTCAGAGCCGATCACTGATGTAAGCTCAGCCCCACCTTGAACCCATCTGTCACTCCTACAGCACATCTCACCACCGTTCCGCTGTCCTCATATATGTCCTCCACCACCCTCACATACTTCTCTGCCACTCCTGACTTTTTCATACAGTACCACACTTCCTCTCTTGGCATCCGATCATATGTTTTACAGTGCAACTCCTTCTGACCTTCTCTATACTTCTCCATCAACACTCTTAAAGCAAACATTGCATCTGTAGTACTCTTTCTCGGCATGAAACCATACTGCTGCTCACTGACTGTCACCTCTCCTCTTAACCTGGCTTCAACAACTCTTTCCCATATCTTCATAGTGTGGCTGATTAACTTTATTTTTCTGTAGTTACTACAGCTCTGAGCATCACCTTTGTTCTTGAAAATTGGTACTAAAACACTTCTCCACTCCTCAGGCATCCTCTCACTCTCCAAGATTGTGTTGAACAATCTGGTTAAAAAGTCCACTGCCATTTCTCCTAAGAAGAGATGGATAGCTAGACAGACAGACAGACAGACAGCTGTACCTTATTGATCCCACACTGGGAAATTACAGTGCAACAGCATGACAGTAGACAACCAAAATGACAGAAACACACAACATAATAGACAAAGGGATTACCCATGGAAAGTAAAACTGCTTAACTAACTCATATACATCGTAGATGAATAGATGATGACCCGTATAGATACATGAATCGTACCTACTGTACAATGCAGGACTATGAGGTGCAGGGTGAAATGTGAGGTACCAATTAGACTGCAAGGTGCAGTATGGCAGTATAGTTATGACCAGAATTTAACATCAGAGTGAGTCATTGTACCGTGAAATTGTATAAAGCAGGAAAGATTTCCTGTACCTAACTGTTTGGCAATGAAGCTGTAGCAGTCTGCTGGAGAAAGTGCTCCACTTTCTGTCCAGTGTGTGGTGGAGGGGGTGATCAGGATTGTCCATGATGGATAACAGTTTGTTTAGTGTCCTCCTCTCCACCACAGTCTCAAAGGTCTCCGACCTGAGACCAATCACAGAACCAGCCCTCTTGATAATCTTGTCAAGTCTGTTGGTGTTGCTGGCTCTGATACTGCTACGCCAACATACAGCAGCAAAGAAGATGGCGCTGGTGACAACATTCTAGTAGAAAAGCTCCAGCATCCTGTCGCACACATTGAAGGATCTCAGCTTCCTCAGAAAGTAGAGTCTGCTCATCCCCTTCTTGTATGCAGCACTGGTGTTAGATTTCCAGTCCAGTCCGTTGCTGATCATGACACCCAGGTATTTGTAGTCCTCCACTACCTCCACATCCTCCCCCCAAACTGCAATGGCTGTGAAGGCGTCCTCTTCTTCCTGAAGTCAATCACCATCTCTCTGGTCTTGCTGAAGTTCAGCCTCAGGTGATTCTGCTCGGTCCACTCCACATATCTGTCTACCAGTGCCCTGTACTCCCCCTCCTCTCCCCCTCTTATACACCCAACAACAGCTGAGTCATCAGAGAATTTGGCATTTCCATACCTCCACAGGTATGTCTTCTGGACCAACTGCCTTTCTTCTTTTAGATTTGATTGGCGGTTGGCAACCAGCTCACAGGTGCATTACCGCCACGTACTTCACTCTATATCATCACTATCTGGTCAGGAGCTGTAGTCCTTCTATCATCATTGCTGTGTCCAATCAAACC
Source organism: Pholidichthys leucotaenia (assembly GCA_020510985.1). Taxonomy (NCBI): domain Eukaryota; kingdom Metazoa; phylum Chordata; class Actinopteri; order Cichliformes; family Pholidichthyidae; genus Pholidichthys; species Pholidichthys leucotaenia. The sequence continues at coordinate 322,607,026 of CM035840.1, read as the reverse complement.
TCAACTCTATCTTCAGACATCACTCTTCTTCGTCTCCTCGTACTTCACTCTCCAACCGCCTTTCCATTCTTCTTCTCCTTCTTCTTTTAGATTTGATTGGCGGCTGGCAACCAGCTTACAGGTGCATTACCGCCACGTACTTAAATCATCACTCTATATTCTTTCAAGCTGGATTCTCGCCTTTTCATTCTTCATCATCAACACTTCACTCTATATATAATTCAAGAAATCTCTGTTTGTGTGTCACGACCATAGAACTTGCTAAAAGATCATAGGATCACCTATGATGCTCCTATGATGTCTACATGATGTCTGTATGATGTCATATAGACCATAGGACTCACTAAAAGGTCATAGGATCGCCTATGATGTGCCTATGATCTGTGTGTGTGTCTGTGTGTGAACAAAGGCAGGCATCATCCACGATCATAGGACATCAAAGATCAAAGGCAGGCATCACGATCATAGGACTCGCTATGACATCATCAAAGCTCATAGGACTTGCTATGACATCATCAAAGATCAAAGGCAGGCATCACTGAATGAGTGGTGACGTCAAAGATCAAAGGAAGGTTTCGCCAGGGTTACTGTTGCCATAGTAACCATGTCAAAGATCAAAGGCAAGCATCACCATGGTTACTGTTGCCATGGCAACCATGTCAAAGATCAAAGGCAGGAATGCAGAAATGCTTGCTTACACTTGGTTTCTCCGGGCATGCAGAAATACTTGCTTATATTTGGTTTTTACGGGCATGCACAGGTATGCACTAGTCCTCTTCAAAGCTGCCCTCACTCCCCCCTTGCTTATCTTTGGGACTTCCTGGTTCATCATCTTTCCATTATCCACCCTCCTGTCTCTCTCATTTTCTTTATTCATCAGCTCTTCAAAGTACTCTTTCCACCTTCTCAACACACTCTCGTCATTTATTAGTACATTACCTTTTCTGTCCTTTGCAAAGTCATCCTACAGACTACCATCTGATGCTGTCTAGCTGCAGTGCATCTGGAAAGTATTCATAGCGCTTTACTCTTTCCACATTTTATGTTACAGCCTAATTCTAAAATGGATTAAATTCATTTTTTCCTCAAAATTCTACACACAATACCTCATAATGACAATGTGAAAAAAACTTTTTTTTTTTTTTTTTAGATTTTTGCAAATTTATTAAAAATAAAAAAACTAGAAATCACATGTACATAAGTATTCACAGCCTTTGCTCAATACTTTGCTGATGCACCTTTGGCAGCAATTACAGCCTCAAGTTTATTTGAATATGATGCCACAAGCTTGGCACACCTATCTTTGGGCAGTTTCGCCCATTCCTCTTTGCAGCACCTCTCAAGCTCAATCAGGTTGGATGGGAAGTGTCGGTGCACAGCCATTTTCAGAGCTCTCCAGAGATGTTCAATTGGATTCAAGCCCGGGCTCTGGCTGGGCCACTAAAGGACATTCAGAAAGTAGTCCTGAAGCCACTCCTTCGATATCTTGGCTGTGCGCTTAGGGTCGTTGTCCTGCTGAAAGATGAACCATTTGAGGTCAAGAGCGCTCTGGAGCAGGTTTTCATCCAGGACGTCTCTGTACATTGCTGCATTCATCTTTCCCTCTATCCTGACTAGTCTCCCAGTTGCTGCCGCTGAAAAACATCCCCACAGCATGATGCTGCCACCACCATTGGCATGGTTATGAGCGGTGCCTGGTTTCTCCAAACATGACGCCTGGCATTCACGCCAAACAGTTCAATCTTTGTCTCATCAGTCCAGAGAATTTTGTTTCTCATGGTCTGAGAGTCCTTCAGGTGCCTTTTGACAAACTCCAGGAGGGCTGCCATGTGCCTTTTACTAAGGAGTGGCTTCCATCTGGCCACATCAATCAGGCCACCATACAGGCCTGATTGATGGATTGCTGCAGAGATGGTTGTCCTTCTGGAAGGTTCTCCTCTCTCCACAGAGGAGTGCTGGAGCGCTGACAGAGTGACTATCGGGTTCTTGGTCACCTCCCTGACTAAGGTCCTTCTCCCCCGATTGCTCAGTTTAGCTGGCTGGCCAGCTCTTGGAAGAGTCCTGGTGGTTCCGAACTTCTTCCATTTACGGCTGATGGAGGCCACTGTGCTCACTGGGACCTTCAAAGCAGCAAAAAAGTTTTGGACCCTTCCCCAGATTTGTGCCTTGAGACAATCCTGTCTCAGAGGTCTACAGACAATTCCTTTGACTTCATGCTTGGTTTGTGCTCTGACATGCAATGTCAACTGTGGGGCCTTATATAGAGTTTTTGCGTAGGCTCGTAAAATTCACGTGACTCGCGGGGGTAAACATAAACACGCCGTAGGTGCCGCCATCTTGGATGGCAAGAGCAGCAGTTGCACTGTGACAACCCGGGCGTAACTTGTACTGTTTAGCGATCAGAATGAGTGAGGAGAACACACAGTCACAGTCTGACATAATAACATCCTATCATCCTCTTCAACAACTGACACTATGGCCTCTGACACTGTGTCTGCGATGTCTGTGTCACATTCAGTGGAGTCATTGTCAGCAGTCATAACAGCAGACAAGTGTTTTTAATCTTGCTCCCGTGCGCTCCTCTGGTGTGCCGAAATGCCTCAGTTGAACGGAGGTGGTGGGTGTGAGGTAACAGCTGGAGCAATTAGCAGAACAATGACTGCCAGTAATCTGCTCAGCGGGGATGATTTGGGGGCAAACGATGAGATGATATCTTTCAAAGACGAAGGGGAGCAGGAGGAAAAGGTATCAGAAAACGTGTCAGCGTAAAGGGATGTGGATGATGTGAAGTCTTTGCTGGTGAACGAGTCGGAAAACAACAGCAGCTCCTCGGACTCAGAGGTGAGTGAAGCGCGCTGCGTGTTTTTTTTTTGTTTTTTTTTAAAGGCTCTCCACGGCACGCCGCGTTAAAACGTACCTGATTTTATGCACATTTACAATATTTTTCTTCCCTTTCATGTGTGCATTGTCCTTTGTAGCAAGCAGAGAGGTGCCCCCAAACCAGACCCGACTCAAAGTTTTTTTTTTTTTTTTTTTTGTTACTTATTTGTAGCTGTAGGTAGATTTGGTTTCCAGTCTGGTGACAAGCCATTGGCTGCTGCGTGCGCGAGTGCCCTAAACCTACATGTTTTTGGTGTGCGGGAGGAAACCGGAGAAACCCCGGAGTAAACCCACGCAACACGGGGAGAACATGCAAACTCCACACAGCTCACTGTTGGTCGGGGGCTGGGATCGAGCCCACGGTCTCATGATCCCCGCGATCCCCCGGCCGAGGGTAAACTGTGCTGCCACAGTGCTAAACCACTGCTCCACCGTGCAGCCCGTTATGAGAAAGCGAGAGATTACGTCAGTGAAGGTAATTATTCAAAAATCCAACTTTTTTTTTTTTTTTTTTTGCATTTCACACCGGCAATTTAATTCCCCGCTTATCCCCTTATCAGGGGGAACAACAGGAGTACACCATTTTGCCGAGTTTGTAGGTACACGTGAGCTATGTGGTTTGTTTCACCCTGCTGCTGCTGTTTCTTGCCATCCAATATGGCGGCACATTCTAACGGGCCAGTGCGGCACGCCCCCTGACGTCATATGCAAAAACTCAATAGACAAGTGTGTGCCTTTCGAAATCATGTCCAATCAACTGAATTTACCACAGGTGGAATCCAATTAAGCTGCAGAAACATCTCAAGGATGATCAGTGGAAACAGGATGCACCTGAGCTCAATTTTGAGCTTCGTAGGAAAGGCTGTGAATACTTATGTACATGTAATTTCTTAGTTTCTTTTATTTTTAATATAGTTGCAAAAATCTCAAAAAAATGTTTTTTTTTTCCACATTGTCATTATGAGGTGGTGTGTGTAGAATTTTGAGGGAAAAATGAATTTAATCCCTTTTGGAATAAGGCTGTAAGATAAAAAAAATGTGGAAAAAGTGAAGCACTGTGAATGCTTTCCGGATGCACCGTACACTCTCCCCTGCCACCACTTGCAGTCTCGTATCTCTTTCAGAGTTCTCCTTCTGCATAGGATGTAGTTCACCTGTTTGCACCTTCCTCCACTCTTGTAAGTCACCCTATGTTCCTCTCTCTTCTTTAAGTATGTGTTCAGCATGAGATGAATTAAGAGATATACATTTGCTCATGCTATTTTTCATGTTTTCTGACTTCATTAAATCACAGTCAGTAATATATCTCATGTTAGTCTGGCCGTGGTATCCCTAGAAAATTTTTCCAGGGTTCTAGGTTCTAGGAAATGCATGATCTGAGAGGAAGGTGAGTTCCCATTGTTCTTGTTCTTTTTCTTAATTTGTCCACACTTAACAGAATTATCTTGAATCACTGGCCATTTCTCCACAGCAGGAATGTTTTCAGTGAATATCTGGCCATAGTTCCCATTTTTTCCAGGCATTCCCACTCAGAGTTCTAGTCTGAGTCTACATCCACAAAAATCCCTTTTTAGCTCACACTCCAGACCTGGTATTCGCACAAAGGTTTGGCCTCTTCTGATGATGTTGGTGTCAGAACGCTCTCAACCACGACAACTATTGTTTGTGGCTGTTCATTGAAAGGGAAAAGAATGAAAAACAGAGATAAGTGGATGGCAAGTCTGCAATTACAGTTACAGTTAGACTTGCATTACAGTGCAATATAATATTGTCCTTCAACTTCGGTGATCACAACATCAAAAGGGCTCTTCATTTCAATGGAAATGTGACAAAAATAGCCCCTGAAAGTAGTTCCCAAAAGGGTTCCTTTGCCTGTAGTTCTAGTACTTTGCCATGGAGAAAAAATGGCTTTACAGTCTGACCTCCTCATTACTCCTCCTTCTGACCTGCTTACCCTCCATTCCTGCTACACTCACGCACGTCACCCCCCTCTCTCACTCTTCGGGCTTCCTCCATCTTCCACCCTCTCCTTTCTCCCTTCCACTTCCGTGTCTTTACATTTGTCTCAGCTCCCGTTTTCCTCTCCTCCTCACACCCCTCCTTTCCCTGCCTCTCCACATCACCCCCTCCCTCCCTCCCTCGCTCCTCATCTCTGTCCGTGTTGGCAGCCTATTTAAATGCTCCATTGGAGAAGGATTAAGGTTTATGCAAGGTCAGTGTGGGATGTGATAATTATAATCACAGCTTTTTGCCTGGCCAATGACGGCCATTTGTTATTCTCAGCTCAGTGGCTTCAGAAGCCCCTGGGGGGAGCTGGTGGGAGGTGTTGACAAGAGGCTGGCTGATTTACTGGGCCTCCTCCTCCCCTTCTCCCCCCCCCTCTTCCAGCATAGTGTGGGGTTTGGGGTTTGCAAGGCCCCTGCTCTCTGCCTCCTTTTCTTTCCTCATAGTGCCTCTGTCTTCTTTTTCATGTATTTACTATTTTCTGTTCTGTTTCTTGTCTTTGCCCATTTCTTCACTCAAGGACATTTCTGTTTCTGACATGAATGTTTGGAGACCAGAGTCGAAACAATAGAACCACAGTGTTTCAGATACAAAGCTGTAGAAAATAGGCCTATGTGGGAGAAAATAAGCAGGGAAGGGTGTCGTGCATATTCATCTGAGTGGTAACTCAGATATGGTGTAGACAGAGGTCAAGTAAAGCTGTGTGTGTAAGCTAATGCTAATGCCAGTCATCCTATACAGACATCCAAGTCATGTCTATGGAAAACATGTAAAAATATGTTTAATTGCAAAAAAAAAAAAAAAAAAATAACCAGTAAATGTCTTCTTTTTCTTCTTCTTTCAGCTCGCAGTGTCTGCATATTTAATTTGCTAAGATTTTACACTGGATGCCCTTCTTCATGCAACTGTTCCCATTTACCCAGGCTTGGGCAAGACACTAGGAGTACACTGGCTTGTGCTTTCACACCTAACCCAATTCAGTCCAGACTTTTGGACTTTTCAGTCCGGTAAAAAGAGGTCATTTCAGTCCCGATCAAACTGAACCTTGGTCTGGTTTGCTTGAGCGTGAAAGCAGTTTCCTGAAAGGTTTGGCCTCTCCGACCAAACACAAGAATGTAAGACAGCCGATTAGAGGAAAATCATTTTAGCTGTTATTGTTACGGGCCTTGAAATATGGCCATTAGCGGCATAAGTAGTCACTTGAAAAAAGTCAAAAAATGCAGACGCATGAGAGTTTTTGAAAAAAAAAAATGGCAAAGCAATGCCACCTGATAACTGTTATGGTTGATGAGAAGGACAAATGTTCTTTCCAGTAAAGATCTGGACAATATTCTAGCCTCACTAAACTAGTTCACGACTAATATGGTGGGGTCCTTCCTGGTTTTAACTTAAAGTGCAGTTACCGATGTGTCCAGAGCCGCAGAAAATACCCTGGAGGGTGAGTAACATGTTTGCTAACTAACGGTTGATGCTATGAGAGTTTTTGAAAAAAAAAAATGGCAAAGCAATGCCACCTGATAACTGTTATGGTTGATGAGAAGGACAAATGTTCTTTCCAGTAAAGATCTGGACAATATTCTAGCCTCACTAAACTAGTTCACGACTAATATGGTGGGGTCCTTCCTGGTTTTAACTTAAAGTGCAGTTACCGATGTGTCCAGAGCCGCAGAAAATACCCTGGAGGGTGAGTAACATGTTTGCTAACTAACGGTTGATGCTAACAACACAAGTGTTGTCATGACAACAAGACGAGTCATGTAAGGTTGTTTAGTTTGCTTGGAAAATAAGCAGTGTGAAACCAAACCTAACTGGATAAATGCAGATGATGTAACAATAAAAGCTTTAGTCTGAACCTTGATGGGACTTTCATGTGAGAAAACGCCCTTAGTTTTGGGCTGGTAACAGAGGTACAATTGTGTTTGTGATATCCTACCGTGTAGCAATGATCACACTTGAGTTATTTCTTTGGCTAACTCTGCCGTTTATTCTGCAACACACATAATATGACTGAACATGGATTCTGCGCGGGGTTTTCACACTCTTGTTCTAATATGTCCCCTTAATAGTAGTGCTGAACAATACAGGTAGTTCCCCCTAGAGGCATGTGCCAGTAATGTTTTGAATTAGACTTGCAGTCTACCACATCCCTCCCCTCTAGATTAAACTACTTTTAATTACACTAGCCAATTATGCTAGACATCCTGGAACTCCCATTTAACCCTAAACAATCACAGTTACTTTTAACTTCTTAAACACATGTGCCATACACATAATTTCTTTCTCTCTTTTTTTTTTTTTTTACATGTATAACACACATAACAGTCTAACTGGGGATTTGGTTTGACTACCGCATCCCAGTGAGGTTCCAGGACGCATTCTTGTCCTGTGGCTGGGGAACTCACTACTGACTAAGTATAGTCCTTCAAGTAGTCTGGAGCTTTCCTAGCTCGCTGAGATCTTCTCACGGCGGGTGAGCCAACTGCAGGTGAAGACTCAGACTGCTCCACGGTTTCGGCTGCTGCAGTGCTGCCCGTAGAATCTGCAGAGACGGTTACCTCAGGTTTCACCTGAAGTGGTGGTTCATTGATGCTCTCCTCAGGATGGGTGTCAGACAACACCTCGGGTGCCATCGGCAGGGGAATGGAGCTCCTACCACGAACTTGGTCGATGTGTCGCCTCACCACTTGTCCATGACCTAATGTCACCTTGAATGACACAGGGCCTGTCTTTTCTGTTATTTCTCCTGGTACCCAGGCTGGTCCTGAGCCAAAGTTGCGGGTGTAGACCACGTCTCCTTCTCTCAGTATTCTCTCTCTAGCATGCATGTCATGATAACCTTTTTGTTTCTCTTGTTTATCATGCACTTTGTTTCTGAAGTCTGGATGTATTAAGTCAAATGTTGACCTCAACTTCCTTCCACACAACAGCTCAGCTGGTGACTTGCCAGTTGTAGATTGGGGTGTTATTCGATAGCTGAACAGAGCTCTCGACATTCGGGTTTCAATAGAGTCTCCTGTCATCTTTGTCATGAGTGACTTGAACGTCTGCACGGCCCTCTCGGCTAAGCCGTTAGAAGAAGGATGGTATGGCGCAGTCGTGATGTGACGTATGCCATTCTTTTCAGAAAACTCTTGGAACTGTTCACTCGTAAAACATGTACCGTTATCTGATACTATGATTTCAGGTAGCCCATGTTGGCTGAAACTCTTTCTAAGACATTCAATGGTAACAGTAGAAGTAGAGCTACTCACAGAATATGCATCGATCCACTTTGAGTATGCGTCAACTATGATCAGGAACATTCTTCCCATCCATGGACCTGCGTAGTCAATGTGAATTCTTCTCCATGGTTTATCTGGAACTTCCCAGGGATGTAGTGGGGCTGCTGGAGGACTGTTCCTGTTCTCCTGGCATGCCGCACATGACTTCACAAGCGCCTCCACCTCTGCATCCATGTTGGGCCACCACATGTAACTCCTCGCCAACGCTTTCATGCGAGTGATGCCAGGGTGTGCTTGGTGTAGTTGTTGCAGTAAGGCATTCCTACCAGGTGGTGGAACAACCACGCGTCCTCCCCACAGGATACAACCTTCCTGGGTGCTGAGCTCATCCTGTCGTCGGGCATAGGGAATGAACTCAGGACTGTTCATCTTCGGCCATCCTCTCAAGATGTATTCTCGCACTCTTGCTAGAACAGGGTCTTTGTCTGTCCACTTCTTTATTTGTTGTGCGTTCACCAGGGGCACGCCGATATCTTCAAACAATAGCACTCTCTCCTCCTCCTCAGGCGTGCTGTCTCTTCCTCCATCCAAGGGTAGCCTACTCATCGCGTCAGCATTCGTATGGTCCCGTCCGGCTTTGTAAACGATGGTGTACTCATACGCTGCTAATGTAACGGCCCATCTCTGAATTCTCTGAGATGTCATCTGGGGTATGGCTCTCATTTCACTGAACAGTGAAATTAGTGGCTTGTGGTCAGTCACTATAGCGAACTGTCTCCCGTACAGGTATTTGTGGAATTTTTTTACACCAAATACTACTGCAAGGCCCTCCTTGTCTAGCTGGGAGTAGTTTTTCTCAGCTGCACTAAGAGTTCTTGAGACGAACCCTATGGGTCTCTCTGAGCCATCCTCCATATGATGAGAGAGTACAGCACCCACACCGTAGGGTGATGCGTCACACGCCAGGATGAGTGGTTTGTTTGAATCATAGTGCACTAACACACTACAGGACTGAAGTAGCGCTTTGGACTCTTCAAACGCCTTCTGCTGCTTGACCCCCCATGACCATTTTTCTTCCTTCTTAAGTAAGGTATGTAGTGGTGCCAGCAGCGTGGAGAGCTTTGGGAGGAACCTATGGTAATAGTTCAACAAGCCCAGGTAGGCTTTTAACTCAGTAACATTTTGTGGCTCAGGCGCCTCCGCAATGGCTTCCACTTTGTCTGTTAGAGGGTGTAGACCACTGGCGTTGATCTTGTGGCCTAGGAACACCACCTCTTTTCCCATGAACTCACACTTGCTTCTTTTCAACCTCAGACCGCTTTTCTCCAACCGTTGAAGCACTTCCTTCAGCGTTTTCAGATGTTCTTGTTCATTTGGTCCTGTACAAAGGATGTCATCCAAATAAACGGCAACATTCGGAATTCCACCTAGGATGCCCTCCATAGTTCTCTGGAATATAGCAGGACTGGAAGCTACTCCAAATGGTAAGCGTGTGTAGGTATATAAGCCTTTGTGTGTATTGATGGTTACATACTTTTTTGATTCTTCTTCCAGGACTACTTGTTGGTAGGCATGACTCATGTCTAATTTCGTGAAGTGTCGGCCGCCGTTCAGCTGTGCGAAGAGGTCCTCCACTTTAGGAATTGGATACTGATCCACCCGTGATGCTCGATTGACAGTGAGTTTGTAATCTCCACATATTCTAATGGAGCCATCCGGCTTTCTCACTGGGACTATGGGCGCCGCCCATTCTGCAACCTGCACTGGCTCAATGATCTTGTCATCCAGCAGCCTCTGTAGCTCGCTTTCAACCAGTGGCTTGACTGCATAGGGTACCGGTCGGGGTTTGCAGAATCGTGGTTGGGCCTCCTTGTCCACATTAATCTTTGCAGTGACACCTTTTAGCTGTCCTAAGCCTTCTTTGAACACCTCAGCGTGTCTTTCGAGGATCTCCTCCAGCTGCAATTTGGGCTGAGATTCCACTTTATTCACCAACTGATCAATCATGGCCAGTTCTTGTAGCCAACTTCGCCCTAGTAGATTTGGTCCTTCGCTCCCAACTACTACTACAGGTAAGTCCTTTTCTTTGTTTTCGTGCTGCACCTTCACTTGTGCCATGCCTAGCACGTCTAGCTTCTCTCCTGTGTATGTTTTTAATTTTAATGAACAGGGATTTAATTCTGCTGTGTCTGTTTTCTTCCACAGTTGTGTATATTGCTGTTTACTTAATATGGTTACTCCACAGCCTGTATCAACTTCAAATGTTACTTTCATTCCATTAACATTCATGGTACGCGTGATGGGCGCTACCTTGGTCAGCTCCTCTGACGTGTTGTAAATTGTGTGAAAACCCATGTCTTCTGTATCACTTTCTCCCTCCCCTCTCAGTTGATTCGCTCGCTGTTCCTTTCCTGGGCCCTTGTTTTCATACTTTTGCCCATTAACTGTCGCTTTCAGCACCTGTGCGCTGTCCACCTTTATTCTACATGCTTTCTTAATGTGCCATCGCTTGCCACAATTATGACACAGCTCAGTGGCAAATTTGCACTCGGCGGCATTGTGCTGGCCTTTGCAGCGATAACAACTGGGGAATTTGTGCTGAGTTTTGTCAGTCAACACTTTGTGGACACCTACTTGGGTCTTAGGCACACGAACATGCGTTGCTGTGTCCTCTGTTAGCTTCCCTTGCATCTCTCTCACATCTTTAGCTGCTGTTTCCATCGCTTGGCATAATTCCAAAGCCTTTGCAAAAGTGAGTTTTGTTTCAAATAAAAGTTGCCGTTGCATTCGGTCATCATTCACTCCACACACAAGTCTGTCTCTTAACATTTCTTCCAATGAGTCTTTGTAATCACAGTGCAGTGTTAATTTCCTCAATTCTGCCACATACTCTGCTATGGACTCAGTGTTCCTCCTTATGCGTGAATTAAATTTGAATCGTTGCACGATTTCACTCGGTTTGGGGCTGAAGTGCTTCTGAAGCTCAGCAGTAAGCTGGTCGTACGTTTTATCTTTCGGTAATGCAGGGCTTATTAAATTTCTCAACAAGCTGTAAGTAGTTGCACCAACTCCACTCAACAGTACAGCCTTCCTTTTGTCTGGCTCCTCAATATCATTAGCTTGGAAGAAAAAGTCCAACATTTCACTATATTCTTCCCATGACTGAGTCGAGTTATCAAAAGGGGTTACCGTTCCGATTACAGCCGCCATTGCTCGTCGTGGTGGGGAAACCTCGTTTTTCCTCCTCTGAACTTGCACTCGAACTACTGGAGTCACTTGAGTTCGCCACACTTGCAATGTTCTCTGTTTCTCGCCGCTGATTTTTTTCTTTTAATCCTCGTCGCCAATTGTGTGATATCCTACCGTGTAGCAATGATCACACTTGAGTTATTTCTTTGGCTAACTCTGCCGTTTATTCTGCAACACACATAATATGACTGAACATGGATTCTGCGCGGGGTTTTCACACTCTTGTTCTAATATGTCCCCTTAATAGTAGTGCTGAACAATACAGGTAGTTCCCCCTAGAGGCATGTGCCAGTAATGTTTTGAATTAGACTTGCAGTCTACCACAGTGTTCTAATGATGGTTTAAGTCAGTGGCTATGCTCACTGTGGCTATGTCACAACTGAGTCAAGAAAGTCTGCAAAACCCAACCAAAACATAGCAAAATGTCCAAAAACATATATTCTAGATCCTATCTGGCCTACATGTAGTAGTAGAGTGAAATAAAACTACCATGTCAGCAAGTGGAAAATGTTTCCCTGAGGTTCGGTAGGAGCCAAAGTGCTGTCGTGACAGAAACATGAGTTTGTTCTTTAGTTCCATGTCATTTAAAAACACTACAGTTAAGTATTCCTGGTCCACTGCTCCCAGCTTTTCAAATAGTGGTAAAGCAGGTGCATTTGATTTCTCAGTTTTTCAATAACAATGACTAACACCTACCCTCGGGAATGTACGGGGGGGGGGGCTGAAAAGTTCATAGGCTGACTAAGAAGGAGTTATGCTACAGCAATGAAACTAGTCATGCATTAAATTCAACCTTTTCTGATACAGACACTGGAGAATATGTTGAAAAATAAACCACATTTGGTCAAATTTGACCACTGTATCATGGTCAGCCTATGAACTTTTCAGCCCCCCCCCCCCCCCTCACCGTAGTATTTAAAGTAGGGCATGAATGGAATTTTCCTTTTTTTCACCCATTTCATCACCACAGTACCTCCTGCTTCCTCAATGCTGGAGAACAAAATGTGCTGCTCAACTTACAACAGGTTCCTGATTTAAATAAGTAAATCGTGATGTAATTTTCTGTGAAGTTTGTACAGTGAGAGTCAGTTTTCACAGGAAAAATCTGACTGGTGTTTGAGAAAATGAAGAAAAAAACTCCCAACCAATCAGTAATGTTTATAAACATCCAATCTGACAGCTGATTTTGTAAAATATCTTTTAAAAACATTTTTGGGTTAAAAAATTTATTCAGTTATATAGAAGGTGCACTTCTTTATTTGTGCTTGAGTTATTATTCATTATTTTTTCAAAAAACTGTATTTCTGCACTCTTTAATGTCAGCTTAACCTTTGTAGACAGAATTGTATTAAACACCAGCGGGCCCAGTCTGGAGCCAGGCCTGCTGGGAGCTGCCCCTAACAGCCTGAGTCTATACTGCTGTCTATTGGGAGCTGGCCAGCTTACAACAGAACAACCCCAGCTTAAACCTCCGCATGGTGGGATTTGGCCAGTACAAGCCCAGTCTATGTGGCTGCCCACTGGGAACCGAGCATTACAATACAACCCTGTACGCCTGTGTTTCCGTGGCGGGGGGGGGTTGTAGGGTCACTGCAGTATCTCCTGTTCTGGTTTTTTTCCAGATTTCTGGACTCTAACGTGTGATGTTGTAACCATAGCCCTGTATCAGCCTGCCATGTGTGCTCGTCATGGTCAGAACATGATGCAGAGCTAACCAAGCCTCCATCCATCATCCCTCCAGTCAGCCAGTGCCGCCGGCCATGTTTGACTGCTCAGGACTGCTGCCGGGGATAGATTGGTAAATTTGTCCATCTCTCTCTCACACATACACACACATGCACATTCATACACACAGGGGACTAGTCATAGCTGGGATCAGAGTATTTTCTAGCTGACTGATGTTAGAACCTGAACTAAGAGCAGCTGAGATAGAAGAGAGAGCAAAGGGCCGGGGTCAGACAGGGATCTGGATGAATGGCTCCTTTAGAGCCTCGGCACTGCGGCTGAGCTGTCAGTCCCACACAGCTCCGAGTGGGAGATCCGTCTGAGACCACAGGTTGCTGGTCTGAAACCAGGAGAAACCTACTATTATAACACAGGGAAGGTGATTGATAATCCACAGCACCTGGCTGAACTCACAGGTCAGAGGGTTTGTGTAATAAAATAATGACATACGGAAGGGTCAGCAGTTAAGCCAGTGAGAAGGAAATCAATCAAAAAAATATGCTACTGTTTTTTTTAAATCACCGATCACACAAACATTTTATATAATCCTATTTACTGACTGGGTTGAGGCTTCTTAGCAGCCTGGTCTAACTCAAATCAGACTTAAAACACAAATATGAGGCCTTGAGAGTTGCTTGACTTGCATATCACCGACTTTTAAAAACTTCACAAAAGCATATTTTCTAATATTAGGAAGTTTTTTTTTTAGACTTTGAAATGTTTCTGATTATTTTTAGTGCTATGTGCACAAACTCTGCAGCATATTGTTATACAGAAGCAGGGCTGTGCAGAGACCATTTGAGGGGCAGGGGCTCAACTTTCAAAAAAAAGGGCACATGGAACAAGATTTGTTAACAGGTGCAGCTCAATAAATTCAAATCTCATTGAAAAGTAAACTTATTTCAGTAATTCAATTCAAAAAGTGAAACTCATATAGATTCTTTACACACAGTGATATACAGTATTTTAAACATTTATTTCTTTTCATTTTGATGACTATGGCTTACAAGTAATGAAAACCCAAAATTAATTTTCTCAAAAAATTAGAATATTGCATAAAATGATTTTTTTTTTCCAAAAATGTATTGCTAATAGAAATGTTGATTGACTGGAAAGTACTGTATGTCCATGTGTAACTGAGGTCATCCTGCGCAGTTCGCCCACTCGGGACACGAACCCGCGACCTACCAGTCAACTACACAGTTCGAGCATGGGAGACGCAGCACAATCGCGCTGAGCTAAAGGTCCGACCGATAGCTCAGCGCTACCGATACTGTATGAGGCTTTTTTCGGGAGGGAGGTTTACTAACGTTCTACGCCGAACAGTGCTAGTTGGCATCCGTTACACATGTACATACTCAATATCTGGTCAGGGCTCCTTTTGTGTGAATCAGTGTGCCATGTGCGTGGAGGCGATCAGCCTGTGGTACTGCTGACGTGTTATGGAAGCCTAGCTTGCTTCCCAAATCAGGTGCCAAGTCCTGTCATGTGGAAATCAAGGTCCCAGAGTCTGGAGGAAGAGTGGAGAAGCACACAATCCAAGCTGCTTGAGGTCCAGTGTGAAGTTTCCATAGTCAATGATTATTTAGGGAGCCATGGTCCCAGCCATGGGAACCTGGTGCTGGTGCACTGTGTTTTATCAAGTCCAAATTCAATGCAGCCATCTACCAGGAAATTTAAGAGCACTACATGTTTCCCTCTGCTGACAAGCTTTATGGAGATGCTGATTTCATTTTCCAGCAGAACTTGGCACCTGCCCACACTGCCAAAAGTACCAAAACCTGGTTAAATGACCATGGCATCACTGTGCTTAACTGGCCAGCAAACTCTCCTGACCTAAACCCCATAGAGAATCAATGGAGTATTGTCAAAAGGAAGATGAGACACCAGATCCAACAATGCAGATGAGCTGAAGGCCACTATCAAAGCAACCTGGGCCTCCATAACACCTCAGCAGTAATATAGGCTGATCACCTCCATGCCACACCGCACTGATGCAGTAATTCATGTACAGTGGTGTGAAAAAGTGTTTGCCCCCTTCCTGATTTCTCATTTTTTTGTATGTTTGTCAGACTTAAATGTTTCAGATCATCAAACAAATTTAAATATTAGACAAAGATACTGCTTTGCTTGCGGTTGTCCATCGAGTCTGATGATGACGTCCACTTCTATCGGTGAGTCCTTTGATGGCTGTGTAGTCCTATCCTGGACCCACATGTCCTGTTGCAGGTAGGGCATATAAAAGTTGTAGTAGTGGCAGCAGGGGCTGCAGGTGCATTCCTCCTCAGTCTTCTCTCCTGTCTCCTGGCTGTCCTGTCCTCCTCCATCATACGGGTCCCCACAAGGCACTGCTGTCGCCAGGTGTTCCGGTCAGCAGCAGCCTCCTCCAGAGCCTCAGGTCTGATCCTGCACTTCTTTAAGGCCATCTTTAGCTGGTCCTTGTAGCGCTTCTTCTGCCCTCCAGCAGAGCGTCGACCATGGTGTAGCTGGCCATATAACACCCTGCGAGGCAACTAGTTTGGGGGCATCCTCACCACATGTCCCAGCCAGCGTAGCTGGTGCTGGGTGATCGTTGCCTCAATACTCCTACAGCTGGTCTTAAAGAGTATCTCAGAATGAGGCACATGGTCACGCCAGGTGATTCCCAGGATGCGCTGAAGGCAGCGTATATGGAACCACTCTAGATCCCTAATGTGGCGGCTGTAGGTCACCCAGGATTCACAGCTGTAGAGGAGAGTAGTGACACAGACTGCCTGGTAAACAGAGATCTTCGTTTGGAGATGGAGGTTCTTGTTCTGGAAGACCCGACGCCGGAGTCTCCCAAAAGAAGCTGATGCCTGCCTGATCCTGTTCTGGACCTCACTGTCAATGGTGTTGTCTACAGAGAGGATGCTCCCCAGGTACTTGAAAGATGAAACAACAGACAGCTGTTCACCAGCAACAGTGAAGGTAGGTGGAGTAGATGGGATATTGGTGCTCCATTGGCAGACGACCTCTGTTTTGATGGTGTTCACAGTCAGTCCCATCCTGCTGTATGCTCTCACCGCAGCAGTAAGAACAGACTGGAGATCTTGTGGGCTATGAGATACCAGAGCACAGTCATCTGCATACTGTAGCTCAATGACTCTCACCCTTTGCAGTTTGGTGGTTGCCTGGAGCCTCCTTATATTAAAAAGGTTGCCATCTAGACGGAAGTCCACTGTTACACCGCTGCTGTCCTCAATCTCCTTGTGGAGAAGCTGGGTGACACAGAGCAGGAAGATGTTAAAAAGTACTGGTGCTAATACACACCCCTGCCTAACCCCTGTACAAATGGGGAAGGAAGGAGATTCCTGTCCTCCTATAGTCACCCGAGCAGTCATACCATCATGAAATTGGCGGAGGATATTGACAAACTTACTGGGGCACCCAAACTTAAGAAGAACTTCCCATAGGAGTTCTCTATGGACAGTGTCGAAAGCTTTGGAGAGATTGACAAAGGCCATGAAAAGGTCCTGGTGTTGCTCCCGACATTTCTCCTGCAGCTGCCGAGCTGTGAAAATCATAGACAATCACAGACAAAGATAACACAAGTAAACAAAATGCATTTTTTAAATGAAAGTTTTTATTATTAAGGGAAATAAAAATCCAAGCCTACATGGCCCTGTGTGAAAAAGTGGTTGCCCCCTAAACCTAATAACTGGTTGGGCCACCCTTACCAGCAACAACTGCAATCAAGCGTTTGCGATAACTGGCAATGAGTCTTTTACAGCGCTGTGGAGGAATTTCGGCACACTCATCTTCGCAGATTTGTTGTAATTCAGCCACAATGGAGGGTTTTCGAGCATGAACTCCTATTTAAGGTCATGCCACAGCATCGCAATCAAATTCAGGTCAGGACTTTGATGAGATCACTCCAAAGTCTTCATTTTGTTTTTCTTAAACCATTCAGAGGTGGACTTGCTGGTGTGTTTTGGATCATCGTCCTGCTGGAGAACCCACGTGCACTTCAGCTTGAGGTCACGAACAGATGGCTGGACATTCTCCTTCAGGATTTTTTGGTAGACAGCAGAATTCATTGTTCCATTTACCACAGCAAGTCTTTCAGGTCCTGAAGCAGCAAAACAGCCCCAGACCATCACACTACCACCACCATATTTTACTGTTGGTATGATGTTCCTTTTCTGAAATGCTGTGTTACTTTTACGCCGGATGTAATGGACACACATCTTCCAAAAAGTTCAACTTTTGTCTCGTCAGTCCACAGAGTATTTTCCCAAAAGTCTTGGGGATCATCAAGATGTAATCTGGCAAAACTGAGATGAGCCTTTATTTTCTTTTTGCTCGGCAGTGGTTTTCATCTTGGAACTCTACCATGCAGGCCATTTTTGCCCAGTCTCTTTCTTATGGTGGAGTCATGAACACTGACCTTAACTGAGGCAAGTGAGGCCTGCAGTTCTTTGGATGTTGTTGTGGGGTCTTTTGTGACCTCTTGGATGAGTCGTCGCTGCGCTCATGGGGTAATTTTGGTCGGCCAGCCACTCCTGGGAAGGTTCACCACTGTTCCATGTTTTTGCCATTTGTGGATAATGGCCCTCACTGTGGTTCACTGGAGTCCCAAAGCTTTAGAAATGACTTTATAACCTTGTCTAGACTGATAGATCTCAATTACTTTGTTTCTTATTTGTTCTGTAGTTTCTTTGGATTGCAGCCTGATCTCTAGCTTTTGAGGATCTTTTGGTCTACTTCACTTTGTCAGGCAGGTCCTATTTAAGTGATTTCTTGATTGAGAACAGGTGTGGCAGTAATCAGGACTGGGTGTGGCTAGAGAAATTGAACTCAGCTTTCCAAAGATGTGATAAACCACAGTTAATTTATGTTTTTTTTTTGGGGGGGGGGCAATCACTTTTTCCACACAGGGCCATGTAGGCTTGGATTTTTTTTTACCCTTAATAAAAAACACCTTCATTTAAAAACTGCTTTTTGTATTTACTTGGGTTATTTTTGTCTAATACTTAAATTTGTTTTATGATCTGAAACATTTAACTGTGTCAAACATAAAAAAAGAGAAATCAGGAAGGGGGCAAACACTTTTTCACACCACTGTAAAAGGAGCCCTGACCAACTATTGAATGTGTACATGAACATACTTTCCAGTTGGCCAATATTTCTATCAAAAATCATTTTTTAAAAATTGATATTATGTAATATTCAATTTTTTGAGAAACTGAATTTTGGGTTTTCATTAGCTGTAAACCATAACCATCAAAATTAAAAGAAATAAATACTTGAAATATATCTGTGTGTGTAATGAATCTATACATTATGAGTTTCACATTTTGAATTGAATTACTGAAATAAATAAACATTTTGTTGATATTCTAATTTATTGAGATGCACCTGTATACTTTATTTATATCTTAATATTGAATTACTGCAACCTTTATACAAACAAAATGGAATGTACTGTAATCTTGCACAAGATATCCACACTACAAGACCATGGAGTCTTACATCAGATGATATTTCACAATACTATCTAAAAAATGCAACATGGAATCCAGCCTCATCATATTACAGTATATCTACAAAGTGAAAACTAGTATGCATGTCTCTCTCTCTCTCTCTCTCTCTCTCTCTCTCTCTCTCTCTCTCTCTCTCTCTCTCTCTCTCTCTCTCTCTCTCTCTCTCTCTCTCTCTCTCTCTCTCTCTCTCTCTCTCTCTCTCTCTCTCTCTCTCTCACACACACACACACACACGCAACCAAGGGTCAACCTTGAGCTGTTGTAAAACTAATAATAATAACTTTCTGTTAGCCATGTCCCGACAAATGTCTATGACAACACTAAAAAATGTCTGACAACACCTGCATGTTGGTTGTTATGCATCTTCTCTCTGACAAAATAAATTCCGACAGACCCAAAGATATTCAACATTGTGCACAGTAATCATAAGAGCCAAGGCTGGCATCATAAATCCGAACATGGATGACCTGGCTGCTGCAGGCAGAGTTGACTGGCCCCCGCTCAGTGCCTGCTGTGGTGAAGGGAGCGGTTACCACTGAGACAGAGGTTCCTGCACAACTGGAGTCTGCAGGTTTAGGACCGCAGGTTCAGGACCCTATGGTGGTGCAGTGGTTAGCACTGTTGCCTTACAGCTAGAAGGTTCCTGGTTCGAATCCCCAGGTTGGCAGGGGTAGGAACCTTTCTGTGTGGAGTTTGCATGTTCTCCCTGTGCTGCGTGGGTTTACTCCGGGGGCTCCGGTTTCCTCCCACAATCCAAAGACATGCATGTTAGGTCAATTGGCTGTTCTAAATTGTCCCTAGATATGTTTCCTATAGGCCCTTAGAATAGAGGGTTAGTATTAGTGAAAGCGCTTTGAGTGGTCTTTGTGACTAGAAAAGCGCTATATAAGTGCAGGTTAGTTAGTTTTCACAACAGCACCACCTACTTCCTACACAACTGGTCTTTTATCCCCATCTAGCTACTGTATAAATGCATGAAATCGCTGTCTGTGTGTGTGTTCCATGCATATCTCTTGAACCGTTTGTCAGACTGGCCTAAGATTTTATACATGCTTTGCTGAGGTTACGAGAGTGTGCATCCCAGAGTATGGAGTCGCTCAGTCACAATATGTAATTTTTATCAATAAAAGTTTAGCCACCGCTCTGTCTCTTCATGCCCTGGCTTCATTTCTTGAAGCCAGGGCATGAATTAGAGTTTTGGATTGACTCTGTGCTGATTGGCTAATACATGGCATCGCAGCCATGCTGATTGGATAATACATGGCATCACAACCTGTCAGTCAGCACAGTGTACACTGGACAAAACAAGGAAGTTAAAAACAACAAATCTGATGAGAAAAAGATAATACTGAAGATTTAATGCTTAAAAAAATTATACTATAAAGTTGCCGTGATTGCATAGTCTGAAGAATAATTTGGCATACTGTATGTGGAGAACATGAGGCGTGTGAACAGTCTGGGTGGAGCATCAGCGGGGTGTGTAAACAAACGCATACAGTTGTGGACAAAATTGTTGGTACCCCTCTGTTAATGAAAGAACAACCCACAGTGGTCACAGAAATAACTTGAATCTGACAAAAGTGGTAATAAATAAAAATTCTATGAAAATTAACCAATGGAAATCAGACAATGCATTTGAATTGTGGTTCAACAGAATTATTTTAAAAAACAAACTCATGAAACAGGCCTGGACAAAAATGAAGGTACCCCTAGAAAAGATTGAAAATAATGTGACCATAGGGACATGTTCAACCAAGATGTGTCCTCTAATTAACATCACAGGTGTCTATAAACTTGTTATCAGTCAGTCGGCCTATTTAAAGGGTGACAAGTAGTCACTGTGCTGTTTGGTGACATGGTGTGTACCACACTAAACATGGACCAGAGGAAGCAAAGGAGAGAGTTGTTTCAGGAGATTAGAAAGAAAATTATAGACAAGCATGTTAAAGGTAAAGGCTATAAGACCATCTCCAAGCAGCTTGATGTTTCTGTGACTACAGTTGCACATATGATTCAGAAATTTAAGATCCACGGGACTGTAGCCAACCTCCCTGGACGTGGCCGCAGGAGGAGACGGATAATACGAATGGTAACAAAAGAGCCCAGAACAACCTCTAAACACATTCATGGTGAACTCCAAGGTCAAGGTACATCAGTGTCAGATCGCACCATCCGTTATTGTTTGAGCCAAAGTGGACTTCATGGGAGACGACCAAGGAGGACACCACTGTTGAAAACAAATCATAAAAAAGCCAGACTGGAATTTGCCAAACTGCATGTTAACAAGCCACAAAGCTTCTGGGAGAATGTCCTATGGACAGAGGAGACAAAACTGGAACTTTTTGGCAAGGCACATCAACTCTATGTTCACAGATGCAAAAATGAAGCATACCAAGAAAAGAACACTGTCCCTACTGTGAAACATAGAGGAGGTTCTGTTATGTTCTGGGGCTGCTTTGCTGCATTTGGCACAGGGTGTCTTGAATCTGTGCAGGGTACAATGAAATCTCAAGACTATCAAGGTATTCTAGAGAGAAATGTGCTGCCCAGTGTCAGACAGCTTGGTCTCAGTCGCAGGTCATGGGTCTTGCAACAGGATAATGACCCAAAACACACAGCTAAAAACACCCAAGAATGGCTAAGAGCGAAACATTGGACTATTCTAAAGTGGCCTTCTATGAGCCCTGATCTAAATCCTATTGAACATCTGTGGAAGGAGTTGAAACATGCCGTCTGGAGAAGGCACCCTTCAAACCTGAGACGACTGGAGCAGTTTGCTCATGAGGAGTGGGCCAAAATACCTGCTGAGAGGTGCAGAAGTTTCACTGACAGTTACAGAAATCGTTTGATTGCAGTGATTGCCTCAAAAGGTTGTGCAACAAAATATTAAGTTAAGGGTACCATCATTTTTGTCCAGGCCTGTTTCATGAGTTTGTTTTCTAAAATAATTCTGTTGAACCACAATTCAAAAGCATTGTCTGATTTTCATTGGTTAATTTTCATAGAATTTTTATTTATTACCACTTTTGTCAGACTCAAGTTATTTCTGTGACCATTGTGGGTTTTTCTTTGATTAACAGAGGGGTACCAACAGTTTTGTCCACGTGTGTAACTTCCCTACAACCTTTGCTTCGCGAATGCAGGACGTATCAACCATACGCTGGATACGTCTGAAAATTTGCAGCATAGGGCACATATTTTTTCCAGTTTACAAAATCTTTCACTGGGTCTGAGGTGTGTGCAAAAAAAATTGTGTTTTGGTTAATGTTTAAAGGGTCAAACATGTGACTGTTTAGGCATAATAATAATAATAATAATAATAATAATAATAACTAGAAAAGCACTCATAGAGCGCATACCTCTGCCAAGGCTCCTTCTGTTTCTCATGGATCACTTCCAAAATGTAATGGGTTTGTGTGTAGGCCTATAGACACTTGTGGTGAAAATTGCATCAAAGTCTGTCCATCAGTTTTGGAGTATTGTTGCTAACACACTGTGAGAAGATAAGAGCCTTGGCTGAGGTATGCATTCTCAGATCATCACCAAAATATAATGGGTTCCTCTGTAGCCCAAGAACCACCTCTGGTGAAAATTTCATCCAAATCCATCGAGTAGTTTTTGTGTAATCCTGCTGCACAAATACAAACAAAGCCCTTGGTGGAGGTATGCACTCTCAGATCATCACCAAAATCTAATCATCTGTTCCCCATGCCATTACACACCTTTCCTGAAAATTTTGTCAAAATCCATTCATAACTTTTTGAGTTATGTTGGTAACAGACAGACAGACAAACAAACAGACAAACACTGGCTGCACGGTGGCGCAGTGGTTTAGCACTGTGGCAGCACAGTTTTACCCTCGGCCGGGGGACCGCGGGGATCATGAGATTGTGGGTTCGATCCCAGCCCCCAACCAACAGTGAACTGTGTGGAGTTTGCATGTTCTCCCCGTGTTGCGCGGGTTTACTCCGGGATTTCTCCGGTTTCCTCCCGCACACCAAAAACATGTAGGTTTAGGGCGCTCGCGCACGCAGCGACCAGCAGCCGGTGGCTTGTCACCAGACTGCAAACCAAGTCTACCTACGGGTACAAATAAGTAACAAAAAAAAAAAAAAAAAAAAAAAAAAAAAAAACCCGGTAAAAACATTACCTCCTTGGCGGAGGTAATAATAATAAGATAAGATAAGCCTTTATTAGTCCCACAGTGGGAAAATTCCGGATTGCAGCAGCAAAGGGATAGTAGCACTCAGAGCAATAGTGAATAAGATAATAAGATAAGAACTGGTTAGCCAAAGCAGTAAATAAATATACATATATACACAGTTATATACACAGTGCAGGAGCATTGTATTGCAGCTAGATGGTATCAACAGCATTACAGTTTGTTAAATTACCCAGCAGAATATAAATATGTACCCAGACAGTATATTTCGCATTGAATCAACAGTGTTGTTGCCACCCTCAATAATAATTGTCATTGTCTTGGTTGTGTATTGGAGGGAACGATCTCTACTGTGAAAAGTTGTTATGTTCAGTACATTTAATACGACCTCTACAGGCAGCCTGGTTAGGTTATAAAGTCTGACAGCCAAAGGTAGGAAGGATCTGCGGAACCTTGCCGTCGTGCACCTAGAATGGCACAGCCTACCGCTAAATGAGCTCCACAGTGCATTCAGCGTGTCCTACATGGGGTGGGACTCGGGACTTCAGGAGTGCCCCTTGCACTCCAAAAGACCCGCGTCTCCTCAGGAGGTACAATCTGCGCTGCCCCTATTTGTAGAGTGCGTTCGTGTTGTGTGACCAAGTCCAGTTTATTGTTCAGGTGAACACCCAGCTACTTGTAAGATGCCACCATCTCAATGTCTGTTCCCTGGATGTTTACCGGTGCTGTGGGCGGGGTTGTCCTCACCTGCGGCAGTCCATCACCAGTTCCTTGGTTTTCCTTGCATTGATCTGGAGGCAGTTCTGCAGGCACCAGTCCATAAAGTCCAGGATAAGTCCTCTGTACTCCACGTCATCCCCATCAGAGATGAGGCCGACAATCGCAGAGTCATCAAAGAACTTCTGTAGATGGCAGTGTGGTGTGTTGTGTGAAAAGTCAGCAGTGTAGAGGGTGAACAAGAAGGAGGCCAGAGCTGTTCCCTGGGGGCCTCCCGTATTGCAGATGATGGTGTCAGACACACAGTCCTGGGTTCTCACAAACTGAGGTCTGTCTATGAGGTAGTCCTTGATCCACAATGACAGGTGCTGGTCCACCTCTGCACATAGCAGCTTGTCCCTCAGGACTACTGGTTGGATGGTGTTGAAAGCACTGGAGAAATCAAAGAACATGATCCTCACAGTGCTCCCAGGCTTCTCCAGGTGGGACAGGGAACGATGTAGGAGGAAGATCATTGCATCATCCACACCGATGCCATGCTGGTAGGCAAACTGAAGTGGGTCCATTGCTGGTCCCACCAGGGGGCAGAGGTAGGTGGGGAGCAGCCTCTCCAGGGTCTTCATTAGGCGTGATGTGAGGGTCACTGGTCTGTAGCTGTTCAGTTCCTTGGGGTGCGGAGTCTTCGGTATCGGTACCCACAGGATGTTTTCCACAGCTGTGGTACCCTCACTACCTTCAGGCTCAGGTTGAGGATTTGCTCCACGAAAACGCACAGCTGGTCTGCACAGGACTTGAGGAGCCTCGAGCTGATGCCGTCCGGACCTGCAGCCTTTCTCGTCTTGATCTTCTTCAACTCAGCTCTCACCTGGGTCTTAGTGATGAAGTGTAAGCCTCCTTGGTGTTCACATAAAAAAAATCCAGTGTTTTATTGTCTCTGGTGTGGCACGTGACATACTGGGTGAAAGTGGGCAGAATGGAGGACAGGGAAGTATGGTTAAAATCACCAGAGATGAGCAGGAGAGCATTTGGGTGCTGTCCCTGCAGCCTGCTGGTGACTGAGTGGATGATGTCACATGCTGCCTTAGCGCTTGCAGAGGGGGGATACATAAATAACGATCACGATGACATGTAAGAACTCTTTGGGGAGGTATGCCGGTTGCATGCTAACGACTAGCAACTCAATGTCCTTGCTACAGTGTTGTTCTTTGATTGTGATGTGCCCAGGATTACACCATCTGTTATTCAAACATTATCAGCCCTCCGCCTCTGCTGTTCCTGCTATCTGGTGTCTGATCTGCCTGTATTAAGTGGAAACCCTCCAGTCTAATGTTAGCATCTGTTGTTAGCTCCGTTAGCCACATTTCAATGAACAGCATGTTGCTAACCTCCCTGAAGGCGCTCTCATACCGGGAAACAGCCGCTAGTTCATCCATCTTATTAAGCAGCAATCTCAAATTTCCCATACGGATGGTAGAACGGGCTTGTACCTTGTCTTCCTTGTGTGTCGTTTTGCTCTAGCACTACATCCCCGTCATTTTCACCTGATTTTCTCATGGGATATCGGGTCTCTAAGTTCGCACAATGACACAGCACAAAGGAGCAGCACAATGCTAACAATTGACTTCTACTGTAAACAATGGCTCCTCCACTCACCGGGTCAGTAGTCATTGGTGATATGAGTAGAAAGATGGCTAATATCAATGCCAGTGCAACAACATTAGTGTCCTTGGTGTCCATGATGGATATGGGGTAACAGGATCAGAAAAGTTGAGGCAAAGAAAAAAAGCGGATAGTAAATAAAAACGAGAAAGAAACTCAGAATTGAGCCGCTGGTGGAAAAGGCTACCGACTCGTGTGGTGCCGGAGGTTAATAATAATAATAATAAATAATCTTCTTGCAACAATAAAAACAAACTGCTTACAATAGAGCCGTGGTGCTCACATTGTTAGTCTTTGCCAGTCACGCCTTCAAGGTTCAGATCATTATTTGGCTTCAGTATTGCCCCAGCGCAACAATATAAGCACCGCCTCAATCATAGCATTACAGTTTAAAAAAACCTTTTAATAACAAAATACTGCTAAAATATAAAATGGTGCACTACAATGGGTCTCAAATATTTGTAAACGTGTCCTGTTATAGTACTGCATGAGTTTATTGATGATGCACAGAAGAAATTCAATATTACACTGAACTCCATGATTGAACAGTGACATAAACTAAAATAATTATAATGATGACTGAACTACTCCCATTCCCCAAAGTGCAAGATACACTATTATCTTGAATATAAGTGATAAAAGATCAGACAAATAAGTGATCTGACAAACAAATAGACAAAGGATCTGAAACAGTCGCCAATATTGGATGTCCCATTCATTTTCAATGTTTAGGTATTCTGTAATTAATATTCCCACAATCAAATAAATCTTAGGGCCATTTAGTCCTTTTTATATTTGTCAAAGTCTAACATGTGACTGCCTACATATAGGCTACACCTCTTTGTATTCCACTTTCAAACACAGCCTACGTTTGGGCCTGGAAAGCCTGACTGGGGAACCTGTTTCAGACAGGAATACCTGCGTTCTACGGCCAGTGCACTAGTCCATATTAAAGTAACAAAATATGCATACAACAGTGAACAAATGGAAATAATAAAACTAAAGAACAAAAAGATACTCATATAACCACATAGTGCGAGGGACAAGGCATTTATAACAACTGAAAAAACGATTGTTCAGAAGACAGTAAGCCATTCATTTTTTTCATATTTTTTTGATAATGCGCATGTTTTTATGTTTGTGTCAACATTGGAACAGGATATATGGAAGCTCATTCGTAAGTATCAGCATATTTGGGGTGGACTGCATGAATTTTGCTTTATATTTTCCAACAACATGAGCGTTCATGCGTCCTCATTTCCACAACAGTGCCACCTAGCGAATTTGATGAGAACACTACACCACAGTCTCACTACTGAAAGTAATCAATATTTTAGAATTGGTACTACTCATTAATATTTTAGTTCATAGCGGAAGAGGGAAAAAGATTCTTTGTAGAAGACCTGCTAGATTACATTAATAACATACAGTAAATAATGGTCTTTACCATTATCAATTTTATCCTGACAATGCATAATTTTTAATAGAAAACTTTGTGGAGGAACAAAAAAGTTCACGCGAGATGCGACAAGCTGAGAGGTTGCAGAACTTTATTTTCCTCCAATATCATGAGACACACTGTAGCGCTGTGTGCCGTGTTGTGCTGTGTGTGTCGCGCTGTTCTGTGTGTGTTGCGCTCTTGAGGCATGTAAAGTACGCTCTTTTATACAGAGAAGAGAGAATGCACGGCACATTTGCATATTGCTATACATATCAGTCAATACATATCAATCGCGTGACCAACTGGCGCCCGGACTT
Organism: Pholidichthys leucotaenia; assembly: GCA_020510985.1. Classification (NCBI taxonomy): domain Eukaryota; kingdom Metazoa; phylum Chordata; class Actinopteri; order Cichliformes; family Pholidichthyidae; genus Pholidichthys; species Pholidichthys leucotaenia. The sequence goes on along the minus strand of CM035840.1, from coordinate 322,580,147 downwards.
CTTCTCCTTAATCCAGGGATGTATAACAATAGTCCATTGTTCTGATTGTCTCCTAGGGGCTCTCTGTCCGTATGCAAATTGTCCTCTAATTCCTGCCGGCTAGCTGAGTTTGAATGTCCATGTAGATTGTGGTGGGTCACCACAGGGCTCCCCCAGAACGCTCAGCAGGGGTTGTGCCCCCCCCCCCCCCCGTCGTTTGGCTCCAGCTCCGGGTTCCAGCATGTTGAACGGCCATGGCTCGTGGGCGCACGGGCCAGTGCGTTTCGTGTGTAATGGAACAAGACGGCGATTGGCCGGTTTTAGTGAGTGAGGTGTGGGAAAAGCGCTGTGGAGGAGGAGTGGGAGTGGGGTGGGAGTAAGTGAGTGCTGGCCCGGGACGTCAAAGGTGTCCGGGCCGTGCAAAAATGGCATGTGGATCCGTGATGGTGAGGGACTTTCCCGGTAAACCTGGCGGAGATCTACAGTGGCTGTGAAAAAACATTTTATCTGACTCCTCTCGCGGCTCGATCCAGCAAGGATGTGGGGAAGGCGAGCGGCCAAATTCCCAGAGGATGCGTAGCAGCTGTGAAACAACTGCAGCTGTGTGAGGGTGTGAGGCGGTTTGGCTTTTAGGTGCAGGAAGCAGCCCTAAAGTCATCGGGGAAAGCAATCGGCTAAATTCCCCTTGTGAGCCGTGGCTGAGAAACCCATACAAAGTCCTGTGTGCGGGCTGCACGTCTGCTCCAGGTACTTGAGCAGCCCTGAAGGTTCCGAGGGTGGCGATCGGCCATGTTTCTCGGGCATGTGCAGTGGCCGAGGACGATGTATCAGTCTGTGGAGCCAGTTTGTCTCTGTGCGTGGTGCGCGCTTGGCACCGTGACCACCTAACTGGCAGTTGCACTGTCCTCGTAATCCTGTGGGCGTGCAGGGCTTCTGTGCACGGGAGGTCCACTGTCGTGTGAGTCAGGGTCGGGGAGCTTGGTGGAAATCACTTCCGGCTTTCAGAGAGAGCAGATGCTTTCTCCCCTCTCTCCTCTCCTTTCCTTCTCCCGAATGTTTCCCTGCTTGCGATGTCCTGTCTGTGTCTCGCTCTATTTCTGCTGAATTGACCCAAATGGAAACTATGGAAATTGGATTGTGGCTTAATGCTATTGTCACCACTTTTCAACAAGAACCGGGCCAGGGAGGAGCCCAAGAATTGGAACCTGCATGATTCGACTGAAGATTGGCATGATTACAGGATTTTCTGTTTGGCCCTGGAGTTCCTGGTGTATCAAAATTATATTTGGGTGAGCTAATCAAAATGCGGACCCCGGCGTAGCTCCCCCAACAATTTCCAGTTGGGGGGAGCAAGGATAGCGGCAAATGGGATTAACATGGAATTTACCACCTGGCATTCATTGAAGAGAGAATGGACTCTCTTGGACATGCTACCTATGTTTTGGTAGGTGGATAACATCTGGAGTCGCTGAGTGCTTTCCAGAGAATGACTTTAAAGCCTGTAAATTGTGATGCACAATCGCTGAGAGATGAAATTCTTTTACTCTAAGTGAACTGTGCCTTTCGACCTTGATTCGGCGCCCTTGAAGACTTCATTCACTCCTCCTGGGAAGATAAGGCTGAAGGGAGTCTGGCTCTCTTAACCCAAACAATCGACAATTGCTGTTGTTTCAGCAGACCGAGCTCCAAGGACAGCATTACCATGTGTCTGGACTATAGAACACATGACTGAATAATATCTATCCGTTGCCAGAGGGTGCCCTCTGCTGTTCACTAGCAATGACACACCTACACTACACACTGCTGCATTCAACATACACGACTGATTCATTTACACTGATGTACATATACACTCACTGCCTCTCTCTGCTGTCTTTGTAATGTGTGATCTATTGTCTGCTAATTGTGCATAGAGGGTTTTTTTTTCTGTGTGATCATAATCTGGCTCATTTGAGCTTATATGAGCTATATGAGCTTATGGGAGCTTATACGAGCGTTATTCTGATAACTATGTTTTTTTTCTCTCTGCCTATTGTGTTTTCCCTTACCCTGACCCTTGCCCTCTTTACCCTCCTGTTCGACTGGCACCTTCGGGCTGCCGCGGCTACGGGATGCGCTTACAGAAGCGCGCCCAATGTCAAGCCAAATTTCAATTCTCCTGTATGTATTGCACGTATGGTAGTATTGACAATAAACCTTTACATTCATTCATTCAAATCCACGCAGTCGGCATCGAAGATTTCCCCGTTCAGGCTGCTTCCTTCGTTTCGCTCGTGTCACGGTTCATGGTGCTTGTCGGTCCAAGCGCTGTGCACTACAGGGAGCGCACTCCGGTGAGGATGAAGAGGTTGCAGGCGTTCTCTGGTCCTCTGGGATCCACAGTGCGGTGAGAGGGAGCAGACGGTCATTCTCCCTCGTCAGGTCACCAGTGTGGAGGTAAAAGATCAGGCGAGGGGCGCACCATGATGCGTGCTGAGGCTTCCCATCCGGGTCATCTCTGGGGTGTTCGCCTCATGTTCCATTCTTCGTCAAGGGTCACCAGTGTGGAGGAACTAATAAGTCCAGGCGAGATGCGACGAGCTGAGAGGTTGCAGAGCTTTATTTTCCTCCAATATCATGAGACACACTGTCGCGCTGTGCGCCGTGTTGTGCTGTGTGTGTCGCACTGTTCTGTGTGTGTTGCACTCTTGAGGCATGTAAAGTAAGCTCTTTTATACAGACAAGAGAGAATGCATGGCACATTTGCATATTGCTATACATATCAGTCAATACATATCAATCGCGTGACCAACTGATGCTCGGACTTCCTCTCCTTAATCCGGGGATGTATAACAATAGTCCATTGTTCTGATTGTCTCCTAGGGGCTCTCTATCCGTATGCAAATTGTCCTCTGATTCCTGCCAGCTAGCTGAGCGTGAAGTTTGAATGTCCATGTAGATTGTGGTGGGTCACCACAACTTCAGTTTTTAGCTCACAATATACACACAAACACTAAGAACTTAATAGGTTAATAAATCAAAAGAAAAGAACATGAATTTGAACCTCACAGTGATTAAAAAAACAGACTGATTCTCTTACTCTCCACCATTCATCCCATCACAGATTTGCTGATCATAGTACACAAGACTGGCACACACACAGGAACAACCATCTTGGATGATTTACCAATAAGCCAGATCTCTATTATGATTAACTGATCTTGGAACAACTAGTTGATCTTCAATCTACTATGACACTAGGTTGTAGTCAAAAATTTGGGACTATTTTGACAAATAGCATATTTTGGTGATTTTTAAAAAAAATGCATTTGGTTTATTATGTTGCATGCCCAAACTTTTGCACTGTCACAATTGTTTTTTTTTTTTTTTTTTTTTTTAATTTTTGAAATAGAAAGCAACTAAGCATTAATGTTTGCTGGTGATAATGTATTTTTTCCCACGTCTCAAAGAGACTGCATTTACATCTTTTCAATTAAAAAATATGTGAGGCTGCTAAACTTTTTCTCACCACTGTATGTAAGAACAGATCTCCAGGCCAGGACTGACTTTAGTCCACTATATTAGGGTGGCATGGTTAAATAACAGGTGAACAACATAATGTTCCTTTAAAAAAAAAAAAAAAAATCACTGTCAAAGAACACCACAAAGAGCATGTTCTAGCACAATTACAATTTCTAAGTAACATAGTATTTCTTTTTATTTCGAAATACATTTTTGGATCAAGTGAGTCTGATAAAGAATGAATGAATAATCAAACCAACAACTTCAGGTCCAGTTATATTTTATTCAACCACTCATTTTGTTCACAGTAACAACTGAAAAAAATGATTAGTATGCAACTGCCTACTTTAACATAGAATGATGATGATACTAGCACACAATAACAGAGTAAATTAAAATCAGCTTTTGATTGGGTGGGCAGTAGGAGCAGATGTGGAGGTGGACGTTGGGATGGTGGGCGTGCTTATAGCTGGCTGGTTCTTAGGCTACGGTCACAATGCAGGTCTTGATGCTCAATTCCAATTTTTTGCTGAGATCCGATTTTTTTGTGTAGGCATTCACATTATAATTTAAATGTGACCCCCATCAGACTGGAGTATGAACGGTCTCCAGCTATGAAGTGACCCGCATGTGCAGAAGAAAACACAACGTCAGACACAGCGCTGTGTTTGAGGAAGTAAATATGCGCACCAAACAATTGAGGGGACAGAACTTCTTCACCGTTGATGCAGCGCAGCAAAATAAATGTTAAAAAACATTTATTTGTTTATGCAAATGTTTATGCACAAAATAAATGAGACCACCTTCATTCCTCTACATGCCAGATGACCAGCTGTGTTTCTCATGCCTGCGGCATCCGCCACTGCAGAATTCTAGCATCTGTCTCACTTCAATGAGGAAAAAGTCGGATGAAATGCAACACGAGCGTTCAGACGGAGGTCGCTTTGGAAAATATCGGATACGATTCGGAATTAGGACCACATATGAAAGTGGCCTGGGTCTGGTCTGAAAAAAATAGGATCTGTGTTGTTCAGACAGTCATTATAAAATCAGATATGGGTCACATTTGTGCAAAAAAATCAGAATTGGGTATTAAAACCTGCAGTGTGACTGTAGCCTAAGAAAAAAACGATGTTTTATGAAATCTGATTTTCTCAACAGACTGAATGGCAGTGGAGGCAGTGGTGATGTAATTGTGGTCGGCAAGCTAAGTCACATCTGTGAATGGTGTTTTTTGAAATGTAATAAAATGAAATTTCAATATTATTTTTCATATAATTCCAAAATGTAAATTATGAACAGCACAGATCTAAATCAAGTCTGTGGTCACAAATTCATTATTTGGATGGAAATAATTATACTGTTCAGCTTGTTTTAAAATATAGACATTTGCTTTTCTGAGGGAGTGTTCACAAACCTTACCTTCATAGAGAACTGCTCCGTTGAAATGTGACTGCAGGTGTATTTTCACCTTGCTACACTTTGCGAGCTGAAATAAAGTTGAGCAGCAGAAGGGGCGATGAAGTTACTGCAGCAGCTTCATCTCTTCAGAGCTGGCAAGGATCTTCCTTTCTGGATTGTTATATTCAAATGGAAGAACAAGAAAGCCTGATGAGTCTAAAAAAAAAAAATCACATAATTTCACAAACATTGTTCATCTATATAATACTGTACTATAATACCTTTTTGGATCTGTATTAATCCAAATGAGTATCTTTTAAATAACTTTTGATACTTTATGCAGTTTATGACAGAATCTAAAACTTGGTATAAGCCTGCAAAACACACCTATTTAACAAGGAATTAAAAATAATAGATGTCTTATCCAACAAAAATAAATAATTCCACCATGAGGAGAATGGCTGATGGCAAATAGTACAGTCAAGGAAAATCTCCTCGGTACAATATAGATAACGTACGATATAGTAAACAGGCTTCCTGGCATGGAAAGATGCCGTTAGCTTAGCAAACCTAGCAGTTAGCTTAGCAGTTCACAGCTTGAACTCTGAAAACTGTACGTAGATGGATATCTTTTATTACAGACACGGGTCCAATAAAAACAAACATGAGGTAAGTAGATAATTCAAAGCTAACAGTGTGGAAATGTGAACATGACGAGGCAGAGTTTTTTCTCACGAGTCAGGTTTATTCACATCTTCCAATATCAGCAAAAACAGAAAGAGGAAAAAACTCAGACATTCGTCCTTTATATATCCAGGACCTTCAAAGCTCACAGTCACACTGCATTTAATCACAAGTAACAATACGTCTTTCCTTAAATCCTATAACATCCTCCTCATAATCTCTGGGAGACCAGGAAATCCTCCAAGGTCGTCTCTTGCATTCCAAAGACCAAATTTTCACATCCTCCTGTTATCTCACAGGAGGCCCAGCTCTTTGTTCTCTCTGAGATGTGAAGCTTAAAGTGATACATATGTGGTCCCACATGACCCCCCCAAACATCTAAGATGGAACAACAGAATACAGTCTGCATGTCATGATAAAATCATTACACATTAACTCACGTGCTGCTTGGGCTTCAGCCTCCTCCCGTATCTGCTGTAAGCGGGCCTCGCCACTTCTGCGGCGCCATCCCGCTGGGACGCTGCTGTCTTGGGGTGAGAACTGTTTGTCACTCTCTGTGGGTGTTCTGGGGAATGTCCCTGGGGGGGTCTGCCGCGCCGAGGAGCCCTGGCCGACAGCACATCCTCGTCCGCCACCACAAAGGCAGGTTTGAGCCTGTTTATGGCAATCTTTTCCTTCCTGCCCCCCAAATCTAGCAAAAAATGTTTGTCCCCTGTTTCCAGCACTCTAAATGGTCCATCATAAGGTGGTCGCAGCGGTGGGCGATGGGCATCGTGTCTGACAAAAACAAATTCCGCGCTTTTCAAAGCCTTAGGCACAAAAACACGCGGAAAACTGTGGTGAACGGGGCCAGGCAGCGTGCCCGATTCCGTGCCACGCTGCAACCGCTGAGATGGGGAGCTATCTGGCGCAGGATTATCTGGGAGAAACTCCCCGGGCAGCCGAAGTGGTTGCGCAAAAACTAGCTCAGCCGGGGAGGCTTCTAAGTCCTCTTTAGGTGCAGAACGCAACCCCAATAAAACCCACGGTAGCCTGTCCACCCAATTTGCATCCGTCAGCGACGCTCTGAGAGCCGCTTTCAATGACCTATGAAAACGTTCGCATAACCCATTAGCCTGCGGATTGTACGCGGTTGGGCGGTGGATCGTTACCCCCAGGCTGCTGGCCATTGCTGACCAAAGTTCGGAAACAAATTGAGGACCTCTGCTGGACGTAATGTCCGACAGGACTCCAAAGCGCGCTACCCATGCTGTTAAAAATGCGCGCGCCACCTCCTCGGCTGTGGTTGATGCCAGTGGGACCACTTCCGGCCAGCGCGTGGTGCGGTCCACCATTGTCAGAAGGTGTGTGCACCCCTGTGACGGCGGGAGGGGGCCTACGAGGTCCACGTGAACGTGATCGAATCCCTTAGCCGGGATGTGAAACGGCTCCAAGGGAGCTCTCGTGTGTTTGTGTACTTTGGCTCGTTGACAGGCCATGCAGGCTGCTGCCCACTCCTTAACTTGTTTGCGCAAGCTCGGCCATACAAATTTCTCTCCTACCATTTTGACTGATGCGCGCACTCCCGGGTGTGCCAGAGAATGAATCGAGTCAAAAACGCGGCGGCGCCACGCGGCCGGTACCACAGGAAGCGGTCGCCCAGTGGAGACATCGCAGATTAGGGGGGGCATACCGTCTTGCAGCACCCTGTTCTCCAGCCTTAACCCTGTTGGTCCAGACTGGAGCACGCGCACTTCCGCGTCGCTAACCTGATCTGCGGCCATGGCTGCATAATCTATCCCTACGCGGACTGGAGCCGCCACGGCGCGCGGGGGACAGTGTGCCACTACATTCAGTTTACTCGCCACATGCTGAATATCGGTAGTAAACTCTGAGATAGCGGCCAGCTGTCTTTGCTGCCGGCCTGACCACGGTTCTGAAACCTTGGCCATCGCGAATGTCAGCGGCTTGTGGTCAACGAACGCGGTGAAACGGCGTCCCTTCAGCCAGAACTGGAAGTGGCGAATGGCCAAGTGGAGAGCTAACAACTCCCTGTCGAATGCGCTGTATTTTCGTTCACTATCGCGCAAAGTCCTGCTGAAAAAGGCGAGCGGCTGCCAAGCCCCAGCTACATGCTGCTCCACGACCGCCCCTATGGCCACATCTGACGCATCAGTAGTGAGCGCTATGCGGGCTGTTGGGTCTGGATGTGCTAACAACGTAGCGTTTGCCAGGGCTGTTTTGACCTCCGAAAATGCTCGCTCTCGCTCCGGAGACCATTCAATCTTATTTGTGGGTTTTTGCTTTTTGAGTGCGGCATACAATGGTTGCATGAGCTGCGCTGCGCGGGGGAGGAAACGGTTATAAAAATTCACCATTCCCAAAAACTCCTGTAACGCCTTGACCGTTTGTGGCTGGAGAAAATTTGCTACCGCGCGCACTTTGTCAGGCAGTGGAACCGCTCCTTCTGGAGAGACGCGATGCCCCAAAAAATAAATCTGCGTCACTCCGAACTGACACTTCGCTGGGTTGATTATTAAACCGTACTCTCCCAACCTCCGGAAAACTGCCGTGAGGTAGTTTTCGTGTTCGTCTTTGGACACGCTGGCGACTAAGATGTCGTCCAGGTAGACGAATACGAAGGGGAGATCGCGCAACACCGCATCCATCATGCGTTGGAACGTCTGCGCAGCGCCTTTAAGCCCAAATGGCATGCGCAAAAAACTCGAATAGACCGAACGGAGTTATTACTGCTGTTTTGGGTATGTCCTCAGCGCGCACTGGAACTTGGTGGTAACCGCGGACCAAGTCTATCTTAGAAAAAACGCACGTCCCCGCCAAATGAACGGAAAAATCTTGGATATGCGGGATTGGGTAGCGGTCGTGTGCTGTGGCGTTGTTCAACCTGCGGAAATCTCCGCAAGGTCGCCACGAGCCGTCAGCTTTCGGGACCATGTGCAGTGGGGAAGCCCATGGGCTGTTCGAACGCCTGATGATGCCCAACCTTTCCAGGTTGGCGAACTCCTCGCGCGCTATGGTCAGTTTAGCTGAATCCAAGCGCCGAGCTTTTGCAAAAATGGGCGGTCCGGTGGTAGTAATAAAATGTTCCACTCCGTGTTTAGCGACGGCTGCTGAAAATGTGGGAACCGTGAGTGCTGGGAACTGAGTGAGCAGTGTGTGGAACTTACCGCTTGCAGTTGTGACGTTGGCTTGTGCTGTTGGCGGGGTCACTCGGGCTGTACAGGGAATAGAATAAGAAGAAAGTGCATTAACCAAGCACCTGTTAGCAAGATCAACCAACAAACCATGTGCGCACAGAAAATCAGCCCCCAACATATTGAAATTCACTGCAGCTATAACAAAAGTCCACTCAAATGTACGGCCGTGTAGGGACAGAAGCAGAGCCCTCTCATCAAAGGTCTTAATCTCCGAGCCATTCGCTGCTGACGCCCCATGACCTCTGGGAACCGCCAGCCGGTCAGCGGAGGAAGGCGTGATGAAACTCACTTGGGAGCCTGGGTCCACGAGGAATTGCCTCCCCGAGTGCGCATCCTTCAAGTACAGCAGCTTGTTCTCCTCCCTGAGGGCCGCAGCTGCTACCGACCCCCGGTCTTGGCGTTTCCCGAGCACTTGAACTGGCACGGTGGTATACATTTGCGTGCCTTCTCTGCAAAGCGGTGATGGTAGAAACAGAGGGTGTCTCCTCCGCGATCCTTGGCCCCCACCGCTGCCGTCGTCGGTGGGTCTGCTACCACCGTCTCTGGCCCCCCGCCATCTCCGGCCGTCATGCCGAACTTCGTCGCTGCCACGGTGGCCGTGCGCTGTATGCTGGCGTTGAGAATCCGGTGCGCCTCCTGGGCCAGCGCGCGGAAGTCCCGCTGGTCCAACAACGGCGAACTGGCCAGGGTCGCTCTCGTGGCCGACGGAAGGGTCCTGAGGAAAATGTGGGTGAAGAGGAAATCGTCGCCGTCTGAACCTCTCAACCTCAGCATGTTCTCCATCAGGTCAATGGGCGTGCCATCTCCCAAGTCGTTCAGAGCCAGGAGCCTCTCCGCTCTCTCCTCGACTGAGAGAGTGAAACGCTGGATAAGCGCAGCCTTCAACCCGCCGTATTTGTCGTTGGCCGGTGGCTGCTCCAATAGGCTCTGCACATGCTGAGCCATGCGGTTGTCGAGCTTTGCGATCACATGGTAGAATTTCATGTCATCTACCGTTATCCCCTGGAGGGCGAAATGTGCTTCGACCAAGTGGAACCAGGAGCACGGGTTGTCCTGCCAAAAGTCCGGTAGCTGGACGGTAGTGGCATACGCTTGGCTGGGAGCTCCTGACTCGGCTGGCCCGGGGGAATTTCTTTCATCCATGATACGTCTTAGGGTCACCAGTGTGGAAATGTGAAAATGACAAGGCAGAGTTTATCTCACGAGTCAGGTTTATTCACATCTTCCAACATCAGCAAAAACAGAAAGAGGAAAAAACTCAGACATTCGTCCTTTATATATCCAGGACCTTCAAAGCTCACAGTCACATTGCATTTAATCACAAGTAACAATACGTCTTTCCTTAAATCCTATAACATCCTCCTCATAATCTCTGGGAGACCAGGAAATCCTCCAAGGTCGTCTCTTGCATTCCAAAGACCAAATTTTCATATCCTCCTGTTATCTCACAGGAGGCCCAGTTCTTTGTTCTCTCTGAGATGTGAAAATTATAGTGATACACATGTGGTCCCACAACAGAAACTAAAACGTTTACAAACAACTCTGATGTAAGTTTCGACTACGGAGTTTGTGACTGTCTTGCTATAATAAATTAGCCATCGTTAAGAGAGTGCTCGGTGAAATTGGGAATAAATAAGGATTTTATTTTATTTATTTTTTTTTATAAAGGATCTTCTTACATTAGGGACAGCTAACATTAAGTTCTATGTTCAAATCAAAACACCATAAACAATACTAAAGTAAAACAAAACACTTAAATCAAACTAAGCACTTACATCTTGATAGCTGTGGACAACCATTGTTATACTTGATAATGAAGGCGCTGTTGAAGAAAACCTAAGGGTCCTAAACCTGCAGCCTCAGGTTGTGCAGGAACCCCTACCGTCACCACCTGCACTGTGGTGTTGCTTTCAGGTACACTCAGAAATCTGACGTTTCATAAACATACGTTTATTAAGTAATTAAAACAAAGTTTCATGCCAAAGGTTGAATCTAGGGCTTTTGGGGTGGGGAGGTGTGGTGGAGGGTACTGAATTCAGTATAATTAGATGTCTGCATCTAATCATACTGAATGTTGAAAATTTAAAAGGCCAGTCAAAAGGGCACTCTGGACAGTAAAATGAAAGCGGCAGATGCTCAAACCCCCATAGCTTCCCACTCTGCACGTGCATGTATCCACCTTACTCCTGAGGGCGCTGCTGCAGAAACGATTATGGGCGTAGCTTCCGGTTTCGGCTGAAATAAAGTTAAATCAGTCAGCAAGAGTGGAGTGGTGGGGCATTTATAATAGCGTTTTAAAAAGTTTTTTTTTTTTCCAAATTCATTTTAATGTATAGTCCACATACGTGTTTTGCACTCAAGTGGCAGCTAATTTCAGCACTTGCAGTTTTTGTATTTTTTGAATATTTTGACGTAGTTCTGGTACTTGTTGCTGGTGTCTGTGGTTGTGTCATAGACTGTATAAATGGAGGATTCTCACCAGCAATGCGTAGATCATAGATAGATAGATAGATGTACTTTATTGATCCCAAACTGGGAAATTACAGTGTAACAGCAGCATGACAGTTGACAGCCAAACAACAGAAACACACACGACAGACAAAGGGATTACCCATGGAAAGTAAAAAAGAAACTAACACGACTATAGAACCTATATACATCATAGCTTAATATATGATGATGACCCGTATAAACACATGAATCATCCCATTGCACAAAGAAGGACTATCAGGAGCAGAGTGAAATGTGAGGTACCAGTTAGTCTGTAAGGTGCAGTGTGGCAGCATAGCTATGACCAGAATATCATCATCATCAATAGAAGATCATGCACTGAAAACTAACAAGGATTGTTGGTGTGATCGGTTGTATAGACGCAATAGCACCAGGTATGTTTTCACTTGTATGAATGTCACAGATCTGACATTTATGCGTCATATATGTCACCAGATGCAAGGCTGCATGAAGTAAAATAATAAATAAAAAATAGCAACAGTTTGCTTCCTAAGGCTTAACAATTTAAGAAAGATATCAAATATATATATATATATATATATATATATATATATATATATATATACTGTATATATATATATACTGTATATATATATTTATTTATTTATTTTTTTTGCATTTGTTACACTGCCTTGGAATTATATTGACCTGATATTAGCAGCTTCAGCATAAGATAAGATAAGATAAGATAAGATAAGATAAGATAAGCCTTTATTAGTCCCACAACAGGGAAATTCCAGGATTGCAACAGCACAGGGATAGCAACACTCAGAGCAACAATCAGAAGGCAAGAAAAAACAAGCAAGCAAGAGCAGCTAATATACATATGTACATATTACTATAAAATATATATATATACACACACACACACACACACAGACACACAGTGCAGAGCATTGTAGCTGGATGGAATAAATATATGAATATATGAACACACAGGCATGAACACACAGGCAACACACGCATGCATTAATTTTTAAATTATCACAAAATATACTGTAGATCAATAAAATTTTGAACAATTGTCAGAAAAGGTCTGTAAGTGTTAAGTTAAATAACAAGCATTCACGGCATGACAGCAGCATGAGCATTTTAATTTCGGGGTAAAACGAACAGCTACAGCTGTCTGTATTTACCCTGACATTAAAACACCCAAGCTTCTTTGTGGCTCTGACTAGATTCTACATCTGCTCTGAGGTAAATTTGGTTATGTCCAACATCTTTTAACAAAATGCAGCCGACTTTATTACGGTGGAGACATTGATATATCTCAGAGCTTTAATGTGTTTATAGCCTTAGCATCTTAGCATCGGTGCTAACAAACAGAGCTACTTTCTGCGAGGCCACTTTTTAAGGTCATCTTCCCATCCCTCCATAGTCGTGGGAAGTGGTATGATTATATTACTGTTTTTGAGGTGCAAAAGGCTGTGTTTTGGCATTTTTGATGCAGAATTCATTGTTTTTTAACAAGGAAAAGTGTCCCGTTTCAGTGACAACCACACGTTCTAAACTAGTACCAGAAGTTGCTACCATAATTCACACAAGGCATCATGGGGGCTAGGAATAAGGTGAATAGAAGAATCATATGCCAATGCAAAATTCAGCCATCTCAGGGATGTCACACTCACCCCATTCCGGGCCAAGACCCTGCACATTTTACTTCCACCCAGTCTCTTCAGCAGGTGTTTTTGCTAATCAGCAATCAGTGGGAAGAAATTCAGTTAAATCACCTGTGGAACATACTGGGTGGAGGTAAAACCTGCAGAGTCTTGGCCCAGAATGGAATGAGTTTGACATCCCTGGTTTAGATATTGAACTCCAGAGTACCCCAGTACAGCCACCAATGTGTGTGAATGCATTGTTCAGGTTCAGGTTCAGGTTACTTTATTTGTACCCGTAGGTAGATTTGTTTTGCAGTTGGTGACATCCATATTTACAAGCCACTAATTACATTCAACATAGACACAAACACAGGCACACATCTTACAAAATAGGTAAATATAAAATATGTACAATATAATTTTTATAGCTTGTTCAACTCTTTGACAGCAGCAGGGACAAAGCTGTTTTTGTAGCGCTGGGTTCTACTTTTTGGGACAGCAAACCTCCGTCTGGAGGGAAGAAGCTGAAAGTTGCAGTGCAAAGGGTGGGAGTCATCATTTAAAATCGAGTCGGCCATCCTCTGTACTTGTCTGGTGTACAGGGATGTCAGGCTCAGCTGTGACTCACCAAGCAAACGACTGGACCATCTGACTACCTGATCCAAGGATTTCCTCTGTTTCAGTTTTATCTGACCAAACCATGACATTAAAGAAAAGGATAAAACAGATTCAATAAAAGCCCGATAGAACATAGTCATTATGGTTCGGTCAATTTGGAAGCGTGCAAGTTTCTTCAAACAATGCAAATTTTGCTGACCCTTTTTGCACACCCTTTCACAGTTCACCTCAAAGTTCAATCCACTATCAATAATTGTCCCAAGATATTTGTACGATTGTACACATTCGGTGGTCTGGCCTTTTAGTATGGTGACTTTGTGCCTGGGAGTTTTCCTCCTAAAGTCAATAATCATATCTTTCGTTTTTGTTGTATTCAGCTGCAGGTAGGAATCCTCACACCAGTGAACAAAGTCATCAACTACTGGGCTGTGGCCACTCTCACCATCCTGGAGGAGACTGACAATGACTGAGTCATCAGCATACTTTATAATGTGTCTGTTGTCATGTCTGCTCCGACACATGTTTGTGTACAGGATGGAGAGTAGTGGTGACAACACACACCCCTGAGGAGAGCCAGTAGAAGAGCACTTTAGGTCAGACAATGTGCCATTGACCCTTACTCTCTGCGTCCTGTTGGTTAAGAAATCCAGAATCCAACCCACCAGATTATTGCTTAAATCAAATTGTTGCAGGAGCCTTTCAACTAAAATATGAGGTTGGATTGTATTAAAGGCAGAAGAAAAGTCCACAAATAAAAGCCTGGCGTGTGTCCCATTAAAATCCAGATGTTTAAAAAGCATGTCAAACAGAGTGACAGTGGCATCCTCCACTCCTCTGTGAGGCCTATAGGCAAACTGCAGAGGACCTCACATCTGACCAGTTTTTCAAAAATTTTCATTAAAATTGAAGTCAAAGCAACTGGTCTAAAGTCGTTTACCGTTTTAGGACAGCTGGATTTTGGAACGGGAACAACCACGGCATCTTTCCAGATCTTAGGCACATGTTGTGTCTGTAAGGACTTATTGAAAATATAATGAAATATAGGACTCAGTTCATGTGCACAGGACTTTACCAGGCGTCCACATATATTATCAGGGCCCTGACTTTTGTTCACTTTTACAGCGCGGAACTCCCTTTTAACATCCTGCATCTCAATATTAAAGTGCTGATTGTCTTTGAGTTTCTGTTTCAAATCTTGGATTTCTGTGCTAAAATCAAAGGAGTCAAAACGACCATAAAAACAATTAAGAGCATTAGCCAGCTCTGTGTCTGAACTAAAACCATCTAAAAACACACGATTACTGCGCTCTGTGCTCTGAAGGCCTGCAATAGTTTTCATACTGGCCCAGGCCGAACCAAGTTTATTTGCTGCCATCTTGCTTTCCAACTCTGATTTATAATTCTGTTTTGCTCTTAAAATTTCGGCCTTCAGCTCCTTGGTGGCAACCTGTAGCGCAGAAACAGACCCTTGTTTAAAGGCAAGAGCTTTCCTCTGTAAGCAGGATTTAACTGATTTAGTAACCCATGGTTTGTTGTTGGGGTATATTTTGACACGTTTACGTGGAACAAACTTATTTTGACAGTAAGCCATGTATGAGCATGTGAGCTCAGCCAGAGAGTCCAAATCATCCCCGCAGGCCATTATGAACATCTTCCAGTCTGTACAGTCAAAGCATTCCTGGAGGCTGTGCTCTGAATCCTCTGTCCACACATCAATGTCTCTGGTCTCCACCTTGCCTCTTCTGAGAGCAGTTTTATATGTGGGCAGCAAATGAACACAGTTGTGATCTGATGATCCTAAAGGAGGAAGGGGGAGTGATTTATAGGCCCTCTCTATGGATCCATAGCACAGGTCCAATGTCTTTTTTCGCCTGGTTGGGCAGGAGACATACTGATGAAAGTTTTTAAGTGTCTTCTTTAAAGAAACATGGTTAAAATCCCCAAGAATGAAGTTTGGCGCCTCTGGAGAAATTGACTGCAGCCACTGCACCACATCAGAGATGGTGCTGGAGGCGGAGTCAGCAAAACTCTTAGTGGTGCTTATGATTAGAAATGTTTGACAGCAGTGTTGTAGTCATGGCCATGTCAAGACTAGATGGAGATCAGAGTCTCCTACATACACAGTGGTCTTGGTCTTGACTTAGGCTCTGCCTGGCTTGATCCTGATCTTGTCTTGATCTTGATTAAAGCAGTGGCCCCCAACCTTCGGTCCCTGGAACGTTCAGATTTCTGTGGAAAATTCTGTAATTTCACTTCTTATTTAGTCCCAAAAATTGCAAAAGATTTGCCATTGTTGTGTATGTGTTCTGTAGGCATCCATTCACCCATGCACAACAACGGTAAATTATTTGCAGTTGTTTGGACCAATTAAGAAGGGAAATTGCAAAATTGCAAAAAACCTGAACGTTCCAGGGACTGGAGGTTGGTGACCACTGCCTTAAATTCTTGGTCTTTGTACACTCTGGACTCATTCAGGTCTCAGATTTCTTGACTACAACACTACAAAACAGTTATATTTTTAGCATAACTACGTCATGCTGATGATTAAAAGGTGGCTCTGATAACATGCCATAACTAGAGGGTGCTCAGAGAGTGCATACCTCGCCAAGGCTCTGTACCTCGCTCTGTACCTCTGTCCACCTGTCCCTCCACCATGGTCCTATCTCACAATGTTAAAGAAAGTGAAAAAAGTGATCCAGAATCCCCATCCTGACCTGGATCACCTCCAAAATCTAATGGCTTCATTCTCAGCCCAAGGGTCACTTCTGGCGAAAATTTCATCAGACTCCATCCAGTAGTTTTTGTGTAATCCTGGTAGCAAACAGTGAAGAACATCAAGTTCCTTGGAGTGCAGATCTCACAGGACCTGACCTGGAGCAAGAATTCCTTGGGGATCAGGAAGCGGGCCCAGCAGAGACTGCACTTCTTGAGGAAACTCAAACAGGCCTCTCTCCCCATCTGCATCCTCAGGACCTTCTACAGAGGTGTGGTGGAGAGTGTTCTGATGTACTGCATTGCTACATGGTACCCCAGCTGCAGTATGTCAGACAAAAAAGCCCTGCAGAGGATAGTCAAGGGAGCTGAGAGGGTAATTGGAGTCTCCCTCCCCTCTGTCCAAGAACTTTTTCAGAACCGTTGTAGGAGCAGGGCACTGAACATTGTCGAGGACCGTTCTCACCCTCTGAATAAACACTTTGAACTGCTGCCATCTGGCAAACGATTCCGGAGCATCAGAGGCAGAACCACCAGACTGATTAACAGCTTCCTTCCACAAGCTGTTAGGATGCTGAACAGTTGATCCGGAATCTCTCATACCTACTACTGCACCTACGGACACTATGTATATTATTTGTATATTATAGTCCTGGTTAGTTTTCAAGTATGTCTCAGGGAAGTGTGAATGGCTGTGGTGGGGTGGGGGGTGAGGGTATGTGTGAGTGTGTCTTAAATCATGCTGCTTCTATTTATATGGATGCCGAGAGAAACGCAATTTCATCTTGCCTGCACTACAGTTGTATGTACAGCAATATGACAATAAAGGTTGATTTGATTTGATTTGATTTGATTTGACAAACAAATAAACAAACCAATAAACCACCCTGATTACATCACCTCCTTGGTGAAGGTAACAAACAGAGATGGGCCAATCACAGCAAAGGTCACAGTAAGAGGACAAGAACGTAAGACAGTGAACCTGGGCTCCTTCATCAATGAGGAGGGATCACGAAGAGAAGTGTTCTCCAGACATGCACAGACTTCAACAGCCATATCAAAACTCACCAATATTGATAGACAGGAACATTAATTTGAAGTCCAAAAAGTCTAGCCTTTTTATTCTTTCTGCTGATGAGAGGTTCGGTCACTGCAGAATCAGCTTTAAGTCCAAATTGTCTTAAACATTGAAAAACTATGCACCAAGACAGATCCTTGCCCCGTTCAGCAGTGAACTGGTGAGTAATTCCAGCTGCAGTGATGAACCAATTCCCCATTGAGAGTTTTTGCATAATCCTGTCCCCCAAACCAGAGCAGTGTGAGAAACTTGTGATGTCCTGTGGGCACAGATGTGCTGACGTCATTCAAAGCAAGGGCCTCTACACTTCCTATTAATTTTTTAATATATAGCCCTAAAAAATTGTTTAAATCTTCTCTTCTCACACAGTGGTTACTGTTCTCTAATTTTGCTCACTGTTTTTCTTTTTTTTTTTTACAAAATAAATGTTTGTGTTGAAGTACCTTGGTTATTAAAAAAAAAAGATTAAAAAAACATGCTTGGCACACCTCACCAGATTCAGTCATCATTCATTACCTCCATCACTTTCTGTGGTCACAATATCCCCCTTTCCTCATCAGTCACCAATCTTGGTGTAAAAATGGAGTCAAACCCCACCTTCAAATCACAGGTCAGTCACCTCTGTAACATTGCAAAACTCCGCCCCACTGTCACCCTCCCAGATGCTGAAAAGCTGGTCCACGCCTTTGTCTCCTCCAGACTGGATTACTGCAATGCGCTCCTCACTGGGATCCCTGGCAAGAGTCTTCGAAGACTGCAGTACAGTATATCCAAAACTCTGCAGTTAGGGTCCTGATGAGGGTGTGAAAATATGAACATATCACACCCATTCTTAAATCAGTTTACCGGCTTCTTGTTTCAATCAGGATCAAATATAAGGTCTCCCTCCTCATTCACTAGTGCATCCACGGAAATCCCCCCCCCCCCAAAAGAACTACTTTCTCCATTAACCACAACACGTTCCCTCTGCTCTGCTCACTCAAACTGCCTTCATACACCCAGGACAAAACTCAGCACCATGGGGGATAGGGCTTTTTGTGCTGCTGCCCCACATCTGTAAAATGCCCTCCCTAACACCTTGAGGGCATCACAATCCACAGACTGTTTTAAAAGAGGACTTAGAAGCCTTCTTTTTAGCAGGACATTTAATCATTGAGTTGCTGTTTTAACCTCTTCTCTTTTATGTTTGGTTTTATCTTCTTACCCCTTTTTTCCTTTTATGAATTTGAGTTTTATGCTTTTTACATGTAGCACTTTGAGATTTTTTTTATGTAAAGGGCATTACAAATAAAATGTATTATTATTATTATTATTATTATTAGTAGTACAGCAGTGGTATAGCCACTATCCATATTCTGTCAAATTCTGAACAATGAAGAACAACAATATTTCAGAATAAATCAAGTATTAACATACTGTTCTCTAATTTTGATCTCCACTGTATACTGAATCCTTTACTGTGACTGTACTGAATCACTTAAACTGGATTTACATATGCTCCACCCCTGAGCACGGGGCTCACTCCGTTCAGCTTCCTCTCAGTTCAGTGAACTTACCAATACACAACAAATGAACCTCTCACACTCCATTCAGCTGACTGTCAGCTCCGTGAATGTACTGGTGAGCAGTGAGCAAGCCCTGTCTACTCTGTTCAGCTGCATTTTTCAGTTCAGTGAGTGGTAGGCAGAGGAAGCTCCAGTGCAGCACTGTGTCATTCAATGAATGAATATTTTGAATGAATCTTAGTAGTGTATGAACAGGACTAAATCAATATGTTTTAGTAGATGGATCCTAGCAGTAGAGGTGAGATGCTATAGGACATTTGCCAAAAGTTGATGCCCCCACTAGGACATCTTCACTAATGATTAAATATGTATCATCATTTGAAAAGAAACAATTCACTATGACGATCTGCCCAGAACTGTTAAAAAGAGAAAAGTGTACTAGTATGGCTGTGCCACAAGAGCTGACAACTTACAGATCACAGCTGATGGAAAGAGAAGGGATCTGTGAGTGGACCCAAAAACCTTTGCTGAGCCCCAGGTCATACTATATGAGAGGCTCAAATGGAGGGAACTAGTGTGCTCATTTGCTGAGCACCCCCACGTCCATCCTGATGAGGGGACTGGTAAGCAGTAAGCTGTAAAGTGCCATAACAAATTCCAAGATGATCTGGCATTTTCGCTTCAAGGATAATATCCCACATTGTAACATGTTGCTGTTATACGTGTTCATATACAGTAAATATACTGTACTTATTTCCAGAAGATTCCAAGACAGAAGCAACTCTATAGAAGGTACTACTATCTGTGGAAAATGTGTTGACTTTAGAAATTTGCATTTGTGTTGACTGTCCATATCTCACTGCAGACCTGTCCACTTGTCCTGGCAAAGACTTCAGTTACCTTTTACTCATTATGAAAAAGACCAAAGTGTGACAAGGTTTCAGTAGTAAGGCACATTTACACAATGGATTTCTGTGAATGGAATTTTGCTGTAAAACCAATATAGCTTTAAGCTAGCTTAAGGAGTGTTATGCTGTACAGAAACTGTTTTCTTTTCCTGCTGCCGCCTCTCTAATTGTCTCTGCCTGTGTTCGACAGAGCCCTTTTGAAGGACAGGGTCCCTCATTAGGCATTCACACCCAGGGCTTGCTCCAATTGGGCTGCCTAAGGAATCTGAAGGCAATGCAATTGTGTAATTTGCACACAAAGTGGTCTGGATTGATCCAAAATAAACCTCTCAACTTTAAATGTGGGGGGAGGAGAGGGAGGGCGTATAATTGCATCATTTAGTGAATTGATTGGCTGAGAGTCGATGGAAGGGAATCAGGAAGCAGCAGATAAACGGTGACAGCAGCGCCTTTTAGAGCCGAGACCCATCGACGCAAAGACACACACATGCACAAAAGGACTGAGAAACACTCACACAGGTTAAAGGCACCAAAGCAAAGATACACACGGTAAAAAAAAGAACAGACATAAACACATGAGCTGAGGAGTAAACATACAGAAACATGAGAGCACACACACGCAGAGTCAGATTAGAGAACACAAAGGGAACCCGGGCCCTCGTCACACACCAAACGCTGTAGGGCGGGACAATGGAAGACAGAATTAGAGGTAACAATAGATTTCATTAAGCCAAACTAGACTTAACGAGACAATCGATACGTCATAATTAAAGTGAGGAGGCTGAGAGCGACTTAGACTCTAAATGACGACTGCTCTTATTAAGATGGAGCAGATAGAGAAAGGTGCTGCGACAATAGGGCTCTATAACTACCTACCATGGCGGGTCTTTGTATTCGCGCTGGCCTTTCACCGAGACAGACGGATGGGTGACGGGGAGGGAGGAGCGCAGGAGAGGATATAGGAGCTCTATGTCTTTCAGCCGGCTGCAGCAAGAGAAAAGAAGAGATGATCTGTGATGGTCGGAATGATGACACATCCAAACTCTTTCTTCCACTTCTTTATATATACAGATTCTCTTAATCAAAGCACCAGAGTGTGAGTAAGTTGTAATTTTAGGATGGAGATTTGGTTTACTTTGAAAGAAAAACTCGAGATCATTGGAGAGGTACTTCACCCTGGGGTTAGGGTTAACCCAAACATCCTAACAGTCATTCAGCCTAAAGAATTTACCTAAAGCACCAGGAAAAAACTGTCCAACTGTAGCCAAGGGCGTGGCTTCAACACAGTCCTGATCTCAACAGCATGTACCACTGCCAGTTCTGTGTTTTCACCTGAAACATCTTATTCAAACTGTTGGCAGAGGACAGAAGGCAATACAGAAGCACAAACTCAAAGAGAAGAAGAAAACAGATTAAGGAGACAGTAAGTACCTTTTCTTTATGACCTGGATGCTACTGGTGAAGCACTGATGACCACTTATGTACATGAAAGTTCTAGTATAGAAGGTTCCAGTACCAATGTAAAGTCGCTGCTGTCAAGTGGGAGCTAATATAGCTGATGCAAAAGTATTTCTGAGGACAAAAGCTAGAAGTAGAACTCTCCATAGGAATGTGCCCAAAATAGTGTTCTACTGCCAGATGGTCGCTGGTTACTTGGAAAGTTCCTGTGCTGGACACTTTCTTTGGTGTCTTCTGAGAAATATGTTTACCCACATAGCATTCTATGATGTCGCACAGTATCTTCTTTGAGGACAGAACACACCTGCAATGTTTGTTCTCCTGCTAAAGGTAACATTTTTCCAGCTTGGTACCTCTACAGCCGACCAAAATGTACTAGCTGTACTCTGTTAGCAACACTGACTGGGAGAAAAACAGTCATTTTAAAGACTGACAAAGTTTGTTTTACAAGGACAGAGGTGGCTGAAGTTGCAGGTTTATTTAACATAGGCATGATCCACGAAATATCTGGACCTGGGTATTTTGCTGAGATTTTTGCTTATTTTTTTAGTATGCATCCCAGACGACCCCCCATTTTGTCATGTTAAAAAGGAAATTGATGGTAAAATGAGGTGAGTAAATAGCAAATGATCAACACTGTAAACAGTGATATACTTTCGTTGACATCATCACCAGTGTTGCAACTAACAGAGGAGCACACAATCGTGATTTGTTGTCCAACTGCTTGCACCTTTTAATATAATTTTCCATTTTTAAGTGGACATAGACAGTTGGGGTGTGGGGCTAATCTTTACAGTGAAACCTAAATTTGGTAAACACACCATCTTGTCAATAATCCAGATTTCACCTAAACCAGAAAGCACATCATTGAACATGGTGCACAGGAACAAATTTACCTTCAAGTCATTAGGAGTTTGCCAACTCTTATTTTCTAGGCTGCATGCAAATGTGGTTAAATGATATAATTTAGGAGTGCTTATCCTGCTCACTGTCAGCTTCAGATGATGACAGTGAAAGATAGAGAGGAGGAAGAAGACAAGCAGAGGAGCGGTTGATGGTGGATGGATTGGTGAGAGTGGAGGTGGTGTGTGTGTGTGGGGGGGGGCATGTATGTGAGGGGTTAACTGGGTCAAACACAGGTCAAACGTCCCAACCCAGGGGCTAAGTGCTACATCAATGTGCACACAGAAACGGCAGCACCAGCAGCAGCAGGCTAACACATTCAGAGGCCTATCGCTTCATCTGCTGCGATTCTTACTTTAATTAGCTCTTATCATTAATAGACTGCTTAATGTTGCTGTTTTATTGACTCTGCTCATTTTGCTGTAGACACTTTACAGGGTCACCAATTTAAAAGCTCATCCTGCCACCCGCCCCAAAACAAACAAACAAACAAACAAACAAAAACAAAAAACAAACAAGCACTCTTAAAGTGAATGTTGTATCTCAGCTGTTCCATTAACCCAGAGGTAAATAAGTCACATGTTTCAGTCAGATGGGACAGTTTTGTGCTTCTTCATTTGCTGATTCAGTTTTTACTCACTTTCAGCATTCACTAGGCCAGACAGATATTATTCTCAGGATTTTGGTTCTTTTACTCTATTTAAGTCTCTTGTTTATAAGGGCGAGGATTGTAAAGTAGCACATGCTGAATTTCACAGCAATATTTTTGCCACATTTAGCCCTGCTCAACATTATAGCGTAAATCTTTCAATCTCTTTTTTATTACCCTGAGTTACTTGAAAATTTGTGATTTTTTTTCTCCATAGAGCTTTCATAGTTTTTTCTAAATAAGAGAAATAAATTAGTAACTTTTAAATCTAAACAATAAATCTAAATGTTAAATATAAACCTAAATGCTAAGATAAGGCAAGGCAAGTTTATTTTTATAGCACATTTTGTGTACACGACAATTCATAGTGCTTTACATAAGGCATTAGAGCAAGTTGCAAAAGGAATACCTAAGAATTTAAAAGCAAACTAAAAAGTAAATGAAAGAGAAACAAAAACAAGCTAAAATAGAATACAGCAGAAGTACAAGTTACAGTACATTGTAGGCTACTGAAAGGCTGTGGCAAATAGATAAGATAAGATAAGATAAGATAAGCCTTTATTAGTCCCACAACAGGGAAATTCCAGGATTGCAACAGCACAGGGATAGCAACACTCAGAGCAACAATCAGAAGGCAAGAAAAAAAAGCAAGAGCAGCTAATATACATATGTACATATTACTATATATGTATATATATATATATATATATATACACAGACACAGTGCAGAGCATTGTAGCTGGATGGAATAAATATATGAGTATATAAACACAGTGCGGAGCATTGTAGCTAGATGGAATAAATATGTAAATATATAAACACACACAGTGCGGAGCAATGTAGCTAGATGGAATAATATGTAGATGTATAAACACACAGTGTGGAGCATTGTAGCTAGATGGAATAAATATATAGATATATAAATATAAACACACCCAGTGCGGAGCATTGTAGCTAGATGGAATACGTAAATATGTAAATATATAAACACACACAGTGCAGAGCATTGTTGCTAGATGGGATGAAACAGCACAACCGTCTACTTAGTTATCCTACATGGTATGATTATGTGCCCCCACATATTCTCACCCTCCATAGCGACCGGTATTTTCCTAGTTGTATGCCGGAGGGGACCATTGTGTAAGTCTATTGCATCTTTTGCATTCAAAAAACTATTAGGTTGTTACGTCTTTTTTGCTATCTCTGCGAGCAGCCCTGCTTAGGTTGTACAGTCTGACAGCCGTTGGTTGGAAGGACCTGCGAAACCTCTCAGTTGTGCACCTGAGATGATGTAATCTGCTGCTAAATGAGCTCCTCAGTGCATTCAGTATGTCCTGCATAGGGTGGAACTCGGACTCCAGCAGAGATGACAGTTTAGCCACCGTCCTTCTCTCTCCTATCTCCTCCACCGGGTCAAGGCGCTGCCCCAGGACAGAGCTAGCTTTCTTGATCAGTTTGTTCAGTCTCTTCCTATCGGCTGCAGTAATGCCACTGCCCCAGCAGACCACTCCAAAAGTGATGGCTGATGCCACCACCGTGTCATAGAATGTCTTCAGCAGCGCCCCTTGTACACCAAAAGACCTGAGTCTCCTCAGTAGGAACAGCCTGCGCTGTCTCTTCTTGTAGAGTGCGTCAGTATTGTGTGACCAGTCTAGTTTATTGTTCAGATGAACACCCAGGTACTTGTAGGATGTCACCATCTCAATGTCTGTTCCCTGTATATTTACTGGTGCTGTGGGGGGTTGTCCATGCCTGTGGCAGTCCACCACCAGCTCCTTAGTTTTCCTCGCGTTGATCTGGAGGCAGTTCCGATGGCACCAGTCTACGAAGTCCTGGATAAGCCCTCTGTACTCAGCTTCATCTCCATTGGAGATGAGGCCGACGATCGCAGAGTCATCAGAGAACTTCTGTAGATGGCAGTGTGTTGTGTTGTGTGAGAAGTTCGCAGTATAAAGAGTGAACAGGAAGGGAGCCAACACTGTTCCCTGGGGGGCCCCCGTGCAACCAATGATCGTGTCGGACACACAGTCCCGGGTTCTCACAAACTGAGGCCGGTTCGTGAGGTAGTCCAGGATCCATGATGACAGGTGCTGGTCCACCCCTGCGCGCAGCAGCTTGTCCTTCAGGATCATCGGTTGGATGGTGTTGAAAGCACTGGAGAAGTCAAAGAACATGATCCTCACCACATTCCCGGGCTTCTCCAGGTGGGACAGAGAATGGTGAAGGAGGAAGATCATCGCATCCTCCACCCTAATGCCATGCTGGTAGGCGAACTGGAGTGGATCCATCGCTGGTTCCACCAGGGGGCGGAGGTAAGCAAGGAGCAGTCTCTCCAGAGCAGTCTCTCCTCTTCAAATAGGAGAGTTTTTAACCTGGATTTAAAGCAGCTGAGAGTTTCAGCAGCCCTGGTGCTTTCTGGGAGTTTGTTCCATATGTGAGGGGCATAAAAACTAAATGCTGCCTCACCATGTTTGGTTTTAACTCTGGGCACAGATAGTAGGCTCAACCCTGATAATCTTAGGGCTCTGGGTGGTTCATAATGGATCAGCAGATCTGAAATGTATTTTGGCCCTAAACCATTCAGAGCTTTATAAACCAACAGCAGTATTTTGAAATCTATTCTTTGACAAACAGGAAGCCAATGTAAAGATCTGAGAACTGGAGTTATATGATCCGCCTTCTTGGTCTTAGTGAGGACTTGAGCTGCAGTGTTCTGAACAAACTGCAGCTGTCTGATGGACTTTTTAGGGAGACCTGTGAGGACAGCGTTACAGTAGTCCAGTTTACTGAAGATAAATGCATGGACAAGTTTTTCTAGATCCTGCTGAGACATCAGATCTTTAATCCTTGCTGTGTTCTTTAAGTTGTAATAGGCTGACTTCACTACTGTTTTAATGTGGCTGTTAAAATTCAGGTCTGAGTCCAGAATCACACTCAGATTTTTGGCTTAGCTGTTGGTTTTAAACATAATTGACTGAAGCTGAGGACTAACTTTGAGTCTTTCTTCTTTGGCTCCAAAAACTATTATTTCAGTTTTGTCTTAATTTAACTGAAAGTAAATCTAAATAACAAATATAAATGTAAATGCTAAATGTTGAATGTAAATCTTAAATATAACTCTTAATTTTAAATATAATTCTAAATGCTAAATCTTAAATCTAAACATTCAATATAAATGTAAATGTTAAATGATTAATCCAAATGTTAAATATAAACTTAAATATCAAATGTTAAATCTAAATTCATTCATTCCTTCATCTTCAACCGCTTAGTCCTTTTTGGGTCATGGAGGGCTGGAGCGTATCCCAGTATCTTTGGGTGAGAGGCAGGGTGCACCCTGGACAGATCACCAGTCCATCGCAGGTGTGACGTTTAAATCTAAATGTTAAATATAAATCTAAGCATAAAATATTAAATTTAAAGGTTATATGATAAATCCAAATATTATACATAAACCCAAATATTTAATGTTAAATCTAAATGTTAAATATGAATCTGAACATTAAATATGAAATATAAATGTTAGATAAAAATAACACATATAATTAAAGCTGCGAGCAGCGATAACGTGCCCTCGCGTCCTCACTAGAACTCGGCCTTGCCACTCAGAGCGCGTAACTCCGCACAGGCTCCATTCCTCCCTCTCCAACTCTCTCCCTCCTGCTCTTTGTCCGTCCGTCCTTCCATAATGCCATACACCCATCCATCTGCCATCCATTCGTCCATTAATCCATTCACCTGTCCATCCGACCATACCGCCATCCATCATCAGTTCATCCATCTGTCCATCTGTACACTGCAAGATAGCGCCTTGGCAGAGGTACTGTATAAGCTCGTGGATTACCTCAAAAATCTAGTATGTTTATCCATAGCGTAAAGGCCAGTTCTGGTGAAAATTTCACTAGAAAATTTTTTTGAATTTAGACAAGCTATGCCATTGCTATAAATGCTTTTTTTTTTTTTTTTTTTACCTAGGGGGCACTTTAGCTATATGTGGTATTTTTATTTTTTTTTGGACTTATTTTGTACCCGTAGGTAGATTTGTTCTGCAGTCCGGTGACAAGCCACCAGCTGCTGGTCGCTGCGTGTGCAAGCGCCCCATATCCCTAACCTGCATGTTTTTGGCATGTGGGAGGAAACCGGAGAAATCCCGGAGTAAACCCACGCAACACGGGGAGAACATGCAAACTCCACACAGATCACTGTTGGCCGGGGGCAGGGATCGAACCCACGATCTCATGATCCCCGCGATCCCCCGGCCGAGGGTAAACTGTGCTGCCGCAGTGCTAACCACTGCGCCACAGTGCACGGTGCACGATGCACCGTGTATAGTCATACAAATCTGTTTACAAATCTGTTCTGGGTGGTATTAGTACCATGTATATCAAGTTTGCGTCCATTTGGACGATGGACGTGTGAGTTATGGCAACTTCCTGTCCACAGGTGGTAGCAGGTGCTACTGCTGCATCTCATTGTATATTATATAAATGTTCACCATTGGCTACCACTTCAACACGGCAAATTTGGTTGATTTTGGACAAAGTATGCCAGAATCATTGAGCTTTGTTTTTCTGCTAGGGGGCACTAGAGCTATGTGCAATTGTTCATTATAGAAAGGTTCAGTGTTGGTTAACCATGCACCACACAAAATTTGGTTTAATTTGGACTAAGTATTTAAGAGTTATAAGGCTTTGTTTTTTCTGCTAGGGGGCGCTATAGCTATGTGTCAGTTTTCATTGTACAAAGGTTCAATGTAGGCTACCGATGTACCACACAAAATTTGGTTGAATTTGGACAAAGTATGCCTGAGTTATAAAGCTTTGTTTTTTCTAGGGGGCGCTATAGCTATGTTTGTTATCATTACAGAAATCTTTTCTGGGTCTGACTAGCATTATATATATGAAGTTTTGCGGAATTCGGACAATCAACGTGTGAGTTATGACAACTTCCTGTCCATTGGTGGTGGGGGGTGCTGTTGCTATGTGTCATGCTTTAGTATAGAAATTATCAGTATTGGCTACCTATTTACCACAGAAAATTTGGTTGAAATCAGTGAATGTATGCCAGAGTAATAGCCATTGGATGTGTGATGGCGATACCGCAAGTTTGGCCACGCCTCTTCCTCCAAACCACCAGGCATTTGGGAAAGTTTTCAACAACTATTGATGGCACATGGGTATAGATGATTGTCAGCAAAAATGGTATCAATCAGACTATTTGAGAGAAGAAAACCTTTGGTGTAACCTTCATGTCTCCAAGAGAGGGCGCTATTGCTACTCATGAATATTCATAGCTGTTTGGAGGCATAAACGTATACATCATACATATCTTGGTGCCAGTTCGACATTCCAATCCTGAGGTATTAAAAAAAACCAACATGATGCAAACTTTCTGATGCATTGCCACGCCCCTACAGCCAAACTGTCAAGTGTCATGAAAAGTTCTCAATAACTTTTGGCACATGGGTATAGATGATTGTCACTACAAATGAGCTCAATCGGACTAAAACCCTAGGACGAGTTTGATCAAATGTGCGAGGTGGAAATCAGGTTACTGCCACTTCCTACCAAAATGGCCAACTTCCTGTTGGGTGTAGACCATCACTTCTATGGAGTTTTTTACATGTCTTGACATGATAAACTTCTCACCCAATTTTCATCTTTTTACGCGAAAGTAAGCGTGTGCCAATCCCATTGACTTCACATGTTAGGTGGTGTTGTAGAGCCATTTTTGTGGGGTCATTCATATTTCGTCCAAAACATTAAATTTTTTGCCAGTCTTGAGGTTACTGCAAAAAATGGTGAGTTTCATGCACCTTCACTACCCCAAAAATGAGATCTTAGATCATCATCATCATAGCAGTCTGTCATGGGCGACAATGACTGTTTCATTTAGGTCTGATCAGATTCCTCCACACAGCCCTGTCCTTAGCCTTCCGCTGTCAGGAACTCCTGTCTATATCCAGCTTCTTCAAGTTTCTTTTTACAGTGTCTTTAAATCTGAGCCTTGGTCTACCCTGATTACGTATGCCCTCGCACAACTGTGAGTAGAGTAACTGCCGAGGGAGATGCTGGTGGTCAATCCTCTCAACATGTCCGAGCCATCTCAGGTTCGTCTGTATTAACTTGTCCTCCATTGATGGTAGACCAGTTCGTTTCAATACTTCTATGTTGGTTATCTTGTCTTTCCTTGAGATGTTCATTATGGCTCGAGAGTGTCTCATCATGTACGCGTGGAGTTTCTTTACCTGCACTCTGTAGACAGTCCAAGTTTCAGCACCATACAATAGAGTAGCCAGTACTATCGCTCTGTACACTTTGCATTTCACACGGATAGACACGTCAATTGTTCCACAGTCTCTCCCTCAAGTTTCCAAACACAGCACTTGCTCTTCCCATTCTGAGAGATAGTTCATCCTCCAGCCTAGCATTCTCTGAAACAGTACTCCCTAGATACTTGAAAGTCTTGCACTTGACTAGTGGCTCTGTACCAATGCTGATCTCTTCTGGTAGTGATGTTGATAACTGGAACTTTGGTGGTTGATAATGGCACTCTGTCTTCTTGATGTTGATTTTGAGGCTGAATTGGCTAGCTGCTCTTGCAAATTTCTCCTCTAAAGATTGCATATCTTCCGCACTGTGTGCAACCAGAGCACTGTCGTCGGCAAATTTCTGACTGACCATTTCATGAAACTGCTTGCAAAGTATTTGAGTACTGCTAGCTTTTGCTGGACTAGCAGCGCATTCTTGGCAGATAAAGGTATTATCAGTGGCAAGAACAAGCCAAGACAAACTGACTCCAGTATCTGTTGCAGTGACTGACCAAATGATAGGTTTGTTTATCTCTGTTCTTTGTGTAGTGCATGTCACGATGCACCGACTGGCACAGTCCACCACAGACCTTGCGACAGATGTGTTTATCTGCCAGGATGTCCAGTCTCACCCCGTGTAACTGGGAGTGGTACACCACAGACCTGTGGCAGATATTGTTTTTAGTTCTGCCAGGATGCCCAGTTTCACCCTCCATGCCCTCGGAAGGGCGGGGATGCCGTTTGAGTCACCGACGGCCCAACCCATGAGATAGGTAGTACCGGTTTTCATGGTTATCCGGTAGCAAGCAAGCCAATGCTTGACCTGACAAAAAAAAAAAAAAAAAAGGGGGGGGGTGCAAGTCTTAGTTAAAAACTGTCAATTTCTGACCAAAAAAGTGAAATTTTATGGTTAAAAAAAGCTGCAACTTTAGCAACGAGACAAAAAGGTGTAAATTACTGTTTACAACCTAAAACGCTGCAAATTTAAGGGGTTTTTGTTAAACTGCAAATTCAAGAGTAAGAAAAATTCTAAGTTCATGAGGAAAAAGCAGCAAAATTATGAATAATAAAAAGCTGCAAATTTTCAAGTAAGAAGCTGCACATTTCTGAGTAAAATGGCTGTAACTCTGCAGGATAATCCTGCAAATTTAGATAGAGAAGAAGAAAAAAAAATTCTAACAATTACAACAGGGCTCTCGCCCACTGACTTTGTCAGTGGCTTGGGCCTTATTACAATAGGGCTCTCGCCCACTGGTGTTGTCAGTGGCTCAGTCCTTAACAATTACAATTGGGCTCTCGCCCACTGACATTGTCAGTGGTTCGGGCCCTAAAAATTCTAACAAATACAATAGGGCTCTCGCCCACTGACGTTGTCAGTGGCCTGGGCCCTAATTAAAGCTGCGAGCAGAGATGAACAGGCCCTTGCAACCTTGCTAGACCTCGGTCTTGCTACTCAGAGCGTGTAACGTTGCACAGGCTCCATTCCTCCCTAACCCTCTTCCTCCCACTCTTTGTCCGTCTGTTCTTCCATAACGCCATACGCCCATCCATCCGACATCCATTCGTTCATCAATCCATCTGCCTGTCCATCCGTCCATACCACCATCCAATATCAGTCTGTCCATCTGTCCATTGCAAGAAAGCGCCTCGGCAGAGGTACTATATAAGCTTGTGGATTACCTCAAAAATCTAATGTGTTTATCCATAGCCTAAAGGCCACTTCTGGTGAAAATTTCACCAGGAAATTTATTTGAATTTAGACAAGCTATGAGATTGCTATAAATGTTATTTATTTATTTATTTATTTATTTATTTATTTTTACCTAGGGAGCAGTATATCTATATGTGGTATAGTCATACAAATCTGTTCTGGGTGGTACTAGTACCATGTATATCACGTTTGGGTCCATTTGAATGATGTACGTGTGAGTCATGACAACTTCTTGTCCATTGGTGATAGGGGGCGCTACTGCTGTGTCTCATTGTATATTATTGAAATGTTCACCACTGGCTGTCTATTGAACACGGTAAATTTTGTTGACTTTGTACAAAGTATGCCAGAGTTATTAAGCTTTGTTTTTCTGCTAGGGGGTGCTAGAGCTATGTGTAATTGTTCATTATACAGACCCTCCAGGATTTCGCGAAGTTGTGATTCTACCAATTCTCGCAATCTCAGTAGGTCCTGGATAATTTGAATTTTGTCCAATCACCGCAACTTTACCGCAATTTTGGCCAATTGTTGTCAACTTGCGCCAATTTCGCCAATCAAATTTGTCTCAGTAGCGCACAGATGTAGACGTCATCAGTCTGACCAATCAAATGCGGTGCTGCACCGCACTCACTTCTGTATTTACAGTGAGAATATACTGAACAAATCAGCAAAAAACAGTGTGTGATTTTAAAAAAACACACTCACCTGTGAGTTTTCCCACATCGTTCCTTCATTTGTCTCCCCCGGCCCACCGGTGAACATCTCCTCGAATTTCCGTAATGACCGCGTGTATGAAGTGCCGGGTATGTGTTGAAAAACGTCTGCCTGCTTGAAAGCACCTCCATCTTGGGAGCGTGCGCACCCAGACACGCCGTAAAAACACACAAAAAACAAGTGAATCTAATCTTACAGCAAGTGTTGTAACAGTTTATACGTCTTTAGAGGTAAAAGTCACTACTACATCTTGTCAGTGAGTTTTAAAGTTGGGACTCTCCAGGCTGGACATGAGTCAATGCGCAATTCAGGCAATCCCCAAGGAGAGCCCTACAACTTACCGCAACAATAGAAAAAAAAAATCCCTCGAAATCCTTGAGGGACTGATTATAGAAAGATTCAGTGTTGGCTAACCAAGCACCACACAAAATTTGGTTGAATTTGGACTAAGTATTTCAGAGTTATAAGGCTTTGTTTTTTCTGCTTGGGGGCCGCTATAGCCGTGTCATTTTTCATTATACAAAGATTTACAATAAGATTAACATTTACATATAATATCTACTACATTGTAGGCTAGTGATGCACCACACAGTTAGTTATAAAGCTTTATTATAAAAGCTATAAGGTTTAGCTTTATAAAGTTATAAAGCTTTGTTTTTTCCTAGGGGGTGCTATAGCTATGTTTGTTATCATTACAAAAATCTTTTCTGGATCTGGCTAGTATCATATATATATATAAAGTTTTACACCAATCGGACATTCTATATGGAGTTATGGCAACTTCCTGTCCATTGGCGGTAGGGGGCGCTGTTGCTATGTGTCATTCTTTATTATAGAATTTATCAGTATTGGCTACCTATTCATCGCACACAATGTGGTTGAAATCAGTCAGTGTTAAAGGCATTGGAAAGGTGATGGTGATACTGCAAACTTGGCCACGCCCCTTCTGCCAAACCGTCAGGTATTTGGAAAAGTTTTCAACAACGTTTGATGGCACATGGGTATAGGGCTAGGGTTAGGGTTAGAGTTACAATAGGGCTCTCGCCCACTGACGTTGTCAGTGGCTCAGGCCGTAAAAATGCTAACAAATACAATAGGGCTCTCGCCTACTGACGTTGTCAGTGGCTCGGGCCCTAAATACTAAGAGATACAATAGGGTTCTCGCCCGCTGATGTTGTCAGTGGCTTGGGCCCTAAATACTAAGAGATACAATAGGGCTCTCGCCCACTGACGTTGTCAGTGGCTCGGGCCCTAATAATAAACATACATGTCAAAGATGCTGGGATAGGCTCCAGCCCCCCCGCGACCCAAAAAGGATTAAGCGGAAGAAGATGGATGGATGTTAAATATAAATACTAAATGTAAATCTAAGATTTAAATATAAATCCAAATGTAAAAGGTTAATTAAGCAATATTATGTGAGAGCGAGTACGGTATCAATGAATATAGTAACTGTGGGTGTGATACATCTAATGCCCGACGCGTACAAGAAGGCATTAGATGTATCACCCCCACAGCTACTATATTCACTGATACCGTACAACCTCAGGTGTAATATTGCTTTTATACAACAGTTCCGCAAGCACAATTTATTGAATGACAGCAATACTCGACAAAATATTATGATTTGTTTTTAACCAGTTATTTTGCACAGCTGAGAAAAAAGTTGTCTCTTCTAAATGTAGCCAGTAACTGTTGCTAAACATCTCAATCAGCATGAAGATGTCTATTGTCATTTCACACACATGTAAATGAATTAAATATTGTCAAGTGCACAAGTAAGTGTTTAGAAAACATACCGGTTACTTGCTGAGCCGGTACCACAGAAGGGCCAAGATCAAAACGTGGCCAATGCCGGTGGCTAGTTAACATGCTAGCGATATGGCTTCAGCACAGTTCGCTCCTATTTTCTTGGTATTTTCAGATGAAACAAAGAGTCCATCACCCCAATGGTATTATGGTTTGTTAATCGATAAAATAAATCCAACTCTAGCACTGCCTATTATTTTTAAACAGATGTGAAATAGCTTAACAATTTTTATACAAGGGCAGACTTTGTAAACTGAATAAAGTATTTTTCAAAAGGGTGGGACTTCTGGGATAAGAAATCTTTTCAAACAGCATCACAGTGTGGAAATTAAGGTATCCAACACAGCATTGTAATTTTCACTGAGAATTTACAGTAAATTACCGTTGGAGTGCAATTATCGTGGAATATAGTAATTGCTGGAATCCTTGTTGTCCTATTAAATTGCTCAGTCGGAACTAACTGTTGTATAAATCAAAACAACTTATATAAATCTAAATGCTGAATCATAAATCTAATTGTTAAATCTAAATGTTAAATATAAATCTAAATACTAAATGTTAAATCAAAATGTTAAATATATGTAAATCTAAATAAGTATTAAATCCAAATGTTAAACATAAATTTAAATGTTAAATTTATATGTTATTACATGAATAAGAAACTATCTGCTTAAGATCAGCTAACAGTAACAACAGTCACTAATTTGCAAGGTTTTCCCTCTTCAATTTGTGAGTCTTTTCTCATAAACTTATAAATATTTTCTCAGACATTTGGAGCCTTTTTCTTGTGAATACCCAACCTTTCCTCAGAATTTGAAAGGATTTTTTTTCCATATATTGTGTGACTTTTACCACATAAATTTGAAACTTTTTCTCTTGAATTTGTAACTTTTCCTTGTACATTTGAGACTTTATTCCCATAAATTTGTGAGGGGTTTCTGCATAAATTTCAGCCATTTTTCTTTTAAATGTATTACTTTTTTCATAAATGTGTTCATTTTTTTAAAATAACGTGCCATTTTTTTCCATGTAAATTTGTAACTTTTTACCCATAAATTTGCAATGTTATTAAATAAATTGTTTTTTCATCTAAATAATAAATAGAACACTATCAGTGATTGTGAGGAAGTAAGATTATACCAGTGCACCTCAATAAATTAGAATGTCATCAAAATGTAGATTTATTTCAGTAATTCAATTCAAAAAATGAAACTCATATTTATATAGATTCCTTACACATAGTGATCACATCAGACAGCTGAGACTGTGATCCACTGAAGTTAAAACACATTTACTTGCTATCTGGATAAAGATTATTCAGAAATGGATTTGATCTCCGAAAGGAATTTAAGAGACAGGATCATGTCTTTGTCACAGCAGACATTTGGACTGTGGATAATGGACATTTTCTTTGGATCACTGCACATTGGATTAAATCCATAATACAAAGGTAAAAAAAACGATGACAGCATTATACAGTGTTGCCAACTCTCTGTTTTGGGGTGAGTCTTACTCTTTTTCCCTCTCCCTCACTCAGCAAACTCTATTTCTCACTCCAAAATGAGGAAATTACTGGCAATATCATGTTGATTTTCTTCAGATTTTCCCCACAATAAGAGCTCTCAAGGCAGGATAAAGCAGACTGAACATGTTGTAAATGCTCTGTCTGAAACAGTCTGTTTTCTGCCTGACCTTAATAAGCCCCTAATGTAATCCTTTAATTAAATTATCTTGCTATGTGTACAAGATGATTTAAGTATGCATTTAAAAGTAATGTGAAAGTTACTTTTCAAACTAACTAGTTACTTTAATCATGCAGTAATTGGTAAGTAACTCAGTTACTTTTGAAAAGAAGCAACTAGTAACTGTAAGTAGTTACTATTTTTTAGTAACTTGCCCAACACTGTATATGTCACATTAAAAACTGTTTGCCTTGCCTTGTTTGGTGCCATATTTTTCAGTACAACCTCATATCTGTGAATTCAGTTATTTTTTCATTTGGCATACTGTATTAATGCACTGGACCTAAAATAACACAAACAACCATGAAGTCTGAGTTGGAAAACGTTAGATTTTTTTTTTTAATGTGACACCCAAAAACATGTCTAACAAACCATGTCTATAACTCAGGATACAAATATAAATTGTAAATTTCAAAAACTTATGTAAAAATTTAGCAAACAACAAAGTTATATACAACTAGCTCAAGTATGTTCATTTTGTCTTCTTTTTAATTATTGGCCTTTTGTTTTCTTATTAAAGACTATCATGATCAGAGGACAGGGCAATTCTGCCATGTTCAGTCTCATGGCCTTTTTCCTTATTTGTATTTTTTTTTTGTATTTTGTGTTCTTTGGGGTCCTGTTATTTTACCTGTGGTTGGTTCTCGCATATTGCATATTGTTTCTTATTCTTCTCATTCCCCTGTTTATGTCATCGTTGTTTTGCTACTCACTTGGTATTTTGTTTGTATTTATTCCTCAGTCCTTATTTGTTGGCATTTAGTTCTTTGTAATTGTACTGTTCTCTGTCTCTGTCTCTGTCTCTCTCTCTCTCTCTCTCTCTCTCTGGGACGGCAGCTGTCAGTGACACTTCCGGGTTTTTGCTCTGTTGTGGGCAGTGTGGCTGTCAGCTGTCAGTCCTGTCTTCTCCCCTCTCATTTCTCTCAGTTGACCCCAGTTTGTAATCATTATCAACTCTGGCCCACTCATGTGATCCACACCTGCAATCATTTGTGTTCATAGGCTTCATGCTGTATAAAAGACCATTGTTTCTTTCATTTGTTGTTGGAGCCTCAGCTTGTCTGCCTACATGCATCAGAACCCTTTCCCCGTTCTGGTGCATTCTCCTGTGCCATCCTGCCTACTCCTTTGTCGCCTCAGTTTGTAAGTTTATTTTGTGCACTGCGTAGCAGATTTATGAGTTTATAGGTATATTAATTTTGGTACAAGTATTAATGTAAATATGAATGTGAGTAGGAATGAAGATTTATTTTCATTACACTCAGATCCTCGTAGGGCACCAGTCCAGATAATGGACAGTTTTATTAACAATTCTTTATTTGTACCAATTATGAATCAGTCTAAAAAAAACAAAACAAAACCCTGGTGAGTTATTGACTCCTGATAATCAAGAAGATGGACATGAAATCAAAAATAACTCATATGTCTTTCAAAGATTTAATAAAGAATGTCAGAATAGGTTAACATATATAGATAACTTTAAAACAGAGAATTCAACATGTATTATGGCCATCATAGACTATTACTGAGTTACTTATGAAACAAGCATTTGTGGAACCAAATAAAGCACAGTTTAATTTGTCAGTGTACTGGAAATTGGAAGACCATAAAATAGCATTGGTTAAGAAAAGTGGATGCAATTTTATGAAGAAAATGATGATTAACCATTTATAAAAATGGAAAATTGGTGTTACTCTGAAAAAGAACGTAAATTAATGAAAGGATAAAATGCATTTTGAAATTCTGATGGGGGTTTGCACAAAATTATATATTGTCATATATATAAGATGACATGTAAAATCACATAAGAATTATCATATTCAGTCTGTGTTGTGCTGTTCCTTAGTTTTTTTTGTCACGTTTTGTCTTAGCTTTGTTCTGAATTGTAATCACTCCTCTTTTGTTTTTCTTTTGAATTCTTGGATGGAATATGGGTGGGCAATATAAATATAAGCTGCGGCTTCAGCCATCACCCATTTCGGATAACTTATATTGAACTGTATAATCAGAGGAGTTGTTGTTTAGTTTGACCTTGTTAGATTTTTTTTCCCCTTTGTTATATTATTCTGCTCCTTTCTTTAAATCTTTACTTTTAATCTATTCAAAATAAAGAAAGATTCAAAATTAAGTTAAAAGAACTTATACCAGGAATATTCTTAAGAATTAAGTTTAAATTAAACAACAGACCGTCAGCCACAGAGTCATTGCGTCCCAGTGGGCAGCAGGCAGTCCACTTTTCTGTCCAACTGGACCAGCGTGAGTTCTGTTGGGAGGCTGGCAGACAGGCTCCTTACCACGGTTATGGCCTACTCCCAAGATCACAAAGGCTGTTCTTCAGCAAGCTGGGCGAGGCCTTCTTATGCACTGAAGAAGGAATTGGTTTATTGTGCAAAGTCCGATTAGAAAGTCAAATTGGGACAAAAACATGCCGCAGATCCATTTCTTCCCATGTATGTGGCTTGAATGAGTTGGTTTAAGCTTAGAAAAAAATCAAACAAAATCTTCTTGCAAGGTGATTTAAAGAAAATGATTAAAATAAGGAAAAATTGGATTTTAAAGAAAAGAAACGGGATTTTTTAGAAAGCTTGGGATCAGTCCACCAAGGTCTCTGCCTTTGACCGCCACCTAATCCACATAGCACCTAATCCACATAGCACATTTTCACCAGTGGTGAGGGGGGCCATTAATCTGAAGAAGGAGTCCTATCAAGCTTGGTTGGCTTGTGGGACTCCTGAAGCAGCTGAGGTGTACCGGCAGGCCAAGCGGAGTGCAGCTCGGGTGGTTGCTGAAGCAAAAACCCGGGTATGGGAGGAGTTCGGTGAGGCCATGGAACACGACTTTTGGTCGGCCTCGAAGAGATTCTGGCAAACTGTCCAGCGGCTCAGGAGGGGGAAAGCAGCTCCCTGTCCACACTGTGTATGGTGCGGATGGGGCACTGTTGACTTCAACTGGGGATATCGTTGGGCGGTGGAAGGAATACTTCGAGAATCTCCTCAATCCCACTGATACGCCTTCCACAGAGGAAGCAGGCTTTGGGGACGAGGGGGATGACTCGCCTATCACAGGTGCTGAGATCGCCAAGGTGGTTAAAAATCTCCTTGGTGGCCGGGCCCCGGGGGTGGACGAGATTCACCCTGAGTACCTCAAGGCCCTGGATGTTGTTGGGCTGTCATGGTTGACATGCCTCTGCAACATTGCGTGGAGGTTGGGGGCAGTGGCTTTGGCATGGAAAACCGGGGTGGTGGTTCCTCTCTTCAAAAAAGGGGACCGGAGGGTGTGCTCCAACTTTAGAGGGATCACACTCCTCAACCTCCCTGGGAAGGTCTATGCCAAGGTACTGGAGAAGAGAATCCGGCCGTTGGTTGAACCTCGAATTCAGGAGGAGCAATGTGGTTTTCGTCCTGGCCGTGGCACATCAGGCCAGCTCTTTATCCTCTTGAGAATTCTCGAGGGTTCGTGGGAGTTTGCCCAACCAGTTTACATGTGTTTTGTGGACTTGGAGAAGGCATTTGACCGCGTCCCTTATGGTTTTTTGTGGGGGGTGCTTCGGGAGTATGGGGTATCGGGCTTGTTGTTACGAGCTATTCGGTCTCTGTATGACCGTTGTGAGAGTTTGGTTCGTATTGCCAACACTCGGTCGGAGTCATTCCCAGAGAGAGTCGGACTCCGCCAGGGCTGCCCTTTGTCACCGATCCTGTTCATAATTTTTATGGACAGGATTTCTAGGTGCAGCCAGGGAATGGAAGGTGTCATGCTTGGTGACCACAGGATCTCATCTCTGTTGTTTGCAGATGATGTTGTCCTGTTGGCTTCATCCAGCAATGACCTACAGCTCTTGCTGGGACGGTTTGCCACTGAGTGTGAAGCAGCTGGGATGAAAATCAGCACCTCCAAGTCCGAGTCCATGGTCCTCAGCCCGAAAAAGGTGGATTGTCTTCTCTGGGTTGGGGACAGGCTCCTGCCCCAAGTGGAGGAGTTTAAGTATCTTGGGGTCTTATTCACGAGTGAGGGGAAAATGGAGCGAGAGATTGACAGACGGATTGGAGCAGCATCTGCAGTGATGCGGACGTTGTACCGGTCTGTTGTGGTGAAGAGGGAGCTTAGTTCTAAGGCAAAGCTGTCGATTTACCAGTCAATCTACGTTCCTACTCTCACCTATGGTCACGAGCTTTGGGTAATGACCAAAAGAACAAGATCGCAAATACCAAGCAGCTGAAATGAGCTTTCTCCGTAGGATTGCTGGACTCACCCTCAGAGATAGGGTGAGGAGCTCAGTCATCCGGGAGAGGCTCAGAGTAGAACCACTGCTCCTCCATATTGAAAGGAGTCAGTTGAGGTGGTATGGGCATCTGATCAGGATGCCTCCTGGACGCCTCCCACTTGAGGTGTTTCAGGCACATCCCACTGGGAGGAGACCCTGGGGCAGACCCAGGACTCGGTGGAGAGACTATGTCTCCCAGCTGGTCTGGGAACGCCTTGGTATCCTCTCTGAAGAGCTGGAGCAGGTGGCTGGGGAGAGGGAAGTCTGGGCTTCTCTGCTTGAACTGCTGCCTCTGCGACCCGGACCTCTGGAAAAGTGGTAGAAGATGGATGGATGGATGGAGAAATGGGATTTTCACAGAGCATGACAGGCTCTGGGCCTTACTTGGAAGGGAGAAAAAAAATGGGAGAGCAGAGATGTTGGCTCCTTACAGCTTGACCAATGCCCCAAAACTGAACAAAGGAAAGTTCTTCTTGGGTGTGGCAGGATGGTTCTAAACTTCATGAAACCTGAGCTGAACCAATTAGATTTGAGCTTCATTCAACAAAAGCTGTAAACTCGACCTAAAAAGGGAAATGCAGTAAAGCCTGGAGGGCTATTGGTCAGTTAAAGTTTCTGAGGAGGGGGTCCCAAAGAGCAGAGAGAGAGACATTTGATATGAGAAGTGAGACCCTCCTTAAAGTATGTGTGTTGAATAAAGCATAAATTCCTTCAACTTTAGTGACTAAGATATTCTACTTGATAAAGGAACACACAATGTCTCAACATTGTAACTGTAATTAATTTGTGATAGTAAGCATGCAAGAATTAATTTCTTCCTGAATATAAAGCAACACATATCAAATCATATCAAAAACGCATTTGAAACCACATTGTCCGTCCCCAGAGTTCAATCAGGTCTTCAGTTGCGGATACTGTCTTGAGAGAAAGGATATGAATTAGTTTATGTGTCCATAATGCATAAAATCCACTGCAAAGAGAAAAATTAAATATTCCCGATTCATCCACCAGATGGCACTGTGAAACTGTTTGGTTGTTTACTGGAGAATCTTGATTCCCCACAAGTCTGGATTATGTCACCCATAACTCTGTCAATTTGAAACATTCCTTTGCCAAAGACCAGAAAAGGGAGTATGACTAAGTCCTGGAGAAGGGATTAACTTCCACTTTATGGCCGATGGATAGTGTTACAGCTCTGGTCCCTGGGATGATAGAGGCAGTTCATAACCGGGGTTTTGAGTTGAAACAATTTTTCTTCAGCAAAGAATTATTTTATAGATTGGAACTCAAGGTCACGCTACAACTGTTTGGATTTTTGTTTGGATTTTTGTGTTTCATTATTAAATACCACAAACTACAGTTCAGTGCCTGGGTCTCTCTTCTCTGCCCCGAGGGGTAAATCATGACAAAGACAAGGATAGAAAGGAGATATTTTTACCTTTACATGTTTCAACTGTCCACTGCAGTCTTCATCAGAAGTGCCAGCTGATTGCTGCGACCATTGCACCATTGGACTGATGGTGAAAACAAAAGAAAACAAAAAGTCAATTATATACAACTATTTACATGAAAATGCAGGCAGTGCTATGATATTTTTTGTACAACTGTTTACAAAACAATCATATGTCACAAAAACATGACACAAATTATTTGTGCCACTCAAAAAAGCAGTTCCTGTCCACAACAACACAGAGGGGCATCTCCGTGTATACATGGTCTAGCAATGTAAAGT
The DNA here is from genome assembly GCA_020510985.1 of Pholidichthys leucotaenia. Taxonomy (NCBI): domain Eukaryota; kingdom Metazoa; phylum Chordata; class Actinopteri; order Cichliformes; family Pholidichthyidae; genus Pholidichthys; species Pholidichthys leucotaenia. Next base: position 322,539,163 of record CM035840.1, on the reverse strand, counting down.
GTTTTGTGTCCGCACTTTTCCTTTGTTTAACTTTCCATTTTTACGTTTTTTTGCTTCTCCAAAAGCACACCAAATGTAATGAAAATATTTGTGTAAAACAAGATGGAAATTATTTTCTCATAACTCTGATATTACTTTCCTTATCAACTCAATTTAAAAACTGTTAGAGAGTTTCAAATCTGTACTTTCAACACAAGTTGAAATGATGCTGCAAGGCTGCGTCTTCTTGTTATGTATGTCATCCTAAAGTGGTCATGTGATTTGGATGCACTGACACGTCCTTGGACCCACAAGTATGGCCAAAAATGCAATCATTTCTGTTGAGAATAAGTTATTGGAATATAAGCAAGCCCATTTCCGACCAATTTCAAATAAGTGAAATCAAAAGATACTCAGAGACCCTGACCAACTCTGTCATAAATCGGCCTCTTCAGGGCTGAATTAAAGACGCCAATTGCCAGCTGCAGGTTTGCACATTTATTTACAGAAAAACACAGAAAATTACACAAATACTCAACTTACAAAAACTGAAGAAAACGAGGAAAAGGGCATGTAGGAACGTCAACGCAGACGGGGGCTCCGTCTGTGAACCATAGGGACAGCATGGGACACACGCAGGATTTCCCAAGGGAAAAGCCGGAGGATTCCAGGCTGGCATGAACAGGTAATGAGTATAACATTACGCCGCTGCACTGGGAAAGTGGCACAGCCGGCTTAAATAGGTTCACAGGAGAAATCAACAAATGCCTGCAGGTATGGGTACATGAGTGAGGAAGTCATTAGTTAAACAAATGGCAGGTGTGACAGCCCACGAACAGAACTGACAGCCGGAAGTATGCACGAGCTGTCAAAGAGCCTGCATGGATAGGGATGATAACACCAGAAAAGAATGTACAGAAACTAATAATGAAAAAAACATAAAACAACAACTAGAGAATACAGAAAAAGGGAAAGAATCACCAAAAAAGGATAGCAAATACAACCCCTAAAAATACAATAATACCAGGGATACAACATGACTCACAATAAATGGACAAGACTATAAGGACAAACCTAAGAATACAGACAACTCATAAACAAACATAACTAATACAGCAGATAATAATAAATAAACAAACCGAAAAAGACTAAACTCAAACTGGAGAGCCATGGCCAGGATCATGACAGTGTCTCCCCCCCCCCCCCCCCGTCCCCAGGGGTGGACCCCATACACCCCAGGGGAACATCACAATAGAAAAGAAGAGCCACCCACAAAGGAGAACCCCCCAACCAGAAAAAAAACCCACCCCGGGTGGAAGGAGGGGGAACCCAGGCATGGAGGGACCAAACCGAAACAAAAAGTTGTTCACTCATGACCCACAAAACAGAAAAAAATAAAGTGACAACAAAGACTCTGGAACCACCGGGCGAGGAAGTAAGGCAGAAAAGGTGGTCTGCTTGAGTCCCAAGACCACCAGGTAGTGAGCAGAAATGGACTGGGTGGCCTTCCCAAGTCCCTGAGCCACCCAAACAGAAGGTGTAGTCCATCGGGTGGTCTTGCAGCATCCCAACACTAACAGATTACACTAAATAAATTGTCGGGCGGCCTCCCAGTATCCCTGAGCCAATGAACCGCAGGGCATGAGGCATCGCCCCTGGAGGCGGTAGCTGGAACCCATACCTCTTGCAGACCACAGGGACTGCAGACCATGACAGCTGATCGACAAGAGGGCTGGATGAGTGGAGTGACTGCCCCTCGCGGACCTCCGGGAACAACAGGGAACCTACAGCGACCTCTGGCGAGAGCAAAGAACCCTCCACCACCTCAGGTGACAGCAGGGGAACCTTCACGACCTCGGGCGACAGCAGGAGAACCTCTGTGATCTCTGGCAACAGCAGGCGAACTACCACGACCTCAGGCAGAGACGGAGGACCCTTGGCGGGCTTGAGTGGAGGCGAAGCACCCATGACGGCGACCTCGGACTGAGGCGTAGCACCCTCAAGGGCCACAGACTGAGGTGTAGCACCCGTGGTGACCTTGGACTGAGGCATAGTACCCATGAGGGTCTTGGACTGAGGCATAGCACCCACAAAGGCCCCGCGGGGGTCTCGGACTGAGGCGTGGCACCCACGAGGGCCTCGGGCTGAGGCGTAGCACCCACGGGGGCCTCGGACCGAGGCATAGCACCCACAATGACCTCGGACTGAGGCATAGCACCCATGAGGGTCTTGGACTGAGGTGTAGCACCCATGAAGGCCTCAGACTGAGGCGTAGCACTCATGGCGGCCTCGGACTGAAGCAAAGCACTCACAGTGACCTCAGACTGGGGCAAAGCACCCATGAGGGTCTTGGACTGAGGCGTCACACCCACAAAGGCCTCGGACTGAGGCATAGTACCCACGGGGGCCTCAGATGGAGGTGTAGCACCCGCAGTGTCCTCTGGCAGGGAGGAAGGACCCATGGCAACCTCTGGCAAGGAGGAAGGACCCATGGAGACCTCTGGCAGGGAGGAAGGGCCCAGGGAGACCTCTGGCAGAGGTAGGGGACCCACAGAGACCTCAGGCGCAGGTTGCTGACCCACGGTGACCTGAGGCAAAGGCAGAGGGCCCGTGATGGCCTCAAGCGAAGATGGAGGATCCGTGGTAACCTCAGGCACAGATGGAGGACCCGTGATGACCTCAGGTGAGGATGGGGGCTCCTCGGTGATCTCAGGAGAAGACTCAGACAGAGAACAGACAAGCACTGGGTCAGAGTCATCGGCAGCAGTGGACCCCAGTGAAGAGAGCTCAGGTGCAGCTGACGGCTGCACTTGGCCCTCCCCACCAAGAGCCAGGCAAGATTTCTCTAAGACAGAAAAAGTGAAAACAAAAATGAGAACTTGCCTGAGCTCGAGCTCCACCGCCTTCCAGGACTCCGGCAGTCCAGGCTGGGAGGTCTCAGCTCTCTCCGTCTGGGCGTCCACTTCCGACACAGCCACCTCGGGAGAAGGAGAAGGGAAAAACACCGGAGAAGAATCACCAGCAGCGGTGGAGCCTGGCGAGGAGAGCTCAGGAGCAGAGGACATCTGCAACCAATTTTCCCCACCATGAGCCAGACAAGAATTCTCTGAATCTGCAGGGGTTAAAACAGAACAGAGTACTTGCCTGGACTCGAGCTCCACCGCCGTCTAGGACTCCGGCGACTCTGCTGCGGCAGCCCTGGCAATAATCATGATGGTAGGTGCAGCCACTGGACCGCCAGGTGTAGCAACCAGCGCTGGTGGTTCTCTCGGCATGGTGGCTGATGCTGGAGGTTGCCTCACTGATGGCGCAGGCTCCCGTGCCGCTGAACCCAGGGGACACTCGTCTTTTGGCTCAGGATTCAGAGCACAGGTGGCGCTTTCCTCCTGTCCTAAACGTGGCTGCAGGGCTGGAGCAGGAATTTCCAGGACTGCATGCTCCTCCGTCATCCAGCGGCTCCTTCCCAGGACTGCTGGATACTCAGAAGCAACAGAGGGAAACACGAGAGAAGGAGGTGCGGGTGAGACAGCAGCAGCAGATGATGAGGACTCAGCTAAATTTGGCTGCTGTTGCTGAGACTCATCACCGGGAGCAAGGCAATGTATTTCATTTAAACAGACAGAGGAATGAAAACCCACTTGCCTTATTTCCCGGGGCATGATGCTTTCTGCTGCTGCAATTGGACCAGACGACGCTCCTCTGGAGACCGCTGAAGTCATCTGGGAAGGAGGTGGAGACTTGGGCTTCTGGCAAGGGAGGCAGGACAACGGAGCTCGGGACCACTTCCTCGTCAGCTTGGTTCTCGGCGCAGTTGATGGAAGATCTCCCACCAAGCTGAGAGGGACCGTTTGGAGGATGGAGATGGTGTACAGCAGGCCCGCTTACCTGGGGTAGCTCCATAACCCTGGATGCGCCTCCATGCTGGTTGCTGCCCCCTCCACATTCCTGCGAACCTCCTTCAGTGAGCGGGAGACAAGCACTGCATCCACAAAGTCCTGGGTGAAGTCCACCGCCCAGAGTTCATCTATGGTGGGACCACCGGCTACTGATTTACCTCAGTTGGTGGGAGCCCGGCGTGCTGGTGACATGCCGCACTCATGGAAAAAAGGTGAAAAGAGGAAAAAAAAGGAAAAAGGCAAACCTACAGCTGCTGACATCTGGGAGTGGCAGTGGCGTACTGTCATAAATTGGCCCTTTCAGGGCTGAATTAAGGACACCAATTGCCAGCTGCAGGTTTGCACATTTATTTACAGAAAAACATAGAAAATTACACAAGTACTCAGCTTACAAAAACTGAAGAAAATGAGGGGAAGGGCATGTAGGAACGCCAACACAGACGGGGGCTCCATCTGCGAGCCACAGGAACAGCGTGGGACACACGCAGGATTTCCCAAGGGAAAAGCCGGGGCATTCCCGGCTGGCATGAACAGGTAATGAGTATAACGTTATGCAGAAAATCAACAAATGCCTGCAGGTGTGGGTACATGAGTGAGGAAGTCATTAGTTAAACAAATGGCAGGTGTGACAGCCCGCGAACAGAACTGACAGCTGGAAGTACGCACAAGCTGTCACAGAGCCTGCATGGATAGGGATGACAACACCAGAAAAGAATGTACAGAAACTAATAAAACTAATGAAAAAAAACATAAAACAACAATCAGAGAATACAGAAAAAGGGAAAGAATCACCAAAGAAGGATAACAAACACAACCCCACAAAAATACAATAATACCAATTATACAACATGACACACAACAAATGGACAAGACTATAAGGACAAACCTAAGAATACAGACAACTCATAAACAAACAGAACTAATTCAGCAGATAATAATAAATAAACAAACAGAAAAAGACTAAACTCAAACTGGAGATTGGGCACGGCCCCCGCCTGTGTCCAGGATCATAACAAAATCTATTTGAAAAGAACTACATTTTTCCTAAAAATAGAACAGGCTACATTGTCTGCCAACAACCTTGTTAGGTATTGAAATACTAACCGATAGGCAGCACGGACATGACGTAGGATGCATGGGTGACGTCAGCATGCCATGCTTATTTGAGGGGACCCTTGGCAGGAGCCGTCCTCTTTGGCACGCCGCCTCTAGCCAATACACCAACCTGTATCCCTGTTAGATTAGCATATAGCTATATTCTGTATATACCATGTACTACTAGTTTGCTGTTAATAAAAACTTCATTTAGTTCAGCCTCCGCGCTCACTTATTTAAAGACACGGGGCAGACTTAGTCCATTTGGGGCCCAAGGCAAAGACAGAAATGGGACCCTACTTTTTCTTTGTTCTACAATTTCTTTTCAGGCCTTATTGAACTCCTCCCTGAAACTTAGTGTCCTCAGAAGTCTGTAGGAAAACAAAAAAGTTTAACAAATTGAATGTAGACTCTTGTCTATTATTTAAAAAAAGGACAGCAATTCACATGGAAGATCTGTTGTTTGTTCACACTTACCAATCTATCGTGTATAAGTTTTGCCCTTGGGGCTGGCTGTACCCGCCTTGCGGGATGATGTCAGGTGGGCCGCGGCCGTGGTGTATATAGTTCTGTGTGTTCTCAATAAAGTTCAGTTCGTTGCTTGGCAATAAGACGACTCCAGTCTCTGATTTCATACATAACATTCTGGCAATGAGGAGAAACTATGGAGGCGTGTGGGCCACCTCCACCACGTTTCTACAGTATCCGGGAGAGCCAGCAATCCTGTAGCCTAACTGCTTGGCCATGTTTGAGGAATACATCGCGGCGTTGGGCCTGAGTAGACTTCACGGAATGCGGAGACGAGCACTTCTGGTCCACCATCTCGGCATAGAAGGTTGGAAAATTTTCCACACGTTGGGGGAGACGGAGTCTTATGTGGATGTTGTCGGGTGGCTGGCTGAATACTTTGCCGAACACACAAGGAGCACGAAGCTGTGGGTGGAAAGGCTGTTGGCACCGAAAGTAGCTAAGCTAGCTAGTTTGGAGAAGCTAACAGCTCAGCCAGTGGCAACGGCAAAGTTAGCTATGGAGCTAGGTGGGCGCCAAACACTAGCTTAAAGCTATAAGGTAGTTTTCGCGATGGAGTCGGAGCCATAGCCCATGTCCACCGAAGGCAACAAGCCAGCTGAAAAGCTCAGCACGGTGAGTGACTGCAGTGCTGGAGATGAAAACAGTGTGGTGAGCGAAGATGGCACAGGGGAAGAGCAGCGACCAGACTTGGCTCAGTTTGCCCCGCAGTTAGGGTCAGAGCAGCGGGAAGGAAAGCGCAAGCATGCTGAGAGCCCTGAAAAGCAGCAGCAGTGACCAAACTCGGCTTGGTTTTCCCCGCAGCTAGAATCGGAGCAGTAGGAGGGAGTGTGCGAGCATGCTGAGAGCCCCGAAGAGCAGCAGCGATGACGGGGCACAAACACAGAGCAGCAGAGCACCTTGGATGACAGAAAGGAGGTACCAGACTGTTCTTGTACACGAGACGAGCCGCAGTCAGAGATGGACACCGGGAGGGAGCACTGTGAGGAATTGCCGGGCGCCATGGAGGTCGAGCGGGACCAGCCTTGCTCGAGGTCGGCATGGGAGGATCTCGGTGCCAGAGCTCATGACGCCTTGGACGAGGGCGCTGGGTGTAATGGCGAGGCACCTGGGTTGACGAGTGATGCCGATGAGCGAGCTTCAGTTTTCCCCAGAGCTCGGCCACACGGGGCCGGAGGATCTGTGACTACAAGGGTGAACACAACAGCGACAACTGCAGCAGCTTTAAAAGCAGTCAGGGCCAGACCATCAGGCATGGAGAAATCGCGTGCCAAAGAGCAACACTGTAAGCTGAGCAAAGCTTCCCTTAGAGTTGCAGACTGGGTTTGGGTTTGTGAGGAGGGACAACCACGGCAAATACGGACCAAGCGACAGCCTGAGGATCACCAGGGGTGGCTGCGCATTGTGGCTAAACGAGGTACAGCCTTTTTTCAACTGTCAGCTGGTTCGTGGAGGCACGCCAACAGGCTGCAGCGTGTTTGGGAGAAGGCTTCGGATGGCAGGCCCGGACGGGAGTGGCGCTCGATGGTGAGGAGGAGAGACAGTGAGTTTGGTTACGACCCTGGGGGCAGGCTGCTTCCAGGGGTGTGCCTATCGAGGAGCTGCCCTGGGCCCCCAAGCCGGTTCTACTCTTTTCTGCCTGAGAACAGTGGTGTAACTTAAAAATAGTTCTCATGTTCATATGTTTATGTTGTGATATGGGATTGTTTTATGTATTTCATTCAGTTTAGGAAACACGACAATATTTAGTTTATAAATGGACTTTCTTTTATTTCATACTGGCGGCAGAATAATCAGCCTGGCCGTGTGGGGGGTAGGACGGCATTCCACTCGTCTTCCCTAGTTTTAGTTTTTTGTGTGAATGTAATAGGCTCTTTAGTAATTTCAGTTCAGGAGTTTCTTAGTGTGTGATTTCGGTCCTAAATTGGGGAGGGTTTTAATTGCGTGTGTGTTTTGGGATTTTTTCTAAAGGGGGGGGGTATTGTGTATACGTTTGGCCCTTGGGGCGGGCCATACCCCCCTTGCGGGATGACGTCAGGCAGGCTGCGGCCATGGTGTATATAGTTCTGTGTGTTCTCAATAAAGTTCAGTTCGTTGCTTGGCAAAAGATGACTCCAGTCTCTGATTTCATATAAAACACAATCCCTCCAGGATTTCATGATATTGCAATTGCACTAATTCACGCAAAATCAAGGCCATCACCTCATCTTTTGAGTGATATTGCAAATTTGTTCAGTCACCGCAACTTTCCTGCAATTTGGGCGAATCCTCATCAACTTCCACCAATTTCGCTGATCAAATTTGTCCCCGAGTAGTGCTCAAACATTCAGTCTAACCAATCAAATGCATCGGCGCACTGCACTCACTTCCGTGTTTCGTATTATTGGAACACATCAGCAACAAACATAGTGTGTGATTAAAAAAAACACCCACTCACGAGTTTTCCCGCACCTTCCCATCCTCCGTCTTCGCTGGCCTGTTGGTGGACATCTCCGTTTGACCGTGCGTACGACGTGCCAGGTTTGTGTTGAAAAATGTCCATCTGCCTGAAAAGCACCCCGACATGGGAGCGCATGTGAGGAGAGATGCCATAAAACCATAAACAAACAAGCAAATCTAACACTACATCCAGTGTTTGAACATTTTATACATCTTTAGAGGTAAAATCATTACTACATCTTGTCAATGAACTTTAAAGCTGTGAATCGCTGGTCTGGACATGGACCAACGTGCACCCGGCAAACCCCCAAGGAGAGCCCCTCCTCTCGGTAAAACTCCTGTTAAAGGAAAGATGATTATCTGATGAGACAGGTGTGTGTCAAGACGTGCACCAGATAGACAAACAGGTAGGAGTCAGGCACAGAAAGACAGAAAATATTCAGTATTTTTTTTCAGAAAAACACAGACTTCGATAGACAATACAGAGAAACAGAATAAATTATTTCTTTTTTCTCTGTGCTTGGTACCGAGTGGTTGGGGAGCTCTGCATTTAGGGAGTTTTCAAATGAAGGTGCTGCCATAATTTCCAAATCTATACTTTTTAACATGCATTCAATGCGATTAAGCTGTTGTAATGGATAATTATTTTATTCATCCTTTTTATTCAAGTTCTCAGCAAGAGTAGCTTACAATGTTGATTATTTTTATGACAAATTTATGAGTTGCTACTTCTTTCTCACTTAATTGTGTTCAAATCTGTATTTACTGTTGCACAAAAGAGTTTTTCTGTATAGCAGAAGTTTCTGCTTAGTTTACAAATCACTGTTTCATCATCATCATCATCATCATCATCATCATCATCATCATCATTATCATCATAGCAGTCTGTTGGGGGCAACAATGACTTTCATTTAGGTCTGACCAGCTTCCTCCACGCGGCTCTGTCCTTCGCCCTCTGCTGCCAGGAACGCCTGACTTTGTTAACCTGGGCGACGTCCGAGCCGGTATGAGTTGCTTTATGACTGACCATTTCATGAAACTGCTTGCAAAGTATTTGAGTACCACTAGCTTTTGCTGGACTAGCGGCACATTCTTGGCAGATAGAGGTATTAGCAGTGGCAAGGACAGGCCAAGACAAACTGACTCCAGTATCTGTTGCAGTGACTGACCAGATGATAGGTTTGTTTATCGCTACTCTTTGTGTAGTGCATGTCACGATGCATCGACTGGCAAAAGTCCACCACAGACCTTGTGACAGATGTGCTTATCTGCCAGGATGTCCAGTCTCACCCTCCACACCCTCAGAAGGGCGGGGTTACTGGTAGAGTCGCCGATGGCCCGACCCATGAGACAGGTAGTACCGGTTTTCATGGTTATCCAGTAGCAAGCAAACCAATGCCTGGCCTGACAGCCAAATCACTGTTTCATAGGATTTTTTTTTTTTTGACAATCCTGTGCTTTTTTTGTGGTGTTATAGCATAACATTACAGTAAACTATGGAAAAAAAACATCTGCTTTAAAATTTGTAATTCTTCCCACAACTTTTAAGTGCAAAAAAACCCTCTCAAAACATCACAACTTTTATTGCAACTTTTTTAAAAAGCTCCTGCAAATTCTTTCTTTTTGGGCTGCAACAATCATAAAAACATCCCGTGAAATCCTGGAGGGACTGACTTACTCACATTTGCCAGCTGGGTCCTGCTCATGGTCTGCTGACTGGTTCATTTGGCAGAGACAATCTATTGTGCTCCCTCCTCTGTACAACATAAACACAAGAGAGAATATATCACACAAAACAATATCAAGATAAAAACAAAAAAATATTAAATCTAATACATCCTTGGAATGTATACCCCTTTGCATACTGTCTTTTCCTTTTTCTTCACTTGTGACTTTCTCTTCCTTTTTTCTCATCTTCAGTCTGTCCATCATTTCCTCTCCCTTGTCTTTATTTTTCCTCACTGTTCATGCTTCTCTTTTTCTCCCTTCTCTCTTCCTGTACATTTCATTCTCCTTTCCCTTTTCAGTGCTGTTATTATCATTTAAAGATTATTTATTGGTCAAGATTGTTTTACATTTTCTCACCAGTCAACAAGCTATAGAGGGTGATAAGGGACATTCAAAGACAACATTGGGCCATTGCTCCAATAATGAAGAGGATAAACAGAACAGTGGTTGAACTCTTTCATGGATAATCAAAATTACTAGGGTTTAAGTTTTCTCCCATATTAAGTTGTATTTTTGTTTATGAAATTTTGCTGGTTTGGTTTCTGTTATTTTAATATTGTTGTTGTTGTTATTTGTAAATGTGTACATGTTAGACTCCAGGAAGAACGGACAATGTTTTATACAAGTGCTAATGGGAATCTTAATGAAACAAACAAACTATATTTAATCTCATATAATGTCATCTGCTGAGGCAGCAGACATCATGTGCATGCCTGGGAAGCACAGTTGGTCATACTTAAATTTAATCTTGTGAGCTTTGGCCTCTGCAAATCTTGCAATTAGAAAAAATAGTAAAAAAAAATTGTTGTTCACCTGTACTAAGCAACCGGCATCGCTGCTGCCTCCTCATTAACAAGATGCATTGGTCTCTATCTGTCATGGTCTGAGTGCCAATGTCATCCGCGCTCAGGCCATACATCATCTCAGCCAGGCTTTTGTTATGACAGCGTCTCAGCGGTGCTTCCGGCTGTCAAAAGCCAAGCACCACAGGTCGGCTGGAGGCCAATTACCATTAATCAGCTGATGAGCTGTCAACCCCTATATAAGGGAGCGGCCCTGTTTGCTCAGGGCTGCGACCTCACGCTATCCACACGTATCTCTCGTTGTGGATTAGGCTGGAGTCCCTACGTCCGGCTCCAGCCCTCCTCTCTTCCCTCATCGTTATCCGTAAGTGTACCTCTTGTATTATTTGTGTTTTGCCCCACGAGGCTCTTTTCCTTTGTTGCTTTCCTTTATTAATAAACTACTCAAACTCACTGGTTGGCCCTTGGCTCTTATTAATGGCTCGCAAGAGCCATTCGTGACACTATCTGCTCCTCGAGAGGTAAGTATCCTCCCAGGTTGAAGTGAAAAAGGTTGTTTTGAGTTAAAAAAAATTTCTGTGCCCTTCCCTTTTTCTTCATTTCTCTGCACTGCTTAGATAACTTTGTTTCACTTTGTCACAATTCTACACGCTGTACATTCTGTTTACAATGTAACCAAAGATATGCACATGTGCGTGTCTCAGAGACAACATGGAAGAGTCCAACAGTCTGAAGAGATGGGGAAAAGACACTACATTCGTGATTTGATTTGCTGTTTATGTAAATACTGGTCTTTCTTTATCTTGCTGGACATTGTGTTAAACATGCTAAACATTTAAAAAAAATGGGAGATTAGAAGATTGGAGCCCTTAGCAGATCGGGGCCAAAGGCAGTCGCCTACCTTTGCCTAATGGTAAGTCCACCTCTGTACAGACATAGCAATGGCGACGAGGAGAAAAACGGGTCTTCTGGAGGAAAACTCAATGTTTTTCCTGAAGATGGAAGATGTCTGGCACCCTGGTCAGAGAGTAACATGGCTGGACAAGCTGGACTCTGCTGTCTGGTAAGCTGGAGCAGGTTTGGGCAACTAGAGAAGGAAATGGTGCGGGACCAGCTAGCGGAGCACACCAGCAACCCGCGGCTGTGGGCGAAGCTAATCATGGTGTCCGAAAACCTACCGCTACATGCCATGTGCTACTAGTTTGCTGTTAATAAAAGCTTCATTTAGTTCAGCTACTGTCTCCATGGTTACTCATTTACAGGCATAACAAACCTCTTTCACTTAAATTATTTAATCCAGCATTACATAAAATTGTTTAATGCAGATTTAATGTCTTCATGATAGCACCCTAATCCTTTCTTCACAACATACAGAAGAACACACTCATTACATTTTCAGCATTGATACAAATGTTTAATTCCTTCAGAGAATGTAGAATACGTTCATATTAAACAGCCCCACTCTTCATTTGTCTTGATATGCTCAATAGTAGGAGGGAGGGCAGAGCAGCCGATATATCTGAAGTCTGCCTTCCACTCTTGCTGGATCTAATAAGATCTGTTTCATCCTTCATTGACTGGACTGGTACATGAGGGCCAGCCTTCAATGTAAGCGGTATTGTTGGGCTGAAGGAGAAAGGCTTCCTATTGTCACACTGCAGCGGGTTAAGGTGGAGAATACATCAGTGGATTAAGCTGCGTAATGTGGCTTATTGAAACCCACTGAGCACATTAGGACATTACCACAATTGTCTTTCTTTCTTGTAAGGCAAAATTTGGCAGTGGTATCAATGAGCTATGAGGGTGAAGTGAATAAAAAAAACTTTTATTTTACATTTCCATTCATCCGTTTTCTTGGCGCTTCTCAGTGTGGCCAAAGAGATGGCCGGTGAAGCCCAACCTGGTGACATTGAAAAGAGGGTTTGAATTTGCAGCCTCCCTCACAGGAGTCCAATACTCTACTTGTATCATCAAGAGGGTCGACCAGCTTGGCAAGCCAAGCCGAAAGGATTCATGGATTCAAAGGCTTTATTATCATGTGCACAGTTACGAAATGCAACATTTCCTGAGCAATGAAATTCATGCTTTTATTAACTCCATTACATATTTCCCTGCCAGATTTTGACATCTTTCCAATGTCAGAGGTGCATTTAGGCTTTAGGGGTATATACCTTCTGACTATGTCACCATTAGTGAGTCCTACCAGCAACAACTGTTGTGATGGGGCCCAAGCACCACTTGTGGGACTGACACGCCAGTGGTATTTGGAGAATAGGACTAATATGGAACTAATACCTGCCAAACAATACCAGTTGTGAACAAATTTTAGCTCTTTGGTCCGGACCCAGGTTTGGGGAAGCTTTCACACCTAAAATTTTGATCCGGACCAAACAGGCCAGGTGTGAAAGCCCCTTTATCCTCTCTCAGATGTGCACTAGGTCAAGGCAGCTGCGACTGTATATCTATTTTTGGCAACAGCATCCTGGAAGGCAGCCCAAACCCATAGCCATATAATATGATAGTTGTGACACTCTTTGATCTCGCCGCTGCCCAGTCACGTGGTTCATGGAGCTCTAAATAGTTCCAAATAACGGCCTTTCTATAATGGTGTGTGAATGGCAGCTGTGACAATTTGCGGTATATACAACATTTTTTAACCATATTAGGTAAATATTCAGAATACCTATCGGCAGGTACATTGTTGAGACTTATAATGAACAGATTTAAATGGATTATGATATAAAGAGCAGCTTTAAAAAGACGGTATGTTTTAGAGGGAAGGAGAACTGCTGATTCACACTGATGAAAGCTGCAGTGTAAATATCACTGCCTAGCTGTGCAGCCTTACCTTATACAGTATTATGGCTTCAGTGCACTGATTACTGAATTATCAGCTTTTAAATACAATGGGTTATTTTGTAAGATTAGGCAGAATTATCTTAACTGAAAATATGTAGTAAATAAAAACCTGCTGTCAGCTAGTTTAATGTGATTTAGCTAAGTTACTAGGGGTTGTGCACTTTACTGCTAAACCTTTCAAGTTAGGAAAGCTTTTCTGTGTGTGAATGTAAGTATAATACATTAGTGCCTCTCAGTAAATTTGAATATTGTGAAAAAATTATTTTTTTTATAATTAAAAAAAAACTTTCATATGTTCACTATTCATTATAGACACAGAAATATTTCAGTCCTTTTTTTAAATTCAATTTTGATTGTAGTTTTTGAAATTAAAATGTAAATCATGATATTCTATTTACTGAGATGTACTAGTACATAAACATTACACTGTACTCTGAAAACTAGTGACTAAGCAGGGTGGAAAATACTAAATAAAAGAAGAGCCCTTTGTAACACAATGTAGTCAACGTGCAACAGTCTGTTTTATGAAAATGTTCAATGTAGTACAAATGCCATGAAATTGTATTTTTTTTAAAATAAAAATTAACAAAAATGCAAAGACATGCTCTCATTTTCTCATTTTTCACTCTGAACTTCTGCCTGACAAATTACTGCCAGCTAATACCAGTGAGCAGCATGTTGGCACCATTGCCTCCTCTTCTTGGTGGGACTGGGGTTACATGAATTAATTTAAATGGATACTAACAGCACCAGGGAATCAAATAAAAGCAAGACTTTTTTTGATTTTTTATTCATCCATATTGTAACATCACATAATTGTGGAAAATGAATATTTTCCTCAAATGTCAGAAGGGTTTGACTTCATAAATTGTATTTTGATGCCAAAAACAATGAAATCCTAAAATGTTCACAGATCAGGTTCTCAGCATGATTTTCAGTGCAGCTTATGGATGCACAAATCAAGATGAGAAAGTGATCCAGATGTTTCGTTCCCAGCACACACAGAAAGGAGAAAAGATGTCTGAGACAAGTTAGCAGAAATAGCATTACTTCAATGAAAGAGTACAACAACAGAAAACTTTATGCAGTACCATTATTTCCACAAAACATTTCCATCTCCAAGCTCAAACATTTATGGCGGCACATAAATTGTGATTTTTTTTATGTTAAAGTAAAACAATGATATTAATGAGGAAATTAAACTGAATCAGTGCACGGCCCATTCTAAGAGGGAGTAATTCACAAGAACCAAAACTGACAAACCCAGACCAAGGACAGATGCTGTCCTCCCAAACACAAGACGTGGACGAGTCCAACAGTAACCATGGTTACATGCAGCTTTGGGAGTGCTGTTACACTGCATGTTACTGTAACACCACTACTTTTGCAGTAACGCGCTGTGTAACGAAATTACTGTTTAAAAATTCAGTAATGCGTTACAGTTACTGAAATTTGATCAGAGCGTTACTCGCGTTACTGGTTTTATTAATATGGATAGATATTTTTAGCGCAAATAGACGATCATACAACTTGCAGTTGCTAGACACCCTCCTCATCAGCTGCCAACGGGGGTTGAATGCACAGTTTTGGTGGCTATTGGCCGGACTGACATCCCCAGCGCCACCAGCGGCCTCAAGCCACTGGACCCTTCCGCAACTGACGCAGTTGTCACACAGTCTCCTCCACGGGTCCATTTCCTGTCCTGCCCCAGTTCACATCACAACCCGGTGAAGAAATGCCGTGGTGGTGGCGACTTCTCATATCGAGCCCTGATCACCTGTTGTCCGAGCAGTAAGTAGCTCCTAACAGCTCCTACCTCTTTGGTCAAACATGAGTATTTTTTGAGCAAGAAGCTTGCATTTAATGTCCGCATTAAATGCATTTAAAGTTCTCTTACGCACAGAGAAAAAGTGACTGTGATTTGGTGCAGTAAACAACAGCTTCTTCTAAGCGGTGACCTTTCATTTATCTGTGCTTTCTATTTTATTTTATCTCATTCATTTACATGCTGCTGTGATATGCAACTATTTCATGGAAGTAAATCCTCTAAATATGCATTTTTAATGGGCTGGTCCAGGGGTGTCAAACATATGACTCGTGGGCCAAAAACAGCCAAAATTTTCTCTGTATGCGAGACATTTTTTCTCTGTAAGATGAGACTTTTTTTCTCATCAGTTTTCTTTTTCTTCTTTTTTCTGATGAGAACAAGAAGCCCGTGATCTTGCTGTGTTTGCAAGATGATTTAAGTATGCATTTAAAAGTAATGTAAAAGTTACTTTTTCAAGTAACTAGTTACTTTAATCATGCAGTAACTCAAAAGTAATTCAGTTACTTTTGAAAAGAAGTAACTAGTAACTGTAACTGGTTACTATTTTTTAGTAACTTGCCCAATACTGGTTACATGGACACAAATAAACTGGTTATGATTGGATTTCTGAAGTTATCTGATTATTCAAGTGGCCATGTAACTATGGTCATTAACTCAAGTGGTCAGCCCTCATTAATCCATTTAATCAGTGCATGTAAACACAGCAAAACCATTATCAGTTTATTCCCCATGATCGGTTTATTTTGACCATGTAACCAGGGTCAGTGGCATGTGTACCAGAACCTCTACTGCATGTGATGACAGACCGCATGTAGTTCTCAAAATAACTTTGGCATGGGTCTGGACGCCATGGCGACTGCAGCTTAACACTGAAGCTCTCAGACTCAATCCAGGATAACACCTTGAAAATCAAACTTAACGGATTTTTGGAGGAGTGAAAATCAAAAGACAAAATCATCATGTCTAAAGGAAAACAGAAGAAACTGAAATTCTCCAGGCTAGGACACGTATCGGCCGGAGAATCTGAACTGGAAGATCCCCGTTCAGAAGACGAGGAGCTGGTGATAGCTAACAAAAGGGTTAGCCTGAAATCACTATTTGAGGAACTACGACGATTTCGCCGAGATGTTACGGCCGAATTTCGGGAATTCAGAGAAGAATTGAAAAGGACAAACAGCAGAGTGGACCAGGCCGAGAACCGAATCTTGGAAACAGAGGATCGAATAAAAGTGCTCGAAGATTCTGTGCTGGACCTACGCAAAAGACAAGCAGCTATAGAGGCTAAGCTAACCGACCAAGAAGGAAAACAAAGAAGAGACAACATAAGAATTCATGGTCTGATAGAAGGAACCGAAAATGGTTTTAACTCAATGGCAGAATGCGTGGAATCCTTACTAAGAGAGAAATTGGATATTCCACAAACCACCGACTTGAAGATAGAAAAGGCACATCGTTCATTAGCCGCTAGGCCGGCGGCGGAAGCGCCCCCACGTTCGGTGTTGGTAAGATTTTCCAATTTCAAAATAAAACAAGAGGTTGTAAGACTGGCCTGGCAGAAAAAAGGATTTATGCACCAGGAGAGAAAAGTCTACGTGGAACACGATTACGCCCCGGAGGTCCTTAAAAAGCGCAGGGAATACAATGACGCGAAAAAGGTGTTAAGAGAGAAGAAATTGCGCTTTCAGACACCATTTCCTGCGAAGTTAAGGGTCTTCTACGGCGATGAAACGTGTCTCTATAATTCGGCGGAAGAAGCAACAGCTGACATGGCGAGAAGAGGGCTCCCGGTAACGGTGTTTAAACCCGCAGCAGACCCGAGTGAGAAGATCAAAGCGCAAACATGGACAACACAAAGACCCTCAAAATCCACGGACCAGCAGCGGGAAACCCAGCACCAGAGCGTCGCGGATAAACTATCCGTTTTCAGGTTGGAATAGCGACCTTTTTTTTTTTTTTTTTTTTTTTTTTCCTTTCTCTTGAATCAATCCGCACATCCAACCCCCCTCATACAAGGTAACAAACATTAAAGGAGATGCATATTCAGCATGTGGTAAAACATTTCATGGAACAATCATATTATTTGAAACAAATAAGTCTTTGTAATAAAAAAAAAAAAAAACTTGTTAAAATAGAAATGTGACAATAATCCACATGTTCTGCTCATACTAACAAATACTGTTTTTGCGTGAATGTTTGATGTGATGGGGGTGGGAGGGTGCACACAATTTCACAGGGTTTAGGCATAAAAGGAAAAAAAAAAAAAAAATCATTACAAGTTTGGATTGGGTTCTGAAACTCACGTTAAAAGCATGGGACTACTTTCAGTGGTACGAGAGGGCCCTCAACACGTAACAGAGTTTGAGGAATTTCCCTCAGAGCCTTCACTCCATCAAGGCTCTTACAGGGTCTTTAAAAAGACCTCAGCTCAGGAAGTTCTTTTGACAGTTTTTTGTTTTAAAGTTTTTTACACTATGTTCTTAATGTTTTTCTTGTTTTTAATGTTCTTTCAGTTTCTGAGTAGCACAAAAGAGGGCCACCACACAGTTATACTAAACAAAACAACACAATGGAGAAACAGGGTGTAACCAAAATAATTTCATATAATGTAAAAGGGATCCTGAATCCAGTTAAAAGATCCAAGATTCTAGGCAAAATGAAAAAAGACAAAGCAGGAATAATACTTTTACAAGAAACCCACCTAACAGACGTGGAACACAATAAACTCAGTAGACAAGGGTTTAAAATGATCTCTTCATCTTCATATAAATCAGGGAGGAGGAGGGGAGTAGCGACATTGATATCAACCAAAATTACATTTGAAAAAAAATCAGAACACAAAGATAAAGAAGGGAGATACAGTTTGGTAACTGGGCGGCTAGAGGGAGAAGATATCACCCTGCTGAATGTGTATGCTCCCCCAGGGGCTAACTGGAAATTTTATAAAAATGTATTCGACCTAATGATAACTAAAGCTCAAGGTTTAGTGATATGTGGTGGGGACTTCAATCTTAGACTGAATCCATACTGGGATGCTTCTGGTAATTCCCCACATCAAAATAACACCCAAAACAGGAAGACTCGGATGCTACTAAAAGAAATGGGAATCTGTGATGTGTGGAGGGAACTCAACCCCAGTGTAAAAGACTATACATTTTACTCAACTCCACATTCATCTTACTCAAGGATTGACTATTTTTTTATGTTTAATAGAGACATTGGTAGAGTAAAAACATGTAAAATAGGACTGATGGATCTCTCCGACCACAGTCCGATCTACATGGACTTAAATATCCAAAAATACACAAATAATACATTTTCTTGGAGGTTAAATTCAAATGTCCTGAAAGGACCATTGAAAGATGAATTGGAGTCAGATATTCTCAGATATTTGGAAGATAACGATAATGGAGAAGTATCCCCTTTAATACTGTGGGATGCATGTAAAGCTGTAATAAGAGGAAAGATTATTGCAAAACTGGCAACCCAAAAGAAACTAAGACAAGAAAAACTATCCACATTAGAGTCAGAACTTAGGAACCTAGAAAAAGAACTCAAAGGCAACACTCATTCTACTGACTCGCTCAAGATTAAGGAAATTAAAAACCAAATAAATGAGATCTACACAATAGAAATCCAGAAGAAACTTACATTTCTGAAACAAAAATACTATGAAGCAGGCAGTAAATCGGCAAAATTGCTAGCCTATAAATTGAGGAAACATCAAACAGAAAGAGCAATCTACAAAATCAGAGACCCAGTATCAAAGGAAATAAAATTCAGAATTCAGGATATTCTTAAAAACTTCGAGAATTACTATAAGAACTTATACTCCCACAAAAAACATAAAAACGCATCCGAGGCATTCCTAAACACATTAAACCTTCCCCAACTTACGGAGTCACAAAATAAAACACTACTGTCAGAAATACATCCTAAAGAATTGGAAAAAGCAATTATGAAACTTAAAGCTAACAAATCCCCAGGAGCTGATGGCTATACAGCAGAGTGGTACAAAACCTTTAAACAGCAACTATCTCCTCTCCTCCTGAAAACATTTAATTATGTCCTCCACACAGGGGAAATCCCCCCCTCCTGGAGAGAAGGGGTCATTGCAGTTATACCTAAACCTGAAAAGGATAAACTAGAGTGCTCCAACTACAGACCAATCAGTGTACTAAATCAGGACTATAAGCTTTTTACCATTATCCTTGCCAAAAGGTTAGAGAATATACTGACAGACCTAATTCATTTAGACCAAACAGGTTTTATAAGACAAAGACAGACACAAGACAACATTCGACGCACTTTACACATAATTCATCATATAAAAAAATATAACTTAAATGCAGTCATATTAGGATTAGATGCTGAAAAAGCATTCGATTCGGTTGACTGGTCTTTTCTATACAGAATCTTATCCAGTTTCAATTTTCATAACAACTTCATTAGAACTATACAGGCATTATATAAAAAACCAACAGCTAAAATAAGGATTAACGGTAATTTATCATCATCTTTTGAACTGGAAAGAGGATGTCGTCAGGGCTGCCCCCTGTCTCCACTGCTCTTTGCAATCTTCATAGAACCTCTGAGCCAATGGATAAGACAAAACCAAAAAATTCAAGGTATTACACTTGGTCAGAAGGAACATAAAATAGCACTCTTTGCTGATGACATTTTAATATACCTAGGGCAGCCGGACACTTCTTTACCAGAACTAACCTCAGTTTTTTCAGAGTATGGAGATTTATCGGGGTACAAATTAAATATGCATAAAACCCAAGTTTTAACATTCAACTATGACCCAAATCATTATTCACTAAGCAAACTCAAAACTAACTGGGAGTCGGAATCTATGAAATATCTGGGGGTCAATATCCCGAAACAACTCAACAAAATTATATCACTAAACTATGATCCACTGGTGACAAAAATAAAATCTGACCTAGCAAGATGGAATATGATACCATTCTTGGGTATTGCACAAAGAATTGAAGCAGTCAAAATGAATATACTTCCACGTCTTCTATACCTTTTCCAAACAATACCGGTAGAACCTCCCAAAAAAACATGGCAGGAGCTGGACAGAAGGATCTCAAGATTCATATGGCAGGGCAAGAGACCTAGAATCAGATATAGAACCCTACAGCTAAACAAAGACAAAGGTGGGCTCGCGCTGCCAAATATCAGGGACTACTTTAAAGCCGCACAAATTAAAACTTTAGTAGAGATATGTAACCCAGTCTACTCTGCACAATGGAAGGAGATCGAATGCCAAATAACAAGTGACATCCCCCTACAGGCGATAATAGGGAACAATGTCTTACCTAAGCTTTTGAATAACACTAACCCGTGGATAGAGACCCCGCTAAAAATTTGGTTTAAGATAGTCAGAGAGAATCAAACTAAAGAGCCCTATCGACTTCTGCAATGGATCGCCTATGATCAGGACTTTACTCCTAATAAAACAGACACCAGATTTAAAAAGTGGAAGGAGAAGGGGCTGATAAAATATTACGATTTTTTTAAAGGGCAAATCTTAAGAAGTTTTGAAGATTTGAAAAAACAAGGCCTAATAAATCAAGACCTTTACAGGTTCTTCCAGCTTAGACACCACATAAACAATATACTTAAAAAGGAGGTTTTGGAAAGGGCCCAGTCAGGTGTTCTGAAGGTCTTCTTAATGGCATATAAAGGGATCCCAGGGATCAGATACATTTCTAAAATATACCAAGGTCTTCAAGACTTAAAAGGAGACAACACATCTTATATAAAAGAGAGATGGGAAAAAGAGGGGAATTTCACTTTACATCTGGAAATATGGGAAAAGCTAAATAAACAGCAATGGAAAAGTACCTCATCCCTGCAGTGGAGAGAATTTGGATGGAAAAACTTGGCAAGATTTTTCAGAACACCTGCACAAATCAAATTTACCCATAAGGGATTGAACTGTTGGCGCTTGTGTGGTGAAAAGACTGCAAATCATTTTCATGTGTTTTGGTCATGCCCAGTTATCCACCAATATTGGACCAATGTACAGACAATATTGGGGAAAATATTCAAAATTACAGTTCCCTTTTCTTTTGTAACTTTGTATTTGGGTTTACTACCGGACTCACTGGAAAGACGAGGAGAAAAATACTTATTCAATGTTTTAATATTGGCAAGCAAAAAAGCTCTAACTAAAAAATGGATGTTGAAGGACTGTCCTACACCTGAAGATTGGACTAACGTGATCCAAGACATTTACTCGATGGAAAAGTTGACATTCGCACTGAGACAGGACATGGATGGGTTCATGAACTTTTGGCAACCCTGGACCGCATATGTGTCTTCCATTAGATCTAATCTTTGACAAATACCATTTCAATAATGGTTCTGCTCTTTGTTCCAATGCTACTCAGATGCTCTTTTATCTTTATTTACTTACTTTTTCTTTTTGTTTGTTTTTTACTGGTTTGTTTGGTTTTTTTTTGTTTTTTGTTTTGTTTTTTTTTTTTTCTCTTTAATTTCACTTTTTCTTTCACTTTAAAAAAAAAAAAAAAATAAGGGGTGTTGTAAGAATTAATCTTCCAATGTTGTCAGATATCAGAAAATAAGGGAACATGTGATGAAAATGTAAACACTGCATTGCTGTAACGACCTGTATACCCTTTACAAAAACTTAAATAAAAAAAAAAAAAAATAACTTTGGCATGAGTCACAAAAATTAACCAAAATATCTGAATTCAATTAATATGTCACACCCACCTGTCCTGTAACACTAACACGTCCATGTTGTCATTTCAGAGGTCAAAAACTTCTTCAGAAATAATTTTGTTTAGTGTCAGAGTCATTTAACTATTTCTACACAATAATGTGTTCCATTTTACTCTGACAGCTTAATCAACCCACAGTTCCTTCATCATTTCACTGTTCCAGCTGCCCCACAAACCCTTATTGTGATATCACTGCTCACAACAATGAAGACTCCACCAGCCCCGGTGGTCACTGCTCCAGTCTCCAGCAATCCTTTATCAGCTGCAGAGAAATGACAGAAAAAAAAACAAACCACGTCACTGTGCCTTAATACTTGATGATTCCTGCCCAAATAGGAAGGTTTTTCTCACAAATCTGTGCCTTTTCTCTTTTAATTCTACTACTTTTATTCCTCCTAAATTGGAATAATTTTTGCATAAATTTGCTCCTTTTGAGACAGTTTTTATATTGAAATAAAAAATAAAATATTTTTAAAATAACTTATTACCTTTTTCTTAATTTTTATATTAAAGGGCTTATATCATGCAAAATCGACTTTTTTGAGCCTTTAAGCATGTGATAATGTTAATTCCTCACCAAAAACACCCCCAAAGTGGTATTTTGCTCCATTCACGCATCTCTGAGTATTCCTCCTCAACCCTGCTCTCTGAGCTGCTGCTCCGCCCTGTCCCTGATAATGACTGGGTCCCCACGTTCATATGTATGAACGTGGGTGAGCCGCCCACTCCAGGAAGTGCCTGTGCTGCCAGCACCGCCCCCAGGCTAACGCACACACCCACTTTCTCTGTGCAGCAAACGGAGCGGTGATCGGCAAAACTCTTTCACTTTAGCATTGACGCTGTGAAGAAGTAGTTCCTCTCGCACCTAATCTGCTCAGTGACAACAACTGTTTGCTTTCTTACGTAAGACAATGTCTTCTAAGTGGTGTAAATGTGTCTTTGGTTGTGAAAGATTTAGGAGTTTGTTCAGCCTTCCTAAAGAAGAGCCTACTCGTCAGAAATGGTCAAAATAGACCAGAATGCAGAGGCTAAAATCATAATATTAAACGTGATTAACCATACACTACATAAGAATAATATTATAGGCTAAAATAATAACAGGAGGCTAAAGAGTTCAACATGCTCATCCATCTTTTCTAAAGTTTACTGTAGATGTTGTTTTCGTGGGCAGAACCCAGCGACACGCTGCAGCAGCCGGCTCAGGGGTTGCGTCATGAAATGGGCGGCAGCCACAAGAAGGAGAGGCAGAGCCTCAGAGATCGAGGCATCTTACTTCCAGGCTCGCGAAAATAACTCATATTTCATAAGAAATTTATTCTCCAGTGTACCAAAGGTAATATACTATCACATACATGCATATAGTTTACTCTGAAAGGCTTAAAATAGCATGATATAGGCCCTTTAAATGTACAATTTTTCAAGCACATTTTTAGTTTTTATGCATACATTAGAGAACTATTTGGAAAACTTTAGATTTTTCTCTTAAATGTGTTCACATGAGGAAAAAAATATCTACACGTAGATAGATAGATAGATAGTTTATTTCAAACACAAAAAATACAACAAAAAACAAGCAAATAGCAAATGCAATAAAGTTACAGTATACACTGTTCGAAAGGGAGAAGGAAGAAGTGAACACTTATTAATTCCAACTCCTCTTTTCCATCGATACACCCATGTGAATTTTATACAAATTACTACCTTTAATACCCCAAGTAAACAATTTACTGTATTTTTTTCAGATCAACATTAACACCTTGCCATTCTAACATACAATGAAGTCTATATTTCAAAACCAGTCTCAAGCGACACAGACACACACAGTGCTGTCACACCCACCATTCCATAGTGTCCCATAATGTCCCAGAGTGGACATAATGAATCGTACATATAAATTCTACCCTTCTAACATATATCCTTTCAACAAATGGTGCTTATACCTCTTTTTAAATTGATTTCTGTTTGTACATAGTTTCAGTTCCGGCTCCAGACTGTTCCACAAATCCACCCCACAGACAGATATGCACATACTTTTCTTGGTTGTACGTATCTTGGGTTTTGTGAAGTTTAAGTCTCCTCTCAAATTATGATCATTGTCTCTTTTTTTTAAATATTTTTTGTATATTAGTTGGGAGTTGATTGTTAATTGCCCTGTACATTACTTGTGCTGTCTTAAATTTAACTAAATCGATGAACTTTATGACATGTGACTTCAAGAACAACGAATTGGTATGGTCTCTATATCCTGCATTGTTTATTATCCTTATAGCTCTTTTTTGTAATGTGCATATTGTTTGTAGGTTGGTCTTGTAGGTGTTTCCCCAGACTTCTACACAGTAGTTAAGATAAGGTAAAAACAGTGAATTGTACAATAAGACCAATGATTTATAGTCCACGATGTGTCTTGTCTTCCCCAGTATGCCTATACATTTTGCTAATTTAGCCCGGATGTGACTGATGTGAGGTTTCCAGCAGATTTTACTGTCTAGCGTCACCCCCAGAAACTTATTTTCCTGTACTGTTTGTATTCTGGTATCATCTATCGTTATCATTATTTCATGATTTATTTTATAATTTCCAAACAACATAATCTTTGTTTTTTTTAGATTTAGAGATAATTTATTTTTGTTGAACCACTGCGTTAATTTTTCCATTTCAGTTGTGACCACCTCTAAAACCTGCTGCAAATTCTCACCAGTGCAAAGGATATTTGTGTCATCCGCAAACAAAATAAATTTCAGAATTTTTGATACTTGGCATATGTCATTTATATACAAGATAAAGAGTTTGGGTCCCAAAACTGACCCCTGGGGCACACCACAAGTGATGTCCATGCAGGGTGATTTGTGCTCTCCAATTTGTACAAATTGTTGTCTGTTACTTAAATAACTTTCCACCCAACTCAGTCCTACCCCTCTTATCCCATACCTTTCCAGTTTCCTTAGAAGTATTCTGTGGTCAATGGTGTCAAAAGCTTTCTTTAAGTCTATAAATACTCCTACAGCAACCTTTTTTTTGTCTATACAGCTAGTAATTTCTTCTATAAGTTCGATCAGTGCCAAAGATGTAGATTTATCTGCTCTAAAACCATACTGGCTATCTGTAAGGAGGTTGTGTTTTTCAATGAAATCATCCAGTCTCTTAGTGAATATTTTTTCAAGTATTTTGGAGAATTGTGAGAGTAAAGAGACTGGCCTGTAATTTGTGAAACAATGACTGTCTCCTGTTACGTACATGCAGCCTCTCATACAATTCAAATTATACATACATAAAAAGTCAAAATTAACTGTTTTCTGGATTACAATACAGAAATGAGAAAAGAGAAACTAGATATTCTTCCTCTGTTCATAATTCTGACATGGATGGCTCTCATGAGCCATCAGTGAGACGCTATAGGCAGCCGTGGGTTTGTACATTTATTAAATAAAGACACACAATGACAAAATAACCAGCGTAGTGGGGCAACACAAATAAATACAAACACTTACATATGCACAGCGAGGCCGGAACCTGAACGCTGTGGGAACTGACCTCAGGGTTAGGGAAGCCAGACTGGGAAGGAAACGTTGGAACGTCTGTGCAGGTCGCAGCCCTGAGCAAACAGAGCTGCTCCCTTAAATAGGGAGGAATAGATTGATCAGCTGATGAAGGATCATCAGCTGATTAGAAACAGGTTGTTCAGCGGGGCTCCACTGAGAGTTGGAAGCCCTGCTGAGACGATGTCAAAATAAACGTCTAGAACCACGCCAAAGGAGAGAACGGAGATCACCGCACAGCCCAAGTGCTGACAGGGTCAGCACACGAACCGTGACAGTTGCCCCCATTTCCGACGCGGATTCTAGACGCGGTGTAACACCGGGCTCCCCCCCCCCCAACTGGGAGGCCAACAAAACCACCCCAGGGAGGGAGGAGGGGGAAAGAAAAGGCCGCTGAGGGCTAGATCCTGGCGACCAGAATGGAGAAAAAAAAAAACCCAACAGGAGACACTACAGAGTAAGAAATACAGAAACACTCCATAATGTACCAACAGGCGAAATACTACGCCCAAATGAGGAACACTAAGACTACCGGCCATAAACAGAAACTCGGGTCTAAAGACCAAGATACATAGTTCCAAGGGAAAAAACCCCCCACATCATCCCCCAACAAAGGAAAGGGGGAAGAGAAAAAAAACACTACAAATGCTGAAACCCTGCAGTTTTAAATCCATACACACAAACTGTACAGGCAATGAATGGACATTTAAACAGAGGAAAAACAAGAAACACCCGCTAGGAAGCAGTGACATATACAATTTCATACATATACAGTTTCATACATAAGACCCCTGCACATCCCATATGGTTACAGGAGCACCGGAATACAAACCCAGGGATGAAGGCAGTCTAAACACCACGGCATGAAAGCCGATGGTTCGGGGGGCCGCCCTGCATCTAGAGTCCAAATCGCTGGCAGGGGGAAAAGGAACAGTTCGGGCGGCATACCCCAGTCCCATGCCAGGAAACAATTCTTCTGGCGGCCGGGTCAGATCGCCGAACGGACAGAAAAGTTTTTCAGGTGGCCGACCCAGAACGCCAAACAGGCGGGGCAGTCCTCCAGGTGGCTGACCCGCATCACCCAGCCCCCAGGACCGCAGGGGAGCAGTATGGTGATGATTATAATGATGACGATGATGACCCAGTCCAGCGTCAGAGGATCTGCAGCTCCCTCACTGACCTTGGACTGAACTGGCGCTGCACCCCTGTTGGACCCCGACCGGGTCAGCGCGGCACCCACGACGGACCCCGATTGGACCGGAGCAGCAACCGCGATGGACCCTGATTGGATCTCGTCTGCACCCACGTCGGACCCCGATTGGGTCAGTGCCGCACCCACGATGGACCCCGACTGGGTTGGCGCAGCACCAGAAATGACCTCCAACCCTGGACTCAGAACCTCCCACACAGCGACCGAGAACGACTCTGCACCAGTGACCCTGGGAGAAGGCTCAGGAGAAGGAAAAGAACCGGGATCAGGATCACCGGTAGCGACAGAGCCCAATGAGACGAGCTCGGATGCAGCGGACGGCTGCACCCGGCTCGTCTCCCCGAAAGGCAGACAAAAATGCTCCAGAATTGATAGAAGGAAGATAAAATAGAGCACTTGCCTGCACTCGAGTTTTGTCGCTGTCCAGGACTTTGACGATCTGGGCTCAGGACGAAGAAGGTTGTTGTCTGGCTCCCACTTGGCTACGGCGGGCCCCGCAGTCAGCAAGGTGTTCTTCACAGTCTGAGGAACCTCCAACACTGACATCCACGCTGACGACCCGCACGCCGTGGTGGCAGGGGTTCATCGACCTGCTGGATTGGACCGCTCTTCCGTGGAGACCTGGGAACGCTTCATTGTCAGTGCAGGCTCCAAACTACAGTCCGCTCTTCTCCTCTGCCCATGACGTGGCTGCAGGGCTGGAACCAGGCTATCCAGGGCCGCAGGCTCCCACCTCGTCCGGCGGCGTAGGCCTGGTGCCGCAGAACGCTCAGAGGAAGGAAACACAGAGGTAGCGGGTCCATTACTATTTACTGCAGCAGGTGGAGGGAGTTCAGGGGACTGCGAACCCTGAACTCCGCCCACAGGAATCAAGAAAGACAATTCGGACTTCCGGTTATGGCTGCCACGTAGGACGGACGTGTCTCGCTCTGCTCTGCTCCTGGAGAAAAAAATCGGCAAATAACTCTCTCATTTGGGACAGAACGTATCCCAGCATTTGAGCGAGGATATGTCGGCGAAGCCTAAGGCTGGAAAACCAGGAAAAGGAAAAAGCGAGCCGCCGAAACAGTCCAAATTAACGGACTTTCAGGTCTGTGACGCAGCAAACAAGGCTCCATATATGGCGGAGGAGGCTGGCGGCGGTGCGATTTCTGTGGGGAATGGCGCAGATGCGCTGATGGCTGCCATGAGTTCAATGAGAGCGGACTTTTCCTCTAGATTTGATGGGATTATGACAGCGTTGGAAGGAATAAGAAAGGAATTGGGTGACTGTGTAGAACGAACGGCGCAGATGGAGCTCCGTCTCGCTAGTGCTGAAGATGACGTCACCCGTCTTCAATTAAAGGTGCGCACTTTGGAAAAAAAAAATAAATCTCTGGAAGATAATATTTTGGATTTGGAATCTCGGTCGAGACAGAATAATTTGAGGCTGGTGGGTCTTCCAGAGGAATCAGAAGGTCGGGACGTATGTTCCTTTCTGGAAAAGTGGATTCCGGAGGTGCTGGGCAGCGAGGAGTTGCAATCAGCAGTGGTTCTGGAAAAAGCACATCGCATTGGCCCACGGAGAGATAAGGGACCGCCGAGGACCTTAATTATGAAGTTTCTTAGCAACAGAGACAGGATGAAGATCTTCAACGCTGCACGTGCTAAAGGAGAGATTAAACACCAGGACCAGCAGGTGCGGTTCTACCCAGATTTGGCCACAGGAATCCAGCAATTGAGGAAGCAGTTTGATCCCGTACGTAAGGAGCTGCGCAACCTTGGGATTCGTCATGGTGTAATCTATCCTGCGAGACTGCTGACCACATATGAGGGCAGAACCCACATCTTCAAGACCCCAGAGGAGGCGCAGGAGTTCATCAAGAAGATCAAAGAAGAAGAAGAGACTGGTGGGAGCTAAGCATGAACAAAATATAAGGTAGAATAATTAAGCATTTGCACAGGCATCTGACTGACTTGAAGTAAATAGTAAGTTTACAAAATATAGATTGTATTATATATTAAAAAAAAACAAAAACAAAACAAACAAAAAAAAAAACTATGATGTACAAAGTTGTTAAAAATCTTGGAGTTAAGTTGGAAAACTACAGAGGAGAGTTAATGTTACGTCATTAAAAGTAGTAGAGTTAGGGTGATTGGGAGGATGAAGAAGGAGTGGCTTAGGCTGTTCCCCGTGGGTGTGGAACGGTCGATGGCTATATCGGGAGACAGAATTTTTCTTTTGATTTTGGGGGGTTTGCCACAAGTGTGGGAAGGGGAAATTTGTTTGTGTGTAGTTTGTAGGATGAATGTTCAACCACTCATGTTTTTGCTTCTCTGTATGAGCATGTTTACACTGCAAGGTAATCCCAAACTCTCTATTGATCATGGACCAAAGTGTTAATCTTAATTTAACTTCATGGAATTGCAGAGGTCTACAAAATTTAAAAAAACTTAAACAAGTTATGAATAAAATAAAGGACATGGGTTCAAGAATTGTGTTTTTACAAGAAACTCATCTGATAGAGGAGGATGTTAAAAGAATTAGGAGTAGATGGCAGGGAAGTGTATTCACCTCTTCATTTTCATCCCGAGCCAGGGGAGTTATGACTCTCATACATAAATCAGTTCCTTTTCAAGTGAAAAATGTAATTGGAGACAAATTTGGAAGATATGTAATCATTCAAGGTTCTTTGCTATTAGAAAATATAAATCTTGTGAACTTATATGGTCCCAATATAGATGATCAGAAGTTCTTTGCTAATTTATTTCTCATCTTATCATCACTTACAGGGCAACATATAATAGCAGGGGATTTTAATTGTACATTGAATCCAGGTGTGGATAGATCAACAGGACTGGATTGTACGCACATTGGATGTAGGATGACTATTAATCATTTTATGAAAGAATTGAGATTGTTAGATATATGGAGAGAAATGAAACCACAAGTTAAAGCCTATTCTTGTTATTCCAGTACCTACAAGACATTCTCACGTATTGATTATTTTTTGATTTCCACAGAATTAAGGTCCAAGATTCAAAACTGCTTTTATGATAACATCGTGATCTCTGATCATGCACCCTGTTGTCTAATATATGTAGATAAAAAATTGACAAAGGAATCAGGTAGATGGCAATTTCAGCATAAATGGCTTCAGGATGAGGAATTTGTCAAGTATATAGAAAAACAGATAGACGAGTTCTTTGACATCAATACTACACAAACATCAGCATGTGTAAAGTGGGAGGCTTTCAAAGCTTTTATTAGGGGACATATTATTAGTTATACAGGATCAAAATCTAAGAAGACTCGAGAGGAGAGAGCTAAATTGGAACATAAAATAAAAAATCTTCAGGAAAAAGTGTATGCAGGAAGTGACCCAAGGTTGGAGAATGAATTACTGATTTTGAGAGCTGAATACGACAAAAAATCAGCGAATAGAGCTGCCTCGAGTCTTCTAAGATTGAAACAATCTTTTTATGAACAAGGTGAAAAATCAGGAAAATTATTAGCATGGCAGATTAAACAATTGGAAATTAAAACACCAATTACCAGTATTATAAGTAATGGACAGGTAGTTATAGATCCTTTAGAAATTAATAGAGCCTTTAGAGATTACTATGAAAAATTATATGATACCAAAAATGAACCTGATTTAACAAAACTAAATGGGTTTTTGAACGAACTATCTATACCGTGTATTCCAAATGAAAACAGGGAGATATTGGAGTCTAAAATTAGTCAAGAAGAAGTTGGGCTAGACATTGATAATATGAAATCAGGAAAAAGTGCAGGACCAGATGGTCTTCCAGTTGACCTTTATA
Organism: Pholidichthys leucotaenia; assembly: GCA_020510985.1. Classification (NCBI taxonomy): domain Eukaryota; kingdom Metazoa; phylum Chordata; class Actinopteri; order Cichliformes; family Pholidichthyidae; genus Pholidichthys; species Pholidichthys leucotaenia. The sequence continues at coordinate 322,508,697 of CM035840.1, read as the reverse complement.
AAAAATTTAAGAATAAATTAATAAAACCTTTTTTGGAAATGGTTTTAGAAGCATTTCAAAATAATAATTTACCATCATACATAAATAATGCCTTAATTATACTGCTGCCAAAACCAGGTAAGCCCTCTAATAAATGTGAAAATATGAGACCAATAAGCCTATTAAACGCCGACCTTAAGATAATCTGTAAAATTTTAGCAAGACGAATACAAGAAATTTTACCAAATATTATTAATCGAGATCAGAATGGCTTTATAAAGGGTAGACAAGGCTTCCATAATGTAAGAAGACTATTTAATATTATTTATTTTAATAAAGAAGCACCGGATACAGCTCTCCTATCATTGGACGCCGAAAAGGCCTTTGATAGAGTTGAATGGCCCTTTCTTTTTGAAGTCCTACAAAGGTTTGGACTTGGAAATAATTTCATAAAATGGGTTCAAATAATATACAATAATGCTACAGCAGAAATCCTAACAAATAACAATATTTCAAAACCAATAAAAATCAATAGAGGATGTCGACAAGGCTGTCCACTTTCACCTTTACTGTTTACTATGGCAATTGAACCTTTAGCGATAGCGATACGTTTACATTCACAAATATATGGAATTAAAGTTGGACCAACAGAACATAAAATCTCCCTGTACGCCGATGATATAATTTTGTTTATGTCGAATCTAAAAAAATCAATTCCAACCTTGTTGAATTTAATAAAGAATTTTGGGGAAATATCAGGATATAAAATAAATAAAACTAAATCTTCAATATTAATGCTAAATGAGACCCAGAGAAATTACCCAGCCCCTGAGGTAAATCAATTCAATGTTGTAAATCAGTTTAAATATTTAGGAATCCAAATTATGCCTAAGCTAGAATCAGTCGCCAGTGTCAACTATGAAGCCTTAATGTCAGATATCAGTGAGTTAACTCAGAGATGGATGTCACTACCAATGTCGATGATCGGGAGAATCAATATACTTAAAAGTAATATTTTACCTAAAATACTTTATTTATTTCAATACATTCCCTTATCACCACCTTTAGATCTATTCTCAAGAATAAAAAAAAAGTTAGTGGAATTTATATGGAACAACAGGAGGGCTAGATTACGTTTGTCTTTATTATATTTACCATTTGATCGTGGAGGTCTGAAATGTCCAAATTTTATGTTGTATTATTGGTCGGCACAACTGAGGTCTATGACATATTATTTTTCATCAAATGATCTCCCTCACTGGACTGAAATGGAATCATACAATTTACCTTTACCTCTTCCCATATTCATATACTCAGATTCGGCAAAAAAATTACAAAAACAAGTTAAAAATCCATTTGTAAAGCATATGATCAAAATATGGTGTGAAGCTAAAAACTATTTAAAAGAACCACAGTTATTGTCACAATTTAGTCCAATATGGGGTAATCAATATTTTAAACCAGGGAGAGCGGACGCTGTATTTAAAGTATGGAATTTAAAAGGGATACAAAAGATTCAGGATTTATATTTGCCAGGTGCAGACAACATAATGTCTTTTGAAGAGCTGAGGATCAAATTTAATCTCAATAGAACACATTTTTTTAAATATCTTCAACTTAGAAACTTTATTCGATCAAATCAAAATAAAGCTCTCACTCGACCTATTTATTCATCCTTGGAAAAAATGATGATGAAAGATAGTAAAAGAAAGGGTATTATTTCAGAGTTTTATAACTCATTGACACTATCTTCAAGTGAAAATTCACTGAAAAGATTAAACTACTGGAAAGAAGATCTGCAAATTGAAATTTCAGAGGAACAATGGGAATTGGCTTGTACAGAAGCTCAAACCAAATCAATAAATGCACGCCTTAAATTGATACATTTCAAATGGTTAATGCGGATGTATGTTACACCGGAGGAGTTAAATAGATATAACAAAAATATACCAGATACATGCACAAAATGCATGGAAAGTAAAGGAACCCTATTTCATTGTTTATGGGAATGTAGATTAATAAGAATGTTTTGGGAAGAGGTGAGGGTAACAATTGAAAAAATAATCTCAAAACAAATCATATTGAATCCTAAACTGTTTTTGTTGGGTCTGTACCCAGAAAAGCATAATTTTAATAAAAGTGAAAGAACATTCATAGACCTCAGTTTGCTTAATGCCAAAAAATGTATTGCACTATTATGGAAAAAGACTCATAGACCAGATGTGACTCAGTGGTTAAGACAGATGTTAACAAACCTTCCATTAGAAAGAATAACATATATACTAAAATCAAAGGAAATTGTGTTTGAGAATATATGGAGACCTTTTATTGATTATGTAAAAAATTTAAACATAACTCTTGAAGAAGAAGGTGAATGATGTGTGTGGACCTTGTAAATTCCAAACTGGTGAACATAATATGTATACTTATGTATTGGATTGTCTAGACTAAACAGAGGAGCATTGTTGAAGACTTGATTTTGTTGGTGGTTGTTGGTGTTTTTAGTGCATTTTTTTTTTTTTGTAGTACTTTAGTGTTAGTGTTTGATTGTTTGTATCATGTTTGTTAAAAAAAAAAAAAAGGTTCAATAAAGATATTGTGGAAAAAAAAAGAAAGACAATTCATCTAATATGGGAACAGAATGAAAAGTTACTTGCCTGATCTGTGGAGGCCCGATGGAACCCGCTGCAGTGGACTTTTTTTCTCCCTTGCCCCACTGGATGGTGACGGAGGGCCCCCTGGGAGGATGAGGAGGAGCCGCTCGCGGTGGATCCACGACAGGCGTCGCCGAAGCAGGGCTCATAACCTTCACAGGAGCCGAGGAAGACGTCGAGGAGGAGGGGATGACAGCCGAAGCGATCCGGGCACCAGGAGCTGACGGAACAGCGGGAGGAGGTGACCCTGGGAGAGAGGCTGCGGGAATTCCCTCCTGACGAGACGTAGCAGCGGCAGCTGTCAGAGAGGTAGAGTCTTTGCGACGACTCGGAACAGGATCCGGACGGGGTTCTTGCTGAGGCTTCTTGTTACCTATGTGACGACGGTTACCGGCAGAGGGCGAGGCGAAGGAGAGATTCAGGAAACGCCGCTAATGCACGGAAACAGAAGCGAGCAGGTCGGCGAACTCTGGATGGTCCTTTAACACTGGATTTCTCTCCACCAGCCTGACTGCCGCCGTCACATGCCTTATAACCTGCGTAGGTTGAACGGCGGAGCGAGCAGCTGCCACTCGGTCCCTGATGGAAACAGCTGTCAGACGTAGCGTCTGCGGGGGAATTCCGACTGACGACACACTCTCTCAGGGATCACCCCTGGGCGGTGCGAACTCCTGGCATGGAGCGGGGCCTGGAATGGGATCCTGAAGCGAGGAGCAAGGATACCTCCTCTTCGGCTTCCTACCAGAGTTTCCCTCCAGCCCACAGAGTCTCTCCCGCTGTGCAGCGATGTCAGCTTTCCTCGCTGTGACTTCCGGGTGGTCGGCGTAGCGGGGAAGACGATTAATAGTGTCCTTAGCAAGGTCCAGGTACCAGCGCAAGCCGCTGGGGAAGCGATGGCTACGAGCGTTGGAAAGGATTCCGTCGACCTCAATGAGAGCCATAATTAGCTCGTAGCCCAGGCTTGTGGAGTAGCCCTTGAGCGGTGACGCCATCTCCCAGCACGCTGGTACGCTGACGAGGGAACTGACAAGTCCAATTAAACAAATTATGGCCACCGGTGTCTCTTTGGGCTGCGACCTACTGACATGGATGGCTCTCACAAGCCATCAGTGAGATGCTATAGGCAGCCGTGGGTTTGTACATTTATTAAATAAAGACACACAATGACAAAATAACCAGCCTCATGGGGCAACACAAATAAATACAAACACTTACATATGCACAGCGAGGACGGAACCTGAACACTGTGGGAACTGACCTCAGGGTTAGGGAAGCCAGACTGGGAAGGAAGCGTTGGAACGTCTGTGCAGGTCGCAGCCCTGAGCAAACAGAGCTGCTCCCTTAAATAGGGAGGAATAGATTGATCAGCTGATGAAGGGTCATCAGCTGATTAGAAACAGGTTGTTCAGCGGGGCTCCACTGACAGTCGGAAGCCCTGCTGAGACGCTGTCAAAATAAACGTCTAGAACCACGCCAAAGGAGAGAATGGAGACCACCGCACAGCCCGAGTGCCGACAGGGTCAGCACACAAACCATGACAAATTCAGGTACAGTCAGTTTTTTTTAAATTAATTTCAGGTGAGTTATTTGATACAAGAGAATATTTTACATTTATAAATATGCCAGTTGTTTCTAGAATATTTTTGATTGGTTTTAGCATTCAATTCTTGATTTACTGTTAAAATAAACACACATCATTATCATTACTTCTATTCCATAACAACAAAATAATAAGTCACATCTGCTCTGTCACAGGTTTTCATGTCATGTTCCGTCATATAATGCTACTACCTATCTCTAATGCCTCTCAGAAACTGAGCCTTCACCCAATAACTGTACAACAGATTTTTGAAATAAGGGCGGACCCGGCTAGCTAGCTGAGCTAGCACAGGCTAATAACAAGTAACAAGTTTAAGAACATTTACTGCACCTAAAGAAAAAAAAAAGCTGACAAAATAAAACAAGATCATAGACTACAGAATTTACATGTTAACTTAAGTGGTAAAATGACCAAAACAACAGCCATTCATTAACGTACCCGGGATTATTAAGCAGATACTCCGTGAAATGAATGGTGGCCAATGGGGAAAAATTCATTGTTTGGAACTATTCGCTGCTCCATGACCCATGTGACTTCCGCACGCTACAGTTTCTATAGGAGTCTATCAGAGTGTCACAACTCTCATATTATACGGCTATGCCCAAACCCCTGCCGTTTTCTGTCCAGCTACAAAGGGAGGTGAGTGAACAATAGGGTACAGCCCCTCCCTTCATTCGCTCATCTCAGGTCAAGGTCTGGTTTAACAAAGCATTTGTAGGCCAATATAATGTAGAATCGTAATTGTTTACCATAACTGCATGCATCATATGTACACCATTTTCCACATAATTGACTAATCATTACTTGCCATTTAAATTTAATCTAGGTTTCTCAATTTCATTCTTAATTCTGTTCTACGCAAACAAAGTAGGAATATGTTTATTATTGACTCCATTCCATCAAGATCAGGGTTGTGGGGGCTGGAACTTTTCACAGGGTCTCCGAGCATAAATTTCTTCAGCATTTTCATATGAACAGGAAAAAAGATCAAAGGTGGGAAAAGCATTATTTTGTTTGGTGGGCTGGTATCAAATTTAAAAGGACTCTCAAAATAGAAACTGAGACTCTTTACAGTGGGATAAACAAATGAAGCTAAAGGTCCAACGGTGACCACATCAAACAATTCCAGTTGTCCAAAAATCATGGCCTCAGCCTTGTTTTCATTTAATTTGATAACGTTTGGCTGCATCCATAGCTTGACATCATAAAAACAGATTATCAGGGAGGGAAGGGGGGGTTATGTGATGCACTGAGCTGAGCAGACAGGAATTTTTTCGTCTCCGCACTGGATTGCCAGAAATATAACTTCTAACAGATTTCTACCGGTGAAACGTGGCGGAGTACGACAGAGACTGCGGAGGAGAGAGAACAGGCTGCCACTGCCATCCATGTTGCTCTGTAATGTCCGCTCACTGAAGAGCAAAATGGAGGAACTCAAAATCAACGCCAGATTCCTATATGAGTACCGGGAGTCATGCCTGCTCGTTTTCACGGAATTGTGGCTTCAGGAGGACGTACCTGACTCGTTCCTATCCGTGGACGGCTTCTCCCTGTTGCGGCAGGACAGGGACGCGCTCTCCGGTAAGATCAAAGGAGGAGGTATTTGTGTGTACGTTAAGAACAAATTGTGGCACACATATTTGAGATGCTTAGACTACATATGTATAGCACATTGATTGAGATGCTTAGACTGCATATGTATATTGTAATACCTCACGTCTTAGAAGGAACAATAAGTCTGGACCTCCTGAGGATAACAGTAGGAGGTGGAGGTGCCTTTGGAAATGACTCTGAAAGGACTTCCTGACCTCCAGGGGTCAGGTGGAGGAAGAAGAGACCTGGGAGAGATGTATTGTCTGTGGGGGGTTGAATGACAATGTGATTCTGTACTTTGATGTCCCAAGTATAAAAGTGGGGGATTGGAGAAGTTGGTCCTCTTTTCTGTTTGAGAGGATGTTGGAGATGTGAGATGATTAATAAACCTGAATTGAGAAATAAATTCAGCCTCTTCATTTCACGTTCTCCACATTGGTGACCTTAAGACATACAATGACCAGAGACAATTGCCCCCGAAACAGACTTGCCAGGGACCAGCCGAGCAAGTGTGGTCTCAGTCAAGCTACCAGAATTCTGGCAGGACAACCCAGACTCATGGTTCCTCCTGGCCGAAGCCCAGTTCGCGCTCGGGGGAATAACAGCAGATGACACAAAATTCTACCACGTCATCGCCAAGCTCGACAGCCGCACAGCTCGACATGTGCGGAGCCTGGTGCAGCACCCCCCCGCTGGCGACAAATACAACGGGTTGAAAGCTGCCCTCATCCAGCGTTTCACGCCCTCAGCCCAGGAGAGAGCTAGGAGGCTTCTGGCTCTGCACGACTTGGGAGGAAGCACGCCTGTCGACTTGATGGAAGACATGCTGACGCTGACAGGCTCAGACAATGACGATTTCCTCTTCACGCACATCTTCCTGAGAACCCTACCATCGCAGACGAGGGCGACTCTGGTGGGCACTCACTTTGTGACCCAGCGGGACTTCCATGCGCTGGCCCAGGAGGCGCAACAGATCCTCAATGCCAGCGAAGAGGACACGGCCACCGCAGCAGCAGCAGACTTCGGTGCGACGACTGGGAGCAGCGGTGGGCTAGAGGCGACGGAGGCGGTTCCACCAACAACGGCGGCAGCGAAGCCCCGACACCGCGGAGGAGACGACCTCTGTTTTTACCATCGTCGTTTCGCAGAGAGGGCATGCAAGTGTGTACCGCCGTGCCAGTTCAAGAGCTCGGGAAACGCCAGGACCTGGAGTCGCTAGCAGCTGCGGCCCTCGGCGAACGGAACAAGCTGCTCTACCTGACGGATGCACGCTCTGGGAGACACTTCCTCGTGGACTCGGGCTCCCAAGTGAGTTTCATCACCCCAGCCTACGCTGACCGGCTGGCAGGCCCTGGGGGTGACGGAGCAATAGCGGCGAATGGCTCGAGCATTAAGACCTTCAGTGAAAGCACTCTACTTCTGTCCCTGCACGGCCGCACATATGAGTGGACTTTTATTATAGTGACGGTGAGTTTCAACATGTTAGGTGCTGATTTTCTGTGCTCACATGGGTTGTTAGTTGATCTTCCCAATAGACGCCTGGTTAATGCACTCTCGTTTTACTCTATCCCTTGTGCAGCTCGAGTGTCCCCGCCACCAGCACAGACCAACGTCGCCACAGCAGGCGGTAAGTTTCACACACTCCTCACTCAGTTTCCAGCACTCACAGTTCCCGCTTTTTCGGCAACAGTTGCGAAACACGGGGTGGAGCACTTTATCACTACAGCTGGCCCCCCCGTCTTTGCGAAAGCACGGCGTTTGGATGCAGCTAAACTGTCCATAGCGCGCGAGGAGTTCGCCAACCTGGAAAGGTTGGGCATCATTCGGCGTTCGAATAGCCCATGGGCTTCCCCACTGCACATGGTCCCTAAAGCTGACGGCTCGTGGAGACCTTGCGGTGATTTCCGCAGGTTAAACAACGCCACAGCGCATGACCGCTACCCAATCCCACATATTCGGGATTTTTCGGTACATCTGGCGGGGGCGCGCATTTTTTCTAAAATAGACTTGGTCCGTGGTTATCATCAAGTCCTAGTGCGCGCTGAGGACATTCCCAAAACAGCGGTGATAACCCCGTTTGGACTTTTTGAGTTTTTACGCATGCCGTTTGGGCTCAAAGGCGCCGCGCAAACCTTCCAGCGCATGATGGATGCGGTGTTACGCGATCTCCCTTTTGTGTTCGTCTACCTGGACGACATTTTGGTAGCCAGTGCATCTGAAGAAGAACACGAAAAACACCTCACAGCAGTTTTCCGGAGGTTGGGAGAGCACGGGTTAATAATCAACCCAGCTAAGTGCCAGTTTGGGGTGGCGCAGATCGATTTTTTGGGGCACCGCGTCTCCCCAGAAGGGGCAGTTCCGCTACCGGACAAAGTGTGCGCAGTGGCAGATTTTCCCCAGCCACAAACGGTCAAAGCACTACAGGAGTTTTTAGGAATGGTGAATTTTTATAACCGTTTCCTCCCCCACGCAGCGCAGCTCATGCAACCATTATATGCCGCGCTTAAAAAACAAAAGCCCTCCAATGCAATCAAGTGGTCCCCGGAGCGGGAGCACGCATTCGCGGAGGTAAAAAAAGCCCTTGCAGACGCTGCGTTGTTGGCTCATCCAGACCCAACGGCCCGCATAGCGCTCACCACTGATGCGTCAGATTTGGCCATAGGGGCGGTAGTGGAGCAGCACGTTGCCGGGGTTTGGCAGCTGCTGGCCTTTTTCAGCAGGTCCTTGTGTGAGGCCGAGCGAAAATACAGCGCGTTTGACAGGGAGCTGTTAGCGCTCCACTTAGCCATTCGCCACTTCCAATTCTGGCTAGAAGGTCGGCGTTTCACCGCGTTTGTCGACCACAAACCGCTCACTTTTGCTATGGCCAAAATTTCAGAACCATGGTTGGGCCGTTAGCAGAGGAAGCTGGCCGCAATTTCGGAGTTTACTACTGATATTCAACACGTAGCGGGTAAACTCAATGTGGTGGCAGACTGCCTCTCTCGCGCGGTAACCGCGCCAATCCGCGCAGAGGTAGATTATACTACTGCGGCTGCGGAGCAAAATAACAGCGCGGAAGCGCACGTGGCCCCAGTTTACATGGGGATCGATTATGCAGCCATGGCAGCGGATCAGGGTAGCGATGCGGACGTGTGCGCGCTCCAGTCTGGACCAACAGGGTTAAGGCTGGAGAACAGGAGGCTGCAAAATGGTATGCCCCCCCCCAATCTGCGATGTCTCTACTGTGTCCGCACAGTAGTGCCCGCTGCATGGCGCCGCCGCGTTTTTGACTCGATTCACTCCCTGGCGCACCTAGGGGTGCGTGCGTCAGTAAAAATGGTAGCAGAAAAGTTTGTTTGGCCGAGCCTGCGCAAGCACGATAAAGAGTGGGCAAGAGCCTGTATGGCTTGCCAGCGGGCCAAAATACACAAGCACACAAAAGCCCCCTTAGAGCCGTTTCACATCCCGGCCAAGAGGTTTGATCATGTGCATGTCGACCTCGTAGGCCCCCTACCGTTGTCGCAAGGGTACACACATCTTTTGACGATGGTGGACCGAACCACACGCTGGCCGGAAGTGGTCCCACTGGCATCAACCACAGCTGCAGAGGTGGCCCGCGCGTTTTTAATGGCTTGGATAGTGCGTTTCGGGGTCCCGTCGGATATTACGTCCGACAGGGGACCTCAATTTGTGTCCGAGCTTTGGTCAGCGATGACCCACAGCTTAGGTGTGACAATTCACCGCACTACCGCTTACCACCCCCAGGCTAATGGTTTATGCGAGCGTTTTCATAGATCATTGAAAGCAGCCCTCAGAGCGTCGCTTACGGATGCAAATTGGGTAAACAGACTACCATGGGTTTTATTAGGGTTGCGTTCTGCACCTAAAGAGGACTTAAAAGCCTCCCCAGCTGAGTTGGTCTTCGCGCAACCACTCCGGCTGCCAGGAGAGTTTCTTCCAGATAATCCGGTGCCAGGGCGTCCCCCTGCTCAGTGGTCACTGAACGTCACGGGAGCGGACATGCTTCTGGGCCCCGTTCATCACACTTTTCCGCGTGTTTTTGTGCCCAAATCTTTAAAAAATGCCAAGTTTGTTTTTGTCAGGCACGTGGCTCAACGCCCAGCCCTGCGACCACCTTACGATGGCCCATATAGAGTGCTGGAAACAGGTGAAAAGCATTTTTTGCTAGATTTGGGGGACAGGAGGGAAACAATTAGTATAGACAGACTGAAACCTGCTTTTGTTATGGCCGATGAAACTGTGCGAGTGGCGAGGGCTTCTCGACGCGGCAGATCCCCCCAGGGAGCACGCCCCTGAGCCCCCGCAGGGATCAACTAACAGTTCTCATCCTCAGATAGCTGATTCACTGCAAGATGGCGCCGCAGGAGCGGTGAAGCCCGCTTACAGCAAGTTTGGAAGGCGGTTGAAGCCCAGACAGCATATGGACTGATGTTGTGGTTTTATCATGTTATGTGGACTATGTTGTATTGTTTCATCTTCGACGTTTGGTGGTGGTGGGGGGGGGGGTTATGTGGCACACATATTTGAGATGCTTAGACTACATATGTGTAGCACATTGATTGAGATGCTTAGACTGCATATGTATATTGTAATACCTCCTGCCTTAGAAGGAACAATAAGTCTGGACCTCCTGGGGATAACAGTAGGAGGTGGGGGTGCCTTTGGAAATGACTCTGAAAGGACTTCCTGACCTCCAGGGGTCAGGTGGAGGAAGAAGAGACCTGGGAGAGATGTATTGTCTGTGGGGGGTTGAATGACAATGTGATTCTGTACTTTGATGTCCCAAGTATAAAAGTGGGGGATTGGAGAAGTTGGTCCTCTTTTCTGTTTGAGAGGACGTTGGAGATGTGAGATGATTAATAAACCTGAATTGAGAAATAAATTCAGCCTCTTCATTTCACGTTCTCCACAAAATGGTGTTCACAGTTCACTACGAGAGAGTCATTTTGTACCCCAGACATAGAACTGCTGTGCTTAAGCCTGAGACCCTTTTATCTCCCCCGTGAATTTGGAAACATTTTATTATGCACCGTTTATATCCCGCCCAGTGGGAACACTTTCAACGTGGCAAATGGTATTGTGGACTGTGTACACAGACAACTGGAACACACTCCTGAAGCACCTTGTTTGATTTTAGGGGATTTTAATCACTGCAAACTGGATGCGGCACTGCCTGGCTTCAGCCAATATGTGAACTGCAGTACAAGGGGGAAAAATATTTTGGACAAATGCTATGGGAACATCAAAAATGCCTATATAGCAAGGGTTAAGCCCCCCTTGGGGTCCTCAGACCATAATGCTGTTCATCTGATTCCTACTTACAAGTCTTTGCTTAAAAGGAGCAAACCACAGACAAAGACAATCTTCATATGGGACAATGAAGGCATAGAAACTTTGAGAGGTTGTTTTTCTTGTACTGACTGGGGACTCTTCCATAACTTGGAGTTGGAGGAGGCCACAGATACCATAACTGAGTACATAAAATTCTGTAAAGAAAATGTTTTAACTCAGAAAGTAATCACTATGTACCCCAATAATAAGTCTTATATTTCCAAGGAATTAAAACGGTGCATAGTACAGAAAAAGATTGCTTTTAAGAATGGGGACATGCTAAATATGAAAAATATACAGAAAGAACTTAATTATAAACTAAGAACAGCTAGAGATGAGACGAGGAAGAAATTTGAATCTGAATGCCTAGGAAAAGGTTCTAGGAAATTGTGGGACTCAATTAAAGTAATGACAAAGATGAGCATTAATGTAATGAATGAGGAAGAAAAGGCAAACGAGTTGAATAATTTCTTTTGCAGATTTGAGACTAGAGATTTTTCTCATGAACAAAAAGCTGCTCTGGACACTATATCAGTTTTAGGCTCTGCAAAAATTATAGCTGACCAGCATGTTGTGGAAAGATTTTTCTCACACATGTGCCCCAAGAAGGCATCTGGACCAGACAGGATCTCTGGGCGCTTACTGAAGTCATGCAGTGAGGAGCTAGGAGAAGCCTGCAGTCCAATCTACCAGAAGTCTTAAGATATCTTAAGAGATCTTTTTTTTTTTTTTTTTTTTTTCCGGTTCCGGCTCTGCCGGACCGGCGGCGCCACACGAGTCGGCTGCCTGTTGCAACAGCCTTTTTTTTATCTTCCTTCTTCTTTCTACACCTTTCACTCTGTATATATATCACGGACGCACGGATCGCCCCGGGGGTCTCCCGGGTCGGCGGACGGAGCCACGGTTTGCAGCGGGAGACGTTACAGCGGGGAGGAGCTAGTGCTAGCTAGCACTTGGCCGCCGCCCGGTGCTAATGGGAAACTCGACATACCGGGAGCTGTAGCGAAAACGAAGCGGGTGCCGGGCTGGAGTTTAGGTGGCGTGAAAGAAATATAAGACAGAATAATAAAGAGCGATGGCAAGAACCAAGCAGACCGCCCGTAAAATCTACTGGAGGAAGAAGCCCCCCAGGAGACAGCTAGCCACCAGGGCTGCTCGGAGAGGCGCTCTGGCCACCGGCAGAGTGAAGAGGCCTCGCCGTCACAGGTCCGTGGCTCTGAGAGAGATCCGTCGCTACCAGAAATCCACGGAGCTGCTCATCCGTAAGCTGCCCGTCCAGCGCCTGGTGAGGGAGATCGCTCAGGACTTCAAGACCGTCCTGCGTTTCCTGAGTTTCGCCGTCATGGCTCTGCAGGAGACCAGCGAGACCCACCTGGTGGTCTCTTCTTCGCTAAGGGGGTCACCATCATGCCCAAAGACTTCCAGCTGGCCCGCTGCATCCGCGGAGAGAGAGCTTAGACTTTCTGCTGCACATTCACCAGCCATAATGCTCTGCACTGTGTGTCTATATATATACATTTATAGTAATATGGACATATGTTTGCTAGATGTTGTTTTTTCTTGCCTTCTGATTGTTGCTCTGAGTGTTGCTATCCCTGTGCTGTTGCAATCCTGGAATTTCCCCATTGTGGGACTAATAAAGGCTTATCTTATCTTATCTTATCTTATATGTGTTCTGTCCCAGTAATTTGGAAAAGCTCTATTATAATTCCTGTACCAAAAAAAGCAAGCTGTAAAGAGAATAATGACTATCATCCTATTGCTCTGACCTCACTGGTAATGAAGTGCCTCGAGAAGATTGTCATTGACATTCTGAAAACTGATTTTGGAGGACTTTTGGATCCTCTGCAGTTTGCTTATAAAAATAATAGAAGTACAGAGGATGCCATTTTAACCTTAACCCATTCTGTGTTTAAACATTTGAAGGAGACAATGTTATGACCCGAGCGCCGATCTCGTCGGCGCTCGGGCCATGCATCATCTCTGCCGGCTTTGACAGCAGTGGATTACATTCTGGCTCCCCGGGCTCTTATTGTGACAGTGCTCGGTGAGGCTTCCTGCTGTCAAAGCCGATCAGCTGTTCTGCATCACTGCTCGTTAGCTGCCGGCTTTTTTAGCGGGCGCTGACAGCAGGTTGATGCAGCAGTATCGTCAAACATCGTGTGAGATTCCTGGTGTGATATCTTCATTCACGTCAAGGTTCGTGCTTATGTTCTTGTCCATGTTCTCAGTTAAGATCGTAAGTGGCTGGGTGAGCCTTACGATCCCATGCATCCTGTATTGAGTGTTTTTGCCCACAGCGGCTCATAGTTTTGTGTTCATGTCTTGTGTTCGTGTTAATTAAACATCAATGCAAAACTCACTGGCGACTTTTGGTGTCTTATGGTGGCCCGCGAGGGTCACCGCGTGACAGACAATCTCATATGCACGTCTTTTATTGGTTGATTTTAGTTCAGCTTTTAACACACTGCAGCCACACCTTTTAATTAAGAGGTTAAATGATTTTAAAGTGCATCCTGTCATTATTAAATGGTACCACTCATTTTTAACTTATCGTAAACAGCAAGTTAGTGTAAATGGAACTTTATCTAAATTTAGAACCCTCAGCACAGGAGCTCCCCAAGGCTGTGTTAGTTCACCATTTTTGTTCACCTTGTACACTGATGAGTGCAGAAGTGTCTATCCAGGCAATCGAATTATTAAATTTTCTGATGACACTGTTATTTTATCACTACTTCAAAAGACTCATGATCTGTCAAGCTATTTTATAGAAATTCAGAGGTTTGTCAATTGGTGTGATCACAGTCATCTCATTTTGAATACTGATAAAACAAAGGAGATGGTGTTTGACCCTCGGGGAGTTGGTGACCACAGGCCTGTGGTCTTCCACAACCACACTATAACACAGGTTAATTCCTATAAATATTTGGGAGTATGTATTGACAATTCATTAACCTGGAGCACACAAATTGATTACCTCTGTAGTAGACTACAACAGCGGCTGCATTTCTTGCGTAGATTAAGAATACATGGCGATGATAAAAGGATTATGTTAATATTTTACCAGGCTGTGTTGGAGAGCTGTATTAGATACAGCATTACAGCTTGGTTTGGCAACCTCTCTGTGAAACTAAAGAACAAAGTGTTGCGTTTAATTCATACAGCATGGAAAATTATTGGAGTTAAAGAGTATTTACCCATGCAGATCTTACACGAACAGGCAGCCTGTAGACAAGCTCAAAAAATAATCAGTGACATGAACTGTACTACTGTAACTGTACAATGAACATGTACTAAACAATGAATATGTGCGGCTGCCCTCAGGTAGGAGATACAGAGTCCCCAAGTGCAGGTTCAATAGATATAAGAACTCATTTATCCCGATGTCAGTAAAAATTTTAAACTCAGATAAATAGGTCAGGGACATTTATAACTCCTGTTGTTAATGACTGCTGTTATATATTTATTTATGTATGTACTTGTATTATTTATTGGGTTTTATTTCATTTATATATATATATATATATATATGTATGTATATATATATATACACTCACCGGCCACTTTATTAGGTACACCATGCTAGTAACGGGTTGGACCCCCTTTTGCCTTCAGAACTGCCTCAATTGTTCGTGGCATAGATTCAACAAGGTGCTGGAAGCATTCCTCAGAGACTTTGGTCCATATTGACATGATGGCATCACACAGTTGGCGCAGATTTATATATATATATATATATATACACTACCGTTCAAAAGTTTGGGGTCACTTAGAAATTTCCTTATTTTTGAAAGAAAAGCACTTTTTTTCAATGAAGATAGCTTTAAACTAATCAGAAATACACTCTATACATTGCTAATGTGTTAAATGACTATTCTAGTTGCAAATGTCTGGTTTTTGGTGCAATATCTACATAGGTGTATAGAGGCCCATTTCCAGCAACTATCACTCCAGTGTTCTAATGGTACAATGTGTTTGCTCATTGTGTCAGAAGGCTAATGGATGATTAGAAAACCCCTGTGCAATCATGTTAGGTCTGCAATGCTTTAATTGCTGCAAATGGAGGATTCTTTGACGAAAGCAAAGTTTGAAGGAAAAAATTATTATTTCAAATACAAATCATTATTTCTAACCTTGTCAGTGTCTTGACTATATTTTCTATTCATTTTACAACTCATGGTGGTAAATAAGTGTGACTTTTCATGGAAAACACAAAATAATTGTCTGGGTGACCCCAAACTTTTGAACGGTAGTGTATATATATATATATATATATATATATATATATATATATATATATATATATATATAATTTTATTATGTACTACATCCATTGTGTATGTGTGGATTGTGTGGTTGCAGCACGGGTGATACAGCCGTGGACAAAATTGTTGGTACCCCTCTGTTAATGAAAGAAAAACCCACAATGGTCACAAAAATAGCTTGAATCTGACAAAAATGGTAATAAATAAAAAAAATCTATGAAAATTAACCATTGAAAATCAGACAATGCTTTTGAATTGTGGTTCAACAGAATTACTTTAAAAAACAAACTCATGAAACAGGCCTGGACAAAAATGATGGTACCCCTAGAAAAGATTGAAAATAATGTGACCATAGGGACATGTTTAACCAAGATGTGTCCTCTAATTAACATCACAGGTGTCTACAAACTTGTAATCAGTCAGTCGGCCTATTTAAAAGCTGACAAGTACTCACTATGCTGTTTGGTGACATGGTGTTTACCACACTAAACATGGACCAGAGGAAGCAAAGGAGAGAGTTGTCTCAGGCGATTAGGAAGAAAATTATAGACAAGCATGTTAAAGGTAAAGGGTATAAAACCATCTCCAACCAGCTTGATGTTCCTGTGACTACAGTTGCACATATTATTCAGAAATTTAAGATCCACGGGACTGTAGCCAGCCTCCCTGGACGTGGCCGCAGGAGGAGATGGATAATATGAATGGTAACAAAAGAGCCCAGAACAACCTCTAAACACATTCATGGTGAACTCCAAGGTCAAGGTACATCAGTGTCAGATCGCACCATCCGTCGTTGTTTGAGCCAAAGTGGACTTAAAAATTAAAAATTAAATTAAATTAAATCACCCTTATTGTCATTCAACCGTACAACCAATCATGCACAGTAGAATGAGATTGTGCTTTACCTATCTACAGTGTCAATCACACACACCCCAGTGCAGAATCAGAGGGCCGCTGCCATGCAAGGCGCCGCCACAAATTTCCCTCCTCCATTCCATTATTGCTGAGCACCAAGCTGGATGGCAGGAAGTTCCACTTTTATATGGTCTTTGGCATGACCCGGCCGGGATTTGATTCCCTGCCTCCCGGGTGTGGGGCGGATGCTCTACCAACTGAGCCACCACTCCGGTGGGACTTCATGGGAGATGACCAAGGAGGACACCACTGTTGAAAACAAATCATAAAAATGCCAGACTGGAATTTGCCAAACTGCATGTTGACAAACCACAAAGCTTCTGGGAGAATGTCCTATGGACAGACGAGACAAAACTGGAACTTTTTGGCAAGGCACATCAGCTCTATGTTCACAGACGCAAAAATGAAGCATACCAAGAAAAGAACACTGTCCCTACTGTGAAACATGGAGGAGGTTCTGTTATGTTCTGGGGCTGCTTTGCTGCATCTGGCACAGGGTGTCTTGAATCTGTGCAGGGTACAATTAAATCTCAAGACTATCAAGGTATTCTAGAGAGAAATGTGCTGCCCAGTCTCAGACAGCTTGGTCTCAGTCACGGGTCATGGGCCTTGCAACAGGATAATGACCCAAAACACACAGCTAAAAACACCCAAGAATGGCTAAGAGCGAAACATTGGACTATTCTAAAGTGGCCTTCTATGAGCCCTGATCTAAATCCTATTAAACATCTGTGGAAGGAGCTGAAACATGCCATCTGGAGAAGGCACCCTTCAAACCTGAGACAACTGGAGCAGTTTGCTCATGAGGAGTGGGCCAAAATACCTGCTGAGAGGTGCAGAAATCTCATTGACAGTTACAGAAATGGTTTGATTGCAGTGATTGCCTCAAAAGGTTGTGCAACAAAATATTAAGTTACGGGTACCATCCTTTTTGTCCAGGCCTGTTTCATGAGTTTGTTTTTTAAAATAATTCTGTTAAACCACAATTCAAAAGCACTGTCTAATTTTCATTGGTTAATTTTCATAGAATTTTTATTTATTACCACTTTTGTCAGATTCAAGTTATTTCTGTGACCATTGTGGGCTTTTCTTTGATTAACAGAGGGGTACCAACAATTTTGTCCACGTGTGTAAGCCCAAGACAAATTTCCCCTTGAGGGACAATAAAGTTTATCTTATCTTATCTTATCTTATACCTGTAAAAGAGGAGAAAAAACCAATACTTTCGCTACTGACACATGTGCTAGCCATAGCCTCAAGGAGAATGCAACAGGCAATGCTAATGCTAACCCTGCAGACGAGGAAGCGTCAAATGCACAGCAAGACAACTCTATTGTGGAGCGGGTATCTGCTAATATAGCAAAGATACTGGACAGTAAGTTGTCTAACATAATTATACTGGTCATGGAGCTTTCTGAGAAATCTGACAGTTTAATTGAGAGACTGGGAACAGCAGAGCAATGGGTCTCAGACCTGGAAGATGTCACAGCCACTAATATACAGCGGATGGAGGCGCTGGAAGTCCAGCTGAAGAAAGTGCAGGACCGCTTGGAAAGTTTTGAACATCAAAGTCGACAGCAGAATTTGAGAATTGTTGGGCTGAAGGAGGGAGCGGAGGGCAAAACACCGGTGTTTTTTTTTTTTTGAAAAGTGGATTCCAGAGGTTCTGGATATGCAAAAGGATAAAATCATGATCAATAGAGCTCATCGCACTGGACCTCCGACAAGACTGGCTGGAACAGAGAGACCATGGGTCGTCCTAATAAGACTGCACAACAACACCAACAAGCAGAGGATTGTGTATACGGAAGTGGATGAAGGAGTCATTAACTCCGAGGCCGGTAAGGTGTCCTTCTTTCAAGATTTTTCCATGGAGGTTGTAAGGAGGAGGAAGGAGTCCACAAACACAAGTGAAGTATTAAGAGAAGCAGGGATACGGTACTCCTTTCTGTACCCAGTGGTCATCAAGATTTCCCACCATAATGGCACCAGCACTTCACTCACAAGCATGGAACAAATCAAGGACTATGTGAGCAAACCACCAGCCTCAAAGTAATTTCACTGATAGAAACTCTGGACTGGCTCAGGTATGACTGTTAAATCCAGGTGGATATGACCCAGAAAGTCGGGGTGGTTTCTTTTATTAGTATTTCATTGTATTGGGCTTTATCATACATACACTGGTACTTTAATTGAGGCATTCCAGTGGGGGGAATTTAGTTTTTTCTTTCTTTGTCATCCCCTGTAGGTGTACTTTGCTAAGTCAAGGTTACAGCTATGCATAGTTAATTTTCTTTTAGTCTTTTCTTCTTTCTATGATCTTATGTTTTTAAGTTTTTAGTGATTCCGAGCTCTTGGGTCTGTTTTTGCTTGGAAGACGTGTTCTTATTATTTGATATGGCATTTGAAGATGCAGACTGGTCCACTGCATGCTTTTTTGTTAGCAGCACACATTTTATAATGTAGCCTACTTTTAATGTATGTTAAGATAAGTACATCGAATATTCGGGGATCCAATAATGTGGTTAAGAGGAAATCTGTTTTGAACTCTCTTAAAAAAAAGTCAGGGTCCAGATAGTTTTTCTACAGGAAACACATCTAAATGATGATGAGCACAAAACGTGTTGTAGAGAATGGGTAGGCCAGATCTTTTTTCATCCTATTCAACTAATAAGAGAGGTTTGATTACTTAAGTGCATAAAAATCTGCCTTTTACTGTCACAGCCTCTTATAAAGACACAAAAGGGAAGATATGTCCTGGTTAAAGGGGTGCTGTATGGTGTGGATATTGTAAAGGGAAATGTGTATGCACCTAATGTCCAAGATGAAGAACTTTATGTATCTTTTTATTGTCAGCTTGCTAATTTGGACTGTACCAATATTATTTTATTTTTTTTTGGGGGGGGGGACACCATCCCTACTGTGAAACACAGAGGTGGATCACTGATGTTTTTTTGGGATGTGTGAGTTACAAAGGCACAGGGAACTTGGTCAAAATTGATGGCAAGATGAATGCAGCATGTTATCAGAAAGTACTGGAAGAAAATTTGCACTCATCAGCCCGGAAGCTGCACATGGGTCCCCCTTGGACATTCCAACATGACAATGATCCAGAACACAAGGCCAAGTCAACCTGTCATTGGCTACAGCAAAAAAAAGTGAAGGTTCTGGAGTGGCCATCTCAGTCTCTTGACCTCAATATCATTGAGCCACTTTGGGGAAATCTCAAACGTACAGTTCATGAAAGACAGCCCAAGAATTTCCAGGAACTGGAGGCTTTTTGCCAAGAAGAATGGGCAGCTTTACCATCTGAGAAAATAATGTGCCTCATCCACAACTACCACAAAAGACTTCAAGCTGTCATTGATGTTAAAGGCAGTAATAGCAGCTACCCACCAAGATGTTGGTGCAGTTCTACACGGCCATCATCGAGTCCATCCTCACCACCTCCATAACCGTGTGGTACGCAGGAGCCACTGCCAGGGACAGACTAAGGCTGCAGCGCGTCGTGCACACTGCTGAGAAGGTGATCGGCTGCAAGCTCCCATCCCTCCAGGACCTGTACATCTCCAGGACCCGGAGGCGTGCAGGCCGGATCATAGCCGATCCTTCACACTCTGGTCACGTACTGTTTGCCCCCCTCCCCTCAGGTAGAAGACTTCGGTCCATTCAGACTAAAACCTCCCGTCACATGAACAGCTTCTTCCCCTCTGTCATCAGACTGCTGAACACTAAGTGACTTATTAGACTCTAGTGCACTATCTACAGCAGCTCAACCAGACTCATGTCAATTCACTGTTTTCTTTTTGCATTACCGACTGCACTATGTGGTGCTCCACAATATCTGCTACTCGCTAATATATTTAAAATTGCTTTGACTAGTATTACTCATTCATATTCTACATTTTATTGCATGTATAGTTTTTATTTCTATCTTTTATTTTTTTTATGTTTAATGTTGCAGCATCGCACCGAGACAAATTCCTAGTTTGTGTACTACATGAACAATGGCAATAAATCTGATTGTGATTGTGATTGTGATTGTGATTCTAATATACGGTATTAAGTACTAGGGTATGTAAACTTTTGATCAGGGTCATTTGGGTAGTTTTGTTGTCATTATGATTTAAAAAGAGCAAACACAATTGTTTGATAATAAATGGCTTCACCCAACCACTAACTATGAGTGAAAGAAAAGTTTTTGTATTATCATTCATTTTCTCTGAAAAATGGCCAAAAATCATAATTTCTACCAGGGTATGAAAACTTATGAGTACCGTACAACTGTAACATTAGATAAGCCAGAACTCTCATTACAAAGTGTAGGATTAAATTTTACAAGTTGGCAAAGGGCAGGCATAATGAGAATCTATGATCTTTTTGAAAATGGAAGATTTAAAACCTTTGACTGTTTGAAAAGTCAATATCACCTTGAAAACAGGGATTTCTGCAAATACTTACAAATCAGACATTTT
The DNA here is from genome assembly GCA_020510985.1 of Pholidichthys leucotaenia. NCBI lineage: Eukaryota > Metazoa > Chordata > Actinopteri > Cichliformes > Pholidichthyidae > Pholidichthys > Pholidichthys leucotaenia. The sequence continues at coordinate 322,487,882 of CM035840.1, read as the reverse complement.
GTTTATAAGAAAGCTAACTCTCTGGATTTTAGAAATGACTTACCTTTTGGAAAAGTTTTTTCTTAACAACAGAGAACACAAGATAAGATAAGATAAGATAAGATAAGATAAGCCTTTATTAGTCCCACAACGGGGAAATTCCAGGATTGTAACAGCACAGGGATAGCAACACTCAGAGCAACAATCAGAAGGCAAGAAAAAAAAAACAAGCAAGCAAGAGCAGCTAATATACATATGTACATATTACTATAAAATATATATATACACACACACAGACACACAGTGCAGAGCATTGTAGCTGGATGGAATAAATATATGAATATATAAACACACAGTGCAGAGCATTGTAGCTAGATGGAATAAATATGTAAATATATAAACACCCACAGTACGGAGCATTGCAGCTAGGTGGAATAAATATGTAAGTATATAAACACACACAGTGCGGAGCATTGTAGCTAGATGGAATAAATATATAGATATATAAAAACACAGTGCGGAGCATTGTAGCTAGATGGAATAAATATATAGATATATAAAAACACAGTGCGGAGCATTGTAGCTAGATGGAATAAATATATAGATATATAAATATGAACACACCCAGTGCTGAGCATTGCAGCTAGATGGAATAAATATGTAAATATATAAACACACACAGTGCAGAGCATTGTTGCTAGATGGGATGAAACAGCATAACCCTCTACTTAGTTATCCTACATGGTATGATTATGTGCCCATACATATTCTCACCCTCCATAGCGACCGGTATTTTCCTAGTTGTATGCCGGAGGGGACCATTGTGTAAGTCTATTGCATCTTTTGCATTTAAAAACTATTAGTTTGTTACGTCTTTTTGCTATCTCTGCGAGCAGCCCTGCTTAGGTTGTACAGTCTGACAGCCGTTGGTAGGAAGGACCTACGAAACCTCTCGGTTGTGCACCTGGGATGATGTAGTCTGCTGCTAAATGAGCTCCTCAGTGCATTCAGTACGTCCTGCATAGGGTGGAACTCGGACTCCAGCAGAGATGACAGTTTAGCCACCGTCCTTCTCTCTCCTATCTCCTCCACCGGATCAAGGCGCTGCCCCAGGACAGAGCTAGCTTTCTTAATCAGTTTGTTCAGTCTCTTCCTATCGGCTGCTGTAATGCCACTGCCCCAGCAGACCACTCCAAAAGTGATGGCTGATGCCACCACCGTGTCATAGAATGTCTTCAGCAGCGCCCCTTGTACACCAAAAGACCTGAGTCTCCTCAGCAGGAACAGCCTGCGCTGTCCCTTCTTGTAGAGTGCGTCAGTATTGTGTGACCAGTCTAGTTTATTGTTCAGATGAACACCCAGGTACTTATAGGATGTCACCATCTCGATGTCTGTTCCCTGTATATTTACTGGTGCTGTGAGGGGCTGCCCATGCCTGCGGCAGTCCACCACCAGCTCCTTAGTTTTCCTTGCGTTGATCTGGAGGCAGTTCCGATGGCACCAGTCTACGAAGTCCTGGATAAGCCCTCTGTACTCAGCTTCATCTCCATTGGAGATGAGGCCAACGATCGCAGAGTCATCAGAGAACACAAACACAGTCATCAGAGAACACAAACACCATATCAAAATTTTACTCTGAAATATATAGTCTGAGCTTGGAAAAACTTGCATGGTTGAGAAAATCCTGGTGTACTTTACTCAAATGTGTCATAGAAAATGATGTCTGGGATAAAATGCTGCTGCCGCCTTCCAGAATCTCAATATGCAATCGATTTAAAGAGTTACAATGTAATATATTGCACAATGTTTACATTTCACCGTATATTTAGAGTAAATATAAAACAGGAATTTTACCAAATTGTCCTAAATATAAAAGTTAAGTTGATACAAGGCTTCATTGTCTGTGGGAATGTAACATTATTCAGGGATTCTGGAAGGCAGTACGTACAAACACCAGTAAAGCAGTAGGTAAACAGGCGTCAGTAAACCCACGACTATGCTTGCTTAGAAGTTCCTGACTCTTTCAATCAACATGAAGAAGTTATTCAAACACTTTTAATGTTGGAAAGAAAGACTATTATGGTGAAATGGGTTGGAGATGAACCTCCCTCCATCTCCATATGGAAATCACTGACCCTGGAAGTTCTGACTTCAGTAAGACTAGGATACTATATCGATGGCAGATCTAGTGTTTTTCTACAAAAATGGATGAAACTGTTGGAAACTCTGGGACTGAACTGTAACCTGGACTCAAGTGGACATTAATAGTATGTTCAAGTGAAGGAATGGCCGTGTCCATGTACAAAAAACTGTCTTCATTTCATTTTGTAATTTGCAAAATGTGGGATGACAACCTTTTCACAAAGGTCCTTTTTAAATTAAGGTAAAAATTTGAGAAAAAAGGCCTCACATATTTTCCGATGATGTAGATCTGGGCCTTGTTATACATAGCCTACTTAACTAGGCAGACTAACCATATATTGAAATAATTTGTCACACTGTGATAGGCCCAAATGGAATAGAAGTTAAGGCATAATGCTATTTCTTATATAATAATCTTCATTAATTTTAGGATTTTGATACAAAACATGACACCTTCCCTCCTGTTTACACATCCTGGACTTGGGACCAGGCAATGGTGCATTTAAAGGTAATCAACAAAAATCAGCATGTAGAATGATCTAGTGTTGATTGGTAATCAGGAGTTGACGACCAGCATCAGAAATAATTTAGCACAGATATACAGTATACACTGTCAGATGATCAAGAATCAGAAGTCCTCCTTAGGAGTCCTTGGTGATTGATACAATATGATACGATACAACTTTATTGTCAGTTATTCCATCTCCTCCATCTCTAGGCTCCTTCCTATCTCTCCGACCTGTTGCACCGGCACCCCCCTCCCCTCAAGTGCCTGTTCCTCTGATGCAAACCATCTCTCTACACCACACAGAACCAAGTAAAGAACTTGGGGGGACAAAGCCTTTTCCCTCTGAAACTCTCTCCCCCAACACATCCGTGTCTGCACAGACTTAAACTACTTCGGATCATTACTCAAAACCCACCTGTTCAGACTTGCTTTTAATCTTTAATTTTAACATTTTTTTTTAATGTAAAGCATCTTTGAGTGCCTTGGAAAGTGCTATACAAATAAAATATATTATTATTATTATTATTATTACTAATATGGAAATTTGTTTTGCAGCTCATGAGACACTGTTTCCAAACATACAGGGAAAACAAAACACATACATTGGACAAAACATACTACAAGTTACACAAAAAAAATACCAGTTAGACACACCATACAAATAAAAATAAAGCAGTGAGGACAGGCATAACAGCACATGTTTAGACTGTGGGCTTGATGGTGTTTAGCTATTCACTAATTCTGGTTCAACAGCAAGAATAGATTGGTGGATAAATTAATTTTTGAGTTTAAATGTAGGGATTCTGAATCATCTGTTTGTGGGAAGAAGTTGGTATCACTGTTTAGACCAGGGGTGTCCAATCATGTGACATGGAGAGCCAATACCCTGCAGGTTTTCTCTTCTACCCAGTCTCTTCAGCAGGTGCTTTCACTTATCAGCAGTCAGTGGGAAGAAATTCAGTGAAATCTGCTGTTGAAGACACTGGTTGGAGGTAAAGCCTGCAGGGTCTTGGCCCTCCATGGCCAATGATTGGACACCCCTGATTTAGACCATGGGAGGAGTCAGAGGAGATGGAGCTGGCTAACCTGATCACGCTTTTCCTGTGTGTTTCATGAAAATTACTTATGAGTAGTTGACCAAAGATCTTTACGCAGATTTTTATTTGATTGTTGAGTTTAGTTTTAACTTTGACAGTCAGGCTGCTGAACCAGACCGTGCTACAGTTCATCAGCACACTGTGTATCACTGAGAAGTGAAAGAGTCATTATCTTGCTGCTGGCTCCAAAACATTTTAGTCTACGCAGAAAGTAGACACACTGCTGGATCTTCTTACACATATAATCTAGATGAGTGGTATGGTATGAATATTGACAGATCATTGAAAGAATGGTTGCCAGAGAGGGGCCAGTTCTCTGGCAAATGCCTTTAATACTAGACCACAACTAGTATCAGGACCCAAAGCTTTTCTGGGATTGATGTGCAAGAAAACCTTCCTGACTTCATCTACAGTTTAGTTTAGTTTAATGTTTATTTGAAAGGGACATTACATACTAATGAACATTAATACAAATGTAAGTATGCTAGATATAGCAATACTGCTAATTTGCATCTGTAGTCCCACAAAAACACACAATCATACATGAGCAGAACAACTGCAATGAAACTGTACAAAGTGTATATGCTAAAGTGCAAGAGTTAAGGTGTTACAAAACAAAATATTCAAATGTCACATGAGTGAAGTGCTGTGTATGCGTACACACACATTCAATTCAACTTTATTTATATAGCGCTATATCACAACAACAGTCATGTCATAGCACTTTCAAATGTAGGGAAAACCCCACATTTGCAGAAAGACCCCAGTAATCAGACGATCCCCTGTGAGCAAGCACTTAGCGACGATGGGGAGGAAAAACTCCCATTTAACAGGAAGAAACCTCTAGCAGAACCAGGCTCAGGGAGGGGCAGTCATCTGCTGTGACTGGCTGGGGGTGAGGGGATAGAGAAGATGAAAAGGACAGACATAAAGAGAGCAAACATTAACGGAGAGAAACCAAGTACATTATTGGAGGTCACCCGGCAGTCTAAATCTATTAACAGCAAAACAAAGGGTGGGGGGGGGGGGGGGGGGTTAAGAGACACAAGATCCCTCCCTAATCATAGGCTATATTGAAGAGGAAGGTTTTTACCCTATTCTTAAAAACAGAGATCTAGTCTGACTCCCGAACCCAGATTGGTAACTGGTTCCACAGGAAAGGAGCTTGATAGCAGAAGGCTCTGCCTCCCATTGTACTTTTGGAGATTTTAGGTATTACAAGTAATCCAGGATTTTGGGAGCATAGTGCTCTGTTAGGATGATAGGGTAATATCAGATCTTTTATATAAAAGGGGGCCTGATTATTAAGAGCTTTGTAAGTGAGAAGAAGTACTGTATTTTAAAGGGCCTGTATCATGCAAAATCAACTTTTTTGAGCTTTTAAGCATGTTATAATGTTAATTCCTCACCAAAAACACCCCCAAAGTGGTATTTTGCTCCATTCACGTATATCTGAGTATTCCTCCTAAACCCTGCTCTCTGAGCTGCTACTCCGCCCTGTCCCTGATAATGACTGGGTCCCCACTGGGCCGCCCACTTCAGGAAGTGCCTGTGCTGCCAGCACTGCCCCCAGGCTAACACACACACCCACTTTCTCCACGCAGCTAACGGAGCGGTGATCAGCAAAACTCTTTCACTTTAGCATTGACGCTGTGAAGAAGTAGTTCCTCTCACACCTAATCTGCTCAGTGACAACAACTGTTTGTTACAACTCGCGCTTGCCTGTCTCCCACCTCAGCTGCACGAACACCTATGCCTCATCAGTCTCGGGCTATATAGCCCGGTCCGCCTGGAGCCTCGGCCTGGAGCCTTGGCCTGGAGCCGTCTGCTAATCTTCGCTCATCGTCTCAGCGCACGCCAATTCCCTGACAACCTGCGCTCTCTGGATTGCTTCTCGTCTGCATGTAAGCTCATCATCATCTTACCTTGTCTCCAGTTTCTCCCCTGTGCACAGGTGGATTCCCTGGCGGCGCATTTGCTCCCTCATCCTCGCCATCACTCTCCTCACCGTGCGGAGCGTGCTCCTAGGACGCTGTCTTCCAGGCGGGAGACCTGCGGCTTAAGCCAACGCCAGCCACATTACCATCGGCAAGTAAGCACAAGACTGTGTATTAATTCCGCTGGGTGTGCACCGGCAGCTAATCTCTGTTCTGCTCTGTCCTTAGGGTTGCCTGGCTGTACGGCGCTCCGCTTCACCCTCGACGCATCCTGTTCACCTGCAACACATATCACTCCACAGACACGCACCCATACACCTGCTTTTCTCACAATAAAATTATTGAATCACACTCGAGCCTGTGTGCGTGTTCCCTGGGTCAGACCTTATGTCACTGTTTGCTTTTTTACGTAAGACAATGTCTTCTAAGTGGCGTAAGTGTGTCTCTGGCTGTGAGAAATTTAGGAGTTTGTTCAGCCTTCCTTGTTTTCATGGGCGGAACCCAGCGACACGCTGCAGCAGCCGGCTCAGGGGTTACATCATGAAATGGGTGGCAGCCACAAGAAGGAGAGGCAGAGACTCAGAGATCGAGGCATCTTACTTCCGGGCTCGCGAAAATAACTCATATTTCATAAGAAATTCATTCTCCAGTGTACCAAAGGTAATATACTATCACATACATGCATATAGTTTACTCTGAAAGGCTTAAAATAGCATGATATAGGCCCTTTAAACTTAATTCTAAATTCTATGGGAAGCCAATGAAGGGAGGCCAGAACCAGAGAGATATAATCTCTCTTTCTAGTACCTGTTAAAACTCTTGCAGCAGCATTTTGGATCAACTGAAGACTTTTTAAAGATATTTTAGGACAACCTTATAATAACGAGTTACAATAAACTAATCTATAGCTAACAAAAGCGTGGATCAGTTTCTCAGCATCATTCAGAGACAAGATGCTCCTAATCTTGGCAATACTGTGCAGATGATAGAAGGCAGTCTTAGAAACAAATTTAATATGTGAATCTTGATCTTGATCAAAAATAACTCCAAGGTTCCTCACAGAACTATTCAGAGTAAGCATAGCGGCATCCAAATTAAGAGTTTGATTTGGAAAGGTATTTCTAAGGTTTTTTGACCAACAAGAATGACTTCAGTCTTATCTGGGTTTGATAGCAGAAAATTACAAGTTATCCAAGCTTTGATTTCCTTAAGACATGCGTCTAACTTGGCTAATTGATTACAATCATCGGGCTTCATTGACAGGTATAATTGTGTGTCATCTGCGTAACAATGAAAATGTATACAGTGCTTTCTAATAATGTTGCTTAACGGAAGCACATATAAACTAAAAAGAGTAGGGCCTAAAGCAGATCCCTGTGGAACTCCATGGCTGAGCTTAGAGTTGGAAGAAAACTCATTATTGATATGAACAAACTGGTCTATCGGACAAATAAGATCTTAACCACTGCAGCAAAGTTCCATTTAGTCCAACATAGTGTTCTAATCTATCAAGTAGAATATCATGATCGATAGTATCAAAGGCTGCACTAAAATCTAAAAGGACAAGTACAGAAACAAGTCCATTATCAGATGCGATAAGGAGGTCATTAGTGACCTTCACTAAGGCTGTTTCAGTGCTGTGATGAATTCTGAACCCAGATTGAAACTCTTCAAATACACTATTTCCCTGCAAGTGGTCAAATAATTGCGTAGCAACAACTTTTTCTAAGATTTTTGAAATGAAATGCAGATTAGAGATTGATCGATAGCTAGCCAAAACTCCCGGATCAAACGTTGACTTTTTGAGTAAGGGTTTAATTACAGCAATTTCAAAAGCCTGCGGTACATGACCTAAAGTTAAAGAAGAATTGATTATTTGAAGAATAAAGCTATCAATAAGTGGGAAGACTTCTTTAAATAACCTGGTTGGAATAGGGTCTAAAAGACAAGTTGAAGGCTTGGATGAGGAAACTATTTTGTCTAACTCTAAAAGGTCAATTGGAGTAAACTCATCAAGACAGAACTATAACTGGAACAATCCGCTCAACACCACTCCCCTGGCTCTCTGTACTGTCAAACATAGCCCCTCCACACATCCGGCGAGCAGCATTAACTCAAAGGATGCTCCAAAAAGTTAAAGATTTTCCTCACTTACCAATCCATGCAGATATCTACACCCCACCCACTGCCCGACTTTCATCCAGACGGCCGATTTGGACAAACCCTCCCCCAGCTGACTTTCCCATCCAGACAGCTTGGCAAGAGGAATGGGAGACCAAGGAGGTCCCAAACAAACAGCTGGTGATAAACCCCAACCAACAGGTCCCGGGCACCAACCTCCCAAGGAGACAGTGGTCTACACTCAATCGCTTCAGGACTGGACATGGCCCCTGCTTGGCCAGCCTTCACAGATGGGGCAGTAGCCCTAGCCCACTGTGCGCATGTGGAGAGGAGCAAACTATGGAACACATCATAGAGGCTTGCCCGCTCCAAAGACTGGAAGGAGGATTACACACCCTCCATACAGCAAACCAGGAGGCAACTGCTTGGCTTAAGGACTTTGCATTCGCTAAATAAATAAAATCAAGACAGATATCAATTGAAGGAGTTGTAGTAGCTACTGTATTTAAGTTAACGGCGGGAAGAATCTGATTTTATTTCTGATGGATGAAATTTTAGTATTGAAAAAGTTCATAAAGTCATGACTAGTAAGCTCTAAGGGAATGCTAGGATTGACATAGTCCTGACTCTTTGTCAACCTGGCTACAGTGCTGAAAAGAAACCTGGGATTATTCTTGTTCTCTTCTATTAATGCAGTGTAATAACTCGTTCTAGCTTTTCTCAGAGATTTTTTATAAATTAAAAGATGATTTCTCCAAGGTAAATAGATTTCATCTAAATTAGTGGAGCGCCATTTTCTTTCTAATTGACGAGTCTTCTGTTTTAAGCTACGAGTTTCTGTGTTAAACCAAGGGGTTAGAAACCTCTGATTAGACTTTTTCTTTTTTAAAGGGGCCACCAAGTCTAGAGTCTGATGCAGAGAGGCTGTAACACTATCTACCATGCTATCAATTACGGAAGGAGCAAGCTCTCCATCTTTTATTTCTGTTGTATTGACCCATGGTATAGAGGAGACAATCTGCAAAAATTTTGTAACGTCATCTGAAAGACATCTGCTGTAGTAATATTTTTCTTTAGGAGTCATAGAATCAGAAATAGTGAAATCAAAGGTTAAACAGACAATGGTCTGACAGTACGGGATTATGAGGAGACACTACCAGATTTTCTATTTCTATACCATATGTCAGAACAAGGTCCAATGTGTGGTGGAGATAATGGGTAGAATTTTCTACTTTCTGGGAAAACCCCATTGAGTCTAATATTGAATTGAATGCCTTATTAAGACAGTCTCTATCTACATCAACATGTATATTAAAATCCCCTACTATAATTATTCTTTCTGATTTCAGCACTAAATCAGCTAAAAATTCAGCAAATTTGGATAAAAACTCTGAGTAGGCTGAGGGAGGATGGTAAACTATGGCAAAGAAAATTGGGTTTAAGCTAGAATTGCTAACATGCCCCATACTGAGGACCAGGCCCTCAAATGAATTTAAACATGATTTTTGCTTTACATTAACTAGTAATTTAGAATGGAAAATTGCCGCTACTCCACCTCCATGACCAGAACTTCTGGGATTATGATTAACCAACATAATCATCTTGCCCTAGCCAAGTCTCTGTAAGGGATATTAAATCAATCTGATGATTAATTAATAGATCATGAACTAGTAGAGACTTGGGAGTTAGAGACCTAATATTTAGCAAACCACATTTAATTTTTAAATTATGAGGAGAAACAGAGGCCAAATTATTAAATTTAGAGACCATCCATCCATCCATCCATCCATCCATCTTCTACCGCTTTTCTGGAGGTCCGGGTCACGGAGGCAGCAGTTCAAGCAGAGAAGCCCAGACTTCCCTCTCCCCAGCCACCTGCTCCAACTCTCCAGAGAGGATACCAAGGCGTTCCCAGACCAGCTGGGAGACATAGTCTCTCCACCGAGTCCTGGGTCTGCCCTGGGGTCTCCTTCCAGTGGGACGTGCCCGAAACACCTCAAGTGGGAGGCGTCCAGGAGGCATGCTAATCAGATGCCCATACCACCTCAACTGACTCCTTTCAATGTGGAGGAGCAGTGGTTCTACTCTGAGCCTCTCCCGGATGACTGAGCTCCTCACCCTATCTCTGAGGGTGAGTCCAGCACCCTCAGAGATAGGGTGAGGTAATTTTATTACTTATACTTATTTTACCTCTCGGTAAAATAAGTATTTGGTCACCTACAAACAAGCAAGATTTCTGGCTCTCACAGACCTGTAACTTCTTCTTTAAGAGGCTCCTCTGTCCTCCACTCGTTACCTGTATTAATGGCACCTGTTTGAACTCGTTATCAGTATAAAAGACACCTGTCCACAACCTCAAACAGTCAGACTCCAAACTCCACTATGGCCAAGACCAAAGAGCTGTCAAAGGACACCAGAAACAAAATTGTAGACCTGCACCAGGCTGGGAAGACTGAATCTGCAATAGGTAAGCAGCTTGGTGTGAAGAAATCAACTGTGGGAGCAATTATTAGAAAATGGAAGACATACAAGACCACTGATAATCTCCCTCGATCTGGGGCTCCACGCAAGATCTCACCCCGTGGGGTCAAAATGATCACAAGAATGGTGAGCAAAAATCCCAGAACCACACTGGGGGACCTAGTGAATGACCTGCCGAGAGCTGGGACCAAAGTAACAAAGGCTACATCAGTAACACACTACGCCGCAAGGGACTCAAATCCTGCAGTGCCAGACGTGTCCCCCTGCTTAAGCCAGTACATGTCCAGGCCTGTCTGAAGTTTGCTAGAGAGCATTTGGATGATCCAGAAGAGGATTGGGAGAATGTCATATGGTCAGATGAAACCAAAATAGAACTTTTTGGTAAAAACTCAACTTGTCGTGTTTGGAGGAGAAAGAACACCATACCTACTGTGAAGCATGGGGGTGGAAACATCATGCTTTGGGGCTGTTTTTCTGCAAAGGGACCAGGACGACTGATCCGTGTAAAGGAAAGAATGAATGGAGCCATGTATCGTGAGATTTTGAGTGAAAACCTCCTTTCACCAGCAAGGGCATTGAAGATGAAACGTGGCTGGGTCTTTCAGCATGACAATGATCCCAAACACACCACCCGGGCAATGAAGGAGTGGCTTCGTAAGAAGCATTTCAAGGTCCTGGAGTGGCCTAGCCAGTCTCCAGATCTCAACCCCATAGAAAATCTTTGGAGGGAGTTGAAAGTCCGTGTTGCCCAGCGACAGCCCCAAAACATCATTGTTCTAGAGGAGATCTGCATGGAGGAATGGGCCAAACTACCAGCAACAGTGTGTGAAAACCTTGTGAAGACTTACAGAAAATGTTTGACCTCTGTCTTTGCCAACGAAAGGTATATAACAAAGTATTGAGATGAACTTTTGTTATTGACCAAATGTGTTTTTTTTCCCCAAGGAACTTACCAATTAATTAATTAAAAATCATTCAATGTGATTTTCTGGATTTTTTTTTCTCATTTTGTCTCTCATAGTTGAGGTATACCTATAATGAAAATTGGAGACCTCTCTCATCTTTTAAGTGGGAGAACTTGCACAATTCGTGGCTGACTAAATACTTTTTTGCCCCACTGTAAATGTTTCAGATCATCAAACAAATTTAAATATTAGACAAAGATAACACAAGTAAACACAAAATGCAGTTTTTAAATGAAGGCTGTGGGGATCCTCCACAGTATATTTACACTCAGACTTAACCCTTGTGTGACCCCCGGGGGTCACCCGGACCCCACCTCCTCGTATCTTGTCCCAGCGCCCCCTAGCGGTCTGGGTGTGTGTTTGGCGGCGGTGGTTAGACCGGAAACTCAACCCACTATATCGACATTCCCCCCCCCCATCGCATCATAGCGCCCCACTAGCGTCCTGGGGTGGGTAGTGGGGGTGGGGGTCAAGAAGACCCCCCGTCGCCACCAAAAGCCGGAAACCCCAACCCCAAGACCCCCCCATCGCATCATAGCGCCCCCCTAGCATCCTGGGGTGGGGTAGTGGTGGTGGGGGTCAAGAAGACCCCCCGTCGCCACCAAAAGCCGGAAACCCCAACCCCAAGACCCCTCCATCATAGTCACTTATTAGTGTTCAGCAGTCTGACTGGAAGTCACATATTAATTATATTAAGGGTGAAGTATCCAAATCAATTGCAATATTACACAGAGTGAAATATTTGCTGAATCGACCCACACTATATACCTTGTATCATTCATTAATGCTCCCATACATGACATATTGTAATGAAGTATGGGGAATACATATAAAACAAACATACATCCGCTCTTTACGCTTCAAAAGAGAGCTATTAGAATAATAAACAAAGCGGCTTACAGGGAACCAACAAACCCACTTTTTCTTAAACTAAAAGCTCTCAAGTTGAAAGATCTGGTTGACTTTAAAACTGCAATAATAATAATGTTCAAAGTGAAGAATCTATCACTGCCCGCAAATATCCAAAAGTTGTTCCAAATAAGGGAGAGACAAAATCACTTCAGAGGAACATGTATATTTCAAAAGCCTACAGTGAGAACTACCACCAAGCAACACTGTGTCTCAGTGCAAGGAGTCAGATTACGGAACGATTTTGGACCCGAATTAAAATCATGTACAACGTTTGGACAATTTAAACAAAAACTAAAGGAAGAAATACTCCAAACATATATATATACAAGATGACACGTAAAATCACATAAGGATTGTCATATCCAGTCTGCGTTGTGCTGTTACTTAGTTGTTGTTGGGTTTTTTTTTTGTCACATTTTGTCTTAGCTTTGTTCTGAATTGTAATCGCTCTTGTTTTGTTTTTTGTTTTTTTTCCTTTGAATTCTTGGATGGAATATGGGTGGGCAATATAAGCTGCGGCTTCAGCCATCACCCATTTCGGATAACATTTGTTGAACTGTATAATCAGAGGAGTCACTGTCTAATTTGGCCTTGTTGGATTTTCATTTCCCCCTTTTGCTATATTATTCAGTTCCTTTTAACCTGTACTATCCGAAACAAATAAAGATTCATTCATTCATAAATAAATAAAGATTTATTCATTCATTTGAGTTTAAACCACCCGTCACAGGAACAGTTTCTTTCCTCAAGCCATCGTCACTGTGATGAACTCCCAACATTCACCTAGTCCTACCTGTTTGCTGTACTCATGACTTTTCATCCATTATTACATTGCACATAAGTCTCACACTGCTTTTTACTTCGTTCACATTATGTCACCGAATCTGATTTCACATTGAAATACTGTATGACTGTATATTTTTTTTTTCCATATATTTCTGCAAAGTGTGGATAGTCTGAGTAAATAACTGCATATATTCCTGTATACCGTATATTTGCATCTTTAAAAATAAACTAATCAGCCAAGACATAAAATGAACGAGCGATGACGTCTGGGGAGAAAAAATCCCTCCGAGGCCAGAAAATGCTACAATTACCTACTACTCCTTACAGACCCATAAAACGGACAAGAGATTACGTCTTGGGGATGGGGGGAGGGGGGGGGTCCTTCACGAAACCGGGCCGTAGTGCCGTACTCATGACTTTTCATCCATTATTACATTGCACATACGTCTCACACTGCTTTTTACATAAAATGAACGAGCGATGACGTCTGGGGGAGAAAAATCCCTCCGAGGCCAAAAAATGCTACAATTACCTACTACTCCTTACAGACCCATAAAACGGACAAGAGATTACGTCTTGGGGATGGGGGGGGGGGGGGTCCTTCACGAAACCGGGCCATAGTACCAAGGTCCAGTCGCGAACTTGCCCATCGTCCCCCGAGGACGGACGACAGGAAGTCACGTTACTAAGGGTCCCTCGCTTCGGGTCCGTGACTGCCAATTCCCTCGAGGACGAAAAAAAAAAAAAGAAGCCCAAGGACCTCACTCTCTTTTCTTTCCCTCTCGCTCGCTCCCTAGCATCTCTACGACATGTCGCTCACGCGTCCATGGACCGGGAGGAAAGAGGAAGAAGAAGACGAAGAAGAAATAGAAGTAGAAGTAGAATCCCCCTCTCCCGTCGTGTCTTCTTCTTCTTTTTCGGTCCCGTACCGGCTCCGCAGTAGCACGGGGGCGACGATTACGAGTCGGTATATGCGAAGCGGCACCGCTCCACGGGACCCCGCTGCGATACCGGACCGCGAGCGACTCCCGACGTCCCCGAGAGCCCGCCGAGACAAAGACCGCGGGGACGTCGAGGAAGGACAACGGCAACACGAAGAAGAAGAAGAAGAAGAAGAAGAAGAAGAAGAAATAGAAGTAGAAGTAGAATCCCCCTCTCCCGTCGTGTCTTCTTCTTCTTTTTCGGTCCCGTACCGGCTCCGCAGTAGCACGGGGGCGACGATTACGAGTCGGTATATGCGAAGCGGCACCGCTCCACGGGACCCCGCTGCGATACCGGACCGCGAGCGACTCCCGACGTCCCCGAGAGCCCGCCGAGACAAAGACCGCGGGGACGTCGAGGAAGGACAACGGCAACACGAAGAAGAAGAAGAAGAAGAAGAAGAAGAAGAAGAAGAAGAAGAAGAAGAAGAAGAAGAAGAAGAAGAAGAAGAAGAAGAAGAAGAAGAAGAAGTAGTAGAAGAAGTAGACGAAGAAGACGACAAAGAAGAAGAAGAAGATGGAGAAGAAGACGAAGGTGAAGAAGAGGAGTCTGATACAGGGGAGGACGACGAGGAAGAAGATGAGGAATCGGACATAGAGGAGGACGACGAGGATGATGAAGAAGAAGAAGAAGAAGAAGAAGAAGAAGAAGAAGAAGAAGAAGAAGAAGAAGAAGAAGAAGAAGAAGGAGGAGGACAGTATCACTATGACTATCGCGACGCTCCCGCAGAATCGATGACCTCGAGTCGAGGGAACATCACGTGGAGCTCGAGGCCCGCCCCGCAGTCGCGGCAGCGCGGGCGCCGACGTCGGCCTCGACTTGAGCGCCAGGGCCCCACGGGGACGGCGCGCGAGGCCGTCGCGGACGTGGCCTCGGCGTTCCTCGCTTACTTTCAGCCCGAGCTGGAGGACGAGGTGATCGCCATGACCAACCTGGAAGGCGCCAGGAGGACGTCGCGAGGGCTCGACGGGTGGAGGCCCATGGATCGGACCGACCTGCGCGCCTACGTGGGGCTGCTGATCCTCGCGGGCGTGTACAGGTCGCGAGGCGAGGCGTGCGAGAGCCTCTGGGACGCCGAGAGCGGACGCCCCGTCTTCCGGTCCGTCATGTCCCTCAAGACCTTCCGCTTGTACTCGAGCGTCCTGCGTTTCGACGATCGCGACACCAGAGAGGCCAGACGCTATTCCTCTTCTCCTTCCTCTTCTTCTTGTTCCTCATCGGGAGACAAGCTGGCGCCCATCAGGCGCGTGTGGGACGCGTGGCAGAGGAGGCTGTCGCTCCTGTACGAGCCCGGACCCGAGGTCACCGTGGACGAACGACTGGTTCCCTTTAGGGGTAAGTAGCCGTGGTGTTGGGTGTAAAAAAAACAAAAACAAAAAATATAGAAATCTAACTGCGTCTCTCTCTCTCTCTCTCTCTCTCTCTCTCTCTCTCTCTCTCTCTCTCTCTCTCTCTCTCTCTCTCTCTCTCCCCCCCCCCCCCAAAAAAAAAAAAAAAAAATTAATCCACTTTCTCTTGGTCGTTTGTTTGTTTTCTTTTCCTTTGTGTAACCCCCACCCCCACCCCCTCCCCAGGTCGCTGTCCCTTCAGACAGTACATGCCCAGCAAGCCCGCCAAGTACGGCATCAAGCTGTGGGTGACGTGCGACGCCCGCTCCAGCTACGCGTGGAAGATGCAGGTCTACACCGGCAAACCCGAAAGGGGAGGTCTCCCCGAAAAGAACCTGGCCACCCGAGTCGTCCTCGAGCTCACCGAGGGACTGGGACCCGGGCGGAACGTCACCTGCGACAACTTCTTCACGTCCCACGAGCTCGCGCGCAGGCTCCTCGCCGAACGGGGCCTGACCCTGCTGGGGACCCTGCGCGTCAACAGGCCCGAGATCCCGCGAGAGCTGCTCGACGTCAGGGGCAGGGCGGTCGGCTCCTCGTCCTTCGCGTTCTCCTCGTCCGGGGCTCCCGACGTCGCCCTGGTGTCCTACCTCGCCAAGAGGAACAAGAACGTGCTGCTCCTCGCCACCGCCGACAGGTACCTGCGAGGCCCGCTGCTGAGCGACCGCGCCGATCGCAAACCCCTCGCGGTGCTCCACTACAATCGCACCAAGGGAGGCGTCGACAACCTAGACAAGGTCGCGGCCACGTACAGCTGCAGGAGAAAAACCTGCCGCTGGCCCCTGGTCCTGTTCCACAACATGGTGGACGTTTCTGCGTACAACGCCTTCGTCCTGTGGCGGGAGCTCAATCCCGCGTGGATGGCCGGCAGACGCAACAGGCGCAGGTTGTTCACGGAACAGCTGGGCAAGGCGCTCGTGGCCCCGCTCGTGATCAGGAAGAGGAGGAGAGAGAGGGCGAGGGAGAGGGCGAGGGAGAGGGAGAGGATCCCCCGCCGCGGCGACGACGACGACGACGATGACGACCCCGAGGCCGCCTCGCGAGGAGGAGTACCCCCGCGGTCTTTGGAAGAAAAGAGGAAGAGGTGTCGCGTGTGTCCCAGGAGCAAGGACATCAAGACCAAAACGGTGTGCCGTGGGTGTCGCTTGCACGTGTGCGGAAGATGCGCGCTCAAGTACTGCCCCGCCTGCGCTCCCGCCAGCCGCGGTCCTCTCGCCTCCTCCTCCTCCTCCTCCTCCTCCTCGGTCGAATAGCAAGTCCTCCACAAACCACCGGGTGGGTAGATCGACTGTCTATTCCTTGGAAAAAAAAATACAAAAGGGGGGGTCATATCGACCCCATCTCACCCAAAACACCGAGGTGGGGGGGGGGGGTCTAGTCGACCCCCACCCCCATCCACAAGTCCTCAACACAAAACCACCCGGAGATCAACTATCTATTCCTTGGAGAGAAAAAAAAAAAAGCAAGCGGGGGGTCGATATGACCCCCTCAGAAAAATAGAAAGGGGGTCCATATGACCCCCTCCGAGGTGGGGGGGGGTCTAGTCGACCCCCACCCCTCACCCCAAGTCCTCAACACAAAACCACCCGGAGATCAACTATCTATTCCTTGGAGAGAGAGAGAGAGAGAGAGAGAGAGAGAGAGAGAGAGAGAGAGAGAGAAAAGCAAGTGGGGGGTCAATATGACCCCCTCAGAAAAATACAAAGGGGGTCCATATGACCCCCTCTCATCCAAAGTCTCAAGGTTGGGGGGTCTAGTCGACCCCGAGACCACCCCCCTCCTTCCTCGATGAACCACTGGGGAGATCAGCCATCTATTCCATGGAAAAGAAACAGCGGGTCGATATGACCCCCTTGAAATATCCAAAAGGGGGGTCGAGACGACCCCCCCCCCTCGGAAAATACTCAGGGGGGGTCGACATGACCCCTTTCACCCAAAACCCCGAGGTGGGACACCCCCCCCACCTAAAAAAAAAAAACACTGGCAGATAAACTATCCATTCTGGAAAAAAAACAAACAAAAAAAAACCAGGGGTCCATATGACCCCCACCCCACCACCATCGTTATGTGGCACGTGGAAACACAAGGGTTAAAAGACAAAAGGGAATTGTCATGGGGGGTTTGTGTGTGGATGTGGTGGTGGTGTGTTGATGTGTACAGTGACAAAGAGAATGGGAATTACAAAGGCTTTGATGTTAAGGCAGCACAGAGAGAAGGCTGACCGAGTGGTATAATTTAAGAGCAGAGGTGCCTGAGAGCTGTTACTCTTTTGTTGCTTGTGTTTCTAGAGAAATGGAGAGCGAGAGTTGAATAAAGTCTGATATGATCTGGACCGGGGCGGCGCGGTGGCGGAGTGGTTAGCACTGCGACAGCACAGCAACTCACCCTTGGCCTGGGGATCCTGGGTTTGATCCCAGCCCCTGACCAACAGTGATCTGTGTGGAGTTTGCATGTTCTCCCCGTGTCTGCGTGGGTTTTCTCCGGGATTTCTCCGGTTTCCTCCCACACGCCAAAAACATGCAAGTTAGGTTAATTGGCATCAAAACTGGGGATTCTAAATTGTCCTTAGGTATGACTGTGAGAGTGAATGTTTGTCTGTCTCTGTGTTGCCCTGTGATGGACTGGCGATCTGTCCAGGGTGGACCCTGCCTCTCGCCCAAAGATGCTGGGATAGGTTCCAGTCCCCCCGCGACCCGAAAAGGATTAAGCGGAAGAAGATGAATGAATGAATGAATGAATGATCTGGACCGGACTTGGAGGTGTCCAAGTCCGAGTCCATGGTCCTCAGCCGGAAAAAAGGTGGATTGTCCTCTCTGGGTTGGGGTCAGGCTCCTGCCCCAAGTGGAGGAGTTTAAGTATCTTGGGGTCTTGTTCAGAGTGAGAGGAAAATGGAGCGAGAGATTGACAGACGGATTGGAGTAGCATCTGCAGTGATGCGGCCATTGTACCGGTCTGTTGTGGTGAAGAGGGAGCTTAGTTCTAAGGCAAAGCTGTCGATTTACCAGTCAATCTACAGTACGTTCCTACCCTCACCTATGGTCACGAGCTTTGGGTAATGACCGAAAGAACAAGATCACGAATACAAGCTGCTGAAATGAGCTTTCTCCGTAGGATTGCTGGACTCACCCTCAGAGATAGGGTGAGGAGCTCAGTCATCCAGAAGAGGCTCAGAGTAGAACCGTTGCTCCTCCACATTGAAAGGAGTCAGTTGAGGTGGTATGGGCATCTGATTAGGATGCCTCCTGGACGCCTCCCACTTGAGGTGTTTCAGGCACGTCCCACTGGGAGGAGACCCCAGGGCAGACCCAGGACTCGGTGGAGAGACTATGTCTCCCAGCTGGTCTGGGAACACCTTGGTATACTCTCTGAAGAGCTGGAGCAGGTGGCTGAGGAGAGGGAAGTCTGGGCTTCTCTGCTTGAACTGCTGCCTCTGTGACCCGGACCTCCGGAAAAGCGGTAGAAGATGGATGGATGGATGGATGGATGATCTGGACCTCTCTGCCTGATTATTTCTCTCTCCACAAGGCGTTTATTACTAAGGGGAAAAAAATCCAAACCTACATGGCCCTGTGTGAAAAAGTGAATGCCCCCTAAACCTAATAACTGGTTGGGCCACCATTAGCAGCAACAACTGTTTGTGATAACAAACAAACAAGCGTTTGTGATAACTGGCAATGAGTGTTTTACAGCGCTGTGGAGGAATTTTGGCCCACTCATCCTTGCAGAATTGTTGTAATTCAGCTACATTGGAGGGTTTTCAAGCATGAACCGCCTTTTTAAGGTCATGCCACAGCACCTCAAATGGATTCAGGTCAGGACTTTGACCTGACAACTCCAAAGTCTTCATTTTGTTTTTCTTAAAACATTCAGAGGTGGACTTGCTGGAGTGTTTTGGATCATTGTCCTGCCACAGAACCCAAGTGCGCTTCAGCTTGAGGTCATGAACAGATGGCCGGACATTCTCCTTCAGGATTTTTTGGTAGACAGCAGAATTCATGGTTCTATTTATCACAGCAAGTCTTCCAGGTCCTGAAACAACAAAACAGCCCCAGACCACTTCCGGTGCCACACGAGTAGGCTGCCTTTTTGCAACAGCGGATCAATTTCTGCCTATTTATATTTACTATCTGGCTCTCTTGCCAATCTTTCTGATCCAGCGTCACCTTTATTCCATCCAAACACGTAGATCGCCCAAATGTCTCCTGAGCCAGCGGACGAAGCCACTGTTTCTTGCAGGAGGCAGTACAATAGAGACCAGCTGTTAGCACTTAACCGGCCCACGATGCTAACGCAAAAACTCGACATACCGGGAGAAATAAGATGGAAACGGCGTGGATGTCGAGCTGGAGTAAGACGGCGGGCGAGGAATATAAGGTACAGACCCGTCCTCCCATCCGTCATTATGGGGAATGTTCGATCGCTACTCAATAAGACTGATGAGCTAGTGGCTATCTCCCGCTACGAGAGCGTCTTCAGAGAGAGTAGTTTGATGTTGTTTACCGAGACGTGGCTAACAGAACTAGCAACAGATGCTAACATCGAACTGGAGGGTTTCCACGCAATACGGGCAGACCGGACACCAGACAGTGGGAAGACAAGGGGCGGAGGAGTGATAATGTATGTCAATAACAACTGGTGCAAACTGGGACATACAGTATCATGGTTAAGGAACAGCACTGTAGCAAAGACATTGAGTTCTTAGTTGTTAGCATGCGGCCTACATATCTCCCGAGGGAATACTCACATGTGATCTGCATTGTTATTTATGCAAATCTGACGGCGAACGCTGGGACAACGAGTGACGTCATCCACTCAGTAACTGGCAGGCTGCAGACAGAACACCCAGATGTTCTTCTCCTCATCTCAGGTGATTTCAACCATATTTCACTGTTCCCCATTCTACCCATGCTCACCCAGTATGTCACATGCCACGCTAGAGACAATAAAACACTGGACTTATATGATGGAAATACTAAGGAGGCGTACACCTCACCACCACTCCCCCCACTCGGGAGATCGGATCACAACTTGGTTCATCTCCTGCCGGTGTACAAACTCTTAGTACACAGACAACCTCTGGTCATGCGCACGGTGAAGTTATGGTCTGAGGAGGCAATGGACACGCTAAAGGACTGTTTTGAAATCACTGCCTGGGAGCAGCTCTGCGATCCACATGGTGAGGACATCGATGGCCTCACTCACACCATCACGGAGTACATCAGCTTCTGTGTGGACAACACCGTACCCACCAAGACCATATGGTGTTGCTCGAACAACAAACCCTGGATCAACCCTGAGATAAAAACACTTCTGAAAGAGAAGAAGAGGATCTTCAGGTCGGGGAACAGGGAGATGCTGAAGTCCGTACAGAGGGAGCTGAGGAGGAAGATCAGAGAAGGCAAGGACAGCTTCAGGAAGAAGATGGAGGACAAGCTGCAACAGAGCGACATCGACGGGGTCTGGAGAAACCTTAAAACCATCTCTGGGCTCCAGAATACCTCCCCCCAGGCCACGGGGGACAGGGAGTGGGCGAACAATCTGAACCTGTTTTTTAATAGGTTTGACCAGTCGCCCTCCCCCCCTACTGCACAACAACCACTGCTACCTCTAAAGTCATCAAGACCTGCTGTCCACACCCCCCCTCCCCCAACACCCCCCCACTCCTAGCACACAGCCCCCCAACATGACCCTCACTAAGACCCAGGTGAGGACGGAGCTGAGGAAGATCAAGGCGAGGAAGGCCTCGGGACCAGACGGCATCAGAGCGAAGCTCCTCAAGTCCTGCGCAGACCAGCTGTGTGGGATTGTGGAGCACATCTTCAACCTGAGCCTGAAGCTGGAGAGGGTACCACAGTTGTGGAAAACATCTTGTGTGGTACCTGTACCAAAGACTTCCCACCCCAAAGATCTGAACAGCTACAGACCAGTGGCCCTGATGTCTCACATGATGAAGGCCCTGGAGAGACTGTTCCTTGCTCACCTCCACCCCCTGGTGGGACCAGTGATGGATCCACTCCAGTTTGCCTACCAGCATGGCATTGGGGTGGAGGATGCAGTGATCTTCCTCCTTCACCATTTTCTTTCCCTCACTGCATTCCTGGAGAAGCCCGGGAATGCGGTGAGGATCATGTTCTTTGACTTCTCCAGTGCTTTCAACACCATTCAACTGATGATCCTGAAGGACAAGCTGCTGTGTGCAGGGGTGGACCAGCACCTGTCATCATGGATCCTGGACTACGTCACTAACTGGCCACAGTTTGTGAGAACCCTAGATTGTGTTTCTGACACGATCATCGGTAGCATGGGGGCCCACAAGGGAATGGTTTTGGCTCCCTTCCTGTTCACCCTTTATACTGCGGACTTCTCACACAACACAACACACTGCCATCTACAGAAGTTCTCTGACGACTCTGCGATCGTCGGCCTCATCTCCAATGGAGATGAAGCTGAGTACAGAGGACTTATCCAGGACTTTGTGGACTGGTGCCATTGGAACTGCCTCCAGATCAACGCGAGGAAAACTAAGGAGCTGGTGGTGGACTGCCACAGGCAAGGACAACCCCTCACAGCACCAGTAAACATACAGGGAACAGACTGGTCACACAATACCGACGCACTCTACAAGAAGGGACTGCGCAGTCTGTTCCTACTGAGGAGGCTCAGGTCTTTTGGTGTACAAGGGGCGCTGCTGAAGACATTCTACGACACGGTGGTGGCATCAGCCATTACTTTTGGAGTGGTCTGCTGGGGCAATGGCATTACAGCAGCCGATAGGAAGAGACTGAACAAACTGATCAAGAAAGCTAGATCTGTCCTGGGGCAACGACTTGACCCAGTGGAGGAGATGGGAGAGAGGAGGATGGTGGCTAAACTGTCATCTCTGCTGGAGTCCGAGTCCCACCCTATGCAGGACATATTGAACGCACTGAGGAGCTCATTTAGCAGTAGACTACATCATCCTAGGTGCCAACTGAGAGGTTTTGCAGGTCCTTCCTTCCTATGGCTGTCAGACTGTATAACCTAAGCAGGGCTGCTTGCAGAGATAGCAAAAAAACGTGACGACCTAATAGTATTGAATGCAAAAGACGCAACAGACTTACACAAATGGTCCCCTCCAGTATACAACTAGGACAATATCAGTCGCTACGGAGGGTGACAATATGTATGGGTACATATTCATACTATGTAGGATAACTAAGTAGACGGTTATGCTGTATATTCTATCTTGCTACAATGCTCTGCACTTTGTATATATATATTTATATATTTATGTGTATGTATGTATATCCACTGCTCTTATTTATATTTTTCGTATCTTCTTAATTATTGCTCTGAGTGTTGCTATCCCTGTGCTATTGCAATCCTGGAATTTCCCCATTGTGAGACTAATAAAGGCTTATCTTATCTTACCATCACACTACCACCACCATATTTTACTGCTGGTATGATGTTCCTTTTCTGAAATGTTGTGTTACTTTTACGCCGGATGTAATGGGACACACACCTTCCAAAAAGTTCAACTTTTGTCTCGTCAGTCCACAGAGTATTTTCACAAAAGTCTTGGGGATCATCAAGATGTTTTCTGGTAAAACTGAGACGAGCCTTTATTTTCTTTTTACTCAGCAGTGGTTTTCGTCTTGGAACTCTGTCATGCAGGCCATTTTTGCCCAGTCTCTTTCTTATGATGGAGTCTGGAGTGAGGTCTGCAGTTCTTTGGATGTTGTTGTGGGGTCTTTTGTGACCTCTTGGATGAGTCATCGCTGTGCTCTTGGGGTAATTTTGGTTGGCGGCCACTCCTGGGAAGGTTCACCACTATTCCATGTTTTTGCCATTTGTGGATAATAGCTCTCACTGTGGTTCACTGGTGTCCTAAAGCTTTAGAAATGGCTTTATAACCTTTTCCAGACTGATAGCTCTCAGTTACTTTGTTTCTCATTTGTTCTTGAATTTCTTTGGATCACAGCATGATGGCTCGCTTTTGAGGATCTTTTGGTCTACTTCACTTTGTCAGGCAGGTCCTATTTAAGTGATTTCTTGGTTGAGAACAGGTGTGGCAGTAATCAGGCCTGGGTGTGGCTAGAGAAGTTGAAAGCTTTCCTGGGGGGAATCACTTTTTCACACAGGGCTATGCAGGTTTGTATTTATTTTTTTTTTACCCTTAATAATAAACACCTTCATTTAAAAACTGCATTTTGTGTTTACTTGTGTTATCTTTGTCTAATTTTTAAATTTGTTTGATGATCTGAAACATTTAAGTGTGACAAACATACAAAAAATGAGAAATCAGGAAGGGGCAAACACTTTTTCCCACCACTGTATGTGTATGCTTGTATAAAAAGAAAGCATAAAAGATGAAAACAAACCAAAAATAATAACAAATATAAAAACAGAAATAAAAGTAACAAAATAAAATAAAAAATAAAATAATGTTTCAAACTTCATAAATGTATTTAGTACCTTTCAACTTCACATCATGATCATGCAACTTCTTTCGGTTTTCTGCATGTCATTCATACTTTTACTCTGTACTTGGGTCATGGAGAGACACCTTGAGTTCACACTGTTTGTTCATCATCCCCATCACCCCAGGCAACTGCTCCATGGTACATCACTAAATTTACATGCACAAGTCTCATCATCATATTACGGATGCAGGGAATAACACAAGAAAAAAACGAAATATTTCCACAAAAATCAATAACAGGTTCATGATGAGACTTCTACATGAAGAGAACAACCAACTTAACCTGGTATGTTCATCAGTGACATTGTCTTTGGCTATGGCAGCCTGCAATGCAGTCAAATTCCATGTGGCTGAAGCAATCACGTGACCATCTGCATCATCTTCAGAGATAAAAGTACAACAATAATCCCCCACAACTTCACCCCCCCCCCCCAGGTGGCAGTTATTTGATCAAGAACCATTCTATTTTGGGTCAACATAAGTCTAAGAGCTGTTAACTCCTCATTTATTGTATACCACAAAAAGCAGACAAAGAAGAATTCACAAATTATTGTAATCTATAACTAGTTGTTTCAGTCCATAAGGTGTTCTTAGCCACTCCCACCCAAGGAAACAAGGAATAGAGTACCTTCTGCCCAGCAGTTTCTAACTTGAAATCTTTCGGCACATCTGTGCCCCAGATGGGGTCATGTGGTGAAAAAGAGACATCTCTCTTTACCCTGCCCGCCTGTCCTGCCGACAGTATGATGGTATGGTCAGTCACCACCAAGGGGGCACACACCCCTCCCCAGTTCATGGGTAGGTGTGAGTAGGCACGATGGCCACACAGCCACCAACCCCCTGTCACCATATACAGTATGTGCCATACTTGTGAGAATCACAAATTGCGGAGCTACAGAGCTCCTGCAGGGTGACATTGCCTTCCAGACTTCTAGACTGACAACAAGGATCTTCAGGACAGCTTTTGCCCACTATGTCTGTCCGGCAGGTAGCAGTAAAGAGGCGAGATGCACTATGTACCGTTGCACACCTGGAAAATGATAAACTACCCAAAGAGATGTTTCTGCAACCTTTTAGACAAAAGGAAAAATTCCCCAGCGAGGTTAATCTTGCCTTTACCGAGTAAGGGGTGTCATCGTGTCTCCGGTCAGTGGCGTCATAGACAATGTGGCAGGTGTGGTTTAACCCTTTGAGTGTGTAGAATTTTTGGCAGGAAAACGCAGAGTTTGACCTCAAATTTTCAAATGACAATAGCCTCAGAACGGTAATAGTTAGAGGCAAAGTCCCAATTACAAAAATGTTGCAGAGGAACCCAAGTGTCTGCCAAGTGAACTTGCATCCATGCATTGTGCATAATTGGACATAATTTGCATATTGCAACAATCCAAATTTATTAAAACACTATAGCTTCAGAATGATTATAGTTAGATACATAGTCCCAATTACAAAAGTGCTGCAGAGGTACCCAAGTGTCTGCCAGGTGAACTTGCATCCATGCACTGTGCATAATTAGACCAAATTTGCATATTGCGACAATCCAAATTTTACAACACTACAGCTCCAGAACGGTAATAGTTAGATGCGAAGTCCCAATTACAAAAATGCTGCAGAGGAACCCAAGTGTCTGCCAAGCGAACTTGTATCCATGCGTTGTGCATAATTAGACCTAATTTGCATATTGCGACAATCCAAATTTTACAACACTACAGCTCCAGAACGGTAAAAGTTAGATGCAAAGTCCGAATTACAAAAATGTTGCAGAGGAACCCAAGTGTCTGCCAAGTGAACTTGCATCCATGCATTGTGCATAATTCACACTGTCACCACATGGTCCTTTTGTCCCTTCATTGGAAAATTACTAAAAATCATTCAATCATTCAAAACAAAAACAATTTTGGTGTCACACTGTCACCACATGGTCCTTTTGTCCCTTCATTGCCAAAATTACTAAAAATCATTCAAAACAAAAACAATTTTGGTGTCATACTGTCACATGGCCTTTTGTCCCTTCATTGCCAAAATTACTAAAAAAATCATTCAAAACAAGAACAATTTTGGTGTCCCACTGTCACCACATGGTCCTTTTGTCCCTTCATTGCCAAAATTACTAAAAATCATTCAAAACAAAAATAATTTTGGTGTCACACTGTCACCACATGGTCCTTTTGTCCCTTCATTTGTCCCTTCATCTTCTACTGCTCCAGAAAAGCGGTAGAAGATGGATGGATGGATAGATGGACAATTTTTGTTTCACACACTGTCACCACATGGCCTTTTGTCCCATCATTGACAAAATTACTAAAAATCATTAAAAAAAGCACCAATCTCATGGCACATTTGTTTCACACTAAACTAAAATAAAGCAAATGAAACACAGTTTACGCAACCAATATGGACCTGTTTGTTTGGTCGGTCACAAGCTTCCAGAATTCTGGAGTCCAAAACAGTGACACAAAATCAGTGGCGGGTGCAGATGACAGGTCCTTCTCTCCACAATATCCAACTGGCTGCTCAAATGCTTTCAGCCACAGCTGATGAGCTTCTTCATCTCTAAGAAGCGCCCAGCTGTCAATGTCCAAACCTCCTGCTGCATCGCCACTACCTATTGTCCTGCCACCACGCACATGTGACGCACGTTGATGCGCACCGGCTGTGCACTCTTGCCCAGCCAAACATCGCCCACGGGCTGCCCTGGACCTTTTTGCTCCGTGACCACAGTTTGGCAAAGCAGAACAACCTGCAGATGAGGCTCCTGTGCCATTTTGGGCACAGCTGGACACAGAAAACGCAGCTGCAGCATCGTGCGCAAGATGCCCATCTCCACTTTCACCAGAACTGCTTGCACCATTGTCCGAAGGCACATAATCAGAGCTGGACTCTAACTCAGATGACCAACTAGGGCTAAGCTCTTCCTCTGAACCAGGAGCAGCGAATTCCAGCGCTAAAACCTCTTCAGCTGAGAGTGTCTTCCTCGCCATCTTGTCTCCTCCGTGTCAAACAGCAGAATGAAAGGGGGTGGGCTTCAAACGCTGATTTGACCTACTTTTTGAATTGGACCGTTTCCAGTTCTCGCAGTAAGTGAAAAGCCACACCTCTCGGCCATCAAGTAGTGTTAAAAGGATTGTACATTTCACACTCTATTCAGCGGTACAGGCTTTGTTTGGATTGATCAGCTGACAGTTGCACTTCTGCGCCATACACTCTCAAAGGGTTATGTTAATGCTTGCTGTACTATTTCCATACATAGCATCATGCAAGAAACAAACAGCTTCTGACAGTTCCATTGGTTTAGCAGTAACAGATATTTGACCAGCTGAGAGTGGGAGCAAAGAACACACATAACAATTTGAACGATTAGCTGTTTTGGCTGTGTAGTTTAGCATACTTCCACCACACATTACCAGCATATACATGGTCATCATAGCCTGGTCCTTCTAGCCGGTCATAATGCGTGTGAGTAACGTACCTAGCACAGTGATAAATAGGTAATTGTGTCCCTAAAAGTAACCAAATCAAAAGTGTCACCACAAGGATGATGATGATGAAAAACAGGTGTACCATTCACATCCTTCTGCTGCCAACCCTCTCGGTCTTGCATTTTGTCTCTCAATGATAAACAACAGTTGTTTTGCTACACAAGCCCTTGCTGGGCACCCAAGGGCACCATCACATGTATAGAGAAACAGTTAAACAGTCACTTGCTGAGGATTTTTAGTGGGATAAAGTTTGCAACATGTATTAAATAGTCTCTTGTTGAGGGTTTTGAATGAGGTAAAGTTTGCAATGTGTTAAATGCACCCAAGAATCATGTCCTTCGACTTTTACAGCTGTTGGTGGCGCCAGGATGACCTTGTGTGGTCCTTGCCAGGGAGCGTCAGCCCAGCTTTCCTTTTGATGGCTTTAATGAGGACCAGCCCCCCTCGCCCCCCGATTTTGCTATGATGGGCGCACCCCCGTGTTCCTTTCTGTGAAGAGCAGCATATACAACATCTCTGTCAGTCAACATTCTTTGCATGTAATCAGCTAAACACCCTTCCTCATCACCTGAATTAAATGGCCTTAATGGTGGGAGTACGTAAGGCTTGCCATCCATTACTTTTTCCTATTTCTGTCATTGTTTTCCTAAGCCCTCTTTATTGGTCCCATTTGTGCATTACACTAATCCTGCAGATTGTGGATGGTAAGCTGAGTGGTTTTCCAAGTTAATGTTGAGTGCTGTACCTAAATGTGATATAACCTGATTTACAAAATGTGTTCCATTATCTGAGTAAATCTTTTCAGGTATTCCAAATCTTGGTATTATTTCAGTTGAGTTTCTTTGCTACCGTAATGGTATTTGGATGAGTGCAAGGGAAGGCTTCTGTCCATTTACTAAATGTATCAATAATCACCAAACAATATTTCTTCCCTTTGTGGTTTATATTAATCATATATCCCATAACCTACATATGTATAAGCATATTAGAATGTTTGGTGATTACATATGTGCAACGACCTCACGCCTCAGAACAGGACAAGAGGTCTCAACCGCCAGCAAAGATCAAAGAGCATCCGAGGCGCAGCGGTGGAGACCAGATCGATCGCCCTGACTTCCCAGGGCCAGGTGGAAGAGAAAGAGGGGAATGGAGGAGATCGATCGCCCTGACCACCCAGGGTCAGGTGGAGGAGTCAGAAGACAAAGGAGGGGGGATTACGCTAATGCGGGATGTCAGCTGTGATATGCAATGTCTTTTGTTATGTGTAGGTATAAGTATGTAGGTCTGAATGTGTTCGACCTCTTATTCTGCTTCTGCACTGAGATGAGACTTGGTAGAGGAGCGAAGCTGGTAATAAACTTTGGTTTATAAATCACATCGCCTCGTTATTCCAAGCTCTTCTACACTGGTGACCAGACGTGAGGATGGAACAGAGACGTTTTCCCGCGATTGACTCATCGGAGGCGACCCAGGCAAGCGCCGGCGCCCATGCAGACAGGGGAACGGATGGAAGACGTCCCCCCACGGCAGAAGAGAGGGCTCAACCGAGCACCATCCCCAGCCCCGCCGTGAGAGCAGAAGAAAGGCGCTCTCACCCGGTGGACACATCAAGGACGGCCCACACAAGCGCCGTCACCGTCAAGCTGCCAGAATTCTGGCAAGAAGACCCGAGCTTGTGGTTCCAGCAAGCTGAGGCTCAGTTTGCACTGGCGGGCATAATGGCAGTTTTATCACATCGTCGCCAAACTCGACGCTGCCACGTCAAGATGTGCGCGGAGCATAATCCGACAGCCACCCGCCCATGACAAATACAGAGAGCTGAAGGCAACCATCGTCGAGAACTTCGTCCCCTCAGCCGAGGAGAGAGCAGAGAAGATCCTGGCGATCTATGGCCACAGAGGATGCAGACCCAAGGCCCTCATGGAAGACATGCTGCAGCTCAAGGAAGAGGACAACGACAACTTCCTCTTCCAACACATCTTCCTCAGCACTCTGCCACCACACATGAGAGGCACTCTGATCAACATGCGGTGCAGCACCCAGCAGGACTTGCGCGCGCTGGCCCGAGAAGCGCAGCGACTCATCAACGCCTGCGGGGAACAGGTGGCCACAGCAGCATCCGCAGATCTCAGCGCGGATGCCCAGAGCAGCGGAGAACCACAGACAACCGAGCAGAGCCCGCCCACCATGGCGGCAACACGACCAAGACGCAGCAGGCGGAACGACATCTGTTATTACCACCACCGTTTCGCCGAGAGGACGTACAAATGCGTTCCCCCCTGTAAGTTCAAAAGTTCGGGAAAACGCCAAAACCGAGAACCGTTAACGGCTGCGGTTCTCGGCGAAAAAAATAAACTTCTTTATGTGACTGATGGACACACCGGGAGACAGTTCCTGATCGACACCGGAGCTCAACTGAGTTTTATCACCCCTTCCCACGCAGATCGGGCCATGGGTCCCTGGGGAAATGGGGCGATGGCAGCCAACGGCTCGATCATCGACACTTACGGTGAAAGGAGCCTGCCTCTTTGCATTCACGGCCGCAACTATAGATGGACATTTATTGTAGCGGCGGTGAATTTTAACTTGTTGGGCGCTGATTTTTTGTGTGCACATGGGTTGTTAGTCGATCTAGCAAATAGACGCTTGGTTAATGCACTGTCATTTTATTCTATCCCCTGCTCAGCTCGAGTCTCTCCACCACCCGTGCAGGCCAGCGTCACAACAGCAGGAGGTAAGTTTGACCAACTCCTCACCCAATTTCCAGCACTCACAGTTCCAAAATTTTCAGCAACAGTAGCGAAACACGGGGTTGAACACTTCATTCCCACAACAGGCCCACCCGTGTTCGCCAAAGCTCGGCACTTAGACGCGACCAAGCTCGCCATAGCACGGGATGAGTTTGCCACCCTGGAAAAATTAGGCATTATTAGACGCTCGAAAAGCCCCTGGGCATCGCCACTCCACATGGTCCCAAAAACCGACGGTTCTTGGAGACCATGCGGCGATTACCGCAGATTAAACAATGCTACAGCGCATGACCGCTACCCAATTCATCACATCCAAGATTTCTCACTACATCTGGCGGGTGCGCGCATTTTTTCTAAAATAGACCTGGTCCGCGGCTATCACCAAGTCCCCGTTCGAGCGGAAGACATTCCTAAAACGGCTGTAATAACCCCTTTCGGTCTTTTTGAATTTTTGCGGATGCCGTTTGGCCTCAAAGGCGCTGCTCAAACCTTTCAGCGGATGATGGCTGCAGTATTACGCGACCTCCCCTTCATGTTCGTCTACCTCGACGATATGCTGGTAGCCAGCTCGTCGGAGGAAGAACACGAACAACACCTCACTACGGTTTTTCAGAGACTAGAAGAGCACGGGTTAATAATCAATCCAGCCAAATGCAAATTCGGCGTGTCACAAATTGATTTTTTGGGACACAGAGTTTCACCGGAGGGGGCAGTCCCATTGCCAGACAAAGTTCGCGCAGTAAAAAATTTTCCACGACCACAAACGGTCAAATCGCTGCAAGAATTTTTGGGAATGGTTAATTTTTACAACCGTTTCCTCCCCCGCGCAGCTCAACTCATGCAGCCCCTGTATACCGCGCTCAGAAAACAAAAGCCTTCCAACGCGGTCGAATGGACCCCGGAGCGCGAACGCGCCTTCGTGGAAGTAAAAAGTGCTCTAGCGAACGCCACATTGTTGGTTCACCCTGATCCCTCGGCCCGCATTGCGCTAACCACAGACGCTTCAGACCTGGCCATAGGGGCAGTTGTGGAACAACACGTTGGCGGAACCTGGCAACCTTTGGCATTTTTCAGCAAATCGTTAAACCAAACTGAGCGTAAATACAGCACTTTTGACAGGGAGCTGCTAGCGCTTCATTTATCCATCCGCCACTTCCAGTTCTGGTTAGAAGGGCGGCATTTCACGGCTTTTGTAGACCACAAACCGCTCACCTTTGCGATGGCTAAAATTTCAGAACCATGGTCAGGCAGGCAACAAAGACAGCTAGCTGCAATTTCAGAGTTCACCACAGACATTCGACATGTGGCAGGCAAACTTAACGTGGTAGCAGACTGCCTCTCTCGCGCTGTGACATCGCCAGAGCGCGAGGAGACAGATTATACTACCTCAGCCGCAGAACTCTTCGCCAACGCGGACATGTACGCGGCCCCAATTCATGTAGGGATAGATTACGCAGCCCTGGCAGAGGAGCAAGGCAGTGACGCGGACATGCGCGCACTCCTGTCTGGACCAACAGGGTTAAGACTGGAGGAAAGGGGTTTACGCGACGGTGTACCCCCCCTAATATGCGACATCTCAACCGGCCGACCTCGCCCGGTAGTCCCAGCTGCATGGCGCCGCCGTATTTTCGACTCAATTCACTCCCTCGCGCACCCAGGTGTGCGCGCCTCGGTTAAAATGGTCGCCGAAAAGTTTGTGTGGCCCGGCCTGCGCAAAAATGTAAAGGAATGGGCAAAAACTTGCATGTCTTGTCAGCGCGCCAAAATACACAAACACACAAAAGCCCCTCTACAGCCTTTTCAAATCCCAGCTAGAAGGTTCGACCACGTTCATGTCGACCTCGTGGGACCACTACCTTTGTCTCAGGGTTTCACACACCTGTTTACAATGATAGACCGTACTACGCGCTGGCCTGAGGTGGTCCCTCTGGCGTCAACCACAGCGGCGGAAGTCGCTCGCGTTTTTTTTACAAACTGGGTGGTACGTTTCGACGTCTCATCGGACATCACGTCTGATAGGGGGCCTCAATTTGTCTCAGAGCTTTGGTCAGCCATGGCCAGCAGCTTAGGGGCGACAATTCACCGCACCACCGCTTATCACCCTCAGGCTAATGGGTTATGCGAGCGCTTTCACAGATCTTTAAAGGCCGCCCTCAGAGCCTCACTAACGGATACAAATTGGGTAAATAAACTTCCCTGGGTTTTATTGGGGTTGCGTGCTGCGCCTAAAGAGGATCTAGACGCCTCCTCAGCAGAATTAGTTTTTGCACAACCTCTCAGTCTCCCAGGTGAGTTTTTACCAGAGAACCCAGAGCCTGGGCATCTTCCAACCCTGAGGCCTTTAGGCAGCAACGGACCGGAAACTCTCCCCGGACCGGTACATCACTCTTTTCCACGGGTTTTTGTCCCCCAAGCTTTAAAAAACGCCGAATTCGTTTTTGTTCGGCATGAAGCTTTAAAATCAACCCTCCGTCCACCATACGATGGACCATTCAGAGTGCTGGAACCTGGTGATAAGCATTTTGTGCTTGATTTAGGGGACAGAAAAGAAACAGTCAGCATTGACAGACTTAAACCTGCTTTCTTGTTGAGAGACGAACCTGCACGGGTGGCGAGGGCACCTCGGCGGGGTAGACCCCCCAAGAAAAAAGACTCAAGCCCCCTGCAGGGAACAAATAACCACTCTCCTCCCCAAGCTGTAGATTCCTTACAGGAAGGTCCCACCAGGACGCCCAAGCGGACCCACAGCAGATTCGGGAGAAGATTAAAACCCAGACGGCACAGGGACTGATGCAAGTTAACCAAAAGTTGTTAACTATTTTATCAGATTGTGCCGTGACAGTTTTAAGACTGATTTGTGATATTACTACGCTGTTATGGTTACCACTGAATTCTCTACAGGAGCATGGCTGCTGGAAAGTTTCTTCCTTGTCAAGAGGTTTAACAGTATAGTATGTCATAGAAATTATCTTAAACTGTGGACTTACTTTTATTGTCCTTTTCTTAGTCGTTTGGGGGGGGCTGTGGTTTATATTAATCATATATCCCATAACCTACATACAGTATGTATAAGCATATTAGAATGTTTGGTGATTACATATGTGCAACGACCTCACGCCTCAGAACAGGACAAGAGGTCTCAACCGCCAGCAAAGATCAAAGAGCATCCGAGGCGCAGCGGTGGAGACCAGATCGATCGCCCTGACTTCCCAGGGCCAGGTGGAAGAGACAGAGGACAATGGAGGAGATCGATCGCCCTGACCACCCAGTGTCAGGTGGAGGAGTCAGAAGACAAAGGAGGGGGGATTAAGCTAATGCGGGATGTCAGCTGTGATATGCAATGTCTTTTGCCATGTGTAGGTATAAGTATGTAGGTCTGAATGTGTTCGACCTCTTATTCTGCTTCTGCACTGAGATGAGACTTGGTAGAGGAGCGAAGCTGATAATAAACTTTGGTTTATAAATCACATCGCCTCGTTATTCCAAGCTCTTCTACACCCTTCACATTTATTTAGTTCAATGGAATCCATGCAAATGTTTTGAAAAGGATAAGTTGATGCAGTGAAAGTACCCTTCTGAAGTGTGAAGTGTCCCTGAGCATTGCTTTTTGCACAGATTAGGCTTTTTTTTTTTTTTTTACAAAATTGAGAAGCAAATTTACTACAAATTTACTTCATACCCCCTGCTGCTACATGGGAAAGCCCATGTAGCAGAACAGCAGTCTGGTGGAATAATTTGTGTAGCAAAATGGGTTTGTTATTGCATCATTTGTAGAGTCTTGAAGTGTTGTCCAATGTTGCCCTCTGGAAATGTGAGAATGACGAGACAGAGTTTTCTCTCGAGTCAGCTTTATTCACATCTCCAACATCATGAAGCAGAAAAAAGAGAAAACAAAATGGAACTCTCGTCCTTAAATACCAGGACTCTTACAGTCAACAAGTCACTTGTCTCACAAACCACATTGCATTATAAAGACAGCAACAATGCATCCTCTCTCCATGATATCACCCCACTGTCTACAATGCATCCCCTCTTTAATCCTTTAATTATACCCCACAGTCTCAAGCTTTGCATACCAAAGCTAGCACTCTTGCAGCTTCCTGTAATCACCAAGGAAGCTCTGCCCTTGCTCTGGTCTAAAATGTGAGTCCAAAAGCAGGTCACGTATGTGTGTCCACCACACAAAGCCCCCCCCCCCCAGCATTTTAGAACAAACAAGGGAACAACAACGTGCATGCCGTGATAGTATCAATACACATCAGTCCACATGCTGTCTGGGCTTCCGTCTCCTGCCGTATCTGCCGTAGCTGGGGTTGGACGTCTCTGCGGCGCTGTCATGCTGGGGGTTTGCTGTCTGGGGGTGGAAACATTTTGTCAGCACCTGTGGGGGTTCTGGGGAAACATTACTCTGTGAAGCCCTCTGCGGGGGTCTACCTCGCCGCGTGGCCCTCGCCAACAGCACTTGCTCATCTGCCACCACAAAAGCGGGTTTGAGTCTGTTTATGCCAACTTTCTCTTTCCTACCCCCCAAATCTAGCAAAAACTGCTTGTCCCCTGTTTCCAGCACTCTGAAGGGTCCGTCATAAGGCGGTTGCAGCGGGGTTCGGTGCGCATCGTGTCTGACAAAAACAAACTCTGCGTTTTTCAAAGTTTTAGGTACAAAAACGCACGGAAACCTGTGGTGTGCGGGGCCGGGCAGCGTGCTTGATTCTATGTCACTCCGCAACAGCTGAGACGTGGAGGCGTCTGGCGCAGGGTTATCTGGGAGAAACTCCCCAGGGAGCCGGAGTGGCTGCGCAAACACAAGCTCCGCTGGGGAGGCTTCTAAGTCCTCTTTAGGCGCAGAACGCAACCCCAATAACACCCACAGTAACTTGTCTACCCAATTTGCACCCGTCAGTGACGCCCTGAGAGCTGCTTTCAATGACCTATGAAAACGTTCGCATAACCCGTTAGCCTGCGGATTGTATGTGGTTGTGCGGTGAATTGTGACACCCAGGCTGCGGGCCATTGTCGACCAAAGCTCGGACACAAATTGGGGGCCTCTGTCGGACGTAACATCCGAAGGAACACCGAAGCGCGCCACCCAAGCTGTTAAAAACGCGCGTGCAACCTCCTTGGCCGTGGTTGATGCCAGCGGGACCACTTCAGGCCAGCGTGTGGTGCGGTCCACCATTGTGAGAAGGTGTGCGCACCCTTGTGACAGCGGGAGGGGGCCCACGAAGTCCACATGAATGTGGTCGAACCTCTTGGCCGGAATGTGAAACGGCTCCAAAGGAGCCCTTGTGTGCCTGTGTACTTTGGCTCATTGACATGCCGTGCAGGCTGTTGCCCACTCTTTCACTTGTTTGCGGAGGCTCGGCCACACAAATTTCTCTCCTACCATTTTGACCAACGCGCGCACTCCCGGGTGCGCCAAAGAATGAATCGAGTCAAAAACACGGCGGCACCACGCAGCTGGTACTACTGGACGCGGCCGACCCGTGGAGACATCGCAGATTAGGGGGGGCATACCGTCTTGCAGCACCCTGTTCTCCAGCCTTAACCCTGTTGGTCCAGACTGGAGCGCGCGCACATCCGCGTCACTAACCTGCTCCGCGGCCATGGCTGCGTAATCTATTCCTATGCTGACTGGGGCCGCTACGGCGCGCGAGAGGCAATCTGCCACTACATTGAGTTTGCCTGCCACATGCTGGATATCAGTGGTAAACTCTGATATCGCGGTCAGCTGTCTCTGCTGCCGGCCTGACCACGGTTCGGAAACCTTGGCCATCGCGAACGTTAGCGGTTTGTGGTCAACGAACGCGGTGAACGAGATTCCTTCTAGCCAGAAATGAAAGTGGCGAATGGCCAAATGGAGAGCAAGCAGCTCCCTGTCAAATGCGCTGTATTTACGTTCGCTATCGCGCAAGGTCCTGCTGAAAAAGGCGAGGGGCTGCCAAACCCCGGCTACATGTTGCTCCACGACCGCCCCTATGGCCACCTCTGAAGCGTCAGTGGTGAGCGCTATGCAGGCTGTTGGGTCTGGGTGTGCCAACAACGCAGCCTTTGCCAAGGCTGCTTTCACCTCCGAGAACGCTTGGTCCCGCTCCGGGGACCACTCGACCTTATCCGCGGGTTTCTTTTTTTTTGAGCGCGGCATACAGCGGCTGCATGAGTTGCGCCGCGCGGGGGAGAAAACGGTTATAAAAATTCACCATTCCCAAAAACTCCTGCAACGCCCTGACCGTCTGTGGCCGGGGAAACTCTACCACCGCGCGCACTTTGTCAGGAAGCGGAATTGCTCCTTCGGGGGAGACGCGGTGTCCTAAAAAATGAATCTGCGCCACCCCGAACTGACACTTCGCTGAGTTGATTATTAACCCGTGATCTCCCAACCTTCGGAAAACTGTGGCCAGGTGTTTTTCGTGTTCATCTTCAGACGCGCTGGCTACTAAAATATGGTCCAAGTAGACGAACACTTAAGGGAGATCACGAAGCACCGCGTCCATCATGCGTTGGAACGTCTGAGCCGCCCCTTTAAGTCCGAATGGCATGCGTATAAACTCGAATTGGCCAAACGGAGTTATTACCGCTGTTTTGGGTATGTCCTCAGCGCGCACTGGGACTTGGTGGTAACCGCGGACCAAGTCTATTTTAGAAAAAATGCACGCCCCTGCCAAATGAACGGAAAAATCTTGGATATGCCGGATTGGGTAGCGGTCATGCGCTGTAGCGTTGTTTAACCTGCGGAAATCCCTGCAAGGTCGCCATGATCCGTCGGCTTTCGGGACCATGTGCAGCAGGGAAGCCCACGGACTGTTTGAACGTCTGATAATGCCCAACCTCTCCAGGTTGGCGAACTCCTCGCGCGCTATGGCTAGTTTAGCTGCATCCAAGCGCCAAGCTTCAAGCGCCAAGCTTTTGCAAAAACGGGCGGTCCGGTAGTGGTAATAAAATGCTCCACCCCGTGCTTAGCAACTGTTGCCGAAAATGTGGGGACCGTGAGTGCTGGGAACTGAGTGAGCAGTGTGTGGAACTTACCGCTTGCAGCTGTGACGTTGGCTTGTGCTGTTGGCGGGGCCACTCGCGCTGTGCAGGGGATAGAATCAAAAGAAAGTGCATTAACCAGGCGCCTGTTAGCGAGATCAACCAACAAACCATGTGAGCACAGAAAATCAGCCCCCAACATATTGAAATTTACTGCTGCTACAACAAAAGTCCACTCAAATGTACGGCTGTGTAGAGACAGAAGCAGAGTATTCTCACCAAAGGTCTCAATCTCCGAGCCGTTTGCTACTGTCACCCGGGGACCTCCGGAACCAGCTAGTCTGTCCACGTAGGAAGGCGTGATGAAACTCAACTGGGAGCCTGTGTTGACGAGGAACTGCCTCCCCGAGCGTGCGTCCGACAAGTAGAGCAGCTTGTTCTCCTTCCCGAGGGCCGCGGCTGCTACCGACCCCCGGTCTTGGTGTTTCCCGAATGCCCGAACTGGCACGGTGGTACACATTTGCATGCCCTCTCTGTGAAGCGGCGATGGTAGAAACAAAGGACGTCCGATCCGCGTTCCCTGGCCTCTGCCACCGCCGTCGTCGGTGCGTCTGGTACTGCTGCCTCTGGCCTCCTGTCGCCTCCGGTCGCCGCGCTGAGTTCTGCTGCAGCGGCCGCGGCTGCGCGCCGCTTGGTGGCATTGACAATCCGCTGTGCTTCTCGGCCCAGCGTGCGGTAGTCCCGCTGGGCCAACAGTGGCAAACTGGCCAGGGTCGCTCTCGCTGCTGAACGTATAGTCCTGAGGAAGAGGTGGGTGAAAATGAAGTGATCGTCGTCAGAGTCTTTCAACCTCAACAACTTCTCCATCAGGCTCGTGGGCATGTCATTTTTCGACTCCGTCAGCACCAGGAGCCTGTCTGCTCGCTCCTCCGCCGAGGGGGTGAATTGCTGGATGAGTGCAGCCTTCAACGTGCCGTATTTGTCGTTGTCCGGCAGCTGGTCAATCAGGCTCTCCACATGCTGGGCTGTGTTGTTGTCCAGCTTTGCGACTACGTGGTAGAATTTTGTGGCATCTACCGATATCCCCCGGAGGTTGAACTACGCCTCAACCGCGTTGAACCAGGAGCGTGGATTGTTCTGCCAGAAGT
The DNA here is from genome assembly GCA_020510985.1 of Pholidichthys leucotaenia. Classification (NCBI taxonomy): domain Eukaryota; kingdom Metazoa; phylum Chordata; class Actinopteri; order Cichliformes; family Pholidichthyidae; genus Pholidichthys; species Pholidichthys leucotaenia. The sequence goes on along the minus strand of CM035840.1, from coordinate 322,449,778 downwards.
CCGGTAGCTGGACTGTAGCGGCATTCGCTTGGCTGGGGGCTCCTGACGAGGCTGGCCCGGGGGAATTCTCCTCTTGCATGATACGTCTTGGGGTCACCAGTGTGGAAATGTGAGAATGATGAGACAGAGTTTTCTCTCGAGTCAGCTTTATTCACATCTCCAACATCACGAAGCAGAAAAAAGAGAACACAAATGGGAACTCTCGTCCTTAAGTACCAGGACTCTTACAGTCAACAAGTCACATGTCTCACAAACCACATTGCATTATAAAGACAGCAACAATGCATCCTCTCTCCATGATATCACCCCACTGTCTACAATGCATCCCCTCTTTAATCCTTTAATTATACCCCACAGTCTCAAGCTTTGCATACCAAAGCTAACACTCCTGCAGCTTCCTGTAATCACCAAGGAAGCTCTGCCCTTGCTCTGGTCTAAAATGTGAGTCCAAAAGCAGGTCACGTATGTGTGTCCACCACAGCCCCCTTTTTATCCAGCAGTAAATTTCAGCTTGTGGTGATGTTTCCTGGGCTAACGTTAGTGACCATGTCATGTGATAGCTGTTCTGTCAGTGTTAAAAGAAGAGATGCATGTGGTGTGGTTTCCTATATGACCTTGTGCAGCTGCTTTTGCGGTGTTGTCTGCAAAGTGGTTGCCCTTAGAGATTGGATCTGTGCCAGTGTGCGCGGCACATTTGCATTTGGCCAATTTTGAGATCTTTGTGTTAGATTGGCTTTCCTGTTGATGTAATCATGCCTCTCTTTTTGTCCCCACTGTTGTGTAAAATGATGGATAGAAGAAAAAGCATATTGGCTGTCCGTGTATATTGTGAGTGCTTTTCCCTGACCTAATTTACAAGCCTCAGTTAGAGCAACTAATTCAGCTGCTTGTGCAGAATAATGTGGTGGGAGTTTTTGAGCCCATAAAATGGTGTCATGGGTGACCACTGTGAAACTGGACAAGTTTGAAGCAGTGCACTCACATTTGGAGGAGCCGTCAACAAACAATGTGAGATCAGAGTCCTCCAAAGGTGTGCCCTGCAAATCAGAGCGTGGCAATATTTCACTCTCAATTTCTACAAAACTGTCATGTGGTTCGCCTTGTGTTGAAATTGGCAAGAAGCTTGCTGGGTTTATTGTGCAACATTCGAGGCTGTGATAATAACACTGTCATGCATGCAAGGTGTCTGGAAGGTGAGAGAACTGATATTTTACTTTGTGACAAGATAACTGATACTGCATGTGTGACTTTTAGGTGTAATGTTCTCCTGGAACATGTAATGACGAGGCGCACACACCGGGTGTCAGTTAGGACTTTTTACTTGTCACTTCAAGTGCAACTAACAACTAACCACACAGTGACTCAAGTACAACTCCTTTTATAGTCAGGTCATGGCCGGGGTCATACTGCCCTCTAGTGGTGACTCCATATGAACTTCACATATCAATACATCTCCCTTTTTTTCAAGTAAAAGGTCGTCCTACTATAAACTTTTTCTCAAATTTCTATATACAAAATAAACTCCATTTCTATTTACATTTCTTTCAACCTTGTACACTGAATCACAAGTTCAATTTTTTTTTTTCTGTTTACAATTCAACATCAACACATTTTTTTCCTCTGTTTACAATTCAACATCAACACATATTTTTTTTTTTTTTTTCTTCATTTCAGTACTCCTTACATTTCCTCAATCAATCTTTTCGGTTTCACAATTTGCCTTTGTGATCTTCTGATTTGTGTCACCTCAGTCTGTTCATTATTGTCTGTCTCTAAGTTTTGGTTCTCAGCCATTTCTGGTTGTTCGGTTTGGCTGGAAATTAGCATGTCGCTTGTTTCACTGTCTGTGACTCTCATTTTTGTCTGAGGCACTTTCAGTAAGTGACGTCGGTTTCGCCTCATTGTTTTCCCATGCTCTGTGATGACTTCATATGATCTGGGAGTTGTTTCTTTAACCACTTTTGCGGTCCCCATTCTCCATCACATCTCACTCGCACAATGTCCTCATGTGTAAGTGGTCTCAGAGGTCGTGCTGTTCTGTTGTACAGTTCAGTTTGCCTCTCATCACGCCTCACATCTCTCTTTTCCATCACCTGAGATGCTGATGGAAGTCGCGTTCTGAGTTTTCTGTAAATGAGAATTTCTGCTGGGGACAGTCCATTCTCCAGTGGTGATGCTCGGTAATTCAGGATCGCCAGATGTGGGTCTTCTGCATTGTCTGCAGCCTTTTTCAGTATGCGCTTCACAATTTGCACCCCTTTCTCTGCTAACCCATTTGACTGTGGGTACAGAGGGCTTGAGGTCACGTGCTTGAACCCATATGTGTCTGCAAAGTCTTTGAAGCACTGACTCGTGAATTGTGGTCCGTTATCACTCACAACAGTCATTGGAATTCCATGGCGTGCGAACATTGTCTTTGTATGTGCAATCACCTTTTCTGCTGTTGTGTCACTCAACCCTGCAAACTCTGGGTAGGTGGAATGATAGTCCATGACTAACAGATAGTCCTTGCCCTTAAGCTGAAATAGATCCATGCCCACTTTTTTCCATGGCCCTTGAGGCTTCTCATGGGGCCTCATAGGCTCCTTTGGCTGTTGATACCTGTGGCGCTGGCAAATGTCACAGCGCTGCACATATGCCTCAATGTCCTTGTGCATGTTGGGCCAATATAAAGCATCACGTGCACGTCTTTTGCACTTTTCAATACCCAAATGCCCCTCATGCGCTAATTTAACCATTTCTGATCTCATGGAGGTAGGTATGACTATCCTTGTACCTTTTAACAGAACCCCATCTAACACAGACAGTTCACCTTTAAAGTGTTGGTAAGGCTTGTCAATCATAACCTGTCCTGGCTGATGTATCTGTTCCATTACTCTTTTTAGTTTCTCATCCTTTTGTGTTTCTTTCACTATCTTCGTCCATTTTGCATCTGACACTGGCATGTGTGCCTTAATAGAGTCTACATGTATTTGCACAGCTTCCTCTGTTGTGCTGCTGGTGTTGCTCAAGCTAGCCCTACTCAGCGCATCGGCTACAATTAGTTGCTTGCCTGGTGTAAACTCAAATTTCAAGTCATATTTCTGTAATCTTAACATTAGACGCTGGATGCGCGGTGGTGCGCCACCCAGTGGCTTCTGTGAGATCGCAATCAGTGGTTTGTGGTCTGTTTCTAGTATTATTGACCTTCCATACACATATTCATGAAACTTCTCACATCCAAACACTGCACCTAGAGTCTCTTTCTCTATTTGCGCGTAATTTTTTTCTGCGCTTGTCATGGTGCGCGATGCGTATGCGACTGGATACCACTCTGTGTCATGTTTTTGCAATAGCACAGCTCCTAGGCCGGCTTTGGATGCATCTGTGGACACTTTTAGCAGTTTGTCCTGATCATAGAATTTTAACACTGGCTCCTTTATTAGACTGCTTTTGAGCCACTCCCATTCTCTGGCATGCTCTGCCATCCACTGCCACATTGTATTGGTCTCTAACAAGCTTCTAAGAGCTATTGTGTTAGCTGATAAATTTGGGATAAATTTTCCCATGTAATTGACTAGTCCTAGGGCTCTTTGCAAGTCATTTTTGTTCTGCGGTACTGGCAGCTCTGCTATGGCCCGCACTTTTTCCGGATCTGGTTGCACGCCTGCCCCAGATAATTTTTCTCCCAGGTATGTAATCTCCCGTACCCCGAATTGGCACTTACTCTTATTCAGTTTCATACCTGACTTTTGCGCCTGTGTGAGAACTCTTGCCAACCTTTCGTCGTGCTCCTCTTTTGTTTTTCCCCAGACTACCACATCATCAAGAAAAACTCCCACCCCTTCTATTCCGTCAAACAATTGCTGCACAGTTCTATGGAAAATTTCAGGGGCTGAGCTAATCCCAAACGGCATTCGTAGAAAGCAATGCCTTCCGAATGGCGTATTAAATGTGCACAATTTAGCGCTTTCCTCATCGAGCACTAGTTGGTAAAACCCAGATTTGGCATCTAATTTTGTGAAGTAATTTGCTCCACTCATTGTGCTGGTTATGTCAGATTTTGTTGGTAGCCTGTAATGCTCCCGCTGTATTACTTTATTTAGATCTTTTGGATCTATGCACAATCTCAAATCTCCATTTGGCTTCTCCACTATAACTAGTGAGTTAACCCATTCAGTTGGTTCTTCTATTTTTCTGACCACTCCGTCTGCTATCAGTGAGTCTAGTGTTTCTCTCAGCCTCTTTTTAAGAGCTATTGGCACTTTTCTTGCTGCATGTATGACTGGCTCTGCATTCTCTTTCAGCCTAATTTTTTGTTTGCCTGGTAGGCGGCCTATTCCTTTGAACACCTCTTTGTATTCTTTCACCCAGTCAGTGTGTTTGTGCTTACTTGTTGTAGCCTCTGTATTTTCTCGTGTTGTCACTTTGTCTGTATCAATGACATTCACCCTTTTGATCAGACCTAGCTGATCGCATGTTTTTAAACCCAAAATTGCTTGTCTATTTCCATCAACAAGTACAAACAATGCATTCACTGTTTTACCTTTGTTTGACAGTGTAACCCTGCACATTCCTTTAGTGGGTATTGGCTTATCGTCATATGTTCTCAGATTAATCTTTTTATTTCTTATTTTCGGCTTGTTTTTCAGTCTTTTAAATTCTTTCATTGGCAGGATGTTTACCTGCGCACCTGTGTCGAGCTTCAGTGACATGTCCGTGCCATTCATCTCCAGGCACACTATCCATTCGTCAGCGCTCGTCTCTCCCTCGATGGCGTCCACGTAAAACTGATCCTCCTCGCTGTCGCTCTTTTTCTCCACGAGTTGCACCCTCCTCTTTGAGAAGCAGGTCTTTGCGAAGTGATTTTTTCCGCCACACTTGCGACATTCCTTCCCGAATGCTGGATACTGTTTCAGCGCATGTTGCCTTCCACACCGCTCGCAGTTCCCGCGCGCGCGCTCTGGGTTTGCCTCCCTTTTTCTTGCCTGCAACGTTCCTTTCGGCTTCGCGCGCTGCACTGCACCGACCTCAGCAGTCTCTTTTTCCTTGCTGCTAAAAGTCTTTAATTGTGCCTTTATACTCTCAGACGCTTGGCAAATCTGTATCGCTTTCTCCAGCGTTAAGTTAGTCTCTTTCAGTAATTGCATCCGCAATTTGTTGTCTTGGACCCCTATTACAATTTGGTCCCGTATCATTGACTCATTCAATGTTCCAAAGTTGCATGACTGACATTTCAACCGTAGGTCTGTGACATACAGCTCGATGGACTCTGACTCTTTCTGAAGTCTTTTTCTGAACACATACCTCTCGTACGTTTCATTCTTTCTCGGTGTGCAATAATCGTCAAATTTCTTCATCACGGCGTCGAAGTTGCCTTTTTCTTCTTCCGTGAAGATGAATGTGTTAAACACATTTAGCGCCGCTTGCCCTGCTACTGTCAGCAGTAATGCTATTTTCCTCTCCTCGTCACGGAGACCGATAGCAAGCGAATAAAGTTCAAAACTCTGTTTGAATGCTTTCCAGTTCTCGTTGACGTTACCGGTCAACTTTAACTCGTCCGGCTGTCGAAGAGCGTTCATCTTCGCCGTCGGTTCGTAGTTTTATCCTGGTATCATGTAATTTACTCCTGGTACCATGTAATGTTCTCCTGGAACATGTAATGACGAGGCGCACACACCGGGTGTCAGTTAGGACTTTTTACTTGTCACTTCAAGTGCAACTAACAACTAACCACACAGTGACTCAAGTACAACTCCTTTTATAGTCAGGTCATGGCCGGGGTCATACTGCCCTCTAGTGGTGACTCCATATGAATTTCACATATCAATACATTAGGGTCAAGGGATGAAAAAGAATGAGCCCTGCTGAGGCCTGCACCGCCATAGAGGGAGCTATGACAACCTGCATACATGGCGGCACTGCCCCCGCCACAGGGTCTATCCTTGTGGAATAAAAGGCTATTGGATGCATTTTTGTACCACTTGATTGGAGAAGGACTGACGTCATGTGTCTCCCCCCCCCCCCCCCCACGCACACACACAATCAACCATTTGCACAAATGGTTTTTTGTACTTGGGGAGTGCCAGGACACCAGTGCTGACCAAAAGTTTTATCAATTTAACAAAAGCCTCTTCTGCCTCAGGTGTCCAATCAATTTTGTCCACCTGAGCCATGGGTGTTTTGTAAATGAGATCAGATAAAAGTTGTACTTCAGATGAGTAATGTGCAATCCAAGAGCGACAATAATTTAAAGTACACAGAAATAACATCATCTCTTTTTTGTGATGGGTCCCTAAATATTTAACCTCTTTTTCCACAACTCTAATTTTTCCTTATTGACTTTGTGACCTTGTTCTGCTAAAGATCACATTAACACAGTGGTGTTGTAGGAGCATGCTCAAATAACGAGGCTGAGTTTCAGTCATAAACCAGCTTTATTTGACAGAACACAAGCTCCTAGCATTCTCAAAGCAGGAAAGAGAAAGAATCATATTTCCACACCCCTTTTATACATTTCCAGCATCAGGATTCAAGTCGCATGGTGTCTTCAGTAAACATACAGTTACAAAGCATCCCTTTGAAGCTTCACCCATTGTCTCTCATCTCCTGATGAACCGGAATTCCCTCCGGGGCATCTTCTGTGGGACAAAGAGACAAATCTCGCACTTCCTTGTCATCTACTGCAGATTCGAGTCCTCTTGTCCTTGCAGATGTGACACCCCACAATACACATAGAGTCCTGTCTCTGTGGCGACGTGAGCCCACAATGTGTGTCGGCCACACTACCCCCCCAAACGTCTAGTAAGGCAGAACCTGCATGGCATAAAAAAGGAAAAAAAGAAGGACACAAAGCACTCCGTACATCGCTAATCAATCCACCAACTGCCTAGGTTTTAACCTTCTGCCGAATCTGCTGCAACTTGGCTTGGCTGCCTCTGCAACATCTCTTTGCACCTGTGGATTAAAGCTGTTAGCACCTTTCTGTGAAGACTTTGGAGACTGTTGTCTCGGCGGCCTGCCCCGGCGGGGGGGCCTCGCGAGCTGCACCCCCTCGTCAGCCAGAACAAAAGCGGGTTTGAGCCTGTTAATGCAAATCAGCTCCCGTCTGCCCCCTAAATCTAGCAGAAAATGCTTCTGCCCGGTCTCCAGCACTCGAAACGGTCCATCGTAAAACGGCCGCAAACTTGGGCGCTGGCCGTCATGTTTAACAAAAACAAACTCTGCATTTTTTAGAGCCTTGGGCACAAAAATGTGTGGGAAACTGTGATGGACTGGGCCAGGGAGCGTGTTTGCTCCTGAGCCGCTTTGCCACGGCTGAGCGGGGAGGCCATTAGGTGCGGGATTATCGGGAAGAAATTCCCCGGGCAAACGGAACGGTTGAGCGAACACCAATTCCGCCGGGGAAGCGTGCAAGTCTTCCTTAGGTGCAGAACGCAACCCTAATAAGACCCATGGAAGTTTGTCCACCCAATTTGTATCCGTCAGCGACGCTCTGAGGGCTGCTTTCAATGACCTGTGAAAGCGTTCGCATAAACCATTAGCCTGGGGGTTATACGCGGTGGTGCGATGAATCTTCACCCCCAAGCTGCGGGCCATCGATGACCATAGCTCGGAAATAAATTGGGGACCCCTGTCGGACGTTATGTCCGACGGTACACCAAAACGCGCAACCCACGCTGCTAAAAATGCTCGCGCAACTTCTTCCGCTGTGGTTGATGTCAGAGGAATTGCCTCTGGCCAGCGCGTGGTGCGGTCTACCATCGTCAAAAGATGTGTGTGCCCGTGTGATAAAGGAAGCGGGCCGACCAGGTCAATATGCACATGATCAAAACGTTTAGCGGGGATGTGGAAAGGTTCTAACGGGGCCTTAGTGTGTCTGTGTATTTTGGCTCGCTGACACGCTACGCAGGCTGCTGCCCATTCCTTAACCTATTTGCGCAACCCGGGCCAAACAAATTTCTCCCCCACCAATTTGATCGATGCGCGCACCCCTGGGTGCGCGAACGAATGGACCAAGTCAAAAACACGGCGACGCCACGCGGTTGGCACCACAGGGCGGGGCCGTCCCGTGGAGACATCGCAGATTAGCGGGGGCATACCGTTTTGTTGCACCCTGTGCTCCAGCCTTAACCCTGTTGGTCCAGACTGGAGCGCGCGCACGTCCGCGTCGTTAACCTGCTCCGCAGCCATGGCTGCATAATCTAACCCAACACAGACCGGGGCTGCGCGCGCTCCCGCGTCGCTGCCCGGGCCCGCGGCCATGGCTACAGAGTCTGCCCCTATGGGGCTTGGCGGTGCTACCGCACGCGAGAGGCAGTCTGCCACCACATTGTGTTTACCCGCGACATGCTGAATATCAGTAGTGAACTCCGATATTGCGGCTAGTTGCCTTTGTTGCCGGCCTGACCAGGGTTCCGAAATTTTGGCCATCGCAAACGTTAGCGGTTTATGATCCACAAAAGCGGTGAAACGTCGCCCCTCTAACCAGAACTGAAAATGACGAATGGCCAAGTGTAGGGCCAAAAGCTCCCTGTCAAACGCGCTGTATTTCCGTTCACTATCGCGCAAAGTCCTGCTGAAAAACGCGAGGGGTTGCCAGGTACCCGCCACAAACTGTTCAACTACCGCCCCCACCGCTACATCGGAAGCGTCAGTGGTGAGCGCCATGCGGGCCGTTGGAACTGGGTGCGCTAACAAAACTGCGTTTGCCAGGGCTGATTTGACCTGGGCAAAAGCGCGCTCCCGCTCCGGAGACCATTCGACTTTATTTGCGGGCTTTTGTTTTTTTAACGCGGTGTACAATGGCTGCATGAGTCGTGCTGCGCTTGGGAGGAAACGGTTGTAAAAATTAACCATCCCTAGAAACTCCTGAAGCGCCTTAACTGTTTGAGGTTGCGGAAAATCTGTTATGGCACGCACTTTATTTGGAAGGGGAACTGCTCCCTCTGCTGAAACGCGATGTCCCAAAAAATCAATCTGCGCCACCCCAAACTGGCATTTCGCTGGGTTCACTATTAACCCGTGCTCTGCCAACCTCTGGAAAACTGCTGTGAGGTGTTTTTCATGTTCGCCTTCGGACGTGCTGGCTACCAAAATATCGTCCAAATAAACGAACACGAAAGGCAGGTCGCGTAAAACTGCATCCATCATGCGTTGGAAAGTCTGCGCGGCCCCCTTGAGGCCAAAAGGCATGCGCAAGAACTCAAAAAGGCCGAAAGGAGTTATGACCGCTGTTTTGGGTACATCCTGCGCGCGCACTGGAACCTGGTGATAGCCGCGCACCAAGTCTATTTTAGAAAAAATGCACGCCCCCGCCAAATGAACAGAAAAATCCTGAATGTGCGGAATCGGGTAGCGGTCATGAGCTGAAACGTTGTTCAACCTGCGGAAATCGCCGCAAGGCCGCCACGAGCCGTCAGCCTTTGGGACCATGTGTAACGGCGAGGCCCAAGCGCTCTTGGAGCATCTAACAATACCTAGTTTTTCCAGATTAGTGAACTCCTCGCGCGCAATGGCCAGTTTAGCTGGGTCCAAGCGCCGAGCCTTTGCAAAAATGGGAGGGCCTGAGGTTGTTATGAAATGTTCTACCCCATGTTTGGCCACCATTGCTGAAAAAGTGGGGACTGTGAGTGCTGGAAACTGAGCAAGCAGAGTGTGAAACTTACCACCCGCGGCTGAGACGCTGGCATGTGCAGTTGGCGGGGCCACCCGAGCTGTGCAGGGAATAGAATGAAAGGACAGTGCATTAATCAGACGTCTATTAGCAAGATCAACCAATAAACCATGTGAGCACAAAAAATCAGCCCCTAACATGTTGAAACTGACTGCTGCTACAATAAATGTCCACTCAAATGAACGGCCCTGTAAGGACAGAAGCATGGTCCTCTCACCAAACGTTTTAATCGTGGAGCCGTTCGCTGCTGACACTGAAACCCAGGGGGCTTTAGAAGGCGACAGCCGTTCCGCGTAGGTGGGTGTGACGAAGCTCAGCTGCGAGCCCGTGTCCACGAGGAACTGTTTCCCCGAGCGTGCATCCGTCAGGTAAAGCAGCCTGTTCTCATTGCCGAGAGTCGCGGCTGCTACCGGCCCTCGGTCCTGGCGTTTCCCTGGCGCTTAAAATTGCACGGTGGGACGCACCTGTGCGCTCTCTCTGCAAAACGGCGGTGGTAGAAGCACGAGCCGTCCTCCGCTCCGCGTCGTCTGGCTCCGGTCGCCGCCGTTGTTGGTGCGTCTGGCACCGCGGCCGCTGGACCCAAGCTGTCTCCAGACGTCGTTCCCGAACTAGCCGCCGCGGCCGAAACCGCGTTCTGCTTGTGGGCGTCGACCAACTTCTGCGCCTCCTTGCTCAACCCATGGTAGTCTCGCTTGGCCAATCGGGGTGACTCTGCCAGGGCCACTCTCACTGCTGGTGGTAGGGTTCGAAGGAATAGGTGGGCGAAAATGAATTCGCCATCCTCGGAGGCTTTGAGCTGCAGCATCTTCACCATCAGGTCCGCAGGTCTATCGTTTTCTGCCTCCGTCAGCGCCAGGAGCCCCTTTGCTCTTTGTTGGACTGAGGGGGTGAAATGGCTGATCAGCGCGTCTTTCAATGCGCTGTACTTGTCGCTGTCTGGTGGATGATTAACCAAATCCTCCACTCTCTGGACCGTGTCGCTGTCCAGTTTCGCTACCACGTGGTAGAATCTTGTGTCGTCGTTGGAGATTCTCCGGAGGTTGAACTGCGCCTCGATTGCGCTAAACCATGAGCGCGAGCTGTGCTGCCAGAAATCGGGCAGCCGGAGCGTGGAGGCGGCCATCAGGCTGGCTTCCACCGAGCCCGGTTCGGAAGAATTCTCATTGCTCATTCTCCGTCGTAGGTCACCAGTGTAGGAGCATGCTCAAATAACGAGGCTGAGTTTCAGTCATAAACCAGCTTTATTTGACAGAACACAAGCTCCTAGCATTCTCAAAGCAGGAAAGAGAAAGAATCATATCTCCACACCCCTTTTATACATTTCCAGCATCAGGATTCAAGTCGCATGGTGTCTTCAGTAAACATACAGTTACAAAGCATCCCTTTGAAGCTTCACCCATTGTCTCTCATCTCCTGATGAACCGGAATTCCCTCCGGGGCATCTTCTGTGGGACAAAGAGACAAATCTCGCACTTCCTTGTCATCTACTGCAGATTCGAGTCCTCTTGTCCTTGCAGACGTGACACCCCACAATACACATACAGTCCCGTCTCTGTGGCAACGTGAGCCCACAATGTGTGTCGGCCACAGTGTCTTGTTTTCATGTTTCTTCATCAGGTGATGCCAGCAAGATGTCATCAACATACAGGAACAACTGGTTCCCGTTAAGAGGAATAAAATGTGCCAAATTTGCTGACGTTGCATGTTAAAAAATAATTGGTGACCTACAGTAACCTTGTAGTAACCAGGTGGATGTGTACCTTTTGTTTTCAAATGTGAATGCAAACAAAACTGATGATTTGGATGTATTGGGATGCTGAAAAAAACAAAACAAAAGCATTGCTGATGTCTATTGCTGTTAAAAAAAAAAAAAAACTGCATGTGTGGTTGTGGGTCATTTTTAACAGTTTAACAGTTTATTCACACACACATATCACACATTATCAACAGCATGAATGAATTACAATATGAATTTTCAACAGCATGATTAGTAGTATACAATAGGCTTTTTTTTTTTTTCCATTGTTTTGGAGTGTGAATGGGTCATCCTAAATAAGCTATTTAAAGCTTTTAGTAGGGAGCCCAATTCTACAATGAAATGATGATGGAAATCAGTCTGATGTCTTTGTGTACAGGAACAAACAAACACATAACAGACATACAGCACATAATCCCAGCATTTGTTTACATTGAAATAGTAGGTGAGCTCTAGATCTCTAGTCAAGTTATTAAACACTATTGGAGTGAATCAACATATAAAACAAAATTACAATGGCACAACAACTCATCAGTAAGTAAGTTTGTGTAACAAATAGCAGATTAATTATATAATGATAGGAGTTGCATTTTTAGTTTTTTCTTGAAGATGGAGATGGAAGGTGACATTTTTTGATTCTCATCAAGCTCATTCCAAATCTGCGGTCCTCTGCACACAATGGTAAACCAAGTAGATTTTAGTCTTCGTTTTTTCCCAGTAATTTGGTTTTTATTTCTAGTGGTGTAAGTGTGCATGGGAAGGAAGGTTGGAATGAGTTCACATAATTTATGGTCGAGTTTATGGACAACCTGATACATTATACAGGCACTCTGGAAGTAATTATGCTCAGTAAATCTCAGAAGATTATAACGATGGAAAAGATGACTAGTAGGAGAATTATATTCAGACCATAATAAGGCACGTATGACTTTCTTTTGGAGAATTTCTAGCTTTTTTAGGTGAGTTGGAAATGTGTTACACCATAGGATATTGCAGTAATGTAAATGAGGCTCAAATAAAGTTTTGTATATAATGAGAAGTGCAGAGCAGCGCATTTGGCCAGTTTCTTGGTTAGATCATCGATGTGACATTTGAAATTGAGAAATTCATCAATGAGGACCCCCAAGAATTTTATAGAGCTAACTCTTGTAATATACTGTCCATTAATTTTGGGGCAAAGTTCCTTGGTGTCTGGCTTTTTATTGGAACTGAATACAATATAACTAGTTTTACTGATATTAAGTGAACGTTTGTTACACTGAAGCCAGGTGTCTATTTTCATAAGTTCACTATTTGTTATCTGTTCAAGTTCATTTGGATTCTGGTGAGCAAAAAATAAATTAGTGTCATCAGCAAACAGTACTTTATGTAGTAGAGACGAGGAGTTAGCAATGTCATTTATATACAGAATGAATAGAACTGGTCCTAAAATGGAACCCTGGGGAACCCCATGATCGATGGATTTATATGATGACTTGTGGTTATTTATATAAACAAACTGAAGTCTTCCAGACAGATAATTAATAAACCAATCTAATGCAAGGCCTCTGATACTGTAATGTTGTAATTTATTAATTAGGATGTCATGGTTAATAGCATCAAATGCTTTAGACAGGTCTAAAAAAAAATGCCAATACCATAGTTGCCTCTTTCAGTTGCATCACTGATTTTTTTCAATTAGGTCAAGTATTGCCATATAGGTACTGTGTTTCTTTCTGAAGCCATACTGAGATGGGATAATAATGTTGATCTTATCAAGGTAACTGGTAAGTCTGTTATAAAGTACTCTTTCCAAAATCTTTGAGAGAGTAGGCAGAATGGATATAACATGGATATCTAACAAAGTGCGTAGAGGATACTGTCTTTTGTATGTTCTATAGTGTGATTTTGCATTTATTTTGACAAGTTCTGCATTTTTTTAGTGACCAGTCTGGAGGATGGATTTGCAAGGAATGTTTTGGGCTCTAAATCTGGCATAGCTTTTGTGTGCAGGACTGATGTCACTGAGTGTGGTCCGGCCAAAACCAAACGCAGTGAGTAGCAGTACCTAGGCATATTGGAATCCTGCAATACATTTATTCCTTCCACATGTGGAAAATGTGATGCTCTCATACCATTAACCATTGGGATTATTGCAATATTGAGGGATGTGAGGAGATCCCTTCCCAGAAGGTTGAAAGGCCATGCGTCAGACAATTTGAAACAACCTTCTGCCATGTCACTGGTGACAGGGTCTTTTATCCTGACATTTTTTGAAAGGTGCTCTGTTTTTAACTTACCATTTATGGCTTTTAAAGTTATTTTTCATCTGATGTTGTAAAATTATGAATGTCTGTGCCTGTTAATACCGATCTGCATGCTCCTGTGTCACATAGAAACCTTGTTGGAACATCCGGAACCTGCAACATCACTTCAGGTAAACAATGCATTGTCAACATCAAATCAAAGTCAGGTAAATGGAAAATGTCTGTTATGTCAGTGTTAGCGTCGATAATTGCACTTATCTTCGGTGTGATCAGTCAGGTAGTCAGCCCGTGAGGTCCTCCACCCCCTCCCTGCTGTTGCTGGTGTTCAGGACATCGCCTCCGCCAGTGGCCCTTTTGTCCACATTGATGACAAATGTCACATTCCCCTTGCCATGACCAGCCCGCCCCACCCCTCCTTCTGTATCCCCTCCACACTGAGGTCCAGTTCCGGTGCCACCCTGAAAGATAGAATCGGGAGAAGCCCCCCCCCCCCCCCCGTGTCAGTAATCACATAAACAGGAGTCGGTTTTTCTTTCAGTTTTTTGTTCTCCTTTTCTTTCCTTTCCTCCTCTATTGTCTCTGCATGTTTTGCATAGGTTAACACATCACCAAATGCACAGGTGCGGTATGTGACCAAATGTTTGTGGACGTAATCAGCCAGGTGTGGGTGCATGTTGTGCAAAAAGACACTTTTCAAATGCTGCCAATAAGGTTCTACACCTGAATCATTATCAGCCTTAGTTAAACCAGAATGGATATCAAAACCCTCTTGTAACCTGGTTCTATAAGCTTCCACACCTTCATCTTTACCTTGTTTTGTGGTTTGGATTGTCCCGTATAAGTTGGATTTGAAAATTTAATTATAGGATTTTGTTCAGTGACAGTGTTTCATAATATTCAGTTTTACTGATCGTATTGATGGTGAGTGTGGAGTGGATATGTGTACATATCTACTTAAGTCTCGGGCGGCCCGGTGTGGCTGCTCCCGGGTACTCCACTCCTTCTTCACTTTGAGCTTGGCATCAGCCGGTAAAGGGGTGAAGACGAGTGGTGGCAGGGTGACGTCAGCCGCAGCCTCTCCAGCCTGGAGTTCTGAGAGGTCGGGGTAGATGGGCTCAACAGTGGGTGGAGATGGAGGAGGAGGAACAGAAACACAGTCCCTTGCCCCCATGCCAGACTCATCATGCACCATAGAAGAGACAGAACACATATTAGTCAAAACTTTTTTTTTCATGGTAATTTTTTTTAGATTTATCATCAGATTTAGATTTTACCATCACAAGGTCCAAGTCAGCCTGTCATTTTTTTTCCCCATCTCAAGCCACTGTTGCCCCTCAGTTGGAGAGATAATGCAGCTGTGAGCTAGAGAATACAATTACACTGCAAAAAGTCAAATATAAGTCAAATGAAATAAACTAATGCTGTTTACCTGCCTTCGGGCATCCTAAACAAAAGAAAAATCCAATTTTCTTGTTCTGCTGGCAGATAATTTTACCTAAAATAGACAAAAATTTTTGGCAATTGATGTTAGTTAAAAATAAAGAAAAACATCTGCCAACAAAGTAAGATTAAATTGCTTAACACAAGTAACTATCATAAAGCCAGCAAAAATCCCACAGAAAACTGCACAACAAAAGAAATTACTGGCAAAACTATCTTGAGATAAAAACAAGCATCTAATACATTTCATCTTATCAAAATCCCCAGTTCAGTGTGATCTTATTACTGTTTCAGCACAACACAAGTTAGTCCTTTAACACACATACAATAACAAGCCCAAATGAGCACACACATTAGTAAACAATCCCAAAGCCGCTTATAATAAGCAGATCTGGCAACCAAAGATTTTCACCGTCGATCACTTTCCCATGCATATTTTTGCCGTCTTCCATTAAAACAAAATGTCATTCTCATCCTCTTGCACTCCACAGCATGATGTGAATCGTCTCTTCCTGTCTCCCATGATCTCTGCCTCTGCCACAGGAGTTATCCATTTTTCATCAAAAAATAAAACCGTAAAGACGTTATTTATTAAAAACACACACAAACAAACATGTGAACGACAGACAAACAAACTGCAGTTATTTATTTTAATTTATTAATTATCTGATCTTAGTCTAAAGGCTATTTTATTCTATTTTAAGCTTACTTTAAAATATATCTTATGGTATTTTAGTTATTATTATATTAAAGTGATTCCTTATTATTTTAATGCTATTTCGTATTATAACTATTTTCTTTTATTATATATATATATATATATATATATATATATATATATATATATATATATATATATATATATATACTGTATATATGTACATATTTCTAGTTTATTTCAGCCGTTAATGTCACTTCGCAGGTACTGTGCCTTACACAGCTGCTGTAACCCTCCGCACTGATATTGCTCCATGATGTGCACTCTGCTCCGGTTTCACTCCATGGGTACTGTTCCTTCCACCGCTGATACCACTCCACGGTCTGCACTTTCGTACCGATATCACTCCGCGGTACTATGTATCCTTCCGCATGCCTATTTCCTGATTTTAGACTCAAACTAAAATCCAGCAAAAATGCATTTATTACTGAGCAGTTCCATTTAACTGCGGTACTTTTCCCGAACGGACTCGAAACTGTTGGTACCAAATCCTGCGTGTAATCCCACAGTCGGACTGAAACCGCAGCACCAGACGTCTGAATAATTAAATTTATTTATTATTTAAATTATTTATTTTAATAATTAAATTTACTCGATTCAATCTGCCTCGGTTCTCTCAGTCACTCTTCTCCACCCTGGTGCTCCACAATGCCTCTTGCTATTGCCTCACTTCAGCCAACCACTTCCAGTGGGGAGGCCGGTGGGAGGTCTTTTCCAGCAGGCCCATGTACTGGCAGAGAGAACGGTCCAAAGCGCCACAGGTCTGGAGAAAAGATGTCTGGAGTTGCTGTTCGGTGTGCCAATTATATTGGAAAAATTCTCTTTAACCAGTACTCAAAGGATCAGGCAGGATCAAAGTTTCAGTAGATTTAATTTGCACTGATCAGAGGAGAACAATAAGTGGTACATTACAGAACATTACAGAACATTCATATATAAACAAAGATAAAATGTCATGCTGCCACGACCTTGAACACTTCACACAGACTCTGAGGTACCAAAAGATAAAGAATACTGTAGTGATCTGCTCTGCATGCCTATTTCCCTAATTTCCTCCACAGCTGCGTGCACACCTGCTGTCCTCATTTAGGTCTGCCTATTTAAGCCGCGCTGCCCTCGGGTCTGCACGGAGATGTCAAGCTCCCTGGTCTGGCAAGACCTCTTCGCCTTCTCGTCACCTCTATGATCCGGAGTTCCATCTCCACTGATCCTCCCTGCCTCGTTGGAGTTCCATCTCCTCTGATCCTTCCTGTCTCGTAGTCCTCCTGGGAGTCCTAGTTCCCCAATGACAAGGAAGCCCTCATCATTTCCTCATCTCCAGTCTTTGCTCTACTCCCCTGGACACAGGTGGAAACCCGCTTGTGGTGGACCTCCTCCTCCTGGCAGTGGACTGAGCTCAACCTGCACTTCACCAGCTCGCTACACATCTCATCACCCTCTCACCTCCTCAGCAGCCGGAGCCGAAGATGCTGTCTCACTGGCCGGAGCCTCTGGGAACTCTCCTGTGCTACACACCAACTAGCCAACAGTAAGACTGAACATTCTCTGAATCATTCCTCCAGATCCCAGTCTCTAATCCACCTGTCTTTGCTCTTCCCTAGGGTTGCCAGTCTGAACGGTGCTCTGCTCGCCTGGCTGCTACATTCCTGCACTCACGCACACATTCAAACTCACACTTCACAATAAAAGATAATTGAGTTTATTCTGGAGTCTGTGTCTGCCTTCTGGGTCATAAATCATGTCAAATACAGAATTATTCTATCACCATACCAAGAAGTTAAAAATCTGTGAATTCTTTGGGAAGGAGGTTATTGAGGTAAAAATGGCACCATTTACTACTAAACCCATTCATTCTCCATTGACTCGCTGAGCGTTTTGGGTGTACTAAAATGGTGGCCACAGAGTTTCTGGTGGCTTCACTTCTGCAGGCCAGTGAGCAATCCAGTTTTTTTTTTTTTTTAGAGAGATCAGTGTTAAACATGCACTCTTCGGTGTCTATAAATCCCTTATAAAAAATCTACAGTGTCTAAAATGGTATCTTATGCACCTTTCATTGTTTACAGTTTTGTGTCACCCCCCACCCCCCCACACACACACACTTCAAATGCCAGAATCGGTGACTAGGCCCAATTCACATTCCACAAGGCTAATAGCGGCTTGTGCGACATTAAACAACATAAATCCCGTGATAAAAAGGCTTATCAGTTGAAGGACATGCCCAGTTGTATGCATGGTGGCCCAGGATAATGACAGAAACTGCATCAGTCCTTAAAAGCAGTTTAATGGTAAAACCCATCTTAATTTGGGTCAAGTTTTCAAAGCAGCTAGCCCAAAAATGCTAACTGGCCAAGGAGGCTAACTTCAGTTTGGCCAGAGAGTCATGATTGGCTCAACACTACAGATGTACCAACACAGTGTTAGTCTTACAGCGGGGAAAATAAGTATAGAACACATCAACATTTTTCTCATTAAACATATTTTTGATGGATCCATTGAACAGAGGTTTTCACCAGATAATAGTATAACCCAAGTAATCCATACAAACAAAGAAATCAAGGCAAATGTGTTCACAAAACAAGTTATATTTAATAAAGTGGAATAATACAGGGAGTAAGTATTGAACACACTTGGTGAAATTCATTTAATATTTAGTAGAAAAGCCTTTGTTGGTAACAGCTTCCAGATGCCTCCTGTGTGGAGAAACTAGGCGCTTGCATTGCTCAGGAGTGATTTTAGCCCATTCTTCCATACAAACTGTCTTCAAATCTTGAAGGTTCCGTGGGTGTCTTCTATGAACTCTGATCTTCAGTTCGTTGCACAGATTTGCAATTGGATTCAGGTCAGGTGACTGACTGGGCCATTCTTGCAGCTTTATTTTCCTTCTCTGGAGCCAGTTGAGAGTTTCCTTGGCTGTGTGTTTGGGATCATTGTCTTGCCAGAATCTCCACCCTCATTTCATCTTCAGAATCTTGGCAGATGGTAACAGGTTCTTATCAAGGATGTCTCTGTAGATTTGTTCATTCAACTTTCCTTCAATTATATGAAGTCTGCCTGTACCATGTGCTGAAAAACACCCGTACACCATGATGGAATGTGCAGTGCCATTTCTCCTCCAAACATGCTGTGTGTTGTGGCATCCAGAAAGTTCAATTTTGGTCTCATCTGACCAGTCTATATTCTCACAGTTTTTTACTGGCTTGCCCAAATGTCGTGCAGCAAACTTTAAACAAGCTTCAACATGCTTTTTTTTTTTTTTTTTTTTCAGTAATGGAGTTTTGTGAGATGAGCAGGCATGAGTGAATTACTTGTTGTTCTCTTTGAAACATCAGTACCTGCTAACTCCAGTTCTTTCTGGAGCTCTCCACAAGTGGTCTTTGGCTCTTGGGTAACTCTTCGGATAATTACTTTGACTACTCTTTCTGAAATCTTGCTAGGAGCTCCTGGTCATGGCCGGTTTATGGTCAAATGATGTTCTTTCCACTTCCAAATGATGGTTCCAATAGTGCTCACTGGAACATTCAGCAGTTTAGAAATGCACCTGTAACCAGTGTCATCATTATGTTTTGCAACAATAAGGTTGCAAAGGTCTAGAGAAAGCTCTTTGCTTCTACCCATCATGAGTTCTTTGTGGAGTGACAATCTGATATTCACAGACATTTTTAAAGGCTATCAGTCAGGACTTAACCAGCTAAAGTTAATTTGCACTGATGGGGGATGGTGTGGCTTCCTAAATTCTGATGGATTTCAACTGGTTCCTTGGCTTTCTATGCCTGTTTTCACCTCTTTTTTTCTTCATGTGCTCAATACTTTTCCCCCTGTGACATTCCACTTTATTAAATATAACTTATTTTGTAAACATAGTTGCCTTGATTTCTTTGTATGTATGGATTACTTGAGTTGTTACTGATATCTGGTGGAAAATCTCAGGTCAATGGCTCCATCAGAAATATGTTTAATGAGAAAAATGTTGACGCGTTCAATACTTATTTTCCCTGCTGTACATCACCAAAAACGGTCTGTCTAAATTTGCCTTTTTTCTGGGGGCGGGGCTTAAGTGAAACTTTAAAGCAAAAAACAGATACATGATGCATTTGAGTGACTTAGCTCTTGATATGTCTTGTAAGTCATGGGGGCAGAGGAGGGGGCAGCATATACAAGTCATTCAGACTACACCCGTGAATAACTTTGCCAAAACTATTCCTTATACACAAAGGATCAGGTAATGAGGTTATGTTTGGCTGCCTGACCCAGTCGTCACTGATATTTCCCTGACCCCGTGTTTTTTGACTGCTGAAACGTAGAACTGCAGCCCTGTGAAAGGACCTTTTGCTGATCTGTTACTGTTGTCACCAAAGTGTCTTTGTCCTCCCATCTCTCCATCTCTCTTCCCCACGCTCTCCCTCTCTTTCAGACAACTATCATTTCTGAATTATATTTTACGGCTCATTAAGCATCTATAGTGCTGGAGCGCAGAGACAAAAGCAGAGGGGAGGAGGAAGAATTGATGAAAGGACCGCAGGAATATTGAGAGCAGGTCCAGGATACGAGCCCTCCTCACAGCAGACAGGATTCACTTTAATGAAAAGATGTGTTTAATTAGCACCAATTAAGTACAAACGCATGGCGGTTAGCATGCATTTAATGTGAAAATTGATGATGATGATGAGAGGAGTTCTTTCTTCAAAATGTTGATGTGGAGCTGATACATTGTTTTTGTTTCGATCTAATGAAATGAAAACATACTTGCCTGTATGTGTTTATCTTTTGCATAAACATTTACTTAAAAACTTCCAAACTACTTCTCCTTAAAGTCCCACTTCTTGCAGCCACAAAAAACCCCACAAGAAACAGAGTGACTGTTCACAAATTATATGGGGAAAAAACAAAGGAAATAATTAAATTTTTGTGGTGTGTTATGTTTTCAAATAATCCAGAGTCATTCTAAATGTTTGGCTAGGTTCCGACATTTTCACATTTAGGTATGACTGTTTTGTGCTGTGCCAGAGCACAGAATCACCAAATCATCACTGAAGCGCCCCATGGCTTAATTAAAACAACAGGAAGTTTCCTGTTGACTTCCACTTACATGAGGAAAATGATTATGGGCCAATTCTGATGACTCTTTGTGGCAAAAAGAGAGAATTCCCACTCGTATTGTTACTGTTGCCACTATATTAGTTCCAATTTTATTCTGGCAGTATTTCATTGAAATGTAAAGACTTTTATTTTGAAAGCTTTGGCTGAGACGCTGCTAAGATTCGGTGCACCCAAGTGAGAGATGTAACTTGACACCACAAGATACCTATGTAAAAAGAGAAAATGACGTTGAATCACCAATTCTAAAGTGAAATGCTAATTCTCATAAATTAGCAAATATTTTTCCTGTAATTTTCAACTTTTTTTCACCCTTTATTGTCATTCAATCCATACAGCCAAACACGTACAGTAGAATGAAATTTTGTTTCTCTTATCTACAGTGTTAATCACACACCCATATATAGAATTGGGGGGGGGGGGGGGGTCGCTGCCATGCAAGGCACCACCACAGATTTCCCTCCTCCATTCCATTACTGCTGAGCACCAAGCTGGACGGCAGGAAGTTCCACTTTTTTATATGCTCTTCGGCATGACCCGGCCAGGATTTGAACCCCTGCCTCTCAGGTGTGGGGCGGATGCTCTACCAACTGAGCCACCAGGCTGTCAAAAATTTACAAATTTGCAACTGCTTTTTCTTGTAGATTTGCATCTTTTGCCTCAAAAAGTTGTGACTTTTTTCTCATAAATTTGTGACTTTTTCCTGTAAAATTTCAGCTTCTTTTCTCACATATTTTCATTTTTTTCCTCATAAATTTGTGACTTTTTCCTTGTAAATCTTCAGCTTTTTTCTCCAAAATTTGCAAGGTTTTTCCTGTAAATTTTCAACTTTTTTTCTTGCAAATTTGCAATGCTCATCTGGATGCTGCTTAAATTTTTATTCTATGTAATTAAATTGTAATTTGTGACTTTTTTAATTTTTAGATTTGCATCTTTTAGTATGTCTTTGCACCTTTATTTTTGCAGATTTGTACCTAATTTACATTTATACATTTGTACCTTATTTACATGTTTATTTATCAGGGACAAACGTGTTAAACATTGCTTCATAAAACATACAAAGTAGATACCATGCATATAGGTTTCTAGCCAAGGCTAATTTACAACCGCTGTCCCTGGTTAGGCTTCCAAATTTAAAACACAACAGAAAATGGAGTTTAAGATGCCACAACCATTAAAAAACGTACAGTAAAATATTGGACTTCACAATGATAGAAATCAGCATAGGTGGACAGATATAAAACATTTATAACATTTTAGGTTTGAAGTGTGTGTGTGTAGGTGTATGCATGCATACAGGTTTGTATTTATTTTTTATGCAATCCACAATTAGTGTTCACAGAATTGCTTCACCTTCAGCCATTTCTTTATATGCAAGTTAAAAACCTTGATTTCTGTCAGTTTCTTGAGTTCATGCTAAAATGGTGAACACACCCCTTGTAAAAAAATAACGAATCCCCTACTGCATGTAAGACATGTAAAGAACCAGCCTCTAAAGAGGTTCTTTAAACCAACTTCACACTAGAGGAAGATCCTTCTACAACCTAAGAAATCAGCCAGAAGATGGATGGTCTTTGCAGAGTCTTGGCAAGGTCATCTGGAGCATAAACGTACTGGGATCCCCATTATATGTGATAGCATGGAGAGTTTTGAGCATGCACAAAACTTCCGTAGTGAGGTGGTGGTGGTTCATGATCATGGTGGCATCATATCAGGGTCTGGGATGGAGCGTAGTGGCAACAGTGGCATTTTCTCAAAGTTGTGAAGCCCACGCACACCCGTGTAACTTGGTCGTCAAGAATTTTAAGAAGGACTGACCACTTTAATAAAAGTGGCAGTACTGTGTGTTGTGATCTTCTACAGTATACCTACATTGTGACATGGTCCAAGGGGGGTCGTGGTCATGGGTTCACATGGGATCGTCAAGGTAAAATGCTTCTGACATATAGAACACGGTGGGGGTGCTGGAGAGTCTTTTACGGAGATGGAAAACAGCAGTGAAAAAATGCAGCAGTGTCATGATTGCCTTCACACTGAAGGAGGTTTTCTGATTTTTCTGGGATCCATCCACGTTCTAATAGGTCATGGAGAGCATAGCGGGGTCTTCATCCAGTGCAAAGGGGGCCTTAGTTAGTGATGGCTCCCTAAAGAACTACAAAGCTCTGTGAACCATTTAAAAATTATTTTTCTCTGTGTACTTGGGTCCAATCCTGGGGCCCTGATGCTAAACTAACCTTTATTTATCATGGTGAGCATTAACACACTGTGCTGAGGTGACGTTTGATGAATTTAGAAGAATCCTGCTGTTGAAATGATTCATTTGCCTCCAAAATGGCGGAACCAGAGTCACACACTGCTTATGAAAATAGATTCCCTGTTCCGATGTCGACCATAAATTCAGTCATTAAAACAACATGTTGAATTGATCACATCTGGAAAACAAACATGGCGGTAATAATGGTGAAAACCAACTTTGCTTTTCTGATAAAGTCTGGCGGTTGGAGCAGGAGGAGGAGGAAGGACAGGCTTCACGTCCTGATGCTCCTTCTCCCTGCTTAAATTCTCCACCTCTGTAGGTCCTTCGAGCCACAAGGTCACACTGTGTTTTTAATTGTGGTGCCCCTCATGCCACCCCCCTCCACCCCCATCCCACCACCACTGCCTCAGTTGCATCCCACCAACCCCCTCGGCCTAAATGATGAACGACTGCACCTTGTGAAAAGGGCCCTCTCCAATAAACAAGCTTATCTCTCCCCTCTCTCTCCCGCCGCCGCCTGTGAATAATGAGCTCTGGATATCACTGTTAATCACTATAATTGTTAATGTTAAGAGGGGTCCGGTTGCTAGTTGCCCGACACCCCACGCCTTTATTGATTTCATTTTTTTTACATTAAAACGCAGCATGCCTTTGTCAGAGCGGTGGGTCACCCACCCTCACCCCCCTACCCCCCCGCTCCCCCCCCCCCCACGTCCATAGAGAAGCTAATTAGTTATTTAGTGGCCTGTGTGTGTGATGGTGTGTATATGGGACGGCAGAGCAGAGCTAAAGCCTGTTATCAGTAGCCTGATAAAGGGAATTGGTTGTCCCACAGTAGCTGTGAGAGGCTATAGCTGATAGCAGTGTGGCTATTATAGAGAGGACACACACACACACACACACACACACACACACACACACACACACACACACACACACACAATTACCTATACATACCAGTGTAAATGCCACCATGTTAATACATCCAGTTTGAAAAAAATCCACCATAAAATACAAAGTTTACACTGGACACACCAGAAAATGGTTGCCTTTACATTTAAAAGCTTCACATTTTCCTTGAGTTTAGCTAAATGTCTTGAAACAGATGGATATGCTGTTTTCAGCGGTCTACCTGTAACTAATGTATGATTATCCTCTAATAGACATCTCGTGCATTAGGTCGAGCTGGTGGTTATTCATTGCGGTGGAGGTGGACTGAGTGAGTGCCCTGGCACTGCACCTGTCTGTCCATCCATCCAGGGTTTACCGGAGCTTTCCATCTGGCCCCTGGAATATTACTGAATTCAGGAATAGTTTAGTTCAAACTTTGTTTCATTAATTTATCTATATTTATGAAAGGTTCCGTTGGATAGTCACACTTCTGAGTGTAAGTGAATGAAGCATCAGATTACAGGCCCCTTTCTTCCCAGACAGCGGGAGAGGGTGTGACAGCTGGCTGCAGATCTACTACAGGTAAACTATGCTTATAATTCACATTATGATGACAGCCTAGGGTTTTTTTTAACATTACGCAAAATGCTGAATGTTTTTGGGTCTTTGTGAAATTATTCAGTATAGTAGAGAATGCATACCTGCCAATATTTAGGTTTTTAAAAACTGGGAAGTTTTCATTGGGCTGTTGGGTGGCTTTAGGTATAAAACTTACTTACATTATAACAGGACTGTATCTTTGCTCATTTTAATTAATTTTATGAATTATTTTTATTTTATTGAGAATCAGAGTTGAAATCATTGTTCTATTCTGGCTCTGCAAATTAAGCTTAAGATAGGCTATATGTAGAAAAAAGTCACAATTCTACCACAAACTTTTCAAATCTGTTAGGAAAAAGACTAAATTCATTTTAAAATAGATATAAATTTTAATGGAAAAATCCAGTGTAATGAGGGAAAAAGCAATAAAGTTACAAGAAAAATGTTTCAAGAAGAAACAAGAAAAATTTATGAGAAAACCCCTTACAAATTTATGAGAACAAATCTCAAATTAACAGTAGTCCAAAATTTACAGTGGAAAAAACAAAAATAATGAGTGAAAAAAAGTTCACAATTTAAGTGACAAAATTTTTTCAAATTTACAACAGAAAAGTCTTTCATTTTCTGGTTTCTGTGACCCACTGGGGCCGATGTCCGGGGGACCTGTTCCGGGGTGGCTGTGTGTCTGGCCTGGGGGGGGGTTCCCCCTCTGGGTTGGGGTTGGGTTTGTGCCGGTGGTGTGGGCCGGCCCCGGCGCATCCTTGCGCTGCGGGGTCATGCCCTCCCCGGGGCCCTGGCGGCGCTGTGGAACTGGTGCCTGCGTCCTGGGGGGTCGCCCTCCCTGTCCTCCGGGGCCTGCGGGTGTGGATGTGCATGCGTATGTGTGTGTGTGTGTGTGTGTACGTGTGTGCGCATGCAGGTGCCCGTGGGTGTGAGTGGATACGTGTGTGTGAGCAGGTGCGGATGTGGGTGCGTGCGTGTGTGTGTTGTGTGTGGGCATGTGGGGCTGTGTGTCTCTGTTAGGTTTGCATGTGTGATGGTAAGTGTGTGTGTCTGCACATGAGGGTGGGCGTGTGTGTGTGTGTGTGTACGGGTGCAGATACCTGTGGCTGGATGTGTGGGGGTGGAGGATATGTGTGTGGCTGGGGGAACCTCGTTGGGTGGCGGGGGTGGGGCGGACCATCTGGTGGCCTGGGGGTTGACGATTAGGGGCCTGCCTGTCCCGGCCGCCCTGCCATTGTGTCACAGGGTGGGACACTTTGTCGTCCCGCCTGCTGCTATCGGTGTGTGTCTGGGGTGGGTGGTTGGTGGGCTTACAGTAAGCGCTTGGGGGTGTCGCTTGGCATATGGGGTGCCGTATGGGTCTGGCCCATTGTTCACTATTGTGATTATTGTTGTTGTGCATGTTTGGCACAACAACAATGTATATATATATATTTTATAGTAATACGTACATATGTTTATTAGCTGCTCTTGCTTGCTTGTTTTTTTTTCTTGCCTTCTGATTGTTGCTCTGAGTGTTGCTATCCCTGTGCTGTTGCAATCCTGGAATTTCCCCGTTGTGGGACTAATAAAGGCTTATCTTATCTTATCTTATCTTATGTTTGTGTGTGCAAAATGAGTGGGAATGGGTGTGGCTGCTCCACCATGTTTGTGGTGGTGGGCGTGCCGGGGCACGATGCTGGTGGGTCCTGGGCTGCTCGGCCTGGCTGCCTTCACCCTGGGTTGGGATTTGGGGGCAGTGAGTGGCCTCCTGAACCAGTTTGCGAGGTGGCTTCTGGGGGGGGGGGGCTTCCTTTTGGAACACCTCCCTTCCAGTCTTTCCCCCCCCCCCCCGATTCTGGGTGGAACATACATCTTTTTTGATACACTTAGGGTTTTGGGGCGGGGGGGGTGCCGCACTGTATCGGTGGAGGGGATACTTCTGCTGTGCAGTGGGGCTGCCCTCACCTCAATTTTAATTGCATTTTAGACACTGAGGGCTTGGGGGGATGGGGGCCCCACTGCCTATCGCAGTGGCTAGTGGTGCTCCAACCACCATCCCCCCAGTTTTAACTGCACTATGGTAGTTCACACACCTGCACACAATCACATCATACAACTGACACACACCTATCATTATTGTGATTTGTGCAAGGGGAGGGGGGTGGGGGTCTTCCCCCACCCCTGTTGCCCTTCTTCTGCCGGGGACCTGGGGGCCCGGCTGGGGTTCTGGGACCTGTCAAATTGTCACAATCCCTGGGTGCTGCCGAATGAGCAGATATGAGCAAGGGAGTGAGAGAGGGATTGAACAAGAGAGTAAGCAAGAGTGAGGGAGTGATGAGTGGAGATGGTGATGGTGGGTCAGTTTTGTGTGGAGCTTTGCGTGTCGGGTGGCATCTCGGAGCACCTGTGGTGGTCTGCTGATCAGTTGCTCAGGTGGGCGCTAGGGGTGGGGGTTTGCTTCTGTGGACGCAGTTGCCCTGGGGTGGGTCATGGGGGGATGGCTACTGGCCTGCACCGGCGGTCTCCTTGGCTGCTGCCGGGTGCTGGTGCACGTTCAGGCTCGCTGCATCTGCATCACGGTCGCCCTAAGTAATAAGGGTGAATGAGGGTGGGTGAGTGTGTGGGGGAGAGCACAAATGGATGTGAGTAGGTCGGAGTGTGAGTGAGAGTGCATGTATGGGTGAACGTACTGTAAGTGAGTGTGGGTGACCCTGAAGGTAAGTGGGAGCGAGATCGATCGGGTACAGGAGTGAGAGAATGGGTGTGAGTGTGGGACTGTGTGGGGGAGTGGGGGAGCGAGAGTGAGTGAGTGCATGTGGGTGCGTATGAGAGCATGAGGGTGTGAATGTGTGGGAGTGGGTGTGTCTGCTAGTCGGGAGGTGCTGGATTTAGGGGGTAGTGCCTCTCGGCTACGTAGGCTTCCCTGGATGGGGGGGGGGCTTTTTTGGGCATAGGGGTCCCTGGGGTGCGCTGCGGTGGTGCTGGGGGGTGCCAGCTGTGGGGGTGCCTATGGGGTGCTTGCGCCGGGGGCATGGGCTGGTCTCTGGTCCGGGGGGTGGGGGCGCTGGCAAAGTAAATCTGTTTTTGCACAATAATCCATCTTGCTACAATGCTCCACACTTTGTATATATTAAATACCGGTTAAATACCGGTTTAACAGAGAGCTGAAGAGGGCTAAATCTGTGTACTCAGAGAGACTCCAGCAGCAGTTCACTGCTAATGATTCGGCTTCCGTGTGGAGAGGACTGAGGCAGA
This sequence comes from Pholidichthys leucotaenia, assembly GCA_020510985.1. Lineage (NCBI taxonomy): Eukaryota > Metazoa > Chordata > Actinopteri > Cichliformes > Pholidichthyidae > Pholidichthys > Pholidichthys leucotaenia. The sequence continues at coordinate 322,421,881 of CM035840.1, read as the reverse complement.
TCACCAACTATCGGCCTCAGGCTCCTAAAGGTCAGGATGACAAAGCCCTTTGTCAGAGACTGTCCCAACACTATGCCCGTTTTGACACCTCGTCATCTGTGTCCAACTCCCCCCCTCCCTCCAGCTCCACAGCCTCCACATTCCCTACTTCATTTAAGGCACCCCCCCCTCCTCCCCCCCTCCCCTTATCATCAGTGAGCAGGATGTGCTCAAACAGTTCTCCAGACTGAACCCGCGCAAGGCCCCCGGCCCAGACGGCGTGTCTCCCTCCACCCTGAGACTCTGTGCGAAACAGCTGGCTCCTGTATTCACAGACATTTTTAACACCTCCCTTAAGTTATGCCACGTGCCATCCTGCCTCAAATCCTCCACCATCATCCCTGTCCCCAAGAAGCCACGGATCACTGGACTTAATGACTACAGACCTGTAGCGCTCACCTCTGTAGTCATGAAGTCCTTTGAGCGCCTGGTCCTGTCCCACCTCAAGTCCATCACCACCCCTCTCCTGGACCCGCTGCAGTTTGCCTACCGAGCCAACAGGTCTGTAGACGATGCAGTCAACCTGGCCCTCCACTCCATCCTGCAGCACCTGGACTCCCCGGGAACCTACGCCAGGATCCTGTTTGTGGACTTCAGCTCCGCATTCAACACCATCCGCCCCGCTCTGCTCCGGCACAAGCTGTCCCTGCTCAACGTGCCTGACTCCCTCTGCAGGTGGATCATCGACTTCCTGACGGACCGGAGGCAGCATGTGCGGCTGGGAAAGACTGTCTCAGACTATACTAGCATCAGCACCGGATCACCCCAGGGCTGTGTACTTTCCCCCCTACTCTTCTCCCTTTACACCAACTCCTGCACCTCCAGCCACCAGTCTGTCAAGTTGATCAAGTTTGCGGACGACACCACCCTCATCGGGCTCATCTCCAACGGCGACGAGTCCGCCTACAGGAGAGAGGTGGCCCAGCTGGTGTCCTGGTGCAGCAATAACAACCTGCAGCTGAACGCTCTGAAGACAGTGGAGATGATTGTAGACTTCAGGAAAGTCACTACTCCTCTGCCCCCCCTCACCCTCTCAGGCTCTCCCATCACCACTGCTGATTCCTTCCGCTTCCTAGGCACTACCATCACCAGGGACCTCAAATGGGAGCTGACCATCAGCTCACTCATCAAAAAAGCCCAGCAGAGGATGTTCTTCCTGCGGCAGCTGAGGAAGCTCAAGCTACCCACCAAGATGTTAGTGCAGTTCTACACAGCCATCATCGAGTCCATCCTCACCACCTCCATAACCGTGTGGTACGCAGGAGCCACTGCCAGGGACAGACTAAGGCTGCAGCGCGTCGTGCGCACTGCTGAGAAGGTGATCGGCTGCAAGCTCCCATCTCTCCAGGATCTGTACATCTCCAGGACCCGGAGGCGTGCTGGCCGGATCATAGCCGATCCCTCACACCCTGGTCACGTACTGTTTGCCCCCCTCCCCTCTGGTAGAAGACTTCGGTCCATCCAGACTAAAACCTCCCGTCACATGAACAGCTTCTTCCCCTCTGCCATTAGACTGCTGAACACTAAGTGACTCTCGTGCACCATGTACAGCAGCTCAACCAGACTCATGTCAATCATCACTGTTTTCTTCCTGCATTACCGACTGCACTATATAGTTCTCCACAGTATCTGCTGCTGGCTAATATATATTTTAACTGTTGACCAGTATCACTTAATCTTATCCTACACTTTATTACATGTATAGTTTATTTATCTTATCTTATCATGTTTAATGTTGCAGCATTGTACCGAGACAAATTCCTAGTTTGTGTACTACATGAACAATGGCAATAAACCTGATTCTGATTCTGATATATATTTATATATTTATCCTTTTTTTTTTTTTTTTTCTCCTTTGAAAGACAAAAGTAAAATAGAAAGATGTCTTTACCTTCTTTACATGTTTCAACTGCACTGCAGCCTTCAGTATTAATAGATACAGTATTAATTTTATTGTATTTTAGGAAAGCATCTGTTCGACACAGTGTCTGTCAAGAAAAATTCCGATCTTTTGACAAATGTAGAGGTCGGAGTGCTACTTTTTTACAGCCACCCATGCTACCATGCCACAGGCTCCGAGGCACAGCACCTTGCTGCTTTCATTTAGTATAGCTGTTGATTTGGCCATTTTAGTTTTGTCATAATTTACAGTGGTGTGAAAAAGTATTCCCCACTTCCTGATTTCTCATTTTTTGTATGTTTGTCACACTTAAATGTTTCAGATCATCAAACAAATTTAAATATTAGACAACGATAGCACAAGTAAACACAAAATGCAGTTTTTAGATAAAGGTGTTTATTATTAAGGGTAAAAAAAAATCCAAACCTAAATGGTCCTGTATGAAAAAGTGATTCCCCCCCCCCCCCCCCCCCCAGCCTTAAAACATACATTAACTGTGGTTTCTCACATCTTTGGAAAGCTGAGTTCAATTTCTCTAGCCACACCCAGGCCTGATTACTGCCACACCTGTTCTCAATCAAGAAATCACTTAAATAGGACCTGCCTGACAAAGTGAAGTAGACCAAAAGCTCCTCAAAAGCTAGACATCATGCTGCAATCCAAAGAAATCCAGGAACAAATGAAAAACAAAGTAATTGAGATCTATCAGCCTGGAAAAGGTAGTGATGGCCAGACAAGGCTTTCTGGAGGACTTGAGGCCTTTCATTAAAATGGCTCATATAGACGAGGCCTCATGTGAAACTTCATTTTCTCTACCAGGCCATCTGGTGGACAAAATGTATACAACATGGAGACGCCACCACCAATACATTTACATCTCGCAGACACACATTCATACACCCTTGTTGTTAATAAAGCTATTTGAGCTACTCTGAGCCTGCGTGTGTGTCTCCTGAGCCGTGCATTATGTCAGTACGGCTTCAGCAGAGCGGCTCGGCAGACGGCGGGCTCACACGCCGACTTACCACTCTCGAGGCTCGAGTGGACCAAATAGCTTACCAGCAACAGGTGATTCTTAACCAGTTGATCAATATCACTAACCGATTGGACCGCTTGGACCCCCAACAGCCGTTCCCCCCGGCTCGTCAGGGTGGCGCGGCTCCTGCTGCTCCAGCGGCCGTCCAGCAAGCTCCGGTAGCACCGGCTCGGCTCACGCCCATTCCGACCCCCGCCAGCTTTAGCGGTAAGCTCGGTGGAGCGCGGGGGTTCATAATGCAGTGTGAGTCCGTGTTTCACCGGGTGCCCGGAGACTTTCCTTCAGATCATAGCCGAATTGGTTACATTGGGAATCTCCTAGAGGGGCGAGCACTAACCTGGACCTACGCCGTAATGGCGAGGCCCAGTTACGCCACTCTCACCTATGACCAATTCGTGAGACAATTCCTGGAGGTCTTTGATCATTCTCGTACCGAGACAGTCCAGGTCGATCGGCTTCTCAGTCTCCAGCAGGGAAGCCGGTCGGCAGCGGACTATGCGATCGACTTCCGGGTAGCGGCGGAGGAATTGGGCTGGGATGAACGTTCATTCTGCGGCCTTTTCCTCCGCAGTCTCAATGATGATCTGAAGGATGAACTGGCTGGGCGGGATATCCCGGAGAGTCTAGCGGAGCTAACATCCCTAGCTATCAGTTTGGATAACAGGCTGCGCGAGCGCTCCTCGGGGCGGAAGTCGTCTTCTTCTCGCCCTCGTGGAGCCTCGTTGCGCCAGTTCCAAGCTCGCCCCCTGGCGACGCCGCCACCATCGCGCCCCGAGGAGTCGGAGCCGATGGTGACGGGCTGGACAAAGCTCCCCCCTGCGGAGAGACAACGCCGCCGTGAGTTGAATCTCTGCATGTATTGCGGAGACAGCCAACACACGGTGGACTTTGTCCACAGAAGCCAAACGGCGGGGTCCGCGAGTCACTGTAGGGGGCCTCGCGGACATCAATCGGTTAAGTCCCCTCACCCAATTGAAGCTGCCCGTCCGATTTTGTCACAACTCCACTGGGCTTCTCACTCATGCACTGGTGGATTCGGGCGCGGAGGGCAGTTTTATTTCACAAAGCCTGGCAACCCGATTGGGCATCCGCTGCCAAGCACTAAAGACTCCTCTCTCCCTGGTCAACCTCTCCCGTGTCTCCCTGGGGAGAGTAACACATCAGACCGTCCCTGTTCCTGTTATCATCTCTGGGAACCACCGGGAGGAAATAACCTTCTACGTCCTCCCCAACTCTGTGTCGCCCGTCATCCTGGGATACCCCTGGCTACGCCTCCACAACCCCGTCTTGGATTGGAAGTCTGCCAGGGTGTCGGCATGGAGCACATTCTGCATGAGCACCTACTTACAGTCCGCTGCCTGCTCTCCGTCCTCTTCCCCAACACCTACGGACTCTGCGCCCCCGGACCTCTCCCTGGTGCCATCGGAATTTCACGACCTGGGTATGGTGTTCAGCAAGTCCAAGGCGATGTCTCTTCCTCCACACAGACCCTACGACTGTGCAATAAACATCCGCCAGGGGGCACCCTTACCCTCTGGGCGACTCTACAGCCTGTCGGCGCCAGAGAAGGAGACCATGAATGCCTATCTCAAGGAATCGCTGAGTGCTGGAATTATCCGTCCCTCGTCATCACCACTGGGGGCAGGATTCTTCTTCGTGGGCAAGAAGGACGGTTCCCTCCATCCTTGCATCGACTATCGCGCCCTAAATGATATCACGGAGAAGGATCGCTACACCCTGCCCCTCATGGACACCGCCTTCCACTCCCTCCAAGGGGCGACTTGGTTCACCAAGCTGGATCTACGCAGCGCATACCACCTCGTCCGGATCCGGGAGGGAGATGAGTGGAAGACAGCCTTCCGTACCCCGAACGGCCACTTCGAGTACCTGGTGATGCCGTTTGGGTTGACCAACGCTCCAGCCGTCTTTCAGCGCCTAATTAATGACGTCCTCTGGGATTTCATTGGCCTTTTTGTGTTCGTCTACCTGGATGACATCCTCATCTTCTCCAAATCCAGGGACGAGCACCGGGTCCATGTGAGGCGGGTCCTCCAAAGACTGCTGGAGAACCGGTTGTACGTGAAGGCCGAAAAATGCGAATTCTACGCTAAGACAACATCCTTCCTCGGGTTCATCATCTCCCGCGACCAGGTGCTTCTGGACCCAGTGAAGGTGAAGGCGGTGGTGGAATGGCCTATACCTGCATCGAGAAAACAGGTGCAACAATTCATCGGGTTTGCAAATTTCTACCGCCGCTTCGTCCCTAATTTTGGCACCATCGTCGGCCCGCTGACCCGCCTCACGTCCCCTAAGGTCCCGTTCCGGTGGACCGAAGAGACCGCGGCTGCTTTTCAGGTGCTGAAGGCGGAGTTCTCCTCCTCCCGGGTCCTTAGCCAAGTCAACCCGGCGCTGCAGTGCATCGTGGAGGTGGACGCTTCGGACACAGGAGTGGGGGCGGTTCTATCCCAGCGGTCACCAGGTGATGGAGTCAAACGGCCCTGCGCCTTCTTCTCTCGGCGCTTGTCCCCGGCGGAGCGGAATTACGACGTGGGGGACAGAGAGCTCCTCGCCATCAAGCTCGCGCTGCAGGAGTGGCGTCACTGGCTAGAGGGGGCGGACCTGCCGTTCGTGGTCCTGACGGACCACAAGAACTTGGAGTACCTGAGATCTGCCAAGCGTCTGAACGCCCGCCAGGCGCGCTGGTCCTTGTTCTTTGCCAGGTTCCGCTTCAACATCACCTTCAGGCCTGGCTCCAAGAACGGCCTGCCCAACGCCCTCTCTAGGCAGTTTGCCCCTGAGGAGTCTGAGGACACGGTCCACACCATCCTACCCAGGTCGTGCGTCGTGGGAGCCGTCACCTGGGACATAGAAAGCAAGATCCGGAAGGCGCAGGAAGTGGAACCTGACCCTGGCGGCGGACCGGAGGGGAGGCTGTTCGTGCCATCCACGGTTCGGGGGGAGGTCATCCACTGGTTGCATACGTCCAAGCACACCTGCCACCCTGGTTCCTCCCGGATGATCGACCTCCTCCAACGGTCCTTCTGGTGGCCGGGCCTGCGGAGGGACGCTGCCCGCTATGCCCGGGCCTGTCCAGTGTGTGCCACCAGCAAATCAGGTAATGCTCCTCCAGCGGGTTTGCTCCAGCCTCTGCCCGTCCCTGGCAGGCCCTGGTTGCATATCGCCCTGGATTTCGTCACCGGACTCCCAGTCTCTAACACCTTCGACACCGTCCTGACCATCGTGGACCGCTTCTCCAAGGCGGCACACTTCATCCCGCTACGGGGTCTTCCATCCGCCCTGGAAAAGGCGAACCTCCTAGTCCAACATGTGGTCAGGCTGTACGGGATTCCGGTGGACGTGGTCTCGGACCGGGGGCCCCAATTTTCCTCTGAGGTTTGGAGATCATTCTGCAATGCCCTAGGAGCCAAGGTGAGCCTCTCCTCCGGCTATCACCCCCAAACCAACGGGCAGTGCGAGCGGACCAACCAGGAGCTGGAGGCTGCGCTCCGCTGCGTCACTGCGTCCAAACCTACATCCTGGAGTAACCATCTCGCCTGGGTTGAGTACGCCCACAACACCGCCCGCTCTTCTGCTACAGGGATGTCCCCCTTTAAGGCGTCCCTGGGTTACGACCCCCCTCTTTTTCCAGCGCAGGAGAGTGAGGTAACGGTCCCCTCAGTTCGGGCGCACCTCAGACAGTTCCGCTCCATCTGGGCATCAGCGCACAGTGCGCTTTTACGCACGGCGGAGTGCAACAGAACCACGGCGGACCAGCACAGAAGACCTGCCCCAGCATACCAGGTGGGTCAGCGAGTCTATGTGTCAACCCAGGACGTAATTTTAAAGGGCGAGAGGAGGAAGCTGGCACAGCGTTTTATGGGCCCATACCCCATCACCAGGATTATCAACCCGGTGGCTGTGCGTGTAGCTATTCCCCCCTCCCTCCGCATCCATCCCACCTTCCACGTATCCAAGGTGAAGCTGGCAGTCTCCGACCCCCTTTGCCCTCCTCCTGCTGCGCAACCCGCGCCCCGGATGATTGATGGCCATCCGGCCTGGCCTGTCTCCTCCATCCTGGACTCCCGGCGCCGGGGTCGTGGGTTGCAGTACTTGGTGGACTGGGAGGGTTATGGGCCTGAACATCGGCTGTGGGTACCCTCGTCGTTTGTGTTGGACCCATCCCTCATTACTGAGTTCCACCGAGTGCACCCGGAGAAACCATCGCCAGGAGGCGCTGCTAGAGGGGAGAGTACTGTCATGCCTCGCCGCTCATCAGCGGCGCCAGCTGCACGCACACCTGCACATCATCAGCGGCGAGGGATTTAAGCCGCCTCGCCCTGGGCTTCGGCCTGAAGCCGTCAGACTTCACTCGTTGGATTACTGTGAGTAACCTCTACACTTCAGCAAGCATCGCGGTAAGAAGCCCTTAGCCCTTACCTTTTTCCTCTCCAAGCCTGCTCCCCTGTGCACAGGTGGATTTCCCGGTGGCGGACCATTCCTCTCCGTCTCCATTCCCTCGCTGCTGCACCGGGCTCTCCAGGTTGCTGTCTACCGGACCTCGTCCTTGCTGTGCCAGCCACCTGCTCACTCCAAGTAAGCTCATCACAACTTTTACATCTCCTGTGTTGGTGTGTGCCCGTCACCCTTCTCCCTGTGCTTCTCCCATAGGGTTGTCCGGCTGTACGGTCTCCTGCCTCCGTGCCCGAAGCAGACGCCACCACCAATACATTTACATCTCGCAGACACACATTCATACACCCTTGTTGTTAATAAAGCTATTTGAGCTACTCTGAGCCTGCGTGTGTGTCTCCTGAGCCGTGCATTATGTCATTTTCTTCCTCTGCCACTAAACAGCAAAAGCTCCTGTTCGTCTTGATTGTAATTGTATTCACATACCTCCATCGCCTCCACCATTTAAAACATCTGCCAACGAGCTCTTCTTTTGTGTTTGGATTGCAGGTGTTCAAATCAATTTGGTGGCTCTTGGCTGCTGCCGATAGTACAGGCATGTGAACTGCAGATTATTTTCACTCTGCATGTGTGTACTCAAACTACTGGATGGATTTGGCTGAAATTTTTACCAGAGATGGTCCTTGGGGTAGAGAGGAACCTATAACATTTTGGTTGTGATGGTCTGAGTGCCGATTCCACCCGCGCTCAGGTTGTCCAGTATTTCTCCAGTTCTACCCTATTCCGGGTCTTGACTTATGGCCTCCTCCAAGGCTGTTATTTTGACAGCATCTCGGCGGACTTCCGGCTGTCAAAGCCCAGCCGCTCTGGGACAGCTGTATGGTATTGTCATTAATTACTTTCCCCTTTTCCTGATTGGGTTTTGTTCCCCATTTAAGGGAGCAGCTGAGGCTTACTCCTCTCTGCGACCTAATGACATCGTGTACCTCCGTGTACGCGGCTGGAGTTCCTACGCTCAACTCCAGTTCCTCCTGTGACTCTGTTCCTCATCCTTCCATAAGTGCTAACTGTTCAGCATAGGTTCCGTCCTCGCTGCCTTCCCTAGCCAATCTCCCGAGGTTGAGTTCTTGTGTCAGAGTTAATGTGCGTGTTTAGCCCCTCGAGGTTCATTATTTTGTCATCCTTTATTATTCATGTCGTATGTTAACAAAAACGCAAACTCACCGGTTGCCTACAGCGTCTCACTGATGACCCTGCAAGGGGTCATCCATAACAGTAGATCGCAGCCAAAGGAGATGCTGGTTACCGTGAGTTTGTTTTGGGCTTGATTTTTCTCTTTTCCGTGTACCAACGTGCTGGGAAATGGTGTCACCAGCTAAGGGCTATGCCATGAGTTTAGGCTATGAGCTAGTCATGGCTATCATCGAAATCGATGGGATCCTCTCCAACGCTCGTAGCCATCCCGTCCCCAGTGGCTCGCGTTGGGACCTGGACCTCGCTGAGGCAACAATAAACCGCCATCCCCGCTACGCCGACCACCCTGAGATCACAGCGAGGATGGTGGACATTGCTGCTCAAAGGGAGAAGCTCTGTGGACTGGAGGGAAACTCCGGCAGGAAGCCGAAGAGGAGGCATCCTCTCTCCTCGCTTCGGGATTCCATTCCTGTCCCTCATCCGGTCCAGGAGTTCGCACCGCCCAGAGGTCATCCCCACCAGAGTGAGACGTCAGTCAGGAATCCCCCCAGAGAAGTTACAGCTGACAGCTATTTCCATCCAGGGCCGAGTGGCTGCAGCTCGCTCCGCCGTCCACCCCACGCAGATCATGAAGCATGTGACTGCGGCGGTCAGGCTGGTGGAGAGGAATCCTGAACTGAGTGATTATCCTGAATATGCTGACCTGCTCGCCTCTGTTTCTGTGCAGGAGCGGCATTTTCCTAACCTCTCCTTCGCCTCGCCCTTTGCCGGTAAACGTCGTCACCATGCTGATCACTATCCTCAGTGAGAACCCCGTCATCTGTCCCTGCTGTTCCGTCAGCTCCTCGTTCCCGGACTGTCTCGTCTGTTCCTCCCTCCTCCTTGACGCTCTCCCCAGCTGCTGTGAGGTCCTCGAGTGCGACTCCGGCTGTTCCCATTCTCGATCCGGTGCAAGCGGCCCCTCTTCATCCTCCTGGGGGGTCCTCCATCATCATCCAAAGGGGAGAGGAGAAAACCGAGCCCACTGCAGCGGGTCCCATCGGTCCTCAGCGGAGCAGGCAAGTGCATTTTCATTCTCATCCTTCACTGGGTAAATTGCCTTGTCTGACCCCTGGGGGTGGAGTTCGGGATTCACAGTCCCCTGAGCTCCCACCACCTGCTGCAGTCATGAAGTATAAACCTGCACCCTCTGTGTCTCTTTTCTCCAAGCGTTCCCCGGTGCTAGAACTTCACTGTTGGACGAGAAGGGAGCCTGCGGCCCTGGAGAGCCTGGTTCCAGCCCCGCAGCCACGTCATGAGCAGAGGAGGAGGGCGGACTGCCGTTTGGAGCCTGCGCCGATGATCAAGGGTCCCCGGGTCTCCACGAAGGAACGGTTCAGTCCAGCAGGCCACAGATCCCCCGCCACCACGCCGTGCGGGCTTTCAGCATGGACGTCAGCGTCAGGGAGTCCCTAGACTGTGGAAACCATCATGCCGGCTGCAGAGACCGCCGCAGTCGAGTGGGAACCAGAAGACGACCTGCGCATTGAACCTGGAGCATCGAAGCCCTGGACGGCGGTAGAACTCGAGATCAGGCAAGTACTCTATTTTGTTTTCCTCTTCTATATTCTGGAGCATTATTGCCTGTCTCTCGGGGAGATGTGCCGGGTGCAGCCATCCGCTACATCTGAGCTTGTCTCGCCGGGCTCTGCCGCTGCCGGTGATCCTGATCCCGATTCCTTTTGTTCCTCTGAGCCTCTTCCCAGGGTCACCGGAGATGGATCCACTCTGGTTGTCGCTATGGGGGTTCTGGGTGCGTGCACGGAGATCGTCCCTGATGCTGCACCGGTCCAATCGGGGCCCATTGTGGGTGCTGCGCAGGTCCGATCGGGGCCCATTGTGGATGCTGCGCTGGTCCAATCGGGGTCCATCGAGGGTGCAGCGCCGGTTCGGTTCGGGGCCGGTGAGGGAGTTGTGAATTCCTTTTCGCCGGACGTTAGGCTGGTTCCGCCTCTTTCCTCCATTTTTTCCCCGCCGGGTGCCATTGGGGTTCCCCTCAACCGGGTCAGCTCCCCCCTGCCCTCCCTCTCGGTGAGGAAGCCGTATCTGAATTTCTCCCTCTGCTCCTGGTGGTCTGAGGACGTGGGCCAGTCGCTTGCAGGACCGTTTTGTTGGATCGGCGACCTGGTTCGGCCGCCTGAAAGACTGCTTCGTGGGTTCTGCGTTCTGGGTCGTCCGCCTGAAGAATTGCCTTGTTGGGTCAGCGAGCTGGTTCGGCCGCCTGAGATACTGTTTTCCCAGGTCTGGGACTTGGGTAGGCCGCCCGAACTGCTTTTTCCCCCTGCAGTCACGTGGAATCGGGATCTGGGTAGACTGCCTGAATTGTTTGTTTTTCCCTGTCGACGTCCCTGTGGGTGTCTGTGCCTTTCTTTGTATTTTGGAGGGATGTTGTTTTTTTTGTTCCTGTCGGGTGGTTGACCTTGAACCGTTTTTGTATTGGGGAAATGTTTAATATTTTGTCAATTCATGTGAGATTTCGCCCGAGTGAAAAGCTGTACTCTTGTCAGATTTGTGGGAAATGCTTCATTCAGTTCATTGGGTGCTCATATGAACTCTCACTGGAGGTGCTGTATTCTTGTTACGTCTGTAGATCTTTATTTTCTGGATAGAGTTTCTTGTGTGGAAATGAATTGTTCTTGAAATTTCTGAGGCTTTACGACAAATATTAATCTTATATTGAGGTCTATGATCAAATAATATGCTTATTCATTTTGCTTTGGACTTAACCTGATTATGATATGTGTTGCAAGTTAACCTCGAGCCATTATATGCAGTTTTTTTTTCTCTCCCCGGAAACGGGTTTCTGTAATGCGGCTTATTTGGTCTACTTAGATCATGCAGTCATTCGCGTGCATTTTTCTTCTTTTTTCACGCTGATGTTTGCATGTAGGGAAAGAAGATTGTCTGGATTGGTTCTTCTTTCTTTATGCATTAGTTTTGTGCTTATTCGTATGTTCTGCTGAGACCATGATGCTGTGATTAGAGACATCGCATATTCTAGGTCGATAATTTATTTAGCGTTTTCTGTATCTGCCTTGTAGTTGAGACTTGTGGAAACCGAATTTGCTGTTGAATGCATTTTGTTAAATTGGTGTGTTTCTGTGTACCCCTTTCATTCTTTTTCTGGGAAAGATCCCTTATCCACATATTTATAACCAGTGCACTGCAACTCCCTTTTTTCTGTAGGACTCCACTTGTGGTGTTGCTGCTCCATAGCTCTGAGTGTTTTCCCCTGGTGGTTATAGGGTACTGTATGTTTTGTATGTTCCTGTATTTTGGTTTTGGAATGTGATATTCTTTTTGTTTTCAACTTTGCTTGAAGATTGTTGTGGCATGTTCTGCCTTGTTTTTCGGTGCATTTATCTCATCATTTTGGTTATCTTTGTGCCCTCCATGGTGTTGTTTTCTTGGTTCTCTCTCTCCTGGCCTGTTCCCCCTCCACCCTCCCTAGGCTGGTCCTGGGGGCCTTCTGGTTGGAAAAGGGGTGGGGCCTTGGATGTTAAGACCGCCTGGAATGTGCCTTTTGACGGGGGGGGGGGGGTACTGTGATGGTCTGAGCGCCGATTCCATCTGCGCTCAGGTTGTCCAGTATTTCTCCAGTTTTACCCTATTCCGGGTCTTGTCTTATGGCCTCCTCTGAGGCTGTTATTTTGACAGCGTCTCGGCGGACTTCCGGCTGTCAAAGCCCAGCCGCTCTGGGACAGCTGTATGGTATTGTCATTAATTACTTTCCCCTTTTCCTGATTGGGTTTTGTTCCCCATTTAAGAGAGCAGCTGAGGCTTACTTTTCACTGCGACCTACACCTAATGACATCGTGTACCTCCGTGTACGCGGCTGGAGTTCCTACGCCCAACTCCAGTTCCTTCTGTGACTCTGTTCCTCATCCTTCCGTAAGTGCTAACTGTTCAGCATAGGTTCCGTCCTCGCTGCCTTCCTTAGCCAATCTCCCGAGGTTGAGTTCTTGTGTCAGAGTTACTGTGCGTGTTTAGCCCCTCGAGGTTCATTATTTTGTCATCCTTTGTTATTCATGTCTTATGTTAATAAAAATGCAAACTCACCGGTTGCCTACAGCGTCTCACTGATGACCCTGCAAGGGGTCATCCATAACATTGGTGATGATCCCAGAACGCATACCTCCACCAAGGCTCTTATCTTCTCACAGTGTGTTAGTGAGAATACTCCAAAACTACTGGGTGGATTTGGATGAAATTTTACCAGAGGTGGTCCTTGGGCTAGAAAGGAACCCATAACATTTTGGTGATGATCTGAGAACGCATACCTCCACCAAGGCTGTGGCACAAGGCATCAGCACTTTGGTGCTTTCATTTTTTCTGTAACCGCTATTTTATAACCGCTATTTAGCTCTCAGCTAGACATTGACTGTGACAGGAAGTCATCCATGTGCTGTAAAAAACTGCCCACTCCTGTGGCCTGGCATAGTTATTAAAATACCATTTTTCCCGGCTTCATTGACAGCAAAGGTGAGTTAAATTTGTGTTTATTTCAAAAACAAAGCCTTATTTGGAAATTCTGGCAAATTAAAAGTCAAGAAAAAGATATGGCCATACAATGATACAAACCTTTAGTTCCACTTAATTTTGACCGGGTGAGCTGAAACACAGGTGGACAGATACAACCAACCACACACACACAGACACATGGAGCGATTACTGTATGCCTCTCCATTTCACAGAGGCATAATAATCTGTAATTCATGTTCCTTTGTATCCAGAAGCTGCTCATAATGTTCCCCACTGCAAATAAAACTCATGTCATCAGCAAACAAAATACACTTCATTGACTTGGAAGTCAGACATAAATAATTAATATACAAAATAAACAATAATAGGCCAAGCACAGAGCCTTGTGGCACACCACATGTTACCTTTAGCAAAGTTGAGTCAGTGTTGTTAATGTGAACATATTGATATCTGTCTTCCAAGTAACTACATAACCAATCGCAAGCCAGTTCTCTGATACCATACTGCTGTAATTTATTTTAGAGTAGTTTGTGATCAACAGTATCAAAAGCTTTTTGTAGGTCTAGAAAAATTGCAAAAGCATGTTTATTACTTTCAATTGCATTTGAAACTTGTTCTAAGAAATCTAAAAGTGCAAGTGATGTAGTCCGTTTTTTTCTGTAACCATATTGTTGGTCACAGGATAAATTGTATTTAGCAATGAAATTTTCCAACCTTATAACAAATAATTTTTCCAAAATTTTTGAAAACTGCGGTAACAGAGAGATTGGCCTATAGTTTGAGATAGTTTGGTATCTGATGTTTAAACCGCTTACAATGACATCATCAACTCTGAGGTACTGTTCCAGCTCATCCACTCGCTTCTCCAACATATTAATCTCCTTTTCTTTTTTCAAGACATTCTTTTTTAATTCACGCACTTCATCCATTAGTTCAAGCAGTTTGGCTTGCTGTTTTGACATTTTACTAATCTCTTCTGACAGAAAGTTTAGTGAACGCTTTATCTCGTCTATCTCTTCCTCATCGTAAGGTTGTGCTTTCTTAGATGCCATTTCAACAAAACAGCACAGAATCCCCACTCGTGTTGTTAAACCAGCCTTTCAAGGTGAAAACTGCTCCACGTTGCAATCAGGGAAGTCCGGCATCCTCAGTGGTGTCCAGCGCTGCTGCCCGATGCAGGCAACTGGTCGCGGTGCTCCAGGGCCACTGCTTTCCTCGGCAACCCGTACGGGTGCAGCTCCTCCAGTGCTCAACCACCACCCAGGTGCCACCACCACGCCTCTCCAGCAACTTGTCCAGGCGAGCAGATGCCACAACCATGTCCCTCTCCCCGACTTCGATGCCACCGAAGTGCTGCTGGCTCTCCGGCGTCCCTGGCTCCTGCAGTACTTGTCTTGCTGCCCAGGACACCTCCACGCCACTCCTCTACGGTGCCCCATACAGGTGACCAAAGGCCGTTAACTGGCTGCATTCTCCTACCACCTCCACAGTCTGAGGAATGGCTGAATTTCCCACATCTGACCGTTCTTTGATAATCACCACCTAAATCTTATTTTTTGCCCCTCCATCTCCTCTGTTGTCAGTGTAAAGACAGAAATACATGGGAATTCATGTCTGCGTGAGATGGTCCCTATTGCCACTTAGCCTTAAGATTCTGGCATCACCACAGTAAAAATATCAACAATAGAGAGCAAACAAGTTTGAAAATTAAACAACTACAGCTGAGACGGAGTGTCTGTTTTATTCACCCATGAACTTCTACCGATGTGCTGATAAGAGCTAGCAGCTCCTGAAACTGGACATCAACCAGCTTCATTTTAGTGCTGAAAATAACAGTCATCTACATGCAGTTTCTGGAAGAGGCAGTGACATTTTTCCAACTGTGTGCCCTACTGGATAACATTGTAAACCTAAACTTGATGGCTTTTTTGGGATTTCCACAGCAGCTGTTCTTCATCAGGTGGTGATCCTTTCCAGTTTTGGCTTTCGGAAATTATGAGTCTGTTGAAGATGGTACCCCAGGCTTGAGGATTTGTGTGTGTGTGTGCGGGGGTGGGGGTGGGGGGGTGGTAGGATACTGTGCATATTGAGTACGTGGAGGAGAGGGTGGATTTCCGGATTGCAGTTCCTCCAGGTAGAGATCCAAGTGCACCAGAGAACGGTAAGCATAGGGTGTCCTGAGAGATATAGAGGCAGAAGGAAAAGGTTAAAGTTTTAATGTTTGTTCTTACAGTTTCCAGCATTGGGAGAAGGTGGAAGAGATGCAAGTAGGCACACGAGAGTTGAGGAGAACGCCAAGCTGCTGGTATGTAGAGTCCACCATTCCCATCATGAGGAAGACAAAACGCCTGCTTATTAAGGCTGTGGCTGATGAGAGACAGCTGGTTAATCGGCGCAGCTGAACATGTTCAGGTAATCAGTCTGGAAAATCAATCAATCTGGAAAAAAGTGTGCACAAACCTGAGACACTACAGCAGTGGTGCCTAACCTTTTTTGAACCAAGATCTACTTTTAAAGTTGTGAGCCTGTTGAGATCTACCAGTTCACATAGGCCGTATCCATTGTCCATCTACACATTTAATGTGTAGATGCACACATCAAATAGAAAACCCATTCAGATATAATAAAAAGTAGTTTGTGAGTTGCAAAACAGCTGCAATAAATGTATTTCCTTACCTCAGTGGGATCTTTGGCATTGGGAGGAGGTAGCTAGTTTTTCATAGTCAGGGTAGTAGGAGCTGGTTGCAAGCCTTAGGCAGGCCACAAGCTGAATGTCTGTCATTGTGGATCTATACTTCGACTTGATAATTTTCATGTGAGAGAAAGCAGTCTCACATAAATATATTGAGCAGTAAAAAGTGCAATCAAGTTCAAGGCACATCTTCTGAGGTTGGGATATTTTTGTTCCAGCAGTAGGTTCCAGAAGTCTCCTTTCATGCCAGATGTTGCCCTAGATTTGATCTCAATGTCATTTTGCAGTGTGAGAATCTCACTCTCAACAGCAGAGCTAACCAGCTGAAACAGTGATGCTACTTTAGAAGCAGTGTAATCCACATTGATGCCCTCCCCAAATGGAAAACACAGATAGGTGGCAACAGTCTCAATGAAAGTAAAGTCAGTAAAATACTTCTCAAATTCTGAAAAGATGCTTTGAACTTACTCCTCATATTGTGCATTGTCCAGCTGTGCAGAATCTTTGCCATGACGCTGGAGTTCTGCTTGCATGTGAGGAAAGTTTCGCAGGTCATGACGTTGCAGCCTACTAGAAAGCAGTTGCATCTTGCTTTTAAATGTATTCACTGAACTAATTATGTTGACCACATGTTTATCCTGACCCTGGAGCTGTAATTTCAAATCATTGAGCATCTCAGTCAGATCTGTCAAGAATGCTAAGTCCAAAAGCCACTGGCAGTCTTCAAGCTGTGCATATTCTGCTTGTTTTGAAAGCTTCAGAAAATGTTTGATTTCAGGCAATAACTCACTGAAGCTCCCTAAAAATTTACCTCTGCTAAGCCATCTTACATGTGTGTGAAGCAGCAGGTCTGTGTGTTCAGCTCCTGTTTCCTCCAAGTGAGCCCTGAATAACCTTCTCTGTAGACTCCTGGCGCGAACAGAGCACACTATTTTCATAGCAACATTAATCACTTCTTTCATGTTTAAAATCTTCCCACACAGTGCTTGCTGGTGAATAATACAATGATCATTAAGGATATCTAAGAAAGATTCACTTTGTTTGCACAATGCAATGAACCCATTAGTGTGGCCTACCATCCCTGGAGCACCATCAGTTGTGATGGAGATGAGCTTGAAAAGAGGCAGTTGGCTCTTGTTAATAAATTCCATGAAAGTGTTAAAAATATCTTCACCTCTTGTATGTCTTTTCAATGGCAAAACTGTGAGCAGCTCTTCTTTGGCGTTCATGTTGCCAAAAATCATTCTAATGAAAATACATAACTGAGCCACATCCACCATATCAGTCAACTCGTCAAACTGGAGAGAAAAACACTCAGATGCCTCAGTGTCCTTTTTCAATTGCTCCTCGACATCCTTTGCCATCACCTGTTGCTGATTGGCAAGTGGTCCCTCCGTGCCTGTCGGTCTGGCCCCAAACTCTTTTAAAGCTGCTGCAGCAGTCGCTGTCACAGCCCCAGATCCTCTGGCCTACTGTGGCTGAGCTCCGGGGAAAACTGGAGCTAGCTTGTCAACGTCACTCGTCAATGCAGGTGCCTCACCGTCACGCTTGGTACCCTCGTCCAAGGTATCTCGAGCGCAGACACTGAGACCCTCCTGCGTCAAACCTGAGTGAGGCTGGATCTGCTCGACCGCCATGGTGTCTTTCACAACTTCGCTGTCCTTGAAAGACTTTTTGAGTTTAGCAAGAATGTGACTGACTTGATATGATGCGATGGTTGCTGCCTTAGCCTTGGTGTTGGGCCTTATAAAAATGGACTGCTGCACTGCAAGCTGAATCTTCAATTCCTGCACTTTTTGAGTGCGTAGAGCAGTTTTAGCGGGGAAATCCATCTCATAGTTTTTGTGCACTATTCTGAAATGCCGCTCCAGATTGCCCTTCTTTGGTATATTCCATGCCAACATTGCAAATGAGACAAATGGACTTTGAATTTGAATAAACAAAAAAATAATCCTCTTCCCACTCTGAATGAAAATGGTACATTTTTGTTTTTTTAGCATCTGCCATCTTTGTGGGCTGCTGGCGAACTTCAACAGTGGCCAGTCCGACTGTGACCTGGCATGCTGTACGTGCACGTCAGTGCGCATGTATGGTACGTACCGTGTATGTCCACAGTGCCGTGTGTGCAGCCCAGTCGAGCTGTGCTGTGTTTGTGTTTATGTGTGTGTGTAGTCAGAATCAGAATCAGAATCAGAATCAGATTTATTGCCATTGTTCATGTAGTACACAAACTAGGAATTTGTCTCGGTGCCATGCTGCAACATTAAAAACATGAAGAGATAAAGAGATAAACTAAAAAAAACTAGAAGACTAAAAACATGCAATAAGTGTAGAATAATAAGTAATAATAATAATAATAATGAGTAATACTAGTCAAGACAGATTTAAATAAATTAGCAAGTAGCAGATAATATGGGGTACCACAGTGCAGTCAATAATGCAACAGAAAAACAGTGATGAACGACATGAGCTGCTGTACATAGTGCACAAGAGTCAATAAGTCACTTAATGTTCAGCAGTCTGATGGCAGAGGGAAAAAAGCTGTTCATGTGCCGGGAGGTTTTAGTCTGAATGGACCGAAGTCTTCTACCTGAGGGGAGGGGGGCAAACAGTACGTGACCAGGGTGTGAAGGATCGGCTATGATCCGGCCTGCACGCCTCCGGGTCCTGGAGATGTACAGGTCCTGGAGAGATGGGAGCTTGCAGCCGATCACCTTCTCAGCAGTGCGCACGACACGCTGCAGCCTTAGTCTGTCCCTGGCAGTGGCTCCTGCGTACCACACGGTTATGGAGGAGGTGAGGATGGACTCGATGATGGCCGTGTAGAACTGCACTAACATCTTGGTGGGTAGCTTGAGCTTCCTCAGCTGCCGCAGAAAGAACATCCTCTGCTGGGCCTTTTTGATGAGGCAGCTGATGGTTGGCTCCCATTTGAGGTCCCGGGTGATGGTGGTGCCCAAGAAGCGGAAGGAATCTGCAATGGTGATGAGAGAGCCTGTGATGGTGAGGGGGGGCAGGGGGGTTGTGACTTTCCTGAAGTCCACAATCATCTCTGCTGTCTTCAGAGCGTTCAGCTGCAGGTTGTTGTGGCTGCACCAGGACACCAGCTGGGCCACCTCTTTCCTGTAGACGGACTCGTCGCCGTTGGAGATGAGCCCGATGAGGGTGGTGTCGTCCGCAAACTTGATCAGCTTAACAGACTGGTGGGAGGAGGTGCAGGAGTTGGTATAAAGGGAGAAGAGTAGGGGGGAAAGTACACAGCCCTGGGGTGATCCGATGCTGATGCTAACAGAGTCCGAGACAGACTTCCCCAGCCGCACATGCTGCCTCCGGTCCATCAGGAAGTCGGTGATCCACCTGCAGAGGGAGTCAGGCACGCCGAGCAGGGACAGCTTGTCCCGGAGCAGAGTGGGGCGGATGGTGTTGAATGCAGAGCTGAAGTCCACAAACAGGATCCTGGCGTAGGTTCCCGGGGAGTCCAGGTGCTGCAGGATGGAGTGGAGGGCCAGGTTGACTGCGTCGTCCACAGACCTGTTGGCACGGTAGGCAAACTGCAGCGGGTCCAGGAAGGGAGTGGTGATGGACTTGAGGTGAGACAGGACCAGGCGCTCAAAGGACTTCATGACTACAGAGGTGAGCGCTACAGGTCTGTAGTCGTTAAGTCCAGTAATCCGTGGCTTCTTGGGGACAGGGATGATGGTGGAGGATTTGAGGCAGGTCGGCACGTGGCACAGCTTAAGGGAGGTGTTAAAAATGTCTGTGAAGACAAGAGCCAGCTCTTTCGCACAGTGTCTCAGGGTGGAGGGAGACACACCGTCCAGCCCGGGGGCCTTGCGCGGGTTCAGTCTGGAGAATTGTCTGTGCACGTCCTGCTCACTGATGACAAGGGCAGGGGGGGACGAGGAGGAGGGGGGGACCGCTTTTGATGAATTAGGGGCCGAGGAGGCAGTGGAGCTGGGTGGAGTGGGGGAGTTGGACACAGATGACGAGGTGTCAAAACGGGCGTAATGTTGGGACAGTTTTTGACAAAGGGCTTTGTCATTCTGACCTTTAGAAGCCTGAGGCTGATAGTTGGTGATTTGCCTCAGTCCTCTCCACACAGAAGCCGAGTCATTAGCAGTGAACTGCTGCTGGAGTCTCTCAGAATACACAGATTTAGCTCTCCTCAGCTCTCTGTTAAACCAATATTTAACCTTCCTGTAGCAGTCTGTCTCCACTTTTCAACGCAGCTTCCTTCTCCTTTCTGATCTGTCTGAGCTTAGCAGTGAACCAGGGCTTATCATTAGAGTACCTCACCCTGGTGCGCGATGGGAGAATGCTCTCCTCACAGAAGTTGATATATGAGTTCACAGTGTCTGTGTACTCATTAAGATCATGTGTGGCTCCTTTAAACATGCCCCAGTCAGTTATTTCCATGCATGTGTTCAGATTCTCTCCAGCTTCACTGGTCAATTTCTTCGTGGTGGTCACAACAGGTTTAGTGAGTTTCAATCTCTGTCTGTATGTGGGAATGAGGTGGACCATCACGTGATCAGATAATCCAAGCGCAGCGCGGGGAACAGCGCGATATGCGTCTTTCACTGTGGTGTAACAGTGATCCAGCGTGTTATTTCCTCTGGTTGGACATTTAATAAACTGTCTGTATCGGGGGAGCTCGTGACTCAGATTGCTCTGGTTAAAGTCGCCCACCACAATAACCAGGGAGTCTGGAAAATTCCGCTCCGCATGTAGGACGTGATCTGCGAGCGCGCGCTGGGCCTCGCGCGCGTCCGCGTCGGGAGGGGCGTACACAGCGATCAAAACAAATGATGCGAACTCCCGCGGGGAATAAAATGGCTTGCAGTTAACAGAGAGAAATTCTAGATCGGGAGAACAGTGTTGTGAAACCACCGTTACATCAGAGCACCAGCTGCTGTTAATATAGAAGCACACTCCTCCTCCAATAGACTTACCGGAGAGCTCTGTGACGCGATCAGCACGAAACAGCTGAAATCCCTCGAGGCTGATCACGCTGTCCGGTATGTTCCCTTTAAGCCAGGTCTCAGAGAAACAGATGACAGACGAGGAAGCGAGGTCCTTAAATCGCATCAGCAGTCTTAATTCTTCTACCTTGTTCAAGAGAGAATTGGCATTGGATAAAAATATGCCAGGCAAGGGTGTTCACATGCCTCTCCTTCGCAGCCGAGCGAGAACCCCCCCTCGCTTTCCTCTTTTTCGCCGTCTTACTCTTTGAGCCAAACAATGAATCAGATCGGCGGCAGGAGCTAAAAAAAACTGGGAGAAGGTCCATGGGAGTAAGAGTCCTGATATTTAATAACTCTTCACGAGTATAAGAGCTAGCAGTCACACAATTGACAAACAAAAACAAACAAATTAGACAAATTAAAGGGCAGCGTAGCACCATGTCGACCACTGTGGGCGCCATCTTGGAGTAGTAAGGACCAATGGCAGAGAAAACTTTGCAGACTATGCAGTCACGACCGACTGATAATCAGTCCGCGATCTACCAGTCTATTGCGATCAATCTGATCTGATTGGGCACCCCAGCACGACAGCCTCAGCCATATATACGCAGTAAAGGCTCTTGGTGGCCCCGAGGTGTGTTCATCAAACCACAGTGAGTCACACTCTGCCTTTAATGGTCTGGTTTTTGTGTGTTTAGCTTAACAGAACAACAGCTAAGGTTGAAATTTCACTAGAATTGTTCAGTTTCTGCAGAAAGCATGAAACTTTGCACAAGTATAGTACAGCACCTTGGGCTCATAAAAAGAAATGGATCCCCCAAAAATGGCACCCCCTTGTGGTCGCCATATTGAACTGTAATATAGCCACCGAAGTATAAGGATTCTGCCTGAATGATGCTTCTATAACTTTGTTTTCATGATCTTGGACTATCATGGGAGAGGAAAGTGTATGAAAAAATGGCAGCCATATTGAATTTCAAGATGGTCGCCATGTTTTTACTCTAGAAACATCTTATGGACTATGGATAGCACAAACGAATATCATTTAGTCACTTATTTATTTAGCGAATGCAAAGTCCTTAAGCCAAGCAGTTGCCTCCTGGTTTGCTGTATGGAGGGTGTGTAAACCTCCTTCCAGTCTTTGGAGCGGGCAAGCCTCTATGATGTGTTCCATAGTTTGCTCCTCTCCACATGCGCACAGTGGGCTAGGGCTACTGCCCCATCTGTGAAGGCTGGCCAAGCAGGGGCCATGTCCAGTCCTGAAGCGATTGAGTGTAGACCACTGTCTCCTTGGGAGGTTGGTGCCCGGGACCTGTTGGTTGGGGTTTATCACCAGCTGTTTGTTTGGGACCTCCTTGGTCTCCCATTCCTCTTGCCAAGCTGTCTGGATGGTAAAGTCAGCTGGGGGAGGGTTTTTCCAAATCGGCCGTCTGGATGAAAGTCGGGCAGTGGGTGGGGTGTAGATATCTGCATGGATTGGTAAGTGAGGAAAATCTTTAACTTTTTGGAGCATCCTTTGAGTTAATGCTGCTCGCCGGATGTGTGGAGGGGCTATGTTTGACAGTATAGAGAGCCAGGGGAGTGGTGTTGAGCGGATTGTTCCAGTTATAGTTCTCATGGTTGAGTTGAGCTGGGTGTCTACATGGTGTGTGTAAGATGACCTGGACCAAACAGGGGCACAATATTCTGCTACAGAGTATGAAAGGGCCAGTGCTGAGGTGCGCAGGGTGGAGACTGCCGCCCCCCATTTTGCACCAGCGAGCTTGCAGAGCAGGTTGTTTCGTACTTTCACCTTAGCAGCCGTCCCCTTTAGATGTTCCTTGAAGGATAAGGTCCTATCAAGGGTCACTCCAAGATAAGTTGGATTTGGGTCATGCTTAAGCTTGAGTCCGCTCAGGTAGATGTTTAGTTCTCTGGCAGCTTTTGCATTGTGGAGATGAAATACACTGGAGACGGTTTTTGCTGGGCTTGGTTTTAGGCGCCAGATTTTGCAGAACTGGTACAGTTTAGCAAGATCTTCCGTGAGCACCCGTTCCAGTGGTTCAAAGTCTGGTGCTTGGAATGCCAAACAGATGTCGTCTGCATAGATGAATTTGCGGGATTTTGTAGTAGGCAGGTCGTTTATGTAGAGGTTGAACAGAGTTGGAGCTAGAACTGAGCCTTGTGGGAGTCCGTTTTTCTGCATTCTCCATGCACTTGTGTTCTGACTGAGGTGGACTCTGAACCTTCGGTTGGTCAGCAGGGTTTTTATAATTGCTGTTGCCCAAGCAGGGATCGCCTTTATAAGTTTCAGGAGGAGGCCTTTGTGCCAGACCGTATCATAGGCGGCTGTAAGATCGAGAAACACAGCCCCTGTCTTCAGTCTGCTCTCGAAGCCATTTTCAATGAAGTCACTGAAACAATGCTAAATTGTACCACTGTATTGCCCTCTCTTCCTCTAGAACACATAAATATACTGCCATCCACAAAAATGCCGAAGGAAGTAAAAGCATCAATGATCAATGAGGACAGGAACAGCGAAAGCTTCAGAAGACAGAAAGAAGGAGCATAAATGGCTGGAGAAGGTGATGCTGAAAGCAGAAGAGGGAACAGTGGATGCTGCAGACTTTGTGTCATGGGCTGCATACCATGCTCCCGCACTGATTGAGAATGGTAAACTTCCTACATCAGTCGTGCTGATGCCATTATTTTGAGATGCTTCACATTCATTCACCATGATAACACACTGTATGAAGACTAACCAAGCTGCTGCACAATTGCTCAACCCAGGACAAACTCTAGTACTAACGATGGACCAGCCCCTGTATGCCATAGGGAAGCAAATCCAGTGGACATTTCCAGAACTCTATGCTGAGGAAAAATATGTGCTGGTGCTTGGTCCCCTTCACATAGAAATGGCTGGCCTGAAAGTGATCAGAGATTTGCTTGAGGGGAGTGGCATGTGGCCTGTCTCTGGATTGGACTTTACAGTGTTGTGTGTGAAGATGTGTATTACATACTGTATCCTATGTTTGGCTTTTGGAGCATGGCGCCCGACCTGGAATTGACATTGCTGGCCTTCATTAGAGCTCTTTGGTCATCTGATTTTGTGTTGTCTGAACAATCCTTGGCTCAACTTGCTCCATGGTTTTTCGAACTGGATAATGTACACTATGCAAGATGGGTTTCTATGCACCTTCAAGATATGACCCCATTTGGTCAGAGATGTCCAGATGTTTATGACCAGTTTATGTGTGGTGCCTTTACTTCAAATACAACAGGACATTCCAGCCCATGAACATTTGAATGCCCATGGCAAATGAGATGGAGGAGCCACTGGCTTGACAGAAAATCCAGGTGCCCTGTGACAGTGGATGGGTGCTGCCCCACAGCTTTCAGAGATACAGTGATCCCTCACTTATCGTGGTTAATGGGTTCCAGAACCGACCACGAAAAGTGAAAAAAAACGAAGTAGCGTCACCCCTAATGACGTCACCCATAAATAATACGTACGTTCATTCTCTCACTCTCTCTCTCATGATACGTGTGTGTGTGTGTGTGTGTAAGTGTACATACATACGTAGATGTAAATAAAGTGTACATAAATATGTTTTTAGAACTCTTTTATTCTTATAACAAGATACGTAACTGAAGATGAAGATGATTTACTGCACAGGTTAATGAGAGCTTTATTGCTCCTCAGGTGACGCCTCGTCGTCAGGTGCTAGAGGCACAGGATCGTCGAGGGAAGCTGCAGGAGGCGGCGTAGTGGCTCGACGGGAAGACTATTTCGCACAAAAAGGCACAAGAGAACAGTGAAAAGTTCCACGCGGCGAGACTAAGCAACACGAGCGATAAAGAACAATGAATGCGGTCTTCCTTCGCTGGGTATGGGCGCTCGGCAGGGAGAGAAGCTGGGTAAAACGTCTCGGCCAATCAGCTTGCGAGATTCCCGAGCGGTGAAGAGGTGGGCGGAGAGGAGTGGAGCGGTGGTCAGAGAGGTGGATTTTGAGTTGTGCGGGCTCTCCGTGTTGATACCTGATGTTCTAATGTAGTCTCCCTGCCTTCTGCTAGCGCCCGCCCATTTTTTCTCAATTTTGAATTTTTGATGAATATTTTTGAAAAATCCGCGATGCACTGAGGGCGCGAAAGGTGAAGTGCGAAGTAGCGAGGGATCACTGTAATAGCTGAATTTGAAAGTCTGTTAGAACTAGGTGATGCTAGTGATGTAGATGACAGACATCATGAACAGACAAAGAGCTATCATCAAGAAATCCATTTCTTGATGATAATAAGGATTTACTGACATTAGATACCCAGGAAATCACGTCATTCAGTGGTTGAAGCCGTTCAACAAATCCATAAAACAGGAGAAAAACAGTACTCTACCTTAAGTGAAGACCAACTCCTGAAAAATGAAACTACTGTCAGTGCACCCATATCAACAAACTCCTTTCCGCTCTTCGGCCAACCGAATAAGGTAGCACAATCGAAGGACAAACAAAAGATATCCGAACTTAAGAGTGACTGTTCATTGTTTTCCAGATTGTACATAGCTAGCCAGACATGAGAAGGAAATCTACAGGAGTTCTTCAAGCACGATAATCAGCAGCAGAATCGGTAGCAGGCAAACTTCAACAGCAGGGAAAAAAGTCTGATCTCATCGGATGTTTTGACCCTAGTAGCAATGTGGCTGTCTTGAGTACCCCATCCCCATTCACTGAAGTGAAAGTCATTGATAGTGCTGCAGTGGTCCACTTTCTGGCTGTTGGAGAATCGAGGACCATTGGTGAATATGCCAGTGACATATTCATTCAATGCACAGTGTCAGAAATCATCTGGTCATTTCGAGTTGACATTGTCTGGGATGTATATCGGAAGGATAGTTTGAAGCTTGCTGTGAGAGAAAACAGTGGAACAGGGCCATGGTGGCGTGTGTCGCACAATGTGAAGCTTCCCAGAAACTGGAAGAACTTCCTCCAAAATGACAAGAATAAGGACAAACTCTTCTAGTTCCTCGGTACTGCAAGTGCAGCAGACGACACTGGGGACAAGATTATCATATCAGCTATCCATGAGTCAGTTGTCAGTTCTAATACCTAACCACAATGTGGATGGACTTCAGCCATGCAATCATGAAGAAGCGGACACGAGGATTGTGCTTCATGTGAAGGATGCTTTGCATTCCACGTACAAGAAAATAATGATCAGGACTGTGGACACAGACGCTATTGTATTGGCTGTGGCTCAATTCCAAGACTTGGACAACCTTGGGCAACTCTGGATCGCATTCAGAACAAGAGTGGATTTTCAATACCTACCAGTCCACACAATTGTAGAAGCCATTAGCCCTGAAATGGCAAAAGGTTTGCCATTTTTTCCACACCTTTACTGGGTGTGACACTATGTCCTACTTTGCAAACCATGGGAAGAAATCTGACTGGAAGACATGGCTGGCAGGGCCAGAGGTCACACAGAGTTTTGTCTTCCTGTCTTCACCACTGGCTCTCAATCTGCCTGAAGATGTCATGGACAAGCTTGAATACTTCATAGTTCTTCTGTACTGTCACACAAGTGATGATGTTTATGTAAATACTGCACGGATAACATTGTTTTCAAGGATGTCATGGCGCATCAAAATTATCCCCCGGGCAAGGGCAGCCCTAATGGAACACACAAAGAGAGCTGCTTATCAGGCCAGACATATCTGGGGCCAATCTCTTCAGCAGAAGCAACTGGCCCCAAATCCATCCGACTGGGGCTGGGAACCTTTTCAGGACAATTACAGGCAAAGTGGACAACTTTACCAATAGCCAAGAAGGCATGTCTTGAAATGTACCAAGGCCTGCAAGGGAAACGGCAAATGTTTTAAGGCTAACCCAAATATAAAACCGATTTGCACTGCCCTGTGGAAGTGTGGTGGTACCTGCTAGGAGATTGTTAATTCCAAGATGGCGCCCACAGTGGTCGACATGGTGCTTCGCTGCGCCCTTTGTTTGTTTTTGTTTGTCAATTGTGTGTCTGCTTGCACTTATACCCGTGAAGAACTTCTAAATATCAGGACTTTCACTCCCACGGACCTTCTCCCAGTTTTTTTAGCCCCTGCCGCCGATCTGGTTCATTGCTTGGCTCGAAAAGTGAGACGGCGAAAGAGAGGAAGACGAGCGGGCGCTCTCGTGCGGCTTCGCAGGAGAGGCTCGCCAACGGCGCTGCCTGGCATATTTCTGTCCAATACCAACTCTCTCTCTAACAAGGTAGATGAACTGAGACTGCTGATGCGTTTTAGGGACCTCTCCTCCTCGGCTGCCCTCTGTTTTACTGAGACCTGGCTCCGGGAAAATATACCGGACAGCGCGCTGCGCCTCGACGGTTTCCAGCTCTTTCATGCTGATCGTGACACAGAGCTTTCCGGCAAGACCACAGGAGGCGGAGTCTGCTTCTACATCAACTGCAGCTGGTGCTCTGATGTAACGGTAATTTCCAAACACTGTTCTCCCGCCCTGGAATTTCTTGTTATTAACTGCAAGCCTTTTTATTCCCCGCGGGAGTTTGCTTCTTTCATACTCATCGCTGTGTACGCCCCTCCCGACGCGGACACGCGCGAAGCTCAGCGCGTGCTCGCGGATCACATTCACCGACTGATCACGGATCACCGACTTCCTGACGGACCGGAGGCAGCATGTGCGGCTGGGAAAGACTGTCTCAGACTCTACTAGCATCAGCACCGGATCACCCCAGGGCTGTGTACTTTCCCCCCTACTCTTCTCCCTTTACACCAACTCCTGCACCTCCAGCCACCAGTCTGTCAAGTTGATCAAGTTTGCGGACGACACCACCCTCATCGGGCTCATCTCCAACGGCGACGAGTCCGCCTACAGGAGAGAGGTGGCCCAGCTGGCGTCCTGGTGCAACAATAACAACCTGCAGCTGAACGCTCTGAAGACAGTGGAGATGATTGTAGACTTCAGGAAAGTCACTACCCCTCTGCCCCCCCTCACCCTCTCAGGCTCTCCCATCACCACTGCTGATTCCTTCCGCTTCCTAGGCACTACCATCACCAGGGACCTCAAATGGGAGCCGACCATCAGCTCACTCATCAAAAAAGCCCAGCAGAGGATGTTCTTCCTGCGGCAGCTGAGGAAGCTCAAGCTACCCACCAAGATGTTAGTGCAGTTCTACACAGCCATCATCGAGTCCATCCTCACCACCTCCATAACCGTGTGGTATGCAGGAGCCACTGCCAGGGACAGACTAAGGCTGCAGCGCGTCGTGCGCACTGCTGAGAAGGTGATCGGCTGCAAGCTCCCATCTCTCCAGGATCTGTACATCTCCAGGACCCGGAGGCGTGCTGGCCGGATCATAGCCGATCCTTCACACCCTGGTCACGTACTGTTTGCCCCCCTCCCCTCAGGTAGAAGACTTCGGTCCATCCAGACTAAAACCTCCCGTCACATGAACAGCTTCTTCCCCTCTGCCATCAGACTGCTGAACACTAAGTGACTTATTGACTCTCGTGCACTATGTACAGCAGCTCAACCAGACTCATGTCAATCATCACTGTTTTTTTTCCTGCATTACCGACTGCACTATATAGTTCTCCACAGTATCTGCTGCTCGCTAATATATTTTAACTGCTGACCAGTATCACTTACTCTTATTCTACACTTTATTGCATGTATAGTTTATTTCTTTTATTTTATCATGTTTAATGTTGCAGCATTGCACTGAGACAAATTCCTAGTTTGTGTACTACATGAACAATGGCAATAAACCTGATTCTGATTCTGATTCTGATTCTGAGATACAGACTGCTTTTGAATAAACATTTGGTAATTGTTACTTGAAAGACAGTGGACAGATGCTTTGCCAACATGACCAGAAAACCAAGGTATGGAAATGACCTTATATTGTGGACAATAGGGGCACCATAAGGGGTTTCATTTTGTGAGCCTTTATCATTATATCAAAAACATTATACCATATCACACATTTTTTCTAAGATGAACTAGAATGTCTAGAACTGAAGTTACTAATATGTTCAACAGATATTCCCAAAATTCATAATGAGAAATACTCAGTACCTTTCCCCCGATGGCAACCATATTGGCAACCAGTACAATGATAATGATATGTCTTATGACTGCCATACTTGTCCTCCTAAAGGATGCCACAAGATTCCCTGACCTTAAAAACATTGGACTAGCTGTTTGAATGATGACTCTTTTAAGACTAACAGCGGAGGTAATCAACATGTTCTCTTTCAGCAGTAACCATCTTGAATTTCAAAATGGCTGTCATCGAGAATACGTAGAAATGATCCACCCAGATTCCTTGAACACCAAAATGGGGGTTAACACCTTAAAGTAACATTTTTATCTGGCCTAGTTTTGGCATTATAGTAAAAAATGAGAGAAAAGGTCGGCCATATTTGAATTAAATATGGCAGCCACCAGGGGGCATAAATTTTTGGGGTCCATTTCTTTTTATGATCCCTAGGGGCTGTAGTATATCTGTGCAAAGTTTCATGCTTCCTGCAAAAACTGAACGATTCTGGTGTTTAGTCGCTGTAATATAAGTTGTGCCCTTCAGAGGTAAAGTGGGCTATCCCACAAAACCATTATTTTGAGAAAATGAGCTCTAAAGTTGAAATATTCTCAAAAAATCAGTGTGCCTATATCATTAAAAAGTTACCCCCTATAGGGGTCTACGTAAGAAGGAGACAGACCCAGCCCCCCTGGGTTACCCCCCCCCATAGGGGTAACTTTTTAATGATATAGGCACACTGATTTTTTGAGAATATTTCAACTTTAGAGCTCATTTTCTCAAAATAATGGTTTTGTGGGATAGCCCACTTTACCTCTGAAGGGCACAGTTCAGACCAACAAAGATTCACGTCATGTATGAGGTAACAAATGTATCACAGTAGAGACCTGGCGTTATATGATCTATGTTGAATCATCATCATCATCATCATCATCATCATCATGTTTTCCCACGTGGCATGTAATCGGCCTTGGGGCGCGGCTGCTTGGAGCATGGAAATCGAATCTCCAACATCTGCATGAAGTCTTCTTTCCTCATCATTGTCTTCAGGGCCTGCTGTTTATCGGCACTAAACAGTTCTTCAATGCTTCTCCAATTTCTCCTCTTGTCAAACATAACACCTTTTTGGATTACGTCATTTGGCATTCTGCACAAGTGTGCTACATTTCAGACATTGTATTTGACAGAAAATTTCATTGGGTTGTGACTAGGTTATTTGGTAGAGCTTAGCATTCAAGATCTTAAAAGCCCAGTCCAAGTCCCCATCGACTACAGGTGCTGGGTCTGTCTCCTTCTTACGTAGACTCATGGGCGGTGCGTTCTTCCTTGCATAGCCCCCAGCTATCATTTTTCTTACAAAGCCATTCCAAACAGTACTGAGTTTCTGGAGTTCTGCACATGATAGCTCCCATGTCTCCACGCTGTACAACAGCCAAGATCACACACATAGTATCAAGATTTTCATGTGAGTACTGAAATGGATTTCTGCATCAATGCTGAAGTCCAGATTTTTCAGCATGTTCTCACTCCAGGTACATAATACACTACCATCAGAGCTAGCAGTTATCCAGAGTGTATTACCTGCTAGCTGGTTCCATGATAGATTTTTGACTAATGTAATGCTGTCTTTTAAATTTTACTGTCAAGTAAAAGTATATAACTATTAGAGTTGGGAGTAATACGTTACAAAGTAACGCTTTACTGTAACGCTACTACTTTTGCAGGAACATGCTGTGTAACAAAATTACTGTTTAAAAATTCAGTAATACGTTAGTTACTGAAATTTGATCAGATGCGTTACTCGCGTTATTCATTTTATTAATATGGATAGATATTTTTAGCGCAAATAAATACAAACTGACCCTACGTAGCTGACACAGTCGTCAGTCAACGTGTTGCAAAGAGCCTCTTCACTTCTGCATCCAGCAGCCACAAATGGAGCCTGCTCCTACTGGGAAAAGATGAAGCTACTTTGTTTTTGTGGAAATAGACAGATTATTTTTCCTTTGTCGCAATTAAAGACAAAAGCATATTGGTGGGCTATGTGAGACCGACTGCAATCTTCAGAAGCACCTGAACAGCAACAAGATCAAAACTAGTGCTTTGCTAGCACTATGTTATTAGTGGATTTATGGTATCTGAACAGCCACGCTGGATTTCAAGCACAGGTATGCATCTGGACAATTTGTGACCCAGAAAGAATTAAACTGACAGATTGCCAGATACGTCGTTACAGAAAGAAGATCTGATAACAGTCAATCTCCATCAGACAACTAAGACTGTGAGCCACTGAAGTTAAAAAACATTTACTTGCTATCTGGATAAAGATTATTCAAAAATGGATTTTGATCGCCAAAATTTATGGGACTGGGTCATGTCTCTGTCACGGCAGACATTTGGACTGTGGATAATGAACATTTTCTTTGGATCACTGCACATCAAATTAAATCCATAATAATTAAAGTAAGAAACTTTGACAGCTTTATGCAGTGTTGCCAACTCACTCTTCTGGAGTGATTCTCAGTCTTTTTCCCTCTCTCTCACTCCACAAACGCTATTTCTCACTCCAAAGTGAGTAAATTACTGGCAATTTTGTGTTGATTTTCTTCAGAATTTTCCCACAATTAGAGCTCTCA
Source organism: Pholidichthys leucotaenia (assembly GCA_020510985.1). Taxonomy (NCBI): domain Eukaryota; kingdom Metazoa; phylum Chordata; class Actinopteri; order Cichliformes; family Pholidichthyidae; genus Pholidichthys; species Pholidichthys leucotaenia. The sequence continues at coordinate 322,390,467 of CM035840.1, read as the reverse complement.
AGGTAGGATAAACCAGACAGAACATGTTCTAAAAGCTCTGTCTGAAGCAATCCGTTTTCAGCCTGACATTAATAATGTCATGAATTGCCCCTCGGGGCAGAGAGGAGAGACCCATGCGCTGGGCTGCTAATTTGTGAAATTTATTAAGAAAACAAAACACAAAGTCCAAATCAGTGCTCAAACACAAAATCCAAACAGACAAGCAAAGCAAATTTACAGATTAGACACACCAGAACAAGGGCTGGGTTCTGGTGGAGATGAGGGAAGTATATTTAAGACTCTGACAAAGAGAAATGAAAATAACAGCCCTTAAATAGTGTCAGAAACAAATGACACAAGTGATGACAGATGTGGGACACATGAGCAGGCAGGAAATAACAAAGATTACAATTTGGACCAGCTGGGAGCAATGAGAGGGGCGAGAACAGGATGACAGCTGACAGGGACACCATCCACCATGGAGCAAAAGCCTGGAAGCAACACTGACAGCTGTCAACCCAGAGGGAGAACACAACAGTAAGATATAAAGAATTAAATATCAACAAATACAGACTGAGAAATAAGTACAAACTAATGCAAAATAAGAGAGTAACAAAACTATGACATAAACAGGAGGATGAGAAAAATAAGAAACAGTACGAGATATACAAGAACCAAAAGGGACAAAATACAACAAATATACAAACATAGAGAAAAGCCATGAGACTGAGCATGGCGGAAACCTCCAGTGCTCAGCTCATGACAGAGCCCCTCTCTCAAGGGGTGGTAACCAGACACCTAGGGAACATCAACAAATAAACTACCCCCCCCAAAAAAAGAGGTATAACAATAAACCAACCTGGGTGGGTGGTGGGGGGAACAGGCTATGAGGGAACAAAACAAATCCCCACTCAGGACCCACACCCAGCAAAACCCCAACCACCTAAGCCCCCTGGACCGAAGAGCTGGATAGTTCAGGTGGGTGGCCAAAGTCCCAGGCCTGACAGACGGCGAGGTGGTAAGAGTAGGGTGGCCTGCTGGAAAATATGATCCATCCAACCCAACAGCGCAGTCTGTCAGGCGGTCGGCCAGAGCTCTTCAGCCACCTAAACAGAAGGGGTGGCCCGGGAGGTGGCTGCCTCATGGGGAAGCCCAAAGAAGGCAGTGAAGTAGGGGGAACCACGACGGCGTCTGGCAGAGAAGAGGGAACCACGACGGCATCTGGCAGAGGAGAGGGAACCACGACAGCGTCTGGCGGAGGACAGGGAACCACGATGGCATCTGGGAGAGGACAGGGAACCACGATGGCGTCTGGCAGAGGAGGGGGAACCACAATGCCCTTGACTGGCCTATAGCACCCTCAGTGGTCCCGGACTGGGACATCGCAACACCCCCGGTGCTCTGGCCTGGAGCAGAGCTGTACCCGCAGTTGCTCTGTGCTGGAGTGAGGTTGCACCAGCGGTGGCTCCGGGCTGGAGCGAGGTTGCATCTGTTGTGGCTCCAGGTTGGAGCGAGGTTGCAACCGTGGTGGACCCGGACTAGGACAGAGCTGCACCCTTGGTTGACCTGGACTGGGACAGAGCTGCACCCTCAGTGGACCCGGACTGGGACAGAGCTGTACCCTCAGTGGACCCGGACTGGGACAGAGCTGAACAATCAGAGGTTGTGCTTGGATGGAGAACTGGGACGGAGAACCCGTGATGACCTCAACTAGCTGGGAAGCAGCACCCTCGGAGTCCCCAGGCTGGGATGGAGCACCCATGACGACCTCAGCAGGAGGAACTGGACCCACGGTGACCTCGGGCGGCGAGGCTGGCCCCACGGAGACTTCTGGCGAAGCTGGACAATCCTCGGTGACCCTGGGGAAAAGCTCAGATGGGAAAGGCAGAGAAGCAGGGTCAGGGTCACCGGTGGCAGTGGAGTCCAGCGAGGTGAGCTCAGATGCAGCTGACGGCTGCACTTGGCTCTCCCCACCAAGAGCCAGGTAAGATCTCACCAACATAAAAACAATGAAAACAAAGGAGAGCACTTGCCTGAGCTCAAGCTCCACTGTCATCCAGGACTCTGTCGATCCAGACGACTATGTCACTGGCCTGGCCATCTGGAGATCCAGCTCAGACTCTGCTTTGGCGGCCCCAGCAGCAGGCATGATGGTCAATGCAGTCCCAGGACCCCCCAGCAATAGCAATGTGACCCATGCAGGTGGCTTGCCCAACGTGGCGACAGGAGGTCTGCTACCTGTTGGTGCTGAATCCTGCACAGCTGAAACCCGGGTATGCTCCATCGTCGGTGCAGGCATCAGCGCAGGCGTCCGCTCAGTCTCAGCGCTCTCTTTTTGTCCAGATTGTGGCTGCGGGGCTGGAACCAGGTCCTCCAGGGCCGCAGGCTCCTCCAACATCTGGCGGCTTAATCCTGGGGCCGGCGGACATTCAGGGGGCAAAGGAGGAGACATGGAGAGAGCAGGTGAAGAATTAATATGTGCAGCAGGCAGTGAGGACTCAGTGAACTGCAGTGGCTAAGCCTCACCACTGGGAATCAGGCAAGGTAATTCATTTTTATGGGAAAAAAAGACTGAAAAATCACTTGACTTTATTCCCAGGGTACGATGGTTTCTGCTGCAGCTGGCTGGAAATCAGCCCTCTCCGTGACTTCAGTGGTTGTAGGCCCCTCAGAGGAATGAGGAGGAGCCACCCCTGCAGACAAGGTAATGGGCGGAGCCGGGGAGGAAGCAGCCAGACCCTCAGCAGTGGGAGGATACGTCGAGGAGACGGGAGTTGCAGCAGTAAAGGAGGAGGAGTAGGCTGACGGGACAGCTGGCAAAGACAAATGTAAGGAAAAAACTGCTGCGGGAGTTGTCTGGCTCGACGAGGGAGAAGCTGCTGACTGAGAGGTGGAGGCATTCTTCCAGCGGGATTTTCCTGGACAGCGGCGTACTGGAGTAGGTGGAGCAGGAGCAAGAACGGGTGCCAGAGACTGGTGAGGAGCCGATACTACAGAGGCCTAGGAGTACCCTTTGGCGCAAGCCCAGATTTCGTCAGGGAATTCCTCACCATCTCACTGTTCTCACATTGCAGAGCTGCCACCAGAGAAATCCTCTACACCCCCTCAGCATGCTCCTTAAGCTGAGGGCACTGATGAGCAGCTGCCTCCACGAGACCCAGGTACCACAATGCGTCTTTCGGGGTAGGACTGATGCAAACTGCGGAGATTAGTCCATCTATCTCCATCAGGGTTTTGCAGCACTCCCACCCCAGACTCATCGGGTAGCTGCGCCCACCTGCAGAGTCCATATGGGCTGGGGACATGTCGACTGCTCCGGAAAAACAGGTGAGTGAAACATAAAAAAAAATCCACAAACCACAGCAGCTGGGTCTCTTACTAGCTGGAGTCTTCTGTCATGAATTGCCCCTCAGGGCAGAGAGGAGAGACCCACATGCTGGACTGCTAGTTTGTGAAATTTATTAAGAAAACAAAACACAAAGTCCAAAGCAGTGCTCCAACACAAAATCCAAATAGACAAGCAAAGCAAACTTACAGATTAGACACACCTTAACAAGGGCTGGGTTCTGGTGGAGACGGGGGAAGTGTACTTAAGACTCCGGAAAAGAGAAATGAAAATAACAGCCCTTAAATAGGGTCAGAAACAAATGACACAAGTGATGACAGGTATGGGTCACATGAGTGGGGAGGAAGTAACAAAGATCACAATTTGGACCAGCTGGGACCAATGAGAGGGGAGAGAATGGGCTGACAGCTGACCGGGACACTGCCCACCATGGAGCAAAAGCCCGGAAGCGCCACTGACAGCTGTCAACCCAGAAGGAGAACGCAACAGTAAGATATAAAGAATTAAATATCAACAAATACAGACTGAGAAATAAATACAAACTAATACAAAATAAGAGAGTAACAAATCTATGACATAAACAGGAGGATGAAAAAAATAAGGAACAGTACGAGATATACAAAAACCAAAAGGCACAAAATACAGCAAATATACAAACATAGAGAAAAGCCATGAGACTGAGCATGGCGGAAACCTGCAGTGCTCAGCTCATGACAAATAAGCCCGTAATGTAATCCATTAATTAAATTGTCTTGCTATGTGTGCAAGATGATTTAAATCTGCATTTAAAAGTAACGTAAAAGTTACTTTTCCAAGTAACTGGTTTCTTTAATCATGCAGTAATTGGTAAGTAACTCAGTTACTTTTGAAAAGAAGTAACTACTAACTGTAACTAGTTACTATTTTTTAGTAACTTGCCCAACACTAACTATCTTGTCTTTAGAAAGACTATTTAGTTGACCCTCAAAATTATTTGATCCCCATTGCAAATTATCTTTGTTTTCAAAAATGTACAAACTTTCAGTTTTTTGTAAAGAAATCAAATCAAATCTAGAAACAGCTCTGGTCTACAGATGAAATTCAGTTTACTGTCCACAGGTCTTTGGGTCATTCATTTCATAAGTTATTTGCTGGTGTTCCTGTCATTTACACTGTGTGTTTGATTTGTTAATTAAAACTGTATGTGAGCATTAAAACGCTCCCTGAAGGAAACTTTAGTATTTTAGTGGAACCATTAACCTTTCAGATGACAGAGATCAGGCTACAACAGAATGATGATGAGAGAGACACGGTGTGTCATTAGTGTGTGTGTGTTTTGTTAATTAGCGGCAGTAATCAGATGCTGCTCATTACATCGCCTCAACGCATGACTAGAAGCTGGAGATTCGTGTATGGTCATGTCTGTGTGAGTGTGGTGGTGGTGGTGATGGGGCGCTCTGTGTACAACTCATTCATCCACACATACACACACAACTCATGCCCCGACCCAATGATCGCGCCTCCAGATCTCCCAACATTAATTATCTCCCCCAGATCACAGGAACACTCTAATTAGACAGATTCCTATTACCTGCCAGGAATTAGTCTTCTCCATAATGTGCCACACATTAGCCACATCAACAGGGATTAGCGGCCACTCGTTTTCACTGGAGTTTGTGTCAGTTATGCCTCTCCTTGTGACATTCTGACTGTAAGGCTGCTTGGACTTTTCAGTTTGTTCTGAACCAAACTTTTAGGTTAAGGTTAAGGTTAAGGTTTCCTTTGTTTGTCTCCCAAGTTAGAAATTTGTTTCAGATCAAGGGCCAGCTGCTTAACAAGTGCATACAACACATCGACAATATTACACTATTACAATTCATGTTTCAAAAATCGTACCAACATTTAACCCCCCCCCCCCCCACACACACACACACATACACAGAGTAACCAATTTCATTAATCAGTTTGATTGACTGAGGAATAAGTGGATATTTATATTTGTTATATCTACACAGAGGTACCTTATATCTTCTACTAGAATGCTACAACTCATACTCCGAATTTAACACATAAGAGGGATCAGGTACAATTTTACAAGCTTGTCTTTATTTAAGTTAATCCCTTCCACAGCATGTGGGACACCACGTGGTGTATGGGGTGGCATTTATCTCCGTGTCTTTATTTGATTGATCAAAAATGACTTGGGGGATGGTCAGAGGTGTCGACATACCCATCATCTTCCCTGCTATTTTGATCAGCCTATAAATTTAAATTTCCAAACCAGCTGGTGATATCATACCTTAAGCTAGACTGTATGCTAGCTCTATAAAGAAATCAGCATAATATTTCTCACTAACCCCAAATATAATATTATACATTAATTATATAAGAAGGAAACATACCATTTGATTAGGAAGGGATTCACATTTAACTGAAGTAATTTGCAAAAATGAATTAAAGGCCAAACTAAAATTTATAACGAGCAGCCTAGCATACATATGTTATAGGGCTTTCTAAGTGTTTCAAAATGAAGTGTGCTACTGTAGAGATTGCATCACTCCTACTACGATTCTTCGAACGAGCAATTTTTTTTTTTTAAATTTTGTGTACTTTATTGATGCTGATCTAGCTGTTGTCCTATCTCTTTTAGAAGCACATCCTTCAAGATTTTTTTCAAAGATTTAACCACATTTAAAGTTAAGGCTACTGGCCTGTAATTGTTATTTTCTAATGGGCAAGTATTTTTTGGAACTGGCACTATAATGGATTTTTTCCAAAGCTCTGGTACTGTACATACATCCATAGATAGCTGGAAAGGTGATGCCAGGCTGGAGATAATTCCTCAGCACATGGTTATAAGAGAGACCCAGACATATCGTCCGGTCCTGTTGCTTTGTTATTCTGTATAGTTTTAAACACCCAAAATACAGAATCCATACCGATCACTGTCCTGCCATTATCAATACTACATATCAATGCATTTACTTCACCACAACATTCTTTGGAGGAATCTTTTTCAAAATGCATAAAACAAGTCATTCAATTCATTCGCTCTTGCATTTTCATTCTGAACCATTTCTGGCTTCCTTTCAGATTTCATATTAGTCATCTCCCTTATAGAGTCCCTAGTCCCTTGATGTTTGAATTGTGTAGCACCTAATCTGAAGTGTCTGGAGTTTCAGACTTTTCAGTTTGTTCTGAACTAAACTTTTAGGTGTGAAAACTGAATGGTGGTCTCTGTGTAGATCAAACTGAACCACAGCCTGATTCATTTCTAGTGTGAAAGAAGTTTTCAGAAATGTTCAGACTTGTGAACCATTAAAGGGGTCACTGAATGAAAAATGGTGTGTTTGTAGGTTTTAACTGTCTGAAATGAGTCTACTGGTCAACTAATTATCCATTTTTTTTTTTAACTTTATCTTGTTTTTCTCTCCCAGAAACACCAGAAATGTTTTTGACTTTTCTGTGGAACTCTTATACGTCACAGCTAGAAAATGTCAACCCACCGCCATCCTTGAGACCAGCCCACTGCTCTATTATTGCCCCTCCTAGCTGTCTGTCATGTAAATGGAAGGGGTGCTAAAGGTAGCCTATTAGCCTCCAAGCTAATACTGGTAACAGGAAGCTTGAACCGAGCGTGGTTTATATTGTTATTTTCTTCAAATCTAAGTCACCCTAATAACCATCCCTGTTGCCACCTGGTTCACCGGTCTGTTGTCCACAATGTGTCTCTTGTTGCTCTGGCCTGACTCCTGGTGGTTTCACTGTGGTTCCATGGCAGGTTGCCGGCGGCAGCATGCCAGTCATGGGGAATTGGCCCTGAGAGCCAGCAGCTACAGGCAGTAACCCCAGGTCATGGCGCAGGCGGTTGTCGCGACCCGGGGATGCTGCCTGGAGCTGCTGGCTCTCATGGCCAGCTCCCCCACCATCCTCTGGGCATGCTCTTGCGGGCAGCGTGGGGGAGCCGCTTCATGATGGGGCATCCCTGGGCTGGTCGTGGGAGAGGAGCGGAGTACCGCAGAGCAAGACATTGCCCTTGGAGATCCTGTGGCTCAGCCAGCATGTTCAGGTTGTGGCGATCAGCGGTCACCCGGCGTGCGGTGCTGGTGATTTGTTGTGGCGTCTTGGCGGGGTTGTTGGGGGTGGGCCGGGGTGATGTGAGATGCACAAACGACTGTGGATCGGTGAACCAGCACTGCTCATCTAAGCTGGAAGGAGACTAGAAGCTACTCAGCTAATGGCTAACTCATGTAAGAGGGAGGGCGGAGTTGAACAGCTGAAGGATGTTTCTTAAAGTGACAGGCTTTAAATCAGAGCGTTTTAAGAAAGCCAAGAAAAAAACTAACTTGCTTCAATAATTAAAAAATTAAAGAAAATGTGAACAAAGTATGTCACAAACACTTCATTAAGACATAAGTGAGCTGTTAAAATGTGGAAACAGTGCAGTCAATGACCCCTTTAACATAAACAGTAACCGTGGGACAAAAGACTGGTTTGTCAGTGTATTGCGACACTTTCAGCATTTAGCAAAGAACACAAAGAGATATGAAGCATTGTATTGAGATATTTGTAAATGTATCGCAAATAAACATTTAAGATTTGTGTAATTAAGAAATAATTGATGATGAAATCAAAGAAAAAAGTAGCCATTGTAGGTGCATAAATCTGGAAATATAAAAAATATTCAAGTAAAAAATAATCCAATTCAAGCAGGCTGCTGTCTGCATATCGCAAGAGAATTAACCCAGAAGCCAGAAGGCTGGTCTTTTGAATAAAAAAATATTGTGACAAGTCTGCTACCATGACCAATTTGTCAGTATATCACAATACTTGGCACTCGCAGTGATGCACCAATCCCTAAATGAATACCGATCTTTTATTACTGTTGCAAACTCTTGTGTACTAATGAACTAATTGCATTTCCAGTCCACTGGATGGTACAAAGTAAGCACACACCTTGCCAGGTAAAGTCATAGCTTGTCAAGATTTGCAGCCAGGTGTACAAGTTATGAAGCAGCGGGATGCGCCAAAAAGTTAGCTCAAATGTCAGGCCTGTTTTGGATTTTATAACAAAGACGGAATGAAAGACCTTGACATGACACACTCAACCTGCAAGGCCCACCGCATGAAAAAAAAAAAGAGAGAGACATGTCACAGTGAAAAATGAAGCCCTGTGAAATACGAGAATGTGGGCAGCATAAAGGACCACATCAGCTCATCATCCCACAGAGGACTGAAAGCCTGCAGCTACCAAAAACAAAAGCAGATGCTTTGAGTTGGAAGAAGTGAAAATTGATATAAAACAGAAATTTATAGATGTACCTTGGGAGCAAAATATGACGTTGAAATGAGGGATATGGTATCGTAATACTTAACCCCTTAAGCCCCAAGGGTATTTTGAGGTGCTCCTTGTCGTGGGGCTTAAGAGGTTAAGGAATCGTAGTATCATGATAGTATTGCATCATGACCCAAGTATCACAATGTGTTTCATATCATGAGGTCACTTGCAATTCCCACCCCTAAGGAACAGGAATGCAAAATGTATCAGTTAGCCATGTAGGCTAATTTTCATCTGTAGTCCCTGGAATGCTTGATTATTTTTGACCCGTGCTGGCAAAATGAGTCACTTTGAGGAAATTATCAAAACTGAGGTAACGTTTTTTTCCATATTCTGTATTGAAAGACCTTCAAAATGATATTAATTTGTAGGAAGCGTGCAAAACCTAACCTATAACCTAAGCAGGGCTGCTCGCAGAGGTTGTAAAAAAAACAAAAAAACAAATTTACAACCTAATAAGTATTGAATGCAAAAGACGCAACAAACTTGCACAATAATGGTCCCCTCCATTATACAACTAGGACAATATCATTTGCTACGGAGGGTGACAACTAGGCTGATTCAAGTACAAAAATATGCTGTATGGGTACATATTCATACTATGTGGGGTAACTGAACAGACCGTTATGCTGTTTATGCCATCTAGCTATAATGCTCCGCACTGTGTGTATATATATTTATGTGTACATATATATTCACTGCTCTTATTATCTTATTCATGATCCCAGGAGCTATGTTGTCGGGGGCAACTTGCCCCTGGTAGGGTCTCCCAAGGCAAACTGATCCTGGGTGAAGGGCCAGAATAAGAGCAGTCCAGTGGATCTCCATGAAAAGTGTTACATCAAGGACCCAGTGTACCCAAAGGAAGCACATGGGTCTGCTCTCCAGTGGACTCACCACCTGCAGGAGGGATCATGGGGATCATGGTGTTATGTGAACCGGGCTGGGCTGTTCTGCCTGGACTGATGCTCCTGAGACCCGGATCCCCGGATAAGTGATAGAAGATGGATGGATGGATATTTTCAATACAATATCGTTGGGGGAGCATGTTAAACTAAAGTTTTTGTGGGGTTTTCACTTGATTACCACAACTGACCACAGTTTACGGCAGGCCTATTCAATTAGTGGTCCACAGGCCACATGCAGCCCAGAATCAACCTCCGAGTGGCCCAGGCTCAGTCTGTGGTCCAGCCAGAGAAGCAAAGGCCACAATACGTTTCACAGAATTACAGAAATCCATTAATTACTTCAGACCATAAATGCAACACTCCGCGTAGCCTAGCAACTGTCAACCCACAATGCACCGCATTTGTTTTGAAGTGTGGGCTCTATGACTTAGGCTAATGGTGCTAGTGGCAAGATACCAAGCCTACACCAAACGTGATTGGGTAGCGCGAATGCATACAAAGTCAATGGAAAGAGGCGAGCACACGTGAAATTGCGCATTCGCATCCGAGGGATAGCACTAGCTTTGAGATTCTACCATCATTGGAGTAAAAGTATCAACACTGGAGAGTAAACTAGTTTGAAAATGAGACTGTCACTCACCAGGAGAAAGAAGGTCTGGGAGCTCTTCATCTAAATCGGGATACCATTGTTATTTACCCATGGACTCCTGCCGCGGACGTACTAACAAGGATAGCAGACTAGCAACGGAAACGTCTGTCATCTTGTGAAGTTTTAGAGGTAGGGACAACTTTTCAGGTGAGCCCCCCGTCAGATAATGTAAACCAAAGCATGACATTATTTTGGGGATTTCAGCAGCAGGTTGAACATAGCTGCAGAAGTTATAAAGGCAATTTCACCTGTCTGCAACTCACTCAGATGGTGAATAAGATAAGATAAGATAAACCTTTATTAGTCCCACAATGGGGGAATTCCAGGATTGCAACAGCACAGGGATAGCGACACTCAGAGCAATAATTAAGAAGATACGGAAGATATAAATAAGAGCAGTGGATATACATACATACACATAAATATATAAATATATATACAAAGTGCGGAGCATTGTAGCAAGATGGAATAAACAGCATAACCGTCTACTTAGTTATCCTACATAGTATGAATAATTAAATTAAATTAAATCACCCTTATTGTCATTCAACCGTACAACCAATCATGTACAGTAGAACGAGATTGTGCTTTACCTATCTACTGTGTTAATCACACACACCCCAGTGCAGAATCAGAGGACCGCTGCAATGCAAGGCGCCGCCACAGATTTCCCTCCTCCATTCCATTATTGCTGAGCACCAAGCTGGATGGCAGGAAGTTCCACTTTTATATGGTCTTCGGCATGACCCGGTCGGGATTTGAACCCCTGCCTCCCGGGTGTGGTGCAGGTGCTCTACCAACTGAGCCACCACTCTGGTGTACCCGTACATATTGTCACCCTCTGTAGCGACCGATATTGTCCTAGTTGTATATACTGGAGGGGACCATTGTGTAAGTCTATTGCGTCTTTTGCATTCAATACTATTAGGTTGTCACGTTTTTTTGCTATCTCTGCGAGCAGCCCTGCTTAGGTTATACAGTCTGACAGCCGTAGGTAGGAAGGACCTGCAAAACCTCTCGGTTGCGCACCTAGGATGATGTAGTCTGCTGCTAAATGAGCTCCTCAGTGCGTTCAGTATGTCCTGCATAGGGTGGGACTCGGACTCCAGCAGAGATGACAGTTTAGCCACCATCCTTCTCTCTCCTATCTCCTCCACTGGGTCAGGGCGCTGCCCCAGGACAGAGCTAGCTTTCTTGATCAGTTTGTTCAGTATCTTCCTATCGGCTGCTGTAATGCCACTGCCCCAGCAGACCACTCCAAAAGTGATGGCTGATGCCACCACCGTGTCGTAGAATGTCTTCAGCAGCGCCCCTTGTACACCAAAAGACCTGAGTCTCCTCAGTAGGAACAGCCTGCGCTGTCCCTTCTTGTAGAGTGTGTCGGTATTGTGTGACCAGTCTAGTTTATTGTTCAAATGAACACCCAGGTACTTGTAGGCTGTCACCATCTCAATGTCTGTTCCCTGTATGTTTACTGGTGCTGTGAGGGGTTGTCCTTGCCTGCGGCAGTCCACTACCAGCTCCTTAGTTTTCCTCGCGTTGATCTGGAGGCAGTTCCGATGGCACCAGTCCACGAAGTCCTGGATAAGTCCTCTGTACTCAGCTTCATCTCCGTTAGAGATGAGGCCAACGATCGCAGAGTCGTCAGAGAACTTCTGTAGATGGCAGTGTGTTGTGTTGTGTGAGAAGTCCGCAGTATAAAGGGTGAACAGGAAGGGAGCCAAAACTGTTCCCTGGGGGGCCCCCGTGCTACCAATGATCGTGTCGGACACACAGTCCTGGGTTCTCACAAACTGTGGCCGGTTAGTGAGGTAGTCCAGGATCCATGATGACAGGTGCTGGTCCACCCCTGCGCACAGCAGCTTGTCCTTCAGGATCATCGGTTGGATGGTGTTGAAAGCACTGGAGAAGTCAAAGAACATGATCCTCACCACATTCCCGGGCTTCTCCAGATGGGACAGAGAATGGTGAAGGAGGAAGATCACTGCATCCTCCACCCCAATGCCATGCTGGTAGGCGAACTGGAGTGGATCCATCGCTGGTCCTGCCAGGGGGCGGAGGTGAGCAAGGAGCAGTCTCTCCAGGGTCTTCATCAAGTGGGACGTCAGGGCCACTGGTCTGTAGCTGTTCAGGTCTTTGGGGCAGGAAATCTTTGGTACAGGTACCACACAAGATGTTTTCCACAACTGTGGCACCCTCCCCAGCTTCAGACTCAGGTTGAAGATGAGCTCCACAATCCCACACAGCTGATCTGCACAGGACTTGAGGAGCTTTGCGCTGATGCCGTCCGGTCCCGACGCCTTCCTCGCCTTGATCTTCCTCAGCTCCGTCCTCACCTGGGTCTTAGTGAGGGTCATGTTGGGGGCTGTGTGTTGGGAGTGGGGGGGTGTGGGTGGAGTGGGGTGTGGGCAGCAGGACTCGATGTCTTTAGAGGCAGCAGTGGTTGTTGTGCAGTCGGGGGGGAGGGCGGTTGGTCAAACCTATTAAAAAACAGGTTCAGATTGTTCACCCACTCCCTGCCCCCCGTGGCCTGGGAGGAAGTATTCTGGAGCCCAGAGATGGTTTTAAGGTTTCTCCAGACCCCACCAATGTCACTCTGTTGCAGCTTGTCCTCCATCTTCTTCCTGAAGCTGTCCTTGCCTTCTTTGATCTCCCTCCTCAGCTCCCTCTGTACGGACTTCAGCATCTCCCTGTTCTCCAACCTGAAGATCCTCTTCTTCTCTCTCAGAAGTGTTTTTATCTCAGGGTTGATCCAGGGTTTGTTGTTCGAGCAACACCGTATGGTCTTGGTGGGTACGGTGTTGTCCACACAGAAGCTGATGTAGTCTGTGATGGTGTGAGTGAGGCCATCGATGTCCTCACCATGTGGATCGCAGAGCTGCTCCCAGGCAGTGGTTTCAAAGCAGTCCTTTAGAGCGTCCATTGCCTTCTCAGACCATAACTTCACTGTGCGCATGACCGGAGGTTGTCTGTGCACTAGGGATGTGTACACCGGCAGGAGATTTTTTTTTTTTTATTTTTTTTTTTTTGTTACTTATTTGTACCCGTAGGTAGATTTGGTTTGCAGTCTGGTGACAAGCCACCGGCTGCCGGTCGCTGCGTGCGCGAGCGCCCTAAACCTACATGTTTTTGGTATGCAGGAGGAAACCGGAGAAATCCCGGAGTAAACCCACGCAACACGGGGAGAACATGCAAACTCCACACAGCTCACTGTTGGTCGGGGGCTGGGATCGAACCCACGATCTCATGATCCCCGCGATCCCCCGGCCAAGGGTAAAACTGTGCTGCCACAGTGCTAAACCACTGCGCCACCGTGCAGCCCCCAAGGAGATGAACCAAGTTGTGATCCGATCTCCCGAGTGGGGGGAGTTGTGATGGGGTGTACGCCTCCTTAGTGTTTGCGTAGAATAAGTCCAGTGTTTTATTGTCTCTAGTGTGGCATGTGACATACTGGGTGAATGTGGGTAGAATGGGAGACAGTGAAATATGGTTGAAATCGCCTGAGATGAAGAGAAGAGCATCTGGGTGTTCTGTCTGCAGCCTGCCAGTTACTGAGTGGATGACGTCACGCACTGTCCCAGCGTTCGCCGTCGGATTTGCATAAATAACAATGCAGATCACGTGTGAGTATTCCCTCGGGAGGTAGGTAGGCCGCATGCTAACAGCTAGCAACTCAATGTCTTTGTTACAGTGTTGTTGTTTAACCGTGATATGTCCCGGTCTGCACCAGCTGTTATTGACGTACATCAACACTCCACCGCCCCTTGCCTTCCCACTGTCTGGTGTTTGGTCTGCCCATATCGCGTGGAAACCCTCCAGTTCAATGTTAGCATCTGCTGCTAGTCCTGTTAGCCACATCTCTGTGAATAGCATCAGACTACACTCCCGGTATATGCTATCGTAGCGGGAGATAGCCGCTAGCTCATCTGTTTTTCCGAGTATCGATTGTACATTCCCCATAATGACAGATGGGAGGGCGGGTCTGTACCTTATATTCCTTGCCCGCCGTCTTACTCCAGCACGACACCCACGTCGTTTTCGTCTTAATTCTCCCGGTATGTCGAGTTTTTTCGTTAGCATCATGGGCCAGTTGAGTGCTAACAGCTGGTCCCTGTTATACTGCCTCCTGCCAGAAACAGTGGCTCCGTCCGCTGACTCAGGAGACATTTGGACGCTCTACGTGTTCGGATGGAATAAAGGTGACGCTGGATCATAAAGATTGGCAAGAGAGCCAGATAGTAATAGAAATAGGCAGAAATTGATCCGCTGTTGCAAAAGGCAGCCTACTCGTGTGGTGCCGGAATTCATATCTATTCACGTGTTTACACTGAGTTATAATGTAATTGCTCTGCGAGAAAAATTTGCCTGTTCGCGTATGGTGTGAAGGCACCTTAAAACATGTCATTGTCAACTCTGAAGCGTAAAATTGATGATAAAAATCGTTGGTTTAATCCTCCTGGACTGATATGTGCGTGTAATGGAATTTGTAATTATAAAAAGAGGTTCCCACTCACATGTGGTGATTTAAAACAAAACAAACCACAATAGTGGATGTACAATGTTTGTTTTCCATCTTTCCTTTGGGGGTTTGTTTACTGAAGTGTTTGACAGTTCTTTTTTTATTCAGCTAAATGCGCTTTGTGATGTGCCAAGGTCAGTTATGACCAGGATGTACTATATTTTATTTCAAAAGAGAAACAAATGTTAATGCTGCTAACAGTGCACATTGAGGTTTTTATGCAATTTGAGATATGCCTGAGTAAGATGTGACCAAAATGGTTATTTACAGAATTTGATTCCCCCCCCCCCCCCCCTTCTATTTAATTGTCGTTCAAGAGGAAAAATTATTTCTACTACTTCAAGTTCTGCTCAACCACCCCAGCACTGTTATTGTGTTTTTATGCACTTTTGAAGTGCTCTGTCATGTGCCAAGCGTACATTTAAATACCAAAACAGAGAAGGAAAAAGTGCATATTTTCATTATATTGATCTTTGTTGGTTTGAATTTGTCATAATCAACCGATCGCTGAACATGTGCAGCGCAATTACATGTCTTGATTTCAAATTGTGACCCAACTGATTTTGTAATTGAATAGCCCTGGTTTATAGCTTTATATCCTTATGTCAGAACAATAATCTCTGCAGCATTTGGTTACAATCCACACATGTTGTCTCATTATCTATTTATGGCAGGAACTGTCACAACACAACCCAACAATGCCTTATACTGTAGTTATATTTATGGAGATCTGTTGTGATTGCTATTACCCATGTACGCAGGAGACTTTTGGTTTCAGCTTCTTCAACTGTCTGAAGAAGAATCCACTTGTCCTGCTGTTAAATGTCCTCAGACTTTTATTCCTACTGCTTTGGCTTGAGATATTTTCCCTGTCTGAAACTTCTCTTTTGTCTGCAACTGATTCAAACTCATCTGATGGATTCCTGCGAGCCACAGTAATGCTGAAAGGAAGTGTTCACACAGAGGGATTTAACCTGGGATTATCAAACTGACAAGACTTGGTTTGACATTGAGACACCTACATTGCAGTCTCTTGCACCAGACAAGATGATGAGGATATGTAGTGTTTGTTTTAGTGGTGAAAGTTGATTAAAAATTTTAATCGTAATTAATCTCCATGTTTTTAATTAATCGTGGTTAATCCTGATATGATGTACCTTAAATTAGTAATTTTTTTAAGTTTTTCATGCTCAGGAAGTAGACAGATGTACTTGCTTTCTGTAACTGCAGGTTTATTATTTAAATCCACGGAGAAATTACCAGAAATCCACGGAGCTGCTCATCCGTAGGCTGCCCTTCCAGCGCCTGGTGAGGGAGATCGCTCAGGACTTCAAGACTGACCTGCGCTTCCAGAGCTCCGCCGTCATGGCTCTGCAGGAGGCCAGCGAGGCCTACCTGGTGGGTCTCTTCGTGGACACCAACCTGTGTGCCATCCATGCCAAGAGGGTCACCACCATCCTGCCCAAAGACATCCAGCTGGCCCGCCGCACCCGCGGAGGGAGAGAGAGCTTAGACTTTCTGCTGCACATTCACCAACCACAATGCTCCGCACTGTGTGTCTATATATATATATATATATACATTTATAGTAATATGTACATATGTATACTAGCTGTTCTTGTTTTTTCTTGCCTTCTGATTGTTGCTCTGAGTGTTGCTATCCCTGTGCTGTTGCAATCCTGGAATTTCCCCATTGTGGGACTAATAAAGGCCTATCTTATCTTAAAAACATCAACATAATGACAAATACTACCCTGAATATTCTCCACAAAAACCTCACAAGTACTTCTTGTTTAAAGTAGATGAGCAATTTATGTGGGAAAAAGTCCCACATGTATGAGGAAAAATGTTGCAAATTTATGTGGAAAAAGTATGAAATTTACTGGAAAGAAAATCATAAATTTACATACAAAAAAAGTCACAGTTTATGTGAAAAGTTAATTTACCGGGGAAAAATAACATATTCATCAGAAAAATTGTTTAAAAATTGAGGGAAAAATAGCAAATTCACAAAAAGTTGCAAAATTACAAGTAAAAAGTTATAAACTTATTTGAAAATATTCCCAAATTTTCATTACAAATTATGAAGGAAAAAATGTTCAAAATTTGCCTGAAAAAATTAATATATTTACAGTTTTAATGACTTCTGTTTATTCTGCATTTCCCCATGTTAAAAGCTTTAAGATAATAATCAGTGGTATTAAGACCTTTGAAAATATATAATTAAGTCCTTTAATTTGAATAGAATAATAAAATGAATACTTTTTAGTGATCCATGGACACTGTCTGTTACAACCGGCATGTTCCATTGATGCCCGTGGCAGTTTGACTGTATCCCCCACCTGAGCAGGTAACTACAGCCCCAGAATGTGGAAGGCCTCATGGGACAAAAATCCTCACAGCCACTGCAGTTTGACACTTAGTCGGCTTGATTTTATAGGAAGATTGTTACCATTTTAAAATGTTATAATAGAAAATGGAAATGAACACTTATGAATATTATTTAATCTGTAAGAGATAATGAAAGCTTGTGTTAATTCATCTAGCATTAAGCTAGGAGAGTTAGCAGTTAATATAGCTGAAGAGAGCGGGTGGTGGTAACGGATGAGGCGGAAATTCTGAGCAGGGTGAGTAGCTCCAGTGGACTACACAATGATCTCATGAGCCAAACGGGTCTGGTTGTATTGGGTCTACAGTTTCCTGTATATCCTGGTATCTTAGTTTCCTGTCTGGTTCTAACCCTGAATGAACTTTGAACTTACACTAGCACTCACCTTCAAGTGCTCACTGCATAAAGGCCTATACATACTCCACAAGAACAGAGAAATTTGATCTGTCTCCCAGGGCTAGATATGATGACAAAATTCACATCACTTCAGCCTCGCAGATGCAGAACGTGGGAAAGGGAGCATAAATCCAGCTTTAGTGGTTGGTTGGTTTTTGCTGCAACACTCACAAGTGCCGAAAGTTGAAAAGAGTTCGACTTTGTGCACTGTATAGAGAATGGGCGTTGACGTCATGCCTCGCTCCATTCTGAGCCATCATCACCATTTTCGTGGTCGGCTTCTTTGTTTACCTGTAGTCTACGGCAACTGGCTAATGCAAACAGACGTACGTTCAATGGAACGCAGCAAACAGAAATTTAAATTCCTCATTCAAAGAAGTTGAATAGGGGAGCAAAGGAGCGCTACCTCCAAAGGAATTAAAGAAATGAATGGTATTGATCCATATGAGCACAAGAAATGGACCACAGAGCTTGACCAACGTCCTTGAGTCACACTGTCAGATGTGTTTGCCTACCTGACCTGTGTTCAGTTGACAAAATTGTTTGCAACCGTTTGGAATTGTTCATTAGTTTCTGTAACAGAATGACAACGGTCGCCACAAAACCATTTTGTCATTGGCCGAACATCCTCGGGGAGGTGACTCGCATAGCGAACAAAGATGGCAGCTAGGTAAGATAGTTTGCGATGTTGTTTTTCTTTTCTTCTCTGAGCAATTCCATCAATTTAAGAGTAGAGGTTTTGTCAGTTTGTAAGTAAAACAATATCACACATAAAATATTGTTCTGGGTGGGGGTATAACGGAGAATTCTTAGGTAAGGCAAAGTTGAAGTAGGCTACAGTCTACACCATAGTTATCGTATCCTCTAACAGACTGACAGAGGGCCATAGAGCTACACAACTACAGAATGCACGAGTCGAACAGAAAAACCATTCGCCGGGAACTGCATGTTCATTTAGATTAGTTTGCCTTGCAAACTATGTTCAGCAAACTGTTTCATGAACTGAACTCACGTCTGGTTTGTAGGGTGAGTGCATTTGTGAGCAATTTAAAAACTATAAATCAATAGAGGCTCATTGTCATGAACTGGCCCCTACGGGGCAGAAAGGCAAATCCAAGCACTGAATTGTTTAATGACATTATTAACCAAAAAAAATTCAAAAAGTGCACCATCATAAAAATACAAACAAAACAACTAACAAGAATAGCACTCCAGAGCATGGAAAGCTCTGGAGGGAAGGAGAGAGGATAGTCCAAAGTTCTCTGAAAAATAAACATTGCACATAGGACACTGTTATCCATGAAAATGCAACAAAAACAACTTACAAGGGTTGGCAATCCAGAGCAGGGGCATGCTCTGGGGAAGCGAGGAATAGTCCCAGGGAGAAAGTCCATGTAATGCTGTCGCAGTGAAACAATGAACCTGCATGTGGCGTAATCCCCACAACAGACTGGGTCAGGCACAGCTCTCGGACTAGAGCAATTAACAGAACAATGAAATGTGTGTATTAATGTCTACAGACAGCCCGCTTCTCCTGGCTTTTTCGGCTCCACCACTGTGATGTGAATGTGCCATTCATGCATTGTGTGTTCACGCTTCCTGCCCTTACTGTGTCTCTCAAATGCAAATGTCTCATGCCTGTCGCATTCTCTTTGATGATACCAGGCCTTTCATGTATTGTCTGTAACGGGGTATATAAGCTCACTGAAATGCCTAGTCAGGTTCTTCTCATTCCTTCAACTGCTGCTGACACACACATCTGTGTCTCTTTGCTGGAGAGCCTCCGAGCCACCCATTGGGCGAGCTCCGTGACGGGCGGTATGATAATAAACCTATTTAAAACCTTCACTTCGCTGCCTTTATTTTATCATCTGCCTCACTGGTGACCCCGAGAATGCACACGCTTGTGCAAAACGCACCTTCTGCTCTGGACAGCCACGCTGGTGTCCTATTGGCAACGAACGCAGCACCCGGTGGTGATTCTCCGACGACAAGCGAACGCAGCAGCCTACTGATCTGCCCTCCCTTCTGCTTCAGGGAGACTTCGACGCAGAGTTTCCAAGCGAAACTCTCCGGAGACCACCCACGACCGGGAAAGCTGAGGAACATTTCATGGTGAGATCTGCATGCCTAGATCGGCACATCCACGCTCCGGACCGGCCGCTCTCACAGCTTCTGACAGCACGATTCTGTGTCCTCCTTACGAGATCGCACGCACCTCGTCCTTTCTCCACGACGGCGACCTCCACGGCCGACGGAGTACACGTGGACCTGAACGCACCATGACCCATCTTCAACAACTACAACAGGGATGATTAAGCTCCCTTGACCCTGGCTCTTCCTCTCCAGCTGCCCACCCCCGCACGGAGGCCCCGGCACACGCACCGGGGAGTTTACGAGGACGGCGCACCACGCACGTGGACCATACGGCTCCACTGACCGCCTTCCTCCTTCGCTGCTGCACACTGGCCCTTCAGGCTTGCTCGTACACCTGAGGCACGCATGCCGCCTGCTCACTGGATTTTATGGTCTTAGCCATGGCGCTCAACGGGAATTCAGCAGTCTGCGGTCCCCGAAGGCTTTAAGGTTGTGCCCGCACCTAAAGTCAACACGCCAAGTCCCTTTGCTTTTGTTTTTTTTATTACAGCCGCCCCTGTTTTTCTTCATGGCCGCTGTTAATCCTCACCGCTTCCTTTTTTCTTCACGGCCGCTATTAATCCTTGCAGGACTTAATCGCGAGAGGAGCCAGTGACTAATTTTTCTTCTTGTGGATTTCCGCATGTTCAAAGGGACAGCCCCTCGACATCGCGGACCAACAAGCAATTTTTGCGCGGCTCAGACGATTTCATCATCCAGGGCCGGCACTTACTACCCCCCACCCCCTCCACCTCCGCCTGCACAGAGCTTTCCCTGCTCGCTGCCAAAGCCGGACTATCGAGGCCTCGGCCGCCTGCCGAGCCCTCTGGGGGGGGGAGGCGTGTGGCGTAATCCCCACAACAGGACTGGGTCAGGCACAGCGCTCGACTAGGAGCAATTAACAGAACAATGAAATGTGTGTATTAATGTCTACAGACAGCCTGCTTCTCCTGGCTTTTTCCGGCTCACCACTGTGATGTTAATGTGCCATTCATGCATTGTGTTCATGCTTCCTGCCCTTACTGTGTCTCTCAAATGCAAATGTCTCATGCCTGTCTGCAATCTCTTTGATGATACCATGCCTTTCATGTATTGTCTGTAACTGGGTATATAAGTTCACTGAAATCCATGTTCAGTCTCTCATTCCTTCAACTGCTGGCTGACACACACATCCTGTGTCTCTTTGCTGGAGAGCCTCCGAGCCGCCCATTGGCGAGCTCCGTGACGGCGGTATGATAATAAAACCTATTAAAACCTTCACTTTCGCTGCCTTATTTATCATCCGCCTCATTGCAGAGCTTAAATACTGGTCAGAAAAAACGAGCAGCAGGGTGTGGCTGAGCAGTGCAGGGTGACTTAATTAACAATCATTCACAGCTGAGAACTGGGCAGACTGCAAGTGAATTGGTGGTGCCTGGGAGAGGACGAGGGCTCATGTCATATGATCAAAAATAACAGAACCAAACAAGAAAATAATAACAGACAGAAAAATACTCAAAATACATAAAGAGTCTGAGCACAGCTCAGACACATGACACTCATTTTAAATTCACTAATGAATTTCTAAATGTTAATGTTTAGAAATGATTTTTCACCTGTTTTGGGAATTTAAACAGGATGTGGGACAAAATGAAAACAATACTGCCTTGACCCAGATATTTTTATAGTCACCTGAAAGAGGAGAAGCTGTTGAATCTAACAATACCATTTCTATGGACTTCTGTCCCCAGCTGATTTAAATCCATGGTACGAATGCAACAATGTGCCCTCTGGGAATTTCCCTTCCAGTGTGAACAGAAAGGGAATCCCAGCTGGCTTGTTAAACATTAGCAAAAACTCCACGTGCATGTAAATAATCTTTATATGTGTTTAAATCACAACTTACCTTAGTGAAAATGCCATCAACACACGAGAATGTGTGCAGGAATATTGTTGAAGCTGATGTCTCTCCTTCTGACCGCTGCAATCCATTCCATCCAGCACCTCTTTGTTAGCTCAGAAACCCAATTCTCTCCACTTTTCTTCCAAGTCAGGATGTTAAAAAAGCATGCACCATTATCAACCTTTTTCCCATGCCAATTGTGAGAGCAGTTTTTGCATTTGATAACACAGCAAAACTTCCCCATTCTAATGTTGCATGGTATTCAGATGAATATTAACAACACACTGAAGCAACCCTCTTAAAAACTTTAGCTTAACCAATTTGTTTACTAGCCGCTCACTAGTAAACAAAGACAGGCAGACCACTTTTCCCACAGTTCCTTACGGTTTTTCCATCGGGTGACGTCACATGCCCATTCTCTATTGCTCATCAGCAGCAAACTTCTCTAACTAGCCACTCAAAATTAGGCTAAAATGATACATGAGCAATATTTGAAAGCAAAAGTTTGGCGTGATATGTGTTTTCTTACCAGTTTGTTGTGGTATGGCACAGTTAGTAGAGAGTTTCAGTGTGGAACACCAACACAGAGCTGTGAATGACCGGTCAAGCTGAGACATTTTTTTAAAGAGTACCTCTGAAACACCCTGAAAAAAAGAAAGGGGTCAGAGTGTTTGCACTGACAAAAAACTCTTTCTATGGACACACAGCCTAAAATTACCCTTTGCCTGCCTAACTCTTAAACTCCCAATTTTGCTGTTTCATGCTGAATGATGTTTTGCCACTCAGCCCGACTGGAGGAGGTGTGTCCAATGGGAGAAGCTGCATCGATTCAAACTCAACTGTTTACTGTAAAATGACCACCTGCCAATGCTACTCGCATTGTTGCACACATACAGTATATTTGGCAAATATAGTATCTTTCATCAAGATCTTTTTTCCAATGGTGCAAAAACTGCTCATCAAAAACTCTGCAACACTACTTTTGTCTCCGTAACTGATTTCATTATCCAAGTGATTTTTTTCAGTTGGTAGTTTTTCCCGTCACTGAGCAGTGTTTTTGCTTCTTACAGTTCTGAGATCCCCTCCATGGATTGCCGCCTTATCAGGATGCACGAGTTTGTGTGCCCAAATGATCCCAGAAGCTATGTTGTCGGGGACATCTTGCCCCTGTTAGGGTCTCCCAGAACAAATTGGTCCTGGGTGAAGGGCCAAACTAAGAGTGGTCCAGTAGATCCCTATGAAAAAAATTACAACAAGGACCCAGTGTACACAAAGGAGCCATATGGGTTCACCCTCCAGTGGGTTCACCACCTATCCTGCACTGCCGCCCCTATGACCTGGATCACTGGATAAGTGGTAGAAGATGGATGGATAGTTCTGAGATTATGTAGCGTTTTCCAATCCCCATGCTTTGCCTTGTTTTCTTTTGTTTTTCATACTTGCCACCTGTTGCCTGTTTCTGCATGTGGGTTCTTTGCTAACATTGATGCCCCCCATAGGTAGAGCACCTGTAGTGTAACTTTTAGTGTTTATCCATATTCCAGTCAAGCCCCTGTCATTTTTGTCAGCCTAGTCAAGTTTCAAAGGATCCTTTCCAGCCCCCAACAAGACTCCAGTCCAGATTTATCCTGTTCCAGACAAGTCCAGTCAGGTGGGTCTTAGAGAGGAAGTGATTTTAATTAAGATAAGTTGCTCAGTGTGCGGCCATACTGAGCCGTTTAATCTGAATCCAATAGGCTGGATGTAGCAGCTAGGAGGCCCTTGTAAAGCACAGGCTCTATTGAAGCCCCACTGCATTTCATTTGGCTGGGAATCAATGCAGATTGACACCACTTAACATGCAAATGGTGCTCAGGTCAACCAGCGGCTTCCTGCCCCTGGCGGTTGTCCAACATCCACACCTTAACTCTCCCGCTCCACCTCCTTTTTCCTCCCCTTTTCCACCTCCTTTCTCCTTATTGAAAGTCTGCCTTCTCTCCCCTGTAACTTCTTTTCTTTTCCTTTCTTGCCTCATGAGGTTTTGCTCTGTTCCTTCCCTCTCTAAATCCTTTCTCTATGCTGCGGTCCATCTCCCCTCCCTTGCTTCTTCCATCACATTCCTCCCTGCTGTTGTAAAAATCATATTCAGGATATTCGTCCATTTAAAGATATGAGAAAATAAAAGACTATTGATTGCTTGATAAACTGCCACTGATGGCAACAGAATGGGAGTAAAGTCAGTAGAAGCCCTGGCTGTGGTGCCGAGCGGGTGCTAGCTGGAGGCGCTATATGGGAGATGCCGTGGATCAATAAAGTGTATTTGTGTGTCGGCCCTTAGCTATCCTTCCAATTACACATTTCCAGCAGCGAGGCCGAGCGCGGCTCTTTGTTAACGCCTTAATGGATCAGCTCAGGGAAGTGTCCGCGCACACACACACACACACACACACACAAATACACAAAAATAGATACAGCTTTACAAGGTAAGCATTCTCAAATTGATTTGTTAAACAGCGTTTTGAGCCCCGGCGCGCTCTGCAACTGTGTAATTACTGTGAGAGCTGACGCTGTATCTGTGTATGTTTGTGTCGGAGTGTGTCTGTGGATAATTTCATGAAGTGCTGCGCGTTTGTGGCGCTAACAGTTTTCAGATGAAGGAAGCTCTATGTGTCTGATTACTGAAGAAGAGAGCGTTTCATTAGGAATTTACTTCACAACAGCAGGCACATTACTGGCGGCAGTACCTTCTCTCTCCCCTCCACTCACACCCACTCCTCTGAAATGGGGAGGGCAATGTAGAAAATGGAGATTAAATGCTGACAGATCTGTAAATTCCACCCCCCACCCCCCCGCTACTGATGCTAACTTTGATCACATATGAAGGAATGCACATGTATATCTGATTTAAAGCCTGAAGGTCACAGCCAACAATGAAGAGTCGTCCACACCAACAACTACAATTACAGCAAAATTAAAGCCCTTATGGGTCTGAGCCTATTTTGGCCATTTTTGAGTACTTTTGATTTTGCCTTCATGTACCACATAAAAAATGTTTACTATGCCCATGTTTAGTATCTTTTTTTTTCAGCACAACTTTATCTAAATAATGTGATATTTGTTTTGTCACTTTAACTTACTTTATTAACCCTCAGGAACCTTTGAGCACATTTTACGTGCTTTTCATGCTTCATTTTTGATAATTTTGGCTGTGTTCATGCATATGACATGAACTTTGGAAATATTGTGTACTTTTATTTGATCTTGTTATTTCCTGCTCAGCTCCTACAGTAAGTCTTAAATACACTGTGTACAAGCAATTGTTACACTCATATGGTTAAATGCTAAAATGTGCTATGCATTTTATTATATCTGGGCGTCAATCTGAGCTTTTGCCTTGAAATTCATCATTTTTACTACTTTCCACCAGATGGTGCAGTTTTTTGGACCATGTTTGACATATAGAAAAAAATATGCTCTTTCCACTAGATGGCACTGTCACAACCCCCTTTGCTGCACACAAAAATTTACTTTGCATGTAGTATATGAAAAATAATATTTTTTTTTCTTTTTTCCATCTAAATACAATACATGGTGGCATCACAACAAAAACCTGGCATTTAAATGGTTAACGTCTTTAAAAATTAATGAATATTTGATATCAATAGTTATGTCCATGTAAGTGAAAAAATTTTGTTCAATGAAAGTAGAATATAATACATTTTTATAGCTACCTTGTACAAGGTACCTACATACCTACCTCCTAGAAGCAATTTTTTTTTTCGCACTTAGCGGTATGAGTGTGAGTATTTGATACTGCACAAAAAAATACTAATAAAAAAAAAATCAGTGTTGCTGCTGATCAATGGCATATCCCAGGCTAGAATAATTTAGCACAAAAAAATACTTTGCATGTAGTATATTCAAAATAATTAATTTTTAATGTTTTTCCCCATCTAAAAACATAGTGGCATCATGACAAAAACCTGGCATTTAGAGTTAACCCCTTGCACTCCGGTCAATTTCCCCCAAAACGCCAAAAAATAACGTGCCCAAAGTAAATCAAAAGCTGTTCTTCACCCTTTGCAGCATCTTCATGGGGTTGGTCTCATTTAAAAGAAAACACTTTGAATTTTTTGGCAAAACAGTCATAATCTCTCTAAGTGCTCCGGCCACTGAGTAACAGTCATCTAAACATACTGAACTTGAAGAAAATAAATTTCGCCTGGGTGTTTTTTTGGATACAAATGCTTGCAAATAACACACAGCTTCAGATCCGGGCTGGAAAATGCAACAGAAATGTAGAACCAAGTGTTATCCAGCTGAGGTCAAAATTTTGTAACAATACCACAAAAAATGAATATATTACACAGCTTTGTTCTCAGGTAGTTCCCAGGCGTTTTTGAACTGTGCCAAATTGTGCCAAATGGCACAGTTTGGAAAAACGTCTGTAACTTTTGAATGATTCAATATAGAAGCTTCATCTTGGGCTCTAATGAAAGGTGACACTCAGGGCTGTGTGTGTGAGGGGGGGGGGTTGTCCCCCCCTCGCTATAGAGGACGGACATCGCCCGTTGTGCCGCAGTCTGTCATGTGGCGATGACGCACAGCTGTAATTTACCGATCGGTCAAAAGTCATTTTTGATTACAATTTTCAGGGTTAAAGAATAATTTACCTTATAACACTTACCTCTTCACAACAGCAGCGTAGCTGGCGAACTTCTCTTCCTCATTGTCAGACGAACGCGACGCTGGTCCACTTGTTACGGACTCATGGTTCTGGTCTCGCGATCCGGTCAAAACATAATTCCATTATTGCGGTTTTGCGCTTCCATGATTGCGGTTTTGGCGAACGATTTTTCAAAACAAATAACAGTAGTAATTAAAAAAGACTGGCGAACGCGTGTGTGTCACCCAGCCTTCGTCGTCGGCCTCCGTCGGTCTATGATGACCATGGAAGAGAATCCTAAACGTCTATTCTGTTGGAATAAAAAAAAAAAAGCACCGCCTGTGGCTGAACAGGCCGATGCGCGAATGGCAGTCCCTGTCACACAGGTTGCAGTTGTGGGTGGTCTCCGTGCTGCTGGGTCTGTGGCGATTCTTCCTGCGGGTCCTTTTTTCATCTGCTGCAGCAGTCTCTCTTCACCCAGCCTTACGCAAAACAGCTTTCGAACTTCTGTGCTTCAATTGGCTCGCTGCATTCGCAGCGTTGGTAGGCGGGTCCTTCTTGCTAGGTTTTCAGTCATTGGTTCTTCAAGGTTTCAGAAACCCAATTCAAGGCTCTTATTAGTCAAATGAGAGGTCAATCATATCTAATCTGTTCGCGGCTGTGTCTGTAGTGGAAGAACGGAAATGCAGCTTTTGTTTTCAGTGCGCTCTTGGACGCAGCGCTCTCGTGCGCCCTCGTGCACTCTAGGACGCAGAGACGTGCCCGCTCGCGGTGCACAGAAGTGCAGCAGGTTAAATTCCATTCTAGCTTTTTTATGATTTGTTTTCAACAGTGGTGTCCTCCTTGGTTGTCTCCCATGAAGTCCACTTTGGCTCAAACAACAATGGATGGTGCGATCTGACACTGATGTACCTTGACCTTGGAGTTCACCGTGAATGTGTTTAGAGGTTGTTCTGGGCTCTTTTGTTACCATTCGTATTATCCGTCTCCTCCTGTGGCCACGTCCAGGGAGGTTGGCTACAGTCCCATGGATCTTAAATTTCTGAATAATATGTGCAACTGTAGTCACAGGAACATCAAGCTGCTTGGAGATGGTCTTATAGCCTTTACCTTTAACATGCTTGTCTATAATTTTCTTTCTAATCTCCTGAGACAACTCTCTCCTTTGCTTCCTCTGGTCCATGTTTAGTGTGGTACACACCATGTCAACAAACAGCACAGTGACTACTTGTCACCCTTTAAATAGGCCGACTGACTGATTACAAGTTTGTAGACACCTGTGATATTAATTAGAGGACACATCTTGGTTGAACATGTCCCTATGGTCACATTATTTTCAATCTTTTCTAGGGGTAGCATCATTTTTTGTCCAGGCCTGTTTCAAGAGTTTGTTTTTTAAAATAATTCTGTTGAACCATAATTCAAAAGCATTGTCTGATTTTCATTGGTTAATTTTCATAGAATTTTTAGTTATTACCACTTTTGTCAGATTCAAGTTATTTCTGTGATCACTGTGGGTTTTTCTTACGTTAACAGAGGGGTACCAATAATTTTGTCCACGTCTGTAGGTGAAAATAATTAGCTCAATGAAAGTAGAATATAATTTTTTTGTATTTTTTTATCGATACCTTATGAAAAGCACATTTTCTGTGCTAATAGTGGTATGAGTGTGATTAAGGTTTGAGTGGTCCAAGAGGGTTAATACAGTAGGCCCAAAAATACACAAAAATCATCAAATCCAAATTTAACAAATATTCTATTTATTACAATAACACCCACAAACATGCTCATAACACACACAAACATGCTCAACAAACTGTTTTGGAACTTGAAAAAGTAAACACACGCTGCAAATATGAACATATAAAAGTAAAATTGAAATACAGCAAAACTATATGCAAATATTTCCCCCCCCCCACACACACACACTATAAGTATTTAGTCAGCCACCAATTGTGCAGGTTCTCCCACTTAAAAGATGAGAGAGGTCTCTAATTTTTATCATAGGTATACCTCAACTATGAGAGACAAAATGAGAAAAAAAAAAATCCAGAAAATCACATTGTCTGATTTTTAAAGAATTTATTTGCAAATTATGGTGAAAAATAAGTATTTGGTCAATAACAAAAGTTCATCTCAATACTTTGTTATATACCCTTTGCTGGCAATGACAGAAGTCAAACGTTTTCTGTAAGTCTTCACAAGGTTTTCACACACTGTTGCTGGTATTTTGGCCCATTCCTCCATGCAGATCTCCTCTAGAGCAGTGATGTTTTGGGGCTGTCGCTGGGCAACACGGACTTTCAACTCCCTCCAAAGATTTTCTATGGGGTTGAGATCTGGAGACTGGCTAGGCCACTCCAGGACCTTGAAATGCTTCTTACGAAGCCACTCCTTCGTTGCCCGGGCGGTATGTTTGGGATCATTGTCATGCTGAAAGACCCAGCCACGTTTCATCTTCAGTGCCCTTGCTGATGGAAGGAGGTTTTCACTCAAAATCTCACGATACATGGCCCCATTCATTCTTTCCTTTACACGGATCAGTTGTCCTGGTCCCTTTGCAGAAAAACAGCCCCAAAGTAGGATGTTTTCACCCCCATGCTTCACAGTAGGTATGGTGTTCTTTCTCCTCCAAACACGACAAGTTGAGTTTTTACCAAAAAGTTCTATTTTGGTTTCATCTGACCATATGACATTCTCCCAATCCTCTTCTGGATCATCCAAATGCTCTCTAGCAAACTTCAGACAGGCCTGGACATGTACTGGCTTAAGCAGGGGGACACGTCTGGCACTGCAGGATTTGAGTTCCTGGCGGCGTAGTGTGTTACTGATGGTAGCCTTTGTTACTTTGGTCCCAGCTCTCTGCAGGTCATTCACTAGGTCCCCCCGTGTGGTTCTGGGATTTTTGCTCACCGTTCTCATGATCATTTTGACCCCACGGGGTGAGATCTTGCGTGGAGCCCCAGATCGAGGGAGATTATCAGTGGTCTTGTATGTCTTCCATTTTCTAATAATTGCTCCCACAGTTGATTTTTTCACATCAAGCTGCTTATCTATTGCAGATTCAGTCTTCCCAGCCTGGTGCAGGTCTACAATTTTGTTTCTGGTGTCCTTTGACAGCTCTTTGGTCTTGGCCATAGTGGAGTTTGGAGTCTGACTGTTTGAGGTTGTGGACAGGTGTCTTTTATACTGATAAAGAGTTCAAACAGGTGCCATTAATACAGGTAACGAGTGGAGGACAGAGGAGCCTCTTAAAGAAGAAGTTACAGGTCTGTGAGAGCCAGAAATCTTGCTTGTTTGTAGGTGACCAAATACTTATTTTCCACCATAATTTGCAAATAAATTCTTTAAAAATCCTTCAATGTGATTTTCTGGATTTTTTTTTTCTCATTTTGTCTCTCATAGTTGAGGTATACCTATGATGAAAATTGGAGACCTCTGTCATCTTTTAAGTGGGAGAACTTGCACAATTGGTGGCTGACTAAATACTTTTTTGCCCCACTGTGTATTATATATACTGTATACATATATATACAGTATATATAAAAAAATTTTTACCTTGTCAGCTGTAACTCTTCATAACAAATTATGCGCGGATGACTTCCGGTTCAGCGATTTTGGCATCTCTCCTGAGCCACATTAGACTTCTCTGGTATATTCACCATGTAGAGTAGTATCAGCTGATTTGACCACTTTTTTTTGTTTTCCTCATCTTTGTTAATAACAGTATCAACTTCAACTTGTCGGGAAGAAGAAGAAGGGAAAGATTTTGAGTTTGAGTAAATTACTACTGAAGTATATAAATGCCGCATCTGTCCTTGACCAGTCCAGTACACACAGCCACTATCATGGTCAGGCCTAGTGACTTAACAGTTGTCCAGAAGACAATCATGAAACTATAAGCAAGGAGGGTAAACTAAAGAAGGTCATTGCTGAAAAGGCTGACTGTTCAGAATGTTGTATCAAAGTATATTAATGGAAAGCTGACTGGAGTTTTAAAAAAAAGTGTGAAAGAAAAAGGTGCACAATATTGTCAAGAAAAGTTGATTCAAGAACATGGGGGAGGGGGGGCGCTCAGGGAAGGGGCTACAGCTGTCGTGTTCCTGATACTAAACTACTCCTGAACCTGAGATAATGTTCGAAGCATCCTAACTAGACTAAAGAGCAAAAGAACTGGACTGTTGCTCAGTGAGCCAAAGTGGGACCAATGAGGTGAGAAAGTTGTCATTAGATTCAAAGAGTCAAGATTCAAAGATTTTATTTGTCAGTACTATTATACGTACAGGACATACAGGAGAAGTGAAATGGCGTTTCTCTCTCTTCAGTGATGTGCACAATATAAAAAACAAAAAGGAATAAGGCTGGGGAAAAAAAGAAGGCAACAACAACAACAACAACAACAGTCTATGTACAGTAATGCAACCCGTAGAGCAAATGGCGACAAAAGATAGACCCAGACCTCCCATAGTGTAAATAGAGATAAACGATTAACGATGATAAAATGATGATAAAGCCAAGCAATCCTATATAATACCCGTAGCTGCAGTCAATGCGGTAATGTAGGTGCAGATAGTAACAGATAGGATTGCACATGATCAGTATAGCAATGACAGACAGACAGCAGCAGATATGGCATTTGTGAAAATGTTTGCAGTTAAAGTGCAGAGACATACAGCAGCAAATGTATTACTGTTGGTGTGCCAGTCTTTCTGTGCCAACAGCTGAGGTAGTTATTGTGCGGGTGATTGCATTATGTTCCTGGGGGGGGGGGGGGGGGGGTGGACAGAATTCAGGGTCCTGATGGCCTGATGAACAAAGCTGTTTAGTAGTCTTGTGGAGCAGGCCCGGAGGCTCCGTTACCTTTTCCCCGAGGGCAGGGGGCTGAAGAGGGAGTGTAAGGGTTGGAGGTATCGCCTGCGATGTTGATGGCTCTGCAGGTGAGGCGGGTAAGGTAGATGTCTGGCGGGGGGGCAGAGGGGCACAGATGATCTTGTTGGCTGCTTTCACTGTGCATTGAAGTGTCATCTGGCATGAGGTGGTGCAGCTTCCATGCCATATCATGATGCAGCTGGTGAGGATGCTCTCAATAGTGCCCCGGTAGAAAGCACACATCATGGGGGGTGGGACTCGTGCTCTCCTCAGTTTGTGGAGGAAATGGAGGCGAGTTTGAGCCTTCTTGGCCAGTGATGTGGTGTTGTTGGATCAGGAGAGGTCCTCAGAGATATGCACCCCCAGGAACTTGGTGTTCCTGGTGGTGTCACCCTCTCCACAGCTGCATCATTGATGATCAGAGGGGGGTGCTGTGTGTGACCCCTCCTGAAGTCGACCACAATCTCCTTTGTTTTTCCCACCTTCAGGAAGAGGCTATTGTCTTTCCACCACTGGAGCAGTTGGCTCACCTCATTTCTGTAGTTGGCCTCCTCGTTGTTGATGATGAGGCCCATCACCGTTGCGTCATCCGCACACTTGATGATGTGGTTGGTGTTGTAGGCTGATACACAGTCATGGGTCAGCAGGGTGAAGAGCAGCGGGCTGAGCACACATCCTTGTGGGGCCCTGTGCTCAGTGTGATGGTCTGGGAGGTGTTGCTTCCAACCCGCATGTTCTGTGGCCTCCCTGTGAGAAAGTCCAGCACCCAATTACCAAGAGAGGTTTTGAGTCCCAAGTGTCTGAGTTTTTGTATTGGGTGCTGGGGGATGATTGTGTTGAATGCTGAAGTCCAAGAACAGCATTCACATGTAGGAGTTCTTTGAGTCCAGGTGGGTGAGGGCTGGATGGAGAGCAGCAGCGATGGTGTCTTCTATGGATCTGTTTGACCTGTATGCAAACTGAGATGGGTCATGGGAGAGAGGTAGGATGGACGTGATGTTCTGCATGACTAGCCACTGGAAGCACTTCATTATAATGGGGGTCAGTGCTATAGGCTGGTAATCATTGTAGCTGGATGGGACGGGCTTCTTTGGGACTGGTATTATGGTGGCAGTTTTGAAACATGTGGGGACAACAGCTTGAGTCAGGGAGATGTTGAAGATGTCGGCCAGGACATTCTTGAGCTCCTCTGCACAGTCCTTCAGGACGCGACCCAGTTTGTTGTCTGGATCAGCTGCTTTGTGTGGGTTGATCTTGCAGAGGGTCCTCTTCATGCTAGCTGGATCCAGACTCATGGCCTGGTCGTCTGGAGGAGGAGTGGTCTTCTGTGCTGATGTGCTGTTTTGTGCTTCAAAGCGGCTGAAGAAGTTGTTTAAGTTGTTGAGCAGTGTGGTGTCACTCACACAGGCCTGAGGTGAAGGTTTGTAGTTGGTGAGGGTCTGTATGCCACGCCAGAGGGAATGTGCATCTCTGGTGTTGCTGAAGTGGCCGGATATGTTCTTGCTGTACTGTCGTTTTTCCTCCTTGATGCCACGGGACAGCTTGGCCCTAGCTGTTGTTAGTCCCGCAGTGTTGCTGGCCCTGAAGACTGCATCCTGAGCCCTCAGGAGCCTGCAGACCTCTGCTGTAATCCATGACTTCTGCTTAGCACAGACAGTTATGGTTTTACGGTGAGTGACATCATCACTGCATTTTGCTGTGTATGCTACAACAACCTCGGTGTACTCCTCTAGGTTTGTATGTCCATTGGGAGTGGCTGCGTGCTTGAAAGTGTCCCGGTCTGTAGTGCTGAAGCAGTCTTTCAGAGCATCAGAGGCTCTACCTGGCCACACACGTACCTGCTTTTTTGTTGGCCTGATTGTTTTCACTCTGGGTTTGTATGCCGGCCTTAACAGGATGATGACATGATCAGAGAGACCCACGGGAGGAAGGGAGGAGGCTCTGTATGCTTTCTTGTGAGTTCTGTACACCAGGTCCAGCAAATTGTCTCCTCTTGTTGGAAAGTCTACATATATGTTGGTGTAGGTTTGGTAGGAGGGCCTTTAAATCTGGTTGAAGTCTCCTGCTATGATTAGGAATCCGTGTGGATGCGCTGTTTGTGTCTCACTGATGGCCTGATAGAGTTCTTTTAGTACTTTGCTTCTCTCGCCGGTGCCGGTGGGCGGGGCGTACATGACGGCTAGTAGGACAGATGAAAATTCTCTCGGAATATAAAAGGATCGGCACTTGATGATCATAAACTCCGCCAATGGAGAAGAGTGCTTGTGTACTACAGTTGCATCTCTGCACCAGGCGTTGCTGATGTACACACACACATGCCTCCACCCCGGGTTTTCCCTCCCTCAGATTAGGACATCTGAGGTGACGTTACCTAGCCTAAAAGCTAGTGTTAGCTGTCCTAATAGTCTCATTTTCATTAAGAACAATTTCAAAAAGTTTGTTGAATTACTTTCTCACGTGATTTTTTTTTTTTTATCCTTTCTGTTATTTCAATGGACAGCTCTCTCGTGGGGGCCATGTTGTCTGCGCAGGTACTTGCTTTATCAACCTCTTGCACAATATAGACTAACGTACTTCTGCATTCCAGAAACGTAATAAATATTTATGATGCCACGCCAGACTGAGACTGAACACCGACATACAGCAGGGAAAATAAGTATTGAACATGTCAGCATTTTTCTTTAATAAACATATTTCTGATGGAGTCATTGACCTGAGATTTTCACCAGATGTCAGTAACAACCCAAGTAATGATGTGTACAATACTTATTTCCCTCGCTGTATATAGACAAGGGGTAATCAACAAACACAGAGCAGGTGGGAACAACTGAGTGCTGGGTCTAAGTGGGGGCTGGACTTTCTCTCAGGGAGGCCACAGAACATATGGGTTGGCAGCAACATGTCCAAGGCCATCACACTGAGCATAGGGGCCCCACAAGGGTGCGTGGCATCATAAATATTTATGATGCCACGCCAGACTGAGACTGAACACCGACATACAGCTGGGAAAGTAAGTATTGAACATGTCAACATTTTTCTTTAATAAACATATTTCTGATGGAGTCACTGACCTGAGAGTTTCACCAGATGTCAGTAACAATCCAAGTAATCCAAACATACAAAGAAATCACAGCAACTCTGTTCACAAAACAAGTTATAGTTAAAAAAGTGGAATGACACAGGGAATAAGTATTGAACATGTGAAGAAAAAGAGGTGCAAAAAGGCATAGAAAGTCCAGAAACTAGCTGAAATCCATCAGAATTTAGGAAGCCATCCCATCCCCCATCAGTGCAAATTAAATTCAACTGGTTAAGTCCTGACTGATGGCCTTTAAAAAGGTCTGTGAATATCAGATTGTCACACCACAAAGAACTTATGATGGGTAGAGGCAAAAAGCTCTCTGTAGACTTTTGCAACCTTATTACTGCAAAGAATAATGATGACATTAGTTACAGGCACATTCCTAAATTGCTGAATGTTCCAGTGAACACTGTTTGAGCCATCATTCAGAAGTGGAAAGAACATCATTTTACCATAAACCAGCCATGATCGGGAGCTCCTCACAAGGTTTCTGACAGAGGAGTCAAAAGAATTATTAGAAGAGTTATCCAAGAGACAAAAACCACTCATGGAGAGCTCCAGAAAGACCTGGAGTTAGTAGGTACTGCATTTTCAATGAAAACTATAAGCAATGCACTCAACTGACATGGGCTCTGTGCCCGCTCACCTCGCAAGACTCCATTGCTGAAGAAAACGCATGTTGAAGCCCATTTAAAGTTTGCTGCACAACATTTGGGCATGTCAGTAAAATACTGGGAGAATGTAGTCTGGTCAGATGAGACCAAAATTGAGCTTTCTGGATGCCACAACACACAGCATGTTTGGAGGAGAAATGGCACTGCACATCATGGTGTGGGGGTGTTTTTCAGCACATGGTACAGGCAGACTTCATATAATTGAAGGAAAGATGAATGGATAAGGACATCCTTGTACAGAGACATCCTTGATAAAAATCTGCTGCCATCTGCCAAGATGCTGAAAATGAAATGAGGATGGACATTTCAGCAAGACAATGATCCTAAACACACAGCCAAGGAAACTCTCACCTGGCACCAGAGAAGGAAAATAAAGCTGCTAGAATGGCCCAGTCAGTCATGTGACCTGAATCCAATTGAAAATCTATGGCACGAACTGAAGATCGGAGTTCATAGAAGACACCCATGGAACCTTCAAGATTTGAAGACAGTTTGTGTGGAAGAATGGGCTAAAATCACTTCTGAGCAATGCCTGTGCCTAGTTTCTCCATACAAGAGGTGTCTGGATGCTGTTATACCTACAAAGGCTTTTCTACTAAATATTAAATGAATTTCACCAAGCATGTTCAATACTTATTCCCTGTGTCATTCCATTTTATTAAATATAACTTGTTTTGTGGACACAGTTGCCTTGATTTCTTTGTATGCATGGATTACTTGGGTTGTTATTGATATCTGGTGAAAATTTCAGGTTAATGGCTCCATCAGAAATATTTCTAATGAAAAAAATGTTGATGTGTTCAATACTTATTTCCCCCGCTGTATATAGACAAGGGGTAATCAACAAACACAGAGCAGGTGGGAACAACTGAGTGCTGGGTCTAAGTGGGGGCTGGACTTTCTCTCAGGGAGGCCACAGAACATATGGGTTGGCAGCAACATGTCCAAGACCATCACACTGAGCATAGGGGCCCCACAAGGATGCGTGCTAAGCCTGCTGCTCTTTACCCTGTTGACCCATGACTGCATACCAGCCTACAGCCCCAACCACATCATCAAGTTTGCGGACCACACAACGGTGGTGGGCCCCATCACAAACAATGAAGAGGCCAATTACAGAAATGAGGTGAGCCAACTGGTCCAGTGGTGGAAAGACAATAATCTCTTCCTGAATGTGGGAAAAACCAATGAGATTGTGATCGACTTTAGGAGAGGACACACACAGCATCTCCCTCTGATTATCGATGGCACAGCTGTGGAGAGGGTGAACAGCACCATGTCCCTGGGGGTGCACATCTCGGAGGACCTCTCCTGATCCAACAACACCGCATCACTGGCCAAGAAGGTTCAAACTCACCTCTTTTTCCTTGGCAAACTGGGGACAGCACGGGTCCCTCCTCCCATCATGTGCTCATTCTACCGGGGCACTATTGAGAGCATCCTCACCAGCTGCATCACGGTGTGGTACGGAAGCTGCACTGCCTCCTGCACTACACTACACTAAGACACTACAACACACAGGTAAAGCAGCCATCAGAGCCCCTCTGCCCCCCCTCTCGGACATCTACCACACCTGCCTCACCCACAGAGCCATCAACATTGTAGGCAACACCTCCCACCCCTCACACTCCCTCTTCAGCCCCCTGCCCTCAGGGAGAAGGTGCAGGAGCCTCCAGGCTCGCTCCACAAGACTGCTAAACAGGTTTGTTCACCAGGTCATCAGGACCCTGAACTCTGCCCACTCCCCCGCCCCCTCCACGGACCGTAACACAATCACCCACACAATAACTACCTCAGCCGTTTTCACAGAAAGGCTTGGCACACCAACAGTAATTACAGCTGCTGCTGTATGTCTCTACACCTTACTGCAATCATTTGCACAAATGCTATACCTGCTGCTGTCTGTCTGTTATTGAAATACTGATCATGTACAGAGTTTTTTGTTATTTGTTATTTGTTATGTTTATGTAAAAAATACAAAGCAAAGAACTTGCGTTAGCTCCTGGTCCACTGCTGCTGAGGTGGTTGCTGGAGGATGAGCCCCTGGAGCTGAAGTCTGCACCTTGGGCTGAGCAGGAACTGTGATGTGCACCGTGGGAACAGCTGAAACTGTGGCGTGCACCTCAGGGACAGCGGGAGCCGTTATGTGCACCTCGGAGACAGTGGGAGCTGTTGTGCACACCTCAGGGATGACTGGAGCTGTGATGCACACCTTGTAAACAGCTGGGGCTGTCTGGAGAGGAGCCGGCTCTGCAGGCATGGTAAATGCATGACATAAACTTGTGAATAGTGTACCACTTAAGATACTGTATATGTGCACAAAACTAATTAATTTCACTTGATGTGTGTTTTCCCCCTGAACGCATTGTCATGATCAGGTGAGCGCGTCTTCCCCCTCCCGTCCTGTCTCTGTTTCTTCTTCTTCCAGCTATCAGAGAGAGCAGACACATTTCTTCTCCTCTCCCTTCTCCTCCTCCCTTTACTGATCCCAGCTTGCTGTGTCCTGTCTGTGTCTCGCTCTTCTTCTGCTGCATCTCGACCCAAACGGAAATTATGGAATTGGTGAGCTGGGCTTTAATGCTATTGACACCACTTTTTAACAGAAAATTGGGCCAGGGGGAGCCCAAGTGGAGAGACTCATGGAACTATTGGAACTCATGTGTCTGCGTGATTCGATTGAAGATGTGGAAGACATCTACCTGTTTTGGCTTCATGATCACAGGATTTCTGCTGTTTGGCTCTGGAGTTTTCCTGGTGTATCGAAAATTAAAGAAGTTGGAAGAGCTAATCAAAATGCGGACCCGGCGAAGCTCCTTCAACAAATTCGACCAGCTGGGAAGAGCACTGATAGCGGCAAATATGTGACTAACATGGAATTTACCATCTGGCATGCACTGAAGAGAGATGGACTCTGTGGACATGTTTATCTATGTTTGGCGAACTGAATCGGAAGGTGGAAAACATCTTGGGGTTGCTGGGTGCTCTCCAGGGAATGATTTTAAAGCCTGTGTATGTAAATTGTGACGCACAGAATTGCATAAGAGAGGAAATTTCTATGCTCTAAGTGAACTGTGCTTATCAGGCCTTGATTTGGCGTCCTTATTCCTCCAGGAGAAAAGATAAAGCAGAAGGGAGTTTTGGCTTCTCCTTAACCCAAACAATTGCTGATGTGCAGCAATCTGAACTCTCCAAGGACTGCGTTATCATGTGACTAACATGGAGTTTTACCATCTGGCATGCACTGAAGAGAGATGGACTCTGTGGACATGCTTATCTATGTTTAGAATACATGGACATAACATCTAACCGTTGCCTAGGAGAGAATTTTTTGTTGTGCACCAGTAACTGATACATTCACACTGCACTCATACTGATATCACATGACTGACATACACACACTGGTCTCTCTCCTTTGCTCTGTTAAAGTGTAGATCTGTATCTTGTCTGCTAATTGTGCAATTAGAGGGTTTTTTTTTCTATGTGATCACAATCTTGCTCACTCGAGCACTATTTTGATAACTTTGTTTTTTCTCTCTGCCCAATGTGTCACCCCTCCCCCTCCCCCTCTTTACCCCCCACTGTATGAGGTGCCTTGTATGGCTGCCGCGTCATTAGGGAGCGCTTAGAAACGAGCGCACCTTAGTGATAGGTAAAATTCCTTGTATGTTGTAAGCATACTTGGCAATAAAGTTGATTCTGATTCTGATTCTGATTCTGTTTACCTGGCTCCGGACCTCATCAGGCGCACCTGTGTGACTACACATTTGCTGCCTGATTCACCAGCTTATTTAAGGGCCAGAGTGTGAGGAGCTGGATCGTTGGGTTTGTGCCACCATTCAACAGCAGCTCTTGTTCAACAAAATTATTATTCCCATCCATTGTCTTACTTTTTTGTCCTCCTCTTCCCTCAGGTTTGCTGCCACCTCCAGTGGTGCGTCTCCGGGGCTGTGTTTGCTCGCTCGCCTGAATCATCTTCCTCCTCGACAACGGCTTTTCCACCCAGGTCTTCCAGTCACTCCTCCTCCTCACTGGCCATCATCAACTCTTCCCCTCTTCTCCCTGGCTGGAGTCACAGCCCGGCTCTCTGCCAGTGCCGTAAGACCCATTCCCTCAGCAGTACTTACCCTGTACTCCTTATCCATTATTAATCCTTCCTCTCCTCTCCTTTTCCCTAGATCACATGTGGCTCCAGCGTGCAATTGTTTTCTTAGGTCTTTAGCAGGTCAAGGGCCCTTTCTTTGCCACCCCATTGGTCCAATGACTGCACTATTGACCTCCTGCAGGGCACACGGCTGCCATCCAGCCGGCCCTACAGTTTATCTGGGCCTGAGAGGGAAGTGGTGGAGAGCTACATTAAGGACTCCCTTAGTGCCAGCCTTATCCGTCCGTCATCTGCCCCTCTTGGTGCAGGGTTCTTTTTTGTAGGTAAAAAGGATGGCACTTTGCGGCCATGCATTGATTACAGGGAGCTTAACTCGATCACTGTTAAGGATAAATACCCGTTGCCCCTCATCAATTCGGCCTTTGAGCTCCAACAACAGGCATTGATATACACTAAGCTCGACCTCCTGAATGCTTACCATTTGGTATGCATCCGTGAGGGGGATGAATAGAAGACGGCGTTTAAAACACACTTGTGTCATTTTTAATATCTGGTCATGCACTGTGGCCTGACCAACGTCTCTGCCGTCTTCCAACATTTAATCAATGACGTCCTCCGAGACATGGTGAACAATTTTGTGTTTCTTTACTTAGACGACATATCTATTTTTTCTCACATGCTGGAGGAACATGTGGTCCATGTCCGGACGGTTCTACAGTGGCTGCTCGAGAATCAGCTTTTTGTCAAAGCTGAGACGTGTGAGTTTTCCACCTGCTCCACTTCTTTCCTGGGGTTTACTGTGGGCGGCGGCACGTTAAAGGCCAACCTGGAAAAGATTCAGGCGGTAGTAGACTGGCCTACCCACCAAACCCGGAAGGAGCTCCAATGCTTCCTGGGTTTTGCCAATTTCTACTGCTGATTCATTCAGGATTATAGCAAGATCACTTTGCCCCTGACACAGCTCACATATACCAAGAGCTTATTCAAGTGGTCTGAGGCCACTGAATGGGCTTTTGCTTCACTGAAAGAAAAATTTACCACCACGCCTATCTTGGCTCAGGTAGACCCCCAAGCTCAGTTGATGGTTGAGGTGGATGCGTCCGATTCAGGAGTGGGCGCTGTGCTCTCACAGCATTCTGGCTCTGATCTGAAGTGCCACCTGTGCGCGTTTTTCTCCCGGTGGCTGTCCCCAGCCGAGAGAAATTACAACGTAAGAGACCGCAAACTGCTGGCCATTAAACTGGTACTGGAGGAGTGGAGACACTAGTTGGAGGGAGCCAATCAGCCAGTGATAGTCTGGACTGATAACAAAAATTTAGAATATCTTAGGTTGGCCAGACGTTTGAATTCCCGGCAGGCTAGGTGGGCCCTGTTCTTAGATTTAATCTCTCCATCACTTATCGCCCAGGGTCCCGCAACATCAAACCTGACGCTCTTTCCCACCAGTTTTCCTCCGACTCTTTTCCTCCTCTCTCTCCGACAGCCACTGCCCCCTTCCAGACACCATCCTGCCCTTCTCCTGTATTTTGGGGGCCCTTACCTGGGATATCGAGCAGATGCCCTGGCAGGCTCAGTCAGCCGAACCTGTCCCTGAGGGAGGCCCGCCCAACAAACTGTATGTGCCCTCCTACCTTCGCAGTGATGCAATCCAGTGGGGGCACACAAGTTTTTTCGCCTGTCATCCCGGCATCACTCACACGATGGAACTTATTCAGTGGGTGTTTTGGTGACCTTCCGTTAGGTCGAATGTCAAAGACTACGTTAAGGCCTGCCACACCTGTGTTGCCAACACATCTGACTCTTCACCACCAGCCGGTCTCCTCCATCTACTCCCCATCCCTTCCCGTCCCTGGTCTCATATTGCCATTGTCTTTATCTCGGGCCTCTCTCCTTCTCAAAGAAACACTGTCATTTTCATTATCACCGATCACTTCTCCAAAGCTGTTCATCTGGTTCCCCTTCTTTGTCTGACCTCTGCTGCTGAGACAGCCAACCTCCTGTCTATTCATGTCATCCGACTACATAGCATCCCTATGGACATTGTCTCAGATCGAGGATCACAGTTTACATCTCGGGTGTGGAAGGCGTTCTGTCGATCCCTGGGTACCTTTGTCAGCCTCACTTCAGAATATCATCCCCAGAGCAACGGTCAAGCCGAGCGTGCCAACCAGTCCTTGGAGGCCACCCTGAGGTGTGTGGCATCCTGCAACCTGTCTACCTGGAGCTCCCACCTGACCTGGGTGGAATATGCACTCAACTTGGCCATCTCCTCCGCTACGGGGCTTACTCCTTTTGAAGTCACCATAGGATACACACCATCACTCCTACCTATGATGGAGAGGGAGATCGCGATGCTCTCTGTGGAGGACCACACACATCGCTGCTGCCGCCTCTGGAAGTCCACTCGGGTGGCTCTTCAATGATCGTCCGAGCGGAGCTGCCTATATGCCAACCATAGGCTTGTGGCGGCGCCCAAATACTCCGTAGGCTAGAAGGTCTGGATATCTGCAGAGAAGGTACCAATGAAGACGAACTCCCAGAA
Organism: Pholidichthys leucotaenia; assembly: GCA_020510985.1. Classification (NCBI taxonomy): domain Eukaryota; kingdom Metazoa; phylum Chordata; class Actinopteri; order Cichliformes; family Pholidichthyidae; genus Pholidichthys; species Pholidichthys leucotaenia. The sequence goes on along the minus strand of CM035840.1, from coordinate 322,349,032 downwards.
GCTGTCCCCACGCTTCCTGGGTCCATTCCCGATCTCCTGGATCATCAATGATATCACTGTCTGGCTGACGTTACAACCATCTCTCCTTATCCATCCCACCTTCCACGTTTCCAAATCAAGCTTCTCTCCACCAGCCCCTTGTGCCCTCCTCCGGAGCCCCCTCCACCTTCCCAGATCATCGATGGACAGACCACATACACCATCCAGCGGATTCTGGAAGTACGCCGCCGTGGGTGGGGCTTGCAGTACCTGGTGCACTGGAAGGGGTATGGTCTGGAGGAGAGATCATGGATTCCACGGTCCTTTTTCCATGACAAGGGTGTGGTCCAGGTGTTCCATCTTGCTCATCAATAAAAACCCGGGGGGTCACCAGGAGGCGCCCCTTGGGGGGGGGGGGGCACTGTCATGATCAGGTGAGCGCTTCTCCCCTCCTCCCATCCTGTTTCTGTTTTCCCAGCTTCGGAGGTCATCAAGTGCACCTGCATGATTACACACCTGCTGCCTGATTCACCAGCTTATTTAAGGGCCAGAGTGTGAGGAGCTGGATCGTTGGGTTTGTGCCGCCATTCAACAGCAGCTCTTGTTCGGCAAAATTATTATTCCCATCCATTGTCTTACTTTTTTGTCCTCCTCTTCCCTCAGGTTTGCTGCTGCCTCCAGTGGTGCGTCTCCGGGGCTGTGTTTGGTTGCTCGCCTGAATCCTCCTCCTCCTTGACAACGGCTTCTCCACCCAGGTCCTCCAGTCACTCCTCCTCCTCACCGGCCATCATCAACTCTTCCTCTCTTCTCCCTGGCTGGAGTCACGGCCGGGCTGTCTGCCAGTACCGTAAGACCCATTCCCTCAGCAGTTTTTACCCTGTACTCCTTATCCATTATTAATCCTTCCTCTCCTCTCCTTTTCCCTAGATCGCATGTGGCTCCAGCGTGCAATTGTTTTCTTGTACATAGTGTGGTGTTTTGGTTGTGGGTTTCTTTAATTGTGGTGTGTGTGTTTATTATTTAAGTTAGCATGTTTTGTATAGGGTTTGGATTTTTCATTAAAGTGGTGTAAACTTTTCATCTGTGTCTGAGTGTTCTTCCGAAGTGGTTGCCCAACACTTAAGCCTCCTCAAATTATCCAAAACCATGACATGCATGTTTTATTGAACCTGAACGCATCATGTATCAAGAAAATAAGGGAAGGACACAGAAAATTTTTCTGTAGAATTTTTAGCTTCTTTACAAGTGAGGCAAAACTGAGTTAATATTTTTTGTCTTTTGTGGGGCTGTTTCATATGTACAGCCTCTACTATACAAGCTCAGGCCAAGGCATACCATTTAGATATGAGAGACTTATCTGGTAGTTGGATTATCTTGGCAAAGGAGAAGTGCTCTTTTCTTTTTGCTGACACATCAGAACCATTCTGTTGAACATCTTGTGTTGACCTTTCGGTGGAACATAATAATTCGAAAATAAGTTACCCCTTTACTGAAACAATATAAATTTACTGTGCTTTACAGTAGATCTGGGGTATGCATATGTCTGCCCGTGGGTCCCGTGTTTTCTGTGACCTGCTGTGTGAGCCTGGGTAAACGTGTGTGTTCGCCACTCGGACAAAGACAGCAGTCTAAAGGATGAAATTGAAGAGATTAGCATGGTCGACTCTGCTTTTGACTAGCTCTGACTGGAAATCTACCCGAACCACAAGGGGCCCCTCAGCAGCTCTGAACGCCCTCCCTCCCTCTCTCTCTCAGCACATGTGTGCCTCTCTCCTCCTCTTCCTGCTTCTCTCGTGGCGATTCGCGCTGCTCCAGAAATTGAATTGATATTTTGTAAACCTGATTTGTGGATAACGCGATGTGACAGCGACAAATGCCTGGCTGAGAATGGTTTTCAAAGCCAGTCCAAATGAAAGTTATTACAGGGTAAATGCGCATTTCTCTGTCTCGGCGGCGGCGGCAGCCCCTCCTGGCGCTGTGTATGAGTTTATATGGGTTGAATATGGATCCATTTCCTGGGTAATTGAATTGATACTGTCATGCACGGGGGCAGTGCCACATTGCTCTGCAGGGCGGATGGACTGTCTGATTGAATTGGATAGGGGTGTGCGTGTGTGTGTGTGTGTGTGTGTGTGTGCGTAGGGCATGTGTAGAGGGGTATCTGGGCGCATCCTTGTGCGTGCGTGTGTGAGTGTAAGAGGTTGTCAGCGAGCAGTCATAAGATAGACACACCTCAGTGTCCTCCTGATTACTGCCGTACAGCCAATTCTCTCTCCAATAATCTGCCACCACAACCCCCTGACACACTCACGCACACTCATGCGTGCGGACGGACGGATACGGGTCAGGCGGCACAGAAGCCATTTCCAATTCCAGGGGCAGGCGAGCGCTCCGCAGATCTGCTACATATTAATTTTGTCCCGGCCGAGATTTGCTCCCATTCAGTTAGAGCCGATTGATGAGAGAGCAGAGAGGATCGGACGGCTGCTCATTCGCTCTCCTCACCTCTGATTAGAAACACCGCCGCTGTCACTGCGCTATTAGGACGGAGGGAAGGAGGGAGGGAGAGAGAGGAAGGGAGACGGAGAAACTCTGAAAAGAGATAAAGGATAAAGGGTGGATTAGGAAAAAATGGGGGAGAGTTGGGGAGGCGGAGAGGGGATTGTTGTTTGGTGGGAGAGAGAGGGATAAGCACGGTAGAGATGAAAAATCAAGGACGAGGAAGTGGAGAGGTGATGATTGGGGTGGAAATATGGGAGAATGGAAGAGGTGAGAGGGGGAAAAGGTCACAAAAGCCATTTCCCCCGCAAAGTACTGGAACCGTCTTATAGTTGAACTACTGGCGCAGGAGCTTTTTCAGGAACTTGGGCCTTTTTTATTTTCTAGTGCTCTGATGACGTGACCGACAACCGTTGGCAAGATACCATCTCAGCTACCTTTTGGCAGAGGTAGACTTACCATTAGGCAAAAGTAGGCGACTGCCTTAGGCCCCAATCTGCTAAGGGCCCCGATCTACTAGGAGCCCCATATACATACATTTTTTTAAATGTTTAGCATATTTAACATGTCTGACAAAATAAAGAAACACCAGTATAAATGGCAAATCAAATCACGAACGTAACGTGCTCCCCCCTTTTCCTCAGACTGCTGGACTCTTCCATGTTGTCGCTGAGACATGCGCATGCATGTATCTTTGGTTACATTGTAAACAAACCTTACAGCGTGTAGAGTAGCAGCAAAATGAAACAAAGTTTTCCAAGCGGTGCAGAGAAATGGAGAATAAAGGGAAGAGCACAGAATTTTTTTGTGGAGTTTGCATGTTCTCCCCGTGTCTGCGTGGGTTTACTCCGGGGTTTCTCCGGTTTCCTCCCACATGCCAAAAACATGCAAGTTAGGTTAATTGGCATCACACTGGGGATTCTAAATTGTCCTTAAGTATGAATGTGAGAGTGAATGGTTGTCTGTCTCTCTGTGTTGGCCCTGCCATGGACTGGCGATCTGTCCAGGGTGTACCCTGCCTCCCGCCCAAAGATGCTGCGATAGGCTCCAGCCCCCCGCGACCCAAAAAGGATTAAGCGGAAGAAGATGAATGAATGAATGAATAATCAAAACAACCTTTTTCACTTCAACCTGGGAGGAGACTTACCCTCCCGAGGAGCAGATAGAGACCAATGCTACTTGTATGAGCACACATGATGCTAATGACCAGCACCTGTTGTTAATGAGGAGGCAGCGGTGATGCCGGTTGCTGACAGTACAGGTAAACATTTTTTTTTAAAGTATTTTTTTCTAATAGCAAGATTTGCAGAGGCCAGGACTCACAAGGTTAAATTTAAATATGATCAACTGTGCTCCCCAGGCATGCACAGGATATCTGCAGCCTCAGCAGATGACATTACATGAGATTAAATATTGTTTGTTTGTTTTATCAAGATATTAATAAGATATGTTTTATTAAGATATTAAGATCCTCATTTGCACTTGTATAAAACATTGGCTATTCTTCCTGGGATCTAACATATACAGTGGGACAAAAAAGTATTTTATAAAGTATTTTATTACTAATTTACATACAAAAAGTATTTTTTGTATGTAAATTTATGATTTTTTTTCCAGTAAATTTCATACTTTTTCCACATAAATTTGCAACATTTTTCCTCATACATGTGGGACTTTTCCCCCACATAAATTGCTCATCTACTTTGCACAAGAAATACTTGTGAGGTTTTTGTGGAGAATATTCAGGGTAGTATTTGTCTTTATGTTGATGTATTTCAATAATAAACCTGCAGTTACAGAAAGCAAGCACATCTGTCTACTTCCTAAGAGTATGAAAAACTTAAAAAATTACTAATTTAAAGTACATCGTATTAGGATTAACCACGATTAATTAAAAACATGGAGATTAATTACGATTAAAATTTTTAATCAACTTTCATCACTAAAAGAAACACTACATATCCTCATCATCTTGTCTGGTGCAAGAGACTGCAATGTAGGTGTCTCATTGTCAAACCAAGTCTTGTCAATTTGATAATCCCAGGTTAAATCCCTCCGTGTGAACACTTCCTTTCAGCATTACTGTGGCTCGCAGGAATCCATCAGATGAGTTTGAATCAGTTGCAGACAAAAGAGAAGTTTCAGACAGGGAAAATACTGTATATTCTCTTGTGTCTATGTTGTACAGAGGAGGGAGCACAATAGATGCCTCTGCAAAATGGACCAGTCAGCAGACCATGAACAGGACCCTCCTGGCAAATGTGGGTGAATCAGTCCCTCCAGGATTTCACGGGATGTTTTTATAATTGTTGCAGCCCAAAAAGCCTGAATTTGTGGGAGCTTTTTTAAAAAAAAGCTGCAATAAAGGTTGTAATGTTTTGAGAGGGTTTTTTTTTTGCACTAAAAGTTGTGGGGAGAATTACAGATTTAGATTTGGAAATTATGGCACCACCTTCATTTGAAAACTTCCTAACTGCAGCGGTCCCCAACCAAACGGTACCGAGCGCAGAGAAAAAGAAATAATTTATTCTGTTGCTCTGTATTGTCTATTGGTCTGTGTTTTTCTGAAAATAATTACTGAATATTCTCTCTTTTCCCGTATCTGACTCCTGCCTGTCTGTCTATCTGCTGCACGTCTTGACACACACCTGTCTCATCAGATACTCCTCTTTCCTTTACCGGGAGTTGTACCGGGAGGAGGGACTCTCCTTGGGGGTTTGCCGGGGGCGTGCGTTGGTCGTTGTCCAGACCGGAGATTCACAGCTTTAAAGCTCATTGTCAAGCTGTAGTAATGATTTTACCTCTAAAGACATAAAATGTTACAACACTGGCTGTAGTGTCAGAGTTGCTCATTTGTTTGAGGTTTTATAGCATCTATCCTCATGCATGCTTCTGCAACGGGGTGCTTTTCAGGCAGGTGAACGTTTTTCAACACAAACCCGGCACTTCATACACGCGGTCAAGACAGAGATATGGGGAGTTGTCCGCTGGTGGGCTGGGGAGATGGAGGATGGGATGGTGTGGAAAACTAGCGGGTGAGTGGTTTTTTTTAAATCACACACTCTGTTTTTTGCTGATGTGTTCCGTTAATACTCACTGTAAACACAGAAGTGAGCACGGTGCAGCGACACATTTGATTTGTTAGACTGAGTGTTTGAGTGCTACTCAGGGACAAATATGATTGGCGAAATTGGTAGAAGTTGACGAGGACTGGCCAAAATTGCGGGAAAGTTGCGGTGATTGGACAAAGTTGCAAGCTTGCTCAAAAGATGCAGCAATGGCCTGATTTCGTGTGAATTGGTGCGATCACAATATCGCAAAATCCTGGAGGGACTGGTAAGTGTGAACAAACAACAGATCTTCCATGTGAATTGTTGTTGTTTTTTGTTTTTTTATACTAGACAAGAGTCTACATTCAATTTGTTAAACTTCTTTGTTTTTCTACAGATGTAATTCCTGATGCCTGAATGATATCATCATTTAAAGATTTCTGAGGACAATAAGTTTCAGGCAGGATTTCAATAAGACCTAAAAAGAAAGTGTAGAACAAAGAAAAAGTATGGCCCCATTTCTGTCTTTGCCTTGTGGCCCCAAATGGACTACATATTAAGTCTGCCCCTGTGTGAGGGAGGCACATGTCTATATTGTTGTACAATGTTCAAGCTTACAAAAAAAAAAGACTACCATTAACAAGATGAAGGACAACAATATCACGGCTGTTGAGTTGATAATTACAGATGATCTCCACTTATTTGTGTTTTCCTCTCCTTTTTCTCTAACTTTTAACAAGCAACCATGACTGACACTTGTTATGGTTGTACGGGCTGTCATGCAGTATCAAGGGTCAAGGAACACTTTTACATTTGGACCAGTCACAGACTCAAACGTCACTAGAAAGGGACAGTACTTTCAGACTTTCAAATTAGATACTTTTTAGTTCCTTCCGGCAAAAAAGAAAGGAGCAAATGCGATGACGTAGTGTCTGTCCGTCCACATTTCACGTAAATATCTACTCCTCCTAGAAATTTTCCCCGATGTTCACCAAACTCACTCACAATGATCCTTAGGTAGGTCTGCATCCAAGTTGTGCACAAGGTCAAGGTCAAAAGTCAGGAGACCTGGGTACTTAGGTAATTTCATGAAAATGTCTACTTCTTCAATTGTCCTAGTGGTCACCAAACTCACAATGATCCTCAGGTGGGTCTGCATCCAGTATACTATAATGCATCTAGTTTTAAAACACCTTGACAGTCCCTCTGCATATGCCAGATTAGTTTTTTATTGATGTTTACTCTGCCTTTAATTGTATTCAGTCACACATCCTTCTTAAAAATGACTCAGTTGGATGTGAATCCTTTTTTAATCAAGTGGTACCACTTTCCTGTCAAACAGGCCACAACAGGTGAAGTTTAACTCTGTTCTCCCTGATACTGCATTAAGCAGCACCAGGGCCCCTCAGGGCAGTGTCAGCTCACCGTTTTTATTTACACTGTATACCAATGGTTGTGTCAACTCTCAGCTGGACCAATATGTGGTGAAGTTTTCAGATGACACTGTAATACAGTCTGTTAAAAACCAATGCCAACTTAAGCGGCCACAGATCTGGGATGAATGGGTTTGTGAACTGGTGTGATGCCCACCAGCTACAGATTAACACAGAAGAGACAGTGGAGATGCTGGTGGACCCCAGGTCAAATGGTGATCACAGACCTGTGGCCATACATGGTCATAACATCAAGCAGGTCAATTCAAACAAATATCTGGGTGTTCACATTGATAATGATTTAAGATGGCACACACAAGTGGCAGTGTCTGTGCCCGAATCCACCAGCACCTGCATTTTCTTTGCTGGCCTAGACTGTTTGGCGTCTGCAGAAATATTATGTTGATTTTCTACAGAGCAACCATTGAGTTTGTGTTACGGTATGGTATTACCAGCTGGTTTGGTAATTTAAAGGTCAAATCAAAAGCTCATATACTAAATCTGATAAAGACAGCAGGCAAAAGCATTGGTACGGCAGCACGTCTAACTCCCCACGACCTGTCTGAACAAACCACCTTCAGAAAGGCAAATTGTATTTCATCTGATAGTTCTCATTTACTGCATCCCAAATATATTTTAATGAATTCAGGAAGAAGGTACAGGATCCCTCTTTGTAAACATAATCGGTACAAACATTCATTCATCCCTCTGTCAGTGAAGCTCATTAATGAGCGGATAATTCAGGATGAACAGATGTCAGGAAGACTGTGAGGTCAAGTAGATAATTGCACTGTGTTTGTACTTTTTGTTGACTTTTATTTTTGGTTGTTTATTTATGTAGTGATATGTGTTTGTATGTACAGTATATGTTTTGTCTGTGCAGCAGACCCCTCTGTCCAGACAAATCTCTCCCAAAGGAGACCAATTAAGGTACTTTGACTATGAGGATGTGCTCAAGGTCAAGGTCAAGATCAAAGGTCGGGAGATCTGGACACTTATATGATTTTAGAAAAATCACTTCTCCTCCAAGGCAATTACCTCAATTCTCATCAAATTCACTCGCAATGACCCTCAGGTAGGTCTACATCCAGGATGAGGTCAAGATCATTTTCAAAGGCCAGAAGGTCAGGGCACTTATAAGATAAGATAAGATAAGATAAGCCTTTATTAGTCCCACAACGGGGAAATTCCAGGATTGCAACAGCACAGGGATAGCAACACTCAGAGCAACAATCAGAAGGCAAGAAAAAACAAGCAAGCAAGAGCAGCTAATATACATATGTACATATTACTATAAAATATATATATACACACACACACACACACAGACACACAGTGCAGAGCATTGTAGCTGGATGGAATAAATATATGAATATATGAACACACAGTGCAGAGCATTGTAGCTAGATGGAATAAATATGTAAATATATAAACACCCACAGTATGGAGCATTGCAGCTAGGTGGAATAAATATGCAAGTATATAAACACACACAGTGCGGAGCAATGTAGCTAGATGGAATAATATGTAGATATATAAAAACACAGTGCGGAGCATTGTAGCTAGATGGAATAAATATATAGATATATAAATATAAACACACCCAGTGCAGAGCATTGTAGCTAGATGGAATAAATATGTAAATATATAAACACACACAGTGCAGAGCATTGTTGCTAGGTGGGATGAAACAGCATAACCGTCTATTTAGTTATCCTACATGGTATGATTATGTGCCCATACATATTCTCACCCTCCATAGCGACCGGTATGTTCCTAGTTGTATGCCGGAGAGGACCATTGTGTAAGTCTATTGCATCTTTTGCATTCAAAAAAAAAAAAACAACAAAAAAAAACTATTAGTTTGTTACGTCTTTTTGCTATCTCTGCGAGCAGCCCTGCTTAGGTTGTACAGTCTGACAGCCGTTGGTAGGAAGGACCTACGAAACCTCTCGGTTGTGCACCTGGGATGATGTAGTCTGCTGCTAAATGAGCTCCTCAGTGCATCCAGTATGTCCTGCATAGGGTGGAACTCGGACTCCAGCAGAGATGACAGTTTAGCCACCGTCCTTCTCTCTCCTATCTCCTCCATCGGATCAAGGCGTTGCCCCAGGACAGAGCTAGCTTTCTTAATCAGTTTGTTCAGTCTCTTCCTATCGGCTGCAGTAATGCCACTGCCCCAGCAGACCACTCCAAAAGTGATGGCTGATGCCACCACCGTGTCATAGAATGACTTCAGCAGCGCCCCTTGTACACCAAAAGACCTGAGTCTCCTCAGCAGGAACAGCCTGCGCTGTCCCTTCTTGTAGAGTGCGTCAGTATTGTGTGACCAGTCTAGTTTATTGTTCAGATGAATACCCAGGTACTTGTAGGATGTCACCATCTCGATGTCTGTTCCCTGTATATTTACTGGTGCTGTGAGGGGCTGCCCATGCCTGCGGCAGTCCACCACCAGCTCCTTAGTTTTCCTCGCGTTGATCTGGAGGCAGTTCCGATGGCACCAGTCCACAAAGTCCTGGATAAGCCCTCTGTACTCAGCTTCATCTCCGCTGGAGATGAGACCAACGATCGCAGAGTCATCAGAGAACTTCTGTAGATGGCAATGTGTTGTGTTGTGTGAGAAGTCCGCAGTATAAAGAGTGAACAAGAAGGGAGCCAGCACCGTTCCCTGGGGGGCCCCCGTGCTACTGATGATCGTGTCGGAAACACAGTCCCGGGTTCTCACAAACTGAGGCCGGTTCGTGAGGTAGTCCAGGATCCATGATGACAGGTGCTGGTCCACCCCTGCGCGCAGCAGCTTGTCCTTCAGGATCATCGGTTGGATGGTGTTGAAAGCACTGGAGAAGTCAAAGAACATGATCCTCACCATATTCCCGGGCTTCTCCAGGTGGGACAGAGAACGGTGAAGGAGGAAGATCACCGCATCCTCCACCCCAATGCCATGCTGGTAGGCGAACTGGAGTGGATCCATCGCTGGTTCCACCAGGGGGCGGAGATGAGCAAGGAGCAGTCTCTCCAGGGTCTTCATCAAGTGGGACGTCAAGGCCACCGGTCTGAAGCTGTTCAGGTCTTTGGGGTGGGAAGTTTTTGGTACAGGTACCACACAAGATGTTTTCCACAGCTGTGGTACCCTCCCCAGTTTCAGGCTCATGTTGAAGATATACGTCACAATCCCACACAGCTGGTCTGCACAGGACTTGAGGAGCTTTGCGCTGATGCCGTCCGATCCCGACGCCTTCCTCGCCTTGATCTTCCTCAGCTCCGTCCTCACCTGGGTCTTGGTCAGGGTCAGGATGGGGGCTGTGTGTTGGGAGTGGGGGGGGGTGTCGGTGGAGTGGGGAGTGGGTAGCAGGACTTGATTTCTTAGAGGCAGCAGTGGTTGTTGTGCAGACAGGGGGGAGGGCGGTTGGTCAAATCTATTGAAAAACAGATTCAGGTTGTTCGCCCACTCCCTGCCCCCCGTGGCCTGGGGGGAGGTATTCTGGAGCCCCGAGATGGTTTTGAGGTTTCTCCAGACCCCGCTGATGTCGCTCTGTTGCAGCTTGTCCTCCATCTTCTTCCTGAAGCTGTCCTTGCCTTCTCTGATCTTTCTCCTCAGCTCCCTCTGTACGGACTTCAGCATCTCCCTGTTCCCCGACCTGAAGATCCTCTTCTTCTCTCTCAGAAGTGTTTTTATCTCAGGGTTGATCCAGGGTTTGTTGTTTGAGTGACGCTGTATGGTCTTGGTGGGAACGGATTTGTCCACACAGAAGCTGAGGTAGCCCGTGAAGGTGTGAATGAGGCCATCGATGTCCTCACCATGTGGATCGCAGAGCTGCTTCCAGGCAGTGGCTTCAAAACAGTCCTTTAGAGTGTCCATTGTCTCCTCAGACCATAACTCCACAGTGTGCATGGCCGGAGGTTGTCTGTGCACTAGGGGTTTGTACACCGGTCGGAGATGAACCAAGTTGTGATCCGATCTCCCAAGTGGGGGGAGTTGTGATGAGGTGTACGCCTCCTTAGTGTTTGCGTAGAACAAATCCAGTGTTTTATTGTCTCTAGTGTGGCATGTGACATACTGGGTGAAAGTGGGCAGAATGGGAGACAGTGAAACGTGGTTGAAATCGCCTGAGATGAGGAGAAGAGCATCTGGGTGTTCTGTCTGCAGCCTGCTGGTTACTGAATGGATGACGTCACGCGCTGTCCCAGCGTTCGCCGTCGGATTTGCATAAACAACAATGCAGATCACGTGTGAGTGTTCTCTCGGGAGATATGTAGGCCTCATGCTAACAGCTAGCAACTCAATGTCTTTGCTGCAGTGTCGTTGTTTAACAGTGATATGTCCCGGTCTGCACCAGTTGTTGTTAACATACATGATCACTCCACCGCCCCTAGTTTTGCCACTCTCTGGTGTTCGGTCAGCTCGTATCGTGTGAAAACCCTCCAGCTCAATGTTAGCATCTGCTGCTAGTTCAGTTAGCCACGTCTCAGTAAACAAAAGGAGAGAGCACTCCCGGTAAGTGCTATCATAACGGGAGATAGCCGCTAGCTCATCTAACTTTCCCAGTATCGACCGTACATTTCCCATGACAACAGATGGAAGGGAGGGTCTGTACCTTATATTTTTTGTCCTCCGCCTTACTCCAGCCCGGCAGCCGCGGCGTTTTCGCCTCAGTTCTCTCGGTATGTCGAGTTTTTCCAGTGGGACCGGGTGGCGGTTAAATGCTAGCAGCTCTTCCCTGTTATATCGTATCCTGCTATAAACAGTGGCTCCGTCCACCGGCTCAGGAGACATTTGGGATGATCTGTGTGTCCGTGATATAAGTGGGGTGAAAAAAAAAAAAGTGATCAAAAGAGAGAGGAAGGGAAAAAAAACTCGGAATCGAGCCGCTGTTGCAAAAGGCAGCCGACTGGTGTGGCGCCGAGAGGAGAAAAAAAAAAAAAAAAAAAAAAAAATGCCTTCACTAAAAATGTCACTCCTTCTGGGCCATTGACCTTGACTTTAAGCACATCCTAGATGGGTCTGTATCTAGGCTGTGCTTAAGGTCAAAGGGTCAGGAGATCTGAGCACCCCCGAGGTGATTTCGTCAGGGCGGAATGACCTGCTCAGTGTTTGATGGTCTGGTTTATTTACCTCAGACAAAATTCTTTCTCTTATGCAAGGAATCTTTTGGTGACTGCTTTTACTCATACTTGAGCAGTTAATGGGTGGGGGGGGGGGTGCGCTCTCGTGTGGTGTTTCAGCCTGCACAGAGGGAGAGATGAATGTGTGCAGTATTCAGCCCACCCTTTAAGATTGAGGTTCACCTGCCGAGGCCTAGAGAGCTAAAATGGAACTAGGGACGTCCTCAGGTCGTAGGTTTTAGATCAGACTTGACCTGTCCAAGAAGAGCTTGTCTACTGGGGCGGAGAAGCCTTCTTCCCAGGTTGTCTTGGAGTACACCGCTTGAAGGCCCAAACCTCTGGGGACCAGAGCTCCTCCAAGATCTGTAGCAACTTAACCTGAGGCCGTAAGGCCCAGTTTCTATGTAGCTCCAGGAAGAAACATGCTAGGGTTTTGATGCTGGAGGGGCTACATGCTGTCAGGAGGGGCTTATGCACACAGCCTTCTTTTTGCTCAAAGGCCAGACAACAGTGAAAGCCACCTTCACTTCACAGCACCCTGTGGGTGAGGGCAAGCATGCGTGAGGGCTGCTGTGCATGTCCACTAGCTGGAACTACCACAGACTTGAGTAAATAATATCATATGGTAACAAACCTTTTACTTGATTTCTGGCTGATCAACCCATCTCAACCAACCATACTGCAGATATTTCATTTCACTGCTGGAGGGACTTAAAAGGGAAATATACTGATTTTTAATTAGGCCGAATTTGGTATGTTTACGCAGGAAATGATATAATTTCCTCGAATATCACTATTTTTTGGAATAAATTGTGATCCGGAGAGAGAAAAAAGTTAGCGAAGGTGATGGTTACAGATGACCGAAATTCGCTGGGAATGTCTGCCTGAAAAGCGTGCTGTCAGGAGCTGAACAATGAATTAATGACTAGTCTTGATACAGTCTGAAAAGGACAAGATCGCTTCGTATTTTGAGGAAAATGGAAGAAAGCATTCTCGATCTGAATTTCAAAGTGGATACCAACAAAGAGGAAGACGAAGGTGAAGAGAGTGATTTAACAGACAGTGATAATGATGATAGAGATTTGTGAGATTCTGACCCTGAAGCTGACAACAAAAACCAAGCTAGTGCTAATGCTGTGGCTGCAGTCCCTGCGGCTTACCTGCATGAACCCGGTCTAAGACAGCTCGATGGTGAGTTCCTCTTTAATCTGTCCTGGAGATTTTTTCACCTTCCAGCTGCTCCCTGTTAGCGCTTAGCTCTGGTCCTCCTGCCTGGCTGCTCCTCCGTCATCGTTCCGCTGATGGCTGAAGTGGCTTTTAAACTTCCACCAAACCGATGTCCAAGTCCACCGGTGGTCCCTCCTTCACCTCCGAGCCCTGGCGACGTGAGCCCTGCGGTGGCCACTCAGTCCCGTGTGAGCCGCTGGATCACAGCGGAGCAACCTGAGCCGGTGCGCCTCCCTCCGGGCTGAACTTCCATGATGACGATGATGATGAACCGAGGAGAAATGAAGACGAGTCGCAGCTTAACCCTAACAACACTGTGAACTGGTATGTGTAAATGTATTTATTGTTTCTTGTCTGACTTTTATATTATAGAAAATTTTGAAATCCACTTTGCGATTGTCTATTCTCTAAATAGAAAAAAAAAAGTATAAAGTTGTCCCTGAGCAATCAGCAACTCAGCCGAAATTATTCATTAGATTTTAGAGAAACTAGAGTGTTTCTTATTTTAATACCAAATGATGTTTTTAGCAAGGGTAGACCTTATTCTTCAAATATATGTGCTTTATTGATTGGGATGATTTTTAGACAAGTCTTGATCATCATTTTTGCTTCATATCTTCACCCTCTCCTTGCAAGATGCATGCTTGCAGTGAGAATTTTGATCTTGCCACCGAGTGACCGAGCAATGAAAATCTTCACAAGGTCTGTTGTCTGCAGTATTCGTTTATTTCTACAATATAATGCATAATCCAGAGTGCGGGTTGGATCCACTGGAGCCATTGAGCTTTTAGTTTGTTCAGCTTGTAACATCACCAAATTCAGTCGGCAAATACGGAAATCAGAGCCTCGATGTGCACAGAATGAATGGGAAAAATTCTATTTCTTTACTTTCTAGATGAAATTAAGGCTACAAAAGCACTATATTCATGTTTATTATGTTCTCTGCTTTTGGTAGAGGTAATAATATGCTTATTTTAGGATTCCCAGTGAGTATTCCCTTTAAAGAGAGTAAATATTGAGGGGGACACAATAAGTATTATTGTAGTCGGGGCCATTTTTAGCTTTTTGGCAGGCATGATTTTGGAATGGAGAAGAGATCAAACCCCTATTAAAAAAAAAACTTGGGTCATTGGGAAGATGAAGAGGGAAAAAATAAACCATTACTGACATGATTGGTTGACCCAGAAACAGACTCAGACCTGAGATAGACACAATTATCTTTTATTATAGAGTGTGAGAGTGTGAATGTGTGCGTGTGTGCAGGAGTGAGGCAGCTGGGCGAGCAGAGCACAGTTCAGACTGGCAACCCTAGGAGCGAACACAGACAGGCGGATAAGTGAACTGAGGTAGGAGGAATGAATCAGTGAATGTACAGTCTTACGAGTTGGCTGGAGGGCTGAAGCACTGAAGAACTCCCAAGGACTCAGGGGCCAGCTGCTTCGTGTCAAAGCTGCCGCTGCTGACGATGTGAAGCGGTGCAGGTGAGTACAGAGTGCTGGAGAAGTGCGGGTTGCGCTCAGATCCGCCGCCAGGAGGAGGAGGTCCGCCGCCAGGAGGCTTCCACCTGTGCACAGGGGAGAAGGAGGACAGCGTAGGAGTGAAGACATCACGAAGGCTTACTTGTCGGTGGGGAGCTCAGACTCCCAGGAGATTTGACGGGCAGGAAGAAGCTGAGGAGACGGAACTCCAGAGCAGGATGAGTAGAATAGACGAGGAGGTTTTACCAGACCGTTGGAGCGTTGATGTCTCCATGCAGACCAGAGGGCAGTGCAGCTTAAATAGGCTGCTAAATGAGGTGATCAGGTGTGCGCACAGCTGTGGAGGTAATTAGGGCAGCACACACGCAGAGTGGATCATTACAATCACACAGAATTAAAATGTAATCAGCATCCCTATGAATGTTGCAAATTTACATGAAATAAGTTGGCATTTTTTTTGCATTTACACTTAGCATTTGTGCCTCAAATGCATTTTATTCAGTCATTTAACATGCCCCCCCCCCATTCCTCCTTTTATTTCCACCTCTGCTACTGGAGGCCAAAGTCCTCACCATGCTGCTGTACACAAGTGAGACATGGACTGTGTATCAAAGGCATGCTGAGAAGTTGAATTGCTTCCACCTCAACTGTCTACGCAGGCTACTCAAGTTGAAATGGCAGGAGAAGGTCCCTAATCCTTGAGTGGACTTGCCTGCGCAGCATCTTCTCAATGCTTCACAGGGTATAACTCTGCAGGGCTGGTCCTCTTTGGAGAACTGCAGATGGGTGCTCACTCACAAGGATGTCCAGAAGAAGAGATTTAAGGACACTGTAAATGCCCCCATGAAGGACTTCGGCATTGACCATACATCTTATGAGACACTGGCCCAAAATCAGCCTGGCATGGAACAGGTGCCAAGGTAGCTGCAGTCCATGGAGACCAGCGTATCGAGGAAGCAAGAATAAAGCGTGCAGCTCACAAGTCCATTTCAGTTGCAGCACATCAGCTTCTGCGGTTCTGATGTTGTTCTGTCCACAGTGCCACAGAATCTTTCGGACACGGATTGCCATCATAGTCATCTCTGTATCCACACAACTCCCCAGGTCACATGGTGACTGAAGATGGTCCTCTTTCCCTAGGAAGAACAAACCAATAAATGAGTCAGCTAGCATCATCAACGAGGAATTGCAAAAACAAAACCAACATCTAACTTACTTGATCTGAAAGTTTCAATAAACAACAAAGTTCCTACAAGTACAAATGATGAATTAAGCCCTTCAGTAGCAGATATATAACCCCCAACAAACTTCTGCACTAGTCTACATGAAGCTGATTATGTTGCTAATGATGTCTTTGCTATATGATCAGATATTCCAAAGCAAATTGGACATTTAAATGGTAATATCCTCTGAATGGAGCATTAACTGTTAAGTGAACTTAATAAGTCTACCTAAGGACTGTGTTAATGGGCAACTCTTTAACGAGTGAGGAAGAGAGAGAGATCAAATAAATTGAGGAGAAAGATGAAAAAGGGGCAGAATAGAAAGAGCTTGATGATAACGATCGTTAAGTTTTTATACCATTACACTGGGAGCCACTTTGACCAAACACCAACTCTTATTACGGCTCCCGATTGGCTGCTACAGACACAATTAAGGCCTAAAGGTAGAGTCTATTAAATGTTGAGGAGTGTTTAGGTTAAAGCTGAGAGCGTTTAGCTGATAAGAGTTAATGGTGTGTTGGACTTTAGGACATTGTTGAACACGTCTGCTGGACTGATGCTGAGTTAGAATAAATTAGTCTGTTCTCTGTCCCTCATCAAGGTCAACAAATAGTCTTTTTTAAACTAAAAAAAGCTATAAAACTACATTTTTGGCAAATACACATGAAAGCAAGTTCAAGCATTGAAAAAACACACTATAACTACTCTACAGGGCTCTAATGGAATTCTCACTTTCTTTCAGCTGACATGCAATATTTGGGAGAAAACCAGTTTACCAAGGTGTCTGCAGGTATAAAGAAGTAAAAATAAAGAGGTTTTTTTAAAAAAATTGAGACCTTATATAAGGGCATTTTGTAAACTGTTTTTGCTTCTTTCATCCATGTCAGAGTGAAACGATTGTTATTGTTTCCTGAGGACTAATTAGGACTAATTCTAAGTTTAAAGAGTAGTTCTCATGTTAACCACACCAGTTAATTGATATTTTAATTAATATTAATTAATAAGAAATTCATTAAACAGATATTACAAAATATGGTTGTCTATGTCTTAGAACAACTCTTAAAGCTATTTTTTGCAGCAGAATGTCAGCCCCTCCTCAAAAACAGCAGCCTGGTCATGACATCACCATGGCTAGATACTGAGGTTGTCATGTGTCTGAGCTCATGTTTTTACTGAGCTCAGACCCTCACTTTATTCCTAAGTATTGTATGTCTGATTAGTTTGATTTTGTTTGTTTCCTGTATATATTTTTGGGTTTGTTTACATTTGGGCCTCCCCTTTTCCCAGACACTCCTTCTAACTGCTCACAGTCTTCTCCCCTCTCAGCTCAGCTGTGAGCAGTTGGTCTAATTAGGTTACCTGCTCACTCAGTGACTCACACCTGCAGCTCATTCATTTCTGTGTATTTAAGCACTGCCTATTCACTGTGTTATTGCGGCAATATTGGATCAGCTACTGATAATTCCACTTCTCCCAGCCTCTGAGGTGTCTTTAACTTCTCCAGAGTGCTCCCCACTCTGAGGTTCATTCTGTAAGTTATTCTTGTTTGCATTTTTGTATTGTTGGCACTATTTTTGAACTTTATGTTATTTTTGTTAATAAATGACACAAACTCAATTCAGCACCTGGGTCTGCCTTCCTGCCCCGTAGGGGTGTTTATGACAGAGGTCACTGTCAGTAAAGAGAACCTGCAATAGTTAATCATCTGAAGGAGGAAAATAAAATTCATATTCATATGAGGGACCACAGCATTATAATTATGATCCTGTTAGACATCATAGAGACAAGAAGCAGAGGAAGATTAGGAGAAATAACGGCCACCAGCCAGATATTAATCTTGTGTGAAGGAAACCAGTGGAGAACCACACAGCTATTATGGGGAGTTGTTTCACTTATGATTATTATTGGCTTATGACAGTTAACATACATATACAGTATGTGACAGCTTCATTTGAAGGCTGACTCTAAAATTGTGGTGACCTTGAATGTAGGCTAACTATTCTTAACTCTGTTATTAATGAGTCTGGTAATTATAATGTTAGATTTTAGCTAACGTTAAACATGGTATTGCGAGCTGTGGAAAATCCTGATGACATGTACGTACATGCATTAACTGCCAATCAAAAACAAACAATTCCCTTTTGCCAGTCTCCAGTGTTCTGTTTTCCCATGGGTGAACCATCCAGAGTCCGTTAACCATTAGCTGTTAGCTATTAGCTATTATTCATCAGCCATTGCCCTCACTGTTCTGAGCTGATCTCTTTGTTCCCGGGCAAAACCCAGATAACGTCTAAATCAGTGGAGAGGGATTGCATATTTTCCCCAGTGATGGAGGAAAGAACACCTGAACCTACTTCTCCACCCAGTGTGGCGCCGTCTCTTTGTTTCATCTCCGGCTGACCTCCTTCTAAAACATTAGGAACCGGACTGTATACTGTCAGGCAGGAGCAACGACAGAAACATTGTAGATTTGGTCCCCAAAATGCTGTCCATTTTCAGATTTCCACACTTTAGATAATGTTGAAATAAATTTTTAAAGTGAAGAAAAGCTGGAGGTGAGCAGGAACAGCTGACACCGGGAGCTCCTCCATGGTGAAATTAAGGTTTCTGTTCGGGAAAATTAAAGAGCACATGTCCCAAGGGCTTGAAGGTTTGTATGATCTTTAAAAATAGTGTTCACTGCTACTACTGAGTAAATTACTAACCTGCTATATGCAGTTTAAATATACGTCAAACAGGTTCATTTTGTCTTCTTTCAATTATTTATCCTTTTTTTTTTTTTTTTTTTTTCCTTTGAAAGACAAAAGTAAAATAGAAAGATGTCTTTACCTTCTTTACATGTTTCAACTGCACTGCAGCCTTCATCAGAAGAGTCAGCTGATTGCTGCCAGGTGACATTTATCAGCTGATTTTCGTAGGCGGGGCCAGCTCAGCAGATCTGTCAGATCCGCCGAGCCGGCCCCGCCTCCCGCCGTCAGATGGTCTCTGGAGAATGTGGTCCCAGGTGTGAGAAAGCATAAAGGCCCCCTCATCTCGGTTCATGGTGTCTTTTCCCCGCTTTCTGATCTCTATTGCCTCCTTGATCCAACGTTTGTGTCTGTTGCTCTCCGATCCAATAATTTTTGTGTTGTCCCAGTCCATGATGTGATTATTTCTTTTGCAGTGGTCCGATATAGCTGATTTTAATGTTTCTTGTTCTGCTTTTTCTTTTTGTGATCTTGTGAGTCGTCCTTGCGTTTCCTTCTCACATTCCTTTTGGTGTTCTTTTTTTCTTGTGGTGAATAATCTTCCGGTTTCTCCAATGTAGGTTTTGTTACATGATCTGCATGATATTTCATATAATACATTGCATTTATTGTCTTGTTCTATTCTGTCCTTGGGGTGTACTAATAACTGTCTTAATTTTTTGTGTGGTTTGACTGCTGTGTTTATTTTGTATTTTTTCATGATCCTTTGAATTGGTTCCGTGATCCCTCGTATGTATGGTATAGTTATGGTTTCCTTGTTTTTGATTTCAGCTTTTGTTCTGTGTCTTGTGTCCTGTTTATTTTCTTTGTTTTTGACTTGCTGTTTCCCTTTGTTTATGGCCCATACTGGATATTGGCAGCTTAAATATAGTTAAGATAATTGAATCATTTATTACACAGTCTTCTTGTTTCTTTTTGCCCTTGACAACAGTTAACAGCGATGAGGTGCTAATGTGGAACCAGATCAGTGTCCTAAAGTAGCCTTTAGAACTTGTTGGAGACTTGTAGTTAAGAGTTTTTTTTGAGTTACTCTTGTTAACTTCCTTCATTGTTTAAATCCCCCCATATGAATATGTGTCACAGGGAGCTCTCTTTATCTGTCATGGTTTCTTGTCTTTATTCTAGTCTGCTTGAGTAGCTGGAATAATGAAAAGCACCATAGCATAGAAGCAAAATGTCTCATAAAAGGCCTTCAGGTGTGGATGGTGGCAGCAGCATGAAAGACAAGGATTTGGAAAAGAAATGAATTTTAACAGGTGATAGCAGAGGGAACGTTTAAATAAGTTGTCACAATGGCCATGTCAGTGAGAGTATTATTTGCAAATGTACAAAAAAAAGTTGAAATTTTATGAGGAACAAAGTTATAAATTTATGAGTATATAGCTGTACATTTGTGTGGGGAAAAAGGGTAGCAAGTTTAAAAAGTAGCAAATTTATAGTAAAAGTACAAAATTTATTAGAAAAGTCACACACTTGCCAAGAGGCAACTGTCATGGTCTGGGCATGGTTTATTTTGATTTTGGTTATTGTTTTTCATTATTATTATTTGCATTTATTGTCTTCTTTGTTTTCCCCCGGTCCTTAGTTTGTCGTGCCATCCCCTGTTTGCCGCTAGTGTTATTATCGTTGTCTTGGCATTTCCCTTGTCTTGGTTTTTGTCCTTTATCTGTTTCCTGTCTAAGTCCAGGGTTGTGTGTGTACTTGTTTATCTTTTGTTTTCAGTCCCCTATGTTTCCATGCCTATAACCATTTTCCTCATGTGTTACTGTTTAGCCCTGATTGTTTGCCAGCTGTCTTGCGTCTGCGTAATTGTTAGTTTCCCTATTTATGTCAGTTTGTGCTTGTGCTCTGTCTGGCATCATTGTCGTTATTCCTGCGTTGTCTCTGTAGTTCCTAGCCTTGATTTTTTTTTTTTTTTTTGCCTGGCCTCTGCCAAGCCTTGTCTTGTGAGTTTTTACTTTGTCTAGTTTTGGTTTTGTTTTCAGCCCTCATGCTGCTGTTGCTTTGTCCCTTGTTTTTGTTTAATAAATACCATCATTGCACATTATTCCTGCCTGCACTTTGAGTCCTTACCGCCAAACCTCATCTGCCTGGAAGGCAGAACATGACAGCAGCAAAAGTTGCAAATTATCAAAAAATTGTTACACGTTTGCAAGGAAAGCTTCACAAATTGGCAAAAAGTGGAATTTATCAGAGAAAAAAGCCAAAAAATCATACACATCTGCTAATTTGTTCTTGTGAATTTGCAATAGTTCCTCCTAAATTTGTGACTTTTTTCCTTATAAATGTATTACTTTTTGTTGCTATTTTTTTCTGGTAAATTTGAAACTTTTTCATAAATTTCTGAGTTTTTTTCTTATAAATGTATTTACTATAAATTTTTGTGGGGGGCGGGGTTGGTAAACTGTCAGCTTTTTTTCATAAATTTATAATTTGTTCTCATAAATGTATTACCTTTTTCTTGGAAATTTGCTTTTTTCCCTCCTCATTCATGAGTTTTTTTTCCTCATAAATTTGTTACTGTTTTCTCAAAAATGTGGAAATTGCTGATAGTAACTTATGGTCCATCCATCCATTCATCCATCTTCTACCACTTTTCCGGAGGTCCGGGTAGCGGTCACACGAGCTCAAGCAGAGATGCCCAGACTTGCCTCTCCCCGGCCACCTGCTGCAGCTCTTCAAAGAGGATACCAAGACATTCCCAAGCCAGCTGGGAGACGTAGTCTTTCCAAGGTGTCTTGGGTCTACCCCAGGGCCTCACTCCCAGTGGGACATACTCAAAATACCTCAAGTGGGAGGCATCCAGACGGCATCCAGATCAGCTGTCCAAACCAAAAAAAAAAAAAAAAAAAAGACAAACCACCACAACTGGCTTCTTTCGATGAGGAGCAGTGGTTCTACTCTGAGCCTCTCCCGGCTGACTGAGCTCCTCACCCTATCTCTAAGGGTGAGTCCAGAAATTCTACGGAGAAAGCTCATTTCAGCCGCTTGTATCTGCAATCTCATTCTTTTGGTCATTACCCAAAGCTCATCACCATAAGTGAGGGTAGGAACATACAGTGCATCCGGAAAGTATTCACAGTGCTTCACTTTTCCCACATTTTATGTTACAGCCTTATTCCAAATGGAATAAATTCATTTTTTTCCTTAAAATTCTACACACAACACCCCATAATGACAACCTGAAAAAAGATTTTTTTTAAAAATAATTATATATATATACACACACATATATATATATATATATATATATATATATATATATATATATATATATATATATATATATATATATATATATATATATATATATATATATATATTATTATTATTATTATTATTATTATTATTATTAAATAATTTAAAAAAAATAAAAACTAAGAAATCACATGTACATACTGTAAGTATTCATAGCCTTTGCTCAATACTTTGTTGATGTATCTTTGGCAGCAATTACAGCCTCAAGTCTTTGAATATGATGCCACAAGCTTGGCACACCTATCTTTGGGCAGTTTCGCCCATTCCTCTTTGCAGCACCTCTCAAACTCCATCAAGTTGGATGGGAAGCGTCGGTTCACAGCCATTTTCAGATCTCTCCAGAGATGTTTGATTGGATTCAAGTCTGGGCTCTGGCTGGGCCACTCAAGGACATTCACAGAGTTGTCCTTAAGCCACTCCTTTGATATCTTGGCTGTGTGCTTAGGGTTGTTGTCCTGCTGAAAGATGAACTGTCACCCCAGTCTGAGGTCAAGAGCGCTCTGGAGCAAGTTTTCATCCAGGATGTCTCTGTATATTGCTGCATTCATCTTTCCCTCTATCCTGACTAGTCTCCCAGTTCCAGCCGCTGAAAAAAATCCCCACAACATGATGCTGCCACAATCATGCTTCACTATCGGGATGATATTGGCCTGGTTATGAGCGGTGCCTGGTTTCCTCCAAGCATGACGCCTGACATTCACGCCAAAGAGTTCAATGTTTGTCTTATCAGACCAGAGAATTTTATTTCTCATGGTCTGAGAGTCCTTCAGGTGCCTTTTGGCAAACTCCAGGTGGACTGCCATGTGCCTTTTACTCAGGAGTGGCTTCCGTCTGGCCACTCTACCATACAGGCCTGATTGGTGGATTGCTGCAGAGATGGTTGTCCTTCTGGAAGGTTCTCCTCTCTCCACAGAGGAACGCTGGAGCTCAGAGTGACCATCGAGTTCTTGGTCACCTCCGTGACTAAGGCCCTTTTTCCCCGATTGCTCAGTTTAGACGGCCGGCCAGCTTTAGGAAGTGTCCTGGTGGTTCCGAACTTCTTCCATTTATGGATGATGGAGGCCACTGTGCTCATTGGGACCTTCAAAGCAGCAGAAAGTTTTCCGTACCCTTCCCCAGATTTGTGCCTCGAGACAATCCTGTCTCGGAGGTCTACAGACAATTCCTTTGACTTCATGCTTGGTTTGTGCTCTGACATGCACTGTCAACTATGGGACCTTATATAGATAGGTGTGTGCCTTTCCAAATCATGTCCAATCAACTGAATTTACCACAGGTGGACTGGATTAAGCTGTAGAAACATCTCAAGGATGATCAGTGGAAATAGGATGCACCCGAGCTCAATTTTGAGCTTCATGGCAAAGGCTGTGAATACTTATGTACATGTGATTTCTTAGTTTTTTATTTTTAATAAATTTGCAAAAATCTAACCCCCCCCCCCACACACACTTTTTTCACGTTGTCATTATGGGGTATTGTGTGTAGAATTTTGAGGAAACAAAATGAATTTAATCCCTTTTGGAATAAGGTTGTAACATAACAAAATGTGGAAAAAGTGAAGCGCTGTAAATACTTTCTTGATGCACTTTAGATTGAGTGGTAAATTGACAGCTTGCTTTTGAGCTAAGCTCCCTCTTCACCACAACAGACAGGAATAATGTCCACATCACTGCAGATGCTGCTCTGATCCATCTGTCAATCTCTTGCTACATTCTTCCCTCACTCGTGAGACCCCGAGATACTTAAACTCCTCCACTTGGGGCAGGAGCTTGTCCCTAACTCGTAGAGGACAGTCCACCCTTTTCTGTTTGAGGACCATGGGCTCAGACTTGGAAGTGCTGATTCTCATCTCAGCTGTTTCACACTCAGTAGCAAACCATCCAAGCAAGACCTATAGGTCATTGACAATGAAGCAAACAGCACAAAATCATCTGCAAACAGCAGAGATAAGATCCTGTGGTCACCGAACATGACACCCTCCGTTCCTTTGCTGCGCCTAGATATCCTGTCCATAAAAGTTATGAACAGGATTGGTGACAAAGGGCAGCCCTGGCAAAGTCCAACTCTCACTGAAATGAGTTTGACGGTGTTGGCAATATGAACCAAACTCTTTCAACAGTCACACAGGGACCAGATAGCTCGTAGCAACAAGCCCGATACCACATTCTCCCGGAGCACCCCCTGTTATGTCTGGAAAACTGGAAGGACCGACAGAGAGTGGTGTTTGCTGGGAAGACAAACTTTATTACATAAAACTCTTATTGGTGGTACAGATTATGCCGGTTGGGAGGCCAAGCTAAAGAAAGAGTCGTCCAAAGAGAGGCTGCAAAATGGTTGTCCCTTACCTTTATATGCTCGACGTGATAACATCACAAAGCGGCCGTGTCATCACGCCAACACTGACCAAACTTGTGTTTTTCTTACACCACATCCCCCTCCCCCCTTGGAAAAACAGAACAACACATATGTTTGAATTGACCGTCCCCAATTTGGTACAGTGAATTGGAGGCCTGCGGACCGGGATCGTCTTTTTCAAAACCCCAGTCCGGGTCCCACACCACGTGAGTTGACTCCCGTGTAGCCGTGTCATCTGGAGCAGCTGCTCAAACTCAGCCAAGAAGGGGCGTGCCATACCGAACCATCTGCCAGCTGGAAGGTCGCTGGCCCCAGCTGCGCCGTGATCTTAATTGGTTCCAATAGTAGTGGAAATGGTGTTGAGGCCTGCTGCAGGTCCGGTCATTCAGTTCTGTGGACCCAGATCCAGTCCATCACTGCGAGTGGTGCTCTGTTTGGCTGCATTTGGCATTGTGGTTGTGATGGTGTGACTCTCACGTCTGCTGTGTGGCGTCCACCAGGTTGTGGTGGTTCTGCGGTGTCCTGTTAGGTCACGGACTCTTCATCCTGTGGCAGCTCCTGGAGGCTGATGCCGGTCGTGGATTTGGAAGGCGTCTGGTGGCTCTACTGCATTTTGTTGGGTTGCGGACACTTCATCTTGCAGCTCAGCGGTGGCTCCTGGAGGCTGGTGCCGGGCGTGGATTCAGAAGTAGCCCAGCCTCTTCCCCCCCCTCCTGGGAAGTCCGGTCGTGGCGATGTGTTGCTGTCGCTGTTAGTAGAACCTGCGCCGGGTTGTCGTGTCCCGGGGTTCCTGATAGATGTAGGATCCCTCTCCTGCAGCTCTGCAGCGGCTCCCTGTGGCTTATGCTGGGCGAGGATTTGACACAAGTCCGATCGCTGTCCCTTCTCTGGGCGGTGCTCCTCCTGTGAGCACAGGATGGCTGTACCCTCGTCACTGTCGTCTGGGTGTGTTGTGTCCCATCATCATCGTCAAACGGAGTCCATTACTGTCGCGAATGGAGAAGCCCAGTTGATAAAACAGGTCACGTCCTAGTATGTTGTCTCCACATGTAACCACTTGGAAAACAAAATCAGTAACGACTCTTGACGTGTAGCGGACTGTTAGTGTGATGGTCCCTACATTGCTGAACCGGTAGCCGCCATATCCATACAGCTCAGCTTGGTTTTTCCCGATCGGGTGGTTGGGGAAGAACTTCTTCACGGTCACCCAGTTCAACATCGATTTCACTGTGGCAGTGTCGAGCAGGAGCAGCAAGTTGACGTTGTCCAGCCCTACCATGCAGAATGCATACACCGCACCTCTGGAACTCACCGTGTGGATGGTAGTCATGGGTGAGTGACTTGAACTGACCAGTGGGCTCGGTGGTGGTGCTGACCGGCAAACCTTGGCAAAGTGGTTGCATTTTCTGCATCGCTGACATCGCTGCCCCCTTGCCGGGCAGCAACGTGCTCTCTCTCAGTGCGTCGGGGAGCCGCAATTGCCACATGAGAAGCACCTCGTAGCATTCTTCTGATCCAAGGTGTTTACTTCGGCCTCTTCTGCCATCTCACCGGGCCCTTCTGTGGTTACTATGTGTGCTAGCGGTGTGTGGCTTGGCTGCTGTTGTTGTTGCTGCTACACACCTAGCTCTGATGCTAACCTGTGAGCAGACTCTAGATGGAATACTAGCTCGATGGTCTTGGCTAGCGTCATGTCGTTTGGTGCCATTAGCATCTTCGCCCGCAGCCGCAGGTTGCTAGTGTGCCCGGCCAACTGGTCCCGCACTATTTTGTCCTCCAACAAACCAAATCTGCACATGCTAGCTAGGTGGCAAAGGTCCGCGACAAACTGTTGTGCCGTCTCTGTGGTCTTCTGTTGCTGTTGGTGAAACCTAATGTGCCGCGCCAACACGTTGTCCGGTGTGGCGAAGTAGCTAGCTTGCAGCTCGACTGACTCAGCAAACATTCCTGTTGGTCCTAGCATGTAGAAAACATGGTGGCCTTTTATGCCCAGATTGTGAACCAGTAGAGCTTGTTACTGCACCTTGTCTAGCTCGTCCAGGCCCAACGGCGATCTATAGGTGGTGAAGAAACTGTACCAGCACAGCCACAGTACAAGCGGCTCTCCGGGGGTCTCCAGAAATGGCTGTAATGGCCTCAAACATGCTTCCATGGTTTACTCTCGTCGCCAAATGTTATGTCTGGAAAACTGGAAGGACTGACGGAGAGTGGTGTTTGCTGGGAAGACGAACTTTATTACATAAAACTCTTAATAGTGGTACAGAGTACGCTGGTTGGGAGGCCGGGCTAAAGAAAGAGTCGTCCAAAGAGAGGCTGCAAAATGGACGTCCCTTACGTTTTTATGCTTGGCATGATGACGTCACCAAGTGGTCACATCATCATGCCAACGATGACCAAACTTGTGGTTTTTCTTACATCACCCCCCCCACAAAAGACCACGAGGGACACGGTCGAATAACTTATGGTGGCTTTTGTTAATCATAAATTAGCATCCTTTGTCATATTATTTGACCTATATTCTTGAAAATGTGTACTTATTTTGGATTTATATGTAACTAAATTTGTGAATACTCCTGTCATAATTCGCCCTTCAGGGCAGGAAAAAGGCACCAAGCGCTGGCCATGACTTTGCAGAATTTATTAAATGAACATAACAAAATAACAAAAAACTTGTGGAAGGAAAGGGACACAGGTCAGCAAAAATAGCTTTAGCTAAGGCGAGAGTGATCACCGGTTAAACCTGGAGACTAGGCTCGGAATACAGGTAAGCAGAATAGCTCACCTAAGGCGAGAGTGATCGCCGGCTAAACCTGGGGACAGACAATAACACATGTAGAACATAGACAGAGAACTTACGTGTTGCATATTGAGCCGACAGTAGGACGCTGCATCATGCAATGGTGCAGAGTCCCTCAAATAGGAGTCAAGATTAATTAACTTGAAGAACAGCAGATGTGGGTACCTGAATGGGCAGGAGAAAGTGAAAATAAATGATTAGGATCAGCTGCAGCCATGACAGGGAGGCGAATCAGAAACTGACAGCTGACAGGGCATGCCCACATGAAGCTACACGCCCCTGACAGCTGTCAACAGTGGGAGAATAAAACTAGAGGTAAAAAATGCAACAGATGAGTAAATAAACAGAAAAAGCCATGAGGCTGAGTCTGGCAGAAAACTCCAGCATTCGGCTCATGACAGAGCTCCCCTCTCAAGGGGTGGACCCCAGACACCCCATGGTAACACCAAAAGAAAAAGGAGCCCCCCCCCCCCCCCAGCAGGGAACCACAATAACCCACCCAGGGTAGGGGGAACAGGCTAGGAAGAACAAAACAAACCTGCTCAGGACCCACACCAACCAATAATAAATAATAAATGGCCCCCCGGGCCAAGGAGCTACAAAGTTCAGCTGGCCGACCAAAGTCCCAGACCTGGGGGACGGCGAGGTGTACCAAGTCAGGTGGCCTGCCAGAGAACATGGGCCATCCAACCCAACGGCTCAGTCCGTCAGGCGGTCGACCAGAGTTTTTTAGCCACCTGGATAGAAGGGGCGGCCCAGAAGGCGGCTCCCCCACGGGGAGGCCCAGTGATGGGAAGGAGAGCCGAGGAGGGGGAATCATGACGGTGTCTGGCACTGGAGAGGGAACCATGACGGCGTCTGGCACTGGAGAGCGGACCACGATGGTGCCTTGCAAAAGAGAGGGAGGACCCACGACGGCCTTGGATTGATCGGCAGCACCCTCGGTGGTCCCGGATCGGGACATGGTAGCATCCGCAGTGGCTCTGGGCTGGAGCAACGTAGCACCCAAGGTGGCTCCAGGCTGGAGCAATGCAGCACCCACAATGGCTCCAGGCTAAAGCAATGCAGCTCCCGCGGTTGCTCTGGGCTGGAGCACTGCAGCACCCTCGGTGGAACCGGACGGGGCCAAGGCTGCACCCACGGTGGACACGGACTGGGCCATAGCTGCACCCACGGTGGGCCCAGTCTGGGCCATGGCTGCACCCACGGTGGCCCCTGGGCTGGAGCATAATGTCCACCGTGGACCAACACTGGGACGCAGCACCCAAGTAGGCCTCAGGCTGGGACGCAGTACCCATGACAGTCCCCGACTGGGACACAGCACCTATGGAGACCTGGACAGGAGAGGAGCTGCACCCACGGAGGACCCGGCCTGGGCCGAAGCTGCACCCACGGAGGTCCCGGGCTGGGACAGAGCATCTGTGAAGACCTCATCTGGAGGGGGAGCAGCACTCATGGAGGTGCTGGATTGGCACGGAGCATCCGCGACGACCTCAGTGGGAGGAGCTGGCCCCACGGTGAGTGAGCCTGGACCCTCGGAGACCTCCGGTACGGCTGACACATCCTCAGCGACCCTGGGGGAGAGCTCTGACAAAACAAGCAAACAGGCAGGGTCAGGGTCGCCGGCAGCAGTGGAGCCCGGCGAGGCGAGCACAGGTGCAGCTGATGGCTGCATCCGGCTCTCCTCAGCAAGAGCCAGACAAAATTTCTCCAAGACTGATAAGAGAAAAACAAAGGAGAGCATTTGCCTGAGCTCGAGCTCCACCGCTGTCCAGGACTCCGTTGATTCGGGCAATGATGTAGCTTCGGGCTCAGCCCTCTGGAGGTCCAGCTTTGGTTCTGCTGTGGCGATTCCTGCAGACACAGTTCTCCAGGTGGAGCAGCCGACGCCGATAGTTCATCTGGTGTGGTGGCTGGAGGCCGCCTCGCCACTGATGCCAGCAGATCCCGAACCCTGAGATGCAGCACCTGGAACCCCCTCACCGATGGCACCGGGTCCTGTATCGCTGAAACCAGAGGACATTCCTTAGTCAGTTCAGGCTTCGGGGCACTGGAGGCGATCTTCTCCTTGGCTGAATCGGTCCTCTCCAGGACCACGGGCCTCTCCATAGTCCGGTGGCTCCCTCCCAGGACCGGTAGACACTCAGAGGAGTTGGAGAGGGGCATAGGAGAAGCAGGTGAGGGCAGAGAAACAGCAGCAGGTGGTGAATGCTCAGCCAAATCGGGCCGCTGCTGCTGAGCTTCACCACCGGGAAGAAGGCAAGACAATTCATTAATTGATGTGGGAAAATGAAGAGATACTTGCCTTAAATCCCTGGCTTGGTGGTTGCTGCTGTTGCAGGTCCAGACAACATTCCTTCGGGAACTGCTGAGGTTGTCTGGTGAGGAGGCGGAGACATGGGCAGAGGTTTGGAGGGGATTTCTCCCAGCCCGTGGAGCATGGATGACGGGTCAATTATGGAGAGGAACAGGTCTGTGCATTCCGGAAGCATGACCTGACCTGTGTCCCTTTCCTTATGGAAGGAAAGGGACACAGGTCAGCAAAAATAGCTTCAACTAAGGGAAGAGTGTTCGCCGGCTAAACCTGGGGACAAACAGTAACACACATAGAACATAGACAGAAAACTTACGTGTTGCATAGTGAGCCGACAGTAGGACGCTGCACCATGCAATGATGCAGAGTCCCTCAAATAGGAGTCAGGATTAATTAACTTAATGAACAGAAGATGTGGGTACCTGAACGGGCAGGAGAAAGTGAAAATAAATGATTAGGATCAGCTGCGGCCGTGAGAGGGAGGCGAACCAGAAACTGACAGCTGACAGGGCACGCCTACATGAAGCTACACGCCCCTGACAGCTGTCAAGAGTGGGAGAATAAAATTAGAGATAAAAAATGCAACAGATGAGTAAATAAACAGAAAAAGCCATGAGGCCAAATCTGGCAGAAAACTCCAGCATTCAGCTCATGACAACTCCATAAACCTCTACCACCCCCCTTATTAAAAAATAATAAATCCTACTGGTGGTATACAGCCATTTTAAGCAATACTGAAGTATTTGCATTTGTTTTCTTCATTGCTTAGCAATAACATTTAATATGAACAGGGCATCCCCAGATGTTCATAGTATGAGAAATGAGAAATTAGTATGAGAAATTTTCTTGTCTTCCTTTCGCTGAAATGATGGGAGAAGCTGCTTCTGTTTGCCCCATTTAGGAGAACAGACACTTTCTGCTTACATCACTACAGGCATCCACTTGATGTTTGTCTTCATAAAATTTGAAATACCTTTCTAAAGAGGAAATCACTGTGTAACTAGAAGAAATCCATGTGTATCAGGCCACTCTGGAAGAAAATTATGAGATAAAAGCAAAGTTTACACCAATGACTCAAAAATTATTTTTCTAACTAAATGGCTCACATCTCCAGTCCAACCTTTACCAATTATTCCAGGTAGGAACCTACAGCTGAGCTAATAGCTCTGAGGACAGCGAGTCAGGCTCACTGCCAGCCAGATATGTGATAGAAACCATGTTCCACTGAAATCTAAAAACAATGAGGCTTTCAGAACTGTGTTGACTGCATGACCACACACATCGGGTCAATTAGTTTTGAGCAACAGTTGAAGGCAGAGGCGGTCACAGCAGGCCATAATATTTCACGTCACGGTGGCTACTCCTGCTGTTAGCGTGCAAAGGGAATACATACAAATACAACTCACACAAGCCCTTTTCTGCCAGGGTGGCTATGGTTAAAGTTTATAATGTAGTAACCTGGTCAGTTTCTGAATCTTCTTTGGTGGCTCTGAAGCTCTCTGTTCTGACTTTGATTTGTTTACTGGTGGAAAGATATAGATTGTAATACACTTGTAATGGTAGCAGCTTCTTATGGATGTAGTTATTGTTATCATGGAAGAGGCCTTAGCCATTATAGAAAGGTTTTATCACATGTTAAAAGGGTCAACCCAGAACACATACAGTATAACACAAATACACATGAAGTTACAGCACTGTGCAAAAGTCTTGATCTACCCTTCATTTCTTGATATTTAGCTTCCAAGCTTCCAATTCCAGCCAGAATTTCTTGTAATTTTTTTTAAATGGTCTTCAGTAGTTCTCCTGTATAGTTTTCCAGGCTTTCTGTAATTTTTTTTCCATTCATTTCACTCCAGTCCTTGTACCTGACTATTCTTCACCCTCCTCAAAATATTTGAGGAAACTGGACAAGTGGAGGACAATAGAAGAAGTGGCAGGACAAAAAAAAAAAAAAAACCTCTCTACAGCAGATGAACAGTATTTAAAAGTGATGCTCTTTTAGGAAAAGTGATTTTAGGTGTGAATCTTTACCCTAACCACGGTCCAATCCAAAGAGCTGAAATTAGGTCCGGCAAAAACAGGTGGTCTAGGTCCAGATCAAACAGAACCTTGGTCCAGTTTGTTCAGGGGTCACCAACTAAAACTGCATGAGGTCTGATAAGTAGGTCCTCCTTCCCAGCTGAGGTCCAAACTAGGTGTGGGAATCTTTAGGCACCTCGTGATTTGATTATAATTCAGAACGCTTGTCATGAATCTGGGTTTGGAGGCCAAACCCGATTCTGACTCATGGTTGAGCTGCACGGTGGCGCAGTGGTTTAGCACTGTGGCAGCACAGTTTTACCCTCGGCCGGGGGATCGCGGGGATCATGAGATCGTGGGTTCGATCCCAGCCCCCGACCAACAGTGAGCTGTGTGGAGTTTGCATGTTCTCCCCGTGTTGCGCGGGTTTACTCCGGGATTTCTCCGGTTTCCTCCCGCACACCAAAAACATGTAGGTTTAGGGCGCTCGCGCACGCAGCGACCAGCAGCCGGTGGCTTGTCACCAGACTGCAAACCAAGTCTACCTACGGGTACAAATAAGTAACAAAAAAAAAAAAAAAAAAAAAAAATGGTTATGCTCTGACCTAGTTTCCTACTGACAGCTCGGGCACGCCCCCTCCTCCTGTCAAGCTCCGTCAGCTGCACTGTCTGGTGTTCACACACATACACACACACATACACTCGCTCCATTCATTCTCATGTCACACACTCGCACACACCTGGTGTTAATCAGTTCGGCCCATGCATTTGCACACCGGCAATTTCTTTCCTCATTAGCTCCTGGAGTATTTGTTGAATGCGTCAGAAGAGAAAGATTGTCGGGGCATTCGCCTCGATACGTGGCAGTTTGTACTCCCCGTATATTGCTTCACTCCCTGCATTAAAGTCCAGCCCGTCACGTGTCACCTGTTTGTCTCGTTTGTGTTTGGCTGGCTCTGCATCTCATCCCCATCCTCCAGACTGCACAGTTTGCTCCAGATAGCTCCAGTCCTGTAAATGTTTTCCCTTTTTCTTCTGTGCTAGTAGCCTGCAGCACTTGGATGTTTGCCTTCCTGTTTCGTGCGCTAAGCAGTCCTGCAGCACCCAAGGGTTTGTATTTACCAGGCTGTCGATCATTCGGTTGGCACCCTGTATTTTGGGTGGCCAATCCATTCATTGCATTATTCTGTATTGTGTGGAACTGAACTGCATTCTGTGTTTATTGGACTTGTTATTTTGGGTGAACTAAAATAAACTTGTCACTCTCTAACCCTGCTTTTGGGTTTCACTCTCTCACTCGTGTGCCGTGTTATGGCGCATGGAGGTTTATGACAGAATGCTCCGACCTGTGTAAAAACCCAGTGGAGAGGTGGAGCACGAGTGAGTGTTTTGCTTCTTCTCTTTAGTGCTTTTCCCCTAGTCATCCGCATGGATTTTTCTGTTTTTGGACTGAGCTCCGAGGAGTGTGGAGTGGCTGACTGAGCTGTGGTATTCATCTCACGGGCTCGAGTCACCAACTCCCCCGGAGGAGAATTTCCTGTTGTTCGACATCGCTGTCAGGGTGCTCCAGACGTACCCCGGTCTTTGGAAATATCCGGGGCTGACGGCATTTCTCACCACGGTCCATGAGTCATGCTGACAGCTGGAAGAGGTGACAGGAGGGGCCATCGGAGCTCAACTGCGGCTTACCACGATGCGCTCCTGGAGGACCAGAGCCCACCGCTCGCTGCCCGAGCCGGAATGCTCCTCCTCCCACTGGATTTCTCGTCCTACTCCTGGGAGGATGAAGCAGGACACCGAGGCAGCAGCAGACATTATCACCAGTCACGAGTTCAGGCAAGTTCACCTCTATTCTCTTGCTATGTCTCCTGAAGTGATTAATCAGATTTCTGTGGAGGAGCTTCAGACATTGTTACCCGCTGAAGCCCCCAAACAGCTGCTGTCACGGCTCTTGATTCCCTGTCTTCTGTCTCCCTTCGCTCCCTGCTGGCCCCGGGAGAGTACTGTCGGACGCAGGAGGAGCAGGAGGAGTCTACCACACGGCGCGAGGGTCATCCTAGGTCTAAGTGACGGAGGAGGCCCGTGACCTCATCGGCGGTTCCTAATCGGACGTCAAGCCCGACTGCTGCTGCGGCGAAGCCTCCCTCGGTGCCAGCTGTCGTGCCAGCGGACGACCCTTCAGCTTCAACCACAGTTCCCGTCATTGGGTTGTCCACCCCAGCCACCGGAGAGATTGTGTGTACCACTCCGGAACCGCCCACCTCCGTGCCGTTCGGTCTGGATCCTCCACCAATCACCGAGGAGTCTAGAAGACCTATGAGCATGGAGAGGGAGAACAACACGCTGTCGGCAGCCACCAGCATGCAGACCCGGGAGGCCAGGCAAGTGGGTTTTCATGCATCCTTGGTCATTGTGGATAAGCCTTGTCTGTCCCCCAGAAGAGAGCCTCAGGCTAGGCAGTCGCCTGAGTGCTCTCCCCCTGCTGCTCCTATGATGAACTCACCTATGTCCTCTGTGTCTCCATCCCCTGGCTGGGAGTACCCACCAGCCATGGAGCTAGACAATCCAGGGAGGAGGGAATGCGTGGTGCTAGAGGACTGTACCCCGCAGACCCGCTATGACCAGAGGAGTAGCTCTGTGACCGACCGGAAGCGGGTGCCAAGGAAGGAACATCCTCCTGCTTCAGTCTCTGCGGACACAGTGCCACCCAGGTCTCCACCTCCAGACTTCAGGCTGGGAGGATTGCCGGCATTAGGGGCTTCACTGGAGGAGACCACGACTGCCGAGACCATCATGCCTGCTGTGGGGGCTGCCATGGCAGAGCCATCCCTCGGACCGGACCTTCAGCCGATTGGACTCCAAACATCATCGTCAAAGTCCTGGACGGCGGTAGAACTCGAGCACAGGCAAGTAATCTCTCCTGTAGTTTACCTGTCATGTGTTGAGAGTTTGTGCCTGGCTCTTGGGGAGGAGAGTCGGGTGCAGCCCCCAGCTGCATCCGAACTTTCCTCGTTGGGCTCTGCTGCTGCCGGTGACCCTGACCCGGTTTCTCTTTCTCTCTCTTTGGGTTTGGAGCCTTCGGCCAGGGTCGCCGGAGAGCTACTGGAGGCAACCGAGGCTCGGGGCCCAACGCTGGAGGACGTGAGGCGCATCACCTCCCTCGCTGGGGAGGCCACCGTGGGAGCAATGAGGCCCCCGATGGGGGTCACCGCGGGTGCAACGGGGCTCCAACCGGAGCCCACTGCGGGTGCAGCAGGGCCTAAGCTGGGGTCCACTGCGGGTGCAGCAGGGCCTGAGCCGGGGTCCACCGCAGGTGCAGTAGGGCCTGAGCAAGGGTCCACCGCGGGTGCAGCCATGTCCCAGAATGGTCCCCCTGCCCCAAGTCTCAAACGGCAGGGGGGCTCCCATTCCTTGGCTTCGCCGCCAAGGTCCCCGAGTTTGGAGGTTGCCTCTCTGCCATCCTCTCAGGTCCTGGTGGCTCCACCACGTTAGTCCACCACCCGAAGGACTTGGCTTAGGGGTCCGGTGGCCCAATGGCCCAGGCAGGCCGCCGGACACTATCCCACGGGCCACCTGCTGGACTTGGGACTGGGGCAGGCCACCCGATCTACCACCCCTCACCATACTGGGGGCCTGGGACCCTAGTCGACCCCCTGAACTTTGGACTTTGGGGGAGGGGGTTAGTATTCCAGGTTGGGGGTTGTTAGGAGGGGTTTTTGCTCCTTATTCTATTTTTGATTTGATTGTGTTTTCACTGGTTGCTTTCCTCCTAACCGGTTTTCCCCCACCTCCCACCCTGGGTTAGGGTTTGCTGCCGGGGGGAGGGGTTCCCTTGGGGGGGTGTTGTTTCTTTTCTTTTGTGCTGGGATGTCTGATTCCCATCCCTAGAGGGGGGGACCCTGTCATGAATCTGGGTTTGGAGGCCAAACCCGATTCTGACTCATGGTTATGCTCTGACCTAGTTTCCTACTGACAGCTCGGGCACGCCCCCTCCTCCTGTCAAGCTCCGTCAGCTGCACTGTCTGGTGTTCACACACCCACACGCACACACACATGCACTCGCTCCATTCATTCTCATTTCACACACTCGCACACACCTGGTGTTAATCAGTTCGGCCCACGCATTCGCACACCGGCAATCTCTTTCCTCATTAGCTCCTGGAGTATTTGTTGAGTGCGTCAGAGGAGAGAGCTTGTCGGGGCATTCGTCTCTATACGTGGCAGTTTTTTTGGGGGGGGGGGTTTGTTTTTTTGTTACTTATTTGTACCCGTAGGTAGACTTGGTTTGCAGTCTGGTGACAAGCCACCGGCTGCTGGTCGCTGCGTGCGCGAGCGCCCTAAACCTACATGTTTTTGGTATGCGGGAGGAAACCGGAGAAATCCCGGAGTAAACCCGCGCAACACGGGGAGAACATGCAAACTCCACACAGCTCACTGTTGGTCGGGGGCTGGGATCGAACCCACGATCTCATGATCCCCACGATCCCCCAGCCGAGGGTAAAACTGTGCTGCCACAATGCTAAACCACTGCGCCACCGTGCAGCCAGTTTGTACTCCCCGTATATTGCTTCACTCCCTGCGTTAAAGTCCAGCCCATCACACGTCACCTGTTTGTCTCATTTGTGTTTGGCTGGCTCTGCATCTCAACCCCATCCTCCAGACTGCACGGTTTGCTCTGGATCGCTCCAGTCCTGTAAGTGTTTTTGCTTTTTCTCCTGTGCTAGTAACCTGCAGCACTTGGCTGTTTGCCTTCCTGTTTCGTGCGCTAAGCAGTCCTGCAGCACCAGAGGCTCTGTATTCACCAGGCTGTCAAGCATTCGGTTGGCACCCTGTATTTTTGGTGGCCAATCCTATCATTGCATTATTCTGTATTGTGTGGAACTGAACTGCATTCTGTGTTTATTGGACTTGTTATTTTGGGTGAACTAAAATAAACTTGTCACTCTCTACCCCTGCTTTTGGGTTTCACTCTCTCTCTTGTGCGCCGTGTTATGGCACACAGAGGTTTATGACAATGCTGACTTGATTCTAAAACCATTCTCAATGCATCTTGATGCATTTTTTTTTCTATTCAGGATTTTTCCCTCCCACTGTGTGACAACTTGGTCCTTTTAAAATGAAGTATTTGCAATGACCAATGAATTTACTTCCAACATCTTTTATTTAAAAAAATGGAAGAAAAATCTGACACATACATTATTTTATTATGCTCATGTTTTAACTGCTTTTAGCTCTACATTAATTTTTAAACAAAAAAGACTAATATGAATTCTTAGTACAATTTCAAACAAAACATGTAATATAAAATTTTATAATGCAGGAGAACACAAAGGGTCAGATTTACTAAGGCAACGCAAATTAGCGAGTACGCAATTTAGACAGAACGCCTAAGGGAGTGGCCAATTTTTGCCAGTGATCTACTAACAACTCTCAAAATTATGAACACAGATGCAGACACTTCATTTCAATAATGCCCACCCATCCACCAAGAGCACCACAAAATTGTGCACAGACACAGCTGATGAGGAAGCAGATCATCAACAGAGGCACAGCCAGTTCGGAGGAGCATAATATACAGTGGTGTGAAAAAGTGTTTGCCCCCTTCCTGATTTCCCATTTTTTTGTATGTTTGTCATACTTAAATGTTTCAGATCATCAGACAAATTTAAATATTAGACAAAGATAACACAAGTAAATACAAAATGCAGTTTTTAAATGAAGGTGTTTATTATTAAGGGGGAAAAAATCCAAACCCACATGGCCCTGTGTGAAAAAGTGATTGCCCCTTTAACCTAATAACTGGTTGGGCCACCCTTAGCAGCAACAACTGCAATCAAGCATTC
Source organism: Pholidichthys leucotaenia (assembly GCA_020510985.1). Classification (NCBI taxonomy): domain Eukaryota; kingdom Metazoa; phylum Chordata; class Actinopteri; order Cichliformes; family Pholidichthyidae; genus Pholidichthys; species Pholidichthys leucotaenia. The sequence continues at coordinate 322,311,707 of CM035840.1, read as the reverse complement.
GCGATAACTGGCAATGGGTCTTTTACAGCGCTGTGGAGGAATTTTGGCCCACTCATCTTTGCAGAATTGTTGTAATTTAGCCACATTGGAGGGTTTTCGAGCATGAACCACCTTTTTAAGGTCATGCCACAGCATCTCAATTGGATTCAGGTCAGTACTTTGACGAGGCCACTCCAAAGTCTTCGTTTTGTTTTTCTTAAGCCATTCAGAGGTGGACCTGCTGGTGTGTTTTGGATCATCGTCCTGCTGCAGAACCCATGTGGGCTTCAGCTTGAGGTCATGAACAGATGGCCGGACATTCTCTTTCAGGATTTTTTGGTAGACAGCAGAAGTCATGGTTCCATTTACCACAGCAAGTCTTCCAGGTCCTGAAGCAGTAAAACAGCCCCAGACCACCACACTACCACCACCATTTTTTACTGTTGGTATGATGTTCCTTTTCTGAAATGCTGTGTTACTTTTAGGCCAGATGTAATGAGACACACACCTTCCAAAAAGTTCAGCTTTTGTCTCGTCAGTCCACAGAGTGGATGAATTCTATCAGAGGCTACAAAAAGTGACCAGTGACCTCATCCCTGCATCCCTGCGACTACTCTTGGCAGACTAGGGGAAGAAGTGCCCCGGTAAATACACTCAATTTCTAAACAGCGCTTCTTTTTGTGGGTACAGACCTGAAATGAAGTGGGTCTGTCCGGGGTGAATGTGCTGGCTGTCGGCCTTGTGTATGCACATGTGTGCGTGTATGTGTGGGGCTCCCGCAGCGGGCTGTGATTTTGCATCCTGCTGCATACTCTTTGGGGCGGTTGGAGCTGCAGAGTCTCTGCAGAGAGTGGCGTTTGTGGGACAGTGGAGAGAGGGGTCTGCAGCATGAGAGCACCCAAGGGCTCATGCCATAATCTATCCGGGCAGTCACCAGCGCAGCAGTTGACTTCCACTTCTTTCCACTTTTTCCCCTACCAAAGTAAACCAGTCTCTCTTTTCCCCAAATTGTATCAAAAGGCTCCGGGGTTTGGATGGAAGACTCTCGGGGTCCGGATCTGGACCAGAGTCCGCCAGTTGGTGATCCCTGGTTTAAAGTGTGAAAGCAATTTGTGTTTGGACTTTTTGACCAAACATAGGAAGTTCAGGCAGCCGGTAGAGCTGGGTTCACACTGTAACGTTTGGACCAGCTTTTACTGATGTTTTGAAAAATCAGAGTAATCAGTCCAAACGTTGGTGAAATTACGTTCGCGAGCACACACCAACTTTTACAAACTTTTGCTAGCATTTCCCAGCGTTGCATTCAGCATTGTCAAACTTTTGCCAACTTAGGCTAGCATATGTGTAGCAGTTGCCAACTTAGGTTAACTTAAGCAAATGAATAGTCAGCACAGTTCAGCTGACATCAGCGTCAGGCGACGCTCATATAAAGAGCAGTGTTTGTGGAGGCTTCTTGCCATCCTGGACCTGCTTTTTTGGGTGGCTTCACACTACAACGTTTGGACCAACTTTTACTGACATTTTGGCAAACGTCTGGCTCTGCTGGAAAAAGTTGATAAAAGTTAATAATAGTTGGTGTTTGTTGGCAAATGCTGGCGAAAGTTGTATTCATTGAGAATTTTCAGCAGGCTGAAAATTAGCTGACGTTTGGAAATAAACATTGGTGAAAGTTGTGCTCAGTTTGTAAAAGTTCCTGAGTGCTGGGCTAAGTTATACAGAGTTCGCCTAAGTCAGCCTAAGTTTAGCTTCTTTGGCAAAGGTTGACCGAAATGCTGATGAAAACAGATGTTCAGACATACAGGAATGAAAGAGAAATAGAGAGAAGGGGGAATTAAATATATATATATATATATATATATATATATACAGTGGGGCAAAAAAGTATTTAGTCAGCCACCAATTGTGCAAGTTCTCCCACTTAAAAGATGAGAGAGGTCTCCAATTTTCATCATAGGTATACCTCAACTATGAGAGACAAAATGAGAAAAAAAAAATCCAGAAAATCACATTGAAGGATTTTTAATGAATTATTTGGTAAATTCTTCAGTAAAATAAGTATTTGGTCAATAACAAAAGTTCATCTCAATACTTTGTTATATACCCTTTGTTGGTAATGACAGAGGTCAAACGTTTTCTGTAAGTTTTCACAAGGTTTTCACACACTGTTGCTGGTATTTTAGCCCATTCCTCCATGCAGATCTCCTCTAGAGCAGTGATGTTTTGGGGCTGTCATTGGGCAACACGGACTTTCAACTCCCTCCAAAGATTTTCTATGGGGTTGAGATCTGGAGACTGGCTAAGCCACTCCAGGACCTTGAAATGCTTCTTACGAAGCCACTCCTTCCTTGCCCAGACGGTGTGTTTGGGATCATTGTCATGCTGAAAGACCCAGCCACGTTTCATCTTCAATGCCCTTGCTGATGGAAGGAGGTTTTCACTCAAAATCTCATGATACATGGCCCCATTCATTCTTTCCTTTACACGGATCAGTCGTCCTGGTCCCTTTGCAGAAAAACAGCCCCAAAGCATGATGTTTCCACCCCCATGCTTCACAGTAGGTATGGTGTTCTTTCTCCTCCAAACACGACAAGTTGAGTTTTTACCAAAAAGTTCTATTTTGGTTTCATCTGACCATATGACATTCTCCCAATCCTCTTCTGGATCATCCAAATGCTCTCTAGCAAACTTCAGACGGGCCTGGACATGTACTGGCTTAAGCAGGGACCCACGTCTGGCACTGCAGGATTTGAGTCCCTGGCAGCATAGTGTGTTACTGATGTAGCCTTTGTTACTTTGGTCCCAGCTCTCTGCAGGTCATTCACTAGGTCCCCCCATGTGGTTCTGGGATTTTTGCTCACCGTTCTCGTGATCATTTTGACCCCACGGGGTGAGATCTTGCGTGGAGCTCCAGATCGAGGGAGATTATCAGTGATCTTGTATGTCTTCCATTTTCTAATAATTGCTCCCACAGTTGATTTCTTCACACCAAGCTGCTTACCTATTGCAGATTCAGTCTTCCCAGTCTGGTGCAGGTCTACAATTTTGTTTCTGGTGTCCTTATACAGCTCTTTGGTCTTGGCCATAGTGGAGTTTGGAGTCTGACTGTTTGAGGTTGTGGACAGGCGTCTTTTATACTGATAACGAGTTCAAACAGGTGCCATTAATACAGGTAACGAGTGGAGGACAGAGGAGCCTCTTAAAGAAGAAGTTACAGGTCTGTGAGAGCCAGGAATCTTGCTTGTTTGTAGGTGACCAAATACTTATTTTACCGAGGAATTTACCAATTAATTCATTAAAAATCCTTCAATGTGATTTCCTGGATTTTTTTTTTCTCATTTTGTCTCTCATAGTTGGGGTATACCTATAATGAAAATTGGAGACCTCTCTCCATCTTTTAAGTGGGAGAACTTGCACAATTGGTGGCTGACTAAATACTTTTTTGCCCCACTATCTATCTATCTATCTATCTATCTATCTATCTATCTATCTATCTATCTATATATATATATATATATATATATATATATATAGATAGATAGATAGATAGATAGATAGATAGATAGATAGATAGATAGATATAGATAGATAGATAAATAGATAGATCCTGACAATGCCTGACCTGACAGGCATTGGCTTGCTTGCTACTGGATAACCATGAAAATCGGTACTACCCGTCTCATGAGTCGGGCCATCGGCGACTCAACTGGCATCCCCGCCCTTCCGAGGGCATGGAGGGTGAAACAGGGCATCCTGGCAGAGCTAAAAACAATATTTGCCACAGGTCTGTGGTGGACCACTCTCAGTTACACGGGGTGAGACTGGACATCCTGGCAGATAAACACATCTGTCGCAAAGTCTGTGGTGGACTGTGCCAGTCAGTGCATCGTGACATGTACTCCACAAAAAGCAGAGATAAATAAACCTATCATCTGGTCAGTCACTGCAACAGATGCTGGAGTCAGTTTGTCTTGGCTTGTCCTTGCCACTGATAATACCTTTATCTGCCAAGAATGTGCTGCTAGTCCAGCAAAAGCGAGCGGTACTCAAATACTTTGCAAGCAGTTTCATGAAATGGTCAATCAGAAAGCAACTCATACCAGCTCGGACGTCACCCGGGCTTACAAGGTCCACGCTGATCTGTTCACACTCTGACAGGCAGCGAAAAGTAAGCTAGGAGCAGGAAGACAAAAGAAGAGGAAAACAGCAGCCTTGTGTGTAGCAGAATGGAATGTACGCACTTTGTTGGACAGAACAACATCACAGCACCCAGAAAGACAGACTGCTCTTGTGGCCCTGGAAATGAACAGGTACAATGTAGACATAGCTGCACTGAAACAAGATTGCCTGGCTATGACAGCTTGGAAGACCATGGGTACATCTTCTTTTGGAGTGGGAGATCAACTCAAGAAAGGAGAGAAGCAGGAGTGGGCTTTGCAGTTAGAAAGGAGATAGCAGCAATGCTTGATGAGGAACCGGTGCCAATCAATGACAGGATAATGACTATGAGACTCCAACTACAGCGGAAGATGCATGCCACACTCATCAGTGTATATGCCCCAACAATGACCAACACAGAGGAGGTGAAGAAAGCGTTTTACAGTGATTTACATGAGACTATCAGGCGTGTACTGACTGATGACACGCTGATACTCATTGGAGATTTTAATGCCAGAGTTGGTTCGGACACTGAGAAATGGAAAGAAGTGCTAAGCAGTCATGGAGTAGGCAAGTGCAATGCTAATGGAGAACTTCTACTTGCACTATGTTCAGAGTACAACCTTGTGATAACCAACACTCTATTTAAGCACAAGGACACACACAAGAAGACATGGATGCATCCAAGATCCAAGCACTGGCACTTGTTAGACTGCATCATAGTCAGGCAGAGAGACATAAGGGATGTATTGGACACCAGAGCAATGAGAGGCGTGGACTGTCGTACTGATCATGTTATGCTGAGATCTAGATTAAGGATTTGGAGACGAAAACAGCACTGCAGGACGGGTACGAAGCCACCATGGAAGCTAAACACTAGTGCACTGAAAGGCCAAAAGAAGCAGGAAGAACTTACACAGGAAATGGATGAAAACTTGAAAGACTGGGACAGCAACAACTCAGAGAATGACATAGAAGAGAAATGGGCAACACTGAAGGATACGGTGTATCAGACTGCGAGTGATGTATTAGGCCACCCTGAGAGGAAACATCAAGATTGGTTTGATGAGCATGATGAATACCTGAAGAAACTACTAGAAGCGAGGAATATAGCTAGGCAGGAAAACCTACAGTGTAACACAAGGTTGAAGAAGAAATACTCAAAGGCTCAGAGTGAACTACAGAAGTACACCAGAGAGATGAAGTCCAACTGGTGGGATGAAAGAGCAGAGGAACTTCAAACTGCAGCAGACAGGAAGGACATGAAAACATTCTTCACAGGTTTGAGAGAATTCTACGGCCCTAAACCAAGAGGATTGATCCAACTAAAGGCTATGGATGGTGAAACAGTTTAGCAGGAGAAAGACAAGATCCTGGACAGATTTGCAGACCACTTTGACCAACTACTAAACAACCCTGGAGATCTCACTGAAGAGGCTAAAGAAGCTCTAGTGCAGCGACCAGCTGTATCAAGTCTGGATGAACCACCGGATTTTGATGAACTAATGGCAGCTATCAGGACAACACAGGATGGTAAAGCTCCAGGAAGGGATGGAATTCCAGCAGAAGTGTGGAAATTTGGTGGTGTTCAGCTGACCAACTGCCTACACAAGCTCATCCAAGAGATATGGGATGCCCAGAAAGTACCTCAAGACTAGAAGGATGCAAGTATTGTGCCTTTGTTCAAGAAAGGTGACAGGAAAGATTGTGGAAATTACTGAGGTATATCACTGCTAGCCACTGTTTAAGATTCTCTCACGTGTACTACTGAACAGACTCAATGAACACATCTCGCAGAATGTACTACCGGAAACCCAGTGCAGCTTTAGAAGTGGAAGAAGCACAACGGACATGATTTTCTGCTTGAAACAGGTTCAAGAAAAGTGTATCGAACAGAACATGCCGCTTTATGAAGTCTTCATAGACTTCAGTAAAGCCTTCGATACTGTTTCGCGACAAGGACTTTGGCAAGTACTCAAGAAATATGGCTGTACAGAGAAGTTTGTCAGCCCGACTGAGGCAGTCCATACAGGTATGCAAGCAAACGTGGAAATGTGTGGTTCAGTATCTAAAGACTTTTCAGTAAGCAACGGGGTGAAACAAGGGTGTGTGCTGGCACCTACAGTCTTCTCACTATATCTGGCAGCCATGCTTGAGGTGGCCTTCAAAGACTCTTCAGAAGGAGTATACATTCAAACAAGGAAAGAAGCAGACTTGTTCAATGTGGCACAGTTTAAGAGTAAGACATCGATAAAGGTAGTAAGAGAAATGCTCTTTGCCGACGACAGTGCTCTAGTTGCACACAGTGTGGAAGATATGCAATCTTTAGTGGAGAAATTTGCAAGAGCAGCTAGCCAATTCAGCCTCCAAATCAACATCAAGAAGACAGAGTGCCTTTATCAACCACCAAAGTTCCAGTTATCAACATCACTACCAGAAGAGATCAGCATTGGTACAGAGCCACTAGTCAAGTGCAAGACTTTCAAGTATCTAGGAAGTACTGTTTCAGAGAATGCTAGGCTGGAGGATGAACTATCTCTCAGAATGGGAAGAGCGAGCGCTGTGTTTGGAAACTTGAGGGAGAGACTGTGGAACAATCGACATGTGTCTATCCGTGTGAAATGCAAAGTGTACAGAGCGACAGTACTGGCTACTCTATTGTACGGTGCTGAAACTTGGACTGTCTACAGAGTGCAGGTAAAGAAACTCCATGCGTACATGATGAGACACCTTCGAGCCATAATGAACATCTCATGGAAAGACAAGATAACCAACATAGAAGTGTTGAAACGAGCTGGTCTACCATCAATGGAGGACATGCTAATACAGATGAACCTGAGATGGCTCGGACATGTTGAGAGGATGGACCACCAGCGTCTCCCTCGGCAGTTACTCTACTCATAGTTATGTGAGGGCAGACACAATCAGGGTAGACCAAGGCTCAGATTTAAAGACACTGTAAAAAGAAACTTGAAGAAGTTGGATATAGACAGGAGTTCCTGGCAGTGGAAGGCTCAGAACAGAGCTGTGTGGAGGAGTCTGATCAGACCTAAATGAAACAGTCATTGTCGCCCACAACAGACTGCTGTAATGATGATGATGATGATGATGATGAGATTGATAGATAGATAGATCTATCGATCTATCAGTGGTGGACTGTGTATTTTACAACTAGGCCTTAAGTGGTGATCTACCCGATTTAAGTGCCATTCATACCAAACACCATAAAAATAGCCTATAGGGCCATCCACACAAAGTACAGGGGGCAAAAAAGTATTTAGTCAGCCACCAATTGTGCAAGTTTTCCCACTTAAAAAATGAGAGAGGTCTCCAATTTTCATCATAGGTATACCTCAACTATGAGAGACTAAATGAGAAAAAAAATCCAGAAAATCACATTGAAGGATTTTTAATGAATGAATTGGTAAATTTCTCGGTAAAATAAGTATTTGGTCACCTACAAACAAGCAAGATTTCTGGCTCTCACAGACCTGTAACTTCTTCTTTAAGAGGCTCCTCTGTCCTCCACTCGTTACCTGAATTAATGGCACCTGTTTGAACTCGTTATCAGTATAAAAGACACCTGTCCACAACCTCAAACAGTCAGACCCCAAAGTCCACTATGGCCAAGACCAAAGAGCTGTCAAAGGACACCAGAAACAAAATTATAGACCTGCACCAGACTGGGAAGACTGAATCTGCAATAGGTAAGCAGCTTGGTGTGAAGAAATCAGCTGTGGGAGCAATTATTAGAAAATGGAAGACATACAAGACCACTTATAATCTCCCTCGATCTGGGGCTCCACGTAAGATCTCACCTTGTAGGGTCAAAATGATCACGAGAACGGTGAGCAAAAATCCCAGAACCACATGGGGGGACCTAGTGAATGACCTGCAGAGAGCTGGGACCAAAGTAACAAAGGCTACCATCAGTAACACACTACGCCGCCAGGGACTCAAATCCTGCAGTGCCAGACGTGTCCCCCTGCTTAAGCCAGTACATGTCCAGGCCCGTCTGAAGTTTGCTAGAGAGCATTTGGATGATCCAGAAGAGGATTGGGAGAATGTCATATGGTCAGATGAAACCAAAATAGAACTTTTTGGTAAAAACTCAACTTGTCGTGTTTGGAGGAGAAAGAACACCATACCTACTGTGAAGCATGGGGGTGGAAACATCATGCTTTGGGGCTGTTTTTCTGCAAAGGGACCAGGACGACTGATCCGTGTAAAGGAAAGAATGAATGGGGCCATGTATCGTGAGATTTTGAGTGAAAACCTCCTTCCATCAGCAAGGGCATTGAAGATGAAATGTGGCTGGGTCTTTCAGCATGACAATGATCCCAAACACACCACCTGGGCAATGAAGGAGTGGCTCCGTAAGAAGCATTTCAAGGTCCTGGAGTGGCCTAGCCAGTCTCCAGATCTCAACCCCATAGAAAATCTTTGGAGGGAGCTGAAAGTCCGTGTTGCCCAGCGATAGCCCCAAAACATCACTGCTCTAGAGGAGATCTGCATGGAGGAATGGGCCAAAATACCAGCAACAGTGTCTGAAAACCTTGTGAAGACTTAACAGAAAACGTTTGACCTCTGTCATTGCCAACAAAGGGTATATAACAAAGTATTGAGATGAACTTTTGTTATTGACCAAATACTTATTTTACTGAGGAATTTACCAATTAATTCATTAAAAATCCTTCATTGTGATTTTCTGGAATTTTTTTTTCTCATTCTGTCTCTCATAGTTGACGTATACCTATGATGAAAATTGGAGACCTCGCTCATCTTTTAAGTGGGAGAACTTGCACAATTGGTGGCTGACTAAATACTTTTTTGCCCCACTGTATGTTAAAGATAACTTTAACTATAAAATTATAGTTTTAAAAATCTTTACCTTTTCATTGTAGAGCTCCATTTCCCTGCATGCTTATTCATTGAGATGCAGATCCACTCTTGTTTCCCCAAAGGTTTAAAATACTGTTGATTGTCCAGCTGGCAGCTGCTTTGGTGCCTTGCTGCTGCCTTGATTAAGGCCATGTCACACCTGGACAATTTAGGCAGTGTTTGCAAAATGTATGAAAAATCTGGAGAATATGCTGGGGTACGTGAATCAGTTATGGCTCTGTTTTGTCTAAGTTAAGAGCACGCTCAAGCATGCTGGTATATGGCGTTGTTCGCCGAGCTCCTCTGAAAATTAACTTTCAGCATGCTGAAAATTTTCCGACATGTCTAGCATATGACTGATAATGTCCTGCATTCACTGAGCAAATGGCACATTTGCAGCATTGGTTCACAGGAAAAACCTGTACAAGCTTTCTGCCTGCAGCGCACACACATGCGCACCCCCCCCCCCCACACACACACACAGAGCTAAACACACAGGACCTGTCTGTGTTTTTTACATTTAACTGAAGTCTTTACGATCATCTGTCCAGTGTTTTTCTAATAGATATGCCAAAATGTCAGAACACCAGAGGAGGAGGAATCAGCTGATTGCCTGAAGCACAGAGTGCAGCTGCTTGCTGTTGGCTGCACCTCCCAGCAAAAGCTCACTCTGTATTTTCTTGGTTTTATTTTTTCACTTTATTGAAAATAAACTTTTTTGTTGCCATTAGTTTGTGTGCCTTTGAGCCAGGTTGTGACAACTGTTATCTGATGTTCCTGACGTGTCACATCAGCTGTTTTAGGCGCGACTGATCTGACAGATTTGACAGCTCTGCCAGGTCAGTCACACCCCTCCGCCGTGGTGTTTGGAGGGGAGAATCATTTTGGTTGAACAGAGATCATCTCTCCCAAAACTAGGATTCATGGATTGGGAGGCAACGGCAGTTTGGCATGACTGCGCCATGCAGAAATTATACTGTTGTTGCACATAAGCAACACACTAAGCATTAGTTGGTTTAAGTTACTGTTACTTAATTATATGTCCAAGTTGTTATGGATGCACATTGCATATGGCCAAAAGGGAAATTTTTGGCGTATCCCAGCATTTTAGACCAATTTTTATATGTTTGGCGAACGCTGCCTAAATCATCATGCTGTGACAGTAGACAGCTCAAGTTAGCAAACCCTGTCTGGCTTCAAGTATCTACTCGATCAGTTGCAAACAACAGGCATTCCCGGCAAGATAATTTGCAGCACTCCTCGGAGCCTGTAATCTAAGGATACCGCTCGTTGTTAATATGGAAGTGACGGACAAATCCTTTCCCCGGCTGAGACGGGCCTGCTAGCTTCAGGGTTGACCGACCTCTCGTCACAATGACCAGCTTTTCTTGAAAGTCCGTCTGGAAAATTGATTTTTTTTAAATATCAGCGACCTCTCCCCTGTCAGCCATTGTGGATGGAAGAACAGCTATTATATTTAAACAGATACAGTATATTGTAGCTGCTTAAGCAAGTCCTTGCACTGGCATTTTGCTATAGCTACGACCCTCTGCAGTGTGGGTGGAGGACTCTAACCATCCAATCAAAAGATGTAAAAATGCCGACGTTCTCAGATGTCTTCTATGTGTACCCCTAGATGTACAGGAGACATCTGATTGGTTAAAGCAACAGGATAAGTTTAACAGTTAATTTAACCTACAGAGCCGCACTGTTAATTCCTGAGGGCAGATTTGCTTGGCCCTGGCAACACAGATGGCTGAAATATGATTGGACAAAAAAACTCTAACATGCATTACACTGCTGGAAGGAGTGCAACCAAGAGAAAAGCTACAAAATGAAGAGAATAGACTATTGGGAATAATTGAATACATCCTCATGAAACAAATATGTTGTAAAGGTTGTAAATGTAATTCTGATAGTGTTTAGGCCAGCAGAGAAAATTTTGCTGTCCCTGAGTGTCCACCACTGAGATATATCATCATCATCATCATCATCATAGCAGTGTGTTGGGGGCGACGATGACTGTTTTATTTAGGTCTGATCAGATTCCTCCACGCAGCTCTGTCCTTCCCCTTCTGCTGCCAGGAACTCCTGACCTTGTTAACCCGGGTGATGTCTGAGCCGGTATGAGTTGCTTTCTGACTGACCATTTCATGAAACTGCTTGCAAAGTATCTGAGTACCACTAGCTTTCGCTGGACTAGTGGCACATTCTTGGCAGATAGAAGTATTATCAGTGGCAAGGACAGGCCAAGACAAATTGACTCTAGTATCTGTTGCAGTGACTGACCAGATGATATGTTTGTTTATCTCTGCTCTTTGTGTAGTGCATGTCATGATGCACCGACTGGCAAAAGTCCACCACAGACCTTGCGACAGATGTGCTTACCTGCCAGGATGTCCAGTCTCACCCCGTGTAACTGGGAGTCATCCACCACAGACCTGTGACAGATAACCCGCCCTCCCAAGGGCGTGAAGGGTGAAACTGGGCATCCTGGGTATCCCTCTGTTAATGAAAGAAAAACCCACAATAGTCACAGAAATAACTTGAATCTGACAAAAGTGGTAATAAATAAAAATTCTATGAAAATTAATCAATGAAAATCAGACAATGCTTTTGAACTGTGGTTCAACAGAATTATTTAAAAAAAACAAACTCATGAAACAGGCCTGGACAAAAATGATGGTACCCTTAACTTAATATTTTGTTGCACAACCTTTTGAGGCAATCACTGCAATCAAACAATTTCTGTAACTGTCAGTGAAACTTCTGCACCTCTCAGCAGGTACTTGGCCCATTCCTCATGAGCAAACTGCTCCAGTTGTCTCAGGCTTGAAGGGTGCCTTCTCCAGATGGCATGTTTCAGCTCTTCCACGGATGTTCAATAGGATTTAGATTAGGGCTCATAGAAGGCCACTTTAGAATAGTCCAATGTTTGGCTCTTAGCCATTCTTGGGTGTTTTTAACTGTGTGTTTTGGGGTCATTATCCTATTGCAAGACCCATGACCTACAACTGAGACCAAGCTGTCTGACATTGGGCAACACATTTCTCTCTAGAATACCTTGATAGCCTTGAGATTTCATTGTACCCTGCACAGATTCAAGACACCCTGTGCCACATGCAGCAAAGCAGCCCCAGAACATAACAGAACCTCCTCCATGTTTCACAGTAGGGACAGTGTTCTTTTCTTGGTATGCTTCATTTTTGCGTCTGTGAACATAGAGCTGATGTGCCTTGCCAAAAAGTTCCAGTTTTGTCTCATCTGTCCATAGGACATTCTCCCAGAAGCTTTGTGGCTTGTCAACATGCAGTTTAGTAAATTCCAGTCTGGCTTTTTTATGATTTGTTTTCAACAGTGGTGTCCTCCTTGGTCGTCTCCCATGAAGTCCACTTTGGCTCAAACAACGATGGATGGTGCGATCTGACACTGATATACCTTGACCTTGGAGTTCACCATGAATGTATGTATTTAGAGGTTGTTCTGGGCTCTTTTGTTACCATTCGTATTATCCGTCTCCTCCTGCAGCCACGTCCAGGGAGGTTGGCTACAGTCCCGTGGATCTTAAATTTCTGAATAATATGTGCAACTGTAGTCACAGGAACATCAAGCTGCTTGAAGATGGTCTTATAGCCTTTATCTTTAACATGCTTGTCTATAATTTTCTTTCTAATCTCCTGAGACAACTCTCTCCTTTGCTTCCTGTGGTCCATGTTTAGTGTGGTACACACCATGTCACCAAACAGCACAGTGAGTACTTGTCACCCTTTAAATAGGCCGACTCACTGATTACAAGTTTGTAGACACCTGTGATGTTAATTAGAGGACACATCTTGGTTGAACATGTCCCTATGGTCACATTATTTTCAGTCTTTTCTAGGGGTACCATCATTTTTGTCCAGGCCTGTTTCATGAGTTTGCTTTTTAAAATAATTCTGTTGAACCACAATTCAAAAGCATTGTCTGATTTTCATTGGTTAATTTTCATAAAATTTTTATTTATTACCACTTTTGTCAGATTCAGGTTATTTCTGTGACCATTGTGGGTTTTTCTTTCATTAACAGAGGGGTACCAACAATTTTGTCCGCGTCTGTATATATCATATGTGTGATTAGTTTTGAATTGTTTGTGGGTTTTTTTTTTCAAGTGATTGGTATGGTTTGGTGGTGGTTTAGTGTCTTTGCAGTGTTATTTTTCAACCACTAAGCTATGCTGTTGCACAAACCTGTCTTTTGCCAGTACAGATTACTGGTTGCTGTGGAAACAGATTTTTTTTTTTTTTTTTTTTTTTTTTTTTTGCTGTCTGATAAAACATTTTCTTGATCCATGGAATAAAGGTTTTTCAGTCAGAGTCTGTCTACTCTCTTCCTGCTACATATATATAAAATCTCCCCAAAACATCACAGCCCAAAAGAAAAAAAAAATCTTCTCATTGAGTAATATACTGTTATTAATTTTCTGCTCCATGCGTAATCATTCTCCAGGATTTATTGGTTCACTTCCACTGTGGGAATCAGAGAGCACTGATGTGGTATCAAAAAGTAAATGACATTTAACAGGATTTTATGTTGGAGGGAGGTGTAACAGTCAAAATATAATCACCTGTCATTTTATTTATATGATGATTCACTAAAAAGTTTTTTTTTTATTCCATCCACATTTTAATTGCGGACTTAGTGTTGGAGTCTATAACATTATTTTATTATTTTTTAGATGAATGAATGAATGAATGAACAGGGGTAAAGGGTATGCAGAAGCAACTACATAGGAATATAAACCAAAAATAAATACTGAAACGTATGCCCGAGGGAGATGTGTTCACTCCAGAAGCAGGTCCAGAACGGCAGGAAACCTCCACAAACTCTGATCTTTATATGAGGGTCGCCTGATGCTGATGTCAGCTGACCTGTGCTGAGTATTTCTCTGATTTATCAAAACATCTGTAAAAGACGGTAAAGGCTAGTGTGGACCCAGCTTTAACTGAGGCTGATGTGGGTAAACTCTGCATAACTTAGTCCAGCACTCAAACTCTTACAAACTGAGCACAACTTTCACCAACATGTATTTCCAAACGTCCGCAAATTTTCAGCATGCTGAAAATTTTCAAAGTACACAATTTTTGCCAGCATTTGCAAACAAACACCAGCAATCATTAACTTTTGCCAGCAGAGCTGTCATGCCCGCTGCGTAATTTCACAGCGAACATATAAATTGGCAGCGGGCCCAAAATGCTGTGTAAGTAACGTGTTTATTTACAATGGAAAAGTGTACAAGAAGTCCAAATAACAGTCACTGTTGAGAGATGATGAGACAACTGGCTACAAACTTCATTGGCTTGAATGAGATGCCCTGCACGCTCCAGGCAGGCAGGAGCGGAGAGGAAGGACATAAATAAAGAAAGACTTACATAAGCGCTGGAGCGAATAAGCTCGAGAGAAACAACACTGTGCAGTCCAAAAAGGAAGGGAGCCAAATAATCAGTGAGCCAGGATGTCCGAGATTGACTTACTGAAGCTGCCACACTGGCTGAGCACACTGCCTCACAATAAGTACTCAATATACTAATGAAGGTAAGTGGATACAGCCGTGTGGCAAGCAGGTGCGTGATTAATTGGAAATGTGTGTGTATGTGTGTATGTGTGTGTGTGTGTGTGTGTGTGCATGTGGTGATACCATACACGCTGGTGAATGTCTGGTGAGGAGGAGGCGTGGCTGTAGGACTGGCAGAGAGCAAAGCTCAATCTGTCAGCTGGAATTGATAAGCAATAATCAAAACCCTACAGCCACAGGTCATGGATGGGGTAGAACAACCCCGAACACAACAAGAGCCAGACGTTTGCCAAAGTGTCAGTAAAAGTCAGTCCCAACGTTGTAGTGTGAATCCACCTTAAGAAGGAAAATGAGTCTTCCCCAGTTTGAACTTAATGTGCAGTTACTGATGTGTCCAGAGCTGCAGAAAACGCCTTGTAAGGTGAGTAGCATGTTTGCTATCTACCGGTCTATGCTAACAACACAAACATCATCATGACAACAAGACGTCAGTGCAATCAGGTCAAGTTTTTTAGTTTGCTGGGAAAAGGAGCAGTAAGAAACCAAAGCTAACCAGACTAAATATATACAACATAGCAAAAATATGGACCTGGGGCCTCATGTACAAAGGGTACTTCATGGCTGGTGTTTCTACTATTATTGGTCCATTGGTGACACTCAGAGGTGATGTTGGGAGGCTGATAATGACCTGAAAATCATTGTACACACCAGAGACACATGATGAACAAACATCCAAGTGTGCGCAATTAGATGAGTGGATATAAAAGCAAGTGCAAAGAAGTGCAGAAAATGCCTCTAACAACAGAGGATTAAAGGATATTGCAAATATCTGCTTGTGCACTCCCAAATATCACCCTGTCTTCAAGGCTTCATTACAACTCAGTGATTTGAGTAAGTGACTTTCTTTTTTGCTGATTAAACTAGAGTTTCACAGCATTCTACCAAGCCCCCAGTTGCCTTTGTTTGTACTGTAGTTATGTCAATAAATACATGTGCAAAGTTTGAAATGCAACAGTCTCACCCGTTCCCCGGCACACTTCATTCATTTAGCAGTGTGTGTAATCCATGTAAGTTGTATAGAACTACAAAGGATGAGATTTGCATTTTGGACATAGAATATGTACAGTACTTGCCGAGTCTAATATGATCTGCTTTCAACTGACAGGTGACCGTGGCTACCCACTAAATAGGTTCATATTGTCTTATTTTTGTGACTGTTTTCCTTTAATTCAACCAGCTGATCCACCCGGCTGATCACAAATTGATTGACTGATCGTTTAAAATAACATTGTATAAAAGATACAACATACATTTAAAAACAATGGGATGACACAAGAAAGGGCGCACACTTATTTCCAGTGTGGTCCCTAAAAGTGATCACAGTTGGTTTCATACCTGCAACTTGTGCTTTGAAATCTGGCACTATAACCAATGAGCTATACACACCCCAAATCACAGTGATCAGTTGACGCTTCTGAGGACGACTGCAGCCATTGGTCTGAACGTGTCAAAGTTAAATAAACTTCTCCTTCTTATCCCTGCCTGAATAAATGAAACAATAAACTAATCTTATAGGGCTGTGAGCAGACTATTGAATTACCTGTATCCAGCGCTAATACCGGAGGACAGCGTGCCAAACAAAATGTTTTTACGTGCCTCTACCTCAGTCAGAGGTACCTAGTCATCCATTAAATCCATTATTTCTGATCATGGATACAGGAGAATCAAACGTGCTGGGCTTGCATATATCTATTTACATATAATTGCATATTTAAATGGAGACGTGTCAAGGGAGGAGTCTGGTATTTCCTCAGTGCATTCAATTTCAAGTAGATTGGTATGTGTAAAGGAAATGTGCTTGGATTCCTGCATACAGACGGTTCCATACATTTGGATTTTTTTTTGCTTACAGCATTTTCTTGATTTAAGCGTACGTCATCTTTCAGTAGGAAATCCACGTAAGTCTTTGTACATGAGGCCCCTGGTGTGGACTTTCAGGTGAGAAAATGCTTATAGCTTTACCTGTAAATATGTAAAAATTGTATGTATTTTTTAAAAGGTTTGCCTTCACATGTTTTTCTAGCTCACGGTGTTCAACAATTGCATACAAGAGCAGATAAAAAAAAAATCTGTTTAGTTTTGGGCAGGTGTATCTGATTCATCACTTTTATGTTATTCAATATTATATAAAATACCAAACTGACTTTGAATTAAAATAGATCCACATGAGCTTGAATCCAGTTTGTCTTTATAGTTTTGCAAGTTTCAATAAAAGTTGGCACCTTCCTGCAGACTACTGGTGTATTAATGATCACTTCTACAAGATTTAAAATCAGTCAAACTGCATCATAAGCCCCCTCCCCCCTCACCTGCAAGCAGTACTCCCATGGATCACAGCATAATTAAAGAAAGCAGCCAACAGATCCAATTTAAGATTACTGTCTATGAAGAATGTGTGCAGTAGCTGCTGTAGCCCCCTCAGTAACAGCAGCAGGAGGCCTATTATACGATCAGTGATAATAAACCTGGAGGAAATCGAACACACTGCTACCAAACCAACTCCCTGATGTTTAAGGTTCTTGCAAGGGTTAAACCAAGAGAAGAGGCTGAAAATCCCCTTTAAATATAAACTACTGCATTGCTTGTAGAATGCAAGTATTCCTATCCGAAACACGTATCCCAATTAGACTTTACATCCCCAAATGTAGGCTGTGTTTGAAAGTGGAATACAAACAGGTGCAGCCTATATGTAGGCAATTACACATTAGACTTTGACAAATTTGAAAAGGACTGAATGGCTCTAAGATTTATTTGATTGTGTGAATATTAATTACAGAATACCTAATTACTGAAAAAGAATGGGCGATCCGGCAGCGCGGTGGCGGAGTGGTTAGCACTGTGGCAGCACAGCAACTCACCCTTGGCCGGGGGATCCTGGGTTCGATCCCAGCCACTAACCAACAGTGATCTGTGTGGAGTTTGCATGTTTTCCCCGTGTCTGCGTGGGTTTACTCTGGTTTCCTCCCACATGCCAAAAACATGCAAGTTAGGTTAATTGGTATCAAACTGGGGATTCTAAATTGTCCTTAGGTATGACTGTGAGAATGAATGGTTGTCTGTCTCTCTGTGATGGACTGGTGATCTGTCCAGGGTGTACCCTGCCTTTCGCCCAAAGATGCTGGGATAGGCTCCAGGCCCCCCCCCAACAACCCAAAAAGAATTAAGTGGAAGAAGATGAATGGGGGATCCAGTCTTAGTGACTGTATAGGAACCCTTATTTGTTTGTAAGATCACTTTTTTGTGTGATCTTTCATGACTTATATTCATAATAGTGTTGTATCTTGCACCATTATAATTATTTTAGTTTATCTCACTGTTCAGTGAGGGAGTTAAGTGTAATATTGGATTTTTTCTGTGTATTGTCAATAAACTTGTGCAGTACTATAACAGGACATGTTTACAAATATTTGAGACCCATTCTAGTGCATCCTTCTATATTGTAGCAACATTTGGTTGTTAAAAGGTTTTTAACACTTTAATCAATCGAATTAAGTACAAAACACCCAACACAGCAGAAGGACCTGTTTGACTGCAACCATTACATGAGTGTTGCCTATTTATTTAACTAAAAATTATTTATTTTGTTATCTGTGCATTTTTGTGTCCTGTTTGGTGATGGTCGTCCTTTAGTCCAAACGTGCATATGTGGCTGCATATGATATGCAGTTGATCTGGCCATTGCACTCCACAATCATGGCGGTATTATTATTAAGCTTTAATTTTTAGATACTCGCACGAGCACTTTGGGAGGAGCACCACTGGGGACTTGCGGTTCTGCAAAGGACAGCAGTAGCACACGAAGCAGCAGCCAGGACTCCAGTCTACCACTGACCTGGCAGGCTGTGCTTGCCTCCCCACAAAGGACCACGGTCTGCTGGGCCACTGCTTCTGACCTGTGTTGGGTACATCGATGTTGTTTGTCAGACCCCCCGAGTCCCCGCTGGCACTCCTCTTAGTGTACTTGCATGCCTTGTGTTCTCCACATATGCCGAATTATCCTTTAGACCTACGCAATCACGACAACATTATGATATAATTTTTTAAGCATCTAGTCAAATTTGTCGCTTTTCACTTCCTTCTTTTGTTCACGGAGCACTGTGGTGACTGCCTGGTCGTGATGCCGCATATATCCAATCAGTATGGAGTCAATCCAAAACCCCGCCCACACTTCTAGAAACCAGGGGCCTCATGTTGTACATAGACTTGTGTGGATTTCCTACTGAAAGATGATGTACATTTAAGTCAAGAAAATGCCATAAGCAAAAAAAAAAATCAAAAAAAAAAAATCCAGATGTATGAAACTGTTCATACGCAGGAATCCAAGCACATTTCCTTTGTACATACTGATCAACTTGAAATTGAATGTGTGTGAAGAAATACCAGACTCCTCCCTTGACATGCCTCCATTTGAATATGCAATTATATGCAAATAGGCATGCAAACAGATATACACAAGCCCAGCACGTTTGAGTCTCCTGTATCCACGATCAAAAATAATGGATTTAATGGAATTTCACGGAATGTGAGTTGGAGGTGCTTCTGAATGAGGTAGTGGCACATAAAAACATTTTTTTTGGCACGCTGTCCTTTAGTCCCGGCATTAGCACTGGATATGGGTAATTCAATAGCCTGTTCACAGCCCTTTAAGATTAGTTTACCGTTTCATTTATTCAAACAGGGATAAGAAAGGGAAGTTTATTTAACTTTGACATGTTCAGACCGACGTCTGCAGTCATCCTCACAAGTGTCAGCTGATCACTGTGATTTGTGTAGTGTGTATAGCTTAGTGGTTATGGTGCCAGATTTCAAAGCAGAAGGTTACAGGTACAAAACCAGCTGTGATTGCTTTTAGGGACAACAATGGAAATAACTGTGCTCTTTCTTGTGCCATCACATTGTTTTTAAATGTATGTTGTATCTTTTATACAATGTTATTTTAAATGATGAATGAATGAATCAATCAATCAATTTGTGACCAGCTGGGTGGATCAGCTGGTTGAATTAAAGGAAAACAGTCACAAAAATAAGACAATATGAACCTATTTAGTGGGTAGCCATGGTCACCTGTCAGTTGAAAGCAGATCATATTAGACTGCAAGTACATATTTTATGTCCAAAATGCAAATCTCATCCTATATAGACATTTACAACTTACATGGATTACACACTACTAAATGAATGAAGTGCGCCAGGGAACGGGTGAGACTGTTGCATTTCAAACCTTACGCATGTGTTTACTGACATAACTACTGTACACACAGAGGCAATTGGGGGATTGGCAGAATGCTGTGAAACTCTAGTTTAATCAACAACAAAAGAGAGTCACTTACTCAAATCACTGAGTTGTAATGAAGCCTTGAAGACAGGGTGATGTTTGGGGTGCACAGGCACGTTCCACAAGGACTGCCCATGGAAAACTAAACTGGCTGACAAGCCAGTCATCATCTTGACCCAGAAAATCTTCTGTCTCTAAAATACCCTTTCTCTTCTCACTGCGCGATTTGCAATATCCTGTAATCCTCTGTTGTTAGAGGCATTTTCTGCACTTCTTTGCCCTTGCTTTTATATCCACTCATCTAATTGCACACACTTGGATGTTTGTTTATCATGTGTCACTAGTGTGTACTAATTTTCACGTCATTATCAGTCTCCCAACATCACCTCTAAGTGTCGCCAATGGACCAGTATCAGTAGAAACGTATGTACGCCAGACATGAAGTTGGTGTGGGGCTGCACATATTTCCACGGTCATTTCATTCTTGATCCATCAAGAATACATGTATTCTTGATGCAACTGAAATTTTCCATGGAAAAGGACGTACACCATGTTTTTGTGCTTAAGTACCCTTTGTACATTTATGTCAGGTCAGGCATTGGTTTGCTTGCTACTGGATAACCATGAAAACTAGTACTACGTTTTCTCATGGGTCGGGCCGTTGGCGACTCAACCATCATCCCCGCCCTTTTGAGGGCATGGAGGGTGAAACTGGGCATCCTGGCAGAACTAAAAACAATATCTGTCACAGGTCTGTGGTGGACCACTCCCAGTTACACGGGGTGAGACTGGACATCCTGGCAGATAAGCACATCTGTCACAAGGTCTGTGGTGGACTTTTGCTGCATCGTGGCATGCACTACACAAAGAGCAGAGATAAACAAACATATCATCTGGTCAGTCACTGCAACAGATACTGGAATCAGTTTGTCTTGGCCTGTCCTTGCCACTGATAATACCTCTATGTGCCAAGAATGTGCCGCTAGTCCAGCAAAAGCTAGCGGTACTCAAATACTTTGCAAGTGTTTCATGAAATGGTCAGTCAGAAAGAAACTCATACCGGCTCGGACATCGCCTGGGTTAACAAGGTCAGGAGTTCCTGGCAGCGGAAGGCAAAGGACAGAGCTGCGTGGAGGAATCTGATCAGACCTAAATGAAACAGTCATTGTCGCCCCCGACAGAGTGCTATGATTTGACCCTTTGTACACGAGGAAACAGAGTGGTGACTAAACTTTTATTGATAAAAATTACATATTTTGATTGAGCAACTCCATACTCGCAAATGCACACCTTCATAACTTCAGCAAAGCACTTATAAAATCTGAGGTCAGTCTGATGAACAGTTTGGGAGATATGTGAGGAACAGGTACACAGAAAGAGATTCCTTGCATTTATAGATAGATGACATCTGGTTCAGATTGGGAAGAAACACTGGCTGAATTTCTATAGGGAGCGCTAGAGAACAATGTCTCCTTTTCTGTATTTGTTGGTTGTAACAAGGGGCCTGATCATTTAGAGCTTTGTAAGTGAGGAGAAGGATTTTAAATTTATTTCTAGATTCAATACTGGAGTGGTAGCCTTCTAGCTTGGTGCTCAGCATAAAAGAATGGGGGAAGGAGAAGTTGTTTGTGGTGGTACATGGCAGCGGCCCCTCTGATTCTAGGTGTGGTTAACTTTGTAGATAGGAGAAACATAGTTTTGTTCTACTGTACATGATTGGCTGTATGGACTGAATGACAATAAAGTTGGCTTCTTCTTCTTCTCTTTTGTAAGAAGCCAGTGAAGGGAGGCCAAAACGGGAGAAATATGATCTCTATTCCTAGTACCCATTAAAACTTTAGTTGCAATATTTTTGATTAACTGAAGACTCTTTAGTGACATTTTAGGACAGCCTGGTGATAAAAAATTGCAATAATCTAGAGGCATGGACTAGTTTATCAGCATCACTCTGAGACAAGATGTTCCTAATCTTGGCAATAATACACAAATGATAAAACGAGGCCTTGGAAATAAGGACACATCCTGATCAAAAATGACTCAAAAATTCCTCACAGAACAGTTATTAGATAAAATACCACCTAAACTACTGTGAGTGCCTGATTTGTGGTCGTATTTCTAAGTTTTTTGGGGGCCACATAGAATGACTTCAATATTAAATTTAACAGTAAGAAAATACAAGTCATCTAAGCTCTGATTTCTTTAACACATGCCTCTAGTTTAGTTAATTGATTATTGTCATTTGGCAATTTATCAATTAATCAATTATCAATTATCAATTTATCAATTATCAATTTATCAATTAAATTTGGCAATTTAATTGATAAATATAATTGTGTGTTGTCTACATAACAATGAAAATTTATGCAATCTTTCCCAATTATCTAGAGGAAACATTTATAAAGTGAAAAGAATTGGCCCAAACACAAAGCCCTGTGGAACTCTGTAAACACAATGTATCTACCGGTACTTTGTTCTCACCAGACAAAATGAAACAAACTTAAGGGAAAAAACAAAACCAAAAACAAAACAGAGTTCAACTGAAACAGGCTAAAGAATGTAGGTGTAAAAATACTCGTAGTTGTCCTAAAAATCTCTTCTGGCAGAAGAAAAGAAAAAGTAATCAAAGCTCAAAACCACAGAGTGATGTCCATCTGTTTTTTTTTTTTTTTTT
Source organism: Pholidichthys leucotaenia (assembly GCA_020510985.1). Lineage (NCBI taxonomy): Eukaryota > Metazoa > Chordata > Actinopteri > Cichliformes > Pholidichthyidae > Pholidichthys > Pholidichthys leucotaenia. The sequence continues at coordinate 322,289,135 of CM035840.1, read as the reverse complement.
ATCAGTAACATGATGTCGGAATTTAAAAATGAAAGTTGAGATATTTAAAAAAAACTTTAACCATGGAGTAACACCATAGAAACCACAGAGATGAATGTCACGCCGCGCCATTCATCAGCGGCGCCACCTGCTCACGCACCTGCTACTCGTCAGCGGCGAAGGATAAAAGCCGCCTCGCCCTGAGCTTCGGCCTGAAGCCGTAGACTTCATTTTCCTTGCATGGACTTCTACCACATTCTCTTCAGCATCCTCTTTACCGGTAAGAAGTTCACTTACCTCATCTCTCCAGTCTGCTCCCCTGTGCACAGGTGGATTCCTCGGCGGCGGACAACCCCGTCCCTCGTCTCTCCTCGCTGCTGCACCGAGCCCTGCAGGTGGCTGTCTCCCGGGCTTCCATCCTTGAAGCGCCAGTCATCTGCCCAAACAAGTAAGCTTCTCTCCCTCGCCTATTCTCCTCCTGTGTTGGTGTGTGCTCATCACCCTGTGTCCAATTTCTCCCATAGGGTTGCCGGCTGAACGGTCTCCTGCCTCTGGGTCCGAAGCAGACGCCACCACCAACACATTAACATTCCGCAGACACGCACCCAAACATCCCTGTTGTTAATAAACAGTTTGAACTACTCTGAGCCTGTGTGTGTGCGTCTCCTGAGCCGAACGTTATGTCAGTACGGCTTCAGCAGAGCGGCTCGGCGGACGGCGGGCTCGCACACCGGTTTACCATCCTCGAGGCTCGGGTGGATCAGATTGTTTATCAGCAACAGGTGGTTCTTAATCAATTATTAGAACTGACTAACCGATTGAACCGCTTGGATCCCCAACAGCCGTTCCTCCCGACTCGCCAGGGTGGCGCGGCTCCTGCTGTTCCAGCGGCCGTCCAGCCGGCTCCAGTGGCACCGGTTCGGCTCACGCCGATTCCGACCCCCGCCCGCTTTAGCGGTAAGCTCGGCGGAGCGCGGGGGTTTATTATGCAGTGTGAGTCCGTGTTCCACCGTGTGCCCGGAGATTTTCCCTCGGATCACAGTCGAATTGGTTACATAGGGAATCTTCTGGAGGGGCGTGCGTTAACCTGGACCTACGCCGTAATGGCGAGGCCCAGTTATGCCACCCTCACCTATGACCAATTCGTGGGGCGCTTTCTGGAGGTCTTTGACCACTCACAAACCGAAACGGTCCAGGTCGATCGGCTTCTCGCTCTCCAGCAGGGAAGCCGGTCGGCAGCGGACCACTCGGTCGACTTCCGGGTAGCGGCGGAGGAATTGGGCTGGGAGGAACGCTCCCTCTGTGGCCTGTTCCTCCGCAGCCTCAATAGTGATCTGAGGGATGAACTGGCTGGTCGGGATATCCCTGGGACGCTAGCGGAGCTGACATCCTTAGCGATAAGTTTGGATAACAGGCTGCGCGAGCGCTCCTCGGGGCGGAGGTCTTCTTCTTCTCGCCCTCGTGGAGCCTCGCCGCACCTGTTCCAAGCTCGCCCCCTGGCGGCGCCGCCAGCATCGCGCCCCGAGGAGTCGGAGCCGATGGTGACGGGCTGGACTAAACTTTCCCCTGTGGAGAAACAACGCCGCCGTGAGTTGGGCCTCTGCATGTATTGCGGAGGCGACCAACACACCGTGGAGCGTTGTCCACGGAAAGCCAGTCGGTGGGGTCCGCGAGTCACTGTTGGAAGCCTCGCGGATGTCAATCGGTTAGGATCACTTACTCAATTGAAGCTGCCCATCCGTTTCTGCCATAACCCTACTGGGCACCTCACCCACGCACTGGTGGATTCGGGCGCAGAAGGCAGCTTCATTTCACAAAGCCTGGCAACCCGATTGGGCATCCGCTGCCAGGCACTCAACACTCCCATCTCCCTGATCCACCTCTCCCGTGCCACCCTCGGGAGAGTGACACATCAAACTGTTCCCCTACCGGTCATCATCTCGGGAAACCACCGGGAGGAGATGACCTTTTACGTCCTTCCCAACTCTGTGTCGCCCGTCATCCTGGGGTATCCCTGGCTCCGCCTTCACAATCCGGTCCTGGATTGGAAATCAGCTGGGATCTCGGCATGGAGTACGTTCTGTATGGGCACCTGCCTTCAGTCCGCTGCCTGCTCTCCGTCCGCTCCTCCCCCTGCGACGGACGCTGCACCCCCGGACCTGTCTCTGGTGCCCCCAGAATTTCACGACCTGGGTATGGTGTTCAGCAAAGCGAAAGCTATGTCTCTTCCCCCTCATCGGCCCTATGACTGCGCCATCAACCTCCGCCAGGGGGCTCCCTTACCTTCTGGTCGCCTTTACAGCCTGTCTGCGCCGGAGAAGGAGACGATGAACGCCTACCTGAAGGAATCATTAAGTGCTGGGATTATCCGCCCATCATCGTCACCCGTGGGGGCAGGGTTCTTCTTCGTGGGGAAAAAGGATGGGTCCCTCCGCCCTTGTATCGACTACCGGGCCCTCAATAATATCACGGAGAGGGACCGTTACACCCTGCCTCTCATGGACACTGCTTTCCACTCCCTCCAGGGGGCGACCTGGTTCACCAAGCTGGACCTACGCAGCGCTTACCACCTCGTCCGGATCCGGGAGGGAGATGAGTGGAAAACGGCCTTCCGTACCCCGAACGGCCACTTTGAATATCTGGTGATGCCGTTCGGGTTGACCAACGCTCCTGCAGTCTTCCAGCGCCTCATTAATGACGTCCTCCGGGACTTCATTGGCCTTTTCGTGTTCGTCTACCTGGACGATATCCTCATCTTCTCCAAGTCCAGGGATGAGCACCAGGTCCACGTGAGGCGGGTCCTCCAAAGGCTGCTGGAGAACCGTCTGTACGTTAAGGCAGAAAAGTGTGAATTTTACGCCAGGAGTACGTCCTTCCTGGGGTTCATCATCGCCCACGATAAGGTGCTCCCCGACCCAGAGAAGGTAAAGGCGGTGGTGGAATGGCCTACACCTGCATCCCGGAAGCAGGTGCAGCAATTTGTTGGCTTCGCCAATTTCTACCGCCGCTTTGTTCCCAACTTCAGTGCCATCGTTGGACCACTGACCCGCCTCACGTCCCCGAAGGTCCCGTTCCGGTGGACCGAAGAGGTCGCTGCCGCCTTTGAGGCGCTGAAGGCGGAATTCTCCTCCTCCCGGGTCCTTCGCCAGGTCGACCCCGCGCTGCAGTGCATTGTAGAGGTAGACGCCTCGGACACGGGAGTGGGAGCAGTGCTGTCCCAGCGGTCACCGGACGATGGCGCCAAGCGACCGTGCGCCTTCTTCTCCCGGCGCTTGTCCCCGGCGGAGAGAAACTATGATGTGGGGGACAGAGAGCTCTTGGCCATCAAGCTCGCCCTGCAGGAGTGGCGCCACTGGTTGGAGGGGGCAAGCCTGCCGTTTGTGGTCCTCACGGACCACAAGAACCTGGAATACTTACGGTCTGCCAAGCGCCTGAACGCCCGCCAGGCGCGCTGGTCCCTGTTCTTCGCCAGGTTCCAATTTTCCATCACCTTCAGGCCTGGCTCTAAGAACGTCCTGCCTGACGCCCTCTCCAGGCAGTTCGCCCCCGTGGAGTCGGAGGAGGCGCCCCACTCCATCCTGCCCAGGTCGTGCGTCGTGGGAGCCATCTCGTGGGACATTGAGAGCAAGATCCGGAAGGCACAGGAGGTGGAACCTGACCCTGGCGGCGGACCGGAGGGGAGGCTGTTCGTGCCATCCGCGGTCCGAGGAGAGGTCATCCACTGGCTCCACACCTCCAAGCTCACCTGTCACCCTGGCACCTCCCGGATGATAGATCTCCTCCAACGGTCCTTTTGGTGGCCAGGCCTGCGGAGGGATGCAGCCCGCTACGCCCGGGCTTGCCCAATCTGTGCCACCTGCAAGTCGGGAAATGCCCCTCCAGCGGGTCTGCTCCAGCCCCTGCCCGTCCCTGGCAGGCCCTGGTCGCACATCGCTCTGGATTTCGTCACCGGACTCCCCATCTCCAACTCCTATGACACCATCCTGACCATCGTGGACCGCTTCTCCAAGGCCGTGCACTTCGTCCCCCTGCGAGGCCTCCCTACTGCCCTGGAGACGGCGGACCTCCTCGTCCAACACGTGGTCAGGCTGCATGGGATTCCGGTGGACGTGGTCTCGGACCGGGGCCCCCAGTTTTCATCTGAGGTTTGGAGGTCTTTCTGCAACGCCATCGGAGCCAAGGTGAGCCTCTCCTCTGGCCATCACCCCCAATCCAACGGGCAGTGTGAGAGGACCAACCAGGAGCTGGAGGCTGCGCTCCGCTGTGTGTCCAGATCCAAACCCGCGTCCTGGAGCAACCATCTTGCCTGGGTTGAATATGCCCACAACACCGCTCGCTCTTCTGCTACAGGGATGTCCCCCTTCAAAGCGTCCCTGGGTTACGACCCCCCGCTGTTTCCGGAGCAGGAGAGTGAGGTAACTGTCCCGTCAGTTAGGGCCCATCTCAGGCAGTTCCGCTCCACCTGGGCTGCCGCGCGCCATGCGCTATTGCGCACAGCGGAGCGCAACAGGACTGTGGCGGACCGGCGTAGGAGACCTGCCCCGGCGTACAGAGTTGGGCAGCTTGTTTACATTTCCACCCAGGACGTCACTCTAAAAGGCGAGAGGAGAAAGCTGGCACAGCGCTTCATGGGTCCCTACCCCATCACCCGGATCATCAACCCGGTGGCTGTGCGCGTGGCTATTCCCCCCTCCCTCCGCATTCATCCTACTTTCCACGTGTCGAAGGTGAAACTGGCGGTTACTGACCCCCTTTGCCCTCCTCCTGCAGCGCAACCCGCGCCCCGGATGATTGGTGGCCATCCGGCCTGGTCCGCCTCCTCCATCCTGGACTCCCGGCGCCGGGGTCGTGGGTTGCAATACTTGGTGGACTGGGAGGGCTATGGGCCCGAGCATCGACAGTGGGTGCCCCCGTCGTTTGTGTTGGACCCATCGCTCATCGCGGACTTCCACCGAGCGCACCCGGATAAGCCATCGCCAGGAGGCGCTGCTAGAGGGGGGAGTACTGTCACGCCGCGCCATTCATCAGCGGCGCCACCTGCTCACGCACCTGCTACTCGTCAGCGGCGAAGGATAAAAGCCGCCTCGCCCTGAGCTTCGGCCTGAAGCCGTAGACTTCATTTTCCTTGCATGGACTTCTACCACATTCTCTTCAGCATCCTCTTTACCGGTAAGAAGTTCACTTACCTCATCTCTCCAGTCTGCTCCCCTGTGCACAGGTGGATTCCTCGGCGGCGGACAACCCCGTCCCTCGTCTCTCCTCGCTGCTGCACCGAGCCCTGCAGGTGGCTGTCTCCCGGGCTTCCATCCTTGAAGCGCCAGTCATCTGCCCAAACAAGTAAGCTTCTCTCCCTCGCCTATTCTCCTCCTGTGTTGGTGTGTGCTCATCACCCTGTGTCCAATTTCTCCCATAGGGTTGCCGGCTGAACGGTCTCCTGCCTCTGGGTCCGAAGCAGACGCCACCACCAACACATTAACATTCCGCAGACACGCACCCAAACATCCCTGTTGTTAATAAACAGTTTGAACTACTCTGAGCCTGTGTGTGTGCGTCTCCTGAGCCGAACGTTATGTCAATGAAGACCCTGTTGAGGAAGAACTCCAAGGACCAGGCTGACTGTAAATGCTTCATTTGATCAGTCAATCCCACCCTACAGCAGCCCAATGTTGGCCCAATGGACTGAAGACACCGCTATATTGTTCCAGCTCTGGACTCTGTCAAACAACTCCCTGCAATCACTCCACTTCATCGTGAAAACTCACCGTTTCTTTCTCTGAAGTGGATTCACACTTAGAAAAACTCTGCGCTATTGCTGCACCAGCTCCACTTCACTTCAGATTTTAAAAAAAGAAAGAAAAAAGAAGTCTGCCTCCACTTCAAAAACTCTACTTCAATCAGTGCAGAATAATACAAAGGGGCTCTCAGATTACAGAGGGCCTGCTGTACTTTAAATCCTGTAATACAGGCTGAAATGAAATCCATTTTTTGCTCCGATGATCTTTCTAGGCAGTGTTCAACATGGTCAGGGAGAGAGAGAGAGAGAGAGAGAGAGAGAGAAATGGCCATCTGTCTGCTGCTGTTACTTCACCCCCCCCCCCCCCACACACACACACACACACTCATGACCCCGGCTGAAAAAAATGAGCTGCTAAAAAACCCCGGAGAGAGGAATGAGATGCCGTTTTTCCATTTGTAGCAGCATGATAGCACAAAGGAAAGAGACAAAACATTATTTGAAGATAGAAGATACACACACATTGATAAGGGAAATGTGTGTGTGTGTGTGTGTGTGTGTGTGTGTGTGTGTGTGTGTCCGGGAGTGTGTGACTATTTCATCTTCCATGGTAACTTAAATGGTAGCTGAAACACACACACACACACACACACACACACAGAGGCCTCCCAGTGCCCGCCGCGCCACCCCAGATGCCTTATGGGATTGTAATAATTCATGGAGTTAGCCAACGGCTTGCTGGACCAGACAAATGGAATTATACTGCCCAGATGAGATGGCTGCCGCCACCGCTGCTGCATATATGTGTGTATTTGTGTGTTTGTGTGTGAGTTTGTCTCAGAGTTCGCCCTGCCAGTTGGTACCAAAGAAATATATAGCTGCTCTACTCCATAACCTTCTCAGCATACGGCTTCGCCGGCAGGCTCTTGTGCGGCAGAAGGCCGACAGCGTGACATTGTTAATCCGTGTTAGACTTCAGGGCCTCTGGCCGAGGATGTCACCGACACACACAAATGTGCACGGCCCACACATGGACAAATGTGTGTTTTTATCGGCCGCTTGCCTGCGGACTCCAGGCTGACCAATAGATAGACCTGCTAACTTTCAAGTTTCACAGCATGGGAGGTTTTCCCAGGGGTGGGGGATATTAAAACAGAAATGACTGCGTGTTTATTATTTCATTAAATATAGTTTTATTCATATTTCACTCATGGCCGTTTCTTGCTTTTGGGGGCCCTGTGCAGGATTGTGCTTGGGGGCTCATGTTTGTGTAATGGATAAAAAAAACAATAATAATGCATCAGATATATAACAATTTACAAATAGATACATTCACTCCAGACAGACAATGGTAGTGACAAGCTACTACTGTAGCCACAGCTGCCCTGGGGCAGGCTGACAGAAACATGGCTGCCAATCTACGCCAACGGCCTCTCCAGCCACCACCGAACATTTATACACATTCATACCCAGTGTTATAGACACTGGAGACAAGGTGGGTGAAGTGTCTTGCCCAGGGACACAATGGCAGGATATCTGGGGAAAGCGGGATTTGAACTGCCAACCATCCAGCTACTGGACAACCTGCTCTACCTCCTGAGCCACTGCTGCCCCAACATGGGTCATTGTCTAGATAAACATAAAAATACTAAACCAAGATTTAAAAAATTAAATGACCATCCACATGACTGATACAAGAAGAAGAAGCCAGTTTTATTCATTCAATTCATACAGCCAATTACTATTTTTTTTTTTTTTAGATTTAGTATACTTTATTGATCCCCAGAGGGGAAATTGAGGGCATCCACCACCTGGATGGATGATGCAGCCATGATACAGCGCTATCCCTTAACCATTCACACACACACTCACACCTAGGGCCACTTTAGAGTCTCCAATTAACCTAACCTGCATGTTTTTGGCATATGGGAGGAAACCGGAGAAATCCCGGAGTAAACCCACGCAAACACAGGGAGAGCATGCAAACTCCACACAGATCACTGTTGGTCGGGGACTGGGATTGAACCCACGATCCCCACAATCCCCCGGCCAAGGGTAAACTGTGCTGCCGCAGTGCTAACCACTGCGCCACCGTGCAGCCCAATTATGTACAGTAGAAAGAAATTACATTTCTCCTAGCTACAATTTTAATCACATATAGAACCAGAAGGGCTGCTTCAAACAACTTTTTTTTCCTTCCCCCATTCTGTTATGCTGAGCACCAAGCTAGAAGGCAGGAAGTACCATTTTTTTATAGTCTTTGGTATGACCTGGCCAGGGCTTGAATCCACGACCACCTGGCTGTGGGGCTTTTCGACTAGGCCACCATTACACCACTTTTTTTCTTGTAAATACCCAATTTACAAGAAAAAAAGCTTTAAAAGTATGATAGAAGAGTTGCGAATTTAAAAGAAAAAAGTAGCAAATTTTTAAGAAAATGTTAATTAAAAAAAAAACATTTTTGAAAAAAGTTGTAAATTTACCAAAAACACAAATTTATTAGAAAAAGTTTTCAATTTATGAAGGTAAAAGTAGGAAATTAGAAAAAAGTATTAAAGTTATGAGAAAAAAGTTGCAAATTTATTTGAAAAGACCTGCAAATTTATAAAAAGAAAGTCACACATTTATGAGGAAAAAGATGCAAATTTACAAGAAAAACAAGGTGAATGCAATTTTAAATTTCCCCAAAAAAGTCCTGAGGATGAACTTGTAGCTTGAGGGCCCTCTAGTGGCTGAGGGGACCTGTTACATTTGCGTAGTCTTCTTTATAGCCCGAAATGAGTGATTAAGGCTGCGTGTCCACCAAACACGTTTTTTTCAGCTGTGGGCAACTATTTTCTATTCATTCTCTATGTAGTCCAGCGTCTACGCTCTCAGCAACAGCAACAATTCCTTATAAAATAGGCAAAAATTACCACAAATTAATGAGAACCAAAGTAATAAATTTACAAGGAAAAAAAAAGCGACATTTATCCACCTTATGCGGCTGTAGGAACGATTATGGGCGGAGCTTCCGGTTTCAGCTGACCTAGTGTTAAATCAGTCAGTAAGAGTAGAATAGCAGGGGCATTTAAAATAAAAAAGTTTTTCAAATTCATTTTAATGTATAGTCCACATGACATGAAGACATGAAGACATGCTGGTTGGAATGCCCACCGCGTCATTATGAATACAGGCAACGAGAAGTCATAAATCATGACTCTTTCTTTGTTTGGTAGAGCAAGTCCTGGGAAAACCCCATGAGTGCCTGGTATCATTGGAAAGCTTAGAAATCGTACAATGTTTTTGCGGAATATGGAATATTCCCCATATGGAGTCGCTCAGTCAAAATATGTAATTTTTATCAATAAAAGTTTAGCCACGCTCTGTGACCGCTCTGTGTCTTCATGTCCTGGCTTCAACAAGTGTGGGCAGGGTTTCGGATTGACTCTGTGCTCATTGGATAATATGCCGCATTACGGCCATGCTGATTGGACAGTACGTGACATCACAACCACCCTGATTGAATAACACACAGCATCACAACCTGTCAGCCCACCACAGCGCTTCACAAACAAAGATTTTACAAGTGCTATCCCTGAGTATGGAGTTGCTCAGTCAAAATATATTGCATAGGTATAATGGATAATTCGGCATGGAGAACACGAGGTGTGGGGGGGGGGGCACTGGCGGGGACCTGTGGTGCCACAAAGGACATTACTGGCACATGGTTAAAGCAGCAGCTGAGACTCCCGTTAACCACTGTCTGACTGGGCGCTCCACGATCGTTCGTGGGGAGGCACGCTTAGCCTGCCCAGTCGGTGGTAGACGATAGTGCCGACTGCTGCTTCATTGTGGAGCAGAATGACCAGATCAACTGCATATTACATGCGGACACATATGCATGCTTTGACTAAATGACAACAAGACACAAAAATGCCCAAATAATAAAAAATTACATATATACACTACATATAGGCTACACCTCTGTATTCCACTTTCAAATACAGCCTACATTTGGGCCTGGAGAGCCTGATTGGGATACCTGTTTCAGACAGGAACACTTGCTTTCTATGGGCAATGCACTAGTAATAATAACACATGAAATCAGACCATGTGAAAATCTCCTGACAGTGAGAAAAGAAAGTTGAGATGGTATGATCATGTCTCTTGTACATCAGGCCATGCAAAAATCATTCTGCAGAAAACAGTTCAAGGGTCCCGCAGAAGAGGAAGACAGGAAAAAGTGATGGGAAGATAACATCCGTGAGACGTGAGCTGCTGAGGGCAGAGTGAGATGGGAGAAGGTGGTGGATTAACTTTTGTTGGGGCTCCAATGACTTCTGTGAAGTCATGGGAAAGGAGGCCCTACATTTGTAGCCTTGTAACTGGCTGTAAATTCAGACTAAAACTAACCAACTAGTTTTTTCCAAACACTGTTACTAGTTTCTTTAACTTTCTTTTTTCAACAGTTTGATTCTACACCTTCTTCACCACTTTCACTTCTATTCAAACACACTGCCTTATATACAGAAATGTGTTCATAGCAAATGCAAATTATAAAATATATGTAGCTGCAAGAAGCTGTAAAGTTTAAGGTTTTGTACTGTTTACCAACTTCATTTAAAACCTAACGTGTGCTACAAAACTGGTTTTAAAAAAGCACAGGAGAGGCATGTTGAACTTCAGTTGTTGTTCAGAACAGTAAAGGTGTGAACAGGAAGTGCAAATACATACAAAGTCAATGGAAAGAGGCAAGCACACGCAAATCTCGCTCATTCACACGTTCATGTCCAAGGGATCGCACTAACTAGTAATGGCCTGGAGATTCTGCCGTCACCTGGGTAAAAGTATCAACACTGGAGAGTAAACTAGTTTGAAAATGAGACTGACACTCACCTGGAGACAGAAGGACCTGTGTTTTGACATTTTACCATGCTTTATCAGAATACCATACCCCTATGGCAAACTGATAGATATAGCTATCGGTTTAGCATACTTTGTCAGAATCAGTTGCACTGCAAATTGTTTACCTTCCGTCAGTTGGGCTGTGGTATGCTATTGTTTACCTTCCGTCAGCTGTATTGAGTAATTTTTAACAGCAGGAAATATACTGCTCAAAAAAATAAAGGGAACACTTTGAAAACACATCAGATTTTAATGGGAAAAAATAAGCTGGATATCGAAATTGTGGCAGGCTAGTCCAGTTTACTCAGATTAAAAAGTGTTCCTTTAATCTGAGTAAGCTGGACTAGCCTGCCACAATTTCGATATCCAGCTTATTTTTTCCCATTAAAATCCGATGTGTTTTCAAAGTGTTCCCTTTATTTTTTTGAGCAGTATATATACAGTATAGTATATATAAATAGACACACACTGAAAACGTGTCACATTTTTGGATCAGCCAATCATCGTGCAGTGCCATCAGCTATTTCCGTCAGCTGTATTGTATGCTGAAATTATGAGTGGAAGCATATTTCCTGTTACTATGCTTGTGCGTGCATGCCATGCATGCGTAATACCCCAGGGTATGGCCATTCTGATAAGTATGGTAAAATGTCAGAATACCGGGAGCTCTGCTGCTAAATCGGAGTGTTGGAGTTGTTTATACCGCCATGGACGTGTTAACAAGGCTAGCATGCTAGCACTGTAAACAACCCATCATCCAGGTGAAATTTTGAAGGCAGGGACAATTTTTTCAGGTGAGACCCCGTCAAATTATGTAAACCTAATCATGACGGTGTTTTGGAGATTTCCACAGCAGGTTGAGCACAGCTGCAGAAGTTGTAAAGGCAACTTCGCCTGGCTGCAACTCACTCAGGTGGTGAATTCATGTCTATTTCAAATCAGATCAAATCAAATCAAATCAACCTTTATTGTCATGTTGCTGTACATACAACTGTAGTGCAGGCAAGATGAAATTACGTTTTTCTAGGCATCCATATAAGTAAAAAGAACATAATTTAAGACACACTCACACCCTCACCCCCCACCCCAACACAGCCATTCACACATCCCTGAGACATAGTACTTGAAACTAACTAGAACTATAATATACAAATAATATACATAATGCCCATAAGGTGCAATGGTATGTATGAAAGATTCCGGATCAACTGTTCAGCATCCTAACAGCTTGTGGAAGGAAGCTGTTAATCAGTCTGGTGGTTCTGCCTCTGATCCTCCGGAATCGTTTGCCAGATGGCAGCAGTTCAAAGTGTTTATGCAGAGGGTGAGAGTGGTCCTTGACAATGTTCAGTGCCTTGCTCCTACAACGGTTCTGAAAAAGTTCTTGGACAGAGGGGAGGGAAACACCAATTACCCTCTCAGCTCCCTTAACTATCCTCTGCAGGGCTTTTTTGTCTGACATACTGCAGCTGGAGTACCATGTTGCAATGCAGTATGTCAGAACAATCTCCACCACACCTCTGTAGAAGGTCCTGAGGATGCAGATGGGGAGAGAGGCTTGTTTGAGATTCCTCAAGAAGTGCAGTCTCTGCTGGGCCAGCTTCCTGATCCCCAAGGAATTCTTGCTCCAGGTCAGGTCCTGCGAGATCTGCACTCCGAGGAACTTGATGTTCTCCACTCTCTCCACCAAACGGCCGCCGATGCTGAGAGGGACGTGCTCAGGCCGTGACCACCGGAAGTCGATAATCATCTCCTTCGTTTTGTCCACGTTGAGCACCAGATTGTTGTCCCTGCACCAGCCCTCCAGGTCTCTCACTTCTTCCCTGTACATTGATTCCTCATCACTCTGAATAAGTCCCACCAGTGTGGTGTCGTCTGCAAACTTAATAATCTGGTTCCCCTCATGTCTGGATACACAGTCATGTGTTAGAAGTGTAAACAACAGTGGACTGAGTACGCAGCCTTGAGGGGATCCGGTGTTCAGCGTGATAGAGTTGGAGATGTTGTTTCCAACACGGACAGACTGAGGTCTCTCGGTCAGGAAGTCCAGGATCCAGAGACATGTGGCGATGTTCAGATTGAGAAGGAGTAATTTCTCCATCAGTCTCTGGGGAATAATGGTGTTGAATTCTGAACTGAAATCAATGTACAGGAGTCTGGCGAAGGTGTCTTTCTGATCCAGGTGGGTGATGACAGAGTGCGGGGTGGTGACTATAGCATCCTCCGTGGAGCGGAGGATGACATTTGCGTGCTTACCATCCATCCCATCCATCTTCTTCTGCTTAATCCTTTTCGGGTCGTGGGGGGGGGGGGGGGCTGGAGCCTATCCCAGCATCTTTGGGCGAGAAGCAGGGTACACCCTGGACAGATGGCCAGTCCATCGCAGGGCCAACACAGAGAGACAGACAACCATTCACTCTCACAGTCATACCTAAGGACAATTTAGAATCCCCAGTTTGATGCCAGTTAACCAAACTTGCATGTTTTTTGGCATGTGGGAGGAAACCAGAGAAATCCCGGAGTAAACCCATGCAGACACGGGGAGAACATGCAAACTCCACACAGATCACTGTTGGCTGGTGGCTGGGATTGAACCCAGGATCCCCCTGCCAAGGGTGAGTTGCTGTGCTGCCACAGTGCTAACCACTCCACCACCGCGCCACCATTTGCGTGCTTACATTGAGTTAAAATGTAATCGTGCTATGCGAAAAAGTCGCCTGTTCGCGTTTTGCCTGAACACATCTTAAGACTTCGCTGGGAGGATTCAAACACAGGTACTCAACCACCCGACTATCATCTCAACCCACTACACCACAGGACTGCTTCAGTTCACAGTTTGACGTTCTCAAAGCAAATTGTTCTATTGACAAGGCACAAAGCCTGACAGACATTTCATAAAAATCACTGTTGGCACATGAACAGAATTATATGAAATTTGGTGTGATTCTGAAGAATACTGTTGTGATTGTGAGTGTGAAGTTCCATCAAGAAGGGATCACTACATCAGACGATAAATCAGAATATACAGGCCCAAGAGAAACTGTAGAACTTTATGGGTGCATTAAATTGAAACAGACTGTGATTATTGCATCAGACTTGGTATGATTCTGAAGATTACAGCTGTGACTGTGAGTGTGAAGTTCCTGTGATGTGTGGATATGGTGGCTCACCGTAGATGATGTCATCACGTGGCAAACTGGCCGTGGCATGGGGGTGCCACCACCCATCTGTATATAGTTGAGTGTGGTATGAATAGTGTTCAGTTCATGTCCGCTGTTGGCAACTCATTTCTAGATATAACAATGGCAACAAGGGGAAAAACAGCAATGATACGACCCATGCAACTGCTCCTCGCCCTACCAGGTGAGTCACCGATCCCGCTGGCCCGAAGAATTCCAAGCCTTTATCAGTGCTGCTGGGCTGAACGACGCTATTGACAAGAGGCTAAAGGGGATGCTAATCCACAGTCTCAGTGCCGAGGGGCAGTGTATTTCACTCCCTCGGCTCTGTGAGCACATACGAGGACTGTGTGGCTGTAATGAACAGGTATTTCACCTACACACATAGGCTAACTGTGCAAAGAATCGTTTTCATCCAGCACCGCCAGAGTAAGGACGAGACAACGCTTCAGTTTGTCACTGAGCTCCAGTTCCTGGTGAGCACGTGCGCCTTGGGTCTCTTAGAGGAACAGCTAATACGCGACAAGATAGCGGAGGGTACTAGGAGCAGTGGCTGCGGGAGCAGATGATACTGGCAGGGAACGACCTAAAACTAGACGAGGCCGTGAGAATGGCGTCCCAGATGGAAACGGCCGTTCAGCTATCGAGGTAGCTAGTGGTGCCTAGCCAACAGGCCCCTCACCTGGTCCCACAAGCGCAGACCATCACCACTGCCACCCAGCGCTCTGACCTCACACCTCCCCGCTACAATCAGGAGAAGTCATGTAGGAAATGGGATAACACGGGTCAGTGCCTGCCCTGCAATGACTGTGGTTCATCCAGACACCAAACTCAATCACCCGCCTGCCCAGCCAGAGGGCTGAAATGCTACCACTGTAAAAAGCTCAACCACTTTGCCAAAGCCTGCCGCTCAACTTTCACGAATCCAGCGGCCTGCCCATCAGGACCAACCGCCATCCACACAGTAAAAGCTGGCCGTTCAAATGGTGCACAGTACAGCTGGATGGCGTTGATGTGCCACTGCTGCTGGATATGGCAGCCTTGAGGTCCCTTTTGAGTGTAGCTACAGTCAGGAAATTGTTTCCCCGAAGGCCATCACAGTGAATGCGGACGACTTATTTGGCTACGGACACATCAAGATCGGCATGGTGGGAACGGTCACCTTTTCCGTACGTTGTGGCCCTAAAACCAACCGTCGTTCACCTTCCAAGTAACACAGTAGTGGACCGACTTGCTGGGTATCGACCTGATCAGCAAGCTGAGTTTCTCCATCACCTACCCAATGGGCTCTACCGTTCTGACAGTCTCCTCATCCTGGCAGCACCGTTGGCTGGCGCTCTTTGTGGGACTGGGATGCCTCACCTTCTTCAGTCACCGACCGCTCATTGATATGATGGTGTCACCAAAAATCCAGCCCCTCCACCGACTTACCTTCACACTGCGGGATGATGTCATGGCAGAGCTGCAGAAGCTCTTGGATGCTGGCATCATTGAACAGGTCAACGCTTCCCCCTGGATCTCCAACCTGGTCATTGCAAAGAAGAAGTTGGGTGGCCTACGACCATGCATTGACCTCCGAATGGTGAACAAGGTGGTAATTCCTGACCAATATCCCTTGCCCACGACAGAGGAGCTGACGACGGTGTTCAACGGTTCAAAAGTTTTTTCCAAACTGGACCTCTGCCAAAGTTATCTGTAGGTTCCCCTCCATCCTGACAGCTGCAACCTAACAGCTTTCTTCACCCACATGGGAGTGTTCAGATACACCCGCATGCCTTTTGGCCTCAGTTCTGCCCCGAGCTGTTTCCAAGAAATCATGGCTACCATCTTTGCTGGCCTCCCAGGTGTTGTGGTGTACTTGGATGACACCATGGTGCACGACGTGACATTGGCTCCCCAAGACGCCCGCCTCGATAGGGTAATGGAGGTGCTAGCGAAACATGGCCTCACACTGAACGGGGAGAAGTGCAGTTCAAAGAGTTCGCGGGGTTCTGCCTGACCGCCAAGGGCCTGAGCCCCCTGCACTCAAACATGACATGATACTGCAACTACCCGAACCATCATGCCACACACAAATCTCATCCTTGGTGAACTTTTTTTTTCCCCTTGTCCTGTCAGGCAGCTAGGTGAGCAGAACAGAAATCTGCTTCCCTTATTGTGCCAAACAAATTTACTTTGCCAAAAGGAGGTTTATACAGTATATGTACTGTATATTGTTTAAAAACTCCTCTTGTAATAACCTCTAATACTTTTTTTAAATTGTTTTACCTATGAAGCGGCTGGCATGGCCACCCCATACCCCCGGACCGGCCAACCCCTGCCCCCCCCAGCACGGCCAACACCAGGCCAGAGACCAGCCGGCGCTCCTGGCACGAGCCCCCTCAGACACCCCCACAGCAGGCCTGCCCCCACCTCAGTACTGCACACCCCGGGGACCCCCACGTCCAAAGAAGGCGGCAGCAAGGCACAAGGGCCCCATGGGGGACTGGCCCCCACCCCCGCTCAGGGTAGCCCACGCAGCCAAGAGGTGCTACCCCCTCAATCCAGCACCTTCCGACCAGCAAACACACCCATTCCCATGCACTTACACTCTCATGCTCTCATATGCACCCACTTGCACCCACATGCACTCACTCACTCAATCTTACTCACTCTCTCCCCCACACAATCCCACACTCACACTCCCAGAGCCACACCCTCTCTCCCACTCCTGTACCCACTCAATCTCACTCCCTCTCCCACTCTCCCTCAGAATGACTCGCACTCACTCACGTTCACCCATACACACACTCTCACTCATGCTTCGACCTACTCACATCCACTTGTGCTCATCCTTTTTGGGCATGGCAAACTTTTATGGGTGCTTTATTCCCCGTTACTCAGAGACGATAGAGCCACTGCATGCCCTCCTGAAGCAGGATGCACCCTGGGTGTGAACCTGGGTGTGGCATGCTCTGCCGCCATCAGCGAATTGAAGACACAGCTCACCTCTCCACCAGTACCCTCCCACTTCGACCTACAGAGCCCCACATTTGTGATATGTGATGCTTCCAATACAGCAGTAGGAGCCATCCTGTTGCAACTTCACGGGGAGACCGAGCGCCCAGTAACGTTTGCCTCGAGGTCACTCACTGTGGCCGAGCAGAAGTACTCAGTGGGAGAAAGGGAGGCACTGGCATGCATTTGGGCATGTGAATGCTGGCACATGTACCGGTATGAACAATGCTTCACACTGCGGACAGATCATAGGGCCCTTACGGCACTGCTGGACACATTGGGAATGGGCACAAACCTCTCCACATCTACAGGTAGACGGAGAGACTACAAGCATACAACTTTACCAGCCAGTTCATGCCGGGCAGAGAAAATGTAGTCCGAATCAGAATCAGAATCAGAATCAGATTTATTGCCATTGTTCATGTAGTACACAAACTAGGAATTTGTCTCGGTGCCATGCTGCAACATTAAAAACATGATGAGATAAAGATATAAACTAAAAAACTAAGAGACTAAAAACATGCAATAAGTGTAGAATAATAAGTAATAATAATAATAATAATAATAATGAGTAATACTAGTCAAGGCAGTTTTAAATAAATTAGCAAGTAGCAGATAATATGGGGTACCACAGTGCAGTCGATAATGCAACAGAAAAACAGTGATGAATGACATGAGTCTGGTTGAGCTGCTGTATATAGTGCACGAGAGTCAATAAGTCACTTAATGTTCAGCAGTCTGATGGCAGAGGGGAAAAAGCTGTTCATGTGCCGGGAGGTTTTAGTCTGAATGGACCGAAGTCTTCTACCTGAGGGGAGGGGGCAAACAGTATGTGACCAGGGTGTGAAGGATCGGCTATGATCCGGCCTGCACGCCTCCGGGTCCTGGAGATGTACAGGTCCTGGAGAGATGGGAGCTTGCAGCCGATCACCTTCTCAGCAGTGCGCACGACGCGCTGCAGCCTTAGTCTGTCCCTGGCAGTGGCTCCTGCGTACCACACGGTTATGGAGGAGGTGAGGATGGACTCGATGATGGCCGTGTAGAACTGCACTAACATCTTGGTGGGTAGCTTGAGCTTCCTCAGCTGCCGCAGGAAGAACATCCTCTGCTGGGCCTTTTTGGCCCAGCAGAGGCACCAGTGGCAGACCTTTTGTCCCAGGCCACACCTAACCCCACTCCGAACGGTGACCAAGACTCCCTGGAGCCGGAGCTGATTCACATGCTGCATGGGCCACTCCAAAATGCTGTCTAGCTGCAAGAGCTCCAGGCAGCGTCAGAACAGGATCCAACACTGACCCAGCTGCGCACCTTCATTCGCAAGGGCTTTCCTGCCAACGTGCCGGGAGAATTAGCACCCTTCCACAGAGTCGGGGATGATTTGTCATGCTGGAATGATGTCTGCGTGGCAATAGAGCTTTGCTTTTTTTTGTTTTGCTATGATGATTCCAAAAGCACTAAAAGGCTGCATCCTGTCCATGGTACATGAGGGCCACCTGGGCATCGTCAGAGTCAAACAATGGTGTAGGGGCTCAGTCTGGTGGCCAGGCATTGACAAAGATGTGGCTATCATAGTGAAAAACTGTATGCCTTGTCTGGCCAGCAGAAAAACTGCGGTGCCAACACCCCCATCCCTGCAGCCACTACCATGGCCATCAGCTCCATGGAAACACGTTCAATTGGACATATGCGCTGAACTGCACAGTGCCCCCATGCGCCAATGTTTTCTACTAGTGGCCTACGACCTCCACTTAAAATGGCCCGAGGTGTTACCCACCGGCTCACTCATCACTGATGTAGTCACCAATTTCTTCACCTCCCTCTTTGCCTGCTGGAGTGTACCATGATGGACAATGGACTGCAATCCACCTCAGCGGACTTTGAGGCCTCTGTGAAAGAAAGGGACATGAAATACATAAGAGCAGCCTTCTACCACCCTCAGGCGAACGGGAGTTGGGGGGGGGGGGTGGAGAGATTCAACCAGACCCTCAAAAACGGTCTCAGGGCATACCTAGCGGATGGACTCCCATTTTCGGCTGCATTACAGAGCACCCCGCTACATTACAGAGCGACACTTCACGCCACCATGGGCAGCTCCCCGGCCCTACTGATGCTTGGATGTGAGATGAGCCTTCCTCTAGACCAACTACGCCCCCCATCAGTTGCTATCCCAACAGAGATGCCCTCACCTAGAGGAAGGGTGGTTGAACAACAATAACAGATAAAGCAAAGGTTTGACAAGAAACATCTGGCGAAACGACTCCGACTTGCAGTGCTGGATTGGGTTTGGATCCAGTGCCTCAACAGCACAGCTAGTCCCAGCCACCTTTCGTCTCACTGATGGGTCATGATGGCACGCCAGCCACCTCAGGAAGTGACACCGACTTCGGCCCTGAATCAGGAAACGACTGCAGACACGATGAGATCAGACTGGGACTTTGCCGAAGCAAGATCCACAACCCCCGATGAACGTCTGCTGGAGTCAGCGGTGGTACACAGCCTGAGCACCACTCTGCCTGGGTTTGGCAGAGACCCCACCACCTAAAGGACATTGTGACTAACTTTTTTAAATATTGAACTCTTAAGTGTAGCCAGGACATGACCGACAACAGTGGAAGAATAATCCACTTGGTCACATGGCCATACCAGTAGGCTCCCTGGGTGCCCAGGTAGCTGTATAAAGTTCTTTGGGGTTTTTCGGGGGGGGGGGGGGATAAATGTGATGTTTGTTTTGCATATAACACTGGTCAACACCAAATTTATTGTCTAAGTTTTTTTTAGCTGATTTAGGACAATTTTGATGTGCTGAATCCAAAAATCACATTGGTTTTGCTCAATCCGGTTAACTTTTTTTTTTTTTTCGCTTTATATGATGCAAAATTCTTTTTTATTTCTTGAAATTCTCTGAATTTTGAACAATGATGATGTAACATTCAATTTACATGTACTTGCCTTTATCAATGTCTACTATTACTATTACAGTAAAAAAAATTGAATTGCTTTAAATTAATTAGACATTACATACCACACCAAGCAGCTGTACTGTATATGCATTCTATGGTTTTTTCGCATATATTCAATTCAATTCAACTTTATTTATATAGCGCCATTTCACAACAACAGTCATCTCATAGCACTATCAACTGTAGGGAGGACCCCCACAGTTGCAGAAAGACCCCAGCAATCAGGCGATCCCCTGTGAGCAAGCACTTGGCGACGGTGGAGAGGAAAAACTCCCTTTTAACAGGAAGAAACCTCCAGCAGAACCAGGCTCAGGGAGGGGCAGTCATCTGCTGCGACTGGCTGGGGGGTGAGGGGATAGAGAAGAAGAAAAGAACAGACATGTAGAGAGCAAACAGCACGATGGGGACTCAATCTATGGGAGAGAACAAACAAATGTTAATGACCAGCAAAAAAAAAAATATTTCATAGAGAGTGAGGAAAGGAGTGAGGCCCAGTGCATTACTGGAGGTCCCCCGGCTGACTAAACCTATTAGCAGCATAACTAAGGGAGGGTTCAGAAAACACATGATCCCTCCCTAATTGTAGGCTATATCAAAAAGGTAGGTTTTAGCCCTATTCTTAAAAACAGAGATTGAGTCTGACTCCCGAATCCAGATTGGCAGCTGATTCCACAGGAGAGGAGCTTGATAACTGAAGGCTCTGCCTCCCATTGTACTTTTGGAGATTCTAGGTATTACAAGTAAACCTGCATTTTGGGAGCGTAGTGCTCTGTTAGGATGATACGGTAGTATCAGATCTTTTAAATAAAAAGGAGCCTGATTGTTTAGAGCTTTGTAAGTAAGAAGAAGGATTTTAAACTTAATTCTAAACTCTATGGGAAGCCAATGAAGGGAGGCCAGAACCGGAGAGATATGATCTCTCTTTCTAGTACCTGTTAAAACTCTTGCTGCAGCATTTTGGATCAGCTGAAGACTTTTTAAAGATGTTTTAGGACAACCTGATAATAAAGAATTACAATAATCTAATCTCGAGCTAACAAAAGCGTGGATCAGCTTCTCAGCATCACTCTGAGACAAGATGCTCCTAATCTTGGCAATATTACGCAAATGATAGAAGGCAGTCTTAGAAACAAATTTAATATGTGAATTGAAGGACAAATCCTGATCAAAAATAACTCCAAGGTTCCTCACAGAGCTATTAAGAGAAAGAGTAACTGCATCCAAACTGAAAGTTTGATTTGGAAAGGAATTTCTAAGGTTTTTTGGACCAACAAGAATGACTTCAGTCTTATCTGAATTTAATAGCAGGAAATTACAAGTCATCCAAACTTTGATTTCCTTAAGACAGGCTTCTAACTTGGCTAATTGATTAGTATCATCTGGCTTCATTGACAGGTATAATTGTGTGTCATCTGCATAACAGTGAAAATGTATACAGTGCTTTCTAATAATGTTGCCTAACGGAAGCATATATAAACTAAAAAGAGTAGGGCCAAGCACAGATCCCTGTGGAACTCCATGACTAAGCTTTGAGCTGAGAGAAAACTCATCATTTACATGAACAAACTGGAACCTATCAGATAAATAAGATCTAAACCACTGCAACGAAGTTCCATTAAGTCCAACATAGTGTTCTAATCTATCAAGTAGAATATTATGATCAATAGTATCAAAAGCTGCACTAAGATCTAAAAGGACAAGTACAGAAACTAGTCCATTATCAGATGCAATGAGGAGGTCGTTAGTGACCTTCGCTAAGGCTGTTTCAGTGCTATGATGGATTCTAAACCCAGATTGAAACTCCTCAAATAAACCATTTCCCTGCAGGTGGTCAAATAATTGCATAGCAACAACTCTTTCTAAGATTTTTGAAATGAAAGGGAGATTAGAGATTGGTCTATAGTTAGCTAAAGCTCCTGGATCTAGCGTTGGCTTTTTGAGTAAGGGTTTAATTACAGCCGTTTTAAAAGCCTGCGGTACATGGCCTAAAGTTAATGAAGAATTGATTATATGAAGAATAAAGCTACCAATAAGTGGGAAGACTTCTTTAAATAACCTGGTAGGAATAGGGTCTAAAAGACAAGTTGAAGGTTTGGATGAGGAAACTATTTTGTCTAACTCACAAAGGTCGATTGGAGTAAACTCATCAAGACAGACATCAATAGAAGGAGTTGTAGTAGTTACAGTATTTAAGTTAACTGTGGGAAGAATCTGATTGATTTTATCTCTGATGGATGAAATTTTATTATTGAAAAAGTTCATAAAGTCCTGACTAGTAAGCTCTAAGGGGATGCTAGGATTGACAGAGTCCTGACTCTTTGTCAACCTGGCTACAGTACTGAAAAGAAACCTGGGATTATTCTTGTTCTCTTCTATTAATGCAGAGTAATAACTCGTTCTAGCTTTTCTAAGAGATTTTTTATAAATTAAAAGATGATTTCTCCAAGCTAAATAGATTTCATCTAAATTAGTAGAGCGCCATTTTCTTTCTAATTGACGAGTCTTCTGTTTTAAGCTACGAGTTTCTGTGTTGAACCAAGGAGTTAAAAATCTCTGATTAGACTTTTTCTTTTTTAAGGGGGCCACCAAGTCTAGAGCCTGATGTAGAGAAGCTGAAACACTATCCACCATGTTATCAATTACAGAAGGAGCAAGCTGTCTATAGCTTATTTCCGTTGTGTTGACACATGGCATAGAGGAAACAATCTGCATAAATTTGGAAACAGCATCATCTGAGAGGCATCTACTGTGATAATATTTTTCTTTAGGAGCCAAATAGTCAGAAATAGTAAAATCAAAGGTTAACAGACAATGGTCTGACAGTACAGGGTTATGAGGAGACACTACAAGATTTTCTATTTCTATGCCATATGTCAGAACAAGGTCCAATGTATGGTGGAGGTAATGAGTAGAATTTCCTACTTTCTGAGAAAACCCAATCGAGTCTAATATTGAATTAAAAGCCACATTAAGGCAGTCACTATCTACATCCACATGTATATTAAAGTCCCCTACTATAATTATTCTATCAGATTTCAGCACTAAATCAGCTAAGAAATCAGGAAATTCGGATAAAAATTCTGAATAGGTTGATGGGGGACGATAAACTATGGCAAATAAAATTGGGTTTAACCTGGAATTGCTAAAGTGCCCAATACTGAGGACCAGGCCCTCAAAGGAATTATAACATGTTTTTTGCTTTACATTAACTAGTAATTTGGAATGGTAAATTGTTGCTACTCCTCCTCCACGACCAGAACTTCTGGGATTTTGACAGTTTAAATAACCAGAGGGAGCTGATTCATTTAAACCAACATAATCCTCTTGTCCTAACCAAGTCTCTGTAAGGGAAATTAAATCAATCTGATGATCAATTAACAGATCATGGACTAACAGAGACTTGGGAGTTAGAGACCTAATATTTAATAAACCACATTTAATTTTTAAATTATGAGGAGGAACAGAGGCCAAATCATTCAATTTAGAGGCTTTATGTTTAATTTGAGTTTTACCAATATTTTGCTTTATCACTTTGGGATGCTTATGAATTATATTTTTATTTACTTTGGAGGGAGCAGACAACGATTCTCTGATGGGGAAGACAGGGGCTAAGCTGAGGGGTGGCGGATGAAGAGGAGCTGCAGAGAGGCGTGTAAGACTGCGACTCTGCTTCCTGGTCCCAACTCTGAGTAGTCACGGTTTTGGAAATTTGGATAAAAAAGATGCCAGATTGTTAGATAAATGAGAAGCACCATCCAAAGTGGGATAAATGCTGTCTCGTCTCATAAGACCAGGTTTTCCCCAAAAAGAGCTCCAATTGTCAATGTAGCCCACGTCATTTTTAGGACACCACACAGACAGCCAGCGGTTCAAGGATGACGAGCGACTAAACATGTCATCACTGGTCAGATTGGGGAGGGGTCCAGAGAATACTACAGTGGCAGACATCGTTTTTGCAAAGTCACACACCGATTCTACATCAAGTTTCGTGACTTCCGACTGCCGGAGACGGATGTCATTAATGCCGGCGTGAATAACAATTGTGGAATATTTACAGTTACTTTTAGCCAGCATTTTCAAATTTGACTCGATGTCGCCTGCTCTGGCCCCAGGAATGCATGTGACTATGGCCGCTGGAGTCTCTAGGTTCACGTTTCTGACTACAGAGTCGCCAATGATCAGAGTTTTTTCCTCAGCGGGTGTGTCGCTGAGCGGGGAAAAACGATATATCATACTGTCTCACAGTTTGGGCTCAAGCAGCTCCTTCTACAATAAATCATACAGGTTCATTATATAATCAAACTCTAAAAATTCTGGATAAAAAGCCCATTAGGTGGCATCATTGTTATATTCTAAAAAAAATATAATCTACTGAGTTTTGAGAGTTTCACTGACCTCTGTTTTCTGAAAATAATTTTTCAAATGTTTCCATAAATCAGCGCCAGAGCCACTTGTTGGATTCATCCAAAGACAGGACAGCAGCAGAGCCACCAGGAGTTCTGTTAACAATAACTGTAAAATATCCCACCGCAGAACCACATTTGGACAAACAGCTTTCTCTATAAAGGGCAGTCACATCTGGAACACAATGCCAAATGAAATCAAAATAATAACGGACTTTAAAACATTTACTACAAAGGTTAAAAACTGGCTGAAAAGTAAACAAGAATGTACCCATGTATGAAATGATTGTCTGCAGGGTGTGAGTGAAGAAGGAAAGGCAAATGTATAACAGGCATTTTACTGTAACAGGCAAATGTGAATCAGGTTTTAATATTGTGTATTTATAATTTTGTTTGCATTGATGTACACTACCGTTCAAAAGTTTGGGGTCACTTAGAAATTTCCTTATTTTTGAAAGAAAAGTACTTTTTTTCAATGAAGATAACTTTAAACTAATCAGAAATACACTCTATACATTGCTAATGTGGTAAATGACTATTCTAGCTGCAAATGTCTGGTTTTTGGTGCAATATCTACATAGGTGTATAGAGGCCCATTTCCAGCAACTATCACTCCAGTGTTCTAATGGAACAATGTGTTTGCTCATTGCGTCAGAAGGCTAATGGATGATTAGAAAACCCTTGTGCAATCATGTTAGGTCTGCAATGCTGTAATTGCTGCAAATGGAGGATTCTTTGACGAAAGCAAAGTTAGAAGGAAAAAATTATTATTTCAAATACAAATCATAATTTCTAACCTTGTCAATGTCTTTACTATATTTTCTATTCATTTTACAACTCATGGTGGTATATAAGTGTGACTTTTCATGGAAAACACAAAATAATTGTCTGGGTGACCCCAAACTTTTGAACGGTAGTGTATGTGGATAATGTTTATACTGTTTTCATTTTGTTTTTTCTTCATCTTTTTCTCTTTTTATCTGTTTCTTTTCTCTAAAGCCCATCCATGGACAAGAGTTGCAAACTAGCTTAATGCTATACACTCTCTGTGCAACACATCAGATTTTCTTTTTTGTCTATATTTATTGCACTGTCCCTGACAAATAAACAAATAAATAAATAAATATTCAATTTAAAGTACAACTGTATAACTGCTGTACAACTGCTTATAACTTAACATAAAAACCTGACCTGATCGAGAGAAACAGATGTCATTTTCGGATTCAGCAGTGCAAAATTGTCTTAAATCAGTTAAAAAACACAGACAACTTACAAAAAAATTATTTTTGTTATGTTGTGTAATAAATGGCACTTTACTGTGAAGTGTAGTGTGGTGACGTGCACTTCCCGTGACATCACTGCACTGCTCTATATAAGCGATGGACGCCATCTTTTTTTTTTTTTTTTTGGTTTTAATTTTTGTTTTAAAATTTTTTTTTTGTCTGGATGTTCAAATAAAATCAATCAATCAATCAATCAATCAATCAATCTTATGGCCTCTTTGCCGGATGCCTACGCTGGTGCATACCGTGTACTGTTCTGTACACAGCTCATCAATAAAGCTGTGTTTGCCAACCATCATCTTGCTTCATTCATCACCCCGGTAGTTCCATGCATAACATTTGGTGATCGAGGATTAACTCATGAAGGCATGCATTACACCACTTTGTCCCTTCTTTGAGCTCCCGGGCGAACCACCAGTTTTATGGCCGCATTGGTTGGAGGCCTATCAGATGTATATTACAGTGCTGGACCTTGTGAAACTTGATAAGGTGAGGGCGTGGGTGCTTCTCATCCACAACCTGGGTATTGAGGGCTGGAGGGTCCTATGGATGCTCGGCACGGCGGACTCCTATGAGGAAGTTGTGGAACCGCTAGCTAAATGTTTCTCCACCCCAGACAGCGTGACTGTTTGGAGAATTTGTTTTCACCGGAGACACCAGCGGATAGGTGAGCCTATCCGCCAATATGTCATTGACTTGAAGTAGCTAGCCAGCGAGTGTCGTTTTGGACCGCTTGAAGACGAGATGATATGCGACCAACTAGCAGAGCACATGTGCAACCCTGAGCTGAGTGCTAGGCTGCTAGTGGGCCTGATGACTTAATGTTAGCTAAAGCAGTAGAGCTAGCTCTCCAGTTGGAAGCCGTTGATAAGCTAGCTGTGGAGCTAAATTGGCGCCAGCCACAGAAGACGCCCGAGCTGTCCGCCTCAGCTAATTTTGCAGACCCTGATAGCGAGGATAGCTTGGACAAAGATTATTGGGAAATCAATGCTGCCAGCCAAAGGTCTGTCCCGGGAAACTCCCGTTGCAGGGGTTGTGGATTGTGACACACCGCCATAAAGCAAAGAATTGCTCGGCAAGAGGAAACGTTGTAGTAGATGTGGATGCTTGAATCACTACACCAGGGTGTGCTGTTTGTCTTACTTGGGGAACCCAAGGGAGAAATCACCCCGCTCACTCCCGAAGGACACTGGGACTGAACGGTACGAAAAGCTAAAGGACACCCTTGCTTTCAAGTGGACCAGTTTTCGCGTAGGGTTGGTACCCATGCCGATGAGCGACACCATGCTAGCCCCAGATGCCTCGGGTACTTGGCCACAGCTGGGTGGGGGGTCTGCAGCTACGACGGCGTACACTGCAACATTTATAGAAGAGGACGGGGCCAGACTGACAAGCATGGAGTTACCGCATGCTCAGCAGCAACACATCAGGCCGAGTAAAATTCCACTTCGGGTTATGGACTTGGTTTGGGTTCGGCGTGATGAACGTTCACGACGAAGATGGGCCAAACGACAGCCAGAAAAACATCAAGCACATCTGCAGATAGTGGCGAAGTTGGGAGCGGCATGCTTCTGGTTGTCCGATGGCTAAATGAGGCATGCCAACCAGCTGCGGTGTGTCCAGGATGATGCTCCAGATGGTAAGGCTGGACGGGAGTTGATGATGGCAGTGCGGGATCTGGGCTCCGTCGTCCAGAAGATCAGCCATCACTCCGGGGGTCTGCTGCTTCCAGGGCCGTGCCTGCTGAAGGGCAGCCCTGGCCCCCCCATGCCGGTTCCATCTTTCCCACCAAAGTGACTGTGTGGTAGCACTGTATTTACTGTGGTTCTATGTGTTTTGCATGTTATGTTATGGGGGTTATGTGTATATACAGTATATGTGCTTTTGTGTTTTAGTTTAGGAGCACAGCAGATATATTTTTAGTTTGAAATAAAGGACTTTTAGTTTAATTTGGTGGAAAAATAATCCACCATGCCCTCCAGGTTGTGTGGCAGTCCACCCACCAACTCTATTTTAGGTTATTTTGAGTAAGTGTGTTAGGCCAATTTAGTACATCAGTTTTCGTTATTTAGAGCATGATTCGGGTTCCAGATTTGGGGTGGGTTTGATTGTGTGTGTTTTTGGACTTTCTAAAGGGGGGAGGAAATGTTGCATATAACCCCTTGACGCCTATTGTCACGAATTCGCATCAATCCCCCCCAAAAAAACCAAAAAACAACGATTTTCAATTCTGAAAAAAAAAAAAAATTGTTAACAGTTGGAAATAAATTCAGGCATCAAGGGGATAATAAATGGCACTTCACTGTGAAGTGCAGTGTGGTGACGTGCACTTCCCATCACCTGTGTTCCTCCGTGTTTTACCATCACTCGCACATTTTTGACAATATGGTGCATAAAACGTACATTTACGTATGTAAACACGGTTTTATGAATGAAAGTGAGCACCTATCCTCGGGGTAGGAGCATTATACCAAATTAACCACACCTGTGGATGCACACCCTACATATACCCTCTGCATCCACTCACGCTTCCTCTTTCTGATGACTGGTAGGTGCCCGCCTCCACCGACAAAGGACGATGAATGGTTACAAGTTTACTTTCATTCATAAAACTGCATTTACATGCATAAATGTACGTTTTATTTCATTTCAGTAAACCTATAACCAAGTAACGACCATATACCAAATAAGACCTGAGGCGAAATGCGGAGGGCGACACCCACAGGTCAAAGGAGCACAATGCATAATACAGTCAGATGGATTTGGCTCTTTTATTGTACTCACCTGAGTACGTACAAGTCAAGCCGGTTCCTACCGGTAACCGGACCTGAAATAAACCTCTTCGAGCACACGGCACACATGCCGGCTCACATGAGGGAGACTAAGACGCAACTTAAGAACTTGTTGCCATCCCCAGAACAGATGAGTTGATTCCTTTATTGTACTCAATTGGATACTTACAAGTTAAGCCGGTTCCTACAGGTAACCGGAGCTGAAACAACCCTCTTTGAGCACAAGGCACACATGCCGGCTCACATGAGGGAGATTAAGATACAACTTAAGAATCTGCTGTGACCCCCAGACAGATGAGTTTGACTCCTTATTGCACCCAACTGGATACCTACAAGTCAAGCCGGTTCCTTCAGGCAACCAGAGCCGAACAAAAAAACATTCTGAGCACAAGGCACACCTGCCAGCTCAGCAAGGGAAAATCTAAGACACAACTAAGAATCTGTTGCGACCCCTAGAACAGATGAGGGGATGACTGATGAGGCCAAATTGAGCCTATAGAAGTGGGTGAATGTTGAGAAAGAGGCCAGCAAGCGGCTGTGCATACATCCTCCTGGGATGCACCCCTGAACAACGCTCATGTAGTGGCCATTCTTCAAATTGAGTGAGCCACCAGCCTATCTGGTGGTTCCGTTCCAACCTGTACCTATGCGAAGCAATCAGGTCACTATCCAATGGGACAGGCGCTGCTTAGAGATAGGCTTGCCCAACGTGGAGCTCCTATACAACACAAAAAATCTGTCTAAAGAACGGACAGACCTTGTCTGGTCAACACAAAGCTTAAAGCCCCCCCTGGGCACAACTATGAAGCCTCTCAGCCTTGGAAGAGGTGTGTGAGGCAGGTAGAAGGCCTCAAGCACAAGAAGGCGGGAAACAACTCATTGGCCAGCACCCTGGGCTGAATGCTGAGTTGGGCCGTAGGTGAGCCACCTGATCACCATCAAACTTAAGGCATGCTGCATCCACAGAGAGCACATTTAGTTCACCAACCCTCTTGGCTGAGACAATTGCCAAGAGAAAAGCCATCTTCCAGGAGAGCAGATGAAGGTCAGCACTGGGGAGTGGCTCAAAAAGGGTTAAGCATAGTGCCCCAGTAACTGTCTGGAGATCCCAAGTGGGCACCAACGGACGCCAAGATGGATGGCTCCATTCCACGCCTCTCAAAACGGCTTAGCCAAGGGAAGCACCCCATGAGATAAGCCATTACATTTCTCATGGACAGTTGACACTGCCACCAGGTAGCCCCTGATATTCGACTCTGCCCAGCCTAGGGCGAAGAGGTACTGGAGGTAAGACAAGAAAAAAGAGATGTGACATGACAAAGGATCCTTCTCCTTGGTCCAACACCAGTTCAAACACTCTCCACTTCACACTGCATCACAGCTGGGTAGATGGGGCCCGTGAAGCCTGTGCGGTGTCCATAACCTCCTTCTCCAAGCCCAGTTTCCACAATTGCTCCTGTCCAAGGGCCATACATGAGACCTCTAGAGCTGGAAATTTGTATGCAAACTCTCGCTCTGTGCTTGTGAGAGTATATCCCATCTGGTTGGGAAAGGCCAAGGACAGCACCCCCAACATCACGCGGCTCTCCACCATCCATGGTCTTGTGGTGAATTTGGGCCATCAAAACTACTTGAACAGACAGCAGTCTCGCCTTCACGAGGAAAGCTGGCAGAAGAGGCAGTAGCGGAAATGCAAACAGTTCACTGGAGGCCAGGCACTCTCAGAGCATCTGTAGCTAGTGGATTTGGCAGGCTCGAGGCCACACAAGCAGATGACACACCCTCGCATGAAGAGGAGGACCCCAGTTCATCCTGCTGGTTGATGTTTCACACCACAGCTGTGCTGTCTGTCCGTACCAGAATTTTTCTTCCCTGTAATGACTGGAAGAAAAAAGCCCCAGAGCCAAACGCACCGTTTCCATCTTGGGACAGTTCATATGCCAAGACTGCTGTGCCAGAGCCCAGCATCCCCAAACCACCTGCCCTCAAAGACGACACCCCAGCCTGCTTGGGAGGTGTCGGTTAGGTGACGCCTCCCGGCGGCCCTCTTGGCCCAGGGGAACATCATCCTGGACTGCTGGCGAGTATTTCCACCACCTGAGAACCATGAGGCTTCTTTGGAAGAACTAGACTTCTCCTTTGTCTCTGGGAAAAACCACCTTCTGAAACACAAACCACCATTGAAGGGGACAAGTATGCAAAAGACCCAGCGGCACTGCCTGGGTGGCTGCAGCAAAGAAACCCAAGACCTTCTGGCACTGCTGCACTGACACAGTCCTCTGTGAGATGCAGCTCTTGATGCATTCCCTGATAGCATGCCTCCGCTTCAGAGTCAGGGATGCCCTCATGGCAACTGAATCCAGGGTGAGCTCCAAGTACTCAACAACCCTGGTTGGAACCAGGCAGCTCTTTTCTACATTCAAATGCAACCCAAGAGCTGAAAGGTGAGCCAATATGGCCTCCATATGGCTCCTTGCTATGGGTTCTGATGGCGCACAAACCAGCCAATCATCCAGATAATTGAACTCGACCGCCCCTCTGCTGCAGTGGACGAGTGCCGCATCCATGCACTTGGCAAACATCCGAGGACAGGGACAGGCCAACAGGCAGGATGTTGTAATCGAAGGCTGTCCTGAAGGAACCCTGAGGAACTTCCTATGGCCAGATTTATGGGAATATGGAATCAGCATTGTGAAGGTCCATTGCTGTGAGCCAATCACCTGGCCCTATGGCCTGAATAATGTCCTCAGCCTGAGCACCAGACAAGGGAGCACCTTGACACACCTGTTCAACCGTCTCAGGTCCAAAACTGGACGGAGACCCCTTGTTTCTTTAATTAGTTAGTAATTCCCTCCCACAGCATGTGGGACACCATACGGTGTGTAGGGCGACACTTATCCTGTTCCTCTGGCCTTGGACCACACAGCCACTGTAAGTAATGAAACTGCAGTGGGGGGGTCAGTCCTCCGGTAGCTCTGTGCATCACGTACCAATCCATTTGGGAATAAGGAATAGGCAGTGTAAAAGCCTCGTTTCATTTCTCCTGGAGACAGAGACCGTATCACACTCTCTCCCAGCAGGGCAGAAACCTCGCTGCCCAGAACTGCAGAAGAGAGTCCTTGTTCTTTCTGCTTCCACCCTCTTGAAGTTGGGAAATGAGATCTCAATTGTAGGCAGTATCCACATACCAGTGTATTGATCACCCATGGAAACAAGGCGCACCGATGCCAAATCATGAGGTGTGCCGCGGAAAAAGTTGACGTTAGGGGAAGCGTACCATCAGGGACGCTGGTGGAGCTTGGCAAAACCACGGCCTACACACTCCCGAGAGCACAGACGTGCTCTACTGAGCAGCAGGTGGCCGTTCTAACCGAGCAGTTGCAAACTATTACTCAGCAGCTGACCACGGTTACTGACCACCTTTGTCAGATGTCTCGCCCTGGCCCTTCCTCTACACCTGTTGCCCCAGCAGCTGCTACCATTCGCTGCACCACTTCCGTGCCTTCACCTGCCCCGTACGCAGAGAAGATGGGGGATGCAAGGGGTTTTTGCTTCATATTTGCCTCTATCTGCGACAGGTGGGTGAGGAGTACCCGGACAACACTTCAAAAATCCATTTTATGACTTCCGGTCTGGACGCCATGGTGATAGCAACTTAACGCTGAAGCTCCCAGACCCAATCCAAGGAAAACATCTTCAAAATCAGACTTAACGGATTTTTGGAAGAATAAAAATCAAAAGACAAAAACACCATGCCTAACCAAAAACAGAAGAAACTGACATTCCCCAGGCCAGGACGCGCAGTGGCCGCAGAATCTGAACCGGAGGACCTCCGTTCAGAAGACGAGGAGCTGAACCAAGCTAACAAGAAGGTTAGCTTGAAATCGCTATTTGATGAATTACGACGATTTCGGGCCGAATTTCATGAATTCAGAGAGGAATTAAAAAGGACGAACAGCAGAATGGACCAGGCCGAAAACCGAATCTTGGAAGCTGAAGAAAGAATAAAAGTGCTTGAAGATTCTATGCTGGATTTACACAAAAAACAGTCAAGGCTGGAGGCTAAGCTAACCAACCAAGAAGGAAGACAGAGACGAGACAACATCAGAATTCACGGTCTGAAAGAAGGAACTGAAGATAGTTTCAACACAATGGCGGAATGTGTGGAATCCTTATTGAGAGAGAAGTTGGATATTCCACAAACCACCGATTTGAAGATAGAAAAGGCCCATCGTACATTAGCCGCAAAGCCAGCGGCAGAAGCGCCCCCACGTTCGGTGGTGGTACGATTCTCCAATTTCAAAATAAAACAAGAGGTTGTAAGATGGGCTTGGCAGAAAAAAGGATTTATGCATCAAGAGAGAAAAGTCTTCGTGGAGCACGATTACGCCCCGGAGGTTCTTAAAAAGCGACGGGACTATAACGACGCCAAAAAGGTTCTACGGGAACAGAATCTACGCTTTCAGACGCCATTTCCTGCGAAGTTAAGGGTCTTTTACGGTGAAGAGTCATGTCTCTATAATTCGGCGGAAGAAGCAACAATTGACATGGCGAGAAGAGGGCTCCCGGTATCGGTGTTTAAACCCGCAGCGGACCTGAGCGAGAGGATCAGGGCTCAAATGTGGTCCACTCAGAGACCTTCAAAATCCACGGGCCAGCAGCGGGAAACCCAGCCCCAGAGCTACAAAGATAAGCTTTCCAGTTCCAGGAAGGAATAGCGACCTTTTTTTTTTTTTTTTTTCTTTTCAGTCATTCTGCACTTCCATCCCCCCTCCTACAAGGTAACAAACATTAAAGGAGATGCAGAATCAGCATGTGGTAAAACCTTTCATGGAGCAGTTATAGCATTAGAAACAAATGTCTTCTTAATTTAAAGGAAAAAAAAAATCTTGTTAAAATAGAAATGTAACAATGACCCACATGTTCTCCCCACACTAACAAATACTGTATTAGAGTGAATGTTTGCTGTGATGCGGGTGGGAGGGTGCACACAATCTCATAGGGTATAGGCATAAAAAAAAAAAAAAAAAAATCATTACAAATTCGGATTGGGATCTGAAATTCACGTTAAAAACATGGGACAACTTACAGGGGTAAGCGAGGGCCCTCAACACGTAACAGAGTTTGAGGAATTTCCCTCAGAGCCTACACTCCATCAGGGCTCTTACAGGGTCTTTAAAGAGACCCCAGCTCAGGAAGTTTTTTTGACAGTTTTTTGTTTAAAAGTTTCGTACACTATGTTCTTAATGTTTTTTATGTTCTCAATGTTCTTTCAGTTTCTGAGTAGCAAAAAAGAGGGCCACCACACTGTTATACTAAATAAGAAAATACAATTGAGAAACAGGGTGTAACCAAAATAGCCTCATATAATGTAAAAGGGATCCTGAATCCAGTTAAAAGATCCAAGATTCTACGCAAAATGAAAAAAGACAAAGCAGAAATAATATTTTTACAAGAAACCCACCTAACAGACGTGGAACACACTAAACTCAATAGACAAGGGTTTAAAATGATCTCTTCATCTTCATATAAGTCAGGGAGGAGGAGGGGAGTAGCAACATTGATATCAACCAAAATTACATTTGAAAAAAAATCAGAACACAAAGATAAAGAACGGAGGTACAGTTTGGTAATTGGGCGGCTAGAGGGAGAAGATATCACCCTGCTGAATGTATATGCACCACCAGGGGCTAAATGGAAATTTTATAAAAATGTATTCCACCTAATGATAACTAAAGCCCAAGGTTTAGTGATATGTGGTGGAGACTTCAATCTAAGACTGAATCCATACTGGGATGCAACAGGTAATTCTTCACATCAAAATAACACTCAAAGTAGGAAAACTCGGATGCTATTAAAAGAAATGGGAATCTGTGACGTATGAAGGGAATTCAACCCCAATGTAAAAGATTATACTTTTTATTCAACGCCACATTCATCTAACTCAAGGATTGATTACTTTTTTATGTTTAATAGAGACATTGGAAGAGTAAAAACATGTAAAATAGGACTGATGGATCTCTCTGACCACAGTCCGATCTATATGGACTTAAACATCCAAAAATACACAAATAATACATTTTCCTGGAGGTTGAATTCAAATGTCCTGAAAGGACCACTGAAAGATGAATTGGAATCAGATATTCTCAGATATTTGGAAGAAAACGATAATGGAGAAGTATCCCCTTTAATACTGTGGGATGCGTGCAAAGCTGTAATAAGGGGAAAATTATTGCAAAACTGGCAACCCAAAAGAAACTGAGACAAGAAAAACTAATCACACTAGAGTCAGAACTCAAGAACCTAGAAAAAGAACACAAAGACAACACTCATTCTAATGGCTCGCTCAAGATTAAAGAAATTAAAAATCAAATAAATGAGATCTACACAATAGAAATCCAGAAGAAACTTACATTTCTGAAACAAAAACACTAAGAAGCAGGCAGTAAATCGGCAAAATTACTAGCCTATAAATTGAGGAAACAACAAACAGAAAGAGCAATCTACAAAATCAGAGACCCAGTATCAAAGGAAATAAAATTCAGAATTCATGGATATTCTTAAAAGCTTCGAGAATTACTATAAGAACTTATACTCCCACAAAAAACATAAAAACGCATCTGAGACATTCCTAAACACATTAAACCTTCCCCAACTTACGGAATCACAAAATAAAACACTACTGTCAGAAATACGACCTAAACAATTGGAAAAAGCAGTTATGAAACTTAAAGCTAACAAATCCCCAGGAGCAGATGGCTATACAGCAGAATGGTACAAAACCTTTAAACAGCAACTATCTCCTCTCCTCCTGAAAACATTTAACTATGTCCTCCACACAGGGGAAATCCCCCCTCCTGGAGAGAAGGGGTCATTGCAGTTATACCTAAACCTGAAAAGGATAAACTAGAATGCTCCAACTACAGACCAATCAGTGTATTAAATCAGGACTATAAGCTTTTTACCATTATCCTTGCCAAAAGGTTAGAAAACATACTGACAGACTTAATTCACTTAGACCAAACAGGTTTTATAAGACAAAGACAGACACAAGACAACATTAGACACACTTTACACATAATTCATCATATAAAAAAATATAACTTAAATGCAGTCATATTGGGATTAGATGCTGAAAAAGCATTCGATTCGGTTGACTGGTCTTTCCTATATAGAATCTTATCCAGTTTCAATTTTCATAACAACTTCATTAGAACTATACAGGCATTATATAAAAAACCAACAGCTAAAATAAGGATTAACGGTAATTTATCATCATCTTTTGAGCTGGAAAGAGGATGTCGTCAGGGCTGCCCCCTGTCTCCACTGCTCTTTGCAATCTTCATAGAACCTCTGAGCCAATGAATAAGACAAAATCAAGAAATTCAAGGTATTACACTTGGTCAGAAGGAACATAAAATAGCACTCTTTGCTGATGACATTTTAATATACCTAGGGCAGCCGGACACTTCTTTACCAGAACTAATCTCAGTTTTTTCAGACTATGGAGATTTATCGGGGTACAAATTAAACATGCATAAAACCCAAGTTTTAACATTCAACTATGACCCAAATCATTATTCACTAAGTGAACTCAAAACTAACTGGGAGTTGGAATCTATGAAATATCTGGGGGTCAATATCCCGAAACAACTCAACAAAATTATAACACTAAACTATGATCCACTGGTGACAAAAATAAAATCTGACCTAGCAAGATGGAATATGATACCATTCTTAGGTACTGCACAAAGAATTGAAGCAGTCAAAATGAATATACTTCCACGTCTTCTATACCTTTTCCAAACAATACTGGTAGAACCTCCCAAAAAAACATGGCAGGAGCTGGACAGAAGGATCTCAAGATTCATATGGCAGGGCAAGAGACCTAGAATCAGATATAGAACCTTACAGCTAAACAAAGACAAAGGTGGGCTCACGCTGCCAAATATCAGGGACTATTTTAAAGCTGCACAAATTAAAACTTTAATAGAGATATGTAACCCAGTCTACACTGCACAATGGAAGGAGATCGAATGCCAAATAACAAGTGACATCCCCCTACAGGCGATAATAGGGAGCAATGCCTTACCTAAACTCTTGAATAACACTAACCCGTGGATAGAGACCCCGCTAAAAATTTGGTTTAAGATAGTCAGAGAGAATCAAGCTAAAGAGCCCTATCGACTTCTGCAATGGATTGCCTATGATCAAGACTTTACCCCCAATAAAACAGACACTAGATTTAAAGAGTGGAAAGAGAAAGGGCTGATAAAATATTACGATTTTTTTAAGGGGCAAACTTTAAGAAGTTTTGAAGATTTGAAAAAACAAGGTCTAATAAATCAAGATCTTTATTAGTTCTTTCAGCTTAGACACCACATAAACAATATACTTCAAAAGGAGGATTTGGAAAGGGCCCAGTCAGGTGTTCTGAAGGTCTTCTTAATGGCATATAAAGGGATCCCAGGGATCAGATACATTTCTAAAATATACCAAGGTCTTCAAGACTTAAAAGGAGACAACACATCATATATAAAAGAGAGATGGGAAAAAGAGGGGAATTTCACTTTACAATTGGAAATATGGGAAAAGCTAAATAAACAGCGATGGAAAAGTACCTCATCCCTGCAGTGGAGAGAATTTGGATGGAAAAATTTGGTAAGATTTTTCAGAACACCTGCACAAAACAAATTTACCCATAAGGGGTTGAACTGTTGGCGCTTGTGTGGTGAAAAGACTGCAAATCATTTTCATGTGTTTTGGTCATGCCCAGTTATCCACCAATATTGGACCAATGTACAGACAATATTGGGGAAAATATTCAAAATAACAGTTCCCTTTTCTTTTGTAACTTTGTATTTGGGTTTACTACCGGACTCGCTGGAAAGACGAGGAGATAAATACTTATTCAATGTTTTAATATTGGCAAGTAAAAAAGCCCTAACTAAAAAATGGATGCTGAAGGACTGTCCTACACCTGAAGATTGGATTAACGTGATTCAAGACATTTACTCGATGGAAAAGTTGACATTCGCACTGAGACAGGACATGGATGGGTTCATGAACTTTTGGCAACCCTGGATTGCATATGTGTCTTCCATTAGATCTAATCTTTGACAAATACCATTTCAATAATGGTCCCGCTCTTTGTTCCAACGCTACTCAGATGCTCTTTTACTTTTAATTACTTAATTTTCTGTTTGTTTGTTTTTTGCTGTTCTGTTTGTTTGTTTGTTCGGTTTTTTTATTTTATTCTCTTTAATTTCACTTTTTCTTTCACTTTAAAAAAAAAAGGGGGGTGTTGTAATAATTATCCTACCAATGTTGTCAAATAGCAAAAAATAAGGGAACATGTGATGAAAATGTAAACAATGCAATGTTGTAATGACCTGTATACCCTTTACAAAAACTTAAATAAAAAAAAAAAAATCCATTTTATGACCCTCCTGCTCCGAGATCCAGCCCTTAATTAGGCCCAGTCTGTTCTTGACAGCACGGAGGGCCCTAATTATACCTTTGATCGTTTCATTCAGGAATTTTCTAAGGCTTTTGACCATTCGGAGAGTGAGGGGAATATTATGAGCCTCCTAATGTTGCTCCGGCAGGGGAATCGGTCTGAAGCCGATTTTTCTGTGGAGTTCCGGGTCGCCGCGGCAGACTCTGGGTGGAATGATGTTGCCTTACGCAGCGCCTTCCTCCTGGATCTAAATACCAACCTCCGTGACGATCTGAAGGTTCATGTGGCCCGAATTCTCTCTGGATGAGCTTATCAATCAAGCTGTCAGTTTGGACAACCGGTACTGCCGTACGGAGGAGGAAGCCCAGCAGTGGATGCTGCCCTAGAGAGCATTGCCTTGAGGGATACATCGTAGGGCTCCGGATGGTCCTTCCCGGCCGGAGGATCACTGTCATCCTCATCCTCATCCTCAAAGACATCCACTCGTCCACTGGAGCCACAGCCTGAGCCAGTGCTCTTACCCAAGTTATCAGAGGCCACACGAGACAAAGCATCAGGATGTGGTCCCGGGGCACATATGGGAGCCTGAGCAGCATACTCAAAGGTGATGTTGATTTGTGTTTGTGTATTTTGATGATATTTTGATTTTTTTCCTGCACGCAGGAGGAACACACAGTCCACGTTCGGGCCGTGTTACAGCGGCTTCTGGAAAACCAGCTCTTTGTGAAGGCTAACAAGTGTGAGTTTTCTACCAGCTCCACTGCCTTCCTGGGCTTTATTGTTGCTGAAGGAGAGCTGAGGGCTGATCCAACCAAGGTGAAAGCTGTGCTTGATTGGCCTACTCCGCACACCCGCAAACATCTCTAACACTTCTTGGGTTTCACTTACTTTCATCGTAGGTTCATCAGAAATTACAGCAGGGTGGCGCAGCCTCTCACTCAGCTGACCTCATCCAAAGTATTTTTTAAGTGGTCCAAGGCAGCTGACCAGGCTTTCTCTGAACTGAAAGCCCTTTTTTCCAACACACCCATCTTAGCCAAGGTCGACCCTCAGCTTCAGTTCATAGTTGAGGTGGACGCTTCTGACTTGGGGGTGGGCACTGTCCTTTAGCAGCGTTCAGCCTCCGATCAGAAGCTCCACCCATGTGCGTATTTCTCTCGGCGGTTAACGCCGGCCGAGAGGAATTACGACGTAGGAGACCGAGAGCTGTTAGCCATTAAGTTGGCTCTCGAGGAGTGGAAGCACTGGCTGGAAGGAGCCGCTCATCCCATTATTGTGTGGACCGACCATAAAAATTTAGAGTACCTTAGGTCGGCCCGCAGATAGAATTCCAAGCAGGCTCACTGGGCCCTATTTTTCCTCAGATTTAATCTTGTTATCACTTATTGGCCCAGCTCTCATAACATCAAGGCTGATGCTCTCTCCTGCCAGTTCGCCTCAGCTCCCTCATCCTCATCTTCTCCTCCTAAGTCCATCGTATCCTCCTCTTGCATACTGGGCACCCTCCGTGGGAGATCAAGTAGAGAGTCCGGCAGGCCCAGTCCACTGAGCCCAAACCCAAGGGGGTCCCGGCCAATCACCTGTTCGTCCCACCCAGCCTGCACAGTGACGTCATCCACTGGGGGCTCACCAGCCACTTTGCCTGTCACCCTGGGATCTCCCGTAGCATTGATCTGGTGAGGCGAGTGTTCTGGTGGCCCATGCTGCGGACTGATGTGCGGGACTATGTCAAAGCCTGCCAGGTGTGTGCCACTAACAAATCTGACTCATCTCCACCAGCTGGTCTTCTGCATTCCCTACCGGTTCCCAGTCGCCCCTGGTCTCATATTGCCATGGACTTTGTTACGGGACTCCCTCCCTCGAAGGGCAACACAGTCATCCTCACCATAGTTGATCACTTTTCAAAGGCTATTCATCTGGTGCCCCTTCCCAAGCTGCCCTCTGCCGCCGAGACTGCCAACCTGCTCACCATTCATGTCAGCCGCCTTCATGGTATTCCTTTGGACATTGTGTCTGACCGGGGTCCCCAATTCACCTCACAAGTTTGGAAATCCTTCTGTCATTCCCTCGGCACTACGGTCAGTCTCACCTCTGGCTATCACCCCCAGAGTAACGGGCAGGCTAAGCAGGCTAACCAACCTCTGGACGCCGCCCTCAGATGTGTGGCTTCCTGCAACTCCACCACCTGGAGCTCCCATCTGACTTTGGTGGAGTATGCCCATAATTCGGCCATCTCCTCTGCCACCAGGTTGTCGCTGTTTAAGATAAGATAAGATAAGCCTTTATTAGTCCCACAACGGGGAAATTCCAGGATTGCAACAGCACAGGGATAGCAACACTCAGAGCAACAATCAGAAGGCAAGAAAAAAAACAAGCAAGCAAGAGCAGCTAATATACATATGTACATATTACTATAAAATATATATATACACACACACACACAGACACACAGTGCAGAGCATTGTAGCTGGATGGAATAAATATATGAATATATGAACACACAGTGCAGAGCATTGTAGCTAGATGGAATAAATATGTAAATATATAAACACCCACAGTACGGAGCATTGCAGCTAGGTGGAATAAATATGCAAGTATATAAACACACACAGTGCGGAGCAATGTAGCTAGATGGAATAATATGTAGATATATAAAAACACAGTTTGAGGCCTCGATAGGCTATACCCCCCCTTCCTGCTGCCCATGGCAGAGAGGGACGTCGCTGTGCCATCTGTGGGGGTCCATGCTTGCCGCTGCCGCTGGTTGTGGAGGTCCACCCGAGCGGCCCTTCTCCATTCGGTGGAACGGAATCGCAGGTATACGGACTGCAGGTGGGTTCCAGCGCCCAAATATGCAGTCAGTCAAGAGGTGTGGCTGTCGGCGGTAAGTTTGCTCTGAAGATGGAGTCTAGGAAGCTGTCACCCCACTTCCTTGGTCCCTTTCCCATCTCCAGGATCATTAACGATGTGACGGTCTGTCTGAAACTTCCACTGACACCCCGCATCCACCCCACATTCCATATCTCCTAGATCAAGCCCCCCCCCCCCAAAAGCCGCCTCCTCCTCCCCGGATCCTCGACGGCCAGACAAACCTACACTGTACAGAGGATTCTGCACGTTCGCCATCGGGGCCGGGGCTTGCAATACCTAGTCCATTGGAAAGGCTACGGTCCAGAAGAGAGGTTATGGATTCCCAGCTCCAACTTCGACGACAAGGGGATGGACCGTGCCTTTCACTGGGCCCATCCCAATAAACTTGATGGGTCGCCAGGAGGCGCCCTTTGGGGGGGCACTGTGATGATCGGGTGAGTGCACTCCCACTCCCTTTCTGTGGGAGGTTCTTCATTCAGTTCCCGGCTCCGCTGATCATCATCACACCTGCGTGAGTGGACGCACCTGCTGCCTCCTCACTGCCAGCACTTAAAAGGACCTGCTTGTGAACACGTCAGCGCTGGCTCGTTGGGTATTGCTGCCTGAATTTAAGGTTTAATATTGACTGGTGAGGAACTCAGCCTAATCTCTCCTTTCCTCTTCTCTCCCCAGGTTGCTGCCATCTCTGTGGTGCATCTCCGGGATTGCTGTGTGCACACCTGCCACTTCATCCTTATCTCTCCGGACTGCTCCTTCCATCTGGTCAGACTCCACGCTGCTCCTACCTCTCCACGTTCCTGGCCAGCTCTGTCCTGCTGGCTCCTCTCCCCCATGCTGAGTTCCTCTGCCGGGCTCTCTGTTTGTCTGCAGTAAGAAAAAGTAAGTATTTTCTCCCCTGTCTTATTCTCTCCTCTAACCAGCTCTTGTCTCTCTCTCTCTCTCCTCAGGCTGTGTGTCTCCCTGCGTGCTCCGCTTTTCCCTACTTTTGCCAGCTGTTCAATAAAGTTGTGTTAAACGTTTCAATTCGGTGTCTAGTGTCTTCTCTGGTGTAGTTGCTTTGCACGTGAGCTTCCCTTTTGACAGTCCTGACAG
Organism: Pholidichthys leucotaenia; assembly: GCA_020510985.1. Taxonomy (NCBI): domain Eukaryota; kingdom Metazoa; phylum Chordata; class Actinopteri; order Cichliformes; family Pholidichthyidae; genus Pholidichthys; species Pholidichthys leucotaenia. The sequence continues at coordinate 322,247,498 of CM035840.1, read as the reverse complement.
TCTTATGACATAGCGCAGGGGTAACAAAGCAAAAGCAGCCCGCACAGCACAAAAACACAATATTAAACAGACCGGTATAACCTCTTACCACACCAGGAGGAAAGAAAGAGGAAGAGTGAGTGGATGCAGAGGGTATATGTAGGGTGTGTATCCACAGGTGTGGTTAATTTGGTATAATGCACCTACCCCGAAGATCGGTGTCACGTGGTTACAGGTTCACTGAAATGAAATAAAACTTCCTTTTTAGAGCATAAGACCAGTGAAGAAAAGTTGCTAAAGATTTCAGAGATCAGAACGATGAAAGAATTTTGAGTCCAGGCACAGCCCTTCTTGAGATATTTTCAAAAATGGAAAATTGATTGTTATAGCATCGCCTATGGATGCAGTCCCTTGATTTTGGGTCTAAATAGTGGGGAGAATTTCTGAGTAGACTGTAGAATGGAATATTTCTACACCTTATGTCTTTTAGTGAAGAAGAGGAAGAAGAAGAAGAGGTTTTCTGCATCTGAGGTGCTTGGAACCCTGCAGGAACATGCTAAATCTGGCTGTACCTTCGGTATAAAGTACAAAGTTTTCCATGCAATCATTAAGACCAATGTTATCTGCATTTCTGAATCTATCCATTGTTCAACAATATTTACACTTGTCTATCAGAGTCCAGAAGGTGATGTAGCATTAAAACTCTTCTTACTTCTAACGCCATGCTTTTTCTGTTACTCCAGGCCCTCCTCCTGACTCACACTTTCACCTCCTCCCTCCTTCCATGCATTCATCCTCCTCCTTTCTCTCCTCTGTTAAACCTGCATGGATCCGTCTCTTTTCTAGCCCTTGCTTGCATCCTTTTCCCGTTTCTTCCTCTTTTCCACCCTCCCTCCCGTCTCTCCATTCATCAGCATTTCAGCTGCGGGCCGATAGCATCGTTGCTTTACTGCTGACAGTCTGTCTGTCCTCGCCGTGGGCTTTAAACACACTAAATCAACGCCTGAAAGAAATAGATATTTTGCCACTGAGATAAGCCCATTTCCTGGCGAGTATTCATTGAAATGATATAATAACTGACATGGATAGGGGAGCGGAGGAAGAGAGCGAGAGAGAGGGGGAACAGAGATAAATATGGTATTTGCAAGTTTCCTTTTGTAGCGTGGAGGCGCCTCCTTTTTTTCCGAAGGAGGAAAGAGGGCTGAGGGATCTAAACGTTGACAGGGGAGGTGGTAAATTGAATGCCATGAGCCGTCTGAGCCTCTCTGTCTCTAAAAAGAAATTCAATTAAAGTGTATTGGAGGCTAGTGAATGTGGCACAGACTGGGCTCGCGGTGCCTGATAAGAGCAGCTCCTCTCGCCAAGCAGTGTTATAACTGAAGCCAGATCACTTGCTGCTAAACGTGTAATCCCCCGCAGCCGAACAATATGGGCCCCCAGTTTGATTCAATACAGCAGCAGCCAATTCCCCACATTAAATCGACGCAGGGGGGGCCGCCACCGCCGCAGCCACCACACAGCGGCTAACGCACTTCCTCGGGCTTAAGCCACCACACAGAAATCAGAAAGCTTGCCCGCTGACAATAGCTGCTATCTAACACCCGACACACACACTCACACACACACACATTGTATAAAAGCTCCTCTGGGAAGTGATTTCAGTCCTTTCAGTGTTAAGTACCTGCCCCACTCTAGCTAATACCACCCCTAATACTGGAATTATACACTGTGTGTGTGTGTGTGTGTGTGTGTGTGTGTGTGGTGTTTTTTCTAACAGATAAAAAAAAAGATGAGATTAAACGGTGCTCCTCGGCTAGAGCACCAACACCACACAGTCCAGTTCATGACCAGTTAAGCTGCACATCTGACTGACACCTGGAACACACGTGCACATGCATAGCCACTTAAAACTATCGGCTGAGTCGGTTTAGCGGCACACATCAACCTTTTGGTGACTAAGATCACCGATCATCACAATAAGTCCCATCACAAACAGACGTGTGGCTTCACTCAGCAGGAGCGGGAGTCCCAGAGACTTTCATGGAGTGATGGTACGCTCAAGCTACATTGCTCAGCCCTGGGTTGAGTATTTGAACCGGAACTGTTGACCCTTGCTTCATGTCACTCAGAAATTACGTTACCATTCCAAAACAAGGCCTCATAATGCCATACATTTGTCAAAAATATATTATGAAGAACATATACACATTTTACCTGATTTTCAGAAAATAAACTTTATTGCACATTAGATCAGAGATGAATCTGTGAGCCCATGATATTTTGAATCTTATTACAAGTTTCCTTCAACTCTCACTCGGACTCAGTATTTATGTAGAATCAGCAGATGTCACTCTTCTAGACTGTCTTGAACAATTTGAAGCGGTGACTCATTTTAAGGATAAATGGTTCAAAGTGCTGCCCACTGGGGTGGTACAGTAGTACAGTGGTTAACACTGTTACCTCACAATATAGGGGTCGGGGGGGTTAAGTGGTTGATAGCATATGACCAATCCCTGGCATGTAATGAGCACAGAAACAATCTGGCTAACTCTGCTAACTGTAGCTTACTGCTGCTAACTGAGGAGGTGCCAGGGCCAGAGTATAACTAATTCAAATAAAAACTTAAAATATTGTCTGAAAGAAGTATGGTCAAGAATGTATAAATGATTCGGCTGGGTAAATGGGTATCTAGCTGAGATGGATAAAATATGTAGAAAGTAGACAAAAATATATACGAGTGACAGCCAAGGTAGAGGAAAGCTAGCTGACTCCTTGAAGTGGGTCAGAAATCCCGGCTGTGGCCGCTCAGACCAGCTAATGTTAGCAGCCGATTCTGCCTATTTATTATAGACAAAATATAACAACATAAGCCAGAGTGATAAATGACTGTGGATAAATGAATTAGCTGGTATAGTACAACTATAATTTACAAAATTAAAAAAAAAAGTCATAAAATCCCTGGTCCAGTGATTCACATCACTAAGCTAACCCTGCTAATTGTCGTGATACTTGTCATGCCAGGAAAAAAAAAAAAATAGGCCAAAATGGCATAAGATATTATTGACTGTGGATTAATGAACATGCTGGGACCACAGACGTCTAAGATAAGATAAGATAAGATAAGCCTTTATTAGTCCCACAACGGGGAAATTCCAGGATTGCAACAGCACAGTCTAGTGGGGTGAAGTAGAATTTAGTGAACTAGAATTTACAGAGATGAGCTCTAAAGGTGCATTCAGACCAAACGCGAACACGCAAATTTTTCGAGTGGCGCGATTACATGTTAACTTAATGTAAACACGCGAATAGATGTGAATTCACCATCTGAGCGGGTTGCAGACGGGCAGAGTTGCCTTTATAACTTCTGCACCTGTAATCTACCTGCTGTGAAACTCCCCAAAACACTGTCATGTTTAGGTTTACATTATCCAACGGGGCTCTCACCTGGAAAAATTGTCCCTGCCTCCAAAACTTCAGCTGGGTGATGGTTGTTTACACTGCTAGCCTGTATGCCCACATCCATGGCAGGACTCCGTGGGTGGATTACTCCGACACTCCGATTCAGCTGCAGAGCTTCTGGTCCATCTGTCTGCAGGTGAATGGCAGTCTCATTTTCAAACAAGCATACGCTCCAGTTTTGATACTTTAACTCCGGTGACGGAAGAATCTCAAGGATGATCACTAGCTAGCGCTGCCAAATCCCTCAGATGCGCCAGTGGTCAAATTCTCATGTTTTCCACGTTTACATGTGGAAAACATTAACTTTACATGTATTCATGTCACCCTTTTGCGTTTGGTCTGAGTGTACCTTAAAAACCCTAGTTGGGCCACTAGTTAGCTTGCTAGCTAAGCTAGTGCCACAGTAGCTATGTGAGCTTTGAGAATCAGATGGAAACTCACTCTTCTCCTCCTCTAAGGGTGTTTTCACACCTGAACGTCCACACAAAAGTCTGGACTAAAGTTTTTGTTTTGTTACATTATATACATTTGGTCTGATTAGGTTTGGTTTCACACCACTCTATTCAAGTGGACCAAACAACTTTACGTAACACACTGAGATATCGTTGTCATGAAGATGCTTATGTAGTTAGCACAGATGCTGCTGTTAGCAAGCATGCTACTTGTGGGATAGGCATTTATTGTGAAGTGCAGTGTGATGACGCCGCCTTCTGGTTGCTTCATCACATTGCTCTATATACGGGGCATCTGCCATTCAGGCTTCTTCTTTGCCCAGGATGACTCCGCATGCTGTGTGTTTACTGTATGGTGAGTCTGTTAATAAAGAGTAGTTCAGTGCAACCCCTTCGTCCGCCTCCTTTATACCAAGTTTGCGAACATAACACTACTCACTGTCGGAGGTGTTTTCTGCAACTCTGGACACATCAGTAACCACACTTTAAGTATAAACTGGTTCAGACTCCGGCATATTAGTCAGTGAACTAGTTTAGTGAGGCTAGAATATTATCCAGGTATTACATTTCACATCATCAGCCGTGATGATTTTCAGCTGGCATTGCTCCTCCAGTCTTTCTCTACTCTGGGAGTAGACTTAATCCATATGGGGCCCTACTTTTTCTTTCCTCTACACTTTCTTTTCAGGCCTTATTGAAATCTGACCTGAAACTTATTGTCCTCAGAAGTCTTCAAATGATGATATCATTCAAGCATCAGGAATTACATCTGTAGAAAAACAAAGAAGTTTAACAAACTGAATGTAGACTCTTGTCTCTTATAAAAAAACACAAAAACCAAAAACAATTCACATGGAAGATCTGTTGTTTGTTCACACTTGCCAGTCCCTTCAGGATTTCGCGATACTGTGATTGCACTAATTCACGTGAAATCAGGCCATCGCCGCATCTTTTGAGCGACCTTGCAACTTTGTCCAATCACCGCAACTTTCCCACAATTTTGGCCAATCCTCATCAACTTCCACCAATTCTGCCAATCAAACTGGTCCCTGAGTAGCACTCAAACACTCAGTCTAACCAATCAAATACGTCACTGCACCGTGCTCACTTCCATGTTTACAGTGAGTATTAACAGAACACATCAGCAAAAGTTTTCCCACATCGTCTCGTCCTCAGTCTTCCCCAGCCTGGTGTTGGACGTCTCCCCACATCTCTGTCTTGACCGCGTGTACAAAATGCCGGGTTTGTGTCGAAAAAAGTCTGTCTGCCTGCAAAGCACCCTGTTGTGGAAGCGTGCGTGAGTAGAGACACCATAAAACCACAAACAAATGAGCAAATGTAACACAGCTCCCCCTCCGGGTATGACTCCCGGTAAAGGAAAGGGGAGTATCTGATGAGACAGGTGTGTGTCAAGACACGCAGCAGATAGACAGACAGGTAGGAGCCAGGCACGGAAAGAGAGAGAATATTCAGTAATTTTTTTCAGAAAAACACAGACTTCGACAGACAATACAAAGCAACAGAATAAATTATTTCTTTTTTCTCTGCGCTTGGTACCGAGTGGTTGGGGACGGCTGTGGTTAGGGAGTTTTCAAATGAAGGTGCTGCCATAATTTCCAAATCTATACTCTTTAACATGCATTCGGTGCAATTTGCAATATCTCACAAAAGTGAGTACACCCCTTACATTTCTGTAAATATTTCATTATATCTTTTCATGGAACAACACTGAAGATATGACACTTTGATACAAGGTAGTCAGTGTACAGCTTGTATAACAGTGTAAATTTGCTGTCCCCTCAAAACAACTCAACACACAGCCATTAATGTTTAAACCGCTGGCAACAAAAGTAAGTACACCCCTAAGTGAAAATGTCCAAACTGTGCCCAAAGTGTCAATATTTTGTGTGGCCACCATTATTTTCCAGCACTGCCTTAACTCTCTTAGGCATGGAGTTCACTAGAGCTTCACAGGTTGCCACTGGAATCTTCTTCCACTCCTCCATGACGACATTACGGAGCTGGTGGATATTAAGAGACCTTGCGTTCCTCCACCTTGCGTTTGAGGATGCCCCACAGATGCTCAATAGGGTTTAGGTCCGGAGACATGCTTGTCCAGTCCATCACCTTTACCCTCAGTTTCTTTAGCAAGGCAGTGGTCTTCTTGGATGTGTGTTTGGGGTCGTTAGCACGTTGGAATACTGCTCGGTGGCCCAGTTTCTGAAGGGAGGGGATCATGCTCTGCTTCAGTATGTCGCAGTACATGTTGGCATTCATGATTCCCTCAATGAACTGTAGCTCCCCAGTGCCGGCAGTACTCATGCAGCCCCACACCATGACACTCACACCACCATGCTTGACTGTTGGCGAGACACACTTGTCTTTGTACTCCTCACCTTGTTGCCACCACACACGCTTGACACCATCTGAACCAAATAAGTTCATCTTGGTCTCATCAGAACACAGGACATGGTTCTAGTAATCCATGTCCTTAATCTGCTTGTCTTCAGCAAACTGTTTGCAGGCTTTCTTGTGCACCATCTTTAAAAGGGGCTTCCTTCTGGGACGACAGCCATGCAGACCAATTTGATGCAAAGTGCGTATGGTCTGAGCACTGACAGGCTGACCTCCCCCACACCTTCAACCTCTGCAGCAATGCTGGCAGCACTCATAGTACAGTATGTCTATTTTCAAAAGACAACCTCTGGATATGACGCTGAGCACATGCACTCAACTTCTTTGGTCGACCATGGCAAGGCCTGTTCTGAGTGGAACCTGTCCTGTTAAACCGCTGTATGGTCTTGGCCACCGTGTTGCAGCTCAGGTTCAGGGTGTTGGCAATCTTCTCATAGCCTAGGCCATCTTTATGTAGAGCAACAATTCTTTTTTTCAGATCCTCAGAGAGTTCTTTCCTATGAGGTACCATGTTGAACTTCCAGTGACCAGTATGAGAGAGTGTGAAAGCGATAAAACTAAATTTAACACACCTGCTCCCCATTCACACCTGAGACCTTGTAACACGAATGAGTCACATGACACTGGGGAGGGAAAATGGCTAACTGGGCACAATTTGGACATTTTCACTTAGGGGTATACTCATTTTTATTGCCAGCAGTTTAGACATTAATGGCTGTGTGACGAATTATTTTGAGGGGACAGCAAATTTACACTGTTATACAAGCTGTACACCAACTACTTTACATTGTTTCAAAGTGTCATATCTTCATTGTTGTCTCATGAAAAGATATAGTAAAATATTTACAAAAATGTAAGGGGTGTACTCACTGTTGTGAGATACTGTAGCTTTTGTTATGGATAATTATTGTTTTCATTCTTTTTATTCATGTTCTCACCAAGAGTAGCCTACAGTGTTGGTCATTTTTATGACAAATTTATTAGTAGCTACTTTATTCTCACTTAATTGTGTTAAAGTCTGTATTTGCTGTTGCACAAGAGTTTTTCTGTATAGCAGAAATTTCTGCTTTATTTACAAATCACTGTTTAACAGTAAATTTTTGACAATCCTGTGTTTTTCTTGTGGTGTTATATAGAATATCATTGCAGTAAACTGGAAAAAAAAAAACATCTGCTTTAAAATTTGTAATTCTCACAACTTTTAGTGCAAAAAAAACCTTGCAAAACATCACAACTTTTATCACAACTTTTAAAAAAAGCTCCCACAAATTCAGGATTTTTGGGCTGCAACAATCATAAAAACAGCTGATCATATTTAAATATGATCATATTTAAATTTAACCTTGTGAGCCTTAGCCTCTGCAAATCTTGCAATTAGAAAAAAATATTTTAAAAATTTTGGTTTACGTGTACTGTCAGCGGCTGGCGTCACTGCTGCCTCTTCATTAACAACAGGTACTTGTCATTAGCATCATGTGTGCACGTACAGTGGGGAAAAAAGTATTTAGTCAGCCACCAATTGTGCAAGTTCTCCCACTTAAAAGATGAGAGAGGTCTCCAATTTTCATCATAGGTATACCTCAACTATGAGAGACAAAATGAGAAAAAAAATCCAGAAAATCACATTGAAGGATTTTTAATGACTTAATTGGTAAATTCCTTGGTAAAATAAGTATTTGGTCACTTACAAACAAGCAAGATTTCTGGCTCTCACAGACCTGTAACTTCTTCTTTAAGAGGCTCCTCTGTCCTCCACTCGTTATCTGTATTAATGGCACCTGTTTGAACTTGTTATCAGTATAAAAGACACCTGTCCACAACCTCAAACAGTCAGACTTCAAACTCCACTATGGCCAAGACCAAAGAGCTGTCAAAGGACACCAGAAACAAAATTGTAGACCTGCACCAGGCTGGGAAGACTGAATCTGCAATAGGTAAGCAGCTTGGTGTGAAGAAATCAACTGTGGGAGCAATTATTAGAAAATGGAAGACATACAAGACCACTGATAATCTCCCTCGATCTGGGGCTCCACGCAAGATCTCACCCCGTGAGGTCAAAATGATCACGAGAACGGTGAGCAAAAATCCCAGAACCACACGGGGGGACCTAGTGAATGACCTGCAGGCTACATCAGTAACACACTACGCCGCCAGGGACTCAAATCCTGCAGTGCCAGACGTGTCCCCCTGCTTAAGCCAGTACATGTCCAGGCCCGTCTGAAGTTTGCTAGAGAGCATTTGGATGATCCAGAAGAGGATTGGGAGAATGTCATATGGTCAGATGAAACCAAAATAGAACTTTTTGGTAAAAACTCAACTTGTCATGTTTGGAGGAGAAAGAACACCATACCTACTGTGAAGCATGGGGGTGAAAACATCCTACTTTGGGGCTGCTTTTTGCAAAGGGACCAGGACGACTGATCCGTGTAAAGGAAAGAATGAATGGGGCCATGTATCGTGATATTTTGAGTGAAAACCTCCTTCCATCAGGAAGGGCATTGAAGATGAAACGTGGCTAGGTCTTTCAGCATGACAATGATCCCAAACACACTGCCCGGGCAACGAAGGAGTGGCTTCGTAAGAAGCATTTCAAGGTCCTGGAGTGGCCTAGCCAGTCTCCAGATCTCAACCCCATAGAAAATCTTTGGAGGGAGTTGAAAGTCCGTGTTGCCCAGCGACAGCCCCAAAACATCACTGCTCTAGAGGAGATCTGCATGGAGGAATGGGCCAAAATACCAGCAACAGTGTGTGAAAACCTTGTGAAGACTTACAGAAAACGTTTGACCTCTGCCATTGCCAACAAAGGGTATATAACAAAGTATTGAGATGAACTTTTGTTATTGACCAATACTTATTTTACCGAGGAATTTACCAATTAATTCATTAAAAATCTTTCAATGTGATTTTCTGGATTTTTTTTTCTCATTTTGTCTCTCATAGTTGAAGTATACCTATGATGAAAATTGGAGACCTCTCTCATCTTTTAAGTGGGAGAACTTGCACAATTGGTGGCTGACTAAATACTTTTTTTCCCCACTGTACAAGCATCGTTGGTCTCTATCTGGTCTTCGGGAGGGTAAGTCTCCTCCCTGTTTGAAGTGAAAAAGGTTGTTTTGATAAAAATTTTCTGTGCTTTTCCCTTTTTCTCCATTTATCTGCACCGCTATTCTAAACACTGTACGGCTTGTTTACAATGTAACCAAAGATATGTGCATACACATGTCTCAGAGACAACATGGCAGAGTCCAACAGGTTGAGGAGAAGGGGGGAGGATGTTACATTCGTGATTTGATTTGCCGTTTATGTAAATACTGGTGTTTCTTTGTTTTGTCGAACATCATCTTAAATATGCTAAACATTTAAAAAAAAATATATAGGGCTCCTAGTAGATCGGGGCCCTTAGCAAATCGGGGCTTAAGGCAGTTGCCTACCTTTGCCTAATGGTAAGTTCGCCTCTGCTCTACTCTCCATCACATCCCCTCTGAAAATATCTGGTAATTTTTGCATTTTTATTATTTTACTTTAAAATTTATGCCGCTAATGGACTATATTTAAATTAAAATCTGTGTCTCTCCCTCTCTCCAAGTCACAGCACGGTTCATTTTCCCTCTTATCGGCTACCTTAACTTCCTGTGTTTGGACCAAAAGTCTGAACCTTTCTTAAAATTTCTTTCACATGCTAAATAAACTGGACCAAACTTCACTTTGATCCAGACCAAGACCACTTCTTTTTGCCAAACCATTCATCATTCATTCATTGAACATCTTTGTTTGTGGTTCAAGGGAGATTTCACACCTAAAATTTTGGTCCAAACCAAACTGAAAAGTCCGAAGGGTCAGACCAAACAGGTTAGGTGTGAAAACCCCCTAAGTAGAGGGTGTACCAGACTATCCAGGAGGCAGCTCTGTATTGGACCTGTTAATATTATAACCTTACAGAAGAGGAAAGATAAAGTAAACAAGGCATTTCAGACAGCTCTGTAGTCCGAGATTCTGTGGGAGAGGAGATCTGCTGTGCAGGAGGACTTTGACCTGTTTGACTTTGCAGACCATTTAATGTCACAGAAATCCTACAGAGCACAATGGGTTAAAGGTACATCCTTAAAGCAGAATGGGGCTCTTTAATTAAAGTTTGGGCAGATTTACCCCAGAAAACACCAATCCTTGGTCATTAGCGAGTGGTGGAAAGGAGCCGCAATTATTGTATATTATCTAATAAACCTCAAAAATATATGTTCCTAATAAAAAAAACAAAAAAAAAACAGGCCAAAATGCTTAAATACATGTAAATGCTCTCTCTCACATATGTACATACACATACAGCTTGCTAATGACTAATAGGTTGCCTGGGAATAAAGCTCATTAATTAATAACGAGATACATAAAAGACCCACATTAACACTGTCACACACACACACACACACACAGAGCTACCGATGCCTCCAATCTCCAATTATTAATTAGTGAAAGTGAAATCTATGAATTACTCGCTCCATTATGTACTTTAGCGCCTTCAATTTGCATTGTGGCCTGTTTCCCCCTGGCCAGCAGATTAAAGTGGCAATTTGAAATCAATTTCTCTAATAACAGATCTTAACGAGCTCATCAATTAAACCTTCGTTAATGGCTTGTTACTATCCACAGTGTGTATGCATGTGTAAATAAGTGTGTGTGTGTTGGTGTGTGTGTGTGTGTGTGTGGCTGGGGGGGGGGGGGGGGGTCCTGCCTGTCTGCCAGTGTCACTCCTGATGAAGAAAGACCCTGTACATATATCACTGCAATCGCTGTGAGTGGGTATTGATAGTGGGCAGCATGGGAGGTGGGGTTACTCAACTTTTTTGTGACTGGAACCTTGGAGGAATATCAGACGTACATGAATGCACATACACACACATGGTGTTTTTAGGGGCCGAGGGGATTGGGGGGAGGGGGCGTGTCCCAGCCTTCAGGAGCCTATTTGAAAGAGTCTTTATGCAAATGAGAGTGATAATGGCTTCCAATGTTGGGGTTGTGATTTCAATAAGTTAGGCTGCTCACTGGGGCATTTTCCATGCTAGAAAGACCATTAACGAGTCATACACACACACACACACACACACACACACACACACACACACACACACACACGCCTGTGACCTCTTCCCTGACCCCTCTTCTCTTTGACTCACCGCCCCCCCAAATGTAAGTGTTATATATGCATGAGTTAGCTTAACTCCTCACAGCGACGCCCCGTAATAAGCGGTTCACTTATTTAACCTCTGTGGCGTTGGAGGTGGCATTTTCTTTAAACACAGATGAAGAAGGTGACAGCATGTAGTGTGCACACTTCACGTGCACACCGCGGGTCAGCCCATCTCATTGTTGTACCAGATTGAATTAGATCAAACAAACCACCTGAAGGCTTCAATCTTTAGGTACAGATTTTGCACAGCCAGTTTTCATCTGCTGATCAGCTCTACAGTTTACAGTAGAGGGAAAATCTGTTTTCTCTGGACCTAAAGGTGCAAATAGGAGGACGTAAGTACTGAATGTCCATCCATCCATCCATCCATCTTCTTCCGCTTAATCCTTTTCGGGTCACGAGGGGGCTGGAGCCTATCCCAGCATCTTTGGGTGAGAGGCAGGGTACACCCTGGACAGACTGCCAGTCCATCGCAGGGCCAACACAGAGAGACAGACAACCATTCACTCTCATAGTCATACCTAAGGACAATTTAGAATCCCCAGTTGATGCCAATTAACCTAACTTGCATGTTTTTGGCATGTGGGAGGAAACCGGAGAAATCCCGGAGTAAACCTACGCAGACACGGGGAGAACATGCAAACTCCACACAGATCACTGTTGGTTGGGGGCTGGGATCGAACCCAGGATCCCCCGGCCAAAGGTGAGTTGCTGTGCTTCCGCAGTGCTAACCACTCCACCACCGCGCTGCCCAGTACTGAATGTGTCAACATCTGCTGAAACGGTCATTGAAAGTTTTCCATTTAGTAGCGGAGAAGCCTTTGTTTGCAATGACACACAGTTCTCAGGTGCGACTCTGGCCCATTCTTCTAAACAGACTACCTTTAAATCCTGAAGATTCCAGGAGGAACTCTCATGAACCCTGATTTCAATTGGATTTCAGTCAGATGACTGAATCAACCATTTTAATCATCCATCTTCATCCATCCATCTTGTACCGCTTTTCCAGAGGTCCAGGTCACGGAGGCAGCAGTTGAAGCAGAGAAGCCCAGACTTCCCTCTCCCCAGCCACCTGCTCCAGCTCTTCAGAGAGGATGCCAAGGCGTTCTCAGACCAACTGGGAGACGTAGTCTCTCCAGTGAGTCCTGGGTCTGCCGCGGGGTCTACTCCCAGTAGGACATGCCCAAAACACCTCAAGTGGGAGGCGTCCAGGAGGCATCCTGATCAGATGCCCGTACCACCTCAACTGGCTCCTTTCAATGTGGAGAAGCAACGGTTCTACTCTGAGCCTCTCCTGACTGAGATGACTAACATTTGATGACTGAGCTCCTGACCCTACCTCTAAGAGTGAGTCCAGCAATCCTATGAAGAAAGCTCATTTCAACCGCTTGTATCCGTAATCTCATTCTTTTGGTCAATACCCAAAACTTGTGACCATAGGTGAGGGTAGGAACGTAGATTGACCAGTAAATTGAGAACTTTGCCTTAGAGCTTAGCTCCCTCTTCACCACAACGGACCGGTACAACGTCCGCATCACTGCAGATGCTGCTCCGATCCGTCTGTCAATCTCTCACTCCATTCTCCTCTCACTCGTGAATAAGACCCTGAGATACTTAAACTCCTCCACTTGGGGCAGGAGCTTGTCCCCAACCCAGAGAGGACAATCCACCTTTTTCCAGCTGAGGACCATGGACTCGGACTTGGAGGTGCTGAGTCTCATCTCAGCCGCTTCACACTCAGTGGCAAACTATCCCAGTAAGACCTGTAGGTCATTGCTGGATGAAGCCAACAGGACAACATCATCTGCAAACAACAGAGGTGAGATCCTGTGGTCACCAAGCCACTCTCTGTTCCCTGGTTGTGCCTAGAAATCCTGTCCATAAAATTATGAACAGGATCAGTGACAAAGGGCAGCCCCGGCAGAATCCAACTCTCACTGGGAGTAAGTCCAACCGAGTGTTGGCAATACGAACCAAACTCTCACAGTGGTTGTATAGAGACCTAACAGCTTGTAACAACAAGCCCGATACCCCATACTCCCGAAGCACCCCCCACAGAAAACCACAAGGGACGCAGTCAAATGCCTTCTCCAAGTCCACAAAATACATGTAAAGTGGTTGGGCAAACTCCCACGAACCATCAAGGATAAGATCGAGAGGGTAAGGAATTGGTCCGATGTGCCACGGCCTGTCATGTTCACTGCGCAAATGGTGCAGCGAACATATACAATAGCAACGAGTCCAAAACGCAGAGTAAGTAACGTGTTTATTTACAATGGATGAATGGGTTGAATGTCCAAAAACAGTCACAACGGAAGGGAAGACACCCAGCTACAAGCTCGGTTAGTACAAAGGATGCCTAATGCGCTCCCAAACAGGCAGGAGCGGAGAAAAAGGCACAGGACTTACTATGGCGTTGGAGCGGAAAGGCTCTAAGGGAACAACACGATTCAGTCCGAGGGGAAACCAACATACACTACCGTTCAAAAGTTTGGGGTCACTTAGAAATTTCCTTATTTTTGAAAGAAAAGCACTTTTTTTCAATGAAGATAACTTTAATCAGAAATACACTCAATACGTTGCTAATGTGGTAAATGACTATTATAGCTGCAAATGTCTGGTTTTTGGTGCAATATCTACATAGGTGTATAGAGGCCCATTTCCAGCAACTATCACTCCAGTGTTCTAATGGTACAATGTGTTTGCTCATTGCGTCAGAAGGCTAATGGATGATTATAAAAACCCTTGTGCAATCATGTTAGGTCTGCAATGCTGTAATTGCTGCAAATGGAGGATTCTTTGACGAAAGCAAAGTTTGAAGGAAAAAGTTATTATTTCAAATACAAATCATAATTTCTAACCTTGTCAATGTCTTGACTATATTTTCTATTCATTTTACAACTCATGGTGGTAAATAAGTGTGACTTTTCATGGAAAACACATAAAATAATTGTCTGGGTGACCCCAAACTTTTGAACGGTAGTGTAAGTGAGTCTGGATGTCCAAGGTTGGCATTGCTAAGTTGCCACAACAGCTGGTCACATTCTACCCTATAAATACACAAATCCAGAATGAGGGCAAATGGACGCAGCTGTGTGGCCACCCGATGCGTGACTGATTGAACAAGTGTGTGTGTGCATGCGTGAGTGTGAATGTGAGTGTGTGTGTGTGTGTGTGCGTGCGTGCATGAGTGTGTGTGCGTGCATGAGTGTGTTAGTGTGTATGTGGTGAACCATACCGCTGGTGGATGCCTGGTGAGGAGGAGGCATGGCTGTGGGGCAGGTGGAGAGCAAAGCTGGAATTAATAATCAATAATTAAACCCAACAGCCACAAGTCATGCTCGGGGTGACAACCCCGAACATGACACGGCCAGGACGAAAACCAAATTGCTCCTCCTGAATTCGAGGTTCAACCAACGGCCAGACTCTCCTCTCCAGTACTTTGGCATAGACCTTCCCAGGGAGGCTGAGGAATGTGATCCCTCTAAATTTGGAGCACACCCTCCGATCCCCTTTCTTGAAGAGAGGAGCCGCCACCCCGGTTTGCCATGCCAAAGGCACTGTCCCCAACCTCCACGCAATGTTGCAGAGGCATGTCAACCATGACAGTCCTACAACATCCTGGGCCTTGAGGTACTCAGGGTGAATCTCGTCAACTCCTGAGGCTTGGCCACCAAGGAGCTTTTTAACCACCTTGGCAACCCCATGCCCTGTGATGGGTGAGTTGTCCTCTTCATTCACAAGTCCTGCTTCCTCTGTGGAAGGCATGTCAGTGCGATTCGAGGAGATCCTCAAAGTATTCCTTTCACCGCCCAATGATCTCCCCAGTCGAAGTCAGCAGCCCCCCATCTGCACCTGTCAACTCCAGCTGTCAACTGATCTGCACCTGCGGATCATTTGACAGCACTGCACCTCTCTTTACCTGAGTGTCCAAGACATACGGTCGCAGGTCTGATGACACGATAACAAAATTGATCATCGACCTGCGACCTAGGGTGTCCTGGTGCCAGCTGCACATATGGACACCTTTATGCTTGAGCATGGTGTTCGTTATGGATAAACTGTGGTTAGCACAGAAGTCCAATAACTGAACACCACTCGGATTCAGATCGGGCAGGCTGTTCCTCTCAATCAGCCCCCTCCAGGTTTCACTGTCGTTGCCTACATGCGCATTGAAGTCCCCCAGAAGGACAATGGAGTCTCCAAGAGGAGCACCCTCCAACAGCCCAGTCAGAGACTCCATAAAGGGTGCGTACTCTGAACCATCACTTGGTGCATAGGCCCAAATTATGGTCAGGACCTGTTTCCCAACCCAAAGGCGCAGGGAAACAACCCTTTCATCCACCGGGGACAACTCCAATATAGAGGCAGCAAGGTTGGGGGATACAAGAATACCCACCCCTGCTCGTCGCTTCTCGCCCGGGGCAACTCCAGAGTAGGGCAAGCTCCAGCTCCTCTCCAGGATACTGGTTCCAGAACCAGAGCGACTATATATAGCCAATATCTCTCAACCTCAAGCACCAGCTCAGGCTCCTTCCCCACCCGAGATGTGACATTTCACGTCTCAAAAACCAGTTTAGGAAGCCTGGTATCAGACTGCCAAGGTCTCTGCCTTTGACCGCCACCTGATCCACACAGCACCGGACTCCCCACAGCCCCTTCTACAGGTGGTGAGCCCACTGGAGGGCGGACCCATGTAACTCCTTTGGGCTGAGTCTGGCCGGGTCCCATGGAGAGAAACCCGGCCACCAGGCACTAGCCATCGAGCCCCTCCCCTAGGCCTGGCTCCAGGGTGGGGCCCTGGTAACCCCATACCGGGCGGGGTACACTGAATCCTTATTCTAACATTCATCATGAGAGTTTGTTGGATCATTCTTAGTCTGGCCCTTCACCCAGGATCAGTTTATCTTGGGTGACCCTACCAGAGGCAAATTGCCCTGGACAACATAGCTCCTGGGATCACTAGGACAGGCAAACCCCCCATCACGATAAGGTGACGATCCATAAGGGGCCATTTTTTTCAGCCAACTTAACTTTCTTTGCTACACATTAACTGGGAGTTTCCTCCTCTGTGTGTTTGGGCTCATTGTCCTGCTGGAAGTTCCACCCCCTGTCTCATCCTCATCATCCTGGTGGATGGCAGCAGATTATTTTGAAAAATACTCCATGTCAGGACATAGGCTTGGCCCCATATCATCACCCTGATTTATAGTTTGTATTTCTTGTCACCAGGACATGGCCTCCTGCCCACGTCTTTGCTTTAAGTTTAGTTTTTGTCACGGATGGCCCTCATCAATGAGATGCTATAGGCCAGCCAATGAGTTTGCATATTTATTAACCCTCCTGTTGTCCTCATATTCTGTATACAACCCGTGTCCTCCTGGTCAAAATGACCCGTCTTCACTAAACCCCCAATATAAGCAGCTTAATTGAATTTTAAACACCAAGTTTTATTTTGCTTGAAGAAACAACTTGTCATTCACCACAAAATGTGTGAATACCTGAGTTTTCCCTCTTCATCTGTATAAGAAAGAATAGAAATGTGCAAAAATGAGTTTTGAATGCATTTTTATTCATCCCAATGATTCAGTTTCTTTTGATTTTTTTTTTTTTTTTTGCTAGTGAACAATGTAAGAAAATATACAATGCAAAAATGTGAAAAACAACATAACTCATTCAACTAATTAGCACATGTAGGGCAGTATGCAAGTGCACAGCCTTTGCAGATATTTTTCTTACACCTGCAGCACACTGTATGTGTTTTACAGTCCTTCTTTGGTGGGCAGAACTGACATCTCTTCCTCTTACTTGCCCCAGCTGGGGCAGCGGCTGTGGCAGCTGGATCCTCAGGTTGATCAGGAGTTCCTGCACTCTGAATAGCTTTCACAACTGCTGCAGAGGCTTCTGTGCGGGGGACATGCTTCCTTCTTTCAATGAGTGGAGTTACAAGTGCCTTTCCTAGCTGCTCCAGAAACACCCTCCTCTTGTTCTGCTTACGAGGCATCCAGGTCGGGTTGAGCTCTCTCCAAATCACAAAGGCATTGTAGGAGGAAACATCAATGATGTTGTGGAAGATGACCAGGGGCCAGCGGGCAGTCATCCTTCTGCAGCTGTATGTCCCAATCACCTTATCTAGGTTGTCCACACCTCCTTTGTTGCAGTTGTAGTCTAGGATGATGGCTGGCTTCCTGTCCTCACGATCGCTAATGGCAGCGTCTTTGTGCTGTGTGCTCAGAAGTACTACATTCTTGTTTTTCTTTGAGAGGTAGGAAACTAGAGTGGTGGTGGGCGTGAAGGCAAACTTTGATGAGAAGACCTCTCTCTCCTTTGATGCAAGCAGTGCAGGTGGGAGCTCAGGCTTGTTCTTTCGAACTGTACCAACCATGGTGATCTTCCTCTTCAGGAGCTGCTGTCCGAGTTCATAAGAGGTGAAGAAATTGTCACATGTCACATTGTGACCCCTCAGTCCCTCTGTCACATCAAGCACAACTCGCATCCCCTGGTTCTTCTCTGGGCCTCCACTGGTCGGCTTCCCTGTATAGACTTGCATCTTCCAAGCGTAGCTTGATTTGGCATCGCAAGCCACCCATGACTTGATCCCATATTTTGCTGGCTTGCTGGGCATATACTGCCGGAAAGGACAACAACCTTT
This sequence comes from Pholidichthys leucotaenia, assembly GCA_020510985.1. Classification (NCBI taxonomy): domain Eukaryota; kingdom Metazoa; phylum Chordata; class Actinopteri; order Cichliformes; family Pholidichthyidae; genus Pholidichthys; species Pholidichthys leucotaenia. Next base: position 322,229,359 of record CM035840.1, on the reverse strand, counting down.
GGACAGAAGAGATTAGCATCAGTGATTAGTATCAGTGTCACAGAAAACAGTCATAGAAATCAATAGTGAAAACTATTACATTATTATATTTTATTACACATATGAAAATAAATTACCTCGAAATGGAACCAGTTGCTCATCCACTGTTACGTCAGGCCCTGGGTTGTAGAGGTAAGGCAGCCGCTCCACCCACTTGTCCCAGACCTCTCTTATGGCTGCAAGTTTGTCTGTCACACGTCTTGCTGGTCTTGACTCACGGTTATCAAATCGTAGCAGTCTTGAGTAGGTGTGAAAGCCTTTGAGTGGCATTGTGGCTTGGAAAATTGGCCTTCCACTCTCTGCATCCCATAGACTAGCTGCAGCCTCACCTCGGGACCTGTATGCACCTGCTAAGATTAGCAGCCCTAAGTAGGCCTGCAAGTCAGTCTCATCCAACTTTTTCCAGCTGTCTCCATATTTGCGAAAACCCTCCAGATTTGTCATCTCCAGGATTATTTTTTGTATTGCTGGTGTGATGAACAGGCAGAATGTAGAGACAATGTCATGGGCATGAGAAATGGCATACCTTGTGGGTCCTGGGGTCATCTTTATGACATTTTGTTCTGCCTCCCTGTCGTGTTGGTCACATGCTGCCGAGGACCATGTTATTTTGCCATTTTTTGAAAGGAAAGTCTCTCTTTCAGCTTCAGGGTTTTCTTCTTCTTCTTCTGAAGATGATTCATCATGCTCTGGGTTGTATTCCTCCCCATCTTCTTCTTCTGATACATCCTCCACTTCCTCTTCTGAATCAGAGTTGTCTTGCTGGACATCTGAAAAAAATCAGCTCTATAGCCTGTTCGATGGTATAACGCGCACTCATGGCTTCAGTACAGAGAGAATTCGGGGTACTGTCATCTGCAGCACCTTTATAACCTCTGGAAATCCACCTGTCTTGTCTTGTTTACGTCTGCTACTGATTAATCTGAGACCGATCAAAGGCACTGCAGTCCGCAAGAAGGCCACCTGTCTTGTCTTGTTTACGTCTGCTATTGTGTTGTTTACATCTGCTACTGATTGATCTGAGACAGAACTAAAACATTCTCACATTCTGTGGTGTGTAAATAACTCAGTGACCGTGATTTCAACTCAATTTGACTGTCGGGTCATTTTGACCCAAAGACGACCTTTGCACCTTTTTTTGTACAGCTTACATGGAAATGTGAATAAAGGCAACAATTCACTTATCCTAATGTTGGGGTCAATCTAGGAAAAGTCATAAAATTTTAAGTTGAAAAAATATTGTTTAGGGGGATTTTTTTTTTTTTTTGGTTTTTAACACAGTGGCGGGTCATTTTGACCCGAGGACAACAGGTTAACAAAAGGTACAAATGACAAAATGAACAGCCACGTGGGGCAAAAACACGAACATACACTTAGATACTCGATCACAGACTATGAGGAAACACTTACTGGGAAACGATGAATCAAAAAGGGAGACTGGAATCGGGGTTAGGGACTCCAGCCAAACGTATGGGTCCAACGTTGTGCAAGGTTGCAGCAAGGAGTAAGCCTCAGCTGCTCCCTTAAATGAAAACTAAGGACCAATCAGAAAAAGGGGAATGAAATCAATGAAATGAAATCCAGCTGTCACGGCACGGCCCAGCTCTGACAGCCGGAAGTCCCGCCGTGATGCTGTCAAAACAAAAGCCCTGGAAGGCCATATGACAACACAGAGAAGAACGGAGAAAATACTGGACAATCCGAGCACGGACAGAATCAGCGCTCAGGCCATCACAGTTTTATTATTATCATCTGTTATTATCATCATGGTCTCTGTCTTGTATTTATCTCTGCCTTATACCTAGTCCTTGGTTGTCATGAGTATTATCATTAACATGTACTTGTTTCATATTTATCCTTGCTTTGTCCTCAGTTTTGTTTTGGGCTTTATTTTGACAGTGTCTTTTGATTATTTTCACTGTAGTCTAGTTCTATTCCTACGTTGTTAATTTCTTGATTATTCACAGCTGTTTGTGTTCTGTTCATTTAAGGAACGCTGCCCCTTACCTGGGTGCAGTGTCCTTGTCATACCAGCATGAACAACACGCTTCTGTTCTGCCAAGCCTGTGATTCTAGCTGAGGTGTATTCTGTTTGTCTTGCCAAGTTTTTTATGTTTATTTCCAGGACACGAGCTGTGCCTTGTTTAGTGCTTTTGTAAATAATAAATCATGCAGAGAAAATGCCATGCACGTGAGTCCTGCTTTCAGCCCAGCCCAGGCACCAACTGTGACAGTAGGACACTGCCCGTAAAGGACTCAGCTGGAGAAATCAGCAGGAGGAGGAAGGAGTGAAACTAGGAGGAGTTGTTGGGGTTACTCATCCAGACCACCTGCCTTTCAACTCAGGTTCTGGATTGTTCCAACCCTTGGGAGAGATTGGGGGAACTCGGGGCTATGGAGGAGCTGTTTCTCAGTCACCCGGACTTGTTGTGTTTCCCTGGGGTAGTCGAACTTCACTCAAGCATAGCACGACTTTGGCACATGCTCTAGCGAACTGACTGCCCACGTCACCTCTTCCAGCCTGGCTCCAGGTCATCAGCCCTTTTTCCTGCTCTGGCAAGCTGCCTCTCACTTCCCCCGTTGTTCCTACGCTGCCTGCCATCTTTACTCCACCAGCCATGGCAGCGGACATTGTGGAGCAGGAAAAGTGGAGGCAGGCAGTCCTCACACAGACTGACATCCTGCTAGAGTACAAGCCCTGGCTTGCACCGGAGGTGTTATTCTCAGCTGGTGAGGACCAACCGGCATCTAAAGGGCCAGCGGGGGAGGGAGCTTTGAGGAAGCTTTGCGCCGCTCGCAATCCGGGCCCTTCACTCGAGGTTTCCCTGAGGGTTTCTACTGCTGTGACCCCACTCTCCTTGAGTGCTTCAGCAGCAGCAGTTTCACCGGCTGGAGAGCAGGAGGTCAGCGTGCCCCAGCCATCTGTTCCAGAGGTGCACATCACAGCTCCAAATCATCGGGCAGAGGCCTTCCATCAGATGAGTTCCAGCAGGCCCCGGGAGCTCCAACGACAGCAGAGCAGGAACAAGTGCTAGTACCTTTTTATTGTTTTACATCAGTTAGTGAAAGGTCTTGCTCTGTTCCCAGGAAGGGGGCTCAGCGACAGCACCCTATCTCCGGTGAGCTCTCTCTCCCTGTCTCTGCTGTCACCTCTGCTGCCACCTCCATTCATCCATCCATCATCACTTGCTTCTCTCCTCTCTGTTTCACTGAGCACCATGCCAAAGGGGATGGATGCCTCCATGGATGGGTTCCAAGCAGCTGTAGCCTCCAGGTCTGGTGATCCGCCAGCTGCAGCTGTTTCCAAGTTGGAGCAGTCGGTTCCATCTGGTTCGTCTGAGCTGTCGGTTCCACCTGGTTCATCTGAGCAGTCCACTCCACCTGGCTTGTTGGAGCAGTTTGCTCCACCTGGTTCGCTGGAGCAGTCCACTCCACCACGTTCAGTTCCTGAAGCTGTCGCTCCTGTGGCTCACCCGGAGGCAGTCACCCCAGCAACAGTGGACCAGGAGCTAAGGCAAGTTCTTTTCATTTCATTTTTACCATCAACATTAGAAAAGACTTGCCTCGCTCCTGGTGATAGTAGTGTTGCCTCACCCACTTCCTGCCTCTCCCCTTCATCCAAGATGGCTGCAGTGGGGATGGCTCAGCAGGCATCTGGGCTGGACGCTCTCGCACCTCAGCAGCTGTCACTGGTGATCAGCACTCCCCAGCCACCATCTGTTCCCAAGGCCGATGAACCACCATTAGCTGTCCCTAAGGCCTGTGCACCTCCACTGCCTGTTCCTGAGTTTGGCGCACCTCAGTCATCAGCCCTTGAGCTCAGTGCACTCCAACCATCAGCCCCTGAGGTCAGTGAGCTCCAACCATCAACACCTGAAGCCAGCACACTCTAACCATCAGCTCCTGAGGCCGGCATGCCTCAGTCACCCACCCCAAATGTTGGTGCATCTCTGTCATGTGTTCCAGAGGCTAGTGAGTCTCCATCGTTTGTTCCTGAGGCCGATGAGCTGCCATCATTTGTTCCTGAGGCTGGTGAGCCTCCATTGTTTGTTCCTGAGGCTGGTGTCCCTCCATCATTCATTCCTGAGGCCAGTGTGCCTCCACTTGTTCCAGAGGCTAGTGCACCCCCTGCCTGTCGTTCTAGAGGCCGGTGCACCTCTGCCTCCCATTCCAGAGGCTGGTGCACCTCTGCCTGCCATTCCAGAGGCCGGTGCGCCTCCACCTGCCTTTCCAGAGGCCGATGCGCCTCTCCCTGCCATTCCAGAGGCCGATGTGCCTCTGCCTGCCATTCCAGAGACCGGCGCGCCTCCACCTCCCACTCCAGAGGCCAGTGCCCCTTCACCTGACATTCTACAGGCAGGTGCACCTCAGTCATCACATCCTAAGGCCAGCGCGCCTCAGTCATTGGTGCCTGTGGTTGGTGCACCCCAACCGTCAGCTCCTGAGGTCAGTGCACATCAGCATCTGCTCACCACACCCTGCACTCTGATTTAGGGGATGATGGACTTGGGTAGACCCCCTGACCCACATTGCTTAGTGATCTGGTAGCCAAGAGACTGTGGCAGGCCACCTGATCCACCCTGCATTCCAGTTCCACCTTGTTCTCCGGTCTAGGGGCCCTTGGACTTGGGTAGGCCCCCCAACTCGCCTGGTTTCTTGGTCCAGTGGTCCGTGGACTTGGGTAGACCGCTCGACCCACCTTATTTTGAAGTTTGGGGTTGTGGACTTTGTTTGGCCACACAAATTGTGTTTTGTTTTGGACTCGGGGTGGGTGGGTAGGAGTTTGTTTTGGCCTGCTTGGCCTTGTGCCCCCACCGCCCACCCTGGGAGGGTGTTTTGGGATTTTTGCTGATGTTCCTTTGAGGGTCGGTTGGAAGTCGCCCCTTAAGAGGGGGATACTGTCAAGACATGGGCTGGGCCCCATGTCCTCACCCTGATTTATAGTTTGTATTTCTTGTCACCAGGGCATGGGCCCTTGCCCATGTCCTCACTTTTAGGTTAGTTTTGTATGATTCTCTGTTATTATCATCATGGTCTCTGTCTTGTATTTATTGCTACCTTATTCTTAGTCCTTGGTTGTCACTAGTATTATAATTATCATGTTCTTGTTTTATATTTATCCTTGCTTTGTCCTCAGTTCTGTTTTGGGCTTTATTTTGAGAGTGTCTTTTGGTTATTTTCACCGTAGTCCAGTTCTATTCCTACGTTGTTAATTTCTTGATTATTCACGGCTGTTTGTGTTCTGTTGATTAGTTCAGCTTTATTTAAGGAATGACGCCCCTTACCTGGGTGCAGTGTCCTCCTCATACCAGCGTGAACAACACGCTTCTGTTGATTCTAGCCGAGGTACTTTCTGTTTGTCTTGCCAAGCCTTTTATGTCTATTTCCAGCCCATGAGCTGTGCCTTATTTTGTGCTTTTGTAAATAATAAATCATGCCGAGAAAATGCTATGCACATGAGTCCTGCTTTCAGTCCAGCCTGGGCACCAGCGGTGACACTCCAGTAGATGGCTACATTCATTGTTTCTTCCACCTCCAAACTTCACTGTTGGAATAGTACTTTGTTTGTTTGTTTGTTTTGGGGGGTGATGTGCAGTGCCATTTTCCCTCCAAACATGGTATGTAGTATGACGACCAAAAAGTTCTATTTTTGTCTCATCTGACCACATTGCATTCTCCCAGTATTTCATAGGCTTGTCCAAATGTTGCTTGGCAAACTTTACACAAGCTTCAGCTGGCCTTTTCTGTAATAATTGAGTTTTGCAAGGCGAGTGTGCATGGAGCCCATGATGGTGGAGGGCATTACCTATTCTTTTCGCTGTCACAGTTCTACCTACTGCCTCCAAGTCTTTCTGGAGCTCTTTCCAAGCTGTCCTTGGCTCTTGGGTTACTCTTTTGACTATCCTCCTGACTCCCTGGTCACATATCTTGTGAGGAGCTCCTGTGTGTGGCCGGTTGATGGTTGAGTGATGTTCTTTCCACTTCAAGATTCAAAGATTCAAAGATTTTTTTTTGTCAATACCACTATAAGTATAGGACATACAGGAGAATTGAAATGGTGTTTTTCTCTCTCTCTTCATTGGTGTGCATAATATAAAAAGAAAAAGGAATAAGGCTGGAAAAAAAGAAAACAACAACAACAGCGATCCATGTACAGTAATGCAACCCATAGTGCAAATGGCGACAAAAGAGAGATCCAGACCTCCCATAGTGCAAATCGAGATAAACGATTAACAATGATAAAACCCAGCAATCCTATATACAGACAACTAGCGATGTAATACTTGCAGTTCAGTGTGGTAGTGTAGGTGCAGATAGTAACTGATATGACTGCTCATGATCAATATAGCAATGACAGACAAACAGCAGCAGATATGGCATTTATGCAAATGGTTGCGGTTAAAGTGCAGAGACATACAGCAGCCAATGTATCACTGTTGGTGTGCCAGTCTTTCTGTGCCAACAGCTGAGGTAGTTATTGTGCGGGTGATTGCGTTATGGTCCGGACGGGAGGAAGTGAACAGAGTTCAGGGTCCTGATGGCCTGATGAACGAAGCTGTTAAGCAGTCTTGTGGAGCGAGCCTGGAGGCTTTGGTACCTTTTCCCTGAGGCCAGAAGCGGCTGAAGAGGGAGTGTGAGGGGTGGGAGGTGTCACCTGCGATGTTGATGGCTCTGCGGGTGAGGCGGGTGAGGTAGATGTCTGAGAGGGGGGCAGAGGGGCACCGATGACCTTGCTGGCTGCTTTCACTGTGTGCTGTAGTGTCTTCCAGCAGGAGGCTGTGTAGCTTCTATACCACACTGTGATGCAGCTGATGAGGATGCTCTCAATGGTACCCTCGTAGAAAGAACGCATGGGGCGGGGAGGGACTCATGATCTCCTCAGTTTGCGGAGGAAATGGAGGCAAGTTTGAGCCTTCTTGGCCAGTGATGTGGTGTTGTTGGACCAGGAGAGGTCCTCAGAGATGTGCACCCCCAGGAACTCGGTGCTGCTCACTCTCTCACAGCTGCACCATCGATGATCAGAGGGGGGTGCTGTGTGTGACCCCTCCTAAAGTTGACCACAATCTCCTTGGTTTTTCCCATGTTCAGGAAGAGGTTATTGTCTTTGCACCACTGGACCAGTTGGCTCACCTCATTTCTGTAGTTGGCCTCCTCGTGTCAGCCGCAAACTTGATGATGTGGTTGGTGTTGTAGGCTGGTATGCAGTCATGGGTCAGCAGGGTGAAGAGCACGCACCCTTGTGGGGCCCCTGTGCTCAGTGTGATGATTTGGGAGGTGTTGCTGCCAACCTGCATGCTCTGTGGCCTCCGTGTGAGAAAGTCCAGCATCCAGTTACAGAGAAAGGTTTTGAGTCCCAAGTGTCTGAGTTTTGTATCAGGTGCTGGGGGATGATTGTGTTGAATGCTGAACTGAAGTCCAAGAACAGCATTCGCACGTAGGAGCTTTCTGAGTCCAGGTGGGTTAGGGCTGGATGGAGAGCAGCAGCAATGACATCTTCTGTGGTTCTGTTTGACCTGTATGCAAACTGGAATGGGTCCTGGGAGGGAGGCAGGATGGACGTGATGTTCTGCATGACTAGCCGCTCGAAGCACTTCTTTATAATGGAGGTTAGTGCTACGGGCCGGTAATCATTGTAGCTAGATAGGACGGGCTTCTTTATGACTGGACTGGAGTGGTGGCTCAGTTGGTAAAGCATCCGCCCCACACCCGGGAGGCAGGGGTTCAAATCCCGGCCGGGTCATACCAAAGACCATATAAAAATGGTGCTTTCTGCCTTCTAGAGTGGTGCTCCGTATAATGGAACAGGGAAAGTAAAGTTACGCACAGAGCTACCAGAGGACTGACCCCTCACTGTAGCTTTCACTACTTACAGTAGCTGTGCGGCCTAGGGTCAGAGAAACGGAGATAGGCGCCGCCCCATGCATCAACTTGGTATGAAGGGAATTAACTAACTAACTCTTTATGACTGGTATTATGGTATTATACTTGTAAATAATGGCTGAAGTTTTGATATACATCTGTAACCAAACTCATCAATGTGTTTTGGAACAATCAAATTGTGAAGGTCTCTGGAGAGCTCTTGGCTTTTACCCACCATGAGGTATTTCTTGTATGACACCTTGGTAACAAAAACCTTTTTTATAGCCACTCATGAAGTACCTATCCAGCTGATATTAATTTCCACAGATAGGAGGTAAAATGGATTTTTATCAGCTTATGGATCTCAGCTGATTCAAGACCTTACAATGCTATGGTGTACAGCTTTTCCACTGCATGCTTATTGCTGATTTCTCTCCATGCATGAGCTTTCCACTTAGAGACGAGCAGGTGGTCAAAGGCCACTGTTGTTATATAGGATGGAGTATTTTTCAGTATTGACAATGTATAGACAAAGTTTAGTAAAAGTGACCTATACAAGTGTTATTTTTTCCTCCTGAAACTCTACACATCTTCGGAATACGTCAGACAGAAAGATGTACAGTAGGTGAGGCATATCTGAACTAAAAACACTGTAAACTGCAGCTCATTAAAGGACATTTAGCACTCTTATGGCATGATTTCCTGGCAGCCACAGCAGAAAACCACCGGCCATGTCGGTGCTCTCATCGGCGGCCTGTTTATCAGCAAACTTGCACTTTAATGATTGATACTGGGAGAACTAATTATGACACCTCAGTTCACTCATTAAGCAACACAGCTACAAATGATTAATTGATTTATCACATTTTCCCAGGGCTCCATTTATAATCTCATGCTGAAATGAGTTTGGAGAAGGAGGGGAGGAAAGGGGGGGGCCATACCCGGGGGGGGGGGGGGACAACAAGAGGAAGGAAGAAAAAAGGGCATGATGGAGGGAGGGGAAGGTTAAAAAGGTGGTGTTGGGATTTTAAGGATGAAGCGGAGGTTAAGGAATATTAATAAACTCCAACTGGTGCCATCATATTAATGCACTGCATGCTCAGTGATAAGTGCTCCAATTATTATAGTCATAAAAGGGCCAAATCAAAAACAGACTGCAAAATTATGAGGTTGTTGTGGAACTCTCCAAAATATAAGCCTTCGGGGAACTGGAATAATTCAACTTCTATATATATAGCTGACTATAATCTTTACATATTATATTTTAAAAATAAAAGCAAGTGCGCTATAGAGGGAAACAGTATATTATTAGTCATGAAAAGAAAATACAGATTTTATTTTGGCTTGTTTCATGGCTCATGAACGTTATTGAACACCGGGAGGCGAGAATTCAATCCAGAGATCAAGATGGAAATCATGAAACTCACGAGGGGTTCAGGGTGTAATATAACCAGAGCAATATTCACACTTCTCCTATTGCTCAACATCATTAGTGGCCTTCAGCTGCTGTTTCATTTAGACAGCTAGTTTCTACTTTTTTGTTTCAGGAGGAGGAGACGTGTGAAATATCTGACTTTATATTTATGAACCTCTGGCTTAAACCCTTTTCTGTCTGAGTTCTTCTCTGCAGTTTGCTACAGTTCCTAAGACCTAAGTTATAGATTATAGGTGTCACAGTGGTGGTTTTAAGTGTATATAACTAAGATTGTACATGGCGTTTAGTATATACACACACAAAGAGAGTGTATGCACAATATAAACTATATTGCCAAAAGTACCGGGACATCCCTCCAAACGGCTCGGCACCAGTGTTTAATGTTTATTTGAAAGGGACATTACATACTAATGAACATTAATACAAATGTAAGTATGCCAGATTTAGCAATACCGCTAATTTGATGAGATTGAGATGAGATTCAACTTTATTGTCATTACACATAGGTAACGAAACGTGACTTGGCATTTGAGCACGCTCTATAATTTGCATCTGTAGTCCCCCGGCGGGTCACAAAAACACAAACAAAAGCAAACACACACAAACAAACAATCATACACGAGAAGAACATCTGCAATAAAACTGTACAAAGTGGATATGCAAAAAGTTAACGTGCTACAGAACGGAACATTCAAATGTCACACAAGTGAAGTGTTGTGTATGCGCGCACACACACAGATGCACCCAAGCACCTCACAGCAACAACAAATAACAGCAACAAACAAGAGGTCGGGCATATGTGTGTGAGGCATGAGCACATACGTACATATGCACATGCCACAGAGCAACCACTAGCTATGCGTACAGTTTTGGTTGTTTAAAAGTCCATTTTTAAGATGAGTCTTAAAAGTGTTTAGTGTGGCACGTTCTCTGATTGCAGACGGTATGTTATTCCAGATCTTGGTGCCCCTCACTGATAGCACAGATTGAGCAAATGTGGTGCGTCTGTGGGGGACCTCACAGTCTCCTCTAGTGATTGCTCTGGTGGTCCCTGCAATGGACAAAGCAAGGTCAATAAAGACATGGATGAGCGAGCTTGGTGTGGAGGAACTACACTGCCCTGCACACAGCCCTGAACGTAAGCTAATAGAACACCTTTGGGATGAATTAGAGCGGAGACTGCAAGCCAGTCCTTCTCGCTCAACATTAATGGATTAGATTTATGTGCCGCTTTACATGTCAAGTGACATCTCAAAGCACTTACAGTGAGTCCATTATTCCTTCATTCACTCCAGACAGACATTGATAGTGGTAAGCTACCTCTGTACCCACAGCTGCCCTGGGGCAGAGTGACAGAAATGTGCCAACAACCTCTCTGATCACTACCAAACATTTATACACATTCATACGCAGTGTCATGGACACTGGAGGTAAGGTGGGTAAAGTGTCTTGCCCAGGAACACAATGCTGGATGGCTGGGGAGAGCGGAATTCGAACTGCCAACCCTCCAGTTATTGGGCGACCCGCTCTATCTCCTGAACCACTGCTGTCCCTTCCATTTGTGAATGCATGACCTCATAAATGCTCTTCTGGAAGAATAGTTCAAAAATTCCTATAAACACACTCCTAAACCTTGTGGAAAGCCACTCTTTGCAGCTATAACATCTTCAACTCTTCTGTGAAAACTTTCCACTCCTAAGACTCTATACAAATTTTGGTCATATGGGTCACATTAAAGATATTTCTCATTTTATATTTTTACTGGCATACAGCTTTGCTAGCTGCTAACTGTAAAATGGAAAACTGAAATCCAAAGGCAGCTATATGAACTACATCATCTGTGGTATTCTGCATATGAATAATACAAAGTTTAGCCCAGGAAGTTAAAAGTTTCTGTCTATTTCTAGTAATTGGAACTGGAACTTGGAAGGAGAAGTAAAGGACTAAAAGGAGGAGATTGTAGTGTGTTTGAGGAGAAAAGGAGGACTATCAGGTTGAGAAGAGGAGCTCCACGGAGAGGAGAAGAGGAAGCCTATCAGGAGGAGGTGTAATGAGATGCTGAGACTGGGCTGCTTAACAATAGCTGCTGTGTCGCTGCTTAGCCTGCTGCTCTCCACCTATTTGTCATAATCACAGCCAGTTTTCTCATTAGTGGAAACCATTAGCCCTCAAAGCGCTATCTGCCTCTTATCAGGCCGAGCGCTGCCGCATCATCACGCTCTCTCACACACATCCCACAACCCTGAGGAAGGACTCGGAGCGGAGTGGCAGAACCAGCCAACCTGGTGCCCACATGGGCCCACAATGCCTTGCTCAGGTAACTCATAGGAAAGTCACTGACCCCACACACTTCTAACTGAGCAGCTCCGGCAGTGCCAGCACCAGTTACAAAGCACACCCATCCTAATCTAGCTCCATTAGCCGTGTCTGTCCCTCCCTGGTTGCTAGGCTTTGTTCGGCTGTCTGGATGACCAATGACGTCGCACCGCTGCTTGATTCATGGCGGCGACCCCGAGATCACATCTGATGGGAGCGTCGGGCCAAACGACCAAACACACCCCCAGCAGCCCATTATAGTCTATTTATCTAGCTGGACATCTAATGGGAGCGCTTCTTTTCCACTTCGACACTGTGATGCTATCGCCAAAGGCTTGGTTAAGACTTGGACTGCTTGACTGGGGCTATCAGAACGGTGCAGGTTAATAACTGGAATAGCTGTTAACTTCTGAGACCTATAAAAAGGAATCAGAGTCGACACAGGAGCAGCGTGTACTCTGAGCTGTGTGTAATCGTGTCTTCAATCACTCACACCTCATGTCTCTAACAACCTCAGTTTAAATGTCCCTGCATGACATGGATGATTATCACTCAAAAACAATTCTGGTGAGGTGAATACAGCACTTTGACTTACCAAAGAACCAATCAACAACCAAGGTGAGACGTGCGTATTCTACTCACTAAAACATGTAACATGTATTTATTGCTTTCACTGCTAATTTCATCCATACCAATCAATAGCATATTTGCTCTGATGCAGCAGTGGGAAGTAACTAGTTACATTTACTCATGTACATGTGCTACTAACTTTTTCATAAAGAGTCATTTTCACTAGTAGTTTTATTGCAGGATACTTTTAACTCTCACTTGAGTATATTTTCAGATAAAAACATCAACTTTTACTCACATGCATTTGGTCAAGATTTTTTCTTAATTTTTTTCCTCCTTCTCATCACATTTGAAATCAGTGTTTTTTTCACTTCTGGCTCAGGAAATGTATGATTTATTGCTGTTTCTTTATCTAATTTGTATTGTATATGTGGCTAGTTTACATTTTACTTCAACACATCTACTGTAAGGGCGTTTTCGCACCTGAGAGTTCACATCAAGGTCCAGACCTAGGTTCATGTCTTGTCGCCATGGCAATAGTTGTGTTTTAATCAAAGACCAGTAATTTGCAAACATGCTAAATGAGTTTCAGGTGGCACTGCTTAATCATTTTTTTTTTCATAAACTCTGTCACATCCGCTGGTAAGTTTCTGGTGATCATATTTTTTCTCTCTGAGTGCTACCATGACTCATTCTCCCTCTTATTCTCTTGTTGACTGCTGTAACTCCTTGTATTTGGTCTGAAAGTCCAAACCTTTCTGAAAATTGCCTTCAGGCTTTAAACGTAGACCAAGGTTTGGTTTAACCAATGCTTCACCCCTGTTCCAGATCAAACTGAAAAGCCCCAAAGTCTGGACTAAACAGGTTAGGTGTAAAAGCACCTTAAGTTATTACAAATTAAATAAGGATATTGAGTCACCATGGCAACCGGGGCTCCATTACTGATGGCTTTTTGTGGTCTTAACTCAAGGTGAGCATACTCTGAGTTGATTAAACTAATTATTATCAGCTTTTCTGGACCCGGATACACAAGAGTTTCTGATCGCAGAGTAAGTCAACTCAGAGTTCAGAATTAGACTCAGAGTTTTGTTGAGCCTCCTTGGAATACCCCCAGTTTTACTGATGCAAAGTACAGACAGCATGACCAAATGCACTTCAGAAAAAGTACATTTTTTTCTTCAAAAATATACTCGAGTATCCTGCAATAAAACTACTCACATAAGAACAATTTTGAGAAAAGTTACTCAAGTGCAGGAGGACCGAGAACGAGCTGCATATTATGTTTTTGTTTTTTTTACTTTCTCCTCTGCTTCTTTCCCACCTCTTCCTCATCCATCCACATCTTCCTCTCCTTCCTTCATCTGCATCCCCCCACCCGCCTCCCTCCTCTCTCCATGTCATTAAGCCCTCAGCCCGCCCGTGCACTAAAACATGTAAAAGAGCTTCCGTTTTGGGAGAGATTTGTTTGTGGCATTAATAGTCTTTAGTTTTCCACATGGTTTCCCAGCAGCCGGAGACATTAGAAAGAGAAGTGAGGTGCAACACATCTCCCCTCTCATCCTCACATCCTCTCATCTCTGCCTCATCCGTCACACCGAGGCAGAGGGAGAAGGAGGGAGGGAGGAGAGCGACGTGAAGATAGCAAGTGGAAATGAGACATAAAGGAAACAAACATTAAGAGAGAAAAAGGAGAGTTTGGTAGGTTGTCTTTGTACTTCAGCGCCTTCAGCACCAGCTCTTTGAGAGAGTTAATTACAGAGACCAGTTGAGATGCATGTTTCTGTTGTGATAAAAGGAAGCAGTGAAGTCGTTTGGGAAGAAGACAACAATCAAAACAGAACATGAACATGTCAAACTTAATTTATCTGTGATACTCAAGTAAAAGACAGCAAACACTAGCAGGACTAACAATATGTTTCCCTTTGTTTACAGCAAAATGCCCAAACTTCAAACTTTAAAGTATTTAAACCAGCCTTACACGGTGTAGATCCACCTTGCCATGGAAAAGCTGCTCTGACCTATGAGGGCATGGACAGAAGTGTCTCAGCCTCGGATCTTATAGTGCTTGGGTCTTGGAATTCTTTGTGATTTTGTACTTGGAAATTCTTGATTGCATGGAGGTATACTATAAATATCATTCTCTTGCTTCCACATATTTCATGATCGCACAGACAGTAATCAAAGGTCAGCACTGAGCTACTTGTGTTCTCATGTGTGCTTTTAACTACGTGTTTACTTTACTCCTGAGCTTTCAACAACAAAGACAAAAGTCCCGCCATTGTTTACACTGAAACGAGCTGCCTTCCTGTTCTTCCTCCTGATGTTGTTTGATTCTGAGTGATCAGATCAGTTTTTCTGGCACATACATCACTGCCATCCACTGTGTGGACAGATGAACTTCTTCTTCTTCTTCTTCAACTTTGCCACCTCTAGTTCCTCCTGTCATTTTGTCAGTGCCACCGTCTCCAAATCAGCTGAGGTGAACTGAGGTTCATCTGTCCAAAATCCATGAGAACTGCTACTCCTCCTAGGCAATTACCCAGATGCTCTCAGGTGAATACAGGTTGTGCTCAATCTTAAGGTCAAAGTATGTGCAATTTCAACTTTCAGTAGTTCTGCACTCCATGAATTTGTATGCATAGAGAGAGCAGTAAAAGCTCTTGCTACTCCATCACTGATGGTCTGCTTTAAGCATGTTGTGAGACAATGTTCTGTTGAGAATTTCACTGATAATGGGCAATAATATCACCATGGATGTGTGTGATTGACCAGCAACATTATTTAGCAGGGTTAGAAATCTCTGGGGCCAAAAACTGAAACCAACTGCAGTGCAAAAAACTAAACTTCACTGAACTTCACTGTTTTAGTTAATAATTACAGTTTCAGTAGTTTTAAGTGGCTGTCTGTCAGTCATAGATATGCAGAGATCTCACAAATAGTTTATGATAAAATTCCCCTTACAGAGAGTTTACAAATAGGCTATTAATCAGGTTATAAATGCTTTAAAAATGATTAATAAGCAATCATAAATGAGTTACATTTCACACATCAACGTAGGCTCACTATTCAGTTAGATCAATTGCCGCACTAATGAATTATTAAGGATGTCTTACAATTTTTTAGCAAACTTTGTAGGTTCCCTTTGGATAGTCAAGCTTGCCAAATAGAGATCCTGCTTTGATTTGTGAAATATGTCTTGACTCATTTATAATTGCTAATTCATAAGTTATAAAGCTTTTATAGCTTGATTAATAATCCATCCATCCATCTTCTACCGTTTAATCCTTTTCGGGTCGCGGGGGGGTCTGGAGCCTATCCCAGCATCTTTGGGCGAGAGGCAGGGTACACCCTGGACAGATCGCCAATCCATCGCAGGGCCAACGCAAAGAGACAGACAACCATTCACTCTCACATCCATCTAAGGACAATTTAGAATCCCCAATTGATGCCAGTTAACCTCACCTGCATGTCTTTGGCCTGTGGGAGGAAACTGGAGTACCCGGAGTAAACCCATGCAGACACGGGGAGAACATGCAAACTCCACACAGAAGGGTCACCGATGGTCTGGGGGTGGGATCGAACCCATGATGGTCAAGGGTGGAATTGATCCCATGACTTTCTTGCTGTGCTGCCACTTTGCTAACCACTGCACCACCGTGCTGCCCCTGATTAAAAACTTACTTATAAATTGTTATAGGTACCCAAGAGCCTCCTGACCAGCTGCATCACCGAGTGATACGGCGCCTGCACCGCGTCTTGCCACAAGACCCTCCAGCGCCTAGTGAGAACAGCTGAGAAGATTGTTGGTGCCTCTCTCCCCTCTCTTGAGGCCATCTACAGCACCTGCCTCACCAGCAAAGTCCTCTGCCTTGCAGGTGATCCCACCCACCCATCACACAGCTTCTTCAGTCTGCTGCCATCAGGGAGGAGACTGCGGAGTCTTCGGGCCAGGATCAGTAGACTCAAGGACAGCTTCATCCACCAGGCTGTCAGAAAGTTCAACTTTCTCAACTCCCTGCTCTGACCCTCCTGCCCCCACCCATACACACACACACAAATCCTGGACTCTGACCCCCACCCCCTTTAACAACTGAACTCTGCCATCCCCAGGTACTGTTCACTCCCACATATGCACATATGCACACACACATACACACTGATTTCAGGAATTTCATAAACTGAACTCCGTCATCCAGGTCACTCCAACACATGCACACGCATTGATCTCAGGGTCAATTTTATGACCCAGTCATTTTATGTAACAATGGACTGCTCTCTTTGCACTACATGCCACCTTAACCCTCCATGTGCCCTGATATGTGCCTTAAGTCACTACATGCTGGCTTAATTTTTATCGTATTTAATTATTTTGCACACCCTTAGTATTTTTAGTTAGCTTCTGGTTGGGGGTCAGTTTTCTTTGCACTGACGTTTGATGTTCAATGTCTAATGTTTGGTGTTAGATGTTATACTTTATATTCATATTCCCTACTTAGTGTTTACCTTCTGCACCGTGGGTATCAGAGTAACGTAATTTCAATTCTCTGTATGTGCTGTACATATGGCAGAATTGACAATGAAGTTGATTTTGACTTGACTTATTGTAAAGTCTAACAGACATCTCATTTTAAGATTCTAATTGGACTAGGACTGGCTGTTAGTAAATGCACACATTTTAATTGGAGGTAGTCAACTCCAATTAAGTCAGGTCTTAACCTTTCATGAAGGGTTCTGTCTTAGGCTGAATTTATGTTTTGCGCATCTGTGTTGTAGGTATATCTGCTAGAGTCCATGCTGACATGCATGTGGCTCTATATTTATGTTTGTGCCTACTGTTCAAGCGTGGGGATTAACCATCATCTGCAGTTCCACTGCAGCCCAATAGAGGGCACAAATGTGCTGACAAGCCAGTTTGTTCACCATCTATAATTACATGTATAAGAAAATATGGCAAACCCCTTCATGGTCTCTCCTCAAAGCAAGAATCTATTTTTTTCCCAGTGTTTTTCAACCAGGTTTCCCTGGAACAGTCATGCTTCTGTAGCAAATTTTCTAATTTCATTTCTTAATTGGTCCAAAAAATTGCAAATAATGTGCCATTGTTTTGCATGGGTTCTTTAGGCACCCATGCACAATGGGAAGTTGTCCTCTTGTCCTCTGTCTTTGTTGCAACTTGTCCTCTGCTATGTTGGTGGCACCACCTTTTGAAAGGGATGTTGAACCTTTGCGCCTGATTAGTTGTCAGTGCGGTCACATGTGGAATGCATGGACACAGCTGCAGAGGGACTAGGTGGATCCTAGCAAAATGGTGAGGATGATGAAATTTATGTCACATAGGCCTTGTGGTTGAAAAGATGCACAGAGTATAAGTACGTGGCGGTACGGACTACAGCTCCTGACATAAAGTGAAGAATATAGAGTTGCCACGGCCAAGATGTGTCGAGTG
This sequence comes from Pholidichthys leucotaenia, assembly GCA_020510985.1. Classification (NCBI taxonomy): domain Eukaryota; kingdom Metazoa; phylum Chordata; class Actinopteri; order Cichliformes; family Pholidichthyidae; genus Pholidichthys; species Pholidichthys leucotaenia. The sequence goes on along the minus strand of CM035840.1, from coordinate 322,211,693 downwards.
ATGATATAGAGTAAAGTACGAGGAGATGAAGAAGAGTGACGTCTGAAGATAAAGTTGAGGTTCAATTGGACACAGCAATGATGATAGAAATACTACTGCTTCTTCTGCTTCTTTAGATTTGATTGGCGGTTGGCAACCAGCTTACAGGTGCATTATCGCCACTGACTTGATTATCATCACGCTATACAGCTCCTGACCAGATAGAGTGATGATATAGAGTGAAGTACGAGGAGACGAAGAAGAGTGATGTCTGAAGATAGAGTTGAGGTTCGATTGGACACAGCAATGATGATAGAAGGACTACAGCTCCTGACCAGATAGCGTGACGATATAGAGTGAAGTACATGGTGGTAACGCACCTGTAGGCTGGTTGCCAGCCACCAATCAAATCTAAAAGAAGAACAAGAAGAAGACTACAGCTCCTGACCAGATAGAGTGATGATATAGAGTGAAGTGCATGGCGGTGATGCACCTGTAGGCTGGTTGCCAACCGCCAATCAAATCTAAAAGAAGAAGAAGAGTTAGGGGAATTGAATCGGTTCCATCTGACTGTCTCGGCCGTACCTTGGACACAGTCTAAGGACGGATAATTTTTTCACACATAAGGAGTTGTTCAGAACTCCTTATACAAAGATATAGAGTGATGATAATCAAGTCAGTGGTGGTAAAGCACCTGTAAGCTGGTTGCCAACCACCAATCAAATCTAAAAGAAGAACACACATTTAGTTTTAGATCAGTTGGTTGCAGTAGGACACTTTTAAGCTTGCTGAATACCACACCTCACCGACAGAACTTATAATATTGTGAACAACACCAAGTACGTGGCTGTAATGCACCTGTAAGCTGGTTGCCAACCGCCAATCGAATCTAAAAGAAGAAGAAAGAAGTTAGCTGTGTGGCAAGATGAACATGAATATGGCAAATCTAAAAGAAGAAGAAGAGATAAAGGGCACGGCCGGCTCCTCTGAAGGACGGATAATTTTTTTCACACGAGTTATTCAGAACTCCTTATAAGAATGTCTTATACAAAGATATAGAGTGATGATAATCAAGTCAGTGGCGGTAATGCACCTGTAAGCTAGTTGCCAACCGCCAATCAAATCTAAAAGAAGAAGAATTAGCTGTGTGGTGGAGACAGACACACAGGATGCAGTAGAGTTTCCACGGCCAACATATCTAGAGTGATGATATACAGTGGGACCAGATAGAGTGTTATAGACATCATGTAGACATGGAAATCTCACTGTTTGAAGAAGAAGAAGAAGAAGAAGAAGAAGAAGAAGAAGAAGAAGAAGAAGAAGAAGAAGAAGAAGAAGAAGAAGATTGTTCAGAACTCCTTATAAGAACTCCTTATACAAAGATATAGAGTGAAGAAGACGAAGAAGAGGTTGCCAACCGAAAAGAATTCCAACTTTTGATACATAGAGTACGTGGCGATAAGGATGACAGCTCCTGACCAGATAGAGTGATGATATAGAGTGAAGTACGTGGCGGTAATGCACCTGTAAGCTGGTTGCCAACCACCAATCAAATCTAAAAGAGGAAGAAGAGGTAGCTGAAACATTAGCATGTTTTCTTGAAAATGACCAAAATAAACAGGTGAAGTTGGAAGATGGTCAAGCTGTGAAGCTTGGTGTTTGCTGCCTTCTCAATTTTGGATCTAAATTCAAACTAACAGTGTACTGAATGAAGCTGTAGTTCCATTTTTTTTACCAAAAAGTGTCATTCCCACAAGTTCCATACAGCTACCGTTAATACAGTTCCAACATTTCCAGGCCAGCTTCTTTCTCCTTTTCTTTCCTTCTGCCCCGTTCATCTGCTCCTCACCACACACACACAACCTCCCCCTTCAGTTAATCACAGTTGTTCCCAGCAAAAGGAGCCGTTAACGGCTTGGTGCGTCAGGAATGGTCTTGGCGCTCCCTGCCGCTAATCGGACCGTTACGACTGAGAAGCTTTGCATTATGCAAATCACTGGCCGGGAACAGGTGACATTTGTAGGGGAGCGGGGCGACAGGGCGATGGAGTCTGGCTGATTTAGACATTAGTCCCTGTCACAACGCAACACACACACACACACACACACACACACACACACTGCTCATCTGCATACGCACACACGTACACACACACAGTATATACACATGCAGAAAGAACAGAAGTAACACATACAGGCTAACATGTAAAAGAGATTCTTTGGGGCAGCAGCACTTCAAAAACAGTAAGAAATGTCTTTGTTCATATGGAAATACTCACACAGAAATACAGCTTTCGGGTTTACCAAAAATGTGCAGTTAGCCCCTTTTCCTTGAAGCATTTATTAAAACAAGACAAAAGGCAAAGTATCCAGCCGATACAGCATATATTTACTGTATGTTAGAGAAAGTACATAATAAATAGTACCGATATGATATAATAAATCCCTGCATCCTGCTAAAGTTTTGCTTCCACACAAAGTGGATGGAGCCAGGGCCGTTTCTAGATTTTTGGAGGCCCTATACAAGGTTGTTTTTAACAGGGTTCCTATTTTTTAATTGGGGAGGGTACAAACCCTTTAAAAAAAACTTCAGAAACTTCAAAATAATGCATTTAAAAAAAAAAAACAACCTGGATCACTGTAAAAAATTAAAAAAAATTAAAAATGCAACTGGTGAAGCCCCTGGTCAGGAGTTATTCTATCAGACTCTCGCAATCTCAGCTATGGCAGCTTTCTTACTCCTTCAAAGCAGTCAGAGGTGCTTCGAAGGCCCGCCAACTAGTCTCCTTCACTTGTGGGGATGGCCTGTTCTTGGCAAATTTACAAATGTGTCATATTTCTTCCTTTTCTTCATGATGGATTTAACGGAACTTCACATATTCAGGAGTGTCACATAAAGAAAGATAAATGCATGCAGGTGGTACAAAATATACAGGAAGTATTGAATAATTTTCAATAAGCCACTATTATGCATTTTTCCATATATTGACACAGCTTCCAGAGGTGTTGATGAAATGTGTGACATGCTTTGGTCAAAGCACCTCAGGGTTTAATTATTGCAGTACCATTTTACACATGTGAAAGGAGCTCTCCTCAAAATGGACTGTTTTTATGGCATATTGCTGTGCATGCCATAAAAGCCACTTCTCTGCACAGGAGAAGTTGTTCCACATAGTCACCCATGACCTAGTCCGAGAGGTCACCTCTCCAAACTCCACCGTTAGAAAGCAGGTCACCCCCCACCCACCCCCAGCAGCCTTCATCCTGAGCCCCAGTTCATCCCCATCCTGCATTTTTATAATTTTTCTGAGATTTTTGTTTTGACATAACAGTGATGCGGGCAGCCCGGTGGTGGAGTGGTTAGCGCTGCGGCAGCATAGCAACTCACCCTTGGCCGGGGGATCCTGGGTTCGATCCCAGCCCCCAGCCAACAGTGATCTGTGTGGAGTTTGCATGTTCTCCCCGTGTCTGCATGGGTTTACTCCGGGATTTCTCCATTTTCTTCCCACATGCCAAAAACATGCAAGTTAGGTTAATTGGCATCAAAACTGGGGATTCTAAATTGTCCTTAGGTATGACTGTGAGAGTGAATGGTTGTCTGTCTCTCTGTGTTGGCCCTGCGATAGACTGGCGATCTGTCCAGGGTGTACCCTGCCTCTCGCCCAAAGATGCTGGGATAAGTTCCAGCCCCCCTGCAACCCGAAAAGGATTAAGTGGAAGAAGATGGATGGATGGATAACAGTGATGTCACATTTGAGGCAAATATGAGCTTTTAGCTTCAGTTGTTAGACTAAGTAACATTTTAACAAATACTGGCTAAATGTTAAGGTGTGTTCACACCAAACGCGAACGGGCGGCACGAATCCGTAAAAAATGAATGGAAAGAGGTGAGTACACGCGAATTTGCGCATTCGCACGTTCGCGTCCGAGGCTAGGTAGCTAGCCTCTAACCCTAACCCTATGTCCTGCATAGGGTGGGACTCGGACTCCAGCAGAGATGACAGTTTAGTCATCATCCTTCTCTCTCCTATCTCTTCCACTGGGTCAGGGTGCTGCCCCAGGACAGAGCTAGCTTTCTTGATCAGTTTGTTCAGTGTCTTCCTATCGGCTGCTGTAATGCCACTGCCCCAGCAGACCACTCCAAAAGTGATGGCTGATGCCACCACCGTGTCGTAGAATGTCTTCAGCAGTGCCCCTTGTACACCAAAAGACCTGAGTCTCCTCAGTAGGAACAGCCTGCGCTGTCCCTTCTTGTAGAGTGCATCGGTATTGTGTGACCAGTCTAGTTTATTGTTCAAATGAACACCCAGGTACTTGTAGGATGTCACCATCTCAATGTCTGTTCCCTGTATGTTTACTGGTGCTGTGAGGGGTTGTCCTTGCCTGCGGCAATCCACCACCAGCTCCTTGGTTTTCCTCGCGTTGATCTGGAGGCAGTTCCGATGGCACCAGTCCACGAAGTCCTGGATAAGTCCTCTGTACTCAGCTTCATCTCCATTGGAGATGAGGCCGATGATTGCAGAGTCGTCAGAGAACTTCTGTAGATGGCAGTGTGTTGTGTTGTGTGAGGAGTCCGCAGTATAAAGGGTGAACAGGAAGGGAGCCAAAACCGTTCCCTGGGGGGGCCCCCGTGCTACCAATGATCATGTCGGACACACAGTCCCGGGTTCTCACAAACTGTGGCCAGTTAGTGAGGTAGTCCAGGATCCATGATGACAGGTGCTGGTCCACCCCTGCGCACAGCAGCTTGTCCTTCAGGATCATCGGTTGGATGGTGTTGAAAGCACTGGAGAAGTCAAAGAATCAGAATCAGAATCAGAATCAGCTTTATTGCCAAGTATATTTACAAGTAAACATACGAGGAATTTGACTTGACATTGGGCGCGCACGTTAGGCGCATCCAATGACGCGGCAGCCATGCAGCCATGCATGTGCACATGATCCTCACCACATTCCCGGGCTTCTCCAGGTGGGACAGAGAATGGTGAAGGAGGAAGATCACTGCATCCTCCACCCCAATGCCATGCTGGTAGGCGAACTGGAGTGGATCCATCGCTGGTCCCACCAGGGGGCGGAGGTGAGCAAGGAGCAGTCTCTCCAGGGTCTTCATCATGTGGGACATCAGGGCCACTGGTCTGTAGCTGTTCAGGTCTTTGGGACGGGAAATCTTTGGTACAGGTACCACACAAGATGTTTTCCACAACTGTGGTACCCTCCCCAGCTTCAGGCTCAGGTTGAAGATGAGCTCCACAATCCCACACAGCTGATCTGCACAGGACTTGAGGAGCTTTGCGCTGATGCCATCCGGTCCCAACGCCTTCCTCGCCTTGATCTTCCTCAGCTCCGTCCTCGCCTGAGTCTTAGTGAGGGTCATGTTGGGGAGCTGTGTGTTGGGAGTGGGGGGGTGTTGGTGGAGTGGGGTGTGGGCAGCAGGACTCGATGTCTTTAGAGGCAGCAGTGGTTGTTGTGCAGTCGGGGGGGAGGGCGGTTGGTCAAACCTATTAAAAAACAGGTTCAGATTGTTCGCCCACTCCCTGCCTCCCGTGGCCTGGGAGGAGGTATTCTGGAGCCCAGAGATGGGTTTTAAGGTTTCTCCAGACCCCACCGATGTCACTCTGTTGCAGCTTGTCCTCCATCTTCTTCCTGAAGCTGTCCTTGCCTTCTCTGATCTTCCTCCTCAGCTCCCTCTGTACGGACTTCAGCATTTCCCTGTTCCCCGACCTGAAGATCCTCTTCTTCTCTCTCAGAAGTGTTTTTATCTCAGGGTTGATCCAGGGTTTGTTGTTCGAGCAACACCGTATGGTCTTGGTGGGTACGGTGTTGTCCACACAGAAGCTGATGTAGTCTGTGATGGTGTGAGTGAGGCCATCAATGTCCTCACCATGTGGATCGCAGAGCTGCTCCCAGGCAGTGATTTCAAAACAGCCCTTTAGAGCATCCATTGCCTCCTCAGACCATAACTTCACTGTGCGCATGACCGGAGGTTGTCTGTGCACTAGGGGTTTGTACACCGGCAGGAGATGAACCAAGTTGTGATCCGATCTCCCGAGTGGGGGGAGTTGTGATGAGGTGTACGCCTCCTTAGTGTTTGCATAGAATAAGTGGATTATTATTATTATGGACAAAATATAATAAAATAGCCAGAATGGAGCATGATATATCAATTGACTGTAGGTTAATGAAGGCGCTGGTCTACTACAATGACTTAAATTGTTTTTAAAAAGAGCTATAAAATTCCTGTTTGTGCTTATTTGCATCACTAAGCTAGCTATGCTAATGGTTCCAGTTACTATGTCATGCCAGGAAAAATAACAAAATAAGCAAGAATGACCTGACATATCACCTGTGGATTAATGAAAGACTGGGGACCAAAGATGTCTTGTGGGGTAACTAGGATTTACAGAGATGCACTCTACAAACCACAGCTGGGCTGCTAGCTAGCTCACTAGCTAAGCTAGTGGCACTAGTTGTAGCTATGTGAGCTCTGAAGCTCAGTGGGAAACTTTTCTTTTCTGTGGAGAGGGTGTCCCGACTATCCAGGAGGCAGGTCTATAATGACGTGATAACCTCACAGAAGAGAACAGCCAATTCAAACGAGGTGTTTCAGAACCTCTGTAATTCTAGATTCTGTGGGAGAGGAGAACGCCTGTGCAGGAGGACTTTGGCCTGTTTGACTATACAGAAAACATAATTACACAGAATCCGTCAAAGTCCCCTAAAATCAAGGTGACAATCCAAAAAGCATAATAGGGACTCTTACAACATAATAAAATCCCCTTTCTTGAGTTCTTATAGTTATGCATATTTGTCACACATTTCGGATTATCAAAAAAAATGTAATGTTAGACAAAGATAAATGCAGCTTTTAAATTATGATTTCATTCATTAAGGGAAAAAAGCTGTTTAAATCTACCTTGCCCTATGTGAAAAAGTAATTGAAGAGTTTGTTTGCAAAACCCGATTAACACTACTTCCATGAAAATTTCACTCTTTACATCAAACAACTGTTAACATTACCTACTCACAGAAGTTCAAATCGTTCGGTCTCAAAAGCCGATATGTCCTATATTATAGACGCTACAAATTCATGTTTTGTTTCAAAAGCCGATAAACGGCGGGAGTGTTTTTTTTTTTTTTTTTTACAAAAGCAGATAACTCCATAGGGCAAATCAGCGCTTGGTATTTGGGTCACGTGACTCATCTTGGCTGCCTTCCCGGTCTGCTCGCTCTGACTGATTTCCCTGGCTGTGTTCGGAAGGTTCACTCACTCACTCCCTACTCGCTATATAGTGAATTTAGTATAGTGGACTATACAGTAAACTCAGTATAACAATAAAAATTAACCGCTTTCTGACGCTACTGGGCTTGTTTTCACGGCACAGGTAATGACGTCATCATGTCACTGTTAAACAACGACACTGCAGCAAAGACATTGAGTTGCTAGCTGTTAGCATGAGGCCTACATATCTCCCGAGAGAACACTCACACGTGATCTGCATTGTTGTTTATGCAAATCCGACGGCGAACGCTGGGACAGCGCGTGACGTCATCCATTCAGTAACCAGCAGGCTGCAGACAGAACACCCAGATGCTCTTCTCCTCATCTCAGGCGATTTCAACCACGTTTCACTGTCTCCCATTCTGCCCACTTTCACCCAGTATGTCACATGCCACACTAGAGACAATAAAACACTGGATTTGTTCTACGCAAACACTAAGGAGGCGTACACCTCATCACAACTCCCCCCACTTGGGAGATCGGATCACAACTTGGTTCATCTCCGACCGGTGTACAAACCCCTAGTGCACAGACAACCTCCGGCCATGCACACTGTGGAGTTATGGTCTGAGGAGACAATGGACACTCTAAAGGACTGTTTTGAAGCCACTGCCTGGAAGCAGCTCTGCGATCCACATGGTGAGGACATCGATGGCCTCATTCACACCTTCACGGGCTACCTCAGCTTCTGTGTGGACAAATCCGTTCCCACCAAGACCATACGGCGTCACTCAAACAACAAACCCTGGATCAACCCTGAGATAAAAACACTTCTGAGAGAGAAGAAGAGGATCTTCAGGTCGGGGAACAGGGAGATGCTGAAGTCCGTACAGAGGGAGCTGAGGAGAAAGATCAGAGAAGGCAAGGACAGCTTCAGGAAGAAGATGAAGGACAAGCTGCAACAGAGCGACATCAGCGGGGTCTGGAGAAACCTCAAAACCATCTCGGGGCTCCAGAATACCTCCCCCCAGGCCACGGGGGGCAGGGAGTGGGCGAACAACCTGAATCTGTTTTTCAATAGATTTGACCAACCGCCCTCCCCCCTGTCTGCACAACAACCACTGCTGCCTCTAAGAAATCAAGTCCTGCTACCCACTCCCCACACCACCGACACCCCCCCCACTCCCAACACACAGCCCCCCATCCTGACCCTGACCAAGACCCAGGTGAGGACGGAGCTGAGGAAGATCAAGGCGAGGAAGGCGTCGGGACCGGACGGCATCAGCGCAAAGCTCCTCAAGTCCTGTGCAGACCAGCTGTGTGGGATTGTGACATATATCTTCAACATGAGCCTGAAACTGGGGAGGGTACCACAGCTGTGGAAAACATCTTGTGTGGTACCTGTACCAAAAACTTCCCACCCCAAAGACCTGAACAGCTTCAGACCGGTGGCCTTGACGTCCCACTTGATGAAGACCCTGGAGAGACTGCTCCTTGCTCATCTCCGCCCCCTGGTGGAACCAGCAATGGATCCACTCCAGTTCGCCTACCAGCATGGCATTGGGGTGGAGGATGAGGTGATCTTCCTCCTTCACCGTTCTCTGTCCCACCTGGAGAAGCCTGGGAATATGGTGAGGATCATGTTCTTTGACTTCTCCAGTGCTTTCAACACCATCCAACCGATGATCCTGAAGGACAAGCTGCTGCGCGCAGGGGTGGACCAGCACCTGTCATCATGGATCCTGGACTACCTCACGAACCGGCCTCAGTTTGTGAGAACCCGGGACTGTGTTTCCAACACGATCATCAGTAGCACGGGGGCCCCCCAGGGAACGGTGCTGGCTCCCTTCCTGTTCACTCTTTATACTGCGGACTTCTCACACAACACAACACATTGCCATCTACAGAAGTTCTCTGATGACTCTGCGATCGTTGGTCTCATCTCCAGCGGAGATGAAGCTGAGTACAGAGGGCTTATCCAGGACTTTGTGGACTGGTGCCATCGGAACTGCCTCCAGATCAACGCGAGGAAAACTAAGGAGCTGGTGGTGGACTGCCGCAGGCATGGGCAGCCCCTCACAGCACCAGTAAATATACAGGGAACAGACATCGAGATGGTGACATCCTACAAGTACCTGGGTATTCATCTGAACAATAAACTAGACTGGTCACACAATACTGACGCACTCTACAAGAAGGGACAGCGCAGGCTGTTCCTGCTGAGGAGACTCAGGTCTTTTGGTGTACAAGGGGCGCTGCTGAAGTCATTCTATGACACGGTGGTGGCATCAGCCATCACTTTTGGAGTGGTCTGCTGGGGCAGTGGCATTACTGCAGCCGATAGGAAGAGACTGAACAAACTGATTAAGAAAGCTAGCTCTGTCCTGGGGCAACGCCTTGATCCGATGGAGGAGATAGGAGAGAGAAGGACGGTGGCTAAACTGTCATCTCTGCTGGAGTCCGAGTTCCACCCTATGCAGGACATACTGGATGCACTGAGGAGCTCATTTAGCAGCAGACTACATCATCCCAGGTGCACAACCGAGAGGTTTCGTAGGTCCTTCCTACCAACGGCTGTCAGACTGTACAACCTAAGCAGGGCTGCTCGCAGAGATAGCAAAAAGACGTAACAAACTAATAGTTTTTTGAATGCAAAGATGCAATAGACTTACACAATGGTCCCCTCCGGCATACAACTAGGAACATACCGGTCGCTATGGAGGGTGAGAATATGTATGGGCACATAATCATACCATGTAGGATAACTAAATAGACAGTTATGCTGTTTCATCCCACCTAGCAACAATGCTCTGCACTGTGTGTGTTTATATATTTACATATTTATTCCATCTAGCTACAATGCTCTGCACTGGGTGTGTTTACGTATATTTATATATCTATATATTTATTCCATCTAGCTACAATGCTCAGCACTGGGTGTGTTTATATTTATATATCTATATATTTATTCCATCTAGCTACAATGCTCCGCACTGTGTTTTTATATATCTACATATTATTCCATCTAGCTACATTGCTCCGCACTGTGTGTGTTTATATCCTTGCATATTTATTCCACCTAGCTGCAATGCTCCGTACTGTGGGTGTTTATATATTTACATATTTATTCCATCTAGCTACAATGCTCTGCACTGTGTGTTCATATATTCATATATTTATTCCATCCAGCTACAATGCTCTGCACTGTGTGTCTGTGTGTGTGTGTGTGTATATATATATTTTATAGTAATATGTACATATGTATATTAGCTGCTCTTGCTTGCTTGTTTTTTTTCTTGCCTTCTGATTGTTGCTCTGAGTGTTGCTATCCCTGTGCTGTTGCAATCCTGGAATTTCCCCGTTGTGGGACTAATAAAGGCTTATCTTATCTTATCTTATCTTATCTTATGTGAGAGTAAAATGTAACAGACTAACGTTGGTAAAAAAATGAATACCGGCGTGTAATTTGGAGTAAATATGTATTAAATCAAATCGTTTTTGCTGAATTAATAAATATAAATAGGTTAAGGTAGTTTATGTTGTGATGTGAAGCTCTTCTCTCACTGCTCCGTCGGCTACGCATTCACTGTATAGTACACTATATGGGGAAGGAGTGAGCATTTCGATCACAGCACCTACTTGCTGTGAGTGATTTCCCTGCCAGTTTTTTTTTTTTTTTATTTTGTTGCATTTTATGTCAAATATGGATAATTTTGATGAAGCAGATGAACCAGTGATGCGTTCACCAGTAGGGCGCAAATGAGGTCGGAACAGCGAACAACATTCAGAATTCTTGCTACTATTATATTCTGTTATCAGAATTCTTGCTACTTTGCTGCTATATGTCTCAGCACATTAACATTAACTGCAAACAATTGCACAAATGCCATATCTGCTGCCGTCTGTCTGTCACTGCAATACTGATCACGTGCAGTCCTATCTGTTACTATCTGCACCTACACTACCACAGTGAACTGCAACTACAGGTATTACATCTCTAGTTGTCTGTATATAGGATTGCTGGGTTTTTAACATCGTTAAGTGTTTATCTTAATTTTGCACTATGGGAGGTCTGGGTCTCTTGTCGCCATTTGCACCACGGGTTGCATTACTGTACATATTGTATATTAGACTGCTGTTGTTTTTTTCAGCTTTATTCCTTTTCTTTTTTATACTGTGAACACAAATGAAGAGAGAGAGAAATGCCATTTCAATCCTCCTGTATGTCCTGTACGTATAGTAGTATTATGGCGGCACATGGGGAGAGCATAGTTGTTTACCATCTTGGACAAGAACAAAGAGCGGGGGTTCCCTAGTGAGATAACAGGGAGGTGTGAAGAATGAATGAAGTGAATGCAATGTGACGCGAAGGTCACCTTTTGTGTGTTAGAAGCTTCTAGAGGAATGCCATGTTATTTAAGAGAAGAGTCTCTGCTGAGATGTCATTCTGTCTATGCTTGTTGTGTGAGTGTGTAATAAATCGTCTGAGCCAAATCCGCCTCTTCATTTACACGCTCCACAGTACTGACAATAAAATCTTTGAATCTTGAATTATAGCTTTATTAAGATAAGATAAGCCTTTATTAGTCCCATAACGGGGAAATTCCAGGATTGCAACAGCACAGGGATAGCAACACTCAGAGCAACAATCAGAAGGCAAGAAAAAAAACAAGCAAGCAAGAGCAGCTAATATACATATGTACATATTACTATAAAATATATATATACACACACACACACAGACACACAGTGCAGAGCATTGTAGCTGGATGGAATAAATATATGAATATATGAACACACAGTGCAGAGCATTGTAGCTAGATGGAATAAATATGTAAATATATAAACACCCACAGTACGGAGCATTGCAGCTAGATGGAATAATATGTAGATATATAAAAACACAGTGCGGAGCATTGTAGCTAGATGGAATAAATATATAGATATATAAATATAAACACACCCAGTGCTGAGCATTGTAGCTAGATGGAATAAATATGTAAATATATAAACACACACAGTGCAGAGCATTGTTGTTAGATGGGATGAAACAGCATAACCGTCTACTTAGTTATCCTACATGGTATGATTATGTGCCCATACATATTCTCACCCTCCATAGCGACCGGTATGTTCCTAGTTGTATGCTGGAGGGGACCATTGTGTAAGTCTATTGCATCTTTTGCATTCAAAAAACTATTAGTTTGTTACGTCTTTTTGCTATCTCTGCGAGCAGCCCTGCTTAGGTTGTACAGTCTGACAGCCGTTGGTAGGAAGGACCTACGAAACCTCTCGGTTGTGCACCTGGGATGATGTAGTCTGCTGCTAAATGAGCTCCTCAGTGCATCCAGTATGTCCTGCATAGGGTGGAACTCGGACTCCAGCAGAGATGACAGTTTAGCCACCGTCCTCCTCTCTCCTATCTCCTCCATCGGATCAAGGCGCTGCCCCAGGACAGAGCTAGCTTTCTTAATCAGTTTGTTCAGTCTCTTCCTATCGGCTGCAGTAATGCCACTGCCCCAGCAGACCACTCCAAAAGTGATGGCTGATGCCACCACCGTGTCATAGAATGACTTCAGCAGCGCCCCTTGTACACCAAAAGACCTGAGTCTCCTCAGCAGGAACAGCCTGCGCTGTCCCTTCTTGTAGAGTGCATCAGTATTGTGTGACCAGTCTAGTTTATTGTTCAGATGAACACCCAGGTACTTATAGGATGTCACCATCTCGATGTCTGTTCCCTGTATATTTACTGGTGCTGTGAGGGGCTGCCCATGCCTGCGGCAGTCCACCACCAGCTCCTTAGTTTTCCTCGCGTTGATCTGGAGGCAGTTCCGATGGCACCAGTCCACGAAGTCCTGGATAAGCCCTCTGTACTCAGCTTCATCTCCATTGGAGATGAGGCCAACGATCACAGAGTCATCAGAGAACTTCTGTAGATGGCAGTGTGTTGTGTTGTGTGAGAAGTCCGCAGTATAAAGAGTGAACAGGAAGGGAGCCAGCACCGTTCCCTGGGGGGCCCCCGTGCTACTGATGATCGTGTCGGACACACAGTCCCGGGTTCTCACAAACTGAGGCCGGTTCGTGAGGTAGTCCAGGATCCATGATGACAGGTGCTGGTCCACCCCTGCGCGCAGCAGCTTGTCCTTCAGGATAATCGGTTGGATGGTGTTGAAAGCACTGGAGAAGTCAAAGAACATGATCCTCACCATATTCCCGGGCTTCTCCAGGTGGGACAGAGAATGGTGAAGGAGGAAGATCACCGCATCCTCCACCCCAATGCCATGCTGGTAGGCGAACTGGAATGGATCCATTGCTGGTTCCACCAGGGGGCGGAGGTGAGCAAGGAGCAGTCTCTCCAGGGTCTTCATCAAGTGGGACGTCAAGGCCACTGGTCTGTAGCTGTTCAGGTCTTTGGGGTGGGAAGTTTTTGGTACAGGTACCACACAAGATGTTTTCCACAGCTGTGGTACCCTCCCCAGTTTCAGGCTCATGTTGAAGATATACGTCACAATCCCACACAGCTGGTCTGCACAGGACTTGAGGAGCTTTGCGCTGATGCCGTCCGGTCCCGGCGCCTTCCTCGCTTTGATCTTCCTCAGCTCCGTCCTCACCTGGGTCCTGGTCAGGGTCAGGATGGGGGGCTGTGTGTTGGGAGTGGGGGGGTGTTGGTGGAGTGGGGAGTGGGCAGCAGGACTTGATTTCTTTAGAGGCAGCAGTGGTTGTTGTGCAGACAGGGGGGAGGGCGGTTGGTCAAATCTATTGAAAAACAGATTCAGGTTGTTCGCTCACTCCCTGCCCCCCCGTGGCCTGGGGGGAGGTATTCTGGAGCCCCGAGATGGTTTTGAGGTTTCTCCAGACCCCGCTGATGTCGCTCTGTTGCAGCTTGTCCTCCATCTTCTTCCTGAAGCTGTCCTTGCCTTCTCTGATCTTTCTCCTCAGCTCCCTCTGTACGGACTTCAGCATCTCCCTGTTCCCCGACCTGAAGATCCTCTTCTTCTCTCTCAGAAGTGTTTTTATCTCAGGGTTGATCCAGGGTTTGTTGTTTGAGTGACGCCGTATGGTCTTGGTGGGAACGGATTTGTCCACACAGAAGCTGAGGTAGCCCGTGAAGGTGTGAATGAGGCCATCGATGTCCTCTCCATGTGGATCGCAGAGCTGCTTCCAGGCAGTGGCTTCAAAACAGTCCTTTAGAGTGTCCATTGTCTCCTCAGACCATAACTCCACAGTGTGCATGGCCGGAGGTTGTCTGTGCACTAGGGGTTTGTACACCGGCCGGAGATGAACCAAGTTGTGATCCGATCTCCCGAGTGGGGGGAGTTGTGATGAGGTGTACGCCTCCTTAGTGTTTGCGTAGAATAAATCCAGTGTTTTATTGTCTCTAGTGTGGCATGTGACATACTGGGTGAACGTGGGTAGAATGGGAGATAGTGAAACATGGTTGAAATCGCCTGAGATGAGGAGAAGCGCATCTGGGTGTTCTGTCTGCAGCCTGCTGGTTACTGAATGGATGACGTCACGCGCTGTCCCAGCGTTTGCCGTCGGATTTGCATAAACAACAATGCAGATCACGTGTGAGTGTTCTCTCGGGAGATATATAGGCCTCATGCTAACAGCTAGCAACTCAATGTCTTTGCTGCAGTGTCGTTGTTTAACAGTGATATGTCCCGGTCTGCACCAGTTGTTGTTAACATACATTATCACTCCACCGCCCCTTGCTTTGCCACTGTCTGGTGTTCGGTCAGCTCGTATCATGTGAAAACCCTCCAGCTCAATGTTAGCATCTGCTGCTAGTTCAGTTAGCCACGTCTCAGTAAACAAAAGGAGAGAGCACTCCCGGTATGTGCTATCATAATGGCAGATAGCCGCTAGCTCATCTACCTTTCCCAGTATCGACCGTACATTTCCCATGACAACAGATGGAAGGGAGGGTCTGTACCTTATATTTTTTGTCCTCCGCCTTACTCCAGCCCGGCAGCCGCGGCGTTTTCGCCTCAGTTCTCTCGGTATGTCGAGTTTTTCCAATGGGATCGGGTGGCGGTTGAATGCTAGCAGCTCTTCCCTGCTGTATCGTATCCTGCTATAAACAGTGGCTCCATCCACCGGCTCAGGAGACATTTGGGACTATCTGTGTGTCCGTGATATAAATGGGGTGAAAAAAAAAGACGGATCAAAAGAGAGAGGAAGGGAAAAAGACTCGGAATCGAGCCGCTGTTGCAAAAGGCAGCCTACTCGTGTGGCGCCGAGAGAGAAAAAAAAAAAATTATAGCTACATTATACTCTCACTTGTATATTATAGCTACATTATACCATTTTACTGAGTGGATATGTCTAAATCAGTGTGTCAGTCATACTACATTGATGCTTATAGACAGACATTCAAGTATGTTCCAGACAAAATAGCATGTTTTTTGGGACTTGTCTGTTTTTGCAAAAAATAAAAATATACTAATAAATTGCCAAAAAGTAACAATGAGTTGATGTTTGATTTTTTGCTTTATTAAGTCTGAGATACTCATATTTCAAGTGATCATGTCCTAAAAGCTGAACTGGAAATACTAACACCTATAAACCTACAGATGAAAAAGAGTTTTTTTCTCATTTTGAACACAGCTGGACTTATCTGTTTTTGCAAAAGAACTCTTCCGTTGCCCCCCTTGTTCTATCATGAATTAACTGTGATTAACTACATTTTTTGGAAAGCTGAGTTCAGTTTCACTAGCAACACCCAGGACTGATTACTGCCAGACATGTCAAATCAAGAAATCACATAAATAGAACCTGTCTGACAAAGAAGTAGGCTGAAAGATCTCAAAAAGCAACACATCATGATGTGATTTAAAAAAATTCAAGAACAGATGAGAAACAAAAACCCAGAACAACATCTGAAGAACTGCAGGCCTCACTTGCCTCACTTTGGACACTGGTCCATGATTTAACAATAAGAAAGGACTGGGCAGAAATAGCATCCATGGGAGACTTCCAAGGTAAAAACCACTGCTGACCAAAAAAAACACAAAGGCTCACCTCACATTTGAAAAAAAAACAAAAAAAAAACACCTTGATGATCCCCAAGACTTTGGGGAAAATATTCTGTGGCCTGACAAGAAAAAAGTTGAACTTTTTGGAAGGTGTGTGCCCTGTTACATCTGTTAACACAGTTGTTCATAAAAAGAACATCATACCAACAATCAAACATGGTGGTGGTAGTGTGATGGTTTGGGGCTGCTTTGCTGCTTCAGGACCTGGATGACTTGGTGTATTAGATGGAGCCATGAATTCTGCTCTATACTAGGGATGAGCCGATACCACTTTTTCAAGTCTGATACCGATACCGTGACTTTGAGTATTGGCTGATACCGATCCAAACCTAATACTGTCTCTCTTATTTAAAACAACAAAAGTACAGAGTATACTTTGGTAATGACTGTTTGCATTTTGCACACATATAAAACCACAAATCTAAAAGTCAAAGAATATGTTAAAAAGTTGACTCAGTTCAGCAACACTGCTGTTTTGTTTTTTTTTTATTGAAACTTTGCAACATTGGCAGCATTTCACTGGTCAGCACTATGTAAACATGCATTCTGAAGTTTTAATTGCAAGTTTTTGCAAAACTTTGAAGCTGAGTATTTAAGTAAACATGCCAAAAACATGCAAGTTAGGTTAATTGGCATCAAACTGGGGATTCTAAATTGTCCTTAGGTATGACTGCGAGAGTGAATGGTTGTCTGTCTCTCTGTGTTGGCCCTGCGATGGACTGGCGATCTGTCTGGGGTGTACCCTGCCTCTCGCCCAGAGATGTTGGGATAGGCTCCAGCCCCCCCCCCCCCCCCCGCCCCCCGCAACCCGAAAAGGATTAAGCGGAAGAAGATGGCTGGCTGGATGGATTCAGATGAAATTCAAAGTGCCACTTTATGCATGAGGTAAAAAATGCTGTAGATCTGAAAATAAAGGAACTAACCCTTTAAGTTGTATTTTTGACATTTATCATTATTATTATTATTATTATTATTATTATTTGCCTGGTCCTTAGTTTATTTAGTAGTGTTTCTGATATTATTCTCTGTCCATTCTTAGATTTTAGGTTTGCTCTTATTTTGAAGTCATTCCTGTTCCATTTCATGTAGCCCTATTGTTATAGTACTGCTTCCAGTTCAGTAATAATTTGCTATTTAAGTTTCTGTCACCTACCTCTCCTCAGCTGTAACCCTGTCGAAAGGTAAGCCCATGTTATGTCTTTGTTTCCACTCTCCAGTCTGGTTTTTACTTTCATCTTCGTGCTTTTGCTTAGGTTTCACTTTTAGCATCCAGCCTTTGAGCTGGAAAAGCCCTTCCTTCTGCTTGGTTCTTGATAGAATTCAGCATAATCCTTTACCGTTCAGGTTCAGGTTACTTTATTTGTACCTGTAGGTAGATTTGTTTTGCAGTCTGGTGACATCCATATTTACAAGCCACAATTACATTCAACATAAACACAAACACAGGCACACATGAAGCTGACTATAAACATGATAAAAATACTCAAGGCTCCATCAATCAGGATATAAAGACAAAGAGATGAAAGAAAAACCAGAGATAAGAGAGAAGGGTCATATTAAAAAGTTAAAGACTAGTCAAAGAGGTTAAAAACTCAAAGGTCTAAAACCCAATAAAAGATTTAGAACCCAGATAAAATCCTACAAAAATAAGTAAATATAAAATGGAGTTAATAAATAGGTACCTAAATTATGTGCAATATATTGCTACAACTTGTTCAACTCTTTGACAGCAGCAGGAACAAAGCTGTTTTTGTAGCACTGGGTTTTACTTTTTGGGACAGCAAACCTCCGTCTTGAGGGAAGAAGCTGAAAGTTGCGGTGCAAAGGGTGGGAGTCATCATTTAAGATGGAGGTAGCAATCCTCTTTGACTAGTTTTTAACTTTTAATATGACCCTTCTCTCTTACCTTTGGTTTTTCTCCCATCTCTTTGTCTTTTTATACCCTGATTGATGGAGACTTGAGTATTTTTTATCATGTTTATAGTCAGCTTCATATGTGCCTGTGTTTGTGTCTATGTTGAATGTAATTTGTGGCTTGTATATATGGATGTCACCAGACTGCAAAACAAATCTACCTACGGGTACAAATAAAGTAACCTGAACCTGAACCTCTGTACCTGTCTGGTGTACAAGGATGTCAGGCTCAGCTGTGATTCACCAAGCAAATGACTGGACCATCTAACTACCTGATCCAAGGACTTCCTCTGTTTCAGTTTTATCTGACCAAACCATGACACTAAAGAAAAGGATAAAACAGATTCAATAAAAGCCCGATAAAACATTGTCATTATGGTTTGGTCAGTTTGGAAGCATGCAAGTTTCCTCAAACAATGCAAATGTTGCTGACCCTTTTTGCACACCCTTTCACAGTTCTCTTCAAAGTTTAAATTACTATCAATAATCGTCCCAAGATATTTGTAGGATTGTACACATTCAGTGGTCTGACCTTTTAGTACGGTGACTTTGTGCCTGGGAGTTTTCCTCTTAAAGTCAATAATCATATCTTTAGTTTTTGTCGTATTCAGCTGCAGGTAGGAATCCTCACACCAGTGAACAAAATCATCAACTACTGGGCCGTGGCCACTCTCACCATCCTGGAGGAGACTGACAATAACTGAATCATCAGCATACTTTATAATGTGTCTGTTGTCATGTCTGCTCTGACACATGTTTGTGTACAGGATGAAGAGTTGTGGTGACAACACACACCACCGAGGAGAGCCAGTAGAAGAGCACTTTAGGTCAGACAATGTACCATTGACCCTTACTCTCTGCGTCCTGTTGGTTAAGAAATCCAGAATCCAACCCACCGGATTTTTGCTCAAATCAAATTGTTGCAGGAGCCTTTCAACTAAAATATGAAGTTGGATTGTATTAAAGGCGGAGGAAAAGTCCACAAATAAAAGCCTGGCATGTGTCCCATTAAAATCCAGATGTTTAAAAAGCATGTTAAACAGAGTGACAGTGGCGTCCTCCACTCCTCTGTGAGGCCTATAGGCAAACTGCAAAGGATCCAATGCATGTTCAGTCTGCTTTAGGACCTCAGATCTAACCAGTTTTTCAAAAATTTTCATTAAAATTGAGGTCAAAGCAACTGGTCTAAAGTTGTTTACCGTTTTAGGACAGCTGGATTTTGAAACGGGAACAACCACGGCATCTTTCCAGATCTTGGGCACATGTTGTGTCTGTAAGGACTTATTGAAAATGTAATGAAATACAGGACTCAGTTCATATGCACAGGACTTTACTAAGCGCCCACATATATTATCAGGGCCCTGACTTTTGTTCACTTTTACAGTGCAGAACTCCCTTTTAATATCCTGCACCTCATTATTAAAGTGCTGATTGTCGTTGAGTTTCTGTTTCAAATCTTGGGTTTCTGTGCTAAAATCAAAGGAGTCAAAACGACCATAAAAACAATTAAGAACATTAGCCAGCTCTGTGTCTGAATTAAAACCATCTAAAAACACATGATTACTGCCCTCTGTGCTCTGAAGGCCTGCAATAGTTTTCATACTGGCCCAGGGTGAACCAAGTTTCTTTGTTGCCATCTTACTTTCCAATTCTGTTTTATAATTCTGTTTTGCTCTTAAAATTTCGGACTTCAGCTCTTTTGTGGCAACCTGTAGCTCAGAAACAGACCCCTGTTTAAAGGCAAGTGCTTTCCTCTGTAACCAGGATTTAACTGATTTTGTAACCCATGGCTTGTTGTTGGGATATATTTTGACATGTTTACGTGGAATGATCATATTTTTACAGAAAGCCATGTATGAGCATGTGACGTCTACCAAAGAGTCCAAATCATCCCCGTGGGCCAGTGTGAAAACCTCCCAGTCCGTACAGTTAAAGCATTCCGGGAGGCAGTGCACTGAATCCTCTGTCCACACCTCTATGTCTCTGGTCTCCACCTTGCCTCTTCTGAGAGCAGTTTTATATGTGGGCAGCAAATGTACACAGTTGTGATCTGAGGATCCTAAAGGAGGAAGGGGAAGTGATTTATAGGCCCTCTCAATGGATCCATAGCACAGGTCCAATGTCTTTTTTCGCCAGGTTGGGCAGGAGACATACTGATAAAAGTTTTTAAGTGTCTTCTTTAAAGAAACATGGTTAAAATCCCCAAGAATGACTTCCGGTCTGGACGCCATGGCGACTGCAGCTTAACACTGAAGCTCTCAGACCCAATCCAGGATAACACCTTGAAAATCAAACTTAACGGATTTTTGGAGGAGTGAAAATCAAAAGACAAAATCATCATGTCTAAAGGAAAACAGAAGAAACTGAAATTCTCCAGGCCAGGACACGTATCGGCCGGAGAATCTGAACTGGAAGATCTCCGTTCAGAAGACGAGGAACTGGTGATAGCTAACAAAAGGGTTAGCCTGAAATCACTATTTGAGGAGCTACGACGATTTCGCCGAGAAGTTACGGCCGAATTTCGGGAATTCAGAGAAGAATTGAAAAGGACAAACAGCAGAGTGGACCAGGCCGAGAACCGAATCTTGGAAACAGAAGATCGAATAAAAGTGCTCGAAGATTCTGTGCTAGACCTACGCAAAAGACAAGCAGCTATAGAGGCTAAGCTAACCGACCAAGAAGGAAAACAAAGAAGAGACAACATAAGAATTCATGGTCTGATAGAAGGAACCGAAAATGGTTTTAACTCAATGGCAGAATGCGTGGAATCCTTACTAAGAGAGAAATTGGATATTCCACAAACCACCGACTTGAAGATAGAAAAGGCACATCGTTCATTAGCCGCTAGGCCGGCGGCGGAAGCGCCCCCACGTTCGGTGTTGGTAAGATTTTCCAATTTCAAAATAAAACAAGAGGTTGTAAGACTGGCCTGGCAGAAAAAAGGATTTATGCACCAGGAGAGAAAAGTCTACGTGGAACACGATTACGCCCCGGAGGTCCTTAAAAAGCGCAGGGAATACAATGACGCGAAAAAGGTGTTAAGAGAGAAGATATTTCGCTTTCAGACTCCATTTCCTGCGAAGTTAAGGGTCTTCTACAGCGATGAAACGTGTCTCTATAATTCGGCGGAAGAAGCAACAGCTGACATGGCGAAAAGAGGGCTCCCGGTAACGGTATTTAAACCCGCAGCAGACCCGAGTGAGAAGATCAAAGCGCAAACATGGACAACACAAAGACCCTCAAAATCCACGGACCAGCAGCGGGAAACCCAGCACCAGAGCGTCGCGGATAAACTAGCCGTTTTCAGGTTGGAATAGCGACCTTTTTTTTTTTTCCTTTCTCTTGAATCAATCCGCACATCCAACCCCCCTCATACAAGGTAACAAACATTAAAGGAGATGCATATTCAGCATGTGGTAAAACATTTCATGGAACAATCATATTATTTGAAACAAATAAGTCTTTGTAATTAAAAAAAAAAAAAAAAAAAACTTGTTAAAATAGAAATGTGACAATAATCCACATGTTCTCCTCATACTAACAAATACTGTTTTTGCGTGAATGTTTGATGTGATGGGGGTGGGAGGGTGCACACAATTTCACAGGGTTTAGGCATAAAAGGAAAAAAAAAAAAAATCATTACAAGTTTGGATTGGGTTCTGAAACTCACGTTAAAAGCATGGGACTACTTTCAGTGGTAAGAGAGGGCCCTCAACACGTAACAGAGTTTGAGGAATTTCCCTCAGAGCCTTCACTCCATCAAGGCTCTTACAGGGTCTTTAAAAAGACCTCAGCTCAGGAAGTTCTTATGACAGCTTTTTGTTTTTAAAGTTTTTTACACTATGTTCTTAATGTTTTTCTTGTTTTTAATGTTCTTTCAGTTTCTGAGTAGCACAAAAGAGGGCCACCACACAGTTATACTAAACAAAACAACACAATGGAGAAACAGGGTGTAACAAAATAATTTCATACAATGTAAAAGGAATCCTGAATCCAGTTAAAAGATCCAAGATTCTAGGCAAAATGAAAAAAGACAAAGCAGGAATAATACTTTTACAAGAAACCCACCTAACAGACGTGGAACACAATAAACTCAGTAGACAAGGGTTTAAAATGATCTCTTCATCTTCATATAAATCAGGGAGGAGGAGGGGAGTAGCGACATTGATATCAACCAAAATTACATTTGAAAAAAAAATCAGAACACAAAGATAAAGAAGGGAGATACAGTTTGGTAACTGGGCGGCTAGAGGGAGAAGATATCACCCTGCTGAATGTGTATGCTCCCCCAGGGGCTAACTGGAAATTTTATAAAAATGTATTCGACCTAATGATAACTAAAGCTCAAGGTTTAGTGATATGTGGTGGGGACTTCAATCTTAGACTGAATCCATACTGGGATGCTTCTGGTAATTCCCCACATCAAAATAACACCCAAAACAGGAAGACTCGGATGCTACTAAAAGAATTGGGAATCTGTGACGTGTGGAGGGAACTCAACCCAGTGTAAAAGACTATACATTTTACTCAACTCCACATTCATCTTACTCAAGGATTGACTATTTTTTTATGTTTAATAGAGACATTGGAAGAGTAAAAACATGTAAAATAGGACTGATGGATCTCTCCGACCACAGTCCGATCTACATGGACTTAAATATCCAAAAATACACAAATAATACATTTTCTTGGAGGTTAAATTCAAATGTCCTGAAAGGACCATTGAAAGATGAATTGGAATCAGATATTCTCAGATATTTGGAAGATAACGATAATGGAGAAGTATCCCCTTTAATACTGTGGGATGCATGCAAAGCTGTAATAAGAGGAAAGATTATTGCAAAACTGGCAACCCAAAAGAAACTAAGACAAGAAAAACTATCCACATTAGAGTCAGAACTTAGGAACCTAGAAAAAGAACACAAAGGCAACACTCATTCTACTGACTCGCTCAAGATTAAGGAAATTAAAAACCAAATAAATGAGATCTACACAATAGAAATCCAGAAGAAACTTACATTTCTGAAACAAAAATACTATGAAGCAGGCAGTAAATCGGCAAAATTGCTAGCCTATAAATTGAGGAAACATCAAACAGAAAGAGCAATCTACAAAATCAGAGACCCAGTATCAAAGGAAATAAAATTCAGAATTCAGGATATTCTTAAAAACTTCGAGAATTACTATAAGAACTTATACTCCCACAAAAAACATAAAAACGCATCCGAGGCATTCCTAAACACATTAAACCTTCCCCAACTTACGGAGTCACAAAATAAAACACTACTGTCAGAAATACATCCTAAAGAATTGGAAAAAGCAATTATGAAACTTAAAGCTAACAAATCCCCAGGAGCTGATGGCTATACAGCAGAGTGGTACAAAACCTTTAAACAGCAACTATCTCCTCTCCTCCTGAAAACATTTAATTATGTCCTCCACACAGGGGAAATCCCCCCCTCCTGGAGAGAAGGGGTCATTGCAGTTATACCTAAACCTGAAAAGGATAAACTAGAGTGCTCCAACTACAGACCAATCAGTGTACTAAATCAGGGACTATAAGCTTTTTACCATTATCCTTGCCAAAAGGTTAGAAAATATACTGACAGACCTATTCATTTAGACCAAACAGGTTTTATAAGACAAAGACAGACACAAGACAACATTCGACGCACTTACACATAATTCATCATATAAAAAAATATAACTTAAATGCAGTCATATTGGGATTAGATGCTGAAAAAGCATTCGATTCGGTTGACTGGTCTTTTCTATATAGAATCTTATCCAGTTTCAATTTTCATAACAACTTCATTAGAACTATACAGGCATTATATAAAAACCAACAGCTAAAATAAGGATTAACGGTAATTTATCATCATCTGTTGAACTGGAAAGAGGATGTCGTCAGGGCTGGCCCCCCTGTCTCCACTGCTCTTTGCAATCTTTATAGAACCTCTGAGCCAATGGTTAAGACAAAACCAAAAAATTCAAGGTATTACACTTGGTCAGAAGGAACATAAAATAGCACTCTTTGCTGATGACATTTTAATATACCTAGGGCAGCCGGACACTTTCTTTACCAGAACTAACCTCAGTTTTTTCAGAGTATGGAGATATATCGGGGTACAAATTAAACATGCATAAAACCCAAGTTTTAACATTCAACTATGACCCAAATCATTATTCACTAAGCAAACTCAAAACTAACTGGAGTCGGAATCTATGAAATATATGGGGGTCAATATCCCGAAACAACTCAACAAAATTATATCACTAAACTATGATCCACTGGTGACAAAAATAAAATCTGACCTAGCAAGATGGAATATGATACATTCTTGGGTACTGCACAAAGAATTGAAGCAGTCAAAATGATATACTTCCACGTCTTCTATACTTTTCCAAACAATTACCGGTAGAACCTCCCAAAAAAACATGGCAGGAGCTGGACAGAAGGATCTCAAGATTCATATGGCAGGGCAAGAGACCTAGAATCAGATATAGAACCCTACAGCTAAACAAAGACAAGGTGGGCTCGCGCTGCCAAATATCAGGGACTACTTTAAAAGCCGCACAAATTAAAACTTTAGTAGAGATATGTAACCCAGTCTACACTGCACAATGGAAGGAGATCGAATGCCAAATAACAAGTGACATCCCCCTACAGGCGATAATAGGGAACAATGCCTTACCTAAGCTTTTGAATAACACCTAACCCGTGGATAGAGACCCCGCTAAAAAATTTGTTTAAGATAGTCAGAGAGAATCAAACTAAAGAGCCCTATCGACTTCTGCAATGGATCGCCTATGATCAGGACTTTACTCCTAATAAAACAGACACCAGATTTAAAAAGTGGAAGGAGAAAGGGCTGGATAAAATATTACGATTTTTTTAAAAGGGCAAATCTTAAGAAGTTTTGAAGATTTGAAAAAACAAGGCCTAATAAATCAAGACCTTTACAGGTTCTTCCAGCTTAGACACCACATAAACAATATACTTAAAAAGGAGGTTTTGGGAAAGGGCCCAGTCAGGTGTTCTGAAGGTCTTCTTAATGGCATATAAAGGATCCCAGGGATCAGATACATTTCTAAAATATACCAAGGTCTTCAAGACTTAAAAGGAGGACAACACATCTTCTATAAAAGAGAGATGGGAAAAAGAGGGGAATTTCACTTTACAACTGGAAATATGGGAAAAGCTAAATAAACAGCAAAGGAAAAGTACCTCATCCCTGCAGTGGAGAGAATTTGGATGGAAAAACTTGGAAAGATTTTTCAGAACACCTGCACAAAACAAATTTAACCCATAAGGGATTGAACTGTTGGGCGCTTGTGTGGTGAAAAGGACTGCAAATCATTTTCATGTGTTTTGGTCATGCCCAGTTATCCCACCAATATTGGACCAAGGTACAGACAATATTGGGGAAAATATTCAAAATTACAGTTCCCTTTTCTTTTGTACTTTTGTATTTGGGTTTACCTACCGGACTCACTGGAAAGACGAGGAGAAAAATACTTATTCAATGTTTTAATATTGGCAAGCAAAAAAGCTCTAACTAAAAAATGGATGTTGAAGGACTGTCCTACACCTGAAGATTGGACTAACGTGATCCAAGACATTTACTCGATGGAAAAGTTGACATTCGCATTGAGACAGGACATGGATGGGTTCATGAACTTTTGGCAACCCTGGACCGCATATGTGTCTTCCATTAGATCTAATCTTTGACAAATACCATTTCAATAATGGTTCCGCTCTTTGTTCCAACGCTACTCAGATGCTCTTTTATCTTTATTTACTTACTTTTTCTTTTTGTTTGTTTTTTACTGGTTTGTTTGTTTTTTTTGTTATTTGTTTTTTGTTTTTTTTCTCTTTAATTTCACTTTTTCTTTCACTTTAAAAAAAAAAGGGGTGTTGTAAGAATTAATCTTCCAATGTTGTCAGATATCAGAAAATAAGGGAACATGTGATGAAAATGTAAACAATGCATTGCTGTAACGACCTGTATACCCTTTACAAAAACTTAAATTAAAAAAAAAAAAAAAATCCCCAAGAATAAAGTTTGGCGCCTCTGGAGAAATAGACTGCAGCCGCTGCACCACATCAAAGACGGTGCTGGAGGCGGAGTCAGCGTCTGCCCTCGGGTGAATGATGTACTGTGATATTTACCGAGTACCGTGATACTTTTGCAAGTGTTTTATCAAGTTGCTGGTGTTGACGTTCCGATGAAGAAAGAAAGAAGAAAATTGTAAATGCTGGTACCACACAGCAAGCCAAGGCAAGTCCCACAGACTGTCATAAACTGCCCTTTCAGGGGCGGATTGAGGACATCAATCGCAAGCTGTGAGTTTGCACATTTAATAATAAAGAAACACAAAATACAAAAAACACAAAAACTTACAAGATGGAAAGCAAAACAGGATACAGGAGGACAGCCTGGACGAAACCAGGCTGAGGTGTGGGGCACATGCCGGAGAGGAACGGTTAAAGCGTGGGGCACACGCAGGAATAAAGTCCTTAGACTAGGAACTTACGTCTGGAGACGAATATAGGTCACAGCGCCAAACTGTGATACAGAGACCCTTAAATAGTACAAGACTGAGTGAACAAGTGGAAACAGGTGTGGATCACAGGAGTGAGGATAATCAAACCATATTAATGACAGCTGGGATAAACCCCGCGACTTGAGCTTACCAAGGAAGTAAACAAAACACGCTATCAAAATAAGAGCACAGAAGGAACAACGGCAAAAGATAACAGATAATGAATGTGGAATTTTACAAGAGCGGGGCTGAAACCAAAATAAATCACAAGAAGAAAAAAATAATCATAGACCACCATGGTGAGAATGGAGAAAATACAAAACCTAGAAACACAAAACAAATACTAACATTACCAAAGGAGGACTGGAGATAAAGGTGAAGGTAAGCTCAGGCATGTGCATAAATACAGTAATACAAAAAATAGAAAAGCTACGACCCATAAAATAAATAACCAAGTGCAACCTCAGAAACAGAATTCATAATGGGCAAAAACAAATGACAAACTCAAATAGCAAAATACAACCAAAACCAACCAGATAAATACTAAACTGAAGAGGGGAATGTACAAAAAATAATCTAAATAACAAAAGAGCATGAGCACAGTCCCCAAACCGTGCTCAGCACATGACACAAACAGGCTCCAGTGACACTTGTTGCTTCTGTCTACAGAAGCCGTGCACAGCACAGCTGAGAACATGATCACGCCTTCATTTTATTTTAATACTATTAATGTATCGGATCGGTAAATTACCTTTATTCCTTACAAATACCGATCCAGCCATTTTGCCTGGATCGAACCTGATACCGATGCAGTGGATCGGATCGGCTCATCCCTACTCTATACCAGAAAATCCTGAAGGAGAATGTCCGGCCATCAATTTGTGGTCTCAAGCTCAAGCCCTCCAATGTGGCTGAATAAAAACAATTCTGCAAAGAGAGTGGACCAAAATTCCTCAACAGCAATACAAAAGACTCATTTTCAGTTATCGCAAATGCTTGATTATAAGGGATCCCTGCTTGCTCTCTCCTCCCTGATTAGCAACTCCCTGGAGCCCTGATTACACCCGTGCCAATTTTGGTCACCCTTTATAAGGGAACCTCTCCAGTACTTTGCTTGTCGTGTAGGGACTCTCAACCCCAACAATATCCTTGCCTTCTGCCTTGCCCTGTATGAACTCTTGTCTTTGCCTGCCATGTTCTTGAACTTTGCTTGTTTTAGATCCTGTTGCCTGTCTGACACCTGGACCTCTGCCTGCCTTGGTTTTGGACTTGCCTATGGATTTGGATTTTGGATTACCTGGACTGTGCATTTTTCTCCACCACATCCCCAAAATAAGTCGATTTTACCACCGTGTGCCTGCATTGTCTTCTTCAACCCTCTCCCTCCTTCCAGACCTGGCCAGCCTGACTGCAACTTTCCCCTGGACTCCACCACTTCCCCTACACGGGGTGCCCCTTCACCATCTCCAACTCCCCAGCCAAAGAGGATCAGCCTCCCTGATTCAGAAGCATTTCCCCAGCGGACCTGTAAGCATAAAACGTACAGTATGATATACCCTATCTAATCCATTATATTCATCCCCTGTTCGGCTCTCTCCTACCAGGGTTGCCAGATCCTTGTGAGCAAATCATTATTGCATCATTACTGCTAAACTTTGTAAATCAGATTATTGCCACTTTACTCTTTGCTCATCCGTGTTGCTCTTGGGTCTAAGCGTGTAAACCAGAACATTGATAGCAGCTGTGCCACCAAGGGTGGCACACTATTATTAGGTTTAGGGGAGATTACTTTTACACTCAGGGCCAGGGTAGGTTTGGGTATCTTTTTTTTTTCCTTCATAAATTAAATCAAACATTTAAAAACTGCAGTTTGTATTTACCTTGAGTTGTGGGGAAGACCTTGAATAACGAAAACCGAATTGTCTTTCATTCAGTTTATTCAAGAAATCATTCCACTGTCCTGCTCTTATTCTTGAGCAGCGAACAAAAGAGTAGTGAACACACCAAAGTTCTCTCATTTAAACCTTCTCACATCAAACCATTTCCCTCGCGGGGGAAATCACACATCTATATCAAAGTCTCTTTATTCACATTCATTAGCCTTTTATTTACATAACTCCCCCTTCTCTCTTCCCGAGCCTCAGTGGTCAGGAAGTCTTCTGTCCCCTGTCCTCCGCAGGGGGTCCAGGCTCTGTGGCTCCGCACCGCAGGGGGCTGGCTCTCCTTCATCGTGGTTAAATCACATATGCAGTGTCCAACATATACATGTCTCACAACACAGCCATATAACCCCCCCCCAAACGATGAAGAACAGACTAATTCCCAAAATTTAATAGCACCTTACTCACTACTGAATAATCAACACCAACATTCAGTCTGTGCGCCGCTTGGGCTTCAGCCGTCTGCCGAATCTGCTGTGCGTTGGCCCCGCCTTGCCTGCGGTGCTGTTCTGCTCCGGGTCTGTTGACTGAGGAAGAGAGTGGTTAATTGCCCTCTGCGGGGGCCTGCCTCGTCGAGGCGCCACCGCGACCGGTACAGACACGTCCTTCATGACAAAAGCAGGTTTTAGTCTGTCAATACTGACTGTCTCTTTTCTGTCCCCAAAATCTAGCACAAATTGCTTATCACCTGCCTCCAGCACTCGAAATGGCCCTTCGTAAGGTGGTTTGAGCGTTGCTTTAAGGGCTTCGCGCCTGACAAAAACGAAATCGGCATTTTTCAAAGCCTTGGGGACGAAAACTCGTGGAAAAGCGTGATGAACCGGACCCGGGAGCGTGTCTGCCCCCGTGCCAACTAACGGTCCCAGAGCAGAGAGAGGTGGGGGCTCTGGGTGCTCTGGTAAAAACTCGCCCGGCAGCCTCAGAGTTTGTGCGAATACCAGCTCCGCTGGGGAGGCGTCTAAGTCCTCTTTAGGCGCAGAACGCAACCCTAATAAAACCCAAGGGAGTTTATTTACCCAATCTGCATCCGTGAGCGACGCTCTGAGTGCTGCCTTCAAAGACCTATGAAAACGCTCGCATAAACCATTAGCCTGAGGGTGGTAAGCCGTAGTGCGGTGAATTTTGGCTCCTAAGCCGTTGGCCATCGCTGACCACAGCTCAGAGATGAATTGCGGTCCTCTATCGGACGTAATGTCCGACGGAACCCCGAAGCGCGCCACCCAAGCCGTTAAAAAAACGCGAGCCACCTCCGCGGCCGTGGTCGTCGCAAGTGGGACCACTTCCGGCCAACGTGTGGTGCGGTCCACCATTGTCAAAAGATACGTGAACCCCTGTGATGCCGGTAGGGGGCCCACAAGGTCGACGTGCACATGGTCGAACCTTCTGGCCGGAATGCGGAACGGTTCTAACGGGGCTCTTGTGTGCCTGTGAATTTTGGCCCGTTGACAGGAAATGCAGGTTTTTGCCCATTCCTTCACGTGCTTGCGCAGGCACGGCCAAACAAACTTTTCCGCCACTAGTTTCACCGACGCGCGCACCCCCGGGTGCGCCAGTGAGTGGACCGAGTCAAAAACACGGCGGCGCCACGTGGCCGGAACCACCGGACGCGGGCGCCCCGTCGACATGTCGCAGATAAGGGGGGGCATACCGGTTTGTAAACACTTGCTCTCCAGCCTCAACCCTGTTGGTCCAGACTGGAGCGCGCGCACGTCTGCGTCCGCCCCCTGGTCCGCTGCCATGGCTGCGTAATCTATACCCACGTGCACCGGGGCTGCGCGCGCCACCGTGCCGCTCTCCTGCGGCGCGGTCACGGTGGCCCGTTCTGCCTCTGCGCGTGTCGGGGTCGTGAACGCGCGTGAGAGACAATCCGCTACTACATTGAATTTGCCCGCGACGTGCCTAATGTCAGTGGTAAATTCCGAGATTGCGGCCAGCTGCCTCTGCTGCCTGCCGGACCACGGATCTGAAATTTTGGCCATGGCATATGTGAGCGGCTTGTGGTCCACATAAGCGGTGAAGCACCGTCCTTCCAGCCAGAACTGGAAATGACGAATAGCCAAATGCAGCGCCAACAGTTCTCTGTCAAACGCGCTGTATTTTCGCTCAGCCGCGCTTAAAGATTTGCTAAAGAAAGCCAAAGGCTGCCAAACTCCGGCTACCTGTTGCTCAATAACGGCCCCTATGGCTAAATCTGAAGCGTCTGTCGTCAGCGCGATACGTGCTGCA
The DNA here is from genome assembly GCA_020510985.1 of Pholidichthys leucotaenia. Taxonomy (NCBI): domain Eukaryota; kingdom Metazoa; phylum Chordata; class Actinopteri; order Cichliformes; family Pholidichthyidae; genus Pholidichthys; species Pholidichthys leucotaenia. Next base: position 322,180,831 of record CM035840.1, on the reverse strand, counting down.
GGGTCTGGGTGGGCCAGGAGCGCAGCGTCAGCCAAGGCTTTTTTAACCTCTGTGAACGCGCGCTCCCGCTCCGGGGACCATTCGACCGCCTGGGTCGGCTTTTGTTTTTTGAGCGCGGCATATAACGGTTGCATGATTTGAGCTGCGTGGGGCAGGAACCGGTTATAAAAATTCACCATCCCCAAGAATTCCTGTAGTGATTTGACCGTTTGTGGACGGGGAAAATCCGCTACCGCGCGTACTTTCTCTGGTAACGGAACCGCTCCCTCCGGGGAGACGCGGTGACCCAAAAAATCAATCCGCTCAACGCCGAACTGGCACTTGGCTGGGTTAACTATTAAGCCGTGCTCTCCCAGCCTCCTAAAAACTGCTGTGAGGTGCATTTCGTGTTCGTCCTCTGAAGTACTCGCGACCAAAATGTCGTCGAGGTACACAAACACGAAAGGGAGATCGCGTAACACGGCATCCATCATCCGCTGAAATGTTTGCGCCGCCCCTTTGAGACCAAACGGCATGCGTAAAAATTCGAAAAGTCCGAACGGGGTTATTACCGCTGTTTTAGGAATGTCCTCCGGTTGGACCGGGACTTGGTGATAGCCGCGAACTAGATCAATCTTTGAAAAAATGCGCGCCCCCGCCAGGTGCACCGAAAAATCCTGAATGTGCGGGATGGGATAACGATCGTGTGCCGTAGCGTTGTTTAGCCTGCGGTAATCCCCGCACGGTCTCCAGGAGCCATCGGCTTTCGGTACCATGTGCAGCGGCGAAGCCCACGGGCTCTTCGACCTACGAACGATGCCCAGCCTCTCCAGGCTGGCGAACTCCTCGCGCGCAATGGCGAGCTTAACTGCATCCAAGCGCCGAGCTTTTGCAAACACGGGAGGACCAGAAGTGGGGATGAAGTGTTTCACCCCGTGCTTCGCGACCGTCGCTGAAAAAGTGGGCACAGTGAGCGCTGGAAATTGGGTGAGGAGTGTGTGAAACTTACCACCTGCTGTAGCGACGTGGGTCTGTACTGGTGGCGGGGACACTCGAGCTGAACAGGGGAGAGAGTAAAAAGAGAGTGCATTTACCAGCCGTCTATTAGCAAGATCAACTAACAGATTGTGTGAACACAAAAAATCCGCGCCCAACATGTTGAAACTCACCGCCGCTACTACAAAAGTCCATTCATATGTGCGGCCATGTAAGCATAAAGGCAAGGTCCTTCTCCCGTAGGTGTTGATGTTCGAGCCATTTGCCGCTGTAGCTCCGTCACCGTGGGGTCCAGCTACCCGGTCCGCGTATGTTGGGGTGATGAAGCTCACTTGTGCTCCGGTGTCAATGAGGAACACTCGTCCGGAGCGCGCATCCGTGATGTAGAGCAGCTTGTTGCGTTCTCCGAGGGTCGAAGCTGCTAGCGACCCCCGGTCTTGCCGTTTCCCGAACTCCTGAAGATGCAGGGCGGCACACACCTGCGTGCCTTCTCTGCGAACCTCCGATGGTAAAAGCAGAGATCTTCTCCTCCGCTGTGTCGTGCCCGCGCCTCTGTCGCCGGGCTATTGGCTCCCCCTCGTCGCGGCCGTGTTGCCGCCATCGTCGGCCAGTCTGGTTCTGCCGCCTCTGGCTCCCCGCTGTCTCGGGTCGCTGCTGTGGTTGCTTGCCCGCCGCAGGCGTCCAGGATCCCGTCTGCCTCCTGGGCCAGCTCCCGGAACTCCTCCAGGGTGTGACACTTTTTGCCGGCCAGCGTGCTTCTCGCATGCGCCGGGAGGTTGGAGAGGAAGATGAACTGAAAAATGAAATCATCGTTGTCCAACCCTCTCAGCTGTATCATCTCCTCCATCAGGGCGCTCGGCCTGTGTCCACCTTGGTCTAGCAAAGACAGGATCCTCCTCGCCCTCACTCAAGCCGAGGGGGTGGAAAAACTTGATGAGGGTGGATTTCCAGCTTGCTGTACCTGTCGGTCGCGGGTGCTGCTCCACCAAGCTTTGCACGCACCGAGCTGTGCTGTTGTCCCAGTTTAGCGATGACATGGTGGAACTTAGTGGTCATCCACCGTTACTCCTGCGAGCGCGACTGCGACTCTGCTTGCAGAAACCACGACCGTGGGTTATCCAGCCAGAAATCAGGCAGCTTAACGGCCACTGCGCTCGCCAGCTCTGAGCGCTGTGAGTCCGGGACCCTGAGAATTTTCTTCGTTCATTCTCAACGTCGTCAGTCACCAATGTGGGGAGACTTGAATAACGAAACCGATTGTCTTTCATTTCAGTTTATTCAAGAATCATTCCCACTGTCTGCTCTTATTCTTGAGCAGCGAACAAAGAGAGTGAACACACCAAAGTTCTCTATTTTAAAACCTTCTCACATCAAACCATTTCCCTCCGCGGGGAATCACACATCTATATCAAAGTCTCTTTATTCACATTCATTAGCTTTTATTTACATAACTCCCCCTTCTCTCTTCCCGAGCTCAGTGTCAGGAAGTCTTCTGTCCCCTGTCCTCCGCAGGGGGTCCAGGCTCTGTGGGCTCCGCACCGCCTGGGGCTGGCTCTCCTTCATCGTGGTTAAATCACATATGCAGTGTCCAACATATACATGTCTCACAACACAAGCCATAGAGTTATCTTTATCTAATATTAAAATCTGTTTGATGATCTAAAGTATTTAAATGTGACAAATATGCAAAAACATAAGAAATCAGGAAGGGGCAAGTACTTTTCCACAGCACTAAGTAAGTAGCTAATACTTATACGTCAAATGTTTCCTTTGGTAAGAAAATGACTTGTCATGATGGAATAATGGTTTCTTTGTTGGTGCTATAAAATGCAGAATTACTCCATGAGTTTGTTTGAAGGTGTTCTTGTTGTCGCCAGTTACCGTGGCACCACTCGCTGTGGGACTGTTTGTAGTGCTGACATGTAATTCTTCGTCAGTCTGCTCCATGTCTCTGTCACTCCACCGCTCTCTCTCTCTTTCATTTGTTCTGACACACACACACACACACACACACACACACACACACACACACACACTGGTATCTACATTTATTGTGTGTAGGCGGTAATAAGAGGCCATTACAGATGCTAACCAGATCTTTTAACCAATGACTAACTGACGTTCCCTCATATACAACCAATGAGCTGTGAGATCTGTCGGCTGGCACACACACACACACACACACACAGAGTGACACAGTGTAATAATACATGCATGGCAATCTAGAGTGTGACTGCTTGAGTGCTCCCTCAGTGAACACATAACCATAATCACTTCATCAGAGGGGAGAGAAAAGCAGGAGAATGTAGAGAGGAGAGGGGGAGCAAATTAAGAAGTAAGGAAAGGAGCAATGTGAGGAGGGAATAAGGGAGTAAGGGAGGAGGAGAGGGAAGTAAATAGCAGAAAGAGGTGCCCTACAAACATGAATGCATTTCCAGAAGGGGTTAAAATTGAGTAGATTTTTAAGTAATATTTTTTATTTTAAATAAAGGGCCATTGTGGTCTTGTTACAGCACATGCCTTCCATCCATATGTGAAACCCTTGGAATAAATCTTATTTATTCAAATGGTTGCACTGCTATTTAGCGCTTCTCTAAAATGTAACTAAATAGTTACAATAATAATGATAATAGTCATTTTTTTGAATGTCTGCGGCAGATGCAGGGTGCCTGCAGGAGTTGTGGCCCCACCTCTCCACATGGTGAGTTTTCCATGGAGAAGAGGAAGAAGAAGAGGAGGGACTGCGTTTGCGCTGCCGCCTGCTGACATGGAGGAGCCAGTGCAGATGCCAGTGCACGACAACAGCAAGTTTGCAGTTTTTTAGACCAATTAACAAGTGAAATTAGAACATTTCCCACAGGACCCTGAATGTTCTCTTATGCCCCCCCCCCAGCTAAAAAAACATTGTTTTAAGCAATATTTATCTTTTCTGTGTTCAAAAGACCGTACTGATACCAAGGGAATTCAGGTACTCAGGAAAAATACACTGGTCAATTTATTGTTTAATCAATAATGTGAACCATCTAATGATAATAAATCAATTGATATTTTCCATTCCTAGTATTAATGAATATAACACTGTGATATACAGTATGTTGTGCCGGTAACATCCCTACAGTTCAACAGAATGCATTTGAGGAACTGTTGCTTTCATACAGCAGTTCCAACAAATTAACAGTAACAAATAATGATTTTTTTGGCTTATGTTGTATTATTCAGCCAAGTATTGCAATGTGAAAAAAATTACTTCAAATATTGCTAACATGAACAACGAGCATAATATAGAATGTAACAGCTTCGTCATTTTATATATGCAGTACGTCCAACAAAATTTGTTATTATCCACCAGTCACCTTTTATATACATATTTTTCTGAGTCTATCGTGCAGTCACTTTAGTTGAGCAACCTACTCGCTAGAAAGTGTTCAGTTGGGATCTCCACTTCTGTTTACATTATCTTTGCTACCTTCAAATTGGTTCTGTCACGAGGCTGAGCGCAGTGCGTCACCGGGCTCAAGCCCTTAATTTATTTCTAAGTATTTTCTGTATTTTTCCAGTGTTGTATTATTTTCCTGTGTTGATTTTAGATGTGTTCCTTGTTGTCAGTTGTTTTATTATGTTTTCATGTCCTTAATGCTGTGATAATGATTCTGTCAGTATTTTTAGATTTCTGTTTTATTTTTGCTCTCAGTGTTTATATTTTGTTTCCTCGTGGCATGAGCTGCGCACCTGTTCCAGGCACTCCCACATTGTCATTATCTCGTCTGTGTGCTCTGTGTCTCGTAATTAGGTCACCTGCCCGCTCATGTGAATCCGCACCTGCCATCAATTATGTTCTCTGCTATTTAAAGACTATTGTTTTGCTTTCTCACTGCCGCGGTCTTAATGATACTTCCTCCTCGCCACCAGAACCCCTTCCCTGTTCTGGTGAGTTTGCTCTGATACTCCATTTGTAAGTTTACCTTGTTATCTGTTTGGATTTTTGCGTTGATGCACTTTGGAACTTTGTGTTTTGTTAATAAATGCCACAAACTGCAGTCCAACGTCTGGGTCTGTCTCTCTGCCCCGAGGGGCAAATCATGACAGAAGACTGCGGCCAGTAAAAGACCCAGCCACTACAGCTAGTGGATTTTTGCCTTTTTTTGTTTCACTCACCTGGAGCTCATCATGTCCCCGGCACATTGGCCTCCACCAATTAAAGGGAGATCGGCAGCGGGGTCCCTGAGCCTGGAGGAGGAGTGGACTGCTGAATTCATCCAGAGTTTTGTGGATGAAGCTCTTGCCGCCCGCGGACCAAAGAAGACCTGGGAGAGTGTAAATGGAGTGGTGGTGATTGTGGAGGCACACCCCGGCTTGTGGAAATATCCCCAATTTTGCAGAACTGCTGTCCACGGTCTCCTCGCTTCGGCGGTCTTTTTCCGGGCTGACGATGGGGTTGCCTCCAGCAGGACCAAAGCAGTCATGGAGACACTGTCCGTGGCAGACATCCTTCCCACTCTCCCGGTTCGCCAGCTCCGGCTCCAGCTTCCACGTCGCCAGCTCTTCGCCGCCGCCATCCAGACCGCCGGAGGAACGCTTCCACCTCCTCCTCAGCAGCATCTCCTTCACTAAGACAGAAAACTCCTGCAGCGGTTCCTTTTTCTGATTTTTCTTCTCCGGCTGATCCATCAGCCAACTCCGCTGCTGCTGCTGCCTCGCCCTCCTCCTCGGCGATTCCTCCCACTGCTAAAGGACTGGTCGCCTCCTTCTCAGCTTTGCCTGGGCACCACGTCTGCAGGGGCGGCTCCTCTATGATCCTCTGAGGGGCCCACAACAGCTGCAGCCACGGAGAGGGCAGATTCTATGTCAGCTGCAGCAGAAAACATCATGGCCCGGGAACACAGGCAAGTGTTTTTTTCCTTCTCTATCAATAATGCATGAATTACCTTGTCTGATTCCTGATGGTGAGGCTCAGATTATGCAGTCCTCTGAGTCCTCATCACCTGCTGCAGCTACACACCTTTTGCCTGCCCTCTCTGTGTCTCCTCCTTTACCCCCTGAGTGTCCACCGGCCCGAGGTTTGGGCCACTGGGCGTTAGAGGAGCCTGTGGCCCTGTAGGACCTGGTTCCAGCCCTGCAGCTACACTATGGATGGAGGGAGAGTGATGAGACTGAGCAGATGCCTGCGCCGATGACAGAGAATTCCTGGGCTTCAGCTGAGCATGATGCAGTGCCAGCAGGGAGCTGACATCCTGTCACCATGCAGGGCGAGCCACCTGCGTGGGCCACATCGCTGAGAGGTCCCAGGACTGCATCGACCACCATGCCTGCTGCAGGGACGGCCACAGCAGAGTCGGAGCTGGATCTCCAGAGGGCCGGGCCCGAGGAACCATCGCCTGGATCGACGGAGTCCTGGACGGCGATGGAGCTCGAGCTCAGGCAAATGCTGTCCTTTATTTTTCTTGTGTCTATTTTGGAGAGAGCCTGTCTGGCTCTTGCTGGGGGGAGCTGAGTGCAGCCATCAGCTGCACCTGAACTCACCTCGCCGGGCTCCACTGCTGCCGGTGACCCTGACCCTGTTTCTCTACCTGTCCTGTCTGAGCTCTCCCCCAGGGTCACCGAGGATGTTCCAGCTTTGCCAGATGTCTGCGTGGGTCCAGGCTCACTGCCTGAGATCATCATGGGTCCAGCTCCTCCCGCTGAGGTCATTGCGGGCACTCCGTCCCAGCCCGGGACCACCGTGGGTGCTGCTCCCCCTCCAGCTGAGGTCTTCGTAGGTGCTGCTTCCCCTCCAATAGAGGTCTTCGCATGTACTCTGTCCCAGCCTGGGGCCTCTGAGGGGGTAGCTTTGGCCCAGTCCGGGTCCACTGTGAGTGCAGCTTTGGCCTAGTCCTGGCCCACCGAGCATGCTGCTTCCTTTCCAGTGGAGGTCATCGCAGGTGTACTGTTCCAGCCTGGGGCCTCTTAGGGTGCAGCTTTGGCCCAGTCTGGGTCCTCCATGGCTGAAGCTCTGGCCCAGTCCGGGTCCACCATGGGTGCAGCTTTGGCCCAGTCCGGGCCCACCGTGGGTGCTGCTTTGCTCCAGCCCGGTGCCACCGTGAGTGCTACTTTACTCCAGCCAGGAGTCTCTGCGGGTGCAGCTTTGCTCCAGTCTGGAGTCTCCGCGGGTGCAACCAGGTCCCAGTCTGGGACCACCATGGGTGCAACCTTGCTCCAGTCCAGAGCCACAGAGGGTGCTACACTGTCCCAGTACGGGATCACCGAGGGTGCTGCTGGCCAGTACGAGTGCGTCATGGTCCCCTGTCCTTTGCCAGACACCGCTGTTGTCCCCTCTCCTCTGCCTGACACTGTCGTGGTCCCCCCTCCTCTGCCAGATGCTGTTGTGGTTCTCCCTCCTCTGCCAGGCACCATCGTGGTCCCCCCTCCTCTGCCAGACGCCGTTGTGGTTCCCCCTCCTCTGTTGCCCTTCCCTTCATTGGGCCTCCCCGTGTGGGAGCCACGTCTTGGGCCACCACTTCTGTTTAAGTGGCTGAAAAACTCTGGACGACTGCCTGACGGACTGTGCCGTTGGGTTGGGTGGCCCATATTCTCTGGCAGGCCACCGAACTCGTACCACCTCACCATCTGTCAGACCTGGGACTTTGGCCAGCCACCTGAACTGTTTAGTTCTTTTGCATGGGTGCGGGTTCTGAGCGGGGTTTGTGTTTTTGTTCCTTCCTAGCCTGTTCCCTCCCACCTGCCACCCGGGGTGGTTTATGGTTATACTTTTTTGGGGGGGGGGGATTTTCTTTTTTGGGGTTACCTTGGGGTATCTGGAATCCACCCCTTGGGGGGAGGGGGGCTCTGTCACGAGGCTGAGCATGGTGCCTCACTGGGCTCAGGCTCTTAATTTATATCTGAGTATTTTCTGTATTTTTCCAGTGTTGTATTATTTTCCTGTGTATTGATTAGATGTGTTCCTTGTTGTCAGTTGTTTTATTATGTTTTCATGTCCTTAATACTATGATAATGATTCTGTTAGTATTTTTAGATTCCTGTTTTATTTTTGCTCTCAGTCTTTATATTTTGTTTCCTCGTTGCATGAGCTGCACACCTGTTCCAGGCACTCCCACATTGTCATTATCTCATCTGTGTGCTCTGTGTCTCATTATTAGGTCACCTGCCTGCTCATGTGACTCCACACCTGCCATCAGTTATGTTCTCTGCTGTTTAAAGACCGTTGTTTTGCCTTCTCACTGCCGCAGTCTTAATGATACTTCCTCCTCACCACCAGAACCCCTTCCCCGTTCTGGTGAGTTTTTCTGATACTCCATTACCTTTTTATCTGTTTGGATTTTTGCGTTGATGCACTTTGGAACTTTGTGTTTTGTTAATAAATGCCACAAACTGCAGTCCAGCGTCCGGCTCTGTCTCTCTGCCCCGAGGGGCAAATCATGACATCTTCAAATAAAGAGTCAGAAGCATGTATTAAACACAGTAAAATCTGTGGGCCATGAGATTTAAATCAAAACTTTAGTGTAACAAATTTTTTAACCAGGCTGTTTCTTTTCGAACACCATCTAACTGTAGAAATTAAGTGCACAGTACATTACAATTCCCACATATTATACTAAGCCACCAACAGTTACTGTTAAATATCCAGAGAAACATGCTGTTATAAGGAATATAATGACTCCTGGAATCTGCACGGTCTAATCAAGCTGCTCAGCTGGAACTTACTATTATAAAAACACACAGTAACTTGTTAAAGAGGATACAGAAAGCTTCCCAGTCCAAGTGATATCCACAAGAGTGCATTTGTTTTCCTCGTAGCCAGTGGCAATAGGTAACACCACTAGGTGATTTGAAGGGGGATGCTTTCCCCCTTGTTATCAAAATCCAGTATCACCCCCCCCCCCCGTTAACTTGCCATTCACCCATCCCCATTCAGGTGTAAATCAAGGTCATGGGGGGAGACATGACCCCCCTAACCTGGAAAAAAATTGAAGATTGAAGCAGAATTGAAGCAGAAATAAACTTTTTTCTTGCAGATTTGCAATTTTTTCCTAACAAGTTGTTATTTTTGTTCCTGTAAATTTTCAGCTTTCTTCCTTTTACAGCTTTTTTCTCATAAACTTGCTTTTTTTCCCTGTAAATTTGCAGATTTTTTTCTCATAGATTTGTGATTATTTTCTCATAAATTTCCAACTTTTTGCATGGATTTGTGACTATTCTCTGTCATGAACCTCCCTGTGAGTTTTTTCACAGTGCACAGCAAGGGGTGAAATAATGAGGATTTACGTGCTGGGTTCACCACACACATTTATTAACGTAAAGTCACACCATTCCAAAAAGGGTGAAGACATACGAAAATGGAAAAATAACTTACAGTGGGCGTTCGGGGGCCGGCATAGCCCAGCAAATGCATGAGAAGAGACGTGTAGCCACGCTGGCGTCCCACAGCCGGCATCGCTGTGCGGGCGCAAGAGAACCACGGCGATGTGGAGTGGCTACACGTCGTGGCATGCAGTTGAATAAGGTGCTAAAGTACACGCATTGCTGGTCATGGTGAAATTGGCAGCACCTAGGCGAGGAGCGGGAAGATGGCACACGGGAAGGGGAACAGCTAGTGATGATGAGAGAGGGGGCATGGCCAGACCGTCGAGCTGTCAGAAGCGCTCACAGAAAGTAGGTCACAGCAGCTGTCTAACAGCTGCCAGTCAGACAGTGGCTATGGGTAAGGAAGGCAGACTGAAATACATAATATACACATAAACAGTGGCACTAACCCCACAGGGAGGTCAGGACCGAGCCGGGGGAAACCAAGCCGGCTCGGCTCCTGACAGAGTCCCCCTCTCTAGGGGTGGAATCCCAGACACCCACAGTAACATCCCGAGGACCGCCCCCCCCCCCAGGAGAAACAAACAACACAAACCCGGGTGGGAGGTAGGGGGAAACAGGAAAGGAGGGAACACAATTCTTCACCCAGGGCTCCCAAATAACCCCCCCCCCAATTCCAAAGGTGCGGGGACTCGGGGAGCCTCCCAGAGTCCCAGGCCCAGCAGGCAGTCTGGTGAACAGAGTCCGGTGGCCTGCCGGAAAACACGGGCCATCTGGCCCATCAACTCGGTCCCTCTGGCAGTCGGCCAGTGTTGTAGAGCCACCAGGACTGGGTAGGTGGCACAGGAGGCGGCCTGCCCACCGGGAGGCTTTGTGGTGGGCGACCAGACTGTAGGGAGGGAACCCTCATGGCGCTGGACTGGGAGACGATGGGAACCACGACAGCATCAGGCTGAGGAGTCACCGTCCCGGCGACCTCAGGCTGACTGGTAGCACCCTCGATGGTCCCTGTCTGGGACACTGCTGCACCCGTGGTGGACCCCAACTGGGCCAATGCTACACCCGTGGTGGACTCCAGCGGAAGCCTAGCTGCACCTGCGGTGGAGCCCAGTTGGGCCCCTGCTGCTCCCACAGTGAGCGGGCCAACTCGCAGGAGCACCAGGCTGAGGAGGCGGTCGACGGGGGGAACCTTGATGATCCTGGCCGGCGGAGCAGAAACGGTAGCATCCTCCTCCGGTTGGACCGGGCCCTCTGTGACCTCCGGCAACGGCGCACCCTCTCTGGTGACCCTTGATGAAGGCACAGGGATAGCAGGAGAAGAAAAGTGGTTAGGGTCACCGGCAGCAGCGGAGCCCAGCGAAGCGAGTTCAGATGCAGCCGAGGGCTGCACCTGACTCTCCTCCTCAAGAGCCAGGCAAGATCCCTCAAATACTGACACAAGAAAAACAAGGGAGAGAACTTGCCTGAGCTGGAGCTCCACCACCGTCCAGGACTCCGACAAACTTGACGATGCAGTCCCGGGCCCGGCTTCCAGGAGGTCCGACTCTTGCTCCCGCTCCGCTGCCGTCACCTCCACAGCTGACGAGATGGTAAAAGCAGTCAATCGATACCCCTGCAGTGGGGGAACCCCTCTGTGCTGGCCCCTGGCCAGGGCCCAAAACTCCTCCACCATCTGGCGGCTCGGTTCCAAGACTGGAGGGCATTCAGGGATTAAGGGAGGAGACACGGAGAGAGCAGGGGATGAGTTTACAGCTGCAGCCGGAGGAGAGGACCCAGCGGACTGCTGAGACTGGGCCTCTCCCTCAGGAGACAGACAAGGGTTTTTATGGGGTAATTGAGTTAAATGAAAACACACTTGCCTGTCATTCCAGCGTTTGATGTTCTTGGCTGCAGCAGGCGGATTGTTGTCCCTCTTCATGTCCACAGAGTTTTTGGCCCCTTCCCACAGTGCTGATGACTCTCTCGGCGTGGCTACAGGGGACCAGCTCCGTGCTGGCTCCGGAGTGAAATCCTCCGGTGTCCCCAGCTCCTCCATCGTCCGGCGGCTTTGCTCACTCTCAGGAATCAATGGGGGAGACACAGAAGCAACAAGAAAGTGGTTTACCTCTGCAGCTGGAGGGGAGGACCCAGCGGACTGCTGAAGCTGGGCCTCTCTTCCGGGAGACAGACAACGTCTATCATTATATTGACTAGAATGAAAACACACTTGCCTGTTCTCCCAGTGCTCGATGTTCACAGCTGCGGACAGCCGGCAGTCATCCTCTCTTACATCTGTGCTGGCTCTGGCTCCCCCTCTGGACGATGGAAGAGCCGGCTCGGGAGATGTGGAAGTGGGCGTAACCCGGGGAACCACGGCCCTCTGGGCGGCTGGAAGGATGTTGACAGCCGAAGGAGGGGAAGGCTTCTCCCGGCGTTTCTTCACCGGATGACGCCGTTGTTGTGGAGCCTGAGATGCATGGGCTGGAGCCGGCTGGCCAAGCGGAGCTGAAGAAGAAGCAGACAGCTGACGAGGGGGGGATTTCCACTTTGGCTCAACGGGAATTGCCCTCGCAGATAATCCAGGAAACTGCTGCTCCAACGTGCAGACTGTGGAGAGCAGCTCCACGTATTGCAGGCATCTCCAGAGGCCAGGATGTGCCTCCAGAATACCCATGGTGCCAAGAAGATTCTCTCACTTCTTCTTGGGACCTCGGGATGCTAGAGCCTCCTCCACAAAATTCTGAATAAAGTCTGCTGCCCACTCTTCCTCCAGTGTTGGGACACCAGCTGCCTGTCCTCCTCTGTGGTGCTGAGGTTGGCGCGCCCGGGACATCGTGCGCTCCACAAATCAGGTGAGTGGGGGGAAAAAAGGAAAAAAAGGGATGTGAGGGTGTGACCCACTAAATTCTCTTTTTGGCTGGGCCTTCTGTCATGAACCTCCCCGTGCGCTTTTCCACAGCGCACGGCAAGGGGTGAAATAATGAGGATTTATGTGCTGGGATCACCACACACATTTATTAACATAAAGTCACACCATTCCAAAAAGGGTGAAGACATATGAAAATGCAAAAATAACTTACAGTGGGTGTTTGAGCCCAGCAAACACATGAAAAGAGACATGTAGCCACGCTGGCGTCCCACAGTTGGTATCGCTGTGCGGGCGCAAGAGAACCATGGCGATGTGAAGTGGCTACACGTCGTGGCATACAGTTGAATAAGGTAGCCTCCAGACAACGTAGCAGACAACCTGAACAGTTCGCTGAAGACCCAGCAATGCGTGACTGGCACAAGCTGCTATAGTACACGCATTGCTGGTCATGGTGAAATTGGCAGCACCTGGGTGAGGAGCAGGAAGATGGCACATGGAAAGGGGAACAGCTAGTGATGATGAGAGAGGGGGTGTGGCCGGACCGGCGAGCTGACTAGCAGCACTCACAGAAAGTAGGTCACAGCGGCTGTCTAACAGCTGCCGGTCAGACAGTGGCTACGGGTAAGGAAGGCAGACTGAAATACATAATATACACATAAACAGTGGCACTAACCCCACAGGGAAGTCAGGACCAAGCCGGGGGAAACCAAGCCGGCTCGGGTCCTGACAATTCTCTTGTAAATTTTCAGCTTTTTTTCATAAAGTTGCAAATTTTATGTCATAAATTTGCAACATTTTTCCTGTAAATTTGTTATTTTTTTTCTTGTCAATTTTCAGTTTTTTTTTTTCTCCAAATTTAAAACTTTTTCTCAAAAATTTGCATCTCTCATCTGGGTGCTGATTAAATTTTTATTCTGTGTAATTAAACTGTAATTTGCCACTTCGTAAACTGTTGAACTGGCATCTTTAATCATATTTTTGCAGCTCAATTCTTGCATATTTGTACCTATAATTTGTATCTATAAATTTATACATATGGTAAATTTGTGAACTCTCCCCCCTTCCGTCCGTGCTCCCAATACCGCTTGTTGAAAATAACAAATCACTACTGGCTGTCAGTAAACACTAGGAGTGTATGGTGGTGGTGGTGGTGGTGGTGGTGGGCGGGGGGGGGGGGGGGGGCGGTGCTGAAAAGTTCAAAGTCAAAGTGCCTTTAATGTCATTCCATTGTTAAAAAAACAATACAACAAAATTAAGATGCTGCTCCCTAAAACAAACTATCACACTCACAATTCATTCATGAATTTAACATCCTCATAATTACAACAATAAATAATGCCTAAAGCAATAATACTTAAAAAAATTAAAATAAAATATATACACTACCGTTCAAAAGTTTGGGGTCACTTAGAAATTTCCTTATTTTTGAAAGAAAAGAACTTTTTTTTTTTCATGAAGATAACTTTAAACTAATCAGAAATGCACTCTATACATTGCTAATGTGGTAAATGACTATTCTAGCTGCAAATGTCTGGTTTTTGGTGCAATATCTACATAGGTGTATAGAGGCCCATTTCCAGCAACTATCACTCCAGTGTTCTAATGGTACAATGTGTTTGCTCATTGCGTCACAAGGCTAATGGATGATTAGAAAACCCTTGTGCAATCATGTTAGGTCTGCAATGCTGTAATTGCTGCAAATGGAGGATTCTTTGACGAAAGCAAAGTTTGAAGGAAAAAATTATTATTTCAAATACAAATCATTATTTCTAACCTTGTCAATGTCTTGACTATATTTTCTATTCATTTTACAACTCATGGTGGTAAATAAGTGTGACTTTTCATGGAAAACACAAAATAATTGTCTGGGTGACCCCAAACTTTTGAACGGGAGTGTACATAGCAACAATAAAAGCATACTGAGCAGTAAATAAAATAAGACCATCTTGTGTACAAGGTTATTACCCACAAAATAACCTAAAATAACATCAACAGTCTGTATGTATAATATGAATCCATTCAAAATACGTACTGCTGTTGGGAAAAAACTATGATTAAACCTGATAGTCCGGGTTTCATAATGTGGTTTATTTTTCAACATAGTCTCCCCTTTGGTCCGCACACTGCTTCCATCAGTGTTGCAGCGCTTGAATCCTTGCAGTTGAAAAATAAACCACATTTGGTCAAATCTGACCACTATTTTTTTTTTTTTATGAACTTTTCAGCCCCCCTGCGTAGCATCAAGAGCCACGGCGGAATAAAGTTTATTTGTTCTTTTCATTGGTGCAATTGTCGCAGTAGCTCCTGCTTCCTCCTCCTGATGTTCAACTCACAACAGGTTCCTTCTCCATGTTTGTCTTAGCTTGCAATGCTGTTACGAGGGAATCTGTTTGCACCTTGAGACACAAAAACAGAAAAAGCCTCAAATAAGAGTTTTTGAGATGACTGTAGTATCCTGATGCATCTACTATGATATAAAATTAGCCAAATGCATGATCAATACAGCCTCTGTGTTCCTCCTCCAGCTCTATCCAGCAGCAGACGAGTACACACCGTGTTAATTAGCACTGGCACATCTCTGCACTCCTCTTGTCTCTGTGTCTAGTTAATTCAGCCTCTCGTTAACAACGCTTATACAGCCAATTACCATAAATCCCTGTTAGCTGCGGCAATTAACAGTAACGAGGCGGTGCTGTGTGTGTTTCTACTGTTGTAATTAAGCCAGTGTGCTGTTAATTAGCAAAATGTGAGTGGGAGGTTTTATGCTCGTTAGTATGGCCATTTCATTCAATTAGCACCGTCATTAACGAGGTGTCTCTGTTCTAACAAAGTTAATGCCAGGAGGAGGTGGCGACTAGGCGATTAGCCTAGACAAACATGATGAGGAGCGTGGCACCGAGCCCGGGGAAGGATATATGGAGCGAGTGCGTGTGCGATCCAGGTGATGCAGTTTAACACACTGGTGCTGCACTTCAGATCCACGTAGAAGGAATTCAGCAGCACTGACACATGGACATCTCTCTACTTCAGTCTTTGAAAGTTTTCACCTTATAAACATTACTTTCATATTTGGGTTGTTTGTTCCTTTGATTCACATGTGAATGACATTTTCTCAGCAGGCATGGCTGGGTCCAAAACCAAAGATGTCTTGCAAAATGCAATCACTGTAATTACGGTCAACATTTAGGGAATTTACCTGTCAGGAGTTCACCACTTTGATTTCATAAACTGCAAGACATCTTCTGCCTTCTATAGACTAGAATGCCCGTACCTTTCCTTATACTTGTATGATGCTTTCCATATGTCAGATGAAAGTTAAGGTATAATACAGCCCACACTCCAGTACTTACCCTGTTTTAGGGTACTTTCACACCAAACCTGTTTGGTCCCGACTTTATGACTTTTCAGTTTGATTCAGACCAAAATTTTAGGTGTGAAACCTCCCCTGAGCCATGGTCTGGACCACAGAGCTGAAATTTGGTCCGGCAAAAAGAGATGGTAGAGGCGGTTCTTCATAAAGGTTCAAACTTTTGGACCAAACACAGGAAGTTAAGGCAGCTGATAAGAAGGAAAATGAGCCGCAGTAGCACTTGGAGAGAGGAAATAAGGCCATTAGTGGCATAAATAGTCACTTAAAAAAATCATAAATGTGCAGAAACCTTCCTGATATATTTGGAGAGGATGTAATACAGCATGCCAAATGAGGATTATTGAACTTAGTACGAGGTAAAGAAACATGACATCAATCTAGTTATGCTATTGGCTGTGACATCCTTATGGACCACTGTAGCTCTCATCATCCAACTACTCAGATGTAGATATATCTGCTTTAAACCTGTAAAAAAAAAAATTCAAAGGATTTTTCCATCAATATATTTCTTTTTGAAGAATATAAAGACTTTAAAAAAAAAGCTGATGACACATTTTTGACTTCCTCTAATTTTTCAACACATAATACAGTATGACAAAATAGGGTCTGTACACCCTGGACACCTGCTTCTCGCCCAAAGATACTGGGATAGGCTCCAGCACCCCCGCGACCCGAAAAGGATTAAGCAAAAGAAGATGGATGGATGGATGGATGGTCTGTGCAGTTCAAAGTCAAACAGGCTTTTTTTCACGCGAATATCCATTTTCATGAGCGCCATGTCACCAATTACGTCAGTGGCTGGAAAACCCCTCTGCCATGTAATCACGTCATCGGGAGAACACAACGCTTGGCTGCTCATTGTACACACAGGATGGAAGCGGCTGAAAACATCCACAATGCTTCCAGCACATGTAGTCTGGAATTGGTTTGTGTTGTCCAATCTTCCGACAAATATAGTTCCAAAGAATTGGATAACAATGAAGAATCTGGGGGCATCAGACCGTATAGGTCTGAGCCATGCCAAGCGGGCATCGTGCCAAGCGAGTCACACTCAGAGAGTGACGGTGGAGAGGCACACATGCCCGCCGCAGCAGCAGGGACAAACACACGGCAGGGGAACACCAGTGTTATTCTTTTGTTACAGATATTGCAACAAATTATTTGTTTGTAAATATAATTTATTTAAACCCGATTTTTCAATAAAATCATAGCAATGTATTCTCTGTGGCTCAGGCATCGGGTTTATTATGGATTGTATTTTGAGTTCTTGTTGTTTTTGTTTTGTACATGTTTTTGTTTTTTATGTGCGTTTTGAGCCACTTTCAGGTGGGCGCTGTCCAAGATTCACCAGTCCGAACACACGCACCCTCTCTCTTTGACAGTCAGCTTTTCATGTTTTGCGTGCATCATCTGCCGTGTTGTCAGCCAGCCAATATTGCCAACACTATCACGACGTGTTAGCCACTCCACACAGCCATGGTTCTGTTGTGCCCCTTGAAGCAATGTTGGCCCTGGTGCGCAACCGTGGTTAACACGTCACCTCTCCATGTTCGCTGGGCGATGTCAGCCCCGAACGCCAACTGTAAGTGCTTCTGTTTATTTTTTATAAGTCTTCACCTTTTTGGGAACTGTTGCCATCATTCTTATGTTCAACACGTGCTGTGGTGAATTCTGCGCGTAAATCCATTCATCATAACCCTCCGTGCACTCTTACGCAGGGCACGGACAGGGAGGATGAAATAACGAGGATTTACGTGCAGGGTTCACCACAGCACATTTAATACAGAAAGACAGACAATTCCCTAAAAGGTGAAGACGTACAAAAAACACAAACACACTTACTGATGGCGTTTGGGGGCCGGCATCGCCCAGAGAGCCACAGGTGAGCCCCAGAACCAACATCGCTTCAAGGACACACGAGAACCACGGCGAACATGGAGTGACTAACACATCGTGAGATTGCTGAAAATACTGGCAGACAAACAGCACAGATGACTGGCAAACGGTCGCGAAGTACACGCACTGCTGGTGATGGTGTGATGGGAAGCACCTGGGCGAGGACCGGGAAACATGATCAGCAGGAGGGGACTCAGTTGCTGATAATGAGAGAGGGGACGTGGCCGGACCGGCGAGAATCAGCATGCGATCAGAGAAAGTAGGTCAAAGCTGCACGTAAATCCATTAATCCTTCCCCTCTTCGTGTGTTCCTCCTTCATAAAAGCGCATGAGGAGCACATGAGGAGGCTTATGACAGTTGGAGCTGAAGCGTGTGATGTGGTCTTTCACGCCTGCTGTTCATCTAAGCCTGCGACACAACGCGAAGGCACAGCCGTAAAATTAAAACAAGAAACCAGGGAAACTGTGAGCTACAAAGCTTCTGTCATTCCAGTCAACAACACCAGAGTCCGTTCTCCTGCTTACGTCATGGGGGTGCTGCCCTTAATTTGGTGGGCAGCACCACAGTCCAGTCAGCGGCTGCGGTTTTTTGATGAAAACTAGTTTATGCAGGCGCTGTTGTAAATATTATATTGATCATCGACAATGACTTTTGGGTTTACACAACATCCTAAAAAACGTCAAAATCGTGTCATCAGACCTTTAATTCTGCATATTTGTCAACATTTAGTTGATGTTTTAATTTTTTTAAATATTTGTTTTCATGAAGATACAATCCATATACCTTTGAGAGACTTTCCTCAAAACAAATTTCTCATAAATTTGTGATTCTTTCTTTTATTAAATCACAACTTTCTTTAGACAAATTTGCCGCATTTTGTAATAAATTTGTTTCATGTAAATTTAAAATGTTTTAGCTCATAATTTTGCAATTTTTTTCTAGTAAATTTGTCTCTATCTTTCTTGTACATTTACAATTTTTTAATTGTAAATTTTCAACTTTTTTTGATAAATTTGTAGCTTTACAATTTGTGACGTTTTTCTCTTAAAAACCAACTGCAGTGGCTTAAACTCCCTCCGAAATATGATATTTATGCCTCAAAATTTTGCACGTCAATGTTTTAGCAAAAACAAACAAAATAAACATCAGCCTAAAAAGTCTTATTTAGAAACACCATTCCTGGTGCTCATTAGCTCTATGCCTCTGGCTCGAGGGTGGGCCTGTATGAGCACTTTTTCTTTCTCCCGAGGGGGAAAAAAAAAACCTTTACACGGTGGAGGCATGGCAGCTCTTACCTCATGTGTACCGGAGGCTCAGAAGTCACTAACACAGCCTTCTCTGGCCCATTCCCTACAGTCTCCTGATAGGAGGTTGAGGTTGGAGCTGGTTGGTTTGTCTCTGCTACGTAGAAGAGTCAGGCCAGAATCACACTCAAAATACGCAGTCTAAGGTTCTCTCGCTGATTTTGTTATTGATATGTGTTAGAAGTGATGCTAAACACTTTTTAAACATGTTAAAAGTTAGAAATAGTTGATTTTGACTGCAGTGGGTCTTTAAGGCGTTTTCACACGCAACCCATTTGATTCCGACTTTCCGACTTTTCAGTTTGATTTGGATCAAAATTTTAGGTGTGAAACCTCCCTTGAACTACAGTTTGGACCAAAGAGGTGAAATTTGATCCAGCAAAAAGAAATGGTCTCAGTTCGGAGCAAACTGAACCTTGGTCCACTTTGTGTAGATGATGAAAGCAATGTTTAGAAAGGTTGAAACTTTCATACCAAACACAATAAGTTAAGGCAGCTGATAAAAGGGAAAATGAGCTGTGGCAGCATTCACAAAGAGAACTAGAAAAGCACTCGGAGAGCGCAGACCTCCGCCAAGAGCAACAGTCCCCCCCCCAGTATTGTGATTTATAGCATAAATATTCTACACTAATTTTGTTATTGTTCTTTCCCTGTATCATGTGTTTCTGTATGTCATATGATTGGTGAACAAAACAAAAAAAAATGTTATTTGAACTACACAAATACAATTTATTTAATTTAACAAGAGATACAACATGTACAAGTCTTTAGTTGGAGAACACATTCATGAAATTTATTCCTAATAATAAGTTCTGGATATTGAAAAGCTGCCATTAACATAATTTTTCTAACTTCGTTTCTTTCCAGGAAATTAAAAATATGTACATATACGTAGTGTAGAATAGAACAATATTAACTCCAATCTTCTTTTTAAAAAAAACATAACCTCCTGGCGGAGGTAATAAGAAAAAATCAATAAAATAAAACTAAGCTCGACGAGCTTCAATAGCATCTGGGGATAGCCCCTCATCCTGTCTATGCTGCCGTGTACTGTCTCTGTCTTTAGCACGGCGAGAAGCAGCAGCCTGTGGGCTCTCTTTCAGTGTATGCTGCATTTTAGCGGCTCTGTCACAAGCTCGACAAGCTTCAATAGCATCTGGGGATAGCACTTGCCTGAGTCGCTGCATTTCAGTGCTTCCTGCTGGCGGAAGCACTGAACTACACATTACCTCCGGGCCCTATCTCACAATGTTAAAGAATCCTTTAAAAAATTCCTGGATCCAGATGGTGATCCGGATCATCCCCAAAATTTAATCAGTTCTTCCTTGTACCATTTCCAACCACACCTGAAAGTTTCATCGAAATCCGTCCAAAACTTTTTGAGTTATCTTGCTAACCAACAGACAGACAGACAGACAAACCCCGGCAAAAACATAACCTCCTGGCCTGCGGCCTGGCGGAGGTAAAAATAAGCATAAAAATGCAGAAAACTACCTGATGTATTTGGAGAGGATAGGCAAACAATGCCACCTGAAAATATGGCTGATGAGAAGGACGTCCTTTTATAAGAAGACCTGGATAATATTCTAGCCTCATTAAACTAGTTCACCAGCTAATATGATGGCATCTTCCCCAGTTTTAACTTAACATGCAGTTTCCGATATATCCAGGGCTGCAGAAAATACCTTGGAGGGTGAGTAGCATGCTTGCTACCAGTCCATGGTAACAACTTAAAAGTCATCATGACAGTAAGACATCGGTGCACCATATAAAGCTGTTTAGTTTGCTTGGAAAAGAATCCGTGTGTGTTAGGACTTGGACTGGGCCCGATGTCCTCACCCTGAGTTATTGCTTTATTCCTTGTTTCCAGGACATGGCCCCAGCCCACGTCCTCACCTTCAGTTTGTATTTTGCTTTTTTCTGTATTTATTATTATTCATTATCATGTCTCCTCTTGTGTTCTGTAGGCTTTGTCCCTGCCCGGTCCTTAGTTGTTTATGATTTAAGATCATGGCTTCTGTGTTCTGTATCCTTGGTTATTATTATTCAGTCTTGTTTTTAGTGTTATTATCATAGTCATGTTTATGTTTGCTTGTGGCTATTCCTGTCTTGATCTCCTGTTTTGGTTTGGCTTTATTTTGACAGCGTCTTCATCCTGATTTTGCCCCCGTTCTGTTCATTGTCCACACCTGTGTGTAATTATGTTCATTTCATTTCGTTTATTTAAGGGGCGCCATTCCCTCACCTGGGCACAGTGTCCTCGTCAATCCCAGCGTGAGTAACACAGGTCTATCTAGTCTGACTTATTCCTGTCCTGTCTGCCTGTTTTGCCGTCTATTTTTGGTCTTTTATTATTTGTAATTTTGTGAGCTGAAGGTGGTATTCAGCTCCCAGTAATTATCGCAAACTGGCGTTCGGGTCCTTTTTTCAACATCCACTCTTGACAGTAGGACACCATCAGTGAGGACCCAGCAAACTCTTGGTTTGCTTTGTTATGACCGGTTGCTGTCTACTAACGGATGATCAATTTGACGGCATGATCCATCTGCGGGACCTAGTGGCCGCGGCCCACAGCTCCTCCGACCCAGAAGAGGAGTACCGATTATGGACAGCAGCAGCACGGGAGCTGTAGCACACTCTGCATCTGGGAGTGTTTCCATGGGTACAGGACCTGCCCATCTACTGTGTCCCACAGTCCGTCTCTCCACCTGGGACCGGCGTGGATAGGCGGAAGTGGGCATCGGCGCCGCTCCTCTCAGCACTCCAGAGCAGCTCCAGCTCCAACGGACATAACCTTCCACCAGATGATCTCCGCAGCCACCCGGAGGGAGTCATCTGGCGCATTAGCAACAGCAGAGCGGGAGACAAGGCAAGTACCGTATTCTCATTTTTCTACATCCATTAATGAGAGGTCTTGACTTGTCCCCAATGTGTGTGTGTGGGGGGAAGGGGGGGGGGGTATGGCAGTGGCTGTCAAATTCACCCCACCTGTCTCTGCTGTATTCCCTGCTGCTGCTCCCATATCTCACCCTCACCTGCCTCTCCTCTTCCCTGAGTTCCACGCCTGATGACGTCACCCGCCGCCAGCAGCTGCGGGACCTCATCCAGGATATTGGAGACTGTTATGCTATGTGTCCACTGGTTCTGTCGTTTTTCCGCTTCACATTCATTGTGTATTGGAAACGCAGTGGAAAGCATTTGGGTGCGGAGCAGTCAAAAACCGTACTTGTTGTGCCGAGTCGCCCGGGTGTACCCTACAGCTCATTTGTATAAAGATCTCCCTCGGTAAAGATTTTTTCCGTACGGTCATGAACCGGAGGTAGCACTCTCGTCCTGAACTTTTAAACCAGCGGTTTTTGATGTCAAATAACAGATTCATTAACTGAATCTACCATTTCTCGCACAAAATGATGTTAGAAACACTTTTTGCTGGTTTGTTTTAAAGATATGGAGACCAAGGACGCCATATTGTCCGGTAGCAGCAGAGACCTGAAGACCGCCCACAGCCGGACCCATCGACCAATCCAGTGAACCAGCCAGCTGGAGGAGAAGACGAGAGGGGAGGGAAAGACGAGCAGATCTGTATGTTATCTGTTGTTGTGAAGACTTGAAGGAGAAATTAATAACCGCTGTTGCAGGCAACCCAATTCTATATGACCACTTCTTTCCGTCATATAGAAACGACATACAAAGGAACGAGGTGCGGAGAGCAGTGGAACATGGGCTCATCCAGCCGAAGCTCACGAACCAGGCTGTCAAATTCGACATGCATTGTGTGGGTCTGTAGGATTGGGTAAACCCAAAACCACCGGTGACAATGACAAAGTCGCCTTTTGTAGCACAAATATACCAGCACTATTAAAAACAATCTGCTCATGGTTAATAATGACTATTCCAGTATTTCTTCCCGCATTGCTTGACTCCACTTAGCCAAAAACTACGCTACATGCCCCTTTTCCGTGCCTCAGAGGTTGCGGTATGTGGATTCCTTCCCGAAAAATCCAAACCAGTGAACATGTAGCATTACACCCTTTGCCTGTGTCTGGATGGAGGGGAGAACGCAATGTGGAGGGATGAGGCGTGGAGGCAGGCTCATCGGATGGTAGCTAAGTCCCATTGAAGGGAGGCTGTTCCTGCCTTCCTCAATGAGTTCCTGCTGTTTGATGAGTATTCCTTCATGCCAGAGGAGGAGTCATCATCTTTAAACTTTATTTATTTATATAGCACTTTTCATACAACAAAGTGCAGCTCAGAGTGCTTTACAGTTAAAAACAATTCCAGATGAAACACAAACAAAACAATAAAAAGACAAAGAGAGCCCTCCCCAAGCCCCCCCCCCCCCACACACACACACACACACCCATCTCCACTCTCATCCAAGACATTCATCTACCCGACCCCCCAACCCACCCCGGAGCCCACCTCCTCCCATCCTGATCCACCCCACCCACAAGTAATAGGCATAGTTACAACATGGCTGAGCACTGAGGACCAGAATGAGGAAACGCCATCATAGGGGGACTGTCAGCACCAGGTGCCGATCTCAGCCCACAGCTGCAGAGACATCACCACAGGGGCCACCCCGGCCCAGGCAGACAGAGGAGTCCACACCACAACCAACAGGCTATAACTGAACTTCCTCATCCCACCGAGCCAGGGCCACTACCACAGCAACATCCCCACCGCCAGAGCCAGTTACAGCTCCCAGAGAAGAGCCCCCAGTGGGGAAACACTAGAGCTAAAAATAACATAAGATAAAATACAATAGAATACAATAAGAAGCAGAGTAAGATCATGAATAAAAATAAATAGAGAATAAAATGATTAACGGAATAATAAATATACCCATATATAAATTGTAATGTAAAACTGAATTAAAATAGTCTAAAATATAAAGATATATAAATAAGTAAAATAGCTAAATAAGAATATAAACATGAATGATAAAATTAGTTAAAAGCTAAACTGAAAAGGTGGGTCTTGACCCTCCTTTTAAAAATATCAATGCTCTCTGCGGCCCTCAGGTCCTCTGGCAGGCCGTTCCACAGACATTGGCTGAAAAACTCGAACGATGCCTCACCATGGGTTTTTGTCCTAACTTTAGGTATCATTAAAAGGCCAGAGGACCTCATGGCCCGTGAGGGATGGTATAGTAAAAGCAAATCAAATAAAGAAGGACCAAGACTATTAAGAATTTTATAAACTAATAAAAGAACTTTAAAATTGAATCTATATCTCACAGGGAGCCAATGCAGTGATTCTAAAACTGGCGTAATATGCTTTCTTTCTGGTCTTCGTCAGCACACAGGCTGCTGAATTCTGTAATAGCTGTGTTACTAATCGTCTTTTTAGGAAGACCAGAAAGGAGAGCATTGCAATAATCAATACGACTGGAAATAAAAGCATGCATTAGCGTCTCTGTGTTTTCTTGAGAGAGAAACAGGCAGACTCTTTCTATATTCTTTAGATGATAAAATCCAATTTCTAAAAATATTATTAACATGAGGAGTAAAACTAAGCTCAGAGTCAAAAATAACGACCAGGTTTTTAACTTGTTCTGATGGAATAAGAGACAATGTTTGTAATTTTGGTAAAAGTTTCTCTCTCTGAGCTGCAGGACCCATAACTAAAACTTCAGTTTTGTCTTGGCTGAGCTGTAGAAAATTCTTTGCCATCCAGGACTTAATGTCTAAAATGCAGTTAAAAAGGACATCAATTAGTGCTGGGTCATCAGGAGACATGGACATGTACAGATGGGTATCTTCAGCATAATTGTGGAAACTAATTCCAAACTAACTAATTCTTGCATATATGTTTGGAGTATTTCTTCCTTTAGTTTTTGTTTAAATTGTCCAAGCGTTGTACATGATTTTAATTCAGGTCCAAAAGCATTCCAGTCTGACTCCCTGCACTGAGACACAGTGTTGCTTGGTGGTAGTTCTCACTGAAGGTTTTTGAAATATACATGTTCCTCTGAAATGATGTTGTTTCTCCCTTATTTGGAACAACTTTTGGATATTTGCGGGCAGTGATAGATTCTTCGCTTTAAACTTTATTGCTGCAGTTTTAAAATCAACCAGATCTTTCAACTTGAGCTTTTAATTTAAGAAAAAGTGGGTTTGTTGGTTCCCTGTAAGCAGCTTTGTTTGTTATTCTAATAGCTCTCTTCTGAAGCATAAAGACTGGATATATGTTTTATATGTATTTCCCCATACTTCAGTACAATCTGTCATGTATGGGAGTATTAATGAATGATACAAAGTCTATAGTGTGGGTTGATTCAGCAAATATTCCACTCTGTGCAGTATTGCGATTGATTTGCATATTTTACCTTTAATATAATTAATATGTGACTTCCAACACAGTGTATTATCAATTATTATGCCAAGGAATTTAATTTCAGATACCCTTTCAATCTCTACACCATTTACTCTGAGTTTAAATATTGAGTTGTTGTGATGGTGTGAAATAACGTTATCAATAAAAGTTTAGCCACCGCTGTGTCGCCCTGGTTTCAAGTGTGGGTGGTGTTTTGTGCTTGTATTGCTAAAATATAAAAGGAAGCACTACAATGGGTCTCAAATATTTGTAATGTGTTCTTTTACTGGATGAGTTTAAAGATGAAATATTATAGACTACACATATAAACTAAATTCTAATGGTGACTGAACAACTCCCATTCCCCAAAGAGCAAGATACACTATTATGACTATAACTCATAAAGGATCACAGAAATGATCTGATAAAAAATAAATAAACAAATGGTTTATTTTACGGTGGCTATTATTGGATGTGCCATTCATTTTCAATTACTCTGTAATTAATATTCACACAATCAAATAAATCTCAATTCAGTCCCTTTCATATTAAGTGGAAATTGTGGTACTTTAAAGTTGGCACTTTACCTATACTTTAACTTAAAAAGCAAAAGATTTGACTATAAATAAGATGTGTAGTTTACCTGTCAGAATACATTGCTGTGTAGTGCCAAATGTAGCCATTGTCAGAGCCGATCCTGTTTGGACTCTACAACGAAAATACACAACTTAAGTACATGCACAACAGGAAAGTGCAACCTGTAAAAAAGCACCTTTTTAACCAGGATTACAACTAGCTTATTTCATCAGATATTGTCAACACAAAGGCAACATACAAGGATGGACATAGCATTGAGCTACGTCATTGTTTAAACACGATTAAATTTTCGTCTGTCCAAAGTGAACTTTCCATTGCTGGGATAAATAACGTAAAACATGCATATCACATCACTCACCGTCCTCTATATCCCAATATCACGGCTTCAACTGCTGAAGTTGGGTGCTGCCACGGCCATACATTCAATTCAATTCGGGTGGCTATGTCTACTTTCTAGTCCGTCTCCATCTATTTTCCAGTGCGTCTCCATCTGTTTCCCTCTGGATTCTCTCATCAGCCGAAACGCATAGAAAACTCTGATGGACCGCGATGTTGATTTCTGCTGATTTCTGTTAAGCCATTCTATCGTTGTTGTTTATAATATCACTTGTTGGCTAGCTCACGGACAAATAATTGCAAATGGCGGCCCGCCAGCGATTCTGGAAAGTCAGCGTAATGCCCACTCTCATGATGCTACGCCCAGACCAATCAGTGGCCTGCAGTGTTTTTACGTAACCGGGACGGTCCCTTTGGAACCTCCGTCGGGCAGTTCTGAAAAAATAGGAACAGTTCCGAAAAAACAGAACTGAAAGCAGTTACGGTCCCTAATGGAAAAGCAGACAAACTGTCCCGTCCCGTCCTGAACCGTACCGTACTGACCCTAGAGGAAAAGCACCTGTGGGCCCCCACCGTTTGTTTCAGAGGTTGGTGTGTCTCCACCGTCGGCACTGGGGGTCAGTGGTCTGCAATTACCTGGTCGCAGAGCATAGAGCTCCTTTGGTTGTGTTTGGAGAGCTCTGTGCCCCTGCGTCCATTCTTCCACCAGGCTCTGTGGTCCGGTGGCCTAAAGACAGTGGTAGACCACCTGGACAATCCTGCATTTCGGTCTTGGAGGCCCATGGACTTGGGTAGGCCCCCTAACCCTTTGTTTTCTGTGGTCCCAGGGAACATGGACTTGGGTAGACCACCCAACCCGAGTTGTTTTAGGGCCTTGGAGTTCATTTTACTCTGGAGCTGTGGTTTGGTTTTGGACTCTGTGGGGGCAGGAGATTTGTTTGGGCCCACCTGGCTTTGTACCCCCACCACCCACCCTGTGAGGGTTTTTTTTTTTTTTTTTTTAATTTTGTTGGTGTTACCCTTAGAGGTCGTCTTGAAGCCACCCCTTAAGAGGGGGGAACTGTTAAAACGTGGACTGGGCCCCATGTCCTCACCCTGAGTTATTGCTTTATTCCTTGTTTCCAGGACATGGCCCTAGCCCACACGCTCACCATGAGTTTGTATTTTGGGTTTTTCTGTATTTATTATTATTCATTATCATGTCTCTTGTTTTCCGTAGGCTTTGTCACTGTCCGGTCCTTAGTTGTTTATGATTAGTATTAATATCATAGCTTCTGTCTTCTATATCCTAAGTTATTATTATTCAGTCTTGTTTATTAATATTATTATCACTGTCATGTTCTTCTTCTTCTTCTTTTAGATTTGATTGGCGGATGGCAACCAGCTTACAGGTGCATTACCTCCACATACTTCCCTCTATATCATCACTTCTTCTTCTTCTTCTTTTAGATTTGATTGGTGGTTGGCAACCAGCTTAAAGGTGCATTACCGCCACATACTTCACTCTATATCATCAGTCTATATATCTTGGCCGTGGCCTCTTTTTCTAGATCTGATTGCCGGCTGTACTTCACTCTAATCTTCTGAACAACTCCTATATCATCACTCTAGCCTATCACTCTTATGTTTGCTTGTGGTTATTCCTGTCTTGATCTCCTGTTTTGGTTTGGCTTTATTTTGACAGTGTCTTCAGTTTCCTTTTTTGCGCAGCCTGATTTTGCCCCCGTTCTGTTCATTGTCCACACCTGTGTGTAATTATGTTCATTTCATCTAGTTTATTTAAGGGACACCATTCCCTTACCTGGGCACAGTGTCCTCATCAATCCCTGCGTGAGTAACACACGTCTGTCTGTCTAGTCTGAGTTATTCCTGTCCCGTCTGCCTGTTTTGCCCATCTGTTTTTGGTCTTTGCTGCACGGTGGCGCAGTGGTTAGCACTGCGGCAGCACAGTTTACCCTTGGCCAGGGGATTGTGGGGATCGTGGGATCGTGGGTTCGATCCCAGCCCCCGACCAACAGTGATCTGTGTGGAGTTTGTATGTTCTCCCCGTGTTGTGTGGGTTTACTCCGGGATTTCTCCGGTTTCCTCCCACATGCCAAAAACATGCATGTTAGGTTAATTGGCTGTTCTAAATTGTCCCTAGATATCTGTTTCCTATAGGCCCTTAGAATAGAGGGTTAGTATTAATGAAAGCGCTTTGAGTGGTCTTTGTGACTAGAAAAGCGCTATATAAGTGTAGGTTAGTTAGTAGTTAGTTAGTTAGTCTTTTATTATTTATAGTTTTGTGAGCTGAAGGTGTTGTTCAGCTCCCAATAAATATCGCAAATCAGAGTCTGGTGTTTGGGGCCATTTTTCAACATCCACTCTTGACAGTGTGAAACCAAACCTAACCAGACCAAGTGTAGACGTAACAAAAATATGAACTTTGGTGCTGATCTTGGTGCAGACTTCAACACCCTTATGTTCAGGTTACAAATATTATGGCTTAAGAAATCAATACAGGTCAATTAATATCCACCTAGTTATTGGTTTATAAAGTATAGAAATGGACAAAGTGCCTTTTTCATGTCAAATGGATTAAAAGAGCATAACAGTAGAAGAACAGTGGAAAAAGCTCATCTCCTTCAGGATGCATTTAATGTAATGATGTGAGATGTGCATGCATACATGTGCAGTTACGGGCCCCTGTATGAAACCTTGGAGGTTCTTTTCTGTCTGAATCTTTTCACCAGACTAAATTATAAACGAGACACATCATTTAATCTTCTATCATTTTTTTATGTTTTCAGAGCTCACTCGCCCATTTCACTGAAACACATGAAAGGAACGCTGAAGCTCCTCTGGTGCATAAGACACCAGACTGATTAACTTTAAATGGGAATTGCTCTGACATCCGAGAGATTAGCAGGAATTATGACATGACATACGTGACCGGGGGCGGGGGGGGGGGGGAGGGCTGCCAACAATCAGTCTGAGAGCAAACATCACTGCTTTGTTATGGTTAACACTGAAGAGGATTGTGATTGGAGGTGTATGATACCTGTGTAGAGCAGTGCTTTCTTGTTTTTTTAAAAGATGCACTCCAATGGATATAACTCTACATTGTCTAAGATGATTTCCTGGTGGGTCAGACCAGGGCCTGTGCATGGCAGCTCCTGAGCCATCAGTGTGTGAATGTGTGTGTAAATGGGTGGATGGCAGCATCAGTAAAGCTCTTTGGTCATCTAGAGATGAGAAAAAGCGTTATAGAGAATGGGCATTGACATCATGCCACGCTGCATTCTGGGCTGTTGTCGCCATCGTTATGGTCTGGCTTCTTTGTTTACCTGTAGTCTAGGCAACTGCTAACAGGAACAGAGATACGCGTAATGAACGGAGCAAACAGAAAATTAAAGAGAAGCTGAACAAGGATGCAAAGGAGCACTACCTCCAAAAGATTTAAGAAATACAGTAAACGTGATCAATCTGTATGAGCACAAGAAATGGACCACAGATCTCAACCAACAGCCTCGAGTCATGCTGTCAGATGTGTTTGCCTACCTGGTTTGTGAGGTGAGCGCATAAACCCATGAGCTATTTAAAAACTATAAATCATTAGAGGCTCATGTTCAATTCACCAATGGATGAGTCCAGCTGCCTCAAATCTTCTGGGTGAACGACCAGAAAACCATTGTTTGCACAAAGGTAAGCAGTCATTGTTCATTGGACAAAGTTTTCTGCAGCATGTGTCTGAGTCTGTTGCTCCTACGCTATCCATCGCCTCTATTCCACCAGCCGCAGCAGCGGATGTTACAGAGCAGGAAGAGCAGAGGTAGGTGGTCCTCTCGCAAGAAGATATCTTATTGGAATATAAACCCTGGCTCATTCCTGAGGTCTTACTTCCTGCGCGAGAGGACCTGGTGGCTTCAAAGGGGCCAGCAAGGGAGCGAGCCCCAGGGAGACACCGCTGTCCTCCCCATTCAGGCCTGACACCAGAGATTGCCTCAAAAGCTGCTTCACTCCAGACCTCCCCACTCGTTGTTTTGCTCCCTACCTCCTCACCTGCAGCTTTGTCAGCAGCTCTTTTCGAGGTCTGTGTCTCAGCAGCATTCCCTGAAGCCACCTCGCCTGTACCAGCGGTGTCTAAGGAGACCATCTCGTCTGCGCTCTGAGGGTTTTCTGCAGCTGCTCAGAGGGATTTCCTCGGATCGCCAGCGGCAGCTCCATCAACAGCAGAGGGTGAGTCAAAGCAAGTACTTTCATCTGTTTTAACATCTATTCATGAAATGCACTGCCTTACTCTGAGCAAAGGTTCCCAGTCACAGCCACCTCCTGTTTCAGGTCCCTCGCTACCTGTTTCTGCTGCCATCTCCATGCTGCCTCTCACCTCTGCTCTTCCTCTCCCTTCTGAGGTTTCCCCCTCTACGGCCTCCGTGTCCGAGAGGATGAGCTCCCCAGCAGCCGTTGTTTCTCTCCACATGCACACTCCTGCAAAGACTGCTTCTCCTCACGTGAACACTCTGGCAGTGACTGCTTCAACCTTATGGAGTGTTTCACCCCCGGAGGGCTCTCCCACGTTGGTTTCCATGACAGCTGCATTGCCAATCATCACGCCTGCAGTGTCGGCTCCTATTTCTGCTGCGCTGGTGCTTTTGCCCGCTGCTGCATGTCTGAAAGCCTCGTTTGTCACCTCTCTAGCTGCAGAGTCACCAGGGACCTCACCGACAGTGGAGCGGGAGTTAAGGCAAATACCTCATTTAGTATCACTAGTACATACCCGTCCATGCCCGTAGAAACCAAGTATAAGCAAGTATTTCTGCATGCCCATTGCTGAAGGGTCTCCTCCTGTCTGAGATGGCTGTGTTGTTCACAGTCATGCCTGCGGCGTACTGCTGGAATCTGAGGTGTTTCATGTTCACGGCATCTTTTCTGATGTGCAGCAGTTCTCCTCACGCTGTTGCTCTCCATCTGGTGGGTCTTCTTGTTCTTCTTCTTCAGACCACTGGTTGAGGGATAGGTGTGTTGTAATTCCAGTTGATGGACAGGATCAAGAAAATCGATCTGAGCAAAAAGTGGCTTTCGACCCTGTTCAGGAAGACCCATGTATGCCCGTCGAAACCCAGAAACCGGAGCACCTGGAGAAAATCAACGCTTTGCTTGGCATTTTACACATTTGTAGTGTAGACTGCCATTCTTCATGGGTACCGCTTCAAATGGGTGTGGTTTAAGTAGTGTGTCCTATTCTTAATTGGGTGACAGACTGACACACTGACAGAGATTTCTTGAATTTATTGAGTGCCTTCTGCCTTACTGAGTGAGATTTCCAGATTTACTGCTTCGAATGGGTGTGGTTTAAAGTAGTGTGTTCTATTCGGTCTCAGGTCCTCTGTGCCTTGCCTGGCGTGCAGCATAGATCTGAGCAATACGTGGCTTTCGACCCAGTTCAGGAAGACCTGTGCATGCCCGTTCAAACCCAGAAACCAGAGTACCTGGAGAAAATCAGCGCTTTGCTTGGCATTTTACACATTTGTAGTGTAGACTGCCATTCTTCATGGGTACTGCTTTGAATGGGTGTGGTTTAAAGTAATGTGTCATATTCTTAATCGGGTGACAGACTGACACACTGACAGAGATTTCTTGAATTTATAGAGTGCCTTTTACTGAGTGAGATTTCCAGATTTACTGCTTTGAATGGGTGTGGTTTAAAGTAGTGTGTTCTATTCAGTCTCAGCTTCTCTGTGCCTTGCCTGGCATGCAGCATTGGCAGCCAGCCGACTATTCCGCATCTCCTCGGTCTCAGCTTGTCTGTGCCTTGCCTGGCGTGCAGCGTTGCTTGCTTTGCGGGCATTTTGAGCTTCAAGTTACTCAGCATGTGCATGGTGCACTGCCACACATTTCCTGTCTGTCCGTGCATCCCTTGTCTGTCATAACCTATGCTGGTGAAGGGTCTCCTCCTGTATCAGACAGGTGTGTTGTTCACAGTTATGCCTGCAACATACTGCTCGAACTTCAGGTGTTTCATCTTCACGGCATCTTTTCTGACATGCAACATGGTCACACCTGGGAGATACTGCTCGAACTTCAGCTGTGTCATCTTCACGGGATCTTTCCTGACGTGCTCGAACTTCAGGTGTTTCATCTTCATGGCATCTTTTCTGATGTGCAACACAGTCATGCCTGGGAGGTACTGCTCGAACCTCAGCTGTGCATCTTCACGGGATCTTTTCTGACGTGCAGTAGTTCTCCTCACTGTATTGCTCTCCATTTATGTAGCGTCTGGTTGGTCTGTATGACATCATAAAGACATCAAGGCAGGCATCATAGGACCCTACATCATAGGTAGCCAGTTGTAAAATACCTCAAGGCAGGCATTGTGAGTGATGGTCTATATGACATCATAAAGACATCAAGGCAGGCATCATAGGACACTTCATCTAGGTAGCCAGTCCTATTGCCTATATGACGGCATCGCCTATATGACGGCATTGCGAGTCCTATGTTGCCTGATATCATAGGATCATCATAGGACATCATGCAGGCATCATAGGTCATCCTATGATGTCCTATGATCATGACACAGAGACAGACACACACACACACACAGATTACCTGAATTTATAGAGTGATGATTAACATCTATTCTTAAAGAGTCTTGCCTTACTCCTGGCGAGGGAACCCAGTTGCAGCTCCCACTGGCCTTCTAGCCTTCCTTTGCCGGGCTCTAATGTTGGTTCCTGTACTGACCTGTCCTCCAGTTCTTCCCCCACGTCCAAGGTGCCTGCGTTAGGGATGGTATTGCACACTACAGCTACAGCTGTCTCCAAGGTGCATGCCTCACCATCGCCTGAGTGGCATGTTCCACCTGTTGTCCCAGAGGTCGGGGGACCTCCACCTGTCGATGTTGCAGAGGTTGAGTAGTCTGCTCCACCCGTCGTTGTTTCAGAGGTCGAGCAGTCTGCTCCACCCGGACCATCCAAGCAGTCCGCTCCACCAGTCATTCCAGTGGTCAGGAGACCTCTACCTGGTTTGTCCGAGCAGTCTGCTACCCCGGGCCATCCGAGCATTCTGCTCCACCTTCACCGCCTAGGGTCACCGCTCCTCAGCTGCTGTTAGCCCCCGCAAAACGCTCCTAGATTGATATCTCTGGAGCTTGAAACTCCTGTTAGTAGCTCCAGAGCTAGAAACTCCTGTGTTAGAGTATTAGCTCCTGAGTAAGAGATGCCAGTGTTATCTTCTGAGTTTGGAACCCCCAGTGTTGTTTTCTTTTGAGCAAAAATCTCCAGTGTTGCTTTCTCCAGAGTTTAGAGCTCCTATATTGTTTTCCCCAGAGCAAAGGGCTTCTTTACTGTTTTCCCCAGAGCAAAGAGCTCCTATACTGTTTTCTCCAGAGCAATGAGCTCCAATATGGTTTTCTTCAGAGCAGAGAGTGCCTATATTGTTTCCCCAGAGCAAATAGCTCCTACATTGTTTTCCTCAGAGCAAAGAGCTCCCAGGTCAAGGACTCCTACTTTGTTTCTTTCTGAGCAAGAGGCTCTTACTTTGTTTTCTTCAGAGCAAGAAGCTCCTATATTATTTCCCCCAGGGCAAGAGGTCCCTATGTTGTTTTCTCCAGTGCAAGAAGCTCCCATCTCCTGAGGTTAAAGGTTTTATGTTGTCATCTTCTGAGTTTGAAGGTTCTATATTGTCACCTCCTGAGATTAAAGGTTCCTTGTTGTCATCTCCTGAGATTAAAGTTTCCATGTTATCACCTCCTGAGGTTAAAGTTTCCATGTTGTCATCTCCTGAGTTTAAGGTCTCTGTGTTGGCGTTATCACCTGAGTCTAAAGTGTCGGAGTTGTCTTCAAAGCCAAAAGCTCCTGTGTTATCTCCTTCTTCTTCTTTTAGATTTGATTGGCGGTTGGCAACCACCTTACAGGTGCATTACTGCCACTGACTTGATTATCATCACTCTATACTATAGAGTGATGATAATCAAGTCAGTTAGCTTTGTATAAGGAGTTCTAATAACCTGTGTTATCTCCAAAGCCAAAAGCTCCTGTGTTACCTCCTGAGGCTAAAGACTCCTATGTTGTCTTCTGTGCAAAGAGTTCCTGTGTTATTTCCAGAGTTAAAAATTCTTATGATGTTATCTCCAGAGCAAAGGGCTTCTATGTTAGCTCCTGTGTTAAAGGCTCCTTAGCTCAACGCTCCCGTGGCACCATGTTTGTCTGTCTGGTGGCCCTTGGACTTTGGTAGGCCACCCGATGCACCATGTGCATCCATCTGGTCATCCTTGGACAATGGCAGACCACCCGATCTGCTCTGTGCTCCGGTCCAGTGGGCCATGGACTTGGACAGACCACCCGACCCGTTTTGGGGCTTTGGACTTGGATTGGCCCCACAAGACTGCGTACTGGGTTTGAACTCTGTGGGGGTAAGGATCTGTTTCAGTCCGTCCAGCCTACCGCCCACCCTGTGAGATTTTTTTATATTACTTTGAGGGTCATCTGGTATCTTCTTCTTTTAGATTTGATTGGCAGTTGGCAACCAACTTACAGGTACATTACCGCCACGCACTTCACTCTATATCGTCACGCTATCTGGTCAGGAACTGTAGTCCAAAGTCATCGTCTGGTATCTACCCCTTAAGAGGGGCGTATTCTCGTGATCTGGACAGGATCAGACCCTGTTCACACCTTATGTTCTCTTTTGGACTCATTATTCTTACTAGTGCATACCTGTGCATGCCCATAGAAAGTTACTGTTACCATGGCAACAGTAACCATGGTGAAACCTGCCTTTGATCTTTGACATCACCACTTGTTCAGTGATGCCTGCTATTGATCTTTGATGATGTCATAGTAAGTGCTATGATCATGTGTGATGCCTGCCTTTGATTTTTGATGATGTCATAGCGAGTCCTATGATCGTGAGTGATGCCTGCCTTTGATCTCATAGTAAGTCCTAAGATCTTTTTGCTAGTTCTATGATCGTGACATCATGACAGACAGAGACCGGTCTTTAATCTGTGACAGCACCACTCATTCAGTGATGCCTGCCTTTGATCTGTGACGAGCCTATGATGTGCCTATGATGTCTATATGACATCATATAGACACCATATATATATATATATATATATATATACTGTATATATACACTGTATATACTGTATATACGTATATATATATATGTGTGTGTGTGTATATAGCGAGTCCTATGATCTTTGATGATGTCATAGCGAGTCCTATCATCATGAGTGAAGCCTGCCTTTGATCTTTGATGATGTCATAGCGAGTCCTATGATCTTTTAGGGAGTCCTATGATCGTCACATCGTCACATCATCACATCATCACATCCATTGTCACAGAGATTTCTTGAATTTCTTCTTTTGGACTTGATTGGCAGTTGGCAACCAACTTACAGGTACATTACTGCCACGTACTTCACTCTAAATCATCACTCTATATCTCTCTTCTTGAATTACTAGTGCATACCTGTGCATGCCCATGCACACCTGTGCATGCCCATAGAAACCAAGTGGAAGCAAATATTTCTGCATGCCCATAGAAAGCAGGTGCAAGCAAACACATCAGCACTCGTTCAGTAATGCCTGCCTTTGATCTTTGATTGTGTCATAGTCCTATGAACTTTGATGATGTCATAGCGAGTCCTGTGATTGTGATTGATGACTGTCTTTGATCGTTGATGATGTCATCGCGGGTCCTATGATCTTTGATATCATAGCGAGTCCTATGATGCCTGCATTTGATCTTTGATGATGTCATAGCGAGTCCTATGATCTTTGGCGAGTCCTATGATCGTGTTTGATGACTGCCTTTGATCTTTGATGATGTCATAGCGAGTTCTATGATGCCTGCCTATGATCTTTGATGATGCCATAGCAAGTCCTATGATCGTGACATCGTCAGAGATTTCTTGAATTATAAAGTGATATACTGACAAGTGATGATCATGTCAGCGAGTCCAATGATCTTTGATGATGTCATAGCAAGTCCTATGACCTTTGATGATGTCATAGCAAGTCCTATGAACGTGAGTGATGACTGCCTTTGATCTTTGATGATGTCATAGTGAGTCCTATGACCTTTGATGATGTCATAGCGAGTAAAGTACATAATGTTTGTACATAGAGCACAGATGACTGAGGAACAGAAAACAGCCGTGAAGCTGAGCTCGGGAGGAACCCCAGCTCGGTTCATGACATGTTTAAGGTTTGAAATCATCTAGTTTGCAAGAAGTCAAAGGAATCCACAGACAAACAAAATTTTTTTTCGCAAAGAATTGAGTTTTATGGGTTTACGGGTATATTTTGATTCTCTTTAAGACAAATCTTTTACTTTTAAAGATAACTTTATCAAAACTAGTGCATACCTGTGCATGCCCGTAGCAACCAAGCATAAGCAAGTATTTCTGCATGCCCATAGAAAGCAGGTGTAAGCAAGCGCGTCACGACTCGTTCAGTGATGACTTGCCTTCTTCTTCTTTTAGATTTGATTGGTGGTTGGCTACCAGCTTACAGGTGCATTACCGCCAGTTGACTTGATTATCATCACTCTATATCTTTGTATAAGAAGTTCTGAACAACTCCTTATGTGTGAAAAAAAATTATCCGTCCTTCTGTGTTGGCCCTGCGATGGACTGGCGATCTGTCCAGGGTATATCCTGCCTCTCGCCCAAAGATGCTGGGATAGGCTCCAGCCTCCCCGCAACCCGAAAAAAGGTTAAGCGGAAGAAGATGGATGGATGGATGGATGGATGGATGGATGGATGGATGAATGGATGGATGGACTGTGTCCGAGGTGTGGCCGAATGCCTGGCTTTGATCTTTGATGATGTTGTAGGGAGTCCTATAATCTTTGATGATGTCATAGCGAGTCATATAATCTGTGATGCTGTTGTAGTGAGTCCTATGATCTTTGATGATGTCATAGTGAGTCCTGTGATCTTTGATGATGTCATTGATGCCTGCCTTTGATCGTTGAAGATGTCACAGCGGGTCCTATGATCATGAGTGATGCCTGCCTTTGATCACACACAGACACACACACAGATTTTCTTGAAACACTCTATACTATGGTGTCTATATGACATACAGACATCATGTAGACATCATAGGCACATCATAGGCAATCCTATGATCTTTTAGCGAGTTCTATGGTCGTGGCAGACACACAGACAGACACACAGAGATTTCTTGAATTATACTAGTGCATACCCGTGCATACCCATAGAAACCAAGTATAAGCAAGTATTTCTCCATGCCCGTAGAAAGCAGGTGTAAGCAAGCACGTCACCACCCACTCAGTGATGCCTGCCTTTGATCTTTGACGATGTTGTAGCAAGTCCTATGATCTTTGATGATGTCATGGCGAGTCCTATGATCATGAGTGATGCCTGCCTTTGATCTGTGATGATGTCATAAGGAGTCCTATGATCTTTTAGCGAGTCCTATGATCGTGACAGACACATGGTGTCTATATGACGTCATATAGACATCATATATAGACATCATAGGCACATCATAGGCAC
The DNA here is from genome assembly GCA_020510985.1 of Pholidichthys leucotaenia. Lineage (NCBI taxonomy): Eukaryota > Metazoa > Chordata > Actinopteri > Cichliformes > Pholidichthyidae > Pholidichthys > Pholidichthys leucotaenia. The sequence continues at coordinate 322,143,376 of CM035840.1, read as the reverse complement.
ATCATAGGCGAATCCTATGATCTTTTACCAAGTCCTATGGTCGTGACAGACAGACAGACACACAGACAGAGATTTCTTGAATTATGTATAGAGTGATGATATACGTAGAGTGGTGATGTGGGGACTTTTGACACCGACATGACAGATCTATAGAGTGATACAACATAGTCTGGTAGGTGGCAGTAATGCACCTGTAAGCTGGTTGCCAACTGCCAATCAGATCTAAAAGAAGAAGAAGATATAATATGCATGTTGATCTGTATTGCATAAGCTTTAAATGCATCTTTCCCCTCTCCATTCCATGTAAAAAAGAAATAACAAATTAGTACCAAACCCCTAAATATGAACATAGCATTGAAATGTTGCTCTTCTTCCCCAGTGAGGCCTCAGAGCTCAGCAGACACTGACAGGTTGGGGCCGGTTGGTGCTTAGGGACCCCAAGCTACATCCAAGAGGTTACACCACATTAATTACATTTAATTATGCTACATTAATTAAACCCAATTATACTGTCATAATTGAATTAAACTATTACGCTAATATTGATGTTTAATTGTCATTATACGAAGGTTGCACAGGAGGGAGAGAATAGCCGATGTTATTCATAAACAATAACAATTTGTTTAATCCTCTCATTAACCATAATTCATTCAGCAGCAGCTGTGATGGGAGCACCATCTTCTGGCTAAATGAGAGCTCAACATTGTTTCAGGGTGGAGCAGACTTGATCATTTCTGAACAGCGCAGAACCAGGATGTCTGCAGGTATAAACAGGTTACATGTTAGACTGTTAGGATGATTTTAAAAGTATTTTAGGTGAAGATTGAGACCATACTTGAAAACAGACAAGGGACACTGAAACTGAGAGCATTATCCAACTATGAGTTGTCTAAGCTTTGTGATGCTTTGCAACAAAGTATATTAAAATAAAGGCATTTTTATACCTGAAAGTCCACACCAAGTTCCGGGCCAAGGTTCATGTTTTTGGTACATTGCCTACTAGGGCTGTGCAATATGACCAAAATTTCATACCACAATGTAATCCAATACAATTTATTTATAAAGCACTTTAAAAACAACGATGGCTGACACAAAGTGTTTTACATCAACGATAAATAAAATATTAAAACATAAAACATAAAAACAATGAAATACAGCTAAAAAAGTACAAAACAGCACAAATAAAACAGTAGTCATACAATAGAGACAAAAAGAATAAATCAATGTCTCAACCTGGGTCAAAAGCCAAAGAATAAAAATGGGTTTTAAGATGAGTTTTAAAAATGGACAGTGAAGAGGCCTGTCTGATGAACAAAGGCAGATTTTTCCACAATTTAGGAGCAGCAACAGAAAACGCTGAGCTTCTTCTTTGATTTTGGTATCTCCAGGAGCAGCTGATCAGCTGACCCGAGAGACCAAGCAGGAATGTACGGGAGAAGCAGCTCAGAGAGGTAAGGCGGGGCAAGGCCATTTAATGATTTTAAAACAAAGGAATTTTAAAATGAACCCTAAAGTGCGCAGGCAGCCAGTGAAGGAAAGCTAAATTTGGTGTAATGTGGGCCCTCTTACGTGTTGCAGTTTAAAGATGTGTAGCTGCATTTTGAACCAACTGGAGACTTGAGAGGGAAGACTGACTGACTCCAAAATAAAGTGCATTACAGTAATCCAGCTGAGATGTGATGAAGGCATGGATTACTATTTCAAAGTGCTGCTTTGAAAGGATTGGTTTAACCTTTGCAAGCTGCCTTAGATGAAAAAAGATGGACTTCACTACTGCACTGATTTGAGGATCTAATTTAAAATCATTGTTCAACTTAAAACCCAAATTAGTAATGGTTGACTTAACAAACCATGTCATGGGGCCCAAGTCAACAGGTGGAGACTCAGTCGAGCCACTGGATCCAAACACCATCACTTCAATCTTATTTTCATTAAAACTTAAGAAGTTTTAAACCATCCAATCTTTAATGACTTGAATGCTGACTCCTTGGTTCAACATAGAAACTCGCAGCTTGTTGTTGGAATGTCACTTGTGGTAACATATCTTCACTTCCTGTATTGCTGTCTGTCCGTGTGGTTTGCTCTCCTCCCGCTCCTGAGGTTTTTGCTTTTAATTGTATTTTAACCACTTTTTTCCATCTACCGTTAGTTCTCATTTCTGTTTATCAAATCAAATCAAATCAAATCAAACTTTATTGTCATATTGCTGTACATACAACTGTAGTGCAGGCAAGATGAAATTGCGTTTCTCTCGGCATCCATATAAGAAGCAGCATGATTAAGACACACTCCCACATAGCTCCACCCCCCACCCCCACCCCCCCATCCATTCACACATCCCTGAGACATACTTGGGGAAAAAGAATAACTAACTATAATATACAAAATGTCCATAGGTGCAGTAGTGTGTATGTGAGATTCCGGGTCAGCTGTTCAGCATCCTGACAGCTTGTGGGAGGAAGCTGTTGATCAGTCTGGTGGTTCTGCCTCTGATGCTCTGGAATCGTTTACCAGATGGAAGAAGTTCAAAGTGTTTATGCAGAGGGTGAGAACGGTCCTTGACAATGTTCAGTGCCCTGCTCCTACAACGGTTCTGAAAAAGTTCTTGGACAGAGGGGAGGGAGACTCCAATTACCCTCTCCGCCCCCTTGACTATCCTCGGCAGGGCTTTTTTGTCTGACATACTGCAGCTGGAGTACCATGTAGCAATGCAGTACGTCAGAACACTCTCCACCACACCTCTGTAGAAGGTCCTGAGGATGCAGATGGGGAGAGAGGCCTGTTTGAGTTTCCTCAAGAAGTGTAGTCTCTGCTGAGCCCGCTTCCTGATCTCCAAGGAATTCTTGCTCCAGGTCAGGTCCTGCGAGATCTGCACTCCGAGGAACTTGATGTTCTCTACTCTCTCCACTAAATGGCCGCCGATGCTGAGGGGGACGTGCTCAGGCTGTGACCGCTGGAAGTCGATAATCATCTCCTTCGTTTTGTCCACGTTGAGCACCAGATTGTTCTTCCTGCACCAGCCCTCCAGGTCTCTCACTTCTTCCCTGTACATTGATTCCTCATCCCTCTGAATAAGTCCCACCACCGTGGTGTCATCTGCAAACTTAATAATCTGGTTCCCCTCGTGTTTGGATACACAGTCATGTGTTAGAAGTGTAAACAACAGTGGACTGAGTACACAGCCTTGAGGGGTTCCGGTACTCAGCGTGACAGAGTTGGAGATGTTGTTTCCAACCCGGACAAACTGAGGTCTCTCAGTCAGGAAATCCAGGATCCAGAGACATGTGGCGGTGTTCAGACCGAGAAGGAGTAATTTCTCTATCAGTCTCTGGGGGATAATGGTGTTGAATGCTGAACTGAAATCAATGTACAGGAGTCTGGCGTAGGTGTCTTTCTGGTCCAGGTGGGTGATGACAGAGTGTAGGGTGGTGACTATAGCATCCTCCGTGGAGCGGTTTGAACGATATGCAAACTGGAGCGGGTCGTGTGATGCAGGGAGGCAGGCTGTGATGTGTGGTTTGACAAGCCGTTCAAAACACTTCATCACAATTGGTGTAAGTGCAACAGGACGATAGTCATTCAAACAGGACACCACTGGTTCCTTTGTCACCGGTACAATGATAGAAGTCTTGAAGCATCTGGGAACGATGGCCTGACTCAGGGAGATGTTATAAATGTCAGTCAGGACATCCGCCAACTTGCTCGCGCAGTCTTGGAGCACACGTCCCGGAATGTTGTCTGGACCTGCAGCTTTGCGTGGGTTGACTCTGGATAGGGTCCTCCGTGTGTCCGCTGTGTTGATGGTAAAAGCTGGTCCGACCGATGGTGGGGGTGGGCCGGCCCTCCCTCTGATTGTCGAGTTTGATGCTTCAAAACGTGCAAAGAAGTCGTTAAGCCTGTCTGGAAGCGAAGCGTCGTCATCATCGACCCCCTGCCTAGACTTAAAGCCCGTCAGTGTCCGAACTCCCTGCCACATCTGCTTGGTGTTCCTAGTGTCACAGAGGTGTCCCTGGATTTTCTCCGCATAGGCGCGCTTTGCCGCCTTAATTCCCTTTGAAAGAGCAGACCTGGCTGAGCGGAGGGCAATCCTGTCCTTCGCTCTGAAGGCTGCATCTCTGGCTGTAAGCAGCGAGCGCACCTCTGCAGTCATCCAGGGCTTATGATTACCCCGCATAGTGATGGTCTTCACTGTAGTGAAATCCTCTGTGCACTTCGCGATGTAGCTGGTGACCGTATCAGCATACTCCTCCACATTTGTCCTGTCTTCCTGGGAGGCTGCTATTTTGAAGGTCTTCCAGTCTGTGTGCTGAAAACAGTCTTGCAGTGCAGAGGTTGCACTCTCTGGCAAAATCCTGATTTGTTTCACTGCTGGCCTGCTGCACTTCAATAAAGGTTTGTAGGCAAACCTTATCAACCTTATCAAGCCTCTTGCACCTGTGTGCGCACTCCATGTCACCTAATCACCCTCTTTAGCCTTCTGTTCACCTTTCATCGGTATTTTTGTTAGCTTTGGGTTAGCCACTAGCTATGGCTACTAGCTCTCCTTCCTCTCCTCCTCTGGTGTGCTCTCTCTGTCAGATGTTTAGCTACACCTCTGCCTCTTTTAGTGATAATGGTAAATGTAATAAATGTTGTCTTTTTGAGGCGCTCGAGACTAGGTTGTCTGATTTGGAATCCCGGCTCCACTGCATTGAAACACCGTCTGTGCCAGTTACTCTCGACGGATGTCCCCTAGCTGCAGCGGAGCTTGCTAGCATAGGTCCTGTTAGCGGTCCTCCGGCCCTACTCAGCAGCGAGGAGACTGGGTGGGTGACGGTGAGAAGGAAGCCTAGTCACAAAGCCCCGGTACACCACCAACCTGTTCATGTTTCTAATCGTTTTTCCCCGCTCAGCGACACACCTGCTGTGGAAAAAACTCTGATCATTGGCGACTCTGTAGTCAGAAACGTGAACCTAGAGACTCCAGCGGCCATAGTCAAATGCATTCCTGGGGCCAGAGCAGGCTACATCGAGTCAAATTTGAAAATGCTGGCTAAAAGTAACTGTAAATACTCCACAATTGTTACCCACGCCGGCATTAATGACATCCGTCTCCGGCAGTTGGAAGTCACGAAACTTAATGTAGAATCGGTGTGTGACTTTGGAAAAACAATGTCGGACTCTGTAGTATTCTCTGGGCCCCTCCCCAATCTGACCAGTGATGGCATGTTTAGCAGCTTGTCATCCTTCAACTGCTGGCTGTCTGTGTGGTGTCCTGCAAACAACGTGGGCTACATTGACAATTGGAGCTCATTTTGGGGAAAACCTGGTCTTATGAGATGAGACAGCATCCATCCCACTTTGGATGGTGCATCTCATTTATCTAACAATCTGGCATCTTTTTTTATCCAAATTTCCAAAATCTTGACATCTCAGAGTTGGGACCAGAAAGCAGAGTTGCAGTCTTACACGCCTCTCTGCAGCTCCTCTTCATCCGCCACCCCTCAACTTAGCCCCTGTCTTCCCCATCAGAGAATCATTGTCTGCTCCCTCCAAAGTAAATAAAAATATAATATATAAGAATCAGAATCAGAATCAGATTTATTGCCAAGCACATTTACAAGTAAACAAGTAAACATACGAGGAATTTGACTTGACATTGGGCGCGCACGAAAGGCGCATCCCAATGACGCGGCAGCCATGACGAGGCGCCTGTCATATGGGGGGGGTGAAGAGGGGGGGAGGGGGAAGGATAGGGAAAAACACAATAGGAGAGAGAAAAAAGCATTGTTGATCAAAATAGAGCTCATTTTATGACCAAAATTTTGATTACAAGAAAAAAACTCTCAAATGCACAATTAGCAGACAATAGATCACACAATGACAAAGCAGTAGTTGAGAGAGTCAGTGTATTGTGAATATACTGTATATCAGTAATTGTGTCAGTAGTGTAATGTTGAATGCAAGTGTAGGTGTGTCAATTGCTAGTGAACAGCAGAGGGCGCCTCCTGGCAGTGGATAGATGTTAAAGTCATGTGATCTAAGCAGTCTAGAGTCTCTCGCTCTTGCTTGCAGATGGTAAATTGTCACATGGTGCACTGTCCTTGAGCGTTCATCTGCTGAAACAATAACAACTGTGTCGTTGTTTGGGTTAGCAGGCAGAGCCGCTCCTTCCGCTTATCTTCATCAGGAGGAATGTAAATATAGGGCACCAAAGACAAGGTCAAATCAAATCTGCACAGTGCACTCAGAGAATAGAATTTTTCCTCACCCATGCAATTCTGTGCTTTCATAATTTCCATGTGCAGGCTTAAACCTTTTTCCATGGAGAGCACAGGGCTCCAGATGTATTCCTCCACTGAATCACTGTCATTCAGTTCACCGTTTGCCGCTACTCGTGCCCTCCCCAACTGGTCGAATTTGATGAAGGAGCTTGCCGGGTCCGCTTTGATCTGCTCTCTCACCTTCCTTCAATTTCTGATACATCAGGGAACTTCACAGCCAAAAATAGAAGTCCTGAGATCATAACCAATAATGTTTCCACAGACGCATGAATTCCAACGTCCATGAGTCTCCTCACAGGTTCCAATTCTTGGGCTCCCCCTTGGCCCGATTCTTGTTGAAAAATAGTGACAATAGCACATTTAAGCCGCTTCCAAATCCATAATTTCCGTTTAGATTAAGATTCAGCAGAAGAAGAGTGACTAAACACAGACAAAAACGCAACATTGCAAAGCTGGGAATAGGTCAGGAAGGCAGACGGGAGGAGGGAAGAAAAATGCGACTGCTCTCTCTCTCAAGGCAAGAAGAAGAAAAAAGCATATAAGCATCCCAAAGTGATTAAACAAAAAGTTGGTAAAACTCAAATTAAACATGAAGCCTCTAAATTGAATGATTTGGCCTCTGTTCCTCCTCATAATTTAAAAATTAAATGCGGTTTATTAAATATTAGGTCTCTAACTCCCAAGTTTCTGTTAGTCCATGATCTGTTAATTGATCATCAGATTGATTTAATATCCCTCACAGAGACTTGGTTAGGACAAGAGGATTATGTTGGTTTAAATGAATCAACTCCCTCTGGTTATTTAAACTGTCAAAATCCCAGAAGTTCTGGTTGTGGAGAAGGAGTAGCAACAATTTTCCATTCCAAATTACTAGTTAATGTAAAGCAAAAAACATGTTATAATTCCTTTGAGGGCCTGGTCCTCAGTATTGGGCACTTTAGCAATTTTAGGCTAAACCCAATTTTATTTGCCATAGTTTATCGTCCTCCATCAACCTACTCAGAATTTTTATCCGAATTTGCTGATTTCTTAGCTGATTTAGTGCTGAAATCAGATAGAATAATTATAGTAGGGGACTTTAATATACACGTAGATGTAGATAGTGACTGCCTTATTGTGGCATTTAATTCAATATTAGACTCGATTGGGTTTTCTCAGAAAGTAGGAAATTCTACTCATTATCTCCATCATACGTTGGACCTTGTTCTGACATATGGCATAGAAAGAGAAAATCTGGTAGTGTCTCCTCATAACCCTGTACTGTCAGACCATTGTCTGTTAACCTTTGATTTTACTATTTCTGACTATTTGGCTCCTAAAGAAAAAATATTACTACAGTAGATGCCTCTCAGATGATGCTGTTACCAAATTTATGCAGATTGTTTGTCATGGCGGCCGCCGGGCCATCATCAGCTCCAGCTGGGCACACACCTGCCGCCAATAACCAGCAGGCCTTAAAAGCCGGTGTCACTGACTGCTCAGCACGGAGTCGTCTGTCTTCTTCGTTACGCAATGCGTCACGGACACAGCCTCAAGCCAGAGCTTCTGCCAAGCCACTTCATCAAGCCTCGTCACGTAAGCCACAGCAATCCTTACTTTGTCAAAGTATTCTCCCCTGTGCACAGGTGGACCTCCCTGGCGGCGGACTTGTCTCCCCTGGCAACGGAGCCTCTCCTCCTCCTCCTCGGATCTCCTCCTCATCGTCACGACACCAAGCTGCACGCTCACCTTGTCACGCCAAGTCACGGAGCGGACAGGAGTCTCTCAGCGGCACCTGCAAGTAAGCAGCACACATTATAACATCCCTCTGCTGCGAGCTGCATTAATCCCCTGTGCTTGAGTGTTCCCAGGGTTGTCAGGTCGCAGCGGGACTCGCTCAGCTCCAGCTGTCCTCCAGCATCGCACTCACCCACACATCCACACACACAAACTACACATTGAGTTAATAAATAATTGTCAAACTATTCTACTCGTGTCAGTGTCTGTCTCCTGGGTCAAGCAATCATGTCAGTATGACTCCGTCAAGACGACCCAGCAGACAGTGTGCTGATGCGCCGCCTTAACACTCTTAGCGCTCGAGTAGACCTAATTTCCCATCAACAGACAGTTATCCTCAATCAATTAACTCAAATTAACACCCGGCTGGATCACCTGGATGGACGCCAGGCTTTCCCCCCGGCCACCAGGGCACCATCAGCCCCTGCCAATCCACCTACTAGCCAAACACACCAGCCTCCCTTACCTCGCCTCACTACCGTGCCTACCCCCGCCCGCTTCAGTGGGAAACTCAGGGAGGCACGGGGTTTCTTGCTGCAGTGTGAAACAGTTTTTCACCGTGTCCCTGGAGATTTTCCCACAGATCACAGCAAGATTGGGTATATTTCTAACCTGCTCGAGGGGAGAGCGTTAGCTTGGGTGTACGCGGTTATAGCCAAGCCCAGCTATGCCCATTTAACATACCAGCAATTTGGAAGCAGAGTTTTTGAAGTTTTTGACCATACTGACCGGGACATGGTGTTAACAGACCGTTTGCTGAACCTTCGGCAAGGCAGCAAATCTGCTGCCGATTTCGCTGTAGACTTCCGGGTGTTAGCTGCGGAGGTGGGGTGGGGGGATTCTGCTCTTTGCAGTATTTTTCTCCGCAGTGTTAGCTCTGAGCTAAGAGATGAGTTAGCAACAAGGGATAAGCCAGACAGATTAGGTGAACTGATCTCACTTACCATTAGTTTAGACAATAGACTGAAGGAGCGGGCAGCCAAACGTAGGGCTGCCAGTCGCTCGGTCAAACCACGCCCCCGCTCCTCTCGGCCACCCCTCCCGGCTCTGCCCCTGCCAGAGGAACTTCCGGGGCAGGAGGAAATAATTATAGGGCAATCGGGTGTTTCGACGGCTGAGAGACAGCGCCGAAGGGATCTGGACCTGTGTTTTTACTGTGGTAGTGAGTCCCACGGGGTAGCTGAGTGTGCCAACTGGTTAAAAGGGGAGGTCCGTGGGTTGCATTAGGGGGACTCACGGATGTAAACTAGAAAAAGCCCCTCACCTGTTGCCTCATTCCCATTAGAATAATTTACAAACAAAAGGAACACATTACACATGCTCTCATTGATTCTGGAGCTGAGCAAAGCTTCATTTCAGGAGACCTGGCAACCCGTCTGGGCCTGAGCTGTCAACCCCTTCGCCCACCTGTCAACCTCATCACGCTGTCAAAGACCTCGATAACCGCTGTCACACACCAGACGGCCCCTGTGTCTGTGATTATTTCTGGAAACCATCGGGAGGATATCCGGTTTATGGTGTTGCCCATCACCTCTGCACCTCTGCACACACTTCCGCTCTTCAAGGAGAGTAGACGCTTCTCTCTTTTCTCTCTGCTCTAGCTCCCCACTTCCCTAACTAACTGGATCCCAGCTTGCTGTTGTCTGTCTGCGTCTACTGCTGATTATCGAAAAGAAATTATGGAATTGATATGCTGGGCTTTGAACGCAATTGACACTATTTTTTCAACAAGGAACAGTGCTCCGGGGGAAGCTGTTTGCCCCGCAGGGACGGCTCCAGCGGGCTATTTACGGGTGACAAGTGTTTGGAGGATCTTGTGCCTGAGTAATCTCTCTATCGAAGATATTGAAGATTTGTATATCTTCGTAATAATGGTGACTGGGATCGTTCTGATTGGAACTGGGATTGTCCTGGTGTACCGCAAATTGCTGAAGATGGATACAACCTATCAAAATGCTGGCCACGCGAGGTGCATCCATCAAATTGGAAAAATGGAGGAGACTTTGATAGCGACAAATGGAGAACTGTCTCGGAAGGTGGATTACATCTACGCTTAAGTCTATCCACGACGGACTCAAAGCCCTCGCAATGAAGGATTAAGCACTGAATCTGCAGAAGAAAATAAAGTTCTTTCTCTGTGTTCAGTCTATTTGGCTCAATTTCCCTTACAAAAATCCTCCTGATAATCCCCAGTCTTTGTTTTTCAAAACACTGAGCACACGGCCTCTGGACAGTAGCTGCTTGGGACAATTGCCAAGGACAATTGCTGCAGCCAGACAAAACATCTTCTGCCAAAGTGTCCTTGTGCTCATATTGATACAACATTGCTTCAACACTACATCCACACTGACCCAGAAACTGACAACAAGATAACATTCACTGCTCTCCTTGTGTCCTGTGGACTCTGGTCTTGAATGTGCATCGTGGGCTTTTTTTGTCTTTGTAATCATAATATTGATTACTTATGGTCAATATTCTGAATTCAATGATTTTTTTGCTCCTTCCTATTGTATGATTTCTTATCTGTACCATCCTATTGGCAGGCGCGTCCCCGATGCAGCCGTGTCACTGGAAATGCAGGTTCATTTTCTGTGTCAAGTCAAATTCTCTCGTATGTTATCAGTGATCTGTTAATGTACTTGGCAATAAATCTTTTTCTGATTCTGATTCTGATTCTGATTCTGACCTGTTATCCTGGGTTATCCATGGCTACGATTACACAACCCCTTCGATTGGCAGGCAGGAAACATCACTGCATGGAGCTCCTTTTGTCTCAGTGCCTGCCTCCAGTCTGCAGCATGTGCCCCCTCTGTATCGATGACTCCCCCCTCGACACTGCCCCCGGACCTGTCCAGGGTACCAGAGGCCTACCACAATCTGGGAGCGGTCTTTAGTAAGTCACGGGCACTGTCCCTTCCCCCCCCCACCGCCCCTACGACGGTGCGATCAACCTCCAGGCAGGGGCCCCTCTCCCGGCGAGTCGATTATATAGCCTGTCGGCTCCGGAGCGTGAGGCCATGGACACGTATATTAAGGAGTCCCTCAGCTCCGGGATCATCCGACCATCATCCTCGGCGGTGGGGACAGGATTTTTCTTTGTGGGAAAGAAAGATGGCTCGCTACGTCCCTGAATCGATTTTTGGGGTCTTAATGAAATTACCATCAAGGACAAGTACACCGCTGCCCCTGATGAACTCGGCCTTTGACTCTCTCCAGGGGGCATCATGGTTCACGAAGCTGGACCTTCGCAACACCTATCACCTGGTGCGCATCAAGGAGGGCGACGAGTGGAAGACGGCCTTCCGGACCCCAAGCGGCCACTTTGAATACTTGGTGATGCCGTTTGGGTTAACCAACGCTCCGGCTGTCTTCCAGCGTTTAATCAACGACGTCCTCCGGGACTTCCTGAACTCCTTCGTGTTTGTGTACTTGGATGACATCCTGATCTTTTCACGCACGTTGGAGGAGCACCAGGTGCATGTTAGAGGGGTCCTGCAGCGCCTCCTGGAGAACCAGCTATTCGTCAAGGCCGAGAAATGTGAATTTCACACCAACTCGACGTCCTTCTTGGGGATTATTATCGCACACAACCAGGTGCTCCCTGACCCAGCCAAGGTCAAGGCAGTGGTGGACTGGCCCACTCCCACGTCCAGGAAACAGTTACAGGGTTTTTTGGGATTCGCCAACTTCTACTGTCGGTTTGTGCCGAAGTTTGGGATCATCACCAAGCCCCTGACCAGCCTCACGTCCCCCAAGACCCCCTTCCGCTGGAGCGAGGAGGCTGCTGCGGCGTTCGGGAAATTGAAGGAGGAGTTCGCTTCTGCCCACGTCCTAACCCAGGTGGACCCGGACCTGCAGTGCTTGGTGGAGGTGGACGCCTCGGATTCTGGAGTGGGGGCGGTCCTTTCTCAACGCTCCCCTGTGGACGGGGTGATCCGTCCATACGCCTTCTTTTCCCACCGTCTAACACCTGCCGAGAGGAACTACGGCATCGGTGACAGGGAGTTGCTGGCAGTCAAGCTCGCCCTGGAGGAATGGAGGCACTGGCTGGAGGGGGCTGCCCAGCCATTCGTCGTTTGGACGGATTACAAAAACCTAGAGTATCTCCGGACGGCGAAGCGACTGAACTCCCGCCAGGCCCGCTGGTCTCTCTTTTTTGGTCAGTTTAATTTCACGATCACCTACCGGCCAGGGAGCAAGAACATTAAGCCAGACGCCCTCTCCAGGCAGTACGAGGCAGAGACTTCTGGGGATTGGGAGGAGACCATCCTGCCTTCATCCTGTGTGGTGGGTGCCCTCATGTGGGAGATCCAGGACAAAGTCAGGAAGGCGCAGGAGAGTGAGCCCAACCCAGGTGGGGGTCCCCCCGGCCGATTGTTCATCCCCCCTTCGGTCAGGAGTGAGGTCATCCAGTGGGGTCATGCTTCTAAGTTGGCGTGCCATCCAGGAATCGCTCGCACCATCGACCTGCTGCAGAGAGCCTTCTGGTGGCCAGGGCTGAGGAAGGATGTCACCAGCTATGTCCGGGCCTGCGCCCAGTGCGCCACTGGGAAATTGTCATCCCCCCCCCCCCCCCCCGGCAGGCCTTCTCCATCCTCTGCCGGTCCCTTCCCGCCCCTGGTCCCATGTGGCATTGGACTTTGTGACAGGCCTGTCCCCTTCTGACCACTTCACCTCGGTCCTGACTATAGTGGACCGCTTCTCCAAGGCGGCCCATTTTGTTCCCCTCCGGGAGCTGCCTTTGGCACAGGAGACGGCGGATCTCCTGGTGCAGCATGTGGTCCGCCTTCATGGCATCCCTGCGGATATTGTCTCGGATCGAGGCCCGCAGTTCGTCTCCCAGGTTTGGAAGGCATTCTGCACGGCGCTGGGGGCCACGGTGAGTCTCTCCTCGGGGTATCATCCATAGAGTAACAGCCAGTGTGAGCGAGCCAATCAGGAGCTGGAGGCTGCGCTCCGCTGCGTCATATAAGATAAGATAAGATAAGATAAGATAAGATAAGATAAGCCTTTATAAGTCCCACAACGGGGAAATTCCAGGATTGCAACAGCACAGGGATAGCAACACTCAGAGCAACAATCAGAAGGCAAGAAAAAACAAGCAAGCAAGAGCAGCTAATATACATATGTACATATTACTATAAAATATATATACACACACACACACACACACAGACACACAGTGCAGAGCATTGTAGCTGGATGGAATAAATATATGAATATATGAACACACAGTGCAGAGCATTGTAGCTAGATGGAATAAATATGTAAATATATAAACACCCACAGTATGGAGCATTGCAGCTAGGTGGAATAAATATGCAAGTATATAAACACACACAGTGCGGAGCAATGTAGCTAGATGGAATAATATGTAGATATATAAAAACACAGTGCGGAGCATTGTAGCTAGATGGAATAAATATATAGATATATAAATATAAACACACCCAGTGCAGAGCATTGTAGCTAGATGGAATAAATATGTAAATATATAAACACACACAGTGCAGAGCATTGTTGCTAGGTGGGATGAAACAGCATAACCGTCTATTTAGTTATCCTACATGGTATGATTATGTGCCCATACATATTCTCACCCTCCATAGCGACCGGTATGTTCCTAGTTGTATGCCGGAGAGGACCATTGTGTAAGTCTATTGCATCTTTTGCATTCAAAAAAAAAAAAAAAAAAAAAAAAAAACTATTAGTTTGTTACGTCTTTTTGCTATCTCTGCGAGCAGCCCTGCTTAGGTTGTACAGTCTGACAGCCGTTGGTAGGAAGGACCTACGAAACCTCTCGGTTGTGCACCTGGGATGATGTAGTCTGCTGCTAAATGAGCTCCTCAGTGCATCCAGTATGTCCTGCATAGGGTGGAACTCGGACTCCAGCAGAGATGACAGTTTAGCCACCGTCCTTCTCTCTCCTATCTCCTCCATCGGATCAAGGCGTTGCCCCAGGACAGAGCTAGCTTTCTTAATCAGTTTGTTCAGTCTCTTCCTATCGGCTGCAGTAATGCCACTGCCCCAGCAGACCACTCCAAAAGTGATGGCTGATGCCACCACCGTGTCATAGAATGACTTCAGCAGCGCCCCTTGTACACCAAAAGACCTGAGTCTCCTCAGCAGGAACAGCCTGCGCTGTCCCTTCTTGTAGAGTGCGTCAGTATTGTGTGACCAGTCTAGTTTATTGTTCAGATGAATACCCAGGTACTTGTAGGATGTCACCATCTCGATGTCTGTTCCCTGTATATTTACTGGTGCTGTGAGGGGCTGCCCATGCCTGCGGCAGTCCACCACCAGCTCCTTAGTTTTCCTCGCGTTGATCTGGAGGCAGTTCCGATGGCACCAGTCCACAAAGTCCTGGATAAGCCCTCTGTACTCAGCTTCATCTCCGCTGGAGATGAGACCAACGATCGCAGAGTCATCAGAGAACTTCTGTAGATGGCAATGTGTTGTGTTGTGTGAGAAGTCCGCAGTATAAAGAGTGAACAAGAAGGGAGCCAGCACCGTTCCCTGGGGGGCCCCCGTGCTACTGATGATCGTGTCGGAAACACAGTCCCGGGTTCTCACAAACTGAGGCCGGTTCGTGAGGTAGTCCAGGATCCATGATGACAGGTGCTGGTCCACCCCTGCGCGCAGCAGCTTGTCCTTCAGGATCATCGGTTGGATGGTGTTGAAAGCACTGGAGAAGTCAAAGAACATGATCCTCACCATATTCCCGGGCTTCTCCAGGTGGGACAGAGAACGGTGAAGGAGGAAGATCACCGCATCCTCCACCCCAATGGCATGCTGGTAGGCGAACTGGAGTGGATCCATCGCTGGTTCCACCAGGGGGCGGAGATGAGCAAGGAGCAGTCTCTCCAGGGTCTTCATCAAGTGGGACGTCAAGGCCACCGGTCTGAAGCTGTTCAGGTCTTTGGGGTGGGAAGTTTTTGGTACAGGTACCACACAAGATGTTTTCCACAGCTGTGGTACCCTCCCCAGTTTCAGGCTCATGTTGAAGATATACGTCACAATCCCACACAGCTGGTCTGCACAGGACTTGAGGAGCTTTGCGCTGATGCCGTCCGGTCCCGACGCCTTCCTCGCCTTGATCTTCCTCAGCTCCGTCCTCACCTGGGTCTTGGTCAGGGTCAGGATGGGGGGCTGTGTGTTGGGAGTGGGGGGGTGTTGGTGGAGTGGGGAGTGGGCAGCAGGACTTGATTTCTTTAGAGGCAGCAGTGGTTGTTGTGCAGTCAGGGGGGAGGGCGGTTGGTCAAATCTATTGAAAAACAGATTCAGGTTGTTCGCCCACTCCCTGCCCCCTGTGGCCTGGGGGGAGGTATTCTGGAGCCCCGAGATGGTTTTGAGGTTTCTCCAGACCCCGCTGATGTCGCTCTGTTGCAGCTTGTCCTCCATCTTCTTCCTGAAGCTGTCCTTGCCTTCTCTGATCTTTCTCCTCAGCTCCCTCTGTACGGACTTCAGCATCTCCCTGTTCCCCGACCTGAAGATCCTCTTCTTCTCTCTCAGAAGTGTTTTTATCTCAGGGTTGATCCAGGGTTTGTTGTTTGAGTGACGCCGTATGGTCTTGGTGGGAACGGATTTGTCCACACAGAAGCTGAGGTAGCCCGTGAAGGTGTGAATGAGGCCATCGATGTCCTCACCATGTGGATCGCAGAGCTGCTTCCAGGCAGTGGCTTCAAAACAGTCCTTTAGAGTGTCCATTGTCTCCTCAGACCATAACTCCACAGTGTGCATGGCCGGAGGTTGTCTGTGCACTAGGGGTTTGTACACCGGTCGGAGATGAACCAAGTTGTGATCCGATCTCCCAAGTGGGGGGAGTTGTGATGAGGTGTACGCCTCCTTAGTGTTTGCGTAGAACAAATCCAGTGTTTTATTGTCTCTAGTGTGGCATGTGACATACTGGGTGAAAGTGGGCAGAATGGGAGACAGTGAAACGTGGTTGAAATCGCCTGAGATGAGGAGAAGAGCATCTGGGTGTTCTGTCTGCAGCCTGCTGGTTACTGAATGGATGACGTCACGCGCTGTCCCAGCGTTCGCCGTCGGATTTGCATAAACAACAATGCAGATCACGTGTGAGTGTTCTCTCGGGAGATATGTAGGCCTTATGCTAACAGCTAGCAACTCAATGTCTTTGCTGCAGTGTCGTTGTTTAACAGTGATATGTCCCGGTCTGCACCAGTTGTTGTTAACATACATGATCACTCCACCGCCCCTAGTTTTGCCACTCTCTGGTGTTCGGTCAGCTCGTATCGTGTGAAAACCCTCCAGCTCAATGTTAGCATCTGCTGCTAGTTCAGTTAGCCACGTCTCAGTAAACAAAAGGAGAGAGCACTCCCGGTAAGTGCTATCATAACGGGAGATAGCCGCTAGCTCATCTAACTTTCCCAGTATCGACCGTACATTTCCCATGACAACAGATGGAAGGGAGGGTCTGTACCTTATATTTTTTGTCCTCCGCCTTACTCCAGCCCGGCAGCCGCGGCGTTTTCGCCTCAGTTCTCTCGGTATGTCGAGTTTTTCCAGTGGGACCGGGTGGCGGTTAAATGCTAGCAGCTCTTCCCTGTTATATCGTATCCTGCTATAAACAGTGGCTCCGTCCACCGGCTCAGGAGACATTTGGGATGATCTGTGTGTCCGTGATATAAGTGGGGTGAAAAAAAAAGTGATCAAAAGAGAGAGGAAGGGGAAAAAAACTCGGAATCGAGCCGCTGTTGCAAAAGGCAGCCGACTGGTGTGGCGCCGAGAGGAGAAAAAAAAAAAAAAAAAAAAAAAAAATATCCTCATGTTCCGCTTCCTGGAGTAGGTTCCTGTCCTGGATCGAGTACGCACACAATGCTACGGTATCCTCAGCAACGGGGATGTCCCCTTTCAAGGCATCTTTAGGGTATGATCCACCTCTGTTCCCGGAGGAGGAGAAGGAGGTGGCTGTCCCTTCTGTGCAGGCTCACGCCAGGCGTTGTCGCCAGATCTGGACCATCACCCGCAGAGCCCTCCTCAAGACCATGGAACACAACATTCAGGTGGCCAACCGTCACAGGAGACCTGCCCCGGATTATAAGGTGGGTCAACAGGTTTGGCTGTCCACAAGAAATATCAGTGTGCCGGCCGAGAAGCGCAAATTAACCAAGCGTTTCATCGGTCCATATGTGATTTCCCAGATTGTTAACTTGGTGGCTGTGCGCCTAGCTCTCCCCCCTTCCATGCACATCTGCCCCACCTTTCATGTCTTCCAGGTAAAGCCCTACATCTTCGACCCTCTGTGCCCGCCCCCCGCAGCGCCCCGCCTCCCGAGGATGATCGACGACCACCCGGCTTGGGGGGTTACCGCCATCTTGGATGTCCGCAGGCGGGGCCGGGGTCTTCAGTACCTGGTGGACTGGGATTGATTCAGCCCTGAACACTGCTCCTGGACTAGCCCAGCGTTGATCCTTGACAAGCAGCTCATCTGCGATTTCCATCGGGTGCATCCAAGTAAGATGGGACAGGTGCCTGGAGGCACCTCTAGAGGGGGGAGTACTGTCATGGCGGCCGCCGGGCCGTCATCAGCTCCAGCTGCGCACACACCTGCCGCCAATAACCAGCAGGCCTTAAAAGCCGGTGTCACTGACTGCTCAGCACGGAGTCATCTGTCTTCTTCATTACGCAACGCATCACGGACACGGCCTCAAGCCAGAGCTTCTGCCAAGCCACTTTGTCAAGCCTCGTCACGTAAGCCACAGCAATCCTTACCTTGTCAAAGTATTCTCCCCTGTGCACAGGTGGACCTCCCTGGCGGCGGACTTGTCTCCCCTGGCAACGGAGCCTCTCCTCCTCCTCCTCGGATCTCCTCCTCATCGTCACGACGCCAAGCTGCACGCTCACCTTGTCACGCCAAGTCACGGAGCGGACAGGAGTCTCTCAGCGGCACCTGCAAGTAAGCAGCACACATTATAACATCCCTCTGCTGCGAGCTGCATTAATCCCCTGTGCTTGTGTGTTCCCAGGGTTGTCAGGTCGCAGCGGGACTCGCTCAGCTCCAGCTGTCCTCCAGCATCGCACTCACCCACACATCCACACACACAAACTACACATTGAGTTAATAAATAATTGTCAAACTATTCTACTCGTGTCAGTGTCTGTCTCCTGGGTCAAGCAATCATGTCATTGTTTCCTCTATGCCATGTGTCAACACAACGGAAATAAGCTATAGACAGCTTGCTCCTTCTGTAATTGATAGCATGGTAGATAGTGTTACAGCTTCTCTGCATCAGACTCTAGACTTGGTGGCCCCCTTAAAAAAGAAAAAGTCTAATCAGAGATTTCTAACTCCTTGGTTAAACACAGAAACTCGTAGCTTAAAACAGAAGACTCGTCAATTACAAAGAAAATGGCGCTCCACCAATTTAGATGAAATCTATTTAGCTTGGAGAAATCATCTTTTAATTTATAAAAAATCTCTTAGAAAAGCTAGAACGAGTTATTATTCTGCATTAATAGAAGAGAACAAGAATAATCCCAGGTTTCTTTTCAGTACTGTAGCCAGGTTGACAAAGAGTCAGGACTCTGTCAATCCTAGCATTCCCTTAGAGCTTACTAGTCAGGACTTTATGAACTTTTTCAATAATAAAATTTCATCCATCAGAGATAAAATCAATCAGATTCTTCCCACAGTTAACTTAAATACAATAACTACTACAACTCCTTCAATTGATGTCTGTCTTGATGAGTTTACTCCAATTGACCTTTGTGAGTTAGACAAAATAGTTTCCTCATCCAAACCTTCAACTTGTCTTTTAGACCCAATTGAGGGGTTTCAGTCACGTGACCCGCGCGCCTAGCGACGCCCACTGTGCGCCATATTGGCGGTCAAGCGTATCGCCCGCCAGGCTTGTTTACATGCCAAAGAGCTGAGTCCTGCGAGGTTTTATGAGAAGGTTGCTGGCATGTAACAATCATCTTATATCAGCAATTGTCAACTCGTCACTCACCCTTCATTCCAGCATCTGGAAGTGGTGGCGCTCCATTTTATACTGAGCTCATTACTGTATGTTATTGTTGTTACAAGAGTGCCGAGTGTCTGCTGATCTGTATATACTTTTATTTATTTATTTGTCTTTTTTCTACTCGTTTTGGTTTTGCTCTTGATATGAACCCTGAGTTTGAAATAAACGTTTGAATTTGAATTTGAATTTGAATTTGCAACACAATATTAATGGGATATTAGATCTGACATAATTATTTATAAGATAAGATAAGATAAGCCTTTATTAGTCCCACAACGGGGAAATTCCAGGATTGCAACAGCACAGGGATAGCAACACTTTATGTATGTTTTTGCATGTATGAATATTGACAAGTTTTCAATGAATGGCCAAAAAGTTGCATTTCAGTTAGTACACTGCACATCTACAGCTGTCAGCTATTGAACGTTTGTTGTCATGTTGACAGTCACAATGTGACATGACAGTCACAATACTGGTCTATATTCAGCTTTCCATATAACTTAGAATGGTCATGAAGATCTGAATGATATTGTGCACAAGTAAACATTTTAGGCACCTACCTGATATGAAGTGTTCTCTGCACAAGCGAGTGTACTCAGTTGGCCCCCAGTCTTTCCTGCTGATTGCAGCCAGCCACAAGTTTCTCCTTTCTGGTTGGCTTGGGATCCTGTAGAAGTGCACATGATCCTTTTGTCCACGCCTGTTGTAGCAGTGAACTGCACAACACGTGTCCGGCATGATAACGGCGAGAAAACAGCGATGACAGGCACCAAAACACATGTAGAACTGGTTTGTTTACATAGGCACATGCACAGAGACCTCCAGCGCTTGACCGCCAATATGGCGGCGGCCGGCCGTGACTCAGACCTGTGACGTCACGCGAAAACCCCTAATTCCTACCAGGTTATTAAAAGAAGTCTTCCCACTTATTGGTAGCTTTATTCTTCATATAATCAATTCTTCATTAACTTTAGGCCATGTACCGCAGGCTTTTAAAATGGCTGTAATTAAACCCTTACTCAAAAAGCCAACGCTAGATCCAGGAGCTTTAGCTAACTATAGACCAATCTCTAATCTCCCTTTCATTTCAAAAATCTTAGAAAGAGTTGTTGCTACGCAATTATTTGACCACCTGCAGGGAAATGGTTTACTTGAAGAGTTTCAATCTGGGTTTAGAATCCATCATAGTACTGAAACAGCCTTAGCGAAGGTCACTAACGACCTCCTCATCGCATCTGATAATGGACTGGTTTCTGTACTTGTCCTTTTAGACCTTAGTGCAGCTTTTGATACTATCGGTCATAATATTCTACTTGATAGATTAGAACACTATGTTGGACTTAATGGAACTTCGTTGCAGTGGTTTAGATCTTATTTATCTGATAGGTTCCAGTTTGTTCATGTCAATAATGAGTTTTCTTTCAACTCAAAGCTTAGTCATGGAGTTCCACAGGGATCTGTGCTAGGCCCTACTCTTTTTATTTTATATACTGTATGCTTCCGTTAGGCAACATTATTAGAAAGCACTTTATACATTTTCATTGTTATGCAGATGATACACAATTATACCTGTCAATGAAGCCAGATGATAGTAAGAATTAGCCAAGTTGGAAGCCTGTCTTAAGGAAATCAAAGTTTGGATGACTTGTAATTTCCTGCTATTAAATTCTGATAAGACTGAAGTCATTCTTGTTGGTCCAAAAAACCTTAGAAATACCTTTCCAAATCAAACTTTCAGTTTGGATGCAGTTACTCTTTCTCTTAATAGCTCTGTGAGGAACCTTGGAATTATTTTTGATCAAGATCTGTCCTTCAATTCACATATTAAATTTGTTTCTAAGACTGCCTTCTATCATTTGCGTAATATTGCCAAGATTAGGAACATCTTGTCTCAGAGTGATGCTGAGAAACTGATCCATGCTTTTGTTAGCTCGAGATTAGATTATTGTAATTCTTTATTATCAGGCTGTCCTAAAACATCTTTAAAAAGTCTTCAGCTAATCCAAAATGCTGCAGCAAGAGTTTTAACAGGTACTAGAAAGAGAGATCATATCTCTCTGGTTCTGGCCTCCCTTCATTGGCTTCCCATAGAGTTTAGAATTAATTTTAAAATCCTTCTTCTTACTTACAAAGCTCTAAACAATCAGGCTCCTTTTTATTTAAAAGATCTGATACTACCGTATTATCCTAACAGAGCACTATGCTCCCAAAATGCAGGATTACTTGTAATACCTAGAATCTCCAAAAGTACAATGGGAGGCAGAGCCTTCAGTTATCAAGCTCCTCTCCTGTGGAACCAGCTGCCAATCTGGATTTGGGAGTCAGACTCGATCTCTGTTTTTAAGAATAGGGTTAAAACCTTCCTTTTTGATATAGCCTACAATTAGGGAGGGATCATGTGTTTCTGAACCCTCCCTTAGTTATGCTGCTAATAGGTTTAGTCAGCCGGGGGACCTCCAATAATGCACTGGGCCTCACTCCTTTCTTCACTTTCAATGAAATATTTTTTTTTTTTTGCTGGTCATTAACATCTGTTTGTTCTCTCCCATAGATTGAGTCCCCATCGTGCTGTTTGCTCTCTACATGTCTGTTCTTTTCATCTTCTCTGTCCCCTCACCCCCCAGCCAGTTGCAGCAGATGACTGCCCCTCCCTGAGCCTGGTTCTGCTGGAGGTTTCTTCCTGTTAAAACGGAGATTTTCCTCTCCACCGTCGCCAAGTGCTTGTTCACAGGGGATTGCCTGATTGCTGGGGTCTTTCTGCAACTGTGAGGGTCCCCCCTACAGTTGAAAGTGTTATGAGATGACTGTTGTTGTGAAATGGCGCTATATAAATAAAGTTGAATTGAATTGAATTGAATTGATGTCATCAAGACATGCAAGGAGTGATTTTAAAAAGATTATAAGGTTCTGTTTTTAGTACTGTGGAACCCTAGCTTTTATCTGAGGAAATGCTGGAGAATTTTTCCCTGGTTGATGCTGAAACTCTTGGTCAAGTTTTCTCCCGTCAATCCAACAACTTGTCTTTTAGATCCCATTCCCACATCACTTTTAAAAACATTTTCTGGATTTTTCCAGGAGGAACTTTTAAACATAATGAATTACTCTCTCCAGACAGATGTTTTCCCTGCTGCCTTTAAAATGGCGGTGGTGAGACCCCTTCTGAAGAAGAGTAATTTAGATCCTGATAACCTTAACAATTACAGACGAGTATCCAACTAGCTCTTTTTAAGCAAAATTTTAGAAAAAACTTGTTTTTACTCAGTTAAATAATTTTTACCTCCGCCAAGGCTCTAGGCCTACACACAAACCCATTACATTTTGGAGGTGATCCATGACAGACTGAAGGAGCCTTGGTGGAGGTATGCGCTCTCTGAGTGCTTTTCTAGTCTAATATCAAATAACACTAGTGCATACCTGTGCATGCCTGTAGAAACCAGGTATAAGCAAGTATTTCTGCATGCCCGTAGAAAGCAGGTGTAAGCAAGGGTGTAAGCAAGCACGTCAACACTTGTTCAGTGATGCCTGCCTTTGATCTTTGATGGTGTCATAGCAAGTCCTATGATCTTTGATGATGTCATAGTGAGTCCTATGATTGTGAGTGATGACTGCCTTTGATCTTTGATGATGTCATAGTGAGTCTTGTGATCTTTGATGATGGCATAGCGAGTCCTATGATGCCTGCATTTGATCATTGATGATGCCATAGTGAGTCCTAAGATCTTTGTTGATATCATAGAGAGTCCTATGATCGTGAGTGATGCCTGCCTTTGATCTTTGATGATGTCATAGCGAGTCCTATGATCGTGAGTGATGCATCATGAGTGAGCGTGATGCTTGCCTTTGATCTTTGATGATGTCATAGTGAGTCCTATGATAGTGAGTGATGCCTGTGTTTGATCTTTGATGATGTCATAGTGAGTCTTATGATCGTGAGTGATGCCTGCCTTTGATCTTTGATGATGTCATAGCGAGTCCTATGATCGTGAGTGATGCATCATGAGTGAGCGTGATGCCTGCCTTTGATATTTGATGATGTCATAGTGAGTCCTATGATAGTGAGTGATGCCTGTGTTTGATCTTTGATTATGTCATAGTGAGTCTTATGATCGTGAGTGATGCCTGCCTTTGATCTTTGATGTCCTATGATCGTAAGTGAGCGTGAGCAATGCCTGCCTTTGATCTTTGATGATGTCATCGTGAGTCCTATGATCGTGAGTGATGACTGCATTTGATCTTTCATGTCCTATGCTCGTGAGTGAACGTGAGTGATGCCTGCCTTTGATCTTTGATGATGTCATAGCAAGTCCTGTGATCATGAGTGATGCCTGCCTTTGATCTTTGATGTATTTTCTCCAGAGTAAATGCTGAGGGGGACACTGTCAGTATTATTGTAGTCAGGGCCATTCCTGGGGGTATCAGGTCACTCCGTACCATTGCCACTCTGTCCTGAGTCACTCCATACCTAAGTCACAACGTACCCTAGACGTTACGTGCCTGCTTAATACCGATGCATTAATGGCAGGGCAGGCAGATCCACCTTACAACATTTGTTAATAAAGCACTTTGAATTAAAAAAAATGTCCACAGCATCCTCCTTTCATCCTCTTTGCTAGCTGATGGGAACTCTATAAACATATATTTCTGGCAGTCCTTCTCATCTTTCATCAGATGGTGATGTCTGCATGAGTCTGTGCTGCAACTTTGGGCATTTTCCCGAGTTTAAAGTGAGATTTAGCAGCTAGTCTTCAGGCTTGTTTCAAAATGGCAGTACTCTGCAGCTGCCAGCACCACTTCCGGCTGTGACTGACAAAATAAAAGGAAAACAACACCAAACGGAATCAGATCCCTTATATCATTTTTGCTCAATTTCGATTTTATTTTGACAAGGCGAGAATGATGTAACGGCTATTTTTGGTTATTCTGCTTTCATTTCATAAACCAAATATTAAAAGAACAGAGTACACAGATTCTCCTCTACCTAGGTCAACCCATCCTCTCCTCATTCCCCACTGAATCCCATGCAGGAGTTCACTGCCGGGCCCTCCGTTTGTACAGTAAGCCTTTTCTTCCCTCTCCTCTTTCTCCTCCTTAGTTATCCTTGTTTATTAATTACTAGTGCATACCTGTGCATGCCCATAGAAACCAAGTATAAGCAAGCAGATGCAGTGAGTAAGAACTCCTTATAAGGCTGATAATTTTTCTCACACATAAGTTGTTCGGAACTCCTTTTAAGAACTCCTTATACAAAGATATAGAGTGATGATAATCAAGTCAGAGGCGGTAGTGCACCTGTCAGCTGCTTGCCAACTGCCAATCAGATCTAAAAGAAGAAAAAGTCTGCATCTAATTTGTGTTGCTCCCTATGTGTGCGTGTTTATTTAGTTAGTTGAATTTTGTGTTTTCATTAAAGTTGTGTTTATTTTACCACCTGAGTCTGAGTGTTCATCCGATGTGGTTTGCTTTGCATTTGAGCCTATCTGGTATTGAATCATGACAGTTTATGATTATCTTTTAATAAACAAATTATGTATCTTATTATTATTTATCATTGATGATTTTATTTATCTTATTGTCCTGTCCTAACTCCAGTGTTTCCCCATGGGGAGCCCTCCCACGGGAGGTTGCCTGGTTCTGGCTGCAGGGTGCTAGCCTGTGACTGCCCTGGCCCACCCAATGCCTGGTCTTGGGTGGTGGCAGAGATGATGCCCCTGTAGCTGTGGACTTGGCGCTTCCCTTGTGTTGATGGCTCCCTAAGATGATGCTTCTACACCTGGATCCTCGGCACTTGGCCATGTCTCACATTGATGAGTGTGTGCATGTGTGTGTGTGTGTGTCTGTCTGCTTGGACAAGGTTGGGTGGGTGAAGGGGCGGGGTGGGAAGGGGCATAATTGTGTTTTTTAATTTGTAAAGCACTTTGTGCTACAATTTTTTTGTATGACAAGTGCTATATAAATAAAGTTTTGATTGAATGATTGATTGAAGGTTTCCTTCCACTTTAAAGGTGTATATAAAATCTACTGTAAAATCTACTGTGTAAAATCTACTGGAGGAAGAAGCCCCCCCAGGAGACAGCTAGCCACAGGGCTGCTCGGAGAGGCGCTCTGGCCACCGGCAGAGTGAAGAGGCCTCGCCGTCACAGGTCCGTGGCTCTGAGAGAGATCCGTCGCTACCAGAAATCCACGGAGCTGCTCATCCGTAAGCTGCCCGTCCAGCGCCTGGTGAGGGAGATCGCTCAGGACTTCAAGACCGTCCTGCGTTTCCTGAGTTTCGCCGTCATGGCTCTGCAGGAGACCAGCGAGACCCACCTGGTGGTCTCTTCTTCGCTAAGGGGGTCACCATCATGCCCAAAGACTTCCAGCTGGCCCGCTGCATCCGCGGAGAGAGAGCTTAGACTTTCTGCTGCACATCCACCAGCCATAATGCTCTGCACTGTGTGTCTATATATATACATTTATAGTAATATGGACATATGTTTACTAGATGTTGTTTTTTCTTGCCTTCTGATTGTTGATCTGAGTGTTGCTATCCCTATGCTGTTGCAATCCTGGAATTTCCCCATTGTGGGACTAATAAAGGCTTATCTTATCTTATCTTATCTTATCTTATCTTATATACACTACCGTTCAAAAGTTTGGGGTCACTTAGAAATTTCCTTATTTTTGAAAGAAAAGCACTTTTTTTCAATGAAGATAATTTTAAACTAATCAGAAATACACTCTATACATTGCTAATGTGGTAAATGACTATTCTAGCTGCAAAAGTCTGGTTTTTGGTGCAATATCTACATAGGTGTATAGAGGCCCATTTCCAGCAACTATCACTCCAGTGTTCTAATGGTACAATGTGTTTGCTCATTGTGTCAGAAGGCTAATGGATGATTAGAAAACCCTTGTGCAATCATGTTAGGTCTGCAATGCTGTAATTGCTGCAAATGGAGGATTCTTTGACGAAAGCAAAATTTGAAGGAAAAAATTATTATTTCAAATACAAATCATTATTTCTAACCTTGTCAGTGTCTTGACTATATTTTCTATTCATTTTACAACTCATGGTGGTAAATAAGTGTGACTTTTCATGGAAAACACAAAATAATTGTCTGGGTGACCCTAAACTTTTGAACAGTAGTGTATATCTGAGTGTCATCAGTGTAACAGTGGAAGGAGCTACCATGCTTTCTAAGAATGGAACCCAGTGGAAGCAGATGAAGGGAGAAGAGCAGGGGCCCTAAAATTGAGCCCTGCAGGACCCCACATGAGAGGGAAGCAGAGGAAGATTCAAAACCAGCAAGACTTACAGTGCACACATGGTTCTATCTGTCAAGTAGGACCTGAACTATTCCAGAGCAGTATCTCAAATACCCACATAAGACATATAAGTAATCTTATCTGATGATAACGATGTACAGTGGTGGACCCTCAGGGCCAGCAAAGCCTTCACTGCTGGCCTAAACAGTATCAGAATTACATTTACATCCTATATTCTTATATTTGTTCCATAAGGATGTATTAAATTATTCATTTTGTAGCTTTTCTCTTGGTTGCACTCCTTCCAGTATTGTAATGCATGTTAGAGGTTTTTTGTCCATCATATTTCAGCCATCTGTGTTGGCAGGGTCAAGCAAATCTGCCTTGGGGCTTCAGGAATTAACAGTGCACTCTGTATGTTAAATTAACTGTTAAATTTATCCTGTTGCTTTTTAACAAGTCAGATGTCTTCTGTACGTCCAGGGGTACTCATAGAAGGCATCCGAGAATGTCGGCATTTTCGCTTTTTTTGATTAGATAGTTAGATTCCTCCAACCACAATGCAGAGGGTCCTAGCTATAGCAAAACGCCAGTGCAAGGACTTGCTTTAGCAGCTACAATATACTGTATCTGTTTAAATATAATAGTTGTTTTTCCACCCACAATGGCTGACAGGGGAGAGGAAAATGATTTGGTTGCTGATATTTTAAAAAATCAATTTTCCAGACAGACTTTTCAAGAAAAGCTGGTTATTGTGAAGAGAGGTTGGCCAACCCTGAAGCTAACAGGCTCGTCTCAGCAGGGGAAAGGATTTGTCTGTCAATTCCATATTAGCAACAAGTGGTATTCTGGCATTACAGGCTCCAAAGGAGTGCTGCAAATTATCTTGCTGAGAATGCCTGTTGTTTGCAACTGATCGAGTAGATACTTGGAGCCAGACAGGGTTTGCAAACTTGAGCTGTCTGCTGTCACACCATGACAGCAGACAGCTGTCATGGTGTGACATGTATAAAAATTGTATAAAAATTGTATAAAAATTGTGACATGTATAAAAATTGTCACACCAGCATGGTGTGACAATTTTTATACATCTGTTTGCCAGATGTATAAAAATTGGTCTAAAATGCTGGGATATGCGGAAATTTTCACTTTTGGCCATATGCATTGCGTATCCATAATGACTGGGACATATACATAATGTATTAGTAATAATGTATTAGTATATAGAATATTTCCATAACTTATAAGTTACTTAAACCAACTAATGCTTAGCGTGTTGCCAACATTCACAACTTATGCACAACAATAATCTAACTCCTGCATAGCGCAGTTATGCCAAACTGCCGTTGCCTCTCGATCCATGAATCCTAGGTGTGCAGAGATCATCTCTGTTCAACCGAGATGATTCTCCCCTCCAAACACCACGGCGGAGGGCGTGACCGACCTGGCAGAGCTGTCAAATCTGTCACATCAGTCATGCCTAAAACAGCTGATGTGACATGTCAGGAACATGAGATGACAGTTGTCACAACCTGGCTCAAAGGCACGCAAACTGATGGCGATAAAAAAGTTTATTTTCAATAAAGGGAAAAACAAACAAGATAATGCATGGAGTGTGCTTTTGCTGGGAGGCGCAGCCAACAGCAAAGTAAACAGCTGCACTCTGCGCTTCAGGCGATCAGCTGATTCGATTCACCTCCTCCGGTGCTCTGACATTTTGGACTTTCTATCAGAACAACACTGGACAGCTGATGGTACACTTCAGTCAAATGGAAAAACCCCGACAGGTCCCGTTATACGAACAAATATGTGTCTATGTGTGTATGCACTGCAGGCAGAGAGCTCTGTACGGGTTTTTCCTGTGAATCAACACTGCAAATATTCCATT
This sequence comes from Pholidichthys leucotaenia, assembly GCA_020510985.1. NCBI lineage: Eukaryota > Metazoa > Chordata > Actinopteri > Cichliformes > Pholidichthyidae > Pholidichthys > Pholidichthys leucotaenia. The sequence continues at coordinate 322,115,216 of CM035840.1, read as the reverse complement.
TGCTCCGTGAATGCAGAAAATTTTCAGCATGCTGGAAATTAATTTTCAGAGGAACTTGGTCTTCAGCGTGCTCTTAACTTAGACAAAACTTAGCCAATAACCTCCTGGCAGAGTTCCAAGATGAAAACCACTGCTGAGCAAAAAGAACATAAAGGCTCTTCTCAGTTTTGCCAGAAAACATCTTGATGATCCCCAGGACTTTTGGGAAAATACTCTGTGGACTGACAAGACCAAAGTTGAACTTTTTGGAAGGTGTGTGTCCCATTACATCCAGTGTAAAAGTAACGCAGCATTTCAGAAAAAGAACATCGTACCGACAGTAAAATATGGTGGTGGTTGTGTGATGGTCTGGGGCTGTTTTGCTGCTTCATGACCTGGAAGACTTGCTGTGGTAAATGGACGCATGAATTCTGCTGTCTACCAAAAAAAAACGTAAGGAGACTGTCCGGCCATCTGTTCGTAACCTCAAGCTGAAGCGCACTTGGGTTCTGGATGGAGTGGTGCCAATCACGGGCTGACATATAGTTGGCTGCCCGCTTCTCCTCAACTCTTTTGGTTGCCTTGTGTAATACACCACTCCATGTTGGTCTGGATGTGGCTTGCTGTTCCCAGGTATTAGTGTCAATCTCCACATGCTTCATGTGGCATTTCAGGACATCTTTATAACGTAATCTCTGGCCAGCACACTTCCGTTTCCATGCAGTAATTCACTGTAGAGCACTTGCTTAGGAAGGCAGTTTTCAGACATGCGAAAGACATGTCCAGCCCATGTGAGCTGAGCTGCAGTAACCAAGGCTTCTACACTCACAGCTCCTGCTCATTCCAGGACAGTCACATCTGGAATTCTGTCTTGCCACTTGATGTTCATGATCTGACACGTGTAGCAAAGTTGGATTTGAGTCAGCTGTACGGTAAAGGATCATAGCTTCACTGGAGTATAGAAGCATTGGCAACACTGCTGTATTGTAGATCTTGATCTTAGTACCAAGTTTGATGTCATGTTGTGACCAGAGATGCTGCTGAGAAGACCCAAAGGCTTTGCAGGCTGCCTGAATTGTCCGGTCAATCTCAACATCGGATGAGTTCTTTTTGGTGACAGTGCTGGCCATGTAGGTGAAGGCGGCAGTCGTCTTCAATGCCTCATCATGCACTTCTACAGCAGGTTGCTCAGGCTCTTGCTGCTGCGGTGGTGGCTGGTAGAGAAGTTCCGTTTTGGTGGCAGTGATTCGCAACCCAATACAAATTGCAGCTTCAACAAACAGATTGGTAATCTCCTGTATGTCCTGCAGGCTTGTAGCAACTAGTGCTGAGTCATCTGCATAAAGCAGCTCCCTCACGCAGATCAGTTTTGTCTTTGAAGCAGCTCAGAGTTGAGCAAGGTTGAAGAGACTTCCATCTGATTGGGTTTGAATGTACACACTTTTAGTAGTTCTGCTGCCCACATGTTCCAGCATTGCAGCAAGGTAGAGTGCAAAAAAAGTTCGTGCCAACACACACCCCTGTTTGACTCCATGGCAAACTGAAAAAGGAGCACTAGTGCCACCTCCAACAGAAACCATCCATCCATCCATCCATCCATCCATCTTCTACCACTTTTCCGGAGGTCCGGGTCGCAGAGGCAGCAGTTCAAGCTGAGGACCCCAGACTTCGCTCTCCCCAGCCACCTGCTCCAGCTCTTCAGGGAGGGTACCAAGCCATTCCCAGACCAGCTGGGAGACATAGTCTCTCCAGCGAGTCCTGGGTCTGCCCCGGGGTCCCCTCCCAGTGGGATGTGCCCGAAACACCTCAAGTGGGAGGCATCCAGGAGGCATCCTGATCAGATGCCCATACCACCTCAACTGGCTCCTTTCAATGTGGAGAAGCAGTGGTTCTACTCTGAGCCTCTCCCTGATGACTAAGCTCCTCACCCTATCTCTGAGGGTGAGTCCAGCAATCCTACGAAGAAAGCTCATTTCAGCCGCTTGTATTTGTGATCTCGTTCTTTCGGTCATTACCCAAAGCTTGTGACCATAGGTGAGGATAGGAATGTAGATTGGGCCGCATCACTGCAGATACTGCTCCAATCTATCTGTCAATCTCTCACTCCATTCTCCCCTCACTCGTGAATAAGACCCCAAGATACTTAAACTCCTCCACTTGGGGCAGGAGCTTGTCCCCAACCCGGAGAGGACAATCCACCTTTTTCCAGCTGAGGACCATGGACTCTGACATGGAGGTACTGATTCTCATCCCAGCTACTTCACACTCAGTGGCAAACCATCCCAGTAAGACCTGTAAGTCATTGCTGGATGAAGCCAGACGGACAACATCATCTGCAAACAACAGAGATGAGATCCTGTGGTCACCAAGCATGACACCCTCCGTTCCCTGGCTGCGCATAGAAATCCTGTCAATAAAAATTATGAACAGGATCAGTGACAAAGGGCAGCTCTGGCAGAGTCCAACTCTCACTGGGAATCAGTCTGACCGAGTGTTGGCAATATGAACTAAACTCTCACAGCAGTCATACAGAGATCGAATAGCTTGTAACAACAAGCCCGATACCCCATACTCCCAAAGCACCCCCCACAAAAAACCACGAGGGACGCGGTCGAATGCCTTCTCCAAGTCCACAAAACACATGTAAACGGGTTGGGCAAACTCCCACGAACCCTCGAGGATTCTTGAGAGGGTAAAGAGCTGGTCCGATGTGCCACGGCCAGGACGAAAACCACATTGCTCCTCCTGAATCCAAGGTGTACTCTCCTCTCCAGTACCTGGCACCAGGACACCCTAGGTCGCAGGTCGATGATCAATTTTGTTATCATGTCATCAGACCTGCAACCGTATGTCTTGGGTGCTCGGGTAAAGAGAGGTGCAGAGCTGTCAACTCATCACCACCTGGTGGTGAGTTGGATCCGATGGCAGGGGAGGATGCCATTCAGACCTGGTAGACCCAAATGTATAGTGAGAGTGTGCTGGGAACGTCTGGATGAGGCCCCTGTCTGGGAGGTCTTCAACTCCCACCTCCGGAAGAACTTCAACCACATTCCAAGGGAGTCTGGAGACATGGAGTCTGAGTGGGCCATGTTCTCCACCTTCATTGTTGAAGCAGCGGCCCAGAGCTGCGGCCGCAAGGTCGTCAGGGCATCTCGTGGTGGCAACTCCCGAACCAAGTGGTGGACACCAGTGGTGAGGGGGGCCATTAAGCTGAAGAAGGAGTCTTATCAAGCTTGGTTGGCTTGTGGGACTCCCAAAGCAGCTGAGGTGTACCGGCAGGCCAAGCGGAGTGCAGCTTGGGTGGTTGCTGAAGCAAAAACTCGGGTGTGGGAGGAGTTCAGTGAGGCCATGGAACAAGACTTTCGGTCAGTCTCGAAGAGATTCTGGCAACCTGTCTGGTGGCTCAGGAGGGGGAAGCAGCTCCCTGTCCACACTGTGTATGGTGCGGATGAGGCACTGCTGACTTCGACTGGGGATATCGTTGAGAGGTGGAAGGAATACTTCAAGGATCTCCTCAATCCCACTGACACGCCTTCCACAGAGGAAGCAGGGCTTGTGGACGAGGGGGACGACTCACCTATCACAGGGGCTGAGGTTGCCAAGGTGGTTAAAAATCTCTTTGGTGGCCGGGCCCCGGGGGTGGAAGAGATTCGTCTTGAGTACCTCAAGGCCCTGGATGTTGTAGGGCTGTCATAGTTGACACGCCTCTGCAACATTCCATGGAGGTTGGGGGCAGTGCCATTGGCATGGCAAACCGGGGTGGTGGTTCCTGTCTTCAAAAAAGGGGACCGGAGGGTGTGCTCCAACTTTAGAAGGATCACACTCCTCAGCTTCCCTGGGAAGGTCTGTGCCAACAGAAACCATAGCAGACATATTGTTGTGAAACTGCCTGACCATGTTTATAAACTTGCCAGGGCAACCATACACTTTGAGCACTTCCCACAGTGTGGTTCAGTCAACCGTGTCGAAAGCTTTTGAGAAATCAACAAATACCATGTACAGAGGTTGTTGCTGTTCGATAGCCTTCTCTTGTAGTTGACAGAGTGTAAAAATCATGTCAGATGGTGACCTTCCATCCCTGAAACCACATTGGCTTTCAGGGAGAACTCTTTCTGACACTTGTTTCAGTCTGTTTAAAAGAACCTTTGCAAACACTTTGCCTGCAACTGATAGAAGGGAGATAACGCGATGATTGCTGCAGTCACTCCTTTCTCCCTTCTTCTTGTAAATGGTGACTATTAGAGCGTCCTTGAAGTCTTGAGGTAATTGTTCCTGGGCCCAGCAGAGATTGTACAGGTGAAGCAGGTGGTCTACAACCTGTTGACCTCCATGCTTCAAGACATCTGAGGGGATGCCGTCTGGGCCTGGGGACTTGCCCGTTCAGTTTTTGCTTCAGAGCCTTTTTCACTTCATTTGAAGTGATTGGTTCATCAAGTTCATGCCTAGTTGGGTGAACTACCAGTGTGGAAGCAGCGTCTCTTCTAGCTGAGCCTTGTTGGTTTAATAGCTTGTGAAAGTGTTCGCTCCATCAGTCTGTTATATCTGACAAATCCATCAGGAGGCAGGTCCCAATCTGCTGATTTCACAGGGGTGAGTGTTTGTTGGCGGACCATACACAGACTTGAGAGCTGAGAACAAGCCATGGGAGTCGCCAGCATCTGCAAATGCTTGCAGATCATTGGCCTTCTTGTCCCACCAGGCATGCTTCATTCTCCTTACTTCCCGTTGGAGGTTTGACTTTGCGTTGGTCAGCAGCTGTTTGCTCCTTTCAGAGTTGTCACACAGATATCGATTGTGTGCTTTCTGCTTTTCCACAAGGAGGGGCTGGATTTCATCCTGATTCTCACTAAACCAGTCTGGTGTCTTTCATTTGGGGTGACCAAGAACTTCTGTTGTAGTACTCAGGATGATGTCCTTCAGAGCACTCCATGAAGAGTCCACATCCGTTAACGGTGTCACACGCAAGTCCTCCAGAGGTATATGTAGAGAGTGGCTCAAGGCATCACGGAAATGAGACAAATTCAGCTTTTTCACATCCAGCTTTTTTGGGGTGGCAGCAGGTGCCTTTCTTCTAGGAGTCTGCAACTGGAGCTCTACATTTGCTCTTATCAGGTTGTGATCAGTAGAGCATTCTGCACCCCTCATAGCTCTCATGACAAACACTTCCTTCAGATGTTGTTTTCTAACAAGTATGTAGTCAAGCAGATGGAAATGTTTAGACCTAGGATGCATCCAGGAGTAAAAATGGTGGTCAGGTTGGTTGAAATATGTATTGGTGATGCACAAGTCCCACTGAGCACAGAAGTTGAGCAGGAGAACACCATTGGAGTTAACGCCACCTTTGCCAAACTTTCCGACCACGCCAGCGTACATTTTATGGTTGCTTCCCACTCTTGCATTAAAATCACCCAGTATGAGTAACTTGTCTGCTTTAGGAACAGCATCCACAGCTCTACCAAGCTCCTCATAAAAAGCTTCTTTGTCTTGCTCAGAGTAGGTCAAGGTTGGTGCATAGACACAGATTAGGGTGAGAAAATATCTTATTGGCCAGGGGCACACACAAAGTCATCAACCTTTCTGACAATCCTTTGGGTAGAGAGGGCAGCTTGACAACAAGTCTGTTGGAAATTGCAAGTGCAACGCCAGCCTCTTTTCTCACTCCATTTTTTCCATGCCAGAAGATGGTATGAGTCTCCTCTTGCACTTGACCCTGGCCCTTGATTCTTGTCTCCTGCAGTGCTGCTATATCGATCTTGTATCTGTGCAGCTCCTTGCAGAACAGGGAAAAACGACTCTCAGGTCTTGAATTGTTGTCCAGCATGGTACGGATGTTCCAAGTACCAATGGACAGCTTCATCTTTTTGTTCTTCTTACTACTGCAGATGGAGACCCGTTGGCCAAGGCATGCCAACCAGGGTTAGTGCAGAGCAAGCTTTGTTTACCCCACCTTTTATAGGGGCTTCGCCGGATTGGGGTAGGCAGTGCTATCCCTGAACAGGGCTGCCCGGTAGCCCACATAGCTGCCCCAGCCTACTGTTGCTCCTGTTCAGCAAGGCTGTGACCTTCAGATGTGGGCCGCCTGTGTGCAGAAACCATGCTAGCAGCTCCCAGCGTCTCCAGCCTGCCACCTTCGCACTTTCCTGTTGCCACAGGGCTTCTAATTCCTCCTCCAAACTACAAAACTCCCTCCTACCTTGCACAGTAGATGCAGACCCATCATGTTGTGCCCCCATCGTCGGGTCTCTCTGGGCCTGCACACCTGGATCCAGAGGTACACTGAAGAGTAACAGAGCTGAGGATGTACAGGCTGCCCCACAGTTACCGCTAACTGGCCGGTTGTGCCACCCGTTGACCATGAGTGAGGTTCCTCCGTGAGCCACTGAACTAAGTCGACAGCACTCAATTCAGGATCCATCAGCCTGCTGCCACTGGCTTCACTGTAACACTGACACAGGGCCCTAGCTGGGTACTGTCAGCTAGAGCCAGCTGAGCCCGGGACTACACGACTATGGGCAGGGTTGTCACTCCCTGAGGTGACAGAACACCCAGTGCACCCTATCTATCTATCTTTTTTTTTTTTTTTTTTTTTTAAATGGCACCGGAGGCAGGGCGGCCGTACCAGCAGCAACTCTCTCGTGTCTTTGTGTTTCTATCTGTTTATACCTGTATATAGTGTGTCTCTTATTAACCAGGGCTCTGTAGGAATACTCGGACTAAGACTGGACCAACTTTTCTCCCTTTTAACCGGTCTTTTTTTCTAGTTTTCGTCACTTTTTCCTCTTCCTCGGACAATGGAGATCAACAGAGGTGGGGGCGGATGCATTGATTACACACGTGAACAGCTGATTGCACTGAGGAGGCCGGCGCCTGGAGCGCTGCGGCCGGCAGTGAAGCCCCTCATCCCGGACGAGCTGAAGGAGAGACACCATGGGCAAAGGGCTGGAGCGAAGGTGAGGAGGAGGAGGAGGAAGCATAAGCCGGCTGTACCGATGATCATCACCGGGAACGTGCGTTCCATGGGAAACAAGACAGATGAGATCACAGCGCTGGTCAGGACACAAAAGGAGTATCGTGAGTGTAGTTTCATGTGTTTTACGGAGACATGGTTACACTCACAGATCCCAGATGTAAACGTAGCGATACCTGGCTTCAAGACTATACGGGGGGACAGAGATGTGAAAAGCAGCAGGAAAAAAAGAGAGGAGGAGGCGTGGCTCTTCTTGTTAATGAGCGGTGGTGTCATCCCAGGCACATTTATGTGAAGGAAAAGTGCTGCAGCCTGGACATTGAACTGCTGGCTGTCAGTATGAGACCTTATTATATGCCGCGAGAAATGAAGTGCGCTTTAATTGTTATCGTCTACGTCCCTCCGTCAGCTGACGGAGCGGTGGCCTGTGACGTCATCAGCTCCACTGCGGCCACATTACTGGAGAAGCACCCGGATGCATTCATGGCCATCACAGGTGATTTTAACCATGTCTCAGTGGGAAAAACTTTACCCAACTTTCACCAGTTTGTTGACTGTCCCACCAGAGAGAACAAAACACTGGATTTATTCTCTGCCCCCCATTGGTAAATCAAATCACTGCATGGTCATGTTAACACCCAAGTACGTCCCCCTTGTGCAAAGGCAGCCTGCTTATAAACAAACTGTGAGGAGGTGGACACAGGAGGCTGCTGATGCACTGCAGGACTGCTTCGAGACGACAGACCGGAGCGTACTCTGTGAACCACATGGGGTGGACATAGACAATATGACCAAATGCATCACAGAATACATTAGATTCTGTGAAAACAGGACCATGCCAGCTCAGACTGTACACTGCTTCTCCAACAACAGACCATGGGTCACCAGTGACCTGAAAGCACTTCTGAACAAAAAGAAGAGAGCTTTTAGGGCTGGAGACAAGGAGAAGCTGAGGGGAGTGCAGCATGAGCTGAGAGAGATGCTGAGGAGTTACAAGGACAATTATAGGAGGAAGTTGGAAGAGAAACTCAGGCAAAATAACACTAAAGATGTGTGGGAGGGAATGAAACAAATAACTGGGTACAAGGGGAGAGTCAGGCAGCCATCTGGGAGCCAGGAGAGAGCTGAGGAACTGAATCTGTTTTTTAATAGGTTCAACTCAGTCTGTCACCCGAGCAACACAACCAGACCCCCACACACCCCTCCCTACCCACGCTCCCGTGCAGAACCTCTCTCCATCTCCCTCCTCCTCCTCCTCAGGGGGCACCAGGACCCCCCCTCACTTCACGGTGACTACAGATCAGGTGGAGAAACAGCTGAAGAGACTCCGTCAGTGGAAGGCTTCGGGCCCGGATGGCATCTCCGCTAGGATCCTGAGGACCTGTGCCAACCAACTAGCTGCAGTACTGAAACACCTGTACAACCTGAGCCTGAGTCTGGAGAGAGTACCGGTGCTGTGGAAGACATCCTGCCTGGTTCCTGTCCCCAAGAAGTCATCTCCATCGGATCTGAATGACTATCGACCAGTTGCCCTCACATCTCATGTGATGAAGGTCCTGGAGAGACTGGTCTTAGCCCACCTGAGGCCGCAGGTGGAGACGTGGCTGGACCCTTTGCAGTTTGCATATCAGCCCCATTTAGGAGTTGAAGATGCTGTCATCTACCTGCTGCAACAAGCCCATCAGCACCTGAATGGTGGAGGAGATACTGTGAGAATCACTTTTTTTGATTTCTCCAGTGCCTTTAACACCATCCAGCCACTGCTGCGGGGGATGGTGGTTGACAGCTCTGTGATCTCCTGGATTACCGACTACCTGACAGGCAGACCACAGTTTGTCAGGCTGGGCAGTGTCTTGTCTGGAGTGGTGGCTAGTGATATGGGAGCGCCACAGGGGACTGTGCTCTCTCCTTTTCTTTTTAACTTATACACCACGGACTTTCAGTATAACACTGAGTCATGTCACCTGCAAAAATTCTCTGATGATTCAGCTGTTGTGGGGTGTATAAGAGGAGGAGAGGAGGGGGAGTACAGGGCATTGGTAGACAGATTTGTGGAGTGGATGGAGCAGAATCACCTGAGGTTGAATGTCAGCAAGACCAGGGAGACGGTGATTGACTTCAGGAAGAGGAAGGCTCCTTCTCAGCCACTGCAGATTAGGGGGGAGGATGTGGGAATGGTTGAAGACTACAAATATCTGGGTGTCAGGATCAGCAGCGGGTTGGACTGGAGATCCAACACCGATGCTGCGCACAAGAAGGGGATGAGCAGACTCTATTTCCTGAGAAAACTGAGATCCTTCAACGTGTGCAGCAGGATGCTGGAGCTTTTCTACCTGACTGTTGTCGCCAGCGCCATCTTCTTTGCTGCGGTCTGTTGGGGTAGCAGTATCAGGGCCAGAGATACCAACAGACTTGACAAGATTATCAAGAGGGCTGGCTCTGTAATTGGTCTCAGACCGGAGACCTTTGAGACAGTGGTGGAGAGGAGAACACTAAATAAACCGCGATCCATCATGAACAATCCTGATCACCCCCTCCACCACACACTAGATAGGCAGCGAAGCACTTTCTCCAGTAGACTACTACAGCTTCGTTGTCGAACGGCCAGGTACAGGAAATCTTTCCTGCCACATGCAATTTCACTGTACAATAACTCACTATGATGTTGTATTCTGGTCATAGCTATGCTGCCACACTGCACCTTACAGACTAACTGGTACCTCACATTTCACTCTGCTCCTGATAATCCTTCTTTGTGCAATGGGATGATTCATGTGTTTATACGGGTCATCATCATATATTAAGCTATGATATATATAGGTTCTATAGTCGTGTTAGTTTCTTTTTACTTTCCATGGGTAATCCCTTTGTCTGTTGTGTGTGTTTCTGTTGTTTGGCTGTCAACTGTCATGCTGCTGTTACACTGTAATTTCCCAGTTTGGGATCAATAAAGTACATCTATCTATCTATCTATCTATCTATCTATCTATCTATCTATCTATCTATCTATCTATCTATCTATCTCTCACGTTATACATTTATGTAAATTCTATAGTTTATATATAATAACCAATAAAAAGGACCATGTTTTTTTACATTTTAAATTACATAGTGAAAAAAATCAATTGTACAAATTCATCTGTCATTAATTTTATGCACATTTTCCCCTCTTAATTTTGCAGTGTTGTTATAAAATTGTTTTTTTTATGTGCATTTGAGGTGACTTCAACTTTATTCATCATCGCTACTTGACTAATTAAAAGTGATTAGAAATCCAGTTATATTGAGAGCCAGTTTGTTCCTCCAACACGTTTTAATTTATTTATTATTTTGTGTGTATGCAGCTGCTGTCATGCACTTTTTGCAGCTTCAGTAATATTTTTTCAGACAAAATTAAGAAACTCAACAGTAATTTAAACCAAAAAAATGATGGGCTGATACACTATATTGTTTCTTGTTAGCAACAAGCTAGCATTGTCATTTAGCATTTGCTGTTTTATAATTCGAGAATTCTTTTAAATCCCCATATAAACAATACAGTTTTATATGAAACGGTAGACGTTTCTTATTGCATCACTGATATCGTATATACAGTATATCGTCATATCACACAGCCCTATTGTCTACAATTTTTTTTTTTTTTTTTTTTTTTTTTTTTTTTTTTTTTTTTTTGTTACTTATTTGTACCCGTAGGTAGACTTGGTTTGCAGTCTGGTGACAAGCCACTGGCTGCTGGTCACTGCGTGCGCGAGCGCCCTAAACCTACATGTTTTTTTTTTTTTTTTTTTTTTTTTTTTTTGGTGTGCGGGAGGAAACCGGAGAAATCCCGGAGTAAACCCGCGCAACACGGGGAGAACATGCAAACTCCACACAGCTCACTGTTGGTCGGGGGGCTGGGATCGAACCCACGATCTCATGATCCCCGCGGTCCCCCGGCCGAGGGTAAAACTGTGCTGCCACAGTGCTAAACCACTGCGCCACCGTGCAGCCGGTGCAGCCCGTCGTGGTCCAGTTATGACGTTTATGATGTTCGCACAGACCTGCTGTTAGCAAACATGCTGCTCAGCCTCCAAGGTGTTTTCTATAGCTCTGAATACATCAGTAGCCACACTTTAGGTTGAAACAGGGAAAGATTAATAATAATAAAGCATCAGATTTATATAGTGCTTTTCATGGACACTTTACAATGTGTCTATGAAATGCACTAATGAAATGTCTGTCATTATTCATTCACTTCACAGACAGAGATAAGCTATTACTGTGGCCACAGCTGCCCTGGGGCAGGCTGATGGAAATGCGGCTGCCAATCTGCACCAATGGCCTCTCTGGCCACCACCGAACATTTATACACATTCATACCCAGTGTTATGGATACTGGAGGCAAGGTGGGTAAAGTGTGTTGCCCAGGGACACAATGGCAGGATGGGCGGGGAGAGTGGGATTCGAACCACCAACCTTCCGGTTATTGGACAACCTGCTCTACCTCCTGAGCCACTGCCTCCCCAGGATGCCTTCATATTAGTCGGTGAACTAGTTTAGAGGCTAGAATATTATCCAGGTCTTCATTAAAAAGGACGTTTGACCTCAACAGCCATGGTGATTTTCAGTTGTATTGCTCATCCTTTTTTCCCCAAAAAAACTCTGTTGCATCCTCTGAAAATATCTGATAAGTTTCTGCAGTTTTTTTTTTGAGTGACTATTTTTTGACTAACATATTTCCTCTCTCTGAGTGGTACCACAGCTCATTCTCCCTCTTATCAGCTGCCTTAACTTGCTGCATTGAGTTTGAACTTAACTGAAAATTACTTTCACAACCAGACCAAGGTTCAGTTTGATCCAGACTGAGACCACCTCTTTTTGCCTGACCAAATTCCGGCTCTTTCATCTGGACCATGGTTCGGAGGAGGTTTCACACCCTAAAATTTTGGTCCAAATCAAACTGAAAAGTCTGAAAGTTGGGACCAGAAAGGTTAGGTGTGAAAGATCTCACCTGTCCATTTGTGAACCCTCAACATTTTTTGTGCTACCATGGCATTACCTCATTCCAGCAGCGGCTGAATGAGGTACAGTGATCCCTCACTTATCGCGGTTAATGGGTTCCAGAACCGACCGCGAAAAGTGAAAAACCGCGAAGTAGCGTCACCCCCCTTTGTGGAATTCCAGGCTGATCTCGTTAGTTTTTTGATACATAAAATAATGTATAAATAATATAAATAATACGTACGTTCATTCTCTCACTCTCTCTCTCTCGGGAGAGAGAAAGAGCGAGAGAATGAAAAGAATCTCGCGAGAGTGCATCTCTCGCGAGATTCCCGAGCCGAGTCAACACGAGAACAAAATCTAGAGTCGGGAGCGATCTCTTAGGGGGGAGATGCTGGCCAGCGAATCAGAGAGGTGAATTTTGAGTTGTGCGGGCTCTCCGTGTTGATACGTGATGTTCTAATGTATTTTTTCTCAATTTTGAATTTTTGATGAATATTTTTGAAAAATCTGCGATGCACTGAGGGTGCGAAAGGTGAAGCGCGAAGTAGCGAGGGACTTACTCACTGTATTCTCATTATCTGTCAGCTGTCCATCCATCCAGTCATCTGTCCACAATTCATGAGAATCTCTGCTCCTCCTTGTAAATTGCCTGGATAATTTTTTTCCGGTTCCAGTTCCGCCGGACCGGCAGCGCCACACGAGTTGGCTGCCGTTTGCAACTGCCTTTTTCTTATCTTTCTTCTTCTTTCTACACCTTTCACTCTATATATATTTCACGGACACACAGATCGCCCCAAGGGTCTCCCGAGTCGGCGGACAGAGCCACTGTTTGCAGCGGGGGACGATACAGCAGGGAAGAGCTAGCTAGCTGGCTAGCTAGCTCTAGAGCTCTAGAGCTAGCTCTAGAGCTAGCTAGCTGGCTAGCTAGCTCCAACCGCCATCCGGTGCTAACAGAGAAGCTCGACATGCCGAGGAACTGTGGCAAAAACGACACGGGTGCCGGGCTGGAGTTTAGGCGGCGTGCAAGAAATATAAGACAGAATAATAAAGAGCAATGGCAAGAACCAAGCAGACCGCCTGTAAATCTACTGGAGGAAAAAGCCCCCCAGGAAGCAGCTAGCCACCAAGGCTGCAAGAAAAAAGCGCTCCGGCCACCGGCGGAGTGAAGAAGCCTCACCGTTTCAGGCCCGGTACCGTGGCTCTGAGAGAGATCCGTTGCTACCAGAAATCCACGGAGCTGCTCATCCGTAGGCTGCCCTTCCAGCGCCTGGTGAGGGAGATCACTCAGGACTTCAAGACCGACCTGCGCTTCCAGAGCTCCGCCGTCATGGCTCTGCAGGAGGCCAGCGAGGCCTACCTGTCTCTTCGTGGACACCAACCTGTGCGCCATCCACGCCAAGAGGATCACCACCATCATGCCCAAAGACATCCAGCTGGCCTGCCGCACCCGCGGAGGGAGAGAGAGCTTAGACTTTCTGCTGCACATTCACCAACCACAATGCTCCGCACTGTGTGTCTATATATATATATATATATATATATATATATATATATATATATATATATATATATATTTATAGTAATATGTACATATGTATACTAGCTGTTCTTGGTTTTTTTCTTGCCTTCTGATTACTGCTCTGAGTGTTGCTATCCCTGTGCTGTTGCAATCCTGGAATTTCCCCATTGTGGGACTAATAAAGGCTTATCTTATCTTATCTTATAATCACCAAACTCGCACACCATGGTCTACAAGTGGGTCTGCATCCCAGTTATGCCCCCATGTTGGCAAACTCAGATGGAGCCAACATGGAAACTGTGGACAAACCCACACGGAACCCATAAGACAGCCCAGGTTTAACCTACAGTAGGGTCCACATGGACATGGAGGCTGGGTCGTTCCCTATGAGCCAGCACTAGCACATAATTTAGATGTTGTTTTTTGGGAGGCGTAATCCGGTTGGCTTGATTAAGCTTTAATTTAGCTGAAGTATAATTACTGGAAGTGGGGTGTGTTTAGTCTGTCTGATAAAGAACATACTGTATTTAACCAAAAGACAACTTTTCATCTTTTTTCCCCCTTCTAAACCAAAGTCAGACATTTTTTACACAGGTGAAAGATCTTTTTTATAAAACATTTTAATGATGTCTCAGCCTGTAGACTACGAGGAACTGAGCATGGCCTGAGTTAATAGTCGAGTCTGACTTCATCTCAACAAGTACAGGGGTATAATAGAGGGAAAGACAAAGATGTAGCAGGAGGACTGGTGTCTGCTGGTGTCGATGTGACACAAGATGAACATGCTGTGGTGAATAGCCTTTTCATCTCCAAACATCTCCTCTTCCCTCTTCCTCCTTCCAAACACTTCTCTCCTCCTGTCTCACTCCATGCTTCTAATACTCCTCGTCTCTCTCTCTTCCATTTCTCTTTCACTCTTTCTGATAAGAGCCTGTTCTCTTTGATTCCTCAGACTGACTCCATTACAGCTAATAGAAAGAGTCCACTGGCCACTGACACACACACACATATACACAGAGGGGTGTTGGGAAGGGGGGCCCAGTGGATGCTGGGAAATTAAAGTGAAGGGCACAACACTTGCTTGTTTTCTTTATATAAACTGCATCTGATGTTCTATTCTTTCTCCCTTACATTTTAAAGGTACTACTCAAAGGAGCTTAGAGAAACTCAGGCTTCAGTGACCCTTCTGGCCACTAAGTGAACTGCAGCCCTGTTCACTCCTTTTTTGAGAAGGACCTGCAGTCCTTCGACCTAAAGTTCCATGAGGAAACAGACGTAATGAACTGGTGCCTGATAATGCAGAAATAAAACAAATCATTGACACACGATAGTCTTTGTTCTATTTGTTCTGTAATTTACAACAAGTTTACATTCTGTCAGCTCACATTTCATATTGTTATATTTGGAACTTTTTTTAAGATAGCTCTGCTACTTCATTGGATGCACTTGCTGACTTATCCACATTGTCCCAGATGGGACGTATGGCTGCAATTTAATGGATGTGCCTGAGTTGAATAACTCACACAAGAAGAGACTTCTTCTGAACTTTATTTGGTACCAACAGGTGAGTATAGGACAATGTACTGTTAGAAGCTTTGTCAACAATGGCTGTTTAGCAGGGTTGTCGCCTCTAGCTAACTAACTCTGTCCATGCTAATCAACTTTACTGCAAAACCTAACTGAAATCCCATTCTACTCTTGTGCATGATTCTGCTATATGGACTGGCCAACCAACAGCTACGTTAAGCACCCACTACATTACGTTAAGAGAAGTGTGTGTGTGTGTGTGTGTGTGTGTGTGTGTGTGTGTGTGTGTGTGTGTGTGTGTGTGTGTGTGTGATGCTGTTTGTTTTTTGTGTTTAGCGTTTATTTTAAAAACGAGATTAGATTAGATTAGAAAACTTTACTATCTGTCATGACAGAAAATTGTTTTTGGTGTGGCTTACTGCATATTCACGACACAAATACCTAACCATATGGTTAATTATGGTTAGGTATTTGGTAGTTGGTCCTTCACGGTAAGTAGGAGCTGTGGGATGTGCTAAGCTAACGCTATCGCTATAGCTAACGCCTACGGAAGGAGCTAACGCCATAGCTAGTCATAGCACCTAACACCGATACAAAGGAGTGACTCTGTCCCCAAGTCGTCTCACTGGCCCGGCATCGGCCCGGTAGATGACGGCTGAGCCTCCCGCACAGATTCTTAGAATCTTGTGATTGGGGCTCGCCGGAGGAACTAACTGAGGCAACAGCTGGACTGGAGCCGGATCAGAGCTCAGCTATAGCGGCGGTAGAAGACGGGGACCAGTGGAGCAGCTGGGGCCCCAGCTGGATTGGAGCCGGATCGGTGCTCAGTTACAGTGGCCGGGCTCGGCAGAGGAACTACTGAGGAAGACAGCGGTAGGCGGCGGGGCTCAGCGGAGGAGCTACCGGGACCCCAGCTGGACAGGAGCTGGATCGGAGCTCAACTACAGCGGTGGCGGGGCTCGGTGGAGGAGCTCGGTGGAGGAGCTGACGGCACCCCGGTTGGATAGGAACCGGATCAGGAGCTCAATTACAGCGGCGGTACGCAGTGGGACTAGCAGCGGAAGGGACTAGCTGAGGCCCCAGCTGGATTCGAGGTCGGTTGGATCGGATACCGGCGACACCAGCAGAGATTGTTTTACTATCAACAGGTAAGTAAAAATGCCACCAAAGAAGGAAGAAATGGAAGAGATTAAAAAATCTCTGAACTTCTTGTCAGAAGAACTGACCAATCAACAGCTTAAACTATTAGGGCTAATGGAGGAAGTCTGAGAATTGAAATTAACAATTAAGGAAAAAGACAAAAAAATTGCAGACTTGGAGCGACGCATCGAGAATCTTGAACAATATTCTCGTATGGATGATCTAATTATAAGTGGACTAGACATTAAATATCAAACATATGCCAATGCTACAGCAGGAATGAGAGGTGAGGAGGCTCCCCTAAGTGAATCAGTCTCCCTGGAAAACCAGGTGCTTCAGTTCCTCGAAAGCAGAAATATAAAGGTTGAAGTAAATGCAATTTCAGCCTGTCATACTTTACCCAGAAAAGATAATAAAACAAAGAAATCAATTGTGATGCGCTTTGTGAACAGAAGGGTAAAGGATGACATACTGAGGCAGGCCAGAAAGCTATGAGGAACAGAAGTTTACCTAAATGAACATTTAACAAAGACTAATGCTGAAATAGCACGGCAAGCACGGATGCTGAAAAGACAAAATAAGATACAAACAACATTGACAAGAAACTGTAGAGTTTGGATCAAACTAAATGGAACACCTGAGGAAGCAAAGGCCATAATAATCAGAGATCTTACTGACTTAAATAAATATAGATGAACACTGATTAAGAAAATTAAGAGACTATGATAATCCATATCCACACACGACAAGAATAGTTCTTTTGTGACATACCATGTTAATCTACTTCAAAAAAACAAAAAACAAAACAAAAAACTTATGACTGACTTTAGTAGACTTCAATTATCCCCAGCTGGAGGAAGTCATTTGACACAGAGTGAGGAAATTCAAACTCTGAAAATATGCCATTATGCTGAACACAAACTACAAGAGATGGAGAATGATATTGATCCTGATAACCACTTCTTCAATAATATTCATAATCATTGTGAATATTATACTGAAAAGCAATTTAAAAGTCAAGTGCAATTAGATGGTAAGCTATCAATAATACACTTCAACAGCAGAAGTCTTAACAAAAACTTTCCACAGATTCAGTACTATTTAAAACAGCTAGATAGAACATTTACAGCTGTTGCAGTCTCTAAAACTTGGCTTAATGAAGAACAGGCTTCTCTGATGGCAATAGAGGGATATCAAATGTTTTATATTAATAGAATTCAAAAAAGGTGGTGGTGTTGCACTGTATACTGATGACCTGTATAGGTGTAAACTTGTAAATGGAATGTCCTTTGCACTACCAGGGATTCTGGAATGTGTTACTGTTGAAATTGACCAAGATAATACAAAAAATCTAATTATAAGTTGTATACTGTACAGTATATAGAATGCCGGGAACCTGCATTGAGACATTCAGAGATAAATTAGTCGAGCTGTACAATAATATAACTAGTAAGAAAATGGTTGTAATCTGTGGAGATTTCAATATTGATTTACTAAATCCATTTCAACAAAAGTTGAGTTCATGAATTCTATGTACAGTATGAGTCTATATCCCACAATAACACATCCCAGTAGAATCACAGTTCACACTGCTACACTTATTGATAACTTGTTTGTTAATATTATTGATAAGAAAACAGAAAGTGGATTATTGATAAATGACATACTGTAAGTGACCATTTGCCAGTCTTTGCACTTATCCATGGCCACACGGGGGCCAATACAGACAAAACTTTAAAATCTTTCAGATACAAATCACAAATTGCAATCAGTTCTTTTAAAGAAGACCTGCTAAAGCAAGACTGGACAAAAGTCTATGTATCAGATGTAAATGAAGCCTATGACACATTTATTAACATTGTAACCACTCTTTACGAAAAAAATTGTCCTTTAGTAAAGAAAAAGCTTAAACAGAAATTTGTTGACAAGCCATGGTTAACCAAAGGATTACAAAAAGTGTGTAAAAAGAAAAATTCATTCTATAAAGCTTTTCTAAAGAAAAGGACAAAAGAAGCAGAGCAGCGGTATAAAACATACAAAAATAAGTTAACATATATAATGAGATGTAGTAAAAGAGACTATTACAGTAAAGAGTTGGAGAAAAACAGAGATAATATTAAAAATACATGGACAATACTTAACAATATTCTTGGAAATAAAAACAGAAATACAAACTACCCAACCAATCTTTCAAAAAAAAAAAAAAAAAAAACGACTCAGAGTGTGAATGCAGTCTCACCTGCAGATGAATTTAATAAATTTTTTGTTAACATCGGTCCTAATTTGGCTCGAGAAATACCCATTACGGCACCTACAGGTGATACAATAAGCAAAAACATTGCTATAAAAGACTCCATGTTCATAAAGAACACAGGCGAGAGAGAGGTCATTGAAACTGTTAAATCGTTTACAAGTAAAACATCTACGGATTGTGATGGTATTGACATGCTTTTAGTCAAAACTATCATTGCATGCTTAGTGAAGCCACTGACGTACATTTGTAACCTGTCTCTCCAAACAGGTATATTTCCCAATGCAATGAAAATAGCTAAAGTAATTCCGATATACAAGACGGGTGACAGAGGGGAATTTTCAAACTATAGACCAATTTCACTATTGCCGTAATTTTCCAAGATACTTGAAAAAATATTCTGTGAGAGAATTGACAGCTACATAATGAAGAATAATTTATTGTGTGAGCAGCAATATGGGTTCAGACACAAGAGGACAACTGCATTTGCTCTAATGGAATTTATAGAAAAAATATCAACTGCCGTCGAAAATAAAGAGTATTCAGTTGGGGTATTCCTGGATCTTAAAAAAGCATTTGATACAGTGGATCATAATTTATTATTAAAGAAACTACAAAATTATGGTATTAGGTGGGTAGCACTGTCCTGGTTATGTAGTTACTTAAAGAACAGATATCAGTATGTATGTATTGGTAGCAAAAACTCACAGTTACTGAAGGTTACTTGTGGAGTCCCACAGGGTTCAGTTTTGGGGCCATTGTTATTCATTCATTCATCTTCTTCCGCTTAATCCTTTTCGGGTCGCGAGGGGGCTGGAGCCTATCCCAGCATCTTTGGGTGAGAGGCAGGGTACACCCTGGACAGATCACCAGTCCATCACAGGGCCAACACAGAGAGACAGACAACCATTCACTCTCACAGTCATACCTAAGGACAATTTAGAACCCCCAGTTTTGATGTCAATTAACCTAACTTGCATGTTTTTGGCATGTGGGAGGAAACCGGAGAAATCCCGGAGTAAACCCACGCAGACACGGGGAGAACATGCAAACTCCACACAGATCACTGTTGGTCGGGGGCTGGGATCTAACCCAGGATCCCCCGGCCAATATATATATAAATGATATATGTAAAGTTTCAGAAAAAATGGATTTAATATTGTTTGCCGATGACACTAATTTATTATGCAGTGGAAGCAATTTGGAACAACTTTTGGAGACACTCGGAAAGGAATTAGGAAAGCTTAAACTGTGGTTTGATTCAAACAAATTAACACTCAACTTAAGTAAGACAAAATTTATAGTTTTTAACAACCATCACAACAACTCAGTATCTAAACTCAGTATAAATGGTGTAGAGATTGAAAGGGTATCTGAAACTAAATTTCTTGGAGTAATAATTGATAATAAACTGTGTTGGAAGTCACATATTAATTATATTAAAGGTAAAATATCTAAATCAATTGCAGTACTACACAGAGTGAAATATTTGCTGAATCAACCCACACTATACTGTATACTTTGTATCATTCATTAATACTCCCTTACATGACATATTGTACTGAAGTATGGGGAAATACATATAAAACAAACATATATCCAATCTTTATGCTTCAGAAGAGAGCTATTAGAATAAAAAACAAAGCTGCTTACAGGGAACCAACAAACCCACTTTTTCTTAAATTAAAAGCCCTCAAGCTGAAAGATCTGGTTGACTTTAAAACTGCAGTAATAATGTTTAAAGTGAAAAATCTATCGCTGCCCACCAATATCCAAAAGTTGTTCTAAATAAGGGAGAAACAATATCATTTCAGAGGAACATGTATATTTCAAAAACCTTCAGTGAGAATTACCACCAAGCAACACTGTGTCTCAGTGCAAGGAGTTAGATTGTGGAATGCTTTTGGACCTGAATTAAAATCATGTACAACGCTTGGACAATTCAAACAAGAACTAAAGGAAGAAATACTCCAAACATATATACAAGATGACATGTAAAATCACATAAGGATTATCATATTCAGTCTGTGTTGTGTTGTTGCTTAGATTTTTGTCACGTTTTGTCTTAGCTTTGTTCTAAATTGTAATCACTCTTGTTTTTCTTTTGAATTCTTGGATGGACTATGGGAGGACAATATAAGCTGTGGCTTCAGCCATCACCCATTTCAGATAATTTATGCTGAACTGTATAATCAGAGGAGTTATTGTTTAATTTGACCTTGTAAGATGTTTTTTTTCTTTCCCCTTTGTTATATTATTCTGTTCCTTTCTTTTAATCTTTACTTTTAATCTATCTGAAATAAAGATTCATTCATTCATTCAGTTAAGCAATATTACATGAGAGGGAGTGTAGTATCAATGAATATATAACTGCTGTGATTCAGTTGTAGGCTGACGTGAAGGGGAGGGGTGAAGACATCACCGCAGTGCTATATTCACTGATACTTTCCAACCTTGAGTGTGATATTGCTTTTTTACAACAGCTCCACAAGCACAGTTTATTGATTGACAGCAATACAGGACAAAATGTTAGAATTTCTGTTTGTTTAATCAGTTATTTTTGACATGAATGCCCCTTTCAGAGCATTAATGAGGCGCCAGATGCCAACAGTAAGTCCGTTTGCTTATTTAACGAAAGAACAAAGTAACAAAGCAAAGAGCCACGTGGGGCAAAATACATACATTGACTAGGACACAAAAGAACACTAACATCAGAGCTAACGTGTAGCGAGGGTGGAACCAGACATGAACGAATAAACACTTATGCCTGATGAAACGAAGATGGATCGAAGATAGCAGGAAGACTGGAGCCGGGGTAAGGGACTCCAGTCCTGGTACAACAATGTAGGTTGCAGCGAGGAGTGAGCCTCAGCTGCTTCCTTAAATACTGATCACGAAGGTAAAAGAACCAAACAGGAAGGGGGAACGTAATTAACGAAATCAAGATCAGCTGTCACAGCGCCAGCTTGGCCGCGATGCTGTCACAATAAAAGCCCTGGAAGCAATAATAACAAAACCGAAATAATATGGGAGAAAAAGGGAAAATACTGAGTAACCCGAGCGTGGATGGGTTCAGCGCTTGGATCACCACAGTACCCCCCATTCAAAGGGCGCAGTCCAGGCGTCTAATGTAACATCCAAAAAAGCCCCCCCCCCCCCCAACCAGAAGGCTACCAGGACCAACCTAGGGAGGGCGGAGGGGGAAACAGGCTATGAGGGAGAGAAACAAAAAAAACTCACAAATGTCTACAGCGACACACACCGAGAGGGAGGAAAAAAAAAAACAAAAACACCAGGAATGGATAATAACAAGGGTCAAACATAAAATGGCGTGGCTTAAACACAGAAATATCCAAAACTAGATAAACAGGTGAAAACAAAAGTACTGGTACACTTCAACTTGAAAAATACTCAAGTACTACAGAATAAGTAAACAAAAATATACTGTATGTATATTACTACCCGGTAAGAAAAACAAGAGAAACAAAAATACAGGTACACTTCACCTTAGAAAATACATCAGTACCGCAGAATAGGCAAACAAAAAATATACAGTATGTATAGAACACACCAGGCAAAGAAAAGAGAATTCCTTCAACAACACATGAAAAAGACAACTACAGGAACACCGGCAAGTAGAGAGCGGAGAAAAAAAAAGGCAGTTCAGGCGGTCAACCAGCATCCAGACTCCACATAAATAAGAAAAAAAGCAGTGGGGGTGGCCTACCCAAGTCCCAGACCCGGGGAAACAGTACCTCAGGCGGCCAGCCCACGTTGCCAAACCAACGAAGCAGTCCTTCGGGCTGCCGACCCAGGACGCCGGACCGGCGGAGCAGTCCATCAGGGGGCTAGCTCGCGTCCTCAGGCCACCAGGACCGGAGGGGGGAGCTCGGAGGCAACTTCCCTACCAAAAGGCACCACGAGGGGAAGCCGGATTGGGCCGGCGCAGCACCCTCGGAGGACCTGGATTGGGCCGGCGCAGCACCCTCGGAGGACCCGGATTGGACCGGCACAGCACCCTTGGAGGACCCGGATTGGACTGGTGCAGCACCCTTGGTGGACCCGGATCGGGCCAGCGCAGCACCTGGGATGACCTCCAAACACGAACCCGGAGCCTCGGAGACAACGACCGGAGCTGACTTATCTCCGGTGACCCTGGAAGAAGGCTCAGACAGACAGGGAGAACAGGGGTCAGGATCACCGGCAGCGGCAGAGCCCGGCGAGACAAGCTCAGATGCAGCGGCCGGCTGCACCCAGCTCTTCTCCCCAAGAGACAGGTAAAAAATGCTCCAGAACAGAAAGCAAGAACACAAAATAGAGCACTTGCCTGATCTTGGGTTCTACCGCCGTCCAGGACTCCGATGATCCGAGCTTGACGATCTGGAGGTCCATTTCTGGTTCAGACTTGACTGCGGTGGGCTCTGCAGCCAGCATGATGGTCTCCACAGTCCGGGAACCCCCTGGCACTGAAACCCACGCCGATGGCCCACACGGCGTGGTGGCAGGGGATCCGTAGCCTGCTGGGGCTGACTGCTGTCATGGAAATGTCGTGTCCCAAACACACAGCCAAGGAATCTCTCAACCGGCTCCAGAGAAGGAAGATAAAGCTGCTAGAATGGCCCAGTCAGTCACCTGACCTGAAGCCAATTGAACATCTATGGAACAAAGGTTTAGTCAGCCGGGGGACCTCCAGTAATGCACTGGGCCTCACTCCTTTCCTCACTCTCAATGAAATATTTTTTTTGCTGGTCATTAACATTTGTTTGTTCTCTCCCATAGATTGAGTCCCCATCGTGCTGTTTGCTCTCTACATGTCTGTTCTTTTCTTCTTCTCTATCCCCTCACCCCCCAGCCAGTCGCAGCAGATGACTGCCCCTCCCTGAGCCTGGTTCTGCTGGAGGTTTCTTCCTGTTAAAAGGGAGTTTTTCCTCTCCACCGTCGCCAAGTGCTTGCTCACAGGGGATCGCCTGATTGCTGAGGTCTTTCTGGGGGTTCCCCCTTCAGTTGATAGTGCTATGAGATGACTGTTGTGAAATGGCGCTATATAAATAAAGTTGAATTGAATTGAATTGAACAAACTGAAGATCAGAGGTCACTGAAGACACCCACGGAACCTTCAAGATTTGAAGACAATTTGTGTGGGAGAATGGACTAAAATCACTCCTGAGCAATTCCTGCACCCAGTTTCTCCATACAGGAGGCCTCTGGAAGCTGTTATTACCAACAAAGGCTTTTCTACTAAATATTAAATGAATTTCACCAAGCGTGTTCAATACTTATTCCCTGTGTCATTCCACTTTATTCAATTTAACTTGTTTTGTGAATACAGTTGCCTTGATTTCTTTGCATGTATGGATTACTTGGGTCGTTACTGATATCTGTTGAAAATCGCAGGTCAATGGCTCCATCAGAAATATGTTCAATGAGAAAAATGTTGATGTGTTCAATACTTATTTTCCCCACCGTAAACACAACTCTAGCTTGTCTATTTTGTTGTAAACAGTCACAAAATATCTATGGACAGATATTTATAAGGGTGGGACTTCTGGGTCATGGAGGTCTGGATTTTTATGATAGTCTCTTTTAAAAACAGCGCCTGTGGAAATTAAGGTATCCAACACAGTAATACAATTCTCACATACAAGAAGCCACTGATATTAATTTTGATTTAAAGATTACTAAAACACAGCTGAAACACAGTGATACACATTTGGTGAAACATCCAAGTGGGATTACTGGGGAATATAGTAACTCCTGGAATCCCTCCCTCCTCCCCCCAGCCATTTAGACATCCGTCGGTCCAAGCCTTAATTGAGCCCACAAATAGACACTGAAAATTGGGCTATGATAATCCTTCTAATATGGACCATATCTAACCCAGAAATAGACACTGAAAATTGAGCTGTGATAAGTCCATCTACCCCAGACCATATTTAATCAGAAAAAAAAAAGTTGTTGAAAATTGGGGAAAAAATAGTCCAATAATTGTGCTGTTTAGTCCACAGGATTTGGCCCAAATTTATCCTCAAAATAGTTGTTGGCATTTGGTGATGGTGGTGGGGGTCTGTCTCTCAAAAGTCAAATATATTTTTACAACCACTTGGAGTTTTTGTTAAAAGCACTTTTTAAAAATGCATATATTTTTTAAACAGCTTTGTTTTAAGTTCGACATTTGGCAAAATGCTTGTAACATGATATCTGGAACAATCTGAAACCAGTGCTAGTGCTATTGTGCTGCACACTTAAAAGCAGAATTTGAATACAAGTGCATTCTACAAATTTCTCTCTGTGTTGTCTTTTTATTGATGGCCATACTTCGGGCTCTGGGTGCCCCCAGATACATGTGCTCATGCCTGATCTTGAAAGCTAAGCAGGTGTAAGCGGTGGGGACTCTGCATTGTGATTGTTGTAAAAACAGGAGATCCACACAGCCCGGTACTCTTTGGAGGCATCCCCCTTTTATTTCTGACAAATATGCAAACAACAAAAAAAATTCTCTGATCAGCAGTGCTAACACTTCACCCTTCTCCCATGGAGCTCTGAAGCAAAAAGGGAGTTATAATACAAAATCATAAAACACATACCTGACAATTATGCAAACAACAAAAAAAATCCTCTGGTCAGCAGCATTAACACTTCGCCCCTGCACAAATTAAGTCACATTTTAGCATATTATACAATAACTTAATGTGATGGTCTGCAAGCGTGCTCCCTCTCCCCTCGTGTTCCTGGTTTCCCGCTCTGGTGATGAGCACACCTTTGTGATTATCCACCTGCTGCTCCGGATGAGCCAGCGTATTTAAGGCCCAGTGTGAGGGGAGCTCACCACTGGATCGTCTGGGTTTGCAGCTTCAAGTCTTGTCTAACTCTTCTCTCGTTATCTTGTCTCCCTGTATTTACCTTTTGTGTGTCTCCTGTTCCTCAGAATGCTGGTACCCGCAGGTGTGTCTCCGGAGTTGATCACGCTCGCCTGACCAGGAAGATCATCATGTCCACCCAGGTCCTGCCTTCCACCTGCCCCCGGTCTATGTTGGAGTTCCCTGCCGGACTCCACTGCTCTGACTGTAAGTGTACTTTCCTGCATTAGTCTCCCATCGGAGAATCTGTCCGTTTTCGTCTCTGTCTGCTTTCTCCCGTAGGTTACGTGCGCTCTAGGGGGCTCCTGTCTTGACTGAGATTTAAGTTGGCATTTTTGTGTTTCGCTTTTCTTTTAGTCTTGCATTTTGGTTTTCTGTTTTTGTTCAATAAAATTGTGAAACTTTTTATTGGAGTCTGTGTGATTGTTCTGGCTGCTCTGTGTTTGAGCCTGATCCCGGTCTGAATCATGACAGAACGATCCAGCCAGAATCGAGATTCAACGAGCGCTTTGCCAGGCAAACATTCAGCACTCGAACGTTTGGGTGCCACAGAGCTCCAGGTTGCATTCTTATCTGAGCAATTACAAACTATCACTCAGCAACTGGCAACTGTTACCAAGCACCTGTGTCAGCTTCCTGGCGTGGTGCCTCCCCCTGCACCTGCTGCCCCGGCAGCTCCTGTTTTCCGCAGGAACATCGCTGTTCCCACACCTGCCCCCTATGGGGGGGGGGGGCAGGGTTGCAGGGGGTTCCTGCTCCAATGTCGGTTATATTTTCAGCAGGCGGATGGGGAGTACAGGGATGATATTGCTAAGATTCCCTTTATGACCTTGTTGTTCTGGGGCCGGGCTATCCAGTGGGCTCAGTCCATCTGTCATATGAGTGCGTAAAACGCAGCACATGTGAAAACAGAACATGAAATCCAAATGCAGGAGAAAGTTGAGTGTGCTTTATTAACAAAAGGTGAGATACAGTCCAAGCTAATATACAGCGAAACAAGTACGACGAGGAGTCACTGGAATTACATGCTGGACACTCCAGGCTAAGAGAGAGTGAATATGGAGGGAACCCAGGGTGCTACAGATGGAACTGAGCAGCGAGGGCAAGGAAGAGAAGTTCCACAGCGCTTCCTCATGGAACTGGGCAGCGAGAGCAAACAGAGAGTACTCACAGTCCAGGAACTGAGCAGTCCATAGTGAAAAATCCCAGCGGACGATCCAGGAAGACAATGCAGCTGACAGAGCTGAAGACAATCAGGACAAACAATCATTCGGCAATGCACCACAGCGAACACAGATCTACTCAGACTCAGGCGTGGTGGTGTCCGTTGTGGT
This sequence comes from Pholidichthys leucotaenia, assembly GCA_020510985.1. Taxonomy (NCBI): domain Eukaryota; kingdom Metazoa; phylum Chordata; class Actinopteri; order Cichliformes; family Pholidichthyidae; genus Pholidichthys; species Pholidichthys leucotaenia. The sequence goes on along the minus strand of CM035840.1, from coordinate 322,088,659 downwards.
AACCCCCACCTCCTCCATCTCCACATCTACAATGAACTTGGGACCCTTGGGACAACCCAAGAGGGCCGCCCCTGCATACTGGAAAATGGACAGGACCAAGAGAGGACTGACTGCGCTCCCAGCGGCCGATGACGGTGCCGCGAACGAAGGACCCTCAGCTGCTATGACCCTGAGGATGCCAGCTGACGTAACAGCCGGGGGAACATTCCTAAGGACTGGAGCTTTAAGAGTTACTCCCGAACCTGGCAAGCATGAATCAGCAGGCTTAGAGACGGGTGAGTTCCTTCCAGGGCCCATGGTCATCTGAGATGCTCGATCTTCTGGCATGAGCAGAGGATACACAAAGGAAAAGGAAGTTTTAACCACCGCAGCTCGGGGAGAGAACGCAGATGATTGCTGCGTCTCTCTCCCGGGCGACAGACAAGGTTTATCATTTTCAGAAGAAAAAGGATGAAAAAACACTTGCCTGGCAACCCGGGTCTGAACGTTCACTGCCGATGGTGGGCGGTCGCTTCCCTCCATGTGTTGCAGAAGAGAAGACTCAGGCTCGGGATGAAGATGACGAGCCTCCGGCTTTTGGGAATGCTCCTTCTTCATACGGCACGGCTCTCGCATTGGAGCGGCTTCCTCCTGTCCTTTGCTCTCACATGAAAAGGAGAAAATTGAGGCTAGGACATCGATGGCCTCCACGCAGCTCCACAGATTGGGGCGTATCTCCATTAATTGTGCTGCGCTGTCCCGGCCCGCACAGACTAATTCGGGAGTACTGTGGTCTGGATCCGTGACAGGAGACCCTCCAGGACACACATACCTTGCAGCTCTGCTTCATCAAGCCAGGACATGATTCTCCAGTTCAGGTGGGTAAAAAAACACACAGATGGATGAGGAAACGACAAACACACACTCAACTCCTCCACTGGGTTTCTTAATCTGGCCGGATGATTCTGTCATATGCGTGCATAAAACGCAGCGCATGTGGAAATAGAACATGAAATCCAAACGCAGGAGAAAGTTGAGTGTGCTTTATTAACAAAAGGTGAGATACAGTCCAAGCTAACATACAGCGAAACAAGTACGACGAGGAGTCACTGGGATTACATGCTGGACGCTCCAGGCTAAGGGAGAGTGAATACGGAGGGAAGCCAGGGTGCTACAGCTGAAACTGAGCAGCAAGGGCAAGGAAGAGAGGCTCCACAGTGCTTCCTGATGGGACTGGGCAGCGAGAGCAAACAGAGAGTACTCATAGTCCAGGAACCAAGCAGACCATAGCGAAAAATCCCAGCGGACGATCCAGGAAGACAATGTGGCTGACATTGCTGAAGACAGTCAGGACAAACAATCATCCGGCAATGCAACACAGCGAACACAGATCTAATATGGTGCAACCACTAATGAGCTGAGTGCATGCCGGTGTGAGTAATGAGTGCGTGGGTGTGTGTGAGTGAAGACAGGTGCATGAGTGTCAGAGTATGTGAGTGAGAATGAATGGTGTGTGTGTGTGTGTGTGTGTGTGTGTGTGTGTGTGTGTGTGTGTGTGTGTGTGTGTGTGCAAGAACAAACAGGAGTGCACAAACGAGGATGGCAAACAGCTGGTGAGAACTGGCAGAGGGAGGCGTGGCTGTCAGCTGGCAGGGAGCCAATATCCAGTGGCTCCAAAGTGCGCTGCCAGAAGCACATAAAGAACAACAGTACAAGAGGAAAGACAGCCACATGTCAGGGAACTTTATTGGAAGAAGGTCCAACCCAGTTCATGACACCATCTTGAGCAGCCCTGCTGGACCCCTTTATTCGCTTGAGCGGTTTGTGCGGGAGTTCTCCGGGGCATTTGACCATACAGAGAGTGAGGGGAATATTGTTAGCCCACTCATGGGGCTCCAGCAGGGGGATCGGTTGGTGGCCAATTTCTCTACCGAGTTCTGGGTCATTGCGGCAGACTCTGGCTGGAATGACGTTGTGTTTCACAGCGCATTTCTCTCAAGTCTGAATTTGCAGCTCCGTGACGAGTTGGCTATCTGTGCGACTCCCTTCTCCCTGGATGAGCTCATCTCGCAGGCCGTGGCCCTCAACAACCGGTTTAGGGAGCGAGCAAAGGAGCGGAGGGCAGCCGCCTCTCCGCTCACCTCCCAACCAGCTGCCCCACCCCTTGGTGCTACTCCACCGGCCTCCTCCGAGCCAATGGCACTTGGCAGGTCCCGTTTGACTCTGGAGGAGCGTCAGCGTTGAGAAAGGGAAAGGGCATGTTTTTATTGCAGAGTCCCAGGTCATGTAATTTCAAAATGTCCCGTGAGGCCAAAAGACCCGGCCCGTCAGTAGCCGTGGGGGGTCTGGCGGGAGGGTCTTCGCAAAATCCTCCCAACCGTTTTGAACTTTCAGCCCTGATCCAGTTATCGGGGGCTGAGTTCAAAACCTCCACCCTGGTTGACTTGGGGGCATTCCAGCTTTTTTGCCTGTCACCCCGGCATCTCTAGGACCACAGACTTACTTCGCAGAGTATATTGGTGGCCCACACTGGCGAGGGATGTGCAGGAGTACGTCAAAGCTTGTCACATCTGCTCCACAAACAAATCCAGCTCCTACCCTCCTGAGGGTCTCCTCCATCCCCTCCCGGTGCCATGTCGCCCTTGGTTTCACATTTCTTTGGACTTTGTCACGGGCCTCCCTCCATCCCAGGGGAATACCGTCATCCTCACCATTGTTGACCACTTTTCCAAGGCCGTCCATCTTGTTCCCCTCCCCAAATTACCATCTGCCATGGATATGGCCAACCTGCTGACTCAGCATGTCATCCAGTAGCACGGTATCCCCATCGACATCATCTCAGACCGGGGTCCCCAGTTCACATCCCAGGTATGGAAGGCATTCTGTTGCTGTTTGGGTTCGTCCACCAGTCTGACGTCAGGATATCACCCCCAGAGTAATGGTCAGGATGAGCATGCTAATCAGTCCCTGGAGGCCACCCTATGGTGTGTAGCATCCTCCAACCCCACCACCTGGAGCGCCCACTTGACCTGGGTGGAATACGCATTGAACTCAGCAATTTTCTCTTCCACTGGGCTTACACCATTCGAGGTGTCGATGGGTTACACTCCACCGTTGCTGCCCATGGCAGAAAGGGGCCTCACTGTCCCATCCGTGGAGGCCCATATGCACCAGTGCCACCACCTGTGGAGGGCCACGAGGACTGCCCTCCTCCGCTCTGTGGAGCGCAACAGGCAGTATGCAGACCACAGAGGGGCGCCGGTGCTGAAGTACACGGTGGGACAGAAGGTTTGGCTGTCCACCGACCAGATCCCGCTTAAGACTGAATCCAGGAAGTTGTTCCCCTGCTTTCTGGGTCCCTTTACCATCAAGTGGGTGATCAACGATGTCACCGTGCGGTTGGACTTGCCACCCTCTATGTGTATACATCCCACATTCCATGTCTCCCGGAATAAGCCCCTCTTCACCAGTCCACTCTGCCCTCCTCCGGAACCCCCCCCCCCCCCAAGATCATCAATGGCCAGACTACATACACTGTGGATCCTGGATGTGTGCCGTTGGGGGCAGGGATGTCAATACCTCTTCCACTGGGAAGGATATGGTCAGGAGGAGAGGTTGTGGATCCCAGGATCATACATCTTGGATAAGCAGATGATCCGGGTTTTTCATCGCACCCATCGATGTCAGCCCAGTGGGATGCTGGGAGGTGTCCCTTGAGGGAGGGCACTGTGATGGTCTGGCGAGCGTGCTCCCCCTCCCCTGCTGTTCCTGGTTTCCCGCTCCGGTGATGAGCACATCTGCATGATTATCCACCTGCTGCTCCTGATGAGCCGGCGTATTTAAGGCCCAGCATGAGGGGAACTCACCGCTGGATCGTCTGGGTTTGCAGCCTCAAGTCTTGTCTAAGTTTTCTCTCATTTTCTTGTCTCCCCGTATTTATCTTTTGTGTGTCTCCTGGAGCTGGTCGCGCTCACCTAACCAGGAAGATCATCACGTCCACCCAGGTCCTGCCTTCCACCTGCCCCCGGTCCATGTTGGAGTTCCCAGCTGGACTCCACTACTCTGACTGTAAGTGTGCTTTCCTGCATTAGTCCCCCATCGGAGAGTCTGTCCCTTTTCATCTCTGTCCGCTCTCTCCCATAAGTTACGTGTGCTCCAGGGGGCTCCTGTCTTGGCAGAGATTTAAGTTGACATTTTTGCGTTTCGCTTTTCTTTTAGTCTTGCATTTTGGTTTTCTGTTTTTGTTCAATAAATTGTGCAACTTTTTATTGGAGTCTGTGTGATTGTTGTAGCTGCTCTGCGTTTTAGCCTGATCCCAGTCTGAATCATGACACTTAAAGCTAACATGCAAATTTTAGTTGGTTATAGAGTCACTTATTTCTCCCATGGAGCTCTGTAGCAAAAAGGGAAGAAGTAAGAGCGGGAAGCACACCAGGGAGATGGTGAATTGAGTGTTCACGCTTTTCACAGCTCGTTAAACTCCACGTCCCAAACCTTGCTTAAAACTTTTTTTTTTTCACCTATAACAAACAAAATGTCTATTGTTTTTGACACAAATGCAAACCAAGATGCATCTTCTGGCATTGAAAGTGGAGCAGATGACAAAGGCTAGAACCATGACTATGCTGCTATGGAGGTAACCACGTTGAATAAGTGAGAGTTTAGTAACGAAAACTCAGTGCCTTCAGCTCTGGAGAAGTCTCGTCTGGAAGAGAAAGCAAAGCCAACAGGAAGGGATAAAAGCGGTGAGCTATGGCTTAACCTTCCTCCTATGTTAGCTTTCTGTTACCCTCCCTGGTGTTAACAGGTCGGTTTCGACCCGTGCCTTAAATCAGCTTTAAAATACACTAAAAACAATAACCTATCATCCAATTTTTTTGTCATCTCTTGGTTACCTTGTTAGGCTGACTTATGATTTCAATTTTGGCTCTAATTATTGCTTTATAATCTTATTTTTATAACCTGGTTGAAACCGACCCTAACACCACAAAGGGTATAATTTCAACCAGAGCATTTTATAATGTGGTGAAAAAAAAATTTTTTGTTTAATTTTGTTGAAATCAAGGTTCCTGACAAAGTCAAAAAGCCTTGATGCAATAAACAAATTTTAAGTGATTCTTTTATGCATTTAAAAACTAAAATGGGTCGGTGCCGACCCTAACACAAGAGGAAGGATAACCTGACTAACAGGCTAGTCAAAGTAGCACAATGCTCGCTAGCTTAGCGAAGGCTGTTGAGTTTAATGCTCAAGAGGTGAAAGAATATAAAGAAAAGGTAAAACAGATGGAAAAAGAAAATGAGCAAGGAGAATACTGACTTAAGGATGAAATTGAGAGAACAGGAGAGGTACAAAATGAGGTGGTGCATCCGTATCAAAGGTTTGGATGAAAAGAAAGATGAAGACACCAGAGAAAGAGTGGTTCAAACCCTCAGCAAAACTGTTTCTGAGCTGGAGCTGAAGCTGGGGGCTGCAATTGACGTCACACACAGATTGGGTAGAAAGTTGAATAAAAGGCAAAGACCTTTTATTGTGCTCTTTGCTTACCGAAGAACAAAGGAGGAAGTCTGGAAGAAGAGCAAGAATTCCACTTTTTGCAGAGTCACTGAGATGCTACCTAAGGAAGATCTGGAGGAGAGGAACAGACTGTGGCCTCAAGTTGAGCAGGCCAGAAAAGCTGGGAAGCTGGCTTACTTTCGGGGGCCTTTTGCTTACATTGAAGGTCGTCGAATTGGATTCGAAGGCTGATAACAAGAACAACAAAAGGCATATAAGGTGAAATTATATGAAGGGACATTGAGGGTTTTTTCCTCTAAAGTAGAAAAAAAAAGAGAAATACTTTTTTTTTCTAAGTTAAATTAAAGGTTTTTATTTTTATTTTAAACATTATGATTTCTTTTGGTTCCTTGAATGTTAGGGGCTTGAAAAATATTGTGAAAAGAAAAGAATTTTTTTTTTATATTGCAAAGGACAAAGATCTCACTATATATTTCTTCAAGAAACTCATTCCACAGAGGCAGATGCAGCCTTTTGGACCAGTCAGTGGGGGGATAAGATGTTCTTCAGCCATGGTTCTAATCGTTCTGGAGGAGTGGCCATATGTTTCAACAACTTTCCTGGAGAGGTTGTAAGTCACCGTTCTGATAGAAGTGGACAGTGGTTAATAGTGGTAACTAAATTAAATCATTTATTCCTTATATTGGTTAATGTTTATGGTTTCAGTGATGAAAGGTTGAACAAAACATTTCTTGAGGATCTGACTAATGTTGTTTTGGACCTCAAAACTAAGTATCTCATGATCTGCTCTGCGCATCATTCCCAGCTGCGCGCACACCTGGTCTTCATCACGCCATGGCCTATTTCTACCACGCTGCCCGAGCCTGCAGCGCGGAGATGTCTCACTGCGCTCCAGACGAGCTTCATCACCAAACTCCACAGTCCGTCGTAGTCTCTGCCCAAGTCTGCTGCCACCGTCGCCGGAGAACTCCTTCAGCTGCTCACGTAAGCTACAACTGTCTACTCACCTTGTCTTCCAGTCCCTGTACACAGGTGGAGTCCCGTGGCGGCGGAATCTTTGTCCTTCCTCCTTGGCGGTGTATTCCTTCCTCTCCTCCACCACGCCAACACTTCCTAGACACTCACCCGCAGGAGCTGCACTCTCTACAGAAGGCACTGTCTTCCTGGCCGCAGCCGTCGTGCTGAACCTGGGCGTCTCATCATCTGCTCTCACAGTAAGCCACAGTGTAACTGTCTACCTCCAGCAGTGGCTCTCATTAACCAATCCTCTTTGTGTGTTCCTAGGGTTGCCAGGCCGTACGGTGTCCCGCTCTGTCCCCTGCAGTTCCTGCCTGCACTTACACACACCAACACACTATTCTGTTGTTAATAAACCTAATTGTATCTATTCGGAGTCCGTGTTTTGTCACTGGGTCACTAAACCATGTCACACTGACTATACAGTATTATTTTTGGCAGAGATAGAAATATAACACCAGATTTTAACTTTACAAGATCATCTGCTGCAACCATTATATAATATAAAAGTGACAAAGTGAAATACCTGGGAATTACCATCTGTAAAGACAAAAAGGTGTCTGAAAAAACAAGTATTTTACATAATATAGATAAATGTAAATCACTTCTCAATAGATGGCTGCAAAGGGACATCACTGTGTTTGGAAGAATTTTGTTGACTAAGATGGAGAGTTTATCTAGATTTATTAATCCAGCATTTTATTTATCTATACTGTCCAATTTTATTAAGGATATTAATAAGGTCAATTTTAACTTTAGAAGAACAAATTTCATTGCATAAGAAAAGAAGACGTGAAAAGTAACGAGGATGGAGGTGCAAATAAAATAGACTTTAATGCCATGAATGGTGTGTTAAAATTGAAATGGTTGAAATCCTTTTTATGCAATAGAAATTCCTTTTGGTTTGTTATACCCCCCCCCCCCCCAAATCAGATTAAAAGGCAGTATATTTTGAAAGATTTTGAATTGGATCAAATAATCAAAACTGGGAAAAAATATCTCTTTTCCAATTTTCCCAAAAATGAAAGAAGTACATTTTAAAATTATAAATGAGGTTTACTTAACTAATGACTTTACTAGATCTAAATTTAAAGGAGATGTAAATGGTTGTACATTTTGTAATAATGAGACAGAAGAATTAGACAATTTTTTATTTTTTTTTTTACTGTAATCCTATTTTTGAATTTTGGAATGACATGTGGGGCTGGCTGCAGTCCAGGGGAATTAACTTACCCCCCACCCCCCACCTCCCAGTTTTGGCAGTTTGATTGTTTTATTCAGGGAAAAAAATGTAGAATTTGTTTTGAATAATTTAATTTTGATGGGTCATTTTTTTATTCATAAGTGTAGATTTTTTAAAACTATTCCAAATTTTTCTATCTGGAAGAATGACTTTAAATTATTTGTTAAATCTTTGAAATTAGTTAATAACAGCTCTGCCTCTAAACTGCTTTTATTAGTGGAGAAATTTAATTTGCTTTAATTTTATTTTATCTCTGCCCTTGTATATTGAATCTTTTGCTCAGTTTGTTTTATATTGCTTCAATTTCAGTTATTTGAGTTATACACCCCTGTTTGTTTGTAAATATGTTCTTTGTTCAAAAAAATTGCTTTAAAAGAAAAAAAAAAACTTACAGGGGCCCCGAAACTGGACGTAAGGGAACAGCAAGTAAAACAAACATTCCGCTTACTGACCATACAAGTAATGTCAGGTATAATCACTGGCACAGATTTTGTGTAATTACAATTTACATTTTGTGCATTAACATTTAGTTCTACTAAACTATTACCCCCTATATAATGTATATAACTATATACAACTGTATAATTGACCCTGTTACACAGGGTCTACCTTGGTTAGTACTTGGATTAGAGATGTTAATGATTAATTGACCTTTGATTAATCGTCGATAAGAATTTAGTCGACTAAATTAAATTAGTTGTCAGTTCATTGATAACTCAGCAGTACTTTTCAATGGGAGCTTATTCTATGCAATGTAGTGGCGTAGCTGTGCAGTCGGGGGCGCACATGGTCACCCATTGCCACCTTTCAACCGAAACTAACGAAAAAGAAGAAGAAGATGCCGTTTTTATGCCTTGTTTATATTTGTGCTCTCTGTGCCTTTTAATTGCCCCTCGGGGATGAATAAAGTGTTTGAATTGAACTGAACTGAATTGTACTGAATTGAAGCCACCAGAGCGCATGTGCTGTGCAGAGCAAAAAAACTCACCCTTCCAGGTTACGTCGGAGAGCCACAACAAGTTCCAGTGGCACGCAAGCTTGAAAATCCACCCATTTGCTTCAAATCAGCAGGGCTGAGAAACGGACCAGAGTGAGAAGAAACTACGTGAGCACAAAAGCCAACCGCCAATGAGGACGGATGGTTTTTTCACACATAAGGAGTTGTTCAAAACTCCTTATTGTCATGAGCAGCGGGAGCGCGCCCCTCCCCTCCGGTCCCTTCTCCTCCAGCTGATCACTGCACCCGAGGCAGAAGACACACCTGCACCCGCTCATCAGCCAGCGTACTTAAGGAGGTTCCCTCCGCACAGCCTACGCTGGCTCGTCTAGGTATACTGCCTGTCCTACAGACTAGCTATTAACCAGAATCGTTAACACATCATTAACCTCCTTGTTCTTCTTTCTTTCAGGTTGCTGCCACCGTGTAGGTGTGTTCTTGGGACTGCGCGTGCGCTCCTGCTCCACCTCACAACCCATCAGTAACTTCTTCTCCCTGGTCAGGCACCATCAGCTTCACTGCTCCCCCCTACCCTACTGGTTCGTCTATTCCCTGCTGGGTCCTGCTGGTCATCCTTGGATTTCCCAAGTAAGTGGCAATTTGGCTCGCCCATTTTCCCCTTACTCCACTCCTCAGCTCACGGCTCTCGTCTTCTCTCTGCAGGTCCATTTCCTCTGGCGAGTGACTGTTTCTGTAGCTGTGCAGCGCTGTGTTTTGAGATTAATAAAACTGTCAAACGTGCCCCTCTGTGTGGTTCATCCTGTGTTTGGCATTGTGTGAGTGAGCTGTCAAAAACTAACATGTCATGACAGAACGAGCCAGCCAGGAAGGTAGCTCAGCCAATGCCTCTGCACAGGACCTATCCGCTATGGATCACCTAGCGGCGACCGAGCGACAGCTCGCTGTGTTGACGCAACAGGTGTCTAACATGTGTACCTTATGGTCCGCGGCACATCCCACGGCTGCCCCCCTTCAGCTTGCTCCGCGGGCTAAGCGCCGTACCTTCTCTGTTCCCATGCCTTTCCCGTATGCGGGGGAGGTGGGGAAGTGTAAGCCGTTTCTCCTTCAAGTACAGATGTACCTGGAGCAGGTCGGGGAGGAGTATCCGGGGGACGTAGCTTGGATTCAGTGTTTTACCCTGTTGCTCGGGGATCGAGCCCTGGAGTGGGCCCAGTCCACTCTAGATAACCCTGAGGGGTGCCGATACACGTTTGACCAATTTGTGGTCATTTTCAAGTGCGCGTTTGGCCGGACCAAGCGTCAGGGCAACGTCATGAGCTGCCTAATGACTCTCCACCAGGGTACCCGGTCGGTGGCCGAGTTTTCAGTGGAGTTCCGGGTTGTGGCGTCCGAGTCAGGGTGGAACGAGACTGCATTACGCAGGGCGTTCCTCCAGGGGTTGAACGACCACCTCCGTGACGACCTGGCGGTTCATCCTGTCCCGGAGATGGTCGACGACCTGATAGATCAGGCAGTAGGATTAGACAATTGGTACCGTGAACTTGCAGAGGAGCGCGGCCCCACCTCTCGCCCACGCGCCAAGCGCGTATCCGCTGTGGTTATTGGAGCTGATGGCACTGGCACTTTGCCTGAACCGATGGAGCTCTCTCGGAACCAAACCGATGAGGAGCATCGGCGAAGGCGAAGGGCCGGCGCCTGCATGTACTGCGGTTCATTGAACCACAGTTGGGACGAATGCCGCCAGCAGCCAAAAGTCTTGGCCCGTCAGTAACTGCGGGGGGCCTTGCGGGCGGGACCAAATCTATTCCTCCCGGCAAATTTTGTATTTCAGCCCTTGTGCAGTTGCCAGGGGGCAAGAGGAAGGTTGAGGTGCTGATTGACTCAGGGTCGGAGGGTAATTTTGTTTCCTCTGCTCTCGTTGAGCAGGTGGGCATTCCCACGCATAAATTGCCCCATAATCAGAGAGTTACTGCCATATCTGGCAGCGAACTCGCGGTAGTCACCCTAAGCACGGTTCCTATACCCATCCTCCTTTCCGGGAACCACCAGGAAGAACTTTCGTTCTTGGTTCTCCCAGTATCATCTTCCCTGGTGGTCCTAGGGTTCCCGTGGCTCCAGAAACATAACCCGATGATCAATTGGGCTAAATGCACCATCTCCGCCTGGAGCCCGTTTTGTATGGCCCATTGTATGCGTTCAGCTGATTCCTCCCCATCGCTCTCTGTTGCCCCCTCCTGGGCCAAGCTACTGGACTTCAACCTCATCCCCCGGGCTTAGCATGATTTAGCTGAGGTCTTTAGCAAGTCAAGAGCGTTGTCACTGCCGCCTCACCGCTCTTATGACTGTGCCGTAGATCTCATCCCGGGGGCGAGGCTGTCGTCTAGCCGGCTGTATAGCATTTCCGGCCCAGAGAAGGAGGCAGTGGAGCAATACATCAAGGAGTCGCTGAACGCCGGCCTCATTCGGCCATCTTCGGCCCCACTCAGGGCTGGGTTCTTCTTAGTCGGAAAGAAGGATGGCTCGCTGCGCTCGTGCATTGACTACCGGGAGCTCAATGCTATTACCATCAAGGACAAGTACCCTCTGCCATTGATCAATTCAGCGTTCGAGCTCCTTCAGCGTTCACGGGTGTTCACCAAGCTAGATCTCAGGAACACGTATCATTTGGTCCACATTTGCGAGGGCGATGAATGGAAGATGGTTTTTAAAACACATCAGGGCCAGTTCGAATACTTAGTGATGCCATTCAGGTTCACTAATGCCCCTGCCATCTTCCAGCGGTTAATCAATGACGTCCTCCACGATATGTTTTATCAATTCGTGTTCGTCTACCTTGATGACATTTTAATTTTCTCCTCCTCACCAGAGGAACATGGGGTCCACGTTAGGGCTGTTCTACAATGGCTCTTAGAGAATCAGCTGTTTGTGAAGGCTGAGAAGTGTGAGTTCTCTAGACCATCTACCACCTTCTTGGGCTTCATCGTGGATGAGGGGGAGCTGATTGCCGACCCGGCCAAGGTAAAGGCAGTGTTGAATTGGCCAACACCCCTCTCCCGCAGGGAGCTTCAACGCTTCCTCGGGTTCGCAAATTTTTATCACAGGTTCATCCGGAACTACAGTGGGATCGCACTGCCTTTAACGCAGCTGACCTCTGTTAAAGTCCCCTTTCGGTGGACTGAGGCAGCTGAACTGGCGTTTAACAAATTAAAGCAGCAGTTCACGGAAAGACCCATCTTGGCCTAGGTAGACACGCAGCTTCCTTTCATCCTCGAGGTGGACGCATCTGATTCAGGGGTTGGCGCTGTGCTATCACAGCGTGCGCCTCCCGATCAGAAGCTTCGCCCATGCGCATATTTCTCTCAGTGGCTCTCGCCGGCCGAGAGGAACTATGACGTAGGGGACAGAGAGCTGCTGGCCATTAAGTTGGCACTTGAGGAGTGGAGGCACTGGTTGGAGGGTGCTGTCCACCCTATCGTCGTGTGGACCGACCACAAGAACCTCGAGTACTTGCGGTCGGCCCACCGACTTAATGCCAGGAAGGCCCACTGGTCGCTATTTTTCCAGCAATTAAACTTTACCATCACCTACTGGCCTGGCACTCGGAATACAAAACCGTACGCGCTCTCACCCCAGTTCGATTGAGGACACAACCCCCCTCTCCCCCAAACCATCGTGCCACCCACATGCATTATTGGAGCCCTTACTTGGGATATTGAGTGGAGGGTCCACCAGGCTCAGTCCCGGGAGCCTGTGCCAGTTGGGTGCCCCTGGAACCATCTGTACGTCCCGGCCGTCCTCCGCAGCGACGTCATCCAGTGGGGGCACACTAGTCGCTTTGCCTGCCACCCTGGCATTGCCCGGACCATCGACTTTGTTAAACGGGCTTTTTGGTGGTCCACGCTGCTGCGGGATGTTCAGGAATACATCAGAGCCTGCCAGACGTGCATCCGGGGTAAGAGTGACTCCTCCTCCCCATCGGGACTCCTTCACTCCCTCCCCATCCCTGGCTGGCCGTGGTCCCACATTGCCATGGATTTTGTTACCGGGCTGCCCTCCTCCCATGGCAAAACAGTCATTCTGACCATCGTGGATCGCTTCTCCAAGGCGGTCCATCTGGTGGCTCTCCCTAAACTCCCGTTGGCCTTGGAGACAGCGGTCCTCCTCACTGACCACGTCATCAGGATCCACAGCATCCCTATGGACATTGTGTCGGACCAGGGGCCCCAGTTCAAGTCCCAGGTTTGGAGGGCCTTTTGTCGGACGCTGGGAATGACTGTGAGCCTCTCATCAGGAAATCATCCTCAAAGTAATGGGCAGGCGGAGTGCACCAACCAGTCTCTGGAGGCTGCCTTGCAGTGCGTAGCAGCCGATAACCCCTCGTCCTGGAGCGCACACCTGACGTGGGCCGAATATTCTATGAACTCTGCGGTATCCTCCACCACCGGACTAACCCCCTTTGAGGCGTTGTTGGGGTACACGCCGCCTCTTCTTCCTATGGCCGAGAGGGAGGTTTCAGTGCAATCCGTAGGGGCACATGCGCGGTGCTGCCGGCGTGTCTGGAGATCCACTCGGGCCGCCCTGACCAGCACCACCAAACGCACCCGGGCCGCTGCTGATCGTAAGCGGGTACCGGCCCCCATGTACTTCATGGGACAGCAGGTCTGGCTGGCATCTAGCCAGATTCACCTCAAGGGCAAATCCAAGAAAGTGTTTCCCCGCTTCCTTGGGCCATTCACCATCGTCAGGGTGGTCAACGACGCGCCGGTTCAGCTTAAATTGCTCTCGTCCCTACGGGTGAATTCTACCTTCCACGTCAGCAACATAAAACCCCTCTCGACCAGCCCCCTCTGCCCCCCTCCCCCGCCGCCTTCCCCTCCCCATCTCATCGACGGCTACCCCACCCACACTGTTCGGCGGATCCTGGATGTTCGCCACCGGGGACGGGGCCTGCAGCATCTCATCGACTGGGAGGGTTACGGGCCAGAGGAGCAATCCTGGACTCCCTCGGCACGGGTACTGGACAAAGAGATGCTCCAGGCTTTTCACCATGCCCACTTGGACAAGCCCTCGGGTCCACCAGGAGGCGTCCCTAGAAGGGAGGGCCCTGTCATGAGCAGCGGGAGCGCGCCCCTCCCCTCCAGTCCCTTCTCCTCCAGCCCATCACGGCACCTGAGGCAAAAGACACACCTGCGCCCGCTCATCAGCCAGCGTACTTAAGGAGGTTCCCCCCGCACAGTCTACGCTGGCTCATCTGGGTATACTGCCAGTCCTACTGACTAGCTATTAACCGGAATCGTTAACACATCGTTAACCTCCTTGTTCTTCTTTCTTTCAGGTTGCTGCCACCGTGTAGGTGTGTTCTCGGGACTGTGCGTGCTCTCTTGCTCCACCTCACAACCCATCAGTAACTTCTTCTCCCTGGTCAGGCACCATCAGCTTCACTGCTCCCCCCTACCCTACTGGTTCGTCTATTCCCAGCTGGGTCCTGTCGGTCATCCCTGGATTTCCCAAGTAAGTGGCAATTTGGCTTGCCCATTTTCCCCTTACTCCACTCTTCAGCTCACGGCTCTCGTCTTCTCTCCGCAGGTCCATTTCCACTGGCGAGTGACTGTTTCTGCAGCTGTGCAGCGCTATGTTTTGAGATTAATAAAACTGTCAAACGTGCCCCTCTGTGTGGTTCACCCTGTGTTTGGCACTGTGCGCGTGAGCTGTTAAAAACTAACACGTCATGACACTTATAAGATCTCCTTATACAAAGACATAGAGTGATGATAATCAAGTCAGTGGCGGTAATGCACCTGTAAGCTGATTGCCAACCGCCAATAAAATCTAAAAGAAGAAGAAGAAACCCCCCCGCTGCCTTCCAACCGCCACTAGACGGGAAAGCAGACCGGACTCAAGTTCCCACTGAGGTAACAGAGGGAGCCCAGATTGTACTGGGTTTGCCTGGATTTCCAGGGTACTGTGATGATGTTTATCATGCAACCGATAAAGCAGTTCACAATTTATTTTCTTGTTAAAACAGTTTACCAGTTCATCTCAGTAAATTAGAACATGAAAGTTATTTTTTTGTAATATAATTTAAAAAAGATACATTTTATGATATTGGTAATAGTTTTTAAAATAATTTAAAAACATGATATTTGTAATTTAAGCTGAGATCATACTATAGCGTTTGGACCAACTTTTACAGACGTTTTGGAAAAATCAGAGAAATTAGCACAAACATCGGTGAAATTACATTCGTGAGCAGGTTTGTTTTAATCAGCACACACCAACTGTTATGAACTTTTACAAACTTTTATGAACTTTTGCGAGCATTGGCCAGCGTTGCATTCAGCGTTGGCAAACTTTTGCCAACTTAGGCTAGCATATGTGTAGCTGTTGCCAACTTAGGTTAACTTAAACAAACGAATACTCAGCACAGGTCAGCTGACATCAGTGTCAGGTAATGCTCATATAAAGATTAGCATTTCATGGTCCACCCCTGGTCCACCCCTGCTGCTGCGCGCAGGGGTGGACCAGCACCTGTCATCATGGATCCTGGACTACCTCACGAACCGGCCTCAGTTTGTGAGAACCCGGGACTGTGTTTCCGACACGATCATCAGTAGCACGGGGGCCCCCCAGGGAACGGTGCTGGCTCCCTTCCTGTTCACTCTTTATACTGCGGACTTCTCACACAACACAACACATTGCCATCTACAGAAGTTCTCTGATGACTCTGCGATCGTTGGTCTCATCTCCAACGGAGATGAAGCTGAGTACAGAGGGCTTATCCAGGACTTTGTGGACTGGTGCCATCGGAACTGCCTCCAGATCAACGCGAGGAAAACTAAGGAGCTGGTGGTGGACTGCCGCAGGCATGGGCAGCCCCTCACAGCACCAGTAAATATACAGGAAACAGACATCGAGATGGTGACATCCTATAAGTACCTGGGTATTCATCTGAACAATAAACTAGACTGGTCACACAATACTGACGCACTCTACAAGAAGGGACAGCGCAGGCTGTTCCTGCTGAGGAGACTCAGGTCTTTTGGTGTACAAGGGGCGCTGCTGAAGTCATTCTATGACACGGTGGTGGCATCAGCCATCACTTTTGGAGTGGTCTGCTGGGGCAGTGGCATTACTGCAGCCGATAGGAAGAGACTGAACAAACTGATTAAGAAAGCTAGCTCTGTCCTGGGGCAGCGCCTTGATCCGATGGAGGAGATAGGAGAGAGAAGGACGGTGGCTAAACTGTCATCTCTGCTGGAGTCCGAGTTCCACCCTATGCAGGACATACTGGATGCACTGAGGAGCTCATTTAGCAGCAGACTACATCATCCCAGGTGCACAACCGAGAGGTTTCGTAGGTCCTTCCTACCAACGGCTGTCAGACTGTACAACCTAAGCAGGGCTGCTCGCAGAGATAGCAAAAAGACGTAACAAACTAATAGTTTTTTTTGAATGCAAAAGATGCAATAGACTTACACAATGGTCCCCTCCGGCATACAACTAGGAACATACCGGTCGCTATGGAGGGTGAGAATATGTATGGGCACATAATCATACCATGTAGGATAACTAAGTAGACGGTTATGCTGTTTCATCCCACCTAGCAACAATGCTCTGCACTGTGTGTGTTTATATATTTACATATTTATTCCATCTAGCTACAATGCTCCGCACTGTGTTTTTATATATCTACATATTATTCCATCTAGCTACATTGCTCCGCACTGTGTGTGTTTATATACTTACATATTTATTCCACCTAGCTGCAATGCTCCGTACTGTGGGTGTTTATATATTTACATATTTATTCCATCTAGCTACAATGCTCTGCACTGTGTGTTCATATATTCATATATTTATTCCATCCAGCTACAATGCTCTGCACTGTGTGTCTGTGTGTGTGTGTATATATATATTTTATAGTAATATGTACATATGTATATTAGCTGCTCTTGCTTGCTTGTTTTTTTTCTTGCCTTCTGATTGTTGCTCTGAGTGTTGCTATCCCTGTGCTGTTGCAATCCTGGAATTTCCCCGTTGTGGGACTAATAAAGGCTTATCTTATCTTATCTTATCTTATTTGTGGAGGCTTCCTGCCATTCTGGACCTGCTTTTGGAGTGAACACATCTCCCTTGGGCATATGTTTCAGTGGATAATTTCAGTGTTTTGGACTATGTGAGGGACAGGAAAGGCAGCATTGTCTCAAAAGAGGCATGCCAAGAATGTCCATGATAACGAAGACCCACCAAGTACTGCTGCTGCTGTTCCTGCCGCTGTCTCGAAACATGGGAGCCCCTCGCGGGAGAGGTCCACCTTGAGGTTGCCGAGTTCTGTCATGCCTCCCTCTTCAGGAGAAGTGTCAGCCAAGTCATGGGCCAAAAAGAGTCGCAAAGCCTACATCCTCATGAGGTAAATTGTCTTTCACATATTTATTTTATATTCCTATGTAGTTGCTATCACATTTTGGGGGGATTATATATATATTTACTTTTATTTTAAATTCCCCCTTCTCTCAGCTTTTGGCATTCCGGCACCTTGGACAGTGACACTTCTTCGCATTTTTCTTGCATCTGTGCATGTCTGAAGTGAGTTTCGGTCTAAAAACATCTGCTTCCACCACCATTTCAGTCAACGTTTGCCAATGGAGCTTAACTTAGGCCGACTTAGACAAACTCTGCATAACTTAGCCCAGCGCTCAGGAACTTTTACAAACTGAGCACAACTTTCACTAACGTGTATTTCCAAGCGTTGGCAAATTTTCAGCATGCTGAAAATTTTCAAAGAACACAACTTTCACCAGCGTTTGCCAACAAACACCATCTATCATTAACTTTTACCAACTTTTGCCAGCAGAGCCAGACGTTTGCCGAAATATCAGTAAAAGTTGGTCCAAATGTTGTAGTGTGAATCCACCCTTACTGAGATTTACCAGCACATAGCACACACTATACAGTACAAAATTTGTTAAAATACAAAAAATGCCATTGTCTGTAATTAAAAAATGCAAATGGTACAATAAGTCATTGAGGAATATGATGTTCATGTTTTATTCATTATATCAAAAACAGTAATTTACTTTTTATATGTTAAAGATAGACTGTATTGTACTGAGGGAAATTCAGATTTTCAGGAAAATTGCCACTTATCAATTAATCGTTAATCAGTCGATAAGGTGAATCAACTAATGATTAATGAATTAATCAATAACTTGCATCCCTAACTTGGATGGAAGACTGCTTGGGAATACCAGGTACTGGGATGGACTGGTGATCTGTCCAGGATATACTCTGCCTTTTGCCCAGAGATGCTGGTGTAGATGCCCCACAACTCAAAAAGGATCAGGATGTTGGTGACTATATATTGTTGCTTTTTTTAAAAACAGTCTTAAAAAGGCAGCTTTTCATCTTCATTTTTCAACCAAATATAGACTTACAGAGACGTCTTTATGAAGATGCCTTTTCAACAATCTTAAAACGATGGCTTTTCATCTTTCACTTTTTAACCAAATCTGTACATTTTTTTAGATGTTTGACAAAGCCGTCTTGTCAATGTTTTTTTCAACCATTTTGTGCTGGGAGGGTATTGTCCAATTAGATTGCTCAGTTACAACTAAGTGTTGTATAATAAAATTCATAGCATGCAAACCTGTTAATATAATTTAGTTAAAAAATGACATAGCGCTAAGTAATGCATTCATCATCATCATCATCATCATAGAAGTCTGTCGGGGGCAACAATGACTGTTTCATTTAGGTCTGATCAGATTTCTCCACGCAGTTCTGTCCTTCGCCTTCCGCTGCCAGAAACTCCTGATCGTATTAACCCTGGCGATGTCCAAGCCGGTATGAGTGTAGCGGCTTGGATTCAACCCCCACAACACACAGAGACAATCAGCTCGTTATTCCTGGGTTTTTTCCGCTGCATGCTGCGTTTACAGCTGTGAGGTTAAAGTGTCATCCATGCATTGTGTTCATGCATCCTGTCTGTACCTCTGATATGCAAATGCCAGATTGACTGCTGTGAAGGTCTTTGATGTATTGTCTGAGTTGGGTATAAGTACTGCACTGAAATCCATGTTCTTTCTCTCATTCTGATTCCGCAACTGCTACTGCTGACACAATGTGTCTCTCTGGAGAGCCGCTGTGCTCGCTCCCGGCGCGCATGCACGGCGCCGGGAGCGGAGCTCGTGACGGCGGTATGATATAATAAACTCTGCTTAAAACCTACGCCAACTCTGCCTTTATCTTATCATCCACTTCACTGGTGACCCTGAACATGCACACGTTTTGTGCAAACGCAACCTTCTGGTCTGGACAGCCACGCTGGCGACCCGACGCTGAAGAAAACGAGTTGCCGGCGAATGCAGCACCCGGCAGTGATGCTCCGCCGACGAGCGAACGCAGCAGCCTGACTGATCTGCCCTCCCTGCGGCTTCAGGGAGGCCTCAACGCAGAGCTCACGGCAGGCGAGCTACTCTCCGGACATCGCCCAAGACCGGGTAAACGGCAGTAAACGTCATGGCGCGACCCTCGCCGAGATCGGGGCGTCCATGTGGGACAGCCTGAGGGACAAAGATCGTCTATCTCCCCTCAACGCTCCAACGCACCATGACTAATCTGCAGCCACGGCTCATCATAGATGTTTTTCGGCACCGACTGCGCCGATCTCCACCAAGTTTCCGACCCTGGTTCCTCTCCAGCGGGCCCACCCACGCAAGGAGCCCCGGCACACGCACCGGGGGTGACGAGGACGGCGCAACACGCACGGAGCAAGAATGGCTCCAGAGACCGCCATCGTCCTGCGCAGCTGCACGCAGAACCTTCAAGGCTGCGCGCTCACCTGAAGCAAGCACGCGCGCAGCGCACCCACAGGATTCACTGATGGTTTCAGCCACGGCGCACAAAGGATTCAGCCGTCTGCTTTTCCCGAGGGCTTTAGGGCTGCGCACGCACCTAAAGCCAACATGCCAAGTTCCTCTGCTTTTGTTTACGCAACCTCGCCGCTCCTGTTTTTCTTCATGGCCACGAGAGGAGTCAGAGACTAATTTTTCTTCTGGTGATCTCCGCAAGTTCAACAGGACAAACCCTCAACATCGCGGAGCAGCAAACAATTTTTGGCGCGCCCTGAACGATTTCACCGCGCCCGGTCAGCACTTACTACCCCCCTTCCCCCTCCCCCTCCACCTGCACAGAGCTTTTCCCTGCTTGCTGCCCAAACTGCAACATCGAGGTCTCGGCCCCCTGCCGTGCCCTCTAGGGGGAGCGGTGTAGCGGGTTGGATTCAACCCCCACAACACACAGAGACAATCAGCTCGTTACTCCTGGGTTTTTTCTGCTGCATGCTGCGTTTACAGCTGTGAGGTTAAAGTGTCATCCATGCATTGTGTTCATGGATCCTGTCTGTACCTCTGATATGCAAATGCCAGATTGACTGCTGTGAAGGTCTTTGATGTATTGTCTGAGAAGTACTGCACTGAAATCCATGTTCTTTCTCTCATTCTGACTCTTCAACTGCTGCTGGACACACACACCATGTGTCTCCTCTGAGAGCCTGAGGAATTCAGCTTCAGCCTGCTCACACTATGGGCTGGAGCCAAGTTCCTGTGAAGGCGGTATGATTCAATAAACCAACTTAAAACTCCATCGCTGCCTTTATTTTATCATCCGCTTCATGAGTTGCTTTCTGACTGACCATTTCATGAAAGTGCTTGCAAAGTATTTGAGTACCGCTAGCTTTTGCTGGACTAGCGGCTCATTCAGAACTCCGTATATGGCTGTTTGTGTAAAATCTTTATGGCAGTAGAAACAAAAGAGTTCCAACAAGTATTTTTCTTCGCCAAGAGAAAATTGTAGGATCGTGCTGATAGTAATAGTTGAAAGGACTGGTGCAGGCGATGTGTGAGGTGGTCTACAATGAGGTTAGCTAAAAAAAACAACAACAGGTATTTTAAAAAAAAGGATGACTAGGATGAGCTGGGGTATAGGAGGGCTGCAAAGCGGCTTGCAGAGTGCACCAATTTTGGGCTAAATCAGCTTTCATAACAACCCCTACACTGGATATAAAAGTCTACACACCCCTGTTCAAATGCCAGGTTTTTGTGATGTAAAATAAAGAGACCAAGATAAATCATTTCAAAACTTTTTCCACCATTAATGTGACCTATAACCTGTGCAATCCAAATGAAAAACAAACTGAAATCTTTTAAGAGGAAAAATAAAAAATAAAAAAACTTACAATAACCTGGTTACATAAATATGCACACCCTGTTATAACTGGGGATGTGGCTGTGTTCAGAATTAACATACAGCATCACATTCAAACTCATGTTAAATGGGAGTCAGCACACACCTGCCACCATTTAAAGTGCCTCTGCATAACCCCAAATAAAGTTCAGCTGTTCTAGTAGGCTTTTCCTGACATTTTTGTAGTGACATCTTACAGCACAAGCCATGGTCCACAGAGAACTTCCAAAGCATCAGAGGGATCTCATTATTCAAAGGTATCAGTCAGGAGAAGGGTACAAAAGAATTTCCAAGGCATTAAAAATACCATGGAACACAGTGAAGAAAGTCATCATCAAGTGGAGAAAATATGGCACAACATTCACATTATCAAGAACTGGATGTCCCTCCAAAATTGATGAAAAGACGAGAAGGAAACTGGTCAGCGAGGCTGCCAAGAGGCTGACAGCATCATTGAAGGAGCTGGAGGAATTTCTGCCAAGTACTGGCTCTTTAGTACATGTGACAACAATCTCTCGTTTTATTCATATGTCTTGGCGATGGGATAGGGTAGCAAGATGGAAGCTTTATCTTATGAAGAAAAACATCCAAGTCCAGCTACGTTTTGCAAAAACACATTTGAAATCTCCCAAAAGTATGTGGGAAAATGTGTTATGGGCCGATGAAACCAAGGTTGAGCTTTTTGGCCATAATTCCAAAAGGTATATTTGGCGTAAACACAACACTGCTCATCACCAAAAGAACACCATACCTACAGTGAAGCATGGTGGTGGCAGCATCATGCTTTGAGGCTGTTTTAATTCAGCTGGAACTGGGGCCTTAGTCAAGGTGGAGGGAATTATGAACAGTTCCAAATACCAGCCAACAGCCATGTTTACATCTGATTACAGTTCAGATCAGAACTTTACTGTTTACATGGACCCTGAAAAAGTTGATCCAATTATGATGTACGTTTACACGTGTCACATGTTTGAACGGACTGAATCATTTTGAAATGCACAGAATTGTCTGACATTCTGGAAATAGTACAAGAAATAGTAGAAGAAGCAACTTCCAATGTAAACAAACCCCACTTTGTGTCTTTCTCTTTTTGAAATGGAGTTGTATTGTGTTATTCAGATTGTTCTTTTGCTTCTGCTGGTCTCCATAGTGAATCTACAAGCCCAGCTGTACATATTTCTGCATATGATGAACAGAGGGAGAGAGCAGGATGATACAGACCAGTTCTGTTTTACTCCCGACATGTCTTCCGCTAGCTACTATAAAGGCGGAAATATATCACGTCAACTTGTGGCTGACGTGCAGACATGCGCAATAAACACATTTCCTACCCAAACTTGAGAATAAGTGTTTATATGTACGCCAATCGGATTAACAATTGGCATAACTCACCTGTCTCAATAGGAAGGAAATTTTGATCTGAAGGAGCGTGATCGGGTCAGAATATTCAGATTGGCGTGTTTACATGAAGCATTTTTATTCCAATCAGGCTTTTAATCTGGTTACTTGTGTCCATGTAAACATGGCTACTGTTGGCACAAAACCTTCCGGCTTCTGCTAGAAAACTGAAGATGATGAGGAACTTCATCTTTCAGCAGGACAATGACCCAAAGCATACATCCAAATCAACAAAAGAATTGCTTCACCAGAAGAAGATTAAGGATTTGGAATGGCCCAGCCAGAGTCCAGACCTGAATCTGATCAAACATCTGTGGGGTGATCTGAAGAGGGTTGTGCACAGGAGGTGCCCTCACAATCTGACAGATTTGGAGCATTTCTGCAAAGAATAGTGGGCAAATATTGCAACATCAAGAAGTGCCACGCTGATAGACTCCTACCCAAAAAGATTGAGTGCTGTAATAAAAGCCAAAGATGCTGCAACAAAGTATTAGTTCAAGGGTGTGCATATTTATGCAGCCAGGTTATTGTAAGTTTTTCATTTTTTATTTTTCCCCTTAAAAGATTTCAGTTTGTTTTTCATTTGGGTTGTACAGGTTATAGGCCACATTAATGGTGGAAAAAGTTTTGAAATGATTTATCTTGGTCTCATTTTTTTTTTACATCACAAAAACCTGGCATTTGAACAGGGGTGTGTAGACTTTTTATATCCACTGCACATGAGTTTTAAACATAGGACATGAATGAGGTGATTGAGCCTTCATTTTGGCAGGTAGATGGATGAGGGGTCGTGAGCGCAACTCTGTGGCCTCCTGCGCTCAAGCATCATATCCAGCTTTTAGGCAGCCACAGTGCGGCTGTGAGCATGTGTTTCATCGCACACTGAATTCCTTTAAGATCCATACCTCTATATCACACACACACACACACACACACACACACACACACACACACATATACAGGGGTTTGTGATGGAACCAGCGGCCCTCCCACACCTTCAGTGTCTGCCATGACGGGGTGATTACAAATTGAGAGCGGCGACTAGAGCGGTCAAACGGCTCAACGGCAGTGTGCAGACTTGTGATGTTTTAAAATGTGTGTGTGTGTGTGTGTGTGTGTGTGTGTGTGTGCGCGAGTGCGCGCACGTGTGTGCGTGTGTGTGTGTGTGTGTGTGTGTGTGTGTAGCAGTGTATTGGCTGCTGATAAATGGGCGCCTCTTTAGGGAACTTATCTCTTTAAGTGTTGCCGCGGTGAGGGATGACATCATTTGGATCCCCCCCCGGCTAACTGGCTGCCATGACGACACCTCACCAACCTATCCATTTACCAGATGGCCCGATAGTGTCTGCACACGCACACTAACACACTCACACACAGGTAATAGGGAACCATGTGGCAACTGCCGCCCGAGACTACACGTACACACTAAAACGCACTGCTGCCCCCCCCCCACCCCCACCTCCTCTTATCACAGCTTAGCAGAGAAAAAAGCATCGAGGAGGAAAAATTAAGTATTGATCAAATTAGCAGTTTTTTTTAAAAGCATCCCTCATGGTCGTCTGAGTGTGTGTCTGTGTGAGTAGACGTTGACAGCTTGGGGGGAGTGGTGGGAAGGGGGGGACTGTAGGGAATTAATGAACCCATCACACAGCAAACAAAATGAAAGGGCCAGAAGGACACTTGACCTACAGCACACACACACAAACACAAACACATGAGAGAAATTTGCATATCGGATACAGAGAAAAGCCGTGCACGCATGCAGCAGATAAGAAAGGCGCATCAGGACACCACTGTGTGATGTGTCTTAACACCAGTGATGAACACACCGGGTCTCATTTGTGAAATTTGCACGTAAATGACCTCGGTACTAAAAACCTACTCTGGATTTACAAATCCAATGTGTTTGTAGGCACTCGCGCAAGTTCACAAATGTCATTCAGTCATCAACTGACAATGCACTAGTGGTGGTCAGCATTTAGTATAAATCACTGCCAGTGAACCACCATATAAGGAAATGTGTAAAGACCCCAACAGAACCACATACTTTGGGCCAACACTGGCAAGTTTAAATCAGGAATACATCTTATAGAAGTCGTTTACTCATTGGCAAGACGTTGGCCAGACATCGGCTAGAAGTCTTGCTAATGAGCAAACGTTCACACATGTTAGGTCACCAGTTAACCTAACATGCAAATCTTTGGATTGTGGGAGGCAACCTGCACAGCACAGGGAGAACATGCAAACCTCACACAGAGAGGTGCCCCTGCCAGCCTGGGGACTCAAACCTGGAACCTTCTAGCTGTGAGGCAGCAATGCTAACCACTATAACACCATGCTGCAGAGTGCCTTATTCTCCTTAATGAGAAGTCTTTTAGGATTACAAAATGTTTGAAACTCATACTGTATTCATTTAAAAACTTTTGTACACATGTGGTCATTACTTAACAGTGGGTATAAAAATCAAAATGATCATTAGGCACAGTAATTAGCATACTCCTTCAGTTTAGATAATTAAGAATAAATTTAGTCTATCCCAGCCTGTATGTCGACACAGGCCCCACTAGATGCTAAATGTCTTACAGGGTCTTATAGGTCTCAGGTAGGTTTGTCCATGGTTTTCATACTGGTTTTATCCACGCTTGCCCGCATGGACTTCACCTGTGGCATAGGTAAGCCAGTGATCTGCTTACCCACTTTAACCCCATCAGGGCCCTACATGGGTTTAATGTGAGTAAACAGGTTTCAGTAGCGCTGGTGCCATAGGCAAAGTCCATGTGAGCAAACCCAGTGGAACCAGCATGCTGAATTTAAAGCAGTAAGACTTGCCTTTTAATTGAAGCTTATATTGTCAAACACAAATGATCTTTTAGAAATAATTAAACAAGCACGGGCTTTTCAGTTTTCATATTTTTTAAAAAATATTTTTTATTCAACAATTTATAGGGTATTAAGTCAATTTAGTCAACTCATTCATATTTATAAGAAACCTAATCTGAAGCTCAAATATGTAAATTGATGATTAGTTTGGTAAAATATATTAAAGTCTATCTTTAGTTATGTTAGAAAGTCTGGGGTCGATAAGTCTTCAGTTGGCTGCTAATTGGTCCTGTCTGCACAGGTCAGTGGCGGACTGCAGACTTACATATAAGTAGGCTACTCACCTTTTGGGTTGGTGATTATATCACTTACCAGATTGATGACAGATATATGACTGTAGGAATAATGATGAAATAGTAAACCCATAGTTAGATTTCACACTTTTTTATTAAAAAGTCTGTTTGCAGTTAGTCCAGAATGCACGCTTTTTAACGGGCACTAGAAAGTATGATCACATCATTCCAGTTTTGGCAGGTCTTCACTGGTTCCCAGTCCATTTCCACATCAATTTTAAAATCCTTTTATTTGCAGTTTCTAACTGGTTTGGCACTTTTTTATTCAACTGAGCTTCTGGACTTTTATTCTCCTACTCGAGCACTAAGGTCATCTGACCAGCTGCTTTTGGTACAGCCTGGAAGCAAATTAAAATAGAGAGAGGACAGGGCCTTTGCAGTGGCAGCCCCTAGATCAGGGCTATTCAATTACAAAATCAGCTGTGCCACAATTTGAAATCAAGACATGTAACTGAGCCGCACATGTTCAGCGATCTGTTGACTATGACAAATTTCAAACCAACACAGATCAATATGACGAAAAATACGTACTATTTAATCCACCTTATTCCTAGCCCCCATGATGCCTTGTGTGAATTATGGTAGCAACTTCCAGTACTAGTTTAGAACATGTGGTTGTCACTGAAACGGGACACTTTTCCTCGTTAAAAAACAATGACTTTGGCATCACAAATGTGGGAACACGGCCTTTTGCACCTCAAAAAGAGTAATATAATCTTATCACTTCCCACGACTATTGAGGGATGAGAAGATGACCTTAAAAAGTGGCCTGGCAGACAGTAGCTTCGTTTGTTAGCTCTGCTGCTAAAATGCTAAATCCGTAAACAAATAAAATACCGGAGTGGTGGCTCAGTTGGTAGAGCATCCGCCCCACACCCGGGAGGCAGGGGTTAAAATCCCGGCCGGGTCATGCCAAAGACCATATAAAAGTGGAACTTCCTGCCATCCAGCTTGGTGCTCAGCAATAACTGAATGGAGGAGGGAAATCTGTGGCAGCGCCTTGCATGGCAGCGGCCCTCTGATTCTGCACTGGAGTGTGTATGATTTGACACTGTAGATAGGTAAAGCACAATCTCGTTCTACTGTACATGATTGGTTGTACAGTTGAATGACAATAAGGGTGATTTAATTTAAAAGCTCTGATATATATCAATATTTCCACCGCAATAAAGTTGGATGCATTTTGTTAAAAGATGCTGGACATAATCAAATTTTCCTTAGAGCAGATGTACACCACAACACCGTGCTTGGCTGTCATGCCATATATAGAAAGCTGCAGCCGTTTGTTTTGCCCCGAATTTAAAATGCTCATGCTGCTGTCATGCCATGAATGTTTGTTATTTAACTTAACAGGAACAGACCTTTTCTGACAGTTATTCAAAATTTTATTGATATATATTTTGTGATAATTTAAAAATTAATGCATGCTGAAGCTGCTAATATCAAGCCCATGTTGTTCCAAGGCAGTGCAACAAATGCCAAAGACCCCCCCAAAAACTATTTGATATCTTTCTTAAATCATTAAGCCTTAGGAAGCAAACTGTTACTATTTTGTATTTAGTATTTTACTTCATGCAGCCTTGCATCTGGTGACATATATGACACATAAACATCAGATCTGTGACATTCATACAAGTGAAAACATACCTGTTGTGCTCTTGTGTCTGTCCCACGATCACACCAACAGTCCTTAGTTTTCAGTGCATGATCGATGCATTGCCGGTGAGAAGCCTTCATTTATACGGTCTATGGTACAACCACAAACACCAGCAGCAAGTACCAGAACTACGCCAAAACATTCAAAAGATATAAAAACTACAAGTGCTGAAATTAGCTGCCACTTGTGTGCAAAACACGTATGTGGACTATACATTAAAATGAATTTGAAAAACATTTAAAAACACCATTTTAAATGCCCCACTACTCCACTCTTGATGACTGATTTAACATGACCAGCTGAAACCGGAAGTTCTGCCCATAATTGTTCCTACAGCAGCACCCCCAGGAATAAGGTGGATTCATTGTCTAGGTTTTAAATGGGTACATGACAAAGGCACATCAAAAGTGCATAAAAACACAGTAACAGTGCTGGGGCTCAGCAGAACTTGAAGTAGTAGAAATATTTTTCCTCTTGAACAACAATTAAATAAATAGAATGAAAAAATAAAATTCTGTAAATAACCATTTTGGTCACATCTCACTCAGGCATATCTCAAAGTGCATAAAAACACAATGTGCACTGTTAGTAGCATTAACATTTGTTTCCCTTTTAAAGTAAAATATACTACATCCTGGTCATAACTGACCTTGGCACATCACAAAGTGTATTTAGCTGAATAAAAAAAATGAACTGTCAAACACTGGAGTGCACAGACCCCCCAAGAAAAGACTGATAACATTAACAAACATTGCACATCCACTATTGTGGTTTGTTTTGTTTTAAATCACCACATGTGTGAGTAGGAACCTCTTTATAACTACACATTCCTTTACACACATATCAATCAACCAAAAATTTCTAGTAGAGTTAAGGATGCAAAAAGCGCCCACTTAAAAACCTGAGTAATGACTTCAGTCTTGAAGATTTGAGGTTTTTCTCCAAAATTTAAAACAATTTTCTTATAGTTTTCTACTTTTCTCTGTAAATTTATCTAAATTTGAAACCATTTTCCTCAAATTTGTAATTTCCTCTTGTAAAATTGACTTTTCTTGTACATTTGAGACTTTATTATAAATTTGTGTATTATTTTATAGCTAATTTTTTAAATAAAATTACTGTTTTTTTAATTAATTTGAAACAGATTGTTCCTTATACAATTTATACTTTTGACCATAATTTTGCAGAGCCAGAACAGATTGGTGCAGCAAGATTTCATCAACAGATCACGCCCCTAGTGGCACAGCACAGCGCTGCGCCTGTCAAGTGATGTTATATGACGTGCCAAACACTCCCGTTGCACTGAGAATGCCACCTCATAAGGTGGCAGACATGTATAACTTACTGCTCTTGCCTTAGAGGAATTGTGGCTGACATAGAAGCATCTCTATTTACACCAGCAAGGAAGACATTTTTCTTCTTCTTCTTCTTCTTCTTCTTCTTCTTCTTCTTCTTCTTCCTCTTCTTTTAGATAAGACAAATATGTTACCGACGTTTTTGCTGTTACCGATTGCTGTGGATGTACTGGTTTGCACCCAAATTTGCCAACTATGATTCAAAAAAGAGATCATTTAGCTTATGAAGGTAAATGTTTACATTTTGTTATAACAGAGGATGTGCGAACCTCGTTGATTTTCACATGCTGTTGACCGCTGCGCCACATGACCGGGCGAAACAATCACTCTGGTTCCATGTCATTTTATAACATAAATAGCAGTGGAATAAAAGCGAAATTGAGGTGGAATAATCCTAACAGTTTGTGGATGTGGGAGAGAGAGCAAAAATGCCTGACGGAAAAAAAAATATGCTGTAAAATGGGCAAAGCAAGCCGCCTTTCGCCTTGGAGGAATTGTGGCTGACATAGAAGCATCTCTATTTACACCAGCAAGGAAGACATTTTTCTTCTTCTTCTTCTTCTTCTTCCTCTTCTTTTAGATAAGACAAATACGTTACCGACGTTTTTGCTGTTACCGATTGCTGTGGATGTACTGGTTTGCACCCAAATTTGCCAACTATGATTCAAAAAAGAGATCATTTAGCTTATGAAGGTAAATGTTTACATTTTGTTATAACAGAGGATGTGCGAACCTCGTTGATTTTCACATGCTGTTGACCGCTGCGCCACATGACCGGGCGAAACAATCACTCTGGTTCCATGTCATTTTATAACATAAATAGCAGTGGAATAAAAGCGAAATTGAGGTGGAATAATCCTAACAGTTTGTGGATGTGGGAAAAAGAGCAAAAATGCCTGACGGAAGAGAAAATATGCTGTAAAATGGGCAAAGCAAGCCGCCTTTCGCCAGCGGTAAGTGACGAATGTCTGTGTTTGTTTATTGTTTTGTTTACATTGTATTGCATTGTAGCTGATTTTCTGGTTCATATACTTTGAAGATAAGATAACAAAATGCCCAAAACAAGAAACGGTGACAAAAAGCAGACCCATTCTTTGTGTAAATATGTCCAAAGTCCACTTTTGACTGAAAGTTATGTAATTCAATATCGCTGCCGTGGCATTATGCAAATTAGATGAGTAAATTTACTCCTATCTCAAACTTTGGATCATATTCTACATCTTTCTATTTGACAGTAAGCCATTATCTCTTACCACTTTCAAGTTATAGCCTTGGAAATCTCTGACATCTGATCTGAATATTTTCTTGAAAAAAATCTTGACTACTCTTGACCACTAGGGGGTTATGGCGCAATTTGGTGCCTGTGACAGTTAAAAAAAACTCTGATTTCAAAAAAAAAAAATATTAATAAAATTATATTTAATGAAATAAAAAATGAAATTAACTTAAATTACCAAATTATCAAATTATTTCTGTTATAATATTTCTATATATTTATAGTTTTTTAGAACTCTCCTCACCAACCTTACAGCAGGAAAAACCTCCCTTATTTTGAAATCCAAATGTTGGCACCTTTAGTTTGTCTGAAGGCTGTTGACGGATTAAAGTCATTGACTTGAATTTTGGTCATCTTAACTTTTCAAGTACATAATAATGAACATAAATTATTAGTTAGTATTGTAGTGGCTGATGAAGTGAATCCTCAGTGATTCATCAGTCATCCTTGCCTTTCCCTGCATATGAAGCCTAACCACACCTGTTAGCTAAGCGACTCTTCATTATTGCTCCCGTTACCAGTGGGTTAAAACCACCATAAATGCGTCCACTCCTTACATACTTCTTCTGCTTTTTTTTCCGCGTTTAAATTATTTTAATAAGCTCATGCTTCTCTTGGACAGCAACGCTAGTGAGACACTCTGCCTGCCGACCGGAACGGTCATGCTGGTGGGGCGCTTCTGAACTCCGCATAGATGACGATCATGCGCATTGTTTGTGTGTGTGCTTGTGGACCATCATTCCTTCATATTTTGTTCTTAAATTTGTATTTCCTTGGCGTGGCCTGGGCCTGGGCCACTCGGAGGTTGGTTCTGGGCCGCATGTGGCCCGCAGGCTGCTAGCTGAATAGGTCTGCCCTAGATTATGGCCTGCCTGGAGTGGACCTGCCACTCCATTACACATCACAGAATCCTTACAGCCTTTTAAATCACAGCTTAAAACCCATCTTTTTAATTTGGCTTTTAATTCAAGTTTTGTTTGAGACCTACAAGTCATGTTATGCTGTGGTTTCTGTGTTTTCAGCTTGTCTTAATTTTATTTTATCTGTTACATATGTATCTTGTTACACAGTACCTATGTATCTTACTGTATGTATTTTATTTATTTTTTAATCACATGTAAAGCACTTGTCAACTTTGTTGTTTTAAATGTGCTATATAAATAAAGTTGACATTGACAAAATAAATCAACAACTGAAATCTTTAGCAGTAGCTGAGTGCTGTCAGCCACTCCAGTAAACTGACCCCCTCTGGCTGTCTTTCTGCTGATTCTCAGACTCTTCTTTACATTGCCAGCCCTGCCCACATTTCTAGGGTCAACACTTGAAACCTTTGGCCTGCTTCTTTTGACGTTTTGACGTCAATAGCCATCATGCCACAAACACTTATTAGAATAAGTTCCTGTATTGCTCAGCTATAGCACTGCATTCCCATATTGCTCAGCTAATAACCCACTGAAACATACATCTGACTCCTTAGTTATTATGTGGCTCATTCTATTATTAATTTATGTGCACAGTGTTCCATGGCTATTGTTTACTAGCCCAGATAGCTATAGTGTTTGTTTACGTCTCTTATCAAACATTTACCTATTCCTAATGCCACTGCATGGGCTCTAATGAAACAGTTAAACAAATCCAAACACGTCGTAGTCCCAGTGGTTATGTTGCTTCTGTTATTAACTTGTGTGCACATCCATTGGCTATTGCTGTTAGCATTACTGTTGGCTTTCCCTTCTCCAAAATCCTCTCATCTGGGCCTTGGGAGGTTCTGCCAGTAGTGTCTGCCATCTCCTGTTTTCCGCCCAAGGGTCTCTCAAAGTTCCTTTCCAGCATCTGTCAAACACTGGCCAGTGGGGTGGGAACTGGCATCTGTGCCACAGAGAGTCCATTCTCAGGGGCTCTTCTGATGGGTGCCCATTTTGCTGCACTCATTGGAGGCTGCAGAAGAAACGCAGGAAACTCCCCAGCTTAAAGGGCAGATCTTTGATTGGCGAAAGGTAACAAAAAAGTGTGGGGAGCCAGCCTACTGTTACAGAGTTGTGGTTAGCTGTTAGCATGT
Organism: Pholidichthys leucotaenia; assembly: GCA_020510985.1. Lineage (NCBI taxonomy): Eukaryota > Metazoa > Chordata > Actinopteri > Cichliformes > Pholidichthyidae > Pholidichthys > Pholidichthys leucotaenia. Next base: position 322,056,786 of record CM035840.1, on the reverse strand, counting down.
TGTGAAGGCAGAAGAGGATGCGGTGACAGCCGGTATTAGGAGGTTTTGCCAAGCTATGGCTTTGTTTTGGTTTGAGAATGGCGTTCTGGTGCGACATCCAGTGGTAGATAAAAATCCTGATTGTTGATTTAACATTAAACGGATCAATGTATTTTTTTGTTGTTGTTGTTGTTGTTGTAACCATTTTTTACCTCCGCCAAGGAGGTTATGTTTTCATCGGCGTTTGTTTGTCTGTCTGTCTGTCTGTCTGTCTGTCTGTTTGTTTGTTAGCAAGATAACTCAAAAAGTTATGGACGGATTTTCATGAAATTTTCACAGATTGTCAGAAATGGGGTATCCTACAGATGATTACATTTTGGTGGTGATCCGGATCACCGTCCAGAAGAAAACTGCCATTACGGAAAATGACATTTTCGTCAATAACTACTGAACCACTAATCTTATCATTCTGAATCCAATTGTTCTGAATCCAATTGCTAGTCATATGTTTTCACGGTCAAGGAATCTGAAAACGTACACACAAACACTGTATGGGGGGAACTGTGGCACTAAACTGCCATTACGGAAAATGCCATTTTCGTCAATAACTACTGAACCACTAATCCTATCATTGTGAATCCAATTGCTAGTCATATGTTTTCATGGTCAAGGAATCTGAAAACATACACACAAACACTGTATGGGGGGAACTGTGGCGCTTGGCGGAGGTCTGCGCTCTCCGAGTGCTTTTCTAGTTTTAGACTGTTTTACTTATTATTGTACAATTTCAGTTCAATTCAATTCAACTTTATTTGTATAGCACCATTTCACAATAGTTATCTCATAGCACTTTCAGTAATTTAAGTTTAGATCACTTATACAAATGTGAATTGAAAACATAAACGTTGCGCTTCTGCCATACTTCAAATGAGTTTAATGTAGTAAATAAAAAAAACCCCAATGTAAATACTATAGTTTTTTATTATTCCCGTTTGTTTTAAAAGGACATAAAGAGGCTCTTAGCACACATGACTTCCCTTCATTCTTAAAACATAATATCTGTCAGCCTCCTAATGTCTCCCAATCCTGTTCCTGTGGGTGTGGCGTCCCCGTGGAGGAGAGCCGCTCACATTCACAGCTACAGACGGAGTCGCTTTTAGACGATCGGTGCTGGCGATCACTCATTCTTAGAATAAGTGGACTGTCCCTTTAGAGTGCCCCGTTTGAACTAATAGAGTCTATCAGTCCCAGAGTGAGTGGGAGCGGAGCTGCCGCCGCTGCTAATGATGAGCTACTGTCTGTGTGCTCAGCCTCGCCGCTGCTCATACTGCATATTCAGGCTAGAAACAATACAAAACACACACTGACCCCACTGACCTCCCACACACCCTCCACTTTCACACACACCGGCACAGGAGAAACTTATTAGGTTATTATCTTTCCGCCCCATAAAATAGGAATAACTTAAAGCGCTGCTGCAATTAATAACCCAACTATAAATCTGAATATTCCCTATGAATATTATTCTACATTACACACTCAGAGAGGGAGCTGAGGGGTGTTTGGGAGCAGGAGAATGATAAAGCCATCAGAGAGTGTTCTGGATGAAGAGAACCAAACGTGGATATGTTCTGCATGGTGGCTTCATGCATCATCACATCGGTGCGGTCGCCATCTCCGTGCTGAGGGGTCATTCCCAGTCATATGTGCTGGATGCACTGGTTAAATCAATGCTCTGCCCCCACAACCTCCAACACAACTCTGCTACGACCTTGCTGCCCATCACCAGATCATTACACAGAGTGCAGGTGTAGGGGCTCGGTAGTATGGAATCAAATACTGTAAGTACAGAAAATTTTATAGAAGAATGAAGAGAAAAACCTCTTAACCCAGCCACAGGGTGTGCGCCAGCCAATGTGCTCCTAGCGCCGGTCCCAAGCCCAGGTAAATGGGGAGGGTTGTGTCAGGAAGGGCATCCCTTTATTAGGAGAGATTGCAGTGGACTTTTTAACTAGACTGTTTAACACAATCTTGGAGAGTGAGAGGATGCCGGAGGAGTGGAGAAGTGTTGTGGTACCAATTTTCAAGAGCAAGGGTGATGCTCAGAGCTGTAGTAACCACAGAGGCATACAGCTGATCAGCCACACTATGAGGATATGAGATGAAGCCAGAGATGACAATCAGCAAGTAGCAGTACGGTTTCAAGCCAACAAACAGTGTTGCAGATGAAACGTTTGCTTTAAGAGTGTTGATGGAGAAGTGTAGAGAAGGTCAGAAGGCGCTCCACTGTGTCTTTGTGGATCTAGAGAAACCATATGATAGGGTGCCAAGAGAGGAAGTGTGGCACTGTACGAGAAAGTCAGGAGTGGCAGAGAGTTATAGTGCATACGTAGCTAGCACAGCAACAACTGGAAAATTGATTACAAATTCATGATTCTGTACCAACTGGTACAAGATTGACGTAGAAAAACCAAGCACAAGTGCCAAGGTCAAAATAGAAGAAGAAGAAGAGCCAACTTTAGTGTCATTCAATCCATACAGTCAATCATGTACAGCAGAACGATATTACGTTCTCCTATCTACAGTGTTAATCACATCTAGAATCAGAGGGGCCGTTGTCATGCAAGGCACCGCCACAAACAGCTATAACAAAATAAGCCAGAAAGATATATATAATCAACTGCAGATTAATAAACCAGCTATTCTTGCATGGAGTGTCCGGAGTGGTGGCTCAGTTGGTAGAGCATCCGCCCCACACCCGGGAGGCAGGGGTTCAAATCCCGGCCGGGTCATACCAAAGACCATATAAAAATGGTGCTTTCTGCCTTCTAGCGTGGTGCTCCGCATAATGGAATGGGGAAAGTAAAGTTACACACAGAGCTACCAGAGGACTGACCCCCCGCTGTAGCTTTCACTACTTACAGTAGCTGTGTGGCCTAGGGTCAGAGAAACGGAGATAGGCACCGCCCATATACACCTTCAGGTGTGAAGGGATTAACTAACTAACTATTCTTGCATGGTGCTAGAATTTACAAAAAAAAAAAAAAAAAAAACATAACAGCCCTGGTAGCATTGGTTTGCTTCACCAAGTTAACATGTTAATGCTCCAGTTACCCAGGTCATGCTGGTGTTCTATAAATCTGTGCTACTTATCGAGATGTGCTACGCTGCTTGTGTGTGCATGCGCAGACCCATTTTCTGAGCTCCGTTTCCACATCTATCATTTCATGCTACCTTGCAGGGGACAGTGTCAATAATTCAATGTCTATAGCACAGTTAAAATTAAGCAGCCTTTCAGAAATTGTAATTTTAAGGTAAGCTATTTAGTCAAACTTTAGAAAGTTCCTGTACAGTAGGTGGAATTATGAAATTATTTGATTCACAAGCCATAGCCATTTTCAGAATGTGTAAATAAATTATAAAAACATGCTTCCCATGCTCTGATGTCTGGTGGTGTAAAATAGCTAATGTATCTACTGGGAGCATTATTTGATGGAAAATACTACTGTATCAAAATGTGCTGCCTTAAAAATGTCAATCAAAACATGCTGCCCAAGCTCCTGATAGTATGTGACCTCTAATGTAAATAAATATATAATGTAAATTGTTGAGAGTTTTGTCTTTAGGAGATGTAAAAAAAATCTTATCAATACACGGCGGCAATAGTTTTTGACAAAGTAGCATAAATCGATGGACTCTGCTGTTGATTGGTGCTACGGTAGCATTATTCGATAGAGGAGCACAAATTGTCAGAACATTGGCTTAAGAATAATAAAACCAGAATGATGTAAAATATATTATCAACTATGAATTAATGAACAAGCTAGGAACATTGATGCTTCGTGGGGTGACTGGAATTTACAGAGATGAGCTCTAAAAGCCATGGTCAGGCTGCTGAGCTAACTGTCTATAGCTGCACTGTAGGTGTGGGAGTTCTGAGACTCAGTGGGAAACATCCCTCCTTCTTCTTCTTCTTCTTCTCTGAGGGCTTGTAAGGGCAGCCAGACTAGCTGGGGGGCAGGTTTGCATCACTTGTTAAACTCCCGCAAGGGAGCAAAAAATCTAAACGGGCAAATCAGGCAACTCCGTATAAATTCTGTGGGAGAGAAGAACTCTGGTGTAGGAGGACTTTGGAATGTTTGACTTTGTGGATCATATGATGCCACAAAAATCCCACATAATACACTAAAATATAGGAGAAACCCCCCCCCACACACACACACACACACAAAAAAAACATAACACGGGCTCTTTAACCATAATTCTACAAACTCTTAGATCCCTCTAACCCTGGTAAGATCTTTGATTCCGATGGGGCCAAACGTGCTATCACTCTTCCTCATTATCTCTCTCTCACACACACAATGCTGACAAAGTGGGGTCAGGACCGCTGATTACACTGCCGCTTTATATGTTAGTCTCTGTCCCTCTTCCTGTCCCTCTTCACACATCCTTATGGCTTTGTCCCGCTCCTCCCTCTGCTCTGATCTATGTCCCGCAGCTCAATCTTTTAACTCCTACACCAGCATTCTCTTCCAGCCGGGCTTCAATTCCCCTTTAAACAGATAGCATCAGAGTGGAGGAGAAAGCTCGCTTTCTTGATGTCTCTCTCACACTCACACACACACGCATACACACATCATAGCCCCCTCAGCTGGTTGACAGATGTGCCGGCACAATAAAACAGTTTGTAATGGAGGTAATATGATTTAAAATACTATCTATTAGGGTGGATAGGCCTGTCAGGTGTGTGTATATGTGTGCGGGAGATAAAACAATGAAGATGGCAGAGAGAATATAGGGCCGAACATCTAAATCACAGCAGCACCCTAACACACACACAAACGGTACAATTCATCCCATTAGACAACACTGATCCCAGCCTGTAAAAACAGATACATGTGTGTATTAATACAGAATCTACTGTACACACTGCCAGTAGGAGGATCCATATGTCACGTGAGCCGTCCAGATAAGAGAGAATAGAGAAGGAGGACTGTTATACATTTGTGTGTGTGTGTGTTTTTTTTGTTTGTTTTTTTTTGGGGGGGGGGGGCAAAGTTCAGATTTAAACTGAAACTTTGGCCAGGAGATTCAAAAATAGTATTACTCTATGATATCATTTACAGTGATCGAGTCTGTCTCCCGATTCCAGATTGGCAGCTGGTTCCAAAGTAGAGGAGCCTGATAACTGAAAGCTCTGCATCCTATTGTACTTTTAGAGATTTTAGGTATTACAAGTAATCCTGCATTTTGGAAGTGTATGTTAGGATCAAGACATGGACTGCACCCATGTCCTCGTCTTTTATTGTGTTCTAACTTTAGTTATTATTATTGTTAAATAAGATAAGATAAGCCTTTATTTGTCCCACATCATCATCATCATCATCATCATCATCATCATAGCAGTCTGTCGGGGGTGACAATGACTGTTTCATTTAGGTCTGATCAGATTCCTCCACGCAGCTCTGTCCTTCACCCTCCGCTGCCAGGAACTCCTGACCTTGTTTACTCGGGCGACGTCCGAGCTGGTATGAGTTGTTTTCTGACTCACCATTTCATGAAACTGCTTGCAAAGTATTTGAGTACCGCTAGCATTTGCTGGACTAGTGGCACATTCTTGGCAGATAGAGGTATTATCAGTGGCAAGAACAGGCCAAGACAAACTGACTCCAGTATCTGTTGCAGTGACTGATCAGATGATAGGTTTGTTTATCTCTGCTCTTTGTGTAGTGCATGTCACGATGCACCGACTGGCAAAAGTCCATCACAGACCTTGCGACAGATGTGCTTATTTGCCAGGATGTCCAGTCTCACCCTGTGTTACTGGGAGTGGTCCACCACAGACCTGTGACAGATATTGTTTTTAGTTCTGCCAGGATGCCCAGTTTCACCCTCCACACCATCGGAAGGGCGGGATTGCCGGTTGAGTTGCTGACAGCCCGACCCATGAGACAGTTATAAGCTCCTTTTTAGAACTTGTTCCAACTTACAGGCTTGTAAGAAGGGAGGTAGAATTTTGGAATTATTGTAGAAATTGGGAGATGTGTTAATTTATTTGTGGAAACTACACAGGATTGCAGCAGCACAGGGATAGCAGCACTCAGAGCAATAGTAAATAAGATAATAAGATGACAATTGGTTAACCAAAGCAGTAAATAAATATACATATGTACACAGTTACATACACAGTGCAGGAGCATTGCAGTTAGATGGTATCAACAGCATTACTGTTAGTTAAATTACTCGGCAAAATATAAATATAGACCCAGACAGTATATTTCACATTTGAATGAACAGTGTTGTTGCCACCCTCAATAATAATTGTAATTATATAAGTTGTGTAATGGAGGGAACGATCTCTATTGTACAAAGCAGTAATGTTTAATACGGCCTCTATGAAGAGCATAGGTTAGATTGTAAAGTCTGACAGCAGCAGGTAGGAAGAACCTGTGGATCCTCTCCCTTGAGTACTTAGGATGGCACAGCCTACTGCTAAATGAGCTCCTCAGTGCAGCTCCTCAGGACTCCTTTCTCAGGCAGAACTGCAATCCAGAAATCCTCCTATTCTTTCAAGTAAGTCAGAACTCTTATCCTGAAATAGCATAAGGCTGCATGTCTACCAAATGGGTTTTTTGCCACCCGACCACCCTGAATGTCTTTTTTTCAGCATTTGTGCGCTGCGCCCTGGAAAAAAAAAGTTTGTGCCCTGCATCCTAGCTATAGTTTGTCACTCACAGCTCAGCACTTCCGCTTTTCCTATGGTCAGACTTTCTACTTATTTTTTAATAGCAGTCTCTAAATAACAATGGGTAGGAAACATATTCTAGGGTTGGGAGCAGCTCTGGATGCAAAATATGACTACACGGAAAACAGGAGTCTGAGTACAGACTGTACTGGCGTCCTATGTCCCACCCTTCCTTATTCTGATTGGCTGCTTAGAATGGTTTGACACTGACGAGCTCAGCTGCAGTCTGAAAAGTTGAAATGTTTTCAACTCTGAGTGCCCTGAGCGCCGCAACAAAAAGCGGCCACCGCCGAGAGCGTTTCAGCGCCGAGGGCGCTCAGCACTGTAGACACTGAACTAGATAGAGAATGAATAGAAAATAGTGGCCCACAGCGGAAAAAAGGGTTTGGTAGACACGCAGCCTAATCCTCCAAGTCCTTGGGCCTGGGGTGCTCTCGCCTACCTTCCTCAGACTCCCAACTTACCGAAGCCAGAACAGGATTACTCTCCACCTGGTGAAGAGTGGCAGTCACCCTGCAATGTTCTCACTGTTCCTTGCAGCATCTCCACCTGTATGAAAGATTAACGCAATAATTTACATTCAGTGTATCTCCTTTCAGTCTACTCACCTTTTTCCTCTTCTCGCCTTCTCCACAGGATTGCCAGTTCTCCACCACTGCATATTCATTATCAATAAAATCACTGTTCAAACTTTAAAAAACGGCATCCTCTCAGTACCTGCATTTTAGGTCCATTAGTACCAAAATATGTCATTTGCAAGTATACTTTGGGAGGTTTTTTTCCTTTGAAATGTCACCACTTGATTAAAATAAAATTTAATAAAACTATTCATATTTAACCTCTAATATAATCCAAATCATATAAAGAAACAGTAAACACCAGCGTGGTGGCCTAGAGATAGAGCATCTGCCCCACAACCGGAAGGCCGGGGTTCAAGTCCCGGCCGGGTCATGCCAATGACCATATAAAAATGGAACTTCCTACCGTCCAGCTTGGTGCTCAGCAAAAATGGAACGGAGGAGGGAAATGTTGGTTACCCAGCCACAGGGGTGCACAAGCCACTTTACTCCCTGTACCAGTTCCAAGCCTGGATAAAAATGGGCAGGGTTGTGTCAGGAAAGGCATCCGACATAAGACTCAGCTCCAACCTATGGATACGACGGTGGCGCAGTGGTTAGCACTGCGGCAGCACAGTTTACCCTTGGCCGGGGGATTGTGGGGATTGTGGGTTCGATCCCAGCCCCCGACCAACAGTGATCTGTGTGGAGTTTGCATGTTCTCCCCGTGTTGCGTGGGTTTACTCCGGGATTTCTCCGGTTTCCTCCCACATGCCAAAAACATGCATGTTAGGTTAATTGGCTGTTCTAAATTGTCCCTAGATATCTGTTTCCTATAGGCCCTTAGAATAGAGGGTTAGTATTAATGAAAGCGCTTTGAGTGGTCTTTGTGACTAGAAAAGCGCTATATAAGTGCAGGTTAGTTAGTTAGTAGTTAGATATATCGGTGTCTGCTGCAGCGACCCCACCAGACTGTGGGAATAAAGCTAGAAGAAGAACGTATAAAGAAACAGTAAACAATAAAACGTGTATGTCCAGAGCTAGAACAATAATTTCAGTACTATTCAAATGTTCCATTTTGGGGTCACTTTGGTTTTAATTAGTTACTTGATGCTATAAAACTGGTCCTGTTTAAAAGATCTGCCTATAGGTTGCTGCATATAGACTCTAATGGGCGACTACAGTTTCTATTGTAAATGGTAAAGGGTAAATGGCATTCACTTATATAGCGCTTTTTCTCATCTCTAGACGACCAAAGCGCTTTACAGATCCTGCTATCCACTCATTCACACACACATTCACACGCACATTCACACACTGATGGCGACAGAGCTGCCACACACCGGCGCTGACCTGACCTACCAGGATCAACTTTGTAACAACTTTTTAGTGGCACTTTGTCATACAGGGTAAAACAGAGAAAATAACAGACTAAAAAGAGGGTGAAAACAGGATCAAAAGCAGTAAGTACTGAGTTGTGGGGTGTCAACTTTCAGCTGCTATAATTAGCTGGAAAAATGTGAAAAATTTGGGAAAAATGGGGAAAAAATTGGGTAAAGACATATAAAGAACATGGTAAAAACAGACAAAGTTCAAAGTATTGCTTTTCAGCTGACAAAATTACTCTATTAGAAAAAACGAGTGAAGAACATGGTAAAAATGAGGCAAAATAGGTTAAGTCAGGGCCAGGTGATATAATTAGCCTATGGATAAAAGTATAGTAAAAAGATGGTAACAAATAAAGTAAAAACAGGAGAGAAAATATGTTTTTACAGTTGCTTTTTTTTACCATGTGTTTTTTCTTTGTTTTCCTTGTATTACTCTTCAACTTTTAGCTGACATAGTTTGCCTAAAAATTTGTTTACAAACAGGGTAAAACCATGGTCAAAACAGGAAAAACATGGTAAAAAGAGAAGAAAATCTCATTTTCAGTTAGAGCTGGATGATTAACTGAAATTAAAACCAAAACCAGTATAATCTTGCTCATGTTTTTTTCATTTTTTCCCCTTTCCTTGTTGTGTGCGTGTGTATAGAGAGCTTTTCATGTACTTCCCCTTTAAGACGTGCCTGTAGAGTTACGTGCCAGCGCACGTAACTCTGCACCCCGGAAGCAACGCAGTTCATGCTATTTGGGAGTAGCAGAACACTGCTGAAAAAAATGGCTTGTTGTAATGAAAAGAAATATGGTCTCCATCCACATACTATGTGATTACTGATTCCTTATTTCATCTGAAGAGACCAAGAAAAAGCGAACGATGTGCATGGAAACTAACATGTAGATGCCTGAAGCTAAGTCACTTTTAGCTGTTAATGGCTATCCGTGTCAGCTGAACCATTTTACAATGGAAAATGAGTGACAAAATGGACAAGCTAAGGTTGCATTTAAGAACACGATAAAAAGTCTCATAATCATTATGTGGTGGTAACACAATCATGGCTCCCACAATCATGACTCTCCCAACACAGCTAGCAAGCTAATTAGATGCTGTTGATGCTGTAGATGCTGTAGATGCTGTTGTGACTCACGTGACCCACAAGCCCTCAAGAGGTATGTAAACAAACATTGACTTCTGCACTGGATAATGTTGAAGTTGTGTGAGACATGACAAAATGTTCTTTATTATATTATGCTCATTTTCTACCACACCGCAGTGATATGATACCACACTCCTGTGTAATATTGCTTTTAATTACAAGGTTGTTAGTACCCCTATAAGGGAGAAAAAAGAAGAAAAACCTGAAACAGACGTGGACGGGTCAGTTAACTGTGATGCTGATTAATGGTCAAATTGCCCAGCTATATGTGCAATCATCTTTAAAACACTTTAAATTTGTTCAGCTTGCTTGAAATATGCAACTAAGTTTGGTCCAATTTAAAATCTGGGGCCAGTTTAGGAATAATTGCGGTCTATTTTGGTCTCACCTTAAGTTTCATGCTCTCAGCCAAGATAAGACAGAAAATGGCTCAAGTCTGAGGGAGCCAACTGGTGAGTAAAAGGGGGGAAAAGATGGAGCCATAAGCATCAGCCACTCAGATAGCCTTTAGATGGAGTAAAAACCAGGAGGCGAGCAGAGAAGATAGAAGACATATCAATATGGACAGAGAAAATAAAGGAGCTGTGGAAAAACAGAGCAGTGTTTGCAGAATCCAATTGAGCTGACACTTTTTCAGCCACACACCATTTTCTGTTGTTTACGGCTTTTTGAGTGGCCGACCCCAGTGTGTCTGTGTATGTGTACGTACGGCTGAGCAGCTGACCTGTGTGTGCCCGTGTGTGTTTGCGTGTGATTGAGGCTGATAGATGTTGACAGCTGCGGAGAATCACTTTCCTGTTGGTAAAGCACCATATTGACCCTGGAGCCCCACCGCAGGCAGAGGTGAAGCCCGGCAGGCGGAGCGGGGCCGACATCCAGCTGAGGACTGAGGGGGCTGCGCTTGAACTCACAACGCCATGCTGACCCGCTGAGAGCCCCAGGACACACACCAACACACACCTCCCGTCCCGAAAATCCACATCCACCGGGGCGAGACGATCTGTGGGGCCAGAGCAGAGCAAGTGTCAGGTGACTCGCCATATTGGTGGTTTACGTTTAATATGTTGATATTCAGAGTCAGAGGAACGAAAATATCAAAATTTGAGCTGGTCCATGATTCCAGTGGATATATCCTTGACACTCATTTTAAAGGTCCCATTCACTCAAAAAAATGTGTGGTTGTGGATTGTTAATCTCCTTAAATGTTTTCTTGTGTCATATGACTACAGTAAAATATTAAGTGTGTTGTCCTGTATATTTAAGGCCACCTTAATGAACGGGCTAGGCTGGGCTGAAGCCGAGGGGCCTACGAAGATCAGAACCTATCATGAGCCAATGAAAAAGATCACATTGTTGTTAATTGGTCAGATTCTATGTCCATCACTTGATATTCATATGTGGCTGCTGACTGGTTTAATTTACAAGTGCCTCACGTGGGTACCACCAGTGCCATGTAATATGAGAGTTGCAACATTCTTTGATCTCGCCGTTGCCCGGCCACGTGGTTCATGAAGCTCCAAATAGTTCCAAATAACAGCCGACACTTATAATGGTGTGTGAATGGCAGCGGTGACAATCTGTGGTATTAACAGTATTTTTTAGCCATATTAGGTAGTAAATATTTAGAATTCCTATAGGTAGGTACATTGTTTAAACATCTAATGAACAGATTTAAATGGATTATGATATAAATAGCAGCTTTAAAAAGACTATCAGAGCATGTTTTGGAGGGAAGGAGAACTGCTGATTCACACTGATGAAAGCTGCAGTGTAGATTTCACTGCCTAGCTGTGTGGCCTTACCTTATATAGTATTATGGCTTCAGTGGACTGATTACTGAATTATCAACTCTTGAATATAGTGGGTTATTTTGCATGCAAGATTAGGCAGAATTATCTGAATTGAAAGAGTAAAAAACACTGATGTCAGTGACTTTAAAGTGCTGATGACACATTTTTTGAATTTTTTAGCATGTTGTGTAAACCCAAAAGTCATTGTCTATGATCAATATAATATTTACAACAGCGTCTGCATAAACTAGTTATCATCAAAAAACCGCAGCCACTGACTGGACTGTAGTGCCGCCCACCAAATTAAGGGCGGCACCCCAATGACATAATCGACAGAACGACTCTGGTGTTGTTAACTAGAATGACAGCAGCTTTGTAGCTCACAGTTTCTCTGGTTTCTTGTTTTAATGTTACAGCTATGCCTTTGCATTGTGTCGCAGGCTTAAATAAACAGCAGGCAATGAAAGACCACATCCCACACTTCAGCTCCAACTGTCATAAGCCTCCTCGTGTGCTCCTCGTGCGCTTTTATGCAGGAGGAGGGGAAGGATTAATGGATTTACGCGCAGCTTTGACCTACTTTCTCTGATTGCATGCCGGTCCAGGCAAGTCCCCTCTCTCATTATCAGCAACTGATTCCCCTCCCACTGATCATATTTCCCGGTCCTCGCCCAGGTGCTTCTCATTACACCATCACCAGCAGTGCGTGTACTTCGCAGCTGTTTGCCAGTCATCTCTGCTGTTTGTCTGCCAGTATTTTCAGCACTCTCACAATCCATGTTCGCTGTGGTTCTCGTGTGTCCTTGAAGCGATGTCGGCCCTGCGTAAGAGCGCACGGAGGGTCATGATGAATGGATTTACATGCAGAATTCACCACAGCACATGTATTGAACATAAGAATGATGACAACAGTTCCCAAAAAGGTGAAGACTTACAAAAATAAACATAAACACATACAGTTGGCGTTTGGGGCTGACATCGCCCAGCAAACATGGAGAGGAGACGTGTTAACCACGGTTGCGCCCCAGGGCCGACGTTGCTTCAAGGGACGCAACAGAACCACGGTTGTGTGGAGTGGCTAACACGTCGGGATAGTGTTGGCAATACTGGCTGGCTGACAACATGGAAGATGATGCACACAAACCATGAACAGCTGACTGTCAAAGAGAGAGGGCGTGTGTGTTCGGACTGGTGAATCTTGGACAGTGCCCACCTGAAAGTGGCTCAAAAGTCACATAAAACACATGTACAAAACAAAAACAACAAGAACTCAAATTATAATCCATAATAAACCCTATGCCTGAGCCACAGAAAATACACTGCTATGATTTTACTGAAAAATCGGGTTTAAATAAATTATATTTTTGAGCAAATTATTTGTTGCAATATCTGTAACAAAAAAATAACACTCGATGTTCCCCTGCCATGTGTTTGTCGCTGCTGCTGTGGCTGGCATGTGTGCCTCTCCACCGTCACTCTCTGAGTCTGACTTGCTTGGCACGATGCCCGCTTGGCACGGCTCAAACCTATACGATCTGATGCCCCCAGATTCTTCATTGTCATCCAGTTCTTCTGAACTATGATCGTTGGAAGACTGGACAACACAAACCAATTCCAGACTACATGTGCTGGAATCATCGTCGATGTTTTCAACCGCTTTCATCCTGTGTCTACAATGAGCAGCCAAGCGCTGTGTTCTGTCGATGACGTGACTACATGGCAGTGGGGTTTTCCAGCCACTGACGTAATTGGTGACGTGGCGCTCATGAAAACGTCGGATATTCACATGAAAAAAAGTCTGTTTGACTTAGAACTGCACAGACCATCCTATTTTGTCATATTGTATTATGTGTTGAAAAATTAGAGGAAGTCAAAAACATGTCATCAGCACTTTAATGTGATTTAGCTAAATCAGGGGTGGACTTTACACTTGTACAGTTAACCTTTCAAGTTAGGAAAGATTTTCTGTGTGTGAATGTAAATATAACACATTAATGCCTCTCAGTAAATATGAATATTGGGTTAAAGTTATTTTTTTAATCATTCAAAAGAATAAACTTTCATATCTTCAATATTCTTTAGAAGCACAAGGAAATACAGTATGTCAAGCCTTTTGTATTCAATTTTGATTATAGTTTTCGAAATTAAAATGCAAATCATGATATCCTATTTACTGAGATGCACTTTTACATGTGTATATAAATTACCCTGTACTTTGAAAACTAGTGACTATGCAGGGTGGAAAATATTAAATAAAAGAAGAGGTCTTTGTGACAGAATATAGTCAAGGTCCAACAGTCTGTTATATGAAAATATTCAGTGTAGCACAAATGCCATGAAATAGTATTTTTTTTTAAATAAAAATTAATAAAAATGCAAAGACATGCTCTTGTTTTCTCATTATTCAGTCTCTGAACTTCTGCCTGACAAATTACTGCCAGCTAATACCAGTGAGCAGCATGCTGGCACCATTGCCTCCTCTTCCAGCTGGTGATTGGGATTACATAATTGAATTCATTAAATAGATAATAACAGCACCAGCCATTCAAAGAAAAGGAAACCTTTTTTTTTCTATTTTTTATTCATCCATAGTGTAACATCACATAATTGTGGAATATTTTCCTTTCATGTTAGAGAAGGGTTTGACTTCATAAATCGTATTTTGATGCCAAAAAATAATGAAATCCTAAAATGTTCAGCATGATTTTCAGTGCAGCTTATGGATGCACAAATCAAGCTGAGAAAGTGATCCAGATGTTTGGGTTTCCCGGCACACACAGAAAGGAGAAAAAAATGTCAGACAAGTTAGCAGAAATAGTATTACTTTAATGAAAGATTACAACAACAGAAAACTTTATGCAGGACATTTATTTCCACAAAACATTTCCATTTTCAAGGTCAAACATGTAATGTGATTTATATGACTGCACATAAATTATGATTTTTTTTTTATGTTGAACAAAAACAATGATATTAATGAGGAAATTAAACTGAATCAATGTGCAGGCCCATTCTAAGAGGGAATAATTCACAAGAACCAAAACTGACAAACCCAGACCGAGGACTGATGCTGTCCTCCCAAACACAAGACGAGGAAGAGTCCAACAGTAACCATGGTTACATGGACACGAATAAACAGGTTACAATTGGCTTTCTGGAGTTATCTGATTATTCAAGTGGTCATGTAACTATGATCATTAATTCAAGTGGTTAATCCTCCAATAATCCATTTAATCAGTGCATGTAAACACAAGAAAACTGATTATTGCCATTTTCAGGTTATTCCCAGTGATCAGTTTATTGTGACCATGTAACTGGGGTCAGTGATCTGTGTACCAGAACCCCCACTGCATGTGATAGGAGACCACATGTACTGTTCTCAAAATAACTTTGTTATGAATATGAGTCACAAAAATAACCAAAATATCTGAATTCAATGAATATGTCACACCTACCTATCCTGTAACACCAACACGTCCATGTTGTCATTTCAAAGGTCAAAAACTTCTTTAGAATGAATTTAGTTTAGTGTCAGAGTCATTTAAATGTTTCTGCACAATGCTGTGTTCCATTTTACTATGACAGCTCATCATCAAACCACAGCTCCTTCATCATTTCACCATTCCAGCTGCCCCACAAACCCACTTTACTGTGATATCACTGCCCACAGTAGTGAAGACTCCATCAGCCAAGATGGTCTCTGCTCCAGTCTCCAATGATCCTCTGTCAGCTGCAGAGAAATGACAGGAAAAAAAAAACACGTCCCTGTGCCTTAATACCTAATGACTCCTGCCCAAATAGGAAGGTTTTTCTCATAGATCTGTGCCTTTTCTCTTTTAATTCTACTACTTTTATTTATTCCTCCTTAATTTGAATAATTTTTGCATAAATTTGCTCCTTTTTTCATAACGTTGTGTTTTCCAGTCTCCAGACTTTTCCTGTACATTTGAGACAGTTTTTATATTGAAATAAAAATTTTAAAAAATGTTGTGAAATAACTCATTACGTTTTTCTTATATATAATTTTTATATTAAATGTGTAACTTTTTCATGCACATTTTTAGTTTTTATGCATACATTAGAAAACTATTTGGAAAACTAGATTTTTCTCTTAAATATGTTCACATGAGGAAAAAATATCTTCATGTAGCATCTCATACAATTCAAATTATATATACATAAAAAGTAAACAGTCAAAATTAACTGTTTGCTGGATTGCAATATAGACAGAAAAGAAAGAAACCAGATACTCTTCCTCTACGTTAATAGTTCAGTTATAGTTAGTTTAAAAAAGAATTCAGGTGAGCTATTTGATACAAGATAATATTTTACATTTATAAATATGCCAGTTGTTTCTAGAATATTTTTGATTGGTTTTAGTATTCAATTTTTGATTTACTGTTAAAATAAACACACATCATTAACATTACTTCTGTTCCATTAAGTTGTGTAGATCTGAATTGTTTCCACTTTCTTGTTTACAACTGCATTAAAAAATTAAACCAGTCTTCATCCTGAGGACCTTTCTTATTGTGTTTCTCACAACTGTTTGTTCAAATAAGTATAGCCTATTTAAGCAGAATCATTAAATATTAATAGTGCTAATTTATGGATGTTAAAAATAGCATTGCCATTATCAGGGTTGACACTGATGATGAGGACTTTGGAGGATGTAAAGAACTGTATTTGGTAATTTCCTACCCTGTTCCATGTTTCCTCCTTATAGAAAGCAGTTTTGCTGGTAAACATGTCAGTCTCTCATGGTTTCATGTTTTCCTCTATAAAAAAGTAGAACAATTTCATTTTTGTAAGCCGTCTTTTAAATCCACCACCATAGTCCTGCTATGCTGCTAATGCTATGACAATACTATGAACAAGATAATAAGTCACATCTGCTCTGTCACTGGTTTTCATGTCATGTCCCATCATACGTATAATGCTAGTACCCATCTCTATTGTCTCTCACAAACTGAGCCTTCACCCATTAATGCTGATGTAATTGGCAGCCATATTTCTGTCAGTCTGCCCCAGGGCAGCTGTGGCTACAGAGGTAGCTTACCACTATCATTGTCTGTGGAGTGAATGAATAATGGACTCATTGTAAAGTGTCTTTGGGTGTCATGAAAAGTGCTATATAAATGCAATCTATTATTAAAAACATAGCTATTACACATTTTTAAACTGAGATTCTGTTTTCTGTAAAATCTGAAATTTCTAGGTATACAGTGTGGCAATTTTTTCCTTGTAGTATTAAACATGCCATTGAATAACAGTATTTTTAAAAGTATTATCAAGGTAAAAAATCCCATGATTATGACAGTACTAATGTCCTCAACATCGTGGCACCGAGCAATAGTTAAAACCCTCTGTCCCTTATTTTTCTGTGAAAAAGTTGGCAACTCTATTCTCAGACAATACTACATTAGTTGCCTCAGACTGTGTTTACTACCAGAGCTAGGAGCTAGCCAGCTAAGATTAGCAACACAGCATCAACGACTGACCTCATGGGTAATAGTGGGATGAACTCGGACCCATGAGCATGTAACGACACATGCACTGAAAGGGCTGTTCTGAGGAAGGCTGCCAAAGATGGGACAAAATGGTGCTTCATTGATGAAAGCATGTCACTGACATTTCATGAAGACCTGTGGAAAAACTGCTTTAAATGTGTCATTTAAATGGCTATGTGAATTCCTTCTGGACTTATTGCACTCACAAGTTGTTGATGCAGATACCATTGTCATCAATACTTTCAGAGGTGATACTGAGGGGTAATAATAGTAACACAGACAGGAAATTTTTACCTCCAGCCAGCAAGCCTGCAGCCTAGTTCTACAGCAGCCAGTGTCTACAACTCTCAGTTTGCCCTTACTCGAACTGCGGCTGGTAACTACAGTGGTCTTCTACCTGCTCCTGAGCAGCTGTGGCCACCTCATGTTCTTAAACTCCTGTACCGTTCCACCACAGTTTCCACCTGAGCTGCAGTTGCCCCATGGCAGGGCCAAAACAAGAGTTGCTGCTGGTCTGCACATCTCTTCTACCATTTCAGCTGCTGGAACTGGACCCATTTATTCAGTTAAAAAAATGTCATCATCTGCAAAATATCCACATAATGAAACATGGCTGTGATGAAGTCCCCCAAGTTTATCCCAGCCATGTTTGGCAGAGTTGTGACTTGTAGAATTTAGAAGACTGTGCAAGATTGTGTGGCAGGCTTTAATCACAAAGTCTGATAACCTGTTCCAGGAGTTTTCCCAGGTTTGATTTTCCCATTCAATCACTGGAAGATGTCAAACGGTCTGCGTCCTGAAGTCAGATTTCTGGCAATAAATACATGCATGTTCCAGTGAAGCATTTTCACAAAGTTGAAAAACCAAGATAGACACGTCAATGAAAGCCACTATTGAACTCACTCTGTCAGAGAAGGTAATAATTAGCAGATTTTACTTGAACTTCTATTTCCTGTTTATGATGGGTACAATAGTTTTAAATCATTAATTCCTCCTTAATTTGAATGCGGTGCCAGCTACCTGACTTAGGCAGTCAGAAATCCAAGTTAGGGGGACACAGCATTTAACAAGTTCCGTTGACTGACTGCAAAAATCTGACCTGGGAAAGCACCTGGAGTGCACTATCAAGTCCTTATGCTGACTTCCATGAGAAGTCAAAGGACAGAGTTTGAGACATCTCCATCCAGGAGTTCAGACAGGAACATCCCCAGAAGTGAGCTTTTCAGACCACCTCTGAGATCAAATTCTGATGGCTGCGCCCATACTACTCACATCGAAAAAACGCAAGATGGCGGCGCGTGCACAACGCGAGGCTCAGCGTCCTACCAGATTCTGGGGACTAGCAGTGTTATTTCTGTTCATTTCGGGTATGTTCGTTCAGAACAGCTCTGCTTTTACATCTTACACCCGAGATGAGCTTTTGAATATTGGTTTACAAAACAACGATAACGACCTTTTTATCAGCAACCTACGTCTGAATCTACGTCTCATTCCGGAGCTCTGGAGAACTCCCGACGCTCGGCAGGCTTCCCGGCCGACCGGAAGTGCTCGCAGGCGGCGTAAGGATCGTAAACAAAGGAGGGGTAAACGCGGTGGGCTAAGAGCTAAGCTAAAGCTAACACCGCACCGGCTATCGCTACCCAGTATTTTCCTTGCTAATGTACGGTCTCTGGCGAGCAAAATGAGTGAACTACGGCTTCGGATCACCAACAATAAGAAACTTATGAACTGCAATATCATGATTTTTACGGAAACATGGCTTCACAGTGGAATACCCGACAATGCTATCGAGCTAGCCGGCCTACACACGCTCCGGGCAGACAGAGCAGCAGTTGACTCCGGTAAGACAAGAGGGGGGGGATTGTGCATTTATATTAACAAGGCTTGGTGCACGAACTCTGTCACTGTTGAGAGACACTGCTCAGCTAACCTGGAGTTTCTCATGGTTAAATGTAGACCTTTCTATCTGCCACGCGAGTTCACTTGTACCATCATAACAGCCGCTTACATTTCTCCGGATGCTAATGCTAAGCTTGCTATGAAAGAACTGCATGCAGCTATTAGCAAACAACAAACTGCACACCCAGAGGCAGCATTTATTGTGGCGGGTGATTTTAACCACTCTAACCTCAAGACAGTGCTTCCTAAATTCTACCAGCATGTCTCCTGTCACACAAGAGGGGACAAAACATTGGACCATGTTTACACCAATATTGTGGGAGCCTACACAGCAACTCCCCTCCCCCACCTAGGCCAGTCTGATCATTTATCCTTGTTCCTTACCCCCAAGTATGTACCGCTCATCAACCGGGTGAAGCCATCAGTGAGGACCATCAAAGTGTGGCCAGAGGGGGTTGACTCTGTACTCCAGGAGAAGTTTAGGAACACAGACTGGAGTATGTTCACCTCTCAGGCTACCTGTGGCTCCCACATAAACATCAACTCTTACACCCACTCAGTCCTGGACCATATCAACACCACTATTGACAGTGTCACCACGGAAAGACAGATCACCACGTACCCAAATCAGAAGCCGTGGATGAACAGAGAAGTGCGACTTCTGCTAAAAGCACGTAACAATGCCTTTAGATCTGGTGATGCACAGGCCTACAATTCATCCAGGGCAGATCTGAAGAGGGGCATCAACAAGGCCAAGCACAGCTACAAGCTGAAGGTGGAGGAACATTTTGGGGACTCTGATCCCCGACGTATGTGGCAGGGCATTCAAGCTATCTCTGATTATAAGCCCAGCAACTCCATACCTATAGCCATGACTGTGCCCTTTCTCAATGAGCTAAATAACTTCTATGCTCGTTTTGACAAGGACAACAATGAAAAGAACATCAATTTCCCACCCTCTGATGACCTCCACCACCTCACACTCACCCACACCGACGTCCGTAATGCACTGAGTCATGTCAACGTACGTAAGGCTGCTGGCCCTGATGGCATTCCTGGGCGTGTGCTGAGGGCATGCACTGAGCAGCTGGCAGGGGTCTTCACAGACATCTTCAATCTGTCCCTGGCCCAGGCCGTGGTACCAGCATGCTTCAAGACCACTTCAATAGTACCAGTGCCGAAACATTCAACACCATCGTGCCTAAATGACTATCGCCCTGTGGCACTGACGCCCATAGTCATGAAGTGCTTTGAGCGACTGGTCTTGGCACAGCTCAAAAAAGGCCTGCCCCCAACACTGGACCCTCATCAGTTCGCCTACCGGAGCAACAGGAGTACAGAGGATGCGGTTTCTACAGCGCTGCACTATGTACTCTCACACCTGGATGACAAGAACACCTACGCAAGAATGCTGTTTATTGACTTCAGCTCAGCATTCAACACAGTTATCCCCTCCAAGTTGCTCACCAAACTTGGGGACCTGGGAATCAGTACCTCCACCTGCAACTGGATCATGGATTTTCTGACCAACAGACCCCAGCATGTTAGGTCAGGCCCCAACCGTTCTTCTGTCATCACACTCAACACTGGTGTACCACAGGGCTGTGTGCTCAGCCCATTCCTCTACTCCCTCTACACCCATGACTGCAGGCCTATGTGTGGATCCAATTCCATCATAAAGTTCGCAGATGACACCACGGTGATTGGACTCATCAGGGACAACGACGAGTCAGATTACAGGGCAGAGGTTGAGCACTTGGCTACTTGGTGCGCTGACAATAACCTGCTCCTTAACACCAGCAAAACCAAGGAGCTCATAGTGGACTACAGGAAGGAGAGGGAAGAGACACATGACCCCATCCATATCAATGGCATAGCTGTTGAACGTGTCCCCAGCTTCAAATTCCTGGGGACCCACATCTCGGAGGACCTGTCCTGGTCAGTTAACACCACCAGCCTGATCAAGAAGGCCCATCAGTGCCTCTTCTTCTTGAGGACATTGAAGAAGAACCATCTGTCAACTGACATCCTGGGCAACTTCTACCGCTGCGTGATAGAGAGCACCCTGACCAACTGTATCACACTCTGGTATGGGAGCTGCTCTGTAGCTGACCGCAAGGCGCTGCAGCGGGTGGTGAAAACCGCCCAACGCATCACAGGGACTCCACTTCCAGCTATAGAGGATGTCTACAGGAAAAGATGTCTGCGCCGGGCACGCAGCATTCTTAGGGACTCCAACCATCCTGCTCATGGACTGTTCCAGCTTCTCCCCTCCAGAAGACGTTTCAGAAGCCTTCGGACTAGAACCAGCAGGTTTAGGAACAGTTTCTTTCCAACAGCTGTCACGTTATTGAACTTAGTTCCCCGCTGACTCTCTTACAATCATCTTTTACCATCCTCACCTGTACATAACTGCATAACTACATAACTACATCTAACTTATTGCACATTATTTGCACATAACAGTACTTTTAACTTTCTGCACTGCTGCATATATTTGCATATATTTGCTTAAATTGCACATACTGTTAATTACCGTATATACTGCACTGCTGTCCTTTGCACTTCTGATTGGATGCTAAACTGTGTTTCGTTACCTTGTATTCATACATGTGTAATGACAATAAAGTTGAATCTAATCTAATCTAATCTAATCAACAGTAGTGAAAGCTACATAAAATGAACTATTTATTAGCTCTTCGGTAATATATGTCTCTTCTAGTCAGTTGTACACACAAATCAGCCCAACTTCTATCTCTGAACATGTTGCTATTGTGTTTTATACTAAAATGATAACATACTGTGCTGTTTTCAGTCAGCATTGCTAACACTGGCTAACAAGAGAGTACCGTAAGTTTTCTGACTTTTGTACTGGAACATGCTCAACCTGTATGTGATGTCATTCCGACATACAGTGTTCAACCTCCAAAGTAAATGGAATGTTATTTTTTTATTATTATTATTTAGGTAACCTGAAACAAGTGCTAATTGCTCCTGAAATCTTTGACTCTATGAAGACATATCTTGTGAAATATTTGCCACAGTATAGACTTTTCTGTTACTGTAGAGCATAAGTAATAATTTCCTAATTACTAACTAAAGAATTTATTTTTTAACTGGCTCATTATGACTGATGCTGTCACATAAAGTTCAAACAGGAAGTACCCTGTTACTGGCTGCTGGGTTTAGCTAGACTTTCTCATTATCTGTCATTATGACAGACAGGTTGTAAAAATGTTGTCATAATCCATCAGCACCCATCAGTGTATTTTTCATTTGATAAGACACAGAAAAGCTTTTCAATTTGTTCACATGCTCAATTTTATTTGTGAAACTACAGGATACAGCATGTACATAGCTCAAGCATTTATGTGATTATTTATTGAAGTGATGACAGGGATGGCAACAAGAAATTCTGATTTCAGCTGAAATCTAATTTGGTCGATTGACTTATGGGGGGTCTGGGGGGGGCATAGCCCCCCTGAAGCTGGGAGGTTTTCAGTAAAACAGAAGTAATTTAGACTGAAAAAAATGATTAAAAAAAAAATGAAATACTAGACTTAGATAAATCATTAAATTTAATGAAAAGTTAACTTACTTTTTCTTCAATGTTGTCTCACTGTCTTTAGTCCAACATATTTAACAGTTTTATAAGAGTTTATTACACTATTTACACTGGACTGTAAAACAAATCTACCTACGGGTACAAATAAAGTAACCTGAACCTGAACCTGAACTTTTCTCTCAAGCCAATTCCATCGGAACTTATTTTTGACATTTTGTCTATTTCTAGCACTGATGACTCCTGATCCTTCGATAAAAATGTCATAATTTCACTGAAAACAATACCGAAAGCTCAGAATTCCAACACGAACCAGGGATGTGATTTGGGGTTGGGGAAATTATCTGAAAATTCAGCAGGGGGTCTGGGGGACATAGTCCCCCAGCGGGGCCTGGGGCAAAGCCCCGATGGGGGGGGGGGGTTCAGGGGGCAAAGCCCCCCGAAGCTCCTGGGTTTTTATGATTTTTAAGTACCAGAACTGTGCTTAAATGACATAAAACAACAGCTGAATGCCACTTATTACTGTATAATATTGACATGTTCCAAGAAGATAACATTCCTAAACTAGAAAAGCACTCGGAGAGCGCAGACCTCCGCCAAGCGCCACAGTTCCCCCCATACAGTGTTTAACATCATAAATATTAATCCTCCATTTATTTTGTGTAACTTTATAGATTCCTTGACCATGAAAAAAATGCCATTCGCAAGTGGCATATATTAGCTATACTGTGATGCTTGTTGCGTGTTTATAGCTTCATTTGTTCTTTTAAAAATTTCAAAGGTTCCCTATTTTTTAATTTTTTTGCATCATTATCCAGATTTATTCCATTTCCTTAGGTCTTAAATGTCTTGTAGAAGCTGTTGAAAACTTGTCCTGTATTATGCAAATTACTGTGATTCCCGTTTTGGAAATCCCAATAAGTAAAAAAATTCCTGGATCCAGACGGTGATCCGGATCACCACCAAAATCTAATCATCTGTAGGATACCCCATTTCTGTCAATCTCTGAAAATTTCATGAAAATCCGTCCATAACTTTTTGAGTTATCTTGCTAACAAACAAGCAAACAAACAAACAGACAGACAAACCAACGCCGATGAAAACATAACCTCCTTGGCGGAGGTAAATATTCCAACAAGCATGATCCATCACATGCTTTAACACTTGATCAAATCAAAATCAGTTAATTTTATCTATTCCATAACAGAAATGAAATTCCAACATACCATTACTTTTTATCATTTCAGCATTCATTTCAGATCACCAGTTTCAATCTCCATTGAGACTTGAGCAGTTCATTTTGCACAATCACTGATGTAGCCAAGTCTTAGAAATATTCAAAAGTTATGAGTCAATGTCCACTGTGCACTGTCAATTTCAAACTGTTTGGAATCATAAAAGGGGATGGTTAACTTTTATTACCGTTTCCTCCCCCGCGCAGCCCAGCTCATACAGCCATTGTACGCCGCCAGTAACAGAGAGTTAATGGCTCTCCACCTGGCCATACGCCACTTCCAGTCCTGCCTGAAAGGGCGCATCTTCACTGCGTTCGTGGACCACAAGCCGCTAACATACTTAACGTACTTTATCTTCCTGGAAGATAAAATAAAGCGGAATTCGGCGAATTAGCAGAAAATCACATCCCTGAGAACACGCCGCCATGAATTTTTGAAAAAGCATACAAAGAGCCATTTGATTGGTCCAATCGTTTGCAACTATCCAATCACAGGGCTGTTTACAATACAGCAGTAGCTTGAACACAACACATCCGGGTTATCGCAGGAGACGACTTCCGGGGAAGCACCGAGCGCTTATGTAATCATGTTGATTTTCGTTAAAATCGGTAACAATAAGGTACCTTACCCCCCTAAAATTTTCTCAACGGATTTAGACGATTCACAGAAATGATCAATTTGAAAATAAATCGGCGGAAATCTGCGGATTGGCGGAAAATTGCCATCTCTGTGATGATCAGAGGCTGTGGGTCAGTGTTGTTCAACACCACACAAAGCAGATTCATGTTGAGGGGTTTTTTCAGTGACAGTGGAGTGGCATGTACAGTGGATATAAAAAGTCTACATACCCTTGTTCAAATGCCAGGTTTTTGTGATGTTAAAAAAATGAGACCAAGATAGATTATTTCAAAACTTTTTCCACCACTAATGTGACCTATAACCTGTGTAACCCAAATGAAAAACAAACTGAAATCTTTTAAGGGGAAAAACAAAAAATAAAAAACTTATAATAACCTGGTTGCATAAATCAGAATCAGAATCAGAATCAGAATCAGCTTTATTGGCCAAGTATGCACAACACATACAAGGAATTTGACTTTGGCTAAAAACTTGCTCTCGTTGTTCAAGTGGAGGATTTAAATACGGATTCAATGACAACAGAGTATGTACAGTAAATTACAGTCTGTCCACGTTTCTATAAAAGGATGCAAATATATACAGGAATATATGCAGTTATTTACTCAGACTAACCACACTTTGCAGAAATATATGAAAAAATATACAATCACACAGTATTTCAATGTGGACTCAGATTCAGTGATATAATGTGAATGAAGTAAAAAGCAGTGTGAGAGTTATGTGCAATGTAATAATGGATGAAAAGTCATGAGTACAGCAAACAGGTAGGACTAGGTGAATGTTAGGAGTTCATCAGAGTGATGGCTTGAGGAAAGAAACTGTTCCTGTGACGGGTGGTTTTCACCTTCAGTGATCTGTAACGACGACCAGAAGATAGAAGTTCAAACAGTTTGTGGCCGGGGTGTGATGGGTCAGCACAGATGTTTCCCGCCCGTTTCCTGGTTATGGACCGATATAAGTTCTCAATGGAGGGTAGGTCGGTACCAATGATCCTCTCCGCAGACTTAATGATCCGCTGCAGTCTGGTCTTGTCCTGTTTAGTGGCAGATCCAAACCAGACAGTGATGGAAAAGCAGAGGACAGATTGGATGATGGCGGTGTAGAAGACAACCAGCAGCTCCTGAGGCAAATCAAACTTCTTGAGCTGACGCAGAAAAAACAACCTCTGCTGGGCCTTTTTCCGGACAGTGTCTATATGGGAGGACCACTTCAGGTTCCGGGAGATTGTGGTACCCAGAAACTTGAAGGAGTCCACAGTGGACACTGTGCTGTTGAGGATGGTGAGTGGGGGGAATGAAGGGGGGTGTCGCCTGAAATCCACAGTCATCTCCACCGTTTTGGCTGGGTTAAGTTCAAGATGGTTCTGGCTGCACCAGAGGATCAGCTGCTCCACCTCCCGCCTGTATGCAGACTCATCATCATCCCGGATCAAACCGATGACTGTGGTGTCGTCCGCAAACTTCAGGAGCTTCACCGAAGGGTCCTCTGAGGTGCAGTCGTTGGAGTAGAGGGAGAAGAGCAGTGGGGAAAGGACACATCCTTGGGGGGCGCCAGTACTAATTTTTCGGGAGCTGGATGTAAATCTCCCTAGCTTCACCTGTTGCCACCTGTCAGTCAGAAAGCTGGAGATCCACTGGCAGGTGGAGGGGGGCACCTTGAGCTGGAGGAGTTTCTGATGAAGAATGCCTGGGATGATGGTGTTGAACGCTGAGCTGAAGTCGACAAACAGGATCCTGGCGTATGTCCCTGGGGAGTCGAGGTGTTGCAGGATGTAATGTAGTTCCATATTCACTGCATCATCCACTGACCTGTTTGACCGGTAGGCAAACTGCAGTGGGTCCATCAGGGGGCCTGTGATGACCTTCAGGTGGTTCAGCACCAATCTCTCCAAGGATTTCATGACCACAGAGGTCAGGGCAACAGGTCTGTAGTCGTTTAATCCTGTAATAGAGGGTTTCTTGGGAACTGGAATGATGATGGAGCGTTTGAAGCAGGAAGGCACTTCACGCAGCTCCAGTGATCTGTTAAAGATCCGGGTGAAGATGGGGGCCAACTCGTTGGAGCAGACTCTCAGGCAGGACGGAGACACACCATCAGGTCCTGCAGCCTTCTTGATCTTTTGTCTCTGAAAGACCCGGCGCACCTCCTCTTCACAGATCATTAGTGCTGGTGGGAGGTCAGAGTGGAGGAGGGATGGAGTTCCTGGGGCTGCAGATAATCCTTTTGTGTGGGTGGGAGGTGAGAACTGTAGGTTCTTTTCAAACCTGCAGTAAAAGCTGTTTATAAATATGCACACCCTTAAACTAACACTTTGTTGCAGCACCTTTGGCTTTTATTACAGCACTCAGTCTTTTTGGGTAGGAGTCTATCAGCGTGGCACATCATGATGTGGCAATATTTGTCCACTCTTCGTTGCAAAAATGCTCAAAATCTGTCAGATTGTGAGGGCATCTCCTGTGCACAGTCCTCTTCAGATCACCCCACAGATGTTCGATCGGATTAAGGTATGGACTCTGGCTGGCTCATACCAAAACCTTAATCTTCTTCTGGTGAAGCCATTCTTTTGTTGATTTAGATGTGTGATTTGGGTCATTGTCGTGCTGAAAGATGAAGTTCCTCTTCATCTTCAGCTTTCTAAGAAAAGCCTGAAGGTTTTGTGCCAACACTTACTGGTATTTGGTTCATAATTCTCTCCCCTTTGACTAAGGCCCCAGTTCCAGCTGAAGGAAAAACAGCCCCAAAGCATGATGCTGCCACCACCATGCTTCACTGTAGGTATGGTGTTCATTTGGTGATGAGCAGTATTGTGTTTGCACCACATATACCTTTTGGAATTATGGCCAAAAAGTTCAACCTTGGCTTTATCAGACCATTGCACATTTTCCCGCATGCGTTTGAGAAATTTCAAATGTGTTTTTGCAAAATGTAGTCAGGCTTGGATGTTTTTCTTCATAAGATAAAGCTTCCATCTTGCCACCCTATCCCAGAGCCAAGACATATGAAGAAGATGGGAAATTGTTGTCACATGTACTAAACAGCCAGTACTTGCCAGAAATTCCTGCAGCTACTTCAATGTTGCTCTCAGCCTCTTGGCAGCCTCTCTGACCAGTTTTCTTCTCATCTTTTCATCAATTTTGATGGGACGTCAAGTTCTTGGTTATGTCAGTGTTGTGCTATATTTTCTCCACTTGATGATGACTGTCTTCCCTGTGTTCCATAGTATATTTCATGCCTTGGAAATTCTTTTGTACGCTTCTCCTGACTGATATCTTTGAACAATAAGATCCCTCTGATGCTTTGGAAGCTCTCTGCGGACCATGCCTTGTGCTGTAAGATGTGACAATAAAACTGTCAGGAAAAGCCTACCAGAACAGCTGAATTTTATTTGGGGTTAATCACAGGTACTTTAAATGGTGACAGGTGTGTGCTGACTCCCGTTTAACATGAGTTTGAATGTGATTGGTTAATTCTCAACACAGCCACATCCCCAGTTAGAACAGGGTGTGCATATTTATGCAACCAGGTTATTGTACTTTTTTCCACCCTTAGAAGATTTGTTTGTTTTTCAGTTGGGTTGTACAGGTTATAGTTCACATTAATGGTGGAAAAATGTTTCGAAATGATTTATCTTGGTCTCATTTTTTTTTTACATCACAAAAACCTGGCATTTGAACAGGGGTGTGTAGACTTTTCATATCCGCTGTAGATACAGGGACAGGCTGGAAGAAGTGCATGTTTCTATTTCATTTATTCACTCCTCATCAGCAACATCACAACTGTTTGGCCATTTAAAGAAAGTTTTCATGCTCAGCTGTTTTGACATTTTTGCAGTTGTGGTACATTGGTGGAGAAAAGTGAACTGTTGTGGAGGAAAATGATCAGGCGGGACGTGACGAGCTGGAAGGTTGCAAGGGTTTATTTCCTCCAACATAATGAGACACACTTTGTAGCTCAGTGCGCTACTGTGCTGCTGAGACATGTCACACAAGCTGCTTTATACAGTGATACAGACAGAGAGAATGCATGGCACATTAGCATATCAGTCAATACCCATGATTAGCATGACCAACTGGTGCCCAGATGTCCTCTCCCTCATCCAGGGATGCATATACAACAGTCCATTATTCTGGTTGCCCCCAGGGGCTCTCTGTCCGTATGTGAATTGTCCTCTGTATGCAAATTGTCCTCTGATTCCTCCAGACCTGCTGAGTGTGAGAAATGTCCGTGCAGAGTGTGGTGGGTCACCACAGGGCTCCCCCCAGAACACTCATAAGGGGCTGTGACACCCCCCCCCCCCCACCGCCGTCGTTTAGGCTCCAGCTCCGGTAGAACTGTCCTGCTGCTGAGTGTCGGAGGGCATGTCAGTCTGTGGGGGGGACGGGGGAGGGGTGGAAAAGACAGTGTGCTCCACTCTGGGTTCCAGCACGTTGAACAGCCTTGGATCGTGGGCACACGGGGCCGGTGCGCGTCGTACATAATGGAACCAACCGGCAATCGGCCGGCTTTAGGGAGTGAGGTGCGGGAAGAGCGCTGTGGAGGAGGAGGGGGAGGAGGGTGGGAGTAAGTGAGTGCCGGCCCGTGACATCAAAGGTGTCTGGGCCGCGCAAAAATTGCGTGTGGATCTGCGATGGTGAGGGACTTTCCCGGTCAACCTGGCGGTGATCAGCAGCGGCTGTGAAAAAATTAAGTCTCTGACTCCTCTTGAGGCTGGGTCCAGCAAGGATGTGGGGAAGGCGAATGGCCAAATTCCCCGAGGATGTGTAGCGGCTGTGAAACAACTGCAGCTGTGTGAGGGACTTGGCCGTTTGGCTTTAGGTGCAGACGCAGCCCTAAAGACATCAGGGACAGCAATCGGCTAAACTCCCGTTGTGTGCCGTGGCTGAGAAACCCATACAAAGTCCTGTGTGCAGGCTGCATGTCTGCTTCAGGTGTGTGAGCAGCCCTGAAGGTTCCGAGGATGGCGATCGGCCGTGTTTCTCGGGCATGTGCAGCAGCGGAGGACGCTGTATCAGTCTGTGGAGCCGGTTTGTCCCTGTGCGTGGTGTGCACTTGGCACAGTGACCACATAGCTGGAAGTTGCGCTGTCCTCATAATCCTGTGGTGTGCGTGCGGGGTTTCTGTGCATGGGAGGTCCACTGTCGGGAGTGAGTCAGGGTTGGGAAGCTTGGTGGAAATCAACGCAGGTGGCGCCGATGATTTTCCCCATTCAGGCTGCTTCCTTCGGTTCGCTCGTGTTGCCGTTCATGGTGCGTGTTGGTCCCAGCGCTGCCCGCTCCGGAGAGCGTGCTCCGGTGTGGATGAAGAGGTTGCAGGCGCTCTCTGGTCCTCTGGAATCCACAGCGCGGTGAGTGGGAGTAGACGGTCATTCTCTCTCGTCAGGCCACCAGTGTAGAGAAAATGGCATAGTCGAGCGACGCACCATGCACGTTCAGGGTCACCAATGTGGAGGAAAATGATCAGGCGAGATGGGACGAGCTGGAAGGTTGCAAGGTTTTATTTCCTCCAACATAATGAGACACACTTTGTAGCTCAGTGCGCTACTGTGCTGCTGAGACATGTCACACAAGCTCTTTTATACAGTGATACAGACAGAGAGAATGCATGGCACATTAGCATATCAGTCAATACCCATGATTAGCATGACCAACTGGCACCCAGATGTCCTCTCCCTCATCCAGGGATGTATATACAACAGTCCATTATTGTGGTTGCCCCCAGGGGCTCTCTGTCCATATGTGAATTGTCCTCTGTATGTAAATTGTCCTCTGCTTCCTCCAGACCTGCTGAGTGTGAGAAATGTCCGTGCAGAGTGTGGTGGGTCACCACACTGTCATGAAGACATAACACACAAGTAGGAAATACAAGTAAAAGATACAATAGACCACCCTCAATGTAATCAGTCAAAATGGTGGACAGCCTTTCTTTAGATTTTTTTTTTTTTTTTTTGTCGTTACTGTGGGACATACAGTGGTGTGAAAAAGTTTTTGCCCTCTTCCTGATTTCTCATTTTTTGTATGTTTGTCACACTTAAATGTTTCAGATCATCAAACAAATTTAAATATTAGACAAAGATAACACAAGTAAACACAAAATGCAGTTTTTAAATGAAGGTGTTTATTATTAAGGGTAAAAAAAAATTCAAACCTACATGGCCCTGTGTGAAAAAGTGATTGCCCCCTAAACCTAATAACTGTTTGGGCCACCCACTGCAATCAAGCATTTGCGATAACTGGCAATGAGACTTTTACAGCGCTGTGGACGAATTTTGGCCCACTCATCTTTGCAGAATTGTTGTAATTCAGTCACATTTAGGGTTTTGAAGCATGAACCACCTTTTTAAGGTCATGCCAAAACATCTCAATGGGATTCAGGTCAGGACTTTGACTAGGTCACTCCAAAGTCTTTATTTTGTTTTTCTTAAACCATTCAGAGGTGGACTTGCTGGTGTGTTTTGGATCATTGTCCTGCTGCTGAACCCAAGTGCGCTTCAGCTTGAGGTCACAAACAAATGGCCGGACATTCTCCTTCAAGATTTTTTGGTAGACAGCAGAATTCATGGTTCCATTTACCACAGCAAGTCTCCCAGGTCATGCAGCAGCAAAACAGCCCCAGACTATCACACTACTACCACCATATTTTACTGATGGTATGATGTTTCTTTTCTAAAACGCTGTGTTACTTTTACGCCACATGTAATGGGACACACACCTTCCAAAAAGTTCAGCTTTTGTCTCGTCAGTCCACAGTGTATTTTCCCAAAAGTCTTGGGGATCATCAAGATGTTTTCTGGCAAAACTGAAATGAGCCTTTATGTTGTTTTTGCTCAGCAGTGGTTTTCGTCTTGGAGCTCTGCCATGCAGGCCATTTTGTCCAGTCTCTTTCTTATGGTGGAGTCATGAGCACTGACCTTAACTGAGGGAAGTGAGGCCTGCAGTTCTTTGGATGTTGTTGTGGGGTCTTTTGTGACCTCTTGGATGAGTCGTCGCTGCGCTCTTGGGGTAATTTTGGTTGGCCGACCACCCCTGGGAAGGTTCACCACTGTTCCATGTTTTTGCCATTTGTGGATGATGGCTCTTACTATGGTTTGCTGGAGTCCCAAAGCTTTAGAAATGGCTTTATAACCTTTTCCAGACTGATAGATCTCAATTACTTTGTTTCTCATTTGTTTCTGAACTTCTTTGGATCACAGCGTGATGTCTAGCTTTTGAGGATCTTTTGGTCTACTTCACTTTGTCAGGCAGGTTCTATTTAAGTGGTTTCTTTATCACTTAAATAGAACAAGTGTGGCAGTAATCAGGCCTGGGTGTGGTTAGAGAAATTGAACTCAGTTTTCCAAAGATGTGATAAACCACAGTTAATTTATGTTTTAACCGGGGGGGGCGGGGGGGTCACTTTTTCACACAGGGCCATGTAGGTTTGGATTTTTTTTACCATTAAAAATAAACACCTTCATTTAAAAACTGTATTTTGTGTTTACTTGTGTTATCTTTGTCTAATATATGGCTAATACAGTATAAGGTTATAATGTATGGCTAATATAAGGCTGCACGGTGGCGCAGTGGTTTAGCACTGTGGCAGCACAGTTTTACCCTCGGCCGGGGGATCGCGGGGATCATGAGATCGTGGGTTCGATCCCAGCCCCCGACCAACAGTGAGCTGTGTGGAGTTTGCATGTTCTCCCCGTGTTGCGTGGGTTTACTCCGGGATTTCTCCGGTTTCCTCCCGCATACCAAAAACATGTAGGTTTAGGGCGCTCGCGCACGCAGCGACCAGCAGCCGGTGGCTTGTCACCAGACTGCAAACCAAGTCTACCTACGGGTACAAATAAGTAACAAAAAAAAAAAAAAAAAAAAAAAAAAAATATATATATAAATTTGTTTGATGACCTGAAACATTTAAGTGTGACAAACACACACAAAAAATGAGAACTCAAGAAGGGGGCAAACACTTTTTCACACCACTGTAAACATTTCTTCTTCTTCTTCTTCTTTTAGATTTGATTGGCGGTTGGCAACCAGCTTACAGGTGCATTACCGCCACTGACTTGATTAACTCATTATACACTGTAAACATTTTACACATTCTTTGTTTTTAGACGGCAGCTGCTTACAGCCTGGACTACACGCTGTAGATTATTACTAAAGGGGGAGCTTTGTGGACGTTATCGTGAGGCATCACAGAGGGGTGGTCCAGTATTTTAAAATTAAAACATAGCTTTTGCATTTATGCTTAGCATGGATGCTTCAAATGCATTTTATTCAACTATGTAAAATAACAGTTGTGGGGAGAATTCTGTTTTTTCCAGGTTGGGGCGAGATGTCCTCCTTGCCGCCCACCCCCACCCAATTTACATTTATGAGCACAATTTCTGGAAACTCTACCCACCTCTGGTTGTCCAGTTAAGTTCATACAGGAAATACCCTGTAACTATTGGCGCAGAAGCTGCTTCATTAAAAAGCCAAATTCTAAAGAAATCCAGTTGTTTCTGGGTCCCAAACTGGCTGCACCAACAGCTGCTTGTGGCCCCTCATCAGTTCCCTCCCTCACTAATGGAAGCTGAGCTGGACGGCTCCCCAGCCTCGTGTATGCCTGTATGTAACCCTGCTTCCCCGGTGTGCTGCTGGAAATAACTATTTGTTTTCCACCTGCTTCTGGCTTGAAAACACATCAAGGTGTCACCCGGTGTGGCCCTGGAGTAAAACAGCCGGCCCCCATGACAGGCTGCTGTGAGGGCCACTTTAATTCGTGTTGCTGCCGCTCAGTTGTGTTCGGCCACCCTGACTTAATAACAAAGTCGGTCGGCCGGCGGGACCCCGCCGTCCTCCGTGTTTCTGTTGCACAGAGCCCAGCCAAGGCCACCCGCCGCCCATCTGTGTGTGTGGGGTCCGTTCAAGGTGGATAACGCAGTGTTCATTGGCCATCAGCGGCGTGTAGGTGAGGGGTTATTCACCTAGAGAGAGCAGGCAGTAATTTAAAACAACTAGAGCAAATCCTTCTAGCTCTCTCTTTGTTTCACTCACTCTTTCTTTATTACACAGACTAGCAAGCAGCTGATTGGTGGAGATTACTAAAACATCCTGCCTGTCTCCGCGGCGCCTCGCCAACCCTCTGACAGGTCGTGTGTGTGTGTGCTGTCGGGGTCAGTCATGCCCCATCACCCAAAGTGACCACAGGGAGTATGTCCTTTAAGCACTTGGTCTCTCTCTCTCTCCCTCTCTCTTTTAGTCTCTCTCTCTCTAGAAACACCTCACAAATTTACAAGAAAGAGTTGTGAATTTTTAAGAATAAAATTGCAAATTTATGAGGGGGGAAAAGCAAGAATGAAATGTATTTATCTGCAAGAAGTCCTGCAAACTGATGAGACGAACAAAAGTTGCAAATATGAGAATAGTACTTCCACCTACAGCTGGAATCAAAAATCGTTCAACCCCCACTGCAAATTAGGTTTATTGGCAAAATATACAAACTAGCAGCTGTTTGCAATAAACAAATCAAACAAGAACAATTTAAATAGCCCAGCACAACTAACATTACAAGTGGTTTCTTCAAATTCAACACAAAATGACACTTTTAATGACTACTGCAGTCTCAAAATTATTCAACCTCTTCAATAGAAAAGAGGACACTATCAATGGCTGCCACCAGAGTCCTGAGAAGGCAGGTGGTCAAAAACCCTCAACTGACTGCAAAAGGCCTGCAGCAAAACTTGGTGGCAGCATACACTGAGGTTTCAGTTTCCACAGTGAGGCACATACTAAACGTCAAAGGGCTCCATGCCCAAACTCTGAGACGTACACCACTACTGACCCAAAAACACAAGAAAAGTTGCCTCCAGTTTGCTCAAAACTATATAAATAAGCCAAAGAGGTTTGGGGATTCTGTTCTATGGAGTGACAAAACAAAACTGGAACTTTTTAGGCCCATGGATCGGAGGTATGTCTGGATGAGGAGGAATGAAGCAGATGCTGAAAAAAACACCCTGCCTGCAGTGAAGCATGGCAGTGGCTCAATGATGCTCTGGGGCTGCTTTGCTTCCTTTGGCCCTGGAGACTTGCTGCATGTCTAGGGTAAGATGGATTCAATCAAGTATTAGGAAATCCTGGGAGAAAATGCCATGCCGTCTTTGATGAAGCTGAAGCTTGGGCATCATTGGGCCTTCCAACAGGACAACGATCTCAAGCATACCCCAAAATCCGCCAAGGTTTGGTTTCAGAACAACAACCGAAACTAAAAGATAACATTAGCCTCACATGTGGTATTTCCATCAAAACAGAGCGCTTTGAGAACTGACAAGAAGAGAGAGGGTGGGGTGAATTGGAGCTCACTAGCATTTAAAGCAATATATAAAACAGTTATAAAAACAGCCAGTTTTGAGGAAACTTCCTTCTCCTTGTGTAAAATAGTGCTGCAATAATTAAACCTAGTTATTCAGACCCAAAGCAAGTCACAGACATGTCAGTAACACCTCTGAGGACTATGTCAACACAAGCAAAAAGAGCATAATATAGGCTTTTTAACACTGGGAGATACCATGTTATGAGATCTCTTGCATTTTTTTGTAAGGATCTCGATCAAAATTTCAAGTGGACAGTATGTGAGAAGGGTATGTCGGTGAAAGTGGATTTAAACAAACATCTGGATCTAGAACTGATGTGTTGGCAGAGGCATCACTTTATTGTTAAATATAACCATTAGTGCAATCCAGAAGTGGAAAAAGAGGCACCGTGGCCCTTTAGCGGCAACTAGCAGGCTTCAGATGTGTAGCTGGTGAGTTTATTTAACAGCAGTGGAAATCCTTCTGTTCACTCCTCCTCCTCTCCTCCATTAGAGCTGACCCCTACATAAAACACCAGTCCATAATGACAGACTAAACTAATGCCATCCATCATCCGCTTGGCTTTGACACCACTCTAACCTCACTGTTCTTTTACACACAACACTGGGCCATATCACCGGACACACACAGGCCATGCACACAAACGCATCATCAGAGTGAGGCAGTAAAGTGGAACTTCGCTAAAATGGCCGTGTGTGCAGCAGAGAAACATGACTGTGATCGCTGTAAAAGTCACTGGCCACCCTGCTGTCTTCTCAGGCTCTGTGTGTCTTTACTGTATTAAACCTCATTGGCTCTAGCGCTCGTGCACTTTAAGCAGATTGTGTGGCTGAACGGTTGCTGGTTTAAGTCCCAGCCTCAGCCAAAGTTAGTAGGTACATTACATCTGAATCATTTCTGGCTGTAAAGGCCTGTCCACTTCCACGATGATATTAATTAACAATTACATAGATAAAGATGTGAGCATCCACACTGTTGAACAATATCATTCTGAACATGTGCTGCACATTCCAGACACTGGCTTCCTGTCACACTGCACTTATGTGAGGTTGGCTCTGCAAAACTAGAGGAAACACTGATGCTACTGATACGTTATACTCTTTGCTACTAGTTTTGGAAGAAAGTTTCTCATGCCACTGCCATAATCTGGGCTTGATAAAAGGATCAAGCCCAGATTTTATGTTCATGTATTGTTCTTTCTGTGATTATGTGTGATTATTCTTTGCATTTATTGCTCTCTGTGTTTCTCTGAGTCCTTTGTCATTGTCTTCTGTGTTATCCCCTGTCTCATCCTGAGGCGTTGTGTGTACCTGTTCATACCCATAACCACTGCCCTCTCTGTATTACTCCTGTATTAAGATAAGATAAGATAAGATAAGCCTTTATTAGTCCCACAACGGGGAAATTCCAGGATTGCAACAGCACAGGGATAGCAACACTCAGAGCAACAATCAGAAGGCAAGAAAAAAAAAACAAACAAAAAAAAAAAACAAGCAAGCAAGAGCAGCTAATATACATATGTACATATTACTATAAAATATATATATACACACACACACACACACACACACAGTGCAGAGCATTGTAGCTGGATGGAATAATATGTAGATATATAAAAACACAGTGCGGAGCATTGTAGCTAGATGGAATAAATATATAGATATATAAATATAAACACACCCAGTGCTGAGCATTGTAGCTAGATGGAATAAATATATAGATATATAAATATAAACACACCCAGTGCAGAGCATTGTAGCTAGATGGAATAAATATGTAAATATATAAACACACACAGTGCAGAGCATTGTTGCTAGGTGGGATGAAACAGCATAACCGTCTATTTAGTTATCCTACATGGTATGATTATGTGCCCATACATATTCTCACCCTCCATAGCGACCGGTATGTTCCTAGTTGTATGCCGGAGAGGACCATTGTGTAAGTCTATTGCATCTTTTGCATTCAAAAAAAAAAAAAAAAAAAAAAAAAAAAAAACTATTAGTTTGTTACGTCTTTTTGCTATCTCTGCGAGCAGCCCTGCTTAGGTTGTACAGTCTGACAGCCGTTGGTAGGAAGGACCTACGAAACCTCTCGGTTGTGCACCTGGGATGATGTAGTCTGCTGCTAAATGAGCTCCTCAGTGCATCCAGTATGTCCTGCATAGGGTGGAACTCGGACTCCAGCAGAGATGACAGTTTAGCCACCGTCCTTCTCTCTCCTATCTCCTCCATCGGATCAAGGCGTTGCCCCAGGACAGAGCTAGCTTTCTAGCTAGATGTGCTTGTTATTATTATGTTGTTATGTTGTTATTATTATGCTTGTTATGTGCTTCTTATTATTGTCCTGTCTCATGTGCATCCCCTGTCTATTGGTCTGCACAGCCCCGCCCATCCTGTGGTCCGCATCTGCAGCCACTTCCCTGCTTTCTCTAAGGCAGCGTGTCCACCAAATGCATTTTTTTTTCCAATGTGGGTGACTATTTCTATTCATTCTCTATGTAGTCCAGTGTCTATAGCACTGAGCGCCATCGGCGCTGAAACGCTCTCGGCGGTGGCCGCTTTGTGTCGTGGCACTCAGGGCGCTCAGGGCTGAAAAAGTTCAACTTTTCAGACTACAGCTGAGCTTATCAATGTCAGACCTTTCAAAGCAGCTAATCAGAATTAAGGAAGGGAGGACATAGGATGCCGGTATAGTCTGTACCCAGACTGCTGCTTTCTTTTCTGTGTCATCATTTTTTGCATCCAGAGCTGCTACCAATGCCAGAATACATTTCTTGTCCATTGTTATTTAGAGAATGCTATAAAAAAAAATAAGTAGAAAGTCTGACCATAGGAAAAGCAGAAGTGCTGAGCTGCGCGTGAAGCTGTTGCTAAGATACAGGACACAAATTTTTTTCCAGAGCACAGTGCGCAAGCGCTGAAAAAAAAAGACATTCAGGGCAGTCGGGCGGCAAGAAACACATTTGGTGGAGACACAGCCTAATTGTTTCCCCAGCCATCTCTCGTTGGTGACTAGCTGTCTCTGTATACGGTGGTGGGAAAAAGTGTTTGCCCCCTTCCTGATTTCTCATTTTTTTTGTATTTTTGTCACACAAATATTTCAGATCATCAAACAAATTTAACCCCTTGCACGCCGGTCAATTTCCCTAAAAACGCCAAAAAATAACGTGCCCAAAGTAAATCGAAAGCTGTTCTTCAACCCTTTGCAGCATCTTCATGGGGTTGGTCTCATTTAACCTCTTGCACTCCGTTGTACCGTGGGCGGGCAAGTCTCTGCGTCCCAGAGCGCACGATGGAGCTGCAAGCGCGCACTGAAAATAAAAGCTGTATTTCCGTTCTTCCACTGCAGACACAGCCGCGAACAGATTAGTTCATCTGATTGACCTCTCATTCGACTAATAAGAGCCTTGAATTGGGTTTCTGAAACCTTGAAGAACCAATGACTGAAAACCTAGCAAGAAGGACCCGCCTACCACGCTGTGAACGCAGCGAGCCAATTGAAGCACAGAAGTTCGCGAGCTTTTTTGTGTAAGGCTGGGTGAAGAGAGACTGCTGCAGCAGATGAAAAAAGGACCCGCAGGAAGAACCCCACAGACCCAGCAGCACGGAGACCACCCACAAGTGCAACCTGTGTGACAGGGACTGCCATTCGTGCATCGGCATGTTCGGTCACAGGCGGTGCTGTCCCAGCAGAGTAGACGTTTAGGATTCTCTTCCATGGTCATAATAGACCGACGGAGGCCGACGACGAAGGCTGAGTGACACACACGCATTCGCCAGTCTATTTTTAATTACTACTGTTATTTGTTTTGAAAAATCGTTCGCCAAAAACCGCAATCATGGAAGCGCAAAACCACAATAATGGAATTATGTTTTGATCGGGTCACGAGACCAGCATCGCGTTCGTCTGACAATGAGGAAGAAGTTCGCCAGCTCCGCTTCTGCTGTGAAGAGGTAAGTGTTCTAAGCTAAATTATTCTTTATCCCTGAAAATTGTAATCAAAATGACTTTTGACCGATCGGTAAATTACAGCTGTGCGTCATCGCTGCATGACGGACCATGGCGCAACGGGCGATGTCCGTCCTCTGTAGCGAGGGGGGGGGGGACAACCGGGGGGGGACAACCCCCCACACACACACACACGCACACAGCCCTGAGTGTCACCTTTCATTAGAGCCCAAGATGAAGCTTCTATATTGAATCATTCAAAAGTTACAGACATTTTTCCAAACTGTGCCATTTGGCACAATTTGGCACAGTTCAAAAACGCCTGAGAACTACCTGAGGAAAAAGCTGTGTAATATATTCATTTTTTGTGGTATTGTTACAAAATTTGGACCTCAGCTGGATAACACTTGGTTCTACATTTCTGTTGCATTTTCCAGCCCGGATCTGAAGCTGTGTGTTATTTGCAAGCATTTGTATCTGAAAAAACACCCAGGCCAAATTTATTTTCTTCAAGTTCACTATGTTTAGATGACTGTAACTCAGTGGCCGGAGCACTTAGAGAGATTATGACTGTTTTGCCAAAAAATTCAAAGTGTTTTCTTTTAAATGACACAACCCCATGAAGATGCTGCAAAGGGTTGAAGAACAGCTTTCGATTTACTTTGGGCACATTATTTTTTGGCGTTTTTAGGGAAATTGACCGGAGTGCAAAAGGTTAAAAGAAAACACTTTGAATTTCGTTCACGGTTTGGACGCGGCGCACGAACTTCGGACTTCATGCGCCGCTCAGTTGTAATTTACCGATCGGTCAAAAGTCATTTTTGATTACAATTTTCAGGGATAAAGAATAATTTAGCTTATAACACCTTACCTCTTCACAGCAGCAGTGTCCTGGCGAACTTCTCTTCTTCATTGTCAGACGAACACGACGCTGGTCCGCTCGTGGTTCCCGGTCAAAACATAATTCCATGATTGCGGTTTTGGCGAATGATTTACGACCTTTGTCGTCGGCCTCCGTCGGTCTATGATGACCATGGAAGAGAATCCTAAACGTCTATTCTACTGGAATGAGTGCAGGTCGCACTTGTGGGTGGTCTCCGTGCTGCTGGGTCTGTAGCAGGTTCTTCCTGCGGGTCCTTTTTTTTCATCTGCTGCAGCAGTCAGTCTCTCTTCACCCAGCCCGAACTTCTGTGCTTCAATTGGCTGGCTGCATTCACAGCGCTGGTAGGCGGGTCCTTCTTGCTAGGTTTTCAGTCATTGGTTCTTCAAGGTTTCAGAAACCCAATTCAAGGCTCTTATTAGTCGAATGAGAGGTTAATCATATCCGATCTGTTCGCGGCTGTGTCTGTAGTGGAAGAACTTTTTTTTTTTTTTCAGTGCGCACTTGGAGCAGCACCCTCGTGCGTCCTAGAGTGCACAAGGGTGCACAAGAATGCCCTCATGTGCTCTGGGATGCAGAGACTTGCCCGCCTGCAGTACAACGGAGTGCAAGAGGTTAAATATTACACAAAGATAACACAAGTAAACACAAAATGCAGTTTTTAAATGAAGGTGTTTATTATTAAGGGTAAAAAAAAATCCAAACCTACATGGCCCTGTGTGAAAAAGTGATTGACCCCCCCCCCCCTTAAAACATAAATTAACTGTGGTTTATCGCATCTTTGGAAAGCTGAGTTCAATTACTTAAATAGGAGCTGTCTGACAAAGTGAAGTAGACCAAAAGATCCTCGAAAGCTAGACGTCATGCTGCAATCCAAAGAAATTCAGGAACAAATGAGAAACAAATTGAGATCTATCAGTCTGGAAAAGGTTATAAAGCCATTTCTAAAGCTTTGGGACTCCAGCGAACAACAGTAAGAGCCATTATCCACAAATGCCGAAAACATGGAATAGGAGTGGCCGGACGACCAAAATTACCCCAAGAGCACAGCGACAACTCATCCAAGAGGTCACAAAAGACCCCCCAACAACATCCAAAGAACTGTAGGCCTCACTTGCCTCAGTTAAGGTCAGTGTTCATGACTCCACCATAAGAGAGAGACTGGGCAAAAATGGCCTGCATAGAAGAGTTCCAAGATGAAAACCACTGCTGAGCAAAGAGAACATAAAGGCTTGTCTCAGTTTTGTCAGAAAACATCTTGATGATCCCCAAGACTTTTGGAAAAATACTCTGTGGACTGACAAGACAAAAGTTAAACTTTTTGGAATGTGTGTGTCCCATTACATCTGGTGTAAAAGTAACTCAACATTTCAGAAAAGAAACATCATACCAACAGTAAAATATGGTGGTGGTAGTGTGATGGTCTGGGGCTGTTTTGCTGCTTCAGGACCTGGAAGACTTGCTGTGGTAAATGGAACCATGAATTCTGCTGTCTACCAAAAAAACCTGAAGGAGAATGTCCGGCCATCTGTTCGTGACCTCAAGCTGAAGCGCACTTGGGTTCTGCCACAGGACAATGATCAAAAACACACCAGCAAGTCCACCCCTGAATGGCTTAAGAAAAACAAAATGAAGACTGTGGAGTGACCTAGTCAATGTCCTGACCTGAATCCAATTGAGATGCTGTGGCATAACCTTAACTAGAAAAGCACTCGGAGAGTGCAGACCTCCGCCAAGCGCCACAGTTTCCCCCATACAGTCTTCAGATTCCTTGACCATGAAAACATATGACAAGCAGTGGTTCAGTAGTTATTGACGAAAATGGCATTTTCCGTAATGGCGGTTTAGCGCCACAGTTCCCCCCATACAGTGTTTGTGTGTATGTTTTCAGATTCCTTGACCATGAAAACATATGACTAGCAATTGGATTGACAATGATAGGATTAGTGGTTCAGTAGTTATTCACGAAAATGGCATTTTCCATAATGGCGGCCACAGTTTCCCCCATACAGTGTTTGTGTGTACGTTTTCAGATTCCTTGACCATGAAAACATATGACAAGCAATTGGATTCACAATAATAGGATTAGTGGTTCAGTAGTTATTGACGAAAATGGCATTTTCCGTAATGGCGGTTTAGCGCCACAGTTCCCCCCATACAGTGTTTGTGTGTACGTTTTCAGATTCCTTGACCATGAAAACATATGACTAGCAATTGGATTGACAATGATAGGATTAGTGGTTTAGTAGTTATTCACGAAAATCGCATTTTGCGTAATGGCGGTTTTCTTGTGGACGGTGATCCGGATCACAACCAAAATCTAATCATCTGTAGGATACCCCATTTCTGACAATCTGTGAAAATTTCATGAAAATCCATCCATAACTTTTTGAGTTATCTTGCTAACAAACAAACAAACAGACAAACAAACAAACAGACAAACAGACAAACCAACGCCGATGATCACATAACCTCCCCCTTTGGCGGAGGTAAAAAGGCGGCTCATGCTCGAAAACCCTCCAATATGGCTGAATTACAACAATTCTGCAAAGATGAGTGGGCCACAATTCCTCCACAGCACTGTAAAAGACTCCCTGCCAGTTATCACAAACACTTGATTGCAGTTGTTGCTGCTAAGGGTGGCCCAACCGGTTATTAGGTTTAGGGAGCAATCACTTTTTCACACAGGGCCATGTAAGTTTGGATTTTTTTCATCCTTAATAATAAACACCTTCATTTAAAAACTGCATTTTGTGTTTACTGGTGTTATCTTTGTCTTATATTTAAATATATTTGATGATCTGAAACATTTAAGTGTGACAGACATACAAAAAACTGAGAAATCAGGAAGGGGGAAAACAATTTTTCACACCACTGTATTTGTAAGTGTTAAGCGTCTGTCTGGTGTGGCATCATCGTCTGATTTCACTGCCAGCATCCTAGCGTTCTGTATCCAGAATCCCTGTGAGTTTATTTACCTATCGTGTCTTCAGTTATTATCCAGCCCACATGCTGTATTTTGTTTTGTTACTTTTGTTATTAATAAAACCATGTCACGCTGAAGTTCTGCATGTACAAAGAGTCCTTCTTACCTACCTGCTGGAGGTGACTATGACAGCCACAGAATGAGACTATCTGTGCTGCTGCTGCAACCAGAGACCCACAATGGATTTTTTAACTAGACCTACTACTGTACATTAAGCAGAAGAAAACACATTAAAAAAGGCAGAACAGTGTGTGGGTTCATGAAATTGTTCAGCGGATCCTTCTCTCTGCTCCAAAGCTTCCTATGCCCCACAGATAGATAGGATGAAGTGCACATAGCACAAAGTGGAATCAGTCAGGCTTGCAAATTTTTATCCCTTGTCCTGTCAAGCAGCAAGGTAAGCAGAACAGAAATCTGCTTCCCTTATTGTGCCAAACAGATTTATTTTGCAAAAAGGAGCTTTATACAGCATATATCTATGTACTGTATATTATTTATAGACTCTGCTTGTAATCTTGTAATAACTTTTAATACTTTATTTAAATTGTTTTACCCATGATAGCCCCGATAGGGGGGGGATGGGGAAGGGAGAGGTGGGAAGGGGGAAGAAAAGAGAGAGGAACAAACAGAAAAAAGAAACTGACACAACTGAAACAAACAGAAGACAAACTCTTTCTTCTTCTGAAAAGGTCTCATCACGAATCTGATATCTGCGCCTGTACAAGAACATATGTGTGTGTGTGTGTGTGTGCGCGTGTGTA
Source organism: Pholidichthys leucotaenia (assembly GCA_020510985.1). NCBI lineage: Eukaryota > Metazoa > Chordata > Actinopteri > Cichliformes > Pholidichthyidae > Pholidichthys > Pholidichthys leucotaenia. The sequence goes on along the minus strand of CM035840.1, from coordinate 322,013,418 downwards.
TGCATGCGTGTGTATGAGAGTGCGCTCAAAGCAAGATAAGATAAGATAAGATAAGATGAGCCTTTATTAGTCCCACAATGGGGAAATTCCAGGATTGCAACAGCACAGGGATAGCAACACTCAGAGCAACAATCAGAAGGCAAGAAAAAACAAGAGCAGCTAGTATACATACACTACCGTTCAAAAGTTTGGGGTCACCCAGACAATTATTTTGTGTTTTCCATGAAAAGTCACACTTATTTACCACCATGAGTTGTAAAATGAATAGAAAATATAGTCAAGACATTGACAAGGTTAGAAATAATGATTTGTATTTGAAATAATAATTTTTTACAGATACTCAACCTGCTCAAAGGAAGGTCAGTTTTATAGCTTCTCTAACCAGCTAAACTGTTTTCAGCTGTGCTAACATGATTGCACAAGGGTTTTCTAATCATCCATTAGCCTTCTGACACAATGAGCAAACACATTGTACCATTAGAACACTGGAGTGATAGTTGCTTGAAATGGGCCTCTATACACCTATGTAGATATTGCACCAAAAACCAGACTTTTGCAGCTAGACTAGTCATTTACCACATTAACAATGTATATTAGATATTAGAGTGTATTTCTGATTAGTTTAAAGTTATCTTCATTGAAAAAAACAGTGCTTTTCTTTCAAAAATAAGGAAATTTCTAAGTGACCCCAAACTTTTGAACGGTAGTGTATGTGCATATTAATATAAATATATATATATATATATATATATATATATATATATATATATATATATATATATATATATATATATATATATATATATATATACAGTATATATATATAGACACACAGTGCGGAGCATTGTGGTTGGTGGATGTGCAGCAGAAAGTCTAAGCTCTCTCTCCACGGATGCGGCGGGCCAGCTGGATGTCTTTGGGCATGATGGTGACCCTCTTGGCATGGATGGCGCACAGGTTGGTGTCCTCGAAGAGACCCACCAGGTAGGCCTCGCTGGCCTCCTGCAGAGCCATGACGGCGGAGCTCTGGGAGCGCAGGTCGGTCTTGAAGTCCTGAGCGATCTCCCTCACCAGGTGCTGGAAGGGCAGCTTACAGATGAGCAGCTCCATGGATTTCTGGTAGCGACGGATCTCTCTCAGAGCCACGGTACCGGGCCTGTAACGGTGAGGCTTCTTCACTCCGCCGGTGGCCGGAGCGCTTTTCCGAGCAGCCTTGGTGGTTAGCTGCTTCCTGGGGGCTTTTCCACCAGTAGATTTACGGGTGGTCTGCTTGGTTCTTGCCATCGCTCTTTATTATTCTGTCTTATATTTCTTGCACGCCGCCTAAACTCCAGCCCGGCACCCGCGTCGTTTTCGCTTCAGTTCCCCGGTATGTCGAATTTCTCCGTTAGCACCAGGTGGCAGTTGAGTGCTAGCTAGCTCTTCCCTGCTGTATCGTCTCCTGCTGTAAACAGAGGCTCTGTCCGCCGACTCGGGAGACCTTTAGGGAGATCTGTGTGTCCGTGATATGTATAGAGTGAAAGGTGTGCCGGATCAGAAAGTTATCACCGGATCAGAAAGAAGAAGGAAGATAAAAAAGACTCAGAATTGAGCCGCTGTTGCAAAAGGCAGCCAACTCGTGTGACGCTGAAACTGGAAGCAAGTGTGTGCATGTGAGTGGTTTGCCAGGAAACATACAAATAGGGCGGCAGGTCACAGCAACACTTCTTCCCCTGGAAATGCTGAGCAAGTAAGACAGCACCACCAACCCCCACAGAGCACAAATGCCCTGAAGCCAGCAAGACCCAGGACAACCATGCAACTGCTCCAGGAGGGACGTTCGAGGGAGGCCGGTGTGGTGGGCCCACGCCCACTCCAGCACCTCCAACCTACGCCCCGGGAACCCCCAGGACCCCACGCCATAGGAAGGCGGCAGAAAGGTGCCGGGAGCCCCACAGGGGGCCAGCCCCCAATCCAAGGAAGCCCACACGGCCAGGAGGTACCAGAAGGTGCCATCCCCTCAGTCCAGCACCCCCACCAGCACATACACTTACTCTTACGCACTCACACCCTCATGCTCTCACACGCACTCACTCACTCACTCACTCTCACTCACCCGCTCCTTCACACAATCTTACACTCACATTCCCACACTCAGACTCATTCACTCTCACCCAGTCCCATAGTTGTTCAGTCTCGCTAACATTTCCACTTGCCGTCACTCATGCTTCCTTCCACTCATGCTCACTCATATTATACACTCTCATTCGTGCTCTGACTCACTCACATTTACTCGTGTTCTCTCTTACACACTCACACTTATTCACCCTTAACACTTGGGGCAGTCACGGCGCAGATGCAGTTGGCACAAATGTACACCAATGCCCAGCAGTGGCTGGGGAGGCCACCAGCGCAGCCAAGCAGCCACACCCCCACCAACCTGCCCCAGGGCAGCTGTGGCCACAGAAGCAGCCCACCGCCACCAATGCCTGCCCGGAGCAAACAACCAATGGACCCACCGCAAGCACCCAGAGATGCCACCCGACATGCAAAGCACCACACAAATGTGACCCACCACCACCATCACTACTCATCACTCCCTCACTCTCTTGCTCACTCCCTTGCTTACACCTATTCACTCACGGTAGTGCCTTGGGATGACGACAGCATGGCGGGCCCCAGATCACCAGCCAGGCCCCCGGCCGAAGGAGGGCAGCAGGGGTGGAGGAAGCCCCTACCCCCACCCCCATGCGTGAATCATGATGGGTGAGTGTTATTTGTGAGGTGTCACTGGGTGCAGGTGTGTGAACTACCAAAGTGTAGTTAAAATTTGGGGGATAATGTGATAGGGCATCGCTACCCACCGCTATGGGCAGCAGAGTTCCCCTCCCCCCAAGTCCTCAGTGTCTACAGTGCAATTAAAACTGAGTTGAGGGCAGCCTCACAGTGCAATAGTAGACAGAGGGATCCTCTTCACGGACACCATATGGCACACTTCCACCCCAAAACCCTAAGTGTATCCAAAAACATGTATGATCCACCCAGAACTGGGGTAGGGGTAAGATTGGGAGAGGGGTGGTCCCAGAGAGAGCCCCCCCCTCCAGAAGCCAGCTCCCAAACTGGCTCTGGAAGCCACCCATCGCCCTTAGATCCCATCCCAGGGCAAGGGGCACCAGGCTGTGCAAACCAGGACCCGCCAATATCGTACCCCAGTGCTCTCCAGCACTACTGTGCTCCACACATCAAGCGACATCCAACCCCCCCCCCCCCCACCCCATGAGAACACCCACCATCCACCCAGCCAGACATCACCGATGGTAGGCTACCCCTGCAGCCACAGCCGCCCTGGGGCAAACCGACGGAAATGCGGCCACCAACCCGCACCAACGCCCCCTCCCCCTGGTTGTGGCACAGGTGTAGTGTGGCAGACTACTGATCAGAGGGTTAGGTGTTCGATTCCTGCTTTGTCTGCATCTGCATGTCGAAGTGTCCTTGAGCAAGACACTGAACCCCCAGCTGCTCCTAGTGGTCAGGCTAGCTCCTCTGTGTCTATGGCAGCTCTGCCACCATCACTGTGTGAATGTGTGTGTGAATGGTTGGATAGCGGGTGCTGTAAAGTGCTTTGGTCATCCAGAGATGAGAAAAAATGCTATATAAGTGAACGCCATTTACCATTTACCCCCCTCCCCCGACTGCCATCGAACACCCACACACACCCATACCCAGCACCACGGACACTGGAGGCAGTGTGGGCAAAGCACCCTGCCCTGGGACCCAACGGCAGGATGGCCAAGGAGAGCAAAAACCAAACCTCTATCCCCCGGGCCACCAGACAGCCTGCCCCACCCCCTGCCGCTCAGCGAGATCTTCTCCTCACATACATACCCTCCACAATGGTGCATCCAACCACAGGTACTTGCCCCCCCCCCACACACACACACACCCTCATGTGTACACACACACATACATACCATCACATATGTCCACCTACACCCTCGCATATTTATACACAACACACATACCCACACGTTCACTCATACATACACACACCCATATCCACACTCACATATACCACACATACACTACCGTTCAAAAGTTTGGGGTCACTTAGAAATTTCCTTATTTTTGAAAGAAAAGCACTTTTTTTCAATGAAGATAACTTTAAACTAATCAGAAATACACTCTATACATTGCTAATGTGGTAAATGACTATTCTAGCTGCAAATGTCTGGTTTTTGGTGCAATATCTACATAGGTGTATAGAGGCCCATTTCCAGCAACTATCACTCCAGTGTTCTAATGGTACAATGTGTTTGCTCATTGCGTCAGAAGGCTAATGGATGATTAGAAAACCGTTGTGCGATCATGTTAGGTCTGCAATGCTGTAATTGCTGCAAATGGAGGATTCTTTGACGAAAGCAAAGTTTGAAGGAAAAAATTATTATTTCAAATACAAATCATTATTTCTAACCTTGTCAATGTCTTGACTATATTTTCTATTCATTTTACAACTCATGGTGGTAAATAAAAGTGTGACTTTTCATGGAAAACACAAAATAATTGTCTGGGTGACCCCAAACTTTTGAACGGTAGTGTAAATAGTATATGCGAACCCACACACACCCACACTCCCGCACACCTGCACATACGCTTGTGTACACACACTCACACACACCCACGCACATGCACACACACACACACACACACACGCAGGCCCCAGAAGAAGGGGACGACCCCCCCAACCCCCCACCCCGGGATGGACGCACCAGCCCCCGAAGCACCAGCAGAGCTCCGGGTTTCCCCGCATGGCAGGGTCACACCCGGGCTGGCTCGCTCCACTGGCACGCACCGGACCCTGGCCTACAGGGGGAGATGGCCCCCCAGCACCAGGGGCCCATGGCCAGACCCAGCCCCACACAGGAGACAAGGCCAGCCAGCCTGGGGCCATGCACCAGGACAGGTGCCCAGGACACAGGCTCCAATGGGTCACAGAACCCCCCAAGGTCAGGGTGCAGGCAGCTGCCAAAGGCACCAAGGAGAGCAAGCCACCGCCCGCCACCCCTCAAGTTACAGAATCAATAAGTGGGGACCAGAGAGAATTGAATTCAGCCAGCTGGTTTTTAGAGGAGGCAGACATTCTCTCCAGACAAATATAACTAATAGGAAGTTATTATAGTGGGTTGTATATAAATTATTTCTTGATTTCCAATTCATGAGGATAGTTTTCTTGGTGATGCATAAAACAGTGAGAACCATGTGTCACATTTTTACCTCAATATTTATTTCATTTAAAATTACCCAATATGCAAAGTGTGGAAGAGGTTGAGGTACGACATCCAAGCCATGCCGATAGGTCTCCACATATTTTCTGCCAGAACTTATGGACCAGAGTACAGGACCACATAGCTTGCATATACTGTAACGTCGGGGCTGTGCTAAGGGGGCGGGGGGTTTCCCAGCATGCTTTGGCAGCGGAGGATTCGTTGCGTTATAATGATACAGCAGTGTTATAAGAAGAGTCAGAGCAGTGACTGATCATGCCTTTGTGTCACCCTTAGTGAGACGGAGGTCTGTGTGAATGACCTCCCCTCCTGTCTGTGTTGAGGGAGTGTGTTTTGATAGAGCCTGTTTCGTCACAGTCATCTCTCCTTTCTTGTGTGAACCCCCACTACGTCCCACTGGTGTCAGAAGTTGGGATATGGAGCAGATGGAAGCCAGGATCAGAGTAGAGATCCAGCAGCTGGAGCGATTCATCACTCAGCTGGGAATGGACAACAGAGCTGATACACCAACCCCCGGAGTTGCTCGCCGGGACGAACGGAGCAGCGGACCCGATGGGATCAGCATGCCCCACCTTCTGCCTTTCTCAAGGCAGGGCGGGCTGAGCAGAGCAGATCAGTACCGCTCCCCGCCCTTTTCAGGGTAGGACGGGCTGGCGATTCCACTGCGACCAGGGGCAGCGATCGACCGAGAGGCGACCGTCCCACCCATCCGGCAGCGGGCCAAGGTTTCCCGCTTTAACGGTGAAATCCTGTCCCCGGCTGTAGTGAGGATTTGTACTGATTTGTACTGATCTGTCAGTTCAGAAGGTGGCAGGCACAAGTTGGAGGACTCATGGATGACACGTAATACACCCAAGAAGAAGAAGTCCTTCTTTCCTTTTCCCCTTTTCCTTCTTTAAGCCCAGAAAGCAAATATGGCCACCATGCACCGTCACGGACCATCACATAAACCGCTTCGCACACAGAAAATAGCTGCGGGATACAAGCAAAATTTAGTGGGATAATCATAAGACTTTGTAGATGTGATAGAGAACATAAATGACCGACAGAATGCAAAATAACGACCAAGATGGATGAAAAACGGAGCGACCACGCCGGCCAGCCAGCCCCCTTTTGCCAACAGTAACAAATTTATTTGTTTCTTTACATTGTACTGATATTGTGGTTCATATACTTTGAAGACAAAATAACAAAACGCCCCTGTAGATAAAACGGTGTCAAAAAACCAAACCATTCTTTATGTAAATATGTCCAAAGTCCACTTTTGACTGAGTTATGTAATTTATATAGCTGCCATGACATTATGCAAATTAGATGTGTAAATTTATTCCTACTTTGGATCACATTCTACATCTTTCTAATGGACAGTAAGCCATTATCTCTTGCAACTTTCAAGTTATAGCCTTGGAAATCTGAACTATTTTATTGACAAAAAAGGCTGCAGGTTCAGGTTCAGGTTACTTTATTTGTACCCGTAGGTAGATTTGTTTTGCAGTCTGGTGACATCCATATTTACAAGCCACAAATTACATTCAACATAGACTCAAACACAGGCACATATGAAGCTGACTATAAACATGATAAAAAATACTCAAGGCTCCATCAATCAGGGTATAAAAAGACAAAGAGATGGGAGAAAAACCAGAGGTAAGAGAGAAGGGTCATATTAAAAGTTAAAAACTAGTCAAAGAGGTTAAAAACTCAAAGGTCTAAAACCCAATAAAATATTTAGAACCCAAGTAACACCCTACAAACATAAGTAACTATAAAATGGAGTTAATAAATAGGTACCTAAATTATGTGCAATATATTGTTACAGCTTGTTCAACTCTTTGACAGCAGCAGGAACAAAGCTGTTTTCGTAGCGCTGGGTTCTACTTTTTGGGACAGCAAACCTCCGTCTTGAGGGAAGAAGTTGAAAGTTGCAGTGCAAAGGGTGGGAGTCATCATTTAAAATGGAGGTAGCAATCCTCTGTACTTGTCTGGTGTACAGGGATGTCAGGCTCAGCTGTGACTCACCAAGCAAACGACTGGACCATCTAACTACCTGATCCAAGGATTTCCTCTGTTTCAGTTTTATCTGACCAAACCATGACACTAAAGAAAAGGATAAAACAGATTCAATAAAAGCCCGATAAAACATTGTCATTATGGTTTGGTCAAAAAGCGGCCTGCCGCTGTCGGTGTGTGTTTGGGTTGGGTGGTCGGTGGGCTTGCTTGGGCACTCGGAGGTGTCACTTGGCATGTGGGGCGCTGTGAGGGTCCGGCCCATTGTTCACTATTGTGAATATTGTTGTCCATGTTTGTGCGTGTACGATGAGTGGGAATTGATATGGCTGCCCCATCATGTTTGTGGTGCTGGGAGCGCCAGGGCACGATGCTGGTGGGTGCTGGGCTGCTTGCACTGTCGGCCCTCACCCTGGATTGGGATTTGGGTGCAGTGGGTGGCCTCATGAACCAGTTTGCAAGCTGGCTTCGGGGGGGGGGGGGATGACCTCGCTTTTAGACGGCCTCCCTCCCAGTCTTATTTCTCCCCCTCCCCCTCCCCCTGACTCTGGGTGGAATATACATCTTCTTGGATACATTTAAATTAAATTAAATCACCCTTTATTGTCATTCAACCGTACAACCAATCATGTACAGTAGAACAAAATTGTGTTTTTACCTATCTACAGTGTTAATCACACACACCCCAAGTGTAGAATCAGAGGGCCGCTGCCATGCAAGGTGCCGCCACAGATTTCCCTCCTCCATTCCATTACTGCTGAGCACCAAGCTGGATGGCAGGAAGTTCCACTTTTATATGGTCTTCAGCATGACCCGGCCGGGATTTGAACCCCTGCCTCCCGGGTGTGGGGCGGATGCTCTATCAACTGAGCCACCACTCCGGTCAAGGAGTTTAGGGGTTTGACTTTAGGGCTTTGGGGTGGGAGGGGGTGCCGCACTGTGTCGGCGAGGGGATACCTTTGTTGCACGGTGGGGCTGCACGCACTTCAATTTTAATTGCATTTTAGACACTGAGGGCTTGGGGGGATGGGCCCCCAGCTGCCCATCGCAGTGGCTAGTGGTGCTCCAATCACTATCCCCCCAGTTTTAATTGCACTATGGTAGTCCACACATTTACACACAATTACATCATATAGCCAATATATACCCACCATGTTTTGTGCGGGGGGGGGGGTCTTCCCCCACCCCTGTTGTCCTCCTCCTGCTGGGGGTGTGGGAGCCTGGTGGGGAGCCTGGGACCCATCATGTTGTCAAAATCCCTGGGTGCTACTGAATGTATACATACAAACAAGGCAGTGAGAGCAGGACTGAATGTGAGCATAAGTGAAAGTGAGGGGGTGATGAATGAAGGTGGTGATGGTGGGTCAGTTTTGTGTGGCGCTTTGCATGTCGGGTGGCATCTCGGGGTGCCTCCAGTGGTCTGCTGATCAGTCGCTCAAATGGGTGCCGGGGGTGGGGGTCTGCTTCTGTGGTCTGCGCCGGCAGTCTCCTCAGCCACTGCCGGGCACTGGTGTGTGTTCAGGCTTGCTGCATCTGCTTCGCAGCCGCCTTATGGATCAAGGGTGAATGAGGGGTGAGTTTGAACGGGTACAGGAGTGAGAGAGAATGGGTTGGTCCAGGTGAGTGAGAGTGAGTTAGTGCATATGGATGTGCATGGGAGCATGTGGGTGTGAAGGTGTGGGGAGGGGTGTGTCTGTGAGTCGGGAGGTGCTGGATTAAGGGGGGTAGTGCCTCTCAGCAATGTGGACTCCCCTGGGCAGGGGGACTTCTTTGGGCATGGGGGTCCCCGGGGTGTGTGGCGGTGGCACTGGGGTGGGCCCGCTGTGGGGGTGCCTGGGGGGGCTCACGCCGGGGGTCGTGGGCTGGTCTCTGGCCCAGGGGGTGGGGTCGCTGGCCTCCTGGTGCCTGGGGCCCGGAGGCGGGCGTTGGCCCCGCTGGGGGAGTAGGGGGCAGGTGAGTCCAGGGGTGTGGGCTCTCCACGCCAGTCACCGAACGACCTGGCCTCCCTCAATCGTCCCTCCGGAGGGCGGATGCCTGGCTTTCCTGGGGCTTGCTGACCTCGGACATTTGTGCCCTGTGGGGGTTGGTGGCACTGCCTTGCCTACTCGGGGTTCCTGGGGGGAGAGCTGCTGCAACCGGCCCCCTGCTTCGTATGTTTCCTGACAAACCACTCACATGCACACACTTATTTTGTGTGCGCTCTCATATATATATATATACACTACCGTTCAAAAGTTTGGGGTCACCCAGACAATTATTTTGTGTTTTCCATGAAAAGTCACACTTATTTACCACCATGAGCTGTAAAATGAATAGAAAATATAGTCAAGACACTGACAAGGTTAGAAATAATGATTTGTATTTGAAATAATAATTTTTGCCTTCAAACTTTGCTTTCGTCAAAGAATCCTCCATTTGCAGCAATTACAGCATTGCAGACCTAACATGATTGCACAAGGGTTTTCTAATCATCCATTAGCCTTCTGATGCAATGAGCAAACACATTGTACCATTAGAACACTGGAGTGATAGTTGCTGGAAATGGGCCTCTATACACCTATGTAGATATTGCACCAAAAACCAGACATTTGCAGCTAGAATAGTCATTTACCACATTAGCAATGTATAGAGTGTATTTCTGATTAGTTTAAAGTTATCTTCATTGAAAAAAAGTGCTTTTCTTTCAAAAATAAGGAAATTTCTAAGTGACCCCAAACTTTTGAACAGTAGTGTATATGCATGCAGACGTACACACACAAGTGTCTCTCCTTTAACAGGTGCGGAAACCACTCGTTTTGAGACATCTTCGGTGGATGAAGCAGTTTGTCTTTTGTTTGTTTTAGTTGTTGGTTTGTTTGTCTTTTTGTCTGTTCCCCTCCCTTTTCTTTCCCCCTCCAAACACTTCCTTTCCCTCTTCCCCATCCTGTCAGGTCTTCCATGGGTAAAATAATTAAAATAAAGTATTAAAAGTTATTACAAGAGGAGTTTACAACAATATACAATACACAGTTAGGTACTGTATAAGCTCCTCTTGGCAAAGTAAATCTGTTTTGGCACAATAAGGGTGACAGATCCCTATTCTGGTTGCCTAGCTGCCTGACAGGACAAGGGGGAAAAATAAAAGAAACAAATTGCAGTCTGTTGGCTAAGAAGTAATTTTAAAAATTTGGTAAGTCTAAACCTCCACACTCTTTTGCTTTTTGAAGTGGTTTTAAACTGATCCGCGATGATTTATCCTTCCATGAAAATTTACTTATATTTGAGTCTAGGGACTTAAACCAGACCATAGATGGTTGGGTAGGAATCATTGAAAATAGGTAATTGATTTTAGGAAGGATCATCATTTTAACGATTGCAACTCTTCCATTAGTGATATAGGTAATGTCCTCTAACGCATAAAGTCGTCTTGTATTGTTTTTAGAAGGGGAATGCGATTTAGTTGTAGTAACTCTGAGAGCCCCGGGGGAAATAATTATTCCTAAATATTTAATATTACCTGACTGTATTGGCATAGAGGACATATTTGGAGAAATTACAGTTTATAGGTAAGACTGTTGATTTACCCCAGTTAATAGAGGAATCTGACCACTGTCTGAAGAAAAGATCTTTGTGAGTTCTCAAGGAAAATTAATAAATTATCAGCATAAAGACTTATTTTGTGTTCTTTTTCTCCAGTTTGGATACCTCTAATATCAACATTTTGTCATATGGCTGCTACTAATGGTTCAGTAAAGATAGTAAAAAGTGAGGAAGAGAGTGAACAGCCCTGCCTGGTGCCTCTTTGAGGAATAAAGCTTCAAGAAGTTTGATCATTTATTCTGACAGGTGCAATTGGACAGCTATATAGTGTCTTAATCCAGTTTATAAAAGATGAACCAAACCCGAACTTATGTAAAACTTTAAAAAGAAATTTCCAATTAGTGCGGTCAAAGGCTTTCTCTGCATCCAGAGATAAAATTGTGCTTTCTAAGTTATTAATGTTACAGTAGTCTATTAAATTAAATAGCCTGTGTGTATTATTAGACGAGTGCCTACCCTTGATGAAACCTGCTAAATCCGGGTGTATAATAAACGGAGTTATCCTTTCTAGTCTTCTAGTGAGAGCTTTGCAAATTATTTTTGGATCAACATTCATAAGTGAGATGGGACGGTAACTGGATGGAAGCGTAGGTTCTTTTTTGGGTTTAAGGAGCAGGATAACGCTAGATGAGTTCATATTTGAAGGGATTACTTGATCTTCTTTAATTTGATTCACCCTTCTAAAGAAAGTAGGTGCCAGCACAGGCCAGAATTCTTTATAGAATTCTACTGGAAAACCATATGATCCCGGACCTTCATTATTTGGGATGTGCCTAAGTGCCTCCTGGAGTTTGGACATTAGAAGAGGTGAGTCCAGAGCTGCAATCTGTTTATTATTTAATTGTGGTAGATTAATATTGTCTAGAAATTCATTTATCTCTGAGTCAGATGGATTAATGTGAGATGAATAGAGGTTTTCATAAAATTTTCTGAAGGCGTTATTTATTTCTTCAGGATCATGGGTTCCGGTTCCGCCGGACCGGCGGCGCCACACGAGTGGGCTGCCTGTTGCAACAGCCTTTTTTTTTTTTTATCTTCCTTCTTCTTTCTACACCTTTCACTCTGTATATATATCACGGACGCACGGATCGCCCCGGGGGTCTCCCGGGTCGGCGGACGGAGCCACGGTTTGCAGCGGGAGACATTACAGCGGGGAGGAGCTAGTGCTAGCTAGCACTTGGCCGCCGCCCGGTGCTAATGGGAAACTCGACATACCGGGAGCTGTAGCGAGAACGACGCGGGTGCCGGGCTGGAGTTTAGGCGGCGTGAAAGAAATATAAGACAGAATAATAAAGAGCGATGGCAAGAACCAAGCAGACCGCCCGTAAAATCTACTGGAGGAAGAAGCCCCCCAGGAGACAGCTAGCCACCAGGGCTGCTCGGAGAGGCGCTCTGGCCACCGGCAGAGTGAAGAAGCCTCGCCGTCACAGGCCCGTGGCTCTGAGAGAGATCCGTCGCTACCAGAAATCCACGGAGCTGCTCATCCGTAAGCTGCCCATCCAGCGCCTGGTGAGGGAGGTCGCTCAGGACTTCAAGACCGACCTGCGTTTCCTGAGCTTCGCCGTCATGGCTCTGCAGGAGACCAGCGAGGCCCACCTGGTGGGTCTCTTCTTCGCTAAGGGGGTCACCATCATGCCCAAAGACTTCCAGCTGGCCCGCTGCATCCGCGGAGAGAGAGCTTAGACTTTCTGCTGCACATTCACCAGCCATAATGCTCTGCACTGTGTGTCTATATATATATACATTTATAGTAATATGGACATATGTTTACTAGATGTTGTTTTTTCTTGCCTTCTGACTGTTGCTCTGAGTGTTGCTATCCCTATGCTGTTGCAATCCTGGAATTTCCCCATTGTGGGACTAATAAAGGCTTATCTTATCTTATCTTATCTTATCTTATATTTCCAGTCGTATCCTTAATAGAGTGGATAGTTGTTTTTTTCTTTATTCAGTTTATGTCATGATCAGTGCACGGCCAGCGACCGTGCCCATGCTTTATGTTCATTTTGGTCTTTGCTTTTCCACAGTATTATTATTATTATTATGATTATTATTGTTATTAGGTGCCCTCATATTCTCTGATCATTGTCTGTTATATTGTGTCATCCCCTGCTGAAGTTTGTGGTTGTGTGTGTGTGTCTGTTTACCTATTGTCTCCAGCTCCTCATGTTTCCATACTGATGGTCATTTCCTTATGTGTGCTCCTGATTTCTCATGATTGTCCACAGCTGTCCTGCATCTAGTTTATTGTTCCCGCCCCTATTTCTGTGTGTCTCTGTGCTCTGTTCATTGAGAGGTCATTACATCGTTTACCCTGCTCATTCGCTGCCCTGTATTCCATGTCCATGTTCCATGCCTATGTAAGTTTGCCCCACTACATTTTTGCTAAGTTTTTGCCAAGTTAATTTAGTGTTCATCATGTTAAAGCGTACCTGTGGTGGTCGTGAAAAAAAAGATATTATATTGAGTCCCTGTCTCACGTTCTAGTTCAAGTTCAAGTTCAAGTTCAAAGCAATGCGATATAAATCCATTGCTGATGTGCTGGTTCATCTATGTCAGCAAAACATGGGCACAGCCATACTAGCGGCTACATGGCCTGCCAGGACGCTTCCTGTGACGTAGTGTCGTGGATACCGCGATCAGGATCAATATTGGCTGAGCCTGGAGTGCCCGGATGAGCAGTGGCTTTCGGGATATTCAAATTCAAATTCAAACGTTTATTTCAAACTCAGGGTTCATATAAAATGCAGAACTAAAACGAGCAGAAAATAAATAAATAAATGCTTAAATTCAGCGGGTCATCTCGTCTGATCTGAGGTCGTAACGGCCGCCAGACTGCCGATCATTCGGCGCTCAGCTCTTCCCTCGCCGCTAAAACTATATACAGAGCAGCAGACACTCGGCGCTCTTGTAACAACAAAAACATATAATGCGATATGGATATCGCAACATGGCGGAATGTAAAGCCTTTGGATGTCTCAATAATAAGCGAAAAAAACAAAGATAAACACTTCTTTTGTGTACCCAAACCCAGCTCACCTTGTCAGAAGATCGTAGAGGAAAAGTGGTTGCGCAATCTCGGAACAGGGCACAGACGTTTCCTTTCAGACGAAATTGCGTTGTGTGTGAGGACCACTTCGTCACTTTCACCCTCAGAAGACCTTTCTGGCTCAAACCTGTAGCCATGTTGGACGAATTCTTCCTCAGAGTCTGACAATTCAGCCATAATAGAATAAAAACACTCACAAAAGCACCCTAGTTGCTCATACCGGCAGAGTATTGACTTTTCAGTACCAACGTAATGACGTCACATCCGCATGTGTCATGGCTGCGTGCACAGTTTTCATTGGCTGGCCATGCCTGCGGTCGTATTTGCATATTTCTCTGGTGGTATATGGCTGGCAATAATTATTTAACCAAATAACAAATACTTTGCCTAATGTTTTCAAGTTGAATGCGTTTAGACGACCACCACAGGTACCCTTTAAGTTTAGTTAGCTCTCAGCCCACGTGCTGCCTATTGTTTACTTTGAGTTTTTGTTAATAAATCATCGTTTTGTACTGCATCCCTGCCTGCATCTGAGTACTCCTACCTTCACCCTCATCTGCTGCTAAGCAGAACATGACAGTATGACCTCTCCATACCTGGACTCAGCAGGCAGCCCAGCGGCTGGCGGTCCCGATGCGAGCGAGTGGTGGGTGGCCCGTACTTTCTTGTCTTTGGTGGCAAAAGCTCACACCGCCCACACATTGGAGGAGGCCTTCAGGTCTCCTGGAAGTGGTGATGAAGGTGGTGGAGATGTTCTTCAGCCTGCAGAGCTGTCCTGAGGTAAATGAGCTGCATAACTCTGCCCGCAGCCACCTCCACTGGACTTTTCTGGAGCTGGCGCTGCACCCTCGAACCTGGAACTCTCCCCAGCTTCGCAACCATTTCAAGGGCTGGAGGAGAGCTCTTTGAGGACGTCACAGCCTGTGCCAACGAGGAAGCGTCCCCTGGCTCCTGCGCTTCAGCTTTCCACTCCTCCTCACTTTGCTCCTGCCCCATGGAGCTCTGCTATACCGGTTTTACATCCCTCTCCACCTCCAGTGCCAGCTCCACGCCGCTCTGCACCACCACTGCCAGCTCCATGCCGCTCTGCACCGCCAATGCCGGCTCCACGCTGCTCTGCACCGTCAATGCTGGCTCCACGCCACTCTGCACCACCAATAACAGCTCCATGTCATCTCTCAGCCAAGTGTTCACCTCTCACCAAGTCTACAGCCATCACCTCTTGCCATGCCTGCAGTTTCGCCTGATGCCATGCTTGCAGTTTTGCCTACAGCCTCATTTCCTGCCATGTCTACAGCCTTGCCTTTTGCCATGCCTGCAGTTTCGTTTGATGCCATGTCTGCAGGATCATCTGATGCCATGTATGCAGTTTTGCCTGCCACCATACCTGCAGCTTCGCCAGACATCATGCCCGCGATCCTGCTCCCTGCTATATCAACAGTCTTGTCTCTCGCCATGTCTGCGGTTTCTCCTGATGCCACATCTGCAGCTTTGTTGGTCGCCACGCCTGCAACTTTGCCTGTCAGCACGTCTGTAGCCCTGCTTGTCATCATGTCTGCAGCTTCACCGATCACTATGTTTGAAGTTTTGCCTGTTATCACTGCTGAAGTTTCACCTGTTACCATGCCTGAGGCCTCGCCTGCCATCATGCCTGCTGTGCGGGCTGCAGCAGCAGAGTCATCGGAGTCACAGTCAGCGGTGGAGCAAGAGTTAAGGCAAGTCCTCTTTTTTGTATTTACTATGTCAGTATTAGAGAGATCTTGCCTTACTCTTGGCAGGGAGACTCAGCTGCAGCTGTCATCTGCTCCTGAGCTCTCCCAGCTGGGCTCCACTG
This sequence comes from Pholidichthys leucotaenia, assembly GCA_020510985.1. Classification (NCBI taxonomy): domain Eukaryota; kingdom Metazoa; phylum Chordata; class Actinopteri; order Cichliformes; family Pholidichthyidae; genus Pholidichthys; species Pholidichthys leucotaenia. The sequence goes on along the minus strand of CM035840.1, from coordinate 321,997,688 downwards.
CCACCAGTTATAGTGGCTTGTCTCTCCTTCCCCGTCTGAGGTGGCTGTGTCAGGGGTGGATTACCAAGCGGTTGGGCTCAAGGTCCCATAGTCTGAGCTGCCTGGGCTTCTCATGGATCACCCTGCATCATCTGGGTTTGCCGCTGTGCAGCAGTCTTCATCTGGGTTCACCCGTGTGCAGCATTCATCATCTGGTTTCGCTGCTGTACAGTAGTCATCGTTTGGTTTCATCACTGGTCAGCCTCCACCTGCTGCTCCTGAGAGCAATGCATTCCAACCATCAGCTGTTCTCGAGGTTAGTGCACCGCAGCCCCCTGTGGTTGATCAGAAAGCTCCCTTGTTATTGCTCCCTGAACTAAGGACTCCTCTGTTGCCATGTTCTAAGTTAAAGGCTCCTATATTATCGTCCCCTGAGCAAGACACTCCATTGTTTTGTTCTCCTGAGTTTAAAGCGCCCCCCACAGTTTTCTCGGGATGCATCCTGTTATCTGGTTTGTTGGCCCATAAACTTTGGAAGGCCCCCTGACCCACACTGATTTGCAATCTGGTGGCCCAGGGACCTGGGCAGGCTACCCGATCCACTTTGTACTTTGGTTTGAGGCCCCATGGACCTGGATCAGCCCCCTGACCCCCCTGTTTCATGAGCTAGTGGCCTAGGGACCTGGGCAGGCCACCCAATCCACTTTACTCTCTGGTTTGGGTTCCTACGGACCTGGATCGGGCTCCTAACTCACCCTGTTCCTCTGTCCAGTGGACCTGTGAACTTTAAAGGGACCCCTGATAGACATTTCTGGGTTTTTTTTACTCTGTGTGATTCCTGTATTTTGTTTCTTCCCGCAATGTCTTGTCCCCCTCCTCCCGCCCGTTGTGGTGTTGCTATGGTTTTTTTTTTCCTGGGGTGTCTGGATGTCCTTGCCTGCATCTGAGTCCTCCTGCCTCAACCCTCAACTGCCTGGTAGGCAGTTACATGATAGTTTAAGCTGATTAGAAAGGTATTTCCCGGATTTATTACTATGTTCAAATTTCTCCAAATGTAGTTTTTGTGTTAAAAACTGTGTCCTTTTGTTTGTAATCTCTTTTAGATCCAGCTTTAATTTTCTCAGATTGTTGAATGCCTGTTCCTGTGGAGAAACAGCCCAGGGTAACTCCAGTGATTTAATTTTCTGTTCTAACTCCAATACCAGTGCCTTTTCTTTTTTATTCTTATATGAACAGTAAGCAATTATTTTACCTTGCATGACCACTTTTGCTGCTTCCCAGAGTGCACACGGTGATATTCCTGGCAAGTCATTGTTTTCCAGATATGATTTGCACTCCTTATTAAAATAGTTAAAGTCGCTGTCTTTGAGTAGTGATGTATTAAATTCCCAATTCCTCGTTTTCCTTGTAGCCATCATGAAAGGGACTGCCCCTCCGGGGCAAGGAAGGAAAACAGGACCCAATTGCATAGTGAAACTGGTACACCATGATTTATTACAAAGACAGAAAATACAGTGGTGTGGAAAAAGTGTTTGGCCCCTTCCTGATTTCTCATTTTTTTGTATGGTTGTCACACTTACAGTAAATGTTTCAGATCATCAAACAAATGTAAATATTAGACAAAGATAACACAAGTAAACACAAAATGCAGTTTTTAAAATAAGGTGTTTATTATTCAGGGGGAAAAAAATCCAAACCTACATGGCCTTGTGTGAAAAAGTGATTGCCCCCTAAACCTAATAACTGGTTGGGCCACCCTTAGCAGCAACAACTGCAATCAAGCATTTGTGATAACTGGCAATGAGTCTTTTACAGCGCTGTGGAGGAATTTTGGCCCACTCATCTTTGCAGAATTGTTAATTCAGCCACATTGGAGGGATTTCGAGCATAAACCACCTTTTTAAGGTCATGCCACAGCATGTCAATCGGATTCAGGTCAGGACTTTGACTAGGCCACTCCAAATTCTTCATTTTGTTTTTCGTAAGCCATTCAGAGGTGGACTTGCTGGTGTGTTTTGGATCAATGTCCTGCTGCAGAACCCAAGGGCGCTTCAGCTTGAGGTCACAAACAGATGGCTGAACATTTTCCTTCAGGATTTTTTAGTAGACACCAGAATTCATGGTTCCATTTACCACAGCAAGTCTTCCAGGTCCTGAATTAGCAAAACAGCCCCAGACCATCACACTACCACCACCATATTGTACTGTTGGTACAATGTTTTCTGAAATGCTGTGCTGCTTTTACACCAGATATAATGGGACACACACCTTCCAAAGAGTTCAACTTTTGTCTCGCCAGTCCACAGAGTATTTTCCCAAAAGTCTTGGGGATCATCAAGATGTTTTCTGGCAAAACTGAGACAAGCCTTTATGTTCTTTTTTGCTCAGCAGTGGTTTTCGTCTTGGAGCTCTGCCATGCAGGCCATTTTTGCACTTTCTTATGGTGGAGTAATGAACACTGACCTTAACTGAGGCAAGTGAGGCCTGCAGTTCTTTGGATGTTGTGGGGTTTTTGTGACCTTTCGGATGTGTCGTCGCTGCGCTCTTGGGGTAATTTTGGTTGGCCAGCCACTCCTGGGAAGATTCACCACTGTTCCATGTTTTCGCCATTTGTGGATAATGGCTCTCACTGTGGTTCACTGGAGTCCCAAAGCTTTAGAAATGGCTTTATAACCTTTTCCAGACTGATCAGTCTCAATTTCTTTGTTTCTCATTTGTTCCTGAATTTCTTTGGATGACAGCATAATGTCTAGCTTTTGAGGATCTTTTGGTCTACTTCACTTTGTCAGGCAGGTCTTATTTAAGTGATTTCTTGATTGAGAATAAGGGCGGCAGTAAGCAGGCCTGGGTGTGGCTAGAGAAATTGAACTTAGCATTCCAAAGATGTTATAAATCACAGTTAATTTATGTTTTAATGGGGGGAGGGGGGAAATCACTTTTTCACACAGGGCCATGTAGGTTTGGATATTTTTTTTATCCTTAATAATGAACACCTTCATTTAAAAATTGCATTTTTTGTTTACTTGTGTTATCTTTGTCTAATATTTAAATTTGTTTGATGATCTGAAACATTTAAGTGTGACAAACATGCAAAAAAATGAGAAATCAGGAAGGGGCAAACACTTTTTCACATCACTGTAAACACCGTACTTGGGCAGAAATAATATGATGCCGAAAACAGCAAAAAACAACGTGTAGAAGTCAGACAATTTGAAGTGACAAACAATAATAATTCCAAACAGCGTGGTGAAGATACGTGGTGTTAACACAAGGATACTGCGGGGATTAGTGCCCATGGCTAGCATATATAGGGGAGACAGTGATTGGGAGAACAAGGGGCAGTTGTGACAAATTAGCAACATAAAAGAACAACCACAGGAAATCAAGGTGCTGTCACAACAAGTAAACGCAAGATGAGACAGGATAACATGACTAAGAATCAAAGATGTGATAACCATAATCATAACTGAGAGGAAACATACCTTGAAGAGTGGGACATGTTTGCAAACATGTCCCCCCATAATAGTGGCCCCACCTTAAGGGCAGATTCCAGATGACCCCAAACAAACACAAAAAGTACCCTCCCAGGGTGGGTGGTGAGGGAAAAGGCCAGATGGACCGAAACCAAACACTTTCCTCCCGCACAGTCCAACACAAAACCCAGTTTCTGTAGGGTAGTCTACCAAAGTCCCAGGACCACCGGACTTTGAACAAAGCGGGTCAGGGGCCTCCCCAAGTCCACGGGCCCCCACACCAAGGAGCAGGATGGATCTTGTGGCCTTTCAGAATCCCTAGGCCACCAGACCATGGAATAAGATGGTTCAGGGGGTCTATCCGAGTCCATGGGCCCCCAAATTAGAAAACAGGATGTGCTAGGCAGATGCGGAGGTGCGCCAAACCCAGGTGCTGATGATTTAAGCGTGCTGACCTTTGGATGAGACGGCTGGGGTGTGCTGACCTCTGGATGAGATGGTTGGGGTGCGCTGACCTCTAAATTAGACAGTTGGGTGCGCTGACCTCTAGACAAGAAGGCTGGATAGCGCTGACCTCTAGACGAGACAGCTGGGGAGCGCTGACCTCCAGATGAGATGATTGGGGTGCGCTGACCTCTAGACAAGAAGGCTGGGGCGTGCTGACCTCTAGATGAGACAGCCGGGGAGCGCTGACCCCTGGATGAGACAGCTGGGAAGTGCCGACCTCTGGACAAGATGGCTGGGGAGCGCTGACCTCTGGGATGACAGCTGGAGGTCCACCGACCTCTGGGATGGCAGTTGGAGCGTGGTCCGCCAATGACTCCTTCCCTGGCACGGCCATCTCAGACAGGGGAGAAGAGCAGGGAGTGAGGGAGGCGTCACCACAATTACCAGGATCAAGGCAAGTCTTTACTAATATTGATGTTAAAAAAGTAAAGAACAGTACTTGCCTTAGCCCCTGGTCCACTGCTGCTGGGGTGACAGCCTCTGGATGTGCCACAGGAACCGGAGCATGCACCTTGGGCAGAACCGGAACAGGACCGTGTTTCTCAGGAACAGCTGGAGCTGTGGCATGCACCTCAGGGACAGCGGGAGTCATTGTGTGCACCTTGGGGACAGCGGAAGCTGTTGTGCGCACCTCGGCTATGGCTGGAGCTATTGTGGGCACCTCATGGATGGCTGAAGTTGTGACACGCACACAGCAAGCAGCTGGAGCTGGTACTGGAGCAGGTACTGGAGCAGGGAGGCACTGTGGAGCAAGTACTGGGGCTAGGAGGTGCCGTGGAGCAGGCACGGGGGCTAGGAGTCGCAGGGGACCAGGTACTGGAGCTGAGGTGTGCACTTCCATCCCAGATACAGGAACCTCAGACGTAGAGGGAGAGATGGACGACTGATCAGTGCAGGAACCAACAGTGGAGCCCAAGGTCCCTGGTGACTCCGCTGCTGAAGAGGCGACTTCTACCTCTGGGGATGCTGGAGAGACAACAGATAAGACAGTTTGAGGAGTTGCAGCAGCGGGCGTAGGCACCAGCATTGAAAACGATGGGAGCTGGCACTGCAGCTGCCGTGGGAGTCGGTATAACAACAGTCCTGGGGACCGGCGTAGCAGGACTCGGCAGGGCTGCAGTGGAGCAAGAAGGTGTGGATAACAGAGCCAGGGGATGTTTGTTCGTTGGCACAGACTCCTATCAAGCTGGAACAGATGAGCAGTCTCTTCTCCAGCCTCCCCTCCAACCCTGACCGCCGCGCGCCCAGCAGGTTCCCGGGTTGCACTTCACAGGGACAGAGGGAACGGCAGCTGGCAAGAGGTCAGGGGTGTCCAGCTGTGGCGAGGAGGAGATGGTGGGTAGTGGTGGCAGCACCAGAAGAGTGAGTTCCAGCACCCGGGGGTGGAAGCGCAAGCGTGGCCTGGTTTCCATCAGATTGGTGATTCCCCCCCAGCAATCCATCTCATCTTCCAAGAAGGAGCTGCTCCGAGCTGCGGCCGCCACTAAGTCCTTAATCACCCCAACGGGCCGCTGTTCCTCCCAACTCCACCTCTTCCTCCTCTTACCAGTTTCTTCTGCTAGGTCCACGTCTGGTGATGTCCTACTGTCATGAAAGGGATTGTCCCTCCAGGGCAAGGAAGGAAAGGAGGACCCAATTGCATAGCGAAACTGGTTCACCATGATTCATTAAAAAACAGAAAATAAATGCTGCACGTGGGCATAAATAATATTAGATCAAAAACAACAAAAAACGACTGTAGATGTCCAGACAATGTGGAGCCACAAACAATAATAATTCCAAACAGCATGGTAAAGATACGTGGTGTTAATGCAAGGACACAGCGGGGATTAGTGCCTGTGGCTAGCATATATACGTAGGGGACACAGTGATTGGAAGAACAAGGGGCGGCTGTGACAAATTAGCAACACAAAAGAACAACCACAGGAAATCAGGGTGCTGTCACAACAAGTAAACACAAGATGAGACAGGATAACATGACTAAGAATCAAAGATGTGATAACCATAATCATAACTGAGAAGAAACATAACTTGAAAAGCGGGACATGTTTGCAAACATGTCCCCCCCATGATAGTAGCTTTTTTATTCACCAGTGTAAGAGATACTGGATGGTGATCGCTGATAACTTGATTAGAGCAAATTTCAGTGTCTGTGATATCCCTCACAATGGAGTTACTAGCTAAGAAAGTCTAAACTAGAATATGAGTCGTGCACTGGTGAAAATAAGGTACAGTATATTCCCTTAGAGTTGGGTGAAGAGAATGCCATGCATCGCAAAGACCAAAATCACTCATGTATTGTCTAAGAGTGTCAGTAGCTTGCCATTTCCGATAATTCCCCTCTGTACTAAGCCTGTCAGTTGTAGGATCCAATACCAGGTTGAAGTCCCCTCCTGTTATTAGTGTGGTGTCCAAGAGCTCAGAAAGAGAAGTGAAGAAAGTGTGAAAAAAGCATAGTCATCAACATTTGGGCCGTAAACACTGGCAATACATAGATCCAGATTTTGAACTGAGATTTTTAATATTATAAATCTACCTTCTAGATCTGCTATAGTGTTGTTAACAACAAAACGTATTCTTCTGTTTACCAATATGGCTATCCCCTTTGTTTGGAATTAAAGCAGGCTGAGTACATGTGGGGAAATTCAGGGGAGGTGAATGCTTCTACAGACGACTTAGAAATATGTATTTCCTGTAATAAGACAAAGTCTGCCTGCAGATCCTTTAGTCGATTAAAAACTTTTAACCTCTTCTCCCTGGTACCAATTCCACGTATGTTCCACGTGACAAATCTTAATGTGGACATGTTTTAAATAACTGGTTTTGTGCTGTTTTGTGTGTCCATAGTGTGTGTGTGTGTGTGTGCGTGTGTGCGTGTGTGTGTGTGTGTGCATATGTACAGTATGTTGTGTGGCTGCGTATGCAAGTGTGTGTAGGCATATGTATGTTGTGCGTATAGTATATACCTATACGTATGTGCTTGGGTGCATGATGTCTCTGTTGTATTTGCTTGCATTTGCAAGAGTGAGTGGGGTGCATGCACTTATTTTCGATATACCAAATGTCAGAGAGAAAACAGATATGAAGGTTATTAAGTGATGAGAAGAAACAGATAACCTACAACAACAACCTAACATCAGCGAGATTAGCTACAACAGATGAACAAACAACAACCTTAAAAAAAAGATTAAAAACATTAGACAAACTAGTGCATACCTGTGCATTCCCGTAGAACCCCAGTATACGCAAGTATTTCTCCATGCCTGTAGAAAGCAGGTGAAAGCAAGCGTGTCACGACTCGTTCAGTGATGCCTGCCTTTGATCTTTGATGGTGTTATAGCTTCTTCTTCTTTTAGATTTGATTGGCGGTTGGCAACCAGCTTACAGGTGCATTACAGGCACTGACTTGATTATCATTACTCTATATCTTTGTATAAGGAGTTCTCATGAGGAGTTCTGAACAACTCGTGTGAAAAAATTATCCGTCCTTGGAACAATCAATTGCGCAAGCAGGAGTCACCTGTTCTATGATCTTTGATGATGTCATAGCGAGTCTTATGATCTTTGATGATGTCATAGTGAGGGCTTTGATCATGATCTTTGATGATAGCATAGTGAGTCCTTTGATATTTGATGATGTCATAGCGAGTCCTATGATCTTTGATGTCATGCCCGTAGAAAGCAGGTGTAAGCAAGCTCATCACGACTCGTTCAGTGATGCCTGCCTTTGACCTTTGATGATGTTATAGCGAGTCCTATGATCTTTGATGATGTCATAGCGAGTCCTATGATCTTTGATGTCATACCACTCGTTCAGTGATGCCTGCCTTTGATCTGTGATGCCTGCCTTTGATCAAGGACGGATAATTTTTTTTCACACATAAGGAGTTGTTCAGAACTCCTTATACAAAGATATAGAGTGATGATAATCAAGTCAGTGGCAGTAATGCACCTGTAAGCTGGTTGCCAACTGCCAATCAAATCTAAAAGAAGAAGAAGATTTCTACCATGGTGCCTTTGACCTTTGATGTCACCACTCATTCAGTGATGACTGCCTTTGATCTGTGATGGCTGCCTTTGATCTGTGAGGATGTCATAGCTAATCCTATGATCATGAGTGATGCCTGCTGTTGATCTTTGAAGATGTCATTGCGAGTCCTATGATCGTGAGTGATGCCTGCCTGTGATCTTTGATGATGTCATAGCAAGTCCTATGATCTTTTAGCGAGTCCTATGATAGTGAATGATGCTGTCTTTAATCTCATAGCGAGTCCTATGATCTTTTAGCGAGTCCTATGAACTATATGATGTCATATAGACATCATGTAGCGATTATAGGAACATCATAGGCAATCCTATGATCTTTTAGCAAGTCCTATGGTCATGACAGACACACAGACAGACACACAGACACAGAGAGATTTCTTGAATTATATATAGAATAAGACATCATTTGACGCCGCCGAAGACTCAGTCCAAGGACAGATAATTTTTTCACACATGGGGAGTTGTTCGGAACTCCTTGTGGGAACTCCTGATACAGAGATGTACGGTGATGATGTAGAGTGAAGTACGTGGCGGTAATGCATCTGTAAGCTGGTTGCCAACCGCCAATCAAATATAAAAGAAGAAGAAGGGTAATGTTTACTGAGTGAAGTACGTGGCAGTAAGGACTACAGCTCCTGACCAGATAGAGTAATGATATAGAGTGAAGTACGTGGCGGTAATGCACCTGTAAGCTGGTTGCCAACCGCCAATCAAATATAAAAGAAGAAGAAGACCATCTCAAAAAGACTCATTGGAGTGATGTTGGCAGTTGCCACGGCCAAGATATATAGAGTGATGATATAGAGTGGGACTAGAAGATATGGACGATAGAGTGATGACCTGAAGAATATAGAGTGGGACCAGATAGAGTGTTATAGACATCATGTAGACATGAAAATCTCACTGTTAGAAGAAAAAGAAGAAGAAGAAGATTGTTCAGAATTCCTTATAAGAACTCCTTATAGAGTAATGGACAGCAGAGCTGCAGCATGAATCCAGCTACCATCAAACAGATGACATGTTAGAGTGATGATTTGACATATAGAGTGATGATATAGAGTGAAGTATGTGGCGGTAATGCACCTGTAAGCTGGTTGCCAACCACCAATCAAATCTAAAAGAAGAAGAAGAAGTAGACATGGAAATCTCACTGAAGAAGAAGAAGATTGTTCAGAACTCCTTATAAGAACTCCTTATACAAAGATATAGAGTAAAGATGATGAGGAAGAGGTTACCAACTGAGAAGAATTCTGACTTTTGATACATAGAGTGATGTTTACTGAGTGCAGTACGTGGCAGTAAGGACGACAGCTCCTGACCAGATAGAGTGATGATATAGAGTGAAGTACGTGGCGGTAATGCATCTGTAAGCTGGTTGCCAACCGCCAATCAAATCTAAGAGAACAAGAAGAAGACGAACGTCCCACAGATGGACAGGCAGACAGACAGACAGAGATTTCTTGAATTATATATAGTGATGATACACGCGGTCCAGGGACGGATAGTTTTTTTGCGCATGCGGAGTTGTTCAGAACTCCTTGTAAGAACTCCTTATACAAAGATATAGAGTGGGGAAAAGGGTGATATATACAGTGTGTGGTGGTAATGCACCTGTAAGCTGGTTGCCAACCGCCAATCAAATCTAAAAGAAGGAGAAGATGAACACCCCACAGGACGGATAATTTTTTCACACATAAGGAGTTGTTCAGAACTCCTTATAAGAACTCCTTATACAAAGATATAGAGTGATATAGAGTTGGTGGAGATGAGCTGCCGAGAGGCTCCCAGTCGAGGACACAGTCCAAGGACAGATAGTTTTTCACACATAAGGAGTTGTTCAGAACTCCTTATAAGAACTCCTTATACAAAGATATAGAGTGATGATAATCAAGTCAGTGGCAGTAATGCACCTGCAAGCTGGTTGCCAACCGCCAATCAAATCTAAAAGAAGAAAAAGATGTTAACAGATTAAACAAGGCTCAATAAGAGACCTGCGCACAATCGCTCTCTTTTCTCAAATGTAGCTAGGGAATGAACTAGAATCTAGCCAGGGGGTTATGGTTTCATCCATAAACAGCGTGCCATCTATAAACAATCTACAAAGATAACTGCTAGTTAACTTCTTGGATTTTTTGTTTCCTAATAAGGAAAAGCTTTCTTCTTCTTTCCATAATTTCTTGTGGAAATTGATCATTTAGACCATAATTTGTGCTTTTCAGCTGCCTGCTCTGCCTCTGTACCAGAACCTTCTGCTTGAAATGTTCAAATTTTTGTTTTGAGGGTTTTTCTATCCAATGTGGGGGACTCGGTGAAAGTCAATTGATTTCACAACGTCGGGGGGCATTTTCAGCTGCGCAGACATGAATTCAAAGAACAGCTGTTCTGGATTTTTGTTGGTTTTTTTCTGCAATTCTGGAAAAAAAAACAGGTTATCTCTCATGCTGCGTGACTGCAGGTCGAGAATGGTTTCCTTCATTTTCTGGTTTTCTTTTACAGTGATGTCAAGTTGCGTGGTTAGCATGTTCACTGATTTTTTTCAATGTATTATTTTCTTTCAAGAAAGAGACGAGCTGTGCCTGGCTGAATTCAAGACTTTCATGGACGTCCTGGAATTCTTTCTGGAGCAACTCAACCAATGCAAGTCTAGCATCCATGCTGTTAAGTTTACTTTCAATGGAGGAAAGAATGTCACTAACCTCGGGACTGCTCCGTAATTTCTTGGGTGTCATTAACGGTGAATCCGTGGGTCTAGGTTGCTTAGTCGAGGAGGGAGAAAAAGGAGGCTTACCGGGAGAAACGTTAGGTTCCACCATGTCACAGAGGCGGTGATAAAACTTGTCAATAAAGTCCTCAAGTTCCTCCAGCTCCACCGAGCAGACTGCAAAAATGATATATGAAAAAAGAAAGAGAAGAACAATTGGTTAGTGGAATAATGACAAGAAAAAAAGCTACCTGTGGAAAAGTTTGTCTATGCTTGGCCGACGCAATTTGCCATCTTGGACTATAGCACAACAGTGTCAAAACGTCTCGCAATCACAGCGTCATCAGACCATACAGCAATTGTTTTCAGACCATACAACAATTGTTGCAAATAATTAATAATAATAATAATAATAATAACAATTTCAACTTGAATGTATAGAGCTGTTACAGAGGATCACTATGCATACAATCATTTCTCCTCCTCCTTCTGCACACTCAGCATTCTCTCTGAAAGCAGGCCTAATTTACGCAGAGCTAAGCCTGTTGTCATGTTTGGAGAACGATCAGCTCACATGCAGGGAACAACACCAGTTCACACCAACAACACCACTTCTCAAATGACAGAGAAGTTGCGTAACCACAATTTATTGATTCAAAAATAACACAGTTAGGGAAAGACGCCACTCGCCAGAGGAGGGCTCAGCCTGTAAGGGGAGATGAGAGTGGAGGAGGGAGATAGGATAAAGGAAAAATAGGACAATACTCATGTGGGGTGAGCAGCGAGCCCGGCAGCTGAACCCAGCAGGGAAATAGCAGGAGTGTAGCTGGGTGAGGTGTCAGACTGGGTGGAATAAGGCAGCTGAAGTGGTTATGAGGATGATGGGGCAGGTGAGCGCACAAAGAAACCCAGAGATGCACCATGAAGATGGCAGCAACCTGGAGGAGAAGAGAGGGCAAGAGAAGTTAAATTAGGTTTCCTCAGAGAACGAAACAAAGACTTACTTGCTGTTGAGGCAGTTTACCCAACGAGTTAGCGCTGGAGCGTTCACAAACTGGTCCTTTTCAGCGCTGGCAGGTAAGAGGCAGCAGGTGCGTCTACTCACACAGGTGCGATGATTACCTGCAGAGCCGGGGAAAGCCTCGCAGGAAGGGAGGGGGAGCGCGTGCTCACCTGATCATGACACCTGTAGACAAACTTTCCCAGCCAGAGGGCTGGTGGAGAGGGGCTTGATTTTGGAGACGTGAAAGATGGGGTGAATACAGAGTGCCAGTGGAAGCTCCAGGTGGACAGAGACATCATTAATGACCCAGGAGATCGGGAACAGGCCCATGTAGTGAGGGGAAAGTTTCCAGGACTCCGTCTTAAGGGGCACCTGGTCCGCCGATAGCCAAACGTGCTGCCCGACGGAGTATTTGGGTGCCAGGACCCACCTGCGGTCCACATACTGGCAATTTTGTTCTGCAGAGTGGAGAAGAGCAGCCCGGGTGGCCTTCCAGAGCTGGCTGCAGCGACGAGCATGTGGCCCCACCAATGGTACAGCGATCTCCCTCTCCGCCACGGGCAGCACAGGGAGGGTATACCCCATGGAGGCCTCAAAAGGAGTCAGTCCGGTGGATGCTGAGACTGCTGAGTTATGTGAATACTCCACCCAGGTCAGATGGGTGCTCCATGTCGATGGGTTGCAGGCTGCTACGCACCTTAGGGCGGCCCCCAGGGATTGGTTGACACGCTCCGCCTGCCCATTGCTTAAGGGATGGGACCCAGACGTAAGACTGACTGTGGTTCCTAAGGAGCAGGAAAAGGACTTCCAGACCTGTGAGGTAAATTGTGGACCCCGGTCAGACACAGTGTCCAGGGGGATGCCGTGTAGACGGATGACTTGGGTGGTTAATAGGTTGGCGGCCTCAGAGGTGGAGGGTAATTTGGGGAGGGGCACCAGATGGATCGCCTTGGAAAAATGATCCACGGAGGTGAGGATGAGTTGCCTTGTGAGGGGGGAAGTCCAGTAGGAAAGTCCAAGGCGATGTGGGACCGAGGTCGGGTGGGGATAGGTAGTGGGTGGAGGAGGCCAACAGGGGGCTAGGAGTTGGACATGTTCCGGGTGCAGGTTTGGCAAGCCTTGACGTAGTCCCGGATGTCCGTCCGCAGGGTGGGCCACCAGAACACCCTCCGGATAAGATTAATAGTCCGGGAGACTTTAGGGTGGTGGGCGAAATGGCTGGTGTGGCCCCACCAGATGACATCGCTGCGGAGGCCTGCCGGGACAAACAGACAGTCATCAATGCCCCCTTCAGGCCTGGGTTCAGTGGATTGAGCCTGCCAGACCCTCTGCTCGATCTCCCAGGTGAAAGCCCCAAGGATGCATGAGGCCGGGACAAGGGGTTGGGGGAGGGGATGAGGGTAGGGTGGGTTGGGGCAAAACTGGTGGGAGAGAGTGTCTGGTTTGACATTATGTGAGCCAGACCTGTAAGTGATAGTGAGATTAAACCTAGCAAAGAATAACAAAGAATAACGCCAGGCAGGCCCAGCAGGCCTGCCTGGCGTTAAGTCTGTGGGCCGACCGATGGTATTCTAAATTTTTGTGGTCAGTCCACACTATTACAGGATGGATCGTTACCTCCAGCCAGTGCTTCCACTCCTCGAGGGCCAACTGAGAGCCAGGAGCTCTCAGTCCCCTACGTCGTAATTCCTCTTGGCCGACCTGAGCCGCCAAGAGAAATACGTGCATAGATGGAGCTTCTGATCGGAGGCCGAGCGCTGTGAGAGGACAGCGCCCACCCCCGAATCAGACGCATCCACCTCAAGAATAAACTGGAGCTGAGGGTCGACCTGGGCCAAGATGAGGGTGTTAGAGAACAGGCCCTTTAATTTTGAAAAGATCTGTTCGGCTGACTCGGACTAGGTGAAGGGCACCTTGTCCGAGGTCAGCTGGGTGAGAGGCTGTGCTACCCCATTGTAGTTTCTAATTGAAACGGCAATAAAAATTTGCAAACCCTAAGAAGCGTTGGAGCTCCTTGCGGGAGTGGGCCGTAGGCCAATCCAGCACAGCCTTCACCTTGGCCGAGTCGGCCCTCAGTTCCCCCTGAGCTACTATAAAACCAAGGAAAGAAGTGGAGTGGGTGGAAAACTCACACTTTTCAGCTTTAACAAAGAGCTGGTTCTCCAGGGGCCACTGTAACATGGCCCTGACATGAACTGCGTGCTCCTCTGGTGTGCAGGAGAAAATCAAAATTCCATCAAGGTAGACAAAAACAAATTGATTAACCATATCGTGGAGGACGTTATTGATCATATGCTGGAAGACGGTGGGAGCAGTGGTGAGCCCAAAAGACATCACAAGGTACTCAAATTGCCCCAAGTGTGTTTTAAAGGCCGTCTTCCATTTGTCCCCTTCACGAATGCAAACCAGATGGTCGGCATTACTCAAATCCAATTTGGTGAATACTGGCGGGCGCTGAAGGAGCTCAAACATGGAGTTAATCGGGGCAGAGGATATTTGTCCTTGACTGTTATGACATTTAATTCACGGTAATCTATGCACGGACGCAAGGATCCGTCCTTCTTCCCAACAAAAAAGAATCCTGCCCCAAGACGGGCTGAGGAGGGCCGAATGAGGCCAGCGTTCAAGGACTCTTTGATGTAACTCTCCATCGTCTCCCTCTCCAGCCCAGAAATGCTGTAGAGCCGGCTGGACGGCAGCCGCGCACCCGGGAGGAGGTCTATGGCACAGTCATAGGAGCGATGAGGAGGCAAAGAAAGCACTCTTGACTTGCTAAAGACCTCCCCGAGATCATGATAGATCTCAGGTACGAGACTGAGGTCGTGCAGCTCCACCGGAGGGGAGGAGATGAGCAGAGATGGCGAACACTCGACTGAGCTGAGACAGGATGCCAAACAGAAGGGGCTCCAGGAAGAGATGGAATTATGTGCCCAATTAATAATGGGGTTATGCTTCCGGAGCCACGGGTAGCTTACGACCACCGGGTGAGACGATTTAGGGAGAATGAGGAACGATAGTGTCTCCCGGTGGTTCCCGGAAAGAAGGTCGGAGACCGGCACTGTGCTTTCGGTAAAGGAAGCAACGTTACCACCCGATAAGATAGTGATGTTCAGAGGCATCGGCTTCCCGCACAAGCTGTGAGGACACAAAATTTTGCTCTGCCCCCGAGTCAATTAATGCCATGACTCTCCTCTCGACCCCCAGCAACTGAATGAGGGCCGAAATGGGGAAGTTATCGGGGGGATGAAAAGAATTCCCGTCCGCCAGACCCCCCTCGGCTACTGACGGGCTGTGTCTTTTTGGCTTCAAGTGGCATTTAGACAGTGTGTGCTCCATTGAGCCACAGTACATGCATGCACCGGCTCTCCTCTGCCGCTGGCGCTCCTCCAGAACCAGATGGGCTCGACCGAGCACCATAGGTTCGGAAAAAGAGTCAGCTCCACCTGTGTCAGTCACTGGGAAAGGCATGCGCAAAATGGGTGGGCCAGAGGAGGTCTTGCGCTCCCTCACGCTCTCGCGGCATCGATTGTCTATACTGACAGCCTGATTAATGAGACCGTCCAGGGAGGAGGGAACAGCACGAACCGCTAGGTCATCGAGGAGGTGTTCGTTTAAACCCTGGAGAAAGACGCTGCATAATGCAACGTCACGCAACGTCATGCAGTGTCTGCTGCGGCAACCCGGAACTCCACAGAGACCAACTCTCCTGGCGGAGAGACATGATGTGGCTCATGATATTGCCCTCACTCCCTGTTTGGTTGAAAGCGCTGGCAAATTCCCTTACAAATTTATCAAAAGAAAAACTAGGACCCTCCGGATTGTCGAGGATGGATTGGGCCCAGCTGAGGGCCGGTCTCGCAGTAGGAGGGTCATGAAGTGAATTTTGGAGGTATCGTCCGGATACTCTCCGCCCACCTGGCCCAAATAAAGCCGAACATGGCAGAGGACCCCTTACTTTTCCCCACCTCCCCCGCGTATGGGGCAGGTGAAGGAACGGAGGTGGTTCGGCGCACAGTGGAAGAAGCCAGGGCAACAGGTGGAGGAGCAGAACCCGGACGGGACATATGGGCCAAATGCTCAGCGACTGTGCCCAGCTGCTGCGTAATTGTTTGCAGCTACTGCGTGAGCACGGCCACCTGCCTCTCTGTGGCATCGAGACGGTCTAGAGCAGAGTGTTCTACTGATGCTGTTGCTGCTGAGTTTGCACTATGGCCGGCTCGTTCTGTCACGTTTGGAGAATGATCAGCTCACGTGCAGGGAACAACACCAGAGAAATCACTCAAATGACACACAGAAGTTGCATAACCACAATTTGTTGATTCAAAAATAACGCACAGTTAGGGAAAGACGCCACTCGCCAGAGGAGGACTCAGCCTATAAGGGGAGACGAGAGCTGATTAGTGGAGGAGGGAGATAGGATAAAGGAAAAATAAGACAATACTCATGTGGGGTGAGCAGCAAGCCCAGAAGCTGAACCCAGCAGGGAAATAGCAGGAGTGGAGTGGGGTAAGGTGTCTGACTGGCAGCTGAAGTGATGATAAAAATGATGGGGCAGGTGAGCGCACAACAAACCCCGGAGACGCACTACAAAGATGGCAGCAACCTGGAGGAGAAAAGAGGACAAGAGGAGTTAAATTAGGTTTCCTCAGAGAGCGAAACAAAGACTTACTTGTTGAGGCAGGTTACCCAACGAGCCAGCGCTGGAGTGTTCACAAACTGGTCTTTTTCAGCGCTGGCAGGGAAGAGGCAGCAGGTGCGTCTACTCATGCAGGTGCAATGATTACCTGCGGAGCCGGGGAAAGCCTCACAGGAAGGGAGGGAGAGCATGCGCTCACCTGATCATGACACCTGCAGACAAACTTTTCCAGCCTCTGTCATTTACTCCAGCCCTGCTGTCAGAGCAGAGGAAAATAATCGCTGGATGTTTTCTGACTGGCTGTCAGTGTTTTTATCGTTCATAAAATCCCTCTGAAAGTGATTCCAGCGATATTGTTTGCTAGTTTTGTTATAGTTATGGCTGTAGTGTGAACTTTTCCATCCATTTGAGTTAGAAGGATTTTTAAAACTATATTTTCATAGTTACAGTTCTCCTTATCGTGCTTGGTGTGGATGGCGCTTAAAGCAGAATACACAAATGCAATGGAACCCAAGCTGGAAGTTCACTCAAAAAATACAGTATGATGCAGGGAGACTAAAATTACCTTGCCAACTTTTCCTTGAAAATGTACAAACTTTTTTTGCATAAGATTTGAACTTTTTTCTAGGAAATTTGCATTTTGTGTAAAATTTCATCTTTTTTTCTTGTAAATTTACAACTTTTTGTGTAAGATTTCATTTTTTTCTCATAAATTTGCACCTTTTTTCTTGCAAATTTTCACCATTCATATGGATGGCATTTTTAGTGTTTTTGTAGCGAAGGGAGAGGTTTTTTTTATTTTAAAGGGATTGAACACTTCCCCATTATAAAAATACCCCCCCCCCCCCAAACAAAATCTTGCACGGGGCCCCCAAAATTCTCAAAATAGTCCTGCATTACAGCCTTATTATGGTCTGTGCAGCATCCAAACTTGACTTTTCCGGCCTTCGCGTCACAGCAGTTCATTTCTCCCCATGAGCGACTGACCAGTTGCCTATTGATCTCCACACAATGTATCTCACAAATCATCTGTCTGTCGATCAATAGAGAAATCTCCCGGAAAATTCATATTGCCCGCCCTCTGAATGGGAGATATTGAATGTTTAGTTGATTAATTGGACTAGTTTGAATTTGACCACGGCTAGCTCTATTAAAACTGTGGCCGGTGTAAATCAAGATGCTGCCGTTTGTGATTGAAATGAGCTGAGCTCTGCACACAGCCGCATGAGGATAAATCAGAAGTTGGGTTTTCATATTTTCATCGGCGGTAATAACCAGTAATAACTGGAAGGGAATCTGGCAAAGCCAAGGTCTTTGTTATGATGGATAATTCAGCTTTGATAGACTGGACCTGATATGAACGTCTGTATATATATATTACAGTTAGATGAGCATATTGGTCTGATATTAGAAATAGGATGTGGGGGCATTAATGACGTGGTTCAGTCACCTCTGATTTGATGGACAAAATGTGATTATGTATTTACTCAACTGATCAATACAGCAAAGATTATCTGTGGAACACCCTTAACTTAAGTTCTGCAGAGACGATTTGATGACAAGGTTGAGAAGGCAAAAAGTTTTAGCCTTGACTTTTGAACTGGACATTTGGATTTTGTGCTTTTTTTTATTTTCTAATTACTTACAACTTGATTGCATTTTTTTAGTATAACACTTGTTTAATTGGTCTTAAAGGGGAACATATGGTGAAAATGTCACTTTTTCAGTGCCTTTGTACATAAATTTGGGTAGCTGGAGTGGCTACCGATGCAAAAACTTTGAAAAAAATACAACCCCGTCACTCTGTTAGGGACTACTGTGGTCCCCCAGGTCTTTTTCAGTGAGCTGTTCAGATTTACAGTGCTGAGAAAAAGTCTTTGCCCTTTCCTGAAAAATTTTAGACAATTTTTTGTCTAAATTTTTTAATTTTAATTTTCATTCATAGCGGTGGGTTTTTATGGGACAGAGCTGCTAACCCTGCCCCAACCCTCCTCACTTTCTCATCCGGAATTGGGACCAGTAATGTTGGAGTTTGAGGGATGAAGAGGGAGGCTGCAGCTCCTTGGCCACATGGCCAGGCTGGAAGACGGGACACCGACCAAGCAGGCCCTCTCCGCAAGCGCTTGTCCACCACCCCCTCCCCCCAGGGCTGGCATTACCCCCGAGGTCAGCCCAGACTGTCCTGGATGACCCAGGTTGCAATGATAAGACCTCTGGCTGACCTCATCGCTAGCCTATATCCCTAGCCCAAGATTGCCCTGCCTTCAGACGACTGCCACAATGGTCACTTAAGGGGCCAGGCGAGGTTTAAGTTAAGTAAGTTAATTTTTTAATTATCTAAATTAATAATTGTCTCTTAAATAGTTTTTATGTGTGTTGTTTTCTTATCCTTTTATCTTTTAAACTTACTTCTTGTCTGTTCAGGGACAATAGATTTTGAAATTGGACCTGAATTGTTTTTTATATGTGCTGGTTTTTTTCCTTTAAATCTTGTCTGCCACAGGGACTGCAGATGAAAATTAGTGAGAACGCAATAATCTGGTACAGAGCATCTTTACCCTGTGTTTAATGTTCTTCTGTACATGGTCCCTGACAAATAAAGTAATAAACTAAATTAAACAAACTAAATTAGACAAAGATAAACCCTAGTAATTCAAATTCAGTTTTTAAATGATGATTTCATTCATTAAGGGAAAAAAGCTATCCAAACCCACCTGGCCCTATATGAAAAAGTAATTGCACATAAACCTAATAACACTGTGCCACCCTTGGCAGCAACAACTGCAATCAAGCATAACTGAAAATGAGTCTTTTACATCACTGCTGAGGAATTTTGGCCCACTTTTCTTTGCAAAATTGTTTTAATTCAGCCCCATGGAGGGTTTGAGCTTGAGGCCACAAACTGATGGCCAGACATTCTCTCATCAGGATTTTCTGATAGAGAGCAGAATTCATGGTTTCCATCAATTACGGCAAGTCCATCCAGGTCCTGAAGCAACAAAGCAGCCCCAGACCATCACACTACCACCACCATGGTTTGATTTATGGTATGATGTTTCTTTTATGAAATGCTGTGTTAGTTTTATGCCAGATGTAACAGGACACACACCTTCCAAAAAGTTCAACTTTTTACTTCACTTTTTTTACTAACTTTACTTCACTTAATCAAACAGGTTCTATTTAAGTGATTTCTTGATTCAACAGATCTAGCAGTAATCACGTCTGGGTGCGGCTAGTGAACTGAACTCAGCTTTCAAAAAAATGTGATTAATCACAGTTAATTCATGATGTCACAAGGACAGGGGCAATTCTTTTTCGCATAGGGGCCAGGTAGGTTTGGATAGCTTTTTCTCTTAATAAATGAAATCGTCATTCAAAAGCTGCATTGTATTTACTTGAGTTATCTAAGAACTAATATCTAATATTAAAATTTGTTTGATGATCTGAAACATTTAAGTGTGACAAATATGTGACATATTGTCGGCCCACGAAACACGCACGCAGGCTCAGGTGGATTTGAAAAGCTTTATTAAACAACAGGGTGAGTGTATGGATGCGTGTGTGAGAGATTAGTGTGTGATGTGGGTGGAGGATGCAAGCCAGGACAGAGCAGCACGTCGTGCGGCCAGACAACCCTATGGGAGAGAGGAGAAAAGGGGTTAGCTAGGCAACCACACGGGAACGTGATCAAGAGCTGTGCTTACTTGGCAGAGATGCGGTGGCTGGCGTTGGCAGGTCCCAAGCCTGGGAGACAACGTCCTGCTGTGCGTCCGGGGGAAGCGGCGAGGCAGAGGAGCAGCGGAACGATGAGAGGTAAGTCCGCCACCGGTTATCCACCTGTGCACAGGGGAGGCTGAAGAGAAGAAGGTGAGAGGACAATAGTGACAGCTTACGTGTCCGTTAGCATAGTTCAGCAGGCCTGATGAGGAGGAAGCTGTTGGGAGATTCCAATGTTGGGAGACAGACGGCTCCAGGCTGCAGCTCAGGGCAGGATGGAATAAATAGCTGCGCGCTAATGAGGAGCAGGTGTGGCGTGCAGCTGAAGTGGAAGCCCGTGAGCTGCGAGTGATGACAGTACTCCCCCCCCCTACCAGCGCCTCCTGGCGCTGGCTTACCTGGGTGTGTCCGGTGAAACTCCGCGATGAGGTCTGGATCCAACACCCACGGAAGAGCGCACCCAAGATCTCCACTCTGGCCCATAGCCCTCCCAATCCACCAGGTATTGCAGCCCGCAAACCCCCGACGCCAGGAGTCCAGAATGGCAGTAACACCCCACGCCAGGTCACCGTCGATCATCCTAGGCGCGGGAGGAGACCTAGGAGGAGGGCAGAGTGAATTGGAAACAACAGGCTTAATCTTGGAGACGTGGAAAGTGGGACACACACAGAGGGAGGGGGGGGAGGGCCAAACGCACAGCCACCGGGTTGATGATTTTGGAGACCACGAAGGGTGCCGAGAAATTCTCAGGGCCAGTTTCTTCTTTTCTCCTTTCAGGTTGATGTCTTGAGACGACAGCCACACCCGCTGACCCACCTGGTAGAGCAGGAGCTGGTCTCCTGTGGCGATTGGCGGTGGAACTGCTGTGCGCCGCTGTGCATAAAAGCGCGTCCTTAGTTTGGCCCAAACCCTCCGGCAGCGCCTGATGTGCGCCTGGACGGAGGGGACGGCTAGCTCACCCTCCTGCTCAGGGAAAACAGGGGGGTTATATCCCAAGGATGCTTCAAAGGGCAACACTCCAGTTGCCGTGGACTGGGCCGAATTATGGGCGTATTCCACCCAGGTCAGGTAGGAGCTCCAAGACCAAGGAATTGGAGGATGTTACGCAGCGCAGGAGCGGCTTCCAACTCCCGTTCGTGCGCTCGCACTGCCCATTGGATTGGGGGTGGTGACCTGAGGAGAGACTCACCGTGGCCCCTAAGGCGCTGCAAAAACTCCTCCAGACCTGGGAGACGAACTGCGGCCCTCGATCTGAAACCACGTCCAGTGGGATACCATGCAGTCTGACGACATGCTGGACAAGTAGATCGGCCATCTCGCGTGCTGAAGGGAGACCCTGAAGGGGCACAAAATGGGCGGCCTTGGAGAATCTGTCCACAATTGTCAGGACCGTGTCATAGTTGTTAGAGACTGGAAGACCGATGACGAAGTCAAGGGCGATGTGTGACCAGGGCCTGCTCGGGATCGGCAGGGGCTGGAGTAGACCCGCAGGTGGAGAGTTCTGGGCCTTACCGGTTGCGCACTGGGGACAGGCCCAGACATAGTTGGTAACGTCTTTATGGAGACCCGGCCACCAGAACGAGCGCTGCAACCAACTCACCAGGCGGGTAATGCCGGGGTGACAAGCGAGTCTGGAGGTGTGGGCCCAATGGATCACCTCACCCCAAACTGCAGATGGAACAAAGAGCCTCCCCTCCGGCCCCCCGCCAGGATCCGGTTCCGTCTTCAGAGCATCCAGGATCTTGTTCTTAATGGGCCAGGCGATCACTCCTACGACGCACGACTTGGGCAGGATGGTATGGCAGGGTTCTTCTGGTCCTTCAGGGGCAAACTGTCTGGAGAGGGTGTCGGGCAGCCCATTCTTCGAGCCTGGACAGTACGTGATGGTGAAGTTAAAACGAGCAAAAAAATAGAGACCAGCGCGCCTGGCGGGCATTCAGACGCCTCGCTGGACCTCAAGTACTCGAGATTTTTGTGGTCCGTCCAGACCACAAAGGGTTGGGCTGCCCCCTCCAACCAGTGACGCTATTCCTCTAGCGCGAGCTTGACAGCGAGAAGCTCCCTGTCGCCGGACGTCATAGTTACCTCCGCCGCTGTCAGCTGTGGGGAGAAGAAGGCGCAGGGGCGCTTGACTCTATCCACCGGGCGAGCGCTGAGAAAGCACCGCCCCCACCGCCCATGTCAGACGCGTCAACCTCCACTAAGCACTAAAGTGCAGGATCGACCTGGTCAGGACCCGGGAGGTACGAGAATTCCACCTGGAGGGTCTTGAAGGCGGTGGCCGCTTCCTCGGGACCACAGGAAAGGCACCTTCGATGACATGAGGCGGGTCAGGGGGAGACGATGGCGCCAAAATAGGGATAAAGCGCCGGTAGAAAATTGCGAAGCCAATAAACTGCTGCACCTGCTTCCTGGACGTGGGCGTGGGCCACTCGACCACCGCTTTAACCTTCGTGGGGGTCGGGAAGGGATCTGGTAGTGCGAAATGACGAACCCCAGGAAGGAGGTGGCACGGGCGTAGAACTCGCATTTCTCGCTTTAATGAACTGGCCGGTTCTCCAGCAGCTGTTGCAGGACCCGCTTCACATGGGCCTGGTGTTCATCCCGTGCCTTGGAGAAGATGAGTATATCACCAGATATACAAAAGACGACACTCCCAGAAAGTCCCGGAGACGTCGTTGATAAGACGTTGGAAGACGGCAGGTGCGTTGGTGAGCCCAAACGGCATCACGAGATACCGAAGTGGCCGCTGGGCCGTCCTAAAGGGCCGTCTTCCGCTCGTCTCCCTCCCGATCCTAACGAGATGGTAAGCGCTGCGGAGGGCAAGCTTGGTGAAACCAGGTCGCCCCCTGGAGGGAGTGGAAGGGCAGTGTCCATAAGGGGGCAGTGTGTAAACGGTCCTTAATGGTGATGTCGTTCAGGGCTCTGAAGTCGATACAGGGGCGTAGGAACCGATCCTTCTTTGCCACGAAGAAGAATCCCCGCGCCAAGTGGGGACGAAGCGGGGCAGATGATCCCAGCGCTGAGCGACTCCTTAATGACGTGTCCATTGCTCGCCGCTCCGGTGCAGAGAGGCTGTACAGATGGCCTGACGGCAAGGGGGCCCCCGGGCGGATGTTGAGTCGCGCAGTCGTAGGGTCGATGCGGGGAAAGAGACAAGGCTCTGGACTTACTGAACGCCGCCCCAAAGTCGTGTGAATTCCTGCGTGCACCAGGGTCAGGTCCGGAGGTTCGGAGACGGCGCCGAGGGGGGGGGAGGACGGCGCGCAGGGCGCCGACTGGAGGCAGGTGCCCAAACAGAAGGTGGTCCCAGGACAGGACGCTGCTGGTCCTCCAATCCAGGGACAGGGGTTGTGCAGGGCCGCAGCCAGGGGTAACCCAGATGACACGGTCCGACAAGGAGGGCAGGGTCGTAAAGGGACAAATCCTCCCGGTGGTTGCCGGAGACGATGATTGGGGACTGGCTACGTGCGGTGTGTAACAGTTCCCAGGGGAGAACGGGAGAGAGGGACCAAGTTTAGGGGGTTAGGCAGTGGTTGACATGGTAATGCCCAAACGGGTTGCCAGGCCTTTTAGAAATAAAGCTCTGCCCCGGAATCCACCAGTGCGTGAATGGAGTGCCCAGTGGAGTTGTGGCAGAACCGTAAGGGCAGTGTACAAAGAGGATAGGGAGTTAGACCGTTAGAGTCCGCGAGGCCCCCTAGGTGACTCGTGGACCTCCCCGTTTGGCTTAACCGGCACAGCTCCACGGGATGCGGTCATCTCCGCAATACATGCAGAGACCCCATCCTGCCGGCGTTGTCCTCTCCGCTAGAGGGAGCCTAGTGCGCCCGATGGCCATGGCCTCTGGTTCGTCGGCGACTCCAGAGCCAGTAACGCCAGAGGGCGCGACTGAGCTGGAACGGAGGGAAGCTCCGCGCGAGCGGGCTGGCAGACTTCCCGCTCCGCAGCCCGCTCACGTAGCCTGTTGTCCAGCTAATCGTGAGCGAGATTAGCTCAGATAGCCACCCTAGGAGGTCCCGGCCAGCTAGCTCACCCTCAGACCAGTGTTGAGGCTACGGAGGAAAATGCTGCAGAGAGATGGCCTCTCCCCCAGCCCACCTCCTCCGCTGCCACCCGGAAGTCCAACCGCGTATTCCGCCGCTGACTGGCCTCCCTGTTTGGAGACTGAGAAGCAGGTCAACGAGTACGCTGTCAAGACGGAATGGTCGAAGACCTCTAGGAAAGTCCTACACGTACTGGTCATACAGAGGTTAGCGTAGCTGGGGCTTCGTCATTTACGGCATAAGCCGAAGCTAGCGCTCGCCCCTCGGGAAGATTGGCCATGTAACCGATTCGGCTATGGTCTGAGGGGAAATCCCCAGGGACGCGAAGAAAACACCGACTCACACTGCAGGATAAACCCCTTCGCTCCACCGAGATTCCCGTTGAAGTGAGGCGGGGTTGGGGGATGGGCGTGAGACGGATTGGCGCCCCCGAGCCAGGCTGGCCGGCCGAGGAGACAGCCGGGAGCCGCGCACCAAGAGGACCCGAGGGAAGGACCGTGGAGGATCCAGGTGGTCTAACCGGGTCAGTAATTAAGTCAACTGATTTAATATCACCTGCTGTTGGTGAGCTATCATATCCACCCGAGCCTCGAGGGTGGAAAAACGGCGTGCGAGCCCGCTGTCCGCTGGGCCGCATTGCTGGAGCCGTACTGACATATTGTCGGCCCAGGGAAAACACGCACGCAGGCTCAGGGTGGATTTGAAAAGCTTTATTAAACAACAGGGTGAGTGTATTGGATACGTGTGTGAGAGATTAGTGTGTGATGAGGGTGAGGATGCACCCAGACAGAGCAGCACGTCGTGCGGCCAGACAACCCTAATGGGAAGAGAGGAGAAAAGGGGTTAGCTAGACAACCACACGTGAACGTGATCAAGAGCTTGTGCTTACTTGCAGAGAAGCGGGTGGCTGGTCGTTGGCAGGTCCCAAGCCTGGGAGACAACGTCCTGCTGTGCGTCCGGGAGAAGCAGCGAGGCAGAGGAGCGGCGGAACGATGAGAGTTAAGTCCGCCGCTGGGTTATCCACCTGTGCACAGGGGAGGCTGAGAGAAGAAGGTGAGAGGACAATAGTGACAGCTTACGTGTCCGTTAGCGTAGTTCAACAGGCCTGATGAGGAGGAAGCTGCTGGGAGATTCCAATGTTGGGAGACAGACGGCTCCAGGCTGCAGCTCAGGGCAGGATGGAATAAATAGCTGCGCGCTAACGAGGAGCAGGTGTGCGCGCAGCTGAGGTGGAAGCCCGTGAGCTGCGAGTGATGACAATATGCAAAAATACAAGAAATCAGGAAGGGATCAAAAACTTTTTCATGGCACTGGACATGCAATGGTCACGCCTAAACTCCACCCATTTTAATGACTGTGGGAAGACGTGACCCTGTGACCTTCTGAATACACACCGGCAGTGCAACTAGCCTAATTAGCTTAGTGAAACAGCCACTGTTTTTATAGCTTTCCTCTATATATTATACTCACCCAGCAAGACAGTTGTGCTCCCACTTGCTTCATTACTCCACATTTGATTCTATATCTCACTTCCAGACTTATTTTGCTTTATTTTGGCTGGGATGACCTAGTAATCCCACCGATAGTTATGCCAGCGGAGTTAGGCTAGTTTAGCTACTGCTTATGGCTCCCTTTGAAATAACACTGCCAACAACATTATGAATCATAATAAATCAGTGGCAGAAAAAAAAATGTGTAACTGACCACTCTCTCTCTCTGCTGTAACATATAATTCCATCCAGTTTTTAAGTGTATGTAGTGCCAATTCACCACATCGATCAACACAGGATTTTATTCATGTTTCTCAGCCAAGAGGCCTGTCCTCAGAGAGGACAGCAAAAAGGCTCATTTTGGACTCTGTTGTTACAGCATCAATTCACCTGTCATCAACTATTAAAAACAGATCTTGTATTGACTTATCTGTTGCATGGGCAGGTAATCCAGGCCTCAGTGACACTAGAATTTTCCTTCACCACTAGAAACAGTTGTAAAATCCAGTTTAAAAAGGATGTTTTTCCTTTTGTAATGAATCCAACCAAGCACTGTAATCAGAGTTGCCAACTTTTCAAAAAAGTCTGGAGTGAGATTTAGAAGGAACTGTGCACTGGGGAGACTAGGGGGTAGGGGTGGAGTGAGCATGTACAGTGGATATAAAAAGTCTGCACAGCCGTGTTCAAATGCCAGGTTTTTGTGATGTAAAAAAATGAGACCAAGATACGTAAATCATTTCAAAACTTTTTCCACCATTAATGTGACCTATAACCTGTACAACCCAATTGAAAAATAAACTGAAATCTTTTAAGAGGAAAAATAAAAGACTTACAATAATCTGGTTGTATAAATATGTACACCCTTAAACTAATATTTTGTTGCAGCACCCTTGGCTTTTATTACAGCACTCAGTCTTTTTGGGTAGGAGTCTATCAGCGTGGCACATCTTGATGTGGCAATATTTGCACACTTTTCTTTACAAAAATAAGATAAGATAAGATAAGATAAGCCTTTATTAGTCCCACAACGGGGAAATTCCAGGATTGCAACAGCACAGGGATAGCAACACTCAGAGCAACAATCAGAAGGCAAGAAAAAAAAAAAAAAAGCAAGCAAGCAAGAGCAGCTAATATACATATGTACATATTACTATAAATATATATATATACACACAGACACACAGTGCAGAGCATTGTAGCTGGATGGGATAAATATATGAGTATATAAACACACAGTGCGGAGCATTGTAGCTAGATGGAATAAATATGTAGATATATAAACACACACAGTGCGGGTACAAATAAAGTAACCTGAACCTGAATGTAACTAGATGGCATAATATGTAGATATATAAACACCCACAGTACGGAGCATTGCAGCTAGGTGGAATAAATATGTAAATATATAAACACACACAGTGCGGAGCATTGTAGCTAGATGGAATAATATGTAGATATATAAACACACAGTGCGGAGCATTGTAGCTAGATGGAATAATATGTAGATATATGTAAACACACAGTGCGGAGCAATGTAGCTAGAGGAATAAATATGTAGAATATAAACACCCACAGTACGGAGCATTGCAGCTAGGTGGAATAAATATGTAAATATATAAACACACACAGTGCGGAGCATTGTAGCTAGATGGAATAATATGTAGATATACTGTATAAACACAGTGCGGAGCATTGTAGCTAGATGGAATAATATGTAGATATATAAACACACAGTGCGGAGCATTGTAGCTAGACGGTATAAATAGAGATTGTAGAAGCATGCTCAAATAACGAGGCTGAGTTTCAGTCATAAAACCAGCTTTATTTGACAGAACGCAGCTTCTAGCATTCTCAAAGCAGGAAAGGAGAAAGAATCATACTCAACACCCTTTTATACTTTCCAGCTTCAGAATTCAAGTCACATGGTGTCTTCAGTCAACATACAGTTACAAAGCATCCCTTGAAGCTCTCCATTGTCTCTCATTTCCTGTTGAACCGAAAACCCTCCGGGGCGTCTTCTGTGGGACAAAGAGACAAATCTCACACTTCCTTGTTACCTCCTGTAGATTCGAGTCCTTAGGTCCTTGCAGACGTGACACCCACAATACACAATTCAGTCCTGTCTCTGTGGCAGAGTGAGCCCAACAATGTGTGTCGGCCACACTACCCCCCCCCCCCCTCACACGTCGAGTAAGCAAAATCTAAATGGCATAACAAAAAGAAAAACACAAAGCACTCCATACATCACTAATCAATCCACCAACTGCCTAGGTTTTAATCTTCTGCCGAATCTGCTGCAGCTGGCTTGGCCTGCACCTGCAACAGTCTCTCTGCACCTGAGGATTAAAGGCTGTTAGCACCTCTCTGTGAAGACTTTGGAGAATGTCGTCTCAGCGGCCTGCCCCGGCGGGGGGCCTCGCGAGCTGCACCTCCTCGTCAGCCAGAACAAAAGCGGGTTTGAGTCTGTTAATGCAAATCAGCTCCCTTCTGCCCCCTAAATCTAGCAGAAAATGCTTCTGCCCGGTCTCCAGCACTCGAACGGTCCTTCGTAAAACGGCCGCAAACTTGGACGCTGGGCGTCATGTTAACAAAAACAAACTCTGCATTTTTAAAGCTTAGGGCACAAAAACGTGTGGTAAACTGTGATGGACTGGCCAGGAAGCGTGTTTGCTCCTGAGCCCTCTGCCACGGCTGAGCGGGGGGGCCATTAGGTGCGGGATTATCAGGAAGAAATTCCCCGGCAAACGAAGCGGTTGAGCGAAAACTAATTCCAGCCGGGGAAGCGTGCAAATCTTCCTTAGGTGCAGAACGCAACCCTAATAAAACCCATGGAAGTTTGTCTACCTAATTTGTATCCGTTAGCGACGCTCTGAGGGCTGCTTTCAATGACCTGTGAAAGCGTTCGCATAAACCATTAGCCTGGGGGTTATACGCGGTGGTGCGATGAATCTTCACCCCTAAGCTGCGGGCCGTCAATGACCACAGCTCGGAAATAAACTGGGGACCCCTGTCGGACGTTATGTCCGACGGTACACCAAAACGCGCAACCCATGCTGCTAAAAATGCTCGCGCAACTTCTTCCGCTGTGGTTGATGGCAGAGGAACCGCCTCTGGCCAGCGCGTGGTGCGGTCTACCATCGTCAAAAGGTGTGTGTGCCCGTGTGATAACGGAAGCGGGCCGACCAGGTCAATATGCACATGATCAAAATGCTTAGAGGGGATGTGGAAAGGTTCTAACGGGGCCTTAGTGTGTCTGTGTATTTTAGCTCACTGACACGCTACGCTGGCTGCTGCCCATTCCTTGACCTGTTTGCGCAACCCGGGCCAAACAAATTTCTCCCCCACCAACTTATCGATGCGCGCACCCCCGGGTGCGCGAGAGAATGGACCAAAGTCAAAAACACGGCGACGCCACGCGGTTGGCACCACTGGGCGGGCCGTCCCGTGGAGACATCGCAGATTAGCGGGGGCATACCGTTTTGTTGCACCCTGTGCTCCAGCCTTAAACCCTGTTGGTCCAGACTGGAGCGCGCGCACGTCCGCGTCGTTAACCTGCTCCGCAGCCATAGCTGCATAATCTAACCCAACACAGACCGGGGCTGCGCGCGCTCCCGCGTCACTGCCCGGGCCCGCGGCCATGGCTACAGAGTCTGCCCCTATGGGGCTTGGCGGTGCTACTGCACGCGAGAGGCAGTCTGCTACAACATTGTGTTTACCCGCGACATGCTGAATATCAGTAGTGAACTCCGATATGGCGGCTAGTTGCCTTTGTTGCCGGCCTCGACCAGGGTTCTGAAATTTTGGCCATCGCAAACGTTAGAGGTTTATGATCCACAAAAGCGGTGAAACGTCGCCCCTCTAACCAGAACTGAAAATGACGGATGGCCAAGTGTAGGGCCAAAAGCTCCCTGTCAAACGCGCTGTATTTCCGTTCACTATCGCGCAAGGTCCTGCTGAAAAACGCGAGGGGTTGCCAGGTACCTGCCACAAACTGTTCAACTACCGCCCCCACCGCTACATCGGAAGCGTCAGTGGTGAGCGCCATGCGGGCCGTTGGAACTGGGTGCGCTAACAAAACTGCGTTTGCCAGGGCTGATTTGACCTGGGCAAAAGCGCGCTCCCGCTCCGGAGACCATTCAACTTTATTTGCGGGCTTTTGTTTTTTTAACGTGGTGTACAATGGTCGCATGAGTCGTGCTGCGCTTGGGAGGAAACGTTGTAAAAATTAACCATCCCTAGAAACTCCTGAAGCGCCTTGACCGTTTGAGGTTGCGGAAAATCCGTTATGGCACGCATTTTATTTGGAGAGGAACTGCTCCCTCTGCCGAAACGCGATGTCCCAAAAAATCAATCTGCGCCACCCCAAACTGACACATCGCTGGGTTAACTATTAACCCCTGCTCTGCCAACCTCTGGAAAACTGCTGTGAGGTGTTTATCATGGTTCGCCTTCAGACGCGCCTGGCTACCAAAATATCGTCCAAATAAACGAACACGAAAGGCAGGTCGCGTAAAACTGCATCCATCATGCGTTGAAAGTCTGCGCAGCCCACTTGAGGCCAAAGGCATGCGCAAGAACTCAAAAAAGGCCGAAAGGCGTTATGACTGCTGTGTTTGGGTACATCCTGCGCGCGCACTGGCACCTGGTGATAGCCGCGCACCAAGTCCTATTTTAGAAAAAATGCGCGCCCCCGCCAAATGGACAGAAAAATCCTGAATGTGCGGAATCGGGTAGCGGTCATGAGCTGAAACGTTGTTCAACTTGCGAAATCACCGCAAGGTCGCCACGAGCCGTCAGCTTTTGGACCATGTGTAACGGCAAAGCCCAAGAGCTCTTGGAACGTCTAACAATGCCCAGTTTTCCAGATTAGTGAACTCCTCACGCGCGATGGCCAGTTTAGCTGGGTCCAAGCGCCGAGCCTTTGCAAAAACGTGAGGGCCTGTGGTCGTTATGAAATGTTCTACCCCATGTTTGGGCCACCGTTGCTGAAAACGTGGGGACTGTGAGTGCTGGAAACTGAGCAAGCAGAGTATGAAACTTACCACCCGCAGCTGAGACGCTGGCATGTGCAGTTGGCGGGGCCACCCGAGCTGTGCAGGGAATAGAATGAAAGGACAGTGCATTAATCAGACGTCTACTAGCAAGGTCAACCAATAAACCATGTGAGCACAAAAAATCAGCCCCCTAACCATGTTGAAACTGACTGCTGCTACAATAAAATGTCCACTCAAATGAACGGCCCCTGTAAGGACAGAAGCATGGTCCCTCTCACCAAACGTTTTTAATCGTGGAGCCGTTCGCTGCTGACACTGACACCCAGGGGGGCTTTAGAAGGCGACAGCCGTTCCGCGTAGGTGGGTGTGACGAAGCTCAGCTGAGAGCCCGTGTCCACGAGGAACTGTTTCCCCGAGCGTTGCATCCGTCAGGTAAAGCAGCCTGTTCTCGTTGCCGAGGGTCGCAGCTGCTACCGGCCCTCGGTCTTGGCATTTCCCTGCGCTTAAAATTGCACGGTGGGACGCACCTGTGCGCTCTCTCTGCAAAACGGCGGTGGTAGAAGCACGAGCCGTTCTCCGCTCCGCGTCGTCTGGCTCCTGTCGCCGCCGTCGTTGGTGCGTCTGGCGCCGCGGCCGCTGTACCCGCACTGTGTCCGGACGCCGTTCCTGGACTGGCCGCCGCGGCCGAGACCGCGTTCCGCTTGTGGGCGTCGACCAATCTCTGCGCCTCCTTGCTCAACCCATGGTAGTCTCGCCTGGCCCAATCGGGGTGACTCTGCCAGGGCCACTCTCACTGCTGGTGGTAGGGTTCGAAGGAAAAGGTGGGCGAAAATGAATTCGCCATCCTCAGAGGCTTTGAGCTGCAGCAATCTTCACCATCAGGTCCGCAGGTCTATCGTTTTCGGCCTCCGTCAGCGCCAGGAGCCCCTCTGCTCGTTGTTGGACTGAGGGGGTGAAATGGCTGATCAGCGCGTCCTTCAATGCGCTGTACTTGTCGCTGTCTGGTGGATGATTAACCAGATCTTCCACTCTCTGGACCGTGTCGCTGTCCAGCTTCGCTTACCACGTGGTAGAATCTTGTGTCATCGTTGGAGATTCTCCGGAGGTTGAACTGCGCCTCGATTGCGCTAAACCATGAGCGCGGGCTGTGCTGCCAGAAATCGGGCAGCCGGATCGTGGAGGCGGCCATCAGGCTGGCTCCACCGAGCCCCGCTCGGGAGAATTCTGTCTGCTCATTCTCCGTCGTAGGTCACCAGTGTAGAAGCATGCTCAAATAACGAGGCTGAGTTTCAGTCATAAAACCAGCTTTATTTGACAGAACGCAGCTTCTAGCATTCTCAAAGCAGGAAAGAGAAAGAATCATACTTCAACCCCCTTTTTATACATTTCCAGCATCAGAATTCAAGTCACATGGTGTCTTCAGTCAACATACAGTTACAAAGCATCCCCTTGAAGCTTCACCATTGTCTCTCATTTCCTGATGAACCGGAAAACCCTCCGGGGCGTCTTCTGTGGGACAAAGAGACAAATCTCACACTTCCTTGTTACCTCCTGTAGATTTGAGTCCTTAGTCCTTGCAGACGTGACACCCCACAATACACATTCAGTCCTGTCTCTGTGGCAGCGTGAGCCCACAATGTGTGTCGGCCACAATATATAAATATAAATATAAACATAAACACACCCGGTGCGGAGCATTGTAGCTAGGTGGAATAAATATGTAAATATATAAACGCACACAGTGCAGAGCATTGTTGCTAGATGGGATGAAACAGCATAACCGTCTACTTAGTTATCCTACATGGTATGATTATGTACCCATACATATTCTCACCCTCCATAGCAACCGGTATTTTCCTAGTTGTATGCTGGAGGGGACCATTGTGTAAGTCTATTGCATCTTTTGCATTCAAAAAACTATTAGGTTGTTACGTCTTTTTTGCTATCTCTGCGAGCAGCCCTGCTTAGGTTGTACAGTCTGACAGCCGTTGGTAGGAAGGACCTGCAAAACCTCTCGGTTGTGCACCTGGGATGATGTAGTCTGCTGCTAAATGAGCTCCTCAGTGCATTCAGTATGTCCTGCATAGGGTGGAACTCGGACTCCAGCAGAGATGACAGTTTAGCCACCGTCCTTCTCTCTCCTATCTCCTCCACCGGGTCAAGGCGCTGCCCAGGACAGAGTTAGCTTTCTTGATCAGTTTGTTCAGTCTCTTCCTATCGGCTGCTGTAATGCCACTGCCCCAGCAGACCACTCCAAAAGTGATGGCTGATGCCACCACCGTGTCATAGAATGTCTTCAGCAGCGCCCCTTGTACACCAAAAGACCTGACTCTCCTCAGTAGGAACAGCCTGCGCTGTCCCTTCTTGTAGAGTGCGTCAGTATTGTGTGACCAGTCTAGTTTATTGTTCAGATGAACACCCAGGTACTTGTAGGATGTCACCATCTCAATGTTTGTTCCCTGTATATTTACTGGTGCTGTGAGGGGTTGTCCATGCCTGCGGCAGTCCACCACCAGCTCCTTAGTTTTCCTTGCGTTGATCTGGAGGCAGTTCCGATGGCACCAGTCCACGAAGTCCTGGATAAGCCCTCTGTACTCAGCTTCATCTCCATTGGAGATGAGGCCAACGATCGCAGAGTCATCAGAGAACTTCTGTAGATGGCAGTGTGTTGTGTTGTGAGAGAAGTCCGCAGCATAAAGAGGGAACAGGAAGGGAGCCAACACTGTTCCCTGGGGGGCCCCCGTGCTACCGATGATCGTGTCGGACACACGGTCCCGGGTTCTCACAAACTGAGGCCGGTTCGTGAGGTAGTCCAGGATCCATGATGACAGGTGCCGGTCCACCCCTGCGCGCAACAGCTTGTCCTTCAGGATCATCGGTTGGATGGTGTTGAAAGCACTGGAGAAGTCAAAGAACATAATCCTCACCACATTCCCGGGCTTCTCCAGGTGGGACAGAGAACGGTGAAGGAGGAAGATGACCGCATCCTCCACCCCAATGCCATGCTGGTAGGCGAACTGGAGTGGATCCATCGCTGGTTCCACCAGGGGGCGAAGGTGAGCAAGGAGCAGTCTCTCCAGGGTCTTCATCAAGTGGGACGTCAAGGCCACTGGTCTGTAGCTGTTCAGGTCTTTGGGGTGGGAAGTTTTTGGTACAGGTACCACAGAAGATGTTTTCCACAGCTGTGGTACCCTCCCCAGCTTCAGGCTCAGGTTGAAGATATACGTCACAATCCCACACAGCTGGTCTGCACAGGACTTGAGGAGCTTTGCGCTGATGCCGTCTGGTCCCGTCGCCTTCCTCGCCTTGATCTTCCTCAGCTCCGTCCTCACCTGGGTCCTGGTCAGGGTCAGGATGGGGGGCTGTGTGTTGGGAGTGGGGGGGGTGTTGGTGGAGTGGGGAGTGGGCAGCAGGACTTGATGTCTTTAGAGGCAGCAGTTGTTGTTGTGCAGTCAGGGGGGAGGGCGGTTGGTCAAACCTATTGAAAAACAGATTCAGATTGTTCGCCCACTCCCTGCCCCTCGTGGCCTGGGGGGAGGTATTCTGGAGCCCAGAGATGGTTTTGAGGTTTCTCCAGACCCCGCTGATGTCGCTCTGTTGCAGCTTGTCCTCCATCTTCTTCCTGAAGCTGTCTTTGCCTTCTCTGATCTTTCTCCTCAGCTCCCTCTGTACGGACTTCAGCATCTCCCTATTCCCCGACCTGAAGATCCTCTTCTTCTCTCTCAGAAGTGTTTTTATCTCAGGGTTGATCCAGGGTTTGTTGTTTGAGCAACACCGTATGGTCTTGGTGGGAACGGATTTGTCCACACAGAAGCTGAGGTAGCCTGTGAAGGTGTGAGTGAGGCCATCGATGTCCTCACCATATGGATCGCAGAGCTGCTTCCAGGCGGTGGCTTCAAAACAGCCCTTTAGAGTGTCCATTGCCTCCTCAGACCATAACATCACTGTGCGCATGGCCGGAGGTTGTCTGTGCACTAGGGGTTTGTACATCGGCCGGAGATGAACCAAGTTGTGATCCGATCTCCCAAGTGGGGGGAGTTGTGATGAGGTGTACACCTCCTTAGTGTTTGCGTAGAATAAGTCCAGTGTTTTATTGTCTCTAGTGTGGCATGTGACATACTGGGTAAACGTGGGTAGAATGGGAGATAGTGAAACATGGTTGAAATCACCTGAGATGAGGAGAAGAGCATCTGGGTGTTCTGTCTGCAGCCTGCTGGTTACTGAATGGATGACGTCACGCGCTGTCCCAGCGTTCGCCGTTGGATTTGCATAAGCAACAATGCAGATCACGTGTGAGTGTTCTCTCGGGAGATATGTAGGCCGCATGCTAACAGCTAGCAACTCAATGTCTTTGCTGCAGTGTCGTTGTTTAACAGTGATATGTCCCGGTCTGCACCAGTTGTTGTTAACATACATTATCACTCCACCACCCCTTGCTTTGCCACTGTCTGGTGTTCGGTCTGCCCGTATCATGTGGAAACCCTCCAGCTCAATGTTAGCATCTGCTGCTAGTTCAGTTAGCCACATCTCAGAAAACAAAAGGAGAGAGCACTCCCGGTATGTGCTATTGTAACGGCAGATAGCCGCTAGCTCATCTACCTTTCCCAGTAACGACCGTACATTTCCCATGACAATAGATGGAAGGGAGGGTCTGTACCTTATATTTTTTGTCCGCCGCCTTACTCCAGCCCGGCAGCCGCGGCGTTTTCGCCTCAGTTCGCCCGGTATGTCGAGTTTTTCCAATAGCACCGGGTGGCGGTTGAATGCTAGCAGCTCTTGCCTGCTGTATCGTCTCCTGCTATAAACAGTGGCTCCGTCCACCGGCTCAGGAGACATTTGGGACGATCTGTGTGTCCGTGATATAAGTGGAGTGAAAAAAAACGGATCAAAAAGAGAGAGGAAAGGGAAAAAAGACTCGGAGCCACTGTTGCAAAGGGCGGCCGACTCGTGTGGCGCCGGATGACAATTAATATTCCAAATTAATTAATTAATACAAAATACTCCAAATTAATCCAAAATACTCCAAATATGTCAGATTACAAGGGCATCTCCTGCGCACAGCCCTCTTCAGATCACCCCACAGATGTTCGATCAAATTCAGGTCTGGACTCTGGCTGGGTCATTCCAAAACCTTAATCTTTTTCTGGTGAAGCCATTCTTTTGTTGGTTTGGATGTGTGCTTTGGGTCATTGTCACGCTGAAAGATGAAGTTCCTCTTCATCTTCAGCTTTCTAGCAGAAACCTGAAGGCTTTGTGCCAACACTGACTGGTATTTGGAACTGTTCATAATTCCCTCTACCTTTACTAAGGCCCCAGTTCCAACTGAAGAAAAACAGCTCCAAAGCATGATGCTGCTACCACCATGCTTCACTTTAGGTATGGTGTTTTTTTGGTGATGAACAGTGTTGTGTTTGTGCCAAATATACCTTTTGGAATTATGGCCAAAAAGTTCAACCTTGGTTTCATCAAACCATGACACATTTTCCCACATACTCTATGTTTGGGAGATTTCAAATGTGTTTTTACAAAATGTGGCCAGGCTTGGATGTTTTTCTTTGCAACATAAGGCTTCTGTCTTTCCACTCTACCCCATAGCCCAGACATACTGTATGAAGAAGATGGGAGCTTGCTGTCACATGTACTAAACAGCCAGTACTTGCCAGAAATTCCTGCAGCTCCTTCGATGTTGCTGTCAGCCTCTTGGCATCCTCCTTGACCAGTTTTCTTCTAGTCTTTTCATCAATTTTGAAGGGATATCCAGTTCTTGGTAATGTCACTGCTGTGATATATTTTCTCCACTTGATGATGACTGTCTTCACTGTGTTCCATGGTATATTTAATGCCTTGGAAATTCTTTTGTACCCTTCTCCTCACTGATACCTTTGAACAATAAGATCCCTCTGATGCTTTGGAAGCTCTCTCTGGACCATGGCTTGTGCTGTAAGATGTGACTACAAAAATGTCAGGAAAAGCATACCAAAACAGCTGAACTTTATTTGGGGTTAATCACAGGCACTTTAAATGGTGGCAGGTGTGTGCTGACTCCCATTTAACATGGGTTTGAATGTGATTGGTTAATTCTGAACACAACCACTTCCCCAGTTATAACAGGGTATGCATATTTATACAACTAGGTTATTGTAAGTTTTTTACTTTTCATCTTTCCCCTGAAAAGATTTCAGTATGTTTTTCAATTGGGTTGTACCAGTTATAGATCACATTAATGGGGTAAAATTGTCATGAACTGAGCCTGTGCTTCTTGTGGGCTCGGTTCTGATCGTTCTTGCTGGCTCAGGCAGTGGGTTTGTTATGGGATGTTATGTGTTATGTTTTGTGTGCTTGTCGTTTTTGTGTCTGTGTTCCATCTCTGTGTATGCCTGTAGTTGCCGCTCTGGCCTGTCCGGCCATGTACCCTCCTTCCCTGACAATCAGCTGTTCACCCCGGTAATCATCTTCCCTACGTCTCGCCCAGGTGTTTCCAATTTGCCACGCCTGCGGCGTTTGTACTTAAGCAGCTCTTTCTAAGACAAACGCCGCTGGACCATTGTACGTGTTGGATGGTCGTTCTTCCCTATCTAACTGTCATGTCACTAAGGACTGTTTCTGTGTGTGCTCACTGGGAGACTGGGATTTCTCGGACTGCCCCCCTCACCGTGAGTAAACTGCAGTGTGTCTTTTTGCCGCTGTGCTGCTTCGCTTTCTGCAGCGTTCCTCTGTGCAGCGCAGCCACTACACCTTGGCTGTGTGCCCAGTTAATTCTCCGGCGTGTGTGTTGGGCGTCCTGAAGGACTCTTTAGCGTACCCGAGCTGTTGTGTCTTTTGGATGTGCCTTTTTGTGTTAATAAATGTGTGTTTGGTGTAACCCTGCACTTAAGTCCATTTGTCCTTTTTCTCCTCCTCCGTGCGCTGTTGAGAAGCGCATGGAGAGTTTATGACAAAAATGATTTGAGATGATTTATCTTGGTCTCCTTGTTTTTACATCACAAAAACCTGGCATTCGAACAGGGTGTGTACACTTTTTATATCCACTGTAGGTGCACAATACACATAAACTGTCATGAGCCAAGCCGGCTTGGCTTTCCCCGGCTCGGTCTTGATCTCTTTGGGGGTTTTGGTTTACTGGTTATGTTCATTTTGTGTACTAGTACAATAACTTCTATTTCCTTGCCACTGCCTGACCGGCAACTGTTAGTCTGCGGTTATGACCTACTTTTTCTCACACTGCTGACAGTCTGTCGGTCCAGCTACGCCCCCTCACTCTCCCTCTGATTCCACCAGCTGTTCCCAGCCCCACTAATCATTCTTTCCGCGCCTCGTCCAGGTGTTCTGAATTTGCCACGCCAGCAGCGTTTGTTCATAAGCAGCTCTTTGCTGAACAAACGCCACTGGATCATTGTACGCGTTAGATGGCTGTGCTCTGCCGTCTAACCGTCACGTCACTGAAGGTGTATGCTCGCCGATCTACTGGAGGACCCGGTTTGCCTACGCTGTGAGTAACTCTAGCGTTTCTCTGTTCAGTTGTGCCGCCATGCTGGTAGCATTTCCGAGTGTGACACAACTGTTTCCCTTTCTCCCTGCACAGCCTAGCATTTTGAGAGAACTCTGTATTTGCCCGAGCTGCTCTGCCATTTTGTATGGTTCCCTTCACTATCGTCAATCAATGTGTGTGTGGTAATTCCTGCAGTTAAATCCTCATTTCTCCTTCTCTCCTCTGTGCATAATAGTAGAGCGCACGGAGGGTTTATGATATAAACAGTTGGGTTTTTTTCAATAATTACACTTCCTTACATAAAAATAAGTTTTAGAACATGTTCAGTCTGCTTTGTGCTGCCTTGAGAACTCTTATTGTGGAAAAATCTAAAGAAAGTCAACATAATATTGACAGTAATTTCCTCATTTTGGAGTGAGAAATAAGGTGTGTGGAGTGATTGTCATGAATTGCCCTACTGGGCAGGAAGGTGAGACCCACGCACTGGACTGTGAGTTTGGGCAATTTACTGAAAAAAAGGCAACAAATAAAGTTCAATGTGGTGCACAAAATACAAACGAGGGAGAAAACTTACAGATAAAGCGCACCAGAGCAGGGCAGGGCTCTGGTGGAGACGAGGTGAATACAACCAAGACTGCGGCGATGAGAAAATGAAAACGCAGCCCTTAAATAGGATCAAAAACCATTTACATAATCCATGACAGCTGTGGGTAATCTGAGCGGGCAGGAGAAAGCAATAAAATATCATTAGGACCAGCTGGGGCCAGTGAGACAGGAGAGAACCGAAGCTGACAGCTGACAGGGCAACGCCCACACAGAGCACCACGCCACTGACAGCTGTCAACCAGCAACAGAACAACAGTGAAGATATAAAGAATAAAATATCAATCCAAACAGACTAAAAATATAAATATAAATTAATACAAAATAAAAGTGTAACAGAACTAGAACACAAACAGGAAAATGGCAAACAGTACACAAATACAGAAACCCAAAAAGCATAAAATACAACAAACATGTAAATATAATGAAAAAGCCATGAGACCGAGCCTGGCAGAAACCTCTAGCTCTCGGCTCATGGCAGTGATGTGGTGTGTGGAGTGGTGTTTTATCCCCACAGCTATTTCTATTTAAAATTTAGGTCAGGAGAGATGTTAGCAAGCCCTTATCTGGCAGAATTTATTATTGATTACGCATGGGGTGTTCTTCTTTTTAGCATATTTATCTATTTATTAATTTTACCCATTTTTTTAAATCTTGTACATTCAATTGGAATTGCTGTTATTTATTGCCTTTTGTAACGCGACAGTTTCCCCTGTGGGGTTGGCCTCTGTATCACTGTACTCAGGTGTGTGTGAGTTTTATGTGTTTATTCTGTTTTGCTGCTAAACAAATTGCCCCTTGGAGACATGACTAAAGTTGAGTTGAGCAAGAGGGCAAAAGAATGAGACTCACTCCAAAAGAGTGAGAGTTGGTAACACTGTTGTCATATATAACTATAAGTTTACTGTCTAGGGAAGGCAGAGTGTCAGGGTGTCACATATTTTAAGAAATTTACAGAGGACCCAGTTGAAAACATATATGAGAAGGAAATTTGACTTTCCACTACATTGTTGCTCCTGGTGCATAAATGACTTTCCATCAGGTCTCTGCCAGTTCCCCTTTTCCTGTCCTTAGCTTGGCCCATGGGGCTGGCTGACCATTTAGCTCCTTTGCTTGGCTGAATAGTTCTCCTGGTTGAACAGTTCAATGTTTTCTGTTGGACAAATCAAAACCAAACAAATGAGAATGCACCCTCTGGTAAAAATATAAAGCTAGCTTTCACATGGCTGCTTCTGTCTCTGAGCTCTGAGCCATCGCCCAGAACTTGGAGTCACTCTGCCCGATCAGAACTCACCAGCAATGGAAGCAGCATTTTCCCACTCATCTCATGTCTCAGTTATATCCAAATTAAATGTTAGTGAATAACAGCATGAAACTTCTGATTGGCTGCCCTTCACAAACAACCTTTTTTTCCTAATTCAGCAGTATTGAAGTGCTGTAAATTTCAGATTTCTTTTCCTCACAGGCAACAAAAGGAAGGATCCTGTGTTCCCATGTATGGCCATGAGTCAAATCCAGTTAAAGACTGTTAAACTATTCTCCTCTCACCTTTGTTAAGACACTGACCTCCACACACAGAGCAGGGATGTGTCAGTGAAGGGCATGAGGCTGATGTTTTAATTTGGAGAGTAGATAACGTGATGTTATCAGGACAGAGATGACAGACTGACTGACAGAGACAGGAAGGTGGAGAAAGACAGAAAAAGATGCCCAGATAACGCTAATATTCCAATCTGTCCATTTCCCCCCCTCTATTTTACATACAGTTACTGTTAGCAGGAAGAGGATAACACTCTCAGTGGGTTTGAACGAACGGAGCACTGAGGATGTAGCTTTTTACCGAGCAACTGAGAGGCAGTGTGAGTATCCAAGTGGACAACATGAACCGTGGCGATACAGTACGGCTTTTTGATATGAGTGTGCCTGTGAAGGACACTGGTATCAGCAGAGAGGGAGGGAAGCGTGACGTCTGAAAGCAGAAAAAGTAGAGACGATGACCTGATGAGAGATGGACAGATATGTGGGCAGATAGATGGAGACGGAGACATAGAGAGGTGCGAGCTGAGAGGATTAGAGGAGCAAAGGTGGAGCTCTGTAGCACCAGGACATGATACACTACAAACCCCAGCACACAGAGACACTTTCAGAGAAACCTCAGAAGAAATGCAGCAGATTTACAGCCAAACAACACAGTGGAACTAACAAGAACAGTGAAGGGTGTTGCATCATTTGGTGACCAGCAGTTAACCCTTTGACCTCCCTTCATTGGCTTCCTATGGAATCCAGGATTAAATTCAAAATCCTTCTCCTCACCTACAAAGCTCTAAATGATTGGGCCCTAAAAGATCTCATAGTACCTTATCATCCTAACAGAACATTATGCTCCCAAAAGAATCACTATATGTTAAACTATATACAGAGGCTTACGGCACTCTCCTGCTGGCCAAGTGGCTTCACGACAAAAGAGGCAGAGCCTCTTTAGCCCACACTTTTACCACCGGAAACCAGTAGTAGCCACCCCGGTCTGTCCCATGACCAACCCGGCTGCCATCTTTGTAATACCAGCCTATTTACATACATAACATTTTTCCCCCCTCAAAAAAAAAAAAATGCCAAGCACACAAAAAACCCACCCAAATTTATCCCCCGACACACGCACTAATCCAAAAATATGTATAGAAAATAAACAAACACCTATCCACTCACACAACTAAGGCTGAGGGGCTGGGTAGACCACCAGCACCCCCTACACGGCTGAGCAAATTATTCTGCAGCTTGGAACAGAATATACAAACAAAATAATAATAGACCGTGTTTCTAATTGAAAGTAATCCCTTTAAACACATCAAAACACGTACAATAAAGCACAAGACAATTCCTATAGGCAGCCCCCCACCCCAACTCCTACCCCACAATGGGCACACAGAGTAAAAAAAAGTATCAAAGGGGCAACACAAATAAAACAATCCAATTAAACCAAATTCAAATAAATACTTAAAATCCAATCAATACCAGTCACACAAGCCAGGCAAACTCTAGAAAAATACTAATGTACAGTACATTCACACAGAGAAGCCATCAGCCAGACTAATTAAACCCCAAAATTCAACACAATTTACCAGGGTCGAACACGTCCTACCCCCCAAAATTGGGCACGTTAAACAATATTTCAATAAAATTTCTTTCAAAATAGCACATAACTTTGCATAGATGAACCTCACTGGTCAGAACAACACAAAACATACAGAAAATTTACCATACAAAGAGTTCAAATTTATCAAGTTCCTTTACTTTTCACCCTCTTTTCTTTCTTTTTTTTTTTTTTAAATTTACCGGGGTACCAAATAGGAAAACCACCATAAAACAGGACTGAAGAAACAACACAAACATGCAAAATAAAACCCTCAGTCCCCTGATGGATCCCTTTCAAGGCATCTCCGTCTCTTCACATCAGGGCTCCTGCTGCGCCATCTCCTCTCCACCTCCGGAAGCCACAGATCCCTCGAGTGTCTCCAGATGTGGATAGACCTTCGCCCAACTTCCTCCATCTGACCGAGCTCCACGTGGAACCGCCTCTGGTTGTCCCGGTGTTCGCGTGGACTGTGACCTCCGCGTACTCGAGCATCAACCTTGGTCTTCGAGGGAGCCCACTTCCTTTTCATCAGCTCACCAGTCCTGCGACTGGCCCCCAACTCCAGCTGCTCCGACACGCAGGCTCTCCTGGGTCTCCTCTTGGCAGGTCGTCGCTGGGAGCACTTTACAATAACCACGCTCTGCAGTCTAGCCCCATTTTCTCCCGGCGTTGGCACCTCATCCTGATGAGCCTCATCGGGGGTCCAGTCGTGCCGTCTGGCACCCTCATCCAGGTCAGCCTGCGTGACGGCATTGGGTCCGTCCCGAGAGGTCTCCACGTGGCGCGGTGTGTGCACTCCCAAATTCACATTGACCATCCAGTCCGAATCCCACACCTCAGCACCCTCCAAGGCAGGAACAGGTCGGCCCCACAGTCCGCATCCAGACCATTCTTCACCGGAGACATTCATAATGGAGAACCCAAGACTGTAAAACAGGTTGCAACCCATAACGTTAACACCGGATGTAGAAATGTTAATGCGAATGCTGGGTGCCACACTGTCCTTATTTGGGGCCTCCATCTCCACATAGCCCAATATAGCCAACCTGTTCCGCCCATAACCATAATATTGCACTTGTTGCCTTCTTATCTGTCGGTAGGGAAACAGTCTGTCCACGGTTTCAAGATTCAGAACAGAGATCACTGTTCCCGTGTCCACTAAGAGCGGGACCTCGACTCCATCCAACGTGACGTTGCCCCCAATCCTCCCTGTCGCCTCTGGGGAGATGGTATGCACAACGGTCGGAGTCTTCTGCGCAGCACCTGGATCTCTCCCATGGCTCCTGCGTATGAAGTTTTCGCACACCCTGGCAAAATGGTTTAAAAGACCACATTTGCCACAATGCTTTCCTTTCGCTGGGCACACTCTGGACTTATAGCGGTGCTCAGTGGACCCACATCCATAACATTTTGGCGTACCAGGGGCAGACCTTATCCTGACCACGGAGGCAAAATCATCCTCTCCGCACTCGCCATCGCAAGGGACCAAGACGCAGTGCCTCAGCGCAAGACACATTCTTCTCCAGAGGTGCCCCTTCAGTTAGGCCCCCCGCGATGGTCTCTGCTGCCTCATACTGTTGGGCGAGCTTGACAGCCTCCGCTAACGTCATCTCTCCTGGGTGAGTCAACAACCTGGACCGGGCCGCTGTGCAACAGACGTGCTTTGCCAACTGGTCCTGAATCATCTCGTCCTCCAGGGTCCCGAATCTGCATTCCCTCGCCAGCTCTCGGAGGTCCACCACGAATCTTCACATGGGCTCTCCCGACCGCTGGCAGCGCTGTCGGAATTGAATGCGTTTCACAATGACATTCTCCGGTGCCTTAAAGTAGCGCGCCATTAGCTGCACCACATGGTCAAAGCTGTCCGCTCCTCCCAAATTCTCAAGAATCCTCTGCCCTTCCATTCCTAAATTATGTACTAACATAGCTCATGCACAGAGCTTCTCCATATCTCCTAAACCCAGTGCAACAAGATAGTTGGTAAAGGCAGCCTCGAGGAATGGCCAAAAGCTAGCAATAGAGTGTTCCATTACCGCTTTTACCTCATCACCATTTGTTATGTCCATAATGTAGGAAGGAAGAGTGAGTCTCACCTCGGTTAACAGGGGTTTATTATATGCAGTACACAAACTATATACAGAGGCTTACGGCACTCTCCTGCTGGCCAGGTGGCTCCACGACGAAGGAGGCAGAGCCTCTTCCGCCTACTCTTTTATACCCTGGGCGGCGTCACCACCGGAAACCAGTAGTAGCCACCCCGGTCTATCCCATGACCAACCCAGCTGTCATCTTTGTAATACCAGCCTAT
This sequence comes from Pholidichthys leucotaenia, assembly GCA_020510985.1. NCBI lineage: Eukaryota > Metazoa > Chordata > Actinopteri > Cichliformes > Pholidichthyidae > Pholidichthys > Pholidichthys leucotaenia. The sequence goes on along the minus strand of CM035840.1, from coordinate 321,953,562 downwards.
TTACATACATGACACTGTAATACCTAGAATTTCTAAGAGTACAATGTGAGACAGAGCTTTAAGTTATCAGGCTCCTCTCCTACGGAACCAACCACCAGTTTGGATTCATGAGACAGACTTGATCTCTGTTTCTAAGAATAGAGTTAAAACTTTCCTTTTTGGCAAAGCTTATAGTTAGGGTTGGCTCAGGTGACCCTGAATCTCCCCTTAGTTATATGGCTAAAGTTTTAGACAGCTAGGGGAGCTCCCACGATTCACTGGACTTTCACTTCCTTTTCACTCTCAATGCATTTGTAAGATTGTTGCTGCTCATCAACATCTGTCTCCATAGGTGATGAGTGCCTAACATATTGTTTGTTCTCTACATGTCTGTTCTTTTCTTCTTCTCTATCCACTCACCCCTCAACCAGTCGCTGGAGACACCTGCACCTCAATGAGCCTGTTTTTTTTCTCTACATCATTGCCTAGCCCTGCTAATAGGGGAACACTTAATTGTTGGAGTCTCATTCTGAAAGTACTATGAGGCAACTGCTATTGTCAGTTGGCATTACATAAATAAAGCTGAACTGAACTGAATTCTTAGTTATCATACACATGTGCCCGACCATCTGGTGGGAATGACAATGATATACAGGGAAAGTCAACTGTGTGGCGCCCATTGGGGGTCAAACCACGACCTCCCACACTTGAGTTTAACACTCTCCATGTGTCTGTCTTCAAGAGTGTGGAGTCACTTGGCAAGCTACATTGGAATACAGAGTATAATGCAGGATTAAATTAAGGCACAAAGACGGTTTTATTTTTCTTCCTTTCACTTCTAACCAAAGTAGTAGCTCCTGCTTCTTCCACTTTAGTAGACAGATGATTCTGCTCAACTCATAACAGGTGTCCTCTTCCAGTTTGTCTATATGAGAGACTCTGATCTCAATCAGGTCCTGACATGGTCTTGACTACAACACTAATCAAAAGTGCTATGTGAACTGGGCAGCAGTCTGGTCTTCTCTGCTTGAACTTCTGCCCCTGTGACCCAGACCCCTGAATAAGGTGGAAAAGATGGATAGATGGATGGATGGATGGAGCAAAGTTTGCCCAACAGAAATGGTGATATTGTCATCATGCACTGCTGCAATAGTTCTGAAAAAGTTACTGGCCTCAGTTTATAGGCTTAATAGTCCCCTCAGTGTCTTTAACTAGAAGGAAACACTGCCAAAGCAGCTCATATCCCTCACATCCTGTGGTGGCAATATTAAAATCAGGTATTGTGGCATCTCCTGTTTCTCTCTTGTTATAACATGAAGTTACTCGGTGGCACTAAAGCTGAGAGGAAGTTGCTGTGCCATCAGTGTAAAGTTCCAGCAGTGACATCAGGGCAGAGGGAGGAGGAGGATCGCTGCTCCGTGTTCACTTAATGACCACGGGATTTATTCAATAAGCCATTTGCTTCCTAATTAAACCTCTAATTAGACTTCCTTCCTCTCACTGCCATCCAGACACACAGACATACACACACACACACGTACAGCCCCAGTGAGGTGGTGACATTGTGATAACCTGTGTGTTCAGTTGCCACATCTCAACATGTACATACAAAGACATGATGAGAGTAAAATCCACCTATATAGACACATCCCAGCTATTACAGTCCATAGTACAGGCATGCCTCCCCCTGACAATTGGACACCACTCACAAACTCTCAGAGTGAATATATTCATCAGCACTCTGACCCACGCTGCCTTAACGGCCATTCTGGACTAATTAATGATTGCGAGGGAAGACAGTGTGGGGTAATGCAGTGTAACAGGACTGCAGGCCCATTCAGAGAAATGCACAACATAAGGAGAAACATGAGGGAGTCAGAGCAATTTAGCAAAAAAAGGGAGTAAACAAACATTACAGGGCACAAAATGACACTTCCTGTTTGACATGTTGGGCATTTACTCATTCACCACCCTTTGAAATACTTAACTAGGACTTTATGATTTCACTACAGTTTATACCGTCACGTCCAGTGAAACTCTCAGCTTCAAATATTGATATAGTGGATTTGTAATGAAATGTATTACAAAACCAAAGCATTGCGTGCCCTATGCCCATGACACCAGGGACTCTGACATCACACACCTGGAATGACAACTGGTTGAATTTACCAGCCCTAGGAAGAAACAAGTTTCCTGTTTTTAGCTGACAGGACTGGCACCAGTTGAGGTCTGCTGCAGTGGCCCATCTGCTTCAAGGGTCAGCGTGTTTGAGCCAGTCTGACCATTCTCCTCTGACCTCTAGCATCAACAAGGCCAGAGAACTGCTGCTCTATGGATATTTTCTCTTTTTCAGACCATTCTCTGTAAACCCTACAGATGGTTGTGTGTGAAAATGTCAGCAGATCAGCAGTTTCTGAAATGCTCAGACCAACGACCATGCCACATTAAAGTCACTTAAATCACTTTCTTTTCCATTCTGAATGATGTTGGGTTTGAACCTAAGCAGCTCCTCTTGACCATGCCTACATGCCTAAATGTGCTGAGTTGCTGCCATGTGATTGGCTGATTAGATACTCGCATAAACAAGCAGCTGAACTGTTAAAGTGGCCTGTGAACGTAGTTGCAGCATATAACATAAATGCAGATGTTTAATATACGATTTCACCTCTCTTGATTCCTCCCAGTCTTCTCCCACCCACCTTAACCTGACAGTTTCTCTACACTCACCTTCAGCTCCTGAATTTTCTGCATTAAATATGAGTTATTTAATGTGTAACGATGTCATCTGGACTTACAGGCCATTTTCACTGCTGGTGGTTTTTTGCCCTTCGTAAAGCATCGTCTTTAAGTAGCTCGTAGAAGAACGGGGAAGTATCAATGCTCCTCTCTCAGGTAAAGCGGTCAGTTCAAATCCGAAAGGTAGTGAAGAAAATCTGGGATAAAAACTGGTCAGTCAATGTACTGTCCTGTGTCTCCATCTGGTGGACGAAAGCGTCTCAGTTCTGGAAGAAACTTCTGCTGTTCGTAGACTTTTAATCGCATTTATGAGTTTCAGTAAGAGTAGAGATCGCTTTGGTCACAGCATTTTCATTTTTGTTACCATTATTCTGGATTGAAGATGAAAACAGAGGACACTTAAGTGTATAACAATTATGGAGGTTTTGTAAAGAACAGTAAGACATCATAAAAATGACTTCATCATGTAATAACAGTCTAAATAGCCATGCCACATCCATTGGTCGTTATAAATTAGGCGTGACATATACATGGGCAGTTTTAAAGGTTACAAAACTCTGACATGAGAAAATATGAAATTCTTTTATAATCTCATCTGTCAAAGAGACACAAGTAATTCCCTAAAACACTGATACACGATTTGGGATCTCAGTCAGTTTTTTTGTATTTATTGTGGATATTACTGATTGTAAGCTATTGTATCTTTTGCACATGCTTTGTGCAAAAGATACAATGCAATTACTTTAAGGGTAAGTTACAATGTACTTGACTGTACTTGCTATATTTTATCCACTTGTAAATAAAATATACAGTACTCTGTGATGTGTAGTGAATGTTGTGTGAGTGTATGTGGCCCTCAGGGCTTGCCGTACCCGCCCTGGGTGTGACCTCAGGTGGGCTACAGCCAGACTGTAGTTGTGTGTGTTCTTAATAAAGTTCAGTTCGTTGAGTTTGCTGCATGGCATAAGACCGACTCTGACCCCTTATTACAGACATTGTGGAGAGTGTAAATAACGAGACTGATTTATGCAGCAGATGATTTTATTCACTCTCACATCAGTCATACACAGAAAAGAATCTCACAATACACCATGGGTTCTCCTTTTATACCAGTCACCCATCTCACATCTGCATGACATCTCACATCACAATACATTCATCCATTCTCCCCCCAACTCCTTCTTCCTGCTACCCCACCATAATCTCCATAGCCATTGTCCTTCTCTGTTTACCCTCTGCATCCAGTCTGAGATGATTAACCCAGTCTCTACACCCCCCCCCCCACCAGAATCTCAGACCAAGTTTCAGTCCTCACCTCCTTTTGGCTTCATTCTCCTCCCATATCTGCTGTAACGGGGGTTTACCGCCTCCGCAGCGCTGCTGTGCCGGAGGGCTGTGTCTGTCTGCGGGTGGGCCATGGTGAGGGTGGGGAACCCTTCGACTTGCCCGTGTGGCTGCTCTGATGAATTATTTACCTGGGGAGCTCTCAGTGGGGGCCTTCTGAACCGAGGGGCCTGAGCCAACATCACTTGCTCGTCCGCCACCACAAAGGCGGGCTTAAGTCTGTCTATGCATATTTTCTCCCGACGACCCCCCAAGTCTAACAAAAAATGTTTGTCCCCTGTTTCCAGCACTCTGAACGGGCCATCGTAGGGTGGGCGCAATGGAGGGCGGTGGGCATCGTGCCTGACAAACACAAACGCCGCGTTCTTCAAAGTTTTTGGCACAAAAGCGCGTGGAAAACAGTGGTGGGCCGGGCCGGGCAGCGTGCCTGTGTCTGCACTATGCTGCAAACGCTGAGACGGACAGTTGTCCAGCATGGGATTATCTGGCAAAAATTCCCCGGGCAGCCGCAGTGGCTGAGAAAAAACAAGCTCCACCGGGGAAGCCTCTAAATCCTCTTTTGGTGTGGAACGCAACCCCAATAAAACCCACGGCAACCGGTCAACCCAATTTGCATCCATCAGCGAAGCCCTGAGTGCTGCTTTCAGTGACCTATGAAAACGCTCGCATAACCCATTGGCCTGTGGGTTGTACGCGGTTGTGCAGTGAAGTGCAACATCCAGGCTGCGGGCCATCGTGGACCAGAGGTCAGAAACAAACTGAGGGCCCCTATCGGACGTGATGTCCGACGGGATTCCAAAATGTGCCACCCACGTCGTCAAAAAAGCGTGCGCCACGTCCGTAGACGTGGTTGCCACCAGTGGGACTGCTTGTGGCCAGGGTGTGGTGTGGTCCACCACTGTCAGAAGGTGCGTGCACCCCTGCGATGGCGGGAGGGGGCCCACGAGGTCCACGTGAACATGGTCGAACCTTTTAGCTGGGATACAAAACAGCTCCAAAGGAGCCTTCGTGCGTCTGTGTACTTTGGCTCGTTGGCACGCTACGCAGGCTGCAGCCCACTCTTTCACTTGTTTGCGCAGACCTGGCCACACGAACTTCGTTCCCACCATTTTGACTGACGCGCTCACTCCTGGGTGCGCCAGAGCGTGAACTGACTCAAACACGAGGCGGTGCCAAGCAACTGGGACCACCGGGCGCGGGCGTCCCGTGGAGACGTCGCAGATTGGGGGGGCTTGCCGTCTTGCAGTACTCTTCTCTCCAGCCTTAACCCTGTTGGTCCAGACTGGAGCGCGCACACGTCCGTATCGCTAATCTGCTCTGCGGCCATGGCTGTATAATCTATCCCCACGCAGACCGGAGCCACTACTGTGCGCGAGAGGCAGTCCGCCACCACATTCAGTTTACCCGACACATGCTGAATATCGGTCGTTAACTCCGAGATTGCGGCCAGCTGTCTCTGCTGCCGGCCCGACCATGGTTCCGAAACCTTGGCCATTGCGAACATTAGCAGCTTGTGGTCCACAAACGCGATGAAGCTGCGCCCTTCCAGCCAGAACTAACTAACTAACTAACTAACCTGCACTTATATAGCGCTTTTCTAGTCACAAAGACCACTCAAAGCGCTTTCATTAATGCTAACCCTCTATTCTAAGGGCCTATAGGAAACAGATATCTAGGGACAATTTAGAACAGCCAATTAACCTAACATGCATGTTTTTGGCATGTGGGAGGAAACCGGAGAAATCCCGGAGTAAACCCACGCAACACGGGGAGAACATGCAAACTCCACACAGATCACTGTTGGTCGGGGGCTGGGATCGAACCCACGATCCCACGATCCCCACAATCCCCCGGCCAAGGGTAAACTGTGCTGCCGCAGTGCTAACCACTGCGCCACCGTGCAGCAGAACTGGAAGTGGCATATGGCCAGGTGGAAAGCCAGCAACTCCCTGTCGAACGCGTTGTATTTATGCTCACTGTCACGCAAAGCCCTGCTGAAAAAAGCGAGCGGCTGCCAGGAACCGGCGACACGTTGCTCCACGACGGCCCCTATGGCCACGTCCGAGGCGTCGGTAGTGAGCGCTATCCGGGCCGCCGGGTCCGGGATGTGCCAACAGTGTGACGTTTGCCAGGGCTGTTTTAACCTCAGAGAACGCCTGCTCCCGCTCCGGAGTCCATTCGACTCCATCCGCAGGTTTCCGTTTCTTGAGTGCGGCATATAATGACTGCATGACTTGAGCTGCGCGGGGGAGGAACCGGTTATAAAAGTTAACCATCCCCAAAAATTCTTGCAGCGCCCTGACCATCTGAGGCCGGGGAAAATTCGCCACAGCGCGCACTTTGTCGGGCAAGGGTATCGCTCCCTCCGGTGAGACGCGGTGCCCCAAAAAATCAATCCCCATCACGCCGAACTGGCATTTCGCCGGGCTGATTATTAACCCGTGCTCCTCCAACCTCTGGAAAATCGTCCTGAGGTGGGTTTTGTGTTCGTCCTTGGACGCACTGGCCACCAGGATATCATCCAGGTAGACGAACACAAACGGGAGATGGCGCAACACCGCATCCATCATGCGTTGGAATGTCTGTGCCGCTCCTTTTAATCCGAAGGGCATGCGTAAAAACTCAAACAAGCCAAACGGAGTTATTACCGCTGTTTTGGGTACGTCCTCCACGCGCACTGGGACCTGGTGGTAACTGCGGACCAGGTCTATTTTAGAAAAAATGCCTGCCCCGGCGAGGTGAACAGAAAAATCCTGGATATGGGGAATCGGGTAGCAGTCATGCACTGTGGCGTTATTCAATCTGCGGAAATCTCCGCACGGTCGCCACGATCCCTCGGCCTCAGGGACCATGTGTAGCAGGGATGCCCATGGGCTGTTCGATCGCCTGATGATGCCCAACCTTTCCAGGTTGGCAAACTCCTCGCGCGCTATGGCCAGTTTAGCTGCGTCCAAGCGCCGAGGTCGTGCGAAAACGGGCAGCCCGGTGGTGATGATAAAGTGTTCCACCCCGTGTTTAGCGATGGCCGCCAAAAACGTCGGGACCATGAGTTCTGGGAACTGAGTGAGCAGTGTGTGGAACTTACCGCCTGGAGCTGTGACGTTGGCTTGCGTTATTGGCCCGGCCCCTCAAGCTGTACAGGGGAGAGAATCAAAAGACATTGCATTAACCAGGCGCCTGTTAGCAACATCGACTAGCAACCCATGTGCACACAGAAAATCAGCTCCCAGGATTGGGAAACTCAGTGCCGCTATGACACAAGTCCACTTGTACATACAGCCGTGTAGGGATAAAGTCAGTGTTCTCTCACCAAAAGTCTTAATGCCCAAGCCGTTTACTGCTACCAGCCCGGGGCCGCTAGGTCCTGCTAGCTGGTTGGCGTAGAACAGCAGGATGATGCTCTTCTGGGCTCCGGTGTCTACGAGGAACCGTCTCCCCGAGTGCGAGTCCGTCACGTAGAGCAGCTTGTTCTCTTCACCGGCGGTCGCAGCTGCTACCGACTGCCGGCCTTGGTGTTTCCCGAGAGCTTGAATTGGCACGGTGGAGCACATCTGCGTGTGTTCTCTCCAAAGCGGTGGTGGTAGAAGCAGAGCATGTCTCTCTGGCGCTTCCTGGCCTCCGCTGCCGCTACTGTCGCCGACTCCTCGCCTCCGCTGGTCGTCTCGCTGGGTTCCGACGCCACCGCGTTCACTGTGAGGGCTCTGGTGGTGAGGATGCTCTGATCTGCCTCCTGGGCTAGCGCACAGTAGTCACGTGCGGCCAGCAATGGCGAATTGGCAAGAACCGCTCTCATCTCTGTTGGGAGGTTCCGGAGGAAAAAGTGGGCAAACAGAAATTGCCCGTCGTCCGTGCCCATTAACGCCAACATCTTCTCCATCAATTCGACCGCCGAACCATCTCCTAACTCGAAGCGCCTCAGGAGCCTCTCTGCTCTCTCACAGTCCAAGAGCGTGTAGCGCCGGGTCAGCGTGGCTTTGAGAGTCCCGTATTTGTCGTGGGCTGGAGGCTGTTGGAGCAGGCTCGCTACCTACTGAGATGTGCGAGCGTCCAGCGCTGCGACCACATAGTAATATTTCGTGTCGTCTGCCGTTATTCCCCGGAGGGCGAACTGAGCCTCGGTGTGGTGGAACCAAGAGTGCGGGTCGTGCAGCCAAAAGTCCGGTAGTTTGACCGAAACAGTGCACGCATTGCTGGGGGTTCCCGTCCGGGCCGTCTCTGGGATGCTTGCCGCGTCGCTGGGGCTTCCCGTCCGGGCCGACTCCGGGGTTCTTGCCTCGTGTTCCATAATTCGTCAAGGGGTCACCAGTGCGGAGAGTGTAAATAACGAGACTGATTTATGCAGCAGATGATTTTATTCACTCTCGCATCAGTCATACACAGAAAAGAATACACAATACACCATGGGTTCTCCTTTTATACCAACCACCCATCTCACATCTGCATAACATCTCACATCACAAGACATTCATCCCTTCTCCCCCCAACTCCTTCTTCCTGCTACCCCACCATAATCTCCATAGCTATTGTCCTTTTCTGTTTACCCTCAGCATCCAGTCTGAGATGATTAACCCAGTCTCTACACCATAACATTTTGGCAACGAGAGAAAAACCATGGAGGCATATGGACTACCTCCACCTCTGCCATCGTTTCTGGAGTGTCCGGGGGAGCCAGCGATCCGGTGGCCGGATTGGATGGCTATGCTTGGGGGATACATCGCTGAGCTGGGCCTGGGTAGACTCGACGGAGACCGAGGACGGGCGCTTCTGGTCCGTCGTCTCGGCGCAGAGGGTCGGATAATTCTTGGCATGTTGGGAGAGACAGAACTTTATGCGGATGCTGTCGGGCAGCTGGCTGGAGATTCTGCCGAACGTCCAAGGGACAAGAAGCTGGGGCTGTAGGTAGTGAGACTGTTGCCGCCAAGAGGAGCTAAGCTAGTTAGCTTAGAGGAGCTAAAGGCTCAGGCTGTGGCAACGGGAAGGTTAGCCACGAAGCTAGGAGTGCACGAAAATCGAGCTACAAGCTACCAGCTGGGTATCCAGGGGGACCTGAGCCCCTGGTTACCAGAGCCAGCGAGCCTGCCGAGGAGCTCAGCATGATGCGTGACCGTAGCGCTGGTGATGTCGACGGTGCGGTGAGCAGCGACAGCGGAGAGGGAGAGCAGCGACCGGACTCAACTGAGTCTTCCCCATAGCTGGAGTCAGGGCAGCGGGAGAGCGGGAGCGAGCAGGCTGAAAACCCCTGGAAGCAGCAGCGACAGCCGGGCACAGAGGCAGCGCAGCGGAGTGCCTTGGATGAGGGTGCTGGGTGCCGGCAAGGCACCTGGGTCGGTGAGTGATGCCGGCGAGAGTGATGCTGTGAGCCCCGGGAAAGAGCAGTGATAGCCAGGTGCAGAGGCAGCGCAGTGGAGTGCCTTGGACGAGGGTGCTGGGCGCAGTGGCAAGGCTACTGAGCCGATGGTTGACGTGGGCGGTTTGTCATGGGGTGGGTGCCGGGCAGTAATGCACGATGTGTCCTGGCTCCCCACAGCGGAAGCAGGTTAAGGTTAATTTATTTGTACCCGTAGGTAGATTTGTTTTGCAGTCTGGTGACATCCATATTTACAAGCCACTAATTACATTCAACATAGACACAAACACAGGCACACATCTTACAAAATAGGTAAATATAAAATATGTACAATATAATTTTTATAGCTTGTTCAACTATAGCATCCCTCCTTGCGCCGCTTTTGTCGTCCTCTCACTGGCCACGCCGCTGTGGTCCGATGCAGTTGTGCCCCCTCGTCCTTGCTTTCAGCTGTGGCCTGGAAAACTCTCTGGATCGGTGACAACACATCAGCTGCATAGTCCATCATTGGTCCCACCCGCTCTGTTTCTGCAACGGCTTTCTACCAGCTGTTCGCGGTGTGAATCCGAATGTGGTCCTGGAGCTGGGCCAGGCAGAGCTCCTGGTGAAATGCTGGAGGGCGAGCTTCTCCACCGCCCCCGACTTGAAATCCGAGTAGCCACGCTGTGTCAGCAGCCGCATATCTGCTGCGTAGGCTCCCAGGCTCTCTCCACTGCCTCGCTGGCGGTCGGCCAGCTGTTCCCGGGCATGCTTAGCATTGGTCGCTCTTCCAAACCGCCTCCGGAGCGCTCCTTGTAGGGCTGGCCAGCTGCGCCGTTCCTCAGGCCGGAGGTCAGACAGCATGCAGAGGGCCCCGCCTTCCAAGGCCAGCGCGACCTGCACAGCGGTTTCCTCTTGCATCCAGCCGTTCAGCACAGTAGCCAGCTCGACCTGGACCAGATAGTTGTCCAGCAGTGTTTCACCACCAAAGCAGGGGAGGTTGGCCCGTTGGCAGGTCGGTGGGACAGTCACCTCTTGGTCGATCGCCAAGTCACAGTGTAATCACTGGGCCGTCCTACCCTGAAAAGGGCGGGAAGCAGGGCAGGTTTGCTCTGTTTGGCCCGCCCTACCTTAAGAAAGGCAGAAGGCGGGGTATGCTGGCCCTGTTGGGGCTGCTGCTCCATTCATTACGGCGAGCAGCTCCGGGGGTCAGTGTGTCAGTTCTGTCGTCCATCTCCAGCTGAGCAATGAGCCGCTCAAGCTGCTGAATCTCCGTCCTGATTCTTTCTTCCATCTTCTCCGTGATACCACAAGGGTTCACACAATAAGGAGAGATGACTGTGACAAAACAGGCTTTATTTATACACAGAATAGAGGGGAGGTCATTCACACAGACCTTCATCTCACTCATGGTGACACAGACACATGATCTATCACATACAGGGAAAACACGCTATCACAACTGGTCTTATTACACAGTTACAATGGCACAGTAGAACCCTCAAATAACACTTAGAACACACTGATACAGTATTTGAATCCTCCATGGTGCAAGCATGCCGGGAGAATCCCCGCCCCCTTATCACAGCCCTGACGTCACAGTACAAATATGTAAAAATATAATCTCTGTGGTTGCACAAACATAATATGGTCAGTTGTGGTGGTATTGTAACACTCACTTCTCGTGGTGTCATGAGTGTCACGTAACTAAACAAGGGTTGTGGGTTACAAATAGCACGGGGACAGGTGACTTCATGTTTAGCTCCTTTATTCACTCCAACCTACACATTAACCTGAACCAGCTTCTGTCATGGACTAGGGTTGGACCTTCCAACCCAGTTCCATGGCATGGTGGATGTTTAGTCTCCAGTTTATTTTGGTTCCTTATTTGCTGTCAGGCAGCCCGCTGGGAGCCTTTGAGGTTGGCTCGGCTACCTGACAGCTGACAGCCACGCCCCCTCTCCTGCCAGCACCTGCCAGCTGTTGGTCATTATTGTTTTTGTTCACTCCTCTGTTCATTCACGCATACACACACACATACACACTCATTCTCACTCACATGCTCAGACATTCACACACACCTACGCACCCACTCACATTACACGCACCGGCAATCACTCTCCTCATTACGTATGGCATTATTTAAGCCCTCTCTCTGCTCAGGTGCATTGCTGGATTATTGTTCGAACTGTGTGTTTGTTCAGTTTTTTTGTGTCCCTGGGACTGTTACTTGGACTGACTCGGATAGCTCCAGCCTTGTGAGTACAGTTTTAGTTCACCCCTGCCTTCCAGTTACGCTTGGAGGCACTTTGGGCTTATTTGTTCGTTTCTCCCCCACTTCAGTTTCACCTGCAGCGCTTTGGGACTTTTTCTCTGTTTGTACTCACCTGTGTTCTGTTGAGTGTCCTTGTGGTCTACCTCGTATTTCTAGTGTTGCTCCTCTGTTGTTTTTTCTTTGGAGTGTACCATGTTTTTGTGCAATAAAACTCACACAACTACCTCCTGCATTTGGGTTTTAATCCTTCCTGCCTCAACTAGGCAGGGAATCATAACAGAATAATCTGGCCAGTCAAAAACCCAGTGGAGGAGTTGTGTGTGTGTGTGTGTTTTTTCACCTGCTGTGTTTTGTTTTGTTTTTTCCCCCTACCCAGTTCAGAAGCTCTTTCAGAAACCCTGGATTTTTCAGCTTTTGGACTGAGCCTGGAGAAGTGTGTTGTGGCCGAGCAAGTTGTGGACCTCGCTTCTAGAACTCTTGCCACCCACTCTCCGGAGTTTGTTTTTCAGTTATTGAAGAGTGCTGTCGGGGTGGTTCTGGTGTGCCCCAGCCTATGGAGATGCCCGGGGCTAACGCCAGTTCTCACGACAGTATACGAGTCTCGCCAGTGTCTGGAGGGAGTGCGGAGTGGATCTTTCCCCGTTTGACCTAGGAAGCTGAGGAAGTGTTCCCGCAGGCCGGAGGCTCGTCACCCTTGCCCCGATCAGGAGCCCTTTCCTCCGCAACACATGGTGGGGAGCTACACTGTCCACCACCTGCAGAGAACATCCAGACCCGGGTTGCCAGGCAAGTGTTTTTTCATTGGGTTTCTCCTGTTAATGATAAACCTTGTCTGTCACCCGGGAGAGAGATGCAGGCTGAACAGTCGCCTGCGTTCTCTCCTCGAGCTGCAACGATTAAGACCTCTTTTTCCTCTGTATCTCTCCTGTTCACGCCGGAGGACTGAGCATCTCTGACGACCACGGGCCCTGGAAGGACCTCACCCATCTCTCAGCCTGCTGATTCATGCTTGCCAGGTTCGGGAGGAATTCTTAAAGCTCAAGCCCATTGGAACGCTGCTCCAGCTGTCACGTTAGCCGCCCTCCTCGGGGCCGTCACAGCTGAGGGTCCCTCATTTGTGGTACCATCATCGGCTGCTGGGAGTGCAGTCAGTCCTCTCTCCGTTCCGCCCATCGACCAGTATGCTGGATTCAGCAACCTGAATCCTTCAGGTTGCTTCGAGGTTCCCAAGTTCACCATGGACATGGAGATGGAGGAAGTGGGGCTGATCGCAACGGACACCACCACACCCGAGGAGAACAGGCAAGTGCTTTTTCATTCTACTCATCTATCTGATAAGTTGCCTTGCCTGTCTCCCGGGGGTGAGGGCCTGGGTATGCAGTCCACTGGGTTCTCACCACCCATTGCAACAATTAATGACTGGCCTGCCCTGTTCATATCTCTTCCCTTTGCCTCTGAGTGTCCACTGGCCCGGGAGCTTAACCACCATAGGAGGGAGGAGTTTGCGGCGCTGGAGGACCCCATCCCAGCCTCACTGAATCTGACTGAACAGGGAAGAAGCGCTGTGACCGACCCGAAGCCTGTACTTTACCTGTACTGTGCCTGTCCAGTCCCCCTTTTTTTTTTTGTAACTTAAGATTTTTATTCATTTTTCATTATATATATTGTATTCGGATCACAGTCTACATTTAAAAAAAACAAACAAAGGGGCTAGAGTAAAAAAGAAAAAGGAAAAAAAAAAAAAAAGGGGGGGGGGGACAAATGTTGGAGCATCAAGTTTTTAGTTTCCATCTCTTAATTCTTCTGGTTTTTCCAGCGTCTTTGGTTATTCTTTCAATATCTGTCTCGTTGTTGCACTTTGTAGTGTGTCCATTTCCGCCATTTTTTTTCCCCTAGTCCTTCTTGCATTCTTTGTCGATATGTTAGTTTTTCCATCATACGTATGTCCTCAATAATGTCAGTCCATTGCTCTTGGTCAGGAAGAACTTCTGATCGCCATTTTTTTGTGATTGTTTTTTTACATGCAATCAACAAGATTTTAACTAGATATCTGTCCTCCGCCTGTATAACATTGTCTCTTTTAAGATCACATAGGTACATCAGGTTACAGTTCATTGGTATATTATATCCTAATATCCTCTGTATTGTCACATGCATAGATTTCCAGAATGATGAGATTTTGCAGCATTTCCAAAACATATGTGAGTGGTCTGCATTTTGAGCCCCACATCCCCTCCAGCATAAAGATTGGGTATTTGTATACTTTCCTTGAATCTGTGGTGTAATGAAAAAGCGAATCAGGTTTTTCCATCCAAATTCCCTCCATGTTCTTGAATTTGTTGACGTGTGTTGTGTTTTCCATATTTCCTGCCAGCTTTCTTCTGTTATGTTTAAATTGAGCTCTTTCTCCCATTTCTCCTTTATATAGTTACTTGAATGATTGTTTGCCATAAGTTTCTGATATAGCTTTGAAATAATTCTTGTTTTATTTCCTGTATATGAGCTTAAAATGAATTGTATAATCTCGCTCACATCTGTTTGGAGGTTATGCCTAATCTTCTTCATATAATAGTCTCTCATCTGCAGATATCTGAAGAATTCCGATCTTTCTAGTTTAAATTTTCTCCTGATGTTTACAAAGCTCCCGAGATCTTTTTTTCCGATATTGCCCCATGCTGTGATTCCCTTGTTCACCAGATTTTTGTATCCCCTATCTTGTTTTGCCGGTTCAAACTGACTGTCAAATGCTACCCATTTCAATAGTTTTATGTCTTCCTTTATATTATACTTTTGTACTATTTTACACCACAGTTCTAAAGTAAGTTTAGTGATTGGGTCTATTTGTTTGATTTGCTTATATGCATCTTTATCTCCTATTATGCTTTGTACTGGGAGTCCCTCAATTTCCTTTTCCATTTCTTTCCATTTTGCCTCATATCCTCCGTCGCACCAACATATGATATATCTTATTTGTGCTGAGTAGTAATATTCCTTTAGACTCGGTAGGCCCATGCCTCCTTTCTCTTTTGGTAATTGGAGGGTTTTATATTTCACTCTTGGTTTTTTACCTCCCCAAACAAATCTCGATATCATCCTGTCCCACTTTGAGAATTGGGCATCTGGAATCTCTGTTGGTAGAGCCTGGAAGAGGTAAAGTAATCTAGGTTGTATGCTGATTTCGACTGTCTCAATTTTTGAATTCAGATCCATATTTAAGATTGACCATCTATCAATATCTTTTTTTATTTCTTGTTCCAACCTATCATAGTTTGCTTTATAGATTTTGCTTAGATCTTTAGGTATGTTCACTCCAAGGTATTTTATTTCTTTTTGTTTCCAGTTTAGTTTGATCTTATCAGTTATCTGGTTTAGAGGGTTATAGTGGAATGTCAGTATTTGTGTTTTTGTTATGTTTATCGTGTATCCTGATAATTTTCCAAAATTTTCTATCAAGTTCATCATTTCCATTATTGATTCATCTGGTTGTTCAAGGTAAACTATAATATCGTCTGCAAATAGCCCAATCTTGTGTTCCGCCCCCTTTATTGTTACACCTTTTAATTTCTTATTTTGTCGTATCGCTTGAGCCAGTGGATCTATGAACAGAGCAAACAAGGTGGGCGATAAGCAGCATCCCTGCCTAGTTGATCTTTGTATATTTACTTTGTCTGTTAAGCTACCGTTTATCTTGATTCTTGCCACAGGTTCTTGATACAGCGTCCTTATGCATTGTACTGATTTTTCGTTAAATCCAAAGCGTTCCAGCACACTATATAGGAATTTCCAGTTAACCCTGTCAAATGCTTTTTCTGCATCTAAACTCATTATTACTGCGCTTTTCTTTTCTTTATGTATTTGATTAATTATATGTATTGTTCTCCTGATATTGTCATGTGTTTGGCGTCCCTCTATGAAACCAGTTTGATCATCTTCTATCAATTCCGTCAAGAATGTCTTTATTCGTTTACATATAATTGTTGTATATATTTTATAATCCACATTTAATAAAGAGATTGGCCTATAGTTTCCGCATTGTTCTCTATCTTTCCCTGGCTTTAAAATAACTGAAATAATGGCTTCGTTCCATGATGGAGGTATTTTGTTGTTGTTCAACGTCCAATTAAATGACTTTAGAAGCTGTGGCGTGAGTTCTTCTATAAACAGTTTATAAAACTCAGATGGGTATCCATCACTACCTGGTGATTTACCGTTTTTAAGTGACTTAATCACATCTCTAATCTCTTGTGTTGTTATTTCTGCTGTTAGCTTTTCATTTTGTTGATTTCCTATTGATGGCAAGTCCAATGTGTATAGATATTTTTTAATATCTTTAGTATTTGTTTCTTCAGGTTGCGAGTATAGTTCTTGGTAGAAATTATGGAATATTTCTTCGATGTTTTCTGGGTTAACTGTGGTTTTATTTGTGGTGGGGTCTTTAATCTTATATACATTATTCATTGTTTGTTGTTTTCTTAACCGTTTTGCCAGCAGTTTTGTGGCTTTTGGTCCCGTTTCATAATATTTTTGCTTTAGATATCTATTTTTCCTTTCAATTTCATCCATTTGTGTTTCTTTTATCTTTATTTTTTCTTCTTTAATTTCTTGATATATTTTTGGGTCATTTGTGCTTTGATGTTTATGTTCTAATTCCCTCAGTCTCTCACATCTTTGTTCATATGCTTCCAGTTTAGTCTTATTTGCTTTTCCTGTTTCAACAATTAATTTACCTCTTAACACGGCTTTTAGTGCATCCCATAGTATTGTTGGGTCTACTTCTTCATTGTCATTCTCTTGGATATATTCATTTATGTTTACTTTTATTCTTTCTTTCATTTTATCATCATTTAACAGTCCTACATTAAGTTTCCATGTTGTTTGTCGTTTTCTATTGTTTAAATTTATTTCCATGTATATAGGATTATGATCTGATATTTCTGCCCCTCCAATCCAACAATTTCTCACCCTGTGTCTGTCATCTTCATTCATAAGGAAGTAATCTATTCTAGAGTGTACTTTATGGACTGCTGAATAATGTGTATAGTCTTTTTCGAGTGGGTGCAGGTCCCTCCAAATGTCTACCATACCCATTTCTGCCAGTGAGGTTCTTATGAATTTTGTTACATGTTTTTTTGTCTTCTTAACACTTGTTGTATCAATTTCATGATCCATGACAGCATTTAAGTCTCCTCCACAAATCAGGACTCCTTCACTGTGTGTTGCTATGAGATCAAACAGATGTTGAAAAAAACCCTTGTCACTTTCTGGTGGGGCATAGATGTTCACTAATGTGATCTGCATTCCATCTATGCTACCCTTTATTATTACATACCTGCCTTCTTTATCCTGGATTTCCTGTTCACATTCAAATTGTATTTTATTTGAAATTAGTATCATAACCACCCTTTTAGTTCCTCCCTTAAATGAACTGTAGTAGGAGTTCTTATAGCCAAATCTCTTTAGTTTCACATGTTCTGTCTTGCTCAAATGTGTCTCTTGCATAAATATAATTTCGGCTTTTTCTTTCTTGAATTTTCTTATTATTCTTTCCCTTTTAACAGGTGAGTTCAGACCATTCACGTTTAGTGTTATTATCTTAAGATTTTTACCCATAATCATGTTTTTCCATTTTTTTAACCTGTGCTCCTAGCCCCTTTAACAACAAAAATAACACATATTTATATAAAAACACATTAAAAAATCTCGACTTCCGTACTTTGGGCCTTTCTTCTGCCCACTGGTCCCTGTTGGTGGGTGGAGGGAATGTCCTCACCGAGTGTAGGGCCCTCCCTAGACCTGTATTTACGATCCAAGAAATAGTCATTAGTCTAGAAATGTCCAACAAATATCACTTAAACCTCTCCTAGCCGTCTGTTTCTCTTTTACCTTGTCTTCTTGGCCTTCATTTCTTCTGTGTCTTTCTTAATCTTTGTTATAATCTAGGCTTTCAGTTGAAAGCCTTGTAGTCTTTCCTGGGCCCGCTGCTCCACGTCTCCCCCCGCCTTTTGCCGTTCACTCGCCTCCACTCCGGCTGTCGTGATGCGTTCAGGGCCTCCGCTGCTCCTACCGTTTCCTCCGGCACGTACACCTCAAGGCCCCGCTCCATCATGTCCTGCGCTGCCTCTCTGGCTGTGTTGTAGGTTCTTACGCCGTTCTCCCAATGAATCCTCATCTTCGTTAGCGGCGTTTGGAATCTAATTTTTTTTTTCTTTCAGCGTTTTTTTAATGTTGGCATATTTCTTCCGCTGCTGCACAATTTCTGCCGGGTAGTCATGATCAAAGAATATCTGCTTGTCGCCGATTCGTATCTTTTTTTTCCACGCTCGTGTCAGGATTCTTTCCTTTACATCATATTTCAGAAAGTTTACCACAACTGACCTGGGTGTAGAGCGTGGGTTCGGGTTCTGTGCCGAGGCTCTGTGCGCTCGTTGAATCTGCAGATCCGCTTCGCTGGGCAGTTCCAGCTCTTTTTTTAAGAACTGATCCATGAATTTCGTCATCGAGTTGCCTTCAATGCCCTCCGGGATCCCGAAGATGCGTATATTGCCCCGTCTGGACCTGCTCTCCAAGTCGGTTACTTTCTCCTGCATCCTCTGCATTTGTGCCGTCAGGGTCTGCAGCTGTTCGCTTGCCTCGCTATTCCAATCTTCCAGCTCTGATATTCGGGCCTGCGCTTCTGTCATACACGCCCGCTGGGAGCGCAGCTCCTCCATGTTTTCTGCTAGCTTGCGCTCCATTTCTCTTCGGAGGCCCATAATTTCCTCCTTAATCTCTTTTTTCAGCTCCTCCTTAAGAGCCGCTAAATCCTGTTGTAGCTGCCGTTTGAAGTCTCTCAACTCTTTACCCAAACTGGCGATGCCAGTGTTCATGGTATCGAGTTTTGTGTCCTCCATTTTCTCTGCTGCAGTCACCTCGTTTTTTTGGGCCCCGTGTTCAGCGGTTTCTCCTGCGTTGTTGAAGAGGAATTCTTTAATTTTACTCTGCTTTTGTCCTTGTGCCCGGCTCCTTCGTGTTTTCATCCCTTAGTTTATTGATCCGCTTATGTCGAGTTGGCCATTTACCGATGATTTTTAATCCGGCTAGGGAGAGCTCTCTGTTTAAGCGTTATGTCTCTCCGCCATCTTCCCGGAAGTCCAGTCCCCCTTTTTAAAAAGAGGAACCATCACTCCGGTTTGCCATGCCAAAGGCACTGTCCCCGACCTCCACGCAACATTGCAGAGGCATGTCATCCATGACAGCCCTACAACATCCAGGGCCTTGAGGTACTCAGGGCGAATCTCGTTCCCCCCTGGGGCCCAGCCGCCAAAGTGCTTTTTAACCACTTTTGGCAATCTCAGTTCCTGTGATGGGTGAGTTATCCCCCTTGTCCTCAAGCCCTGCTTCCTCTGTGGAAGGCATATCAGTGGGATTGAGGAGATCCTCGAAGTATTCCTTCCACCGCCCAACGATGTCCCCAGTCAAAGTCAGCAGTGCCCCATCCGCACCATACACAGTGTGGACAGGTAGCTGCTTCCCCCTCCTAAGTTGTCGGACAGTTTGCTAGAATCTCTTCGAGGCCGACCGATAGTCTTGTTCCATGACCTCATCAAACTCCTCCCACACCCGAGTTTTTGCTTCATCAACCACCCGAGCTGCACTCCGCTTAGCCTGCCAGTACACCTCAGCTGCTTCAGGAGTCCCACAAATCAACCAAGTTCGATAGCACTCCTTCTTCAGCTTGATGGCCCCCCTCATCACTGGTGTCCACTACTTGGTTCAGGGGTTTCCACCATGAGATTCACCAACAACCTTGTGGCCACAGCTCTGGGCAGCTGCTTCAACAATGGAGGTGGAGAACATGGCCCATTCAGACTCCATGTCTCCAGACGCCCTTGGAACGTGGTTGAAGTTCTTGTGGAGGTGGGAGTTGAAGACCTCCTGGACAGGGGCCTCAGCCAGAAGGTGGGAGTTGAAGACCTCCTGGACAGGGGCCTCAGCCAGAAGTTCCCAACACACCCTCACTATATGTTTAGGTCGACCGGGTCTGAGTGGAGTCCGCCCCTGCCATCGCACCCAACTCAGTTGACAGCTCTGAAGTCTCTGAGTGTCCAAGACATGTGGTTGCAGGTCTGATGACATGATAACAAAATCGATCATTGACCTGTAACCTAGGGTGTCCTGGTGCCAGGTGCACGTGTGCACACCCTTATGATTGAACATGGTGTTTGTTATGGACAAACTGTGGTTGGCACAGACATTCAGTAACTGAACACCACTCGGATTCAGATCGGGCAGGCTGTTCCTCCCAATCACACCCCTCCAGGTTTCACTGTTGTTTTCCAGGTGTGCATTGGAGTCCCTCAGTAGGAGTCTCCAAGAGGAGCACTCCCCAACACTCCAGTCAGACACTCCAAAAAGGGTAGGTACTCTGAACCATCATTTGGCGCATAGGCACAAATGATGGTCAAGACCCATTTTCCAACCTGAAGGCGCAGGGAAACTACCCTTTCATCCACCGGGGAGAACTCCAATGTTGAGGCAGCAAGGGAGGGGGATACAAGAATACCCACCCCTGCTCGTCGCCTCTCACCCGGGACAACTCCAGAGTAGGCCAAGCTCCAGCCCCTCTCCAGAAACTGGTTCCAAAACCGGATCTGTGCAATAAGGTGAGCCCAACTATATCTAGCCGGTATCTCTCAACCTCGTGCACCAGCTCCAGCTCCTTCCCCACCATAAAGGAGACATTCCATGTCCCAAAAGCCAGTTTAGAAAGCTGGGGATCAGACCACAAAGGTCTCTGCCTTTGACCGTCACCTGATCCACATTGCAGCGGACCCCCATGGTCCCTCCTGCAGGTGGGGAGCC
The DNA here is from genome assembly GCA_020510985.1 of Pholidichthys leucotaenia. Classification (NCBI taxonomy): domain Eukaryota; kingdom Metazoa; phylum Chordata; class Actinopteri; order Cichliformes; family Pholidichthyidae; genus Pholidichthys; species Pholidichthys leucotaenia. The sequence continues at coordinate 321,933,061 of CM035840.1, read as the reverse complement.
TACTGAAGGGCGGACCCATGTAACTCCTTCGGGCTGAGCCTGGCTCCCATGGGCAGCTTGTTACTCATGCCACGATTCTGGCTGCAATCAACAAAATTGGGGAAAATCAAGAATCATTCTTTACAAAGCTACAAGCCATTGAAAAATCTGTGAATGAGAATACTGTTGCCATCTGCAGCCTGACCTCATTTGTTGGAGAAGCCACAAAGGAGATGAGGGGGTCTCTCGGTCAATATCACCGAATTGGAGCGGAAGGCCCTGTCTCTTTCAAAAGACAACCAGGTGCTCCGTGACCGAGTGAATACATCAATGCATACAAAAGAAGATAGAATTTAAAGATAGTCGGCTTACCTAAACAGGACAATAAAAACATAAAGATGTCCGTGATCGACCTTCTTTCAAGAGTTTCACCGGGAATTCGAGATTCTCTTCAACTCTCAGTGGACGTCGCTCACAGAATTGGTCCAAAAGTTGATAAATCTGGAAAGGCCAATCCAAATAAACCACCACACTGAATCATCCAGTTTTTGTCACGCACGTACAGAGATCATGTTCGGACTGATGCAAAACACTCGGAGGTTCTGGAGCAAAAGAGGATCAACATCGTGGAAGACTTAACACTTCAGGATCGAGAGGCAAGAGCCAAGCTTTGGCCGCTTATAGAACAGGCAAGAAAAGAGGGGAAGCTGGCTGGATACAGCGGTCCCTTCGACATCATCACTGGGGAAAAAATACACTGCACGGGTTGTCACCTCCCCACCAGAAGCTTCAACAGCTGCATCCTAAGGTTTCCATGATTTATTTCAGGTTACAGTTTATGCTGGTTTGTTTAAAAGCCCTTATTCTTTAAGGTTTAATTATTTGGTTCTACCTCTGTCTGCTGTTTTGAGGGGTGCTGTGTTTGAACAGTTCGTTTGAGTTTGAAAGGAAAAAAATGAAGAGGGGTGTATTGGAAAAGGAAAAGAAAAAGAAACCTTTAAAAAGTTGGGAAAAAAGACTGAAAAGAAGGGAAAAAATGAAGAATCCCTTGTGGCGGTTTGGTGTAAACCCCCACAAACAGACTGGACAGACACAGCGCTCGGCTAGAGCAATTAACAGAACAGTGAAATGTGTATTAATGTCTACAGGCAGCCCCGCTTCTTCTGGCTCACTTCTGTGATGTTAATGTTGCCTTTCATGCATTGTGTTCATGCGTCCTGTTCTTACTGTGACCTAGGGACTGAGATCAATATGCCTCTCAAATGCAAATGTCTCATGCCTGTTCTGTTATCTCTTTGATCATACCAACTGCTGGGGAATGCTCTTTGATGTATTGTTGTAGTTGGGTATATATGCTGCAACTCTGTAACGCAAACCCTCTCTCATTCACTCACTCTTCAACTGCTTCTGGACACACAGACTTTGTGTCCTCTTCTCTGAGAGCCGCTTGGGCTCGCTCCCGGCGCGCATGCACAGCGCCGGGAGCGGAGCTCGTGACGGTGGTATGATTTAATAAAACCAACTAAAAACTCCATCGCTGCCTTTATTTTATCATTCGCCGCACCCTGTACATTTTCAAGAAGACTGAGAACTGAAAGATACATACTTTGCTTGGATTATCCCTTGTTTAAATTCTGAAATGATATGAAAGATGTGTATCCACCTTATTCCTGAGGGCGCTGCTGTAGAAATGATTATGGGGGCAACTTCCGGTTTCGGGCTGTAGTGTTAAATCAGTCAGCAAGAGTGGAGTAGTGGGGCATTTAAAATTGCGTTTTTAAAAATTTTTCAAATTTGTTTTAATGTCTAGTCCACATGTGTGTTTTGCAGTCAAGTGGCAGCTAATTTCAGCACTTGTAGTTTGTGTATTTTTTGAATGTGTTGGCATAGTTTTGGTGCTTGTTGCTGGTGTTCGCAGTTGTGCTATAGACTGTATAAATAGAGGCTTCTCACAAATAAGCATAGCTAAATCTGTGGCTTCAACGGCAATGCGTAGATCATGCACTGAAAACTAAAAAGGACTGTTCATGTGATCAGTGGTGCAGACACAGGACATACACAAGAGCACCAGGTATGTTTTCACTTGTATGAATGTCCCAGATCTGACATCTATGCCTCATATATGTCAGATCTCATATACGTCAGACCGCAGCTGTCTGTTTTACCCCGACATTAAAACATCCAAACAGAGTGTTGTAGTTCTTTGTAGCTTTGACTAGATTCTACGTCTGCTCTGAGGTAAATCTGATTATGGCCAACAGCTTTTAACAAAATGCAACCGACTTTGGTGGAGACATTGATATATCTCAGAGCTTTTATTTGTTTACAGCATTAGTATCTTAGCAGCAGAGCTAACTAACGGAGCTACTGTCTGCGAGGCCACTTTTTAAGGTCATCTTCCTATCCCTCAATAGTCGTGGGAAGTGGTATGATTATATTACTCTTTTTGAGGTGCAAAGGCTGTGTTCCCACATTTTTGATGCCGAAGTCATTGTTTTTTAACAAGGAAAAGTGTCCCATTTCAGTGACAACTCCACGTTCTAAACTAGTACCGGAAGTTGCGCACATAATTCACGCAAGGCATCATGTGGGCTAGGAATAAGGTGGATTGCAGTGTTATTTTCAACCACTAGGCTGTGCTAGTGTGCAGAAAAAAAGAACGGGCCTATTGCCAGCACAGATTAAGACTGGTTGCCTTGGAAACAACAGCCCTTGCTGACGCCAATATTTTTTTCTGTCTAGTAAAACGGTTTCTTGGTTCATGGAATAAAGTTTTTTGGGGAGTTTTTGTAAAATGTGTCCTGGCTTGCCACATTGGTGGTACATTAAGTTTGCATTCTGACTAGCCCTCCCCCATGATGATGAAAAGGTCAGTGTGGGAGTAGGGGGCGGAGAAGGCTGACTGCTTAACCATCTCTGTCAGGTCTGATATTTCAGATGTGTGTTTTGTTTTCTCAGTTTCCACTCTGGTGCTATCATCCAACGTGATATGCACCTATTTAAATGTTTTCTTTGCTTCATTTGGGGCCTGGAACTTTTTGACTTCTCTACCTAAGTGCCGGAGCTCAGACTGCAGCTCACGGAAGCTCATGAGCCTGGGTGTCACTGTCATCGGGGCAATTCTCATATGCACATCCTCATCAGCAAAACCCCTCATGAACTGCCGCTGCGTGAATTTGCTATCTCAGTCGGGGAAAGGCCTCCCTCCTCTTTGCTTCTCTTCCACAGCCCACAATTTAGCCTCCAGTGCTATAGCATAAGAGCAGGTGGGCTCACGTGGATTCTGGCTCCACTCGTGAAAGTCAGCGAGTGGGACTAGCAAGCCTCGTGTGTCACTGTACTCAGCTCTCACTTTCTTAAATGCTTTCTTTGGGGTCTGGTCATTGGGGGGGGGGGGGGGGGGTTAAAAATCATCTTAGCTCTTCCAGGTCCTCTGTACATGTGATTCTTGAAAAAGAATTTTGATTTACACCAGAGTTGTTTAGTCCATTCTCTCAAGCAAATTTGGTCTATACATTGTGTTAATGATAAGTTGTGGTGTGCTATGTTCATAATGCTTCTGCAGGCTGGGTAACTATTACCCTTATCATAAGCTACGTTCCGATCCACAGTGTACTTCAACGCTATTCCCTAATCCATGCTCCATTCTCAGGGAATATCAGTTAACTGCCTTTCACAGAATTTCTCAATTTGAAACACTCTGCAATCATCGGCAACCTCCTCCTTGCGTTACCATGGTAACCATGGACACGTACTGATACTATGGTGGATAATTTATATTTCTTAAATAAAATATTAATACAAATATATTTTATTACTATTAGTTACTATCAGTTGATATAAACAATAACCAACATCAGTTTAGCTTGTTAATAACGTTAGCAACAACAGTTTGCTTTAGTCGTATTCGAGGCGCAATGGCTTATGGGTAATCTTGTCAACTTCTGGTGCAGTGATGTATGGTTGTTCACGTCTTCCCTGCTCAGTTCTCGGTTCCCTTTGAACTGAAGAAGATTGTTTGCTCCCTTTGGTTTGGAATCTCACTTAATATGGCAGAATATCCTGTGCAGTCCACTTCGGAGTATACTATTGGGCGACTGGGACATAGCTTATAGTCTAGTTGACTAAGGGCGCATTCAGGCCACTTCCCTGGATAGTTTGGTTTGTTTGGTGCAGCCTGAATGCGCGTTCGAACTCTGGTGCGTACCAAACAAGCGAAGTCTGGTCCACCTAAAAACGGGGGTCTTGGTTCACTTACAAACGAAGTCTGGTGCGCTTCGCTTGCAGTGTGAATGCAAACGTACTATCCAGCGGACCAAAGGGTGGAAGTGCCCCTCGGTGTTTGTGTAACCATAGCAACATGTAGTCTGAGAAGAGGAAGTGGTATTGTACCGTAGTGCATAAAGACAACTGCATGAATCTGAGAAATCCTTTTATCGGAGAAAGCCGAGGAAGGAAGTTAAAAAAAAAAAATGTCTCGTTTGTGGCTGAAAACAACCTGGCTGAAGGGTCCTGAAGGGTCCTGGCCAATGGATGAGCGGGAATTTTCTTCTTTGCCGAGATTTTTTCTTCCTGGTCAGTGGTGGTTTCAACTGCAGTGCCCCAAACGAGCAGTTGTTGTAACTGTGTGACGTTGTCCAGTCAGTTTGGCCCACTGCAGTGTGAATGCAAACCAGGCATTCCCCACACAATTGAAGTGAGACCCCCGGACTATGCTGCTCTGAATGCAGCCTAAGGGTGCTTTCACATCTACAGGCTTTAGTTCATTTCAGTCAAACTCAAGCTCATTTTCTCCATTATCTTTGTCTAATATTTAAATTTGTTTAATGATCTGAAACATTTAAGTGTGACAAACATACAATAAAATGAAAAATCAGGAAGGGGGCAAACACTTTTTCACACCACTGTATTTATTAAGCCCTGATTCATTTCCTCAGATCACTGCCTAGATTATCCCATTTATTCTTTGAAAAAAAAAACATAATACCACAAGATTATTTATCACAACATCTTTATCAAATTTAACATTGATTCATAATTGACTATTACACCAGCATCATTTGTGTATTTAAATCGTGCGTTTACGGATGTAAATGCGGTTTTATGAATGAAAGTGAACCTGTAACCATGTGACAACCCAGTCCTCGGGGCAGGAGCATTATACCAAATTAATCACACCTGTGGATGCATACCTAATATATACCCCCTGCATCCACCCACTCTTCCTCTTTCTAACAACTGGGAGGAGGATCCCTCCACCAACAAAGGACAATGAATGGTTACAAGATCACTTTCATTCATAAAACCGCGTTTACATTCCCAAACGCAAGTTTTATTTCATTTCAGTGAAATAAAACTCGGGGTTCGCAGGGGGACTGCGAACCCCGAACTCCACCCCCAGGAGTCAGACAAGGCAAATCACAACTATGATGAGAATGAACTTGCACTTGCCTGTTTCCTGGAGGAAGGATGGGGCCTGCTGTAGGGGACGTTGTTCCTCCCTTTCCCCGCTGGATGGTGACGAGGGCCCCCTAGAAGGACGAGGAGGAGCCGCTCACGAGGGTCCACTCACGGGCTTCGCCGGAAGCGGATTCAGACTGGGGTCTGGCTGAGACTCTCTTTGGGCGTGACGCCGACGTCTTGGATGGCCCCCGGATGGCGCGAACTCCTGGACCAGATCGGGGACAGGAACGGGATCCCGAAACGAGGAGTGACGATGCCTCCTCTTCGGCTTTCTGCCGGAGTTTCCCTCCAGCCCACGGAGCATCTCGCGTTGGGAGGTGATCTCTGCCCTCCTCGTCATGACCTCCGGGTGGTCGAAGTAGCGAGGAAGGTTATTAAGAAGATTTTCGGCAACGTCCAGGTGCCAGCGCATATTGTTGGGGGTGTCGTCGAGCGTAGCGGAGAAGAGCGCTCCATCTACATAGTCCAGGGCCTCCGCTAGCTCGTAGCCCAGGCGCCGAACGCGGCGCCTGAAAGATAACATTCTCCCAGCACGCAGTTACCCAGACAGGGAAGAACAAGTGTCCAATTAAGCAAACTCACCGAGAACGGCGTCTTAGTCTGGCGGCAGTCTACTGTCATGCGGTGGCCCTCGTGAGCCACCATAAGACACCAAGAGTCGCCGGTGAGGTTTGCATAGATGTTTATTATTAACAAAAGGAACAAAGAAACACAAAGCAATGAGCCACGGTGGGCTAAAACACACTACACTACAAACACATGAACATGAGGCAATAAAGAAGCACACTTACAAACATGATCATGGAACACTCGTTGACGTCTGAGCCAAGGGAATGCTCGCTCAACGTCTGGCAAGGAAGAATAGTCATGGACATGGAATCGTTGAACATTCGTTGACAAGACTGCCGCAATATTCAGCTCCCAGCGCCCACTTAAATGCCGGGCTGCTGATGAGCTGATAATGCAGCACAGCTGTCAGGCTTGACAGCAGGAAGCCCCTCCGAGCGCTGTCACAATAAAGGCTCGGGGAGCCAGAAGGTAAACACTGCTGTCAAACCTGGCGGAGATGATGCATGGCCTGAGCGCGGGTGAAATCGGCGCTCAGGTCGTGACAGTAATGAGTCAGCAAAGAATAAATGCCTATACTGTGGGAATCCCTCTCAGTAGATTCACACTCAGACTTAAGACAAAAGGGAATTGTCATGGGGGGTTTGTGTGTGGACGTGGGGATGGTGTGTTGATGTGAACAGTGACAAAGAGAATGGGAATTACAAAGGCTTTGATGTTAAGGCAGCACACAGAGAAGGCTGACCGAGTGGTGGGATTTAAGAGCAGAGGTGCATGAGATCTGTTACTCTTTTGCTGCTTGTGTTTCTAGAGAAATGTAGAGATGGAGAGTGAATAAAGCCTGATATGATCTGGACCTCTCTGCCTGATTATTTCTCTCTCCACACTGGTGACCCTTGATGCACAATGGAACGTGAGACGAACACCCCGGAGATGACCCAGACGAGTACCAGCAACCCGTGCGCCGTTTAGGTCAAACTCCCACACTTTTGGCTACACGACCCTAAGTCTGGGTTCCTCCACACCGAGGCCTAGTTCGCGCTCCGGGGAATAACGGCAGATGACACCAGATACTACTGCGTGGTCGCAGCGCTGGACGCACGCACAACTCAGCAGGTGGCGAGCCTGCTCCAACGGCCCCCAGCCCGTGACAAATACGGCGCTCTCAAAACCGCGCTGACCCGGCGCTACACGCTCTCGGACTGTGAGAGAGCGGAGAGGCTCCTGATGCGCTCCGAGTTAGGAGACGGGTCGGCGGTCGAATTGATGGAGAAGATGTTGGCGTTGATGGGCACAGATGACGGGCATTTCCTCTTTGCTCACCTTTTCCTCCGGAACCTCCCAATGGCGGCCAGAGCGGTCCTTGCCAATTCGCCACTACAGGCCGCGCGCAACTACCAGGCGCTAGCCCAGGAGGCAGATCGGATTATCCCCACCACCAGAGCCTTCACAGTGAACGCAGCGGCGTCGGACCCCAGCGAGACGGCCAGCGGAGGCGAGGAGCCAGCGATGGTGGCTGCAGCAGGGGCCAAGAAGCACCGGAGAGACACGCTTTGTTTCTACCACCACCGTTTTGGAGAGGATGAACGCCGATGTGTGCCATCATGCCAATTCAAGTGTTCGGAAAATGCCAGGACCGGTGGTCGGTAGCAGCTGCGACCGCCGATGAAGCAAGCAAGCTGCTCTATGTGACAGACTCACGCTCGAGGAGACGGTTCCTCGTGGACTCCGGCTCCCAAAAGAGCCTCATCCTGCCATCCTACGCCGACCGGCTGGCAGGAACTAGCAGCCCCGAGCTGATGGCTGCAAACAGCTCAGACATTAAGACTTTTGGAGAGAGGACGCTGACTGTATCCTTGCACGGTCGTACATACCAATGGACATTCGTTATAGCAGCATGCAGCTTCCCCATCTTAGGCGCTGACTTTTTGTGTGCACATGGACTACTAGTCGATGTTGCTAACAGACGCCTGATTAACGCGATGTCTTTTGATTCTCTCCCCTGTACAGCTCGAGGAGCCGGGCCAACAACACTAGCCAAAGTCACAGCTCCAGTGGGTAAGTTCCACACACTGCTCACCCAGTTCCCAGCACTCACGGTCCCGATGTTTTCGGCGGCTGTCACTAAACACGGGGTGGAGCACTTCATTACCACCACGGGGCCGCCCGTTTTCGCAAGACCTCGGCCCCTGGACACAGCTAAACTGGCCATAGCGTGCAAGGAATTTGCCAACTTGGAAAGGTTGGGCATCATCAGGCGCTCAGACAGCCCATGGGCATCCACGCTCCATATGGTTCCTAAGGCCGAGGGATCGTAGTGACCGTGAGGAGATTTCCGCAGATTAAACAACACCACAGCACACGACCGCTACGCCATCCCTCATATTCAGGATTTTTCCGTTCACCTCACCGGGGCAAGCATTTTTTCCAAGATAGACCTGGTCTACGGTTACCACCAGGTCCCGGTGCACGCTGAGGACATACCTAAAATGGCAGTAATAACCCCGTTTGGCCTGTTTGACTTTTTACGCATGCCTTTCGGGTTAAAAGGCGCAGCGCAGACATTCAAACGCATGATGGATGCGGTGTTGCACGAGCTGCCGTTTGTGATCGTCTACCTGGATGACATCCTCATGGCCAGCGCGTCCGAGGACGAACACGTAACCCACCTCAGGACAGTTTTCCAGAGGTTGGAGGAGCATGGATTAATAATCAACCCGGCAAAGTGCCAGTTCGGAGTGGCAGGGATCGATTTTTTGGGCCACCGCATCTCACTGGAGGGCGCGACACCCTTGCCGGACAAGGTGCGCGCCGTGGCAAATTTTCCCTGGCCTCAGACGGTCAGGGCGCTGCAGGAGTTTTTGGGGATGGTTAACTTCTACAATTGTTTCCTCCCCCGCGCAGCCCAGCTCATGCAGCCGTTGTATGCTGCGCTTAAGAAACGGAAACCGGCGGACAGAGTCGACTGGACTCCTGAGTGGGAGCAGGCGTTTTCAGAGGTTAAAACAGCTCTGGCGAACGCCGCACTGCTGGCGCACCCGGACCCGGCGGCTCGGATAGCGCTCACTACCAAAGCCTCGGATGTGGCCATAGGGGCCGTCGTGGAGCAGCACGTCGCCGGTTCTTGGCAGCCACTCGCCTTTTTTAGCAGGTCTTTGCGCAAAAGTGAATGTAAATACAGCGCATTCGACAGAGATTACTGACTCTCCACCTGGCCATACGCCACTTCCAGTTCTGGCTGGAAGGGCGCACCTTCACTGCGTTCGTAGACCACAAGCCGCAAACATATGCGATGGCCAAGGTTTCGGAACCATGGTCGGACTGGCAGCAGAGACAGCTGGCCGCGATCTCGGAGTTTACGACCGACATTCAGCATGTGGCCGGTAAACTCAACGTGGTGGCGGACTGCCTCTCGCGTGTATTAGTGGCCCCAGTCTACATGGGGTTGATTACTCGGCCATGGCCGCTGCGCAGAGCGGCGATGCAGACATTTGCACACTCCAGTCTGGACCAACAGGGTTAAGGCTGGAAAGCAGAGTACTGCAAGATGGGCCCCCCCAGTCTGTGACATCTCCACGGGCCACCCGTGCCCGGTGGTCCAAAGCGCTTGGCGCCGCCGCGCTTTTGAGTCGGTTCACTCCCTGGCGCACCCAGGAGTGCGCACGTCAGTCAAAATGGTGGGAGCGAAGGTCGTCTGGCCGAGCCTGCGAAAACAGGTGAAAGAGTGAGCTACAGCCTGCGTGGTGTGCCAGCGAGCTAAAGTGCACAGGTACACAAAGGCCCCCTTGGAGCCGTTCCATATCCCGGCTAACTGGTTCGACCATACTCACGTGGACCTCGTGGGCCCCCTCCCGCCATCGCAAGGGTTCATGCACCTCCTGACAGTGGTGGACCGCACCACGCGCTGGCCCGAAGTAGTCCCGCTAGCTTCCACCGCGTCCGCAGAAGTTGCAGGTGCTTTTTTGACGACATGGGTGGCACGTTTTGGCGCCCCTTCAGATATCACGTTCGATCGGGGCCCGCAATTTGTTTCCGACCTCTGGTCTACCATGGCCCGTAACCTGGGCGTCTCACTTCATCGCACGACCGCGTACAACCCACACGCCAATGGGTTATGTGAGCGTTTCCATAGATCGCTTAAAGCAGCGCTCAGGGCTTCGCTTACAGATGCAAATTGGGTAGACTGGTTGCCGTGGGTTCTACTAGGGTTGCGTTCAGCACCGAAGGAGGATTTGGCAGCCTCCCCAGCAGAGCTGTTTTTTTCCCAGCCGCTGCGGCTCCCAGGGGAATTTTTGCCGGACAGCCCCGCGCCGAACACTGATCCATCCCTGCTTTCACTGCGTAACACAGTGGCAGGGATGGTAGCCGGTCCGATCCACCACTGTTTTCCACGTGCTTTTTACCAAGGGCCTTGAAGGACGTGGCGTTCGTATTTGTCAGGCACGATGCCCACCGGACCCCCTTGTGTCCGCCCTACGATGACCCGAGTGTTGGAACCCGGGGAGAAACATTTTGTGTTAGACTTGGGGGGACGCAGAGAAACAGTCTGTATAGACAGGCTTAAGCCCGCTTTCGTGTTATCAGACGAGCAAGTAGTGCTGGCCCAAACTCCTCGGCGCGGATGACCCCCACTGAGAACTCCCCAGGTAAATGACTCGTCAGCTCAGTCACAAGGGCATGCTAATGATGTTTTCCTCCCTCCCAATGTCCCCCCACAGACGGACACACCCCCAACCTCTAAGCCGCAGACCCCACATTACAGCCGCTACAGACGAAAGCTGAAGCCCAAAGGACATGAGGGTCAAGGCTCAGTCTGAGTCTGGGGGGGGGGGAGGGGGAATCCCTCTCAGTAGATTCACACTCAAACTTAAGACAAAAGGGAATTGTCATGGGGGGTTTGTGTGTGGACGTGCGGGTGGTGTGTTGATGTGAACAGTGACAAAGAGAATGAGAATTACAAAGGCTTTGATGTTAAGGCAGCACACAGAGAAGGCTGACCAAGTGGTGGGATTTAAGAGCAGAGGTGCATGAGATCTGTTACTCTTTTGCTGCTTGTGTTTCTAGAGAAATGTAGAGATGGAGAGTGAATAAAGCCTGATATGATCTGGACCTCTCTGCCTGATTATTTCTCTTTCCATAATACGTCACAAATCCTCTCTCATTGTGAGAACCCTTGAAACATCACAATATTGATATCCCTCTTCAAGTGTATATAAAACTTATCAAAAGCATTTCACCAAAAATTTTACTCCTTCTCAAAAATGTGCTATTTTATAGTCCATTAAAGAATTAATTCCCTAACATTTAAATTGGTGGGAAAAAACTTCTTGATCGCTCATGTAACAATCGTCACATCAGAAATATTATCACTGCATATTGGAGCTGTTCCCCAAATTCTGTGATGTTATGAAAGATATCTTTCCCTAATATAGATACAAAAAATATTTGGATAGACCCATACAAATTCCTTATGAATGAATGAATGAATGAATGAATCTTTATTTCAGATAGATTAGATTAAAAGAAAGGAACAGAATAATATAACAAAGGGAAAAAAATCGAACAAGGTCAAATTAAACAATAACTCCTCGGATTATACAATTCAACATAAGTTATCTGAAACAGGTGATGGCTGAAGCCACAGCTTATATTGCCCACCCATGTTCCATCTAAGAATTCAAAAATAAAATAAAATAAAAGTGATTACAAATCAGAACAAAGCCAAGACAAAACGTGATAAAAAACATGTCGTTTTGTATATATGTTTGGAGTATTTCTTCCTTTAGTTTTTGTTTAAATTGTCCAAGCGTTGTACATGATTTTAATTCAGGTCCAAAAGCATTCCACAATCTGACTCCTTGCACTGAGACACAATGTTGCTTGGTGGTAGTTCTCATTGAAGGTTTTTGAAATATACATGTTCCTCTGAAATGATATTGTTTCTCCCTTATTTGGAACAACTTTTGGATATTTGCGGGCAGTGATAGATTCTTCACTTTAAACATTATTATTGCAGTTTTAAAGTAAACCAGATCTTTCAACTTGAGACCTTTTAATTTAAGAAAAAGTGGGTTTGTTGGTTCCCTGTAAGCAGCTTTGTTTATTATTCTAATAGCTCTCTTCTGAAGCATAAAGACTGGATATATGTTTGTTTTATATGTATTTCCCCATACTTCAGCACAATATGTCATGTATGGGAGTATTAATGAATGATACAAAGTATATAGTGTAGGTTGATTCAGCAAATATCTCACTCTGTGTAGTATTGCGATTGATTTGGATATTTCACCTTTAATATATTGGAGTTTTCCCCGGTGGACCAAAGGGTTGCTTCCCTGCGCCTTCGGGTTGGGAAACGGGTCCTGACCATCATTTGTGCCTATGCACCAAATGATGTTTCAGAGTACCCACCCTTTTTGGAGTCTGTGACTGGGGTGCTGGAGGGTGCTCCTCTTGGAGACTCCATTGTCCTACTGGAGGACTTCAATGCGCACGTGGGCAACGACAGTGAGACCTGGAAGGGGGTGATTGGGAGGAACGGCCTGCCCGATCTGAACCCAAGTGGTGTTCAGTTATTGGACTTCTGTGCTAACCACAGTTTGTCCATAACGAACACCATGTTCAAGAATAAGGGTGTCCATATGTGCACCTGGCACCAGAACACCCTAGGTCGCAGGTCGATGATCGATTTTGTTATCGTGTCATCAGACCTGCGACCGTATGTCTTGGACACTCGGGTAAAGAGAGGTGCAGAGCTGTCAACTGATCACCACCTGGTGGTGAGTTGGATCTGATGGCAGGGGAGGATGTCATTCAGACCTGGTAGACCCAAACGTATAGTGAGGGTGTGCTGGGAATGTCTGGCTGAGGCCCCTGTCCGGGAGGTCTTCAACTCCCACCTCCGGAAGAACTTCAACCACATTCCGAGGGAGTCTGGAGACATGGAGTCTGAATGGGCCATGCTCTCCACCTCTACTGTTGAAGCAACGACCCAGAGCTGTGGTTGCAAAGTGGTCGGTGCATCTCATGGTGGCAACCCCCGAACCAAGTGGTGAACACTAGTGGTGAGGGGGGCCATTAAGCTGAAGAAGGAGTCCTATCAGGCTTGGTTGGCTTGTGGGACTCCCGAAGCAGCTGAGGTGTACCGGCAGGCCAAGTGGAGTGCAGCTTGGGTGGTTGCTGAAGAAAAAGCCCGGGTATGGGAGGAGTTCCGTGAGGCCATGGAGCAAGACTTTCGGTTGGCCTCGAAGAGATTCTGGCAAACTGTCCGGCGGCTCAGGAGGGGGAAGCAGCTCCCTGTCCACACTGTGTATGGTGCGGATGGGGCACTGTTGATTTCGACTGGGGATATTGTCGGGCGGTGGAAGGAATACTTTGAGGATCTCCCCAATCCCACTGATACGCCTTCCAAAGAGGAAGCAGGGCTTGTGGACGAGGGGGATGACTCGCCTATCTCAGGGGCTGAGGTCACCAAGGTGGTTAAAAATCTCCTTGGTGGCCGGGCCCCGGGGGTGGACGAGATTCGCCCTGAGAACCTCAAGGCCCTGGATGCTGTAGGGCTGTCATGGTTGACACGCCTCTGCAACATTGTGTGGAGGTTGGGGGCAGTGCCTTTGGCATGGCAAACCGGGGTGGTAGTTCCTCTCTTCAAAAAAGGGGACCGGAGGGTGTGCTCCAACTTTAGAGGGATCACACTCCTCAGCCTCCCTGGGAAGGTCTATGCCAAGGTACTGGAGAGGAGAGTCTGGCCGCTGGTCGAACCTCGGATTCAGGAGGAGCAATGTGGTTTTCGTCCTGGCTGTGGCACATCGGACCAGCTCTTTACCCTCTCGAGAATTCTCGAGGGTCCGTGGGAGTTTGTCCAACCAGTTTACATGTGTTTTGTTTTGTGAACTTGGAGAAGGCATTCCACCGCGTCCCTCGTGGTTTTTTGTGGGGGGTGCTTCGGGAGTATGGGGTAATGGACTTGTTGTTACGAGCCATTTGGTCTCTGTACGACCATTGTGAGAGTTTGTTTCGTATTGCCAACACTCGGTCGGACTCATTCCCAGTGAGAGTTGGACTCCGCCAGGGCTGCCCTTTGTCACCAATCCTGTTCATAATTTTTATGGACAGGATTTCTAGGCGCAGCCAGGGAATGGAGGGTGTCATGCTTGGTGACCACAGGATCTCATGTCTGTTGTTTGCAGATGATGTTGGCCTGTTGGCTTCATCCAGCAATGACCTACAGTTCTTGCTGGGACGGTTTGCCGCTGAGTGTGAAGCGGCTGGGATGAGAATCAGCACCTCCAAGTCTGAGTCCATGGTCCTCAGCCGGAAAAAGGTGGATTGTCCTCTCCGGATTTGGGACAGGCTCCTGCCCCAAGTGGAGGAGTTCAAGTATCTTGGGGTCTTATTCACGAGTGAGGGGAGAATGGAGCGAGAGATTGACAGACGGATTGGAGCAGCATCTGCAGTGATGCGGACGTTGTACCGGTCTGTTGTGGTGAAGAAGGAGCTGAGTTCTAAGGCAAAGCTGTCGATTTACCAGTCAATCTACGTTCCTACTCTCACCTATGAACACGAGCTTTGGGTAATGACCGAAAGAACGAGATTGCGGATACAAGTGGCTGAAATGAGCTTTCTCCATAGGATTGCTGGACTCACCCTCAGAGATAGGGTGAGGAGCTCAGTCATCCGGGAGAGGCTCAGAGTAGAACCGTTGCTCCTCCACATTGAAAGGAGTCAGATGAGGTGGTATGGGCATCTGATTAGGATGCCTCCTGGACGCCTCCCACTTGAGGTGTTTCGGGCACGTCCCACTGGGAGGAGACCCCGGGGCAGACCCAGGACTCGCTGGAGGGACCATGTCTCCCAGCTGGTCTGGGAATGCCTTGGTATCCTCTCTGAAGAGCTGGAGCAGGTGGCTGGGGAGAGGGAAGTCTGGGCTTCTCTGCTTGAACTGCTGCCTCCGCGACCCGGACCTCCGGAAAAGCAGTAGAAGATGGATGGATGGATGGATGGATGGACCTTTAATATAATTAATATGTGACTTCCAACACAGTTTATTATCAATTATTACACCAAGAAATTTAATTTTGGATACCCTTTCAATCGCTACACCATTTACACTGAGTTTAGATACTGAGTTGTTGTGATGGTTGTTAAAAATTATAAATTTTGTCTTACTTAAATTGAGCATTAATTTGTTTGAATCAAACTACAGTTTAAGCTTTCCTAATTCCAAAAGTTGTTCCAAATTGCTTCCACAGCATAATAAATTAGTGTCATCTGCAAACAATATTAAATCCATTTTTTCCCGAAACTTTATATATGTCATTTATATACATATTGAAAAACAATGGCCCCAAAACTGAACCCTGTGGGACTCCGCAAGTAACCTTCAGTAACTGCGAGTTTTTGCTACCAACACATACATACTGATATCTGTTCTTTAAGTAATTCCATAACCAGGACAGTGCTATCCCCCAATACCATAATTTTGTAGTGTCTTTAACAATAATTTATGATCCACTATATATCAAATGCTTTTTTAAGATCCAGGAATACCCCATCTGAATACTCTTTATTTTCTACAGCAGTTGATATTTTTTCTATAAATTCCATTAGAACAAATGCAGTTGTCCTCTTGTGTCTGAACTCATATTGCTGCTCACGCAATAAATTATTCTTCATTATAAAGTTGTCAGTTCTCTCACAGAATATTTTTTCGAGTATCTTAGAAAATTGCGGCAATAGTGAAATAGGCCTATAGTTTGAAAATTTCCCTCTGTCACCCGTCTTGTATATCGGAATTACTTTGGTTATTTTCACTGCATTGGGAAATATACCTGTTTGGAGAGACAGGTTACAGATATACTGTACGTCAGTGGCTTCACTAAGCATTCAATGATAGTTTTGAATAAAAGCATGTCAATACCATCACAATCCGTAGATTTTACTTTTAAATGATTTAACAATTTCAATGACCTCTTTCTCATGTGTGTTCTTTATTTAGATGGAGTCTTTTATAGCAATGTTTTTGCTTATTGTATCACCTGTAGGTGCCGTATTGGGTATTTCTTGTGCCAGATTAGGACCAATGTTAAAAAAAAAATTATTAATTTCATCTGCAGGTGAGACTACATTCACACTCTGTCGGGTTTTTTTTTTTGTTTGTTTGTTTGTTTTGTTTTGTTTTTAAAGATTGGTTGGGTAGCTTGTATTTCTGTTTTTATTTCCAAGAATATTGTTAAGTACTGTCCATGTATTTTTAGTGTTATCTCTGTTTTTCTCCAGTTCTTTTCTGTAATAGTCTCTTTTACTACATCTCAGTATATATATTAACTTATTTTTGCATGTTTTATACCGCTGCTCTGCTTCTTTTGTCCTTTTCTTTAGAAAAGCTTTATATAGTGAATTTTTCTTTTTACACACTTTTTGTAATCCTTTGGTTAACCATGGCTTATTGACAAATTTCTGTTTAAGCTTCTTTACTAATGGACAATTTTTTTTTCATAAAGAGCGGTTACAATGTTCATGAATGTATTAAGATAAGATAAGATAAGATAAGATAAGCCTTTATTAGTCCCACAACGGGGAAATTCCAGGATTGCAACAGCACAGGGATAGCAACACTCAGAGCAACAATCAGAAGGCAAGAAAAAAAAAAAAAAAAAAAAGCAAGCAAGAGCAGCTAATATACATATGTACATATTACTATAAAATATATATATACACACACACACACACAGACACACAGTGCAGAGCATTGTAGCTGGATGGAATAAATATATGAATATATGAACACAGTGCAGAGCATTGTAGCTAGATGGAATAAATATGTAAATATATAAACACCCACAGTACGGAGCATTGCAGCTAGGTGGAATAAATATGCAAGTATATAAACACACACAGTGCGGAGCAATGTAGCTAGATGGAATAATATGTAGATATATAAAAACACAGTGCGGAGCATTGTAGCTAGATGGAATAAATATATAGATATATAAATATAAACACACCCAGTGCTGAGCATTGTAGCTAGATGGAATAAATATGTAAATATATAAACACACACAGTGCAGAGCATTGTTGCTAGATGGGATGAAACAGCATAACCGTCTACTTAGTTATCCTACATGGTATGATTATGTGCCCATACATATTCTCACCCTCCATAGCGACCGGTATGTTCCTAGTTGAATGCCGGAGAGGACCATTGTGTAAGTCTATTGCATCTTTTGCATTCAAAAAACTATTAGTTTGTTACGTCTTTTTGCTATCTCTGCGAGCAGCCCTGCTTAGGTTGTACAGTCTGACAGCCGTTGGTAGGAAGGACCTACGAAACCTCTCAGTTGTGCACCTGGGATGATGTAGTCTGCTGCTAAATGAGCTCCTCAGTGCATCCAGTATGTCCTGCATAGGGTGGAACTCGGACTCCAGCAGAGATGACAGTTTAGCCACCGTCCTTCTCTCTCCTATCTCCTCCATCGGATCAAGGCGCTGCCCCAGGACAGAGCTAGCTTTCTTAATCAGTTTGTTCAGTCTCTTCCTATCGGCTGCAGTAATGCCACTGCCCCAGCAGACCACTCCAAAAGTGATGGCTGATGCCACCACCGTGTCATAGAATGACTTCAGCAGCGCCCCTTGTACACCAAAAGACCTGAGTCTCCTCAGCAGGAACAGCCTGCGCTGTCCCTTCTTGTAGAGTGCGTCAGTATTGTGTGATCAGTCTAGTTTATTGTTCAGATGAACACCCAGGTACTTGTAGGATGTCACCATCTTGATGTCTGTTCCCTGTATATTTACTGGTGCTGTGAGGGGCGGCCCATGCCTGCGGCAGTCCACCACCAGCTCCTTAGTTTTCCTCGCGTTGATCTGGAGGCAGTTCCGATGGCACCAGTCCACAAAGTCCTGGATAAGCCCTCTGTACTCAGCTTCATCTCCGTTGGAGATGAGACCAACGATCGCAGAGTCATCAGAGAACTTCTGTAGATGGCAGTGTGTTGTGTTGTGTGAGAAGTCCGCAGTATAAAGAGTGAACAGGAAGGGAGCCAGCACCGTTCCCTGGGGGGCCCCCGTGCTACTGATGATCGTGTCGGAAACACAGTCCCGGGTTCTCACAAACTGAGGCCGGTTCGTGAGGTAGTCCAGGATCCATGATGACAGGTGCTGGTCCACTCCTGCGCGCAGCAGCTTGTCCTTCAGGATCATCGGTTGGATGGTGTTGAAAGCACTGGAGAAGTCAAAGAACATGATCCTCACCATATTCCCGGGCTTCTCCAGGTGGGACAGAGAACGGGGAAGGAGGAAGGTCACCGCATCCTCCACCCCAATGCCATGCTGGTAGGCGAACTGGAGTGGATCCATCGCTGGTTCCACCAGGGGGCGGAGATGAGCAAGGAGCAGTCTCTCCAGGGTCTTCATCAAGTGGGACGTCAAGGCCACCGGTCTGTAGCTGTTCAGGTCTTTGGGGTGGGAAGTTTTTGGTACAGGTACCACACAAGATGTTTTCCACAGCTGTGGTACCCTCCCCAGTTTCAGGCTCATGTTGAAGATATACGTCACAATCCCACACAGCTGGTCTGCACAGGACTTGAGGAGCTTTGCGCTGATGCCATCCGGTCCCGACGCCTTCCTCGCCTTGATCTTCCTCAGCTCCGTCCTCACCTGGGTCTTGGTCAGGGTCAGGATGGGGGGCTGTGTGTTGGGAGTGGGGGGGGTGTCGGTGGAGTGGGGAGTGGGCAGCAGGACTTGATTTCTTAGAGGCAGCAGTGGTTGTTGTGCAGACAGGGGGGAGGGCGGTTGGTCAAATCTATTGAAAAACAGATTCAGGTTGTTCGCCCACTCCCTGCCCCCCGTGGCCTGGGGGGATGTATTCTGGAGCCCCGAGATGGTTTTGAGGTTTCTCCAGACCCCGCTGATGTCGCTCTGTTGCAGCTTGTCCTCCATCTTCTTCCTGAAGCTGTCCTTGCCTTCTCTGATCTTTCATATATTATATTATATATTATATTATATCTCTGATCTTTCATATATATATGATATATTCATATATCATATATATATTATAGGCTTCATTTACATCTGATACATACTTTTGTCCGGTCTTGCTTCAGCAGGTCTTCTTTAAAAGAACTGATTGCATTTTGTGATTTGTATCTGAAAGATTTAAAAGTTTTTTCTGTATTGGCCCCCGTGTGGCCATGGATAAGTGCAAAGACTGGCAGATGGTCACTTATGTCATGTATCAATAATCCACTTTCTATTTTCTTATCAATAATATTAACAAACAGGTTGTCAATAAGTGTACCAGTGTGGACTGTGATTCTACTGGGATGTGTTATTGTGGGATATAGACTTATACTGTACATAGAATTCATGAACTCTGTAATTACATTTTGTTGAAATGGATTAAGTAAATCAGTATTGAAGTCTCCACAGATTACAACCATTTTCTTATTAGTTGTATTATTGTACAGCTCGACTAACTTATCTCTGAATGTCTCAACGCAAGTTCCCGGCATTCTATATATACAACTTATAATTAGATTTTTTGTTTTATCTTGGTCAATCTCAACAGTAACACATTCCGGAATCCCTGGTAGTGCAAAGGACATTGTATTTACAAGTTTACACCTATGCAGTTCATCAATATACAGTGCAACACCACCACCCTTTTTTGAGATCTGTTAATATGAAACATCTGATATCCCTCTATTGCCATCAAAGAAGCCTGCTCTTCACTGAACCAAGTTTCAGAGACTGCAATAGCTGCAAATCTTCTATCTAGCTGTTTTAAATAGTCCTGAATCTGTGGAAAGTTTTTGTTAAGACTTTTGCTGTTAAAGTGTATTATTGATAGTTTACCATCTACTTGCACTTGACTTCTGAATTGCTTTTCAGTGTAATATTCACAGTGATTATGAATATTATTGAAGAAGTGGTTATCAGGATCAGTATCATTCTCCATCGCTTGTAGCTTATGTTCAGCATAATGAGATATTTTCAGAGTCTGAATTTCCTCATTCTGTGTCAGATGACTTCCTCCAACTGGGGATGATTGATGTCTACTAAAGTCAGTCATGAGTTGTTGTTTTTTTTTGTTTTGTTTTTTTTAAGTACATTATCATGTTATGTCACAAAAGGACTGTTCTTACCATGTGTGTGGATATGGATTATCGTAGTCTCTTAATTTTCTTAATCAGTGTTCATCTATTTTTATTTAAGTCAGTGAGAGCTCTTATTATTGTAACGTCGGGGCCATGTTAAGGGGGGCAGGGATTTCCCAGCATGCTTTGCCAGTTGAAAACGTTACTGTGTGTGTGTATTAAATGTGTTATTACTGAGTTATACTGCTGTGTCATTATAACTGCGTTATAATGACCCAGCAGTGTTTAGCAGGATTAGGGCAAGATGTATCATGTGTGTGTAACCATGATTGAAACGGAGGTCTGGGAGAATGACCTCCCCTCCTCTCTGTGCTCAGAAGTAAGTTGGGGGTTGGTGGTGTGTAAATAAAGCCTATTCATCACAACCATCTTGCTCCTCTTTCTTTGTGTGAACCTCGCAAACGTCACACTGGTGTCAGAAGTGGGATGGAGTAAGATGAGGATCCAGGCGGAGGTCCTGCGGCCGGAGCGGTTCATCGCTCAGCTGGGAACGGAGTGTAGAGCTGAGACGCCGGCCCCCGGAGAGGCTCGCCAAGATGGATGGAGCAGCGGACCCGATGGGACTGAGCAGAGCAAACCAGCCCCGTTTTCCGCCCTTTTCAGGGCAAGACGGGCTGGCGATTCCAGAGCGATTAGGAGCGGCGATCTCGACCGGGAGGTGACTTCCGCTGCACAGAGCCAGGGTACATCGCACGGTACTGCCCCGCACACAGCGCACGACAAACTGGCCCCTCGCCAACGTTAAATTAGAGCGAGGTGGCATGGAGGGAGAAAAAGCCGCCTTCTGCAGATGCTTCCCCCGGCGGTGACGTCACAGAGGCCTTTGGAGCGCAGCAGCAGTGGAGCGAGCAGGACAGATCCGGTCTTTTCCCGGGCTCGGCAGGGCTGGACGCCGGGACGCGGGCCAGCGGCCGCCTGGGAGGTCCTGGCAGCGGTGGGAGTCATGGGACTCCCGCTGCCAGAGGAGGAACTGTGCGTGTCCTACCGCCACCCGCAGATGCTTTCCCTTTCGGTGACGTCACGGAGGCCCTCAGCGCAGCAGCGACGCAGCAGAGCGAGCAGGACGGAGATCCGGCCATTTTTCCAGGCGCGGCAAGGGCTGGACGCATGGACGCGGGCCAGCGGCCGCCTGGGAGACCTGGCAGCAGTGGGAGTCGGCCGGAGCGGGCATGCCACGGAAGGGACTGTGCGTGGTCCTACAGAGGCTGTCAGATGTGTCCATCCGCCCGCTGGTGGCCAAACCGGAACCCTACCCCAACCAGATATTCCGACCGAGACTCAGATGGCCCGTGCATGCCGCCCTGGCACCGGGCTGACTCGCATTGGATTTCTGAAAGTGGACTTTGAATTTTCTGGGGACAGAAACCAGTCCGGGGGGGGGGGGCAGTGTAACGTCGGGGCCATGTTAAGGGGGGCAGGGATTTCCCAGCATGCTTTGCCAGTTGAAAACGTTACTGTGTGTGTGTATTAAATGTGTTATTACTGAGTTATACTGCTGTGTCATTATAACTGCGTTATAATGACCCAGCAGTGTTTAGCAGGATTAGGGCAAGATGTATCATGTGTGTGTAACTATGATTGAAACGGAGGTCTGGGAGAATGACCTCCCCTCCTCTCTGTGCTCAGAAGTAAGTTGGGGGTTGGTGGTGTGTAAATAAAGCCTATTCATCACAACCATCTTGCTCCTCTTTCTTTGTGTGAACCTCGCAAACGTCACATTATTATGGCCTTTACTTCCTCAGGTGTTCCATTTAGTTTAATCCAGACTCTACAGTTTCTTGTCCATGTTGCCTGTATCTTGCTTTGTCTTTTCAACATCCATGCTTGCCGTGCTATTTCAGCATTAGTCTTTGTTAAATGTTCATTTACTGTAGGTAAACTTCTGTTTCTCGCAGCTTTCTGGCCTGCCTCAGTATGCCATTTTTTACCCTTTTGTTAACAAATCGCATCACAATTGATTTCTTTGTTTTATTACCCTTTCTGGGCAGAGTACGGCAGGCTGAAATTGCATTACTTCAACCTTTATGTTTCTGCTTTCAAGGAACTGAAGCACCTGGTTTTCTAAGGAGACTGATTCACTTGGGGGAGCCTTCTTACCTCTCATTCCTGCTGTAGCATGAGCATGTGATTGATATTCAATGTCTAGTCCACTAATGATTAAATCATCCATACTGTAGAAGAGCTTGAAAGAACGAGGTGGTATGATATATAAACCAAAGTTTATTATCAGCTCTCCTAACAAGTCTCATCTAAGTGCAGAAGCAGCAGAAGGAAAAGAGACCGAATACCTCCGGCTCTCTGACTTTATACTTGCACATAACAAAAGACATGCATATCAGGACTTCCGGTCTGGACGCCATGGCGACTGCAGCTTAACACTGAAGTTCTCAGACCCAATCCAGGATAACACCTTGAAAATCAAACTTAACGGATTTTTGGAGGAGTGAAAATCAAAAGACAAAATCATCATGTCTAAAGGAAAACAGAAGAAACTGAAATTCTCCAGGCCAGGACACGTATCGGCCGGAGAATCCGAACTGGAAGATCTCCGTTCAGAAGACGAGGAACTGGTGATAGCTAACAAAAGGGTTAGCCTGAAATCACTATTTGAGGAGCTACGACGATTTCGCCGAGATGTTACGGCCGAATTTCGGGAATTCAGAGAAGAATTGAAAAGGACAAACAGCAGAGTGGACCAGGCCGAGAACCGAATCTTGGAAACAGAGGATCGAATAAAAGTGCTCGAAGATTCTGTGCTAGACCTACGCAAAAGACAAGCAGCTATAGAGGCTAAGCTAACCGACCAAGAAGGAAAACAAAGAAGAGACAACATAAGAATTCATGGTCTGATAGAAGGAACCGAAAATGGTTTTAACTCAATGGCAGAATGCGTGGAATCCTTACTAAGAGAGAAATTGGATATTCCACAAACCACCGACTTGAAGATAGAAAAGGCACATCGTTCATTAGCCGCTAGGCCGGCGGCGGAAGCGCCCCCACGTTCGGTGTTGGTAAGATTTTCCAATTTCAAAATAAAACAAGAGGTTGTAAGACTGGCCTGGCAGAAAAAAGGATTTATGCACCAGGAGAGAAAAGTCTACGTGGAACACGATTACGCCCCGGAGGTCCTTAAAAAGCGCAGGGAATACAATGACGCGAAAAAGGTGTTAAGAGAGAAGAAATTGCACTTTCAGACACCATTTCCTGCGAAGTTAAGGATCTTCTACGGCGATGAAACGTGTCTCTATAATTCGGCGGAAGAAGCAACAGCTGACATGGCGAAAAGAGGCCTCCCGGTAACGGTATTTAAACCCTCAGCAGACCCGAGTGAGAAGATCAAAGCGCAAACATGGACAACACAAAGACCTTCAAAATCCACGGACCAGCAGCGGGAAACCCAGCGCCAGAGCGTCGCGGATAAACTGTCCGTTTTCAGGTTGGAATAGCGACCTTTTTTTTTTTTTTTTTTTTTTTTCTTTTCTCTTGAATCAATCCGCACATCCAACCCCCCTCATACAAGGTAACAAACATTAAAGGAGATGCATATTCAGCATGTGGTAAAACATTTCATGGAACAATCATATTATTTGAAACAAATAAGTCTTTGTAATAAAAAAAAAAAAAAAAAAAAAACTTGTTAAAATAGAAATGTGACAATAATCCACATGTTCTCCTCATACTAACAAATACTGTTTTTGCGTGAATGTTTGATGTGATGGGGGTGGGAGGGTGCACACAATTTCACAGGGTTTAGGCATAAAAGGAAAAAAAAAAAAAAATCATTACAAGTTTGGATTGGGTTCTGAAACTCACGTTAAAAGCATGGGACTACTTTCAGTGGTAAGAGAGGGCCCTCAACACGTAACAGAGTTTGAGGAATTTCCCTCAGAGCCTTCACTCCATCAAGGCTCTTACAGGGTCTTTAAAAAGACCTCAGCTCAGGAAGTTCTTATGACAGCTTTTTGTTTTAAAGTTTTTTACACTATGTTCTTAATGTTTTTCTTGTTTTTAATGTTCTTTCAGTTTCTGAGTAGCACAAAAGAGGGCCACCACACAGTTATACTAAACAAAACAACACAATGGAGAAACAGGGTGTAACCAAAATAATTTCATATAATGTAAAAGGAATCCTGAATCCAGTTAAAAGATCCAAGATTCTAGGCAAAATGAAAAAAGACAAAGCAGGAATAATACTTTTACAAGAAACCCACCTAACAGACGTGGAACACAATAAACTCAGTAGACAAGGGTTTAAAATGATCTCTTCATCTTCATATAAATCAGGGAGGAGGAGGGGAGTAGCGACATTGATATCAACCAAAATTACATTTGAAAAAAAATCAGAACACAAAGATAAAGAAGGGAGATACAGTTTGGTAACTGGGCGGCTAGAGGGAGAAGATATCACCCTGCTGAATGTGTATCCTCCCCCAGGGGCTAACTGGAAATTTTATAAAAATGTATTCGACCTAATGATAACTAAAGCTCAAGGTTTAGTGATATGTGGTGGGGACTTCAATCTTAGACTGAATCCATACTGGGATGCTTCTGGTAATTCCCCACATCAAAATAACACCCAAAACAGGAAGACTCGGATGCTACTAAAAGAATTGGGAATCTGTGACGTGTGGAGGGAACTCAACCCCAGTGTAAAAGACTATACATTTTACTCAACTCCACATTCATCTTACTCAAGGATTGACTATTTTTTTATGTTTAATAGAGACATTGGAAGAGTAAAAACATGTAAAATAGGACTGATGGATCTCTCCGACCACAGTCCGATCTACATGGACTTAAATATCCAAAAATACACAAATAATACATTTTCTTGGAGGTTAAATTCAAATGTCCTGAAAGGACCATTGAAAGATGAATTGGAATCAGATATTCTCAGATATTTGGAAGATAACGATAATGGAGAAGTATCCACTTTAATACTGTGGGATGCATGTAAAGCTGTAATAAGAGGAAAGATTATTGCAAAACTGGCAACCCAAAAAAAACTAAGACAAGAAAAACTATCCACATTAGAGTCAGAACTTAGGAACCTAGAAAAAGAACACAAAGGCAACACTCATTCTACTGACTCGCTCAAGATTAAGGAAATTAAAAACCAAATAAATGAGATCTACACAATAGAAATCCAGAAGAAACTTACATTTCTGAAACAAAAATACTATGAAGCAGGCAGTAAATCGGCAAAATTGCTAGCCTATAAATTGAGGAAACATCAAACAGAAAGAGCAATCTACAAAATCAGAGACCCAGTATCAAAGGAAATAAAATTCAGAATTCAGGATATTCTTAAAAACTTCGAGAATTACTATAAGAACTTATACTCCCACAAAAAACATAAAAACGCATCCGAGGCATTCCTAAACACATTAAACCTTCCCCAACTTACGGAGTCACAAAATAAAACACTACTGTTGTGGCGATGTTATAATAAGACACGGCGTCTGGAGTTTTAATGAAGTTTATTGATCAAATCATCGCCATCACGGAGCTCACCCCAGCTGCTGTATAAGCATGCTGGGGATCGCTCTCAGGCTCTCATGAGCTGTAGTCAGAAGCAGTCAGAAGAAGAACAGAGGGTGAACATATGAATTCAGCCACTTAAATACCCAGCAACGGACAATACATCAAAGGCATTTTATCATCAAAGGAAATGCATTCAGACATGTGACATTTGTACCACAATGCGAGCAGGAAGCATGAATGTTTGCATTTGCGTCATACATATCCACAGGATGCTGGTGCCTGAACTAAGCACAGGAAGGCTGCCTATTGATCTCAACACACACATCTCACTGTCCTGTTAATTGCTCTAGTCGAGCGCTGTGTTTGTCCGTGGCTGCTGTGGGGGGGTACCCCATACACTCCCCCCCCAGAGGGCTTAGCGGGGAGCTGAGACCTCGGTAGTCCCGCTTTGGTGGCGAGCTGCGGGGAAAGTCTGTGCCAGGGAAGGGAGGAGGGTGGGGGTTGCAAGTGGCGGGGGATGTCCATGGCTGTGGGAAGAAAAGTTAGTCTCTGATTCCTCTCGCGATTCAGTCCAGCAATGAAGAAAAACAGGAGCTGAAGCTATGTGAGGGACTTGGCGTTTAGGCTTTAGGTGCGTTCGCGGCCCTAAAGCCCTCGGGGACAGCTGACGGCTGGATTCCCGTCGTGCGCCGTGGCTGAGACTTGCACCAAATCCTGTGTGCGGGCTGCGTGTGTGCTTCAGGTGTGTGAGCAGTCCTGAAGAGCCGTGTGCAGCGGCGGAGGATGATGTATAAGTCTGTAGAGCCAGCTTGTCTCTGGTGCGCGGCACGCGCTGCGGCCACGTGCCTTCCAGCTGCGCTGTTCTGATGCGAGGCTTCTGTGCATGGCCGGTCCGCTGTCGCGAGGCGAATCAGGGTCAGGGGGCTTGATGGAGATCTGCGCAGTCGGCGCCGATTGTGTCCCCTGTTCGGGCTGTTGGTCGTCGCTCGTGCCGGGTCATGGTGCGTTCAGGTCCACGCGTTCTCCGTCGGCCATGGGCCGCCGTCGTGGAGAGAGGGCAAGGTGTGTGCGCTCTCGTGTGGAGACACAGAATCGTGTGTCAGGAGCCGTGAGAGCGGCCGGTCCAGCGTGGATGTGCCGATCTAGGCGTGCAGACCTCACCATGAAATTTCCTCAGCTTTCCCGGTCGTGGGTGGTCTCCGAAGAGCGTCAGAGTCTCCCTAAAGCAGAAAGGAAGGGCAGATCAGTCGGGCTGCCGCGTTCGCTTGTCGTCGGAGAATCACTGCCGGGTGCTGCGTTTGCTGGCAGCGTGTTCTTTTCAGCGTCGGGTCGCCAGCGTGGTTGTCCAGACCAGAAGGTTGCGTCGCACAAAGCGTGTGCGTCTGCGGGGTCACCAGTGTGGCGATGTTATAATAAGACACGGCGTCTGGAGTTTTAATGAAGTTTATTGATCAAATCATCGCCATCACGGAGCTCACCCCAGCTGCTGTATAAGCATGCTGGGGATCGCTCTCAGGCTCTCATGAGCTGTAGTCAGAAGCAGTCAGAAGAAGAACAGAGGGTGAACATATGAATTCAGCCACTTAAATACCCAGCAACGGACAATACATCAAAGGCATTTTATCATCAAAGGAAATGCATTCAGACATGTGACATTTGTACCACAATGCGAGCAGGAAGCATGAATGTTTGCATTTGCGTCATACATATCCACAGGATGCTGGTGCCTGAACTAAGCACAGGAAGGCTGCCTATTGATCTCAACACACACATCTCACTGTCCTGTTAATTGCTCTAGCGCTGTGTTTGTCCGTGGCTGCTGTGGGGGGGTACCCCATACTGTCAGAAATACATCCTAAAGAATTGGAAAAAGCAATTATGAAACTTAAAGCTAACAAATCCCCAGGAGCTGATGGCTATACAGCAGAGTGGTACAAAACCTTTAAACAGCAACTATCTCCTCTCCTCCTGAAAACATTTAATTATGTCCTCCACACAGGGGAAATCCCCCCCTCCTGGAGAGAAGGGGTCATTGCAGTTATACCTAAACCTGAAAAGGATAAACTAGAGTGCTCCAACTACAGACCAATCAGTGTACTAAATCAGGACTATAAGCTTTTTACCATTATCCTTGCCAAAAGGTTAGAAAATATACTGACAGACCTAATTCATTTAGACCAAACAGGTTTTATAAGACAAAGACAGACACAAGACAACATTCGACGCACTTTACACATAATTCATCATATAAAAAAATATAACTTAAATGCAGTCATATTGGGATTAGATGCTGAAAAAGCATTTGATTCGGTTGACTGGTCTTTTCTATATAGAATCTTATCCAGTTTCAATTTTCATAACAACTTCATTAGAACTATACAGGCATTATATAAAAAACCAACAGCTAAAATAAGGATTAACGGTAATTTATCATCATCTTTTGAACTGGAAGG
The DNA here is from genome assembly GCA_020510985.1 of Pholidichthys leucotaenia. Taxonomy (NCBI): domain Eukaryota; kingdom Metazoa; phylum Chordata; class Actinopteri; order Cichliformes; family Pholidichthyidae; genus Pholidichthys; species Pholidichthys leucotaenia. The sequence goes on along the minus strand of CM035840.1, from coordinate 321,904,962 downwards.
AGGATGTCGTCAGGGCTGCCCCCTGTCTCCACTGCTCTTTGCAATCTTCATAGAACCTCTGAGCCAATGGATAAGACAAAACCAAAAAATTCAAGGTATTACACTTGGTCAGAAGGAACATAAAATAGCACTCTTTGCTGATGACATTTTAATATACCTAGGGCAGCCGGACACTTCTTTACCAGAACTAACCTCAGTTTTTTCAGAGTATGGAGATTTATCGGGGTACAAATTAAACATGCATAAAACCCAAGTTTTAACATTCAACTATGACCCAAATCATTATTCACTAAGCAAACTCAAAACTAACTGGGAGTCGGAATCTATGAAATATCTGGGGGTCAATATCCCGAAACAACTCAACAAAATTATATCACTAAACTATGATCCACTGGTGACAAAAATAAAATCTGACCTAGCAAGATGGAATATGATACCATTCTTGGGTACTGCACAAAGAATTGAAGCAGTCAAAATGAATATACTTCCACATCTTCTATACCTTTTCCAAACAATACCGGTAGAACCTCCCAAAAAAACATGGCAGGAGCTGGACAGAAGGATCTCAAGATTCATATGGCAGGGCAAGAGACCTAGAATCAGATATAGAACCCTACAGCTAAACAAAGACAAAGGTGGGCTCGCGCTGCCAAATATCAGGGACTACTTTAAAGCCGCACAAATTAATACTTTAGTAGAGATATGTAACCCAGTCTACACTGCACAATGGAAGGAGATCGAATGCCAAATAACAAGTGACATCCCCCTACAGGCGATAATAGGGAACAATGTCTTACCTAAGCTTTTGAATAACACTAACCCGTGGATAGAGACCCCGCTAAAAATTTGGTTTAAGATAGTCAGAGAGAATCAAACTAAAGAGCCCTATCGACTTCTGCAATGGATCGCCTATGATCAGGACTTTACTCCTAATAAAACAGACACCAGATTTAAAAAGTGGAAGGAGAAAGGGCTGATAAAATATTACGATTTTTTTAAAGGGCAAATCTTAAGAAGTTTTGAAGATTTGAAAAAACAAGGCCTAATAAATCAAGACCTTTACAGGTTCTTCCAGCTTAGACACCACATAAACAATATACTTAAAAAGGAGGTTTTGGAAAGGGCCCAGTCAGGTGTTCTGAAGGTCTTCTTAATGGCATATAAAGGGATCCCAGGGATCAGATACATTTCTAAAATATACCAAGGTCTTCAAGACTTAAAAGGAGACAACACATCTTATATAAAAGAGAGATGGGAAAAAGAGGGGAATTTCACTTTACAACCCTGGACCGCATATGTGTCTTCCATTAGATCTAATCTTTGACAAATACCATTTCAATAATGGTTCCGCTCTTTGTTCCAACGCTACTCAGATGCTCTTTTATCTTTATTTACTTACTTTTTCTTTTTGTTTGTTTTTTACTGGTTTGTTTGTTTTTTTTGTTATTTGTTTTTTGTTTTTTTTTTCTCTTTAATTTCACTTTTTCTTTCACTTTAAAAAAAAAAAAGGGGTGTTGTAAGAATTAATCTTCCAATGTTGTCAGATATCAGAAAATAAGGGAACATGTGATGAAAATGTAAACACTGCATTGCTGTAACGACCTGTATACCCTTTACAAAAACTTAAATAAAAAAAAAAAAAGACATGCATATCAAAGGCTGATATCCCTCATTATCATAATCCCCCCATTGTCTTGGTACTTCCTCTCTTCGCCCTGGGGGGGGTGAGGGTAGCTCCTCCGGTCTCCACCGCAGTGTCTGGGAACGTCTTTGTTCTTCACTGGCGGTTGAGAGTCTTTGTCCTTTCAGAGGTGTGAAGTCGCCTTACATATGTAATCACCAAACATTCCCACATGCTTCAACATATGTAGGTTATGGAATATATGATTAATATAGCCCACAGCCCCCCCCCCAAACGACTAAGAAAGGACAATAGAAAAATTCACAGTTTAAGATAATTACTATGACATACTAACTGTTACACCTCTTGCCACAGAAGAAACTTTCCAGCAGCCATGCCCCTAAGAGAGTTCAGTGGTAATCTTAACAGCATAGTAAAATCATAAGTCAGTCCTAAACTGTTACAGCACAATTAGTGAACAACTGTGGAGTAGTTTGCATCAGTCCCTGTGCTGTCTGGGTTTTAATCTTCTCCCAAAACTGCTGTGGGTTCGTTCAGGCGTCCTGCTGGGACCTTCTTGTAAGGAATCTGCAGCGTGGGAAGGAGAGTGGCTAATTGTTCCCTGCAGGGGGGCTGAGTCTTTTCTCTTGGGGGGTCTACCCCGCCGAGGTGCTCTCGCCAACTGTGCAGGCTCGTCTTTCAACAAGAAGGCAGGTTTAAGTCTGTCAATGCTGACTGTTTCTTTTCTATCCCCAAAATCAAGCACAAAGTGTTTATCACCAGGTTCCAGCACTCTGAATGGCCCATCGTATGCTGGGCGGAAAGTTGGTTTTAAAGCTTCATGCCTAACAAAAACGAATTCAGCGTTCTTTAAAGCTTGAGGGACAAAAACCCGTGGAAAGGAGTGATGAGCTGGACCGGGGAGAGAGTCCGGTCGGTTGCTGCCTAAAAACCTTGGGACTGGAAGATGCCCTGGCTCTGGGTTCTCTGGTAAAAATTCACCTGGGAGCCTGAGAGGTTGTGCAAAAACTAATTCTGCCGGAGAGGCGTCTAGATCCTCTTTAGGCGCAGCACGCAACCCCAATAAAACCCAGGGAAGTTTATTTACCCAATATGTATCCGTTAGTGAGGCTCTGAGGGCGGCTTTTAAAGACCTGTGAAAACGCTCGCATAACCCATTAGCCTGAGGGTGATAAGCGGTGGTGCGATGAATTGTTGCCCCTAAGCTGCTGGACATGGCTGACCAAAGCTCCGAGACAAATTGAGGTCCTCTATCGGACGTGATGTCCGATGGGACGCCGAAACGTGCTACCCAGTTTGTCAAAAAAACGCGAGCGACTTCCTCTGCTGTAGTTGACGCTAGAGGGACTGCCTCTGGCCAGCGCGTGGTGCGGTCTATCATTGTTAACAGGTGTGTGAAACCTTGGGAGGAAGGTAGTGGCCCCACTAAGTCGACATGAACGTGGTCGAACCTTCTAGCCAGGATCGGAAAAGGCTCCAGAGGGGCTTTAGTGTGTTTGTGTATTTTGGCGCGCTGACAAGAAATGCAAGTTTTTGCCCATTCTTTTACGTTTTTGCGCAGGCCTGGCCACACAAATTTTTCGGCGACCATTTTAACCGAGGTGCGCACACCTGGGTGCGCGAGGGAGTGAATTGAGTCGAAAATACGGCGGCGCCATGTAGCTGGGACTAACGGGCGAGGTCGGCCGGTTGAAATATCGCATATTAGGGGGGGCACGCCGTCGCGTAAACCCTTTTCCTCCAGCCTTAACCCTGTTGGTCCAGACAGGAGTGCGCGCACGTCCGCGTCACTGCTTTGTTCCTCTGCCATGGCTGCATAATCTATCCCTGCATGGATAGGTGCTGCGTATGTGTCCGTGTTAGTGAAAAGTTCTGCGGCTGAGGCAGTATAATCTGTCTCCTCGCGCTCTGGTGATGTCACAGCGCGAGAGAGGCAGTTTGCTACCACGTTAAGTTTGCCTGCCACATGTCGAATGTCTGTGGTGAACTCTGAAATCGCAGCCAGCTGTCTTTGTTGCCTGCCTGACCATGGTTCTGAAATTTTAGCCATAGCAAAGGTGAGCGGTTTGTGGTCTACAAAAGCCGTGAAACTCCGCCCTTCTAACCAGAACTGGAAGTGGCGGATGGATAAATGAAGCGCTAGCAGCTCCCTGTCAAAAGTGCTGTACTTACGCTCAGTTTGGTTTAGCGATTTGCTGAAGAATGCTAAAGGTTGCCAGATCCCGCTGACATGTTGTTCTACAACTGCCCCTATAGCTAGGTCCGAAGCATCTGTGGTTAGCGCAATGCGGGCCGAGGGATCGGGGTGAACTAACAATGTGGCATTAGCTAGGGCGCTCTTTTTTTGTTACTTAGATTTTTATTCATTTTTCATCATATATAATGCATTCAGATCACATTCTACATTTAAAAAACAAAGGGGTTAGGGTAGGGAAAAATAAAAAAAAAATACATAAAAAAAATAAATAAAAAAAAATAAAAATAAAAAAAACATAAAGGGGGGGGGGGCAAATGTTGGAGCATCAAGTTTTTAGTTTCCATCTCTTAATTCTTCTGGTTTTTTCAGTGTCTTTGGTTATTCTTTCAATTTCTGCCTCGTTGTTGCACTTTGTAGTGTGTCCATTTCCGCCATTTTTTCTCCCATATTCCTTCTTGCATTCTTCGTCGATATGTTAGTTTTTCCATCATACGTATGTCCTCAACAATGTCAGTCCATTGTTCTTGGTCAGGAAGAACTTCTGATCGCCATTTTTTTGTGATAGTTTTTTTACATGCAATCAACAAGATTTTAACTAGATATCTGTCCTCAGCCTGTATAACATTGTCTTTTTTAAGATCACATAAGTACATCAGGTTACAGTTCATTGGTATATTATATCCTAATATCCTCTGTATTGTCACATGCATAGATTTCCAAAATGATGATATTTTGTAGCATTTCCAAAACATATGTGAGTGGTCTGCATTTTGAGCCCCACATCCCCTCCAGCATAAAGATTGGGTATTTGTATATTTTCCTTGAATCTGTGGTGTAATGAAAAAGCGAATCAGGTTTTTCCATCCAAATTCCCTCCATGCCCTTGAATTTGTTGATGTGTGTTGTGTTTTCCATATTTCCTGCCAGCTTTCTTCTGTTATGTTTAAATTGAGCTCTTTCTCCCATTTCTCCTTTATATAGTTACTTGTATGATTGTTTGTCATAAGTTTCTGATATAGTTTTGAAATAATTCTTATTTTATTTCCTGCATATGAGCTTAAAATAAGTTGTATAATCTCGTTCACATCTGTTTGGAGGTTATGCCTAATCTTCTTCATATAGTAATCTCTCATCTGCAGATATCTGAAAAATTCCGATCTTTCTAATTTAAATTTTCTCCTGATATTTACAAAGCTCCCGAGATCTTTTTTTCCGATATTGCCCCATGCTGTGATTCCCTTGTTCACTAGATTTTTGTATCCCCTATCTTGTTTTGCCGGTTCAAACTGACTGTCAAATGCTACCCATTTCAATAGTTTTATGTCTTCCCTTATATTATATTTTTGTACTATTTTATACCACAGTTCTAAAGTAAATTTAGTGATTGGGTCTATTTGTTTGATTTGCTTATATGCATCTTTATCCCCTATTATGCTTTGTACTGGGAGTCCCTCAATTTCCTTTTCCATTTCTTTCCATTTTGCCTCATATCCCTCGTCGCACCAACATATGATATATCTTATTTGTGCTGAGTAGTAATATTCCTTTAGACTCGGTAGGCCCATGCCTCCTTTCTCTTTTGGTAATTGGAGGGTTTTATATTTCACTCTTGGTTTTTTACCTCCCCAAACAAATCTCGATATCATCCTGTCCCACTTTGAGAATTGGGCATCTGGAATCTCTGTTGGTATAGCCTGGAAGAGGTAAAGTAATCTAGGTTGTATGCTGATTTTGACTGTCTCAATTTTTGAATTCAGATCCATATTTAAGATTGACCATCTATCAATATCTTTTTTTATTTCTTGTTCCAACCTATCATAGTTTGCTTTATATATTTTGCTTAGGTCTTTAGGTATGTTCACGCCAAGGTATTTTATTTCTTTTTGGTTCCAGTTTAGTTTGATCTTATCAGTTATCTGGTTTAGAGGGTTATAGTGGAATGTCAGTATTTGTGTTTTTGTTATGTTTATCTTGTATCCTGATAATTTTCCAAAATTTTCTATCAAGTTCATCATTTCCATTATTGATTTATCTGGTTGTTCAAGGTAAACTATAATATCGTCTGCAAATAGCCCAATCTTGTGTTCCGCCCCCTTTATTGTTACACCTTTTAATTTCTTATTTTGTCGTATCGCTTGAGCCAATGGTTCTATGAACAGAGCAAACAAGGTGGGCGATAAGCAGCATCCCTGCCTAGTTGATCTTTGTATATTTACTTTGTCTGTTAAGCTACCGTTTATCTTGATTCTTGCCACAGGTTCTTGATATAGCGTCCTTATGCATTGTACTGATTTTTCGTTAAATCTAAAGCGCTCCAGTACACTATATAGGAATTTCCAGTTAACCCTGTCAAATGCTTTTTCTGCGTCTAAACTCATTATTACTGCGCTTTTCTTTTCTTTATGTATTTGGTTAATTATATGTATTGTTCTCCTGATATTGTCATGTGTTTGGCGTCCCTCTATGAATCCAGTTTGATCATCTTCTATCAGTTCCGTCAAGAATGTCTTTATTCGTTTACATATAATTGTTGTGTATATTTTATAATCTACATTTAATAAAGAGATTGGTCTATAGTTTCCGCATTGTTCTTTATCTTTCCCTGGTTTTAAAATAACTGAAATGATTGCTTCGTTCCATGATGGAGGTATTTTGTTGTTGTTCAGCGTCCAATTAAATGACTTTAGGAGTTGTGGCGTGAGTTCTTCTATAAACAGTTTATAAAACTCAGATGGGTATCCATCACTACCTGGTGATTTACCGTTTTTAAGTGACTTAATCACATCTCTGATCTCTTGTGTTGTTATTTCTGCTGTTAGTTTTTCATTTTGTTGATTTCCTATTGATGGCAAGTCCAATGTGTCTAGAAATTTTTTGATATCTTTAGTATTTGTTTCTTCAGGTTGCGAGTATAGTTCTTGGTAGAAATTATGGAAAATTTCTTCGATGTTTTCTGGGTTAACTGTGGTTTTATTTGTGGTGGGGTCTTTAATCTTGTATACATTATTCATTGTTTGTTGTTTTCTTAACCGTTTTGCCAGCAGTTTTGTGGCTTTTGGCCCCGTTTCATAATATTTTTGCTTTAGATATCTATTTTTCCTTTCAATTTCATCCATTTGTGTTTCTTTTATCTTTGTTTTTTCTTCTTTAATTTCTTGATATATTTTTGGGTCATTTGTGCTTTGATGTTTATGTTCTAATTCCCTCAGTCTCTCACATCTTTGTTCATACGCTTCCAGTTTAGTCTTATTTGCTTTTCCTGTTTCAACAATTAATTTACCCCTTAACACGGCTTTTAGTGTGTCCCATAGTATTGTTGGGTCCACTTCTTCATTGTCATTCTCTTGGATATATTCGTTTATGTTTATTTTTATTCTTTCTTTCATTTTCTCATCATTTAACAGTCCTACGTTAAGTTTCCATGTTGTTTGTCGTTTTCTATTGTTCAAATACTGTATATTTCCATGTATATAGGATTATGATCTGATATTTCTGCCCCTCCAATCCAACAATTTCTCACCCTGTGTCTGTCACCTTCATTCATAAGGAAGTAATCTATTCTAGAGTGTACTTTATGGACTGCTGAATAATGTGTATAGTCTTTTTCGAGTGGGTGCAGGTCCCTCCATATGTCTACCATACCCATTTCTGCCAGTGAGGTTCTTATGAACTTTGTTACATGTTTTTTTGTCTTCTTAACACTTGTTGTGTCAACTTCATGATCCATGACAGCATTGAAGTCTCCTCCACAAATTAGGACTCCTTCACTGTGTGTTGCTATGAGATCAAACAGATGTTGAAAAAAACCCTTGTCACTTTCTGGTGGGGCATAGATGTTCACTAATGTAATCTGCATACCATCTATTCTTCCCTTTATTATTACATACCTGCCTTCTTTATCCTGGATTTCCTGTTCACTTTCAAATTGTATTTTGTTTGAGATTAGTATCATAACCCCCCTTTTTGCTCCTCCCTTAAATGAACTGTAGTAGGAGTTCTTATAGCCAAATCTCTTTAGTTTCACATGTTCTGTCTTGCTCAAATGTGTCTCTTGCATAAATATAATTTCAGCTTTTTCCTTCTTGAATTTTCTTATTATTCTTTCCCTTTTAACAGGTGAGTTCAGACCATTCACGTTTAATGTCATTATCTTAAGATTTTTACCCATATTCATGTTTTTCCATTTTTTTAACCTGTGCTCCTAGCCCCTTTAACAACAAAAATAACACATATTTATATAAAAACACATTAAAAAATCTCGACCTCCGTACTTTGGGCCTTTCTTCTGCCCACTGGTCCCTGTTGGTGGGTGGGGGGTTTGTCTTCACAGAGTGAAGGGCCCTCCCTAGACTTCTAATTACTATCAAAGTAATAGTCATAAGTCTAGAAATGTCCAACAAATATCACTTAAACCTCTCCTAGCCGTCTGTTTCTCTTTTACCTTGTCTTCTTGGCCTTCATTTCTTCTGTGTCTTTCTTAATCTTTGTTATGATCTAGGCTTTCAGTTGAAAGCCTTGTAGCTTGTCCTGGGCCCGCTGCTCTACGTCTCTCCCCCTTCTTCCGCCGTTCACTCGCCTCCACTCCGTCTGTCGTGGTGCGTTCAGGGCCGCCGCTGCTCCAGCCGTCTCCTTCGGCATGCTCACCTCAAGGCCCCGCTCCATCATATCCCGCGCTGCCTCTTCGGCCGTGTTGTAGGTTCTTGTGCCTTCCTCCCAATGAATCCTCATTTTCGTTAGCGGCGTTTGGAATCTAATTTTTTTCTCTTTCAGCGTTTTTTTAATATTGGCATATTTCTTCCGCTGCTGCACGATTTCTGTCGGGTAGTCATGGTCAAAAAATACCTGTTTGTCGCCGATTCGTATCTTTTTTTTCCATGCTTGCGTCAGGATTCTTTCCTTTATGTCATATTTCACAAAGTTTACCACAACTGACCTGGGTGGAGAGTTTGTTTTCGGGTTCTGTGCCGGTGTTCTGTGCGCCCGTTGAATCTGCAGATCCGTTTCTCCGGGTATTTCCAGTTCTTTTTTTAAGAACTGATCCATGAATTTTGTCATCGAGTTGCCTTCAATGCCCTCCGGAATTCCAAAGATGCGCATATTGCTTCGTCGGGATCTGCTCTCCAAGTCGTTTATTTTCTCCTGCATCCTCTGCGTTTGCGTCGTCAGGGTCTGTAGTTGTTCGTTTGCCTCGCTTTTCCAATCTTCTAGTTCCGAAATTCGGGTCTGCGCTTCTGTCATACACGCCCGCTGGGAGCGCAGCTCCTCCATGTTTTCCGTTAATTTACGCTCCATTTCTCTTCGGAGGTCCATGATTTCCTCCTTAATTTCTTTTTTCAGTTCCTCCTTAAGAGCCGCTAAATCCTGTTGTAGCTGTCGCTTGAATTCTCTTAACTCTTCACCCAAACTGGCGATGCCAGCGTTCATGTTGTCGAGTCTGGTGTCTTCCATTTTCTCTGCTGTAGACACCTCGTTTTTTTGGGCTTTGCGTACAGCGGTTTTTCCTGCGTTGTTGGAGAGGAATTCTTCAATTTTACCCTGTTTTTGTCCTTGTGCCCGGTTCCTTCGTGTTTTCATCCCTTAGTTTATTGATTCGTTTATGTCGAGTTGGCCATTTACCGATGATTTTTAATCCGGCTAGGGAGAGCTCTTTGTTTAAGTGTTATGTCTCTCCGCCATCTTCCCGGAAGTCCAGCTAGGGCACTCTTTACTTCCGCGAAGGCACGTTCGCACTCCGGGGTCCATTCGACTGCGTTGGAAGCTTTCTTTTTTCTGAGTGCGTCATACAGTGGCTGCATGAGCTGAGCTGCGTGGGGGAGGAAACGGTTGTAAAAATTAACCATTCCTAAAAATTCTTGCAGCGATTTGACCGTTTGTGGTCGTGGGAAACTTTTTATCGCTTGAACTTTGTCTGGAAGTGGAACTGCCCCGTTCGGAGAGACTCTGTGTCCTAAAAAATCAATTTGTGACACGCCGAATTTGCATTTGGCTGGATTGATTATTAACCCGTGCTCTTCTAGTCTCTGAAAAACCGTAGTGAGGTGCTGCTCGTGTTCTTCCTCAGACGAGCTGGCTACCAGCATGTCGTCGAGGTAGACGAAAACAAAAGGAAGGTCGCGTAATACCGCATCCATCATCCGCTGAAAAGTTTGAGCAGCGCCTTTGAGGCCGAAAGGCATTCGCAGGAATTCAAAAAGGCCAAAAGAGGTTATTACAGCTGTTTTAGGAATGTCCTCTGCTCGAACTGGGACTTGATGATAACCGCGGACCAGGTCTATTTTTGAAAAAATGCGCGCACCCGCCAGATGTAGTGAAAAATCCTGAGTGTGAGGAATTGGGTAGCGGTCATGCGCTGTCGCATTGTTTAATCTGCGGTAATCCCCGCACGGTCTCCAAGAACCGTCGGGTTTCGGAACCATGTGAAGTGGTGAGGCCCAAGGGCTCTTCGAGCGTCTAACAATGCCTAATTTTTCAAGGGTAGTAAACTCGTCCCGAGCTATGTTGAGCTTGGCCGCGTCTAAGCGGCGAGCTTTGGCAAATACGGGTGGGCCCGTTGTGGGAATAAAGTGTTCAACCCCGTGTTTAGCCACAGTGGCTGAGAATTTGGGAATTGTGAGTGGTGGAAATTGGGTGAGGAGTTGCTCAAACTTACCTCTTGCCGTGGTGACGCTAGCCTGCACAGGTGGTGGAGAAACTCGGGCTGAGCAGGGAATAGAAGCAAAAGACAGTGCATTAACCAAGCGTCTATTCGCTAGATCCACTAATAACCCATGTGCACACAAAAAATCTGCGCCCAACAAGTTAAACCTCACCGCCGCTACAACAAATGTCCATCTGTAGTTGCGGCCGTGGATGTGGAGGTGCAGGCTCTTTTCGCCGAAGGTGTCAATGTTGGAGCCGTTGGCTGCCACCGCTCCGTTGCCCTGTGTGCCCATGGCTTGATCTGCTTGGGAGGGCATGATGAAACTCAGCTGAGCTCCTGTGTCAATAAGGAACTGCTTGCCGGTGTGTCCATCCGTCACATATAACAGCTTACTCTTCTCGCCGAGAACCGCTGCTGTTAACGGCTCTCGGCTTTGGTGTTTCCCGAAATCGTAAATTTGCAGGGGGGGAATGCATTTGCGGGCCTTCTCGGCGAAGTGGTGGTGATAATAACAGACGTCGCTCCGTCTGTTACGTTTTGGCCGTGTCGCTGTCACCGCGGGCTGGATCTGCTCAGTGGGTTGTGGCTCTTCGTGGTTCTGGGCATCAGCGTTGAGGTCTGCAGATGCTGCTGTGGGTGTCTGCTCCTTGCAGGCGTTGACGAGCTGTTGAGCTTCGTTGGCGAGCACGCGGAAGTCTTGCTGGGTGCTGCATCTCATGTTGGCGAGTGTCCCTCTCATGTGTGGCGGCAGCGTGCTGAGGAATATGAATTGGAAGAGGAAGTTGTCATTGTCCTCTTCTTTAAGCTGCAGCAAATCCTCCATGAGGGCTTTAGGTTTGCACCCTCTGTGGCCGTAGACTGCCAGGATCTTCTCGGCTCTCTCTTCAGCTGAGGGGACGTAATTTGCCACGATGATTGCTTTCAGTGTTTCATATTTGTCTTGGGCCGGCGGCCGCCGGATCATGCTCCACACACACCTCGAAGTGGCGGCGGCGAGTTTGGAGACGATATGATAGAATTTTGTATCGTCAGCCGTGATGCCCGCCAGTGTAAACTGGGCTTCAGCTTGTTGAAACCACGAGGCGGGGTCTTCCTGCCAGAAGTCCGGCAGCTTGACAGCGACAGCTTTCGTGTAGACCGTCACTGATGTGTCCGCAGGGTGAGAGTGCCTTGCTTCGGCTCTCTCAGCGGCGCTGGTGCTCGGTTGAGCCCTCTCAATCCCTTCCGCCGGGGGGGAAAGTCGTCCATCTGTTCCCCTGTCTGCGTGGGCGCTGGCGTCTGCCTGGGTCGCCACAGATGAGTCGATTGCGGGGGAACGCCTCAGGTCCATACTCGCGTCAGGGGTCACCAGTGTAGAAGAGCTTGAAAGAACGAGGCGGTATGATATATAAACCAAAGTTTATTATCAGCTCTCCTAACAAGTCTCATCTAAGTGCAGAAGCAGCAGAAGGAAAAGAGACCAAATACCTCCGGCTCTCTGACTTTATACTTGCCCATAACAAAAGACATGCATATCAAAGGCTGATATCCCTCATTATCATATCCCCCCATTGTCTTGGTACTTCCTCTCTTCGCCCTGGGGGGGTGAGGGTAGCTCCTTCGGTCTCCACCGCAGTGTCTGGGAATGTCTTTGTTCTTCACTGGCGGTTGAGAGTCTTTGTCCTTTCAGAGGTGTGAAGTCGCCTTACATATGTAATCACCAAACATTCCCACATGCTTCAACATATGTAGGTTATGGAATATATGATTAATATAGCCCACACATACGAGTATATTGTTCAAGATCCTCGATGCGTTGCTCCAAGTCTGCAACTTTTTTGTCTCTTTAATTAATTGTTAATTTCAGCTCTCGGACTTCCTCCATTAGCCCTAATAATTTGGACTGTTGATTGGCCACTTTGGAAAGTTCTTCTGACATGAAGTTCAGAGATTTTTTAATCTCTTCCATTTCCTCTTTCTTTGGTGGCATTTTTACTGACCTGATGATAGCAGGATAATTTCTGCTGGTGTTACCGGTATCTGGTCCAGCTGACCTTGGATCCGGCTGGGGCCTCAGCTAGCCCCTCCGCTGCTAGCCCTGCCACTTACCACCACTGTAGTTGAGCTCCAATCCAGCTGGGGCCTTGGTTAGCTCCTCCGCTGAGCTCCTTTGCCTACCGCCGCTGTAGGTGAGCTCCAATCCGGCTCCTGTCCAGGGAGGTTTTTCCTGCTGTCTGGGTGGTGAGGAGATTTCTTTTTTCAGGTGGTGGAGTTTAACCAAAATTTCAAAGCAAAAAAAAAACAAAAACAAAAACAAAAAAAACAGAGGCACAACACGCTTGAGTGATTTCAGTCTTGATATATCTTATAAGTCATAAAAGTCATGTCACAGATACACACATGGACAAAATTGTTGGTACCCCTTTGTTAATGAAAGAAAAACTCACAATGGTCACAGAAATAACTTGAATCTGACAAAAGTGGTAATAAATAAAAATTCTATGAAAATTAACCAATGAAAATCAGACAATGCTTTTGAATTGTGGTTCAACAGAATTACTTTAAAAAATAAACTCATGAAACAGGCCTGGACAAAAATGATGGTACCCCTAGAAAAGATCAGTCAGTCAGCCTATTTAAAGGGTGACAAGCAGTCACTGTGCTGTTTGGTGACATGGTGTGTACCACACTAAATATGGACCAGAGGAAGCAAAGGAGAGAGTTGTCTCAGGAGATTAGAAAGAAAATTATAGACAAGCATGTTAAAGATAAAGGCTATAAGACCATCTCCAAGCAGCTTGATGTTCCTGTGACTACAGTTGCACATATTATTCAGAAATTTAAGATCCACAGGACTGTAGCCAACCTCCCTGGACGTGGCCGCAGGAGGAAACTTGATGAAAAATGGAAGAGACGGATGATACGAATGGTAACAAAAGAGCCCACAACAACCTCTAAACACATTCATGGTGAATTCCAAGGTCAAGGTACATCAGTGTCAGATCACACCATCCGTCGTTGTTTGAGCCAAAGTGGACTTCATGGGAGACGACCAAGGAGGACACCACTGTTGAAAACAAATCCTAAAAAGGCCAGACTGGAATTTGCCAAACTGCATGTTGACAAGCCACAAAGCTTCTGGGAGAATGTCCTATGGACAGACGAGACAAAACTGGAACTTTTTGGCAAGGCACATCAGCGCTATGTTCACAGATGCAAAAATGAAGCATACCAAGAAAAGAACACTGTCCCTACTGTGAAACATGGAGGAGGTTCTGTTATGTTCTGGGGCTGCTTTGCTGCATGTGGCACAGGGTGTCTTGAATCTGTGCAGGGTACAATGAAATCTCAAGACTATCAAGGTATTCTAGAGAGAAATGTGCTGCCCAGTGTCAGACAGCTTGGTCTCAGTCACAGGTCATGGGTCTTGCAACAGGATAATGACCCAAAACACACAGCTAAAAACATCCAAGAATGGCTAAGAGCAAAACATTGGACTATTCTAAAGTGGCCTTCTATGAGCGCTGATCTAAATCCTATTGAACATCTGTGGAAGGAGCTGAAACATGTCATCTGGAGAAGGCACCCTTCAAACCTGAGACAACTGGGGCAGTTTGCTCATGAGGAGTGGGCCAAAATACCTGCTGAGAGGTGCAGAAGTCTCATTGACAGTTACAGAAATCGTTTGATTGCAGTGATTGCCTCAAAAGGTTGTGCAACAAAATATTAAGTTAAGGGTATCATCATTTTTGTCCAGGCCTGTTTCATGAGTTTGTTTTTTAAAATAATTCTGTTGAACCATGATTCAAAAGCATTGTCTGCCTCATAAAATCAAAGAAATGCATTTTAAAATTCTACACAGATTTTATACCTGTAACAAATTCTTAAGCAAATTTAGAGATGTCTTCCCTTTATGTCCTTTTTGCAATAATGAATCAGAATCTACAGTGGGGTAAAAAAGTATTTAGTCAGCCACCAATTGTGCACGTTCTCCCACTTAAAAGATAAGAGAGGTCTCCAATTTTCATCATAGGTATACCTCAACTGTGAGAGACAAAATGAGAAAAAAAAAATCCAGAAAATCACACTGTCTGATTTTTAAAGAATTTATTTGCAAATTATGGTGAAAAATAAGTATTTGGTCAATAACAAAAGTTCATCTTAATACTTTGTTATATACCCTTTGTTGGCAATGACAGAGGTCAAACGTTTTCTGTAAGTTTTCACAAGGTTTTCACACACTGTTGCTGGTATTTTGGCCCATTCCTCCATGCAGATCTCCTCTAGAGCAGTGATGTTTTGGGGCTGTCGCTGGGCAACACGGACTTTCAACTCCCTCCAAAGATTTTCTATGGGGTTGAGATCTGGAGACTGGCTAGGCCACTCCAGGACCTTGAAATGCTTCTTACGAAGCCACTCCTTCGTTGCCCGGGCGGTATGTTTGGGATCATTGTCATGCTGAAAGACCCAGCCACGTTTCATCTTCAATGCCCTTGCTGATGGAAGGAGATTTTCACTCAAAATCTCACGATACATGGCCCCATTCATTCTTTCCTTTACACGGATCAGTCGTCCTGGTTCCTTTGCAGAAAAACAGCCCCAAAGCACGATGTTTCCACCCCCATGCTTCACAGTAGGTATGGTGTTCTTTCTCCTCCAAACACGACAAGTTGAGTTTTTACCAAAAAGTTCTATTTTGGTTTCATCTGACCACATGACATTCTCCCAATCCTCTTCTGGATCATCCAAATGCTCTCTAGCAAACTTCAGAAGGGCCTGGACATGTACTGGCTTAAGCAGGGGGACACGTCTGGCACTGCAGGATTTGAGTCCCTGGCGGCGTAGTGTTACTGATGGTAGCCTTTGTTACTTTGGTCCCAGCTCTCTGCAGGTCATTCACTAGGTCCCCCCGTGTGGTTCTGGGATTTTTGCTCACCGTTCTCGTGATCATTTTGACCCCACGGGGTGAGATCTTGCGTGGAGCCCCAGATCGAGGGAGATTATCAGTGGTCTTGTATGTCTTCCATTTTCTAATAATTGCTCCCACAGTTGATTTTTTCACACCAAGCTGCTTACCTATTGCAGATTCAGTCTTCCCAACCTGGTGCAGGACTACAATTTTGTTTCTGGTGTCCTTTGACAGCTCTTTGGTCTTGGCCATAGTGGAGTTTGGAGTCTGACTGTTTGAGGTTGTGGACAGGTGTCTTTTATACTCATAATGAGTTCAAACAGGTGCCATTAATACAGGTAACGAGTGGAGGACAGATGGGCCTCTTAAAGAAGAAGTTACAGGTCTGTGAGAGCCAGAAATCTTGCTTGTTTGTAGGTGACCAAATACTTATTTAACACCATAATTTGCAAATAAATTCTTTAAAAATCAGACAATGTGATTTTCTGGATTTTTTTTTCTCATTTTGTCTCTCATAGTTGAGGTATACCTATGATGAAAATTGGAGACTTCTCTCATCTTTTAAGTGGGAGAACTTGCACAATTGGTGGCTGACTAAATACTTTTTTGCCCCACTGTATTTCCCACTTATTTTTTAATGACCACATTTCACTAGAATTTTGGAAAAAGGTTGCCCTCCTAATCTTTCAATCGTTTGGTAAACTTATCCCATTTTCAGAAGATATGAACTTGTTTTTAAATTGTAGCTAGTACATACCCGTGCATACCTGTCCATACCCATAGAAACCAAGTATAAGTAAGTATTTCTGCATGCCCGTTGCTGAAGGGTCTCCTCCTGTCTCAGACGGCTGTGTTGTTCACAGTCATGCCTGCGGCGTACTGCTGGAACCTGAGGTGTTTCATCTTCACTGCATCTTTTCTGACGTGCAGCAGTTGTCTTCACTCTATTGCTCTCCATCTGGTGGGTCTTCTTCTTCTTCTTCTTTGTTCAGACCACTGGTTGAGGGATAGGTGTGTCGTAATTCCAGTTCATGGACAGGATCATGAAAATAGATCTGAGCAAAAAGTGGCTTTCGACCCTGTTCAGGAAGACCTGTGCATGCCCGTAGAAACCAAGAAACCAAAGCACCCAGAGAAAATCAGCGCTTTGCTTGGCATTTTACACACATATTTATCTATATGACGGCATCACGAGTCCTGTGTTGCCTGATATCATAGGATCATCATAGGACATCATGCAGACATCATAGGCCATCCTATGATGTGCTATGATCATGACACACAGACAGACACACTCACACACAGAGATTTCTTGAATTTATAGAGTGATATGGACATTTTTGTCAGTGAATGTGGCAAATTTCTTTGTTTGACTGGAAAATACTAGTGCATACCCGTCCATGCCCGTAGAAACCAAGTATAAGCAAGTATTTCTGCATGCCATAGAGAGCAGAGTTGAGGTTCGATGGGACACAGCAATGATGATAGAAGGACAACAGCTCCTGACCAGACAGAGTGATGATAGAGATAGAGTGTTATAGACATCATGTAGACATGGAAGAAGAAGAAGAAGAAGAATGTTCAGAACTCGTTAAAAGAACTCCTTATACAAAGATATAGAGTAAAGAAGAGGTTGCCAGCAGAAAAGAATTCTAACTTTTGATACATAGGGTGATGTTTACTGAATGAAGTACGTGGCGGTAAAGACTACAGCTCCTGACCATATAGAGTGGTGATATAGAGTGAAGTACATGGCGGTAATGCACCTGTAAGCTGGTTGCCAACTATCAAATCTAAAAGAAGAAGAAGAAGAAGAAGGTGTAAGCAAGCACATCACCACTCGTTCAGTAATGCCTGCCTTTGATCTTTGATGATGTCATAGGGAGTCCTATGATCTGTGATAGGTCCTATGATCGTGAGTGATGCCTGCCTTTGATCTTTGACGATGTCATAGCGAGTCCTATGAGCTTGGATGATGTCATCATATAGACACCATAAGCTGATGGTGTAGCGAGTCCTATGATGCCTGCATTTGATCTTTGATGATGTCATAGCGAGTCCTATGATCTTTGATGATGTCATCATATAGACACCATAGGCTAAAAGATCATAGGATGATGTGCCTATGCTCTCTACATGATGTCGATATGACATCATATAGACACCATAGTATAGAGTGATTCAAGAAAATCTGTGTGTGTCTGTGTGTGATCAAAGGCAGGCATCACTCACAATCATAGGACTCGCTATGACATCATCAAAGATCAAAGGCAGGCATCACTCACGATCATTGGACTCACTATGACATCATCAAAGATCATAGGACTCACTATGACATCATCAAACATCAAAGGTAGGCATCACTCACGATCATAGGACTCGCTATGACATCATCAAAGATCAAAGGCAGGCATCACTGAACAAGTGGTAACGTCAAAGATCAAAGGCAGGTTACCCCAGGGTTACTGTTGCCATGGTAACCATGTCAAAGATCAAAGGCAGGCATCACCATGGTTACTGTTGCCATGGTAACCATGTCAAAGATCAAAGGCATGCATACACTTGGTTTCTACGGGCAAGCAGAAATACTTGCTTATACTTGGTTTCTACGGGCATGCACAGCTATCAGTCTCACTCTATAAATAATTCAAGAAATCTCTGTGTGTCTGTCACGACCATAGGACTCGCTAAAAGATCATAGGATCACCTATGATGTGCCTATGATGTCTACATGATGTCTATATGACATATACACACCATAGTATAGACTATATCACTCACGATCATAGGATTCCCTATGACATCATCAAAGATCAAAGGCAGGCATCACTCACGATCATAGGACTTGCTGTAACATCAACGATCAAATGCAGACATCACTCACGATCATAGCACTCGCTATGACATCATCAAAGATTATAGGACTCGCTATGACATCGTCAAAGATCAAATGTAGTCATCATAGGTCTCCCTATACCATCATCTATATGATGTCATATAGACATCATAGGAACATCATAGGTGATCCTATGATCTTTTAAGTGAGTCATATGGTCTATATGACGTCATATAGACGTCATGTAGACATCATAGGAACATCATAGGCAATCCTATGATCTTTTAGAAAGTAATATGGTTGTGACACACAGACAGACACAGAGCTCTGATGTTGCGAGTCATGGGTTGACGCCGCCGCCGAGGACACAGTCCAAGGACGGATAATTTTTTCACACATAAGGAGTTCAGAACTCCTTATACAAAGATGTAGAACGCCTGTGATTGGCTCCTGTTTTCATCCACGCCCTCGGACACAGTCCAAGGACGGATATTTTTTTCGCACATGGGGAGCTGTTCAGAATTCCTTATGCGGAGATGTGGAGTGATGATGGTCAAGTCAGTGGCGGTAATGCTCCTGTAAGCTGGTTGCCAACCGCCAATTAAATCTAAAAGAAGAAGAAGACACAGAGATTTCTTGAATTACTAGTGCCTACCTGTGCATGCCCGTGCATACCCGACAGAGATTTCTTGAATTATATAGTGATATTGTGATTTTTTGTTTCTTTTTGTGTTTGCTTTTTCTCTTTTTTCTCTCTCATGTTGTTTTTTTTCTGTTCTTGTTTGTTCTCTGAGTATAAATAAAGCTGAGTTGCCAACCGCCAATCAAATCTAAAAGAAGACGACGAAGAAGAAGAAGCACCCTAGCAACGGCTAAACAAAGATGGCGGTCTCAGCTGCCACCCTCTGGTCTGCTGCTGTCATTTTGTGCTTGTTTTTCATTTTTACCGCCGTTACAACAAACGAAAACACAACCGGCGACATATATAACACGACTGCGTTTGGTGAGCAGAACTTTACAGTTACGGTAACGGACACCTACACCGCCACTACTGAGCCGGCGCTGTTTGAGTCGAGCAGCCCGACACCGAGCTCCAGCAGCGTGGAGGAGGAGAGCAGCCTACCCGGGGAGCCGCTGCCTGCCTCCGGCCGCCTGCTCACACCCGTCACCGCCGGTAACGGAGACGCACCACAATCTTTAATAAGACATTACAGTTATGGATTTGATGTGTTCAGTTGAGAGGTAAAAAATGATATCGCCGATATAACACCAGGACACACTCTGGTGGCCTTTATTTGTAAATTTACAAGGAAAAAAAACGTCACAAATTTACAAGCAAAAGTTGCAAATGATGATGAAAAGGTTACAGAAAAGGGGAGTTTCAAATTTCCAAGGAAGAAGGCATGAAATAGATTTTAAAAGTGTGCACGGCTGTGTTGACGTACAGACGACGGTGCACGTCCTGTTGCGCCAAGGTGTTGTGCTCTGACCTGAAGGTCTCTCCGTTTCTGTCGAAGTGGGCAGGTTGTGTCCCTGTGACGTCCACAGCAGTGTGTGCGACATCAGCTGCTGCTGTGACAGAGACTGCGGGGAGGAAGTGGCGCTGTTCACCAGCTGCTCCGTCTCTGCTGTCAGGTCAGTGGGTGCACATTTAATCTTTGGGTGGGCTCATCTGTTCTGTCACCACAGTTGGAACTCTGACAGAGAAGGCTGTTTAATACAGTACTTACTCCAGCCGCTCACATAGGAGTTATGTACAGAGTAGATAAACTTTGACTCAGTTAAAAGTAGTGGGGCTGCGCCGATTGTGAAATTTCAGGCTAGCTGCAGTCAAACCCATGCAACAAAATGGGGACACACCAGAAAAATATTGAACACTAATATCTCATTTGCCATTAGCTAAAATTAGTCAGTAAGGTAGTCAATTGGCCGATGCTGATGTTACACATGTCTGCCCTAAATTCACCCATACCCTTTGACAAATTTTTAATGTACAATATGAGTTGAGAATCATGACTTTCAGGGATAGTCAAAACAGAGACGTTGTTGACGAATGCTGTATGTGAGCAGGATGGTGGATCATGTGTCTTCTGTCTAACTGAGGGAATTCCTCTCATAGAAATAAATATTATATAAAGTCATCAAGGAAACAGTAAGTCTTAATCAGAGGTAATTAAGTAACATCCCTTCCCTCTGTTGTAAACTAAAACATTTGTTAACATTTGGATACACCTTCACCTGTTCATTGAACAGCAGCTACACCTTTGTCTTCTGTGATGGTGCAGTGGCAGTAGGCAGCTGTGCAGCCGTGATGTAGCGTCCTATTCCCTAAGCAGCAAAGATGACGGCCGCTCACAGCTGCGGTCGTCTGTCCAGAAGGAGACCAGCTACGGCGTCTTCTGCATCCAGTCCCAAAACCGTAAGTCAGCATGGAGGCGTCATTAGGGTGTGATGTAATGTGAGAGACATTTAATTTATCCAGTTCTATTTGCAATTAGTGTGTGGTATTATATTGTACGCAAAAAAACATGTTGCTATGTGGAAAAACTTGTACTTATTCTAGAAATGTTGTTTTTATTTGTTTAACATGCTTGCACACATGCACACTGCTGTTTTCTGCTGATTTGGATAGTGATGATGGGTGGGGGGGGAGGGTCTTATCCTGCTCTGCAGCCTCAGTGAGCTCAGGAACTAGCCCTAGCCCCACTTCCACCACAGGAACCACAAACCAATTTTAGGGGACAGGATTTTTGGTATGGGCTGGCCCTGTATCTGGCCATCCTCTGCATTGCGTCTCTGTTATGGGGGTAGGAACCATCAGTCTTGAGAGGGCGGCAGTGACTCAGGAGGTAGAGCGGGTCATCCAATAACCAGAGGGTTGGCGGTTCAAATCCCGCTCTCCCCAGCCATCCTGCCGTTGTGTCCCTGGGCAAGACACTTTACCCACCTTGCCTACAGTGTTCATGACACTGGGTATGAATGTGTATAAATGGTTGGTAATGGTCGGAGAGGCTGTTGGCGTGGATTGGCAGCCACGTTTCCGTCAGCTGTGCCTACAGTAGAAGCTTACCACTATCGCTGTCTGGAGTGAATGAATAATGGACTCACTGTAAGCGCTTTGAGATGTAAAGCACCATATAAATCTAATCCATTATTATTATTATTGTTCGTGGCAAAATCATTTAACATTTTCGAAGATAATGCCCAGCGACAAAGTAAAATACAGTGGGGCAAAAAAGTATTTAGTCAGCCACCAATTGTGCAAGTTCTCCCACTTAAAAGATGAGAGAGGTCTCCAATTTTCATCATAGGTATACCTCAACTATGAGAGACAAAATGAGAAAAAAAAAATCCAGAAAATCACATGGAAGGATTTTTAATGAATTAATTGGTAAATTCCTTGGTAAAATAAGTATTTGGTCACCTACAAACAAGCAAGATTTCTGGCTCTCACAGACCTGTAACTTCTTCTTTAAGAGGCTCCTCTGTCCTCCACTCGTCACCTGTATTAATGGCACCTGTTTGAACTCGTTATCAGTATAAAAGACACCTGTCCACAACCTCAAACAGTCAGACTCCAAACTCCACTATGGCCAAGACCAAAGAGCTGTCAAAGGACACCAGAAACAAAATTGTAGACCTGCACCAGGCTGGGAAGACTGAATCTGCAATAGGTAAGCAGCTTGGTGTGAAGAAATCAACTGTGGGAGCAATTATTAGAAAATGGAAGACATACAAGACCACTGATAATCTCCCTCGATCTGGGGCTCCACGCAAGATTTCACCCCGTGAGGTCAAAATGATCACGAGAACGGTGAGCAAAAATCCCAGAACCACACGGGGGGACCTAGTGAATGACCTGCAGAGAGCTGGGACCAAAGTAACAAAGGCTACATCAGTAACACACTACGCCGCCAGGGACTGTAGTGCCAGACGTGTCCCCCTGCTTAAGCCAGTACATGTCCAGGCCCATCTGAAGTTTGCTAGAGAGCATTTGGATGATCCAGAAGAGGATTGGGAGAATGTCATGTGGTCAGATGAAACCAAAATAGAACTTTTTGGTAAAAACTCAACTTGTCGTGTTTGGAGGAGAAAGAACGCCATACCTACTGTGAAGCATGGGGGTGAAAACATTATACTTTGGGGCTGTTTTTCTGCAAAGGAACCAGGACGACTGATCCGTGTAAAGGAAAGAATGAATGGGGCCATGTATCGTGAGATTTTGAGTGAAAACATCCTTACATCAGTAAGGGCATTGAAGATGCCTGGGCTTTCAGATGGCTGGGTCTTTCAGCATGACAATGATCCCAAACACACTGCCTGGGCAACGAAGGAGTGGCTTCGTAAGAAGCATTTCAAGGTCCTGGAGTAGCCTAGCCAGTCTCCAGATCTCAACCCCATAGAAAATCTTTGGAGGGAGTTGAAAGTCCGTGTTGCCCAGCGACAGCCCCAAAACATCACTGCTCTAGAGGAGATCTGCATGGAGGAATGGGCCAAAATACCAGCAACAGTGTGTGAAAACCTTGTGAAGACTTACAGAAAACGTTTGACCTCTGTCATTGCCAACAAAGGATATATAACAAAGTATTGAGATGAACTTTTGTTATTGACCAAATACTTATTTTACCGAGGAATTTACCAATTAATTCATTAAAAATCCTTCAATGTGATTTTCTGGATTTTTTTTCTCATTTTGTCTCTCACAGTTGAGGTATACCTATGATGAAAATTGGAGACCTCTCTCATCTTTTAAGTGGGAGAACTTGCACAATTGGTGGCTGACTAAATACTTTTTTTCCCCACTGCACGTCTCCATCTCCTGTTGGCTGACTGTGTGGGTTGACATCCTGGTGAAGGACAGCAGTAGCGACCGCTGTTACCTGCCGTGCTCCTCTGCTGTAATGCGCCTGTCCTCCCAAAGCTTGCACTGTATGGCCACATATGCCAAAAAATAATCGTTCAGACCCTCCACAATCATGGCAGCATTTAATTATACATTTTTAAACATTAGAGCTTCACTATTACCTTTTTCAGGTCAAATTTGGCACTTCTCATTTCCTTCTGTTTTGTTTACATTGTGATACTGAGTTTTATCCATTCAGCACTGAGTCAATCCTTAACCCCACCCAGCAGTTTTTGGTGCCACTCTGAAGTACCTACTCCTGACTTTGGCCTTGTTTCGGACCCTACGAGTTCCTGAAAACTTCCCCTTTCCAGTTGGTTTCTTTAGTGGAGACACACCACGGGGGAAGTTCCTGTATTGGTTCCTAGTTCCTTTAGTGAAAACAGGGCTACTGATTGGGGATGCTCCGATCCGATCTCAAGTATTGGATCAGGAGCTCGATCAAGGCTTTTGTGACTCGGTTGGAATCGGGGAGGTCATTGGGTTCATCTCCATTAAAGTTTCTTTTGTTTTCCATCAGCTACAGTTGTTTTCCATCAGCTACAGTTGTTTTCCATCAGCCTCGCCATAATACAGCAGCAGTACAGACTTGCAGCAGGGAAGGTGTTGCCAACATGTCTGCTGTGTGGAATACTCTTGAGTGTTGAGGTTTCAAGCAAATACATGGCATTGATTTTTTTTTTTTTTTTTTTTTTTATTTAAGTTTTTGTAAAGGGTATACAGGTCGTTACAGCAATGCAGTGTTTACATTTTCATCACATGTTCCCTTATTTTCTGATATCTGACAACATTGGAAGATTAATTCTTACAACACCCCTTTTTTTTTTTTTTTTTTAAAGTGAAAGAAAAAGTGAAATTAAAGAGAAAAAAAACAAAAAACAAATAACAAAAAAAAACAAACAAACCAGTAAAAAACAAACAAAAAGAAAAAGTAAGTAAATAAAGATAAAAGAGCATCTGAGTAGCGTTGGAACAAAGAGCGGAACCATTATTGAAATGGTATTTGTCAAAGATTAGATCTAATGGAAGACACATATGCGGTCCAGGGTTGCCAAAAGTTCATGAACCCATCCATGTCCTGTCTCAGTGCGAATGTCAACTTTTCCATCGAGTAAATGTCTTGGATCACGTTAGTCCAATCTTCAGGTGTAGGACAGTCCTTCAACATCCATTTTTTAGTTAGAGCTTTTTTGCTTGCCAATATTAAAACATTGAATAAGTATTTTTCTCCTCGTCTTTCCAGTGAGTCCGGTAGTAAACCCAAATACAAAGTTACAAAAGAAAAGGGAACTGTAATTTTGAATATTTTCCCCAATATTGTCTGTACATTGGTCCAATATTGGTGGATAACTGGGCATGACCAAAACACATGAAAATGATTTGCAGTCTTTTCACCACACAAGCGCCAACAGTTCAATCCCTTATGGGTAAATTTGTTTTGTGCAGGTGTTCTGAAAAATCTTGCCAAGTTTTTCCATCCAAATTCTCTCCACTGCAGGGATGAGGTACTTTTCCATTGCTGTTTATTTAGCTTTTCCCATATTTCCAGTTGTAAAGTGAAATTCCCCTCTTTTTCCCATCTCTCTTTTATATAAGATGTGTTGTCTCCTTTTAAGTCTTGAAGACCTTGGTATATTTTAGAAATGTATCTGATCCCTGGGATCCCTTTATATGCCATTAAGAAGACCTTCAGAACACCTGACTGGGCCCTTTCCAAAACCTCCTTTTTAAGTATATTGTTTATGTGGTGTCTAAGCTGGAAGAACCTGTAAAGGTCTTGATTTATTAGGCCTTGTTTTTTCAAATCTTCAAAACTTCTTAAGATTTGCCCTAATATTTTATCAGCCCTTTCTCCTTCCACTTTTTAAATCTGGTGTCTGTTTTATTAGGAGTAAAGTCCTGATCATAGGCGATCCATTGCAGAAGTCGATAGGGCTCTTTAGTTTGATTCTCTCTGACTATCTTAAACCAAATTTTTAGCGGGGTCTCTATCCACGGGTTAGTGTTATTCAAAAGCTTAGGTAAGGCATTGTTCCCTATTATCGCCTGTAGGGGGATGTCACTTGTTATTTGGCATTCGATCTCCTTCCATTGTGCAGTGTAGACTGGGTTACATATCTCTACTAAAGTTTTAATTTGTGCGGCTTTAAAGTAGTCCCTGATATTTGGCAGCGCGAGCCCACCTTTGTCTTTGTTTAGCTGTAGGGTTCTATATCTGATTCTAGGTCTCTTGCCCTGCCATATGAATCTTGAGATCCTTCTGTCCAGCTCCTGCCATGTTTTTTTGGGAGGTTCTACCGGTGTTGTTTGGAAAAGGTATAGAAGACGTGGAAGTATATTCATTTTGACTGCTTCAATTCTTTGTGCAGTACCCAAGAATGGTATCATATTCCATCTTGCTAGGTCAGATTTTATTTTTGTCACCAGTGGATCATAGTTTAGTGATATAATTTTGTTGAGTTGTTTCGGGATATTGACCCCCAGATATTTCATAGATTCCGACTCCCAGTTAGTTTTGAGTTTGCTTAGTGAATAATGATTTGGGTCATAGTTGAATGTTAAAACTTGGGTTTTATGCATATTTAATTTGTACCCCGATAAATCTCCATACTCTGAAAAAACTGAGGTTAGTTCTGGTAAAGAAGTGTCCGGCTGCCCTAGGTATATTAAAATGTCATCAGCAAAGAGTGCTATTTTATGTTCCTTCTGACCAAGTGTAATACCTTGAATTTTTTGGTTTTGTCTTATCCATTGGCTCAGAGGTTCTATGAAGATTGCAAAGAGCAGTGGAGACAGGGGGCAGCCCTGACGACATCCTCTTTCCAGTTCAAAAGATGATGATAAATTACCGTTAATCCTTATTTTAGCTGTTGGTTTTTTATATAATGCCTGTATAGTTCTAATGAAGTTGTTATGAAAATTGAAACTGGATAAGATTCTATATAGAAAAGACCAGTCAACCGAATCGAATGCTTTTTCAGCATCTAATCCCAATATGACTGCATTTAAGTTATATTTTTTTATATGATGAATTATGTGTAAAGTGCGTCGAATGTTGTCTTGTGTCTGTCTTTGTCTTATAAAACCTGTTTGGTCTAAATGAATTAGGTCTGTCAGTATATTTTCTAACCTTTTGGCAAGGATAATGGTAAAAAGCTTATAGTCCTGATTTAGTACACTGATTGGTCTGTAGTTGGAGCACTCTAGTTTATCCTTTTCAGGTTTAGGTATAACTGCAATGACCCCTTCTCTCCAGGAGGGGGGGATTTCCCCTGTGTGGAGGACATAATTAAATGTTTTCAGGAGGAGAGGAGATAGTTGCTGTTTAAAGGTTTTGTACCACTCTGCTGTATAGCCATCAGCTCCTGGGGATTTGTTAGCTTTAAGTTTCACAATTGCTTTTTCCAATTCTTTAGGATGTATTTCTGACAGTAGTGTTTTATTTTGTGACTCCGTAAGTTGGGGAAGGTTTAATGTGTTTAGGAATGCCTCGGATGCGTTTTTATGTTTTTTGTGGGAGTATAAGTTCTTATAGTAATTCTCGAAGTTTTTAAGAATATCCTGAATTCTGAATTTTATTTCCTTTGATACTGGGTCTCTGATTTTGTAGATTGCTCTTTCTGTTTGATGTTTCCTCAATTTATAGGCTAGCAATTTTGCCGATTTACTGCCTGCTTCATAGTATTTTTGTTTCAGAAATGTAAGTTTCTTCTGGATTTCTATTGTGTAGATCTCATTTATTTGGTTTTTAATTTCCTTAATCTTGAGCGAGTCAGTAGAATGAGTGTTGCCTTTGTGTTCTTTTTCTAGGTTCCTAAGTTCTGACTCTAATGTGGATAGTTTTTCTTGTCTTAGTTTCTTTTGGGTTGCCAGTTTTGCAATAATCTTTCCTCTTATTACAGCTTTACATGCATCCCACAGTATTAAAGGGGATACTTCTCCATTATCGTTATCTTCCAAATATCTGAGAATATCTGATTCCAATTCATCTTTCAATGGTCCTTTCAGGACATTTGAATTTAACCTCCAAGAAAATGTATTATTTGTGTATTTTTGGATATTTAAGTCCATGTAGATCGGACTGTGGTCGGAGAGATCCATCAGTCCTATTTTACATGTTTTTACTCTTCCAATGTCTCTATTAAACATAAAAAAATAGTCAATCCTTGAGTAAGATGAATGTGGAGTTGAGTAAAATGTATAGTCTTTTACACTGGGGTTGAGTTCCCTCCACACGTCACAGATTCCCATTTCTTTTAGTAGCATCCGAGTCTTCCTGCTTTGGGTGTTATTTTGATGTGGAGAATTACCAGAAGCATCCCAGTATGGATTCAGTCTAAGATTGAAGTCCCCACCACATATCACTAAACCTTGAGCTTTAGTTATCATTAGGTCGAATACATTTTTATAAAATTTCCAGTTAGCCCCTGGGGGAGGATACACATTCAGCAGGGTGATATCTTCTCCCTCTAGCCGCCCAGTTACCAAACTGTATCTCCCTTCTTTATCTTTGTGTTCTGATTTTTTTTCAAATGTAATTTTGGTTGATATCAATGTCGCTACTCCCCTCCTCCTCCCTGATTTATATGAAGATGAAGAGATCATTTTAAACCCTTGTCTACTGAGTTTATTGTGTTCCACGTCTGTTAGGTGGGTTTCTTGTAAAAGTATTATTCCTGCTTTGTCTTTTTTCATTTTGCCTAGAATCTTGGATCTTTTAACTGGATTCAGGATTCCTTTTACATTGTATGAAATTATTTTGGTTACACCCTGTTTCTCCATTGTGTTGTTTTGTTTAGTATAACTGTGTGGTGGCCCTCTTTTGTGCTACTCAGAAACTGAAAGAACATTAAAAATAAGAAAAACATTAAGAACATAGTGTAAAAAACTTTAAAACAAAAAGCTGTCATAAGAACTTCCTGAGCTGAGGTCTTTTTAAAGACCCTGTAAGAGCCTTGATGGAGTGAAGGCTCTGAGGGAAATTCCTCAAACTCTGTTACGTGTTGAGGGCCCTCTCTTACCACTGAAAGTAGTCCCATGCTTTTAACGTGAGTTTCAGAACCCAATCCAAACTTGTAATGATTTTTTTTTTTTTCCTTTTATGCCTAAACCCTGTGAAATTGTGTGCACCCTCCCACCCCCATCACATCAAACATTCACGCAAAAACAGTATTTGTTAGTATGAGAACATGTGGATTATTGTCACATTTCTATTTTAACAAGTTTTTTTTTTTTTTTTTTATTACAAAGACTTATTTGTTTCAAATAATATGATTGTTCCATGAAATGTTTTACCACATGCTGAATATGCATCTCCTTTAATGTTTGTTACCTTGTATGAGGGGGGTTGGATGTGCGGATTGATTCAAGAGAAAAGAAAAAAAAAAAAAAAAAAAGGTCGCTATTCCAACCTGAAAACGGATAGTTTATCCGCGACGCTCTGGTGCTGGGTTTCCCGCTGCTGGTCCGTGGATTTTGAGGGTCTTTGTGTTGTCCATGTTTGCGCTTTGATCTTCTCACTCGGGTCTGCTGCGGGTTTAAATACCGTTACCGGGAGCCCTCTTTTCGCCATGTCAGCTGTTGCTTCTTCCGCCGAATTATAGAGACACGTTTCATCGCCGTAGAAGACCCTTAACTTCGCAGGAAATGGAGTCTGAAAGCGCAATTTCTTCTCTCTTAACACCTTTTTCGCGTCATTGTATTCCCTGCGCTTTTTAAGGACCTCCGGGGCGTAATCGTGTTCCACGTAGACTTTTCTCTCCTGGTGCATAAATCCTTTTTTCTGCCAGGCCAGTCTTACAACCTCTTGTTTTATTTTGAAATTGGAAAATCTTACCAACACCGAACGTGGGGGCGCTTCCGCCGCCGGCCTAGCGGCTAATGAACGATGTGCCTTTTCTATCTTCAAGTCGGTGGTTTGTGGAATATCCAATTTCTCTCTTAGTAAGGATTCCACGCATTCTGCCATTGAGTTAAAACCATTTTCAGTTCCTTCTATCAGACCATGAATTCTTATGTTGTCTCTTCTTTGTTTTCCTTCTTGGTCGGTTAGCTTAGCCTCTATAGCTGCTTGTCTTTTGCGTAGGTCTAGCACAGAATCTTCGAGCACTTTTATTCGATCCTCTGTTTCCAAGATTCGGTTCTCGGCCTGGTCCACTCTGCTGTTTGTCCTTTTCAATTCTTCTCTGAATTCCCGAAATTCGGCCGTAACATCTCGGCGAAATCGTCGTAGCTCCTCAAATAGTGATTTCAGGCTAACCCTTTTGTTAGCTATCACCAGTTCCTCGTCTTCTGAACGGAGATCTTCCAGTTCAGATTCTCCGGCCGATACGTGTCCTGGCCTGGAGAATTTCAGTTTCTTCTGTTTTCCTTTAGACATGATGATTTTGTCTTTTGATTTTCACTCCTCCAAAAATCCGTTAAGTTTGATTTTCAAGGTGTTATCCTGGATTGGGTCTGAGAGCTTCAGTGTTAAGCTGCAGTCGCCATGGCGTCCAGACCGGAAGTCGGCATTGATTTTTTAAAATATATTTAATGTGCTTAATAGTATGTAGTTTGCAAGAATGTGTTGTAGGAAAATGTAAGTATCAGATTGTGACTTGGTATCATCTGATCCTCAATCTTTAGTGACTGGGATCGGGTCAAGGGCAAAAAACCTTGATCAAGACATGCCTACTATTGGCACATGAATCAGTTCAGTTCAAGCTCTCAGAGGCTCTCCATAACAGAGTGTGGATTAATGTCACCATGTGTAATCTGCAATGGTGTCTGGCAAGCATCTCTGCATATGGAGCTGCATGACTGCTATGGTATTAACACAGACCCTAACCCTAATAAATTTCCACTTCTTACACATAAATTTGTGGGCCTTTTTTCCTCATAAATTTGCAACTTTTAAGTAAATTTACATTGTTTTTTAACATAAATTTACAACTTTTTGACCTAAATTTGAATTATTTTTTTTTATTTATAAAAAATTGCACATTTACAGTGGGGAAAATAAGTATTGAACACGTCAACATTTAAACACATTTCTGATGGAGCCACTGACCTGAGATTTTCACCAGATATCAGTAACAACTCAAGTAATCCATACATGCAAAGAAATCAAAGCAACTGTGTTCACAAAAGAAGTTATATTTAATAAAGTGGAATGACACAGGGAATAAGTATTGAACATGCTTGGTGAAATTCATTTAATATTTAGTAGAAAAGCCTTTGTTGGTAATAACAGCTTCCAGACACCTCCTGTATGGAGAAACTACACGCAGGCATTGCTCAGGAGTGATTTTATCCCATTCTTCCACACAAACTGTCTTCAAATCTTGAAGGTTCCGTAGGTGTCTTCGATGAGCCCTGTTCTTCAGTTTGTTCCATAGATTTTCAATTGGATTCAGGTCAGGTGAGTGACTGGGCCATTCTAGCAGCTTGGAGCCAGTTGAGTTTCCTTGGCTGTGTTTGGGATCATTGTCTTGCTGAAATGTCCACCCTCGTTTCATCTTGGCAGATGGCAACAGGTTCTTATCAAGGATGTCTCTGTACATTTGTCCATTCAGCTTTCTAAGGTTCAAGGTTTCTTTATTGTCATTTAATATGTACGCTTGCACATAAAAAAAACAAATCCTTCAATTATATAAAGTCTGCCTGTACCATGTGCTGAAAAACACCCCCACACCATGATGGGATGTGCAGTGCCATTTCTCCTCCAAACATGCTGTGTGTTGGGGCATCCAGAAAGTTTAATTTTGGTCTCATCTGACCAGACTATATTCTCCCAGTGTTTTACTGGCTTGACTAAATGTTGTGCAGCAAACTTTAAATGAACTTCAGCATGCTTTTTCTTCAGTAATTGAGTCTTGTGAGGTGAGCGGGCATAGAGCCCATGTCGATTGAATGCATTACTTATTATCTTTGAAATAGCAGTACTTGCTAATTCCAGGTCTTTCTGGAGCTCTCCATGAGTGGTCTTTGGTTCATGGATGACTCTTCTGATAATTCTTTTGACTCCTCTGTCAGAAATCTTGTGAGAAGCTCCTGGTGATGACCAGTTTATGGTAAAATGATGTCCTTTCCACTTCTGAATGATGGCTCCAACAGTGCTCAGTGGAACATTCAGTAGTTAAGAAATGTGCTTGTAACCAATGCCATCATTATGTTTTGCAACAATAAGGTTGGGAAGGTCTAGAGAGAGCTCTTTGCTTCTACCCATCATGAGTCATTTTTGGTGTGACAATCTGATATTCACAGACCTTTTCAAAGGCTATCAGTCAGGACTTTAACCAGCTGAAATTAATTTGCACTGATGGGGGATGGGATAGCTTCCTAAATTCTGATGGATTTCAGCTGGTTTCTTGACTTTCTATGCTTTTTTGCACTTGTTTTTCTTCATGTTTTCAGTGCTTACTTCCTGTTATTCCACTTTATTAACTATAACTTGTTTAGAGAACACAGTTGCTTTGATTTTTTTGTATGTTTGGATTACTTGGGTTGTTCTTCTAGTCTTAACTGGTTTAACTGTCCTAATTGCTTTTAGTAGTATTTATTAGTATTGGTATTAAGGTGTGTTTATTACCTTTATTAGTATTAGTATTGATGTGTATTTATTACCTTGTTATTTGTTGCAGACAGCAGAGTAAGAATTTCATTGCTCAGGAAATGTTGCATTTCTTAACTGTGCACATGATGATAATGCCTTTGAATCTTGTTACTGATATCTGGTGAAAATCTCAGATCAATGGCTCTATCAGAAATATGTTTAATGAGAAAAATGTTGACGTGTTCAATACTTATTTTCCCTGCTGTAAATGGTGCAAATTTACTTCAAAATGTTGCAATTTAAGATGGAAAAACTTTTAAGTTTACAAAAAAGCAAATAAAATTTACACATAAATGTTGATCATTTATAAGGAAAAAGTTCAAAATTTTACAGGAAAAAAGAAACAGACAAAAGGAAAAAATTAAAAGTTGTGAGATTATCACGAAAAAGTCACAAATTTACAATAATGAAGAGAAAAACTTTGCATGTATATGAAGAAATGGTAAAAAATTTACATAAAAAATTTGCAAATTTATGAGTATTTATATGAAGAAAATGCAAATTTATGCAGCAACAAAGTGACAGGATTCTGAGGAAAAGCGGCAAAATTTATGTGAAAAAAATCTGCATATTCATATCACATGATAATCATTACAAATTCTTGTCAGAAAAGTTGTAAATTAATCTAAAAACTGTGTGACTTTACATGAAAAGTGTTGAAAATTTATGAGAAAAAAAGGACAGATTTATGGGACTGATGTGGTAGACACGTCAATGAAAGTGAACTGATCTGAGCCGCTGCCTGTCTGTGTCTCTGCAGGTGTTGATGGACTGTCTCACCCTTCGCCCGCTCTGCCCACCAACAGAAACTTTGAGTCGCTCTTTAATCCGTTCACCAGCTTTGTTTTGGACTCAGCAGTCAGTGATCAGGTGTCAGCTGCAGAGCTCCAGGCCCAGACTGGATATCAAGTGAGTTTCGGTTTCACAGAAGTACCGCTTATTCTGTAGTAGTATCATGATGCGAGTCAGGAAATCAGGAACAGTTACAGGGCCAAACATCCATCCATCCATCTTCTTCGGCTTAATCCTTTTCAGGTCATGGGGGGCTAGAGCCTACCCCAGCAACTTGGGCGAGAGGCAGGGTACACCCTGGACAGATCGCCAGTCCATCACAGGGCCAACACAGAGAGACAGACAACCATTCACTCTCACAGTCATACCTAGGGACAGTTTAGAATCCCCAGTTTGATGCCAATTAACCTAACGTGCATGTTTTTGGCATGTGGGAAGAAACCGGAGAAATCCCAGAGTAAACCCACGCAGACACAGGGAGAACATGCAAACTCTACACAGATCACTGTTGGTCAGGGGCTGGGATCAAACCCAGGATCCCAAGGGTGAGTTGCTGTGTTGCCGCAGTGCTAACCACTCCGCCACCGCACTGCAGGGCCAAACATTTTCTGTGTTTATTTTAACCAGTTCTACAATATAGATTAAAAAAAATATAAAGACTTTCCACCCCAGTCTCATAAATTTTGGGTAGTTTTTGGATGCATGCTATATGTTTTCAGTTGATTTACAGTACTTTTTCAATTAAAAACAAGATAATAAAAGTGAATGCTTGGCCCCTGATTGCATTCATGACCCTCTTGTTGATCTTCAGTTAGACTGAATTTGACACCAGTGTTCCAAAGTCAATAGATAAACTAAAGATTGCCAGACACAGTTGGAGGATTTTCACTTTGTCGATTCTCTGTGGTGGTTTCAGTATGGTGATGTGATGGTGACGGCAGAGGAGGATGGACACAGAGGGACCTTCTTTCTTCCGGCTGCTGCTGTCACTGCTGACTGTGTGGACAGGAGCCCTGCAGGTAAACAGAAGATACAGCTGCAGTCAGAAGTGTTCAAACTGCTATTTCAGAGTTGTTGGGTTTTTTTTTTTGTCTTTATCAGCTCTTGCTATCATGTCTTAAAATCTAGAAAACACGGTTTAGCTGGATTACAGTTAGGGTTGTATAGCCTGAAAAACACTGAGTTTTGTGGTAGATGTTCAAGAGGATGCAGAAGTAACTGCTGTAGCTGCAGCTATTGACTTAAAGGTCCCATTCACTTAACCCTGAGAGGATTTTCGGTCGCAGATCGCACCATCTGCATACACCCTCTGGTGGCGAAGATTTTTTTTCAAGAAAATATTCAGTTTAGATATCATAAATTCCAAAGGCTGTAACTTGAAAGTGGTAAGAGCTAATGGCTTACTCAGTGTTTCCTCTGGCTTAAAAACTTTGGTGGGGTGGCAGCATATTTTCCCCCGGGGGACGGGGGGGGGCAATAAACATACCAGAATATGTTAATTTTATACTATTTATTTCTTTTTAAAATTTTACACAGTAACGTTGCACATGGAACTTATCATTTGAAGTATTGTACAACAGATGATTGAATATTGGGCCAGTTGGGGTCCCACCCAGACATCCTGTGTTTATAGAGTTTTTAGTGGTGTTATCCTTCTCTCCTTCTTCTGCCTGGACACTTTCCTCTCCTTGGCCCCTCTCTTCTGTCTCATCTTGCCCTCTCTGAGCTCTGTATAATTCAGGTTCTCTCTCTGTCTATGGTGGTATACAAACAGGTTAGAAAATATCAAGTGTCATGTTTTGTCATGCAGGATTTTTTTTGTCATGGTTTACGTAAATGACAAAAGTATGTGTATTTTTTTGTATTTTTAGTCTTGTGTTTCTTTTATCCATTGAGAGAGTAGGGAAGGGAAAGAAACGTTCATAATAGTGTCATAACCCGAGTGTCGGTTCTGGCCACACTCGGGTCTCATATCTTTTTGTTCTCTGGCTTTGGCAGCTGAGGATTCCTTCCAGCTCCTCGGGCTCTTATTGTGAAGGCGCCCGGGGGAGCTCCCTGCTGTCAAAGTCAGCTGCTGCTCTGCTGTCATTAGCAGCAGCTGTGCCGCGTTGGGGTCATTAGCCACCAGAGATATAAGCGGGTGCTAAATGTCCTCCAACGCGGCAGACTCTGTTATATCCTGTTATATCCTGTTATGTTCAGCCACGTTCCGTCGTGCTCCTGTTATTCTCCTTGCTCATCGTGGTTAATGGACTTGGGAATCCCCCGTTACCCGTCTGTTAACGGTCCCATTGTAAGGTACGCTCTGTGTGACTGTATCTTTGTGATTATCTCGTCTGGCGCATCGGGTGTTCCCCGGCTCAGACTTCACCCAGCCACTGTATGTGTTCTGTGTGTGTTCATCCTTACTCTACAATAAATTACCACTGCAAAGTCTCTGGTGACTGAGGCGTCTTGTGACGGTCCGTGAGGGCCGTCGTGACAGTAGACTGCCGCCTAACGCCCGGAGAGGAGGCGTTGTATCGAGACGCCATTCACCGTGTAGTTTGCAGTAGTGGACTGTTAATTCCTACCTGTCTGAGTGTCTGCAGCGGGGAGTATGTCGTCATCCAGGGGCCATTGTCGGCGCCTTGGCAGGCAGCAAGCAGAGGTTCTGAAGGAGGTAGATTACACCATCTTCACCGCTACGCTGTTGGACGCTCCCAGCGACATTTGTAGATACCTGGACCTAGCCGAGGAGATTCTGGATTCTCTTCACCAATCATCCAGAGGTAAGCGTGAGGAGAGATGACATCGCCACCCAGCGTGAGAAACTCCGAGGGCTGGAGGGAAATCCTGGCAGGAAGCTGAAGCGGAGGAGACGTCGCCCCTCGCTTCGGGATCCCGCTCCTGCCTCCGTTCCGGCCCGGGAGTTCGCACCACCCGGAGGTCTTTTCCCATCGGGCATGTCGTCACTCGGGATTCCCCCAGAGAAGCTGCAGATGACAGCAGAAGAGATCTGGGACCGGGTGGCTGCTGCTTGCTCCGCTAAGAATCCTCCGGCGTGTATGAAGCATGTGGTGGCGGCGGTCAGACTGGTGGAGAGGAATCCAGCGCTGCGTGAGTTTCCTGAGTTTGCTGACTTGCTTGCCGCCGTTTCTGCTCAGGAACGGCGATTTCCGGACCTCACCTTCGCCTCACCCCCTACAAGGAACCGTCGTCACTCCGGCTTCCAACCTCGGCTAGAGCCCCGTCTGGATGCTGTCCCGGGTCGCCGCAAGGGCTCAACCCCCCACACAGCTGTCACTCCTGCGCCTCGTCAGAGGGGAATCCCCGCAGCCTCGTCTTCTCCCGGGCCCTCGCCTGCTGTCCCGTCAGCGTTCCATGCCCGACTGATCCCGGCTGTCGCCCCCTCCTCCTCGTCGCCTATCCTGGCTGCTGTGTGTCACGAGAGCTCCGTTTCGGCGAGCTTCATCCCGGATCCGCCTCGAGTGGCCTCATCTCGTCTTCCCAGAGGGCCCTCTGTCGCCATCCAGCGGGGAAAGGAAGGAATGACGTCCCCCACAGCGAGGACCATCTTACCCTTAGGGGAAAGGCAAGTGCATGATAATTTCTCTTCTTTTGATATTGTTTTGCCTTGTCTGACTCCTGGGGGTGGAGTTCGGGGTATGCAGCCCCCCGAGCTCCCTCCACCCGCTGTGGACGAAAGTAATAACCCTGCTTCCTCTGTGTCTCCCCCCGCTGAGCGGTCCTCGACGTCAGGCCAACGTCGCTGGATGAGGAGGGGGCCTGCGGTTCTGGAGAGCCTGGTTCCGGTTCCGCAGCCACGCCATGGGTGGAGGAGGAGAGCGGACTGCAGCGTGGAGCCATCGCCGATGAAGAAGCGTCCCCGGGGTTCCACGGAGGGGCGGTCCGGTCCAGCAGGGCGAGATTCTCCTGCCACCACGCCATGCGGGCCACCGGCGTGGACATCGGTGCTGGAGGACTCTCTAGCTGCACGCACCATCATGCCAGCTGCGGAGCCCGACGCAGCTGAGTGGGAGCCTGAGGACGACCTCCTGACTTCTGAGCCCGGATCATTGCAGTCCTGGACGGCGTCAGAACCCGAGCTCAGGCAAGTGCTCTGTTTTATCTTTCTTCTTCACCTTTTAGAGCACCTTTGCCTGTCTCAAGGGGAGATGAGCCGGGTGCAGCCGCCCGCTGCGTCCGAGCTTATCTCGCCGGGTTCTGGCGCTGCCGGTGATCCTGATCCCGGGTTTTCTCTCTTGTGTGAGTCTTCTCCCAGGGTCGCCGGCGAGGGGCTGCTCTCGCCTGCTGCGCCAGAGGTTCCGGTTTCAGGGTTGGAGGTCGAGTCTGGTGCCACGCCGACCGGGTCCACCGGGAGTGCTGTTCCGGTCCAGTTGGGGTCCACCGGGAGTGCTGTTCCGGTCCAGTTGGGGTCCACCGGGAGTGCTGTTCTGGAGGCCCAATCGGGGTCCACCGTGGGTGCTGCACCAGCAGGTCCTAGGTTCGGTGAGGGAGCTGCAGATCCCCAGCCACCGGATGCTGGACAGGCTCGTTTTCTTCTTCACTCTCATCTCCACCGTCATCCTCCTCGTCTCCCTGAGGAGCACTACCCATCTCCACCTGGGGCCGTTGGGGTCCCGAACGCTCCGCCCGGTTTCCCCTCATCTCCCCCCTTTTCTGCGGGACCACCGGCTGCTTCTTCCCAACGGTTCTGGTGGGCTGGTGTTGCGGGGCGGCCGCCTGAAGGGCTGTCTCGTTGGTTTGGTTCTCTGGGTCGGCCCCCCGACCTGTTTATCTTCCTGTGCGGCGACCTGCTCCGGCCGCCTGAAACTCTCTTCCCCCGAGCATGGGACTGGGGTAGGCCGCCCGAACTGTCCTCTTTTCCCCTCGCTGTTCTGTGGCCTCTTGTTGCCGGACGACCCCCCCCCCCCCCGAACCTTTTGCCCCCATCCCTCCGGGCCTGGACTGCGCCCTTTCCGGGTTCCTGATCTCGTCTGTGGGACTGTTGGGGTGTGTGGGGGGGGGGGAGGGGGATTATTTTGTGTTTTTGTGTCACTCTGTTTGCCCAAGGGTGTGTTGCCTATTTTGTACTTATTGTGGTTTTTTTTTTCTCCCTACCTTTGTAGCCTTGTTGGTTGTTTGTCTCTCTCTCCCTCCTGCCAGCGCCCCATCCACCCACCCTAGGGGGGTGGGGGGGGGGGCTTGGGTGTTACTCAGGCCGCTCAGAGCTCGGCCTTGAGGGGGAGGTACTGTCATAACCCGAGTGTCGGTTCTGGCCACACTCGGGTCTCATATCTTTTTGTTCTCTGGCTTTGGCAGCTGAGGATTCCTTCCAGCTCCTCGGGCTCTTATTGTGAAGGCGCCCGGGGGAGCTCCCTGCTGTCAAAGTCAGCTGCTGCTCTGCTGTCATTAGCAGCAGCTGTGCCGCGTTGGGGTCATTAGCCACCAGAGATATAAGCGGGTGCTAAATGTCCTCCAACGCGGCAGTCTCTGTTATATTCTGTTATATCCTGTTATGTTCAGCCACGTTCCGTCGTGCTCCTGTTATTCTCCTTGCTCATCGTGGTTAATGGACTTGGGAATCCCCCGTTACCCGTCTGTTAACGGTCCCGTTGTAAGGTACGCTCTGTGTGACTGTATCTTTGTGATTATCTCGTCTGGCGCATCGGGTGTTCCCCGGCTCAGACTTCACCCAGCCGCTGTATGTGTTCTGTGTGTGTTCATCCTTACTCTACAATAAATTACCACTGCAAAGTCTCTGGTGACTGAGGCGTCTTGTGACGGTCCGTGAGGGCCGTCGTGACAAATAGTAATTTACTCATGCATACTTAAAAATTATATGATCAGGTGGGTACAGTAGCCAGAAATTCTACTCATGTAAAAGCAGTGCTTTGAAATTAATAATTAAAAGTAGACAACCAAAAATTTCTAGTTGAGTTAACCTCTTGCACTCCGGGCAATTTTCCTAAAAATGCCAAAAAATAACGTGCCCAAAGTAAATCGAAAGCTGTTCTTCAACCCTTTGCAGCATCTTCATGGGGTTGGTCTCATTTAAAAGAAAACACTTTGAATTTTTTGGCAAAAAAAACATAATCTCTCTACGTGCTCCGGCCACTGAGTTACAGTCATCTAAACATACTGAACTTGAAGAAAAAAAATTGGACACAGTGTTTTTTTGGATACAAATGCTTGTAAATAACACACAGCTGTCCGATCCGGCTGGAAAATGCAACAGAAATGTAGAACCAAGTGTTATCCAGCTGAGATCCAAATTTGGTAACAATACCACAAAAAATGAATATTTTACACAGCTTTGTTCTCAGGCTGTTCCCAGGCATTTTGGAACTGTGCCAAATTGTGCCAAATGGCACAGTTTGGAAAAACATCTGTAACTTTTGAATGATTCAATGTAGAATCTTCATTTTAGGCTCTAATGAAAGGTCACACTCAGGGCTGTGTCTGTGTGTGTGTGTGTGTGGGCGGGGGGTCGTCCCCCCCCCCCGCTACCAAGGACCGAGTTCGGCCCTCGCTACATGACGGATTACACTCCTTGCATGCTTTCACAGCGGCTCCCCCCCCCCTCGCTACTGTGTGTGTGTGTGTGGGGGGGGGGAAACTGTGAACGGACCGTGAACGCCCCCCCCCCCCGCTACAGAAGAGGGCCATCGCTACATGATGGAATAGACTCATATGCTTCCCCCCGCGGACCGGGGGGCGTTCGGACCGTGAACGCCCCCCCCGCTCCTCTTCTGCAGCGGGGGGGGGGGGCGTTCACGGTCCGAACACGGCAAATGAACCGTTTATCGCGGCGCACGCACTTCATACTTCGTGCGCAGTACAGTTGTAATTTACCGATCGGTCAAAAGTCATTTTTGGATTACAGTTTTCAGGGATAAATAATAATTTAGCTTATAACACCTTACCTCTTCAAAGCAGCAGAGTCGTGGCGAACATCTCTTCCCCATTGTCAGACGAACGCGACGCTGAACATAATTCCATTATTGCCGTTTTGGCGAATGATTTACGACTTTTGTCGTCGGCCTCCATCGGTCTATGATGACGGAAGAGAATCCTAAACGTCTATTCTGCTGGAATGAGTGCAGGTCCCACTTGTGGGTGGTCTCCATGCTGCTGGGTGAGCCTGGGTCTGTAGCAGGTTCGTCCAGCTTCCTTTGTTTTCATCTGCTGCAGCAGTAAATCTCTCTTCACCAGCCCGAATTTCTGTGCTTCAATTGGCTCGTGCATTCAAAGTAGGCGGGTCCTCCTTCCTAGGTTTTCATTCATTGGCTCTTCAAGGTTTCAGAAACCCAATTCAAGGCTCTTATTAGTCGAATGAGAGGTCAATCAGATGAACTAATCTGTTCGCGGCTGTGACTGCAGCTTTTTTTTTCAGTGGCGCTTGGAGGCCACACCACCTACATCACCATCATCATGCGTCATGCGTCCAAGCGCGCACGAGTGCGCTCTCGTGCGCCCTAGGACGCAGAGACTTGCCCGCCCGCGGAACAACGGAGTGCAAGTGGTTAAGGGTACAAAGAGCACCCACTTAAAAACCTGAGTAATGACTTCCGGGAAGATGGCGGAGAGACATAACGCTTAAACAGAGAGCTCTCCCTAGTCGGATTTAAAATCTTTGGTAAATGGCCAACTCGACATAAATGGAACAATAAACCAAGGGATGAAAACACGAAGAA
Source organism: Pholidichthys leucotaenia (assembly GCA_020510985.1). Lineage (NCBI taxonomy): Eukaryota > Metazoa > Chordata > Actinopteri > Cichliformes > Pholidichthyidae > Pholidichthys > Pholidichthys leucotaenia. The sequence goes on along the minus strand of CM035840.1, from coordinate 321,864,789 downwards.
GCCGGGCACACGGACAAAAGCAGGGTAAAACTAAAGAATCCCTCTTCAACAACGCAGGAGAAATCGCTGAACACGAGGCCCAAAAAAACGAGGTGACTACAGCAGAGAAAATGGAGGACGCCAAACTCAATATTATGAACACTGGCATCGCCAATATAAGTAAAGACATAAAAGACTTCAAGCGACAACTCCAACAGGATTTAACGGCTCTTAAGGAAGATCTGAAAAAAGAGATGAACGAGGAAATTATGGGCCTCCGAAAAGAAATGGAACGCAAGCTAGCTGAAAACATGGAGGAACTGCGCACTCAACGGGCGTGTTTGGCAGAAGCACAGGCTCGAATATCAGAGCTGGAAGACTGGAAGACCGAGGCAAGCGAGCGGCTGCAGACCCTAACAGCACAAACACAGAGGATGCAGGAAAAAATAACCGACCTGGAGAGCAGGTCCAGGCGGAGCAATATACGCATCTTCGGGATTCCGGAGGGCATTGAAGGCAACTCGATGACGAAATTCATGGATCAATTCTTAAAAAAAGAGCTTGAGCTGCCCGATGAAACAGACCTGCAGATCCAACGAGCGCACAGAGCCTTGGCACAGAACCCGAATCCAAACTCTACACCCAGGTCAGTTGTGGTAAACTTTGTAAAATACGACGTAAAGGAAAGAATCCTGACACAAGCGTGGAAAAAAAAGATACACGAGTCGGCGACAAACAGATATTCTTTGACCATGACTACCCGACAGAAATTGTGCAGCAGCGAAAGAAATATGCCAACATTAAAAAAACGCTGAAAGAGGAAAAAAATTAGATTCCAAATGCCGCTAACGAAGATGAGAATTCATTGGGAGGACGGTGTGAAAACCTACAGCACGGCCAGAGAGGTAGCGTGGGACATGACTGAGCGAGGCTTTGTGGTGAGCGTACCCGAGGAAACGGCTGGAGCAGCGGCGGCACGAAACGCATCGCGACAGCCGAAGTGGAGGCGAGTGAGCGGCAGAAGGCGGGAGACGGACGTGGCGCACCGGGCCCAAGAAAAACTCCAAGGCTTTCAACGGAAAGCCTAGATTATAACAAAGATTAAAAAGGACACAGAAGAAATAAAGGCCAAGAAGACAAGGTAAAAGAGAAACAAACGGCTAGGAGAGGTTTAAGTGATTTTTGTTGGACATTTCTAGACTAATGACTATTACTTGGATAGTAAATACAGGTCTAGGGAGGGCCCCTCACTCGGTGAGGACAATCCCTCCACCCACCAACAGGGACCAGTGGGCAGAAGAAAGGCCCAAAGTACGGAGGTCGAGATTTGTTAATGTGTTTTTGTACAAATATGTGTTAGTTTTGTTGTTAAAGGGGTTAGGAGCACAAGTTAAAAAAATGGAAAAACATGAATATGGTTAAAAATCTTAAGATAATGACATTAAACGTGAATGGTCTGAACTCACCTGTTAAAAGGGAAAGAATAATAAGAAAATTCAAGAAGGAAAAAGCCGAAATTATATTTATGCAAGAAACACAGTTGAACAAGACAGAACATGAGAAACTAAAGAGATTTGGCTATAAGAACTCCTACTACAGTTCATTTAAGGGAGGAACTAAAAGGGGGGTTATGATACTAATTTCAAATAAAATACAATTTGAATGTGAACAAGAAATCCAGGATAAAGAAGGCAGATATGTAATAATAAAGGGAAGAATAGATGGTATGCAGATCACATTAGTGCACATCTATGCCCCACCAGAAAGTGACAAGGGTTTTTTTCAACATCTGTTTGATCTCACAGCAACACACAGTGAAGGAGTCCTAATTTGTGGAGGAGACTTAAATGCCGTCATGGATCATGAAGTTGACAAAACAAGTGTTAAGAAGACAAAAAAAAACATGTAACAAAGTTCATAAGAACCTCACTGACAGAAATGGGTATGGTAGACATATGGAGGGATCTGCACCCACTTGAAAAAGACTATACACATTATTCAGCAGTCCATAAAGTACACTCTAGAATAGATTACTTCCTTATGAATGAAGGTGACAGACACAGGGTGAGAAATTGTCGGATTGGATCGGCAGAAATATCAGATCATAATCCTATATACATGGAAATATATTTAAACAATAGAAAACGGCAAACAACATGGAAACTTAATGTAGGACTATTAAATGATGAGAAAATGAAAGAAAGAATAAAGGTAAACATAAATGAGTATATCGAGGAGAATGATAATGGAGAAGTGGACCCAACAATACTATGGGACGCACTAAAAGCCGTGTTAAGAGGTAAATTAATTGTTGAATCAGGAAAAGCAAAAAAGTCTAAACTGGAATCATATGAACAAAGATGTGAGAGACTGAGGGAATTAGAACATAAACATCAAAGCACAAATGACCCAAAAATATATCAAGAAATTAAGGAAGAAAAAATAAAGATAAAAGAAATACAAATAGATGAAATCGAAAGGAAAAATAGATATTTAAAACAAAAATATTATGAAACGGGGCCAAAGGCCACAAAACTGCTGGCAAAACGGTTAAGAAAACAACAAACAGTGAATAATGTATATAAGATTAAGGACCCCATCACAAATAAAACAGTTACCCCAGAAAACATCGAAGAAATATTCCATAAATTCTATCAAGAACTATACTCACAACCTGAAGAGACAAATGTTAAGGATATTAAAAAATTTCTAAGCACATTGGACTTGCCATCAATAGGAAACCAACAAAATGAAAAGCTAACAGCGGAAATAACAGCACAAGAGATTAAAGATGTGATTAAGTCGCTTAAAAACAGTAAATCACCAGGTAGTGATGGATACCCCTCTGAGTTTTATAAACTGTTTATAGAAGAACACACGCCACAGCTCCTAAAGTCATTTAATTGGACATTAAACAACAACAAAATACCTCCATCATGGAACGAAGCCATTATTTCAGTTATTTTAAAGCCAGGGAACGATAGGGAACAATGCGGAAACTATAGGCCAATCTCTTATTATAAAATATATACAACAATTATCTGTAAACGAATAAAGACATTCTTGACGGAATTGATAGAGGATGATCAAACTGGTTTCATAGAGGGATGCCAAACACATGATAATATCAGGAGAACATTATACATAATTAATCAAATACATAAAGAAAAGAAAAGCGCAGTAATAATGAGTTTAGACACAGAAAAAGCATTTGATAGGGTTAATTGGATGTTCCTATATAATGTGCTGGAACGCTTTGGATTTAACGAAAAGTCAGTGCAATGCATAAAGACACTATCAAAAACCTGTGGCAAAAATCAAGATAAACGGTAGCTTAACAGACAAAGTAAATATACAAAGATCAACTAGGCAGGGATGCTGCCTATCACCCACCTTGTTTGCTCTGTTCATAGAGCCACTGGCTCAAGCGATGCGACAAAATAAGAAATTAAAAGGTGTAACAATAAAGGGAGCGGAACACAAGATTGGGCTATTTGCAGACGATATTATAGTTTACCTTGAACAACCAGATGAATCAATAATGGAAATGATGGACTTGATAGAAAATTTTGGAAAATTATCAGGATACAAGATAAACATAACAAAAACACAAATACTGACATTCCACTATAACCCTTTAAACCAGATAACTGATAAGATCAAACTAAACTGGAAACAAAAAGAAATAAAATACCTTGGAGTGAACATACCTAAAGATTTAAGCAAAATCTATAAAGCAAACTATGATAGGTTAGAACAAGAAATAAAAAAAGATATTGATAGATGGTCAATCTTAAATATGGATCTGAATTCAAAAATTAAGACAGTCAAAATCAGCATACAACCTAGACTGCTTTACCTCTTCCAGGCTCTACCAACAGAAATTCCTGGTGCCCAGTTTTCAAAGTGGGACAGGATGATATCGAGATTTGTTTGGGGAGGTAAAAAGCCAAGAGTGAAATATAAAACTCTCCAATTACCAAAAGAGAAAGGAGGCATGGGCCTACCGATTCTAAAGGAATATTACTACTCAGCACAAATAAGATATATCATATGTTGGTGCGACGGAGAATATGAGGCAAAATGGAAAGAAATGGAAAAGGAAATTGAGGGACTCCCAGTACAAAGCATAATAGGAGATAAAGATGCATATAAGCAAATCAAACAAATAGACCCAATCACTAAATTTACTTTGGAACTGTGGTATAAAATAGTACAAAAGTATAATATAAAGGAGGACATAAAACTATTGAAATGGGTAGCATTTGACAGTCAGTTTGAACCGGCAAAGCAAGATAGGGGATACAAAAATCTGGTGAACAAGGGAATCACAGCATGGGGCAATATGGGGGAAAAAAAGATTTCGGGAGTTTTGTAAACATGAGAAGAAAATTTAAACTAGAAAAATCTGAATTCTTTAGATATCTGCAGATGAGAGATTATTATATGAGGAAGATTAGGCATAACCTCCACACAGATGTGAGCGAGATTATACAATTCATTTTAAACTCGTATGCAGGAAATAAAATAAGAATTATTTCAAAGCTATATCAGAAACTTACGGCAAACAAACATTCAAGTAACTATATAAAGGAGAAATGGGAGAAAGAGCTAAATTTAAACGTAACAGAAGAAAACTGGCAAGAAATATGGAAAACACAACACACATCAACAAGTTCAAGGACATGGAGGGAATTTAGATGGAAAAACCTGATTCGCTATTTCATTACACCACAGATTCAAAGAAAATATACAAATACCCAATCTCTATGCTGGAGGGGCTGTGGGGCTCAAAATGCAGACCACTCACATATGTTTTGGAAATGCTGCAAAATCTCATCATTCTGGAAATCTATACATGTGACAATACAGAGGATATTAGGATATAATATACCAATGAACTGTAACTTGATGTATTTATGTGATCTTAAAAGAGACAATGTAATGCAGGCTGAGGACAGATATCTAGTTAAAATCTTGTTGATTGCATGTAAAAAAACAATCACAAGAAAATGGCGATCAAAAGTTCTTCCTGACCAAGAGCAATGGACTGACATTGTTGAGGATATACGTTTAATGGAAAAACTAACATATCGACAAAGAATGCAAGAAGGACAATATGAAAAAAAATGGTGGAAATGGACACACTACAAAGTGCAACAACGAGACAGAAATTGAAAGAATAACCAAAGACACTGAAAAACCAGAAGAATTAAGAGATGGAAACTAAAAACTTGATGCTCCAACATTTGTCCCCCCCCATCTTTTTCTTTTTCTTTTTTTTTCCTCTAGCTCCTTTTTTTAAATATAGAGACTGTGATCTGAATGTAATATGTATGATGAAAAATGAATAAAAATCAAAGTTACAAAAAAACCTGAGTAATGACTTCAGTCTTGAAGGTTTGAGGTTTTTCTCAAAAATTTATAACAATTTTCTTATAGTTTTCTTCTTTTCTCTGTAAATCTATCTAAAGTTGAAACCATGTCCCTCAAATCTGTAATTTCCTCTTGTAAAATTGACTTTTCTTGTACATTTGAAACTTTTATTATAAATTTGTGGATTATTTTATGACTATTTTTTGTCTGTTTTTTAAAATTAGTTTTTTTTATATAAATTTGAAACAGACTGTGGTAATTTTTTTTACTTTTTCCCTTATAACAATTTACATTTTTGACCATAATTTTGCAGTCAGAACAGAACAATAATTTAACTCTGATTACAAAGAAAAAAAATTAATAAAATTGTATTCAATGAAATAACTTAAATGACCAAGGATGCCGTTATTTCCGTTATAATATTTCTTTATATTTATAGTTTTTTTTTTTTTAGAAATCTCCTCACCACCTAGACAGAAGGAAAAACCTCCCTTATTTTGAAATCAAATGTTGGCACGTTTAGTTTGTCTGAAGGCTGCTGACAGATTAAAGTCACTGACTTGGTGAATTTCGGTCATCTTAACCTGCCAGGTACATAATGGGGAAGTGTAGTGGACTCTAAAGACATACAATTCACCACAGTATGTGTTCATGTACAGAATGATCTGTTGAGGCAGTTATAGTTGTGCTCTCAGGCTTTCTCATCAGGCACCTCTCTAGGCAGCCGCTGAAGGACCTCAGTTAGAATGAAAAGAGAGCTAGCATTTTTAGCTGTTGCGTTTAGTCACTGCTGCTGGAGAATAAAAACGGCACGCCTGCTCGTGCGAGAAAAGAGAAATTGCCAGTCTCTTCATTCCTGCAATTCCTACAGAACATAACTTAATATTGTAGTGGCTGGTGAAATATATCCTTGTGGAGGAATAAGATCAGGTGAGACTTCACTTCCGCTTCTGAGAGAGAGCAGACGCTTTTCTTCCCTCTCCCTCCTAATCCTCTCCCTTCTGATCCCAGCTTGCAATGTCACTCTTCTCCTGGCTGAATCTTAATCCAAATGGAAATTATGGATCTGGAAAGCGGTTTATATGCGATTGTCACCACTTTAAAAGATCGGGTCAGGGGGAACCCAAGGGAGACTCATGGCATTGGAATTCATGTGTCTGTGTGATTCGACTGAGACTGAGATTGAACTGATCACAGGATCTTCTGTTTGGCCCCTGGAGTTTTCCTAGTGTATCGAAATTATCTGGGTGAGCTAATCAAATGCGGACCCCGGCGTAGCTCCCTTAACAAATTCAACAATTCGTCCAGCTGGGGGGAGCACTGACTGTCAGCGGCAGGATTAACATGGAATTTACTATCTGGCATGCATTGAAGAGAGAACGAACTCTCTGGACATGTTTTACCTATGTTTCGGTAGGTGGATAACATCTGTGGATCGCTGAGTGCTCTCCAGAGAATGATCTAAAGTATGATTCAAGCCTGTATGAAATTGAAGCACAGAATCGAAGAGAGAGAAATTTTTTTTTTATTCTCTGAGTGCACTGTGCAGATTTGACCTTGTGTTTTGGTGCCCTTGTTTACATTCCTCCTCGATGAAGATAACGCCGGAGAAGTGGCTTATGTCTACCCATACATCAACAATCAGTTGTTGTCGTCAGCGGATTGGTCTCTCAAGGACAATGCCCATGTGCCTTCTGCAAGGAAGAGGAAAAGAGTGATAGACTCTGATCTCTGGACTTGTTTATAAGTCACATGATTATAACATCTATCCACTGCCAGGAGGCGCCCTCTGCTGCTCACTAACAACTGTTACACTCACACTACACAATGACATGCAAATATACACACACTGCTCTCCCTCCCTCTGCTGTGTGATTGTATCTATTGTCTGCTAATGTGCATTGAGGGTTTTTTTCTGTGTAATCAAAATTTGGCTCATGAGCTTATATGAGCTATACGAGCGTGATTCTGATAACTATGTTTTTTCTCTCTGCCTATTGTGTCCCCCCCCCCCCTTCCCCCCTTTACCCCCACTGCAGACAGGCGCCTTTATGGTTGCCGTGTCATTGGATGCGCCTAACGTGCGCGCCCAATGTCAAGTCAAATTCCTTGTGTGTTTACTTGTAAATATACTTGGCAATAAAGCTGATTCTGATTCTGATTCTGAGATGGGACGAGCTGGAAGGTTGCAAAGTTTTATTTTCCTCCAACATAATGAGACGCACTTTGTAGCTCTTGGCGCTACTGTGCTCTACTGTGCTATTGAGGCATGTATAGTAAGCTCTTTTATACAGACAAAGAGAATGCATAGCACATTAGCATATTGATATACTTATCAGTCAATACACATGATTAGCATGACCAACTGGCGCCCGGACGTCCTCTCACTAATCCGGGGATGTATAAACAACAGTCCATTGTTCTGGTTGTCCCCCAGGGGCTCTCTGTCCATATGTTAATGGTCCTCTGCTTCCTCCAGACCTGCTGAGTGTGAGGATTGTCCATGTACAGCAGTGGTCCCCAAACTACGGCCCGCGGGCCGCATATGGCCCGCCTCCACATTTGGCCCGGCCCCCTGAACAATACCAGAGACGCATTATGATTTTTTTTTCAGTCTGGCAACGCGATCGAGACTAATACCCGCATAGAACGTGACATTCTATTTCACCCTTCAACAGCAATTCTAGCTCGCTACCTGCTCCGGTCGCCTCTCTCTCTACTCACCCGCAAACTTCACACACACCGTCCGCTCCGCGGGGCCATTCACACGGGGGCGTGCCTCGGCTGCGCACACGCACTCACTCACGTTCACGCACTGAGGTGCTCTATCTAAACACATGAACCAGACACATCCTGCAACACTAGACTCACCCCTGTCAAACGGAATAATGGCGAAAAGGTTAGGTAAGAGAAAAATTGGTTCAGAATGCAGGGTATTTAACCTGCACTGGACAAACGATTATTTTTTTGTTCAATGCAAAGAAAAGGCTGTTTGTCTCATCTGTCCAGAGGCTGTGGCGGTATTCAAAGAATACAATCTGCGCCGAAACTATGAATCCCGTCACAAAGACAAGTATGATAGCTTGCAAGGCCAAATGCGAGCAGACAAACTCTCCAAGCTAAAAAGTGGACTGTTAGCTCAGCAGAATACATTTGTACGCCAAGCTCAGCTGAAGCAGTCATCCGTTCGGGCCAGCTTTCGGGTTGCTCAGCTGACAGCAAGCAGCGGTAAACCTTTCACTGATGGAGAATTTGTCAAGAAATGTTGGAATGCTGTCGTGGAGGAGGTGTGTCCCGAGAAGAAAGATGTCTTTAACGCCGTGAGTCTGTCGGCAAGTACAATCACCAGCCGCACTGAAGAAATCGGGGGTAATGTATGTGCCCAGCTGCAGCAGAAGACGAAAGAATTTGACTTTTCTTCATTAGCACTGGATGAGAGCACAGACGTGCAGGACACAGCGCAGCTGCTCATTTTTATTCGTGGAGTTAGCGCAAACTTTGAAATGTGCGAGGAGCTGGCAGCCCTCCACAGTCTCACAGGGACGACGACGGGGGAGGATATTTTCGGCAAAGTATAGGTAAGAGTTTAAGGAAGAGATTCTGCTCTGACAACTAAGCTGAACTTTTACCTGTTAAGATTGGGCACAGCACAACAGAAAGTTAATGTTCCATGGACTTTTTTTCTGAGAAGAACCCAGAGAGGTTATTTGGTTATTGTTTATTTCATAAATAGTATTATTTATTTCATTAATAGTGTTATTATTTATTTTCTGACTTTTTTTCCTGTGAAGATCCCGGAAAGGGTTATTAATATTTGGTTATGTGTGGCTTTCTGGAAAACAATAAATGTTTACGTTTAGGCACCCCTGCGATCGTCACAATTTTTCTGTTCCAAACTGACCCCGGCCCCCATCAAAGAAGGCAAAAGTTATGTGGCTCTCACAGGGAAAAAGTTTGGGGACCCCTGATGTAGAGTGTGGTGGGGCTGTGACCCCCCCCCCACCCCGTCGTTTGGGCTCCAGCTCCGGTAGAACTGTCCTGCTGTAGAGGAGTGTCGGAGGGCATGTCAGTCCGTGGGGGGGGACGGAGGAGGGGTGGAAAGGACAGTGTGCTCCGCTCCGAGTTCCAGCACGTTGAATGGCCGTGGATTATGGGTGCACGGGGCCGGTGCGCTTCGTGCGTAATGGAACAAAATGGCGATCGGCCGACTTTAGGGAGTGATGTGCGGGAAGAGTGCTGAGGAGGGGGAGGGGGGTGGGAGTAAGTGAGTGCCGGCCCGGGACGTCAAAGGTGTCTAGGCCGCGCAAAAATTGCGTGTGGATCTGCAATGGTGAGGGACTTTCCCGGTAAACCAGGGGCAGTGATCTGCAGCGGCTGTGAAAAAAAAAAAAATAAAAAAATTTAAGTCTCTGACTCCTCTCGCGGCTCGGTCCAGCGAGGATGTGGGGAAGGCGACGGCCAAATTCCCCGAGGATGTATAGCGGCTGTGAAACAACTGCAGCTGTGTGAGGGACTTGGTGGTGTGGCTTTAGGGGCGGACGCAGCCCTAAAGCCCTCGGGGACAGCAGTCGGCTAGACTCCTGTTGTGTGCCATGGCTGAGAAACCCATACAAAGTCCTGTGTGCGGGCTGCATGTCTGCTTCAGGTGTGTGAGCAGCCCTGAAGGTTCCGAGGATGGTGATCGGCTGTGTTTCTTGGGCATGGGCAGCGGCGGAGGACGATGTATCAGTCTGTGGAGCCGGTTTGTTCCTGTGCGTGGCGCGCGCTTGGTGCAGTGACCACATAGCTGGCAGTTGCGCTGTCCTCGTAATCCTACGGTGTGCGTGCGGGGCTTCTGTGCGCGGGAGGTCCGCTGTCGTGAGTTGAGTCAGATTCGGGGAGCTTGGTGGAAATCAACACAGTCGGTGCGGAGGTTCTCCCCCGTTCAGGCTGCTTCCTTCAGCTCGCTCGTGTCGCCGTTCATGGTGCATGTCGGTCCCAGCGATGCCGCTGATCCTCGTGGGTGTGGATGAAGAGGTTGCAGGCGTTCACCGTTCCTCTGGAGTCCACAGCGTGGTGACAGAGAGCAGACGGTCATTCTCTCTCGTCAGGTCACCAGTGTGGAGGGAAAAGATCAGGCGAGGGGCGCACCATGACACGTCGGGTCACCAGTGTGGAGGAATAAGATCAGGCGAGATGGGACGAGCTGGAAGGTTGCAAAGTTTTATTTTCCTCCAACATAATGAGACGCACTTTATAGCTCTTGGCGCTACTGTGCTCTACTCACATCCGGATGGTTGGCGGTTCGAATCCCACTCTCCCCAGATATCCTGCCGTTGTGTCCCTGGGCAAGACATTTTATCCCCAAATTGCTCCTGGTGGGTCTAGACAGCGCCATGTTGGGCAGCTATGCCGCCATCAGTGTGTGACTGTGTGTGTGAATGGGTGGATAGCAGGATCTGTAAAGCATTTTGGTCATCTAGAGATGAGAATAAATGCGCTATATAAGTGAATGCCATTTACCATTAACATTTTACTGTGCTGCTGAGGCATGTATAGTAAGCTCTTTTATACAGACAGAGAATGCATGGCACATTAGCATATTGATATACATATCAGTCAATACACATGATTAGCATGACCAACTGGTGCCTGGACATCCTCTCACTAATCCGGGGATGTATAAACAGTCCATTGTTCTGGTTGTCCCCCAGGGACTCTGTCCATATGTGAATGGTCCTCTGTTTCCTCCAGACCTGCTGAGTGTGAGGATTGTCCATGTAGAGTGTGGTGGGTCACCACATCCTCAGCAATTCATCAGTCCCCCTTGCCTTTCCCTTCATATGAAGCCGGCTGCATATGAATTCTAACCACATCTGTTAGCTAAGCGACTCTTCCATTATTGCGCCCGTTTCCAGCGGGTGAAAACCATGATAAATGCCTCCAGTGCTTACATACCTCTTGTGATTTTTTCCTTGTTTAAAGTACTTTAACAAACTCATGTCTCTGTCGGACAGTTGTGCTTAGCAAGACACTGCCTGCTGACTGACTGAAAAACTCGTGTGAGCGGGGCGCTTCTAAACTCCGCGCGGATGATGGCCATGCGCGTTGTTCATGTGCACGCTTGCGAAAAGTCATTGCTTCATATATTTTGTATCTCCTTGGCGCGGCGGTAAAATTTCTGGCGAGGCGGCCCACCACCGAGAAATGTTACCAGAGGAAACCCTGCTTACTGTCAATGAGAAAGATGTAGAATATGATCCAAAGTTCATGATGGGAGTAAGTTTACACATCTAATTTGCATAATGTGACAGCAGCCACATCAGATTACGTAACTTTCGGTCAAAGTGGAGTTTGGACATAATTACACAAAGGATGGTTTTGTTTTTGTTTTTTGTTATCTTATCTTCAGAATATATGAACCAGAAAATCAGTAGAATGTAAACAAACTGATAAAAAACATCAGACCTACCACTCGTCATGTGTCGCCATGCGTCCATGTGCTCACCCCCGGTCCTTATTTTGTCTTCTGTCGGTCATTTTCACTTTCTCTCCCACATCCAGAAACTTTCACATTTATCTCCTGATTTATTCTACCTCGATTTCGGTTAGTTTACCCCACGGAACCGTCAGTATTGTCACGTGCAGCTTCATCAATGGCTGATGAAAAGTGTTCTGCTCCAGTCCATCTTGTGCTGTCCAGAAGGTAAATATTTCCCTTCAGAAGTTGCTTCCTCCCTGTGGAACTATATGTTGCGTAATTGTTTATACGGCTCTTTTTCTGCACCCCGGAAGTGATATCAGATTTGACACGGTTCTGGTTTGTTGATCTCAGTCCTCCAGTGAAGACCAGTAAGCTATATGTGTCTGCCATCTAGTGATGTGAAATGCTTGGTACATCTGGGTTTATTTTGGTTTTTTTTTTTTCATACTTTTTGACCAATCATGTGACTGGTGCAGATTTGCGACACCAGCCACAGGAGAGGTAGATCATTTTTTTTTTTTAATTTTTTTTTTTTTTTTTTAGATTTAGTATACTTTATTGATCCCCAGAGGGGAAATTGAGGGTATCCACCACCTGGATGGATGAGCAGCCACGCTACGGCGCTATCCCTTAACCATTCACACACACACTCACACCTGGGGCCACTTTAGAGTCTCCAATTAACCTAACCTGCATGTTTTTGGCATGTGGGAGGAAACCGGAGAAATCCCGGAGTAAACCCACGCAAACACGAGGAGAACATGCAAACTCCACACAGATCACTGTTGGTCGGGGGCTGGGATCGATCCCACGATCCCCGGGCCAAGGGTAAACTGTGCTGCCGCAGTGCTAACCACTGCGCCACCGTGCAGCCCGGATCATGTAATCAAATGTAATCCTAGAGGGGTTAAACATGATGTGTTTGTGGTTTTTAACCTTCTAAACTGCTTTCTGGGGTCATATGACTACAGTAAAAATGCTAAAATCTCTCTTCACTTAGGAATAATTACTGTATATTAACATTTCGGCAGAATTAGCAAAAACAAGTTTTGCTCTTCCAGGTTCCTTTACCCTACATCACTGAAAAATGATCCCATTTTCAGTTACAACCATTACCGTGCTATTAGCTGTGATGATCCAGTCCCTGGCCAGATGAACAGGGAGCCCAAGGCATAAGCTTCAAAGCTAACAATGCTATTAGGGCAGGGGTGGGCAGTGAGGGCCATTCCACTGCAGGTTTTCTGTTCCACCCAGTCTCTTCAGCAAGTGTTTGCTCTAATCAGCTTCAAGGACTGCTAATCATTGAAAACATCTGCTGAAGAGACTGGGTGGAACAGAAAACCTGCCATGGAATAGCCCTCCGTGGCACAATTGCCAAACCCTGTACTAGGGAGTTAGCTTCCAAGCTTTATATTGTTATTTTCGTTAAGATTTCAGTCACCATAATAAACACCCTTATTTTCACCTGGTTCACTAATCCACAGTCGATAATATATCTTGCATCATTCTGGCTTATTTTATTATATTTTCGCCATGATGCTACATCAAACCTTTAGCTTAGCTAGGCGGTTGGAGTTGGTCAGTCTAACTGCATTAGAGCTTGCCTCAGTGGGATGAGGCTGGCAGACAGGTTGCCTGACATTAGTTTAAGTAATATTTCAGTGCTTATTGTACTGCAGGGACTAGACATATCTTATCAACCACTGAAACCACACAGTCCTATCCACCATTGATGCTTCATTTCATTCATTTTTTAGGATGAATTTACATTAGTTGGCTCAAACTCAATACCGGAGCTAGGAGCTTGCCAGCTAAGATTAGGGAGGGTGGAGTTAATTGCAGCTCCAGAGCATTGAAAAAGACATACACTGAAATGATGCTGCAATAATTAAATAATTAAAGACAGTTTGGCCAAAGTATGTCACAAACATTTCATTAAGACTTTGAAAGTTGTCAGCATGTGGAAAACGTGCCGTAAATGGGACTTAAAAGAATTTTCTATGGTTTCCTATCTTTTTTTTAACCTATATGTTGTCAGGCTGGTTGCTTTTTCATCTGTCAGGTCTTGTTGCTTCAGTTTTTCTGGTTCTGTTTTCAGGGTTCCTGAAGGATCAGAGCAGTCGGTGTTCCCGCCGTGTGATCCTTGAGCAGGACTGCAGTTCCCTGCCGACCCTCAGCATGAACACCTACACTGACGTCCAGCTGTTTGCTGTGAGTGTCACGCTTGCTGATCTGTGCTTCTTATTTTATTTCATGATCAGTTACAATGATCCATGTTCAGTACTAAGACCTCAGACTGCTACAAACATACTGATCTGTGTGTTTTTATTGACAGGACATCCCTTACATGGTCACCTTTTCCTGTGAGCACATGTTGAAATATGTGAAGCAAGGCTTGACATCAGGGCCGTTTCTAGCTTAATGGGGCCCTATGCAAGATTGTATTTTGGGGCCCTTTTTTAAAAAGAAAAAAATCTCCCCTCCCAACAAAAACAGATGAACAGGAAAAAAAATTACATAGAATAACTAGCATCCAAAGAAATGTTGCAAATTTACAAGAAAAATAATAATTTTACCAGAAAAGGTCACAACTAATTAAAAAGTATTTCAAATTCATTAGAAAAATCATACAACTGTATGAGGAAAAAGCTGCAAATTTACAGGAAAAAGTCACAAATTTATGGGGGGAGAAAAAACTAAAAAAAAACGTTACAAGAAAATAGCTGTAAATGACAGTGAATCAGATGAAGTTGTGTAAGTTTAACCCCAGAATAAATATACTGGGCTATTTTTAATGAAAGAAATATCAGTCTTTCTCTATAGAAATATGTAATATCAGTATTACATTAAAATCAGGGGAGTTGTAATGTAATAAAAGGAGAATATTATCATATCAGCTTGCTTTTGTTAAGTAGACGGGTTCATTTTTATAGCATAGGTCACTTTATTATGGTGTGTTCCCTCCTCCAAGCCATCCTGTTTGAGGGTCCCTTCACACCAACTTGTTTGGTTCTGACTTTTCAGATTGATTTGGGCCAAAATTTTTAGCTCATTCTGGCGAAGCCTAAAGGAGCTAATGCAATGATGTGGCGTCCATCTGTCCATCCATTCACATTTCATGGGAATCGCTACTCCTCCTATGCCATTGACCTTGACTTTAAGCACTTCCTTGATGGTCTGCATCTAGGTTGTGCTTAAGGTCAAGGTCAACAGTCAGGAGATCTGAGGTCAGATATCGTGGTGATTTCATCAGGCTGGAATGAGCTTCTTCATCATTGAAAATAGATAAGATCTTTATTTTCCGTTTACACGGAAATTTGTATTGTAGCACCCGTTCGTTAAAATACATGAAAACAAAACGCATAAAAGACTCATGGCCAAAAACACCAAGACACAGTCCCAATCCAAATTGGGAGATGGATGGGGAAAGGGAACTCCTATGTTGTGTAGTGTGTGTATACATTTATACGTGCCTGCATGCATAGGTGTACAGCCGTGGACAAAATTGTTGGTACCCCTCTGTTAATGAAAGAAAAACACACGTTCAACCAAGATGTGTCCTCTAATTAACATCACAGGTGTCTACAAAGTTGTAATCAGTCAGTCGGCCTATTTAAAGGGTGACAAGTAGTCACTGTGCTGTTTAGTGACATGGTGTGTACCACACTAAACATGGACCAGAGGAAGCAAAGGAGAGAGTTGTCTCAGGAGATTAGAAAGAAAATTATAGACAAGCATGTTAAAGGTAAAGGTTATAAGACCATCTCCAAGCAGCTTGATGTTCCTGTGACTACAGTTGCACATATTATTCAGAAATTTAAGATCCACAGGACTGTAGCCAACCTCCCTGGACGTGGCCGCAGGAGGAGACGGATAAGATAAGATGAGGTAAGATAAGCCTTTATTAGTCCCACAACGGGGAAATTCCAGGATTGCAACAGCACAGGGATAGCAACACTCAGAGCAACAATCAGAAGGCAAGAAGAAAACAAGAGCAGCGAGTATACATATGTACATATAAATATAAATATATAGACACATGATGCGGAGCATTGCAGCTAGATGGAATAAATATATAGATATATAAACACACAGTGCGGAGCACTGTAGCTAGATGGACTAAATATATGAACATATAAACACACAGTGCGGAGCATTGTAGCTAGATGGAATAAATATGTGAATATATAAACCCACACACAGTGTGGAGCATTGCAGCTAGATGGAACAAACATGCAAATATATAAACACACACAGTGCGGAGCATTGTAGCTAGATGGAACAAATATGCAAACACAAACACACACAGTGCGGAGCACCGTAGCTAGATGGAATAAATATGTAAATATATAAACACACACAGTGCGGAGCACTGTAGCTAGATGGAATAAATATGTAAATATATAAGCACACAGTGTGGAGCATTGTCGCTAGATGGAATAAATATATAAATATACAAACAAACACACAGTGCGGAGCATTGCAGCTAAATGGAATGAAACAGCATAACCGTCTACTTAGTTATCCTACATGGTATGATTATGTACCCATACATATTGTCACCCTCCGTAGCTACCGGTATTTTCCTAGTTGTATACCGGAGTGGACCATTGTGTAAGTCTATTGCGTCTTTTGCATTCAATACTATTAGGTTGTCACGTCTTTTTGCTATCTCTGCGAGCAGCCCTGCTTAGGTTGTACAGTCTGACAGCCGTTGGTAGGAAGGACCTGCGAAACCTCTCGGTTGTGCACCTAGGATGATGTAGTCTGCTGCTAAATGAGCTCCTTAGTGCATTCAGTGTGTCCTGCATAGGGTGGAACTCGGACTCCAGCAGAGATGACAGTTTAGCCACCATCCTTCTCTCTCCCATCTCCTCCACTGGGTCAAGGCGCTGCCCCAGGACAGAGCTAGCTTTCTTGATCAGTTTGTTCAGTCTCTTCCTATCGGCTGCCGTAATGCCACTGCCCCAGCAGACCACTCCAAAAGTGATGGCTGATGCCACCACCGTGTCATAGAATGTCTTCAGCAGCGCCCCTTGTACACCAAAAGACCTGAGTCTCCTCAGTAGGAACAGCCTGCGCTGTCCCTTCTTGTAGAGTGCTTCAGTATTGTGTGATCAGTCTAGTTTATTGTTCAGATGAACACCCAGGTACTTGTAGGATGTCACCATCTCAATGTCTGTTCCCTGGATGTTTACTGGTGCTGTGAGGGGTTGTCCTTGCCTGCGGCAGTCCACCACCAGCTCCTTAGTTTTCCTTGCGTTGATCTGGAGGCAGTTCCAATGGCACCAGTCCACAAAGTCCTGGATAAGCCCTTTGTACTCAGCTTCATCTCCGTTGGAGATGAGGCCAACGATCGCAGAGTCGTCAGAGAACTTCTGTAGATGGCAGTGTGTTGTGTTGTGTGAAAAGTCCGCAGTATAAAGGGTGAACAGGAAGGGAGCCAAAACCGTTCCCTGTGGGGCCCCCGTGCTACTGATGATCGTGTTGGACACACAGTCTGGGGTTCTCACAAACTGTGGCCGGTTTGTGAGGTAGTCCAGGATCCATGATGACAGGTGCTGGTCCACCCCTGCGCACAGCAGCTTGTCCTTCAGGATCATCGGTTGGATGGTGTTGAAAGCACTGGAGAAGTTAAAGAACATGATCCTCACTGTATTCCCGGGCTTCCCCAGGTGGAACAGAGAACGGTGAAGAAGGAAGATGACCGCATCCTCCACCCCAATACCATGCTGGTAGGCGAACTGGAGTGAATCCATCGCTGGACCCACCAGGGGGCGGAGGTGAGCAAGGAGCGGTCTCTCCAGGGTCTTCATCATGTGGGATGTCAGGGCCACTGGTCTGTAGCTGTTCAGATCTTTGGGGTGGGAAGTCTTTGGTACAGGTACCACACAAGATGTTTTCCACAACTGTGGTACCCTCCCCAGCTTCAGGCTCAGGTTGAAGATGTACTCCACAATCCCACACAGCTGGTCTGCACAGGAATTGAGGAGCTTTGCACTGATGCCATCCAGTCCCGACGCCTTCCTCGCCTTGATCTTCCTCAGCTCCGTCCTCACCTGGGTCTTAGTGAGGGTCAGGTTGGGGGGCTGTGTGTTGGGAGTGGGGGGGTGATGGTGGAGTGGGGAGTGGGCAGCAGGACTTGATGTCTTCAGTGGCAGCAGTGGTTGTTGTGCAGTCGGGGGGGAGGGCGGTTGGTCAAACCTATTGAAAAACAGATTCAGATTGTTCGCCCACTCCCTGCCTCCCGTGGCCTGGGGGGAGGTATTCTGGAGCCCAGAGATGGTTTTAAGGTTTCTCCAGACCCCGCTGATGTCGCTCTGTTGCAGCTTGTCCTCCATCTTCTTCCTGAAGCTGTCCTTGCCTTCTCTGATCTTTCTCCTCAGCTCCCTCTGTACGGACTTCAGCATCTCCCTGTTCCCCGACCTGAAGATCCTCTTCTTCTCTCTCAGAAGTGTTTTTATCTCAGGGTTGATCCAGGGTTTGTTGTTTGAGCAACACCGTATGGTCTTGGTGGGAACGGTGTTGTCCACACAGAAGCTGATGTAGTCTGTGATGGTGTGAGTGAGGCCATCGATGTCCTCACCATGTGGCTCGCAGAGCTGCTCCCAGGCAGTGGTTTCAAAACAGCCCTTTAGAGCATCCATTGCCTCCTCAGACCATAACTTCACTGTGCGCATGGCCGGAGGTTGTCTGTGTACTAGGGGTTTGTACACCGGCCGGAGATGAACCAAGTTGTGATCCGATCTCCCAAGTGGGGGGAGTTGTGATGAATGGTACGCCTCCTTAGTGTTTGCGTAGAATAAGTCCAGTGTTTTATTGTCTCTAGTGTGGCATGTTGACATACTGGGTAAACATGGGTAGAATGGGAGACAGTGAAACATGGTTGAAATCGCCTGAGATGAGGAGAAGAGCATCTGGGTGTTCTGTCTGCAGCCTGCCAGTTACTGAGTGGATGACGTCACGCGCTGTCCCAGCGTTCGCCATCAGATTTGCATAAATAACAATGCAGATCACGTGTGAGTATTCCCTCGGGAGATATGTAGGCCGCATGCTAACAGCTAGCAACTCGATGTCTTTGCTGCAGTGCTGGTGTTTAACAGTGATGTGTCCCGGTCTGCACCAGTTGTTATTAACATAGATCATCACTCCACCGCCCCTTGCTTTGCCACTGTCTGGTGTTCGGTCTAATGGATAATACGAATGGTAACAAAAGAACCCAGAACAACCTCTAAACACATTCATAGTGAACTCCAAGGTCAAGGTACATCAGTGTCAGATCACACCATCCGTCGTTGTTTGAGCCAAAGTGGACTTCATGGGAGATGACCAAGGAGGACACCACTGTTGAAAACAAATCCTAAAAAAAGCCAGACTGGAATTTGCCAAACTGCATGTTGACAAGCCACAAAGCTTCTGGGAGAATGTCCTATGGCCAGATGAGACAAAACTGTAACTTTTTGGCAAGGCACATCAGCGCTATGTTCACAGATGCAAAAATGAAGCATACCAAGAAAAGAACACTGTCCCTACTGTGAAACATGGAGGAGGTTCTGTTATGTTCTGGGGCTGCTTTGCTGCATCTGGCACAAGATGTCTTGAATCTGTGCAGGGTACAATGAAATCTCAAGACTATCAAGGTATTCTAGAGAGAAATGTGCTGCCCAGTGTCAGACAGCTTGGTCTCAGTCACAGGTCATGGGTCTTGCAACAGGATAATGACCCAAAACACACAGCTAAAAACACCCAAGAAGGGCTAAGAGCAAAACATTGGACTATTCTAAAGTGGCCTTCTATGAGCCCTGATCTAAATCCTATTGAACATCTGTGGAAGGAGCTGAAACATGCCGTCTGGAGAAGGCACCCTTCAAACCTCAGACAAATGGAGCAGTTTGCTCATAAGGAGTGGGCCAAAATACCTGCTGAGAGGTTCAGAAGTCTCATTGACAGTTACAAAAATTGTTTGATTGCAGTGATTGCCTCAAAAGGTTGTGCAACAAAATATTAAGTTATGGGTACCATCATTTTTGTCCAGGCCTGTTTCATGAGTTTGTTTTTTAAAATAATTCTGTTGAACCACAATTCAAAAGCATTGTCTGATTTTCATTGGTTAATTTTCATAGAATTTTTATTTACCATTTTTGTCAGATTCAAGTTATTTCTGTGGCCATTGTGGGTTTTTCTTTCATTAACAGAGGGGTACCAGCAATTTCGTCCACGTGTGTATGTATACAGTATGTGTGTGTATATATGTGTGTGCAATGGAAGGGGAGGAGGGGGCGGTCATCTCATTATACTCCGCTGTTTATTCAATAAGGTTGTGGAGTAAGGAATGAAGGAATACTTGTTTATTCCTATTTGCTTCTTGGTATCCTGAAATGTCTCTCAGAGGGCAGAAGCTGATACTACTCATACAAGACATGTAACAAATCCGCAGTGATCTTATTTGCCAGTCTCAGACAGTGATCAGTACTGCTCTGGAAAAATCCACTCTCCACTGAGTGGCCCACCAACTTAGAGCAGATGTTCAACAGTCTTTGTATCCTGGCTTTCAGCTGTACAGTAAGACCCCAGAACCAGACTTCACCAGGTTAGGGTTGAAACCTGCCCCGAACCACAGTCTGGACCAAAGAGCCAAAATTTGGTCTGGAAAAAAGGGGTGGTCTCAGTCCTGATCAAACTCAAACTGCACCTTGATATGGTTTGTTTAGAGTGTGAAGGCGAGTTTCAGAAAGGTTCAGACTTTTGGACCGAATGCAGTGACACCTGAAAGTCATCACATGGCTGATGATTTTTTAATGGAGACCTGGATAATATTCTGGCTTCACCAAACTAGTTCACTGACTAATGTGATGGAGTTTTCCCCAGTTTTGACTCAGTGTGGTTACCAATTGTGTCCAGAGTAGCATGTTTGCTAACTACCGGTCTGTGCTAACAACACAAACGTTGTCATGACAGCAAGACAAAGGCGCATCATACGAAGTTGTTTAGTTCGCTTATACAATGTAACAAAATAAAAACCTTGGTCCGGACCTTGGTGTGTACTTTCAGGTCTGGAAACGCCCTTTATCTCATTTTATTATTACATTGGACACTTCGCCAACATTTGACACCCACCCCTAAATATTTTATATAGGAAAGTTTGAAAAGGTTTTTTTTTTTTTCAACTTTGTGTGACCGTTTTAAAAATAAATTGTGTTTAAAAAATAAATGCAGATGAATTGTGAAATTGTTTTTTCAGTGATGTTAAATTAAATCTTTTCTATTTGACAGGAGAAGAACACAGATGCAGCTGTAAGTATTCTTAGTTTTTCCTCTTTTTTTCTTAGTCTTTTTTTTCTTAATAAGAATAGTCACTGACAGTAATTGAGCAACTTGCAGGTTGGCAATCCAACTAAAAATACTGTACAGAAAAATAAAGTAATGACTAAATGCCAAAAAAAGAAAAACAGTATGTGTTATGTCACATGATGTAAGGCTGCTGCTAAACCCGATCATCAATAATTAGAGTAGTACCAGTATTTTTTCATATTAGGGGGCTGAAAATGAAAGTCTGTACTTGTGAAGGAGAGCAGCCTTATAATTTTGTGGGGGGAACTTTAGATGCTGAAACCGACCAGGAACAAGGTTCCATTCCCTCAAGTCAACGTCCCCCCGAACCACTCCCCCTGGCTGTTAAAATATAAACTCTGGTCATTATCTAGATCAGGGATGGGAAACTGGGCAGTGTTGAAAATAATCTTAAAGCTGCTTAAAAAAGTCTGAAACTGCGGTTTGACTCAAGGACATAAACAGATTTCTCATGATACGCTTCCTTTCAAGTTGCAACATAAAGCCTTTCATTAGCACAGATGACTTTGAGGTTAATGCTGACATTCTAAGAGTGGAGTAGTGACACAACTTTTTGTTTTGTTCCCAAGAATGAGGAACTAATCAGATGTTTTCACATTAGCTGTCAGCCTTTTTTGGATATTTTCCTGCTTTCTTACACAGTAACTTAACCATAAGACAAATAAGACCTTCAGCCAATTTTACCAACATGCTGACAACAATAAATGTCAACAACATATACGACAGATATAATATCTGGTATTATTATTGTTATTATTGTGTATCATTGTCCTGATACACAATACACCCATGCTTCTAAGTGGAGTCAAGGGAACAGGGTTGTTTATAGCTTTTGAGGGCTCTCTATGCACAATCGTTTTTTAATGGGGAAGAGTTTAAACCCTTTAAAAGGAAGAAAAAAATCCTTCAGTAATAACAATAGTAATAAATATAGTATAAAATAATAATTTAATAAGCACCCATATGAACATTGCATATTTACAAGAAAAAGTTAGATTTATGATGAAAAAGACAATAAATTATGGGGAAAAGTTGCAAAATTAAGAGGGAAAAAGTTGCAAAATAACAATCAAAAAGTTTAAAATTTGAGGAAAAATGTTCATTATTTAAAAAATGCAAATTTATAAGAAAAACTTGAAAAATTACTAGGAGAAGTCACAGCTTTGTGGGGAAAAAGCTAATATATTAGAAAAATCTTGTAAATGTGTGAGGAAAAAAGTCACAAATTCATGAAAATATTGTTAATTGACAAGAAAAAGAACCAAATTTATGAATTAAAATGAAGCAAATTTACAAGAAAAAAGCTGCAAGATTAAAAGGGAAAAAAAGTCCTTTTAACCCCCCCCCCAAAAAAAAATAAAAAAATATTCAGGGTGAACTTGTCTTGGAGGCCCCCTTGGAGGGTTCTCATAGCATTTGCTTCCTCTGATGTATAGCCAGAAATGGCTCTAGAAGTGAAACTATATAGTAACAGTGGCACCATGGTGTATGTAACTACAGAACTGAACTGTTGCATTAAAAAATGACTGTTGTGTACATTCCTGGTGTTGTCTGAGGTTGTTCCTGTGGAGGTGTCTTCAGTCATCCTGCAGGCTACAGATGGATCTCAGACTGAGGTGGAGATGAGCGGAGCTGAAAACCTCTGTCCTGTTCTCCTCAGCCCTCAACTCTGTGCTAATGTAGTGCTGAAGGTGAGTCCACTAAATCCTGATTATTACTGTACATAGGCTTTATTCAAGACATCCAGTAAATCCACAGTCTGTATATTAATATGAACAATGTGCCACCACTTCACTCCCATTGTAGAAAAGTCAAGCTCAACTTGCTGGTCATTTGCAGCCGGCGTCAGCATAGTAATGACTGTGAAGTGGAGCCATGGTGTTGAGTTCCTTCTCATAGACCAGGGCTGTTTCTAGCTTTTTGGGTGTTTGAGGGCCTTATTTTTGTAATGGAAAAGAGTTCAAACCTTTGAAAAATGAAGGCAAAAAAAAAGCTCTCCTCTCCAAACTAACACATTAACAAATAATTGTCTAGCTCGGGGGTCTGTAACCTGCGGCTCTGGAGCCACATGAGCCAGTGGCTCCCTGAATCCTTGAAGAAGAAAAAAAAAAACTTACAAATTTCCAAGAAAAGAAGCAATGACTTTTCAAGAAAAAGGGTTGCACGTTCATAAGAAAAAAAAAAATCAGAAAAAGCAGAAAATGAGAAAACCTGAAAATTTATGTAGAAAGACTTGCAAATCTACCAAAAAGAAGTTGAAATTTTATGAGGAAAACATACCCACAAATTTGCTAGAAAAATAAGCTGGAAACAGTTGTTTCATGCCAAAAATGTAACAGAATTAGAGTGGATAACAAGTATTGAACATGTCAACATTTTTCTCATTATTTCACATGGAGCCATTGACCTGAGATTTTCACCAGATATCAGTAACAACCTAAGTAATCCACACATACAAAGAAATCAAGGCAACTGTGCTTACAAAACAAGTTATATTTAATAAAGTGGAATGACACAGGGAATAAGTATTGAACATGCTTGGTGAAATTCATTTAATATTTAGTCAAAAAGCCTTTGTTGGTAATAACAGCTTCCAGATGCCTCCTGTATGGATAAACTAGGCACAGGCATTTGCTCAGGAGTGATTTTAGTCCATTCTTCCACACAAACAGTCTTCAAATCTTGAAGATTCCATGGGTATTTTCTATGAACTCGAATCTTCAGTTCGTTCCCTAGATTTTCAATTGGATTCAGGTCAGGTGACTGAGTGGGCCATTGTAGCATCTTTATTTTCCTTCTCTGGAGCCAGTTGAGCCTGTCCTTGGCTGTGTGTTTGGGATCACTTTCTTGCTGAAATGTCCACCCTTGTTTCATCTTCAGCATCTTGGCAGATTGCAGCAGGTTCCTATCAAGGATGTCTGTACATTTGTCTATAAATCTTTCCTTCAACTATATGAAGTCTGCCTGTACCATGTGCTGAAAAACACCCCCACACCATGATGCTCCCACCTCCAAACATCACGGTTGGTATGGTGTTTTTAGGCTGATGTGCAATGCCATTTCTCCTCCAAACATACTGTGTGTTGTGGCATCCAAAAGGTTTTTTTGGTCTTATCTGACCTGACTATATTCTCCCAGTATTTTACTGGCTTGTCCAAATGTTATGCAGAAAACTTTAAACGAGCTTCAGCATGTATTTTCTTCAGCAGTGGAGTCTTGCGAGGTGAGCGGGCATAGAGCCCATGTTGGTTGAGTGCATTACTTATTGTTATCTTTGAAATAGCAGTACTTGCTAACTCCAGGTCTTTCTGGGGCTCTCCACGAGTGGTCTTTGGCTCTTGAATGACTCTTCTGATAATTCTTTTGACTCCTCTGTCAGAAATCTTTTGAGAAGCTCCTGGTCATGGCTGGTTTATTGTAAAATGATGTTCTTTCCACTTCCAAATGATGGCTCCAACAGTGCTTACTGGAACATTCAGCAGTTAAGAAATGTGCCTGTAACCAATGCCATTATTATGTTTTGCAACAAAAAGGTTGTCAAGAGCTAGAGAGAGCTCTTTGCTTCTACCCATCATGAGTTCTTTGTGGTGTGACAAGCTGATATTCACAGACTTTTTGAAAGGCTATCAGTCAGGACTTAACCAGCTGAAATTAATTTGCACTGATGGGGATGGGATGACTTCCTAAATTCTGATGGATTTCAGCTGGTTTCTTGACTTTCTATGCCTTTTTGCACCTCTTTTTCTTCGTGTGTTCAATACTTATTTCCTGTATTGTTCCACTTTATTAAATATAACTTGTTTAGTGAACACAGTTGCTTTGATTTCTTTGTATGTATAGATTACTTGGGTTGTTAATGACATCTGGTGAAAATCTCAGGTCAATGTCTCCATCAGAAGTATGTTTAATGAGAAAAATGTTGACCTGTTCAATACTTATTTTCCCCGCTGTATATACAGACGGCTCTGCAGAGGATGCGTATGGATAAACTAGATGCAGGCATTGTTCAGGAGTGATTTTAGTCCATTCTTCCACACAAACCATCTTCAAATCTTGAAGGTTCCATGGGTATCTTCTATGAACTCTGATTTTCAGTTCATTCCATAGATTTTCAATTGGATTCAGGTCAGGTGACTGAGTGGGCCATTGTAGCAGCTTTATTTTCCTTCTCTGGAGCCAGTTGAGCCTGTCCTTGGCTGTGTGTTTGGGATCATTGTGTTGCTGAAATGTTCACCCTCGTTTCATCTTCAGCATCTTGGCAGATTGCAACAGTTTCTTATCAAGGATGTCTCTGTACATTTGTCCATTCATCTTGCCTTCAATTATATGAAGTCTGCCAGTACCATGTGCTGAAAAACACCCCCACACCATGATGTTCCCATCTCCAAACTTCACTGCTGGTATGGTGTTTGTGATGTTCAGTGCCATTTCTTCTCCAAACATGCTGTGTGTTGTGGCATCCAAAAAGTTAAATTTTGGTCTCATCTGACCAGACTACGAGGGGGAGTGCTGAAAAGCTCATACGCTGAAAAGTTCATAGTGGTCAAATTTGACCAAATGTGGTTTATTTTTCAACCGCAAGGATCCAAACACTGCACCAGCGATGGAAGAAGTATGTGGACCGAAGGGGAGACTATGTTGAAAAGTAAACTACATTTGATTAAATTTGACAGCTATGAACTTTTCAGCCCCCCCTCATATATTCTTCCAGTACTTTATTGGCTTGCCCAAATGTTGTGCAGCAAACTTTTAAACAAGCTTGAGCATGCTTTTTCTTCAGTAATGGAGTCTTGCAAGGTGAGCAGGCATAGAGCCCATGTCGGTTGAATGCATTATTTTTGAGAGATACTTGATGTCGAACAAAAAAACAAAAAACAAAACAAATGACAAGTGCAATAAAAGTGACTCTGTACAGTGCTCGAAAGGGAGAAGGAAGAAGTTAACATTTACTCCAACTCCTCTTTTCCCTAAATACAACCCATGTGAAATATATACATATTACCTCAATTAAGAACCCCAAGTAGACAACTATATTTTATACATATCAACATTGACACCCATCCATCCTTACATACATACAGTCCATACATCTATACCCAGCCCCAAACAACACAGATATACACAGTACCATCCCACCTACTATACCATAGTGTCCCAGAGTGAGTTTAGTGCATCTTGCATATTAATACTACACCTCTAACATATATCCTTTTAGCAAATAATGTTTATACCTATTTTTGAATTGATTTCTCTTTGTACATAGTTTCAGTTCCAGCTCCAGACTGTTCCACAAATCTACCCCACAGACAGATATGCACATACTTTTCTTTGTTGTTTGTACCTTAGGTTTTGTAAAGTTTAAGCCTCCTCTCAAATTATAATCATTGTCTCTTTTTTTGAACATTTTTGTATATTAATTGGGAGTTGATTATTAATTGCCCTGTACATTACTTGTGCTGTCTTAAATTTAACTAAATCCATGAACTTTGTGGCATGTGACTTTAAAAACAACAAGTTGGTATGGTCTCTATAGCCTACATTATTTATTATCCTTAAAGCTTTTTTTTTTTTTGTAATAGGCATATTGGCTGTAGGTTGGTCCTGTAGGTGTTCCCCCAGACCTCCACACAGTAGTTACGATATGGTGAATTGTACAGTAAGAATAATGATTTATAGTCCAAAATGTGTCTTGTCTTCCCAGTATCCCTGTACATTTTACCATCTTGGCCTGGATGTGACTGATGTGAGGTTTCCAGCAGATTTTATTGTCTAGTGTCACCCCCAGGAACTTATTTTCTTGTAATATTTCAATTCTGGGATCATCTATCATTACTATTATTTCATGATTTATTTTATAATTTTCAAACAACATAATCTTTTTTTTTTTCAGATTTAGAGAATTTATTTTTGTTAAACCACTGCGTTAAATGTTTCATTTCTGTTGTGACCACCTTGAAAACCTGCTGAAAATTCTCACCAGTGCAAAGGATATTTGTGTCATCCGCAAACAAAATAAATTTCATAATTTTTGATACTTGGCATATGTCATTTATATATAAGATAAAGAGTTTGGGTCCCAAAACTCACCCCTGGGGCACACCACAAGTGATGTCCATGAATGGTGATTTGTGCTCAACTATTTGCACAAATTGTTGTATGTTACTAAAACAGGTCTTTTGGTCTCAGGTCTCAGGTCTCAGGTCTTTGGTCTCAGGTCTCAGGTCTTTTGGTGTACAAGGGGCACTGCTGAAGTCATTCTATGACACGGTGGTGGCATCAGCCATCACTTTTGGAGTGGTCTGCTGGGGCAGTGGCATTACTGCAGCCGATAGGAAGAGACTGAACAAACTGATTAAGAAAGCTAGCTCTGTCCTGGGGCAGCGCCTTGATCCGATGGAGGAGATAGGAGAGAGAAGGATGGTGGCTAAACTGTCATCTCTGCTGGAGTCCGAGTTCCACCCTATGCAGGACATACTGAATGCACTGAGGAGCTCATTTAGCAGCAGACTACATCATCCCAGGTGCACAACCGAGAGGTTTCGTAGGTCCTTCCTACCAACGGCTGTCAGACTGTACAACCTAAGCAGGGCTGCTCGCAGAGATAGCAAAAAGACGTAACAAACTAATAGTTTTTTGAATGCAAAAGATGCAATAGACTTACACAATGGTCCCCTCCGGCATACAACTAGGAACATACCGGTCGCTATGGAGGGTGAGAATATGTATGGGCACATAATCATACCATGTAGGATAACTAAGTAGACGGTTATGCTGTTTCATTCCATCTAGCAACAATGCTCTGCACTGTGTGTGTTTATATATTTACATATTTATTCCATCTAGCTACAATGCTCAGCACTGGGTGTGTTTATATATTTATATATCTACATATTATTCCATCTAGCTACATTGCTCCGCACTGTGTGTGTTTATATACTTGCATATTTATTCCACCTAGCTGCAATGCTCCGTACTGTGGGTGTTTATATATTTACATATTTATTCCATCTAGCTACAATGCTCTGCACTGTGTGTTCATATATTCATATATTTATTCCATCCAGCTACAATGCTCTGCACTGTGTGTCTGTGTGTGTGTGTATATATATATATTTTATAGTAATACGTACATATGTATATTAGCTGCTCTTGCTTGCTTGTTTTTTTCTTGCCTTCTGATTGTTGCTCTGAGTGTTGCTATCCCTGTGCTGTTGCAATCCTGGAATTTCCCCGTTGTGGGACTAATAAAGGCTTATCTTATCTTATCTTATCTTATCTTAAAACAACTTTCCACTCAACTCAGTCCGACCCCTCTTATCCCATACCTTTCCAATTTCCTCAGTAAAATTCTATGATCAATGGTGTCAAAAGCTTTCTTTAAATCTATAAATACTCCTGCAGCAAACTTTTTTTTAATCTATACAACTAGTGATTTCTTCTATGAGTTCAATCAGTGCCAAAGATGTAGATTTGTCCGCTCTAAAACCATACTGACTGTCTTATTGTTTTCTTTGAAACAGCAGTACCTACTAACTCCAAGGGTCTCATGTACAAAGGGTACTTACGCACAAAAATATGGTATACGTCCTTTTCCATGGAAACTTTCACATGTATCAAGAATGAAATGACCGTGGAAATATGCGCAGCTCCACGCCAACTTCATGGCTGGCGTACGTACATTTCTACTGTTATTGGTCCATTGGTGACACTTACAGGTGATGTTGGGAGACTGATAATGACGTGAAAATTATTGTAGACACCAGAGAGACATGATGAACAAACATCCAAGTGTGTGCAATTAGATGAGTGGATATAAAAGCAAGTGCAAAGAAGTGCAGAAAATGCCTTTAACAACAGAAGATTAGAAGATATTGCAAGTCACGCAGTGAGAAGAGAAAGGGTGTTTCAGAGACAGAAGATTTTCTGGCTCAGGATGATGACTGGCTTGTCAGCCGGTTTAGGTTTCCACGGGCAGTCCTTGTGGAACCGTGCTCAGAGCTACGGCCGCTCTTGGAGCGTGACACGGCGAGAAGCTGTGCGCTGCCCGTCCTAGTGCAGGTGCTGACAACACTGGGGTTTCTGGAAATGGGCATTCCAGAGGGAGCTGGCAGACCCATCGTGAATTTCCCAGTCAACCCTGAGCCGAGCTATGCCAGCTGTGTGAGATGGCATTATTCGGCTATCACCCAGGTACATCATATTCCCAATACAATGCTGTTGAACAGGCCAACATCAAAGCACAATTTGCAGCGATTTTCCTGTTGATTCTAATGAACAGCATTGTTGGGAACAAACTTTAAGCTGGCACTGTGCGGATGGTTGGCCTCTTGGTGAGTAAATTCATGTAACTGTCCTAATATTAACCCACCTCGTGCGCAAGGTGCCTGTGTGCCCCACAGATATCACCCTGTCTTCAAGGCTTCATTACAAGTCCGTGGTTTGAGTAAGTGACTTTCTTTTTTTGCTAATTAAACAACAGTTTCACAGCATTCTACCAAGCCCCCAATTGCCTCTGTGTGTACAGTAGTTATGTCAATAAACACATGCGTAAAGCTTGAAATGCAACAGTCTCACCCTTTCCCCAACGCACTTCATTCATTTACAAGATTCAAAGGCTTTATTATCATGTGCACAGTTAAGAAATACAACATTTCCTGAGCAATGAAGTTCTTACTCTGCTCTCTGAATGAATGCCAAGGTAATAGATACACATCTACTAATAAGGTAACACACCTTAATGCTAAATACTAATACTAATGAATACTAAAAACACACATGAGGCAATTAGGACAGTTAGAGCAGTTAAAGCAGTTAAACTAGAGGAAACAAGAAGAATGAAAATTCACTGGACGACTATAATGGACAATGGTATATTAATATCAGAAATGATATGAGCCTGAGAGGGCATAATCCTTTGTACAATGTGCAAGTGAGCAATGTGCAAGTGAGCAATGTACAAATTAGCACTCACTGTGAGAATTTCGCTGTAATGATAATACCCAGTAGACTGTACAATGATAATTTAGCAGCAGAGATGATATGGACATGAGACGGGGTGAGATTATGTACACTGTGCAAGTGAGCAATGTGCAAATTTAGCAACCAGTGTGTGGATTCCTATTTGCAAAGCTGTGTCTGGAGTTTATTTATTCAGGAGTCTGATGGCATTGGGAAAGAAGGAGTTTTTTTTAGTCTGGATGTCCTGCATGTCACACTCCTTTACTTCCGGCCTGAGGGTAGAAGTGTGAACATTCTGTGCTGGGGGTGGGTGGGGTCCTGGAGGATGGCGGCAGCTCTCCTTTGGACTCTGCGGTGTTAGGTGCTCTGCAGAGAAGGGAGTGGAGTCCTGATGATCTTTTCCGCTGTCTTAACCACTCTCTGCAGGCATTTGCGGTCCAGGGCAGTAGTGTTGCTGTACCATGTTTTCTCCATTTGTGGATGATGGCTCTCACTGTGGTGCACTGGAGTCCCAAAGCTTTAGAAATGGCTTTATAACTTTTTCCAGACTAATAGATCTCAATTACTTTGTTTCTCACGGGATTTCTCACGTGATCTCAAAGTGATTTCTTGATTGAGAACAGGTGTGGTCGTAATCAGGCCTGGGTGTGGCTAGAGAAATTGAACTCATCTTTCCAAAGATGTGATAAACCACAGTTCATTTACGTTTAATGGGGGGCAATCACTTTTTCACATAGGGCCATGTAGGTTTGGATTTTTTTTTACCCTTAATAACAAACACCTTCATTTAAAAATTGCATTTTTGTTTACTTGTGTTATCTTTGTCTAATATTTAAATTTGTTTGATGATCTGAAACATCTAAGTGTGACAAACATATGAAAAAATGAGAAATCAGGAAGGGGGCAAACACTTTTTCACACCACTGTACTTATCGAGTCAAATATGATCCCCTTTCAACTGACAGGTGACCGTGGCTACCCACTAAATAGGTTCATGTTGTCTTCTTTTTCATGACTGTTTTCCTTTAATTCAACCAGCTGATCTACCCAGCTGGTCACAAATTGATTGATTGATTTATTCATCATTTAAAATAACATTGTTTTAAAGATACAGCATACAATTAAAAACAATGGGATAACACAAGAAAGTATGCACACTTAATTCCATTGTGGTCCCTAAAAGAGAGCACAGCTGGCCTCGTACCTGGAACCTTCTGCTTTGAAGTCTGTTAGTTTAACTACTGAGCTATACATAGCATGAATCACAGCGATCAGCTGATGCTTCTGAGGACGAGTGCAGACGTCGGTCTAAACATATCAAAGTTAAAAAACATCTCCTTCTTATCCCTGTCTGAATAAAGGAAACAATAAACTAATCTTCTACGACTGTGAGCAGGCTTTTAAATTACCTGTATCCAGCACTAATGCTGGAGGACAACGTGCCAAACAAAATGTTTTTATGCATCTGTACCTCATTCAGGACCACCTCTAACTCACAGTCCATGAATTACCATTAAATCCATTATTTTTGATCGTGGATATAGGAGAATCAAACGTGCAGTGCTTGTATATATATCTATTTGCATACCTAATTGCATCTAATTGCATATTCAAATGGTGGTGTGTCAAGGGAGGAGTCTGGTATTCCTCACATGCGTTTAATTTCAGGCAGATCGGTATGTACAAAGGAAATGTGCTTGGATTCCTGCGTAGGGACGGTTTCATACATCTGGATTTTTTTTTTTTTTTTTTTTTTTTTTGCTTACTACGTTTTCTTGATTTAAACGTACATCATCTTTCAGTAGGAAATCCATGCAAGTCTTTGTAAATAAGGCCCCAGGTCTTTCTGGAGCTCTCCATGTGTGGTCTTTGGCTCTTGGATAACTCTTCTGATAATTCTTTTGACTCCTCTGTCAGAAATCTTGCGAGGAGCTCCTGATCGTGGCCGGTTTACAGGGATGGCAATTTTCCGCCGATCCGTGGATTTCCGCCGATTTATTTTCAAATTGATCATTTCTGTGAATCGTCTAAATCTGTTGAGAAAATTTTAGGGGGAGTAAGGTACCTTATTGTTACCGATTTTAGCGAAAATCAACACGATTACATAAGCGCTCTGCGCTTCCCCGTAGTCGTCTCCCGTGATAACCCGGATGTGTTGTGTTCAAGCTACTGCTGTATTGCAGTAGCTTGACAGCCCTGCGATTGGATAGTTGCAAACGATTGGACCAATCAAATGGCTCTTTGTATGCTTTTTCAAAGATTCATGGCGGCGTGTTCTCGGGGATGTGATTTTCTGCTAATTCGCCAAATTCCACTTTATTTTATCTTTCAGGAAGATAAACGTACATTAAGTACGTTAGCGGCTTGTGGTCCACGAACGCAGTGAAGCTGCGCCCTTTCAGACAGGACAGGAAGTGGCGTATGGCCAGGTGGAGAGCCATTAACTCTCTGTTACTGGCTGCGTACAACGGCTGTATGAGCTGGGCTGCGCGGGGGAGAAAACGGTAATAAAAGTTAACCATCCCCTTTTATGATTCCAAACAGTTTGAAATTAACAGTGCACAGTGGACATTGACTCATAACTTTTGAATATTTCTAAGACTTAGCTACATCAGTGATTGTGCAAAATGAACTGCTCAAGTCTCAATGGAGATTGAAACTGGTGATCTGAAATGAATGCTGAAATTATAAAAAGTAATGGTATGTTGGAATTTTATTTCTATTATGGAATAGATAAAATTAACTGATTTTGATTTGATCAAGTGTTAAAGCATGTGATGGATAATGCTTGTTGGAATATTTTAGGAATGCTATCTTCTTGGAACATAAGTCAATATTATACAGTAATAAGTGGCATTCAGTTGTTTGTTTTATGTCATTTAAGCACAGTTCTGGTACTTAAAAATCATAAAAACCTAGGAGCTTCAGGGGGCTTTGCCCCCCTTGCCCCTCCCCCCCACGGGGCACTGCCCCGGACCCCGCTGGGGGACTGTGTCCCCCAGACCCCCTGCTGAATTTTCAGATAATTTCCCCAACCCCAAATCACATCGCTGGTTCTTGTTGGAATTCTGAGCTTTCGGTATTGTTTTCAGCGGAAATATGAGATTTTTATCGAAGGATCAGGAGTCATCAGTGCTAGAAATAGACAAAAGTGTCAAAAATAAGTTTCGATGGAATTGGCTTGAGAGAAAAGTGACGGTAAAGGTGGAAATTGGCTCAAAGTTCGACGAGGTAACAGAAACACTGACAATTTCTGAAGAAACCAGAAAAGGAGATGAAGTTCAATGTTCAGAGACTGACACAGCTTGCTGCCAAAAAGAAAGTTTCACATTAGAAGTGACTTGGTGACCAGTGTAAATAGTGTAATAAACTCTTATAGAACTGGTAAATATGTTGGACTAAAGACAGTGAGACAACATTGAAGAAAGAAGTAAGTTAACTTTTCATTAAATTTAATGATTTATCTAAGTCTAGTATTTCATTTTTTTTTTTTTTTATTATTATCATTTTTTTCAGTCTAAATTACTTCTGTTTTACTGAAAACCTCCCAGCTTCTGGGGGGCTGTGCCCCCCCGGCCCCCCCATAAGTCAATCGACCAAATTAGATTTCAGCTGAAATCAGAATTTCCTGTTGCCATCCCTGGGTTTATGGTAAAATGATGTTCTTTCCACTTCCAAATGATGACTCCAACAGTGCTTACTGGAACATTCAGCAGTTTAGAAATGCGACTGTAACCAATGCCATCATTATGTTTTGCAACAATAAAATTACGAAGGTCTAGAGAGAGCTCTTTGCTTCTACCCATCATGAGTTCTTTGTGGTATGACAATCTGATATTCACAGACCTTTTTACCTCCGCCAAGGAGGTTATGTGATCATCGGCGTTGGTTTGTCTGTCTGTCTGTTTGTCTGTTTGTTAGCAAGATAACTCAAAAACTTATGGATGGATTTTCATGAAATTTTCACAGATTGTCAGAAATTGGGTATCCTGCAGATGATTACATTTTGGTGGTGATCCGGATCACCGTCCAGAAGAAAACCGCCATTACGGAAAATGCCATTTTCGTGAATAACTACTGAACCACTAATCCTATCATTGTCAATCCAATTGCTAGTCATATGTTTTCATGGTCAAGGAATCTGAAAACGTACACACAAACACTGTATGGGGGGAACTGTGGCCGCCATTACGGAAAATACCATTTTCGTGAATAACTACTGAACCACTAATCCTATCATTGTCAATCCAATTGCTAGTCATATGTTTTCATGGTCAAGGAATCTGAAAACGTACACACAAACACTGTATGGGGGGAACTGTGGCCGCCATTACGGAAAATGCCATTTTCGTGAATAACTACTGAACCACTAATCCTATCATTGTCAATCCAATTGCTAGTCATATGTTTTCATGGTCAAGGAATCTGAAAACGTACACACAAACACTATATGGGGGGAACTGTGGCCACCATTACGGAAAATGTCATTTTCGTGAATAACTACTGAACCACTAATCCTATCATTGTCAATCCAATTGCTAGTCATATGTTTTCATGGTCAAGGAATCTGAAAACGTACACACAAACACTGTATGGGGGGAACTGTGGCGCTTGGCGGAGGTCTGCGCTCTCCGAGTGCTTTTCTAGTTTAAAAACAGTCAGTACTTACCCAGCTGAAATTAATTTGCACTGATGGGGGATGGGATGACTTCCTAAATTCTGATGGATTTCAGCTGGTTTCTTGGCTTTTAGTGCCATTTTTCACCTCTTTTTACCTCCGCCAAGGAGCTTATGTGATCATCGGCGTTGGTTTGTCTGTCTGTTTGTTTGTTTGTTAGCAAGATAACTCAAGAAGTTATGGACGGATTTTCATGAAATTTTCACAGATTGTCAGAAATGGGGTATCCTACAGATGATTAGATTTTGGTGGTGATCCAGATCACCGTCCAGAAGAAAACCGCCATTACGCAAAATGCCATTTTCATGAATAACTACTAAACCACTAATCCTATCATTGTCAATCCAATTGCTTGTCATATGTTTTCATGGTCAACGAATCTGAAAGCGTACACAGAAACACTGTATGGGGGGAACTGTGGCGCTAAAGCGCCATTACGGAAAATGCCATTTTCGTCAATAACTACTGAACCACTAATCCTATCATTGTGAATCCAATTGCTAGTCATATGTTTTCATGGTCAAGGAATCTGAAAACGTACACACAAACACTGTATGGGGGGGAACTGTGGCGCTTGGCGGAGGTCTGCACTCTCTGAGTGCTTTTCTAGTTAAACTACTTCATGTGTTCAATACTTATTCCCTGTGTCATTCCACTTTATTAAATATAACTTACTTTGTGAACACAGTTGCCATGATTTCTTTGTATGTATGGATTACTTGGGTTGTTACTGATATCTGGTGAACATCTCAGGTCAATGTTCCATCTGAAATATGTTTAATGAGAAAATTGCTGACGTGTTCAATACTTAATTTCCCCATTGTATGTTAAAAAAAAAAAAAAAAAAAAAAATAAGCTGCAGTTTTACCCATGAACAATAATACATTTACAAAGAAAAACACAATAAATTTATGAGAATAGCTGAAAATTCATGCTAAAAATATTAGAAGTTCATGGAAAAAGATGAAATTTAAATGTCACAAGAAATCATAAACTCCAGAAAAAGCTACAGTTTCTTTAGAAAGTTGTCACAATTTTATGTAAAAAAAAAAAAGGGGGGGGGCTGCATTTCTACCCGGTTAAAGTGGCAGGTGTTTTTTTTAAATTCAAGTTTAGCAGAAAAGCGGAAGATTATGCAAAAAATGTCAATTTGGGAAAAAAGTAATTTTATTAGGAAAAATGTCACAAATTTACATGAAAAAATATTACATTTGCAAAGAAAAATAATTTATGACAAAAGTAGAACATATTCTTTCCAAAAACATAACAAATTTAGGAATAAAAACATTAGTTTATTGAGGGAAAACACCCATACAAACTTGTAGGAAAAAGGTCCCTTTTTTTTAAAATCCCAAGTTTACCAAAAAAAAATGGAATTTTGTAGGGGGGAAAAATGATGACTTTGCAAAGCAAGAAGAGGAAAACAGTGAAGGCAGAGCCAGATATTAAGGGGATAAGTTACAGAAGGAAGACGGTCACACAGAGTTGAGGAAGGAGTTGATACAGGCTCTGGGTGGTAGGGAAGAATTACCAGATGACTGGGAAGGTGCAGCAAAAGTATTGAAGGAAACAGGTAGAAAGGTATGTGGTGTATCCAGTGGACAGAGGAAGGAAGACAAGGAGACGTGGTGGTGGAATGAGGAGTTACAGGAAATTATTCAACAAAAGAGGTTAGCCAAGAAAAGGTGGGATAGTCAGGGAGATGAAGACTGTAGACAGGAGTATTTGGAATCTAGGCGCATGGCAAAGAGAGAGGTGGCAAAGGCATATAGTGAGTTGTATGAGAGACTGGACACTAAGGAAGGAGAAAAGGAGTTACAATCGATTGGCTAGACAGAGAGATCGAGCTGGAAAGGATGTACAGCAGGTTAGGTTGATTAAGGACAGAAATGGTAATGTACTAACAAATGATGAGTGTGTTGAGAAGGTGGAAGGAGTACTTTGAAGAGCTGATGAATAAAGAAAATGAGAGAGAGGAGGATGGATGAAAGAAAGATAGTGAACAAGGAAGTCCCGAGGATTAGCAAGGCAGAAGTGAGAGTAGCTTTGAAGAGGATAAAGAATGGAAAGGTGGTTGGTCCAGATGACATACTTGTGGAGGTATAGAGATATTTAGGAGAGATGGCAGTGGACTGTTTAACCAAATTGTTTAACACAATCTTGGAGAGTGAGAGGATGCCTGAGGAATGGAGAAGTGCTTTGGTACCAATTTTCAAGAACAAAGGTGATGCTTAGAGCTGTAGTAACTACAGAGGCATAAAGCTGATTAGCCACACCATG
Source organism: Pholidichthys leucotaenia (assembly GCA_020510985.1). Lineage (NCBI taxonomy): Eukaryota > Metazoa > Chordata > Actinopteri > Cichliformes > Pholidichthyidae > Pholidichthys > Pholidichthys leucotaenia. Next base: position 321,827,704 of record CM035840.1, on the reverse strand, counting down.
AAGATATGGGAAAGAGTTGTTGAATCCAGGTTAAGAGGAGAGGTGACAATCAGTGAGCAGCAGTACGGTTTCATGCCAAGAAAGAGTACTACAGATGCAGTGTTTGCTTTACGAGTGTTGTTGAAGTATCAGTTGTTGGAGAAGATCAGAAGGAGTTGCACTGTGTCTTTGGGGTTCTAGAGAAAGCATATGATAGGGTGCCAAAAGAGGACGTGTGGTACTGTATGAGGAAGTCAGGAATGGCAGAGAAGTATGTGAGGGTGGTGCAGGACATGTATGAGGACAGCAAGATGGTGGTGAGGTGTGCTGTAGGAGTGACACATGGATTCAAGGTGTTGGTGTGGTTACATCAGGGATCAGCTCTGAGGCCCTTCTTATTTACCATGGTCATGGACAGGCTGACAGACAAGGTCAGGCAGGAGTCTCCGTGGACTATGATGTTTGCAGATGACACTGATCTGTAGTGAGAGTAGAGAGTAGGTGGAAGAGAACCTGGAGAGGTGGAGTATGCTCTGGAGAGAAGAGGAATGAAAGTCAGTAGAAGCAAGACAGAATACATGAGTGTTAATGAGAGGGAGGCAAGTGTAAAGGTGAAGATGCAAGGACTAGAGGTAGTGAAGGTAGATGAGTTTAAATACCTGGGGTGAACCATCCAAAGTAATGGAAAATGCACAAGAGAGGTGAAGAAGAAAACATAACTGGGGTGGAGTGGTGACCCACTAGCGGTGGTGACATATTCTTCAGCGCCCCAGAGGACAAGATTGTTTGCGTATATGGCTTGCTGGACCTTATGTGGCAGGTCTCTGACAGACAAAGATTGTAGTCTTGCAATCTAAAGTACTAGTGCATGCCCATAGAAAGCAAATATTCTTGTCTGAAAACAGGTAGGCCAATTAGGCTTTACAGGCTCAAATGTAGGCTGTGTTTGAAAGTGGAATACAAAGAGGTGTAGCCTATATGTAGGCAATCACCCATGTTAGACTTTAACAAATATAAAAGGGACTGAACACAAAAATGTAGGTTGTGTGAGTATTAATTACAGAATTCTTGAAAATGAATGGGACATGCAATATTAGTGACTGTTTAAAAACTCTTGTTTGTCAGTCTTAATTGTGTGATCTTTTATGACTTATATTCATACTGTAAGTGTTGTATCTCGTAGTTTGTGGAATGGGAGTTGTTTGGTCACCATTATAATTGTTTTAGTTTATATGTGTAGTTTATAGTGTATCTTCAATATGAATGAATGAATGAATGAATCTTTATTTCGGATAGATTAAAGGTAAAGATTAAAAAAAGAAACAGAATAATATAACTAAATAAATAGTGTATCTTCAATAAACTTACGTAGTACTATAACCGGATGCGTTTACAAATATTTGACCCATTGTAGTGCATCATTTTATATTGTAACAATATTTTGTTATTAAAAGGTTTTTAAAACTGTAATCAATTGAATTAACTACAAAACAGCCAACATTATTATACACAGCAGGAGGACGTGTTTGACTGCAACCGTTGCATCAGTGCTGCCCATTTGTCAGTAACTATTTAACTAAAAATTATTTATTTCGTTACTTGGGCGTTTTTGTGTCCTGCGTTTGGTCATTAAGTCATTCCGGCCATTCCACTCCACAGTCATGGCAGTATTATTATTAAGTTTTTAATTTTTAGATACTTGCATGAGAGGGGTGACATGCGGTCCTGCACAGGACAGTGGTACCACACTGGTGAAGCAGTAGTCGGGAGTCCTGTCTACCACTGACCGCGCAGGCTGGGCATACCTCCCCATGAAGGATCGTGGTCTGCCCAGTCGGGCCACTGCTTCTCCCGGCGTGTCCTGTGTTGGATACACCGGTGTTCTTTGTCAGACCCGAATCCCCGCTGACGCTCCACCCAGTCTGCTCATGCACACGAGCTCGTGTCTATTTATTATGACGATTGTATTTTAAGCTGCTGATAAGAGACTGTGCTTAACAGAGTTTTGTTGTGTTTTGTGTACAATGACAATAAAGATTCTGTTCTATTCTATTTGGACACTTTTTCACCCAGGTTTCCTATGTGATTCAGTACAGCTCAGCTGGTGAAATTGTGAATGCTTCAGTGTCTGTGGTGCTCGGGTTTGTCCATGCAGACAGGACGTTCCTGGAGCAGGAGTTTCAGCTCAAGTTTGTCCAGGTATGGTACACCAGCAGGAATTTAACCCATGTGTCATGAAGTGTTTTCTACTTAAATTTATTTTCAGCCGTTCCTTTTACCTCCACAGTCAACATAACACAGCAGTCAGAGGAGGGTAGAGTATACAGTAATGGTACTCAATCAGGCAAAAGTAGTTTTACCTCATGATTTTAAATGCTCAAGTACAGTTAAGAGTAGTCACCTGAAAAAGTATCTACTGAAAAAGTAATTTGAGTAGTGAGTAATGACTTTACTTTCACCAATATATGAGGTTTTTCTTGTACATATTTTGATAAATTTTTCTTATAAATTTAGGCTTTTTTCTTATAAATCTGTGAGTTTTTCTTTTAAATTTTTGTGATAAATTTGCAAAATTTTCCATGCAAATGTGCAACCTTGTGTCTCATAAATTAAAATTTTTCTTCCAAGTTTTGAGTCTTTTTTGTATACATTTGAAACTTTTTTCTTGTACATCTGTGACTTTTTTCCTGTAATAATTTTGTGATTTTTCTGATGAATTTGCAACTTTTTTCCTCATAAATGTGTGAATTTTTCTCATATTTGAGCATTTTTTTTGTAAATTCATTACTTTTTTCTCAGAAATTTGCCATGTTTGTCTTGTAACTTTGTTGCTTTTGAGGGTTTTTTCTCGTGTTAGACTAAAGTCATCATCATCATCATATAAACTGAATAATCAATGTATAGTTTCAGCAGTCATAGCAAAAAAAAAAAAAAAAAACAGCTTTAGAAGATTGTTTTAGTTCATTCTGACAAAGCCAAAAGGAGCTAATATGATGGTATGGAGTCTGTCCGACCGTCTGCCCATCTGTCCATCCATATTTCATGAGAATCGCTACTCCTCCTGGGCCATTGCCCTGATGGTCACGTCAGGTGGCTCTGTATCTAGGTTGTGCTCAAGGTGAAAGTCAAAGGTCAGGAGATCTGAGCGCTTATGTGATTTTATGAAAATAGTTACTCCTCTTCGGCAGTTGACCTAATTCTCAACAAACTCACTCACAATGATTATTAAGTCTGTCTGCGTCCAGGTTGAGCTCAAGGTCAGTGTCAAAGGTCAGGAGATCTGGGGATGTATTTCCTAGGCAATTTTCCCAGTATTAGCCAAAGTCACACACGATGATCCTGTAGTGAGTCTGCGTCTAGGCTGTGGTCAAGGTAAAGGTCAACGGTCAGGAGACCTGCACACTCCTGGGGTGATTTTATCAGGGCAGAATGAGCTACTCCGCCACTGAGGGTCTGGTTAAAGAGATTGAATCATTCTGTGTTTAGTTAAATTAAGTTCAGCTTGTGCCAATTCACACTAGCATGTTAAAGCGTTTAAAATAATGTATGCAATAATGTCTGAGATAATGTTTTCCTAACTGTTTTCTTCCATCCTGATGTGTCTGTGGAATAAACAGAAGGACAGTGGGGAATTGGCCGTCCACCACAGTGGAAATCCAGGTTATGTGGTGGGACTGCCACTGGTGTCTGGAACCAGGATGGCTGAATATCCTTCACCTGCAGGAATAATGTCAGGTTTAACCAGAATGTTTCAATGAAGACATCAATATAAGAAAGACGAATGAGAAATACTGTAGTCATAATTACAATACCAAAGACACGGACTGTCTTCTAGTTCTGATTAATAGTGTAATGATGTCTTTAATAATGATAATAATGTAATCCAAATTAAACTAGAAGTTGCTAAGAAAAAGTGTTAATATGGAATGTTACTAGTCTAGTCAAAAAAGGGGGTTAGAGTGCACCTTTGGAAATATATTTTTAATTACTAACTAACTAACTAACTAACCTGCACTTGTATAGCGCTTTTCTAGTCACAAAGACCACTCAAAGCGCGTATTGGTATCATTAGATGGAAAAATATGTGTAGAAAATGGTTTGCTATGTTACCAGTTGCATAAATTGTCCCACGTGACTTTTTTATGCAAGTTTAGCATAGGACCTCGGCAAACTATCAAATCTCAATTTTAGGGGTAGGGAAAATACAAATGAGCATATCTTTAGATTGCAACATCACAGCTACATGTAATACCACTCAAAGTGTTCGGAATGATCTCGGCTTTCCATTGGTGGGTAAATATCAAAAATCGGTGCAATAATTAGGTCAGCAGAGGGCAAAAGGTCACCAAAATAGGTCATTGCTGAAAATTTTGCATCGTGTCAATTAAAGCTTATGCCAGGCCCCCAGTGGTTCGTTCAACAGTTTTAATGGCTAGATATTGTCGACAGGATGCAACTAGATCACTTGGATGTGACAAAACAAGATTATTTTATAAATGTCTCATACTGTACAAACTTCTGTTTTATCCATTTTTATGAAAGCTCAAATATGGGGCAGGGGAAACTAAAATGCACATAACTTTTGAACCACACAAGATAAATGTGATATCTACCACTCATCTTGACCGGCTTGCATTCCGCTATTCATTCGTACAAAGTTTCTGCAGATGGGGCCAGAAATGGGGTTACCAGAGCTCAAAAGGTCACAAATTTGAGACAAGGTGGGTATATAAAATAATATTCTGTATTTATACTGGAAAACTCTTTAAGTTTCAGAAACTTATCTCCACGGTGGGTGTATACCCACAGAGAACCTTTTTGAAACACATGTATCTGCAAAAGTCAAAGCACCAATTTTGTATGAGACCCACACATCCATATAATAAGATGATGCAAGTTGTACTACAAATTTCAAAGTAGCAGCTTTCAAGTCAGTAGGCTTATTGGCGTACACTTTAATCCCTCTCATTTCATAGCAGTGACTCGGCGAATCAGGATTTCCAGGTAATGTCCATAATAATACTTTATTGGATAACCTGGTTACAAATGTAATCTTCCACAGGATCTTGTTTTGCAATGTAAACCAAACAAAAGACACAAGGGAATGTCTCTGATGGTTTCTCATTTATCGAGGTAAAAAAGAACAAACTAAACGTGTTCACATATATGTAGTGGAAAAAAGGAAACCTTTCGTTAGGGATACTTTTAATTCTCTTTTTTTCTAAACTAAAACTCAGAGATATTTTGGTATTGATGCTATAGTCCTACTCTCCATTTCAGAATAACGTGAAAGAGGACAAAATGCCGAAACGAAAACGTGATGGAAGTGCTGCTGCAACATCTCCAAAGCCTTCTCGCAAAAAGCCCACCCATGCCACATGCATGCTTCATGTGCCATCTTTATCTGATCATGGCCCTTTCACAAAATTAAGTAACGTCAAAGGAACTGCAGCTGAAAAACTACAGTACCTTCATGGTATTCGGGACCGCCGTCTCCACCAGCCACATGATTCGCCACATCGTATGCAATCTGTATGTGACCAGATTTCTGCAGCCCTCCCTGATGACTTGGAAAGTATTGGGTATCACCGTCAGTGTTATCAGCGTTTTACCTACAACTTGGATCGTCTTGGAGATGGACAGGACAATGAACCAAAGGCATCAACCTCGGCATTACGTTCACCCCGCAAACGATCTACCCCAGGTCCTCTCTTCCCACGCGAGTGCATTTTCTGTGAAAAAGTAGAGATTAAAGGACCTGACCGAAAAACTGAGCGGCCTCGACTGTTCTCATCTTGGAGGAACAAAGACTATGCTTGGGAGCAAATCGAATCAAAGGCAGAAAAATTGGGTCTATCTCGACTACATCGCTTGGTGAAAGGTGTTGATCTTTTCTCTGCTGAAGCCAAGCACCATGAGTCATGTTTTAAGTCCTTCCGTACAACTTTCTCTAACTACGAGCGTGGGATCAACAGAGCTAAAGAACCGAAGCACAGCGAAATGCTAATTGCCCATGAGAAGGCTCTGGCATCAGTATGGGACCATATTCAGATTCATGTCGTCCAGCAATATGAGGTTGTACGGCTAAGTTCCTTGCGCTTGCTGTTCATCGAAGAGTTGAAACGAAATGGGTATGAGAATGAGAACTATCGCTCTGAAAAACTACTGAAACGCCTGCAGAATGACCCAATCCAGCATGTTTCCTTTATGAAAATCATCCCAGATAAATCTGGCGCAATTTCATTCTGGCTTGTCTACAGTTCGAAGATCACTGTTGTTGATGCTTTTGCACAAGCTTACAATCTTGGAAGCGAGGATAAGTTTGAAAATGCCGCACTTCTTCTTCGCAGTAACATTCAACAAGCTTTTGGACAGTCCCAAAGTCTACCATGGCCACCAACGTCTGATGACATGGAGCTTAGTTGTGATAGGCTTTTACCTTCGGATCTCATCCACTTCCTTAACATAGTTCTGTACGGAAAGGAAGAGATGGATATGAGTGAGAAGATGAAGCTTCTTGTCAGTTCCATTGGGCAAGACATATGCCGGGCAGTGTCAGGAGGAAAATGGAAGTTACCAAAGCATGTGCTCCTGTGTATGACTGTAAGACACTTGTTCCGTAGCAAGCAGCTCACAAAGATTTTGAACCTACTTGGCCACTCTGAGAGCTATAATTTTGGTTTGGAGTTGGAAACTGCCCTGGCCAAGGCCCTTGATGAAGTCTCCAACTTTCTGACACACCAAATTGTGACTGGAGAGGGAAATGAGGTATTCCATTGTGAGTGGGACAACCTGAACAAAATCACAACAAATTTGCATGGGAGTAACATTGTCAACAGTGCTGGAGGGATCATGATACAGGAAGTCAGGCCTGGGCCCCAGAGACCTGATGTTCGAACTTTACCTGAATTGAATAGGACACAAGAGCAGAGCCTGAAAGTTCCTACACCAGAAACTATTCCACCCTTGCAGAGAACCAATGAAGGCGTGTTGGAACCATTGTGGTCAAGTGTCCCCGTGTTACCAGAGTCCCTTGTTGATCTCATGGGAACAGTGGAAGAACAGCTTGATGGTGAACAGGAGGAGGATTACTATGACTTTGAGTTTGACCAGTTTGACTTTGACTCTGGAGAGGAAAGTGACAATGGTGTATAATGATCAAGGGATGAAAGGTTATACTGACATGTAAACATGCCAAGCATTCATATTGAGACTGGTCTAATAATGTACTTTGACCCTACAAACACGGTCTTGACACCAAAGTCGTAAACATAGCATGGATCAAAAAGGTTTTCCAGGTTGTTGATGGCTGAGTTACTCAGTATAAATAAAGTTTATTATTATTTTATACACCCGCCGTGTCTCAAATCTGTGACCTTTTGACCTCTGGTGACCCCATTTCTGGCCCCATCTGCAGAAACTTTGTATGAATGAATAGCGGAATGCAAGCCGGTCAAGATGAGTGGTAGATATCGCATTTATCTTGTGTGGTTCAAAAGTTACGTGCATTTTAGTTTCCCCTACCCCATATTTTAGCTTTCGTAAAAATGGATAAAACAGATGTTCGTACAGTATGAGCCATTTATAAGATAATCTTGTTTTGTCACATCAAAGTGATCAATTTGCATCCTGTCGACAATATCTAGCCATTAAAACTGTTGAACGAACCACTGGGGGGCTGGCATAAGCTTTAATTGACACGATGCAAAATTTTCAGCAATGACCTATTTTAAGATAAGATAAGCCTTTATTAGTCCCACAACGGGGAAATTCCAGGATTGCAACAGCACAGGGATAGCAACACTCAGAGCAACAATCAGAAGGCAAGAAAAAAAAAAAACAAGCAAGCAAGAGCAGCTAATATACATATGTACGTATTACTATAAAATATATATATATACACACACACACAGACACACAGTGCAGAGCATTGTAGCTGGATGGAATAAATATATGAATATATGAACACACAGTGCAGAGCATTGTAGCTAGATGGAATAAATATGTAAATATATAAACACCCACAGTACGGAGCATTGCAGCTAGGTGGAATAAATATGCAAGTATATAAACACAGTGCGGAGCAATGTAGCTAGATGGAATAATATGTAGATATATAAATATATAAACACACCCAGTGCTGAGCATTGTAGCTAGATGGAATAAATATGTAAATATATAAACACACACAGTGCAGAGCATTGTTGCTAGATGGAATGAAACAGCATAACCGTCTACTTAGTTATCCTACATGGTATGATTATGTGCCCATACATATTCTCACCCTCCATAGCGACCGGTATGTTCCTAGTTGTATGCCGGAGGGGACCATTGTGTAAGTCTATTGCATCTTTTGCATTCAAAAAACTATTAGTTTGTTACGTCTTTTTGCTATCTCTGCGAGCAGCCCTGCTTAGGTTGTACAGTCTGACAGCCGTTGGTAGGAAGGACCTACGAAACCTCTCGGTTGTGCACCTGGGATGATGTAGTCTGCTGCTAAATGAGCTCCTCAGTGCATTCAGTATGTCCTGCATAGGGTGGAACTCGGACTCCAGCAGAGATGACAGTTTAGCCACCGTCCTTCTCTCTCCTATCTCCTCCATCGGATCAAGGCGCTGCCCCAGGACAGAGCTAGCTTTCTTAATCAGTTTGTTCAGTCTCTTCCTATCGGCTGCAGTAATGCCACTGCCCCAGCAGACCACTCCAAAAGTGATGGCTGATGCCACCACCGTGTCATAGAATGACTTCAGCAGCGCCCCTTGTACACCAAAAGACCTGAGTCTCCTCAGCAGGAACAGCCTGCGCTGTCCCTTCTTGTAGAGTGCATCAGTATTGTGTGACCAGTCTAGTTTATTGTTCAGATGAATACCCAGGTACTTATAGGATGTCACCATCTTTTGGCGACCTTTTGCCCTCTGCTGACCTAATTATTGCACCGAATTTTGATATTTACCCACCAATGGAAAGCCGAGATCATTCCGAACATTTTGAGTGGTATTACATGTAGCTGTGATGTTGCAATCTAAAGATATGCTAATTTGTATTTTCCCTACCCCTAAAATTGAGATTTGATAGTTTCCCGAGGTCCTATGCTGAACTTGCATAAAAAAGTCACGTGGGACAATTTATGCAACTGGTAACATAGCAAACCATTTTCTACACATATTTTTCCATCTAATGATACCAATTAAAAATATATTTCCAAAGGTGCACGCTAACCCCCTTTATTGACTAGACCAGGGGTGTCAAACTCATTCCATGGAGGGCCAAGACCCTGCAGGTTTTACTTCCGCCCAGTCGCTTCAGCAGGTGTTTTCACTGATCAACAATCAGTGGGAAGAAATTCAGAGGAAACACCTGTTGAAGCCACTGGGTGGAGGTAAAACCTGCAGGGTCTTGGCCCTCCATGGAATGAGTTTGACACCTGTGGACTAGACTATACATTGATGAGATTAAAATCTAAATGTTCACTTTTTTTAACAAACCATCAATTCAGATGAGCCCCCCCAAAAAAATTAAAAAATCAAATATCATGGAATACATGGTCAAATGTTTTAGATTTAATAAAATTGTAAAAAAAAAAAAATATTTGGGATACTTAAAGTAATCAGATAAAACAGAAGTAAGATGCATTAAATTAAAAGAAGTTATTGTGCCATCAAAAGATAATACTGTATTGTCAGATTAATTTGGTTAAAATTTTAAGATTTAAAAAGAAAAGGACAAATAATGACAGTAAAACAGGTATTTATATAATTTATGGTTTAACCATTTGCGCTCCATTGTTCCGCGGGCGGGCAAGTCTCTGCGTCCTATGACGCACGCGCGCTCGTGCGCCCTCGTGCGCATGACGCATGATAAGGATATTGATGGTGATGGTGTAGGTGGTGTGCCCTCCAAGCGCCACTGAAAAAAAAATCTGCAAACAGCCGCGAACAGATTAGTTCATCTGATTGACCTCTCATTCGACTAATAAGAGCCTTGAATTGGGTTTCTGAAACCTTGAGGAGCCAATGAATGAAAATCTAGGAAGGAGGACCCGCCTACTGTGAACGCAGGAGCCAATTGAAGCACAGAAATTCAGGCTGGGTGAAGCGATATTTACTGCTGCAGAAGGACTCTGTACGAATCTACTACAGACCCAGGCTCACCCAGCAGCATGGAGAACACCCACAAGTGGGACCTGCACTCATTCCAGCAGAATAGACGGAGGCCGACGACAAAAGTCGTAAATCATTCGCCAAAACGGCAATAATGGAATTATGTTGATCGGGATCCACGAGCGGAGCAGCGTCGCGTTCGTCTGACGCGTGGGAAGAGCTGTTCGCCACGACTCTGCTGCTTTGAAGAGGTAAGGTGTTATAAGCTAAATTATTATTTATCCCTGAAAACTGTAATCCAAAAATGACTTTTGACCGATCGGTAAATTACAACTGTACTGCGCACGAAGTACGAAGTGCGTGCGCCGCGATAAACGGTTCATTTGCCGTGTTCGGACTGTGAACGCCCCCCCCCCCCCCCCGCTGCAGAAGAGGACCGGGGTGGGGGCACGGTCCGAACGCTCCCCGGTCTGCGGGGGGAAGCATATCAGTCTATTCCATCATGTAGCGATGGCCCTCTTCTGTAGCGAGGGGGGGGGGGGGCGTTCACGGTCCCCCCCCCCCACACACACACACACAGTAGCAAGGGGGGGGGGAGCCGCTGTGAAAACATGCAAGGAAAAAAAAAAAAAAAAAAAAATGTATTCCGTCATGTAGCGAGGGCCGAATTTGGTCCTTGGTAGCGGGGGGGGGAAACGACCCCCCGCCCACACACACACACACAGACACAGCCCTGAGTGTGACCTTTCATTAGAGCCTAAAAGGAAGATTCTACATTGAATTATTCAAAAGTTACAGACGTTTTTCCAAACTGTGCCATTTGGCACAATTTGGCACAGTTCCATAACGCCTGGGAACAGCCTGAGAACAAAGCTGTGTAAAATATTCATTTTTTGTGGTATTGTTACCAAATTTGGATCTCAGCTGGATAACACTTGGTTCTACATTTCTGTTGCATTTTCCAGCCGGATCGGACAGCTGTGTGTTATTTACAAGCATTTGTATCCAAAAAAACAGTGTCCAATTTTTTTTTCTTCAAGTTCAGTATGTTTAGATGACTGTAACTCAGTGGCCGGAGCACGTAGAGAGATTGTTTTTTTTGCCAAAAAATTCAAAGTGTTTTCTTTTAAATGAGACCAGCCCCATGAAGATGCTGCAAAGGGTTGAATAACAGCTTTCGATTTACTTTGGGCACGTTATTTTTTGGCATTTTTAGGAAAATTGCCCGGAGTGCAAGTGGTTAACACATTGTAACTCTGAAGTCAAATGACATGACCACAGGCTAGGTAACTAAGTAAAAGCCTCAACATAAAAAAATCTAAAGAATAAAACATGAAGTCAACATCAGCTTAACTTTTTCTGTAACTGATTAAAGCGAGTCAGTTCAGCATATTCTGGTCGATGAGCTGCCGTGGTGTTCTAAAGTTTGTCCTTAACATCTTTCATCTCCACTGGGATGATCCGAAGCATCGACCTGAGGGACGGTCTGTCTCTGCTAATGAGCACAGAGGACCAGGACTGTCTACGGGGACCACATCAGCGCTCTTCTGTCCTGTTCGGTGTTGACTCCATATCTGGCTGCACATTAAGGCACAGCATCCTCATACGCTTACAATAAATAAAGAAACCCCATTCCATTAGCATAAGACCACATTTGACATGACCTGTCCTCTCCCTGCAGACTGGATGACATCACCAATTGCTCCCTGGTCTCCCAGCTGCTCCTGGAGGTTTTGAGGGGACCCAACTACCCCCAGCATGTGGCTTCTTTTGGAAACTCACCGTTGGAGAACCCACAGGACTGGGTCCAAATCAAGAGCACCTTTATCCCCGGGGTGAGCGCAGTTTGAAAATAAAGAGCTCCCACCATCTCAGTAGTTGTTACAGGAACAGGGGACTTATTCCCTCACTAATATGATCTATTCCTGCATTCTATTCCTACAATATATCAATATATCAAATATGTCAGTTGAAACAGTGAAAAGGATAATAAAACCCTTTCAATAACAGGGCTGTTTGTGCCAACAAAGCATAGTGCACCAATGCAGCAGACCTCTTCAGCCATTGTGGGGCTGCCTACCTAGAACTTCACCCTTAGCTTCTTTTTTTTTTTTGGTGGTGGAGCTTTAAAATTACCTTCAACTTTTTTCTTGTAAATTTGCAGCTTTTTCTCCCTCATACTTTTTTGTGTAAATTTGTGACTTTTTTCTCACAAACTGGCTACTTTTTCCTCATAAATCTGAACTTTTTCTTGTAGATTTGCAAAGTTTATATAAATGGTGGTTACATTTTTATTCTATGTGATGGGCAATGGTTTATTTTGTTATTTTGCTTATCTAGACAGTTATTTTTAATGTTGCTATTGAGAGGTGGCAAAATTTGTTCTCTATTTTAAAGGGTTTGAACAAAATAGGTGGCCCCCAAAAGTTATAAATGGCCCTGTTGGTGACTAAACATGTTGGTTGTTCCCAGTCATTATGTTTAACATTTAGAGAAAGAACAAACAAAATGGGAAACTTATAAAAGGAAAAAAGAAATGTGTGGACCAAAAATCTGTGTACTCTTCATTCTTTCAGTATTGCGTTTCTGAACCGAAAACTGAACACCCAGAAAATAGCTGTTACTGTATATAGTTTGGGCCTTGTCAAAATAAAATCGGAATTGAGACAAAACAGAATAACATGATTTTGTTAGTTGGTTTTCTCACTTTATTGTGTTGATCACAGTCAGTAATGTTTGTTTTATAGAAATTATCACATTGACTTTTCAATTAACACAATGCAAACTGTAAAGGCAGGTAGTTTTCCATACCTTCGTAACGACTCTTACTCCCTGCTGTGACCAAAATAATAAGACAAAAAAACAACTAACAAAATCATATCCATTATCTTGTTTTAGCTCAGATCCAGTTTTATTTTGACAAGGCCAAAACCATATAACAGCTATTTCCGGTAGTTCTGTTTCCGTTTCAGTAACAAAACATTGAAAGAACTAAGAGTACGTGGATTAACAAAGACAACATGAAGTGAATCTACAGTATTGTGTCGTTTGCAGGAATCTCAGAGCTGCAGTGTCCCTCTGTCCCTCCACTTAGAAGTTGAATGGACCCAGTATGGAGCCCTGGTGAACCCCCAGGCTCAGATTGTGAGCATCAGAGAAGTGATCCAGACCAACAGCAGCAGTTTGGTAAGATTCAGAGATACTGGCAGAAAGTGGTGAAACAGCAGCATCTTTAATGTGTTTTTATTTGTTCTCATTAGCTAGAGAGAAATGTGACATTAGAATCCAGATGTCATTTACAAATACAAAACTCTGGATGCTTATGGCCAACAGTCCTCCTGTAATAGTGATTCTTGATACAGAAAGTTAAACATATACAAGATTTTTTCCCCTTGTCCTGTCAATCAACTAGGTAAGCAGAACAGAAATCTGCTTCCCTTATCGTGCCAAACAGATTTACTTTGCCAAAAGGAGCTTTATACAGCACATATCTATGTATTTGTAATAATAATGTTTAATACTTTATTTAAATTGTTTTACACACGATGGATCTGATGAGGCGGGGGGGCAGGGTACACCCTGGACAGATCGCCAGTTCATCGCAGGGCCAACACAGAGAGACAGACAACCATTCACTCTCACAGTCATACCTAAGGACAATTTAGAATCCCCAGTTTGATGCCAATTAACCTAACTTGCATGTTTTTGGCATGTGGGAGGAAACCGGAGAAATCCCAGAGTAAACCCACGCAGACACGGGGAGAACATGCAAACTCCACACAGATCACTGTTGGTTGGGGGCTGGGATCGAACCCAGGATCCCCTGGCCAAGGGTGAGTTGCTGTGCTGCTGCACTGCCTCTTGCCCCAATGATGCTGGGATAGGCTCCAGCCCCACCCCACCCCCGACCTGAGAAAGGATTAAGCGGAAGAAGGATGGGTGGATGGATTCGATGGGGGGGGGGGGGGGGGACACAAACACAAAAAACAAACAAATGGACACAGCTGAAACAAACAGAAGACAAACTGTTTCTTCTTCTGAAAAGGTCTCATCATGAGTCTGGTATCTGCACCTGTAAAAGAACTTACAGTGCTGTGAAAAAGTATTTGCCCCCTTCCTGATTTCATATATTTTTGCATATTTGTCACACTTCAGTGTTTAGGATCAAACAAATGTTAATATCAAAGATAACCTGAATAAATACAAAATGCAGTTTTCAAATGATGATTTAATTTATTAAAGGAAAAAACAATCCAAACCTACCTGGCCCTATGTGAAAAAGTGATTGGCCCTCTTGTTACATCATGAATTAACTGTGATTAACCGTATTTTTTTGGAAAGCTGAGTTCAGTTTCAGTAGGTACGCCCAAGCCTGATTACTACCAGACTTGTTGAATCAAGAAATCACCTAAATAGAACCTGTATGACAACCTGAAGTAGGCTAAAAGATCTCAAAAAGCAACACATCCCACTGTGACCTAAAGAAATTCAAAATCAGATGAGAAACAAAAACCCAGAACAACATCTAAAGAACTGCAGGTCTCACTTGCCTCAGTTTGGACACTTGTCCATGATGGAACAATAAGAAAGAGACTGGGCAAAATTGGCATCCATGGGAGAGTTCCAAGACTAAAACCGCTGCTGGACAAAAAGAACACAAAGACTCTCACATTTGCCAGAAAACATCTAGATGATCCTCAGGACTTTTGGGAAAATATTCTCGGGACTGACGAGACAAAAATTGAACTTTTTGGAAGACATGCGTCCTGTTTTATCTGGCATAAAACTAACACAGAATTTCATAAAAAGAACATCGTATCAGCAGTCAAACATGGTGGTGGTAGTGTCATGGTCTGGGGCTGCTTCGCTGCTTCAGGACATGGACAACTTGCCCTAATTGACAGAACCATGAATTCAGTTCTCTACCAAAAAATCCTGAAGGAGAATGTTTGGCCATCAGTTCATGAAGCCCTGCAATGTGACTGAATTTAAACAATTCTGCACAGAACAGATGGTCAACATTCCTCAACAGCGATGTAAAAGACTCATTACCAGTTGTTGGCACCAACGGTGGCACAACCAGTTATTAGGTTTAGGGGGCAATTACTTTTTCACATAGGGCCAGGTAGGTTTGGATAGCTTTTTTCCCCATAATAAATGAAATCATACTCAGGTTACCTTTGTCTAATATTAAAATTTGTTTAATGATCTGAAACATATAGGTGTAACAAATATGCAAAAATATAAGAAATCAGGAAGGGGGCAAATACTTTTTCACAGCACTGTATGTGTGTGTGCATGTGCTCAAAGTGAGTGTGTGAGTGGAAGAAACATACAAAGAGGGTGGCAGGTCACAGCAACACCCCCCAGAAATGCTGAGGAAGCAAGACATCGCCACCAACCCCCACAGAGTACAAATGCCCCGAAGCCAGCAAGCCCCAGGACAACCATGCAACCGCCCCAGGAGGGACAGCTGAGGGAGGCCAGCGTGCCATGCACCTGCCCCCGGACCAGCCCCCCCCCTTCCCCCCAAGCAGGGCCAACGGCAGTCCCCGGGCCCCAGGTGCCAGAAGTAGACACCCCCCACCCCCCCACAGCGGGCCCATGCCCCGGGAGCCCCCAGGCCCCCACACCCAGGGAAGGCGGCAGAAAAGCGCGGGGAGCCCCACAAGGGACCAACCCCCCAATCCAAGGAAGCCCACGTGACCAGGAGGTACCAGGAGGTGCCACCCCCTCAGTCCAGCACCCTCCACCAGCACATACACTCACTCTCACACCCTCATGCTCTCACACGCATTCATTCGTACTCACACGCATTTGCTCACTCACTCTCACTCACCCTCTTCTTCACACAATCTTACACTCGCACTCCCACACTCACTCATTCACTCCCACCCACTCCCATACATGTTCAGTCCTGCTCCCATTCCTACTCGCCCTCACAGTCGCTTGCACTCACACATGCTTCCTTGACTCACTCACATTTACTCGTGCTCTCTTTTACACACTCACACTTATTCACCCTTAATACTTGGGGCGGCCACGGTGCAGATGCAGTGGGCATGAATGTGCACGAATGCCCGGCAGCGGCCGGGGAGGCCACCGATGCGGACCAGCAGCCACACCCCCGCCAACCTACCCCAGGGCAGCTGCGGCCACAGAAACAGCCCACCGCCACCAATGCCCGCCCAGAGTGAACGACGTACGGACCCATCGCAAGCACCCAGAGATGCCCGCCGACATGCAAAGCACCAGACAAATCTGACCCACTACCACCATCACTACTCATCACTCCCTCACTCTCTCACTTGCTCATTCACTCTCTCGCTCGCACCTATTCACTTGCAGTAGTGCCTTGGGATGACGACAGCATGGCAGGCCCCAGGTCACCAGCCGAAGGAGGGGAGCAGGGGTGGAGGACGACCTCCACCCCCCCATCCCCCACGCACAAATCGTGATGGGTGAGTGTTATTTGTGTGATGTCATTGGGTACAGGTGTGAACTACCAAAGTGCAGTTAAAATTGGGGGGATAATGTGATGGGGCATCACTACCCATTGCTATCAGTGGCAAAAGCTCCCATCCCCCCCAATCCCTCAGTGTATACAGTGCAATTAAAATTGAGGTGAGGGCGGCCCCAGTAGTAGACAGAGGGATCCTCTTCACCGACACCATACAGCACACCCCCACCCCAAAGCCCGAAGTGTATCCAATAAGATATATGATCCACCCAAAATTTGGGGGGGGGGGGTGTCCCAGAGAGAGCCTGTATCCCCCAGAAGCCAGCTCCCAAACTGGCTCTGGAAGCCACCCACCATCCTCAGATCCCATCCCAGGGTGAGGGGCGCCAGGCCGTGCAACCCAGGACCCGCCAATGTCATACCCCAGCATTCTCCAGCACCACAGGCACAATGAGGCAGTCACACTCACCCTCACTCTCACGCATCTTGTACACACCCTGTATGCACGTACACAAACATACATAATAATAATACAGTGATCCACATGTCAAGCGACATCCCAAAGCACCCCCCGCAAGCCCACCCACCATCCACCCCAGCCAGACATCACCGGCGGTAGGCTACCCCTGCAACCACAGCCACCCCGCACCCCGGGGCAAACAGATGGAAACTCGGCCGCCAACCCACAGCAACAGCCCCACCCCACCCCCAACCGCCACCAAACATCCGCACATACCCATACCTGGCATCACGGACACTGGGGGCAGTGTGGGCAAAGCGCCCCACCCTGGGACTCAATGGCAGGACAGCCAGGGAGAGCAGAAACCGAACCGCTATATAGATTTTAAAAATCTATAAACATGTGCATGTGTACAGAGAATTCACAAGTTTTAAGTTGAAAGGAAACACATAAAAACAATAAACATTTTGATAAATCTGAAAATGTATAATATAGGAAACATGTATATAAAAATGTGGAAATGGAGAATTCATAAGTTGTGAATCATCAAAATTATGTCAAATAAAATTTTGATTTACAAAGCTGAATATATATTATCCATCCATCCATCTTCTACCGCTTTTCTGGAGGTCCAGGTCGTGGAGGCAGCAGTTCAAGCAGAGAAGCCCAGACTTCCCTCTCCCCAGCCACCCGCTCCAGCTCTTCAGAGAGGATACCAAGGTGTTCCCAGGCTAGCTGGGAGACATAGTCTCTCCAGCGAGTCCTGGGTCTGCCCTGGGGTCTCCTCCCAGAGGGACGTGCCCAAAACACCTCAAGAGGGAGGCGTCCAGGTTCCATGTCCCCAAAGCCAGTTTAGGAAGCCTGGGATCAGACCACCAAGGTCTCCGCCTTTGGCCGCCACCTGATCCACATAGCACCAGACTCCCATGATTCCGTCTGCAGGTGGTGAGCCCACTGGAGGGTGGACCCATGTAACTCCTTCGGGCTGAGTCCAGCTGGGTCCCATGGACGGAAACCCGGCCACCAGACGCTGCCCATCGAGCCCCTCCCCCAGGCCTGGCTCCAGGATGGGGCCCCGGTAACCCCATACCGGGCGGGGTACACTGAATCCTTGTTCTGGTATTTTTCATGAGTCTGTTGGATCATTCTTAGTCTGGACCTTCATCCAGTACCAGTTTGTCTTAGGTGACCCTACCAGAGGCAAATTGCCCCGGACAACATAGCTCCTGGGATCACTAGGGCACGCAACCCCCCCCCCCCCCCCCCCACGATAAGGTGACGATTCATGAATAATGAAGATATTGCTCAGGGATAAAATGGACCTAGAATCACATAACACGCGAATAAGGTGACGGGCGGTAAAAGCCCAACTGGTGTCATCCAAACGAATATCCATCACTACTATATATGACAGAAAATCTACACTACCGTTCAAAAGTTTGGGGTCACTTAGAAATTTCCTTATTTTTGAAAGAAAAGCACTTTTTTTCAATGCAGATAACTTTAAACTAATCAGAAATACACTCTATACATTGCTAATGTGGTAAATGACTATTCTAACTGCAAATGTCTGGTTTTTGGTGCAATATCTACGTAGGTGTATAGAGGCCCATTTCCAGCAACTATCACTCCAGTGTTCTAATGGTATAATGTGTTTGCTCATTGTGTCAGAAGGCTAATGGATGATTAGAAAACCCTTGTGCAATCATGTTAGGTCTGCAATGCTGTAATTGCTGCAAATGGAGGATTCTTTGACGAAAGCAAAGTTTGAAGGAAAAAATTATTATTTCAAATACAAATCATTATTTCTAACCTTGTCAATGTCTTGACTATATTTTCTATTCATTTTACAACTCATGGTGGTAAATAAGTGTGACTTTTCATGGAAAACACAAAATAATTGTTTGGGTGACCCCAAACTTTTGAACGGTAGTGTAAATAACTGACAATAGTCCAACTATGATCCCCTGTGTGCGTTTCCTCCCACAGTCCCAGCTGTCTGGAGGCAGCGGCGTCATGCCAATCAGAAACTCCGTAGCCTTCATACCGGTGTCTGCCGCTGCCGTTCCTGGTTTCAGAGCCATGCCCACCATCAACGCCAGGCTGCCCTTCGACTTCTTCTTCCCTTTTGTCTGAGGTCAACGCACTGCAACTTAAAGAACACCTGCTACTAGCTGAAGGGGCCCGTTGCATTTGCACACTCTGCTTTATAGCCAGAAATGGCTGGGCACACAGGTGCTGATAAGGGCATGAGACTTGGAGGTAAAGAAATGCACTGAGAATACAACACAGCAGAACTGACTCTTGGGGACACAATAAAGTGACGAACCTTACTTCTGCTCCAACAAGTTGTCTAATTTTAGACATTGGTTTAATCAACAAAAGTGGTCAAATTCAACTTTTGTATGTTTCAAATGATAAATTTGCTCATAGCAAATGACTAAGGCTAGGATAATATGTATCTACAGCATATGGTTCATCACTTTACGGTGTCCCCAGAGTCACTTCTGTTGCGCTAAGAGTATTTGTGGTGTGTGCTTTAAGCTTTCCAGGCCACTGTAGATTTGACTAAATCCTGTGTGGCAACATTTACTGGAGTGGTGGCTCAGTTGGTAGAGTATCCGCCCCACACCTGGGAAGCTGGGGTTCAAATCCCGGTCAGGTCATGCCAAAGACCATATAAAAAGCAGAACTTCCTGCTGTCCAGCTTGGTGCCCAGCAATAATGGAACGGCGAAGGGAAATTTGTGGTGGTGCTTTGCATGGCAGCGACCCCTCTGATTCTAGATGTGATTAACATTGTAGATAAGAGAAGCGTAATTTCATTCTACCGTACATGATTAGCTGTATGGATTGAATGACAGTAAAGTTGGCTTTACCTTTACCATAGACACCCTCAACAGCACACTTATGTTGTGCCATCATCAGCCTGATGTACGGAGTTTACGTCGGGGATATGTCTTATTTAGGTCGTTTGCACATTGGCGAGGTGTTGGCCAGACGTCGGTGATGTCTAGCCAACGTCTTGCCAATGTGCAAAAGACCTAAATAAGACATATTCCCGACATAAACTTGCCAATGTTGTATGTGTATTTGTTATTTTGTACAGTGTAAATATTGTAAATATGAGTTTTGTATGGAGATTGAATAAAATGTGATTTATTTATTAACTGAAATCATTTATTGAATGGTTGATTCAAATGTGTCTTACACAACATACAGTAAGTACTCTGATGCAGCTTTATGTACACTTTATCCTTCCATGAACAGTTGCATATTTACGGGCATATTGGGCTTCATGGTGTCATATCCTGTAGCATCAACAGTTGAGATACACTCCATATTAATGGCCAGTGGAAAGAAGAAAAAAAAGGTGCATTTTTTTTAATTTATTTTTTTTGCTACAGTGCTAACAGTTCTGTAACAAGCCCTAAGTTACATGAGAATGTATGGAGGAGTGTCTCATGAATGGCAGGTCTGTTTTAATTAGCTTGACGAGTTAGGGTCTATGCCGTGCTTCTTCAGGATGGCTTGTAGTTTTTCGTTCTCTTGTGCCTGAAATTAAAACATAGAGGTGGGTCAGTGTGCTGCTGTAGTAGATGCATAACACAACACTCTGAAGTCTTAAGTCCCATTTGCTACACTTTTTCACATGTTGACAGTTCCCACAGGTCTTAATGAAATGTTTGTGACATACTTTGGCCATATTTAATTATTTAATAATTGCAGCATCATTGTGAATCATCTTTTGCAGCCTTCCTCAGAATGGTTCGTTTCAGTGCACACTCTGCTAATATTAGTTGGCTAGTGAGCCTGAGCCAGCTAATGTAAATTTGTCTTAAAGAATGGATAAAGCATCATTGGTGGACAAGAGTGTTTGTCCACCAATGTGGACAAACACTCTTGTCAACGTTTTTATCAATGTGGTTGATAGGATATTATCGGTCTCTGGAATACAATAGGCACAGAAACATTTGCGAATGGCGGCCCAAGGCGGCTAGCTAGCTGCTCACATCAGCTAGCCATCTTGGGTCTTTGTTAGAGAAAATAAACTATAGTAAACTAAATAAAACAACATCTAAGAATGACATATATGGTCAAGTGTTGGTAGATGAACAAAGATTCCAGTGGGGGTGAAAAGAATTTATAGAAAACTGCATATAAAACCATCCAAATCGATAGATGAGCTATGGCCAGGTGGTCTGTTGGCATCTCCCTGCTCTAATGTAGTTACACTGACCAACTCCCGACAGCCTAGCCAAGCTAATGCTAATGGTTCAGTGTAGCATCATGGTGAAAATATGAGAAAAGCCAGAATGATGTGAGATAGATTATCAACTGTGGATTAGTAGATCAGGTGGGAACAGAGATGTCTATTAGGATGACTGAAATTTAAAGAAAATAATATAAACTGCACTTGATAAGCTAACTCCCTATCAATGAATCAATCAATGCATCAGATTTATATAGCGCTTTATCATAGACACTCAAAGACGCTTTACAGAAATTAAGGGTCATCCACCACCTGGATGGATGAAGCAGTCACAATACGGCGCCATCCCTTTTTTTAACCATTCACACACATTCACACCTAGGGCCACTTTAGAGTCTCCAATTAACCTAACCTGCATGTTTTTGGCATGTGGGAGGAATCCGGAGAAATCCCGGGGTAAACCCACGCAACACGGGGAGAACATGCAAACTCCACACACATCACTGTTGGTCGGAGGCTGGAATCGAACCCACGATCCCACGATCCCCCGGCCAAGGGTAAACTGTGCTGCCGCAGTGCTAACCACTGTGCCAACGTGCAGCCTAGTAGCACTGTTAGCTCTAAAGCTAACACCTTGGGTTCCCCACTCATCTGGACAGGGGCTGGATCATCACAATCAATAGCATAGTGATGGGTTGTAACCAAAGACTGGATCATTTGCCAGTGATGTAGGGGAAAGATCTGGAAGAACAAAACCCACTTCTGACCCCT
The DNA here is from genome assembly GCA_020510985.1 of Pholidichthys leucotaenia. Classification (NCBI taxonomy): domain Eukaryota; kingdom Metazoa; phylum Chordata; class Actinopteri; order Cichliformes; family Pholidichthyidae; genus Pholidichthys; species Pholidichthys leucotaenia. The sequence goes on along the minus strand of CM035840.1, from coordinate 321,805,722 downwards.
CTGCTGAAATGTTAAATATAATTATTTCTAAGTGAAGAGAGAATTTAACATTTTACCGTAGTTATGTATATGACCCAAGAAGGCATTTTAGAAGGTTAAAACCCACAAACACACCATGTTTGAGTGAATGGGACCTTTAAATAATCAGTGTCAAATTCAGACTTCGTGAGGGCCGACAAGACAATAAAGCCAGGACTGGGCAGTTACTGCTATTATCTCTTTTTTTTCAATGAAAAAATATTGTAACTTTAATTTAAAAAATGTCTAGCACACATGCAGAAATGTACTGCCAATCTATGACAGAAAAACAAACTACAAGGATGTCAGAAGGAGGAGCTTGAGACACAAAAAAAATGCTAATTTATGATGGTTAAAAAAAAGGAAGAAAATTTGCAATTTTACAAGGTGGGGAAAAAGTTGCAAAATGGCCGGGGGGTGTGGTCTATATTAATCATATATCCCATAACCTACATATGTATAAGCATGTGAGAATGTCTGGTGATTACATATGTAAAGCGACTTCACACCTCAGAACAGGACAAAGGTCTCAACCGCCAGTGAAGATCAAAGAGCATCCGAGGCGCTGCGGTGGAGACCAGATAGGTCGCCCTGACCCCCCAGGGCCAGGTGGAGGGGTACGAAGACAAAAGAGGGGATTAAGATAGTGAGGGATGTCAGCTTTTGATATGCATGTCTTTTGTTATGTGCAAGTATAAGTTCGTGGAGCCGAAGGTGTTCGCTCTCTCACTTCTTCTGCTGCTGCACCTAGATGAGACTTGTTAGAGGAGCTGATAATAAACTTTGGTTTATAAATCACATCGCCTCGTTATTTCAAGCTCTTCTACACTGGTGACCCTGACGCGAGGATGGACCAGAGGCGTTCCCCCGCAATTGACTCATCTGTGGCGACCCAGGCAGACGCCGGCGCCCATGCAGACAGGGGAACAGATGGACGACGTTCCCCTACGGCAGAAGTGATAGAGAGGGCTCAACCGAGCACCAGCGCCGCTGAGAGAGCCGAAGGAAGGCACTCTCACCCTGCGGACACATCAGTGACGGTCCACACAAACGCCGTCACCGTCAAGCTGCCGGACTTCTGGCAGGAAGACCCCGCCTCGTGGTTTCAGCAAGCTGAAGCCCAGTTTGCACTTGCGGGCATCACGACTGACGATACAAAGTTCTAACACATCGTCGCCAAACTCGACGCCGCCACTTCGAGATGTGCGCGGAGCATAATCCAGCGGCCGCCGGCCCAGGACAAATATAAAGAACTGAAAGCGACCATCGTGGCAAATTTCGTCCCCTCAACCGAGGAGAGAGCCGAGAGGATCCTGGCGGTCTACGGCCACAGAGGACGCAGACCCAAGGCCCTCATGGAGGACTTGCTGCAACTTAAAGAAGAGGACAATGACAACTTCCTCTTCCAATTCATATTCTTCAGTACGCTGCCGCCACACATGAGAGGGACGCTTGCCAACATGCGATGCAGCACCCAGCAGGACTTCCGCACGCTGGCTCACGAAGCTCAACGGCTCGTCAACGCCTGCAAGGAACAGACACCCACAGCAGCATCCGCAGACCTCAACGCTGATGTCCGGAGCCACGAGGAGCCACAAACCACCGAGCAGAATCAGCCCGCGGTGACAGCGACACGGCCAAGACGTAACAGACGGAGCAACGTTTGTTATTACCACCACCGCTTCGCCGAGAAGGCTTACAAATGCCTTCCCTCCTGCAAATTTCACGTTCTCGGGAAACGCCAAAGCCAAGAACCGTTAACAGCGGCGGTTCTCGGCGAAAAAAGCAAGCTTTTATATGTGACGGACGGACACACCGGCAAGCAGTTCCTTATCGACATGGGAGCTCAACTAAGTTTTGTCATGCCCTCCCAAGCAGACCGGGCCATGGGCACCCGGGGCAATGGAGCGGTGGCAGCCAACGGCTCCATCATCGACACTTTTGGCGAAAAGAGCCTGCCCCTCCGCATCCACGGCCGCAACTACAGATAGACATTTGTTGTAGCGGCAGTGAGTTTTAACTTGTTGGGCGCAGATTTTTTGTGTGCACATGGGTTATTAGTTGATCTAGCGAACAGACGCTTGGTTAATGCACTGTCCTTTGCTTCTATTCCCTGCTCAGCTCGAGTTTCTCCACCACCCGTGCAGGCCAGCGTCACCACAGCAGGAGGTAAGTTTGATCAACTCCTCACCCAATTTCCAGCACTCACAATTCCCAAATTCTCAGCCACAGTGGCTAAACACGGGGTCGAACACTTTATTCCCACAACGGGCCCACCCGTATTCGCCAAAGCTCGGCGCTTAGACGCGACCAAGCTCGCCATAGCTCGGGACGAATTTATCACCCTTGAAAAATTAGGCATTATCAGGCGCTCGAAAAGCCCCTGGGCGTCACCACTTCACATGGTCACGAAATCCGACGGTTCTTGGAGACCGTGCGGCGATTACCGCAGATTAAATAATGCGACAGCGCATGACCGCTACCCAATTCCTCACATTCAAGATTTTTCACTACATCTGGCGGGTGCGTGCATTTTTTCAAAAATAGACCTGGTCCGCGGCTATCATCAAGTCCCAGTTCGAGCAGAGGGCATTCCTAAAACAGCTGTAATAACCCCCTTCGGTCTTTTTGAATTTTTGCGGATGCCTTTCGGCCTCAAAGGCACCGCTCAAACCTTTCAGCGGATGATGGACGCGGTATTACGCGACCTCCCCTTCGTGTTCGTCTACCTCGACGATATGCTGGTAGCCAGCTCGTCTGAGGAAGAACACGAGCAGCATCTCACTATGGTTTTTCAGAGACTAGAAGAGCACGGGTTAATAATCAATCCAGCCAAATGCAAATTTGGCGTGTCACAAATTGATTTTTTAGGACACAGAGTTTCACCGAAGGGGGCAGTCCCACTGCCAGACAAAGTTCACGCAGTAAAAAGTTTCCCACGGCCACAAACGGTCAAATCGCTGCAAGAATTTTTGGGAATGGTTAATTTTTACAACCGTTTCCTCCCCCACGCAGCTCAGCTCATGCAGCCCCTATATGACGCGCTCAGAAAACAAAAACCTTCCAACGCGGTCGAATGGACCCCGGAGCGCGAACGCGCCTTCGCGGAAGTAAAAAGTGCCCTAGCTAATGCCACATTGTTGGTTCACCCCGATCCCTCGGCCCGCATTGCGCTAACCACAGACGCTTCAGACCTGGCCATAGGGGCAGTTGTAGAACAACACGTCAGCGGAATCTGGCAACCTTTGGCATTCTTCAGCAAATCGCTAAACCAAACTGAGCGTAAATACAGCACTTTTGACAGGGAGCTGCTAGCGCTTCATTTATCCATCCGCCACTTCCAGTTCTGGTTGGAAGGGCGGCGTTTCACGGCTTTTGTAGACCACAAACCGCTCACCTTTGCGATGGCTAAAATTTCCAAACCGTGGTCAGGCAGGCAACAAAGACAGCTAGCTGCGATTTCAGAGTTCACCACAGACATTCGACATGTGGCAGGCAAACTTAACGTGGTAGCAGACTGCCTCTCTCGCGCTGTGACATCGCCAGAGCACGAGGAGACAGATTATACTACCTCAGCCGCAGAACTCTTCGCCAACGCGGACACATACGCAGCCCCAATCCATGCAGGCATGGATTATGCAGCCATGGCGGAGGAGCAAAGTAGTGACGCGGACGTGCGCGCACTCCTGTCTGGACCAACAGGGTTAAGGCTGGAGGAAAGGGGTTTACACGACGGTGTGCCCCCCCTAATATGCGACATGTCAACCGGCCGACCTCGCCCGTTAGTCCCAGCTGCATGGCGCCGCCGTATTTTCGACTCGATTCACTCCCTCACGCACCCAGGTGTGCGCGCTTCGGTTAAAATGGTCGCCGAAAAGTTTGTGTGACCTGGCGTGCGTAAAAACGTAAAAGAATGGGCAAAGACTTGCATTTCTTGTCAGCGCGCCAAAGTACACAAACACACAAAAGCCCCTCTAGAGCCTTTTCGAATCCCTGCTAGAAGGTTCGACCACGTTCATGTCGACCTCGTGGGACCTCTACCTTCCTCCCAAGGTTTCACACATCTGTTAACAATGATAGACCGCACCACGCGCTGGCCGGAGGCAGTCCCTCTGGCGTCAACCACAGCGGAGGAAGTCGCTTGCGTTTTTTTGACAAACTGGGTGGCACGTTTCGGCGTCCCATCGGACATCACGTCCGATAGGGGGCCTCAATTTGTCTCGGAGCTTTGGTCAGCCATGGCCAGCAGCTTAGGGCCGACAATTCTCAGATCTTTAAAGGCCGCCCTCAGAGCCTCACTAACGGATACAAATTGGGTAAATAAACTTCCCTGGGTTTTATTGGGGTTGCGTGCTGCGCCTAAAGAGGATCTAAACGCCTCCCCAGCAGAATTAGTTTTTGCACAACCTCTCAGGCTCCCAGGTGAATTTTTGCCAGAGAACCCAGAGCCAGGGCATCTTCCAGCCCCGAGGTTTTTAGGCAGCAACGGACCGGACTCTCTCCCCGGACCGGCACATCACTCTTTTCCACGGGTTTTTGTCCCCCAAGCTTTAAAAAACGCTGAATTCGTTTTTGTTAGGCATGAAGCTTTAAAACCAACCTTCCGCCCACCATACGATGGACCATTCAGAGTGCTGGAACCTGGTGATAAGCATTTTGTGCTTGATTTTGGGGATAGAAAAGAAACAGTCAGCACTGACAGACTTAAACCTGCCTTCTTGTTGAGAGACGAGCCTGCACGGTTGGCGAGAGCACCTCGGCGGGGTAGACCCCCCAAGAGAAAAGACTCAGCCCCCCTGCAGGGAACAAATAATCACTCTCCTCCCCAAGCAGCAGATTCCTTACAGGAAGGTCCCACCAGGACGCCCAAGCGGACCCACAGCAGATTCGGGAGAAAATTAAAACCCAGACGGCACAAGGACTGACGCAAACTACTCAACAGTTGTTCACTAATTGTGCTGTAACAGTTTAGGACTGACTTGTGATATTACTATGCTGTTATGATTACCACTGAACTCTCTTAGGAGCATGGCTGCTGGAAAGTTTCTTCTGTGTCAAGAGGTGTAGCAGTTAGTATGTCATAATAATTATCTTAAACTGTGAATTTTTCTATTGTCCTTTTCTTAGTCGTTGGGGGGGGGGGCTGTGGTCTATATTAATCATATATCCCATAACCTACATATGTATAAGCATGTGAGAATGTTTGGTGACTACATATGTAAAGCGACTTCACACCTCAGAACAGGACAAAGGTCTCAACCGCCAGTGAAGATTAAAGAGCATCCAAGGTGCTGCGGTGGAGACCAGATAGGTCGCCCTGACCCCCCGGGGCCAGGTGGAGAGGTACGAAGACAAAAGAGGGGATTAAGATAGTGAGGGATGTCAGCTTTTGATATGCATGTCTTTTGTTATGTGCAAGTATAAGTTCGTGGAGCCGAAGGTGTTCGCTCTCTCACTTCTTCTGCTGCTGCACCTAGATGAGACTTGTTGGAGGAGCTGATAATAAACTTTGGTTTATAAATCACATCGCCTCGTTATTTCAAGCTCTTCTACAGGGGGTGCTGTTCGATGACTTGATTATGACATGAATACATCATCAAACAGCTGTTCATGTCAATGGGAATGTTACAGTTTGCTTCTGAAAGAGTTCCTCTAATGATAGGCCGATTAGAAAGGTCCAAGTATTCTGCAATGGAAAAATGGATTTTGATTCAAATTCCACACAAAGCAGCCAACATTACACCAGCTCACTCAGTAACACCTTTGTGTTATACATACAGAAGTTCAATATATATGGAGAAGTTCTTATACCCTAAAGATTAGTGTGGTCAGAATGCACCAGCTTTTCAAAGATGAAGATATATGTACACCAAAGCTCCACTTGTTCAATTTCTTAGGCTACGGTCACACTGCAGGTTTTAATGCTCAATTCCGATTTTTTTGCACAAATGTGACCCATATCTGATTTTTTTTAATGACAGTCTGAACAGCACATATCTGATTTTTTTCACACCAGACCCAGGCCACTTTCTTATGTGGTCCTAATTCAAATACATATCTGATATTTTCCAAAGCGACCTCAGTCTGAACGGTCATGTCGCATTTCATCCAACTTTTTCCTCACTGAAGTGAGACAGACGCTACAATTCTGCAGTGGAGGATGCAGCAAGCACGGCAGACACAGCTGATTTGTGCTCTCTTTTTAATAAATTTTCCCTTTATCACTGGATTGTAATTTTGTCGGCTCCAACTGCACAATAACTTCAAAATTTCGGGAGTTCAGGGCTGAAACCGTCAAGCATTACAGGCACACAGTAACGGCACATACACTCTATGTGCAACACATCAGATTGATTGTTTTTGATTAATTGTCTATGTTTATTGCACTGTCCCTGTCAAATAAACTAATCTACTACTACATTTACTGGACGCTGCAAATTCCTTTTTCCTTGTAAATAGCTCACCATGAGTCCTGGCTGCTGTAATATCTAAAATGTAAAGTTAATAATGACATGACTGTGGAGCGGAATGGCCAGATAGGGGGACACACAGAAGAGGGGAGTCTCTGGCGGCTCCTCCTTCCTGTGCAGGACCAGTGTTTTACGCCGCTGGTACGAGCCATGCAGTTTATTAGGGCACGAGCCACTGACAACATCAGTGGGCGAGAGCCCTATTGTAATTACTAGAATTATTTCTTATTAACCTTATTCATACAGGTAATCCCATTGAGACACAGGGTCTCATTTTAAAGAGGACTGTTTAATCGATCAGTTCTGTTAAAGCAGAGCTGATCACAGCGATCATCTGGCGTGTAGAGGAATAAAGCTGGTCTCATATTTATGATTTTAACATTTTATTTTGCTGCACTGAATCAGGGTGAAGAAGTTCTGTTCCCCCTCAATCGTTCTGGGCTCTTCCGTAAACACAACGCTGTGTCTGACGTTACGTTTTCTTCTGCGCATGCAAGCCACTTCATAGCTGTAAACCGTTCACACTGGAGTCTGATGGAGATCGTATTTAAGTTATAATGTGAACCCCACACAAAAAAATTGGATCTCAGCAAAAAATCAGAACTGAGCATTAAAAGACCTGCAGTGTGACCATAGCCTTAAATCCAAAGATCACTGACCTTTTTGGGGCCAACCCTGCATCTTCCTTGCTGACACAGAGTGGCCCCTCAACTTTTATTTTAAATCAATTAAAAAGGTGTACCAGTTTATCACTGCGCTGTTGCAGCTCTGTGACTCTTTGAACGAGATGGTCGTAGCTCTCCTTCAGTTTGTGGAGTCTCTGGTCAGCCCGGGTCTTCACTGACAACAGGATACCTGAAACGGATTCAAACTGTCACCGCCACCTGTGCAGTATAGCGACACTTAAATGCCTGACTTTCATGATATAATATGACTGTAGCGTGAACCTTTTACATTTTCCATAAATTTCAGTCAAAAGCCAAATATCCCTAACTTTTTGTGAATAGGGTATATGTATAAACTACAATTCGACCAAAAATTTCAACAACATACGTGAGGATTTTTAACTACATTGGTTCAGTGGAAACAGTTTTTCAGGATTTAAGTAGAAACATGCAATGGTGATTTCCTCATTTCAAACAATTTATTGAAACAAAAGCCAACAACAGTGGTGGATACCACACCAAAAAATGTCACTGTCTCAATAACTTGTCATGTGGCCCTTTTTTTTTTTTTTTTTTTGTACTTATTTTGTACCCGTAGGTAGATTTGTTTTGCAGTCTGGTGACAAGCCACCAGCTGCCAGTCGCTGCGTGCGCAAGCGCCCCTTATCCCTAACCTGCATGTTTTTGGCATGTGGGAGGAAACCGGAGAAATCCCGGAGTAAACCCTCGCAACACGGAGAGAACATGCAAACTCCACACAGATCACTGTTGGCCGGGGGCAGGGATCGAACCCACAATCTCATGATCCCCGCGATCCCCCGGCCGAGGGTAAACTGTGCTGCTGCAGTGCTAACCACTGTGCCACCGTGCAGTCCATCTTGAGCATCAATTACAGCTTGACAACAACGTCTCATGTTGTTCACAAGTCGACTTATTGTCTGCTGAGACATAGCATTTTGCTCTACTTAAAGGGTTGCCCTATAAGGTCATTGAGGTTGTGGGGTGTAGGGTTATAAGCCTCTACATAGTGACTCAGCTGATCCCATAGGTTTTCTCTGGGATTCAGGTGTGGAGAAAGTGCAGGCCACTCCATTTGAGGTACCCCAGCCTCCAGCAGCCGTTCCCTAATGATGCGACCTCGATGAGCTGGAGCAATTTCATCCATGAAGATGAAATTAGGCCTGTGTTGTTCATGCAGGGGCACAGTGACTGGATTAATGATGTTATTCACGTAGTATCGGCTTGTCACTGTACCATTCACAAGGTGTAGGGCAGTTCTGTACTGACTAGACACACCTGCCCAGACTGTAACACCACCACCACCAAAGGCTCGTCTGGTGGCAACAGTGGCTGATGCAAAGCGCTCTCCTTGACATCTTCAACATCATTGGCGGCCATCATTTCTGCTCACCATGAATTGACTTTCATCAGAGAACAACACTGAGGCCCACTGGTCCCTTGTCCAGCATAAATGCTCCCTGGCCCATGCAAGACAATGATGCCTGTGCCTGGTGGTGTGGTCAGGTACTCTTGCGGATCGTCTAGCATGCAGACCACGCTGATGTAAACAGTTTCGAATGGTCTGACATGACACTTGGGTGCCTCTCATCCTTAAATGTGCCTGGAGTTAAATGGTATTCATCATCTGGTTCCGCAGGGCGCTGTTCACAATGGAATGGTCATCAACGTGGGATGTGGCCAAAGGATGTCCACTTCTGTGCCTTTCTGTGGCTCTTCCAGTCTCTCTGTATCTCTGTTGCAAACTGCTGATGACACTGTGTGATACTCTAAGCTCAAAAGCCACTTCCTTCTGAGAACATCCTGTTTGAAACCTCTCAGTGGCAAGGTACTGTTGATCAATTGTTAGGTGTCGTCTTGGTCTCATGATGTCAAAATGTGAACAGCATGATGAACAGGACTGTTTAAATACCAATTCTAATTGAACCAGAAAATGTATTTGTTGATTCATGGATCAAACACCTGTTGTGAAATTTGCCATTAAGCACCTTGTTAGAGAACAGCAAGTTATGCAAAAAGTAATGAAACACTGAACAGTTGGACACGAGCATTCAAAACGTTAGAGAAGGTCAAATTAAGTTCACCTGTAAAGGTTATAGTGCATTTTAGGTGCATCCTGAAATTTCACCGGAAAGCTGAATATCCCTAACTTTTTGTGAGTAGTGTATTTACAGAAAGCTCTGACATTGCTTTCTGTCAGTGATATTAGCAGCCACCAAAATCTAACTAGAAAATTTTAATTCGCTGAAGAAAATGCATTGTAAATGCTGAAATTCCTGAAATGCTAAAAGAAAAAGCTAAAAGTTGTTGCTTAGTAGTTTAAAGTGGAATAATTAGCTTAAAAGAAGAAATAGCAGAAAACCGACCAAACTTAGCTTAAAAGCTAAAATAAGTTAAAGCTAAACACTATTAGCTTAAAACCTGAAATGGCATAAAACTGAAGAAAGTTACACCTTTAGCATTTTTAAACCAACACTGACCAATGCTAACATAAAAGTTAAAACTGTGTGAATTTGTGTAACACTACCATCTTCTTCTTCTTCTTTCAGCTGCTCCCTTTAGGGGTTGCCACAGTGGATCATGTGCCTCCATCTCACACCCTTGCATCTTCCTCTGTAACACCAACCCTCTTCATGTCCTCCATCACTACATCCATGAATCTTCTCTGTGGTCTTCTCCTTTTCCTCCTGCCTGGCAGCTCCATCTTCAGCATCCTTTGTCCAATATATCTACTATCCCTCCTCTGCACATGTCCAAACCATCTCAGCCTTGCCTCTCTTACTTTGTCTCCAAACCGCTCAACCTGAGCTGTCCCTCTGATATATTTATTTCTAATCTTGTCTCTCCTAGTCACTCCTAATGAAAATTTTAGCATCTTCAACTCTGCCACCTCCAGCTCCATTTCCTGTCTTTTTGTCAGCACCACCATCAACAAACCATACATCACCACAGGTCTCACTACCGTCTTCTAAATCTTCCCTTTCACTCTTGCTGCTACACTTCTGTCACAAATCACCCCTGACACTCGTCTTCACCCACTCCACCCTGCCTACACTCTCTTCTTCACCTCTTTTGTGCATTTTCCATTGCTTTGGATGGTTGCTCCCAGGTATTTAAACTCATCTACTTCCACTACCTCTACCCTTCCATCTTCACCATTACACCTGCCTCCCTCTCATTCACACTCACGTATCCTTCTTGCTTCTACTGACTTTCATTCCTCTTCTCTCCAGAGCATACCTCCACCTCTCCAGGTTCTCTTCCACCTGCTCCCTACTCTCACTACAAATCACAATGTCGTCTGCAAACATCATGGTCCACAGAGACTCCTGCCTGACCTCATCTGTCAACCTGTCCATCACCATGGTAAATAAAAGTGAAAATAACTTAAATTGAAGAAAGTTAGCTTAAAAATGCTAGTTAAAACGCTAACGGGGCTTAAAGTTGTATAGTGTTGGCATCAAAGCTAACATGGCTTTGAATTGAACAAAGTTAGCTTAAAAATATTAAATAAAACCCCAAACCTCAAAAACGCTCTCTCACAATCTAAAATGTACACATTATTCACATAAAAGCAAAATAGTTTAGGTCATATAAGTCAATAAAAGCTTAAAATGTTAGTTCTACTTCTTCTTTTAGATTTGATTGGCGGTTGGCAACCAGCTTACAGGTGCATTACCGCCACGTACTTTACTCTATCTGGTCAGGAGCTGTAGTCCTTCTATCATCATTGCTATGTCCAATCGAACCTCAACTCTTATCTTCAGACATCACTCTTCTTCGTCTCCTCGTACTTCACTCTATATCATCATTCTACACATCTGCCATGGCCAAGATCCAGCGACAAACATCACTCTATTAAAAAGTTAAAATGACTTAAAGATACAGTGTGTGAAAAAAATGGGCAATTTGAATTCTGAAATCTAATGCAGCATAAAATCTTACATTTATTTTCCTTGTAATATAATCACTCTAAAGTAAAAGCTATTGCATTTTGTGTACCTTAAGCAGTCCCTCCAGGATTTCACGATGTTGCGATCGCATCAATTCATGCAAAATCAGCCAATCAGCGCGATTATTCCGCGACCTTGCAACTTTGTCCAATCATCACAACTTTCCCGCAATTTTGGCCAATCCTCGTCAACTTCTGCCAATTTCACCAATCAAATTTGTCTCTGACTGGCGCGCAAATGCCCAGTCTAACCAATCAAATGCATTACTGCACCGCGTTCACTCCGGTGTTTACAGTGAGTATTAATGGAACACATCAGCAGAAACAGAGTGTGTGATTTAAAAAAACAAAAAACAAAACACTCACCCGCGAGATTTTCAACACCCTTCCTCCGTCTCCCCCAGCATGCCGGTGGACATCTCACCACGTCTCAGTCCTGACCGTGTGTACAAAGCGCTGGGTTTGTGTTGAAAAACGTCCGCCTGCCCCAAAAGCACCCCGTCGCGGGAGCACGCGTGAGGAGAAACGCCATAAAAACAAAAATTCAAAGCCAGCAAATCTAACACTACAGCCAGTGTTTGAAAATTTTATACATCTTTAGGGGTAAAATCATTACTACATCTGGTCAATGAGCTTTAAAGCTGTGAATCTCCAGTCTGGACACGGACAAACGTTCCCCCTCCCACCGCCATAAATGAAAGATGTGTGTCAAGACATGCAGCAGGCAGACAGGTAGGACTTAGGCACAGAAAGAGAGAGAATATTGTCTGTAACTTTTTTTTTCAGAAAAACACAGACTCCAATAGACAATACAGAGCAACACAATAAATTATTTCTTTTTTCCTCCCCACTTGGTACCGAGTGGTTGGGGATAATAAGGAGTTTTCAAATGAAGGTGCTGCCAATAATCTCCAAATCTCTATTCTTTAACATGCATTCGATGCAATTTAGCTGTTGTAAAGGATAATGTGTTAAAGTATGTATTTGCTGTTGCACAAGAGTTTTTCTGTATAGCAGAAGTTTCTGCTTAATTTACAAATCACTTGTAATAGGAAATTTTTGACAAGCCTGTGCTTTTCTTGTATTGTTATACAGAATATCACTGCATTAAACTGGGAAAAACCATCTGCTTTAAAATTTGTAATTCTTTCCACACCTTTTAGTGCAAAAAAACCTCTCAAAACATCGCAACTTTTATCAGAACTTTTTAAAAAACCTCCGCGAATTCAGGCTTTTTGGGCTGCAACAATCAAAAACATCCCGCGAAATCCTGGAGGGACTGCTTCAGGTAATTTTTTAATATACACAGGAAGAGGGTCCTTCTTCATGTAGGCAGCCATTTTGGACCAACACAATGTCATTTTAACTTTTTATGTCAAACTTTACAGAGACGTCTTCTGCAAGTCCTCCTAACTGATTTGGAAGAGGTGCGATGGCTGATAAAATGTGAATTGATTGCGTTTTGAAATCTGACTGCTAGATTGTGCTGAATATTACACGTTGTACCTTTTTAAAGCTGAACAATGTTATCATAAAGCTGAAAGTTTAGTATGTATGTTAAAAGTTAGATGGTTTTACTAGCTGAAAATATGTAGGTTTTTTCCCACATGTAGAAAAGTGCATCATATGTTTTATCTCCCCTTAGACATTTTAAGACCTTTTTTTCTTGAAATGCCATTGTTAGAAGCTGCAGGAGTATTTCCCAAAGGCTTTTGCTCATAGATTCATTTTGTCTGCTCCCTGCAAACACTGACCGTTGATGATCCTGGCCACCCTCCAGAGTCGCAGCAGGATGAGCAGACCCATCCCATCGAAGGCGTCCTCATGGAAGACAAAGACGATGTCCAGGATAAAGGACACCAGCACCACCAATCCGTCAAACACCTCGAACTTGTGCCAGAAGAACTCCAGGCGGTACGCATACAGCTTCCCGATCAACTCCACCATGAAGAAGGTGAGCAGAGCCAGGCTCAGGTAGTGGAACACCTGCCGCAGACAAATCACACTCACTTACAACCAAGACCCACAGTCTCAATGTCACCATCGCTGGAGCGATGTCTCACCTCAGGAGCGATGTGACCATGTTCCACCTTAATGATGGACAAATCTAGAAGCAGCTCCGCCAGGACAAAGAAAGCATCCAGGATTACCAAAAACACCACGAACACCTGGAGGAGAGGTCACACAGTGAGGAGGAGACAACTCTGAGTTCTGATTGGACAAAACAAACCAAGGGCTATATTATAATAATTTAGTTAAAAGGCACAGGTGTAAATCAAGGGCCGGGGGGATGTGCCCCCCCCCCAAAAAAACAAAAACAAAAACTGAGAATTGTCCACCCCTCCCTGATATCATCATAAACCTTCAATATCATGTTACATAAGACTCTGAAGCACCATTGCTAAATGAAAAAAAGCTTGCAAATTTGGAACATTTCTTGTAAATTTGCAGTTTTTTTCTGTTAAATCTAACTATTTTCTCATAAATTTTCAGCTTTTTTCTCAGAAATTTGCAACTTTTTTCTTTTGTCAACTTTCAGCTTTTTTCTTTTAAAACTAACTTTTTCCACATAAATTTGCTATTTTATAAATTTGCCATTTGTTTCTTTTAAATTTGCAAATTTTTTCCTAAATTTACTGCTTTTTTGTCGAAGTTGCAACTTATTTTTTAATCAGATTGTGACTTTTCTTTCACATGAATTTGCTACTTTTTCATAAATTTGCAACTTTTATCTCATAAATTTTCAGCTTTTTTCTCAGAAATTTGCAACTTTTTTCTTTTGTCAACTTTCAGCTTTTTTCTTTTAAAACTAACTTTTTCCACATAAATTTGCTATTTTATAAATTTGCCATTTGTTTCTTTTAAATTTGCAAATTTTTTCATAAATTTACTGCTTTTTTGTCGTAGTTGCAACTTATTTTTTATCAGATTGTGACTTTTCTTTCACATGAATTTGCTACTTTTTCATAAATTTGCAACTTTTATCTCATAAATTTTCAGTTTTTTTCTTGTAAACATGCAACTTTTTTCCTCATAATTTTGCTATTTTTTTCCTCATAAATTCACTACTTTTTTCTTCATAAATCTGCAACTTTTTTGATGTAAATTTGTGACTTTAGTGCTGTACCTGGAAACGTTCAGAGCTGTACAGCCTCTTGAGTGAATCCCTGAAGGTCAGCGTCGTTGGGAACTGACCTGTGGCTGGACTCAGCTCCTCACTGGCCACATGCAGCTCCTCGTCCTCCCACTCGGTCGGCTGCTGGTCACCCACAGTGGTGAAATACCTCAGGTAGCGAGACATGGTGGCAGGGTTCAGAGGACTGCGTCCTGCCTCAGCTAACCTCGGAGGGAAGAACACAAGAGTGAACCTCACCTTCAGAAACACCCCTACGACTGAGAAAGGCTGCGAGTCGATGAAGCTCTGGAATCCATGTCTGCACCGGGCATTTCTCCATGTCTTAGACAATCTGACTTCTCCTTTTTCAGGTTTGCAACATGTTATTGAGAAAGATTTCAGTCTTATGTTAAAAGGGAAGCTGGTTCAGCCTCCACAGTCCAAAACAAAGAAATCATGAGAATGTTCAGTCACGATCATGATGTGTCCCACACTGCCTCTGCATCAGCTCTGACAGAAGGCCTGTGGAGATCATGGAGGAGGAAGACGATTTAAAATTACCCCCACAGAGGTCATTTGTATCACACAGTGTATTAATCATTTGATTAAAAAGTGCCACTATTCTGCTTTCTGAGGACTCCATTTTAATGTGTCATGTAAGATTTTTATGACATCATATGTAGCGTTGCAATACTCGAGATCGGTCTTTGTCTTGAGACCACAGTCATTTTTACTCAATCTTGTTCCTGTCTCACACAAAATGGACTCGGGATTTTAAATCAAGAACATTCAAAGACCGGGGCTTATTTGTCCACATAATTAGTATGACGGCAAAGAAATATTTCCCTTAAAAGCAACAACAAAGTCAAAGTTTTACGTCACCACTAAGAGCCTCAACCTGGCCCCCTTTACACAAGCAGGAGAAGATGAGAGGAAACAAAGAGGGGAGAGATGCAACCAGACTTGAGTTTAAACATGTTTCTGTTTCAACAAATTCAAGGACATGGAGGGAATTTGGATGGAAAAACCTGATTCGCTTTTTCATTACACCACAGATTCAAGGAAAATATACAAATACCCAATCTTTATGCTGGAGGGGATGTGGGGCTCAAAATGCAGACCACTCACATATGTTTTGGAAATGCTGCAAAATATCACCATTCTGGAAATCTATACATGTGACAATACAGAGGATATTAGGATATAATTTACCAATTAACTGTAACCTGATGTACTTATGTGATCTTAAAAGACACAATGTTATACAGGCTGAGGACAGATATCTAGTTAAAATCTTGTTGATTGCATGTAAAAAAACTATCACAAAAAAATGGCGATCAGAAGTTCTTCCTGACCAAGAACAATGGACTGACATTGTTGAGGACATACGTATGATGGAAAAACTAACATATCGACAAAGAATGCAAGAAGGACTATGGGGAAAAAAATGGCTGAAATGGACACACTACAAAGTGCAACAACGAGGCAGAAATTGAAAGAATAACCAAAGACACTGAAAAAACCAGAAGAATTAAGAGATGGAAACTAAAAACTTGATGCTCCAACATTTGTCCCCCCCCCCCCTTTTTTTTTCTTTTTCCTTTTTTACCTCCGCCAGGCCGAAAAGGCCAGGAGGAGGTTATGTTTTTGCCGGGGTTTGTCTGTGTGTTTGTCTGTCTGTTTGTCTGTTGGTTAGCAAGATAACTCAAAAAGTCTTGGACGGATTTGCATGAAACTTTCAGGCGTTGTTGGAAATGGTACAAGGAAGAACTGATTAAATTTTGGGGGTGATCCGGTTCACCGTCTGGATACAGGAATTTTTTAAAGCATTTTTCCACACTGTGACATACAGCCATTTTCAACATGTGCGCAGGCGCAATGGAGGCCGCTGGGCATCGTGTCTGACCAACACAAACTCCACCTTCTTCAACGTTTTAGCCACAAAAGCATGCGGAAAACACTGGTAGCCTGGGCCCCCCAGCGTGCCTGTGCCAGCCATAGGCGCTGCGCACATTGCGCTGGTCGTCGTGTCTGACCAACACAAACTCCGCGTTCTTCAACGTTTTAGGCACAAAAGCACACGGAAAACACTGCTGGCCTGGGCCCGCCAGCGTGACTGTTTTTGCGCCACGCTGCAAAACCTGACACGGACACCTGTCCGCCGCCCGATTATTTGCCACAAATTCCCCGCCCAGCTATAGGCGCTGCGTAAAAACGACCTCTCTGCCGGGGAAGACTCTAAATTCTGTTTTGCCGCGGAGCGCAACCCCAATATAATATAAAACCCACGGCAACCTGTCTAACCAATCTGCATCCGTCAGTGGAGGAGATGGACACACCAACACTTCAGTTTATTACCTCCGCCAAGGAGGCAATGCTTTTACTACCGTAAAACGGGGCTATAAGGGACGGCGGGGTAATATGGGACACTTTTCTAAATGTAATTCTGCTTTTTTAATTTTGCTTCCGCCTAGATTTGATGAAGGATTCATGGATATTTCACAATAACAACACAACTCAGCGTCCTGCTCAAAATAAAAAAAGCAGAATTACATTTAAAACATTTCCCAGAAAAGTGTCCCTTATTAACCCGCCGTCCCTTATAGCCCCGTTTTACACTACTGAACCACTAATCCTATCACTATCACATTGATTGTCATTCATTAATTGTCTGTTTATTGCACTGTCCATGTCAAATAAACAAATAATCATTGTGAATCCAATTGCTAGTCATATCTTTTCATGCTCAGGGAATCTGAAAACGTACACACAAACACTCTATGGGGGGAACTGTGCCGCTTGGCGGAGGTCTGCGCTCTCCGAGTGCTTTTCTAGTTTTTTTTTTTTCTTTTTCCCTACCCTAACCCCTTTGTTTTTTAAATGTAGAATGTGATCTGAATGCATTATATATGATGAAAAATGAATAAAAATCTAAGTTACAAAAAAACATGTTTCTGTTGATGGGACTTTTGAGAACATGTGGACATTTCATGTTTGTGTTAATTACAGATGGTTGAGGATATCTGAGTCAATTAAAGATGGTTATTTAGCACCCTTGTATTTACTCAGAGAAGGAACTAATAAACTGTATATTATATATAGCTTTGGTCTTGACTTGGTCTTTAAACCCTTAAAATCTTGGTCTTGGTACACTCTGGTCTCAATTAGTGTGGTGTCAACTCTAATAACACTAATCCTGTAAAGTCAACTGGCACAAAGTCCTCCTGCACAGGAGTTCTCCTCTCCCACAGAATCTAGAACCACAACTCCGCCTGAGAGGGGAGTTCACTAGCCTAGCTGCTAGACATCCATTTATGTCTATTTTCTATATATTCTATCCATCCCCACTAGGGACCCACCACACATGCGGTCTCTGATAATGCTTTACTTGAGCTTTTAAACTCTCACAGTCATTTAGTCCAGCAATCAAAGCTAAATGTGAATGTTAGCCTGAAATAAGAGTGGGACTTGCGAGGGACATCATGATATGATACATAACATGATGCTTGGGTCACGATGCAATACTATCATGATACTACGATTCCTTAAGTATTGCTACACTATATATATAAAATTAGTAAAAGTTAATTATGTGTGTTTAGGGATCGATGCATCATCATGAGTATCAAGTATTGCGATACTACGCCAAATCCATCTTCTGCCCCATCCCAAGTGTTATGTCTAGAAATATGGGCGGACACGACCACGTGTTGAGGTTAGCTTTATTGAACGTTAGCAGCAGGTATAGTACACAGTGCAGGGTATGGTTGGAAGCAGGAAGCACTAAAGAGGGCAGCTGGCCCTGGACAGCCATCTAATATACCCTGAGGCGCCATGACGTCACATGTGTGCGTGCTACCGCAGCTTAATGCATCGCGCCGTTTCACATACATCACATTTACCATTTAACCCCCCCGAGAAGCTTAGAACATTACACACATCTGCAGGTTAGCTTAGTAGGAACGGGTAGCAAAACATATATTAGTGTACTGGCTAATGCAAAATGAAACACATGTACCTGACTGGGCCGAACAAGCCGGTATAAAGAACCATGTTAAACATGTCGACCGTAGCATTTCTAACTGGGCAACCAGGTAGACTGCCGGTGTGCTGGCATGGTCATGTGGGTTATTCTGCCACTTGAACAGACCATGCCCTGACTAAACATGTGCTTATGAACTTTAGAGTCAGTAACGTAGTTCAGAACTCAGCGAGACCTCTGTTGAGCGGTGGGTGTGGCCCTGGCGGCGCCGGCTTGGGCGACTTTGGAGGGCACCCTGCTGGAGTTGTGGTCTGCTCATCAGCAAAGTTCCAGTCTGGGTCCCACACTGACTGGGTCAGCTCGGTAGCTGTTTCTTGGTCCGGAGCAGGAGGTGGTGTTACCTTCCTGAGATGGCTGGCATGCCATCGTGACCCATCAGCCAGTTGGAAGGTGGCTGGTCCAAGCTGAGCGGTGATCTGTATCAGTGCTAACTGGAACAACTGCAGCTCGCACGGGCGGCTGGGTCGCCGGATCCAGACCCAGTCAAGCAGCGTGAGCATGGGTTGCTTCTGCTTCACGGTGTGCTGCTGTTCCTTTGTCCTGCTGCTGGAGAAGGGCGCCATTGCTGCGGCGGCGTCTGGCGGAGGACGTGAGCGGTCTGAAAATGGACATAGAGGCGGGCTGGTCTCGATGCTGACGGGGTGGACCCTATTATCTCCCGAGTCCTGCATGAACACGGACTGGAGCTGCTGCAGTGAGGCAGTGGCTCGGGAAGGCTCACGCTGTGTGAGGATTGGCTCCAAGTCTCCAGTGCTTTGTTCGTTGTGTGGTGTGAAGCAGGGAGCGGCTGCATCCATGTCCAGGCAGAGTGGACTCGGGCCTTCATTGGTCAAACAGAATCCCATTTGGTCTGTGATGGAAAAGCCCAGTTCATGGAATAAATCACACCCCAGGATGTTGTCACCATGATGCGTCACTTGGAATGTGAAAGCTGGAAAGATTCTTGGCCTGTAGCGAACCTAAAAGGTAACGGTTCCTACCATGCCAATCTTCGTGCGTCCATAGCCTAACAGTTCCACTGTGTCTGGCTTAATTGGTTGCAGGGGAAAAAAAACAAACTCCTAACTGTGGCCTCATTCATCAGTGACCTTGAAACAGCAGTGTCCAGCCCCACTGTACACCACACGGATGGCCTGTTGCCAGAGCTCACAAAATAGATGGTGTTCGGGTCATACGTGGGGCCGAGAAGCTGAGAAGCTGGAGCCACGGCCTGTGCCAGCGGAGCTAAGCTGCCATGGCTGGAGGCAGCCGAAGCTGACAACTTACTTCATCGGACCATCAGACAGTCAGCAAAGTGACTGTGCTCCCCAAGTTTAAACAATGTGTAGACTTTAAGACCAGAGGAGAGAATATGTTGGACTTAGTGTACACAAACACAGATGCATATAAGGCGATACCCCGCCCCCATCTCGGCCTTTCTGACCACATATCCGTGATGCTGCTGCCTGCCTACAAACCTTTATTGAAGCGCAGCAGGCCAGCAGTGAAACAAATCAGAATTTGGTCAGAGAGTGCAACCTCTGCACTGAAAGACTGTTTTCTGCACACAGACTGGGAGGTCTTCAAAATAGCAGCCTCCCAGGAAGACAAGACGGGTGTGGAGGAGTATGCTGAAACGGTCACCAGCTACATCGCGAAGTGCACAGAGAATGTCACTACAGTGAAGACCATCACTATGCGGGGTAACCATAAGCCCTGGATGACTGCAGAGGTGCGCTCGCTGCTTACAGCCAGGGATGCAGCCTTCAGAGCGAAGGACAGGATCGCCCTCCGCTCAGCCAGGTCTGCGCTCTCAAACGGAATTAAGGTGGCGAAGCGCGCCTATGCGGAGAAAATCCAGGGACATCTCTGTGACACTAGGAACACCAAGCAGATGTGGCAGGGAGTTTGGACACTGACGGGCTATAAGTCTAGGCAGGGGGTCGATGATGACGACGCTTCACTTCCAGACAGGCTCAACGACTTCTTTGCACGTTTTGAAGCATCAAACTCGACAATCAGAGGGAGGGCTGGCCCACCCCCACCATCTGTCGGACCAGCTTTTACCATCAACACAGCGGACACACGGAGGACCCTAACCAGAGTCAACCCACGTAAAGCTGCAGGTCCAGACAACATCCCGGGACGTGTGCTCCGAGACTGCGCGAGCGAGTTGGCGGATGTCCTGACTGACATTTATAACATCTCCCTGAGTCAGGCCATCGTTCCCAGATGCTTCAAGACCTCTATCATTGTGCCGGTGGCAAAGAAACCAGTTGTGTCCTGTTTGAATGACTATCGTCCTGTTGTACTGACACCAATTGTGATGAAGTGTTTTGAACGGCTTGTCAAACCACACATTACAGCCTGCCTCCCTGCATCACACGACCCGCTCCAGTTTGCATATCATTCAAACCGCTCCACAGAGGATGCTATAGTCACCACCCTACACTCTGTCATCACCCACCTGGACCAGAAAGACACCTACGCCAGACTCCTGTACATTGATTTCAGTTCAGCATTCAACACCATTATTCCCCAGAGACTGATGAAGAAATTACTCCTTCTTGGTCTGAACACCGCCACTTGTCTCTGGATCCTGGATTTGATTTGATTTGATTTTTGATTTGATTTTGTATACTTTATTGATCCCCAGAGGGAAAATTGAGGGCATCCACCTGGATGGATGAAGCAGCCACGGTACGGCGCTATCCCTTAACCATTCACACACACATTCACACCTAGGGCCACTTTAGAGTCTCCAATTTACCTAACCTGCATGTTTTTGGCCTGTGGGAGGAAACCGGAGAAATCCCGGAGTAAACCCACGCAGATTTCCTGACTGAGAGACCTCAGTCTGTCCGGGTTGGAAACAACATCTCCAACTCTGTCACGCTGAGCACCGGATCCCCTCAAGGCTGTGTACTCAGTCCACTGTTGTTTACACTTCTAACACATGACTGTGTATCCAGACACGAGGGGAACCAGATTATTAAGTTTACAGACGACACCACGGTGGTGGGACTTATTCAGAGGGATGAGGAATCAATGTACAGGGAAGAAGTGAGAGACCTGGAGGGCTGGTGCAGGGAGAACAATCTGGTGCTCAACGTGGACAAAACAAAGGAGATGATTATCAACTTCCGGCGGTCACAGCCTGAGCACGTCCCCCTCAGCATCGGCGGCCGTTTAGTGGAGAGAGTGGAGAACATCAAGTTCCTCGGAGTGCAGATCTTGCAGGACCTGACCTGGAGCAAGAATTCCTTGGGGATCAGGAAGCGGGCTCAGCAGAGACTGCACTTCTTGAGGAAACTCAAACAGGCCTCTCTCCCCATCTGCATCCTCAGGACCTTCTACAGAGGTGTGGTGGAGAGTGTTCTGACGTACTGCACTGCTACATGGTACTCCAGCTGCAGTATGTCAGACAAAAAAGCCCTGCAGAGGATAGTCAAGGGAGCTGAGAGGGTAATTGGAGTCTCCCTCCCCTCTGTCCAAGAACTTTTTCAGAACCGTTGTAGGAGCAGGGCACTGAACATTGTCAAGGACTGTTCTCACCCTCTGCATAAACACTTTGAACTTCTTCCATCTGGTAAACGATTCCGGAGCATCAGAGGCAGAACCACCAGACTGATCAGCAGCTTCCTTCCACAAGCTGTCAGGATGCTGAACAGTTGACCCGGAATCTCTCATACACACTACTGCACCTACAGACATTTTGTATATTATCTGTATATTATAGTTAGTTAGTTTTTTCCCAAGTATGTCTCAGGGATGTGTGAATGGATGGGGGGGTGGGGGTGGGGGGTGAAGCTATGTGTAAGTGTGTCTTAAATCATGCTGCTTCTATTTATATGGATGCCGAGAGAAACACAATTTCATCTTGCCTGCACTACAGTTGTATGTACAGCAATATGACAATAAAGCTTGATTTGATTTGATTTGAATTGAAGTGTCCAGTCAACAAAGTCACACACTTGTTGTAGGTGTCCACAGGCATAAGCGTTCGCAAGATACGCTGTCCCTCGCTGCCAAGGCTGTGAATTAGCATAGCTTGAAGCCTAGCTTCCTCTAGGTCGATAATGATAACAAACATTTCAAATGATTCATACCAGTGGGATCAAGGGATCGCGGCTCACCAGGCTGAGCGAGGAACAGTGTCGAAGGTGGTATTAGTGCCTTTAGAATCTCCATTATCCTTGTCACCAATGTTATGTCTGGAAATATGGGTGGACACGACCACATCTTGAGGTTAGCTTTATTGAATGTAAGCAGCAAGTATAGTACATAGTGCAGGGTGTGGTTGGAAGCAGGAAGAGTTAAAGAGGGCGGCTGGCCCTGGGCAACCATGACGTCACACGTGCGTGCATGCATGCGTTCATGCTACCACAGCGTAGTGCATCGCGCCATTTCACATACACCACACCTAGCACTAGCTAATGGACCACAATGTTCAATGGTTTTATTACTCTGGTACCTAAATAGGTAATTTTGTGTTTGTAAAATTTGCTAATAATTTTTAATAAAGTATCACGATATTGTGTCTCTGAATCGATACAGTATCACCACCACAAACTATCGCAATAGTGTTATGTATGAGAATGTGTGTGTCTGGAATGCCGTGCCCACCCACAGGGTGACGTCAGGCGGGCACGGCCCACTCTGTATATAAACCCAAGTTCACATAATAAAGGAGTTAGTTACTGCATGAAGACTCGCCTCCTGCCTAGTCATTTTATAGACATAACATTTGGCGACGAGGAGACTAATGGGAGCGTGTGGGCTACCTCTACCACTGGCACCATTCCTGGAGCGCGCAGGAGAGCCGGTGATCCTCTGGCCGGAGTGGAGAGCCTCATTTGAAGAGTACATCAGAGCGTTGGGCCTACACAGGCTAGACAGGAGACGACGGCGGGCACTCCTGGCCCACAATCTCGGTGTGGAGGGCCGGAGAATCCTCGATACACTGGCTGCAGCGGAGGGTCATGAGGATGCCGTCGAGCAGCTGGCCATGCACTTTGCTGGGTATACGAGGGCCACAAGGCTGCAGGCGTTGGAGCTGTTGGTGCCGGGAATGGCGGAGCTAGTTAGCTTCGGGAGGCTAACAGCCCATTCTGCGCTGATGGACGGGTTAGCTGAGGAGCTAACTTCGCGCCAATATCAGGCAGCGAGCGGCAAGCTGGACATCGAGGTGGGACCAGAGCAAAGTGTGGAAGAGTCCCCAGTCACTGAAGATGGCGAGCCGGTCAGGGAGCTCAGCATGGCGCAGGAGCATAGAGCTGGTGGGTCAGACGGTGTGGTGTGCGATGACGACGGAGAGGGAGTGCAGCCAGAGTCAACCCCGCAGCTGGAGGCTACGCAGCGGGTGAGCGAGAACAGGCAGGCTGACGGCCCCGGGGAGGAGCAGCAGCCACAGGACACGGTGACAGCGCAGCAGAGCACCAACACCGAGAGCACTGGATGCAGCGGTGAGGAGCCTGGATTGGTGAGCGGGCCCGGCGAGGGTGATGGTGCATGTCCCGGAGGTGAGCAGCAGTCAAATATGGAGGCTATGCAGCAAGACACGTGGAACGAGGGAGTCCGGAACTGCGTTGGGGTGCCTGGGCCGGAGAATGATGCCGGTGAGGATGACGCCTTGAACCCCGAAGGTGAGCGACAACAGCTGGACATGGTGGCAGCGCGGCGGAGCGCCTTGGACAAGGGTGCTGGGTGCTACGACGAGACGCCCGAGGCAGCAAACGGCGCCGACGAGCGGGCTTCCATTTTCAGTAGAGTTCGGTCATGGGGGGCTGGACTAGTTGGAACCACGATGTTGGTGCTGAAGGCGGTCGGGAGCGGTCCGATGGACATGGTGGGACGGCGTGCTGGAGCAGCACTGTGGGGCCGGAGGGAAGACAAAGCTTATGGTGGGAAGGGACATCTTCGCCAGGGAGGGGGGCTTTGACCCTGGAGGTGGACAGAGGCCAGGGGTGCATATGCTGTGGGGGTGTCCAGGGCCTCCAAGGCAGTTTTGTGGATGGTGGCTGCCCAGAGACATTGGGGTTACCTGAGAAAAATTTTTTCCTTGTGTAAATACCTGTGTATATATTTGATAAAGTGTGTAGTTTGTATATACAGTATTTGATGCTGGTGTGCATGTGAGTGAATGTGAATAATATGGGATTATTTTGTATTTTAAAGAGACAAGGTCCAGTTTAGTTGTTTTGTGTGAATGTGATAGGATGTTCATAGCAGTATATTATTCTCCTTGTTCTTAGTGCGTGGTTCGGGTTTCTAAATTTGGGAGGTTACAATGGTGTGTGTGGTTTTGCATTTTTCTAAAGGGGGTGGAATGTTATGTATGAGAATGTGTGTGTCTGGGATGCCGTGCCCACCCACAGGGTGACATCAGGCGGGCACAGCCCACTCTGTATATAAACCCAAGTTCACATAATAAAGGAGTTAGTTGCTGCATGAAGACTCGCCTCCTGCCCAGTCATTTTACAGACATAACAGATAGACCGATGCATTGACATTTTCCCCCCACCCCTAGCCTGAAATAGCACTACATAACAACTTTAGAGAAATGACAGAAGAGGAAGGGTGGGGTGAACTGGGGCTCATCAGCATTTAAAGCAATATGCCATAAAACAGCACATTATGAGGACAGCTCATTCTCCATGTGTAAAATGGTACTGCAATAATTAAACCCTGAGGTGTTCCGAATAAAGCATGTCACAGACATTTCATCAGCATCTGCAACATGTGGCAAAAGAACATAATAGGAGCTCTTCAAAAAGATGGTCTTTTTAAAATTTCCCGATTGCTAGATTTGGGTTTTAAAAGGGTGCAGTTCTGTACAGGTTGCATTGAAAATTAAATATTTTAAATTATCTAGCTTAGTGTAGTTGACTTTACATCACAGATTTGTCAACAAGACGTGCTTTAAAGAAACGGGTGAGAATCACAGTAACACCAGGTCGCTTTAACTATGATACATAATAATCCAAACAGAAGTGCTGCCTTTATCCCAGTCTGCTCACATGTCCTTAGGTTTATAATCGACCTGAAACTTTCCCTTTGACATTATCCACATGCAGACAGCAGACTTGTTGCACTCACAGTCAGGAGGATTGAGTTTCACTCGCAGATATTTTCCCACTTTTCTCTCCAGCTTCAGCAGCGATTAGAGCAGAATCCGCGCTGGAGGAATCTTCCTCCAAACTCGTGATGAAAACATCCGTCCCGTTTGTTTTTGCCAACTAAGCAGCTCAGGGTCAGAAACGCTGAGCAGACGCAACTTTCTGCTGCGGGTTTATGAGTAACAGAGAGGTAGCAGTTAAACCTCTGCCACGGTCCACTCTGTTTACAGATATATTTTGTTTTTTTTCCTTCACAGCAAAAACGTCATTAAAGTTCCAGGAGGCAAAAACTCCGCCTCCATCCTCCGCTTTAACCCGCTGCTCCTCGGCCGCTAACAGGCTAACATGATCACGCAGATATTCAGCTTTAATGTACTGCACTCATGAAATCAAGGGAGGGCATTCTCCTAGAAGACGTGTCACTTTTCCCCATTCATGTGTGTCGGGTTTTCACTTCCAGATACCTACAATTACATTCTTCCTATCTAGAATGAACATTGTGGATATCTGAAATATAATTCTTACTAGAAGAAATTCTTATTTCAGATATCAACTATCCAATTGTTACTAGTCGTAATTCATTTGAGATAGTCAATATTTCTCAGTAGATATCCAAAATATGTTTACAGATATCTGTAAGTAGTCACAATTTCAATTACAGATATCTGAAATTGAATTTTAGATAGTGTGGAGTGTGTAAATAACGAGGCAGATTTGACTCAGGCAGTTTATTACACATCTCACACAGAAGCATAGTCAGAATGAGGGCATCTCAGACAAAACTCTTCTCTTAAATACTATGGCATTCCTTCAGAAGCTTCTACACACTAAAGGTCACATTGCATTCACTTCCTTAATCCTTAACACACAAAAGGTCACATTGCATTCACTTCCTTAATCCTTTACCATCCTCCTAGAAGTTTATGATACACAAAAGATCACACTGCATTCATCCTTCACACCTCCCTGTTATCTCCAAGGGAAATTCTGCTCTTTGTTCTAGTCTAAGATGCTATACAATTATGCACTCCCCATGTGTCACCAAACGACCCCCCCCCCCGAGCGTCTTGGATAGAACAATAGAATGACAGTCCATATGCTGTGGTAAAATCATTAAACATCAATCCACATGCTGCTTGGGCTTCAGTCTTCTCCCGTATCTGCTGTAACCAGGATTCACCGCCTCCGCGGCGCTGTCATGCTGGGGGGCTGATGTTTGAGGGGTAAAAGTCTGTGCATGTGGGTGCTCTGGGGAATCTTTTCTCTGGGAAGCTCCCTGTGGGGGTCTTCCACGCTGAGGGGCCCTCGCCAACAGCACTTGCTCGTCCGCCACAACAAAGGCGGGTTTGAGTCTGTCTATGCCAATCTTTTCCTTCCTACCCCCCAAATCTAGCAAAAAATGCTTGTCCCCTGTTTCCAGCACTCTGAACGGTCCATCATAAGGTGGGCGCAGTGGAGGGCGATGGGCATCGTGTCTGACAAAAACGAACTCTGCGTTTTTCAAAGTTTTAGGCACAAAAACGCGCAGAAAACTCTGGTGAACAGGGCCCGGCAGCGTGCTTGTGTCTATGCTAAGCTGCAATAGCTGAGACAGGGAGCTGCCCGGCGCGGGATTATCTGGAAGAAACTCCCCGGGCAGCCGAAGTGGCTGCGCAAAAACGAGTTCAGCTGGGGAAGCTTCCAAATCCTCTTTAGGCGCAGAACGTAACCCCAATAAAACCCACGGTAGCTTGTCTACCCAATTTGCATCCGTCAGTGATGCCCTGAGAGCCGCTTTCAATGACCTATGAAAACGTTTGCATAACCCATTAGCCTGTGGATTGTACGCGGTTGTGCGGTGAATTGTGACACCCAGGCTGCGGGCCATTGTTGACCAGAGTTCGGAAACAAATTGAGGGCCTCTGTCGGACGTAATATCCGATGGGACTCCAAAACGCGCCACCCATGCTGTTAAAAACGCGCGCGCCACCTCCTCGGCTGTGGTTGCTGCCAGTGGAACCACTTCCGGCCAGCGCGTGGTGCGGTCCACCATTGTCAGAAGGTGCGTGCACCCCTGTGATGGCGGGAGGGGGCCCATGAGGTCCACGTGAACATGGTCGAACCTCTTAGCCGGGATGCAAAACGGCTCCAAGGGAGCCTTCATGTGTCTGTGTACCTTGGCTCGTTGGCACGCCATGCAGGCTGCTGCCCACTCTTTCACTTGTTTGCGAAGGCTCGGCCACACAAATTTCTCTCCTACCATTTTGACCGACGCGCGCACTCCCAGGTGCGCCAAAGAATTAATCGAGTCAAAAACGCGGCGGCGCCACGCGGCCGGTACCACAGGACGCGGTCGCCCCGTGGAGACATCACAAGTTAGGGGGGGCATACCGTCTTGCAGCACCATGCTCTCCAAGCTTAACCCTGTTAGTCCAGACTGGAGCGCGCGCACGTCCGCGTCACTAACCTGCTCCGCGGCCATGGCTGTGTAATCTATCCCCACGCGGACCGGGGCAGCCACGGCGCACGAGAGGCAGTCTTCCACTACATTCAGTTTACCCGACACATGCTGAATATCGGTAGTAAACTCTGAGATCGCGGCCAGCTGTCTCTGCTGCCAGCCCGACCACGGTTCTGAAACCTTGGCCATCGCGAATGTTAGTGGCTTGTGGTCAACGAATGTGGTGAAACAGCACCCTTCCAGCCAGAACTGGAAGTGGCGAACGGCCAAGTGGAGAGCCAGCAACTCCCTGTCGAACGCGCTGTATTTACATTCACTATCGCGCTAAGTCCTGCTGAAAAAGGTGAGTGGCTGCCAAGCCCCGGCTACACGCTGCTCCACGACCGCCCCTATGGCCACATCTGACGCGTCAGTAGTGAGCGCTATGCGGGCCATTGGGTCTGGATGTGCCAGCAACGCAGCGTTTGCCAGGGCTGCTTTGACTTCCGAGAACGCCCGCTCTCGCTCCGGGGACCATTCTATCTTATTCGCGGGTTTCTGTTTTTTGAGCACGGCGTACAGTGGTTGCATGAGCTGCGCTGCACGGGGAAGGAAACGGTTATAAAAATTCACCATTCCCAAAAATTCCTGTAACGCCCTGACCGTTTGCGGCCGGGGAAAATGTGCTACCGTGCGCACTTTGTCAGGCAGTGGAACCGCTCCTTCGGGAGAGACGTGGTGCCCCAAAAAATCAATCTGCATCCCCCCGAACTGACATTTCGCTGGGTTGATTATTAACCCGTGCTCTTCCAACCTCCGGAAAACCTCCGTGAGGTGGGTTTCTTGTTCGTCTTCGGACGCGCTGGCTACCAAGATATCGTCCAAGTAGACGAATACGAAAGGGAGATCACGCAGCACTGCATCCATCATGCGTTGGAACGTCTGTGCAGCCCCTTAAAGCCCGAATGGCATGTGCAAAAACTCGAATAAACCGAACGGAGTTATCACCACTGTTTTGGGTATGTCCTCAGCGCGCACTGGGACTTGGTGGTAACCGCGGACCAGGTCTATTTTAGAAAAAACGCGCGCTCCTGCCAAGTGAACGGAAAAATTATGGATGTGAGGAATTGGGTAGCGGTCGTGCGCTGTGGCATTGTTCAACCTGTGGAAATCCCCGCAAGGTCGCCACGAACCCTCAGCTTTAGGGACCATGTGTAGCGGGGAAGCCCATGGGCTGTTTGAACGCCTGATGATGCCCAACCTCTCCAGGTTGGCGAACTCCTCGTGCGCTATGGCCAGTTTAGCTGCGTCTAAGCGCCGAGGTTTTGCAAAAACGGGCGGCCTGGTGGTGGTGATAAAATGCTCCACCC
This sequence comes from Pholidichthys leucotaenia, assembly GCA_020510985.1. Lineage (NCBI taxonomy): Eukaryota > Metazoa > Chordata > Actinopteri > Cichliformes > Pholidichthyidae > Pholidichthys > Pholidichthys leucotaenia. The sequence continues at coordinate 321,776,556 of CM035840.1, read as the reverse complement.
CATGTTTAGCAATGGCTGCCGAAAATGTTGGGACCGTGAGTGCTGGGAACTAAGTGAGCAGTGTGTGGAACTTACCGCATGCAGCTGTGACGTTGGCTTGTGCTGTTGGCCGGGACGCTCGAGCTGTACAGGGGATAGAATCAAAGGACAGTGCATTAACCAGGCGCCTGTTAGCGACATCAACCAACAAACCATGTGTGCACAAAAAATCAGCCCCCAATATATTGAAATTCAATGCTGCTATGACAAAAGTCCATTCAAATGTACGGCCGTGTAGAGACAGGAGTAGAGTCCTCTCACCAAAGGTCTTAATCTCCGAGCCGTTTGCTGCTGCCATCTCGGGGCTGCTAGATCCTGCCAGCCGGTCGGCGTAGGACGGCATGATGAAACTCATCTGGGCGCCGGTGTCCACGAGGAAATGCCTCCCCGAGCGTGCGTCCATCAAGTAGAGCAGCTTGTTCTCCTCCCCGAGGGTCGCAGCTGCTACTGACCCCCGGTCTTGGCGTTTCCCGAGCGCTTGAACTGGCACGGTGGTATACATTTGCATGCCTTCTCTGCGAAGCGGCAGTGGTAGAAACAAAGGGTGTCTCCTCCGCGTTCTTTGGCCCCCACTGCTGCTGTCGTCGGTGGCTCTGCTGCTGCCGTCCATGGCTCCTCGCCTCCTCCGGCTGTCGCGCCGAGCTCCGTCGCTGCCGCCGTGGTCGTGAACTCTCTGCTGGCCATGATGATCCGGTGTGCTTCTCAGGCCAGCGCACGATAGTCCCGCTTGGCCAGCAACGGCGAATTGGCCAGGGTCGCTCTCGTCGCTGATGGAAGGTTCCGGAGGTGGGTAAAAATGAAATGGTCGTCGTCCGAGCCCTTTAATCTCAGCATCTTCTCCATCAGGTCAATAGCCGACCCATCTCCTAACCCAGTCCGCGTCAGGAGTCTCTCTGCTCTCTCACCAACCGAGAGTGTGTAGTGCTGGATGAGTGCAGCCTTCAGTGCGCCGTACTTGTCGCTGGTTGGTGGCTGATCAAGCAGGCTCTCCACATACTGAGCCGTGTGGGCGTCGAGCGTTGCGACCACATGGTAGAACTTCGTGTCATCCGCCGATATCCCCCGGAGGGTGAACTGCGCCTCAACTAGGTGGAACCAGGAGCGTGGATTGTGCTGCCAAAAATCCGGTAGCTTGATTGTAACAGCATATGCTTGGCTGGGGGCTCCCAACGAGGCTGGCTTCGGGGTCTTTCGTCGTGTTGCATGATTCGTCTTGGGTCACCAGTGTGGAGTGTGTAAATAACGAGGCGGATTTGACTCAGACAGTTTATTACACATCTCACACAGAAGCATAGTCAGAAAGAGGGCATCTCAGACAAAACTCTTCTCTTAAATACTATGGCATTCCTTCAGAAGCTTCTACACACATAAGGTCACATTGCATTCACTTCCTTAATTCTTTACACACAAAAGGTCACATTGCATTCACTTCCTTAATCCTTTACCATCCTCCTAGAAGTTTCTGATACACAAAAGATCACACTGCATTCATCCTTCACACCTCCCTGTTATCTCCAAGGGAAACTCTGCTCTTTGTTCTAGTCTAAGATGCTATACCATTATGCACTCCCAATGCGTCACCAAAATAGTCATAATATGAATAGTGGATATCTATGATATTATTTCTACTAGTAAAAATGTATTTTGGATGTCCAAAATTATATTATAGATATCTGGAATGTATAAATATCAGGATCTCATCTCTGTTGTTTGCAGATGATGTCGTCCTGTTGGTTTCGTCCAGCAATGACCAACAGGTCTTACTGGGACGGTTTGCTGCTGAGTGTGAAGCAGCCGGGATGAGAATCAGCACCTCCAAGTCCGAGTCCATGGTCCTCAGCCGGAAGAAGGTGGATTGTCCTCTCCAGGTTGGGGACAAGCTCCTGCCCCAAATGGAGGAGTTTAAGTATCTCGAGGTCTTATTCACGAGTGAGGGGAGAATGGAGCAAGAGATTGACAGACAGATCAGAGCAGCATCAGTAGTGACGCGGACGTTGTACTGGTCTGTTGCGGTAAAGAGGGAGCTAAGCTCTAAAGCAAAGCTGTCGATTTATCGGTCAATCTATGTTCCTACTCTCACCTATGGTCATGAGCTTTGGGTAATGACCGAAAGAACAAGATCGCGGATACAAGCGGCTGAAATGAGCTTTCTCCGCAGGATCGCTGGACTCACCCTTAGAGATAGGGTGAGGAGCTCAGCCATTCGGGAGAGGATCAGAGTAGAACCACTGCTCCTCCACATTGAAAGGATCCAGGTGAGGTGGTTTGGGCGTCTGATCAGGATGCCTCCTGGACATCTCCCACTTGAGGTGTTTCAGGGACGTCCCACTGGGAGGAGACCCCAGGGTAGACCCAGGACTCGCTGGAGAGACTATTGCCCCTTTTCCACTAGTACCCAGTCGGCCTTACTCTACTCTACTCTACTCTGCTCTACTCTACTCTACTTGGTTCAGTTCTGTTTCCATTACAGCTGGGTACGCCTGGGGTGGGTGGGATTTTTTTACAGCAAGGCGGTGCCACACTCCAGTGACGTAAAACACGCAATACAATACAGCCTGTCAACTGATGTCAATACAGCCTGTCACTGATGTCAGCACAGCTTCACAAACGATCAGTGGTTGTAGAGCTTAAGAATGTCTGGTTTATTTCCTGTGCAAAAAATTGCTGTGATCTAAGTAAAGGAACCCTGTTTCACGGTTTATGGGAATGTAGAAAAATCAGAATGTTTTGGGAAGAGGTGAGGTTAACAATTGAAAAAATAATTTCAAAACAAATCACTTTTTTTTTTTTTTTGGACTTATTTTGTACCCGTAGGTAGATTTGTTCTGCAGTCTGGTGACAAGCCACCAGCTGCCGGTTGCTGCGTGCGCAAGCGCCCCTTAACTCCCTAACCTGCATGTTTTTAGCATGTGGGAGGAAACCTGAGAAATCCCGGAGTAAACCCATGCAAACACGGGGAGAACATGCAAACTCCACACAGATCACTGTCGGCCGGGGGTAGGGATCGAACCCACGATTTCATGATCCCTGCGGTCCCCCAGCCGAGGGTAAACTGTGCTGCCGCGGTGCTAACCACTGCGCCACCATGCAGCCGGCATTGAACCCTAAACTATTTAGTTGGGTCTGTATCCAGAAAAACTTAACTTTAATAAGAGTGAAAGAACATTCATAGACCTCAGTTTGCTTAATGCCAAAAAATGTATTGCACTACTGTGGAAAAACTCATAGACCAGATGTGACTCAGTGGTTAAGACAGATGTTAACAACCTTCCACTAGAAAGAATAACATACATACTGAAATCAAAGGAAAATGTGTTTGAGAATATATGGAGACCTTTCATTGATTATGTAAAGAAATTAAACATAACATCTGAAGAAGAAGGTGAATGATATGTGTAGACCTTGTAAATTCCAAGCTGGTGAATGTATATTATGTATTCTTATGTAATAGATTACCTAGACTAAACAGAGGAGCATTGTTGTTGACTTGTGTTTTTTAATGGTTGTTTTTATTACCCTTTTTTTGTTATTGTTCTTTTTAGTTTTTAAATTACTTTTGTGTTAGTGTCTGACTGTGTGTGCTGTTTGTAAAAAAAAAAGGTTCAATAAAAATATTGTGGGAAAAAAAATTGCTCTGATCTGCGTGAAAATCATGGACTGTTGAGACATCATGGACGTACCTGCTTCAGCTGCACTGAGTCTGAGATGTTGTCATAGCAAAAAATGATCAGCTGACAACTTGATCGCCAGGTTAATAACTATATTAGCCACAAAATGTATATTCAAAAGTAAACAGTACTGAGTTCGGTATAATAAGATGTATTTGACAGTTATGATGCATTTTAGGCCAAAACAAACTTGATCTAGGATTAAAAGCAATTAAAATAATGCAGTCACAAGGTTACATGGAAAATGCTTGATTTACTAGATACATATACTGTAGAAATATATATTCTCTGCATCAACAATGTACTATACATGCATTCATGTAGTATTGCACTGACAAACCTCTGAAGTTTTTGCAGAACTCTCTTTTTTAATATGTGAAGGTTACCACCATGTGACATAAATTTCTTAAAAATGAGCCATTATTTTCAAGGTCACCCATTAATGGTTTGTACTATTGACTCTTTTCCCACCAGTGTATTAACAGACAAAAACAGAAATCATGATGCAAACACATAAGTCACTAAATTGTTTATTACAATCAGCAGCAAATTCCAGATTATTCAGAATGTGCAAAACTCAAACTGTCAGACTGGGTCACTCAGCAGCTGGGATGTGCAGCTCACACTGGTCTCAGATCAGCAGATCTTATGCCTGCATCTCTGTAAATAGTGACGCAAGGTCCAGTTTGGGGTGGATCGATTGTTTACCTCTTGCCTAGACAAAAGACAGAAATGAGTGGTGGTTAAATAAAGGAAGTTTAAAACATATTTGGGAAATACACTTGTTGCTAAAAGCCAGTGGTGGAATGTGAATGAATGAATCTTTATTTCGGATAGATTAAAAGAAAATAGAATAATATAACAAAGGGGAAAAAAATCTAATAAGGTTGAATTAAACAATAACTCCTCTGATTACACAGTTCAACATAGGTTATCTGAAATGGGTGATGGCTGAAGCTGCAGCTTATATTGCCCACCATATTCCATCCAAGAATTCAAAAGAAAAACAAAACAGGAGCGATTCCAATTCCAATGTGACAATAAAGTACTTCGTTGTTGTATTTAACCACAATTTTCATGTAGCTGCACTGATGTAAAGTCGATTTTACAAGGGCTGCGTTACATTTAAAATCATCTGCTTTTACTGTGGCCTCAGCAATTAGAATGAATTAATACATTCACTTGAATGGAATCTAGTACTTTAACTGAAAGTGTGCATCACCGAGTATGAAGTTGCTCAGTCAAAATATGGAGTTTTTATCAATAAAAGTTTGTCTGGAATGTAAAAGTGTCTCTTCTTGCCCTGGCTTCAAGTGTGGGCGGTGTTTTGTACTTTTATTGCTAAAATATAAAAGGAAGCACAACAATGGGTCTCAAATATTTGTAATGTGTGCTGTTACTGCATGACTTTATTGATGATAGAGTATAAACTACACATATAAACTAAATTATATTGATGACTGAACAACTGCCATTCCCCAAAAGATACAGTTATGAACATAACTCAAAGGATCACACAAGTGATCTGACAAAAAAATAAATACATTAACAAGTGGTTTATTTTACAGTTGATGCACCAGTCTTTTTCAATTATTCTGTAATTAATACTCACACAATCAAATAAATCTCAGTTCAGTCCCTTTTATATTAAGTGGAAATTGTGCTACTTTGGTTTTGACACTTTACCTATAAAAGCAAAGGATTTCAGTACTTTCCACAGTGGCGACGTCCGTTGTGGAGTGGCTGATTCCCTCCTCCCTAGACGAACGACAGAAATTGATGGTGTTTAGTTTTTTCAAGCAAGTTCAACACTTATACAGGCACATCTCAAAAATTAGATTATCATGAAAAAGTTAAATATTTTTGTCACTCATTTCAGAAAGTGAAACCCATATATAGATTCATTACAGGGACAGTGATATATTGAAAGTGTTTATTTTAATATTGATGATTATGGCTACAGCCCATATTAACCAACACCTCAGCAGCCAACATTTCTATTTAAAAACTATTTTTTAAAGTTTATGTAATATTCTAATTTTTTGCTAAATTGAATTTGGGGTTTTCAGGGGCTGTAAGCCATAATCATCCAAATTAAAATAAATAAATGCTTGAAATATATCACTGTGTAATGAATCGATATAATATATGGATTTCTCTTTCTGACGCTTTAGAAAATTATATGAATGACTTTATAAATCACTGGTTTGAAAAAGCACTTTTATATTGTTGAGATTTCGGCTCCTGTGGTCTCACCAGTATAACAGGGAGGCTAAACCCTGGCATGTGGAAACACATTCTAGCATTAAATTGCACACAATTTAATGCGCAGGACCAAAGTGCAATACAAAACAAAAACCAGGACTATAACCAGGATTTTTTTTTTTTTTTTTTGTTACTTATTTGTACCCGTAGGTAGATTTGGTTTGCAGTCTGGTGACAAGCCACTGGCTGCTGGTCGCTGCGTGCGCGAGCGCCCTAAACCTACATGTTTTTGGTATGCGGGAGGAAACCGGAGAAATCCCGGAGTAAACCCACGCAACACGGGGATTGATATATTTCATCGTTTTGCTCTCACAAGCAAATATTTAGGAGAAAACAAGCGCGAATCAGCAGTTGGTATTAGCTAGCTACTAGCCAAAACTCGTTAGCTAAAACGAGTTAGCCAGCACAAAACGGCATTAAATTGCACACACTTTAATGCGCAGGACTAAAGTGCAATACAAAGCAAAAACCAGGACTTTAACCAGGATTAACAGATTTCATCGTTTTGCTCTCACAAGCGAATATTTAGGAGAAAACAAGCGCGAATCAGCAGTTGGTATTAGCTAGCTACTAGCCAAAATTCGTTAGCTAAAATGAGTTAGCCAGGACAGAAAGGGGCTGCATGGCTCAAAAGTGAGCTTACCACCAACAGGATAAATAAGCAAACAGATGCACAATATTACAAATCACTCACCATCGATGGTTCTCTCACGTTCGTCTTCAGCTTGTCAGTAGTACGGTTCTATTCTATGCAGTCATCTGTAGGGTCCGGATCACTCCTCTGACTGTGTATCTGCCAGCAAGCAGAGAAAACTCCGCACCTCTTCGTTGGACCATGGTGTAGATTTCCGCAAAACCTACAACGCTGTCTGTATTAATATCGTATTTACTCCGTGACCGAGTTAGTCCGTGATTGCAAATGGTGGTCGTAAAGATTTCAACGAAGACGGCCGCTCTCGTGACGTTACACCCTGACCAATCAGCGGCTAGCAGTCTATTGACGTCACATCACACCTCGCTTTCGCTCAGTTATACCCTGCCTCTTAACTGGCACGAAAGTAGTGTCGGTTAAAGCGTGTAGGGTACAGTGGAAATAGCGAGAAAGTGAATAGAGTAGAAACAAGTAAGGCCAAGGTGATACTAATGGAAATGGCCCATATGTCTCCCAGCTGGTCTGGGAACGCCTTGGTATCCTCTCTGAAGAGCTGGAGCAGGTGGCTGGGGAGAGGGAAGTCTGGGCTTCTCTGTTTGAGCTGCTGCCTCCGCGACACAGACCTCCGGAAAAGCGGTAGAAGATGGATGGATGGATGGCTATCTGGAATGTTTTTTCATTGTGGATATCCAAAATGAAAATTATGACTAGTAACAATTGGACCGTAGATATCTGAAATAAGAGTTTCTCCTAGTAAGAATTCTATTTCAGAGATCCACAATGTTTATTCTAGATAGTAGACATCTGGAAGTGAAAACCCAACACACATGAATGGAGAAAAGTGACGTCTCGTAGGAAGAATGATGTCATAGATATCTGAAATGATCATTATAGAGAGGAAGAATTTCGTTGTGGATATCTGAAATGTCTGTTTTTACTAGGAAAATTGAATTATTGATATCTACAATACATATCCAGGCTAGCTAGTAAATGTTAAAATGGCCACTTAAACTTTTTAAAGCTTTTCAGACATCGTGAAGTTAGTTTTGACTAGTACAATCTACATTTTAGATATCTTGAAATTCAATTTTTACTAGCATGAATGTTATTATGGATATCTGTATTTATAATTGTAACCAGTAAGAATTTAATTTTGACTAGGAGGAAGGCAATTATAGATACCTAAAAGTTCATTGTAGATAGGAAAGTGGTTTGTTTTAATGTTAAAACGGCTTGCCATAGAACTGTCCCTCCCAATATCATCATAAACCTTCCTATATCATAGAACTGAATAGCTCCAATTCTAAGCAGAAATGCACATATCTTATAAATTTGCAATGTTTTTTGCATAAATTTGCAACCGATTCTCTAAAATTTGTAGCTTTTTTCTCATAAATGTGCAACTTTTTTCTCATAATTGCAGCTTTTTCTTGTAAATTTGCAACTTTTTTATTGTGAAATTGCAACTTTTTTCATAAATTTGCAACTTTTTGGAAATTTGCAACTTTATTCTTGTAACTTTCTTTTAAATTTGCTAATTTTTTTCTCATAAAGTTGCAGCTTTTTCTCACAGATTTGCAATGTTCTTGTAAATTTGCAATTTTTTTCCATGAATTTGCAAGTTTTTTCTCAGAAATTTTCAACTTTTTTCTTGTAAATTCACAATTTTTGTCTCATAAATTTGCAACATTTTATCATAAATCTGAAACTTTGTCTAGTAAATTTGCAACTTTCCTGTAAATTTGCCATTTTTCTTGTAAATTTGCAACTTTTTCCATGATTTCACAACTTTTTAAAGTTGTAAATTTGCAACCCTTTATCTCATAAATTTGCAACTTTTTTTCCTGTAAATTTTCAGCTTTTCTTGTAAATTTGCACATTCATTTTCTGCTGGTTACATTTTTATTCTATAGAATTATAATATGCAACTTTTTTAAACTGGCATTTTTTTAAATCAGATTTTTGCTCCTTTATTCTTGCAAATATGTCCCTAATTTTTTTTTTAATTTATATTTTTGTACCTTATGCTAAATTTGTGAACACCCCCCACCCCCCTTGTTAAAAAATAACAAATCACCTACTGGCTCAGAGTAAATCTGTTAACTCTGAGTTAAACTACCCTAAGTTTTGAAAACTGTGAGTACAGGTGATCTGAATTAGTTCAGTCTGTGTAGGCTGATGTAGGACTATAAAAAGCCATCATCAATGGAGCCAGTGTTGCCAACTTGGTGACTTTCTCTCTAAATCTCATTTCATTTCATGTTTTTTTTTAAAATTTCTGTCAGATCATAACAAGACATAAAAAGAAAGGAAAAAGAAAGAAGGCAACATATTTCAGACAGAAAGGGTGTAGGCAGAAGCAACAGCTTATTTGTGCCTACCCCTCATACATAATACAAATATACAGCCGACAAAGTCATAATGCAACAAAAAACAGCATTTTGTAGTTATATTAATTTCTAATAAATCAAGTATCTATATATTTCTTAATTAACATGTTTTTTTTTAGCTGTAATTTGAACTTTGAATTTAACCTTTGAACTTAACAAAGGTGTCACATAACTTTAAGTCATCACTGGCATTATTCCATGAGTTTACTCCATTAACAGTGAGACTATGTTTTGGTTTTTTTTTCTACATTTGTTCTTATTTTGGGTTTTTGGAAAAAAAATATTCCTCTTAACATAATTGGAATTTCTACTCTGAAACTGTGGAGAGTGTGAAAAGATGAGGCTGAGTTTATTTCTCAAATCAGATTTATTCACTTGTCTCCAACATCCTCCAAACAGAAAAAGAGACACATCCTCCCACATCTGTCCTTTTTATACCCGGGACATCAAAGCACAGACTCACATTGTCTTTAAATCCCAAGACACAATACATCATCCTCCAGGTCTTCTCCCCTCCACCTAAAACTACTGGTGGTCAGGAAATCTCTCAAGGCCATCTCTAAAGATCACATTTCACACCCTCCTGTTATCCCCAGAAGACCCAGATCTATTGTTCATTCTGAGACGTGAAGCAAGAGTAATATACATATGCAGCCTAAGCAACTCCCATATGTGTGCCACAAAACAAATCCTGGATACCTGGAGGTAGCTGGCTATTTTTTACTTTACACATAATCTGCATTACTTTAATGCCTCTTAAATCATAACATTTTTAATGTTTTCAACAGAATGAATAATGGAGTGGTGGAATCATCGTAATTTGCTCTGCACACAATTATCATTGCTTTCTTTTGTAATATAAATACTGCCTTAGAAATTGTTCTGTTGTGGAGTGTGTCAAATAAGAGGCAGATCCATGGGACAGACGGTTTATTACACACTTCACATCTCACAAGCACAGAACAGAATGACTGAATTCAACAAGTTCTCTTCTCTCCTCTCAAATCCTCTTCACACGTTTCATGGAGTTTTTCCCTCACACAGCATGACATCTACAACACACAGCATTCAAGCCCCTATGCCTCTGACTCCTTCCTGCTATATCTCCAGGAACTCTCTGGGCATTGTTCTCCCATGTTTATTCCTTGTCTCTGTCTAAGATGCTGCATAACCCCCTCCTACACCGTATGCATTTCCCTGTATTTCCACACAGTAAGACATGTGTGGAACTATGAGAGAACAGTACAGAGTGAAAAGAGAATCCAGAGTTAAAAATTCTTTGGCTTTGTGTAATAATGCAACTGTCTTATAGGTTTTTGTTGTAATGTGTTTTATATGAGATTTCCAACTTAATTTATAGTCTAAATATACACCTTGTAGAGACTGGGTTAATCATCTCAGACTGGATGCAGAGGGTAAACAGAGGAGAACAATAGCTAGGGAGATCATGGTGAGATAGCAGGAAGAAGGAGTTGGGTGAGAAAGGATGAATGTATTGTGATGTTAAATGTCATGCAAATGTGAGATGAGCGGTTGGTATAAAAGGAGAACCCAAGGTGTATTGAGACATGCTTTTCCTGTGTATGACTGATGAGAGAGTGAATAAAGTCGTCTGCTTCATGAATCAGTCTCGTTATTTACACTCTCCACAACCTAAAAATTTTGTTTCCAAAACATTTTCAATTTCAATATCCTTTATCCTGAGTTTCTTGTTTGAATTTATTGGTCTATTTCCAAATATTATAAATTTTGTTAAGATGCTGGGATAGGCTCCAGCCCCCCCACGACCCGAAAAGGATTAAGCGGAAGAAGATCAGAATCAGAATCAGAATCAGAAAAAGATTTATTGCCAAGTACATTAACAGATCACTGATAACATACAAGAGAATTTGACTTGACACAGTAATGAACCTGCATTTCCGTGCCGCGGCGCATCTGCAACGCGCCTATCAGCAGGAGGGTACAGGTCGCATAAAGATGATACAATAGGAAGGAGCAAAAAAAACATTGATTCAAAATACTGGTTACATACTTAATCAATATTAAGAGTTCAAGGAAAAAAAAAGCTCAATGCACATACAGTATATTCGCTACACACAGAATTCACAGGACACAAGAGAGCAGTGTTATCTTTATTCAGTTCATGGATCAATGTGTGTGCGGTGTTGAGCAGTGTTGATGATAATAAGAGAGACCCAAGGACCCTTGGCAGAAGATGTTTTGTCTGTCTGGCGCCAGTCTTATCTGGTGCTGCAGCTGGCTGTCCAAGGCCTTGTGCTCATGATTTTGAAAAAACACAGTCTGCAGACAGCCAGGAGGAATTTTCATGGGGAATAATAATGCCAAATAGGACTGATCACAGAGAAGACTTGTATTTCTTCTGTAGATTCAGTACATTAATCCTTCATTACGCAGCTTTGAATTCGTCGTGGAAAGACCTGAGCGAACCCATGATGTAATCCACCTTACGAGACAGTTCTCCAGTAGTCGCTATCAGGGTCTTCTCCAGTTTTTCAATTTGTTGGATGCACCTCGCCTGGCCAGCATTTTGATAGGTTGAATCCATCTTCAGCAATTTGCGGTAAACCAAGACAATTCCCGTCCCAATCAGAATTATCCCAATCACCAAGATTACGAAGATAAACAAATCTTCAATATCTTCGATAGAGAGATTAGAGAGACACAGCATTCTCCAAATACCTGTGTCTCGTAAATAGCCCGCTGGAGCCGTTCCTGCGGGGCAGACAGCTTCCCCCGGAGCACTTTTCCTTGTTGAAAAAATGGTGTCAATTGTGTTCAAAGCCCAGCTTATTAACTCCATAATTTCTTTTCGGCGGTCGCAGTTAGACGCAGACAGACGACAGCAAGCTGGGATCCAGTAGTTAGGAGGGGAGGAAAAGTCAGAGCAGGAGAGGAGAAAAAAGCGTCTACTCTCTTGGGAGGGCGGAAGTGAAGAAGGATGGATGGATGGATGGATGGATGGAAATTTAATGACAATTTGTTCATATCAAACCATTTCTTTACTGTATTAAATTCATTGTCTATGGTTTCCAGGAGATGGTCCAGATTTTCACTGCTACTAAACACAGTTGTATCATCTGCAAACAATATGCATTTTAAACTTATATACAAAATAAAAAGCAATGGACCAAGTACAGAACTTTGGGGAACACCACGTGTGACTCTTAATAGTTGTGAATGTGTATTGTTTACAAACACATATTGATATCGATCTTGTAAATAACTGGCTAACCAGTTATGTGCAGTTCCTCTTATTCCATACTTTTCTAACTTTCCTAATAATCTGTGGTCAATGGTGTCAAAAGCTTTTTGCAAGTCCAAAAGTATTGCAACTGTGTAGTCTTTTCTTTCTATACTGTCAGCAATTTTTTCAATAAAATCTATTAGAGCCAGTGTGCTGTTCCTATTCTCCCACAAGCCATACTGTTGTTCATACAGAACATCATGTTTGTTTATAAATTCATGCAGCCTTTTAACAAATATGTTTTCCAAAATTTTAGAGAATTAAGTAGTAGTGAAACCGATCGATAATTACAGAACAGGCGTTTATCTCCAGATTTATATACTGGAATTACTTTAGCTATTTTCATTTTGTTAGGATGTTTTCCCATGCACAAAGACTGATTAAATATATGAGATAAGGGCTTAGTTATATGTTCAATTATATTTTTAATACCAAACATGCTGAATCCATTCCAGTCTGGAATTTTTTACCCTTTAACTTATGCACTGTTGATTATTTCTGTTTCATCAGTTACTCTGAGAAACATTGCATAACTGTTTATATCTATTTTATCTGTGTTTCTTTCATTTTTGTTGGGTGTTTGAATTTTCTTCGCTATGTTTGACCCTATGTTTACAGAGAACTGATTAAATATTTTAGCAATTTGTTCAGTTGTAGGAGTCAAGAATTGAGGAGACTGGATGATTTTTCCAGTATCTGCTTTAATTCTCATTCATCCTACGTCCCCTCTCGATCGGAGTGAAAAGAGAGAGAACACAGTCACACACATACATTTATACACTCATCTCTAACAATACATCACACAAAAAATCTCAGTACTCAGCTACATCCTTTCATCTGTAATAGAACACCCAGAGTCCTTTTGTTCTCCTCTCACAAGTGTGACTTGTGAGAGGAAATCCTACAAGTGTTCTGACCCCCAAAGGTCAGGCCGGGTAATCTTCTCCTCTCTCCTGAGTCCCCAGGGGGTGCAGACACGTCTTCCTCTTGAGGTGTGAAGTCAATACACATGGCTAGCTCAAAGTCTCTCTTGGCTGAATTCAGCCAGCCACATGTGAGTCACATAGGTTACAACTATGGCCTCCACACAGTATTCCTGATTGCCTGGCCATTTGCAATAAAATAAGGAGGATAATCACCTTTACTTTTCCCCTTTGCAATGATGTCATTTAAAATCCTACAAGTGTTCTGTACATTTGTACTGTTTTTCAGTAAATTACTATATGTTCATTTGCTCATTCTCAGCATCCATATCAATTTATTTTTGTACTTCTTATACTTAATTTCAGATTCTTTAGTTCTAAGTTTTAAAAATTCTTTATACAGTAAATGTTTCTCCCTAAAAGCATTTAATAATCCTTTTGTTAACCAGGGTTTAATTTTTTTTGTGCCGTTTCCATTATTTTTATTATACAAAACTATTTCTAGGAAAATTTCATATGCCTTGTTTGTGTCTTCTGTATAAACTGTGCTCCAGTCTTGTTTGTTCAAATTAGCTTTAAACATTTTTAATGCATCCTCAGTTATACATCTAGTTGTCCTGATAGTACTGCTTTTTCAATTTGAGCTCTATTTTCCAGACCTAAAAAACACTGGCAGATGATCACTTATGTCATTCATGATTAAGCCACTAAAGATTTTCTTATCAACAACATTTCTAAATATATTGTCTATGAGAGTAGCACTGGTTACAGTTACTTTTGTTGGATGTATAATTGTAGGAAGCAAACTCATGTAATACATTGTATTAATAAATTCTTCAGTTTGTGAATATCCTTGAGGATTGAGTAAATCAATATTAAAATCTCCACAAACAAAAAGCATCTTGTTGTGGATATTGTCATAAAAGCCATTCATTTTTTTCCATAAATGTTTGCATACATATTCCAGGGAATCTGTATATACAGCTTATTGTGGAGAATGTGGAAATGACGAAGCTGAGTTCATCTCACAAGTCAGGTTTATTCCATTCTCCAACATCATCAAAAACAGAAAAAGAGAAAGAACCCCCAACATCTGTCCCTTTTATACCCCAGGACATCAAAGCACACAGTCACATTGTCTTTTAATCCCAAATCACAATGCGTCTTCTTCCAGGTCTTCTCATCTCCACCTAAAGTCACTGGTGGTCAGGAAATCCCTCAAGGTCATCTCTTTGCATACAAAAGGCCACATTTCACATCCTCCTGTTATCTCCTAGGAGGTTCAGTCTTTTTGTTCCTCTGAGACGTGAAGCATACAGTAATATACGTGTGAAGCATATGAAACCCACATATGTGTCTCACATGACCCCCCCCCCAAAACATCTAAGATGGAACAACGTAATAACAGTTTGCATGTCATAATAAAATCACTACACATCAGTCCACATGCTGCTTGGGCCTTAGTCTTCTCCCGTATTTGCTGTAAGCAGGCTTTACCACCTCCGCGGCGCCCTCCTGCTGGGGAGCTGCTGTCTGAGGATGAGAACTGTTAGTCAATCTCTGTGGGTGTTCTGGGGAATGCTCTCTAGGGGGTCTGCTGCGCCAAGGAGCCTTAACCAACTGCGCACCTTCGTCAGCCACCACAAAAGCGGGTTTGAGCCTGTTTATGCCAATCATTTCTTTTCTGCCCCCCAAATCTAGCAAAAAATGCTTATCCCCTGTTTCCAGCACTCTATATGGTCCATCATAAAGTGGTCGTAACGGTGGGCGATGGACATCATGTCTGACAAAAACAAACTCCGCATTTTTTAAAGACTTAGGCACAAAAACGCGCGGAAAACTGTGGTGAACGGGGCCAGGTAGCGTGCTCGAGTCCGTGCTACTCTATAACCGCTGAGCTGGGGAGCACTCTGGCGCCGGATTATCTGGGAGAAATTCCCCGGGCAGCCAAAGTGGCTGTGCGAAAACTAGCTCAGCTGGGGAGGCTTCTAAATCCTCTTTAGGTGCAGAACGCAACCCCAATAAAACCCATGGTAGCCTGTCCACCCAATTTGCATCCGTAAGCGACGCTCTGAGGGCCGCCTTCAATGACCTGTGAAAACGTTCGCATAACCCGTTAGCCTGCGGATTGTACGCGGTCGTGCGGTGGATCATTGCCCCCAGGCTGCGGGCCATCGCTGACCAAAGTTCGGAAACAAATTGAGGGCCTCTGTCGGACGTAATGTCCGACGGGACTCCAAAACACGCTACCCATGCCGTTAAAAACGTGCGCGCCACCTCCTCGGCTGTGGTTGACGACAGTGGGACCACTTCCGGCCAGCGCGTGGTGCGGTCAACCATTGTCAGAAGATGTGTGCATCCCTGTGAGGGTGGGAGGGGGCCTACGAGGTCCACGTGAACATGATCAAACCTCTTAGCCGGAATGTGAAACGGCTCCAAGGGAGCTCTCGTGTGTCTGTGTGTACCTTGGCTCGTTGACAAGCCATGCAGGCTGCCGCCCACTCTCTAACTTGTTTGCGCAGGCTCAGCCATACAAATTTCTCTCCCACCATTTTGACCGACGCGCGCACTCCCGGGTGCGCCAGAGAATGGATCGAGTTGAAAACGCGGCGGCGCCACGCGGCTGGTACAAAAAGGACGCGGTCGCCCAGTGGAGACATTGCAGATTAGGGGGGGCATACCGTCTTGCAGCACCCTGTTCTCCAGCCTTAACCCTGTTGGTCCAGACTGGAGCGCGCGCACGTCTGCGTCGCTAACCTGATCCGCGGCCATGGCTGCATAATCTATCCCTACGCGGACTGGGGCCGCGCGCACTTCTGCGTCGCTAACCTGATCCGCGGCCATGGCTGCAAAATCTACCCCTACGCGGGCTGGAGCCGCCACGGCGCGCGAGAGGCAGTCTGCCACTGCATTAAGTTTACCTGCCACATGCTGGATATCGGTAGTAAACTCCGATATCGCGGCCAGCTGTCTCTGCTGCCGGCCCAACCAAGGTTCTGAAATCTTGGCCATCGCGAAAGTCAGCGGCTTGTGGTCAATGAACGTGGTGAAACGGCGTCCCTCCAGCCAGAACTGGAAGTGGCGAATGGCCAAGTGGAGAGCTAACAACTCCCTGTCGAATGCACTGTATTTTCGTTCACTATCGCGCAAGGTCCTGCTGAAAAAGGCGAGCGGTTGCCAGGCTCCGGCTACATACTGTTCCACGACCGCCCCTATGGCCACATCTGACACGTCAGTAGTGAGCGCCATGCGGGCCGTTGGGACCAGATGTGCTAACAACGCAGCGTTTGCCAGGGCTGTTTTGACTTCAGAGAATGCGCGCTCTCGCTCCGGAGACCATTCGATTTTATTTGTGGGTTGTTTTTTTTTTTAGTGCAGCATACAATGGTTGCATGAGCTGCGCTGCGCGGGGGAGGAAACGGTTATAAAAATTCACCATTCCCAAAAACTCCTGTAACGCTTTGACCGTTTGTGGCTGGGGAAAATTTGTTACTGCGCGCACTTTGTCAGGCAGAGGAACCGCTCCTTCTGGAGAGACGCGATGCCCCAAAAAATCAATCTGTGTCACCCCAAACTGACACTTCGCTGGGTTGATTATTAACCCGTGCTCTGCCAACCTCCGGAAAACTGCCGTGAGGTGGTTTTCGTGTTCGTCTTCGGACGCGCTGGCTACCAATATGTCGTCCAGGTAGATCAGGGGTGTCAAACTCATTCCATGGAGGGCCAAGACCCCTCATGTTTTACTTCCACCCAGTGTCTTCAGCAGGTATTTTCACTGATCAGCAATCAGAGGGAAGAAATTCAGTGAAATCACCTGTTGAAGACACTGGGTGGAGGTAAAACCTGCAGGGTCTTGGCCCTCCATGGAATGAGTTTGACACCCTTGAGGTAGATGAACACGAAGGGGAGATCGCGCAACACCGCGTCCATCATGCGTTGGAACGTCTGCGCTGCGTCTTTAAGCCCAAACGGCATGCACAAAAACTCGAATAGCCCGAACGGAGTTATTACCACTGTTTTGGGTATGTCCTCAGCGCGCACTGGGACCTGGTGGTAACCGTGTACCAAGTCTATCTTAGAAAAAATGCGCGCCCCCGCCAAATGAACTGAAAAATATTGGATGTGCGGGATTGGGTAGTGGTCGTGCGCTGTAGCGTTGTTCAACCTGCGGAAATCACCGCAAGGTCGCCACGAGCCATCAGCTTTCGGGACCATGTGAAGCGGTGAAGCCCATGGGCTTTTCGAACGCCTGATGATGCCCAACTTTTCCAGGTTGGCGAACTCCTCGCGCGCTATGGTCAGTTTAGCTGAATCCAAGCGCCGAGCTTTTGCAAAAACGGGCGGTCCGGTGGTAGTAATAAAATGTTCCACCTCGTGTTTAGCCACGGTCGCCGAAAATGTTGGGACCGTGAGTGCTGGGAACTGAGTGAGGAGTGTGTGGAACTTACCACTTGCAGCTGTGACGTTGGCTTGTGCTGTTGGCGGGGCCACTCGAGCTGTATAGGGAATAGAATAAAAAGAGAGTGCACTAACCAGGCATCTGTTAGCAAGATCAACCAACAAACCATGTGAGCACAAAAAATCAGCCCCTAACATGTTGAAAATGACTGCAGCTATGTCGAAAGTCCACTCGAATGTACGGCCGTGTAGGGACAGAAGCAACGTCCTCTCACCGAAGGTCTTAATCGCCGAGCCGTTCGCTGCTGACACCTGGGGACCACTGGAAGGCGCCAGCCGGTCAGCGGAGGAAGGTGTGATGAAACTCAGCTGGGAGCCTGTGTCCACGAGGAAATGCCTCCCCTAGCGCGCATCCCTCAAGTAGAGCAGCTTGTTCTCCTCCCCGAGGGCCGCAGCTGCTACTGACCCCTGGTCTTGGCGTTTCCCGAGCGCTTGAAATGGCACGGTGGTATACATTTGCATGCCCTCTCTGCGAAGCGGCGATGGTAGAAACAAAGGACGTCGTCTGCTCCGCGTTTCCTGGCCCCTGCAGCCGCCGTCATCGGTGAGTCTGGTACTGCAGCCTCTGGCCCCCTGCCATCTCCAGACGTTGCGCTAAGCTCCGCTGCCGCGGCCGTGGCCACGCGCCGTTTATTGGCGTTGACGAGTCGCTGCGCCTCCTGGCCCAGCTCGCAGTAGTCTCGTCGGGCCAACAGTGGTGAACTGGCCAGGGTCACTGTCATCGCTGACGGTAGGGTCCTGAGGAAAAGGTGGGTGAAGATGAAGTGATCATCGTCAGAGTCTTTCAACCTCAACAGCTTCTCCATCAGGTCCGCAGGCCTGTCGCTTTCAAATTCAGTCAGCGCCAGGAGCCCCTCTGCTCGCTCCTCCACCGAGGGGGTGAAGTAACGGATGAGTGCAGCCTTCAACGCACTGTACTTGTCGCTGTCCGGCGGCTGGTTGATCAGGCTCTCCACCCGCTGGGCTGTGTGGTTGTCCAGCATTGCAACCACATGGTAGAACTTTGTGTCGTCTACTTAAATCCTCCGGAGGTTGAATTGCGCCTCGACTGCGTTAAACCAGGAGCGCGGATTGTTCTGCCAGAAGTCTGGTAGCTTGACTGTGGCTACGTTCGCCTGGCTGGCTCCTGACGAGTCCGGCTCGGGGGAATTTCTTTCGCTCATGATACGTCTTAGGGTCACCAGTGTGGAGAATGTGGAAATGACGAGTCTGAGTTCATCTCACAAGTCAGGTTTATTCCATTCTCCAACATCATCAAAAACAGAAAAAGAGAAAAAAAAACCCAACATCTGTCCCTTTTATACCCCAGGACATCAAAGCACACAGTCACATTGTCTTTTAATCCCAAGTCACAATGCGTCTTCTTCCAGGTCTTCTCACCTCCACCTAAAGTCACTGGTGGTCAGGAAATCCCTCAAGGTCATCTCTTTGCATACAAAAGGCCACATTTCACATCCTCCTGTTATATCCTAGGAGGTTCAGTCCTTTTGTTCCTCTGAGACATGAAGCATACAATAAGCATACAGTTATATACATGTGAAGCATATGAAACCCACGTGTCCCACATTATAATATTTTTTGATTTATCCATCTTAATTTCTACTGTGAAACATTCCATCAGATTATTTACCTTAAATGTTATTTTTTTCCACAACTTGACTTTGTAGTGAAGATTTTATATACATTATAATCCAACCCCTTATCCCCTCATATTACTTCTACTGTGTACAAATCATAACTATCAAGCTTAACTGTAGTAGTTTCATCATCTTTTAACCATGTTTCAGAGGTAGCAATGACAGTAAAGCTCTTATAATAATTCAAACAGTCCTGTATACTAGAAAAGTTCTTCCTAAGACTCCTGCTGTTAAAATGGATTATTGAAAATATTCCATCTAAATTTACTTTTCTTATAAGATCATCTTCCGAATAATAACAGCATTTTTTTAAATGAATATCCCAATAAAAATTACTATCAGGATCAAAATCAATAGGATTCCTTGCCATTAAATGGCAAACATTCTTTGTGTTAATTTTCTTTGTGTTGGAAGTCACATATGAATTATATTAAAGGTAAAATATCCAAATCAATCACAATACTACATAGAGTGAAATATTTGCTGAATCAACCCACATATATACCCAGCATCACTCATTTATACTACTAACTAACTAACTAACCTGCACTTATATAGCGCTTTTCTAGTCACAAAGACCACTCAAAGCGCTTTCATTAATACTAACCCTCTATTCTAAGGGCCTACAGGAAACAAATATCTAGGGACAATTTAGAACAGCCAATTAACCTAACATGCATGTTTTTGGCATGTGGGAGGAAACCGGAGAAATCCCGGAGTAAACCCACGCAACACGGGGAGAACATGCAAACTCCACACAGATCACTGTTGGTCGGGGGCTGGGATCGAACCCACGATCCCCACAATCCCCCGGCCAAGGGTAAACTGTGCTGCCGCAGTGCTAACCACTGCGCCACCGTGCAGCCCCCATACATGACATATTGTGTTGAAGTATGGGGAAATACACATAAAACAAATATACAGTGGTATGAAAAAGTGTCTGCCCCCCTTCCTGATTCCTCATTTTTTTTGTATGTTTGTCACATTTTTTTTGGGGGGGGGGACTTTTTTTGTACCCGTAGGTAGATTTGTTCTGCAGTCTGGTGACAAGCCACCAGCTGCCGGTCGCTGTGTGCGCAAGCGCCCCTTAACCCCCTAACCTGCATGTTTTTGGCATGTGGGAGGAAACCGGAGAAATCCCGGAGTAAACCCACGCAAACACGGGGAGAACATGCAAACTCCACACAGATCACTGTTGGCCGGGGGCAGGGATCGAATCCACAATCTCATGATCCCCGCGATCCCCCGGCCGAGGGTAAAATTGTGCTGCCGCGGTGCTAACCACTGCGCCACCATGCAGCCCTATTTAAATGTTTCAGATCAAACAAATTTAAATATTAGACAAAGATAACACAAGTAAACACAAAATGCAGTTTTTAAATGAAGGTGTTTATTATTAAGACAGAAAAAAATCCAAACCTACATGGCTCTGTGTGAAAAAGTGATTGCCCCCTAAACCTAATAACTGGTTGGGCCACCCTTAGCGGCAACAACTGCAATCAAGCATTTGCGATAACTGGCAATGAGTCTTTTACAGCGCTGTGGAGGAATTTTGGCCAACTCATCTTTGCAGAATTGCTGTAGTTCAGCCACATTGGAGGGTTTTTGAGCATGAACCGCCTTTTTAAGGTCATACCACAGCATCTCAATCGGTTTCAGATCAGGACTTTGACTAGGCCACTCCAAAGTCTTCATTTTATTTTTCTCAAGCCATTTTGAGGTGGTCTTGCTGGTGTGTTTTGGATCATTATCCTGCTGATGGTTTTAGGCCTAGCTCAACAAGCCTGATGAGCTAGGCCTAACACCATCAGCACCAGCAGCTAGACCAGCTCCAGGCTGAGCCAGACCAAACATCACCCAGTCATTATTTGAATTCACAGACCTGAGATTGATTGAGGTAAAGTATGTTCCCCTCTACTGTATTTAAATTTAAATCCTTACTCAAAAAGCTAACGCTAGATCCAGGAGCTTTAGCTAACTATAGACCAATCTCTAATCTCCCTTTCATTTCAAAAATCTTAGAAAGAGTTGTTGCTACGCAATTATTTGACCACCTGCAGGGAAATGGTTTACTTGAAGAGTTTCAATCTGGGTTTAGAATCCATCATAGTACTGAAACAGCCTTAGCGAAGGTCACTGACGACCTCCTCATTGCATCTGATAATGGACTAGTTTCTGTACTTGTCCTTTTAGATCTTAGTGCAGCTTTTGATACTATTGATCATAATATTCTACTTGATAGATTAGAACACTATGTTGGACTTAATGGAACTTCGTTGCAGTGGTTTAGATCTTATTTATCTGATAGGTTCCAGTTTGTTCATGTAAATGATGAGTTTTCTTTCAGCTCAAAGCTTAGTCATGGAGTTCCACAGGGATCTGTGCTAGGCCCTACTCTTTTTAGTTTATATATGCTTCCGTTAGGCAACATTATTAGAAAGCACTGTATACATTTTCACTGTTATGCAGATGACACACAATTATACCTGTCAATGAAGCCAGATGATACTAATCAATTAGCCAAGTTAGAAGCCTGTCTTAAGGAAATCAAAGCTTGGATGACTTGTAATTTCCTGCTATTAAATTCAGATAAGACTGAAGTCATTCTTGTTGGTCCAAAAAACCTTAGAAATTCCTTTCCAAATCAAACTTTCAGTTTGGATGCAGTTACTCTTTCTCTTAATAGCTCTGTGAGGAACCTTGGAGTTATTTTTGATCAGGATTTGTCCTTCAATTCACATATTAAATTTGTTTCTAAGACTGCCTTCTATCATTTGCGTAATATTGCCAAGATTAGGAGCATCTTGTCTCAGAGTGATGCTGAGAAGCTGATCCACGCTTTTGTTAGCTCGAGATTAGATTATTGTAATTCTTTATTATCAGGCTGTCCTAAAACATCTTTAAAAAGTCTTCAGCTGATCCAAAATGCTGCAGCAAGAGTTTTAACAGGTACTAGAAAGAGAGATCATATCTCTCCGGTTCTGGCCTCCCTTCATTGGCTTCCCAGAGTTTAGAATTAAGTTTAAAATCCTTCTTCTTACTTACAAAGCTCTAAACAATCAGGCTCCTTTTTATTTAAAAGATCTGATACTACCGTATCATCCTAACAGAGCACTACGCTCCCAAAATGCAGGATTACTTGTAATACCTAGAATCTCCAAAAGTACAATGGGAGGCAGAGCCTTCAGTTATCAAGCTTCTCTCCTGTGGAATCAGCTGCCAATCTGGATTCGGGAGTCAGACTCGATCTCTGTTTTTAAGAATAGGGCTAAAACCTACCTTTTTGATATAGCCTACAATTAGGGAGGGATCATGTGTTTCTGAACCCTCCCTTAGTTATGCTGCTAATAGGTTTAGTCAGCCGGGGGACCTCCAGTAATGCACTGGGCCTCACTCCTTTCCTCACTCTCTATGAAATATTTTTTTTTGCTGGTCATTAACATTTGTTTGTTCTCTCCCATAGATTGAGTCCCCATTGTGCTGTTTGCTCTCTACATGTCTGTTCTTTTCTTCTTCTCTATCCTCTCACACCCCAGCCAGTCGCAGCAGATGACTGCCCCTCCCTGAGCCTGGTTCTGCTGGAGGTTTCTTCCTGTTAAAAGGGAGTTTTTCCTCTCCACCGTCGCCAAGTGCTTGCTCACAGGGGATCGCCTGATTGCTGGGGTCTTTCTGCAACTGTGGGGGTCCCCCCTACAGTTGATAGTGCTATGAGATGACTGTTGTTGTGAAATGGCGCTATATAAATACAGTTGAATTGAATTGAATTGAATTGTCTAGCGGAAAAAAAATGCCACAATGAAGCGTCTTAATAAAGACAAGTTGAAGGCACAGCAGCAGCAGTAATAAAATCCAGCCAAAGCACAGGAAAGCAAGTCTTGCTGTTACTCAGTCTGAAGAGAGACACTGGAACCTCAGATGTTGGTAGTCCACAGTAGCAGAGTGGCAAAAATGTAGCTGGTATTCACAGCTTGAGAGTAGGCCGAAGGGAGGAATCCTTCAGATATCTGTATTTCCAAGGGCCATCCATAGCATACAACTGTTTGTCCACTAAGTTTGTTGAATGTTCGATGTCACTTCAAATTTCAGTTTTTAAAACCTAAAAGCCCAAGATGGAAAAGTAATTAAAATAGTTGAGGTTACGGGAGATCAAATCTGGCATCTTTTGAAATCCTCTTGGCAACTTTTTTGTCAAAAGTGACTAGTGACAAATCTAGCAACTTTTTCTGGTGTTTTGGAGACGTGAAAGCACTATTGCTCTGCAGTTACTATCCTCAACAAGCTGTGGGTGCTACCATGAGTCTGTCCCCATCCCAAAGCACTCACAGGCAGTCAGTCTCACAGTAGCCTCGTGCAGCAGTTAGCTGCAGTCAGCGAGGAGACCCACACCACTCATGGTCCAGACTGCAAATGAATTGCGCATGCACACACCCCTCTGCCAATCCCGCCCTGTTTTACAGAGCGGGATGTAAATGCTTCTTCACTGTCAGTGTCATACTAATAAATCACTGCATTTGACTTACAGCCTTAGTCACCTACTTGCCTCGTCCACTGTGTGTGTGTGTCTCTCTGTTACATAAGCTAAACATCTAGCTAGCTAGTTCATCATGTCACGGTCTAAACTGTATGCTCAAAAATACATAAAGGAGTGGGAATCAAACCCTGAATTCAAAGGCTGGTTGAAGCTGTTTATTGGAGAAGATACACGAGCATACTGCCTGTACTATTCCAAGCCTGGATAAAGGAGGATGGTTGGACATAGAGCTAGCAATTCCACCCCACATAACAATCTTTTGATTAAATTTGATATTCTAATGTTCAACACTGCAGGACAAAACTGATTTATGTAATGTGTGTCTAGACAAAGCATTGAAGTCATTAAGTTATTTTAAGAAGGGATGGCCTATTTAAATGGCAAAATTAAAACAATCCAGGAATCAACAGAAGAAAGTTAATATGTAGTTCTAAACATATTTAGGGTGGTTTTTTTACTCACTTTTTGTCTCTCCCATGACATTATTCTTCTCTCCTACAGCATCCATTACAATTACATGCAAATGAACAATTGTGCAAATTAGCCAATGATGTCATTTAACGACTTCTAGCGCTTTTAGGACAGCCAATAGCTACTTTCCTTACTGGGGAGTTGGTAACACTGAGTGGAGCCTTGATACAATGATTCATCATGGCAACCACATCAATTAACAAGAAAAGGACAGTCTACTAGTTTTCCCTCGAAATTAAAGTCTTTATGCAGTTATATACCAAATATATTTATTAACATTATGTGAGCAAGGGGAGGCTGGTGAGGCCCAACTAGGGGTGGGATTTGAACCACTGGACATCATGAGTCGCCAGTCTAGTCGCAGACGGCCAGGTGCAGCTGCCATATTGGGTAAAGAAACAGGTCATTGTGTCACATAGGCAATATACTGCGTTTCCTTTATTCTGGCTCAAGAAGTTGAGAATTATATGACATAAATAGCACTCATTGTCACTTTCAATGCCTGATAATGGTAGGAACAAATGTGTGCAGTTTTAGTCCAACCAAAGTCTACAAAGGAGTATTAGAGCCCCACTGGAAATTTAAAAAAAGTTTAGCATTTTGAGAAAAAGTCAATTTTGAGAAAAAAGGCAAGTATTTTGAGAAAAAGTTGAAATGTGGGGAAACTGTCCTTTATAGTCAAAACTAAAACAATCAGATATTTGCATGAGTCATCAAGTTTAAAATGAGGACAAGCAGAGGGCTTCACTACTCAGTGTAGTTCTCACTAGTGATGTTACGCTCGACACCGCCCACTCGACACTGACTCAAATAATATAAAGCAGAAGTGTCATGAGCAGTGCAGCAAGCACCATTTCAGCATGCCCACAGTCACGTGACCATAGCAAGTGAGGCTTCGTTATGTCGGGTCACATCACATGACTTGAAGGCTCACAGGACGTTTGAGAGGGAATTAGGTTTTTTTTTGTTTGCTTTGTATTGTTTGTTCCTGTCATCCAATTTTGAATAGACCTCGGATGGCCAAATGCTCAAAAAAACAAAAAAAGTATTGAGATTTTTTTTCAGGGTTTTCTACTCAGATGCAGTTCTGACAGTCAGTCACCAGATGGCAGTCTTTATTAGATGTTTCATAACTGTCGCTCATGAAGCAATTGTCTTAAAGTTGCTCATTGTTTCAAAAGGCCTCAGTTTCAACATCACTAGTTCTCACTGGTTTGACAATTTCAGAAAGAATGGAGGCATATGAATGCATCTCCAACGGCCAACATATGCACATACTCTGCACACGAATTTCTCAAAATACTCTTTTCTCAATATTTCGACTTCCTCAAAACTAAACATTTTTTTCCCCAATGTGGCCCTAATATGCCCTCATTGAAGTCCAAACAGAGTAAATAATTTGACAAGTACTTTACAACTTCTGTTTTTAAAAATTATTAATAACAATAATGTAATGGAGTCAATGAATGGTTGGTAATAAGCTCCTGCCCCAAGTGGAGGAGTTTAAGTATCTTGGGGTCTCATTCACGAGTGAGGGGAGAATGGAGCGAGAGATTGACAGATGGATCGGAGCAGCATCTGCAGTGATGCGGACACTGTACCGGTCTGTTGTGGTGAAGAGGGAGCTGAGCTCTAAGGCAAAACTGTCGATTTACCGGTCAATCTACGTTCCTACCCTCACCTACAGTATGCTCATGAGCTCTGGGTAATGACCGAAAAAATGAGATCACAGATACAAGCGGCTGAAATGAGCTTTCTTTGTAGGATTGCTGGACTCACCCTTAGAGATAGGGTGAGGAGCTCAGTCATATGGGAGAGGCTCAAGAGTAGAACCACTGCTCCTCCACATTGAAAGGAGCCAGGTGAGGTGGTTTAGGCGTCTGATCAGGATGCCTCCTGGACGCTTCCCACTTGAGGTGTTTCGGGGATGTTTCACTGGGAGGAGACCCTGGGGCAGACCCAGGACTCGCTGGAGAGACTATGTCTCCCAGCTGGTCTGGGAACGCCTTGGTATCCTCCCTGAAGAGCTGGAGCAGGTGGCTGGGGAGAGGGAAGTCTGGCTTCTCTGCTTGAACTGCTGCCTTTGCGACCCAGACCTCCAGAAAAGTGGTAGAAGATGGATGGATGGGGTCAATGAAAAGCAGGTTGACCCCCTTGACTAGGGAGGACTCCACAGAGTTTTCAGCGAGGTTAGCTGAGCATAAGGGCTTTACATGTAAAGTGTAATTTGTTAAATATCATTGGACATATCCAGAGATCTGTTTGACTGTAATCAATTTAATCTTTAAGGTCATGGGACAGAGGTGTTTATTTTAACAGAGTAGAACAAAGTAGAGAATATTCTTCAGTTAGTCAATTTCCACCAAAACTTTTGAAATGTGGTGAATCTTAGAAAACCTGGTTACTAAAATGTCTACCTTGTTTTCGTTCATTGCTGGTGCCTGAGTTTGTAATATTAGAAATCAGCCTGTGTTTTCTATAGGAATTTATTCGTGCATCATATAATACCGTTACTTTTTTCCTTGTTTGGGTTAGCCCACCTTTTAATAGTAATAATGGTTTGCATGTATATAATGTCTTTCAAGAAACCCAAAGCGCTTTACAATGAAAATCCACTATTCATTCACTCCACAGACAGACAATGGTAGCGGTAAGCTACTACTGTAGCCACAGCTGCCCTGGGGCAGGCTGATGGAAACGTGGCTGCCAATCCACGCCAACGGCCTCTCCAACCACTACTGAACATTTATACCCAGTGTCATGGACACTGGAGGCAAGATGGGTGAAGTGTCTTGCCCAGGGACACAATGGTAGGATGGGTGGGGAGAGCGAGATTCGAACCGCCAATGCTTTTGTTCTTGGACAACCCATTCTACCTCCTGAGCCACTGCCGCAGGCCTACATTTCCCTCCTCAGTTCCATTTTTGCTGAGTTGTACTAAGCTGGACAGCATGAAGTTCCACTTTTATATGGTTTTTGGCATGACCCGGCCGGAACTTGAACCCCGGCCTCCCGGTTGTGGGGCAGATGTGCTACCCCTAGGCCACCACTCCATCTTTTGTCCTTATTTACTGATCTTTGGCTATGACCAACATCTCCGGTCCTATTCAATATGTTCTGATCTTTAAAAAAAATATGTAAATTTCAAACAAATGATGGTAAGAATATCAAATTTGCAGGAAGTAGTGAGTTCAAACCCCCTGCTTGGACATTATCAATTGGGCTTTACCACCCATCCTCTTGACCACAATAATACATAACCCCGTTTTCACTACAGGAACTTCCCCCAAAATAGGAAAGTTTTAAGAAACTTGTAGTGGACGAAATAAGGCCCTGGTCAGGGGTAGGTACCAAAAACTGCTGAGTGGGGTTTAGGATTGACTCTGTGCTGACTGAAAGTTGGCATCTTGACTAGAGTGCTACTTCTGTCTATAAATGCAACAGATCTCTCTGTGTTCTGCACATATCCCTCAAACCGTTTGTCAGACTGATCTCAGGTTTTATAAGTGCTTTGCTGAGGTTATGAGGGTGTGCATCCCCAAGTATGGAGTTGCTCAGTGAAAATATGTAATTTGTATCAATAAAAGTTTGGTCACCACTCCGTGTCCTCATGCTCTGGCTTCTCAAAGTGTGGACAGGGTTTCAGATTGACTCCATACTGACTGGATAATATGCAGCATCACGGCATCAGTAACCACAGCGCTCTGTGAGCAAAACAAGGAAGCCAAAAGCGCTGAATTTGACCAGAAAAAGATAATACTGAAGATTTAATGCTTAAAAAAAAATTATACCATAAAAGTTGTGATTGCATAGGTCTAAAGGGTAATTCGGCATATGTGGAGAACACGAGGTGCGTGAGCAGACTGGGCGGAGCGTCAGTGGGGACCCGGGTCTGACAAAGAACACTGGCATATCAAACACAGGACATGCCGGGAGAAGCAGCGACCCAACCGGGCAGACCATGGTCCTCTGCGGGAAAGTATGCCCAGCCTGCCCAGTCAGTGGTAGACGGGAGTCCCGACTGCTGCTTCATGCGTGTGGTACCACTGTCCTTTGCAGGACCGTGAGTTCTGCGCGAGTATCTAAAAATTAAAAACTTAACTAGAAAAGCACTCAGAGTGAATCCCTTTGTCCATCCATCTGTCCGTACTTCCCTGCCTCCATCCCACCACGCATTGCAAGATAGGGCCTTGGTAGAGGTATGCACTCATAGATCAGCTCAAAAATCTAATTGGTTCGTCTGTAACCCAAAGACCTCCTCTGGTGAAAATCTGATCAAAATCCATCCATTAGTTTTTGCGTAATCCTGCTAAGCCACTGCTAGAAGGATTGAGCCATGCACTCATGGATCACTTTCAAAATGTAATGGGCATGTGTAGGCCAAGAACCACCTCTGGTGAACATTTCAAAATCCATCCATTAGTTTATGAGTAATCTTGCCAAAATATTGTGAGAAGAGCCTTGGTGGAGGCATGTGCTCTCAGATTATCAACAAAATCTAATGGGTTCTTCTGCAGCCCAAGGACCATCTCTGGGGAAAATTTCATCAAAATTCATCCATTAGTTTTTGCGTAATCCTGCTAACAGACGGACGGACAAAGCCAAACCACCCCAGTTACATCCTTGGCGGCGGTAATAAACCAACCAACACCACTAAAAACATTTACCTCCTCCCTTGGTGGAGGTAATAATACCACCATGATTGTGGAGCTTCTTTTGGCCGCTCCCTTTAGGGGTCGCCACAGCAGATCATCTGCCTCCATCTCACCCTACCAGACTGGTCATGCTGAACGATGTTATGGGCAGCATAACATTCTCCACGGCTTCTGCAGACCCTTTCACATCTGCTCTCATCTGTGAAAAGCACAGGGCACCAGTGGTGGATCGGCCAATTCTGGTGTGCTATGGCAAATGCCAACTGAGCTCCATCGGGCCAGGCAGTGAACACAGGGCCCCACTAAAGGATGTTGGGCCCTCAGACCACAGTCATGAAGTCTGATTGTTTGATCAGAGACATTTACACCAGTGGCCTGCTGGAGGTCATTTTGAAGGGTTCTGGCAATGCTCATCCCGTTTCTCCTTGCACAAAGGAGCAGATACCCATCCCGATTGGTTGAGGACTTTTTACAGCCCTGTCCAGCTCAGCTGGAGTAACAACCTGTCTCACGGAATCTCCTGAATGCCTTCGAGACTGTGCTTGGAGACGCAGCAAACGTTCTGGCAATGGCGCGTATTAATGTGCCATCCTGGAGGAGTTGGACTGCCTGTGCAACCT
The DNA here is from genome assembly GCA_020510985.1 of Pholidichthys leucotaenia. NCBI lineage: Eukaryota > Metazoa > Chordata > Actinopteri > Cichliformes > Pholidichthyidae > Pholidichthys > Pholidichthys leucotaenia. The sequence goes on along the minus strand of CM035840.1, from coordinate 321,746,982 downwards.
CTGTAGGGTTCAGCTATTGCCTCAGGCTACCAGTAGTGATAGTGACCCTAGCCAAATGCAAAACTAGTGAAAAACAGTCAAAAAGTTGTCTATGGCAACCTGTAAAACCATTCCCATTTTGGAGGTTGTCTCATTTTGACCCCTCTAGTGTACCTGTTAATTTCAGTAACACCAAAGCAGCTGAAACGGATTAAAAACCACCTGTTACTTGACCAGATCAGTGTCCCAGAAGTTTAACTGACTTGATGCTATACTCAGATTAAAAAAATGTTCCTTTAATTTTTTTGAGCAGTATACCAGCTAAACAATGTTGGAACTATTGAAGGTGAAAACTCGTACGTGGTGTTGCTTTAAATATTAACGCAGGTGGAAATTTAAAGGTAATAAACTTCCAATTCATGGTTATGCATTTGCGATCATTAAAAACATGTGAGCCTTGCACAACCAACACAGCAACTGGTTTACACTACTGCTTCATGTTGGACATGAACGTGTCAGTCTTGTTTGGCCAGCAGATTATCACGGACATCAGTCATGATTGAACCACCATTTACATCTGTAGTATTTATTTACAACAGTTCTGCTGGAATACAGACTCATGAACAACAGTGCAATAAATTCTCAAGTTTTTCTTATTTTAATTATATCAACATTTACACATTACACTGATTAAATTCTATAACAGTTTCACGTTGGTAAAATGAGCTCAGACGTAATACAGCAGAAGTGTTTGAGGTAAGTCAAAGAAATCCAACAGAGCAGATGAAAGTCTGAGGACTGTTCCACACGAGCGTAAACTCCTCCTGACTGGTTTCACTATCAAAGATAAAAAACAATTATTAGTAAACATTAACAGTCAATTCCCCACGGTGACCAGACTATTAAACCAGCAGCATGTCTCAGGTCTTCGTCAGGTTCTGGTAAACTGTTTTTTTTTACGTGAACCTGTGCCAAAGTCCTGAGTTTATCTCCCAATGCCGAGATTCCCCAACAGAGAAAGGAGCTCTCTGCCAGGGCAGTACAAGATTGGGTTCACTCTGAATTACAGCTGCATCCATGTCTCTCACTTACCTGCAATCAGTCTGCACTTCCTGTGGGCAGGTGGGTGGTGCCCTCTTGTGGCCAGCTACTCCACTTGCAGAGAAACCAGTGGTCAGTGAAACTGCACCAGTGTACATCTACACGTTAGTCAGCTGTTAGTGCTCAGGGTGTAGACGTCACCACGGTGTTTGGTCAGCATGATGTGTTCTGTTGTTCACTCATCACAGCACACTGACTAACTGCTAAAACACGACCAGTTAACAAGACCCGCCTTCACCAGCAGTTCCACGGTGACCAGTTCAAAGCTCCGCCTGCAACCACCACACATGAAGAGTCACAACTCATCCTTGTAAAATTTAAAGGCATTTCCCCACATAAATTTGTAATTTAAGAAACAATTTGCAACTTTGTCAGTTTTTCCTCAAATGTCGTTTTTTCCCACTGTACATTTCAGACTTTATTTTCATAAAATAAAGTTTTTAAAATCAACCATTTCAGACATTTTTTCTTTTGAAAATATTTGCTTGTCCAGTAATTTGTGACCATTCCTCCTTAATGGCATTTCTGATTTTTTTTTTCCTTCCAAAACTTAGAAGTTATTGGACAAACAGCCCAGCTATTCTCAAAGTGCTTTCCAGTTTCTGAAGAGTTTAGGTGTGCAAAAGTGTCAAAGGATCTACACAATCAGTAGTAGACAACATTTTAAAAGAAAGACAATTCGTTTTCAACTCCACTTTAGCCCATGAGGTGGACAACTGCAGCTCTACGGTGCATCTGCAAAGTATTCACAGCACTTCACTTTTTCCTCAAAATTCTGCACACAATACCCATAATGGCCACGTGAAAAAAAGTGAGATTTTTCAAAATTTATTAAAAATAAAAAACAAAAAAAAGAAATCACATGTACGCAAGTATTCACTGCCTTGGATTCAAGTCTGGGCTCTGGCTGGGCCACTCAAGGACAATCCCAGAGTTGTCCTAAAGTTGGATTCATGCTGCACCTCTGCTGTCAGCGTACGTGTATCCGGAAACCTCGTGTGACAAACTTTACATCATTGTCTCCACTCTGCTAGCGTCTGCAGTGCTCAACCGCTTGCAGCCCAAATTTTGTGACTGCGCCGCTGCCCACGACCTGAATGCGTTGAAAAGCGCCTGCGCAAAACTGAACGTCCCATTCACGAGGTGGCGATATCGACACAGCATACCAAGACAAAGTAGATGAAGAAGATAAGGAGGAAGCGGAAGACTAGAATAAACATACATGAATCATACATGCATACTTCAGCACTAGCAGCAGCAGCATCTTCGTGGAAAAGGAGTGAAAACTGGGAAGTCAAGAAGCAGAAAGCGAGCAGCGTTTCTTCGTTGGTAAAAATACTGGCGCATCAGTGCATTGGCACTACTTATAGGATGGGAGTGAAACTACAAATGATTGTTGTGCGCATGCGTCAACCGCTTGGCCTGGGGCCGCGTGCGTCCCGGGCTCATTCAAAGCGCACGTGGACCAAAGCGGACTAGAGGAGAAATGCAGCATGAATAAGGCTAAAAGCCACTCCTTTGATATCTTGACTGTGTGCTTAGGGTCGCTGTCCTGCTGAAAGATGCCCAGTCGCCCCAGTCTGAGGTCAAGTGCGCTCTGGAGCAGGTTTTCATCCAGGCTGTCTCTGTACATTGCTGCATTCATCTTTCCCTCTATCCTGACTAGTCTCCCAGTTCCTGCCGCTGGAAAAACATCCCCACAGCATGATGCTGCCACCACCATGCTTCACTGTAGGGATGGTATTGCCCTGGTGATGAGCGGTGCCTGGTTTCCTCCAAACATGAAGCCTGGCATTCACACCAAAGAGTTCAATCTTTGTCTCATCAGATCAGAAAATTTAGTTTCTCATTGTCTCAAGAGTCCTTCAGGTACCTTTTGGCAAACTCCAGGTGGGTTCCCATGTGCCTTTTACTAAGGAGTGGTTTCCAACTGGCCACTCTACCATACAGGCCTGATTGGTGGAATGCTGCAGAGATGGTTGTCCTTCTGAAGATTCTCCTCTCTCCACAGAGAAATGCTGGAGCTCTGACAGTGACCATCGGGTTCTTGGTCACCTCCCCAACTAAGGCCCTTCTCCCCCGATCGCTCAGTTTAGACAGCCGGCCAGCTCTAAGAAGAGTCCTGGTGGTTCCGAACTTCTTCCATTTACGGATGATGGAGGCCACTATACTCATTGGGATCTTCAAACAGTAGAAATTTTTCTGTACCCTTTCCCAGATTTGTGCCTCGAGACAATCTTGTCTTGGAGGTCTATAGACAATTCCTTTGACTTCATGCTTGGTTTGTGCTCTTGTCAACTGTAAGACCTTATACAGCCAGGTGTGTGCCTTTCCAAGTCATGTCCAATCAACTGATTTTTACAACAGGTGGACTCCAATTAATTGTCATTATGGGATATTATGTGTAGAATTTTGAGAAAAAATATGAATTTAATCCATTTTGGAATAAGTAACAAAATGTGGAAAAAGTGAAGCGCTGTGAATACTTTCCAGATGCACTGTATCACCAGTGGTTCTCTGTGGTTTTCACAAAAAAAAAAAAAAAAAGGATGGGGGGGGGGGGGGAACTTTGCAAGGAAAAAAGCTGCAAATTTACAAGAGAAGCTGCCAATGTGAGAACCAAGAAACATATTTAAGGGGAAAAACATGCACATTATTGTCATTTGGACAGTTAATAACTTTATAAATACATTATTTTAGTAAGCCTGGCATGACGTTAGGGAAGCAGGACTAATAAATCCAAAATTCACCTCCCAGCTTACCACACTAACTCCAGCTTCCATACCAACTAGGATGTGCGGCCCTGTACTAAGCCTGCCCTGCCGGTGGGTGAGGACGGACTACTCTCAACGGGCCGTGCTCTGCACCTGCTCAGCACCAGCAGACTCTAAAACAGAGTCCACACAGCCAAGGATGAGCAGAGACTTCCTCTACCAGCTCTGTAACACTGAGCCACGCAGGGGCCGCCTGGTCAGCTGACTGAGAGCTGGACGGACACACCCATGGAAGGTCTGTAGAATTACCTTCAGTCCATGGTTAACACAATAACGTCACGTATGCTCCACTGCTGGAGGATGACAGAGTCCCTGAAAGACAACAATGACAGGAGTCCAGTTAGTGCGTCACCATCAGACATTTCAGTCAGTCAGCACAGAGACATTTCCCAGTTATACAGCAGACCACCAAAATGCTATACACCCCCCTCAGCCACTGGGGGCCCCTCAAGCTACAAGTTCACCCTCAACATTTTTTGGGGAAGAAACAACCCCCCCGACAAGTAGATTTGCATTTCTGTAAGTTTTCTTATGAATTTGCAAGATATTTTCACAAATTTGCATCGTTATCTTGAAAATTTGCCAACTTTTTATTGCAAATTTTTTTTAAAATGTTTTTTCCTGGTAAATTTAAACTTCTCAAAAATTTGCAACACGTTTTCTTGAAATTTTTTTTTGTCCTCTTCTAATTTCTTGTTTAGTTGCAACCTTTCTTATAAGTAGGGATGAGCCGATCTGCCGTATCAGGTTCGATCCAGGCAAAATGGCTGGATCGGTATCGGTAAGGAATTAAAGTAATTTACCAATCCGATACATTATAATAAAATGAAGGCACGATTCATGTTCTCAGCCGCGCTGCGCACGGCTTCTGTAAACAGAGGCAACGAGCGTCACCTCACTGGAGCCTGTCTGTGGGACTCGTCTCAGTACGTCTGTGTGGTACCAGCAGTTACAATTTTACACCACCAACTTGACAAAACACTTGCAAAAATATCACGGCAAAGGATTACGCTGAATTCTGTCAAGAACCAAGCAGAAGAATGTGTGTTCTGCAGCAGCAGCCACTGATGCTTTTCCAACTCAGGAGGCTGGGCGCTAAAAGTGAAACCTAAAAAAAAAAACAACTAAACTTAAAAGTAAAAACCAGACTGGAGCGTACCTTTCGAGGGAGACTGACAGAAACATAAATGGCTAATTATTTGTTTTGTATTTTGTATACTTTGAGGGTTCAAGGCTACATGAACATGAAACGGAACAGGAATAACTTCAAAATAAGAGCAAACCTAAAATCTAAGAATGGACAGAGAATAATACAAACACTACTAAATAAACTGAGGACCAGGAGAATACTTATGATAATGACGACAAAAATACAACTTAAAGGGTTAGTTCCTTTATTTTCAGATCTACAGCATTTTTTACTTCATGCATGAAGTCGCACTTTGAATTTCATCTGAATGTTTACTGAAATACTCCGCTTCCAATTTTGCATAAACTTGCACCTAAAACTTCAGAATGAATGTTTACATGGCGCTGACCAGTGAAATGTTGCCAATGTTGCAAAGTTTAAAATAAAAAAGCAGCAGCGCTGCTGACCTGAGTCACATTTGTAATACAATCTTTGACTTTTAGATTTCTGTTTTATATGTGTACAAAATGCAACTAGTGATTAACAAAGTATGTTCTGTACTTTTGTTGTTTTAAATAAGAGACGGTATCAGGTTTGGATTGGTATCAGCCGATACTCAAAATCACAGTATCAGTCTTAAGTGGTATCGGCTCATCCCTACTCATAAGTAAACTTTCTTATAAATCTGCAACATTTTTTCTTTAAAACTTGCCATTTTGTGTTTGTGGGGTGAATGTTCATAACAATGCCAGCACTGATTTAATGATCAATAATTTAATTACTCTAGCCAAATTTTTCATTCATAAGACCAAATACACAAAACCACCACCCATCTTTGCTATTTAAATAAAATTAAACTTTTCCAAATCCGTTAAAGACAAAAAAAACAAAAAACAAAACAAACCCAAGTGAACTGTGCTCTTTAACTAATGACCTCAATGATTAATCTAAATGAATATGTCTTTGTGTTTGTTTTTTCCCCCCCTTTCTTGATGTACCAATTTTTTGGTTTGCTTTCCAAAATCCTTAAGTGTTTCCTCAACTTTATAGACGTGTAATGCCTGACTGTACCATTCTTTTGAGAAAATTTTTTTTTCTTTTGCCAAATTCTTTTACCCCTCCTACATTTCTGCTTTTTCTGGTAAGTTTTCCATAGTCATAAGAATGTTGTTACATTTATATATACTAGTGCATGCTTGTAGAAAGCAAGTATTCCCCACAGTGACCAGACTATTAAACCAGCAGCATGTCTCAGGTCTTCGTCAGGTTCTGGTAAACTGCCTTTTTTTTTTTTTTTTTTTTTTACGTGAACCTGTGCCAAAGTCCTGAGTTTATCTCCCAATGCTGAGATTCCCCAACAGAGAAAGGAGCTCTCTGCCAGGGCAGTACAAGATTGGGTTCACTCTGAATTACAGCTGCATCCATGTCTCACTTACCTGCAATCAGTCTGCGCTTCCTGTGGGCAGGTGGGTGGTGCCCTCTTGTGGCCAGCTACTCCACTTGCAGAGAAACCAGTGGTCAGTGAAACTGCACCAGTGTACATCTACACGTTAGTCAGCTGTTCGTGCTCAGGGTGTAGACGTCACCACGGTGTTTGGTCAGCATGGTGTGTTCTGTTGTTCCCTCATCACAGCACGGACCCGCCTTCACCAGCAGCTCCACGGCAACCAGCTCAAAGCTCCGCCTGCAATCACCACACATGAAGAATCACAGCTTTTCCTTGTAAAATTTAAAGGCGTTTCCTCACATAAATTTGTGATTTTAAACAAATTTGCAACTTTTTTTTTTAAAATATTTGCTTTTCCAGTAATTTGTGACCATTCTTCCTTAATAGCATTTGTGATTTTTTTTTCCTTCCAAAATTTGCAAGTTATTGGACAAACAGCCCAGCTGTTCTCAAAGTGCTTTCTAGTTTTTGAAGAGCTTAGGTGTGCAAAAGTGTCAAAAGACTGACACAAAGAAAGAATTCGGCTTTCAACTCCACTTTAGACCAGGAGGTGGACAACTGCAGCTCTACAGCCAATGGTTCTGTGTGGCTTTGACAAAAAAAAGGGGGGGGGGATTTTGCAAGAAAAAAGCACAAGAAACCTTTTTAAGGGGAAAAACATGCACATTACTATTGTTTGGACAGTTTATAACTTTGTAACTCCATTGTATTACTGTCATTTTAAAAGCTAAAATGTTTCCTGGTGTCATGCTCAAAATGACATTCCACAATACAAGTTTTAGACTTCATTAAAATACAGTAAGCCTGGCACGACGTTAGGGAAGCAGGACTAATAAATCCAAAATTCACCTCCCAGTTTACCACACTAACTCCAGCTTCCATACCAACTAGGATGTGCGGCCCTGTACTAAGCCTGCCCCGCCGGTGGGTGAGGACGGGCTACTCTCAACGGGCCGTGCTCTGCACCTGCTCAGCACCAGCAGACTCTAAAACAGAGTCCACACAGCCAAGGATGAGCAGAGACTTCCTCTACCAGCTCTGTAACACTGAGCCACGCAGGGGCCGCCTGGTCAGCTGACTGAGAGCTGGACGGACACACCCATGGAGGGTCTGTAGAATTACCTTCAGTCCCACAGGCGGAGCTGCGGCGCCGTCTTCAGTCCATGGTTAACACAATGCTGGAGGACGACAGAGTCCCTGAAAGACAACGATGACAGGAGTCAGGTTAGTGCGCCACCACCAGACAGTTCAGTCAGTCAGCACAGAGACATTTTCCAGTTAAGCAGCAGACCACCAAAATGCTATACACCCCCTCAGCCACTGGGGGGCCCTCAAGCTACAAGCTCACCCTCAATTTTTGGGGAAGAAACAAATTTATTCTCTCGGTCAGGGCTACGTCACTTCCGGTTAGTAACACATCGCCGCCATCTTAACTCGGTGAAAACAAACCTGTTACCAAGCCTTGTCTCTACATATGAAGATGTTTTTTCTTCTGCAAATGAAAAATATATATGTCTCAGAACCTTCACACAAGTAATCACATATGCAACCTTCATATTTAATAGCCACTAATTTAATTACTGACACTGTTTCTTATTTTTTCTTGGAAATTCTGGAAATCAAATTAAATATCAGGGCAGCACAGGAGTAATTCTTAAAAGAAATAATTAAATGATCCAGGGATCTTGAAAATCATGAAAATATGGTATATTCTCAAGACCCTGAGTTTCAAGTATTCAACTATTGTTGTCAAATGCAAAGTTGGCCCAACAGGTCTTGTTAAGTAATTGAACAATTAAGGCCACGTGGTTGCCTTTGTCACCTCTTTCATTAATGGCCAGCCCCTTTGTTGCACTATTTACTACAGTGTACAGTTAAATTAGTCAGGCTGACTGCACATAGAGAGGTCTGTGTTGTTGGGTGAAAATGTAATCAGTCATGCATTTCCATAGACTTAATGTCCGTCTCTGTTTACAATACAGAGAGGCTTGTGTAGGCGGCTAGCATTTTCAAAACGTGACCCATCAAGTGGCAACTAATTAAACTAACACAATATCACTCAATTACCTGATATAGGACGCGATGAGCTGAATATAATGCACTACGACGGGCTGGACAAGCTTGACTGGGTCATGGCAGCTGCCTGGGACTAGGTCACCACTTGAATTGTTTTCACCGAGTACGGCGTTGTCAAGTGGGTTGCTAACCGGAAGTAGGCCAAATGCTCGGATGACCGACCGCGAGAATCCTCCCCTTCCCCTGAACAGATCTGCAGTTTTGTTTTTTTTTATGAATTTGCAACATCGTTTCTCATAAATTTGCATCTATATCTTGAACATTTGCTAACTTTTTATTGCAATTTTTTTCCTCATAGAAATGCAACTTTTCTCCCCCTGTAAATCTGCAAGTTTTTTTTCCTGGTAAATTTAAACTTTTTTTTTTCTCAAAAATTTGCAACACATTTTCTTGAAAATTTTCCCCCTTCTAAATTTGCAACTTTTTTTCCTAAGAAAACATCCCACTTGTAAATTTGCTAATTATTTTATTTTTTCTTGTGAATTTTCCAAGTTATTTCCTCATTTTTTTTCCGTTTTTAGTTGTAAGCTTTTAAACTTTCTTATAAATCTGCAACATTTTTCTTTAAAATTTGATTTTTTTCTAAATTTGTATGTGGGGTAAACATGCATAATAACGCCTGCACCGATTTAATGATCAAATATTCTAGTCAATCCATAAGGCCAGCTTTACAAAAACACCACCATCTTTGCCATTTAAACAAAATTAAACTAGCAATTAAAAAAAAATACAATCTTGCATAGGTCCCCCAAAACGCTAGAAACGGCCTCGACTAAAAATCCGCAGAACATAAAGATTTCATGGTGAAAGTAAAAATTAACTTAAAGGTATTTGCACAAACTAAAACAAAGTGGATTTACGGATTAATCGTACTTTTTAAGGATCATTTAAAGCTTTAATTTTAGAAATGGAAGCGGACACGCCGCTTTAAAACTAGCTAACATTTGTGTTCAGTTTTCCACCACTTTTTTTTTTTTTTTTTTTTTTTAACAGATTAATCTGGCGGACTGCCACAGCAACCCAGGCACGTGCTTCACGTTATCCCCACAAGACTGTGGAATTAGCGGGAACCTACTCTCACGTTGAGCCGCCATTTTTCAGGACAAAGACACGATAAACGTCTGCTCCGTTCTGGCTCTGATAGAAACAGCTGAAATACGCACCTTTACCACCGCCGCACATTTCCCCATGCTGTTTCCCGCTGAACAAGAGGCTGCTAAACGGAAGTTACGACAATTTATAACGTCGCACGCTGTGCATTGTGGGGCTAAGGGAGTGTTTTTTTTTTTTTTTACAGAAACTTTGTTAATAAACTAACATTTACAAAATAAACAAGATTTATTTATGTCAAGAGCTGACAACAAATATTACAACAGGAGATAAAGGGAAATAGTGAAACACATATAAATAACCTACTTAAAATTGAAAAAAAAAATTGCTCCGTTCATGGTTGTTGCACCTTCTTTTGTATTGCTTTTGACTGCAACATTTTTAGTGGGTTTTTTTTCAATCACTGTTTTAAAGGTCCCATTTGCTGCACTTTTTCCACATTTTGACAGTTCCCAAGTTTTAATGAAATGTCTGTGACATACTTTGACCAAATTGGCTTTAATTATTGCAGCATAATGGAGAATTGTCTTTGGAAGCTTTCCTCAGAACAGCTTGATTCCGTGCATGTCTCTTTAAATGGTCAAGAACTGCAATAGGCTCTATGCACGGCAGCTTGTGACCTGTTTTCCAGTGTAGCGTCAGGTTGCTCCACAACTTCTGCCGAGCGTTGAGCACTATGCTAATGTAGAAATACCAGTCATATTGCAGGTTTAAAAATGGCTAAACTGCATCAATTGTCAGCACAAGTCAATCCGATTTTTTACGTGAACAACTGGAGGAAATGGCCATCAGTAACAAGTTTGGGTTGGAGCGGTTTGCTGCTTCAGATGATGATATAAGTGTCGTGTGTGAATGGGGGGGGGGGGGGGGTGGACACTGGGCCTCACCGTAGCTGACATCAGACATAAGGATGAATGATGCTGGGCGGCACCACCATCTTGTTTATATAGTCCAGTGTTTAAATAATAAAGTGTTCACTGTTCGTTGGAAGAGGGCTCACGGCTTGCTCCTGTCATGTGCAGGGCTGATGTTCAGCCCTGCCCATGATTCATGGCTGTAGCTTCCTGTTTTATTGTTAATTGGTTCCAGCTGGCAGGTTGTTAGAGCCCTGAGCCGGGACTCCTTGCCAGTCTACAGCCACGCCCCTTTCTCTCTCTCTGTCAGGCACTCATCAGCTGTTTGCCATCATCCCTTTATGTTTCCACACATGCTCACACACACACACACACACACACACACACACACACACCACACACACACACACACACACATTCATCCTTACTCACATGCTCTGACACGCACTCATGCACCTGCTCAGCCACACTCCTGCATCCACTTGACATCATTAGCTCGTGGGTACTTATGTTGGTCAGTGGATGCACTCGGGGTGGTGACAATAGTCAACTTTTGATGTCCAGATTCGCTCCTTTTGGTTCTCCTCTTTTCCCCGGACTTTGTATGGAGTTGTTTTCCAGAGCCAGTTGCTCCAAACCTGCTTGTAAGTCCTCTCTTCATTATGTAGCCTTCCTCTCCGCTGCCCAGTTCTGCCCTGGGAGAATGTGGGCTTGCCAACTGAGCTTGTAGCTGGTCATCCATCCACTCATCCTGAACTGTATTAGTTGGACATTTTGTGTATTTTGTGTTTTCCCCATTCTGTTAATAAACACGTCTCCTTCACTTGCAACTGGGTTCACACTAATTCCTTTGTTCGCTGCCCACTTATACAGTGGACAATACAGATTGCTGCCACCAGCAAAGAGCCCAGTGGTGAAGGGACGTGACTTTTTTTTCACCTTTTTTGTGTTTCTCCACTAACCTGTTCGGAGCATGATGTCCCCGATGAACCATTCCCACACCGACAGAAGTGGACGGGCAGCGGGACATCTCAGTGTGGAAGAGGAATGGGCAGCCATTTCCATCCGGGAGTTCTTGTATGATGCCGATGACACCTATGGCTCTGGAGAAAGATTGAACTGCCCGAACAGGGCGTTGAGGATTCTGGAGGCTCACCGTGGCCTCTGGAATTATCCTCAATTCGCCGGGCTGTTGTCCTCCATCTGCGCGCTCAAGCAGGTTTTCCCTGACCTGAAGAGATGGGCGTTCTGCACTAAGCCCAAGCAGAGACGCTCTTCTCAGCTGGTGGCCATCTTTTCCTCCACTCCATCTCCTGCTCCAAGATGGCCACAGCCAGGTCAGTGGGGTTGATGTCATCCGGCCCTGGATTCCCGGAGGAATTATCCAGCTCCACCAATTGCTTCCTTCCCTACACCGAGCCTGGTTATCCCCACAGCGAATCTTCATTCACGTTCCTCTTTCACTTCCGCTGCGAGGTCCTCTCCCTTGGTGTATCCGCAGATGGTCAAGGGGTGCTTGTTTTCCTCACCGGCGGTTCCCGTTCCTGTGGCGAGAAGGGTGGCTCCCAAAGGGTCAACTGAGGAGCCTGTAATTTCCCAGTTTGGTATCAATAAAGTACATCTATCTATCTATCTATCTATCTATCTATCTATCTATCTATCTATCTATCTATCTATCTATCTATCTATCTATCTATCTATCTATCTATCAAACACCGCCTTTTCTGAACGGAAGGATGACAATGCCCAAACAACAGCAGGAGCCAACATCATGATCCGGGGAGACAGGCAAGTTAATTTTCATTTTATTCCTATAAATAATGAAATGTCTTGCCTGATTCCCGGTAGGGAGGCTCAGGGAAAGCAGTCTCCTGAGTTCTCCCCACCTGCTATTGTTTTGAAACTGTTCACCAGCCCTCTCCATGCTCTCTCCTGTCCTCTGGATTCACACCAGCACTAGAGCCAAACCAGTGGGACCAGGAGGAGCCAGAGGTCTGGGAGGATTGTTCCTCCGTAGCAATGGTGAGCCAGACCCCAGCCGCCATGCCGGAGGAGTCACCAGCGTGGGTCATGACAGCTGGGGAAACCCAAGACTGCAAAGACCATCATGCCTGCTGCGGAGGCCACCGCAGCAGAGTCAGCACTCAAACTGAACCTCCAGGAGGCCGAGCCTGTGAGCACATTGCCCAGATCGTCAGAGTCCTGGACGGCGGTGGAGCTTGAGCTAAGGCAAGTGCTCTCTTTTGTTTTTCTCCTTCCAATTATTGAGCATTTTTGCCTAGCTCTTGGTGAGGAGAGCCATGCGCAGCCTACCACTGCGTCTGAGCTCGCCTCACTGGGCTCTGCCTCTGCCGGCGGCCCTGACCCTTCTTCCTCTCTGTCTATGTCCTCTTCCAGGGTCGCTGGAGAGAGTCCAACACCCCCAGACGAGTCAGAGGATCCAGGTTTGCCACAGGAGGTCACTGTGGGTCCAGCCTCCCCTGCCGAGGAGGTCATTGTGGGTGCTCTACTTCAGCCTAGGATGCCCGTAATCAACCGTCTTCTGGCTCGGGTGCTCATACGGGTCAGCTGGCCCATGGTTAAAGCAGTGTTGGGGTCAGCAGTGGCCCAGCCGGGTCCTACTGCAGATGCAGCAGGGGTCCAGCTGGGCTCCATTGTGGGTGCAACCATGGCTCGGTTGGGGTCCACCACGGGTGCAGCAGGGGTCCAGCTGGACTCTACCGTGGGTGCAACCATGGCCCGGTCGGGGCTCACCGTGGAAGCAATGAGGTCCCGGGAAGGGTCCACCACTGGTGCAACGTTGTCCCAGGCCGGGACCACCACGGATGCAGCCATGGCCCAGCCCGGGTCCACTGCGGGTGCGACCAAGTTCTAGTCCCACGCCGGGACCACCAAGGGTACAGCCAGGCAGTCTGAGGACACCAGGGTCTACTCTTCCCTTCCTGAGGCCCTGTGGGTATTTCTCCTTCTCCTGCTGAGTACCGTCATGGTCCACCAGGTCCTGCCGCCAGTAATCGCAGGGGTCTCCCTTCCTCAGCCCGGCCACCCACTTCTCAGCCTTCCGGTAGGTAGGCCGCCTCCTCGTCTGTCCCTTCGGTCCTGGTGGCTCAACTATTCGGGCCGGCCGCCCGATGGACTGGGTTTCCTAGCCGGGTGGCCCGCTTGCCCTGGCAGGCTGCCTGACACTGTTCTACGGACCGCCTGCTGGGCCTTGGACTCTGGTCAGCCACCTGAACTGTGGGACTCTTGGGGTTTTTGGGGGGAGGTTAGTCTTGTTTGGGGTTGCAAATTTTTGTTCGTTCCTTGTGTTGTATGGTTGTATTTTTCGTTGGTTTATTCCCTCCTGACTTGTTTCCCCCACCTCCTGGGACATGGGCAAAACAGGGGGTCTATTGTGTGGGATCCTGAGGGGGTGGGGGGCTGGTTTTCTTTTGTGTTTTGATGGCACGGTGGGTGTCTGGTATCCACCTCTTGGGGGGGGGGTGCTCTGTCATGTGTGGGGCTGATGTTCAGCCCCGCCCATGATTCGTGGCTGTAGCTTCCTGTTTTGTTGTTAATTGGTTCCAGTTGGCAGGTTACTAGAGCCCTGAGCCGGGACTCCTTGCCAGTCTACAGCCACGCCCCTTTCTCTCTCTCTGCCAGGCACTCATCAGCTGTTTGCCATCATCCCTTTATGTTTCCACATGTGCTCACACACACATTCATCCTTACTCACATGCTCTGACACGCACTCATGCACCTGCTCAGCCACACTCCTGCATCCACTTGACATCATTAGCTCGTGGGTACTTATGTTGGTCAGTGGATGCACTCGGGGTGGCGGCAATAGTCAACCTTTGATGTCCAGACTCACTCCTGTTGGTTCTCCTCTTTTCCCCGGACTTTGTATGGAGTTGTTTTCCAGAGCCAGCTGCTCCGACCCTGCATGTAAGTCCTCTTTTCATTATGTAGCCTTCCTCTCCGCTGCCCAGTTCTGCCATGGAGGCATGTGGGCTTGCCAACTGAGCTTGTAGCTGGTCATCCATCCACTCATCCTGAACTGTATTAGTTGGACATTTTGTGTATTTTGTGTTTTCCCCATTCTGTTAATAAACACGTCTCCTTCACTTACAATTGGGCTTGCACTAATTCATTTGTTCGCTACACACTTATGCAGCGGACATGACAGCTCCTTTCAGACATAACATTTGGCGACAAGAATTAAACCATGGTAGCATGCTTGAGGCCACCACTACTGTTTCTGGAATCCCCAGGTGAGCCGCCCACCCCATGGCACCACTGGTTCGACACATTTAAAGACTATGTCGACACAACTGGCCTGAGTGACGCCGACAATGAGAGGTTGAGGGGCATACTGGTTCTCAGTCTAGGTGAGGAAGGATGGCGCGTACACTGTACTCTGGGCCAAGCGGACTCATTCAGTGACTGTATGAGCTTAATGGAGAAATATAACAGCAATGTGAGAAACGTTACAGCCTGAAGAATTGCCTTCTTCCACTGCACACAGCATGTGGGTGAGTCAACCCAACATTATGCCACGGAGCTCTGAGTCTTAGCAAGCACGTGCGCCTTCAGGCCTTTAGAAGATGAGCTAATCCATGACAAGCTAGCAGATGTCGTGAACAACAAGTGGCTAAGAGAAGAACTAGTGCAAACAACGGGCAATCTCAAGCTAAGCCAAGTAGTGAGAATGGCAAGCCAGACGGAGGCAGCCACCCAGTTAGCGGAACAGCTAATGACATCTAGTCGACAGGCCCCTCAACCGACCCCGCTGGAGCAGGCTGTTAGCAACACCATTAGCCACCCCAAACACACACACAACCACGGGGCGACATGAAGAGGCTGAGCAGAACATGGACCAAGGCGGATGAGTGGCCATCGTGTGCTGACTGCGGTTCGTCTAAACACCAAGCCTGCTCACCCACCTGCCTTGCTAGAGGGAAGAGATGCTACCGCTGCAAACAGGCTAACCACTTTGCCAAGGTCTGCCGCTCGAGCCCCATAAAAAACAAAGTCCGCCTATCAGGCCTAGCCACGGTCTGCACAGTGGGCGCTGGGAATTGGCCACTCAAATGGCATACCATCCAGCTGGACAGCGTCGACGTGCCACTCTTATTGGATTCAGGTGCTTCATGGTCCCAACTAAACGTAGCCACAGTCAGAAAGCTCTTCTCCAAAAAGACCATTACAGCAAAGGCAGATGATTTGTTCGAATATGGGCACATCAAGATTGACATGGTAGGAACAAATGACTTCTCAGTGACCTGCGGCCCAAAAGCAATCCCATCATTCACCTTTCAGGTGACACGCCAAGGAGCTAACCTGCTGGGAATTGACCTGTTATGTGGGTTGGGGTTTTCCATCACAGACCCAACAGGCTCCGTCGTCCTAATAGTCTCATCATGCTGGCAGTGCTGCTGGCCGGCGGTCTTTACGGGTCTGGGGTGTATTGCCGCTTTTAACCACCAGCCACTCATTAACCCAGAAGTGGCACCCAAGAATCAACCACTCCACCGACTGCCCCTCGCCCTATAGGATGACATTACAACAGAGCTTAAGAAACTTCTGGACACCGGCATCACCGAGAGGGTCGACGCATCCCCGTGGATCTCAAACATCATCGTGGCGAAGAAAAAATCGAGCGGCATATGACCGTGCATCAACCTCCGGATGGTTAACAAGACGATCATCCCGGATAAATATCCCCTGCCCATGACAGAGGAGCTGACAGTGACCTTCAATGGTTCAAAAATTTTCTTGAAGCTGGACCTCCGCAAAGGCTACCTACAGGTACCACTCCACCCCGACAGCTGCAGCCTGACAGCTTTCATTGCACACATGGGGGTTTTCAGATACACACACATGCCCTTTGGCCTTAGCTCTGCCCCGAGCTGCTTTCAGAAATATATGGTCACCATCCTTGCTGGCCTCAAGGGAGTAGTGGTGTATCTGGATGACACTGTGGTACATGGCACCTCACCGGCCACCCACGACACCCACCTCAGGAAAGTCATGGAGGTAAAGAAAAGCCACGGTGTCACACTCAATGAAGAGAAATGCATCCTTGCAGCAGAGACTCATGAATTTGTGGGGTTTCAACTGACCACTGAGGGCCTGAGCCCCCTGCATTCGAATGTGAAAACGGGAATGCAGCTACCAGAGCCTACAACCCCTACACAAATCTTGCCTCTTCTGGGCATGGCAAATTTCTACAGGCACTTCATCCCTCGCTACTCCAAAATGATAGAAGCACTGCACGCCCTCCTGAAACAGGACGTGCCGTGGGAGTGGACTCCAGCATGCTCATCCACCATTAATCGACTGAAGTCACAACTCACTTCTCTGCCTGTGCTGGCCCACTTCAACCCACAGAGTCCCACCTTTGTGACATGCGATGCATCCAGCTCTGTGGTAGGAGCCATCATGTCACAGCTTCAAGATGGAATGGAACTCCCAGTGGCATTCGCATCGAGATCCCTCACACCAGCTAAACAGAAGTATGTAGTGGGGGAGAGAGAGGTGCTGGCATGCATCTGGGCGTGTGAGCGTTGGCACATATGCCTCTACGGACGACACTTCACTCTATGAATGGACCACAGAGCCCTCACAGCACTGCTGGAAATGTCCGGGTCGGGACACAGACCTCTGCATATCTACAGGTGGATCGAAAGACTGCGGGCATATAACTTCACCACCCAGTTCACACTGCGCAGTCACACCCACACCCAAAACCAACCTAAATGGTGACCGAGACCCCCTGAAGACAAAGCTGATCAACATGCTACATGGGCCTCTCCAGAACACAGTCTCTCTCCAGGAGCTCCAGGCGGCATCAGAACAGGACCCGACCCTAATGCAGCTATGTTCATTCATCCGTGAGGGATGGCCTGCAAACGTATCGGGAGAACTAGCACCTTTTCATAGAGTCAAGGATGATCTGACCTACTGGAATGATGCCTGAGTGGCAAGAGGACACTGCACAATATTTCCCGAAATGCTAAAAGGCCACATTTTAATCATGGTACACAAGGATCACCTGGGTGTGGTCAGAGTGAAACAACAGTGCACAGGCTCGGTCTGGTGGCTGGGCATCGACAAAGACATAGAAAATATGGTAAAAGACTGTGTGCCCTGCCTGGAAAGTGGAAAAACCGGAGTACCCCCGTCCCCGCCCCCGCTGCTGCAGCCGCTACCATACCTGGCAGCCCCCTGGAAACGTATTCAACTGGACACATGTGGAGAACTACATGCTGCCCCTGTGTACCAAGGGTTTTTGCTGGTAGCCTATGACCTCCACTCAAAATGGCCAGAGGTAATGCCCACCGGCTCAGTCACAACTGACGTGGTCACCGACTTCCTCACCTCCCTCTTTGCTCGCTGGGGTGTACCAGATGCTATTGCGATGGACAGCAGCCCACAGTTCATCTCGGCGGGTTTTGAGGCATTCATGAGTGAGAGAGGTATCAAACACATAAAGACTGCATTCTACCATCCACAAGAAAACGGGGCTGAGGGGTACGTAGGAAGACTCAACAAAACTGTAAAGAATGGGCTCAGAGCATATCTGGCAGATGGTCTCCAGTTCTCGGTTGCACTAGAGTACCCTCTTGCACTATAGAGCAACATCTCACACCACGACGGGCTGCTCACCGGCAGTATTGATGTTGGGACGCGAAATGTGCCTTCCCCTGGACCGCCTACGCCCCCCCAGAGGGAGCAATCCCAGCAGAGAGGCCATCACCGAGGAAGAGGGTGGTCGAGCAGCAATGTCGGATGAAACAGGAAATGCCGGGTGAGGCAGCCTGGACTCGCAATGTTGGACTGGGTCAGAATCAAGCACCCTAACCACGCTCACAAGCTGCAGTCTTTCTGGACAATGCCTTTGCAGATCACAACACAGCTGGGTCCAGCTACAGTTCAGCCTCTCTTATGGGTCACGGTAGCACACTAGCCACCTCCGAAAATCCCCACCAACCCCGACCCCGGATCAGACGATGACCACAGATGACGGATCCAGGTTGGGACTTTGCTGATGCGGAACTTGAGAACCCCCAGGATTGTTCGCTGGGGCCAGCTGCAGTGCTACAGCCCATGCGACCCTTGACCAGAGTCCGGCAGAGACCTCGTCACCTGAAAGACTTTATAGTAGATTTTGATAAGTTAGATTGTGATGGATCAAGAAAGTGGCAGAATAACCCCCTCCATCACGCGGGCATCCTGGCAGTTTACCCAGGTGCTCAGTTAGGCCAAAGGGGGCCTCTAGTTTCAGGTTTTTTTTTAGGGGAGGTAAATATAGTGTGTGAACTTGGGAGGGAGGTGAACACTGGGGCTCGCCGTAGCTGACGTCAGACGTAAGGACGGCTGACGCCGGGCAGCGCCGCCATCTTGTATATATAGTCCAGTGTGTAGATAATAAAGTGTTCTTTGTTTGTTGGAAGATGGCTCACGGCTCTCTCCTTTCAGACATAACAATAAGGTTTTTCACAAGGTAAGCTAAAATGTCAGCAGTGTTTGTTAGCTTTATGTAAAAGTATTTATTCTGTAAACACTAGCATTGACTAAGCAATTTTGTGTATACCCTTTTTATTTAGTACCCTAATTGTCATGATACTGAGCATGGGTGGGGAGCCATTTTCAGCCATTAAGTTGTTTAAGTCATTTTCTGTAATATCTTGTATTTATTTTCCTGTTTATAAATGTCCTAACCATCAGTTTTTCTTTTGTAAAGTTTCCTTTGTTCCCGTTATATTACACTTTTTGGGTTTTGTATCTTGTTTTTGTCTTGGTGGTTATCATTTCTCATGGCGTATTTTGGTTTAGTATTATAGTGAGTTACCTTTTTGTTTCCTGTGCTCCGTAGTAATCTGTTTCTTTGTTTCTCTCGGTGTGACAGCTGTTAGTGCTTCTTCCAGGTGTCAACTCTGTTGCAGGCTGTCACACCTGTCAGTGGTTTCTGATTCTTCTCTCACTCATGTATCCACACCTGAATTCAGTTGTTTGCCCCTATTTAAGGCCGGCTGCAAGACTTTCTCCTTGCTGGTTCCTCCTTCCTGGTTTTCTCAGACTTTATTCCTGCATCTCTCACTTGTATTTCATATTTTGTATCCAAGGGTATTCCCCGTCAAGCCGGTGTTCCATTGCTCTTCAGCCTCTGTGCTATTATTCCTTGTTATCCTGTCAGTTTCCATGTCTGTGTTTCTGTTATTTTGTCTTCACTAATAAATGTGCAAACTCACAGCCTGTGTTTGGCATGTTCAGTCTGACCATGAAAAGGGTGATTTAGACACCAATATCTCCATTTTAACATTACAAAATTAAAACTATGATGTTGTCCATATGCTGAACTGGTGGTCATGCGGTTCTATTAATATACATAATCAGAAAGGTTATTGCACCATGAGGGGTTTGTGCATGAGACTAGTTCAGAAAAACATTTGGCAGGTGAGCCTTCACTTTCTCCTCAGACAGCCAAATGCCCACAGCTCCAAGTACAGTGTAAAGAAAGTTAGCTCGTTTTGATGATGCAGGTTATAATTGACTGGTGGATTTTGAATCTGTCATCCAGATCTCTCTGCATCAGACCCAAGGACAGATAGGTCATAAACAGGAAAAACTCTTCAATGGGCTGAAGAGACTGTAAAAGGAAGAAAATACAGTGCATGTTATATATTTTATTACTGATTACACAGACGACCTATAACTGACATAACAAATTATGTAAAGATGTCGACCATGTTATCACCATTTTATTGCTGCTGTTTACATTCAACCTGACGAAAATTCATAAAATGACCTACAGAATTATTTTAGTGTATACAGTATCTCACAAAAATGAGTACACGCCTCACATTTTGTAAATATTTTATGATCTTTTCATGGGACAACTGAAGATATGACACTTTCATACAATGTAAAGTACTCAGTGTACAGCTTGTATAACAGTGTAAATTTGCTGTCTCCTCACAATGACTTGACACACGGCCATTAATGTCTAAACCGCTGGCAACAAAAGTGAGTACACCCCTAAATGAAAATGTCCAAACTGTGCCCAATTAGTGATTTTCCCTCCCCGGTGTTATGTGACTTGTTAGTGTTACAAGGTCTCAGGTGTGAATGAGGAACAGGTGTGTTAAATTTGGTGTTATTGCTCTCACACTCTCTCATACTGGTCACTGGATGTTCAGCATGGCACCTCATGGCAAAGAACTCTCTGAGGATCTGAAAAAAAGAATTGTTGTTCTATATAAAGATGGCCTAGGTTATAAGAAGATTGCCAACGCCCTGAAGCTGAGCTGCAGCACGGTGGCCAAGACCATACAGCGGTTTAACAGGACAGGTTCCCCTCAGAACAGGCATCGCCATGGTCGACCAAAGAAGTTGAGTGCACATGCTCAGCGTCATATCCAGAGGTTGTCTTTTTAAAATAGACGTATGAGTGCTGCCAGCATTGCTGCAGAGGTTGGAGGGGTGGGGGTCAGCCTCTCAGTGCTCAGATCATACGCCACACACTGCATCAAATTGGTCTGCATGGCTGTCGTCCCAGAAGGAAGCCCCTTTTAAAGATGATGCACAAGAAAGCCCACAAACAGTTTGCTGAAGACAAGCTGACTAAGGACATAGATTACTGGAACCATGTCCTGTGGTCTGATGAGACCAAGATAAAACTCATTTGGTTCAGATGGTGTCAAGTGTGTGTGGTGGCAACCAGTTGAGGAGTACAAAGACAAGTGTGTCTTGCCTACAGTCAAGCATGGTGGTGGGTGTGTAATGGTTTGGGGCTGCATGAGTGCTGCCAACACTGGGGAGCTACAGTTCACTGAGGGAACCATGAATGCCAAAATGTACTGTGACATACTGAAGCAGAGCAGGATCGAAACTGGGCCACAGGGCAGTATTCCAACATGATAATGACCCCAAGCATGCCTCCAAGATGACCACTGTCTTGCTAAAGAAACTGAGGGTAAAAGTGATAGACTGGCCAAGCATGTCTCCAGACCTAAACCCTATTGAGCATCTGTGGGGCATCCTCAAACGGAAGGTGGAGGAGCACAAGGTCTCTAACATCCACCAGCTCCATGATGTCATCATGGAGGAGTGGAAGAGGATTCCAGTGGCAACCTGTGACGCTCTAGTGAACTTCATGCCCAAGAGCGTTAAGGCAGTGCTGAAAAATAATGGTGGCCACACAAAATATTGACACTTTGGGTACAGTTTGGACATTTTCACTTAGGGGTGTATTCACTTTTGTTGGCAGCGGTTTAGACATTAATGGCTGTTTGCTGAGTTATTTTGAGAGGACAGCAAATTTGCACTGTTATACAAGCTGTACACTGACTACTTTATATTGTATCAGTGTCATATCTTCAGTGTTGTCCCATGAAAAGACATAATAAAATATTTACAAAAATGTGAGGGGTGTATTCACTTTTGTGAGATACTGTACATTCATATATCTAAGTAACTGTGTTTTTACTTTGTTTTGTTTTATATTTTATCATATTTTTTTTTTTTCCACAATATCTTTATTGAACCTTTTTTTTTTTTTTAACAAACATGATACAAACAATCAAACACTAACACTAAAGTACTACAAAAAAAAAAAAAATACCCTAAAAACACCAACAACCACCAACAAAATCAAGTCTTCAACAATGCTCCTCTGTTTAGTCTAGACAATCCAATACATTAGTATACATATTATGTTCACCAGTTTGGAATTTACAAGGTCCACACACATCATTCACCTTCTTCTTCAAGAGTTATGTTTAAATTTTTTACATAATCAATAAAAGGTCTCCATATATTCTCAAACACAATTTCCTTTGATTTCAGTATATATGTTATTCTTTCTAATGGAAGGTTTGTTAACATCTGTCTTAACCACTGAGTCACATCTGGTCTATGAGTCTTTTTCCATAATAGTGCAATACATTTTTTGGCATTAAGCAAACTGAGGTCTATGAATGTTCTTTCACTTTTATTGAAATTATGCTTTTCTGGGTACAGACCCAACAAAAACAGTTTAGGATTCAATATGATTTGTTTTGAGATTATTTTTTCAATTGTTACCCTCACCTCCTCCCAAAACATTCTTATTAATCTACATTCCCATAAACAATGAAATAGGGTTCCTTTACTTTCCATGCATTTTGTGCATGTATCTGGTATATTTTTGTTATATCTATTTAACTCCTCCGGTGTAACATACATCCGCATTAACCATTTGAAATGTATCAATTTAAGGCGTGCATTTATTGATTTGGTTTGAGCTTCTGTACAAGCCAATTCCCATTGTTCCTCTGAAATTTCAATTTGCAGGTCTTCTTTCCAGTAGTTTAATCTTTTCAGTGAATTTTCACTTGAAGATAGTGTCAATGAGTTATAAAACTCTGAAATAATACCCTTTCTTTTACTATCTTTCATCATCATTTTTTCCAAGGATGAATAAATAGGTCGAGTGAGAGCTTTATTTTGATTTGATCGAATAAAGTTTCTAAGTTGAAGATATTTAAAAAAATGTGTTCTATTGAGATTAAATTTGATCCTCAGCTCTTCAAAAGACATTATGTTGTCTGCACATGGCAAATATAAATCCTGAATCTTTTGTATCCCTTTTAAATTCCATACTTTAAATACAGCATCCGCTCTCCCTGGTTTAAAATATTGATTACCCCATATTGGACTAAATTGTGACAATAACTGTGGTTCTTTTAAATAGTTTTTAGCTTCACACCATATTTTGATCATATGCTTTACAAATGGATTTTTAACTTGTTTTTGTAATTTTTTTGCCGAATCTGAGTATATGAATATGGGAAGAGGTAAAGGTAAATTGTATGATTCCATTTCAGTCCAGTGAGGGAGATCATTTGATGAAAAATAATATGTCATAGACCTCAGTTGTGCCGACCAATAATACAACATAAAATTTGGACATTTCAGACCTCCACGATCAAATGGTAAATATAATAAAGACAAACGTAATCTAGCCCTCCTGTTGTTCCATATAAATTCCACTAACTTTTTTTTTATTCTTGAGAATAGATCTAAAGGTGGTGATAAGGGAATGTATTGAAATAAATAAAGTATTTTAGGTAAAATATTACTTTTAAGTATATTGATTCTCCCGATCATCGACATTGGTAGTGACATCCATCTCTGAGTTAACTCATTGATATCTGACATTAAGGCTTCATAGTTGACACTGGCGACTGATTCTAGCTTAGGCATAATTTGGATTCCTAAATATTTAAACTGATTTACAACATTGAATTGATTTACCTCAGGGGCTGGGTAATTTCTCTGGGTCTCATTTAGCATTAATATTGAAGATTTAGTTTTATTTATTTTATATCCTGATATTTCCCCAAAATTCTTTATTAAATTCAACAAGGTTGGAATTGATTTTTTTAGATTCGACATAAACAAAATTATATCATCGGCGTACAGGGAGATTTTATGTTCTGTTGGTCCAACTTTAATTCCATATATTTGTGAATGTAAACGTATCGCTATCGCTAAAGGTTTAATTGCCATAGTAAACAGTAAAGGTGAAAGTGGACAGCCTTGTCGACATCCTCTATTGATTTTTATTGGTTTTGAAATATTGTTATTTGTTAGGATTTCTGCTGTAGCATTATTGTATATTATTTGAACCCATTTTATGAAATTATTTCCAAGTCCAAACCTTTGTAGGACTTCAAAAAGAAAGGGCCATTCAACTCTATCAAAGGCCTTTTCGGCGTCCAATGATAGGAGAGCTGTATCCGGTGCTTCTTTATTAAAATAAATAATATTAAATAGTCTTCTTACATTATGGAAGCCTTGTCTACCCTTTATAAAGCCATTCTGATCTCGATTAATAATATTTGGTAAAATTTCTTGTATTCGTCTTGCTAAAATTTTACAGATTATCTTAAGGTCGGCATTTAATAGGCTTATTGGTCTCATATTTTCACATTTATTAGAGGGCTTACCTGGTTTTGGCAACAGTATAATTAAGGCATTATTTATGTATGATGGTAAATTATTATTTTGAAATGCTTCTAAAACCATTTCCAAAAAAGGTTTTATTAATTTATTCTTAAATTTTTTATAAAGGTCAACTGGAAGACCATCTGGTCCTGCACTTTTTCCTGATTTCATATTATCAATGGCTAGCCCAACTTCTTCTTGACTAATTTTAGACTCCAATATCTCCCTGTTTTCATTTGGAATACACGGTATAGATAGTTCGTTCAAAAACCCATTTAGTTTTGTTAAATCAGGTTCATTTTTGGTATCATATAATTTTTCATAGTAATCTCTAAAGGCTCTATTAATTTCTAAAGGATCTATAACTACCTGTCTGTTACTTATAATACTGGTAATTGGTGTTTTAATTTCCAATTGTTTAATCTGCCATGCTAATAATTTTCCTGATTTTTCACCTTGTTCATAAAAAGATTGTTTCAATCTTAGAAGACTCGAGGCAGCTCTATTCGCTGATTTTTTGTCGTATTCAGCTCTCAAAATCAGTAATTCATTCTCCAACCTTGGGTCACTTCCTGCATACACTTTTTCCTGAAGACTTTTTATTTTATGTTCCAATTTAGCTCTCTCCTCTCGAGTCTTCTTAGATTTTGATCCTGTATAACTAATAATATGTCCCCTAATAAAAGCTTTGAAAGCCTCCCACTTTACACATGCTGATGTTTGTGTAGTATTGATGTCAAAGAACTCGTCTATCTGTTTTTCTATATACTTGACAAATTCCTCATCCTGAAGCCATTTATGCTGAAATTGCCATCTACCTGATTCCTTTGTCAATTTTTTATCTACATATATTAGACAACAGGGTGCATGATCAGAAATCACGATGTTATCATAAAAGCAGTTTTGAATCTTGGACCTTAATTCTGTGGAAATCAAAAAATAATCAATACGTGAGAATGTCTTGTAGGTACTGGAATAACAAGAATAGGCTTTAACTTGTGGTTTCATTTCTCTCCATATATCTAACAATCTCAATTCTTTCATAAAATGATTAATAGTCATCCTACATCCAATGTGCGTACAATCCAGTCCTGTTGATCTATCCACACCTGGATTCAATGTACAATTAAAATCCCCTGCTATTATATGTTGCCCTGTAAGTGATGATAAGATGAGAAATAAATTAGCAAAGAACTTCTGATCATCTATATTGGGACCATATAAGTTCACAAGATTTATATTTTCTAATAGCAAAGAACCTTGAATGATTACATATCTTCCAAATTTGTCTCCAATTACATTTTTCACCTGAAAAGGAACTGATTTATGTATGAGAGTCATAACTCCCCTGGCTCGGGATGAAAATGAAGAGGTGAATACACTTCCCTGCCATCTACTCCTAATTCTTTTAACATCCTCCTCTATCAGATGAGTTTCTTGTAAAAACACAATTCTTGAACCCATGTCCTTTATTTTATTCATAACTTGTTTAAGTTTTTTTAAATTTTGTAGACCTCTGCAATTCCATGAAGTTAAATTAAGATTAACACTTTGGTCCATGATCAATAGAGAGTTTGGGATTACCTTGCAGTGTAAACATGCTCATACAGAGAAGCAAAAACATGAGTGGTTGAACATTCATCCTACAAACTACACACAAACAAATTTCCCCTTCCCACACTTGTGGCAAACCCCCCAAAATCAAAAGAAAAATTCTGTCTCCCGATATAGCCATCGACCGTTCCACACCCACGGGGAACAGCCTAAGCCACTCCTTCTTCATCCTCCCAATCACCCCAACTCTACTGCTTTTAATGACGTAACATTAACTCTCCTCTGTAGTTTTCCAACTTAACTCCAAAATTTTTAACAACTTTGTACATCATAGTTTTTTTTTTTGTTTGTTTTGTTTTTGTTTTGTTTTTTTAATATATAATACAATCTATATTTTGTAAACTTACTATTTACTTCAAGTCAGTCAGATGCCTGTGCAAATGCTTAATTATTCTACCTTATATTTTGTTCATGCTTAGCTCCCACCAGTCTCTTCTTCTTCTTTGATCTTCTTGATGAACTCCTGCGCCTCCTCTGGGGTCTTGAAGATGTGGGTTCTGCCCTCATACGTGGTCAGCAGTCTCGCAGGATAGATTACACCATGACGAATCCCAAGGTTGCGCAGCTCCTTACGTACGGGATCAAACTGCTTCCTCAATTGCTGGATTCCTGTGGCCAAATCTGGGTAGAACCGCACCTGCTGGTCCTGGTGTTTAATCTCTCCTTTAGCACGTGCAGCGTTGAAGATCTTCATCCTGTCTCTGTTGCTAAGAAACTTCATAATTAAGGTCCTCGGCGGTCCCTTATCTCTCCGTGGGCCAATACGATGTGCTTTTTCCAGAACCACTGCTGATTGCAACTCCTCGCTGCCCAGCACCTCCGGAATCCATTTTTCCAGAAAGGAACATACGTCCCGACCTTCTGATTCCTCTGGAAGACCCACCAGCCTCAAATTATTCTGTCTCGACCGAGATTCCAAATCCAAAATATTATCTTCCAGAGATTTTTTTTTTTTTTCCAAAGTGCGCACCTTTAATTGAAGACGGGTGACGTCATCTTCAGCACTAGCGAGACGGAGCTCCATCTGCGCCGTTCGTTCTACACAGTCACCCAATTCCTTTCTTATTCCTTCCAACGCTGTCATAATCCCATCAAATCTAGAGGAAAAGTCCGCTCTCATTGAACTCATGGCAGCCATCAGCGCATCTGCGCCATTCCCCGCAAACATCGCACCGCCGCCAGCTTCCTCCGCCATATATGGAGTTTTGTTTGCTGCGTCACAGACCTGAAAGTCCATTAATTTGGACTGTTTCGGCGGCTCGCTTTTTCCTTTTCCTGGTTTTCCAGCCTTAGGCTTCGCCGACATATCCTCGCCCAAATGCTGGGATACGTTCTGTCCCAAATGAGAGAGTTATTTGCCGATTTTTTTTCTCCAGGAGCAGAGCAGAGCGAGACACGTCCGTCCTACGTGGCAGCCATAACCGGAAGTATATTTTATCATATTATACTCTATTTATTTGTATATATGTTGTATAACCTAGTGTGTAGCATGACATATAATAATAACCTTGATATCTTGATCATGTCTGCATTTACATATGCCCCATAGGTTTGCGAGTCACGCCCACCTGATGGCAGATAGAGGCAGCAACACACAAGACTGTGCGTGTGACAAGAGCTTGGACTGCAGCTTGGACTAAAGAGGTCTCTCACACTGCTGGTACAACAGTAAATTTATTTTTCTGGCCATACTGAGTGAGAAATGTAATTGCTCCTATTTTCAACTTAATTCATTTTAACGATAATTAGTTATGTTAGTTATGGTCTATCTGTGTAATGAGTAATAAAAATATATAAAATGCACTGTATTTTTTCCTTTTACAGTCTCTTCAGCCCACTGATGAATTTTTCCCATTTATGACCTATCTGTCCGTGGGTCTGATGCAGAGAGATCTGGCTCATAGATTCAAAATCCACCAATCAACTGTGAGCCGCATCATCAACACATGGGCTAACTTTCTTTACGCTGTACATGGAGCTGTGGGCATTTGGCTGTCTGAGGATAAAGTGAAGGCTCACCTGCCAGATGTTTTTCCAAAACTACTCTGATACACAAGTGGTGTTAGACTGCACAGAGCTGAGTTGCCAAACACCAAACTCTCTTCTCCTGCAGAGTGAGATGTTCTCCACCTACAAATCCCACTGCACCTTCAAAGGCCTGATTGGCATGGCCCTTCATCGTGCAATAACCTTTGTTTCATCTGTTTATGAAGGCTCCATCAGTGACAAAGATCCTGAAGTAGTCTGGCATTGTGTCTCTCTGCAAACTAACAGCAGCCATCATGGTGGACAAGGGTTTCCTTGTGGAAGACTATGTGCCCTGCAAAGTCCACAGCCTTTCTCTTCAAGAGAGCACAACTGACTGGGAGACACAATCTATTGCAAGACTGAGAGTGCATGTTGAGCAGCTCATTTGAAGGGTGAAGGAGCACAAAATATTCAGCACAGTCATCCCTCTTTTTTTTTCCACAATATCTTTATTGAACCTTTTTTTTAACAAACATGACACAAACAATCAAACACTAACACTAAAGCACTACAAAAAAAAAATGCACTAAAAACACCCACAACCACCAACAAAATCAAGTCTTCAACAATGCTCCTCTGTTTAGTCTAGACAATCCATTACATAAGTATACATATTATGTTCACCAGTTTGGAATTTACAAGGTCCACACACATCATTCACCTTCTTCTTCAAGAGTTATGTTTAAATTTTTTACATAATCAATAAAAGGTCTCCATATATTCTCAAACACAATTTCCTTTGATTTCAGTATATATGTTATTCTTTCTAGTGGAAGGT
This sequence comes from Pholidichthys leucotaenia, assembly GCA_020510985.1. Taxonomy (NCBI): domain Eukaryota; kingdom Metazoa; phylum Chordata; class Actinopteri; order Cichliformes; family Pholidichthyidae; genus Pholidichthys; species Pholidichthys leucotaenia. Next base: position 321,718,118 of record CM035840.1, on the reverse strand, counting down.
TTGTTAACATCTGTCTTAACCACTGAGTCACATCTGGTCTATGAGTCTTTTTCCACAGTAGTGCAATACATTTTTTGGCATTAAGCAAACTGAGGTCTATGAATGTTCTTTCACTTTTATTAAAGTTATGCTTTTCTGGGTACAGACCCAACAAAAACAGTTTAGGATTCAATATGATTTGTTTTGAGATTATTTTTTCAATTGTTACCCTCACCTCTTCCCAAAACATTCTTATTATTCTACATTCCCATACACAATGAAATAGGGTTCCTTTACTTTCCATGCATTTTGTGCACGTATCTGGTATATTTTTGTTATATCTATTTAACTCCACCGGTGTAACATACATCCGCATTAACCATTTAAAATGTATCAATTTAAGACGTACATTTATTGATTTGGTTTGAGCTTCTGTACAAGCCAATTCCCATTGTTCCTCTGAAATTTCAGTTTGCAGATCTTCTTTCCAGTAGTTTAATCTTTTCTGTGAGTTTTCACTTGAGGATAGTGTCAATGAGTTATAAAACTCTGAAATAATACCCTTTCTTTTACTATCTTTCATCAACATTTTTTCCAAGGATGAATAAATAGGTCGAGTGAGAGCTTTATTTTGATTTGATCGAATAAAATTTCTAAGTTGAAGATATTTTTAAAAATGTGTTCTATTAAGATTAAATTTGATCCTCAGCTCTTCAAAAGACATTATGTTATCTGCACATGGCAAATATAAATCTTGAATCTTTTGAATCCCTTTTAAATTCCATACTTTAAATACAGCATCCGCTCTCCCTGGTTTAAAATATTGATTACCCCATATTGGGCTAAATTGTGACAATAAGTGTGGTTCTTTTAAATAGTTTTTAGCTTCACACCATATTTTGATCATATGCTTTACAAATGGATTTTTAACTTGTTTTTGTAATTTTTTTTTGCCGAATCTGAGTATATGAATATGGGAAGAGGTAAAGGTAAATTGTATGATTCCATTTCAGTCCAGTGAGGGAGATCATTTAATGAAAAATAATATGTCATAGACCTCAGTTGTGCCGACCAATAATACAACATAAAATTTGGACATTTCAGACCTCCATGATCAAATGGTAAATATAATAAAGACAGACATATTCTAGCCCTCCTGTTGTTCCATATAAATTCCACTAACTTTTTTTTTAATTCTTGAGAATAAATCTAAAGGTGGTGGTAAGGGAATGTATTGAAATAAATAAAGTATTTTAGGTAAAATATTACTTTTAAGTATATTGATTCTCCCGATCATCGACATTGGTAGAGACATCCATCTCTGAATTAACTCATTGATATCTGTCATTAAGGCTTCATAGTTGACACTGGCGACTGATTCTAGCTTAGGCACAATTTGGATTCCTAAATATTTAAACTGATTTACAACGTTGAATTGATTTACCTCAGGGGCTGGGTAATTTCTCTGGGTCTCATTTAGCATTAATATTGAAGATTTAGTTTTATTTATTTTATATCCTGATATTTCCCCAAAATTCTTTATTAAATTCAACAAGTTCGGAATTGATTTTTTAAGATTCGACATAAACAAAATTATGTCATCGGCGTACAGGGAGATTTTATGTTCTGTTGGTCCAACTTTAATTCCATATATTTGTGAATGTAAACGTATCGCCATCGCTAAAGGTTCAATTGCCATAGTAAACAGTAAAGGTGAAAGTGGACAGCCTTGTCGACATCCTCTATTGATTTTTATTGATTTTGAAATATTGTTATTTGTTAGGATTTCTGCTGTAGCATTATTGTATATTATCTGAACCCATTTTATGAAATTATTTCCAAGTCCAAACCTTTGTAAGACTTCAAAAAGAAAGGGCCATTCGACTCTATCAAAGGCCTTTTTGGCGTCCAGTGATAGGAGAGCTGTATCCGGTGCTTCTTTATTAGAATAAATAATATTAAACAGTCTTCTTACATTATGGAAGCCTTGTCTTCCCTTTATAAAGCCATTCTGATCTCGATTAATAATATTTGGTAAAATTTCCTGTATTCGTCTTGCTAAAATTTTACAGATTATCTTAAGGTCGGCATTTAATAGGCTTATTGGTTTCATATTTTCACATTTATTAGAGGGCTTACCTGGTTTTGGCAACAGTGTAATTAAGGCATTATTCATGTATGATGGTAAATTACTATTTTGAAATGCTTCTAAAACCATTTCCAAAAAAGGTTTTATTAATTTATTCTTAAATTTTTTATAAAGGTCAACTGGAAGACCATCTGGTCCTGCACTTTTTCCTGATTTCATATTATCAATGGCTAGCCCAACTTCTTCTTGACTAATTTTAGACTCCAATATCTCCCTGTTTTCATTTGGAATACACGGTATAAATAGTTCGTTCAAAAACCCATTTAGTTTTGTTAAATCAGATTCATTTTTGGTATCATATAATTTTTCATAGTAATCTCTAAAGGCTCTGTTAATTTCTAAAGGATCTATAACTACCTGTCCATTACTTATAATACTGGTAATTGGTGTTTTTAATTCTAATTGTTTAATCTGCCATGCCAATAATTTTCCTGATTTTTCACCTTGTTCATAAAAAGATTGTTTCAATCTTAGAAGACTCGAGGCAGCTCTATTCGCTGATTTTTTTTGTCATATTCAGCTCTCAAAATCAGCAATTCGTTCTCCAACCTTGGATCACTTCCTGCATACACTTTTTCCTGAAGACTTTTTATTTTATGTTCCAATTGGGCTCTCTCCTCTCGAGTCTTCTTAGATTTTGATCCTGTATAACTAATAATATGTCCCCTAATAAAAGCTTTGAAAGCTTCCCACTTTACACATGCTGATGTTTGTGTAGTGTTGATGTCAAAGAACTCATCTATCTGTTTTTCTATGTACTTGACAAATTCCTCATCCTGAAGCCATTTATGCTGAAATTGCCATCTACCTGATTCCTTTGTCAATTTCTTATCTACATATATTAGACTGCAGGGTGCATGATCAGAGATCACAATATTATCATAAAAGCAGTTTTGAATCTTGGACCTTAATTCTGTGGAAATCAAAAAATAATCAATACGTGAGAATGTCTTGTAGGTACTGGAATAACAAGAGTAGGCTTTAACTTGTGGTTTCATTTCTCTCCATATATCTAGCAATCTCAATTCTTTCATAAAATGATTAATGGTCATCCTGCATCCATTGTGCGTCCAGTCCAGTCCTGTTGATCTATCTATACCGGGATTCAATGTACAATTAAAATCCCCTGCTATTATATGTTGCCCTGTAAGTGATGATAAGATGAGAAATAAATTAGCAAAGAACTTCTGATCATCTATATTGGGACCATATAAGTTCACAAGATTTATATTTTCTAATAGCAAAGAACCTTGAATGATTACATATCTTCCAAATTTGTCTCCAATTACATTTTTCACCTGAAAAGGAACTGATTTATGTATGAGAGTCATAACTCCCCTGGCTCGGGATGAAAATGAAGAGGTGAATACACTTCCCTGCCATCTACTCCTAATTCTTTTAACATCCTCCTCTATCAGATGAGTTTCTTGTAAAAACACAATTCTTGAACCCATGTCCTTTATTTTATTCATAACTTGTTTAAGTTTTTTTAAATTTTGTAGACCTCTGCAATTCCATGAAGTTAAATTAAGATTAACACTTTGGTCCATGATCAATAGAGAGTTTGGGATTACCTTGCAGTGTAAACATGCTCATACAGAGAAGCAAAAACATGAGTGGTTGAACATTCATCCTACAAACTACACACAAACAAATTTCCCCTTCCCACACTTGTGGCAAACCCCCCAAAATCAAAAGAAAAATTCTGTCTCCCGATATAGCCATCGACCGTTCCACACCCACGGGGAACAGCCTAAGCCACTCCTTCTTCATCCTCCCAATCACCCCAACTCTACTGCTTTTAATGACGTAACATTAACTCTCCTCTGTAGTTTTCCAACTTAACTCCAAAATTTTTAACAACTTTGTACATCATAGTTTTTTTTTTTGTTTGTTTTGTTTTTGTTTTGTTTTTTTAATATATAATACAATCTATATTTTGTAAACTTACTATTTACTTCAAGTCAGTCAGATGCCTGTGCAAATGCTTAATTATTCTACCTTATATTTTGTTCATGCTTAGCTCCCACCAGTCTCTTCTTCTTCTTTGATCTTCTTGATGAACTCCTGCGCCTCCTCTGGGGTCTTGAAGATGTGGGTTCTGCCCTCATACGTGGTCAGCAGTCTCGCAGGATAGATTACACCATGACGAATCCCAAGGTTGCGCAGCTCCTTACGTACGGGATCAAACTGCTTCCTCAATTGCTGGATTCCTGTGGCCAAATCTGGGTAGAACCGCACCTGCTGGTCCTGGTGTTTAATCTCTCCTTTAGCACGTGCAGCGTTGAAGATCTTCATCCTGTCTCTGTTGCTAAGAAACTTCATAATTAAGGTCCTCGGCGGTCCCTTATCTCTCCGTGGGCCAATACGATGTGCTTTTTCCAGAACCACTGCTGATTGCAACTCCTCGCTGCCCAGCACCTCCGGAATCCATTTTTCCAGAAAGGAACATACGTCCCGACCTTCTGATTCCTCTGGAAGACCCACCAGCCTCAAATTATTCTGTCTCGACCGAGTTTCCAAATCCAAAATATTATCTTCCAGAGATTTTTTTTTTTTTTCCAAAGTGCGCACCTTTAATTGAAGACGGGTGACGTCATCTTCAGCACTAGCGAGACGGAGCTCCATCTGCGCCGTTCGTTCTACACAGTCACCCAATTCCTTTCTTATTCCTTCCAACGCTGTCATAATCCCATCAAATCTAGAGGAAAAGTCCGCTCTCATTGAACTCATGGCAGCCATCAGCGCATCTGCGCCATTCCCCGCAAACATCGCACCGCCGCCAGCTTCCTCCGCCATATATGGAGTTTTGTTTGCTGCGTCACAGACCTGAAAGTCCGTTAATTTGGACTGTTTCGGCGGCTCGCTTTTTCCTTTTCCTGGTTTTCCAGCCTTAGGCTTCGCCGACATATCCTCGCCCAAATGCTGGGATACGTTCTGTCCCAAATGAGAGAGTTATTTGCCGATTTTTTTTCTCCAGGAGCAGAGCAGAGCGAGACACGTCCGTCCTACGTGGCAGCCATAACCGGAAGTATATTTTATCATATTATACTCTATTTATTTGTATATATGTTGTATAACCTAGTGTGTAGCATGACATATAATAATAACCTTGATATCTTGATCATGTCTGCATTTACATATGCCCCATAGGTTTGCGAGTCACGCCCACCTGATGGCAGATAGAGGCAGCAACACACAAGACTGTGCGTGTGACAAGAGCTTGGACTGCAGCTTGGACTAAAGAGGTCTCTCACACTGCTGGTACAACAGTAAATTTATTTTTCTGGCCATACTGAGTGAGAAATGTAATTGCTCCTATTTTCAACTTAATTCATTTTAACGATAATTAGTTATGTTAGTTATGGTCTATCTGTGTAATGAGTAATAAAAATATATAAAATGCACTGTATTTTTTCCTTTTACAGTCTCTTCAGCCCACTGATGAATTTTTCCCATTTATGACCTATCTGTCCGTGGGTCTGATGCAGAGAGATCTGGCTCATAGATTCAAAATCCACCAATCAACTGTGAGCCGCATCATCAACACATGGGCTAACTTTCTTTACGCTGTACATGGAGCTGTGGGCATTTGGCTGTCTGAGGATAAAGTGAAGGCTCACCTGCCAGATGTTTTTCCAAAACTACTCTGATACACAAGTGGTGTTAGACTGCACAGAGCTGAGTTGCCAAACACCAAACTCTCTTCTCCTGCAGAGTGAGATGTTCTCCACCTACAAATCCCACTGCACCTTCAAAGGCCTGATTGGCATGGCCCTTCATCGTGCAATAACCTTTGTTTCATCTGTTTATGAAGGCTCCATCAGTGACAAAGATCCTGAAGTAGTCTGGCATTGTGTCTCTCTGCAAACTAACAGCAGCCATCATGGTGGACAAGGGTTTCCTTGTGGAAGACTATGTGCCCTGCAAAGTCCACAGCCTTTCTCTTCAAGAGAGCACAACTGACTGGGAGACACAATCTATTGCAAGACTGAGAGTGCATGTTGAGCAGCTCATTTGAAGGGTGAAGGAGCACAAAATATTCAGCACAGTCATCCCTCTTTTTTTTTCCACAATATCTTTATTGAACCTTTTTTTTAACAAACATGACACAAACAATCAAACACTAACACTAAAGCACTACAAAAAAAAAATGCACTAAAAACACCCACAACCACCAACAAAATCAAGTCTTCAACAATGCTCCTCTGTTTAGTCTAGACAATCCATTACATAAGTATACATATTATGTTCACCAGTTTGGAATTTACAAGGTCCACACACATCATTCACCTTCTTCTTCAAGAGTTATGTTTAAATTTTTTACATAATCAATAAAAGGTCTCCATATATTCTCAAACACAATTTCCTTTGATTTCAGTATATATGTTATTCTTTCTAGTGGAAGGTTTGTTAACATCTGTCTTAACCACTGAGTCACATCTGGTCTATGAGTCTTTTTCCACAGTAGTGCAATACATTTTTTGGCATTAAGCAAACTGAGGTCTATGAATGTTCTTTCACTTTTATTAAAGTTATGCTTTTCTGGGTACAGACCCAACAAAAACAGTTTAGGATTCAATATGATTTGTTTTGAGATTATTTTTTCAATTGTTACCCTCACCTCTTCCCAAAACATTCTTATTATTCTACATTCCCATACACAATGAAATAGGGTTCCTTTACTTTCCATGCATTTTGTGCACGTATCTGGTATATTTTTGTTATATCTATTTAACTCCACCGGTGTAACATACATCCGCATTAACCATTTAAAATGTATCAATTTAAGACGTACATTTATTGATTTGGTTTGAGCTTCTGTACAAGCCAATTCCCATTGTTCCTCTGAAATTTCAGTTTGCAGATCTTCTTTCCAGTAGTTTAATCTTTTCTGTGAGTTTTCACTTGAGGATAGTGTCAATGAGTTATAAAACTCTGAAATAATACCCTTTCTTTTACTATCTTTCATCAACATTTTTTCCAAGGATGAATAAATAGGTCGAGTGAGAGCTTTATTTTGATTTGATCGAATAAAATTTCTAAGTTGAAGATATTTTTAAAAATGTGTTCTATTAAGATTAAATTTGATCCTCAGCTCTTCAAAAGACATTATGTTATCTGCACATGGCAAATATAAATCTTGAATCTTTTGAATCCCTTTTAAATTCCATACTTTAAATACAGCATCCGCTCTCCCTGGTTTAAAATATTGATTACCCCATATTGGGCTAAATTGTGACAATAAGTGTGGTTCTTTTAAATAGTTTTTAGCTTCACACCATATTTTGATCATATGCTTTACAAATGGATTTTTAACTTGTTTTTGTAATTTTTTTTGCCGAATCTGAGTATATGAATATGGGAAGAGGTAAAGGTAAATTGTATGATTCCATTTCAGTCCAGTGAGGGAGATCATTTAATGAAAAATAATATGTCATAGACCTCAGTTGTGCCGACCAATAATACAACATAAAATTTGGACATTTCAGACCTCCATGATCAAATGGTAAATATAATAAAGACAGACATATTCTAGCCCTCCTGTTGTTCCATATAAATTCCACTAACTTTTTTTTTAATTCTTGAGAATAAATCTAAAGGTGGTGGTAAGGGAATGTATTGAAATAAATAAAGTATTTTAGGTAAAATATTACTTTTAAGTATATTGATTCTCCCGATCATCGACATTGGTAGAGACATCCATCTCTGAATTAACTCATTGATATCTGTCATTAAGGCTTCATAGTTGACACTGGCGACTGATTCTAGCTTAGGCACAATTTGGATTCCTAAATATTTAAACTGATTTACAACGTTGAATTGATTTACCTCAGGGGCTGGGTAATTTCTCTGGGTCTCATTTAGCATTAATATTGAAGATTTAGTTTTATTTATTTTATATCCTGATATTTCCCCAAAATTCTTTATTAAATTCAACAAGTTCGGAATTGATTTTTTAAGATTCGACATAAACAAAATTATGTCATCGGCGTACAGGGAGATTTTATGTTCTGTTGGTCCAACTTTAATTCCATATATTTGTGAATGTAAACGTATCGCCATCGCTAAAGGTTCAATTGCCATAGTAAACAGTAAAGGTGAAAGTGGACAGCCTTGTCGACATCCTCTATTGATTTTTATTGATTTTGAAATATTGTTATTTGTTAGGATTTCTGCTGTAGCATTATTGTATATTATCTGAACCCATTTTATGAAATTATTTCCAAGTCCAAACCTTTGTAAGACTTCAAAAAGAAAGGGCCATTCGACTCTATCAAAGGCCTTTTTGGCGTCCAGTGATAGGAGAGCTGTATCCGGTGCTTCTTTATTAGAATAAATAATATTAAACAGTCTTCTTACATTATGGAAGCCTTGTCTTCCCTTTATAAAGCCATTCTGATCTCGATTAATAATATTTGGTAAAATTTCCTGTATTCGTCTTGCTAAAATTTTACAGATTATCTTAAGGTCGGCATTTAATAGGCTTATTGGTTTCATATTTTCACATTTATTAGAGGGCTTACCTGGTTTTGGCAACAGTGTAATTAAGGCATTATTCATGTATGATGGTAAATTACTATTTTGAAATGCTTCTAAAACCATTTCCAAAAAAGGTTTTATTAATTTATTCTTAAATTTTTTATAAAGGTCAACTGGAAGACCATCTGGTCCTGCACTTTTTCCTGATTTCATATTATCAATGGCTAGCCCAACTTCTTCTTGACTAATTTTAGACTCCAATATCTCCCTGTTTTCATTTGGAATACACGGTATAAATAGTTCGTTCAAAAACCCATTTAGTTTTGTTAAATCAGATTCATTTTTGGTATCATATAATTTTTCATAGTAATCTCTAAAGGCTCTGTTAATTTCTAAAGGATCTATAACTACCTGTCCATTACTTATAATACTGGTAATTGGTGTTTTTAATTCTAATTGTTTAATCTGCCATGCCAATAATTTTCCTGATTTTTCACCTTGTTCATAAAAAGATTGTTTCAATCTTAGAAGACTCGAGGCAGCTCTATTCGCTGATTTTTTTTGTCATATTCAGCTCTCAAAATCAGCAATTCGTTCTCCAACCTTGGATCACTTCCTGCATACACTTTTTCCTGAAGACTTTTTATTTTATGTTCCAATTGGGCTCTCTCCTCTCGAGTCTTCTTAGATTTTGATCCTGTATAACTAATAATATGTCCCCTAATAAAAGCTTTGAAAGCTTCCCACTTTACACATGCTGATGTTTGTGTAGTGTTGATGTCAAAGAACTCATCTATCTGTTTTTCTATGTACTTGACAAATTCCTCATCCTGAAGCCATTTATGCTGAAATTGCCATCTACCTGATTCCTTTGTCAATTTCTTATCTACATATATTAGACTGCAGGGTGCATGATCAGAGATCACAATATTATCATAAAAGCAGTTTTGAATCTTGGACCTTAATTCTGTGGAAATCAAAAAATAATCAATACGTGAGAATGTCTTGTAGGTACTGGAATAACAAGAGTAGGCTTTAACTTGTGGTTTCATTTCTCTCCATATATCTAGCAATCTCAATTCTTTCATAAAATGATTAATGGTCATCCTGCATCCATTGTGCGTCCAGTCCAGTCCTGTTGATCTATCTATACCGGGATTCAATGTACAATTAAAATCCCCTGCTATTATATGTTGCCCTGTAAGTGATGATAAGATGAGAAATAAATTAGCAAAGAACTTCTGATCATCTATATTGGGACCATATAAGTTCACAAGATTTATATTTTCTAATAGCAAAGAACCTTGAATGATTACATATCTTCCAAATTTGTCTCCAATTACATTTTTCACCTGAAAAGGAACTGATTTATGTATGAGAGTCATAACTCCCCTGGCTCGGGATGAAAATGAAGAGGTGAATACACTTCCCTGCCATCTACTCCTAATTCTTTTAACATCCTCCTCTATCAGATGAGTTTCTTGTAAAAACACAATTCTTGAACCCATGTCCTTTATTTTATTCATAACTTGTTTAAGTTTTTTTAAATTTTGTAGACCTCTGCAATTCCATGAAGTTAAATTAAGATTAACACTTTGGTCCATGATCAATAGAGAGTTTGGGATTACCTTGCAGTGTAAACATGCTCATACAGAGAAGCAAAAACATGAGTGGTTGAACATTCATCCTACAAACTACACACAAACAAATTTCCCCTTCCCACACTTGTGGCAAACCCCCCAAAATCAAAAGAAAAATTCTGTCTCCCGATATAGCCATCGACCGTTCCACACCCACGGGGAACAGCCTAAGCCACTCCTTCTTCATCCTCCCAATCACCCCAACTCTACTGCTTTTAATGACGTAACATTAACTCTCCTCTGTAGTTTTCCAACTTAACTCCAAAATTTTTAACAACTTTGTACATCATAGTTTTTTTTTTTGTTTGTTTTGTTTTTGTTTTGTTTTTTTAATATATAATACAATCTATATTTTGTAAACTTACTATTTACTTCAAGTCAGTCAGATGCCTGTGCAAATGCTTAATTATTCTACCTTATATTTTGTTCATGCTTAGCTCCCACCAGTCTCTTCTTCTTCTTTGATCTTCTTGATGAACTCCTGCGCCTCCTCTGGGGTCTTGAAGATGTGGGTTCTGCCCTCATACGTGGTCAGCAGTCTCGCAGGATAGATTACACCATGACGAATCCCAAGGTTGCGCAGCTCCTTACGTACGGGATCAAACTGCTTCCTCAATTGCTGGATTCCTGTGGCCAAATCTGGGTAGAACCGCACCTGCTGGTCCTGGTGTTTAATCTCTCCTTTAGCACGTGCAGCGTTGAAGATCTTCATCCTGTCTCTGTTGCTAAGAAACTTCATAATTAAGGTCCTCGGCGGTCCCTTATCTCTCCGTGGGCCAATACGATGTGCTTTTTCCAGAACCACTGCTGATTGCAACTCCTCGCTGCCCAGCACCTCCGGAATCCATTTTTCCAGAAAGGAACATACGTCCCGACCTTCTGATTCCTCTGGAAGACCCACCAGCCTCAAATTATTCTGTCTCGACCGAGATTCCAAATCCAAAATATTATCTTCCAGAGATTTTTTTTTTTTTTTCCAAAGTGCGCACCTTTAATTGAAGACGGGTGACGTCATCTTCAGCACTAGCGAGACGGAGCTCCATCTGCGCCGTTCGTTCTACACAGTCACCCAATTCCTTTCTTATTCCTTCCAACGCTGTCATAATCCCATCAAATCTAGAGGAAAAGTCCGCTCTCATTGAACTCATGGCAGCCATCAGCGCATCTGCGCCATTCCCCGCAAACATCGCACCGCCGCCAGCTTCCTCCGCCATATATGGAGTTTTGTTTGCTGCGTCACAGACCTGAAAGTCCGTTAATTTGGACTGTTTCGGCGGCTCGCTTTTTCCTTTTCCTGGTTTTCCAGCCTTAGGCTTCGCCGACATATCCTCGCCCAAATGCTGGGATACGTTCTGTCCCAAATGAGAGAGTTATTTGCCGATTTTTTTTCTCCAGGAGCAGAGCAGAGCGAGACACGTCCGTCCTACGTGGCAGCCATAACCGGAAGTATATTTTATCATATTATACTCTATTTATTTGTATATATGTTGTATAACCTAGTGTGTAGCATGACATATAATAATAACCTTGATATCTTGATCATGTCTGCATTTACATATGCCCCATAGGTTTGCGAGTCACGCCCACCTGATGGCAGATAGAGGCAGCAACACACAAGACTGTGCGTGTGACAAGAGCTTGGACTGCAGCTTGGACTAAAGAGGTCTCTCACACTGCTGGTACAACAGTAAATTTATTTTTCTGGCCATACTGAGTGAGAAATGTAATTGCTCTTATTTTCAACTTAATTCATTTTAACGATAATTAGTTATGTTAGTTATGGTCTATCTGTGTAATGAGTAATAAAAATATATAAAATGCACTGTATTTTTTCCTTTTACAGTCTCTTCAGCCCACTGATGAATTTTTCCCATTTATGACCTATCTGTCCGTGGGTCTGATGCAGAGAGATCTGGCTCATAGATTCAAAATCCACCAATCAACTGTGAGCCGCATCATCAACACATGGGCTAACTTTCTTTACGCTGTACATGGAGCTGTGGGCATTTGGCTGTCTGAGGATAAAGTGAAGGCTCACCTGCCAGATGTTTTTCCAAAACTACTCTGATACACAAGTGGTGTTAGACTGCACAGAGCTGAGTTGCCAAACACCAAACTCTCTTCTCCTGCAGAGTGAGATGTTCTCCACCTACAAATCCCACTGCACCTTCAAAGGCCTGATTGGCATGGCCCTTCATCGTGCAATAACCTTTGTTTCATCTGTTTATGAAGGCTCCATCAGTGACAAAGATCCTGAAGTAGTCTGGCATTGTGTCTCTCTGCAAACTAACAGCAGCCATCATGGTGGACAAGGGTTTCCTTGTGGAAGACTATGTGCCCTGCAAAGTCCACAGCCTTTCTCTTCAAGAGAGCACAACTGACTGGGAGACACAATCTATTGCAAGACTGAGAGTGCATGTTGAGCAGCTCATTTGAAGGGTGAAGGAGCACAAAATATTCAGCACAGTCATCCCTCTTTTTTTTTCCACAATATCTTTATTGAACCTTTTTTTTAACAAACATGACACAAACAATCAAACACTAACACTAAAGCACTACAAAAAAAAAAATGCACTAAAAACACCCACAACCACCAACAAAATCAAGTCTTCAACAATGCTCCTCTGTTTAGTCTAGACAATCCATTACATAAGTATACATATTATGTTCACCAGTTTGGAATTTACAAGGTCCACACACATCATTCACCTTCTTCTTCAAGAGTTATGTTTAAATTTTTTACATAATCAATAAAAGGTCTCCATATATTCTCAAACACAATTTCCTTTGATTTCAGTATATATGTTATTCTTTCTAGTGGAAGGTTTGTTAACATCTGTCTTAACCACTGAGTCACATCTGGTCTATGAGTCTTTTTCCACAGTAGTGCAATACATTTTTTGGCATTAAGCAAACTGAGGTCTATGAATGTTCTTTCACTTTTATTAAAGTTATGCTTTTCTGGGTACAGACCCAACAAAAACAGTTTAGGATTCAATATGATTTGTTTTGAGATTATTTTTTCAATTGTTACCCTCACCTCTTCCCAAAACATTCTTATTATTCTACATTCCCATACACAATGAAATAGGGTTCCTTTACTTTCCATGCATTTTGTGCACGTATCTGGTATATTTTTGTTATATCTATTTAACTCCACCGGTGTAACATACATCCGCATTAACCATTTAAAATGTATCAATTTAAGACGTACATTTATTGATTTGGTTTGAGCTTCTGTACAAGCCAATTCCCATTGTTCCTCTGAAATTTCAGTTTGCAGATCTTCTTTCCAGTAGTTTAATCTTTTCTGTGAGTTTTCACTTGAGGATAGTGTCAATGAGTTATAAAACTCTGAAATAATACCCTTTCTTTTACTATCTTTCATCAACATTTTTTCCAAGGATGAATAAATAGGTCGAGTGAGAGCTTTATTTTGATTTGATCGAATAAAGTTTCTAAGTTGAAGATATTTTTAAAAATGTGTTCTATTAAGATTAAATTTGATCCTCAGCTCTTCAAAAGACATTATGTTATCTGCACATGGCAAATATAAATCTTGAATCTTTTGAATCCCTTTTAAATTCCATACTTTAAATACAGCATCCGCTCTCCCTGGTTTAAAATATTGATTACCCCATATTGGACTAAATTGTGACAATAACTGTGGTTCTTTTAAATAGTTTTTAGCTTCACACCATATTTTGATCATATGCTTTACAAATGGATTTTTAACTTGTTTTTGTAATTTTTTTTGCCGAATCTGAGTATATGAATATGGGAAGAGGTAAAGGTAAATTGTATGATTCCATTTCAGTCCAGTGAGGGAGATCATTTAATGAAAAATAATATGTCATAGACCTCAGTTGTGCCGACCAATAATACAACATAAAATTTGGACATTTCAGACCTCCATGATCAAATGGTAAATATAATAAAGACAGACATATTCTAGCCCTCCTGTTGTTCCATATAAATTCCACTAACTTTTTTTTTAATTCTTGAGAATAAATCTAAAGGTGGTGGTAAGGGAATGTATTGAAATAAATAAAGTATTTTAGGTAAAATATTACTTTTAAGTATATTGATTCTCCCGATCATCGACATTGGTAGAGACATCCATCTCTGAATTAACTCATTGATATCTGTCATTAAGGCTTCATAGTTGACACTGGCGACTGATTCTAGCTTAGGCACAATTTGGATTCCTAAATATTTAAACTGATTTACAACGTTGAATTGATTTACCTCAGGGGCTGGGTAATTTCTCTGGGTCTCATTTAGCATTAATATTGAAGATTTAGTTTTATTTATTTTATATCCTGATATTTCCCCAAAATTCTTTATTAAATTCAACAAGTTCGGAATTGATTTTTTAAGATTCGACATAAACAAAATTATGTCATCGGCGTACAGGGAGATTTTATGTTCTGTTGGTCCAACTTTAATTCCATATATTTGTGAATGTAAACGTATCGCCATCGCTAAAGGTTCAATTGCCATAGTAAACAGTAAAGGTGAAAGTGGACAGCCTTGTCGACATCCTCTATTGATTTTTATTGATTTTGAAATATTGTTATTTGTTAGGATTTCTGCTGTAGCATTATTGTATATTATCTGAACCCATTTTATGAAATTATTTCCAAGTCCAAACCTTTGTAAGACTTCAAAAAGAAAGGGCCATTCGACTCTATCAAAGGCCTTTTTGGCGTCCAGTGATAGGAGAGCTGTATCCGGTGCTTCTTTATTAGAATAAATAATATTAAACAGTCTTCTTACATTATGGAAGCCTTGTCTTCCCTTTATAAAGCCATTCTGATCTCGATTAATAATATTTGGTAAAATTTCCTGTATTCGTCTTGCTAAAATTTTACAGATTATCTTAAGGTCGGCATTTAATAGGCTTATTGGTTTCATATTTTCACATTTATTAGAGGGCTTACCTGGTTTTGGCAACAGTGTAATTAAGGCATTATTCATGTATGATGGTAAATTACTATTTTGAAATGCTTCTAAAACCATTTCCAAAAAAGGTTTTATTAATTTATTCTTAAATTTTTTATAAAGGTCAACTGGAAGACCATCTGGTCCTGCACTTTTTCCTGATTTCATATTATCAATGGCTAGCCCAACTTCTTCTTGACTAATTTTAGACTCCAATATCTCCCTGTTTTCATTTGGAATACACGGTATAAATAGTTCGTTCAAAAACCCATTTAGTTTTGTTAAATCAGATTCATTTTTGGTATCATATAATTTTTCATAGTAATCTCTAAAGGCTCTGTTAATTTCTAAAGGATCTATAACTACCTGTCCTTTACTTATAATACTGGTAATTGGTGTTTTTAATTCTAATTGTTTAATCTGCCATGCCAATAATTTTCCTGATTTTTCACCTTGTTCATAAAAAGATTGTTTCAATCTTAGAAGACTCGAGGCAGCTCTATTCGCTGATTTTTTTTGTCATATTCAGCTCTCAAAATCAGCAATTCGTTCTCCAACCTTGGATCACTTCCTGCATACACTTTTTCCTGAAGACTTTTTATTTTATGTTCCAATTGGGCTCTCTCCTCTCGAGTCTTCTTAGATTTTGATCCTGTATAACTAATAATATGTCCCCTAATAAAAGCTTTGAAAGCTTCCCACTTTACACATGCTGATGTTTGTGTAGTGTTGATGTCAAAGAACTCATCTATCTGTTTTTCTATGTACTTGACAAATTCCTCATCCTGAAGCCATTTATGCTGAAATTGCCATCTACCTGATTCCTTTGTCAATTTCTTCTCTACATATATTAGACTGCAGGGTGCATGATCAGAGATCACAATATTATCATAAAAGCAGTTTTGAATCTTGGACCTTAATTCTGTGGAAATCAAAAAATAATCAATACGTGAGAATGTCTTGTAGGTACTGGAATAACAAGAGTAGGCTTTAACTTGTGGTTTCATTTCTCTCCATATATCTAGCAATCTCAATTCTTTCATAAAATGATTAATGGTCATCCTGCATCCATTGTGCGTACAGTCCAGTCCTGTTGATCTATCTATACCGGGATTCAATGTACAATTAAAATCCCCTGCTATTATATGTTGCCCTGTAAGTGATGATAAGATAAGAAATAAATTAGCAAAGAACTTTTGATCATCTATATTGGGACCATATAAGTTCACCAAATTTATATTTTCTAATAGCAAAGATCCTTGAATGATTACATATCTTCCAAATTTGTCTCCAATTACATTTTTCACTTGAAAAGGGACTGATTTATGTATGAGAGTCATAACTCCCCTGGCTCGGGATGAAAATGATGAGGTGAAAACACTTCCTTGCCATCTACTCCTAATTCTTTTTACATCCTCCTCTATTAGATGAGTTTCTTGTAAAAACACAATTTTTGAACCCATGTCTTTTATTTTATTCATAACTTGTTTAAGTTTTCTTAAATTTTGTAGACCTCTGCAATTCCATGAAGTTAAATTAAGATTAACGCTTTGATTTATGATCAATAGAGAGTTTGGGATTACCTTGCAGTGTAAACATGCTCAAACAGAGAAGCAAAAAAATGAGTGGTTGAGCATTCATCCTACAAACTACACACAAACAAATTCCCCCTTCCCACATTTGTGGCGATCCCCCCAAAATCAAAAGAAAAATTCCGTCTCCCGATATAGCCATCGACCACTCCACACCCACGAGGAACAGCCAAAGCCACTCCTTCATCCTCCCAATCACCCTAACTCTACTGCTTTTAATGACGTAACATTAACTCTCCTCTGTAGTTTTCCAACTTAACTCCAAAATTTTTTAGCCACTTTGTACATCATAGTTTTTTTTTTTTTAATATATAATACAATCTATATTTTGTAAACTTGCTATTTGCTTCAAGTCAGTCAGATGCCTGTGCAAATGCTTAAATATTCTACCTTATATTTTGTTCATGCTTAGCTCCCACCAGTCTCTTCTTGGATCTTCTTGATGAACTCCTGCGCCTCCTCTGGGGTCTTGAAGATGTGGGTTCTGCCCCCATATGTGGTCAACAGTCTCGCAGGATAAATTACACCATGACGAATCCCGAGGTTGCGCAGCTCTTTACGTACGGGATCAAACTGCTTCCTCAATTGGTGGATTCCTGTGGCCAAATCTGGGTAGAACCGCACCTGCTGGTCCTGGTGTTTAATCTCTCCTTTAGCTCGTGCAGCGTTGAAGATCTTCATCCTGTCTCTGTTGCTGAGAAACTTCATAATTAGGGTCCTCGGTGGTCCCTTATCTCTCCGTGGGCCAATACGGTGTGCGCTTTCCAGAACCACTGCTGATTGCAGCTCCGCGCTGCCCAGCCTCCGGAATCCACTTTTCCAGAAAGGAACATGAGTCCCGACCTTCGGATTCCTCCGGTAGACCCACCAGCCTCAAGTTGTTCCGTCAAGTTGTTCCGCTGCCCAACCTCCGGAATCCACTTTTCCAGAAAGGAACATGAGTCCCGACCTTCGGATTCCTCCGGTAGACCCACCAGCCTCAAGTTGTTCCGTCTCGACCGGGACTCCAAATCCAGGATATTATCTTCCAGACATTTATTTTTTTTTTCCAAAGTGCGCACCTTTAATTGAAGACAGGTGACGTCATCTTCAGCACTAGAGACACGAAGCTCCACCTGCGCCATTTGTTCTACACAGTCACCCAATTCCTTTCTCATTCCTTCCAACACTGCCATAATCCCATCAAATTTAGAGGAAAAGTCTGCTCTCATTGAACTTATGGCAGCTAGCACCGCACCTGTGCCGTTTCCCGCAGATACCGCACCGCTGTTAGCTTCCTCCGCCATATATGGAGCTTTATCTGCTGCGTCACAGACCTGAAAGTCCGTTAATTTGCACTGTTTCGGCGGCTCGCTTTTTCCTCTACCTGGTTTTCCAGCCTTAGGCTTCACCGACATATCCTCGCCCAAACGCTGGGATACGTTCTGTCCCAAATGAGAGAGTTATTTGCCGATTTTTTTTTCTCCAGGAGCAGAGCAGAGTGAGACGTGTCCTTCTCACGTGGCAGCCATAACCGGAAGTCCAGTCATCCCTCTTTTACTCACAGGCAACATCTATCAACTATACGTAGTGGCCTGTCTCTTGGTTAACTACCAAAAAGGATCCTTAGTCAAATCCTGGCCAAGCAAGTAAAGATACTGTATAAGCACCACGTGGAATGTGTTTCCCTCTCCAATTTTTAGCAATAGTGATAGAAAGCCAAAAGTGTCTCATTTTTTTTCTTTTGGAGGTCTGCAGCATCATTAATGTTTTGGGGCATAGAAAAAAATCTCACCCTCTCTTGGAGGTGGTGACGTCATCAACTCACAGGACTCACTGCGAGTTCACACCTTAACACAGTGGAGACCTTTGGCCTAAATGAAGAACTGAATTTGTCGTGTTTCCACTGGCTTGTTCTACCTGACAGACTTTTGTACTTTTGGTACTCTGCAGTTTTAAGAGAGGTCTGTGTTCTTTCGTTTCTGACAGTTAGACCTTTGATATAAATGAATTAGTGAATTTGTCCTGTTTCCTCTAATTTATCACACTTGACGGATGCTTGTACTTGTACTCACGTTTACGTCATTTTCTGAAAGCTCAGGGTTCACCAGTCATGTACACAACTCGTGAACTTGGATCTTTCATAAAATTACCACTACAGACTCTACTGTGAATCCCACAAGAGGGTGAATGTCAGTTATTTTCTCGATTAATTGATTAGTTGTTTGGTCAATAAAATGTTGAAAAATGTTGAAAAAATGCGGAGTTTCTCAAAGCAAAGATGACGTCCTCAAATGTCTTGTTGGTCTGTAACACCAAGGTATTCAGTTTACTGTCATAGAGGACCAAAGAAATCAGAAATATTTAGTTAACAAGCTGAAAACAGAAAATATTCACAGAATCACAGTAAACAAGCTAAAACCAGAAAATATTTACATTTAGGAAGCTGAATTCAGAGAATTTTGACTTTTTTTTTATTAAACTACTCAAAATGTATTGGATCTCCTCAGTTACTGGTGCATAGAGAGGTATTTTGGCAGATATGTAGAAAATAAAAGAAATCACACCTCTCTCTCAGGGTGTTTATTTGTGTCTCTGTAAATGCACTGCACAAACATGTCATCGTGGGCACATATAACAAAATCACACCATTCCATACCAGTGATCAACAACTGCCCCTGCACTTGCCAATCATAAGAATGGCTTTCCTTCAGTTTGTGTGTGCCATGCTCAGCTCTGAGGTACTTACAGTCAATGTAGCTTAGTGCATTTGGGCATTTCATTTCAATTAACCCAAATGATGGTCTCTCAAGTGGGTCATACACCAGCCCATCAGGAGATGCACCCAGCCAAGGTGCATCAGGATGAATCACTAGTCCACATTTTCTCAAGTTCAGATTTTTCAGAGTTGCATAGTCCCTTAAAGCTTCTGTCTCCAGGTCCAGTCCTCTCTTTATGAGTGCTGTTTGACATGACCCTCGGATGATCCTCTCTGCTCGGTTTTCTGCTGCACTTGGCCCTTGAATGTGGCTTACCTCCCTAAAAGTTGAAGCTGTCACCCTTTCCTTTCTCAGTGAATGCCACACAGGTGCTTCACTTTGGCACCTTGTTGCTTCTCCAATCTCGTGTGAATGTAACAATGTCACAGACAGCAATTTTGTCATAATTATTATTAGCAATCAGCTCACGTGCATGATGCAGCAACAAGAAGGAGCAATCAAACAACAATACACGTTTGAGATTTTTATTAAATATCAAAATCCCCACATAGCTACAGAAGCAGTCACTCGCCAGAGGAAACAGCCTGTGGAGAGAAGACGAGAGCCGTGAGTGGAGGAATGGAGTAAGTGGGGAAATGGGCTGGCCAAATTTCCACTTACGTGAGCCTCCAGAGGAGAACCGGCAGGGCCCCAGCGGGGAATAGACAAACCAGCAGGGTGAGGGGAGTGGAGCTGGTGGTACCTCACCGGATGATGGTTGAATGCTGTTGATGAGCGATGATGTGGCAGGAGAGCGCGCACAGTCCCGGAGACACACCCGCACGATGGCAGCAACCTTAGGAGAAGAGAAAGCACACAGGTTAATAACTTCTTCACCTGCGTGAATCATATACTTGCTTTTCTTAGCGAAGGCAGTATACCCAGATGAGCCAGCACTGAATCACTGAAGAGTGCTTCCTTATAAATGCTGGCTGATGAGAGGGCACAGGTGTGTCCTCTCACTCAGGTGAGTTGATGACCTGAGGAGAGATGAACGGGAAGGAGGAGGCGCTCTCTTGCCGCCTATGACAGGGCCCCCCCCTTCTAGGAGCGCCTCCTGGTGGTCCACAAGGCTTCTCGGGATGGGCACGATGGTAGGCCCGGAGCATTTCCTTGTCTAGGACCCGGGCCATGGGAACACAGGAGTGTTCCTCTGGGCCATAGCCCTCCCAGTTGACAAGGTATTGGAGGCCCTGGCCTCGATGGTGAACATCCAGGATCCGATGCACCATGTAGGCAGTGTGGCCATTGATCATCCGGGGAGGAGGAGGCGGCTTCGTGGGGGTGGGCAGAGGGGAATGACCGAGAGGGGCTTGATGTGGGATACATGGAAAGTTGGGTTCACTCGTAAGGTCGGTGGGAGCTTAAGCTGAACCGAGGCATCATTGACCACTCTGGAGATCATGTAGGGCCCTAGGAAGCGAGGAGACAGTTTCTTTGACTTCGTCTTCAGAGGGACCTGACTGGCCGCCAACCAGACCTGCTGCCCCACAGCATACTTGGGCAGGCACCCATCTTCTATCAGCCATGGCCCGGTTGCGCTTGACAGAGCGGGCAAGGGCGGCGCGCGTGGACCTCCAGAGGCACTGGTAGTGGTGAGCGTGAGCCCCCACGGATAGAACCGCGACCTCCCTCTCAGCCATAGGCAGCAATGGAGGCATATATCCCAATGACGCCTCAAAAGGGGTTAGCCCAGTTGCCGTGGAGATGGTAGAATTCATTGAATATTCCACCCAGGTCAGGTGTGTGCTCCAGGAGGAAGGATTCTCAGCTGCCACACAACGGAGAGTAGCCTCCAAAGACTGGTTGGCGCGCTCTGCCTGCCCGTTACTCTGGGGATGATTCCCAGAGGAGAGGCTCACCGTGGTACCCAGAGTCCAGCAGAAGGCCCTCCAGACTGGCATGAATGAGGACCCCGGTCAGACACGATGTCTAAAGGGATACCGTGGAGGCGGATCACGTGGTCGGTGAGGAGGGTGGCCATCTCCAAGGCTGAGGGAAGTTTAGAGAGAGCCACCAGGTGCACAGCCTTGGAGAAGCGGTCCACGATGGTCAGGATAATTGTTCTTCTGTGGGAGGGGGGAAGTCCAGTTTCAAAGTTCAGAGTGATGTAGGACCACGGGCGACCAGGGATGGGCAAGGGATGGAGGAGTCCAGCTGGGGGGGAGGAGTCTGACTTGCCCCAGACACAGGTCTGGCAGGCACGCACATACTCCTGCACGTCCTGCCACAGCGTGGGCCACCAGAACACCCACCGAATAAGATCTGTGGTGCAGGTGATCCCGGGGTGGCAGGCGAAGTGGCTGGTGTGGCCCCATTGAATGACATCACTGTGGAGGGCAGCCGGGACATACAGGCGGTTCCGAGGGCACACTGCTGGTACAGGCTCCCAAGACTGGGCCTGACGGACCCTCCACTCGATGTCCCACGTATGGGCTCCGAGGACACATGAAGAGGGAAGAATGGGTTGGGGGTGGGAAGGGGGCGCAACCTCCTTGGAATCAAACTGGCACGATAGCGTGTCCGGTTTGGTATTCCGAGAGCCAGGCCGGTAGGTGATAGTAAAGTTGAACCACTGGAAAAACAGGGCCCAACGAGTCTACCTGTCATTAAGTCAGCGGGCTGACCGCAACTACTCAAAGTTCTTGTGGTTGGTCCACACGACAATGGGGTGAATAGCCCCCTCTAACCAATGCCTCCATTCCTCCAACGCCAACTTAATGGCAAGCAGCTCTCTGTCCCCACATCATGATTCCTCTCTGACGGCATAAGCCGACGAGAGAAAAACGCACATGGGTGGAGCTTCTGATTGGAGGGTGTGGGCTGTGAGAGGACAGCGCCTACCCCTGAATCAGACGCATCCACCTCGAGGACAAACTGGAGCTGCGTGTCAACCTGAGCCAAGATCGGTGTGCCCGTGAACAGGCCCTTCAATTTGTAAAAGACCTGTTCAGCTGCCTCGGTCCAACGAAAGGGAACCTTAACGGAGGTCAGCTGTGATAAGGGCAGTGCCACCCCACTATAGTTCCGAATGAACCTGCAATAAAAGTTTACGAACCCAAGGAAGCATTGAAGCTCCCTGTGGGAGTGGGGAGTTGGCCAATCAAGCACTGCCCTCACCTTGGCCGGGTCGGCAATCAGTCTCCCTTCAGCCACTACGAAGCCCAAGAAGGTGGTGGAATTGGTGGAGAACTCACACTTCTCGGTCTTAACATAGAGCAGGTTCTCCAGGAGCTATTGTAGAACAGCTCTCACATGGACTTCATGTTCCTCTGGCGAGTGGAAGAAAATCAAAATATCATCCAAATAGACAAACACAAATTGATACAGTGTATGGCGGAGGACATCATTAATTAACCGCTGGAAGACAGTGGGGGCATTGGTGAACCCAAACGGCATCACCAAATATTTCAAACTGCCCCTGGTGGGTTTTAAACGCCATCTTACACTTGTCCCTCTCACGAATGTGGATTAGATGGTACACATTGCGCAAGTCAAATTTGGTGAATACCCGTGAGCGCTGAAGGAGTTCAAACGTGGAGCTCATCAAGGGCAGGGGATATTTGTCCTTAACTGTAACAGCGTTGAGCTCCCGGTAGTCGATACACGTGCGCAGTGAGCCATCCTTCTTCCCCACGAAGAAGAACCCGGCTCTGAGAGGAGGCGAAAATGGCCAAATAAGGCCAGCATTCAGCGATTCCTTAATATACTTCTCCATTGCCTCCCTCTCCAGACCAGAAATATTGTAGAGTCGGCTGGACAGCAGCCTCGCCCCCAAAATGAGGTCCACAGCAGTCGTAAGAGCGATGAGGCTGAAGCAACAATTAGCTAAACAAAATGGACTCCAGGAGGAGATGGAATTTTGTCCTCAGTTTATAATGGGGTTATGCTTCTGGAGCCATGGATACCTAGAATCATCGGGGAAGATGACAATGGGAGAACTAGGAAGGTGAGTTCCTCCCGATGATTCCCAGAAAGAAGGATGGCGATCGGCGCCATGCGTTCGGTGACTACCGCAACCTCACGCCCAGATATGGTGGTAATTCTTTGGTGTTGGGGCAGTTTGAGTGTAGGAATACCCATGTCCTGAACGAACTGGGCCGATACAAAATTGCCCTCTGCCCCTGAATCCACTAGTGCCATCACCCTCCTCTCGACCCCTGGCAATTGCACGAGGGCCGAAATAGAGAAATTACCGGGGGGGGGAGTTAATTTGGTCCCGCCTGCCAGACCTCCCACGGTTACTGATGGGCTGCATCTTTTGGCCGCTGGGAGAACTCGTCCCAAATGTGCTTCACAGAACCACAGTACATGCACGTGCCAGCCCTCCTCCTTCACCGGCGCTCATTGTCGATCAAATGGAACCGACTGAGGTCCATCAGCTCGGGAGGAGGACCAGTCCCCCAAGTGTCAGTCACCGCAGCGGGCACCCGCTCGGCAGACAGGCGAGAGGAGGACTGTCGCTTCTTCGCGCGCTCATGGTAGTGGTTATCTAAGCCCACAGCCTGATCGATAAGACCATCGAGAGTGTCAGGAACCGCATAAACCGCCAGGTTGTCGCGGAGATGTGCTTTTAACCCGTGGAGGAACGTGCTGCGTAATGCAACTTCGTTCCACCCTGGTCCGCCTCTTCGACCCGAAACGCCATGAGTACTTGGTCACGGACCGAGCGCCCTGGCGGAGAGTCAAAAGATGGCTCATGATGTTCCCTTGACTCTCGGTGTGGTCGAATGCGCGAGAAAAAGCGACCACAAATTGCTCAAACGTGTATCCCTGCCCTTCCGGGCTGTCCTCCATGGCCCGAGCCCAACTAAGGGCTCGGTCCCGTAGCAGTAACATGAATACCTGAATTTTTGCAACATCCCCCGGGTACTCCCCCCCGACCTGCTCCAAATACATCCGTACCTGATGGAGAAACTCCTTACACTTCTCCACCTCCCCCCACATACGGGGCAGGTGTGGGAACAGAGGTGGTACCGCACACTTGAGGTTGAACAACGGGAGCAGGCAGAGGAGGAGGATCTGGCGGAGCCGCATTGGCCAAATGTTGCGTGACGGTGCCCAATTGCTTTATCATAGTCTGCAGCTGCTGGGACATCATGGCAATTTGATGCTTGGTCGCTCCTAAGCGATCCAGAGCTGATTGCCCCGATGCTGCGGCACCTGCTGAGCCGAGGTCACGGCTGGCTCGTTCTGTCATGATTGTTATTAGCAATCAGCTTACTTGCAGCAACAAGACAGAGCAATCAAACAACAATACACGTTTGAGATTTTTATTAAATATCAAAATCCCCGCACAGCTACAGAAACAGTCACTCGCCAGAGGAAACAGCCTGTGGAGAGAAGACGAGAGCTGTGAGTGGAGGAATGGAGTAAGGGGGGAAATGGGCTGGCCAAACTGCCACTTACGTGAGCCTCCAGGGGAGAACCGGCAGGGCTCCAGCAGGGAATAGATGAACCAGCAGGGTGAGGGGAGTGGAGCTGGTGGTACCTCACCAGGTGGTGTTTGAATGTCGTTGATGAGTGATGATGTGGCAGGAGAGTGAGCACAGTCCCGGAGACACACCTGAACGATGGCAGCAACCTTAGGAGAAGAGAAAGCACACAGGTTAATAACTTCTTCACCTGCGTGAATCATATACTTGCTTGTCTTAGCGAAGGCAGTATACCCAGATGAGCCAGCGTTGAATCGCTGAAGAGTGCTTCCTTATAAACGCTGGCTGATGAGAGGGCGCAGGTGTGTCCTCTCACTCAGGTGCGTTGATGACCTGAGGAGAGATGAACAGGAAGGAGGAGGCGCGCTCTCGCCGCCAATGACAGATTTCAGATGCAGTTGTTCCTGATTTGTTGGCACATGCTGTATGTACAGTCTGTGGCTTTAACCGGTAGTGTTCTTGTGGCACTTTTGGAAATGGCGGGGCATCCTCATGGGCGATGGCACCATCAGATGCAGGAGGTGGATGCTGATATGAGAGGATGCTGCCAGCCTGTACTTTACTGAAGATGGAGTCCACAAGTGGTTTGTTAGATGAGCTATCCATCATGCAGATTAGTAGAAGAGAGTATGAGTTGAAGTCAGAATAGGCAGTGTTTGGGTAAAGGGTTGCTGGGCATGGCAGCTCACCACTGTAGCCTTTGTATAGTGCAGATCTGGAATAGCATTATCAGAGAATCAATAACCACTTTTGGAACACAGTGTAGTGGAGTGTGCCTGTTTACACTGACTTTGGATACCTAATTCCAGGTGATGAAGTAGCACCCAGTTTGGGCTTCACAACCACCATGGCATCCACAGGGCCCGTTTTCACTCCCTATTTAGAGTGATTGATAGTATTAACAAACAGAGTGTAGTAATCAAACATTATGCCAGATATTTAAATGATACAAACCATTGTTCGAGGTTTATGTCACTTCTGTTCCATCTTGGTGCATGAAAGGACAGGTGGGACAACCAACATGCCACATTCTGAGTAATAGGCTGTCTGATACAGCAAAACTACCAAATGGTTGCACATAACGCTCCCAGACACACAAGAGCAGAAGCTGTTAACCAGTGCAACTGGATGTGAGTCACAAAATCTGGAATAAGCACAGAGAAAAACTGTGAATGAACCTAAAAAATTGTCATCAAATACATCTGCAACTGAGCAATAATGCTGGAAAAGGGAAAGGCGACAGGGCAGTTTTGAGGTGGAACATACTTAAGTTTAAAAGATAGCTGAGTGAGCAAAATGTCACCATCTTTTCTGCATTTGCAAACCATCAAATTTAGGGTAAAACAGAATTACATAAAAGCCTTGTCCAGACTCCACAGTTATATTATCTAAATTAACTATTTGTTTAGTTTAGTTTTACAGACGAGTATAAACCACCTAAACTTCTTCAGCCAGCTATCCTGTAATTACATGACTACTGCTTCAGCTGGATTTTGTTTTTGAAGTCCATCATGAATATCACTACATTACATTTTTTAAATTCTTCTCAATCATCATCTCTTCTACTAGCTAAGATCACCTCTTTGACTGTATAATTAACCGAGATGAAACATGGTAGAACAGCAAAAATCCAGAACATTAACATAACAGAACTTTTTTCCCCTTGTCCTGTCAGGCAGCTTGGTGAGCAGAACAGAAATCTTCTTCCCTTATTGTGCCAAACAGGTTTACTTTGCCAAAAGGAGCTTTATGCAGTACATATACAGTATATGTGTTGTATATTGTTTATAAACTCCTCTTGTAATAACTTTTAATACTTTATTTAAATTGTTTTACCCATGAAGGACCCAACAGAGGGGGAATGGGGAAAGGAGGGGTGGAGAGAGGGAAAGAAAAGGGAGAGAAGCAAACAAAGAAGACAAACAAACTAACAACTGAAACAAACAGAAGACAGAATGTTTCTTCCACTGAAGAGGTCTCAACATGAGTATGGTATCTGCACCTGTTAAAGGAGAGACATATGTATGTGTGCATACGTGTGCGTATGTACGAGAGCACATGCAAATAAGTGTGTGCATGTGAGTGGTTTGTCAGGGAAAATACAAAGAGGTGGGCCGGTCACAGCAACTCCCACCCCCCTTCCTGGAACCCCCAAGCAAGCAGGGCAATGCCACCAACCCCCACAGAGCACAAATGTCCCGAGGCCAACAAGGACAGCCAGGCATCCACCCCAGGAGGGATGGCCAGGGAGGGTGCGGCGGGACCGTGCCCCCAGACCAGCCAACCCCTGTGCCCCCCCCCCCCCAGCAGGGAAAACGCCAACCCTCGGGCCCCAGGCACGAGGAGGCCAGTGTTCCCATCCCCCGGGCTGGAGACCGGCCGGCGCCCCCAGCACAAGCCCTCCCCCCGGACACCCCCACAGGGGGCTGACCCCCACCCTAGTTCCACTGCCGCACACCCCAGGGACCCCCATGCCCAAAGAAGGCAGCAGCAAGGCACAGGAGCCCCATGGGGGTGGGCATCCAGGGAAACCCACGCAGCCAAGAGGCACTACCCCCTCAATCCAGCACCTCCCGACCAGCACACACCCCCATTCCCACGCACTCACACCCTCATGCTCTCATACGCACCCACTTGCACCCACATGCACTCACTCACTCTTGCTCACCCTCTCCCCCACACAATCCCACACTCGCACTCCTGGACCCACCCACTCTCTCCCACTCCTGTACCCACTCAATCTCATTCCCACTCTCACTCGCCCTCAGAGTCACCCGCACACACTCACGTTCACCCATACACACACTCTCACTCACACTCCGACCTACTCCCATCCACTCGTGCTCTCCCCCACACACTCACCCACACTCATTTACCCTTATTACTTAGGGCAGCCGGGGTGCAGATGCAGTGAGCATGAATACACACCAGTGCCCGGCAGCAGCTGGGGAGACCACCGGCACAGGCCAGCAGCTACACACCCGCCAACCTGTCCCAGGGTGGCTGCAACCACAGAAGCAGACCACCGCCCCCAATGCCCACCCGAGCGACTGATCAACGGACCACCACAAGTGCTCCGAGATGCCACCCAACATACAAAGCGCTACACAAAACCGACCCACCATTACCACCTCCACTCATCACTCCCTCACTCTCGCTTATTCTCTCGTTCAATCACTATCTCACTCCCTTGCTCACACCTATTCATTCGGCAGCACCCAGGGATTTTGACAACATGACGAGCTCCAGGCCTCCTGACAGGCCCCCAGGCCCCTGGCAGAAGGAGGGCAACAGGGGTGGGGGAAGACCCCCACCCCCCTCCCCCATGCACAAATCATGATGGGTGTGTGTTAGTTGTATGATGTGATTGTGTGCAGGTGTGTGAGCTACCAGAGTGCAGCTAAAATTGGGGGGATGGTGGTTGGAGCACCACTAGCCACTGCTATAGGCAGTGGGGCTCCCATCCACCCAAGCCCTCAGTGTCTATAGTGCAATCAAAATGGAGGTGAGGGCGGCCCCACTGTGGAGCAGACAGAGGGATCCCCTTCACCAACACAGTACGGCACACTCCCACCCCAGTTGTGTATCCAATAAGATGTATGGTCTACCAAGAACCGGGAAGGGGGGGGG
The DNA here is from genome assembly GCA_020510985.1 of Pholidichthys leucotaenia. Lineage (NCBI taxonomy): Eukaryota > Metazoa > Chordata > Actinopteri > Cichliformes > Pholidichthyidae > Pholidichthys > Pholidichthys leucotaenia. The sequence goes on along the minus strand of CM035840.1, from coordinate 321,689,528 downwards.
GGGCGGGGGACAGCAAGACTGGGAAGGAGGAGGTCCAAAAGGGAGCTCGTCCCTTCCTAGAAACCAGCTCGCAAACTGGTTCAGGAGGCCATCCACTGCCCCCAGACACCAACACAGGGCGAGGGTCGCCAGGCCGAGCAGCCCAGAACCCACCAGTGTCGCACCCCGGCGCCCCCAGCACCACAGGCATGATGGAGCAGCTACACTCACACCCACTCCCACACATCTTGCACACACGAACACACACAACAACAACACTAACAATAATGAACAATGGGCTGGACTCATACGGCGCCCCACATGCAAAGCAACACCCCAGAGCTCCCACTATAAGCCCACCAACCACCCACCCCAGACACACACCGACAGCGGCAAGTCGCCCCAGAGCCCCAGCCGCCACGGAGCAAACTGATGTCAACATGGCTGCCAACCCGCACCAACAGCACCCCCCCCCCAACCCCAAGCACCACATACCTGGTGCCAAGGACACCAGAGGCAATGCACCCTGCCCCGTGACACAACGCCAGGATGGGCAGGAAAAGTAGGCTCTGAACTGCCAACCCCCAGGCCACAAGATTGCATGCCCCACTCCCGCCATTCAACGAGATCCCCCCACCCACACACACATCCTCCATCCCCACACGTCCACCCACTGATATCTGCACTCACACACATGCACGCCCACCCTCATGTGCACATACACACACTCACCATCACACATGCCCACCTACACCCACACACATCCTCGCATGCCCACACACAACACACACACATGCACGCACCCACATTTGCACCCACACACACATGAACCCACACACACCTACACTCACGTACACTTACACACACGCGTGTGCACACACACACACACACACACACACACACACACACACACACAAACACACACACACACCCGCAGGCTCCGGAGAACCGGGGGGGGGGGGTGACCCCCTCAGGACGCAGGTACCAGCTCCCGGATCACTGCCAAGGCCCTGGGGAGGGCATGACCCCGCTGCGCGGGGACTCGCTGGGGCCAGCCTGCACCACCAGCACACACCTGACCCCGACCCAGAGGGGGAACACCTCCCCACCACCACCAGGGGCCCAGGGCCAGACCCAGCTCTACCTGGGAGGCAAGGCCAGCTCACCCGGGGCCACGGCCTACCCCCCCAGCCCACTCCGCAGCCCCCCGCCACCAACCCCCTCGGGCCAGATGCACAGCCATCCTGGAACAGACTCCCCAGACACCGGCCCCAGTGGGTCACAGAAATTCCTCGTGGTCAGTGCGCAGCCAGCTGCCAGAGGCACCAAGGAGAGAGAGCCACCGCCCGCCACCCCTCAGGTTATAGAGTTAATAAGCGGGGACCAGAGAGAATTGAATTCAGCCAGTTGGTTCTTAGATGAGGCAGACATTCTCTCCAGGCTAATATAATCTGGGGCAGCTGTGGCTCAGGAGGTAGAGCAGGTCATCCAATAACCGGATGGTTGGCAGTTTGAATCCCTCTCTCCCCTGATATCCTGCTGTTGTGTCCCTGGGCAAGACACTTTACTCACCTTGCCTCCAGTGTCCATAACACTGGGTATGAATGTGTATAAATGTTTGGTGGTGGCCGGAGAGGGCGTTGGCGCAGATTGGCAGCCAGGTTTCTGTCAGCCTGCTCTAGGGCAGCTGTGGCTACAGTAGTAGCTTGCCGCTACCATTGTCTGTCTGGAGTGAATGAATAATGTATCTATTTGTAAAGCGTCGTTGAGTGTCTATGATAAAGCACAATAGTAATACAGTACAGTACTTACTGTACAGTAGTACAGTAAATCTGATGCATTATTATTATTATTATTATAATCTGATAGTAGGTTATTATAGTGAGTTGTACACAAATTATTTCTTGATTTCCAGTTCATGAGGATAGTTTTCTTTGTGATGCATAAGGCAGTGAGAACCATGTGTAACATCCTTACCTCTACAGTATATTCATTTCCCTTAAATCACCTAGTGTGCAAAGTGTAGGAGAGGATGGAATATGATACCCAAGCCTTGCCTATAAGTCTTCACATGTCTTCTGCCAGAACTTTTGGACCGGTGCACAGGACCAAATAAAAACTAAAAATTGTAGTGTCCAAGTTATTAATCTTACAGTAGTCTATTAAATTAAATAGCCTGTGTGTGTTATTAGCAGAGTGCCTACCCTTGATGAAAACTGTTTGATCTGGGTGTATAATAAACAGAGTTATTCTTTCCAGTCTTTTGGCAAGAGCTTTGCAAATTATTTTAAAATCGACATTCATGTGAGATGGGACGGTAGCTGGATGGAAGCGTAGGTTCTTTTTCGGGTTTAAGGAGCAGGATAATCCTAGCCAAATTCATATTTGGAGGGATTACATTATTTTATTTAATTTGGTTCACCATTCTAGTGAAGGTAGGTGCCATCACAGGCCAGAATTCTTTATAGAATTCTACTGGAAAACCATCTGGTCCCGGAGCTTTATTATTTGGGATGTGCTTAAGTGCCTCCTGGAGTTTGGACATTGGAAGAGGTGCATCCAGAGCTGCAATCTGTTTTTTTTATTTAATTGTGGTAAATTAATATTGTCCAGAAATTATATATATATATATATATATTATAATATATAATTTAATTTTCTGTTCTAATTCCAGTACCAGTGCTTTTTCTTTTTTATTCTTATACAAACAGCAAGAGATTACTTTACCTCATGTGACCGCTTTAGCTGCTTCGCAGAAAACACACAGTGATATTCCTAGCACGTCATTATATTCCACATATGATTCCCGCTCTTTATTAAAATAATGAGTAAAATCTTTGTCTTTGAGTAGTGATGTATTAAATTTCCAGTTCCTAGTTTTCTTTGTAGTTTTCTAAAAATTTCCAGTGTGATGGTGATCGCTGATAAGATAAAATAAGATAAGCCTTTATTAGTCCCACAATGGGGAAATTCCAGGATTACAGCAGCACAGGGATAGCAGCACTCAGAGCAATAATTAATAAGATAAGATAATAAGAACAAATGGATATACATATGTACACAGATATATACACAGTGTGGGAGCATTGCCGCTAGATGGTATAGACAGCATTACGGTCTGTTAAGTTACCCCGCAGAATATGAATATGTAGCTAGTGTAGAGGGGCTTGGAAATGAAGAGGCGATTTGGTTTATAAGCAAAGTTTAATATTCAGCTCTTCTAACAAGTCTCATCAGGTGCAGAGAGTGGCAGAAGGGAAAAGAGACAGAATGTCTCCAGCTCACTGACTTTATACTGGCACACAATAAAAGACATGCATAACAAAGGCTGACATCCCTCATTATCTTAATCCCCCCATTGTCTTGGTATTTCATCTCCTCGCCTTGGGGGGTGAGGGTGGCTCCTCCGGTCTCCTCCGCCGCGTCCGGGAACGTCTTTGTTCTTCACTCGGGGGGTGAGAGCCCGTTGTCCTTTCAGAGGTGTGAAGTCCTTTACATATGTATTACCAAACATTTCCACATGCTTCAACATATGTAGGTTATGGAATATATGGTTAATATAGACCACAGCCCCCCCAAACAACTAAGAAAGGACAACAAAAAGGTTCACAGTCTAAGATAGTTATTATGACATACTAAGTGTTACATCTGTTGCCACGGAAGAAACTTTCTAGCAGCCATGCTCCTAAGACAGACCTCTGCATATCTACAGGTGGATCGAAAGACTGCGGGCATATAACTTCACCACCCAGTTCACACTGCGCAGTCACACCCACACCCAAAACCAACCTAAATGGTGACCGAGACCCCCTGAAGACAAAGCTGATCAACATGCTACATGGGCCTCTCCAGAACACAGTCTCTCTCCAGGAGCTCCAGGCGGCATCAGAACAGGACCCGACCCTAATGCAGCTATGTTCCTTCATCCGTGAGGGATGGCCTGCAAACGTATCGGGAGAACTAGCACCTTTTCATAGAGTCAAGGATGATCTGACCTACTGGAATGATGCCTGAGTGGCAAGAGGACACTGCACAATATTTCCCGAAATGCTAAAAGGCCACATTTTAATCATGGTACACAAGGATCACCTGGGTGTGGTCAGAGTGAAACAACAGTGCACAGGCTCGGTCTGGTGGCTGGGCATCGACAAAGACATAGAAAATATGGTAAAAGACTGTGTGCCCTGCCTGGAAAGTGGAAAAACCGGAGTACCTCCGCCCCCGCCCCCGCTGCTGCAGCCGCTACCATACCTGGCAGCCCCCTGGAAACGTATTCAACTGGACACATGTGGAGAACTACATGCTGCCCCTGTGTACCAAGGGTTTTTGCTGGTAGCCTATGACCTCCACTCAAAATGGCCAGAGGTAATGCCCACCGGCTCAGTCACAACTGACGTGGTCACCGACTTCCTCACCTCCCTCTTTGCTCGCTGGGGTGTACCAGATGCTATTGCGATGGACAGCAGCCCACAGTTCATCTCGGCGGGTTTTGAGGCATTCATGAGTGAGAGAGGTATCAAACACATAAAGACTGCATTCTACCATCCACAAGAAAACGGGGCTGAGGGGTACGTAGGAAGACTCAACAAAACTGTAAAGAATGGGCTCAGAGCATATCTGGCAGATGGTCTCCAGTTCTCGGTTGCACTAGAGTACCCTCTTGCACTATAGAGCAACATCTCACACCACGACGGGCTGCTCACCGGCAGTATTGATGTTGGGACGCGAAATGTGCCTTCCCCTGGACCGCCTACGCCCCCCCAGAGGGAGCAATCCCAGCAGAGAGGCCATCACCGAGGAAGAGGGTGGTCGAGCAGCAATGTCGGATGAAACTAAGGTTCAACAGGAAATGCCGGGTGAGGCAGCCTGGACTCGCAATGTTGGACTGGGTCAGAATCAAGCACCCTAACCACGCTCACAAGCTGCAGTCTTTCTGGACAATGCCTTTGCAGATCACAACACAGCTGGGTCCAGCTACGGTTCAGCCTCTCTTATGGGTCACGGTAGCACACTAGCCACCTCCGAAAATCCCCACCAACCCCGACCCCGGATCAGACGATGACCACAGATGACGGATCCAGGTTGGGACTTTGCTGATGCGGAACTTGAGAACCCCCAGGATTGTTCGCTGGGGCCAGCTGCAGTGCTACAGCCCATGCGACCCTTGACCAGAGTCCGGCAGAGACCTCGTCACCTGAAAGACTTTATAGTAGATTTTGATAAGTTAGATTGTGATGGATCAAGAAAGTGGCAGAATAACCCCCTCCATCATGCGGGCATCCTGGCAGTTTACCCAGGTACTCAGTTAGGCCAAAGGGGGCCTCTAGTTTCAGGTTTTTTTTTAGGGGAGGTAAATATAGTGTGTGAACTTGGGAGGGAGGTGAACACTGGGGCTCGCCGTAGCTGATGTCAGACGTAAGGACGGCTGACGCCGGGCAGCGCCGCCATCTTGTATATATAGTCCAGTGTGTAGATAATAAAGTGTTCTTTGTTTGTTGGAAGATGGCTCACGGCTCTCTCCTTTCAGACATAACAATAAGGTTTTTCACAAGGTAAGCTAAAATGTCAGCAGTGTTTGTTAGCTTTATGTAAAAGTATTTATTCTGTAAACACTAGCATTGACTAAGCAATTTTGTGTATACCCTTTTTATTTAGTACCCTAATTGTCATGATACTGAGCATGGGTGGGGAGCCATATTCAGCCATTAAGTTGTTTAAGTCATTTTCTGTAATATCTTGTATTTATTTTCCTGTTTATAAATGTCCTAACCATCAGTTTTTCTTTTGTAAAGTTTCCTTTGTTCCCGTTATATTACACTTTTTGGGTTTTGTATCTTGTTTTTGTCTTGGTGGTTATCATTTCTCATGGCGTATTTTGGTTTAGTATTATAGTGAGTTACCTTTTTGTTTCCTGTGCTCCGTAGTAATCTGTTTCTTTGTTTCTCTCGGTGTGACAGCTGTTAGTGCTTCTTCCAGGTGTCAACTCTGTTGCAGGCTGTCACACCTGTCAGTGGTTTCTGATTCTTCTCTCGCTCATGTATCCACACCTGAATTCAATTGTTTGCCCCTATTTAAGGCCGGCTGCAAGACTTTCTCCTTGCTGGTTCCTCCTTCCTGGTTTTCTCAGACTTTATTCCTGCATCTCTCACTTGTATTTCATATTTTGTATCCAAGGGTATTCCCCGTCAAGCCGGTGTTCCATTGCTCTTCAGCCTCTGTGCTATTATTCCTTGTTATCCTGTCAGTTTCCATGTCTGTGTTTCTGTTATTTTGTCTTCACTAATAAATTCAATTCAATTCAATTCAACTTTATTTATATAGCGCCATTTCACAACAACAGTCATCTCATAGCATAAATGTGCAAACTCACAGCCTATGTTTGGCATGTTCAGTCTGACCATGAAAAGGGTGATTTAGACACCAATATCTCCATTTTAACATTACAAAATTAAAACTATGATGTTGTCCATATGCTGAACTGGTGGTCATGCGGTTCTATTAATATACATAATCAGAAAGGTTATTGCACCATGAGGGGTTTGTGCATGAGGCTAGTTCAGAAAAACATTTGGCAGGTGAGCCTTCACTTTCTCCTCAGACAGCCAAATGCCCACAGCTCCAAGTACAGTGTAAAGAAAGTTAGCTCATGTGTTGATGATGCAGGTTATAATTGACTGGTGGATTTTGAATCTGTCATCCAGATCTCTCTGCATCAGACCCAAGGACAGATAGGTCATAAACAGGAAAAACTCTTCAATGGGCTGAAGAGACTGTAAAAGGAAGAAAATACAGTGCATGTTATATATTTTATTACTGATTACACAGACGACCTATAACTGACATAACAAATTATGTAAAGATGTCGACCATGTTATCACCATTTTATTGCTGCTGTTTACATTCAACCTGACGAAAATTCATAAAATGACCTACAGAATTATTTTAGTGTATACAGTATCTCACAAAAATGAGTACACGCCTCACATTTTTGTAAATATTTTATGATCTTTTCATGGGACAACTGAAGATATGACACTTTCATACAATGTAAAGTACTCATTGTACAGCTTGTATAACAGTGTAAATTTGCTGTCTCCTCACAATGACTTGACACACGGCCATTAATGTCTAAACCGCTGGCAACAAAAGTGAGTACACCCCTAAATGAAAATGTCCAAACTGTGCCCAATTAGTGATTTTCCCTCCCCGGTGTTATGTGACTTGTTAGTGTTACAAGGTCTCAGGTGTGAATGAGGAACAGGTGTGTTAAATTTGGTGTTATTGCTCTCACACTCTCTCATACTGGTCACTGGATGTTCAGCATGGCACCTCATGGCAAAGAACTCTCTGAGGATCTGAAAAAAAGAATTGTTGTTCTATATAAAGATGGCCTAGGTTATAAGAAGATTGCCAACGCCCTGAAGCTGAGCTGCAGCACGGTGGCCAAGACCATACAGCGGTTTAACAGGACAGGTTCCCCTCAGAACAGGCATCGCCATGGTCGACCAAAGAAGTTGAGTGCACATGCTCAGCGTCATATCCAGAGGTTGTCTTTTTAAAATAGACGTATGAGTGCTGCCAGCATTGCTGCAGAGGTTGGAGGGGTGGGGGTCAGCCTCTCAGTGCTCAGATCATACGCCACACACTGCATCAAATTGGTCTGCATGGCTGTCATCCCAGAAGGAAGCCCCTTTTAAAGATGATGCACAAGAAAGCCCACAAACAGTTTGCTGAAGACAAGCTGACTAAGGACATAGATTACTGGAACCATGTCCTGTGGTCTGATGAGACCAAGATAAAACTCATTTGGTTCAGATGGTGTCAAGTGTGTGTGGTGGCAACCAGTTGAGGAGTACAAAGACAAGTGTGTCTTGCCTACAGTCAAGCATGGTGGTGGGTGTGTAATGGTTTGGGGCTGCATGAGTGCTGCCGACACTGGGGAGCTACAGTTCACTGAGGGAACCATGAATGCCAAAATGTACTGTGACATACTGAAGCAGAGCAGGTTCCCCTCCCTTCGGAAACTGGGCCACAGGGCAGTATTCCAACATGATAATGACCCCAAGCATGCCTCCAAGATGACCACTGTCTTGCTAAAGAAACTGAGGGTAAAAGTGATAGACTGGCCAAGCATGTCTCCAGACCTAAACTCTATTGAGCATCTGTGGGGCATCCTCAAACGGAAGGTGGAGGAGCACAAGGTCTCTAACATCCACCAGCTCCGTGATGTCATCATGGAGGAGTGGAAGAGGATTCCAGTGGCAACCTGTGACGCTCTAGTGAACTTCATGCCCAAGAGCGTTAAGGCAGTGCTGAAAAATAATGGTGGCCACACAAAATATTGACACTTTGGGTACAGTTTGGACATTTTCACTTAGGGGTGTATTCACTTTTGTTGGCAGCGGTTTAGACATTAATGGCTGTTTGCTGAGTTATTTTGAGAGGACAGCAAATTTGCACTGTTATACAAGCTGTACACTGACTACTTTATATTGTATCAGTGTCATATCTTCAGTGTTGTCCCATGAAAAGACATAATAAAATATTTACAAATATGTGAGGGGTGTATTCACTTTTGTGAGATACTGTACATTCATATATCTAAGTAACTGTGTTTTTACTTTGTTTTGTTTTATATTTTATCATATTATACTCTATTTATTTGTATATATGTTGTATAACCTAGTGTGTAGCATGACATATAATAATAACCTTGATATCTTGATCATGTCTGCATTTACATATGCCACCATAGGTTTGCGAGTCACGCCCACCTGATGGCAGATAGAGGCAGCAACACACAAGACTGTGCGTGTGACAAGAGCTTGGACTGCAGCTTGGACTAAAGAGGTCCCTCACACTGTTGGTACAACAGTAAATTTATTTTTCTGGCCATACTGAGTGAGAAATGTAATTGCTCTTATTTTCAACTTAATTCATTTTAACGATAATTAGTTATGTTAGTTATGGTCTATCTGTGTAATGAGTAATAAAAATATATAAAATGCACTGTATTTTTTCCTTTTACAGTCTCTTCAGCCCACTGATGAATTTTTCCCATTTATGACCTATCTGTCCGTGGGTCTGATGCAGAGAGATCTGGCTCATAGATTCAAAATCCACCAATCAACTGTGAGCCGCATCATCAACACATGGGCTAACTTTCTTTACGCTGTACATGGAGCTGTGGGCATTTGGCTGTGTGAGGATAAAGTGAAGGCTCACCTGCCAGATGTTTTTCCAAAACTACTCTGATACACAAGTGGTGTTAGACTGCACAGAGCTGAGTTGCCAAACACCAAACTCTCTTCTCCTGCAGAGTGAGATGTTCTCCACCTACAAATCCCACTGCACCTTCAAAGGCCTGATTGGCATGGCCCTTCATCGTGCAATAACCTTTGTTTCATCTGTTTATGAAGGCTCCATCAGTGACAAAGATCCTGAAGTAGTCTGGCATTGTGTCTCTCTGCAAACTAACAGCAGCCATCATGGTGGACAAGGGTTTCCTTGTGGAAGACTATGTGCCCTGCAAAGTCCACAGCCTTTCTCTTCAAGAGAGCACAACTGACTGGGAGACACAATCTATTGCAAGACTGAGAGTGCATGTTGAGCAGCTCATTTGAAGGGTGAAGGAGCACAAAATATTCAGCACAGTCATCCCTCTTTTTTTTTCCACAATATCTTTATTGAACCTTTTTTTTAACAAACATGACACAAACAATCAAACACTAACACTAAAGCACTACAAAAAAAAAAAATGCACTAAAAACACCCACAACCACCAACAAAATCAAGTCTTCAACAATGCTCCTCTGTTTAGTCTAGACAATCCATTACATAAGTATACATATTATGTTCACCAGTTTGGAATTTACAAGGTCCACACACATCATTCACCTTCTTCTTCAAGAGTTATGTTTAAATTTTTTACATAATCAATAAAAGGTCTCCATATATTCTCAAACACAATTTCCTTTGATTTCAGTATATATGTTATTCTTTCTAGTGGAAGGTTTGTTAACATCTGTCTTAACCACTGAGTCACATCTGGTCTATGAGTCTTTTTCCACAGTAGTGCAATACATTTTTTGGCATTAAGCAAACTGAGGTCTATGAATGTTCTTTCACTTTTATTAAAGTTATGCTTTTCTGGGTACAGACCCAACAAAAACAGTTTAGGATTCAATATGATTTGTTTTGAGATTATTTTTTCAATTGTTACCCTCACCTCTTCCCAAAACATTCTTATTATTCTACATTCCCATACACAATGAAATAGGGTTCCTTTACTTTCCATGCATTTTGTGCACGTATCTGGTATATTTTTGTTATATCTATTTAACTCCACCGGTGTAACATACATCCGCATTAACCATTTAAAATGTATCAATTTAAGACGTACATTTATTGATTTGGTTTGAGCTTCTGTACAAGCCAATTCCCATTGTTCCTCTGAAATTTCAGTTTGCAGATCTTCTTTCCAGTAGTTTAATCTTTTCTGTGAGTTTTCACTTGAGGATAGTGTCAATGAGTTATAAAACTCTGAAATAATACCCTTTCTTTTACTATCTTTCATCAACATTTTTTCCAAGGATGAATAAATAGGTCGAGTGAGAGCTTTATTTTGATTTGATCGAATAAAGTTTCTAAGTTGAAGATATTTTTAAAAATGTGTTCTATTAAGATTAAATTTGATCCTCAGCTCTTCAAAAGACATTATGTTATCTGCACATGGCAAATATAAATCTTGAATCTTTTGAATCCCTTTTAAATTCCATACTTTAAATACAGCATCCGCTCTCCCTGGTTTAAAATATTGATTACCCCATATTGGGCTAAATTGTGACAATAAGTGTGGTTCTTTTAAATAGTTTTTAGCTTCACACCATATTTTGATCATATGCTTTACAAATGGATTTTTAACTTGTTTTTGTAATTTTTTTTGCCGAATCTGAGTATATGAATATGGGAAGAGGTAAAGGTAAATTGTATGATTCCATTTCAGTCCAGTGAGGGAGATCATTTAATGAAAAATAATATGTCATAGACCTCAGTTGTGCCGACCAATAATACAACATAAAATTTGGACATTTCAGACCTCCATGATCAAATGGTAAATATAATAAAGACAGACATATTCTAGCCCTCCTGTTGTTCCATATAAATTCCACTAACTTTTTTTTAATTCTTGAGAATAAATCTAAAGGTGGTGGTAAGGGAATGTATTGAAATAAATAAAGTATTTTAGGTAAAATATTACTTTTAAGTATATTGATTCTCCCGATCATCGACATTGGTAGTGACATCCATCTCTGAATTAACTCATTGATATCTGTCATTAAGGCTTCATAGTTGACACTGGCGACTGATTCTAGCTTAGGCACAATTTGGATTCCTAAATATTTAAACTGATTTACAACGTTGAATTGATTTACCTCAGGGGCTGGGTAATTTCTCTGGGTCTCATTTAGCATTAATATTGAAGATTTAGTTTTATTTATTTTATATCCTGATATTTCCCCAAAATTCTTTATTAAATTCAACAAGTTCGGAATTGATTTTTTAAGATTCGACATAAACAAAATTATGTCATCGGCGTACAGGGAGATTTTATGTTCTGTTGGTCCAACTTTAATTCCATATATTTGTGAATGTAAACGTATCGCCATCGCTAAAGGTTCAATTGCCATAGTAAACAGTAAAGGTGAAAGTGGACAGCCTTGTCGACATCCTCTATTGATTTTTATTGATTTTGAAATATTGTTATTTGTTAGGATTTCTGCTGTAGCATTATTGTATATTATCTGAACCCATTTTATGAAATTATTTCCAAGTCCAAACCTTTGTAAGACTTCAAAAAGAAAGGGCCATTCGACTCTATCAAAGGCCTTTTTGGCGTCCAGTGATAGGAGAGCTGTATCCGGTGCTTCTTTATTAGAATAAATAATATTAAACAGTCTTCTTACATTATGGAAGCCTTGTCTTCCCTTTATAAAGCCATTCTGATCTCGATTAATAATATTTGGTAAAATTTCTTGTATTCGTCTTGCTAAAATTTTACAGATTATCTTAAGGTCGACATTTAATAGGCTTATTGGTTTCATATTTTCACATTTATTAGAGGGCTTACCTGGTTTTGGCAACAATGTAATTAAGGCATTATTCATGTATGATGGTAAATTACTATTTTGAAATGCTTCTAGAAACCATTTCCAAAAAAGGTTTTATTAATTTATTCTTAAATTTTTTATAAAGGTCAACTGGAAGACCATCTGGTCCTGCACTTTTTCCTGATTTCATATTATCAATGGCTAGCCCAACTTCTTCTTGACTAATTTTAGACTCCAATATCTCCCTGTTTTCATTTGGAATACACGGTATAAATAGTTCGTTCAAAAACCCATTTAGTTTTGTTAAATCAGATTCATTTTTGGTATCATATAATTTTTCATAGTAATCTCTAAAGGCTCTGTTAATTTCTAAAGGATCTATAACTACCTGTCCATTACTTATAATACTGGTAATTGGTGTTTTAAATTCTAATTGTTTAATCTGCCATGCCAATAATTTTCCTGATTTTTCACCTTGTTCATAAAAAGATTGTTTCAATCTTAGAAGACTCGAGGCAGCTCTATTCGCTGATTTTTTTGGTCATATTCAGCTCTCAAAATCAGCAATTCATTCTCCAACCTTGGTTCACTTCCTGCATACACTTTTTCCTGAAGACTTTTTATTTTATGTTCCAATTGGGCTCTCTCCTCTCGAGTCTTCTTAGATTTTGAACCTGTATAACTAATAATATGTCCCCTAATAAAAGCTTTGAAAGCTTCCCACTTTACACATGCTGATGTTTGTGTAGTGTTGATGTCAAAGAACTCATCTATCTGTTTTTCTATGTACTTGACAAATTCCTCATCCTGAAGCCATTTATGCTGAAATTGCCATCTACCTGATTCCTTTGTCAATTTCTTATCTACATATATTAGACTGCAGGGTGCATGATCAGAGATCACGATGTTATCATAAAAGCAGTTTTGAATCTTGGACCTTAATTCTGTGGAAATCAAAAAATAATCAATACGTGAGAATGTCTTGTAGGTACTGGAATAACAAGAGTAGGCTTTAACGTGTGGTTTCATTTCTCTCCATATATCTAGCAATCTCAATTCTTTCTTAAAATGATTAATGGTCATCCTACATCCATTGTGCGTACAGTCTAGTCCTGTTGATCTATCTATACCGGGATTCAATGTACAATTAAAATCCCCTGCTATTATATGTTGCCCTGTAAGTGATGATAAGATAAGAAATAAATTAGCAAAGAACTTTTGATCATCTATATTGGGACCATATAAGTTCACCAAATTTATATTTTCTAATAGCAAAGATCCTTGAATGATTACATATCTTCCAAATTTGTCTCCAATTACATTTTTCACTTGAAAAGGGACTGATTTATGTATGAGAGTCATAACTCCCCTGGCTCGGGATGAAAATGATGAGGTGAAAACACTTCCTTGCCATCTACTCCTAATTCTTTTTACATCCTCCTCTATTAGATGAGTTTCTTGTAAAAACACAATTTTTGAACCCATGTCTTTTATTTTATTCATAACTTGTTTAAGTTTTTTTAAATTTTGTAGACCTCTGCAATTCCATGAAGTTAAATTAAGATTAACGCTTTGATTTATGATCAATAGAGAGTTTGGGATTACCTTGCAGTGTAAACATGCTCAAACAGAGAAGCAAAAAAATGAGTGGTTGAGCATTCATCCTACAAACTACACACAAACAAATTCCCCCTTCCCACATTTGTGGCGATCCCCCCAAAATCAAAAGAAAAATTCTGTCTCCCGATATAGCCATCGACCGCTCCACACCCACGAGGAACAGCCAAAGCCACTCCTTCTTCATCCTCCCAATCACCCTAACTCTACTGCTTTTAATGACGTAACATTAACTCTCCTCTGTAGTTTTCCAACTTAACTCCAAAATTTTTTAGCCACTTTGTACATCATAGTTTTTTTTTTTTTAATATATAATACAATCTATATTTTGTAAACTTGCTATTTGCTTCAAGTCAGTCAGATGCCTGTGCAAATGCTTAAATATTCTACCTTATATTTTGTTCATGCTTAGCTCCCACCAGTCTCTTCTTGGATCTTCTTGATGAACTCCTGCGCCTCCTCTGGGGTCTTGAAGATGTGGGTTCTGCCCCCATATGTGGTCAACAGTCTCGCAGGATAAATTACACCATGACGAATCCCGAGGTTGCGCAGCTCTTTACGTACGGGATCAAACTGCTTCCTCAATTGGTGGATTCCTGTGGCCAAATCTGGGTAGAACCGCACCTGCTGGTCCTGGTGTTTAATCTCTCCTTTAGCTCGTGCAGCGTTGAAGATCTTCATCCTGTCTCTGTTGCTGAGAAACTTCATAATTAGGGTCCTCGGTGGTCCCTTATCTCTCCGTGGGCCAATACGGTGTGCGCTTTCCAGAACCACTGCTGATTGCAGCTCCGCGCTGCCCAGCCTCCGGAATCCACTTTTCCAGAAAGGAACATGAGTCCCGACCTTCGGATTCCTCTGGTAGACCCACCAGCCTCAAGTTGTTCCGTCAAGTTGTTCCGCTGCCCAACCTCCGGAATCCACTTTTCCAGAAAGGAACATGAGTCCCGACCTTCGGATTCCTCCGGTAGACCCACCAGCCTCAAGTTGTTCCGTCTCGACCGGGACTCCAAATCCAGGATATTATCTTCCAGACATTTATTTTTTTTTTTCCAAAGTGCGCACCTTTAATTGAAGACAGGTGACGTCATCTTCAGCACTAGAGACACGAAGCTCCACCTGCGCCATTCGTTCTACACAGTCACCCAATTCCTTTCTCATTCCTTCCAACACTGCCATAATCCCATCAAATTTAGAGGAAAAGTCTGCTCTCATTGAACTTATGGCAGCTAGCACCGCACCTGTGCCGTTTCCCGCAGATACCGCACCGCTGTTAGCTTCCTCCGCCATATATGGAGCTTTATCTGCTGCGTCACAGACCTGAAAGTCCGTTAATTTGCACTGTTTCGGCGGCTCGCTTTTTCCTCTACCTGGTTTTCCAGCCTTAGGCTTCACCGACATATCCTCGCCCAAACGCTGGGATACGTTCTGTCCCAAATGAGAGAGTTATTTGCCGATTTTTTTTTCTCCAGGAGCAGAGCAGAGTGAGACGTGTCCTTCTCACGTGGCAGCCATAACCGGAAGTCCAGTCATCCCTCTTTTACTCACAGGCAACATCTATCAACTATATGTAGTGGCCTGTCTCTTGGTTAACTACCAAAAAGGATCCTTAGTCAAATCCTGGCCAAGCAAGTAAAGATACTGTATAAGCACCACGTGGAATGTGTTTCCCTCTCCAATTTTTAGCAATAGTGATTGAAAGCCAAAAGTGTCTCATTTTTTTTCTTTTGGAGGTCTGCAGCATCATTAATGTTTTGGGGCATAGAAAAAAATCTCACCCTCTCTTGGAGGTGGTGACGTCATCAACTCACAGGACTCACTGCGAGTTCACACCTTAACACAGTGGAGACCTTTGGCCTAAATGAAGAACTGAATTTGTCGTGTTTCCACTGACTTGTTCTACCTGACAGACTTTTGTACTTTTGGTACTCTGCAGTTTTAAGAGAGGTCTGTGTTCTTTCGTTTCTGACAGTTAGACCTTTGATATAAATGAATTAGTGAATTTGTCCTGTTTCCTCTAATTTATCCCACTTGACGGATGCTTGTACTTGTACTCACGTTTACGTCATTTTCTGAAAGCTCAGGGTTCACCAGTAATGTACACAACTCGTGAACTTGGATCTTTCATAAAATTACCACTACAGACTCTACTGTGAATCCCACAAGAGGGTGAATGTCAGTTATTTTCTCGATTAATTGATTAGTTGTTTGGTCAATAAAATGTTGAAAATGTTGAAAAAATGCGGAGTTTCTCAAAGCAAAGATGACGTCCTCAAATGTCTTGTTGGTCTGTAACACCAAGGTATTCAGTTTACTGTCATAGAGGACCAAAGAAATCAGAAATATTTAGTTAACAAGCTGAAAACAGAAAATATTCACAGAATCACAGTAAACAAGCTAAAACCAGAAAATATTTACATTTAGGAAGCTGAATTCAGAGAATTTTGACTTTTTTTTATTAAACTACTCAAAATGTATTGGATCTCCTCAGTTACTGGTGCATAGAGAGGTATTTTGGCAGATATGTAGAAAATAAAAAGAAATCACACCTCTCTCTCAGGGTGTTTATTTGTGTCTCTGTAAATGCACTGCACAAACATGTCATCGTGGGCACATATAACAAAATCACACCATTCCATACCAGTGATCAACAACTGCCCCTGCACTTGCCAATCATAAGAATGGCTTTCCTTCAGTTTGTGTGTGCCATGCTCAGCTCTGAGGTACTTACAGTCAATGTAGCTTAGTGCATTTGGGCATTTCATTTCAATTAACCCAAATGATGGTCTCTCAAGTGGGTCATACACCAGCCCATCAGGAGATGCACCCAGCCAAGGTGCATCAGGATGAATCACTAGTCCACATTTTCTCAAGTTCAGATTTTTCAGAGTTGCATAGTCCCTTAAAGCTTCTGTCTCCAGGTCCAGTCCTCTCTTTATGAGTGCTGTTTGACATGACCCTCGGATGATCCTCTCTGCTCGGTTTTCTGCTGCACTTGGCCCTTGAATGTGGCTTACCTCCCTAAAAGTTGAAGCTGTCACCCTTTCCTTTCTCAGTGAATGCCACACAGGTGCTTCACTTTGGCACCTTGTTGTTTCTCCAATCTCGTGTGAATGTAACAATGTCACAGACAGCATTTTTGTCATAATTATTATTAGCAATCAGCTCACGTGCATGATGCAGCAACAAGAAGGAGCAATCAAACAACAATACACGTTTGAGATTTTTATTAAATATCAAAATCCCCACATAGCTACAGAAGCAGTCACTCGCCAGAGGAAACAGCCTGTGGAGAGAAGACGAGAGCCGTGAGTGGAGGAATGGAGTAAGGGGGGAAATGGGCTGGCCAAATTTCCACTTACGTGAGCCTCCAGAGGAGAACCGGCAGGGCCCCAGCGGGGAATAGACAAACCAGCAGGAAGAGGGGAGTGGAGCTGGTGGTACCTCACCGGATGATGGTTGAATGCCGTTGATGAGCGATGATGTGGCAGGAGAGCACGCACAGTCCCGGAGACACACCCGCACGATGGCAGCAACCTTAGGAGAAGAGAAAGCACACAGGTTAATAACTTCTTCACCTGCGTGAATCATATACTTGCTTTTCTTAGCGAAGGCAGTATACCCAGATGAGCCAGCACTGAATCACTGAAGAGTGCTTCCTTATAAATGCTGGCTGATGAGAGGACACACCTGTGCCCTCTCACTCAGGTGCGTTGATGACCTGAGGAGAGATGAACGGGAAGGAGGAGGCGCGCTCTTGCCGCCTATGACAGGGCCCCCCCTTCTAGGAGCGCCTCCTGGTGGTCCACAAGGCTTCTCGGGATGGGCACGATGGTAGGCCCGGAGCATTTCCTTGTCTAGGACCCGGGCCGTGGGAACACAGGAGTGTTCCTCTGGGCCATAGCCCTCCCAGTTGACAAGGTATTGGAGGCTCTGGCCTCGATGGTGAACATCCAGGATCCGATGCACCATGTAGGCAGTGTGGCCATCGATCATCCGGGGAGGAGGAGGCGGCTTCGTGGGGGTGGGCAGAGGGGAATGACCGAGAGGGGCTTGATGTGGGATACATGCAAAGTTGGGTTCACTCGTAAGGTCGGTGGGAGCTTAAGCTGAACCGAGGCATCATTGACCACTCTGGAGATCACGTAGGGCCCTAGGAAGCGAGGAGACAGTTTCTTTGACTTCGTCTTCAGAGGGACCTGACTGGCCGCCAACCAGACCTGCTGCCCCACAGCATACTTGGGGCAGGCACCCGTCTTCTATCAGCCATGGCCCGGTTGCGCTTGACAGAGCGGGCAAGGGCGGCGCGCGTGGACCTCCAGAGGCACTGGTAGTGGTGAGCGTGAGCCCCCACGGATAGAACTGCGACCTCCCTCTCAGCCATAGGCAGCAATGGAGGCATATATCCCAATGACGCCTCAAAAGGGGTTAGCCCAGTCGCCGTGGAGATGGCAGAATTCATTGAATATTCCACCCAGGTCAGGTGTGTGCTCCAGGAGGAAGGATTCTCAGCTGCCACACAACGGAGAGTAGCCTCCAAAGACTGGTTGGCGCGCTCTGCCTGCCTGTTGCTCTGGGGATGATTCCCAGAGGAGAGGCTCACCGTGGTACCCAGAGTCCAGCAGAAGGCCCTCCAGACCGGCATGAATGAGGACCCTGGTCAGACACGATGTCTAAAGGGATACCGTGGAGGCGGATCACGTGGTCGGTGAGGAGGGTGGCCATCTCCAAGGCCGAGGGAAGTTTAGAGAGAGCCACCAGGTGCACAGCCTTGGAGAAGCGGTCCACAATGGTCAGGATAATTGTTCTTCTGTGGGAGGGGGGAAGTCCAGTTTCAAAGTTCAGAGTGATGTAGGACCACGGGCGACCAGGGATGGGCAAGGGATGGAGGAGTCCAGCTGGGGGGGAGGAGTCTGACTTGCCCCAGACACAGGTCTGGCAGGCACACACATACTCCTGCACGTCCTGCCACAGTGTGGGCCACCAGAACACCCACCGAATAAGATCTGTGGTGCAGGTGATCCCGGGGTGGCAGGCGAAGTGGCTGGTGTGGCCCCATTGAATGACATCACTGTGGAGGGCAGCCGGGACATACAGGCGGTTCCGAGGGCACCCTGCTGGTACAGGCTCCCAAGACTGGGCCTAACGGACCCTCCACTCGATGTCCCACGTATGGGCTCCGAGGACACATGAAGAGGGAAGAATGGGTTGGGGGTGGGAAGGGGGCGCAACCTCCTTGGAATCAAACTGGCACGATAGCGTGTCCGGTTTGGTATTCCGAGAGCCAGGCCGGTAGGTGATAGTAAAGTTGAACCACTGGAAAAACAGGGCCCAACGAGTCTACCTGTCATTAAGTCAGCGGGCTGACTGCAACTACTCAAAGTTCTTGTGGTTGGTCCACACGACAATGGGGTGAATAGCCCCCTCTAACCAATGCCTCCATTCCTCCAACGCCAACTTAATGGCAAGCAGCTCTCTGTCCCCACATCGTGATTCCTCTCTTACGGCGTAAGCCGACGAGAGAAAAACGCACATGGGTGGAGCTTCTGATTGGAGGGTGTGGGCTGTGAGAGGACAGCGCCTACCCCTGAATCAGACGCATCCACCTCGAGGACAAACTGGAGCTGCGTGTCAACCTGAGCCAAGATCGGTGTGCCCGTGAACAGGCCCTTCAATTTGTAAAAGACCTGTTCAGCTGCCTCGGTCCAACGAAAGGGAACCTTAACGGAGGTCAGCTGTGATAAGGGCAGTGCCACCCCACTATAGTTCCGAATGAACCTGCAATAAAAGTTTACGAACCCAAGGAAGCATTGAAGCTCCCTGTGGGAGTGGGGAGTTGGCCAATCAAGCACTGCCCTCACCTTGGCCGGGTCGGCAATCAGTCTCCCTTCAGCCCTACGAAGCCCAAGAAGGTGGTGGAATTGGTGGAGAACTCACACTTCTCGGTCTTAACATAGAGCAGGTTCTCCAGGAGCTATTGTAGAACAGCTCTCACATGGACTTCATGTTCCTCTGGCGAGCGGAAGAAAATCAAAATATCATCCAAATAGACAAACACAAATTGATACAGCATATGGCGGAGGACATCATTAATTAACCGCTGGAAGACAGTGGGGGCGTTGGTGAACCCAAACGGCATCACCAAATATTCAAACTGCCCCTGGTGGGTTTTAAACGCCATCTTACACTTGTCCCTCTCACGAATGTGGATTAGATGGTACACATTGCGCAAGTCATATTTGGTGAATACCCGTGAGCGCTGAAGGAGTTCAAACGTGGAGCTCATCAAGGGCAGGGGATATTTGTCCTTAACTGTAACAGCGTTGAGCTCCCGGTAGTCGATACACGTGCGCAGTGAGCCATCCTTCTTCCCCACGAAGAAGAACCCGGCTCTGAGAGGAGGCGAAAATGGCCAAATAAGGCCAGCATTCAGCGATTCCTTAATATACTTCTCCATTGCCTCCCTCTCCAGACCAGAAATATTGTAGAGTCGGCTGGACAGCAGCCTCGCCCCCAAAATGAGGTCCACAGCAGTCATAAGAGCGATGAGGCTGAAGCAACAATTAGCTAAACAAAATGGACTCCAGGAGGAGATGGAATTTTGTCCTCAGTTTATGATGGGGTTATGCTTCTGGAGCCATGGATACCTAGAATCATCGGGGAAGATGACAATGGGAGAACTAGGAAGGTGAGTTCCTCCCGATGATTCCCAGAAAGAAGGATGGTGATCGGCGCCATGCGTTCGGTGACTACCGCAACCTCACGCCCAGATATGGTGGTAATTCTTTGGTGTTGGAGCAATTTGAGTGTAGGAATACCCATGTCCTGAACGAACTGGGCCGATACAAAATTGCCCTCTGCCCCTGAATCCACTAGCGCCATCACCCTCCTCTCGACCCCTGGCAATTGCACGAGGGCCGAAATAGAGAAATTACCGGGGGGGGAGTTAATTTGGTCCCGCCTGCCAGACCTCCCACGGTTACTGATGGGCTGCATCTTTTGGCCGCTGGGAGAACTCGTCCCAAATGTGTTTCACAGAACCACAGTACATGCACGTGCCAGCCCTCCTCCTTCGCCGGCGCTCATTGTCGGTCAAATGGAACCGACTGAGGTCCATCAGCTTGGGAGGAGGACCAGTCCCCCAAGTGTCAGTCACCGCAGCGGGCACCCGCTCGGCAGACAGGCGAGAGGAGGACTGTCGCTTCTTCGCGCGCTCATGGTAGTGGTTATCTAAGCCCACAGCCTGATCGATAAGACCATCGAGAGTGTCAGGAACCGCATAAACCGCCAGGTTGTCGCGGAGGTGTGCGTTTAACCCGTGGAGGAACGTGCTGCGTAATGCAACTTCGTTCCACCCTGGTCCGCCTCTTCGACCCGAAACGCCATGAGTACTTGGTCACGGACCGAGCACCCTGGCGGAGAGTCAAAAGATGGCTCATGATGTTCCCTTGACTCTCGGTGTGGTCGAATGCACGAGAAAAAGCGACCACAAATTGCTCAAACGTGTATCCCTGCCCTTCCGGGCTGTCCTCCATGGCCCGAGCCCAACTAAGGGCTCGGTCCCGTAGCAGTAACATGAAAACCTGAATTTTTGCAACATCCCCCGGGTACTCCCCCCCCTGACCTGCTCCAAATACATCCGTACCTGATGGAGAAACTCCTTACACTTCTCCACCTCCCCCCACATACGGGGCAGGTGTGGGAACAGAGGTGGTACCGCACACTTGAGGTTGAACAACGGGAGCAGGCAGAGGAGGAGGATCTGGCGGAGCCGCATTGGCCAAATGTTGCGTGACGGTGCCCAATTGCTTTATCATAGTCTGCAGCTGCTGGGACATCATGGCAATTTGATGCTCGGTCGCTCCTAAGCGATCCAGAGCTGATTGCCCCGATGCTGCTGCACCTGCTGAGCCGAGGTCACGGCTGGCTCGTTCTGTCATGATTGTTATTAGCAATCAGCTTACTTGCAGCAACAAGACAGAGCAATCAAACAACAATACACGTTTGAGATTTTTATTAAATATCAAAATCCCCGCACAGCTACAGAAACAGTCACTCGCCAGAGGAAACAGCCTGTGGAGAGAAGACGAGAGCCGTGAGTGGAGGAATGGAGTAAGGGGGGAAATGGGCTGGCCAAATTGCCACTTACGTGAGCCTCCAGGGGAGAACCGGCAGGGCTCCAGCAGGGAATAGATGAACCAGCAGGGTGAGGGGAGTGGAGCTGGTGGTACCTCACCAGGTGGTGTTTGAATGTCGTTGATGAGTGATGATGTGGCAGGAGAGCAAGCACAGTCCCGGAGACACACCTGAACGATGGCAGCAACCTAGATGAGCTATCCATCATGCAGATTAGTAGAAGAGAGTATGAGTTGAAGTCAGAATAGGCAGTGTTTGGGTAAAGGGTTGCTGGGCATGGCAGCTCACCACTGTAGCCTTTGTATAGTGCAGATCTGGAATAGCATTATCAGAGAATCAATAACCACTTTTGGAACACAGTGTAGTGGAGTGTGCCTGTTTACACTGACTTTGGATACCTAATTCCAGGTGATGAAGTAGCACCCAGTTTGGGCTTCACAACCACCATGGCATCCACAGGGCCCGTTTTCACTCCCTATTTAGAGTGATTGATAGTATTAATAAACAGAGTGTAGTAATCAAACATTATGCCAGATATTTAAATGATACAAACTATTGTTCGAGGTTTATGTCACTTCTGTTCCATCTTGGTGCATGAAAGGACAGGTGGGACAACCAACATGCCACATTCTGAGTAATAGGCTGTCTGATACAGCAAAACTACCAAATGGTTGCACATAACGCTCCCAGACACACAAGAGCAGAAGCTGTTAACCAGTACAACTGGATGTGAGTCACAAAATCTGGAATAAGCACAGAGAAAAACTGTGAATGAACCTAAAAAATTGTCATCAAATACATCTGCAACTGAGCAATAATGCTGGAAAAGGGAAAGGCGACAGGGCAGTTTTGAGGTGGAACATACTTAAGTTTAAAAGATAGCTGAGTGAGCAAAATGTCACCATCTTTTCTGCATTTGCAAACCATCAAATTTAGGGTAAAACAGAATTACATAAAAGCCTTGTCCAGACTCCACAGTTATATTATCTAAATTAACTATTTGTTTAGTTTAGTTTTACAGACGAGTATAAACCACCTAAACTTCTTCAGCCAGCTATCCTGTAATTACATGACTACTGCTTCAGCTGGATTTTGTTTTTGAAGTCCATCATGAATATTTTTTTTTTTTTTTTTTTTTTTTTTTTTGAATGCAAAAGATGCAATAGACTTACACAATGGTCCTCTCCGGCATACAACTAGGAACATACCGGTCGCTATGGAGGGTGAGAATATGTATGGGCACATAATCATACCATGTAGGATAACTAAATAGACGGTTATGCTGTTTCATCCCACCTAGCAACAATGCTCTGCACTGTGTGTGTTTATATATTTACATATTTATTCCATCTAGCTACAATGCTCTGCACTGGATGTGTTTATATTTATATATCTATATATTTATTCCATCTAGCTACAATGCTCAGCACTGGGTGTGTTTATATTTATATATCTATATATTTATTCCATCTAGCTACAATGCTCCACACTGTGTTTTTATATATCTACATATTATTCCATCTAGCTACATTGCTCCGCACTGTGTGTGTTTATATACTTGCATATTTATTCCACCTAGCTGCAATGCTCCATACTGTGGGTGTTTATATATTTACATATTTATTCCATCAAGCTACAATGCTCTGCACTGTGTGTTCATATATTCATATATTTATTCCATCCAGCTACAATGCTCTGCACTGTGTGTCTGTGTGTGTGTGTGTGTATATATATATTTTATAGTAATATGTACATATGTATATTAGCTGCTCTTGCTTGCTTGTTTTTTTTTTTTGTTTTTTTTTTTTTCCTTGCCTTCTGATTGTTGCTCTGAGTGTTGCTATCCCTGTGCTGTTGCAATCCTGGAATTTCCCCGTTGTGGGACTAATAAAGGCTTATCTTATCTTATCTTATCTTATATCACTACATTACATTTTTTAAATTCTTCTCTATCATCATCTCTTCTACTAGCTAAGATCACCTCTTTGACTGTATAATTAACCGAGATGAAACATGGTAGAACAGCAAAAATCCAGAACATTAACATAACAGAACTTTTTTCCCCTTGTCCTGTCAGGCAGCTTGGTGAGCAGAACAGAAATCTTCTTCCCTTATTGTGCCAAACAGGTTTACTTTGCCAAAAGGAGCTTTATGCAGTACATATACAGTATATGTGTTGTATATTGTTTATAAACTCCTCTTGTAATAACTTTTAATACTTTATTTAAATTGTTTTACCCATGAAGGACCCAACAGAGGGGGAATTGGGAAAGGAGGGGTGGAGAGGGGGAAAGAAAAGGGAGAGAAACAAACAAAGAAGACAAACAAACTAACAACTGAAACAAACAGAAGACAGAATGTTTCTTCCATTGAAGAGGTCTCAACATGAGTATGGTATCTGCACCTGTTAAAGGAGAGACATATGTATGTGTGCATACGTGTGCGTATGTACGAGAGCGCATGCAAATAAGTGTGTGCATGTGAGTGGTTTGTCAGGGAAAATACGAAGAGGTGGGCCGGTCACAGCAACTCCCACCCCCCTTCCTGGAACCCCCAAGCAAGCAGGGCAATGCCACCAACCCCCACAGAGCACAAATGTCCCGAGGCCAACAAGGACAGCCAGGCATCCACCCCAGGAGGGATGGCCAGGGAGGGTGCGGTGGGACCGTGCCCCCAGACCAGCCAACCCCTGTGCCCCCCCCTCCCCAGCAGGGAAAACGCCAACCCTCGGGCCCCAGGCACGAGGAGGCCAGTGTTCCCATCCCCCGGGCTGGAGACCGGCCGGCGCCCCCAGCACAAGCCCTCCCCCCGGACACCCCCACAGGGGGCTGACCCCCACCCTAGTTCCACTGCCGCACACCCCAGGGACCCCCATGCCCAAAGAAGGCAGCAGCAAGGCACAGGAGCCCCATGGGGGTGGGCATCCAGGGAAACCCACGCAGCCAAGAGGCACTACCCCCTCAATCCAGCACCTCCCGACCAGCACACACACCCATTCCCACGCACTCACACCCTCATGCTCTCATACGCACCCACTTGCACCCACATGCACTCACTCACTCTTGCTCACCCTCTCCCCCACACAATCCCACACTCGCACTCCTGGACCCACCCACTCTCTCCCACTCCTGTACCCACTCAATCTCATTCCCACTCTCACTCGCCCTCAGAGTCACCCGCACGCACTCACGTTCACCCATACACACACTCTCACTCACACTCCGACCTACTCACATCCACTCGTGCTCTCCCCCACACACTCACCCACACTCATTTACCCTTATTACTTAGGGCAGCCGGGGTGCAGATGCAGTGAGCATGAATACACACCAGTGCCCGGCAGCAGCTGGGGAGACCACCGGCACAGGCCAGCAGCTACACACCCGCCAACCTGTCCCAGGGTGGCTGCAACCACAGAAGCAGACCACCGCCCCCAATGCCCACCCGAGCGACTGATCAACGGACCACCACAAGTGCTCCGAGATGCCACCCAACATACAAAGCGCTACACAAAACCGACCCACCATTACCACCTCCACTCATCACTCCCTCACTCTCGCTTATTCTCTCGTTCAATCACTATCTCACTCCCTTGCTCACACCTATTCTTTTGGCAGCACCCAGGGATTTTGACAACATGACGAGCTCCAGGCCTCCTGACAGGCCCCCAGGCCCCTGGCAGAAGGAGGGCAACAGGGGTGGGGGAAGACCCCCACCCCCCTCCCCCATGCACAAATCATGATGGGTGTGTGTTAGTTGTATGATGTGATTGTGTGCAGGTGTGTGAGCTACCAGAGTGCAGCTAAAATTGGGGGGATGGTGGTTGGAGCACCACTAGCCACTGCTATAGGCAGTGGGGCTCCCATCCACCCAAGCCCTCAGTGTCTATAGTGCAATCAAAACGGAGGTGAGGGCGGCCCCACTGTGGAGCAGACAGAGGGATCCCCTTCACCAACACAGTACGGCACACTCCCACCCCAGTTGTGTATCCAATAAGATGTATGGTCTACCAAGAACCGGGGGGGGGGGCAGCAAGACTGGGAAGGAGGAGGTCCAAAAGGGAGCTCGTCCCTTCCCAGAAACCAGCTCGCAAACTGGTTCAGGAGGCCATCCACTGCCCCCAGACCCCAACACAGGGCGAGGGTCGCCAGGCCGAGCAGCCCAGAACCCACCAGTGTCGCACCCCGGCGCCCCCAGCACCACAGGCATGATGGAGCAGCCACACTCACACCCACTCCCACACATCTTGCACACACGAACACACACAACAACAACACTAACAATAATGAACAATGGGCTGGACTCATACGGCGCCCCACATGCAAAGCAACACCCCAGAGCTCCCACTATAAGCCCACCAACCACCCACCCCAGACACACACCGACAGCGGCAAGTCACCCCAGAGCCCCAGCCGCCACGGAGCAAACTGATGTCAACATGGCTGCCAACCCGCACCAACAGCACCCCCCCCCCCCCCGCTAACCCCAAGCACCACATACCTGGTGCCAAGGACACCAGAGGCAATGCACCCTGCCCCGTGACACAACGCCAGGATGGGCAGGAAAAGTAGGCCCTGAACTGCCAACCCCCAGGCCACAAGATTGCACGCCCCACTCCCGCCATTCAACGAGATCCCCCCACCCACACACACATCCTCCATCCCCACACGTCCACCCACTGATATCTGCACTCACACACATGCACGCCCACCCTCATGTGCACATACACACTACACCCACACACAACCTCGCATGCCCACACACAACACACACACATGCACGCACCCACATTTGCACCCACACACACATGAACCCACACACACCTACACTCACGTACACTTACACACACGCGTGTGCACACACACACACACACACACAAACACACACACACACACACACCCGCAGGCTCCGGAGAACCGGGGGGGGGTGACGCCCTCAGGACGCAGGTACCAGCCCCCGGATCACTGCCAAGGCCCCGGGGAGGGCATGACCCCGCTGCGCGGGGACTCGCTGGGGCCAGCCTGCACCACCGGCACACACCTGACCCCGACCCAGAGGGGGAACACCTCCCCCCTACCACCGGGGGCCCAGGGCCAGACCCAGCTCTACCTGGGAGGCAAGGCCAGCTGGCCCGGGGCCACGGCCTACCCCCCCAGCCCACTCCGCAGCCCCCCGCCACCAACCCCCTCGGGCCAGATGCACAGCCACCCTGGAACAGACTCCCCAGACACCGGCCCCGGTGGGTCACAGAAATTCCTCGTGGTCAGTGCGCAGCCAGCTGCCAGAGGCACCAAGGAGAGAGAGCCACCGCCCGCCACCCCTCAGGTTATAGAGTTAATAAGCGGGGACCGGAGAGAATTGAATTCAGCCAGTTGGTTCTTAGATGAGGCAGACATTCTCTCCAGGCTAATATAATCTGGGGCAGCTGTGGCTCAGGAGGTAGAGCAGGTCATCCAATAACCGGATGGTTGGCAGTTTGAATCCCTCTCTCCCCTGATATCCTGCTGTTGTGTCCCTGGGCAAGACACTTTACCCACCTTGCCTCCAGTGTCCATAACACTGGGTATGAATGTGTATAAATGTTCGGTGGTGGCCGGAGAGGGCGTTGGCGCAGATTGGCAGCCAGGTTTCTATCAGCCTGCTCTAGGGCAGCTGTGGCTACAGTAGTAGCTTGCCGCTACCATTGTCTGTCTGGAGTGAATGAATAATGTATCTATTTGTAAAGCGTCTTTGAGTGTCTATGATAAAGCGCAATAGTAATACAGTACAGTACTTACTGTACAGTAGTACAGTAAATCTGATGCATTATTATTATTATTATAATCTGATAGTAGGTTATTATAATGAGTTGTACACAAATTATTTCTTGATTTCCAGTTCATGAGGATAGTTTTCTTTGTGATGCATAAGGCAGTGAGAACCATGTGTAACATCCTTATCTCTACAGTATATTCATTTCCCTTAAATCACCTAGTGTGCAAAGTGTAGGAGAGGATGGAATATGATACCCAAGCCTTGCCTATAAGTCTTCACATGTCTTCTGCCAGAACTTTTGGACCGGTGCACAGGACCAAATAAAAACTAAAAATTGTAGTGTCCAAGTTATTAATCTTACAGTAGTCTATTAAATTAAATAGCCTGTGTGTGTTATTAGCAGAGTGCCTACCCTTGATGAAAACTGTTTGATCTGGGTGTATAATAAACAGAGTTACTCTTTCCAGTCTTTTGGCAAGAGCTTTGCAAATTATTTTAAAATCGACATTCATGTGAGATGGGACGGTAGCTGGATGGAAGCGTAGGTTCTTTTTCGGGTTTAAGGAGCAGGATAATCCTAGCCAAATTCATATTTGGAGGGATTACATTATTTTATTTAATTTGGTTCACCATTCTAGTGAAGGTAGGTGCCATCACAGGCCAGAATTCTTTATAGAATTCTACTGGAAAACCATCTGGTCCCGGAGCTTTATTATTTGGGATGTGCTTAAGTGCCTCCTGGAGTTTGGACATTGGAAGAGGTGCATCCAGAGCTGCAATCTGTTTTTTTTTATTTAATTGTGGTAAATTAATATTGTCCAGAAATTATATATATATATATATAATAATATATAATTTAATTTTCTGTTCTAATTCCAGTACCAGTGCTTTTTCTTTTTTATTCTTATACAAACAGCAAGAGATTACTTTACCTCATGTGACCGCTTTAGCTGCTTCGCAGAAAACACACAGTGATATTCCTAGCACGTCATTATATTCCACATATGATTCCCGCTCTTTATTAAAATAATGAGTAAAATCTTTGTCTTTGAGTAGTGATGTATTAAATTTCCAGTTCCTAGTTTTCTTTGTAGTTTTTTAAAAATTTCCAGTGTGATGGTGATCGCTGATAAGATAAAATAAGATAAACCTTTATTAGTCCCACAATGGGGAAATTCCAGGATTACAGCAGCACAGGGATAGCAGCACTCAGAGCAATAATTAATAAGATAAGATAATAAGAACAAATGGATATACATATGTACACAGATATATACACAGTGTGGGAGCATTGCAGCTAGATGGTATAGACAGCATTACGGTCTGTTAAGTTACCCCGCAGAATATGAATATGTAGCTAGTGTAGAGGAGCTTGGAAATGAAGGGGCGATTTGGTTTAAAAGCAAAGTTTAATATTCAGCTCTTCTAACAAGTCTCATCAGGTGCAGAGAGTGGCAGAAGGGAAAAGAGACAGAATGTCTCCAGCTCACTGACTTTATACTGGCACACAATAAAAGACATGCATAACAAAGGCTGACATCCCTCATTATCTTAATCCCCCCATTTGACATAACGCACGGCTCAGGAGACGCACACACACAGGCTCGGAGCAGTTCAAATAGTTTATTAACAAAAGGAGTGTATGAATGTGTGTCTGTGGGATGTAAATGTGTTGGTGGCGGCGTCTGCTTCGGGCACAGAGGCAGGAGACCGTACAGCCGGACAACCCTATGGGAAAAGCACAAGGAGAAGGGTGACGGGCACCCACCAACACAGGAGATATAAGAGCGAGAGAGGAGCTTACTTGGAGAGGACAGATGACTGGCACAACAAGGGACGAGGTCCGGTAGACAGCCACCTGGAGAGCCCGGTGCAGCAGCGAGGAACAGGCGATGGAGAGGTGTTGTCCACCGCCGGGGAATCCACCTGTGCACAGGGGAGCAGACTAGGAAGGAAAAGGAGGTAAGGTCTTCTTACCAGAGTGATCCGCTGAGGGTGAAGGAACTCACAGCGATGCATGGGGAAGTCTGACGGCTTCAGGCCGAAGCTCAGGGCGAGGCGGCTTATATCCCTCGCCGCTGATGATGTGCAGGTGTGCGTGCAGGTGGCGCCGCTGATGAGCGGCGCGGCATGACAGTACTCCCCCCTCTAGCAGCGCCTCCTGGCGATGGCTTCTCTGGGTGCGCTCGGTGGAAATCAGCGATGAGCGACGGGTCCAACACAAACGACGAGGGTACCCACTGTCGATGTTCAGGCCCATAGCCCTCCCAGCCCACCAAGTACTGCAACCCACGACCCCGGCGCCGGGAGTCCAGGATGGAGGCGACGGACCAGGCCGGATGGCCACCAATCATCCGGGGCGCGGGTTGCGCAGCAGGAGGAGGGCAAAGGGGATCGGAGACTGCCAGCTTCACCTTGGACACGTGGAAGGTGAGATGGATGCGGAGGGAGGGGGGAATAGCTACACGCACAGCCACCGGGTTGACGATCCTGGTGATGGGGTAAGGACCCATAAAGCGCTGTGCCAGCTTCCTCCTCTCGCCCTTTAAAGTCACGTCCTGGGTCGACACGTAGACTTGCTGACCAACTCTGTACGCCGGGGCAGGTCTTCTGTGCCGGTCCGCCACTTCTCTGTTGCGCTCCGCTGTGCGTAAAAGCGCATTGCACGCTGACGCCCAGATGGAGCAGAACTGCCTGAGATGCACCCGTACTGAGGGGACAGTTACCTCACACTCCTGCGCTGGGAACAGCAGGGGGTCGTAACCCAGGGACGCCTTAAAGGGGGACATCCCTGTAGCAGAAGAGCGAGCGGTGTTATGGGCATATTCAACCCAGGCGAGGTGGTTACTCCAGGACGTAGGTTTGGACGCCGTTACACAATGGAGCGCAGCCTCCAGCTCCTGGTTGGTCCGCTCACACTGCCCGTTGGATTGGGGGTGATGGCCGGAGGAGAGGCTCACCTTGGCTCCTAAGGCGTTGCAGAACGACCTCCAAACCTCTGAAGAAAATTGGGGCCCCCGGTCCGAGACCACGTCCACCGGAATCCCATGCAGCCTGACCACGTGTTGGATGAGGAGGTCCGCCGTCTCCAGGGCAGTTGGGAGACCTCGTAGGGGGACGAAGTGTACCGCCTTGGAGAAGCGGTCCACGATGGTCAGGATGGTGTCGTAGGTGTTCGAGACCGGGAGTCCGGTGACGAAATCCAGGGCGATATGCGACCAGGGCCTGCCAGGGACGGGCAGAGGTTGGAGCAAACCCGCTGGAGGGGCATTACCCGATTTGTTGGTGGCACAAACTGGACAGGCCCGGGCATAGCGGGCAGCGTCCCTCCGCAGGCCCAGCCACCAAAAGGACCGCTGGAGGAGGTCAATCATCCGGGAGGAGCCAGGGTGACAGGTGAGCTTGGATTTGTGCAACCAGTGGATGACCTCCCCTCAAACCGTGGATGGCACGAACAGCCTCCCCTCCAGTCCGCCGCCAGGGTCAGGTTCCACTTCCTGCGCCTTCCGGATCTTTCTCTCAATGTCCCAGGTGACGGCTCCCACGACGCACGACCTGGGTAGGATGGTGTGGACCGTGTCCTCCGACTCCTCAGGGGCGAATTGCCTAGAGAGGGCGTCGGGCAGGCCGTTCTTGGAGCCAGGCCTGAAGGTGATGGTAAATTGAAACCTGGCGAAGAACAAGGACCAGCGCGCCTGGCGGGCGTTCAGGCGCCTGGCAGATCTAAAGTACTCCAAGTTCTTGTGGTCCGTCAGGACCACGAACGGCAGGTCCGCCTCCTCTAGCCAGTGACGCCACTCCTGTAGCGCGAGCTTGATGGCGAGGAGCTCTCTGTCACCCACGTCGTAATTCCTCTCCGCCGGGGACAAGCGCCGGGAGAAGAAGGCGCAGGGCCGTTTGATACCGTCGTCTGGCGACCGCTGGGATAGCACCGCCCCCACTCCTGTGTCCGAAGCGTCCACTTCCACGATGCACTGCAGCGCAGGGTTGACTTGGCTAAGGACCCGGGAGGAGGAGAACTCCGCCTTCAGAGCCTGAAAAGCAGCTGCGGCCTCTTCGGTCCACTGGAACGGGACCTTAGGGGACGTGAGGCAGGTCAGCGGACCAACGATGGTGCCAAAATTTGGGACGAAGCGGCGGTAGAAGTTCGCAAACCCAACGAACTGTTGCACCTGCTTCCTTGATGCAGGTGTAGGCCATTCCACCACCGCCTTCACCTTCTCTGGGTCCGGAAGCACCTGGTCGTGTGAGATGATAAACCCAAGGAAGGATGTTGTCTTTGCGTAAAATTCACACTTCTCGGCCTTCACGTATAACTGGTTCTCCAGCAGTCTTTGGAGGACCTGCCTCACGTGGACCTGGTGCTCGTCCCTGGACTTGGAGAAGATGAGTATGTCATCCAGGTAGACGAACACAAAAAGGCCGATGAAATCCCGGAGGACGTCATTGATGAGGCGCTGAAAGACGGCTGGAGCGTTGGTCAACCCGAACGGCATCACCAGGTACTCGAAGTGGCCGTTCGGGGTACGGAAGGCTGTTTTCCACTTGTCTCCCTCCCGGATCCAGACGAGGTGGTATGTGCTGCGTAGATCCAGCTTGGTGAACCAAGTCACCCCCTGGAGGGAGTGGAAAGCGGTGTCCATGAGGGGCAGGGTGTAACGATCCTTCTCCGTTATGTCATTAAGGGCACGATAGTCAATGCAAGGACGGAGGGATCCGTCCTTCTTACCAACGAAGAAGAATCCTGCCCCCATAGGTGATGACGATGGGCGGATAATCCCAGCACTCAGCGACTCCTTGAGGTATGAGTTCATTGTCTCCTTCTCCGGTGCCGATAGACTGTAGAGTCGTCCAGAAGGTAAGGGTGCCCCCTGGCGGAGATTGATTGCGCAGTCATAGGGCCGATGAGGAGGGAGAGACATCGCCTTGGATTTGCTGAATACCATACCCAGGTCGTGAAATTCCAGTGGCACCAGGGACAGGTCCGGGGGTGCAGCGTCCGTAGGAGGGGGAGAAGCGGACGGAGAGCAGGCAGCGGACTGAAGACAGGTGCCCATGCAGAACGTACTCCATGCCGACACCCCGGCGGACTTCCAATTCAGAACGGGGTTGTGGAGGCGTAGCCAGGGATACCCCAGGATGACGGGCGACACAGAGTTGGGCAGGACGTAAAAGGTTATCTCCTCCCGGTGGTTTCCAGAGATAATAACCGGGATGGGGATGGTCTGGTGTGTAACTCTCCCAAGGGAGGCACGAGAGAGGTTGACCAGGGAGATAGGGTTTCTGAGTGCCTGACAGCAGATGCCCAATCGGGTTGCCAGGCCTTGAGAAATAAAGCTGCCTTCCGCGCCCGAATCCACCAGTTCGTGGGTGAGATGCCCAGTGGAGTTATGACAGAAACGGATGGGCAGCTTCAATTGAGTGAGAGAACTTAACCGATTGACGTCCGCGAGGCCCCCTACAGTGACTCGCGGACCCCGCCGACTGGCTTTCCGTGGGCAAAGCTTCACCGTGTGTTGGTCATCTCCACAATACATGCAGAGATCCAACTCACGGCGGCGTTGTCTCTCCGCAGGGGAAAGCTTTGTCCAGCCCGTCACCATCGGCTCCGACTCCTCGGGGCACGATGGTGGCGGCGCCGCCAGGGGGCGAGCTTGGAACAGGCGCGGCGAGACTCCACGAGGGCGAGAAGAAGACGACTTCCGTCCCGAGGAGCGCTCGCGCAGCCTGTTGTCCAAACTGATCGCTAGGGATGTTAGCTCCGCTAGCGTCTCAGGGATATCCCGCCCAGCCAGTTCATCCCTCAGATCATCGTTGAGACTGCGGAGGAAAAGGCCACAGAGGGAGTGTTCCTCCCAGCCTAATTCCTCCGCCGCTACCCGGAAGTCAACCGCGTAGTCCGCTGCCAACCGGCTTCCCTGCTGGAGGGCGAGAAGCCGATCGACCTGGACCGTCTCGGTAAGAGAATGGTCAAAGACCTCCAGGAAGCGTCTCACGAATTGGTCATATGTGAGGGTGGCATAACTGGGCCTCGCCATTACGGCGTAGGTCCAGGTTAATGCTCGCCCCTCCAGGAGATTCCCGATATAACCAATTCGGCTATGATCTGAGGGAAAGTCCCCGGGCACACGGTGGAAAACGGACTCACACTGCATTATAAACCCCCGTGCTCCGCTGAGCTTACCGCTAAAGCGGGCGGGGGTTGGAGTGGGCGTGAGCCGAACCGGTTCACCCGGAGCCTGCTGGACGGCCACTGGAGCAGCAGGAGCCGCGCCACCCTGACGAGCCGGGGGGAACGGCTGTTGGGGGTCCAAGCGGCCCAATCGGTTAGTTATATTTATCAATTGATTAAAAATCACCTGTTGCTGATAAGCTATCTGATCCACTCGAGCCTCGAGAGTGGAAAACCGGTGTGCGAGCCCGCCATCTGCCGAGCCGCTCTGCTGAAGCCGTACTGACATAACGCACGGCTCAGGAGACGCACACACACAGGCTCAGAGTAGTTCAAATAGTTTATTAACAACAGGAGTGTATGAATGTGTGTCTGCGGGATGTAAATGTGTTGGTGGCGACGTCTGCTTTGGGCACAGAGGCAGGAGACCGTACAGCCGGACAACCCTATGGGAAAAGCACAAGGAGAAGGGTGACGGGCACACACCAGCACAGGAGATATAAGAGCGAGAGAGGAGCTTACTTAGAGAGGACAGATGACTGGCACAACAAGGGACGAGGTCCGGTAGACAGCCACCTGGAGAGCCCGGTGCAGCAGCGAGGAACAGGCGATGGAGAGGCGTTGTCCGCCGCCGGGGAATCCACCTGTGCACAGGGGAGCAGACTAGGAAGGAAAAGGAGGTAAGGTCTTCTTACCAGAGTGATCCGCTGAGGGTGAAGGAACTCACAGTGATGCATGGGGAAGTCTGACGGCTTCAGGCCGAAGCTCAGGGCGAGGCGGCTTATATCCCTCGCCGCTGATGATGTGCAGGTGTGCGTGCAGGTGGCGCCGCTGATGAGTGGCGCGGCGTGACACCATTGTCTTGGTATTTCCTCTCCTTGCCTTGGGGGGTGAGGGTGGCTCCTCCGGTCTCCTCCGCCGCGTCCGGGAACGTCTTTGTTCTTCACTCGGCGGGTGAGAGCCCTTTGTCCTTTCAGAGGTGTGAAGTCCTTTACATATGTATTACCAAACATTTCGACATGCTTCAACATATGTAGGTTATGGAATATATGGTTAATATAGACCACAGGCCCCCCAAACAACTAAGAAAGGACAACAGAAAGGTTCACAGTCTAAGATAGTTATTATGACATACTAAGTGTTACATCTGTTGCCACGGAAGAAACTTTCCAGCAGCCATGCTCCTAAGAGAGTTCAGTGGTAAACATAACAGCATAGTAAAATCATAAGTCAGTCCTAAACTGTTGCAGCACAATTAGTGAATAATTGTGGAGTGGTTTGTATCAGTCCCTGTGCTGTCTGGGTTTTAATCTTCTCCCAAAGCTGCTGTAGGTTGGTTTAGGCGCCCTGCTGGGACCTTCTTGTGAGGAATCTGCAGTGTGGGAAGGAGAGAGGTTATTTGTTCCCTGCCTGGGGGCTGAGTCTTTTCTCTTGGGGGGTCTACCCCGCCGAGGTGCTCTCGCCAAGTGTGCAGGCTCGTCTTTCAACAAGAAGGCAGGTTTAAGTCTGTCAATGCTGACTGTTTCTTTTCTATCCCCAAAATCAAGCACAAAATGTTTATCACCATTTTCCAGCACTCTGAATGGCCCATCGTATGCTGGCCGGAAAGTTGGTTTTAAAGCTTCATGCTTAACAAAAACGAACTCAGCGTTTTTTAAAGCTTGAGGGACAAAAACCCGTGGGAAGGAGTGATGAGCTGGACCGGGGAGAGAGTCCGGTCCGTTGCTGCCTAAAAACCTTGGGACTGGAAGGTGCCCTGGCTCTGGGTTCTCTGGTAAAAATTCACCTGGGAGCCTGAGAGGTTGTGCAAAGACTAATTCTGCGGGAGAGGCGTCTAGATCCTCTTTAGGTGCAGCACGCAACCCCAATAAAACCCAGGGAAGTTTATTTACCCAATTTGTGTCCGTTAGTGAGGCTCTGAGGGCAGCCTTTAAAGACCTGTGAAAACGCTCGCATAACCCATTAGCCTGAGGGTGATAGGCGGTGGTGCGATGAATTGTTGCCCCTAAGCTGTTGGACATGGCTGACCAGAGCTCTGAGACAAATTGAGGCCCCCTATCGGACGTGATGTCCGATGGGACGCCGAAACGTGCCACCCAGTTTGTCAAGAAAACGCAAGCGACTTCCTCCGCTGTAGTTGACGCCAGAGGGACTGCCTCTGGCCAGCGCATGGTGCGGTCTATCATTGTTAACAGGTGTGTGAAACCTTGGGAGGAAGGTAGTGGCCCCACGAGGTCGACATGAACGTGGTCGAACCTTCTAGCAGGGATTGGAAAAGGCTCCAGAGGGGCTTTTGTGTGTCTGTGTATTTTGGCGCGCTGACAAGAAATGCAAGTTTTTGTCCATTCTTTTACGTTTTTGCGCAGGCCTGGCCAAACAAACTTTTCGGCGACCATTTTAACCAAGGCGCGCACACCTGGGTGCGCGAGGGAGTGAATTGCGTCGAAAATACGGCGGCGCCATGTAGCTGGTACTAACGGGTGAGGTCGGCCGGTTGAAACATCGCATATTAGGGGGGGCATGCTGTCGCGTAAACCCTTTTTCTCCAGCCTTAACCCTGTTGGTCCAGACAGGAGTGCGCGCACGTCCGCGTCACTGCTTTGTTCCTCCGCCATGGCTGCATAATCTATCCCTGCATGGACAGGTGCTGCGTATGTGTCTGCGTTAGTGAAGAGCTCTGCTGCTGAGGCAGTATAATCTGTCTCCCCGCGCTCTGGTGGTGTCACAGCGCGAGAGAGACAGTCTGCTACTACGTTAAGTTTGCCTGCCACGTGTCGAATGTCTGTGGTGAACTCTGAAATCACAGCTAGTTGTCTTTGTTGCCTGCCTGACCATGGTTCTGAAATTTTAGCCATAGCAAAGGTGAGCGGTTTATGGTCTACAAAAGCCGTGAAATTCCACCCTTCTAACCAGAACTGGAAGTGGCGGATGGATAAATGAAGCGCTAGCAGCTCTCTGTCAAAAGTGCTGTATTTACGTTCAGTTTGGTTTAGCGATTTGCTAAAGAATGCTAAAGGTTGCCAGACCCCGCTGACAAGTTGTTCTACAACTGCCCCTATAGCTAGGTCTGAAGCATCTGTGGTTAGCGCGATGCGGGCCAAGGGATCTGGGTGAACTAACAATGTGGCGTTAGCTAGGGCGCTTTTTACTTCCGCGAAAGCGCGTTCGCGCTCCGGGGTCCATTCGACCGCGTTGGAAGCTTTCTTTTTTTTGAGCGCGTCATATAGGGGCTGCATGAGCTGAGCTGCGTGGGGGAGGAAATGGTTGTAAAAATTAACCATCCCCAAAAATTCCTGTAGCGATTTGACCGTTTGTGGTCGTGGGAAACTTTCTATCGCGTGAACTTTGTCTGGAAGTAGAACTGCCCCCTTCGGAGAGACTTTGTGTCCTAAAAAATCAATTTGTGACACGCCGAATTTGCATTTGGCTGGATTGATTATTAGCCCGTGCTCTTCTAGCCTCTGAAAAACCGCAGTGAGGTGCTGCTCGTGTTCTTCCTCAGACGAGCTGGCTACCAGCATGTCGTCGAGGTAGACGAAGACAAAAGGAAGGTCCCGTAGGACTGCGTCCATCATTCGTTGAAAAGTTTGAGCAGCGCCTTTGAGGCCGAAAGGCATTCGCAGAAATTCAAAAAGGCCGAAAGGGGTTATTACCGCTGTTTTAGGAATGTCTTCTGCTCGGACTGGGACTTGGTGATAACCGCGGACTAAGTCTATTTTTGAAAAAATGCGTGCACCCGCTAGATGTAGTGAAAAATCTTGAATGTGAGGAATTGGGTAACGGTCATGCGCTGTAGCGTTGTTTAATCTGCGGTAATCTCCGCACGGTCTCCAAGAACCGTCGGATTTCGGAACCATGTGAAGTGGTGAGGCCCAGGGGCTTTTCGAGCGTCTAACAATGCCCAATTTTTCAAGAGTTGTAAACTCGTCCCGTGCTATGTTGAGCTTGACCGCGTCTAAGCGGCGAGCTCTGGCAAAAACGGGAGGCCCCGTTGTGGGAATGAAGTGTTCAACCCCGTGTTTAGCCACAGTGGCTGAGAATTTGGGGATTGTGAGTGCTGGAAATTGGGTGAGGAGTTGCTCAAACTTACCTCCTGCCGTGGTGATGTTGGCCTGCACAGGTGGTGGAGAAACTCGGGCTGAGCATGGAATAGAAGCAAAGGACAGTGCATTAACAAGGCGCCTATTTGCTAGATCCACTAATAACCCATGTGCACACAAAAAATCTGCGCCTAATAAGTTAAAACTCACCGCCGCTACAACAAATGTCCATCTGTAGCTGCGGCCGTGGATGAGGAGGTGCAGGCTCTTCTCACCGAACGTGTCGATGCTAGAGCCGTTGGCTGCCATGGCTCCGTTGCCCCGGGTGCCCGTGGCTTGATCTGCGTGGGAGGGCATGACGAAACTCAGCTGGGCTCCTGTGTCGATGAGGAACTGCTTGCCTGTATGTCCATCCGTCACGTACAACAGCTTATTCTTCTCGCCGAGAACCGCTGCTGTTAACGGCTCTCGGCTTTGGCGTTTCCCGAAATCGCAAATTTGCAGGGGGGAACGCATTTGCGGGCCCTCTCGGCGAAGCGGTGGTGATAATAACAGACGTCGCTCTGTCTGTTACGTTTTGGCCGCGTCGCTGTCACCGTGGGCTGGGTCTGCTCCGTGGGTTGTGGCTCCTTGCGGCTCGGGGCGTCAGCTTTGATGTCTGCGGATGCTGCTGTGGGTGTCAGCTCCTTGCAGGCGTTGATGAGCCGATGAGCTTCGCTGGCCAGTGCGCGGAAGTCTTGGTGGTTGCTGCATTTCATGCTGGCGAGTGACCCTCTCATGTGTGGCAGCAGTGTGCTGGGGAATATAAACTGGAAGAGGAAGTTGTCATTGTCCTCTTCTTTGAGCTGTAGCAAATCCTCCATGAGGGCCTTCGGTTTGCACCCTCTGTGGCTGTAGACCGCCAGGATCTTCTCGGCTCTCTCTTCCGCTGATGGGACATAGTTCGCCACGATGGTCGCTTTGAGCGTCTCGTATTTGTCCCGGGCCGGTGGTCGCCGGATCATGCTCCGCACACACTTCGAAGTGGCGGCGTCAAGTTTGGAGGCGATATGATAAAATTTGGTATTGTCAGCCGTGATGCCCGCCAGTGCGAACTGGGCTTCATCCTGCTGAAACCAAGAGGCGGGGTCTTCTTGCCAGAAGTCTGGCAGCTTGACAGCGACGGCATTCGTGCACACCATCACTGCTGTGCCCGCCGGGTGAGAGTGCCCTGCCTCGGCTCTCACAGCGGTGCTGGTGCTCGGTTGAGCCCTCTCAATCTCTTCTGCCGGGGGGAACAGTTGTCCATCTGTTCCCTCGTCTGCGTGGCCGCTGGCGTCTGCCTGGGTTGCCACGGATGAGTCGATTGCGGGGGAACGCCTCCGGTCCATACTCGCGTCAAGGTCACCAGTGTAGAGGAGCTTGGAAATGAAGAGGCGATTTGGTTTATAAGCAAAGTTTAATATTCAGCTCTTCTAACAAGTCTCATCAGGTGCAGAGAGTGGCAGAAGGGCAAAGAGACAGAATGTCTCCAGCTCACTGACTTTATACTGGCACACAATAAAAGACATGCATAACAAAGGCTGACATCCCTCATTATCTTAATCCCCCCATTGTCTTGGTACTTCCTCTCCTCGCCTTGGGGGGTGAGGGTGGCTCCTCCGGTCTCCTCCGCCGCGTCCGGGAACGTCTTTGTTCTTCACTCGGCGGGTGAGAGCCCTTTGTCCTTTCAGAGGTGTGAAGTCCTTTACATATGTATTACCAAACATTTCCACATGCTTCAACATATGTAGGTTATGGAATATATGGTTAATATAGACCACACTAGACAGTATATTTTGTATTTGAATCAGCCGTGTTGTCACCCTCAGTAATGATTGATATTGTCCTAGTTGTATAACGGCGGGAACCATTTATTGTGCAAGGTTATTACATTTTGTACATTCAATATGACCTCTACGAGCAGCCCTGGTTAGGTTATAAAGTCTGACAGCCGTGGGTAGGAAGGATCTGGGAACCTCTCCGTCACCCACCTAGGATGGTACAGCCTAGTGCTAAATGAGCTCCTCAGTGTGTTCAGCTTGTTCAGCGTGTCCTGCATGGAGTGGGACTCGGACTCCAGCAGAGATGACAGCTTAGCCACCATCCTCCTCTCTCCTATTCCCTCTACTGGGTTGAGGCACCACCCC
The DNA here is from genome assembly GCA_020510985.1 of Pholidichthys leucotaenia. Lineage (NCBI taxonomy): Eukaryota > Metazoa > Chordata > Actinopteri > Cichliformes > Pholidichthyidae > Pholidichthys > Pholidichthys leucotaenia. Next base: position 321,649,555 of record CM035840.1, on the reverse strand, counting down.
AGAACAGAGCTAGCTTTTTTGATCAGTCTCTTCAGTCTCTTCCTGTTGGCTGCTGTGATGCCACTGCTGTAGCAGACCACTCCAAATGTGATGGCTGATGCCACCACCGAATTGTGGTGGCATCAGGTCTTCAGGAGTGCCCCTTGCACTCCAAAAGACCTGAGCCTCCTCAGGAGGAACAGCCTGCGGTGCCCCTTTTTGTAGAGCACGTTGGTGTTGAGTGACCCGTTCAGTTTATTGTTCAGGTGAATGCCCAGGCACTTGTAGGATGTCACCGTCTCAGTGTCTGTTCCTTGTATGTTTACGAGTGCTGTGGGGGGCTGTCCTTGCCTGATAGCTTGATTTGAGCAAATTTCAGTGTCTGTGATATCCCTCACAATGGAGATACTGGCTAAAAAAAGAGAATATGAACTATGCACTGGTGAGAAAAAGGTGTATTCCCTAAGAGTTGGGTGAAGAGAACACCATTCATTGCAAAGACCAAAATCATTCATGTATTGTTTGAGAGTGTCAGTAGCCTGCCATTTCCGATTATTCCCTGATGCACTGAGCCTGTCGGTTGCAGGGTTTAATACCAGGTTGAATTCTCCTCCTGCTATGAGTGTGGTGTCCAGGGGCTCAGACAGAAAAGTGGAGAAAGTGTGAAAATAGGATGGGTCGTCAACATTTGGGCCATAAATGCTTGCAATACATAGATCCAGATTTTGAACTGAGATTTTTAATATTATAAATCTACCTTCTGGCTCTGCGATGGTGTTATTTATAACAAAACATTCTTCTGTTTACTAATATGGCTACCCCCCCTTTGTTTGGAGTTAAAGCAGGGTGAGTGCATGTGGGGAAATTCAGGTGAGGTGAATGCATCTACAGACGACTTAGAAACATGTGTTTCCTGTAATAAGACAAGGTTTGCCTGTAGATCTTCCAGTCGATTGAAAACTTTTAGCCTCTTCTCCCTGGTACCGATTCCACACATGTTCCATGTGACAAACTTTAATGTGGACATGTTTTCACTAACTGGTTCTGTGCTAAAGGCAAGCTAAGTGTGCCAATGTGTTTATATGTCCTTAGTGTATATGTGTGTGTGAGTGTGTGTGTGTGTGTGTGTGTGTGTGTGTGTGTGTGTGTGTGTGTGTGTGTGTGTACATGTATGTCCTGTGTACGCTGTATGGATGCATGTACACGTGTGCATAGGCATGTGTGTTGTGCGTATAGTAAATACCTGCTGTATATGTGTGTGCCTGGGTGTGAGTGCATGATGTCTCTGTTGTATTTGCTTGCATTTGCAAGAGTGAGTGGGGTGCATGTACTTAAAGTTATTTCCTATAGACCAAATGTGTGAGAGAGAACAGACATAAAGGTTAGTAATTGGTCAGATACTGATAACATACAACAACAACCTAACAACATCAACAGGATTAGCTACAACAGACAGACAAGCAAACAACAACCTCAACAAAAAAGAATAAAACAGACGAACATTAATGAATTAAACAGGGGTCAAATAAGAGACCTGCACACAATCACACTCTTTTTTTCACATGTAGGTAAGGAAACAAACTAGAATCTAGAATAGCCAGAGGGTTATGGTTTTATCCATAAACAGCTTGCCATCTATAAACAATCTATCCACAGAGATAATAGCTCAGTTACCTTCTTGGATTTTTTGTTTCCTAATGGGAAAAAACTTCCTTCTTCTTTCTGTAATTTCCTGTGGAAATTGATCATTTAGACTAGGGGTGTCACGGTACGCTAAAATCACAGTTCGGTACGTACCTTGGTTTTAAGGGCATGGTTCGGTTCATTTTTGTTACAGTTAGGAAACAAAATGCAAAACATAAAACTGCTTATCTTTTGTATAAGTGGGAACAGCTTTGACAAAAAAACAAAAAACAAAAAACAAAACTGCAAACTGCAAGCAGTCAGTTCTCGAATAAATAAAATGTATCCACCTTATTCCTAGGCCCATGATGCCTTGCATGAATTATGGTAGCAATGTCCAGTACTAGTTTAGAACATATGGTTGTCACTGAAACGGGACACTTTTCCTTGTTCAAAAATAATGACTTTGGTATCAGAAATGCGGGAACACGGCCTCTTGCACATCTAAACAGTAATATAATCAGGCCACTTCCCATGACTATCAAGGGATGGGAAGATGACCTTAAAAAGTGGCCTCGTAGACAGTAGAATCAGAATCAGAATCAGAATCAACTTTATTGCCAAGTATGCTTACACACACAAGGAATTTTACTTATCACTAAGGTGCGCTCTGTAAGCGCTCCCTAATGACGCGGCAGCCATACAAGGCGCCTCATACAGTGGGGGGTAAAGAGGGGGAGGGGAAGGGGGTGACACATTGGGCAGAGAGAAAAAACAAAGTTATCAGAATAGTGCTCGAGTGAGCAAGATTGTGATCACATAGAAAAAAACCCTCTAATTGCACAATTAGCAGACAAGATACAGATCCACACATTAACAAAGCAAGAGCAAGAGAGAGACCAGTGTGTGTAAATCAGTCATATGATATCAGTGTGAGTGCAGTGTGTGAAGTATCAGTTACTGGTGGACAACAAAAATCGTCTCTTAGGCAACGGCTAGATGTTATGTCCTTAGTGTCCTAAAACATAGATAACATGTCCACAGAGTTCAACTCTCTTCAGTTCATGCCAGATGGTAAAATTCCATGTTAGTCACATAGCTGTCCTTGGAGAGTTCAGATTGTTGCACATCAGCAATTGTTTGGGTTAAAGAGAAGCCAAGCCAAAACTCCCTTCTGCTTTATCTCTTCTCCTGGAGGAATGAGATCACCCAAGGACGGCGAATCAAGGTCTGATGAGCACAGTTCACTTAGAGCATAGAATTTTCATCTCTCATGCGATTCTGTGCTTCACAATTTACATTCACAGGCTTTAAAATCATTCCCTGGAGAGCACCCAGCGACTCCGAGATGTTTCCCACCTTCCGATTCCATTTGCCGCTATCAGTGCACTCCCCATCTGGTCGAATTGTTGAAGGAGCTTCGCCGGGTCCGCATTTTGATTAGCTCTTTTCAACTTCTTTAATTTCCGATACACCAGGAAAACTCCAAAGCCAAACAGCAGAAATCCTGTGATCATGCCAAACAGGTAGATGTCTTCCACATCCTCAATCGAATCACACAGACACATGAGTTCCCAAATGTCCCATGAGTCTCTCACATACCTGGGCAACCCCGGGCCCGATTTCCTGTTTGAAAAAGTGGTGTCAATTGCATTTAAAGCCCAGCTCAATTCCAATTCCATAATTTTCCGTTTGGATTGAGATCAGCGAGAAGGAGAGCAAGACACAGACAAGACACAGCAAGCTGGGATCAGTCAAGGGAGGCGGAGGAGGAGAGGAGAAGAAATGCGTCTGCTCTCTCTGAAAGCCGGAAGAATTAGTAGTAACAGTAGCAGTATTAACAGTAGCTCTGTTAGTTAGCCCCACTGCTAAGATGCTAACGCTGTAAACAAATGACCCGTACTGGCGAAATGAGTCACTTTGAGGACATTTTCAAAACTGATGTAATGTTATTTCCATACTCTGTATTGAATTGAAAGACCTTCAAAATGATATTTAATTTGTAGGAAGTGCGCAAAAACTGACCCAGAATAAGACGGTTTGTTTATATTTTAGCTAGGTTGATCAGTCGGAAGTTACATCTTCCGCAAAAACATAGATATTTTTAGAAAGTATGATTTCTAAGCTTTCCAGTGATACCAGGCACTCACGGGGGTTTTCTTGGGACTTTGCCACTACCAAACAAAGAAAGAGTCATGATTTATGACTTCTTGTTGCCTGTACTCATAATGGCGCGGTGCGCATTCAGACCAGCATGTCTCCATTGCAATAAAGTCGGCTGCATTTTGTTAAAATATGTTGGGCATAATCAAATTTACCTTAGAGCAGACGTACGCCACAACACCGTGCTTGGATGTCGTCTGTCACTGTGTGATGAGAAGCCTCCATTTATCCAGTCTATTGGCACAACCACGAACACCAGCAAGTGCCAGAACTACGCCAAAACATTCAAAAAATACAAAAACTAGAAGAGCTGAAATTAGGTGCCACTTGAGTGCAAAACACGTGTGTGGACTATACATTAAAATGAATTTGAAAAAACTTTTAAAAATGCTATTTTAAATGCACCTGCTACTCCACTCTTACTGACTGATTTAACACTAGGTCAGCTGAAACTGGACGTTCCGCCCATAATCGTTCCGCCCATAATCGTTCCTACAGCGGCACCCCCAGGAATTAGATGGATACAATAAAACAAATAAATTCTCTTTTTAGCAAATGAATGATGCAGACAAGTGCAACAATACAAGTTTGAATAGTCTGAATTATTCTTGTATTTTTAGGAAATTAAAGTTTCTTATTGCCTTAAGCAGTGTTTTTAACTAGGGTGCTCTGGTATGTTCAGGTTTCTGTGGGAAATTAATTATCAAATTTCATTTGTTAATTGGTCAAAAAAATTGCAAATAATTTGTCATTGTTGTGTATAGGTTCTGAAGGAACCCATGCACAACAACAGCAAATTATTTCCAATTTTTTGGACAATTAAAAAGTTAAATTAAATAATGTCCCACAAAAACCTGAACATACCAGGGCATCCTTGAAAAACACAGGCCTAAAGTGCAGCATAAACAGATTTAACTTTTTCTTAAAAGGATGGTATTATTTTCTGGCTGAAGAGGGCACAACAAGGAACTTCATACAGGGGCTAGTTACGTTCAGGATGTGTTTAAACCCAGTGTTCTCAACAACTGAAAATGGCCTTAGAGCCGCTGCTATAAAAACACCAAAGGCATTTGTTATTGCTTTGGCTCGATCTGAAAAGCCGTGGAAAGGCTATCTAAATGCCGCTGGAAGCTGCGCTTTTACCGCGTTAGTCTTTTTTTTTCATGCTGCACGTTTGCGTGGTGCCGTTTCAAATGAGTTAACAAGTTCAACATACTGCCAAAAGTATATCTGATTCTGTTTTCATCTAATTCACTTGCCTTGGTCTGTCTTCAAGCTCTGGCTTCTGTACAGCAAGTCATGACGTTCCCTGGGCTGAACTGTTTACATGTCCGGCACGAGGCAGTTACACTTCATGTTCGTCGCTCAACATGGTCCGTGTGGAACCTCGGTACGCCTCTGCACCGAACTGAAGGTGCCATACCAAAAAATCAGAATATGAATAAATTTACTGTTACACCCCAAATTTAGACCATAATTTGTGCCTTTAAGCTGCCTGCCCTGCCTCTGTGCTAGAATTTTTTGCTTGAAATGTTCAACAATGGGTGCTGAACGTTTATTTTGATGATTTTTTTATCCAGTGCAGTGGCGTCGATGAAAGGCAATTGATTTCACAACATTGGAGGGCATTTTCAGCTGTGTAGACATGAATTCACAGATCAGCTGTCCTGGATTTTCAGTTTTTTCAGCAATTCCAGAGAAAACCAGGTTATCTCTGATGCTGTGTGATTGTAGGTCGAGAATTGTTTCCTTCATTTTCTGGTTTTCTTTTACAACGATGTCAAGTTGCATGGTTAGCGTGTTTACTGACTTTTTCAAGCTGTTGTTTTTTTCTAAGAGAGAGACAAGCAGTGCCTGGCTGAATTCCAGACTCTCTCGTACACTCTGGAATTCTTTATGGAGCAACTCGACCAATGCAAGTCTAGCATCCATGCTGGAAAGTTTATTTTCAGTAGAGGAAAGCATGTCACTAAGCTCTGGGCTGCGCTATGATTTCTCGGGTGTTATTTGTGGTGAATCCGTGGTTCTGGGTTGTTTAGACAAGGAAGAAGAAGGAACGGGAGATATGCTCGCCTCCTCCATGTCACAGCAGCAGTAATAAAACTCATCAATATAGTTCTCAAGTTCCTCCAGCTCTGTCAAGAAGATGGCGAAATGATATATGAAAAAAAAAAAGATAGGAACAGACAGTCAGGATTAATTACAAAAAAAAGCTGCCTGTGTAAAAGTTTGTTTATGCTTGGTCGACGCGAGTTGCCATTTTGGATTATTGTGGAACAGTCTCGGAACATCTTGCGATCACAGCATCATGTCCCCGCATCTGAACACAAAAGAACTTTGAACATGACACTTTTTATTAATCCTACGATCCTATCAGCTGGTATGGTATCTCTGTGGACCGGATGGGCATGTTATGTCAGAATAACATGAAACTGGAGCCACTCTCAACTGAACACTGCACTGACTTTATTATCGCGAACAACACATTATACACTCCAGCCGTAGCCGTTGTCTGGCTGTAGCTCTAGTCCTATGTTCCAGTGGTGACTTTCTGAGTCTGCTGGAGTGCTTCCGCGACCCATCCGCAAGCTTGAACGTGACCTGGCCCTGTTGCCTCGTGATCCGCAGGGGCCCCGTCCAGAGCGGCTGCAGCTTATGCATGTGGTTAGGGTTTTTAATCCAAACTTGATCTGACACCTTCAGTCTGTGGGCTCTCGCCCTGTGCTTCCTGTCAAATTGTCATTTCATCTTACGCTGTTGCGCAGCGACTCAGTCCCATGGAGAGTCCATATTCCTTGGAGGAGGAGTCGTGAGTGGTCTCAGTCCATCCAAAGGCAGAAGTAGTTCACATCCCAGCATGAGAGCCACCGGGGAGCATCCTGTCGTAGCATGGGCCATTGCCCTGTAGTGAAGCAGTGTGTTCTGGAGGGCATCTGGAGGGCATATGAGGCCGTCCGCCAAGTGAGCTCTCAGTCCGCTTTTCAGGGTCTTGTTAAAACGTTCAACACCCCCATTGGCCTGGGGGATGGTAGAACACGGTTTTAATGTGTTCCACGCCTCTAGTGCTCAAGAACTCTTCAAACGCCCCAGAGGTGAACTGTGGGCCATTGTCAGTCGTGATTGCATTCGGGACCCCTCATCTGGCAAACAGTGACAAGAGGAAACCCGTAATCACATCCATCACGACTGAATTAGTGGGTAACACCTCCGACCACTTTGAGAACAAGTCGTAGACCACAAGCAGGAACTGGCTGTTCAGGGGTGCTGCATGTAGTTTGCTGCAGATGTCCAATTGCATGTGTTTCCAAGGGCCGTCCGGGTACAACAGCAGCCGCAGGGGTGCAGGGGGTGGTCCGCCGGTCTTCCCACTCTCCAAGCACGGAACACAGTTTTTCACCATAGCTTCAATGTCCTTATCAATACCCGGTCACCAAAGTGAATCCCTGCAGTGCTGTTTTACCCTGATCACACCCAGGTGGCCCTTGTGGAGCATCGCTAGGACATCTGATCTCTGAGACACCGGGATTAGCGTGTGGTGTCCCCTCGCCACACACACTTCATTCCAACAGCTCAGTTCATCTTTAAACCGGTGGAAGGGTGCCAGCCTGTCCTACACCTTTGTGGGCCAACCCTCCCTAATCACCGAGCACAGTGGTGACAGCATGGGGTCTCGTTCCGACTCTGCCCGAAGTTCTTGGAGGGATATTATATCCCAGAGGGCCCCATGCAGTGCATTGACCAGATCCGCCTCTGTTCGATTGTCGTTATCGTCGTTGTTCGATTGTACAGAGTTGGCTGTGACGTGGGACAGGAGATCCGCCACTACGTTATCCTTGCCAGGAGTGAACTGGGTGGTAAAATTGTAAGCCCTCAGCCGCTCCGTCCACCTGTGGATCCGCAAAGGTCTGTGTCCTGAACCCGACGTCTCCAGTAATGTTGTCAGCGCTTGGTGGTCTGTCCACAGAGTAGAATGGCACCCATAGAGGTAGATATGCCACAGTTCACATGCCCAGATGCAGGCGAGTGCCTCTCTCTCACCCATGGCATACTTTTGCTCAGCTGCTGAGAGAGACCTCGATGTGAATGCCACCGGGCTCTCCGTATTGTATTTCACCTGGGACATAACTGCCCCCACTGCCAAGCCAGATGCGTCACAGGTCACAATGGTTGGCCGCTTTGGATCAAAATGGGCCAGAACTGGAGGGGAAGTGAGTTGAAACTTCAGTTTAGCAACCGCTGCTGAACAGGCTGGGGTCTATTGTCACGGCACATCCTGTTTCAACAGGGCCCGCAGGGGTCCAATCATTTCTGAGTAGCAGGGAATAAAATGTTCATAAAAGTTCACCATACCCAGAAACGAGGAAATCTGTGCAGGTGTCGATGGTTCTGGGAGGTGCAGGACCGCCTCCACATTCGAATGCAGGGGCCTCAGCCCCCCAGCCATCAACCGGAACCCCACAAACTCGATGGAGTCCGCCGCAAAGATGCACTTTTCTCTGTTTAGGGTGACTCTGTGTTCCTGTAGTTCCGTCAACACCCATCCCAACCGATTATTGTATTCCTCTCGTGACGTGCCATGTACCACAATGTCATCCAGATATGCCACCACACCCTTGAGGCTGGCCAGAATCGTGGACATTATTTTCTGAAAACAGCTGGGTGCTGAGCTCAGACCAAAAGGCATGTGGGTGTACCTGAACACACCCATGTGGGTCACAAACACTGTCAGGTTCCTGCTGGCTGGGTGGATGGGCACCTGGAGGTAACCCTGGCGAAGGTCTAGCTTTGTGAATACCTTTGAACCGCTGAATGTTGCAGTGAGTTCCTCCACCGTTGAAAGTGGGTACTTGTCTGGGACGATCACTTTATTAACCATCCTGAGATCAATACATGGTTGAATGCCACCCGATTTTTTTCTTGGCCACCACGATATTTGATATCCAGGGTGAAGCATCTGCTCTCTCGATGATGCCTGATTCCAGCAGTTTGGTCAACTCCACCGTGACATCGTCCCGTAGGGTGAGGGGAAGCCACCGTAGCGGTTGAATTTTTGGTATCACACTTGGATCTATGAGCGGGTGGTGGTGGAACGTGCTGATGCATCCCAGGCCTCTGAACAGCGCCGGCCTGCAAACATGCCATTCGGGGTACACTGTCAGTACTGTTGAGCCCTCTGGGTCCTTGATGGAGAATTCCAAGTCACCCAGCAGATCTATCCCTAGCAAGTCCGCCCCCTGGTGCGAAATTTGGAAAATGAATGCGGGGACCATCTTCAACCCACATTTCACTGAAAAGTCGACCATGCACACCATTTCAATTTCAGCATGGCCATATCTAAACATTTTCACTGCTCCAGCATTGATGCTTTTATTTGGGAAAAGTCTCTTCAAAGTAGCCATACTCAGTATGGACCTGCCGGCCCCTGAGTCCACCATAAGCGGCATACATGCCCCATGGTTTATCCTCATCGCCAGATGTTATGTCCGAATAACATGGGGCTGGAGCCACTCTCAACTGAACACTGAACTGACTTTATTATCGTGAACAACACAATATACACTCCAGCCATAGCCCACCTGATGTCATTACCCCAACCCCCTCAGCCAGGCTACTGCAAGCACCGAGAGTCAAATCCCACACATAACAGTGGACAGGCAGCCTCATGTCAAATGCATAAGTGATGCGTACATAGAGCCTATAAGCTCCACCCTCCTTCTTGTCAGCCTTGAAAATCATAGCTGGAAAGCTCCTAGCTCTGGCAACAAGCCTGAGCCAACTAACATAAATTTGTCCTAAAAGATGAATGAAACAAAGCATCACTGGTGGACAGGAGTTTGTAGTTTCAGTGGTCAATAGGCTATGTCCCTGGAGTACAATAAGCTCAGAAACATTCACAGATGAGTGAATGGTTGCTCAAGGCAGCTAGTTGATGCTAGCTAGCTGCTAGCATCAGCATGGGCTTTAGTTAGTTAGTTAGTTAATCCCTTCACACCTGAAGGTGTATATGGGCGGCACCTATCTCTGTTTCTCTGACCCTAGGCCACACAGCTACTGTAAGTAGTGAAAGCTACAGCGGGGTGTCAGTCCTCTGGTAGCTCTGTGTGTAACTTTACTTTCCCTATTCCATTATGCGGAGCACCACGCTAGAAGGCAGAAAGCACCATTTTTATATGGTCTTTGGTATGACCCGGCTGGGATTTGAACCCCTGCCTCCCGGGTGTGGGGCGGATGCTCTACCAACTGAGCCACCACTTTGGTTGGAGAAAATTAAACTACAGTAAACTAAGCTAAAACTACATCTAAGAGTGACATATATGGCAAAGTTTGAGTCAATGAACAAGGATTCCAGTCGGGGTGGGTATATTTGATAGAAAATAGTGATCAAAATCAACTGGATTAACAGTTAAAGTTAATGCCAGGCAGAGAGTCTGTTGACCAAGTTATAAACCTTCATCAACAGGTGTCTACATAGAGTACTTGGAATATCTTCTAATTCTTCTGCTCCATTTAGGGGTCACCACAGCAGACCATTTGCCTCCATCTCACCCTATCCTTTGCATCTTCCTCTGGAACACCAACCCTGTCCATGTCCTCCCTCACTACCTTCATGAATCTTCTCTGTTGTCTTCTTCTTTTCCTCCTGTGTGGCAGCTCCATCTTCACCATCCTTTGTCCAATATATCAACTATCCCTCCTCTGCACATGTCCAAACCTTCTCAGCCTTGCCTCTCTTTCTATGTCTCCAATTCTCTCAACCTGAGTTGTCCCTCTGATATATTCATTTCAGATCCTGTCCCCCCAAGACACTCTCAGTGAGAATCTTAGCATCTTCGACTGAGTACAGGGTCCTCTCTTATTTTTGGTGTTTGTAAACAATATTGACAATGTAGTGGAAAGAATGGTTCTTAAGTTTGCCAATGACAACAAACTTTTTCATACCGTCAGGACTCAACAAGATGTCATCAAACTCCAAAATGAGCTGCATAACCTAGCAAAATGGTCTAGTGATTGGCAAATGCTATTTACAGTATTTCACAAAAATGAGTACACCCCTCACATTTTTTAAAATATTTTATTATGTCTTCTCATGGAGCAACACTGAGGATATGACACTTTGATACAATGTAAAGTAGTCAGTGTACAGCTTGTATAACAGTGTAAATTTGTTGTCCCCTCAAAATAACTCAACACACAGCCGTTAATGTCTAAACCACTGGCAACAAAAGTGAGTACACCCCTAAGTGAAAATGTACAAATTGTGCCCAATTAGCCATTTTCACTCCCCGGTGTCATGTGACTCGTTAGTATTACAAGGTCTCAGGTGTGGATGGGGAGCAGGTGTGTTAAATTTGGTGTTATCGCTCTCACACTCTCTCACACTGGTCACTGGAAGTTCAACGTGGCACCTGATGGCAAAGAACTCTCTGAGGATCTGAAAAAAGAATTGTTGCTCTACATAAAGATGGCCGAGGCTATAAGAAAATTGCCAACACCCTGAAACTGAGCTGCAGCACGGTGGCCAAGACCACACAGCGGTTTAACAGGACAGGTTCCCCTCAGAACAGGCTTCACCATGGCTGAATAAAGAAGTTGAGTGCACATGCTCAGCGTTATATCCAGAGGTTGTCTTTTTAAAATAGACATATGAGTGCTGCCAGCATTGCTGTAGAGGTTGAAGGGGTGGGGGGTCAGCCTGTCAGTGCTCAGACCATACGCCACACACTGCATCAAATTGGTCTGCATGGCTGTCATCCCAGAAGGAAGCCCCTTTTACAGATGATGCACAAGAAAGCCCCGCAGACAGTTTGCTGAAGACAAGCAGACTAAGGACATGGATTACTGGAACCATGTCCTGTGGTCTGATGAGACCAAGATAAACTTATTTGATTTAGATAGTGTCAAGCGTGTGTGGTAGCAACCAGGTGAGGAGTACAAAGACAAGTGTATCTTGCCTACAGTCAAACATGGTGGTGGGAGCGTCATAGTTTGGGGCTCCATGAGTGCTGCCAGCACTGGGAAGCTTCAGTTCATTAAGGGAACCATGAATGCCAACATGTATTGTGACATACTGAAGCAGAGCATGATCCCCTCCCTTCAGAAACTGGGCCACAGGGCAGTATTCCAACATGATAACAACCCCAAACACACCTTCAAGACGACCACTGCCTTATTAAAGAAACTGAGGGTAAAGGTGATGGACTGGCCAAGCATGTCTCCAGACCTAAACCTTATTGAGCATCTGTGAGGCATCCTCAGACGGAAGGTGGAGGAGTGCAAGGTCTCTAACATCCACCAGCTCCATGATGTTATCATGGAGGAGTGGAAGAGGATTCCAATGGTAACCTGTAAAGCTCTAGTAAACTCCATGCCCAAGACAGTTAAGGCAGTGCTGGAAAATAATGGTGGCCACACAAAATATTGACACTTTGAGCATAATTTGGACATTTTCACTTAAGGGTGTACTCACTTTTGTTGCCAGTGGTTTACACATTCATGGCTGTATGTTGAGTTATTTTGAGGGGACAGCAAATTTACATTGTTATACAAGCTGTACACTGACTACTTTACATTGTATCAAAGTGTCATATCTTCAGTGTTGTCCCATAAAAATATATAATAAAATATTTACAAAAATGTGAGATACTGTAATGCACAGGTGTCAAACTCATTCCATGGAGGGCCAAGACCCTGCAGGTTTTACCTCCACCCAGTGGCTTCAACAGGTGTTTTCTCTGAATTTCCTCCCACTGATTGCTGATCAGTGAAAACACCTGCTGAAGAGACTGGGTGGAAGTAAAACCTGCAGGGTCTTGGCCCTCCATGGAATGAGTTTGACACCCCTGCTGTAATGTTAGCAAATGTAGAGTTATGCATATTGGTTTTGGAAATCCTGTAAATGACTACTCTATGAATGGACAAATTGTAGAGACAGTAATGTAAAGAATGACCTTCATGTGATCATCGACACAAAGCTGAAGCCCGCAGCAAGCAATGTGTTGAAGCAGTGAAGAAAGCCAATAAACTGGTTGGATTAGTGAATAGTGAATTTTGAATACAAATCCAAGGAGATGATCACTGCGCTCTGGAAAGGGAAGATACGTTCTTAGTACTGTATTCAAGCATGGTCCCCCCCCCCGCCCCGTATTATAGGAAAGACATCATATTCATGGTGAAGGTCCAAAGGAGAGTAACCAAGATGATACCCGGTTGGTCAGAACTGCCTTATGAGGATCATCTAAAGGAAGCAAACCTCACAACACTAAAAGAACAGCGAGTCCGTGGTGATATGATAGAAACTTGTAAGATAGTCACTGGAATAGAGGAACTGGACAGAGACATGTTCTTCAACATGATCGATCCGGAGAGGAACACCAGAGATCATCAACTAAAAATTTGTAAGAAAAGAGTAAGGTTAGACTGTAAAAAGTATTTTTTTCACAGAGGATTGTGGATAGATGGAATAATTTGCCTAGTGATGTCATCGAAGTAGAATCTGTGAATGCCTTCAAAAGACAACATGATAAGCACAGAGGGGCTGTAAATGAGCCTAATGCTCTCTTGCCCCTTATGCCTAGACAACGATAGATGTCCGGTGTACTGGTAAATACAGGTGAATATAACTCTGCTACCTCCAGTGCTGCCTCCTGTCTTTTTGTCAGCACCATGTCTCCAAACCACACATCATTGCAGGTCTCACTACTGTCTTGTAAATCTTCCCTTTCACTCTAGCTGCTATCCTTCTGTCACAAATCACCCCTGACACTCATCTCCACCCACTACACCCTACCTGCACTCTCTTCTTCACCTCTCTTGTGCATTTTCCATTGCTTTGGATGGCTGACCCCAGGTATTTAAACTCATCTACCTTCCCTACCTCTACTCCTTGCATTTTCACTGTGCCTCCCTCTCATTCACATTCACGAATTCTGTCTTACTTCTACTGACTTTTATTCCTCTTCTCTCCAGAGCGTATCTCCACCTCTACAGGCGCTCTTCCACCTGCTCCCTACTCTCACTATAGATCACAATGTCGCCTGCAAACATCATGGTCCGCGGAGACTCCTGCCTGACCTCATCTGTCAGTCTGTCCATCACCATGGCAAGCAAGAAGGGGCTCAGAATCGATTCCTGATGTAACTCTACCTACACCTTGAATCGATCTGTCACTCCTACAGCACTCCTCACCACCGCCTTGCTGTCCTCATGCATATCCTGCACCACCCTCATATATTTCTTTGCCACTCCTGACTTACTCATACTTTCACCTATCATATGCTTTATCTAGATCCACAAAGACACAATGCAACTCCTTCTGAACTTCTCTATACTTCTCCATCAACAGTCGTAAACCAAACATTGCATCTATAGTACTCTTTCTTGGAATGAAACCATGCTTCTGCTCACTGATTGTCACCTCTCCTCTTAACCTGGCTTGAACTCTTTCCCATATCTTCACAGTGTGGCTGATCAACTTTATACTTCTGTAGTTACTACAACTCTGAGCATCACCATTGTTCTTGAAAATTGGTACCAAAACACCTCTTCTCCAGTCTTAAGGCATCCTCTCACTCTCCAAGATTGTGTTAAAGAGTACCTGTAGTGAATTTTAATAAACAGCTATTTCAGAGGATCAAGTATGATACTAGTGGCTCTGTCCGGTAATGTTGGTCATGATTTCTTGTCAAATACATGCGAGTTTCTAGTCACTGCCCTGTCAGTCAGTCATGGTCAGCAATATCTTGCCTCCTAATGGGCTGTTGCAGCACCCGTAGAGTCGTTGCTTTGTGTGATTGGCTGGGCTAGTCACTGACCTCGTGCTGCATCCCTTGGACAATGGTGGAATGCAAGGCTTTCAGCTGCACCAACAATAAGCGATGAAATCCCGGAAAACATTTTGTGTGCCAAAACCAAGTGATGACACAAAGTCAGAGTTGGTAAAACGTTGGTTCCATAACCTCGGCACGGGTCACACACTAAAAACCTTTCCGTACGGAGGGAATTTGGTGGTATGTGAAGACCACTCAATGGGCTTGTTGTGTTCATATAAAGTGACATATCCTTCATCTCGTTCCTCCACCTGAGGATTGATGGTGTCCACACAAACATCAATGAGCTCAACGCCATCCACATAAAAAGTGTCATCAGTTGCACTGTATTCTGGCTCTTCTACCTGTAACTGGTGGACAAATTTTCTGTGTTGGTTTCTCTTTACATGGCTTTTCACTTCACAACCTTGACCATATACTGTATTGTGGACTCGCAGCATTTCTTGTAATGGTTCAGTTTTTTGCAGTTACGACAT
This sequence comes from Pholidichthys leucotaenia, assembly GCA_020510985.1. NCBI lineage: Eukaryota > Metazoa > Chordata > Actinopteri > Cichliformes > Pholidichthyidae > Pholidichthys > Pholidichthys leucotaenia. The sequence continues at coordinate 321,634,488 of CM035840.1, read as the reverse complement.
TGCTGGCTAAATGCAGGACATTTACCTCTTTGTGCGACATTCTGTTGCAAACCAGTTCATCTGTTAGGGCTCCAAAATGACAATTTTTTGCCTTGATCTTCAAGTCACTGATAAAAGATTGTATTGCCTCACCTGGCTTCTGATTTCATGAGTGGAATTTATGTCTTTCCATGGTTTTGTCGTTCTGGAGGTTGCACATTTCCCGAAATTTCCATTTCAAACACTCAGGATTTTCTCTGGACTCTGCTGGACTGAGGAAAACATCGTCCTCACCTGGCGCTTGTTCTTCTGCTGCGTAAACAAATGAACACTCCTGTTCAATGGCCTCCACTCCTGCGAGGTTGAGGAGGATATATGCCTTTGTTTTGGCAGGCTTGTCTGAGTGCATCTCCTCTATGAAGATGTCATACTCTCGTTCAAAGATCTACCAGTTTTTGGCAATGTTCTGTGTCATAGTTTGAAGATGGAACTTACTGTGAGCATGTAATTTAAAATATAAGACTCCTGGGCCACAACAACACAAACACTCACAGAGGGAAAAGGTCAGTTAAGTGCTTTACTGTACAAATCTCAATAATTTACAAAACACACAAGTTCAATAAAAACACAAATATGTTAAAAATTTCTAACAACCTTAACTAAAAAACATAATAATATCACCTCAGGTTCTAAAAATACACAAAAATTAATCCAGGGGAAAAAATATAATTAATCCAGCTAATATAAAATGGGAGTCACTTTTTACAGTGTACAGGCAGAAAAATAACCCCTGAGCGTATTTTACAGGGGGGTGGAGGTGTGTCCACTGTTTGCCAGAGTCGTTACGTTACTGTCCTCACTTGCCCCAGAAGAACGTGCTGTTCATCAGCGCTTGTCCGACAACCTTTGAATGTGTCCATTGTGGGGAATCCTGAAACCAGGGAGGAGAAGGGAGGCGAGAGGGGAGGAGAGAGGCAGGCTCCTGCGGATCCATCGTCTGGGATTACCTGCAGCACACAATGTAGCACAAACTCAAAATCCCACAGACTCACCACATTATGTATAATAAACAGTGCCTTTATTGTGAAGTGCAGTGTGGTGATGAACACTTCCTGTCACGTCACATCACTGCCCTATATAAAGCAGGGGTGCCATCTAACAGCCTCTTTACTCCTGATGCCTGCTGTGTAACTGCTGTATATAGTTCATATAGTATGTATTTCCATACATAACATTTGGCGATCGAGGATTAACTCATGGAGGCGTGTATCACACCACTTCGTCCCTTTCTTGAGCTCCTGGGCAAACCACCTGTTTCATGGCTGCATTGGCTGCAGGCCTATTAAACGTATGTTACGGCACTGGACCTCGGGAAGCTCGATAAGGTGAGAGCATGGGCGCTTCTCGTTCACAACCTGGGTATTGAAGTCCAGAGGGTCCTATGGATGCTCGGCATGGCGACTCATATGAGGAAGTTGTGGAGCTGCTAGCTAAATGTTTCTCCACCCCAGACAATGTGACTGTTCAAAGAATTCAATGAAATATTTTTTTTTTTGCTGGTCATTAACATTCCACGTATTGTCCTCTCTGGGTTGAGGACAGGCTCCTGCCCCAAGTGGAGGAGTTTAAGTATCTTGGGGTCTTGTTCATGAGTGAGGGAAGAATGGAGCGAGAGATCGACAGACGGATTGGAGCAGCATCTGCAGTGATGCGGACGTTGTACCGGTCTGTTGTGGTGAAGAGGGAGCTTAGTTCTATGGCAAAGCTGTCGATTTACCAGTCAACCTACATTCCTACTCTCACCTATGGTCACGAGCTTTGGGTAATGACCGAAAGAACGAGATCGCGGATACAAGCGGCTGAAATGAGCTTTCTCCGTAGGATTGCTGGACTCACCCTCAGAGATAGGGTGAGGAGCTCAGTCATCCGGGAGAGGCTCAGAGTAGAACCGCTGCTCCTCCACATAGAAAGGAGTCAGTTGAGGTGGTATGGGCATCTGATTAGGATGCCTCCTGGACGCCTCCCACTTGAGGTGTTTCAGGCACGTCCCACTGGGAGGAGACCCCGGGGCAGACCCAGGACTCGGTGGAGAGACTATGTCTCCCAGCTGGTCTGGGAACGCCTTGGTATCCCCTCTGAAGAGCTGGAGCAGGTGGCTGGGGAGAGGAAAGTCTGGGCTTCTCTGCTTGAACTGCTGCCTCCGCGACCCGGACCTCCGGAAAAGCGGTAGAAGATGGATGGATGGATGGATGGTTGTTAACAACTGTTTGTTCTCTCCCATAGATTGAGGCCCCATCGTGCTGTTTGCTCTCTACATGTCTGTTCTTTTCATCTTCTCTATCCACTCACCCCCCCAGCCAGTCGCAGCAGATGACTGCCCCTCCCTGAGCCTGGTTCTACTGGAGATTTCTTCCTGTTAAAAGGGAGTTTTTCCTCTCCACCATTGCCAAGCGCTTGCTCACAGGGGCTCACCTGGTTGCTGGGGTCTTTCTGCAATTGTGGGGGTTTCCCCTACAGTTGAAAGTGCTATGAGATGACTGTTGTTGTGAAATGGCGCTATTGTGGGGAGTGCAAATAAAGAAACCAGACTTGCATGGCAGACAAACTTTATTCACTCTCTCACTTCATTCATACACAGAAAAAGCATTTCCTTCATACACCAGGGTCTCTCCTTTTATATCACTCCACTCCTTCCCCCTGCTGCCTGAGATCTTGCATCACAATACATTCAACACATCATCCCCCTACTGTCCCCACAGCTACTCCTTCCTGCTGCATCACCATAACTTCTCCCATCACAATACCTGTTGTCCTCATCTGTTTAATCCCCCACGCTCTACCGGCAGAGGGACTATTTGCCTCCTCTCTGCTTCCAGTCTGAGATGATTATCCCAGCGTGGGTTCCCTACACCGCCCCCACCCCCCAGAGTCTCAGACTGAGTGTCAACCCTCACGTCCTTTTGGCTTCAGTCTCCTCCCACATCTGCTGTAACGAGGGTTCTTCGACTCTGCGGCGCTGATGTGCCAGTGGGGGGCTCCTGGGGGTGTATCTGTCTGCGGGCGGGCAATGGCGGGGGGGGGGCATTCGACTTGCCCGTGTGGCTGCTCTGATGAATCGTTTACCTGGGGAGTTCTCAGTGGGGGTCTTCCACGCTGAGGAGCCCGAGCCAGCATCACTTGCTCGTCCGCCACCACAAAGGCGGGCTTAAGTCTGTCTATACATATTTTCTCCCGACGACCCCCCAAGTCTAACAAAAAATGTTTGTCCCCTGGTTCCAGCACTCTGAACGGGCCATCGTAGGGTGGGCGCAATGGGGGGCGGTGGGCATTGTGCCTGACAAACACGAACACCGCGTTCTTCAAAATGTTTGGCACAAAAGCGCGTGGAAAACAGTGGTGGGCCGGGCCCGGTAGCGTGACTGTATCCGTGCTATGCTGCGAACGCTGAGACAGATAGTTGTTCGGCGCGGGATTATCTGGTAAAAATTCCCTGGGGAGCCGCAGTGGCTGAGAAAAAACAAGCTCCGCCGGGGAAGCCTTCAAATCCTCTTTTGGTGCGGAACGCAACCCTAACAGAACCCAGGGCAACCGGTCTACCCAATTTGCATCCGTAAGCGAAGCCCTGAGTGCTGCTTTCAGTGACCTATGGAAACGCTCGTGTAACCCATTGGCCTGTGGGTTGTACACGGTTGTGCGATGAATTGCAACACCCAGGCTACGGGCCATTGCAGACCAGAGGTCGGAAACAAACTGAGGGCCCCTATCGGACGTGATGTCCGAAGGGATGCCAAAACCCGCCACCCATGTTGTCATAAAGGCGCGTGCCACGTCCGTGGACGTGGCTGCTGATAGCGGGACTGCTTCTGGCCAGTGTGTGGTGCGGTCCACCACTGTCAGAAGGTGCGTGAACCCCTGTGATGGCGGGAGGGGGCCCATGAGGTCCACGTGAACGTGGTCGAACCTCTTAGCCGGTATACGAAACGGTTCCAAAGGGGCCTTTGTGTGTCTGTGTATTTTGGATCGTTGGCATGCTATGCAGGCTGCAGCCCACTCTTTCACCTGTTTGCGCAGGGGCCACTACTGCGTGCGAGAGGCAGTCCGCCACCACATTCAGTTTACCGGCCACATGCTGAATATCGGTCGTAGACTTCGAGATCGCGGCTAGCTGTCTCTGCTGCCGGCCCGACCATGGTTCCGAAACCTTGGCTATCGTGTACGTTAGCGGCTTGTGGTCCACGAACGCAGTGAATCTGCGCCCTTCCAGCCAGAACTGGAAGTGGTGTATGGCCAGGTTGAGAGCCAGCAACTCTCTGTCGAACGCGCTGTATTTACGCTCACTGTTGCACAAAGCCCTGCTAAAAAAAGTGAGCGGCTGCCAAGAACCGGCGACACGTTGCTCCACGACGGCCTCTATGGCCACGTCCAAGGCGTCGGTAGTGAGCGCTATCCGAGCTGCCGGGTCTGGGTACGCCAACAGTGCGGTGTTTGCCAGGGCTGTTTTAGCGCCTGATGATGCCCAACCTTTCCAAGTTGGCAAACTCCTCGCGCGCTATGGCCAGTTTAGCTGTGTCCAGGCGCCAAGGTCGTGCGAAAACGGATGGCCCAGTGGTGGTGATAAAGTGTTCCACCCCATGTTTAGTGATGGCTGCCGAAAACATCGGGACCGTGAGTGCTGGGAACTGAGTGAGCAGTGTGTGGAACTTACCGCCTGGAGCTGTGACGTTGGCTAGCGTTGTTGGCCCGGCCCCTTGAGCTGTACAGGGGAGAGAATCAAAAGACATTGCACTGATCAGGCGTCTGTTAGCAACATCGACTAGCAGACCGTGCGCACACAGAAAATCAGCTCCCAAGATTGGGAAACTTCGCCATGACGAATGTCCACTCGTACATACGACCGTGTAGGGATATAGTCAGTGCCCTCTCACCAAAAGTCCTAATGTCCGAGCCGTTTGCGGCCATCAGCTCGGGGCTGCTAGCTCCCGCTAGCTGGTCAGCGTAGGATGGCAGGATGAGGCTCTTTTGGGAGCCGGTGTCTATGAGGAACCGTCTCCCCGAGTGCGAGTCCGTCACGTAGAGCAGCTTGTTTTCTTCACCGGCGGTCGCAGCTGCTACTGACTGCCGGCCTTGGCGTTTCCCGAACGCTTAAATTGGCACAGTGGCACACATCGGTGTGCGTTCTCTCCAAAACGGCGGTAGTAGGAGCAGAACATGTGTCTCTGGTGCTTCCTGGCCCCCACTGCCGCTACCATCGCCGGCTCCTCGCTTCCGCTGGTCGTCTCGCTGGGTTCCAACGCCGCCGCGTTCACTGTGAGAGCTCTGGTGGTGAGGATGATCCGATCTGCCTCCTGGGCTAGCGCACGGTAGTCACGCCCAGCCAGCAATGGAAAGTTGGCCAGGACCGCTCTTGCCTCTGTTGGGAGGTTCCGGAGGAAAAGGTGGGCAAACAGAAAATGCCCGTCATCAGTTTGACCGCTGACACATCTCCTAACTCGGATCACCTCAGGAGCCTCTCTGCTTTCTCACAATCCGAGAGTGTGTAGCGCCGGGTCAGCGTGGCTTTGAGAGTCCCGTATTTATCGTGGGCTGGAGGCTGTTGGAGCAGGTTTGCTACTTGCTGAGTCGTGCGAGCGTCCAGCACTGTGACCACATAGTAATATCTGGTGTCATCTGCCGTTATTCCCCGGACGGCGAACTGATCCTCGGTCTGGAGGAACCAAGACCGCGGGTCGTGCAGCCAAAAGTCTGGTAGTTTGACCAAAACAGCACACGTGTTGCTGGGGCTTTCCGTCCGGGCCGTCTCTGGGATGCTTGCCGCATTGCTGGGGCTTCCCTTCCGGGCCGACTCTGGGGTTCTTGCCTCATGTTCCATAATTCGTCAAGGGTCACCAGTGTGGAGAGTGCAAATAAAGAAACCAGACTTGCACGGCAGACAAACTTTATTCACTCTCTCACTTCATTCATACACAGAAAAAGCATTTCCTTCATACACCAGGGTCTCTCCTTTTATATCACTCCACTCCTTCCCCCTGCTGCCTGAGATCTTGCATCACAATACATTCAACACATCATCCCCCTACTGTCCCCGCAGCTACTCCTTCCTGCTGCGTCACCATAACTTCTCCCATCACAATACCTATTGTCCTCATTTGTTTAATCCCCATGCTCTACCGGCAGAGGGACTATTTGCCTCCCCTCTGCTTCCAGTCTGAGATGATTATCCCAGCGTGGGTTCCCTACACTAGATAAATAAAGTTGAATTGAATTGAATTGAATTGAATTGAATTCGTTTTTGCTGGAGATGCCAGCGTGTAGGTGAGCCTATCCACCAATATGTCAATGAGTTGATGCATTTAGCCAGCGAGTGTCGTTTTGGATTGCTTGAAGACGAGATGGTATTCGACCAATTAGTAGAGCACACGTGCAACGCTGAGTTGCGTGCTAGGGTATTAGTGGTGCCTAATGACTTAACGTTAGCTAAATCAGAGGAGCTAACTCTCCGGTTGGAATCCATTGATAAGCTAGCTGTGGAGCCAGCCACAGAAGCCATCGGTGCTGCCCACCTCAACTAATGTTGCAGACCCTGATAGCAAGGATAGCGAGGACGAAGATTGTTGGGAAATTAATGCTGCCAGGCAAAGGTCTGCCCCAGGACACTCCCGTTGCAGGGATTGTGGGTTCGCTATAAAGCAAGAAATTGCCCGGCAAGAGGAAAATGTTGTAGTAGATGTGGACACTTGAATCACTACTCCAGGGTGTGCCGTTTGTCTTACCTGGGGAACCCAAGGGAGAAATCACCCTACTCGCCCCCGACGGACACTGGGAGCGAACAGTAAGAAGAGCTAATGGATGCCACTGCAGTCAAGCAGGACCAGTTTCACTCAGGTTTGGCACAGGAGGGTCTCAGAGCCAGTGCTCAGGACATGGTAGAGGGGGGTACCGAGCATGGTGGCGAGGCGCCTGCATTGGCGAGTGACACCAATGTGCAAGCCCCAGATGCCTCCAGTCCTTGGCCACAGTTGGGTGGGGGGTCTGCAGCTACAACGGTGAACACTACAACGTTTATAGAAGAGGACGGGGCCAGACCGACGAGGATGGAGTTACCGCATACTCAGCAGCAGCACATCAGGCCAACTAAAATTCCACTTTGGGTTATGGACTTGGTTCAGGTTCGGAAGAATGTCCATGGCGAAGATGGGCCAAATGACAGCCAGCAAAACATTGAGGGTGTCTGCACACAGTGGCAAAGCTGGGTGCAGCACACTTCCGGTTGTCCGACAGCTGATCGAGGCACGCCAACTTCGGTGTGTCTGGGAAGAGGCTCCAGGTGACGAGGCTGGGCAGGAGTCGGTGTTGGTGGCGAAGGAGTCGGGCTCCACAGTCCAGAGGAACAGCCATCATCCTGGGGGTTTGCTGCTTCCAGGGGTGCACTTGCTGAGGTTTATGTACAATAAATGGTGCCTTTATTGTGAAGTCCAATGTGGTGACGTGCACTTCCCGTCACGTCACCGCACTGCCTTATATAAAACAGGGGCACCATCTTACGGCCTCTTTACGCTGGATACCCACGCCAGGTGCTTGCCGTGTAACTGCTGTATATAGTTTGTATAATAAAGCTGTGTTCGCCTAGTCCATCTTGCCTCATCCTTCACCCAGGTATTTCCATACATAACACACCGACCTGCCAGGAATCATTCACACACACACAGGCAATAAGCACGTCCCTTCCACTTATCTGTGTATGAGCATCTTCTCCACACAATCGCATCTCCTTCGTCTGGACCCTCTGGCATCCCCACGGCGTCCCCGGTCCCAAGCTGCTGCTGCTGGTCCCAGCACCTGTTGCAATCATAAAATCCCATTCACATGAGCCTCCCCTCGACTTCCATCCTTGTTATGTCTGAAATAAAGCAGGCTGAGAGTGTCTGGATGAACATACATCTGAACTTTATTTGGCGCATATTACTATTTATACTCCCCGCCGTAGCCCGTCTGACATCATCCTGTTCCCCGCCCCGGCAGAGCTACGGCAAACCCCATAGGCCAATTTCCATACACAACATCCACCCCCCCTTCCTGACAAGGTCGAACTGTAACACAGTGAACAACAAAATATTATTATTTTTCTAACATCACAATACCAAATCACACAAAACAAAATCGTCCTATATACATATATACAAATCCATCAGTGGGCGAACAGGTGCACTACCAATATGCCCAACTGAAACTGTCTGTAACAGTCCTTGCTACGTAGTCCTCTAAATAAACAGGCCTCCGACGTATTTTAGCCGGGTGTCCCCCCCCAGGGGACTCTGCCCTGGGTACCGTCGGGGCGGCCCCCGAGTCCACACCTGGCATGGCCAACCAGTCTAAAGACCTGTCAAAATCTCTGACAGTGTCCGAACCCCTGCCAGGCATCGCACGCCTCAACCTGCTGGCGTGCCACTTGGATCCGTCATCCAGTTCAAATGTGTCAGGCCCCCACCGACTCCTAATCTCCCGGGGTCCTGTCCACAATGGCTGAAGTTTGTGGGCCCTGACAGGGTACCAAATCCACACCCGATCTCTTTCCTTCAGGCCGTGGCTCCTCGCTCGTTGTCTCCTATCAAACCGCCCCTTCATCCTCCGTTGCTGGTCCATGACTCTTCTCCCCAGTGCCACATCACCCATCCGGGGCACTGACCTCGGCGGCTCCAACCGATTAACTGGCAGTGACAGCTCCCGCCCCAACATGAGCTTTGCTGGGGAACACCCGGTCGTCGCCTGGACCAATGCCCTCTAGTAGAGCAGCGTGTTCTGGAGTGCCTCTGGGAACAAGAACCCATCAGCCAGATGAGCTCTCAGCCCGTTCTTCAGGGTCTTGTTAAATCTCTTGACCCCTCCATTGGCTTGAGGGTGATAGAACGCTGTCCTAATGTGTTTCACTCCTTTCCTGGTCAAAAAGTCCCCGAAAGCTCCTGACACAAACTGGGGCCCATTGTCCATCGTGATGGTGTCTGGGATTCCCCACCATGCAAATAAGGACGACAGGAATCCCGTGACCACCTCCTTCGTCACCGAATCAGTGGGCAGCACCTCTGGCCACTTGGAGAACAGATCATACGCCACCACCAGAGCTCGACTGTTGTATGGCGCTGTATGAAATTCACCACAAATGTCCAGTTCAACATGCTTCCACGGCCCCCCAGGAAACTCAACAGGCCGGAGCGGTGGCGGTGGAGGTCTGCCCGTCTTTCCACTCTCCAAACACAGCACGCAGTTCTTAACCATGGCCTCAATATTGTCATCAATGCCAGGCCACCAGACCGACCTCCTACTCCTCTGCTTCACCCGCACCACTCCCAAATGGCCATCATGCAGAATGTCCAGGACCCGCGCCCTCAATGCAGCGGGGATCAGGGCGCACTGGCCCCTGGCCACGCAAACCTCATTCCAACAGCTCAGACCGTCCCGGAAATGATGAAAACGGGCTAGCTCACTCGGCACCTTCGCTGGTCAACTCTCATGAATTGCCGCGCGCAACTGTACCATAGCCGGGTCCCGTTCCGACTCATCCTTGAAATCTTGCGGGGAGACCACACCCTGAAGAGATCCACACAGGGCATTCACCAGTTCCTCCTCATCAGCGCTAATATCATCCCCCACCACTTCCGACACGTCCACTGTAGCTCGTGAGAGAGAATCCGCCACAATGTTCTTTCTGCCCGGGGTAAATTTAGTGGAAAAGTCATAAGCCCTTAGACGCTCCAACCACCTATGAAGTCTTAACGGCCTATGTCCTGATCCCGACATCTCCAGCAGTGTGGTGAGTGCTCGGTGGTCCGTCCTCAGGGTGAAGCGGCCTCCATAGAGGTATATGTGCCACCTCTCGCATGCCCAGACACAGGCCAAGGCCTCCTTCTTGCCCACCGCGTACTTCTGCTCCGCTGGCAAGAGGGACCTGGAAGCAAATGCCACTGGCCTTTCCACTCCACCCTGTATTTGGGACATGACCGCACCTAACGCAGTCCCAGACGCATCGCAGGTCACCACCATCTCCAACTCAGGGTCAAAATGCGCCAGCACTGGTGGAGAGGTGAGCTGCCGCTTCAGCTTCGAAATAGCCACTGAGCACGCTGGGGTCCACTCCCACAGCGCATCCTGCTTCAGCAGAGCCTTCAGGGGCCTGATCGTCTTTGAGTAGTGCAGGATAAGCCGGCCGTAGAAATTCACCATACTGAGAAAAGATGAAATCTGCGCGGGCGTGGTGGGTTCTGGGATGCAAAGCACCGCCTCCACGTTGGAATGTAGTGGTCGCAGACCCTTGCCCGTCAGCCGGAATCCCACAAAATCGATCGCCTCTGCTGCAAAGAGGCATTTGTCACCATTGAGTGTGACCCCGTGCTCCTGCATCTGTCTCAACACCTTTTCCAGTCTCTCATCATGAATTTCGTTTGTTGCATCGTGCACCATGATGTCATCCAGGTAAGTTACAACCCCTTTTAGCCCAGCCAGCATCGTGGCCATCACTTTCTGGAAACAGTTGGGGATGGAGCTCAACCCGAACGGCATTCAGGTATACCTAAAGACCCCCATATGGGTCACAAATGCCATCAGGTTCCTGCTATCTGGATGTAGCGGTACCTGCAGATACCTCTGCTGAAGGTCCAGCTTGGTGAACACCCTGGACCCGCTGAATGTCGCTGTGAGCTCCTCCATGGTCGGGAGGGGGTATTTATCTGGAACTATCGCCTTGTTCACCATGCGCAGGTTGATGCATGGCCTGATCCCTCCATCCTTCCTCTTCTTCTTTTTCTTTTTCGAGCGGTCTCGAGGCCTAGCTAGCACATTAGCCGACACCTGTGGCACCGAGGCCCGGTCCTCCAGTGCCTCAACCGTGAAGGCTCCCAGCCCCCGCAAGGCCGCGGACTCCCTTAGCTTAATCAAGTCCACCACTTCAATCAGAGAAAAAGTCTGTTTTGTCACCCGCAGCGTGGCTCCTAGCCACTCACTAGTCGTGCCATGTGCCAGTCTGTCACGGACTAGCTCGCCCAATCTTGCACTCTCCCACCAAATCACGCAGTCCCATTAGAAAATACAAAATGGACTCACCGGTTTGTTGCACACGGTTAAAAAACCTGCACCTCCTCTCGGTGACCATGGCACCGTCCTCGAACAGGTCGTCCAACTTCGACAATGACTCCTACAGCGAGTCATCGCCACACAGCGTGAGAAACAGGCGTTGTCCTTTTGCGCCCAGATGATGAAACAATAGGCTCCCCCATTTCTCGTCGGAATCCCCGTCAAAGCCGGCTGCTGTCAAAAAAAAACTGAAACAGGCTCTCCCAGCATGTCCAAATGATAGCCGGTGCACCCTGGTTCTGCAGGAACGGAGGCAGCTCCACAACGCACACGCTCATAATTTTCTTCATCGCCAAATGTTATGTCTGAAATAAAGCAGGCTGAGAGTGTCTGGATGAACATACATCTGAACTTTATTTGGCGCACATTACTATTTATACTCCCCGCCGTAGCCCGTCTGACATCATCCTGTTCCCCGCCCCGGCAGAGCTACGGCAAACCCCACAGGCCAATTTCCATACACAACAGTCCTCTCCTTTCATCATGCCTGCACCATCATTCAATCAATCTCACTGACCACAGTCATTCACCATCCCCCAACAGGTCCCACGGGGAAGAGCCTGCAGCCAGAGCTCACTGATTAGCTCTCGCTGATTGGAAACCGTCATCTCAGGTGTAGGCAATATTGATTCACAAACAAATCAAAACACAAGGAAAATGACAAACCCAATCAAGTTTCAAAGCATGCAAATGACACTGCAAAATCCAACATGCATAACTAACTTAAAGGTGAAATTCATAAGAATTTTATGAAATCAAAGATTTAAAAAAAAAAATAATCAAAAAAGCATTTAGAAACTTGCACAATGTAAGTCTTAAAGTGCTGATGACACATTCTTGACCTCTAATTTTTCAACACATAATACAATATGACGAAATAAGTTGGTCTGTGCAGTTCTAAGTCAAACAGGCTTTTTTTCATGCGAACATCCGACGTTTTTATGAACGCAATGTCACCCATTGCATCAGTGGCTCGAAAACCCCCTGGCCATGTTGCAACGTCATCGACAGAATACAGCGCTTGGCTGCCCTTTGTACACACAGGATGGAAGCGGTTGAAAACATCGACGATGGTTCCAGCACATGTAGTCTGGAACTGGTTTGTGTTGTCCAATCTTCAGACGACTGTAGTTCAGAAGAATGGGATAATAATGAAGAATCTGGGGGCATCAGACCGTAAAGGTTTGAGTCGTGCCAAGCGGGCATCGTGCCAAGCCACTCACACTCAGAGAGTGACGGTGGAGAGGCAAACATGCCCACTGCAGCAGCAGCGACAAACACACGGCAGGGGAACACCGAGTGTTATTCTTTTGTTACAGATATTGCAACAAATAATTTGTTCATAAATATAATTTATTTAAACCCGATTTTTCAATAAAATCATAGCAGTGTATTCTTTGTGGCTCAGGCATCGGGTTTATTATGGATTATTTTTTGAGTTCTTGTTGTTTTTGTTTTGTATGTACATGTGTTTTATATGCGTTTTAAGCCACTTTCAGGTGGGCACTGTCCAAGATTCGCTGGTCTGAACTAGGGCTGGGAACGATCCCTAATTTCCAGAATCGATTCGATTCCGATTCTTGAGATTCTGAATCTATTCGATTCGATTCCGATTCAATCCCGATTCGATCTGGGGAATTACCATTTTAATAGCCATTTTACTTCCCATGAAACAAAAATCTTCGAGACCTAATGCTGCAAATTGTACCAAGAATCTTCTAACTTTGTTAATACATAAATTATCACATATAGAACTGACCCAAAATCAGTTACAATAATGCACTTTTTATTATTTAACTTATCATTTCATAAAGTGCTCACAGGTGCTTTCTTTAGTGCAAAGGGTGTGTCGTGTCAAGTTCACCACCCAGAGTAAGTAAACAAATTTAATGCATGAACCATGCATTCATAATCTCATTGTATTTCAGTCCCTCCAGGATTTTGTCAGCTGTTTTTATGATTGTTGTGGCCCAAAAAGCCTGGATTTGTGGGAGCTTTTCCAAAAAGTTATGGCACTTTTAGAGTTTTTTTGCACTCAAAGTTGTGTGAGGAAGTACAAATTTTAAAGCAGCTGCTTTTTCCATAGTTTACAGTGATGCTATTCTATGTAACACCACAAGAAAAGTACAGGATTGCCAAAAATTTCTTGTTAGACAGTGATTTATTTAGAATTAAATGCTCAGTAAAATTGTAAAAAAAAAGAGACCAATATTGTGTTCTTGCTGAGAACTTTAAAAAAAGAAATAAAAGAATTTGTCATTCCAACAACTAAATTGCATTGAATGCATGTTAGTGTGGAGAAAATGATGGCAGCACCTCTTGAATCTTGAATTTGAAGGTCTTCTTCTGTGCTGAAATCCACATGAAGCAGGGATGCTCCTCCACTGACGACCTCTGACCTTCAGAAGGTCTCAGTGAGGATGAAGCTTCCAGTCTTCACACATCTGAAGGCAGATAAAAAGAATAGATTTCACAGTAAAATTAACATTCATATTTTTAGATCGCCACACCACAATAGGGTTTTTTTTTTAATATATTTTAACTACAAATTAACTTTCAATGTTGGAAAAGGGTTTCAGTTCATTTCCTGAGAAGGTTTGTTCAATTCAATTTAGTTCTACTGAGTAAAAATAGCTTGTTGTACTGCAGCCTTTATTAATTTTATTGTGATTTATTCTCTTCACATCGCTTAAGTGGCAGAAGTCCATAATCTCATAAAATATACCTTAATTCTGCATTTATTCACAGCGCTTAACCAACAGTTCTCTCTGTGTCCATAGTTTGTAAAAGAAACCCCATCATGCCAGATAAATTATTAATTGACGACACAAACGTTAAAAGAAACAAATATTATACTTACAGTCTCAGCAGCTCCAAGTCTCCCTCTGCTTCACGGGTTTTAGTCTCCGCGCATTTTCCCTTTATCAGTCGTCAACTTGATGTTCCAACACAGCGCTGCATGGAGTAAAAGTCCGTTTATCCCCGCTTTATGAAAAATATTAAGAAGCTGTTGAGGACAGTCTATACGGTGACTTTTGCTGCTAAATTAAGAGACGCACGTTATTAACTCCGCGTCATGTAAACACAAAAGACGTGTGCACGCGCCGCAGGGAACACAGAAGTTTTATTTATGAAAAATATTCAGAAGCTGTTGAGGACAATCTTTACGGTGACTTTTGTTGCTAAATTAAGAGACGCACGTTATTATCGCCGCTCGTGTAAACACGAAAGAGCACACGCGGCAGGAAACTCTTGCCGGATGAGAACCGTTTTAACACCACAGAAGAAGAACTAGCATATCCGCTAGCTTGCTAGCTCCGTTAGCGCGTCGGTTGTTTATGGTTCTCGGCTGTTGTTCCTGGCTCACTGACCCGGTTTCGACCCGATTATACTCAGCAGACGTTCACAAACGTAAAAATATTATATTAAAACATATTAATATTAAAAGATCGATCCGCGGATTTTGTGGATCGATATCGGCTCAGTCAAACATGTATCGATCCATATCGATATATTGATCTTTTGAACCCACCCCTAGTCTGAACACACGCGCTGTCTCTCTTTGACAGTCAGCTGTTCATGTTTTGTGTACATCATCATACTGTGTTGTCAGCCAGCCAATATTGCCAACACTATCACGATGTGTTAGCCACTCCACACAGCCGTGGTTCTGTTGCACCACTTGAAGCGATGTCGGCCCTGGGGCGCAACCGTGGTTAACACGTCTCCTCTCCATGTTCGCTGGGCGATGTCAGCCCTGAACGCCAACTGTAAGTGTTTCTGTTTGTTTTTGCAAGTATTCACCTTTTTGGGAACTTTTGTCATCATTCTTATGTTCAATACATGTGCTGTGGTGAATTCTGCGCATAAATCCATTCATCATGACCCTCGGTGCGCTCTTACGCAGGGCCGACAGCGCTTCAAGGACGCACAAGAACCACAGCGAACATGGAGTGACTAACACATCGTGAGAGTGCTGAAAATACTGGCAGACAAACAACACAGATGACTGGCAAACGGCTGCGAAGTACACGCACTGCTGGTGATAGTGTGATGAGAAGCACCTGGGCAAGGACCGGGAAACATGATCAGCGGGAGGGGAATCAGCTGTTGATAATGAGAGAGGGGACGTGCCTGGACCAGCGTGCGATGAGAAAAAGTAGGTCAAAGCTGTGTGTAAATCCATTAATCCTTCCCCTCCTTATGCGCTCCTCCTGCATAAAAGCACACGAGGAGCGCAGGCTTATGACAGTTGGAGCTGAAGTGTGTGATGTGGTCTTTCATTGCCTGCTGTTTATCTAAGCCTGTGACACAACGTGAAGGCATAGCTGTAAAATTAAAACAAGAAACCAGAGAAACTGTGAGCTACAAAGCTGCTGTCATTCTAGTTAACAACACCGGAGTCGTTCTGTCAATTACGTCATTAGGGTGCCGCCCTTAATTTGGTGGGCGGCACCACAGTCCAGTCAGCGGCTGCGGTTTTTTGATGATAACTAGCTTATGCAGGCGCTGTTGTAAATATTATATTGATCATAGACAATGACTTTTGGGTTTACACAACATGCTAAAAAATGTCAAAAACGTGTCATCAACACTTTAATGTTCTTCAAAAAATTAGTATACCGATGAAAAAAAAAATAATTTTTTTCCGGACCGATAATAATGTAAATATTTATATTCCAGAAGATTCAGCTTTTGATCGCTGGTGCGAGCTGAAGAATCATAAAGGTTTTAAAATCCATACTGAGGTCACCTATTTGCTACTCGACCGGTAAGCTAAGCTAAGCTAACTTTCTATCTGTAACCTACATTTTGTCTATGAGATGTTACTGTTATTAATATGACTGTGTGATGATATCAACTGGTGTATGGCGATGGGACAGACCACAGGAATTGTTCAGTAATCCTTTCCAAACAGCAATTTTTCCACTCTGGTCTAGTGTAGCTACAGCTGGCATTAGCTTCCGATACCGTGAAGGAAGGAACTTAAATTGTTTTCTAACGAACGTTATGAGTTAATTATTATAAACATTCTTGTTCTAATTCTAATTCTCATTCTAATGTATGCCAGCAAAAGGTTCTCCTGTAGCCCACCTGGATATGAGGCCCGGACCCTTTTAACTGCGCTGGACTATAACCAGCACAGCAACCATGTAAGTTTTGTGCCACCAAAACATTTACACAATAATCTATAAACTGTAATACTAGGATCATAGATTTAAAATGCTTTTTTGGGGAGGTGATTTATTGATTTTAAACCTTTTTGTAAATTTTACAGAAACAATTGTTTTTGTTAATATTTAGTGAATACTCTGTTACGTCCATCCATTCATATTTATTTATCATTTTTTCAGAATGAATTAATTAGACTTATGACCACATTCCACCCCTTGTGGCACGCATTCTTTCAAAGCACCTTTCTGCAGATGCACTGCTGCTGCAACACAGACAACTGCACCCAGAGTACCCATGTACACTTGGCCTTGTTCCTGCAGAACCACCGTCACCAATGGAAGAGCTGATGACACAAGCTAGGATAGGCCGAGATTCAGGTACATCTCAAAAAATTAGAATATCATGAAAAAAGTTTAATATTTTTTGTCACTTATTTCAGAAATTGAAGCCCATATATTATATAGAGTCATTACACAGAGAGTGATATATTTCAAGTGTTTATTTATTCCACGGCCTAGTCCAACCACCTAGTCCAAGGGACGGGCGGCTCGCCTGGAACCTCCAAAAATGGCTGAAAAGCAGTAGCAGCTCGCTCCATACCTTTCTCCTCTTCGCCAAATGTTGTGTCCATAACTTGGTAAGCCAAGGAGGAGACTGAAGGAACAATTAAACGTAACTTTATTAATAAACCACGAACAATGTAGGTGCTCCGTTCAGGCCAAGGGGTCGACGGTCGGATGTGACTGTGCTCTTGCGGCCTGACCCTTTATACCCCTGGTGACGGCGGAACCGGAAAGGCAGGGTGTCACCTCCCACTACACCCAGGATATACAGGCCGCCACCTTGGTACACCACATAAACCTCACTGGAATATACGCAAGCAGAGGTGAGTATAATAACCAGAAATTGTATTAAAGTAGAATTAGTGTTATATTAATAACTTGAGTATAAATAACAGTAGTTACCAAAAAAATACTTAAATACACAATGATAATGGTTATTATTACAATGTCTGCAATCCAAGGACAGCTATCTTTGGCTGTAAGCAGAGTAAAGAAAGTAAAGTAAATTTACATGAAAAAAGTTGTGAAATTATATATAAAGTTTAAAAAATAATGACAAGTTGAAAATTTGAGTAAACACAAAGCAGTTGTACAAGGTAACATCTAGTGGTCATACATAGTAACTGTTAAATGTGAAATCCTTTGTTAACTACTCCAAGGGGGTTATGTAATCAAGGTGGTTTATCTGTTTGTCCGTCCGTCCGTCCATCTGTTAGCAGGATTACACAAAAGCTACTAGATGGATTTTGATGAATTTTTCATCAGAGGTAGCCCTTGGGCCAAGGATGAACCCATTAAATTTTGATGATGATCTGAGAGTGCATACCTCCACCAAGGACCTTGTTTGTATTTGTGCAGCAGAATTACACAAAAACTGCAACATGGATTTGGATGAAATTTTTACCAGTGGTGGTCCTTGGGCTAGAGAGGAACCCATAACATTTTGGTGATGATCCGTGAAGGCATACCTCCACCAAGGCTCTTACACAGTGTTAGCAAGAATCCTCCAAAACAAACCCATTTTGGAGGTGATCCATGAGGAACGGAAGGAGCCTTGGCGGCGGTATGTGCTCTCTGAGTGCTTTTCTAGTTAATAATGTGATTTTTTTATATATTGCACCAGGTAGTCTTAATCAGTAGTATTCACATTTGATCCAGGTGAAAGCTCTTGAAATAATTTTTTATTTAAATAACATTTTTTTATTTTACTTAAGAGAATAACTTTAGTTTCCCTTTTAAAAAAAACTTAACTGTTGCCAGTGGGTCTATAAATTTGGCCATTTTTTTCGTAGCATCATTTTTAAAAAAAATCTTCCTATCCCTGTAGGTCTGTGATACCATTTTAGGACACACCAGGGAACGCTTTGCATTTTCAGACCACCTGGTCAGTGTGCAGGCATTCCCTGCAGTTGCACTGAGCTGCACCTTGAAGGCATGTCCAGTGCTCAATGGAAGCAAGCTTAAGACAGAGCTTAGCTTCCTCTACAGCAAGGATGAACTCAAATCCTGTTTGTGGTGCTGTGGATCTGCTATAGTTTTTCATGGACAATAACCTGTCAAATGTATTCTCAGAGACAGTTACACTTCTGAAAATTATTACAACACCGATGACCACACTGACTAGGATGAAAACATTAGCCTTAGCCATTCTCTCCATGGAAAAAAAGCTGGTGACTGACATGACTGACTTTAACCAGAAGGCCATAGAAAAATTTGCTAGCTTGAAAGACATGAGAGCTAAATTTCTGTACAGATAGAGGGCACTACTACTGATGCTCAAGCAAGAACCATTAGTACAAACAGAATTTTTCATAAATGTGACATTTGATTGATAAGATAAGATAAGCCTTTATTAGTCCCACAATGGGGAAATTCCAGGATTGCAACAGCACAGGGATAGCAACACTCAGAGCAACAATCAGAAGGCAAGAAAAAACAAGAACAGCTAGTAAACATATGTACATCGTCGGCCTCCGTCGGTCTATGATGACCATGGAAGAGAATCCTAAACGTCTACTCTGCTGGAACAGCACCGCCTGTGGCTGAACAGGCCGATGCGCAAATGACAGTCCCTGTCACACAGGTCACACTTGTGGGTGGTCTCCGTGCTGCTGGGTCTGTGGTGGTTCTTCCTGCGGGTCCTTTTTTCATCTGCTGCAGCAGTCAGTCTCTCTTCACCCGCCTTGAGCTGTCTGGTCAGGGTGTCTCTCCATTTGGAGCGGTCCGTTGCAAGGTCCTCCCAGCGCTCTGTGTTGATATCCAGGGCCCTCATGTCTCTCTTGCAGACGTCTCTAAAGCGCAGCTGTGGGCGGCCAACATCTCTCCTGCCAGTTGCCAGTTCTCCATAGAGGACGTCTTTGGGGATTCTGCCATCCTCCATACGGTGAACGTGGCCTAGCCAGCGGAGCCTGCGCTGCCTGAGTAGAGTGAACATGGAGGGAAGGCCGGCGCGGGACAGAACTTCTGTGTTGGGCACTTTGTCCTGCCAGGATATGTCCAGGATGTGGCGAATGCAGCGCAAGTGGAAGGAGTTCAGTCTCTTTTCCTGCCGGGCGTATGCTGTCCACGTCTCACTCCCATAGAGCAGTGTGCTGATGATGCAGGCATTGTACACTGCCATTTTCGTCTTGACAGAGAGTTTGGGATTCTCCCACACTCGTGTGGTGAGGCGAGCGAGTGTGAAGGCTGATTTTCCAATCCTCTTGTTGATCTCTGTATCAAGGGAGAGGTTGTTGCTGATCGTGGACCCCAGGTACGTGAACTGATTCACGACCTCCAGCTTGTAGTCATCAATGGTGATGGTTGGTGGTGCTTCCGTGCCTTGCGCCAAGACGTTAGTCTTCTTCAGGCTGATGGTAAGCCCGAAGTCCTTGCATGCCTGGGAGAAGCAGTCCATCAGGGTCTGAAGCTCCTGCTGTGTGTGGGTTGCGACTGCAGCGTCGTCTGCGAACAGCATGTCTCTGATTAGAGCCTCGCGTACTTTGGTTCTGGCTTTCAGGCGGGCGAGGTTGAAAAGCCTGCCGTCAGATCTTGTGTGCAGGTAGATTCCCTCTGTTGCTGTGCTGAAGGCATGCCTCAGGAGCATAGCAAAGAAAATCCCAAAGAGGGTTGGCGCAAGTACACAGCCCTGTTTCACTCCGCTGCGTATGTTGAATGGCTCTGAGACGTTGCCATCGTGCTGCACTATCCCCTGCATGTTGGTGTGAAACGATTCGATGAGGCTTTGCAACTTTGGTGGGCATCCTATCTTTGGCAGGATCTTGAAAAGGCCCTCTCTGCTGACCAGATCGAACACTTTGGTGAGGTCGATGAAGGCGACGTACAGAGGCATGTTCTGTTCTCTGCATTTCTCCTGGAGTTGGCGGATGGAGAATATCATGTCTACCGTCGATCGCTCAGCGCGAAAGCCACACTGAGACTCGGGGTAGACACGTTCGGCAAGCTTCTGTAGACGAACGAGAACAACTCGTGCGTAGACTTTGCCAACAACGCTGAGGAGGGAAATGCCCCTGTAGTTGTTGCAGTCGCTTCTCTCCCCTTTGTTTTCGTAGAGGGTGATGATCTTGGCGTCCCTCATGTCCTGTGGTATGGCACCTTCCTTCCAGCACTGGCAGAGGACGTCATGCAATGGCAGCAGTAGGGCGGTCTTGCAGTGCTTGATCAGGTCAGGGGGTATGCCGTCGTTGCCGGGTGCCTTGCCAGCGGCCAAGCTATCAATGGCCTTACTGAGTTCGTCGATGGTTGGCTCGGCGTCAAGTTTGTCCATGGATGGCAGGCAGTCGATGGCATCAACTGCTGACGGTGTCACGGTGTTCTGTCTAGAGTAGAGGTCGGAGTAGTGTTCCGCCCATCTCTCCATCTGCTTGTTCTTCTCTGTGATCATCTCCCCAGTGGAAGATTTGAGGGGGGCCGTCTTGCTCTGAGCCGGACCAAGTGCTTTCTTGATGCCATCATACATACCACGGATGTTCCCTGTTATGGCAGCGGTTTGAATGTCTTGGCTGAGCTGAGTCCAGTACTCGTTGGCACAGCGCCGAGCAGTCTGCTGAACTTTGCTTCTCGCAGCCCTGAGAATCTGGAGATTCTTCTCGTTTGGGTACTTCTTGTACTCAGCAAGTGCTGAGCGCTTGGCTTCAATGACGGGGGTCATCTCGGTCAACTTGGCATCAAACCAGTCCTGTGACTTCGAGGTCTTCCTCCCAAAGGTAGCCAAGGCTGTGCGGTAGATGGTGTTTCGCAGCTCTTCCCACTTCTGCTTTGCAGATTCTCCTCCTTGTGGTACACCAAGTTCCTTCTCAAAGGTGGAGGCAAACTGCTCAACAAGTTCTGGTTGGGCCATCTTGCTGATGTCAATCCGTGCCTTTCCAGGTTGTCTAGCACGATGGAATTTCTTCAGCTGCAGCTTGACCTTGCAACACACCAATGAATGGTCTGTGTCGCAATCTGCACTCTGGAACGAACGGGTGATTAGCACGTTCTTCAGTGAGGTGCGCCTGGTCAGGATCAAGTCTAGCTGGTGCCAGTGCTTTGAGTGTGGATGTTGCCAGGAAACCTTGTGTTGGGGCTTGGTCTTGAAGAACGAGTTTGTGATGCACAGATCGTGATATGTGCAGAACTCGAGCAGCCGCTGTCCGTTGTCGTTCATTCTGCCCACGCCAAAAGGTCCAAGACAGGAGGGCCAGGAGTCGTGGTCAGCACCCCCATTGAAGTCTCCAAGGAGAATGAGTTGTTCAGAGTTGGGGATGATCCTGACAGTTGTTGCGAGATTCTCGTAGAACTCGTCTTTTGCCTCTGGTGTGGCTGTCTGTGTTGGGGCATACACACTGACGAGGGTGACTGGGCCTTGAGTGGTGTTCAGGCGGAGGGTGAGGAGTTGTGCAGAGCCAGTGCTGCCCGGTTCCACCATCTTCAGCAAAGTGTTCTTCACTGCGAAGCCCACTCCGTGTTCCCTGTGTTCGTCACTGCCCTTTCCCTGCCAGTAGAACGTGTAGTCCTTCTCTCTCAATGTGCCTGCATCAGCTAACCGTGTTTCCTGGAGAGTGGCGATATCCACTCCCAGTCTCTTCAGCTCATTATTGATGATGGCAGTCTTCCTGGTGTCGTTGATGTCCTTGAGGTTAGCAGCGAGTCCTGTCATCATAGTGCGGACGTTCCAAGTTCCCAGTTTTAGAGTTGGTCTCTTTTGTTTTATTGTCTTGCCTGGTGCGAAGGTTCTCAGCCTGCTGTTTGGATTTCTCCTTATCCCCATGCACCCAATGAGGAAAGCAAGCTGTGGCGGGACAACACCTTATTGGCTGGGGGCTGCCCAGCTTGAGGCGGGCGGTAGCTGTCCAGTGAGATCTGATGATCCCTCCCACCGTCGGGAACAACCCCTGGTGCCACGCTCTACGCCAATTGAGCAATGGCTTATAACCGGTAACTGTCATTCCCCGTGTTTTGTCTACGCCAAAGGCGAAGCTGGAGTGTCCTCTCCAGTGATCCGGTGTTCTACCTTCCAGCGTTGGGCGTTGGTAGGATTCAAGCCTGGGCAGGAAGATATGGAGGACAAGATGTTGCCCATGCAGCATGTCCCCCCTCTCCACGTCACTGATGAATCCAAAGGAACAGCAGGGCTGCTACAGTTTGGCACCAGCGCCGTTGCAGGAGCTGCCAGAACGATGTTGAGCACAACATAGAACTGCCTTAGGGGCTTCGACTCCGGATTTTTCCTCAGGGTTGACTCCCGAAGCCTTTCCCGTGACCGGGTATGCCGCAAGGCAGCAGAGGTTTGAAATCAGGGTTTACCTTCCCCTAGATGGGCTACCTTCCCAGGTTGACAAGCCACCATCTACCCGAAGCATCTGGTTTTAAGGCGCCAGAGATCCGCCCTCGCCCCTTCTCCAATTAGTAAAAGCAGTTCCGCCGGGCTTAGAGACTAAACCACACGGGCAGGCTAGGAGTTGGACTTAGTTGTCAGAGGCTTTTTGAGACGCACGCCATAAGGAGCATTTTATGAGCACTGGGAGCTTAACCCCAGTGCCGCTCCTGGCTATGACAACCTTGGAACCACATATGTACATATTACTATAAATATATATATATATATATATATATATATAGACACACAGTGCGGAGCATTATGGTTAGTGAATGTGCAGCAGAAAGTCTAAGCTCTCTCTCCGCGGATGTGGCGGGCCAGCTGGAAGTCTTTGGGCATGATGGTGACCCTTTTAGCGAAGAAGAGACCCACCAGGTAGGCCTTGCTGGCCTCCTGCAGAGCCATGACGGCGAAGCTCAGGAAGCGCAGGTCGGTCTTGAAGTCCTGAGCGATCTCCCTCACCAGGCGCTGGATGGGCAGCTTACGGATGAGCAGCTCCGTGGATTTCTGGTAGCGACGGATCTCTCTCGGAGCCACGGGCCTGTAACGGTGAGGCTTCTTCACTCCGCCGGTGGCCGGAGCGCTTTTCCGAGCAGCCTTGGTGGCTAGCTGCTTCCTGGGGGGCTTTTTCCTCCAGTAGATTTTACTGGCTGTCTGCTTGGTTCTTGCCATCGCTCTTTATTATTCTGTCTTATATTTCTTGCACGCCGCCTAAACTCCAGCCCGGCACCCGCGTCGTTTTTGCTACAGTTCCCGGTATGTCGAGTTTCTCCGTTAGCATCGGGTGGCGGTTGAGTGCTAGCTAGCACTAGCTCTTCCCTGCTGTAACGTCTCCTGCTGTAAACAGTGGCTCCGTCCGCCGACTCGGGAGACCTTTGGGGCGATCTGTATGTCCGTGATATATATATAGAGTGAAAGGTGTAGAAAGAAGAAGGAAGATAAAAAAAGGCTGTTGCAATGGGCAGCCAACTCATGTGACGCTGCCGGTCCGGCGGAACCGGAACCGAAAAAAAAAAATAAATTGGTGATTTGGTGAATCCTACAAGTTCACGTGATCTGTTGTATCTTGAAATCTAGTACAGGTACTAATACAATTTAGGAGTGGTTCACACTAGTTTTGTGTAAATAGTTTGCTGTTATTCTAACCTAGTTTTCACTAAATGGCTTTGTATTTTGTCTGAATTAAGTATCTTATACCTTATAAACCCTATGAACTTAAGTTGACAAAATTTAATGCTTTGATTCAAGTAATTAAAATTAAAATCATTACAAATAATCAAAAGCAGTATAATTTCATCAATGTCCAAATTATACCATGCAGGTACAGTGATAAAATGATTCTGGGAAGATGTAATTGTAACACAATTAAATCTATGATATTAACGTTAAACTTGTAGGTATGTTTGTTTCTCTACAAAAAAAAAAAAAAAAAAAAAAAATAATCTTTCCCTGAACTCAATAGGCATTTGTTTAAAAGAGAAGAAATTGTGCATTTTTCCCTTAACAAGATGTATTTATGTAATCCCAGCCAATCTTCTTGCATGCATTCATCCAACAAGCATTTTATTGTACAGTGCATCCGGGAAGTATTCACAGTGCTTCACTTTTCCACATTTTGTTATGTCACAGCCTTATTCCAAAATGGATTAAATTATTTTTTTCCTCAGAATTCTACACACAATACCCTATAATGACATAATATATGTGAAGATAATGTGAAATTTTTTTTTTGAGATTTTTGCAAATTTATTAAAAATAAAAAACTAAAAATCACATGTACATAAGTATTCACAACTTTTGCTCAATACTTTGTTGATGCACCTTTGGCAGCAATTATGGCCTCAAGTCTTTTTGAATACGATGCCACAAGCTTGGCACACCTATCTTTGGTCAGTTTTGCCCATTCCTCTTTGTAGCACCTCTCAAGCTCCATCATTGGATGGGAAGTGTTGGTGCACAGCCATTTTCAGATCTCTCCAGAGATGTTCAATTGGATTCAAGTCTGGGCTCTGGCTGGGCCACTCAAGGACATTCACAGAGTTGTCTTGAAGACACTCCTTTGATATCTTGGCTGTGTGCTTAGGGTCGTTGTCCTGCTGAAAGATGACCCGTTGCCCCTGTCTGAGGTCAAGAGCTCTCTGGAGCAGGTTTTCATCCAGGATATCTCTGTACATTGCTGCATTCATCTTTTCCTCTATCCTGACTAGTCTCCAAGTTCCTGCCACTGAAAAACATCCCCACAGCATGATGCTGCCACCACCATGCTTCACTGTAGGGATGGTATTAGCCTAGTGATGAGCAGTGCCTGGTTTCCTCCAAACACGACGCCTGGCATTTATGCCAAAGAGTTCAATCTTTGTCTTATCAGACTGAAGAATTTTGTGTCTCATGGTCTGAGAGTCCTTTAGGTGCCTTTTGGCAAGCTCCAGGCGGGCTGCCATGTGCCTTTACTCAGGAGTGGCTTCCGTCTGGCCACTCTACCATACAGGCCTGTTAAAATCCCGATTCTTTTATTGAAAGATCCAAGAATAAGTCGGAGAATTCTTCAATTCAAAGATGCAACTTTTATCCAGAGGTCACATGTAAAGCAAGCAGCGCTGGGTGCAGTGTGATGCAGCCCTCTTGGGAGCGTCGCCAGACTGACTCCGACTTCCAGGTGCAACTTACATTCATCTTCTCGAGTGGGTTTGACCAACTCCGTACAATAGGATGGGCTTATACACAACAGTCTGATTGGCCAGTTTAACTCTGACGTGAACAGGCCATTCACTTAAACTATCTCCTAAGATGTAATATGAAAAGTGGGTGTGTGAGTATTGATTTGGGTGTGTAACTAGTGTAATAGACCTGACTAATACAAGAAAGAGAGAGAGAGAAATAGGGCTCTATAGCTCTGCATGATTCCTGTTTATCAGATTGTGGTTGCGTAACACTTCAGATTCTAGTTTAACACTTAACATATTTGCTCATAAGAACGTAAACAGAATAAGTATAGAATATGTATAGAGCATAATGGGAGATTACCTACAGAATTGTTATTTTGGCACTCTAACTTTTCATAACCCTTTCATTCCCCCCTTTGACATGATTTTATCATGTCAACCATACATGGTGTGAGAGACGCTAGCGGTTAGCAGATGGTGAATAAGGTAGGTCCCTACATTTTGTGTCAACCCAGTCAGTCAACCCAAGATAGGCTTGCACCATTGGTTCTGATACCCTTGCCTCCCCCCTTGTGGGCACCCCCAGCGTGGTGCAGCGATGTCTAAGAGGGCATACCGAGGCAACACGTCCTTGTCCAGATGAACTGCAGTCACATAATTGTCCTTGTTCACCAAGTCCTGCACCCCCACCGAGATCTCCTCCTGATCATCATGTGAATAGTTCTCTGTCCGGTGAAGTGGATCATGTGGGGATCATAAGGTCGAACAGGGTCAATCCACGAAGCCCACGAAACATTTTGTCCACCAGTTGACCTTTTCCAGGGCTCACCTCGTTCAGCTGCAGTAATCACACGGTTGCGACAGGGGTTTGACCTTCCTTTGTGTCTTCTTCCTGTAGACACACACCGGTACCATTAGAAGCAAAACAGCTGTGTGCCCACACTCTCAGAGGCACATCTCCTCCCATGAGGTTTATAGCACAGTCTGGTGGATGCAGCAGAGAGTAGACAATATCCAGTCCAGCCAGTGAACAGTTCAGTGATGCTGTCCCAGGGATGCCACCCAACGGTCTATGATTAGTTGGACAGAGGTAGAGGTGCTGGTGTTGGTGAAGCTCGACCCGCTGTGCACACCGTAGCTTCCACTGTGAGGGGTAGTGTTGGAAAATGTCGTCTCCTCCATGTGGCTGATCTGGCTCCACCCCGGATGCTGGAGGTACGGTGGGTGCGCATGGGTACCAGTCCATCCTTCTTCTAGGGACTGAAGTTGTACAGTCACTAGCCCTACGACCTGCTTTTCTACATTGCAGGCACACGTCGTGATGGTCTGGTGCCCCCCTACATGCACCTTCCCTGCACCCTACACCTTTGCTTGGGTGCCGATACAAAGGGCTCGGCCGGGACAGGATCAATAATGGCCTGAGGGGTTGTCACTACGATGGCTGGAGCCTGCACCACTTTATCCTTATTCACTGCATTTGTAGTTGACACTGTACTGTTGTAAGTTATCTCCCATCAGCCTTTGAGTGTACGATTGTCGGCTATGTGCAAGCTACAAGCAGTGGTTGTGTTGTGATGAGTGAGCTGGGTAATGGGACCTATGTGTTCAGCAGTGGGTTTGTTATGATGAGTGAGCTGGGTGATGAGACCTATGTGTTGCAGTGTTAGTAGGTAGTAAACAAAATCGTTCAAAGTTAGGAGACATCCTTATCCATGCTTGTTGTATTCGGGCCTCTAGAGCTTCTAACCTTCCCAATTATCCTGACTACCTAACCGTAATTAGCATGATGTAAATAATGCAAGAATACTATAAGTCTCACACCCCTATGTGTGTGTGTGGTGAGCTACTGTATGTATGATTCATGTATTATCAGTAGCACATTGTGTTTACAAATGATCCGTAATAGCGCAATGGTCTTCTTCATCATCATCCTCCATCTTGGGGTCTTCAGCTCCTCCTCTGGACTCAGCAATTGGTTTCTATGAGGAGGTATGAGATGTACAAGATTTGCTGATGACTACCACTGTGGAAAATTGCATTTGGAGGTTTAGCTCATTTATGAATATATGTGATCCTGGCGTACAACGAGCACAAAGAGTTAGAGCTTCATTAATTCCTGCAGGCCCTGCGTCATCAGGGTGTTTCCTACAGGACTGATGACGGTATGACATCTGCTGCTTTTGGTTTTATGACCTGGTTAAAACCTTTCTGGGCTTCTGAATATATGGTCTATAGTGTCATACTCTGCTGTTTTTATTAGATCTACATCTGTTTAACCTTTTACCATAACAAATTTAGAATTTGCTTCAACTTTTCTCATCCCCTTGTTTGTTAGATAGATAGATAGATACTTTATTTTGAACAAAAAAGTATAACAAAAACAAAACAAAAAATGACAAATGCAATAAAGTAACAGTATACAGTGTTCGAAAGGGAGAAGGAAGAAGTGAACACTTATTAATTCCATCTCCTCTTTTCCATAAATACACCCATGTGAATTATATACAAATTACCACATTTAAGACCCCAAGTAAACAATTACCGGTATTTTGTACATATCAACATTAACACCCATCCATCCTAACATACATTGATGTCCATACATCAAAACCAGCCTCAAACAACACAGATATACACAGTGCTGTCCCACCCACCATTCCATAGTGTCCCATAGTGTCCCAGAGTGAGCATAGTGAATCGTACATATAAATACTAGCCTTCTAACATATATCCTTTCAGCAAATAATGTTTATACCTCTTTTTGAATTGAATTCTGTTTGTACATAGTTTCAGTTCCGGCTCCAGACTGTTCCACAAATCCACCCCACAGACAGATATGCACATACTTTTCTTGGTTGTTTGTATCTTGGGTTTTGTAAAGTTTAAGTCTCCTCTCAAATTATGATCATTGCCTCTTTTTTTTAAATATTTTTTGTATATTAGTTGAGAGTTGATTATTAATTGCCCTGTACATTACTTGTGCTGTCTGAAATTTAACTAAATCGATGAACTTTATGACATGTGACTTTAAAAACAACAAATTGGTATGGTCTCTATATCCTACATTATTTATTATCCTTATAGCTCTTTTTTGTAATGTGCATATTGACTGTAGGTTGGTCTTGTAGGTGCTTCTCCAGACTTCTACACAGTAGTTAAGATAAGGTAGAAACAGTGAATTGTACAGTAATGATTTATAGTCCAAGATGTGTCTTGTCTTCCCCAGTATGCCTATACATTTTGCTAACTTGGCCCGGATGTGACTGATGTGAGGTTTCCAGCAGATTTTATTGTCTAGCGTCACCCCCAGAAACTTATTTTCCTGTACTGTTTCTATTCTGGTATCATCTATCGTTACCATTATTTCATGATTTATTTTATAATTTCCAAACAACATAATCTTTGTTTTTTTTAGATTTAGAGATAATTTATTTTTGTTGAACCACTGCATTAACTTTTTCATTTCAGTTGTGACCACCTCTAAAACCTGCTGCAAATTCTCACCAGTGCAAAGGATATCTGTGTCATCTGCAAACAAAATAAATTTCAGAATTTTTGATACTTGGCATATGTCATTTATATACAAAATAAAGAGTTTGGGTCCCAAAACTGACCCCTGGGGCACACCACAAGTGATGTCCATGAAGGGTGATTTGTGCTCACCAATTTGTACAAATTGTTGTCTGTTACTTAAATAACTTTCCACCCAACTCAGTCCGACCCCTCTTATCCCATACCTTTCCAGTTTCCTTAGTAGTATTCTGTGGTCAATGGTGTCAAAAGCTTTCTTTAAATCTATAAATACTCCTATAGCAAACTTTTTTTTAATCTATACAACTAGTAATTTCTTCTATAAGTTCGATCAGTGCCAAAGATGTAGATTTATCTGCTCTAAAACCATACTGGCTGTCTGTAAGGAGGTTGTGTTTTTCAATGAAATCATCCAGTCTCTTAGTGAAGATTTTTTCAAGTATTTTGGAGAATTGTGAGAGTAAAGAGACTGGCCTGTAATTTGTGAAACAATGACTGTCTCCTGTTTTGTATAGAGGTATTACTTTTGCTATTTTCATTTTGTTTGGAAATTTATCAGTTTGAAATGACAGGTTACAGATGTGGGTGAGTGGCTTAACAATTCCTTCAATTACTTTTTTCACTATTGTCATGTCAATTTCATTCCAGTCCGTTGATTTTTTGTTCTTAAATTTACTCACAGTCTCGATAATTTCCTTTTCAGTAACTGCACCCAAAAAGATTGTGTTTGGATTTCTATCTTCTATTGCATTTACAGAACCACTGTTGTTTGTTTCTGCTGTCACTATTGATTTTGCTAATTCAGGACCAACGTTTACAAAAAAATTATTGAAACCACTGACCACATCCTCCATATTATTTATCAAATTGCCATTTTCAATAAAATATTCTGGATAATTAGCATTCTTAGGTCGATTACTAATAATCCCATTGAGTACTTGCCATATTCCTCTTAAGTTATTTTTATTATCCTCTAATATTCTGTTGTAATATTCTTTCTTACAGGTCCTCATTATATTAGTAAGCTTATTTTTATATCTTTTATATTTGATCTCAGCCTCCACCCTTCTGCACTTAATGAATTGTTTATATAATGTATTCTTCTTTTTACATGCATTTATTAACCCCTTGGTGACCCAAGGAATATTTTTTTTGTTGTTGTCTGTCACTGTATTGTTTTATAGGACAGTTTTTATTGTACAATGATTGAAATATTTGTAAAAATTTATCATATGCTTTATTTATATCATTTTCATCATAAACTGTCTTCCAATCTTGTATTAATAATTCCTTTGTCAGTAAATACATAGATTCTTCGGTTCTTATTCTTTTATATTTAATATTTTTGGTATACTTTTTCTTCCTATAATCACGTTGATAGACAACAAAAATCGGCAGGTGGTCACTGATATCATTCAATAAAAGCCCACTCCTGATATTATTTTCCATAATGTTTATGAATATGTTATCTATTAGTGTGGCACTGTGTGACGTGATTCTGCTAGTTCCGGTAATTGTTGGATGTAAGCCCATACTGTACATTGTGTTGATAAATTCTTCTGTCAAACTATGTTGTTTTGAATTCATCAGATCTATATTGAAATCCCCACAGATGAACATAACTTTATGAGTTAGTTTTGCATACATTTTTTCCATCCAGTCCTTAAATAAGTCACTGTTTGATCCAGGTGTTCTATATACACAGCTCACTACTATATTCTTCACATTGTCCAGACAGATTTCTATTGTAATACATTCGAATAAATCATCCACAGTTACTGACAGATTTTCAACAATCTTGTATTTCAAGCTCTTGTCAACATAAATTGCAACTCCTCCTCCTTTTTTCACTTTTCTATTTATATAATTTAATTCATAGCCATCCATGGTAAAATCCACTCCTTTCTCTTCACTGAGCCACATCTCTGATATTGCCATAATATTGAATGGCTCTTTAAACTGATGTAAATAATCTTTAATGTTATTAAAGTTGGCATAGAGACTTCTGCTGTTGAAGTGGATCATAGAAATATGAAATCAGATGTGACCATTGTGTTAAACTGTTCATTCCGTGTAGTAACTTCAGTTATTATTGATGGAGCTAAATAAATTATTATCAGGGTCTATGTTATATTCTACGTCCTGTGGGTTGTGATCTGTATATTCAAAAACTTTCAGTTCCTGTTGTTCCTGTTTGTTGATCTTTTGTTTCATGTTGTTAAATGTCTTGTTGCAGATGAGTATATCCCTTCAGTGTCCTACAATTGTCTCTTGTTGCTGTGACTCCAGTTCATAACATTCATTGATATTTGTCCAGTTCCATAATATTACTTAATAATATTGTTACTCCATAATATTCCATAATGTTATTCCATAATACTCCATAATATTGTTAATGACCTTGGCTTCTTCAGGTGATCCGTTTAATTTGATGTATATTTTACAGTTTGATGTCCAGGTGTTTTGAAACTTTTTCTGCTTTCTCAGGTATCTTGCTTTTCTGGCTATTTTTGCGTTTTCTTTTGTAAGGTGCTCGTTTATGTAAATATTCATTCCTTTCAGTTTCCTACCTTGTTTTAACAGTGCAGTCTTGTGTTTTCTGTTGACAAACCTCATGATGACAGCCGGTTTGTCGCCGTTTTTCCTCGGCAGAGGGTGGCAGGTCTCAATGGTGTTACAGTCCAGCTGGATTCCTTTGGACTGCATGAAGGCCGCCACTTGTTGTTCCGTGGATTCATCTTCCAGCAAGTCGAGCCTCCCTCCGCTGTCTGCGGCCACCGCTCGCGTGTACGATCGGGGTTTAATGTGGAGCCCCGTGATGATCACGTCGTTCACCCGGGTGTTCTGCTC
The DNA here is from genome assembly GCA_020510985.1 of Pholidichthys leucotaenia. NCBI lineage: Eukaryota > Metazoa > Chordata > Actinopteri > Cichliformes > Pholidichthyidae > Pholidichthys > Pholidichthys leucotaenia. Next base: position 321,602,749 of record CM035840.1, on the reverse strand, counting down.
CAGTTCCGACACTCTGCTCTCCAGATACGCCAGCCTCTTGTCCTTCTCGGCGTTCTGGATCCGCAGCGCTTTCACCTCCTCGACCAGGTCCAGAATGTTTTTATGCTGCAGCTTAACAGCAGAAATTTCTTCAGCCAAGAAGTCCAGCGATCTTTTGATGTCGTCCACCTCCTCAGTCTGCTGAGCTTTCTTGGGACCCATGATCCCGGCTGATGTTTGTTTATTGTGATTGTTGATGTTAAGATTGGCCATGTAGAAGATTTCTGGGCGTCAATGTGCACAGCCTTTTGTGCTGTGGTTACCCAGTTAAGAGACAATGCGTATGTTTCTAATTTAGGAGAATATTCTATCTCAAGGTCAGGTGTTGGTTTTCCATGGATGGCTATAGTCCCCAGTAGAGGTGACAAAATGTCCAACATTTTCCAATCCATGTGCTTGGGTCTAACCAGCGGGATGTGTGGAACCCCCCATAGGTTGAAATGTCTCTTATCCTCTTCAATTAGGACAATGGATGCTTCCACACATTTCCTTGTTTACCAGTCCAAGTTTTATGGCCAATCTGGAGGATGGATTTGCAAATAATGGTTGTTTATAATTTGGATCAAATCCGTTCAATTGCCTATAGTACATGGGGTACAATGCTACTTTTACAGATGTTGATAGGTATTCTTCTGATAGCTTGCCATATGCAGAATTTAACTGTTACTTTTTCTGACTTTGAAAAGTCATTACCCAAAGTTACTACTTTACATGCACCTGCACCATACGAATTTAATCAAAGTACCTTGAACCTCAGAGTCAGGTAAATGGAATATGTCTGCTATTTTTTTTAATAATTTAACATTTGCTAATTTTCTGTATGTGTGTAGAAATGAGTCCACTTATCTGTTTTAGTCTTAAGCATGCAGTCCAGTTTTTCCGTAGTGGGTGTGGCTCATGGGCGCCTCCCCCCTCCCAGCAGCTGGTCTCGCCATCACTCAGTTTCCATTGTGGGGTGTGCTCCTCCTCCTCCACTGCTGTCCTCCCCCTCCTCCTTTTGGCTTCCTTTTATAAAAGAAACAGATTCATGGGGTGCCTCAGGCTCCTCGTGTGTCAGCCATTCCGTAAATAAGTGCGGGTTTTTCCTTCAAATTTTATTTTCCTTTCTTATCTAGATTTCCAACTTTGAGTAAAGAAAGGAACTGATTCAAAGCCTTTATTTAATTTGTGCTAATTAATACAAGATGGAATGATAACTCTCCACAATGCAAACAGATATTCTTTGTACTGCTGTAATTGAATGCTGTGTGGATTTTTTTTTTTTTTTTGTGTGTTGTACTGCATACATCTTCATGCTGCTACTCATTTTTGCCACTCAATGTTTAACTGCCTAGAGTTCTGTTCAGTGACATCCTATGCATACCCTCTACAGTATTGGGGAGGAACATGAGAACTGAGTGTTAGATTGACTTTAAATAACTGAGTATACAGTAAAGCTATAATCTTTGTTGTGATTGTTTGCTCATTACTTAATGTTAATATTCACAATTAAAGGAAATGCACTGAAAGAATGGATACCTAATGCCTCATTTCCGCTTTAAGTACTTGGAAACATTTAAGATGGCTGCCTGTGTTTGTGCCTTCTTCCTGACACTCTTTAGGATTAAGCAAACATTTTTTTTTAAAGCAACAGTTGTTTTAAGCATGGAATTTTAAAAGGTAGTTGATCAAGCTACACTGGTTGTCTTGTGTGTGTCAGAGCTGCAGGTCTATGTGCACAGGACATTAAAGGCTTGTTTATGCTTCTCCTCCACTCTGTGCATGAGTCTATGATGCTTGTACCCTTTGGATAAGGCCGGTGCTCACACAACTATATGTATGTATATGCTTCATTTTTTGAGTCTGCTCGGCCAAGTGTTTGATGTATGCACATAACCATCATGTTTCACCCCAGCCCTTTAGGTAGCGCAAATGCACTGACATGCCAGTTTGTTCAGAGTAGAAAAACAAGTCACACGCATTAGCAACAACAATAACAACTACAGAGTACTGAAAAGAAACTTCAGTGTTTACTGCTTTTACCTCACATTATCTTTTTGTTTCTCTACTTTAGTCATGTTTGTTTTTAATTCATCTTCTTCTATAATGCTTTTTTACTCATCTCTGGATGACCTAGTACTTTTCTATCCATGCCTGTCCCACTCTCCCCTTTTAGAAACAGAACGGCATTAACAAAGCCGTTCTTTTTCAACATCCACATGAGGACCATGTAGGGGAGGATACCCATTGTCTTGCTAATTGGGGGACCCCCCTGGGTGCCTTTGTGAGTGTTGTTGTGTGCAGTATTGAGCCCAGTGGCCAAATTGCTGACATAGGAAGCATTGGTTCCGTGGGTTGGCCCCTTCCGGGGGTCTACCGTTAACACGGCCTCTGTCTCTATTATTAAACCTCTGACCATCTCCTGTGGCCCTGCGGCTGATACTGATAGGGCAGATTAGGTGGGGGGTCTGGGTAGGGTCCATATTGTTGTGTTTTGAGGTCCTGGGGTGCATAGATAGAGTTTGGTGGGGCATGGGTTGTTGTGGCAACTACTTAGCAGAGGCTTTATTTTGGTTTTTACCTTATCCATGGCTTTTTCTAAAAATACTTCAGTTTGCTCAGTATGTGATTTTGGCACCTCTCTGATAGGGCTTTTAGTAAATGAGACTGCTGGTCAATTATATTGAGATGTGATTTTAGCGGTAGTTTTAGGCGCCAGTTATGCAATCCTCAATTCTCGTGAACATGTGCTGATTACAGCTGATTCACGAACACCGTTTATGCACACTTAGAGAACATATGAGTAGTTTGCTGAATCTGGAATGGCTTGTTAGCACCAACACAGCTTCCTGGCAAAATATGTATGGCTTACACAGACTAACACTTAAATGTTCATGAATGAGATTCAATATCTGAGACGCTGTCTGAAGGTTAAATGGAAAGCAACAATATCATTTATTGTAGTTACGTGTGCTCAGTTGATCCTCTTTGACCCATCTTTTGATGTCCCTTTGTTTTGCATTCTTTTACTGTTTTGCAGAGGGAGGAGGGGGTCGCTAGGCGATGGCATTGGAGGGGGAGGGTGGATGCAGCCAAATTCCAGACGGCCCTGAAGAGGATCTCACACGGTCGCAGTGGGAGGGATGATCCACAGCCGCCACCATCGTCTCAGATTAATAGAGAAACAGACAAGCCATTAAACAGCGTGTTTTTGTCCTTTTCAGTTTTATCGCGTTTATTGATTATTTTGCTTTTGTTCTCACCGTTGCAGCATAAGTCTCTTAATCTTTCATTTTTTCTTTCCTTCTTCCAAACGTTTCTCCATATTTTCTGTTGTGTCCTGCACAAAACTTTAACAATTCATCAGCTTTCAATTTTTCTCTAAAATCAAATTTCCCTTTCCATTTTCTGTCCACTCTCACTTTCACAATGCTCATCTCCACAACTCCTATCTATTTATTTATTTAGTCATTCATTTTTATTTTATTTTATTTATTCATTTATTTATGTATTTATTTATTTATTCCAATTTGAAATTTTCCTTATTTCTTCATTTAAATTACCTCACCTTTACATATTGTCCACCTAGGATTTTTGTACACTTTTATTGTATAAGTAGGACTAAATCTCCTTATTGCCCCCTCTGCCCAATTTAAAGTTGAGCCTTTTCTCTCCAGCTGAATGGGCATGCCTTTGCCTCACTACATCAAACCCGCATAGGCGGGCGAGGGAGGGCTTTATTTCACCATGCACAGACTTAAAGCTTTCCTTTCAGCCAGAGAGATAAGGTTCCAAATTTATTAGGAAGATTTGAAGCTCTATTTGGCAGTAGATTTGTGAAAAAATGCACTTCCTACAGTTGGCCACACGATGGAGGCACTGTGCCACAGTTTGAAGGCAGTTCAAGATGGCGTTTACCCGCACATGCGCACTGAATGCCACGTGGCCTCCTTTGCCACGTGCAATTGTGAATGCGCAAGATGGCCCCAGAGCCTATTGTCTACAAACCACAACTTGTTTTTCAAAGAAACTGGAGCCCTGCCTCCTTAACTTCAGCTGTAAACATGCCAGAATAACCTTACAACTTTAATTTAGTGCTCCATTTTAATACTGTTACCTCAAATAATCTCCCCTCAGTAACCTGTTTTAAACAATCTCAACTCCACTCAGGAGTGGGGGTGGATTGCCTCCCTCCTTTGTGGAAAAACACACACCCGCCTTTGTTCCCCACACTGTCTGAAGAGCGCCGTTAGTTAAATCATACTATGAGAAAAGGTCAATAGATATTCCCAACCCCTGTTATTTGTCAAACCACACATTTAACTTCTAAAGACACAGAATTAACAGACATCAGTATGCACACTGTAGACAATACAAACAGTAACTGTTTTATTATTATGAACAGTCGCTCACTAAGGAATGGTTAAAAGATTCTTGCGCTGTACCTTAAATTATTAACAATTTTTTTTTTTTCTGTACCGGCACCACGCTAGCCCTGGTTCCCTTATTTGAGGAGATGAACATGGTTGATTCCACTGTTCCCTAAGTCTTGTAATTATTTCGGAACAGACTGCATCCGAAATAGTTAAGTACCAGCACCAGGCTAGCCCTGGTTCCCTTATTTGAGGAGACGAACACGGTTAATTCCGCTGTTCCCTAAGTCTCGTAATTATTTTGGAACAGACTGCATCCGAAATACTTCACCCACGTGGCATCATTCCTTAAATGGCATCGGTCGGACAGTTAAATCCCTGCCGGCATCAGGCTAATCCTGGCTATTTTAATTTGGAAGACGGGCAAGGGCCGTTGCCCCCTAAGTCTTATTAATCCTGAGTACAGACTGGTCCCAGGAACCCTCACCCGGCTCGTCCCAACTTTAATAGAGGGCACGTTTACTGAAGCCTTGGCAGGTCCGCCTAGTACCTCGTTAACCGTATCGTTAAAGGCCTCGGTCCGGACGAAATTACTATATCGCTAAATCATATCTTAAATTTGTGTGTGAAGATGGCTAAATTGGAACCGCACATGTTTGGTGGTCAACAAAGGTCGCATAAGGTGACCAATGCGCTATTGAAGTATGATTTCTTGAGAGCTGTCTGTCTGCCAAGCGATCAGCGGCTTAAATGGGCCACTGACTGTGTGGACGTCAGTCAGGGAGTGACTCTGAGTAGGAGGAGGAGCATCCTGAGGGCCACGCGGTGAGTGTTTTAGAGCACTTCCCCTGGCCTGGGAAAATCAGAACCCCATGGGTGAATTTCGTTCAGAAAACGCTAAAAAATTGGAATTATGTCGCAAAATCACCCAACATGTGCATTAGACATTTTGTTGACAGCGATTTTGAGAATAAGATGCAATTTGAAATGAAATTAGCAAAAAGATTGCTGATAAAAAAAATCGGCTGTTCCAACTATATATCCGTTCATTTCAAAGTCCCACTCTCAGACAAGTGTCAGTGAAGTGGCGTGAAAAGCAAGGGTGATCTACCGATGCGATCTTTCTGACACTTTCTGACACCTCCTGCTTAAAACCCCAAAAGTCAGAAGGATCGTGAGGCCCCGCTTTCACGGTCTGTATTCATACTGAAAATCAAGATCAAGCGAGCTTTTGCCCTTCTGCTCCACGGGAGGTTTCTGTCCTCCCTGAGCTCGCCTTAGGACACCTGCATTACAGTTTGACAGGTGTACCGCCCCAGTCAAACTCCCCACCTGCCACTGTCCCCGGAGCGGGTCACGCCCGGCATCAGGTCGTTTACGAGTTATTTAGCACCGGGTTCTCCACGAACACGCGTCCGTGAGTGGGGAGGGGCGGCCGCCTTCCGGCCATCCCCCGGCCCGGTCGCGAGAGCCCTTCCAGCACCGGCTGGGGCCGGCTATCCTAGGCCAGCCTGGGATATCCTTATCTTTCTGATCAACCTTATCTTTCTGACAGCAATCTGCTGTCAGAAAGATAAGTAAACAGGGTAATTTTTCTTTTTTAAATATTCACTGCCAATATTTACTAAAATTATTTACAAGCAATGAATTTCATTGCCTTAACAACTTATCAAATATTAGAATTTTAGGGTATTCATACTAATCAAATATGAAATATTCAGTGCTGTATAGGGAGGTGGTTGTGCCTGTTTGCTCAAGTTATATTTCTATATATGTAATCCAATTTGACACCTCTGGAATGAAATTATGTTGATCTACTGTTTTTGCAGATGTTATCCACTGTCACTCAACCTTCAAATACTGTGGATTTTTTTTTTGAATTTGATTATTCAGCAATTGTCCTCATTGCAGTCATCCATGTGAGGTAACAAGTCACACTAAAGGCTCTCTGTTGGTGATCAAACAACATTGTCCACATTGTGTTGAGGATCTATCCTGGCACAGCCAGCCGATGATCAGGGACATACCAGCTGGTAACATACAGCTTTCATCCGCCATTCTCTTCACTGGTGCGTCATATGTCAAGGTCCTCAGAGTTCTAAATGCAGCCGGTATCGTTGGAATTTCCACGACCACTTACAAGGAGCTTTCGATTTCTAATTTTTATTAAATTAATTTTATTTCAGAATATGTGGATGATCTGATGAATACTCTTTTCGACAAAACCTTGGTTGATCCAACCCACTTATTGGAGCAGTGGCACTCTGTACAAGCCAGAGTTCCTGCAACATTGAGTGCCAAATTTCAGCGTCCCATCAAAGCTGATGCTGTTGAGCAACATGTATCTAGATTTTCAAAATCAAACATGTAAAAGTAGAATAAATTTCCAATTAGCAATGAAAGTTCAGCTTTCAATTGTTAGGGAAGCAACATATTTTGCTAAGACAAAAAAATATAAGCCTAAGATTTTTAGAGAAATGTGCTTTTAAAAATTGCACACGAATTTTACACCATAAAATGGTAGAAAAATTACTCTAATGTATATGAGATCTGACTTTGATGAATGCTGAAATATTAGAATTATAAAATTGACATGCACATTAATAAACTCAATATATGATTTTAAAAAACTTTATTTAAATAACATTGATCACAAATCTAATCTTGGTAGGCAAAATCCCTTGTTGTGATCAGATGGGAATGTTTCCCTGATGAGGCTCACAGCACAGGCAGGTATCACCCTCACTTCTTCACCTTCAATACCTCCTGGCAGCACCGAGATTCAGTTGATGTTGGCATAATGTTGCATTTCTCACAAGTGCACCTGTTAAAAAAATGGTATAATCAGATGCTTATAATAAACTAATGGCTCGTGGGAGTGCTATATAAATTGATTAGAAAATATTTCAAACATGTAAAAAATTTTGAGCAGAAAGAGAATGTTTATAAGTCGCCAAGTAAGGCAGCGAGGGAAAAAATGGCAGGTTTTATTTTGATAATTAAGTGTGTGACCATGCATATCGCCTAAAAAAAAAAAATTCAAAGCATATTTTACCATATAAATCGGCGAGCCTCTCGTTCTTGCCTCTCGTTCTGCTCCGGGTCGCTGTTTCGTCCGCGTCTTCTCGCTCCCTCGGGCTCGAACAAATACGGCTGAATAACCCCATCAGCACCACCCAAAACTACTTCATCATCAGATTCGTCAGGTTTCAATATCATCACTTATATTGCGGTCGTCATTCTCGATAAAAATAATCGCTGTCCGAATCACTCTGCTGTCGTTCAGCCCATTTCTGCAGGCCAGTGATCATCCATTTCCTGCAGCCATTTCCTGTTTCTCCCCCTTGACCTGACGTCACTGCTGCACGCCCCTATCGAGAGATGGCGGTACTGCAGCATCACTAAGTGAAATATGGGCTATTAACCAAATAAAGTCATTTATGAGGCTGGTGAGCACATTTTAAATCACGGGAATGGCCAGAATGGAATATTTTCATACAATCAGTTTATTGGTTCAATAAAAAAATGTCACCGTCCGAGGCCTTTAAAGCTCAGTGCTATACTGATTTAAACGATCATGGCTTTGCTCCCTAGCGGCATTGAGTCGAACACTTTAAATGGCTCCCCCCGGCATCAGGTCACTAACCCTGGCTATTTTCATTTGAGGAGATGAACCCCGGGTGATCATTGATCACCCTGCCTCCCTAAGTCTCGTGATTATTTTGGTTCAGACTGACTCCAAATGTTTTATCATTTGATGGACTATACCACCCGTGAATTGTACATCCTGATCGTGACCGTCCTACCTCAGGCTGATAACACTGGTCAACACCAAATTTAGTCTGTTTTTTTCTTAAGCTGATTTAGGACAATTTTGATGTGCTGAATCCAAAATCACATTGGTTTTGCTCAATCAGGTCAACTTTTGGAAACTATGGCCACATGTTTTTTATGTTTTTGTTTACATGTACAGGTATTGTGGCTTTATAGGATGCAAACTTCTTTTTATTTCTTGTAATTCTCTGAATTTTGAACAATCATGATGTAACATTCAATTTACATGTACTTACCTTTATCATTGTCTACTATTCAATTTACAGTGCAACTGTACCCTGCTGTACAACTGCTTACAACTTATTACCTTTTGTTCTTATTAAAGACAAAAATAGAAAGGAATGCTTTACCTTCTTAACATGTTTCGACTGTGCACTGCAGCCTTCATCAGAAGAGTCAGCCGATTGCTGCTGGGTGACATTTATCAGCTGACTTTTGTAGGCGGGGCCAGTTCAGCAGAACCTGTCAGATCCACCGAGCCGGCCTGCCTTCCACCGTCAGATGGTCTCTGGAGATGTGATCCCAGGTGTGTGGGAAAGTATAAAGGGCCCCCTCAACTCGGTTCATGGTGTCTTTTCCCCCGCTTCCTGATTTCTATGGCCTCCTTGATCCAGCGTTTGTGTCTGTTGCTCTCTGATCCAATAATTTTTGCGTTGTCCCAGTCCATGATGTGATTATTTCTTTTGCAATGATCTGATATTGCTGATTTTAATGTTTCTTGTTCTGCCTTTTCTTTTTGTGATCTTGTGAATTGTCCTTGTGTTTCCTTCTCACATTTCTTCTGGTGTTCTTTTTTCTTGTGGTGAATGATCTTCCAGTTTCTCCAATGTAGGTTTTGTTGCATGATCTACATGATATTTCATATATTACATTGCATTTTTTGTCTTGTTCTATTCTGTCCTTGGGGTGTACTAATAACTGTCTTAATTTTTTTGTGTGGTTTTACTGCTGTGTTTATTTTGTATTTTTTTTCATGATCCTTTGAATTGGTTCCGTGATCCCTCGGATGTATGGTATAGTTATGGTGTCCTTGTTTTTGATTTTGGCTTTTGTTTTGTGTCTTATTTCCTGTTTGTTTTCTTTGTTTTTGACTTGCTGTTTCCCTTTGTTTATGGCCCATACTGGATATTTGCAGCGTATAAGTGCATGTTTTATGTGGTTTACCTCTCCTGTCTGTCTTTTTGGGTCTGTGATGATGATATGAGTGCTTACACCTAGCATAAAAACCTGACCTGATCGAGAGAAACAGATGTCATTTTCGGATTCAGCGATGCAAAATTTGTCTTAAATCAGGTGAAAAAACAGACAACAAAAAATTATTTTTGTTGTGTTGTGTAATAGGACATTGTGCACTTTCCTTTGAAACTATTTGACTATTTGTTTAGACTTTACATGTGACTTCCAATTAAATAATAAAATTTGGAGATCGGATATACCCCTTTATCAGACAACTGTAAATATAGTATGGCCAAAGTGCAGAAATTCGTGTAAGAAGGTTTTCTGCATACCTTTCTGTTTGGGCACCAAAGTCGTCTAAAAAGGGTCCTTCCGATCTGTTCTGGACTCGTCTCAGGAATAGTTCAATCGCGGTCACCGGCACCAAAATTGTTAAAAACCCGATTCTTTGATTGAAAAATCCAAGAATAAGCCAGAGAATTCTTCAATTCACAGGTGCAACATTTATTCAGAAGTCACATGTAAAGCAAGCAGTGCTGGGTGCAGTGTGATGCAGTCTCCTTGGGAGCGTCGCCAGACTGACTCCGACTTCTGGGTGCAATTTACATTCGTCTTCTCTGGTCGGTTTGACCAACCCTGTACAATAGGATGGCCTTGTACGCAACCGTCTGATTGGCCAAGTTAACTCTGATGGGAACAGGCCATCCGCTATTCATGTGAACTATCTCCTAAGATGTAGTATGAAAAGTGAGTGTGAGTATTGATTTGGGTGTGTAACTTATGTAATAGACTTGACTAATACAAGAAAGAGAGAGAGAGAAAGAGGGCTCTATAGCTCTTCCTGATTCCTGTTTATCAGATTGTGGTTGCGTAACACTTCAGATTCTAGTTTTTTTTATTTTTTATTCATTTATTTATTTATTTTTTATTACTTATTTTGTACCCGTAGGTAGATTTGTTTTGCAGTCTGGTGGCAAGCCACCAGCTGCCAGTCGCTGCGTGCGCAAGCGCCCCTTATCCTAACCTTGCATGTTTTTTTTGGCATGTGGGAGGAAACCGGAGAAAATCCTGGAGTAAACCCACGCAACACGGGAGAAACATGCAAACTCCACACAGGTCACTGTAGGACGGGGGCAGGATCGAAACCCACGATCTCACGATCCCCGCGATCCCCCGGCCGAGGGTAAACTGTGCTGCCACAGTGCTAACTACTGCGCCACCGTGCAGCCCTGGTGCACGGTGTTGATATGTTAAGTTAAGTTAAGTAAGTTTAACACTTACATATTTGTTCATAAGAATGTAAACAGAATATGTATAGAATATGTATAGAGCATATGGAGAATTACCTACAGAATTATTATTTTGGCACTCTAACTTTTCATAACCCTTTCAGGCCTGATTAGTGAATTGCTGCAGAGATGGTTGTCCTTTTGGTAATGTTCTCTGCTCTTCCAAAGAGGAACGCTGGAGCTCTGACAGAGTGACCATCGGGTTCCTGGTCACCTCCCTGACTAAGGCCCTTCTCCCTCGCTCAATTTAGACTGCTGGCCAGCTCTAGGAAGAGTCCTGGTGGTTCCAGACTTCTTCTATTTACAGATGATGGAGGCCACTGTGTTCATTGGGACCTTCAAAGCAGCAGAAACTTTTCTGTACCCATCCAGCTTTGTGCCTTGAAACAATCTTGTCTTGGAGGTCTACAGACAATTCACTTTGACTTCATGCTTGGTTTGTGCTCTGACATGCAACTGTCAACTGTGGGACCTTATATAGACCGGTGTGTGCATTTCCAAATCACGGTCCAAATCACTGAATTTACCACAGGTGGACTCCAATTAAGCTGTATAAACATCTCAAGGATGATCAGTGGAAACAGGATGCACCTGAGCTCAATTTTGAGCTTCATGGCAAGGCTGTGAATACTTATGTACATGTGATTTGTTAGTTTGTTTTTATTTTTAATAAATTTGTAAAAATCTCAAAACGACCTTTTTCACGTTGTCATTATGGGGTATTGTGCATGAATTTTGAGGACAAAAATGAATTTCATCCATTTTGGAATAAGGCTGTAGCATAGCAAATTGTGGAAAAAGTGAAGTGCTGTGAATACTTTCCGAATGCACTGTAGTAATTTACTTTTCAAAGTGGTGGAGTCACGCGAGTTCTTGTCAACTGCAAGGTGTGGAAGTCCTCCATCTTATACATCAGTCTGTGCATGGACTGAACTTCAAGGTAAGTAGGCCTTAGATACTAAGGTACAGTATCTGCTGAATGTTAGCTTACCAGAGTGAATAGTGTGACTGGTATATACTGAAACTAAGCAGTTAAATAAATATTCTGACCGCATTTCCTGTAAAAACAAATGAGCAGAATGCTTATCTTGTGATCTTTGTTTCTATTTTTTCTATATCTTGTATTATTTCTCCATCTCTCACTTGATCTCCCTCACAGATTGAGGAGGAATTCCAGAGGATCACACTGAAGCCACTAGTGTCCACATTCATGGGGAAGTTGGACCAATATATGGCCAAACTGTTGAGCCTGTACAGGAGAAGGGAGTTGCTGAGGGAGAGAAACTTGATGAGATGCTCGACATGTTAAATGAAACATGTACTTAGGATACTGTGACAGTTAGTTTTGTGTAGTAGCATTCTGATGTCTGTGTTATGTCTGAATAAATACCTTCTGGAATGATGAGGCCAGGTGAATGGATGAACTCCGCTTTATTGATACTCAAACCTCAATGGACACAGAACAGCCCCAGGCAGAGGGCACCGGTCAAAGAGACTGTGTGTTGGATGCCCTCTGCTATTTAGAGGGTGGTGCAGTGACGAAACAGAAATTGGCCGCCACTACACCGCACTTCAAATAAGGGCATTAAACACCAACACCATAATTCCTCCTCCCCTTAGAAAGTTCAAAACCACTCACTCAATTAAGACCCTTCCCAATTTAGGTCCCGAATCATGCACTAACAAAACGGAAACTGATATCTCTAAATGGCCTAACACATTCACACAACAGAACCTAAAATAGGGAGGATGGGTGGACTACTGTCCTGCTCACACAGCAAGGTGTATTATTCTGCCACCTGTTAAAGTAAATTAAAGTCAATTAATAACCTAAAATTTTTGCTGTGTTCCTAGACTAACAAAACACACAAAACCATAACATTTCATCGATATAAACACATGAACATTAGAACTTTTTAGTAAACTTTACATTACTGTCCCTTGGGCAGAAAAGGGTAGAACTGGCTCGGGGGGGGGGGGGGGGGCAACCTCTCAGCAGACAGCGCCCTGGAAGGCAGCAGGCCCCTGGGATAGCGGCTGACCTCATGGATGAAGGCGTCTCTCTCATTGCCATTGACCGCCGCTCTCGTCCAGCCCCGCCACCAGAAGCCTCCTCCTGGACACGCCGCAGCTCATTGCATGCCTCGCCGATCCGTCCAACAGCTGGAAGTAAGCTGTGTCCAGCTTAGCCACGATTTGCAGGTATTCCCGATGTTTCGCTGGCTGTCGTCTGGCTGTATTTGCTGTAGACGTTCCTCTCCTCAAGCCCGGACCAAGTCCATAACTCTAAGAGGGGCTCTATTTGGCCTGAAATGGTGCTGCTTGGCACACGGTTTCTCCGTACCAGTCGGTCTGGCCCCAACCTCTTCTGAAGCTGTTGCAGCAGTCGCCATTGTAGCTGCAGATCCTCCAGCCCTCTGCGGCCAAGCTCTGGAGGAATCTGGGGCTAGCACATTGGCGTCACTCACTGATGAAGGCTGCAAACCATCTTGCCAGGGTACAGGCGGCGTGCTCGGAAGCTCCAGAAGGGGTGAAGTGGTGCAATACACGCCTCCATTAGTTTATCCTTGCTCGCCAAATGTTATGTCTGAATTAATACCTTCTGGAATGATGAGGCCAGGTGAATGGACAAACTCAGCTTTGCTGATACTCAAACCATAATGGACACAGAACAGCCACCAGGCAGAGGGCACCGGTCAACGAGACCATGTAATGGATACCCTCTGCTATTTATAGGGCGGTGCAGTGGCGGAACAGGAAGTGGCTGCCACTACACCGCACTTCACAATAAGGGCATTAAACCCCAACACCACAATCTGCACCTCACATTATCTCATACTTCACATTTTTGTGGGACAACAGCATAGAGTCCCGAAGAGAAGCTGTGATCAGGGCCCTCATTCTCTATCTTGGAGAAAAGCTGGAGGAGTTCATCCAAGTCTACCAGGTAAAGAAAATGCACCTCTGTATGTGACAATGTAAAATGAAAATACAGTGTAGTAAGATGTCAATGTAACAACTGGTGATAACATTTTAAAGTGTAAGTATTAATTTTACAAAACAGAATTGATTGTCCATTTTATATATAATCAGTCCCACCAAGACGATTCATCAGACTGACAATAAATGGTTAAGTGGTATTAATGTGTCTTTAAAACATTTAAGTGAATTTTCTGACACCTGCAGATAGCTTATTTCATGGCCTTTGATATGTTTCACAGATTGTCTGAAGATGATGATGATGCTGCAGCCATCCAAGAGGCCCTGACTACACTTGTGCTCAGCATCTTTGTGGTCAGCAAACATCCCGACAAACAAACGGAATACGCCATCAAGGGAACAGAGGTCCTTTTTGGTATTTGTGATGTTGCACATGCTTGTGCTTACCTGATGGGCCTTATGTCTGCCCTGGACCTAACGCTACCCTAAGAAACTGAAATACACCTTTGAGGTTTTTCAAAGATTTTTCTGGAGCTGGAAGATGTAAACAAAAGAATGTCCTCCAAGGTCCATGATCTCAAGATCAACTTGCATGCTTAAAAGCCAAACAGACGTTTGAAAGGAGAGAAATTTTGTTTGACCTCCTTCTTGTGTTGTTGTTTGTGTTTGTGGCAGCGCCTTGCACGGCAGCGGCCCCTCTGATTCTAGATGTGACTAACATTGTAGATAGTGGAAAATGTAATTTCATTCTTACTGTACATGATTGGCTGTATGGATTCAATGACAATAAAGTTGGCTTCTTCTTCTTGTACAGTTGTTCATTTTTACTGAGTCAAAGTCAGGTGTCATTGAAGGTCAGTAGTTAATTGTCTGGTTTTGGATGCGGTTCTTGCATTGCACTTTCTCAGGTTCTCATGTACCTTTTCAGGTTTCACTATAAGTGCCTTTTGATTTTTGATGCTGGGTGTATACTTTGTTATAGTGCTCTACACTGGGAAGGCACAGTTAGCCCAAGGTGGCTTTTGTTCAGAATATTGCCAGTTTTAGATAAAGCCATGGGATTGTCATATCCATTTATCTCTATAGCAGATTCTTGGCTCATGGCAGCAGCAAATGTGGTTTGTTTTTTGTAACCACATGAGCTGAAAAAAGACAATTTTGGTGACTTTGACTTTCCTTTTAGCACCACCATGAAGCACAATTTTGTCAAGCACCAGATTAGCTCAAAATCTGTGGGACAGATATTAAACCCAGTTATTTTGAATATTCATGAATGAGATGCCAGCTAATTACAAAATGTATACTGTGGGGCACATATGTGGGTTTCATATGCCTTCATATGTATATTACTGTAATGCTTCAACGTCTCAGATGAACAAAAGGACTGATCCTCCTAGAGATTACAGGAGGATGTGAGATGTGGCCTTTGGTATGCACAGAGATGGCCTGGGGGATTTCCTGCCGCCAGTGGCTTTAGGTGGAGATGATAAGACCTGAAAGAAGATGCATTGTGACTTGGGATTTAAAATACAATGTGACTGTGTGCTTTGATGTCCTGGGGTATAAAAGGACGAATGTATGGGGGTTTCATTCTCTTTTCTGTGTTGGATGATGTTGGAGAATGTGAAATAAACCTGACTCATGAGATAAACTCAGCCTCGTCATTTCTACATCTTCTCCACATGGTGACCCTAAGACGTATCATGAGTAGAAGAAATTCCCCCGAACCAGCCGAAGCAGAGCTCCCAGCCAGGCGTATGCCGCCCTCCGTCCAGCTACGGACTTTTGGCGAGACAACCCTTGCTCCTGGTTCCACTTGGTCGAAGCACAGTTCGCCCTCCGGGGGATAACGGTAGATGAGATGAAATTCTACCATGTAATCGCCCAAGCTCGACAACCGCATGATCGACATGTGCAGTGCCTTTTGCTGAAACCACCGGCCGACGACCAAATACGGCGCTTTGAAGGCTACGCTCATCCAGCGCTTTACTCTCTCAGCCCAGAGAGAGCGGAGAGACTACTGGCTCTGAACGACTTGGGAGACGGCAGCCTGTTGACCTGATGGAGGACATGCTGAGGTTGAGGGGCTCAGATGGCGACGACTTCCCTCTTCACCCACATATTTCTGAGAACCCTACCGTCAGAGACGAGAGCGACCCTGGCTGGTTGTCGTCTGTTGGCCCAGCGGGACTTCCACGCGCTGGCCCAGGAGGCGCACCGGATTCTCAACGCCAGCAAACGGCGCGCGTCCACTGCAGCAGCGATGGAGTGCGGCGCGACGGCCGGAGACGGCGAGGGGCCAGAGATGGCGGTAGCAGACCCACCGACGATGGCGGCGGCGGGGGCCAAGGATCGCGGAGACCCCTCTGTTTCTACCCATCGTCGTTTTGCAGAGAAGGCATGCAAATGTATACCACCGTGCCATTTCAAGCGGTTCGGGAAACGCCAAGACCGGGGGGTCGGTAGCAGCTGCGGCCCTCGAGAGGAGAACAAGCTGCTCTACTTGAAGGATGTGCGCTCGGGGAAGCATTTCCTCGTGGACACAGGCTCCCAGCTGAGTTTCATCACACCTTCCTCCGCTGACCGGCTGGCGCCTTCCGGTGGTCTCGGGGTGTCAGCAGCAAACGGCTCGGCGATTAAGACCGCGCCGTAAGGACTCTGCTTCTGTCCCTACACGGCCGTACATTTGAATGGACTTTTGTCATAGCTGCAGTCAATTTCAATATGTTAGGGGCTGATTTTCTGTGCTCACATGGTTTGTTGGTTGATCTTGTCTTTTTATTCTATTCCCTGTACAGCTCGAGTGGCCCACCCACAGCACAAGCCAACGTCACAGCTGCAAGTGGTAAGTTCCACACACTGCTCACTCAGTTCCCAGCACTCACGGTCCCAACATTCTCGGCGACCGTAGCTAAACACGGGGTGGAACATTTTGTTACTACCACTGGACCGCCTGTTTTTGCAAAAGCTCGGCGCTTGGATCCAGCTAAACTGACCATAGCGCACGAGGAGTTCGCCAACCTGGAAAAGTTGGGCATCATCAGGCGTTCGAAAAGCCCATGGGCTTCGCCGCTCCACATGGTCCCGAATGCTGATGGCTCGTGGCGACCTTGCGGTGATTTCCGCAGGTTGAATAACGCTACAGCGCACGACCGCTACCCAATCCCGCATATCCAAGATTTTTCAATTCATTTGGCGGGGGCGCGCGTTTTTTCTAAGATAGACTTGGTACGAGGTTACCACCAGGTCCCAGTGCGCGCTGAGGGCATACCTAAAACAGCGGTAATAACTCCGTTCGGGCTATTCGAGTTTTTGCGCATGCCGTTTGGGCTTAAAGGCGCGGCGCAGACGTTCCAACGCATGATGGACGCTGTGTTGCGCGATCTCCCCTTCGTGTTCGTCTACCTGGATGACATATTGGTAGCCAGCGCCTCTGAAGACGAACACGAAAAACACCTCACGGCAGTTTTCCGGAGGTTGGCGACCGCAGCTCACGGGTTAATAATCAACCCAGCCGAAGTGTCAGTTCGGGGTGACTCAGATTGATTTTTTTTGGGGGCATCGCGTCGCTCCAGAAAGGAGCGTTTCCTCTGCCTGACAAAGGGCGCGCAGTAAAAATTTTCAATTCAATTCAATTCAATTCAACTTTATTTATATAGCGCCATTTCACAACAACAGTCATCTCATAGCACTATCAACTGTAGGGGGGGAACCCCACAGTTGCAGAAAGACCCCAGCAATCAAGCGATCCCCTGTGAGTAGCACTTGCGACGGTGGAGAGGAAAAACCTCCCTTTTAACAGGAAGAAACCTCCAGCAGAACCAGGCTCAGGGAGGGGCAGTCCATCTGCTGCGACTGGCTGGGGGGGTGAGGGGGATAGAGAAGAAGAAAAGAACAGGCATGTAGAGTGCAAACAGCACGATGGGGGACTCAATCTATGGGAGAGAACAAACAGATGTTAATGACCAGCAAAAAAAAAAAAAAATTCATAGAGAGTGAGAAAGGAGTGAGGCCCCAGTGCATTACTGGAGGTCCCCCGGCTGACTAAACCTATTAGCAGCATAACTAAGGGAGGGGGTTCAGAAACACATGATCCTCCCTAATTGTAGGCTATATCAAAAAGGTAGGTTTTCTTCTAAATATTCGCAATTCTGTGGTCAAATTTTCGACCTATGAATTTAATGGTCAGCCTCCTCCGCCTCTGCTGGCGTCTATACCATCCTATCTGAGATGTGCACCCAGCGGACTGCTTCGGAACAGCCGCCACAAAAGACGCCGCAAAAGACGAGGACGGAGAGGGCGGAGTATCATGCAGGACTGAGGGCTTACCTGGGCTTCTCTTCAACTCATAACCCTCATCAACTGGCTGACTGAACCTCTCGAGGGAAGCGTAATCGGTTTTTGACGTACGACAATCCATGGATTACCGCTACCGGATGGCTGTTGCCGACTGTCCCAGAGGCTGGATACCCACTTCCCTGCCGCCGGCCCGTTTGGATTCGCAAGAGGGGCTGCGCACCGGAAAATCTTCACCTGATCAGTCATGCTTCCCAGCGGGCTGATCAGAGTTTGATCCGCATGGCTCTGATTAACACCAGATCATCTCAAGATAAGACTTTTATTCTAAATGACTGTTTTTACTCACATTCCTTGGATTTTCTTCTGATGACAGAAACATGGGGTTAAATCAGGTGAGACCGCCGCCTTCTCTGAGCTCCTCCCTCCCGGCTGTTCTTATTCTTCAGCTCCCCGCGAGGCATCTGGTCGGGGTGGAGGTCTGGCTTCTGTTTTTAACGACAGTTTTAAATGTCGCCTTCTCTCCACAAATACTTATTCGCTGCTTGAGCTGCAACTATTTGACCGGTGGATCTCACAGGTCCTGTGTTATTTGCTGTTGTCCTATCGTCCTCCAATATAATAAGGACTTCATTAATGAGTTCTTCTGAAATTTTGGCAGATGTATATGCCAAATATGACAAACTTTTGATCTGTGGGGACTTTAATATTCATGTATGTTGTCCCATCTGATCAGCTGGCATCCTGATTTTAAAAGACTGTTGGCGACATTTAATTTAGATATTTTAGCAGACAAACCCAACACACCGTCTTGGTCACACTCTGGACCTCGTTATCGCACTGCTGGAACTATCAGTCTTTCTCAAAGAAATTTCTCGAGTCAGTCATCTCAGATCATTTCCCCATCATTTTTGAACTGACTGACACCCTTCATCACCCAGCAAGCCTGTGGCTCCATCCTGCTGGCGTCGCGTCATCACTTCTTCAACACCAGAGGAGTCTATTCTGCCTGCTTTTAGGGATCACGGTCTTTTTGCTTGAATGGACCCTCGTTTCCCCTTCCATCCGGATACTATTCTTTCCTCCTTTCATACCACACTGCTCTGGGATTTTGGACTCTATTTGCCCCATTTCAGGCTTAAAAAGGCTAACACGAACAGATCCCTGGCTAAATGACACTACCCGTGCATTAGACAGCGCGGTCAGGCAGGCTGAACGGAGATGGAAAAAGGACAAATTACATGTGTCTCTGGGAATTTTTAGGGATTGTCTTCGCTGCTTACCAGAGGACCGTGCAAACGGCAAATTTCAGTATCTCTCTGATATTATCTTCCAGCAGCAGTCACTGTCCTAGAGTGCTATTTAACACACAATTAACTCTTTTATAACTCCATGCACTCAGGACTGTGACAGATGATTCGTTTACAACATGCGAGACTTTCTTTCATTTTTTTATTGATAAAGTGGACTCTGTCAGACGAGTTATTAATAACAGTTTTAATAGAAGCTTGTCTAGTGTCCCGGGTTACTCTGCTGTGCTTGAACAGTTTGAGTTGTCTCTTTATCATCACTAGCGGATATTGTAAGGTCTCTGAAGCCGACAAATTGCTCCTGGATGATTTGTTCCCGCTGCGGAATCCTGAAAAGGGTTTTTAATACTGTTGGGCCTGGTCTTTTGGTTTTTATTAATTCCTGCCTTAGTTCAGGATTTGTCCCACCTGCTTTTAAACATGCTGTGGTTAGGCCCCTTCTTAAAAAACCTCACCTTGACCCTTCAGTTTTATCTAATTTTAGACCCATTTCTCATTTGCCCTTTTTATCTAAAGTTTTAGAAAAAGTTGTTTTTATACCAGTTGCAGTTTTTTTTAGAAGACCATTCTATTTTTGAGAAGTTTCAATCTGGGTTTAGGTCTCGTCACAGCACTGAATCTGCCCTGCTTAAGGTGCACAATGACATTATGATGTCTGTTGATGCCAAATGTCCTGTGGTCTTAGTGCTGCTAGATCTTACAGCAGCCTTTGACACTGTGGACCACACTATCCTTCTGTTGCGCCTGAATCACTATGTTGGCATCCATGGCACTGCACTTAAGTGGTTTGAATCCTACCTTTCTAATAGAACTTTTTCTGTAATGATTGGTGACATGTCCTCTTCTAGTGCCTCTCTCTCCTGTGGGGTTCCACAGGGCTCTATTCTTGGCCCTATTCTGTTTTCATTATATATGCTGCCACTCGGGTCAATAATAGCCAGGCATAACATGTCTTTCCACTGTTATGCAGACGATTTGCAGCTTTATTTACCTTTGAACCCAGAACAAACAAACTCACAAAGTGTTCTATTGGATTGCATCATTGATATTAAGTTGTGGTTAAGCCAAAATTTTCTCCACTTAAATGAAGAAAAAACAGAACTGTATTGTGTTTGGGGATACTGTAACGGCTGGCTTTGGTACCCTCTCTTTAAGGCTCAGTTCAGCTGTCAGAAATTTGGGGGTGATTTTTGACAGCCATTTAAAATTTGATAAACAGATTGACAATGTAGTCAAAATGAGCTTTTATCAATTACGTTTGTTATCCAAAGCCAAACCTTTCCTGAGCCGTCATGATCTTGAGATAGCCATCCATGCTTTAGTCACGTCTCGACTTGATTACTGCAATGCACTTTATGTTGGCATCTCTCAGTCTTCTCTTGGCTGCCTTCAACTTGTGCAAAATGCAGCGGCCCGTCTTTTGACCAACACACCTAGGCGAGAGCACATTACTCCGATCCTTTTTTCACTTCATTGGCTTCCAGTCCATTTTAGAATTAATTTTAAACTTTTGCTTTTTGTTTTTAAAGCTCTTAATGGCCTTGCTCCGGTTTATATGTCTGAGGTTTTGACTGTCCATGACCAAGGCAGAGCTTTGAGGTCATCCAATCAGCTTTTGCTGGATGTGCCTAGGTCAAGGTATAAACATTGGGGTGACCGAGCCTTTTCTGTTGCTGCCCCCAGGCTCTGGAATAATCTCCCCCCTGACCTACGTGCTATCTCTGACCTGACCCTTTTTAAATCTGAACTTAAGACATATTTGTTTAGGATGGCTTTTAATACCCAGTAGTGGTGATATTTGTCTTGGCATTTGTTTTTATTTTATTTTTAGGTTGTTTTTGTTTATGTTATTTGTTTTTAATGCTCTGTGTGTTTTTAATGCTGTTTATTTTTTGTAAAGCACTTTGGTCACCTACGGGTTGTTTTAAAGGGCTATATAAATAAAGTACATTACATTTTAGCCCTATTCTTAAAAACAGAGATCAAGTCTGATTCCCGAATCCAGATTGGCAGCTGATTCCACAGGAGAGGAGCTTGATAACTGAAGGCTCTGCCTCCCATTGTACTTTTGGAGATTCTAGGTATTACAAGTAATCCTGCATTTTGGGAGCGTAGTGCTCTGTTAGGATTATACGGTAGTATCAGATCTTTTAAATAAAAAGGAGCCTGATTGTTTAGAGCTTTGTAAGTAAGAAGAAGGATTTTAAACTTAATTCTAAACTCTATGGGAAGCCAATGAAGGGAGGCCAGAACCGGAGAGATATGATCTCTCTTTCTAGTACCTGTTAAAACTCTTGCTGCAGCATTTTGGATCAGCTGAAGACTTTTTAAAGATGTTTTAGGACAGCCTGATAATAAAGAATTACAGTAATCTAATCTCGAGCTAACAAAAGCGTGGATCAGTTTCTCAGCATCACTCTGAGACAAGATGCTCCTAATCTTGGCAATATTACGCAAATGATAGAAGGCAGTCTTAGAAACAAATTTAATATGTGAATTGAAGGACAAATCCTGATCAAAAATAACTCCAAGGTTCCTCACAGAGCTATTAAGAGAAAGAGTAACCGCATCCAAACTGAAAGTTTGATTTGGAAAGGAATTTCCAAGGTTTTTTGGACCAACAAGAATGACTTCAGTCTTATCTGAATTTAATAGCAGGAAATTACAAGTCATCCAAGCTTTGATTTCCTTAAGACAGGCTTCTAACTTGGCTAATTGATTACTATCATCTGGCTTCATTGACAGGTATAATTGTGTGTCATCTGCATAACAATGAAAATGTATACAGTGCTTTCTAATAATGTTGCCTAACGGAAGCATATATAAACTAAAAAGAGTAGGGCCTAGCACAGATCCCTGTGGAACTCCATGACTAAGCTTTGAGTTGAAAGAAAACTCATTATTTACATGAACAAACTGGAACCTATCAGATAAATAAGATCTAAACCATTGCAACGAAGTTCCATTAAGTCCAACATAGTGTTCTAATCTATCAAGTAGAATATTATGATCCATAGTATCAAAAGCTGCACTAAGGTCTAAAAGGACAAGTACAGAAACTAGTCCATTATCAGATGCAATGAGGAGGTCGTTAGTGACCTTCGCTAAGGCTGTTTCAGTACTATGATGGATTCTAAACCCAGATTGAAACTCTTCAAGTAAACCATTTCCCTGCAGGTGGTCAAATAATTGCATAGCAACAACTCTTTCTAAGATTTTTGAAATGAAAGGGAGATTAGAGATTGGTCTATAGTTAGCTAAAGCTCCTGGATCTAGTGTTGGCTTTTTGAGTAAGGGTTTAATTACAGCCGTTTTAAAAGCCTGCGGTACATGGCCTAAAGTTAATGAAGAATTGATTATATGAAGAATAAAGCTACCAATAAGTGGGAAGACTTCTTTAAATAACCTGGTAGGAATAGGGTCTAAAAGACAAGTTGAAGGTTTGGATGAGGAAACTATTTTGTCTAACTCACAAAGGTCGATTGGAGTAAACTCATCAAGACAGAGATCAATAGAAGGAGTTGTAGTAGTTACAGTATTTAAGTTAACTGTGGGAAGAATCTGATTGATTTTATCTCTGATGGATGAAATTTTATTATTGAAAAAGTTCATAAAGTCCTGACTAGTAAGCTCTAAGGGAATGCTAGGATTGACAGAGTCCTGACTCTTTGTCAACCTGGCTACAGTACTGAAAAGAAACCTGGGATTATTCTTGTTCTCTTCTATTAATGCAGAGTAATAACTCGTTCTAGCTTTTCTAAGAGATTTTTTATAAATTAAAAGATGATTTCTCCAAGCTAAATAGATTTCATCTAAATTAGTAGAGCGCCATTTTCTTTCTAATTGACGAGTCTTCTGTTTTAAGGTACGAGTTTCTGTGTTGAACCAAGGAGTTAGAAATCTCTGATTAGACTTTTTCTTTTTTAAGGGGGCCACCAAGTCTAGAGTCTGATGCAGAGAAGCTGAATCACTATCCACCATGTTATCAATTACAGAAGGAGCAAACTGTCTATAGCTTATTTCCGTTGTGTTGACACATGGCATAGAGGAAACAATCTGCATAAATTTGGAAACAGCATCATCTGAGAGGCATCTACTGTGATAATATTTTTCTTTAGGAGCCAAATAGTCAGAAATAGTAAAATCAAAGGTTAACAGACAATGGTCTGACAGTACAGGGTTATGAGGAGACACTACAAGATTTTCTATTTCTATGCCATATGTCAAAACAAGGTCCAATGTATGGTGGAGGTAATGAGTAGAATTTCCTACTTTCTGAGAAAACCCAATCGAGTCTAATATTGAATTGAATGCCACATTAAGGCAGTCACTATCTACATCCACATGTATATTAAAGTCCCCTACTATAATTATTCTATCAGATTTCAGCACTAAATCAGCTAAGAAATCAGCAAATTCGGATAAAAATTCTGAGTAGGTTGATGGGGGACGATAAAGTATGGCAAATAAAATTGGGTTTAACCTAAAATTGCTAAAGTGCCCAATACTGAGGACCAGGCCCTCAAAGGAATTATAACATGTTTTCCCCAGCCACAAACGGTCAAAGCGTTACAGGAGTTTTTAGGGATGGTGAATTTTTATAACCGTTTCCTCCCCTGCGCAGCGCAGCTCATGCAACCATTGTATGCTGCACTAAAAAAAACAAAAACCCACAAATAAAATCGAATGGTCTCCGGAGCGAGAGCACGCATTCTCGGAAGTCAAAACAGCCCTGGCAAACGCTGCATTATTAGCACATCTGGTCCCAACGGCCCGCATAGCGCTCACTACTGACGCGTCAGATGTGGCCATAGGAGCGGTTGTGGAACAGTATGTAGCCAGAGCTTGGCAACCACTCGCCTTTTTCAGCAGGACCTTGCGCGATAGTGAACGAAAATACAGCGCATTCGACAGGGAGTTGTTAGCTCTCCACTTGGCCATTCGCCACTTCCAGTTCTGGCTGGAGGGACGCCGTTTCACCGCGTTCGTTGACCACAAGCTGCTGACTTTCGCGATGGCCAAGGTTTCTGAACCATGGTCGGGCCGGCAGCAAAAACACCTGGCCGCGATCTCAGAGTTTACTACCGATATACAGCATGTGGCGGGTAAACTTAATGTAGTGGCAGACTGCCTCTCGCGCGCCGTGGCGGCTCCGGCCCGCGTAGGGGTAGATTTTGCAGCCATGGCCGCGGACCGGGTTAGCGACGCGGAAGTGTGCGCGGCCCCAGTCCACGTAGGGATAGATTATGCAGCCATGGCCGCGGACCAGGTTAGCGACGCGGACGTGCGTGCGCTCCAGTCTGGACCAACAGGGTTAAGGCTGGAGAGCAGGGTGCTGCAAGAAGGTATGCTCCCCCTAATCTGCGATGTCTCCATTGGGCAACCTCGTCCTGTGGTTCTGGCCGCGTGGCGCCACCGCGTTTTCGACTCGATCCATTCTCTGGCGCACCCGGGAGTGCGTGCGTCAGTCAAAATGGTGGGAGAGAAATTTGTATGGCCGAGCCTGCGCAAACAAGTTAGAGAGTGGGCGGCAGCCTGCATGGCTTGTCAACGAGCCAAGGTACACAGACACACGAAAGCTCCCTTGGAGCCGTTTCACATCCCGGCTAAGAGGTTTGATCACGTTCACGTGGACCTCGTAGGCCCCCTCCCGCCCTCACAGGGGTGCACACATCTTCTGACAATGGTTGACCGCACCACGCGCTGGCCGGAAGTGGTCCCTCTGTCGTCAACCACAGCCGAGGAGGTGGCCCGTGCGTTTTTAACGGCATGAGTAGCGCATTTTGGAGTTCCGTCGGACATTACGTCCGACAGAGGTCCTCAATTTGTCTCCGAACTTTGGTCAGCGTTGGCCCGCAGCCTGGGGGCAATGATCCACCACACGACCGCGTACAACCCGCAGGCTAACGGGTTATGCGAGCGTTTTCACAGGTCATTGAAGGCGGCCCTCAGAGCGTCGCTTACGGATGCAAATTGGGTGGACAGGCTACCATGGGTTTTATTGGGGTTGCGTTCTGCACCTAAAGAGGATTTAGAAGCCTCCCCGGCTGAACTAGTTTTCGCACAGCCACTTCGGCTGCCCGGGGAATTTCTTCCAGATAATCCTGCGCCAGACTGCTCCCCAGCTCAGCGGTTTTAGAGTAGCACGGACTCGAGCACGCTGCCTGGCCCCATTCACCACAGTTTTCTGCGCGTTTTTGCGCCTAAGGCTTTAAAAAATGCGGAGTTTGTTTTTGTCAGAAATGACGCCCATCGCCCACCTTTGCGACCACCTTATGATGGACCATTTAGAGTGCTGGAAACAGGGGATAAGCACTTTTTGCTAGATTTGGGGGGCAGAAAGGAAATGATTGGCATAAACAGGCTTAAACCCACTTTTGTGGTGGCTGACGAAGATATGCAGTTGGCTAGGGCTCCTCGGCGCGGCAGACCCCCTAGGGAGCATTCCCCAGAGCTCCCACAGGGATTGACTAACAGTTCTCATCCTCAGACAGCAGTTCCCCAGCAGGAGGGCGCCGCGGGGGTGGTAAAGCCCGCTTACAGCAGATACGGGAGAAGACTGAGACCCAAGCAGCATGTGGACTGATGTGTGTGATTTTACCGTGACATGCAGACTCTTATTATGTTGTTCCATCTTAGACGTTTGGGGGGGGGTCATGTAGTGCACATATGTGGGTTTCATATGCTTCATATGTATATTACTGTATGCTTCACGTCTCAGATGAACAAAAGGACTGATCCTCCTAGAGATAACAGGAGGATGTGAGATGTGGCCTTTGGTATGCAAAGAGATGGCCTGGGGGATTTCCTGGCCGCCAGTGGCTTTAGGTGGAGATGATAAGACCTGAAAGAAGATGCATTGTGACTTGGGATTAAAATACAATGTGACTGTGTGCTTTGATGTCCTGGGGTATAAAAGGACGAATGCATGGGGGTTTCATTCTCTTTTCTGTGTTGGATGATGTTGGAGAATGTGAATAAACCTGACTCATGAGATAAACTCAGCCTCGTCATTTCTACATTCTCCACAATACGATGTTATATAACACTTAAATGCTATGACCTTTTACTGAAAAATACTGTGCTTGATGCACATAGAAAAATTAAGGCAACTTTTTGCATAAGATATTTACAGTATGTAGATTATGCAAGACTGGTCTTTGTATGAACTACTTAATTTTTTTGTTTGCATGAAATACATTTTACAAGTAAAGTCAGTTAAAGAATTGAAGTAAAATCAACCTAATTTTGTGAATTTGCAAATAGTAAATTTAAGCTGACCTTACTTGAATATTAAGTTAATTTTACTTGCAAAATTAAGTTGATTTTACTTATATATCTACCTGTCTGTACTAGAAAATGTTTTTGCTTACAAAAAAATAAGTAGTTCTTACAAAGGGCAGTCTTGCATAATCTACATAAAAGTCTTATGCAAAAAGTTGCCTTAATTTTTTTTAAGTAAATTGGGCAGAATATTTTTTATCAGTGTATAAGGTTCTATGTGTGTGTGTCTTCATGTCGGTCACTAACAGGACCATCTGAAATATCTCTTAGAATATGATGGATTCTTTCGTTTTTGTCAGTCCTTCGATTCTAAGATAAGATAAGACTTTATTAGTCCCACAATGGGGAAATTCCAGGATTGCAACAGCACAGGGATAGCAACACTCAGAGCAACAATCAGAAGGCAAGAAAAAGATTCTACTGCTGATGCTACTTAAATTATATATTTATATATATATACAGTATATATATATATATATATATATATATATATATATATATTTTAACATGTTGGATCTCAGGCAGGAGAACTCCACTTTCCCTCAAGAATTTTTTTTCTTACACTTTGAAACCATTTTTGTGAATGAAAATCCCGGCCAGACGATGGGAAGCAGGGTCTTATATGATAGTTTTAGGATCTCAATTATGCAAATCTTCAATACTAGTGAATGCGCACTCACTTATACAGGGGTGTGATTCATCATATTTACCTGGACTGTTCACACACTTTTGTAAGACGTACGAGTATTTGTTGAATCTGAAGTAGTTTGTTCGTACCAATGCGACTTACTAACAAAAGTATGTGGGATTTTCACATGCTAACATATTCTTCCATGAGGCCCAATGTACCTGATGATATGGAATTGTTCTGGTTAAAATTTTCAACTACTTTAACACATCTGACAGCAAAGTACTTTAGTTTTCATTAAAGTGTTCTGTTTTCTGAATTTATTCAGTTCTAAGCCTTTTGATTTTATGTTTGTGTGTTTTGCTCTGGTCTGTGAAGGTCCTTAGATGACCATCCATCACATCCAAGTGCGCTCCCCCCCAAATTTTTATTATTTTTTTTAAATCACCCACTGCCATTGGATGTCAATTAACGTGATTGACATTTAAAGAAAATAACAGTATACTGTAAACTGCACTTGGTAAGTTAACTCCCTAGTAACACTGTTGGTTCTGAAGTGAGTGCCTTGGGATGAGAATCCACGGGTGGGGACTGGATCATCACAGCCAATGGCATACAGCATGGTGACTGTAACTGAGGAAAGAAGCATTTGTCAGTGAAGTAGGGAAAAGATCCACAAGTGCAAAGCTGACTTCTGACCATTCTGTTGAAATGTTAACGTATAATAATTTCTAAGTGAAGAGAGATTTTAATATTTTTATAATAAGGCATTAGATTTATATAGCACTTTATCATAGATGTTTTACAAATAGATACATTATTCATTCACTCCAGACAAACAATGGTGGTAGCAAGCTACTACTGTAGCCACAGCTGCCCTGGGGCAGGCTGATGGAAATGCGGCTGCCAATCTGCACCAATGGCCTCTCCGGCCACCACCGAACATTTATATACATTCATACCCAGTGTTATGGACACTGGAGGCAAGGTGGGTAAAGCGTCTTGCCCAGGGACACAACGGCAGCATATTTGGGGAGAGCAGGATTGGAACTGCCAACCGTCTGGTTATTGGATGACCTGCTCTACCTCCTGAGCCACTGCCGCCCTCCTTTTACTGGAGTCATATGACCCAAGAAGGCCTTTTAGAAGGTTAAAACCCACAAACACACCATGTCTGAGTGAATGGGACCTTTAAGTATTTAAACTAGAGACTCTTAAATAGAAGACTTTGTGTACTGGTACAAGTTGGTAGCCCACTTAGAATTATCATTTTGCTTTAGCCACGACAATAAAGGATTATTTATTTATTTATTGTTTCCCTCCAAAGAACACCGTGTTCATGCCTGTATTGAATGTCCAAGCACCCTTGATTTTTCCCTTTTCTATACTGGAAAAAAAAATACATATACAGAGGGGTTCATGTTTTTTCCACCTTTGTTAACCTCATAAATTTGCTGCATTTTTCTTTCTTAGATTTGTTACACAATTTCATACTCCAGAGAAAACATAGCCTACAGAGACGAACTAACAAGCCACAAAAACACCAAAACAATGGCAAAGAAAAACAAAATATACTTGCATGATATAGTTATTCAACATCTTTGTTCAAGGTCAAAGATTTTAGTTTTTATGCTTGAATGGCTACACATTAAAGTCCTGCATAATAATAATAATAATAATAATAATAATAATAATAATAATAATAATAATAATCAGTGTTTGAGGCTTCTAACAAAATTATTATTATTTTTTGAAAATAGCCTGAATATGAGAGATGAGAGTTGCAAGGTTCACATGTAATAAATGAAGATCTCCACATGGTGTCACCATTGAACTGTGTCCGTGCAGGTCTGACTCCTGGTTGCCAATTGTGCTTTTCCCCCCCGCGATTTTGGTTTACTTTGTCTTATTTTATGTACATATGTATTGATTTATTTTTTCTGTATGAATTGCTTAATTTTTAAAGTGAGTTTTCTTTTTTGTTATTAACACTGAAGAATTAGAAAGAAATCCTTCATTTTTACAGACAATGATCAACAAGTTATTTTTGTATTTCCTCTATGGTAAATATTTATTTATGATACTATTCATTTGTCACTGGTCAAAATTTCTGTGCAACATTTTAATTTTCAGGCTGAAAGCAAAACTATACTAATGAGTTACAACAACAACAACAACTGCAAGTTGTATAATTGTTTGGTCTCTCTCTCTCTCTCTCTCTCTCTCTCTCTCTCTCTCTCTCTCTCTCGCTCTCTCATTCATATATACTGTATATGTGTGTGTGTGTGTGTATTTGTATGTATATATGTATGTATGTGTATATATGTTTGTGTGTGAGAAAAAAGTGTTTGCCCCCTTCCTGAGTTCTCATTTTTTTGTATGTTTGCCACACTTAAATGTTTCAGATCATCAAACAAATTTAAATATTAGACAAAGATAACACAAGTAAACACAAAATGCAGTTTTTAAATGAAGGTGTTTATTATTAAGGGTAAAAAAAATCCAAACCTACATGGCCCTTTGTGAAAAAGGGATTGCCCCCTCATTAAAACATAAATTAACTGTGGTTTATCACATCTTTGGTAAGCTCAGTTCAATTTCTCTAGCCACACCCAGGCCCGATTACTGCTACATCTGTCCTCAATCAAGAAATCATTTAAATAGGACCTGCCTGACAAAGTGAAGTAGACCAAATGATCCTCAAAAGCTAAACATCATGCAATGATCCAAAGAAATTCAGGAACAAATGAGAAACAAAATATTTGAGATCTTTAAGTCTGGAGAAGGTTATAAAGCCATTTCTAAAGCTTTGGGACCACAGCGAACCACAGTGAGAGCCATTATCCACAAATGGCGAAAACATGTAACAGTGGTGAGCCTTCCCAGGAGTGGCTGGACAACCAAAATTACCCCAAGAGCGCAGCATCGACTCATCCAAGAGGTCACAAAAGACCCCACAACAACATCCAAAGAACTGCAGGCCTCACTTGCCTCAGTTAAGGACAGTATTCATGACTTCACGGTAAGAAAGAGACTGGGCAAAAATGGCCAGCATGGCAGAGTTCTAAGATGAAAATCACTGCTGAGCAAAAAGAACATAAAGGCTTGTTTCAGTTTTGCCAGAAAATATCTTGATGATCCCCAAAACTTTTGAGAAAATACTCTGTGGACTGACGAGACAAAAGTTGAGCTTTTTGGAATGTGTGTGACCCATTACATGCGGTGTAAAAGTAACACAGCATTTCAGAAAAGGAACATCATATCAGCAGTAACATATGGTGGTGGCAGTGTGATGGTCTGGGGCTCTTTTGCTGCTTCAGGACCTGGAAGACTTGCTGTGGTAAATGGAACCATGAATTCTGCTGCCTACCAAAAAATCCTGAAGAAGAATGTCCAGCCATCTGTTCGTGACCTCATGCTGAAGTGCACTTGGGTTCTGCAGCAGGACAATGATCCAAAACACACCAGCAAGTCCACCTCTGAATTGGTTAAGAAAAACAAAATGAAGACTTTGGAATGGCCTCGTCAAAGTCCTGACCTGAATCCCATTGAGATGCTGTGGCATGACCTTAAAAAGGTGGTTCATGCTCGAAAACTCTCCAATGTGGCGAATTACAACAATTCTGCAAAGATGAGTGGGCCAAAATTCCACCACAGCACTGTAAAAGACTCATTGTCAGTTATTGCAAACGCTTGCAGTTGTTGCTGTTAAGGGTGGCCCAACCAGTAATTAGGTTTAGGGGCAATCACTTTTTCACACAGGGCCATGTAGGTTTGGATTTTTTTCCCCTTAATAATAAACACCTTCATTTAAAAACTGCATTTTGTGTTTACTTGTGTTGTCTTTGTATAATATTTAAATTTGTTTGATGATCTGAAACATTTAAGTGTGACAAACATACAAAAAAAAAAGAGAAATCAGGAAGGAGGGAAACACTTTTTCACACCACTGTATACAGTATATATCTTCTTCTAAAAGAATTATATATACATTACCATTCAAAAGTTTGGGGTCACTTAGAAATTTCCTTATTTTTGAAAGAAAAGCACTTTTTTCAATGAAGATAACTTTAAACTAATCAGAAATACACTCTATACATTGCTAATGTGGTAAATGACTATTCTAGCTGCAAATGTCTGGTTTTTGGTGCAATATCGAGATAGGTGTATAGAGGGCCATTTCCAGCAACTATCACTCCAGTGTTCTAATGGAACATTGTGTTTGCTCATTGTGTCAGAAGGCTAATGGATGATTAGAAAACCCTTGTGCAATCATGTTAGGTCTGCAATGCTGTAATTGCTGCAAATGGAGGATTCTTTGACGAAAGCAAAGTTTGAAGGAAAAAATTATTATTTCAAATACAAATCATTATTTCTAACCTTGTCAATGTCTTGACTATATTTTCCATTCATTTTACAACTCTTGGGGGTAAATAAGTGTGACTTTTCATGGAAAACACAAAATAATTGTCTGGGTGACCCCAAACTTTTGAACGGTAGTGTATACGTAGAGAAATATGTGATTAATAATTATGATCAGGTATAAAAATTATTTAATTTGTATTAATGTATCGGGACCTGAGATGAACTCTGGGTCCATACACACAGAAGAAGTTAATAAACAATCGTGGGGCACCAGCTCCTCTTTAAGGAGCACGTTAATCCTTAATTTCACTTTATACCTGTTTAATCACTCAATAAATTAATTAATAATCAGTCTCAAAATTTTAGTGAATTCGATACTGGGGACTTTGAAACCAGACTCAGAATGAAATAAATTCCCAACAACTTCTCTCATTTTCACATATTTATTAAATGAAATGATGATTAAAGTACATTGCATTGATTTCATTAACCATGAAATTAAACTTGTAAATGACAGATTAACAATGTGAACATTTGCAGAACCAGGGTAAAAATGTAAGCTGAATTTAGATCAGTTTGAAGTTAACAGATTATGGAAAACAGAATGCAAATTTAGGGGAAAAATTAAACTAATTGTATGGAAAATTCTGGATTACTCTTAAGAAAAGTGTTGCTATCCCTGTGCTGCTGCAATCCTGGAATTTCCCCATTGTGGGACTAATAAAGGCTTATCTTATCTTATCTTAAAATGAAAACAGAATTTTAAGGAAAAGGAGAGTTATGTTAAGTGCTCTTTAATTTTGCATCTGATCAGATACTGAATTATTCTCAAATGTCAGATGTTTTATTCAGCAGATGGATAAAGAATGCAGCTTACGTGACCAGGTTGAAAATCCTTCTGTGTGTTCTTGGGGTGACTTTAATTTGTATATAGATCCGATCTTAGACCGCTCATCCTCAAAACCTGCTAGTCTTAATAAATCTGCAACTTATGTTAAGTCTTTTCTTGAGGAATATAGTCTTACAGACCCTTGGCGTTTTTTACATCCTAACGGCAGGGACTATTCTTTTTTCTCTCACGTACACCATACTTATACCAGAATAGGTTATTTTTTTGTTGACAATTTATTAATCAATAACCTTAGCTCTTGCAGTTATGATAGCATCTCAGTTTCTGATCATGCCCCTCTTGTACTTAAAATGATCCTCCATGGATGTGACTCCATGAGAAAGCATTGGAGACTGGATCCATTATTACTTACAGATGAAAAATTGGTTGCGAATATTTCTTCTAAAATTAATTTTTTTTGAAAGAAAATAAAACTCCTGGTATGCCAAACAAAACGATATGGGAGGCCATGAAGGCATTTCTTAGGGGGGGAATTTATCTCATTGTCAGCATTTAAAAGACGATCCGCAATACAGGAACAGAAGGCTATTTTAGATCAAATCTTGGACATTGACAGACAATATGCTCAATCTCCATCACCCGCTCTGTACAAGGAACGTATGACATTACAAACTAAACTTAATTTACTTTCCACTCGACAAATTGAAGGTTGTTTAATAAGGAACAAGAGTGAATTTTATGAACATGGCAAAAAAAACGGTAAACTTTTAGCAAATCAACTGCATGGTATTAGAGCTAAGCAAATTATTACTGGAGTTAGGACAGATAAAGAAGAGGTGACATCTGATCAACAAGTGATTAATGATATTTTCAGGTCATTTTATTCCAAATTATATACCTCAGAATATACAACAAACTTAAAGGATTTGCAAAATTTTTTTGATTCTATTGATATCCCTTCGATTTCCTCAGAATCTCGGCAAATTCTAGAAGCTCCCATCACAAAAGAAGAAATTCAGTTGGCAATATCATCCATGCAATCAGGAAAATCTCCAGGACCTGATGGGTTTTCCGCTGATTTTTTCAAAAAATTCTCTGACGACCTTGCCCCTTTCCTTTGTCAAGTTTTTACAGAGTCGCTTGACTCCGATACACTTCCTCCTTCATGTTTTCAGGCCTGTATCACTGTGTTGCTTAAAAAAGACAAGGATCCTGTTGATTGTGCTTCTTACAGGCCTATTTCCTTGTTAAATACCAATGTTAAAATTTTGTCAAAGTTGTTAGCTTCAAAGTTGGAAAAGATTCTTCCTTTTATAATTTCACAGGACCAAACCGGTTTCATTAAAAATTGCCATT
This sequence comes from Pholidichthys leucotaenia, assembly GCA_020510985.1. Lineage (NCBI taxonomy): Eukaryota > Metazoa > Chordata > Actinopteri > Cichliformes > Pholidichthyidae > Pholidichthys > Pholidichthys leucotaenia. The sequence continues at coordinate 321,569,030 of CM035840.1, read as the reverse complement.
CTTTTTTTAACTTGCGGCGGTTGTTTAATATTATTTATACTCCTCACCACAACATACCTGAATGTCTTACTAGTTTGGACGCTGAAAAGGCATTCGATAGGGTTGAGTGGGAGTATTTGTTTTTTACTTTGGAGAGGTTCGGTTTTGGTCCTTCCTTCTGTTCCTGGATTAAACTTCTCTATGCTAGTCCTTTAGCTTCAGTGTCAACTAATTGTCGCTATTCTGACTGTTTTAGACTTTACTGTGGTACCAGGCAAGGCTGTCCTTTGAGCCCGTTGCTCTTTGCCTTGGCAATTGAGCCGTTAGCTATTGCAATCCATGGGAGCCGGGACTTTCTAGGCATTTGTAGGGGTGGCATTGAGCATAGGGTTTCACTCTATGCCGACAATCTTTTACTATTTCTCTCCAACCCACTTACTTCATTACCTGCTATACTCAACATTTTGGATAGTTTTAGTAGGTTTTCTGGTTATAAAATTAATTTTAATAAGAGTGAATTGTTTCCGATTAATGAAAAGATTCGAGTTCAGGATCTTGAAAATTTTCCTTTCAAGGTTGTTATTGATCATTTTAATTATCTTGGGATATGTGTTACTAAACAACTTAATTACTTGTTTAAAAATAATTTTCTCCCCTTATTTGACCAGTGCAAGCTAATACTTTCCAAATGGTCCCCATTATCCTTGTCCTTAATTGGCAGAATCAATTCTGTAAAAATGATGTTACTTCCAAAGTTTTTCTATTTGTTTCAATGTCTCCCCATTTTTATTCCTAAATCCTTTTTTAAGTCTTTGGACTCTCTGATTACCTCATTTATTTGGAATGGTAAACATCCGAGATTGAGGAAAGTTTTTCTTCAAAGACCCAAATCAGTGGGTGGCATGGCTCTGCCTAACTTTCAATATTACTACTGGGCAGCAAATATCAGGTGTATGTTAAATTGGAAACATTTCTATCTGGAACCCAAATCACCCATTTGGATCCTTATGGAGTCACATGTGGACAATCAAACCTCCCTACCGGCAATTTTAGGTTCACCACTTCCCCTTGCTTTGTCTACACCGGATAATAACAAAGTAGTTTGTCAGTCTCTTAGAATTTGGTCTCAATTCAGGAAAAATTTCTGTCTTCAGTTTTTCTCCATTAGAAGTCCGATTGCCGCAAATCATTTATTTACCCCATCAACTATTGATAGTGCATTTCATATATGGCACAGAAAAGGTTTAAAATCTTTTGCGGATTTATATTTTGATGGATAATTTGCAAGTTTTTCTCAACTTTCCACTAAATTCGACACCACTTCTACACATATTTTCCGCTTCCTCCAGGTCAGACATTATGTGCAAACCATGACAAAACAATTCCCTCAAAAACCTTCTGATAATCCTCTAGATGATTTTTTATTAGTTAAACCAACTTCTAAGGGGGTAATATCAGTTTTATATAATTTAATTTCAAATTTACAATCTTCTTCTCTGGCCGCTATTAAATTGAATTGGGAACAAGATCTTAATTTTACTTTTACTGATGAACTGTGGGACTCTATTCTTGGCCAGGTTCACACTGCATCAATGTGTGCTCATCACGCTCTTATTCAATTTAAGATCGTACACCGGGTGCACCTGTCCAAGGTTAAGTTAGCACGTATTTACTCGGATATAGACCCAACTTGTGAAAAGTGTGGTAGCGCTCCTGGCACTTTGCTTCACATGTATTGGTCCTGCCCTTCATTGATGAATTTTTGGCATTCTGTTTTTATCACTATGTCTGAAGTCCTGCAATATCAAATTAAACCTGATCCATTATGTGCCATTTTTTGGTGTGGCTCCAGAACTTGTCTTGCCAAATTCCAAATTAAAAGTATTCAAATTTTCATTATTATTGGCTAGACGTGCTGTATTACTGAAGTGGAAAGACTCTTCGCCCCCTTCACATTTACAGTGGATAAAAGATATAATGTCCTGTTTGGATTTAGAAAAAATCAGATATACAGATCGGGGCTCTGAAAACAAATTCTACAAATTATGGCGCCTGTTTCTTGATTTCTTTGAAAGACCCACGATTATAGTTTCTGAGTAGCTCATATCCCCTTTACCCCACCCCCACCTCACACACACAATTTTTCTTTTTTTTTCTTTTTTATTATTATTATTGTTTATTTAAAGGTTTTTGTGTTTTGAAGCATCCACATTTGTTAGTTTTAAATTCTAGTTTTGCATTGTTTGGTTAAAACAAAAATGAAAATTTCCAATACTTTGTATTGTATTGATACTTCAATTAATAATAATAAAAAGACCTTTGAAAGAAAATCCTTCTGTGTCGTCGTCTCCTCGAAGTTTTTGATGTGGCAAAGTGCCAAAAGCCGGAATATTTGTCCAGCAAATATTCGGTTGTCACAAGATGAGATTTTGAAGTGTTGATCACCTGGCTGAGGTCCAGCCAAAGCATCTCCTTTTTCATGGCATATGGATTTCTTCAGCTGTGCGTCGTGGGTCAACGACTTCTCACGAGGGAATTCGAGAATAATTACCAAAACCTGATCCAATAGCAAAATTAAAAGATTTTCGGACTTTGTGGAGATGAAATTAGTTTCTACTGTGTAGTTGGTCAATAAAAATTATCAACATAAAGTCAAAATTACAAACGGTGAGTTTAAAGAAAGTTTAACCGGAAAAAGTTACAAAAATAAACGTCTAGAAATGGAGTTTGACTCCAAATTTAGGATTTGAGCTCAGGAAAGAAAAAGATTAGTTCCTAGATGTTTAAAGAGAAACAAAAACACATGGGAGAAATGTCCTTTGTTCTCCCGTGGTGTTCTGAAGAGCTGTTCTTCTGTGTAGTCATCTGGTGTGAAAACAAGACAAAGGGACAAAGAGCAGAGCCAAAAGAGGAAGAAGCGAGGGGTCTCCCTCCTTTTATAACTCCAGTCGAGTTTTCGCGGGTTTCTGGGAATGGACAAAAATTCCAGCTAATAGTTCTCCTTCGTGGGCGGGCTTTATGAACTTTAGTCCAATGAACAAACAGGCTTTTGTCTGTAACAGCCAATAACCTTGAGAGAGCTGTTGTCAAGAAGAGATTGGCTGCGATCGGTCACATGATTTATTAACAGGCAAGAATAAACATTCATTTAAACATTTTAGCATGCATATATTTAAAATCAAGGATTAATATATTTCAAACTCATTATTGATTGTCCACATCAAACATCAAGAATCCGTTTGCTTTTCCGTAGTGTTCTGAAAAAGAGAGGAAGTTGAGAATTGAGCCTTTTAGCAAAGACGTGATAAAAAAGTTCACTGGTTAAGTCCAGCATGTCCCAGAGTTGCAAGTAGAGGGCAATGTTGAATTGTGGATATTTTGTAGTGACCATATGAAGTACTCCACATAGGTCTGTTCTTTTGTCCAAAATTATTGGGCCCTAAAAGGTTCAGGAGGAATTCCTGAGACTGGTTTAACAAAGGAATGTTAGTTCAGCTGTGGTCCTGGGATGAAAGAGCAGTTCTTGACTGTCCTTTTCCTTGGTGAAACAATGTCTTTAAGCTGAAGAATAATTTTATTGATGAGCCAAAGTGAGATGATACATGTACACATATGCAGGAAAAAAACATATATATACACTACCGTTCAAAAGTTTGGGGTCACCCAGACTTTTGTGTTTTCCATGAAAAGTCACACTTATTTACCACCATGAGTTGTAAAATGAATAGAAAATATAGTCAAGACATTGACAAGGTTAGAAATAATGATTTGTATTTGAAATAATAATTTTTTCCTTCAAACTTTGCTTTCGTCAAAGAATCCTCCATTTGCAGCAATTTCAGCATTGCAGACCTAACATGATTGCACAAGGGTTTTCTAATCATCCATTAGCCTTCTGACGCAATGAGCAAACACATTGTACCATTAGAACACTGGAGTGATAGTTGCTGGAAATGGGCCTCTATAACCTATGTAGATATTGCACCAAAAACCAGACATTTGCAGCTAGAATAGTCATTTACCACATTAACAATGTATAGAGTGTATTTCTGATTAGTTTAAAGTTATCTTCATTGAAAAAAAGTGCTTTTCTTTCAAAAATAAGGAAATTTCTAAGTGACCCCAAACTTTTGAACAGTAGTGTATATATATATATATACAGTGATCCCTCACTTATCGCGGTTAATGGGTTCCAGAACCGACCGCGAAAAGTGAAAAACCGCGAAGTAGCGTCACCCCTAATGACGTCATCCATAAATAATACGTACGTTCATTCTCTCACTCTCTCTCTCTCATATGATACGTGTGTGTGTGTGTGTGTACGTGTACATACATACGTAGATGTAAATAAAGTGTACATAAATATGTTTTTAGAACTCTTTTATTCTTATAACAAGATACGTAACTCAAGATGAAGATGATTTACTTCACAGGTTAATGAGAGCTTTACTGCTCCTCAGGTGACGCCTCATCGTCAGGTGCTAGAAGCGCAGGATCATCGAGGGCAGCTTCCGAAAGAGCTGGAGAAGCTGCAGGAGGCGGCGTAGTGGCTCGACGGGAAGACTATTTCGCACAAAATGGCACAAGAGAACAGCAAAAAGTTCCACGCTGCGAGACTACGTAACACGAGCGATAAAGAGCAATGAATGCGGTCTTCCTTCCCTTCATGGGCGCTCGGCAGGGAGAGGAGGTGGGTGAAACGTCTCGGACAATCAGCTTGCGGGGTGAAACGTCTCGGCCAATCAGCTTGCGAGATTTCCGAGCCGAGCCAACACGAGAACAGTGAACAGAGAGGTGGATTTTTTGAGTTGTGCGGCTCTCCGTGTTGATACCTGATGGTCTAATGTAGTCTCCCTGCCTTCTGCTAGCGCCCGCCCATTATTTCTCAATTTTGAATTTTTGATGAATATTTTTGAAAAATCCGCGATGCACTGAGGGCGCGAAAGGTGAAGCGCGAAGTAACGAGGGATCACTGTATATATATATATATATATATATATATATATATATATATAAAACAAAGAAAAACTGGGAATATACTGAAGGAACTGCCAAATATAAGATAAGATAAGATAAGATAAGCCTTTATTAGTCCCACAATGGGGAAATTCCAGGATTGCAACAGCATAGGGATAGCAACACTCAGAGCAACAATCAGAAGGCAAGAAAAAACAACATCTAGTAAACATATGTCCATATTACTATAAATGTATATATATAGACACATATACTGAATGAACTACATTTCCCATCAACCTTTGGGGCTTCAGTTTCATTCAATATGTTCCGAAGTGCTCTGTATATATATATATATATATATATATATATATACACACTACCGTTTAAAAGTTTGGGATCACTTAGAAATTTCCTTATTTTTGAAAGAAAAGCACTTTTTTTCAATGAAGATAACTTTAAACTAATCAGAAATACACTCTATACATTGCTAATATGGTAAATGACTATTCTAGCTGCAAATGTCTGGTTTTTGGTGCAATATCTAGATAGGTGTATAGAGGCCCATTTCCAGCAACTATCACTCCAGTGTTCTAATTGAACAATGTGTTTGCTCATTGCGTCAGAAGGCTAATGGATGATTAGAAAACCCTTGTGCAATCATGTTAGGTCTGCAATGCTATAATTGCTGCAAATGGAGGATTCTTTGACGAAAGCAAAGTCTGAAGGAAAAAAATATTATTTCAAATACAAATCATTATTTGTAACCTTGTCAAAGTCTTGACTATATTTTGTATTCATTTTACAACTCATGGGGGTAAATAAGTGTGACTTTTCATGGAAAACACAAAATAATTGTCTGGGTGACCCCAAACATTTGAACGGTAGTGTATATATATATATATACAGTATATATATATATATATATATATATATATATATATATATATATATATATATATATATATATATATATATATATATATATATATATATATATATATATATATATATATATATATACTGTATATATATATATATATATATATATATATATATATATATATATATATATATATATATATATATATATGTGTGTGTGTGTGTGTGTGTGTGTGTGTGTGTGTGTGTGTGTATGTACGTGTGTTTTGTATGTATGTGATCAGGACCATTTGGACCTTTAGCATTGTTTTTGGTGTGTGTTTTATGTATTGAACGGAAATGAAAGAAGTGCAGCTATGAGTGAATCAGCAAAAAAGTTAGTTGCAGCTATCCTAAGTAATGAAGAGCTGGTTAACATCCTGGCAAATGTATGTTGTGGCCTTTTGGCAGGCTAAGAGTCAGGCTAAAATTAATCCTTGTGATTTATTTGTCAGTGCAGGAGTCAGTTCTATAAGAAATCAGTGCTTTTTTGTGTCAATAAATGGTCAACTGATGTAGTCTGACTAGCAGATTATAGATGATGTGTGAGGTGATTTTTATGAAGCTGCATTTAATACCTGAGAAGGTACTGAATTTTATTTCAAATAAATATTTCCAAAAAATATGAAAAAATGTTTTCAACCCAAACTAAGTGATGAAGTATGACCATCAGATGATGGATGATATGTGAGGTGATTTTGATGAAGCTGCACTTAATACCTGAGAAGCTATTGAATTTTATTTCAAATTAATATTTCCAAAAAATATGATTTTTTTTTTTTTTTTTTTTTTACTCAAACTCAGTGATGTAGTGTGATCATCAGATGATGGATGATGTGTGAGGTCATTTTGGTGAAGCTGCACTCAGTTATTTAGAAGTTTTTAACTATCATTTCTAATAAATAGAAGACCCCAAAAAATGTGGAGGTCATACTGAGTGTGCATGATAATGACGGCAGTCCCATGGAGGAAGCCATATTTCCTGGGGCTGGTTATGATGGTATAAACCTATGATTTTTTTTTTTGGTCCAACTAACAAGCGTTTCTAACAGGAGACCCTGGTGGCTGGGCAGCATTTAGTGGCATTAACCTTGATGATGCTGAAATTTAATCCTAATAAATATTCCCAAAAGCTATGAAAACATTTCTTTAATCCAAACTCTGTGTTGTAGTCTGACTACAAGAAGATGGGTTGCATGTGAGGTGACTTTGGTGAAGCCACTTTTTGTAATTTTCAAGTTATTGCATATTTTTTTTAAATAAATATTTTCCCAAACTATGAAAAATAAAATTTATGCAAACTAAGCATTTTAGTCTGAACAAAATGACACAATTGACGTATGAACACATTCTGGTGACATTACACCTTATGATCATGACAGTATTTATTTTAAGTTGTCTTTTTTCCCTTGGAGTTGCAATTTGCAGATGGTCCCTGCGCATTCGTCTCCCCTATTGCAGCTCATAGACACCAATGTAACTGCTAGAGCTCAGAGGATGGCTCTTTTTAATGAAAATGAGGTCGTAGCTCATTGTTCACTTTACCAATGTACTAGATTGGTGTGGTTTGTATTTTAACAGTGTTTTGTTCACAAATTATTGATGTGCAAAGTCCGAATCTGTGAATATCTTGCCAACTTTACTGAAGTGTCCCCCACGGTGGAACACACTGAATACATTTCGGTAGAATTTTGGCCACTACATACAGGGTGTTACATACAGGCCAGGGTGTTAACCAGCTCATCATTAGGATAGCTGCAAGTTTTTTTTGCTGATTCACTCATAGCTGCACTTCTTCCACTTCCGTTTATTACATATAACACACACCGAAAACAATGCTAAACATCCAGATGGTCCTGATTACATACGTACAAAACACAGAATATATTGAATGAAACTCTGATATATATATATATATATATATATATATATATATATATATATATATATATATATATATATATACAGTATATATACTGCTCAAAAAAATAAAGGGAACACTTTGAAAATACATCAGATTTTAATGGGAAAAAATAAGCTGGATATCGAAATTGTGGCAGGCTAGTCCAGCTTACTCAGATTAAAAAGTGTTCCTTTAATTTGAGTAAACTGGACTAGCCTGCCACAATTTCGATATCCAGCTTATTTTTTCCCATTAAAATCTGATGTGTTTTCAAAGTGTTCCTTTTATTTTTTTGAGCAGTTTATATATATATATATATATATATATATATATATATATATACAGTATATATATATATATATACTGTGTTCCCAGATATACTGTATTCCCAGATGTTTTGTATATAAGATAAGAGATAAGATAAGATAAGCCTATATTAGTCCCACAACGGGGAAATTCCAGGATTGCAACAGCACAGGGATAGCAACACTCAGAGCAACAATCAGAAGGCAAGAAAAAAAAACAAACAAAAAAAAAAACAAGCAAGCAAGAGCAGCTAATATACATATGTACATATTACTATAAAATATATATATACACACACACACAGACACACAGTGCAGAGCATTGTAGCTGGATGGAATAAATATATGAATATATGAACACACAGTGCAGAGCATTGTAGCTAGATGGAATAAATATGTAAATATATAAACACCCACAGTACGGAGCATTGCAGCTAGGTGGAATAAATATGCAAGTATATAAACACACACAGTGCGGAGCAATGTAGCTAGATGGAATAATATGTAGATATATAAAAACACAGTGCGGAGCATTGTAGCTAGATGGAATAAATATATAGATATATAAATATAAACACACCCAGTGCTGAGCATTGTAGCTAGATGGAATAAATATGTAAATATATGAACACACACAGTGCAGAGCATTGTTGCTAGGTGGGATGAAACAGCATAACCGTCTATTTAGTTATCCTACATGGTATGATTATGTGCCCATACATATTCTCACCCTCCATAGCGACCGGTATGGTCCTAGTTGTATGCCGGAGAGGACCATTGTGTAAGTCTATTGCATCTTTTGCATTAAAAAAAAACTATTAGTTTGTTACGTCTTTTTGCTATCTCTGCGAGCAGCCCTGCTTAGGTTGTACAGTCTGACAGCCGTTGGTAGGAAGGACCTACGAAACCTCTCGGTTGTGCACCTGGGATGATGTAGTCTGCTGCTAAATGAGCTCCTCAGTGCATCCAGTATGTCCTGCATAGGGTGGAACTCGGACTCCAGCAGAGATGACAGTTTAGCCACCGTCCTTCTCTCTCCTATCTCCTCCATTGGATCAAGGCGCTGCCCCAGGACAGAGCTAGCTTTCTTAATCAGTTTGTTCAGTCTCTTCCTATCGGCTGCAGTAATGCCACTGCCCCAGCAGACCACTCCAAAAGTGATGGCTGATGCCACCACCGTGTCATAGAATGACTTCAGCAGCGCCCCTTGTACACCAAAAGACCTGAGTCTCCTCAGCAGGAACAGCCTGCGCTGTCCCTTCTTGTAGAGTGCGTCAGTATTGTGTGACCAGTCTAGTTTATTGTTCAGATGAATACCCAGGTACTTATAGGATGTCACCATCTCGATGTCTGTTCCCTGTATATTTACTGGTGCTGTGAGGGGCTGCCCATGCCTGCGGCAGTCCACCACCAGCTCCTTAGTTTTCCTCGCGTTGATCTGGAGGCAGTTCCGATGGCACCAGTCCACAAAGTCCTGGATAAGCCCTCTGTACTCAGCTTCATCTCCGCTGGAGATGAGACCAACGATCGCAGAGTCATCAGAGAACTTCTGTAGATGGCAATGTGTTGTGTTATGTGAGAAGTCCGCAGTATAAAGAGTGAACAGGAAGGGAGCCAGCACCGTTCCCTGGGGGGCCCCCGTGCTACTGATGATCGTGTCGGAAACACAGTCCCGGGTTCTCACAAACTGAGGCCGGTTCGTGAGGTAGTCCAGGATCCATGATGACAGGTGCTGGTCCACCCCTGCGCGCAGCAGCTTGTCCTTCAGGATCATCGGTTGGATGGTGTTGAAAGCACTGGAGAAGTCAAAGAACATGATCCTCACCATATTCCCGGGCTTCTCCAGGTGGGACAGTGAACGGTGAAGGAGGAAGATCACCGCATCCTCCACCCCAATGCCATGCTGGTAGGCGAACTGGAGTGGATCCATCGCTGGTTCCACCAGGGGGCGGAGATGAGCAAGGAGCAGTCTCTCCAGGGTCTTCATCAAGTGGGACGTCAAGGCCACCGGTCTGAAGCTGTTCAGGTCTTTGGGGTGGGAAGTTTTTGGTACAGGTACCACACAAGATGTTTTCCACAGCTGTGGTACCCTCCCCAGTTTCAGGCTCATGTTGAAGATATACGTCACAATCCCACACAGCTGGTCTGCACAGGACTTGAGGAGCTTTGCGCTGATGCCGTCCGGACCCGACGCCTTCCTCGCCTTGATCTTCCTCAGCTCCGTCCTCACCTGGGTCTTGGTCAGGGTCAGGATGGGGGGCTGTGTGTTGGGAGTGGGGGGGGTGTCGGTGGAGTTGGGAGTGGGCAGCAGGACTTGATTTCTTAGAGGCAGCAGTGGTTGTTGTGCAGACAGGGGGGAGGGCGGTTGGTCGAATCTATTGAAAAACAGATTCAGGTTGTTCGCCCACTCCCTGCCCCCCGTGGCCTGGGGGGAGGTATTCTGGAGCCCCGAGATGGTTTTGAGGTTTCTCCAGACCCCGCTGATGTCGCTCTGTTGCAGCTTGTCCTCCATCTTCTTCCTGAAGCTGTCCTTGCCTTCTCTGATCTTTCTCCTCAGCTCCCTCTGTACGGACTTCAGCATCTCCCTGTTCCCCGACCTGAAGATCCTCTTCTTCTCTCTCAGAAGTGTTTTTATCTCAGGGTTGATCCAGGGTTTGTTGTTTGAGTGACGCCGTATGGTCTTGGTGGGAACGGATTTGTCCACACAGAAGCTGAGGTAGCCCGTGAAGGTGTGAATGAGGCCATCGATGTCCTCACCATGTGGATCGCAGAGCTGCTTCCAGGCAGTGGCTTCAAAACAGTCCTTTAGAGTGTCCATTGTCTCCTCAGACCATAACTCCACAGTGTGCATGGCCGGAGGTTGTCTGTGCACTAGGGGTTTGTACACCGGCCGGAGATGAACCAAGTTGTGATCCGATCTCCCAAGTGGGGGGAGTTGTGATGAGGTGTACGCCTCCTTAGTGTTTGCGTATATATATATACAGTATATATATATATATATATATATATATATATATATATATATATATATATATATATATATACATACAAAACATCTGGGAATATATTGAATGAAACTCTGATATATATATATACACAAAACACTTTGGAATATATTGAATGAAACTGGAGCCCCAAAGGCTGATGGGAAATGCAGTTCATTCAATATATTCCCATTTTCATTCAATATATTTTGAAGTTCATTCAATATATTCCAAAGTTCATTCAATATATTCCAAGTTTCATTCAATATATTCCAAGCTTTTCTTTGTAATATATATATATTTTTTCCTGAACGGCTTGCCATAATATATATATATATACGTATATATATATATACAGTATATACTCCTCAAAAAAAATAAAGGGAACACTTTTTAATCTGAGTAAGCTGGACTAGCCTGCCACAATTTCTTCACTTTTAAGTTTTGAAGTGTTTTCATTTCCATCAAAAGACGTGGCATCTTTTCATTCTTTACACATTATCCAGTCCTTATCAGTGTAGATATCCAGCTTATTTTTTCCCATTAAAATCTGATGTGTTTTCAAAGTGTTCCCTTTATTTTTTGGAGCAGTATATATATATTAGGGGTGTAACGGTACATGTATTTGGATTTGGATTTTTCAGTATGGCACCTTTGGTTCAGTGCAGAGGCGTACTGAGGTTCCACACAGACCATGTTGGGTAACGGACAGGAACTGGTTTGTGGCGTACATGTAAACAAACAGTGCAGCCCAGCGAGTGTCATGGCTGGCTGTACAGAGAAGCCAGAGCTTGAAGACCCTCTTCATAAGTCTCTTGTCTCGGAACACTTCAGCTTTTTGGTGAAATATGTGAACAGAAAAAGGTAAGTGAATAAGGCGAAAACAGCATCAGATATGCTTTTGGCAGTATGTTGAACTTCTTAACTCATTTGAAACGGCACCACGTGAACATGCAGCACAAAATAAAAACTAGCCCGGTACAAGTGTAGCTTCCAGCGGCATTTAGACAGCCTCTCCAGGGCTTTTCAGATCGAGCCAAAGCAACAACGAATGCCTTTGGTGTTTTTGTAACAGTGGATCTAAGGCCATATTCAGCTGTTGAGAACGCCGGGTTTAAACACATGCTGAAGGTAACTGAGCCCCAGTATGAAGTTTCTTGTTGTGCTTGCTTCAGCCAGAAAATAATACCATCCTTTTAAGAAAAAGCTAAATCTGTTAATGCTGCACTTTAGGCCTGTGTTTTTCAAGGATGCCCTGGTATGTTCAGATTTTTGTGCAACATTATTTAATTTAACTTCTTAATTGTCCAAAAAATTGCAAATAATTTGCTGTTGTTTTGCATGAGTGCCTTCAGAACCTATACACAACAATAACAAATTATTTGCAATTTTTTTGACCAATTAACAAGTGATATTAGATTATTAATTTCCCACAGAAACCTGAACATACCAGAGAACCCTGGATAAAAACACTGCTTCAGGCAATAAGGAACTTTAATTTCCTAAAAATACAAGAATAATTCAGACTATTCAAACTTCTGTTGTTGCACTTGTCTGCATCATTCATTTGCTAAAAAGGGAATTTATTTGTTTTACTGTCCACATTTTATTTATTCGAGAAATTACTGCTGGCAGTCTGCAGGGTTTTTTTTGTCAAATCTGTTCCTGCTTATACAAAAGATAAGCAGTTTTATGCTTTGCATTTTGTTTCCTTATTGTACCGAAAATGAACCAAACCGTGACCTTAAAACCAAGGTACGTACTGTTATAAAGGGATTTTACAACAGAGAGCAGCATGATGACGTAGCTGGCTGGTACCGTCATCAGTCCGACATACATAAGGGAGGAGTCGGCCATGCTATGGTCTCTTTGGTGACTCACCCTCGGTAGGGACAGTTAAAAGCTCAACGCTCGTTCACGTGCTCTGTATTAAGCATCATGTAATAAAATTCAAATTCCAGCACAGCATCCTCATCCATCTTCTTTACCAGGTTTGCGGACATAAATTTTGGCGACAAGAGATTAAACCATGGAGGCATGCGTGACACCACTACAGCCTTTCCTCGAGCTTCCAGGTGACCTGGCTGTCCTGTGGCCATGATGGCTGGATGCATTTGAGACCTGTATTGCAGCGTTGGACCTGGGAGTCTTGGATAAAATAAGAATGCGAGAACTGCTTGTCCACAACCTGGGCATAGAGGGTCAGAGGATTCTTCACATGCTTGGTCTGATGGACTCGTATGTAGATATTGTGAAGCTATTGACTAGCTATTTTACTAAACTGGACAGCATGATAGCACAACAAATTTGTTTTCACCAGAGACGACAGAGAGTCGGTGAGTCAGTCCAACAATTCATCACTGACCTGAGACATTTGTCTGGCATATGCCGTTTTGGACCATTGGAAGATGAAATGGTGCGGGACCAGTTAGTCAAACACACAAGCAATGCTAGGCTACGAGCTAAGATGCTAATGGCGCTAAACGACACAACACTAGCTAACACAGTTGAGCTAGCATTCCAGCTTGAGGCAGTGGAGAAGTTAGCCTTGGAGCTAGATGGGCACCAAACACAGAAGCTACCCGGACAGACGACGCTAGCTAACATGGTGGACACGGAAGAAGAGGAGAACACAGCAGAAGAGTGCGAGACGAATGCAGTGAGCCGAAGGTCAGCTCCGAGAGGCCCCATCTGTGAGGGCTGTGGGTCCCCGACGCATCAGGACAAAACACGGTTTTTCCCGGCAAGAGGACAGCGATGTAACAAGTGTGGGCACCTGAACCATTTCACCACAGTGTGCCGGTTACCAGCACCGTGGGGCCCACCAAGTAAGCCAGACTGCCCGCCAACAACCATTCATTCAGTAAGTCCCGACATTAATGTTTATTCGTAAAGCATGGTTGAATTAGTCAGAGTAGCCGTACCTCTCCTGCTCAATATGGCAACGGTGCGGTCAATGTTAAACTGGGCCACAGCGAAGAAGTTTTTCCCTAACCATAAAATCAAGAAGAACCCAATGCCGCTATATGGATACGGTGGTCACAGACTGTGCAATGTCAGAACAGTGGAACTGACTGTTTGCTGCAAGCCCGGAATTGTGTATGACTTCATGTTCCAGGTGACAGTGCAAGGTGACAGCATTACGGGATGTGTAGCGGATTTATGGGTTGTATAGGTATTTTACTGATGGTACAAGTATTAATGTAAATATGAATCTGAGTAGGGATGAAAATTTCCTTTTCTTGCACAAACATATTCTCGTAGGGCACCAGTCCAGATAATGGACAATTTTATTAACAATTCTTTATTTGTACCAATTATGAATCAGTCTAAAAAAAACAAACCCTAGTGAGTTTTTGTCTGCTGTGATAATCAAGAAGATGGACATGAAATCAAACAATAACTCCCATATGTCTTTCAATAGTTTAATAAGAAATGTCAGAATAGGTTAACGCATTTGGATAACTTTAAAACAGAGAATTCAACAGGTATTATGGTCATTATAGACTTTTACTGAGTTACTTATGAATCAAGCATTTGTGGAACCAAAGAAACCGTAGTTTAATTTGTCAGTATACTGGAAATTGGAAAACCATAAAATAGCATTGGCTAAGAAAAGTGGATGCAATTTTATGAAGAAAATGAGTAAACTATCTATAAAAATAGAAAATTTGTGTTACTCTGAAAAAGAACGTAAATTAATGAAAGGACAAAATGCATTTTGAAATTCTGATGGGGGTTTGCGAGGAATTAAGTTTAAAGAACTTATACCAGGAATATTCTGAAGAATTAAGTTTAAACTAGAAAAGCACTCGGAGAGCGCAGACCTCTGCCAAGCGCCACAGTTCCCCCCATACATGTAGGTTTAGGGCGCTCGCGCACGCAGCGACCGGCAGCCGGTGGCTTGTCACCAGACTGCAAACCAAATCTACCTATGGGTACAAATAAGTAACAAAAAAAAAATAAATAAAAATACAGTGTTTGTGTGTACGTTTTCAGATTCTTTGACCATGAAAACATATGACTAGCAACTGGATTCACAATGATAGGATTAGTGGTTCAGTAGTTATTGACGAAAATGGCATTTTCCGTAATGGCAATTTTCTTCTGGACGGTCATCCGGATCACCACCAAAATGTAATCATCTGTAGGATACCCCATTTCTGATAATCTGTGAAAATTTCATGAAAATCCGTCCATAACTTTTTGAGTTATCTTGCTAACAAACAAACAGACAGACAAACAAACAGACAAACAGACAGATAAACCAACGCCGATGATCACATAACCTCCTTGGCGGAGGTAATTAAACAACAGACCATCAGCCAAGCAGAATCATTGCATCCCAGTAGGTAGCAGGTGGTCCACGTGCCAACCTTGATTCAGCTGAATGTCCGTGGATTCTGTTGATGGAGAGGCTGATAGACAGATTCTTCCACAAGGCCGTGCTCCTGAGATCGCAATCGGGCTGTTCTTCAGCAAACTGGGCTGAAAAGGAATTTGAAAAGGAAAAGGAATTTGCTGAAAAGGAATGTGTTTAATGTACAAAGTCCCATCAGAAATTCAAACTGGGACAAGAACACGCCACAAATTAATTTCTTCCAATGCTGGTGGTTTAAATGAGTTGGTTTAAGCTTAGAAAAAAAACAAACAAAATCTTCTTGCAAGGTAATTTAAAGAAAAAAGATTAAAATAAGAAAAAAAAATTAACTTTAAAGAAAAGAAAAAGAATTTTCACAGAGCATGACAGGCTCTGGGCCTTACTTGGAAGATAGAAAAAAAATGGGAGAGCAGAGACGTCTGCTCCTTACAGCTTGACCAATGCCCCAAAAACTGAACAAAGGAAACAAAAAGCAAGTTTTTCCTCGGGTGTGGCCGAATCTCACTGAATTTCATGACAACTGGGCTGAACCAATTACATTTGAGCTTCTTTGTTTGGCAGAAGTCATAAACTGACTAAAAAGTAGATGCAGTGAAGCTTGGAACTCTATTGGTCAGTTAAAGTTTCTGAGGTGGGGGTCTCCCACAGAGCAGAGATAGAGACATTTGATATGAAAAGTAGAATCCTCCTAAAGTATGTGTGCTGAATAAAGCATAAATTCCTTCAACTTTAATGACTAAAATATTCTACTAAATAATAAGGGAACATACAATGTCTCTACATTGTAACTGTAATTAATTTGTGATAGTAAGCATGCAAAAATTAATTTCTTCTTGAAAATAAAGCAGCTGCGGACCCTAGCTGTTAAGTCTGTGTTGTGCTGTTCTAAAAAAATAATGCAGCAACAAACGAAAGTGTGCTTTATGTATAAAAAAAGAAGACGAGTGTGTGTTCTTTATAAGACAAGTGTTCTTTTAAAAAAAAGTAATTGTGTGTTAACATGAACATTAATGTTAAACGTCTGATGTGTACAAATGCTTTAAGTAATGTCTGTCTAGTTAATACTAGATGTGGTTATTAGGGAATTTGATATGCCAAATTGGGGGGGGGGGGTTACAGTTTATTAAAATGTTCTGTGTTTTTTTCCAAGGGGGGAGGGTGAATGTTAAAAAGGGATTTCATAACCGAGAGCGACGTGATGACGTAGCCGGCTGGTACCGTCATCACACCAACATACATAAGGGAGGAGTCGGCCATGTTATAGTCTCTCTTTGGTAACTTGCCGTCGGTAGGGACAGTTATGAGCTTAACGCCCATTCACATGCTCTGTAATATTAAGCATCATGTAATAAAGTTCGAGTTCCAGCACAGCATCCTGGTCCGTCTTCTTTACCAGGTTTGTGGACATAACAGTACTGAACCGTGATGTTAGCGTACGGTCACACCCCAAATATATATATATATATATATATATATATATATATATATATATATATATATATATATATATATATATATATATATATATATACTGTATATATATATATATATATATATATATATATATATATATATATATATATATATATATATATATATATACTGTATATATATAGTGGGGCAAAAAAGTATTTAGTCAGCCACCAACTGTGCAAGTTCTCCCACTTAAAAGATGAGAGAGGTCTCCAATTTTCATCATAGGTATACCTCAACTATGAGAGACAAAATGAGAAAAAAAAATCCAGAAAATTACATTGTCTGATTTTTAAAGAATTTATTTGCAAATTATGGTGGAAAATACGTATTTGGTCAATAACAAAAGTTCATCTCAATACTTTGTTATATACCCTTTGTTGGTAATGACAGAGGTCAAACGTTTTCTGTAAGTCTTCACAAGGTTTTCACACACTGTTGCTGGTATTTTGGCCCATTCCTCCATGCAGATCTCCTCTAGAGCAGTGATGTTTTGGGGCTGTCGATGGGCAACACAGACTTTCAACTCCCTCCAAAGATTTTCTATGGGGTTGAGATCTGGAGACTGGCTAGACCACTCCAGGACCTTGAAATGCTTCTTACGAAGCCACTCCTTCGTTGCCCGGGCGGTGTATTTGGGATCATTGTCATGCTGAAAGATCCAGCCACGTTTCATCTTCAATGCCCTTGCTGATGGAAGGAGGTTTTCACTCAAAATCTCGCGATACATGGCCCCATTCATTCTTTCCTTTACACGGATCAGTCATCCTGGTCCCTTTGCAGAAAAACAGCCCCAAAGCATGATGTTTCCACCCCCTTGCTTCACAGTAGGTATGGTGTTCTTTGGATGCAACTCAGCATTCTTTCTCCTCCAAACACAACAAGTTGAGTTTTTACCAAAAAGTTCTGTTTTGGTTTCATCTGACCATATGACATTCTCCCAATCCTCTTCTGGATCATCCAAATGCTCTCTAGCAAACTTCAGATGGGCCTGGACATGTACTGGCTTAAGCAGGGGGTCACATCTGGCACTGCAGGATTTGAGTCCCTGGCGGCGTAGTGTGTTACTGATGGTAGCCTTTGTTACTTTGGTCCCAGCTCTCTGCAGGTCATTCACTAGGTCCCCCCATGTGGTTCTGGGATTTTTGCTCACCGTTCTCGTGATCATTTTGACCCCACGGGGTGAGATCTTGCATGGAGCCCCAGATGGAGGGAGATTGTCAGTGGTCTTGTATGTCTTCCATTTTCTAATAATTGCTCCCACAGTTGATTTCTTCACACCAAGCTGCTTACCTATTGCGGATTCAGTCTTCCCAGCCTGGTGCAGGTCTACAGTTTTGTTTCTGGTGTCCTTTGACAGCTCTTTGGTCTTGGCCATAGTGGAGATTGGAGTCTGACTGAGGTTGTGGACAGGTGTCTTTTATACTGATAATGAGTTCAAACAGGTGCCATTAATACAGGTAATGAGTGGAGGATAGAGGAGCCTCTTAAAGAAGAAGTTACAGGTCTGTGAGAGCCAGAAATCTTGCTTGTTTGTAGGTGACCAAATACTTATTTTCCACCATAATTTGCAAATAAATTCTTTAAAAATCAGACAATGTGATTTTCTGGATTTTTTTTCCTCATTTTGTCTCTCATAGTTGAGGTATACCTATGATGAAAATTGGAGACCTCTCTAATCTTTTAAGTGGGAGAACTTGCACAATTGGTGGCTGACTAAATACTTTTTTGCCCCACTGTATATACAGTATCTCACAAAAGTGACTACACCCCTCACATTTTTGTAAATATTTTATTATATCTTTTTATGGGACAATACTGAAGATATGACACTTTGATACAATACAAGCTTGTATAACAGTGCAAATTTGCTGTTCCATCAAAATAACTCAACACACAGCCATTAATGTCTAAACCGCTGGCAACAAAAGTGAGTACACCCCTAAGTGAAAATGTACAAATTGTGGCCAATTTGCAATTTTCCCTCCTCTGTGTCATGTGACTCGTTAGTATTACAAGGTCTCAGGTGTGAATGGGTAGCAGGTGTGCTAAATTTGATGTTATCGCTCTCACACTCTCTCATTCTGGTCACTGGATGTTCAACATGGCACCTCATGGCAAAGAACTCTCTGAGGATATGAAAAAAAGAATTGTTGATCTACATAAAGATGGTCTAGTCTATAAAAAAATTGCCAACACCCTGAAACTGAGCTGCAGCACGGTGGCCAAGACCATATAGCGGTTTAACAGGACAGGTTCCCCTCAGAACAGGCCTCGCCATGGTTGACCAAAGATGTTGAGTGCACATGCTCAGCATCATATCCAGAGGTTGTCTTTTTAAAATAGACGTATGAGTGCTGCCAGCATTGCTGCAGAGGTTGAAGGGGTATGGGGGGAGGGGGTCAGTCTGTCAGTGCTCAGACCATACGACGCACACTGCATCAAATTGGTCTGCCTGGCTGTCATCCCAGAAGGAAGCCCCTTTTAAAGATGATGCACAAGAAAGCCTGCAAACAGTTTGCTGAAGACAAGCTGACTAAGGACATAGATTACTAGAACCATGTCCTGTGGTCTGATGAGACCAAGATGAACTTATTTGGTTCAGATGGTGTCAAGCGTGTGTGGCAGCAACCAGGTGAGGAGAACAAAGACAAGTGCGTCTTGCCTACAGTCAAGCATAGTGGTGGGAGTGTCATGGTTTGGGGCTGCAAGAGTGCTGCCGGCACTGGGGAGCTACAGTTCATTGAGGGAACCATGAATGCCAGCATGTACTCTGACATACCGAAGCAGAGCATGATCCCCTCCCTTCAGAAACTGGGCCACTGAGCAGTATTCCAACATGATAACGACCCCAAACACACCTCCAAGATGACCACTGTCTTGCTAAAGAAACTGAGGGTAAAGGTGATGGACTGGCCAAGCATGCCTCCAGACCTAATCCCTATTGAGCATCTGTGAGGCATCCTCAAACGGAAGGTGGAGGAGCGCAAGGTCTCTAACATCCACCAGCTCCGTGATGTCATCATGGAGGAGTGGAAGAGGATTCCAGTGGCAAACTGTTAAGCTTCTAGTGAACTCCATGCACAAGACAGTTAAGGCAGTGCTGGAAAATAATGATGGCCACACAAAATATCGACACTTTGGGCACAATTTGGACATTTTCACTTTGGAGTGTACTCACTTTTGTTCCCAGCGGTTTAGACATTAATGGCTATGTGCTGAGTTATTTTGAGGGGACAACAAATTTACTGTGAAGAATTGGCCCCTTTGGGGCAGAGAGAGTAACCCAGGTGCTGAACTGTTTAGTGATATTTATTAACAAGAGCAGAAAATACAAAAAACTGTGCACAGAACACAAAAAATACAAACTTTAAGTAACTTACAGTGGGAAACTCTCCAGGACCAGAGAAACTCTCTCTGGTCTCTTCTCCTCCTCTCTCTCTTCTCCTCCCCTCTCGCAGTGCAAGAGGGGAGGAGAAGCTCCGGTTCTGGAACCAGTTTCCGGGAGAGGGGCTGGAACTTGACTTACTCTGGAGCTGCTCCGGGCAAAAGGCAACAAGCAGGGGTGGGTATTCTTGTATCCCTCCACCTTGCTGCCTTGACATTGGAGCTCTCCCCAGTGGACGAAATGGTAGTTTCCCTACGCCTTTAGATTGAGAAATGGGTCTTGACCATCATTTGTGCCTGTGCGCCAGATGATGGTTCAGAGTACCCACCCTTTTTGGAGTCTGACTGGGGTGCTGGAGAGTGCTCCTCTTGGAGAATCCATTATCCTACTGGGGGACTTCAGTGCGCATGTAGGCAATGACAATGAAACCTGGAGGGCATGATTGGGAGGAACGGCCTGCCTGATCTGAACCCGAGAGGTGTTCAGTTACTTCTGTGCAAACCACAGTTTGTCCATAACGAACACCATGTTCAAGCATAAGGGTGTCTATATGTGCACCTGGCACCAGGACACCCTAGGTTGCAGGTTGATGATCGATTTTGTTATCGTGCCATCAGACCTGCAACCATATGTCTTGGACACTCGGGTAAAGAGAGGCACAGAGCTGTCAATTGATCACCACCTGATAGTGAGTTGGATCCGATGGCAGGGGTGGACACCAGTCAGACCCAGTAGACCTAAATGTATAGTAAGGGTGTGCTGGGGACGTCTGGTTGAGGCCCCTGTCCGACAGGTCTTCAACTCCCACCTCCGGAAGAACTTCGACCACATTCCGAGGAAGTCTGGTGACATGGAGTCTGAATGGGCCATGTTCTTCACCTCTGTTGTTGAAGCAGCTGCCAGAGCTGTGGCCGCAAGGTCGTTGGTGCAGCTTGTGGTGGTAAACCTCAAACCAAGTGGTGGACACCAAAGGTGAGGGGGGGGCATCAAGCTGAAGGAGCCCTATCGAGCTTGGTTGGCTTGTGGGAGTCCCGAAGCCGCTGAGGTGTACCAGCAGGCCAAGCGTAATGCAACTCGAGTGGTTGCTGAAGCAAAAACTCAGGTGTGGGAGAAGTTTGGTGAGGCCATGGAACAAGACTTTCGGCTTCAAAGAGATTCTGGCAAACTGTCCGGCGGCTCAGGAGGGGGAAACAGCTCCCTGTCCACACTGTGTATGGTGCAGATGGGGCACTGCTGACTTTGACTGGGGACATTGTTGGACGGTAAAAGGAATACTTTGAAAATCTCCTCAATCCCAGTGACATGCCTTCCATAGAGGAAGCAGGGCTTGAAGATGAGGTGGATGACTTGCCCATCACAGGGGCTGAGGTCGCCGGAGTGGTTAAAAAACTCTTTGGTGGCCAGGCCCCGGGGGTGGATGAGATTCACCTTGAGTACCTCAAGGCCCTGGATGCTGTAGGGCTGTCATGGTTTACACGCCTCTACAACATTGCGTGGAGGTTGAGGACAGTGCCTTTGGCATGGCAAACTGGGGTGTTGATTCCTCTTTTTAAAAAGGGGATTGGAGGGTGTGTTCCAACTTTAGGGGGATCACACTTCTCAGCCTCCCTGCGAAGGTCTATGCCAAGGTACTGGAGAGGAGAGTCAGACCGCTGGTCAAACCTCAGTTTCAGGAGGAGCAGTGTGGTTTTCATCCTGGCCATGACACATTGGACCAGCTCTTTACACTCTTCAGAATCCTCGAGAGTTTGTGGGAGTTTGCCCAACCAGTCCACATGTGTTTTGTGGACTTGGACAAAGCATTTGATCACGTCCCTCATGGTCTCTTGTGGGGGGTGCTATGGGAGTATGGGGTATTGGGCTCGTTGTTACGAGCTATCCAGTCCCTATATGACCGTTGCAAGAGTTTGGGTTGTATTGCCAGCACCCAATCAACCTCATTTCCAGTGAGAGTTGGACTCTGCCAGGGTTGCCCTTTGTCACCAATCTTGTTCATAATTTTTATCGACAGGATATTTAGGTGCAGCCAAGGATCAGAGGGTGTCATGCTCGGTGACCACAGGATCTCATCTCTGGTGTTTGCAGATGATGCTGTCCTGTTGTCTTCATTGAGCAATGACCTACAGGTCTTGCTGGGACGGTTTGCTACTGAGTGTGAAGTGGCTGGGATGAGAATCAGCACCTCCAAATCCGAGTCCATGGTCCTCATCCAGAAAAAGGTGGATTGTCCTCCCTGGCTTGGGAACAAGCTCTTGCCCCAAGTGGAGGAGTTTAAGTATCTTGGGGTCTCATTCAGGAGTGAGGGGAGAATGGAGCGAGAGATCAACAGACAGATCGGAGCAGCCTCTGCAGTGATGCGGACGTTGTACCCATCTGTTGTGGTGAAGAGGGAATTGAGCTCTAAAGCAAAGCTGTCAATTTACCGGTCAATCTACATTCCTACCCTCACCTATGGTCATGAGCTTTGGGTAATAATGACAGAAAGAATGAGATCGCAGATGCAAGTGGCTGAAATGTGCTTTCTCTGTAGGATTGCTGAACTCATCTTTAGAGATAGGGTGAGGAGCTCAGTCATCTGGGAGAGGCTCAGAGTAGAACCGCTGCTCCTTCACATCAAAAGGAGCTAGTTGAGGTGGTTTGGGCATCTGATCAGGATGCCTCCTGGACGCCTCCCACTTGAGGTGTTTTGGGCACGTCCCACTGGGAGGAGACTCCAGGACACGATGGAGAGACTACGTCTCGCAGCTGGCCTGGGAACGTCTTGGCATCCTCTCTGAAGAGCTGGAGCAGGTGGCTGGAGAGAGGGAAGTCTGGGCTTCTCTGTTTGAGCTGCTGCCTTTGCGATCCAGACCTCCGCAAATGGATGGGTAGATGGATGGATGGATATATATTTTTTAAGTCCTGTTCACTGCATTTTTCCCACATGTTGACAACTCCCATAGATCTTAAGTAAATATTTGTGACATATTTTGGTCAAACTGCCCTTAATTATTTAATTACTCGTGGACTGGGAGCTCTGTAGCTGAAGCTGAATGTCAGTTGTTTATCAACCCACGTACTCCTGCTATGGATGTGCTAACGAGGGCTAGCAGGCTGGCATTGTAAACAACCATCATCCAAGTGCAGTTAATGGAGGAGGCAGTGACATTTTCCCAGGTGGGAGCGCCGCCGGATAACATTATAAACCTAAACATGATGGCATTCCAAACAACACTGCATAGACTGTAATAGACCTATAAAACTCACTGAAACATATGTCCAACTCCCAGCTGTTACCTGACTTCTTTTAATGTTACATTGTGTATGCAGAATCCCTTGGTTATTGATGTTACCCTTACTGTTATTGAAATTAGTTAAGTTAACGTCCAGTTCCTAGTGTGTTATTTATTCTCGTAATAAACTTTGACTCACTCCTAGTAACAATGCATCAACTCAAATGAACGTGAATGAGCTTGTGTGAAGACTTTACACAATTCATGTCCATTACACAGGTCTGTTACAGCCCATGCAGTGGTTTTTGGAATGGCACAGACATAGACAAACATGATAGCTGCTAGCTGTTAAGCTAACTGGGGAACTATTAAACAGCTCAGTATTGTTACAAACACGATCAAAATGTGTAACACAAACTTTATAAAGAAAAATGATCTGTCCGCACACTATTTCCATTATGTACAATGATAAGTGAAAGTGATAAAATTGATTTATTAACGAGAAAGCACCAGGGACTTGGAAAATTTATGCAAGCGAAACTGGAACTGCCGGTAGACTGGAATGTGAAAGTACTTTATTCCGTGCAAGAGTTCCATAGACACTTTCCGAAGGTTAAAACCTATAAAAACACAATTTTTTCAGTGAATGAGACTTTTAATAATTTATTATTTGAAAGCTGAAGAGCTTATTTCAGTCTTTGAGAACTTGCCCATTGAGGATGGTCCATTCACATTGGAGGAATATCACTGAAAATGGGTAAAAATGCAGGAATGGACAAGGTCACCCCAGAGGTACTGAAGTGAGTTGATCTTGACGATATTGTCTTGAGCTTTGTGAATAAGGCACATGTGAATCAAGAACTCCCAGAGCAATGCACTTCCCTTAACATTATCCCTATTCCTAAAACTGGTGACCTCAGGAAGAGAGACAACTATAGGGGGATAAGTTTGGCCTCAATTGTTGCTAAGGTGTACAATAGGATGATGCTTAACAGGATCTGACCAACACTGGATCCCTTACTGCGGCGGAATCAAAATGGAATCAGAGAAGGGAGATCCACTACTATTCAAGTTCTTACACTAAGGCGACTAATTGAGGGAGCTCAAAAGAAGCAGCTACCTGCAGTATTCACTTTTATAGATTTTTGCAAAGCATTTGACTCCATACATTGCAGTAAATTGATAAAAATCCTACTGGCTTATGAAATTCTGTCAAAAATGGTAAAGTCAATTTGTAAGATGTACACCAAAACCAAAGCAAAAGTCTTCTCCCCAGATGGAGAAACAGTCATTTAATATTGTAGCTGGCGTGTTACAAGGGGACACTTTAGCTCTTGTTTGTGATAGCCCTTGATTATGCTCTGCACAAGGTAATTGACGGTTGAAAGGAAGAGTTGGGATTTACTATTGACCCAAGGTGGAGTAGAAGAGTCAATCCAGTTATGCACACTGACCTTGACTTTGCAGATGACATCGTACTAACTAGTGATTCTGTAAACTAGGCACAGTCGTTGCTTAACAGTGTCGAGTTACAGTGTAAAAAGATTGGCTTGTTACTTAATGCTACTAAGATGGAGGTGGTCCAGTTTAACATCACAACTGTGGCAGGTCTGTTAACTTTAGATGGTGAGGTACTGGCAGCTAAGGATGACTTTAAATATCTGGGTTCTTACATTAGCTCCTCTGACAAAGACATTGCAGTAGGAAAGGCACAAGCATGACACTGCACAAGTTAGATAACATATGAAGGTCAAAGTTGCTGACTCCCTAAAGAGGCACCTGTTTGTAGCTACTCTGGAGTCCATCCTATTGTACAGATGTGAGGCCTGGACTCTGACAGTTCAGGCGGAGAGAAGGCTGGATGGATGCTACACCCACATGCTATGGAAAGTGGTTGGCATCTCCTGGCCTGACCATGTCCGCGATGATATGTTGCATAGGGGTTTGTCACAGCTGTCTAACCAAGATCTGGGCCAGAAGGATGCAGTTAGCAGGGCATTGCTTGCGGCATTGCGATCTGCCTGCACACAATCTTGAACTAAGGGAGCCCAAGCATGGTCAAGCTCTCCGTGGTGGACAAAGGCTAACCAACACTGACCAGCTCAGGAAGGACACTGGGCTTCAATCATCTAATGAAATAGATGAAATAAGATCCATCATGCTGGACAGACCATCATGGTGTGTCGTTGCTGGTTGTTCTCGAGGAGACTTGACCTAGTATAGTACAGTAGTATATTTGTCTCTGTGTTTATTTTTTCCCTTTCTGTAAACAGAGATTTTGCGACTGGGTTAAATATATATACTGTATATGTGTGTGTGTGTGTGTATATATATGTTACAGTTTTTTCTTTTTGAAATGCATCGTTATATTATCCTTATGCCTTTTCACAATGCCTAAGACTTGTTGTTGAAAGCTGAAGTCATAAACACAGAGTCCTCTAAGTGCCTGGGATGAGAAAGAGAAATGAAGCTGACTGATGCTGACAAAGCAGGAAAGGCTATAAAAAGATACCAAAGAGCTTCCAGCATCGCAATCATCCATTGTCTGAAATGTCATTAAGAAATGCTCGTCTGCTGAAGTAGATAGAGATCACTGCAGAGGAGCTTCAGGATGGTTCAGATGACACAGGAGCAGAGAGGGCAGGAGACAGAAAATAAACGTTAGTAAAAGTAGAGTTTCCTTATGATGTTAATTACCCAAATACAAAAATGAATAGTTATTCTAAAAAAAAGTAAGAAAGTTTAAAGGTTAGTGATTATCCTTGATCAGGGTTTTCATGGTCTCTACTGAGGCTTTTGTTTGTCCTGTTAGACCTTTTAACATCCCAAAAAGGCAGCTCTGGAACCAAGATGGATGCTCCCAGAAAAACTAACTACCAGCTACCTCTAGTGCAGGCATAAAATGGCGTTCACTTATTTAGCACTTTTTCTCATCTCTAGATGATCAAATCGCTTTACAGATCCTGCTATCCACCCATTCACGCACTGATGGCAGCGGAGCTGCCATACACACAGGCGCTGGCCTTACCCACCAAGAGCAACGGGGGGCTGAGTGTCTTGCTCAAGGACACTTCGACATGCAGACTGCAGACAGAGTGGGAATCAAACCCCTGACCCTCTGATCGGTAGTCGGCCACACTGCCCCTGCTGTGGCGCAGGTGTGATGGGCAACTATGTGCCATGGAGGGCCATTCCACTGCAGATTTTCTGTTCCACCCAGTCTCTTTAGCAGCTGCTTTCTTTAATTAGCAATCCTTGAAGATCATCAGTGCAAACACTTGCTGAAGAGACTGAGTGGAACAGAAAATCTGCAGTGGAATAGCCCTCACTGCCCATCCCTGCTCTAGTGCTAGCTGTTGCAGGATACAAACACAGCCAATCTGAGGAAGGTCGCCTCAAAAAATGGAGGAAGAAGGAAAAAAGCACAGGAGGTATGATTGTTCTTCATATGTATTTCATTCTGAATGCACAGGTGTACCTTTTAAGGGAGGGGCTCTGATTTTAGGAATGCCGCAATATCTCAGGTTATAAGCGGTTCACCCTACCTAAGCAGGAAAAAAAAATCTGGCTTAAAGTGTGATATTGCGATTGCCCAACAAGCACCATTTATTGAGAGCAATATGTGCCAAAAGATTATGATTTGTTTGTTTAACCAGTTATTTGCTCCACTGAGGCTAATAGTCCTCCATCTGTACCAGCACTTAGCAGTTGCTAAGCACCACAATCAGCCTAATAAATATACAATAGAACAGCTTTATTGTCATCCCACACACATGCATACTCAAATATATGCAAGTAAGGATTAGCTATTTCACTGTACACAAGTTACAAGAGCTGCTCATAAAATATTTCCCCTGACTAGGGTTACCACCTTCAATGCAGAAAAATAAAGGACCCCCCATCCAAGGGGATGCGTGGAGCACTAGTTGTGGTTTATCATAACTTAATCATTGTTTTGCCTCAGTGCAACAGGGGCATACGGTAATCACTGTGTGCGGTGGTGCGAGTGTATCTGTCTGTTACCAGCTTTTCAGCACGCCCAGCCAAAATCAAGTGGAACTAAAGGCTTGTATCATTGTACCACCATATTTTCTCGACTTTGGCAATCTGTCCAGGGTGTACCCTGCCTCTCGCCCAAAGATGCTGGAATAGACTCCAGCCCCACCACGACCCGAAAAGGGTTAAGCAAAAGAAAATGGATTGATGGATGGATTTTCTCAACTTTTAACTTGCCATAATTTCGAGATAACACTTGTTTTCAAAATAAACACAAATTTAGCTCACCATTATACCATCAGTGGAGCTGAAAAAAGGTATTGTAATAACTTGGCGAGCCAGTAGAGGCCGCACCGAGGCAGCTGCACCTTGGTGCTTTCATTTAAATAAAGTATTAACATAGTGTTCATAGAACAAAGTTTGAAGCACTTCTTTGAGAATACTTATAACTTTCAAGTTTAAAAGTCAAAATGTCCCTGTTTACTACAAATGACAGAACCCCTCAAAAAATCTGGGTGTACAAATAATTTATTTGATATTAGAAGTGCACAACTTCATTATCAACATTTTTTTCTATTTGTGTAGAGTACAACTTTGCAGTTTGCCTTGTATTCATTGTCTTTGATGCTGTCAAGCCAATCACTGAGTTCTTTCCACTCACGCCGGTACTTTTGCAAATGTTTACGTTTGACTGATGCACGAGGCTGCCTACTGGGACAGGCGGCAAGCTGCTGCTGAGCCCACCTGGCTATCTTTCACCCAATAACTCTTCAGTGATGACTTCATGTGCGATCTGTAAAAGTAAACAAATCAACCAACAACTATTGAGTAGGAGGGCAACATGCAGAATGCAGATGAGATGATGCTGCGTTAAAGGCACCTAGTAAATACAGGACAAACCGTGTCCTTTATTGATTTTTGGTGTAAAAAACAGGATGATACTGTACTTTACAGGACGGGTGGCAATCCTACCCTTGACTCATTTCTAGGGTTGCCAACTGTCCTGTTTTAGCTGGAATACCCCGTTTATTGGGCTAAATATGTTTGTCACAAGTGGTATGTGCATTGTTCCATATTCAAGGCTACCTTACTGAATGGGCTAGGCTGGGCTGAAGCCCAGGGGCCTACCAAGATCAGGGTCTATCATGAGCTAATGAAAAGGTCACATTGTTGTGAATTGGTCAAATTCTACAGTGGTGTTAAAAAGTGTTTGCCCCCTTCCTGATTTCTCTCTCTTTTGTTTTTTGTATGTTTGTCACGCTTAAATGTTTCAGATCATCAAACTAATTTAAATATTAGACAAAGATAACACAAGTAAACACAAAATGCAGTTTTTACATGAAGGTGTTTATTATTAAGAGAAGCAAAAATCCAAACCTACATGACCCTGTGTGAAAAAATGATTGCCCCCTAAACCTAATAACTGGTTGGGCCACCCTTAGCAGCAACAACTGCAATCAAGTGTTTGTGATAACTGGCAATGAGTCTTTTACAGCGCTGTGGAGGAATTTTGGCCCACTCGTCTTTGCAGAATTGTTGTAATTCAGCCACAAAGGAAGGTTTTCGAGCATGAACCACCTTTTTAAGGACATGCCACAGCATCTCAATTGGATTCAGATCAGGACTTTGACTAGGCCACGCCAAAGTCTTCATTTCATTTTTCTTAAGCCATTCAGAGGTGGACTTGCTGGTGTGTTTTGGATCATTGTCCTGCTGCATGAACAGATGACTGGACATTCTCCTTCAGGATTTTTTGGTAGACAGCAGAATTCATGGTTCCATTTACCACAGCAAGTATCCCAGGTCCTGAACCAGCAAAACAGCCCCAGACCATCACACTACCACCACCATATTTTACTGTTGGTATGATGTTCTTTTTCTGAAATGCTGTGTTACTTTTACGCCAGATGTAATGGGACACACACCTTCCAAAAAGCTCAACTTTTGTCTCGTCAGTTCACAGAGTATTTTCCCAAATGTCTTGGGGATCATCAAGATGTTTTCTGGCAAAACTGAGATAAGCCTTAATGTTCTTTTTGCTCAGCAGTGGTTTTCATCTTAGAACTCTGCCATGCAGGCCATTTTTGCCCAGTCTCTTTCTTATGGTGGAGTCATGAACACTGACCTTAACTGAGGCAAGTGAGGCCTGTAGTTCTTTGGATGTTGTTGTGGGGTCTTTTGTGACCTCTTGGATGAGTCATCGCTGTGCTCTTGGGATAATTTTGGTTGTCCAGCCACTCCTGAGAAGGTTCACCACTGTTCCATGTTTTCGCCATTTGTGGATAATGGCTCTCACTGTGGTTCACTGGAGTCCCAAAGCTTTAGAAATGGCTTTATAACCTTTTCCAGATGGATATACCTTAATTACTTTGTTTCTCATTTGTTCATGAATTTCTTTGGATCGCAGCATGATGTCTAGCTTTTGAGGATCATTTGTTCTACTTCACTTTGGCAGGCAGGTCCTATTTAAATGATTTCTTGATTGAGAACAGGTGTGGCATTAATCAGGCCATGGTGTGGCTAGAGAAATTGAACTCAGCTTTCCAAAGATGTGATAAATCACAGTTAATTTATGTTTTAACAGGGGGGCAATCACTTTTTCACGCAGGGCCATGAAGGTTTTTTTTTTTTACCATTAATAATAAACACCTTCATTTAAAAACTGCATTTTGTGTTTACTTGTGTTATCTTTGTCTAATATTTAAATTTGTTTGATGATCTGAAACATTTAAGTGTGATAAACATACAAAAAATGAGAAATCAGGAAGGGGGCAAACACTTTTTCACACCACTGTATGTCTGTCACTTGATATTCATGTGTGGCTGCTGATTTGTCTAATTTACAAGTGCCTCACCTAGGTACCCTGTAACAATAGCCTATCAGAGGAATTGTTTTGACATGTGACTATGCAAGTGCCAGTGAAAGGTAAGAAGTAATTAGCTCAATCAAAATGTCTGGAAAAAAGTTTGAAAGTGGTGCTCATAAAATTATTGAGAGGAGAAGAGCTTAGGGAAAATGAATTGCTCAAAAAATCCCGAAGTGTAAAGGATTTTTCTAAGCTGGAGCATTGAGTGGAGGAGGCTGGTAATTACACACGGAGGAGACTGGTGGGCCATTAAAGTCCTCACCTAGAGGAGAAAGGAGAAGAAAGGTCATGATTGCTTACATCAGACAGCTGTGCGGGGGACAGTGGACTCCGGAGTTGGTAAAAAGTAGACTGGATCAAGCGTGCATCCATAGAATATGACAATACACGTGAGCTGAACATAAGGACATAATGAAGGATTTTTCTTTAAAGAAGGCCAGAAGGAAGAACTTCTAAAAAGGTAAGACATGTTATTTGCAGTGCTTTCCAACCACCTGTGCAAGTTTGTCATTGCTGCTGTTGATGATGATGATTTTATTCAATAAATAAAATGTACATGTAAATATATATATAAACATTCTATAAATTAGGATAAGACAATAAAGTGCAAGCACTTATTTCCACATTGTGCATTGTTTGAATCAGGAATACTTCACTGATGTAATTTTATGCCAAAAGCAGTAACATCTGTCACACTAGGTAGTCAGATGGTCCAGTCGTTTGCTTGGTGAGTCACAGCTGAGCCTGACATCCCTGTACACCAGACAAGTACAGAGGATGGCCGACTCGATTTTAAATGATGACTCCCACCCTTTGCACTGCAACTTTCAGCTTCTTCCCTCCAGACGGAGGTTTGCTGTCCCAAAAAGTAGAACCCAGCGCTACAAAAACAGCTTTGTCCCTGCTGCTGTCAAAGAGTTGAACAAGCTATAAAAATTATATTGTACATATTTTATATTTACCTATTTTGTAAGATGTGTGCCTGTGTTTGTGTCTATGTTGAATGTAATTAGTGGCTTGTAAATATGGATGTCACCAACTGCAAAACAAATCTACCTACGGGTACAAATAAAGTAACCTGAACCTGAACCTGAACACTGTAAAAAGGGAAATCTCAGTAAGATAAAATATCCTAATTCAAGGCTTTATGCTTGTCTTTTTCTCACAAGATTGTCCCACTGAATGGGACAAGTGCATTGCTAGCTGAGAATCTTAACCACTTCCCCCGCTAGACTCCTCTTCCCACACCTTCATTCTACAGACACAGGACATAAAAAAGAGTCTTTCGAGCTGTGAATCATATAAAAGCACCAGGCCCATCCGAGATCCCAAAGACTGTGCCCACCAACTCAGTGAGGTCTTCACTGACATCTTCAGTCTCTCTCTGCTGCATGCTTCAGTCCCAGGCTGCTTAAAAACTGCCACCATCATCCCCGTGCCCAAACAGACTAACATCAGCTCCCTGAATGACTATAGATTATAGACCAGTGCTTTGAAAGGTTAGTTCTGAGCCACATTAAACCCACCCTGCCCGCCACCATTGAGCAGCACCAGTACACAGGGCAAATAGACTGACTGTGGACACCATAAATACGACCCTTCACACTACAATGACCCACCTGGAACAGATGGGGACATATGTGCGGATGTTGTTCGTGGACTACAGCTCAGCCTTTAACACAATCATTCCCAGTAGGCTGGTCATGAAGCTACAGGATCTTGGTCTCAGTAACCATCTCTACAGGTGGATTAAAAACTTTCTGAGCATTCAGACTCAGATTGTGAAGCTCAGCCCATACACCTCCTCGAGCCTGACCCCGAGTACTGGTGCAACTCAAGGATGTGTGCGCAGCCCTGACCTTTACTCCCTCTACACACACAACTGCACACCCTTATTCTCCACAAATACCACCATAAAGTTTGCAGACGAAACAACAGTGCTGGGACTTATCACTAATGGGGATGAATCTGCCTACAGAGAGGAGGTCTGCAGACTGACAGAGTGGTGTGCAGAGAAACAATGTGTTAGTAAACATAAAAAAGACAAAAGAGCTGCTGATCAACTTCAGGCAGAAACAGGGAGTTCACCTGCAGCTTACAATTGGAAGGGAGGAGGTTGAGAGGGTCTCCAGCTTCAGATTTCTAGATACTCACATTAGTGAGGACCTGAAATGGACTGTTCACTCTTCCGCTGTGGTGAAACCCCAACAATCGCAACATCTGTGGCCATTCCATGAGATACTACCCTGTGGATCAATTCAATTCAACTTGAAGAGTGAAGAAAGGCGTGAAGCCCAGTGCATTGTTGGAGGTCCCCGGCTGTCTAAACCTATTAGCAGCATAACTAAGGGAGGGTTCAGGGGCATATGATCCCACCCTAATTATAGGCTATATCAAAAAGGAAGGCTTTAACCCTATTCTTAAAAAAAGAGATGGAGTCTGACTCCCGAATCCAGATTGGCAGCTAGTTCCACAGGAGAGGAGCTTGATAACTGAAGGCTCTGCCTCCCATTATACTTTTGGAGAGTCTAGGTATTACAAGTAAACCTGCATTTTGGGAGCGTAGTGCTCTGTTAAGATAATAGGGTAGAATCAGATCTTTTAAATTAAAAGGGGCCTGATTATTTAGAGCTTTGTAAGTTTGAAGAAGGATTTTAAATTTAATTCTAAACTCTATGGGAAGCAAATGAAGGGAGGCCAGAACTGGAGAGATATGATCTCTCTTTCTAGTACCTGTTAAAACGCTTGCTGCAGCATTTTGGATCAGCTGAAGACTTTAAAAGATGTTTTAGGTCAACCTGATAATAAAGAGGTACAATAATCTAATCTAGAGCTAACAAAAGCATGGATTAATTTTAATTTCTCAGCATCACTCTGAGACAAGATGCTCCTAATTTTGGCAATATTACGCAAATGATAGAAGGCAGTCTTAGAAACACGTTTAATATGTCATTTTAAAAAACACATCTTGATCAAAAATAATTCCAAGGTTCCTCACAGAACTATTAATAGAAAGAGTAACCGCATCCCAACTAAGAGATTGATTTGGAAAGGTATTTCTATGGTTTTTTGGACCAACTAGAATGACTTCACTCTTATCTGAATTTAATAGCAGGAAATTACAAGTCATCCAACCTTTGATTTCCTTAAGACAGGCCTCTCACTTGGCTAATTGATTACTATCATCTGGCTTCATTGACAGGTATAATTGTGTGTCATCTGCATAACAATGAAAATGTATACAGTGCTTTCTAATAATATTGCCTAGCGGAAGCATATACAAACTAAAAAGAATAGGGTCTAGCACA
This sequence comes from Pholidichthys leucotaenia, assembly GCA_020510985.1. Lineage (NCBI taxonomy): Eukaryota > Metazoa > Chordata > Actinopteri > Cichliformes > Pholidichthyidae > Pholidichthys > Pholidichthys leucotaenia. The sequence continues at coordinate 321,535,357 of CM035840.1, read as the reverse complement.
GATCCCTGTGGAACTCCGTGACTGAGCTTTGAGTTGGAAGAAAACTCATTATTGACATGAACAAACTGGAACCTATCAGATAAATAAGATCTAAACCACTGCAAGGAAGTTCCATTAAGTCCAACATGATGTTCTAATCTATCAAGTAGAATATTATGATCGATAGTATCAAAAGCTGCACTAACGTCTAAAAGGACAAGTACAGAAACAAGCCCATTATCAGATGTGATAAGGAGGTCGTTTGTGACCTTCACTAAAGCTGTTTCAGTACTATGATGGATTCTAAACCCAGATTGAAACTCTTCAAATAAACCACTTCCCTGCAAGTGGTCAAATAATTGCGTAGCAACGACTCTTTCTAAGATTTTTGAAATGAAAGGCAGATTAGAGATTAGTCTATAGTTAGCTAAAACTCCTGAATCCAGCATTGGCTTTTTGAGTAAGGGTTTAATTACAGCAGTTTTAAAAGGAACTCCGATTATATTGGCATGTTAGCTCTATATGCTTTATTTTTATGTTAGTAACATAACTATAATATAATTTTTTTGAAAATAATTCCCAGTTTTATATATTTTTAAAAAACTTTGTTACGATGTAAATCACCATTTTTGTTTACGTCGCAATGCATTCTGGGTAGTGACGTAGAATGGCTGCAGCCGTTTTTTCTGTCTTATACAAGCCAAGAAGCGAAGCTACGAACTACTGCCATCTGTCAGTGAAAATGCCACATTGCGCGGCTTTTGGATGAAATTTCCAATCAAAGGGAAATAAAGAGAGCTGGGTAAGCCTCCATAGCTTTCCTAAAGAGGGAAAGTTGAGGAAAAAGTGGGGGCGGCAGCGGCTCAGGAGGTAGAGCAGGTCGTCTAATAACCCGATGGTTGGCGGTTCGCATCACGCTCTCCCCAGATATCCTGCCGTTGTGTCCCTGGGCAAGACACTTCACCCGCATTGCCTCCAGTGCCCATAACACTGGATATGAATGTGTAAAAATGTTTAAATGCTCGGTGGTGGCCGGAGAGGCCGTTGGCGCGGATTGGCAGCCACATTTCCGTCACTCTATTTTTTTTTTTTGTTACTTATTTGTACCTGTAGGTAGATTTGGTTTGCAGTCTGGAGACAAGCCACTGGCTGCTGGTCGCTGCGTGCGCAAGCGCCCTAAACCTACATGTTTTTGGTATGCGGGAGGAAACCGGAGAAATCCCGGAGTAAACCCACACAACACGGGGAGAACATGCAAACTCCACACAGCTTACTGTTGGTCGGGGGCTGGGATCGAACCCACGATCTCATGATCCCCGCGATCCCCCGGCTGAGAGTAAACTGTGCTGCCGCAGTGCTAAACCACTGCGCCACCGTGCAGCATTCTATGAGTGTCTATGATCACACGCTATAGCGCACGCTTGATAAAGCTGACATATATATTAATCACGCTATGACAAAGCACTATATCACTCAAAGCGTGCTCTTGAGACATGTCTATGATCACGCGCTATAGTGCACGCTTGATAAAACTGACATATATATTAATCACGCTATGATAAAGCACTATATTGCTCAAAGTGCACGCTTGGCTTGACATGTCGAAGATCTGGCTGGCAGTCATTTGGAACGACTTTGGAGCACTGCTTATGGACGTTCAACCCGCAGTCTGAGAAAGCAACAGAGAAACTGCTTTATGTTGCTGAGAGTCCATGTTTATCAGTTCAGTGCCCATCATGCTTATAGACAATTTTTTGTGTTTGAGCATTCTATTATAAGTAAATCAACAATATATAAGTTTCACCTTAAAATAATGCTTCCTCAAGCGCACACTTGAGACACTCAAAGCGGAGAGACACTCGCGGAGCGGAGAGACACTCAAGCCCACGCTATATCGCTCAAGCGCACGCTCAAGCGTGCGTTTGAGCGATATAGAGCTTTATCATAGCGTGATAAATATATATATATATCAGCTTTATCAAGCGTGCGCTTGATAAAAATTCGAACCGTGACAAAATTTGAACCGTGATTCGCTTGAGCTTGCGCAAAGCGCACGCTCATGCGCTTTGAACACTTTGAGCAATGTAATGATTTATCTAGCGTGATAAATATACACTACCGTTCAAAAGTTTGGGGTCACTTAGAAATTTCCTTGTTTTTGAAAGAAAAGCACTTTTTATCAATGAAGATAACTTTAAACTAATCAGAAATACACTCTACACATTGCTAATGTGGTAAATGACTATTCTAGCTGCAAATGTCTGGTTTTTGGTGCAATATCTACATAGGTGTATAGAGGCCCATTCCCAGCAACTATCACTCCAGTGTTCTAATGGTACAGTGTGTTTGCTCATTGCGTCAGAAGGCTAATGGATGATTAGAAAACCCTTGTGCAATCATGTTAGGTCTGCAATGCTGTAATTGGATTCTTTGACGAAAGCAAAATTTGAAGGAAAAATTATTATTTCAAATACAAATCATTATTTGTAACCTTGTCAATGTCTTGACTATATTTTCTATTCATTTTACAACTCATGGTGGTAAATAAGTGTGACTTTTCATGGAAAACACAAAATAATTGTCTGGGTGACCCCAAACTTTTGAACGGTAGTGTATATATATCAGCTTTATCAAGCGTGCGCTATAGCGCTTGATCATAGACATGTCTGAAGCGCACGCTTTGAGCGATATAGTGCTTTATCATAGCATGATTAATATATATGTCATCTTTATCAAGCATGCGCTATAGCGCGTGATCATAGACATGTCTCAAGCGCATGCTTTGAGCGATATAGCGCTTTATCATAGCGTGATTAATATATATGTCAGCTTTATCAAGAGTGCGCTATAGCGCGTGATCATAGACACTCATAGAGTGATAGAAATGTGGCTGCCAATCCACGCCAACGGCCTCTCCGGCCACCACCGAACATTTAAACATTTTTACACATTCATACCCAGTGTTATGGGCACTGGAGGCAATGCGGGTGAAGTGTCTTGCCCAGGGACACAAAGGCAAGATATCTGGGGAGAGCATGATGCGAACCGCCAACCATCGGGTTATTAGACGACCTGCTCTACCTCCTGAGCCGCTGTCGCCCCCACTTTTTCCTCAACTTTCCCTCTTTAGGAAAGCTATGGAGGCTTACCCCGCTCTCTTTATTTCCCTTTGATTGGAAATTACATCCAAAAGCTGCGCAATGTGGCATTTTCACTGACAAATGGCAGTAGTCCGTAGCTTCGCTTCTTGGCTTGTATAAGACAGAAAAAACGGCTGCAACCATTCTACGTCACTACCCAGAATGCATTGAGACGTAAACAAAAATGGCGATTTACATCGTAATAAAGTTTTTTAAAAATATATAAAACTGGGAATTATTTTCAAAAAAAATATATTATAGTTATGTTACTAACATAAAAATAAAGCATATAGAGCTAACATGCCAATATAATCGGAGTTCCTTTTAAAAGCCTGTGGCATGCGGCCTAATGTTAATGAAGAATTGATTATTTGAAGAATAGAGCTACCAATAAATGGGAAGACTTCTTTAAATAACCTGATAGGAAAAGGGTCTAAAAGACAAGTTGAAGGCTTGGATGAGGAAATTGTTTTATCTAACTCTAAAAGGTCAATTAGAGTAAACTCATCCAAACAGATATCAATTGAAGGAGTTGTAGTAGTTACTGTATTTAAGTTAACGGTGGGAAGAATCTGACTGATTTTATCTATGAAATTTTATTTTCATTTTATTATTATTTTATTCTATTTTATTGAAAAAGTTCATAAAGTCCTGAGTAGTAAGCCCTAAGGGAATACTAGGATTGACAGAGTCCCGACTCTTTGTCAGTCCGGCTACAGTTCAGAAAAGAAACCTGGGATTATTCTTGTTCTCTTCTATTAATGCGAAATCACAACTTGTTCTAGCTTTCCGAAGAGACTTTTTTTTTTTTTTAATAAATTAGAAGATAATTTCATCAAGCTAAACAGATTTCATCTAATTTAGTGGAGCGCCATTTTCTTTCTAATTGACGAGTCTTCTGTTTGAAGCTACGAGTTTCTGTGTTGAACCAAGGAGTGAGAAATCTCTGATTAGACTTTTTCTTTTTTAAAGGGGCCACCATGTCTAGAGTCTGATGCAGAAAAGCTGTAACACTATCTACCATGCTATCAATTACAGAAGGATAAGCTCTCATAGCTTATCTCTGTTGTGTTGACACATGGCATAGAGGAAACATTCTGCTTAAATTTGGTAATGGCATCATCTGAGAGGCATCTGCTGTAGTAATATTTTTCTTTAGGAGCCAAATAGTCAGAAATAGTAAAATCAAAGGTTAACAGACAATGGTCTGACAGTACAGGGTTATGATGAGACACTACCAGATTTTCTATTTCTATGCCATATGTCAGAACAAGGTCCAACGTGTGGTGGAGGTAATAGGTCAAATTTCCTACTTTCTGAGAAAACCCCATTGAGTCTAATATTGAATTAAATGCCATATTACTCTTAACTGTCCCAGGTGCCATTTGGCACCATAACCCCTAGTGGTCAAGAGTGGTAAAGATTATTTGTCAATAAAATAGTTCAGATTTCCAAGGCTTTAACTTGAAAGTTGCAAGAGATAATGGCTTACTGTCAATTAGAAAGATGTAGAATATGATCCAAAGTTTTAGATAGGAATAAATTTATGCATCTAATCTGCATAATGCCACGAAAGCTATATTGAATTACATAATTCAGTCAAAAGTGGACTTTGGACATATTTATACAAAGAATGGTTCTGTTTTTTGACACCATTTTTTCTACGGGGGCATTTTGTTGTCTTATCTTCAAAGTACATAAACCAGAAAATCAGTACAATGTAAAGATACAAAGAAATTCATCACTCACCGCTGGCGAAGGGGACTTGCTTGCTGGTGGTGGTCTGTCCACTTTCGTCCATCGTGGTTGTTATTTTGTGTTCTGTCGGTCATTTGTGCTGTATCCCACATCTACAAACTCTTATGATTATCCCATGTCAATTTCGTTTGTATTCCGTGGCAATTTTTCATGTATGACGCTGTTTTATGACGATGCATGATGATGCATGGCGGCCATATCCGTTTTCTAAACTCAAAGAAGGAAAAAGAAGAAAAAGAAGAAGGATTTCTTCTTCTTTGGTGTATTTTGTGTCAGCCATGATCCCTCCAACGCGTGTCTGCCACCTTCTGAACGGGCATGATCAGTACAAATCCTCAGTACAGCTGGGGAGTTAAAGGGATGTCAGATTCAGTTGACAGGCACAATTGCTGCACTGTGCCACTGGGGGCACGTGAAATCTGCCCGTTAAAGGATTAAGGCAATCACTATCTATATCTACATGTATATTAAAGTCCCCTATTATAATTATTCTATCTGATTTCACCACTAAATCTGCTAAGAATTTGGAAACTTTGGATAAAAACTCTGAGTAGGCTGAGGGAGGGTGATAAACTATGGCAAATAAAATTGGGTTTAACCTAAAATTGCTAAAATGCCCAATACTGAGGACCAGGCCCTCAAAGGAATTATAGCATGTTTTTTGCTTTACATTAACTAGTAATTTGGAATGATAAATTGTTGCTACTCCTCCTCAACGACCAGAGCTTCTGGGATTTTGAGTTTTAATAACCAGAGGGAGCTGATTTATTTAAACCAACATAATCTTCTTGCCCTTACCAAGTCTCTGTAAGGGATAATAAATTAATCTGATTATCAATTAACAGATCTTAGACTAGCAGAGACTTGGGAGTTAGAGACCTAATATTTAACAAACTGTAGGCGACCCCCACAGCCTACGGACAAGCAGAGCGCTCAGCTGGAGCAATTAGCAGAACAGTGAGATGTATAGACTGATATCAATAGGCAGCCTCTCTTTGTCTAATCCCGGCGCCAGTAATCTTGCTATTGATATGTGTGACTCTAATGCAAATGTCCATGCTTTACTGCTGTGCATGTATTGTCTATAGCTGGGTATATAAGTCTACTGCATATCGCTTGCTCTCTCTCTTACTCTCTTTTGATCACACGCATTGCCTGTTTGCTGACTAGAGACACAGGGCTCACTCCAGCACGCTCCCACAGCGCTGGGGTGAACCCTTGTGCTGGGGTGAACCCTCGTGCTGGAGAATGAAATAAAACACCCTTTTAAACTTCAGTTCGCCGTGTCCTGCACTTATTCCGTGCCTCCACACTGGGTTCTCTTATCACATCTGCCACACTGGTGACCCCGAACACAAGAACACGCTGACGATGAACGAACGCAGCCCCCGCCGGTGACTCTGACGACAAGCGAACACAGCTGCCTGACGCAAATGGGCTGCCCTCCCTTCTGCCACACGGGAGACCTTGACACAGAACCAACACCAGGCGAACTCCCTCGGAGAACATCCACGACCGGGAAAGCTGCAGAAAGCGTCATGGTGCGACCCTCGCCTGAGATCTGGACATCCATGCTGGGACCGGCCGAGGGACACAGAACGTCTACTCCCTCTCACCGCCCCTCCGCATCCACATGAGCGCGCATGCACCTCGTCCTCTCTCCACGACGGCGACCTCCAGGGCCGGACGGAGAACGCAGCGCGTGGACCAGAACGCACCATGACCCGGCACGAGCGAATGACAGCAACAGCCCGAACAGGGAGGACCATCGGCGCCAACGACGCTGATTTCCATCAAGCTCCCTGACCCTGACCCACCTCTCAACAGCGGACCACCCACGCACCGAACCCCCACGCGCACACCGGGGGGTTACGAGGACAGCGCACCACGCACGGGACAATACCGGCTCCACAGACCGCCATCGTCCTCCGCCGCTGCACACGCCCGAGAAACACGGCCGACCACCATCCTCGGAACCTTCAGGGCTGCTCACACACCTGAAGCACACACGCAGCCTGCACACAGGATTTTGTATGGGTCTCAGCCACGGCGCACAATGGGGAATCCAGCCGTCAGCTGTCCCCGAGGGCTTTAGGGCTGCGCGCGCACCTAAAGCCAACACGTCAAGTCCCTCACACAGCTTCAGCTCCTGTTTTTTCTTCATGGCTGCTACGCGTCCTCGCAGTACTGAACTGCGAGAGGAGTCAGAGACAAATTTTTCTTCTCACAGCCGCTGTGGATCTCCGCCACGTTCAACGGGACAGCCCCTCAGCATCGTGGATCCACATGCAATTTTTGCGCGGCCCAGACAACTTCGCCGTCCCGGGCCGGCACTTGCTACCCCCACTCCCCCTCCCTCCACCTCCGCCTGCACAGAGCTTTTCCCGCAGCTCGCTACCAAAGCCGGACAATCGAGGCCTCAGCCCCCTGCTGAGCCCTCTGGGGGGGAGTGGTGTGGGCGACCCCCACAGCCTACGGACAAGCAGAGTGCTCAGCTGGAGCAATTAGCAGAACAGTGAGATGTATGGACTGATATCAATAGGCAGCCTCTCTTTGTCTAATCCCGGCGCCAGTAATCTTGCTATTGATATGTGTGACTCTAATGCAAATGTCCATGCTTTACTGCTGTGCATGTATTGTCTGTAGCTGGGTATATAAGTCTACTGCATATCGCTTACTCTCTCTCTTACTCTCTTTTGATCACACGCATTGCCTGTTTGCTGACTAGAGACACAGGGCTCGCTCCAGCGCGCTCCCACAGCGCTGGGGTGAACCCTCGTGCTGGAGGATGAAATAAAATACCCTTTTAAACTTCAGTTCGCCGTGTCCTGCATTTATTCCGTGCCTCCACACTGGGTTCTCTTATCACATCCGCCACAAAACCACATTTAATTTTTAAATTATGAGAGGCCAAGTCATTAAATTTAGAGGCTTCATGTTTGATTTGAGTTTTACCAACTTTTTGTTTAATCACTTTGGGATGCTTAAACATTATATTTTTATTATTTTTATTTACTTTGGAGGGAGCAGACAATGATTCTCTGATGGGGGAGACAGGGGCAAAATTGAGGGGTGAAGAGGAGCTGCAGAGAGGCGTGTAAGACTGCGACTCTGTTTCCTGGTCCCAACTCTGAGTTGTCAAGGTTTTGAAAATTTGGATGAAAATAATGCCAGATTGTTAGCTAAAAGAGACACACCATCCAAAGTGGGATGTGTGCCGTCTCGTCTAATAAGACCAAGTTTTCCCCAAAATGAGTTCCAATTGTCTATGTAGCCCACATTATTTGCAGGACACCACACAGACAGACAGCGGTTGAAGGATGACACGCGGCTAAACATGTCATCATTGGTCAGGTTGGGGAGGGGCCCAGAGAATACTACAGAGGCAGACATCGTTTTGGCAAAGTCACACACTGATTCCACACTAGGTTTTGTAACTTCTGACTGCCAGAGTCGGATGTCGTTAATGCCGGCGTGGATAACAATTGTGGAGTATTTACAGTTACTTTTAGCCAGCATTTTCAAATTTGACTTGATGTCACCTGCTCTGGCCCCAGGAATGCATTTGACTATGGCTGCTGGAGTCTCTAGGTTCACGTTTCTGACTATAGAGTCGCCACTGATCAGAGTTTTTTCCCTCAGCAGGTGTGTCGCTGAGTGGGGAAAAGCAATTAGAAACATGAACAGGTTGGTAGTGAACCAGGGGCTTGCGACTATGCTTCCTTCTCACCGTCACCCACCCATTCACTCCTGGCTGCTCAGGAGAGGTGGAAGCCATCCAGGGGACGGCTAGCAGGCCGCCCTATGCTAGGGTGCTCCACTGCAGCTAAGGGAAGTCCGTCATTATTAACTGGTGCTGACGGTGTTTCAATGCAGTGGAGCCGGGATTCCAAATCACACAACCTTGCCTCGAGCACCTCAAAAAGACATTTATTACATTTACCATTATCACTAAAAGAGGCAGAGGTGTAGCTAAACATCTGACACAAAGAGCACACCAGAGAAGGGGAAGGAGAGCTAATAGCCATAGCTAGTGGCTAACCCGAAGCTAACACAAACACTGATGAAAGGTGAACAGAAGGCTAAAGAGGGTGATTAGGTGACTGAGTGCGCACACAGGTGCAAGAGGCTTGTTAAACAAAAGTGAGAGGTGGCGGTAGATGGAAAAAAGCAATTAAAATACAATTAAAGGCAATAATCCTCAGGAGAGTGAGGAGAGCTCACCACAGAGCAAACCACTCTGACAGCCAGCAACACAGGAAGTGACAATATGTTACCACAGGAAGACAGGAATTATTCTGGTCCTGGGCTTGAGTTTAGTTTTGCATGATTCTCAGTTTGCTATTATTATCATCATTTGTCACGGTTGTGTTGTCCCTGATCCCCTGTTCCTTGTCCGCATCTCCTCTGCTGGTGTTCGTCTGTGCAGTCCCTCCCCTCCTGTCCCTCTGTCTTCCTCATGTATTAGCTGTCAGTTATTATTGATTTTCCCACATTTAATTCATGAAGACTGGTATACTGAAGAATGTGCAATTTTAAGTCTTTTATTGGGTCTTTTATTTACTTATTGTTCATCTTATTACCTTTGCCAAAGAGGTTATGTTTTCGCTGGCATTGGTTTGTTTATTGGTTTGTTTGTTTGTCTGTTAGCAACATTACTCAAAAAGTTATGAATGGACTTTGATGAAATTTTCAGGAAAGGTGTGTAACAGATGGGAAACAGACGACTAGATTTAGGTGAGGATCTGAGGGTGCATACCTCCACTTAGGGCTTTGCTTTTATTAGTGCAGCAGGATTACACAAAAACTACTTGATGGATTTGGATGACTTTTTCACCAGAGGTGGTTCTTGGGCTCGAGACAAACCCATTACATTTTGGTGATGAAATAAGGGCGCATTCAGACAGCCACTATTTGGTCCAGACCAAAGGACCAAACAATTTTCAAAACCAAACAGTTTTCAAACAGTTTGTTTGGTGCAGTCTGAATGCGCATTGGAACTCTGGTGCGCACCGTACAAGTATGGTCCCCCTGAAAATGGGGGTCTCGGTTCTCTTGCAGATGAAGTCTGGTGCACTCCGATTCCAGTGTGAATCCAAACGGACTATCCAGCGGACCAAAGGGCAGAAGTGCCCCTTGGCATTTGTGTAACCATAGCAATACGTAGTCTGAGAAGATGAAGTGGCATTTGCCGTAGTTCATTTTGGGTAGAAAATAACAATATAAAGACAGCCGTGTGAATTTGAGAAATCCTTTTACCGGAGAAAGCCAAGGAGAAAAGTAAAAAAATGTCTCTTTTGTGGTGGACAAACAACCCGGCTGAAGGGAACGGATTTCCGTTTTCCATCCTAGCCAATCGATGAGCCTGATTCTTCTTCTTTATCAAGATTTTTTCTTCCTGGTCAGTGGTGGTTTCGGCTACAGTGCCCCAAATGAGCAGCTGTTGTAACTGCGTGACGTTGTCCAAGCAGTTTAGTCCGCTGCAGTGTGAATGCAAACCAAACCGAACGAAGGTGTGAAAATTCCCTGCCCAGTCGAACCGAGACCCCCAGACTATCCTGGTCAGAATGCAGCCTAAGAATACATACCTCATCCAAGGCCCTTATCTTCTCACGGTGTGTTGGTAACAATACTCCAAAACTAATGGACAAACTTTGATGCAATTTTCACCAGAAGTGGCTCTAGGCCTACTATTACATTTTGGAGGTGATCCATGAGAGATGGAAGTAGCCTTGGCAGAGGTATGCACTGTCTAAGTGTTTTTCTATTTTGTTTTATTTATATTTATATATTGTTGCAAAAAGGATTTGCAACAATATATATTTATATATATTTTTTTGTTTTTTTATTTAAGTTTTTGTAAAGGGTATACATGTCATTACAGCATTGCATTGTTTACATTTTCATCACATATTCCCCCCTTTTTTTGTTTTTTGACAACAATGGAAAAAAATTATTACAACACCCTTTTTTAAGTGAAAGAAAAAGAGAAATTAAAAGAAGAACAAAAACAAAACAAAACAAAACAAAAAACAAAAACAAAAGAGCAGAAAAATAAAAGAGCATCTGAGTAGTGTTGGAGCAAAGAGAGGTGCCATTATTGAAATGGTATTTGTCAAAGATTAGATCTGATGGAAGACACATATGCGTTCCAGAGTTGCCAAAAGTTCAAGAACCCATCCATGTCCCGTCTCAGTGCAAATGTCAACTTTTCCATCGAATAAATGTCCTGAATCACGCTAATCCAATCTTCAGGTGTAGGACAGTCTTTCAACATCCATTTTTTTGTTAGAGCTTTTTTACTTGCCAATATTAAAACAGTGAATAAGTATTTTTCTCCTCGTCTTTCCAGTGATTCCGGTAGTAAACCCAAATACAAAGTTACAAATGAAAAGGGAACTGTTACTTTGAATATTTTCCCCAATATTGTCTGTACATTGGTCCAATATTGATGGATAACTGGGCATGATCAAAACACATGAAAATGATTTGCAGTCTCTTCACCACACAAGCGCCAACAATTCAACCCCTTACGAGTAAATTTGTTTTGTGCAGGTGTTTTGAAAAATCTTACCAAATTTTTCCATCCGAATTCTCTCCACTGCAGGGATGAAGTACTTTTCCATTGTTGTTTATTTAGCTTTTCCCATATTTCCAGTTGTAAAGTGAAATTCCCCTCTTTTTCCCATCTCTCTTTTATATATGATGTGTTGTCTCCTTTTAAGTCTTGAAGACCATGGTATATTTTAGAAATGTATCTGATCCCTGGGATCCCTTTATATGCCATTAAGAAAACCTTCAGAACACCTGACTGGGCCCTTTCTAAGTCCTCCTTTTTAAGTATTTTGTTTATGTGGTGTCTAAACTGAAAGAACCTGTAAAGGTCTTGATTTACTAGACCTTGTTTTTTCAAATCTTCAAAACTTCTTAAAGTTTGCCCTTTAAAAAAATCACAATATTTTATCAGTCCGTTCTCTTTCCACTTTTTAAATCTAGTGTCTGTTTTATTAGGAGTAAAGTCCTGATCATAGGAAATCCATTGCAATAATCGATAGGGTTCTTTAGTTTGATTCTCTCTGACTATCTTAAACCAAATTTTTAGCGGGGTCTCTATCCACGGGTTAGTGTTATTCAAAAGTTTAGGTAAGGCATTGTTCCCTGTAATCGCCTGTAGGGGAATGTCACTTGTTATTTGGCATTCCATCTCCTTCCATTGTGCAGTGTAGACTGGGTTACATATCTCTACTAAAGTTTTAATTTGTGCGGCTTTAAAATAGTCCCTGATATTTGGCAGCGCAAGCCCACCTTTGTCTTTGTTTAGCTGTAGGGTTCTATATCTGATTCTAGGTCTCTTGCCCTGCCATATGAATCTTGAGATCCTTCTGTCCAGTTCTTGCCATGTTTTTTTTTGGGAGGTTCTACCGGTATTGTTTGGAAAAGGTATAGAAGACGTGGAAGTATATTCATTTTGACTGCTTCAGTTCTTTGTGCAGTACCCAAGAATGGGTATATTCCATCTTGCTAGATCAGATTTTATTTTTGCCATCAGTGGATCATAGTTTAGTGTTATAATTTTGTTGAGTTGTTTCGGGATATTGACCCCCAGATATTTCATAGATTCCATCTCCCAATTAGTTTTGAGTTTGCTTAGTAAATATTGATTTGGGTCATAGTTGAATGTTAAAATTTGGGTTTTATGCATGTTTAATTCGTACCCCGATAACTCTCCATACTCTGAAAAAACTGAGATTAGTTCTGGAAAAGAGGTGTACGGCTGCCCCAGGTATATTAAAATGTCATCGGCAAAGAGTGCTACTTTATGTTCCTTCTGACCAAGTGTAATACCTTGAATTTTTTGATTCTGTCTTATCCATTGGCTCAGAGGTTCTATGAAGATTGCAAAGAGCAGTGGAGACAAGGGGCAGCCCTGACGACATCCTCTTTCCAGTTCAAAAGATGATGATAATTTACCGTTAATCCTTATTTTAGCTGTTGGTTTTTTATATAATGCCTGGATAGTTCTAATGAAGTTATTATGAAAATTGAAACTGGATAAGATTCTATATAGGAAAGACCAGTCAACCGAATCAAATGCTTTTTCAGCATCTAATCCCAATATGTCTGCATTTAAATAATATGTTTTTATAGGATGAATTATGTGTAAAGTGTGTCTAATGTTATCTTGTGTCTGTCTTTGTCTTATAAAACCTGTTTGGTCTAAATGAATTAAGTCTGTCAGTATATTTTCTAACCTTTTGGCAAGGATAAAGGTAAAAAGTTTATAGTCCTGATTTAACACACTGATTGGTCTGTAGTTGGAGCAGTCTAGTTTATCCTTTTCAGGTTTAGGTATGACTGCAATGACCCCTTCTCTCCAGGAGGGGGGGATTTCCCCTGTGTGGAGGACATAGTTAAATGTTTTCAGGAGGAGAGGAGATAGTTGCTGTTTAAAGGTTTTGTACCACTCTGCTGTATAGCCATCTGCTCTTGGGGATTTGTTAGCTTTAAGTTTCATAATTGCTTTTTCTAATTCTTTAGGTTGTATTTCTGACAGTAGTGTTTTATTTTGTGACTCAGTAAGTTGGGGAAGATTTAATGTATTTAGGAAGGCTTCGGATGCATTTTTGTGTTTTTTGAGGGAGTATAAGTTCTTGTAGTAATTCTCGAAGCTTTTAAGAATTTCCTGAATTCTAAATTTTATTTCCTTTGATACTGGGTCTCTGATTTTGTAGATTGCTCTCTCCGTTTGTTGTTTCCTCAATTTGTAGGCTAGTAATTTTGCCGATTTGCTACCTGTTTCATAGTATTTTTGTTTCAGAAATGTAAGTTTCTTCTGGATTCCTATTGTGTAGATCTCATTTATTTGTTTTTTTAATTTCCTTAATTTTGAGCGAGTCATTAGAATGAGTGTTGTCTTTGTGCTCTTTTTCTAGTTTCTTAAGTTCTGACTAATGTGATTAGTTCTTCTTGTCTCAGTTCCTTTTGGGTTGCCAGTTTTGCGATAATCTTTCCCCTTATTACAGCTTTGCATGCGTCCCACATTATCATTTTCTTCCAAATATCTGAGAACATCTGATTCCAATTCATCTTTCAGTGGTCCTTTCAGCACATTTGAATTTAACCTCCAAGAAAATGTATTATTTGTGTATTTTTGGATATTTAAGTCCATATAGATCGGACTGTGGTCAGAGAGATCCATCAGTCCTATTTTACATGTTTTTACTCTTCCAATGTCTCTATTAAACATAAAAAAATAGTTAATCCTTGAGTATGATGAATGTGGTGCTGAGTAAAATGTATAATCTTTTACACTGGGGTTGAGTTCCCTCCACATGTCACAGGTTCCCATTTCTTTTAGTAGCATCCGAGTTTTTCTACTTTGAGTGTTATTTTGATGTGGAGAATTACCTGATGCATCCCAGTATGGGATGGGCAGCACGGTGGCGCAGTGGCAGCACGGTGGCGCAGTGGTTAGCACAGTGGCAGCACAGCAAGAAGGTCAATGGGATCGATTCCACCCTTGACCATCGTGGGTTCGATCCCACCCCCAGACCATCGGTGACCCTTCTGTGTGGAGTTTGCATGTTCTCCCCGTGTCTGCGTGGGTTTACTCCGGGCACTCCGGTTTCCTCCCACATGCCAAAAACATGCAAGTTAGGTTAATTGGCATCAAAACTGGGGATTCTAAATTGTCCTTAGGTATGGATGTGAGAGTGAATGGTTGTCTGTCTCTCTGTGTTGGCCCTGCGATGGACTGGCGATCTGTCTAGGGTGTACCCTGCCTCTCACCCAAAAGATGCTGGGATAGGCTCCAGCCCCCCCGCGACCCGAAAGGATTAAGCGGTAGAAGATGGATGGATGGATGGATCCCAGTATGGATTCAGTCTTAGATTGAAGTCTCCACCACATATCACTAAACCTTTGGCTTTAGTTATCATTAGGTCAAATACATTTTTATAAAATTTCCAGTTAGCCCCTGGAGGTGCATATGCATTCAGCAGGGTGATATCATCTCCCTCTAGCCGACCAAGTACCATGCTAAATCTCCCTTCTTTATCTTTGTGTTCTGAATTTTTTTCAAACATAATTTTGGTTGAGATCAATGTCGCTACCCCCCTCCTCCTCCCTGACTTATATGAAGATGAAGAGATCAGTTTAAACCCTTGTCTATTAAGTTTAGTGTGCTCCAAGTCTGTTAGGTGGTTTTCCTGTAAAAATATTATTCCTGCTTTGTCTTTTTTCATTTTGCCAAGAATCTTGGATCTTTTCACTGGATTCAGGATCCCTTTTACATTATATGAGATTATTTTGGTTACACCCTGTTTCTCCATTGTGTTGTCTTATTTAGTATAACAGTGTAGTGGCCCTCTTTTATGCTACTCAGAAACTGAAAGAACATTAAGAACATAAAAAACATTAAGAACATAGTATATAAAACTTTAAAACAAAAAACTGTCAAAAGGTCTTCCTGAGCTGAGGTCTTTTTAGTGACCTTAGAAGAGCCTTGCTGGTGCATTGGCTCTGAGGGAAATTCCTCAAACTCTGTTACGTGTTGAGGCCCCTCTCTTACCCCTGTAAGTTGTCCCTTGTTTTTAACGTGAATTTCAGATCCCAATCCGAACTTGTAATGATTTTTTTTTTTTTTATGCCTATACCCTATGAAATTGTGAGCACCCTCCCACCACCGTCACAGCAAACAATCACGTTAATACAGTATTTGTTAGTGTGGCGAGTTCATGTGGTTCATTGTCACATTTCTATTTTAACAAGTTTTTTTTTCTTTTTTCTTTTTCTTTTTTTTTTAAAAGACCTACTTGTTTCTAATATTATGACTGTTCCATGAAATGTTTTACCACTTGCTGATTCTGCATCTCCTTTAGTTTAGTTTAGTTTAGTTTATTTGAAAAGGGACAATGCAATTTCATAAAACACATGATTACACATGGTTAAAAAAGCCAGAATTAGCCAAAAGGCTAGTTTTCATCTGTAGTCCCCTGGCCAAGATGTAAAAAAGCAGTAAAATGCATCTACAAGAAAAAAACATGGTTAGACATTTAAGAGGGCACTAATGTAACAAATAATATATACATAACAAACCGTACATTGAAACACAACATCAAACATCACAGCAGACTTATCTTTTAGTGTTGGCAGCTGTAGGTGTTTATAAGCCACATTTTCAATTTTTTTGTGAAGGCCTTGAATGTTGTGAGCAGTTTAAACTCCTCAGGTACTGAGTTCCACTCACTAGCGCTCCTCACTGACCAGGCCGACTTACTGAAAGTGCTCCTGCGCAGAGGAATGAAACAGTCACCTCTGACAGAGCCTTTAATGTTTGTTACCTTGTAGGAGGAGGTTTGGATGCGCAGATTGACTAAAAATATCATTATTCCCTCCTGAAAGCGTTCAGTTTTTCCTTATAGCCCTGGCGCTGGGTTTCCCGCTGCTGGCCCGTGGATTTTGAGGGTCTCTGTGTGCACCACGTTTGAGCCTTGATTCGTTCGATCGGGTCTGCTGCGGGTTTATACACAGTTACCAGGAGCCCTCTCCTTGCCATATCCCTGGTTGCTTCTTCCGCCGAGTTGTAGAGACACGTAAAAAACCCGCAGCTTCGCCGGAAATGGAGTTTGAAAGTGCAGTTTCTTCTCTCTTAGTATCTTTTTAGCGTCGTTGTATTCCCGACGCTTTTTAAGGAACTCCAGGGCGTAGTCATGCTCCATAAAAACTTTTCTTTCTTGGTGCATAAATCCTTTTTTCTGCCAAGCCAGTCTCAAAACCTCTTCTTTTGTTCTGAAGTTGGAAAACTTCACCACCACCGATTGCGGAGGCGCTTCCGCCGACAGCCTTGGGGCTAATGAACGGTGCGCCCTTTCTATCTTCAAGTCGATGGATTGGGGAATTTCCAACTTCTCTCTCAGTATGGATTCCACGCATGCAGCCATTGTGGTGAAACCGTCCTCGACTCCTTCTTTCAGACCATGAATTCTTATGTTGGCCCTTCTTAGTCTTCCTTCTTGGTCGGTTAGCTTAGCCTCCAGTCTTGTCTGTCGTTTGAGTAATTCCAGCATGGTTTCTTCCAGCCCTTTTATTCTTTCCTCTGCTTCCATGATTCGGTCCTCAGCCTGGTCCACTCTGTTGTTTTTCCTTTTTATTTCGTCTTTAATTTCACGAAATTCAGCCCAACACTCTCGGCGAAATTCTCTTAATTCTTGAATTATCGTTTTTAAGCTAACTGTGTTGCTAGCCTCATTCAGCTCCTCTGTTTCCGAGTGGATGTTGTCCTCCAGGTTAGATTCTCCGGCCGATGCGTGTCTTGACCTGGCAAATGTTGATCTCTTCTGTTTTCCTTTAGGCATAATGACTTTGTCTTTTGATTTTCACTCTTCCAAAAATCCGTTAAATCTGATTTTCAAGTTATTTTCACGGATGGGGTCTTGGAGCTTCAGCGTTAAGCTGCTATCACCATGGTGTCCAGACCGGAAGTCTCATTTATATATATTTTATATATATATTGATTTTACTTTTATTGATATCTTGATAATTTGAATGTTTTTATTGAATGGATGAAAAATGCAGTCCTTTTATTAAGCTGGTAAATTTCATTGTATGTTGCATACAATGACAATAAAGGAATTCTAATTCTAGTGGCCTGGTAGCCAGCTAGTTAGCTCAATAACCATGTCAGGACTCCTAGATGAAGCCACAATTCTGTAGCTCTAGTGGGTAATTGGGATAAGTCCACCGTCAGCTTATTCATTTTGTTGGCTGTGAGGTAGTCGCTGTTCTCAAGTGAGCACAAAAACAATCCCAAAAAAAGGTATTTTTGGGTACACAAACTTAAAGTCGTGCTCGCAATGGGACTGCACAAAAATAGGAACGACCACCATGTTCCAGAGTTGCAGAAAATATCTTGTGTTTAACAACCTTTTTATGAAAACAGTCATCTCCATAACAGACTGTTAAGATGGTTGTTTGTGGATGTGTCTGTGTTGGAGAAAATGTTTGCAACACTTCCACACCTGCAGCAAAAACAATATTTATAATGCCTTTTTAATATTGCATGGTTAAATAATATAAAATTATTATATTGAAAAAATATCTTAGAGAGTTCTGTGCAATGCCTGTGCTATACTACATGTCTCTGTGTTTCTGCATCAAACCCCTCACATTCAACAACACATCACTGGTATAGGGTGTTTATGAAATAAATGAAAATAAGACAGCCATAACAACCGCCCTTGATTTTTCTGTATTGAAGCCTGGAGAACTGCTTTTCTAATAGACAGGAGACATTGCGGGATGTCACAATAGCTGGGAAGGTTTCCTTCAAGTTCTGTTTTCTGCACGGTGGCACAATTAAAAACAGACTGAAATACAGAAATAAAAGAAAAGTTTGGACAGACTGATACAGGAACAAGGTAATCACAATACTCCGCCATCCTCTTTGGGGAAGAAGTAAATATCCATCCATCCATCCATCTTCTACCGCTTTTCCGGAGGTCCGGGTCGCGGAGGCAGCAGTTCAAGCAGAGAAGCCCAGACTTCCCTCTCCCCAGCCACCTGCTCCAGCTCTTCAGAGGGGATACCAAGGCGTTCCCAGACTAGCTGGGAGACATAGTCTCTCCACCGAGTCCTGGGTCTGCCCCGGGGTCTCCTCCCAGTGGGACGTGCCTGAAACACCTCAAGTGGGAGGCGTCCAGGAGGCATCCTAATCAGATGCCCATACCACCTCAACTGACTCCTTTCAATGTGGAGGAGCAGCGGTTCTACTCTGAGCCTCTCCCGGATGACTGAGCTCCTCACCCCATCTCTGAGGGTGAGTCCAGCAATCCTACGGAGAAAGCTCATTTCAGCCGCTTGTATCCGCGATCTCGTTCTTTCGGTCATTACCCAAAGCTCGTGACCATAGGTGAGAGTAGGAACGTAGATTGACTGGTAAATCGACAGCTTTGCCTTAGAACTAAGCTCCCTCTTCACCACAACAGACCGGTACAACGTCCGCATCACTGCAGATGCTGCTCCAATCCGTCTGTCGATCTCTCGCTCCATTTTCCCCTCACTCGTGAACAAGACCCCAAGATACTTAAACTCCTCCACTTGGGGCAGGAGCCTGTCCCCAACCCGGAGAGGACAATCCACCTTTTTCCGGCTGAGGACCATGGACTCGGACTTGGAGGTGCTGATTCTCATCCCAGCCGCTTCACACTCAGCGGCAAACCGTCCCAGCAAGAGCTGTAGGTCATTGCTGGATGAAGCCAACAGGACAACATCATCTGCAAACAACAGAGATGAGATCCTGTGGTCACCAAGCATGACACCCTCCATTCCCTGGCTGCGCCTAGAAATCCTGTCCATAAAAATTATGAACAGGACCGGTGACAAAGGGCAGCCCTGGCGGAGTCCAACTCTCACTGGGAATGACTCCGACCGAGTGTTGGCAATGCGAACTAAACTCTCACAACGGTCGTACAGAGACCGAATAGCTCGTAACAACAAGCCCGATACCCCATACTCCCGAAGCACCCCCCACAAAAATCCACGAGGGACGCGGTCAAATGCCTTCTCCAAGTCCACAAAACACATGTAAACTGGTTGGGCAAACTCCCACGAACCCTCAAGAATTCTCGAGAGGGTAAAGAGCTGGTCCGATGTGCCACGGCCAGGACGAAAACCACATTGCTCCTCCTGAATCCGAGGTTCGACCAACGGCCGGACTCTCCTCTCCAATACCTTGGCATAGACCTTCCCAGGGAGGCTGAGGAGTGTGATCCCTCTAAAGTTGGAGCACACCCTCCGGTCCCCTTTTTTGAAGAGAGGAACCACCACCCCGGTTTGCCATGCCAAAGGCACTGCCCCCGACCTCCACGCAATGTTGCAGAGGCGTGTCAACCATGACAACCCAACAACATCCAGGGCCTTGAGGTACTCGGGGCGAATCTCGTCCACCCCCGGGGCCCGGCCACCAAGGAGATTTTTAACCACCTTGGCGACCTCAGCCCCTGTGATAGGCGAGTCATCCCCCTCGTCCCCAAACCCTGCTTCCTCTGTGGAAGGCGTATCAGTGGGATTGAGGAGATCCTCGAAGTATTCCTTCCACCGCCCGACGATATCCCCAGTTGAAGTCAACAGTGTCCCATCCGCACCATACACAGTGTGGACGGGGAGCTGCTTTCCCCTCCTGAGCCGCCGAACAGTTTGCCAGAATCTCTTTGAAGCCGACCGAAAGTCTTGTTCCATGGCCTCACCGAACTCCTCCCATACCCGGGTTTTTGCTTCAGCAACCACCCGAGCTGCACTCCGCTTGGCCTGCCGGTACACCTCAGCTGCTTCGGGAGTCCCACAAGCCAACCAAGCTTGATAGGACTCCTTCTTCAGCTTAATGGCCCCCCTCACCACTGGTGTCCACCACTTGGTTCGGGGGTTGCCACCACGAGATGCACCGACCACCTTGCGGCCGCAGCTCTGGGCTGCCGCTTCAACAACAGAGGTGGAGAACATGGCCCATTCAGACTCCATGTCTCCAGACTCCCTCGGAATGTGGTTGAAGTTCTTCCGGAGGTGGGAGTTGAAGACCTCCCGGACAGGGGCCTCAGCCAGACGCTCCCAGCACACCCTCACTATACGTTTGGGTCTACCAGGTCTGAATGGCTTCCTCCCCTGCCATCGGATCCAACTCACCACCAGGTGGTGATCAGTTGACAGCTCTGCACCTCTCTTTACTCGGGTGTCCAAGACATACGGTCGCAGGTCTGATGATACGATAACAAAATCGATCATCGACCTGCGGCCTAGGGTGTCCTGGTGCCAGGTGCACATATGGACACCCTTATGCTTGAACATGGTGTTCGTTATAGACAGACTGTGGTTAGCACAGAAGTCCAATAACTGAACACCACTCGGGTTCAGATCGGGCAGGCCGTTCCTCCCAATCACCCCCCTCCAGGTTTCACTGTCGTTGCCCACGTGCGCATTGAAGTCCCCCAGTAGGACAATGGAGTCTCCAGGAGGAGCACCCTCCAGCACCCCAGTCACAGACTCCAAAAAGGGTGGGTACTCTGAAACATCATTTGGTGCATAGGCACAAATGATGGTCAGGACCCGTTTCCCAACCCGAAGGCGCAGGGAAGCAACCCTTTCGTCCACCGGGGAAAACTCCAATATAGAGGCAGCAAGGTGGGGCGATACAAGAATACCTACCCCTGCTCGTCGCCTCTCGCCCGGGGCAACTCCAGAAAAGGCCAAGCTCCAGCCCCTCTCCAGGAGACTGGTTCCGGAACCGGAGCTGTGTGTTGAGGTGAGGCCAACTATATCTAGCCGGTATCGCTCAATCTCGTACACCAGCTCAGGCTCCTTCCCCACCAGAGAGGTGACATTCCACGTACCAAAAGCCAGTTTAGAAAGCTTGGGATCAGTCCGCCAAGGTCTCCGCCTTTGACTGCCACCTAATCCACATAGCACCGGACTTCCATGATCCCTCCTGCAGGTGGTGAACCTACTGGAGGGCGGACCCATGTAACTCCTTCGGGCTGAGCCCGGCCGGGTCCCATGGGTGGAAACCCGGCCACCAGACGCTAGCCTTCGAGCCCCTCCCCCAGGCCTGGCTCCAGGGTGGGGCCCCGGTAACCCCATACCGGGCGGGGTACACTGAATCCTTGATATACAATTTATCATGAGAGTCTGTTGGATCGTTCTTCGTCTGGCCCTTCACCCAGGACCAGTTTGTCTTGGGAGACCCTATCAGAGGCAAATTGCCCCGGACAACATAGCTCCTGGGATCACTGGGGCACGCAAACCCCCCCACCACGATAAGGTGACGATCCATGAGGACGAGAAGTAAATATCAGCTAGTTATTATCCACTGCATTTCCCACTACTCACACATTCAGGGCAGCCTAATTATAGAAACATGCTGTCTCTGGTGCTTAAAGAAAAAGACTCTGAAATAGAAGTTTTAGTCCTATTTACTTTCACTTGCAATAAGCTACAACCTGAAAATTTAGAAGAACATAATATTAAATGAGGGGATTCTTTCAAAATTCCACTAAATAAGAGTAAAGAAAACCAAAGGTCAGATCACAGACCAATTTCCCAAGAGCATGTACTCAAGCAACTTTTTCACAAAAAAGTTTTACTGTAGGATATTTGTTTAACTCAAAGCTCCAACAGTTAGTGTCCTTAGTTCCTTAACACTTATTGAACAAAAGGAAAGGTGATGAAACACAGTGGTGAACATGCCCCTATCCCAGCTTTTTGGAAAGTGTTTCAGGCATCAAATTCAAAATGAGTGAATATTTTGCAAAATAAGTTTATAAGTTTGAACATTAAATATCTTGTCTGTGTAGTTTATTCATGTAAATATAGCTTAAAAAGGATTTGCAAATCATTGCATTCTGCTTTTATTTACATTTTACACAACTTCCCAACTTCACTGGAAATGGGATTTGTAGGATTTTTTCCCCCGTCTTTGCTTAACATTGGCATTTTTCACATTTTTATTGATATATCAAAGAACTATACATGGAAAAAAACTGATAGCATCTGACCAGGTAGTCAAAAGAGTAACCCATGAGGCCAACTCAACAGACAAAAATAGAACTTTTTGGCTGTCATACTACACATTATGTTTGGAGGACAAGTGGGACTGCACCCCCCCCCAAAAAAAAAAACAAAAAAAAACCTTCTCCATCATTGAAGTTCGGAGGTGAAAGCATCATAGTATGGGGCTGTTTCTCATCTCATGGCACTGGCAGAATTTGTATATACTATATTTGCTTGAAAATGAAACTAGCATATGTAGACTTAGATTTACATCCTTTAAAACACAAAACATTCCTTGAGGTCAAAGAGCAGAGGGCTGAGGGTTGACAATTTGTATTTTTCACCACAAAGATGAATTTCCTTTATTCAGTGTGCGTTGCCTGTGGCAGGATAAGGTACAGGTGTGTGGAACGGCTGGAGTGCTGCTTTGTCAGCGACACAAACACTATTTTTACAAAGCAAAATGCGGCATTATACAGTGGCTTATAGCAAAAGCAAAACGCTGCCATACCGCTGACTTTGATTTTCAGCTGAGCTATTTGTTTTAGTTACACAGACTGTCTCTGTCCTCTCTGCCTCTGCTCCACACACATACACACAGTCCCGCTGCACACACAGATTCATGCTACTCTGGCAGAAGAAAATTGAGAAAGTGAGCAAGAGAAGGAAGGATGTCATTCAGACTCTGGTTTTAATATGCTGCAAAGAGAATTTGGAATTATTTTTAATTTTGTAATGAAACCCACTATGTCCCCAAACAGACAATCTGTTTATGGTGCAGATACTTGAAAGTCAAGTTGACATTTTGTGAAATCTGCTGATTTGCTTTGCTGACTTGCCTGCAGTCAGAGGGAGAGGATGAAGATCAGATTGATCCTCACACAGATAAATTTAATCAGACCAGAAAGAAAGAAAGCCAACTTTATTGTCTTTCCATCAGCAATGTTTGTTTTAAAAGTGTTGATGGGGAAGTATAGAGAAGGTCAGGAAGAGATGCACTGTGTCTTTGTGGCTCTAGAAAAAGCATATGATAGGGTGCCAAGAAAGTGTGGTACTGTATGAGGAAGTCAGGAGTGGCAGAGAAGTATGTGAGGGTGGTGCAGGACATGTATGAGGACAGTGAAACAGTGGTGAGGTGTGCTATAGGAGTGATTTAAGGTGGGGTGGGATTACATCAGCTCTGTGCGTTAACTTTCCTTTCCCCATTCTATTATGCTGAGCACCAAGCTAGAAGGTGGAAAGTACCATTTTTATATGGACTTTGAGGTGACCCGACCGGGATTTGAACCCATAAACTTCCGGTTGTGGGGCAGAGGCCACCACTCCGGTAAACGCACAGCGCTACCAGAGGACTGACCCCCCACTGTAGCTTTCACTACTTATAGTAGCTGTGTGGTCTAGGGTCAGAGAAACGGAGATAGGTGCTGCCCCATGCACCACATGGTGTCCCACATGCTGCGGAAGTAGGTGGGGAATTACATCATGGATTGTGATGGATTGCCTGACAGATGAGGTCAGGCAGAAGTCACTGTGGACTGTGATGTTCACAGACAACACTGTGATTGGTAGTGAAAGTAGGGAGCAGGTGGAAGAGAATCTAGAGAGGTGGAGTTATGAGCTAGAGAAAAGAGGAATGAAAGTCAATAGAAACAAGATGGAATACATGTGTGTGAATAAGAGGGATGCAGGTCTGAACTAATGGACAGTACACAGGAGGGGTGAAGACAAAAGTGCAGGAAGGGGGGAGTGGGTGGAGACGAGTATCAGGGGTGATTTGTGACAGAAGGATAGTAGCTAGAGTGAAAGTGAAGATTTACAAGACAGTAGTGAGACCTGCTATGATGTATGATTTGGAGACGGTGGTGCTGACAAAAAGACAGGAGGCGGAACTTGAGGTGGCAGAATTGAAGATGGTAAGATTTTCATTGGGGGGTGACTAGGGTGTAGAGTAGTCAGGCACATGTGTCAAGCAAGGTGGTAGTCAAGCAGACTCAAGCAGCATTTTTCAAATCCAAGAGGTGCAGTTTTATTTACAGTGCTGTCCATCAAAGAAACAAAAAAAACCCAACAACCCTTAAATAAGGAAAAATGTGATTCAAAAAACTAAATCAAACTAAACATATTAATGGCAGCACAACCTCACTTCTTTCTCCAGAGGGACAATCCAAATGGATATATGTACATAAGGACCTCACTCTGCACAGCTTGATTTAACTGGAAAGAACAGAGAATATGCAAATATAGAAACGCACAAATTCTTAAGTCTGAAGTCGTAAAATACCTGGTACTGGAGTCTGACAAGCCCAGAAAGTTTACTTTTTTGCCCCACTGTACGTATATAAGATAAGATAAGATAAGATAAGCCTTTATTAGTCCCACAACGGGGAAATTCCAGGATTGCAACAGCACAGGGATAGCAACACTCAGAGCAACAATCAGAAGGCAAGAAAAAAAACAAGCAAGCAAGAGCAGCTAATAAACATATGTACGTATTACTATAAAATATATATATATACACACACACACAGACACACAGTGCAGAGCATTGTAGCTGGATGGAATAAATATATGAATATATGAACACACAGTGCAGAGCATTGTAGCTAGATGGAATAAATATGTAAATATATAAACACCCACAGTACGGAGCATTGCAGCTAGGTGGAATAAATATGCAAGTATATAAACACACACAGTGCGGAGCAATGTAGCTAGATGGAATAATATGTAGATATATAAATATATAAACACACCCAGTGCTGAGCATTGTAGCTAGATGGAATAAATATGCAAATATATAAACACACACAGTGCAGAGCATTGTTGCTAGATGGAATGAAACAGCATAACCGTCTACTTAGTTATCCTACATGGTATGATTATGTGCCCATACATATTCTCACCCTCCATAGCGACCGGTATGTTCCTAGTTGTATGCCGGAGGGGACCATTGTGTAAGTCTATTGCATCTTTTGCATTCAAAAAACTATTAGTTTGTTACGTCTTTTTGCTATCTCTGCGAGCAGCCCTGCTTAGGTTGTACAGTCTGACAGCCGTTGGTAGGAAGGACCTACGAAACCTCTCGGTTGTGCACCTGGGATGATGTAGTCTGCTGCTAAATGAGCTCCTCAGTGCATTCAGTATGTCCTGCATAGGGTGGAACTCGGACTCCAGCAGAGATGACAGTTTAGCCACTGTCCTTCTCTCTCCTATCTCCTCCATCGGATCAAGGCGCTGCCCCAGGACAGAGCTAGCTTTCTTAATCAGTTTGTTCAGTCTCTTCCTATCGGCTGCAGTAATGCCACTGCCCCAGCAGACCACTCCAAAAGTGATGGCTGATGCCACCACCGTGTCATAGAATGACTTCAGCAGCGCCCCTTGTACACCAAAAGACCTGAGTCTCCTCAGCAGGAACAGCCTGCGCTGTCCCTTCTTGTAGAGTGCATCAGTATTGTGTGACCAGTCTAGTTTATTGTTCAGATGAATACCCAGGTACTTATAGGATGTCACCATCTCGATGTCTGTTCCCTGTATATTTACTGGTACTGTGAGGGGCTGCCCATGCCTGCGGCAGTCCACCACCAGCTCCTTAGTTTTCCTCGCGTTGATCTGGAGGCAGTTCCGATGGCACCAGTCCACGAAGTCCTGGATAAGCCCTCTGTACTCAGCTTCATCTCCATTGGAGATGAGGCCAACGATCGCAGAGTCATCAGAGAACTTCTGTAGATGGCAGTGTGTTGTGTTGTGTGAGAAGTCCGCAGTATAAAGAGTGAACAGGAAGGGAGCCAGCACCGTTCCCTGGGGGGCCCCCGTGCTACTGATGATCGTGTCGGACACACAGTCCCGGGTTCTCACAAACTGAGGCCGGTTCGTGAGGTAGTCCAGGATCCATGATGACAGGTGCTGGTCCACCCCTGCGCGCAGCAGCTTGTCCTTCAGGATCATCGGTTGGATGGTGTTGAAAGCACTGGAGAAGTCAAAGAACATGATCCTCACCATATTCCCGGGCTTCTCCAGGTGGGACAGAGAACGGTGAAGGAGGAAGATCACCGCATCCTCCACCCCAATGCCATGCTGGTAGGCGAACTGGAGTGGATCCATCGCTGGTTCCACCAGGGGGCGGAGGTGAGCAAGGAGCAGTCTCTCCAGGGTCTTCATCAAGTGGGACGTCAAGGCCACCGGTCTGTAGCTGTTCAGGTCTTTGGGGTGGGAAGTTTTTGGTACAGGTACCACACAAGATGTTTTCCACAGCTGTGGTACCCTCCCCAGTTTCAGGCTCATGTTGAAGATATACGTCACAATCCCACACAGCTGGTCTGCACAGGACTTGAGGAGCTTTGCGCTGATGCCGTCCGGTCCCGGCGCCTTCCTCGCCTTGATCTTCCTCAGCTCCGTCCTCACCTGGGTCCTGGTCAGGGTCAGGATGGGGGGCTGTGTGTTGGGAGTGGGGGGGTGTTGGTGGAGTGGGGAGTGGGCAGCAGGACTTGATTTCTTTAGAGGCAGCAGTGGTTGTTGTGCAGTCAGGGGGGAGGGCGGTTGGTCAAATCTATTGAAAAACAGATTCAGGTTGTTCGCCCACTCCCTGCCCCCTGTGGCCTGGGGGGAGGTATTCTGGAGCCCCGAGATGGTTTTGAGGTTTCTCCAGACCCCGCTGATGTCGCTCTGTTGCAGCTTGTCCTCCATCTTCTTCCTGAAGCTGTCCTTGCCTTCTCTGATCTTTCTCCTCAGCTCCCTCTGTACGGACTTCAGCATCTCCCTGTTCCCTGACCTGAAGATCCTCTTCTTCTCTCTCAGAAGTGTTTTTATCTCAGGGTTGATCCAGGGTTTGTTGTTTGAGTGACGCCGTATGGTCTTGGTGGGAACGGATTTGTCCACACAGAAGCTGAGGTAGCCCGTGAAGGTGTGAATGAGGCCATCGATGTCCTCACCATGTGGATCGCAGAGCTGCTTCCAGGCGGTGGCTTCAAAACAGCCCTTTAGGGTGTCCATTGTCTCCTCAGACCATAACTCCACAGTGTGCATGGCCGGAGGTTGTCTGTGCACTAGGGGTTTGTACACCGGCCGGACATGAACCAAGTTGTGATCCGATCTCCCGAGTGGGGGGAGTTGTGATGAGGTGTACGCCTCCTTAGTGTTTGCGTAGAATAAATCCAGTGTTTTATTGTCTCTAGTGTGGCATGTGACATACTGGGTGAACGTGGGTAGAATGGGAGACAGTGAAACATGGTTGAAATCGCCTGAGATGAGGAGAAGAGCATCTGGGTGTTCTGTCTGCAGCCTGCTGGTTACTGAATGGATGACGTCACGTGCTGTCCCAGCGTTCGCCGTCGGATTTGCATAAACAACAATGCAGATCACGTGTGAGTGTTCTCTCGGGAAATATGTAGGCCTCATGCTAACAGCTAGCAACTCAATGTCTTTGCTGCAGTGTCGTTGTTTAACAGTGATATGTCCCGGTCTGCACCAGTTGTTGTTAACATACATTATCACTCCACCGCCCCTAGCCTTGCCACTGTCTGGTGTTCGGTCAGCTCGTATCATGTGAAAACCCTCCAGCTCAATGTTAGCATCTGCTGCTAGTTCAGTTAGCCACGTCTCAGTAAACAAAAGGAGAGAGCACTCCCGGTATGTGCTATCATAACGGGAGATAGCCGCTAGCTCATCTAACTTTCCCAGTATCGACCGTACATTTCCCATGACAACAGATGGAAGGGAGGGTCTGTACCTTATATTTTTTGTCCTCCGCCTTACTCCAGCCCGGCAGCCGCGGCGTTTTCGCCTCAGTTCTCTCGGTATGTCGAGTTTTTCCAATGGGACCGGGTGGCGGTTGAATGCTAGCAGCTGTTCTCTGCTGTATCGTATCCTGCTATAGACAGTGGCTCCGTCCACCGGCTCAGGAGACATTTAGGACGATCTGTGTGTCCGTGATATAAGTGGGGTGAAAAAAAAAGACGGATCAAAAGAGAGAGGAAGGGAAAAAGACTCGGAATCGAGCCGCTGTTGCAAAAGGCAGCCGACTCGTGTGGCGCCGAGAGAAAAAAAAAAAAAAATATAGGCTTCCCAACTGACACCAACTGGACCTAATTATACCATTGATTACAACGGGTGGACCTTCATATTGCATTAGGATCCAAACTGTAATCTAAACAATTTAGTAATAAACTCATTTACATAAGTATATGAGATTATGGAAAATGTGTAATACTAACAAAATATAATAAATTCCAAAAAGTAAACTAAAGAAAGATTCCCATGAAGAAAAAAGAGATACCTCTTCATGGTTTGAACCAATAATTGCCATGTGAAAAAATTTGGACACCCCTTTAAATATTCAGTTCTTTATTAAGAAATGTTCATGTATCTATGTCTAACCTTGTTGTTATTTGCATTTTTTTAAAATCTATTTTAGGCATTGTAAGTGGGAATGAATGTGGAGGTATCCTAAAAAAGATGGGGGGGAGGGGTCCTAATTTTTTCCTCACTATTTGGTGACAATTACATTTTACAGAAAATTTGAAAAAAAAAGTCTTAAATTCATTTTTAATTGTTTAGTTGTATTACGTGAATCTCCCAGTATTTTTAACATTGATATTAAATATCCATATGTCCAAATATGTATAAAAAACACACAGGCTTATACAGGGTGTCCTAATTTTTCATATGACTGTATCATAGAACCTTCCTCAAACCTATTTAGACCAGGAAATTCAGGGTGGGCCCCTCCCTAAACAATTCCTGCATGATGGATGATGAAGTAAAGGTGAGTTTAAAGTAAAAACAAACATTTTCAATCTGCAACTTAATAATGCGATTTAAAGTAACTTAAGGCTATGTGTTTGCTTTAACTTATTCCAATACTTTAATGTAAACTGTAACTAGTGATGTTAAAACTGAGGCCTCATGAAACAATGAGCAACTTTGAGACAATGCTTCACGAGGGACACAGTGTTATGAAACATCTAAAAAGACTGCCATCTGGTGACTGACTGTCAGAACTGCATTTGAGTTGAAAATCTGAAAAAGGCCAATTCTCTATATCAGGGGTTCCCAAGCTTTTCAGCCCGCAACCCCCAAAATAACGGTGACAGAGACTGGCGACCCCCACTAGCCCCGGAGGTGACTGATACATAAGAAAATGTGTGCACAGTTTGATATATCTGTGGATTCACCTAACTGCAAAGCATATTTCCCTTTCTTCACTCGTCAGTCAGCTGACACTTTATGTCCTGGGCTATGTCCGTGGTGCACCGGGATATGGTTCCGTCAGACAGCGGCATTGCTTCCAGCTCCTGCACCTGTTTATTCCCATGCATTGTCCGACTCATAGCGATAGCAGCAGGTTTTATTAGGGTTGCTCTGATTGTATGTGGTATTTTTTCCTGTGCAATTAAATATGCCATCTTTAAGATTTGGTAGTGATTGTTATCAAACTGGGGATTCTAAATTGTCCTTAGGTATGACTGTGAGAGTGAATGGTTGTGTGTCTCTCTGTGTTGACCCTGTGATGGACTGGCGATCTGTCCAGGGTGCACCCTGCCTCTCGCCCAAAGATGCTGTGATAGGCTCCAGCCCCCCCCCCCCCCACGACCCGAAAAGGATTAAGTGGAAGAAGATGAATGAATGTTGTTTGATTAGTTATGACTTTATTTTGGCCTTACAATTCTCTCTCCTTTTAGTGGAAAAAATCAGCTGGATTAGCAGCAAGAGATGGGTGCTTAGTTTTCAAGTTTCTGAGCATTTTTAAGGGCTTTAAACTCTCATGTGCAAGCACCTTGGTGCACACTACACATTGGGGATGTTGTACTTCACTGATAATGATACATCAGAATCAGAATCAGAATCAGATTTATTGCCATTGTTCATGTAGTACACAAACTAGGAATTTGTCTCGGTGCAATGCTGCAACATTAAACATGATAAAATAAAAGAAATAAACTATACATGCAATAAAGTGAAGAATAAGAATGAGTAATACTAGTCAGCAGTTTAAATATATTAGCGAGCAGCAGATAATGTGGAGAACCATATAGTGCAGTCAGTAATGCAAGAAGAAAACAGTGATGATTGACATGAGTCTGGTTGAGCTGCTGTACATAGTGCACGAGAGTCAATAAGTCACTTAGTGACTTACATGAATCCATACTGAATATAATCCTCTCGATACTTGTGACACTTGGAGGAAGGCTGGTCTGACTGATTATGGAGCCTTGTCCGGTGCTGTCCTCCTCCTCCTACCCCTGCGCCAGAAGTCGATGGGCTTTCTGACGGCATTTCTCCGCTCTCCTCTGCTGCCATCTCCACTGGCCTCTGTGCGTTGTCTTTGGTCGGTATTAACCAGTTTCATTTTTAAAGGCATTATCCTAGGCTTAAAGCGTGGTGTGTTGATTTGAGCTGTTCAGACAAAATCTACTGGTGCACACTGACCTGAGTGTGACCTCTCACGTTTACTGTGACGCAGTTAAAGTGACATGTCACCTGCGTAATCACCTCAGGAGGATTCTGAAAATCATCTCGCGACCCCCCCTCAGCGTCTCGGGACCCCCCGGAGGGTCGGGACCCCCCACTTTGGGAACCTCTGCACTATATTACAGGTTGCACAACACTTTTTATGTCATTTTCTCAGACAGGCTTGTAAAAATTCTGTCAATCAGTTATCTATCTATTTTAATTGACTTTAATTAGATCCCCCTCCATATAAGCTGTCAAATGATAGACACAGAATTTCTGTGGAAGGACAATTTTCAGTGAACGAAACCTGTTTTATATATGAGAGAGAGAGAGAGAGAGAGAGAGAGAGAGAGAGAGAGAGAGAGACAGAGAGAGAGAGAGAGAGAGTGTGTATGCAGGGCTTGACATTAACACCGGCCAATGGCAGGTGAATTTCAGCAGTGGCCGGTAAGGCAGCTACACTCTACAGCCACTTTGGCCATGTGCAGCCATGAAGGGGTGTCCCAGTCCGTAGGGGTAGTGATGTTACGCTCGACACCGCCCACTCAACACTGATTCACGCAATATAAAGCATAAGTGTCATGAGCAGTTTTTTCTAAATTTAATTGAACAAAATACAACATACAAACTCTTGATGAGGATAAAAGTTACAAAAGAGTTACAAAATCAGAACTTTCACAAAAAATATATAATCAGTCAAACTTAACATTCCAATTAAGAAAAAAGGGGTTTATTAAAAGAGAGAGAGAGTAAAGAGCACAACAATTCTCTGAGAGTCTTTTTTTATTATAGTAATAGGAGCTGTCCAGTGTCTCTTGCAGTTTTTTTTTTGCATCATGAGCAGTGCATCGAGCGCTGTTTCAGCACGCCCACAGTCACGTGACCGTAGCAAGCGAGGCCTCGTTATGTCGGTCACATCACATGACTTGTGGGCTCGTGGGAAATTTGAGAGGGTTCTGTTAAAGTTAGTTGTTTTTTGTTTTTTGTTTGCTTTAGATAGTTTGTTCCTGCCATCCAATTTTGAATAGACCTCAGATGGGCAAATGCTCAAAAAAAAGTATTGAGATTTTTCTCAGGTTTTCTCTACTAAGATGCAGTTCTGACACTCAGTCAGCAGATGGCACTCTTTATTAAATGTTTCATAACACTGTCGCTCATGAAGCAATTGTCTCAAAGTTGTTCTGTTTTATAAGGCCTCAGTTTCACCATCACTAATATATCTATGTGTAATATTTAGTACATGTAATGTGTTGTTTAATGTTACTAAACCTAATTCTAACTTGTGTAATACTGTCCCTGACTTCTACTTAAATAGTGAATGCAATGATAATAAATCTCCTCCTCTCTAAAAACCCTCAGTTTGAGTGGTGAATCAGACCCCTTTTAAATCCTTCACTATTGACATATGCAATGCCCAGCCCTCTCAAATTTCTCTCCAGGTTTTCAAATCACGTGAAGTGACAATGAGGCCTTGTTCGCTACGGTCACGTGACTGTGGCCATGTTGACACAGTGCTCAACACTCTGCTCGTGACACTTCTGTGTTATATTACTTGAACCAGTGTCGAGTGGGCAGTGTCGAACCTAACATCACTAACTGCAACATAAGACTAACACAAATATACTTGGGATAGTAAGTGATAGAAAGTTACATAAGCACTGGCAAATTAAAGTAAATGAGCACAAAAGAAACATCTGGTCTAATGCATATGATAATGAGACAAATGGTGAGTAGAAAAAGGTTCTCACCCACTTCGTCACAGAGGGACAGGAATAGAAATGAGAATATCAGAGAGACAGCTCAGGTTGAGCGATTTGGAGACAAAGTAAGAGAGGCAAGGCTAAAATGTGTAATATGTACAGAGGAGGGATAGTGGAGATATTTGATAAAGGATGTTGAAGATGCAGCTACCAGGCAGGAAGAAAAGAGGAAAAACTCACAATTTATGCATGTGAGCTGTCATGACAGGCACATTTGACTGGAGTGGTGGCTTAGAGAATCAGAATCAGAATCAGAATCAGAATCAGGTTTATTGCCATTGTTCATGTAGTACACAAACTAGGAATTTGTCTCGGTACAATGCTGCAACATTAAACATGATAAGAGAAATAAACTATACATGTAATAAAGTGTAGGATAAGATTAAGTGATACTGGTCAACAGTTAAAATATATATTAGCCAGCAGCAGATACTGTGGAGAACTATATAGTGCAGTCGGTAATGCAGGAAGAAAACAGTGATGATTGACATGAGTCTGGTTGAGCTGCTGTACATGGTGCACGAGAGTCACTTAGTGTTCAGCAGTCTAATGGCAGAGGGGAAGAAGCTGTTCATGTGACGGGAGGTTTTAGTCTGGATGGACCGAAGTCTTCTACCAGAGGGGAGGGGGGCAAACAGTACGTGACCAGGGTGTGAGGGATCGGCTATGATCCGGCCAGCACGCCTCCGGGTCCTGGAGATGTACAGATCCTGGAGAGATGGGAGCTTGCAGCCGATCACCTTCTCAGCAGTGCGCACGACGTGCTGCAGCCTTAGTCTGTCCCTGGCAGTGGCTCCTGCGTACCACACAGGAGGTAGAGCATCTAACAACCAGGAGGTCGGGGTTCAAGTCCCAGTGGGGTCGTACCAAAGATATAAGTGGAACATCCTGCTGTCCAGCTTAGTGCTCAGCAAAAATGGAATGGGTGAGGGAAATGCGGGCGGCAGTGGCTGAGGAGGTAGAGGGGGTTGTCTAATAACCGGAGGGTTGGCGGTTTGAATCCCGCTCTCCCCAGCCATCCTGCCATTTTGTCCCTGGGCAAAACACATTACCCACCTTGCCTCCAGTGTCCATGACACTGGGCATCAGTGTGTATAAATGTTCGGTAGTGGTCGGAGAGACCATTGGCGCCAATTGGCAGCTACGTTTCCGTCAGTCTGTCTCAGGGCAGCTGTGGCTACAGTAGTGGCTTACCACTACCATTGTTTATGGAGTGAATGAATAATGTATCCATTGAAAAGCGCTATGTAAATCTGGTGCATTATTAGTATTATAAATCTGATCTGACCAATAAATTGGAGTTGAACAATATTCTTTGTAATGTGGACATCGTTATCATTTTAAATGTGAGAGGAATACTCTCACAGCATTTATGTCTGTATTTAATCTGTATATTCCAATCATGCCAGTGAAGCGTTGGAAGCTCCCTCTGTGTGCAGTGACTAAATCAAATGTCCAACTTGACTGGCATGGGTCTGTGTGACTGCTGTCAAGCAGTGACCACATGCGGTGAGACAGCCAGCACTACCTGAGAGTCTGCACTGAGAGAAGATGTTCTCTCACTGTTCATTCAACTCCCACATCAAGGCTCACACCGCTGCTCCCACTGCCGGGTTTCAGCTGGTAAAAAAGTCAGTTGACTTATGTGTCAAATGTTTTAGTCAGTATCAGCTGGCTGTGCCTTGACAGTTTCTGTATGTCTCTGTGTGTGTTCCAGTTTTTCTCATCCTTGTGAAAGCCCATTGGAAAAGGGTCCTCACTTCTTATTATCCTTTAGCTCAGCATTAATCCTCGGATTTAAGGTTGGAATTATGGGCTAAAAGTGAAATTAAACAGATATTATTTTCTGGTAAGGTAAGAATGATGATGAGATGGCAAACTACACTATGGAGCCAATTTACACCCTTGCCACTTTTGCTTAAGACATAGAGACGGAAAACATCACCAAAAATCTGCTGGGGAATCAAGGCATGCTTCATTATGAGAAGAATTCTACCATCAATCAAATCTGAGTTTTCTGTTTTAGTAATTTTTAGAGCACATGTGGGCAAAATACTATTTGAGGACCAGAACAGTCTCAGTTCAGTGCAGAAAAGAGATGTGGACTTTGTTGATTCCTCAGGCTAAGTTTCCACCAAAGCAAGATTGTCTTCGCACCAGATTATCATGGGTGGTGGTATGGTCAGGTTTTGAGTTAATGAGTGACAAAACCAAATAGGACATTATTGGAGAAAATTAAGAAAATAAAGTCTGAAAGGGTTAATGTATAGTTAGTGCCAGAATAATAATTCTGTAGGTGATCTCCCATTATGCTCTACACATATTCCATACAAATTCTGTTTGCATGCTTATGAACAAGTATGTTATGGTATATTGATAACAGGAATGAGACAAAGGTATAGAGCCCTCTCTGTCTTTTCTCTCTCTCTTTTAAGTCAGGTCTTTAACATTAGATACACACCCAAACCCAACACCCACGCACACTGTTGATAGCACATTCTAGAATGAAGAGGCGTGTTCAGTGGATGGCCTGTTCCCGCCATAGGTAGATTAGCCAATCAGATAGTCGCGTACAAGCCCATCCCATTGTACTGGCTCGCCCAACCCGAGGGGATAATTGTAACCTGCACCCGGAAGTCGGGGTTCAGTCTGACCAGCTCCAGAGGGAGCTGCGTCACGCTGCACCCAGCGCTGCTTGCTTTACATGTGACTTCTAAATAAATGTACCATCCTTTAAATTGAAGAAATCTCCGGTTTGTTCTTGGACCTTTCAATCAAAGAATCGGGTATTTTTCTAACAATTGGTGCCGTGACCCGGATTGAAGTATTTCGAGACGAGCCGAAAAAACTACATAGAAAGGACCCAAAAACTACATCGGAAGGACCCTTTTTAGTCGACTGTGGCGACGCCTGAATGAAACAAAAAGGTAAGCAGAAAGCCTTTGTACGCAAATTTCTGCAGTTTGGCCATTCTAAATTTACAGTCGTCTAATTAAGGGGTATATCCGATTTCTAAATTTTAAACTGTTTGCGGGATGGAAGTCTGCGGTCACATGTAAAGCATGAACCACGTGGTCTTGCACGAGGGAGAGTGGTAATGTCCTAGGATCAAGTAGCCGCTTTTTTACGAATAAGGAAGATTTGCAATGCAAGAATCTTTTTTAGATCAATAGTGAGCATATATAAAGGTACTCTTAATACGTTATAAGAACCTCAGACTACATCATGAGTGAGTAACGTAGCAAGCAGCCGCAAGAATCTTTTTCCCACCTTTAGTGAGGGTCTGCTCATAAGTATAAAAAATAACTAAGGTACTCTTAATACGTTATAAGAACCTCAGACTACATCATGAGTGAGTAACGTAGCAAGCAGCCGCAAGAATCTTTTTCCCACCTTTAGTGAGGGTCTGCTCATAAGTATAAAAAATAACTAAGGTACTCTTAACGTAGCAAGCAGCCGCAAGAATCTTTTTCCCACCTTTAGTGAGGGTCTGCTCATAAGTATAAAAAATAACTAAGGTACTCTTAACGTAGCAAGCAGCCGCAAGAATCTTTTTCCCACCTTTAGTGAGGGTCTGCTCATAAGTATAAAAAATAACTAAGGTACTCTTAACGTAGCAAGCAGCCGCAAGAATCTTTTTCCCACCTTTAGTGAGGGTCTGCTCATAAGTATAAAAAATAACTAAGGTACTCTTAACGTAGCAAGCAGCCGCAAGAATCTTTTTCCCACCTTTAGTGAGGGTCTGCTCATAAGTATAAAAAATAACTAAGGTACTCTTAACGTAGCAAGCAGCTGCAAGAATCTTTTTTCCACCTTTAGTGAGGGTCTGCTCATAAAAATAACTTGCAGAATGGTACAAGAACCTTTTCTCCATCCTTAGTGAGTGACCATTCATAAGTATAAAAATAATAACTTACAGAATTGCATAAGAATCTCTTATTCCAACAATAGTGAGTGCATTCATAAGTATAAAACAATAAAATAGCTTGTTAAAATCAGTATAAGACTGATCTTTATGATAAGATACCTCTTGTATCGATTACCTGACAAGGTTCCGATGAAAGTATCCTCTACATATAAGTTAAGCTATAGGTAATGAGTAAATGAGTACATGCAAATCTGCGGCAAACTCTCCACATCGTGCAAGCTGATCTCTGTAAAATTTTGTGTCCTTAGGGGATAAGAGTGTGGGTTAGGAAATACCGGGAGCCGAGAATATTTAGTAAAATTTTTTTTCCACAATGATTTAACTAATGGCGGGCTCCAGACCGTGTGGTCAGAACAAAGGAAAAGTATGCACCCCCACCACTGAGCGCGGGCTCCGGACCGCGTGGTCAAGAACAAAGAAAAGTAATGGCCCCCCCACCACCGAGTGGAGGTGAAATTGGTAAAACAGGTTACTGAGAGGAGAATTGTTTGAGGTAACAGCATTAAAATGAAGCGCGAAATTAAAGCTGAGATTAAGGAGGCAGTGCTCCATTTTTCTTAAACTTAAAAAAAAAAAAAAAAAAAAAAAAAAAAAAAAAAAAAAGCACATGGTTTGTGAACAATAGGCTCAGGGGCCATTTTGCACGTGTCCCATTTACTGCGCATGCGAGGGCGCCATTTTGAATCACCTTCAAGCTGGGGCACATTGCCTCCATCATGTGGCCAAATATAGGAAGTGCACTATTTCACAAAATTACCTGCCAACAAAAACTTAAAATCTTAAGAATAAATCTGGAACTTTATCTCTCTGGTTGAAAGGAAGGCTTTAAAAATTCCATGCATGGTGAAAAAACAATAAAGACCTCAGGGGCCTGCTAAAATGCAGGTTTGCCCATAATGAGGCAAAGCATACCCGTTCGGCTTGGAGAGATGAAAGGTTCAATTTTAAATTAGGCAGAAGGTGGTTTACAATAAAACTGGAGAATAAGGAGATTTATTCCTCAACAAAACTAGGAAATCCTAGGTGGACACTATATAAAGGTGAGAGAATTTAAATGAAAAATTGCAGGTTGGTATAGATAAGTAAATATATAAATGAGTTAAAATTATAAATACAAAAATAATTAAATAAATACAACAAACGAAAATATGAATGAATAAAATAAATAGGAGTTATTGTTGTGGAGATGAGAGTGGGCAGAATATGGAAACGGAAATTTGTTTTTGAAGAAAATTGAAAACTGATGAAATGTTAAAGTTTTGTGCAGGACGCAAGACAAAAAATATGGAGAAACGATTGGAGGAAGAAAAAAACGTAAGAATAAGAGACTTATGCTGCAACGGTGAGAACAAATGCAAAATAATCAGTAAACACGATATAACAGAAAAGGACAAAAACACGCTGTTTAATAGCTTGTTTCTCTCCATTAAATTTGAGACGGTGTTGGCTGTGGACGACCCCTCCCCCAGCAGCTGCCTCCTCCTTCACGCAGTGGCCCCCCTCCTCCCTCCACTTCACTGTCCCACTCCAGCAGTCAAGAAAGCAACACAATGGGTCAAAAGAGGAACAATTGAGCACACCAGCAGAGTGAGTCCTCACACATCTGATATTGTATAGTATTCCTGTATATGTATCAAGCCGCTGAGGCTGGTAGAAAATTAAGGTTGTTGTTCTCCATTTGTGAAATGTGGGGTGATTCATCACTCAGTTGATATCTGTACTGTATTCCTGTGTGTGTATCAACCAGTTGAGACTGATTAACACCTATATGAAATGTCTCTAGCCTGTAAGCCCGGCTCCCTGGGGTCGGCGCTATCCTAGACAAGGGCTAGATGGTTGACAAAGGTCCCAATCACAGATCAAAAGAAAGGAAGGGAGAAATTTGCCAGATGGGCCAAACAAATGGAGGACAGAGGAATGTTCGTAGGATGTGAAAACAGCCCCCCCACCAGGGAGACCTAGCTATACAGTATTGTTGCCTTCCATATCAGAGATGTGCCAAGACCACATACTGAGCAGACACAATACATGACCAATCTTCAAAAAAGCCATACCCATGCCCCATCTAAGTTGACCTGTCAGTATCGGCTGCATGACCACAGGAGGTCAGAATAGTCAGAGGCCCCCGTGGGACTAATACTTCCTATGTTAAGCAATTTGGCCACTGAGCTCAAACACCCACAAGGGGTCCCCCAAAATTAGCAACACAACAGGTATCCTTCCCTACAGGATGTTGAAAAAGAACCGGCTTTGATATTAAGCCGTTCTGTTTCAAGGGGGGAGAGGTCAAGATGAGAGGTCAAGACAGGAACAGATGGAAAAGTTACTAGTCCACTAAGGTTTGAAGGCTCCATTAAAGGAATAGAACAATGTATCAAGGAAGAGGAATCCAACGGGGTCAAATTAAACAATGGCTCCTCTGATTGCACAATTCAACATAAGTTATCCAAAAAGCGTGATGGCTGAAGCTGCAGCTTATATTGCTCACCCATGCTCCATCTAAGAAACATCTAATAAAACAAAGGCTAGCAACTAAGACCAAAATCTGAAAATTTCTTGACGCTTGAAAGGTCATTATTCCACTGAATATCAGGCAGTGGGAACTTTTGCTACAAGAAAACTAGCCACCTAGTGACCAAGAGAAATGAGGCAGGTTTAGGGCTCCTTAATATTTAAGGGCCAATACATATTTGGAGGTTCCCAGACCCTGCTAACTGTATTTTTTGCACATCTCTACAAATCTGGTGAAATCTAATAACATTGTTAAAGACTTGCAATAGACATTTTAACTTAACATAAGATTTGAGCATGGAGGTGCAAAATATGATAAAAATGCTGATTTACAATCACAAGTGAAGACGAGGGTTGAAAATTTATGCAAAAAGGTATAAGGGTAAAACTGCAAGGTTCGGAGGAAATTGCACAATTGGGGAAATTTGCCAAATATTACAAAATGTCACAAATTCCTGAAAAGGAACTTGCAAATTTACAAGGAAAAAATCTAAAATTTGTTAGGAGAAAATAACTATTAAGAGAAAAGGTTGCAAAGTTTAGAAGGGAAGTGTAAATTTGAAAAAAGCTGTAAGCTTACATGAAAGCCACATTAGGATAAGGTAGGCCTGTATTGGTCCCACAATGGGGGAGATTCTAGGATTGCAATGGCACAGGGATAGCAACACTCAGAGCAGTAATTTAGAAGATACGAAAATAAGAGCAGTGAATATACATATGTACGCATAAATATAAATACACGGTGCGGAGCATTACAGATTTCCTTACACTTTGTATGGAGATGGGGGATGGCAGCGTAACAAGGGTTATGGTTTTGGATCATCCAGAGATGAGTAAAAAGCATTATGGAAGACGATGAATTAAAACAAACACAACCAGAGTAGACTACAGAAACAAGAAGATAATTTGGGGTAAAAAACAGCAAACACTCGGCCGAATAGACTCAAGAATGAAGCATATACATACATATAGCTGTGTGCACACCAGCCCTATCCAAGGGATCATCATAGAGCACGCACAGAGCGGAGGTGGAGCATGAACAAGGCTTTAATGCCCTGTGCACATAGATCTGCAGCTCTGACACACACAAGACAACCAGTGTAGCTTGACAAACAAACCAGCGGTTCACACCCGCATGGTCTGTGTGTCACATGGCTAAGTCCTGATTTAAATGTTATTTAGAATTGTTTTTGGAGGCTAATGAAAGCTCTATATTTTTGTATCTAAAATTGTTATAGTTTTGTAGGCATAGTGTTAGTTCATCTGGAGGTTATCTGTTCAGAAGAAAAAAGACAGAAGACTCCACCACACCAAGATACAGATGACTCTCTTAAGTTTTCATAATAATCAGCAGACGTCTTAGTGTAATACATTCCTTGAAAGGCAGGTGTTCAGACCCAGCGGCATTATTTAATTCCAAAACAAATTCAAAAGGTCAGTAATTAAAAGGCATCCAAGGCCAGGGTATAAATCAAGAGATGAGTGTTGTCACAAAACAGAATTTTGAATGGAGCCATGTTGGTTTATTTATAAAGCTGACTTTTCAGAATGAAACCGATCACTTTTATGTGCAGGATCTTGCATGGAGCATTAGCTGTGGACAGTAGTCAGTAGTGTGAACGACAGGACAGTGAACAGAAGGAAGTTCCAATACTGAAAGAGATTATAGATGTGAGATGTTTCATCAGCTAGTCCAGGGAAAGGTGAAGTCTTGTACACAGATGGATAGTGGTTGGAAAAGAATTGAGTGAGTGTTTCTGATGGGAAAAAGTACTTGGGGGAAGAGAAGAAGAACGGTGGATTTAGCAAGTGTAGAAAATATTTCTGATGTTGAGATGGAAATGGAAAAAGAAATTAAAGCAGAGCATGTCTAACCAAAGAAAATAAAGATCCACGTAAGATTTGCAGCTGTAGCTTTAAAAACCAACCAAACAGAAAACCAACAATAAATAAATTAAATTTTTGGCTAAGAGTGTCAGGAAGAAGGCACAAATGCAGGCAACCATCTTAGATGTTTCCAAGTACTTAAAGCAGCAATGAGACATTAGGTGTCCATTCTTTCAGTGCATTTCCTTAATTGTGAATATTAACATTAGTTATGTTCCTCCCCAACAGAGGGTATGCATTTGATGTTACTCACCACATAATGGTGTGATATGTGATATATGATACATCATATTTCAGGAATATGACAGTAATGAGGAATGTGATTTTTCCTGATTCGGCGGTGGCCAAGCTGGGTCAGGGTAAACTACATTCACTCCACACTTTACCAAGGAATATATAAAATGAGGCATTCAAGAAAATTTAAATCAAATTCTAATTAGGCAAAACGTCCACCTTTCGCTTGACTGAAAGTGTGACACAGCTTTTAATCATTTATTTAAATTCAACTGGACAAACTGATCTTATTTATCAATGCTGAAGCATATCAAAATGCACAGGTGGTTATTTTGTTTTCCTTAAATGAAATTTGTAAAGTAGTTAAGCTGTGACTATTGAAACCTTATTGAACAGAACTCTTGGAAGACAAAGGTCCGCAAGGTTCAATTACAGTAGTGCAGATAGTATCTGTTGGCATGGTGGAGAGTTAATCTTATTATCCCATCTTGTATTAATTAGGAAAACTAAACGAAGACTTTGAAGCAGTTCCTTTCTTGACTCAATGTTGGAAATCTAGATAAGAAGGGAAAAGAAAATTTGGAGAAAAACTGAACTTATTTATGGAATGGCTGACACAAGGGGAGCCTGAGGCTCCCCATGAATCTGTTTCTCTTATAAAAGGAGGCCAAGAGGACAAGGGGGGAGGACAGCGAGGAGGAGGAGAGGGAGCACGCCCCACAATGGCCGCTGCTGGCAGGAGAGGCGTCCACCTCCACCACTGAAAACTGGACTGCATACTTAAAGACTAGAACAGATAAGTGGACTCACTTCTACACGTATGCAGAAAATTAGCAAAATTAAATTATTGCATGTAAAGTAAGAACTCTGGGTAATGACATACAGGACGCTTCAGGGTCAGAAAAATAATGATCAAATTCTGCAAATGACGAACTACCAGCCTATCAACATCTGTAAAAGTAGCATTGTACCCAATGTACTATAGGCAATTGAATGGATCTGATCCAAATTGTGAACTACCATCATTTGCAAATCCATCCTCCAGATTGGTCATAAAATTAGACTGATAAACAAGGAAATGTGTGGAAGCATCCATTGTCCTAATTGAAGAGGATAAGAGGCATTTCAACCAATGGGGGGTTCCACACATCCCGCTGGTTAGACCCAAACACATGGATTGGAAAATGTTGGACATATTGTCATCTCTAGTGCAGAATAGAGCCATCCATGGAAAACCAATACCTGACCTTAACATAGAATATTCTCCCAAAATAAAACCATAAGCATCAGCACAAAAGGCGGCACAAAGATGCCCAGAAATCTCCTATATGACCAATCTTAACATTAACAAATGAGGGGATGAGGAAAATTTGAATCAAATTCCAAATTGGTTTTGGTAAAGGGATAACCAAATGCAGAGTACGACACTATAGGCCATATATTCAGAAGCCCAGAAGGGCGTTAACAAATGCAATTTTCCACAGTGGGAGTCGTCAGCAAGTCTTAGACCAGCTGCTGGGTCGAGAGGAAGAGCTGAGGACCCCAAGACGAAAGATGACGAGGAAGACCATTCTGCCATCACAGATTATTTGTAAACACAGTGTGCTAATGATAATACATAAATCATACATAGCTCACCACACGGATGTAGGGGTGTGAGACTTATAGGGTTCTTGCGTTATTTATCTCCATCATGCTAATTACGGTTAGGTAATCTGAATAAGGGAGAAGGTTAGAAGCTCTGAATGCCTGAATACAACAATACATGGATATGGATGTCTCCTAATGTTGAACAATATTGTTTACTACCTACCCACTGAACATATAGGTCCCATCACCCAACACACACACCACAACACAAACACCACATGCAGATTTCATATAGTCAACAATCACACACTCAAGGCTACTGGGAGATAACTTACAACAACACATAGATAACTACAGTTGTAGTGAATAAGGATAAAACTTTACAAGCTCCATGCATTGTGATGGCAACCCCTCAGACCATTATTGGTCCTGCCCCAGCTGAGCCCTTTGTGTCGACACTTGACCAAAGGTGTAGGGTAGAGGGAAAATGCACGCCGGAGAGCACCAGACCATCACGACGTGTGCCCGTGACATTGAAAAGGTCGTAGGGCGAGTGACTGTATGACTTCAGTCCCCAGAA
This sequence comes from Pholidichthys leucotaenia, assembly GCA_020510985.1. Classification (NCBI taxonomy): domain Eukaryota; kingdom Metazoa; phylum Chordata; class Actinopteri; order Cichliformes; family Pholidichthyidae; genus Pholidichthys; species Pholidichthys leucotaenia. The sequence goes on along the minus strand of CM035840.1, from coordinate 321,492,004 downwards.
GAAGAATGGACTGGTACCCGAGCGTATCCACCGCACCTCCAGCATCCAGGGTGGAGCCAGGAGCTCGAGCCTTACCAACACCAGCGTGTCCACCTCTTTCCAGCGACAGGGGGGTGGCATCCCTGGGACAGCATCACTGAGCTGTTCACTGGCTGGACTGGATGTTACATACCCTCTGCTGCACCCACCAGACCGTCCTGTAGACCTCATGGGATGAGGTGTGCCTCTGAGAGCGGGGACACAGTTGTTTCGTTCCTGTGTCACCAAGATGGAACTGTGCTCCACAGCTGCAGATATGGGAAGCAGACACAGGGGAAGGTCAAACCTCTGTCGCAACCGTGTGATGAGTGCAGCTGAATGATGTGAGCCCTGGCAAGGGTCAACCGGTGGACAAAGGTTTTGTGGACTGATTCTATTCGACCCTGTGACCCCTACATGGTCCACTCCACTGGACAAAGAACAATGATCATGAGGAGACCTCGAGGGGGTACAGGACCTGGTGACAGTTCACCTCTGAGACATCGCTGCACTGTGCTAAGGTGTCCACAAGGGGGGAGGCACGGGTAGCAGAATCAATGGTGCAAGCCTCTTGGGTTGACACACAATGCAGGGACCTGCCTTATTCACCATCTGTTAATTGCTAGAGTGTCTCACACCATACATGGTTGACATGATAAAATCATGTCAAAGGGGGGATTGAAAGGGTTAATGTATAGTTAGTGCCAGAATAATAATTCTGTAGGTGATCTCCCATTATGCTCTACACATATTCCATACAAATTCTGTTTGCATGCTTATGAACAAGTATGTTATGGTATATTGATAACAGGAATGAGACAAAGGTATAGAGCCCTCTCTGTCTTTTCTCTCTCTCTTTTAAGTCAGGTCTTTAACATTAGATACACACCCAAACCCAACACCCACGCACACTGTTGATAGCACATTCTAGAATGAAGAGGCGTGTTCAGTGGATGGCCTGTTCCCGCCATAGGTAGATTAGCCAATCAGATAGTCGCGTACAAGCCCATCCCATTGTACTGGCTCGCCCAACCCGAGGGGATAATTGTAACCTGCACCCGGAAGTCGGGGTTCAGTCTGACCAGCTCCAGAGGGAGCTGCGTCACGCTGCACCCAGCGCTGCTTGCTTTACATGTGACTTCTAAATAAATGTACCATCCTTTAAATTGAAGAAATCTCCGGTTTGTTCTTGGACCTTTCAATCAAAGAATCGGGTATTTTTCTAACAAGTCCAAGCAAAAGCCTGCCCAAGTGAATATTAGATGGCTTATGCTTGTTAGTTAGAGCTAAAAGAGATAAAGGGAAACAAAGCTTACTACGGGATTAGTCTGTCACATTTTTGTTATTCTTATCTGCTTTCCAAATAAGGCAAAGTCTTCCGACTTGACCAGTTCCATCAGGTTGTAAACAAAAGCTCATGGCTCACATTGCCATGACTATCGACAATAATGACAGCATCAGTTGTGCTTCACAACAGTAGGTGAACCCCAAGAGTCCACGCGATAGTAAGGCTGCTTGGTAATAAGGAAGACATCAACCACAGTTGATGCCTATTTAGTTATTTTCAAGAGAACAAGCAAGGAAGAGATAATGCTTGGCTGAAAAATTAGCTGAATGGTTTAACATAGTACGCACAGATGCAACACACATACATGAATGGGTTTGAAACTTCAGGAAAAGAGGGTGATGCCTGTGCAAACTTTCATAAAAGGATCATTAACGGTGGTGCGGAAGTCGGTCCCAGCCCATGGGGAGATGGAGTAGTCCCTCTCCAGTTGCTTTCACCAACCGAGGGTCTTCCCAGTCTCGCGCAGGGGTTTGTGAAGGTTTGTGGCTCTCTTTCCCTGGTGGGAGGGAAGGAGGAGATCCAACCACTGACCCCCGCCATGAAGTGAGCCCAGCTGCCCTTCCTGGTGCTGATCAGTGGCAGCTGATCGGGGCGCTGAGAACCAGCTTGAGAACCCCGACTGTAGGAGTACGGTGCGGGTGGCCTCGGCCTGTCTGGAAATCTAGGGGTGCGCGGCCTCAGGCAGACGTGGAAGCATCTCCTCTCTCTCTGAGGAGTTACAGTGAAAATTAAAAACCCGCTCATTCAGTCCTTCATTTGTTCCTTCAGTCCCCTAAAAATAAACCCATTAATGCCTAGTTAGTCCATGATGAGAAAAAAATGGGGATGGAATAAAAGTCGTCAGACTGACACGCCTCCCCTTGTGTATCACATCAACACCAGAAAGCACACATGCTCCCTGTTCATTCATTCATTCCCCTAAAAAAACAATACATTAGTGCCTAATCTATAGACTCCAACGGTAAGTCCACAGTTAAAATAAGAATGTGGATGGAATAAAAAACTATTTAGTACATCATCATATAAATAAAATGACAGGCGATTATATTATGACTGTTACAACTCCATTAAAATAATGGAAAATTCCAGCGCATACCGTTTCCTCATGAGCTCCAGAGCTGCGCGATTTCAAAACACACCACTGAAATAGCATTAAAAAATGCCCTTCTGACAACAGACCTCCTTTTTCCCGATCAGAAGTGCATTGTCATCATATGCGCTATAATACTGGTGTGCATGAGATTAAGTACTGCCACATCTCTTTGAAATGAGCCTCCATGTCCCAGCACAAAGTGGGGGCACTGTCTACTGGTAATTAGATGGTGTGATGCAAAGCATTAAAAACAGACAATACACTGACAGAAACTGACAAAAACACTGGTGTACAGTGGGAAGTCTGGTGCAAAAGTCCACTGATGACCATCAAAACAGGGCCCATAAGGTTTGTGGTGAGAGAGAGAGAGAGAAAGGGCAAAAGAGTGAGAGTTGGCAACATTGATATTTGCACTTGGGCTGTCGAGATTAGGGCTGCAACAATTACTCGAATAATTTGAGTAACTTGATTACAGAAATCCTCGATTCAAAATCTATGATTCAAGGCTTTGTTTAATGCAGCACTTCCAGTCTATATGACCTTCTTCCAGTATGACCTTCCTGTCACACTATGTAAACAAGAAGCAGGGTCATGGATTCAGCGGAGCGATGAAAAAATGACCAAAGTCAGAAAACCAACAAAAAGTATCTCAAGTCTGGCATCATTTCAAGCTTAAATTGAAGGAAAACATTGTGCAGTGTGTACATTGTAAAGCCGGGCTACCGCGTAACATTGATGTTACTGTATCTTAGCAACCAACTACATCATGCATGAGCACGAGACAAGGTATATGACTGAGATTTTAAATTAAGATGAATAGAATGTAGTCAGCTGTGCCAATTATGCTTATATGGCTAAAGAGCATATAGCAGCTACTGCTAATAGCAAGCCAGTGTTTTTTTTTATGTTGTGAGTTGAAGCTAACGCAACAAAATTGAGCTTTATGGTGTAACGTAACGTGAGAAAGCCTGTGTCATTTTACATCCATACAACAAAATTAAAATGCAGCTCTTCGTGATACAAAAGGGCAAAGTGCAAGAGAGGGCAATAAAGGAAAATAAGTCATTGTGTTGCATAAAATACAGCAGGATCATGTTATCAGGTCTAGTCAAAAACTAAATTCAGATCTTTTTGGCACACAGTTATTTTAAGCTAAAGATGGGAGCTGGAGGCTTCCTCTAAAGAACATTATATATTTGAATATTATGGGTACATGAAAGACAAAAACAAGATTTTTTTGTGAACTTAGTGGTATCACTGTACATTTTTTATTTTCATGTCATACAGGCCAACCTTCCTGACAGTAACTCCAGCAAAGCAGAAGACCCAGTATTGCATGCAGACACCAGGGGTGCCACATCATTCCTCCAGAACTTTCTGGGCTTGTCAGACTCCAGTACCAGGTATTTTACGACTTCAGACTTAAGAATTTGTGCGTTTCTATATTTGCATATTCTCTGTTCTTTCCAGTTAAATCAAGCTGTGCAGAGTGAGGTCCTTATGTACTTTGGAGAACATCCGCTGTCCAAGAAGGAGAATCCATTGTCATGGTGGAAAAGAAATGCAGCATGGTATCCTACATGGTCAAAACTGGCAAAGTCATTGCTGTTGATTTCAGCAACATTGCTTCAAATCGCAGGGCAAGCCTCTGTCCTGAGCATGTTGATATGCTCAGGATATATAAGATGCCATCTTATATATAAGATGGCGGCAGCGCGCTCGGACGCAGCGGCCCCTCTTGGCATCAGCGAGTGTGAGAGTTTTGAGTGTTGTGATCATCCCAGACGTACATTCTGTAAAACTTACAACCGTGAGACCTTATTAAACATCAAGGTACTGCACTCTGCAAGAATCGCGGCGATCGGTTGTGATTTGGACATCCTGCGCCAGCATGGAATTCTGGCGGAGTCCCCACTGGAAGCTACCCGTGAGAGGAGGAAGCGGAAGCGGAGCGAACGCAAGCAGAAGTGCGGAAAAAGGGCCGGGATCCATGCTAGGCTAAAGGCTAACACCTCCAGACCAGCGGTACCGTCGCTTCTTCTCTCAAACGTCCGTGCCCTCAAAAACAAGGTGGACGAATTGCGTCTGCTGAGAGAAACCCGGAGACAGTGGAGGGACTGCTGTGTGTTTGTTTTTACCGAGACATGGCTCCACAGCAACATTCCTGACGAGGCCATTCAACTGGAAGATATGGCGATGTTCCGTGCCGACAGGGAAACGGCGAGCTCCGGTAAGAGCCGGGGGGGGTGGGCTATGCATCTATGTTAACAAGAACTGGTGCGTTAATGCCACGTTAGTGTCTAAAAACTGCTCTCCGTTGGCGGAGTTCCTTATTGTAAATTGTCGGCCTTATTATCTGCCTAGGGAATTCAGCAACGTGTTTGTAGTTGGTGTTTACATAGCGCCGAGCGCTAACGCTAAAGCTAATGCTAAGAAGGCACTCGGGGAACTGCACAATGCAATCAGTGAAATCCAAACTTCACACCCGGACAGTTTTGTGGTGGTTGCGGGGGATTTTAACCACACCAGCCTAAAGACTGTGCTCCCCAAGTTTAAACAATGTGTAGACTTTAAGACCAGAGGAGAGAATATGTTGGACTTAGTGTACACAAACACAGATGCATATAAAGCGATACCCCACCCCCATCTCGGCCTTTCTGATCACATGTCCGTGATGCTGCTGCCTGCCTACAAACCTTTATTGAAGCGCAGCAGGCCAGCAGTGAAACAAATCAGGATTTGGCCAGAGAGTGCAACCCCTGCACTGAAAGACTGTTTTCAGCACACAGACTGGAAGGTCTTCAAAATAGCAGCCTTCCAGGAAGACAGGACAGATGTGGAGGAGTATGCTGATATGGTCACCAGCTACATCGCGAAGTGCACAGAGGATTTCACTACAGTGAAGACCATCACTATGCGGGGTAATCATAAGCCCTGGATGACTGCAGAGGTGCGCTCACTGCTCACAGCCAGAGATGCAGCCTTCAGAGCGAAGGACAGGATCGCCCTCCGCTCAGCCAGGTCTGCGCTTTCAAAGGGAATTAAGGCGGCAAAGCGCGCCTATGCGGAGAAAATCCAGGGACACCTCTGTGACACTAGGAACACCAAGCAGATGTGGCAGGGAGTTCGGACACTGACGGGCTTTAAGCCTAGGCAGGGGGTCGATGATGACGACGCTTCGCTTCCAGACAGGCTTAACGACTTCTTTGCACGTTTTGAAGCATCAAACTCGACAATCAGAGGGAGGGCTGGCCCTCCCCCACCATCGGTCAGACCAGCTTTTACCATCAACACAGCGGACACACGGAGGACCCTAACCAGAGTCAACCCACGCAAAGCTGCAGGTCCAGACAACATTCCGGGACGTGTGCTCCGAGACTGCGTGAGCGAGTTGGCGGATGTCCTGACTGACAATTATAACATCTCCCTGAGTCAGGCCATCGTTCCCAGATGCTTCAAGACCTCTATCATTGTACTGGTGGCAAAGAAACCAGTGGTGTCCTGTTTGAATGACTATCGTCCTGTTGCACTGACACCAATTGTGATGAAGTGTTTTGAGCGGCTTGTCAAACCACACATTACAGCCTGCCTCCCTGCGTCACACGACCCGCTCCAGTTTGCATATCGTTCAAACCGCTCCACGGAGGATGCTATAGTCACCACCCTACACTCTGTCATCACCCACCTGGACCAGAAAGACACCTACGCCAGACTCCTGTACATTGATTTCAGTTCAGCATTCAACACCATTATTCCCCAGAGACTGATGGAGAAATTACTCCTTCTCGGTCTGAACACCGCCACATGTCTCTGGATCCTGGATTTCCTGACTGAGAGACCTCAGTTTGTCCGGGTTGGAAACAACATCTCCAAGTCTGTCATGCTGAGTACCGGATCCCCTCAAGGCTGTGTACTCAGTCCACTGTTGTTTACACTTCTAACACATGACTGTGTATCCAAACATGAGGGGAACCAGATTATTAAGTTTGCAGATGACACCACGGTGGTGGGACTTATCCAGAGGGATGAGGAATCAATGTACAGGGAAGAAGTGAGAGACCTGGAGGGCTGGTGCAGGGAGAACAATCTGGTGCTCAACGTGGACAAAATGAAGGAGATGATTATCGACTTCCGGCGGTCACAGCCTGAGCACGCCCCCCTCAGCATCGGTGGCCGTTTAGTGGAGAGAGTAGAGAACATCAAGTTCCTCGGAGTGCAGATCTCGCAGGACCTGACCTGGAGCAAGAATTCCTTGGAGATCAGGAAGCGGGCTCAGCAGAGACTGCACTTCTTGAGGAAACTCAAACAGGCCTCTCTCCCCATCTGCATCCTCAGGACCTTCTACAGAGGTGTGGTGGAGAGTGTTCTGACGTACTGCATTGCTACATGGTACTCCAGCTGCAGTATGTCAGACAAAAAAGCCCTGCAGAGGATAGTCAAGGGGGCGGAGAGGGTAATTGGAGTCTCCCTCCCCTCTGTCCAAGAACTTTTTCAGAACCGTTGTAGGAGCAGGGCACTGAACATTGTCAAGGACCGTTCTCACCCTCTGCATAAACACGTTGAACTTCTTCCATCTGGTAAACGATTCCGGAGCATCAGAAGCAGAACCACCAGACTGATCAACAGCTTCCTTCCACAAGCTGTCAGGATGCTGAACAGTTGACCCGGAATCTCTCATACACACTACTGCACCTACGGACATTTTGTATATTATAGTTAGTTATTCTTTTTTTTTTTTCCCCAAGTATGTCTCAGGGATGTGTGAATGGATGGGGGGGTGGGGGTGGGGGTGGGGAGCTATGTGGGAATGTGTCTTAAATCATGCTGCTTCTTATATGGATGCTGAGAGAAACGGAATTTCATCTTGCCTGCACTACAGTTGTTTGTACAGCAATATGACAATAAAGTTTGATTTGATTTTGATTTGATTTGATGTTGACTTTTCCTCATGGAAACCGCCACATGCTCCTTTAAAGGATTTTCTCATAGAAAGTTAGCAAACACAAGATGACATAAAGAAACTCTGGTTTTGGTCTGTATAGTTAAAGATGGTTCAAGTGTGATCAGATTAATAGCTTTTTTTTGATGCAGTTGACACAGATCTATTCGTTACTATAAAAGTGGGGCATTGTCAAATCAGCTGTAATTTAGTATAACAGTTTTGTTTATGTTGATTGGTATATACACTACCGTTCAAAAGTTTGGGGTCACTTAGAAATTTCCTTATTTTTGAAAGCAAAGCACTTTTTTTCAATGAAAATAACTTTAAACTAATCAGAAATACACTCTATACATTGCTAATGTGGTAAATGACTATTCTAGCTGCAAATGTCTGGTTTTTGGTGCAATATCTACATAGGTGTATAGAGGCCCATTTCCAGCAACTATCACTCCAGTGTTCTAATGGTACAATGTGTTTGCTCATTGCGTCAGAAAGCTAATGGATGATTAGAAAACCCTTGTGCAATCATGTTAGGTCTGCAATGCTGTAATTGCTGCAAATGGAGGATTCTTTGACGAAAGCAAAGTTTGAAGGAAAAAATTATTATTTCAAATGCAAATCATTATTTCTAACCTTGTCAGTGTCTTGACTAGGGGTGGGTTCAAAAGATCAATATATCGATATGGATCGATACATGTTTGACTGAGCCGATATCGATCCATAAAATCCGCGGATCGATCTTTTAATATTAATATGTTTTAATATAATATTTTTACGTTTGTGAACATCTGCTGAGTATAATCGGGTTGAAACCGGGTCAGTGAGCTAGTAACAATGGCCGAGAAGCATAAAGAACCGACGCGCTAACGGAGCTAGCAAGCTAACGGATATGCTAGTTCTTCTTCTGTGGTGTTAAAACGGTTCTCATCCAGCAAGAGTTTCCTGCTGCGCGTGCTCTTTCGTGTTTACACGAGCGGAGATAATAACGTGCGTCTCTTAATTTAGCAACAAAAGTCACCGTAAAGATTGTCCTCAACAGCTTCTGAATATTTTTCATAAATAAAACTTGTGTGTTCCCTGCGGCGCGTGCACACGTCTTTTGTGTTTACATGACGCGGAGTTAATAACGTGCGTCTCTTAATTTAGCAACAAAAGTCACCGTATAGACTGTCCTCAACAGCTTCTGAATATTTTTCATAAAGCGGGGATAAACGGACTTTTACTCCATGCAGCGCTGTGTTGGAACATGAAGTTGACGACTGATAAAGGGTAAATGCGCGGAGGCTGAAACCCGTGAAGCAGAGACTTGGAGCTGCTGAGACTGTAAGTATAATATTTGTTTGTTTTAACGTTTGTGTCGTCAATTAATAATTTATCTGGCATGATGATGGTTTCTTTTACAAACTATGGACACAGAGAGAACTGTTGGTTAAGCACTGTGAATAAATGCAGAATTAAGGTATATTTTATGAGATTATGGACTTCTGCCACTTAAGCGATGTGAAGAGAATAAATCACAATAAAATTAATAAAGGCTGCAGTACAACAAGCTATTTTTACTCAGTAGAACTAAATTGAAATGAACAAACCTTCTCAGGAAATGAACTGAAACCCTTTTCCAACATTGAAAGTTAATTTGTAGTTAAAATATAAAAAAAAAAAACCTAAATTATTAGACCCTACTGTGGTGTGGCGATCTAAAAATATGAATGTTAATTTTACTGTGAAATCTATTCTTTTTATCTGCCTTCAGATGTGTGAAGACTGGAAGCTTCATCCTCACTGAGACCTTCTGAAGGTCAGAGGTCGTCAGTGGAGGAGCATCCCTGCTTCATGTGGATTTCAGCACAGAAGAAGACCTTCAAATTCAAGATTCAAGGAGGTGCTGCCATCATTTTCTCCAGAATAACATGCATTCAATGCAATTTAGTTGTTGTAATGACAAATTCTTTTATTTCTTTTTTAAAGTTCTCAGCAAGAACACAATATTGGTCTTTTTTTTTTTTTTTTTTACAATTTTACTGAGCATTTAATTCTAAATAAATCACTGTTTAACAAGAATTTTTTGGCAATCCTGTACTTTTCTTGTGGTGTTACATAGAACAGCATCACTGTAAACTATGGAAAAAGCAGCTGCTTTAAAATTTGTACTTCCTCACACAACTTTGAGTGCAAAAAAACTCTAAAAGTGCCATAACTTTTTGGAAAAGCTCCCACAAATCCAGGCTTTTTGGGCCACAACAATCACAAAAACAGCTGACAAAATCCTGGAGGGACTGAAATACAGTGGGATTATGTCTGCATGGTTCATGCATTGAATTTGTTTACTTACTCTGGGTGGTGAACTTGACACGACACACCCTTTGCACTAAAGAAAGCACCTGTGAGCACTTTATGAAATGATAAGTTAAATAATAAAAAGTGCATTATTGTAACTGATTTTGGGTCAGTTCTATATGTGATAATTTATGTATTAACAAAGTTAGAAGATTCTTGGTACAATTTGCAGCATTAGGTCTCGAAGATTTTTGTTTCATGGGAAGTAAAATGGCTATTAAAATGGTAATTCCCCAGATCGAATCGGGATTGAATCCGAATCGAATCGAATCGATTCAGAATCTCAAGAATCGGAATCGAATCGATTCTGGAAATTAGGGATCGTTCCCAGCCCTAGTCTTGACTATATTTTCTATTCATTTTACAACTCATGGTGGTATATAAGTGTGACTTTTCATGGAAAACACAAAATAATTGTCTGGGTGACCCCAAACTTTTAAACAGTAGTGTATATCTTTTCAAAACAGCTGAGGCTTGTGCCATAAAACATTCTAAGATTGAACTTTTATTTATTTTTAATTTAATTTATTTATTTTGCTTGTTTATCTACTTAAGCAATTGCAATTTTTAAGAAAAACTTCACAAGTTTGTTTTATTTTATCTAGTAATACTACATTAATACAAGACACCTAATGGTATACATCAACAATTTTGTTGTCACAGTTTAAAGGCAAAATGTAATGCAGCAACTGCAAATGGGGTTATATGCAATAAACATTGCAGTAAGCATTGTAACAAATGTGGACTTGTGTTATTGAGCGTTTGGTACAATTATGACTACTCTTTAGGAAAGGAAGTTCTGCACGTTGGTCAATCCAAGTTTCTTTAATACAAAAAAAAGTATCCGATTACTCAATTAATTGATCGATTAGAGTGGCTGATTACTTGATTAGTATAATAATCAATAGCTGCAGCCCTAGTCGAGACTCCTGGTGCCATTAGATAACCAGAGAGAATTCCCATTATACTTTGTGGGGGTTCCCTATTATTTTAGTGCATTATTACTCATTTGACTTTGATGTTCTCTTCCATGAGGTTATCACATCACTATTTAACAGCCCTGATACAAACCTGCCTCCTGGACAGTCTGACATACCCTTTCCTCGGAGAAGAGCCTTGGAGGTCACATAGCTACAGTGCAGCAAGCTTAGCTAGCGAGGTAGCTAGTGGCCCAACTGTGGTTTTTAAAGGCCTTCTCTGGAAATTCTAGTCACCGCACTATATATCCTTAATTCCAGCTTGCTCACTGACAGTTAATGATATAAATGTATCTCACATCATTCAGGCCTATTTTGTTATTTATCCCTGGCCTAACACTGGTGCCAGAAACCCAGCCACAGGGGGTGCACAAGCCAGTGTACTCCTAGTGCTGGTCCCAAGCCTGGGTAAATCGGGAGGGTTGTGTCAAGAAGGGCATCTGACATAAAACCTTTGAAAAATCAAACGTGGATCATGATGAATGAGACTGTAATACTGGATCGGTCGAGGCCCGGGTTAACAATGACCGCCACTGGTGTTGTTAACCGACAAGGTACCGGTGGAAATTAGGCTCCTATTGGTCGAAGATTGAGGAGGAGCAGAGGGGGAAGGTGTGTTGGAGGGAGAGAGAGAAAAAGAAAGGTAGAAGTGTGGAGGTGAGAGTAGGGACGTTAAATGTAGGGACTATGACTGCAATCTAGGTGCATGGCAAAGAGAGAGGTGGCAAAGGCAAAGGAAAAGTCATATAGTGAGTTGTATGAGAGGCTGGACACTAAGGAAGGAGAAAAGAACTTGTATCTATTGGCTAGACAGAGAGATTGAGTGGGAAAGAATGTGCAGCAGGTTATGCTGATTAAGGACAGAAATAGTAATGTACTAACAAATGACGAGAGTGTGTTGAGAAGGTGGAAGGAGTACATTGAAGAGCTAGGATTAGCTAGGATTAGCAAAGTAGGATTAGCAAGTAGGATTAGCAAGGTAGAAGTGAGAGCAGCTTTGCTTTGAAGAGGATGAAGAATGGAAAGGTTGTTGGTCCAGATGACATACCTGTGGAGGTATGGAGATGTTTTGGAGAGTTGGGAGCGGACCTTTTTAATTGTTGAACACAATCTTGGAGAGTGAGACATTACCCGAGGAGTGGAGAAGTGTTTTGGGACCAATTTTCAAGAACAAAGGTGATGCTTAGAGCTGGAGTAACTACAGAGGCATAAAGTTGATCAGCCACACAATGAAGATATGGGAAAGAGTTGTTGAAGCCAGGTTAAGAGGAGAAATGACAATCAGTGAGCAGCAGTACTGTTTCGTGCCAAGAAAGAGTACTACAGATGCAATGTTTGCTCTAAGAGTGCTGATGGAGAAATATAGAGAAGGTCAGAAGGAGTTGCACTGTGTCTGTGTGGATCTAGAGAAAGCATATGATAGGGTGCCAAGAGAAGAAGTATGGTACTGTATGAGAAAGTCAGGAGTGGCAGAGCAGTATGTGAGGGTGGTACAGGACATGTATGAGGACAGCGAGACGGTGGTGAGGTCTGCTGTAGGAGTGACAGATGGGTCAAGCAGGAGTCTCAGTGGACCATGATGTTTGTAGATGACATTGTGATCTCTAGTGAGAATAGGGAGCAGGTGGAAGAGAACCTGGAGTGGTGGCGGTATGCTCTGGAGAGAAGAGGAATGAAAGTCGGTAGAAGCTAGACAGAATACATGAGTGTGAATGAGAGGGAGGCAGGTGCAACAGTGAAGTTGGAAGGAGTAGAGGTAGTGAAGGTAGATAAGTTTAAATACCTGGGGTCAACCATCCAAAGAAATGGAAAATGCACATCAGAGTTGAAGAAGAGAGGGCAGGCAGAGTGGAGGAGGTGGAGATGAGTGTCAGGGGTGATTTGTGACAGAAAGGTAGTAGTAAGAGTGAAAGGGAAGATTTACAAGATGCCAGTAAGACCTGCTTTGATATATGGTTTGGAGACAGGGGTGCTGACAAAAAGACAGGAGGTGGAGCTGGAGGTGGCAGAGTTGAAGATGCTAAGATTTTCTTTGGGAATGACTAGGAGGGAGAGGATTAGAAATGAGTATGTCAGACGTACAGTGTTATGTCTGTAAACAGGCTGGTATTAGTAAGATGGCTGCCGGGTTGGTTAGGAGATAGACCGGGGTGGCTACTACTGGTTTCCGGCAGTGACGCCACCCAGGGTATAAAAGAGTGGGTGGAAGAGGCTCTGCCTCTTACATCGTGAAGCCACCTGGCCAGCAGGAGAGTGCCGTAAGCCTTTGTAAATAGTCCTTGTTTATATCCTGAATAAACCCTGTTAACTGAGGTGAGACTCACTTGTTTGGGAGATTTGGAAAAGCTCCATGTGCGAGCTGTGTTGGTACATTATTTAGGAATGGAAGGGCAGAGGATTCTGGAGAATCTTGGAGGTGTGGACAGTTCTGATGAAGTGGTGCAGCTAATGGCGCAGCACTTTAAGGCGCCGGAGAACATCATTGTGAGATGCATTCAGTTTTGACAGCACTGCCAGCGGTCGGGAGAGCCTGTGCGAAGATTCATGGTGGACCTCTGCGAGCTGGTGAGGGAATGCAGATTTGGGACCCTGGAGGACGAGATGATTCGGGACCCATTGGCGGAGCACGTCTGTTGCATGGAGGCCCAGTCCAGATTGTTGACGCACCCAGGAGAGATGATGTTAGCTGAGGCTGTCGAGCTTGCCCAACAGTACGAGGCAGCAGAGACCATCGCGAGGGGCCTTACTGAAAGGGCCTCTCTGGAAAAGAATGAGTCTTGCGCTAAGGCACTGAGCCTGGACCCTTGTGATGGCGAATGCGGAGAGGATGATTTTGCCTCCGTGGTCAGGATAAGGTCTGCCCCTGGTACGCCAAAATGTTATGGATGTGGGTCCACTGAGCACCACTATAAGTCCAGAGTGTGCCTGGCGAAAGGAAAGCATTGTGGCAAATGCGGGATTTTGAACCATTTTGCCAGCGTGTGAGAAAACTTCGTACGCAGGAGCCATGGGAGAGATCCAGGTGCTGTGCAGAAGACTCCGACGGTTGTGTATACCGTCTCCCCGGAGATGACAGGGAGAACTGGCTGCACCGTCACGTTGGTTGGAGTTGAGATTCCGCTCCTAGTGGACACGGGAGCGGTGATTTCTGTCCTGAATCTTGAAACCATGGACAGACCGTTTCCCCACCGACAGATAAGAAGGCAACAAGTGGAGTTTTATGGCTATGGGCGGAACAGGTTGGCTATTTTGGGCTAAGTTGAGATGGAGGCCCGTTATAAAGACTGTGTGGCGCCCAGTGTTTGCATTAATGTTTCACATCTGGTGTTAATGTTATGGGTTGCAACCTGTTTTACAGCCTGGGGTTCTCCATTATGAACGCTTCAGGTGAAGAATGGTCTGGATGTGGACTGTGAGGCCGACCTGTTTCTGCCGTGGAGGGTGCTGAGGTGTGGGATTCGGACTGGATGGACAATGTGACTTTGGGAGTGCACACACCGCGCCACGCGGAGTCCTCTCTGGATGGACCCGATGCTGTCATGCAGGCTGCCCTGGACGAGGGTGCTGGACGGCACGGCGGGACCCCCGATGAGGCTCATCAGGATGAGGTGCCAACACCGGGAGAAAATGGGGCTAGACCGCAGAGCGTGGGTATCGTAAAGCGCTCCCAGCGACGACCTGCCAAGAGGAGATCCAGGAGAGCCCGCGAGTCAGAGCAGCTGGAGTCGGGGGCCAGTCGCAGGATCGGTGATCTGATAAAGAGGAAGTGGGCTCCCTCGAAGACCAAGGTTGAGGCTTGAGTATGTGTAGAACACAGTCCATGCGAGCAGCGGGACAACCAGAGGTGGTTCCAGGTGGAGCCCGGTCGGATGGAGGAAGATGAGCGCAAGTCTATTCGTGTCTGGAGACACCCGAGGGATCTGTGGCTGCCGGAGGTGGAGAGGAGACGGCGCAGCAGGAGTCCTGATGTGAAGAGACGGAGACGCCTTGAGAGGGATCCATCCGGGGACTGAAGGTTTTATTTTGCATGTTTGTGTCGTTGTCTTCAGTCCTGTTTTAGTGTTGGTTTCTATTTGGTGCCCCGGTAAATTGTGTTTAGAAAAAAAAAAAAAAGGAGAACAAGGAAAAGAGTGAGTGCGGGAAGCATCCTTTTTTTTTTTTTCCACAATATTTTTATTGAACCTTTTTTCAACAAACATGACACCAACAATCAAACCCCAACACTAAAACAAACCAAAAAAAAAAAACAAATATTCCAAAAACACCATCAACCGTTAACAAAACAAGTCAAACAATGCTCCTCTGTTTAGCCTAGGTAATCCATTGCATAAGTATACATATTATACATTCACCAATTTGGAAATTACAAGGTCCACACACATCATTCACCTTCTTCTTCAGTAGTTATGTTTAGTTTCTTTACATAATCAATGAAAAGTCTCCATATATTCTCAAACGCATTTTCCTTTGATTTCAATATGTATGTTATTCTTTCTAGTGGAAGGTTTGTTAACATCTGTCTTAACCACTGAGTCACATCTGGTCTATGAGTCTTTTTCCACAGCAGTGCAATACATTTTTTGGCGTTAAGCAAACTGAGGTCTATGAATGTTCTTTCACTCTTATTAAAGTTATGCTTTTCTGGATACAGACCCAACAAAAACAATTTAGGATTCAATATGAGTTGTTTTGAAATTATTTTTTCAATTGTTACCCTCACCTCTTCCCAAAACATTCTAATTTTTCTACATTCCCAAAAACAATGAAATAGAGTTCCTTTACTTTCCATACATTTTGTGCACGTATCTGGTATGTTTTTGTTATATCTATTTAACTCCACCAGTGTAACATACATCCGCATTAACCATTTAAAATGTATCAATTTAAGACGTACATTTATTGATTTGGTTTGAGCTTCTGTGCAAGCCAATTCCCATTGTTCCTCTGAAATTTCAATTTGTAGGTCTTCTTTCCAATAATTCATTCTTTTCTGTGAGTTTTCACTTGAGGATAATATCAGTGAGTTATAGAACTCTGAAATAATACCCTTTCTCTTACTATTTTTCGTCAAAATTTTTTCCAAGTATGAATAGGTAGGACGGGTGAGAGCATTATTTTGATTTGATCGAATGAAATTCCTAAGCTGAAGATATTTAAAAAAAATGTGTTCTATTAAGGTTATTCTATTCTATTATTCTATTAAGATTATTAAGATAGCTAGACAAGCCAGGGCCCTCAGAAAACAAGGAAAAATACAGTCGATATGGACAAGAAACTGTAAGGTGTGGATAAAACTGCTTGGCACTCCAGAAGACGCTAAAGTAATGATGATTAGAGAAATGGAGGAATTGGACAGATTTAAACCTTAGCCCTGATTCAGCAATAACGGTGCAGTAATCATGAGTGGAAATTTTGTGTTCTTTTCCTTTTTTCTTCTTGGTGTACATGGTTGTCATAAATTATGTTTAGTACTTTAGTCAATCATTCTTCCTCATTTGATGATGGAGGTGTAGTGGGGCAAATTGAAGCTGGAAATTTTGTTAGTGCTGAACAGCAACCACAAGACATTTTAGGAAATATTGACCCAGACAACAACTATTTTAATCATATTAATAATAAGTGTGTTTATTATGAAGAACAACAATTAAATGGAATTATGAATTTGGATCAAACATTAACAATAATACATATTAATAGTAGGAGTCTCTATGCAAACTTTGATAGTATTAAGGAGTTTTTGAATCAATTTAATACACCATTTAGGATTATTGCAATAAGTGAAACATGGATTAATGAAGAAAAAGATGTAAATTTTGAACTAGATGGATATGAGATGTACACACAAAATAGGAAATGTAAAAGTGGTGGTGGGGTAGCACTGTATGTTGATAGAAAATTAAAAAGTAAAAAAGTAGACAGTATGACATCAGCAGTGAATGAAAGTATGGAATGTTTAACAATTGAGATTACGATGGAAAAAAGAAAAAATATAATAGTAAGTTGTATATATAGAGCACCGGGATCTGATATGGAAAAATTTAAAAATGGGATGGAAAAGATGTATGCAAAAATAAGACAAAAGGATATCTTTATTTGTGGTGACTTTAATATAGATTTGATGAAAACAAAACAACACAAACCAACTGAAGATTTCTTAGATACAATGTATAGCTTAACCTTATTTCCAAAGATTACAAAACCTACAAGAATAACGACACACTGTGCTACCCTGATAGACAACATTTTTACCAATGTTATTGAATATAATATGGTGAGTGGTATAATAATAAATGATATTAGTGACCACTTGCCTGTATTTGTTTCTTTAGATGTTAATTATGGGGCTAATGAGAGTAAGAATAATAATAAACTATGTAAAAAGATTATCTATAAAAGAATACGAACAGAAGATAGAATCAGGGATTTAAAAGAAGACTTAATGTTACAGAACTGGGATGTTGTCTATAGAGAGAAAAATGTGGACTTGGCATATGATAAATTTATTGATATATTTAAATTATTATATGATAAAAACTGTCCAATTAAAGAAATTAATAAAAAACACATATATAAAAATTGCCCATGGTTAACCAAAGGGTTACAAAATGCTTGTAAAAAGAAAAATTATCTCTATAAAAATTTTATTAAATTAAGAACTAAAGAATCTGAAAAAAGATATAAAACCTATAAAAATAAATTAACTGATATAATACGAACTAGTAAAAAATTATAGGAAAATGTTAAATGAAAATAAAAATAATATAAAAGGAGTCTGGGATATATTAAACAAATTAAGGAAAAATGGAACTAAGAAAATGATATATCCAGAGTATTTTACTGATAATTGTGGTGATATTTATGATAAGAATATGGTAGTAAATAAAATGAATAAATTTTTCGTAAGTGTTGGGCCAGAGTTGGCAGCAAAGATTCCAAATCAAGGAAAAGACACTGTGAGTGAGACTTTAATTGGAAGTAACCCTCGGTCAATTTTTCTTACAGCGGTGGATGAACTAGAGGTAAAATCTGTTGTTGAAAAGTGTAAAAATAAATTATCTACTGACTGTGATGGTATTGATATGGCACTAATAAAAAGAACTGTTGATGGTATATTAAAACCATTCACATATATTTGTAATTTATCATTTCAAACTGGTTCATTCCCGCAGAAAATGAAAATAGCAAAAGTAATTCCATTATTTAAGCAGGGAAATAAACACCAATACACAAACTACAGACCAGTATCACTTCTCCCACAATTTTCAAAAATTCTGGAAAAACTTTTCAACAACAGATTAGAAAACTTTTTAAATACACAGGATGTGCTGAATCAGAACCAGTATGGGTTTAGAGCCAAGAGTACAACATCATTGGCGATAATGGATGCAACAGAGGAAATAATAAATGCATTAGATCAAGGAAAATATGCAATTGGTGTGTTTATAGATTTTAGAAAAGCATTTGATACAATAAATCATTCAATACTTCTTAATAAATTGCAAATGTATGGTATTAGGGGAATTGCTCTGAAATGGGTTACAAGTTATCTATCTGAGAGACAACAATTTGTGAAAATGGGAGAATATCTGTCTGGGTGTATGGGAATTGCCTGTGGGGTCCCCCAAGGGTCAGTATTGGGCCCCAAATTATTTAACATATATATAAATGATATATTCCAAGTTTCTAAATTATTAAAAATAATATTATTTGCTGATGATACTAATTTATTTTATTCTGGAAATAATTATAATCAACTAATCCATACTCTAAATAATGAATTAAATAAGCTAAAAAAATGGATGGATTGTAATAAACTATCACTAAATATAGATAAAACTAAGGTAATGATATTTGGTAATTGTAAAAATAAAGAAGATATACACATTCATATAGATAATGTAGTTATTGAAAAAGTTAAGGAGATCAAGTTTTTGGGTGTAGTACTGGATGATAAAATTAGTTGGAAACCACATGTCAGATACATACAAAATAAAGTTGCAAAAAATATTGCAATTATAAATAAAATTAAGCAGGTCCTAGATTATAAATCACTTCATATTTTGTATTGTTCATTAGTACTTCCATACTTGACTTATTGTATAGAAGTTTGGGGTAACAGTTATAAAAGTAAACTTAATTCATTGTTAATATTACAAAAAAGGGCAGTCCGTGTTATACACAAAGTTGGGTACCTTGAACATACTAATTTATTGTTTTTACATTCGAAGTTATTGAAATTATGGGATCTGGTTCATTATTACACAGCACAATTAATGTTTAAAGTTAGTAAAAACCTCTTGCCACACAATATACAGAATCTATTCAGGGAGAGAGAAGGGAAATATAATTTACGGGGGAATACAAAATTTAAAATTCACTTAGTAAGATCTACTCGGAAGAGTTTTTGTGTGTCTGTGTGTGGGGTAAAATTGTGGAATGGGTTGGGGGAGAAACACAGGCAATGTCCCAACATCCATATATTTAAATCAACATATAAAGAAATGATTTTTGAGCAGTATGAGAATGAAGGGCAGTGATGTTACATTGTGTCTTCAGTGAGGGAAGGTTGTTGTGTGTTATGGTGATTGTGAAGGTGATGGTGTTGTTTGTGTTTGCATTGAACATGCCAGAATTGTATGTTTGTTGTTGTTGTAATATTGTTGGATATGGACTGTCATTGTTGTGTCATTTTTGTTGTATAAATTGACTATGGGTGTATTACAGTGAATGTGGTTGTGGCATAATGATGATTATGAGTAATACTGTAATTTGTTTGGTGTGGAGAAGGGGTGGGACTGTATAAGCCTTGGCTTCTTCCCACTCCTTTTGAACATTTTATTTTGGTTTGTTTTTTTGTTGTGTTTTGAACTCTCTTTTTTTCTTTCTTTAACAATGTTCAAATAAAAATCAATCAATCAATCAATCAAGATTAAATTTAGCCCTCAGTTCTTCAAAAGACATTATGTTGTCTGAACATGCTAAATATAAGTCTTGAATCTTTTGAATCCCTTTTAAATTCCATAATTTAAATACAGCATCCGCTCTCCCTGGTTTAAAATATTGATTACCCCATATTGGGCTAAATTGTGACAATAAGTGCGGTTCTTTTAAATATTTTTTGATTTCATACCATATTTTGATCATATGCTTTACAATTGGATTTTTAACTTGTTTCTGTAATTTTTTAGCCGAGTCTGAGTATATGAATAAGGGAAGAGGTAAAGGTAAATTGTATGATTCCATCTCCGTCCAGTGAGGGAGATCATTTGATGAAAAATAATATGTCATAGACCTCAGTTGTGCTGACCAGTAATACAACATAAAGTTTGGACATTTCAGACCTCCACGATCAAATGGTAAATATAGTAAGGACAGACGTAATCTAGCCTTCCTATTGTTCCATATAAATTCCACTAACTTTTTTTTAATTCTTGAGAATAGATCTGAAGGTGGTGGTAAAGGAATGTATTGAAATAAATATAGTATTTTGGGTAAGATATTACTTTTAAGTATATTAATTCTCCCGATCATCGACATTGGCAGTGACATCCATCTCTGAAGCAACTCATTAATATCTGTCATTAAGGCTTCATAGTTGATACTAGCGGCTGATTCTAACTTAGGCACAATTTGAATTCCTAAGTATTTAAACTGATTTACAACATTGAATTGATTTACCTCAGGAGCTGGGTGCTTTCTCTGGGTCTCATTTAGCATTAATATTGAAGATTTATTTTTATTTATTTTATATCCTGATATTTCCCCAAAGTTCTTTATTATATTTAACAAGGTCGGAATTGATTTTTTAAGATTTGACATAAACAAAATTATGTCATCAGCATACAGGGAGATTTTATGTTCTATTGGTCCTACTTTAATTCCATATATTTGTGGATGTAAACGCACTGCCATCGCCAAAAGTTCAATTGCCATAGTAAACAGTAAAGGTGAAAGTGGGCAGCCTTGTCGACAACCTCTCTTAATTTTATTGATTTTGAGATATTGCTATTTGTTAGGATTTCTGCTGTAGCATTATTGTATATTATCTGAACCCATTTTATGAAATTCTTTCTAAGTCCAAACCTTTGTAAAACTTCAAAAAGAAAGGGCCATTCGACCCTATCAAAGGCCTTTTCAGCATCCAATGATAGGAGAGCTGTATCCGGTGCTTCTTTATTAGAATAAATTATATTAAATAATATTCTTACATTATGGAAGCCTTGTCTTCCCATTATAAAGCCATTCTGATCTCGGTTAATTATATTTGGTAAATTTTCTTGTAGTCGTCTTGCTAAAATTTTACAGATTATCTTAAGGTCTGCATTTAATAGGCTTATTGGTCTCATGTTTTCACATTTATTAGAAGGTTTACCTGGTTTTGGCAACAGTATAATTAAGGCATTATTTATATATGGCGGTAATTTACTATTTTGAAATGCTTCTAAAACCATTTCCAAAAATGGTTTTATTAATTTATTCTTAAATTTTTTATAGAGGTCAACTGGAAGACCGTCGGGTCCCGCACTTTTTCCTGATTTCATATTATCAATGGCTAGCCCAACTTCTTCTTGACTAATTTTTGACTCCAGTATCTCCCTGTTTTCATTTGGAATACATGGTATAGATAATCCGTCCAAAAACCCATTTAGTTTTGTTAAGTCAGTTTCATTTTTTGTATCATATAGTTTTTCATAATAATCTCTAAAGGCACTGTTAATTTCTAAAGGATCTACGACTGCCTGTCCGTTACTTATAATACTGGTAATTGGTGTTTTAAATTCTAATTGTTTAATCTGCCATGCCAATAATTTTCCTGATTTTTCACCTTGTTCATAAAAGGTTTGCTTCAATCTTAGAAGACTCGAGGCAGCTCTATTTGCTGATTTTTTTTGTCATATTCAGCTCTCAGAATCAGTAATTCATTCTCTAATTTGGGATTACTTCCTGCATACACTTTTTCTTGAAGGATTTTTATTTTACGTTCCAATTGGACTCTCTCCTCTCGATTCTTCCTAGATTTTGAACCTGTATAACTAATAATATGCCCCCTAATAAAAGCTTTGAAAGCTTCCCACTTTATACATGCTGATGTTTGTGTAGTGTTGATATCAAAGAACTCATCTATCTGTTTTTCTATGTACTTAACAAATTCCTCATCTTGAAGCCATTTATGCTGAAATTGCCACCTACCAGGAACCTTTGTCAATTTCTTATCTACATATATTATACAGAAGGGTGCATGATCAGAAATCACAATGTTATCATAGAAACAATTTTGAATCTTGGACCTTAATTCCATAGAGATCAAAAAATAGTCAATACGTGAAAATGTCTTGTAGGTGTTAGAATAACAAGAATAGGCTTTGACTTGTGGTTTCATTTCTCTCCATATATCTAGCAATCTCAATTCTTTCATAAAATGATTAATGGTCATCCTACATCCATTGTGCGTACAGTCCTGTCGACCTATCTATACTGGGATTCAATGTACAGTTAAAATCCCCTGCTATTATATATAGCCCTGTGAGTGATGCTAAAGTAAGAAATAAATTAACAAAGAAGCTTTGATCATCTATATTGGGACCATATATGTTCACCAGATTTATATTTTCTAATAACAAAGATCCTTGGATGATCAGATATCTTCCCAATTTATCTCCAATTACATTTTTCACTTGAAATGGGACTGATTTATGTATGAGAGTCATAACTTCCCTGGCTCGGGATGAAAACGATGAGGTGAATACACTTCCCTGCCATCTCCTCCTTATTCTTTTTACATCCTCCTCTATTAGATGAGTTTCTTGTAAAAACACAATTTTTGAACCTATGTCTTTTATTTTATTCAAAACTTGTTTAAGTTTTTTTAGGTTTTGTAGACCTCTGCAATTCCATGATGTTAAATTAAGCTTAACGCTTTGGTCTATGATCAATAAAGAGTTTGAGATTACCTTGCAATATAAACATGCTCATACAGAGAAGCAAAAACATGGATGGTTGAACATTCATCCCACAGACTACACACAAACAAATTCCCCCTCCCCACATTCGTGGTAATCCCCCCAAAATCAAAAAAAAAAAAATTCCGTCTCCCGTTATAGCCTGAATCTGCTCCTCCCCCGTGAGGATCAGTCAAACCACTCACTCTTTCCTCCTTTCAATCACCCTGACTCTGCTACTTTTAATGACATGACAATAACTCTCTTCTGTAGTTTTTCCAATTTAACTCCAAATTTTTATAGCAACTTTGTACATCATAGCCTTTTTTTTTTTTTTTTTTTAATATATCATACCATCTATATTTTGTAGACATGCTATATATTTCAAATCAATCAGATACTTGAACACTTGCTTAAATATTCTACCTTTTATATCTTGTTCTTGCTTCATGCTTGGCTCTCGCCAGTCTCTCCTTGGATCTGCTTAATGAGTTCCTGCGCCTCCTGAGGGGTCTTAAGGACTTGGGTTCTCCCTTTATACGTGACCAGCAGTCTTGCAGGATAAATCACCCCGTGACGAATTCCAAGGCTGCGCAGCTCTTTACGGGCGGGGTCAAACTGTTTCCTTAATTGTTGGATTCCTGCGGCCAAATCTGGGTAGAACCGCACCTGTTGGTCCTGGTATTTAATTTCTCCTTTAGTGCGGGCTGCGCTGGAGACCGTCATCTTGTCCCTGTAGTTAAGGAACTTCATTATCAGCGTCCTCGGTGTTGTCTTCTTATCTCTCGATGGGCCTATTCGGTGTGCGCTTTCCAAGACGACTGATGACTGTAGATCCGCATTATCCAGCACCTCTGGGATCCACTTCTCCAAAAAGGAACACGCATCCTGTTCCTCCGCCCCCTCCGGAAGGCCCACAAGCCTTAAATTATTCCGTCTAGACCGGGATTCCAAGTCCAAGACGTTTTCTTCCAGACGTTTATTCTTTAATTCCAATGTTTGGACCTTTAATTGCAGGCTGTTGACGTCATCTTCAGCGTTAGAGATCCGGAGCTCCGCCTGCGTTATTCGCTCCATACAGTCGCTTATTTCTTTTCTCATAGCTTCAATCGCAGCTATAATCCCATCAAACTTAGACGAAAAGTCTGTTCTCATAGCGCTGATGGCAGCAAGGACCGCATTTGTTCCTTCGGCAGTCACCGCACCACCGCTAGCTCCCTCCTCAGCCATGGTCACAGGTGTTTTATCTGCTGCGTCACGAGCGTGGAAATCTGTTAACTTGGCTTGTTTCGTCGAATCAGTTTTTCCTCCGCCTGATTTCACAGCCTTAGTTTTTACCATATCCGCCTCCAAACGCTAGAGCAGGTTTTTGTTCCAATTGGGAGAGTTTTAGCCAACTTTTTTTATCATTAGGAGCAGAGCAGAGTGGAGCACATCCTTCTAAGCGGCCGCCATAACCGGAAGTCGGAAGCATCCTTTTTGATGTTTAGTTGCGAATTTGTTTTGTTTGCATGTCATTTGTAGATGCCTGTGTGTGCACTGTGTCTTAGAATATTTTGGAGAATTGGGTTTTGTGTCAGATTTTTATGGTCTGACCATCGGCATCTCTGTGAGATTAAATTAGTGATTTCTGGGGTTTGCCTGGTTTAAGTGACTTATTTTGATTGATTTTTCTAAGTGTTTGTAGGAATTTGATTTAATTGGATTGTTTTTGTTTGAATACCCCTTGTGCATTTTACTCTGTGTGCCCATTGTGGGGTGGGAGTTGGGGTGGGGGGGGCTGTAGAAAGTGTCTTGTGTTTTATTGTATGTGTTATTTGATGTTGTTAAGGGATTATTTTCAGTTAGAAACACGGCTTATTCTTTTATTTGTATGCTCCCCTCTTCCAAGCGGCAGAATAATCCGCTCAGCTGTGTGGGGGGTGTTGGTAGTCTACTCAGCCCCTCAGCCTTAGTTGTGAGATTGAATAGGAATTTTGTTTATTTTCTGTACATATTTTGATTAGCGCGTGTTTTGGGTGATAAATTTGGGTGGGTTATTTGTGTGCTTGGCATTTTTTTTTTTTTTTGAGGAGGGGGAAATGTTATGCATGTAAACAGACTGGTATTAGTAAGATGGTGGCCGGGTTGGCTAGGAGATAGACCGGGGTGGCTACTACCGGTTTCCGGTGGTGACGCTGTCCAGGGTATAAAAGAATGGGCGGAAGAGGCTCTGCCTCTTTTGTCATGAAGCCACCTGGCCAGCAGGAGAGTGCCGTAAGCCTTTGTAAATAGTCCTTGCTTATATCCTAAAAATAAACTCTGTTAACCGAGGTGAGACTCACTCGTCATTCCTACATTATGGACACAACAGACAGCTCACGTTAAGCGGTTTGGAGACAAAGTAAGAGAGGCAAGGCTGAGATGGCTTAGACATGTGCAGAGGAGGGATAGTGGATATATTGGACAAAGAATGTTGAAGATGATGCTACCAGGCAGGAGGAAAAGAGGAAGACCACAGACAAGATTCATGGATGTAGTGAAGGAGGACATGGAGAGGGTTGGTGTTACAGAGGAAGATGCAAGGGATAGGGTGGCGACAGATGATCCACTGTGGCGACCCCTAAAGGGAGCAGCTGAAATAATATTAAGAAGATGCCACTGGTGCCAGAAATGTTAGCATGGCTAACTTAGTGATAAAAATCAGCATAACTAGAGATTTTATGGCTTTTTTGTGTAAATTCTAGTCACCGTAATAGACCAATTTAGTAATTAATCCACAGTCAGCTTGTGGTGACATTAGTTGTTGGTCTCACACACAAATTTGACCTTTTAATGTGAAGGTGTAGTTTCTTCCGGTTTTGGGGGGAAGAGAAATAAAAAAGCTGGAAGGAGGAAATAGAGAAGAAATAAAGTCGTAAGACAGACTCAAGCGTGTTCCGTCTGTTTTTCTACAACTTCCACATTGGTGACCCCGACGTTTGAAGAATGTCTGTTCAGACAACCTCTGCTGATATCGCCGCCACGGCCTCTGCATCCGCCGCGGCCCCCGCACCGGCTGTTTTCGCGGCTACCATAAAACTACCGGACTTTTGGCAGCACAACCCGGAGCCCTGGTTCCAGCATGTCGAGGCTCAGTTCCATCTGCGTGGAATAACCACGGACGACACGAAGTATTTTCACGTTGTTACGGCTTTGGACTCTGCCACTATTCGCCGTTTGATGGGACTGCTCCGGGACCCGCCTCACGGCGACAAGTACGCCACTCTGAAGAGGGCTCTACTGTAGCTGTACCAGCTTTCTGATGTAGAGCGCGCTGATCGTCTTCTGTCTATGACTGGTTTGGGGGACAGTAAACCTTCTGAGCTGATGGAGAATATGTTGGCACTTCTCGGTTCAGGAGACAGCTCATTTCTGTTCACCCACCTGTTTCTGCGTCAGCTCCCGCCTCCAGTGCGCACTGTCCTGGCCAACTCGCCCCTCATTCGTACTAAGGATTATCGGGGTTTAGCTGAAGAAGCGGACAGGCTTTTGCTGGCTTCCTGCCATTTGTCTGTGCATGCACTGCTGCCTGGACAGTCTGATGGAGAAGTCTCGGTAGATGTGGCCGCAGTCTCGGATCGCCAGAAGAAAGAGAGCAGCCTGTGTTTCTAACACCGCCGTTTTGGACCGAAGGCTCGGCGCTGTATTCCACCATGCTCTTTCCAGCTACAGGGAAACGAGAAGGCCTGTGCTCGCTAGCAGCTGCGTGCACCGGCACCAACGACAAGCTGCTTTTCATTGAGGACTGCGCTGCTGGACATCGCTTTCTGGTGGATTCAGGAGCGCAACGGAGCATCGTTCCCCCCTTGTCGGCTGACGCTATGGGATATGGACACGGATCCCCACTGGACGCTGCTAATGGTACTCCTATCTGCACCTTTGGCACCAGGTTCATGACTGTACGTTTTAACGGCTGTGAATTTATTTGGGACTTTGGCAGTCCCTATCCTTGGTGCAGATTTTTTGTGTGCTTATAGACTGTTGGTTGATGTAGCTAACAGATGTTTGATTGATGCTGTGTCCTTTGATTCCTATCCATGTACACTGGGTGGGGCTGGTCCGCTGCTTGCTAACATGCTCACCTCAGGAGACAGGTACCAGCGCCTTCTCTCTGAGTTTCCCGCGCTCACTGTGCCTACGTTTTCTGCGGCAGTAGCCAAACATGGGGTTGAGCATTACATTACTACTGTGGGTCCACCTGTTTTTGCCCGCGCACGTCGTCTGGATGCTGCTAAGTTAGCCATCGCTAGAGATGAGTTTGCCAACATGGAGCGGTTGGGTATTGTGCGCCATTCCGACAGTCCGTGGGCCTCTCCCCTCCACATGGTCCCTAAGTCAGATGGGGGTTGGCGCCCTTGTGGAGATTTCAGGTGCCTTAACAACGCTACTACCAACGACAGGTACCCAGTCCCCCACATCCAAGATTTTTCTTCACGTCTGGCAGGGACGGTCATTTTTTCTAAAGTGGATTTAGTGCGTGGTTATCATCAGGTGCCTGTCCATCCCCAGGACGTCCCCAAGACAGCGGTGATCACTCCTTTTGGACTGTTCGAGTTCTTGAGAATGCCATTCGGCCTTAAGGGTGCTGCACAGACGTTTCAACGGCTTATGGGCTCTGTGTTACGGGACATGCCTTTCCTGTTTGTATACCTAGACGACATACTGGTTGCGAGCACTTCGGTGGAGGAACATGTGTCGCACCTTCGTCAGCTCTTCAGGCACCTTTGTGACCATGGACTGATAGTGAATCCCGCGAAGTGTCAGTTTGGGCCTTCAGAACTTGAGTTCCTGGGGCACAAGGTATCTCAGCAGGGCGCCGTACCCCTCCCGGCTAAAGTCGAAGCGGCTTTAGCCTTTCCGCGCCCCTCCTCTGTCAAGCCCCTGCAGGAGTTTTTGGGCATGGTCAATTTTTACAACCGTTTCATACCTCATGCTGCCCATATTATGTGCCCGCTGTATGAGGCCTTGAAGGGTAAGAGGGGTAATCAGGACGTTGAGTGGAGCCATGAGAGGTTATGTGCTTTTGACGGGGCTAAAGCTGCGCTTGCTGATGCTGCCTTGTTGGCTCATCCAGGCCCCACGGCCGCCATTGCTCTCACCACTGATGCATCTGATTATGCTGTCGGAGCAGTTTGTGAGCAGTGGGGGGGCAATTCCTGGGAACCTCTAGCCTTTTTCAGTAGACAGTTACACGAGTCAGAAAGGAAGTACAGCACTTTTGATAGGGAGCTGTTGGCCCTTTTCTTGGCAACAAGGCATTTCAGGTTTCTCCTGGAGGGCTGTAAATTCACCGCTTTTGTTGACCACAAACCCCTCACGTTTGCCATGGCCAAGTCCACTGAACCTTGGTCAGCTCGGCAACAACGGCAGCTTTCGACTATTTCTGAGTTCACTACTGACATTCAGCATGTGGCTGGTAAGACCAACTTGGTTGCGGACTGCCTTTCGCGTGCCCCAGTTGCCGCTGTTCATTTGGGCATGGACTATGCTGAGATGGCTGCCGATCAGTTGTTAGATCCGGGGGTGCAGGTGCTTCGTTCCACTGAGTCCAGTTTGCAGTTGGAGGATGTCTGCTTTCAGGGCAGTGGCGCTACTCTCCTGTGTGACACTTCATTGGGAAAACCACGACCTTTGGTGCCTGCGGCTTGGCGTCGTCGTGTTTTTGACGCTGTTCACTCCTTGTCGCATCCTGGTGTTAAAGCTTCGGTTAAGCTGGTGGGTGCCAAGTTTGTATGGCTGGGTCTTAGAAAGGATGTTAAGGCTTGGACGACGACCTGTGTGGCGTGCCAGCGTGCTAAGGTGCAGCGCCACATAAAGGCTCCATTGGGGCCTTTTGGGATTCCGGATTAACGTTTTGATCATGTTCAGGTGGACCTGGTCGGTCCTCTTCCGCCGTCTCGTGGTTTTACTCACCTCTTCACTATGGTGGACCGGACTACGCGGTGGCCAGAGGTAGTTCCCCTGGCATCAACTACGGCGTCCGATGTTGCCCGGGCGTTCATCTCCTCTTGGGTGTCTCGTTTTGGTGTTCCCTTGGACGTTACCTCTGACAGGGGCCCGCAATTTACCTCCGAACTTTGGAATGAAGTAGCTGGTAACTTGGGGGTTAAACTCCATCGGACCGCAGCGTACCATCCACAAGCTAATGGGCTATGCGAGCGGTTTCATCGTACTATGAAAGCAGCCCTCCACGCGTCTTTGGTGGACAGTGGATGGGTGGACAGGTTGCCGTGGGTTTTGTTGGGTTTGCGTTCAGCCCCCAAAGAAGACCTGCACTCCTCTTCTGCTGAGTTGGTCCTCGGCCAGATCTTGAGGGTCCCAGGGGAGTTCCTTCCTACCGTTCCAGGGTTAGGTCCCAGTGTGGTTAAGAGGCCTAATTGTCGGGAGGAAGTTAGGGCTTTTGCCCCCGTGGCTGCGCATCACTGTCTTCCTCAGTCCTACGTTCCTGACAGCCTTATGTCGGCTAAATACGTTTTTGTCCGGCACGATGCCTATTGTTCTCCCCTGTGGGCACCTTATGATGGCCCTTTCCGGGTGTTAGAAACAGGCCGTAAGGATTTTTTGGTTGAGTTGGGGACTTGTCAGGATCGGATTTCGGTGGACCGTTTGAAGCCCGCCCATGTCCTTTGTGACGATGAGGTTGAGCTAGCCCGCCCGGCTCGGCGGGGGTGCCCTCCCAACCCTGTGCCGGAGGTGGTGTCTGCTGCGGTTACAGTTGCGCCCTCTAGGACTGCGCAGCGCAGTCGTCGGGGCAGAGTAATAAGGTTGCCTAAGAGGTTCTCTTGAGTTATTTCCTCTTTTGAATTTTGTCCATGCTGTTTTAGTTTGTTTTTTGTCAGCATGTTTATTTATGTTGTTTTTTGTGTGTTCTGGGGGGGCCTGTGTGGTGACATTAGTTGTTGGTCTCACACACAAATTTGACCTTTTAATGTGAAGGTGTAATTTCTTCCGGTTTTGGGGGGAAGAGAAATAAAAAAGCTGGAAGGAGGAAATAGAGAAGAAATAAAGTCGTAAGACAGACTCAAGCGTGTTCCGTCAGTTTTTCTACAACTTCCACAAGCTAATGTTAGCTGGGATGAGGGATCACAGCGGGGATTTCTAACCAACTTCGAGGTTGACCTGCCTCGTTTAAACTGAGAGAGAAGTCCACAAACCTTTAGCCTAACTGCTAGTCAACTTTGATTTAAATGTATTTCTATATATTCTATCCATCCCTACTAGACACCATTTATACCCAACCATTTACCAAACCCAAAATATTTAATTCACTAACATTATTTTAACTTGTTTTATTATATATAGTTTATTATACTCTGGAACTGACACCTCCTCGAATAATAGTGGTTAGCCCTTTGCTTGTTCGTTGTTGTGTCTGTGCCTATTAGGAGTGCCAATTATTCTGTGTTTCTGGGGCAGTACCATTATATACGATCGACCACTCAAATAACAAACCCCGTCCCTGAAACTAACTTTATTTTTTTTTTCATTTAACATTCAGCTAGTATTTTTTATGCTTTGGTGAAAACAAAGGCATATGGTAATCACTCAATGCGTGTCTGTGTATGGATGGTTGTATGTGTGTGTGTATCCGTCTGTCCACCTGTCTGTTTCAGCTCACCCGGTCAAAATTAAGTGCAACTAAAGGCTTGTATCATTGTATTGCCATATTGTTTCAACTTTTAATTTGCCAGAATTCTGAGATAAGGCTTTGTTTTCTAAATAAACACAAATTTAACTCACCTTTAACATCAATGGAGCTGGGAAAAAAGGTACTGTGATAACTATGCCGGGCCACTAGAGCCAGCAGTGCGACTTTTACTGGACAACACAGCATGTTTTTTTTTACAGTATGTGGAGCTGAGCTGTTATAAAAGAGCAGTTACTGGGAAAAAAACCCCCCACATATTCAGCAACTACACCATTTATTCATCACATCTCCATACCTGGACAAATATTATTCTTCTACATAAATGATTTACCAGATGCATGCAGAAACATTCATATAAAAATGTATGCAGATGACACGGTAATATTCACACCTGCAAAAAACACACAAGAAGCCACCCGTCTTCTTACAACAGCGATGGCCCAAATCCATGACTGGCTGAATAACTGATGTCTCCAACTAAACACTAAAAAAACTGTTTGCATGATGTTTACTGAACAACGATCAAATATTACAAACTCAAACATCTTCTTAAAAGGGGAGGAGCTGCAACTAGTCGAGGAATTTAAGTACCTCGGGGTGATTTTAGACTGCTCATTAACCTTTAAAAAGCATATCAAAAAATCTCAAACATAATCAAATTCAATCTAAGAAATTTTAAACAAATTAGACCATCGCTCACAGTTAGTAATGCCAAAATGTTTCTGCATGCAATGATCTTCTCACACATTGATTACTGTTTTACCAACTGGTCTCTCACTGGTGTAACCATAATCAAACCCACTGAATCTTTATACAAAAAAGCCATAAAAATCTTTGATAAGAAAGATCCCACATACCTTTGCTGTCACATTTGCAAGAAATACAATCTTGTCTTTTGAAAATTATAAAACTCTTAAATTTGCCTGTTCAATTTATAAAATATTAAATGGCTATGCCCCCCCCCCCCCCCCGGGGGGAGAATATGTTAAACTGAGAACTGTCACCGGTACAACCACCAGAGCAATCACTAGAGGAGATTGTGAGGTCCCCCACAGACGCATCACATTTGCTCAGTCTGTGTTATCAGTGAGGGGCACCAAGATCTTTGATAATGTACCACCTGCAATCAGAGAACGTACCACACTAAACACTTTTAAGACTCATTATAAAAATTGGCTCTTAAACAGCCAAAACTGTACCCATAACTAGTGGTTGCTCTGGGGCATGCACATATATATATGTGTGTGTGTGTGTGTATGTATATGTATGTATATATATATATATATATACAGTGGGGCAAAAAAGTATTTAGTCAGCCACCAATTGTGCAAGTTCTCCCACTTAAAAGATGAGAGAGGTCTCCAATTTTCATCATAGGTATACCTCAACTATGAGAGACAAAATGAGAAAAAAAAATCCAGAAAATCACATTGAAGGATTTTTAATGAATTAATTGGTAAATTCCTTGGTAAAATAAGTATTTGGTCACCTACAAACAAGCAAGATTTCTGGCTCTCACAGACCTGTAACTTCTTCTTTAAGAGGCTCCTCTGTCCTCCACTCATTACCTGTATTAATGGCACCTGTTTGAACTCATTATCAGTATAAAAGACACCTGTCCACAACCTCAAACAGTCAGACTCCAAACTCCACTATGGCCAAGACCAAAGAGCTGTCAAAGGACACCAGAAACAAAATTGTAGACCTGCACCAGGCTGGGAAGACTGAATCTGCAATAGGTAAGCAGCTTGGTGTGAATAAATCAACTGTGGGAGCAATTATTAGAAAATGGAAGACATACAAGACCACTGATAATCTCCCTCCATCTGGGGCTCCACGCAAGATCTCACCCCGTGGGGTCAAAATGATCATGAGAACAGTGAGCAAAAATCCCAGAACCACACGGGGGGACCTAGTGAATGACCTGCAGAGAGCTGGGACCAAAGTAACAAAGGCTACATTAGTAACACACTACGCCGCCAGGGACTCAAATCCTGCAGTGCCAGACGTGTCCCCCTGCTTAAGCCAGTACATGTCCAGGCCAGTCTGAAGTTTGCTAGAGAGCATTTGGATGATCCAGAAGAGGATTGGGAGAATGTCATATGGTCAGATGAAACCAAAATAGAACTTTTTGGTAAAAACTCAACTTGTCGTGTTTGGAGGAGAAAGAACACCATACCTACTGTGAAGCATGGGGGTGGAAACATCATGCTTTGGGGCTGTTTTTCTGCAAAGGGACCAGGATGACTGATCCGTGTAAAGGAAAGAATGAATGGGGCCATATATCGTGAGATTTTGAGTGAAAACCTCCTTCCATCAGCAAGGGCATTGAAGATGAAACGTGGCTGGATCTTTCAGCATGACAATGATCCCAAACCCACCGCCCGGGCAACGAAGGAGTGGCTTCGTAAGAAGCATTTCAAGGTCCTGGAGTGGCCTAGCCAGTCTCCAGATCTCAACCCCACAGAAAATCTTTGGAGGGAGTTGAAAGTCCGTGTTGCCCAGCGACAGCCCCAAAATATCACTGCTCTAGAGGAGATCTGCATGGAGGAATGGTCCAAAATACCAGCAACAGTGTGTGAAAACCTTGTGAAGACTTACAGAAAACGTTTGACCTCTGTCATTGCCAACAAAGGGTACATAACAAAGTATTGAGATGAACTTTTGTTATTGACCAAATACTTATTTTACCGAGGAATTTACCAATTAATTCATTAAAAATCATTCAATGTGATTTTCTGGATTTTTTTTTTCTCATTTTGTCTCTCATAGTTGAGGTATACCTATGATGAAAATTGGAGACCTCTCTCATCTTTTAAGTGGGAGAACTTGCACAATTGGTGGCTGACTAAATACTTTTTTGCCCCACTGTATGTATATATACAGTTAGGCCCAGAAATATTTGGACAGTGACACAATCTTCATGATTTGGGCTCTGCATGCCACCACATTGGATTTGAAATGAAACGACTACAATGGAATTGAAGTGCAGACTTTTAAGGTTTAATTCAAGGGGTTGAACAAAAATATATGATTAAACATGTAGGAATTGTAGCTATTTTTATACAAATGCTCCTCATTTCAGGGGCTCAAAAGTAATTGGACAAATAAACATAACCCTAAGTAAAATGTTTCTTTTCAATATTTTGTTGAGAATCCTTTGCAGGCAATGACTGCCTGAAGTCTGGAACCCATGGACATCACCAAACGCTGGGTTTCCTCCTTTGTGATGCTTTGCCAGACCTTTACTGCAGCTGTCTTCAGTTGTTGCTTGTTTGTGGGTCTTTCTGCCTTAAGTTTTGTCTTGAGCAAGTGAAATGCATGCTCGATTGGGTTGAGATCTGGTGATTGACTCGGCTATTGCAGAATATTCCACTTCTTTGCTTTAAAAAACTCCTGGGTTGCTTTTGCAGTATGTTTTGGATCATTGTCCATCTGTACTGTGAAACGCCATCCAATCAACTTTGCTGCATTTGGCTGAATCTGAGCAGAAAGTATATCCTTATACACTTCAGAATTCATCCAGCTGCTTCTGTCTTTTGTCACATCATCAATAAACACAAGTGACCCAGTGCCATTGGAAGCCATGCATGCCCATGCCATCACACTGCCTCCATCATGTTTTACAGAAGATGTGGTGTGCTTTGGATCATGAGCTGTTCCAATTCTTCTCCAAACTTTCTTCTTCCCATCATTCTGGTACAGGTTGATCTTAGTCTCATCTGTCCAAAGAATGCTGTTCCACAACTGGGCTGGCTTCTTCAGGTGTTTTTTGGCAAAGTCAATTCTGGCCTTTCTATTT
The DNA here is from genome assembly GCA_020510985.1 of Pholidichthys leucotaenia. Taxonomy (NCBI): domain Eukaryota; kingdom Metazoa; phylum Chordata; class Actinopteri; order Cichliformes; family Pholidichthyidae; genus Pholidichthys; species Pholidichthys leucotaenia. Next base: position 321,457,879 of record CM035840.1, on the reverse strand, counting down.
TTGTGGCTGATTAATGGTTTGCACCTTGTGGTGAATCCTTTGTATTTACTCTCATGAAGTCTTCTCTTTATGGTAGACTTAGATACTGATACACCTACTTCTTGGAGAGTGTTCTTTACTTGAGTGGATGTTGTGAAGGGGTTGTTCTTCACCATGGAAAGGATTCTGCGATCATCCACCACTGTTGTCTTTCGTGGACGTCCAGGCCTTTTTGAGTTCCCAAGCTCACCAGTGCACTCTTTTTTTCTCAGAATGTACCACACTGTTGATTTGGCCACTCCTAACATTTCTGCTATCTGTCTGACGGATTTCTTCTTTTTTTCAGCCTCAGGATGGTCTGTTTCACCTCCAATGAGAGCTCCTTTGACCGCATGTTGTGTGTTCACAACGACAGCTTCCAAATGCAAACACCACACCTGGAATCAACTCCAGACCTTTTAACTGCTTAATTGATGACAGGTTAATGAGGGAAGAGCCCATGCAGCCATGTTATTTTTTTTGCAGCCTTCTGAGTCAATTGTCCAATTACTTTTGGTCCCTTGAAAAAGAGGCGGCTACGTATTAAAGAGCTGTAATTCCTAAACCCTTGCTCCAATTTGGATGTGAATACTCTTAAATTACAGCTGAGAGTCTGCACTTTAAGCCCATACTGATTATATAATTCTACCCTGAATATGTTTTCGTAAACAGCTAAAATAACAAAACTTGTGTCACTGTCCAAATATTTCTGGGCCTAACTGTATGTGTGTGTATATGTATATATGTATGTGTGTTTATATATACAGTATATATACATGTATATGTGTGTGTGTGTGTATGTATATGTATGTATTTATATGTGTGTGTATATATGTATATGTATGTATGTATGTATGTGTATATATATATATATATATATATATATATATATATATATATATATATATATATATATGGTTCCAAGGTTGTCATAGCCAGGAGCGGCACTGGGGTTAAGCTCCCAGTGCTCATAAAATGCTCCTTATGGCGTGCGTCTCGAAAAGCCTCTGACAACTAAGTCCAACTCCTAGCCTGCCCGTGTGGTTTAGTCTCTAAGCCCGGCGGAACTGCTTTTACTAATAGGAGAAGGGGCGAGGGCGGATCTCTGGCGCCTTAAAACCAGATGCTTCGGGTAGATGGTGGCTCGTCAACCTGGGAAGGTAGCCCATCTAGGGGAAGGTAAATCCTGATTTCAAACCTCCGCTGCCTTGCGGCATACCCGGTCACGGGAAAGGCTTCGGGAGTCAACCCTGAGGAAAAATCCGGAGTCGGAGCCCCTAAGGCAGTTCTATGTTGTGCTCAACATCGTTCTGGCAGCTCCTGCAACGGCGCTGGTGCCAAACTGTAGCAGCCCTGCTGTTCCTTTGGATTCATCAGTGACGTGGAGAGGGGGGACATGCTGCATGGGTAACATCTTATCCTCCATATCTTCCTGCCCAGGCTTGAATCCTACCAACGCCCAACGCTGGAAGGTAGAACACCGTATATATATATATATATATATATATATATATATATATATATATATCTATATCTATATCTATCTATCTATCTATCTATCTATCTATCTATCTATATATATATATATATATATATATATATATAGATAGATATATATAGATATAGATATATAGATATATATAGATATATATAGATATAGATATAGATATGCATATATATGTGTGTGTGTGTGTGTGTGTGTGATAAACCGAGCCTGTGTAGTAGTAGTAGTAGATTAGTTTATTTGACAGGGACAGTGCAATAAACATAGTGTTTCCTGTGGTCTCGGTTCTGATCGTTCCTGGTGGCTCAGGCAGTGGGTTTATTATGTGGTGTTGTGTTTTGATTTCTTGTCGTTTTCATGTCTGTGCACCGTTTCTGTCCCTGCCTGTAGCTGCCGCTCTGGCCTGTGCGGCCATGCCCCCACTTTCTCTGACAGTCAGCTGTTCACCCCGGTAATCATCTTTCCCGCGCCTTGCCCAGGTGTTCCCAATTTATGCCCGTTCATTATGCCCGTTTTGACACCTCGTCCGCTGTGTCCATCTCCCCCCCCTCCCCCCAGTGCCACTGCCTTCACGGTCCCCACTTCATCAAAGGCGGCCCCCCCTCCTCCCCCCCTGCCCTTGTCATCAGTGAGCAGGACGTGCACAGACAGTTCTCCAGACTGAACCCGCGCAAGGCCCCCAGTCCGGACGGTGTCTCTCCCTCCACCCTGAGACACTGTGCGGATGAGCTGACTCCTGTCTTCACAGACATTTTTAACACCTCCCTGAAGTCATGCCACGTGCCGACCTGCCTCAAAACTTCCACCATCATCCCTGTCCCCAAGAAGTCACAGATCACTGGACTTAATGACTACAGACCTGTAGCGCTCACCTCTGTAGTCATGAAGTCCTTTGAGCGCCTGGTCCTGCCCCACCTCAAGTCCATCACCACTCCCCTCCTGGACCCGCTGCAGTTTGCCTACTGAGCCAACAGGTCTGTGGACGACGCAGTCAACCTGGCCCTCCACTCCATCCTGCAGCACCTGGACTCCCCGGGAACCTACGCCAGGATCCTGTTTGTGGACTTCAGCTCTGCATTCAACACCATCCGCCCCGCTCTGCTCCGGGACAAGCTGTCCCTGCTCAACGTGCCTGACTCCCTCTGCAGGTGGATCACCGACTTCCTGACGGACCGGAGGCAGCATGTGTGGCTGGGAAAGACTGTCTCTGACTCTGTTAGCATCAGCACCGGATCACCCCAGGGCTGTGTACTTTCCCCCCTACTCTTCTCCCTTTATACCAACTCCTGCACCTCCAGCCACCAGTCTGTCAAGCTGATCAAGTTTGCGGACAACACCACCCTCATCGGGCTCATCTCCAACGGCGACGAGTCCGTCTACAGGAAAGAGGTGGCCCAGCTGGCGTCCTGGTGCAGCCACAACAACCTGCAGCTGAACGCTCTGAAGACAGTGGAGATGATCGTGGACTTCAGGAAAGTCACAACCCCTCTGCCCCCCCCCCCTCACCCTCACAGGCTCTCCCATCACCACTGCAGATTCCTTCCGCTTCCTGGGCACCACCATCACCCGGGACCTCAAGTGGGAGCCGACCATCAGCTCCCTCATCAAAAAGGCCCAGCAGAGGATGTTCTTCCTGCGGCAGCTGAGCAAGCTCAAGCTACCCACCAAGATGTTGGTGCAGTTCTACACGGCCATCATCGAGTCCATCCTCACCACCTCCATAACCGTGTGGTACGCAGGAGCCACTGCCAGGGACAGACTAAGGCTGCAGCGCGTCGTGCGCGCTGCTGAGAAGGTGATGGGCTGCAAGCTCCCATCCCTCCAGGATCTGTACATCTCCAGGACCCGGAGGCGTGCAGGCCGGATCATTGCCGATCCTTCACACCCTGGTCACGTACTGTTTGCCCTCCTCCCCTCAGGTAGAAGACTTCGGTCCATTCAGACTAAAACCTCCTGTCACATGAACAGCTTCTTCCCCTCTGCCATCAGACTGCTGAACACTAAGTGACTTATTAGACTCTCGTGCACTATGTACAGCAGCTCAACCAGACTCATGTCAATCATCACTGTTTTCTTTTTGCATTACCGACTGTACTATGGGGTACTCCACAATATCTGCTGCTCGCTAATATATCTAAAAATTGCTTTGTCTAGTATTACTTATTCATATTCTACATTTTATTGCATGTATAGTTCTTTATTTATTTATTTATTCCCACAGGGTTCAGTTTTGGGACCATTATTATTCAATATTTCTATCTTTTATTTTTATCATGTTTAATGTTGCAGCATTGCACCAAGACAAATTCCTAGTTTGTGTACTACATGAACAATGGCAATAAATCTGATTCTGATTCTGATTTGCCACACCAGCGGCGTTTGTACAAAAGCAGGTCTTTGCTAGACAAACGGCGCTGGACCATTATGTGTGTTAGTTGGTTGTTCTCTGCCGTCTAACCACCACGTCTACTAAAGGACTGTTTCTGTGTGTGCTCGCTGGGAGACTGGGATTTCTCGGACTGCCCCCCCTCACTGTGAATAAACTGTAGTGTGTCTTTTTGCCGCTGTGCTGCTACGCTTTCTGCAGCATTCCCTCTGTGCAGCACAGCCGCTACGTCTTGGCTGATTGCCCAGTTAATTCTCCGGTGTGTGTGTTGGGCGTCCTGAAGGACTCTTTAGCGTACCCAAGCTGTCTTGTCTTCTGTGTGTGCCTTTTTGTAATAATAAATGTGTGTTTGGTGTAACCCTGCACTTAAGTCCCTTCGTCCTCTTTTCTCCTCTTCCGTGCGCTGTTGAGAAGCGCACGGAGAGTTTATGACAGAATGGTTCAGCCATCATAAAAAGGATTTAGTGGGTTACACCCACACTAACCTTTTTTCATTTTTGGACTGTTTATTCGTCTGTGTTTGGAGCGCATTATGTCCCCGGCTCGTCGACCTTGTCCAAAGAAAGGAGGATTGGCCCCGGGGTCTCCAAGCCTGGCGGAGGAGTGGGCAGCAGACTTTATCCAGAGCTATGTGGATGAGTTTCTCGCTGCCAGCAGACCCGAGGGGGATTGGTGGAGTGTTTATGGAGCGGTGGGGACTCTGAAGGCGCATCCTGGCCTCTGGAGGTACCCTCAGTATGAGGAATTGCTGGCTTCCGTCACCGCGCTCTAGTACTCGTCCCCCGGGCTGAAGATGGAGCCATCTCCCATTGGACCGCAGCATGCACGGAGGCGCACTCCACGGAGGAATGGCACCATTTCCTCCGCTCCTGCTCCAGTTACTCCAGCTCCACCACAGCGGTGTCAGGATGCATTGGAACACCGGGAGAAGTCCTCCTCGTCTTCGGCGGCCGCTGTCTCTCCAGCCACCGAGAGGTCCTCCAGGGTTGTCCCGGCCATGCCCACTTCTACGTCATCGGAACTGGCTCCTCCACGATCCTTTGAAGGGGCCAAAATGGCAACTGACACTGAGGGGGATGACAGACTCTCTTCTGCAGCTGAAAATATCCGAGACTGGGATGACAGGCAAGTGTTTTTTCTTTCCATTCAATCCAATCATGATAAACCTTGTCTGTCTCCCGAGGGACAGGCCCAGTTAAAGCAGGCTGCTGGGTCCTCTCCTGCAGCTGCAGAAATTAATTCATTTCCTATTCTCTCCGTGTCTCCTCCTATCTTCCCTGAGTGCCCGCTGGCCCAAGGTCAACACCTCCAGATAATGGAGTAGCCAGTGGCTTTGGATGATTCCTGCCCGGGGCCAGCACGGGCAGGAATCTTATCTTATCTTATCTTATCTTATTTTATCTTATCTTATCTTATCTTCTCTCAGTGTGTTAGCAAGAATACTCCAAAACTGCTGGATGGATTTAGACAAAAGTTTTACCAGAGGTGGTCCTTGGGATAGAGAGGAACCCATAACATTTTGATGATGATCCAAGGATGCATACCTCCTCCAAGGCTCTGGCACCAAGGCATCAGCACCTCGGTGCTTTCATTTAATGTTACTTAATGTCAGAATCAAAACTAAAGGGTAATATTAGTCTCAAACATGACATTATCATCAAAACAAACAAAAAAAAGATGAAAGAAGGAGTTTGGGGTCAGCTGCGGCTCATTTAAGCAATATGGCATTTAAAGCAGTATACTAATAACAGCCCAGTTTGTGGGAAGCTCCTTTCACATCTGTAAAATGGTACTGCAATAAATAAACCCTGAGGTGTTTAGACCAAAGCTCATCACAGACATTTCATTAACGCCTCTGGAAGCTGTGCCAATATGTGGAAAAAGTGCATAATAGGGTGCATAATAGATACAAGGTCTGCTGGAATTAAAGTAAAAGTAAGGAGCACTTTTAAAAACTGCTGCCTTAATCGATTGAGTTTATGTTATGAGAAGCAAATACAGACACGCATTTTAAATTGTGCTTTCACACCACAGTAGTTGCCTCCTGGCATTGTTGGGCAGTTTTCACAGTTAAGCCTTTTCTCATTAGTAGTTAAAGCAATTTTTCTCCACACTAGAAGGGTTTTTTTTTTTTGATTTTTAAGAAAAAATATGAACACAGTCAGGGGACACCCAATGGGCTACAGAGACCGTGTTAATTTTGTCATATCCTGACACTTGGAAGGATTTTGTCAAAAGTGAAAGCTTTACCTCCTTTTAGGGTGCATTCACACGGCCACTGTTTGGTCTGCACCAAAGGACTATCCACGGATAGTTTGGTTCGTTCGGTGTCGTCTGAACGCACGTTCAAACTCTGGTGAACATCAAAGAAGTGAAGTCTGGTCCGCCTGAAAACGGGAGTCTCAGTTCACTTGCATATGAAGTCTGGTGCGCTTTGCTTGCAGTGTGAATGCAAATGGACTATCTGGCGAAGCAAAGGGAGGAAGTACCCCTTGGAGTTTGTGTAATCATAGCAACACGCAGTCTGGGAAGAGGAAGTGACATTTACCTTATCGCATTTTGGGTAGAAAATAACAATAAAGACAACCATGTGGATCCGAGAAATCCTTTTATTTGAGAAAGCCGAGGAGAAAAGTTAAAAAATGTCTCGTTTGTGGTGGACAAACAACCCGGCTGAAGGGAACGGATTTCTGTTTTCGGTCCTGGCCAGTCAATGATCCGGATTTCTCTTCTTCGCTAAGATTTTTTTCTTCCTGGTCAATGGTGGTTTCGACTATAGTGCCCCAAACGAGCAGTTGTTGTTACTGTGTGACCTTGTCCATGCAGTCTGGTCCACTGCAGTGTGAATGCAAACCAAACCAAGCGATGGTGTGGAAATTCTTGGCATTCCCCACCCAATCAAACTGAGACCCCGGACTATCCTGGTCTGAATGCAGCCTTAGAGTGCTGAATGTGGCTCTACAATTGTATCTTTCAGCTATGATACACATGCATGTGCCGGTGTACAAATGTCGCAGGATTTGATTTTATGACTATGAACTACTCAAGGTAAGGTATGAAACATGTTTGCCTGTATGCAGAAGAGGTCTCCAGTGTATTACATCAACAGCTATTCACCAAATGTTTACCAGGAAGGATTACAGTAGGACTTAATTCATGACTGCAGAGTGAAAGGTTTGCTGTAGTGGAAAGCAGCAAAATACAATTTGCATAATTTGTTTGACTTAAGAACAGTTTCGGGATAAAAATAAGACCCAAACACATGTGATACACACTGAGGATTGGTATAGAGTAGTCTGACACTAGTAGCTTTCATAATCATGTCATTGCCAACAGTCCAGTCTTACTATGGGTCTGGAACTATTTGGACAGAGCTGTTACCAGTACTATATGAATGCAAGGGACCCTTTAGCCATTTTTCCACTGCAAAGTATTTGAACCATTGTAGTAGAACTAATGGCAGAGGAACACTTTCAGAAACTATGTTCGGTTGTGTTCCATTAGAGTTGCAATGTGGTTTTAGCCTTGTAAAATCCTCACCGACTATGATCACAACAAGGATAATAGCAAGGCGGCAACACAATGGTTAGCTTACTCGGCAATAGTGTTGTAGTCAAGACCAAGCTGAGACCAGAGTCTCCCAAGACCAAGTGCATCCCAATTCACTCCTTCGCCCCACCCACTTGGCCCTACCCCTCTGTTTTGTGCAGAATACACAAAATGGAGGGGCAGGACGAAGGGGTTGAGCAAAGTGGTGAATTGGGATGCACCTTAAGACCAAGTTGAGACCAAGTCAAGACCAAGACCTACATACACAGTGGTCTTGGTATCGAGTTTGTCTCTGCCTGTATTGGTCTTGACCCCTTAAAGTCTTAGGGTGCGTCCCAATTCACCCCTTCACCCAGTAAACCTCTGAAAATAAGAGGTAAAAAATACCCTACAGTAAAAGATAATCTAAAAGCAAGTCCTTAAATATTATTTTTTTTTTTTTACTAATGGTCATTAAATACAGTAAATGTCATGGCACTTCCTTGCATTCTGAATGTGGCATCTGTCAAAAATGTGAATTTTTGGGAATTTGCAACCGGGTCTGTGACGCAAGGCATCGTACCCAGTGTAAAAAGGGTAAGTGCTCCCTATGACCACATCGCATAAAGGATCGTAACCGGAAGTCAGTGGAACTCAGTGGTTAGGCTTGGCACAGACCTCGTCGTGTGAGTGGGCCCTAAAAGTTTGGATTTATGAGTCAGCATCTGAATATGTTTATAAAATCTGAGTTAGGCAGATGGGCAAGATTTTAAATAATATTTACTCTTTGGACTGGTTCCTTCTTTAAAAAAAAAAAGTGTACATTCACATACAGTATGTGTGTGTGTTCACTCCACTAGTGAAGCTCTTAGAAAGGCACTGAATGAAATGTGCACAGAGGAGCACAGCCAAACTGCTGTTAATTACTTTTTTTATTTATTTATTTGGGGGGCGGGGGTTAGAGGACAGAATGAAAAACAAGCTGCTGTAGACATGAGCCACCGACTGCACTTGGATCCAAGAGCTGATTTCCAGTGTCTGTGTGTGAAGACGCCCCCCCCCCCCACATTTTTCTGTCTCTCAGCTTTAATGGGAGGGGGTGGTGGAGGTGTTGGGGTGGGACGTTTGGAAACAGCTCGCTGAAGCAGCGGGTTCAGAAATGAAAAACAACAAAAACACTGATGACTTTTATGGATTTTTAGGATAATGCCTCCGCTGCAGGATGAGGTCCACTTGGTTCATTGTGCCAAAAAGAGAGCTGCGGAGAAGGAGGAGGTGGAGGAGGAGGAGGAGTAGTAGCTGAGATCGAGGGAGTTCTTTGAGTTATTTTAGAAAGTCGACAGAGAGGAACTTAGATGGAAAGATAGACGAGAAGAAGCAGAAGAAGAAGAGAAGAGGAGAAGGGAGGAGAGGTGTATGCACTGGGAATCCGGTCTTTCCTCCTGCCAGGCCATCTTGTTGTTGTCGTGTTCCCAGCAGAGGAGTTTATCTGAAGTATCGGGGGCCTAAGTGAATTACTGCGGCCTATCTCCATGCAGCAGATAACCAGGCCGGTCTGCTTTAAGGACAATCAGATCTGCATCAAGGTCTCAGGGCATTTTCATTGATCAGGCAAGGGTCCTCGTGGAGTTAATACAGGGGCTGGACTTACCTGACCCTCTGCGTGGGTGTCTGTTTAATTCCTGCTCTTTTTAGGCCGTTGCTAAGCTACTCAGTTACACAGGTTGACATCAACACATATTTTATTACACGCAAACGCACAGGCTGACAAAAACATGAGGCCATTGCGTTTTAACCTTGTAATTTCCCGCTAGAGATGGGTGAGTGTTGGTTAGCTGATGAGTGGATGTGACATGCCTGTGAATGTGTGTCTGGTCCTTTGATAAAAGCCTCTTTACCGGCCTTGGAGCTTACAGCTGCTCTGCAAAGTGATACAAACTGCTTTAGTGTGTGTCCACAGTTTACTTTTGAGTCAGTGTTAAAGTGGTTTTCTTTCTGTCAGAGCCCATTCTTCTGTTTTATTTTTCTCTCTCAGTGTTTATTGTAAATCTGTTGGCATACTTTTGTAGTGTCCTGAGGGATCACAAACACTCCCTGACTGGTTTGATTTCATTTATGTTCTTCTTCTACTTATTTTTTCGGCTACTCCCTTTAGGGGTCTCCACGGCTAATCATCTGCCCACAGCTCACCCTACCCCTTGCATCCTCTTCTGTCACACCAACCCTCTCCATGTCCTCCTTCACTTCATCCATGAATCTTCTGAGTGGTCCTCCTCTTTTCCTTCTGACTTGCAGCTCCATATTCAACATCCTTTGTCCAGTATATCCACTCTCCCTCCTCTGCACATGTCCAAACAATCTGATAGGTGCACTATCCATTGCTTTCGATGGTTGACCCCAGGTATTTAAACTCATCTACCTTCACTACCTCTACTCCTTCCATCTTCACCGTTACACCAGCCTCCCTCTCATTCGCACTCATGTATTCTGTCTTGCTTCTACTGACTTTCATTCCTCTTCTCTCCACAGCATACCTCTGTCTCTCTAGGTTCCCTTCCACCTGGTCCCTACTCTCACTACATATCATAATGTCGTCGGCAAACGTCATAGTCCATGGAGACTCCTGCCAGATTTCGTCTGCCAGTCTGTCCATCACCACGGTACACAAGGAGAGACTCAGGGCAGATCACTGACGTAATCCCACCCCCACCTTGAATCCATCTGTCACTCCTACAGCACACCTTACCACTATCTTGCTGTTCTCACACGTGTCTTGCACCACCCTCACATACTTCTCTGCCACTCCTGACTTTCTCATACAGTACCACACTTCCTCTCTTGGCACCCTATCATATGCTTTCTCTAGATCCACAAAGACACAGTGCAACTCCTTCTGACCTTCTCTGTACTTCTCCATCAACACTCTTAGAGCAAACATTGCATCTGTAGTACTCTTTCTTGGCATGGAACAATACTGCTGCTCACTGATTGTCGCCTCTCCTTTTAACCTGGCTTCAAAAACTCTTTCCCATATCTTCATAGTATGACTGATCAACTTTGTGCCTCTGTAGTTACTACAGCTCTGAGCATCACCTTTGTTCTTGATGATACCAGTACACTTCACTCCTCAGGCATCATCTTACTCTCCAAGATTGTGTTAAACAATCTGGTTAAAATGTCCACTGCCATCTCCACTCCCTTACAGGTATGTCATCTGGACCAACCGCCTTGCCACTCTTCATCCTCTTCATAGCTGGCCTCACTTCCGCCTTACTAAGCTTCGGAACTTCCTGATTCATGATCTTTCCTTCATTATCCTCCTTGCTCTTGTTACTTCAGTGATCAGCTCCGCAAAATACTCCTTCCATCTTCTCAACACACTGACTTCATCTGTTAGTACATTACCATTTTAGTCATTTATCCACCTAACCTGCTGCACATCCTTTCTAGCTCGACTTCTCTGTCTAGCCAATTGATACAGCCTCATATATACAGTGGTGTGAAAAAGTGTTTGCCCCCTTCCTGATTTCTAATTTTTTTGTATGTTTGTCAAACTTAAATGTTTCAGATCATCAGACAAATTTAAATATTAGACAAAGATAACTCAAGTAAACACAAAATGCAGTTTTTAAATGAAGGTGTTTATTATTAAGGGTAAAAAAAAAATCCAAACCTACATGGCCCTGTGTGAAAAAGTGACCCCCCATCCCTGTTTAAACTTGCCCGGCGTACACCTCTAGGGGTTATATGAGCAGATTAATAAAGAAAAGTGAATACAGTTAAGTGTAAATATAGTTTTGGTGTTCCAGCACCCAGCGGTAACTAGTACATACGTCTCCACATCAGTCCACAACACCTGTATTGTGGAGAGAGACCCGTGGATCTTAAACTTCACCGACCATGTCAGATGTGCTTGATTCCTTCCTTGCATACATCTCCACTGGTAAAGGTTGCCCTTGATGTTTTTTAGGGTCAAGCAGTCAGTGAAACCATGTCAGGTGCACTCTTCAGGTGTTGTGGCATCACCATGCAAAAGATGAGAGGTTGTGGTCAAGTGGCCTAAGTGGCCTCTGAGTTAGCAGGGGGACAAAGTTTGCCACATACATATGTACATACATACACCACAGAATCTCTTTTATATACATAGATAGAAAAAAAAGAAGAAGATGATGATGATGATGACGACGACTCAGCTACCTGCCCCATTCCGTATGGGAGTGCACGCTTACCTAGTCAGTCACTTGAGCTTTGTGGATTCAGACTCTTTCATCATCTGGCTAGTCTGAAATGATAAGTTAATGGGGGAGGGGGTGACTAAAATGCAGTCCCCCCCCACACCCAACGTTCTGTTTTTTGTGTCCAGTGTGTGTGTGTGTGTGTCTGTGTTAAAGTTTGGGACATTAGCTCATCCTCATCACCCTCATGTTGAGCCCGTCCATACATTCCCTCCAAGTGTCGGGATGTGAAAAGTTCGAGCATCTCCCTCAGAGTCAAATTAGTTTGTGCAAAATCTGCCAGTCTGTCACTAAGAAGTGTCAGCTGCTTAGCGACAGAAGATCCTGAGCTGCGGGGCCTTGTATGACACACACACGCAGACACACCGATCACAGAGTGTGTACATGGCACACATGGTGTGTGTTTCTGACAGTTTCAGCCTGCGTGTGTGTACATGCCTGCTCGTTCTGCCGCTCTCCGACACCCCCCCCTTCCCCTTCCCCCTCCACACACACACAGACACAGCTGTGCTCTCCGCCTCCCTCGCCTGAACATCAGCGGGGGTGATCTGTCTTCTCCAGTCTCACCTGAGGGCGAGCTGCGAGCGTCGCCAATCTGTCGGCTGTCACTCTCCATCACTTTTCAATCGTCATTCCCCTCCGATGCACATGAGCCCGGCTGCAACAACTCTTTTAAAGACTTTGAAATCAACTTGAGTCATCTGACTGCAGTTCAACAGCTGCTCGGTAATGAAGGGACCTTGATGTTGGGATGCCCCACCCCCACCCCATCCCCCCTTCTTTATTTTGTAATTACCGCTTCCCACTCTTTTTAAGACAGTTTTTTTTCCGACAAGTAAAAAACTTTGACGCTGTGTGAAATTGTGGGTGTCTGAAAGGGTTTGAGTCGGTTTCATAAAAGGCAATGAATGAGGGATTTTGTACAGCATGACGTGTCTGTGAATGGAAGGTCTAATTTTCAGAGGGATTTATCTAATGAAGTCACTCAGAAAAATGAAGGGATGATTCAGAAGTGGGCGTGCCGAAACGAAACTCAAGTCACGCCTCCCTCACCTGCTTGTTCATGTTGAATAGAGGAGGTAGACGAGGAAGAGGAGGCAGAGAAGGAAGAGGGCATTGAAGTGAAAGAGATGTGTTCAGCCCTTTCTTTGACTTCCCTGCATAAAGACCAAGCTGCTTAATTCTAAACTTGTCAAATACAGAAAGTACTTTGAAGAGATCGCTGGGTAGGGCTGGAAATAAAGTTGCTGCTGCATTGTTGTGCTTCATCGATGGTAATTACTGGAATCAAGTTTCATGAGACAGTTCAAGTAGTTTACAGTTTAGTAAATTTTTTGTTATTGACCAACACATTTAAAATCTGAGAGAGCTAACACAACATTTTTTTTTAAAAAACTCAGAGCTTTAACTGTTTTGTCCCTGTAGTATGTGTAAAAGAGGTGCGTAGTAACTAGGGGCCCTACAATAAATGACTTTTGCATTACGAGTGCACATGTGCGGACTATGTGAGTTCAAAGTTCACGACTACCAAACATTCCGGTAGCCGCCTTGCTTTTGTACAGAGACAGTATTGTCACACCTGAACAATTGCCATTTAAAGTCTGCTTCAAGCTTTAAATCGGCATTATGCCAGGTGCACATTGTGCCGTAGTGAAGTGTGGAACGGCATGTATCATCTAGAGCGGTGGAAAAAGAAAACTTGCAGCATACATGCGTGTAACTTCGGGACCAGTGTGTGTACATGTCCGCCGCCATTCACGTTATATACATTCCCCATGGAGCTGAAGGATCCGGATGGACGCAATTGTTGGATTAAAGCAGTAAGTCTATATTATAACATAATTAAATAGTGTTGTGTATTGTTCAAGTTCTAGCCTAACTGACACGAGTCTAAACCCTGAAGTAGTAGATATGGACAGGCAGGCCTGGATCTAGGGTATAGTTCTTTGTATACTGGTAATGAAGCTTGATCTACACACACATGTAATTAAGGCCACTGATAAGTAGGCCGGTATAAAATAAAATTGCAAATCATTGAAAACGTGTGATACTTAAACTATAGTAGTATCGACCGGTTCCAAGGTTGTCATAGCCAGGAGCGGCACTGGGGTTAAGCTCCCAGTGCTCATAAAATGCTCCTTATGGCGTGTGTCTCGAAAAGCCTCTGACAACTAAGTCCAACTCCTACCCTGCCCATGTGGTTTAGTCTCTAAGCCCGGCGGAACTGCTTTTACTAATAGGAGAAGGGGCGAGGGTGGATCTCTGGCGCCTTAAAACCAGATGCTTCGGGTAGATGGTGGCTCGTCAACCTGGGAAGGTAGCCCATCTAGGGAAAGGTAAACCCTAATTTCAAACCTCCGCTGCCTTGCGGCACACCCAGTCACGGGAAAGGCTTCGGGAGTCAACCCTGAAGAAAAATGCGGAGTCGGAGCCCCTAAGGCAGTTCTATGTTGTGCTCAACATCGTTCTGGCAGCTCCTGCGACGGCGCTGGTGCCAAACTGTAGCAGCCCTGCTGTTCCTTTGGATTCATCAGTGACGTGGAGAGGGGGGACATGCTGCATGGGTAACATCTTGTCCTCCATATCTTCCTGCCCAGGCTTGAATTCTACCAACGCCCAATGCTGGAAGGTAGAACACCGGATTGCGCATCGGCCTGTTCAGCCACAGGCGGTGCTGTTCCAGCAGAGTAGACGTTTAGGATTCTCTTCCATGGTCATCATAGACCGACGGAGGCCAACGATAGTAGTATCAACCTATAGATCTAAGTAAGCAGGCTATGCCTTGTAGAGAAATTTACTCAAAACGACAAAACCAAAGTTGAGCTGTAAAACCACTTGCTTACCTTCCTTGTAGTTGTTTTGGAGTCTCGCAAGTAGGGGTGCTTGGTCCTTTGACAACAAAAAATCTGCTATGTCAGCGTACATACAGGGGGGCCATTTTGGCCAATTTCTGCAACGTGGCCGCGAATGCAAGCGCAACTAGTTTATCCTTGCGTTTGCGGATACAACCGGGAAGACCCCTAAGCATACAATATGCTCGAAGATCAGGAACTTTCCATAAAATAAATGTATCAATAGAGCAAGTTTGGTAGCCACATTCCCATGATGCTTTGTGCGAGCCGAGATGCGAAAGTCGCTTAAACAATATTATCACAACATGGGCCACAATGCGATATTATCATGAGGTTGCAATATACTGAGCATTGCGATCTCACATACTGTGATTTTCCATCCCGATCTTTGCCTTGTCCATCTCCCGGCTAGATCTCAGCAGTAACTCTTTTGCTGTGCTGACCTACTGTAACTGGTGAGCATTTCTCTCTCTCTCTCTCTCTCTCTCTCTCTCTCTCTCTCTCGCTCTCTGTCACACACACACACACACACACACACACACACACACACACACCACAGCAGATCATGGGTCCATATAGTTGATTTTGGCAAGGATTTTTACCCCAGATGCCCTTCCTGATGCAATCCTCCCCATTTAACCAGGCTTGGGACTGGCACAAGGTGTACACTGGTTTTGTGCCTCCCCCTGTGGCTGGGTAATCAACTTTTCCTTTCCCTGTTCCATTCCTGCTTAGTACCAAACTAGAGGTGGAATGTAGCATTTTTATACGGTCTTTGGTATGACCCGGCTGAGCCCACAACCTCCTGGTCGTGGGGCAGATGCTACCACTTGCTGCTACCACTAGATCCACCATCCAATTGGCTTTTATTACTCTGATACCTAAATAGGTAAGTTTGTATTTGAAATTTTTTTTTAAGAATTTTTAATAAAATATCACAATACTGGCGTCTCTGAATCGATACAGTATCGCCAGTAGACGATTTGTTAATTTTTTAGGAACGGGGATGGTATAAATGTATAACTGTCCCAGTTGCGGTATGGCGACATAACCCCTGGTGGTCAAGAGAGGTAAAGATTTTTTGTCAATAAAATAGGTCAGATTTCCAAGGCTATAACTTGAAAGTTGCACAAGATGATGGCTTACTGTCAATTAGAAAGATGTAGAATATGATCCAAAGTTTCAGATAGGAATAAATTTATGCATCTAATTTGCATAACATCGTGGCAGCTATATAAAACACATAACTCAGTCAAAAGTGGACTTTGGGCACAGTTCGGTTTTTTGACACCGTTTTATCTGCAGGGGCATTTTGTTATTTTATCTTCAAAGTATATGAACCACAATATCAGTAAAATGTAAAGAAACAAAAAAATTTGTCACTTACTGTTGACAAAGGGGGGCTGGCTGGCCAGCGAGGTCACTGCGTTTTCATCCATCGTGGTCACTATTTTGCGTTCTGTCGGTCATTTATGCTCTTTACCCCATCTACAAAGTCTTATGATTATCCCATGTAAATATCCCGCAGCTATTTTCTGTGTACGAAGCCGTTTATGTGACGGTGTACAACGGTGCATGGCGGCCATATTTGCTTTCTGGGCTCAAAGAAGCAAAACAGGAAAAGAAAATAAGGATTTCTTCTTCTTGAGTGTATTGTGTGTCATCCGTGAGTCCTCCAACGTGTGCCTGCCACCTTCTGAACTGGCAGATCAGGTCAGAGTGAGCTGACAGGCGCAGTTGCTGCGCTGTGCCTCTGGGGGTACGCGACCTGTCCATGAAATGTGGCCAGTTGTAAGGTTAACAGGTGCGGATACTAGGCTCATGTTGAGACCTCTTTGGTGGAAGAAGCAATCTGTCTTCTGTTTTAATTGTTGGTTTGTTTGTCTTTTTTGCCTGTTCCTCTCCCTTTCCTTTCCCCCTCCCCACACCTAATTTCCCCATTCCCCATCCTGTCAGGTCCTTCATGGGTAAAATAATTCAAAAAAGTATTAAAAGTTATTGCAAGAGGAGCTTACAACAATATACAGTACATACACTACCGTTCAAAAGTTTGGGGTCACTTAGAAATTTCCTTATTTTTGAAAGAAAAGCACTTTTTTTCAATGAAGATAACTTTAAACTAATCAGAAATACACTCTATACATTGCTAATGTGGTAAATGACTATTCTAGCTGCAAATGTCTGGTTTTTGGTGCAATATCTACATAGGTGTATAGAGGCCCATTTCCAGCAACTATCACTCCAGTGTTCTAATGGTACAATGTGTTTGCTCGTTGCGTCAGAAGGCTAATGGATGATTAGAAAACCCTTGTGCAATCATGTTAGGTCTGCAATGCTGTAATTGCTGCAAATGGAGGATTCTTTGACGAAAGCAAAGTTTGAAGGAAAACATTATTATTTCAGATACAAATCATTATTTCTAACCTTGTCAATGTCTTGACTATATTTTCTATTCATTTTACAACTCATGGTGGTAAATAAAAGTGTTACTTTTCATGGAAAACACAAAAATTGTCTGGGTGACCCCAAACTTTTGAACGGTAGTGTATATATATATATATATATATATATATATATATATATATATATACAGTATATACTGTATACTGTATATATACTGAACCGCAAAAAAAAGTCACCCTTTTTCAAAATTGGTAATCAGTTTAATTCACATAAATGTAAACAACAAAATAATTGGCGGAATGATTTTAAAAGGGACATGTTTGATCATCAGCATTTAGAGATAAAGTTCCATGAGTTTCAAGTGAAAGTGATGACAGGTGGCGCTACAGCGCGATCTCAAAGTCAATAGCGTGTATGACCTCCCTGGGCATTGAATACAGCGTTACATCGTCTGTACATGGAGTGGATGAGACGGTTGATGAAGGCCATAGGAACTTGGGCCCATACTTGCTGATACGCCTGAGTGAGTTGAGCTGCAGTTGTTGGCCTTGGTCGAACGTCATTGAGTCTCCTCTGAATCTCGTCCCACAAGTGTTCACTCAGGTTTAGGTCAGGACTGAGGGCAGGCCAGGGAAGAGTCTGTATCCCATGTTGATGGAGGAAGTCTCTCGTTGCTCTGGCAGTATGGGCACTAGCGTTGTCCTGCTGGAAGATGTGGTTTCCATGACGACCGAAATGGGGTACGATGAAGGGTCTCAGCGCTTGATCGATGTAGCGGGCAGCTGTAACACCGTTGCCTCTACCATGACCGATATTCTGGAACACCATAGGGCCTAGTTTGTGGTTCAGAGCAATAGCACCCCATACCATGATGCTCGGACCTCCCCACGAGTCTCTTTCCTGAACACACCCATCAGCAAAATGCTCCCCTCATCTTCGCCACACTCTCATTCTGCCATCAGCTGTCGAGATGCAGTATCGGCTTTCGTCAGAGAAGACTACAGTCCGCCAGTCCCGGTTACGCCAGTTCCGATGCAGTGTAGCCCACTGGAGACGAGCGTGACGATGTCAAACAGTGAGGATCGGACCCGTGTAAGGCCTGTGACATCTGACATTTCTCTGCCTCAAACGCCTGCGCACTGTGTCGTCGCTGATTGGTCTTTGATGACTGCCAATGGTTGTCCGTGCAGTTTCTGTAGCTCTGGCGAAGCGGTTTTGCAGGTGGTGTCGGACGATCTGTCGATCTTGCCTCAACGTTGTAACAGGCGGTCTGCCACTACGAGGACAATCGGCTGTGCTTCCAGTGGCTTGGACACGTTGCTGCAGGCGGTATATTGTTCGGACATGAACATTGAAGTGATTGGCAACATGTCTTGCAGTCTGGCCGGCATGGAGTCTTCCCAGGGCTTGGTCTCTCTGCTCCCTTGTCAGTCGTGGCATGTCGCTGTAGTCGAATCGCGAGTGATTTGGGGCATGTTCGGTGGCTCTTTTTATAGAGACGACACCTCAGAATGCACGTGCATTGTCACTTTCAGGAAAAGCGCACAGCAACCGTACCCCATCATTACTTTATTGACTGCGTTTTGGCGATGTGTTTTTGGTATCAATTACAGAATCTGAAAGCAAATTTTCCTGACCAATAGCTTCGAACCACGTCTAGCAAGAACATAAAATGATTTTAAAAAAATCAAAATTAAAACGAAACTTATATTACCAAAACTTTAGTAGGGTGACGTTTCTTTTGCGGTTGAGTATATATATATATATATATATATATATATATATATACTGTATATAGGTACTGTATGAAGCTCCTTTTGGCAAAAGAAATCTGTTTGGCACATTAAGTAAGTAAGGTAGCAGATTTCTGTTCTGCTCACCGAGCTGCCTGACAAGATAAGGGAAAAAAAAGAAGTAAAAATCATACAGAACTCACTAGAATAAATGGGAAACTAAAAAACATGATATTGACACTTTAAATTATAGCACAACACTTCAAATTAAGCTAGATTCTTGACATGATTTAAGTACAGGGCCCAATGGCAGATGCCACAACCAAAAATACACGGAGAACTGATTGCAAGGTTTTTTCTATTTTTATTTGAAAGGAGATGACGGGTCTGGGCAGGAACGGAGTGGGGCGAGGAGAAGAGAACTGAATGCAAGTCAATAAGTGAACATGGAATGGTTCATAAGGTAAGATAAGATAAGATAAGATAAGATAAACTTTATTGTCCCTCAAGGGGAAATTTGTCTTGGGCTTGTCTTCATGTGCAATGAATTGTGAGTCTTAGTGCGCGTTCAGACAGCCACTGTTTGGTCCAGACCAAAGAACCAAACAGTGGCTTCCACAGATAGTTTGGTTTGTTTGGTGCAGTCTGAACACGCGTTAGAACTCTGGTGCACACCAAACAAGCAAACTCTGGTCCCCCTGAAAACAGGGGTCTCGATTTACTTGCAAATGAAGTTTGGTGCCCTCTTCTTGCATTGTGAATGTAAATGGACTATCCAGCAGACCAAAAGGCAGAAGTGCCCCTCGGCATTTGCGTAACTATAGCAACATGTAGTCTGAGAAGAGGAAGTGCCGCTTACAGCAGCACATTTTGGGTGGAAAATAACAATAAAGACAACCACGCAAATCCGAAAAATCCTTTTACCGAAGAAAGCCGAGGAGAAAAGTTAAAAAATGTCTTATTTGTGGCAGACAAACAACCTGGCTGAAGGGAATGGATTTCCGTTTTCAGTCCTGGCAAATCGATGAGCTGGACTTTTCTTCTTCGCCGAGATTTTTTCTTCCTGGTCAGTGGTGGTTTTGGCTACAGTGCTCCAAATGAGCAGTTGTTGTAACTGCATGAGGTTGTTCAGGCAGTTTGGGCCGCTGCAGTGTGAATGCAAACCAAACCAAATGAAGGTGTGAAAATTCTCAGCATTCCCTGCCCAGCTGAACTGAGACCTCCAGACTATTCTGGTCTGAATGCAGCCTTACTGTTGTGAAGAGGGACTGAGTTGCTACCTCTTCAAGTGGGAAGGAATGATGATCTCTAGATGAATGTTTGTCATGGATCTATTCACTTACAGGAGAAGTTTAAAGCTTTTTTCTCATAAATTGTGACTTTGTTCTTACAAATTTTATAATTTTCCTTGTAAATTTGTAACTATTTTTCTTATAAAATTGTGTCTTTTTTCTTGCAACTTTTTTCTCTTAAATTTGCAATTTTTAATTTTAAATTTCTGACTTTTCCTTGTAAATTTGTAGAACTTTTCTTGTAAATTTGTAGCTTTTTCTTCACAAATTTGCGACTTGTTCCTGCAAATTTTCTACTTTTTTCTTGTAAATTTGCATCTTTTTCTCATAAATTTGTGCTTTTTTCTTAAGTAGAAACTTTTTTGTCTTGAATTTTTTCTTATAAATTTGCATTTTTTCTTGTAAATTTGCAACTTTTTTCTCATAATTTTTTTTCTTGTAAATTTGCAGCTTTTCTCATAAATTTGTAACTTTTTCTTGCGAATTTGTGACCTTCTTTTAAATTTATGAAAATTCTCTTGTAAATTTGTAACTTTTTCTTGTAAATTTGCAAATTTTCTAAAAACTTTGTGACTTTTGTTCTAGTAAATTTACAGCTTTTTTCTCGGTAATTTTTTTCTTTCTTTCTTATAAAGTAGCAACTTTTTGACTTTTTCCTCATCAAGTTTCAACATTTTTTCCTTTTTTTCTTGTAAATTTCTGACTTTTCCTTGCAAATTTGTAAAAAATTTTTTTGTAAATGTACTCCTTTTTTCCCCATAAATTTGTAACTTTAGTTCTTGCAAATTTGCTCCTTTTTTCTTGTAAATTTGCATTTTTTCTCATAAATTTGCAACTTTTTTTCTAAAAACTTTGTGACTGTAGTTCTTGCAACTTTTTTTCCTAATGTTTTTCTTTCTTGTAAAGTAGCAACTTCTTGACTTTTTTCTCATCAAGATTCAACTTTTTCTCATAAATTTGCAACTTTTTCCTTGTAAATGTTCACCTTTTTTTGTTGTAAATTTGAAACTTTTTCCTCATAAATTTGTGACTTTTTTCCCTAAAATTGTGACCTTTTACTTGTAAGTTTTCAACTTTTTTCTTGTAAACTTTCAATATTTTTGTCAAAAATTTGTCCTTTTTTTCTTGAAAACTATCAGCGTTTATATAGATACTGCTTAACGTTTTATTCTATGTAATTTTTTTCCCCATGTTCATCCAGACATGACTCACTGTTTTATGCTTTTGTTGGGAGGGGAGATTTTTTTTTTTGCATTTAAAAGGATTTCAACTCTTCACTATTAAAAAAATAGGGCCTCCAAGCACATCTTGTGTAGGACCCTGAAAAAGCTGCAAACTTGCTGAAGGTTTCTATATGTGCTGGGATTTCAAGGATTCTGATTTTGTTCAACTTGAAGCCATTTCATCTATTGTGCTAACATTGCAAAATGTTAAGCTATTCCATTGTTTAAGTTAGCATTTTTAGGCTAACTTTTATGCTAATGTTATGCACATTTTAGCCATTTTAACTTAGTTCCTGGAACAAAATCCTCATTTAAGTAAATCTTTGTGGAAAAAATTACTTGCTTGCATGTGCTTCAGCCAATGTAATGGACTGTTCACTTACAGGAGGAGTGGGAAGTTGACTGGAGGAATGGAGAGCTTCTTCTGGATAAGTATTTGCAGGTGGTAATAGATGATGGATCTGATAACTTCTGGAGTTGACTGAGGTGAGCACTGACGGTACCCCTGGCCCTGGGGTTTAAACCTGTGATTATAGGTTAGTGATACAGCAACTCACCCTTGGCCGGGGGATCCTGGGTTTGATCCCAGCCCTCGACCAACAGTGATCTATGTGGAGTTTGTATGTTCTCCCCGTGTCTGTGTGGGTTTACTCCGGGATTTCTCCGGTTTCCTCCCACATGCCAAAAACATGCAAATTAGGTTAATTGGCATCGAAACTTGGGATTCTAAATTGTCCTTAGGTATGACTGTGAGAGTGAATGGTTGTCTGTCTTTCTGTGTTAGCCCTGCGATGGACTGGCGATCTGTCCAGGGTGTACCCTGCCTCTCGCCCAAAAGATGCTGGGATAGGCTCCAGCCCCCCGCGACCCGAAAAGGATTAAGCGGAAGAAGATGAATGAATGAATGATATTGCAGAATGAGACTGCTTACATGTTTTCCTTTTGCAGGGTGGATGCAGGGAGAAGAGGACCAGAACTGACTACAGGCTGTGAGCAAAGAGCAGAGGAGAGCACTTCCAAGGTAGGTTTAGTTTGAGCTGAATAATTGTTGCAGGCTTACATGAATTCCAAGCTAGGATATCGTCTTCAGGAAGGTGAGAACTAGGTAGGCACATGAGAACATGGGGGGTAGGAGAACTCATATATACAGCAAACTGTTGAACTGAAGCAAGCCCACGAGGGACTGGAGGCAGCTTATACTTATACTCAGCCACAAATCAGCTCAGGTGTGCTAATGAGAACAGCTGCAGACAATGAGATGATTTTGAGGCAGTGTGTGTGGGATCATTCTCTCCTTCAGACCATTACAATTCTTGAAGTTAGCTATAAACATTTATCTTCAAACATTCAACTTTATTTATTTATATAGCGACATTTCACAACAACAGTCATCTCATAGCACTTTCAACTGTAGGGGAACCCCCACAGTTGCAGAAAGACCCCAGCAATCAGGCGATCCCCTATGAGCAAGCGCTTGGCGATGGTGGAGAGGGAAAACCTCCCTTTTAACAGGAAGAAAACTCCAGCAGAACCAGGCTCAGGGAGGGGCAGTCATCTGCTGTGACTGGCTGGGGGGTGAGGGGATAGAGAAGATGAAAAGAACAGACATGTAGAGAGCTAACAGTACGATAGGGACTCAGTCTATGAGAGAGAACAAACAGATGTTAATGACCAGCAAAAAAAAAAACGTTTCATTGAGAGTGAAGAAAGGAGTGAAGCCCAGTGCATTATTGGAGGTCCCCCGGCTGTCTCAACCTATTAGCAGAGACACATGCTAATAGGGACACATGATGATGATGAGACACATGACCCCTCCCTAATTGTAGGCTATATCAAAAAGGAAGGTTTTAACCCCATTCTTAAAAACAGAGATCAAGTCTGACTCCCGAATCCAGACTGGCAGCTGGTTTCACAGGAGAGGAGCTTGATAACTGAAGGCTCTGCCTCCCATTGTACTTTTGGAGATTCTAGGTATTACAAGTAATCCAGCATTTTGGGAGCGTAGTGCTCTGTTAGGATAATAGGGTAGTATCAGATCTTTTAAATAAAAAGGGGCCTGATTGTTTAGAGCTTTGTAAGTAAGAAGAAGGATTTTAAACTTAATTCTAAACTCTATGGGAAGCCAGTGAAGGGAGACCAGAACTGGAGAGATATGATCTTTCTTTCTAGTACCTGTTAAAACTCTTGCTGCAGCATTTTGGATCAACTGAAGACTTTTTAAAGATGTTTTAGGACAGCCTGATAATAAAGAGTTACAATAATCTAATCTAGAGCTAACAAAAGCGTGGATCAGTTTCTCAGCATCACTCTGAGACAAGATGCTCCTATTCTCGGCAATATTATGCAAATGATAGAAGGCATGAATTCATGACAATGAATTTAATATGTGAATTGAAAGACAGATCTTGATCAAAAATAACTCCAAGATTCCTCACAGAGCTATTAAGAGAAAGAGTAACCGCATCCAAACTAAAAGTTTGATTTGGAAAGGTATTTCTAAGGTTTTTTGGACCAACAAGAATGACTTCAGTCTTATCTGAATTTAATAGCAGGAAATTACAAGTCATCCAAGCTTTGATTTCCTTAAGACAGGGTTCTAACTTGGCTAATTGATTGCTATCATCTGGCTTCATTGACTGGTATAATTGTGTGTCATCTGCATAACAATGAAAATGTATACAGTGCTTTCTAATAATGTTGCCAAAGGGAAGCATATATAAGCTAAAAAGAGTAGGGCCTAGCACATATCCCTGTGGAACTCCATGACTGAGCTTTGAGTTGGAAGAAAACTCATTATTGACATGAACAAACTGGAACCTATCAGATAAATAAGATCTAAACCACTGCAAGGAGGTTCCATTAAGTCCAACATAATGTTCTAATCTATCAAGTAGAATATTATGATCGATAGTATCAAAAGCTGCACTAAGGTCTAAAAGGACAAGTAAAGAAACAAGTTCATTATCAGATGCGATAAGGAGGTCATGGGTGGGCAATATAAGCTGCGGCTTCAGCCATCACCCATTTCGGATAACTTATGTTGAACTGTATAATCAGAGGAGATATTGTCTCATTTGACCTTGTTGGATTTTCTTTCCCCCTTTGTTATATTATTCAGTTTCTTTTAACCTGTACTTTTAATCTATCCGAAATAAAGATTCATTCATTCATTCATTCATTAGTGACCTTCACTAAAGCTGTTTCAGTAATATGATGGATTCTAAACCCAGATTGAAACTCTTCAGGTAAACCATTTCCCTGCAGGTGGTCAAATAATTGCGTAGCAACAACACTTTCTAAGATTTTTGAAATAAAAAGGAGATTAGAGATTGGTCTATAGTTAACTAAAACTCCTGGATCCAGAGTTGGCTTTTTGAGTAAGGGTTTAATTACAACCGTTTTAAAAGCCTGTGGTACATGGCCTAAAGTTAATGAAGAACTGATTATTTGAAGAATAAAGCTACCAATAAGTGGGAAGACTTCTTTAAATAACCTGATAGGAATAGGGTCTAAAAGACAAGTTGAAGACTTGGATGAGGAAATTATATTGTTTAACTCTAAAAGGTCAATTCGAGTAAAGTCATCCAAACAGAAATCAATTGAAGGAGTTGTAGTTGCTGTATTTAAGTTAATGGTGGGAAGAATCTGATTGATTTTATCTCTGATAGACAAAATTTTATAATTGAAAAAGTTAATGAAGTCCTGACTAGTAAGCTCCAAGGGAATGCTAGGATTGACAGAGTCCTGACTCTTTGTCAGCCTGGCTACAGTGCTGAAAAGAAACCTAGGATTATTCTTGTTCTCGTCTGTGAATGCAGAATAATAACTCGTTCTAGCTTTTCTAAGAGATTTTTTATAAATTAAAAGATGACTTCTCCAAGCTAAATAGATTTCATCTAAATTAGTGGAGCACCATTTTCTTTCTAATTGACGAGTCTTCTGTTTTAAGCTATGAGTCTCTGTGTTGAACCAAGGGGTTAGAAATCTCTGATTAGACTTTTTCTTTTTTAAAGGGGCCACCTAGTCTAGAGTCTGATGCAGAGAAGCTGTAACACCATCTACCATGCTATCAATTACAGAAGGAGCAAGCTGTCTATAGCTTATTTCTGTTGTGTTGACACATGGTATAGAGGAAACAATCTGCATAAATTTGGTAACATCATCTGAGAGGCATCTACTGTAGTAATATTTTTCTTTAGAAGCCATATAGTCAGAAATAGTAAAATCAAAGGTTAACAGACAATGGTCTGACAGTACAGGGTTATGAGGAGATACTTCCAGATTTTCTCTTTCTATGCCATATGTCAGAACAAGGTCCAACGTATGGTGGAGATAATGGGTAGAATTTCCTACTTTCTGAGAAAACCCTATTGAGTCTAATATTGAATTAAATGCCATATTAAGGCAATCACTATCTACATCTACATGTATATTAAAGTTCCCTACTATAATTATTCTATCTGATTTTAGCAATAAATCAGCTAAGAATTCGGCAAATTTGAATAAAAACTCTGAGTAGGTTGATGGAGGATGATAAACTATGGCAAATAAAATTGGGTTTAGCCTAAAATTTCTAAGATGCCCAATACTGAGGACCAGGCCCTCAAAGGAATGATAACATGTTTTTTGCTTTACATTAACTAGTAATTTGGAATGGTAAATTGTTGCTTCTCTTCCTCCACGACCAGAACGTCTGGGATTTTGACAGTTTAAATAACCAGAGGGAGTTGATTCATTTAAACCAACGTAATCCTCTTGTCCTAACCAAGTCTCTGTAAGGGATATTAAATCAATCTGATGATCAATTAACACATCATGGACTAGCAGAGACTTGGGAGTTAGAGACCTAATATTTAACAAACCATATTTAATTTTTAAATTATGAGGAGGAACAGAGGCCAAATCATTCAATTTAGAGGCTTCATGTTTAATTTTAATTTTACCAACTTTTTGTTTAATCACTTTGGGATGCTTATACATTATATTTTTATTTACTTTGGAGGGAGCAGACAATGATTCTCTGATGGGGAAGACAGGGGCTAAGTTGAGGGGTGGCGGATGAAGAGGAGCTGCAGAGAGGCATATAAGACTGCGACTCTGCTTCCTGGTCCCAACTCTGAGTAGTCAAGGTTTTGGAAATTTGGATAAAAATGATGCCAGATTGTTAGATAAAAGAGACGCACCATCCAAAGTGGGATGGATGCCGTCTCGTCTAATAAGACCAGGTTTTCCCCAAAATGAGCTCCAATTGTCTATGTAGCCTACATTGTTTGCAGGACACCACACTGACAGCCAGTGGTTGAAGGATGATAAGCGGCTAAAGATGTCATCACTGGTCAGATTGGGGAGGGGCCCAGAGAATACTACAGAGGCAGACATTGTTTTGGCAAAGTCACACACCGATTCCACATTAAGTTTTGTGACTTCCAACTGCCGGAGTCGGATGTCATTAATGCCGGAGTGGATAACAATTGTGGAGTATTTACAGTTACTTTTAGCCAGCATTTTCAAATTTGACTCGATGTCGCCTGCTCTGGCCCCAGGAATGCATGTGACTATGGCCGCTGGAGTCTGTAGGTTCATGTTTCTGACTACAGAGTAGCCAATGATCGGAATTTTTTTCCTCAGCGGGTGTGTCGCTGAGCGGGGAAAAACAATTAGAAACATGAACAGGTTCATGGTTATCCGGGGCTTGCGACTAGGTTTCCTTCTCTCCGTCACCCACTCAGTCTTCTCACTGCTGAGGAGGACTGGAGGACCACTAGCAGGCTGCCCTATGCTAGGGAGCTCCGCTGCAACTAAGGGACGTCCCTCAAGATTAACTGGCGCAGACGGTGTTTCAATGCAGCGTTCCCATACACAACATCTGTGTTGTGTATGGGAATTGGACTTTGGGGCTTGCCGTAGCACTGCCGGGGTGGGAAGCTAGATGATTCATCCCACACTACTCTGAGACGATTGAGCCCCTGTGGGCCCTATTGAAACAAGACGCACCATGGGAGTGGATGCCGGCATGCTCGGTGGTGATCTCCAAGCTAAAATGACAGCTCACCTCTCCACCGGTGCTGGCGCACTTCGACCCCGACCTAGAAATGGTAATGACCTGTGATGCATCTGGGGCGGCGCTGGGAGCAGTCATGTCCCAAGTTCGAGGGGGCACTGAAAGACCAGTGGCATTCATGTCTAGGTCCCTCTCGGAGGCGGAGCAGAAGTATGCTGTGGGAGAGAGAGAAGCATTGGCATGTGTCTGGGCATGTGAGAGGTGGCACATATACCTCTACGGGTGCCGCTTCACTCTGAGAACCAATCATCGGGTACTCACAGCCCTGCTGGAGACGTCGGGTTTGGGGCATAGGCCACTGAGAATATATAGATAGTCTGAGCATCTGAGGTCCTATGACTTTGTCACTAAGTTCACTCCGGGCAGGGAGAATATAGTGGCGGACCTCCAATCCTGGGCCACGGCGGAGACTTCTCAGGTAGTTGATGAGGACATGGGCTCTGCAGAGAATGACCTGATCAATGCTCTGTGCGGTTTCCCCCCAGGAACTGAAGGAAGAATCGGAACGGGACCTGGTCTTAGCACAGTTGCGTACGGTGATCAGAGAGGGGTGGCCAGCGAAGGTGCCGGGTGATCTAACACTGTTTCACCATTTCAAGGACAAACTACGTTGTTGGAATGAATTGTGTGTGGCCAGGGGCCAGTGTGCTCTGATCCCTACTTCCTTAAGGGCGCGGGTCTTAGAGATGCTACATGATGGCCACCTGGGGGTAGTACGGGTGAGGCAAAGAAGCAGAAGATCAGTCTGGTGGCCTGGCACTGATGGTGATATAGAGGCCATGGTAAAGCACTGTGTCTCGTGTTTGGAGAGTGGCAAGACAGGCGGACCTCCTCCCCCACCACTCCGGCCTGTTGTGTTTCTGGAGGGACCTTGGAAACATGTGGAGCTGGACATCTGCGGTGAACTCCATGCAGCGCCTTTCAACAGCCATTTCCTGGTGGTAGCTTATGACGTATTCTCGAAATGGCCGGAGGTGCTGCCCACCAGCTCAGTGATGACAGAGGTGGTTACAGGATTCCTGATGTCCTTGTTCGCCAGGTGGGGAATCCCGGACACTCTCACGACGGACAATGGTCCACAATTTGTATCAGGGGTGTTCGAGGAATTTCTGGCCAGTAAGCGGGTGGAGCACGTCAGGACAGCATTCTACCATCTGCAGGCCAACGGAGGAGTTGAAAGATTCAATAAGACTCTGAAAAATGGACTGAGAGCACACCTGGTGGATGGTTTCCCTTTCTCGGATGCTCTCCAGAACACTTTGCTCCATTACAGGGAGTCAGTCCACGCAACAACGGGCTGTTCCCCGGCGACACTTATGTTGGGACGTGAGCTGTTGCTGCCAGTGAACCGGTTGGGACCTCCGAATGTGACTTCCTGGACAAGGGAAGTGGCACTGAGGAGCAGGGTCTCGTGTCAGCAAAGCAAGATGAAGAAGCGATTTGACAGGAAGCACAGGGTGAAGGTCCATGGCCTGAGGGAAAGGGATCGGGTGTGGATTAAACACCCCGTCCGGTCCCACAAGCTCCAGCCCCTTTGGACGGGACCGCGGGAGATTAAGAGACAGCGGTGCCCGGACACATTTGAACTGGACGATGGGTCCAGGTGGCATGCCAGCAGATTTAGGCATGCGGTACCTGGCCAGGACTTGGGTGCTACGAGGTGGCTTGGTGTGTTTTGGGATTGGGCGGCCTTGCCTGATGTGGATTCACAGGTGGTACCGACAGTGTCTGGTGCAGAGTTCACTGGGGGGGGGACGCCCGGCTAGAGTACGTCGGAGGCCTGCATATTTAGATGACTACGTTGCTAGGACTATTATGGATAATACCGGCTGTGCGCTCTGGTAGGCTATCCAGATGCCCACAGATGGACTTGTTTATATGTAAATAAAAATAATTATTTTCTTTTGTTGAACGAATATATTCTGTGTTCACTATGTGTCTTGACATTGTTTTAGTATTATAGTTGGAACTTGTGAGGGGGGGTGTTGTGTATGGGAATTGGACTTTGGGGCTTGCCGTAGCACTGCTGGAGTGGGAAGCTAGATGAGGTCAGGTGGGCTACGGCGGGGAGTGTAAATGGAAATGTGAACCGAATAAAGTTCAGTTGAATGTTCCTCAAGAAGCTCTCCGCCTGGGTCATTTCACGATATAACAGTCTGTTTGAACCATTATTGAGTGTTATATTTCATCAACAAATTAAAGATGAAGCTAAAACGGTGCACAGTTGTTTTAAAGTGTAACGATGAAGGGCAGCTGGCCTTACTGCTGTGAGTTTGGAAGCTCTTCTCTGTGAAGTCTTACACATAATCACACTCAGCTTTAAATAACAGTTTTTCCACTTGATCTAATTAGGAACCCTCCAGTTGGTCTCAGGAAAAGGTAAATTGGCTTTTGTTTCCATTGTAATGTAATTAGTTAGATCTTTTAAAATACGATTAGGAATTAGCAGCTGTGTGCACATTGACACAACCTGAATGTTTCCACTTCTATCGCCTGGTTGTAGAACATAAATCATCGGCAGCAGAGAGAGAAATGCACAGAGAGCTGCAAATATCGGCCAGTGTTTCTTACTGATCTATAGAGGGCTAATGTACAGACTATGGTCTTGTTTTAAGGTCACTTTCTTTTTCAAACAAACCATATTTCATACAACCCCAGAGTTAATCACATTTGCACATTATTTCTGCACCCTTTCCTCTGCTCCTGTGATTTCAGTGATATTTAGCTTCATTTAGCTCCCCACCGCACCCACTTATTTGTTTGTCTCTCTGCACAGAGACACGTCTCGCTGAAACTGCTCTGTTCAATTAGCAACGATAATAAGCTCAGTAAATCCACTCAAGGGACTTGTTCATGTGCATACTAAAGCCTTCGGTGCAGCCTGCATTTTCATGTGGAGGGAGAGCTTTCTTCTTATTGCTGCCAGCATATTAACGGGCTACAACACCACATTATCCCGGGGCGTGGGGCAGTTTAACTTTAAAGATGATTTAGATGCTGTTTATCAGTGGGATTACAACACAAGTCGTCACCTTAGCAGCTAGGTTGCATCATTTTCAGTTGAATGTATCTGGTTATGAAGTGAGCCATTTTGGCTACAAGTCCAGGGTGGCCCCAAGCTACAAGTTCACCCTCAACATTTTTCTGAGGGAAATTAACTTCAGCATTTTTCTCAAAAATTAGTAACCTTTTCCCCATAAATTTGCAACTTTTTTCTCAGCCTTGCCTCTCTTACTTTGTGTCCAAATTGCTCAACGTGAGCTGTTCCTCTGATATACTCATTTCTAGTCTTGTCCCTCCTAGTCACTCCCAATGAAAATCTTAGCATCTTCAACTATGCCACCTCCAGCTCCGCCTCCTGTCTTTTTGTCAGTGCCACCATCTCCAAACCATACATCATAGCAGGTCTCATTACCGTCTTGTAAATCTTCCCTTTCACTCTTGCTGCTACCTTTCTGCCACAAATCACCCTTGACACTGGTCTCCACTCACTCCACCCTGCCTACACTCTCTTCTTCACCTCTCTTGTGCATTTTCCATTACTTTGGATGGTTGACCCCAGGTATTTAAACCCATCTACTTTCACTACTGCTACTCCTTCCATCTTCACTGTTGCACCTGCCTCCCTCTCATTCACACTCATGTATTCTGTCTTGCTTCGACTGACTTTCATTCCTCTTCTCTCCAGAACATACCTCCACCTCTCCAGGTTCTCTTCCACCTGCTCCCTACTCTCACTACATATCACAATGTCGTCTGCAAACATCATGGTCCATGGAGACTCCTGCCTGACCTCGTCTATCAGCCTGTCCATCACCATGACAAACAAGAACGGACTCAGAGCCAATCATGCTCCTAGCCTTGCTTCCCTTCCATCTGTTTTTTTTGAACACACAGTATATCTACCTTTCTTCTGTCCATCATATCAGCCAACTCTCTGCCTTTAGCAGGCGACTGATATGATGGAGAGAAGAAAGATAGATTTAGGCTGCGTGTCCACCAAATGCATTTTGTCAGCTCTGGTCGGCTATTTTCCATTCATTCTCTATGTAGTCCAGCGTTTACAGTGCTGAATGCCCACGGCGCTGAAACACTCTCGGTGGTGACCGTTTTTTGTCGTGGTGCTCAGAGCGCTCAGAGCTAAAAAAAAGTTCAACTTTTCAGAGACTGCAGCTGAGCTCGTCAATGTCAGATCTTAAGCAGCCAATCAGAACTGCTGCGTGGGCGGGACATAGGATCCCAGTACTAGTCTGTACTCAGACTCCTGCTTTCCGTGTCATCATATTTTACATCCAGAGCTGCTAGAAAACGTTTCCTGTCCATTGTTATTTAGAGACTGCTATTAAAAAATCTGTAGAAAGTCTGACAATAGGAAAAGCGGGAGTGATGAGCTGAGAGTGATAAGCTATTGCAGGGATACAGGGCACAGACTTTTTTTCCCTCCAGAGCTCAGCATACAAACGCTGAAAAAAAAAGCTCAGAGTGGTCGGGTGACAAAAAGCACGTTTGGTGGACATGCAGCCATACTGTGTGCTCAAAAAACCAGATAGAAGGGATGCAAGGCTAGACTAGGAACATTGGAGGTGGATTTAAACTATTCTTCCACAGTGTAGATAGGAAGAGAAATGGAGTAGGAGAAGGAGTAATGTTTTTTGACTTTTCCTGGTAAACTGTGTACGTCAAGTTTTGAAAAAGCCAACCCACTGCCGTCCTTGAGACCCACCCGCTGCTCTATTATTGGCATGCCTAGCTGTCTGTCAGGTAGCTCGAAGTGGTGGCTAAAGGTAACCTAATAGCCTGTGAGCTAACACTGTTACCAGAGTGGTGGCCTAGTGGTAGAGCATCTGCCCCACAGCCGGGAGGTCATGGATTCAAGCCCCAGCTGGGTCATACCAGAGACCATATAAAAAATGGTACTTCTCACCTCCTAGCTTGGTGCTCAGCATAATAGAATGGGGGAAGGAAAAATTGTTTATTGCAGTAGCCCCTCTGATTCTAGATATGATTAACATTGTAGATAGGAGAAATGTATTTTTGTTCTACTGTACATGATTGACTGTATGGACTGAATGACAATAAAGTTGGCTTCTGCTTCTTATCAGGACACTCGCTGTAAGCGCGGCTTATATTGCTGTTTTTTTCAGATCATAGTCACCCTAATAGCCATCCCTGTTATCACGTGATTCACTCTGGCCCATCTCCAAGTAGTTTCATCGTGATTCCATGCATACCATTCGCTTTTATGGCCTGGGACCAGGGCTATTGGCCAGTATTATGCCGAGAACTCCCCCGGATTGGCAAGGGAGTTATCGGCATAACACCGGTGCGTGTGATCTGGTGCAGAATCACGCAAAGCCCCCAGCTCCCTACAATCAATATGTCCCGGGACCAGATGCTGCTGGCTCTCATGCCCAGCATCCCCACCGTCCTCTGTGGATGGTGGGGTTGCAGCGATTGTCCAGTGCGTGGTTCTAGCAATTTGTTGTGGAATCACAACAACATTTATTGGGAGATAGACCGGACTGATGCGAGATACACCATTGACTGTGGATCAGTGAACCAGAGCACTGGTCAACCGAGCTGAAGGAGCTGGCTAGAAGCTACTCAACTAATGACTAAGAGGGAGGGTGGAGTTGAACAGCTGAAGTCTGTTTCTTAAAGTGACAAGCTTTGAATAAGAGCGTTTGAAGAAAGACAAGAAAAAAAAAGAACTTTCGTTCTTGAAAAATTGCAGCTTTTTTCTCATAAATTTCTTTCTTTCTTTCTTGAAAAATAGCACCTATGACTTTTTTCACCAATTTGCAACTTTTTTCTCATAAATCTGCAACTTTTTTGTTGTAAAGTTTCACCTTTTTTTCTTGTAACCTTTTTCTCCTAAAATTGCGATCTTTTACTTGTAAGTTTTCAGCTTTTGTCTTGTAAACTTTCAGTATTTTTGTAATAAATTGTTTTTTTTTTCATGTAAATTTGCAGCATTTATATGGATGCTGCTTAAAGTTTTATTCTGTGTCTTTTTTCCATGTCCAGACAATGACCAACTTATGCTTTTATTGGGAGGGAAGAGATTTTTTTTCCATTTAAAAGGGTTTTCAACTCTTGACCATTAAAAAAATAGTGTCCCCCAAACACATCTTGAATAGGACCCTGAAAGAACTGCAAACTGCTGAAGGTTTCTGCATGTGCTGGGATTTCCTGGATTCACTATACTGCAGTGACATCTTTGCCACTATCACTGTGAAACTAATACAGATTCCCTCTACAGCAGAGCCACTTCTGTTCCACTCACTGCTTCAAACAGCCTAAGTCTGATAGCTTCTCCAAGTGGGTCTATCAGGGGCTGCACATTTGCAACAGAACACAACCCCTACCACACAGAAACCATCAAGGAAGAAGTTTTAGACGTGTGGCACAGAGAGGTGGATGAACACGGGGATACCAAATGAAAGTAGTTTCTTGAGGTAAAATGGAAAGCCTGTATTCAAGGACAAGAGTGTGATTTACAAGATATATATAATCACTTGGAAAACATTAGGACTCCCAGTTAAATATTTAGCTTGACCTGAAAAGACTTAAGAAGATGAATGATATTGGTATAGCAGACGTTGGTTAGAAATGTCTATATGAAGATATCATTTCAACAATTTGAAAAAGATGGCTTGTCATCTTTCACTTTTCAACCAAATCCCAACATTTTTTAAACAGTTGGAAAAGCCGTCTTTTCAACATTTTTTCAATCAGTTTGTGCTGGGGGATTATTTGCTTCTGCATATTTTGTTCTACAACTTCCAATCTGGAATCATTCTGTTTGTCAGTGTGGGCATGGTCTGGGGACCATGCTCACACTTTTGAGTTTGTTTCTGTGATCCTTTGTGTTTTGTTAATACCATGGTTCTGCTCTTGCTTTATATTTATCCTTGCCTGGCCCTTAGTTTCTGATTAGTATTATTATCTTGGCTATGTATTCTCCCTGACTTGATCCTTAGTTCTAGTTTGGGCTTTTATTTTGACAATGTCTTTTGTTTATTTCCGCTACAGCCTAGTTTGATCCTTGTTTGTCAATTTCTTGATTATCCACAGCTGTTTGTGTTTATGTGATTAGTTCCGCTTGAAAGCTTTATAGGATAACCACTCCTCATGTCCACACGACATCCTTACTGTATCCTAACCTGGCGTTACAACACGCTTCTGCCTTAACCTTGTGTGTTATCCTTTTTATTCTAGCCCGTGTTTTTGCTTTGCCCAAGCCTTAGCCTTTGTTTTTCCAGCACACGAGCTGTGTATTTATTTCATGTTTAGTTCTGTAATAAATTATTATGTCTAAAGCTTGCCATGCATATGAGTCCTGTTCTCTGCCCCTTTGGGGCACCCATTGTGACAATTCAATTCAATTCAATTCAGCTTTATTTATATAGTGCAATTTCACAACAACAGTCATCTCATAGCACTTTCAACTGTAGGGGAAACCCCCACAACTGCAGAAAGACCCCAGCAATCAGGCGATCCCCTGTGAGCAAGCGCTTGGTGACGGTGGAGAGGAAAAACTCCCTTTTAACAGGAAGAAACCTCTAGCAGAATCAGTCTCAGGGAGGGCAGTCATCTGCTGCAACTGGCTGGGGGGTGAGGTGATAGAGAAGATGAAAAGAACAGACATGTAGAGAGCAAACAGCACAATGGGGACTCAATCTATGGGAGAGAATAAACAGACATTAATGACCAGCAAAAAAAAAAATGTTTCATTGAAAGTGAAGAAAGGAGTGAAGCCCAGTACATTATTGGAGGTCCCCCGGCTTTCTAAAGCTATTAGCAGCATAACTAAGGGAGGGTTCAGAGACTCATGATCCCTCCCTAATTGTAGGCTATATCAAAAAGGAAGGTTTTAACCCTATTCTTAAAAACAGAGATCGAGTCTGACTCCCGAATCCAGATTGGCAGCTGGTTCAACAGGAGAGGAGCTTGATAACTGAAGGCTCTGCCTCCCATTGTACTTTTGGAGATTCTAGGTATTACAAGTAGTCCAGCATTTTGGGAGCATAGTGCTCTGTTAGGATAATAGGGTAGTATCAGATCTTTTAACCCCTTGCACTCTGGTCAATTTCCCTAAAAATGGCAAAAAATAATGTACCCAAAGTAAATCAAAAGCTGTTCTTCAACCCTTTGCAGCATCTTCATGGGGTTGGTCTCATTTAAAAGAAAACACTTTGAATTTTTTGGCAAAACTGTCATAATCTCTCTAAGTGCTCCTGCCACTGAGTAACAGTCATCTAAACATACTGAACTTGAAGAAAATAAATTTCGGCTGGGTGTTTTTTTGGATACAAATGCTTGCAAATAACACACAGCTTCAGATCCGGGCTGGAAAATGCAACAGAAATGTAGAACCAAGTGTTATCCAGCTGAGGTCAAAATTTTGTAACAATACCACAAAAAATGAATATATTACACAACTTTTTTTCTTAGGTAGTTCCCAGGCATTTTTGAACTGTGCCAAATTGTGCCAAATGGCACAGTTTGGAAAAACGTCTGTAACTTTTGAATGATTCGATATAGAAGCTTCATCTTGTGCTCTAATGAAAGGTGAAGGGCTGTGTGTGTGTGTGTGTGGGGGGGGTTGTTTATTCATGAATGAATGAATGAATGAACAAACAAGCCCCCACACACAAAGAAGCATGCCACGTAAAAAATGTGTGGCTTTTTTTTTACAAGAAAAAATAACCTACAGTGCACTAAAAATTATACTAGAATATTTGTAATGTAGAAGATAACAACTCCCACCCCCACCCCACCCCCGCTACAGAGGACGGACATCGCCCATCGCTACATGACGGAAAGCGGTGACGGTGCGCCGTGGTCTAATACGCACAGTTGGACTAAAATATCTGCAATCCGCTACAGAACAGTAGCGGGGGTGGCGTTCACGGTCCGGACGCGGCGCACGAACCGTGTCCAGTCTGTGCGCCGTGGTACACGCTCTGTGCGCCGCGGTCTAATACGCACAGTTGGACTAAAATATCTGCAATAATATCTGCAATCCGCTACAGAACAGTAGCGGTGTGTGGGGGGGGTTAACGGTCCGGACGTGGCGCACGAACCGTGTCCAGTCCGTGCGCCGCGGTACACGCTCTGTACGCCGCGGTCTACTACGCACAGTTGGAATAAAATATCTGCAATATATCTGCAATCCGCTACAGAAGAGTAGCGGGGGGGGGGGGCGTTCACAACATGACGGGGGGGGCGCTCCGGTCCGGGTCCGTCATGTTGCGATAACGCACAGTTGTAATTTACCGATCGGTCAAAAGTCATTTGGATTACAATTTCCAGGGATAAAGAAGAGTTTAGCTTATAACACTTACCTGTCCACAACAGCAGCGTAGCTGGCGAACTTCTCTTCCTCATTGTCAGACGAACATGAAGCTGGTCCGCTTGTTACGGACTCGTGGTTCTGGTCACGCGACCCGGTCAAACCATAATTCCATTATTGTGGTTTTGCGCTTCCATGATTGCGGTTTTGGCGAACGGTTTTTCAAAACAAATAAAAACAGTAGTAAGAAAAAAAGACTGGCGAATGCCTGTGTGTCACCCAGCCTTACACAAAACAGCTTTCGAACTTCTGTGCTTCAATTGGTTGGCTGTATTCGCAGCCGTTGGTAGGCGGGTCCTTCTTGCTAGGTTTTCAGTCATTGGTTCTTCAAGGTTTCAGAAACCCAATTCAAGGCTCTTATTAGTCGAATGAGAGGTCAATCACATCTAAACCAATCAAAGCACTCCTTTGGCTTTCTGTTCGCGGCTGTGTCTGTAGTGGAAGAACGGAAATGCAGCTTTTTTTTTTCTTCAGTGCGCCCTAGGACGCAGAGACGTGCCCGCCCGCGGTACACCGAAGTGCAACAGGTTAAATAAAAAGTTGCCTGATTGTTTAGAGCTTTGAAAGTGAGAAGAAGGATTTTAAACTTAATTCTAAACTCTATGAGAAGCCAGTGAAGGGAGACCAGAACTGGAGAGATATGATCTTTCTTTCTAGTACCTGTTAAAACTCTTGCTG
Source organism: Pholidichthys leucotaenia (assembly GCA_020510985.1). NCBI lineage: Eukaryota > Metazoa > Chordata > Actinopteri > Cichliformes > Pholidichthyidae > Pholidichthys > Pholidichthys leucotaenia. The sequence continues at coordinate 321,420,608 of CM035840.1, read as the reverse complement.
CAGCATTTTGGATCAATTGAAGACTTTTTAAAGACGTTTTAGGACAACCTAACAATAAAGAGTTACAATAATCTAATCTAGAGCTAACAAAAGCGTGGATCTGTTTCTCAGCGTCACTCTGAGACAAGATGCTCCTAATCTTGGCAATACGTAAGTGATAGAAGGCAGTCTTAGAAACAAATTTAATATGTGAACTGAAAAACAGATCTTGATCAAAAATAACTCCAAAGCTCCTCTCAGAACCATGAAGAGAAAGAGTAACTGCATCCAAAGTAAGAGTTTGATTTGGAAAGGTATTTCTAAGGTTTTTTTGACCAACAAGAATGACTTCAGTCTTATCTGAATTTAATAGCAGGGAATTACAAGTCATCCAAGCTTTGATTTCCTTAAGACAGCCTTCTAACTTGGCTAATTGATTATTATCATCTGGCTTCATTGACAGGTATAATAGTGTGCCATCTGCATAACAATGAAAATGTATACAGTGCTTTCTAATAGTGTTGCCTAATGGAAGCATATATAAACTAAAAAGAGTAGGGCCTAGCACAGATCCCTGTGGAACTCCATGACTGAGCTTTGAGTTGGAAGAAAACTCATTATTGACATGAACAAACTGGAACCTATCAGATAACTAAGATCTAAACCACTGCAAGGAAGTTCCATTAAGTCCAACATAGTGTTCTAATCTATCAAGTAGAATATTATGATCGATAGTATCAAAAGCTGCACTAAGGTCTAAAAGGACAAGTACAGAAACAAGTCCATTATCAGATGCAATAAGGAGGTCATTAGTGACCTTCACTAAGGCTGTTTCAGTACTATGATGGATTCTAAACCCAGATTGAAACTCTTCAAATAAACCATTTCCCTGCAAGTGGTCAAATAATTGCATAGCAACAACTCTTTCTAAGATTTTTGAAATGAAAGGCAGATTAGAGATTGGTCTATAGTTAACTAAAACTCCTGGATCCAGCGTTGGCTTTTTGAGTAAGGTTTAATTACAGCAGTTTTAAAAGCCTGCGGTACATGGCCTAATGTTAATGAAGAATTGATTATTTGAAGAATAGAGCTACCAATAAATGGGAAGACTTCTTTAAATAACCTGATAGGAATAGGATCTAAAAGACAAGTTGAAGGCTTGGATGAGGAAATTATTTTTATCTAACTCTAAAAGGTCAATTGGAGTAAAGTCATCCAAACAGATATCAATTGAAGGAGTTGTAGTAGTTACTGTATTTAAGCTAATGGTGGGAAGAATCTGACAAATTTTATCTCTGATAGATGAAATTTTATTATTGAAAAAGTTAATGAAGTCCTGACTAGCAAGCTCTAAGAGAATGCTAGGATTGACAGAGTCCCGACTCTTTGTCAGCCTGGCTACAGTGCTGAAAAGACACCCGGGGTTATTCTTGTTCTCTTCTATTAATGCAGAAAAATAACTTGTTCTAGCTTTTCTTAGAGATTTTTTTTATAAAATAGATGATTTTGCAAAAGCTAAATAGATATAATCTAAATTAGTGGAGTGCCATTTTCTTTCTAACTGACGAGCCTTCTGTTTTAAGCTACGAGCTTCTGTGTTGTAGTAGTAGATTAGTTTATTTGACAGGGACAGTGCAATAAACATAGACAATTAATCAAAGACAATCAATCTGATGTGTTGCACATAGAGTGTATAGCTATTAGCTAATTTGCAACTCTTGTCCCTGGATGGGCTTCAGAAAAAAGAATCAAGATAAAAAATATACACAATAACCACATACATCAATGCAGAAAAATTATAAATACACAATTATAAATATTATAAATATTATAAATACACAAATATAACAGCCTGACTCACATTTAACACATATAACATAACTCACATTTGCCTATTTCAGGCCTTCCTCCCTCCGTCACTCACTATAAACAAACACATTTATTCCTTCCCTTCATTCACTCTCACTTTGCAGACAAATAATTCATACATGAGTACATTCTTGTTTATTTTTCAGCCAGTTTTTAACATTTTTAGTGAATGTTTTAAAGTCCGTTATTATTTTAATTTCATTTGGCATTGTGTTCCAGATGTGACTGCCCTTTATAGAGAAAGCTGTTTGTCCAAATGTGGTTCTGCGGTGGAATATTTTACAGTTATTGTTAACAGAACTCCTGGTGGCTCTGCTGCTGTCCTGTCTTTGGACGAAACCAGCAAGTGGCTCGGGTGCTGATTTATGGAAACATTTGAACGTTAATTTCAGAAGACAGAGGTCAATGAAGCTCTCAAAACTCAATAGGTTGTATTTTTTTAAAACATTACAGTGATGCCACCTAATGGGCTTTTTGTCCAAGATTTTTAGGGTTTGATTATATAATGAACCTATATGTCTTATTGTGGAAGGGGCTGCTTGAGCCCAGACTGTCAAACAGTATGATATATGAGAAAAAACCATAGAATGCATATACAGTGCAGCTGCTTCGTAAGGTATGTAATATCTAATTAATTTAAAGCAGTTCAGATTTTTTTTTACTGTTTTTGAAATTTTCTTTATATGAAGATTAAATTTGAGTTGAGGATCTAGTACAATGCCAAGGTATTTGAATTCTGTAGCTAAACTGAAGTCATGATCATGTATATTAACTTTAAAATGTTGCAGGTTACATTTTTTGATTGAAAAGCACATTGAGACTGTTTTCTGAAGGTTCAGCAATAGATGGTTCTTGAGGAGCCACTCTTGGACATCAACCATACTTGTAGACAGTACATCTGCAGCCTGTGCTGGAGTCTTGGCAGCTGTGTAAATAACTGCATCATCTGCATAAAGTTGGCATGTTGCAGCTGAGCAGTGTAACGGCAAGTCATTAATAAAAATGCTGAAAAGTAAAGGACCAAGAATGGACCCTTGTGGGATACCCATGCGGTTGTTTAAAAATGAGGATTTATCCTGGTGAACTTTTACACACTGTTCTCTATTCTGGAGATAAGATGCAAACCATTCTAATGTATTTGGGGAGAAGTTAAAAGATACCATTTTGGATAAAAGCAAACTGTGGTTTACAGTATCGAAAGCCTTTTTGAGATCTAGAAAAACAGCTCCTACCACATTACCCCTGTCCAAGGACTGTTTGACGTTTTCAATAAGGCAACAATTTGCTGTTTCTGTTGAGTATCCTGGTCTAAAACCAAATTGATGTGGATGAAGAAGTTGACTGTCTTGTAAGTAGTCTATCAGCTGTGTAGCTACAACTTTTTCAAGAACCTTAGATAGGACTGGTAAGATAGAGATTGGGCGGTAATTGCATATATCGTCTTTACTGCCTGATTTATGAACTGGTATGACGACAGCTTTTTTCCAGCCAGATGGAAATGTACTAGACCTAATGGAGAGATTAATGAGATGAGTCAGTGGTTTGATTAATATTTTGCTGTGCATTTTGAGAAAGGAGGTGCTCATATTGTAGATATCATTAGTTTTTGAGTTTGACAGTGTTTTAACAATACCAGCAATTAACTTCTCATTTACCTCATCGATGTGAAAAGTATCTGTTGGAAGTATGGAATTTGTGTTGTTGAGCACATTTGGCAGCACAAAAATTTTTGTTAAGTCTTCCACAGAGCCCACAAAGTGTGAATTAAATTCATTTGCCAAAGTAGCCTTGTCACTGACGGTCTTGCCATTGATTCTAAGTTCCTTTACCCCCTTCTGATCGTTTTTTTTATTAGTTAAGTTATTTAAATGCCTCCATAGGGAACTGTTGTTACCCTTTGCATGATCTATCAGTTTATTGTAATAAGATATTTTTGATTTTCGCAGCTCATGTACCACTTTATTTCTTAAACTTTTGTACACAAGGTGATCATTTTGTAGTTTGGAGGTTAGTGATGTTTTCAGTGCATAGTCTCGCCTCTTCATAAGTTTTCTTATTTCATTATTTAACCATGGTAGGCTAATCTTCTGTTGTCTACTTTTAATTTGCTTTGAAAATTTTTTTATAGACTTTGTGATTGTTGCAGTTATAAAATTACAACAATCATCTACTTCACATGTTGACATGAGCTGCTCCCAATTTTGATTCTCTAAGTAATGTTCAAACTCCTCATTTTTTGATTTGGGGATAATAAAATTTGATTTGTCAATATCGACTCCCCCAAAATACTGTAGTCGCTTTTTAGTAAGTTTCCTGACAGCAAGAACCATGTTATGATCTGAGAGACCAGTTACAAGATTATAGGTTCTGGTTATTCGTTCTGGTTTATTAGTAAATACCATGTCAATAAGTGTTCTGGATTGTTTGGTTATCCTGGTGGGTCCTTTGATCATTTGCTGGTAATTAAATTTAGTCATGAGGCTTTTCAGTTTTTGTTTGTCTTTTTTATCAGACCAGTTGATATTAAAGTCACCATGAATTATTGTTTCTCTGTTCTTCTCAAGTTGTTTAACCAGATCACTTAATTCATTATAAAAGGAAGAGTTGTGTGACGGTGGGTTGTACACTACTGCAATGTTGAAATTCATTACCGGAGAGAGACATACATTCACAGCTAAACATTCAAGTGAAGTATTCAAATCAACCAGTTGACATTTATATTTCTCTTTGATGTAAATTAAAACACCTCCTCCCCTCCCTACCTGCCTGTCTTTTCTAAAACACTGGTAGCCCACAATATCGATCATATTAGTGTCTATGTTACTGTGTAGCCAGCTTTCTGAGAGACAAAGGTAGTCCAGATTTGAGTCCAACAGCAACACCGAAATCTCATCTCTTTTGGGGATTATGCTCCGTATGTTTAAATGACCGCCGAGGATCCCCTTTGGTTGAACCAAGGAGTTAGAAATCTCTGATTAGACTTTTTCTTTTTCAAACGGGCCACCATGTCTAGAGTCTGATGCAGAGAAGCTGTAACACTATCTACCATGCTATCAATTACAGAAGGAGCAAGCTCTCCATAGCTTATTTCCGTTGTGTTGACACATGACATAGAGGACACAATCTGCATAAATTTGGTAACAACATTATCTGAGAGGCATCTGCTGTAGTAATTTTTTTCTTTAGGAGCCAAATAGTCAGAAATAGTAAAATCAAAAGTTAACAGACCATGGTCTGACAGTACAGGGTTATGAGGAGACACTACTAGATTTTCTATTTCTATGCCATATGTCAGAACAAGGTCCAATGTGTGGTGGAGATAATGGATAGCATTTCCTACTTTCTGAGAAAACCTCATCGAGTCTAATATTGAATTAAATGCCATATTAAGACAATCACTATCTACATCTACATGTATATTTAAAGTCCCCTATTATAATTATCTGATTTTAGCACTAAATCAGCTAAGAATTCTGCAAATTTGGATAAAAACGCTGAGAAAGTTGATGGAGGACGATCAACTATGGCAAATAAAATTGGATTTAGCCTAAAATTGCTAAAAAAAAAAAAAAAAAAAGAAAAAGAAAAAGGGAAAGAAAAGAAAAAAAAGAGAAAAAAGAGAAAGAAAATAAAAAAAGAGAAAAAAATTGCTAAAATGCCCAATACTGAGGACCAGGCCCTCAAAGGAATGATAACGTGTTTTTTGCTTTACATTAACTAGTAATTTGGAATGGTAAATTGTTGCTACTCCTCCTCCATGACCAGAACTTCTGGGATTTTGACAGTTTAAATAACCAGAGGGAGTTGATTCATTTAAACCAACATAATCCTCTTGTCCTAACCAAGTCTCTGTAAGAGATATTAAATCAATCTGATGATCAATTAACAGATCATGGACTAGCAGAGACTTGGGAGACTTGGGAGACTTTAATTTTAAATTATGAGGAGGAACAGAGGCCAAGTCATTAAATTTAGAGACTTCATGTTTAATTTGAGTTTTACCAACTTTCTGTTTAATCACCTTGCGATGCTTATATATTATATTTTTATTTACTTTGGAGGGAGCAGACAGTGATTCTCTGATGTGGAAGACAGGGGCTAAGTTGAGGGGTGGCGGATGAAGAGGAGCTGCAGAGAGGCGTATAAGACTGCGACTCTGCTTTCTGGTCCCAACTCTGAGTAGTCAAGGTTTTGGAAATTTGGATAAAATGATGTCAGATTGTTAGATAAATGAGACACACCATCCAAAGTGGGATGGACACCGTCTCGTCAAATACGACCAGGTTTTCCCCAAAATGAGCTCCAATTGTCTATGTAGCCCACATCGTTTGCAGGACACCACACAGACAGCCAGCGATTGAAGGTTGACAAACTGCTAAAGATGTCATCACTGGTCAGATTGGGGAGGGGCCCAGAGAATACTGCAGAGGCAGACATTGTTTTGGCAAAGTCACACACTGATTCCACGTTAAGATAAGATAAGATAAGATAAGCCTTTATTAGTCCCACAATGGGGAAATTCCAGGATTGCAACAGCACAGGGATAGCAACACTCAGAGCAACAATCAGAAGGCAAGAAAAAAAACAAGCAAGCAAGAGCAGCTAATATACATATGTACATATTACTATAAAATATATATATACACACACACAGACACACAGTGCAGAGCATTGTAGCTGGATGGAATAAATATATGAATATGTAAACACACAGTGCGGAGCATTGTAGCTAGATGGAATAAATATGTGAATATATGTATAAACACCCACAGTACGGAGCAATGTAGCTAGATGGAATAATATGTCGATATATAAACACACAGTGCGGAGCATTGTAGCTAGATGGAATAAATACATAGATATATAAATATAAACGCACCCAGTGTGGAGCATTGTAGCTAGATGGAATAAATATGTAAATATATAAACACACACAGTGCAGAGCATTGTTGCTAGATGGGACGAAACAGCATAACCGTCTATTTAGTTATCCTACATGGTATGATTATGTGCCCATACATATTCTCACCCTCCATAGCGACCGGTATTTTCCTAGTTGTATGCCGGAGGGGACCATTGTGTAAGTCTATTGCATCTTTGCATTCAAAAAAACTATTAGTTTGTTACGTCTTTTTGCTATCTCTGCGAGCAGCCCTGCTTAGGTTGTACAGTCTGACAGCCGTTGGTAGGAAGGACCTGCGAAACCTCTCGGTTGTGCACCTGGGATGATGTAGTCTGCTGCTAAATGAGCTCCTCAGTGCATTCAGTATGTCCTGCATAGGGTGGAACTCGGACTCCAGCAGAGATGACAGTTTAGCCACCGTCCTTCTCTCTCCTATCTCCTCCACCGGATCAAGGCGCTGCCCCAGGACAGAGCTAGCTTTCTTGATCAGTTTGTTCAGTCTCTTCCTATCGGCTGCAGTAATGCCACTGCCCCAGCAGACCACTCCAAAAGTGATGGCTGATGCCACCACCGTGTCATAGAATGTCTTCAGCAGTGCGCCTTGTACACCAAAAGACCTGAGTCTCCTCAGCAGGAACAGCCTGCGCTGTCCCTTCTTGTAGAGTGTGTCAGTATTGTGTGACCAGTCTAGTTTATTGTTCAGATGAACACCCAGGTACTTATAGGCTGTCACCATCTCGATGTCTGTTCCCTGTATATTTACTGGTGCTGTTAGGGGTTGTCCTTGCCTGCGACAGTCCACCACCAGCTCCTTAGTTTTCCTCGCGTTGATCTGGAGGCAGTTCCGATGGCACCAGTCCACAAAGTCCTGGATAAGCCCTCTGTACTCAGCTTCATCTCCATTGGAGATGAGGCCAACGATCGCAGAGTCATCAGAGAACTTCTGTAGATGGCAGTGTGTTGTGTTGTGTGAGAAGTCCGCAGTATAAAGAGTGAACAGGAAGGGAGCCAGCACCGTTCCCTGGGGGGCCCCCGTGCTACTGATGATCGTGTTGGACACACAGTCCCGGGTTCTCACAAACTGAGGCCGGTTCGTGAGGTAGTCCAGGATCCATGATGACAGGTGCTGGTCCACCTCTGCGCGCAGCAGCTTGTCCTTCAGGATCATCGGTTGGATGGTGTTGAAAGCACTGGAGAAGTCAAAGAACATGATCCTCACCATATTCCCGGGCTTCTCTAGGTGGGACAGAGAACGGTGAAGGAGGAAGATCACCGCATCCTCCACCCCAATGCCATGCTGGTAGGCGAACTGAAGTGGATCCATCGCTGGTTCCACCAGGGGGCGGAGGTGAGCAAGGAGCAGTCTCTCCAGGGTCTTCATCAAGTGGGACGTCAAGGCCACTGGTCTGTAGCTGTTCAGGTCTTTGGGGTGGGAAGTTTTTGGTACAGGTACCACACAAGATGTTTTCCACAGCTGTGGTACCCTCCCCAGTTTCAGGCTCAGGTTGAAGATATACGTCACAATCCCACACAGCTGGTCTGCACAGGACTTGAGCTTTGCGCTGATGCCGTCCGGTCCCGACGCCTTCCTCGCCTTGATCTTCCTCAGCTCCGTCCTCACCTGGGTCCTGGTCAGGGTCAGGATGGGGGGCTGTGTGTTGGGAGTGGGGGGGTGTTGGTGGAGTGGGGGGTGGGCAGCAGGACTTAATTTCTTTAGAGGCAGCAGTGGTTGTTGTGCAGACAGGGGGGGGGGGGCGGTTGGTCAAACCTATTGAAAAACAGATTCAGGTTGTTCGCCCACTCCCTGCCCCCCGTGGCCTGGGGGGAGGTATTCTGGAGCCCAGAGATGATTTTGAGGTTTCTCCAGACCCCGCTGATGTCGCTCTGTTGCAGCTTGTCCTCCATCTTCTTCCTGAAGCTGTCCTTGCCTTCTCTGATCTTTCTCCTCAGCTCCTTCTGTACGGACTTCAGCATCTCCCTATTCCCCGACCTGAAGATCCTCTTCTTCTCTCTCAGAAGTGTTTTTATCTCAGGGTTGATCCAGGGTTTGTTGTTTGAGTGATGCCGTATGGTCTTGGTGGGAACGGATTTGTCCACACAGAAGCTGAGGTAGTCTGTGAAGGTGTGAATGAGGCCATCGATGTCCTCACCATGTGAATCGCAGAGCTTCTTCCAGGCGGTGGCTTCAAAACAGCCCTTTAGAGTGTCCATTGTCTCCTCAGACCATAACTCCACAGTGTGCATGGCCGGAGGTTGTCTGTGCACTAGGGGTTTGTACACCGGCCGGAGATTAACCAAGTTGTGGTCCGATCTCCCGAGTGGGGGGAGTTGTGATGAGGTGTACGCCTCCTTAGTGTTTGCGTAGAATAAGTCCAGTGTTTTATTGTCTCTAGTGTGGCATGTGACATACTGGGTGAACGTGGGTAGAATGGGAGATAGTGAAACATGGTTGAAATCGCCTGAGATGAGGAGAAGAGCATCTGGGTGTTCAGTCTGCAGCCTGCTGGTTACTGAATGGATGACGTCACGCGCTGTCCCAGCGTTCGCCGTCGGATTTGCATAAACAACAATGCAGATCACGTGTGAGTGTTCTCTCGGGAGATATGTAGGCCTCATGCTAACAGCTAGCAACTCAATGTCTTTGCTGCAGTGTCGTTGTTTAACAGTGATATGTCCCGGTCTGCACCAGTTGTTATTAACATACATTATCACTCCACCGCCCCTTGCTTTGCCACTGTCTGGTGTTCGGTCAGCCCGTATCATGTGAAAACTCTCCAGCTCAATGTTAGCATCTGCTGCTAGTTCAGATAGCCACGTCTCAGTAAACAAAAGGAGAGAGCACTCCCGGTATGTGCTATCGTAACGGGAGATAGCCGCTAGCTCATCTACCTTTCCCAGTATCGACCGTACATTTCCCATGACAATAGATGGAAGCGAGAGTCTGTACCTTATATTTTTTGTCCTCCGCCTTACTCCAGCCCGGCAGCCGCGGCGTTTTCGCCTCAGTTCTCTCGGTATATCGAGTTTTTCCAATGGGACCGGGTGGCGGTTGAATGCTAGCAGCTCTTCCCTGCTGTATCGTATCCTGCTATAAGCAGTGGCTCCGTCCACCGGCTCAGGAGACATTTGGGACGATCTGTGTGTCCGTGATATAAGTGGAGTGAAAAAAGACGGATCAAAAAGAGAGAGGGAGGGAAAAAGACTTGGAATCGAGCCGCTGTTGCAAAGGGCAGCCTACTTGTGTGGCGCCGGGAGAATGTTAAACGTTATGAATGAATGTTAAATATTAAAGAGTTAAGTTTTGTGACTTCCGACTCCCGGAGTCGGATGTCGTTAATGCTGGCGTGAATAACAATTGTGGAGTATTTAAAGTTACTTTTAGTCAGCATTTTCAAATTTGACTTGATGTCACCTGCTCTGGCCCCAGGAATGCATGTGACTATGGCCGCTGGAGTCTCTAGGTTCACGTTTCTGACTACAGAGTTGCCAATGATCAGAGTTTTTTCCTCAGCGGGTGTGTCACTGAGTGGGGAAAAGCGATTAGAAACATGAACAGGTTGGCGGTGAACCAGGGGCTTGCAGCTAGGCTTCCTTCTCACTGTCACTCACCCACCGGAGGACCGCTAGCAGGCCTCCCTATGCTAGGGAGCTCCGCTGCAGCTAAGGGACATCCGTCATTATTAACTGGTGCAGACGGTGTTTCAATGCAGTGGAGCCGGGATTCCAAATCAGACAACCTCGCCTCAAGCGCCTCAAAAAGACAACATTTATTACATTTACCATTATCACTAAAAGAGGCAGAGGTGTAGCTAAACATCTGACAGATAGAGCACACCAGAGGAGAAGGGGAAGGAGAGCTAGTAGCCATAGCTAGTGGCTAATCCGAAGCTAACAAAAACACTGATGAAAGGTGAACAGAAAGCTAAACGGGGTGATTAGATGACACTGAGTGTGCACACAGGTGCAAGAGGCTTGTTAAACAGAAGTGAGAGCTGACGGTAGATGGAAAAAAGCAATTAAAATACAATTAAAGGCAATAATCCTCAGTCGATTGAGGAGAGCTAACCACAGAGCAAACCACACAGACAGCCAGCAACACAGGAAGTGATGATACGTTACCACAGGAAGTGTCTAGCGTCTACCAGACTCAGCCTTCTAGTAACTGAATTTCCAACGATGAATTTCGTAGGCGATGCTGGATAAGCAGAGTTAACAGGAGTCCAATCAGTAAACGTCTTGAAACAGGCCAATATCTGTTCCAACCACCAAATCACTATATCTTCCATGGAGCTGAAGTTTACTCCGACTCTGAAGATGAGATGTCAAGCTCCTGTGGGAGTAACAGTGAAGAGTCTGAATGCAGCGCTGAAGGGATGGAAGATGACAGTGAGCCAGAAGATGCTAACACACCAGCAATGAAACAGGAAATATGCCACAGAGACACAACACAACACAGTGTAGCCAATGAGGCCACATCTTGTGTGCAGATAGGCAATACTCCAGAAAAGACTGAAGGCACCACCCACCTGTAAATGTAAAGTATCCCGACAGCAAGGCACTAATTGTTTTTTGTTTAATATGTTTCAAATATTTTTGGACTACTCACTCTTGCAATTGGGATGCAGATGGTTCATCACGCAGTGCCAGTTCTGCTTACCAAAAGTGGCCCACTGGGCGGGTCGCATCCACAGAAGGATGCCGCCAGTTATTGTCTTAGCAGGCGAGTCTGGCAGGAGGAAGAGGAAGGGGAGTCAGGATGAGCTGGAGGTGGTAGCCATGATGGAGGACATGGAGCTGCTCTTCCCGTGAGGATGTGATGCTTTGCTGGGGTGGAGTAGCTAACCTACTGGAAGCCAGACCAAGCATGCTTTTCCACCCCTAGGTGCAGAGACTCTCATTTCCTGCGTTACCTCCATTTTCAATTGCCGCCTCCTTGCCAGAGCCAGCTTTCTGGCCACCTATCCTCTCAGCAGCAGAGCAGAGAGAGTTCCTCGGTAGTAAGCTGGCATTCGGGGGCCCTGGGTGGAAGGATTATTTGAGGAGGTACCATTCCTCCCAGTGCTCCGCTCCAACACCCATAGCTCCTCGCCAGATGATCCCTGCAGCCACCCGGAGGGAAACATTTGAGTATGTGCCCCTGCTGGGTGGCAACCAGCTGGTCACGGGAGACTCAGCTACTCCAGCTCCTCGCTGCCGTCCAGCTGCTGCTCTCCGAGGGATCTCTGCAGCCACCCAGAAGGAGTTGTCTAGTTCTTCAAAGGCAGCAGAGCATTTTCTCAGACAAGTACCCTTTCATTTTTTTTAACACCAGTAAATGAAAGGTCTTGCCTGGTTAAAGGTGTGGGGGGGGGGGGGGGCTCAGTGGTGGCCGTCTGCCACTGCTGGACCCTTGCCATCTGCCTTTGCCATTACCTCTGCTGCCACTTCCAAGCATCCACCCTCAACTGCACCCCCCCTCTCTTTTCCTCTGAGCACCACATCAGAGAGGATGGAGGTCATCACTTCTGGGTTCCAAGAAGCTGTAGAATCCAAGTCTGGCGATCCGTTTGCTGCAGCTGTTTCCAAGTCTGCGGTTCTGCCGGCACCTGTTTCCACATCTGGGGTTCCGTTAGCTGCTCCTGCCATGTCGGAGGTCCATGCAGATTGCGCTTGCCCTCCAGTGCCGGCTCCATGACTCTTTCACCCTCCTTCGCCTGCTCCACATCGCCCTCTGTTGCCGGTTGCCATGCCTACAGCCTCGTCAGCCATCTCTGTGGTCGACACTCCCCAGTCGCAGTTTTTTCCTGAGGCCATCACGCCTGCAGCTCATCCTGAGGTAGTCACCCCAGCAGCAGTGGACGAGGAGCTAAGGCAAGTTCTTTTCTTTACATTTATAGTATCAATATTAGAAAAGACTTGCCTTGCTCCTGGTGATTTTGGTGTCATTTCACTCAATCCCTGCCTTTCTCCCTCATCCGAGGTGGCTGCAGCATCGATGGCTCTCCAGGCATCTGGGCTGGATGCTCTTGCACCTCAGCGGCTGTCTTTGGTGGTCAGCGCTTCCCAGCCACCTTCTGTTCCAGAGGCCGGTGAGCCTCCATCAGCTGTTCCTGAGGTCAGTGTGCCTCCGTCTCCTGTTCCTGAAGTCGGCATGCTTCAACCGTCAGCTCTTGAAGTCTGCATGCTCCAATCATCAGCTCCTGAGGTCTGTGTCCTCCAACCATGAGCTCCTGAGGCCAGTATGCCTTAGCCCTCCACTCTGGAGATTGGTGTGCCTTTGCCATGTGTTCCTGAGGCTGGTGCACCTTCTCCGTTTGTTCCTGAGGCCTGTATGCTTCCACATATGTTCCTGAGGCTGATGCGCCTCCACCATTTGTTTCTGAGGTCAGTGCATTTCTGCCGTGTGTTCTGGAGGTCGGTGCGCCTCCACTGTCTGCTCCTGAGGCTGGGGAGCACTTCGTCGTCAGGTTCTGAGGTGGGCATGCCTCAGCAGCTGCTCTACAAACCCTGCTCATTGGTCTGGGGGTCTGCAAACATTAGCTGACCCCCAACCCCCCTTGTCCTCTGGTCTGGGGGCCCATGAACATTGGGAGGCACCCTGACCCACCTTGTTTCACGATCCGGTGGCCGATGGACTTGAGCAGGCCCCACAGTCCATCCTGTACTCCAGTCTGGGAGCCCATGGACTTGGGTTAGCCCCCTGACCTGCCTTGCTTTCCAGTCCGGTGGGCCTGTGAACTTTGGGAGGCCACCTGACCTGCCTGTTTTTTTTTTTTTTTGTTTGGGGCCTCAGACTCTGTTTTGCCTCTGCAAACTTTTTTTGTTGTTTTGAACTTTGTGGGAGGAAAATGATTTGTTTTGACCTGCCTGGCCTTGTGTCCCCACCACCCACCCTGGGAAGATGATTTTTTTTTTCTCTTCTTGGTGTTGTCTTGGGGCGTCTGAAATCCAACCCTTAAAGGGGAAAAGGGGGCTATGTCAGTGTCTGGGCATAGTCTGGGAACCATGCTCATACTTTGAGTATGTTTTTGTGATCCTCTGTGTTTTGTTAATGTCATGGTTCTGCTCTTGTTCTATACAGTGGTGTGAAAAAGTGTTTGCCCCCTTCCTGATTTCTCATTTTTTGTATGTTTGTCACACTTAAATGTTTCAGATCATCAAACAAATTTAAATATTAGACAAAGATAACACACTTCGAAACAGTAATCCATGCTTTTATTTCATCTCGGCTGGATTACTGTAACGCACTTTACGCCGGTGTCAGCCAGTCATCTCTTTCTTGTCTGCAGCTGGTTCAAAACGCTGCTGCTCGTCTTTTAACAGGTACACGTGGACGAGATCACATCACACCCATCTTAGCTTCACTCCACTGGCTGCCCGTGTATTTTAGAGTTCATTTTAAAATTCTTTTATTTGTTTTTAAATCCTTGAATGGTCTTGCTTCACCTTACCTCTCTGAGCTTCTGCATCCCTACGCTCCCACCGGTCCCTTAGGTCAGCTGAACAGCTGCTTTTGGAGGTACCAAAGGCAAAGCACAAGCTTAGAGGGGACAGAGCCTTTTTGATCATGGCCCCCAGGTTATGGAATGATTTACCCTTGGACATTAGACAAGCACCTTCACTGTCCATTTTTAAAACACGTCTTAAAACACATTTTTACTCCCTGGCCTTCGACCCAGTATGAGACATTGATTTTATTGAATGAAATGGATTTTTATTTATTTTACTTTTTATTTTATTTATGAATTTATTTATTTATTTATTTATTTTTTACTGTGGTTCTTGTGTTAGCGCCCTTTGTGTTAGTGCCCTGCTTTTATGTTCTCTTGCTGTACAGCACTTTGTGTAGCGAGTGTTGCTTTTAAAGTGCTTTATAAATAAAGTTGATTGATCGATTGATTGAAAGATAATAATAAGTAAACACAAAATGCAGTTTTTAAATGAATGTGTTTATTAATAAGAAAAAAAAAATCCAAACCTACATGGCCCTGTGTGAAAAAGTGATTGCCCCCTAAACCTAATAACTGGTTGGGCCACCCTTAGCAGCAGCAACTGCAGTAAAGCATTTGGGATAATGGGCAATGAGTCTTTTGCAGCGCTGTGGAGGAATTTTGGCCCACTCATCTTTACAGAATTGTTGTAATTCAGCCACATTGGAGGGTTTTCAAGCATGAACCGCCTTTTTAAGGTCATGCCACAGAATCTCAATCGGATTCAGCTCAGGACTTTGACTAGGCCACTCCAAACTCTTCATTTTGTTTTTCTTAACCCATTCAGAGGTGGACTTGCTGGTGAGTTTTGGATCATTGTCCTGCTGGAGAACCCACGTGCGCTTCAGCTTGAGGTCACGAACAGATGGCCGGACATTCTCCCTCAGGATTTTTTGGTAGACAGCAGAATTCATGGTTCCATTTACCACAGCAAGTCTTCCAGGTCCTGAAGCAGCACAACAGCCCCAGACCATCACACTACCACCACCATATTTTACTGTTGGTATGATTTTCCTTTTCTGAAATGCTGTGTTACTTTTACGTTGGCTGTAATGGGACACACATCTTCCAAAAAGTTTAAGTTTTGTCTCGTCAGTCCACAGAGTATTTTCCCAAAAGTCTTGGGGATCATCAAGATGTTTTTTGGCAAAACTGAGACGAGCCTTTATGCTCTTTTTGTTCAGCAGTGGTTTTCATGTTGGAACTCTGCCACGCAGGTCATTTTTGCCCAATATCTTTCTTATGGTGGAGTCATGAACACTGACCTTAACTGAGACAAGTGAGGTCTGCAGTTCGTTGGATGTTGTTGTGGGGTCTTTTGTGACCTCTTGGATGAGTCACCGCTGCACTCTTGGGGTAATTTTGGTCATCCGGCCACTCCTGGGAAGGTTCACCACTGTTCCATGTTTTTGCCTTTTGTGGATAATTGCTCTCACTGTTGTTTGCTGGAGTCCCAAAGCTTTAGAAATGGCATTATAACCTTTTCCAGACTGATAGATCTCAATTACTTTGTTTCTCATTTGTTCCTGAATTTCTTTGGATCACAGCATGATGTCTAGCTTTTGAGGATCTTTTGGTCTACTTCACTTTGTCAGGCAGGTCCTATTTAAGTGATTTCTTGATTGAGAACAGGTGTGGCAGTAATCAGGCCTGGGTGTGACTAGAGAAATTGAACTTAGCTTTCCAAAGGTGATAAACCACAGTTAATTTATATGTTAACGGGATGGGGGATGGGGGGTCACTTTTTCACTCTGGGCCATGTAGGTTTGGATCTTTTTTTTTACCCTTAATAATAAACACCTTCATTTAAAAACTGCATTTTGTGTTTATTTATGTTATTGTTATATAAAATTTAAATGTGTTTGATGATTGGAAACATTTCAGTGTGACAAATATACAAAAAAATGAAAAATCAGGAAGGGGGCAAACACTTTTTCACACCACTGTATTTATCCTTGCCTGGTCCTTCGTGTCTGATTATCATTATTATTGTGGCTATGAATTATTCCTGTCTTGATGCTTAGTTCTGGCTTTGGCTTTTATTTTGACAGTGTGATAAGAAAATGTATATTCACTTTATATATTTTATCATTTAAACATTCATGTTAAATAATAATGCATCAGATTTATATAGCGCTTTTCATAGACACTCAAAGATGCTTTACAATGGATACATTATTCATCCACTCTGCAGACAATGGTAGTGGTTAGCTACTACTGTAGCCACAGCTGCCGTGGACAGACCGACAGAAATGTGGCTGCCAATCCGCACCAATGGCCTCTCCAACCACCTATATACATTTATGCCCAGTGTCATAGACACTGGAGGCAAGGTGGGTAAAGTGTCTTGCCCAGGGACACAATGACAGGATGTCTGGGGAGAGCGGGATTCAAACCGCCAACTTTCCGGTTATTAGACAACCCGCTCTACCTCCTCAGCCACTGCCGCTCACAAGAAATGAAGCTGTAAGTCAAAACTATGTGAATCTCTGCAGGTGCTTTGAAGGCCACTGGGAGAACTGAGTGATAAGGAATGGGAGTGAACCTTGCCTGCATGTACCATGATCCCAGGCTCTTATCAGAGGTCAAATAAGAACAAACTCTTCTGCAGAGGGCAGGGAAAGAAAACTCGGATGCGACTGGTCAAATATGTGAAGACTTCTACTTCAGAAGACTATAATATGTTGTGACTGTTTTGTGTGAATCCTTAGTACAAAATCTGATGAATGATTTTGTACCTCTTTGCAAAGATACTAATGTGGAGATGTGTTGAAGGACGAGACTGAGTTTATTCCTCAGGTTCAGCTTTATTCACAATCACATACTCCAACATTCCAAAGCAGAAAAAGAGGATGAATTTTCTCACATCTGTCCTTTTATACCCAGGACATCAAACCCACAGTCACATGGTGTTTACTCAAACATACAGTCACATGGTACTTAATCCCAGTCACAATGTAACTTCCCCCGATCTTAACACCATCCACCCCCTAGTCTCCGGTGGTCAGGAAATCTCTCAAGGCCATCTCCTTGAAACAAAAGGCCAAATCTCACACCCTCCTGTTACCTCTAGGAGGCTCAGTCCCTTTGTTCCCCTGAGACGTGAAGCACACAATAAACATACAGTAATATATCTGTGGAGCATATGAAACCAACATATGTGCCCCACATGACCCCCCCCCCCCAAACGTCTAAGATGGAACAACATAACTAGAGATGCATGTCATAATAAAATCACCACATATCAGTCCACATGCCGCTTTGGCCTCAGTCTTCTGCCGTACTTGCTGTAAACCGGCTTTACTGTATCCACAGTGTCTTCCTGCTGTGGGGCTGCTGCCTGTGGGCGGGAACTGTTAGTCAATCTCTGTGGGTGTTCTGGGTAATGCTCTCTAAGGGGTCTGCTGCGCCGGGGAGCCCTCGCCAACTGCACAGCTTCGTCAGCCAACACAAAAGCGGGTTTGAGCCTGTTTATGCCAATGATTTCCTTTCTGCCTCCCAAATCTAGCAAAAAATGCTTATCTCCTGTTTCCAGCACTCTAAATGGTCCATCATAAGGCGGTCGCAAGTTTGGGCGATGGACATCATGTCTGACAAAAACAAACTCCGCATTTTTTAAAGCTTTAGGCACAAAAACGCGCAGAAAACTGTGGTGAACTGGGCCAGGAAGCGTGCTCGATCCCGTGTCGCTCTGCAGCCACTGAGCGGGGGGGCACTCTGGCGCAGGATTATCCGGGAGAAACTCCCCGGGCAGCCGGAGTGGCTGCGCAAAAACTAACTCAGCTGGGGAGATTTTTAAATCCTCTTTAGGTGCAGAACGCAACCCCAATAAAACCCATGGCAGCCTGTCCACCCAATTTGCATCCGTAAGCAACGCTCTGAGGGCTGCTTTCAATGACCTATGGAAACGTTCGCATAAACCATTAGCCTGTGGGTTGTACATGGTAGTGCGGTGGATCGTTACCCCCAGGCTGCGGGCCATCGCTGACCAGAGCTCGGAAACAAATTGAGGACCTCTGTTGGACGTAATGTCCGACGGAACTCCAAAACGCGCTACCCATGCTGTTAAAAACACGCGCTCCACCTCCTCGGCTGTGGTTGATGCCAGTGGGACCACTTCCGGCCAACACGTGGTGCGGTCCACCATTGTCAAAAGGTGTGTGCACCCCTGTGACGGCGGGAGGGGGCCTACGAGGTCGACATGCACATGATCGAACCGCTTAGCCGGGATGTGAAAAGGCTCCAAGGGAGCTCTAGTGTGTTTGTGTATTTTGGCTCGCTGACAAGCCACGCAGGCTGCTGCCCACTCCTTGACTTGCTTGCGCAGGCACGGCCATACAAATTTCTCTCCTACCATTTTGACCGACGCGCGCGCCCCCGGGTGCGCCAGAGAATGGATCGAGTCAAAAACGCGGCGGCGCCACGCGGCTGGTACAACCGGACGCGGTCGTCCAGTGGAGACATCGCAGATTAGGGGGGGCATACCGTCTTGCAGCACCCTGCTCTCCAGCCTTAACCCTGTTGGTCCAGACTGGAGCGCGCGCACGTCCGCGTCGCTAACCTGCTCCACGGCCATGGCTGCATAATCTATCCCTACGCGGACCGGGGCCGCGCGCGCTTCCGCGTCGCTACCCTGGTCCGCGGCTATGGCTGCAGAGTCTGCCCCCACGGGGCCTGGAGCCGCCACAGCACGTGAGAGGCAGTCTGCTACTACATTATATTTACCCGCCACATGCTGGATATCGGTAGTAAACTCCGATATCGCGGCCAGCTGTCTCTTCTGCCGGCCCGACCAAGGTTCCGAAATCTTGGCCATCGCAAAAGTCAGCGGTTTGTGGTCCACGAACGCGGTGAAACGGCGTCCTTCCAGCCAGAACTGGAAGTGGCGGATGGCCAAGTGTAGAGCTAACAACTCCCTGTCAAACGCGCTGTATTTTCGCTCGCTATCGCGCAAGGTTTTGCTGAAAAACGTGAGCGGTTGCCAGGCCCCAGACACTTACTGTTCAATGACCGCCCCTATGGCCACATCTGACGCGTCAGTAGTGAGCGCCATGTGGGCCGTTGGGACTGGGTGTGCCAACAACGCAGCGTTTGCCAGGGCTGATTTGACTTGAGAGAATGCGCGCTCCCGCTCAGGAGACCATTCGATTTTATTTGTGGGTTTTTGTTTTTTTAGTGCAGCATACAATGGTTGCATGAGCTGCGCTGCGCGGGGGAGGAAACGGTTATAAAAATGAACAATTCCCAAAAACTCCTGTAACGCTTTGACCGTTTGTGGTTGGGGAAAATTTGTTATTGCGCCCACCTTATCGGGCAGAGGGACCGCTCCTTCTGGCGAAACGTGATGCCCCAAAAAATCAACCTGCGCCACCCCGAACTGACACTTTGCTGGGTTGATTATTAACCCATGCTCTGCCAACCTCCGGAAAACTGCTGTGAGGTGGCTTTCGTTTTCGTCTTCAGAAGCGCTGGCTACCAAAATGTCGTCCAGGTAGACGAACACGAAAGGGAGATCGCGCAGGACCGCGTCCATCATGCGTTGGAACGTCTGCGCCGCGCCCTTAAGCCCAAACGGCATGCACAAAAACTCAAAAAGCCCGAAAGGATTTATTACCGCTGTTTTGGGTATGTCCTCAGCGCGCACTGGGACCTGGTGGTAACCGCGTACCAAGTCTATTTTAGAAAAAATGCACGCCCCCGCCAAATGAACTGAAAAATTTTGGATGTGCGGGATCGGGTAGCGGTCGTGCGCTGTGGCGTTATTCAACCTGCGGAAATCACCGCAAGGTCGCCACGAGCCATCAGCTTTTGGGACCATGTGCAGCGGTGAAGCCCATGGGCTCTTCGAACGCCTGATGATGCCCAGTCTTTCCAGGTTGGCGAACTCCTCGCGCGCTATGGTCAGTTTAGCTGAGTCCAAGTGCCGAGCTTTTGCAAAAACGGGTGGGCCGGTGGTAGTAATAAAATGTTCCACCCCATGTTTAGCCACTGTCGCCGAAAACGTTGGGACCGTGAGTGCTGGGAACTGAGTGAGGAGTGTGTGGAACTTACCACCTGCAGCTGTGACGTTGGCTTGTGCAGTTGGCGGGGCCACTCAAGCTGTGCAGGGAATAGAGTGAAAGGAGAGTGCATTAACCAGACGTCTGTTAGCAAGATCAACCAATAAACCATGTGAGCACAAAAAATCAGCCCCTAACATGTTGAAATTGACTGCCGCTACAACAAAAGTCCACTCAAATGCACGGCCCTGCAAAGACAGAAGCAGAGTCCTCTCACCGAAGGTCTTAATCGCTGAGCCGTTCGCTGCTGACACCCGGGGACCACTGGAAGGCGCCAGCCGGTCCGCGTAGGAAGGCGTGATGAAGCTCAGCTGGGAGCCTGTGTCCACGAGGAAATGCCTCCACGAGCGTGCATCCTTCAGGTAGAGCAGCTTGTTCTCCTCCCCGAGGGTCGCAGCTGCTACCGATCCCCGGTCTTGGCGTTTCCCGAGCGCTTGAAATGGCATGGTGGAATGCACTTGCGCGCCCTCTCTGCAAAGCGGCCATGGTAGAAGCAAAGGATGTTGTCTGCTCCGTGTCGCCTGGCCCTCGCTGCTGCCGTCGTCGGTGAGTCTGGTGCTGCAGCCTCTGGCCCCATGCCGTCTCTGGACGTTGTGCCTAGCTCTGCTGCCACGGCCGAAGCCGCGCTCCGTTTGTGGGCATCGACGAGTTGTTGCGCCTCCTGGCTCAGCTCGTGGTAGTCTCGTCAGGCCAGCAGAGGTGAACCAGCCAGGGTCACTCTCACCGCTGGCGGTAGGGTCCTGAGGAAAAGGTGGGTGAAGATAAAGCTGTCATCTTCGGAGTCTCTCAACCTCAGCATTTTCCCCATCAGGTCTGCGGGTCTGTCGTTCTCAAACTCCGTTAACGCCAGGAGCCCCTCTGCTCGCTGTTGCACCGAAGGGGTGAAGTGGCTGATAAGCGCAGCCTTCAATGCGCTGTACTTGTCGCTGTCCGGTGGGTGGTTGACCAGGTTCTCCACCCTCTGGACTGTGTGGTTGTCCAGCTTCGCCACCACATGGTAGAATTTTGTGTCGTCTCTCAAGATTCTCCGGAGGTTGAACTGCGCCTCGACCGTGCTAAACCAGGAGCGCGGACTATTCTGCCAGAAGTCCGGCAGCCGGAACGTGGCGGCATTCGTCAGGCTGGCTTCTGACGAGTCCGGCTCGGGAGAATTACTTCTGCTCATGTTTCGTCGTAAGGTCACCAGTGTGGAGATGTGTTGAAGGACGAGACTGAGTTTATTCCTCAGGTTCAGCTTTATTCACAATCACATACTCCAACATTCCAAAGCAGAAAAAGAGGATGAATTTTCTCACATCTGTCCTTTTATACCCAGGACATCAAACCCACAGTTACATGGTGTTTACTCAAACATACAGTCACATGGTACTTAATCCCAGTCACAATGTAACTTCCCCCGATCTTAACACCATCCACCCCCTAGTCTCCGGTGGTCAGGAAATCTCTCAAGGCCATCTCCTTGAAACAAAAGGCCAAATCTCACACCCTCCTGTTACCTCTTGGAGGCTCAGTCTCTTTGTTCCCCTGAGACGTGAAGCACACAATAAACATACAGTAATATATCTGTGGAGCATATGAAACCAACATATGTGCCCCACACTAAAGCTTATTTCTGATGGCATCTAATCGTCTCATGTTTTAATTGAGTCAGTGGCTAAAATTAATTATTTTATTTTACCTAACAAACTGGGGGCTCATCCAGCATCTCAAATACCCCCCCCCCCCACACACACACACACACACCACAACCAGGTTTTGAATCCTGATATTGTGCACGGCGGGCGCCAAGGAGTCTTGGAGGAAATTACCTCACAACCTCTCAAATACAGAGTTTTGTTGAGGAGGCCAGGAGTCTGCTGAAGAGGGTGTGGTGGTGGGATGATGAGATCCTAAACCCTTCTAAAAAGCCACGTAAGTGAATTTTCTCTCTTGTCAAAATTTTGGGAGAATAGTTGAGATATGAGCTCAGGAGAGACGGGTGGAGTAAGAAAAGAAGTGGAGTAAGTAAGACTCTTCCCTTGGCTCGCAGTGACAAGGCCATAAAAGACTCTCCCTTTGGCAATGCAGTGACATGGCCATAAAAGGCATAAATACCTGAACTCACAGGTGAATAAAATTACTGGTGTGTATTTTATTCAGGAAAACAGGTGGAGTAAGCAAGACTCTTCCTTTGGCTTGCAGCGCCGAGGCCATAAAAAGACATAAACTGGAGATACGTCTCCGTAGGTTGAAATACCTGATTATATAGATAGGTACGCACCATGGGCTCTTATTCTCCCAAAACTGAGAAGAAGGGAAAAAGTGATGAGGATGAGATGCATATTTGGTGTAAAATGAGATTTACCAACCAAATTTTAAAATTAAAGTAACAATGTGGTAAAAACAAGACTTGTTGAGGAACTTAAAAAAAGGAAGAGTTTCTGATATTTTCTGCTTTCAATTACAAAAATAAATAAAAATGTAATTAGAATAATGTAAAGAAAATTGCTTTTATCAGAAATGATAATTTATGACAGAGCTATGAATTCATTTAAGATTTTTACCGAGTGGAAGAGGTGATAAATACCACTGTAAGCTTATATGGGTAAGTATGAGGTAAGTATAGGGTAAGTTTTCATCTCAGAGTAAAAATCCTTTAGTTTAACTTAATTACAGCTCTAGGTGAACAACAGAACCAAGTGAGTATTTTAAGGTGGAGATGACAAAGGTGAGTATATTATGGATAAATGCATCTAAAAGTTATTGGTTTTAACTTTCATTTCATATCTGAAACTAGAAAAAACACTCGGAGAGCGCAGACCTCCGCCAAGCGCCACAGTTCTCCCCATACAATGTTTGTGTGTACGTTTTCAGATTCCTTGACCATGAAAACATATGACTAGCAATTGGATTCACAATGATAGGATTAGTGGTTCAGTAGTTATTCACGAAAATCGCATTTTCCGTAATGGGGGTTTTCGCCACAGTTCCCCCCATACAGTGTTTGTGTGTACGTTTTCAGATTCCTTGACCATGAAAACATATGACTAGCAATTGGATTCACAATGATAGGATTAGTGGTTCAGTAGTTATTCACGAAAATGGCATTTTCCGTAATGGGGGTTTTCGCCACAGTTCCCCACATACAGTGTTTGTGTGTACGTTTTCAGATTCCTTGACCATGAAAACATATGACTAGCAATTGGATTCACAATGATAGGATTAGTGGTTCAGGAGTTATTCTGAAAATCGCATTTTCCGTAATGGGGGTTTTCGCCACAGTTCCCCCCATACAGTGTTTGTGTGTACGTTTTCAGATTCCTTGACCATGAAAACATATGACTAGCAATTGAATTCAAAATGATAGGATTAGTGGTTCAGTAGTTATTCACGAAAATCGCATTTTCCGTAATGGTTTTTTTTGCCACAGTTCCCCACATACAGCATTTGTGTGTATGTTTTCAGATTCCTTGACCATGAAAACATATGACTAGCAATTGGATTCACAATGATAGGATTAGTGGTTCAGTAGTTATTCACGAAAATGGCATTTTCCGTAATGGCGGTTTTCTTGTGGACGGTGATCCGGATCACCACCAAAATCTAATCATCTATAGGATACCCCATTTCTGACAATCTGTGAAAATTTCATGAAAATCCGTCCATAACTTTTTGAGTTATCTTGCTAACAAACAAACAAACAAACAAACAAACAAACCAACCAACGCCGATGATCACATAACCTCCTTGGCGGAGGTAAAAAAAAAAGCAAACCAAAGGACCATTGAACATGTAACTTGGTGTGTGTGTGTGTGTATATATATATATACAGTATGTATATACAGTATATAGCTATATTTTTTTTTTTTTTTTTGGGAGGTAAACTCCTACTGGTTGCATGAACATCAAATGAAAACTGAGCTTAATCTGCAATCTTTTAATCTATCCTGTCAGAAAACAACTAATATGCAAATGATGACTAACCTACAAGCTTGCTTTGTCTTACCACGTCCACCATCGAAACAACACTACATCCACAATAACACATTTTAAATAAATTGGGTTTAAATTTAATACAGATAAGTGGTAAGTATTTATGACTTCCATTTTTTTACAAGATTAAAGTGAGAGCACACAGGAAATGAAAACAAGCAGAGATTATGAAAAATGCTACATAAATAAAGCTTTGATTGATTAATTGGTCTGATCTGATGACATATCTGCAAATCTGGTAAAGTTTGGAGTAAAACCTGATTATCTGCCAAATGGGTGTGTTTGTCAAAAGGTGTGACCTCAGCACACTACACTGTTTGAAAGGCTGAACAGGACCAAGTGATTCTTTCATGAAACTGAATAAATAATATACAGATCAATTTGTTACAGACGTGGACAAAATTGTTGGTACCCCTCTGTTAATGAAAGAAAAACCCACAATGGTCACAGAAATAACTTGAATCTGACAAAAGTGGTAATAAATAAAAATTCTATGAAAATTAACCAATGAAAATCAGACAATGCTTTTGAATTGTGGTTCAACAGAATTATTTTAAAAAACAAACTCATGAAACAGGCCTGGACAAAAATGATGGTACCCTTAACTTAATATTTTGTTGCACAACCTTTTGAGGCAATCACTGCAATCAAACGATTTCTGTAACTGTCAATGAGACTTCTGCAAGAGAGTTACTGCAAGAGGAGTAAGGGCTGACGCCGGGAATAGGGGTTTCAGCTCGTAGTGCTTTAAGTCGCAGCCCCGAGTGATCGAGGCTGCTCCTTTTTATTCTCATTAGCAGCGTCCCAGCTGATGAGGATTAATTGGCCCCAGCCGTCCCGTAATACTGACAGCTGGGAGCCAGCTGAGACGCTGTCCAATGAGAGGCGGAAACGAGGAGACATGGGCTGAGCGCCGAAATGGCGTCTCCTCCCATGGTGACAGAGATGCTGCCTAAAGAGAGGCAGGGATGAGGAGACATGGGCTGAGCGCCGAGATGGCGTCTCATCCCATGGTGACACCTATGGTCACGTTATTTTCAATCTTTTCTAGGGGTATGATCATTTTTGTACAGCCTGTTTCATGAGTTTGTTTTTTAAAATAATTCTGTTGAACCACAATTCAAAAGCATTGTCTGATTTCCACTGGTTAATTTTCATAGAATTTTTATTTATTACCACTTTTGTCAGATTCAAGTTATTTCTGTGACCATTGTGGGTTTTTCTTTCATTAACAGAGGGGTACCAACAATTTTGTCTACATCTGTATATATCGCATTAATGCTCAAGTTTTTTAAAACCAGCAAAAAAAAATGAAATGATACTGTCTGCTACAGCTTTAATCCATTTGAAATGTTATACAGTGGCATGAAAAAGTGTTTGCACCCTTCTGATTTCTCATTATTTTGTGTCATGAATTGCCCCTCGGGGCAGAGAGGAAGACTCAGATGCTGAACTGCAGTTTGAGAAATTTATTGAAAAAACAAAACACAAAGTCCAAATGGTGCTCTAACAGAAAATCCAAACAGGTAAACAAAGCAAACTCATGGTAAAATACAGCACACCAAATCAGGGCCAGGGTTCTGGTGGGGACAATAGCTGGTAGACTCCGGCACAGAGGAATGAAAATAATAGTCCTTACATAAGGCTAGAAACAAATGAAACAAATGATGGCAGGTGTGGATGCAATAAGCGGGCAGGAGGTGACAATGATTATAACAGAAATCAGCTGGGAGTAGTGAGAGAGAAAAGACGGGACAGACAGCTGACAGGGACACCGCCCACAACAGAGCAAAAAACCTGGATATGCCACTGACAACTGCAGTCCCAGGAAGAGAGAAAACACAACAGAATATGAATATAATAAAAACAAATAAATCCCAAAATATGTAAATAACAAACCAACAATGAACGCAAACAGGAAAATAAATCATACTAAAAAACAATACAGAATGTGTGAAAATCAACCAAAGGTAAAATAACAGGAATTACAACTCAAAACTACAACACTAAACAAATATGAAACAAAAGGCAAAGAGACTGAGCCCGGCAGAATCCCCCCGTGCTCAGATCGTGACCGAGCCCCCCCCCTCCCAAGGGATGGAAACCAGACACCCCGGTAACATCAAAAGAAAAAGATCCCCCAGACCCCCCCAAAAAAACACCCCAACAAGAAAACAACCCCACCCTGGGTGGGAGGACGGGCCCCCGGACACGGAGGGACTGAAACAAACTAGAGAAAATGAGAAAAACTCTCAGAACTAACACCCCAGCAAAACCCAGACTAAGAGGAAACAAAAACAAAGACCCCGCTCAGGACCCACACCTGCGCAAGACCAGGCACTTAGGCCAAGAACTAGACAGTTCAGCTGGCCGGCTAAAGTCTCAGACCTGGCAGATGGTGTGATGGTACTTATCGGGTGGCCTGCCAGAGAACGTGGGCCACCCAACCCAGCAGCACAGTCTGTCCGGTGGTCGGCCCGAGTTCTTTAGCCACCTAAACAGAAGGGGTAGCCCAGGAGGCGGCTGCCCCAGGGGAAGTGCAATGAAGGAGGGGACAGCGGAGTTGAGGGAACCACAACAATGTTGGGCGGAGGAGAGGGAACCACAACAGCATCTGGCAGGGAGAAGGGAACCATGACGGCATATGGCAGGGGAGAGGGGGCCACAATGGCGTATGGCAGAGGAGGGGGGACCACAACGGCATCTGGCAAAGGATGGGGGACCGTGACACCCTCGGACTGGCCTATAGCACCCTTGGTGGTCCCGGACTGGAACAGTGCAGCGCTCGCAGCAGCTCTGGCCTGGAGCAAAGCTGCACCCATGGTGGCTCCGGGCTGGAGCAAAGCAGCACCTGTGGTGGACCCAGACTGTGCCAAAGCTGCACCCACAGTGGCCCCGGACTGGGGCGTAGCACCCACGGAGACCCGGACAGGGGAGGAGCTGCACCCACGGAGGTCCCAGGCTGGAACGGAGCACCCGCGAGGACCTCATCCAGAGGGGGACCAGCACCCACGGAGGCCCCAGGCTGGGACGGAGCACACGTGATGACCACGGCAAGAGGAGCTGCACCCACGGTGATCTCAGGTGGACCCACGTAGACCTCTGGCAAAGTCGGACGAACCTCAGTGACCCTGGGGAAAGACTCTGATAGGAGGGACAAAGAGCTAGGGTCAGGGTCACTGGCGGCAGTGGAGCCCGGCGAGGTGAGCGGAGGTGCAGCTGATGGCTGCACTTGGCTCTCCCCACCAAGAGCCAGGAAAGACCTCTCCAACATGGAAACAACAAAAACAAAGGAGAGCACTTGCCTGAGCTTGAGCTCCACCGCCATCCAGGACTCCGTCTATCCATGCAGCAACGTCTCGGGCCTGGCCTTCTGGAAGTCCAACTCCGGCTCTGCTGCGGAGGCCCCTACAGTAGGCATAGTGGTTGGTGTAGTGACGGGACCCCTCAGCAAAGTGACCCATGCAGGTGGCTCGCTCGGCATGGCAACAGGGGGTCGGCTTCCTGTTGGCCCTGGATCCTGCTCAGCTGAAGCCTGGAGACACTCCTTCATTGGTGCAGGTATCCGCTCGGTCTCAGCGCTCTCCCTCCATCCAAATTGTGGCTGCAGGGCTGGAATCAGGTCTTCCAGGGCCACAGGCTCCTCCATAGCCTGGCAGCTCAGTCCTGGGGCCGGCGGACACTCAAGGGGGAAAGGAGGAGACACGGAGAGAGCAGGTGAACAATCTATAGCTGCAGCAGATGGTGAGGACTCAGAGGACTACCAAATCTAAGCCTCACCGCCAGGAATCAGACAAGATAATTCATGTTTAATTGAATGAGGTGGAAAAAAAACTTGCCTGAGTTCCTGGGGTGTGATTTCTTCTACTGCAGCTGGGTAGAAATCAGCCCTCTCCGTGACATCAGCAGTTGTAGGCCCCTCAAAGGAACAAGGAGGAGCCACCCCTGCAGGCACGGTGACGGGCGGAGACGGGGAAGAAATGACTGAAACCTCAGCAGTGTGAGGACACGTCGAGGAGACGGGGGTTGCAGCAGCAACAGAGGAAGAGGTGGCTGACGAGACAGCCGGTGAAAGATAACTAGGAGGAGGGACTGCTGCAAGAATTGTCAGACTCGGCGGGGAAGAAACTGCTGCTTGAGAGGTGTAGGTGTTCCTCTGGCGAGATTTCCCTGGGCGATGGTGGGAGATGGGGAGCAGAGATGTTGGCTGCTAGAGAGGTGGATGAGGACCTGGTGGAACCTCCTTCAGCTCCTGGGCGAGATCCGGGAGGAGCCATGGGTTATATTCTAGAAGGAGCTCTGTCTTTGCTAGTATGACCTGCTTGCGCTCCTCCAGTTCCTCGGCTGATGGAGTGGATTTGGTGATTTGCTCTGCCTGCCTGTTACCTTATTCTCCACAGCTGCGCACACACCTGCTCCACTCATCAGCTGAACTATTTAAGCCGTGCTGCCCTCGGGTCTGCACGGAGTCGTCTTTCTCCCTGGTCTAATGAGACCGTCTTACCACTTCGTCAATCGCCTGAGATTATTCTCTACTTCATCGTTCTCCGGAGGCTGCTACTCCACTTCATCGTCTTCCAAGACATCCTTCTCCATCTCGTCGTTCTCCCAGGAGTTTCCACTCCCTGATGCCAAGTAAGCTTCTCTTATCGCTATCATCACTCTACACTCTGCTCCCCTGTGCACAGGTGGAAATCCATGGCGGCGGACCTCCTCCACCTGGCGGCGGACCGAGTACTCCCTGCACCTCATCCATCCTCCTTCCATTCCCTCTGCAACCAGGGCTGAAGACGCTGTCTTCCTGGCTGGAGCCTTCAGGACCAAGCCTGAGCTGATCTCTAACTCATCCAACAGTAAGACTAACATTACAGTACAATTCCACCAGAGTGTTGTCACTAACTCACCTGTCTCTGCTCCTCCATAGGGTTGCCAGGCTGTATGGTGCCCTGCTCGCCCCAGCTGCTGCATTCCTGCATTCATACACACACGCACACACCCTTACACACATTATATAATAAAGATAATTGAGTTAATTTCTGGGTCTGCATCTGCTTTCTGGATCTTGAAACATGTTAGTACGACTTCATCAGAACGACCCAGCAAACAGTGCGCTCGCACACAAGGTCAACATCGTAGAGGCTTGAATTGACCAATTACCACACCAACAACAGGTCATACTTACCAAGCTGGTCCAGATAAACTCTCGCTTGGATCATCTGTCAGGCCCTCAGCCCTTTCCTCCGGCTTCAGGGAGCCCAGCCGCTCCAGCTAGCTCCATCCCTGCTGTGTCTCCACCATCCCAGCTGACACCAGTCCCCATGCCCATGCCCACACGCTTCAACGGTAAGCTAGGGGAGGCTAGGGGGTTCCTGTTGCAATATGGAATAGTTTTCCAGTGGGTCCCAGGGGATTTTCCGACCAGTTACAGCTGCATAGGCTATGTCGTTAATCTCCTGGAGGGGCGGGCGTTAGCTTGGGCTTACGCGGTCATGGTTACGGCTGACTACACGACATTAACTTATGACCAGTTTGTGAGTGAGTTTAACAAGGTGTTCGACCACTCTGACTGTGATAGCGTGCTTACCTCCCGGCGACTCAACTTAAGCCAAGGAAGCAAATCAGTAGCCAATTAGGCTGTAGACTTCCGGGTGGTAGCCGTGAAGGTGGGGTGGGAGGATGCCTCTCTGTGCAATATCTTTGTCCGTAGCCTTAGCTCTAGCCTGTGGGATGAGCTAGCCCATTTGGAAAAGCCCAGTAAATTAACTGAGCTTATTTCCCTGGCCATTAGCCTAGACAACCGGTGGAAGGGAACGGGCCAATGAGCATAAAACTTCCGGTCGCTCAGGTACCCAGTTTCGCAGCTCCTTGCAGCGCCCCCTGCTGGCCCTACCTCCCTCTGATTCATTAGACTCCCCTGAGGCCATGGAAGTAGGCCAATCTAAGGTACCTCCAGCGGAGAAACAGCGCTGCCGGGAGTTAGGGTTATGTCTTTATTGTGGCAGCGAGGAGCATGAATTTGCTACTTGTCTCATACGGCCAAATGAGGGAGTCTGTGTGTCGCAGTAGGGGGACTCACTAAATTCATGTTACCCATCCATTTTGTTCATAACCAAGTTGAGATAGCCACACACACACTCATCGATTCAGGGGCCGAGCAGAGCTTCATCTCTGGGGAACTGGCAGCCCGATTGGGGCTTCCCTGCCACCAATTAAGGACACCTCTTAAACTCATCGCTCTGTCCAAAGCCCCACTGGCTGTGGTGTCTAAACAAACTGCCCCAGTATCAGTTATTGTGTCTGGAAATCACTGTGAGCAGCTCAGGCTGTTTGTGCTTCCGGTCTCCACATCTCCGGTCATCCTAGGTTACCTCAGGCTTCGGTTGCACACCCCCACTATTGACTGGCGCTCCAGGAACCTAGTCTTGTGGAGTTCGTTTTGCCTCAGTGTGTGCCTTCAGTCCGCTGTTTGCTCGCCATCCGTGCCTCTCGGTGTCCCTGACGCACCTCTGCCCGATCTGTCCAATGTTCCCCCGGAATACCACGACCTGGGGGCCGCCTTTAGTAAGTCCCAAGCCCTATCTCTTCCACCCCATCGCCCATACGACTGTGCCATCAACCTCCGGTCCGGAGCTCCGCTACCATCTAGTTGGCTGTACAGCCTGTCAGTTCCAGAGCAGGAGGCTATGGAAACATTTATCAAGGAGTCCTTGAACTCGAGCATAATTCGTCCTTCGTCCTCGGCGGTGGGGGCGGGACTCTTCTTCGTGGCCAAAAAGGATGGCTCGCTGAGACCGTGCGTCGATTTCCAAGAGCTCAACAACATCACCATCAAGGATAAATACACTCTCCCACTCATCAACATGGCATTTGATTCCCTCCTGGGGTCCTCCTGGTTTACCAAACAAGATCTCCGCAATGCCTACCATCTGGTGCGGATTCGGGAGGGTGGCGAGTGGAAGACAGGGTTCTGGACCCCTAGCGGTCATTTCGAGTATCTCGTCATGCCCTGCGGCATTCCAACGGCTTATCAACAACGTGTTGAGGGACTTTTTGGGCTCATTTGTCTTTGTGTACCTTGATGATATCCTGATTTTTTCACAGTCCCTTGATGAACACCGGGTGCACATGAGGCGAGTGTTGCACCAGCTGCTGGGGAACAAACTATTTGTGAAGGCGGAAAAATGCGAGTTCCACACTTCAGCCACGTCATTCCTGGGCTTCACCATCTCACATAACGAAATCATCGCTGACCTGGGCAAGGTAAAAGCGGTGGTAGAGTGGCCGTCTCCCTCCTCCCGGAAGCAGCTTCAACAGTTTCTGGGATTTGCCAACTTCTACCGGTGCTTCATTAAGAACTACAGCCTTATTGCCCTTCTTTTTACCCATCTCACCTTCTCCAAGGTACCCTTCCGGTGGACGGAGGAGGCTGAGGCAGCCTTTGTGGATTTACAGTCTCAATTCTCCTCTCCTCCGATCTTGGTGCAGGTGGACCCCGCTCTGCAGTGCCTGGTTGAAGTAGACGCTTCGGACTCTGGCGTTGGAGCCGTGTTATCTCAACGCTCCCCGGTTGATGACAAGATTCGCCCCTGCGTATTCTTCTCCCGCCGCCTCTCCCCGGCAGAGAGGAACTATGACATCGGGGACAGGGAGCTCCTGGTGGTCAAGCTGGCACTGGAGGAGTGGCGCCATTGGCTGGAGGGGGCCTCCCAGCTGTTCATCGTCTGGACGAACCATAAGAACTTGGAATACCTCAGGACAGCTAAATGTCTGAACGCGCACCAGGCCTGTTGGTCCTTGTTTTTTGGCCATTTTGACTTCACCATCACCTACTGCCCTGGGTCCAAGAACACCAAGCCTGACGCCTTATCTAGGCAATTCGCCTCAGATGCTGCGGAGATATCGGCACACCCCATCATTTCCCCGTCGTGCATCGTTGGCACCCTCTCATGGGGTATCAAGGAGAGGGTCCTGAGAGTGCAGGAGACCAAGGCGGACCCGGGCAGGGGACCAGCGGGAAAGTTGTATGTTTCATCTGCCGTCCGGGGTGAGGTGATTAATTGGGCCCACTCCTCCAAGCTTTAGTGACACCCGGGGATGGCACACACTGTGGCTCTTCTGCAGAGGACCTTGTGGTGGCCATCGCTCCGGGAGGATGTCGGGGAGTATATCTGCGCCTGTCCCCAGTGCGCCACTGGCAAGATGTCCTCCTCTCCTCCGGCCGGCCTGCTTCATCCTCTCCCTATCCCTGGCAGGCCCTGGTCCCATGTGGCCTTGGACTTCGTCACCAGCCTCCCATCCTCTAACACCTACACTGTCATCCTCACCATTGTGGACAGGTTCTCGAAGGCAGCCCATTTCGTCCCCCTGCAGGGTCTGCCCACAGTGAAGGAGACAGTGGATCTGCTCGTCCTCCATGTGGTGAGGCTGCACGGCATCCCTCTGGACATCGTGTCCAACCGTGGTCCCCAGTTTGTTTCACAGGTGTAGAAGGCCTTCTGCAACGCTGTCGGGGCAACGGTGAGTTTTTCATCGGGATATCACCCACAGAGCAACTGCCAATGTGAGTGTGCCAACCAGGAGCCGGAGGCAGCACTACGGTGCATCACCACCGCCAACCCAGCTTCCTGGAGCACCTACCTGCCATGGATTGAGTATGCTCACAACACCACCGTGTTGTCTGCCATAGGCATGTCTCCTTTTGAGGCCTCTCTGTTTCCCAAGGAGGAGGGGGACATTGCCGTACCTTCCGTACGAGCCCACCTGAGATGCTGCCGCCGGTTGTGGAAGGCTATCTGGACCGCACTGCGGCGCACGGTGGATCGCAACACCGCCATCACCAATCGTTGCAGGACATCAGCTCCACCCTATCGGATTTGGCAACAGGTATGACTCTCCACAAAAAATTTCAACCTCAAGGCTGAGTCGAGAAAGCTCTCTCAGCATTTTATTGGGCCATTTGCTATCACTCATATTGTGAATCCTGTGGCTGTGCGCCTAGCTCCCCCCCCGTCCGCATCTGCCCCACCTTTCACGTCTCTCAGGTGAAGCCGTTCTGCTCCAGTCCTCTGTGCCCTCCTCCCAAAATGCCACCTCCACCAGTTGTGATCAATGGCGACCCGGTGTGGAAGGTCAATGCCATCCTGGACATCCATTGCTGGGGTCGCGGCCTACAGTACCTGGTGGACTGGGAGGGCTACAGCCCTGAATGGAGGTCCTGAGTGCGTCCCTCCTTCATGTTGGATCCTCAGCTCATCAGGGACTTCCATCGGACGCACCCGGGCAGGTTAGATCGGTCGCTGAGAGGCGCCAAGTGGGGGGTGGGGGGAAGTACTGTGGTGATTCGCTTTGCCTGCCTGCCTGTTACCTTATTCTCCACAGCTGCGCGTACACCTGCTCTCCTCATCAGCTGAACTATTTATGCCGTGCTGCCCTCGGGTCTGCACGGAGTCGTCTTTCTCCCTGGTTTGATGAGACCGACCTACCATTTTGTCAATCGCCTGAGATTATTCTCTACTTCATCATTCTCCGGAGGCTACTCCTCCACTTCGTCGTCTTCCAAGACATTCTTCTCCATCTCGTCTTTCTTCCTGGAGTTTCCACTCCCCGACGCCAAGTAAGGTCCTCTCATCGCTATCATCACTCTACACCAGGGGTGGGCAATCATGTGCCATGGAGGGCCATTCTACTGCAGGTTTTCTGTTCCACCCAGTCTCTTCAGCAGGTGTTTTTAATGATTAGCAATCCTTGAAGCTGATCAGAGCACACACCTGCTGAAGAGACTGGGTGGAACAAAAAACCTGCAGTGGAATGGCCCTCGCTGCCCACCCCTGCTCTACACTCTGCTCCCCTGTGCACAGGTGGAAATCTGTGGCGGCGGACCTCCTCCACCTGGCGGCGAATCGAGTACGCCCTGCACCTCATCCATCCTCCTTCCATTCCCTCTACAACCGGGGCTGAAGATGCTGTCTTCCTGGTTGGAGCCTTCAGGACCAAGCCTGAGATGATCTCCAACTCACCAACAGTAAGACTAACATTACAGCACAATTCCACCAGAGTGATGTCACTAACTCCCCTGTCTCTGCTCCTCCATAGGGTTGCCAGGCTGTACGGTGCTCTGCTCGCCCCGGCTGCTGCATTCATACACACACACACACACACACACACACACACACACACACACACACACACACACACACACACACACACACCCTTACACACATTACATAATAAAGATAATTGAGTTAATTTCTGGGTCTGCATCTGCTTTCTGGGTCTTGAAACATGTCAGCAGGCCAGTGTTGGGGAGGAGGAGACGGAGCTGCTGTCGGAGAGCGGCGAGAAACTGGAGGCTTCAGTGTACACGGGTGCTTGATCTTCGTCGGCACAGGCACGTCCATCAGAGTGGATTCCCCCAGCCCATGACTCGTAGATTGTGGGGCAATTATGGAGAGGAGTAAGTCAGTGAGCTCTGGGTGGTCCCAAAGGCTGGGGCATGCCTCAAGTATCTGCATCGCACCCTCCAGACACTCTCAGACTGCCTCGGGGGTACGGGAGGCATGAGACTGAGTGAGAATGTCCTCCAATACTCACCCAGACTACCGCTCTACTTCGCTCAGTCCAAGATTTGAAAAATCTGGGGTGACAGACTTGGCAAACCCCAGGTAAAAAAGCAAAAAGAACTACAAACTGCAGCAGCTGGGTCTCTAACTGGCCGGAGTCTTCTGTCATGAATTGCCCCTCGGGGCAGAGAGGAAGACCCAGATACTGAACTGCAGTTTGAGAAATTTATTGAAAAAACAAAACACAAAGTCCAAACGGTGCACTAGCAGAAAATCCAAACAGATAAACAAAGCAAACTCACAGCAAAATACAGCACATCAGAACAGGGCCAGGGTTCTGGTGGAGGCAATAGCTGGTAGACTCCGGCACAGAGGAATGAAAATAACAGTCCTTACATAAGGCTAGAAACAAATGAAACAAATGATGGCAGGTGTGGATGCCATGAGTGGGCAGGAGGTGACAATGATTAAAACAGAAATCAGCTGGGAGTAATGAGAGAGAGAAGACGGGACTGACAGCTGACAGGGGCACCACCCACAACAGAGCAAAAACCCTGGATATACCACTGACAGCTGCAGCCCCAGGAAGAGAGAAAACACAACAGAATATGAATATAATAAAAACAAATCCAAAAATATGTAAATAACAAACCAACAATGAATGCAAACAGGAAAATAAATCATCCTAAAAAAACAATACACAATGTGTGAAAATCAACCAAAGGTAAAATAACAGGAATTACAGCTCAAAACTACAACCCTAAACAAATATGAAACAAAAGGCAAAGAGACTGAGCCCGGCGGAATCCCCTCGTGCTCAGATTGTGACATTTTGTATGTTTGTCACACTTAAATGTTTCAGATCATCAAACAAATTTAAATATTGGACAAAAATATCACAAGTCAATACAAAATGCAGTTTTTAAATGAAGGTGTTTATTTTTAATGGAAAAAAAATCCAAACCTACATGGCCCTGTGTGGAAAAAAAAATGATTGCCCTGTGGTGAACACTCAATGGACCTGTTGGACCAGTTCTGTGACTCGCATTTCAGGTCAGAACAAAGGCAGGAAGCTTAGCCTTGTAATGCAAGGCTGGGGACTGTGGGGGGTCGATTAAAGGATGCGTGGGAAACAGTGGAAGTGATATCATGGAGGGAAATGCATTGTGACTGTCTTTATTATGCCAGGTGGTGAAATGCATTGTGACTGTCTTTATTATGCAAGGTGGTCTGTGGGACATGTGATCTATGAGGCGTGAAGTCCCTGATATTTAAGGACGAGAGTTACTGTTTCATACTCTCTCTTTTTTCTGCTTTGAATTGATGGAGATGTGAATAAAGCTGACTCTGAGAAAGAACGCTGCCTCCTCATTTTCACATCTTCCACACTGGTGACCCTGAGACGTATCATGGAAGAAAGAAATTCCCCCGGGCCAGCCGCGTCAGGAGCCCCCAGCCAAGCGAACGCCGCTACAGTCCAGCTACCGGACTTCTGGCAGAACAATCCGCGCTCCTGGTTCAACGCAGTTGAGGCGCAGTTCAACCTCCGGGGGATATCGGTAGATGTCACGAAATTCTACCACGTAGTCGCAAAGCTGGACAACAACACGGCCCAGCATGTGGAGAGCCTGATCGACCAACCGCCGGAGAGCGACAAATACGACGCGTTGAAGGCTGCACTCATCCAGCAATTCACCCCCTCGGCGGAGGAGCGAACAGAGAGGCTCCTGGCGCTGACGGAGGGGGAAAACGACATGCCCGTGAGCCTGATGGAGAAGTTGTTGAGGTTGAAAGACTCTGACGATGATCACTACATTTTCACCCACATCTTCCTCAGGACCCTACCGTCAGCAGCGAGAGCGGCTCTGGCCAGTTCGCCACTGTTGGCCCTACGGGACTACCGCGCGCTGGGCCGAGAGGCGCAGCAGATTGTCAACGCCACCAAGCGGCGCGCAGCCACGGCTGCTGCAGCGGAACTCGGCGCGACGACCGCAGACGACAGGAGGCCAGAGACAGCGGTGCCAGACTCACCGACAACGGTGGCGGCAAGGGCCAGGGAGCGTGGACCGGACGTCTTTTGTTTCTACCATCGCCGCTTCGCAGTGAGGGCACGCAAGTGTGTACCGCCGTGCCAGTTCGGGCGTTTGGGAAGCGCCAAGACCGGGGGTCGGTAGCAGCTGCGGCCCTCGGGGAAGAGAACAAGCTGCTCTACTTGTCGGACGCACGCTCCGGGAGGCAGTTCCTCGTCAACACAGGCTCCCAGTTGAGTTTCATCACTCCTTCCTACACGGACAGACTGGCGGGTTCCGGAGGTCCCCTGGTGACAGCGGCGAACGGCTCGGAGATTAAGACCTTTGGTGAGAAGACTCTTCTTCTGTCTCTACACGGCCGTGCATATGAGTGGACTTTTGTTGTAGCAACAGTAAATTTCAATATGCTGGGGGTTGATTTTTTGTGCTCACATGGGTTGTTGGTTGATCTCGCAAACAGGTGCCTGGTTAATGCATTTTCTTTTGATTCTGTCCCCTGTGCAGCGCGAGTGGCCCCGCCTACAGCACAAGCCAACGTCACAACAGCAGGCGGTAAGTTCCACACACTGCCTCACTCAGTTCCCACCACTCACGGTTCCCACATTTTCGGCAACAGTTGCTAAGCACGGGGTGGAGCATTTTATTACCACTACCAGACCGCCCGTTTTTGCAAAAGCTCGGCGCTTGGACGCAGTTAAGCTGGCCATAGCGCGCGAGGAGTTCGCCAACCTGGAGAGGTTGGGCATTATCAGACGTTCAAACAGTCCGTGGGCTTCCCCCCTACATATGGTCCCGAAAGCTGACGGATCATGGCGCCCTTGCGGGGATTTTCGCAGGTTAAACAACGCTACAGCGCACCACCGCTACCCAATCCCACATATCCAAGATTTCTCGGTTCATTTGGCAGGGGCGCGCATTTTTTCTAAAATAGACTTGGTCCGCGGTTACCACCAAGTCCCAGTGTGCGCTGAGGACATACCCAAAACAGCGGTAATAACTCCATTTGGTTTATTCGAGTTTTTACGCATGCCATTCGGACTTAAAGGGGCTGCTCAGACGTTCCAACGCATGATGGACGCGGTGCTTCGCGATCTCCCTTTCGTGTTCGTCTACCTGGACGATATTTTAGTAGCCAGTGCATCCGAAGACGAACACGAAAAACACCTGGCCACAGTTTTCCGAAGGTTGGGAGATCACGGGTTAATAATCAACCCAGCGAAGTGTCAGTTTGGGGTGGCGCAGATCGATTTTTTAGGACACCGCGTCTCCCCCGAAGGAGCAGTTCCACTGCCTGAAAAAGTGCGCGCTG
Organism: Pholidichthys leucotaenia; assembly: GCA_020510985.1. Classification (NCBI taxonomy): domain Eukaryota; kingdom Metazoa; phylum Chordata; class Actinopteri; order Cichliformes; family Pholidichthyidae; genus Pholidichthys; species Pholidichthys leucotaenia. The sequence continues at coordinate 321,382,459 of CM035840.1, read as the reverse complement.
TGGCAGATTTTCCCCGGCCGCAGACAGTCAGGGCGTTGCAGGAGTTTTTGGAAATGGTGAATTTTTATTAACCGTTTTCTCCCCCGCGCGGCGCAACTCATACAGCCGCTGTATGCCACGCTCAAAAAAAAGAAACCCGCGGATAAGATCGAGTGGTCCCCGGAGTGGGACCAAGCGTTCTCGGAGGTTAAAGCAGCCTTGGCAAAGGCTGCTTTGTTGGCACACCAAGACCCAACGGCCCACATAGCGCTCACCACTGACGCGTCAGATGTGGCCATAGGGGCGGTCGTGGAGCAACATGTAGCCGGGGTTTGGCAGCCCCTCGCATTTTTCAGCAGGACCTTGCGTGATAGCGAACGTAAATACAGCGCGTTCGACAGGGAGCTGCTCGCTCTCCATTTGGCCATCCGCCACTTTCAGTTCTGGCTGGAAGGACGCGCTTTCACCGCGTTCGTTGATCACAAACCGCTAACATTCGCGATGGCCAAGGTCTCGGAACCGTGGTCAGGCCGGCAGCAGAGACAGCTGGCCGCGATATCAGAGTTTACCACTGATATTCAGCATGTGGCGGGCAAACTCAATGTAGTGGCAGATTGCCTCTCGTGCGCTGTGGCGGCCCCAGTCAGCGTAGGGTTAGATTATGCAGCCATGGCCGCAGAGCAGGTTAATGACGTGGACGTGCGCGCGCTCCAGTCTGGACCAACAGGGTTAAGGCTGGAGAGTAGGGTGCTGCAAGACAGTATGCCCCCCCAATCTGCAATGTCTCCACTGGACGGCCGCATCCAGTGGTACCGACCGCGTGGCGCCGCCGCGTTTTTGACTTGGTTCATTCTTTGGCGCACCCTGGAGTGCGCGCGTTGGTCAAAATGGTGGGAGAGAAATTTGTTTGGCCGAGCCTCCGCAAACAGGTCAAAGAGTGGGCAGCAGCCCGCACGGCGTGTCAACGAGCCAAAGTACACAGGCACACGAGAGCTCCTTTGGAACCGTTTCACATTCCAGCCAAGAGGTTCGATCACGTTCATGTGGACCTCATTGGACCCCTCCCGCTGTCACAGGGGTGCACACATCTTCTGACAATGGTGGACCGCACCACGCGCTGGCCTGAAGTGGTCCCGCAGGCATCAATCACGGCCGAGGAAGTGGCGCGCGCGTTTTTAACAGCTTGGGTGGCGTGCTTCAGCGTTCCGTCGGACATTACGTCCAACAAAGGCCCTCAATTTGTTTCCAAGCTTTGGTCGACAATGGCCCGCAGCCTGGGTGTCACAATTCACCGCACAACCGCGTACAATCCGCAGGCTAACGGGTTATGCGAACGTTTTCATAGGTCATTGAAAGCGGCTCTCAGAGCGGCACTGACGGATACAAATTGGGTTGACAAGTTACCATGGGTGTTATTGGGGTTGCGTTCTGCACCTAAAGAGGATCTGGAAGCCTCCCCAGCGGAGCTCGTGTTTGCGCAGCCACTCCGGCTGCCTGGGGAGTTTCTCCCAGATAACCTTGCGCCAAATGCCTCCCCGTCTCAGCTGTTGCGGAGTAACATAGAATCAAGCACGCTGCCCGGCCCCGCGGACCACAGTTTTCCGCACGTTTTTGTGCCTAAAACTTTGAAGAACGCAGAGTTTGTTTTTGTTAGACACGATTCGCATCGAACACCGCTGCGACCGCTTTATGACGGACCATTCAGAGTGCTAGAAACAGGGGACAAGCAGTTTTTGCTAGATTTGGGGGGTAGGGAAGAGAAAATTGGCATAGACAGACTTAAACCCGCTTTTGTGGTGGCAGAGGAGGAAGTGCTGTTGGCAAAGGCCCCACGGCGAGGTAGACCACCATGGAGGGTTTCACACAGTAATGTTTCCCAAAGTAATGTTTCCCCAGAGCACCCGCAGAGACTGACAAAGGGTTTCCGCCCCCAGACGGCAAATCCCCGGCGAGACAGTGACGCAGAGACTGTGAACCCCAGCTACAGCAGATTCGGCAGGAGGCTGAAGCCTATCCAGCATGTGGACTGATGTATATTGATGCTATCACGGCATGCATGTGGTTATTTTCTTGTTGTTGTGTTTTTCTAAAATGCTGGGGGGGGGCTTGTGTGGTGAACACTCAATGGACCTGTTGGACTGGTTCTGTGACTTGCATTTCAGGTCAGAACAAAGGCAGGAAGCTTAGCCTTGTTATGCAAGGCTGGAGACTGTGGGGGGTCGATTAAAGGATGCGTGGGAAACAGTGGAAGTGATATCATGGAGGGAAATGCATTGTGACTGTCTTTATTATGCAAGGTGGTCTGTGGGACATGTGATCTATGAGGCGTGAAGTCCCTGATATTTAAGGACGAGAGTTACTGTTTCATACTCTCTCTTTTTTCTGCTTTGAATTGATGGAGATGTGAATAAAGCTGACTCTGAGAAAGAACGCTGCCTCGTCATTTTCACATCTTCCACAGCCCCCCTTTTAAAACATAAATTAACTGTGGTTTATCACATCTTTGGAAAGCTGAGCTCAATTTCCCGAGACACACCCAGGCCTGATTACTGCTACACCTGTTCGCAAACATCATAAAGTGAAGTAGACCAAAAGGTCCTCAAAAGCTAGACATCATGTTGCGATCCGAAGAAATTCGGGAACAAATGAGAAACAAAGTAACTGAGATCTATCAGTCTGGAAAAGGTTATAAAGCCATTTCTAAAGCTTTGGGACTCCAGTGAACCACAGTGACAGCCATGATCCACAAATGGTGAAAACATGAAACAGTGGTGAACCTTCCCAGGAGTGGCCGGCCAACCAAAATTACCCCAAGAACCCAGCGACCACTCATCCAAGATGTCACAAAAGACCCCACAACAACATCCAAAGAACTGCCGGCCTCATTTGCCTCCGTTAAGGTCAGTGTTCATGACTCCACCATAAGAAAGAGACTGGGCAAAAATTGCCTGCATGGCAGAGTTCCAAGACAAAAACCACTGCTGAGTGAAAAGAACATAAAGGTTCATCTCAGTTTTGCCAAAAGACGTCTTGATGATCCCCAAGACTTTTGGGAAAATACTCTGTGGACTGACGAGACAAAAGTTGAACTTTTTGGAAGGTGTGTGTCCCATTACATCCGACATAAAAGTAACACAGCATTTCAGAAAAGGAACATCGTACCAACAATAAAATATGATGGTGGTAGTGTGATGGTCTGGGGCTGTTTTGCTGCTTCAGAACCTGGAAGACTTGCTGTGGTAAATGGAACCATGAATTCTGCTGTCTACCAAAAAGTCCTGAAGGAGAATGTCCGGCCCTCTGTTCGTGACCTCAAGCTGAAGCGCACTTGGGTTCTACAGCAGGACAATGATCCAAAACACACAAGCAAGTCCATCTCTGAATGGCTTAAGAAATATAAAATGAAGACTTTGGAGTGGCCTATTCAAAGTCTTAGCCTGAATTCGATTGAGATGCTGTGGCATGACCTTTAAAAGGCGGTTCATGGTCGAAAACCCTCCAGTGTGGATTGCAACAATTCTGTGAAGATGAGTGGACCAAAATTCCTCCACAGCGCTGTAAAAGACTCATTGCCAGTTTTCACAAATGCTTGATTGCAGTTGTTGCTGCAGAGGGTGGTCCAACCAGTTATTAGGTTTAGGGGGCAATCACTTTTTCACACAAGGCCATGTAGGTTTGGATTTTTCCCCCTTAATAATTAACACCTTCATTTAAAACTGCACTGTGCATTAGATCATTTGATAATGTGAATGAAACTCTCATCCTTTATCTTTCTTAAATCTCAGGCAGAGTATGCAAGATTAGGAGGAACCCAGATTGCCATCACAGGGACATTGTGATTGTGCTGAGGGCTTCATTTCAACGAGCAATAATTCAATTGTGACTACGACAGAGAGACACGACACCTGAACTGCAACATCCATCATACAAATGTTTACACATAATGCTTATACACTTTTAGTTCTGAGGTTAGGCTAGTAAACAATAGTTTATTGATCAATGCCAGACATTTTGAAATATTTGAATGTTCCCTTTTCAAGATAATGATTGACTAAATCTATGCTTTGATTTGATAATGTTTTGATTTTATGCTTTATAAGGATAAAAGCATAAACAGGGTGGAAAAGATAAGAAAATGTATATTTACTGAATACATTTTATCAATTAAACATTAATGTTAAATTCAGTTGTAAGTCAAAACTGTGTGAATCTCTGCAAGTGCTTTGAAGGCCACTGGGAGAAATGAGTGATAAGGAATGGGAGTGAACCATGCCTCCATGTACCATGATCCCAGGCTCTTATCAGAGGTCAAATAAGAACAAACTCTTCTGCAGAGGGCAGAGAAGGAAAACTTGGACACAATTTTTCAAATATGTGAAGACTTCTACTTCAGAAGACTATAATATGTTGTGACTGTTTTGTGTGAATCCATTGTACAAAATCTGATGAATGATTCTGTACCTCTTTGCAAAGATACAAAAGCATATTTCTGACAGCATCTAATCCTCTCATGTTTTTATTGAGTCAGTGGCTAAAAATAATTATTTTTATCTACCTAATACAGTCTTTTGTTTATTTCCACTTTAGCCTAGTTTGATCCTTGTTTGTTAATTTATTGATTATTCACAGCTGTTTGTGTTTACGTGATTAGTCCCGCTTTATTTAAGGATAGCTGCTCATGTCCATGCAGCATCCTTACCTGGCGTTACAACAGGCTTCTGCCTTAGCCTTGTGTATTATCCTGTTTATCCTAGCCCGTGTTTTTGCTTTGCCAAGCCTTAGCCTTTGTTTTTCCAGCCCACGAGCTGTGGGTTTATTTTGTGTTTAGTTCTGTAATAAATCATTGTGTCTAAAGCTCGCCATGCACATGAGTCCTGTTCTCTGCCCCATTGGGGCACCTATTGTGACACTATTCAGCTCTTTAAGAGACAGAGAAAATAAAACACTGGCTCTACTGTATGCCAGTGTCAGAGATGCATACAGTGCCACAGCTCTACCCCACCTGGCAGATCAGATCACAACCCGGTTCTGTTATCCCCCAAGTACATTGCCCTTGTGCAAAGGCAGCCTGCTTACACATGGACTATGAGGAGGTGGACGGAGGGTGCTGCTGATGCATTACAGGACTGTTTTGAGACGACGGACCGGGATGTTCTCTGTGAACCACATGGGGTGGACATAGATAATAAGACCGACTGCATCACAGAATACATCAGATTCTCTGAAAACACAACAATGCTAGCTCAGACCATGCACTGTTTCCCCAACAATAAACCATGGATCACCAGTGACCTGAAAGCACTTCTTAACAAGAAGAAGAGGGCTTTTAGGTCTGGAGACAGGGAGGAGCCGAGGAGAGTGCAGTGTGAATGGAAAGAGATGCTGAGGTGATGTGAGGACAATTACAGGAGGAAGTTGGAGGATAAACTCCAGCAAAGCAATATGAAGGATGTGTGGACGGCAATGAAACACATCACTGGGTGTGACAGACAGATATTGGGGAGCCTCGAGAAAGCTGATCAGCTGAATCTGTTTTTTAATAGGTAGAACTCACTGTCTGCCATCCCCACTAAACAGCCAGACCCCCACATATCCCTCCCCCCTTCCCCTCTTGTGCAGCACCTCTCTCTCTCTCTCTCTCTCTCTCCCCCCTCACCCCTCTCTAGCTCCTCTGAGGACACCAGCGCCAACCTCCACATCACTGTGACTACAGACCAGGTTAAGAAACAGCTGGAGAGACTCCGTCAGCGGAAGGCTGCGGGCCCTGATGGCATCGCCGCTAGGATCCTGAGGACCTGTGCCAACCAGCTATCTCCTGTACTAAAACACCTGCACAACCTGAGCCTGAGTCTGGAGAGAGTACCAGTGCTGTGGAAGACGTCATGCCTGGTTCCTGCTCCCAAGATGTCTTCTCCATTGGACCTGAGTAGCAATCGACCACTTGCCCTCACATCACATGTGATGAAGGTCCTGGAGAGACTGGTCTTAGCCCATCTGAGGCTGCAGGTGAAGACGTGGTTGGACCCTCTGCAGTCTGCATATCAGCCCCTTTATGAGTTGAAGACGCTGTCATCTACCTGCTGCAACGAGCCCATTTGCACTTGGATGGTGGAAGAGACACTCTGAAAATCACATTCTTTCACAGGGAGCTGTGCTTTCTCCTTTTCTCTTCACCTTATACACCACCAACTTTCAGTACAACACTGAGTCATGCTACCACCAGAAATTCTCTGACAACTCGGCTGTTGTTGGATGTATAACAGGGGCAGAGGAGGGGGAAGTACACGGCACTGGTAGACAGATTTGTGGAGTGGTCCGAACAGAATCACCTGAGGCTGAACATCAGCAAGACCAGAGAGATGGTGATTGACTTCAGGAAGAAAAGGATGTCTTCACAGCCATTGCGGATTAGGCGGCAGGATGTGGAGGTAGTGGAGGACTACAAATACCTGGGTGTTGTGATCAGCAGTGGACTGGATTGGAAATCTAACACCGATGCTGTGTACAAGAAGGGGATGAGCAGACTGTACCTTCTGAGGAAGCTGAGATCCTTCAATGTGTGCAATAAGATGCTGAAGCTTTTCTACCAGGCTGTTGTTGTCAGTGCCATCTTCTTTGCTGCTGTCTGTTGGGGTAACAGTATCAGAGCCAGTGACATGAACAGACTTGACAAGATTTTCAAGAAGGCTGGCTCTGTAGTTGGTCTCAGGCTGGAGACTTTTAAGAATGTGGTAGAGAGGAGGACACTGAACAAACTGTTATCCATCATGGACAATCCTGATCACCCCCTCCATCACACACTGGACAGACAGCGGAGCACTTTCTCCAGCAGACTGCTACAGCTTCACTGCCGAACAGTCAGGTACAGGAAATCTTTCCTGCCACATGCCATTTCACTGTACAATAACTCATTCTAATGTTGAATTCTGATCATAACAATGCTGCCTCACTCACATTTCACCCTGCTCCTGATAGGCCTGCATTGTACAGCGAGTACAATTCATGCATCGATTCGGGTGATCATCTGCAATGTATATAAAGTTATCTAGGCAATTTTTCTTTCCCTGGGTAATTCCTTTTTTTTATTATACTGTGTGTGTCTCTATCGTTTTGGTAGTCTACTGTCAAGCTGCTGTTACACTGTAATTTCCCAGTTTGGGGTCAATAAAGTACATCTATCTATCTATCTATCTATCTATCTATCTATCTATCTATCTATCTATCTATCTATCTATCTATCTATCTATCTGTCTGTCTGTCTGTCTGTCTGTCTGTCTGTTGAAAGGCATTTTTGCTTCTATTTCTTCTTCTTTGTAGCTTTCACATTTTTTATAACATTCTTGCTTTTTCAGCTAAAATTAAGCATTATTACGCGAGAGAGAGTACGGTATCAATAAATATAGTAACTGCCGGTGTGATATGTCTAATGCCTGACGCGTAGCGGAGTTACTATACTCATTGATACCGTATGACCTCGAGTGTAATATTTCTTTTATACAACAGTTCCACAAGCACAATTTATTAAATGACCGCAATAGTGGACAAAATATTATGATTTGTTTGTTTCACCAGCTATTTTGTGCAGCTGAGAAAAAAAGTCCCTTCTAAATGTATCCAGTAACTATTTCTAAACATTTCAGTCAGCATGAAGACATCTATAAGATAAGATAAGATAAGATAAGCCTTTATTAGTCCCACAACGGGGAAATTCCAGGATTGCAACAGCACAGGGATAGCAACACTCAGAGCAACAATCAGAAGGCAAGAAAAAAAACAAGCAAGCAAGAGCAGCTAATATACATATGTACATATTACTATAAAATATATATATACACACACACACACAGACACACAGTGCAGAGCATTGTAGCTGGATGGAATAAATATATGAATATATGAACACACAGTGCAGAGCATTGTAGCTAGATGGAATAAATATGTAAATATATAAACACCCACAGTACGGAGCATTGCAGCTAGGTGGAATAAATATGCAAGTATATAAACACACACAGTGCGGAGCAATGTAGCTAGATGGAATAATATGTAGATATATAAAAAACACAGTGCGGAGCATTGTAGCTAGATGGAATAAATATATAGATATATAAATATAAACACACCCAGTGCTGAGCATTGTAGCTATTGTATCTATTGTCATTTCACACATGTAAACAAATTAAATATTGTCAAGTGCAAAAGTCACCGTATATAAAACATACTGGTCACCTGTTGAGTCGATACTATAGAAGGGCCAAGATCAAAACGTGTCCATTGCCGATGGCTAGTTAACATGCTAGCAATTTGACTTCGGCACACTTCGCTTGCTTTTTCTTGGCATTTTCAGATGAAACAGAGTCCATCACCACAAAGGTATTGTGATTTGTAATCGAGACAATAAATCCAACTCTAGCACTGCCTATTGTTTTTAAACAGAAGTGAAATCCAGCTTGGTGCTCAGCAATAATGGAATGGAGGAGGGAAATTTGTGGCGGCGCCTTGCATGGCAGCGGACCTCTGATTCTGCCCTTGGGGTGTGTGTGATAACACAGTAGATAGGTAAAACACAATCTCGTTCTACTGTACATGATTGGTTGTACAGTTGAACGACAATAAGGTTGATTAAAAAAAAAAATAGCATTCCAGCCCATTTCCCTTTGAAGCGCCTGAAAAACATACCCAAACAAAACTGAAAGCTGCTCTTTAGCCCCTTGCACTATCTTCATGGGGTTGGTCTCATTCAAAAGAAAACACTCTAATTTTTTTTAGTATAACAGTCAGAATCCCTCTAAGTGGTTCAGCCACTGAGTAACAGTGATCTAAATATACAAAATTTGAAGAAAATAAAGTTTGCCTGGGTATTTTTTTTTTTTTTTAGAAACAAATGCCTGAAAATGGCTGTTATATACTGGCTGGAAACCACAACAGGAATGTAGAACCAAGTGATATGAAGTTCAGGTAAAACCTTGGTAACAATAGGACAAGAGCTGAATATATTACACACCTTTTTTCTCAGGCACCAACATGTGTCTTCAAACTGTGCCAAATGGAATCATGGTAACCACCACCCACCCACCCCCTGCCATGATTCTTCAGCTAATGACCGGGTCAAGTAATTAATAATTTCTTCGATGTTCCGTGTTAATTTTAGCCATTTTTCAAAAAGGTGAGTGATGTTAAAATTCTTCTTTCTTGGATTCACGGACTGATTTACGCTAGCTTTACACACCTACATTACACACGGGCTTTAGTGGGAACAACGGAGCTGAATGACCCCTTGTGAGTTATCCCTGAATTCAGAAATTAGTTGGCTAAGTCACACGTCCATCATTTTCTTACTCTGATATAACTGGCTCGTTGTGTTCCTCTTAGCTATGAGGCTGGACCTTCATGGACCTTTATCGCTCATTGGGTTTCCACAGCTGTCAGTCACAAAATGGAGGCCCTATTGGGTCAAATGGGCTGTCAATCAGTCCTGGGCAAACCCCTGTCTGGGGGATTTCTGTTTCCGGTTCAACCTACTGGAAGTGATGTATTTTTAGCATAAAATGCTAACTGTTTTTGGCTGATTTTCAAACAAATGCTCCTGTTTTATGAGCAGTTTTCCCTGTCATCATCAAGATGGACAATAAATCTTACTCAAATGGATCTACTGGACCCTTTGCAATACAAATGGACCATATTTCGGGAACAATCACTCATTCAGGGATGGCAAGGAAGCTGCTTTGGTGAGTGCTCAAGTAGGTTCATTTTGTCTTCTTTTAATTATTCACCTTTTGTTCTTATTAAAGACAAAAATAGAAAGGAGATGTTTTTACCTTCCTTACATGTTTCGACTGTTCACTGCAGCCTTCGTCAGTCTTCTGACTTTTACCTTTTGTTGTTATTGTTAATAAGAACAAAAGGTAAATGCTTTGGTGAGTGACTCGGTCGATTTCATGCTAATAGTAGCTGGTTAAAAATTCTATTTAAATCCAGTGTTATCATTTTTCTGAAATCTGTTTTAATAACTAAATAGATGAAATTCAAAGCTTTCAAACTGTCACGGTGGCCCTCACGAGCCACCATAAGACGCCAGCAGTCACCAGTGAGTTGCAGTGATGTTTATTAGGAAGTGCAGGAACAGAGAATAACACACACGACAGTGCGGGTAGAACAATCACAGGGCAACTTACAAACAGCGTCTGAGCCGGGGAACGCCCGATGCGTCAGACGATGTGACGGTAGGATCACAGACGAAGAATGACAAATGGTATCATAACAGAAGGTGTCTCAACAGACCATATTATAACAGGAGATATCATAACAGAACGTACCTTAACAGAACGTATCCAAACAGAGACTGCTGCATCGGGGTGCATTCAGCGCCCACTTTTAACACCGGTCACTAATGACCCCGAATGCAGCACAGCTGTTGGCTTTGACAGCAGGGAGCTCCACCAGGCGCTGTCACAATAAGAGCCTAGAGAGCTAGAAGGAACCCACTGCTGTCAAAGCCTGGAAATAATGATATAAGATCCGAGTGCGGACGGAACTGGCTCTCGGGCTGTAACAGTACCACCCCCTCAAGGCCGAGCTCCTGAACGGCCCAAATAACACCCAACCCCCCCACCCACCCCCCTAGGGTGGGCGGATGGGGCGCCGGCAGGAGGGAGAGAGTCAAAAAGAACAAAATGATAACAGGGGACCAACAAAGCAACCACAGAGACAGGTGGAGGGAAAAAAAAAACAAACAATACTCCCTAACGTGTGGGTAACAGGGACAGAACCCAACAGGCAATACATACATCGGTTTTAAACAATAAATGGACATTAGACAGAGGAGGGAAAAAAAAAAACACCGATCACAGCCAAGAAAAAAAAAGAGTGAGATACAAAATCACATATCAGGCCCCCCCGCACATCCCAAAAGTTTACAGACACGAATATAATGAAAAAACCCGGGATGAGTGCAGTCCTGGCTCTGAGGCATGGAGGCTGAAAGTTCGGGGGGCCGTCCGGCATCAAGCGGCCACAATGCAGGCAGGGGGGAAAAGGACAGTTCGGGCGGCCTACCCCAGTCCCATGCCCGGAAACAGTAAATTTCAGGTGGCCGGACCAGGTCGCCAAACAGGGGGTACAATGGGTCGGGAGGCCGGCCTAGAGAGCCAAATGGGCGCGGCAGTCCTTCAGGCGGCCAACCCACATCGCTTGCCCACCAGAACTGTAGGGGGGAAGTAGCCGGCGGTCTCGCTGGAGAAGGGGAAAACGAGAGAGAACCGGGCGGAGCGTTCGGAACCCCAACGGCCCCAGGTGGAGATGGGTTGCACTCCTCAGGAGAACGAGGAGGGTGACGATGGTGATGATTGAGATGATGGAGATGAGCCCGTCCAGTATCCGGCGGCAGGGGATCTGCAGCTCCCTCACTGAACCTGGAAACTGCTGGTGCTGCATCCTCGTCGGACCCCGATTGGGTCGCGGTTGCTCCCACGAAGGACCCCGATTAGGTCTCGGTTGCGTCCGCGTTGGACCCTGATTGGGTAGGCGCCGCACCAGGACCGACCTCCAACCCCGAACCCGGAACCTCCGGCACAGCGGGCGAATTCAGATCCACTCCGGGAGAAGGCTCGGGAGAGAGAAAAGAACCGGGATCAGGATCACCGGCAGCGCCAGAACCTGGCGAGACAAGCTCGGTTGTAGCGGGTGGCCGCACCCGGCTCGCCTCCCCAAGAGACAGGCAAAAATGCTCTAAGATGGAGTAAAGAAAGACAAGACAGAGCACTTGCCTGATCTCGAGTTCTGATGCCGTCCAGGACTTCGACGATCCGGGCTCTGACGGCAGGAGGTCATCTTCAGGCTCCCACTCAGCTACGGTGGGCTCCGCAGCTGGCATGATGGTACGCGCAGCTCCTGGATCCTCCGGCACCGAAGCCCACGCCGACGATGGCAGGGGACCCTTGACCCGCTGGACCGGACCGCTCGTCCGTGGAGACCCGGGGATGCTTCCTCGTCGGCGCAGGTTCCACGCAGCAGTCCGCCCTCCTCCTCCAGCCCACGACGTGGCTGCAGGACCGGAACCAGGCTCTCCAGAACTGCAGGCCCCCTCCTCATCCAGCGACGTTGGCCTGGCGTCGAGGACCGCTCAGCGGAGGGAGACACAGAGGATGCGGGGTTAATAATTTCAGCCACAGGAGGTGGTGGGAGCTCGGGGAGCTGCGAACCCCGAACTCCACCTCCAGGAGTCTGACAGAGCAAATCACAATAACGAGAGTGTGAATGAACTTGGACTTGCCTGTCTCCTGAAGGTTGAGTGGTGCCTGCTGCAGCGGACGTTGCTTCTCCTTTTCCCCACCGGACGGTGACAGCGGGCCTCCTGGAAGGATGAGGTGGATCCGCTGGAGATGGTTCCAGGACGGGACTCGCCAGGGCTGGACTCGGAGTACACACAGCGGCCGGGGAATGCGTCTAGGAGGACGGGGCGACAGCCGAAATGAGCCGGGTACGGGACGCTGACGAGAGAGCGGGAGATGGCCCGGGGGGAGATGAGGCTGTGGGAAATCCCCTCTGACGAGGCGCAGGAGAGGCAGCTGTGCGAGGAATTGAGCCCTCGCGGCGGCCTGGAGCTGGATCCGGACGGGGTGCATGCTGAGGAGGGTTATGGAGGTTACGATGGTCTCTGGTGGAAGGCGAAGCGAAGGTGAGGTCCGGGAACCACCGCTCCTGTGCGGAGACAGAGGCGAGGAGGGCGTCAAACTCGAGGAAATCACGTAGCTCTGGATTCCTCTCCACCAGTCTGACTGCCGCCGTCACATGCTTAATGATTATAGACGGATGCACAGCGGAGTGAGCAGCAGCCACTCGGTCCCGGACCTTGATTGCTGTCACCTGTAGCTCCTCCGGGGGAATCCCGAGTGACGTCATGCTGAATGGAGAAAGACCTCTGGGTGGTGCGAATTCCCGGGCTGGAACGGAGGCAGGAGCGGGATCCTGAAGCAAGGGGTGGTGTTTCCTCCTCTTCGGCTTCCTGCCGGGATTTCCTTCCAGCCCGGGGAGTATCTCGCGCTGTGCAGCAATGTCCAACCTCCTTGCGCTCACCTCAGGATGGTCGGCGAAGCGGGGAAGATAGTCGAGGACCTCTTCAGCTTGGTCCAGGTAGCGGTGCACGTCGCTGCTGAAGTCGAGGAGGGAGGTGGTGTTAAGGATTTCGTCCACGCACTCGAGGGCGTCTGCGAGGACATCGCTCGGACTCTGAGTGCGGGACCTCCGCGACGGCATGCTTCAGCAATGGTACCCAGACAGGTAAGAGCAACAGTCCAATACTGCTAAACTCACGGTGAATGGTGTCTCGGCGCGATGCCCCTCTCCGGACGTACTGGCAGCAGTCTACTGTCACGGTGGCCCTCACGAGCCACCATAAGACGCCAACAGTCACCAGTGAGTTGCAGTGATGTTTATTAGGAAGTGCAGGAACAGACAATAACACACACGACAGTGCGGGTAGAACAATCATAGGGTAACTTACAAACAGCGTCTGAGCCGGGGAACACCCGATGCGTCAGACGATGTGATGGTAGGATCACAGACGAAGAATGACAAACGGTATCATAACAGAAGGTGTCTCAACAGACCGTATTATAACGGGAGATATCATAACAGAACGTACCTTAACAGAACGTACCTTAACAGAACGTATCCAAACAGAGACTGCTGCATCGGGGTGCATTCAGCGCCCGCTTTTAACACCGGTCACTAATGACCCCGAATGCAGCACAGCTGTTGACTTTGACAGCAGGGAGCTCCACCGGGCGCTGTCACAATAAGAGCCCAGGGAGCTAGAAGGAAGCCACTGCTGTCAAAGCCTGGAAATAATGATATAAGATCCGAGTGCGGACAGAACCGGCACTCGGGCTGTAACACAAACGATGTAAGGCATGACTGCCTTCTGTAAGCATGTTTACAACAAAATTCACTGTGTTGCAGCTGAGATTTTAAAAAGACATTTAAATATGCTCGGCCGCGGTATCCGGAAGACTAAGGGCTTGATGATGTTTATACAAGAGCAGACTTTGTAAACTGAATAAAGTTTTTTTTCAAAAGGGTGGGACTTCTTGGTCAGGTAAGATTTCTTTTCAAACAGTGCCACACTGTGGAAATTAAGGTATCCAACATAGTATTGCAATTCTCACTGAGAGTTGACAGTAAGTTACTGTTAGTAATTAACAGTTACTAGAACACCTTTGAAGCAAAGTGATGCATCTCCAGTGAAATGGAGTGCAATCATTGTGGAGCCAATGATGAAGGTGACCAATGATGCATATCTGTTTGGTCGAGGATCACCTGAAGGCTCTTCACTCATTGGTTTAAAAAATGTATATACAGTATGAAGGCTTCATGTAGGGCTGGGTGATTAAGTGGATTGCAGGTGCAGTTGCTGTTGCTGTTGTGCAACAGCAACACTTTTAATAGTTTGATTCAGCTTCATGGCCAACCTGCATATCTTCACCTGAATGAAGCCTATCAATCTGATTGTGAGACAACTGTTATGCATTATCAGCATAGCTTCATCGCGTCAGAGTGCTATTTTGTCTGCTTTTGTTTGTTTTTATTGATTTCATTTTTAATTTTTATCTCTGTTTGCTGATATTAGTTTTTGTTTGGTGCTAGCTTGGTATTGGCCTTGCTGAAAAGCCCGATCGGACACGCGGGTGGGTCAGACCCCCGGCTGGGCTGTTTTTACCGGGCTAGGCTACCTGCTAACCTGTTTTTAGCCTTTTTAGCTGTTTTTAGCTGTTTTTGGCTGGCTGGCTGGCTATCCACCTCATCGCCTGGAACACCATGGCTCCATCCCCGACATGTATCCGCTGTGTATCCCTCCTCAGTAAGGTTTCTGAGCTGGAAGTAAGACTCTCCAACCTCTACAAGATTCGGGAAGCTGTGGAACATCTCGATACCATTATACTTGGGCAAACAACAGCTCCGGCAACTGATTCGCAGCTGGCAGAGACAGCTACCTACCTGGGGAGTTTAGGGCATCTCCATCTCCATCTCTGTCTACTTCCACCCCTGCTCTGGTTCCAGCTTCTTCAGATGTCCAGGACCACAGCAATCAACACTGGCTTCGTCTCGGGGCTAAACCCAAATCCCCAGCTGGTACTTCTCACATTCAATGCACGCCCTGGACCTTGGTTGGACCAGCTGGCAATCATTGTTGGTCTGCCAGACAGGGTCGCGCCTCTTCTCTTCCCCTGCTCCTGGAAAATAAATTCGATATCCTTTCTCTGGCGGATTTTCCCCACCTGGACACTGGCCGTCCACCCGTGGCCGCCCCTCCTCCTCCTTCCTCTCCCTCAGTGGCGGCTCAGGTCCGCAAACCCCGGACTAAGACTACTCTAGGTGTGCCAAATTACACACCAGCTCCAAATAGAAGAGAGCACATCACCTCGCTTTCACAACAACAACAACAACACCCTCGACCAAATTATTCTCCACGTCAGAATCCACCGACTAAACCCTCCCAGACGACGCTGGTAATAGGTGACTCGATTATGAGGAACGTCAGAAGCAGGTACTGTACCAGTAGATTTTTTCCTGGGGCTAGAGTCTCTGACATTGAGGCTCTTATCACTGACCTGCTAAATGAATTCCCCCACATTCAAACTGTCATAGTACATGTTGGATGCAATAACATCCCAGATGAAGCATCGGAGATTTTAAAGAGTGACTTCAGGAGCCTTCTGTCCACTCTTATGAACTGTGGCAGACGTGCGTTTATTTCTGGGCCTTTGGCACCTCTCAGACGAGGCTGCAATTATTTTAGCAGAACTCTTAGTCTTAATACTTGGTTGTGTTTTACTTGTCCTATTTTTAACATTGGTTTTGTAGACAATTTTAACTTGTTTTGGAACTGCCCATCACTTATGAGGCCTGATGGCATCCACCCAAATAGACTTGGTGCATGTGCTTTAAGAGACAATCTGTTCTATTCCATTCAGTATTTTTGGTACAGTGACTGAAACTTGGTGTGTTTACTCACTCTGAAGCTCTTGGGTCTGTCAATCATCCCTTTTTTGGTTCTGTTTCCACTTCCCATATTATTCCCATTAATCCAAATAATCTTCACTGTTTGGATCAGCCTTCGATGTATAACCCTACAGAGATTGTGTTTGTCTCCCGTTACCCAAAATGTTATAACCCAAGACAAATACAACATAACCTGATAAATACATGTCTTTCTGCAGCTCCTCCTCATCCACCATCCCCCAACTTTGCCCCCGTCTTCTCCCTTAGAGAACCTTTCTCTGCTCCCCCCAAAGTTAATAAAAAAGTTAATAAAAATAGAATGCATAAACATCCCAAAGTAATTAAACAAAATGTTGGTAAAATTCAAATCAAACCTCAAGTCTCTAAATTTAATAATTTGGCCTCTGTTCCTCCCCAAAATTTAAAAATTAAATGTGGTCTATTAAATATTAGGCCTCAATCTCCCAAGTTTCTTCTAGTCCATGATCTATTAATCGATCATTAGATCGATTTATTATCCCTCACAGAGACCTGGCTTGGGCAAGATGATTATGTTGGTTTGAATGAATCAACTCCCTCTGGTTATTTAAATTATCATAACCCCAGAGGTTCTAGTCATGGAGGTGGAGTGGCGGCAATTTTTCATTCTAAATTACTAGCTAATATCAAGCAAAAATCATGTTTTAATTCCTTTGAGGGCCTTGTCCTCAGTGTGGGGCATGTTGGCTATCTTGGCTTGAACCTAATTCTCTTTGCCATAGTTTACCGTCCTCCCTCGGCCTACTCAGAGTTTCTATCCGAATTTGCTGAATTTTTAGCTGATTTAGTGCTGAAATCAAATAGAATAATTATTGTAGGGGACTTTAATATACATGTTGATGTAAAGAGTGACTGTCTTAATAAGGCATTCAATTCAATTTTAGACTCAATGGGGTTTTCCCAGAAAGTAGAAAATTCTACCCATTATCTCCACCATACATTGGACCTTGTTTTGACTTATGGTATAGATATAGAAAATCTGGTAGAATCAGAATCAAAATCAGAATCAGATTTATTGCCATTGTTCATGTAGTGGCAGCACAGTGGCGCAGTGGTTAGCACAGTGGCAGCACAGCAAGAAGGTCATGGGATCGATTCCACCCTTGACCATCGTGGGTTCGATCCCACCCCCAGACCATCGGTGACCCTTCTGTGTGGAGTTTGCATGTTCTCCCCGTGTCTGCGTGGGTTTACTCCGGGCACTCCGGTTTCCTCCCACATGCCAAAAAAAAAAACATGCAAGTTAGGTTAATTGGCATCAAAACTGGGGATTCTAAATTGTCCTTAGGTATGGCTGCGAGAGTGAATGGTTGTCTGTCTCTCTGTGCTGGCCCTGCAATGGACTGGCGATCTGTCCAGGGTGTACCCTGCCTCTCGCCCAAAGATGCTGGGATAGGCTCCAGCCCCCCCGCGACCCGAAAGGATTAAGCGGTAGAAGATGGATGGATGGATGGATGGATGTTCATGTAGTACACAAACTAGGAATTTGTCTCGGTGCAATGCTGCAACATTAAACATGATAAAATAAAAGAAATAAACTATACATGCAATAAAGTGTAGAATAAGAATGAGTAATACTAGTCAGCAGTTTTAAATATATTAGCGAGCAGCAGATATTGTGGAGAACCATATAGTGCAGTCGGTAATGCAAAAAGAAAACAGTGATGATTGACATGAGTCTGGTTGAGCTGCTGTACATAGTGCACGAGAGTCAATAAGTCACTTAGTGTTCAGCAGTCTGATGGCAGAGGGGAAGAAGCTGTTCATGTGACGGGAGGTTTTAGTCTGAATGGACCGAAGTCTTCTACCTGAGGGGAGAGGGGCAAACAGTACGTGACCAGGGTGTGAAGGATCGGCTATGATCCGGCCAGCACGCCTCCGGGTCCTGGAGATGTACAGATCCTGGAGAGATGGGAGCTTGCAGCCGATCACCTTCTCAGCAGTGCGCACGACGCGCTGCAGCCTTAGTCTGTCCCTGGCAGTGGCTCCTGCGTACCACACGGTTATGGAGGTGGTGAGGATGGACTTGATGATGGCTGTGTAGAACTGCACTAACATCTTGGTGGGTAGCTTGAGCTTCCTCAGCTGCCGCAGGAAGAACATCCTCTGCTGGGCCTTTTTGATGAGGGAGCTGATGGTCGGCTCCCACTTGAGGTCCCTGGTGATGGTGGTGCCTAGGAAGCGGAAGGAATCAGCAGTGGTGATGGGAGAGCCTGAGAGGGTGAGGGGGGGCAGAGGAGTAGTGACTTTCCTGAAGTCCACAATCATCTCCACTGTCTTCAGAGCGTTCAGCTGCAGGTTGTTGTTGTTGCACCAGGACGCCAGCTGGGCCACCTCTCTCCTGTAGGCGGACTCGTCGCCGTTGGAGATGAGCCCGATGAGGGTGGTGTCGTCCGCAAACTTGATCAGCTTGACAGACTGGTGGCTGGAGGTGCAGGAGTTGGTATAAAGGGAGAAGAGTAGGGGGGAAAGTACACAGCCCTGGGGTGATCCGGTGCTGATGCTAACAGAGTCTGAGACAGTCTTTCCCAGCCGCACATGCTGCCTCCGGTCCGTCAGGAAGTCGGTGATCCACCTGCAGAGGGAGTCAGGCACGTTGAGCAGGGACAGCTTGTCCCGGAGCAGAGCGGGGCGGATGGTGTTGAATGCAGAGCTGAAGTCCACAAACAGGATCCTGGCGTAGGTTCCCGGGGAGTCCAGGTGCTGCAGGATGGAGTGGAGGGCCAGGTTGACTGCGTCGTCTACAGACCTGTTAGCTCGGTAGGCAAACTGCAGCGGGTCCAGGAGGGGAGTGGTGATGGACTTGAGGTGGGGCAGGACCAGGTGCTCAAAGGACTTCATGACTACAGAGGTGAGCGCTACAGGTCTGTAGTCGTTAAGTCCAGTGATCCGTGGCTTCTTGGGGACAGGGATGATGGTGGAGGATTTGAGGCAGAGCGGCACGTGGCATAGCTTAAGGGAGGTGTTAAAAATGTCTGTGAAGACAGGAGCCAGCTCTTTCGCACAGTGTCTCGGGGTGGAGGGAGACACGCCGTCCGGACCGGGGGCCTTGCCCGGGTTCAGTCTGGAAAACTGTCTGAGCACGTCCTGCTCACTGATGACAAGGGCAGGGGGGGAGGAGGGGGGCTGCCTTTGATGAAGTAGGGACCGTGGAGGCAGTGGCACTGGGGGAAGGGGGGGAGTTGGACACAGCTGACGAGGTGTCAAAACGGGCATAGTGTTGTGACAGTCTTTGACAAAGGGCTTTGTCATCCTGACCTTTAGGAGCCTGAGGCCGATAGTTGGTGATTTGCCTCAGTCCTCTCCACACAGAAGCAGAGTCGTTAGCAGTGAACTGCTGCTGGAGTCTCTCAGAATACACAGATTTAGCTCTCCTCAGCTCTCTGTTAAACCAATATTTAACCTCCCTGTAGCGGTCCCTGTCTCCACTTTTCAACGCTGCTTCCTTCTCCTTCCTGATCTGTCTGAGCTTAGCAGTGAACCAGGGCTTGTCATTGGAGTACCTCACCCTGGTGCGCGATGGAAGAATGCTCTCCTCACAAAAGTGGGTATATGAGTTCACAGTGTCCGTGTACTCATCCAGATCATGCGTGGCTCCTTTAAACATGCCCCAGTCAGTTATTTCAATGTACGTTTCCAGCTTCTCCTCAGCTTCACTGGTCCATTTCTTCGTAGAGCTCACAAAAGGTTTAGTGAGCTTCAGTCTCTGTCTGTAAGTGGGAATGAGGTGGACCATCACGTGATCAGATAGTCCGAGCGCAGCGCGGGGAACAGCGCGATACGCGTCCTTCACTGTGGTGTAACAGTGATCCAGCGTGTTCTCTCCTCTGGTGGGGCATTTAATAAACTGTTTGTATCGGGGGAGATCGTGGCTCAGATTGCTCTGGTTAAAGTTGCCAACCACAATAACCAGAGAGTCCGGGAAAGTGCGCTCCATATGTTGTATGTGATCTGCGAGTGCGCGCTGAGCTTCGCGCGCGTCCGCGTCGGGAGGGACGTACACAGCGGCGAGGATGAATGAAGCGAACTCCCGCGGGGAATAAAATGGCTTGCAGTTAATAAAAAGAAATTCTAGGGCGGGAGAACAGTGTTTGGAAATTACCGTTACATCAGAGCACCAGCTGCTGTTGATGTAAAAGCAGACTCCTCCTCCTGAGGATTTACCGGAGAGCTCTGTGTCACGATCAGCACGAAACAGCTGAAAACCCTCGAGGCGCAGTGCGCTGTCCGGTGTATTTTCCCTGAGCCAGGTCTCAGTAAAACCGAGGGCAGCCGAGGAAGAGAGGTCCTTAAAACGCATCAGCAGTCTCAGTTCATCTACCTTGTTAGAGAGAGAATTGGCATTGGACAGAAATATGCCAGGCAAAGCCGTGCGCATGCCTCTCCTGCAGAGCCGTACGAGAGCGCCCGCCCGTCTTCCTCTCTTTCGCCGTCTCACTTTTCGAGCCAAACAATGAACCAGATCGGCGGCAGGAGCTAAAAAAACTGGGAGTAGGTCCGTGGGAGTGAAAGTTCTGATATTTAGAAGCTCTTCACGGGTATAAGAGCAGGCAGACACACAATTGACAAACAAAAACAAACAAAGGGCGCAGCGAAGCACCATAGCGACCACTGTGGGCGCCATCTTGGTAGTGTCTCCTCATAATCCTGTACTGTCAGACCATTGTCTGTTAACCTTTGATTTCACTATTTCTGATTATTTGACTCCTAAAGAAAAATACTACCGCAGCAGATGTCTCTCAGATGACGTTGTTACCAAATTTGTGCAGATTGTCTCCTCTATACCATTAGGTCAACACAACGGAAATAAAAGATGGAGAGCCTGCTCCTTTCGTAATTGATAGCATGGGCACCTCCATTTGGGTGCATGTGTACGCAGCGACCGGCAGCTGGTGAAAAAGTCCGTCGTCTGTGTGTCTGTTTTTATGCACTTTAATGTGTTTTTAACAAAATTCTCTGTGTCGTTTCTGTCCTGGAATGTTTGTGGACTGTATGGCGAAGAGCTCCCTGGTTCCATCAATATGGATTTCCTCCCCTTTTTTGCACTGCTGCTACTTTTCCACCGGCCCTGTGTCTCTGAGGTAAGCGCGATCAGGATCATGCCGGGCAGAATACATTATTCCAGGGACATGTTTCTGCATTTAAACGCGGTTGATGCAGCGTCTGTGATTGAGTCTAAGCCGCAACTACTGGACTTTATTTTGAGAGACGTTCATGGACACAGCGGTGAAAAGAGAGACAGGAGAAGGAAACGCGGAAAGCGTGGAGGCGTGAAATTACGCCTGAGAAGACGTCAGTTTGGTAACATTCCTCTTCCTTCTATGATTTTTGGGAACTTACAATCTCTGAGGAACAAGGTGGATGAAATTCAAGGGAATGTACGCTACCAGAAGGACTTTAAGAACTGCTGTGTCATGGCTTATACCGAGTCTTGGCTTAATGCGCATGACCGGGACGCGGACCTGTGGATTGATGGCTTTGGAGCCCCACTCCGCTCTGATCGGCAGGAAGAGGTAACGGGGAAACGTGGCGGCGTATGTTTATATATTAATAAGGAGTACTGCACATCTGTCACGGTCAGAGAGCGCATCTATACACCCGATGTGGAGCTGCTGTCTGTGTCACTACGCCCCTTTTATTTGCCCCGCGAGTTCCCCCAACTTTTCATCACAACTGTGTACATCCACCCGAGGGCAGACGCTGACTCCACCTCCAGCACCATCTTTGATGTGGTGCAGCGGCTGCAGTCAATTTCTCCAGAGGCGCCAAACTTTATTCTTGGGGATTTTAACCATGTTTCTTTAAAGAAGACACTTAAAAACTTTTATCAGTATGTCTCCTGCCCAACCAGGCGAAAAAAGACATTGGACCTGTGCTATGGATCCATAGAGAGGGCCTGTAAATCACTCCCCCTTCCTTCTTTAGGATCCTCAGATCACAACTGTGTACATTTGCTGCCCACGTATAAAACTGCTCTCAGAAGAGGCAAGGTGAAGACCAGAGACATAGATGTGTGGACAGAGGATTCAGTGCACAGCCTCCAGGAATGCTTTAACTGTACAGACTGGGAGATGTTCACACTGTCCTGCGGGGATGATTTGGACTCTTTGGTGGACGTCACATGCTCATACATGGCTTTCTGTAAAAATACGATCGTTCCACGTAAACGTGTCAAAATATATCCCAACAACAAGCCATGGGTTACAAAATCAGTTAAATCCTGTTTACAGAGGAAAGCACTTGCCTTTAAACAGGGGTCTGTTTCTGAGCTACAGGTTGCCACAAAAGAGCTGAAGGCCGAAATTTTAAGAGCAAAACAGAATTATAAATCAGAGTTGGAAAGTAAGATGGCAACAAAGAAACTTGGTTCAGCCTGGGCCAGTATGAAAACTATTGCAGGCCTTCAGAGCACAGAGCGCAGTAATTGTGTGTTTTTAGATGGTTTTAATTCAGACACAGAGCTGGCTAATGCACTTAATTGTTTTTATGGTCGTTTTGACTCCTTTGATTTTAGCACTGAAACCCAAGATTTGAAACAGAAACTCAAAGACAATCAGCACTTTAATATTGAGGTGCAGGATGTTAAAAGGGAGTTCTTTGCTGTAAAAGTGAACAAAAGTCAGGGCCCTGATAATATATGTGGGCGCTTGGTAAAGTCCTGTGCACATGAACTGAGTCCTATATTTCATTACATTTTCAATAAGTCCTTACAGACGCAACATGTGCCTAAGATCTGGAAAGAAGCCGTGGTTGTTCCCGTTCCAAAATCCAGCTGTCCTAAAACGGTAAACGACTTTAGACCAGTTGCTTTGACTTCAATTTTAATGAAAATTTTTGAAAAACTGGTCAGATGTGAGGTCCTAAAGCAGACTGAGCATGCATTGGATCCTCTGCAGTTTGCCTATAGGCCTCACAGAGGAGTGGAGGATTCCACTGTCACTCAGTTTAACATGCTTTTTAAACATTTGGATTTTAATGGGACACACGCCAGGCTTTTATTTGTGGACTTTTCCTCCGCCTTTAATACAATCCAACCTCATATTTTAGTTGAAAGGCTCCTGCAACAATTTGATTTGAGCAATAATCTGGTGGGTTGGATTCTGGATTTCTTAACCAACAGGACGCAGAGAGTAAGGGTCAATGGTACATTGTCTGACCTAAAGTGCTCTTCTACTGGCTCTCCTCAGGGGTGTGTGTTGTCACCATTACTCTTCATCCTGTACACAAACATGTGTCGGAGCAGACATGACAACAGACACATTATAAAGTATGCTGATGACTCAGTTATTGTCAGTCTCCTCCAGGATGGTGAGAGTGTCCACGGCCCAGTAGTTGATGATTTTGTTCACTGGTGTGAGGATTCCTACCTGCAGCTGAATACGACAAAAACTAAAGACATGATTATTGACTTTAGGAGGAAAACTCCCAGGCACAAAGTCACCGTACTAAAAGGCCAGACCACCGAATGTGTACAATCCTACAAATACCTTGGGACAATTATTGATAGTAATTTAAACTTTGAAGAGAACTGTGAAAGGGTGTTCAAAAAGGGTCAGCAACATTTGCATTGCTTGAGAAAACTTGCACGCTTCCAAATTGACCGAACCATAATGACAATGTTTTATCAGGCTTTTATTGAATCTGTTTTATCCTTTCCTTTAGTGTCATGGTTTGGTCAGATAAAACTGAAACGGAGGAAATCCTTGGATCAGGTAGTTAGATGGTCCAGTCGTTTGCTTGGTGAGTCACAGTTGAGCCTGACATCCCTGTACACCAGAGAAGTACAAAGGATGGCTACCTCCATTTTAAATGATGACTCCCACCCTTTGCACTGCAACTTTCAGCTTCTTCCCTCAAGACGGAGGTTTGCTGTCACAAAAAGTAAAACCCAGCGCTACAAAAACAGCTTTGTTCCTGCTGCTGTCAAAGAGTTGAACAAGTTGTAACAATATATTGCACATAATTTAGGTACCTATTTATTAACTCCATTGTATATTTACTTATTTTTGTAGGATGTTATTTGGGTTCTAAATATTTTATTGGGTTTTAGATCTTTGAGTTTTTAACCTCTCTGACTAGTTTTTAACTTTTTAATATGACCCTTCTCTCTTAACTCTGGTTTTTCTCTCATCTCTTTGTCTTTATACCCTGATTGATGGAGCCTTGAGTATTTTTATCATGTTTATAGTCAGCTTCATGTGTGCCTGTGTTTGTGTCTATGTTGAATGTAATTGTGGCTTGTAAATATGGATGTCACCAGACTGCAAAACAAATCTACCTACGGGTACAAATAAAGTAACCTGAACCTGAACCTGAACCTGGTGGTAGATATTGTTACAGCCTCTCTGCATCGGACTCTAGGTTTGGTAGCCCCTTTAAAAAAGAAAAAAAAAAAATCTAACCCGAGATTTCTAACCCCTTGGTTTAACTCAGAAACTCGTAGCGTAAAACAGAAGACTCGTCAATTGGAAAGGAAATGGTGTTCTACTGGTTTAGATGAGTTCTATTTAGCGTGGAGAAATCATCTCTTAATTTATAAAAAATCTCTTAGAAAAGCTAGATCAAGTTATCATTCTGCATTAATAGAAGTGAATAAGAATAACCCCAGGTTTCTTTTCAATACTATAGCCAGGCTGACAAAGAGTCAGGACTCTGTCAATCCTCACATCCCCCTAGAGCTTTCTAGTCAGGACTTTCTGAACTTTTTCCAATCATAAAGCTCTCTAATAGATGGTTTTATCTCTAATAGATAAAACCAGTCAGATTCTTCCTACCGTAAACTCAAGTACATTAACTACTACAACTCCCTCAATTGATATTTGTTTAGATAAGTTTACTCCAATCGACCTCTTAGAGTTGGATAAAATAATCTCCTCA
This sequence comes from Pholidichthys leucotaenia, assembly GCA_020510985.1. NCBI lineage: Eukaryota > Metazoa > Chordata > Actinopteri > Cichliformes > Pholidichthyidae > Pholidichthys > Pholidichthys leucotaenia. The sequence goes on along the minus strand of CM035840.1, from coordinate 321,357,565 downwards.
TCTAAGCCTTCATCTTGCCTTTTGGACCCTATTCCTACCAGGTTATTTAAAATTGTCTTCCCAATTATTCATAGCCGTATTCTTCATATAATTAATTCTTCTTTAACTCTGGGTTATGTACCACTGGCTTTTAAAATTGCTGTAATTAAACCCTTACTCAAAAAGGCGATGCTCGATCCAGGAGTTTTGGCTAACTATCGACCAATCTCTAATCTGCCTTTCATTTCAAAAACCTTGGAAAGAGTTGTTGCCGTGCAATTGTTTGACCAGTTGCAGGGAGTTGGTTTGTTTGAGGAGTTTCAATCTGGGTTCAGAGTTCATCACAGCACTGAAACTGCCTTAGTGAAGGTCACTAATGACCTCCTTATCGCATCTGATAATGGACTTGTTTCTGGTCTTGTCCTTTTAGATCTTAGTGCAGCCTTTGACACGATCGATCATGCCATTCTACTTGATAGATTAGAACACTATGTTGGACTAAATGTAACTCCGCTGCAGTGGTTTAGATCTTATTTGCCCGATAGATTTCAGTTTGTTCACATCAATGATGAATTTTCTTCCAACTCTAAGCTCAGTCACGGAGTTCCACAGGGATCTGTGTTAGGTCCTACTCTTTTTAGTTTATATATGCTTCCGTTAGGCAATATCATTAGAAAGCACTGTATACATTTTCATTGTTACACAGACGACACACAACTATACCTGTCAATGAAGCCAGATCATTGTAATCAATTAGCCAAGTTAGATGTCTGTCTTAAGGATATCAAAGCCTGGATGACTTGTAATTTTCTGCTATTAAACTCAGATAAGACTGAAGTCATTCTTGTTGGCCCAAAACACCTTAGAAATTCCTTTCCAAATCATGCTCTTAATTTAGATACCGCCACTCTCACTCTGAATAGTTCTGTGAGGAACCTTGGGAGTTATTTTTGATCAAGCTCTGTCCTTTAATTCACATATTAAATTTGTTTCTAAGACTGCCTTCTATCATCTGCTCAATATTGCCAAGATTGGGAGCATCTTGTCTCTGAATGATGCTGAGAAACTGATCCACGCCTTTGTCAGCTCTCAATTAGATTATTGTAATTCATTATTATCAGGTTGTCCTAAAATATCCTTAAAAAATCTTCAGTTGATCCAAAGTGCTGCTGCAAGAGTTCTAACTGGTTCTAGAAAAAGAGATCATATCTCCCCGGTTCTGTCCTCCCTTCATTGGCTTCCCATAGAGCTTAGAATTAAGTTTAAAATCCTTCTTCTCACTTTCAAAGCTCTTGATAATCAGGCCCCCTTATATATAAAAGATCTGATATTACCTTACCATCCTAATAGAGCACTACGCTCCCAAAATGCTGGATTACTTGTAATGCTCAGAATCTCCAAAAGTACACTGGGAGGCAGAGCCTTCTACTATCAAGCTCCTTCTCTGTGGAACCAGTTACCACCCTGTGTCCGGGAGACAGACTCAGTCTCTGTTTTTAAGAACAGGGTAAAATTCTTACTTTTTAATATAGCATACAATTAGGGAGGAATTTTGTGTCTCTTAACCCCGCTTCTGTTTTATGTCTGTCCTCTTCATCCTTTCTATCCCCTCACCCCCAGCCAGTCGCAGCAGATGACTGCCCCTCCCTGAGCCTGCTTCTGCTAGAGGTTTCTTCCTGTTAAATGGGAGTTTTTCCTCTCCACTGTTGCTAAGTTCTTGCTCACAGGGGATTGTCTGATTACTAGGTCTTTCTGAAATTGTGGGGTTTTCTCTGCATTTTATAGCGCTATGAGATGGCTTCTGTTGTGATGTGGCGCTATATAAATAAAGCTGAATTGAATTGAATAAACAACAATTTCAGGTAAGGACTAATATAAATAAATGCCATTAATTGTAGCTTTGGCAGTGTTTCCCACATTAATTTGGTTTTGTAATTGTCAGTGAACTGCTTTGAGATTTGAATTTACAACAGAGTTAGCCTATCATGTTGGGCCCAACCTACAGTAGCTCCAAGCTACTTGTTAGCTGCAACGATCGCCGAGCATCTTATTGAGAGATTATTGTATGTTGAGAGATCATTGAGAGATTAGGACAGTCGTTGTGTTTTGGGATCGTTGAGTGTTGAGTCTAAGCGTTCCAGAGCTTTGGAATATGTCGTGTTTTAAGCTAGCACTAGCTAGCACTTAGCCTCATGCTAAGTGCTAGCTAGCACTAGCTAAGCGCAATGCTGCTAACATTGTATCGGTATGGTCAGCCGTTCTTTTGTTGTTTTCTTTTAAAATAACACAGATAATGGCATGGATTTGTAACAGGTTGATGCACGTTTATTTATTGAGTCACTGTTTTTCTGTCATCATGGAGGGGCACCCTTTAGGGGTCCCGGAGCCCTGGTATTTGCTCATGTTTTAAGCTAGCTACTAGCTAAGCACTAGCTATTTACTATTGACAACGATCGCCAATAACTGTATTTTATTGAGAGATTATTGTATTTTGAGAGATCATTGAGAGATTGGGACAGTCGTGTTTTGTGTGTTGAGTTGCTACAGTCAGACCTGAATTTGACGAGAGTTACCCGGCTAACATTGTATCGGTACAATCAGCAGTGTGTGTGGGTTTTTTTTTTAAAATGACACAGATAATGGTGTGGATTTGTAACAGGTTGATGCACGTTTATTTATTGAGTCACTGTTTCTCTGTCATCACGGAGGGGCATTCTGTAGACGTTCCAGAGTCCCGTGGTTTGTCTGTGTTACGCTACAAGATAGTTGCTAGTAGTTGGCTTATATAACTTACTGAGAGATCATTGTATGTTGAGAGATCATTGAGAGAGTGGGACAGTCTTTGTGTTCTGTTTGTTGAGTAGTTACAGTCAGACCTGAATTTGACTCCTTGTCAGGTCAGGCATTGGTTGGCTTTCTACAGGATAACCATGAAAACCTACCTGTCTCATGAGTCGGGCCATTGGCAACTTAACTGGCAACCCTGCCCTTCCAAGGGCGTGGAGGGTGAAACTGGAAGTCCTGGCAGAACTTAAAACAATATCTGTCACTAGTCTGTGGTGAACCATTCCCAATTACACGGGTGAGACTGGACATCCTGGCAGATAGGCAACACATCTGTTGCAAGGTCTGTGGTGGACTTTTGCCAGTCGGTGCATTGTGACATGCACTACACAAAGAGCAGAGATAAACAAACCTATCATCTGATCAGTAACTGCAACAGATACTGGAGTCAGTTTGTCTTGGCCTGAGCCTTGCCACTGATAATACCTCTACCTGCCAAGAATGTGCCGATAGTACAGCAAAAGCTAGCGGTACTCAAATACTTTGCAAGCAGTTTCATGAAATGGTCAGTCAGAAAGCAACTCATGCTGGCTCAGACGTCGCCCGGGTTAACAAGGTCCGCGCTGATCTGTTCACACTCCGACAGGCAGCAAAAAGTATGTTAGGAGCAGGAAGAGAGAAGAAGAGGAAAACAGCAGCCATGTGTTGCAGAATGGAATGTACGAACTCTGATGGACAGATTATCATCACAGTGCCCAGAAAGACAGACTGCAATTGTGGCCTTGGAAATGAGCAGGTACAATGTAGACATGACTGCACTTAGTGAAACAAAATTGCCTGAATATGACAGTTTGGAAGATCATGGGTACATCTTCTTTTGGAGTGGGAAATCAACTCATGAAAGGAGAGAAGAAGGAGTAGGCTTTGCAGTTAGAAAGGAGATAGCAGCAGTGCTTGATGAGGAACTGGTGCCAATCAACTACAGGATAATGACTATGAGACTCCCACTACAGTGAAAGATGTATGCCACACTCATCAGCCATTTAGACATCTTTAAAAAGTCTTCAGCTGATCCAAAATGCTGCAGCAAGAGTTTTAACAGGTACTAGAAAGAGAGATTATATCTCTCCGGTTCTGGCCTCCCTTCGTTGGCTTCCCATAGAGTTTAGAATTAAATTTAAAATCCTTCTTCTCACTTACAAAGCTCTAAATAATCAGGCTCCTTTTCATTTAAAAGATCTGATACTACCCCATTATCCTAACAGAGGACTACACTCCCAAAATGCTGGATTTTGGGAGTGTAGTCACCCTTGCTGGGCGCGAAGGGTGACGTCTCCTCCTCTTCGGCTTCCTGCCGGGATTTCCCTCCAACCCACGGAGCACTTCTCGCTGTGCAGCTATGGCATCCCTCCTGGCACAGACTTCAGGGTGGTTGGAGTGGCGAGGGAGACTGTCCAGGAGATTCTCAGCATAATCTAGGTGCCAGCATCTTTCGTTGGGGTTGTCGTACAGGGGGGCGGTGAAGAGCGTCCCGTCGACATCTTCCAAGATGGCCATCAGCTCGTCGCCCTGGCGCCAAACGTGACTCCTGGGAGACGGCATGCTCTAAGAGCAGACACCCAGACAGGGAAGACACAAGTCCAAACGGCAAACTCACGGCCGCCGGCAACTCGTCTGGCTGTGACTTACTGTTACGTGTGGCTCTCGTGAGCCACACAATGAGAGCCGAGGGCGAGCCAGTGAGTTTGCGATGTTTTATTGTGATAAGGGAAAGGGAATAAGGAACATGGCCTCGTGGGGCCAAAAAGTACAAATAATCATACAGGTGTAACACTCACATCTAATGCAGAATGAAGGGCAGGTGGCTGGCGCCAGGCGAAGGGGTTCCAGCCTACGATGTGCGAAGTCACAGCCCCGAATGATTGGAGCTGCTCCCCTAAATACTCATTAGCAGCGCCTCAGCTGATGAGGGTTAATTGGGCTCCAGCTGTCTCGTATAACTTGACAGCTGGGAGCCCGCTGAGACGCTGTCACAGTAAAAGCCGGGCTGAGGGGGAATATGGCATGAAGCGCCGGATGACACGGCGTCTCATCCCATATGACAGTCTTTTAGACCTTATTCCTACCAGGTTATTTGAAGAAGTCTTCCATTTATTGGTAGGTCTATTCTTCAAATAATTAATTCTTCATTAACATTAGTGTCATAATTATTTACTAGACAGCTCATGTGCAGAATGCAGCAACAAAGGAACACACAGGACACAAAAACAACGTTAGTAAATTTATTAAATTTCAAGATCAGCGGAGCACAGCTACAGAAAATGTCACTCGCCAGAGGAAGTGGCCTGTGGGAGGAGAGACGAGAGCTGTTAGAGGAGGAATGAAGACAGGGAAGTGGAATACACAAATGACCACCTACTTGGGCCGAACAGGCAATCCAACCGGGACCCCAGCGGGGACAGACGAACCAGCAGGATGAAGCTCTCTGTGATATGATGAAGGACTGGGTTGGTGGTGCCTGACCGGGTTTAGATGATTGCAGCTAAGTATGGATGATGGGGCAGGTGAGTGCACGCAGTCCCTGGAGACTCACCCACATAAGCAGCAGCAACCTGAGAAGAAAAGGAGAGAGAAGGTGAGTGCAGAAACGTCACCTAATGGAATAACGTTATACTTGCATCGTTAGGTGAGGCAGTGTACCCAAACAAGCCAGCGCTGAGGCACTGAAGAGCAGATCCTTATAAGCGCTGGCTGATCAGAAGCAGCAGGTGCACCTCATCTCCCAGGTGTGTTGATTGTCTGGGGAGAAAAACGGTAAGGAGGGGACATGCGCTCACCAGGACATGACAATTAGGCCATGTACTGCAGGCTTTTAAAATTGCTGTAATTAAACCCTTAATTAAAAAGCCAACGCTGGATCCAGGAGTTTTAGCTAACTTTTGACCAATCTCTAATCTGCGTTTCATTTCAAAAATCTTAGAAAGAGTTGTTGCTATGCAATTATTTGACCACTTGCAGAGAAATGGTTTATTTGAAGAGTTTCAATCTGGGTTTAGAATCCATCATAGTACTGAAACAGCTTTAGTGAAGGTCACTAATGACCTCCTTATCGCATCTGATAATGGACTTGTTTCTGTACTTGGCCTTTTAGACCTTAGTGCAGTTTTTGATAATATCGATCATAATATTCTACTTGATAGATTAGAACACCATGTTGGACTTAATGGAACTTCGTTGCAGTGGTTTAGCTCTTATTTATCTCATAGGTTCCCCTTTATTCATGTCAATAATGAGTTTTCTTCCAACTCAAAGCTCAGTCATGGAGTTCCACAGGGATCTGTGCTAGGCACTATTCTTTTTAGTTTATATATGTGGCCAAGTGTACAATTTTTGGGACTTGGTGATAGCAGCTGCACTCTTGGCCAGCTCCTCTTCACCGCTACTGTTGTCTTTCTACTAAGTATTATTGCAAATAAAAAACCCAAACACTATGGTACTGATAAAACATGAAAAAAAAATACTAAAATTCAAAAGGGCCAAATCAACCTGGAAATCCCACTTCTTACACCAAAAAGGGGGCTGGAGGTGTGTGGCAAAGTGTACAATTTTTGGGACCAACACAGACAGCTCCTAAAAATGTGGATCCTATTTCTCGACTGCCCCAAGAATAAGACAGCATGAATTTGGTTTGATTTGGTGTTTACTGGGACATTTGTGTCAGGCAAAAGCAATATTTCCCCCTAACAAAGATCACTTTTCGCTAATAAAACAATTTTGCCCCCCCCCAAAAAAAAACAAACAAAAAAACAAAAAAACAAAAACAACAGTAGTGGACTCTTCTAAAGAAAAACAACAAAAAAAAAAAACAAAACAGAGGAAACACTACTTAATATACTTTCACAATAAATACATTACACAATTTTTTGACAGTAAACTTGAACTCACTCAAAAATGGCAGACAGCCTGTCCAGCCCGAACCACTCAGAAAGACCCTGGACAATGCTATCTCCCTTCTGCACAAACCAAATGATCCACAAAATTGGTAAATAAATAAATAAAAAAAAACCAATAATTCATACATTTGTAAAACTTCAAATTGTTTTTGAACACTCACGCCGTCACCTAGTCTCCTATTACAACCACGTGGATAACTTGGCAGAAAACATTACACAGGATCAGCAAAGAATCTACATCAATCTTCGTTTCTACAAAATTCAACAACCAATAATCTTAGTACATCAGGCCACTTAAAGCTTTGTCTTACAATATATGAGATTATTTATGTGATTTTTAAACATTTTATATATATTTTCACTGATATGCACCGTTAGTCAACAGTCTCTGATCGAGGGCGTTCGGCTGTCGTGCGGTGATGATGTTACATGTGCGACTAAATACTCTCGCAAGTGAACACTGGATTATTTCAAAATACGACAGTGACACCTACTGGACACTATTGAATAACAACTGGGAGAGGAAAGGAGAGATTTATAGATTTCATTTAGAAAGGGTAATTTTATTACTTGGCCCGGCTACATACAGTATATGCTTCCGCTAGGCAACATTATTAGAAAGCACTGTATACATTTTCATTGTCATGCAGATGACACACAGTTACACATGTCATTGAAGCCAGATGATGGTAATCAATCAGCCAAATTAGAGGCCTGTCTCAAGGAAATCAAAGCTTGGATGATTTGTAATTCCCTGCTATTAAATTCAGATAAGACTGAAGTCATTCTAGTTGGTCCAAAAAACCTTAGAAATACCTTTCCAAATCAAACATCATTAACAGGTACTAGAAAGAGAGATCATATCTCTCCGGTTCTGGCCTCCCTTCACTGGCTTCCCATAGAGTTTAAAATTAAGTTTAAAATCCTTCTTCTCACTTAAAAAGCTCTAAATAATTAGACCCCTTTTTATTTAAAAGATCTGATACTACCCTATTATCCTAACAGAACACTACACTCCCAAAATGCAGGATTACTTGTAATACCTAGAATCTCCAAGAGTACAATGGGAGGCAGAGCCTTCAGTTATCAAACTCCTCTCTTGTGGAACCAGCTGCCAATCTGGATTTGGGAGTCAGACTCGATCTCTGTTTTTAAGAATAGGGTTAAAATCTTCCTTTTTGATATAGCCTATCATTAGGGAGGGATCATGTGCCCCTAAACCCTCCCTTAGTTATGCTGCTAATAGGTTTGGACAGCCGGGGGACCTCCAACAATGCACTGGGCTTCACTCCTTTCTTCACTCTCAACGAAATATTTTTGCTGGTCATTAACATCTGTTTGTTCTCTTCCATAGGTTGGGCTCCCGTTGTGCTGTTTGCTCTCTACATGCCTGTACTTTTCTTCTTCTTCTCTATCCTCTCACCACCCAGCCAGTCGCAGCAGATGACGGCCCCTGAGCCTGGTTCTGTTGGAAGTTTCTTCCTGTTAAAAGGGAGTTTTTCCTCTCCACCTTCACCAAGTGCTTGCTCACAGGGGATCGCCTGATTGTTGGGTTCTTTCTGCAGTTGTGGGGGTTTCCCCTTCAGTTGAAAGTGCTATGAGATGACTGTTGTTGTGAAATGGCGCTATACAAATAAAGTTGAATTGGGCGGCGCGGTGGAGGAGTGGTTAGCACTGCGGCAGCACAGCAACTCACCCTTGGCCTGGGGATCCTGGGTTCGATCCCAGCCCCCGACCAACAGTGATCTGTGTGGAGTTTGCATGTTCTCTCCGTGTTTGCATGGGTTTACTCCGGGATTTCTCCGGTTTCCTCCTACATGCCAAAAACATGCAAGTTAGGTTAATTGGCACCAAAACTGGCGATTCTAAATTGTCCTTAGGTATGACTGTGAGAGTGAATGGTTGTTTGTCTCTCTGTGTTGGCCCTGCGATGGACTGGCGATCTGTCCAGGGTGTACCCTGCCTCTCGCCCGAAGATGCTGGGATAGGCTCCAGCCCCCCACCCCCCGCGACCCGAAAAGGATTAAGCGGAAGAAGATGAATGAATGAATGGATGAATGAATGAATGAATTGAACATGCCGCTTTATGTAGTCTTCATTGACTTCGGTAAAGCCTTCGATACTGTATCGCAACATGGACTCTGGCAGGTACTCAAGAAATATGGCTGTACAGAGAAGTTTGTCAACCTGATCAAAGCACTTCATACAGGTATGCAAGCAAACGTGGCAATGAGTGGCTCAGTGTCTAAAGACTTTTCAGTAAGTAACGGGGTGAAACAAGGGTGTGTGCTGGCGCCTACACTCTTCTTGCTATGTCTGTCAGCCATGCTTGAGGCGGCCTTCAAAGACACTTCAGAAGGAGTATACATTCAAACAAGGAAAGAAGTAGACTTGTTCAAAGTGGCACAGTTTAAAGTCAAGAGTAAGACATTGATAAAGGTAGTAAGAGAAATGGTCTTTGCTGATGACAGTGCTCTAGTTGCTCACAGTGTGGAAGACATGCAATCTTTAGTGGAGAAATTTGCAAGAGCAGCTTGCCAATTCAGCTTTAAAATCAACATCAAGAAGACAGAGTGCCTCTATCAATCGCCAAAGTTCCAGTTATCAACATCACTACCAGAAGAGATCAGCATTGGTACAGAGCCACTAGTCAAGTGTAAGACTTTTTTTTTTTTGTTACTTATTTGTACCCGTAGGTAGATTTGGTTTGCAGTCTGGTGACAAGCCACCGGCTGCTGGTCGCTGCGTGCGCGAGCGCCCTAAACCTACATGTTTTTGGTGTGCGGGAGGAAACCGGAGAAATCCCGGAGTAAACCCGCGCAACACGGGGAGAACATGCAAACTCCACACAGCTCATTGTTGGTCGGGGGCTGGGATCGAACCCACGATCTCATGATCCCCGCGATCCCCCGGCCGAGGGTAAAACTGTGCTGCCACAGTGCTAAACCACTGTGCCACCGTGCAGCCAGACTTGCAAGTATCTTGGGACTACTGTTTCAGAGAATGCTAAGCTAGAGGATGAACTATCTCTCAGAATGAGAAGAGTGAGTGCTGTGTTTGGAAACTTGAGGGAGAGACTGCGGAACAATCGACATGTGTCTGTGTGAAATGCAAAGTGTACAGAGTGACAATACTGGCTACTCTATTGTACTGAAACTTGGACTGTCTGCAGAGCGCAGGTAAAGAAACTCCACGCATACATGATGAGACACCTTCGAGCCATAATGAACATCTCATGGAAAGACAAGATAACCAACATAGAAGTGATGAAACGAGCTGGTCTACCATCAATGGAGGACATGCTAGTACAGATGAACCTGAGATGGCTTGGACATGTTGAGAGGATAGATCACCAGCAACTTCCTTGGCAGTTACTCTACTCACAGTTATGTGAGGGCAAATGCAATCAGGGTAGACCAAGGCTCAGATTTAAAGACACTGTAAAAAGAAACCTGAAGAAGTTGGATATAGACAGGAGTTCCTGGCAGCGGAAGGCAAAGGACAGAGCTGCGTGGAGGAATCTGATCAAACCTAAATGAAACAGTCATTGTTGCCCAGTCATTGTTGACAGACTACTATGATGATGTATCGTGGAACATAGTAACTCGTGGAATCACTATTGTCCAATCAAATTGATCCGTCAGAAATAATTGTTGCATAAAATACATTAAACTCTCTTTAACCTAATTCAACTTTTAAGCTAGTATCTCATGGAGCAGCAAATGCTGATGAATGTTGCAATTTTTGGATATGAAAACTTTTCTAATGAACGTTTGTAAAAATCAGTGTTTGCCTCTGCCGTTTGTGACATTTAATGATAACAGTCATACAGATGTTTACAAAAGTGTTTGTATAAACAGCTGGCAAACTTTAGCGACTGTTAGCAAATGTTAGTGGCAGTGCTTGCGTTATTTGCGACTCTTTTACCACGTTTATGAACATGCCAACTCCAGGTAAAATACCAGGTGAATGTCAGGTGAATCTATAAAACCAGCGAACAAACCATCACCAGCATTCAGATGCTAAGGGTTCATAAAGGTTCTTAAACTGTTGATAGTGTTCACTATTTAGTGAGCCAAAAAGTACTTTAGTGACACGTGTTAGGACCGTTTGCAACAATTTTGCAAATGTTTGCAACTGTCTGCGGAAAAATAACTTGTACAAGAGGGAGCTGAGGAGGAAGATCAGAGAAGGCAAGGACAGCTTCAGGAAGAAGATGGAGGACAAGCTGCAACAGAGTGACATCAGCGGGGTCTGGAGAAACCTTAAAACCATCTCTGGGCTCCAGAATACCTCCCCCCAGGCCACGGGGGGCAGGTAGTGGGCGAACAATCTGAACCTGTTTTTAATAGGTTTGACCAATCGCCCTCCCCCCCGACTGCACAACAACCACTGCTGCCTCTAAAGTCATCGAGACCTGTTGTCCACACCCCACTCCACCAACACCCCCCCGACTCCTAGCACACAGCCCCCCAACCTGACCCTCACTAAGGCCCAGGTGAGGACGGAGCTGAGGAAGATCAAGGCGAGGAAGGCCTCGGGACCGGACGGCATCAGCGCAAAGCTCCTCAAATCCTGTGCAGACCAGCTGTGTGGGATTGTGGAGCACATCTTCAACCTGAGCCTGAAGCTGGGGAGGGTACCACAGTTGTGGAAAACATCTTGTGTGGTACCTGTACCAAAGACTTCCCACCCCAAAGACCTGAACAGCTACAGACCAGTGGCCCTGACGTCTCACATGATAAAGACCCTGGACAGACTGCTCCTTGCTCACCTCCGCCCCCTGGTGGGACCAGCGATGGATCCACTCCAGTTTGCCTACCAGCATGGCATTGGGGTGGAGGATGCAGTGATCTTCCTCCTTCACCGTTCTCTGTCCCACTTGGAGAAGCCCGGGAATGCGGTGAGGATCATGTTCTTTGACTTCTCCAGTGCTTTCAACACCATTCAACCAATGACCCTGAAGGACAAGCTGCTGTGCGCAGGGGTGGACCAGCACCTGTCATCATGGATCCTGGACTACCTCACTAACCGGCCACAGTTTGTGAGAACCCGAGATTGTGTGTCTGACACGATCATCGGTAGCACGGGGGCCCCACAGGGAACGGTTTTGGCTCCCTTCCTGTTCACCCTTTATACTGCGGACTTCTCACACAACACAACACACTGCCATCTACAGAAGTTCTCTGACGACTCTGCGATCGTCGGCCTCATCTCCAACGGAGATGAAGCTGAGTACAGAGGACTTATCCAGGACTTCGTGGACTGGTGCCATCGGAACTGCTTCCAGATCAACGCGAGGAAAACTAAGGAGCTGGTGGTGGACTTCCACAGGCAAGGACAACCCTTCACAGCACCAGTAAACATACAGGGAACAGACATTGAGATGGTGACATCCTACAAGTACCTTGGTGTTCATCTGAACAATAAACTAGACTGGTCACACAATACCGATGCACTCTACAAGAAGGGACAGCACAGGCTGTTCCTACTGAGGAGGCTCAGGTCTTTTGGTGTACAAGGGGCGCTGCTGAAGACATTCTATGACACAGTGGTGGCATCAGCCATCACTTTTGGAGTGGTCTGCTGGGGCAACGGCATTACAGCAGCCAATAGAAAGAGACTGAACAAACTGATCAAGAAAGCTAGATCTGTCCTGGGGAAACACCTTGACCCAGTGGAGGAGATAGGAGAGAGAAGGATGGTGGCTAAACTGTCATCTTTGCTGGAGTCCGAGTCCCACCCTATGCAGGACATATTGAACGCACTGAGGAGCTCATTTAGCAGTAGACTTTTTCATCCTAAGTGCACGACCGAGAGGTTTCGCAGGTCCTTCCTACCTACGGCTGTCAGACTGTATAACCTAAGCAGGGCTGCTCGTAGAGATAGCAAAAAAACGTGACGACCTAATAGTATTGAATGCAAAAGATGCAACAGACTTACACAAATGGTCCCCTCCAGTATACAACTAGGACAATATCAGTCGCTACAGAGGGTCACAATAGGTATGGGTACATGTTCATACCATGTAGGGTAACTAAATAGACGGTTATGCCGTTTATTCCATCTTTCTACAATGCTCCGCACTTTGTATATATATTTATATATTTATGTGTACGTATGTATATGTTGTGACCCGAGCACTATGTTATTTGTGCTCGGGCTATTCCTGTCAGGTCTTGACAGCGGTGTTGTTATCCTGGCTCTCCGAGCTCTTATTGTGACAGCGCTCGGGGAGGCTTCCGCTCAGCTGTCAAGCCCTGAACAGCTGTTCTGCATTTGCGGTCGTTAGCGGCGGACTTCTTAAACCAACGCTACCAGCTGCATCCTTGCAGCAGTGTCCGTCGCTGATCGTCGGAGCTAAAGTATGCTTTGGACTGTTTCTACTTTGCCTGTCTGTGGTATGACCGTCGCTTCCTGTGGACCCGTAAGTGAGCTGTTAGCCTTACGCCTCCTGGTGTGTGTCGACTTGTGTGTGTCATTGCCTCAGCAGCTTGTATCATTATTACTTCACCGTTAATAAAGACTCTTGCACAACTCTCTGGTGACGGTGTGGTGTCTTATGGTGGCTCGTGAGAGCCACCGCATGACAGTACACTGCTGCCAAAAAACGGCGTTTACGGTGACGCCAACCCGAGACGCTTTTCACCAGTGAGTTGGTGTTTTTTTGGACATCGCTTTTCCTGTCTGGGTACGGTGTGTGTGAGGAATGCCGTCGCAGAGGGGCCGCGCTCGGAGTCCGAGCCACGAGCTGACGGACGTCCTAGAATTTGTGGATGAGATGCTCATCTCCGCTTCCCTCCTGAATTATGATCACGGCATACACTGGTACCTGGACTCCGCTGAGGACGCTCTTAGTCATCTCTCCCCCCGCTACGCCGACCACCCGGAAGTCGACGCGAGGAGGGTTGATATCACCACACAACGCGAGATATTCCTTATGCTGGAGGAGGAGTACGGCAAGAAGCAGAGGAGGAGGCGCTCCTGCTCTTTGCCTTGGGATCCCGATCCTGTCCTTGATCCATTCCTGGAGTTCGCACCATCTGGGGGCCGGCGTAGACGTTAGCGCCGCGGCCGAGCACATCTTCAGCAAGCTCCTGTTCCGGATCCAGTTCCGAGCCGCCGGAATGACCCAGTCAACCAGTCAGCTGTCTGTTCGGCGTCACATCAGGAGGGAATTCCTGCAGCCCCTCTTCTCGGGCCACCACCCCCTGCTGTCCGGTCAGCATGTTGTGCCCGGCCCGCTTCGGCTGCCGCTCCCTCGTCCTCGACGCCCTCTCCAGCTGCTGTGTGTGATCAGAGTCCTGCGCCGGCGAGCTCCGTCCATGGGTCCTTTCCTACCACCCAGCGAGTGAGGGAAGGAGCAATGTCTTCTACAGCTGGCACCATCCTTCCTCCGGGAGACAGGCAAGTTCAAATTCACTCCCCTACTTATCATGGTGATCTGTCTTGTCTGACTCCTGGGGGTGAGGCTCGGGGTTTGCAGCCCCCCGAGTTTCCACCTCCAGCTGTAGTTACCTGTACTGAACCTGCTGCCTCTGTGTTTCCTCCTGCTGAGCGGACCTCGGCGTTAGGTCCACGCCGTCGAACGAGGGGGGGGCCTACGACTCTGGGAATAATCCCGGCCCCGCAGCCATGTTTTGGACAGAGGAGGAGAGCGGACTGTGGTGTTGAGCCTGAGCCGACGAGCAAGCATCCCCGGGTCTCCACAGAGGAGCAGCCTGAGCCAGCGGGTCGAGGGTCCCCTGCCACCACGCCGTGCGGGTTATTGGTGTGGACATCAGCGCAAGAGGATCCGGCTGCAGAGACCATCAGGCCGGCTGTGGAACCCGACGCAGCTGAGTGGGAGCCCGATGACGAGCTTCTACCTGAACCTGGATCGACGAAGTCCTGGACGGCTCCAGAGCCCGAGTGCAGGCAAGTGCTCTTCTTTGTTTTTCTTGGTGGTGTGTTAAAGCATTTTTGCCTGCCTCGCGGGGAGGCGAGCGAGGGGCAGCTATCTGCTGCGCCCGAGCTCGTCTCGCTGGGCTCTGGCGCTGCCGGTGATACTGATCCTGGTCCTCTCCTGTCCTCTGAGCCTCTCCACAGCGTAACTGGTTTGGAGTCAGTCGAGGTCGCGGGGCTGGAGGTCCCAAGTTCGGGGATGGAGGTCATCGCTGGTGCAGTACCGACCCAGTCGGGGTCCGTCCAGGCCCAGTTGGGGTCCGATGCGTGGGCTGAGGTGACCCAATCGGGGTCTGATGCGGGTGCAGCAGTGACCCAATTAGGGCCTGACGAGACCCAGTGGGGGTCCAACACAGGTGCTGCTGTGATCCAATCGGGGTCCGACGCGGGTGCAGCGGTGACCCAATCAGGGCCTGACGAGATCCAGCGGGGGTCCAGCGCAGGTTCGGCTGCGACCCAATCGGGGTCCGACGAGGTCCAATTGGGGTCTGACACAGGTGCGGCTGTGACCCAATCGGGGTCTGACGAGGTCCAGTGGGGGTCCAACTCAGGTGCAGCTGCGACCCAATCGGGGGCCGCCGAGGTCCAATCGGGGTCTGACGCAGGTGCGGCTGTGACCCAATCGGGGTCCGGCGAGGTCCAGTGGGGGTCCGACGTTGGCGCTGCTGTGACCCAGTCGGGGTCTGACGCGGGTGCAGCTGTGATCCAATCGGGATCCGATACAGGCGGAGCTGCGACGATCGCATCGGTGTGGACCGAGATCGGTGGAGGAGCCGCAGACCCTTCGCCGTCTGATGTGATGTGGACCCACTGTCTTGATTATTCCCCTCTCAGGAGCCACCAGCTGGGGTCGTCAGCGCTGGGGGTCGTTGGAGGTTTTCGTCAGTTTCTCCGTCTGGTAGGCCGCTGCATGCTATTCCTCCACGGTTCTGGTGGCTGAGGGATGCGGGTCTGCCACCCGGGGAACTGCTCCGCCGGTTTGGCGCCTTGGGTCGGTCGCCTGATAAACTGTGCTTGCTACTGGGTGGCCTAGTACGGCCACCGGAGGACTTGACTCTTGGGGCCTGTGACTGGGGCAGGCCGCCTGACCATGTACTATTTTTTGTGACTACCCGTGGGCCATCGGATGCAGGGAGGCCGCCGGAGCTCTGCCTGGGGCATTTGGTCTCCGCCGATCATCTTCTGTTTGGACCATACGGTGTAAGGTTATCTGGAACAATTAAAATTGCCTCGTGTATGTTTGCAGCATGCTTTTGTTTTTTTGTTTTTCTCCCCTCTTCTACCTGAGGGGCTATAGCATGTATTCCTTGTTTTTTCATAGATACCTTAGTGTTTGAGGCTGATGTTTTTGGGTTTAATTGTGGCTGAGTTTCATGCACTTGGATGACTTGGGAGTATAATTGTGGCATGTCGAAGTTTGTGTGTGAACAGTGTGGAAAGATCTTTACTCTGATGAGTTCTAAACCACATGAGGTTATGTACTCGGGAGTTAGACGGATTGTCCGTGGTCACTGTGGGAAAACTTTCGGTGTCGGGTAAATTATGCGCTGTATGGTTTGTACCCCATGTGTTGTAACTCTTGCCTTGTTTTTTTTTTTCATTGTCTTTGTGGGAATGTGATGGATATGTCAGTGGATGTGTTTTTTTTTTCCTTTGTTTTTTGGGGGCCTTGTTGGGTTTTGTTTGGCTCCCTCCTTGCCTGTTCCTCCATTCACTCGCCCCGTGGTTGGTGGTGGTGGTGGTGGTGGTGGGGGGGGGGCTGGGTGTTACAAGGCGTTCGGAGCCTGCCTTTTGAGGGAGGGCTACTGTTGTGACCCGAGCACAATGTTATTTGTGCTCGGGCTATTCCTGTCAGGTCTTGACAGCGGCGTTGTTATCCTGGCTTTCCGAGCTCTTATTGTGACAGCGCTCAGGGTGGCTTCCGCTCAGCTGTCAAGCCCTGAACAGCTGTTCTGCATTTGCGGTCGTTAGCGGCGGACTTCTTAAACCAACGCTAGCGGCTGCATCCTCGCAGCAGTGTCCGTCGCTGATCGTCGGAGCTAACGTATGCTTTGGACTGTTTCTACTTTGCCTGTCTGTGGTATGACCGTCGCCTCCTGTGGACCCGTACGTGAGCTGTTAGCCTTACGCCTCCTGGTGTGTGTAGACTTGTGTGTGTCATTGCCTCAGCAGCTTGTATCATTATTACTTCACTGTTAATAAAGACTCTTGCACAACTCTCTGGTGACGGTGTGGCGTCTTATGGTGGCTCGCGAAAGCCACCGCATGACAGTATATCCACTGCTCTTATTTATATTTTTCGTATCTTCTTAATTATTGCTCTGAGTGTTGCTATCCCTGTGCTGTTGCAATCCTGGAATTTCCCCATTGTGGGACTAATAAAGGCTTATCTTTAAAAAAAAACTGTGAACTGTGAACTGTTTTGTAATGTTTTACAAACCTTTACAAACCTTGATGAAACCCCAAAATTATGATGTTCATCAGCATTTGCTGCTCCATGAGATTCTATTTTTAGCTTTAAGGCTAAAAACTCCCTAATTTTGGTTAGAAAAGCCATTTAGGTGGTGGGCCAAGGGCGTTTTTCTTGTCATTGATTGATCCACATTGGGAGGACACCATTTTTTAAATACAGTCTTCTCTATTTTTGGTAAATCTGAGAAAATTTGGTTTGAGCTCATTTTCTTAATAAACTTACTTTTTTGTCATCAGTCCTCTCCGGCATCTTTCAGAGCAGCACTAGCTGATGAACCAGTCAAGTTGTGGTTTTGTCCCCCAGGTGACTGCATACACCGATCAGGTCGACTTAATCAGGACCCCGAGGTTAAAGTATAGCGGGTGCCTCTGACAGCTGATTTATTAATGAGAATTAATAAAAAAAACAAAACACCCCAGAGTGGTAAAGACTGTAACGATCTGTACCTCCTTTGAAACCACTGAATTTTACTTTACTGCTTTTTTTCTACATATTTATTTGATTGGTTTATTATTATATTTATCTGACGCCCCATGGACTGTTTTCAATCTATGTTCCCTGTATTCCATTGTTCATATTCTTAACCGATTATGTGTATGTACTGATTTTTTTGTACATTGTTTGTTCTTCAGTAAAGTTTAAGAAATTAAAGAATGTCTATAACTAGCTAAAAAAAAAGCATTACATTGGTTGAAGTAAACAACCAGACAAGTGCAAAATTATAGAATATAATATATTTATTAAGCCCTGATTCATTCCCTCTGTCACGAGCCGAGCCGGTTTGGCTTTCCCCGGCTTGGCCTCGATCTCTCTGTGGGTTTTGGTTTTACTGTGTATGTGTATTTTGTACTTATTTCCTTATCCATAGCCACTCCCTGACCGGCAGCTGTTAGTCAGCCTCGGTGACCTACTTTCTCCCAGCTGACAGTCTGTCCAGCCACACCCCCTCGCTCTCCCTCTGGTTACACCAGCTGTTCCCAGCCCCGGTAATTATCTTTCCTGCGCCTCGCCCAGGTTTGCCCAATTTGTGTGGCCAGCAGTGTTTGTATTTAAGCGGCTCTTCGCTAGACAAACACCACTGGACCATTGCTTCCTGGTATATCTGCGAGGACACTTCCTGCCGAGCCGCAGCAGAGCTGTTCCCCTCTTCGGCAATCCGCCTCCTCTCCAGCTCGGCCGAAAGTGCCAGCCTCAGCCCATGCGTCATTTAACGGCAAGACGCCGGGAGAAGCCCTCCTCATCGACAGCGACCGCCATCATTCCAGTTGCCCTGAGGCCTGCTGAACTCACCCCGGCCATGCCTACCTCCGTTGTCATAGGGACGGCTCCTCCACCTATCTGCAGAGGGGCCTACGTCACCGCTGACGCGGAGAGGGATGACTGTCTGCAGATGCCAAAACCAACGACCGGGATGACAGGCAAGTACTTTTTCTATTCCATCTAATAGTATTGAATCTTGCCTGTCTCCCGAGGAAGAGGCCCAGTTTAAGCAGTTCGCTGGGTCCTCTCCTCCAGCTGCAAAAATTAATTAAACAAACACCGCTGGACCATTGTACGTGTTAGACGGTTATTCTTCGCCGTCTGACCGTCACGTCCCGAAGGATCTTTGATGTTGTGCTCACTGTCAGCCTTGGATGACTCAGACTTTTCCTGCACGGTGAGTAAGAGCTTTTCTGCGTTTCTGTTTGCAGTTGTGCTGCGACGCTTGTCTGTAGTATTTCCTCTTGCAGCACAACTGCTACGCTCAGGCACTGCTGCCCGGCTCTTCTCCCGTGCCAGTCGAGCGTCCTTGAGAACTCTTAAGTTTACTGCCTGCTGCACGCTATTAGTGTGAGCCATTATGTGCACAACTGTTCCATTCCTGTAAGTCTTTATTTTTGAACTCTTGGTCAATAAATGTGTGTTTGGTGTAACCCTGCGTGTAAATTCTCATTCCACCTTCTCTTCCTCCGTGCGCTGTGGAAAAGCGCACAGGGAAGTTTATGACAGAATGGTCCAGCACAATAAGAGGATTTAGCGGGTTACACCCACACTAATTATTTTTCATTTTTTGGACTGTCCTTTACTGACCTGTTGTTTGGAGCATGATGTCCTGGGCTTGCCGACCTCGTTGCCGCAAGGGAGGAACGGCAGCTGGCATCCCCACGCTAAAAGAAGAGTGGGCAGCGGATTTGATCCAGGACTTTGTGGAGGAGGCTCTTGCGTCCTGTGGTCCCAAGAATAAATGGAAGTGTTTGCTTGGGGCTATGGGGATCTTAGAAGTGCATCCTGGCCTCTGGAGGTGCCCACAATATGCAGAGCTGCTCTCCACGGTCTGTGCGCTCAAGCGCTCATTTCTTGGTATATCTGCGAGGACACTTCCTGCCGAGCCGAAGCAGAGCTGTTTCCCTCTTCGGCAATCCGCCTCCTCTCCAGCTCAGCCCAAAGTGCCAGCCTCAGCCCATGCGTCTCCAGCTCCACCACGACAGCGTCATTTAACGGTAAGACGCCTGGAGAAGCCCTCCCCGTCGACAGCGACTGCCATCATTCCAGTTGCCCTGAGGCCCGCTGAACTCACCCCGGCCACGCCTACCTCCGTCGTCATAGGGACGGCTCCTCCACCTGTCTGCAGAGGGGCCCACGTCACCGCTGACGCGGAGAGGGATGACTGTCTGCAGATGCCAAAACCAACGACCGGGATGACAGGCAAGTACTGTACTTTTTCTTTCTATTCCATCTAATAGTATTGAATCTTGCCTGTCTCCCGAGGAAGAGGCCCAGTTTAAGCAGTTCGCTAGGTCCTCTCCTCCAGCTGCAAAAATTAATTAAACAAACACTGCTGGACCATTGTACGTGTTAGACAATTATTCTTCGCCGTCTGACCGTCACGTCCCGAAGGATCTTTTGTGTTGTGCTCACTGTCAGCCTTGGATGACTCGGACTTTTCCTGCACGGTGAGTAAGAGCTTTTCTGCACTTCTGTTTGCAGTTGTGCTGCGACGCTTGTCTGTAGCGTTTCCTCTTGCAGCACAACTGCTACGCTTGGGCACTGCTGCCCGGCTCTTCTCCCGTGCCAGTCGAGCGTCCTTGAGAACTCTAAGTTTACCCGAGCATTTTGTCCTGTTAGTTTTTGTGGCCACGGTGCACAGTGGTCTTCCTGCTGCACGCTATTAGTGTGAGCCATTATGTGCACAACTGTTCCATTCCTGTAAGTCTTTATTTTTGAACTCTTGGTCAATAAATGTGTGTTTGATGTAACCCTGCGTGTAAATCCTCATTCCTCCTTCTCTTCCTCCGTGTGCTGTGGAAAAGCGCACGGGGAAGTTTATGACACCCTCAGATCATTACCTAGATTATCTCGTTTATTCTTTGAAAAACATAATACCACAAGACTATTTTATCACAACATCTTTATTAAATTTAATATTGATTCATAATTGACTATTACACCAGCATCATTTGTATATTTAAATCTGATCAGAATGTCAAAATAAAATAGCTTGTCTCACTTTTTGTCTGCTACCCAATTGATGGGGCCTTGGTATGGCCCTATCTTTATTGGTAATGTCTCTTATGTCAAATCACACACACATTTTCATTAGTTACTGTGAATGTCAGCAGGGGGATCTGTGGAGTTTCGTATATGTAAATACAATTCTATATTCAGATAGGATTGTTCTCTGGACTTTGTGAATCTTGCTACAAAGGAAAGCAAAATAACTAAAAAAAACATATAAAAATATAAGCTGCTTAACAGCCACACTTCAGATGTGCCAGTCCACATAGGCTTTCATAGACAATGTATTAGTATTGAGTATTGAGACCCTGAAAAATGAAACAAAAATCAGCTTAAGCGAATGATGATGAGTAAGCAGCTTTAATCTGATTAACTCCAGCTGAAATGACCATGTACATTAATGACTGTAAACATTAATAATCAATTTAAGACAAACAAGACAAAGAGACAGTGATCAAGACAGGTCCAGGAGATGTCAACAATGTCTGAGCATCTGAAGTTACCTGTAGACCAGAAGAGAAAATGTTAACACAACGTAGCTAGTTATCTTTACAATGAATATTTATGCAGTAAGGACATAGTCCACACATTGATGAAGATTCTCAGTCATCCATGTGGGTAAGTGTTATGTCCACAAACCTGGCAATGACGACCGACAAGGATGCTGTCGTTTGGTGAACTTTATTACAAATAAAGTGAAGAGAATACAGGCACGTGTTCAGGGGCTAACTGAATGCCATTACCATACAGCTCCGCGTCTCTGTATCAGTCTGCCCATGAAATGGCGGGTCGCCCAATATATATATACTGTATATATATGGCGTGGTGACGTCACACGTAAGGTACCGTACCACTCCCTGTAAACCAGGGATACCTACACCACATTCTCCTCCCCTCTTGCAAAACTGGAGAGAACCATGGTGAACATTAGTAAATGTGTCCTCCCAAATTGTAAATCAATCCCATTAATCAATTTCTTATTAAATATAGCTTATCACTAGGATTCACACAAAATAATTAGCTGTTCAATTTCAACGTAAAATTGCATTACGCAAACTTCTGTTCAAGTATTGGCTATGTAAACAAATTAGTTAATCTTATCTGAAGATATTATCAAAACACACACTTTATTTTATTTAAAGAACGTTCTTGTTGGTCTGTTTTTTTTGTTTTTGTTTTTTTTCAGAACATGAACATGAACATAACCATAATCAAGCCTAAAGACTAGGATCTGCGGATAGATCACCGCAAGATTCAGCACAGCTGGGTGGGTTATTATGTCATTGTGTTAGTTGCACTCCTGCCTGAACAGTCTTTTCGGACAGTCTTCCATGGGGACAACAGTTCTGCCCGAGGGGCCTTGTAGAGGGCCTGTGGTGGCCTTGTCCCTGGAACTATCGGACCTCCACGGCCAGGCCCAATGTACATGATGCTGGGCCCTGGATCCTACACTGCGGTAGCCAACTCCTGCAAAGCCTCGCCATCTGGAGCAGCCACCTGGACATGCCGTAGTTGGTTAGCGTGCTGAACCGAACTGTCTGTCAGCCTGAAGCACCCTGTTCTCAGCTTAGCCACGATCCTCAGTGGCGCCCGGTGTTTGTTAGGCCCACAGCTCCCGCAGACGGAGCCTCTCAGAGCGGACCTTCAGCTAACGGCATTCGTTAGGCGAGTCCTCTTCTCCCTCCGGGCTCACCATGTTAGCTAATGTTGTCTGGGGTAGCTTCTGTACTTGGAGCCCATTTAGCTCAGAGGCTAACCTTTCTGCCACCTCTTGCTGGAATGCTAGCTTGATAGTGCTAGCTACCATCATGTCGTTTGGGCTGGTGTGCTCAGCCAACTGGTCCCGCACCATTTCATCTTCAAGCAGACCAAAACAGCACATGCTAGCTAAATGGCTTAAATCAGTGATGACCTGTTGTACCGACTCACTGACCCTTTGGTGTCTCTGGCGAAAGCAGATTTGTCGTGCAATCATGTTGTCAGGAGTGGCAAAGTAGCTAGCTAGTAGTTTGACGGCATCCACATCAGACTCAGTTGGTCCTAGCGTGTGGAAAATTCGCTGGCCTTCTATGCCAAGGTTGTGGACAAGGAGTGCTCATTTCCTTGTTGTGTTTACCCAGGTCCAGCGTGGAGATGTAGGTCTTGAACCCATCCAGCCAACGTGGCCACGGGACTGCTGGCTTCCCCAGGCACTTGAGGAACGGCCAAAGTGGTCGTAAGCATGCCTCCATGGTTTACTCTCTCATCGCCATATGTTATGTCCACAAACCTGGCAATGACGACCGACAAGGATGCTGCCGCTTGGTGAACTTTATTACAAAAAAAGTGAAGAGAATACAGGCATGTGTTCAGGGGCTAACTGCCTATCGCTGAATACCATTACCATACAGCTCCACGTCTCTGTATCAGTCTGCCCATGAAATGGCGGGTTGCCCAATATATAAATGGTGTAGTGACGTCACGCGTAAGGTGCCGCACCACTCCCTGTAAACCAGGTATCCCTACACCACAGTAAGTATACTGTATGAAAGCTCAGTCTAGTCAACTGGAATCAAGGATTTTTTACTCTGAAGGGTGAATTGGATGAGTGGTGAAACGTTTCAGATTAAAAAAAAAGTTGAATCCATTTGACTTAACTGAGCTTTCATACAGTGTACTGTAGTTGTCCACAGTTAAGCTTCCCACCCAATTTAGCCTCTTTTACAATATTTTAGATGAGCAATCACATTATTATTATTATTATTATTATTATTATTATTATTATTATTATTAACCTTTATTTATACAGGTAGTCTCATTGAGACACAAGGTGTCATTTTCAAGAGAGACCTGTCACACATACTTCGGATACAAATCCCCTACCAAACCGGGGTCTCTGCTCAACAAAAAGAGGCTCCAGTCTAAGAACACCACATCTACAATAAATGTTAGATCGTTATAGTAGATACACATTTTTTGCTAAACTTATTAAAACAAGAACTAAATCAGAAAAAGATCAACAACATGGAAAAAAGATGCTGCTCCAAAACCTAAAATACAGAACAGTTTTGGTGCTGGTCTGACACAGATGTATGCTGGTTATTCAGCAGAGATTCTTTCATATCAGCAGGACAACTACACCAAGGACGTGTAATTACTTAATTTAGCGATATGCTACACAAGGCAAGGGACAATGGGGAGTAGCATTTAGTTCTAATATTAACTAGAAAAGCACTCATAGAGCGCATACCTCCGCCAAGTCTCCTTCCATTTGTCATGGATCACCTCCAAAATGTAATGGGCTTGTGTGTAGGCCTATCGCCACTTGTGGTGAAAATTGCATCCAAGTCTGTCCATTAGTTTTGGAGTTTTTATTATGACCCGAGCGTCGGTTCTGATCGCGCTCGGGTTAAAGTTATGTCTCGCTGCCGGCCTTGACAGCTGCGGGCGGTATTTTGGCCTCTCCGGGCTCTTATTGTGAAAGTGCTCGGAGGGGTTTCCGCCTGTCAACGGTCGGTCAGCTGTGTGTCATCTGTCATCAGTCCCTGGTTATTTAAGCTGTATGCTAGCGTCATGACGACGCAGCAGTGTCTGATCGCTAATGGTCACGTTACTGATCATTATTCTGTTCACTCGTCTTCACGGATGCCTGGACTATCTTCACCTCGGCTGCCTAAGGGCTTGACCGTCGTTTCACCGGCATAGTAAGTGAGCTGTATAGCCTTATTCCCGCCGGTGCAATTGGTGCTGTAAGTCCCTGCTTAGCAGTCCAGGTGCAATTATTACCTAGCTTGTCTGTGTGTGACTGTTTCCTGCCCTGGACCCGTAGTGTGTTGTATTGCCTATGCTTCCTGTTCTGCAAGGACTCTGTCATCTGCTCAGCAGTTTGTGTAAATACCCTTTCACCGTAATAAAACTTACTAAAACTCACTGGTGGACTTGTGTGCGTCTTATAGGTGGCCCGCGAGGGCCACTATGACAGTACACTGCTGCCCAAACAGCGTTTTACGGTGACGCCATTTTGCGACGCTTTTTCACCAGTGAGTTGAGTTTTGGATGTTGTTTTCCCTGTCTGGGATCTGTGTATGCGAGGAATGCCGTCACCGAGGAGTCACGTGCTGACGTGTGTCTTGGAAGCGGTAGATGAGTTACTCATCTCCGCTTCCATGTTGGACTACGACCCCGGCATACATTGGTACCTGGACGCCGCCGAAGATGTGCTCTGTAACCTCTCTCCCTGCTTCGCCAACCACCCGGAAGTCGACGTTAGGAGGGAGGACATCGCTGCCCAATGCGAACTGTTCCTGATAATGGAGGAGGAACACGGCATGGAGCAGGTGAAGAGGCACACCTGTTTTTCGCCTAGGGATCCTTTTCGGGAGTTCGCACCATCTGGGGGCCGGCGAAGGCGTCGGCGTCACGGCCGGGCGCATCTTCGGCAAGCTCCAGCTCCAGATCCAGTTCCGGGCCGCCGGGATGACCCCCTCAACCAGCCCGCTGCTGAGTGTGAGCCGAGTCCTGCGCCGGTGGGCTCCGTTCTTGGGTCTTTCAGCATTCAGCGAGCGAGGGAAGGAGCAACGTTCGCTACAGCTGATAACATCCTCCCCCCGGGAGACAGGCAAGTCCAAGTTCACTTTCCTTGTAGTAACAGTGATCTGTCTTGTCTGACTCCTGGGGGTGAAGCTCAGGGTCCGCAGCTCCCTGAGTTTCCTTCCCCAGCTGTAGCTAGTTATATTAAACCTGCTGCCTCTGTGTCTTCTCCTGCGGAGCGGTCCTCGGCGTCAGTCCCACGCCGGCGAACGAGGGGGGGGGCCTGCAGCTCTGGGAGACATCCCGGTCTTGCAGCCTTGTGTTGGACAGAGGAGGAGAACGGACTGCAGTGAAGAGCCAGAGCCGACGAGAGAGCGTCCCCAAGGTTCTTCAGGGATGCAGCCCGAGTCAGCAGGTTCAGGGTCCTCTGCCTCCACGCCATACGGGTTATTGGCATGGACGTCTGTGCTTGAGGATCCAGCTGCGGAGACCATCAGGCCGGTTGTGGAACCCGACACAGCCGAGTGGGAGCCCGACGACGAGCATCTTCATGAACCTGGATCGGCGAAGTCCTGGACGGCTCCAGAGCCCGAGTGCAGGCAAGTGCTCTTTCTTGTTTTCCTGTATGGTGTATTAGAGCATTTTTGCCTGCCTCATGGGGAGGCAAGTGAGGGGCAGCCGGCCGCTGCACCCGAGCTCGTCTCGCTGGGCTCTGGCGCTGCCGGTGGAACTGATCCCGGTTCTTCCTTGTGTTCTGAGCACCTCCACAGCGTTGCCGGTCCGGAGCCAGTCAAGGTCACGGGACCGGGGGTTCCAGGTTCGGAGATGGAGGTCGTCGCCGGAGCAGTCCTGACCCAGTCGGGGTCCGACGTGTGGGACCCGTTCTGACCCGGTCGGGGTCCGACGTGTGGGCCGAGGAGACCCAGTCGGGGTCCAACGTGGGTGCAGCGGTGACCCAATTTGGGTCCGTCCTGACCCAATCGGGGTCCGACGGGGTCCAGTGGGGGTCCAGCGCAGGTGCGGCTGCGACCCAATCAGGATTCGAGGGGACCCGGGGTTTTGGTTGTCCCCCTCTCAGGAGCCACCAGCTGGGGGCCATTAGTGGGGTTTGTCTGACGGATCGGCGCTCTCCTGTTTTGTTGTTTTCAGGTGAACGGCTGCACGCAATCCCTCCACGGTCCTGCTGGTTGTGGTATGCGGGTCGGCCACCCGAGGAACTGGTTGGAGCATTCGGCGTCTTGGGTTGGCCACCCAATAAACTGTGTGGGTTACGGGGTGACCTGGTTCGGCCACCAGAGGACGTATTCCTGGGGGCATGGGACTGGGGCAGGCCACCTGACTGTTCATGTACTGTGAGATTTTCTATGGGCCCTTATGGTGCCAAATTCTTGTCTTGTACTTCTTGTAATTTTTGTTGTTTCCAAGTCATAGTCTTAGTCAGGTCAAGTTCGAGCAATTTTTTTAAAATTGTCTCGTGTTTCCAAGTCATAGTCTTAGTCTGGTCTGAGCAATTTTAGATTGCCTCTTGTTTTTTCTTGTTTCCAAGTCATAGTCTTAGTCAGGTCTGAGCAATTTTAGATTGCCTCTTGTTTTTTTTGTTGTAGCCAAAGTCACAGTCTTGATCACGGTTAAGTCCGAGCAATTTTTGTTTACCCCTTGTTTCTTTGTATGTCATTGTCTTAGTCAAGTTCGAGCACTTCTTGTTTTCTTGTAAATCTTTGTCTAGTCTGAGCAATTTGTGTTTGCCTCTTGTTACCTTGTTAGTCTTTGCCTTAGTCATGTTAGAGCATTTTTTGTCTCTTGTTTTTTTTTTCCCTTGTGCGTCTCAGTCTTGTCTTAGCCTTGTTTTGTCATGTGTTTTCTTTTCCTTAGTCTTGTTTTTTTTCCCCCAGAATCATGTAGTTGTATGTATTTCTTGTCTGGTCTTAGTCTTGTTTTTTTTCCCAGAGTCATGTATTTCCTGTGGGTTTTTTTGTCTGGTCTTAGTCTTGTTTTTTTTCCCAGAGTCATGTATTTCCTGTGGTTTTTTTTGTCTGGTCTTAGTCTTGTTTTTTTTTCCCAGAGTCATGTATTTCCTGTGGGGTTTTTTTGTCTGGTCTTAGTCTTGTTTTTTTTCCCAGAGTCATGTATTTCCTGTGGGTTTTTTTGTCTGGTCTTAGTCTTGTTTTTTTTTCCCAGAGTCATGTATTTCCTGTGGGGTTTTTTTGTCTGGTCTTAGTCTTGTTTTTTTCCCCTGAGTCATGTGTTTTTATGTATTTCTTGTTTTGGTCTTTGTCTTGTTTTTGTTGTTGGTTCTCTCCCTCCGTACCTGTCCCCCTACCTCCCACCCTGGGGGGGGGGGGCAGGGTGGTCCCTTGGGGCGTCCGGAGTCCGCCCGTGGAGGGAGGGTACTGTTATGACCCGAGCGTCGGTTCTGATCGCGCTCGGGTTAAAGTTATGTCTCGCTGCCGGCCTTGACAGCTGCGGGCGGTATTTTGGCCTCTCCGGGCTCTTATTGTGAAAGTGCTCGGAGGGGTTTCCGCCTGTCAACGGTCGGTCAGCTGTGTGTCATCTGTCATCAGTCCCTGGTTATTTAAGCTGTGTGCTAGCATCATGACGACGCAGCAGTGTCTGATCGCTAATGGTCACGTTACTGATCATTATTCTGTTCACTCGTCGTCATGGATGCCTGGACTATCTTCACCTCGGCTGCCTAAGGGCTTGACCGTCGTTTCACCGGCATAGTAAGTGAGCTGTATAGCCTTATTCCCGCCGGTGTAATTGGTGCTGTAAGTCCCTGCTTAGCAGTCCAGGTGCAATTATTACCTAGCTTGTCTGTGTGTGACTGTTTCCTGCCCTGGACCCGTAGTGTGTTGTATTGCCTATGCTTCCTGTTCTGCAAGGACTCTGTCATCTGCTCAGCAGTTTGTGTAAACACCCTTTCACCGTAATAAAACTCACTAAAACTCACTGGTGGACTTGTGTGCGTCTTATAGGTGGCCCGCGAGGGCCACTATGACAGTTTTGTGGCTGACACACTGTGAGAAGAGCCTTGGCTGAGGTATGCATTCACAGATCATTCCCAAAATGTAATGGGTTCCTCTCTAAGATAAGATAAGATAAGATAAGATAAGCCTTTATTAGTCCCACAACGGGGAAATTCCAGGATTGCAACAGCACAGGGATAGCAACACTCAGAGCAACAATCAGAAGGCAAGAAAAAACAAGCAAGCAAGAGCAGCTAATATACATATGTACATATTACTATAAAATATATATATACACACACACACAGACACACAGT
Source organism: Pholidichthys leucotaenia (assembly GCA_020510985.1). Lineage (NCBI taxonomy): Eukaryota > Metazoa > Chordata > Actinopteri > Cichliformes > Pholidichthyidae > Pholidichthys > Pholidichthys leucotaenia. The sequence goes on along the minus strand of CM035840.1, from coordinate 321,329,145 downwards.
GCAGAGCATTGTAGCTGGATGGAATAAATATATGAATATATGAACACACAGTGCAGAGCATTGTAGCTAGATGGAATAAATATGTAAATATATAAACACCCACAGTATGGAGCATTGCAGCTAGGTGGAATAAATATGCAAGTATATAAACACACACAGTGCGGAGCAATGTAGCTAGATGGAATAATATGTAGATATATAAAAACACAGTGCGGAGCATTGTAGCTAGATGGAATAAATATATAGATATATAAATATAAACACACCCAGTGCAGAGCATTGTAGCTAGATGGAATAAATATGTAAATATATAAACACACACAGTGCAGAGCATTGTTGCTAGGTGGGATGAAACAGCATAACCGTCTATTTAGTTATCCTACATGGTATGATTATGTGCCCATACATATTCTCACCCTCCATAGCGACCGGTATGTTCCTAGTTGTATGCCGGAGAGGACCATTGTGTAAGTCTATTGCATCTTTTGCATTCAAAAAAAAAAAAAAAAAAAAAACTGCACAAATACAAACAAAGCCCTTGGTGGAGGTATGCACTCTCAGATCATCACCAAAATATAAAGACGTAACAAACTAATAGTTTTTTAGGCCAAGAATCACCTCTGGTGAAAATTTCATCCAAATCCATCCAGTAGTTTTTGTGTAATCCTGCTGCACAAATACAAACAAAGCCCTTGGTGGAGGTATGCACTCTCAGATCATCACCAAAATATAATCATCTCTTCCCTGTGCCATTACACACCTTTCCTGAAAATTTCATCAAAATCCGTTCATATCTTTTTGAGTTATGTTGGTAACAGACAGACAGACAGACAGACAGACAGACAGACAAATGCCAGTAAAAGCATTACCTCCTTGGTGGAGGTAATAAACTCAAGTGTTGCTGTTGTGTCCATCTCCTCCATCTCCAAACTCCCAGGCTGCGGGCGTTGCAATTCATCGCACAACCGCGTACAACCCACAGGCCAATGGGTTATGCGAGCGTTTTCATAGATCACTGAAAGCAGCACTCAGGGGTTCACAGACGGATGCAAATTGGGTAGACAGGTTGGCGTGGGTTTTATTGGGGTTGCGCTCTGCGCCAAAAGAGGATTTGGAAGCTTCCCTGGCAGAGAGCTTGTTTTTGCGCAGCCCCTATGGCTGCCCGGGGAATTTCTGCCAAATAATCCCGCGCCGGACAGCTGCCCGTCTCAGCTTTTGCAGCGTAGCGCAAACACAGGCACGCTGCCGGGCCCGGCCCACCACTGTTTTCCACGTGCTTTTGTGCCTAAAACTTTGAAGAACATGGAGTTCGTGTTCGTCAGACACGACGACCAGCGCCCTCCATTGCGCCTGCACACATGTTGAAAATGGCCCTATCTCACAATGTTAAAGAATCCTTTAAAAAATTCCTGGATCCAGACGGTGATCCGGATCATCCCCAAAATTTAATCAGTTCTTCCTTGTACCATTTCCAACAATGCCTGAAAGTTTCATCGAAATCCGTCCAAAACTTTTTGAGTTATCTTGCTAACCAACAGACAGACAGACAAACAGACAAACAGACAGACAAACCCCGGCAAAAACATTACCTCCTGCGGCCTGCGGCCTGGCGGAGGTAACTATGGAGATCTGTAGCACGAAAGAAAATACAGGGCCATAAATATAGTGTTATTATGCTTAGCTAGCAGCCTTGTCAGCCCGTCTTTCCTTCACATTTACTTCCTACAATGATGCAGCTCATTGGTCGAATTCAAGTCAGATGACCATGGAGTGCTGTTTTGATTGGTTAAGCATATAGCGGTCCTTAGTGATGCCTCAGAGCGGCCTTAACAGGTTTTATAACTGAAGTTTAATTTTCATAAAAAAAATATGCACATACTTAGCCTGCCATCAAACAGATTCATGTTTTGAAAAATATGCATTAGCATGTCTGTGAAAATCAACTACTCGCTGGATGAGGATCGATCATCTCAAAAACTAAAGCAGATAGGGCCACTCGGCAAACCATCTAATTCAGCTTTTGATATATTAACTATTCCATGCTTTATGATAACACTGATCAGCTTTTAACAATTATAGTTTTTCACCCATCCATCCATACTGCTTATCCTGGGGTCTGGGTTGTGCAGTCCAAGCAGAGAAGACAGACTGCTGGCCAGTTCACGTAGCACCATGAATCCCTCCTGCAGGTGGTGAGCCTACTAGAGGGCGAATCCATGTGGTTTGTTTTCCACACTGGGTCCTTGTTGTAACCTTTTTATTGGGATTTTAGTCTGTCCCTTCAGCCATGACTTGTTTGCCATGGGAGACACCTGGACTAATAAAGGCTTATCTTATCTTATCTTAAATTTAGACAATCTTAGCTTTCAAGCTAGCATTATTTAACTTTACTCTTTTATTTAACATGTTTAAGCTCTTTTGTTCAACTGAAATAATTTCAGCTATTATGCTAAAGTTTACATCCTGGCAGATAAGCACATCTGTCGTAAGGTCTGTGGTGGACTTTTTCCAGTCGGTGCATCGTGACATGCACTACACAAAGAGCAGAGATAAACAAACCTATCATCTGGTCAGTCACTGCAGCAGATACTGGAGTCAGTTTGTCTTGGCCTGTCCTTGCCACTGACAATACCTGTATCTGCCAAGAACGTGTCGCTAGTCCAGCAAAAGTTAACAGTACTCAAATACTTTGCAAGCAGTTTCATGAAATGGTCAGTCAGAAAGCAACTCATACCGGCTCGGATGTTGCCCAGGTTAACGAGGTCAGGAGTTCCTGACAGCTGAAGGCAAAGGACAGAGCTGCATGGAGGAATCTGATCAGACCTAAATGAAACAGTCATTGTCACCCCCAACAGACTGCTATGATGATGATGATAAAACTTTAAGTAACTTAACTTTTAAGCTAGCATTCTTCAGCCTTTTATTTAGCATTTACAAGTTAATTTTGTTAAACTTTAAGCCATTTCAGCTATTGTGCTAACATTGTAAAATGTTAAGCTATTTCACTGTTTAAGTTGGCATTTTTAGGTTAACCTTCACACTAATTTTGTGCACAGTTAGTCCATTTAAACTTCCTTCCTTTAACAAAATGCTCATGTAAGTAAATCATTGTGGAAAAAATTACTTGAGTACATGTGGTACTGGCTCAGGAGGTAGACCAGGTTGTCCAATAGTTGCATGGTTGGTGGTTCAAATCCTGCTCTCCCCAGATATCCTGCTGTTGTGTCCCTGGGCAAGACACTTCACCCCTGGTGGGTCTGGAAGTGTCATGTTAGGCAGCATGCTGCCATCAGTGTGTGAATTTTTAGATTAGATTCAACTTTATTGTCATTACACATGTATGAATACAAGGTAACGAAACACAGTTTAGCATCCAATCAGAAGTGCAAAGGACAGCAGTGCAGTATATACGGTAATTAACAGTATGTGCAATTTAAGCAAATATATGCAAATATATGCAGCAGTGCAGAAAGTTAAGAGTACTGTTATGTGCAAATAATGTGCAATAAGTTAGATGGGCAGTTATGTACAGGTGAGGATGGTAAGAGATGATGGTAAGAGAGTCAGCGGGGAACTAAGTTCAATAACGTGACAGCTGTTGGAAAGAAACTGTTCCTAAACCTGCTGGTTCTAGTCCGAAGGCTTCTGAAACACCTTCTGGAGGGGAGAAGCTGTAACAGTCCATGAGCAGGATGGTTGGAGTCCCTAAGAATGCTGCGTGCCTGGCGCAGACATCTTTTCCTGTAGATGTCCTCTATAACTGGAAGTGGAGTCCCTGTGATGCGTTGGGCGGTTTTCACCACCCGCTGCAGCGCCTTATGGTCAGCGACAGAGCAGCTCCTATACCAGACTGTGACACAGTTGGTCAGGGTACTCTCTATCACGCAGCGGTAGAAGTTGCCCAGGATGTCAGTTGACAGATGGTTCTTCTTCAGTGTCCTCAAGAAGAAGAGGCGCTGATGGGCCTTCTTGATCAGGCTGGTGGTGTTAACTGACCAGGACAGGTCCTCCGAGATGTGGGTCCCCAGGAATTTGAAGCTGGGGACACGTTCAACAGCTATGCCATTGATATGGATGGGGTCATGTGTCTCTCCCCTCTCCTTCCTGTAGTCCACTATGAGCTCCTTGGGTGAATGGGTGGATAGCAGGATCTGTAAAGTGCTTTGGTCATCAAGAGATGAGAATATACTGTAAGTGAATACCATTTTACATGTGCTTCCGCCAGAGTAATTACTATCCACTGCTGCTCATTGCTCATGTGACTTTTTCAGTTAATAGTTTCTTAATTTTACTCAGGTAATGTATTTGGTCACTAATCTTACTTGCACTTGAGTAATTTTCTTGAGGTAATTCTACTTTTGGTGGAGTACAGTTTCTGGCTGTATGGTCTTTTTGTTTTATTTTGTTATTTCTGCACCAAGCTGCAATAATAAGATAATATAATAATAATATAATAATAATAAGACTCAGAGTGTGAATATTGCTTCACCTGCAGATGAATTTAATAATTTTTTTGTTAACATTGGACCTAAACTGGCCCGAGAAATACCCACTACGGTGCCAACAGGTGATACAATATGCAATAACACTGCTGTAAAAGACTCCATCTTCATAAAGAACACAGACGAAAGAGAGGTCATTGAAATTGTTAAATCGTTCAAAAGTAAAACATCTACTGACTGTGATGGTATTGACATGCTACTAGTCAAAACTGTTATCGAATGCATAGTAAAACCACTGACGTATATCTGCAACCTGTCTCTCCAATCAGGTATATTTCCCAATGCAATGAAAATAGCTAAAGTAATTCCGATATACAAGACGGGCGACAGAGGGGAATTGTCAAACTATAGACCAATTTCACTATTACCGCAATTTTCCAAGATACTTGAAAAAATATTCTATGAGAGAATTGACAACTTCATACTGAAGAATGATTTATTATGTGAGCAGCAATATGGGTTCAGACACAAGAGGACAACTGCATATGCCCTAATGGAATTTACAGAAAAAATATCAACAGCCATTGAAAATAAAGAGTATTCAGTTGGAGTATTCCTAGATCTTAAAAAAGCATTTGATACAGTAGATCATAATTTATTATTAAAGAAACTACAAAATTCTGGTATTAGAGGGGTAGCACTGTCCTGGTTAAGTAGTTACTTAAAGAATAGATATCAGTATGTATGTGTTAGCAACAAAAACTCAGAGTTGCTGAAGGTCACCTGTGGAGTCCCACAGGGTTCAGTTTTGGGACCATTATTATTCAATATGTATATAAACGATATATGTAAAGTTTCAGAAAAAATGGACTTAATATTGTTTGCCGATGACACTAATCTGCTATGCAGTGGAAACAATCTGGAACAACTTATGGATACACTCGGGAAAGAATTAGAAAAGCTTAAACTGTGGTTTGATTCAAACAAATTAACGCTCAATTTAAGTAAGACAAAATTTATAGTCTTTAACAACCATCACAACAATCCAGTACCCAAACTCAGTGTAAATGGTGTAGAGATTGAAAGGGTATCTGAAACTAAATTCCTTGGAGTAATAATTGATAACAAACTGTGTTGGAAGTCACATATTAATTATATTAAAGGTAAAGTTTCCAAATCAATTGCAATATTACACAGAGTGAAATATTTGCTGAATCAGCCCACACTATACACCTTGTATCATTCATTAATACTCCCATACATGACATATTGTAATGAAGTATGGGGAAATACATACAAAACAAACATATATCCACTCTTTATGCTTCAAAAGAGAGCTATTAGAATAATAAACAAAGCAGCTTACAGGGAACCAACAAACCCACTTTTTCTTAAACAAAAAACTCTCAAGTTGAAAGATCTGGTTGACTTTAAAACCGCAATAATAATGTTCAAAGTGAAGAATTTATCACTGCCCGCAAATATCCAAAAGTTGTTCCAAACAAGGGAGAAACGATATCACTTCAGAGGAACATGTATATTTCAAAAGCCTACAGTGAGAACAACCACCAAGCAACACTGTATTTCAGTGCAAGGAGTCAGATTATGGAACGATTATGGACCTGAATTAAAATCATGTACAACGCTTGGACAATTTAAACAAAAACTAAAGGAAGAAATACTCCAAACATACATGTATATACAAGACGACATGTAAACTCACATAAGGATTGACATATCCAGCCTGTGTTGTGTTGTAGCTTAGTTTTTTTTTTTTTTTTCTCTCTGTGACATTCTGCCTTAGATTTGTCTTGAATAGTAACCGCTCAACTTAGCTTAGCTTAGTTTTCCTTTTTTTTCTCTCAGTCACACTTTGTCTTAGCTTTGTTCTAAATTGTAATCACTCTTGTCTTGTTTACTCTTTTTTCTTTTGAATTCTTGGATGGAATATGGGTGGGCAATATAAGCTGCGGCTTCAGCCATCACCCATTTCGGATAACTCACGTGGAATTGTTTAGTAGAAGGAGTCTTTGTCTAATTTGACCTTGTTGTTATATTATACAGTTTCTTTTAACCTGTACTGTATTATCCGAAATAAAATTCATTCATTCATTCATTCATAATAAGGATAAGGACCTGTAGTTATAGCGCTTTTTCTTGTCACAAAGACCACGTAAAGCTTAACTAGTAGCTACATTATTCTAAGGGACTAAAGGAGACAGATACCTAGGGACAATTTAGAACCGTCAACTCACCTAACATGCATGTCTTTGAATTGAGGGAGGAAACTGGAGCCCCCAGAATAAAGCCACACAGCTCAGGGAGAACATACAAACTCCATACAGAAAGCTTCCCACCCCTGCCAGCCTGAAGGATTCGAACCTGGAATCTTCTACCCGTGAGGCAACAGTGCTAAACCACTCTACTACCGTGAAGCCCCCAAGAATAACAAAACAATGAAATATGGATCAAAGTATACATGTAGCCTTCACAGCTGCATGTATAGGTGGAGCATCTGTGTGCCCCACACCACCCCCACTCCTGCTGTGACAGATGAAGGCTAATTCACCCTGGTGATAAGACTTGTCATTGGCTCTTTGTGCTCCACCACCATTGCTATTGTGCTTAATTTGACCTGCTGCACGTCTCCAAGAGTGCCGCTGGTCAATATTAGCTCTGCATTGGCTGACTCAAAAGGACATATTTGTTGCCCCCCCACACACACACACACACACGCACACACTGGGTGGTGATGGCTCTGATAGTAGCATGAAGCAGTCACTCACTACAACAGCAACAACAACACAGTAACAGCAGATGTCTTATAAAGGAGAAGCTGTCTCATACTCTTTATGATGACACTCATCACTGTATCCATGTGAAGCAGACAAACACACGTCATATACACAGGGCACACAGCGTGATAGATGACAGCAGTAAACAGGTTCGGACAAACAAAATATTTTAAGCTCTCTTTTTTAATTAGATCATATTATGCTTGAGTTATGTAGGATTTTTTTTTTTCTGACATTATGTGGTTTGTAACATCAGCAGCTCAAAGTCCACAAGACACAGGAGTTCTCTTCCACAGAATCTATGCCTACAGAGCTGCCAGAAATGTCTCGTCTGGATTGGCTGTTCTCTTCTGTGAGGTGATCACATCATGGGCTACTTGCACAAAGACTACCGCTGCTGTGTTTGAAATGTTCACGCCTTCCCCGTAGAGTGTACTATATAGTGAATCAGCCATTTTGTAGTGCTGTTCAAAATCTTAACTGAAAATTTCATTCACTATATAGTACACTCAAAATATCCCACAATGCATTTTGAAAAGTAGTGTACAACAGATAGTCACTACTGTAGGGAAAATTGGTTATAAGGTACAAAGATTATTTAATTTATACCTGTAGGTGTGTGTGTGGAAACAAAGGTTTGTTTTGGTTCCACGCACACACTGGAAAAAAACCTGTGGATGACTGATGTGAGATCTGCATGACATCTCGCATCACAATACATTCAACTCTTCTCCCCCCACTGTCCCCCAGCTCTCCTTCCTGCTACCTCACCATAATCTCTCCCATCTCAATACCTATTGTCCTCCTCTGTTTACCCTCTGCATCCAGTCTGAGATGATTAACCCAGCGTCTACAAACCCTCATTTTTGCGGGCACCAGTCTAAAACTTGCACAACTGATTAATAACTAATCTTTATACCTTCAATCAATCAGTCTCAAATATTCGTGAATTCTCCTGGGTGACCATTTACAGTTTTAATGATCAGACTCAGATTAAATGACATTACATTCAACGGACTTGTTGGTAAGGTGAAATGATCAAGTGTCAAGCATCACATTCAATTTGTAACTGATTACTGAGCAAAAAGAGTGTAATCACATTTGTGGAACCAAGAAAACTTTGGTGTGAATTTGTAACTGTGATGGAAATGGAGACTGAAATAACTGTAACCAAAACATGAAGAAACTGGATGCAAATTTTATGAAGAAAATGATAAAAGCATATGGAAAACGAAATTCTGGGTTACTCTAAAAAGTAAAAATGGAATTTAATGAAAAGAGGGATACTATTTCTCCCTAATTATATAGCTCTGATCAGTTATGAACTAGTTTTAAGCTTGAGGCAAATTATGACATACTTTAAGGTGATGGACATTGCATTACTCAGCAGATTCAATTCAATTCAATTCAATTTTATTTATATAGCGCCATTTCACAACAACAGTCATCTCATAGCACTTTCAACTGTTGGGGAAACTCCCACAATTGCAGAAAGGCCCTAGCAATCAGGTGATCCCCTGTGAGCAAGCGCTTGGCGACGGTGGAGAGGAAAAACTCCCTTTTAACAGGAAGAAACCTCCAGCAGAACCAGGCTCAGGGAGGGGCAGTCATCTGCTGTGACTGGCTGGGGGGTGAGGGGATAGAGAAGATGAAAAGAACAGACATGTAGAGAGCAAACAGCACAATGGGGACTCAATCTATGGGAGAGAACAAACAGATGTTAATGACCAGCAAAAACATTTCATTGAGAGTGAAGAAAGGAGTGAAGCCCAGTGCATTATTGGAGGTCCCCCAGCTGTCTAAAGCTATTAGCAGCATAACTAAGGGAGGGTTCAGAGACACATGATCCGTCCCTATATCAAAAAGGAAGGTTTTAACCCTGTTCTTAAAAACAGAGATCGAGTCTGACTCCCAAATCCAGATAGGCAGCTGGTTCCACAGGAGAAGAGCTTGATAACTGAAGGATCTGCCTCCCATTGTACTTTTGGAGATTCTAGGTATTACAAGTAATCCAGCATTTTGGGAGCATAGTGCTCTGTTAGGATAATAGGGTAGTATCAGATCTTTTAAATAAAAAGGGGCCTGATTGTTTAGAGCTTTGTAAGTGAGAAGAAGGATTTTAAACTTAATTCTGAACTCTATGGGAAGCCAATGAAGGAAGGCCAGAACTGGAGACATATGATCTCTCTTTCTAGTACCTGTTAAAACACTTGCTGCAGCATTTTGGATCAACTGAAGACTTTTTAAAGATGTTTTAGGACAACCTGATAATAAAGAGTTACAATAATCTAATCTAGAGCTAACAAAAACGTGGATCAGTTTCTCAGCATCACTCTGAGACAAGATGCTCCTAATCTTGGCAATATTATGCAAATAATAGAAGCAGTCTTAGAAACAAGTTTAATGTGTGATTTGAAAAACAGATCTCGATCAAAAATAACTCCAAGGTTCCTCACAGAACTATGAAGAGAAAGTGTAACCGCATCCAAACTAAGAGTTTGACTTAGAAAGGTATTTCTAAGGTTTTTTGGACCAACGAGAATGACTTCAGTCTGATCTGAATTTAATAGCAGGAAATTGCAAGTCATCCAAGCTTTGATTTCCTTAAGACAGGCTTCTAACTTGGCTAAATGATTACTATCATCTGGCTTCATTGACAGGTATAACTGTGTGTCATCTGCAGAACAATGAAAATGTATACAGTGCTTTCTAATAATGTTGCCTAACAGAAGCATATTTAAACTAAAAAGAGTAGGGCCTAGCACAGATCCCTGTGGAACTCCATGACTGAGCTTTGAGTTGGAGGAAAACTCATTACTGACATGAACAAATTGGAACCTATCAGATAAATAAGATCTAAACCACTGCAACAAAGTTCCATTAAGTCCAACAGTGTTCTACTCTATCAAGTAGAATATTATGATCAATAGTATCAAAAGCTGCACTAAGGTCTAAAAGGACAAGTACAGAAACAAGTCCATTATCAGATGCGATAAGGTCATTAAGGTCATTTTTCTTCTTCCGGCGCCACACGAGTCGGCCACCCTTTGCAACAGCGGCTCAATTCTGAGTCTTTTTTTCCCTCCCTCTCTCTTTTTGATCCATTTTTTTTTCACTCCATTTATATCACGGACACACAGATCGTCCCAAATGTCTCCTGAGACGGTGGACGGAGCCACTGTTTATAGCAGGAGACGATACAGCAGGGAAGAGCTGCTAGCACTCAACCGCCACCCGGTGCTAACGTAAAAACTCGACATACCGAGAGAACTGAGGCGAAAACACCGTGGCTGCCGGGATGGAGTAAGGCGGAGGACTAAAAATATAAGGTACAGACCCTCGCTTCCATCTATTGTCATGGGGAATGTACGATCGTTACTGGGAAAGGTAGATGAGCTAGCGGCTATCTCCCGCTATGATGGCATATACCGGGAATGCTCTCTCCTTTTGTTTTCTGAGACGTGGCTAACTGAACTAGCAGCAGATGCTAACATTGAGCTGGAGGGTTTCCACATGATACAGGCAGACCGAACACCAGACAGTGGCAAAGCAAGGGGAGGTGGAGGGATAATGTATGTTAACAACAACTGGTGCAGACCGGGACATATCACTGTTAAACAACGACACTGCAGCAAAGACATTGAGTTGCTAGCTGTTAGCATGCGGCCTACATATCTCCCGAGAGAATACTCACACGTGATCTGCATTGTTGTTTATGCAAATCCGTCGGCGAACGCTGGGACAGCACGTGACGTCATCCATTCAGTAACCAGCAGGCTGCAGACACAACACCCAGATGCTCTTCTCCTCATCTCTGGCGATTTCAACCATGTTTCACTATCTCCCATTCTACCCACGTTTACCCAGTATGTCACATGCCACACTAGAGACAATAAAACACTGGACTTATTCTATGCAAACACTAAGGAGGCGTACACCTCATCACAACTCCCCCCACTCGGGAGATCGGATCACAACTTAGTTCATCTCCAGCCGGTGTACAAACCCCTAGTGCACAGACAACCTCCGGCCATGCGCACAGTGAAGTTATGGTCTGAAGAGGCAATGGACACTCTAAAGGGCTGTTTTGAAACCACCGCCTGGAAGCAGCTCTGCGATCCACATGGTGAGGACATCGATGGCTTCAATCACACCTTCACGGGCTACCTCAGCTTCTGTGTGGACAAATCTGTTCCCACCAAGACCATACGGTGTTGCTCAAACAACAAACCCTGGATCAACCCTGAGATAAAAACACTTCTGAGAGAGAAGAAGAGGATCTTCAGGTCGGGGAACAGGGAGATGCTGAAGTCCGTACAGAGGGAGCTGAGGAGAAAGATCAGAGAAGGCAAGGACAGCTTCAGGAAGAAGATGGAGGACAAGCTGCAACAGAGCGACATCAGCGGGGTCTGGAAAAACCTCAAAACCATCTCTGGGCTCCAGAATACCTCCCCCAAGGCCACGGGAGGCAGGGAGTGGGTGAACAATCTGAATCTGTTTTTCAATAGGTTTGCCCAACCGCTCTCCCCCCTGACTGCACAACAACCACTGCTGCCTCTAAAGACATCAAGTCCTGCTGCCCACTCCCCACTCCACCAATACCCCCCCCACTCCCAACACACAGCCCCCCATCCTGACCCTGACCAAGACCCAGGTGAGGACGGAGATGAGGAAGATCAAGGCGAGGAAGGCGTCGGGACCGGACGGCATCAGCGCAAAGCTCCTCAAGTCCTGTGCAGACCAGCTGTGTGGGATTGTGGCGTACATCTTCAACCTGAGCCTGAAGCTGGGGAGGGTACCACAGCTGTGGAAAACATCTTGTGTGGTACCTGTACCAAAAACTTCCCACCCCAAAGACCTGAACAGCTACAGACCGGTGGCCTTGACGTCCCACTTGATGAAGACCCTGGAGAGACTGCTCCTTGCTCACCTCCGCCCCCTGGTGGGACCAGGGATGGATCCACTCCAGTTTGCCTACCAGCATGGCATTGGGGTGGAGGATGCAGTGATCTTCCTCCTTCACCGTTCTCTGCCCCACCTGGAGAAGCCCGGGAATATGGTGAGGATCATGTTCTTTGACTTCTCCAGTGCTTTCAACACCATCCAACCGATGATCCTGAAGGACAAGCTGCTGTGCGCAGGGGTGGACCAGCACCTGTCATCATGGATCCTGGACTACCTCACGAACTGGCCTCAGTTTGTGAGAACCCGGGACTGTGTGTCCGACACGATCATCGGTAGTATGGGGGCCCCCCAGGGAATGGTGTTGGCTCCCTTCCTGTTCACTCTTTATACTGCAGACTTCTCACACAACACAACACACTGCCATCTACAGAAGTTCTCTGATGACTCTGCGATCGTTGGCCTCATCCACAATGGAGATGAAGCTGAGTACAGAGGGCTTATCCAGGACTTCGTGGAATGGTGCCATCGGAACTGCCTCTAGATCAACTCGAGGTGGACTGCCACAGGCATGGACAACCCCTCACAGCACCAGTAAATATACAGGGAACAGACATTGAGATGGTGACATCCTACAAGTACCTGGGTGTTCATCTGAACAATAAACTAGACTGGTCACACAATACTGACACACTCTACAAGAAGGGACAGCGCAGGCTGTTCCTACTGAGGAGACACAGGTCTTTTGGTGTACAAGGGGCGCTGCTGAAGACATTCTGTGACACGGTGGTGGCATCAGTCATCACTTTTGGAGTGGCCTGCTGGGGCAGTGGCATCACCGCAGCCGATAGGAAGAGACTGAACAAACTGATCAAGAAAGCTAGCTCTGTCCTGGGGCAGTGCCTTGACCCAGTGGAGGAGATAGGAGAGAGAAGGACGGTGGCTAAACTGTCATCTCTGCTGGAGTCCGAGTTCCACCCTATGCAGGACATACTGAATGCACTGAGGAGCTCATTTAGCAGCAGACTACATCATCCCAGGTGCACAACCGAGAGGTTTCGCAGGTCCTTCCTACCAACGGCTGTCAGACTGTACAACCTAAGCAGGGCTGCTCGCAGAGATAGCAAAATGACGTAACAACCTAACAGTTTTTGAATGCAAAAGATGCAATAGACTTACACAATGGTCCCCTCCGGCATACAACTAGGAAAATACTGGTCGCTATGGAGGGGAGAATATGTATGGGCACATAATCATACCATGTAGGATAACTAAGTAGATGGTTGTGCTGTTTCATCCCATCTAGCAACAACGCTCTGCACTGTGTGTGTTTATATATTTACATATTTATTCCATCTAGCTACAATGCTCCACACTGGGTGTGTTTATATTTATATATCTATATATTTATTCCATCTAGCTACAATGCTCCGCACTGTGTGTTTATAAATCTACATATTATTCCATCTAGCTACAATGCTCCGCACTGTGTTTATATATTTACATATTTATTCCATCTAGCTACAATGCTCTGCACTGTGTGTTTATATACTCATATATTTATTCCATCCAGCTACAATGCTCTGCACTGTGTGTCTGTGTGTATATATATATATATATATATATATATATATATATATATATATATAGTAACATGTACATATGTATATTAGCTGCTCTTGTTTTTTTTCTTGCCTTCTGATTGTTGCTCTGAGTGTTGCTATCCCTCTGCTGTTGCAATCCTGGAATTTCCCCATTGTGGGACTAATAAAGGCTTATCTTATCTTATCTTATTAGTGACCCTCACTAAGGCTGTTTCAGTACTATGACAGATTCTAAACCCAGATTGAAACTCTTCAAATAAACCATTTCCCTACAAGTGGTCAAATAATTGCGGAGCAACAACTCTTTCTAAGATTTTTGAAATGAAAGGCAAATTAGAGATTGGTCTATAGTTTGCTAAAACTCCTGGATCCAGCTTTGGTTTTTTTGAGTAAAGGTTTAATTACAGCAGTTTGAAAAGCCTGCGGTACATGGCCTAATGTTAATGAAGAATTGATCATTTAAAGAATAGAGCTACCAATAAATGGGAAGACTTCTTTAAATAACCTGGTAGGAATAGGGTCTAAAAGACAAGTTGAAGTCCTGACTAGCAAGCTCTAAGGGAATGCTAGGATTGATAGAGTCCTGACTCTTTGTCAGCCTGACTTCAGTGCTGAAAAGAAACCTGGGATTATTCTTGTTCTCTTCTATTAAATCAATCAAATCAAATCAAATCAAATCAACCTTTATTGTTATGTTGCTGTACATACAACTGTAGTGCAGGCAAGATGAAATTACGTTTCTCTAGACATCCATATAAGTAAAAAGAACATAATTTAAGACACACTCCCACACCCCCTCACCCCCCACCCCAACACAGCCATTCACACATCCCTGAGACATACTTGAAACTAACTAGAACTATATACATATAATATACTGTACATAATGTCCATAAGGGGCAGTAGTATGTATGAAAGATTCCGGATCAACTGTTCAGCATCCTAACAGCTTGTGGAAGGAAGCTGTTAATCAGTCTGGTGGTTCTGCCTCTGATGCTCCAGAATCGTTTGCCAGATGGCAGCAGTTCAAAGTGTTTATGCAGAGGGTGATAGTGATCCTTGACAATGTTCAGTGCCCTGCTCCTACAACGGTTCTGAAAAAGTTCTTGGACAGAGGGGAGGGAAACTCCAATTACCCTCTCAGGTCCCTTAACTATCCTCTGCGGGGCTTTTTTGTCTGACATACTGCAGCTGGAGTACCATGTTGCAATGCAGTACGTCAGAACACTCTTCACCACACCTCTGTAGAAGGTCCTGAGTGATGCAGATTGGGAGAGAGGCCAGTTTGAGTTTCCTCAAGAAGTGCAGTCTCTGCTGGGCCTGCTTCCTCATCCCCAAGGCATTCTTCCTCCAGGTCAGGTCCTGCGAGATCTGCACTCCGAGGAACTTGATGTTCTCCACTCTCTCCACCAAACAGCTGCTGATGCTGAGAGGGATGTGTTCAGGCCGTGACCGCCGGAAGTCAATAATCATCTCCTTCATTTTGTCCACGTTGAGCACCAGATTGTTCTCCCTGCCCCAGCCCTCCAGGTCTCTCACTTCTTCCCTGCACATTGATTCCTCATCCCTCTGAATAAGTCCCACCACTGTGGTGTTGTCCACAAACTTAATAATCTGGTTCCCCTCGTGTCTGGATACACAGTCATGTGTTAGAAGTGTAAACAACAGTGGACTGAGTACGCAGCCTTGAGGGGATGCGGTGCTCAGCGTGATAAAGTTGGAGATGTTGTTTCCAACACAGACAGACTGAGGTCTCTTGGTCAGGAAGTCCAGGATCCAGAGACATGTGGCGGTGTTCAGACCGAAAAGGAGTAATTTCTCCATCAGTCTCTGGGGAATAATGGTGTTGAATGCTGAACTGAAATCAATGTACAGGAGTCTGGCGTAGGTGTCTTTCTGATCCAGGTGGGTGATGACAGAGTGCAGGGTGGTGACTATAGCATCCTCCGTGGAGTGATTTGAACGATACACAAACTGGAGCAGGTCATGTGATGCAGGAAGGCAGGCTGTGATGTGTGGTTTGACAAGCCGTTCAAAACACTTCATCACAATTGATGTCAGTGCAACAGGACAATAGTCATTCAGACAGGACACAACTGGTTTCTTTGCCACCGATACTATGGTAGAGGTCTTAAAGCATCTGGGAATGATGGCCTGACTCAGGGAGATGTTATAAATGTCAGTCAGGACATCCACCAACTCGCTCGCGCAGACTTGGAACACACGTCCTGGGATGTTGTCCAGACCTGCAGCTTTACGTGGGTTGACCCTAATTAGGGTCCTCTGTGTGTCCGCTGCATTGATGATGATAGCTGGCCCAACAGATGGTGGAGATGGGCCAGTCCTCCCTCTGATTGACGGGTTTGATGCTTCAAAACGTGCAAAGAAGTTGTTGAGCCTGTCTGGAAGTGAAGTGTCATCATCATCGACCCCCTGCCTAGACTTATAATCCGTCAGTGCCCGAACGCCCTGCCACATCCATTTGGTGTTCCTTGTGTCACAGAGTTGTCCCTGGATTTTCTCCGCATAGGTGCATTTCGCTGTCTTAATTCCCTTTGAGAGCGCAGACCTGGCTGTGCGGAGGGCATATCCTGTCCTTCACTCTGAAGGCTGCATCTCTGGCTGTGAGCAGCGAGCGCACCTCTGCAATCATCCAGGGTTTATAGTTGCACCGTGCAGTGAAAGTCTTCACTATAGTGACATCCTCTGTGCACTTCGCGATGTAGCTGGTGACCGTTTCAGCATACTTCTCCACATCTGTCCTGTCTCCCTGGGAGGCTGCTATTTTGAAAACCTCCCAGTCTGTGTGCAGAAAAGAGTCCTGAAGGGCCGAGGCTGCACCCTCTGGCCAAATCCTGACTTGTTTCTCTACTGGCCTGCTGCGCTTCAGTAAAGGTTTGTAGACAGGCATCAGCATCACCGATAGGTGGCCAGAGTGACCGAGGTGGGGGCGAGATGTTGCCTTATATGCATCTGGGAAGTTTGTATACACCAAGTCCAACATATTCTCTCCTCTGGTCTTAAAGTCCACACATTGTTTGAACTTGGGGAGCACCGTCTTTAAACTGGTGTGATTAAAATCCCCTGCAACCACCACAAAACTGTCCGGGTGTGAAGTTTGAAATTCACTGATAGAGTTGTGCAGCTCTCCGAGTGCCTTGTTAGCATTAGCTTTAGCATTAGCTCTAGGAACTATGTAAACAGCAACTACAAACACATTGGTGAATTACCCCGGCAGGTAGAATGGCCGGCAATTCACGATAAGGAACTTTGCCAACGGAGAGCAGAGTTTAGTTGCTAACGTGGCGTTAACACACCAGTTCTTGTTAATATAGATACATAGCCCCCCCCCCCCCCCCCCAGCTCGTACTGGAGCTAGCAGCCTCCCTGTCCGCCCGGAACGATGCCATCCCTTCCAGCTGAATGGCCGCATCAAGGATGTTGTCGTGGAGCCATGTCTCCGTAAATGCAAACACACAGCAGTCACTCCACTCTCTCTGGGTTTCTCTCAGCAGACGCAGCTCGTCCAGCTTGTTGTCGAGGGAGTGGACATTGGAAAGTAGGAGTGCCGTTTCTTCTGGTCTGGAGGGGTTAGCCTTTAGCCTAGCATGAATCCTGGCTCTCTTTCCTCTCTTTTGTTTGTGTTCGTGCCGCTTACACTTCCTCCTCTCCCGGGTAGCTGCCAGAGAAACCTCCGGTAGTATTCCATGCTGGCATAGAATTCCAAGTCACACCCGAGTGCCGCAATTCTTGCATCGTGCATTACCTTGATGTTTAATAAGGTCTAACGGTTATAAGTTTTACAGAATGTACGTGTGGGATGATTAAAACACTCAAAACTCTCACACTCACTGATGCCTAGGGGGGCCACAGCATCCATGCATGCCGCCATCGCCACATTCAATCCATAATAATGCAGAATAATAACTTGTTCTAGCTTTTCTCTGAGATTTTTTTTATAAATTAAAAGATGATTTCTCCAAGCTAAATAGATTTCATCTAAATTAGTGGAGCTCCATTTTCGTTCTAATTGACGAGTCTTCTGTTTCAAGCTACGAGTTTCTGTGTTGAACCAAGGAGTTAAAAATCTCTGATTAGACTTTTACTTTTTTAAAGGGGCCACCATGTCTAGAGTCTGATGCAGAGAAGCTGTAACACTATCTACCATGCTATCAATTATAGACGAAGCAAGCTCTCTGTAGCTAATTTCTGTTGCATTGACACATGGCATAGAGGAAACAATCTGCATAAATCTGGTAACAACATCATCTGAGAGGCATCTACTGTGGTAATATTTTTCTTTAGGAGCCAAATAGTCAAAAATAGTAAAATCAAAGGTTAACAGACAATGGTCTGACAGTACAGGGTTATGAGAAGACACTACCAGATTTTGTATTTCTATGCTACATGTCAGAACAAGGTTGAACGTGTTGTGGAGATAATGGGTCGAATTTCCTACTTTCTGAGAAAACCCCATCAAGTCTAATATTGAATTGAATGCCATATTCAGGCAATCACTATCTACGTCTACATGTACAGGTACATCTCAAAAAATTAGAATATTATGAAAAAGTTCAATATTTTTTGTCACTCATTTCAGAAAATGAAACCCGTATATTATATAGATTCATTAAACAGAGAGTGATATATTTCAAGTGTTTATTTATTTTAATATTGATGGTTATGGCTTACAGCCCATGAAAACCCCAAATTCAGTTTCTCAAAAAATTAGAATATTACATAAAATTAATTTAAAAAAATATTTTTTTAATAGAAATGCTGGGCGACTGAAAAGTATGTCCATGCACACACTCAATACTTGGTCAGGGCTCCTTTTGGATTAATTACTTTATCAATGTGGCGTGACATGGAGGTGATCAGCCTGTGGCACTGCTGAAGTGTTATGAAGGTCCAGGTTGCTTTGATAGTGACCTCCACAGATTCTCTATGGGGCTTAGGTCAGGAGAGTGTGCTGGCCAATCAAACACAGTGATGCCATGGTCATTAAACCAGGTTTTGATACTTTTGGCAGTGTGTGTGTGTGTGTGTGTGTGTGTGTGTGTGTGTGTGTGTGTGCGTGTGTGTGTGTGTGGGGTGCCAAGTTCTGCTGGAAAATGAAATCAGCTTCTCCATAAAGCTTGTCAGCACAGGGAAGCATGAAGTGCTCTAAAATTTCTTGGTAGACGACTGTGCTGACTTTGGTCTTGATAAAACACAGTGAACAAACATCAGCAGATTACCTCTATTCAGATAAAAGTAAGTTTTGCATTTCATTTGGAAATCAAAGTCCCAGAGTCCAGAGAAAGAGTGGAGAGGCACAGAATCTAAGTTGCTTGAGGTTTAGTGTGAAGTTTCCACAGTCAGTGATGATTTGAGGAACCATGTCATCTTCTGGTGTTGGTTACTCCCTGTGCATTGAATCTATATAATATAGGGGTTTCACTTTCTGAAATGAGTGACAAAAAACATTGAACTTTGTCATGATATTCTAATTTTTTGAGCTGTACCTGTATATTAAAGCCCCCTACTATAAAATTAAATTAAAATTAAATTAAATCACCCTTATTGTCATTCAACCAATCATGTACAGCAGAACGAGATTGTGCTTTACCTATCTACAGTGTAAATCACACACACCCCAAGTGCAGAATCAGAGGGCCGCTGCCATGCAAGGCGCCGCCACAGAGTTCCCTCCTCCATTCCATTTATTGCTGAGCACCAAGCTGGACGGCAGGAAGTTCCACTTTTATATGGTCTTTGGCATGACCCGGCTGGGATTTGAACCCCTGCCTCCCGGGTGTGGGGCGGATGCTCTACCAACTGAGCCACCACTCCGGCTATAATTATTCTATCTGATTTCAGCACTAAATCCACAAATAATTTGGCAAATTCAGATAAAAACTCTAGTAAGCTGAGGGAGGACGATAAACTATGGCAAATTTAAAATTGGGTTTAACCTAAAATTGCTAAAATGCCCAATATGGAGGACCAGGCCCTCAAAGGAATTATAACGTGTTTTTTGATTTACATTAACTAGTAATTTGGAATCGTAAATTGTTGCTACTCCTCCTCCACGACCAGAACTTCTGGGATTTTGACAGTTTAAATAACCAGAAGGAGTTGATTCATTTAAACCAACATAATCCTTTTGCCCTAACCAAGTCTCTGTAAGGGATATTAAATCAATCTGATGATCAATTAACAGATCATGGACTAGCAGAGACTTAGGAGTTAGAGACCTAATATTTAACAAACCACATTTAATTTTTAAATTATGAGGAGGAAGAGAGGCCAAATCATTCAATTTAGAAGTTTTATCAACTTTTTGTTAAATCACTTTGAGATGCTTATACATTATATTTTTATTTACTTTGGAGGGAGCAGACAATGATTCTCTGATGGGGAAGACAGGGGCTAAGTTGAGGGGTGGCGGATGAAGACGAGCTGCAGAGAGGGGGTTAAAATTGCGACTCTGCTTCCTGGTCCCAACTCTGAGTTGTCAAGGTTTTGGAAATTTGGATATAAATGATGCCAGATTGTTAGATAAATGAGACGCACCATCCAAAGTGGGATGGACGCCGTCTCATCTAATAAGACCACGTTTTCCCCAAAAATTGTCTATGTAGCCCACATTGTTTGCAGGACACGACACAGACAGCCAGCGGTTGAAGGATGACAAGAGGCTAAACATGTCATCACTGGTCAGATTGGGGAGGGGCCCAGGGAATACTAGAGGCAGACATTGTTTTTGCAAAGTCACACACCAATTCCACACTAAGTTTTGTGACTTCCGACTGCTGGAGTCGGATGTCGTTAATGCTGGCGTGGATAACAATTGTGGAGTATTTACAGTTACTTTTAGCCAGCACGGTCAAATTTGACTCAATGTCGCCTGCTCTGGCCCCTCGAATGCATCTGACTATGGCCGCTGGAGTCTCTAGGTTCACGTTTTTGACTATAGAGTCGCCAATGATCAGAGTTTTTTCCTCAGCGGGTGTGTCGCTGAGCGGGGAAAAGTGATTAGAAACATGAACAGGTTGGTGGTGAACCACGGGCTTGCAGCTATGCTTCCTTCTCACCCACTCATTCTCTCCTGGCTGCTCAGGAGAGGTCAGAGCCAGGGGACCGCTAGCAGGCCGCCCTATGCTAGGGAGCTCCGCTGCAGCTAAGGGGCATTCGTCATTATTAACTGGCGCAGACGGTGTTTCAATGCAGTGGAGCCGGGATTCCAAATTAGACAACCTCACCTCGAGCGCCTCAAAAAGACATTTATTACATTTACCATTATCACTAAAAGAGGGAGAGGTGTAACTAAACATCTGACATAAAGAGCACACCAGAAAAGAAGGGGAAGGAGAGCTAGTAGCCATAGATAGTGGCTAACCCAAAGCTAACACAAACACCGATGAAAGGTGAACAGAAGGCTAAAGAGGGTGATTAAGTGACCCTGAGTGCGCATACAGGTGTAAGAGGCTTGTAAAACAGAAGTGAGAGGTGTCAGTAGATAGAAAAAAGTGATTAAAATACAATTAAAGGCAATGATCCTCAGGAAAGTGAACTACAAAACAAACCACAACAACAGCCAGCAACACAGGAAGTGACGATGCATTACGATACAGGAAGCGTCCAGATGAAACAAAGGAATCTTGGTCACATGACCTTTGTGTTAGCTTTCAGCTGAATCCTTAGCTGAAGTTTTTTTTTCGATCATACTGGAAATTATATATGCCAGCAGACAATTTCTTCCCAGAGGCAAACAGTCAGGAGCTCAGATCCGGCGACAATGATGATAGGCTGCTGGCCACTGAAGCAATATGTCATGTGGACAACACGAGAGGGTTTATTCAGTGGCTCTCCTGGGTCCACATAAATTGATGAGATAGTTCAGCATCTGGTCAAAGGCACAGAATCGAAGAGACAACAATAATAAAACAAAAGAGTTCCGAGTTCTTCAGATGTTGTGGGGATTGGGGAAAACAGCTTCCAGTGTGAACAAAAAATGATCAGTCCACTTTAAAACACGGTGAGTTAAGGAAAATCAATAGAAAAAGTTTAACAGAATAAAATAGAAAAAAAAAAAAACGTCTGAGAACACGGCGTTTCACTCCATATAAAAGAGAAGGTTGAACTCAAACAGAAGAAAAAGTATTTCCCCCAGACGTTTACAGGAAAGAGAGAATTCAAGGCAGCAGCATAACTGAACAGGACACAAAGACAACTTTTACAAAACTTAGACAAAACTTACAGAAAAGAACTTTCAGAAAGAAGAACTACTTCCTTAACGAAGAACTGCCTGAACTAGCACGTTCCTCACTTAACTCTTTGAGTGTGTTTGTCACCGAATTGCGACATAACCCCTAGTGGTCAACAGTGGTAAATATTTTTTGTCAATAAAGTAGTTCAGATTTCCAAGGCTATAACCTGAAAGTGGTAAGAGATAATGGCTTACTGTCAATTAGAAAGATGTAAAATATGATCCAAAGTTTCAGATAGGAATAAATTTATGCATCTAATTTGCATAATGCCACGGCACCTCTTTAAATTCCATAACTCAGTCAAAACTGGACTTTGGACGTATTTACACAAAGAATGGTTCAGTCTTTTGATACCGTTTTTTGTACAGAGGTACCTCATCATCTTATCTTCAAAGTATATGAACAAGAAATCAGTACAATAAAAAAAAACACAAAAAACCCCCAGAAAATTCTCACTTACTCTTGACAAAGGGGGGCTGGCTGGCTGGTTGGCTGGCGTGGCCGCTGCGTTTTCACCCATCATGGTTGCTATTTTGCATTCTGTTGGTCATGTTCAAAGTCTCTACCACATCTACAAAGTCTTATGATTATCCCACATAAATTTTGCTTGTATCCCATGGCTATTTTCCGCGTACAAAGCCGATAAAAGTGACGTTGACCGATCGCGGACATATTACATTTCTGGGCTAAAATGCTAAAAACAGGAAAAGGAAATGAGGAGTTCTTCTTCTTTGGTGTATTTTTTTGTATTTTTTTGTGTATTACGTGTCATCCACTGAGTCCTCCAATGGATGTCTGCCACCTTTTGAAACTGGAAAATCAGTACAAATCAGTACAAATCCCCAATGCAGGCCCCAATGCAGGCGATCATGTGAAAGTGAGATGACAGGCGCAGTGCCACACTCTGCCACTAGGGGCACGCAAATTCACACACTGAAAGGGTTAAACTGATTAGTTTTTTTTAGGAGAAAAACTTGAATGACATGAAAAGGAACCAATTGTCTCCTATCGCAAGAGAATTGAATGAACTCTCGTCCAATAAGAAAGCAGTCCTTTGTCTGTGTTAGAATAATTTTGAGCTTAAATTATTCAAAGTCAAAAAATCAGGCGGAAAGTTGGATTTATGTACATTTATTACAAAAATATATAAAGTGTCACCCCAATGGCCACTTTGGGTTAGAGATTACAAAGCATGGCATTCAGACACACCTAGAATCTCTAAAGGATCCATTTCTTTAGGTCTGATATATATAGGTAGGATAAAGGAGAGGGAGGATGAGGATAAGGGAAGGGACAAAATGGGACAGTCCTGATAATCAAAGCTTATCCGGGCAGACGTCACAGACACTCTGGAGACAAGAATATAAATCTAACAGAACCTCCATAAAACACTAATCTATATAAGCTGAGGAGTTTCTGTGCATTCCTGTGACCTGAAACAGGACATATCAAAGAGATTATAAAAAGTGGCTTATGCAGCGGCATGAAATAAAGCAGCGTTGGTGAAGGTTTTAAGCAGGTTTATTAAATCATACCGCCGTCACGAAGCTCGCCCAATGGGCGGCTCGGAGGCTTTCCAGCTAAGAGACACAGAGTGTGTGTGTCAACAGCAGTTGGCGAGTGAGAGAGTGAGCATGAAATTCAGACAGCTTATATACTCAGCTACAACAATACATCAAAGCATTCCCAGTGGGAGATATGGGCATTTGCATATGAGAGGCACAGACAGGACAGGATGCATGAACACAATGCATGAATGTCACATTAACCTCACAGCAGTGAAACAATGCATAAATGGCAGATTACATCACAGTATGCAGCGGAAAAAACCAGGAGTAGCGAGCTGTCTGTCCCTGTTTGTTGTGGGGGTTGTACCAACCCGCCACAGCTCCCCCCCACAGGGCTCGGCAGAGGGCCGAGGCCTCGATATTGCAACTTTGGCAGCGAGCAGGGAAAAGCTCTGTGCAGGTGGAGGGGGAGGGGGGAGGGGGGTAGTAAGTGCCGGCCGGGGGCGGTGAAATCGTCCGGGCCGCGCAAAAATTGCTTGTTGTTCCGCAATGTCGAGGGGCTGTCCCGTTGAACGTGCGGAGATCACAAGAAGAAAAATTAGTCACTGGCTCCTCCCGCGATTAAGTCCTGCAAGGATTAATAGTGGCCGTGAAGAAAAGCAGGGGCGGCTGTAAGAGAAACATAAAAGCAGAGGGACTGGCGTGTTGACTTTAGGTGCGGGCACAACCTTAAAAGCTGTCGGGAACCGCAAAACCGCTGAATTCCCCATGTGTGCCGTGGCTGAGACCATTAACAAATCCTTCAGGCATGCTGCGTGCGTGCCTCCAGGTGTGAGAGCAGCCCTGAAGCGCTCTGTGTGCAGCAGTGAAGGATGATGGCAGTCTGTGGAGCCGTATTTGTCCCGTGGGTGGTGCACCGTCCTCGTAACTCCCCGGTGCGTGTGTCGGGGCTCCGTGTGTGGGTGGGCCAGCTGGAGAGGAGAACCAGGGTCGGGGAGCTTAATCATCCCCGTTTAATGTGTTGGAGCGGTGAAGGGAAGTAGACGCTCTTGTCACTCGCTCGGTCATGGTGAGTTCAGGTCCACGTGTGCTCCGTCGGCCATGGGAGTCGCCGTCGCGGAGAAAGGACGAGGTGCATGTGCTCTCATGTGGAGGAGCTGCGAGCGCGGCCGGTCCAGCGTGGATGTGCCGATCTAGGCGTGCAGATCTCACCATGAAGTTTGCTGCGGCTTTCCCGGTCGTGGGTGGTCTCCGGAGAGTTTCACCTGGAAACTCTGCGTCGAAGTCTCCGTGAAGCAGAAGGGAGGGCAGATCAGTCAGGCTGCCGCGTTCGCTTGTCGTCGGAGAATCCCCGCCGGGTGCTGCGTTCGCCGGCAGCGTGTTCGTTTCAGCGTCGGGTCACCAGTGCGGCGGCATGAAATAAAGCAGCGTTGGTGAAGGTTTTAAGCAGGTTTATTAAATCATACCACTGTCACGAAGCTCGCCCAATGGGCGGCTCGGAGGCTCTCCAGCAAAGAGACACAGAGTGTGTGTGTCAACAGCAGTTGCAGAGTGAGAGAGTGAGCATGAAATTCAGACAGCTTATATACTCAGCTACAACAATACATCAAAGCATTCCCAGTGGGAGATATGGGTATTTGCATATGAGAAGCACAGACAGGACAGGATGCATGAACACAATGCATGAATGTCACATTAACCTCACAGCAGTGAAACAATGCATAAATGGCAGATTACATCACAGCATGCAGCGGAAAAAACCAGGAGTAGCGAGCTGTCTGTCCCTGTTTGTTGTGGGGGTTGTACCAACCCGCCACACTTAGATCATTCCTTATGCATGTACTGATCCTGTACTGATCTTCAGTCTGAACTCTCTGAAATTGCTCACAGAAACATGCCAAGAATATATGAACTTATCCTATATGGAATGCACATATAAACATTAAACATGGTATATGAAAGGTATGATACTTCTCAAATATAATAATACATTATTAAAATAATAATAATGTAGAAAAAATGTAATTTTTCTATCAGTCTGTAACCAACCAATAGAGTGAAAGGGGGGCATTGTCCAACAGAGACTGGCTGGCGATTGGCTGAGTCAGTCAGATGACTTGAGTAAGCTTTTCCAGTAGGATGAAACACATCTGGATAAAAATGAAAATTCACTTTATGTGTGTAAGCTAAACTAACTTCAGTGATTCATGACTAATTTTAATTCTTGCTACATTAAGCATGCATTTTAAAGGCCTCGGCCGGACGAAATTACAATATCGCTAAATCATATCTTAAATTTGTGTGTGAGACGAGCTAATTTGAACCGCACATATTTTGGTGTCAACAAATGTCGCATAAGGTGACAATGCGCTATTGAAGTATGATTTCCTTGAGAGCTGTCTGTCTGCCAAGCGATCAGCGGCTAAAATGGCCACTGACTGTGTGACGTCAGGTCAGGGA
Organism: Pholidichthys leucotaenia; assembly: GCA_020510985.1. Classification (NCBI taxonomy): domain Eukaryota; kingdom Metazoa; phylum Chordata; class Actinopteri; order Cichliformes; family Pholidichthyidae; genus Pholidichthys; species Pholidichthys leucotaenia. The sequence goes on along the minus strand of CM035840.1, from coordinate 321,303,179 downwards.
GCGACCTGAGTAGGAGGAGGAGCACACTGAGGAGCATGCGGTGAGTGTTTAGGAACTTCCCCTGCCTGGGAAAATCAGAACCGCATGGGTGAATTTCGTTAAGAAAACGCTAAAAAATTGGAATTATGTTGCAAAATCACCCAACATGTGCATTAGACATTTTGTTGACAGCGATTTTGAGAATAAGATGCAATTTGAAATGAAATTAGCAAAAAGATTGCTGATAAAAAAATCGGCTGTTCCAACTATATATCCGTTCATTTCAAAGTCCCACTCTCAGACAAGTGTCAGTGAAGTGGCGTGAAAAGCAAGGGTGATCTACCGATGCGATCTGCTGTCAGAAAGATAAGTAAACAGGGTAATTTTTCTTTTTTAAATATTCACTGCCAATATTTACTAAAATTATTTACAAGCAATGAATTTCATTGCCTTAACAACTTATCAAATATTAGAATTTTAGGGTATTCATACTAATCAAATATGAAATATTCAGTGCTGTATAGGGAGGTGGTTGTGGCTCTTTGCTCAAGTTATATTTCTATATATGTAATCCAATTTGACACCTCTGGAATGAAATTATGTTGATCTACTGTTTTTGCAGATGTTATCCACTGTCACTCAACCTTCAAATACTGTGGATTTTTTTTTTGAATTTGATTATTCAGCAATTGTCCTCATTGCAGTCATCCATGTGAGGTAACAAGTCACACTAAAGGCTCTCTGTTGGTGATCAAACAACATTGTCCACATTGTGTTGAGGATCTATCCTGGCACAGCCAGCCGATGATCAGGGACATCCCAGCTGGTAACATGCAGCTTTCATCCGCCATTCTCTTCACTGGTGCGTCATATGTCAAGGTCCTCAGAGTTCTAAATGCAGCCGGTATCGTTGGAATTTCCACGACCACTTACAAGGAGCTTTCGATTTCTAATTTTTATTAAATTAATTTTATTTCAGAATATGTGGATGATCTGATGAATACTCTTTTCGACAAAACCTTGGTTGATCCAACCCACTTATTGGAGCAGTGGCACTCTGTACAAGCCAGAGTTCCAGCAACATTGAGTGCCAAATTTCAGCGTCCCATCAAAGCTGATGCTGTTGAGCAACATGTATCTAGATTTTCAAAATCAAACATGTAAAAGTAGAATAAATTTCCAATTAGCAATGAAAGTTCAGCTTTCAATTGTTAGGGAAGCAACATATTTTGCTAAGACAAAAAACTATAAGCCTAAGATTTTTAGAGAAATGTGCTTTTAAAAATTGCACACGAATTTTACACCATAAAATGGTAGAAAAATTACTCTAATGTATATGAGATCCGACTTTGATGAATGCTGAAATATTAGAATTATAAAATTGACATGCACATTAATAAACTCAATATATGATTTTAAAAAACTTTATTTAAATAACATTGATCACAAATCTAATCTTGGTAGGCAAAATCCCTTGTAGTGATCAGATGGGAATGTTTCTCTGATGAGGCTCACAGCACAGGCAGGCAACATAACCCTCACTTCTTCACCTTCAATACCTCCTGGCAGCACCGAGATTCAGTTGATGTTGGCATAATGTTGCATTTCTCACAAGTGCACCTGTTAAAAAAAATGGTATAATCAGATGCTTATAATAAACTAATGGCTCGTGGGAGTGCTATATAAATTGGTCTATGAAGTTTGATTAGAAAATATTTAAAACATGTAAAAAATTTTGAGCAGAAAGAGAATGTTTATAAGTCGCCAAGTAAGGCAGCGAGGGAAAAATTGGCAGTTTTATTTTGATAATTAAGTGTGTGACCATGCATATCGCCTAAAAAAAAAAAATTCAAAGCATATTTTACCAATATAAATCGGCGAGCCTCTCGTTCTTGCCTCTCGCCCTCTCGTTCTGCTCCGGTCGCTGTTTCGTCCGCGTCTTACGCCACACCCTCGGGCTCGAACAAATACGGCTGAATAACCCCATCAGCACCACCCAAAACTACTTCATCATCAGATTCGTCAGTTTCAATATCATCACTTATATTGCGGTCGTCATACTCGATAAAATAATCGTTGTCCGAATCACTCTGCTGTCGTTCAGCCATTTTTGCAGGCAGGTGATCATCCATTTCCTGCAGCCATTTCCTGTTTCTCCCTGACCTGACGTCACTGCTGCACGCCCCTATCGAGAGATGGCGGTACTGCAGCATCACTAAGTGAAATATGGGCTATTAACAAATAAAGTCATTTATGGAGGCTGGTGACACATTTTAAATCACGGGAATGGCCAGAATGGAATATTTTCATACAATCAGTTTATTGATTCAATAAAAAAATGTCACCGTCCGAGGCCTTTAATAAACTTGTCCTTCAATAATTAACACACATTAGAATAAGATTCGTTTAAGCATTTTCAAACATGCAATACATTTAAACCAATGATTAATGAAACATTTTAAACCATGATTGTTCATCATAGAGTTGGTCATCTCTTCCAATAGTGTCCTGAGAATTATCCCGAGGAATGAGAACTTGAAGAGAGAGTTAATGTTCAGTCAAAAAAAAAAAAAAAAAAAAGAGGCCAGCAGTTGACAGAAGTAATGCAAACATATTCCTGAGTTGTCAAAAGGGGCAATGTTGAGCTGTGGATAATTCCTAGAGACCTGTGGAATGTGCTCAATATATCTGGAATGTTTCAAACAGTTCTTGAAGCATACAACTGCCTGGTTGGGAGGAAGTTCCGGGATTTATGATTGCAGACTAACCCGTTACTGGCACGAAATGAGATCCTTATTGTCCATTTTTTTTCCACAATATTTTTTATTGAACCTTTTTTTTTCAAACATGGCACAAACAATCAAACACTAACACTAAAGTAATTTAAAAATAATAAAAAAAACACTAACTAAAAAAAAAACAAAAAAAATGTACTAAAAACACCAACAACCATTAAACAAAGGCAAATCAACAACAATGCTCCTCTGTTTAGTCTAGGTAATCTATTACATAAGAATACATATTATACATTCACCAATTTGGAATTTGCAAGGTCCACACATATCATTCACCTTCTTCTTCAGAAATTATGTTTAATTTCTTTACATAATCAATGAAAGGTCTCCATATATTCATTATCAAGGTCTCCATATATTCTCCATTTTCCTTTGATTTCAGTATGTATGTTATTCTTTCTTTTTTTGTGGAAGGTTTGTTAACATCTGTCTTAACCACTGAGTCACATCTGGTCTATGAGTCTTTTTCCACAATAGTGCAATACATTTTTTGGCATTAAGCAAACCAAGGTCTATGAATGCTCTTTCACTCTTTTTTTCCCACAATATCTTTATTGAACCTTTTTTTTTTTTTAACAAACATGATACAAACAATCAAACACTAACACTAAAGTACTACAAAAAAAAAAATGCACTAAAAACACCAACAACCACCAACAAAATCAAGTCTTCAACAATGCTCCTCTGTTTAGTCTAGACAATCCAATACATAAGTATACATTTATGTTCACCAGTTTGGAATTTACAAGGTCCACACACATCATTCACCTTCTTCTTCAAGAGTTATGTTTAAATTTTTTACATAATCAATAAAAGGTCTCCATATATGTTATTCTTTCTAATGGAAGGTTTGTTAACATCTGTCTTAACCACTGAGTCACATCTGGTCTATGAGTCTTTTTCCATAATAGTGCAATACATTTTTTGGCATTAAGCAAACTGAGGTCTATGAATGTTCTTTCACTTTTATTAAAATTATGCTTTTCTGGGTACAGACCCAACAAAAACAGTTTAGGATTCAATATGATTTGTTTTGAGATTATTTTTTCAATTGTTACCCTCACCTCTTCCCAAAACATTCTTATTAATCTACATTCCCATAAACAATGAAATAGGGTTCCTTTACTTTCCATGCATTTTGTGCATGTATCTGGTATATTTTTGTTATATCTATTTAACTCCTCCGGTGTAACATACATCCGCATTAACCATTTGAAATGTATCAATTTAAGGCGTGCATTTATTGATTTGGTTTGAGCTTCTGTACAAGCCAATTCCCATTGTTCCTCTGAAATTTCAGTTTGCAGATCTTCTTTCCAGTAGTTTAATCTTTTCAGTGAATTTTCACTTGAAGATAGTGTCAATGAGTTATAAAACTCTGAAATAATACCCTTTCTTTTACTATCTTTCATCATCATTTTTTCCAAGGATGACTAAATAGGTCGAGTGAGAGCTTTATTTTGATTTGATCGAATAAAGTTTCTAAGTTGAAGATATTTAAAAAAATGTGTTCTATTGAGATTAAATTTGATCCTCAGCTCTTCAAAAGACATTATGTTGTCTGCACATGGCAAATATAAATCCTGAATCTTTTGTATCCCTTTTAAATTCCATACTTTAAATACAGCGTCCGCTCTCCCTGGTTTAAAATATTGATTACCCCATATTGGACTAAATTGTGACAATAACTGTGGTTCTTTTAAATAGTTTTTAGCTTCACACCATATTTTGATCATATGCTTTACAAATGGATTTTTAACTTGTTTTTGTAATTTTTTTGCCGAATCTGAGTATATGAATATGGGAAGAGGTAAAGGTAAATTGTATGATTCCATTTCAGTCCAGTGAGGGAGATCATTTGATGAAAAATAATATGTCATAGACCTCAGTTGTGCCGACCAATAATACAACATAAAATTTGGACATTTCAGACCTCCACGATCAAATGGTAAATATAATAAAGACAAACGTAATCTAGCCCTCCTGTTGTTCCATATAAATTCCACTAACTTTTTTTTTATTCTTGAGAATAGATCTAAAGGTGGTGATAAGGGAATGTATTGAAATAAATAAAGTATTTTAGGTAAAATATTACTTTTAAGTATATTGATTCTCCCGATCATCGACATTGGTAGTGACATCCATCTCTGAGTTAACTCATTGATATCTGACATTAAGGCTTCATAGTTGACACTGGCGACTGATTCTAGCTTAGGCATAATTTGGATTCCTAAATATTTAAACTGATTTACAACATTGAATTGATTTACCTCAGGGGCTGGGTAATTTCTCTGGGTCTCATTTAGCATTAATATTGAAGATTTAGTTTTATTTATTTTATATCCTGATATTTCCCCAAAATTCTTTATTAAATTCAACAAGGTTGGAATTGATTTTTTTAGATTCGACATAAACAAAATTATATCATCGGCGTACAGGGAGATTTTATGTTCTGTTGGTCCAACTTTAATTCCATATATTTGTGAATGTAAACGTATCGCTATCGCTAAAGGTTCAATTGCCATAGTAAACAATAAAGGTGAAAGTGGACAGCCTTGTCGACATCCTCTATTGATTTTTATTGGTTTTGAAATATGGTTATTTGTTAGGATTTCTGCTGTAGCATTATTGTATATTATTTGAACCCATTTTATGAAATTATTTCCAAGTCCAAACCTTTGTAGGACTTCAAAAAGAAAGGGCCATTCAACTCTATCAAAGGCCTTTTCGGCGTCCAATGATAGGAGAGCTGTATCCGGTGCTTCTTTATTAAAATAAATAATATTAAATAGTCTTCTTACATTATGGAAGCCTTGTCTACCCTTTATAAAGCCATTCTGATCTCGATTAATAATATTTGGTAAAATTTCTTGTATTCGTCTTGCTAAAATTTTACAGATTATCTTAAGGTCGGCGTTTAATAGGCTTATTGGTCTCATATTTTCACATTTATTAGAGGGCTTACCTGGTTTTGGCAGCAGTATAATTAAGGCATTATTTATGTATGCTTTCGGCTTTAGGACTGTGACTAGGATTCTTCTTTGACTTGGCACAGAGGCGTCGTCTCTTCGAATTTAGTCTGCTGGTAGGATCATTAGCTTCCCCAGGCGAGCCCGGGTACTGGCGGAGGGCGCGACGAGAACGCTGATCCATTGCCCCCCACTGAAGACAGGGGCTGTGTTTCTCGATCTTACAGCCGCCTATGATACGGTCTGGCACAAAGGCCTCCTCCTGAAACTTATAAAGGCGATCCCTGCTTGGGCAACAGCAATTATAAAAACCCTGCTGACCAACCGAAGGTTCAGAGTCCACCTCAGTCAGAACACAAGTGCATGGAGAATGCAGAAAAACGGACTCCCACAAGGCTCTGTTCTAGCTCCAACTCTGTTCAACCTCTACATAAACGACCTGCCTACTACAAAATCCCGCAAATTCATCTATGCAGACGACATCTGTTTGGCATTCCAAGCACCAGACTTTGAACCACTGGAACGGGTGCTCACGGAAGATCTTGCTAAACTGGACCAGTTCTGCAAAATCTGGCGCCTAAAACCAAGCCCAGCAAAAACCGTCTCCAGTGTATTTCATCTCCACAATGCAAAAGCTGCCAGAGAACTAAACATCCACCTGAGCGGACTCAAGCTTAAGCATGCCCCAAATCCAACTTATCTTGGAGTGACCCTTGATAGGACCTTATCCTTCAAGGAACATCTAAAGGGGACGGCTGCTAAGGTGAAAGTACGAAACAACCTGCTCTGCAAGCTCGCTGGTGCAAAATGGGGGGCGGCAGTCTCCACCCTGCGCACCTCAGCACTGGCCCTTTCATACTCTGTAGCAGAATATTGTGCCCCTGTCTGGTCTAGGTCATCTTACACACACCATGTAGACACCCAGCTCAACTCAACCATGAGAACTATAACTGGAACAATCCGCTCAACACCACTCCCCTGGCTCTCTGTACTGTCAAACATAGCCCCTCCACACGTCCGGCGAGCAGCATTAACTCAAAGGATGCTCCAAAAAGTTAAAGATTTTCCTCACTTACCAATCCATGCAGATATCTACACCCCACCCACTGCCCGACTTTCATCCAGACGGCCGATTTGGAAAAACCCTCCCCCAGCTGACTTTACCATCCAGACAGCTTGGCAAGAGGAATGGGAGACCAAGGAGGTCCCAAACAAACAGCTGGTGATAAACCCCAACCAACAGGTCCCGGGCACCAACCTCCCAAGGAGACAGTGGTCTACACTCAATCGCTTCAGGACTGGACATGGCCCCTGCTTGGCCAGCCTTCACAGATGGGGCAGTAGCCCTAGCCCACTGTGCGCATGTGGAGAGGAGCAAACTATGGAACACATCATAGAGGCTTGCCCGCTCCAAAGACTGGAAGGAGGATTACACACCCTCCATACAGCAAACCAGGAGGCAACTGCTTGGCTTAAGGACTTTGCATTCGCTAAATAAATAAATAATTATTTATATATGATGGTAAATTATTATTTTGAAATGCTTCTAAAACCATTTCCAAAAAAGGTTTTATTAATTTATTCTTAAATTTTTTATAAAGGTCAACTGGAAGACCATCTGGTCCTGCACTTTTTCCTGATTTCATATTATCAATGGCTAGCCCAACTTCTTCTTGACTAATTTTAGACTCCAATATCTCCCTGTTTTCATTTGGAATACACGGTATAGATAGTTCGTTCAAAAACCCATTTAGTTTTGTTAAATCAGGTTCATTTTTGGTATCATATAATTTTTCATAGTAATCTCTAAAGGCTCTATTAATTTCTAAAGGATCTATAACTACCTGTCCGTTACTTATAATACTGGTAATTGGTGTTTTAATTTCCAATTGTTTAATCTGCCATGCTAATAATTTTCCTGATTTTTCACCTTGTTCATAAAAAGATTGTTTCAATCTTAGAAGACTCGAGGCAGCTCTATTCGCTGATTTTTTGTCGTATTCAGCTCTCAAAATCAGTAATTCATTCTCCAACCTTGGGTCACTTCCTGCATACACTTTTTCCTGAAGACTTTTTATTTTATGTTCCAATTTAGCTCTCTCCTCTCGAGTCTTCTTAGATTTTGATCCTGTATAACTAATAATATGTCCCCTAATAAAAGCTTTGAAAGCCTCCCACTTTACACATGCTGATGTTTGTGTAGTATTGATGTCAAAGAACTCGTCTATCTGTTTTTCTATATACTTGACAAATTCCTCATCCTGAAGCCATTTATGCTGAAATTGCCATCTACCTGATTCCTTTGTCAATTTTTTATCTACATATATTAGACAACAGGGTGCATGATCAGAGATCACGATGTTATCATAAAAGCAGTTTTGAATCTTGGACCTTAATTCTGTGGAAATCAAAAAATAATCAATACGTGAGAATGTCTTGTAGGTACTGGAATAACAAGAATAGGCTTTAACTTGTGGTTTCATTTCTCTCCATATATCTAACAATCTCAATTCTTTCATAAAATGATTAATAGTCATCCTACATCCAATGTGCGTACAATCCAGTCCTGTTGATCTATCTATACCGGGATTCAATGTACAATTAAAATCCCCTGCTATTATATGTTGCCCTGTAAGTGATGATAAGATGAGAAATAAATTAGCAAAGAACTTCTGATCATCTATATTGGGACCATATAAGTTCACAAGATTTATATTTTCTAATAGCAAAGAACCTTGAATGATTACATATCTTCCAAATTTGTCTCCAATTACATTTTTCACTTGAAAAGGAACTGATTTATGTATGAGAGTCATAACTCCCCTGGCTCGGGATGAAAATGAAGAGGTGAATACACTTCCCTGCCATCTACTCCTAATTCTTTTAACATCCTCCTCTATCAGATGAGTTTCTTGTAAAAACACAATTCTTGAACCCATGTCCTTTATTTTATTCATAACTTGTTTAAGTTTTTTTAAATTTTGTAGACCTCTGCAATTCCATGAAGTTAAATTAAGATTAACACTTTGGTCCATGATCAATAGAGAGTTTGGGATTACCTTGCAGTGTAAACATGCTCATACAGAGAAGCAAAAACATGAGTGGTTGAACATTCATCCTACAAACTACACACAAACAAATTTCCCCTTCCCACACTTGTGGCAAACCCCCCAAAATCAAAAGAAAAATTCTGTCTCCCGATATAGCCATCGACCGTTCCACACCCACGGGGAACAGCCTAAGCCACTCCTTCTTCATCCTCCCAATCACCCTAACTCTACTGCTTTTAATGACGTAACATTAACTCTCCTCTGTAGTTTTCCAACTTAACTCCAAAATTTTTAACAACTTTGTACATCATAGTTTTTTTTTTTTGTTTTGTTTTTGATTTGTTTTTTTAATATATAATACAATCTATATTTTGTAAACTTACTATTTACTTCAAGTCAGTCAGATGCCTGTGCAAATGCTTAATTATTCTACCTTATATTTTGTTCATGCTTAGCTCCCACCAGTCTCTTCTTCTTCTTTGATCTTCTTGATGAACTCCTGCGCCTCCTCTGGGGTCTTGAAGATGTGGGTTCTGCCCTCATACGTGGTCAGCAGTCTCGCAGGATAGATTACACCATGACGAATCCCAAGGTTGCGCAGCTCCTTACGTACGGGATCAAACTGCTTCCTCAATTGCTGGATTCCTGTGGCCAAATCTGGGTAGAACCGCACCTGCTGGTCCTGGTGTTTAATCTCTCCTTTAGCACGTGCAGCGTTGAAGATCTTCATCCTGTCTCTGTTGCTAAGAAACTTCATAATTAAGGTCCTCGGCGGTCCCTTATCTCTCCGTGGGCCAATACGATGTGCTTTTTCCAGAACCACTGCTGATTGCAACTCCTTGCTGCCCAGCACCTCCGGAATCCACTTTTCCAGAAAGGAACATACGTCCCGACCTTCTGATTCCTCTGGAAGACCCACCAGCCTCAAATTATTCTGTCTCGACCGAGATTCCAAATCCAAAATATTATCTTCCAGAGATTTATTTTTTTTTTCCAAAGTGCGCACCTTTAATTGAAGACGGGTGACGTCATCTTCAGCACTAGCGAGACGAAGCTCCATCTGCGCCGTTCGTTCTACACAGTCACCCAATTCCTTTCTTATTCCTTCCAACGCTGTCATAATCCCATCAAATCTAGAGGAAAAGTCCGCTCTCATTGAACTCATGGCAGCCATCAGCGCATCTGCGCCATTCCCCGCAGATATCGCACCGTTGCCAGCCTCCTCCGCCATATATGGAGTTTTGTTTGCTGCGTCACAGACCTGAAAGTCCGTTAATTTGGACTGTTTCGGCGGCTCGCTTTTTCCTTTTCCTGGTTTTCCAGCCTTAGGCTTCGCCGACATATCCTCGCCCAAATGCTGGGATACGTTCTGTCCCAAATGAGAGAGTTATTTGCCGATTTTTTTTCTCCAGGAGCAGAGCAGAGCGAGACACGTCCGTCCTACGTGGCAGCCATAACCGGACACCTGCTCTTTCACTCTTATTAAAGATATGTTTTTCTGGATACAGACCCAACAAAAACAGTTTAGGGTTCAATGTGAATTGTTTTGAAATAATTTTTTCAACTGTTACCCTCACCTCTTCCCAAAACATTCTGATTTTTCTACATTCCCATAAACAGTGAAATTGGGTTCCTTTACTTTCCATACATTTTGTGCATGTATCTGGTATGTTTTTGTTATATCTATTTAACTCCACTGGTGTAACATACATCCGCATTAACCATTTAAAATGTATCAGTTTAAGACATACATTTATTGATTTGGTTTGAGCTTCTGCACAAGCCATTTCCCATTGTTCGTCTGAAATTTCAATTTGCAGGTCTTCTTTCCAATAATTCAGTCTTTTCTGTGAGTTTTCACTTGAGAATAGTGTCAATGAGTTATAAAACTCTGAAATAATACCCTTTCTCTTACTATCTTTCGTCAAAATTTTTTCCAAGGATGAATAAGTAGGTCGGGTGAAAGCATTATTTTGATTTGATCGAATAAAATTTCTAAGCTGAAGATATTTAAAAACATGTGTTCTATTAAGATTGAATTTAATCCTCAGTTCTTCAAAAGACATTATGTTATCTGAACGTGACAAATACGAGTCTTGAATCTTTTGAATCCCTTTTAAATTCCATACTTTTGTAGCGGTTTGATTAAACCCCCACAACACACAGACAGAACACAGAGACAGTCAGCTCGCACTCCTGGGTTTTTCCGCTGCACGCTGCGTTTACAGCCGTGAAGTTAAAGTGTTCATGCATCTTGTCATCTTACATATGTAGATGTGCTTTGAGGTAAATCTCCACAAAAAGACTGGTCAAACACAGCGCTCGGCTAGAGCAAGTAACAGAACAGTGTAATGTGTATTAATGTCTACAGGCAGACGCGTTTCGTCTGGCTCACCTCTGTGATGTTAATTGTTGCCTTTCATGCATTGTACTCATGTGTCCTGTCCTCACTGTGACCTAGGACTGAGATCAATATGTCTCTCAAATGCAAATGTCTTATGCCTGTTCTGTTATCTCTTTGATCATACTAACTGCTGGGGTATGCCCTTTGATGTATTGTTGTGGTCGAGTATATATGCTGCAACTCTGTAACGCAAACTCTCTCTCTCTCTCTCTCACTCTGATCCTGCAACTGGTAGACACACACGTGTCCGCCTCTCCTTCTCTGAGAGCCGTGGGCTCGCTCTCGGCGCTCATGCACGGCGCTGGGAGCAGAGCTCGTGACGGCGGTATGATAATAAAACTCTACTTAAAACCTCCAACAACGCCGCATTATTTCATGCCGCCGCACTTTAAATACAGCATCCGCTCTCCCTGGTGTAAAATATTGATTACCCCATATTGGGCTAAATTGTGACAATAAGTGTGGTTCTTTTAAATATTTTTTGGTTTCACACCATATTTTGATCATGTGCTTTACAATTGGATTTTTAACTTGTTTCTGTAATTTTTTAGCCGAGTCTGAGTATATGAATAAGGGAAGAGGTAAAGGTAAATTGTATGATTCCATTTCAGTCCAGTGAGGAGGATCATTTGATGAAAAATAATATGTCATAGACCTCAGTTGTGCTGACCAGTAATACAACATAAAGTTTGGACATTTCAGACCTCCACGATCAAATGAATGAATGAATGCATGGATGAATGAATGAATGAATCTTTATTTCGGATAGTACAGGTTAAAAGAAACTGAATAATATAACAAAGGGGGAAAGAAAATCCAACAAGGTCAAATTAGACAATAACTCCTCTAATTATACAGTTCAACATAAGTTATCCGAACTTATGTTGAACCGCTGAAGCCGCAGCTTATATTGCCCACCCATGTTCCATCCAAGAATTCAAAAGAAAAAAACAAAACAAGCGCGATTACAATTCAGAACGAAGCTAAGACAAAATGTGACAAAAAAAAACAACAAAAAAAAACTAAGCTACAACACAACGCAGGCTGGATATGACAATCCTTATGTGATTTTACATGTCATCTTGTATATATGTTTGGAGTATTTCTTCCTTTAGTTTTTGTTTAAATTGTCCAAGCGTTGTACATGATTTTAATTCAGGTCCAAAATCGTTCCATAATCTGACTCCTTGCACTGAAACACAGTGTTGCTTGGTGGTAGTTCTCACTGAAGGTTTTTGAAATATACATGTTCCTCTGAAATGATATTGTTTCTCCCTTATTTGGAACAACTTTTGGATATTTGCGAGCAGTGATAGATTCTTCACTTTAAACATTATTATTGCAGTTTTAAAGTCAATCAGATCTTTCAACTTGAGAGCTTTTAATTTAAGAAAAAGTGGGTTTGTTGGTTCCCTGTAAGCTGCTTTGTTTATTATTCTAATAGCTCTCTTCTGAAGCATAAATACTGGATATATGTTTGTTTTATATGTATTTCCCCATACTTCATTACAATATGTCATGTATGGGAGTATTTATGAATGATACAAGGTATATAGTGTGGGTTGATTCAGCAAATATTTCACTCTGTGTAGTATTGCAATTGATTTGGATATTTTACCTTTAATATAATTAATGTGTGACTTCCAACACAGTTTAATATCAATTATTACTCCAAGAAATTTAGTTTCAGATACCCTTTCAATCTCTGCACCATTTACATTGAGTTTAGATACTGAGTTGTTGTGATGGTTGTTAAAAACTATAAATTTTGTCTTACTTAAATTGAGCGTTAATTTGTTTGAATCAAACCACAGTTTAAGCTTTCCTAATTCCTTTCCGAGTGTATCCAGAAGTTGTTCCAAATTGCTTCCACTGCATAATAGATTAGTGTCATCGGCAAACAATATTAAGTCCATTTTTTCTGAAACTTTACATATATCATTTATATACATATTGAATAACAATGGCCCCAAAACTGAACCCTGTGGGACTCCACAAGTAACCTTCAGTAACTGTGAGTTTTTGTTACCAACACATACATACTGATATCTATTCTTTAAGTAACTACTTAACCAGGACAGTGCTACCCCTCTAATACCACAATTTTGTAGTTTCTTTAATAATAAATTATGATCCACTGTATCAAATGCTTTTTTAAGATCCAGGAATACCCCAACTGAATACTCTTTATTTTCAATGGCAGTTGGTATTTTTTCTATAAATTCCATTAGAGCAAATGCAGTTGTCCTCTTGTGTCTGAACCCATATTGCTGCTCACACAATAAATTATTCTTCAGTATGAAGTTGTCAATTCTCTCATAGAATATTTTTTCAAGTATCTTGGAAAATTGCGGCAATAGTGAAATTGGTCTATAGTTTGACAATTCCCCTGTCACCCGTCTTGTATATCGGAATTACTTTAGCTATTTTCATTGCATTGGGAAATATACCTGTTTGGAGAGACAGGTTACACATATATGTCAGTGGTTTCACTAAGCATTCAATAATAGTTTTGACTAAGAGCATGTCAATACCATCGCAGTCCGTACATGTTTTACTTTTAAACGATTTAACAATTTCAATGACCTCTCTCTCGTCTGTGTTCTTTATGAAAATGGAGTCTTTTATAGCAGTGTTATTGCTTATTGTATCACCTGTAGGCACTGTAATGGGTATTTCTCGAGCCATATTAGGACCAATGTTAACAAAAAAGTTATTAAATTCATCTGCAGGTGAAGATGCATTCACACTCTGAGTCGTTTTATTAATTTTTGAAAAATCGGTTGGGTAGCTTGTATTTCTGCTTTTATTTCCAAGAAAACTGTTAAGTATTGTCCATGTATTTTTAATATTGTCTCTGTTTTTCTCCAGTTCTTTACTGTAATAGTCTCTCTTACTACATCTTATTATATATGTTAACTTATTTTTGTATGTTTTATACCGCTGCTCTGCTTCTTTTGTCCTTTTCTTTAGGAAAGCTTTATATAATAAATTTTTCTTTTTACACGCCTTTTGTAATCCTTTGGTTAACCATGGCTTATCGGCAAATTTATGTTTAAGCTTTTTTTTATTAATGGACAATTTTTTTCATAAAGAGTGGTTACAATGTTTATAAATGTGTCATAGGCTTCATTTACATCTGATACATAGACTTCTGTCCAGTCTTGCTTCAGCAAGTCCTCTTTAAAAGAACTGATTGCATTTGGTGATTTGTATCTGAACGATTTTAATTTTTTTTCTGTATTGGCCCCCGTGTGGCCATGGATAAGTGCAAAGGTTGGTAAGTGGTCACTTATGTCATTTATCAATAATCCACTTTCTATTTTCTTATCAATAATATTAACAAACAGGTTGTCAATAAGTGTAGCAGTGTGAACTGGGACTCTACTGGGATGTGTTATTGTGGGATATAGACTCATGCTGTGCATAGAGTTCATGAACTCTGTAATTACATTTTGTTGATGTAGATTTAGTAAATCAATATTGAAATCTCCACAAATTACTACCATTTTCTTACTAGTAATATTATTGTACAGCTCGACTAATTTATCTCTGAATGTCTCAATGCAAGTAAGTAAATATAGTAAGGACAAACGTAATCTAGCCTTCCTATTGTTCCATATAAATTTCACTAACTTTTTTTTAATTCTTGAGAATAGATCTGAAGGTGGTGGTAAAGGAATGTATTGAAATAAATAAAGTATTTTTGGTAAGATTGACATGATTAGGGACCCAGGAGACAGACGCTGACACGAGTGGATAGTAGACAATTATTTATTAATAAGATAATGAGTGTAGGGTGAGTGAGTGAGTGAATGAGTGTGTGGCTGTCTGGTCACTGGAGCTAAGCGTTTCCTGCGGTGACCTGGCAACCCTGGAACACACAAGCACAGGAAATTACTACTGTCCACAAGAATAGGAAGCTGAAGCTTGTGATGCTTACTTGCAGGCGCCACAGAAAGAATCCTGCTGGCTCCGAGTGCCCGTGCGGCGTGGTGCTCGTGGTGCTCGACGCTGAGGTGGTGAGGAGGCACTCCAAGGTGGAAGAGCTGGTGTCCCGTCAGCAGGGGAGGTGAGTCCGCCGCCAGGGAGGTCCACCTGTGCACAGGGGAGAAGGCTAGGAGAGGATGAGTGAAAAGGTTTCTTACTTGACGTGGCTTGGCTTGATGACTTGGCTTTGGCTCTAGCTTGAGGTCGTATCCTCGACGCATTGCTAGGCAAAGGCAACAGACGACTCCGTGCAGAGCAGTCAGAGATTCTGGCTTTTAAAGCCCGTTGATTATCACCAGCCGGTGTGTGCGCAGCTGAGGATGATGATGACGGCCCAGCGGCCGCCATGGCAGTACTCCCCCCTCTAGAGGTGCCTCCAGGCACCTGCCCAATTCTACCTGGATGCGCCCGATGAAAATTACGGATCAGCTGCTTGTCGAGGATCAATGCTGGGCGAATCCAGGAGCGATGCTCAGGACCAAACCCCTCCCAGTCCACCAAATGCTGAAGGCCCTGACCCCACCGGCGGACATCCAAGATGGCAGTCACCCCCCAAGCCGGATGGCCATCGATCATCCTCGGGGTGGCAGGAGCCACGGGGGGCGGGCACAGAGGGTCGGCGATGTATGGCTTGACCTGAGAGACGTGAAAGGTAGGACAGATGCGCATGGAAGAGGGGAGAGCAAGGCGCACAGACACAGGGTTGATAACATGGGAAATCACATAAGGACCGATGAAGCGCTTGGTCAGCTTGCGCTTCTCGGCCGGCACACTGATGTTCCTAGTGGACAACCAAACCTTCTGACCCACCTTATAGTCCGGGGCGGGCCTCCTGTGGCGGTTGGCCACCTGGATGTTACGTTCCGTAGTCCAAAGGAGGGCTCTGTGGGTGATAGACCAGATCCGCCGACAACGCCTGGCATGAGCCTGCACCGAAGGGACCGCTACCTCCTTCTCCTCCTCAGGGAACAGTGGTGGATCAAACCCCAGAGACGCCTTGAAAGGGGACATCCCCATAGCAGAGGACACCGTGGTGTTATGGGCGTACTCAATCCAGGGTAGAAACGTGCTCCAAGAAGAGGAGCAGGAGGAGATGACACAGCGAAGTGCAGCCTCCAGCTCCTGATTAGCCCGTTCGCACTGACCGTTGCTCTGTGGGTGGTACCCAGAGGAGAGACTGGCCGTGGCCCCCAGCACCGTGCAGAATGCCTTCCAGACCTGGGATACAAACTGTGGTCCTCGATCCAAAACGATGTCAGCCGGGATTCCGTGAAGACGGACCACATGTTGAACAAGAAGGTCCGCCGTCTCCCGCGCCGAAGGCAGCCCCCGGAGAGGCACAAAGGGAGCTGCCTTGGAAAAGCGGTCCACTATTGTCAGAACTGACGTAAAATGACCAGAGGGGGGCAGGCCGGTTACAAAGTCCATGGCCACGTGGGACCAGGGGCGAGAAGGGACAGGTAAAGGGTGAAGAAGACCCGCCGGGGGAGATGATGATGATTTCCCAGTGGCGCACTGGGCGCAGGCCTGGACATACAGTGGGGCAAAAAGGTATTTAGTCAGCCACCAATTGTGCAAGTTCTCCCACCTGAAAAATGAGAGAGGTCTCCAATTTTCATCATAGGTATACCTCAACTATGAGAGACAAAATGAGAAAAAAAATCCAGAAAATCACACTGTCTGATTTTTAAAGAATTTATTTGCAAATTATGGTGGAAAATAAGTATTTGGTCACCTACAAACAAGCAAGATTTCTGGTTCTCACAGACCTGTGACAACTTCTTTAAGAGGCTCCTCTGTCCTCCACTCGTTACTTGTATTAATGGCACCTGTTTGAACTTGTTATCAGTATAAAAGACACCTGTCCACAACCTCAAACAGTCAGACTCCAAACTCCACTATGACCAAGACCAAAGAGCTGTCAAAGGACACCAGAAACAAAATTGTAGACCTGCACCAGGCTGGGAAGACTGAATCTGCAATAGGTAAGCAGCTTGGTGTGAAGAAATCAACTGTGGGAGCAATTATTAGAAAATGGAAGACATACAAGACCACTGATAATCTCCCTCGATCTGGGGCTCCACGCAAGATCTCACCCCGTGGGGTCAAAATGATCACGAGAATGGTGAGCAAAAATCCCAGAACCACACGGGGGGACCTAGTGAATGACCTGCAGAGAGCTGGGACCAAAGTAACAAAGGCTACCATCAGTAACACACTACGCCGCCAGAGACTCAAAATCCTGCAGTGCCAGACGTGTCCCCCTGCTTAAGCCAGTACATGTCCAGGTCCGTCTGAAGTTTGCTAGAGTGCATTTGGATGATCCAGAAGAGGATTGGGAGAATGTCATATGGTCAGATGAAACCAAAATAGAACTTTTTGGTAAAAACTCAACTTGTCGTGTTTGGAGGAGAAAGAACACCATACCTACTGTGAAGCATGGGGGTGGAAACATCATGCTTTGGGGCTGTTTTTCTGCAAAGGGACCAGGACGACTGACCCGTGTAAAGGAAAGAATGAATGGGGCCATGTATCGTGAGATTTTGAGTGAAAACCTCCTTCCATCAGCAAGGGCATTGAAGAAGAAACGTGGCTGGGTCTTTCAGCATGACAATGATCCCAAACACACCGCCCGGGCAACGAAGGAGTGGCTTCGTAAGAAGCATTTCAAGGTCCTGGAGTGGCCTAGCCAGTCTCCAGATTTCAACCCCATAGAAAATCTTTGGAGGGAGTTGAAAGTCCGTGTTGCCCAGCGACAGCCCCAAAACATAAGATAAGATAAGATAAGATAAGCCTTTATTAGTCCCACAATGGGGAAATTCCAGGATTGCATCACTGCTCTAGAGGAGATCTGCATGGAGGAATGGGCCAAAATACCAGCAACAGTGTGTGAAAACCTTGTGAAGACTTACAGAAAACGTTTGACCTCTGTCATTGCCAAAAAAGGGTATATAACAAAGCATTGAGATGAACTTTTGTTATTGACCAAATACTTATTTTCCACCATAATTTGCAAATAAATTCTTTAAAAATCCTTCAATGTGATTTTCTGGATTTTTTTTTCTCATTTTGTCGCTTATAGTTGAGGTATACCTATGATGAAAATTGGAGACCTCTGTCATCTTTTAAGTGGGAGAACTTGCACAATTGGTGGCTGACTAAATACTTTTTTACCCCACTGTAGTTGTTGACGTCCTTCCTCAACCCTGGCCACCAAAAGGCTCTCTGGAGAAGATCGGTGGTTCGGCTAACTCCCGGATGGCACGCTAGTTTGGACGCGTGAGCCCATTGAATTACCTGGCTCCTGACAGAAAGAGGGACAAACAGACGGCCTGGGGGACCCCCTCCCGGTTCAGGCTCCGTCTCCTGCACTCTTCTGACCTTGTCCCGGATCTCCCAGGACAGCGCACCCACCACACAAGACGACGGCAGGATGGTCTCCTCCTGCTCTTCGGTGGACTGTGCGTCAAACTGCCTCAAGAGGGCGTCAGGCTTGCCATTCTTGCTCCCCGGCCGGTAGGTGATGGTAAAATTGAACCGGCCGAAGAAAAGAGACCAGCGGGCTTGGCGAGCGTTCAACCGCTTGGCCGTCCAGAGGTACTCAAGGTTACGATGATCTGTCCAGACGACGAACGGCTGGGCAGCTCCCTCCAGCCAGTGCCTCCACTCTTCCAGGGCGAGCTTCACGGCCAGCAGCTCCCTGTCTCCAATGCAGTAATTCCTCTCTGCGGGTGTCAGGCGGTGGGAGAAGTAAGCACATGGCCGGATCCTGCCATCCACCGGAAAACGCTGGGAGAGAACGGCCCCAACTCCTGAATACGAGGCATCCACCTCCACAAGGCACTGTAGCGCCGGGTCCACCTGGGTCAGTACGCGGGCCGAAGCGAACTCCTCCTTTAATCTCGCGAACACCATGGCAGCCTCTTCACTCCAACGAAAGGGCACCTTAGGGGACGTGAGAGCGGTCAGGGGGCGGGCGATGTTCCCAAAATTCGGCACGAACCGACGGTAGAAATTGGCAAAACCCAGGAACCCCTGTAGATGTTTCCTGGAAGTGGGCGTGGGCCAATCGACCACCGCCTTGACCTTGGCCAGGTCGGGAAGCACCTGATTGCGGGCGATAATAAAACCAAGAAAAGAGGTTTTATCAGTGTGGAACTCACATTTTTCAGCTTTGACGAACAGCTGGTTCTCCAGGAGGCGCTGCAAGACCCATCGCACATGCACCTGGTGCTCCTCCAACGTGCGTGAGAAGATGAGGATGTCGTCGAGGTAGACGAACACGAAGGAGTTGAGGAAATCCCGGAGGACGTCGTTTATCAGACGCTGGAAGACGGCCGGAGCGTTGGTTAACCTAAACGGCATCACCAGATATTCGGAGTGGCCGCTTGGGGTCCGGAAAGCCGTCTTCCATTCGTCGCCCTCCCTGATGCGCACCAGGTGGTAGGCGTTACGCAGGTCCAACTTCGTAAACCAGGATGCCCCCTGGAGAGAGTCAAAGGCCGTGTTCATTAGCGGCAGCGTGTATTTGTCTTTTATGGTGATCTCGTTGAGCCTTTGGAAATCGATGCAGGGACGCAGCGAGCCATCCTTTTTTCCCACGAAGAAGAAACCTGCACCCACAGCCGAGGACGAAGGACGAATAATCCCGGAACTAAGGGACTCCTTAATATATCTGTCCATAGCCTCGCGCTCCGGGGTGGACAGGCTGTATAGACGGCTTGCCGGGAGAGGGGCCCCTGCCCTAAGATTGATCGCACAGTCATAAGGACGGTGAGGGGGAAGGGACAGCACCCGTGACTTGCTGAACACCGCTCCCAGATCGTGGTAGACTTCTGGTACCATGGACAGGTCCAGGGGTGGCGTCGAAGGAGGAGGCACCGTAACCGAGGGAGCACACGCTGCAGACTGGAGGCAGGCACTCAAACAGAAGGAACTCCAAGCAGTAATACTCCCAGCTTGCCAATCAAAGGTGGGGTTGTGAAGCCGAAGCCATGGGTACCCCAGGATTACAGGGGAGGAGGAGATGGGTAATACCAAGAAGTGAATCTCCTCCCGGTGGTTCCCAGAAACTATCACTGACACGGGGACCGTCTGGTGGGAAACAGAGGTCAGTGACGTCTTCGACAACGTGACGAGATTGACAGGAGGGCACAGAGATTGACAGCTGAGGCCCATCTGGGTTGCCAGGTCTCTGGAGATGAAGTTTTGCTCAGCTCCAGAGTCAACTAAGGCATGTGTTGTATGTTCCTTATGTTTGTGAAGTAGCCTAATGGGGATACGGCAACTAGTAAGGGGCTTTTTCTGTTTCTCGTCCGTGAATCCCCCTACTGTGATCCATGGACCTCCCCTTTTAACCGGTTCGGACATTCAGCAACCCCATGAGACCCATTGCCACAATAAAAACAAAGGCCCAGATCCCTGCGGCGCTGTCTCTCAGCTGCTGAAACTCCCGATTGTCCGATAACCATATCCTCCTGCTCCGGAAGTTCCTCTGACGAAGGCAGAGCGAGGAGAGGGGACCTAGCGGAGCGAGGGCAGGGTTTGCTCGAACGGCTGGCCATCTTTCGTTCGGCCGCTCACTCCCTTAGCCTACTATCCAAGCTGATGGTGAGGGAAATTAATTCCCCTAACCTGTCTGGTTTATCCCGTGCCGCTAGCTCATCTTTCAGCTCTGAGCTAAGACTGCGGAGGAAGATACCACAAAGCGCTGGCTCCCCCCCACCCAATCTCAGCGGCTAATACCTGGAAGTCTATGACGTAATCGGCGGCAGATCTACTGCCCTGCCGAAGGCTTAGCAGCCGTTCGGTTAGCACTGTGTCCCGGTCTGTATGATCAAATACCTCCATGAACTCTGCCACGAACTGCTGGTAAGTCAAAAAGGGATAATTAGGTTTAGCTATAACTGTATAAGCCCAGTCTAATGCCCTACCCCCCAGCAGGTTGGAGATATATCCAATTTTGCTTTGGTCAGTGGCAAAATCTCCCGGAACGCGGTGAAACACCGATTCACACTGGAGCAAAAAACCTCGCGCTTCCCCGAGTTTTCCGCTGAAGCGGGCGGGGGTTGGCACGGGAGTGAGACGAGGTAAAGATGGTTGATTAACTTGGCTAGTAGGATAGGCTACGGGGGTTTGAGATGCCCTGGCAGTTGGGGGGAACGCCTGGCGTCCTTCCAGACGGTCCAGCCAGCTGTTAACCTGAGTTAATTGATTCAAAATAACTGTCTGTTGATGTGAAATCATATCTACTCGGTCGCTAAGAGTGTTTAGACGGCGCGCCAGCGCGCTGTCAGCTGGGTCATCTTGACGGAATCGTACTGACATGATTAGGGACCGAGGAGACAGACACTGACACGAGTGGATAGTAGACAATTATTTATTAATAAGATAATGAGTGTAGGGTGAGTGAGTGAGTGAGTGAATGAGTGTGTGGCTGTCTGGTCACTGGAGCTGAGCGTTTCCTGCGGCGACCTGGCAACCCTGGAACACACAAGCACAGGAGATTACTACTGTCCACAAGAATAGGAAGCTGAAGCTTGTGATGCTTACTTGCAGGCGCCACAGAGAGAATCCTGCTGGCTCCGAGTGCCCGTGCGGCGTGGTGCTCGTGGTGCTCGACGCTGAGGTGGTGAGGAGGCACTCCGAGGTGGAAGAGCTGGCGTTCCATCAGCAGGGGAGGTGAGTCCGCCGCCAGGGAGGTCCACCTGTGCACAGGGGAGAAGGCTAGGAGAGGATGAGTGAAAAGGTTTCTTACTTGACTTGGCTTGGCTTGATGACTTGGCTTTGGCTCTAGCTTGAGGTCGTATCCTCGACGCATTGCTAGGCAAAGGCGACAGACGACTCTGTGCAGAGCAGTCAGAGATTCTGGCTTTTAAAGCCCTGTAACCACTCGTGTGACTTATTTAATGTTTTGCATAAGGCCTCACATATTAGATAAGAACAAAGACAGAGTTTCCTTGGAGATAACAGGATACTGGGAAAGGGTAACCTTTGGTATGCAGAGACTGTGAGGGGGATGCTATGGGATTTAAGAGGAAAGGCATTGTTTCTTGTTATTATAATGCAATGTGACTTGTGAGCTGTGAGAGTCCTGGGTATATAAGGGACGAGGTTTTTCTGTGATGTTCTCTTTTCTACTTTGCTCATGTTGGAGCGTGTAATAAACTGCCTTGAGATAAAACCTGTCTCATCATTACACACTCCACACTGGTGACCCAAGACATAGCATGCAGCAAGAGGCGAATTCCCCGGGGCCAGACTCATCGGGAGCCCCCAGCCAAACGTATGCCGTTACAGTCCAGCTACCGGACTTTTGGCAGAACAACCCACTCTCCTGGTTCCACTTGGTGGAGGCACAGTTCACCCTCCGGGGAATATCGGCAGATGACACAAAATTCTACCATGTGGTCGCAAAGCTGGATAACCACACGGCCCAGCATGTGGAGAGCCTTCTGGAGCAGCCGCCAGACAGCGACAAATACGGCGCGTTGAAGGCTGCACTCATCCAACACTACACCCTCTCAGTCGAGGAGAGAGCAGAGAGACTCCTGGCGCTGACCGAGTTGGGAGATGGCACACCTATCGACCTGATGGAGAAGATGCTGAGGTTGAAAGGCTCGGACGACGACCACTTCATCTTTACCCACATATTCCTCAGGACCCTACCATCAGCAACGAGGGTGACCCTGGCCGGTTCGCTGTTGTTGGCCCAGCGGGACTTCCACGCGCTGGCCCAGGAGGCCAATCGGATTCTTAACTCCAGCAGGCAGCGCACGGCCACGGTGGCAGCGACTGAGCTCAGCGCGACAGCCGGAGACAGCAGGAACTGGGGTCAGCGGTAGCAGAACCACCGACGGCAGCGGCGGCAGGGGCCAAGGAACGCGGAGGAGACACCCTTTGTTTCTACCATCGCCGCTTTGCGGAGAAGGCAAGCAAATGTATACCACCGTGCCAGTTCAAGCGCTCGGGACGCCAAGACCAGGGGTCGGTAGCAGCTGTGACCCTCGGGGAGGAGAACAAGCTGCTCTACTTGATGGACGCACGCTCGGGAAGACATTTCCTCGTGGACACCGGTGCCCAGTTGAGTTTCATCAAGCCTTCCTCCGCTGACCGGCTGGCGGGTTCCAGCGGTCCCGAGATGGCAGCAGCAAACGGCTCAAGAATTAAGACCTTTGGTGAGAGGACTCTGCTTCTGTCTCTACATGGCCGTACTTTTGAGTGGACTTTTGTCATAGCAGCATTGAATTTCAATATTTTAAGGGCTGATTTTTTGTGCTCACATGGTTTGTTAGTTGATGTCGCTAATAGGCGCCTGGTTAATGCACTTTCTTTTGATTCTATCCCCTGTGCAGCTAGAGCGGCCCGGCCAACAGCACAAGCCAACGTCACAGCTGCAAGCGGTAAGTTCCACACACTGCTCACTCAGTTCCCAGCACTCACGGTCCCCACGTTTTCGGCATCTGTCACTAAGCACGGGGTGGAGCATTTTATTACCACAACCGGACCGCCTGTTTTTGCAAAAGCTCGGCGCTTGGACGCAGCTAAACTGGCCATAGCGCGTGAGGAGTTCGCCAACCTGGAAAGGTTAGGCATCATCAGGCGTTCGAACAGCCCATGGGCTTCCCCGCTTCACATGGTCCCGAAAGCTGACGGCTCATGGCGACCGTGCGGGGATTTCCGCAGGTTGAACAACGCTACAGCGCATGACCGCTACCCAATCCCGCATATCCAGGATTTTTCCGTTCATTTGGCAGGGGCGCGCGTTTTTTCTAAAATAGACTTGGTCCGCGGTTACCACCAAGTCCCAGTTCGCGCTGAAGACATACCCAAAACAGCGGTGATAACTCCATTTGGCCTGTTCGAGTTTTTGCGCATGCCATTTGGGCTTAAAGGGGCTGCACAGACGTTTCAGCGCATGATGGACGCATTGCTGCGTGATCTCCCTTTCGTGTTCGTCTACTTGGACGATATTTTGGTGGCCAGCGCGTCCGAAGACGAACACGAAAACCACCTCGCGGCAGTTTTCCGGAGGTTGGGAGAGCACGGGTTAATAATCAACCCAGGAAATGTCAGTTCGGGGTGGCGCAGATCGATTTTTTAGGACACCGAGTTTCCCCCGAAGGAGCGGTTCCGCTGCCTGACAAAGTGCGTGCGGTGGCGGATTTTCCCCGGCCGCAGACAGTCAAGGCGTTACAGGAGTTTTTGGGAATGGTGAATTTTTATAACCGTTTCCTTCCCGGTGCAGCACAACTCATGCAACCGCTTTATGCCGCACTCAAAAAACAGAAACCCGCAAATAAGATCGAGTGGTCCCCGGAGCGGGAGCGAGCATTCTCGGAAGTCAAAACAGCCCTGGCAAACGCTGCGTTGTTGGCACATCCGGACCCAACGGCCCGCGTAGCGCTCACCACTGACGCGTCTGATGTTGCCATAGGGGCGGTCGTGGAGCAGCAGGTAGCCGGAGCTTGGCAACCGCTCGCCTTTTTCAGCAGGACCTTGTGCGATAGTGAGCATAAATACAGCGCGTTTGACAGGGAGTTGCTGGCTCTCCATTTGGCCATTCGCCACTTCCAGTTCTGGCTAGAAGGGCGCTGTTTTACCGCGTTCGTTGACCACAAGCCGCTAACATTCGCGATGGCCAAAGTTTCAGAGCCGTGGTCGGGCCGGCAACAGAGGCAGTTAGCCGCGATCTCGGAGTTTACTACAGATATTCAGCACGTGTCGGGTAAACTGAACGTAGTGGCAGACTGCCTATCGCGCTCTGTGGCTGCCCCCGTCCGCGAAATAAAGGAAATAATAAAGGATAGATTAAAATGACTCCATTTCACTGTGGATTTGTTCTGTTGACATGATGTATTTCAAAAAAAAGCTGATTCGTGAGTAACTTCAGCCTTTTATCTGCTGGTTTATTACTCACTCAGTGTTTTTATTGCTGAAATTTCTTTGCAGTATTATTTTCTCTGCTGATAGCATTGCAGGAGTTGGAATTAGAGCCTTTTACAATATTCAGTCTATCTTAATAGTGAACAAAAAATGTTCAGTGATCATCATTATTATATGTATAGCAAGTCCAGTATACAACAAGGACAATATCAGTCGCTATGGAGGGTGACAATATGTATGGGTACATATTCATACCATGTAGGGTAACTAAATAGACGGTTATGCTGTTTATTCCATCTAGCTACAATGCTCCGCAGTGTGTATATATATTTATATATTTATGTGTACATATGTATATTCACTGCTCTTATTTTCTTATCTTCTAAATTATTGCTCCGAGTGTTGCTATCCCTGTGCTGTTGCAATCCTGGAATTTCCCAATTGTGGGACTAATAAAGGCTGTGTTTTTGATTTATTTTTGTTGTCATTTAAATAATAATAATGATAATAATAATAATAATAATAATAATAATAATAATAATGTGGAGAAAGGAAGCAGGCGAGGCAACCAGCTGGACAACACAGAAACTTTATTCTGTCTCTAACATAAAGTACAGAAAAAGAGATCCTGGGTCTCTGTGCATTCCTCTTTTATTTCTTTAATACCATGCATTGAGACCTGGAACTTCCAACCATCATACATTAACATGACATAACGCTGGCGCCGTTCTCACACCCCTCTTCTTCCAGAGGCTCCGGCATTTACTCCTCTCCCCAGGGGATGCATAGTACTTACTGTCCTGTCTGATACTCCCGGTGACACCTCCTCTTTCAGTCCATTGTTCCCCCTTCCCCAGCTGCCTTCTTCTCTGGGTGGAGAAGTCCGACACTATGCCCCCACACAGCCTCCCCCCCCCCCCGAACACCCAGAGAGGGCACTAACCCCCCCGGTCCTTTGGGCCTGAGCCGGTGCCCATAGCGGCTGTAGCGGGGGGTCGCCGATACAGACGAACCGCCCCACTGGCGGGGTGTACAGGAGAAGGAGAAAGGACATCAGCTTCATGAGCACAGGTCCCTGCCGAGGGATCACCATCTTGCGGAGCCACCAACAGTGGGCGTCCGCTCCGGGAAGCTTGGGTCAACACCACCTGCTCGTCTACCAACACAAAGGCAGGCTTCAGCTTGTCGATGCAGATGGTCTCCCTACGTCCCCCCAAGTCTAATACAAAATGCTTCACCCCAGGTTCCAACACCCTTAACAGTCCATCGTACGGTGGGTGCAGCGGGATCCGGTGCACATCGTGCCTGACAAAAACAAAACTGGTATTCTGCAAGCTTTTTGGGACTAAGGTGGGCCAGGCCCGGTACGTTAAAAACCTCTGTACTGTGCAAAAATTGCATAAGTGGATCAGCCTCGGGTGCAGGGTTTTCCGGTAAAAACTCTTGGGGGATCCACAGCGGCTGAGAAAAAACGAGTTCTGCTGGGGAGGCTTCCTAATCCTCCTTAGGTGCAGAGCGCAACCCTAAAAGAACCCAGGGCAGGTGGTCGACCCAATTTGCATCCGTGAGCGAAGCTCTGAGCGCTGCTTTAAGCGACCTATGAAAACGCTCGCATAACCCGTTAGCCTGGGGGTTGTATGCGGTAGTGGAGTGAATTTTGACCTCCAGGCTCTGGGCCATCGCGGACCAGAGTTCTGAAATGAATTGTGGACCCCCGTCGGAAGTGATGTCCGACGGGGATCTGAACTGTGCAACCCAAGCCAACAAAAAAGCACGAGCCACTTCTGCAGACATGGTAGAAGCCAGTGGGGCCACTTCAGGCCAGTGCATGGTGCCGTCCACGATTTTTAAAAGGTGTGTGAAACCTTGTGATGACAGGAGGGATCCCACCAAATCCACTTGGACGTGGTCGAACCTCCTGGCCGGGATTTGGAATGACTCGAAAGGGGCTCTGGTGTGCTTGTGCACTTTGGCCTGCTGGCACGCAGCGCAAGCTGCAGCCCACTCTTTCACGTCCTTGTGCAAGATCGGCTTGACGAATTTCGCCCCCACTAGCTTCACCAAAGCGTACACTCCCGAATGCAAAAGGGAGTGGACCGACTCAAAAATACGACGGCGCCAAGAGCTCGGAACCACCGGGTGCAGGCAGCCGGTGGAGATGTCGCAGAGTAAGGGAGGGCACCCTTCTTGCACCACCCTGCTCTCCAGCCTTAACCCAGTAGGCGCAAACTGGAGTGCACAAATGTCCACGTCCCCAGCTTGTTACGTGGCCATCGGAGGGAAATCTTTTCCCATGTAGACCGGGGAGACTAACGCGCGCGACAGACAATCAGCCACGTCGTTGAGCTTACCGACGACATGTTGAATATCGTAGTAAACTCTGAAATTGTGGCCAAACGCCACTGCTGCCGGGCTGACCACGGTTCTGAGACCTTGGACATTGCGTAAGTCAGCAGCTTCTGGTCCATGAATGCGGTGAACTCGCGCCCTTCTAGCCAAAACTGGAAATGGTGCGTCACCAGGTGGAGAACCAGCAATTCTCTATTGAACGTGCTGTATTTGTGCTCATTGTCGCGCAAAGTTTGGCTGAAAAATGCGAGCGGTTGCCATGAATCTGAGACGTACTGCTCCACTACTGCCCCTATGGCAACATCAGACGCGTCCGTAGTGAGCGCTATCTGTGCAGACAGGTCCGGGTGGGCTAGCAACGTGGCATCCGCCAGCGCTGTTTTGGTATTTATAAAAGCCTTGATTCGCTCGGGAGTCCAGTTGATGGTTTCCGCATGCTTCTTTTTTTTTAAGCGCGGCATACAATGGCTGCATCAGCTGAGCTGCCCAAGGAAGGACAAGGTTATAAAAATGAAGTAAATAAAAATATAATATATAAGCATCCCAAAGTGATTAAGCAAAATATTGGTAAAACTCAAATTAAACATAAAGCCTCTAAATTGAATGATTTGGCCTCTGTTCCTCCTCATAATTTAAAAATTAAATGTGGTTTATTAAATATTAGGTCTCTAACTCCCAAGTCTTGGTTAGTCCATGATCTGTTAATTGATCATCAGATTGATTTAATTTCCCTTACAAAGACTTGGTTAGGGCAAGAGGATTATGTTGGTTTAATTGAATCAACTCCCTCTGGTTATTTAAACTGTCAAAATCCCAGAAGTTCTGGTCGTGGAGGAGGAGTAGCAACAATTTACCATTCCAAATTACTAGTTAATGTAAAGCAAAAAATATGTTATAATTCCTTTGAGGGCCTGGTCCTCAGTATTGGGCACTTTAGCAATTTTAGGTTAAACCCAATTTTATTTGCCATAGTTTATCGTCCCCCATCAACCTACTCAGAATTTTTATCCGAATTTGCTGATTTCTTAGCTGATTTAGTGCTGGAATCTGATATAATAATTATAGTAGGGGACTTTAATATACATGTGGATGTAGATAGTGACTGCCTTAATGTGACATTTAATTCAATATTAGACTCGATTGGGTTTTCTCAGAAAGTAGGAAATTCTACCTATTACCTCCACCATACATTGGACCTTGTTCTGACATATGGCATAGAAATAGAAAATCTTGTAGTGTCTCCTCATAACCCTGTACTGTCAGACCATTGTCTGTTAACCTTTGATTTTACTATTTCTGACTATTTGGCTCCTAAAGAAAAATATTATTACAGTAGATGCCTCTCACATGATGCTGTTACCAAATTTATGCAGATTGTTTCCTCTGTGCCATGTGTCAACACAACGGAAATAAGCTATAGACAGCTTGCTCCTTCTGTAATTGATAACATGGTGGATAGTGTTACAGCTTCTCTGCATCAGACTCTAGACTTGGTGGCCCCCTTAAAAAAGAAAAAGTCTAATCAGAGATTTCTAACTCCTTGGTTCAACACAGAAACTCGTAGCTTAAAACAGAAGACTCATCAAATAGAAAGAAAATGGCGCTCCACTAATTTAGATGAAATCTATTTAGCTTGGAGAAATCATCTTTTAATTTATAAAAAATCTCTTAGAAAAGCTAGAACGAGTTATTACTCTGCATTAATAGAAGAGAACAAGAATAATCCCAGGTTTCTTTTCAGCACTGTAGCCAGGTTGACAAAGAGTCAGGACTCTGTCAATCCTAGCATTCCCTTAGAGCTTACTAGTCAGGACTTTATGAACTTTTTCAATAATAAAATTTCATCCATCAGAGATAAAATCAATCAGATTCTTCCCACAGTTAACTTAAATACTGTAACTACTACAACTCCTTCTATTGATGCCTGTCTTGATGAGTTTACTCCAATCGACCTTTGTGAGTTAGACAAAATAGTTTCCTCATCCAAACCTTCAACTTGTCTTTTAGACCCTATTCCTACCAGGTTATTTAAAGAAGTCTTTCCACTTATTGGTAGCTTTATTCTTCATATAATCAATTCTTCATTAACTTTAGGCCATGTACCGCAGGCTTTTAAAACGGCTGTAATTAAACCCTTACTCAAAAAGCCAACGCTAGATCCAGGAGCTTTAGCTAACTATAGACCAATCTCTAATCTCCCTTTCATTTCAAAAATCTTAGAAAGAGTTGTTGCTACGCAATTATTTGACCACCTGCAGGGAAATGGTTTACTTGAAGAGTTTCAATCTGGGTTTAGAATCCATCATAGTACTGAAACAGCCTTAGCGAAGGTCACTAACGACCTCCTCATCGTATCTGATAATGGACTGGTTTCTGTACTTGTCCTTTTAGACCTTAGTGCAGCTTTCGATACTATCGATCATAATATTCTACTTGATAGATTAGAACACTATGTTGGACTTAATGGAACTTCGTTGCAGTGGTTTAGATCTTATTTATCTGATAGGTTCCAGTTTGCTCATGTAAATAATGAGTTTTCTTTCAACTCAAAGCTTAGTCATGGAGTTCCACAGGGATCTGTGCTAGGCCCTACTCTTTTTAGTTTATATATGCTTCCGTTAGGCAAGATTATTAGAAAGCACTGTATACATTTTCATTGTTATGCAGATGACACACAATTATACCTGTCAATGAAGCCAGATGATAGCAATCAATTAGCCAAGTTAGAAGCCTGTCTTAAGGAAATCAAAGCTTGGATGACTTGTAATTTCCTGCTATTAAATTCAGATAAGACTGAAGTCATTCTTGTTGGTCCAAAAAACCTTAGAAATTCCTTTCCAAATCAAACTTTCAGTTTGGATGCGGTTACTCTTTCTCTTAATAGCTCTGTGAGGAACCTTGGAATTATTTTTGATCAAGATCTGTCCTTCAATTCACATATTAAATTTGTTTCTAAGACTGCCTTCTATCATTTGCATAATATTGCCAAGATTAGGAGCATCTTGTCTCAGAGTGATGCTGAGAAACTGATCCACGCTTTTGTTAGCTCGAGATTAGATTATTGTAATTCTTTATTATCAGGCTGTCCTAAAACATCTTTAAAAAGTCTTCAGCTGATCCAAAATGCTGCAGCAAGAGTTTTAACAGGTACTAGAAAGAGAGATCATATCTCTCTGGTTCTGGCCTCCCTTCATTGGCTTCCCATAGAGTTTAGAATTAAGTTTAAAATCCTTCTTCTTACTTACAAAGCTCTAAACAATCAGGCTCCTTTTTATTTAAAAGATCTGATACTACCGTATTATCCTAACAGAGCACTACACTCCCAAAATGCAGGATTACTTGTAATACCTAGAATCTCCAAAAGTACAATGGGAGGCAGAGCCTTCAGTTATCAAGCTCCTCTCCTGTGGAACCAGCTGCCAATCTGGATTCGGGAGTCAGACTCAATCTCTGTTTTTAAGAATAGGGCTAAAACCTACCTTTTTGATATGGCCTACAATTAGGGAGGGATCATGTGTTTCTGAACCCTCCTTTAGTTATGCTGCTAATAGGTTTAGTCAGCCGGGGGACCTCCCGTAATGCACTGGGCCTCACTTCTTTCCTCACTCCCAATGAAATATTTTTTTTTGCTGGTCATTAACATTTGTTTGTTCTCTCCCATAGATTGAGTCCCCATCGTGCTGTTTGCTCTCTACATGTCTGTTCTTTTCATCTTCTCTATCCCCTCACCCCCCAGCCAGTCGCATCAGATGACTGCCCCTCCCTGAGCCTGGTTCTGCTGGAGGTTTCTTCCTGTTAAAAGGGAGTTTTTCCTCTCCACTGTCGCCAAGTGCTTGCTCACAGGGGATTGCCTGATTGCTGGGGTCTTTCTGCAACTGTGGGGGTTCCCCCTACAGTTGATAGTGCTATGAGATGACTGTTGTTGTGAAATGGCGCTATATAAATAAAGTTGAATTGAATTGAAAATTGGATTGCAGATACTGGTCCACAGCAAGACAGCTTAATTCCACAAAGGTACTGTGCAGATATGATGGGCATTTGGTTCAAATGGTGGCAACAGCAGACAAGCTAATGAGTTAGAGTGATCCATATTAACCAGAATCTATTTAAATCAATTGGCACCAATAACAACACAATGCCACCCAAGAGGAATGTAACATATGATGAGGTTGAGGAATTTAAAAAAAATCACTTGACTTTCTCTTAGAAGAGGTAACTGTGGTGAGAAAACAATAAAAACAGATAATTGATTTGGTGGAAGAGGTCAAAGCCTTGAGGCTGAAAAATGAGGAGAAAGACAAAAAGATTGCTTTTCTGGAAAATAGGGTGGACAACCTGGAACAGTACACTCGAATGAATGACATTATTGTTTCAGGATTAGAAACACAGCCCAGATCCTATGCCCAGGCTGTGGCAAGAATTGTTGATACAGACCTCCGTGAACTGGACGCCAGATCCGTGGAAGAACAGGTGATAACCTTCCTCCATTCTAAAGGCACAGAGATAGACAGTAACAACATAGAGGCTTGTCATTCTCTTCCTAAAAGAAGAAAGGGTGAAAAATCGGTAATAGTCATCCGTCTTACAGACAGAAAGTATAAAATGGATCTGCTGAAACAGGGAAGGAAGCTGAAGGGGACAGAAGTTTATCTGAATGAGCACCTGACCAAGAGAAATGGAGACATCACCAAAAAGATGTGTTTCTTGCAAAAACAGAAGAAAATCCAATCAATATGGACTTTCAACTGCAAAGTCTTTATAAAAGTGAATGGAACACCAGAGGAGTCCAAAGTGCTGGTAATCAGAAATGTGGAGGAGCTGGATAAATATATGTAAAGAAGTAAATCACAGTGAGGACAAATGTTTACTTTAAAAAACAAAACAAAACAAAAAACGTATGACTGACTTTAGTAGACATCAATCATCCCCAGTTGGAGGAAGTCATTTGACACAGAGTGTGAAAATTCAGACTCTGAAAATATGCCATTATGCTGAACATAATCCACAAGAGATGGAGAATGATATTGATCCTGATAACCACTTCTTCAACAATATTCATAATCACTGTGAATATTATACTGAAAAGCAATTCAAGTCAAGTGCAATTAGATGGTAAACTATCAATAATACACTTCAACAGCAGAAGTCTTAAAAACTTTCCACAGATTCAGGACTATTTAAAACAGCTAGATAGAAAATTTACAGCTATCACAGTCTCTGAAACTTGGCTCAGTGAAGAGCAGGCTTCTTTGATGACAATAGAGGGATATCAGATGTTTTATATTAATAGATCTCAAAAAAGGGTGGTGGTGTTGCACTGTATGTTGATGACCTGTATAGGTGTGAACTTGTAAACTGAATGTCCTTTGCACTACCAGGGATTCTAGAATGTGTTACTGTTGAGACTGACCAAGATAAAACAAAAAAACTAATTATAAGTTGTATATATAGAATGCTGGGAACTTGCATTGAGACATTCAGAGATAAGTTAGTCGAGCTGTACAATAATATAACTAGTAAGAAAATGGTTGTAATCTGTGGAGACTTCAATATTGATTTACTAAACCCATTTCAACAAAATGTAATTGCAGAGTTCATGAATTCTATGTACAGTATGAGTCTATATCCCACAATAACACATCCCAATAGAATCACAGTTCACACTGCTACACTTATTAATAACCTGTTTGTTAATATTATTGATAAGAAAATAGAAAGTGGATTATTGATAGATGACATAAGTGACCATTTCCCAGTCTTTGCACTTATCTACTGTATGGCCACATGGGGGCCAATACAGAAAAAACTTTAAAATCTTTCTGATGTGGCCTATGCCGGTGGTCTCCCTGGTCACTGCTGGGCACTGGTGTGTGTTCAGGCTCACTGCATCTGCTTCACAGCCTCCTTATGAAACAAGGGTGAATGAGGGGTGAGTTTGAATGGGTACAGGAGTGAGAGAGAATGGGTTGGTCCGGGTGAGTGAGAGGGAGTTAGTGCATATGGGTGCGCATGGGAGCATGTGGGTGTGAAGGTGTGGGGAGGGGTGTGTTTGCGAGTTGGGAGGTGCTGGATTAAGGGGGGTAGTGCCTCTCGGCAATGTGGGCTCCCCTGGGTGGGGGGACTTCTTTGGGCATGGGGGTCCCCGGGGTGTGCGGCAGTGGTGCTGGGGCAGGCCTGCTGTGGGGGTGCCTGGGGGGGCTCGCGCCGGGGGGGTGCGGGCCGGTCTCCGCCCTGGGGGTTGGGGTTGCTGGCTTCCTGGTGCCCCTGGGCCCGTGGGCAGGCGTTGGCCCTGCTGGGGGGGGTGGGGGTCGAGCGGGTCCGGGGGTGTGGGCTCACTGCACCGGCAGCCTGGCCTCAATTGATCGTCCCTCCGGGGGCGGATGCCTGGCTTTCCTGGGGCTTGCTGACCTCGGACATTTGTGTCCTGTGGGGGTTGGTGGCGCTGCCTTGCCTGCTTGGGGTTCCCGAGGGGAGAGCTGCTGCGACCAGTCCTCTGCGTCATATGTTTCCTGACAAACCACTCACATGCGCACACTTAGTTTGCGCGCGCTCTCATACAGTATATATGCACGCAGACGTACATGCACAAGTGTCTCTCCTATAACAGGTGCGGAAACCAAACTCGTGTTGAGACATCTTTGGTGGAAGAAGCACTTTGTCTTTTGTTTGTTTTAGTTGCTGGTTTGTTTGGTTTTTTTGTCTGTTCCCCTCCCTTCTCTTTCCCCCCTCCACGCACTTCCTTTCCCTCTTCCGTATCCTGTTGGGTCTTCCATGGGTAAAAAAATTAAAATAAAGTATTACAAGTTATTACAGGAGGAGTTAACAACAATATACAATACACAGTTAGATACTGTATAAGCTCTTCTTGGCAAAGGAAATCTGTTTTGGCACAATAAGGGTGACAGATCCCTGTTCTGTTTGCCTAGCTGCCTGACAGGACAAGGGGAGAAAAAAAAAATCTTTCAGATACAAATCACAAAATGCAATCAGTTCTTTTAAAGAAGAACAAGCAAGACTGGACAAAAGTCTTATGTATCAGATGTAAATGAAGTCTATGACAGATTCATGAACATTGTAACCACTCTTTATGAAAAAAAAAAAATGTCCATTAGTAAAGAAAAAGCTTAAACTGAAATTTTGTCGACAAGCCATGGTTAACCAAAGGATTACAAAAAGCATGTAAAAAGAAAAATTCATTATATAAAGCTTTTCTAAAGAAAAGGACAAAAGAAGCTGAGCAGAAGTATAAAACATACAAAAATAAGTTAATATTTATAATGAGATGTAGTAAAAGAGACTATTACAGTAAAGAACTAGAGAAAAACAGAGATAACATTAAAAATGCATGGACAATACTTAACAATATTCTTGGAAATAAAAACAGAAATACAAGCTACCCAACCAATCTTTCCCCCCAAAAAATGACTCAGAGTGTGAATGCAGTCTCACCTGCAGATGAATTTAATAAATTTTTTGTTGACATTGGTCCTAATTTGGCTCGAGAAATACCCATTACGGCATCTACAGATGATACAATAAGGAAAAACATTGCTATAAAAGACTCCATTTTCATAAGGAACACAGACGAGAGAGAGGTCATTGAAATTGTTAAATCGTTTAAAAGTAAAACATCTACGGATTGTGATGGTATTGACATGCTCTTAGTCAAAACAATCACTGAATGCTTAGTGAAGCCACTGACGTATATTTGTAACCTGTCTCTCCAAACAGGTATATTTCCCAGTGCAATGAAAATAGCTAAAGTAATTCCGATATACAAGATGGGTGACAGGGGAATTTTCAAACTATAGACCAGTTTCACTATTACTGCAATTTTCTAAGATACTTGAAAAAATATTCTGTTGTAGCGGGTTGATTCAACCCCCCCACAGCACACAGAGACAGTCAGCTCGTTACTCCTGGGTTTTTTCCACTGCATGCTGCGTTTACAGCTGTGAGGTTAAAGTGTCATCCATGCATTGTGTTCATGCATCCTGTCTGTACCTCTAATATGCAAATGCCCAGATCGACTGCTGTGAATGTCTTTGATGTATTTTCTGAGTTGGGTATATATGCTGCACTGTTCTGTAAATCTGCCTCTCATTCTCTCACTTCAACTGCTGCTGCTGGACACACACTTTGTGTCTCCTCTCTGAGAGCCTGAGGACATCACCTCAGCCCGCTGCACGAGGGCTGGGGAGGTGTTCCGATGAAGGCGGTATGATTCAATAAAACCAACTTAAAACTCCATCGCTGCCTTTATTTTATCATGCCGCTTCACTGTGAGAGAATTGACAACTTCATAATGAAGAATAATCTATTGTGTGAGCAGCAATATGGGTTCAGACACAAGAAGACAACTGCATTTGCCCTAATGGAATTTATAGAAAAAATATCAACTGCCGTTGAAAATAAAGAGTATTCAGTTGGGGTATTCTTGGATCTTAAAAAAGCATTTGATACAATGGATCATAAATTATTATTAAAGAAACTACAAAATTATGGTATTGAGGGGTAGCACTGTCCTGGATATGCAGTTACTTAAAGAACAGATATCAGTATGTATGTATTGGTAGCAAAAACTCACAGTTACTGAAGGTTATTTGCGGAGTCCCACAGGGTTCAGTTTTGGGGCCATTGTTATTACCTCCGCCAAGGAGGCGGAGGTTATGTGATCATCGGCGTTGGTTTGTCTGTTTGTCTGTTTGTTTGTTAGCAAGATAACTCAAAAACTTATTGACGGATTCTCATGAAATTTTCACAGATTGTCAGAAATGGGGTATCCTACAGATGATTACATTTTGGTGGTGATCCGGATCACCGTCCAGAAGAAAACCGCCATTACGAAAAATGCCATTTTCGTGAATAACTACTGAACCACTAATCCTATCATTGTCAATCCAATTGCTAGTCATATGTTTTCATGGTCAAGGAATCTGAAAACATACACACAAACACTGTATGGGGGGAACTGTGGCCGCCATTACGGAAAATGCCATTTTCGTGAATAACTACTGAACCACTAATCCTATCATTGTCAATCCAATTGCTAGTCATATGTTTTCATGGTCAAGAAATCTGAAAACGTACACACAAACACTGTATGGGGGGAACTGTGGCCGCCATTATGGAAAATGCCATTTTCGTGAATAACTACTGAACCACTTGTCCTATCATTGTCAATCCAATTGCTAGTCATATGTTTTCGTGGTCAAGGAATCTGAAAACGTACACACAAACACTGTATGGGGGAACTGTGGCCGCCATTACGGAAAATGTCATTTTCGTGAATAACTGCTGAACCACTAATCCTATCATTGTCAATCCAATTGCTAGTCATATGTTTTCATGGTCAAGGAATCTGAAAACGTACACACAAACACTGTATGGGGGGAACTGTGGCACTTGGCGGAGGTCTGTGCTCTCCGAGTGCATTTCTAGTTCAATATGTATATAAATGACATATGTAAAGGTTCGGAAAAAATGGATATTGTTTGCAGATGACACTAATTTATTATGCAGTGGAAGCAATTTGGAACAACTTTTGGATACACTTGGAAAGGAATTAGGAAAGCTTAAACTGTGGTTTGATTCAAACAAATTAACGTTCAGTTTAAGTAAGACAAAATTTATAATTTTTAACAACCATCACAACAACTCAGTATCTAAACTCAGTGTAAATGGTGTAGAGATTGAAAGGGTATCCGAAATTAAATTTCTTGAAGTAATAATTGATAATAAACTGTGTTGGAAGTCACATTTTAATTATATTAAAGGTAAAATATCCAAATCAATCGCAATACTACACAGAGTGAAATATTTGCTGAATCAACCCACACTATACTTTGTATCATTCATTAATACTCCCATACATGACATATTGTACTGAAGTATGGGGAAATACATATAAAACAAATATATATCCAATCTTTATGCTTCAGAAGAGAGCTATTAGAATAACAAACAAAGCTGCTTACAGGGAACCAACAAACCCACTTTTTC
Source organism: Pholidichthys leucotaenia (assembly GCA_020510985.1). Taxonomy (NCBI): domain Eukaryota; kingdom Metazoa; phylum Chordata; class Actinopteri; order Cichliformes; family Pholidichthyidae; genus Pholidichthys; species Pholidichthys leucotaenia. The sequence continues at coordinate 321,265,756 of CM035840.1, read as the reverse complement.
TTAAATTAAAAGCTCTCAAGTTGAAAGATCTGGTTGACTTTAAAACTGCAGTAATAATGCTTAAAGTGAAGAATCTATCACTGCCTGCAAATATCCAAAAGTTGTTCCAAATAAGGGAGAAACAATATCATTTCAGAGGAACATGTATATTTTAAAAACCTTCAGTGAGAACTACCACCAAGCAACACTGTGTCTTAGTGCAAGGAGTCAGATTGTGGAATGCTTTTGGACCTGAATTAAAATCATGTGCAGCGCTTGGACAATTTAAACAAAAACTAAAGGAAGAAACACTCCAAACATATACAGTATACAAGATGACATGTAAAATCACATAAGAATTATCATATTCAGTTTGTGTTGTGCTGTTGCTTAGTTTTTTTGGGTTTTTTTGTCACGTTTTGTCTTAGCTTTGTTCTGAATTGTAATTGCTCCTGTTATGATTTTCTTTTGAATTTTTGGATGGAATATGGGTGGGCAATATAAGCTGTGGCTTCAGCCATCACCCATTTTGGATAACTTATGTTGAACTGTATAATCAGAGGAGTTATTGTTTAATTTGACCTTGTTAGATTTTTTTCCCCTTTGTTATATTATTCTGTTCCTTTCTTTTAATCTTTACTTTTAATCTATACAAAATAAAGATTCATTCATTCATTAAGCAGATTCTCCTCTTTCAGGTAACTATAAAAATGTCACTGTCCTGGTTTAGTATGTGTCTATAGCAGCTAATTATACCAGTAATTTTTTGGGGTAGTGTCAGGCTCATCACATTGCTGGATTAGTATTTAATGTCCTGTTGATAATAATGTGTATATATTTATCAAGCATCATATGACAAATTTGAACATAAATCCAACACTTCACCGCTGGGACTTAGAAATGTCTGTAATTTCAGAGACACATGCTAGTGCAGAAAACTCTGTAGAAACAATGACTGCTTACCTTTGTGTTAAACAACGGTTTTCTGGTAATTCACCCAGAATATCTGAGACGGATGGACCCATCCACTGGTTAACTGAACATGAGCCTCTAATGATTTATAGTTTTTAAATTGCTCATAGGTTTATACGCTCACCCCACAAACCAGGTAGGCAAACATATCTGACAGCATGACTCGAGGCAACTGGTCGAGATCCGTGGTCCATTTCTTGTGCTCATACAGATTGATCCCATTTATTTCTTAAACTTTTTAGAGGTAGCACTCCTTTGATTCCTTATTTAGCTTCTCTGAATAAGGAATTTTAATTTTCTGTTTGCTCTGTTCCATTGCATGTGTGTCTGTTCATGTTAGCAGTTGCCTAAACAAAGAAGCCAGACCATGATGATGGTGACAATGGCCCAGAATGCAGCGTGGCATGACGTCAATGCCCATTCTCTGTTCTACTAAACATGTGTTGGGATTCTTGGTGTACTGTTAGTAGAGTCATTTTTGGGGGTTTCGTGACCAACCTCCCAGGACCTTTTTTTCTCACTGGATTTAGCATTCTAGACCCATTTTAATGAAAATAAGCTCCCATGTACCTCCCAAAAATTACGGGAAACCTTTTTTTTGCCCAAAATTCAAAATGGCCACCAAAATGCATACCACCACCTATATCTCAGTAACTAATTCAGCTAGGAGGTTGATTTTGGTGTCTAGACATAGGTTTTTGGGGTCAAGCATTCCATTAATGCTATTAGTTTACTTGTGAAACAAACCTATCACGATGAAATCCAATATGGCCGCCAATATGGCCACCGATTAACATTTTTTTTGTTTCTTGACTACTAAGGCACCTAGAAAGCTGATGTTGGTGTCAAAACAGAGGTTTAAGGGGTCATACTATCTGTTTATTCCAATAAAAGTGTGTTTAAATGATTACATAATCGAGAAATCCAAGATGGCGGCCGGCTGTCATTTTCACATGCAATGGACTTTTTCATATCCGTCTCCAAATGAGCTAAAAATGTCAAATGAGGTATCCTTACATTCATTTTTAATAATTATTAGAAAGCTCCTGCATTGATTCAGTGATTTCACTGAGGAACACTTGGGTAATCCCCTTAGGATTCCCGGAATCCTATGCTTGATTCATTGATTCCTTTTTGCATAGCAAGAGAGAGGATGCAGTGATTTTGTAACGTCTGTGCTGCCATAATATGTAGTCCTAATCTTTCCAATTTAACCAAGGTTGCCAGGTATGTATAAATTTAGCTTTAAACTTATCTGGAGAGGTTAGAATTCTGAATCTTGTTCCATACTGTATAGTCAGGTAATGTTAGCATATTGACCATGCTGCTTGCTTAATGCTACCGTAATGACAGTAGACAGTACAAGGGCCTTTGACTCTAGGTCTTGTCATCCCTCCTTTTTCTCTCCTCTGTTCTGATAATGACAAATTTGTTTTTGTTTTCAGACACTTATTCATATAAAGTGAGGGATAAAATGGATACTGCAAGTGACAACGATGAATTACCATCAACGTCTTCCGGTGAATACAAATGCATTCTACGTTGTGGTCAACCATGTACCAAAAGTGACTCTTTGGATAATACCAAGGACCAAAAATGGAATTCAATTCGTGAAAAAACTCTACGATGGAAAGGACTTGATCGGTTTCAATGTGGGAATATTGATTGGGCCAAAGGGCCAAAAGGGCATTATATGCACCAGACATGTTACACCACGTTATCTAACAAGCGTTGTCTATCTCAAGCCGAGAAACGTAAGCATAAATTAGAGGTAGATCTTGAAAGAGACAATCAGTCAGTTCAGGGGGATCCATCTCCATCTGCTTTGGCCCTTTGGCCCAATCAATATTCCCACATTGAAACCGATCAAGTCCTTTCCATCGTAGAGTTTTTTCACTAATTGAATTCCATTTTTGGTCCTTGGTATTATCCAAAGAGTCACTTTTGGTACATGGTTGACCACAACGTAGAATGCATTTGTATTCACCGGAAGACGTTGATGGTAATTCATCGTTGTCACTTGCAGTATCCATTTTATCCCTCACTTTATATGAATAAGTGTCTGAAAACAAAAACAAATTTGTCATTATCAGAACAGAGGAGAGAAAAAGGAGGGATGACAAGACCTAGAGTCAAAGGCCCTTGTACTGTCTACTGTCATTACGGTAGCATTAAGCAAGCAGCATGGTCAATATGCTAACATTACCTGACTATACAGTATGGAACAAGATTCAGAATTCTAACCTCTCCAGATAAGTTTAAAGCTAAATTTATACATACCTGGCAACCTTGGTTAAATTGGAAAGATTAGGACTACATATTATGGCAGCACAGACGTTACAAAATCACTGCATCCTCTCTCTTGCTATGCAAAAAGGAATCAATGAATCAAGCATAGGATTCCGGGAATCCTAAGGGGATTACCCAAGTGTTCCTCAGTGAAATCACTGAATCAATGCAGGAGCTTTCTAATAATTATTAAAAATGAATGTAAGGATACCTCATTTGACATTTTTAGCTCATTTGGTGACGGATATGAAAAAGTCCATTGCATGTGAAAATGACAGCCGGCCGCCATCTTGGATTTCTCGATTATGTAATCATTTAAACACACTTTTATTGGAATAAACAGATAGTATGACCCCTTAAACCTCTGTTTTGACACCAACATCAGCTTTCTAGGTGCCTTAGTAGTCAAGAAACAAAAAAAATGTTAATCGGTGGCCATATTGGCGGCCATATTGGATTTCTTTATCCTTTTTTTTTTTTTTTTTTCCTTTGAAAGACAAAAGTAAAATAGAAAGATGTCTTTACCTTCTTTACATGTTTCAACTGCACTGCAGCCTTCATCAGAAGAGTCAGCTGATTGCTGCCAGGTGACATTTATCAGCTGATTTTCGTAGGCGGGGCCAGCTCAGCAGATCTGTCAGATCCGCCGAGCCGGCCCCGCCTCCCGCCGTCAGATGGTCTCTGGAGAATGTGGTCCCAGGTGTGAGAAAGCATAAAGGCCCCCTCATCTCGGTTCATGGTGTCTTTTCCCCGCTTTCTGATCTCTATTGCCTCCTTGATCCAACGTTTGTGTCTGTTGCTCTCCGATCCAATAATTTTTGTGTTGTCCCAGTCCATGATGTGATTATTTCTTTTGCAGTGATCCGATATAGCTGATTTTAATGTTTCTTGTTCTGCTTTTTCTTTTTGTGATCTTGTGAGTCGTCCTTGCGTTTCCTTCTCACATTCCTTTTGGTGTTCTTTTTTTCTTGTGGTGAATAATCTTCCGGTTTCTCCAATGTAGGTTTTGTTACATGATCTGCATGATATTTCATATAATACATTGCATTTATTGTCTTGTTCTATTCTGTCCTTGGGGTGTACTAATAACTGTCTTAATTTTTTGTGTGGTTTGACTGCTGTGTTTATTTTGTATTTTTTCATGATCCTTTGAATTGGTTCCGTGATCCCTTGTATGTATGGTATAGTTATGGTTTCCTTGTTTTTGATTTCAGCTTTTGTTCTGTGTCTTGTGTCCTGTTTATTTTCTTTGTTTTTGACTTGCTGTTTCCCTTTGTTTATGGCCCATACTGGATATTGGCAGCGTATAAGTGCATGTTTTATGTGGTTTTCCTCTTCCTGTCTGTCTTCTTGTTCCGTGATGATGGTGGCTCGTTCATATAATGTCCTGACGACTGATAGCTTGTGTGCTGTGGGGTGTTCCGATGTCCAAAGTAGGTATTGATCTGTGTGGGTTGGTTTCCTGTAGACTGTGATTTTTATGCTGCCATCCTCGTTGTGGTGGATTTTCATGTCCAGAAAGGCTATGGTGCCATTTTCCTCCTCTTCGTGTGTGAATTTTATGTTCCCCGTACTGTCTGTACTGTTCAGATGGTCAGTGAGTTCTTGTGTATGTCCTTTCCTTATTTTTTCCAGAATGTCATCTACGTATCTCTTCCAAAGGGTGGGTTTGCATATTGTGGGTGCTGTGTTGATGGCTTTATTTTCCAGATCCTCCATAAAAAAACTGCTCATGATGGCTGATAGTGGGTCTCCCATTGCAAATCCTTCTTTTTGTTTGTAGATTTTTCCTCTGAATTGAAAATAAGTGGATTTTGCAACAAACTGTAGTAATTTGGATATGTCATGGACTGTGAGGTTGGTGCGTCTTTTTAGGGTACTGTCCTTGTTGAGGCGTTCTTGCACTATATGTAGTGTGACGTCAATAGGAGTCTTTGTGAATAAAGAGATGACGTCATGTGAGATGAGGATCTCGTCTGATTCTATTTTTATGTCTTTGAGTTCTTGTGCCAGCTCTTTTGAATTTTTACAGTGAAAGTCTGATAGTCCAAGGAGGGGTTTGATGATTTCAGCTAGGGCTTTTGATAAGTTGTATGTGACTGATCCAATGCTGTCTATTATTGGCCGCAGTGGGATATCCTTTTTATGTATTTTCGGTGTTCCATAAATCCGAGGGGTGATGCTGGCTGTGGGGATCAGGTGATCATATGCGTCCTTTGTGATTTTATTGCTTTCTAATAGAGGTTTTAGAAGGGCTTTGAGCATTTTTTTCTTTTCTTCTGTCGGGTTTGTTTTAATGATTTCGTATGTGTTACTGTCTGCCAACATGGTTTCCATCTGTTTTTCGTATGTTTCCGTGTCCAAAATTACTGTTGTTCTGCCTTTATCTGCTGGGAGTATTGTGATCGTTTTATCTGTCTTGAGTGAGTTTAATGCTTTTTCTTCTTTTCTTGTAACGTTGCTTTGTGGTAATTTGGCCGTTTTGAGGATTCCTGCGACTGCGTTCCGGAGTGCTGCTTTTTCTCCTTGGTCCTGGATTTTTTCACATGCCAGTTCTGTTGCGAGGATGTATTCTTCATGGGGGATTCTGACTGGTGTGATGGCGAAGTTCAGTCCTCTGTTCAGCACTGTTTTCTCCGTGTCCGTGAGTGTGCGTTGTGATAGGTTTTTGACCCACTTATCGTTCTTTTCCGTGTGTGTTTGTCTTCGTCCGTTCTTTCTTTCTGTGAGTTTTTTTAATTAACGGGAGGCGGGGCCGGCTCGGCGGATCTGACAGATCTGCTGAGCTGGCCCCGCCTACGAAAATCAGCTGATAAATGTCACCTGGCAGCAATCAGCTGACTCTTCTGATGAAGGCTGCAGTGCAGTTGAAACATGTAAAGAAGGTAAAGACATCTTTCTATTTTACTTTTGTCTTTCAAAGAAAAAAAAAAAAAAAAAAAAAGGATAAATAATTGAAAGAAGACAAAATGAACCTGTTTGACGTACATATTGGATTTCATCATGATGGGTTTGTTTCACAAGTAAACTAATAGCATTAATGGAATGCTTGACCCCAAAAACCTATGTCTAGACACCAAAATCAACCTCCTAGCTGAATTAGTTACTGAGATATAGGTGGTGGTATGCATTTTGGTGGCCATTTTGAATTTTGGGCAAAAAAAAAGGTTTCCCGTAATTTTTGGGAGGTACATGGGAGCTTATTTTCATTAAAATGGGTCTAGAATGCTAAATCCAGTGAGAAAAAAAGGTCCTGGGAGGTTGGTCACGAAACCCCCAAAAATGACTCTACTATGTTGTGTAATTCACCATGAGTGAGAATGATGTTACATCTATTGACCTCTGGTCATTGTTTCTGTCATTGAGTGTGTTTTACATTAATAAAGTTCCACTGAATGGCACAACCTGATTCCTTCTTCCATCTACGCTACATTGTTGTCAGAAGTGAGATGGAAGCCATGGAAAGAGAAATCCAGGATCTAGAGCAGGCTGTGAAGCAGAGCATGACTCAGGATTTATACTGACTCCGAATGCATTACGTTACAGCTGCGATCCAGCCTCCGAAGCAAATAGTTCCCATTCTCGTCAATTTTCTAATCCCCACCTGGTCCAGACCACTGCCGGACGAATCCGGCTAATCAGATTCAGTTCGCTAATGAAACACAACAAGTCTATTTTTGACAGATGCTAGATACAATCCGCAAGGAGATCCTATGGTGTCTTGCATTATTTAATAGCCATTTGATCATTAAAAATGATTTAAAGATTGTCCGTTATTTTCTGAGGTCCACTGTGTCAGAGAGGGTAAAAACTTGACATAACATACAAAGGCTTCATAGAATTAAAATTAATAGACGCATTACATTTTATTTAGAGCCCAACAATCTACAGTGCATCCGGAAAGTACTCACAGCGTTTCATTTTTCCCTATTTTGTTATGTTACCTTATTGTTGCCTTATTCCAAAAGGGATTATATTCATTTTTTTCCTCAAAATTCTGCACACCATAATGACGATGTGAAAAAATGTGGGGGTTTTTTTTGGTTTTAGCAAATTTATTAAAAATTAAAAACTAAGAAATCACATGTACATAAGTACTCACAGCCTTTGCTATGAAGCTCAGAACTCAGCTCAGGTTCATCCTGTTTCCACTGATCATCCTTGAGATGTTTCTACAGCTTAATTGGAGTCCACCTGTGGTAAATTCAGTTGATTGGACATGATTTGGAAAGGCACACACCTGTCTATATAAGGTCCCACAGTTGACAGTGCATGTCAGAGCACAAACCAAGCATGACGTCAAAGGAATTGTATGTAGACCTCTGAGACAGGATCGTCTTGAGGCACAAATCTGGGGAAGGGTACATAAAAATTTCTGCTGCTTTGAAGGTCCCAGTGAGCACAGTGGCCTCCATTATCCGTAAATGGATGAAGTTCAGAACCACCAGGGCTCTTCCTAGAGCTGGCCGGCTGTCTAAACTGAGCGATCGGGAGAGAAGAGCCTTAGTCAGAGAGGTGACCAAGAACCTGATGGTCACTCTGTCAGAGCTCCAGCATTCCTCTGTGGAGAGAGGAGAACCTTCCAGAAGGACAACCATCTCTGCAGCAATCCACACAATCAGGCCTGTATTGTAGAGTGACCAGACGAAAGCCACTCCTGAGTAAAAGGCACATGACAGCCTGCCTGGTGTTTGCCAAAAGGCACCTGAAGGGCCCTCAGCCCATGAGAAACAAGATTCTCTGGTCTGATGAGACAAAGATTGAACTCTTTGGTGTGAATGCCAGGCGTCATGTTTGGAGGAAACCAGGCACCACTCATAACCACGCCAATGGTGGTGCCAGCATCATGCTGTGGGGATGTCTTTCAGTGGCTAGTCAGGATAGAGTGAAAGGTGAATGCAGCAATGTACAGAGACATCCTGGATGGAAACCTGCTCCAGAGGACTCTTGACCTCAGACTGGGGCAACAGTTTATCTTTCAGCAGGAAAACAACTTTAAGCACACAGCCAAGATATCAAAGGAGTGGCTTCAGGACAACTCTGTGAATGTCCTTGAGTGACCCAGCCAGAGCCCAGATTTGAATCCAATTGAACACCTCTGGAGCGATCTAAAAATGGCTGTGCACTGATGTTTCCCATCCAACCTGATGGAGCTTGAGAGGTGCTGCAAAGAGGAATGGGTGAAACTGCCCAAAGACAGGTGTGTCAAGCTTGTGGCATCATATTCAAAAAGACTTGAGGCTGTTTTTGCTTCCAAAGGTGCATCAACAAAGTATTGAGCAAAGACTGTGAATACTTACAGTATGTACATGTGATTTCTTTTTTCTTTTCTTTTTTTTAATAAATTTGCAAAAATCTCAAAAAACATTTTTCACATTGTCATTATGGGGTATTGTGTGTCGAATTTTGAGGAAAAAAGTGAATTTAATCCCTTTTGGAATAAGGATGTAAAATAACAAAATGTGGAAAAAGTGAAGCCCTGTGAATACTTTCCGGATGCACTGTAACTGGGGTGCCACCGCTACATCACACTTTCTTGTTGTTATCGCGTGATCGTGATTGGTTCATCTCGGTTACTCTCGGGTCTTTCTCAAGATCTTGCGTTATTTTGTATAATTCTCGCATGATCTTGTATTTCAAACTGTTCTTATCCATGCTGCTACAAAACACAAACAGAGCTGGTAGGGATGAACGCAAGGCGCCATCCTTACTGCATCTGCAACATACTGCATCTGGAGTCAGTGTAAATCCTGGCCAGACTGCTGGAAAACCTGGTTCACAGGCAAATAGAGCAGACCAGCAATGCAAGACTTCCTCTCTGCCCTGATGATTCCACTGTACCATGCCCCCAATGCCCCCTGCAGGACAGAAGGACAAGTGAGGCCTGCCTGCGGGGATCAGATACTGTGAAAACTCCCCACAATGCTGCCTTCTGTACCAATGAGCCTCACCCACCAGCGTCTGGATCTAGCCCAAAGCATCCTGCAGTGAGGACCAGGAGTCTCATTTATAAAGACTTGCATGGATTTTCTACTGAAAGATGATGTACGTTTAAATCAAGAAAACAGTGTAAGCACAAAAAAAAAAAATTTAAAAAAATCCAGCTGTATGAAACGGTGCATATGCAAGAATCCAAGCACATTTCCTTTGTACGTCCCAATCTACCTGGAATTGAGCGCCCATGAGGGAATACCAGACTCCTCCCTTGACACGCCTCCATTTGAATATGCAAATAGATGTAAATATGCCCTGCATGTGAGATGCTCCTCACTACAGGATCAGAAATCATTTCTACATGTGGGAAGAGGAGGAACTTCATACTTCAAATGACTTCAATTGACATAAAATATGTAATTCTGTCTTTATTGTATTCTAGATTTATAAAGTTGAAAATATATACTGTAGCATTGGGGATTGCTACCACAAGGCGTGATGGAAAATGATTAATGTCTAAATATAAGCATGTTCTCTTTAAATAAATGATTTGAACACAAGTTAAATGGTCCGCTACTGTGCTAAAGTTGTTCTGTTGAGATATTCTTGAGTTGTAATTTTTATGCCAGCTTCATCAGTGTGAGTGCTGTTGTGGGGAGAGAATAAACTCAGTTAAAGGTGGTTGCTAGTTTTATCATTGAAGTCTATTGAAGTTCCTGTTAAAAGCTAGTGATGCTACAATATGAAAGAAAGACATACAAATAGTAAAACAATGTGGAAGCACAAATAATTCTCGAGTTGTAGGAAATTTATAAAATAAAAAAAGACAAGGAAAGTTAAACATTAGAAAAAATGTGGAAACAAAAATAATTCACATCTCTAGTTAAAGAAAATTCAATTCAATTCAATTCAACTTTATTTATATAGCGCCATTTCACAACAACAGTCATCTCTTAGCACTATCAACTGTAGGGGGAACCCCCACAGTTGCAGAAAGACCCCAGCAATCAGGCGATCCCCTGTGAGCAAGCACTTGGCGACGGTGGAGAGGAAAAACTCCCTTTTAACAGGAAGAAACCTCCAGCAGAACCAGGCTCAGGGAGGGGCAGCCATCTGCTGTGACTGGCTGGGGGGCGAGGGGACAGAGAAGATGAAAAGAACAGACATGTAGAGAGCAAACAGCATGATGGGGACTCAATCTATGGGAGAGAACAAACAGATGTTGATGACCAGCAAAAAAAAAATATATATTTCATTAAGATTGGAGAAAGGAGTGAGGCCCAGTGCATTACTGGAGGTCCCCCGGCTGACTAAACCTATTAGCAGCATAACTAAGAGAGGGTTCAGAAACACATGATCCCTCCCTAATTGTAGGCTATATCAAAAAGGTAGGTTTTAGCCCTATTCTTAAAAACAGAGATCGAGTCTGACTCCCGAATCCAGATTGGCAGCTGGTTCCACAGGAGAGGAGCTTGATAACTGAAGGCTCTGCCTCCCATTGTACTTTTGGAGATTCTAGGTATTACAAGTAATCCTGCATTTTGGGAGCGTAGTGCTCTGTTAGGATAATACGGTAGTATCAGATCTTTTAAATAAAAAGGAGCCTGATTGTTTAGAGCTTGGTAAGTGAGAAGAAGGATTTTAAACTTAATTCTAAACTCTATGGGAAGCCAATGAAGGGAGGCCAGAACCGGAGAAATATGATCTCTCTTTCTAGTACCTGTTAAAACTCTTGCTGCAGCATTTTGGATCAGCTGAAGACTTTTTAAAGATGTTTTAGGACAGCCTGATAATAAAGAATTACAATAATCTAATCTTGAGCTAACAAAAGCGTGGATCAGTTTCTCAGCATCACTCTGAGACAAGATGCTCCTAATCTTGGCAATATTATGCAAATGATAGAAGGCAGTCTTAGAAACAAATTTAATATGTGAATTGAAGGACATATCTTGATCAAAAATAATTCAAAAATGTATACAAAAATATACAAAAATGTATAAAATGAAAATAAAAATGCAGGTTAGCAAATAAACATTCATTTTTATGTATGTTTTTCAACTTTCTGTATTCTTATTTTTTGTTTTATAGAATTCCAGATTTGTGAATTGTTTCCTTACTTTTCTATTTATTTATCTTTATTTTTATGTATGTTTTCATCTTTCTTTATTTTTTTTAGATTTTTGATATATACATTTTTTACAATCCAAGACTTGTGAATTATTCTTGTTTTCACATTTTTGTTCATCATGTGTCTGTGGTGTGTACAATAATTGTATTCACATCATTAACAGTTTCCCAGTATTACCTCTAAGTGTTGCCAATGGACCAATAGCTGTAGGAACATGTGTACGCCAGCCATAAAGTTGGCATGGGGTTGCACGCATTTCCACAGTTTCATTCTTGATACATCTGAAATTTTGCTGGAAAAGGAGGTACGCCATGTTTTTGTATGTAAGTATCCTTTGTACATGAGGCCCCTGGACCCCTGCCAAGCTTCTGAAGTATGATGGCGCAACACAGCTAGAGCCCTATCTTTCACTAGTGCACCTAGCGGCAGTTCATAGTGGATGCAGTGATGAAGAAACTGCCATCCATCTCGCTCTGGCATTGGAAGTGAATGCATTGAAGGTGCTTCTTGACCTGGCCTCGACAGAGTAGCGGGATCTCAGCGCACTCACCAGAGCACTGGAGAGGCATTTTGGGCAGTGGCTTTCCATCGACCAAAGCAGAGAGCAGCTAGCCAAATGTGGTTCTAGAGAAGGAGAGAGCCTTGGCACCTTTGCTGCAGATGTGCAACTGAACTCACAGAATGGCTATCCAGAGTTCCCTGTAGCTGCTCAAGAGGAACTGAGCCTCCATGCCTTTTTGCAAGGACTTTTACTAGAGCAGCTATGCCAGCACGTTCACCTGGCTGGCCCCCGGTCTCTCATTGAGGCCCTCCGTGTAGCTGAACGGGCTGAACCGGTGCTTTCTACACAACCTAACTACCTTCCAACCAGGGCAGCACACTGCATGGAGGAAGAAGAGACAGAAGAGGTCTGCCAGCTTCACCCTCCATCATCTCGAAGATGTCAGAGCAGACGGCCAAACCAATGCTATCAGTGTAATGAACCTGGCCACCTAGCCCGTGATTGCTCAGCACTAACTCCAAAAACCCAGAACCATCCAGCTGCAGAGAAACAGCAGCAGAGTAGTCTAAAGAGGGGACCACCACTCCAGTTGCCTGTTCCCCTCCAAGGAAGATGCACGCTGGTTGGCTAGCTTGGTCATACCAAGGGACTCTACCTGCCTTGCAGCATTGATGGCCAGCTTTGCCAGGCCCTAGTAGACACAGGGTCACCAATTTCCTTGGTGTGACCTGGTGCACTTCTGGTTACCACTGGAACACTCCAAGCAGGTTGGACAGCTACCGGCATCTAATTAATGACAGTGACCGAGAAGAAGGCTGAAATGAGAGGAAGGAAATCGTTGCATATTCAGATGGGGAGCATGGAGCTCATACAAGAGCTTTGGCTTGTCAATATCCAAGACCAGTGTATCATTGACCTAGATCTATTTACCTGCTGGAAGGCCAGTGTTGGTGTATCAAAGAAAACCATCACCCTCAGTTCAGAGACTGTGGCACTCCAGCATTGAAAGAAGACCAAAAACCAACAAAGCAGTTACCAGACAGCTGCTACAAGACAGACAAACACTGGTGTTGCACCGACCACCTCAAGTGACTTGGCGTCACCATGACTCACCTCATGCCCTAAAGTCGTGCCTTCAAATTCCCCTACAGCTGAAAACACAAAGGCTGTCCAGGATTTATGGAGACGCAGCAGTGTCACCCTTAATTCTTAATTCCTTCTGGAATTTCCCCACTGTGGGACTAATAAAGGCTTATCTTAACCCCCAGCAGCGCCACAAGTTAAAGGACCTCTTTGACCAGAATGTCGACATTTTTGCTACCAATGATCAAGACTGCAGACAGATTGGTTTGATCCAACACACCATTGACACTGTCTCTGCACAACCCATCTGCCTGTGCCCCCACAGGCTGCCCTGGCAAAACAACAGGTGGCAGAGGACATGATTCAGGAGATGGCTGCTGCTGGAGTAATTGAGCCCTCTGACAGTCAATGAGCAGTGCTTGCTGTTTTGGTGAAGAAAAAGAATGGCAGCTGGTGGTTCTGCATGGACTACCGACATCTCAATGCTGTCACTAAGAAGGACTCATATCCACTCCCTTGAATAGATGACGCCCTTGACCACATTGCTGACTCCAGTTGGTTCAGTTCCCTTGACCTGCGTAGTGGATACTGGCAAGTGGAGCTAGCTCCTGAAGCCAGGCCAAAGACTGCTTTCACCATTGGGCAGGGGCTGTGGCAGTTCCATGTTATGCCATTTGGATTCTACAATGCTCCTGCAACATTCGAGCGAGTGATGGAGAGAGTTTTGATGGACATCCCTCGTAGCCACTGTATCATGTACCTGGATGACTTACTAGTACATGCCAACAACTCTGACAAAGCTCTGTCCAACTTGAGTGAGGTCTTCATGGCTATTCAGCAGGCTGGACTATGGCTGAACCCAACAAAGTACCAGGTAATGGTGAGAGAGACTGCATTCCTTGACCATGTTATTAGTGCTAGTGGTGTAGCCACTGACCCAGCTAAGGTGGCTGCTGTTTGGGAGTGGCCTACTCCTGTGAACAGCAAGGAGCTCAGAAATTTCTTTGGCTTGACATCATTCTACCGCCGCTTTATTAGGAACTTTGTCACCATTGCTAGTCTCCTTCACCACCTGACAGACAAGGGCCAGCCTTTTAAGTGGGACGATATCTGCACCACAGCATTCACCTAGCTTAAGGAGGTGCTCAGCAAGACCTCAGTTTTAGCTTTTCCCAATGTTCAGCAGCCCTTCATTTTAGACACTGATGCCATCAATGTAGGTGTGGTCCACCCAAATAGTGCACCACATTTGGAAATAATTCAGAGAGACTGTCATTTTATTTTTATTTTAAGAGCATTTAAATATATTTTAAGATTGTGAATGATCAGTAATATTAACATTTGATATATAGCCCTGTATAAATATTTAAGAGTAAGCAGCGGAACCTTTGGCACTGCGGTCGTCCCGCCCCAGGTAAACAATGAGGGTGTGCTTCCGGCCCCCCTTTAGTACTATCTGGAGAAAGACACGAGTGGTCCTGTGTTCTGTCTTTCTAAGGCTCTTTCCTTATTTTACAGGTCAGTATTTGGTTAAAATTGCCATAAATAAGAGCCTTAAGCTCCGTGTTACTTCTGTGTTTCGCGGCGAGTAATACTGTGATGTTGGTGTGTCGTTTAGTTACGTTTTTTGTACAAGTTCAAGATGCGGCCGGCGCCAGAGATCAAAGGTGAGCCGCATCGCGGTAGCGGTTTCGCGCCAGTCTAGTTTAACTTTGGGAAAGACTGTTAGCTCACATAAAATGTTTTACTTTATAAAAGTACATTTTGCCCCGTGTGAATGTAAGAGTCTCCTGGTGTTAATTAATAGTCAGAGTTTGTCCTGTATATATATATATATATATATATTTGTTTACTGCCAAGTTTGTGAAGTAATTTGTTATATTTGTCTATGGCCAAGTTTGTGAAGTAATTTGTTAAAGAAAATAAGAGTACTATCTGGAGAAAGACACAATTGGTCCTGTGTTCTGTCTTTCTAAGGCTCTTTCCTTATTTTACAGACCCAAGAGCAGACACGGAGGATCACATTTTTAAGACGTATTTCTTTTTGTTATTGTGGCCACCTCCCCGGGACCCGTAACATAGGGATTGGGGCCATCCTATCACAACCAGGAGAAAATATAGAGTGGGCTATAGCCTATTTCAGCTGCACTCTAAGTCGGGCCGAAAAGAACTACTGTGTCACCCGCTGTGAATTGCTGGCTGTGGTCCTGGCAGTACGGCACTTTCGACCCTACTTGAATGGCAACCACTTCCTTCTCCTCACTGACCATGCCTCCCTGACCGAGCTTCTGAATTTCAAGCATCTGGAAGCCCAGGTGGGCCATTGGCTGGAGATACTCCAAGAATATGATTCCAACATCCAGCATCTGACAGGCTGGCAGCATGGTAATGCTGATTCGTTATCCTATCCTGATGGCCATGCGCAGCCCAGGAATGCCATTACTGTCAGCGACAGGAAGAATGGAGCCAGTCATCACTGAGAGTTGTGGCCATCGGGACCATCTCTAGTGAAGAGGGATGGCTTCCTCAGACAAAGCAACAGTTGAAACAACTGCAGGAAGCTGATGCAGCCTTGGCCCATGTGAGAAACTGGTTAGACATAGGCCAATGTTCTGAATGGACTGAGGTGTCAGCGCAAGGGCCTGAGTTGAAAGCCTACCACTCTCAATGGGGCAACTTTGAGCTCTGTGATGGCCTTTTGCACCAGAGATGGGAGGCCCCTGGATGGGGTAAGGACATTCCCATTCTCTCTGACCCCAGATACTTCAGCTCATACATGGTTCAGTGGGTACAGGGCATTTCAGCAATGCGAAGACCCTTCATTGTCTCAGGGAGTGCTCCTACTGGCCTGGCTACAGACAGGATGTGGAGTTACCTGTACACTGTTGTGACATTTGTACAGCTCAGAAAGCATGCAACCAGTGCGCCCATGCACCACTGCAGAGGTACCTGGTGGGGGCTCCGATGGAATGGATAAGAATAGATATTCTGGTTCCATTTCCCATCACTGATTCAGGCAACTGGTACATATTTGTAGCCATGGACTACTTTACAAAGTGGCCCAAAGCCAATGCAATTCCAGACCAGAGTGCAGCTGTGACAGCGGAGAAGCTGGTGGAGAGAATGTTTACTCATTTTGGGGTTCCAGCTGAGCTCCACAGTGACCAGGGGTGGAACTTTGAGTCCCAGGTCTTCAAAAAAGTCTGCCAGTGCTTTGGGGTAAATAAAAAAGGACAGCACCTCTCCACCCCCAGAGCGACTGTCACATTTTATATTTTGTTTAAAAAGGAACTATGTACACCTGGAAAAGCACTCAGAAAGCACATACCTCTGCCAAGTCTCTTTCCGTCTGTCATGGATCACCTCCAAAATGTAATGGGTTTGTGTGTAGGCCTAGAGCCACTTCTGGTAAAAATTGCATCAAAGTGTGTCCATGAGTTTTGGACTATTGATGCTAATACACTGTGAGAAGACAAGAGCCTTGGCAGAGGTATGCATTCTCCGATCATGACCAAAATGTTATGGGTTTGTTTGTAGCCCAAGAACCACCTCTGGTGAAAATTTAATCCAAATCCATCCAATAATTTTGGAATATTGTTGCTAAAACTCTGTGAGAAGATACGAGCCTTGGTGGAGGTATGTATTCTCAGATCGTCACCAAAATTTAATGGGTTTCTCTTAGCCAAAGAACCACCTCTGGTGAAAATTTCATCCAAATCCATCCAGTAGTTTATATGTAATTCTGCTGCACAAATACAAACAAAGCCCTTGGTGGAGGTATTCACTCTCAGATAAATCATCAAAATCTAATAATCTGTTCCCCGTGCCATTACACACCTTTCCTGAAAATTTCATCAAATTCTGTTCATAACTTTTTGAGTTATGTTGCTAACAGAAAAACCAACAAACCAGCAAAGTAGCACCACTAAAAACATTACCTCCTCCCTTGGTGGAGGTAATAATACACATAAATGTTGCCATTTGATGCATTGTACCAGAGTTAGTTTTCAGTTAATTTACATCTGCAGTCCCTTGGCAGGTTACAATTAAAACATCATAATGAACAATGCACCCTGATCACACAGCTTGCCATCCTCACAAACCAGCACCAGTGGGACTGGGACCACCATCTGCCCCTGGTTCTTTTGTCCTATTGGACAGCTGTCCAGAAGTCCAGTCTGTGCACACCTTCTGCCCTTATGTTTGGTCGAGAGCTTGGAAAACTGGTGGACTTGGTATTCGGAGCACCACCTGAATGTGAGATTGCTGGGGGGTCTGGAAATGGGCTACTTCAGGGAGTTGAAAGAACGTCTGAGGTTGGTTCATGACTGCACCCGCCAAGCTCAAGCTGACTTTTGGAAGTGGCAGAAATGGGCCTATGATACAAGGTGCAATAGGAGGCCATTTACGCCTGGAGACAAGGTGTGGGTATACTGCCCTATTCACAAGAAGTGTATATCCCCCAAGCTATGCAGTCACTGGAAGAGTCCTGCAGAAGTCATGATATGACTGTCTGAAGTGATGTATCGAGTGTGCATGCCCGGCCGGGGGTGCTTGGTTGTGTTACATCTGGACAGACCATACCGCCCCCTCATCCAGCCTTCTCCGAGTGGGGGTAATGACAGCAGTACGTCCGAGTGCCGAGACTCTCCATCTGTTCGCCACAGACAGCCTGTTCACCGCAGGCATCCTCCAGGACACTTGAGGGACTTTGTTTTGGGTGATGGGGTTGTCGGGGATGACTAACCCCTCAGGTGGGGGCTATGTAGCGATCCCAAGATGGCTGCCACAGAAAGGCTCGTAGGACTTTATTTGCTGTGTTTTTCATGCCAGTTACAGTGTTGTTACAGCTGAGTTGTAGTGTTTGTTGTCACACTGTGGTTTTACTAAACATGTGTTGGGATTCTCGGTGTACTGTTGTGTGACTCACCATGAGTGAGAATGATGTTACATCTATACACCTCTGGTCATTGGTTCTGTCATTGTATGTGTTTAATGTTAATAAAATTCCATTGAATGGTACAACCTGATTCCTTCTTCCATCTACAGTGGCGTGAAAAAGGGTTTGCCCCCTTCCCAATTTCTCATTTTTTTGTATGTTTGTCACACTTAATTGTTTCAGATCATCAAACAAATTCAAATATTAGACAAAGATAACATAAGTAAACACAAGATGCAGTTTTTAAATGAAGGTGTTTATTATTAAGGAGAAAAACATTCAAACCTGCATGGCCCTGTGTGAAAAAGTGATTGCCCCCTAAACCTAATAACTTGTTGGGCCACCCTTAGCAGCAACAACTGCAGTCAAGTGTTTGTGATAACTGGCAATGAGTCTTTTACAGTGCTGTGGAGGAATTTTGACCGACCCATCTTTGCAGAATTGTTGTAATTCAGCCACATTGGAAGGTTTTTCAGCATGAACCACCTTTTTAAGGTCATGCCACAGCATCTCAATTGGATTCAGGTCAGGACTTTGACGAGGCCACTCCAAAGTCTTCATTTTGTTTTTCTTAACCCATTCAGAGGAAGACTTGCTGGTGTGTTTTGGATCATTGTCCTGCTGCAGAACCCAAGTTCACTTCAGCTTGAGGTCACAAATAGATGGCTGGACATTCTCCTTCAGGATTTTTTGGTAGACAGCAGAATTCATGGTTCTATTTACCACAGCAAGTCTTCCAGGTCCTAAAGCAGTAAAACAGCCTCAGACTATCACACTACCACCACCATATTTTACTGTTTGAATGATGTTCCTTTTCTGAAATGCTGTGTTGCCTTTACGCCGGATGTAATGGGTCACACACTTTCCAAAAAGTTAAACTTTTGTCTCATCAGTCCAAATAGTATTTTCCCAAAAGTCTTGGGGATCATCAAGATGTTTTCTGGCAAAACTGAGACGAGCCTTTATGTTCTTTTTGCTCAGCAGTGATTTTTGAGTTGGAACTCTGCCATGCAGGCCATTTTTGCCCAATCTCTTTCTAATGGTGGAGTCATGAACAGAATCGGAATCAGAATCAGAACACTGACCTTAACTGAGGCAAGTGAGGCCTGCAGTTCTTTGGATGCTGTTGCTGGGCTCTTGGGGTAATTTTGGTCAGCCGGCCACTCCTGGGAAGGTTCACCGCTGCTCAGTGTTTTCGCCATTTGTGGATAATGGCTCTCACTGTGGATTGCTGGAGTCCCAAAGCTCTAGAAATGGCTTTATAACCTTTTCCAGACTGATAGATCTCAATTACTTTGTATCTCATTTGTTCCGGAATGTGTTTGGATCGCAGCATGTTTAACTTTTGAGGATCTTTTGGTCTACATCAGTTTGTCATGCAGGTCCTATTTAAGTGATTTCTTGATTGAGAACAGGTGTGGCAGTAATCAGGCCTGGGTGTGGCTCGAGAAATTGAACTCAGCTTTCCAAAGATGTGATAAACCACATTTAATTTATGTTTTAACGGTGGGGGGGGGGGGGGGGCACTGTTTCACACAGGGCCATGAGGGTTGGATTTTTTTTTATCCTTAATAATAAACACCTTCATTTAAAAACTGCATTTTGTGCTTACTTGTGTTATCTTTGTCTAATATTTAAATTTGTTTGATGATCTGAAACATTTAAGTGTGACAAACATACAAAATAATGAGAAATCAGGAAGGGGGCAAACACTTTTTCACACCACTGTATGCTACAATAATAATAATAGTAATAATAATGATGATAATAATAATAATAATAATTTCAGCTTGGATGCATAGAGCTGTTTCAGAGGGTGATTTATGCATTCAATCATTTCTCCTCCTTCTGCTGCTGCTGCAAACTCAGATCCTGCTGAAAGCAGGTAAACTTTCCCAGCCTCTGTCATTCATTCCAGCCCTGCTCTCAAAACAGGTGAAGTCGATGGATATTTTCTGATTGGCTGAAAGTGTTTTTTATCATTCATAAAATCGCTCTGAAATTGGTCCCAATGATGTTGCCTGCCACTTTGGTTATGGTTATCACTGGAGTGTGGATTCTGTCATCCACTTGAATTAGAACAAATTTTAAAACTATACTTTTATAGTTATTGTTATCTTTATCAGGCTTGGTGTGGACAACCCTTAAGTCTGACTTTTTCTGGGTGTGTCCCTTTTGATTTATGCCTCCATCACCTTGTGTTATGTCAGTAAAACGTGAACCAAGGATGAGACCAAATGGTGAACTGAACATGACTTTAGTGTGGACTCACAGGCAATAATCAAAGCACTCCCGTCAGGCTGAGAGGAGGTCAAGAGACCGCCCCTCTTCCACACAGCCCTCTTATACCCCTGGTGACGGCGGAACCGGAATGGTGGAGCCACCACCCATGTCACACAATAATACATCCTCCAAACAACACAACCCCCCCCCCCCCCCCAAAAAAAATGGTCCAAAGCACACACATACAATCAAGATCCTCCCCAATTTGGAACCCGAATCACGCACTGACTAAACAGAAATATACCAAGGCCTATACCATACACACAAGACAACTAAAGCTAGGGGGAACAGGTGGATTACTGTTCCACCCCCACATGGCCAGGTGGATTATTCTGCCATCTCTGCTAAAATAAAGTCCATTAAGAAGAAAATTGCCATGCTCCTAAAATAAATAACACAAAACAATCCCATTAATAAATCTTATGTACAATCTGGTTATCCTCTATTCCAGCACCATGCAATAAACACACTGTTCCAACCATCAGTCTGCCTTAGTAGAGGAACCACCCCCCGGAAAACCTTCAGATGGTTCCTTTTCGGTGCACCTTCTTTTCTTCACGCCCAGGGATGGCCCACGCTGAAGCCCGATCACCTTCTTCTCTTCTTTGGCACGCCCGCAGCTTGTCGGGATGCCCCCATGAGTCATCAGATGGCTGAAGGTAGCCATCTTCCCAAACAGCCACCACCTGCAGCCGCCCCTGGTTATCTTGTCATTTGCCTCGAATCCCTCTTGACTGGGCCTCCTCTTCCGGTCGGACTACATCAGCGACCCCCAGAGGAGCCCGACTCGGCTTCCAGTGTCCCAGAGTGGCACGTTGTTTTACTGTGCCAGCCGGTCCTGCCCTGCTCGCTTTCATTTTCACCTCCAGCATCACCGTTGTGACCCCCTGTTCTCCGGTCCCTTCCAGCCATACTCCGAGAGCAGAATGGGCCCTCCACTCGGTGCCACTCACCGTCACGGGCGTCCCACCGCGCTGTCCAGTTCCCTCAACTAGGGTTACTTGGGCACTGGCACCAGGACCCTCCCGCGATGGCCCTGAATGGAATTGGTCCCGCTCATTGTCTAGATTACTAGGCAAAGGTTCATCCCACACAGCTCTGTCCATTGTTCGCGGAACCGGCCAGTCCCAGAGACCACAGCCTGACCGCTCTTCTCCATCCCAAGACTGTGAGAAGTAACTCCACACGGTTGCCCAATCCAACACTGATGTCACGGTTTCCGTGTCAGCCAGCAATGGCATTGTCACTCCGTCCAGTTCCTCCATACAGCAAGAACAGCCATTGTCACTTGGGGATACACAGCAAACAACTGTGGGAGGCGAAGTGGGGAGATCCTCCATGTATCTTGGATCCCCTCGCTTGAACCTGTAACATGCCCAGGTGAAATGATGCAAGAGTCTGCACATGACGTAGCATCATCCTCTCACCAGACACTCTCTAGCCTTATAACGGTGCTTTGTAGACCCACAACCCAAACATCTGGGAGATCCTGGGGCGGACCTTATCTTCACAGCATTGGTGTGCTCCTCCACAACATTGTCGCTGTCTAGATCCACTGCTTGCGCCGTCGACTGTGTTTCAAAATGGCGATGTGCCGCTCTGTCATCGAGCTCCCGTGATAGCTTGTCTGCTACCTCAAACTGGTGAGCTAACTCAATGGACATGGCCAATGTCAGCTCGCCCGAGTGTGTGACAAGCTTCGACCTTGTCGCCGGGTGAGCAGCATGTTCTGCCAACTGGTTACAGACCATCTCTTCCTCCAATGCTCCAAACTGTTAGTCCTTGACCAGCTGACGTAGGTGAGCCACCTACCACTGCATTACATACCACTGACAGCCACTGGCGGCACTGTTGAAACTGGATCCTCCGGACGATGATGTTTTCAGGGGTGCAAAAATGTTGTGCCATTAGCTCAACCACTTCTTCAAAACTATCACCCTCGCCAAAGGTACTAAGGACATGTTGTCCTTCCATTCCAAAGCTGTGAACTAACAATGCTCGTGCCTGCAACTTCTCAGTCTTCCAAGGTCCAATGTCATTACATAACTTAGGAAAGTGGCAAACCACCTCTCCCAAGAGACGGACGGCTCACCGGGAAACTGCAGAAATGGCCAAATTGAAGTAACTCCCGCATCCATACTTTTTAATCCTCGTCATCAAATGTTATGTCGGTAAAACATGAACCAAGGACAAGACCAAATGGTGAACTGAACATGACTTTATTGCGGACTCACAGGCAATATGCAAAGCGCTCCTGTCAGGCTGAGAGGAGGTCAAGAGACCGCCCCTCTTCTGCACAGCCCTCTTATACTCCTGGTGGCGGCGGAACCGGAGCCACCACCCGTGTCACACAATAATACGTTTTACGAACAACACAACGCCTTGCTTTAAATCATTCATGTCTTTTTCAGAAAAAAATGTTGCATGAAAACTGGGCTGTTTTTTCTTTAGATGGTTTTTTTAATAATATTGTTTGATTTCAAATTCTTGTAAAGCTTTAGAATAACTGTTAATTAATGCAATATTATCAGCTCAACACAACACATGAAACCTCAAAGCTTTCACTTCAGTCACTTCAACTGCTTCATGATAAATTCATAGTCGTCGTGTAGAGATGCAAAATTACACACAGTGTGTCCACATCAGGGCCTGAATTCTATTCCTGGTGTTCAAATACGTTTCAGGAAAAGAAAAAGAAATCAGTCATACATGAAAGGTAGAATTTACTGCAGCGGCACCCACTGGAAAAAAAAACCCCTCGCTATCACTTCACTTCCAATTCAAACGTAAAAAAAAAAAAATCTTTGTGTTTGTCGTTACACTGCTCATGTGTGTTTTTATATGCCCAAATCCTTTATGAGGATTTATGGTGGGTGGGCGGAGGGGCGGGCTGTGTGAGCGTTTCAGCTCATATCCTGTTTGTTTAGACGCTGCAGCTCTATATGAGGGCAGCAAGGTAGCGCCTCACTGGCTTTAGATTGTTTGTCATTTGGCATTTCAAGTGGAACTAACAAGCCTATAAAATGGTAACGAGAGGAAGACGAAAGGAGGCGGAGAGCAACCTGGAGAGCAGAAAGAGGGAGACATTGGGGGGGTGCGTAGAGGGGTGGAAGGTGTGGAGAGGAACAGGAGATGGATGGGTACAGACAAAGAATCTTAAAAGGGAAAAAATGAGAGGTGTAGGTATGAGAGATAGGAAGATGCTGAGTGGGAGAAGCCTCATGTGAAATTGTTTTGGGAGATTTAGTAACAATATCTGGTTATTTCATGCTGCATGGAGCTGCACCCCCCTGCCCCCGCTCCTCTCTGATTGTTTCTCCTCTTTTTCTGCCCGAGCAGCAGTGATAGGATGCAGTTGTCGAGCCGAAACCAGCTGAGGGTCAGCGGAGTTTTGCTGTGAAACAAATATTTCCCAAAGAAAGCAGCTGTGTGTGTATTAGAGCCCTAGCAGGTCTGGCCCAGAGTCCAGACACAGTGACACCGAGATCACATCAAGTCCACTATTTAAGAGTAAATAATAGGAAAATTTAGCATTTTCAGTGCTTTTCCATATGAATTTCAGTATCTGGAGTGACTACCAGTGCATAAGCTAAAAAAACAACACACACACACACACACACACACACACACACACACACACACACACACACACACACAATCCTGTTACTATAGGGCCCACTTTGGTCCCATCAGTGTAGGGTTGCCAACTTCCTCACAGCCAAATAAGGGACAGACTGTTTTAACTATTGCTCAGTGCCACAATGTTGTGGACATTAGTGTTGTCATAATACTGGGATTTTTTTACCTTGATAATAGAGTAACGTTGGGGCTGTAATAAGGGGTGGGGGATTCTCCCATCATGCTTTGCGCTGCGGGGGTTTCAATGACTTATAATTCTTGTGTTTTGAGCATTATTGTTGTAGTGTTGTAACTGTGTTATAAGTCTGATTGTGATAGTGTTGTTTCCCCTGTGTGTGAGCGATTACGTGTCTGTGTCACCCTGAGTGAGATGAGTAACTGTGTGAATGACCTCCCCTCTGTTCTATGTAATTAATCAGTGAAGAAATAAATGCCTGTTTGTTCCTCTTTCATTCCGTTCCATTCGAATCCTCTTTCATTATTGTGTGAACCCTTGAAACGTCACACTGGTGTCAGAAGTTGGATAATAAGAGATGGAAGCAAGGATCAAGGCAGAGATTCAACAGCTCGAGTGGCTTACCGATCAGATGGAAATGGACAGCAGAGCATACACGCCAGTCCCCAGAGCTGCTAGCTGCAAAGAATGGGGAAGAGGACCGGATGGAGCAAGTGTGTCCCATTTTATGCCTTTTTCAAGGCAGGATGGGGAGTGCCAGCGGGGGAACTATGAGCCAGCGATATCACTACAGCCGAGGGCAGTGATCAACATGGAGGTGACCATCCCAACCCCAGTGCCACCAACTCGCCAACTGGCCAAACTTCCCCACTTTGGTGGCGAAACCTCACTCAATGAGTATCTCGTACAGGGTGAACTGCCCGCCACGCTCAACAGCTGGACACCTGAGGAGACAGCTGTGCAGGTTGCACTGGCTCTGGAGTATGGAGCTCTCTGCACACTGTCTGATCTCTATCCTGAGGAACGTCACAGCTGGCCAGCGCTACAGGGAGTGCTTCCGAGATGGTTTGGGAGGACAGTCCATGCTGACTATGTCCAGGAACAGCTAGCCAGCCACCACTGACACGATCAAGAAAGTGTGGGGGCCTGTGCAGCAGATGTCTGGCTGCTGATGCGACGCGGCTACCTGGACTTCGAGCCGGAGGCGGTGAAGAAGCTTGTACTCCAGAATTTCATCTGAGGGCTCTGCTCGGCCCGGCTCCCAAAACACATCCTGACTCATGCCGCGAGCAGCTGGGAGACAGCCGTGGAAGAGCAGGCGTGTGTAGAGCTGATGCTGGAGCCTGTGGCTGATGTTTCATCACTGAGGCAGAGGGTTTTCCAGGCCATGGCTGAGAGTGAGGATGAGGAGCTGCACCAGGCCACAGCTGCACGGCTGGTGAGAGTATGATGGTGACGCGAGAAGGGATGTTTACTCTGCGGGGAACCAGGCCACGTCACGCACCACTGCCCTGCACCTACCCCGTGACAACCAACACTCCTCACTGGCTTTAATTCTAGAGTCAGGTGGCACTGACAGGGACCTGCCACCTCTCACAGGCATTGAACTCTCACCATGCCTTGGCCGACTTGGATACTTGCTAGGGCTGTACCTGCAGTGTAGCCTGGATGGCACTCCAATCCGGGCGCTGATTGACTCTGGTTCCACCATCTCCCTGGTCCGACCCAGGGTGCTACCCGGTACTGATGAACTCAGACCGCAAGGGTGGGAACGCATCAGGCGCTACCTCACCTTAGCCACTGGTGAGCGCACCACATTGGGAGGGTGACGAGGCCTGGTTGTGGAAGTCGCCAGTCAGAACATGAACCACCCGTTCTGGCTGGCTGACATCCAGGACCCTTGCATCATTGGCCGAGATCTGCTCACAGCATGGGGTGCAAAGATCGACACAACCAGCTCTTCTCTCCTTCTGGGGGCCAGGACCATCACGCTCTGCAGCAAGCGTGTATAAGCTTCTCTGAATAAGCAAGAACCAAACAGGGAACCAGGGGAACTCGCAATTGAGGGGCCGGTGCCGTCAGCGCAGGCTGAGGATTGTGACCGAGCACTCTCACAGGCTTTCCAGACTGCTGTGGCCTGGGATAGCGCAGCGGCTCATGGCTTTTCTCCAGACCCTGAGCCAGCTCTCCCCAGCGATGACATCATAGAGGCCCACGGCTTTGGATTGAACAGGAGGGAGTGGCTGGACATGGACCAGCAGCCCCCCTTCGAGTCTGTGTCTGCGCTAGACCCAGAGACCAAGGCCCTACATTCCCAGTGGTCTAACCTCTGCTGTCATGAGGGTGTCGTCTACCAGCGGTGGCAGGCTCCAGCTGGGCAGCGTCACATCTGGCAGCTGCTGGTCCCCAGATGGCTCTGCCCCAAGGCGTTCCAATTGATCCACGGGTCGGTGGGACCGGGCCACTTCGGTGTGAAGAAGACTGCGGCAGTGTCTTCTGGCCTGGTTCTACTGGCTGGGGTGTCGTCAGCACATGGAGGTCCACATCCACCGCTGTGACACCTGTACAGCTCAGAAAGGACCAACTCAGTGCTCCCACGCTGCCTTGCAGCAGTAAGAGGTGGAGGGCAAACCAGGGTTGGATTATTTGTTTTGCTTAAAAGAATGTCTTCACACGGTGCACGAACTGGCCAGGACCATCACGCTCTGCAGCAAGCGTGTATAAGCTTCTCTGAATAAGCAAGAACCAAACAGGGAACCAGGGGAACTCGCAATTGAGGGGCCGGTGCCGTCAGCGCAGGCTGAGGATTGTGACCGAGCACTCTCACAGGCTTTCCAGACTGCTGTGGCCTGGGATAGCGCAGCGGCTCATGGCTTTTCTCCAGACCCTGAGCCAGCTCTCCCCAGCGATGACATCATAGAGGCCCACGGCTTTGGATTGAACAGGAGGGAGTGGCTGGACATGGACCAGCAGCCCCCCTTCGAGTCTGTGTCTGCGCTAGACCCAGAGACCAAGGCCCTACATTCCCAGTGGTCTAACCTCTGCTGTCATGAGGGTGTCGTCTACCAGCGGTGGCAGGCTCCAGCTGGGCAGCGTCACATCTGGCAGCTGCTGGTCCCCAGATGGCTCTGCCCCAAGGCGTTCCAATTGATCCACGGGTCGGTGGGACCGGGCCACTTCGGTGTGAAGAAGACTGCGGCAGTGTCTTCTGGCCTGGTTCTACTGGCTGGGGTGTCGTCAGCACATGGAGGTCCACATCCACCGCTGTGACACCTGTACAGCTCAGAAAGGACCAACTCAGTGCTCCCACGCTGCCTTGCAGCAGTAAGAGGTGGAGGGCAAACCAGGGTTGGATTATTTGTTTTGCTTAAAAGAATGTCTTCACACGGTGCACGAACTGGCTCAGGAGGCCCTGGTAGCAGTGGGGAGTCTACAGAAGCGAGCGTATGACTCCCACTGCCAGGGGAGAGACTTTGCACCCGGGGACCAAGTCTGGGTTTTGTGCCCGGAGCGGAAAATGGGACTGTCATCAAAGCTGGCAAACCACTGGTTGGGACCGTGCGTGGTTCTACAGAGACTGTCAGGTATGGTGTACAGGGTGGGGCTGCAGAAGAGGGACCAGGTGGTGGTGCTTCACTGTGACCGCCTCACCCCGTACCACCAAGCTACCCGCGGGTGGCTGAGCCACAGGCCCCATCCGGACCAGAGACCCCGGTCGTGGCTCGAATGGACTCTAAAGGGCCCATGTGTGCCGGCAGGTGCCCTGACACTTGGAGGGGTTTATTTTGGACTTTTGAGTTGAACTTATTGTTCTGGGGACAGAAACCAGTCCGGGGGGAGGACAGTGTAACTTCGGGGCTGTGATAAGGGGTGGGGGATTCTCCCTGCATGCTTTGTGCCATGGGGGATTCATAGACTGTTATAATTCTTGTGCTTAGAGCGTTATTGTAGTAGTGTTGTTTCCCCTGTGTGTGAGAGATTACATGTCTGTGTCACCCTGAGTGAGGTGAGTGTGTGTGTGAATGACTCCCCGTTCTGCCATTAGTCAGTGAAGAAATAAATGCCTGTTCGTTTCAAATCCTCTCTCATTATTGTGTGAACCCTTGAAACATCACAATACCTTAAAAATACTGATAGTCAATGTCATGTTTGATGCAGCTTTGTGCTTGAAAACACAACTACGCTACAAAAAGTCAAATACAAGTAAAATTAAATAAATTAAGGCTGTTTATGCTTGTTTTTTTTTTTTGTCTGACAAGATATTTATTCTTGCTGTGCAGTTTATGTGTTAGAAAATTTTACATGCTTTCCAATAGTTTTAACTTGTTTTACACAGTTTGATAAGTCAAATTTTCTTGCTCTGTTGGCAGATAATTCTGGCAATAGATAATTCTAGTTAAAATTAGAAAAAAATATCAGCCAACAAAGTAAAGTTAAATTGGTTAACACAAGTAAAAACTTTTGTAAAGCAAGTAAAATCTTACAGAAAACTGTACAATTAAAAGAAATTCTTGTCTTGTCAAAATTATCTTGTGAGAGAAAAACAAGCATAAAGCCTTGATTTAGGATATTTTATCTTATTGAAACTGCTCTTTTTACAGTGCGACAGATGCTACTGCCTTTGACATAAAATTACATCAGTGAAGTATAGAGAACGGGCTTTGACGTCATGCTGCGCTGCATTCTGGGCCGTTGTCACCATTGTCATGGTCTGGCTTCTCTGTTGGCTGTAGTCTATGGCAACTGCTAACAGGAACAGACATACGTGCAATGGAATGGAGAAAACAGAAAATTAAAAATTCCTTATTCAGAGAAGCTGAATAAGGCACCAAAGGAGTGCTACCTCTAAAAAGTTAAAGAAATAAACCGGATCAAACCGTATGAGCACAAGAAATGGACCATGGATCTCAACCAACTGCCTCAAGTCACGCTGTCAGATGTGTTTGCCTACCTGGTTTGTAGGATGAGTGCATACACCCATGAGCAATTGAAGAGTTGGTTTGCAAAAACGATAAATGCCACTTCCAAGAAAATTTCCCTCTGTACAACAAACAACTGTTCACATTACCTACTTATAAGATAAGATAAGCCTTTATTAGTCCCTGTCATATCCGGCTCTAGGGAGCCGGGCAATCAGAGCCAGGGACAAGCCAGTGAGTCGTGATGGTTTATTTTGGGTAAGGGATAAGGGATGAGGAGAGCACAGATACTCATGCAGAGGTACACTCACAGGTTGCACAGCGCAGAGGTAAGCAGCTCGTACCGGACGTGGGGGTAACAAGACGTACATACTCACAGCGGGATACAAACACAGGAATGCTGCAAGAGGAGTATAAGCTGACACCAGACGAAGGGGCTTCAGCTTAGCAATGTGTTTATGTCGCAGCCCCGAGTCATCGAGGCTGCTCCTATTTATCCTCATTGGCAGCGCCCCAGCTGATGAGGACTAATTGGCCCCAGCCGTCTGTAATGCTGCCAGCTGGGAGCCTGCTGAGACGCTGCTCAATGGGAAAAGGGAAAACATGGGCTGAGTGCCGAGACGGCATCCCAACCCATGGTGACAGAGCCCCCCCTCAAGGTCGGGCTCCTGAACGACCAGGAACATCCCAGCCCCCCCCCCCCCCCCACCTAGGGTGGGGGGAAGGGAGGCAGGACCGGAGGGGAAGATGCCAAGGGAAGGACAACACCAATGGGGCAATGTAGGGTGGCGGGAAAAAAAAAACCCAAATACAACACTGACAAAACAGGGAATAATTAACCCAAGTGCAGATGGGGAGAAGAACTGGGTCAGCACGCCGGTTACACACTACAGAGAGTACCAACAATGCGTGACCCAGAACAAGGAAAAAAAACCACCAAAAAGGTACAGAGCAAAAATGCTGAGTATGGTTAAATAAAGGGGAAACTATACACAGCGCTAATTTAAGTACATACACACACACAGTCACCAAGAAAAGTGAGGGTGACTGGAACAAATGGACAATTACAGAGCATGGTGTTACGGAAAACAAGGCACATGACTCTATAATGAACAGACAGGGCATAAAAAAGAAATACTGAGTGCGGGCAAAAGAAAACCCACACACCCGAATATATAAGTACCCACAGTCACCTAAAGAAATGAAAGTGAGTGGAATGAATGGACAACTGCAGAGTATGGTCTGAAAGGAAACAAAACATAACTCTACAATGCAAAAAACGAGGCTAAAAACATGGCACAAAAAGTAAAATGCTGAGCATGAGCGATGGAAAACACAGCACTATAAAAACGAATCCACCAACAGGACAAAATATTACACCCGAGTGACCTTCACAAAGATAAAAGAAAAAGTGACACCCGAGGTGAATGGCAGGTGTGACAGAGATCATCCTGCGCAGTTCGCCCCACACGGGACACGAACCCGCGACCTCTCAGTCAACTAACACAGTTCGAGCATGGGAGACACAGCACGATCGCGCTGAGCTAAAGGTCCGACCGATAGCTCAGCGCTACCGATACTGTATGAGGCTTTTGGGAGGGAGGTTTACTAACGTTCTACACCGAACAGTACTAGTTGGCATCCGTTACACTCTCCCCCCTAAACCTCACTCCCATGCCGGGTTCACGGCACCAGTGTGACAGAGATCATCCTGCGCAGTTCGCCCCACACGGGACACGAACCCGCGACCTCTCAGTCAACTAACACAGTTCGAGCATGGGAGACACAGCACGATCGTGCTGAGCTAAAGGTCCGACCGATAGCTCAGCGCTACCGATACTGTATGAGGCTTTTGGGAGGGAGGTTTACTAACGTTCTACACCGAACAGTACTAGTTGGCATCCGTTACACAGGCAGAGTCCACAAATAGCCGAGATGGCTCCGGAGATCTCCCCGCCCATCGTCCCGTTGGCGAATCAGGGAAAGAGAAGTGTTCGGACGGCGAACTCCGGACCCAGATCCCAGGAATCCAGTCCACCGGCAGCCGAACCAGGCTGCCCAGAGGGAAACACAGACCAGTGGGGGGAACCAGATCACCGAACCGAAAGTTCTGTGGGTCGGGTCGTCGACCCGCATCACTCAACCACCAGGACCGTTGAGACGGGCGAAGGATCAGAGCGGATCCCGGTGGAAGAGGCTCTGGGGAGAGCCGATGACGAGGGCGGCGGGCGTCAGGTCGCAGGGAAACGGCCACCTCCTCACCGGACCTGGACAATACTGGGGCAGCACCCACGTCGGACCCCGATCGGGCCTCAGGCGAACCCACGTTGGACCCCGATTGGGTCTCGGGCGAACCCACGTTGGACACTGCACCAGAACCGACCTCCAGCGTTGAACCCGGACCCTCCAGCACCACGAGGAACAGCAACACCTCGCCGGTGACCCTGGAAGAAGGCTTAGAAGAGAAAACAGAACCGGGATCAGGATCACCGGCAGCGCCAGAACCCGGCGAGACGAGCTCAGACGCAGCGGGCGGCTGCACCCTGCTCGTCTCCCCTGGAGATAGGCTGAAGTGCTCAAAGATAAAAAGAGAGAAAGGAAAGGAGAGCACTCGCCTGATCTCGGGTTCTGACGCCGTCCAGGACTGCGAAGATCCAGGATCCGTCGTCAGGCCGTTGTCAGGCTCCCATCTAGCCGCGTCGGGCCCCGCAGCCAGCACGATGGTCAGCGCAGCTTGAGATTCCTCCGGCTCCGGTGACCCCGCCGACGATCCACTCGGCGTGAAGCCAGAAGAATCTCGTCCCGCTGGACCAAACCGCTCCTCCGTGGAGACCCGGGGACGCTCAATCGTCGGCGTAGACTCCACGCAGCAGTCAGTCCCCCTCCTCCGTCCGCAATGTAGCTGCGGAACCACAGGCCCTCTCCATATCCCACCACGTTGACCCGGAGCCGGGGACCGCTCGGCGGAGAGAGGCACAGAGGATGCGGGATTAGGAATACAAGTTACAGCAGGTGGGGAGAGTTCAGGGAGCTGCGAACCCTGAACTTCTCCTCCAGGGATGTGACAGAGCAAATCATTAAGCAGGTGTGAAAAAACAATGACTTGCCTGCCCCCTGGAGGTTGAGTATCGCCTACTGTAGTGGATTCTGCTTCTTTCTCTCCCCGCCCGGCGATAACGGAGGACCCCCCGGGAGTTCGTCTGAGGATCGCTCGCGTTGTCTCCAGCAGAGAGCTCACCAGACCGGAATTCCAGGCACACACAGCAGTCAGAAAGCGCGTCGAGGAGGAGGGGAAAACAGCCGGGGTGAGCCAGCCCGAATGTCCAGGAATGACAGCGGGGAAATGAGGCTCAGGGAACGGGGCTGTAGAATCTCCACACAGACGAGGCGAAGAGGTGACAGCTGCGTGGGAGGAACTGGTCCTGACGATGGCCCAGAACTGGATCCGGACGAGGTTCGTGCAGAGGTGACTCGGCGATGTGATGGCGGCTATTCCCGGGGAACGAAGCGAGGGGGAAACCCAGGATTCGCCGCTCCAGATTGGAGATCGAGGCGAGGAAGGCGCCGAGCACAGGAAAGCTTCGTAGCCCTGAAGTCCTCTCCATCAACCTCACTGCCGCCGCCACATGCCTGAAGGTGGTGACAGGAAACACAGTGGAGCTCGCGACAGCCACTCGACCCCAGACATAACTGCTGTCAGCTGCGGCTCCTTGAAGGGAATCCCGAGTGACGTGGCGCAGGTCGGGGGAAGTCCTCTGGTTGGCGCGAACTCCCGGACTGGAATAGCGGCAGGAACGGGACTCCGAAGCGGGGAAAGACGTCGCCCACTTCGACTCCCTGCCGGGATTTCCATCCACCCCGTGGAGCTTCTCTTGCTGTGTACCTGCAGCGTCTATCCTGGCACTGTCCTCCAGATGGTACAGAGAGTGAGGGTGACAGTCCAGGAGTTCCTCAGCACGGCCCGGATGCCAGCGTCTCGCGTTGGAGGCGTCGTGCAGGGTGAAGAACGTCCCGTCGACAGCCTCCGAGATGGACCTCAGCTCGTCGCCCTGGCGCCGGAAGTGACTCCTGGGAAACGGCATGCTAGCAGCGCTGACACCCGGACAGAAAGGTACATTTCCACGGCGACTCACGGCCGCCGGTAGCTCTTCTGGCTGCGACATACTGTCATATCCGGCTCTAGGGAGCCGGGCAATCAGAGCCAGGGACAAGCCAGTGAGTCGTGATGGTTTATTTTGGGTAAGGGATAAGGGATGAGGAGAGCACAGATACTCATGCAGAGGTACACTCACAGGTTGCACAGCGCAGAGGTAAGCAGCTCGTACCGGACGTGGGGGTAACAAGACGTACATACTCACAGCGGGATACAAACACAGGAATGCTGCAAGAGGAGTATAAGCTGACACCAGACGAAGGGGCTTCAGCTTAGCAATGTGTTTATGTCGCAGCCCCGAGTCATCGAGGCTGCTCCTATTTATCCTCATTGGCAGCACCCCAGCTGATGAGGACTAATTGGCCCCAGCCGTCTGTAATGCTGCCAGCTGGGAGCCTGCTGAGATGCTGCTCAATGGGAAAAGGGAAAACATGGGCTGAGTGCCGAGACGGCATCCCAACCCATGGTGACAGTCCCACAATGGGGAAATTCCAGGATTGCAACGGCACAGGGATAGCAACACTCAGAGCAATAATTAAGAAGATAATAAAAATAATAATAATAATAATAATAATAATAATAATAATAAGAGCAGTGAATATACATACGTACATAAATATATAAATATATATACACAGTGCGAAGCACTGTAGCAAGATGGAATAAACAGCATAACCGTCTACTTAGTTATCCTACAAAGTATGAATATGTACCCATACATATTGTCACCCTCCGTAGCGACTGATATTGTCCTAGTTGTATACTGGAGGGGACCATTTGTGTAAGTCTGTTGCGTCGTTTGCATTCAATACTATTAGGTCGTCACGTTTTCTTGCTATCTCTGCGAGCAGCCCTGCTTAGGTTATACACTCTGACAGCCGTAGGTAGGAAGGACCTGCGAAACCTCTCGGTTGCGCACCTAGGATGATGTAGTCTACTGCTAAATGAGCTCTTCAGTGCGTTCAGTATGTCCTGCATAGGGTGGGGCAGAGATGACAGTTTAGCCACCATCCTTCTCTCTCCTATCTCCTCCACTGGGTCAAGGCGTTGCCCCAGGACAGATCTAGCTTTCTTGATCAGTTTGTTCAGTCTCTTCCTATCGGCTGCT
This sequence comes from Pholidichthys leucotaenia, assembly GCA_020510985.1. NCBI lineage: Eukaryota > Metazoa > Chordata > Actinopteri > Cichliformes > Pholidichthyidae > Pholidichthys > Pholidichthys leucotaenia. The sequence goes on along the minus strand of CM035840.1, from coordinate 321,231,872 downwards.
GTAATGCCGTTGCCCCAGCAGACCACTCCAAAAGTGATGGCTGATGCCACCACCGTGTCGTAGAATGTCTTCAGCAGCGCCCCTTGTACACCAAAAGACCTGAGCCTCCTCAGTAGGAACAGCCTGTGCTGTCCCTTCTTGTAGAGTGCGTTGGTATTGTGTGACCAGTCTAGTTTATTGTTCAGATGAACACCCAGGTACTTGTAGGATGTCACCATCTCAATGTCTGTTCCCTGTATGTTTACTGGTGCTGTGAGGGGTTGTCCTTGCCTGTGGCAGTCCACCACCAGCTCCTTAGTTTTCCTCGCGTTGATCTGGAGGCAGTTCCGATGGCACCAGTCCACAAAGTCCTGGATAAGTCCTCTGTACTCAGCTTCATCTCCGTTGGAGATGAGGCCGACGATCACAGAGTCGTCAGAGAACTTCTGTAGATGGCAGTGTGTTGTGTTGTGTGAGAAGTCCACAGTATAAAGGGTGAACAGGAAGGGAGCCAAGACCGTTCCCAGGGGGTCCCCATGCTACCGATGATCGTGTCGGAGACACAATCTCGGGTTCTCACAAACTGTGGCCGGTTAGTGAGGTAGTCCAGGATCCATGATGACAGGTGCTGGTCCCCCCTGCGCACAGCAGCTTGTCCTTCAGGATCATCGGTTGGATGGTGTTGAAAGCACTGGAGAAGTCAAAGAACATGATCCTCACCGCATTCCCGGGCTTCTCCAGGTGGGACAGAGAACGGTGAAGGAAGAAGATCACTGCATCCTCCACCCCAGTGCCAGGCTGGTAGGCGAACTGGAGTGGATCCATCGCTGGTCCCACCAGGGGGCGGATGTGAGCAAGGAGCAGTCTCTCCAGGGTCTTCATCAAGTGAGACGTCAGGGCCACTGGTCTGTAGCTGTTCAGATCTTTGGGGTGGGAAGACTTTGGTACAGGTACCACACAAGATGTTTTCCACAACTGTGGTACCCTCCCCAGCTTCAGGCGCAGGTTGAAGATGTGCTCCACAATCCCACACAGCTGGTCTGCACAGGACTTGAGGAGCTTCGCCCTGATGCCGTCCGGTCCCGACGCCTTCCTCACCTTGATCTTCCTCAGCTCCGTCCTCACCTGGGTCTTAGTGAGGGTCAGGTTGGGGGGCAGTGTGCTATGAGTGGGGGGGTGTTGGTGGAGTGGGGTGTGGACAGCAGGTCTCGATGACTTCAGAGGCAGCAGTGGTTGTTGTGCAGTCGGGGCGGAGGGCGATTGGTCAAATCTATTAAAAAACAGGTTCAGATTGTTCACCCACTCCCTGCCCCCCGTAGCCTGAGGGGAGGTTTTCTGGAGTCCAGAGATGGTTTTAAGGTTTCTGCAGACCCCGCCAATGTCGCTCGGTTGCAGCTTGTCCTCCATCTTCTTCCTGAAGCTGTCCTTGCCTTCTCTGATCTTCCTCCTCAGCTCCCTCTGTAGGGACTTCAGCATCTCCCTGTTCCCCGACCTGAAGATCCTCTTCTTTTCTCTCAGAAGTGCTTTATAGAAGTTCAAATTGTTTTTTCTAAAAATCCGCTATATCCGCTGTTATATACACTACAAAGTTCATGTTTTTTTTCAACAACCGATAAATGCCCGGACCCCGTTTTTACAAAACCAGATAACTCCACACACGGCAAATCAGCGCTTGGTATTTGGGTGACATGACTCAATGGTGCAGCGAGGAGCAGCCAATCACATGTCTAGATGCTGAGACCAGCCAATTATGTATCTAGCTGCTATGGCAGCATTCTGCAGAGACCCCTACTTGGAGCTGCTTGCTTTGCGTGATTTTCCTGCCAGTTTTTTTTTTTTTTTTTTTTTTTACAATTTTGTTGCATTTTATGTCAAATATGGATAATTTTGATGAAACAGATAAACCAGTAATACGTTCACCAGACAAACTAGCATGGTTTTCAGGACATGTCTATTTTTGCAAAAGTATGTTGTGGACATATCTGTTTTTGCAGAAGTACTCAAAAATTGTCAAAAAATAACAATGAGTTGATGTTCAATTTTTGGCTTTATTATGTCTGAGATACTTATATTTCAAGTGACTATGTCTTAGAAGCTGAATTGGAAATACTAACACATATAAACCAACAGATGAAAAGTTGTTTTTCTCATTATTAAAACAATTGGACTTATCTGTTTTTGCAAATGAACTCTTCAATTTAAAAATTATAAATCATTAGAGGCTAATATTCATTTCACCAATGGATGATCCAGCTGCCTCAAATCATGCGGGTGAACGCCCAGAAAACTGCTGTTTGCACAAAGGCAAGCAATCATTGTTTCTACACAGTTTTCTACATGTGTCTCTGCAACTACAGGCATTTCTAGGTCCCAGTGGAGAAATGTTGGATTTCTGTTCAAGTTTATCATATGATGCTTAATAAGTAGATGCACATTATTACCAACAGGACATGAAATACCAATCCAACAATATGATAAGCCCGACACTCGTGCTGGCACACCGAAAAAAATGACCAGTATAATTAGCCGCTAAAAAACATACTAAATCATGACAGTGACAGTTTTATAGTTACCTGAAAGAGGAGAATCTGCTTAAATGAACAATACTGTGGTCTATATTAACCATATATTCCATTGTCAGCGGGGTCTGGCAACCTTTAGCATTCTTTAGCAAATCGCTAAACCAAACTGAACGTAAATACAGCACTTTTGACAGAGAGCTGCTGGCGCTTCATTTATCCATCCGCCACTTCCAGTTCTGGTTAGAAGGGCGGAGTTTCACGGCTTTTGTAGACCATAAACCGCTCACCTTTGCTATGTCTAAAATTTCAGAACCATGGTCAGGCAGGCAACAAAGACAGCTAGCTGCGATTTCAGAGTTCACCACAGACATTCGACACGTGGCAGGCAAACTTAACGTAGTAGCAGACTGTCTCTCTCTTGCTGTAACACCACCAGAGCGCGGGGAGACAGATTATACTGCCTCAGCAGCAGAGCTCTTCACTAATGCAGACACATACGCAGCACCTATCCATGCAGGGATAGATTATGCAGCCATGGCGGAGGAACAAAGCAGTGACGCGGACGTGCGCGCACTCCTGTCTGGACCAACAGGGTTAAGGCTGGAGAAAAAGGGTTTACGTGACAGCGTGCCCCCCCTAATATGCGATGTTTCAACCGGCCGACCTCGCCCGTTAGTACCAGCTACATGGCGCCGCCGTATTTTCGACGCAATTCACTCCCTCGCGCACCCAGGTGTGCGCGCCTCGGTTAAAATGGTCGCCGAAAAGTTTGTGTGGCCAGGCCTGCGCAAAAACGTAAAAGAATGGGCAAAAACTTGCATTTCTTGTCAACGCGCCAAAATACACAGACACACAAAAGCCCCTCTGGAGCCTTTTCCAATCCCTGCTAGAAGGTTCGACCACATTCATGTCGACCTCGTGGGTCCACTACCTCCCTCCCAAGGTTTCACACACCTGTTAACAATGATAGACCGCACCACGCGCTGGCCAGAGGCAGTCCCTCTAGCGGCAACCACAGCGGAGGAAGTCGCTCGCGTTTTTTTGACAAACTGGGTGGCACGTTTCGGCGTCCCATCGGACATCACGTCCGATAGGGGGCCTCAATTTGTCTCAGAGCTCTGGTCAGCCATGTCCAACAGCTTAGGGGCAACAATTCACTGCACCACCGCTTATCACCCTCAGGCTAATGGGTTATGTGAGCGTTTTCACAGGTCTTTAAAGGCTGCCCTCAGAGCCTCACTAACGGACACAAATTGGGTAAATAAACTTCCCTGGGTTTTATTGGGGTTGCGTGCTGCACCTAAAGAGGATCTAGACGCCTCTCCCGCAGAATTAGTCTTTGCACAACCTCTCAGGCTTCCAGGTGAATTTTTACCAGGGCACCTTCCAGTCCCAAGGTTTTTAGGCAGCAACGGACCGGGCTCTCTCCCTGGTCCAGCTCATCACTCCTTCCCACGGGTTTTTGTCCCTCAAGCTTTAAAAAACGCTGAGTTCATTTTCATTAAGCATGAAGCTTTAAAACCAACTTTCCGACCAGCATACGATGGGCCATTCAGAGTGCTGGAACATGGTGATAAACACTTTGTGCTTGATTTTGGGGATAGAAAAGAAACAGTCAGCATTGACAGACTTAAACCTGCCTTCTTGTTGAAAGACGAGCCTGCACAGTTGGCGAGAGCACCTCGGCGGGGTAGACCCCCCAAGAGAAAAGACTCAGCCCCCAGGCAGGGAACAAATAACCTCTCTCCTTCCCACACTGCAGATTCCTCACAAGAAGGTCCCAGCAGGGCGCCTAAACCAACCTACAGCAGCTTTGGGAGAAGATTAAAACCCAGACAGCACAGGGACTGATACAAACCACTCCACAATTATTCACTAATTGTGCTGCAACAGTTTAGGACTGACTTATGATTTTACTATGCTGTTATGATTACCACTGAACTCTCTTAGGAGCATGGCTGCTGGAAAGTTTCTTCCGTGGCAACAGATGTAACACTTTGTATGTCATAATAACTATCTTAGACTGTGAACCTTTCTGTTGTCTTTTCTTAGTTGTTTGGGGGGCCTGTGGTCTATATTAACCATATATTCCATAACCTACATATGTTGAAGCATGTTGAAATGTTTGGTAATTACATATGTAAAGGACTTCACACCTCTGAAAGGACAAAGGGCTCTCATCCGCCGAGTGAAGAACAAAGACGTTCCCGGACGCGGCGGAGGAGACCGGAGGAGCCACCCTCACTCCCCAAGGCGAGGAGAGGAAATACCAAGACAATGGGGGGATTAAGATTATGAGGGATGTCAGCCTTTGTTATGCATGTCTTTTGATGTGTGCCAGTATAAAGTCAGTGAGCTGGAGACATTCTGCCTCTTTTCCCTTCTGCCACTCTCTGCACCTGATGAGACTTGTTAGAAGAGCTGAATATTAAACTTTGCTTATAAACCAAATCGCCTCTTCATTTCCAAGCTCCTCTACAAATACCAAACATTCTATGGACTTCAGTCCCCAACTGATATTAAATCCATACTTAATGAAGGCAACAAGAAATCACAACTTCAGAAAAATCAAAGAAAATCAGCACACCAAAAAGCTCCCATCAAAAACAAACAAACAAACAAAACACTGCTCCAGATTTCTAAGTTCCAGCAGTGAAATGTTGGATTTAAGAACAAATTTGTCATGTGATACTTGATAAGTATATACACATTATTACCAGCATTCAGCAATGTGATAAGCCTCACGCTGGTGCACCAAAAAAAAAAAAAAATTACCGGTATAATTAGCTGCTATAAAAACATACTAAATCAGGACAGTGATGTTTTTTTATAGTCACCTGAAAGAGGAGAAGCTGCTAAATCTAACAATACCAAACATTCTATGGCAGGCCTACTCAATTAGCGGCCCGCGGGCCACATGCAGCCCAGAACCAACCTCTGAGTGGCCCAGGACCAGTCTGTGATCCAGCCAGAGAAGCAAAGGCCAACACGTTTCCCAGAATTGCAGAAATCCATTAATTACCACAGACCATAAATGCAACACTCCGCATAGCCTAGCAACCGTCAACCCACAATGCAGCACATTTGGTTTGAAGTGTGGGTTATGACTGTGGCTAACGGTGCTAGTGGCAAGATAGCAAGCCTACAAAAAACGTGAACGGGCAGCACGAATGCATACAAAGTCAATGGAAAGAGGTGAGCACATGCGAAACGGCGCACTCGCGTCTGAGGAACAGCGCTAGCTTTGAGATTCTGCTGTCATTGGAGTAAAAGTATCAACATTGGAGAGTAAACTAGTTTGAAAATGATACTGACACTCATCCAGAGAAAGAAGGACTGGGAGCTCTTAAGCTAAATCGGGATGTCAGTGTTATTTACCCATGGACTCCTGCCACGGACGTGCTAACAAGGCTAGCAGGCTAGCAACGTAAACACCTATCATCTTGTGAAGTTTTGGAAGTAGGAACAAGTTTTTCAGGTGAGCCCCCGTTGGATAATGTAAACCTACACTACCGTTCAAAAGTTTGGGGTCACCCAGACAATTATTTTGTGTTTTCTATGAAAAGTCACACTTATTTACCACCATGAGTTGTAAAATGAATAGAAAATATAGTCAAGACATTGACAAGGTTAGAAATAATGATTTGTATTTGAAATAATTTTTTCCAGATACTCAACCTGCTCAAAGGAAGGTCAGTTTTATAGCTTCTCTAACCAGCTAAACTGTTTTCAGCTGTGCTAACATGATTGCACAAGGGTTTTCTAATCATCCATTAGGCTTCTGACGCAATGAGCAAACACATTGTACCATTAGAACACTGGAGTGATAGTTGCTGGAAATGGGCCTCTATACACCTATGTAGATATTGCACCAAAAACCAGACATTTGCAGCTAAAATAGTCATTTACCACATTAGCAATGTATATTAGATATTAGAGTGTATTTCTGATTAGTTTAAAGTTATCTTCATTGAAAAAACAGTGCTTTTCTTTCAAAAATAAGGAAATTTCAAAGTGACCCCAAACTTTTGAACGGTAGTGTAAGTATGATGCTGTTTTGGGCATTTCAGCAGCAGGCTGAACACAGCTGTAGAAGTTAAAAAGGCAGCTTCGCTTGTCTGGAACTCACTCAGATGGTGAATTCATGTCTATTTGCATGTTTACATTGAGTTATAATGTAATCGCATCACACGAAAAATTTGCTCGTTCGGGTTCGATGTGAAGCCACCTTAAAACATTTCATTGTCAACTCTGAAGCGCAAAATTGATGACGAAAATTGTCGGTTTAACCCTGCCTGGACTGATATGTGTGTAATGGAATGTGTAGTTATTAAGAGGTTCCTTCTCACACATGTTCAAAGGCTTTAACATTCAAAGGCTTTATTATCATGTGCACAGTTAAGAAATGCTACATTTCCTGAGCAATGAAATTCTTACGGTGATTTTAAACAAAACAAACCACAATAGTGGATGTGCAATGTTTGTTAATGTTATCAATCTTTTCTTGGGGTGTTTGTGTACTGAAGTGTTTGACAGTTCATTTTTTATTCAGCTAAATGCACATTGTGATGTGCCAAAGTCAGTTATGAGATGAGATGAGATGATGAGATTCAACTTTATTGTCATTACACATGTATGAATACAAGGTAACGAAACGTGACTTGGCATTTGGGCACGCTCTGCAGAGCGCATTCAAGGCCGGGGCAGCCGCTAGGCGCCAGTCATATGACCAGGATGTAGTATATTTTATTTCAAAATGGAAACAAATGTTAATGCTACTAACAGTGCACATTGAATTTTTATGCATTTTGAGATATGCTTGAGTAAGATGTGACCAAAATGGTTATTTGCAGATTTTTTTTTTCCATTCTGTTTATTTAATTGTTGTTGAAGGGCAAAAATATTTCTACTTCTTCAAGTTCTGCTCAACCTCAGCACTATTATTGTGTTGTTATGCACTTTGATGTGCCTTTGTCAAGTGGCAAGCACACATTTAAAACCAAAACAATGAATAAAAAGTGAATATTTTTCATCATATTGATCTGTGTTGGTCTGAAATTTGTCATATTCAACAGATCGTTTAACATGTACGGCCCAGTTACATATCTTGATTTCAGATTGTGGCCCAGGTGATTTTGTAATTGAATAGCCCTGTTCTATAGACTTCAGTCCCCAGCTGATTTTAAATCCATGCCTAATGAAGGCAATGCACGCTCTGGGAATTCCCTTCCAGTATGCACAGAAGGGGAATCCCAGCGCCTTGTAGCAGTTTGTGTCCAGGTTGTTTTTGTTTTGTGATAGTTTTATTAGACATGTTTTTTTCCACCCTCAGATGCCACTCATTTTCATGTCCCATATCTGGCCTGTTATGAAATATGAGCTAATACAATCAAATTATGACATTGTTTCAAATCAAATCCTTTCACCATACAATTTTATTTGTCATTTATTTACTTTTGTTGTGTTATTTATTTATTTATTTAAATTACAGATGCAATGAAATATTATGTATTTCCTGGGTCTTGCGTTCTCAATGCCTAAATGAAACTCCCCTCAAGCCATGGGTGATCCTTAGCTCCAGCGGCCAAGTGGAGTCCGCACACTGCACATGCATATATTGTTTCTATTGTGTCACACCTCACAGAGCTATATTTTAGATGATATTATTTTATTTTATTTCTAATGTCATTCTACTGCATAACATTCCATACCTATAGACTGGAAAATGTTACATTACTATACCACAAAGAGATTGAGAATTGCAGTAAATGTCTTCATTTTATTTTATTTTTGTACGTGGGGTACAATAAACATGTACAAGACCAGCCTGCTGCTACACAGACTGCATTCCTGCTGTTCAGTGTTGACCAGTGGAGCAGCAGCATCCACATGTAACCCCTGTGTGTCTGGTGGGGAAAGCATCCTCCTGTCACCGCAGAGCAACCTCATCTGGTCGTGTACCCTGCAAAAATGATCAGCCAAAACACATGAAATAAACACTTTAAGGAGAAAATGACTTAATACAAGAGAAATTATCTGTTGATACAGTAAGACAAGTTTATTTAATGAGAAATAAGTTAGAAAGACAAAAGACACAAACAACTTCTACACCTATGTGATTAATGACGTATTTTCAAATGTAAGATTTTACATCTTGATAAGCACAGAAGAATTTGCAACATTGCTTTATGTACCTCTGTTTGGCAACAACTGGTGGTGCAGCTTCAGTCATCTCTGACTGCTCAGTGTGCGTTTTTTTTCACTTTATGACCGAGATGTAATGATGGCTTTTTAAATGCCCAGTTAGTATTTGGATTAAACAACAAACTTGTTTGAATGGGACACAAAATGGCAAAATTATTAAATTAAATTTCAAGGAACATATTACAATAGGTCTTGAATATTTGTAAACGTGTCCTGTTAGTTGACTTGATGTCACTTGGTCCCATTACATATAATTTAATGTGCTATTTGGGCATTTTGTGTAATGCTAGTTGCTACAAGAATGGCCACTTGTTAAATATTAAAATAAAAATGATTTAACTGATTTTTGGGGAGTTTGGTGGGCTTTTGGTGTCCCATAAAAAAATGATTTCATTTATTATTTGGATGTTTTCTAGGGTGTCGGGGTCCCGAGGGTCCCATTCGGTCCGTTTAGCCCCATTCACCGTTTAGTCCAACCGGTCTGAGGACCTGCAGGTGACCTGAAACATTACTGTTAAATAATAAATACTTAATGGGAGCGTTTCGATGTGTGGATTGTCTTTGATTTTTCTGATATGGTTTTTTGGGATCCAGCACTTGACTAGGTGGACTGTGTGATGTGTGGATCATCTTTATTATTTTTTAAATCACAACTTACCTTCATGAAAATGCCATGAACACATGACCATGTGTGCAGGAATATTGTCGAAGCTGATGTCTTTCCTTCTGACCGCTGTAATCCATTCCAACCGATACCCCTTTGTTAGCTCGGAGACTTGACTATCTTCACTTTTCTTCTAAGCTGTGAAATTAAAAAAGTGTACGCAGTTATGAATCTTTTTCCATTCCAATTGTGATAGCAGTTGTTGCATTTGATAATGCAGCAAAACTTCCCCATTCCAACATTGTGTGGTATTTGGAGGAATAATAACAATACACTGAAGCAACCCTCTCAAAAACTTCAGTTTAACCACGTTCGTCACTACCAGTGTTGGGCAAATTACTAAAAAATATTAACTAGTTACAGTTATTAGTTCTTTTCAAAAGTAACTGAGTTACTTACCAATTACTGCATGATTAAAGTAACTAGTTACTTGGAAAAGTAACGTTCATGTTACTTTTAAATGCATACTTAAATCATCTTGCACCCATAGCAAGGTAATTTAATTAATAGATTACATTACAGGCTTATTAATGTCAGGTTGAAAACAGACTGTTTCAGACAGAGCTTTTAGAACATGTTTAGTCTGCTTTATCCTGCCTTGAGAGCTCTTATTGTGGAAAAAATCTGAAGAAAATCAACACAAAATTGCCAGTAATTTCCTCATGAGTTGGCAATACTGCATAAAGCTGTCAATGTTTCTCACCTTTATATTATGGATCTAATCCAATGCGCAGTGATCCAAAGAAAATGTCCATTATTCACAGTCCAAATGTCTGCTGTGACAGAGACATGATCCAGTCCCTTAATTCCTTTTGGAGATCAAATCCATTTTGAATAATCTTTATCCAGGTAGCAAGTAAATGTGTTTTAACTTTAGTGGATCACAGTCTCAGCTGTCTGATGGAAAATGACTGTTATCAGATCTTCATTTTGTAACGATGTATCTGGCAATCGGTTGGTTTAATTCTTGCTGGGTCACAAACTATTCAGATGCATACCTGTGCTTGAAATCCAGCTGTGGGTGTTCAGATAATGTAGATCCACTGCACGGTGTTGTTAGTATAGCATAGTACTTGCTTTGTTGGATCTTGTTACTGTTCCCAAGTGCTTCTAAAGATTACAGTTGGTCTCAACTGCACTTTAGTTTGGAACCCACCAATATGCTTTTGTCCTTAACCGTGACAAAGGAAAAATAATCTGTCTATGTCCACAAAAACAAAGTAGCTTCATCTTTTCCCAGCAGGAGCAAGCTCCATTTGTGGCTGCTGGCTGCAGCAGTGAACAGGCTCTTTGCAACAGGTTACATTGACTGACTGCTGTGTTAGCTACGTAGAGTCAATTTGTATTTATTTACACTAAAAATATCTATCCATATTAATAAAATGAGTAATGCAAGTAATGTATCTGATCAAATTTCAATAACTATAACGCATTACTGAATTTTTAAACAGTAAGTTGATTACATAGCACGTTACTGCAAAACTTGTGGTGTTTCAGTAACGCGTTACTCCCAGCACCAGTCACTACTAAACACAGAAAGGCAGAGCACTTTTCCCACAATTGCTTGTGGTTTTTCTGTCGGGTGATGTCACGCACCCATTCTTAACCTCTTAACTGTGTATGTCGCCAAACTGCAACATATCCCCTAGTGGTAAACAGTGGTAAAGATTTTTTTCAAGAAAATATTCAGATCAGATGTCAGAACTTTCCAAGGCTATAACTTGAAAGTGGTAAGAGATAATGGCTTACTGTCAAATAGAAAGGTGTAGAATATGATCCAAAGTTTCAGACAGGAATAAAGTTACACATCTAATTTGCATACAAACAAACAAAGACATTCGTCATTTACTGCTGGCAAGGCAGCATCCTTTTGCGGCATTCTGGTCATAATTTTGTCATCTCCCGGTCATTTTAGCTTTCTCTCCTACATCCAGAAACTGTTATTGATTATTCCACCTTAATTTCACTTTTATTCCACAGCAATTCATCTTATATGACGACATCCAACCGGTGATTGCTCTACAGTCACATGGCGCTCTGGGCACAGGCAGGTGAAATCAACAAGCATCACGGTCCCTGTGTTATAAGAACATGTAAACATCTACCTTCATAAGCTAAATAATCTCTTTTTAGAATCATAGTTGGCAAATTCGGGACCAGATCCTCCAAATCTGTTCCTCCGTCTGCGATTGCTATGTCCACAACAATGGGTGCCGTCCATTTTTCTTTGTAATCTCAAAGACAAAGAAGAAGAAGAAGGATTTCTTCCTCTTTGGTATATTACGTGTCATCCATGGGCCCTCCAACGTGTGTCTGCCACCTTGTGAACTGGCATGATCAGTACAAATCCTCAGTATAGCTGTACAGTGTTTCTGCATGTCATATCAGTTGACAGGTGCGGTGCCGCGCTGTGCCACTAGGGGCAAAATAAATCACACAGCTTAAAGGTTAATTCTTGATTCAAACAATGCATAGAAATAAATGCTCACACTTTATTGTGCTATCCTAATTTATAATATATATATATATATATATATATATATATATATATATACAGTATATATATATATATATATATATATATATTATTATATGTACATTTTATTTATTGAATAAAATCATCATCATCATCGACAGCAGCAATGAAAAACTTGCACAGGTGGTTGGAAGGCATTGCAAATAGCATGTCTTACCTTTTTAGAAATTCTTTCTTCTGGCCTTCGGCGTTCTTTAAAGAAAAATCCTTTGTTATGTCCTTTAAGTCCAGCTCATGAATATTGTCATACTCTATTGAGGCATGCTTGAACCAGTCTACTTTTTACCAAGTTCAGAGTCCACTGTCCCTCGCACAGCTGTATGATGCAAGCAATCATGGCCTTTCTTCTCCTTTCGCCCTTCTCCTCAAGGTGAGTGCTTTAACGGCCCACCTGTCTCCTCTGTGCAGCAGCTTTGCCTCCACTCGATGCTCCACCTTAGAAAAATCCTTTATGCTTTGGGATTGTTTGAACAATTTGTTTTCCCTAATCTCTTTTCCTCTCAATAAATTTTTTGAGCACCACTTTAAAGTTTTTTTTTCCAGAAATTTTAACCGAGCTAATTACTTCTTACCCTCTCACTGGTGCTTGCATAGTCACATGTCAAAAGAATTCCTCTGATAGGCTATTGTTACATGGGTACCCACGTGAGGCACTTGTAAATTAGACCAGTCAGCAGCCACACATGAATATTAAGTGATGGACATAGAATTTGACCAATTAACAACAATGTGATCTTTTCATTGGCACATGATAGGTCCTGTCCTTTGAAGGCCCCTGGGCTTCAGCCCAGCCTAGCCTGTTCAGTAAGGCAGCTGTGACGGAGCAGCCTTTTAACCAGTCACAATCGTTTTTTTGCCAACACTGGTGTATCTACGCATTTCAACCAGTGAGCGCTCGTGGTAAAGATGGAGGGAGATATCGTGAAGTATTTACTAGCTAACAAGTTTTGAAAATTACATTTTGAACACCAGCTTCGGATAAAAATCAGCTTAAGGCCAACTCCAAAACTGAATATTATAAAGAAGTCAGGTGCACCGGGATGGCGCTCTTTTAAACAGAATACATATGGCGTGGCTAACTGGGTCACCAGCGCTAGCAAAACTATTTTGCTGACCTTGCATTTTGTTTGATGAATCATCTTTAAGCAACAACCCTTGGATTACTACTGGCTTTGACCATTTAAAGAATTTGTCCAGAGCCACAGAAAGACATGGTAAATTCAAAAACTTTAGCTGATTATTCCTGTCACAAGTGTCTCAGTGGAGAGGTCATTCTCTTGTCTTAAACGAGTGAAAACATACCTGCAAAATACATGTGGACAAGAAAGACTGACAAACCTGGGGACTATTTCACTGGAATCAGTTTTAATACAGAAGCTGAAGAAAAAGAGAACACTGTACAACTCTGTAATTGTGAAATTTGCTTCTAAAAAAGACAGGAGGATGGATTTCCTCTACAAGTAACCGGTGAGTTAAAAAGGCTTTTTTCTGCAAGTTTTTCCCCCTAACCTTATGATCGTAAAAATAATTAGTAACACTTTTGTCATACAACTCCTGAAGGGGTTTGATTTAACAACGAACCGGACCAAATATGAGAAGAAAAAAAAGGGCCAAATATCCCAAACCCCTTGACGTCTGAATTTATTTCCAATTGTTAACAATTTTTGGTTTTATTTTTTTATTTTTTTCATAATTGAAAATTGTTTTTTTTTTGTTTTTTGTTTTTTCGTTTGATGCGAATTCGCAACAATAGGCGTCAAGGGGTTAAATCATTTTTTTGCTAAATATTTAACAACAAATAGGCATTGTTATACTAATGAACTGCAACATAAAAGTTCCCAAATTCATTCATATCATCTCCTCCATCCTACTATTATTTTTTGTGGGAAACCTGTAGATTTTGTTCAATAAGACAATTTTAAAAAATTGCTTGTTTCCCGGTATTTCACAATAGGCTACTAACACTGATTTGCATCTACTTTCAATGAAAGTACACGGAAAGTACCCTGTAATTCCATAGTAGACTTAAAGGGTACCTGTGGTGGTCGTGAACAAAAAGATATTATATTGAGCCCCTGTCTCACTTTATAGTTCAATTTCAAGTTCAAATTCAAGTTCAAGGCAATTTTATATAAATCCATTGCCGATGTGCTGTTTCAGGTATGCCAGCAAAACATGTGCGCAGCCATACTTGCGGCTACATGGCCTTCAAGGACGCTTCCTGTGACGTAATAACGTTGCCACCGCGATCTGGATCAGTATTGGCTGACCCTGGAGTGCCCGGATGAGCAGTGGCTTTCGTGATATTCAAATTCAAATTCAAACGTTTATTTCAAACTCAGGGTTCATATTAAATGCAGAACTAAAACGAGTAGAAAATAAATAAATAAATGCTTAAATTCAGCGCCTTGTCTCGTCTAATCTGAGCTCCTAACAGCCGCAACACGGCAGATAATTCGGCTCCTCCCTCGCCACTATACAGAGAAGCAGATATTCGGCGCGTTACGTTGTGTGTGAGGACCAAAATTCAAACGTTTATTTCAAACTCAGGGTTCATATTAAATGCAGAACTAAAACGAGTAGAAAATAAATAAATAAATGCTTAAATTCAGCGCCTTGTCTCGTCTGATCTGAGCTCGTAATGGCCGATGATTCTAAAACTATGCGATCTGGATCAATATTAGCTGAGCCTGGAGTACCCGGATGTGCAGCGGCTTTAGGGATATTCAAATTCAAATTCAAACGTTTATTTCAAACTCAGGGTTCATATTAAATGCAGAACTAAAACGAGTAGAAAATAAATAAATAAATGCTTAAATTCAGCGGGCCGTGTAGACTGATCTGAGCTCGTAACTGTCGCAACACGGAAGATGATTCTAAAACTATATACAGAGCAGCAGACACTCGGCGCTCTTGTTAAAACAAAAACATACAATGCGATATGGATATCGCAACATGGCGGAATGTAAAGCCTTTGGATGTCTCAATAATAAGCGAAAAAACAAAGATAAACACTTCTTTTGTGTACCCAAACCCAGCTCACCTTGTCAGAAGATCATAGCGGAACAGTGACAGGAACAGGGCACAGACGAATCCTTTCAGACGAAACTGCGTTGTGTGTGAGGACCACTTCGTCACTTTAACCCTCAGAAGACCTTTCTGGCTCAAACCTGTAGCCATGTTGGACGAATTCTTCCTCAGAGTCAGAAAATTCAGCCATAATAGAACAAAAACAACGAACAACAGCACCGTAGTCGCGGTGAAACGCTGAGTATTGTCTTTTCAGTAGCAACGGTATGACATCACTTCCGCATATGTCATGGCGGCGCCCATAGTTTTCATTGGCTGGTTCAATATATCTCAGGTGGTATATGGCTGGCAACAATTATTTACCCAAATAACAAATACCTTTTCCTAATGTTTTCAAGTTAAATGCGTCTTCTCGACCACCACAGGTACGCTTTAACGGGTTGTGTGTTATATTTTAGGGGTGGTGTTATAAAGTGTTACCATATTTTTTTCCCTGTTGCATAATCTTGTAGTTTGTCAGTCATGACATCAACTTTTTGGTCAGACTTTATGCTGAGTGAGACTTGAGCAGGCTTGTGATATTTTCCATTGTCAGTATACTGATCATTGATTTTGGGGTGTGCTTGCAAAGAGCTACGATCTGTGCTGTGAGTGTCTTTATTGGGCAAGGGACTACAGCACAAGTGTGCCGGTGTGTGCAGTGCGCACCACTGTATTTTGCCTCCTCAGTGAAATCAGTCATGAGCCTCTACTGATATTATTATTATTATTATTATTATTAAGATAAGATAAGATAAGATAAGCCTTTATTAGTCCCACAACGGGGAAATTCCAGGATTGCAACAGCACAGGGATAGCAACACTCAGAGCAACAATCAGAAGGCAAGAAAAAAACAAGCAAGCAAGAGCAGCTAATATACATATGTACGTATTACTATAAAATATATATATATACACACACACACAGACACACAGTGCAGAGCATTGTAGCTGGATGGAATAAATATATGAATATATGAACACACAGTGCAGAGCATTGTAGCTAGATGGAATAAATATGTAAATATATAAACACCCACAGTACGGAGCATTGCAGCTAGGTGGAATAAATATGCAAGTATATAAACACACACAGTGCGGAGCAATGTAGCTAGATGGAATAATATGTAGATATATAAATATATAAACACACCCAGTGCTGAGCATTGTAGCTAGATGGAATAAATATGTAAATATATAAACACACACAGTGCAGAGCATTGTTGCTAGATGGAATGAAACAGCATAACCGTCTACTTAGTTATCCTACATGGTATGATTATGTGCCCATACATATTCTCACCCTCCATAGCGACCGGTATGTTCCTAGTTGTATGCCGGAGGGGACCATTGTGTAAGTCTATTGCATCTTTTGCATTCAAAAAACTATTAGTTTGTTACGTCTTTTTGCTATCTCTGCGAGCAGCCCTGCTTAGGTTGTACAGTCTGACAGCCGTTGGTAGGAAGGACCTACGAAACCTCTCGGTTGTGCACCTGGGATGATGTAGTCTGCTGCTAAATGAGCTCCTCAGTGCATTCAGTATGTCCTGCATAGGGTGGAACTCGGACTCCAGCAGAGATGACAGTTTAGCCACCGTCCTTCTCTCTCCTATCTCCTCCATCGGATCAAGGCGCTGCCCCAGGACAGAGCTAGCTTTCTTAATCAGTTTGTTCAGTCTCTTCCTATCGGCTGCAGTAATGCCACTGCCCCAGCAGACCACTCCAAAAGTGATGGCTGATGCCACCACCGTGTCATAGAATGACTTCAGCAGCGCCCCTTGTACACCAAAAGACCTGAGTCTCCTCAGCAGGAACAGCCTGCGCTGTCCCTTCTTGTAGAGTGCATCAGTATTGTGTGACCAGTCTAGTTTATTGTTATTATTATTATTATTAATAATAATAATAATAATAGATAGATAGATAGATAGATAGATAGATAGATAGATAGATAGATAGATAGATAGATAGATAGATGTACTTTATTGATCCCAAACTGGGAAATTACAGATAGTTAATAATAATAGTTTTTGTTTTCAATTCAATTCAATTCAATTCAACTTTATTTATATAGCGCCATTTCACAACAACAGTCATCTCATAGCACTATCAACTGTAGGGAGGACCCCCACAGTTGCAGAAAGACCCCAGCAATCAGGCGATCCCCTGTGAGCAAGCACTTGGCGACGGTGGAGAGGAAAAACTCCCTTTTAACAGGAAGAAACCTCCAGCAGAACCAGGCTCAGGGAGGGGCAGTCATCTGCTGCGACTGGCTGGGGGGTGAGGGGACAGAGAAGAAGAAAAGAACAGACATGTAGAGAGCAAACAGCACGATGGGGACTCAATCTATGGGAGAGAACAAACAAATGTTAATGACCAGCAAAAAAAAAAAAAAAAAAAAAAAAATATTTCATAGAGAGTGAGGAAAGGAGTGAGGCCCAGTGCATTACTGGAGGTCCCCCGGCTGACTAAACCTATTAGCAGCATAACTAAGGGAGGGTTCAGAAACACATGATCCCTCCCTAATTGTAGGCTATATCAAAAAGGTAGGTTTTAGCCCTATTCTTAAAAACAGAGATCGAGTCTGACTCCCGAATCCAGATTGGCAGCTGATTCCACAGGAGAGGAGCTTGATAACTGAAGGCTCTGCCTCCCATTGTACTTTTGGAGATTCTAGGTATTACAAGTAAACCTGCATTTTGGGAGCGTAGTGCTCTGTTAGGATGATACGATAGTATCAGATCTTTTAAATAAAAAGGAGCCTGATTGTTTAGAGCTTTGTAAGTAAGAAGGAGGATTTTAAACTTAATTCTAAACTCTATGGGAAGCCAATGAAGGGAGGCCAGAACCGGAGAGATATGATCTCTCTTTCTAGTACCTGTTAAAACTCTTGCTGCAGCATTTTGGATCAGCTGAAGACTTTTTAAAGATGTTTTAGGACAGCCTGATAATAAAGAATTACAATAATCTAATCTCGAGCTAACAAAAGCGTGGATCAGCTTCTCAGCATCACTCTGAGACAAGATGCTCCTAATCTTGGCAATATTACGCAAATGATAGAAGGCAGTCTTAGAAACAAATTTAATATGTGAATTGAAGGTCAAATCCTGATCAAAAATAACTCCAAGGTTCCTCACAGAGCTATTAAGAGAAAGAGTAACTGCATCCAAACTGAAAGTTTGATTTGGAAAGGAATTTCTAAGGTTTTTTGGACCAACAAGAATGACTTCAGTCTTATCTGAATTTAATAGCAGGAAATTACAAGTCATCCAAGCTTTGATTTCCTTAAGACAGGCTTCTAACTTGGCTAATTGATTAGTATCATCTGGCTTCATTGACAGGTATAATTGTGTGTCATCTGCATAACAGTGAAAATGTATACAGTGCTTTCTAATAATGTTGCCTAACGGAAGCATATATAAACTAAAAAGAGTAGGGCCAAGCACAGATCCCTGTGGAACTCCATGACTAAGCTTTGAGCTGAGAGAAAACTCATCATTTACATGAACAAACTGGAACCTATCAGATAAATAAGATCTAAACCACTGCAACGAAGTTCCATTAAGTCCAGCATAGTGTTCTAATCTATCAAGTAGAATATTATGATCAATAGTATCAAAAGCTGCACTAAGATCTAAAAGGACAAGTACAGAAACTAGTCCATTATCAGATGCAATGAGGAGGTCGTTAGTGACCTTCGCTAAGGCTGTTTCAGTACTATGATGGATTCTAAACCCAGATTGAAACTCCTCAAGTAAACCATTTCCCTGCAGGTGGTCAAATAATTGCGTAGCAACAACTCTTTCTAAGATTTTTGAAATGAAAGGGAGATTAGAGATTGGTCTATAGTTAGCTAAAGCTCCTGGATCTAGCGTTGGCTTTTTGAGTAAGGGTTTAATTACAGCCGTTTTAAAAGCCTGCGGTACATGGCCTAAAGTTAATGAAGAATTGATTATATGAAGAATAAAGCTACCAATAAGTGGGAAGACTTCTTTAAATAACCTGGTAGGAATAGGGTCTAAAAGACAAGTTGAAGGTTTGGATGAGGAAACTATTTTGTCTAACTCACAAAGGTCGATTGGAGTAAACTCATCAAGACAGACATCAATAGAAGGAGTTGTAGTAATTACAGTATTTAAGTTAACTGTGGGAAGAATCTGATTGATTTTATCTCTGATGGATGAAATTTTATTATTGAAAAAGTTCATAAAGTCCTGACTAGTAAGCTCTAAGGGGATGCTAGGATTGACAGAGTCCTGACTCTTTGTCAACCTGGCTACAGTACTGAAAAGAAACCTGGGATTATTCTTGTTCTCTTCTATTAATGCAGAGTAATAACTCGTTCTAGCTTTTCTAAGAGATTTTTTATAAATTAAAAGATGATTTCTCCAAGCTAAATAGATTTCATCTAAATTAGTAGAGCGCCATTTTCTTTCTAATTGACGAGTCTTCTGTTTTAAGCTACGAGTTTCTGTGTTGAACCAAGGAGTTAAAAATCTCTGATTAGACTTTTTCTTTTTTAAGGGGGCCACCAAGTCTAGAGCCTGATGCAGAGAAGCTGAAACACTATCCACCATGTTATCAATTACAGAAGGAGCAAGCTGTCTATAGCTTATTTCCGTTGTGTTGACACATGGCATAGAGGAAACAATCTGCATAAATTTGGAAACAGCATCATCTGAGAGGCATCTACTGTGATAATATTTTTCTTTAGGAGCCAAATAGTCAGAAATAGTAAAATCAAAGGTTAACAGACAATGGTCTGACAGTACAGGGTTATGAGGAGACACTACAAGATTTTCTATTTCTATGCCATATGTCAGAACAAGGTCCAATGTATGGTGGAGGTAATGAGTAGAATTTCCTACTTTCTGAGAAAACCCAATCGAGTCTAATATTGAATTAAAAGCCACATTAAGGCAGTCACTATCTACATCCACATGTATATTAAAGTCCCCTACTATAATTATTCTATCAGATTTCAGCACTAAATCAGCTAAGAAATCAGCAAATTCGGATAAAAATTCTGAATAGGTTGATGGGGGACGATAAACTATGGCAAATAAAATTGGGTTTAACCTGGAATTGCTAAAGTGCCCAACACTGAGGACCAGGCCCTCAAAGGAATTATAACATGTTTTTTGCTTTACATTAACTAGTAATTTGGAATGGTAAATTGATGCTACTCAATTTGATTTCTTGAAAGTGATATCACCTTTCAAGAAACTCAAGGTCGCTTTCCAAACAAACAAAAAAAACAAATAATGGAGACAGACAAACATAAAACAAGTTAGCCAGGAAAAGCTTGCAGGAACAAGTGTCTTTTCAACCTGGATCACATCTCATGTAATGGAGGACATGGAGAGACTTGTCTTAGCCCACGTGAGGCCTCAGGTGAAGATGTGGTTGGACCCTCTGTAGTTTGCATATCAGCCCAATTTAGGAGTTAAAGACGATGTCATCTACCTGCTGCAACGAGCCCATTTGCACCTGGATGGCGGAGGAGACACTATTTCCCCTTTTCCACTAGTACCCACTCAGCCTCATAGCCTTTTTCATTAGTACCTGACACCTGGTACCAGGTGTCAGGTAATCTAAGTCGGTAATCTAAGTCAGGCCGGAAATGTGATGTCAACAGACTGCAGGCCACTGATTGGTCAGAGCGTAACATCATGAAAGTGTCCGCTTCTGCAGAATCCCCAAACCGCCATTTGCAAAAGTTCACGGAGGAAACACGGTCACCGAGTAAACATGATATTAATAGAGATGGCGTTGCAGGTTTTGCGGAAATCTACACCGTGGTCCAACGAAGAGGTGCGGAGTTTTCTGTGCCTGGTGGCAGATGGTATCCAGAGCGACATGGAGCGACCCGCAACGAAACAGATGGCAGCCTAACATAGAACCGGACTGCGGACAAGCTGAAGATGAAGGTGAGAGAACCATCGATGGTGAGTGATTTGTGATATTGTGCATCTTTTGGCTTATTTATCCTGTTGGTGGAAAGCTCACTTTTTTTGAGCAATACAACGCTGTCCTGTGCTGGCTAACGAGTGTTAGCTAGTAGCCAGCTAGCTAGTAGCCAACGCTGCTGATTCGCGCTTGCTTTGTCCAAAGTATTCGCTTGTGAGAGCAAAATGATGAAATATGCTAATCCTGGTTAAAGCCCTGGTTTGTGTACATGTTGCACTTTGGTGCTGTGCATTAAGTTGTGTGTATTTTCTTTCTAGAATCGGTTTCCACATGCCAGGGGTTAGCCTCCCTCAGCATGTTGTGTTGATATTTTGGATACAGGTCATGAGGACCCCAGGATCCAAAATCTCAACATATTCAAGTGCATTGTCAAACCAGTGATTTATAAAGTGATTCATATAATTTTCTAAAGTGTCAGAATAGACCCACACACCTATTCTGTGGATTTTCAAAAAAAAGTGTTGGACCAGTGTTGTCGTACTATTTCTGTTCCACCATAAATCCCTGGATTGAAAATGTACTTGTACATGTACAGAGTGGATCCTGAAGTGCTCACTGGTCAAGGAAACAAAGCATTTTTATCACATCCCACCAATGACTTTCACAAGTGTAATTCCCTAATACAGGTACATCTCCAAAAATTAGAATACCATGAAAAAGTTCAATATTTTTTGTCACTCATTTCAGAAAGTGAAATCCATATATTATATAGATTCATTACACAGAGAGTGATACCTTTCAAGCGTTTATTCATTTTAATTTTGATGATTATGGCTTACAGCCCCTGAAAAACCCAAATTCAGTTTCTCAAAAAATTAGAATATTACATAAAAGTAATTTTAAAAAATAGTTTTTAAATAGAAATGTTGGCAGTTGAAATGTTGGTTAACATGGGCTGTAGCCATAATCATCAAAATTAAAATAAACACTTGCAATATATCACTGTCTGTGTAATGAATCTATATATGGGTTTCACTTTCTGAAAAGAGTGACAAAAAATATTGAACTTTTTCATGATATTCTAATTTTTTGAGATGTACCTGTATACAGTATGTTTTGAACTTGCTTGAACTAACCACCATCCATTTCTGTCTTTCGTCTAGGCAAGAGGAGAGGAAAAGGAGCCACCCCACAATGGACCTTGCCACTGTGGAAAGTACTGAAATCCTTTGCTTTTATAAATAAAGTGCCAAAACTAAAGTAGCACAATTTCCACTTAATATAAAAGGGACTGAACTGAAATTTATTTGACTGTGTGAATATTTGTTACAGAATAATTGTAAATGAATGGCACATCAACTGTAAAATAAACCGTTTGTTAATGTATTTATTTTTTTGTCAGATCACTTGTGTGATCCTTTGTGAGTTATATTCATAACTGTATGTTGCACTTTGGGGAATGGGAGTTGTTCAGTCACCAATATAATTTAGTTTATATGTGTAGTTTATAGTCTATCATCAATAAACTCATGCAGTATTATAATAGCAGGACAAATTACAAATATTTGAGACCCATTGTAGTGTATCCTTTTATATTTTAGCAATACAAGTACAAACCACCGCCCACACTTAAAGCCAGGGCAAGAAGAGACATAGCGGTGACAGAATGGTGGCTAAACTTTTATTGATAAAAATTCCATATTTTGACTGAGTGACTCCATACTCAGTGATGCACACCCTCAGTTAAAGTACTAGATTCCATTCAACTGAATGTATTAAATCATTCTGATTGCTGAGGCCACAGTAAAAGCAAACGATTTTAAACATAACCTAACCCTTGTAAAATCTACTTTACTGAAGTGCAGCTACATGAAAATTGTGGTTAAATACAACAACAAAGTACGTTTTTGTCACATTCCACCACTGGCTTTTAGCAACAAGTGTATTTCCCAAATATGTTTTAAACTTGCATTAATTAACCACCACCCATTTCTGTCTTTTGTCTCGGCAAAAGGAAAACGATCCATCCAAACTGGACTGTGCGTCACTATTTACAGAGATGCAGGCTGAAGATCTGGTGAACCGGGACCAGCGTGAGTGGCACATCCAGCTGCTTCTCAGTGAGGCAGCATGGCCGGCGTGTGTGACCCAATCTAAGTTTTTAAATTTTTATTTTTTTTTTACAGTTTGAATTTTGCACATTCTGAATAATCTGGAATTTGCTGCAGATTGTAATAAACAATTTAGTGACTTATGTGTTTGCATCATGATTTTCTATTTTGTCTGTTAAGACACCGGTGGGAAAAGACTCAACAGTACAAACCATTTATCAGAAACTTTGAAAATAATGGCTCATTTTTAAGAAAAAGTAACCAAAACAATTATTTTATTTACTGAAGACTATATTGTTGGATGTGCCAGTGCAGAAGACACTGCACACTTTAGTGATAGTACCAGTGTATGGAGGAATTCTGAGTCATATTAGCATCTGTATTTTCTAATAATGGGTTAGGGCAGGGGTATCCAATCATGTGCCATGTAGGGCCAAAACCCTGCAGGCCGTCCCTCCAAACAGTGTCTTCAACAGCAGAGTCTACTGAATTTCTTCCACTGACTGCTGATCAGTGAAAACACCTGCTGAAGAGACTGGGTAGAAGAGAGAACCTGCAGGGTCTTGGCCCTATTGGACACCCCTGAGTTATGGTTTAATGGGATTTAACATTTTAACACAAACTGCTTTATGGTTCATAATTCTGTTGACAGACTTACACCAAACCAAAAGTGATTTCTCAAACTGCTGGATTGTTCTTAGACAGCTTTTCCAATCTTTTAGTATTTAATTTGTCACTTGGTGGTAACCTTCACACATAAAACAAAAGAGACACATCTACCAAAATTCCAGAGGTTTATTGTCAAAATTTCCAGTGCAATACTACATGAATACATGTATAGTCCATTGTTGATGCAGAGAATATATATTTCTACAGTATCTACATGTACATACAGTATATCTAGTAAATAAAGTATTTTCCATGTAACCTTGTGACTGCATTATTTTAATTACTTTTAATCCTAGATCAAGTTTGTTTTGGCCTAAAATGCATCATAATTGTCAAATATATCGTATTATACCTAACTCAGTACTGTTTACCTTTTGAATATATATTAACCTAGTGATCAAGTTTTGTCAGTTGAACAGTTTTTGCCATGACACCACCACAGACTGGAGGGCTGCTGGAGCAGGTACATGATATGATGTCTCAACAGTCTGTCCATGATTTTCACGCAGATCAGAGCAATGTGTTGCACAGGAAGCTAAACGTTTCTACAGACATTCTTAAGTTCTATAACCACTAATTGTTTGTGAAGCTGGGGTGACATCAGTGAGAAGCTGTGCTGAACGCCCAGACCGACGGTTTGAAACAGTAATTTTCCCACAACAGAGCCATCTGAAACACACACACACGGCATACATATTTTACTACCTAATAGCGATAACTTGCAGACATTACAATGTAGTACGACATACTTAAAGAAAACTAGCATTAGCAATCATTAGCTTACCGTCATATGTGATCTAGTTCGTATCCTCACGTCTTCCGCTCTGTGGCTTCCTAGACGCTTCAGTACTTTTCCAGAGTGTATCGTCTCACTGCCTGTCCTTTTCTCTGGTGGTTCTTTTTAGCCTTTACGGTGATAAAAAGCCAGAGACCGAGGAGTTGCCTTGTACAGCTGCAGTGTTATGTTTTGCTTGGGCCGTGTGTTTTATGTCACGGGAGTGTGGTGCCGCCTTGCTGTAAAAAAAATCTCACCCACCCCAGGCATACCCAGCTGCAATGGAAACAGAAGTGAACTGAGTAGAGTAGAGTAGAGTAGGGCTGAGTGGGTATTAGTGGAAAAGGGCCATATGAGAATCACGTTCTTTGATTTCTCCAGTGCCTTTAATACCATTCAGCCACTGCTGCTGGGTGAGAAGCTGCGGGTGATGGGGGTTGACAACTCTGTGATCTCTTGGTTTACTGACTACCTTACAGGTAGGCCACAGTTTGTTTGACTGGGCAGTGTCTTGTCTGTTGTGGTGATGAGTGATACGGGAGCTCCACAGGGGACTGTGCTTTTTCCTTTTCTCTTCACCTTATACACCACTGACTTTCAGTACAACTCCAAGTCATGCCACCTGCAGAAATTGTCTGATGACTCAGCTGTTGTTGAATGTATAAGAGGGGCAGAAGATGGAGAGTACATGGCACTGGTAGACAGTTTTGTGGAGTGGACCGAACAGAATCACTTGAGGCCTAATGTCAGCAAGACCAGAGAGATGGTGATTGACTTCAGGAAGAAGAGGACGCCTACATAGCCATTGCAGATTAGGGGGGAGGATGTGGACGTAGTGGAGGACTTCAAATACTTGGGTGTCATGATTAGTAATGGACTGGACTGGAAATCTAACACCGATGCTGTGTACAAGAAGGGAATGAGCAAACTTTGCTTTCTGAGGAAGCTGAGATCCTTCAATGTGTGCAACGAGATGCTGAAGCTTTTCTACCAGACCGTTACTGCCAGTGCCATCTTCTTTGCTGCTGTCTGTTTGGCATAGCAGTATCAGAGTCCGTGACACCAACAGACTTGACAAGATTATCAAGAAGGCTGGCTCTGTAATTGGTCTCAGGCTGGAGACATTTGAGAATGTGATGGAGAGGAGGACACTGAAAAAAAACTGTTATCCATCATGGACAACCCTGACTACCCCCTCCACCACACACTGGACAGACAGTGGAACACTTCCTCCAGGAGACTGCTACAGCTCCACTGCTAAACAGTAAAGTACAGGAAATCTTTCCTGCCACATGCCATTTCACTGTACAATAATCCACTCTAATGTTGATTCTTGGTCATAACAATGCTGTCATACTGCACCTTACAGTCTAATTGGTACCTCACATTTCACCCTGCGCCCGATAGTAATGCATTGTACAGCTAGTATGATCCATATATCTAAAGGGGTCATCATCTATTCATCTGCAATGTATGTAAAGTTCTCTAGGCAGTTTTGGTTTCCCTGTGTAATTCCTTTTGCTACTATGCTGTGTGTGATTCTGTTGTTTTGGTTGTATACTGTGTCATGCTGCTGTTACACCAGCAGTTGCTGTTGTAACAGCAGCTGTTTGCTGTTTGCTGTTTAATTACCAGCAAATCATCAAAGGACCCACCAGGATAACCAAACAATCCAGAACACTTATTGACATGGTATTTACTAATAAACCAGAACGAATAACCAGAACCTATAATCTTGTAACTGGTCTCTCAGATCATAACATGGTTCTTGCTGTCAGGAAACTTACTAAAAAGCGACTACAGTATTTTGGGGGAGTCGATATTGACAAATCAAATTTTATTATCCCCAAATCAAAAAATGAGGAGTTTGAACATTACTTAGAGAATCAAAATTGGGAGCAGCTCATGTCAACATGTGAAGTAGATGATTGTTGTAATTTTATAACTGCAACAATCACAAAGTCTATAGAAAAATTTTCAAAGCAAATTAAAAGTAGACAACAGAAGATTAGCCTACCATGGTTAAATAATGAAATAAGAAAACTTATGAAGAGGCGAGACTATGCACTGAAAACATCACTAACCTCCAAACTACAAAATGATCACCTTGTGTACAAAAGTTTAAGAAATAAAGTGGTACATGAGCTGCGAAAATCAAAAATATCTTATTACAATAAACTGATAGATCATGCAAAGGGTAACAACAGTTCCCTATGGAGGCATTTAAATAACTTAACTAATAAAAAAAACGATCAGAAGGGGGTAAAGGAACTTAGAATCAATGGCAAGACCGTCAGTGACAAGGCTACTTTGGCAAATGAATTTAATTCACACTTTGTGGGCTCTGTGGAAGACTTAACAAAAATTTTTGTGCTGCCAAATGTGCTCAACAACACAAATTCCATACTTCCAACAGATACTTTTCACATCGATGAGGTAAATGAGAAGTTAATTGCTGGTATTGTTAAAACACTGTCAAACTCAAAAACTAATGATATCTACAATATGAGCACCTCCTTTCTCAAAATGCACAGCAAAATATTAATCAAACCACTGACTCATCTCATTAATCTCTCCATTAGGTCTAGTACATTTCCATCTGGCTGGAAAAAAGCTGTCGTCATACCAGTTCATAAATCAGGCAGTAAAGACGATATATGCAATTACCGCCCAATCTCTATCTTACCAGTCCTATCTAAGGTTCTTGAAAAAGTTGTAGCTACACAGCTGATAGACTACTTACAAGACAATCAACTTCTTCATCCACATCAATTTGGTTTTAGACCAGGATACTCAACAGAAACAGCAAATTGTTGCCTTATTGAAAACGTCAAACAGTCCTTGGACAGGGGTAATGTGGTAGGAGCTGTTTTTCTAGATCTCAAAAAGGCTTTCGATACTGTAAACCACAGTTTGCTTTTATCCAAAATGGTATCTTTTAACTTCTCCCCAAATACATTAGAATGGTTTGCATCTTATCTCCAGAATAGAGAACAGTGTGTAAAAGTTCACCAGGATAAATCCTCATTTTTAAACAACCGCATGGGTATCCCACAAGGGTCCATTCTTGGTCCTTTACTTTTCAGCATTTTTATTAATGACCTGCCGTTACACTGCTCAGCTGCAACATGCCAACTTTATGCAGATGATGCAGTTATTTACACAGCTGCCAAGACTCCAGCACAGGCTGCAGATGTACTGTCTACAAGTATGGTTGATGTCCAAGAGTGGCTCCTCAAGAACCATCTATTGCTGAACCTTCAGAAAACAGTCTCAATGTGCTTTTCAATCAAAAAATGTAACCTGCAACATTTTAAAGTTAATATACATGATCATGACATCAGTTTAGTTACAGAATTCAAATACCTTGGCATTGTACTAGATCCTCAACTCAAATTTAATCTTCATATAAAGAAAATTTCAAAAACAGTAAAAAAAAATCTGAACTGCTTTAAATTAATTAGATATTACATACCTTACGAAGCAGCTGCACTGTATATGCATTCTATGGTTTTTTCTCATATATCATACTGTTTGACAGTCTGGGCTCAAGCAGCCCCTTCCACAATAAGACATATAGGTTCATTATATAATCAAACCCTAAAAATCTTGGACAAAAAGCCCATTAGGTGGCATCACTGTAATGTTTTAAAAAAATACAACCTATTGAGTTTTGAGAGCTTCATTGACCTCTGTCTTCTGAAATTAACGTTCAAATGTTTTCATAAATCAGCACCCGAGCCACTTGCTGGTTTTGTCCAAAGACAGGACAGCAGCAGAGCCACCAGGAGTTCTGTTAACAATAACTGTAAAATATTCCACCGCAGAACCACATTTGGACAAACAGCTTTCTCTATAAAGGGCAGTCACATCTGGAACACAATGCCAAATGAAATTAAAATAATAACGGACTTTAAAACATTCACTAAAAATGTTAAAAACTGGCTGAAAAATAAACAAGAATGTACTCATGTATGAATTAATTGTCTGCAAAGTGAGAGTGAATGAAGGGAAGGAATAAATGTGTTTGTTTATAGTGAGTGACGGAGGGAGGAAGGCCTGAAATAGGCAAATGTGAGTTATGTTATATGTGTTAAATGTGAGTCAGGCTGTTATATTTGTGTATTTATAATATTTATAATATTTATGTTAAATGTGAGTCAGGCTGTTATATTTGTGTATTTATAATATTTATAATTGTGTATTTATAATTTTTCTGCATTGATGTATGTGGTTATTGTGTATATTTTTTATCTTGATTCTTTTTTCTAAAGCCCATCCAGGGACAAGAGTTGCAAATTAGCTAATAGCTATACACTCTATGTGCAACACATCAGATTGATTGTCTTTGATTAATTGTCTATGTTTATTGCACTGTCCCTGTCAAATAAACTAATCTACTACTACACTATAATTTCCCAGTCTGGGATCAATAAAGTCTATCTATCTATCTATCTATCTATCTATCTATCAGACTCCAAGGTTGGTGCCTAGCGAAATGTCAGAGGGAGCGAGTTCCATAGGGTAGGAGCTGCCACACTGAAGGCCCTGTCCTCAAAGGTTTTCCTGCAAGTACAGGGAATGGAGAGGAGACCTAGGTCAGCAGACCTAAGGTTCAGAGAAGGATGGTCAACATGGAGGAGATCGGATAGGTACTATAGAGCAAGTGCATGAAGGGACTTGTAGGTGATGAGGAGAAGTTTGAAAATGATCCAGAATTTAATGGGGAGCCAATGCAATTGTTTCAGAGTAAGAGTGATGTGCTGCCATGGTTTGGTCCAAGTGAGAACCCTGGCAGCTGAGTTTTGTACATGTCGCAGTCTGTCCACAATTTTATTGGTGACCCCATGGAGTATAGCGTTAAAATAGTCCAGGTGTGAGGTTACGAAGGCATGTATTAGAATTTCTGCAACAGAATAAGGGAGTGATGGTCGGAGTCTGATATTTTTCAGGTGGAAGAAGGTAAATTTGGTGCCAGATTTAATTGTGTGTTGAAAGACAGAGTGGAGTCCATAATGACACCCAGGTTGCAAACCTTGGTGGACGGTGAGGTGGAGAAACCATCAACATTGAGGACAAAATCCCTGATCTTGTGGAGGACAGTTTTTGGAGCAACAACAAAAAGCTCAGTTTGTCAGCTGTTGAGTTGGAGCAGGTTGGTGGTCATCCGGGTTTTGATGTCATGCAAACAGTTTGTAAGAGATTGTGGAGGGAGCTGGGTTGATAGTGAAGTGCTGAGATAGAATTGGGTATCGTCAGCATAGCAATGAAAATGTAAACCATGGCAGCAGATGATCTGACCGAGCAGGAGCATTGTGAAGAGGAGGGGACCAAGGACAGAACCTTGTGGCACACCGTTGTTAACTGAGGCAGGATGAGAGCTGGATCCATTTATGGTGACAAACTTTTTCCTGCCAAAAAGGTAGGAGTGTAACCAGGACAGAGCAGCACTAGTGAGACCAAGGTGGGTGGAAAGGCGATTGAGAAGAATGGGGTGGGAAATGGTGTTGAAGGCTGCAGTGAGGTCGAGCAGAATCAGGATGCTAATGCAACCAGAGTCAGCGGCCATCAGGAAATTGTTTGTGATCTTAACCAGGGTGGTTTCAGTGCTATGGTGGATCCTGTTGGCAGATTGAAATGTTTCACAGAGCTCATTGGTGGACAGGTGGTGATGGAGCTGGGCAATAATTACGCTTTCGAGGATCTTGCTAATAAAAGGGAGGTTGGAGATAAATCAATAGTTGTTGAAGTCGGCAACATCCAGATCAACCTTTTTTAGGATGGGAGTGACAGAGACAGTTTTGAGGCTGATGGGTACAGAGCCAGACTGAAGTGATGCATTAAAATGCGTGAACTGATGGAAGGAAGGCAGGCTTTGACCAGAACTGTGTGCATAGAGTCAAGGGAGCATGTGGAGGCCTTAGCATTTATTACCAACTCATTAATCAGAGTAGCATCAACTGGAGTGAAAGAGGAAAGGGGGTAAATATGGCAGGGGAAGGCAACATCCAGTGACAGAGACACCAGAAAGGTGGCGATAGGTGAGAGAAGCTGCTGGTGAATAGAGTTGATCTTAGCCAGGAAAAAGTTGTGAAATTTAGTGTAGAGATCAGAGTCAGCGGAGGGGTGGGGGGCTGTGGGGGGGTTGTTAATTGTGGAGAACAATGCCCTGGTGTGGTTTTGTTGGGAGCCAATAAGAGTGGAGTAGTACTGGGTCCTGGCCTGGGAGAGGGCATCCTTGTATGACTTAGCATGTTTCTTTAAAGCCAACTGGTGGACAGTGAGGCCATTGTTTTTTGTAAAGCTTCTCCAGCTTCTGACCAGTGGCATTCATGGCGCAAAGCTCATTGGTAAACTAGGGAACAGGACGAGTGAATGTGACAGTCTGCATCTTTAGAGGGGCAAGAGAGTCCAGATTGAGGGATAGGTCAGTATTGTAGCAGACTACCATGTCCTCAGGTGTAGAGATGAAAGACTCTGTAGACAAGCAGCTAGAGATCAGAGTAGATAAAGCTGGTACACTCACAGATTAAATATTTCTGAACGTGATGGTCTGCCAAGGTTGCTGCCTGGGCAAAGGAGCCGGAGCACTGAAGGTGATTGCACAGTGGTCAGAAACAGCTAGGTCCATACATTTTAGGTTGGTGAGAGGGATGCCAGTGGTAGTAGACAAGACAAACCATGAGTGAATTCAGATTGAGAAGCGGCAACATACACGCCAGCATCCTCCCAAACTGGAAGTATGAGGAATGTTGAGCCATAAGGCTAAGTGAATTTATAATTAAACACAGGCTACTGTATGAGGAAGAATATGGCTTCAGAAAAAATTGCTTTAATATATATTTTTTGAAAACATGTTGGATTGGATTGAAAGAAAAGAATATGCAGTTGGAATTTTTCTCAATTTACACAAAATGTTTGATACTGTTGACCATCAAATATTATTTTAAAAACTGGACCTGTATGGTATTCGAATTGTACATCGATATGTAGTGCATTTTTGTAACACACAGTCACAACTGTGGGGTTCTGCAGGGCTCAGTGCTCACTCCCTACTTTTTATTTTGTATATGAAATGAAAAGTATGTATCTTTTTGCTGATTATACAGCTGTGTTTGGAAGGGGGAACAGTTTGTGGATAGTGCTAATTAGTAATTACAAAAGCTAAAAAATGGTTTGATGTCAAAAAAATATTCTTTAAAGTTAATTTAACTAGGAACTAGGCACAATATGTCCCATTTAAATAATTACTTTAATATTAACAACATTAAATCAGGAACGTGCAATGTGGACAATAAATAAATAGCAAATAACAATGCAGTGCTTCCAGTCTGTAGTGTTTTCTAGTGTGAAGACTCTTCTGTCACCATTTTTTTCTTGGACTGCATTACATAGCAGCTTGCATGGCTGCCACCTACACTTGGTGTCATGCTCTGCTATAGACAGGTTTTCCATTCACAGACAACTGAGGATGGGGGTGGACAAGCTTCCACAGTGTCATAATAGTAGCTTCTCTATGAATATTTTCACTATTAGAACTAAAGCAGGTCTTGGAAACCTGTTAAATTACTGATGAGGAGTATTTTCATATGACACTAATTTTGAGCATGTACATTTTTTTTTAAGATGCAGTGCCTTTGATCTGTCAGTTGTTGGACACTGCTACTAGGTTTTCATCTTTGTTATTCACACTTGTAAGGGACATTTCTGATAACATTACTAAAAAAGATCAGTTATCTCAGTTTCCATCACCGGAAATCTCTAGGAGGGTACATAACATGACGTGTTCAATAATGCTGCCAGGAAAACACAAACTAAAATGCTATATGGGGGAAGCATATTTTTGTAGAGGTGTTTTCCATAATGGGACTTCTCATAGAACCACAAACATCAAATCACCATCTGCCAGTCTCTCCAGTAACCATGTTTATTGTGTTGGAGTGGTAACCACAGTAACCTGCAACACATTATAGTTAATCAGCCATTTCCATCTGCTTTATTGAGCTCTGTCTTTATCAGTTCAAGAGTTAATCCACCCCTTAAAACTGCTTTTGGCTATAAATCAGAGTACACAGATGCTACAGGTCCCCTCAGCCACTTGGGGGCTCCCAAGGTACAAGTTCATCCTCAACATTTTTTGAGGGGCATGACAAACTTTTTTCTTGTAAATTTGCAAAAGAATTCTCATAAATTCATGAAAGAATTACGTTTGCTACTGTTTCTTGTAAATTTCTGACCTTTTCCCATGAATTTGCTATTTTTCTTGTTCATCTGTGACTGGAGATATTAACAATTGATTGACTCTTGACTAACTGTAAATTTTTGACTTCTTTTGTAGATCCTGTGATGCTGAAAAATCTAAAAGTAGCTCTCCAGTGGATAAAAAAGTTGGGCATTTCTGGGCTAGAGACACCATGGTTAATATTTTCAAGGCAAATGGCAGCGCCATATTGGGTATGTAATTGCCTTTTTGAAAGCACCTGCAGCATTGTGATAACAGGATAAATAAACAATTCTTTTTTGTAATTATTGCAAACATATACAGTAAACTATGTATATGGACGGTTATGAACACAAATACAGGCTTGTTTTGCGTTCTGTAATGCATGTACAGAACAATAATAATGATAATAATACCAGTTGAAACAGTAACGTCTTGCTAGCATGTTAGCAGTGATCAATAAAATTGATGATAATGGTTATAGTTTTTAAAATAAATTATAAATCATGATATTCTAACTTACTCAGTACATAGTACACACTATAGAGTACAGAATTTGTTAAACCACAAAAAATGCCAGTTTATAGTAAACAAAAGCAAATGCTACAATAAATCATCAGGGATATGATGTGCATTTTTTTATTCAGTATATTATAAACAATAATTAGACTTTTACATTATAGATGGAAAGACCGCATTGTACATAGGAAAATTCAGATTCCAAGGAAAATTGCCACTTATCAATTAATCATTAACAAGGTGAATGAACTAACAATTAATGACTTAGTTGATAAACTAATTCTAAACTAAGTCACTATTTGTGACCTTTTTCCTCATATATTTGACCATTTTTCCTCACAAATTTGTGACTAATTTGTAAATTTGCAACTTTTGTTACTTGTGACCTTTTTACCTCTGCCAAGGAGGCTATGTTTTTGCTGGCATTGATTTGGTGGTTGGTTGGTTTGTTGGTCTGTCTGTCTGTCTGTCTGTCTAGTAACATAACTCAAAAAGTTATCAACAAATTTTGATGAAATTTTCAGGAAAGGTGTGTAATGACACGGGGAACAGATGATTGGATTTTGGTGATGATCTGAGAGTACATACCTCCACCAAGGGCTTTTTTAAATTAAATCATCCTTTATTGTCATCCAACCATACAACCAATCATGTACAGTAGAACGAAATTGTGTTTTTCCTATCTACAGTGTTAATCACACACACCCCATATGTAGAATCAGAGGGCCGCTGCCATGCAAGGCGCCGCCACAGATTTCCCTCCTCCATTCCATTATTGCTGAGCACCAAGCTGGACAGCCAGAAGTTCCGCTTTTATATGGTCTTCGGCATGACCCGGCCGGGATTTGAACCCCTGTCTCCCGGGTGTGGGATGGATGCTCTACCAACTGAGCCACCATGCTCAGTTGGTAGAGCATCAGAGCATCAGTTAGTAGAGCCCGCTCAGACCTGATGGCCCGCTCAGACCTGATGGCCTGAGCGGGCCATCAGGTCCGTGATGGCCCGCAGCCTGGGTGTTGCAATTCATCGCACAACCGCGTACAACCCACAGGCAAATGGGTTATGCGAGCGTTTTCACAGGTCACTGAAAACAGCACTCAGGGCTTCGTTGACGGATGCAAATTGGGTTGACCGGTTGCGGTGGGTTTTATTGGGGTTGCGTTCCGCACCAAAAGAGGATTTGGAGGCTTCCCTGGCTGAGCTGTTTTTTTTCAGCCACTGCGGCTGCCCGGGGAATTTTTGCCAGATAATCCTGCGCCGGACAGCTGCCCGTCTCAGCGTTTGCAGCGTAGTGCAGACACAGGCACGCTGCCCGGCCCACCACTGTTTTTCACGCGCTTTTGTGCCAAAAACTTTGAAGAACGCGGAGTTCGTGTTCATCAGACACGATGCCCACCGCCCGCCATTGCGCCCACCCTATGATGGCCCGTTCAGAGTGCTGGAAACAGGGGACAAGCATTTTTTGCTAGACTTGGGGGGGCGTCGGGAGAAAATATGCACAGACAGACTTAAGCCCACCTTTGTAGTGGCGGATGAGCAAGTGCTGCTGGCCCGGGCCCCTCGGCGTGGAAGACCCCCACTGAGAACTCCCCAGGCAAACAATTCACCAGGACAGCCACAGGGGCAAAGCGGTTTTCCTCCCCCCCTTGCCATGGCCCACCTGCAGTCAGATACACGTCCAGCAGCCCCCCACCAGCACAGAGACCCCATTACAGCAGATATGGGAGGAGACTGAACCCCAAAAGACGTGCTGACTGAAACTCTGTCTGGGGGGGGGGGGGGGTAGCAGACACAAAATGCATATTGTAGAGTTGTAGAGACTTGAGTGAGTCAGACAGCGTCTCAGTCAGGAAGCAGAGGGTAAACAGTGGACGGGGGGGGGGGGGGTTTAAGGGTGAATGTATTGTGATGTTGGATGTCATGCAGTGTGATGTGGAATGTCACGCAGATGTGAGATGAGCGGTGGACATATAAAGGAGAACCGTGCCTGAATGCTTTCATGCTTTTCTGTGTATGAATGATGAGAGAGTGTTAATAAACTTCGTCTGTTCGTAAACTGGCCTCATCATTTCCCACACTCTCCACATTGTACAGCAGGACTATGCAAAAACGACTGCATGGATTTGGATGAAATTTTCACCAGAGGTGGTTTTTGGGCTAGAGACAAACCTGTTACATTTTGGTGATGATCTGAGAATGCATACCTCTGCCAAGGCTCTTATCTTCTCACAGAGTGTTGGCAACAATACTCCAAAACTACTGGACAGAATTTGATGCAATTTTCCCCCAAAGTGGCTCTAGGCCTACACACAAACCCAGTACATTTTGGAGGTGATCCATGAGGGACAGAAGGAGCCTTTGCGGAGGTATGCGCTCTCTAAGTGCTTTTCTAGTTTAATCATTTTTTAAACTTTGTGTTGTGGAGGATGAATCAGATGAGACATGAGCAGCTAAAGACACACACTTTATTTCCTCCAACAAGCAGAACTCACCGACCTGGGTGCTAGAGCGGAACTCTTTATTACAGCTTTATTCCCGCCCCTGGTACCCGGAATACACACATTAACATACACGACAATAGAGCATGACTCAACACAATACTTTTGCGCCCAGCATACCCAAGAGGTGAACAGCATCTTCCACCCCACACAATAAGTTTACACCTGGCATACCGGGAGCGAAGGCGCAGCTTCATTTGGTTAATTACCCCCTAGCGTTCTGGCGCCCTTCCTTGGTTCCTCTTCCTTCTTCACCTCATTTCCATCCCTCACCTACCTTCCCCCAATTCCCCAAAGTCCTGGGTGGAGTGCCATCTCCTGTTGTGTCACCACAGTGTGAATTTGCAACTTTTTTCCACATAAATTCATTATTTTTTCATTGTAAATTTGCAACTTTTTCTCATAACATTGCAACATTTGCCATTCCCAAAATAATGGTCACCAATCTTGCATAGGGCCCCCAAACAGCTAGAAAACGGCTCTGGTCCTATTCCTGTTTTTGACATAAATACTGACATTCATGTGAGAAAATTTACCATTAAATTGAGATTTGCCTCAGTGCTCAGCTTCCGGTTTAATACCTGCATCACTCCAATCCTGTTGATCTCCCGACACCTAATTATGTCATTATATCATATTTCAAAGTTATTTATGCAACAATTTAGCTGGAAAGTGTGTTAAATCCCTGGATTCACTCTTAACAAACTGTGTCAATACTAGATTTCAGCTGCATTATTATTCAGCCACACAGTTATGAGTGGAGAACAAGTACAAAGGTTCTGTTTTCTCAGTTTTTTTTTTTTGCTTTCTTTTACTTGTGTGTATGACAGAGAGGGAGATTTTAGATATAACAACATGATGCACTTTCTATTCATCCATCCACAAAAATCAGTTTGTTCCTCACAGCTGCCGCCAATTTCTGCTCAGAAACCCGACAAACACGGAGCGTGATGAGCATTAGCGATTTACATTAAACTGAATGAACACACAGTGAGTCATCATACAGTCAGTTTTATGTTCCAACTATTGATCATCTTCATTAAACCAAAGTTCTTTGAGCATGTCTTAGTCGGTATTTACAGAAAACATTCCGTTCATCACCATTTTCTCTTAAAAATCTTCAAAGCAGCACGTAACAGAAGACAAAAAACACATCCACACCTGCAGCCTCACAGGCCCATATCTGGAGTTTTGAAGGGAAGGAGGAGGACATGGAAGAATCTCATCCCTGTCTTGACAAGCATGGA
Source organism: Pholidichthys leucotaenia (assembly GCA_020510985.1). Lineage (NCBI taxonomy): Eukaryota > Metazoa > Chordata > Actinopteri > Cichliformes > Pholidichthyidae > Pholidichthys > Pholidichthys leucotaenia. The sequence goes on along the minus strand of CM035840.1, from coordinate 321,194,951 downwards.
AACTTTCTGAAAATAGCATACAACCTTTGTATGGTTGTCTTCAACCTGTTGTCAAACTCACAGTCTTACTGGTGTCCCTGACTCCAGATGCAACACAAATATGTGTCACGTTTTCTTTTGAAAGCTGTAAAATCCACAGCTGTACATTTGGGGTTGGGTGGTGGCATTAATGAATCCCCTCGGGTGATGACACAGCCAACAGTGATGAGACTGATCTCTTGGAGTGCCTCCACTGGCTTTAATGTGGTCACCGGAGCTTACGGGCCGGTACTAACAACAAAACAGCTCATCTGCCCCATTTCCGGGCAATGAGCCAAATTGTTTCAACTATTCAATCGGAAAATATCCTAAATTTAATGAATAGACACAAGCAGCCCCAGCCAGTAGGAGGTGGAGAGCATTTGAAAAAAATCCTGCCAACTTTTTTGGTTGATAATTTATTTAAAATATAGGCACATAAACCTAACTCCGTCTTAAGGTGGAAAGATTTCTCCCCTCTGGCCTAAACGATTACCCCTACCGCAGTTCCAAAAGAATAAAATAACCTGCCTAATCACCTCACTGATGTGCCTCTATGAAAAATATCCACAGCCAGTCTTGCTTTTCTTTTTTGAGGTGAATCTGTATGCTTAAACAACAAGAGAATGTAGTCTAGATTATGCAGGGAAGCCCATGCATAATAAAACACCAAATATCAATCTGAGACCCTCCATCGCTATCCCCGGGTCATCATTACCTCCGCCAAGTAGGTTATGTAATCTGGGTGGTCTGTCTGTCTGTCTGTCTGACTGTTAGCAGGATTATACAAAAACTACTGGATGGATTTGGATGAAATTTTCACCACCTTGGGCCAAGGATGAACCCATTCAATTTGGTGATGATCTGACAGTGCATACCTCCACCAAGGACCTCGTTAGTATTTGTGCAGCACGATTACGCAAAATCTACTGCATGGATATGAATGAAATTTTCACCAGAGGAGGTCCTTGGGCTACAGAGGAATCCATGACATTTTTGTGATGATCCAAAAACACATACCTCCACCAAGGCTCTTATTTTCTCACAGTGTGTTAGCAACAATACTCCAAAACTACTGGATGGATTTGGATGAACTTTTCACCAGAGGTGGTTCTTGGGCTAGAGAGAAACTCATTCCATATTGGTGATGATCCGAGAATGCATACCTCCACCAAGGCTCTTATCTTCTCACAGTGTGTTAGTAAGAATCCTCCAAAACTACTGGATAGGCTTTGCTGCAGTTTTCACCAGATCTGGCTTCTGGCCTGCACATGAGCCCATTACATTTTGGAGGTGATCCATGAGGGACGGAAGGAGCGTTGGCAGAGGTATGCACTCTCTGAGTGCTTTTCTAGTTTGTGCATATACTTACCCTAGATGAAATGATCGTTGAAGTGGTGGTGAAAAGCTGGCAACCCTCCATCTGCTTGCACACTTTTCTCTCTGAACTAGATCCAATGGAAAGCAATAAAAAGACTTTCCTGTGGTTTTATCTTGCCCATTATGACAATCTTCCACCACGCATGCAGTGACCATGGTCTGAATTGAAATTTATGCCACTCTATTCCATAGACTGTATAAAACGTTGGTAAAAGTATTATAAAAGGGTGCTTTAATTTAGCACAAATGCATTAGCAGCAATATGTTGCTTGCTTACCATCAAGGAGCATAGACAGAACGTCACATGATTTGGTTATATTGCTGCAAATCCTCAATAAGCCTTTGCTGCACAATGGTGTGTAACATTATGTTGACAAGCAATAGAGGTGAACCAAAGGGAAGGCTAATAGAATAATTTTCAGCATAATCATTCTGAGTCAAAAATCAGGTGGAATATTTGAATGTAAGTATATTTATTTACCCCATGGCCACTGAGGGAGAGATTACATGAGCATGGCCTTCAGTCCACACACACCAAATCTCTGACCATACATTTCTAAGCCTGGTGTTTTTATAGCTGTAAGGATAGATAAACAAAGGGGAGAAGTCCTTGAGGGATCTTGGAGACATCTCCCGAAGGCAATCTAAGTGTCTATAAATCTAATCTATTCCTGGTCACAGAAATTTAGCAGAGCGGGTCAATAAAACAAGGGATTATCCTGGGTTATCATTTACGTCTTTGCTGACCTATCCTTCATGGAAATCACATAGACCATGATGGCTCATGCAACGCACCAAAAATAGATAGATATAATATATGATCAGATATAATATATAATAATAATATATATAATAATAATCAGATATAATATATGAAAGAATAATATAAATGAATATATGAACTTATTCTACATGGAATGCACATATAAACATCAGACATGAAATAGGAAAGTCATGGAATAATATAATAATAATAATATAATAATAATATAGATTTTTCTATAGGAAAGTGGGCGGCCAGGTCATCAATGTAAACTTGAGTGTGAGAATAAATAGGAAAGGGAATGTGAGTTAGCTAGCGGCAGTGGCTGACAGCACTCAGCCACTGCTGAAGTTGTGAGTTGTTCTTTTATTTAAATAAAGCACACTATTTAATACAGCACCTTTAGTCCATTGTAATCAGACTGTAGTTACCTTCACCAAGGAGGTTATGATTTTGCCAGTGTTGATCTGTCTGTCTGCCTTTGAGTCTATTAGCAACATTACTCAAAAAGTTAAGAACAGATTTTGATGAAATTTTCAGGAAAATTTGCAAGAGCATTTTTCTCATAAGATTCCAACGTTTTTCCTTAAAATTGACATTCTTAGCATAAATGTATCTAATCTAATAAATTTGTTCTATTCTTCCTTGTAAATCTGCATGATTTTTCACATAAATTTGATACATTATTTTTGTAAAAATTATAACTTTTCCCAGTAAATCTATGGCAGTTTTTTCAGAAATGTTGTAACTATTTCTTGAAAATTTGTCATGGCGTTTTCCTCATAATGTTTTACATAAATTTTTGAGAATTTTGGCTTAAATTTTTACCTTAAATTTGTCAGTTTTCTAGTAAACATTTTTTTTTCCTTCGCAAGTCTGTGCCCTGTGTTCAGTGAAAGTTTTGAATTTTTGTCAAGGTCTTAAAGAGCCACTGGCTATGGGCAAAACAGCCACAGGTTGCAGACCCTTGTCCTAAGACCTTCAAATAAGCTCAATTTCCTGTCAAGTCCATGTTTGAAAATTCTGAAAAAAAAAACAAAAGTTGGTAGCAGAGAAGAGTTTGTCATGGATACAAAGCTGGAAGTATGAAGTGATGGTGGGGGTGTTGTGCTCAAAAAAGTGTGCCTGTATTCCTCCAAGTGCACTCTGTCATCCTTTTTCAAACAGAACCCACAAAATAAATGTGACACAGAGAAAAACAACAGTGTATTTGATGTTAATAATGCTATTAGGCTGACTCACTGCAACAGAAGAGACATCCATTTTGATCAGTATCATCAAACAGAAGGCCTGACAAGGAGCTGAAAAACAAGAAAGCATTAAACAGCGTGGTGGCACAGACAACATTCCTGTTGAGAATCGAAAGTTTGAAGGGGCCGGCATGTTTTATGAACGACCCACATAAAATAACTAAATATTAGCACACTGGTTACATAAGTTGTCTTTCGGTAACCCAGCTGATGCTCCTCACAGATGTGGAGAATTTTTAATTTGATGTCAGATTTTCCCAATCATCCTTATTGAGTGTTATTTTCTCTGAAAGCTGTTCTGGGATCCACTCACTAAAACACATGGCCGTATCCTGGACGCGCCTCAGCAGCTCGCTTTCCTCCCATCCAGGTCCCATTTACAGGCTCATCAAATAAAAAATTGGATGGATTCTGCTGCGTTTCAAGCCACAGGTTTCTAATTAGCTGCATCGTGTGAGAAAAAGATTGTCATAATAGGAGCTGTCAGCTGGATTACCACGTGTAACATGTATCCATGTAAAGGAGGTAATTAGGCTTGATTGGCTCTCAGCTGTGCTCTCAGACACATTCAGACATGTTGAGCGTTGAGAAGATGAAGACCTATGGAGCCTTCATGTGTCCGTCTGGTAAAGTTCACCTGTATATGTTCTGTTTTTCCTTAATGTATTTATACTGATCACCTGCATATTGTATAGGTTTTAAAAAGTAAAGACCACAGGTGTAAATCATGAGGAGACAACCTGGAAAGAAGAGAGAATTATCCCCCCAATCATGGGCGTGTGGCGATGTTATAATAAGACACGGCGTCTGGAGTTTTAATGAAGTTTATTGATCAAATCATCGCCATCACGGAGCTCACCCCAGCTGCTGTATAAGCATGCTGGGGATCGCTCTCAGGCTCTCATGAGCTGTAGTCAGAAGCAGTCAGAAGAAGAACAGAGGGTGAACATATGAATTCAGCCACTTAAATACCCAGCAACGGACAATACATCAAAGGCATTTTATCATCAAAGGAAATGCATTCAGACATGTGACATTTGTACCACAATGCGAGCAGGAAGCATGAATGTTTGCATTTGCGTCATACATATCCACAGGATGCTGGTGCCTGAACTAAGCACAGGAAGGCTGCCTATTGATCTCAACACACACATCTCACTGTCCTGTTAATTGCTCTAGCGCTGTGTTTGTCCGTGGCTGCTGTGGGGGGGTACCCCATAGGCGGATATTTCATTTGACTGTTGGAGTGGCGGGGGTGGCAATAAGCAGAACATTTTCTCAAGAGTAAAGGCAGAGGGGCACACTATAGGTGTTGTAGTTGGGTCCCTATGCAAGATTGTGTTTAGAGGCCCCTATATTTGTAATAGAAAAGAGTTCAAACCCATCCATCCATCCATCTTCTACCACTTAATCCTTTTCGCATCGCAGGGGTGGGGCCGGGTGGGGGGTGGAGCCTATCCCAGTGTTTTTGAGCCAGAGGCAGGGTACACCCTCGACAGATCACCAGTCCATCACAGGGCCAACACAGAGAAAGAGACAACTATTCACTCTCAAATTCATACCTAGGGACAATTTTGAATCCCCAGTTGATGCCAATTAACCTAATATGCATGTCTTGGGCCCGTGGGAGGAAACCGGCATACCCACAGTAAACCCACGCAGACACGGAAGGGTCACCGATGGCCAGCAGTGGGAGCAAATCCACGATGATCAAGGGTGGGCTCGATCCCATGACCTTGCTGTGCTGCCACACTGCTAACCACTGCTCCACTGAACTAAACAATAACATTATAAAAACGAGTCATTGTCTAGATTAACAAAGAAAAATTAATCAATTACACAGAATAAAAATTAAACCAGCATCCATATGAATGTTTACATTTAAATTTAGAATGAAAAACTCTCATATTTACAAGAAAAAGTTGCAAATTTACAAGGAAAAAAAATCCGATTTAAAAGAAAAAAGCTATAATTTTATCAGAAAACAGTTGCAAATTTATGAGGAAGAAAAGTTGCAAAATAAAAAAAACACTGCAAATTTATGAAAAAAATTAAATGTATGAGAAAAAAGTGGCAAATTTACAAGAAAAAAGTTGCCAATTTAAAAGAAAAAAAGCTGTAAATTTACAAGTAAAAAGATGAAATTTATGAGAAAGTTGCAAATTTAAAATAAAAAAGCTGCAAATTTATGGGAAAAAGTTTTACATTTATGAGAAACAAGTTGCAAATTTACAAGAAAAATGCTGCAAATTTATGAGAAAAAAGACAAATATATGAGAAAAAAGTTGTAAAGTTATGAGAAAAAGTTGCAAATTTATAAGAAAAAAGTTCTTTAATTAAAGGAAAAATGTTACAAATTTATGAGAAAAAAATGTGGATTTGCAAGAAAACAGAAGCAAATTTACAAGAAAATAGTTATAGATATTTTTTTTTTTAAAGTTGCAAATTAACAAGAAAAAAGCTGCAGATTTAAAATCAGTGTTTCAGATGCATTTTATTCTGTTATGTAACATGATATAAAAAAAGGTTTATGATGAATTGGGGGGCAATTATGTTTGTTGATTTATGCCTATGCCCCCACATCATACATCTTTCTGTCATGTTACATAAATGAATAAAATGCATTTGAAGCACCAGTGCAAAGCATAAAATGTATCTTCTTAAAATAAATTCAAAACTTTTTCTTTTAAATTTGCAACATTTTGCCAAGAAATTTCCTGTTTTCTTGTAAATTTTAAACTTTTTCCAAAATATTTTTAATGTTGTTCTTTTAAATCTGTGCCTTTTTTCTCTTTTAACTTGAAACTTTTCTTATAAATTTGGAGCTTTTCTCTGTTAAACTTGTTTTTTTTTTTCTAATGCATTTGCTATTTTTTCTTTTAAATTTGCTACTTTTTACAATGTAAACTTGCCAAAAATAAATCTCATGAATTTTTGACTTTTTATGTAATTTTTTAAAATATTTTTTTCTTGTAACTATGCAACATGGATGCTGGTTACATTTAATCTCACCTCTTGCATCTTCCTTTGTAACACCAACCCTCTCCTTGTCTTCCTTCACTCCATCCAGGGATCTTCTCTGTGGTCTTCCTCTTCTCCTCCTGCCTGACAGCTCCATCTTCAACACCCTTTGTCCAATATCTCCACTATCTCTTCTCTGCACATGTCCAAACCATCTCAGCCTTGCCTCTCTCATTTTATCTCCAAACTGCTCAACCTGAGCTGTCCCTCCGATATACTCATTTGTAATCCTGTCCCTCCTAGTCACTCCCAATGAGAATCTTAGCATCTTCAACTCTGCCACTTCCAGCACTGTCTCCTGTCATTTTGTCAGTGCCATTGTCTCCAAACTGTAATGTTCTCCTGGAACATGTAATGACGAGGCGCACACACCGGGTGTCAGTTAGGACTTTTTACTTGTCACTTCAAGTGCAACTAACAACTAACCACACAGTGGCACATGTACAGTACATCTCCTTTTATAGTCAGGTCATGGCCGGGGTCATACTGCCCTCTAGTGGTGACTCTATAGGAACTTCACATATCAATACATCTCCCTTTTTTTTCAAGTAAGGTCATGTCCAACTATAGACTTTTTCTCAAATTTCTATATACAAATAAACTCCATTTCTATTTACATTTTTGTCAACCTTGTACACTGAATCACAAGTTCAAATTTTTCTCTGTTTACAATTCAACATCAGCACATTTTTTTTCTCTGTTTACAATTCAACATCAACACATTTTTTTTTTTTTTCAGTACTCCTTACATTTCCTCAATCAATCTTTTCGGTTTCACAATTTGCCTTTGTGATCTTCTGATTTGTGTCACCTCAGTCTGTTCGTTATTGTCTGTCTTTAAGTTTTGGTTCTCAGCCATTTCTGGTTGTTCGGTTTGGCTGGAAATTAGCATGTCGCTTGTTTCACCGTCTGTGACTCTCATTTTTGTCTGAGGCACTTTCAGTAAGTGACGTCGGTTTCGCCTCATTGTTTTCCCATGCTCTGTGATGACTTCATATGATCTGGGAGTTGTTTCTTTAACCACTTTTGCCAGCGGTCCCCATTCTCCATCACATCTCACTCGCACTATGTCCTCATGTGCAAGTGGTCTCAGAGGTCGTGCTGTTCTGTTGTACAGTTCAGTTTGCCTCTCATCACGCCTCACATCTCTCTTTTCCATCACTTGAGATGCTGATGGAAGTCGCGTTCTGAGTTTTCTGTTCATGAGCATTTCTGCTGGGGACAGTCCATTCTCCAGTGGTGATGCTCGGTAATTCAGGATCGCCAGATGTGGGTCTTCTGCATTGTCTGCAGCCTTTTTCAGTATGCGCTTCACAATTTGCACCCCTTTCTCTGCTAACCCATTTGACTGTGGGTACAGAGGGCTTGAGGTCACGTGCTTGAACCCATATGTGTCTGCAAAGTCTTTGAAGCACTGACTCGTGAATTGTGGTCCGTTATCACTCACAACAGTCATTGGAATTCCATGGCGTGCGAACATTGTCTTTGTATGTGCAATCACCTTTTCTGCTGTTGTGTCACTCAACCCTGCAAACTCTGGGTAGGTGGAATGATAGTCCATGACTAACAGATAGTCCTTGCCCTTAAGCTGAAATAGATCCATGCCCACTTTTCTCCATGGCCCTTGAGGCTTCTCATGGGGCCTCATAGGCTCCCTTGGCTGTTGATACCTGTGGCGCTGGCAAATCTCACAGCGCTGCACATATGCCTCAATGTCCTTGTGCATGTTGGGCCAATACAAAACATCACGTGCACGTCTTTTGCACTTTTCAATACCCAAATGCCCCTCATGCACTAATTTAACCATTTCTGATCTCATGGAGGTAGGTATGACTATCCTTGTACCTTTTAACAGAACCCCATCTAACACAGACAGTTCACCTTTAAAGTGTTGGTAAGGCTTGTCAATCATAACCTGTCCTGGCTGATGTATCTGTTCCATTACTCTTTTTAGTTTCTCATCTTTTTGTGTTTCTTTCACTATTTTCGTCCATTTTGCATCTGACACTGGCATGTGTGCCTTAATAGAGTCTACATGTATTTGCACAGCTTCCTCTGTTGTGCTGCTGGTGTTGCTCAAGCTAGCCCTACTCAGCGCATCGGCTACAATTAGTTGCTTGCCTGGTGTAAACTCAAATTTCAAGTCATATTTCTGTAATCTTAACATTAGACGCTGGATGCGCGGTGGTGCGTCACCCAGTGGCTTCTGTGAGATAGCAATCAGTGGTTTGTGGTCTGTTTCTAGTATTACTGACCGTCCATACACATATTCATGAAACTTCTCACATCCAAACACTGCACCTAGAGTCTCTTTCTCTATTTGCGCGTAATTTTTTTCTGCGCTTGTCATGGTGCGCGATGCGTATGCGACTGGATACCACTCTGTGTCATGTTTTTGCAATAGCACAGCTCCTAGGCCGGCTTTGGACGCATCTGTGGACACTTTTAGCAGTTTGTCCTGATCATAGAATTTTAACACTGGCTCCTTTATTAGACTGCTTTTGAGCCACTCCCATTCTCTGGCATGCTCTGCCATCCACTGCCACATTGTATTGGTCTCTAACAAGCTTCTAAGAGCTATTGTGTTAGCTGATAAATTTGGGATAAATTTTCCCATGTAATTGACTAGTCCTAGGGCTCTTTGCAAGTCATTTTTGTTCTGCGGTACTGGCAGCTCTGCTATGGCCCGCACTTTTTCCGGATCTGGTTGCACGCCTGCCCCAGATAATTTTTCTCCCAGGTATGTAATCTCCCGTACCCCGAATTGGCACTTACTCTTATTCAGTTTCATACCTGACTTTTGCGCCTGTGTGAGAACTCTAGCCAACCTTTCGTCGTGCTCCTCTTTTGTTTTTCCCCAGACTACCACATCATCAAGAAAAACTCCCACCCCTTCTATTCCGTCAAACAATTGCTGCACAGTTCTATGGAAAATTTCAGGGGCTGAGCTAATCCCGAACGGCATTCGTAGAAAGCAATGCCTTCCGAATGGCGTATTAAATGTGCACAATTTAGCGCTTTCCTCGTCGAGCACTATTTGGTAAAACCCAGATTTGGCATCTAATTGTGTGAAGTAATTTGCTCCACTCATTGTGCTGGTTATGTCAGATTTTGCTGGTAGCCTGTAATGCTCCCGCTGTATTACTTTATTTAGATCTTTTGGATCTATGCACAATCTCAAATCTCCATTTGGCTTCTCCACTATAACTAGTGAGTTAACCCATTCAGTTGGTTCTTCTATTTTTCTGACCACTCCGTCTGCTATCAGTGAGTCTAGTGTTTCTCTCAGCCTCTTTTTAAGAGCTATTGGCACTTTTCTTGCTGCATGTATGACTGGCTCTGCATTCTCTTTCAGCCTAATTTTTTGTTTGCCTGGTAGGCGGCCTATTCCTTTGAACACCTCTTTGTATTCTTTCACCCAGTCAGTGTGTTTGTGCTTACTTGTTGTAGCCTCTGTATTTTCTCGTGTTGTCACTTTGTCTGTATCAATGACATTCACCCTTTTGATCAGACCTAGCTGATCGCATGTTTTTAAACCCAAAATTGCTTGTCTATTTCCATCAACAAGTACAAACAATACATTCACTGTTTTACCTTTGTTTGACAGTGTAACCCTGCACATTCCTTTAGTGGGTATTGGCTTATCGTCATATGTTCTCAGATTAATCTTTTTATTTCTTATTTTCGGCTTGTTTTTCAGTCTTTTAAATTCTTTCATTGGCAGGATGTTTACCTGCGCACCTGTGTCGAGCTTCAGTGACATGTCCGTGCCATTCATCTCCAGGCACACTATCCATTCGTCAGCGCTCGTCTCTCCCTCGATGGCGTCCACGTAAAACTGATCCTCCTCGCTGTCGCTCTTTTTCTCCACGAGTTGCACCCTCCTCTTTGAGAAGCAGGTCTTTGCGAAGTGATTTTTTCCGCCACACTTGCGACATTCCTTCCCGAATGCTGGACACTGTTTCAGCGCATGTTGCCTTCCACACCGCTCGCAGTTCCCGCGCGCGCGCTCTGGGTTTGCCTCCCTTTTTCTTGCCTGCAACGTTCCTTTCGGCTTCGCGCGCTGCACTGCACCGACCTCAGCAGTCTCTTTTTCCTTGCTGCTAAAAGTCTTTAATTGTGCCTTTGTACTCTCAGACGCTTGGCAAATCAGTATCGCTTTCTCCAGCGTTAAGTTAGTCTCTTTCAGTAATTGCATCCGCAATTTGTTGTCCTGGACCCCTATTACAATTTGGTCCCGTATCATTGACTCACTTAATGTTCCAAAGTTGCATGACTGACATTTCAACCGTAGGTCTGTGACATACAGCTCGATGGACTCTGACTCTTTCTGAAGTCTTTTTCTGAACACATACCTCTCGTACGTTTCATTCTTTCTCGGTGTGCAATAATCGTCAAATTTCTTCATCACGGCGTCGAAGTTGCCTTTTTCTTCTTCCGTGAAGATGAATGTGTTAAACACATTTAGCGCTGCTCGCCCTGCTACTGTTAGCAGTAATGCTATTTTCCTCTCCTCGTCACGGAGACCGATAGCAAGCGAATAAAGTTCAGAACTCTGTTTGAATACTTTCCAGTTCTCGTTGACGTTACCGGTCAACTTTAACTCGTCCGGCTGTCGAAGAGCGTTCATCTTCGCCGTCGGTTCGTAGTTTTATATCCTGGTATCATGTAATTTACTCCTGGTACCATGTAATGTTCTCCTGGAACATGTAATGACGAGGCGCACACACCGGGTGTCAGTTAGGACTTTTTACTTGTCACTTCAAGTGCAACTAACAACTAACCACACAGTGGCACATGTACATCTCCTTTTATAGTCAGGTCATGGCCGGGGTCATACTGCCCTCTAGTGGTGACTCTATAGGAACTTCACATATCAATACACAAACCATACATCATAGCAGGTCTCACTACTGTCTTGTAGAACTTCCCTTTCACTTTAGCTGCTATCCTTCTGTCACAAATCACCCCTGACACTCATCTCCACCCTGCCTGCACTCCCTTCTTCACCTCTCTCGTGCACTCTCCATTGCTTTAGACGGTATTTAAACTCATCTGGTGCACCTTCACTGCCTCTACTCCTTGCGTATTTACATCACGCCTGCCTCCCTTTCATTTACCCACATGTATTCTGTCTTGCTTCTACTGACTTTCATTTCCCTTCTCTCCCCACCTCTCTAGATTTTCTTCCACCTGCTCCCTACTCTCGTTACAGCCTCCAAACACGCCTTCCCCCTCTCCTCTTCGTGATAACAGTTGCCCAGTTTCCATCACCACCTTGTTTGTTAACAGCACCGGTGGTGGTTGTTGTTAACCTGGGCCTCGACTGATGTGGTATGGACATCTCAGTCATGATGATCTGCATGCTTGATTTGACTAAGATTTTATGCAGGATACCCTTCCTGATGCAACCTTCCCCATTTACCTGGTCTTGGGACCAGCACTGGTTTATGCATCATCCTGTGGCTGTTCTCATAACGGTCTAAATCTAATTGTGTATGTATTAGCATATTTCTCAAAAAGATTTGTCAAAAATCAATTTAGTATCTTTTGCATTATTGACCACTCCATATTTGTAAACACCATTACTAAAATTAGAAACCAGCTGAATTGTGCATCTTTCCATTTGTTTTCCTCATTTAAGGCCATGCTCATTGTCTTGTCCCACAGCTAAATATAACAGTTATTTATGGGGGATAGCAACATCATCAGAGTGTATAAATATGGACCAACCATTACAATAATTACATTACAATGATTACACATGATTGCATCCTTTGTGTCAGTGTCTGTTTGCGGCCATGCTTGAAGCACACCGAGGATGTTGTTTTCGAGAGTTCACCGAACAACAAGGGCCATTAGCATGAGGTTACCCTGGCACATTTACGCTGATTAGGTTGACGGGGTTTCAGCAGTTTTCACAGTTGAAAGTAAATTAGCAATTTAGAAACACATCTACTTTTTACCCTTTAATCATGCTATTACAATTTGTAACTTGAGAACATAATAATCAACATTTTATGTGGCATGTAAGCATTAAAATGTCAGTCTTTTGATGCCACTGTGGACTGATTTATAGACCCACAATCAGACACAAAGGTATTTCAGTTTTAAAAAGGAGATGTGATGAAAATTTCACATTTTTCAGTGCTTTTGAGCATCTATTTGTGTGTCTGGAGTGGCTTCTATCAGAAAAAAAAAAAGAAAAATCATAACCCTGTCATATTAGGATCACCCTTTGTCTCAGTATTTCTCTGAATGAACTGCTTAGATTTTGCTTTGGTAGTGACGTGAGACCTGGAGCTCCCTGGAATGATACTACTCTCTCATCTTTATCTCGACCCATTTAAACGACGGTAGGAGGGTCCCCATGAACATCCCAACCAACACTGATGGTGCTACTTGTTATAAAGGGTTAATAGATAGCGGCGTGATGATCCAGCCGGCTGGTGACGTCATCACGCCAGCCCATAAATGGGGAGAGTCGGCCATCTTAGGTCTCACTTGACTCATAGCCACCTAATGTTCAGCAGACAGCAAACCTGTATTGTATTCTTTATATCAAGTGTAATAAAGTTCGAGTTATAACCAAAAATAACTCCTCTCCCCGTTGGTTATTTTAGGTTTCCAGACATAACATTTGGCAATGAGAGTTAAACCATGGAAGCGTGCCTGAGGCCACTAAGACCATTTCTGGGATACCACAGTGAACCACCCATTCCTTGGCCATGCTGGCTCGATGCTTTTGAGACGTATGTGTTGGCGTTGGACCTGGGCAAATTGGACAAGGTACGGAAGTGAGCTCTGTTAGTTCACAACCTGGGTGTAGAAGGACAACGCATTTTCCACACCCTAGGACCAACGGACTCGTTCGCTGATGCTGTAGAACTGCTAGCTAGCTACTTTGCTACACCTGACAACGTGTTGGCACGGTGCATTAGATTCCACCAACGGCAACAAAGAATTGGTAAAATGGCACAACAATTCATAACAGACCTTCGTCACCTAGCTAGCATGTGCAAGTTTGGTTTATTGGAAGATGAAATGGTGTGGGACCAGCGGGCCAAACACACTAGCAACCCGTGGCTGCAGATGAAGATGCTAATGGCGCCAAATAACATGACACTAGCTAACACCATCGAGCTAGCTTTCCAGCTTGAGTTGGCCAATAGTTTAACATCGGAGCTAGGTGTGCAACAACAGCAGTGACAGCCAAGCCAGATACCGCTGACATACTCAGTAAGCATGGAGGAACCCAATGACGCGGCAGAAGAGTTTGAAGCAAACACCGTGGACCGGTGGTCCACTATGAGACGCTCCATGTGCGGCAGCTTTGGTTCCCCGATGCACTCAGTTAGAGCACATTTTTGCCCAGCAAGCGGGCAACAATGCAAGAAGTGCTCAAAATTCACTTTGCTAAAGTTTGCCGGTTGATGACCCTGCCGAGCCCACTGGCCAAGCAAAGTTACCCACCCGTGATGACCATCCACATGGTAAGGTCCTAGAACGCAATATATGCATACAGTATAGTGGAGATGGACAACGTTACCTTGCTGCTCCTGCTTGACACCGCTGCAGTGAGGTCAATGTTAACTTGGTCTACGGTGATGAAATTTTTCCCCAACTACAAGACTGGCAAGAACCCAGCAGCACTATATAGGTATAGTGGCTACAGAGTTAGCAACGTAGGGACCATCACACTAACGATCCACTACGTGTCAAGAGTAGTTACCGATTTTGTGTTTCAAGTGGCTACGCATGGAGACAACATACTTGGATGCAATCTTTTTTACCAGCTTGCTTTCTCCATCCACAACAGTAATGGACTCAGCTTGACTGACTATGGTGGTTGAGATACAGCATACCCCGTTTACGATAACAGTGAGTGGAATGAGATTCAACAGGTTGACGACGACCAGAGCACAGCTGCCCCATGTGTGCAGGAGGAATGCTGCCCAAAGGGGGAACAGCGGCCGGACTTGCCTCAGATCCTCACCCAGCATGAGCTAGCGGGAGTCGCTGTGGAGTTGCAGGAGAGGGAACCCATGCACACCAAGGATCCTGGGACACAACAACCCGGTCTCAGCAATGATGATAGTGAGACATTGCAACAACCAGCACCAGGTAATAGAGAAAAGGAACCGGACTGCTTCCGAATCCTTGCACAGCACCAGTCTACAGGAGCTGCAGCTGAGCCCCTGGGTGAAGAGTCCGAGATCATGCAGAATACAACAGAGGCACCGGATGTCTTCCGGATCCATGACAAGCATCGGTCTCCAGGGACCACCGCAGTAGCGTTGGCTGAAGAGTCCGTGACCCACCAGGCAATGGCAGAACAATTACAACCTGACGGGTGCCCCACGAAGAATGTGGATTTTACATCACCGCGACCACAACAACATGTGCAGCCGAACAGAATGCCACTTGAGGTACTGGATTGGGTCCGGGTCTGAAAAATCGAGCGACCGGGCCTGCAGTTAACTGCATCACGGCCCCCAGCACCACTGATGCCTATGAGGATCGCCGCTCAGCTGGGACCAGTGATCTTTCAGCTGACAGGTGGTTCGGTGTGGCATGCTAATCATCTCCACAGAGTCTGTGTGACGGCTCCACAAGATGAGGCTTTGCGGGAGTCAGCCCATGCAGTGTGGGACTCGGGCTGGAGTTTCGTGGGAGATGATCCTGGTCAGAGGGATCCAGCACCTCCAGGGGCACGTCCACCATTGGCTCGCTACAAGACCCCTCCAGCAGAAGTGCCTTCCCCATGGAAGAGCACAAGAAAGAAAGGAATGGTTTGCTAGGGGTGCGGCTGCCAGCTAAAGAGTGGCAGAATAACCCACTCAACCATGCTGGGCTACACGGTAGTCCACCCGCTAACCCTAGCTAGTGTTGTTTATGTTTATTGTACTAAATTGGGGAGGGTTAAATTTGACCACGTGTTTTATGTTTTTCCAAGGGGTGGATGAATGTTATAAAGGGTTAATAGGTAGCGGCGTGATGACGCAGCCGGCTGGTGACGTCATCATGCCAGCCCATAAATAGGGAGAGTCTGCCATCTTTGGCCTCTCTCAACTCATAGCCACCTAACGTTTGGCAGACAGCAAACCTGTATTGTATTCTTAATATTGAGTGTAATAAAGTTCAAGCTCCAGCACAGCTCCTCTCCCAGTTGATTTTTCTGGGTTTCCAGACATAACACTACTATGGGTGCTTGCCTGCTATGTGGTCAGCTTAGCAATGGCAGCTTATTTTGCTATTTTCTTGAAATTCTTTTCACCCCACCAGATATTCCTGTTCCCACCTGGTTCATTAATCTTCACATTGATAATATATCTTGCATTATTTTAGCTTATTTTGTTACATTTTGGACATGATAAATTAGCACCTTGGCTAGTTGGCCGAGGTCAGTCTGTCTTCCACCTCCGAGATCTTCTCAGTGGGGACAAGCCGATGGTTCGGCCTGCCTAGCACTAGCTTAGCTGTCGGATCACGTTTGGGTCTTGAGGCTCTTTTCAATACAATACAATTGGTCCACCTGTCATGGGGGCTATGATATGTGACCACGTCCCTTTGAGTTGTTCTCTTTTTTGGACTTACTGATATGACGATTTGCTCTTGTCTAATTTCAGGTTTAGGTTGAGAGTAGACTGTAGTAGTAGTAGTAGTAGTAGGCTGTAGACGACGCAGTCAACCTGGCCCTCCACTCCATCCTGCAGCACCTGGACTCCCCGGGAACCTACGCCAGGATCCTGTTTGTGGACTTCAGCTCCGCATTCAACACCATCCGCCCCGCTGTGCTCCGGGACAAGCTGTCCCTGCTCAACGTGCCTGACTCCCTCTGCAGGTGGATCACCGACTTCCTGACGGACCGGAGGCAGCATGTGCGGCTGGGAAAGACTGTCTCAGACTCTACTAGCATCAGCACCGGATCACCCCAGGGCTGTGTACTTTCCCCCCTACTCTTCTCCCTTTACACCAACTCCTGCACCTCCAGCCACCAGTCTGTCAAGTTGATCAAGTTTGCGGACGACACCACCCTCATCGGGCTCATCTCCAACGGCGACGAGTCCGCCTACAGGAGAGAGGTGGCCCAGCTGGCGTCCTGGTGCAATAATAACAACCTGCAGCTGAACGCTCTGAAGACAGTGGAGATGATTGTAGACTTCAGGAAAGTCACTACCCCTCTGCCCCCCCTCACCCTCTCAGGCTCTCCCATCACCACTGCTGATTCCTTCCGCTTCCTAGGCACAACCATCACCAGGGACCTCAAATGGGAGCCGACCATCAGCTCACTCATCAAAAAAGCCCAGCAGAGGATGTTCTTCCTGCGGCAGCTGAGGAAGCTCAAGCTACCCACCAAGATGTTAGTGCAGTTCTACACAGCCATCATCGAGTCCATCCTCACCACCTCCATAACCGTGTGGTACGCAGGAGCCACTGCCAGGGACAGACTAAGGCTGCAGCGCGTCGTGCGCACTGCTGAGAAGGTGATCGGCTGCAAGCTCCCATCTCTCCAGGATCTGTACATCTCCAGGACCCAGAGGCGTGCTGGCCGGATCATAGCCAATCCCTCACACCCTGGTCACGTACTGTTTGCCCCCCTCCCCTCTGGTAGAAGACTTCGGTCCATCCAGACTAAAACCTCCCGTCACATGAACAGCTTCTTCCCCTCTGCCATCAGACTGCTGAACACTAAGTGACTTATTGACTCTCGTGCACTATGTACAGCAGCTCAACCAGACTCATGTCAATCATCACTGTTTTCTTCCTGCATTACTGACTGCACTATATAGTTCTCCACAGTATCTGCTGCTCGCTAATATATTTTAACTGCTGACCAGTATCACTTACTCTTATCCTACACTTTATTGCATGTATAGTTTATTTCTTTTATCTTATCATGTTTAATGTTGCAGCATTGCACCGAGACAAATTCCTAGTTTGTGTACTACATGAACAATGGCAATAAACCTGATTCTGATTCTGATTCTGATTCTGAGTGTACCTTGTGTTGTCCTTTTCTTGTATAGTCTCCCTTGATCTTAGTTTTATCCTTAAAGTGTCTTAAAGTGTTCTGGTTTAGTTTTTAACTTGATTTCCTTTTCTGTTTTGAAATGTCCAGTCCTTGGTTGCAATCTTCAGTTTACTTTTAGGTTGATTCTGGCATTGCCCTTGTTAGTGTGACTCCCTACACCTGTGTCCTCACCTGTCATTAGGGCTGGGCAATTTGACCTTAAATCAGCATTGTGGTTTGGTTATTTTACTACATTTTAGTTTTCTCCTTTCTTCTCCCTTATAGTTCACTGACAAGGCTTGTAATTAAGCAATATTACACAAGAGTGAGGTGTCAGTGAATATGCAGTTATTCAGTAGTAAATGAGCATAATTTAATCATTTCACACTCATGTAGCCAAATTAAATATTATCCAGTGCAGAAGTCAGTGTTTATATTATTTGTGGGCCATGTGATTGATGGCTAATTAGTCTGTTAGCTGTGTTGGAGGAGTCCTTTACACAGCCATGATTATCACTACGTAGAGATTACAAGTCTCTGATCGGGTTCTTAAATCCAACTTCAGTTTGTCCATTTTGCTGTCCATTTCCCATTGCTAAATGGTTGAGATGATGTGGATAGCCATTAGCAGTTTTACTAGTTTTACACTTCACTCACTTTTTCTTGGCATCTTCAGATGAGTCAATTACCACATACTATTTGAACTGACAGCACATTTCTTTTCGATACAATGTTAATGGCACAAGATGTGAAAGATCTCATATACACAGGCACACAACAGGGAGGGGGGAAAGCCGAAAAAAAACAAAAAAATAAAACATGAGCAAGATTTCGTCTATTTTACAACCCAGATGTCGGTTTTACAACTCAACCGCTGGGTTTGGTTTTATTTTGGTTAACTGCCCAGCCCTAGCTGTCATCCATTGGCTTGACTGTCTGCTTCCCTTTAAGTTCAGTCTGTTTTTCCTGTCCTCACAGTGTCATTATAGATGTTACAGTTTGTCTTCACATTCCTCAGGACCCTGAACTCTGACCAGCCCCCCTCCCTGGACCGTAACGCTCTCACCCGCACAATAACTACCTCAGCTGTTGGCACAGAAAGAGTGGCACAACAACAGTAATACATTTGATGTTGTATGTCTCTGTACTTTAACTGCAACCATTTGCACAAATGCCATATCTGCTGCTGTCTATCTGTCATTGCAATACTGATCATGTGCTACGGCAAGCCATTTTAACATTTAATAGCCAGCCTGCGTATGTATTGTAGATATCAATAATTCAATTTTTCCTAGTAAAAAGGAACATTTCGGATATCAACAATGAAATTCTTCCTCTCTATAATGATCATTTCAGATACAGTGGTGTGAAAAAGTTGCCCCCTGAGGCGGCATGAAATAAAGCAGCGTTGGTGAAGGTTTTAAGTAGAGCTTATTAAATCATACCGCCTTCATAGGATCCCCGCTCCGGTGCAAGTGTGAGCAGACCGGAGCGGGATCCTCAGGCTCTCAGAGGAGGAGACACAAAGTGTGTGTCTGCAGCGGCAGCTGAAGAGTGAGTGAATGAGAGGATGAGCATGGGTTACAGTGCAGTATATATACCCAACTACAACAATACATAAAAGGGCATTCCCCAGCAGTTGGTATGATCAAAGAGATTGCAGAGCAGGCATGAGACATTTGCATTTGAGAGACATACATCACAATAGGCAGATTGCTGGCCTCTGCTCCAGCTGGAAGACAAAGAGGTTACAAGGCACATCTACATATTGATCTCAGTCTCTAGGTCACAGTAAGGACAGGAAGCATGAACACAATGCATGAAAGGCACATTAACATCACCGTAGTGGGCCAGAAGAAGCGGGGCTGCCTGTAGACATTAATACACACATTTAACTGTTCTGTTAATTGCTCTAGCCGAGCGCTGTGTCTGTCCAGTCTGTTGTGGGGGTTACACCAACCCGCCACACGTTCCCTCCCAGAGGGCTCGGCAGGCGGCCGAGGTCTCGATCATGCAGCTTGGGCAGTGAGCAGGAGAAGCTCTGTGCAGGCGGTGGGGGGGTGGGGGGTTGGTGGTAAGTGCCGGCCGGGAGCGGTGAAATCGTCCTGGCTGCGCAAAAATTGCTTGTTGTTCCGCGATGTCGAGGGACTGTCCCGTTGAACTTGCGGAGATCACAAGAAGAAAAATTAGTCTCTGACTCCTCTCATGGCCATGACGAAAAGCAGGAGCGGCTGTAAGAAAAAAAAAGGAACAAAAGCAGAGGGACTTGGCGTGTTGACTTTAGATGCAGGCGCAACCCTAAAGCCTTGGGAACCGCAGACAGCTGAATTCCCCTTGTGTGCTGTGGCTAAGACCATAAAATCCAGTGAGCAAGCTGCGTGCCTCAGGTGTACGAGCAAACCTGAAGGGCCAGTGTGCAACAGAAGGAAGGGGGTCAGTGGAGCCGTATGTGTCCCGTGCGTGGTGCGCCGTCCTCGTAACTCCCCGGTACGTGCGCCGGGGTTCCGTGATGAGTGGGCCAGCTGGAGAGGAGAACCAGGGTCAGGAATCTTGGTGGAGATCGGCGCAGACGGCGCCGATAAACATCTATGATGAGCTGTGGCTGCAGATTAGTCATGGTGCGTTGGAGCGTTGAGGGGAGATAGACGATCTTTGTTCCTCAGGCTCAGGTAGATGAGTAGGATTGCTGAGAGGGAGGAGTAGCGGTAAGAGGGAGAAAACGTTCTGTGTCCCTCGGCTGGTCCAGCGTGGACGACCCGATCTCAGGCGAGGGTCGCGCCATGACGTTTTCTGCAGTTTTCCCGGTCGTGGGTGATGTCCGGAGAGTAGCTCGCCTGTGTTGGCTCCGCGTCGAGGTCTCCCTGAAGCAGAAAGGAGGGCAGATCCTTTGCGTCAGGCTGCTGTGTTTGCTGGCAGCGTGTTTTTGTCAGCGTCGGGTCGCCAGCGTGGCCGTCCAGACCAGAAGGTTGCTTTGCACAAAACGTGTGCATGTTCGGGGTCACCAGTGAAGCGGCATGAAATAAAGCAGCGTTGGTGAAGGTTTTAAGTAGAGCTTATTAAATCATACCGCCTTCACAGGATCCCTGCTCCGGTGCAAGTGTGAGCAGACCGGAGCGGGATCCTTAGGCTCTCAGAGGAGGAGACACAAAGTGTGTGTCTGCAGCGGCAGCTGAAGAGTGAGTGAATGAGAGGATGAGCATGGGTTACAGTGCAGTATATATACCCAACTACAACAATACATAAAAGGGCATTCCCCAGCAGTTGGTATGATCAAAGAGATTGCAGAACAGGCATGAGACATTTGCATTTGAGAGACATACATCACAATAGGCAGATTGCTGGCCTCTGCTCCAGCTGGAAGACAAAGAGGTTACAAGGCACATCTACATATTGATCTCAGTCTCTAGGTCACAGTAAGGACAGGACGCATGAACACAATGCATGAAAGGCACATTAACATCACCGTAGTGGGCCAGAAGAAGCGGGGCTGCCTGTAGACATTAATACACACATTTCACTGTTCTGTTAATTGCTCTGGCCGAGCACTGTGTCTGTCCAGTCTGTTGTGGGGGTTACACCAACCCGCCACACCCCCTTCCTGATTTCTCATTTTTTTTATGTTCGTCACACTTAAATGTTTCAGATCATCGAACAAATTTAAATATTAGACAAAGATTACACAAGTAAACACAAAATACAGTTTTTAAATGAAGGTGTTTATTATTAAGGTGAAAAAATATCCAAAACTATTTGGCCCTGTGTGAAAAAGTGATTGCCCCCTAAACCTAATAACTAGCTGGGCCATCCTTAGCAGCAACAACTGCAATCAAGCGTTTGCGATAACTGACAATGAGTCTTTTACATCATTGTGAAGGAACTTTGGCCCACTCGTCTTTGCAGAATTGTTGTAATTCAGCCACATTGGAGGGTTTTCTGTGATGAGGCTGAGTGCGGTGTTTCACTGTGCTCATGCTCTCACCCACCCAAAGTGGGTGGGGTCCCGGAACTTTGAATCTTGAATCTTTGAATCTACCACAGACTGCAGTTCAATTCCTAGGTGTCGCCTCTCTGCCCCAAAGGGGCGATTCTTGACAGTAGGATCCAACCAGTTTGAGACCCAGCTGCTGTAGTTTGTGTTTTTTTGTGTTTCACTCACCTGTTTTTCGGGAGCAGTCAGCATGTCGCCAGCTCACACGCACTTTGCAGGTGGACGCTGGTACCCGATGAGCGTGGGGTGGGAGTGCTGCAGAATACTCATGGAGGTGGATGGACTAATCTCCGCAGCTTGCATCGTTCCTACCCCAAAAGACGCGCTGTGGTATATGGGTCTTGCGGAGGCAGCTGTTCTCCGGTGCCCTCAGCTCACGGAGCATGCTGAGGGGGTGGAGAGGATTTCGCTGGTGGCGGCTTTGCAACATGAGAACAGTGAGATGGTGAGGAATTCCCCGAAGAAGCCTGGGTCAGCGCCAAAGGGGAGACATCCCCGAGCCTCTGTAATTTTGGCTCCTCACCAGTCTGCAGCACCAGTTCCTGCTCCCGCTCCACCTGCTCCAGGATGCCGCTGTCCAGTGAAATCCCGCTGGAAGAACGCCTCCACCTTTCACTCAGCAGTTTTTCCCATGCTGAGCCAGACAATCCCCGCAGCAGTTCCTTCTTCCAGTTGTCCTTCGCCGGCTGTCCCGTCAGCCTCCTCCTCCTCCTTTGCTGCTGTGAGTCCCGTCTCCTCGACGTTTCCTCCCACTGCTGAGGATCCAGTTGTTTCCTCTCTGGCTTCGCCCATCGCCGTGTCTGGAGGGGAGGTGCCTCTACATTCCTCTGGGGGGGCCCTCAACCACTGAAGTCATGGAGAGGGCTGGTTCTACACCAGCTGCAGCAGAGAACATTGTGCCCTGGGAACTCAGACAAGTGTTTTTTTCATCCTCATTCAGCAAAACATGAATTATCTTGCCTGATTCCTGATGGTGAGGCTAAGCCTATGAAGTCCTCTGAGCTCTCACCTCCTGCTGCAACTATAAACTCTTCACCTGCTCTCTCCATGTCTCCTCCTTTTCCCCTTGAGTGTCCACCGGCCCCAGGATTGAGCCACCGGATGATGAAGGAGCCTGCGGCCCTGGAGGACCTGGTTCCAGCCTCGCAGCCATGGTCTGGAAGGAGGGAGAGCGCTGTTTCCGAGCTGAAGCCTGCGCCAATGATGGAGCCGACCTCCTGTTTCCACACTGGGCGAGCCACCTGCGTGGGCCATTTCGCTGGGGGGTCCCAGGACTGCATCTACCACCATGCCTGCTGTAGGGGCTGCCACAGCAGAGCCGAAGCTGGACCTCCAGAGGACCGGGCACGAGACATCACCGCCTGGATCAGTGGAGTCCTGGACTGCAGTGGAGCTTGAGCTCAGGCAAGTGCTCCTCTTTGTTTTTACTGTCTCTGTTTTGGAGAGATCCTTCCTGGCTCTTGGTGGGGAGAGCCAAGTGCAGCCATCAGCTGAACCTGAGCTCACCTCGCTGGGCTTCACTGCCGCTGGTGACCCTGTTTTCTGTCCCTCCTGTCGGAGTCTTTTCCTAGGGTCACTGAGGATGGTCCGACTTCACCAGAGGTCTCCGTGGATCTAGCCTCACCGCCTGAGATCTGCGTGGGTCCAGCCCCTCCTGCTGAGGACATTGCGTGTCCCCTATCCCAGCCCGGGGCCTCCATGGGTGCTGCTCCCCCTCCAGTTGAGGTCCTCGTGGGCGCTCCATCTCAGCCTGGGACCTCCGTGGGTGCTGCTCCCCCCATAGCTGAGGTCATCACGGGAGCTCTGTCCCAGCCTGGGATCTCTGTGGGTTCTGCTCCACCCCAGCTGAGGTCATCACGAGTGCTCTGGTCCAGCGCAGGACTTCTGTGGGTGCTGCTTCCCCATCAGCTGAGGTCGTCGCGGGTGCTCCGTCCCAGCCCAGGACCTCCGTGGGTGCAGCTTCCCCATCAGCTGAGGTCTTCGCGGGTGCTCCATCCCAGCCAAGGACCTCCGTGGGTGCTGCTCCCCCTCCAGCTGAGGTCTTCGCGAGTGCCCTATCCCAGCCTAGGACCTCCGTGGGTGCAGCTCCTCCTCAGTCCGGGTCTCCGTGGGTGTTATGTCCCAGTTGGGGGCCATCGTGGGTGCTGCGTCCCAGTTTCAGACCAACATGGGTGTTGCGCTCCAGCTTGGGTCCGCCATGGGTGCTACGCTTCAGTCCGGGTCCACCGTGGGTGCAGCTATGGCCCAGTCCCGGTCCACCGTGAGTGCAACTATGGCCAAGTCCGGGTCCACCACGGGTGCAGCTAAGTTCCAGTCTGGAGCCACTGCGGGTGCAGCTTTGCTCCAGCCTGGAGCCACCACAGGTGCTGCTTTGCTCCAGTCTGGAGCACCATAGGTGTTGCTTTGCTCCAGCCCAGAGCTGCCGTAGGTGCTGACATGTCCCAGCCCGGGGCCACCGATGGTGCTACTGGCCAGTGCTAAAGCGTTGTGGTTCCCTCTCATCTCCCCGACATTGTTATGGTTCCCTCTCCTCTGCCCGAGGCTGTCATGGTTCCCTCTCCTCTGCCCAAGGCACTTGTGGTTCCCTCTCCTACGCCCAAGGCTGCCATGGTTTCCTCTCCTATGCCCAACGCTGGTGTGGGTTCCCCTCAATCTGTGGTCGCCACGGGTCCCATTCCTTTGCCTGATGTCTCCGCTGGTTGGCCATCCTCATCAGCTTGTTCCCCTGCTCTCTCGTCATCATCGCTGCCTGGGTTCCCTGCTCTTCAGCTGTTGCCGTCATTTTGTGCCAACCTCTTTGCTCCTGCGGTCCATGTAGGGTACTGTATCCAGCTGCCACCTCCTGGTGGGGGCTTGTTGTGCCCCGTGGACCGCTGGCTTAAGGATGTTGGAAGACCACCTGATGAACTCCTCCAACTCTTCGGATGGCTTAAAGATTCTGGTCGACCGCCCGACGGACTGTGTTGCTGTGCGGGGTGGTCGACATACTCCAGTAGGCCACCCGGCTCGTTTCACCACACTATCTGGCAGGGTTGGGACTTTAACCGACCACCCGAACTGCTTTATTCCCCTGCCTATGGGGTCTAGGTTTGTTTTTTGCCTGGTGTGGATCCTGAGCGGGTTTTTAGTTTTTGTTCCCTCCTAGCCTGATTCCCCGACCGCCCTCCGGGTTGGTTTATTGTTTTTCTCCTCTTGGGGGCGGCGGGGGGGTGGGGGGTTCTTTTCTTTCTTTTTTCTTGGATGTTACTTTGGGGTGTCTGGAATCCAACCCTTAAGGCGGGGGGGGGGGGGGCTCTCGGTCACCTCTGGGGGTCTCTGGTGTTTCTCTGTGCTCATGCTCTCACTCTATTTCTGGCTATTTCCTGTGTTTCCTCAGTCTTGTGTGATTATTTTACTATGCACTTTTCCAGGATCTATGATGTGTTTTGAGTTGCCAGTTTTTTCTGTTCTAGTAACTCATGTTCTCAGTATTACTTTGTCAATTCCTTTATGCATCCTTGTTCATCTTTATCTTAGTGTTTATATTATGTTTCTCTTTTTAACACGAGCTCCCCACCTTGTACTCCAGACACTCCCACCTGGTAATCATCTTGTATTGGTAGCTAAGTCTTTTCCCTATTCAGTAATTAGCTCATCCTGCCCGTTCATGTGTTCCACACCTGCTGTCATTTGCCTTGGTTATTGCCTGCCCTATTTATAGTCTGGCTTTTACATCACTCCTTGTTGGAGCCTCATTGTGATTCCATCAGAACCCCTTCCCTGCTCTGACGTGTTCTCCTGAGTTCATCTCTCCAGCTACTTATTGTTTGTTAAGTTTACTTTTGTGCACCGTTTGGAATTTGTGTTTCCTTAGTAAATACCACAGACTGCAGTTCAGCTTCTGGGTCTCTCCTCACTGACCTGAAGGTGCAATTCTTGACATTTTCGAGCATGAACCATCTTTTTAAGGTCATGCCACAGCATCTCAATTGGATTCAGGTCAGGACTTTGAGGAGGCCACTCCAAAGTCTTCATTTTGTTTTTCTTAGGCCATTCAGAGGTGGACTTGATGGTGTGTTTTGGATCATTGTCCTGCTGCAGAACCCAAGTGTTCTTCGGCTTGAGGTCACGAACAGATGGCTGGATATTCTCCTTCAGGATTTTTTGTTAGTCAGCAGAATTCATGGTTCCATTTACCACAATAAGTCTTCCAGGTCCTGAAGCAGCAAAACAGCTCCAGACGATTACACTTCCACTACCATATTTTACTGTTGGTATGATGTTCCTTTTCTGAAATGCTGTGTTACATTTATTCCGGATGTAATGGGACACACACCTTCCAAAAAGTTCAACTTTTGTCTTGTCAGTCCATGGAGTATTTTTCCAAAAGTCTTGGGGATCATCAAGATGTTTTCTGGCAAAACTGAGACAAGCCTTTATGTTCTTTTTACTCAGCAGTGGTTTTCGTCTTGGAACGCTGCCATGCAGGCTATTTTTGCTCAGTCTCTTTCTTATAGTGGAGTCATGAACACTGACCTTAACTGAGGCAAGTGAGACCTGCAGTTCTTTGAATGTTGTTGTGGGGTCTTTTGTGACCTCTTGAATGAGTCGTCGTTGCGCTGTTGGGGTAATTTTGGTTGGCCAGCCACTCCTGGGAAGGTTCACCACTGCTCAGTGTTTTCGCCATTTGTGGATAATGGCTCTCACTGTGGTTCGCTGGAGTCCCAAAGCTTTAGAAATGGCTTTATAACCTTTTCCAGACTGATAGATCTCAATTACTTTGCTTCTCATTTGTTCCTGAATTTCTTTGGATTGCAGCATGATGTCTAGCTATTGAGGATATTTTGGTCTACTTCACTTTGTCAGACAGGTCCTATTTAAGTGATTTCTTGATGGAGAACCGGCGTGGCAGTAATCAGGTCTGGGTGTGGCTCGAGAAATTGAACTCAGCTTTCCAAAAATGTGATAAACCACAGTTAATTTATGTTTTAACAGGGGGGGGGGGCAATCACTTTTTCACACAGGGCCATGTAGGTTTGGATTTTTTTTACTCTTAATAATAAACATCTTCATTTAAAAACTGCATTTTGTGTTTACTTGTGTTATCTTTGTCTAATATTTAAATTTGTTTGATGATCTGAAACATTTAAGTGAGACAAACATACAAAAAAAAAGGAGAAATCAGGAAGGGGGCAAACACTTTTTTCACACCACTGTATCTATGACTCCCTCAGAAAAATGACATCACTTTTCCCCATTCATATGTATTGGGTTTTCAATTCCAGATATCTACAATTACATTTTTCCTATCTAGAATGAACATTCTGGATATCTAAAATACAATTCTCACTAGGAGAAGCTCTTATTTCAGATATCTGCAGTCCATTTGTTACTAGTCATAATTTTCATTTTTGATATCCACAATGAAAAAACATTTCAGATATCTATAATATAATGTTGGACATTCAAAATTCATTTTTACAAATAGAAATAATATT
Organism: Pholidichthys leucotaenia; assembly: GCA_020510985.1. NCBI lineage: Eukaryota > Metazoa > Chordata > Actinopteri > Cichliformes > Pholidichthyidae > Pholidichthys > Pholidichthys leucotaenia. The sequence continues at coordinate 321,168,040 of CM035840.1, read as the reverse complement.
ATCGATATCCACTCTTCATATTATGACTATCAAAAATTCAGTTTCAGAGATCTGTAATTGAAATTGTGACTAATAACAATATACTTACAGATATCTGTCATGATGCCGAGCACGGAGGGAAGCACTGTGCTCATGCTTCCAGTTTATTCTGATTGTTTTCTGTATTTTTCCACTCCAGTTTTATTTTTCTATATTGGGTATGGTTGTATCTGTATGATGTTATTTGAATTTGCTATTTGTTTCTGTTTGTTTATGAAAGTTTCTGTTTTTGTTAGTTACTATAAAGTTGTTATTAATATCATGCGTCCATGGCCATCTGGTTCTACTTTATAAAATTATATATGTCTGATTTGACATGAGCCTACCCTTACCTTTATCTTTGGTCCTCCTTTTGTAATATGGATATTAGTATTGTATTATTTGCATCTCTTGTTTTTTGTATTTATCCTGTCCTCGCCTTGGTAGTTATTTTCCCCTTTTTTGTATTCTCTGGTCTGTTCCTCATTTTGTAATCATTCCATATTTATAGTAAGTCACCTTTTGCCATATTCCTCCTGTACTTTTATTTTTATAGCACCCCATGTTAAGCTTAAGTTCGCGGGCTGTCACAGCTGTTATTGGTTGGTCTGATTACTCTCGCTCATGTTACCCACACCTGTTATCATTTGTAATCATTTCCTCTGTGCCCTATTTAAAGGCTGTTGCAACACAGTCCGTTGTAGCGCCCTTCTCGATGTTCAGAGAGGAGTCCTCCATCTTATTTCTCCCTATTTCTCAGCATAGTCCTGACGTGCATCCCACATCTTCGCTGCGGTTTCCGTACGCATTACCATTGTGCTATTTTGGACTATGCGTCTTTGTCAAGTCCTGTAAGTTTTTGTGTTCTTGTTATATTTTATGTTTTTATTAAAGGTGAAATAAAGAAGATTTTCATGAAAACAAATATTTAAAAAAAAATCAACAAAGCATTTAGAAACGTGCACAATGTAAGTCTTAATGTTCTTCTAAAAATGAGTATATTTATGAAAAAAATTTTTTTGTAATTTTTGGCGGGTCAACAATAAATAATATAAATATTTACATCCAGCAGCTGGAGTAAGACAAACACGGAAGTCCAGTAAGGATGTCACAGCCAATAGCATCATTAGCTTGACGTTACATGCCATGTCTCGGTTTGAGTTTTTGGGTTGCCAGGTAGTGAATTATTCAGCTAAATACCTGAGTCTCAAGGCAAATATCACTTTCCCAGTCGTTCTCAAGTATGGCATGACAAAGGAGCAGGATAAATATGGGTTCTGCTTTTGACGGCTAATGTCTGCTGAAGAGTTTCAAAGGGCTGAAAAGTCATGCAGAGGTGACCTTTTTCTTCTGACAGGTAAGCTAACCAGTGCTAGCTATGATGCTAACTAGCTCATTCATCTTCTGCTGCTAACCTGGTGGTTAGGAGCGGGGGGGGGGGGGGGGGGTGCAGTCTAAAGTCTATGTAACCAACTAAATTTTATTTCTGACATGTTCACATTATAATTGTGAGTGTATAAAAATATCAGCCAATATATGGCTTGGAATAGACCCCACTAACTGCTTCTTGCCAAACTGACACGTATGACAGGTTCATTATGATCAACATTTGCATCTATGAATTTAACAGCATATACTAATTGTGCAGCAGTCATGTTTTACATAAATATATATACAGTATATATATATATATATATATATTTTATTTTTTTTTTAAATTATCAGTTTTGATGTGCAGCTGCTCAGTCTAATAATTTGGTGTTCAGTGAAAAAGTTACAGTTTATTGTTACAGTTTAAGATAATAATGTAAAACTTTATTGATCACCATGGTGGAAATTGAGGATAAAAATAGTTTACGTTCTAATAGTAGAATAAACAGGTCTTAATTTATTTTCCTTGTAATTAATGTTACTGCACAGCATTAGCCACTGTTATGTTTGGCCCATTAAGAGCATTAATGAGGCACCACTCGCCTGCAGTGAGTTCGGCGATTTAATAAGAAATAATAATCAATACAAACACTCGCCTTGAGGGACAGACATGCAAAAACTAAGGATGAACCCCTGTGGGGTGATACCAAGTACATAAAGAGTAGAGAGTCAATATAACAACTTACATAAACTGGCGAGGACGAAACCTTCTGACGAAAATGGACTGGAGTCAGGGTAGGGGACTCCAGCCTGAGTGAAGCAAGGATGCAGCGAGGAATAAGCCTTGCTCGCCAGCTTAAAAAATACTACTAACACAAAGGACAAACAGGTGTTGAATGAAAGCAATCAGTAAAGCACTGACAGCTGTGACCGGCCGCGAACAGACTGACAGCTGGAAGTCCTGTCACGGCTCTGTCAAAATAAAAGCACAACCCAAACAACAAAGGAACGGAACTAAATATATACACAGAAAAAGAATAATACCAAAAACCCAAGCATGGGACAGATCCGTGCTCAGCATCATCATAGTGCCCTCCCTTAGGGGGTGGATCCCCAGACACCCCACAATAACATCAAAAAGGGAAAGGAGAAACCCCAACACCCCCCCTCCCCAAACAGTAACAGACACAAAACCAACCCTGGGAGGGCGGTGGGGGGATCCAGACCCGGAGGGAGAGACACAAAAACCAACAAAACTTGCAACCCCAGAACCATAATCTAATAAACAGAGCACGAAGAAAACTGAGTCATACATAATGAATAAAGAAAGAGTTCAGGTGGCCTCCTGGCATCCTGGCTCCACCCGACCATCAAATGAAAAAGGCCAGGCGGCCAACCAAGTCCCCAGAGATCCCAATTGGAAGAAAAAAGTTCGGGGGGCCGACCGAAATCCCATGACCGCTGAATGGCCAGATGGAATGAGTCTAGTGGCCTGCCTGAGAACATGGACCACCCGACCCGGCAGCTCAATCTTTCAAGTGGCCGGCCAGAGTTCTTAAGCCACCAGGACTGCAGGGGTGAAACAGGTGACTGCTTTCCCACCGGGAGGCTGAATAGCAGGAAGCTGGACCGAAGGAGGGGGACCCCAATGGCGTCTGGTGAAGGAGAAGGGAGGGGAACCACGACGGCGTCAGACTAGAGTTTAGCAGAACCCACGGTGGACCCCAGCTGGGCTGACGAAGCACCCGCGGCGGTTGCAGACTGAAGCTCTGAAGCACCCACGATGGCTCCAGGCTGGAGCTTAGCTGCACCTTCGGTGGACCCCGACTGGGCCGACGAAGCACCTGCGGCGGCCTCCGACTGAAGCTCTGAAGCACCCGCGATGGCTCCAGGCTGGAGCTTAGCTGCACCCTCAGTGGACCCTGACCGGGCCAACGCTCCACCCTCGGTAGACCCCAACCGGGCCAACGCTGCATCCTCGGTGACCCCAGACTGGAGCTCCGAAGCACCCGCGGTGGCTCCAGGCTGGAGCTTAGCTGCACCCCCGATGGAACCCAGGCTGGAGCATAGCGCCCATGACGGGCCCATGCAGGAGCGCAGCATCCGCGTAGGACTGATACTGGGGTGCAGCATCCTCGAAGGTCCCCGACCTGGACGCAGCACCCACGGCGACTCAACCCGAGGAGGGACCCAAATGACGGCCTCGGGCAGGGGGAATCTGCATCCTGCAGACCTCCAGAGGTGAACCCGGACCCTTGGGAACCTCCGGTGGAGCTGGATCATCTCCGGTGACCCTGGAAGAAGGCTCAGAGACAGGAGAGAGACCAAGAGGGTCAGGGGTCACCGGCAGCGGCAGAGCCCGGCGAGATGAGCTCGGATGCAGCGGGCGGCTGCACCCGGCTCTCCTCCCCAAGAGACAGGCAAGATTGCTCCAAAACAGAAAACAGAAAAACAACATAGAGCACTTGCCTGAGCTCAAGCTCCACCGCCATCCAGGACTCTGGCGATCCGGGCAGTAGCGGTGATTCGGGCTCAGTCCTCAGGAGGCACATCTGGGGTTCCCACTCAACTGCGGTGGCCTCCGCAGCTGGCATGATGGTTTTGACAGTCCTGGAGCCCCCCGGCGATGTAACCCACACTGATGGCTCACTCGGTGCGGCAACGGGAGGTTCGCTTCTTGCTGGGGCTGAACTCTGCTCCGGTGACACCCGGGGACGCTTCATCATCGGCTCAGGCACAGGGGTGCAGACAGCCCTCCTCCTCTGTCCGTGTAGTGGCTGTGGGGCTGGAACCAGGATCTCCAGGTCCGCGGGCTCCTCCTCCGTCCGGTGGCTCGATCCTGGACTCGGCGGACACTCGAGGGGTATAGGAGGAAACACAGGGATAGCAAATAAATTCTTTGTGGCTGCAGCAGGTGGTGAAAGCTCAGTGGACTGAAAAACCTGAGCTTCACCCCCAGGAATCAGACAAGGTAATTCACCAAAATGAGATTTAGAATGAAAAAACACTTGCCTGTTCTCCCGGGGAACTGTGGTGACTGCTGCAGCAGGCTCAATTTTATCCCTATCCATAACTGTGGAGGTTGTGGGCCCCTCTAAAAGACGAGGAGGAGCCGCCCCAGCAGGCACGGTCACGGGCAAAGCCAGGGAAGAAACAGCTGGGCTCCCAGCAGTGAGAGAATGCACCGTGGGGGAAGGGGGTGGGGGAGAGAGAAACAGCTGCGACAATCCTGGGGGAAGGAGCTGGCAAAACAGCTGACGAGGAAACCCCGGAGGCGGAGACTGCTGTCATACCACTCTGATATGGCCGAGAAAAAACTGCTGGCTGGGAGGCGAAGGAATTCTTCTGGCGGCCCGTGGCTGGACAGTAATGGGAACCCCTATTCACTCGGTGGCTCTCCCCCCTCCGCTTAGGTACAGCTGTGTCACAGAGGGGAGTAGAGTTCTGTGCTGGGAGGTGGCATTTGTTATCCGGTGTAGCGGGAGGTGGAGCCGGAGCAGGAGCCTGGCGAGGAGTCGCTTGAATCGGGCCACGGGCGTGCCTCCCCAACGGCGCCAAGTTAGGTTTCCTGGTAACATTCTTCTCCAACTCACGATTCCTCTGTCAAAGCGCCGACAATTGGGATAACCTTTCCCTTCCTTCGGCATACTCCAACAGGCGAGGATGATGCAGCACGGTCGCCTCCGCGAAGTCCAGATACCACAGAGCATCTTTTGGAGTGGAATAACTACGAGCAATGGCTAGGAGGTCATCAATCTCCATAAGAGCCTGGCAGAGTTCAAAACCTAGGCTCGCCGGATACCATTTACCATATGACGCCATCACTCCAAAAAACGCAGGCACCCAAAGGGAAAAATAGAGCCAAGAAAAAAAAAAAAACACAAACTCACTGCTGCTGGCACCTTTCTGGCTGCGTCCTACTGCTATGTTTGGCCCATTAAGAGCATTAATGAGGCATCACTCGCCTGCAGTGAGTTCGGTGATTTAATAAGAAATAATAATCAATACAAACACTCGTCTCGAGGGACGGACATGCAAAAACTAAGGATGAACCCCCGTGGGGTGATACCAAGTGCATAAAGAGTGAAGAGTCAATATAACAACTTACATAAACTGGCGAGGACGAAACCTTCTGCAGAAAATGGACTGGAGTCAGGGTAGGGGACTCCAGCCTGAGTGAAGTGAGGACGCAGTGAGGAATAAGCCTCGCTCGCCAGCTTAAATAATACTACTAACACAAAGGACAAACAGGTGTTGAATGAAAGCAATCAGTAAAGCATTGACAGCTGTGACCGGCCGCGAACAGACTGACAGCCGGAAGTCCTGTCACAGCGCTGTCAAAATAAAAGCACAACCCAAACAACAGAGGAACAGAACTAAATATATACACAGAAAAAGAATAATAACAAAAACCCAAGTGCGGAACAGATCCGTGCTCAGCATCATCACAGCCATGGGATTTCTTGAGTCCCTGAAGTAGCTGTAATTATGTATATGTAGAAATATAATAAAATATTATCATAAATTATATTAAAATATAATATAATAAATTATAATAAAATATAATAAAATATAATATATATAATGTTCCCGTCACATGAACAGCTTCTTCCCCTCTGCCATCAGACTGGTGAACACTAAAGGGCCTTTTCCACTAGCACGCTTTAGCGCGACACGGGACGGCTCAGCACGCTTTGTACGCTTTCCCACAAGCCCCAATACGGTTTAACAGCCGCGATTCTCAGCCCCGCTGAAGGGCAGGGTACAGCAGTGCTGAGCTGGGCCGTGTTGTGACGTTAACAGACTGGTTGCCGCTGATTGGTCAGGTCATAACCGGCGCTGATTGGTCAGGTTGTAACCGCCCCTCTCCTCCTCCTCTTCTACCGAATGTTCACGACCTTCTCAATAAAGTTTTTGAAAAAAAAAAAAAAAAGAATCTAGACGACCGCCATTACTCAGCGCGCAACCACTGTTGGCGGTTTATTTTCAGTGTATTGCTGTGCTATTTTCATTTATTCTCTATCAAAAATGGCTTCGCGTAATAAGGGTGTTCCATGGACCAATAAGGAGGTGCAGTGTCTGCTCACTGCATTGTCAGACGAACGTATCCAGCGCGAGTTAGACGGAGCCACCCAGAATGAAAAAATATACCGGGAGGTCTCGACATCGGAGTCCTTTAACGGTGAGTTTTAATTTTTTTTTTATTGTGCGTTTTTTCGCAAATATATTCGGTAAGACGCTCAGTTTATTTATGCAATAAAAAAGCTGTTCATTTGTGGATGATGATCGCTGCTTTATCGCAGCACACTGCGGACTCGCTTTTCTTTTAATTATTCATGTGAACAATACGCTGAAATAAGCTTATGTAATCTTGTTAAAAACTATTGTCTTTTCTGTATATCTTGCACTTTCATGCTGTATTTTATTGTGTGCATTTTCCTTGTAGAATCCACGCGTCCGCCGCGCCAGCCCGCCCGGATTCTCGAATGTGAATCTGTCCCGCCACCAGGTGCAAAATGTATTCAATGATAAATATTTGCAACATTTAAATGAGGTTGCAGAAAACGCGAGGGTATCCCTGGACCTGGCAGAGACGGCTTCATTCAACCGAGCCTTCCTGACCCAGTTTTGGAAGCTGGTGTAGAGGCACTCAGTGGTCGGCGTGTATAAAATGTCGATTAACCTTCATGTTGTGTTGCAAAGTTTTTTTTTTATTTTAATATTTTGTATATAATAAAATGGAATTATTTTGGAAAGTGTGGTTTGTCTGTTATAACACTGAATTATAAAACAGTATAATTGCATAGAAATTCCATTGCCTAGTCTGATGAAAATGATGCTGATCATCCTGTCAGGGGTCAACCATTGTAAAGGTAATGTAATTTTTAACTAGACCAAAAAACAAATGTTTTTGTATGCTTTCTGTTCTTTTTATTGAAATATCATAAAAAATTAGCACCACATGATACACTTCTAAACTTTGGGTAAATTTTTTTATTTTAAAATGCACCAGGAGAGACTGATCAAGCTTACAAGTCAAAAAGTAAGTATATGTAAATTGAATGTTCTATCGGCATTCCAAATTCAGAGAATTACAATACTTTAGAAGGAGTGTAGCATCATCTAAACGGAAAATAATAATACTGTTGTTCCAAACGTTGACCTGAAGGTGAAAAACATGAATTTTTTTTATTCAGTACATCCAAAATGCCCTAGGATGTAAAAAATAATACAAATTGGTGTTGGCCAGTGTGCCACTATCTCATTATTTAATACGAATAAAAACAAGTTTCAGCTCATTATTTCTAGGTCATTTGGCAGTTAATTAAAAACAAAAGTGACTTGTGTTGTTGCAGCTTTTTTATCAGAGAGTTTCTCCAGTTTTGGAGCATATAATCATCCGTCCCTTAACTGTTAAACATTAAATAACAGCAGACAGATTGGCAAAGGATACACAATTGTGTTGCTGTAGCCTAAAACCGCTGTGACCCACTGCTTGTGGTGCTACCTTTCATGTGTGTGCTTTTTATGAATATTCACACGTTTTTGTAAGTACAAGTGGGATAGTATTAAATTGAAATATTCATTCATATTTCATCTCGCTGCCTGTACCCTTGTCTGGTGGTCCTTTTTGGCGTTTACGGTGAAAAAAGCCACAGACCGAGGAGTGGCCTTGTACAGCTATGTGTTATGTTTTGCTTGGGTCTTCTCAATAAAGTTTTGGGAAAAAAAATGTTTTGCTTGGGTCGCGTGCGTTACGTCACGGGAGTGTGGCACCGCCTCGCTGTTATAAACCCACCCACCCCAGCACAACACCCATGCCAAACACCGTGCTAATGGAGACAGAAGCATTCCGAGCCGTACTGAAGTGAATCGAGCCGTACCGAGGTGTGCTGGGCTAGTGGAAAAGAGGCTTAAGTGACTTATTAGACTCTCGTGCACTACGTACAGCAGCTCAACCAGACTCATGTCAATCATCACTGTTTTCTATTTGCATTACCGTACTGACTGCACTATGTGGTACTCCACAATATCTGCTGCTCGCTAATATATTTAAAACTGCTGACTAGTATTACTCATTCTTATTCTACACTTTATTGCATGTATAGTTTTTTTATTTCTTTTATTTTATCATGTTTAATGTTGCAGCATTGCACCGAGACAAATTCCTAGTTTGTGTACTACATGAACAATGGCAATAAATCTGATTCTGATTCTGATTCTGATTTATGTCAGATTTTTGACTATGAAGTAATAAACCATAACATTTCTTCACCCTCTGTAAGGACTTCCTCCATCATGAGGTGAATAAGCACAGATGAGTGTTTGGACAATGTCAGCATGATGCAGCAGAGAAGAGCTCCACCAAACAGTGACTGGAGAGAGGGTCAACAGCTTCTTAAGCCCTCACTGATGTGATGGACCAGTGGGTGTTAAGGACAGAACATCAATATCTGACCTTTAGGTGAGTATGATGCAAAGTTTTACATGTAAAAAGTCACAAAAAGGACTATTAATATGACTGTGTTCTCACAGATCAATATTTAAAAAACACATTCTGATGATGTCAGTGTAACACCCCTTTAGTGTGTGTGTATAGCACTAACTTTAGGTGCAGTCCTGTACCCTTTTGGTAGTACTGGGTATGGCAGTGTAGTTACCTTTAACCTTACCACCTGGACAGAAGGGACAATTGGGCCAGGTCAGATAGACTCTGGGTTCGTAGGAGCCTGGGAGGTGCAACAACAGATGACACATACACCATAATATGGGAACTTTCACGTATGTGTATTTTTTTTAACAGTTGTGTACACTTAAACAAACACAGCGCTTGCAACAATAATAATAATAAAAAAATAAAAATAAAATACCCCAAAATATATTTACAATACTTTCAGTCCTTTTGTATCAGTTCCAGGCGACCGGTTGAATCACCTCTAGCAGTTAACAGGGTTAGGGCTTCGGCTCGCCATCCAGATCTGGAGATCCACGCTCTTCTGAATCCAGGTTACAAAAAAAACCTGACCTACAAAATGGGTCAGAACACAAAATTTAAGCTAGGCTCTATAGCTTATTACAAAATATTTCCAGGTTGTACAACAAATAATATTTTTAAACATCTTTGAACCACAGATGTAACATTCATTCTTAAGCAACAATCAATGGCAAGTGAAATGAAACTTTTGCTAACCATTACAGCTTTGAAAAGCGCCCTTTTCTGATGAAAAACCTAGCCGGAATTAGCATCGGTGGTTAGCATGTTGAGCTAGCGATTAGCATTCCACATACGCACTGAATGGCACTCACCATGCTAAGCAACACGTGCTCCAAAGGATTCCCGCGCTCACGTGAGTTCACAGCCTTTGGGTTCAAATCTCAAAATTTACAAAAGAGGTATTATAATTTGGCAATACAGCAATGTCTCATTTCTCATGTTGGTTTAGGCTTACCAATCTCAAAGTTTTATCCAGGCAAAGGCTGCTACTAGCACGTTAGCTCACCGTCTCAGTAAGGGATCGCGTTCTCTCAGTCGTGTCTCAGCAGTGTCTGAAAGCATTCTGCAGATTACACCAAGACCGAGCGAGAAAGCGCGTGACCCCATTGGCTGATACTGCCAAACAAATGACGCAGCCATTGGTTGCTCAGTATACCAGATAAAAACACTGGGAACTCTAGCAGAGCTTTCCAGAAAATGTTCCTAACTATTTATGAACATATTTTATGAACTTATATTGTATTTATATACCCATCTTCAAAATATCTATTCCCATTGTGAAATGAGTGTTTGTTAAAGCGGTATCGATATTTATAATTTTATTCACGTTTTTAACACTGGGTTACATCAGCAGAGGCTTCTCCTCCACCACACCTGTGTATGAGGCCTGGACTCCATTAGAGCTCAGGACAACAACCATCAGAGGAACCATCCAGTAAGGAAGACAGTCGGCAGCACACCAATGTAAGTTTTGTCTTATCAAAACATTTTACACAAAATGTTTTGAAAATGTATGAAGCCAAATCCGTTATTTTGAATTTTTAAATGTGTTTGTTTAGATTTCTTTTTACTGTTTTTGAAATGTTAAGGAATGGTTTTCTTTTTAATATTTAGTGAGTAACCTGGTCACACCAATCATATTTATGGATTATTTTCCCAAAAGTAGATGCAACAGATATGTGTTTCTTTCTTTTTTTGAATAACTTCTCAAAACAACAGTCAAAATATGGCAGCTAAAATGTCTTGGACTTTTCATTTTTATTAAAACCACAACCTGCCTGTGCACTTGGTGTTCCAAGAATGTGGAATTAGAAAAAAATGTTGTTCTTCTTCTTTAATCAGGTCCAGTCTTGCAGCAGAAATGACTATACAACACAGCCATCCATCCATCTTCTATGACTTTTCTGGGGGTCCAGGTTGTTGAGGCAGCAGTCTAACCAGAGAAGCCCAGACCTCCCCCTCCCCAGCCACCTCCTCCAACTCTTCAGAGAAGACACCAACACATTTCCAGACCAGCTGGGAGACATAGTTTCTCTAACATGTCCTGGATCTGCCCCGGGGTCTCCTCCCTCCTCCCACAACACACACATAAAAAGTTATTCCATTTATGTACCAGCTCTTTCTTTCACCTACAGTATATTGTCATTCACATTATGTAGACCAAGAAAACTCATTGCATCACTGCTGTAGTCCTAAAACTGTCTAGTAGTTCACATACTGTCATGTTTTAATGCTGTTAGTCTGTGATGACACTTTCTTGGAGACTGTCCTTTTTTACATCAACAAACTGTACAAGACTACAGCAACAAAGGTCAACACTGACTATGGAGACAACAAAAGCTTTCCAGGGAGTCTTAATCCTGATATAATTAATTTCTTTATTGCTCTTCCAAATCTGCCCCATGGACCCTGCATCTGGACTGTTTATTTTTTAATAAATATTTTCCCCAAATAAATTCCTGTTTGTTATATGTTGACTCACTTGAATTGAGGTTGATTTTCTTTTACATTCTACTCATCCACCTCCAAAAGTTGAATATTGTGGTGAATTTATTTTTAGAAATAACTCAAATCTAAAAAGTAAAACTTTCATATTTTACAATAATCCCATATAAATGTAGCCATTTTAAGATTTTTTTTGTTTGAAATTTGGATGAATATATCTGAGCTATTTGATACAGATCTGAATGGTGATGTGCTCATTTTTGGAGATGCAGTTCTGTTTTTACACAATATTATTTGAAAAAAGATTATTATTCCACCATAAATTATTTCCAAATTCACTAAGGATTATTGATTACAACGTTATGTAGATATCTAATATGTACAGTGAATTTTAGGTTCTTGTTTATCACTACGTTATAAAAAGGTTGGAAATACTTTAGTTTTGCAGAGGTGAGATAAGCCATTACTTTGTGAATCTGTCACACTGAATAAACAATAGATTTCATCTTCTACAGTAACTGAAAGGGCACAAATGAATTCAGGCATCCAACGTGTAAGATGGTAATATACTGTATATATATATAATATTAGTAGGGCACTGCCCTAGGCTAGGGAGGGGTGATGCCCCCACCTTTGGGGGGTGGCGTCACCTGTAGTATATAAGTCTGGAGCGGGAGACATATTGTCTCCCCATGTGTACACAGTTCTTGATAATAAACATTATAAAATGTCACCTTGCCTCCTCGTTTATTCGGACACAACATAATGTTTCACAACATTTATTTATATATTTTAAAACAATAAAAGCAAAACACATTTACAACCTAAAATTAACTGGAACTGACAAAAATAACTGCTGGAGCTTAATAGCAACAACCGTTTTTTGTTTTTTTTGTTTTTTTTTAAGCATGCATAGCTAAAACAGATGAACTTAAACAGACCATAAAAGTGTGATTCAGCATATTTACAAAAACCACAGAACAACTAACAGCAGCCAAAGTCCTTACAATCTGATCTGAAATGTTGTCATAATTACGCTGTCAAAACTAGAGAGCTATCCGGTTTGATCACAGCTGTGCTACATTAGCATAACTGTCAATAACACTAAACCATATAGTTATTTTAAAAAGGTTTACCACAGATGCGCTTCAGAGAGGATTATGTTAAATAAACAATTCTATACCACAAGAGTCCTCGCTTGACAAGCTGTCTGGATCATAACAACCAAAGGTCTAAGATGTTAACAGTCTGCAGTATATTGATGTTAGCCTCCAGGAAGTGCTGTTTATCTCTACCTGGCAACCGGTACAAGATTATAGTGGGTCAACAGTGCGTGCAACACCTACTGGCCAGGAGGTCAGAATCCTTTATATTGCACCTTTAAAACACCTGCAAACTCACAACTCCTGTGTTTGGGTCTTTGTTCTGCCCCTGCTGGGCTATTTATGACAATATCGTAAACATATTTTGGATATCTACTGAGAGTGTTGTGAATCCCCATGCGCTTTTACACAGCACACGGAGGGAGAGAGACAAATCCTCGTGCAGGAGATGTTGTGTGTAATTTATTGTACCAAAATAAGGAAACAAACAGTCCAGCAAACAATAGAAAAACACAAAATGGTGAGGAGGCTCTGGGAAGCTCACGAGACGCTCCTCAGCTCACCAGTGAGTAAGCTGAGGGGACCCAAGGCACTGCAGGACAGCTGGACAGCGGCGGAAAGGCAGCCTGAACACCTGAGCGCTTCCCATACGGAACTGAAAGTGGCGGGTACAGAAATACAAACGGGAGCCGGGAACAGAGATGTCCGTGGATGGAATCCCAGAGCCAACCTGCAAAAACAGAAGAGAAAGACACAGATGACATGCAGAGCGAAGCGGTACCGAAAAACAGGCAGGGCGTCTAGTCATGCATGCATCAAAGTGAACCAACAGTCAAATAATAATCCTGCAAATCACTCGAGCAGGGACCGGGCTTAAATAATGCCAAACGTAATGAGGAGATAGATTGCCGGTGTGTAGAATGAGAGCAAGTGCGTGGGCTGGACAAATTGGAAACAGGTGTGTGTGAATGCCTAAGAGCATGAGAGTGAGGATGAGTGTGTGTGTGTGTGTGTGTGTGTGTGCATGAGTGTAAGAATGAGGACATGCATGTATGTGTGTGTGTGTGTGCGTGCATGAATAAACAGCGAATGAACCCAAAAGATAATGACAGCCAGCTGGCAGGAACTGGCAGGAGAGGGGTGTGTGGCTGTGAGCTGTCAGGGAGCCGAGAAGACCTCAAAGACTCCCAAGGAGGTGCCTGGTGGTAAAATAGGGAATCAAAATATACTTGAATACAAAGCAGCCACCTTGTCATGGAAATCCACCCCAGTTCATGACAGAGAGATTGTTAGGACGCCATTTTAATATAAAAAGGGTTGACTGACTATCTAAAATTCTATTTTAGATATCCAAAGTATCATTTCTCCTAGTCAAAATAACATTCTTACTAGTAATAATAGCATTCTTCCTAGTCAAAATAAAATTCTAACTAGTAAGGATGGCATTAAGTGGCCCCTTTACCATTTAATAGCTTGACTGGATATGTATTGTAGATATCAATAATTCAGTTTTTCCTGGTAAAAACAAACATTTCAGATATCCACAATAAAATTTGTCCTCTCTATAATAATCATTTCAGATATCTATGACATCATTCTTCCTAGGAGAAATGACATGATGATATGAGAGATCTACAATTAAATTCTTCCTATCTAGAATGAACATTCTGGATATCTGAAATAGAATTCTTACTAGGAGAAACTCTTATTTCAGATATCTACAATCCAATTGTTACTTGTCATAATTCATCTGAGATAGTCAATATCTCTCAGTAGATATCCAAAATATGTTTACAGATATTGGTAAGTATATTGTTACTAGTCACAATTTCAATTACAGATATCTGAAATTGAATTTTAGATTATTATTATTATTATTATTATTATTATTAGATTATTTCTACTAGTAAAAATTTATTTTGGATTTCCAAAATTACATTATAGATATCTGGAATGTTTTTTCATTGTGGATATCCAAAATGAAAATTATGACTAGTAAAAATTGGATTGTAGAGATCTGTAATAAGAGTTTCTCCTAGTAAGAATTCTATTTCAGATATTCAAAATGTTTATTCTAGGTAGTAGATATCTGGAAGTGAAAACCCAATACATATAAATGGGGAAAAGTGACGTCTTTCTCCTAGGAAGAATGATGTCATAGATATCTGAAATGATCATGATAGAGAGGAAGAACTTCATTGTGGATATCTGAAATGTTTGCTTTTACTAGGAAAAACTGAATTATTGATATCTACAATAATATCCAGGCTAGCTAGTAAATGTTAAAATGGCCACTTAAACTTTTTAAAGCTTTTCAGACATTGTGAAATTAGTTTTGACTAGTACAATTTACATTTTAGATATCTTGAAATATAATTTTTACTAGCATGAATGTTATTATGGATATCTGTATTTACAGTTGAAACCAGTAAGAATTCATTTACCTTTTGTTCTTATTAAAGACAAAAATAGAAAGTAGATGTTTTTACCTTCTTTACATGTTTCGACTGTTCACTGCAGCCTTCGAAGGCTGCCTAATTCCAAAATGGATTAAATTCATTTTTTTCCACAAAATTCTACACACAATACCCCATAATGACAATGTGAAAAAGTTTTTTTTTGAGATTTTTGCAAATACATTAAAAATAAAACAACTAAAAAAATCACATGTAACTCAAAATTGAGCTCAGCTGCATCCTGTTTCCACTGATCATCCTTGAGATGTTTCTACAGCTTAATTGGAGTCCACCTGTGGTAAATTCAGTTGATTGGACATGATTTGGAAAGGCATATACCTGTCTATATAAGGTCCCACAGTTGACACTGCATGTCGGAGTACAAACCAAGCATGTAGTCAAAGGAATTGTCTGTAGACCTCCGGAACAGGGTTGTCTCAAGGCACAAGTCTGGGGAAGAGTACAGAAAAATTTCTGTGACTTTGAAGGTCCCAGTGAGCACAGTGGCCTCCATCATCTGTAAGTGGAAGAAGTTTGGAACCATCAGGACTCTCTAAACTCGTCTAAACTGAGCGATCGGGGTAGAAGGGCCTTAGTCAGGGAGGTGACCAAGAACCCGATGGTCACTCTGTCAGTGCTCCAGCATTCCTCTGTGAAGAGAGGAGAACCTTCCAGAAGGACAACCATCTCTGCAGCAATTCACCAATCAGGCCTGTATGGTAGAGTGGCCAGACGGAAGCCACTCCTTAGTAAAAGGCACATGGCAGCCAACCTAGAGTTTGCCAAAAGGCACCTGAAGGACTCTCAGACCATGAGGAACAAAATTCTCTGGTCTGATGAGTCAAAGATTGAACTCTTTGGCATGAATGTCAGGCGTCATGTTTGGAGGAAACCAGGCACGGTTCATAACCACGCCAGTGTTGATAGCAACATCATGCTGAGGGAATATTTTTCAGCGGCAGGAACTGGGAGACTAGCCAGGATAGAGGGAAAGATGAATACAGCAATGTACAGAGACATCCTGGATGAAAACCTGCTCCAGAGCGCTCTTGACCTCAGACTGGGGCAACAGTTCATCTTTCAGCAGGACGACAGCCCTAAGCACACAACCAAGATATCAAAGGAGTGTCTTACTTCCGGCTATCAGAGAGAGCAGACGCTTTTTCTCTCCTCTCCTCTTCTCTTCCCTGATACTATTCCCCGCTTGCGATGTCTGTGTCTTTTGCCCTTCTTCGCAAAAGAGGCAGGAGAGGCACGCGCATGGCGTTGCCTGGCATATTTCTGTCCAATGCCAACTCTCTCTCTAACAAGGTAGATGAACTGAGACTGCTGATGCGTTTTAAGGACCTCTCTTCCTCGGCTGCCCTCTGTTTCACCGAGACCTGGCTCAGGGAAAACACACCGGACAGCGCGCTGCGCCTCGAGGGATTTCAGCTGTTTCGTGCTGATCGTGACACAGAGCTCTCCGGCAAGACCACAGGAGGCGGAGTCTGCTTTTACATCAACAGCAGCTGGTGCTCTGATGTAACGGTAATTTCCAAACACTGTTCTCCCGCCCTGGAATTTCTTTTTATTAACTGCAAGCCATTTTATTCCCCGCGGGAGTTTGCCTCATTCATCCTCGCCGCTGTGTACGTCCCTCCCGACGCGGACACGCGCGAAGCTCAGCGCATGCTCGCGGATCACATCCAACACACGGAGCGGATTTTTCCAGACTCTCTGGTTATTGTGGTTGGCGACTTTAACCAGAGCAATCTGAGCCACGATCTCCCCCGCTACAAACTGTTTATTAAATGCTCCACCAGAGGAATAAACACGCTGGATCACTGTTACACCACAGTGAAAGACGCATATCGCGCTGTTCCCCGCGCTGCGCTGGGATTATCTGATCGCGTGATGGTCCACCTCATTCCCACATACAGACAGAGATTGAAGCTCACTAAACCTGTTGTGAGCACTACGAAGAAATGGACCAGTGAAGCTGAGGAGAAGCTGGAAACGTGCATGGAAATAACTGACTGGGGCATGTTTAAAGGAGCCACGCATGATCTGGATGAATACACGGACACTGTGAACTCTTATATCCACTTTTGTGAGGAGGACATTCTTCCAACGCGCACCAGGGTGAGTTACTCTAATGACAAGCCCTGGTTCACAGCTAAACTCAGACAGATCAGGAAGGAGAAGGAAGCAGCGCTGAAAAGTGGAGACAGGGACTGCTACAGGGAGGTTAAATATCGGTTTAACAGAGAGCTGAAGAGAGCTAAATCTGTGTATTCTGAGAGACTCCAGCAGCAGTTCACTGCTAATGACTCGGCTTCTGTGTGGAGAGGACTGAGGCAAATCACCAACTATTGGCCTCAGGCTCCTAAAGGTCAGGATGACAAAGCCCTTTGTCAAAGACTGTCCCAACACTATGCCCGTTTTGACACCTCGTCATCTGTGTCCAACTCCCCCCCTCTCTCCAGCTCCACAGCCTCCATGATCCCTACTTCATCAAAGGCGCCCCCCCCCCTCCTCCCCCCCTTCCCTTATCATCAGTGAGCAGGATGTGCTCAAACAGTTCTCCAGACTGAACCCGCGCAAGGCCCCCGGTCCGGACGGCGTGTCTCCCTCCACCCTGAGACACTGTGCGAAACAGCTGGCTCCTGTCTTCACAGACAATTTTAACACCTCCCTTAAGCTATGCCACGTGCCGCTCTGCCTCAAATCCTCCACCATCATCCCTGACCCCAAGAAGCCATGGATCACTGGACTTAATGACTACAGACCTGTAACGCTCACCTCTGTAGTCATGAAGTCCTTTGAGCGCCTGGTCCTGCCCCACCTCAAGTCCATCACCACCCCTCTCCTGGACCCGCTGCAGTTTGCCTACCGAGCCAACAGGTCTGTAGACGACGCAGTCAACCTGGCCCTCCACTCCATCCTGCAGCACCTGGACTCCCCGGGAACCTACGCCAGGATCCTGTTTGTGGACTTCAGCTCCGCATTCAACACCATCCGCCCCGCTCTGCTCCGGGACAAGTTGTCCCTGCTCAACGTGCCTGACTCCCTCTGCAGGTGGATCACCGACTTCCTGACGGACCGGAGGCAGCATGTGCGGCTGGGAAAGACTGTCTCAGACTCTGCTATCATCAGCACCGGATCACCCCAGGGCTGTGTACTTTCCCCCCTACTCTTCTCCCTTTATACCAACTCCTGCACCTCCAGCCACCAGTCTGTCAAGTTGATCAAGTTTGCGGACGACACCACCCTCATCGGGTTCATCTCCAACGGCGACGAGTCCGCCTACAGGAGAGAGGTGGCCCAGCTGGCGTCCTGGTGCAACAACAACAACCTGCAGCTGAATGCTCTGAAGACAGTGGAGATGATTGTGGACTTCAGGAAAGTCACAACCCCTCTGCCCCCCCCTCACCCTCACAGGCTCTCCCATCACCACTGCTGATTCCTTCCGCTTCCTAGGCACCACCATTACCAGGGACCTCAAGTGGGAGCCGACCATCAGCTCCCTCATCAAAAAGGCCCAGCAGAGGATGTTCTTCCTGCGGCAGCTGAGGAAGCTCAAGCTACCCACCAAGATGTTAGTGCAGTTCTACACAGCCATCATCGAGTCCATCCTCACCACCTCCATAACCGTGTGGTACGCAGGAGCCACTGCCAGGGACAGACTAAGGCTGCAGCGCGTCGTGCGCACTGCTGAGAAGGTGATCGGCTGCAAGCTCCCATCTCTCCAGGATCTGTACATCTCCAGGACCCGGAGGCGTGCTGGCCGGATCATAGCCGATCCCTCACACCCTGGTCACGTACTGTTTGCCCCCCTCCCCTCAGGTAGAAGACTACGGTCCATCCAGACTAAAACCTCCCGTCACATGAACAGCTTCTTCCCCTCTGCCATCAGACTGCTGAACACTAAGTGACTTATTGACTCTCGTGCACTATGTACAGCAGCTCAACCAGACTCATGTCAATCATCACTGTTTTCTTCCTGCATTACCGACTGCACTATATGGTTCTCCACATTATCTGCTGCTCGCTAATATATTTAACTGCTGACCAGTATTACTCACTCTTATTCTACACTTTATTGCATGTATAGTTTATTTATTTTATTTTATCATGTTTAATGTTGCAGCATTGCACCGAGACAAATTCCTAGTTTGTGTACTACATGAACAATGGCAATAAATCTGATTCTGATTCTGATTCTGATTCTTCTGGCTGAATCTTAATCCAAATGGAAATTATGGATCTGGAAAAGCGGCTTTTAAGTGCAATTGACACCACTTTAAAAGAAGATCGGGCTGGGGGGAGCCCTGGACTCATGGACAATTGGGAATTCATGGGTCTGTGTGATTCGACTGAGATGCTGAAGACATCTCTATTTGTTTGGCTTGATCACAGGATTTCTATTTTGGCTCTGGAGTTCCTGATGTATCAGAAATTAAAGTTGGGAGAGCTGATCAAAGCGGATCCGGCAACGCTCCTTCAACAACAAATTCGACCAGTCGGGGAGTGCACTGATAGCGGCAATGGTGAACTGAATGATGGTTGATTCAGAAGAATGGTATACATCTGGAGTTGCTGGTGCTCTCCATGGAATGATTATGGAAATTATGAAGCACAGGATCGCATGAAGAGAGGAAAATTCTATTCTCTGAGTGTACTGTGCAGATTTGACCTTGTTTTGGTGCCCTGTTTACATTCCTCCTCGATGAAGATAAGGCTGGAGAAGTGGTAACCCAAACAATCGACATTTGCTATTGTTTCAACAGACCGAGCTCCAAGGACAGCGTTACCATGTGTCTGGACTATAGAACACATGACTGAATAATATCTATCCGTTGCCAGAGGGTGCCCTCTGCTGTTCACTAGCAATGACACACCTACACTACACATTGCATTCAACATTCAACATACACGACTGATTCATTTACACTGATGTACATATACATTCACTGCCTCTCTCTGCCTTTGTAATGTGTGATCTATTGTCTGCTAATTGTGCATTGAGGGTTTTTTTTCTGTGTGATCATAATCTGGCTCATTTGAGCTTATATGAGCTATATGAGCTTATGTGAGCTTATACGAGCGTTATTCTGATAACTATGTTTTTTTCTCTTTGCCTATTGTGTTTTCCCTGACCCTGACCCTTGCCCTCTTTACCCTCCTGTTCGACTGGCGCCTTCGGGCTGCCGCGGCTATGGGATGCGCTTACAGAAGCGCGCCCAATGTCAAGTCAAATTTCAATTCTCCTGTATGTATTGCACGTATGGTAGTATTGACAATAAACCTTTTCATTCATTCATTCATTCATTCATTCATTCAGGACAACTCTGTGAATGTCCTTGAGTGGCCCAGCCAGAGCCCAGACTTGAATCCAATTGAACATCTCTGGAGAGATCTAAAAATGGCTGTGCACTGACACTTCCCATCCAATCTGATGGAGCTTGAGAGGTGCTGCAAAGAGGAATGGGCGAAACTGCCCAAACATAGGTGTGCCAAGCTTGTGACATTATATTCAAAAAGACTCGAGGCTGTAATTGCTGCCAAAGGTGCATCAACAACATACTGAGCAAAGGCTGTGAATACTTATGTACATGTGATTTCTTAGTTTTTATTTTTAATAAATTTGCAAAAAAATTCAGAAAAACTTTTTTCACATGGTCATTATGGGACATTGTGTGTCGAATTTTGAGGGGAAAAATGAATTTTATCCCTTTTGGAATAAGGCTGTAACATAACAAAATGTGGAAAAGTGAAGCGTCGTGAAGACTTTCCGGATGCACTGTAAAAGTGATCGCCTTGAAGGCCAGGGCAGAACGTGTTTACTTGTTGGAGGAGAAATAAAGTCTGTGTCATCAGCTCATGGCCTCGTCTGATTCCTTCCTCCACATTGGTGACCTTAAGACGTGAAATGGAGAATGAGCCAAGCACCTCCGTGGAAACACTCCCGCGGGAGCCACACACTGCTGTGTGTGCCGTCACAGCCAGGCTCCCAGACTTTTGGCTCCACAATCCGGCCGCTTGGTTTTTGCATGTGGAAGGCAAGTTTGCCCTCCATGGAATCTCTGCGGACGACCCCAGATACCATCATGTGGTAGCTGCGCTGGACGCGCGCACCACGCAAGAAGTCATGAGCCTGCTCCAGGACTCGCTAACCCAGGGTAAATACAACGCTCTCAAGCAGACGCTGCTGCATTGTTATACCCTTTTGGACAGAGAGAGGGCAGAAAAACACACATTTGGAGTTAGGTGACAGATCGGCTATGGAACTTATGAAGAGCATGCTTGCGCTAATGTGTAAAGACGACGGATCCTTGCTGTTCACCCATCTCTTGTTGTTCTCGCCGACAAGAGAATGGCGGTGCGCTCAGTCGATGCGGCCCCTCGAGGCATCTGTGAGTGTGAGAGTTTTGATCATCTCAGATGTACATTCTGTAAAACTTACAACCGTGAGACCTTATTAAACATCAAGGTACTGCACGCTGCAAGAATTGCAGCGCTCGGGTGTGACTTGGACATTCTACGCCAGCATGGAATACTGTTGGAGATTCCGCTGGCAGCTACCCGGGAAAGGAGGAGGCATAAGCGGAGCGAATGCAAGCAAAAGTGAGAAAAAAGCGCCGGGATTCATGCTAGGCTAAAGGCTAACCCCTTCAGACCAGCAGTACCGTTGCTCCTTCTCTCCAATGTCCGCTCCCTCGACAACAAGGGGATGGTGATTGACTTCAGGAAGAGGAAGGCTCCTTCTCAGCCACTGCAGATTAGGGGGGAGGATGTGGGAGTGGTTGAAGACTACAAATATCTGGGTGTCAGGATCAGTAGCGGGTTGGACTGGAGATCCAACACCGATGCTGCGCACAAGAAGGGAATGAGCAGACTCTATTTCCTGAGAAAACTGAGATCCTTCAACGTGTGCAGCAGGATGCTGGAGCTTTTCTACCAGACTGTTGTCGCCAGCGCCGTCTTTTTTGCTGCGGTCTGTTGGGGTAGCAGTATCAGGGCCAGAGATACCAACAGACTTGACAAGATTATCAAGAGGGCTGGCTCTGTAATTGGTCTCAGACCGGAGACCTTTGAGACAGTGGTGGAGAGGAGAACACTAAATAAACTGCGATCCATCATGAACAATCCTGATCACTCCTTCCACCACACACTAGGTAGGCAGCGAAGCACTTTCTCCAGTAGACTACTACAGCTTCGTTGTCAAACGGCCAGGTACAGGAAATCTTTCCTGCCACATGCAATTTCACTGTACAATAACTCACTATGATGTTGTATTCTGGTCATAGCTATGCTGCCACACTGCACCTTACAGACTAACTGGTACCTCACATTTCACTCTGCTCCTGATAGTCCTTCTTTGTGCAATGGGATGATTCATGTGTTTGTACGGGTCATCATCATATATTAAGCTATGATGTATATAGGTTCTATAGTCATGTTAGTTTCTTTTTTACTTTCCATGGGTAATCCCTTTGTCTGTCGTGTGTGTTTCTGTTGTTTGGCTGTCAACTGTCATGCTGCTGTTACACTGTAATTTCCCAGTTTGGGATCAATAAAGTACATCTATCTATCTATCTATCTATCTATCTATCTATCTATCTATCTATCTATCTATCTATCTATCTATCTATCTATCTATCTATCTATCTATCTAACAAGCTGGACGAGCTGCGTCTGCTGAGAGAAACCCGGAGAGACTGGAGGGACTGCTGTGTGTTTGTGTTTACGGAGACATGGCTCCACGACAACATCCCTGACGTGGCCATTCAGCTGGAAGGGATGACATCGTTCCGGGTGGACAGAGAGGCTGCTAGCTCCAGTAAGAGCCAAAGGGGGGGGGGGGGAGGCTATGCATCTATATTAACAAGAACTGGTGCGTTATCACCACGTTAGTATCTAAACACTGCTCTCCGTTGGTGGAGTTCCTTATTGTAAATTGTCAGCCATTTTATTTGCCGAGGGAATTCACCAACGTGTTTGTAGCTGCTGTTTACATAGCTCCTAGTGCTAATGCTAAAGCTAATGTTAACGAGGCACTGGGAGAGCTGCACGATGCTATTAGTGAATTTCAAACTTCACACCCGGGCAGTTTTGTGGTGGTTGCGGGAGATTTTAATCACACCAGTCTAAAGACTGTGCTCCCCAAGTTTAAACAATGTGTAGACTTTAAGACCAAAGGACAGAATATGTTGGACTTGGTGTATACAAACTTTCCAGATGCTTATGAGGCAACACCTCGCCCCCACCTTGGTCATTCTGACCACCTATCCGTGATGCTGGTGCCTACCTACAAACATTTACTGAAGCACAGCAGGCCTGCTGTGAAACAAATCAGGATTTGGCCAGAGGGTGAAACCTCAGCGCTTAAAGAATGTCTTCCGCACACAGACTGGGAGGTCTTCAAAATAGCAGCCTCCCAGGAAGACAGGACAGATGTGGAGGAGTATGCCGAAACGGTCACCAGCTACATCGCGAAGTACACAGAGGATGTCACTATAGTGAAGACTATCACTGCACGGGGCAACTATAAGCCCTGGATGACTGCAGAGGTGTGCTCGCTGCTCACAGCCAGAGATGCAGCCTTCAGAGCGAAGGACAGGATCGCCCTCCACTCAGCCAGGTCTGTGCTCTCAAAGGGAATTAAGATGGCGAAGCGCGTCTATGCGGAGAAAATCCAGGAACACCTCTGTGACACAAGGAACACCAAAGGGATGTGGCAGGGAGTTCGGGTGCTGACAGATTTTAAGTCTAGGCAGGGGGTCGATGATGATGACGCTTCGCTTCCAGACAGGCTCAACAACTTCTTTGCACGTTTTGAAGCATCAAACCCGACAATCAGAGGGAGGGCTGGCCCATTTCCACCATCGGTTGGGCCAGCTATCACCATCAATGCAGCGGACACACGGAGGACCCTAATCAGAGTCAACCCACGTAAAGCTGCAGGTCCGGACAACATCCTGGGACGTGTGCTCCGAGACTGCGCGAGCGAGTTGGCTGATGTCCTGACTGACATTTATAACATCTCCCTGAGTCAGGCCATCATTCCCAGATGCTTTAAGACCTCTACCATAGTACCAGTGGCAAAGAAACCAGTTGTGTCCTGTCTGAATGACTATCGTCCTGTTCAGGTTCAGGTTACCTTATTTGTACCCGTAGGTAGATTTGTTGTACTGACACCAATTGTGATGAAGTGTTTTAAACAGCTTCTCAAATGACACATCACAGCTTGCCTCCCTGCATCACATGACCCGCTCCAGTTTGCATATCGTTCAAACCGCTCCACGGAGGATGCTATAGTCACCACCCTGCACTCTGTCATCACCCACCTGGATCAGAAAGACACCTACGCCAGACTCCTGTACATTGATTTCAGTTCAGCATTCAACACCATTATTCCCCAGAGACTGATGGAGAAATTACTCCTTCTCGGTCTGAACACCGCCACATGTCTCTGGATCCTGGATTTCCTGACTGAGAGACCTCAGTCTGTCTGTGTTGGAAATAACATCTTCAGCTCTATCACGCTGAGCACTGGATCCCCTCAAGGCTGCGTACTCAGTCCACTGTTGTTTACACTTCTAACACATGACTGTGTAGCCAGACACGAGGGGAACCAGATTATTAAGTTTGCAGACGACACCACAGTGGTGGGACTTATTCAGAGGGATGAAGAATCAATGTACAGGTAAGAAGTTAGAGACCTGGAGGGCTGGTGCAGGGAGAACAATCTGGTGTTCAACGTGGACAAAACAAAGGAGATGATTATCGACTTCCGGCGGTCACAGCCTGAACACGTCCCTCTCAGCATCGGCAGCCGTTTAGTGGAGAGAGTGGAGAACATCAAGCTCCTCGGAGTGCAGATCTCGCAGGACCTGACCTGGAGCAAGAATTCCTTGGGGATCAGGAAGCGGGCCCAGCAGAGACTGCACTTCTTGAGGAAACTCAAACAGGCCTCTCTCCCCATCTGCATCCTCAGGACCTTCTACAGAGGTGTGGTGGAGAGTGTTCTGACGTACTGCATTGCAACATGGTACTCCAGCTGCAGTATGTCAAACAAAAAAGCCCTGCAGAGGATAGATAAGGGAGCTGAGAGGGTAATTGGAGTTTCCCTCCCCTCTGTCCAAGAACTTTTTCAGAACCGTTGCAGGAGCAGGGCGCTGAACATTATCAAGGACCACTCTCACCCTCTGCATAAACACTTTGAACTTCTGCCATCTGGCAAACGATTCCGGAGCATCAGAGGCAGAACCATCAGACTGATTAACAGCTTTTTTCCACAAGCTGTTAGGATGCTGAACAGTTGATCTGGAATCTCTCATACATACTACTGCACCTGTGAACATTATGTACTGTATATTATCTGTATATTATAGTTCTGGTGTGAATGGCTGTGTTTGGGTGGGGGGTGAGGGTGTGTGTGAGTGTGTCTTAAATTATATTCTTTTTACTTATATGGATGCCGAGAGAAACGCAGTTTCATCTCGCCTGCGCTACAGATGTATATACAGCAATATGACAATAAAGGTTGATTTGATTTGATTTGATCTCTTCCTCAGGAACCTACCAGCTACAGTGCGGGCGACCCTCGCTAATTCACCGCTGCTGGTGACCAGGAACTACCGTGCGCTGGCACAAAAGGCAGGCCGCACCATCCTGGCAAACAGGGTTCTCAGCGTGCACACAATGACACCGGGATCTACGAAGGAACCTAGCGATGTTGAGGAGCCGATGGTAGTGGCAGGAACGGCCACCAGGAGACGCAGGAATGGGACACTCTGTTTCTATCACCGCTGTTTTGCCACAAAGGCCCAACATTGTCTACCGCCATGCCACTTCAGGAAGCCGGGAAATGGCACAGCCAGCGGTCAGTAGCAGCTGCGACCCCTGGCAACAGGGAGAAGCTGCTTTTCATTGAGGACACACATTCTGGGAGACATTTTCTGGTGGACTCCAGCTCCCAGAAGAGCCTTATTTTGCCAGTCAGCGCGGACTGGTTGGCAGAAGGCTGCGGTAAAGCTCTGATAGCTGCCAACGGATCCCACATCCGGACATTCGGGGAAAGATCAGTGATTGTTTGTTTGCATGGATGCAATTACCAGTGGGACTTTGTGGTAGCTGCATGTTCGGTCCCATTTATGTGCTGATTTTCTGTGTGGTCACGGACTGCTTGTTGATGTTGCAAACAGACGCTTATGGCCCTTTTCCAATAGCCCCAGTCGGCCTTACTCTACTCTACTCGCCATTACTCGTTTCGGCCTCGGTTGTGTTTCCATTACAGCAGGGTACGCCTGGGGTGGGTGGGATTTTTTTTACAGCAAGGCGGCGCCACACTCCCGTGACGTAAAACACGCAACCCAAGCAAAACATAACACGGCGGCTGTATAAGGTGACTCCTCAGTCTGTGGCTTTTTGTCACTGTAAATGCCAAAAAGGACCGCCAGACAAGGGTACAGGCAGCGAGATGAAACACTCTGGAATAGTACTGCAGCTTCTGGGAGAGCCGAAGACATGAGGATACAAACTCGATCGTATATGACGGTAAGCTAATGGTTGCTAATGCTAGTTTGCTATAAGTATGTCGTACTACACTGTAATGTCTGCAAGTTATCGCTGTTAGGTACTAAAATATGTATGCTGTGTGTGTGTTTCAGATGGCTCTGTTGTGGGAAAATTACCGCTTCAAACGGTCGGTCTGGCATTCAACACAGCCTGTCACTGATGTCACCCCAGCTTCACAAACGATCAGTGGTTATAGAGCTTAAGAATGTCTGTAGAAACGTTTATTTCCTGTGCAACAAATTGCTCTGATCTGCGTGAAAATCATGGAGAGACTGTTGAGAAATCATATCATGTAGCTGCTCCAGCAGCACTGAATCTGAGGTGATGTCATGGCAAAAAATGATCAGCTGACACAACTTGATTGCCAGGTTAATAACTATATTAGCCACAAAATATATATTCAAAAAGTAAACAGTACTGAGTTAGGTATAATAAGATATATTTGACAATTATGATGCATTTTAGGCCAAAACAAACTTGATCTAGGATTAAAAGCAATTAAAATAATGCAGTCACAAGGTTACATGGAAAATACTTGATTTACTAGATACATGTACTGTAGAAATATATATTCTCTGCATCAACAATGTACTATACATGCATTCATGTAGTATTGCACTGGGAATTGCACTGACAATAAACCTTTGAAGTTTTTGCAGATGTCTCTTTTTTATATGTGAAGGTTACCACCATGTGGCACAAATTAAATACTAACAGACTGGAAAAGCTGTCTAAGAACAATCCAGCAGTTTGAGAAATCACTTTTGGTTTGGTGTAAGTCTGTCAGCAGAATTATGAACCATAAAGCAGTTTGTGTTAAATTGTTAAATCCCATTAAATCCTAACCCGGGGGTTTCCAATCATGTGTCATGGGGGGCCAAGACCCTGCAGGTTCTTTCTTCTACCCCGTCTCTTCAGTAGGTGTTCTCACTGATCAGCAGTCAGTGGAAGAAATTCAGTGGAATCTGCTGTTGAAGACACTGTTTGGAGGTAAAGCCTGCAGGGTCTTGGCCCTCCATGGCACATGATTGGACACCCCTGCCCAAACCCATTATGATGAAGAACAGATGCTAATATGGCCCAGAATTCCTCCATATACTGGTACTGTCACTAAAGTGTGCAGGGTCTTCTGCGGTGGCACATCCAACAATACAATCTTCAGTTAAAATAATTGTTTTGGTTACTTTTTTCTTAAAAATGAGCCATTATTTTCAAAGTCACCGATAAATGGTTTGTACTGTTGACTCTTTTCCCACCGGTGCCTTAACAGACAAAATAGAAAATCATGATGCAAACACATAAGTCACTAAATTGTTTATTACAATCAGCAGCAAATTCCAGATTATTCACAAAGTGCAAAATTCAAACTGTAAAAAAAAAAAAAAAAAAAAAAAAAAAAAAACTTAGAAAGGGTCACATACGCCGGCCACGCTGCCTCACTGAGAAGCAGCTGGGATGTGCCACTCAAGCTGGACCCGGTTCAGCAGATCTTAGGCCTGCATCTCTGTAAATAGTGAGGCAAGGTCCAGTTTGGGGTGGATCGTTTCCCTCTTGCCTAGACAAAAGACAGAAATGGGTGGTAGTTAATTAAGGCAAGTTTAAAACAAATTTTGGAAATACACTTGTTGCTAAAAGCCAGTGGTGGAATGTGAATGAATTTATGAATCTTTATTTTGGATAGATTAAAAGTAAAGATTAAAAGAAAATAGAATGATATAAGAAAGGGGAAAAAATCTAACAAGGTCAAATTAAACAATAACCCCTCTGATTATACAGTTCAACATAGGTTATCTGAAATGGGTGATGGCTGAAGCCGCAGCTTATATTGCCCACCCATATTCCATCCAAGAATTCAAAAGAAAAACAAAACAGGAGCGATTCCAATTCCAATGTGACAATAAAGTACTTCATTGTTGTATTTAACCACAATTTTCATGTAGCTGCGCTTTAGTAAAGTAGATTTTACAAGGGCTGGGTTACATTTAAAATCATCTGTTTTTACTGTGGCCTCAGCAATCAGAATGAATTAATACATTCACTTGACTGGAATCTAGTACTTTAACCTCTTGCACTCTGGTGTACCGCGGACGGGCACGTCTCTGCGTCCTAGAGCGCACGAGGGCACTGCGTTCTAGAGCGCACTGAAAAAAAAGCTGCATTTCCGTTCTTCCACTACAGACACAGCCGCGAACAGATCAGATGTGATTGACCTCTCATTCGACTAATAAGAGCCTTGAATTGGGTTTCTGAAACCTTGACGAACCAATGACTGAAAACCTAGCAAGAAGGACCCGCCTACCAACGCTGCAAATGCAGCGAGCCAATTGAAGCACAGAAGTTCGAAAGCTGTTTTGTGTAAGGCTGGGTGAAGAGAGACTGCTGCAGATGAAAAAAGGACCCGCAGGAAGCACCGTCACAGACCCAGCAGCACGGAGACTACCCACAAGTGCGACCTGTGTGACAGGGACTGCCATTCGCGCATCGGCCTGTTCAGCCACAGGCGTTGCTTTTTTTTTTTAATTCCAGCAGAATAGACGTTTAGGATTCTCTTCCATGGTCATCATAGACCGACGGAGGCTGACGACGAAGGTCGTAAATCATTCGCCAAAACCGCAATCATGGAAGCGCAAAACCGCAATAATGGAATTATGTTTTGACCGGGTCGCGAGACCAGAACCACGAGTCCGTAACAAGCGGACCAGCATCGTGTTCGTCTGACAACGAGGAAGAGAAGTTCGCCAGCTACGCTGCTGCTGTGAAGAGGTAAGTGTTATAAGCTAAATTATTCTTTATCCCTGAAAATTGTAATCAAAAATGACTTTTGACCGATCGGTAAATTACAACTGTGCGGCGCACGAAGTCCGAAGTCCGTGCACCACGGTACACGGTTCGTGCACCGCGTCCTGACCGTGAACGCACCCCACCCCCGCTACTCTTCTGTAGCGAGGGGGGGGGAAGCCGCGGTGACTGCGCCGCAGTCGCCACATCGCCACATGACTAATCCGTCATGTAGCGATGGCCGATGTCCGTCCTCTGTAGCGAGGGGGGGGAGGACAACCCCCCCCCCCACACACACACACAGCCCTGAGTGTCACCTTTCATTAGAGCCCAAGATGAAGCTTCTATATTGAATCATTCAAAAGTTACAGACGTTTTTCCAAACTGTGCCATTTGGCACAATTTGGCACAGTTCAAAAACACCTGGGAACTACCTGAGAACAAAGCTGTGTAATATATTCATTTTTTGTGGTATTGTTACAAAATTTTGACCTCAGCTGGATAACACTTGGTTCTACATTTCTGTTGCATTTTCCAGCCCGGATCTGAAGCTGTGTGTTATTTGCAAGCATTTGTATCCAAAAAAACACCCAGGCCAAATTTATTTTCTTCAAGTTCAGTATGTTTAGATGACTGTTACTCAGTGGCCGGAGCACTTATAGAGATTATGACTGTTTTGCCAAAAAATTCAAAGTGTTTTCTTTTAAATGAGACCAGCCCCATGAAGATGCTGCAAAGGGTTGAAGAACAGCTTTTGATTTACTTTGGGCACGTTATTTTTTGGCGTTTTTAGGGAAATTGACCGGAGTGCAAGGGGATAACTGAAGGTGTGCATCACCGAGTATGGAGTCCCTCAGTCAAAATATGGAGTTTTTATCAATAAAAGTTTAGCCACCGCTTTGTCACCGCTGTGTCTCTTTTTGCCCTTGCTTCAAGTGTGGGTGGTGTTTTGTACTTTTATTGCTAAAATATAAAAGGAAGCACTACAATGGGTCTCAAATATTTGTAATGTGTCCTGTTACTGCATGAGTTTATTGATGAGAGACTATAAACTACACATATAAACTAAATCATATTGATGACTGGACAACTCCCATTCCCCAAAAGTGCAACATACAGTTATGAATATAACTCACAAAGGATCACACAAGTGATCTGACAAAAAAATAAATACATTAAAAAGCGGTTTATTTTACAGTTGATGTGCCAGTCATTTTCAATTATTCTGTAATTAATATTCACGCAGTCAAATAAATCTCAGTTCAGTCCCTTGTATATTAAGTGGAAACTGTGCTACTTTGGTTTTGGCACTTTACCTATAAAAGCAAAGGATTTCAGTACTTTCCACAGTGACGAGTGACATAATGCATGGCTCAGGAGACACACACGCAGGCTCAGAGTAGCTCAAATAGCTTTATTAACAACAAGGGTGTATGAATGTGTGTCTGCGAGATATAAATGTGTTGGTGGTGGCGTCTGCTTCGGGCACAGAGGCAGGAGACCGTACAGCCGGACAACCCTATGGGAAAAGCACAGGGAGAAGGGTGACGGGCACACACCAACACAGGAGATGTAAAAGTTGGAGAGGAGCTTACTTGGAGTGAACAGGTGGCTGGCACAGCAAGGACGAGGTCCGGTAGACAGCAACCTGGAGAGCCCGGTGCAGCAGCGAGGGAATGGAGACGGAGAGGAATGGTCCACCGCCGGGAAATCCACCTGTGCACAGGGGAGCAGACTTGGAAAGGGAAAAAGGTAAGGGCTTCTTACCGCGATGCTTGCTGAAGTGTAAGAGGTAACTCCCAGCAATCCAACGAGTGAAGTCTGACGGCTTCAGGCCGAAGCCCAGGGCGAGGCGGCTTAAATCCCTCGCCGCTGATGATGTGCAGGTGTGCGTGCAGCTGGCACCGCTGATGAGCGGCGCGGCGTGACAGTACTCCCCCCTCTAGCAGCGCCTCCTGGCGATGGTTTCTCCGGGTGCGCTCGGTGGAACTCAGTAATGAGGGATGGGTCCAACACAAACGACGAGGGTACCCACTGCCGATGTTCAGGCCCATAGCCCTCCCAGTCCACCAAGTACTGCAACCCACGACCCCGGCGCCGGGAGTCCAGGATGGAGGAGACAGGCCAGGCCGGATGGCCATCAATTATCCGGGGCGCGGGTTGCGCAGCAGGAGGAGGGCAAAGGGGGTCGGAGACTGCCAGCTTCACCTTGGATACGTGGAAGGTGGGATGGATGCGGAGGGAGGGGGGAATAGCTACACGCACAGCCACCGGGTTGATAATCCTGGTGATGGGGTATGGGCCCATAAAACGCTGTGCCAGCTTCCTCATCTCGCCCTTTAAAATCACGTCCTGGGTCGACACGTAGACACGCTGGCCAACTCGGTACGCTGGGGCAGGTCTTCTGTGCCGGTCCACCACGGCTCTGTTGCGCTCCACCGTGCATAAAAGCGCATTGCGCGCTGACGCCCAGATGGAGCGGAACTGCCTGAGATGCGCCCAAACTGAGGGGACAGTTACCTCACTCTCCTGCGCCGGGAACAGCGGGGGGTCGTAGCCCAAGGACGCCTTAAAGGGGGACATCCCTGTAGCAGAAGAGCGAGTGGTGTTGTGGGCGTATTCAACCCAGGCGAGGTGGTTACTCCAGGATGTTGGTTTGGACGCCGTGACGCAGCGGAGCGCAGCCTCCAGCTCCTGGTTGGTCCGCTCACACTGCCCGTTGGTTTGGGGGTGATGGCCGGAGGAGAGGCTCACCTTGGCTCCCAGGGCATTGCAGAACGACCTCCAAACCTCTGAGGAAAATTGGGGCCCCGGGTCCGAGACCACGTCCACCGGAATCCCGTGCAGCCTGACCACGTGCTGGATTAGGAGGTCTGCCGTCTCCAGGGCGGTTGGAAGACCTCGTAGGGGGATGAAGTGTGCCGCCTTGGAGAAGCGGTCCACGATGGTCAGGACGGTGTCGAAGGTGTTTGAAACTGGGAGTCCGGTGACGAAATCCAGGGCGATATGCGACCAGGGCCTGCCAGGGACGGGCAGAGGCTGGAGCAAGCCCGCTGGAGGGGCATTACCTGATTTGCTGGTGGCGCACACTGGGCAGGCCCGGGCGTAGCGGGCAGCGTCCCTCCGCAGGCCCGGCCACCAGAAGGACTGTTGGAGGAGGTCAATCATCCGGGAGGAACCAGGGTGGCAGGTGAGCTTGGACGTGTGCAACCAGTGGATGACCTCCCCCCGAACCGTGGATGGCACGAACAGCCTCCCCTCCGGTCCGCCGCCAGGGTCAGGTTCCACTTCCTGCGCCTTCCGGATCTTGCTTTCAATGTCCCAGGTAACGGCTCCCACGACGCACGACCTGGGTAGGATGGTGTGGACCATGTCCTCCGACTCCTCAGGGGCAAATTGCCTAGAGAGGGCGTCGGGCAGGCCGTTCTTGGAGCCAGGCCTGAAGGTGATGTTGAATCGGAACCTGGTAAAGAACAAGGACCAGCGCGCCTGGCGGGCGTTCAGACGCTTGGCAGATCTCAGGTATTCCAAGCTCTTGTGGTCCGTCAGGACCACGAACGGCAGGTCCGCCCCCTCTAGCCAGTGACGCCACTCCTGCAGCGCGAGCTTAATGGCGAGGAGCTCTCTGTCCCCCACGTCGTAATTCCGTTCCACCGGGGACAAGCGCCGAGAGAAGAAGGCGCAGGGCCGTTTGACTCCATCATCTGGCGACCGCTGGGATATAACCGCCCCCACTCCTGTGTCCGAAGCGTCCACTTCCACGATGCACTGCAGCAC
The DNA here is from genome assembly GCA_020510985.1 of Pholidichthys leucotaenia. Lineage (NCBI taxonomy): Eukaryota > Metazoa > Chordata > Actinopteri > Cichliformes > Pholidichthyidae > Pholidichthys > Pholidichthys leucotaenia. The sequence continues at coordinate 321,135,032 of CM035840.1, read as the reverse complement.
AGGGTTGACTTGGCTAAGGACCCGGGAGGAGGAGAACTCCGCCTTCAGCGCCTGAAAAGCAGCCGCGGCCTCTTCGGTCCACCGGAAAGGGACCTTAGGGGATGTGAGGCGGGTCAACGGGCCGACGATGGTGCCAAAATTAGGGATGAAGCGGCGGTAGAAATTTGCAAAGCCGATGAATTGCTGCACCTGTTTTCTCGATGCAGGTGTGGGCCATTCCACCACCGCCTTCACCTTCACTGGGTCCGGAAGCACCTGGTCGTGGGAGATGATGAACCCGAGGAAGGATGTTGTCTTAGCGTAGAATTCGCATTTTTCGGCCTTCACATACCACCGGTTCTCCAGCAGTCTTTGGAGGACCCGCCTCACATGGACCCGGTGCTCGTCCCTGGATTTGGAGAAGATGAGGATGTCATCCAGGTAGACGAACACAAAAAGGCCAATGAAATCCCAGAGGACATCATTAATTAGGCGCTGAAAGACGGCTGGAGCGTTGGTCAACCCGAACGGCATCACCAGGTACTCGAAGTGGCCGTTCGGGGTACGGAAGGCTGTCTTCCACTCATCTGCCTCCCGGATCCGGACAAGGTGGTATGCGCTGCGTAGATCCAGCTTAGTGAACCAAGTCGCCCCCTGGAGGAAGTGGAAGGCGGTATCCATGAGGGGCAGGGTGTAGTGATCCTTCTCCGTAATGTCGTTTAGGGCGCGATAGTCGATGCAAGGACGGAGGGAACCGTCCTTCTTGCCCACGAAGAAGAATCCTGCCCCCAATGGTGATGACGAGGGACGGATAATCCCAGCACTCAGCGACTCCTTGAGATAGGCGTTCATGGTCTCCTTCTCCGGCGCCAACAGGCTGTAGAGTCGCCCAGAGGGTAAGGGTGCCCCCTGGCAGATGTTTATAGCACAGTCGTAGGGTCTGTGTGGAGGAAGAGACATCGCCTTGGACTTGCTGAATACCATACCCAGGTCGTGAAATTCCGATGGCACCAGGGATAGGTCCGGGGGCGCAGCGTCCGTAGGTGTTGGGGAAGAGAACGGAGAGCAGGCAGCGGACTGTAAACAGGTGCTCATACAAAATGTGCTCCATGCCGACACCCTGGCGGACTTCCAATTCAAGACGGGGTTGTGGAGGCGTAGCCAGGGGCACCCCAGGATGACGGGCGACACAGAGTTGGGAAGGACGTAGAAAGTTATCTCCTCCCGGTGGTTCCCAGAGATGATAACAGGAACGGGGATGGTCTGATGTGTTACTCTCCCCAGGGAGGCACGGGAGAGGTTGACCAGGGAGAGAGGAGTTTTTAGTGCCTGGCAGTGGATGCCCAATCGGGTTGCCAGGCTTTGTGAAATAAAACTGCCCTCCGCGCCCGAATCCACCAGTGCGTGAGTGAGATGCCCAGTGGAGTTGTGACAAAATCGGACGGGCAGCTTCAATTGGGTGAGTGGATTTAACCGATTGATGTCCGCGAGGGCCCCTACAGTGACTCGCGGACCCCGCCGTTTGGCTGTCCGTGGGCAAAGCTCCACCGTGTGTTGACTATCTCCGCAATACATGCAGAGATCCAACTCACGGCGGCGTTGTCTCTCCGCAGGGGGGAGCTTTGTCCAGCCCGTCACCATCGGCTCCGACTCCTCGGGGCACGATGGTGGCGGCGTCGCCAGGGGGCGAGCTTGGAACAAGTGCGACGAGACACCACGAGAGCGAGAAGAAGACGACTTCCGCCCCGAGGAGCGCTCGCGCAGCCTGTTATCCAAACTGATGGCTAGGGACGTTAGCTCCGCTAGAGTCTCCGGGATGTCCCGCCCAGCCAGTTCATCCTTCAGATCATCATTGAGACTGCGGAGGAAAAGGCCGCAGAATGAACGTTCATCCCAGCCCAATTCCTCCGCCGCTACCCGGAAGTCGATCGCATAGTCCGCTGCCGACCGGCTTCCCTGCTGGAGGCTGAGAAGCCGATCAACCTGGACAGTCTCGGTACGAGAGTGATCAAAGACCTCCAGGAATTGTCTCATGAATTGGCCATAGGTGAGGGTGGCATAACTGGGCCTCGCCATTACGGCGTAAGCCCAGGTTAGAGCTCGCCCCTCTAGGAGATTCCCAATATAGCCAATTCGGCTATGATCTGAAGGAAAATCTCCGGGCACACGGTGGAACACGGACTCACACTGCATTATGAACCCCCGTGCACCGCCAAGCTTACCGCTAAAGCGGGCGGGGGTCGGAATGGGCGTGAGCCGAACCGGTGCTACCGTAGCTGACTGGGCGGCCGCTGGAGTAGCAGGAGCTGCGCCACCCTGATGAGCCGGGGGGAACGGCTGTTGGGGGTCCAAGCGTCCCAATCGGTTAACGATAATGGTCAATTGGTTAAGAACCACCTGTTGCTGGTAAGCTATTTGGTCCACTCGAGCCTCGAGAGTGGAAAGTCGGCGTGTGAGCCCACCGTCTGCCGAGCCGCTCTGCTGAAGCCGTACTGACATAATGCACGGCTCAGGAGACACACACGCAGGCTCAGAGTAGCTCAAATAGCTTTATTAACAACAAGGGTGTATGAATGTGTGTCTGCGAGATGTAAATGTGTTGGTGGTGGCGTCTGCTTCGGGCACAGAGGCAGGAGACCGTACAGCCGGACAACCCTATGGGAAAAGCACAGGGAGAAGGGTGACGGGCACACACCAACACAGGAGATGTAAAAGTTGGAGAGGAGCTTACTTGGAGTGAGCAGGTGGCTGGCACAGCAAGGACGAGGTCCGGTAGACAGCAACCTGGAGAGCCCGGTGCAGCAGCGAGGGAATGGAGACGGAGAGGAATGGTCCGCCGCCGGGCAATCCACCTGTGCACAGGGGAGCAGACTTGGAAAGGGAAAAAGGTAAGGGCTTCTTACCGCGATGCTTGCTGAAGTGTAAGAGGTAACTCCCAGCAATCCAACGAGTGAAGTCTGACGGCTTCAGGCCGAAGCCCAGGGCGAGGCGGCTTAAATCCCTCGCCGCTGATGATGTGCAGGTGTGCGTGCAGCTGGCGCCGCTGATGAGCGGCGCGGCGTGACAACGAGGTCCGTTGTGGGATGGCTGCTTTTCCTTTCCTCTTGCCTAGACCAAAGACAAATGGATGGTGGTTAGTTCAAGCAAGTTCAAAACATATACAGGCACATCTCAAAAATTAGAATATCATGAAAAAGTTCAATATTTTTGTCACTCATTTCAGAAAGTGAAACCCATATATAGATTCATTACAGGGACAGTGATATATTGCAAGTGTTTATTTTAATTTTGATGATTATGGCTACAGCCCATATTAACCAACACTTCAGCGGCCAACATTTCTATTTAAAAACTATTTTTTAAAATTAATTTGATGTAATATTCTAATTTTTTGCCAAATTGAATTTGGGGTTTTCAGGGGCTGTAAGCCATAATCATCAAGATTAAAATAAATAAATCACTGTCTGTGTAATGAATCTATATAATATATGGATTTCACTTTCTGAAATGAGTGACAAAAAATATTGAACTTTTTCATGACATTCTAATTTTTGGAGATGTACCTGTGTTAAGGAAATACACTTGTGAAAGTCAGTGGTGGGATGTGACAAAAATGCTTTGTTTCCCTGACAAGCACCGCAGGATCCACTCTGTACAGGTACAAGTACATTATCAATCCAGGGACTTATGGTGGAACAGAAACAGCACGAAAACACTGTTCCAACACTTTTGTTGGAAAATCCACAGAATAGGTGTGTGGGTCTATTCTGACGCTTTAGAAAATTATGTGAATCACTTTATAAATCACTGGTGTGAAAATGCACTTGAATATGTTGAGATTTTGGATCCTGGGGTCCTCTTGACCTGTATCCACACTATAAACACAACATGCTGAGGGAGGCTAACCCCTGGCGTGTGGAAACAGATTCTAGGAAGAAATTACACACAACTTAATGCACAGCACCAAAGTGCAACACGTACACAAACCAGGACTTTAATCAGGATTAACATATTTCATCATTTTGCTCTCACAAGCGACTACTTAGGACAAAACAAGCGCGAATCAGCAGAGTTGGCTACTAGCTAGGTAGCTACTAGCTAACACTCGTTAGCCAGGACAGGACGGCGCTGTATCGCTCAAAAAAAGTGAGCTTTCCACCAACAGGATAAATAAGCGAACAGATGCACAATATTACAAATCACTCACCATCGATGGTTCTCTCACGTTCATCTTCAGCTTGTCCGTAGTCCGGTTCTATGCTGGGCTGCATCTGTAACGGGGCGGGTCGCTCCTCTCACTGTGGATCTGCCACCAAGCACAGAAAACTCCGCACCTCTTCGTTGGACCACGGTGTAGATTTCCGCAAAACCTACAACGCCATCTCTATTAATATTGTATTTACTCGGTGACCGAGTTAGTCCGTGAAATATTGCAAATGGCGGTCGTGTAGATTCCACAGAAGACAGACGCTTTCATGACGTTATGCCCTTACCAATCAGTGGCTCGCAGTCTGTTGACATCACATCTCGGCTCGACTCAGCACGGTTGTACCCTGGCCTCGAATAGGTACGGAAATAGGACCTGTTAACCGGTGCTGGATATAATGGAAAAGGCTACAAAAGCAGGCCGAGGCGTACCGTGTAGGGCCATGTGGAGCTAGTGGAAAAGGACCTTTAGTGGATGCTGTTTCTTTTTCCTCCTTGCCCTGCATAGCTCGGGGAGTTGGGCTACCAACAGACACTAATGTTCTAGCTCCAGGGGGTAATACCCAGCGTTTGCTTTCCGAGTTCCCAGCACTCACAGTTCCCACTTTTTCTGCTGTGGTAACCAAGCACGGGGTCTAGCATTTTATCACAACAAAATCTCCGCTGGTGTTAGCACGCCCTCGCTGCCTGGATGCAGCTAAACTAGCAAGCGCGTGCAAGGAGTTTGTTAACTTAGAGCGATTAGGCATCGTTAGATGCTCCAACAGCCCTTGGGCATCTCCGCTGCACATGGTGCCCAAGGCCGATGGGTCGTGGCGGCCGTGCGGTAATTTCTGACGCTTGAACAATGCCACTGATCACAACCGGTATTCCATCCAGCACATCCAGGATTTTTCTGTGCACCTGGCCGGGACGCGCATCTTTTCAAAAGAGATCTTGTCAGTGGGTACCACCAGGTCCTGGTTCACACAGAGAACATTCCTAAAATGGTGGTAATAACTCTGTTTGGCCTTTTCGAGTTTTTACGCATGCCGTTTGGATAAAAGGGCGGAGCGCAAGCTTTCCAAAGAATGATGGACATGGTGCTTCATGACCTGCCATTTGTTTTTGTCTACTTGGACAATATTTTGGTGGCTAGTGCATCAGAGGAGGAGCACCTCACCCACCTCAAACAAGTTTTTCAATGGTTGGAAGTGCACAGGCTTATTGTTAACCCAGCAAAGTGCCAGTTCAGGCTGCCAGTGACTGATTTTTTTGGGCCATCGCATCTCGCCAGAAGGCGCAATCCCGCTGCTGGATAAAGTGCGCGCAGTGTTGGATTTTCCGTGTCCACAGACCGTGAGGGCACTACAGGAATTTTTGGGGATGGTCAATTTTTACAACCGTTTTCTCCCCCGGGCAGCACAGCTGCTGCAACCGCTGTATGGCGCGCTCAAAAAAGAGAAGCCTGCAGATATCATCGACTGGACCCCTGAGCAGGCCCAGGCTTTCACAAATGCCAAAACGGTGCTCACTAATGCTGCTCTGTTGGCCCACCCAACCCCATCAGCGAGGATAGCCCTCACCACAGAAGCATCTGACATCGCGATAGGGGCAATGGTGGAGCAGTATGTCGCCGGTTTGCGGCAGCCACTCACATTTTTCAGTTGTACTTTGCGCGATAATGAGCGTAAATACAGCACTTTTGACCGGGAGTTGTTGGCCCTCCACCTGGCTACGTGCCATTTCCAGTTTTGGCTCAAGAGCTGCAAGTTCACCATGTTTGTTGGCCACAAACCACTAGTGTATGCAATGTCCAAAGTCTCGGAACCGTGGTCGGCTCAGCAGCAATGGCACTTGGCCACAATCTCTGAGTTCACTACCGACAATCAACACGTAGCTGGTAAGCTTAATATCGTTGCTGACTACCTGATGCAGGTGTTGGTCTTCCCAGTCTACATGAGGATAGATTTTCCCGCCATGGCCGCCGACCAAACCGTGGACGCAGACATTTGCACGCTCCAGTTCGCAGCTACTGGATTAAAATTGGAGAGCAGGGTGGTGCAAGAAGGGTTCCCCCCCTTGCTCTGTGACGTCTCTACCGGCCACACCCGCTTGGTGGTTCCGAGCTCTTGGCGCTGCCGTGTTTTTGAATCTGACCACTCCCTTTCACATCCCGGCCTGCGCGTCTCGGTTAAACTGATGGGGGCAAAATTTGTCTGGCCTTGCCTACGCAGGGATGTGAATGAATGGGCTGCAGCGTGCGTCTCGTGCCAGCGGGCTAAGGTGCACAAGCACACCAAAACCCCCCCTCGTTAGAAGTGGTCCCGCTGGCGTCCATCATGTCCGCCGAGGTAGCTCAGGCGTTTTTGTTGGCTTGGGTCGCACGGTTCGGATCCCCCGTCGGAAATTACTTCCGACAGGTGCCCACAATTCATTTCGGAACTCTGGACCGTGATGACCGATAGCCTGGGGGTCAAAATCCACGTACAATCCCCAGGCTAATGGGCTGTGTGAACGTTTTGACAGGTCGCTTAAAGCAGCGCTCAGAGCCTCACTCATGGATGCAAACTGGGTCGACCGCCTGCCTTGGGTCCTATTGGGGTTGTGCACCACACCTAAGGAAGATTTGGCAGCTTCCCTGCAGAGCTTGTTTTTTTCTCAGCCATTGCGAAAACCCTGGGGAAATTTTACCGGCGAGTCCCGTGCCTGGTACCGATCTGCCCGTGCAATTTTTTTTACAGTACAGGGGCTGGCAACTTGCTGGGCCTGGCGCACCATTGTTTTCCTCGCACCTTTGTTCCAAAGAGCTTGCAGAATGCCAAATTCGTTTTTGTCAGGCACGATAGACACAGAAACCTGCTGCGTCTGCCATAAAATAGCCCATTCAGAGTGCTGGAAACAGGGGCAAAACACTTTGTGTTAGACCTGGGGAGGCGTAAGGAAACCCTCTGCATTGACAAGCTTAAGCCCGCATATGTGTTGGCAGACGAACAGGTGATGTTGGCCCAAGCTCCCCAGTCCGGACGCCCACCTACGGTGGGTCCACAGTTTGGTATTCCCCTGGCAGAGACCTAGCTATCTCAGTCTGTTTTCACCACCAGAACTAACAGCTAATGAGCTAACATTAGCTTAAAAATGGCATCTGCCCCACCTTGGCAAAACTTCCCCTGGAGGTGAAAGCGGGAGGGTGGGGTGAAGTGAGGCTCATTTAAGATTTAGAGAAACACGGACTTCTGAAGAAGACTGCTAAAACTGGTTGAAAATGGAGGTGAAATAATTAAACCCTGAGGTATTTTGGCAAAGCATGTCACTGGGAACTGACAACGTGGAAAAAGTGCATCACATGTCTCTTTTAAAGCTTCCACACAAGCTTTAATCTGAGCATGAGGAGACTGTAAATATGACACTGACAAACATGGAATCATTGCATGGACAAAATAACTGACCGCTCCAATGAAATTTGGCAGAAGATTGGAGTAGGCATCTACAGAGGAGTCCATTATATTTTGGAGCAGCTCCAAATCAAAGGACAGATCAATAGCTCTTTTATTTCACTTTCTTTGTCATCCTGAGATAGGGTGTTTATGTGCTTCCTGAGTGCTTCCTAGTCATATGTTTAATTAACACCATGACATGACATAAAAAAATGCAGTTTTATATAACTCAGCATAACTACCAAAAGTCACTATGACTGCCATCACCATATAGTTCCACACACACTCAGCTGTCCAGCAGACCTCCATGGTGGAGCTAGATGTGCTCACAAAGAGATTTATGACGCCACTGTAAAGCTTCTGTTGTGATGTCATGGCGGTTGATATTTGTTGTGATGTCACAGCGCTGTTTACCATATGCCCGTCCCCGGAGAGAAGAGGCTTTCTGCTGATTAGCTGAACAGCTTGTTGCCCCACAGGTTACGAGGTTGAATGACCTCTGGGGGTGAAGAGAGAGGCATGTAATTTGCTTGATGGGGCAAGGTTGTAACACTTCTGTGTGTGTCTGGCTGCATATGTGATCATTAAGATGTTCTCCCTGAATACAGCCTGTGATTTGTGAGTCTGAAAAAGTGGCTAATACAAAAAGACAGGCATTGTCTGTGCAGCTGCCTCATCTCATGCTTGCGATTCTGCGCAAAACCTTCTAGTTTTCTTTCAGTTCTATTATCGTGCTTCTCCTGTTGTCACTCGCCTATCAATATATCACAAATGCCCATCCATAAAACCAGAGCAGGCTGCAAATTGCACGTGAAGACTGGTGTGTGTGTGTGTGTCTCTGTGTAGCTGTTGTTTGCGGTTGGCCGGCCATGAAAGTGTGCCCTCCTGCTCATTTCTCCTGCATTTACACGATCATCCAGTCCAGCAGTGTGCCTAACGGGCCGCTGCAGAGCCACAGCGAGCCACACCTACACCTGCAGAGCTGGAGAACAATGAAAAACCCAAGTGACTGCAAAAAAAAATGGTCCCCCTCAAAAGTCAGAAAACTTACTCAAATGCATGAAGATCAAACACAGTGTAGCTGTATTAGTAACTCAGTACATGAATCATGAAGCATCTTTTTTCATTACTCATAGCATTAAAAAAAAAAGTAAAACCATCATACTGGAGACAAATAGCCAGCCATATCATTCCACTGTAATCATTTTGAGTGAAAAGAGCAAATATTCACAAGGCTGCCTTTGTCTAGTTCTGCTGCTAAAAATTCCAACACTTATAACACAGCCCACAGACAACTATGAAATTACTAACGTTTGTTATAACTACTTCCGCTCAAGTACTGGTTTAATGCAATCTAAATATGTGTGATGGTGCATTCAGACCAAATGCAAAGTGAATTATTTACAAAGTGCATTTACATAGAAAGTCAACAGAAAGATGCATATTTGCTCCTGTCATAATTGGCCCTTTAGGGGAGAAATGAGGCACCATTCGCCTGCTGAGAGCATGCTCATTTAATAAATAATAATAAGGAACACAAATGCTTGCCACAAAGGGCGAATACAAAAAAGCCAATAAACAAAGACCACGAAGGGCGAATTACAAAAGGCTATTTATGAAAACAAGGTGATTACAGAAAAGGGTGATTACAGAAAAATACAATGATGAAAAACTTTGAAAGGTTACTTACAAATAGCCTGACAAAGCAGAGAATAAGGCAAAGACTAAAACTGGAAGCAGGCGTAGGGATTCCTGTCTAAAAACGTTGTGAGATTGCAGCAAGGAATACACCTCACCAGCGAGCTTAAATAATACCAGAGAAAAAAACAAAATGTGAATCAGGTGTGGAAACACAAGTGAAAACATAATCAGAGACACTAAACAGCTGTGACAGGCCACAAACAGACTTGACAGGCGGAAGTCCTGTCACAACACTGTCAAAGTAAAAGCACAAATAATAATGGCAGAAAATCAGGACTAAATACATAAACAGAAAAAGTATAATAACCAAAAGACCCAAGCATGGTACAGACCCGCACTCGGCATCATGACAATGGCCCTTCCTTCATGGGTGGATCAAAGACACCCTGCAGTAACATCAAAAGGAATGAAAATACACCCCCCTCCCAAACAGAAATAACTTCAAAAACTGACCCCAGGAGGGTGGTGGGGGGATCCAGGCCTGGAGGGAGAGACACAAAAATAAAAACAACCCGAAAAACACATGATCCACACACTGACAAAACAAAGTACAAAGAAAACTAAGCAATACAAGATAAATAAGGGAACTGTTCTGGTGGTCTTCCAGAATTCTGGCTTCACCCGACCAATAGGTGGAAAAGGTTGGGCGGCCTACCAGGTCTCCAGACCCCCCAACCAGGATGAAAGAGTCCATCAGGTGGTCTACCAGGGTTTAGAAGCCACCCCAGTAAACGAGAGAGTTCAGGCAGTCTCCCCTCATCTCTGGGCCAACGGGTCGCAGTGCACCACACACTTCTTCCTGGAGGCGGCAGATGGAACCAGTGCTTACCGCGGCCCCCTGGAACCAGGAGATGGACACCCGATGAAGATGATGGCGGTGGGAGAAACATGACAGGCCCGGATGTGAGCCGAAGACGCGGCCACAGCCTCTGTCCCAGTCCAGTGGACCCGGACTGGGACAGAGCTGCACCCACGATGGCCCCCGGGCTGGAGCGTAGCACCACATCAGGTACACACTGGACTGCTGCACCCACGTGGGATTCAAGCTGGAACACAGCACCCATGGACACCGAGACTGAAGAGGAACTGCACCCTCAGAGATCCTGGGCTGGGACAGGGCCTCCACAACTACCTCAGCAAGAGGGAAAGCATCACCGACTGAGGTCCCGGACTGGGATAGAGCATCCATGACGACCTTGACAGGAGGAGCTGGACCCTTGAAGACCTGAAGCGGTGGACCCGAACCAACGGAGGCCTCTGGCGTAGCTGGATGATTCTCAGTGACCCTGAGAGAAGACTCAGATAGAAGAGGAAGAGGAACAGGGTCAGGGTCACTGGCGGCAGTGGAACCTGACGAGTTGAGCTCCGGTGCAGCTGACGGCTGCACCCGGCTCTCCCCTCCAAGAACCAGGCAAGATCTCTCCAATACAGAAACAACAAAAACAAAGGAGAGTACTCGCCTGAGCTCAAGTTCCACCACCGTCCAGGACTCGGTTGATCCAGATGACGATGTCTCGGGCCCAGCCCTCTGGAGGTCCAGCTTGGACTCTGCTGCGGCGGCCCCAACAGCAGGCATGATGGTCACTGCAGTCCCAGAACCCCCTGGCGATGTGACCCACGCAGGTGGCTCACCCGGCATGGCGACAGGAGATCTGCTTCCTGCTGGTGCTGAATTCTGCATGGTTGAAGTCCTGGGACGCTTCATCGTCAGCTCAGGCTCCGGATTGCCAACAGCCCTCTTCCTCCGTCCAGACCTTGGCTGCGGGGCTGGAACCAGTTTTCCAGGGCCGCAGGCTCCTCCTCCATCCGGTAGCTTAATTCCAGAACCAGCGGACACTTAGGGTGTGTAGGAGGAGACACAGAGAGAGCAGGAAAAGTTTTTGTGGCTGCAGCAGGTGGTGAGAACTCAGTGGACTGCATTAACGGAGCCTCAATCCCGGGAATCAGGCAAGGTAATTCATAAGATGGTGCTATAGAGTGAAAAAGCACTTGCCTGTTTTCCCAAGGTACGGTGGTTCCTGCTACAGCTTCCTTCTCTATGACTGCGGTGATCGCGGGCCCCTCTGGAGAACATGTAGGAGCCCCTGCAGGCATGGTGACGGGTGGAGCCAGGGGAGAACCAGCTGGGATCTCAGCAGTGAGAGGAGGCGTCGTGGAGGAGGGGGAAACAGCTGCGACAACCCAGGAAGAGGGAGCTGATGAGACAGCCAGTGAGGAAACCCCAGAGGCTGAAGCTGCTGTAGAACCTTCTTGACGTGGCGAAAAGGAACCCGCTGGCTGAGAGACGGAGGAATTTTTCTAACGGCCCGTAGCTGGTTAACGGCAAGAAAGTTGCGGCGACTGGACCCGGTGACTCTCCTCCATCTGCTTCAGTGCGCCCGAGTCACAGGAAGGAGTAGAGGTCTGTGCTGGGAGGCGGCGTCTACGGGCTGGAGACGAGCCTGTTGCCAACCCCGGAAATCGCTGCTGGAGAGTGGAGACGGTAGACAGCAGTTCAACGAACTCGGGATCATTACCCAAACCGGGGTAGCCTCCACAATCCCGACTGCTGCCACCACGCTCTCCAGAACCTTCTTCAGGCCGAGGGAGGCAAGGGCTTCAGCAACATAGCCCTGGATGAACTCAGCTGCTCACTGCTCATCCATGCTGGGACCCCCAGCTGCCATCCTCCTTCGGCGCGCTGGGAACATACTGACAGCCTCTCCTTATGGCCACGAAAAAAGGTGGGTGGAAAAAGGAAAAAAAAAAAAAGGCAAACCCACAGCCGCTGGCACCTACTGGCTGCGACCTACTGTCATAACTGGCCCTTTAGGGCAGAAATGAGTCACCATTCGCCTGCTGAGAGCATGCTCATTTAATAAATAATAATAAGGAACACAAATGCTTGCCACAAAGGGTGAATACAAAAAAGGCAATAAAAAAAGACCACGAAGGGCGAATTACAAAAGGCTATTTACAAAGACCACGAAGGGTGATTACAGAAAAATACAAATGATGAAAAACCATGAAAGGTTACTTACAAATAACCTGACGAAGGAGAGAATAAGGCAACGACTAAAACAGGACCCAGGCGTAGGGGTTCCTGTTTAAACACGGTGTGAAGTCGCAGCGAGGAATACACCTCGCCAGCGAGCTTAAATAATATCAGAGAAAAAACCCAAAATGTGAATCAGGTGTGAAAGCACAAATGGAAACATAATCAGAGACACTAAACAGCTGTGGCAGGCCACAAACAGACTTGACAGGCGGAAGTCCTATCACGACGTTGTCAAAGTAAAAGCACAAATAACAATGGCAGAAAATTTGGACTAAATACATAAACAGAAAAAGGATAATAACCAAAAGATCCGAGCAAGGCACAGACCCGTGCTCGGCATTATGACAGCTCCAGGTTAGGGCTGGGCAATATATTAATTATATTTGATGTATCTGTTCATTTGCTCACACACAATACATAAAAATGTCTATGTCACATATATCGAGTACAGTTTGTCATATTAATATGAGGCAGGACTTCACTCCATGTAGCAGCTCTCTCTACCCACCAGCTGCTTCTGAGTCATCGTCTTCTCAGCACGACTGCTAACAGAATAAAAGTAGATCCATCTTCAGCCCACAAAAGGGCAGTGGGGGGGGATAAAGATAAAAATTTCCAGTTGAAACGCTGCAGGTGTGAAAATCAAACCCTCTTTGTGAGTGAACTTTCAAAATAAGAGCTCCTATCCAGTCTCACAAACCTTCAAAAATAAGAGCGAGCAGCTGCCAAATTAAATGATGAAAAGTTGACACATAAAAAAAAAACAACATAAGCTATTTATATTGCCCAGCCCTACTCCAGGTGATGCAAATAAACATGAATCTTCATCCGCACTAGTTGGATGTTGTTCAGTTCCTGCTGCTCCTGGAGAATGAAGGTGATTACAGCCAAAAAAGTGACAACAAACAGCAGTGCTCACCCAGAACCATGACAGGAGTTTGTGTAGTTTGTTTCCATTTGTGACATTGTCCTACCGATGTGTTAACAAGGCTAGCAGCTCATCAAACTGGACACTTGTCAGCCTCAGTTTAGAGCCAAAAATAGCTGTCATCAAGATGCTGTTTCTGGAGAAGGCAGTAACAGTTTCCCAATTGTGTGTACCAGCTGATAACATTATAAACCCAAACATGACGACTTTCTGATTTCCACAGCAGGTACAAGGCAGCAGCAGAAGTTATGAAAGTAACCCCGTCCCTCCGAAGGGTGAATTTTTGCTTTTTTGCTCTCAGTGCTGGCAGCTGTACGCACGCAAGTAGAGCAACATGAGTTTTGACTTCACCTTTGTAACAACATGATCGTAAAAGTACCCTATTTTTAACATTTATGCAATGCATACGTATCATGTAAGTACCCTGTAGTTACCATATAGGTACTCTGTATTTACCAATAAGAACCCTGCAGTTTCCATGCTTGAGGCACATTTCAACTAATGTTATAGTTCTGAGCCTCACATAGGAAACAATGAGTATCAGGGGTATCGGCCAATGACTGAAAATGGCTGGCGTCATACCATTTTGAAAATGCTTTGTACAGCCCTATCATAAAGTGTTGCCAAATATGCAATTAAGGACAATCTCCAAACAAGCACAGTTTTAAAATAATCCTCCACAAGCAAATCAAATCACAAGTTTTATTATTTTTTTTCTCCATAAATTAGTAATAGTTCTTATAGGGCCCTTTATCAGCCTTTGAAATGCAGAGGAACTTCACAGGAAACAGAGATACTATTCTTAATGTGACTGATGTGGGGGTGTTTTCATGCCGGCGGCACTCAGAGTAGGCTTTTATGGTTCTGTTGTGGTGTTTGTGTGCAAATGAAATGACAGTGACGCTACAGTGGTTTAACAGGTGGAGCCCCTGCAGCCCCCTAAACGACCCCACTTTGTAATCCGCCGCTTTACACAGACCAAATAACTCTGTGGGCAGCATTCAGGGGAAAGTAGCCCATTATTGTCATATTCCATAATCCCCTCAAATTTCCATCATTTTATAGTTTATGCCTCATTCTTGTCATCTGATGCAATTGGAACCACTATATAGTTGCACATATTACTGTGGGCTTTTTCAGCATATAGTATATTTTTATGATTTTTCCATTGAAGATTTATATTAACTCAGTCAGGGCCGTTTCTATCTTTTCCGGATGGGAAAGAGTTCAGACCCTTTAAAATTGGCAAATTGGCGAGCTGTAAATTGCAAATTTACATGAAAAAAGTTGCAAATTTATGAGGGAAAAGCAACAACTTTACAAGAAAAAAATCACAAATTTATGAAGAAAAAGTTTTAAATTTGCAAGTAAAAAGAGTGAAATTTATGAGAAAAAAATCTCAAATTTACAAAAAGTCACAAATTTATGAGAAAATTTCAAATTTACCAAAAAGGTTTTTAAATTTATGAGAAAATGTGACAATTTTAGGAGAAAAAAGATGGGAGATTTATTTAAAAAAATTATAAGAAAATTAAAACAGTTGCAAGTTTGAGAGAATTTATAAGAAAAAGCTGCAAATTTATAAAAAAAAATTAAGGAAAATTTTGAGGAAAAGAAGAGAAATTTTGCAAATTCATAAGAAAGTTGCAATTTTACAAGAAAAAAGTTACAAATTCACATGAAAAACATTGCAAATTTATAGTATGATCAAAAAGTGTCAAGGTGATTTTAATTCTCCCCCTTAAAAATTGTGAGGGTGAACTTTTAGCTTGGATTCTCCTAGTTTCTTGGGAAGGGGGCAGGTTACTCTGCTTTGTAGCCAGAAACGGCTGCGATATGGGATAATGTTTGTGCCAGCAGAACCCGAATTTGAATTTTTATTGTCTGAAATTGAATAACTGAATTTGAACCTGAATTAATCAGTTTGAATAATTCACCTTATTCCTGGGGGTGCCGTTGGAGGAACGATTGTGGACAGAACTTCCGGTTTCGTTTGATCCAGTGTAAAATCAGTCAATTTCAGTGGAGTAGCAGGG
The DNA here is from genome assembly GCA_020510985.1 of Pholidichthys leucotaenia. Classification (NCBI taxonomy): domain Eukaryota; kingdom Metazoa; phylum Chordata; class Actinopteri; order Cichliformes; family Pholidichthyidae; genus Pholidichthys; species Pholidichthys leucotaenia. Next base: position 321,119,729 of record CM035840.1, on the reverse strand, counting down.
GCATTTAAGATAGCGTTTTTAAAAGTTTTTCAAATTCATTTTAATGTATAGTCCACATACGTGTTCTCCACTCAAGTGGCAGCTAATTTCAGCACTTGTAGTTTTTGTATTTTTGAATGTTTAGTTGTGTGACGCTCCTCAGAGATGAGCACAGCTCAATCTGTGGCTTCTACAGAAATGAATAGGTCATACACTGAAAACTAAAGGATTGTTCGTGAGATCGGTGGGAGAGACACAGGACAGACACCAAGACAAGAGCCAGGTATGTTTTCACTTGTATAAATGTCACAGATCTGACGTTTTACCCCAAATTTAAAAGACCCAAGCACAGTGTTGAATGTGCGCCGTGCCATTACGAACTGCAGGTAACGAGGTAAATCATGACACTTTCTTTGGTTGCTAGCGACAAAGTCCCAGGAAACCCCAAAGTGTCTGGTATCATTTTAAAGCTTAGAAATTGTCATGGCGGCCTCTGGGCCGTCATTGGCGTCATCAACTCCAGCTGCGCACAGACCAACAGGTGTTAATCAACGGCTGTTAAAAGCCAGCGTCGCTGACAGCCCGGCACAGAGTCGTCTGTCCTCCTCGTCGGAGTATGAGCCTGAACTCCGCTCTCTGGTCTCGTCAGGAATCTCTCTTGTCTCGTCTGGAACCTCTCTTGCCTCGTCAAGAACCTCTCTTGCTTCATCAAGGACTTCTCATCAGTGTCAACCAAGTAAGAGAACAATTTGCTACTCAACCCCTTGTCTATACCCCTGTGCACAGGTGGACCTCCTAGGCGGCGGACCTGCGTCCCCAGCTGACGGGGTAACGCCATCTCGCACACGTAGCGCTTCGCTACCACCACAACTACCAGTACGTCTTGCTCCTCAGCTTCCAGAACTGTTGTTGTATCAGTTGCAGGAGTATTGGCCACCGCTATCAGTGGAGTCACTGTCATCGTTATCAGCTATATCATCATCACCACGTTCTGTGGAATCACTAACCTCGTCATCGTCAGGATTACCATCATCCCGGTCTGTGGAGCCACAGCCGGCGTCATCAGAAGGACTACCCTCGTCACAACCACGGGTGGTATCCCCAGCACGTTCACGGACACCTTCACCTCCACGTTGCACGGCCGCTGGATCTCAGCAGGGCGAAACCTGTGCTGCACTCAAGTAAGCCTCTCCATCTGTAGCTCATCACGATTGTGGAACAAAAGTAATTGTTTTCTGCTTGTATGTTCCAGGGTTGCCGGGTCTCCGTCCAGGCTGCTCAGCTCCAGTGACCAGAACACTATCCACGCACTCACACACGCACTACACACTCTCACTATCAAATAAAGATTATTGTCACTATCTGCCCGTGTCAGTGTCTGTCTCCTGGGTCCTAAACCATGTCAGTACGACTCCGTCATGTTGACCCAGCGGACAGTTCACTGTCGCGCCAAATCAACACTCTTAGCGCCCGGGTAGATTTACTAGCTCACCAGCAGACAGTAATCTTAAACCAACTAACCTTAATTAATGGTCGGCTGGATCGTCTGGAAGGACACCAGACGATTTCCCCGACCGCAAACATCTCAGCCCCTGCAGGCTTAGCATCTGGACAAGCTAACACCTCCTCGTCCTCTCGCCTCACCCCTATTCCCACACCTGCCCGGTTCAGCGGAAAACTCGGGGAAGCTCGAGGATTCCTATTACAATGTCAGTTTTTCTTCGCGTTCCGGTGGATTTCACTCTTGATTGAAGTCGGATTGGCTATGTCATAAATTTGCTGGCAGGAAGAGCCTTAGACTGGGCATATTCAATCATGGCTAAACCAAGCTATTCCCTGCTTACTTACCAGGAGTTTGTGACTGAGTTTATGTCCGTGTTTGACCATACTGATAGGGGTGAGGTGTTGACAGAATGGCTGCTGAGCTTACAACAGGGAAAGAGATCAGCTGCTGATTACGCTATTGACTTCTGGGTCCTGGCTGCAGAGATTGGGTGGGGGGAGGCATCACTGTGTGGTATTTTCCTACGTAGTCTTAACGATGAGCTAAAGGATGAGTTAGCGGCACGGGACAAACCGGACAATTTGCGGGATTTGATTGCCCTAGCGGTTAGTCTGGATAGCAGATTAAGGGAGCAGGCGGCTGAACGGTGTACAACTTCCCGTTCGGTTAAACTCCGCCCTCGCATCCCTAACTCTCCTCTTCTCGCTTTACCTGCGTCAGAGGAATCCCCGGATCAAGAAGCTATGATCATTGGCCGGTCTAAAGTGTCAGCAGCTGAGAAACAACGCCGCAGGGATCAGGGCCTTTGTTTCTACTGTGGGAAAGAGTCACATGGGGTGTTCGAATGTCCCAATAAGTTAAAAGGGAAGGCCCGTGGATCGCAGTAGGGGGATTCACGGGCAAGAACTCAGAAGAATCCCTTACTTGTTGTCGATTACCTCTCAGACTTATCCATACACATACAGAACACTCCACACTAGCGTTAGTAGATTCTGGAGCTGAGCAAAATTTCATTTCTAGAGACCTGGCAACCTGGTGGGCCTTAGCTGTCAGACTCTAGACCCCCCTGTCAAACTGATCACCTTGTCTAAAGCGTCTTTGACCACCGTTGCCCATCAGACGGCCCCCGTGTCAATTATTGTATCAGGAAATCACAGGGAGGAAATTCAGTTTCTAGTGCTGCCCGTTTCTTCTTCGCCCGTTATTCTGGGGTACCCCTGGCTGCGCCTACATAACCCCACCATTGACTGGCAAGCTGGGAGAGTAACGGCATGGAGTACGTTCTGCCTTAGTGCCTGCCTCCAATCAGCGGCATGCGCCCCATCCGTCAAGGTGCCTCTGCCTGATTCATCTCCACCGGACTTGTCCAAGGTGCCAGAGGTCTATCACGATTTGGGGCTAGTATTTAGCAAGTCTCGGGCATTGTCCTTACCCCCCCATCGTCCTTATGACTGCGCGATCAACCTGAAGGCTGGGGCCCATCTTCCTGCTAGCCGCCTTTACAGCCTATCAGCCCCGGAGCGCGAGGCCATGGATACGTACATCAAGGAGTCCTTGGCCTCTGGTATCATCCGCCCGTCGTCTTCGGCAGTGGGAGCCGGATTTTTTTTTGTTGGAAAAAAGGACGGTTCACTACGCCCCTGTATCGAGTTCCGGGGACTGAATGAAATAACAGTAAAAGACAAATATACTTTGCCTCTGATGAACACTGCTTTTGACTCCCTCCAGGGGGCATCCTGGTTTACTAAACTGGACCTTAGGAATGCCTACCATCTAGTGCGCATAAGGGAAGGAGATGAGTGGAAGACGGCTTTTCGGACCCCCAACGGACATTTTGAGTATCTGGTAATGCCGTTTGGGTTAACTAACGCTCCAGCCGTCTTCCAGCGATTGATAAATGATGTATTACGGGATTTTCTGAACTCGTTTGTTTTTGTTTATCTTGATGACATTCTCATCTTCTCCCGCACACTAGAGGAACATCGGGTGCATGTCCGCAGGGTACTACAGCGCCTCCTGGAGAACCAGCTATTTGTCAAGGCTGAAAAATGTGAGTTCCACACTGATCAAACCTCTTTCCTTGGGTTTATTATAGCTCGGAACCAGGTGCTCCCTGACCCGGCCAAGGTCAAGACGGTTGTGGATTGGCCTGCACCCACCTCCAGAAAGCAGCTTCAAGGTTTCCTGGGGTTTGTTAATTTTTATAGGAGGTTCGTGCCAAACTTTGGTAATATTGCCCGTCCTCTGACTGCGCTCACATCCCCTAAGACCCCGTTTTGCTGGAGTAAGGAGGCAGCTGGAGCATTTGAGAAGCTCAAGAGGGAGTTCGCCTCGGCCCGAGTCTTTACTCAGGTGGACCCAAAGCTGCAGTGCTTGGTGGAGGTGGACGTCTCTGATTCGGGAGTTGGAGCGGTACTCTCCCAACGTTCTCCTGAGGACGGTAAGATTCGCCCTTGTGCTTATTTCTCTCACCGTCTCACCCCTGCAAAGAGGAATTACAGCATCGGAGACAGGGAGTTACTGGCAGTGAAACTCGCCTTGGAGGAATGGAGACACTGGCTGGAGGGGGCTGCTCAGCCGTTCGTGGTTTGGACTGATCACCGCAACCTGGAGTACCTTAGGACGGCGAAGCGCCTGAATGCACGCCAGGCTCGCTGGTCCCTCTTCTTCGGCCGTTTTAACTTTACCATCACGTACCGGCCGGGAAGCAAGAACGGTAAGCCGGATGCCCTCTCACGGCAGTTTGACGCACCATCCTCTGAGGACCAGGAGACCCCTATCCTGCCGCCTTCCTGCGTCGTGGGTGCCCTGTCCTGGGGAATCTGCAAGACGGTTCGCCAGGCTCAGAAGACCGAGCCGGATCCCGGGGGGGGGGGGGGGGCCGCTTGTTTGTTCCACGCACTATCCGGGGCAAGGTGATCGAGTGGGGTCACGCTTCCAAGTTGGCTTGTCATCCTGGAGTGGGTCGGACCGTGGATCTCCTCCAAAGGACCTTCTGGTGGCCAGGGTTACGGAAGGACGTTGTAGGTTACATCCGGGCCTGCGCTCAGTGCGCCACCGGGAAGATGATATCATCCCCCCCGGCGGGCCTGCTACACCCATTGCCGGTTCCTTCACGCCCCTGGTCTCACATAGCTATGGACTTTGTGACTGGTTTACCCATTTCAGATGACTACACCACGGTTTTAACCATCGTGGACCGGTTCTCGAAGGCAGCCCATTTTGTGCCACTTCGGGGTTTGCCTTCAGCCCAGGAAACAGCGGATCTCCTTGTGCAACATGTGGTCCGTCTTCATGGCATCCCTGCTGATATTGTGTCAGATCGAGGACCTCAGTTTGTATCACAAGTTTGGAAGGCTTTCTGCGCGGCACTGGGAGCCACAGCCAGCCTTTCCTCTGGTTATCACCCCCAGAGCAATGGCCAGTGCGAGCGGGCTAATTAGGAGCTTGAGGCCGCCCTACGCTGTGTCATCTCCTCCTGCTCATCCTCCTGGAGCAAGTTCCTTCCTTGGATTGAGTTCGCTCACAACGCCACGATCTCCACGGCTACGGGCGTCTCCCCGTTCAAGGCATCTTTCGGGTTTGATCCTCCGCTGTTCCCGGAGGAGGAAAAGGAGGTAGCGGTTCCTTCAGTCCAGGCACACATCAAACGCTGCCGGCGAGTTTGGCTCCTCGCTCGCCAAGCCTTGCTGAAGACTACCAAACGCAATATCCAGGTGGCCAACCGGCATAGGAAACCCGCCCCAGACTATAAGGTGGGTCAGAAAGTCTGGTTGTCAACCCGGAATATTGGTGTACCGGCCGAAAAACGTAAGCTCACTAAGCGCTTCATTGGCCCCTACACCATTAATCGTGTTATTAACCCTGTGTCTGTGCGCTTGTCTCTCCCCTTTTCGATGCATATCTGCCCCACCTTTCATGTCTCCCAGGTCAAACCGTACATCTCTGATCCCCTGTGCCCTGCTCCCGCGGCTCCCGCAACCCCGAGGATGATCGATGGCCATCCGGCCTGGGGGGTGACTGCCATCCTGGATGTCCGCAGGCGGGGTCGTGGTCTTCAGTATTTGGTGGACTGGGAGGGTTTTGGACCGGAGGATCGTTCTTGGATTCGCCCAGCGTTGATCTTGGATAAACAGCTGATTTGCGATTTCCATCGGGCGAATCCAGGTAGGATTGGGCAGGTGCCTGGAGGCACTGCTAGAGGGGGGAGTACTGTCATGGCGGCCTCTGGGCCGTCATTGGCGTCATCAACTCCAGCTGCGCACAGACCAACAGGTGTTAATCAACGGCTGTTAAAAGCCAGCGTCGCTGACAGCCCGGCACGGAGTCGTCTGTCCTCCTCGTCGGAGTATGAGCCTGAACTCCGCTCTCTGGTCTCGTCAGGAATCTCTCTTGTCTCGTCTGGAACCTCTCTTGCCTCGTCAAGAACCTCTCTTGCTTCATCAAGGACTTCTCATCAGTGTCAACCAAGTAAGAGAACAATTTGCTACTCAACCCCTTGTCTATACCCCTGTGCACAGGTGGACCTCCTAGGCGGTGGACCTGCGTCCCCAGCTGACGGGCTAACGCCATCTCGCACACGTAGCGCTTCGCTACCACCACGACTACCGGTACGTCTTGCTCCTCAGCTTCCAGAACTGTTGTTGTATCAGTTGCAGGAGTATTGGCCACCGCTATCAGTGGAGTCACTGTCATCGTTATCAGCTATATCATCATCACCACGTTCTGTGGAATCACTAACCTCGTCATCGTCAGGATTACCATCATCCCGGTCTGTGGAGCCACAGCCGGCGTCATCAGAAGGACTACCCTCGTCACAGCCACGGGTGGTATCCCCAGCACGTTCACGGACACCTTCACCTCCACGTTGCACGGCCGCTGGATCTCAGCAGGGCGAAACCTGTGCTGCACTCAAGTAAGCCTCTCCATCTGTAGCTCATCACGAGTGTGGAACAAAAGTAATTGTTTTCTGCTTGTATGTTCCAGGGTTGCAGGGTCTCCATCCAGGCTGCTCAGCTCCAGTGACCAGAACACTATCCACGCACTCACACACGCACTACACACTCTCACTATCAAATAAAGATTATTGTCACTATCTGCCCGTGTCAGTGTCTGTCTCCTGGGTCCTAAACCATGTCAGAAATTGTACTTTCTAAAAATACCTATGTTTTTGTGGAAGACATAACTCCCGACCGATTGAATGCAAGTTTTAATCCTAGCAAAAATATTGTTTACATCATTAGGATGTTAACAGCGGTGCTAACGGAACTACGGCACGGTGTACGAGGCCACTTTTTAAGGTCATCTTCCCATCCCTCGATAGTCGTGGGAAGTGGTATGATTATATTACTGTTTTGAGGTGCAAGAAGCCATGTTCTTGCATTTCTGATGCCGAAGTCATTGTTTTTTAACAAGGAAGTGTCCCGTTTCAGTGACAACCATATGTTCTAAACTAGTACTGGAAGTTGCTACCACAATTCACGCAAGGAATCATGGGGCCTAAGAATAGGGTGGATTGCTTTTAAAATTTGAATCTGAATGACCTAATTTGAAATTGAATCTATTGGTTTGAATGTGTATTGCAATAAAATTGAAACATCATTTCCTTTACTTGAAAAACTTGGCTCCCTAATTCATTATCAGAGTTCAGTTTCACTTCTTGTCATACAAATTCAGTTTTTTATTTCAGATTTTTGTGGCACACATCCGGAACCTAGGCTCAGTCAAAACTAGTCGAGCACAGATAGAAAGAACTCTGTTTTACACCTGCAACTCTCGCTTTACATGCTGTTTACCTGTTAAACACCCACACGGACTTGAGTGGTTAATTCAAAGTGATGTCCAGCAGCCACACGCCAGCTTTGTAAAAGTAATAGTAATAATGACATGTATGAGAAGAGGCGTCATGTATGATTACAAACATCATTAGCCAGGGCAACAGACTAGCAGAGATTAACAGCAGAGCCTCCATTCAGGTGTCCAGAGGTGTAGCAGCCCAGGAGGAGGTGATTCTGCTGTCAGGACACTGCTCTTTCAAAAACCAGATGCTTTCTGAGAGAGACCTTTCTTTTACACAGAGTTCAGTGGAGTCAGAAAGTGGACAAAGGTCAGTAACTTGTTCTAATATTGACTGTTTAGCATCATAGAAGACAGAATTATGAAATGATGATAAGAATGAAGCATTCTGTCTTCTCCGAGTTACTAAGAGGATGGAGACTGTAGTTACAGTGGTTGTCTGCCCATTAAAATTAGGTTTCAAACTAATAAAACTGTTAGTAGGTTGGCAAGTAAATTGTAGTGTCATTAGCTTGCTCACTAGCCACAGTCAGCTGGTAAGATGCTAACGTCAGAAATCAGCACTTAAAAAAGACTTTAGATATAATCTACAGATTATCCATCAAAACTGCCACACTTTAGATTTGTAACAGCCTAATATTACATTTATTGTATTGACAAAAAACACTGTTATAAAGCCTATTGTCATATTTGCCATGTGACAGCAGATGATCAATTACTGTCCAGTTTTGTCTATTTCATTATTAACTACACAGAGCTCATCCACAATATTAGTGCAGTATTGTTTGCATGATAATTTATAATCTGTAACATATCACATGATGTACAGAAACATGATTCCAATAACATTATGAGCATATTCATATCATACTTAGAGCTTAATCAGAATAAATTATTTTATATTTTCATGTCAGGTGAGTAAATCTCTCTAAACATAAGCAAAAATCTGTGACATATATACTGCATTTTATTTTTTAAACAAATGTGTGGTACATGTGAAGAGTAGAGTGCTGTGGTAAAATTTCAGCCATAAATACAATAAACTTAATAATTATTTTTAAAAGATAACTTCAATCCACTTATTTGTGAGATTTTCTTAAAAAAAAAAAACTTAGCACTGATTTATAGTGGAACTCACCCCTTTATATCAACTTCATAGACTACAAGAAGGCCTTCGACAGCGTTGTAACACTGTTCTATTAAATAGAGAATATTACCAAAGAAACAAGGGGTGAAATGATTCCACTCTGAGCAAGCTCTTATGGTTTTGTGGATTATTATTGAAGATCAAATGAACAAAATAGTAATTATACAACAATTCCATCCATATGCCTTATTCTCCACACCCGCAGTGTATTTACACAATTTATATACACTCGATAGTCCTTTGTTTATAACCCCAAATATCATCTTTCAATAGTCCATGACAGTAATAGTCCATAAGTCCCAAATCTTCACCGGCACAACAAAAAGAGAAAAGAAAAAATGAACTCTTCCAATAAAGTCACCCAAAGTAAACATGACGTCACTGTATATTTGATCCAAAAAAACAAAAAAAACCCTGAGCTCTGTCAAAGTGCAGATGAGAGAAAAAAATGATGAAAGCGATAAGGAGGGAACGCTCTCACTGGCCTAAGGTCCTACTGCCCCTCGCTCAGGGTGTGCAGTGGATTCCCCATGGCCTGGAATCCTCCTTCCTGGGCCAACCAACTTCCCTTTTCACGGAATGGACGCAGCAACACCCGCAGGTCCCACGTAGCCTCCCTGCGGTCCGATGCTCCTTTGAGTTGCTCCTGTAGTCTTGGAAAGGCCTTTTCCTCCGTTCCTCAGTGAGTCTGTGGCTCTCTGTGTCTGAGTGCATATCTGTCAGTGTGTGTGTCACGGCGACTTCCGCCTTCCTTTTAAAACCGCTACCAGCTGCTGAAAATCAGCTGATAACCCCTCCCATGACCAGCTGATGTAGGGACGGGTAGATTAAGTTTTCACATGTATACATGCATTTAGAAAGTGGAACATGATTAATCAAGAGGCACAAACATGAAATAGAGCATTTTTAAGTATTGCATCATATCACTTAAGATACCAAGGCTCTCCCTTTATGTGGTACCATTTTCTCCATTAAAGGGGCGATGTAAACCCATATGTGGCAGTGCTACATAGTATCCCCCCTCCAGCCGGAGGCTACTATGTTAAGACACACTAATCTCTTATTAGATTTACCACATTCCTATTATCCTATATATCAGGTGGAGAACTCCATCCTACTTTGTCTTTAATAGGGCTCACCTCGTTTATAAATTTTGCTGGTCCTACCTCCCTAGGTGATAGCTTGGCCAAGCATTTTTTACTGTTTTCGGGGAGTGGATGTGTTCGGGCCTGGACTAAGTCACCCCTCTGAAAGTGTGCCTCTTTCAAGCGTGAATTAACCGCTACATGCATCCACTATCCCGGATGCATGTAGCCCGCTGGTCAGATGAGAGTGGTTGGTGGGTGATCCTCTCCAGGGGTCCCTGTAGTTTAGAGCCCAAGGTCAGCTCTGTTGGGATTCTTCTTGATGTAAAATGTTGGGCAGTATTGGGTACCCAGCGGAACTCTGGGATTCCCTGGACCCTGCGGTTGTGGAACTGTCCCATGAATGAGGCTCTTCTGGTCTTTATTATCCCGTTAAGGCACTCAGGGAGCTGAGTCAGTTGGTGGGAGCTTGCGGGTAACTGCTGCACCCCTCACCCCTCTTATACGTTCTCCCTTATACCATCTGCAGTGGCTGCAGGTTTTCATATGCCCCCAGACATCTTTCCACATGCTCGGCCACCAGGCTACCTCCAGCCACTCCTTAGTAAAAGGCACATGGCAGCCCACCTAGAGTTTGCCAAAACGCACCTGGAGGACTCTCAGACCATGAGAAACAACATTCTCTGGTCTGATGAGACACAGATTGAACTCTTTGGTGTGAATACCAGGCATCATGTTTGGAGGAAGCCATGCACTGCTCATCACTATGACAATACTATCCCTACAGTGAAGCATGGTGCTGGCAGCATCATGCTGTGTGGATGTTTTTCCACAGCAGGAACTTTGAAACTAGTCAGGATCGAGGGAAAGATGAATGTAGCAATGTACAGAGATATTCTGGATGAAAACCTGCTTCAGAGCTCTCTTGATTTCAGACTGGGGCGATGGTTTATCTTTCAACAGGACAATGACCCTAAGCACACAGCCAAGATATCAAAGGAGTAGCTTCAGGACAACTCTGTGAATGTCCTTGAGTGGCCCAGCCAGAGCCCAGACTTGAATCCAATTGAAAATCACTGGAGAAATCTGAAAATGGCTGTGCACCTACGCTTCCCATCCAACCTGATGGAGCTTGAGAGGTGCTGCAAAGAGGAATGGGCGAAACTGCCCAAAGATAGTTGTGCCAAGCTTGTGGCATCATATTAAAAAAAACAAAAACAAAACTTGAGGCTGTAATTGCTGCCAAAGGTGCATCAGCAAAGTATTGAACAAAGGCTGTGAATACTTATGTACATGTGATTTCTTAGATTTTAATTTTTAATAAATTTTCAAAAATCTAAAAAAAAAAACCAAAAAAAACTTTTTTTCACATTGTTATTATAGGGTATTTGTAGAATTTTGAGGGAAAAAATGAATTTATTCCATTTTGGAATAAGGCTGTAACAAAACAAAATGTGGAAAAAGTGAAGCATTCTGAATACTTTCTGGATGCACTGTATCCACAGCCAGATGCAGGACAAGACTACTCACCTGGAGACTGCATCAGCCGGGACAGGATTCCAGATCAGTAAGAAGAAGACCAAGCTGATGAAGATTAACGCCACTAACACACCAGTCACAGTTGGAGGAGAGCCCATCAGAGAGGTTGAGCTCTTTGTCTACCTGGGAAACATGGTGGATTGACAGGGGGTCACAGACCGAGACGTCACAGCCAGGACCAGCAAGGCAAGAGCAGCTTTTGTTACACTGAAGAATATCTGGGCGTCAAAAGAGATCTGCATGAGAACAAACCTTTGCATCTTCAACTCTAACGTCAAGTCTGTTCTACTTTACGGATGTGAAGCCTGGAGGACGACAAAGGCAATGTAGCAGAAGATCCAGACTTTCTTTAACACATACCTGAGGTATATCTTTAACACCAGGTGGCCAGAAAAGATCAGATTTCCCCTACAGTTGAAAGTGCTATGAGATGACTGTTGTTGTGAAATGGTGCTATTGTAGAGGATGCATTCAAAGAAGAGACTGAGTTTATTTCTCAGGATCAGTTTTATTAACAGGACACATCCTCTATCAAATCTCCAAAAGCAGAAGAGAGAGAACAATCACATCTCACCGTTCTTATACCTGCAGAAGCCACACCACCTAAGTCACATGGTGCTTATGCAAACATACAGTCCCAATGTCTCTTTGTTCTTCTCCCATTGTTTCTTATCCTTCGATGTTCCGGGGCTCCCCCTGGGACATCCTTGTCGAGACAAAAGCCCGACTTCACATCTCCTTGTCATCTCCTGTAGATCTCTGCAGACCCAGACCTTCTTTGTCCTCTTGAGACGTGAAGCCCTCAATACACATACAGTCATGCATATGTGGGAAATATGGGTTCAATATATGCGCCATATAACCCCCCCCCCCCCCCCACCGCCAAACGTCTAGTCAAGGACAAAGTACCCCTGAGATGCATAGCGGAGAATATCACCTCATATCACACGAAACAGAAAATAGCACAACATATCACAACTCCAATTGCTTGGGCTTTAACCTCCTGCCATATCTACTGTAAGCAGGCTTCGCTCCGTCTGCAGCAGTTCCTTGGAACTGTGAATCAGAGTCATTAGTGCATCCCTGTGAAAGCTTGGAACAGTGTCTCCCTGGCGGCCTGCCGCGGCGGGGGGCCCTGGCCAACGGCACTAGTTCATCAGCCAAAACAAAAGCGGGTTTGAGTCTGTTAATGCAGACCAACTCCTTTCTGTCACCCAAATCAAGCAAAAAATGCTTTTCCCCGGTCTCCAACACTCGGAAAGGCCCGTCATAAGGCGGTCTCAGCCCCAACCTTTGAGCATCGTGTCTGACAAAGACAAATTCTGCATTTTTTAGAGCTCTAGGCACAAAAACGCGCGGGAAACTGTGATGAACTGGGCCAGGGAGGGTGTGTGATCCCGTGTCGCTCTGCAACAGCTGAGCGGGGGGGCAATTTGGAGCAGGGTTGTCTGGAAGGAACTCACCCGGCAAACGGAGGGGTTGAGCAAAAACTAGTTCAGCCGGAGAGGCTTGCAAATCTTCCTTAGGTGCAGAACGCAACCCTAATAAAACCCATGGAAGTTTATCCACCCAATTTGTGTCCGTAAGAGCTGCTCTGAGAGCTGCTTTCAATGACCTATGAAAGCGTTCGCACAAACCGTTAGCCTGGGGGTTATACGCGGTAGTGTGGTGAATTTTCACCCCCAGGCTGTGTGCCATGGATGACCAGAGCTCGGAAACGAATTGGGGACCTCTGTCCGACGTTATGTCTGATGGGACTCCAAAATGCGCGACCCAAGCCGTTAAGAACGTGCACGCGACGTCTGCTGCTGTAGTTGACGCCAGAGGAACCGCTTCTGGCCAGCGCGTGGTGCGGTCCACCATCGTTGAAAGGTGTGTGAACCCCTGCGACAACGGGAGGGGTCCCACCAAGTCGACATGCACATGATCAAAACGTTTAGCCGGGATGTGAAAAGGCTCCAGAGGGACTCTAGTCTGCTTGTGTATTTTGGCTCATTGACATGCTACGCAGGCTGCGGCCCATTATTTGACCTGTTTACGCAACCCCGGCCAAACGAATTTTTCCCCCACCATTTTGATCGATGCGCGCACCCCCGGATGCGCCAGAGAATGAATTGAGTCAAAAACGCGGTGGCGCCACGCAGCTGGAACCACGGGGCGCCCCCGCCCCGTGGAGACATCACAGATTAGAGGGGGTGCACCTATTTGTTGCACCCTGTGCTCCAGCCTTAACCCTGTTGGTCCAGACTGGAGCGCGCGCACATCCGCGTCGCCAACCTGTTCCGCGGCCCGCCAACCTGTTCCGCGGCCATGGCTGCGTAATCTAAACCCACGCAGACCGGGGCTGCGAGTGCCTCGGCGCCACAAGCCCGGCCCGCGGCCACGGCCGCCGAGTCTGCCCCCTGGGGGCCTGGCGTTGCAATTGCGCATGAAAGACAATCTGCCACTACATTATGTTTGTCCGCGACTTGTTGAATATCGGTGGTGAACTCCGAAATCGCGGCCAGCTGTCTTTGCTGTCGGCCTGACCAAGGTTCTGAAATCTTGGCCATCGCAAATGTTAACGGTTTGTGGTCTTCAAACGTGGTGAAACGGCGCCCTTCCAGCCAGAACTGAAAATGGCGGATGGCCAAATGCAGGGCCAACAGCTCCCTATCGAACGCGCTGTATTTCCGCTCGTTATCGCGCAATGTTTTGCTGAAAAACGCGAGCGGTTGCCAGCTCCCCGCTACCAGCTGCTCAACGACGGCCCCAACCGCTACGTCGGAAGCGTCCGTGGTGAGCGCCATGCGAGCCGTTGGCACTGGGTGTGCCAACAAAACAGCGTTCGCCAGGGCTGATTTGACCTGGGAGAAAGCGCGCTCCCGCTCCGGGGACCACTCGACCCTATTTGCAGGTTTTTGTTTTTTAAGTGCTGCGTACAGTGGGTGCATGAGCTGTGCTGCGCTGGGGAGGAAACGATTATAAAAATTAACCATTCCCAAAAATTCTTGCAATGCTTTGACCGTCTGAGGTTGGGGAAACTCTGTTATTGCGCGTACCTTATCGGGCAGTGGGACCGCTCCTTCTGGAGAAACGCGATGCCCCAAAAAATCAATTTGCGTCACCCTGAACTGGCATTTCGCTGGGTTAATTATTAACCCGTGCTCTGTCAGCCTCTGAAAAACCGCTGTGAGATGGCGTTTGTGTTCGTCTTCGGATGTGCTGGCTACCAATATATCATCCAAGTAGACGAACACGAAAGGGAGGTCACGTAAAACTGCATCCATCATGCGTTGGAACGTCTGCGTGGCCCCCTTGAGGCCAAAAGGCATGCGCAAAAACTCGAAAAGTCCAAAAGGAGTTATTAACCGCTGTTTTGGGTATGTCCTGTGCGCGGACTGGGACTTGGTGGTAACCGCGCACCAAATCTATTTTAGAAAAAATGCGCGCCCCCGCCAAATGCGCCGAAAAATCCTGGATGTGCGGAATCGGGTAGCGGTCATGTGCTGAAGCATTATTTAACCTGCGGAAATCACTGCAAGGCCACCACGAGCCGTCAGCCTTGGGTACCATATGCAGTGGTGAGGACCAGGGGCTGTTCGAGCGCCTAATAATGCCCAGTTTTTCCAGGTTAGCGAATTCCTCACGCGCAATGGCCAGTTTAGCTGGGTCCAAGCGCCGAGCCTTTGCAAAAACAGGGGGGCTAGAGGTAGTTATGAAATGTTCGACCCCGTGTTTAGCTACCGACGCCGAAAAGGTTGGGACCGTGAGTGTTGGGTACTGAGTGAGTAGTGCATGAAACTTACCACCCGCAGCTGTGACATTGGGATGTGCAGTAGGCGGGGCCACCCGAGCTGTACAGGAAATAGAGTGGAAAGACAGTGCATTCACTATACGTCTATTAGCAAGATCAACCAATAAACCATTTGAGCACAAAAAATCAGCACCTAACATGTTATTGCTGACTGCAGCCATGACAAAAGCCCACTCGAATGTGCGACCGTGGAAAGACAGGAGGAGTGTCTTCTCCCCGTAGGTCTTGATCGTCGAGCCGTTCGCTGCCAACACCAGGGGTCTGCTGGAAGGCGCCAGCAGGTCGGCGTAGGAAGGCTTGATGAAGCTCAGCTGGGAGCCTGTGTCCACCAGGAATTGCCTCCCTAAATTTGCGTCTGTTATGAAGAGCAGCTCGTTCTTCGTACCAAGAGCAGCAGCTGCTACCGACTCTCGGTCTTGGCGTTTCCCGGGCGCTTGAACCGGCACGGTGGAATGCACTTGCGCGCCCTCTTGGCGAAGCGTCGATGGTAAAAGCAAAGGGTGCCGTCCGCTCCGCTTCTCCTGGTCTCCGCCGCTGCTGATGTCAGCGACTCCGGTGCCGCAGCCTCTGGCCTCCCACCGTCTCCCGGGAATGCGCTCAGCTCCGCTGCCGCCGTCGTGGCCGTGTGCTGTCTGTGGGCGTCGACGAGCCGCTGTGCCTCCTGGCCCAGCCCGTGGTAGTCTCGGTTGGTGAGCAGCTGTGAGCTGGCCAGGGTGACTCTCACCGCTGGCGGTAGTGTTCTGAGGAAAAGATGGGCGAAGATAAAACTGTCGTCGTCCTCGCCTCTCAGATTCATCATCCTCGCCATCAGGTCTGCCGGCCTGTCCGCTTCGCCTTTGGTCAATGCCAGAAGCTTCTCTGCTCGCTCTCCCCGCGAGGGGGTGAAGGCACGGATGAGGGCGGCTTTCAGTGCGCCGTACTTGTCGTCTTGAGGTGGGTGGTTAGTCAGGCTTTCCACCCGCTGCACTGTGGAGCTGTCCAGCTTTGTGACCACATGGTAGAATTTCGTTGCATCCGCTGAAATTCCCCGCAGGTGGAACTGCGCCTCCACAGTGGTAAACCAGGAGCACGGGTTGTGTTGCCAGAAGTGGGGCAGCTGGAGTGTGGTAGCTGCGTTAACCCGGTTGGCTCCTGAAGAGTCCGGTGCGTCAAGGTCGTCGCCACCGGCCATAATTTGTCGTAGGTCACCAGTGTAGAGGATGCATTCAAAGAAGAGACTGAGTTTATTTCTCAGGATCAGTTTTATTAACACTTCCTCTATCAAATCTCCAAAAGCAGAAGAGAGAGAACAATCACATCTCACCGTTCTTATACCTGCAGAAGCCACACCACCTAAGTCACATGGTGCTTATGCAAACATACAGTCCCAATGTCTCTTTGTTCTTCTCCCATTGTTTCTTATCCTTCGATGTTCCGGGGCTCCCCCTGGGACATCCTTGTCGAGACAAAAGCCAGACTTCACATCTCCTTGTCATCTCCTGTAGATCTCTGCAGACCCAGACCTTCTTTGTCCTCTTGAGACGTGAAGCCCTCAATACACATACAGTCATGCATATGTGGGAAATATGGGTTCAATATACAGTATGTGCCATACTATATAAATAAAGTTGAATTGAATTGAATTGAATCAGGAATGAAGACCTGTGGGAGTGAGTGGGACTGAAACCAGTGGCAGAACAGATTCTGCGGAGAAAGTGGGACTGGATTGGACACACCCTCAGGAAACCAGCATCCAACATCACATGCCAAGTCCTGACCTGGAACCCGCAGGGGAAGAGAAAGAGATGCTGGCCTCATCGAAACAACTGGAGATGAGACACTGAGGTGGAGCTGAAACAGCAGGAAACCAACTGGAGGGGAGTAGAGAGAGCAGCCCAGAACCGAGTGCAATGGTGAGAGGTCGTCGATGGCCTATGCTCCATGGCGAACTACCAACTACTGATTTACAGGTACAGGAGCAGGGTCAGTGTCAGTAGATAAGGAAAATTCAACAGTTTGTAAAACAGGAAAAAAATGATACAGCTTTCATTGTGTACTAATTTATTGCATTAAGTTTAGTAAATACCATATTTGCATTATGTCTTATATTTATTAATGTCTACTTTTTTTAAACAGGAAAGGTCCAAAGATGACCTTGATCTCCTGTTTTAACACTCAAGTACATCCTGGTCTTCAGAAGAATTGATGATGAAGAAACAAGGTGAGTACGGCATCTGCTCTTGGAGGAAGTTCAACATTATTATTAATGATTTGAGCATTATGACCTATGGGCAGTCTGGGAATTGGAAATACTAGATGGCTAATAAATTCTTATGGGGGTCCTTTTTTCTAAATGTCATTGCACCTTTTATTTATTTTTTTTTTTTTTACACATTTTAACACTTTTAGCATATTTTACTATGATTCTTTATTTCAAATATTTGTAGTTTTTTAAGCTATCCATTTATTCTTATCCTGTCAAATAAGTCTTTGAATTTATTTTTTTAAACCTTTATACAGTTCCCATTGAAGCAATGAGATTTGTTCTTAAAAGTGCTGTTTAAATACAGCTTCACTGGTCTATACATTGATAGTATCACAGAAACTGGCTCAGACTTTGTTTCTGGTAAACTGGTGTCAGGGATTGTATGATGCTTTTAATGAGAACCCCCCCCCCCCCCCAATATTTTTTTTAAAATTTGTTTTGGCATCTTATTTGTTTTGCAGATTATAATGGAGTTCTTATCTGTAAAGCGCAAACATGTTGTTGTACCTTTTGCCCACATGGTGGCATTTTTTGCTCTGATTGTGAGCTAAGGAATATTGGATTCGCCAGTGGATTGTGGGAGTTATAGTTTAAAGTAGGCATATACCTCAGCAGTGGCTCAGGAGGTAGAGCAAGTTGTCCAATAACCAGAGGGTTGGCGGTTTGAAACCCACTCTCCCCAGCCATCCTGCTGTTGTGTTTATGGGCAAGATACTTTACCCACCTTGCCTCCAGTGTCCATGACACTGGTATGAAAGTGTATAAATGTTCAGTACTGGTTTGAAAGGCTGTTGGCATGGATTGGCAGCCACATTTCCATCAGTCTGCCCCAAGGCAGCTGTGGCTACACAAGGAGCTTACCATTGTTTACCACTGTGGAGTGAATGGATAATATATCCATTGTAAACAATCTTTGGGCGTCCATAAAAAAAGCACTATATAAATGTGATGCATTATTATTATTATTACCCATAAAATGTCTATATGGAAGAAAATGGAGAGTGTAATATCTGTAAAAGTTCTTTATTAAAAGGAGCAACAAACTTTGTATGGTGAGAATTATTCAACTGTATAACACTGGATTTGATTTAAATATTTAAAATTATCTAATCCATTTATCTGCATAGAAGTTACAAGTTCACGTTGAAATTATTACTTTTCATTAGGAGAAAGATAGTAAGCTCTTTAACTTCTAAAGAGATGTGATGGTGTTAAGGGTGCTAAAACTTAACTCCCATTGGCACTTATGTGAACCATGTGACTCCAAAAAACATCTCCTTGTTTACAGAGTTGGATAGAATAGCTAAAAATGTACTCAAGTAAAAGTAGTATTACCTTATATGTTTAGCTTGCATACATACAAGAGTAGTCCCCTAAAAAACTTCTTCAATAAGAAAGTATTAGTAACACCTTCACTCTTGCTTAACTTTTTTCATCCACATTTCCAACTGTTTTAATAAGTTTGCAACTCATTTTTTAAATTTTACAGCTTTGCAATTTGACAAGTGTTTTCTTTTTCTAAAGACTAAAACATAAACTACCTACACATGCCCTCTATTATAGTAAAATCATATGTAGAAACAGTAAGTATTCACTGAGCCAGAATATACAAGCAATAAGAAAATAATTTCACATATGATGAGAAAAACTTTGCTCCCATTTATTTAAAATCAGTGAAATCAAGATAACGAAAGAGTACAGTCATGTGTACTTGAGTACACAAGTAATATTTTTTTTTTATTTTTGGCTCAGTGAATACTTATTACTGATATTTATTTAATTAAACAAAATTAAGTATATTAAATAATTTTAAGGGATCACTTGTTTACTACATTTTCTTTAAATGACTTCTTGAGCTGAATCTAGTGAATACTGATAGTTAATATGAACATGATCGCAGAATGAGTTCACATTAATATTGTTTAGATAAACTTATAAACTTATAAACTGGTGCTCTAGTCATTCCTCCTGTTCAGTCTCTCATGTTCAGAGGTGAAGGTTCATTCATTCCAGTGTGATGTTGATGTTCTCCTCTGCCTGGTAGGAGGTGTGTCACATTGGAAAAGAGAGCAGCAAACACACTGAGAACTGGAACAGATCTGTTCAGGTGTGCTTTCATTGATAAAGTGAAGGTGGAAACTGACACATGCGGTCAGGATGAAGAGCAGCAGGATCCTAATGGTCATCTCCTCTCTGTCAGAGGAGACAGAGGTGAAGTCAGGAGTTTTTACAATGAAATAATTCAGTCACACGACGGTATCAAACAGGAACCTGTCTGGAGTCTACAGTCTACTACACCTTGTACCTATGCCCTGTTAGGGCCCATTAACACAGCATGGAGACCTTTGAGATGTAGAACCAATTTTTGATCTTAGGGATAGTTCGGGAGATCAGTGTGTGTTTTGGACTGAGTCAAAACTCTGAGGAGAGTGTGGAGATCTCTAAATATCACTGACAGATCAAAAATTGGCCAGATCTGCACATCTGTGTAAAGGGGATATTACACTCATATCTATGTTCCAGGGTCTGATCTGGATGGTTTATGGATTTGCAGTAAAATGTATTGGAACAAACAACCTCTGTGGTTTTACTGGGTTGAGGACTTGCTGACTTCTAATAAAATCATATAGGAAAAAGTAAAAAGAAATACATACTGTATTTCCTGAGCCTGAGTTGACAATGATGTGAACACTGATTTATATTGGATACAATTATAAATTCACTTAACCTGGTTCTTCTCTTTTCAGAAATCAATCTTTAAAAAATAATTAAGTTTAATGTATTTATGGCTGAAACTTTACCACAGCAATCTACTTTTCACATGTACTATGCATTTGTTTAAAAAATAAAATACAGTATGCATGCCACAGATTTTTGCTTATATTTAATGGGATTTACTGACCTGACATGAGAATATAGAATAATTTATTCTGATTAGTATGCTGTGAATATGCTCATCATGTTAAGACAATCGTGTTTCTGTACATCGTGATATGTTACAGATTATAAATTACCATGCAAAAAATACTGCACTAATATTGTGGATGAGCTCTGTGTAGTTAATAATGAAACAGACAAAAGTGACCAGTTATTGATCATCTGCTGTCACAAGGCAAATATGACAATAAGTTTTATGACAGTGGTTTTTAATCAGTACATTAAATGTAATATTAGGCTGTTACAAATCTAAAGTGTGGCAGTTTTGATGGATAATCTATAGATTATATCTAAAGTCTTTTTTAAGTGCTGATTTTTGACATTAGCATCTTACCAGCTGACTGTGGCTAGTTATCAAGCTAACAACACTACTAATTTACTTGCCAACCTACGAACAGCTTTATTAGTTTGAAACCTAATTTTAAATACAGACAACCACTGTAACTACAGTCTCCATCCTATTAGTAACTTGGAGAAGGCAGAATGCTTCATTCTTATTATCATTTCATAATTCTGTCTTCTGTGATGCTAAATAGCCAAGATTAGAACAAGTTACTGACCTTTGTCCACTTTCTGACTCCACTGAACTCTGTGTAGAAGAAAGGTCTCTCTCAGAAAGCATCTGGTTTTTGAAAGAGCAGTGTCCTGACAGTAGAATCACCTCCTCCTGGGCTGCTACACCTCTGGACACCTGAATGGAGGCTCTGCTGTTAATCTCTGCTAATCTGTTGCCCTGGCTAATGATGTTTTTTATGCATACATTACGCCTCTTCTCATACATGTCATTATTACTATTACAAACTTGGTGTGTGGCTGCTGGACATCACTTTGAATTAACCATTCAAGTCCGTGCGGGTGTTTAACAGGTAAACAGCACGTAAAGTGAGAGTTGCAGGTGTAAAAGAGAGTTCTTTCTATCTGCGTTTGACTAGTTTTGACTGAGGCTAGGTCCTGGATGTGTAGCACAAAAACCTGAAATAAAAAACTGAATTTGTATGAAAAGAAATGAAACTGAACTCTGATAATGAATTAGGGAGCCGAATTTTTCAAGTAAATGAAATACAGTTTCAATTTTATTGCAATACACATTCAAACCAATAGATTCAATTTCAAATTAGGTCATTCAGATTCAAATTTTAAAAGCAATTATTCAAACTGATTAATTCAGGTTCAAATTCAGCTATTCAAATTCAAAAAATAAAAATTCAAATTCAGGTTCTGCTGGCACAAATGTTATCCCATACTGTGAACTCAGTTCTCAGTGAGAATCAGGGTAAAGTCTTCTGATAAATATACTGACCCAGCCAGATGTTGTGAACACAGAACAGCACAAAGTCAACAAGCATCTTGACAAAATTCAAAGTGAGGAAAAACAAGAGGTTTCAGTTGGAGTGAAATGACAAAGCAGGGCACATTCCACCTTTTGAAAATCTCTTTGGTTTGCCTTCAGATGAGTTTTGATGAGAATGTGAGCGCACAGAATGCTCCTGTGTACCTTTGTGTTCATCCTGTTCCTTCTGTCAGCACTGAACTCATCAATAAATGTCCGCCTGCCAGTTCCCGTGGCAGCCGCTCATGCCCAAACAACCACAGATGCACCGCCATGTTTGATGTCGGATTAGATGATGACCACATGAGCATTCTGAATGGAGAGTTCATAGAAGAGCAGCACCATCAAGCCATTTTGTCACTTTTAGCAGTCTATAAATCACAAAATTTAAGAAAAATAAAAGGAAGAAGGATGTGAAGTGAAACACAGGGCACCTTCACACCTGAAAGTCCACACCAAGGTTCATGTTTTTATTACACTGTAATATTTGGTCCGTCTAGGTTTGGTTTCACACTACTCCTTTTCCACACCAGCTAAACAACTTTACCTGACCGCACCAACGTCTTGTTGTCATGACAATATTTGTGTTATTAGTACAGGCTGGTAGTTAGCAAACATGCTACTCACCCTCCAAGGTATTTTCTGCAGTTCTGGACACGTCGGGGACGACTTAAGGATGTTTATCCTTCTCGTCAGCCGTGATTATTTTCAGGTGGCATTTTCTCATCCATTTTTTCTTCAAAAACCCCTGTAGCATTCACTCTGAAAACATCTGGTAAGTTTCTGCATTTTTATGATTTTTTTTTCTTACCCAAGCAACTATTTATGCTGCTAATGGTAATATTTATTCTCTTTGGGTGCTACCATGGCTCAATTTCCCTTTTATTGGCTGCCTTAACTTCCTGTGTTGGTCTGAACCTTACTGAAAATTGCTTTCACAGTAAACAAACTGGACAAAGGTTCAATTTGACATGAACTGAGACCATCTGTTTTTAGCTGACATGTTTTGCAATAACGACTGGCCCAAAAGCAGACACAAAGACAGATTGTTCAAGTGCAGACAAGTCATTTTATTGATTTGTGATCTGTATGTGAGTGTTCACCGAAGACCCGCAAACCAGTTGAGGTTGAGGAGATGAGCCGGAGATGAGTCAAGATGACCTCCAGACTGTTGCCAGACATCTTCGGGCTGAGACTGACTGATGCTGAACTGGACTGGAAAGATGAAGGCATCTTTAGAGGGTGGTGGTGTCTGCCCCACCACTGGGGACTTAATAGTGAAGAGGTGGTAGGTGCACACACTTGTGAGGGGAAGCTGAGAGTCCAGCTCCACCAGGAGAGTTTCCAATCTGCCAAGTAGGAGAGAGTCCTGAGTTGACGAGAGGAAAAAGTTAATCACAGAACGCAGGCTTATGTGTGATCCCATGTAGGAGAAGGGCATGAGAGTTCAGGTGTGCACAGGTGAAGAGCTTGAGTCAGAAGGTCTGACACTCCCGTGAAGATGAGGAATCCTGGAGCTATATTTATAGACTGGAGTAAATTGCCTGCAGGTGGACCAATCAGGGCAGGTGAAAAGACTCAGAGCAATCACAGAAGGAACCAAATGTGCACAAACCTGAAAGACCACATTAGTCAAACAAATTTTGGCTCTTTATTCTGGACCGTGGTTCACGTGAGGTTTCACACCTAAAATTTGGGTCAGGATCAAACTAAAAAGTCTGAAAGTCCGGACCAAACATGGTGGGTGTGAAAGCCGTTGTTAAACTGTGCCCCTTTTATGCTAACACATACTGTATGTCAGCAATTTTTATAATCTTCTTACCATTCTGGTGTCCCGACCATGGGACGTTTTACATTGGCTGGACAATGGTCGGAATGGCCAGGGGTTACCACCATTTATCAGTGGTAAACTTTTGTTCAGTATGTTTAAGTTTGCTTTCTTCTAGACTAACAGCTTCCAGTTATGTCCTCTTTTAGGCTGCATGCCCTCCAAACTCATTTTTCCCCGCTGTGGACAACTATCTTCTGTCCATTTTCTATATAGTCCGGCGTTAAATGTGATCAGCGCCCTCGGTGCTAAAACGTGTATTTTCTTAACACTTTGAAATGGCTTAGTGCAGTGAATAGAGAACAAAATGTATGAAATCCCTGGTACCCTTTGAGTGACAAGTCAAGCAGTTGCCAGGATACCGGGCAGAATGCTTTCCTTTGGAGTGCCTGAAAAATGCCCAGGAAAAAAGGTTTAGAGTGTTTTTACATTCCCTATGGACACACAGCCTTATGCTAACACTGGTGTCGCTACAAGATCGGTGCCCCTCATGAAAGACAGATAGGATAGGATATTGTTCAAAAACTGTACATTTGTGTGTTGAAGACTGACCAAGTAGTTAATAAAAAATCTGCAGGTTATTCAAAAGCATATTAATTCATTTGTAAATTAAATTACATTGTGTGCTGATGTGAAATTGTTTAGCACATGCGGGAACTGATATTGCTCTGTTCTTGTAGAGACAATTGCTGAGCTTTAAGCTGTTTCAGGTTTTAAGCTAATTATTTAAGCTAATTGTTTATCTTTATGCTAGTCTAGTTTAAAAATGCAACATGAAAGCATTTTCTGCTTATTGCAATTCCATCCATCCATCCATCCATCCTTCAATCTTTTACCGCTTTTCCAGAGGTCTGGGTTGTGGAGGCAGCAGCTCAAGCAGAGAAGCCCAGACTTCCCTCTCCCTGGCCACCTGCTCCAGCTCTTCAGAGAGGATACCAAGACATTCTAAGGCCAGTTGGGAGATGTAGTCTCTCCAGCGTGTCCTGGGTCTGCCCTGGGGTCTCCTCCCAGTAGGAGGTGCCCAAAACACCTCGAGTGGGAGGCATCCAGGAGGCATCCTGATCAGATGCCCAAACCACCTCAACTGGCTCCATTCAATATGGAGGAGCAGTGGTTCTACTCTGAGCCTCTCCTGGATAACTGAGCTCCTCACCCTATCTCTAAGGGTGAGTCCCGCAACCCTATGGAGAAAGCTCATTTCAGCTACTTGTATCCGCAGTCTCATTCTTTTGGTCATTACCCAAAGCTCATGACCATAGGTGAGGGTAGGAACATCAATTGACCGGTAAATTGACAGCTTTGCTTCAGAGCTCAGCTCCCTCTTCACCACAACAGACAGGTACAACGTCTGCATCACTGAAGAGGCTGCCCCGATCCATCTGTTAATCTCTTGCTCCATTCTCCCCTCACTCGTAAATAAGACCCCGAGATAATCAAACTCCTCCACATAGGGCAGGAGCTTGTCCCCAACCTGGACAACCCCATGGATCACCACCTTATCGTGGTGGGCAGTTTGCGTGTCCTAGTGATCCCAGGAGCTATGTTGTCCGGGCCAATTTGCCTCTGGTAGAATCTTCCAAGATAAACTGGTCCTGGGTGAAAGGCCAGACTAAGAGTGATCCAACAGACTCCCATGATAAATAAAAAATCAAGGATTCAGTGTACCCCGCCCGGTATGAGGTTACCGGGGCCCCGCTCTGGAGCCAGGCCTGGGGAAGGGGCTCGATGGCTAGCGCCTGGCGGCCGGGTTTCTGCCTGTGGGACCCGGACAGGCTCAGGCCGAAGGAGTTACATGGGTCCACAATCCAGTGGGCTCACCACCTGCAGGAGGGACCATGGGGGTCCTGTGCTATGCGGATCAGGTGGCGGGCGAAGGCAGAGACCTTCGCGGTCCGATCCCTGGCTTTCGGAACTGGCTTTTGGGACGTGGAACATCACTTCTCTGGTGGGGAAGGAGCTGGAGCTGGTACACAAGGTTGAGAAATACCGGCTAGATATAGCTGGGCTCACCTCAACGCACAGCTCCGGTTCTAGAACCAGTTTCCTGGAGAGGGGCTGGAGCATGGCTTATTGCATTTATGCTGCATTTTTTTTTCTTTAGGAAATGCAGATTTTCTATCTTTGCCCCAAAAATCCAGAAAAGGATGTAAAATATTTGAGCCTGAAAGTGAAAGTTATTAAGTCTATCACATGTTAACTCAATTTTTCCATGCTAATAACAGACATAAATGAGGAGACAGCAGTGGGACATTGATGATATTTTGCCTGTTTGACTTTGTCTTTGAATCACATCATGTTTTATTGCATTTATTGCATCGACTGGTGTGATTTCTGTTTACTTTTTAAATTAGCCAGGGGTGGCATGGGTGCAGTATTCTTAGGCACAGCAAAATGATGAAAATTGAATTAACTATTTAATCACCAGAGGTCTGTTTTGGGTGGGCCCTGCCTGCAAAAATGCTGTAATGTCTCCACCCTAAACAAGATAAGAAGCTTACGAATGACCAGCTGAAAACACAAAATCTAAACTATTCCTTGTAATCTGAAAGTTTTTGTCTTATACTTGCTGGAAATAGTGGTTTTGGTTTTAGTTGCTGTGACTGCTTATTTTTATTTTGTGACATTTTGTCTAAATGTGTTCCCCTTTAAATTGTAGATTGTTTGGTTTGCTTAAACTCCTTGCAATGACAGAAACTGACCAAATCGATTATAATCAGCTTTCTGGAGTTACCTGATTACTCAAACTGTCATGCAAACAGAGGTTTATGAGAAAACAGATGAACACACCTAGGTTATTTGCCCAATAAACCGTTTACTCGGTGGATGAAAACACCATAAGCTGTTTATTACCTTTATCAGTTTACTCCAGTAATGAGTTTACTCGGTGGATGAAAACAGGGTCATTGTTATTATTTTTAATTCATCTGTAGAGTATATTGAATCTGTGATAGATTTTTAAGTCAACCTCCTTGGTGACACAGCTAGAATGTGTGACTCCGGTATTGGAGGTCTTGGGTTCAGTCTCCATCTAGATGCTACCAGTTTTGCTTGTCCCGTGCCCTCGGTCACATGTACACTATCCATGGCTGTGTACCTTGTGCACTCCTCTTGTTTCCTCATTAGATGACATTTTTCTTGTAAATGTTATCTCTTTTCTCATAAATTTACAGTGACGTGAAAAAGTGTTTGCCCCCTTCCTGATTTCTCATTTTTTTTTGTATGTTTGTCACACTTAAATGTTTCAGATCATCAAACAAATTTAAATATTAGACAAAGATAACACAAGTAAATAAAAAATGCAGTTTTTAAATGAAGGTGTTTATTATTAAGGGGGAAAAAAATCCAAACCTACATGGCCCTGTGTGAAAAAGTGATTGCCCCCTAAACCTAATAACTGGTTGGGCCACTCTTAGCAGCAACAACTGCAATCAAGCATTTGCAATAACTGGCAATGAGTCTTTTACATCGCTGTGGAGGAGTTTTGACCCACTCATCTTTGTAATTCAGCCACATTGGAGGGTTTTCAAGCATGAACCGCCTTTTTTGGATTCAGGTCAGGACTTTGACTAGGCCACTCCAAAGTCTTAATTTTGTTTTTCTTAAGCCCTTCAGAGATGGACTTGGTGGTGTGTTTTGGATCATTGTCTTGCTGAAGAACTCAAGTGCGCTTCAGCTTGAGGTCACAAACAGATGGCCGGACATTCTCCTTCAGGATTTTTTGGTAGACAGTAGAATTCATGGTTCCATTTACCACAGCAAGTCTTCCAGGTCCTGAAGCAGCAAAACAGCTCCAGACGATTACACTTCCACTACCATATTTTACTGTTGGTATGATGTTCCTTTTCTGAAATGCTGTGTTACATTTATTCCGGATGTAATGGGACACACACCTTCCAAAAAGTTCAACTTTTGTCTTGTCAGTCCATGGAGTATTTTTCCAAAAGTCTTGGGGATCATCAAGATGTTTTCTGGCAAAACTGAGACAAGCCTTTATGTTCTTTTTGCTCAGCATTGGTTTTCGTCTTGGAACTCTGCCATGCAGGCCATTTTTCCTCAGTCTCTTTCTTATGGTGGAGTCATGAACACTGACCTTAACTAGGGCAAGTGAGACCTGCAGTTCTTTGGATGTTGTTGTGGGGTCTTTTATGACCTCTTGGATGAGTCATTGTTGTGCTCTTGGGGTAATTTTGGTCAACCAGCCACTCCTGGGAAGGTTCACCACTGTTCCATGTTTTCGCCATTTGTGGATAATGGCTCTCACTGTGGTTCGCTGGAGTCCCAAAGCTTTAGAAATGGCTTTATAACATTTTCCAGACTAATAGATCTCAATTACTTTGTTTTTGATTTGTTCCTGAATTTCTTTGGATCGTAGCATGATGTCTAACTTTTGAGAATCTTTTGGTCTACTTCACTTTGTCAGACAGGTCCTATTTAAGTGATTTCTTGATTGAAAACAGGTGTAGCAGTAATCAGGCCTGGGTGTGGCTAGAGAAATTGATCTTAGCTTTCCAAAGATGTGATAAACCACAGTTAATTTATGTTTTAATGGGGAAGGGGGGGAAATCACTTTTTCACACAGAGCCATGTAGATTTGAATTTTTTTTACCCTTAATAATAAACACCTTCACTTAAAAATTGCAGTTTGTGTTTACTTGTGTTATCTTTGTTTAATATTTAAATTTGTTTGATGATCTGAAACATTTAAGTGTGCCAAACATACACAAAAATGAGAAATCAGGAAGGGGACAAACACTTTTTCACACCACCGTATTTCTGTTTTGTATATTTTCAACTTTTTTCCCCATCATAAACTTGTGACTTTTTATCTTGTATATTTGCAACTTTTTTTCTTGTAAATATAATTATTTCTTTTCATAGATGTATTACTTTTCTTGTAAATTTGCAAAATTCACGTGGATGCTGGTTAAAAGCAGTTGCACAGAACCCTATAAAATGGCCCTGAATGATACCTTCAGTTGAAAGGGACCAGTTCAAATTAAGGATTTTACATTTTCCCACAGAAGGACAGCAGTTATTTCAGTTTGTAATCTTTTTACAGGAGAATAAAAGATTAGTCATAAGTGGCTCATGTATTCACACTCATTGTTCTGTTTTTTATTTCTCTCTTATTGAGACTAAAACCAAAGTAGAGGACATAATTGAGGCCTTTTTTTAATCTACAACAGTGGTATATTTCTAACAGCACTAAAAACTACAAGGTCAGATTATTATTTAGCTCTTTATTCAAATGCTTTTATGTAGTCAGTGGGGGGTACAGATGTCCGCAGATATGACAAAAACACCCCAGACTATGAAGAACATTTTAACCAATAAGATCTGACCAACGTCACCGCTGGAGAAGGTTACAAATGTACGCACAACAATAATAAATGAATCATGAGGTTATCGAAAATATACTGCAAGGAATAAAAATGCAACATGCAAATAAACCAAAAAGCTGTGTATCTTTATGTGCGTTAAAACTGTTAAAGAGGTTGTTGATTGCACTTCTTCCACATTTTAACAGCTTTCATGTCTTAATAAGATGTTTGTGACATATTTTGTTTACATTTTCTTTAATTATTTAATTATTGCAGCAAATTTGTTTATTTTTCCAGCCTTTCTGAGCGCTTTAAAATGTATCAGACCGCATTCAACTCTGCTCTCTCTCTTACGTCACTCTTGCCAAAATCTGCTGCCCATAGCTGCCTTGCTTGGTGCCAACCAACACATTTGTCAAAGACATTTGACAAATTTGTCTCAAAGAATAAATGAAAGAAAGCACTGCTGGTGAGCAGGGGTGTGTGTGGTTTCAGTGGTTGATAGGATATGACTGGTTCCTGGAGTACAATAAGCACAAACATTCATGGATGAGTGGCTAAACTGCTAGCTTCAGTGAGCCACCTTGACGAAGCTAACGATGTTGCATCACAGCGAACATACTGTATAACAAAATAAGCCAGGATGACAAGATACTGTATATTATCGACTGTGGATTAGTAAACCAGGTGGAAACAGGGATGTCTGTTGGGGTGACTGAAATTTAACGGAATTAATATAAACCACACTTTGGTAAGTTAACGTGTTAGCTCACTGTTAGCTCAATGACAGACAGCTAGGCTGGCCAACAACAGAGTAGTGGACAGATATTAAGGACGGCTCTTGACTGGGTTTAATATGGCAATGACATCCAGTCGCAAATCCAGAACAGTCAATTTAGCTTTTTTGTGTGAAAAACTAAAGGCTGTATTTTTTTTTTTATTATTTTTTTGCTAATCACATGACCTATAGATGCCTTTCAGAAGGTTAAAACCTACAAAACCACAATTTTTCAGTCAGTGATCCCTTTAATTGTAATCTGTCATGTGTGGAGCTGGTGTTTCAGCTCTGCTCATGATTTGTGGCTGTAGCTTCTGATTTGTTACCTCCACCAAGGAGGTTATGTTTTCATCGGCGTTGGTTTGTCTGTCTGTTTGTTTGTCTGTCTGTCTGTTTGTTTGTTAGCAAGATAACTCAAAAAGTTATGGACGGATTTTCATGAAATTTTCACAGATTGTCAGAAATGGGGTATCCTACAGATGATTAGATTTTGGTGGTGATCCGGATCACCGTCCAGAAGAAAAACGCCATTACGGAAAATGCCATTTTCGTGAATAACTACTGAACCACTAATCCTATCATTGTGAATCCAATTGCTAGTCATATGTTTTCATGGTCAAGGAATCTGAAAACATACACACAAACACTGTATGGGGGGAACTGTGGCGCTAAACCGCCATTACGGAAAATGCCATTTTCGTCAATAACTACTGAACCACTAATCCTATTATTGTGAATCCAATTGCTAGTCATATGTTTTCATGGTCAAGGAATCTGAAAACGTACACACAAACACTGTATGGGGGGAACTGTGGCGCTTGGCGGAGGTCTGCGCTCTTCGAGTGCTTTTCTAGTTGCTAATTGGTTCCAGCTGGCGATTGAGCCCTGAGCCTTGGGCCTTGCCAGTCTACAGCCACACCCCTCCCTCTGCCAGACACTCACTGGCTGTTAGCTGTTTCTGCACACACACATACACACACACACACACACACACTCATACACAGACTCCCACCACACACCTGGGTCCACATGTCACCCATCAGCCTGCTTGGTATTTACTGGGTGACAGTGGGGGCATTCAGTGTTGTGGCGTCAGTCTTCACTGCACAGTCTCATCCATGGTCACCTGCCTACGTGATGTCCTGAAGCTGTTGGGTTCTTTTCCTTGGACTACTACAGTGTTGTTTTTTTCCCAGAGCCCGCTGAGCTCCAACTCCCTATGTAAGTCTGTCCTTATCATTTACTACCCTTCTTTCCACTACCTGGTTCCGCCTGGGAGTGCGTGGGGCTTCCCTTATTTCCAACTGAGCTCGGACTCCCAGCACTTGTGTACCTGACTATGTTTCCCCAATTGAACATTTTCCCTGTTTTTGTGTGTTTTTTGAGTTATTCCATTCTGTTAATAAATTCGTTCACTTCACTTGCATTTTGGGCTCGCATTAATTCATATGTTCGCTGCGAGATTACGCAGCAGATGCGACATAATCAATCAAAAAGAGCACCATATATGGTACATTACATGCCTGTCCAAAATAATCCAAAGCCAAAATCCTAATATGCACATCTTCAGTACTTGTACAAACACTCTGTGAAATGAAAAAGTCATAGCTGGAAAACTGTGGGAGGAGTTCGCCAGACGGACATCATCATACCATAATACACCCGTCTCTAAAGACGGGCGTTTAAAAGATTGCAAATAAACAGTGAAAAAGAAGTCATTTTAAGCAACTTTTAATTGCATTTTTTGCCATAAAATATACCTGTGACCCTCACTGCCACTGTCTTTGTTCTTATGTAATTTTCCGGCAGGATTCTCAGAAAGAGAAACCCCCTTCACATATAAAATAAAAAAAGCCTGGTGAAGTTAGTGTGCGGTGAAATTATGCTGCATTTGCTTAACATACTCACTGGAGTGGTTGCCGAGTTGATAGAGCATCTGCCCCACAACTGGGAGGTCATGGGTTCAAGCCCCGGCCGGGTCATACCAAAGACCATATAAAAATGGCACTCCCCACCTTCTAGCTTGGTGCTCAGCATAATAGGATGGGGGAAGGAAAAGTTGTTCGTGGCGGCACCTTGTCTGGCAACGACGCCTCTGATTCTAGATGTGATTAACATTGTAGATAGAAGAATTTCATTCTACTGTACATGATGAACTGAATGACAATAAAGTTGTCTTCTTATTTGCACCAACAAACAGTTCACTTTGACAAGCCTGTCATGTAACATTTAGTGAACTTCCAAACTCACAGTGTTCAGATAACCATTTCACTACAGCTACAAACTTGGGAACAGTTTCACGTTCTTGGTTTCTTTTGTGAAAACTAAACCTTTCAGCAATAATTAGTTTCTTAGATGAGTCATCATTTTCTAGTATTTTCACAATCTCATCAGGGCTGATCTCAGTAAGCTGGAGGTTTTTCCTCCCATGACACTTAGAGAAGTTAGCACTAAGACCTAAGTTTTGATTGCATTTGCGAGTACAAAATACTCAAATCTTTCCGTGTATGAATTCTGTTATGTATTTTCTCCAGATGGTCCTATTTTTCTGACCAGTCCAGTCATTTTTCAGCAAGATTAACAGTTGTTTTTTTTACAGTCCTTTTTCATGTGGTCCCACAGTCCTTATACAGTATCTCACAAAAGTGAGTATATCCCTCACATTTTTGTAAATATTTTATTATATCTTTTCATGGGACACCACTGAAGATATGACACTTTGATACAATGTAAAGTAGTCATTGTGCAGCTTGTATAACAGTGTAAATTTACTGTCCCCTCAAAATAACTCAACACACAGCCATTAATGTCTAAACTGTTGGCAACAAAAGTGAGTACACCCTGAAGTGAAAATGTCCAAATTGTGCCCAAAGTGTCCATATTTTGTGTGGCCACCATTATTTTCCAGCGCTGCCTTAACTCTCTTGGGCATGGAGTTCACTAGAGCTTCACAGGTTGCCACTGGAATCCTCTTCCACTCCTCCATGACAACATCACGGAGCTGGTGGATGTTAGAGACCTTGCGCTCCTCCACCTTCCATTTGAGGATGCCCCACAGATGCTCAATAGGGTTTAGATCTGGAGACGTGCTTGGCCAGTCCATCACCTATACCCTCAATTTCTTTAGCAAGGCAGTGATCGTCTTGGAGGTGTGTTTGGGGTGGCCCAGTTTCCAAAGGGAGGGGATCATGCTCTGCTTCAGTTTGTCACAGTACATGTTGGCATTCATGGTTCCCTCAGTGAACTGTAGCTTCCCATTGCCGGCAGCACTCATGTAGCCCCAAACCATGACACTCCCACCATCATGCTTGACTGTAGGCAAGACACACTTGTCTTTGTACTCCTCACCCGGTTGCCACCACATACGCTTGACACCATCTGAACCAAATAAGTTTATGTTGTTCTCATCAGACCACAGGACATGGTTCCAGTAATCCATGTCCTTAGTCTGCTTGTCTTCAGCAAACTGTTTGTGAGCTTTGTTGTGCATCATCTTTAAAAGGGGCTTCCTTCTGGGACCACAGCCATGCAGACCAATTTGATGCAGTGTGCGGCGTATGGTCTGAGCACTGACAAGCTGACCCCTTCAACCTCTGCAGCAATACTGGCAGCACTCATACGTCTGTTTTCAAAAGACAACCTTTGGATATGATGCTGAGCATGTGCACTCAACTTTGGTCGACCATGGCGAGGCCTGTTCTGAGATGAACCTGTCCTGTTAAACCGGTGGATGGTCTTGGCCACTGCGCTGCAGATCAGTTTCAGGGTGTTGGCAATCTTCTTATAGCCTAGGCCATCTTTATGCAGAGCAACAATTGTTTTTTTCAGATCCTCAGAGAGTTCTTTGCCATGAGGTGCCATATTGAACTTCTAGCGACCAGTATGAGAGAGTGTGAGAGCGATAACACCAAATTTAACACACCTGCTCCCCATTCACTCCTGAGACCTTGTAACACTAATGAGTCACATGACACTCGGGAGGGAAAATGCCTAATTGAGCACAATTTAGACATTTTCACTTAGGGGTGTACTCACTTTTGTTGCCAGCGGTTTAGACATTAATGGCTGTGTGTTGAGTTATTTTGAGGGGACAGCAAATTTACACTGTTATACAAGGTGTACACTGGCTACTTTACATTGTATCAAAGGGTCATATCTTCAATGTTGTCCCATAAAAAGATTTAATAAAATATTTACAAAAATGTGAGGGGTGTACTCACTTTGGTGAGATACTGTATCACAGTTCACTACATGGCAGAAGTTCCTCCCTCTGCATTGTAGCAATTATCAATTAGCAGTCAGCAGTTGCCATGAAGTTGCGCTAGTAACCAGACTACACTTTTACTAAGGGCCCCTTTGCACAGATGGAGATCATTAAGTGACCATTGAGAGATCAATAACTGACACTATCTTGTAACGATCTCCTGAAGTCTTAAAAAAGCCGTTTCTACCTATTTGTTTGGGATATTGTATGATTTTCATGGCAATCTGTAGAGAGCTTCGAAAGATCACTGAGAGATCACTAAGAGACCAGTAGAGATCACTGTGGGATCATTGAGAGGTTGTTGGCCGACCAAAGAGGTATATACAGTATTTGAGAGATTTCTTGTGCTCTCCAATCCCCCTATACATGGGGTGGAGATCATTGACACTAGGTGGCGCATGAACACGCAGCAGCCTCCCTTCTCTCTTTGTGCTTTTGTGCCATTTAGTGTTGCTTAATGTTGTGTCCATAATGACCACCAAGGAGGCAAGGCCGTAATACGGTTTAACAAGACTTTATTATAAAATAGTGTTGAACACTCACAGAAGCACCCAGTGCCCTATCCAGTAGTCCACGACGAAAGAGGAAGTGCTCCTCCCTGCTGCGGCCCTTATACTCTGGCCGACGTCACCCCCGGAAGGATGGAGTGCCGACCCCCTCTATTCCCGGTATTTCCCTGGGCTGCCATCTTGCTACTGTAATCCCTATTTACATATGCAACATTCCCCTCCACCCTGGAAAAATGCAAGCATCACAAATAGCCCACCCAAATTCATCACCCGAATCACACTTTAACAGGAAAAACAGTATATACAGAAATCATAAACAAAACCTATTCATTCACACAACAAAAGCTCGGGAGGCCGAGTAGGCCACCGGCACCCCCTACACGGCCAGGCGGGCCACTCTGCTGCCTTAAATTTACAGTCCAGAAACAAAAAAATGACATGTTCTCAAAACGATAAAATAATCCAAGAACAATATATCCATCCAAACTAGAAAAAAAATAGTAACAGTATTTTACCCAAAACTCTCCTTACTGGCGGCCCATCTCCCAACACTCCCACCCTCACAGGACATGCAAATACACATAACTCGTGGTGGGGAATACCTTCCAAAATAAAACAGAAAACAATAATAATGTACAACCAAATTGGGCACTACCAGTTGCTAAAACCCTGTACACTATGACCCGCAGCCCCCAAATGACACCTTAAACCCCCAGACATGTGGTCATACAATTACTCAGTGGTTAGGCTCCCTCCCTCCCAGGTCTCCCATCCCATGGCGCCTGGCCAGACCTTATCCGCTTCTTCCAGTCCGGGGACGAACTGTGTCTCCTTCTCTTCCTCCGAGCCCGGTGCAGCTCAACGGGACGCTGCCACCTATTGTTCGACGGATCTTCATCGCCGTCGTCCTCTGGGGTCACTTCCACCCTGTGTCGTCTTTCCACAGACGAGTGCCCATGCCGCTCATGGCTCCTCCTTGACTGAACTCCCAACCTAGGGCGAACTGTGTCACCGACACTCAGAGAAGCTCTAGGTCCATGTGGATCCGTGGCCCATGGGAAGGCCTCCCTCCTGGAACTAGACCCGCCTCTAGCCCGGTCTGAGGCCCTTTTCGCTAGCCTGCGCCTTCTGCGTCTCGGCTGCGTGCACGTCGATCAAACCGCGGAACTCTTCTACGCTGCAGTTGTGGTACCACCCTCCAACCTGGGGGTCCTGCCGTGCCGCACAGTTCCCACACCAAGGGCAACTTGGGTCCCAGCGTCTGGCCCAACCCGGGGAGGTCCTACCCGACTGTCCCAGCTGCTGCTGTCCCTCAAGTCCTCCCATTTGGGGTCCCACACCACTCCATCATCCCCTATCACCGGCAGGGGTCGGCTCCACAGACCACTGCCCGACCACTGGTGTTGCTCGTGATGGAAAACCCAAATCTGTAGACCAAGTCGCACCCCATGACATGACGACACCGCCACCTTCACATCCGTCATGCTCCTCGACTTGTACTCCGCTACCATCGTCAGGTGTCCCACCACAGTGATTCTGTTCCGCCAGTACCCGTAGAACGGGGTGGACGTCTTTTGGACACGGTATCGGGGAAACAGGCTCCTCATCATGTACCAGTTGATCACTGTAGCCGCCGCTCCCGTGTTGACCAACAATGAAACCTCCACACCGTCCAACTTCACCGTCCATCCGACTCCGGTGACACCGTGTGGATGATCGTAAGAGCCGACGTGGCGGGGTTTGCTGTCTGACCCCGCTCCCCCAGTTCAAAATTACGGCAGGACCACGCGAAATAGTGCAGCAAGCCACATCTGCCGCAGTGCTTGCCCCTCGCTGGATATTCCCTGGACCTATATTTGTGCTAAGTGTACCCACAGCCGTAACAACGCAGCGTGCCCGAGGTGGACCTGATCCTGATGACGGAGGTATACTCCTTTTGCTCAACATCGTCTTCAGTAACAGGATCAGCTATCGGTACTTCCCACTGAGGACCAGCCATGACAGAGGACGTCCCTCCACCGAGGTCCCTCGCTGTTCCCTCGGCTGCCTCTTCCTGCTGTGCCATTCAAACTGTGGTGTCCAATGAAAGTCCTCCCAGAAACGTCAGCAGGCGTGAGCGGATTGATGGTATACATGCACCTACTGCCAGCTGGTCCTGAATCATCTCCTCCAGGATACTCCCAAACTCACACTCAGCTGCCAGTTTCAGCATTATCCGCCACAAAGTCAGCCATTGACTCCCCGATCCACTGGAGGCGCTGCCGAAGCCTTATGTGCCACATGATGACATCTTCTGGTGTGCAAAAGTAGCGCGCCATTAGCTCCGCCACTCTCTCTACACTAGCGGTACTCGCCAGCATTCTAAGGATATTCTGGCCTTCATTTCCCAGCATATGCCCCAACAAAGTCCTCGCTTGGCCCTCCTCACGTTCTCCGAGGTCCATGGCCACCAGGTAGTTCTCAAAAGCAAAGAACCATATGGGCCAGGGAACAGAAGGCTCGCCCGGGGCCTCCCGAAACGGTCAAAGCACAGTCTTCACATGCTCCACCATTGCTTTCACCTTGTTGTCAATTGTTGTGTCCATAATGGACACAACAAGTGGACTTCCGGTTCCGGGTGAGGACGAGTGAGGACGCACAGGTAAGAGCTCCCTGTTCGTGACTCTTTAAAAGGCAGTTAAACGCAGTTAGAACGCAGTTTGGAGCTGGCGTTTTGAGCTTTTTTTTTGCTGCTGCCGCTGGGGAGTGAACCTGCTCGTGAAGAGTAACGAGGAATTTGCCAGTAGTAACTGGTGAAACTTGTGAAGCGGCCCCGCGCCCCCCGCCCCCCCGCACCTCGCGCTCAAACAAAGAGATTACTCCCACGTGCGTTTTTTTTTTTTTTTTTTTCCCCGAGCTATCCAAATAAGAGATCATCGGCCGGAATAATGGGTCCCAAAAGAGCTCTGCCAAATGAAGATGAGATTAAAAAAGCGCTGGATTTCTTGGCAGAAGAAATGGCTGCCCTAAAATCACAACAAAGAGGTATACTGGACCTCGTGGAAGAAATTAAAGCGCTGCGCAGCCAGAACGCTGAAAAAGACAAGAGGCTGGCGTATCTGGAAAGCAGATTGGCTGAGATGGACCAGAGAACTCGGGCAAACGACGTGATCATCACGGGGCTCCACATCAAACCCCGATCATACGCGAGAGCAGTGGCCGCAGACAGCAGTGGAAGTCAGCTGGATGAGGAATCCGCTGAGCAACAGGTGACGGCCTTCATGCAGTCAAAAGGAATCCAGCTGGACTGCACCAACATCGAGTCCTGCCACCCTCTGCCCAGGAAAAACGGCGACAAACCTGCTGTGATCATGAGGTTTGTAAACAGAAAACACAAGACGGCGCTAATGAAACAAGGTAAGAAGCTGCAAGGAACCAACGTCTTCATAAACGAGCACCTCACGAAAGAGAACGCAGAAATAGCCAGGAAAGCAAGATACATGAAAAAGCAGAAAAAAATTCAAAACACCTGGACATCAAACTGTAAAATATTCATCAAATTAAACGGATTGCCTGAAGAAGCCAAGGTCATTAACATCCTAATATTATGGAACTGGACAAATACGATCTGGAGGCACAGCAACAATTCAGACAAATATAGGACACTGAAGGATTTTACTCATCTGCAACAAAACATTCTACAGTATGAATCAAAAAATCATCAAACAGGAACAACAGGAACTGAAAGTTTTTGAATACACAGAGCACAACCCACAGGACGTAGAATATGACATAGACCCTGATAATAATCTTTTTAACTCAATCAATAATGACTGTAATTATTACACAGATGAACAGTTTAACACAATGGTCACATCTGATTTCAATATTTCTATGATCCACTTCAACAGCAGAAGTATCTATGCAAACTTTAATAACATTAAAGATTATTTAAATCAGTTTAAAGAGCCCTTCAATATTGTGGCAATATCAGAGACGTGGCTCAGTGAAGAGAAAGGAGTGGATTTTACCATGGATGGCTATGAATTAAATTATATAAATAGAAAAGTGAAAAAAGGAGGAGGAGTTGCAATTTATGTTGACAAGAGCTTGAAATACAAGGTTGTTGAAAATCTGTCAGTAACTGTGGATGATTTATTTGAATGTATTACAATAGAAATCTGTCTGGACAATGTGAAGAATATGGTCGTGAGCTGTGTATATAGAACACCTGGATCAAACATTGACTTATTTAAGGACTGGATGGAAAAAATGTACGCAAAACTAACTCATAAAGTTATGTTCATCTGTGGTGATTTAAATATAGATCTGATGAACTCAAAACAACATAGTTTGACAGAAGAATTTATCAACACAATGTACAGTATGGGCTTACATCCAACAATTACAGGACCTAGCAGAATCACGTCGCACAGTGCCACACTAATAGATAATATATTCACAAACATTATGGAAAATAATATCAGGAGTGGGCTTTTATTGAATGATATCAGCGACCACCTGCCGATTTTTGTTGTCTATCAATGTGATTATAGGAAGAAAAAGTATACCAAAAATATTAAATATAAAAGAATAAGAACCGAAGAATCAATGTATTTACTGACAAAGGAATTATTAATACAAGATTGGAAGATAGTTTATGATGAAAATGACATAAATGAAGCATATGATAAATTTTTACAAATATTTCAATCATTGTACAATAAATACTGTCCTATAAAACAATACAGTGACAGACAACAACAAAAAAATATTCCTTGGATCACCAAGGGGTTAATAAATGCATGTAAAAAGAAGAATACATTATATAAACAATTCATTAAATGCAGAACAGTGGAAGCTGAGATCAAATATAAAAGATATAAAAATAAGCTTACCACTATAATGAGGACCTGTAAGAAAGAATATTACAACAGAATACTAGAGGATAACAAAAATAACATAAGAGGAATATGGCAAGTACTCAAGGGGATCATTAGTAATCGTCCTAAGTATGCAAATTATCCAGAATATTTTATCGAAAACGACAGTTTGATTAATAATATGGAAGATGTGGTCAGTGGTTTCAATAAATTTTTTGTAAACGTTGGTCCTGAATTAGCAAAATCAATAGTGACTCCAGAAACAAACCACAGTGGGTCTGTGAATGAAATAGAGGATAGAAACCCAAACACAATCTTTTTGGGTGCAGTTACTGAAAAGGAAATTATCGAGACTGTGAGTAAATTTAAGAACAAAAAATCAACGGACTGGAATGAAATTGACATGACAATAGTGAAAAAAGTAATTGAGGGAATTGTTAAGCCACTCACCCACATCTGTAACCTGTCATTTCAAACTGGTACATTTCCAGACAAAATGAAAATAGCAAAAGTAACACCTCTTTACAAAACAGGAGACAGTCATTGTTTCACAAATTACAGGCCAGTCTCTTTACTCTCACAATTCTCCAAAATACTTGAAAAAATATTCACTAAGAGACTGGATGATTTCATTGAAAAACACAACCTCCTTACAGATAGCCAGTATGGTTTTAGAGCAGATAAATCTACATCTTTGGCACTGATCAAACTTATAGAAGAAATTACTAGTTGTATAGACAAAAAAAAGGTTGCTGTAGGAGTATTTATAGACTTAAAGAAAGCTTTTGACACCATTGACCACAGAATACTTCTAAGGAAACTGGAAAGGTATGGGATAAGAGGGGTAGGACTGAGTTGGGTGGAAAGTTATTTAAGTAACAGACAACAATTTGTACAAATTGGAGAGCACAAATCACCCTGCATGGACATCACTTGTGGTGTGCCCCAGGGGTCAGTTTTGGGACCCAAACTCTTTATCTTGTATATAAATGACATATGCCAAGTATCAAAAATTCTGAAATTTATTTTGTTTGCGGATGACACAAATATCCTTTGCACTGGTGAGAATTTGCAGCAGGTTTTAGAGGTGGTCACAACTGAAATGGAAAAATTAACGCAGTGGTTCAACAAAAATAAATTATCTCTAAATCTAAAAAAAACAAAGATTATGTTGTTTGGAAATTATAAAATAAATCATGAAATAATGATAACGATAGATGATACCAGAATACAAACAGTACAGGAAAATAAGTTTCTGGGGGTGACGCTAGACAGTAAAATCTGCTGGAAACCTCACATCACTCACATCCGGGCTAAATTAGCAAAATGTATAGGCATACTGGGGAAGACAAGACACATCGTGGACTATAAATCATTGGTCTTATTGTACAATTCACTGTTTTTACCTTATCTTAACTACTGTGTAGAAGTCTGGGGAAACACCTACAAGACCAACCTACAAACAATATGCACATTACAAAAAAGAGCTATAAGGATAATAAACAATGCAGGATATAGAGACCATACCAATTCGTTGTTCTTGAAGTCACATGTCATAAAGTTCATCGATTTAGTTAAATTTAAGACAGCACAAGTAATGTACAGGGCAATTAACAATCAACTCCCAACTAATATACAAAAAATATTTAAAAAAAGAGACAATGATCATAATTTGAGAGGAGACTTAAACTTCACAAAGCCCAAGATACGTACAACCAAGAAAAGTATGTGCATATCTGTCTGTGGGGTGGATTTGTGGAACAGTCTGGAGCCGGAACTGAAACTATGTACAAACAGAAATCAATTTAAAAAGAGGTATAAGCACCATTTGTTGAAAGGATATATGTTAAAAGGGTAGAATTTATATGTACGATTCATTATGTTCACTCTGGGACATTATGGGACACTATGGAATGGTGGGTGTGACAGCACTGTGTGTGTCTGTGTCGTTTGAGACTGGTTTTGAAATATAGACTTCATTGTATGTTAGAATGGACAGGTGTTAATGTTGATCTGAAAAAAATACAGTAAATTGTTTACTTGGGGTATTAAAGGTAGTAATTTGTATAAAATTCACATGGGTGTATCGATGGAAAAGAGGAGTTGGAATTAATAAGTGTTCACTTCTTCCTTTCGAACAGTGTATACTGTAACTTTATTGCATTTGCTATTTGCTTGTTTTTTGTTATATTTTTTGTGTTCGAAATAAACTATCTATCTATCTATCTATAATGACCACCAAGGAGGCAAGGCTGTAATACGGTTTAACAAGACTTTATTATAGAACAGTGTTGAACACTCACAGAAGCACCCAGCGCCCTATCCAGTAGTCCATGATGAAAGAGGAAGTGCTCCTCCCAGCCGCAGCCCTTACACTCCGGCCGATGTCACCCCCGGAAGGATGGAGTGCCGACCCCCTCTATTCCCGGTATTTCCCTGGGCCGCCATCTTGCTACTGTAATCCCTATTTACATATGTAACACTTAAATTACTCCAAAGTGTATATTCATGTGCTAAATGTACATATATGATGCTGCACACAAGCTACAGTCGCCACAGCCTTCTGGACATAAGGAATATCTCCAAACATTACGTTCTGGATCAGAGCGTTACAGAGGAACTCCATGGCCTAGGTGTTCTCCACCAGATCTCCACACGCCCGGACTCGACTACTGTGTCTCTTTCCAAATGGAGACGCCATAGACGATGTGAGTGGTGGCAAAAGAGAGGTAAACGTGGAGGTATCCGAACGAAGCTAACTGCTAGCTCACACAGACTGCTGATTCCTTCCCTCATTCTGGCCAACGTACACTCACTTGACAACAAAATAGACCACATGCACCTCCTGAGATCTACGCAACGTAATGCACGGAACTGCTGTGTTTTATCTTTATGGAAACATGGATAAATGACAATATACCGGACTCTGTCATTTAGTTAGCAGGGCTAACATGCTATTGTGCTGAAAGAGTGTTGAAGGAAGGAGGGAAAACGCGAGGTGGAGGCGTGTGTGTTTACGTCAGTGACACTTGGTGCCATGATGCAACTGTTGTACACAAACACTGTTCTCCATTGGTGGACTTTATGATCATCAAGTGCCGACCCTTTTACATTCCAAGAGAATTTTCATCTGTCCTACTAGTCGCTGTGTATGCCCCGCCCACTGCCATCAGCAAGAGGAGTAAAACACTAAAAGAACAGGCCATCAGTGAGACATAAACGGCGCATCTAGATGGATTCCTCATCACAGCAGGAGACTTCAACCAAGCAGATTTAAAGGCCCTCCTACCAAATCTACACCAACATGTAGACTTTCCAACAAGAGGAGAAAATTTGCTGGACCTGGTGTACACAACTCACAAAAAAGCATACACAGTCTTCCCCCTTCTCCACCTGAGTCTCTCTGATCACATCACCATCTTGTTAAAGGCGTCGGCCGGACGAAAATTCAGTATCGCTAAATCATATCTTAAATTGTTGTGTGAGACGAGCTAATTTGAACCGCACATGTTTTGGTGTCAACAAATGTCGCATAAGATGACAATGCGCTATTGAAGTATGATTTCCTTGAGAGCTGTCTGACTCTGCCAAGCGATCAGCGGCTAAAATGGCCACTGACTGTGTGACGTCAGGTCAGGAAGCGACCAGCAAACACTCGACGGACATTGCGTGTTGTTTACGTTTTAAAATCGGCGATAACGGATATTTCTAGGAGTACTTGTGGATTACAAATAGAGTATTTATTACGATTAGGATTTCAGTGATCAAATTAATTATGGTTTGGCGTTGTGTTGTCTACGGGTGCGACGGTATACCGGAGGAGCACGCGGTGAGTGTTTATGAATTTCCCCTGCCTGGGAAAATCAGAACCGCATGGGTGAAATTCGTTCAGAAAACGCGAAAAAATTGGAATGATGTCGGTAAATCACCCAACATGTGCAGTAGACATTTCGTTGACAGCGATTTTGAGAATAAGATGCAATTTGAAATGAAATTAGCAAAAAGATTGCTGATAAAAAAATCGGCTGTTCCAACTATATATCCGTTCATTTCAAAGTCCCACTCTCAGACAAGTGTCAGTGACAGTGGCGTGAAAAGCAAGGGTGATCTACTGATGCGATCTGCTGTCAGAAAAAGAGAAGTAAACAGGGTAAGTTTTCTTTTTTTAATATTCACTGCCAATATTTACTAAAATTATTTACAAGCAATGAATTTCATTGCCTTAACAACTTATCAAATATTAGAATTTTAGGGTATTCATACTAATCAAATATGAAATATTCAGTGCTGTATAGGGAGGTGGTTGTGCCTGTTTGCTCAAGTTATATTTCTATATATGTAATCCAATTTGACACCTCTGGAATGAAATTATGTTGATCTACTGTTTTTGCAGATGTTATCCACTGTCACTCAACCTTCAAATACTGTGGATTTTTCTGACCAAGCAGAGGAAGCTGATGACCAGGACTTTTATGTAAATCCACTTTCAGATCCACTAGACCGACATGTCCCACCTACACTAAATACAGCCCAGGCTATACCAGATCCTCTTCTGACAACACCCAATCCAGATCTCAAAGCCGAACCATCACTGCAACCCAAGTACAAAGATGCGAGCACTACATACGATCCACCAGCTCCTGAGAGACTGCAACCTAACACAAAAAACAATTTCACACAAACCAGAAAGTTAATTGTCCGACCAGAGAAAAAACCGGTAAAACGTGAGTATCATTGATTTGAAATCAACAATTTATTTACATTATTGTTCATGTGAACTATCAGAATAACTTGTTAACCCTAATACATTGTTAAAATTATTGATCTCCAGGCTCACACTCTCAGACCGATCCGAAGATCACACAATGGGACCCAAGTCATCCGAGCACATGCGATACGTGCCGTAGATCACTGGCAACAACAGGGCCTCGCACATCGACACCAAGGAAAGCAAAGAGGAAGTTTGAGGACGTTGACACGGATGATATTGACTCTGTGTCGTCTTACGCCTCTAACAATGACCCACATGATGTTACATACCATCCAAGTTTTATGGATGTATCAGACCAAAGGTATGATTCAAATTAATGAAACATTTCAAGACATAAAATGAAATATGAATTTTGTAATTTTTTATAATACTAAAGATATATAATACTAAATAATATAATATTAAAATCTACGTATATACACTGTTTGTTTATAACATTTCAGTTTCAACCAAAAGGAGTCCCATAACCACCACGAGGAGGACAAATACATAGTTTACAAAAGTTGCCTCTGGAAATTATTCAGCAGTTGTCCTCATTGCAGTCATCCATGTGAGGTAACAAGTCACACTAAAGGCTCTCTGTTGGTGATCAAACAACATTGTCCACATTGTGTTGAGGATCGATCCTGGCACAGCCAGCCGATGATCAGGGACATGCCAGCTGGTAACATACAGCTTTCATCCGCCATTCTCTTCACTGGGGCGTCATATGTCAAGGTCCTCAGAGTTCTAAATGCAGCTGGTATCGTTGGAATTTCCACGACCACTTACAAGGAGCTTTCGATTTCTAATTTTTATTAAATTAATTTTATTTCAGAATATGTGGATGATCTGATGAATACTCTTTTCGACAAAACCTTGGTTGATCCAACCCACTTATTGGAGCAGTGGCACTCTGTACAAGCCAGAGTTCCCGCAACATTGAGTGCCAAATTTCAGCGTCCCATCAAAGCTGATGCTGTTG
This sequence comes from Pholidichthys leucotaenia, assembly GCA_020510985.1. Classification (NCBI taxonomy): domain Eukaryota; kingdom Metazoa; phylum Chordata; class Actinopteri; order Cichliformes; family Pholidichthyidae; genus Pholidichthys; species Pholidichthys leucotaenia. Next base: position 321,075,074 of record CM035840.1, on the reverse strand, counting down.
AGCAACATGTATCTAGATTTTCAAAATCAAACATGTAAAAGTAGAATAAATTTCCAATTAGCAATGAACGTTCAGCTTTCAATTGTTAGGGAAGCAACATATTTTGCTAAGACAAACAAATATAAGCCTAAGATTTTTAGAGAAATGTGCTTTTAAAAATTGAACACGAATTTTACACCATAAAATGGTAGAAAAATTAGTCTAATGTATATGAGATCCGACTTTGATGAATGCTGAAATATTAGAATTATAAAATTGACATGCACATTAATAAACTCAATATATGATTTTACAAAACTTTATTTAAATATCATTTTTCACAAATCTAATCTTGGTAGGCAAAATCCCTTGTAGTGATCCGATGGGAATGTTTCTCTGATGAGGCTCACAGCACAGGCAGGCAATATCACCCTCACTTCTTCCTGAGCTGACGTCGCTGCTGCCTGCCCCTATCGACAGATGGCGGTACTGCAGCATCACTAAGTGAAAGATGGGCTATTACCAAATAAAGTCATTTATGGAGGCTGGTGACACATATTAAATCACAGGAATGGCCAGAATGGAATATTTTCATACAATCAGTTTATTGGTTCAATAAAAAAATGTCACCGTCCGAGGACTTTAAGGCCGGCATACAAACCCAGAGTGAAAACAATTACACCAACAAAAAAGCAGGTACGTGTGTGGCCAGAGGGGGCCTCTGATGCTCTGAAAGACTGCTTCAGCAATACAGACTGGGACACTTTCAAGTACGCAGCCACTCACAATGGACACACAAACCTTGAGGGGTACACTGAGATTGTTGTAGCATACATTGATGATATCACTCACTGCAAAACCATCACTGTTCGTGCCAACCAGAAGCCATGGATGACAGCAGAGGTCCACAGGCTCCTGAGGGTCTGGGACGCAGCCTTCAGGGCTGGCGACAGTGCAGGACTAACAACAGCTCGGGCCAACCTGTCCCATGGCATCAAGGAGGCAAAACGACAGTACAGCAAGAAAATATCCGGTTACTTCAGCAACACCAGAGATGCACGTTCCCTCTGGTGTGGTATACAGACCCTCACCAACTACAAACCTCCACCTCAGACCTCTGCGAGTGACATTCCACTGCTTAACAACCTAAATGACTTCTTCGGCAGCTTTGAAGCACAAAAACAACATCAGCACAGAAGACCACTGTCCTCCAGATGAGCAGGCCATAAGTCTGGATCCAGCTAATGTGAATAGGACCTTCTCCAGGATCAACCCACGCAAGGCAGCTGGACCAGACAACATACCAGGTCGTGTTCTGAAGGACTGTGCAGAGGAGCTCAAAAATGTCCTGGCTGACATCAACATCTCCCTGAGTTAAGCTGTTGTCCCCACATGTTTCAAAACTCCTACCATAATACCAGTCCCAAAGAAGCCCATCCCATCCGGCAACAATAATTACTGGCCCATAGCACTGACCTCCATCATAATGAAGTGCTTCAAGTGTCTGGTCATGCAGAACATCAAGTCCATCCTCCCTCCCTCTCATGACCCATCTCAGTTTGCATACAGGTCAAATAGATCCACAGAAGATGCCATCACTGCTGCTCTCCATCCAGCCCTCACCCACCTGGACTCCTACATGCGAATGCTGTTCTTGGACTTCAGTTCAGCATTCAACACAATCATCCCCCAGCACCTGATACAAAAACTGAGACACTTGGGACTGAAAACCTCTCTCTGTAACTGGGTGCTGGACTTTCTCACAGGGAGGCCACAGAAAATGCGGGTCAGTAGCAACACCTCCAAGACATCACACTGAGCACAGGGGCCCCACAAAGGTGCGTGCTCAACCAGCTGCTCTTCACCCTGCTGACCCATGAATGTGTACCAGCCTACAGCACCAACCACATTATCAAGTTTGCAGATGACACAACGGTGGTGGGCCTCATCACCAACAATAAGGAGGCCAACTACAGAAATGAGGTGAGCCAACTGGTCCAGTGGTGTAAAGACAATAACCTCTTCCTGAATGTGGGAAAAACCAAGGAGATTGTGGTCGACTTCAGGAGGGGACACACACAGCATCCCCTTTGATTACCGATGGTGCAGCTGTGGAGAGGGTGAGCACTGGGTTCTTTTTTGTGGGGAAGAAAGACGGGTCACTGCGGCCGTGTATTGATTATCACAAGCTGGATGCGATTACCATCAAGGCTAAATATCCATTGCCGCTTATTAATTCAGCTTTCGAGCTGCTTCAGCGTGTGCATGTGTTCACCAAACTCGATCTCCGTAACACTTACCATCTAGTTCGCATACGTAAGGGAGATGAGTGGAAGATGGCTTTTAAAACACATCTGGGGCAGTTTGAGTACCTGGTCATGCCCTTTGGGCTGACCAACACCCCCGCCATCTTCCAGTGGTTAATAAATGACGTCCTTCGGGACATGGTGAACCATTTTGTTTTTGTTTATTTAGATATTCTTATTTTTTCCCACATGCTAGAGGAGCACACAGTCCACGTCTGGGCTGTCCTGAGCAGCTGTTAGAGAATCAGCTCTTCGTGAAAGCAAAGAAGTGTGAGTTTACTTCCAGCTCCACTTCTTTTCTGGGATTCATTGTGGCCGAAGGCGCAATAAAGGCTGACCCGACTAAAGTAAAGGCAGTGGTAGACTGGCCTACCCCCCCAATCCAGGAAGCAGCTTCAGTGCTTCTTGAGCTTTACCAACTTCTACCACCGATTTATCCGTAATTATAGCAAAGTAGCCCTGCCATTAACACAACTCACCTCCACTAAAATCCCATTTAAATGGTCAGCGGCTGCTGAACAGGCTTTCACTGCACTTAAGGCCCTTTTCACTGACAAGCCCATTTTGGCCCAGGTCGACCCTCGATCAAAGTTCGTGGTCGATGTTGATGCTTCTGATTCGGGGTGTTGTGTATTTTGTCTTACTGCGGCACCCGTCGTAGTGTCTTGTAAAAATGCATGATGGGTAATGTAGTGTATGTTGAGTGTGTTGTCGTTGGCTGTGTGCTATGAGTGGCTGCTCGCCAATAAACCGTTAACGGTACGTCGATGGTCCGAGTTATTATTTGTTATATCGAGTAACGTAACGGGTGAAAGATATAACAAAAAGTGGCGACGAGGACGTCTGGACCGACGCTGCAGTCCGCGACGGAGGAGAGTTTTTTTTGTCGTTTTTTTTCCCGCCGCTACTTCGTGCTGACAGGGTGATACACCGCGCCACTGTGCTGAGGTGGATGCTGCGGGCTGTCTGCTAAGCGGGGAGGAGCGGAGCAGTGGAAATTGTTAAGGAAAAAAAAAAAAAAACTCCGTGAGTAACGCCGGAGGGAAGAAACAACGTTACAGAAAGGAGCCGCGAGGGAAAGAGCGACATTCAACCAGGAGTGTTAAAATGGCTGGAGTCATTGGCTCTATCGGGCCCTTTGATGAGAGCGCGGAGCAATGGAGCTCCTATACTGAGCGCTTTGACTATTTCGTCACGGCAAATGGAATAACGGATGAAAAGTTAGTGCCCACTTTTCTGAGTGTGATGGGTCCCAAGACATTTAACCTACTACGCAACCTCCTACAGCCAGCAAAGCCAGGCTCTAAAACCCACAAGGAACTGGTGGACACGCTGACCCACCACTTCTCACCCAAGCCTCTAGTGATTGCAGAAAGATACAGGTTTCACAGACGTAACCAAGAAGAGGGTGAGTCTGTTAACATGTTTGTTGCAGCGCTACGCAAGTTAGCCGAACACTGTGAATTTAAAGATGTTTTAAATGACACATTAAGAGACAGGCTTGTGTGTGGACTACAAAATGAAGTAGCACAGAAGAAGTTACTCACAGAAAGTGATTTGACGCTTGAAAGAGCCATTAACATTAGTGTGATGATGGAGATGGCTTCCAAAGAAGCACACCAACTGCATGCTACAGGCAGAGTACATAAACTCAACAGTGGTAAAACCAATGCAACAGGCCCATGTTTCTGCTGTAGCAAGGTGGGACACCTTCCTAATGACTGTTGGTACAAAGAGAAGGACTGTAACAACTGTGGGAAAAAAGGCCACGTGCAGCGGGCATGTAGAAGCAAAAGGAGCAAAGACAAAGGCCCAAAGACAAGGAATAAAAGTGACATGGTAAAATACAAAAAGAAAAGAAATGTTCACACAGTTAAACATGGCGAGGACAGAGTGAGCGACTCCTCAGAGGAAGAGGTGTCAACTGCAATAAATACTGTCCGGATTATGAATGTGAATGAAGGCTCAGAAGGCTTTTGGACTAAACCAAAAGTGGAGGGACATTTTATTAAAATGCAGATAGACACCGGATCAAAGGCATCACTTGTGTCGCATGGCATTTACAAGAAGTTTCTGAAACATCGTCCACTCCGGCCTTCAGACACCGTCTTCAGGGCATATACTGGACACCGAGTGCCCATGAAAGGGATGACAGAGACAGAGGTAACTGTTCAGTACAATGGGCAAACTGCTAAGCTTCCAGTTTATGTTACCAAGAACAACTGTCCAGCTATAATGGGGCGTGTGTGGCTAAAGAAAATCCAACTTGACTGGCAAGAAGTAAGGAAGCTGTCACACAGTTCCACTCAGCTGCAGGCCATACTAGAAAAGCACAAAAAGGTTTTTCGTGATGAGTTAGGCAGCATGAAAAAAATTATAGTGAAGCTGCATGTCAAACCTGACAGTAAACCAGTGTTCATGAAAGCCAGGCCAGTGCCGTACGCCATCAGACCAAAGGTGGAGGCTGACTTGGATGCTCTGGTCAAGAATGGAGTTCTGGAGCCTGTGACAACCAGTGAGTGGGCCACGCCCATAGTTCCAGTACCCAAAAAGGACGGAGGAATCCGGACCTGTGGAGACTTTAAGGTAACAGTAAACCCTGTACTAATAGCAGAGCAGTATCCCCTTCCACTGATTGATGACTTATTTGCGGGGCTGAGTGGGGGACAAAAGTTCAGCAAAATAGATCTCAACCAGGCTTATTTACAAATGCATGTAGACGAGCAGTCACGTGAAATGTTGACTATCAACACCCATAAAGGACTCTTCAGATACTGCAGACTGCCTTTTGGCATCACATCTGCTCCAGCACTTTTTCAGCGAGCTATGGATCAAATCCTGAGTGGATTACCAGGAGTGCAGTGCTACCTGGATGATATCTTGTGTACAGGAGCAGATGATGAAGAGCATCTGCGCAACTTGGATGCAACTCTCACGAGACTGGAGGAATATGGATTGAGAATCCGCAAGGATAAATGCGAGTTTTTCCAGTCATCCGTGGAATATTTAGGTCATGTGATCGATGCTAAGGGACTGCACATTGCACCATCGAAAATCACAGCCATTGTGGATGCACCTCCACCCCAAAATGTCAGTCAGCTGAAGTCTTTCTTGGGACTGCTGAACTATTATGGACATTTCATACCAAACTTGGCATCACTATTAAAACCACTGCATAACCTGCTGTGCAAAGAGGAAGCATGGAGGTGGACAGCAAGCTGTCAGGAAGCTTTTCGGAAGGCAAAGGATGCGCTGACTGCATCAGAGGTTCTGACCCACTTCAACCCATCACTTCCGATCCAGCTTGCCTGCGACGCCTCTCCTTATGGCGTAGGGGCGGTGATTTCCCACGTAATGCCAGAAGGTGAGGAAAAGCCCATCGCTTTTGCGTCAAGAACATTAAACAAGGCAGAAGCTAACTATGCTCAACTAGAAAGAGAGGCTCTGAGCATTGTGTTTGGTGTCAGAAAATTCCATCAGTACTTGTATGGACGGAAGTTTACACTTTTTACTGACCACCGACCTCTCACAACCATCCTTGGACCATACACTGGAATACCATCTCTTGCAGCGTCCCGACTGCAGAGGTGGGCGTTGCTGTTGTCAGGACACTCCTATGACATCAGGTATCGAAAGTCAGACTGTCATGGTAATGCAGATGGGTTATCCAGATTACCACTTCCTGTCATGAAGCCAGAGTCAAGCACTGTGGACATCTTCTACTTCACAGAGGTAGAAAACGCACCTGTTTCAGCTGTGCAGGTGAAAAAGGGGACTAGAAATGACCCTGTGTTGTCTGCAGTCATGGACTTGGTCATTAAAGGACAACCTGCGGGTGATGACGCAACCTTGAAGCCCTTCCTTGGGAAGTGGACAGAATTGTCTGTTCAGTCGGGTTGTTTGCGGTGGGGGAGGAGAGTGATTATTCCCCTGTCATGTCGAACAAAAGTGTTACAGCAACTTCACGCAGGACATAGTGGAATCGTGAGAATGAAAGAAATAGCGAGAAGCTATTTTTGGTGGCCAAACATTGACAAGCAGATTGAAGAAATAGCCAAAAGTTGTTCATCGTGTCACAAGGTACGGAACAACCCACCATTGGCTCCTCTCCATCCCTGGGAGTTCCCACAGGAGCCATGGCATCGTGTGCACATTGACTTTGCAGGTCCGTTTGAGGACAGAATGTTTCTCGTTGCTGTGGATGCACACAGTAAATGGCCTGAAGTGGCTATTATGAGGTCAACCACCACAGAGAAGACCACAGAGGCATTAGGGGAAATGTTTAGTCGTTTTGGGTCTCCTATACAACTAGTTTCTGACAATGGACCTCAGTTGATTTCACAAGAAATGGATGCTTTTCTACAAGCTAATGGAGTGCAGCACATTAAATCAGCTCCATACCATCCTGCGACGAACGGCCTTGCAGAAAGGTTTGTGCAGACAATGAAACATGCATTGAAAGCATCACAAGGTCAAGGAACACTGCATCAGAGGCTGCATAAGTTCCTGCTAAACTACCGCAACACTCCACATGCAATCACAAAGACAACCCCTGCTAGTCTGATGTTCAAGAGAGATCTGCGCACTACCTTTGACCTTTTGAAACCCTCAGGATTAAAGGACACTGTGCAAAAGCAACAAGAGAAACAAATTATGCACAGAGGACATCGGGCAAAGGACAGAGCGTTCACGTCAGGAGAATCTGTGCTGGCCAGGAACTACAGAGGTTAACCTAAGTGGGTTCCTGCAACTGTTATCGCACAAACTGGACCAGTCTCATATACAGTTCAAACCACAGACAGTGTTTGGAAAAGGCACGTGGATCAACTCCTGCAGACACCACCAGCGCCTGCAGAACCGTCTCTTGGATATCTTAACAATCCACCTACACCAGTGCAGAACTCAACCACTTCAGAGACCAGAGTTCCAGCTGGAGATGTGACATCTTCTTCTGCATCAGCACCAGAAGCAACCTCCACATCAGAAAGAACACAGACTCATGTTCCTGCAGAGCGCCGATACCCTACCAGGGAGCGACGACCTCCTGTCCGTCTGAGTTATTAGACTAGATAGCAACTGACCCACATTTATGGGGCAGAATAATCCCCAGGGGTACAGTTATGGGATGAGGCAGTCTACCCTCACTCCTAAGGTAGCATAATAATTAAAGAAAAAAAAAAAGCAATCAAAGACACAAGAACTGCAGCAGACACTTGATATCTCCCATAGGACATTTATTGTAAGAGGGGAGGAGATGTTGTGTATTTTGTCTTACTGCGGCACCCGTCGTAGTGTCTTGTAAAAATGCATGATGGGTAATGTAGTGTATGTTGAGTGTGTTGTCGCTGGCTGTGTGCTATGAGTGGCTGCTCGCCAATAAACCGTTAACGGTACGTCGATGGTCCGAGTATTATTTGTTATATCGAGTAACGTAACGGGTGAAAGATATAACAGTGGGCACTGTCTTTTCCCAGCATTCCGACTCTGATCAGAAGCTTCATCCGTGCGTGTATTTCTCTCAGTGGTTGACTCCAGCCAAGAGGAATTATGATGTAGGAGACCGGGAGCTGTTGGCCATTCAGTTAGCGTTGGAGGAATGGAGGCACTGGCTAGAGGGAGCTATTCAACCTGTAATAATCTGGACAGATCACAAAAATTTAGAATATCTCAGATCTGCCAGATGGTTAAACTCGTCAAGCCCGGTGTGTCCTGTTTTTTTTTCTGATTAAATCTTTCCATTACTTACCATCCAGGGTCCCATAATGTCAAGCCCATGCTCTCTTGCGCCAGTTCTCCTCCGATTCCTCCTCTTCCTCCCTCTCTGCAGCTGCTGCTTCCCCTCCGGAGACTATCCTGTCTTCTTCTTGTGATTTAGGAGCCCTCTCTTGGGAAATTGAGCAGAGAGTCCAGCAGGCCCAGTCCTCCGAACCCATCCCAGAGGGAGGCCCGGCGAACCTACTTTATGTCACTTCTGCCTTCCGCAGTGAAGTCATCCAGTGGGGGCACACCAGTTTTTTCACCTGTCACCCTGGCATTTCCCGAACAACAGAACTGCTGCAACGAGTGTTTTGGTGGCCCCCTCTCAGAACAGACGTTCAGAACTATGTCAAAGCTTGTCATATCTATGCCACTAATAAATCAGACTCTTCACCCCCAGCCGGCCTCCTTCATCCGTCCCTGTCCCTAGTCGTCCCTGGTCACACATAGCCATAGATTTTGTTACGGGCCTTCCTCCTTCACAAGGTAACATTGTGATTTTCCCAAAGCAATCCACTTAGTTCCCCTGTCCAAACTACCCTCTGCTGCTGAGACCACCACCCTCCTAACTCTCCACGTCATCCGCCTGCATGGGATTCTGATGGACATTGTTTCAGACCAAGGGCCACAATTTACATCACAAGTCGGGAAAGCTTTCTTTCATTCCCTGGGTTCCACCGTCAGCCTCACATCCGGATACCATCCTCAAAGTAATGGCAAGGTTGAGTGTGCCAGCCAGTCTCTGGAGATCACCCTGAGGTGTGTAGCATCCTGCAACCTGGCCACCTGGAGCTCCCACCTAACCTGGGTGGAATATGCTCATAACACCACCGTCTCCTCCGCCACAGACCTGACGCCTTTCAAGGTTTCTATGGGGTGTACTCCACCATTGTTACCTGTGGCGGAGAGGGAAATTGCTGTGCCATCCGTAGAGGACCACAGGCATCACTGTTGCCCTTTGTGAAGGTCCACTCAGGCTGCTCTTCTCCGGTCATCCGAGCGGAACTGCCTCTATGCCAACTGCAGACATGCGCCAGTGCCCAAGTACACCATGGGTCAGAAGGTCTGGTTGTCTGCCGAACAGGTGCCATTGAAGACGGAGTCACAGAAGCTGTCACCGTGCTTTCTGGGTCCGTACCCCATGTCATGCATCATCAACGATGTCACCGTTCGGCTCAAGTTACCGCCAACTCTTCACATCCACCTGACCTTCCACATGTCACGGATTAAACCCCTCTCAGCCAGCCCCCTCTGTCCTCCCCCGGAGCCTCCTCCTCCTCCCCAGGTCCTCGGTGGCCATACCACCTACACCGTTCAGAGGATTCTGGACTTCCATCGTTGGGGCTGGGGCCTTCAATATCTGGTCCACTGGAAAGGTTATGGACTGGAAGAGAAGTCATGGATCCCCAGGCCCTATTTCCATGATAAGGGCATGGTTCGGGCCTTCCATTGGGTGCATCCACAGAAGCCCAGCGGGATGCCAGGAGGTGCCCCTTGAGGGGGGGCACTGTGATGATCAAGTGAGCATGCTCCCCCTGCCTTCCTGTATGTTTTCCTTCTGTCTGTTTCCCGGCTCCGGAGCTCATCAGCCCACCTGCGTGATTGGACACACCTGTTGCTTCCTGGTTTACCAGCGCATAAAAGAGCCAGTTTGTAAATGCTTCTCCGCTGGACTGTTGGGTTTTGCTGCCTCAGAACAATGAATGTTAATATTGTTTGGCATTTTCCTCCTCAGTTGTCTTACCTTGTGTGTCTTCTCCTCTTCAGGTTTGCTGCCATCTCAGCCGTGTGTCTTCCAGGGCTGCACATGCTCACCTGAACCATTCATCTCGCCAGACTACTTCTACTCCACTCAGGTCTACCCATCCATCTGTCCATACTGCCATCTCCCTTCATCTGCCTGTTCCCACCATCTCATGCTGGAGTTCACAACCAGGCCCTCTGTTTATCTTGCAAGCCTTTCCTCTTCTCTTTCACATTCCTCCTCTCTGATTATTCCTGTTACTAATCATTTCCTCTTTTTTCCTCTGTTGCAGGCTGTGTGCTGCTCCAGCGTGCCACTGGTGTTTTTGTATAAGTTTGTGTTATTTTGCGTTTTTGTCTACTTGTACTGTTCTTGTATGTTCATTAAGTTAGCTTTGGTGTGTATTTTGTATATTTATTAAGTTTGCATTATTGTGCATTTTTATGTTCATTAAACTGTGTGAAACGTTACCACCTGAGTCTGTGTGTTCATCTGGTGTTGCTGCTCTGCGTTTGAGCCTGTGGGTATCAAATCATGACAATGTGCAGTCCTATCTGTCACTGTCTGCACCTACACTATGCATCAAACTTGCAACTATGAGTATTACTGCTCTACTTTTCTGTATACAGGATTGCTGGGTTTCATCGTTTATCTTTATTTGCACTATGGGTAGCATGACTGTACATAGACTGTTGTTGTTTTTCCAGCCTTATTCTTTTTTCTTTTTTTTCTATATTGTACACACCACTGAAGAGAGAGACAAATGCCATTTCAATTCTCCTTTATGTCCTGTACGTATAGTAGTATTGACAAATAAAATCTTTGAATCTTGAGAGATCACTGAAAGATGAAAAATGGCCAGATCTCTCAGTGATTGCCAAGATCTCTCAATAATGTTCCAGTGATCCCCATGGATGCCACAGTTGAGAGGTTGTATTGACTCAATCCAAAACATTCTCTCAACGATCACCAAAGGAAAGTGATCTCTCAAGAAACTCAAGGAGTGCTCAGTGATCTCATCAATCTCCCAGTGATCTCGTAGCAGTCTTTCAACAAACTCTACTGGTAATTCATCAAAGGCTCAGCGATCCCTCACTGATCTCTCAGCCATCTCTACCTCTGAGGTGGAAAAATTTGGCGTTCATTTAAAGATTGGAGAGAGATTATTGAAAGACTGATGAGGCTGTTGCGCGGTCAAGGAGACCTCAAGGAGTACTCAATGATCTCATTGATCTCCCAATGATCCCTCTGTGATCTAGCCATTTTGTCATCACCCAGCAAACACTCAATGATCTCCACCCCTGTATAAATTGGCTTTCAGAAAACGCATTACCTCGTCACCAGTTTATGTTTTCTACTCACTCAACTTGAGGATAATAAGAGTCAGGAGACCGGAGTGTTGGCACAAACTGTTACATTTTCTTCTCAACTCAAGACAGAGAATATGTACGGGGGACAGGGGGCTGAAAAGTTTATAGGCTGACTAGGAAGGAGTTATGCTACAGCAACGAAACTAGTCATGCATTAAATTCAACCTTTTCTGGTTGTTTCTTTTCAGATACACTGACATTGGAGACGATGTTGAAAAATAAACTGCATTTGGTCAAATTTGACTACTGCATCATGGTCAGCCTATGAACTTTTCAGCCCCCCCTCGTAGCTTATGTGACATTGGAGAAGGATGTAAACATTATGGGTGCTCTAAAGGACCAAAATTAAGCTATTAATACATAAGATAATGCAGGAAAATGACAAGAAGTGTGTGTGCATTAATTTTAGTTAATTGTTAAAAATGGACTATTGCTTTTCTGAATAAACGTGAGTAAATGTCACTCTCTTTGCTCACATCTTCAGAGCTGAATGCATTTTTTTTGGGGGGGGCGTAATTTAAATAAACTCAAAATTTACATTCTTGTGCGCTGATCTTAATAAAAACAGACGTTCACCTGACCATCCCTAAAGCAGCTGATGATGATGATGATGATGATCTGAGGGGGAGGAGGAGGATGAAGAGGAGGAGGGGTATCACCGGACCATAAACCCCAGCCTCCTCCCGCCCGTCAGCGTCATGATCGCACCGTTCACCGGGACCCCCCTCACACCGTTACCGGGAACGGCGCCGTGATGACCGTCCGCGGGCACAGCTGCAGCCCGGCCACATCTCCCACATCCAGCAGTTGAGTCCGGTGGAGGAGGCTGCGCCTTTGGCACCCACGCACACGCGGCTCCATCCGTCCGTTCGTCCGTCCGCCGGGGAATTGGAAACTTGCCGGACTTTACGCACGGACAAAGGGGGACGGTGAATGTAGCGGCGGGCTGGGGGAGTCTCTCAGGACCGAGGAGGACCCCGTCCCACATCTCCCCCCCACCACCCGTCCACGGAGTGTCCCGGACGCGGCGATGATGATTGCGTACGGGATTGTGCTCCTTCTCTCCTTCTCAGGTACGTGCGCTGCTGCTTTTTCATTATTATTTAGTGAAGTGACCCCCCCTCCCCCCCCCTCCCCCGCGTCTTTGTCCCGGTTGCTCTCCGACTCCGAGGATGGAAATGAGGATTTGAGGAAAGTCGCACCTCATCGGTGTCCCCGCAGCTCTGCCAGGTGGGGGGTTTCTCTCTCCGCTTTGGCCAGTTTCACGGTTTTGGATCCTCGGAGGAACGGCGCGTTTGTTTCCTTCTAACTTTTATCCAGAGTGGAGGAGTGCTGACTGATGAATGACCAGCAACGTCCCGCTTCTCATCTGTTTCTGCCTCACAATCTCAGTAGTTCTGTGTGCGCCCGGTCCAGGTGAAACAATTAAATCACCGGTGTGTTTTTTTTTTGTGTGTGTGTGTGCGTATAAAGCGCCGCTAGGCTACGCCCTTCCAGCTGAAAGTTTCCCACGCGTACAGGCACGGGGTATAAACGCCGCGGCTCAGGTTTTTTTTTTTTTTTCCAGATGGAAGCAGTGCAGCCACACTTCTGCTGATACCACAGGTTTCTGTTTAAAGATGAGGCTTATTTGGAGAATAATGTATTCTGTTAACAAAATGAATGAATAAATACACAGATAAGTTTGAATTCCATGATAGAATAAACACTTTTTTCTAGGAATTTTGAAGTTATTAAACTTTTCTGGTTGATTCAGAATTCACATTTCATATCATTCATAAGTAACTTGAATAGGGCCTTAACTACCGTTCTTCTCTATTTTCCTTTCAGCACCGTTTTGCAGAATATGCAAACTGATTCTGCATTACATTTCTACCAGAGGCGCAGCTTTCAACAACAAAAGTGGACACACATTGAAGCCAATCCATGTTAAAACAGATTTATTTATATGTATGCTTTAAAAAAAAAAAAAAAAAAGCCTTTCAGCCTGGAGCCAGTGACTGCAGTGAGTTCCTGTCATCTGAGAGAAAAATTCAGGCATGAAAATCCAAAACTTTTGAATTTGCCGGCTGTTTACCCCGCTGCTTCTTTGTACACCTCTCTGTAAACGCTGAGCTTCTTCTCCTCAACCCTCACCAGCAGACCTTCCTCTTTACTCCCTCTGTTTGTCCTCTAATGCAGCCCTGACTGTTTTCCACAGATTTCTCTTCGACTTGCGGGGGCTCGAGTGTTTTTCCTGTCTCAACAAGCAGATCTGAGTGGAAGCGCTCGACCCCCACAAACAAGCTGCAACTCCTGAGTGCTTCTGTCAAACAGTTCTAATAAAATTTTCTGTATTTGAGGGCCTGCGTGCTAACAAATTCAGTCATCAGTGCGTAGTTACCGCCACCAAGAAGAAGGTTGTGTTTTCGGCACTGTTTGCATGCTTGTTATTTCCTTTAATTTCTCTGAGAATTATGCGTTGACCTTGATGGGAAAACCCAGGTTTATATGCGAGGTGGGTAGGACTTGCTGTGGATGCAGATATTGTGGAACGTTTGTAAATCGTTTGTTCGCACCGCAGCACAGTGCAAAGAACACTTCCTCCAGCAAACTGCTAAAATCATTTTAAAATTCATCAGCATGGAGGAAAACGGCATGAATGGCCTGGGTCTGAGGCTCCTGGGCTTTTCTTGATGCCTGCAGTGACGGTAAAACACGGAAGTTCAGCAGGGTCAGCAGTTGCTTTTGAATTAAGATTAAGAGTAGGACAGAGAGAAACCGATTGTGTATAGTTTTTCGTCGTTTGTCAGACACGCTTCTCTGTGGCAGTTGGCGCTCTTCATTTTACCGTTAAGGGCTTTAAGATGGAAAAAAAGCTGACTGAGCTTAACGGCATCTCTTAAAAGGCAACAGGATTTTAGAAATTCAGTCAGACCTATAATGCAGCATGGTCTTAGATAAGTGATACAGAAGTCACCGCTCAACAACAGATGATAGATAGACGTCTACCAGCTGAACTGCCACATTTGAATCAGTTATGTGAACTCATAATTTTGTTTTGTCCACTGGCTGCTCGTGCTTCAGACGTTGCTAAAAACTAAAAAGCTAAGCCTCTGTTGTGTGTAACAGAGGTTGTGGTAGGTGTGATTCCACTTACTGTAACTGTCATGTTGCGACACAAAAGTGTCTGTGTAGTGTAAGGGTGCCCTCTATCAGTGGTAGTGGGTAAACGTGCCTGGCAACCGTGAGATTAAACTAACGGGCAGAAAAGAGCTAAATAAGCCTCTGCTCATCATCTCTTGGTTGTTTGAAGTTTGTCTAACTTTCTAAGCTGAATTTAGTCTAAGTTTGAAAACTAAATGACTTTTGAGTGAATCCAACAATAGTCGAGTCCTCTCTGGGTTGGGGGACCAGTTCCTGCCCAGAGTGGAGGCATTCAGGTATCTTGGGGGTCTTTTTTACAAGTGATCGGAGAATGGAGGAGGAGATTGACAGACGGATTGGAGCAGCATCAGCAGTGATCGGAGGTTGTACAAAGCCGGGCAATAACCGAAAGAATGAGATCATGGACACAAGCAGCTAAAATGAGCTTTCTCCATATGGTGGTTGGACTCACAGTCAGAGGTAGGGTGAGGGTGAGGAGCCTAATTATCCAGGAGAGGATCTGCCCCTCCACATTGAAAGGAGTCAGCTGAGGTATTTTCGGGCATGTCCCACTGAGAGGAAACCCTGGGGCAGACCCAGAACACGACCTTGAATCAACATCATGTTAACTGAACCTTTAATGACAGTTTTAGTTTTTTCTTCTTCTCTTCTCCCTTATAGTTCACTGACAAGGCTCGTAATTAAGCAATATTACAAGAGTGTGGTATCAATAAATACACCACTGCACTGATTTGTAGTAAATGAGCGTAATGTACTGTAATAAAGAACAGTCCCATTGTCATTTCACACACATGTAACCAAATTAAATATTGTCCAGCGCAGAAATCAGTGTTTACATACCTCTTGAGGGTCACGTGACTCATACTATTTAGCTTGTTAGCTGCTTTGGGGGAGTCCTTTATGCAGCCATGATTATGTTATCACCACATAATGATTACGAGTCTCTGATCAGGTTCTTAAGTACAACCTTAGCTTGTCCATTTGGTTGTCCATTCCTACTGTCAGTGGTCGAGATGATGGGGATAGTGGTCAGAGGCTAACAGTGTATTGTTTCCATGTACTTTGCTTGTTTTTTCTTGGCATCTTCAGATGAAATAAAAAGTCAATCATGACATACTATGTGGAGAGACGGCTCTTCTTTTCAATACAAGCCGTTTTAATTTTCCAACTGTGTTCTGCTGCACTGACTGTGCTGCTTCTGGGGTGCAGAGCCATGTAATCATGCATGCAGGAGACATTTTAAAGGGGAAGTACATGAAAGCTCTCATATACATACGCACATAACAGGAGAGTCGAAACACCAAAAAGCCCAACATGAACAAGATTATGTTGGTTTTGTGTGTTTTTGTTTTATTTCAATTAATTCTCCAGCCCTACTGCTGCCCCCATGAACTGGGATGGATGGATGGATGGACAGTAATAGATGATTTCTAGAACAGCCTGATTGATAGACTCTATAGAACAGATTTCTATTAATCACCAAAGAGACGCCTGATTTTGTTTTTCATTAAACCATTTGTCTTGTGTATTGTGGGCCAGATATACTGACAGCTTTTTGTGAAGAGAACATTCTTCCATCACGCACCAGGGTGAGTTACTCTAATGACAAACCCTGGTTCACAGCTAAGCTCAGACAGATCAGGAAGGAGAAGGAAGCAGCGCTGAAAAGTGGAGACAGGGACTGCTACAGGGAGGTTAAATACCGGTTTAACAGAGAGCTGAAGAGGGCTAAATCTGTGTACTCAGAGAGACTCCAGCAGCAGTTCACTGCTAATGATTCGGCTTCCGTGTGGAGAGGACTGAGGCAAATCACCAACTATCGACCTAAGGCTCCTAAAGGTCAGGATGACAAAGCCCTTTGTCAGAGACTGTCCCAACACTATGCCCGTTTTGACACCTCGTCATCTGTGTCCAACTCCCCCCCTCCCTCCAGCTCCACAGCCTCCACATTCCCTACTTCATTTAAGGCACCCCCCCCCCTCCTCCCCCCCTCCCCTTATCATCAGTGAGCAGGATGTGCTCAAACAGTTCTCCAGACTGAACCCGCGCAAGGCCCCCGGCCCAGACGGCGTGTCTCCCTCCACCCTGAGACTCTGTGCGAAACAGCTGGCTCCTGTATTCACAGACATTTTTAACACCTCCCTTAAGTTATGCCACGTGCCATCCTGCCTCAAATCCTCCACCATCATCCCTGTCCCCAAGAAGCCACGGATCACTGGACTTAATGACTACAGACCTGTAGCGCTCACCTCTGTAGTCATGAAGTCCTTTGAGCGCCTGGTCCTGTCCCACCTCAAGTCCATCACCACCCCTCTCCTGGACCCGCTGCAGTTTGCCTACCGAGCCAACAGGTCTGTAGACGATGCAGTCAACCTGGCCCTCCACTCCATCCTGCAGCACCTGGACTCCCCGGGAACCTACGCCAGGATCCTGTTTGTGGACTTCAGCTCCGCATTCAACACCATCCGCCCCGCTCTGCTCTGGGACAAGCTGTCCCTGCTCAACGTGCCTGACTCCCTCTGCAGGTGGATCATCGACTTCCTGACGGACCGGAGGCAGCATGTGCGGCTGGGAAAGACTGTCTCAGACTATACTAGCATCAGCACCGGATCACCCCAGGGCTGTGTACTTTCCCCCCTACTCTTCTCCCTTTACACCAACTCCTGCACCTCCAGCCACCAGTCTGTCAAGTTGATCAAGTTTGCGGACGACACCACCCTCATCGGGCTCATCTCCAACGGCGACGAGTCCGCCTACAGGAGAGAGGTGGCCCAGCTGGCGTCCTGGTGCAGCAATAACAACCTGCAGCTGAACGCTCTGAAGACAGTGGAGATGATTATAGACTTCAGGAAAGTCACTACTCCTCTGCCCCCCCTCACCCTCTCAGGCTCTCCCATCACCA
Source organism: Pholidichthys leucotaenia (assembly GCA_020510985.1). NCBI lineage: Eukaryota > Metazoa > Chordata > Actinopteri > Cichliformes > Pholidichthyidae > Pholidichthys > Pholidichthys leucotaenia. The sequence continues at coordinate 321,057,869 of CM035840.1, read as the reverse complement.
CTGCTGATTCCTTCCGCTTCCTAGGCACTACCATCACCAGGGACCTCAAATGGGAGCTGACCATCAGCTCACTCATCAAAAAAGCCCAGCAGAGGATGTTCTTCCTGCGGCAGCTGAGGAAGCTCAAGCTACCCACCAAGATGTTAGTGCAGTTCTACACAGCCATCATCGAGTCCATCCTCACCACCTCCATAACCGTGTGGTACGCAGGAGCCACTGCCAGGGACAGACTAAGGCTGCAGCGCATCGTGCGCACTGCTGAGAAGGTGATCGGCTGCAAGCTCCCATCTCTCCAGGATCTGTACATCTCCAGGACCCGGAGGCGTGCTGGCCGGATCATAGCCGATCCCTCACACCCTGGTCACGTACTGTTTGCCCCCCTCCCCTCTGGTAGAAGACTTCGGTCCATCCAGACTAAAACCTCCCGTCACATGAACAGCTTCTTCCCCTCTGCCATTAGACTGCTGAACACTAAGTGACTCTCGTGCACCATGTACAGCAGCTCAACCAGACTCATGTCAATCATCACTGTTTTCTTCCTGCATTACCGACTGCACTATATAGTTCTCCACAGTATCTGCTGCTGGCTAATATATATTTTAACTGTTGACCAGTATCACTTAATCTTATCCTACACTTTATTACATGTATAGTTTATTTCTCTTATCTTATCATGTTTAATGTTGCAGCATTGTACCGAGACAAATTCCTAGTTTGTGTACTACATGAACAATGGCAATAAACCTGATTCTGATTCTGATTCAGCTTCAGCAAATATTATGAAAAGTAATTTTTTATAAAGGTTACAAACTTCAGCTTTAGCTGTTTACATCAAGGCAGATCTGATCAGGTGTGGGTGTACGTGCTCAATGAAACTTAAGCAGTTTTGTCCATTCTACTACAAGTTGATTGATGTTTAACTTTTAATTACTGTATTTATAAGCATTTTGATGACTGAGACATTCAACAAACTTTTAAAATCTACAAAAGGAGCAGTTTTATTTAGTTGCCACCATGTTTCATTGTCTCAGAAACTGAGTTTACCCCAAGGTGGGCCAAACATTTGCAGAAAGAGAGAAACATTCAGAATAAAGAAGAAACATATCTGTCTTAAAAAGATATGAATGGTTTATACACCCCATCTCAGTTTGTTCTAGATTTCTTCAGAAATTGCATATTCTGTTGTGATTGGGGCATTTCGTCTGTTTGTTTATTCATGTGTACACATGTTAACAGAATAACTCAAAAAGAGATGTTGGAAATGGACAAAGGACCAGTCAGTTAATTATTTATTTTTTTTTTTTTTGGGGGGGGGGTCCAGTAATTTTTACATGGCTTTATTTACTGGGTTTTCAGGATTGCTGCTGCAAATTGAGTGCCCATTCTGTTATCATGTTAACAAAATAACTCGCAATAAAAAAGAGCTTTCACTGATGTGACGGCATTCTCTAACAAGTTTGATGTTTGGTGGAATTAAAATATGAGGGAGAAAATTGGCTGTCCTGGCTGAGGTTCCACTCTCTGAAGGCTTTGTAGTTCTGATTGGACCGGTTTAGATTTTTCTTCTTATTCCCATTATAGGTTTAACATTAGGGTCCACAGAAACCCAGTTATTATGATGATAAATATGCTAAATTTGGGTGTTGGACTAATTACAGTTTCCCCCCAAAATGAAATGTACCCGTCCTTCCTCTGGCCTGCAGATCTTTTAATCCATCCACATAGTGTTGGTGTGAGCCGCACGACTCCGGAGACATCAAATGTAGAGATGTCTGCCTTCGCTTGACTGTAATGGAAGTAAATGGTTCTTGGCCCAGTTAGTCAAAAATAGATGCACTAATCTTGTTCTGAGCATTTTCATTTAACTGTCCCCCCCCCCCCCCTTTGGCCAACACCCGCCAATCAAAAATATGCACAGAGGGCCATGATTGAATCCATCAAGTCATCAAGAGAAGATGGACGATACCTTCAGGTAGCTTAGAAACAAAAGTATTCCAATAATAAAGTGGAAAACAACAATGTTTGTAGATATACTGTATGTTTGTGTAACTTGGTCATGATTTCTAGAAATGGACCTTTTTTTTCTTCTGATGGTTTCCTGTGCTGGACTGAGGACGACAAGGCAGGTGGTGTTGAAGACTTCAAGACTGAACTGATGTTTGTACAACTGAGCAAACCAAAAATACTAAAGGTCCAAGGAAACTCTCTCTTTAATCAGTGGGTGATTTGTTATTTTTAGCAAGAGGGGTGAAAAATTTAGCATAGGGTGTGAACAAACCAATGTAAATTAGGTGCAAATTTGCAAGAATAAAGGTGCAAAATAAAAGATGCCAGATGAAAAATTCAGAAAGCTGTAAATCACAATTTAATTGCATTGAATAAAAGTTTTACCAGCATCCAGATGAGTGTTGCAAATTTGCAAGAAAAAAGTTTTAAATCTACAAGAAAAAAAACTTAGAAATTTATTGGAAAAAAGTTGTTAATTTACAGGGAAAATTATAGTAAATTTACAAGAAAAAGGTTGCAAATTTATAGGAGAAAGCTGCAAATTTTTAAGAAAGATTTATAAAATTTTTTTGAGAAAAAGTTGCAAATCTATATTAGAATATTTGCAAATTTTTGAGAACAAGTTCCAAATTTTTGAGAAAATTGCAAATTTTTGAGGAAAAAATTACAAATTTACAGTTATCTTGATCAGAGACTCATAATCCTTATGTGGTGATAACATAATCGTGGCTGCATAAAGGACTCCCTCAACGCAGCTAACAGACCAACTAGCAGCCAACACAAGTCCTGTGATCCACAAAACTGACTCAACAGGTGGACGATATGTAAATCAACACTGACTTCTGCACTGGACCATATTTAATTTGATTGCATGTGTATGAAGTGACAATAGGTCTATTCTTTTCTATATTATGCTCAATGAGGTGCTTAGCAACAGCTGACGGTACATTCAGAAGGGACTGTTCTCAGTGGAGCAAAATAACTAGTTAAACAAAAATCATAATATTTTGTCTTGTATTGCTGTCATTTAATAAACTGCTTCTGGAAATGTTGTATAAAAGTAATATTACACTCGAGGTCTTGCTGTATCATGACTATCCCGCTGGTGATGTCTTCAGACCTCTGCTTCATGTCAAGCCTATGACAGAAACACCACAGTGATATATTAAGTGATACTACAGTCCCTCTAATAATAGCACTCCTGTAATATTGCTTAATTATTACATTTGTTATGCTTGCTCTACAGTCCTTGCAGCTGCAAGGATGGTTGCCAGTTCTGCTCATTTCCTTGACTTAAGGCCTTTTCTTTGAGAAAGTTAGTTGTAAACATGAGTAGCTGAGTTTTTCTGGGCTTTTTTCCAGAATACAATCCAGCATATTTGGTCTTCTTGGATGATAAAAGTTGTAAGACTGTTCAAGACTCATCTAACTTCTCAAGCCAGTAAGAGCCAGTAAGAGATTTTTATTTTTTTGTCCAGTGGACTTTTGTATTTTTTTGTTCAGTGCTGATAATATTTTTTTTAGTGCTTCACTTACTTCTTTTTGGAGAGCCACCTTTCATCTTTTGTGTATATTCTCATAAACAGTCATTCATTAATCACACAGAATCTGGCAGTGTTGGCTACAAGGAGTCCAGATTGACGAGCAGTGGATTGTACCAGAGCTGTAGCAGCACTAATGAAATCCCCCCCACAGTGGCTGTATATGTGAACGGTGGCTGTGTTCATTATCCGTGTTAATGATTGTCCGGTGTGTAGTGACGCGGTAATGTTGACTGACAGCCTCGTATTTCTCAGGTTTGCCCTTCCACCCCTCCTCTTCTAACTCCCCCGGAGGCTTTCTGCTCCTGTCTGATTTCTCTCTCCTTTTTTTCAATCTCAATCTAAATTCCCCTTTGGATTCGGCTGAGCATCAGAATAAATTGTTCAAGTCGTTCAATGAGGAAGTGCAGTCAACCGACGCTGGTGTGCAAACACTTTCGGAGTGCCTTGGTTGACTTCTTATCGGTGCACAGGCAGGTAGGTGTATGTGTTTGTGTGTGTTTTATTTTCTTTATTTTATTTTAGAGCTGGGAAAGTGTATGTGTTTGTGTGTGTGTGTGACAGGGCTCATTTTGCATAGATGCTACTGGTGTTTTTTTTTTTTTTGAACACCTGCAGTGACACCGATACTGTGGGGGTGAAGCTCTCTTCGAGAAACGTGTGAATTCTACTCTTTAAAAAAAAAACCCAACAACATAACACACACTTTTCCAGCTTTGGAGGGCCTTCTTTTTCCATTCATAAAAGACACTCACAATCCACAGTTGCTGTAAATGAGGGGCAACATATCATATGCATATCATTCAAACCACAACACGTGATTGACTGTTTACATCCCACGACCCCTCCCCCCCCACCCGAATCCACTCACATCTCTGACCTCCAGGAAGACCACTATCCAGCACCAGTCTGTGGTGTTGGGGTTTGACACCTCTTATTGTGAAGAGTGGTGTAGTGGCGGGCACTTCCTGTTCCGCCACGGCACCGCCCTATAAATAGCAGAGGGCATCCATTACACGGCCTCTTCGACTGGTGCCCTTTGCCTGGTGTCTACTGTGTGTCTGTTCCATAAACATCGTTCAATAAAGCCGAATTCGTCCAGTCACCTGGCGTCTTCCTTTCAGAGGTATTTTACATACATAACATTTGGCGATCGAGGACTAACTAATGGAGGCATGTATTATTCCACTTCACCCCTTCCTCAAGCTCCCGGGGGAGCCGCGCGTTCTGTGGCTGAGATGGTTTGAAGCTTTCCAGACCTACATCACCGCGCTCGACCTGGGAAAGCTCGACAAGTTAAGAGCACGTGCGCTGCTTGTTCACAACCTCGGGGTTGAGGGCCAGTGTGTCCTGCGCTCACTCAGCGTTTCAGACTCTTTTGAGGACGTCGTCGAGCTGCTAGCAAGCCACTTTCATGCCCCGGATAGTGAGACTGTCCGGAGGGTTTGCTTTTGGCAGCGACATCAACGTGTGGGTGAGCCTATACACCGGTTTGTTGCTGACTTGAGGCAGTTAGCTAGCGAGTGTCATTTTGGGCCATTGGAGGATGAATTGGTACGTGACCAGCTTGCGGAGCACACAAGTAGTGCCGCTATATGGGCTAGGCTACTCAGGGCGCCGAGTGACCTAATGTTAGCCAGGGCTGTTGAGCTAGCTCTCCAATTGGAGGCTGGAGACAAGCTAGTGTCAGAGCTAAATTGGCGCCATTCATAACGGCTGCCGGAGCCTCCCGCCGCAGCATTAGTAGAGGACTCAGCAAGCGAGGATAGCTTGGACGATGATATTACGGAAGCCAGTGCTGCCAGCCGAAGGTCTGCCCCGGGAAAACCCCTTTGCAAGGGTTGTGGGTCCGTGAAACACCAAAACAAGGCTAAGGACTGCCTGGCTAGAGGGAAGTGTTGTAGCAGATGAGAACGCTTGAACCATGATACTAGAGTGTGCCATGTATCTGAACCGGAGAGCCCACGGAAGAAATCACTTCGCCCGCCCCCAACAACCATCCAAACGGTGTCCCCCAGTACCAACAGGTACACTTTCTGCTCAGTGAAACTGGACGGTGTGCAGCACTGCTCGACACGGAGGATGGAGGGGTCATTGCTGAATTGGGTCACAGTGAGGAAGTTTTTCCCCCGCAACAGAGTAAGAGGTAACCCAGTGCCGCTTTATGGTTATGGAGGTGGCAGGCTGCGCATAGTTGGAACGTTGGAATTAACGGTTCAGTACAAGTCTGTGATAATGGCTGACTTCACGTTCCATGTGACGGCCCGAGACGACAGCATCATGGGCTGTGACTTGTTCTATGGACTGGTTTTTGCCAATAAAGATGACGCTGGGGAAGAATTGTTGGGTTGTGGCCACTGGAACCCTTTGGTTCTGGTGGTTGATGATGACGTTGTGTGGGACGAAGGACTAATGGACTCCACGGCGGTCAAGCAGGACCAGCCTCACTCAAGTTTGGCACAGGTGGGTCTCAGTGCCGGCACTCGGGAAATGGTAGAGGGGGGTACCGAGCATGATGGCGAGGCACTTGCGAGTGGTGCAGATGACCTAGCCCCAGATTTCTCTGGAGCTTGGCTGCAGGGGGATGAAGGATCTGCAGCTACGATGGCGACTGCTACGATGGCTTCAGAAGAGGACGGGGGCAGAGCAACTAGCATGGGAAAACCGCGTGCTAAGCAGCACCATGTCAGGCCGAGCTGAGCCCTTCTTAGGGTTATGGACTTGGTCCGGGTTCGAGGAGAGGAACATCCACGGAAAAATGGGCCAGACGACAGCCAGTGAAACATCAGGAGTGTGTGCGCATAGTGGCTAAACTGGGTGCAGCATACTTCCAGGTATCTGTTGGCTTGGCGAGGTATGCCAATCAGCTTTGGCATGTCTGGGAAGAGGCTTCTGGTGACTGGGCTGGACGAGAGTGGGAGTCGACGGTGAAGAGGAGAGGCACTTTCGTCCGGAAGATCAGCCATTGTCTCGGGGGCTTGATGCTTCCAGGGGCGCATCTGCTGAGGGGCTACCCTCCCCCCCCATGCCACTTCTGCTCTTCCTGCCCAAGGGACAGTGTTGCAAATTGTGTGTGTATTAGTTCTGATGTTCATATGGTTATGTATTTTGTAAAATGGGATTGTTTTGTGTATTTTGTTAGTTTAGGAACACCACAATAGTTTTAGTTTACTAATGGACTTTTCTTTAATTTAGCAGATGGCAGAATAATCCACCATGCCATGTGGGCTGGACAGTAGTCCACCCATGTGCCCTATTTTAGATCCTGTTGTGTGAATGAGTTAAGCCATTTAGAGACATCAGTTTTCGTTTTGTTAGTACGTAATTTGGGTCCCAAATTGGGGAGGGTTTTAATTGATTGTGTGGTTTTGTACTTTTCTAAGGTGGGGGGGTGGTGGTGTTGGGGTTTGACACCTCTTATTGTGAAGTGCAGTGTAGTGGCGGGCACTTCCTGTTCCGCCACTGCACCATCCTATAAATAGCAGAGGGCATCCATTACACGGTCTCCTTGACTGGTGCTCTCTGCCTGGTGTCTACTTTGTGTCCATTCCATAAACATCGTTTATTAAAGCTGAGTTCGTCCAATCACCTGGCCTCATCCTTTTAGAGGTATTTTACATACATAGCACAGTTCCCTTTTTGTCAGCCTCCACCATCTGGTCTCGAAATTCATTCAGTACCCACTTTCCCCATTAGGACACTCATCATGGACAGACCTCCATCCATAAAACATACAGTTCATAAGAACTCACCACGCTGCCTGCATTCTGTGGATAAGTCACCTAGCAATAATCCACAGAAAACAAATTGGCCATCCATAAATACGTAACTCACCATCTACCATAAATATGGCTCTTTTAAATATGCATTCACTTGCCAACAAGACTTATCATCAGTGACCTGATTTTAGATAAAAAGATTGACTTTATTTTTAACAGAGACCTGTGCAACGGCGGTTCTCACTGAGGCCTCCCCACCAAATTTTAGTTCATTTTTTTCCACAAGAAAGGGCAGGAAGGGTGGGGGTATGGCTTCTATTTTTTCCTTCCTCACTTGCAGTAAAGCAGATCTTACCCGATCAGTATACTACATTTGAGCACCACGCTTTTGTCTTTAGCAACCCCATAATTTTATGTGTCACAGTTTACAGACCACCCAAATACTGCCCTGTTTTTATTAATGAGTTCTCTGAGTTTTTATCAATAATCCAGTCTTCATATAATTTTATTCTCATTTCTGGTGATTTTAATCTACACAATGGCCACAGTTACATGGGCAAAATTTCTTCAATCTGATTACAATTCAGATCAGAATTTTACTGTTTACATGGATCCTGAAAAAGCTGATCTGATTAGGACGTGCGTTTCCATGTGTCACACGTTTGAGTGGGATAAATCATTTTGACATGCGCATGTCGACATTTCGACATTCCAAAAATAGTAGAAGAAGAAGCAACTTCTGGTGTTAGCAAACCCCGCTTCGTGTCGAAATTGACCTGTATTGTGTTATTCAGACTGTACTTTTGCTTCTGCTGGTCTCTGTAATGAAGCTACAAGTACATACTTCTGCATATGTCAAACAGAGAGAGACAGCAGGACGATACAGATCAGTTTTGTTTTACTCCTGCTATGTTTTCTGCTAGGTGCTGCTAAGGCAGAAATACGTCACGTCGACGTGTGGCTGGTGTACAGACATGCGCAGTAAACATATTTTCTGTCCTACGTTCGGAATAAGTGTTTTCATGCGCACCATTCGGATTAACAATCGGCATAACCCACCCCTCTCAATCGGAATGAAATTTTGATCCGAATGAGCGTGATCGGGTTAGAATATTCAGATTGCCATGTTTACATGAAGCATTTTTATTCCGATCAGGCTTTTAATCCGGTTACTTGTGTCCATGTAAACATAGCCACTGATAAGCAGGGCGACCATATGCCAGAAGATTTTAATGATCTGCTCACGTCTATGAATTTTACTCAACATGTCATGCAGCCGACTCACAACAGGGGATGCACTCTGGATCTTGTCATTAGCCATGGTCTGCCCACTGGTGTGTCCTCTGTTGTTGACTTTGCTGTATCTGACCATTATTGTGTGTTTTTTAACATTGCTGGTTTTATGCAACGGGAGAGGAAGTGCTATCTGACACCTGAAGTGGCTGCTGATTTTATCAAACTCTTACACAGCACTCCCCCAGTTATTTTATTTGCTTCCTGTGATTTATTGTTGATAATTTTCACAGTAAATTAAGATCAACCATTGATAGAGTTGCCCCAATAATCTCAAGGACAGTTAGGAGTAAACCAAAACCTCCATGGAGAAATAACCAAACCCAACAACTGAAAAGAGTGCAGGATGGCTGAGAGGAAATGGAGGGAAAACAAATTATCAATTACCAAATACTACAGAATAAATTAAAAATATACAATAATGCAGTCAAAACATCAAGACCAGAGTATTTTGCCAACATAATCTTAACACATAACAATAACCCTAAAGTCCTTTTTGCAACTATTGATCACTTAATCAAACCAGATTTTAATAAACACACAAACCTGTCATCCAACTCTATATGAGAGTTTTGCAGACCACTTCAGGTGCAAGGTTGATTCTGTTAGAGCCAACATTTTATCTGACCTGAAGACTGCTTTTAATGGAATTGGATCAAGTGTGGGGTACCCCAAGGTTCAATTTTAGGACCAATACTTTTTAATCTTTGTTACCACTTGGGGATGTTATCAGGAGATGCAGCATCAATTTTCATAGCTATGCTGATGAGACACAGCTGTACATTGCCACATCTCCTGATGACAAAACTAATTAATGCCGTTTTGAACTGTATTTTAGATATAAAGTCATGGATGGCAGAAAACTTCCTACAACTCAACCAGGACAAAATAGAAGTTTAATCATTGATCCTGAAGACAAGAGAGAGAAACTTTTACCCAGATTGCTATGTCTAAAACCTACACATTATGTCCAGAACCTGGGTGTTTTTCTAGACTCTGACTTTAATTTTATTTCACACATTAAAATTATAATTTATTTTATTTTATTTATTTATTTATTTATTTTTCCGGTTCCGCCGGACCGGTGGCGCCACACAAGTTGGCTGCCCGTTGCAACAGCCTTTTTTTTTATCTTCCTTATTCTTTCTACACCTTTCACTCTATATATATACCACGGACACACAGATTGCCCCAAAGGTCTCCCGAGTCGGCGGACGGAGCCACTGTTTACAGCAGGAGACGTTACAGCAGGAAGAGCTAGTACTAGCTAGCACTCAACCGCCACCCGGTGCTAACGGTGAAACTCGACATACCGGGAACTGTAGCGAAAACGACGTGGGTGCCGGGCTGGAGTTTAGGCGGCGTGCAAGAAATATAAGACAGAATAATAAAGAGCGATGGCAAGAACCAAGCAGACCGCCCGTAAAATCTACTGGAGGAAAAAGGCCCCCAGGAAGCAGCTAGCCACCAAGGCTGCTCGGAAAAGCGCTCCAGCCACCGGCGGAGTGAAGAAGCCTCACCGTCACAGGCCCGTGGCTCAGAGAGATCCGTCGCTACCAGAAATCCACGGAGCTGCTCATCCGTAAGCTGCCCATCCAGCGCCTGGTGAGGGAGATCGCTCAGGACTTCAAGACTGACCTGCGCTTCCTGAGCTTCGCCGTCTTGGCTCTGCAGGAGGCCAGCGAGGCCTACCTGGTGGGTCTCTTCTTCGCTAAGAGGGTCACCATCATGCCCAAAGACTTCCAGCTGGCCCGCCGCATCCGCGGAGAGAGAGCTTAGACTTTCTGCTGCACATTCACCAACCATAATGCTCCGCACTGTGTGTGTATTTATATATATATATATATATATATATATATATATATTTATAGTAATATGTACAGTACATATGTTTACTAGCTGTTCTTGTTTTTTCTTGCCTTCTGATTGTTGCTCTGAGTGTTGCTATCCCTGTGCTGTTGCAATCCTGGAATTTCCCCATTGTGGGACTAATAAAGGCTTATCTTATCTTATCTTATCTTAATAAAAATGGGATTTTATCATATTAGGAATATAGCCAGAGTCCACCCTTTTCTCCCTCTTGCCAGCATGGAGGTCTGGATGCATGCTTTTATTACCAGTCATGTAGACTATTGCAATGCCCTGCTCTCTGGTCTTGCCCAAAAAAGGATATCACATCTCCAACTGCTCCAAAATTCAGCTGCACGAGTGTTGACGAGGACCAGGAGGCAGGCACATATTACACCAGTTTTAAAATCGCTGCTTTGGCTCCCCGTGCGTTTTAGGATCAATTTTAAGGTTCTCTTAGTAGTTTTTAAATGCCTCAATGGTCTTGGGCCTTCTTATCTATCTGAGTTGCTTTTATCTTATGAGCCCTCACAGACCCTAAGGTGCTATGGTACTGGCCTTTTAATGGTTCCCAAAGTCAAGACCAAGACCTTTGGTGAAGCTTTCTTTCATCATTATGGTCCTTGTCTGTGGAACAGCTTTCCAGAGAGCCTCAGGGCTGCAGAGTCAATAGTTGTTTTAAGAACAGGATAAAGAGCCACCTTTTTAATTTGGATTTTAACAAACCTGTTTAACTATTGCTGAAGTAATCATTTATGTTCCATTGTTTTATGTTCTTCTTGGCAATTTGGCTTTTAACAAACCTGTTTAACTATTATTAAAGTAGTAATTTTTGTTCCATTGTTTTATGTTCTTCTTAGCTCCATTTGCTTTTAGATTTTCTTATTTTGATGTGTTTTTAGCTCAGTTTTTAAGTATGGGTTTTTGGTTCCCTTTTCTTATGTGTTCTTAGTTTTTTCTATTTTATGTGTTTTAGCTCCAGTGTTTCCTCAGTGGAGCCCCTCATGCTGGATGCTGCTTGCCCCATCTGTAGGGGTGTTGGTCTCATGGGTCGCTCTAGCTTGGGTGGGTGAGGGCTTTATGCCACTGCCTACAGCTGTGGTGTGGGCCCCGGCCTGTCCTGGTTGGGGTGGCCTCTGTGGCATGCCCTACGGTTATGGGCTGTGTGATCTCCCGGCATGGGGGGCTCTATAGGATGGTTGCTCCTTCACATAATGCCTCGGTGCCAAGCAATGTCTCTTATTTTATATGTGTGTAAGAGAAGTAGGGGGTGGTGTATGTGCCTCTGTGTGTGTGTGTTTTGTGGGTATGTTTATGGGAGGGTTGGACGAGGTGGGGATCTATCATGTAAATATATGTGACTAAATGTGTCTACTGTTTTTATCAATGTAAAGCACTTTCCGCAGCATTTAATGTTTGAAAAGTGCTATACAAATAAAGTTTGATTGAACATTCTGATGGTGGTCTCTGGCTGATTTGGCTGTGATACGATTTGTTTGTTATTAAAGTGGGGACCTTTCAATTTGAGTCATTTATTTTGGCTGCTCCCTTTCAGGGTCTCCATTTGCCTCCGTCTCACCCTATCCCTTGCATCCTTTTCTCTCACACCAACCTTCTCCATGTCCTCTTCTATTCCATCCATGAATCTTCTCTGTGGTCTTGCTCTTTTTTTCTCCTGCCTGGCAGCTCCAGCTTCAACATCCTTTGTCCAATATATCTACTTTCCCTTCTCTGCACACGTCCAAACCATCTCAACCTGAGCCGTCATAGACTCATTTCTCATGTTGTCCCTTCGAATCACTCCCAGTGAGAATCTTAGCATCTTCAACTCTGCCACCTCTAGCTCTGCCTCCTGTCTTTTTGTCAGTGCCACTGTCTCCAAACCATATATCATAGCAGGTCTCACTACCATCTTGTTAATCTTCCCTTTCACTCTAGCTGCTATCCTTCTGTCACAAATCACCCTTGACACTTGTCTCCACCGGCTCCGTGCTGCCTGCACTCTCTTCTTCACCTGTCTTGTGCATTCTCCATTGCTTTTGATGGTTGACTTCAACCCTACCTTCACCTCCTCTACTCCTTGCTTCTTCACCATCACACCTGTCTCCCTCTCATCCCCACACATGTACAGTATTCTGTCTTGCTTCAACTAACTTTCATTCCTCTTCTCTCCAGAGCATACCTCCACATCTCCAGGTTTTCTTCCACCTGCTCCCTACTCTCACTACAGATCAATGTTATCTTCAAACATCATAGTGCATGTAGAGTCCTGTCTGATCTAGTCTGTCAGCCTATCCATCATCACAGCAAACAAGAACAGGCTCAGAGCTGATCCTTGATGTACTCCCACCCTCGCCGTGAGTCCATCCGTCAGTGCAACAGCACACCTAACCACCATCTCACTATCCTCACATGTACATGCCCTCCACTATCCTCACATACTTCTCTCCCACTCCAGTTCCTCTCTTGGCGCCCTATCACGTGTTCTCTAGATCCTCAAATGTGCAGTGCAACTCCTTTTGACCTATTCTATACTTCTCCATCAACACTCTTTATACTAACATTGCATCTGTAGTACTCTTTTCGCCAATATTTGCCAAATTTTTGTGTACCATTGTTCCCTATTAATAACTCCAAGATAAGTTGTCATAAAATTTGCCAGTGATATTTTCTTAATGCCCAAGCTGGCTGGTGGACTGACTAACATGCTAACATGGATTTGGGGCTAATCGGCAACAGCGTCTTTGTGTAGAAACATCTTTTTTTTATTCCCAGGCAGGGCAATGACATGACAAGTATTGCATGCCACATGACAACACATACTTATGGCATTGCAATGAGATGGGCGCTGTCTATTTTCTCCCTCATCTAAACATACCACTTACAGAGCATAAAACGCACACAGGTGTCAGGTGCTTTTTCGCCCATTACCGATGATTCCTCAGCTCTGCAGGGGTGTGCTCTCTGAACAACAGGAGACCTTCCAGAAAAAGAGAGAGAGAGAGAGGGAGAGAGAGCGAGAGACAGACTTATCGGTATTGATCTTCAGTGACAGACGATGACATCCATGGAGAGCAATGAGTCCAGGGAAATAAGCATCATAAACCTGCTTTGATGATAACTTTTTTTTTTTTTTTTTTTTTTTTTTAAAGCTTCTTGGCGTAGAGACGAGAGAGGATCATCCCAGGTCAGAGTAGGGAAAGAGAGCAGGTGAGAGAGTGAGGGGGGAGAGAGATGAAGAGGATTAGAAGTGTGTGGGGGTGAATGAACTCGGTGAAGGAAGTGAGGAAATCCATCTTCCTTCTTCTGTCGCATTTAATGAAAAATGAGCAACTTACCTGGCCTCCATCCACCTGGTTCCATCTGATCTGGGTGCCGAGGCGTGTGTGTGTGTGTGTGTGTGTATTCTCTCAAAGGGAATGATGTATCCAAGGGGGTAGTTTGGAGGTCTTCTGTGTGTTTTGTTGATAACTGGGATTTGGAACTCAAACACAGGGGCGGCAGATGGTGTGTTGGCTTCTGCTGCCTTGGCTCTGTGTGTGTGTGTGTGTGTGTGTGTGTGTGTGTAACCAGTGATAGAGGGAGAGCTCTGTGTGTGTGTGTGTGTCCTTACCCACACTCGTTGTCGGACAGGAGCAAGTGGTCCCCAAAGGTGCACGGCTGCCCTCTGTGGTCGGAGCCCGGCTGATCCCAGGTCAGCTGTGGTCTGACCTCAGGTCCATCTGTTATCATGATGACAGATGTGTCGGAGGCTGGCTTAAGATCTGTTCTCGGACCCTCAATCCCCAGTTAGTCTCTCTGACAGGCTGCTTTCTCTGTGCTGGCAGGAGGAAGAGTTCGGGCAGGCACTTGGATTGGTCCTTCGAATCCTAAATATGTCTGGAAACACACGGCTTCAACTGGTTGTCATTGCAACTTTTTTGTTGAATTTTCTGTAATCAGGCCTGTTTCTAGATTTTTTTTTTGTTGGGGGGGTGCTATGCAAAATTCTGTTTGAGGGTAATGGGAAGAGATGAAACCCTTTAAACTGGAAAAAAAACTCTCCCTATTCTCACAAAAACATTAATAAACAATTGTCTAGATCAGGTGTGTCAAACCTATATCCCGCGAGCCAAAACTGTCACGCCAGATAGTCCAAATTGGCCTACGGGATGAATTTGCAAAGTGTGAAAATTAAGTAATAGGATACATAAACAGCACTTTTTCAATAAAGTAACTGCTATTCTCAATTTGTTCATTTGGGGTCGCACAAGAGTAGCAGACACAAAAGTGATCCCCGATTTCCACTGAGGGGGTCTGTTATGCAGGTCGGGAGGACAGGATTTCTTCCAGAAAAAGTCCAAGGCAAACTTTTCCCACCTGCATCTGCCATTATCCCTTCTAGTTAAAAATATGCAACAAGTCCTTTTTTATGGATGCCTTGATCCAGCAGACGCTGAAATGTCACGGTATATACTGTATTTAATAACTGTTCTTTAAAAATACATTTACCCCTGTGTTTCGCAGCGTAGCGGGTGCTGGGGGTGACAGTTCGCTGCCTTTTGCCGGGTGTTTTTCACAGTTAGAACCAGTTTTTCTTGTCACAAATTTTTTTTGAACATGTTCAAAACAAGAGAAGCTGCGGTGTCTTGCCAAAAAGTGATGGGCCACCAGAAACTGACTGGCTTGCTGCGGGAGTGCACCTCGCTCGGCTAAAGCCATTTCTTTTCTGATTCTGAGGCTGATGGCTGCTGTTGAGCAAAGTGGACATAACATTTTGTCCATGCAATTAGCAAAGGTATGTCTGTGAATATTCAATATGGTGAGAGATTAGTCATAACTTTAGCCCCGTGAGTTTTGTGATAGAATAATCAGATATGACATTTTACCCTGTAGTAGCTTTTAATGTTTTTCCTTATATGTTAAAAGTGTGCTGAAATTAACAAAATCTGTGTATAACAATGTAAAAGACAATAAAGCTTTTTTTCCCCATGAATACTAGTGTTTGTGCATTATTTACCTCCAATAATTGTATATTGTAAGTAGAATCCATAAAATGAATTCTTCATCTGCCAAAAATTCATTAAGGCTCCCAATTTGGATTCAAACATTTTATCTGCCAACAAATAATTTGATTTGGTTCTTCAAGGTTGAATTGTAAAGATTATAACATGTTCTGTCACACTTGTGAGATAGTCTCAAAGGGCTGTTATAGCTTATAAATATGTTATTTCACCTGCCAGAAATTGATTAAGGGTCTTAATCAGTATATACCGGGAGTGTAGCCTGTTCCTATTCTCAGAGACGTGGCTAACAGGACTAGCAGCAGATGTTAACATTGAACTGGAGGGTTTCCACGCAATACGGGCAGACCGAACACCAGACAGTGGAAAGGCACGGGGCGGTGGGGTGATGATGTACGTCAATAACAACTGGTGCAGACCGGGACATATCACGGTTAAGGAACAGCACTGTAGCAAAGACATTGAGTTGCTAGCTGTTAGCATGCGGCCTACATATCTCCCGAGGGAACACTCACACATGATCTGCATTGTTATTTATGCAAATTCGACTGCAAACGCTGGGACAGTGCGTGACGTCATCCACTCAGTAACTGGCAGGCTGCAGACAGAACACCCAGATGCTCTTCTCCTCATCTCAGGCGATTTCAACCATATTTCACTGTCTCCCATTCTACCCACGTTCACCCAGTATGTCACATGCCACACTAGAGACAATTAAACACTGGACTTATTCTACGCAAACACTAAGGAGGCATACACCTCATCACAACTCCCCCCACTCGGGAGATTGGATCACAACTTGGTTCATCTCCTGCCGGTGTACAAACCCCTAGTGCACAGACAACCTCCGGTCAAGCGCACAGTGAAGTTATGGTCTGAGGAGGCAATGGACGCTCTAAAGGACTGTTTTGAAACCACTGCCTGGGAGCAGCTCTGCGATCCACATGGTGAGGACATCGATGGCCTCACTCACACCATCACGGACTACATCAGCTTCTGTGTGGACAATACCGTACCCACCAAGACCATACGGTGTTGCTCGAACAACAAACCCTGGATCAACCCTGAGATAAAAACACTTCTGAGAGAGAAGAAGAGGATCTTCAGGTCGGGGAACAGGGAGATGCTGAAGTCCGTACAGAGGGAGCTGAGGAGGAAGATCAGAGAAGGCAAGGACAGCTTCAGGAAGAAGATGGAGGACAAGCTGCAACAGAGCGACATTGGTGGGGTCTGGAGAAACCTTAAAACCATCTCTGGGTTCCAGAATACCTCCTCCCAGGCCATGGGGGGCAGGGAGTGGGCGAACAATCTGAACCTGTTTTTTAATAGGTTTGACCAACCACCCCCCCCCCCCCCCCAACTGCACAACAACCACTGCTGCCTCTAAAGACATCGAGTCCTGCTGCCCACACCCCACTCCACCAACAACCCCCCACTCCCAACACACAGCCCCCCAACATGACCCTCACTAAGACCCAGGTGAGGACGGAGCTGAGAAAGATCAAGGCGAGGAAGGCGTCGGGACCGGACGGCATCAGCGCAAAGCTCCTCAAGTCCTGTGCAGATCAGCTGTGTGGGATTGTGGAGCTCATCTTCAACCTGAGCCTGAAGCTGGGGAGGGTACCACAGTTGTGGAAAACATCTTGTGTGGTACCTGTACCAAAGACCTCCCGCCCCAAAGACCTGAACAGCTACAGACCAGTGGCCCTGACGTCCCACATGATGAAGACCCTGGAGAGACTGCTCCTTGCTCACCTCCGCCCCCTGGTGGGATCAGCGATGGATCCACTCCAGTTCGCCTACCAACATGGCATTGGGGTGGAGGATGTGGTGATCTTCCTCTTTCACCGTTCTCTGTCCCACCTGGAGAAGCCCCGGAATGCGGTGAGGATCATGTTCTTTGACTTCTCCAGTGCTTTCAACACCATCCAACCGATGATCCTGAAGGACAAGCTGCTGTGCGCAGGGGTGGACCAGCACCTTTCATCATGGATCCTGGACTGCCTCACTAACCGGCCACAGTTTGTGAGAACCCGGGACTGTGTGTCTGACAAGATCATCGGTAGCACGAGGGCCCCCCAGGGAATGGTTTTGGCTCCCTTCCTGTTCACCCTTTATACTGCGGACTTCTCACACAACACACTGCCATCTACAGAAGTTCTCTGACGACTCTGCGATCGTCGGCCTCATCTCCAACGGAGATGAAGCTGAGTACAGAGGACTTATCCAGGACTTCGTGGACTGGTGCCATAGGAACTGCCTCCAGATCAACGCGAGGAAAACTAAGGAGCTGGTGGTGGACTGCCGCAGGCATGGACAACCCCTCACAGCACCAGTAAACATACAGGGAACAGACATCGAGATGGTGACATCCTACAAGTACCTCGGTGTTCATCTGAACAATAAACTAGACTGGTCACACAATACCGACATACTCTACAAGAAGGGACAGCGCAGGCTGTTCCTACTGAGGAGACTTAGGTCTTTTGGTGTACAAGGGGCGCTGCTGAAGACATTCTACGACACGGTGGTGGCATCAGCCATCACTTTTGGAGTGGTCTGCTGGGGCAGTGGCATTACAGCAGCCGATAGGCAGAGACTGAACAAACTGATCAAGAAAGCTAGCTCTGTCCTGGGGCAGCGCCCTGACCCAGTGGAGGAGATAGGAGAGAGAAGGATGGTGGCTAAACTGTCATCTCTGCTGGAGTCCGAGTCCCATCCTATGCAGGACATACTGAATGCACTGAGGAGCTCATTTAGCAGCAGACTACATCATCCTAAGTGTGCAACCGAGAGGTTTCGCAGGTCCTTCCTACCTACGGCTGTCAGACTGTATAATCTAAGCAGGGCTGCTCGCAGAGGTAGCAAAAAAACGTGACGACCTAATAGTATTGAATGCAAAAGACGCAATAGACTTACACAATGGTCCCCTCCAGTATATACAACTAGGACAGTATCAGTCGCTACGGAGGGTGACAATATGTATGGGTACATATTCATACTATGTAGGATAACTAAGTAGATGGTTTTGCTGTTTATTCCATCTTGCTACAATGCTCCACACTTTGTATATATATTTATATATTTATGGGTATGTATGTATATCCACTGCTCTTATTTATATCTGCCGTATCTTCTTAATTATTGCTCTGAGTGTTGCTATCCCTGTGCTGTTGCAATCCTGGAATTTCCCCATTGTGGGACTAATAAAGGCTTATCTTATCTTATCTTATCTGGATTGAAACTCCGGAACTCCAGGCATAACCCATGATTGTGATTGGATTTCTGGAGTTATCTGAATATTCAGGTGGCCATGTAAACACAATAATCAGATAAAGGTCATGTAACTGCAGTCATTAACTCAAGCGGTTTACCCTCCAATAATCTGTTTTTTTTCAGTGCATGTAAACACGACAAAACAGATTATTGCCATTATTGGTTTATTCCCAGTAACTGGCTTATTGAGACCATGTAACCGGGGTCAATGATCATGTTTACATGCACACGAATAAACCAGTTATGAGTGGATTTCTGGAGTTATCTGATTATTCAAGTGGCCATGTAAACAGAATAAGCAGATAAACAGGTCATTATTGACCCTGTTTATATGATCACGAGTAAACCGATTATAATCAGCTTTCTGGAGTTACCTGATTATTTAAACTGTCATGTAAACAGAGTAATCCGATTATCGGTTTATGAGAAAATGGGTTAACACACCTCGTTCATTTGCCCAATTAACTGTTTACTCAATGCATGTAAACACCATAAGCCATTTATTACCTTTATCGGTTTACTCCAGTAATCGGTTTACTGGTAATCATGTAAACAGGGTCATTAACTCATGTGGTTTACCCTCCAATAATCTGTTTATTCAGTGCATGTAAACATGAGAAAACTGATTATTGGCATTATCGGTTTATTGCGAATAATCGGTTTATTGTTACCAAGTAACCGGTGTCAGTAATGTTCATAATACAAACAAGTTCCAGGACTAAATAGTAGATGGCAGATGACAGTAAATGATATCTGGTTCCTTAAATGGCATTTGTTTTTATCGTGATCAAGATATTGTTCGTCAGCAGTTTCAGTTAAAAACAGAGCAGAAAAGAAAAAAATTCAGGTTGTTCATACCTTGATGAAGATTCATCATTCAGGTTGTTCATGTTGTTCATGTGATCTTTTGATCACTTTTTTTTTTCACCCCACTTATTTGTTAGCTCGAGATTAGATTATTGTAATTCTTTATTATCAGGTTGTCCTAAAACATCTTTAAAAAGTCTTCAGCTGATCCAAAATGCTGCAGCAAGAGTTTTAACAGGTACTAGAAAGAGAGATCATATCTCTCCGGTTCTGGCCTCCCTTCATTGGCTTCCCATAGAGTTTAGAATTAAGTTTAAAATCCTTCTTCTTACTTACAAAGCTCTAAACAATCAGGCTCCTTTTTATTTAAAAGATCTGATACTACCGTATCATCCTAACAGAGCACTACGCTCCCAAAATGCAGGTTTACTTGTAATACCTAGAATCTCCAAAAGTACAATGGGAGGCAGAGCCTTCAGTTATCAAGCTCCTCTCCTGTGGAATCAGCTGCCAATCTGGATTCGGGAGTCAGACTCGATCTCTGTTTTTAAGAATAGGGCTAAAACCTACCTTTTTGATATAGCCTACAATTAGGGAGGGATCATGTGTTTTCTGAACCCTCCCTTAGTTATGCTGCTAATAGGTTTAGTCAGCCGGGGGACCTCCAGTAATGCACTGGGCCTCACTCCTTTCCTCACTCTCTATGAAATATTTTTTTTTTGCTGGTCATTAACATTTGTTTGTTCTCTCCCATAGATTGAGTCCCCATCGTGCTGTTTGCTCTCTACATGTCTGTTCTTTTCTTCTTCTCTATCCCCTCACCCCCCAGCCAGTCGCAGCAGATGACTGCCCCTCCCTGAGCCTGGTTCTGCTGGAGGTTTCTTCCTGTTAAAAGGGAGTTTTTCCTCTCCACCGTCGCCAAGTGCTTGCTCACAGGGGATCGCCTGATTGCTGGGGTCTTTCTGCAACTGTGGGGGTCCTCCCTACAGTTGATAGTGCTATGAGATGACTGTTGTTGTGAAATGGCGCTATATAAATAAAGTTGAATTGAATTGAATTGAATTGAATATCACGGACACACAGATCGTCCCAAATGTCTCCTGAGCCGGTGGACGGAGCCACTGTTTATAGCAGGATACGATACAACAGGGAAGAGCTGCTAGCATTTAACCGCCACCCGGTCCCACTGGAAAAACTCGACATACCGAGAGAACTGAGGCGAAAACGCCGCGGCTGCCGGGCTGGAGTAAGGCGGAGGACAAAAAATATAAGGTACAGACCCTCCCTTCCATCTGTTGTCATGGGAAATGTACGGTCGATACTGGGAAAGTTAGATGAGCTAGCGGCTATCTCCCGTTATGATAGCACTTACCGGGAGTGCTCTCTCCTTTTGTTTACTGAGACGTGGCTAACTGAACTAGCAGCAGATGCTAACATTGAGCTGGAGGGTTTTCACATGATACGAGCTGACCGAACACCAGAGAGTGGCAAAACTAGGGGCGGTGGAGTGATAATGTATGTTAACAACAACTGGTGTAGACCGGGACATATCACTGTTAAACAACGACACTGCAGCAAAGACATTGAGTTGCTAGCTGTTAGCATGAGGCCTACATATCTCCCGAGAGAACACTCACACGTGATCTGCATTGTTGTTTATGCAAATCCGACGGCGAACGCTGGGACAGCGCGTGACGTCATCCATTCAGTAACCAGCAGGCTGCAGACAGAACACCCAGATGCTCTTCTCCTCATCTCAGGCGATTTCAACCACGTTTCACTGTCTCCCATTCTGCCCACTTTCACCCAGTATGTCACATGCCACACTAGAGACAATAAAACACTGGATTTGTTCTACGCAAACACTAAGGAGGTGTACACCTCATCACAACTCCCCCCACTTGGGAGATCGGATCACAACTTGGTTCATCTCCGACCGGTGTACAAACCCCTAGTGCACAGACAACCTCCGGCCATGCACACTGTGGAGTTATGGTCTGAGGAGACAATGGACACTCTAAAGGACTGTTTTGAAGCCACTGCCTGGAAGCAGCTCTGCGATCCACATGGTGAGGACATCGATGGCCTCATTCACACCTTCACGGGCTACCTCAGCTTCTGTGTGGACAAATCCGTTCCCACCAAGACCATACGGCGTCACTCAAACAACAAACCCTGGATCAACCCTGAGATAAAAACACTTCTGAGAGAGAAGAAGAGGATCTTCAGGTCGGGGAACAGGGAGATGCTGAAGTCCGTACAGAGGGAGCTGAGGAGAAAGATCAGAGAAGGCAAGGACAGCTTCAGGAAGAAGATGGAGGACAAGCTGCAACAGAGCGACATCAGCGGGGTCTGGAGAAACCTCAAAACCATCTCGGGGCTCCAGAATACCTCCCCCCAGGCCACGGGGGGCAGGGAGTGGGCGAACAACCTGAATCTGTTTTTCAATAGATTTGACCAACAGCCCTCCCCCCTGTCTGCACAACAACCACTGCTGCCTCTAAGAAATCAAGTCCTGCTACCCACTCCCCACTCCACCGACACCCCCCCCCACTCCCAACACACAGCCCCCCATCCTGACCCTGACCAAGACCCAGGTGAGGACGGAGCTGAGGAAGATCAAGGCGAGGAAGGCGTCGGGACCGGACGGCATCAGCGCAAAGCTCCTCAAGTCCTGTGCAGTCCAGCTGTGTGGGATTGTGACGTATATCTTCAACCTGAGCCTGAAACTGGGGAGGGTACCACAGCTGTGGAAAACATCTTGTGTGGTACCTGTACCAAAAACTTCCCACCCCAAAGACCTGAACAGCTTCAGACCGGTGGCCTTGACGTCCCACTTGATGAAGACCCTGGAGAGACTGCTCCTTGCTCATCTCTGCCCCCTGGTGGAACCAGCGATGGATCCACTCCAGTTCGCCTACCAGCATGGCATTGGGGTGGAGGATGCGGTGATCTTCCTCCTTCACCGTTCTCTGTCCCACCTGGAGAAGCCCGGGAATATGGTGAGGATCATGTTCTTTGACTTCTCCAGTGCTTTCAACACCATCCAACCGATGATCCTGAAGGACAAGCTGCTGCGCGCAGGGGTGGACCAGCACCTGTCATCATGGATCCTGGACTACCTCACGAACCGGCCTCAGTTTGTGAGAACCCGGGACTGTGTTTCCGACACGATCATCAGTAGCACGGGGGCCCCCCAGGGAACGGTGCTGGCTCCCTTCCTGTTCACTCTTTATACTGCGGACTTCTCACACAACACAACACATTGCCATCTACAGAAGTTCTCTGATGACTCTGCGATCGTTGGTCTCATCTCCAGCGGAGATGAAGCTGAATACAGAGGGCTTATCCAGGACTTTGTGGACTGGTGCCATCGGAACTGCCTCCAGATCAACGCGAGGAAAACTAAGGAGCTGGTGGTGGACTGCCGCAGGCATGGGCAGCCCCTCACAGCACCAGTAAATATACAGGGAACAGACATCGAGATGGTGACATCCTACAAGTACCTGGGTATTCATCTGAACAATAAACTAGACTGGTCACACAATACTGACGCACTCTACAAGAAGGGACAGCGCAGGCTGTTCCTGCTGAGGAGACTCAGGTCTTTTGGTGTACAAGGGGCGCTGCTAAAGACATTCTATGACACGGTGGTGGCATCAGCCATCACTTTTGGAGTGGTCTGCTGGGGCAGTGGCATTACTGCAGCCGATAGGAAGAGACTGAACAAACTGATTAAGAAAGCTAGCTCTGTCCTGGGGCAACGCCTTGATCCGATGGAGGAGATAGGAGAGAGAAGGACGGTGGCTAAACTGTCATCTCTGCTGGAGTCCGAGTTCCACCCTATGCAGGACATACTGGATGCACTGAGGAGCTCATTTAGCAGCAGACTACATCATCCCAGGTGCACAACCGAGAGGTTTCGTAGGTCCTTCCTACCAACGGCTGTCAGACTGTACAACCTAAGCAGGGCTGCTCGCAGAGATAGCAAAAAGACGTAACAAACTAATAGTTTTTTTTGAATGCAAAAGATGCAATAGACTTACACAATGGTCCTCTCCGGCATACAACTAGGAACATACCGGTCGCTATGGAGGGTGAGAATATGTATGGGCACATAATCATACCATGTAGGATAACTAAATAGACGGTTATGCTGTTTCATCCCACCTAGCAACAATGCTCTGCACTGTGTGTGTTTATATATTTACATATTTATTCCATCTAGCTACAATGCTCTGCACTGGGTGTGTTTATATTTATATATCTATATATTTATTCCATCTAGCTACAATGCTCAGCACTGGGTGTGTTTATATTTATATATCTATATATTTATTCCATCTAGCTACAATGCTCAGCACTGGGTGTGTTTATATTTATATATCTATATATTTATTCCATCTAGCTACATTGCTCCGCACTGTGTGTGTTTATATACTTGCATATTTATTCCACCTAGCTGCAATGCTCCGTACTGTGGGTGTTTATATATTTACATATTTATTCCATCAAGCTACAATGCTCTGCACTGTGTGTTCATATATTCATATATTTATTCCATCCAGCTACATTGCTCCGCACTGTGTGTGTTTATATACTTGCATATTTATTCCACCTAGCTGCAATGCTCCGTACTGTGGGTGTTTATATATTTACATATTTATTCCATCAAGCTGCAATGCTCTGCACTGTGTGTTCATATATTCATATATTTATTCCATCCAGCTACAATGCTCTGCACTGTGTGTCTGTGTGTGTGTGTGTGTGTGTATATATATTTTATAGTAATATGTACATATGTATATTAGCTGCTCTTGCTTGCTTGTTTTTTTTCTTGCCTTCTGATTGTTGCTCTGAGTGTTGCTATCCCTGTGCTGTTGCAATCCTGGAATTTCCCCGTTGTGGGACTAATAAAGGCTTATCTTATCTTATCTTATCTTATCTTAAAAGATCAATGGTTCAATAAATGTAAACATTTCATAATATACTTCTTTGTACTAAATTTGGAGTTGCCATTAGGTTGTTTTGCTATTATTTTACTGGTCCGGCCCACTTGACATTAAATTCGGCAGTATGTGGCCCTTGAGGTAAAATGAGTTCGACACCCCTGGCCTAGATGGACATAAAAAATGAAACCATAATGTAGAATTGACATCCATATGCATTATACAGATTAGCAAGAAAAAAATAGCAAATGTATGAGAAGAAAGTTCAAGTTTATTAGAAAAAAATCTTTAAACTTTAATTATGGCAATGTTTACACCTCCATTTTTATAATCCCCCGGGAGATAAGACCCAAGGGGGATTGTGTTATGGGGTGGTCCATCCATCTGTCTGTCTGTCCCCTTTTGTGAAATCACCTCCTCCTACAGTTTTGTTCTGATTGTTTTGAGTCGTGGTACTAGGGGTTGATATACACTGATGATGCGCATATTGCAATTTGGCTCCGATTGGATAATCTTTGCAGGAGTTATAGGCCCTGACTTATGAGCTCCGATTTCACCTCAGTTAATAGACAGTAATTGTCTTGTGAAATCAACTCCTCCTACAGTTTTGTTCCAAATGTTTTGAAACTTGGTACCAGGGTTTGATATACACTGATGATGTGCATATCGCAGTTTGACTCTGATGGGATGATTTTTGCAAGAATTATAGACCTTGACATCAAGGTTTAGAAGTTAATTTTCCCTCAGTTTTGTAAACGTGATAACTATTAAAAGAAATTATGGCCTTTTCAAACAGACCCCATAGTCATCTCTAAGACAAATTTTGGGCGGTTTACACAATAACCAGACTATGGGTTTGGGGTCAAAAGGTTAAAGGTCACAGTTAATATTCCATTTGCACTACTACTGTAGAATGAGTAAAGCCAGGGTCACCAAACCTGGTACACAGGTTCACCTTGGAATCCTGAAGTCTGACTACAGTTTTTGGATAGCATGGTCAAAGGTCAGTGTCAAAATAGCATACAAACTATATCTCAACAACAAAGAACGCTAGGGTCATGGAACTTGGCACATAGGTTTACCCTGAGACCATGACCTCTGACTATGGGTTTGGGGTCAAAGGTCAAGGTTAGCATTCCTTGTACCCTTTTACTATAGAATGTGTAAAGCTCACTAGGGTCACCAAACATGCTACACAGGTTCATCTTGGGGTCCTGACCTATGACTATGGGTTGTATACAACTATTTTTGTTGTATAGTGATAGACTTATCATAATTTGGCTCTGCCCCAATAATTACATATATGGAAAAATGTAAAACTGCTCTCCTTCAGTATCATATTGGATCGTCAAAGAAAATGGACCTGGGGGTTATTGCACTCGCCTCAGAGTGCTCTTCTATGTTAGAGAAAGAGGTTGCTACTAAGCATGAACTGTTAAAAGTTAATATTAAGTTAGATGTCAGTTTCATTTATGGTAATTTGCCAGTAAGTCTGTTAGCATGCTTGCTATCAATAGTGGTAGCAGTTAGCCTTAATTAACACAACTAAAATGCTTCACAAGAATGATGTAATTTTTTCTGTGAAACTGGGAATGCCTTTATTATCAAAATAAGTCATATGATTTAACAATTAAATGTTTAATAGAAAAAAAGCTACTTTAACTTTTAGCACTCCATGCTAACAGTGTTTTGGCTGCCCTGATGGGTTTTAAGGGACCAATCAGATCACGCTGTGGGCTGCTCAGGCTGCTCACACTCCCATGGAGGAGAGAATTTGATTCATCACAGCTGAATCAATAGAGCATTATTATGCTGCAGAGCTGGATTATTAACATTCTGCATTGATGCAGAACCCCACATCAACATGCATCTTATTAAGAATGATGAAATTTCAACACTTCTCATAGTCAAGATATTA
This sequence comes from Pholidichthys leucotaenia, assembly GCA_020510985.1. Taxonomy (NCBI): domain Eukaryota; kingdom Metazoa; phylum Chordata; class Actinopteri; order Cichliformes; family Pholidichthyidae; genus Pholidichthys; species Pholidichthys leucotaenia. The sequence goes on along the minus strand of CM035840.1, from coordinate 321,031,508 downwards.
AACAGCAGAACTGAATATTATAAGGTGAGTTCCACTTAAGTCAGAAATTTCAAATCACAATCTACCCTTACCTCTAATTAACTGCTTATTAGCATATACTGTACTTTTGAAAATGATTTACTTCTTAGTTATGATAAATCATATATTAATGAATATTCTGTATGAAAGTTAAACCTTTAATATTTTTAAGTTAAAACTGTTCACTTAAGTTTAACCTCTTACACTCCGGGATACCGTGGGCGGTCACGTCTCTGCGTCCTCGTGCGTCCTAGTGCGCACTGTGCGTCTCAGTGTGCACTGAAAAAAAAAAGCTGCATTTCCGTTCTTCCACTACAGACACAGCCGCGAACAGAAAGCCAAAGGAGTGCTTTGATTGGTTTAGATTTGATTGACCTCTCATTTGACTAATAAGAGCCTTAAATTGGGTTCCTGAAACCTTGAAGAACCAATGACTGAAAACCTAGCAAGAAGGACCCGCCTAACAACGACTGCGAATACAACGAGCCAACTGAAGCAGAGAAGTTCGACGATTGAAACGCGTGCGTCCCGTGCATAAAAGGCATGCTGGGTGACCCACATTGAGACCTGTGCAACGGTAGCATTCGCCAGTCTTTTTTTATTACTACTGTTCTTATTTGTTTTGAAAAATCGTTCGCCAAAACCGCAATCATGGAAGCGCAAAACCGCAATAATGGAATCATGGTTTGACCGGGTCGCGTGCCCAGAACCACGAGTCCGTATCAAGCGGACCAGCTTCATGTTCGTCTGACAATGAGGAACAGATGTTCGCCAACAACACTGCTGTTGTGAACAGGTAAGTGTTATAAGCTAAATTATTCTTTATCACTGAAAATAGTAATAAAAATGACTTTTGACCTATCGGTAATTACAACTGTGCGTCATCGCCACATGACGGACTGTTGACGGACCGTTTTTTTGTGCGCCGAGCTCCTCTGTAGCGGGGGGGGGGGGGGAGTTGTTATCCTCTACATTGCAGATATTTTAGTATAATTTTTATTGCACTGTAGGTTATTTTTTTCTTGTAAAAAACGGCCACACATTTTTTACGTGGCATGCTTCTTTGTGTGTGGGGGGCTTGTTTGTTCATTCATTCATTCATGAATGAATAAACACCCCCCCCACACACACACACACACACAGCCCTGAGTGTCACCTTTCATTAGAGCCAAAGATGAAGCTTCTTTGTTGAATCATTCAAAAGTTACAGACGTTTTTCCAAACTGTGCCATTTGACACAATTTGGCACAGTTCAAAAACGCCTGGGAACAACCTGAGAAAAAAGCTGTGTAATATATTCATTTTTTGTGGTATTGTTACAAAATGTTAACCTCAGCTGGATAACACTTGGTTCTACATTTCTGTTGCATTTTTCAGCCAGTATCTGACAGCTGTGTGTTATTTGCAAGCATTTGTATCTAAAAAAACACCCAGGCAAACTTTATTTTCTTCAAGTTCAGTATGTTTAGATGACTGTTACTCAGTGGCAGGAGAACTTAGAGAGATTATGACTGTTTTGCCAAAAAATTCAAAGTGTTTTCTTTTAAATGAGACCAACCCCACAAAGATGCTGCAAAGGGTTGAAGAACAGCTTTTGATTTACTTTGGGTACGTTATTTTTAGGCGTTTTTAGGGAAATTGACCAGAGTGCAAGGGGTTAAAAACTACAATGGCGTAAATTGATAAAAAATTAAGACAAAAGTGAAAATAGCTTACTTGAAGAAAGTTAGCTTAAAAATTCTATCTTTAAAGCTAAGCTATCTGAAACCATTTGTCAAAAAAAAAAAGAAACTGAAAGATAAATGCAAACTTGAAAACCAATTCAGTTCAATGGCATAAAAATTTTTACAGAAACAAAATGGCTATTATTTACTACATGTACTCTAGTAGTTTTTTCACAGAGTTGTACTTTCATGACTCTTGTGGATTTTGTATTTTTCTCAGACTAACATTTCTAAGACAAAATGTCCCAAATTGGGACAAAAGTGGCAGAGTTCTGTTTATATTTGCACACTTGTTGAATGCAGTCAGTCTAGTGTGTACGTCAGTCGGGCAGATTAAGGACTATACATCCGGATAGTTCTAATGATGTGCCTGCCACAGATTATCAAATTATATAATTATTATATATACACACAAATATGTGCATGTGTATTAATTATAGTCACATTAATTTCCCTTCTGACTAGAAGACCGGCCCGTTAAGCGGCCCACCGGGAATCCTCCCAGCTCTCCCTATGTGCCACTCTGGGCCTGGAAGGAGGTCTGCAAAGGACTGTTGGTTTTTTGGGGGGGAAACAAGAGGTCTTGTAGACTGCTAAAAGATAATCTCACTTTTTTTCCTCTTGTGAAAAGTTTTGCTGTGATCCCATTAATCTGAGAAGCCCATCCTCCTAACTGAAATCATTTCTGTGTTCTGACTAGAGATGCAAGTTATTGATTAATTCATTAATTGTTAAAGTGCTTTCAGACCAAGCGTGAACAGGCGGCGCAAATACATACAAAGTCAATGGAAAGAGGTGAGCATGTGTGAATCTCGCACATTCGTGCGTTCACAAACGAGGTATAGTGCTAGCCCTGACATTCTGCCATCACCAGAGTAAAAGTATCAACATTGGAGAGTAAACTAGTTTGAAAATGAGATCGATACTCACCTGGAGAAAGAAGGACCTGAAGCTTGTCTGCTTGTCTCTTTCCATTGACTTTATATGTATTTGCGCCGCCGGTTCGCGTTTGGTCTGACGGTGTCTTTATGAAAATCAGACAATGCTTTTGAATTGTGGTTCAACAGAATTATTTTAAAAAACAAACTCATGAAACAGGCCAAAAAGTTCCAGTTTTGTCTCGTCTGTCCATAGGACATTCTTCCAGAAGCTTTGAGACTTGTCAACATGCAGTTTGGCAAATTCCAGTCCGGCTTTTTTATGGTTTGTTTTCAACAGTAGTGTCCTCCTTGGTCGTCTCCCATGAAGTCCACTTTGGCTCAAACAACGACGGATGGTGCGATCTGACACTGATGTACCTTGACCTTGGAGTTCACCATGAATGTGTTTAGAGGTTGTTCTGGGCTCTTTTGTTACCATTCGTATTATCCGTCTCCTCCTGCGGCCACGTCCAGGGAGGTTGGCTACAGTCCCGTGGATCTTAAATTTCTGAATAATATGTGCAACTGTAGTCACAGGAACATCAAGCTGCTTGGAGATGGTCTTATAGTCTTTACCTTTATCATGCTTGTCTATAATTTTCTTTCTAATCTCCTGAGACAACTCTCTCCTTTGCTTCTTCTGGTCCATGTTTAGTGTGCTACACACCATGTCTCCAAACAGCACAGTGACTACTTGTCACCCTTTAAATAGGCCGACTGACTGATTACAAGTTTGTAGACACCTGTGATGTTAATTAGAGGACACATCTTGGTTGAACATGTCCCTATGGTTACATTATTTTCAATCTTTTCTAGGGGTACCATCATTTTTGTCCAGGCCTGTTTCATGAGTTTGTTTTTTAAAATAATTCTGTTGAACCACAATTCAAAAGCATTGTGTGATTTTCATTGGTTAATTTTCATAGAATTTTTATTTATTACCACTTTTGTTAGATTCAAGTTATTTCTGTGACCATTGTGGGTTTTTCTTTCATTAACAGAGGGGTACCAACAATTTTGTCCACGTCTGTACCAGTTATTATCAGTGTAGTGGCAAGTGACTAATGTAGCTTTCTGTAGTTAGCACAGTCCAACAATCTATTGTCAGCGCCACATTATCTGTGGCTAGCTGTGTTTTCAGGTCAGCTTTTTTCTTCTTGCGTGCTTCCAAGCAGGTAGTTATACCCTGGCTCTATAAAGTTTATCAGCTCCCGAAAACCCTGTCCTTCAACAGTACCTATTGGCATCATATCCTTTTCAATCATGTTGCAAGTCCTCTGAGTAATGCTCTCTGTGTTCCTCTCATCACATACCTATCTCCCCAAGACTGCGATAACTGTTGGTTGTGATGAAGCCAAACTAGTCCCTTCTTGCAGCACGTCTGAGTACTGTGCAGTGGTCCTCACCTGCCTGCTCTACTCCTCTGAAACTTACACTCTGTATCATCGTCACATTAAGAGACTCCAGCGTGTTCAGATGAACCAGCTGACACATTTTCTTTAGATCTGCTGGCAAGACAGGATTACTGACATGGAAGTAAGAAGATGAACAGGCATACCCAGCATTGAGACACTACTCTCACAGAGTCAACTGTGATGGAGCGGCCATGTAGTCATGGATGACTCGTGGCTTCCTAAGGCTGTCTTTTACGGTGAACTTGACAGTGGTACAAGAAACAGAGGCAGAACGAATTTCAGATTTCAGGATGTTCTCAAAAGACACCTGAAGACCTGCGCCATTGATGTTGACTCCTGGGAGGTTGGAGCAAGCGATCGTCTCTGGTGGAGATCTGTTGTCAGAAGCTCTGTCTCCCTGATCGATGACCGTATAGCTGAGGAGACAGGTAAACTCAGTCGAAAGTATGCTGCCAAGACTGCCTCGGCTGCTGATCCTCAAGATCATGTCTCTTGCTTCTCCTGCGGCAGACAATGTTCCCACCATATTGGACTGTACGCCCATGAACGACATTGCCGAAGTTGTCATACCCCACAAGAGTAACAGCCGTAGCAGTAGTAGGTGGTAACTTAGCGAACTGGTTGAGCTGTTATATTTCAATGTAGTACCACATAGTGTAACGCTAACAGCGCTTTGTTGTTAGTGTTTACCAGTTTAAAATGACCCCACACTCCACTCTGTTTAGACTGCTTCATTTTCTCGAGTGAAGTACGTCAGGTGTGGTAGAGATTAGGCTGTAGTGCCCTCACCAGGACTGGTGACACTACTACATTTAATGAAAAACTGTTGAAAAGAGCAGTGTCACTTTCAATTAATTGATAAATCGACTAAATTCTTATCGACAATTAATCGGAAGTCAATTAATCTTTAACATCCCTAGTTCTGACTGAAAACAAAATAGGGGAATTCAAGAAACCCACATCTCGTCTTATCAGTAACAGACTCAGTTTCTGTCCTGTCACCTCCTTGAAGCTCCAACCCCCCCCCCCCCCCCCCCCCGACAACATTCTTTTTGAGCTGTGACAGCTGTAATTCTTGGCCTGTAGACAGCTTTTTTTTCTTTTTGTTTCTTTGTTGTAGGGAATGGTGATTAAATGGCATTTTTTTTTTTTTTTTAGATAATGGTCCTTGGACCATTGTTTCACTGTTTTGGACAATTATGTCCCAACTTGGGTAAACACAGTAATGCAGATACGTCCATTCTGCTGCAGCCTCCTATAAATCAACCCTTTCCCTTATCATTTTGCTGCTCTAAGGACAGATGTCAGGGGTGCTGTTGAACAGTGTGAAATGCAGCATAGAGCCTTTTTTTTTTTTTTTTTTTAAAGAAAAACCTATACTTTTACCCAGGTACAGTTGGTGGTTCAGGTTCAGGTTCAGGTTACTTTATTTGTACCCGTAGGTAGATTTGTTTTGCAGTCTGGTGACATCCATATTTACAAGCCACAATTACATTCAACATAGACACAAACACAGGCACACCTGAAGCTGACTATAAACATGATAAAAATACTCAAGGCTCCATCAATCAGGGTATAAAGACAAAGAGATGAGAGAAAAACCAGAGGTAAGAGAGAAGGGTCATATTAAAAAGTTAAAAACTAGTCAAAGAGGTTAAAAACTCAAAGGTCTAAAACCCAATAAAATATTTAGAACCCAAGTAACATCCTACAAAAATAAGTAAATATAAAATGGAGTTAATAAATAGGTACCTAAATTATGAGCAATATACAGTATTGTTACAACTTGTTCAACTCTTTGACAGCAGCAGGAACAAAGCTGTTTTTGTAGCGCTGGGTTTTACTTTTTGGGACAGCAAACCTCCGTCTTGAGGGAAGAAGCTGAAAGTTGCAGTGCAAAGGGTGGGAGTCATCATTTAAAATGGAGGTAGCCATCCTCTGTACTTGAATGTACTTGGTGGTACACTGTGAGTTACTCTAGACTTCACATATTTGCAAACTGGCTGGAAATGTGCTTGTTTATACTTTAATAAACAGAAATCTTCTCATTTTAGTGACATACCTCATTAAGTATAACTTATTCATAATTGTATTTCTTTGAAATCAAAAAGTCAAATCACTGTTCTATTCTGGCTTAGTAAATTTATGACAAAAAGTTGCAAATATACAGTATGTGAAAAAGTCAGTTTTACAACAGTTCCACAGCTCAGTGGCGCAGTGGTTAGCACTGTGGCACCACAGCAAGAGGTCATGGGATTGATGCCACCCTTGACCATTGTGGGTTTGATCCCACCCTGACCATCGATGACCCTTCTGTGTGGAGTTTGCATGGGTTTACTCCGGGTACTCCAGTTTCCTCCCACAGGCCAAAAACATGCAGGTTCAGTTAATTGGCATCAACTGGGGATTCTAAATTGTCCTTAGGTATGAATGGGAGAGTGAATGGTTGTCTGTCTCTCTGTGTTGGCCCTGTTATGGACTGGCGATCTGTCCAGGGTGTACCCTGTCTCTCGTCCATAAGATGCTGGGATAGGCTTCAGCCCCCCCCCCCCGTGACCCAAAAAAAGATTACGCGGCAGAAGATGGATGGATGTTTTAAGTTCATGAGAAAATCATAGTATTTTTAAAAAAATAAAATAGATATAAAGCTAGTGGTTAAAGAAATCCACAAATTTATGAGAAAATGTATTAAATTTACAAGAAAAATATCTGATATTTATTACAAAAAGTCTAATAAAGTATGAGAATAAGTGCAAGAAAATAGTCAAAAATTTACAAGAAAAAACCCCCAAAAACTTAAGAGAATAAAATTGGAAATTTATGTGAATTTTATTTTTCAAATTTAAATGGAAAGAGTAGTAATCATTCAAGAACTAGAAGAGCAGTCAGAGTGCATACCTCTGCCAAAGGTCCTGTCCCTCATGGACCATCTCCAAAATATAATGGGTTTGTGTGTAGGCTACGAGCCAGTTCTGGTGAAAATCGCATCAAAGTCTGTCCATTAGTTTTGGAGTATTGTTGCTAACATACTGAGAAAATAAGAGCCTTGGTTGAGGTATGCATTCTCAGATCATCACCAAAATGTAAGAGATTCTTTCTGTAGCCCAGGACCCACCTCTAGTGAAAATTTCATCCAAATCCATCCTGTAGTTTTTATGTAATCCTGCTGCACAAATACAAACAAAGCCCTTGGTGGAGGTATGCACTCTCAGATCATCAACAAAATCTAATCATCTGTTCCCTGTGCCATTACACATCTTTCCTCCTTTCCTGAAAATTTCATCAAAATCCATTCATAACTTTTTGAGTAATTTTTGGGCTGCACGGTGGCGCAGTGGTTAGCACTGCGGCAGCACAGTTTACCCTTGGCCGGAGGATTGTGGGGATCGTGGGATCGTGGGTTCGATCCCAGCCCCCGACCAACAGTGATCTGTGTGGAGTTTGCATGTTCTCCCCGTGTTCCGTGGGTTTACTCCGGGATTTCTCCGGTTTCCTCCCACATGCCAAAGACATGCATGTTAGGTTAATTGGCTGTTCTAAATTGTCCCTAGATATCTGTTTCCTATAGGCCCTTAGAATAGAGGGTTAGTATTAATGAAAGCGCTTTGAGTGGTCTTTGTGACTAGAAAAGCGCTATATAAGTGCAGGTTAGTTAGTTAGTTAGTTAGTTAATGTTGCTAACAGTCAGACCAACAAACCAGTGCCGGCAAAAACACAACCTCCTTGGCGAAGGTAATAATAAAGGACAAGTTATAGTTTATTGGTTTACAGTGGTGTGAAAAAGTGTCTGCCTCCTTCCCGATTTCTCATTTTTTTTGTATGTTTGTCACACTTAAATGTTTAAGATCATCTAACAAATTTAAATTTTAGACAAAGATAACACAAGTAAACATAAAATGCAGTTTTTAAATGAAGGTGTTTGTTGAGGAAAAATCCAAACCGCCATGGCCCTGTGTGGAAAAAGTGATTTGCCCTTAAACCTAATAATTGGTTGGGCCACCCTTAGCAGCAACAACTGCAATCAAGTATTTACAGTAACTGACAATGAGTCTTTTACTGCGCTGTGGAGGAATTTTGGCCCACTCATCTTTGCAGAATTTTTGTAATTCAGCCACATTGGAAGGTTTTCAAGCATGAACCGCCTTTTTCAGATTCAATTGGCATCAAAACTGGGGATTCTAAATTGTCCTTAGGTATGACTGTGAGATTGAATGGTTGTCTGTCTCTGTGTTGGCCCTGCGATGGACTGGCGATCTGTCCAGGGTGTACCTCTAAAAGATGCTGGGATAGGCTCCAGTCCCCCCGCGACCCGAAAAAGGATTAAGCGGAAGAAGATGAATGAATGAAAAAGTCTTCCAGATCCTGAACCAGCAAAACAGCCCCAGACTATCACACCATCACCACCATATTTTACTGTTGGTATGATGTTCCTTTTCTGAAATGCTGTGTTACTTTTATGCCGGATGTAATGGGACACACACCTTCCAAAAAGTTCAGCTTTTGTCTCATCAGTCCAAAGAGTATTTTCCCAAAAGTCTTTGGGATCATTAAGATGTTTTCTGGCAAAACTGAGACAAGCCTTTATGCTCTTTTTGCTCAGCAGTGGTTTTCATCTTGGAACTCTGCCATGCAGTCCATTTTTGCCCCCCAATCTCTTTCTTTTGGTGGAGTCATGAACACTGATCTTAACTGAGGCAAGTGAGGCCTGCAGTTGTTTGGATGTTGTTGTGGGATCTTTTGTGACCTCTTGGATGAGTCGTCGCTGAAGGTTCACCACTGTTCTATGTTTTCTCCATTTGTGGATAATGGCTCTCACTGTGGTTTGCTGGAGTCCCAAAGCTTTAGAAATGGCTTTATAACCTTTATATCTAAATTGCAGTTACTTTGTTCTTATTTGTTCCTGAATTTGTTAGGATTGCAGCATTGATGTCTAGCTTTTGAGGATCTATTGGTCTACTTCACTTTGTCAGGCATGTCCTATTTAAGTGATTTCTTGACTGAGAACAGGTGTGGCAGTAATCAGGCCTGGGAATGGCTAGAGAAATTCAACTCAGCATTCCAAAGATGTGATAAACCACAGTTAATTTATGTTTTAACAGGGGAGGCAATCACTTTTTCCACACGGGCATGTAGGTTTGGACTTTTACCCTTAAAAATAAACACCTTCATTTAAAACCTGCATCTTGTGTTTTACTTGTGCTATCTTTGTTTAATATTTAAATTTGTTTGATGATCTGAAATATTTAAGTGTGACAAATATGCAAAAAAAAAAAAAAAGAAATCAGGAAGGGAGCAAACAATTTTTCACGCCACTGTATTTGTCAGGGACCATGTACAGGAAAAAAAACATGCCCTGTACAAGATTATCGCCTCTCACTAATTACCTCCGCCAAGGAGGTTATGTAATCAGGGTAGTTTGTCTGTCTGTTAGCAGGATTACGCAAAAACTACTGGATGATTTTGATGAAATTTTCACTGGCGGTAGCCCTTGGGCCAAGAATGAACCCATTAAATTTTGGCTATGATCTGAGAGTGCATACCTCCACCAAGGACCTTGTTTGTATGCGTGGAGCAGGATTACACAAAAATTACTGCATGGATTTGGATGAAATATTTACCAGAGGTGGTCATTGGGCTAGAGAGGAACCCATACCATTTTGGTGATGATCCTAGAACACATACCTCCACCAAGGCTCTTCTTGCTCTGTGTTAGCAAGAATCCTCCAAAACAAATCCATTGCATTTTGGAGGTGATCCATGAGTGACGGAAGGAGTCTTGGCAGAGGTACAGACGTGGACAAAATTGTTGGTACCCCTCTGTTAATGAAAGAAAAACCCACAATAGTCACAGAAATAACTTGAATCTGACAAAAGTGGTAATAAATAAAAACTCCATGAAAATTAACTATTGATAATCAGACAGTGCTTTTGAATTGTGGTTCAACAGAATTATTTTACAAAACAAACTCATGAAACAGGCCTGGACAAAAATGATGGTACCCTTAACTTAATATTTTGTTGCACAACCTTTTGAGGCAATCACTGCAATCAAACGACTTCCGTAACTGTCAATGAGACTTCTGCACCTCTCAGCAGGTGTTTTGGCCCACTCCTCATGAGCAAACTGCTCCAGTTGTCTCAGGTTTGAAGGGTGCCTTCTCCAGATAGCATGTTTCAGCTCCTTCCACAGATGTTCAATAGGATTTAGATCAGGGGTCATAGAAGGCCGCTTTAGAATAGTCCAATGTTTCGCTCTTAGCCATTCTTGGGTGTTTTTAGCTGTTTGTTTTGGGTCATTATCCTGTTGCAAGACCCATGACCTGCGACTGAGACCAAGCTGTCTGACACTGGGCAGCACATTTCTCTCTAGAATACCTTGATAGTCTTGAGATTTCATTGCACCCTGCACAGATTCAAGACACCCTGTGCCAGATGCAGCAAAGCAGCCCCAGAACATAACAGAACCTCCTCCAAGTTTCACAGTAGGGACAGTGTTCTTTTCTTGGTATGCTTCATTTTTGCGTCTGTGAACATAGAGCTGATGTGCCTTGCCAAAAAGTTCCAGTTTTGTCTCGTCTGTCCATAGGACATTCTCCCAGAAGGTTTGTGGCTTCTCAGCATGCAGTTTGGCAAATTCCAGTCTGGCTTTTTTATGATTTGTTTTCAGCAGTGGTGTCCTCCTTGGTCGTCTCCCATGAAGTCTGCTTTGGCTCAAACAACGACGGATGGTGCGATCTGACACTGATGTACCTTGACCTTGGAGTTCACCATGAATGTGTTTAGAGGTTGTTCTGGGCTCTTTTGTTACCATTCGTATTATCCGTCTCCTCCTGCGGCCACGTCCAGGGAGGTTGGCTACAGTCCTGTGGATCTTAAATTTCTGAATAATATGTGCAACTGTAGTCACAGGAACATCAAGCTACTTGGAGATGGTCTTATAGCCTTTACCTTTAACATGCTTGTCTATAATTTGCTTTCTAATCTCCTGAGACAACTCTCTCCTTTGCTTCCTCTGGTCCATGTTTGGTGTGGTACACACCATGTCACCAAACAGCACAGTGACTACTTGTCACCCTTTAAATAGGCCGACTGACTGATTACAAGTTTGTAGACACCTGTGATGTTAATTAGAGGAGACATCTTGGTTGAACATGTCCCTATGGTGACATTATTTTTAATCTTTACTAGGGGTACCATCATTTTTGTCCAGGCCTGTTTCATGAGTTTGTTTTTTAAAATAATTCTGTTGAACCACAATTCAAAAGCATTGTGTGATTTTCATTGGTTAATTTTCATAGAATTTTTATTTATTACCACTTTTGTTAGATTCAAGTTATTTCTGTGACCATTGTGGGTTTTTCTTTCATTAACAGAGGGGTACCAACAATTTTGTCCACGTGTGCTATTCTAATTTCTATCCAGGCAGGCAGGAAGATATTAAGAGAAAAACAGCACATAAAGAAAGTAATTCCAGTCAGATTTCAGAATCTGTTGTCCCTGAAACAAGCAGGGAGTAAGTTTAAAAGGTAAAAAGATCAGCACACATACAAACAATTTAAGAGGACAATTTCAAATCCCATTTAAGGGAGAGAGTCAATGCTGGCAGGCTTGATTACTTAAAATTCATTTTGTAGTCTCTGTGGTCAAGTCTCTGTAATTTGTTCTGGTCTTCCAAGCAGTGGGGAGGTTGTTCCATTATAGCTTTATATGAGAAGGCTGATTGTCCAAAAGCAGATTTACGTAGGGGGTTGCAACAGTGCCACCTAAAGGAAGTCCTTGTTACTCTGGTATTTTGTTCCGAAGTTAAATACACACAAGTCTTAAGAACTGGGGGTGCAGAACCATGGATAACTTTAAAGACCAACTGTATATTTGCATACATGATCATATTTTCAAAGCTTGTTGTTCGTCCATCGTTGTCCATGATGACCTCGTAATCCTATTGATCAGTTGATGGTTGACGGTGAGTCCTGAGATGACTGATCAATTCAATTTTGGCACGGAATGTCCTGGCACATGTGGGGCTGGCATGCCTCATCACGTTAGCTGACGTGCTGGGCTGTCTAGTCTTGTGCAGTTCGCGCTTGGCTTTAGCTCCAGCAATACGTCTGGCTTCTAGACTTCTGCAGCCATCCTTAATGCTCATATGCCAGGCCAAGCGGTCTTGTGCTAGAGTTTCCCAGGAGGCCACGTCTATATTGAGGGATTTCAGAGAGGCTTTCAAGGTGTCCTTGTAGCGTTTCTTTTGTCCCCCTCTTGACCTTTTTCCTTCTGAGAGTTCCCTGTAGAACAGCTGCTTTGGAATGTGTTCATCAGGTACCCTGACAATATGACCTGCCCACCTGGCTTGCGCTCTTATTAGCATGGTGTGGACCATTTCCATTTTAGCTCGCTCAAGGACTTCTGTGTTGGGTACCTTGTCCTGCCATTTGATGCTGAAGATCCTTCGAAGACAGGTGAGGTGGAAACGGTTGAGCTGTCTGGCATGCCTTGCCTACACCGTCCATATTTTACAGGCAAAGAGGAGTGTTGGGAGCACAACAGCACAGTAGACCTTTAGCTTCATTTCTAGGCTAACGCCCCGTCTTTCCCATGCAATTTTACGGAGTCTGCCGAATGCAATGCTGGCCTTGGCTATTCTGTGGTTGACTTCGGTATCTATTATTGCAGACTGGGCGAGGGTGCTACCTAGATATGTGAATTGGCCTACAACTTGCAGTCTCTGCCCTTTCACTGTAATAGTTGGTTTTGCCTGTTGGCCATTTGGAGCTGGCTGGTGCATAACTTTGGTCTTCTTGGTGCTGATAGTGAGGCCGAAGTTGTCACATGCCATGAAGAGTTTGTCCAAGCTTGACTGCATCTCACACTCTGAGCTGTCATTTAAAGCACAGTCATCGGCAAAGAGGAAGTCCCTCAGTACAGTCTCTTTTACCTTGGTGATAGCCTGAAGTCTTCTTGGGTTGAAGAGCCTTCCATCCTGCCTGTACCTGAGGCTTATCCCAGTGGTGCTATTCTGAAAGGCATCAGTGAGCATGGCTGAGAACATCATACTGAACAAAGTGGGTGCGGGCACACAGCCTTGTTTAACGCCATTCATGACTGGAAAAGCCTCTGACGCGTGCGTTCATCCCATCGTGGAACTGGCACACCATCAGGATGAATTTGTCTGGGCAGCCAAACTTTGATATTATCCTCCATAGTCCCTGGTGACTGACAGTGTCAAACGCTTTGGTGAGGTCAACAAATGTGGTGTAGAGCTCGCGGTTCTGTTCTAGACACTTCTCCTGGAGTTGACGAGCCACAGAGGTCATGTCCACGGTCCCTCTACCCTTACAGAAACCATATTGTGATTCTGGCAGCAGGCCTTGTTCTAGGTGAGTGATCAGACGATTTAGCAAGAGACTTGCGAGGACCTTACCAGTTATGGAGAGTAGCGAGATACCTCGGTGGTTGTCGCATACTTGTCTGTTGCCCTTTCTCTTGTACAAGTGGGCAATTGACACATCCCTGAGTTCCTGAGGAATGGTGCCTTGGGTCCAGAAGGACCGGAACAGTTCAGTCAGCTTCTCAAGGAGGGATGGGCCATCTGTCTTGTATATCTCAGCTGGAATGGCGTCTGACCCTGGTGCTTTACCACTTGATAGTTGGCCAACAGCCTTTTGGACTTCAGCAACAGTAGGAAGTTCATCCATGGCATCACTGATCTCGACCTGGGACATCCTGTCGATTGCCTCATTGTTTATAGTAGATGGCCGGTTCAGGACTCCTTCAAAATGTTCAGTCCATCTTTGGAGGATGTGGGTCTTCTCTGTCAGGAGGGTTGAAGCATCCGAGCCCAGGAGTGGGGAGCTTCCTGATGGCTTGGGTCCGTACAGGGCATTGAGAGACTCGTAGAATCGTTTTGAGTCATTCCTGTCTCCGTAGCCCTGGATTTCATCCGCCTTGGCACTCAGCCATGAGTCTTGCATCTCTCGGAGTTTGAGTTGTACTCTTCTGCTTGCGGTGGTGAAAGCCACCTTCTTTGAGATGGATGAGGGATCGTTTTGATGGGCACGATGAAGGCTATGCTTCTCCGTTAGTAGAGCTTTGATTTCCTCATCATTTTCATCAAACCAATTATGCTTTTTCCATGTTGAGAGGCCCAGGACTTTCTGTGCAGATGAGTAGACAGTGTTCCTGAACAGCACCCAGTCTTTCTTGGCATTAGCTGTGAATCTCAGATCTGCAAGTTCACATTCCAGGTCTTCTGTGAGTGCATTAGCCTTAGAGTAGGTTTTCAGTTGGGACACATCAAGTCGTTTCATGCTCTTGTTCTTGTCCCCCTGTGGCCCTCTCTTAGGCTTGATGTGCAGTTTCATCCTGGAGACAATAAGCCTGTGGTCGGTCCAGCAGTCAGCACCACCCATGGCCTTTGTGACTCTGACGTCCTGCTTATCTTTTTGCCTGATGATGACATAGTCGATGAGGTACCAGTGTTTGGAGTGGGGGTGCCTCCATGAGGTTTTGTTTTGAGTGGGCAGGTGGAAGACAGTATTTGTAATGAGGAGGCTATGTTTGGCACAGGTCTGCAGCAGGAGAAGGCCGTTGCTATTGCAATTGCCCACTCCATTTTTTCCTATGATGCCTTCCCAGGCAGAACTGTCTTGTCCTACTCTGGCATTGAAGTCCCCGAGCAATATGAGCTTGTTGTTGTGCTTCACAGTAGACAGGAGAGCATCAAGTTCTTCGTAGAACTTGTTTTTGGTCTCATCAGGGTTTGTCATCATTGGTGCATAGGCACTGATGAGAGTAGCCTGCTTGCTGTCATGCAGTGGAAGCTGCATTGTCATGAGGCGGTCATTCACGCCCTTTGGGAGGCTGGAGAGTTTGCTCACAAGGTTGTTCCTCACAGCAAAACCAACTCCTGCTTCGCGGCGCTCATCTTTGCTACGGCCACTCCAGAAGAATGTATATCCACCTCCCGACTCATTTAACTGACCTTCTTCTGCAAGCCTGGTTTCACATAGAGCTGCAATGTCAATTGCAGCTCTATCTAATCTTGCAATCTAATCTATGCAGCTCTATCTAATCTTGCAAGTTCCCTGCTAACTAGAGCTGTTCTTCTTTCAGGTCGATCAGCTGACAGATTGTCTAAAAGTGTGCGCACATTCCATGTGCCAATGATGAGTGGTGTCACCTTTTCTTTCCTCTGTTGTTTCTACCGCTAGTGTGGGATCCCCTCCAGCCACGGTAAACTGGCCAGGGTTGTAAAGCAGGCAATGTTTAGGGCACATTTTCCAGCCCCTTCCTCAGGCTGTGGAGGTGAGCAGTGCAATCCTAAAAAGGGCTGCTCAGTCACTCAGACACCGAACCCCGCTGCTGCTTCTGTCAGAGAGGAGCGATCATTAGGCCTGAGCCGCCTGTGTGCAGGTCCATGACTACAGCTGCCAGTGTATCCTCACCTGCTGCTTTGCCACTCGCCCATCGCCACAGGACTTTTGAGACGGATTGACGAGACTTGCGCGAGGAAATTGGATTAAAGTGAGGGAGGGTTGCACAGCGTCAGCCTCACTCCCTCTTCCAGGGTCATCTGATTCCAGTGGCAGGACATAGTCGAGACGACTGGAGATGATACTGGATGCAGGAGTTGCCGGAGTCTAGGCAGAATTTGACCATGACTCCACCTACGGGGCTCCACTCCGATATTTCTGTCAGGGTTGATTCTCTTAGCCTTATACTATCCCTAGCACTCACAGGGCAGTGAGACTATTTGACCCATAGCTGGGGGTCTGTTCATGGGCATCAGGACGTGCCCACACACTGGTGGGCCTGGCAAGCCACATGTCTGGGGGCAGACCCCCTCCGAGTCCCTTGCAATTTGCCCAGAGCCCGCAAGGTGCTCAGTTTATGTGCGTCGCCACGAGAAGACATTGCATAGGGCTTGTCTACTGAGAGGCTATGTACTGGCAGGGAAGACTTACGCACTCGGCTTCCTTTTCGCATTAGCTAGCCAGCAGCAGAGGCTGAAAGTGAGAGGTGACAAGCACATAGACACAGCACACCGCACTAGATGTGTCAATAGACCATTTTGACACAAAAACATCTTGTGTTTGGCAAGTATACCACAATGGTGATACTGTCATGCGTGCATATCCAGAATTTTGATGGATTGTTTATACAGGGATTCCAAGGGTTTCAGAGTCGTACTATTGGCTTGTAACCAGCATATGTAATAGGAGAAATGTATCAAAATCATGGCATTCAGGAAGGTTTTTGATCCTTTTAGATTGAGTTTCTGATGCAACGGAAGTTTGCTAGGTTATATTTCAGAGTGCGGCTCATCCATTTTATGTGTTTTTTAAAGCTGAGCGTGGGATCCAATGTGATGCCCAAATACTTAAACTCTGTTACATTTTCTATATTTGCCCCATTTACAGTCATACTCGGATCGTGCGTATGATTTTGTTTGTTGGTAAAATACATGGTAGCTGATTTCCCTACGTTCAGAGTGAGGCATGATTGATTAAGCCATTTTGACACTTTCTCCATTGCTATCATTAACTTGCCAGGCACTTATTTGGCATCCTTCCCATGTTTGTAGATGACTATGTCATCTTCATACATCTGAATTTTTATGTCATCTTCACATACTGATGGCAAATCATTAATATACAAAGTAAAAAGCAGTTTAGAAGAAAACCCTCTCAAACTGGCAAGAGTAAAGTGTTTTGGATGACTACTCTTATGGTGCATTGAGACCAAACACAAAGTGAAAATTTGTGTCACTATTCCGCAAGTACGTAAAGCCTTGCGGAGGGGTGGGGTTGTCTTCATAACCTCAGCAGCTGCTTTGTACCTGCTATGGAAATCCAAAAAATGCCATCTTGTTTAGGTTTACAATGTTACACGGCGAGGGACACAGTTGGGAAAATTCCACTGCCTCCTCCAGAAACTGCACCTGGATGATGGATGTTTTCAGCACTAAAATGAAGCTGGCCGGTGTCCAGTTTCAGGAGCTGCTAGTTGTCTTTAACACATTGGTAGTGTAGTGTCTACAAGCAGATTTACACATCTATAGATGATACCTCAGCACAACAGTGCAACCCTCTGGTAACTAGAGAGGACAGCCAGTAATGAAGCAGTATGTAACACATGCTTTGTGTGTAATGCTCCACACATAAAAGTCACATAAAAGAATGCAGTCGTCTGTCCAGTTATTCGCTGCATGGTACACATGAAGACATCACACTGGTGATGAGGATTAACCCCGTGAATGAAAGGACCAGCAAGGTACAGAAAAACCAAGGGAAAAGAGGAGTTGAAGACGACACAGAGTGCTAAGCTGACAAGTAATGGCTTAACGCTAAGCTAACAATTTACTTCACCTCACCATGTCACTGGCATGTACTGTCCCACTTCTTCCCTTTGATGTTGAAAGTGATCCCAATTCTACTGGGCCACGATGGATAAAATGGCTACGAAGGTTTGAAAATTACACCAAAGCTATGAACATTACTGAAGATGGTAGGCCACAAGCATTGCTATTACACTTGGATGGAGAACGAGTACATGACATCTATGATACCATGGCAGCAGAGGCCGACAAATACACCGACACAAAGCAGAAACTTAATGAATATTTCTCACCCAAAAAGAATGTTCAGTATCAAGTGTATATGTTCAGGAAAGCAGTACAGAAACAAGGAGAAAATCTGGACAGCTACCACACCAGGCTATGTATGCTGGCAAAGAACTGTGAGTTTGCCGATATTGATTCTGAAATCTAAGCACAACTAATACAGAGCTGTACATCATCCAGACTGCGCAGAAAAGCACAGAGAGCCAGATATGACACTAAAGCCCCTTTTCCACTAGTACCCACTCAGCCCTACTCTACTCTACTCGCTTTGTAGGGTTTTCCACTAGTACCTGGTACCAGGGACTTTTTTCATACCTATAGCGAGGGGGTTACTTACCGGGCTGAGTCGAACTGAAAATGTGACATCAGACTGCAGGCCACTGATTGGTCAGGGTGTAACGTCATGAGAGCGGCGTTTGAAGGCTGAATTCAGAATCTGGAGATGCCATTTGCAAAGATTTGTCCATGAGCCAGCAAGCGAGCATCAGTATAAACGATAGAATGGCTTCACAGAAATCAGACCCACGGAAATCAACACCGCGGTCCAGTAGTTTTCGGCTTATGAGAGAATCCAGAGTCAACTAGACGGAGCCACCCTTACTGCCAGAGCATCCAACTTCAGCAGTTGAAAGCTGTGATATTAGGATATAGAGGATGGTGAGTGATGTGATATGATGTGATATTATGCATCTTTTATGTTATTTATCCCAGCAGCGGAAAGTTCACTTTGAACAGACCACAACAACGTTGTCGCCTGTGTGCAGATCACGAGCTAGCTAGTTAGCTGTCAATGCTAACTCTGTGCTCCGTGCTCTCCTTGTATTCTGATGAAATAAGCTAGTTGTAATCCTGATGAAAAAGGTGTGTCTTTACGTGTTTCACTTTCATGCTGTGCATGTACTTATTTTGTGTGTATTTGCGTTCTAGAGTTCGACCAGCATCTGCTTTGACACCAACGACACAGCAATGTGTTCTGACTGGTAAGCCATATTGAAGTTGAACACCCCGTTGTTTTTAGTTTTAGTAGTGGTAGACAAAGTACTCAAATCCTTTTGCTTTTTAAGTTAAAGTATAGAATAAAGTGCCAGTGCCAAAACTAAAGTAGCACAATTTTCACTTAATATGAAAGGGACTGAACTGAGATTTGATTGTGTGAATATTAATTACAGAATAATTGAAAATGAATGGCACATCCACTGTAAAATAAACCGCTTGTTTATTTATTTATTTATTTTTTTTATCAGATCACTTGTGTGATCCTTTGTGAATTATATTCATAATAGTGTATGTTGCACTTTGGGGAATGGGAGTTGTTCAGTCACCATTATAATTTAGTTTATATGTGTAGTTTATAGTCTGTCAATAAATGCATGCAGTATTATAATAACAGGACAAATGACAAATATTTGAGACACACTGTAGTGCTTCCTTTTATATTTTAGCAATACAAGTACAAAACACCGCCCACATTTGAAGCTAGGGCGACACAGCGGTGACAGAGTGGTGGCTAAACTTTTATTGATAAAAATTACATATTTTGACTGAACAACTCCATGCTCGGGGATGTACACCCTCAATTAAAGTACTAGATGCCATTCAGGTGAATGTAATAACTCATTCTGATTGCTGAGGCCACAGTAAAAACAAATGATTTTAAACATAACCCAGCCCTTGTAAAATCTACTTTACTGAAGTGCAGTTACATGAAAATTGTGGTTAAATACAACAACGAAGGACTTTGTTACATTCCACCACTGGCTTTTAGCAACAAGTGTATTTCCCAAATATGTTTTAAACTTGCTTTAATTATCCACCACCCATTTTTCTCTTTCATCTAGGCAAGAGGAAAATGATCCACCCCAAACCGGACCTTGCATCACTATTTACAGAGATGCAGGATGAAGATCTGCTGAACTGGGACCAGCTTGAGCGACACATCCAGTTGCTTCTCATTGAGGCAGCATGGCCGGCGTGTGTGACCCATTCTAATTTTGTTTTTTACCAGTTTGAATTTTGCACATTCTAAATACTCTGGAATTTGCTGCTGATTGTAATAAACAATTTAGTGACTTATGTGTTTGCATCATGATTTTCTATTTTGTCTATTAAAACACCAGTGAGAAAAGAGTCAACAGTACAAACCATTTATCAGTGATGTTGAAAATAATGTCTCATTAAGAAAAAGTAACCAAAAACAATTATTTTATTTACTGTATTGTTGGGTGTGCCAGTGCAGAAGACACTGCACACTTTAGTGATAGTACCAGTATATAGAGAAATTCTGGGCCATAGCATCTGGATTTCCTAATAATGAGTTAGAGCGGGGGTGTCCAATCATGTGCCATGGAGGGCCAAGACCCTGCAGGCTTTACCTCCAACCAATGTCTTCAACAGCAGATTCCACTGAATTTCTTCCACTGACTGCTGGTCAGTGAGAACACCTGCTGAAGAGACTGGGTAGAAGAGAGAACCTGCAGGGTCTTGGCCCTCCTTGGCACATGATTGGACATCCCTGAGTTAGGGTTTAACCACTTGCACTCCGGGCAATTTTCCTAAAAATGCCCAAAAATAACGTGCCCAAAGTAAATCGAAAGCTGTTATTCAACCCTTTGCAGCATCTTCATGGGGTTGGTCTCATTTAAAAGAAAACACTTTGAATTTTTTGGCAAAAAAAAAACATAATCTCTCTACGTGCTCCGGCCACTGAGTTACAGTCATCTAAACATACTGAACTTGAAGAAAAAAAAATTGGACACAGTGTTTTTTTGGATACAAATGCTTGTAAATAACACACAGCTGTCCGATCCGGCTGGAAAATGCAACAGAAATGTAGAACCAAGTGTTATCCAGCTGAGATCCAAATTTGGTAACAATACCACCAAAAATGAATATTTTACACAACTTTGTTCTCAGGCTGTTCCCAGGCATTATGGAACTGTGCCAAATTGTGCCAAATGGCACAGTTTGGAAAAACGTCTGTAACTTTTGAATAATTCAATGTAGAATCTTCATTTTAGGCTCTAATGAAAGGTCACACTCAGGGCTGTGTCTGTGTGTGTGTGTGTGTGGGCGGGGGGTCGTCCCCCCCCCCCCCGCTACCAAGGACCAAATTCGGTCCTCGCTACATGACGGAATACACTCTTTTTTTTTTTTTCCTTGCATGTTTTCACAGCGCCCCCCCCCCACTACTGTGTGTGTGTGTGTGGGGGGGGGACCGTGAACGGACCGTGAACGCCCCCCCCCCCTCGCTACAGAAGAGGGCCATCGCTACATGATGGAATAGACTGATATGCTTCCCCCCCGCGGACCGGGGAGCGTTCGGACCGTGCCCCCCCTCCCCCGCTCCTCTTCTGCAGCGGGGTGGGGGGGCGTTCACGGTCTGAACACGGCAAATGAACCGTTTATCGCGGCGCACGCACTTCGTATTTCGTGCGCAGTACAGTTGTAATTTACCGATCGGTCAAAAGTCATTTTTGGATTACAGTTTTCAGGGATAAATAATAATTTAGCTTATAACACCTTACCTCTTCAAAGCAGCAGAGTCGTGGCGAACAGCTCTTCCCACGCGTCAGACGAACGCGACGCTGCTCCGCTCGTGGATCCCGATCAATATAATTCCATTATTGCCGTTTTGGTGAATGATTTACGACTTTTGTCGTTGGCCTCCGTCTATTCTGCTGGAATGAGTGCAGGTCCCACTTGTGGGTGTTCTCCATGCTGTTGGGTGAGCCTGGGTCTGTAGGAGATTCGTACAGAGTCCTTCTGCAGCAGTAAATATCGCTTCACCCAGCCAGAATTTCTGTGCTTCAATTGGCTCCTGCGTTCACAGTAGGCGGGTCCTCCTTCCTAGATTTTCATTCATTGGTTCTTCAAGGTTTCAGAAACCCAATTCAAGGCTCTTATTAGTCGAATGAGAGGTCAATCAGATGAACTAATCTGTTCGCGGCTGTCTCTGCAGTTTTTTTTTTGAGTGGCGCTTGGACGCTACTACATCACCATCACCACCATCATGCGTCATGCGCACGAGGGCGCACGAGCACACTCTCGCGCACCCTCGTGCGTCATAGGACGCAGAGACTTGCCCGCCCGCGGAACAATGGAGCGCAAGTGGTTAATGAGATTTCACATTTTAACACAAACTGTTCTATGGTCCATAATTCAGTTGACAGACTTACACCAAACCAAAAGTGATTTCTCAAACTGCTGGATTGTTCTTAGACAGCTTTTCCAATCTTTTAGTATTTAATTTATGTCACTTGGTGGTAACCTTCACACATAAAACAAAAGTGGACACAGATCTGCAAAAAGTACAAATGTTTATTGTCAAAATTCCCAGTACAATACTACATGAATACATGTATAGTACATTGTTGATGCAGAGTATACATATTTCTACAGTACCTTTATTTAGCCAGTAAATCAAGTATTTTCCATGTAACCTTGTGACTGCATTATTTTAATTGCTTTTAATCCTAAACCAAGTTTGTTTGGCTTAAAATGCATCATAATTGTTAAATATATCTTATTATACTTAAGTCAGTACTATTTACCTGTTGAAATATATATTGTACGGCTAATATAACCACATAAATACAATATGGCACTTAGCGATCAAATTTTGGCAGCTGATCACTTTTTGCCATGACACCACCACAGACTCAGTGCTGCTGGAGCAGGTAAATCCCATGATGTCTGAACAGTCTCTCCATGATTTTCACACAGATCAGAGCAATTTGTTGCACAGGAAGCAACAAATTTAGTACTGCGGACTTAAAGCAAGCTAGCATTAGCAATCATTAGCTTACCCTCATATGTGATCTGGTCCATATCCTCACATCTTTGGCTCTATGGCTTCCTAAATGCTCCAGTACTTTTCCAGAATATTTCGTCTCGCTGCCTGGATCCTTGTCTGGCGGTCCTTTTTGGCCATTACGCTGACAAAAAGCCAGAGACCAAGGAGTCGCCTTGTACAGCCGCCATGTTGTGTTTTGCTTGTGTCGTGTGTTTTACGTCACGGAAGTGTGGCGCTGCCTTGCTGTAACAAAAATCCCACCTACCCTAGACGGGACTCAGCTGTAATGGAAACAAAAGCGAACCATATAGAGTAAAGTCAAGTCGAAGTGAGTAGGACCAAACAGGTACTAGTGGAAAAGGGCCTTAAGTGGACTCTTAGACCATGGGAGAACTCTTGGGAATTGTCTGAAATGCAAGCTGCTGGTATAAAACAAGGTGCAGCTGCTACAATGAATGCAATACAGCAGAAGGCACAATCAAAGCAAACACCTGGAAATGCTCGCCCAACTAGAGGTAAACCAAATTACCAGTGCAGGAAACGTGGAGACAAATACCAACACGAAGAGGACTGCCCTGACAATAGCAAGCAGTGCAGAGTGTGTAATAAGTGGAACCACTTTGCAAGACAGTGCCGGTCAAAACTCAGAAATAACGACCCCAAACATAAAGAGGGCAACAAACAAAAGACATCAGAAAGCACACCACATGACTAGCATCACACTGAGTGAATGCAAGAGACCAGCATCCTCCAGCAGCAATAATGCCTTTGTGTTTGTGATACATGTAGATGCCACACCACTGCCACAGACCAACGTGAAAATAAACAACTTCATTGTGCCAGTTTTAATAGACTCGGGGGCCACAGCGAATATCATAAGTGAAGTCATATTCAAAAACCTGAAACAGTCTCCTCAGCTAGAGCCCACCTTGACAAAAATTTATCTATATTGATCCAAAATTCCACTACCACTTGGTGTGTTCAAGGGAAATGTGACAAAAGGAAACAAACAGACAAATGGCACATTTCATGTGATTCAAGGGGACAGTTTTGCCATACAGGCTATGATACATCAATAAAGCTGGGTCTCATCAAAATCACAACTGCACTATCAAACCCATCAACCACTCAAACAGTTGCAGACAAACTTATTGAAAGCTATCCAGAGCTGTTTGATAGAATTGAGAAGCTGAAAAACCTTCAAGTCAAGCTCCACATTGACCCCAATGTTCAACCAACATGCCAACCTCACAGGCGAGTGCCGTTCCACAGTCGGCAGAAAGTGGAAGATGAACTATGAAAACTAGAAGCAGATGACATAATTGAGACAGTGTCAGGTCCTACACCATAGGTCTCCCCCATTGTCACACCCCCAAAACCAAAAGACCCAGATAAAGTGAGAATTTGTGTTGATATGAGACAGGTGAACACTGCCATACAACGTGAATGTCACATCACCCCAACCATAGATGACATCATCCATGAACTTAATGGTGCCTCTGTATTCTCAAAGTTAGATCTGACAGCAGGATACCATCAGCCGGAGCTACATCCTGACAGCAGGTACATAACCATGTTCACTACACACCTTGGTCTATGTCGATACAAATGTTTGAACTTCAGCTGCAGAGGTTTTTCAAAATGTAATCTGACAAACACTCCAGGGCCTCACAGGTGTGAAAAATCTGAGTGATGGCATCATTGTGTATGGGTCTTCACAATCTGAGCATGACAACAACCTCACAGCGGTGTTTCAAAGGCTCAAAGAAAGTGGTCTCATGCTCAATCAGAAAAAAAAAATGCAAATTCAATAAGTTCAGGCTTGAGTTTTTTGGTTTTATATTTTCTGCTGAAGGCATCTCAGCAGATCCCAAAAAGGTCTTAGTTGTGCAACAGGCTGGTAATCCTAAAGATCCAAGTGAAGTGAGAAGTTTTCTTGGGATAGCTAATTACTGCTCTCATTTTATCAAAGACTTTGCTTCTATCTCTGCACCGCTATGCAAGCTCACAAGAAAAGCTGCACCATGAGAGTGGGGTTCAGAACAACAGTTCGCACTGCAAGCAATTAGAGATGGTCTGACTAACGACTCCACCATGGCCTTCTTTGAGCCACGCAAGGAGACAGAGCTAGTTGTTGATGCTAGCCCTGTGGGACTGGGTGCTATTCTTTACCAGAAGGAAAAGGCAGAGAGACACACCACAGCATATGCAAGCCGTGCTCTCACTGATAGAGAAACAATACTCACAGGCAGAGCGGGAAGCACTAGCTGTTGTATAGCGCTGTGAGCACTTTCCCCTCTACATCTATGGACATCCATTCACACTGGTAACTGACCACAAAGTGCTTGAACTCATCAATACCACCTGTCCGAACTGAAAGATGGGGACTGAGGCTTCAACCCTACAACATCAAAGTAATGTACAGAAAAGGAGTAGACAACCCAGCAGACTACATGTCCCTTCATCCCATACTAACACAACCTGGTAACAGCACACGTGCAGCAAAGGTAGCAGAGGAGTATGTTAACTTTCTGACTCATCACTCCATACCCAAAACAATGAGTCAGCGATAAAGAGACTCTAAAAGACCCAGTTTTACAAAAAGGTCAGTGAACACATCAGAAAAAACACATGGCACAATGTGACCGACAGTCAACATGCCACCATCTTGAAACAGTTCAAAAACATAAGCAGCGAATGACAGTATCTGCATCCAATGACATCATACTGAGAAACACCAGAATTGTCATCCCCTTAGCCCTACAAAACAAAGTACCACAGCTCACCCATGAAGGACACCAGGGCATAGTGAAGACAAAACTCTTGTCTGGACAAAGGTATGGTTTCCAAACATGGATCAGCTAGCAGAGGCCACAGTAAGAAACTGCATAGCATGTCAGGCAAACACACCTGTCACTAAAATAGAACCACAACAAATGTGAGCACAACCAGAAGCCCCCTGGCACAGCATGAGTGCAGAATTCTACGGGCCTCTCCCTACTGAAAAATACCTATTTGTCATAGTAGATGACTACTCACATTATCCAGTTGTTGAGGTCATCAAGTCAACCTCAGTTAACACAACCATACCCATCAGACAAAATATTTTCAATGTTTGGAATCCCAAGAGTGTTTAAGACAGACAGTGACCCTCCATTCAACAGTGATCATTTTGCCCAGTTCGCATCATACAGTATCTTGGATTTCACCACCGCAAGATCACTCCACAATGGCCTCAAGCCAATGCTACTGCAGAAAGATTCATGCACACCTTAGGCAAGACCAGTCATGTTGCAGCAATACAAGGCATGCCATGGAAACAGTATCTCAACATCTTCCTTCGTGAATATCGATCTACACCACACAGCGCCAGAGACGCGTCACCAGCAGAACTCCTGTTCCAGCAAAAAATCAACACCAAGATTCCCACAGACAGCATCACTTCTTCTAACAGTGCAGATCACACAGTCAGAACCAGGGATAGAGAAGCCAAGGCCAAGATGAAAGCGTATGAAGATGCACATCGCCATGTGACACCGAGCACTTTTGCACCAGGAGACAGTGTGCTCTGCCACCTACTAAAACACAACAAGTTCAGCACAACCTACAACAGCAAACCATACACTGTGTCACAGGTAAAAGGCTCCATGGTCACAGCAACTAAGGATGGACACTTGATCACTAAAAATTCATCTTTCTTCAAGAAGATCACTGCAGAGCCGCAAGGTGTCTCGACAGAGTCAGATGATGACAGCAAGGAGACTACTGTTGGTAATCCACCTCCAAAATATCCTACTCAACACAACAGACGACCTCCTTCCTACCTTCTTGAGTACAGATGAGCTTAGCAACCAGCATGGTTTGTTACAGAATATGATCTTAAAGAGAGTTGTGAATTTCATGGACTGTTCTACTCTTCAAGTTGTTTCTGTAAAATGGTAAATGGCATTCACTTATATAGCACTTTAATTCTCATCTCTAGATGACCAAAGTGCTTTACAGATCCTGCTATCCACCCATTCACACACACATTCACACACTGATGGTGGCATAGCTACCCAACATGGCGCTGTCCAGACCCACCAGGAGCAATTGGGGGTAAAGTGTCTTGCCCAGGGACACTATGGCTTCTGTAGTCCAAGTAAAGTCACAGTATATACAGTGTTATTTAGATTGTTACATACGGTAACAGAATAGTAATAACAACTGAAGGCATAAAGCAAATAACAGTTTTGGTTGTTAGATTACAATCCCTACTTTGTTTCAAAAGCAGTTCAATGTTTGTTACATGCCAGAGTTTACAGTCTAAGTCATCACTGTTAAATTCGGTATCACAAATGTGGTTTTTTTTTGGTGAAACTTGTTTTTTTTTTAAAAAAGGGAGTGATGTAGTGTCTACAAGCAGATCTACACATCTATAGCTGATACCTCAGCACAACAGTTCCTCCCTCTGGTAACTAGAGAGGACAGCCAGTAATGAAGCAGTATGTAACACATGCTTGGTGCATACTGCTCCTTGCAAGTCGGCACGAAAGTCACATGTCCCTATGACATGTCCCCACATGTTCAACATAGGGACATGTTCAACATGTCCCTATGGTCAACCAAGATGTGTCCTCTAATTAACATCACAGGTGTCTACAAACTTGTAATCAGTCAGTCGGCCTATTTAAAGGGTGACAAGTAGTCACTGTGCTGTTTGGTGACATGGTGTGTACCACACCAAACATGGACCAGAGGAAGCAAAGGAGAGAGTTGTCTCAAGAGATTAGAAAGAAAATTATAGACAAGCATGTTAAAGGTAAAGACTATAAGACCATCTCCAAGCAGCTTGATGTTCCTGTGACTACAGTTGCACATATTATTCAGAAATTTAAGATCCACGGGACTGTAGCCAACTTCCCTGGACGTGGCCACAGGAGGAGACGGATAATACGAATGGTAACAAAAGAGCCCAGAACAACCTCTAAACACATTCATGGTGAACTCCAAGGTCAAGGTACATCAGTGTCAGATCGCACCATCCGTCGTTGTTTGAGCCAAAGTGGACTTCATGGGAGATGACCAAGGAGGACACCACTGTTGAAAACAAATCATAAAAAAGCGAGACTGGAATTTGCCAGACTGCATGTTGACAAGCCACAAAGCTTCTGGGAGAATGTCCTATGGACAGACGAGACAAAACTGGAACTTTTTGGCAAGGCACATCAGCTCTATGTTCACAGATGCAAAAATGAAGCATACCAAGAAAAGAACACTGTCCCTACTGTGAAACATGGAGGAGGTTCTGTTATGTTCTGGGGCTGCTTTGCTGCATCTGGCACAGGGTGTCTTGAATCTGTGCAGGGTACAATGAAATCTCAAGACTATCAAGGTATTCTAGAGAGAAATGTGCTGCCCAGTGTCAGACAGCTTGGTCTCAGTCACAGGTCATGGGTCTTGCAACAGGATAATGACCCAAAACACACAGCTAAAAACACCCAAGAATGGCTAAGAGCGAAACATTGGACTATTCTAAAGCGGCCTTCTGTGAGCCCTGATCTAAATCCTATTGAACATCTGTGGAAGGAGCTGAAACACGCCGTCTGGAGAAGGCACCCTTCAAACCTGAGACAGCTGGAGCAGTTTGCTCATGAGGAGTGGGCCAAAATACCTGCCGAGACGTGCAGAAGTCTTATTGACTGTTACAGAAATCGTTGGAATGCAGTGACAGATTGAACTGCATATCATCAATATTGCAATAACAGACAGACAACAGCAGGTATGGCATTTGTGCAAATGGTTGCAGTAAGGTGCAGAGACATAGAGCAGCAGATATATTACCGTTGGTGTGTCGAGTCTTTCTGTGCAAACAGCTGAGGTAGTTATTGTGCAGGTGAGTTTGTGTTACAGTTTATGTGTGTATGGGGGGGGGGGTGCAGAGTTTATGGTCCTGATGGCCTGGTGAACAAAGCTGTTTAGTAGTCTTGTGGAGTGGGGCCAGAGGCTCCGGTACCTTTTCCCCAAGGGCAGGGGGCTGAAGAGGGAGTTTGAGGGGTGGGAGGTGTTGCCTGCAATATTGATGGTTCTGCGGGTGAGGTAGATGTCTGAGAGGGGGGGGCAGAGGGGCACCGATGATCTTGCTAGCTGCTTTCACTGTGTGTTGTAGTGTCTTCCGGCAGGAAGTGGTGCAGCTTCCGTACCACACCGTGATGCAGCTGGTGAGCATGCTCTCAATGGTGCCCCGGTAGAAAGAGCACATGAGGGGTGGGACTCGTGCTCTTCTCAGTTTGTGGAGGAAATAGAGGCAAGCTTGAGCCTTCTTGGCCAGTGATGTGGTGTTGTTGAACCAGGAGAGGTCCTCAGAGATGTGCATCCCCAGAAACTTGGTGCTGTTCACCCTCTCCACAGCTACACCATCGATGATAAGAGGGGGATGCTGTGTGCATCCTCTCCTGAAGTCGACCACAATCTCCTTGGTTTTCTCATGTTCAGGAAGAGATTATCGTCTTTACCCCACTGGACCAGTTGGCTCACCTCATTGTTGGTGATGAGGCCCACCACCGAGTTCAATGGTGGATACAAACTACAGCCACTCTGTCTCAGCTATGGAGCTTCAGTCCACCTGTTTCCAGTGAACGGCAGTCTCATTGTCAAACTAGATCACTCTCCATTGTTGATACTCACTCCGATAATGGCAGAATCTCACCGCTTATTGGCTATCACGACCAACTAGCTTGGACACAAATTTGCATTTATTCACATCTTTACATTGACTGATCACACTGTGTGAAAATTTGTTTCATGTTTGGTCTGAATGCACCATTACTTATGCTTGAGTAATTAGTTTCATAAGGTAATGCTACTTTCATTTGAGTAAAGTTTTTGCCTACATTGCCCACCTCTGCTGTGTGTCTGTGCACATTTCATGAGAATTGGTACTCCTCCCAGGTGATGCTCATCAAACTCACACACAGTGATCCTATGGTAGCTCTGCATCCAGGTTGTGCTTAAGGGCAATGGTCAAGAGATGGGAGCACCTGTCATTTCAACTTTGAGTAGCTCTAGGATACATTCTGATCACCTAGTAATGCCCTACAAAGTGGATTGCATGGGATATCCAACCATGTTAAGTGAGATTCCAAACAGTAAGGAGCAGAAGGTGTTCAGTTGAAAGGGAACTGAGAACTGAGTAGTTAAGAAATGAAAAACTATTCCTCACTTCAGCCAAAGTTGACAAAAAGATTACCCATAAATTACTGCACTTCAAATATGAGGGAAACAACTACTGTTGCTAACGGTACCAGTAAGCTAATGTTCAATGGCATTCATAGTCATTTCTATTAATAAAAATGTTTGTTTTAGTATTTTATTTCAGTAGAATAAAATGTGCACAGTGTAGCAGCAACACGTATCCAGTGTTACCGTGGTAACGCTCATCTGAAACATGAGAAATGTTGTTGAGGAAAGGTCCCTTAACTAATGTTCACTGAGCCGGGAGTGGGGAATACTGTTGAAGTTCACTGGGGAAGCAAACATGAATATTTTCATAAAAGTGTCTGTAGCGTATGATCTTCTAGCACCTAGCTGCATCCTGCCGAGGCGGGGGGGGGGGGGGAAATCGTGGCAGTGTGTGTCCGGAGAGTGGTGCATCATGGCACCCCCGAGGCAGATGTGTTTGCTCATTCCATTCTTGAATGCCAGCTTTTTTCTTCTTCTTTGCATGTTTGTTGCTCTTCCTGCAGTGCATAAATGTCACGCACTGCTAACATACAAACGACAGGCATTGCTGGACATTGCTGAGACAAGCAGCCATAAGGAATTTACTGACTTTATACTACCCGAACTACAATGCATTGTCCGCTCCCACAGCGATCACCACCACCCCCAGGAAGGCCCCGAAGTACTGAGCCCACATGAGCATGCTGACCCCAAGAGAGTGCTTCGGAAACGGCGTCACAAGCGAGGCAGGGGCTCCATGCTAGACTAAAAGCTCGCGCTAGCCACCCACCGCTACCTAGCCTCCAGCTAGCCAACGTACGGTCTCTGGAAAATGAACTGGACGAGCTAAGAGTAAGGATTGAAGACCAGCGGGAGATAAGAGAGTGCTGCGCTCTAATTTTCTGTGAGACCTGGCTCTCAGACAAAGTCCCTGAGTGTGCCGTTCAGCTACAGACCCGCTCCATACGTTGGGCAGACCGGGCATCAGTCGCAGGTAAGACGAGAGGTGGGGGCATGTGTGTGTTTATAAACAACTCATGGTGTGGAGATGTATAGACTGTTTACAAGCACCGTTCGCCTGATGTGGAGTTTTTACTGCTGAAATACCATCCCTATTATCTATTGAGGGAATTTACCGCTGTATTTTCGGCCGCTGTCTACATTTCCCCATGAGTTAACCACACAGCAGCGCTCCACAAACTCCATGATGTTATCAGTGCATTAGAGACGTCCCATCCCAAATCTTGAATATGTGGTAGGAGCCTCATTGGAGTCGGTCGCTGATACATGTATGTGGTGGAGAGCACTGATAAGCACAGCGGGGTCTTTATCCAGTACGAAGGGGACCTGCTCTGCTCAGTGCTCGGGCTGATATTTGCCCATGTTGTTCCTGGGTACCGTTTATCTCATCCCATCTTCCATGGACTGTTAAAGTCATACCGCAGAGAATTAATGAAACCTTTTAATTGCAGCTCAGCTTGCCTCCTGTCCGTCAAGTGCATTTACATAGTTATGTTCTGTGAAGAACTAAGTGCTGCTGTGTTTCACAGGAAATCTGAAGTGCTCTCCCGGCATTTCACTCCATCAGTTTCCTCAGTGTTACGCCATTTGCAGCCTCTTGAGCGTGTGAGCAGTGGCAGCCATCGTCGGCATGCTCCTCCAATTTCAATTTGACATGATTGGCACCCCGCCACGTCTCCTTCTGCATGGGCCTGAATGGGTGAGTGGAACGATGCGGTCTTTCTTAAAGCCTGACACGACGACCCCACCGGCAGTTATCCCGTAGGCCTCAAGTGACTCAGCCTCTCCCGGCCTGCATTTCCCCGTGATAACTACAGACTGCTGGAGGCTCCACTTTGCTAAAATACACAGGCTGGAGGCAGTCGCTCCTTCAATTACACAGCAACACAGCGGGACTTCCTTTGCAGAATGTAAAGAAAAATGGGAGGCATTCATCACTGTCTGAGACCTTTGCAGCCATTCAGACATTATCCATTCATTTTGTTCTTTGGTTGTAATTACACTAATTATGGCTCGTCTATTTCCTCAATTGCTCATAAACAAGAAATTAAGGGAAATGTAGAGGTTTGGTGATTCAGACTGTCTGTGAAATGTGATTAGAAACGTTCAGGTAACACTGACTTCTGTACAAACTACTCTGGTTAATTCAGGACAGGAAGCGTTTTGGGGTGCGGTCATAAATGGACAAGAGGGCAGCCACAGCTCAGCTCATATTGCTGATTTTCTGCAAACTGCTTCACATGCTCTTGCTCCCTACATTTTATTTTTTCTATTAGATTGGTTGACCTACTCTGGCACTGCAGAACTAATTTTACCAATATGATGAAGTTTTTGCTCTGTTAAAAGGTCACTCAGACTCCAATTACTGGCTCTCAACTTAAGCTGTTACCAAGGAAGCACAGAATAGGCAGCCAAACTTGATGTGGCGATCCTTAGATGTCCTCTACTCACAAGTTGCAAATGTCCAACCTGTCTCCACTCTGCGTCTGTCCGTCTTTCCATCGGGAGACCTTCAAAAGTCAGCCATCAGCAGTGAATGGGCCCTTCTTTTCGCACGAGTGAATGCAGCACCACCGGTGCACGGGCTGTAGCATGGCATTCATGTTGGAGGGCCTGAGATAGATTCTCGATTGCCATCATTCTGCCAAACTCACGTAATGCAATGAAATAAGGCTATTTTCTGGAAGGCATTCATTGGCTGAAATTGTCTCTTGAAATGGGCCATATGATAGGTCATCAGGCCCTGCCATCTCAGCTCGTTTTCTTCTAAATCACATTCATAATATGAAATCTTGGGGAAGTTCATCCCTGACCTTGGTGTCAATTCTTTCCTCTGAAGTTCCATTAAATGTTTGAACTACTGTTCATCTAATAACCCCTTTGTACATGGGTGGAGATCACTGAGCTCTCTTTGAGCGCTCCTTTTGACTGCTCACCAGTTTCATTGATCTCCCAATGATCTTTCAGCAGTCTTTCAGTGAATGGCAAATTTTTCCACCCCAAAGGTAGAGACTGCTGAGACATCAGTGAGAGATCACTGAGTGTTCGATGAGAGATCAGTATTTGCTGGGAGATCGATGAGATTGTTGAGCGCTCCTTGAGGTTTCATTGAGAATTTGTTGAGAGATCGCTTTCCTTTGGTGATCGTTAAGAGATTGTTTTGGACAAAGTCAAAACAATCTCTCAACTGTGACAACCACAGAGATCACTGGAAGATCACTGAAAGATCTTGATGACTGCCGAAAATTGTTGAGAGATCTGGTCATTTTTTCATCTCTCAATGATCTCCACTCCTATGTGAAAGGGTAGAAGAGCGGTCCCTCCTGATCTGTTGGTAATCTTTCAAGGATCTGTCAAAGATCTCTATAGATCACCATGAAAATGGCACATTTTTTAATTCTTTATAAGATTGTTGATAGATCAAGTCATTTTTTGATCTCCATGCTGTGTAAAGGGGCCCTTAACTTTTCTAGTAGACATTTTCTGCTTTTCTTCATCGTTTATATGCATATTAGGCTAATAATTGACAGTTTTGTTCTACTCAAGGTTCTTTGACATCATTTCACTTTCTTAAAAGCTACAACCAATGGGGGGGGGGGGCTTAAAAGGATCTACAAAGCAGTTTGAATGAAGCAAAGCTTGCTGAGTTTACGAAGACAAATAGGAAGCTGGAAATTAAAGGCTGCTTTCACATGTAACCCTTTTGGTCTGGACTTTTAAGTTTGGACCTTGTTGAACCTTTTTTGGTTTACAAACCGGTAACACATAAAAATAAGCTCACCTTCTGTGAGTGTGAGTGACACCTCCAGTGCTTCCATGGCTTTCCTGCAATGGTCTGCCCTGGCTTCAGTCCCCCCAAGTGCCATATCAGGTCAGCTGTCACTTGTGGTCCTGGGTGACCAGTCTTCCTGAGCATATGGGCCACCAGTTTGCAGGTCCCCCATGGTCGGGGAGCAGCACTCAAACACTACTGAAAGTAAAGATAGGCAACCACACACCAACCGGGAGAAGGAAGACCCAAACCAGCCAGTCAAAAGGGCCAGCCAGCTCGTTGGGTTTGACACCCAAGCTTGACCACCAAGAGACAGGGGAGCAACAAGACTGTGCAGACAGACATGTGGCATGGGAAGACAGCACACATACGTTGGGCCAGCGTCAGCAAGTTTCCATCAGGAATACATCTTCTAGAGCAGGGGTCCTCAAATGGTGTTGCCAGGGGTCTGCATTTGTTTTTTACAGTGGCCGGACATCCAGAGCAGTACCAGCATGCTGAATGGGTGGATATTTCATTTCCATGGTGGGAAGGACAATAAACGGAACATTTTCTCCAAATATTGAGGGGACACTACAAGTGTTATTGTAGTCAGTCAGAATGTACAAATGTACACTTATGGGAAAAAGCTGCAAATTTACAAGAAAAAGTCATAAATTTATGAGAAAGAAAACTGCAAATTTACAAGAGACAGTTGCAAATTTACAAAAAGTCGTTTACTAGAAAAAAAAGTTGCAAATTGGGCAGTGCGGTGGCGCAGTGGTTAGCACTGCACCAGCACAGCAACTCACCCTTCGCCATGGGATCCCTGGTTCGATCCCAGCCCCTGACCAACAGTGATCTGTGTAGAGTTTGCATGTTCTCCCCATATCTGTGTGGGTTTACTCCAGGATTTCTCCGGTTTCCTCCCACAGGCCAAAAACATGCAGGTTAGGTTAATTGGAGACTCTAAAGTGGCCCTAGGTGTGAATGTGTGTGTGAATGGTTAAGGGATAGCGCCGTACCGTGGCTGCTTCATCCATCCAGGTGGATGCCCTCAGTTTCCCCTCTGGGGATCAATAAAGTATACAAAATCAAAAAAAAAAAAAATCAAATCAAATTCATGTTAAAAATTATGTAAATTTGCAAAAAAAAAATCATATATCTATTAGAAAAAGGTTACAAATTTACAAGAAAAAAATGCTGATTTAAGGTGCAAAAACAGCAGATTTATGAGGAAAAAGTGGCAAATTTACAAGAAAAAAGTTTTACATTTACAATTAATTGTAGTAAATTTATGAGAAAGTTACAAATTTATGAGAAAAGCTGCAAATTTTAAAGAAAAAAATTGTCCTCCCCTGTCACGAACGCACCTCTAACAAGGCGCAGAGACAGATTCACATGCAGGATTACACCCAAGGCAAGATTTATTAACATAAGAACTAAAGTCCCAAAAATAGTGCTCAGACAAAAATGCATTCACGAATAAACTTACAGAAATACATGACAAGACATGATCAGAGACGTTCAAGTAACACGAACGAGATGTGGTGTGAGACACCAAGAGCAGACTAAATACACAGACTAATGATAAAGTGACAAAATGCACCTGAGCGAGGGAGAGTAATCAGGGGAAAGGAATCAGCTGAGTGTGATGAGTGGGGGTGTGTCAGGCTGTCAGGCTGACAGACAACGCCCACACAAAGTGCAGGCCCAAGAGAGCTACCTGCCAGCTGTCAGCCAGAGAACCAATAAAACATAACCAGCACAGAACAAACTAGGAATAAATAGCAAATAATACATGGCAAGGAAAAAGCAAACTAAACAGTAATTAAGGAGACGTGGAAGACAAAATGAACTCTCAAAAGACAACACAATACACAAATAAATAAGAAACAGAAAACCCATGAGACTGAGCCTGGGAGAAACCTGGCTCAGTACAAAATACAACAATACACTGATGAATAAGAAATAGAGAGGAAAGTCATGGAACTGAGTCTGGGAGAAAAAACAGCTCAGTTCATAACATCCCCTGGATCCCCTTGATTTACGCCCATGTCACCAGGCTGTCCTGCTGTGGGAGGAGCTGAGTGAATGCAGCGACTTTCAGCAGCTGTTAGCGGAACATTCGTCCTCATAATTGCACCAGTGATGGGCGCACCCACGCACATGGGCAACGAGCATGCCATTCGAGCTTTGGTGGCAGCAAAGCCAAGTTGATAGCAGCGGTCAGTCGGAAATAAAATAATTCAATTCAATTCAATTCAACTTTATTTATATAGCGCCATTTCACAACAACAGTCATCTCATAGCACTTTCAACTGTAGGGGAAACCCCCACAATTGCAGAAAGACCCCAGCAATCAGGCGATCCCCTGTGAGCAAGCACTTAGTGACGGTGGAGAGGAAAAACTCCCTTTTAACAGGAAGAAACCTCCAGCAGAACCAGGCTCAGGGAGGGGCAGTCATCTACTACGACTGGCTAGGGGGTGAGGGGATAGAGAAGATGAAAAGAACAGACATGTAGAGAGCAAACAGCACGATGGGGACTCAATCTATGGGAGAGAACAAACAGATGTTAATGACCAGCAAAAAAAAATATTTCATTGAGAGTGAAGAAAGAAGTGAAGCCCAGTGCATTATTGGAGGTCCCCCGCCTGTCTAAACCTATTAGCAGCATAACTAAGGGAGAGTTCAGGGACACATGATCCCTCCCTAATTGTAGGCTATATCAAAAAGGAAGGTTTTAACCCTGTTCTTAAAAACAGAGATCGAGTCTGACTCCTGAATCCAGATTGGCAGCTGGTTCCACAGGAGAGGAGCTTGATAACTGAAGGCTCTGCCTCCCATTGTACCTTTGGAGATTCTAGGTATTACAAGTAATCCAGCATTTTGGGAGCATAGTGCTCTGTTAGGATAATAGGGTAGTGTCAGATCTTTTAAATATAAAGGGTCCTGATTGTTTAGAACTTTGAAAGTGAGAAGAAGGATTTTAAACTTAATTCTAAACTCTATGGGAAGCTAATGAAGGGAGGCCAGAACCGGAGACACATGATCTCTCTTTCTAGTACCCGTTAAAACTCTTGCTGCAGCATTTTGGATTAACTGAACACTTTTTTAAGATGTTTTAGGACAACCTGATAATCAAGAGTTACAATAATCTAATCTAGAGCTAACAAAAGCGTGGATCAGTTTCTCAGCATCACTCTGAGACAAGATGCTCCTAATCTTTCCAACACTACGCAAATGATAGAAGGCAGTCTTTGAAACAAATTAATATGTGAATTGAAAAACAGATCTTGATCAAAAATAACTCCAAGGTTCCTCACAGAACTATTAAGAGAAAGCGTAACTGCATCCAAACTAAAAGTTTGATTTGGAAAGGTATTTCTAAGGTTTTTTGGGCCAACAAGAATGACTTCAGTCTTATCTGAAATTAATAGCAGGAGATTACAAGTCATCCAAGCTTTAATTTCCTTAAAACAGGCTTCTAACTTGGCTAATTGATTACTATCATCTGGCTTCACTGACAGGTATAATTGTATGTCAGCTGCATAACAATGAACATGTATACAGTGCTTTCTAATAATGTTGCCTAACAGAAGCATATATAAACTAAAAAGAGTAGGGTGTAGCACAGATCCCTGTGGAACTCCATGACTGAGCTTTGAGTTGAAAGAAAACTCATTATTGAAATGAACAAACTGGAACCTATTGGATAAATAAGATCTAAACCACTTCAATGAAGTTCCATTAAGTCCAACATAGTGTTCTAATCTATCAAGTAGAATATTATGATCGATAGTATCAAAAGCTGCACTAAGGTCTTAAAGGACAAGTACAGAAATAAGTCCATTATCAGATGCGATAAGGAGGTCATTAGTGACCTTCACTAAGGCTGTTTCAGTCCTATGACAGAGTCTAAACCCAGATTGAAACTCTTCAAATAAACCATTTCCCTGCAAGTGGTCAAAAAATTGCGTAGCAACAACTTTTTCTAAGATTTTTGAAATGAAAGGGAGATTAGAGATTGGTCGATAGTTAGCTAAAACTCCTGGATCCAGCATTGGCTTTTTGAGTAAGGGTTTAATTACAGCAGTTTTAAAAGCCTGCGGTACATGGCCTAAAGTTAATGAAGAATTGATTATTTGAAGAATAAAGCTACCAGTAAATGGGAAGACTTCTTTAAATAACCTGGTAGGAATAGGGTCTAACAGACAAGTTGAAGGCTTTGATGAGGATATTATTTTATCTAACTCTAAAAGGTCAATTGGACTAAACTCATCCAAACAGATATCAGTTGAAGGAGTTGTAGTAGTTACTGTATTTAAGTTAACGGTGAGAAGAATTCTAACTTTTCTAAGATATTTTTTATAAATTAAAAAATGATTTCTCCAAGCTAAATAGATTTCATCTAAATTAGTGGAGTGCCATTTTCTTTCTAATTGACGAGTCTTCCGTTTTAAGCTATGAGTTTCTGTGTTGAACCAAGGAGATAGAAATCTCTGATTAGACTTTTTCTTTTTTAAAGGGGCCACCATGTCTAGAGTCTGATGCAGAGAAGCTGTGACACTAACTACCATGCTATCAATTACAAAAGGAGCAAGCTGTCTATAGCTTATTTCCGTTGTGTTGACACATGGCATAGAGGAAACAATCTGTATAAATTTGGTTACAACATCATCTGAGAGACATCTACTGTAGTAATATTTTTCTTTTGGAGCCAAACAGTCAGAAATAGTAAAATCAAAGGTTAACAGACGATGGTCTGACAGTACAGGGTTATGAGGAGACACTACCAGATTTTCAATTTCTATGCCATATGTCAGAACAAGGTCCAACGTATGGTGGAGGTAATGGGTATAAATTCCTACTTTCTGTGAAAACCCTATCAAGTCTAATATTGAATTAAATGCCATATTAAGGCAATCACTATCTACATCTACATGTATATTAAAGTCCCCTACTATAATTATTCTATCTGATTTTAGCACTAAAATCAGCTAATTCGG
This sequence comes from Pholidichthys leucotaenia, assembly GCA_020510985.1. Taxonomy (NCBI): domain Eukaryota; kingdom Metazoa; phylum Chordata; class Actinopteri; order Cichliformes; family Pholidichthyidae; genus Pholidichthys; species Pholidichthys leucotaenia. The sequence goes on along the minus strand of CM035840.1, from coordinate 320,993,038 downwards.
CAAATTCGGATAAAAACTCTGAGTAGGTTGATGGAGGACAATAAACTATGGCAAATAAAATTGGGTTTAGCCTAAAATTGCTAAAATGCCCAATACTGAGGACCAGGCCCTCAAAGGAATTATAACATGTTTTTTGCTTTACATTAACTAGTAATTTGGAATGGTAAATTGTTGCTACTCCTCCTCCACGACCAGAACTTCTGGGATCTAAATAACCAGAGAGAGTTGATTCATTTAAACCAACATAATCCTCTTGCCCTAGCCAAGTCTCTGTAAGGGATATTAAATCAATCTGATGATCAATTAACAGATCATGGACTAGCAGAGACTTGGGAGTTAGAGACCTAATATTTAACAAACTGCATTTAATTTTTAAATTATGAGGAGGAACAGAGGCCAAATCATTCAGTTTAGAGGCTTCATGTTTAATATGAGTTTTACCAACTTTTTGTTTAATCATTTTGGGATGCTTATACATTATATTTTTATTTACTTTGGAGGGAGCAGACAATGATTCTCTGATGGGGAAGACAGAGAATAAGCTGAGGGGTGGCAGATGAAGAGGAGCTGCAGAGAGGCGTGTAAGACTGCGACTCTGCTTCCTGGTCCCAACTCTTGAGTTGTCAATATTTTGGAAATTTGGATAAAAATGATGCCAGACTTTTAGATAAATGAGACGCACCATCCAAAGTGGGTTGGATGCCGTCTCGTCTAGTAAGACCAGGTTTTCACCAAAATGAGCTGCAATTGTCAATGTAGCCCACATCGTTTGCAGCACACCACACAGACAGCCAGCGGTTGAAGGATGACAAGCGGCTAAACATGTTATCACTGGTCAGATTGAGGAGGGGCCCAGAGAATACTACAGAGGCAGACATTGTTTTTGCAAAGTCACACACCGATTCCACGTTAAGTTTTGTGACTTCCAACTGCCGGAGTCAGATGTCATTTATGCCGGCGTGGATTACAATTGTGGAGTATTTACAGTTACTTTTAGCCAGCATTTCCAAATTTGACTCGATGTCGCCTGCTCTGGCCCCAGGAATGCATTTGACTATGGCCGCTGGAGTCTCTAGGTTCACATTTCTGACTACAGAGTCGCCAATGATCAGAGTTTTTTCCTCAGCGAGTGTGTCACTGAGTGGGGAAAAGCGATTAGACATGAACAGGTTGGTGGTGAACCGGGGCCTTGCGACTAGGCTTCCTTCTCACCGTCACCCACCCTGTCTCCTCACTGCTGAGGAGGGCCGGAGGACCACTAGCAGGCCACCCTATGCTAGGGAGTTCCGCTGCAGTTAAGGGGCACCCGTCATTATTAACTGGCGCAGACGGTGTTTCAATGCAGCAGAGCCAGGATTCCAAAACAGACAACCTCGCCTCAAACGCCTCACAAGACAACATTTATTACATTTACCGTTATCACTAAAAGAGGCAGAGGTGTAGCTAAACATCTGACAGAGAGAGCACACCAGAGGAGATGGGGAAGGAGAGCTTGTAGCCATAGCTAGTGGCTAAGCCGAAGCTAACAAAAACACAGATGAAAGGTGAACAGAAGGCTAAAGAGGGTGATTAGATGACACTGAGTGTGCACACAGGTGCAAGAGGCTTGATAAACAAGAAGTGAGAGCTAACGGTAGAAGGAAAAAAGTGATTAAAATACAATTAAAGGCAAAAATCCTCAGGAGAATGAGGAGAGCTAACCACAGAGCAAACCACACAGACAGCCAGCAACACAGGAAGTGACGATACGTTACCACAGGAAGCCACCAAGAGAAACAATTTCAGCAAAAATTCAAACAAGTAATGTGAACATTTTGTCAAAAACATGCAGAATTTACAACATATGAATATCAGACTTCTAATAAAAACTGGAAACAACCCTACCACTGTCTTCCAGCAGGCCTCTGGCTTTTGCTGGCATCATGTGTGGATCACTGGTCTGTGGTAGTGCGGCGTGCCATGGTGTGGAGCAGGCGGGGACCCTTATCAGAACCGGAATGCAGGTGCCCTGCAGGTTGTGGTTCTTCGAACACCAGCGGTGATCGTGACCGTTTTCTTTCTCTCCTTAGGGTGGGGAGCATGATGTGATTTCTCATGTTTTCCTGCCTTCACTGAGCATTTTGCCCCTGTTTGATGGGGCCTCAGACCTCACTCCATCCAGGGCTGTCCTTACGCCATAAACTGTCTGTCTGGCAGCAATTACAATGTTTGAGTTCTGTTTTTTTTCTCGTTCCATCAAGTTTTTTTTCTTCAAACGGTATCAAAAGGCTTTATGGCTTAGAATGGAAGACCCTCTGGGTCTGGATGCAGACCAAGGTCTGCCATTTGAGGAGCCCGGTGGCCGACGTCTCACCTATGTCTTGCCAGTGTGCAAACAACCTCTATAAGATGTATTCATGATGTAAACTTGGTACAGTAGGCCCATGTTGGTGTGATGTATGTGTGCTGTTGTTGGGGTAGACTATACAGAAAGGAACAGAATGTATTATTTATTACCTCCGCCAGGCCGAAAAGGCCAGGAGGAGGTTATGTTTTTGCCAGGGTTTGTGTGTTTGTCTGTCTGTCTGTCTGTCTGTCTGTTGGTTAGCAAGATAACTCAAAAAGTCTTGGACGGATTTGCATGAAACTTTCAGGCGTTGTTGGAAATGGTACAAGGAAGAACTGATTAAATTTTGGGGGTGATCCGGTTCACCGTCTGGATACAGGAATTTTTTTAAAGCATTTTTCCACACTGTCACATAGGGCCATTTTCAACATGTGCGCAGGCGCAATGGAGGCCGCTGGGCGTCGTGTCTGACCAACACAAACTCCGCCTTCTTCAACGTTTTAGCCACAAAAGCATGCGGAAAACACTGGTGGCCTGGGCCCCCCAGCGTGCCTCTGCCAGCCATAGGCGCTGCGCACATTGCGCTGGTTGTCGTGTCTGACCAACACAAACTCCGCGTTCTTCAACGTTTTAGGCACAAAAGCACGCGGAAAACACTGCTGCCCTGGGCACGCCAGCGTGGCTGCTTTTGCGCCACGCTGCAAAACCTGACACGGACATCTGTCCGCCGCACCATTATTTGCCACAAATTCCCCGCCCAGCTATAGGCGCTGCGTAAAAACGACCTCTCTGCCGGGGAAGACTCTAAATTCTGTTTTGCCGCCGAGCGCAACCCCAATATAATATAAAACCCACGGCAACCTGTCTAACCAATCTGCATCCGTCAGTGGAGGAGATGGACACACCAACACTTCAGTTTATTACCTCCGCCAAGGAGGCAATGCTTTTACTACCGTAAACCGGGGCTATAAGGGACGGCGGGGTAATATGGGACACTTTTCTAAATGTAATTCTGCTTTTTTAATTTTGCTTCCGCCTACATTTGATGAAGGATTCATGGATATTTGACAATAACAACACAACTCAGCGTCCTGCTCAAAATAAAAAAAGCACAATTACATTTAAAACATTTCCCACAAAAGTGTCCCTTATTAACCCGCCGTCCCTTATAGCCCCATTTTACACTACTGAACCACTAATCCTATCACTATCACATTGATTGTCATTCATTAATTGTCTGTTTATTGCACTGTCCATGTCAAATAAACAAATACTCATTGTGAATCCAATTGCTACTCATATCTTTTCATGCTCAGGGAATCTGACAACGTACACACAAACACTCTATGGGCCGAACTGTGCCGCTTGGCGGAGGTCTGCGCTCTCCGAGTGCTTTTCTAGTTTTTTCTCTGTGATTTGATACCGAATTGTCTGCAGTCCCCACTGATCTAGACAACAGCCCAAGTTTATTACCTCCACCAAGGAGGTTATGCTTTTACCGGTGTTTGTTTGTGTGTGGCAGGATTACGAAAAAATTGCTGGATGGATTTGGATGAAATTTTCACCAAAGATAGCCCTTGGCCTAAGAATTAACCCATTAGATTTTGGTGATGATTTGAGAGTGCATACTTCCACCAAGGCCTTTGCTTGTATTTGTGCAGCAGGATAAAAAAAAACAAAAAACAAAAACCTACTGGATGGATTTTAATTAAATGTTCACCAGAGATTATCCTTGGGCTGCAGAAGAACCCATTAGATTTTGTTGATGATCCGAGGGCGCATACCTCCACCAAGGCTATATCTTCTCACAATATGTTAGCAAAAATACTCAAAAACTACTGAATGGATTTGGATGGAATTTTCACCAGAGGTGGCTCTTGGGCTACACATGAGCCCATTAGATTTTGGAGGGGATCCATGAGTGCATACATCCACCAAGGCTCAATCTTCTAGCAGTGGTTTAGCAGGATTACACAAAAACTACTGGATGGATTTTGATGCAATTTTCACCAGAGGAGGTCCTTGGGTTACAAATGAACCCATTAGATTTTGGAGCTGATCTATAAGTGCATACCTCTACCAAGGCCCTATCTTGCAATGTATGGTGGGATGGAGGCAGGGAGGTACGGACAGATGGATGGAGAAAGGGAGGGAAGGAAGGAGCCTTGGCAGAGGTATGCACTCTCTGAGTGTTTTTCTAGTTTTTTTTTTTAATGTTTCTATTGGGAGGGGAGATTTTTTTCTTTTTTTAAATATTATTATTTTAAAACATTTATACTCGTCATCATCACAAAAATAAGTGTATCTAAACACAATCTTGTGTACGGCCCCCCAAAAGCTGGAACTGCCTTGGAAATGAAACACTAGGAAATTGTGGCGATTATTTTTGAATATAGTTTATCAGGAAGTCAGAATTTGAGTATAAACAACAGTCTTAGAAACAATGACTATGCTTTTTTGATTGCACTTTTTAATTAAGTTTGACCTGAACCTTACAGAAGTCAAGCATAGCAAATACTTAATTTGCAACCATCGAATCTTGCTTTTTTTTCCTACCCAGCGATTTTGGCATGGATGTATAATTTCATGCTCATGAATGACCGACACTGACCACTCAAAGTGCTTGAAACCGGTAACTACATTCAGCCAGTGATTTTATTCTATGCACCTAAGCTCTTTAGCAGAGAGTCAAGCACCTCCAGCCAATTTAGAATCACCAGTGACCCTAACAAGGATGTGTTTGGACTGTGGGAGAAAGCCCACGCAAACTCCACTTCAGAAAACAATCCTCCACTGACCAGGGGCTATAGAGCTGGAATCTTCTGGCTGAGGCAACAGTTTTAGTATGACTACTACACCGGTGATGCCCGGTGAGGTTTGTGGGTGGTGAGGCACTGACTCTTTCAAAGTCAGATTTACAAATATATGAACACAATAGCATAAGCTTGAATTTAATTTCAATTGAAAGTTTGCATGTTTTATGATCTACTAATTGTACATTATAAAATCCGGTGATATAAATAATTTATTAATAAAACAACTAAGGCATTTAATGGAATTGCCTCTTGATAGAATGCAGTGAATTTAGGTTCAGTTCAGCAATGCCTGTCTAGAGCTTTTACTGTGAAGGGAAGAAGCAGAAATAGTAGTACACTCCAGTTGCTTTTGTTTTGCAGAAAGGCAGTTAAAGTTCTGCAGACTAACTCTGTGCCTCTATGTTTTCATTTCATTCAACTCTCCTGAATATAAACAAAGTGCAAAGACCCATGGCTACACAAATAAACTGTATTAAATTATTTCACAGTCAAATTTTGGGGGCCCAAAATTGATTATAGACTACTTGTTTCAGGCCAAGGAAGAACTAAAATTAAAGCGGCTCAGAGAGTGCATTTGCTGCATTTGCTGCGCACCCTGTAGCGCCACAATTCAATACAAATTCAAGTATCTAAAACAAGTATCATGGTCTTACCTTTACTTGTAAATGAAATCCATCTGCCTATCTCTCTTGACAAAAATCTCAACGACTTTGTTGTAAAAGTCCGCTTTGTCTTCTTTTAAGTCTTTCTGTCTCAATTGAGATTACTGCCAGTTTTGATTGAAAGGCCAATTTTGAGAATTTTTTTAAGTTTAAGTTTAGCTATAAATTCTTCCAGTTTCAGTCTGTATAAAATAGAAGCACAAACAGAGTCTTCGGTACACTTGACTTTCTGATGTTATGTTTAGCTAAATCCTTATTCATAGAAGAAGTACAACAAGTAAACTCCTGTGCTTACGGTGCTCAAGCATGCCCCCCTCGTTGAGGCAACGGTCCTGCGCAGCGTCTGACCATGATTTTTAACTAAAGTTAAAAATTAGATTAAGAAGACTAAGACTGTCAGATTAAGAAGACTAAATACAGTATCTCACAAAAGTGAGTACACCCCTCACATTTTTGTAAATATTTTATTATATCTTTTCATAGGACAACACTGAAGATATGACACTTTGATACAATGTAAATTCAATTCAATTCAGCTTTATTTATATAGTGCCACATCACAACAAAAGTCATTTCATAGCGCTACCAAATGCAGGGAAAAACCCACAATTTCTGAAAGACCCAGCAATCAGACAATCCCCTGTGAGCAAGCACTTAGTGACGGTGGAGAGGAAAAACTCCCATTTAACAGGAAGAAACCTCTAGCAGAACCAGGCTCAGGGAGGGGCAGTCATCTGCTGCGACTGGCTGGGGGTGAGGGGATAGAAAGGATGAAGAGAACAGACATAATGAACATGAACAGTGAGAAGCCAAGTACATTATTGGAGGTCAACTGGCAGTCTAAACCTATTAGCAGCATAGCTAAGGGAGAGTTCAGGGACACATGATCCCTCCCTAATCGTAGGCTATATTGAAAAGGAAGGATTTTACTTTAATCTATCAAGTAGAATGTCATGATCGATAGTATCAAAGGCTGCACTAAGATCTAAAAGGACAAGTACAGAAACAAGTCCATTATCGGATGCGATAAGGAGGTCATTAGTGACCTTCATTAAGTCTGTTTCAGTGCTGTGATGGACTCTGAACCCAGATTGAAACTCTTCAAATAAACCAAATCCCTGCAAGTGGTCAAACAATTGCGCAGCAACAACTCTTTCTAAGATTTTTGAAAGGAAAGGCAGATTAGAGATTGGTCGATAGTTAGCCAAAACTCCTGGATCGAGCGTTGGCTTTTTGAGTAAGGGTTTAATTACAGCAATTTTAAAAGCCTGTGGTACATAACCCAAAGTTAATGAAGAATTAATTATATGAAGAATACGGCTACCAATAATTGGGAAGACTATTTTAAATAACCTGGTAGGAATAGGGTCTAAAAGACAAGATGAAGGCTTAGATGAGGAGATTATTTTATCTAATTCTAAAAGGTCAATTGGAGTAAACTTATCTAAACAGGTATCAGAATCAGAATCAGAATCAGATTTATTGCCATTGTTCATGTAGTACACAAACTAGGAATTTGTCTCGGTGCAATGCTGCAACATTAAACATGATAAAATAAAAGAAATAAACTATACATGCAATAAAGTGTAGAATAAGAATGAGTAATACTAGTCAGCAGTTTAAATATATTAGCGAGCAGCAGATAATGTGGAGAACCATATAGTGCAGTCGGTAATGCAAGAAGAAAACAGTGATGATTGACATGAGTCTGGTTGAGCTGCTGTTCATAGTGCACGAGAGTCAATAAGTCACTTAGTGTTCAGCAGTCTGATGGCAGAGGGGAAGAAGCTGTTCATGTGACGGGAGGTTTTAGTCTATCAATTGAAGCAGTTGTAGTAGTTGATGTACTTAAGTTTACGGTGGGGAGAATCTGACTGATTTTATCTCTAATAGATAAAATTTTATGATTGAAAAATGTCAAAAATTCCTGACTAGAAAGCTCAAGGGGGATGCGAGGATTGACCGAGTCCTGACTCTTTGTCAGCCTGGCTATAATGTTGAAGAGAAACCTGGGGTTATTCTTATTCTCTTCTATTAATGCAGAGTAATAACTCATTCTAGCTTTTCTAAGAGAGTTTTTATAAATTAAGAGATGATTTCTCCACGCTAAATAGAATTCATCTAAATTAGTAGAACACCATTTTCTTTCTAACTGACAAGTCTTCTGTTTTAAGCTACGAGTTTCTGTGTTAAACCAAGGGGTTAGAAATCTCTGGTTAGACTTTTTCTTTTTTAAAGGGACCACCAAATCTAGAGTCTGATGCAGAGAGGCTGAAACACTATCTACCATGCTATCAATTATGGAAGGAGCAGGCTCTCCATCTTTTATTTCCGTTGTGTTGACCCATGGTATAGAGGAGAAAATCTGCAAAAATTTAGTAACAACGTCATCTGAGAGACATCTGCTGTAGTAATATTTTTCATTAGGAGTCAAAGAATCAGAAATAATGAAATCAAAGGTTAACAGACAATGGTCTGACAGTACAGGATTATGAGGAGACACTACCAGATTTTCTATTTCTATACCATAAGTCAAAACAAGGTCCAATGTGTGGTGGAGATAATGGGTAGAATTTTCTACTTTCTGGGAAAACCTCATTGAGTCTAAAATTGAATTAAATTTAATTTAAACAGTCACTATCTACATCAACATGTATATTAAAATCCCCTACAATAATTATCTGATTTCAGCACTAAATCAGCTAAAAATTCAGCAAATTTGGATAAAAACTCTGAGTAGGCCGAGGGAGGACGGTAAACTAAGGCAAAGAAAATTGGGTTCAAGCCAAGATAGCCAACATTCCCCACACTGAGGACCAGGCCCTCAAAGAAATTAAAACATTATTTTTGCTTTACATTAACTAGTAATTTAGAATGGAAAATTGCCGCAACTCCACCTCCACAACCAGTTCTGGTCGTGGAGGTAGTCAGTGTACAGCTTGTATAACAGTGTAAATTTGCTATCCCCTCAAAATAACTCAACACACAGCCATTAATGTCTAAACCGCTGGCAACAAAAGTGAGTACACCCCTAAGTGAAAGTGTCCAAATTGTGCCTAATTAGCCATTTTCCCTCCCCAGTGTCATGTGACTCATTAGTGTTACAAGGTCTCAGGTGTGCATGGGGAGCAGGTGTGTTAAATTTGGTGTTATTGCTCTCACACGCTCTCATACTGGTAACTGGAAGTTCAACATGGCACCTCATGGCAAAGAACTCTCTGAGGATCTGAAAAAAAGAATTGTTGCTCTACATAAAGATGGCCTAGGCTATAAGAAGGTTGCCAACACCCTGAAACTAATCTGCAGCTCGGTGGTCAAGACCATACAATGGTTTAACAGGACAGGTTCCACTCAGAACAGGCCTCACCATGGTCGACCAAAGAAGCTGAGTGCATGTGCTCAGTGTCACATCCAGAGGTTGTCTTTCGAAAATAGATGTATGAGTGTTGCCAGCATTGCTGCAGAGGTTGAAGGGGTGGGGTGCCTGTCAGTGCTCAGACCATACGTCGCACACTGCATCAAATTGGTCTGCATGGCTGTCATTCCAGAAGGAAGCCCCTTTTAACCCCTTAACGCCTGAATTTATTTCCAATTATGAAAAAAAAATCACTTGTGTTTTTGCTTTCAAGTAGATGCTAAATTAAGTTGATAAAGTTAATTTGACTATAACATATAAAATAGATATAATTTTAGGTATGATGCAAATTAGCGACAACAGGCATCTATGGTAAAAAAAGGTAAAAAAGCAGCTGTTCCCATCTCAAGTATGAAGAGTCTTTTATTTATGCAACAAAGTTATTTTCAGTATTTTCAACTCTCATGACTGCCAAACTATAACCCTAACCCTAACCCTAACCCTAGCAATCAGGAAATGGATGGTGCTCCGTCTCTGACCATTCCTACGAGAAACTAATGCTTGCAAAAGGTTCCTAGGTATGTGTTGGAAGTGCTCCAACCGGAAGTGGAGGAATACAGACGGTATTTTGGTTGCATTTGGAGCGGAAGCGGTTTGATGCGAATTTGCGACAACAGGCGTCAAGGGGTTAAAGATGATGCACAAGAAAGCCAGCAAACAGTTTGCTGAAGACAAGCAGACTAAGGACATGGATTACTGGAACCATGTCCTGTGGTCTGATGAGACCAAGATAAACTTATTTGATTCAGATGGTGTCAAGCGCGTGTGGCGGCAACCAGGTGAGGAGCCCAAAAATACGTGTGTCTTGCCTACTGTCAAGCAGTCAAGCATGGTGGGAGTGTCATGGTTTGGGGCTGCAAGAGTGCTGCCGGCACTGGGGAGCTATAGTTCATTGAGGGAACCATGACTGCCAACATGTACTGTGACATACTGAAGCAGAGCAGGATCCGCAGGACAGAATTCCAACATGATAACAATCCCAAACACACCTCCAAGACGATCACTGCCTTGCTAAAGAAACTGAGGGTAAAGATGATGGACTGGCCAAGCATGTCTCCATACCTAAACCCTACTGAGCATCTGTGGGGCATCCTCAAATGGAAGGTGGAGGAGCGCAAGATCTCCAACATCCACCAGCTCTGTGATGTTGTCATGGAAGAATGGAAGAGGATTCCAGTGGCAACATGTGAAGCTCTAGTGAACTGCATACCCAAGAGAGTTAAAGTAGAACTGAACTGAACGGCATTGAACGGCACTGGGTGATAGTACATACAATTATAAAGATAATTCATCATTGGCACCCCCTCCACAAATCCCGGAATCTTGGAGAAAATCGCGATTTTGAATTTCCCACCCTGAAAAATCAGACAAATCCGCCGATTAACCGGAAGTGCAGCCGGAGTTCTGCGTGACGTCACGAGTGTGACACAGTCCTCCATGTTTACCATTGCGAGCACGTCGACACTGGTTGTTTTTGGTGCATTTTGTCGTGATAGTCGACCACAAAACACTTCCAACACCTGGGAAGATCTGTTCAGTGGCCAAGGAAAGCTGTCATGGCGACGAAAGAAAAGAAAGGGGGAGGAAAAGCGACCGGGAAGCGATGTGTTTCTAGATATAGATATTACAGTGATCCCTCGCTACTTCGCGTTTCACCTCTCGCGCCCTCAGTGCATCGTGGATTTTTCAAAAATATTCATCAAAAATTCAAAATTGAGAAAAAATGGCACGAAAGTTGCCCGGGCGCTAGCAGAAGGCAGGGAGACTACATTAGAACATAAGGTATCAACACGGAGAGCCCGCACAACTCAAAATCCACCTCTCTGACCACTGCTCCACTCCTCTCCGCCCACCTCTTCACTGCTCGGGAATCTCGCAAGCTGATTGGCCGAGACGTTTTACCTCACAAGCTGATTGGCCGAGACGTTTTACCCAGCTTCTCTCCCTGCAGAGCGCACATACCCAGCGAAGGAAGAACGCATTCATTGTTCTTTATCGCTTGTGTTGCTTAGTGGCACTTTTTGCTGTTCTCTTGTGCCTTTTTGTGCAAAATAGTGCTTGTGACGCCCTTGGGGGGGGGGGGGTGACGCTACTTCGCGGTTTTTCACTTTTCGCGGTCGGTTCTGGTCCCCATTAAACGCGATAAGTGAGGGATCACTGTATTTATAAATAGCACAGTCAAATGCAGAGGCCAGTTCTGTTCATGTGTATTGCCACTATAGTCTGTAGAAGTATTGTAATAGATAGCCCAATTTTTTGAATGAATGAATGAATTTATTTATTTCGGATAGTACAGTACAGGTTGAAAGAAACTGAATGATATAACAACAAGGTCAAATTGAACAATGACTCATCTGATTATGCAATTCAACGTAAGTTATCCGAAATGGGTGATGGCTGAAGCCGCAGCTTATATTGCCCACCCATATTCCATCCAAGAATTCAAAAGAGAAAACAGGCAAGAGCGATTACAATTCAAAACAAAACTAAGACAAAATGTGACAGAGAAAAAAGAAAACTAAGCTACAACACAACACAGGCTGGATATGTTACAACTCGCCGCTCATTAGCGGCGCCAGCTGCGCGCACACTTGTGCCTCGTCAGCAGCGTGGGATATAAGCCACTCTGCCCTGGGCTTCGGCAAGAAGCCGTCTGATTCCTTCAGCCCTCTTGCTGCAGAGGAACCCCCTCATCTCCCAGCAAGATCTACAGCGTAAGCATACCTACCTTTGCCTTTCCAGTCTCTCCCTTGTGCACAGGTGTATTCCCCGGCGGCGGACCTCGCCTCTGCATCGCCGTCTGCCAGCTGCTGTCACAGGTGCATCAGGTCGCTGTCTCCCGGGCTCGCCGTTGTGCACGCCTGCCACCTGCCACACTCCTGCATCCTCCTCTGTCTCGTCACCGATCCTGAATGCCTCTTCACTCTGAAAACTCTGGTGTTCTTGACTTCTGGAACTGCTATCATCTGCCATTGTTGTTTTGTTTAGGGATCACACTTGTGACGTCACGCAGCATCGTCTGCACTACTTCCGGTTTGTTTGGCACTGCCAGCCAGAGGCAAAAGTTTATCGGCTTATAGCTTGGCCATCGCACGGCCTAAAAATTTCTTTTATGTGTTGAAAAATACAATAGGTAATAAGGAATTAATCTGCTATTCTACTTTTTGCGCCAAAAGGTGGGTTCAGTTCTACTTTAAGGCAGTGCTGGAAAATAAAGGTGGCCACACAAAATATTGACATTTTGGGCACAATTTGGACATTTTTACTTAGGGGTGTACTTACTTTTGTTGCCAGCAGTTTAGACATTAATGGCTGTGTTTTGAGTTATTTTGAGGGGACAGCAAATTTACACTATTATACAAGCTGTACACTGACTACATTGTATCAAAGTGTCATATCTTCAGTGTTGTTCCATGAAAAGATAAGATGAAATATTTACAGAAATGTGAGGGGTGTACTCACTTTTGTGAAATACTGTATGTTATACATACACATTAACTACATTACATAGACTATGGAAAAGGAGGACACACAATAAAAGCTCCTACAAACATTGCACTTTTTACATACACAGAGCTGTCACCAGGAACGCGCATCTTACACAAGCTCTAACTGGGCTGTGAAGGATTGCGCATTCATTTTGAGGCTGCGTTTGTTGCTACTTCATCTGGCCTCTCTACCTTGTATTTGAACAGGAAATGCCCAGATTCGGCAATTTTAAACATAAATATTGGTTAAATGACTGAAATCATTCAGAAATTACATTTAGACCTACAAGACAAATTAGTAGACAAATAATAATATATTTATAATTCTTTATTTTTTCATAATAACAGGTGAGGCTCTGCCTCATCTGCCTCCCCTGACCACATGTCACTGCACTACACCACCTTGCTGCCCACTCATGAAACCAATTAAGAAATGGCATTTGATTTAATTGTCGTGCTTCTGCTTCCTCCCTAGAGCATGAAGTTCACAGAAAGAACAATATTTTCTGCTTGTAAAAGATTGGAGTAAAGCATTTGGGTTTATACAGAGCTCCCTAAAGAATTATCTAAGTTTGAGCACACTCCACATACCGCTGAAGACCAGAAATACAATGTAGATGAAATGCTGCTTAGTGGGTTTTGAGTTGAGTTTCAGTACTTTGCCAAATTAGCCAAAAAAAGAAGCTGGTTTTACTTAAAGCTTAAGGTGGAAAATTAGAGAGTAATATGTGCTGTGTTGGGTTTTGGGGACATGTTATTGTGTGACACGGTGGTGGCTTCACCTTTCCGGTTCTGCCGCCACCCGGGGTATAAGAGGGCTGTGAGGGAGAGGGGCGGTTTCTTGGCCTCCTCTCCACCTGATGGCATATTGTATTGTGAGAGAGAGTCACAAATAAATCTGTGTCCAGTTCAACACTTGGTATAGTCCTCGGCTTCCATTAACACTTGGCGAGGAGGGTAAAAAAAGGTATGGACGCGGGGGTTACATCAATTCGGACATTTTTGGAGCTTCCTGGTGAGGCGCCAGTCCCTTGGACGAGGTGGTTCACCACCTTTCAAACATATTTGGTGGCTTTGGACCTTGGAAGACTGGAGCAGTTGAAGGCACAGGCACTGTTGGTTCAAAACCTAGGAATGGAAGGTCAACGTATCTTAAGGACTTTGGGCGAGAGTGATAGTTTTGAGGAAGTGGTGGAACTAATGGCATGACATTTTCTCGTCCTGGTAAACGTAATCGTCTGTAGGATCCAGTTTCGACAGTGCCGCCAGCAGAATGGCAAGTCGGTGCAGCGGTTTGTAGCAGACCTACGCCTGCTGGCCAAGGACCGTCAGTTTGGAGCATTGGAGGAAGAGATGATCCGCAGCCAGTTGGAGGAACATACTATTTGCCCAGCTACAAGGTCGAAGCTCCTTACATATTCAGGTGAGCTGACATCCAAGTCCATCGAGTTAGCTCAGCAGTTTGAGGCAGCAGACAAGCTATCATGGGAGCTCGGCAAGAGAGCATCACATCGCCAATTTGAACCACAGTTGATGGTGCAGGCAGTGGACCCGGACAGTGATGATGGCGTGGAGGATGACGAAGGCTACGCTAATGCTGTCAAGATGAGGTCCGCCCCAGGATCGCCCAGATGTTTGAGTTGTGGGTCCACCAACCACCGTTATAAGGCCAGAGAGTGTCCAGCAAGAGGAAGACGCTGCAGCAAGTGCGGACTCTTGCACCATTTTGCCAGGGCATAGTACAGGTTCAAGCGAGGGGATCTGAGATGTAAGGAGGATCTCCCCGTTTCACCTCCCACGGTTATTCACACTGTATCCCCAAGTACTAACTGTTGTTCTTTCTGTGTGGTGGAACTGGACGCGGTAGCAGTGCCGTTGCTGATTGACATTGGAGCGGTGAGATCCATGTTAAATTGAGCAACCGTGAGGAGTTTCACCGCATAGTATCGGGTTGGAGAAGGGTGGTCAGGCTGTGGTTTGTGGGACCGTCCGGTTCCGTGAACGATGGACGGAGCTGTGTGGGATGAACCTTTGCCTAGTAATCTGGACAATGAGCAGGACCAACTCCACCCAGGGCCATCGCGGGAGGGTCCCGGTGCCAGTGCCCAAGTAACCCTAGTTAAGGGAACTGGGCGGCACGGTGGGACGCCCGTGACAGTGGGTGGTGCCGAGTGGCTGGCCCATTCTGTTCCCGGAATTCGGCTGGAAGGGATCGGAGAGCAAGGGGTCACAACAGCGACGCCGGCAGTGAAAATGAAAGAGAGCGGGGCAGGACTGGCTGGCACGGTGAAGCAACGTGCCAAACAGAAACACTGGGAGCCGAGTAGGGCCCCTCTGGGGGTTGCGGATGTGGTCCGACCAAGGGAGGAGGCCCGGTTGAGAGGTGTTCGGGACAAACGTCGGAGAGAGGATTGCCAGGGGTGGCTGCAGGTGGTGGCTGTTTGGGAGGATGCCTACCTCCAGCTAACTTAGCTCGTGGAGGCATCCCAATGAGCTGCGGCGCAGCCGGGAGAAGAAGGAGGAGTTTGGACCTGGATGTGGGTCATTCCCACGAGCGAAGAAGAGAAGGTGCACCGGAGTTGAATTGTCCAATGGTTTTCGGGGGTGGTGGTTCCTCCCCTGGGGCAAGCTGATAGTTGGACAGTATATATTATGCATGGTGATGGAAAAGGGGGACAATTGATATGTTATTTAGTTCTGGTAATGGGATTATTTTGTGTTCTATATTATCTTAGGAACATGGCAGTTTTTGTTTAGTGGGACTTTTTATTTACCCAGGTTTTTGCTTCAGCAACCACCCGAGCTGCACTCCGCTTGGCCTGCCGGTACACCTCAGCTGCTTCGGGAGTCCCACAAGCCAACCAAGCTTGATAGGACTCCTTCTTCAGCTTAATGGCCCCCCTCACCACTGGTGTCCACCACTTGGTTCGGGGGTTGCCACCACGAGATGCACCGACCACCTTGTGGCCGCAGCTCTGGGCCACCGCTTCAACAACAGAGGTGGAGAACATGGCCCATTCAGACTCCATGTCTCCAGACTCCCTCGGAATGTGGTTGAAGTTCTTCCGGAGGTGGGAGTTGAAGACCTCCCGGACAGGGGCCTCAGCCAGACGCTCCCAGCACACCCTCACTATACGTTTGGGTCTACCAGGTCTGAATGGCTTCCTCCCCTGCCATCGGATCCAACTCACCACCAGGTGGTGATCAGTTGACAGCTCTGCACCTCTCTTTACTCGGGTGTCCAAGACATACGGTCGCAGGTCTGATGATACGATAACAAAATCGATCATCGACCTGCGGCCTAGGGTGTCCTGGTGCCAGGTGCACATATGGACACCCTTATGCTTGAACATGGTGTTCGTTATGGACAGACTGTGGTTAGCACAGAAGTCCAATAACTGAACACCACTCGGGTTCAGATCGGGCAGGCCGTTCCTCCCAATCACCCCCCTCCAGGTTTCACTGTCGTTGCCCACGTGCGCATTGAAGTCCCCCAGTAGGACAATGGAGTCTCCAGGAGGAGCACCCTCCAGCACCCCAGTCACAGACTTCAAAAAGGGTGGGTACTCTGAAACATCATTTGGTGCATAGGCACAAATGATGGTCAGGACCCGTTTCCCAACCCGAAGGCGCAGGGAAGCAACCCTTTCGTCCACCGGGGAAAACTCCAATATAGAGGCAGCAAGGTGGGGCGATACAAGGTGGTTGGGTGGTTGCTGAAGCAAAAACCCGGGTATGGGAGGAGTTCGGTGAGGCCATGGAACAAGACTTTCGGTCGGCTTCAAAGAGATTCTGGCAAACTGTTCGGCGGCTCAGGAGGGGAAAGCAGCTCCCTGTCCACACTGTGTATGGTGCGGATGGGACACTGTTGACTTCAACTGGGGATATCGTTGGGCGGTGGAAGGAATACTTCGAGGATCTCCTCAATCCCACTGATACGCCTTCCACAGAGGAAGCAGGGTTTGGGGACAAGGGGGATGACTCGCCTATCACAGGGGCTGAGGTCGCCAAGGTGGTTAAAAATCTCCTTGGTGGCCGGGCCCCGGGGGTGGACGAGATTCGCCCCGAGTACCTCAAGGCCCTGGATGTTGTTGGGTTGTCATGGTTGACACGCCTCTGCAACATTGCGTGGAGGTCGGGGGCAGTGCCTTTGGCATGGCAAACCGGGGTGGTGGTTCCTCTCTTCAAAAAAGGGGACCGGAGGGTGTGCTCCAACTTTAGAGGGATCACACTCCTCAGCCTCCCTGGGAAGGTCTATGCCAAGGTACTGGAGAGGAGAGTCCGGCCGTTGGTCGAACCTCGGATTCAGGAGGAGCAATGTGGTTTTCGTCCTGGCCGTGGCACATCGGACCAGCTCTTTACCCTCTCGAGAATTCTTGAGGGTTCGTGGGAGTTTGCCCAACCAGTTTACATGTGTTTTGTGGACTTGGAGAAGGCATTTGACCGCGTCCCTCGTGGATTTTTGTGGGGGGTGCTTCGGGAGTATGGGGTATCGGGCTTGTTGTTACGAGCTATTCGGTCTCTGTACGACCGTTGTGAGAGTTTAGTTCGTATTGCCAACACTCGGTCGGAGTCATTCCCAGTGAGAGTTGGACTCCACCAGGGCTGCCCTTTGTCACCGGTCCTGTTCATAATTTTTATGGACAGGATTTCTAGGCGCAGCCAGGGAATGGAGGGTGTCATGCTTGGTGACCACAGGATCTCATCTCTGTTGTTTGCAGATGATGTTGTCCTGTTGGCTTCATCCAGCAATGACCTACAGCTCTTGCTGGGACGGTTTGCCGCTGAGTGTGAAGCGGCTGGGATGAGAATCAGCACCTCCAAGTCCGAGTCCATGGTCCTCAGCCGGAAAAAGGTGGATTGTCCTCTCCGGGTTGGGGACAGGCTCCTGCCCCAAGTGGAGGAGTTTAAGTATCTTGGGGTCTTGTTCACGAGTGAGGGGAAAATGGAGCGAGAGATCGACAGACGGATTGGAGCAGCATCTGCAGTGATGCGGACGTTGTACCGGTCTGTTGTGGTGAAGAGGGAGCTTAGTTCTAAGGCAAAGCTGTCGATTTACCAGTCAATCTACGTTCCTACTCTCACCTATGGTCACGAGCTTTGGGTAATGACCGAAAGAACGAGATCGCGGATACAAGCGGCTGAAATGAGCTTTCTCCGTAGGATTGCTGGACTCACCCTCAGAGATAGGGTGAGGAGCTCAGTCATCCGGGAGAGGCTCAGAGTAGAACCGCTGCTCCTCCACATTGAAAGGAGTCAGTTGAGGTGGTATGGGCATCTGATTAGGATGCCTCCTGGACGTCTCCCACTTGAGGTGTTTCAGGCACGTCCCACTGGGAGGAGACCCCGGGGCAGACCCAGGACTCGGTGGAGAGACTATGTCTCCCAGCTAGTCTGGGAACGCCTTGGTATCCCCTCTGAAGAGCTGGAGCAGGTGGCTGGGGAGAGGGAAGTCTGGGCTTCTCTGCTTGAACTGCTGCCTCCGCGACCCGGACCTCCGGAAAAGCGGTAGAAGATGGATGGATGGATGGATGGGACTTTTTATTTAGTGTAGACGGCAGAATAATCCGTCTTGCCGTGTGGGGGTGGGACGGTAGTCCACCTGTTCCCCCTAGTTTTAGTTGTTTTGAGTGAATGTGACAGATCTTTTAGGTATTTGTGTTTTCTTTTAGTGCATGATTTGGGTTCCAATTTGGGGAGGGTTTCGATTGTATGCGTGTGTTTTGGACCTTTTTTTTTTTAGGGGGATGGGGGTGTTGGGTTTTGGGGACATGTTATTGTGTGACACAGGTGGTGGCTCCACCTTTCCAGTTCTGCCGCCACCCGGGGTATAAGAGGGCTGTGAGGGAGAGGGGTGGTCTCTTGGCCTCCTCTCCGCCTGACGGATGTGCATGTATTGTGAAAGAGAGTCACAAATAAATCTGTGTCCAGTTCAACACTTGGTCTCGTCCTTGGCTTCTATTCCCGACATAACAATATGTACAGACGTGGACAAAATTGTTGGTACCCCTCTGTTAACCCCTTGCACTCTGGTCAATTTCCCTAAAAATGCCAAAAAATAACGTACCCAAAGTAAATCAAAAGCTGTTCTTCAACCCTTTGCAGCATCTTCATGGGGTTGGTCTCATTTAAAAGAAAACACTTTGAATTTTTTGGCAAAACAGTCATAATCTCTCTAAGTGCTCCTGCCACTGAGTAACAGTCATCTAAACATACTGAACTTGAAGAAAATAAATTTCGCCTGGATGTTTTTTTGGATACAAATGCTTGCAAATAACACACAGCTTCAGATCCGGGCTGGAAAATGCAACAGAAATGTAGAACCAAGTGTTATCCAGCTGAGGTCAAAATTTTGTAACAATACCACAAAAAATGAATATATTACACAGCTTTTTCCTCAGGTTGTTCCCAGGCGTTTTTGAACTGTGCCAAATTGTGCCAAATGGCACAGTTTGGAAAAACGTCTGTAACCTTTGAATGATTCAATATAGAAGCTTCATCTTGGGCTCTAATGAAAGGTGACACTCAGGCCTGTGTGTGTGTGTGTGTGTGTGTGGGGGGGGTTATTCATTCATTCATGAATGAATGAACAAACAAGCCCCCACACTCAAAGAAGCATGCCACGTAAAAAATGTGTGGCTTTTTTTTACAAGAAAAAATAACCTACAGTGCACTAAAAACTAGAAAAGCACTCGGAGAGCGCAGACCTCCGCCAAGCGCCACAGTTCCCCCCATACAGTGTTTGTGTGTACGATGTCAGATTCCTTGACCATTTGAATTGAATTGAATTTATTTATTTCGGATAGTACATTACAGGTTAAAAGAAACTGTATAATATAACAACAAGGTCAAATTAGACAAAGACTCCTTCTACTATACAATTCCACGTGAGTTATCCGAAATGGGTGATGGCTGAAGCCGCAGCTTATATTGCCATGAAACCATGAAAACATCTGAGTAGCAATTGGATTCACAATGATAGGATTAGTGGTTCAGTAGTAAAAGTATTACCTCCTTGGCGGAGTTATAAACTGAAGTGTTGGTGTTGTGTCCATGTCCTGCATCTGCAAACTCCCAGGCTGGGGGCGTTGCAATTGAATGAACGAATGAATTAATCTTTATTTCGAATAGATTAAGAGTACAGGTTAAAAGAATGTGAATAATATAACAAAGGGGGTAATAAAATCCAACAAGGTCAAATTAGACAATAGCTCCTCTGATTATACAGTTCAACATAAGTTATCCGAAATATGTGATGGCTGAATCTGCAGCTTATATTGCCCACCCATGTTCCATCCAAGAATTCAAAAGAAAAAACAAAAGAAGTCATGACACAACTGCGTACAACCCACAGGCCAATGGGTTATGTGAGCGTTTTAGATCACTGAAAGCAGCACTGAGGGCTTCACTGACAGATGCCAATTAGGTAGACGGGTTGGCGTGGGTTTTATTCAAAATTCAAACGTTTATTTCAAACTCAGGGTTCATATTAAATGCAGAACTAAAAGGAGTAGAAAATAAATAAATAAATAAAAGTATATACAGATCAGCAGACAGTCGGCAGTCTTGTAACAACAATAACATACAATATTGGACTCAGTATAAAATGGAACGCCACCACTTCCAAATGCTGAAGTGTTAGTGACGAGTTGACAATTGGTGATATAAGATGATTGTTACATGGCAGCAACCTTGTCATCAAACTGTAAACATCATTACGTATCAACTCGCCAAAAGACGGAATGTTCACAGACACAAACATCTTGCTTGCACTCGACCTTCGTGGTACATCTAATCTTTATCTTTATTGGGGTTGCGCTCCGCGGCCAAAGATGATTTGGAAAATTCCCCGGCAGAGAGCTTCTTTTTGCGGAGCTACTATGGCTGACCGGGGAATTTCTGCCAAATAATCTAGCGGCGGACAGCTGGCCGTCTGAGCTTTTGCAGCGTTGCGCAAACACAGGCACACAGCACGCTGCCGAGCAGCTGGTTTTTGCGCAGCGCCTATGGCTGCCCGGGGAATTTCTGCCAAATAATCCGGCGGCGGACAGCTGCCCGTCTCAGCTTTTGCAGCGTCGCGCAAACACAGGCACGGTGTTTTCCGCTTGCTTTTGTGCCTAAAACGTTGAAGAAGGCGGAGTTTATGTTGGTCAGACACGATGACCAGCGCCCTCCATTGCGCCTGCGCACATGTTGAAAATAGCCGTATGTCACAGTGTTAAAGAATGCTTTAAAAAATTCCTGTATCCAGACGGTGATCCGGATCATCCCCAAAATTTAATCAGTTCTTCCTTGTACCATTTCCAACAACGCCTGAAAGTTTCATGGATATCCGTCCAAGACTTTTTGAGTTATCTTGCTAACCAACAGACAGACAGACAGACAGACAGACAAACAGACAAACCCCGGCAAAAACATAACCTCCTCCTGGCCTTTTCGGCCTGGCGGAGGTAATTATTCTAAAATATTTGTAATGTAAAAGATAACAACTCCCACCCACCCCACCCCACCCCCGCTACAGAGGACGGACATTGGCCATCGCTACATGACGGAACAGTCATGTGGCGATGTGGTGACCGCGGCGCACAGTCCCTGCGCTCCCCCTGGGCGTTCACGGTCCGGACACGGCGCACGAACCGTGTACCGCGGCGCACGGACTTCGGACTTCGTGCGCTGCGGTCTACTAAGCACAACTGTAATTTACCAATTGGTCAAAAGTCATTTTTGATTACAATTTTCAGGGATAAAGAATAATTTAGCTTATAACACTTACCTGTCCACAACAGCATGTGGACGGTATATGATGACCATGGAAGAGAATCCTAAACGTCTACTCTGCTGGGACAGCACCGCCTGTGGCTGAACAGGCCGATGCGCGAATGGCAGTCCCTGTCACACAGGTCGCACTTGTGGGTGGTCTCCGTGCTGCTGGGTCTGTAGCGGTTCTTCCTGCGGGTCCTTTTTTCATCTGCTGCAGCAGTCAGTCTCTCTTCACCCAGCCTTACACAAAACAGATTTTGCAAGGGACGCTTTCGAACTTCTGTGCTTCAATTGGCTCGCTGCATTCGCAGCCGTTGGTAGGCGGGTCCTTCTTGCTAGGTTTTCAGTCATTGGTTCTTCAAGGTTTCAGAAACCCAATTCAAGGCTCTTATTAGTCGAATGAGAGGTCAATCACATCTAAACCAATCAAAGCACTCCTTTGGCTTTCTGTTCGCGGCTGTGTCTGTAGTGGAAGAATGGAAATGCAGCTTTTTTTTCTTCAGTGCGCCCTAGGACGCACAGTGTGCGTACTAGGGCACCCTCGTGCGCTCTAGGACGCAGAGACATGCCCGCCCGCGGTACACCGAAGTGCAACAGGTTAATGAAAGAAAAACCCACAATGGTCACAGAAATAACTTGAATCTGACAAAAGTGGTAATAAATAAAAATTCTATGAAAATTAACCAATGAAAATCACACAATGCTTTTGAATTGTGGTTCAACAGAATTATTTTAAAAAACAAACTCATGAAACAGGCCTGGACAAAAATGATGGTACCCCTAGAAAAGATTGAAAATAATGTGACCATAGGGACATGTTCAACCAAGATGTGTCCTCTAGTTAACATCACAGGTGTCTACAAACTTGTAATCAGTCAGTCGGCCTATTTAAAGGGTAACAAGTAGTCACTGTGCTGTTTGGTGACATGGTGTGTACCCCACTAAACATGGACCAGAGGAAGCAAAGGAGAGAGTTGTCTCAGGAGATTAGAATGAAAATTATAGACAAGCATGTTAAAGGTAAAGGCTATAAGACCATCTCCAAGCAGCTTGATGTTCCTGTGACTACAGTTGCACATATTATTCAGAAATTTAAGATCCACGGGACTGTAGCCAACCTCCCTGGACGTGGCCGCAGGAGGAGATGGATAATACGAATGGTAACAAAAGAGCCCAGAACAACCTCTAAACACATTCATGGTGAACTCCAAGGTCAAGGTACATCAGTGTCAGATCGCACCATCCATCGTTGTTTGAGCCAAAGTGGACTTCATGGGAGATGACCAAGGAGGACAACACTGTTGAAAACACATCGTAAAAAAGCCAGACTGGAATTTGCCAAACTGCATGTTGACAAGCCACAAAGCTTCTGGGAGAATGTCCTATGGACAGGTGAGACAAAACTGGAACTTTTTGGCAAGGCACATCAGCACTATGTTCACAGACGCAAAAATGAAGCATACCAAGAAAAGAACACTGTCCCTACTGTAAAACATGGAGGAGGTTCTGTTATGTTCTGGGGCTGCTTTGCTACATCTGGAACAGGGTGTCTTGAATCTGTGCAGAGTACAATGAAATCTCAAGACTATCAAGGTATTCTAGAGAGAAATGTGCTGCCCAGTGTCAGACAGCTTGGTCTCAGTCACAGGTCATGGGTCTTGCAACAGGATAATGAGCCAAAACACACAGCTAAAAACACCCAAGAATGGCTAAGAGCAAAACATTAGACTATTCTAAAGTGGCCTTCTATGAGCCCTGATCTAAATCCTATTGAACATCTGTGGAAGGAGCTGAAACATGGCGTCTGGAGAAGGCACCCTTCAAACCTGAGACAACTGGAGCAGTTTGCTCATGAGGAGTGGGCCAAAATACCTGCTGAGAGGTGCAGAAGTCGCATTGACAGTTACAGAAATCGTTTGATTGCTGTGATTGCCTCAAAAGGTTGTGCAACAAAATATTAAGTTAAGGGTACCATCATTTTTGTCCAGGCCTGTTTCATGAGTTTGTTTTTTAAAATAATTCTGTTGAACCACAATTCAAAAACATTGTGTGATTCTCATTGGTTAATTTTCATAGAATTTTTATTCATTACCACTTTTGTCAGATTCAAGTTATTTCTATGACCATTGTGGGTTTTTCTTTCATTAACAGAGGGGTACCAACAATTTTGTCCACGTCTGTACCATTAAGACTTTATTGGTTCACATTACTCTTTGGATGGACAAACTGTGACTGACAGCAGCTGATGGCAGTAGATTTTTTAAATTTTACTCTGGATATGCACTGCAAGCCAGAAGATAAACTGTTCATGTATTGCTAGTCCAAGTTCACGGAGGCTGCAGCAGAGCAAAACTGTCACTCCAGACTTCAGTTGAAGACAGTTGAGTGTTTCACTCTTTTATAGTGAAGCTTATTGTTATGTACGCCAGCCCACACCACAATGTTTACAACGATTGGTCACCTTCTTTGGGATGTGTTGGGTGGTACATATTTTTTAATAATTACAGAAACTCAGCTGTAAACATGAAAGGATGGATGAGAGGAGAATGTGGATTCACCATCATGTGAGTGATCTCCATGCACTCTCATCCATCAGCCTTGTAAATTGGTCGGGCTGGTCAGCAGGCCCTTGCAACAGTAGTGCTCATAGTTGAACAGCTCAAGTTTTACTTTAACAGATTTAAAAGCAAATTAAGAACCTGGCCTTTAAGTATTAGTAATGGTAAAGTTTCTTCACTTGTAAATGTATGACATTATTTTGTCAATTTAAAACTTTTTTTCCCACACAAATTTGACTTTTTTCCCCCTCATGCACTTGTTACTTTGTACTTGCAAATTTGCAACTTTTTTCTCGTAAATATGTGACTTCTTGCAATGCTTTTCACAATGTCACAGAAGGATTAATAGCTATGGGCAAAAAAGTCACAGTTTATAGAACCCCGTTCTAAACATAACATGGCCCTTAAGTTGTATGAGAAAATGACAAGAGAGTAAAATGATGTCCTATGAGAAATAGAAAACACATAATACATAATACATTTTTTCTCTATTGTTCATTTGTGTGGGGTTAATGGGATCATGCCTTTACTCACTCATTGCAGCTCTATTTTCAGACAATCACTGTGGTCACTGCTAACACTTCTTTTTACCCTTGTGTATGTTTTCTTGGATGTTCAATTTAGCTCTGGGTTTTACTTTTTCTTTTTTTACGAGATGGCTGTCTTTATATCTATGGGTTTTTTTAGAGATGGCTGTCTGTTCATTTGGCTGTGGTCCCCATCACTTCTCATTCTAACCAACCACTTACTCCTCTCTTTGTTCCAAACAAACCCCCAAATGTGAAACGCATCACTTCCACTTCTCATCACAGTGCTGGAAATACTTTCACCAAGAGAAACACTTCTTTTCTCCCCAATGTTTCTCCACCACACTCTTTGAGTGCCAGTGCCTACATGATGTGTGTAGAGCAAGTTTCTGACAACAGCACACAGTATGCAGTTTAATCCGAGCAAGTAATAATACAAACCCCAGTTCCAATGAAGTTTGAATTTGATGCCTACAGTGCGTTCCAAAAAGCTAGGACAGTTACATCACCGTTCCTTTGACAACTCAGTAAGCATTTAGGAACTGAGGACACTAATTGTTGGTGTTATAAACTCCCCATGCGCTTTTCCACAGCGCATGGAGGAGGAGAAGGATGGATGGATTTACGCGCAGGGTTTCACCAAACACACATTTATTGACATACACAGTTCCAAACTAAAGACTTACAGTTAGAAAAGGATGTACACAAAATAGCTGACACAGGAGTGAACAGCGGGCACACCACTGCGTACCGTGGCCACAGGAAAATAATACAAAATAGCACACTTGCGCTCGGGAGAACGAGGAAGACTTTAGGGAGCTTGACTGACTCAGGGAAGCAAACTGGGCAACAGCCTAAGCGTAGTAGTTGAGCTGTGGGAAGAAACGCTACCAGATACGCGTAGTAGCTAACCGCACAGAGAAACGCTAAACAATTTACTCACGGGTAGGAACAGTCCAAAAAGTCCAATTCTCCCATGGAGCACGAATAACCAATCCTTCAGAACGTGACGGTCACACGATGGGAAATGACTGTGTGACTCATATAATGGTCCAGCGGTGGTTGACTAGCAAAGAGCTGCTTATGTACAAACACCGCTGGCCTAACAAATTGGGAACACCTGGGCGAGGCGTGGGAAAGATAATTAACAGGGCAAACAGCTGACTGTCAGAGAGAGGGGGGTGTGGTCGGACCGGCGAATGCTAGACAGCGCTCACCCGAAAGTGGATCAAACAGCTGCCTAACGATTGCTGGCCAGAGCAGCAGCTAAGCACAGAAATAAACACACAGGTGAGAAAACAAAACAACATATGACCAAGAACGGTCAGAACCAAGCCCGCAGGAGAACCAGGCTTGATTCATGACAGTTGAAGCTTTGTAGATGGAATTATTTCCCATTCTTGCTTGATGTACGACTTCAGTTGCTCAACAGTCTGGGGTCTCCCTTGGTGTATTTTGCACTTCATAATGCACCACACATTTTCAATGGGCAACAGGACTGGACGGCAGGCAGGCCAGGCTAGGACCTGCACTCTTTTACTGTGAAGTCATGCAATTGTAACATATGCAGAATTTGGCTTGGCATTGTCTTGTTGAAATAAGCAGGGACATCCCTGAAAAAGATGTTCCTAGGATGGCAGCATATGTTGCTATAAAAACCTATATGTACCATTCAGCATTAATGGTGCCTTCACAGATGTGCAAGTTACCTATGCCATGGCACTAACACACCTCCATACCATCACAGATGCTGGCTTTTGAACTTGGCTCTGATAACAATCTAGATGGTCCTTTTACTCTTTAGCCCAGAGGACACAGCGTCCATGATTTCCAAAAACAATTTGAAATATGGACTTGTCAGTGTCACGAGTGGAGCACTGGCAGTTTCCGCCATGCTCAGTCTTGTGGCTTTTTCTTTTTATTTACTTATTTGTTGCATTTTATGCCTTTTTGGGTTTCTGTATTCATGTTCTGTTTGCCATTTTCCTGTTTGTGTTTTAGTTTTGTTACATTTTTATTTTGTATCTATTTATATTTGTATTTTGGTAAGCGGGGATTGTTATTTTATTTTTTATATCCTTATTATTGTTCTTTTACTGATTGACAGCTGTCAGTGGCGTGAAGCTTCTTGTGGGCGTTGCCCTGTCAGCTGTCAGTTTTGGTTCGCTCCTCTCTCTCTGCCCCAGCTGAACCCCATTATGCCTTCCCCTGCCCGTTCAGATACCCACACCTGTCACTAATTATGTAAAGGGTTTTGATCCCTATTTAAGGGGAGTTATTTTCATTTTCTAATTGCCGCTGTCTTGATTATACTCACCGTGTCTCCCACAGAGCCCTGCCTTACTCTGGTGCTCAAAATCTGTAAGTTTTCGCCTTCGTTTGTATTTTGTGTTTTGAGCACTTTGTTGAACTTTTCGTTTGTTGTTTTTGACAGTAAATTTACCCAAACTCACAGTTCAGCGCGTGTGTCTTGCCTTCCTGCCCCAAAGGGCATTCATGACAATCAGACCACAGCACACGTTTCCACTTTGCATCAATCCATCTCAGGTGAGCTCGGGTCCAGTGCAGCTGGCGGCATTTCTGGGTGTTGTTGATATGACTTTTGCTTTGCTTGGTAGAGTTTTAAGTTGCACTTGTACAGTCATGTGAAAAAAATTTGGACACCCCTTTAAATATTCAGTTCTTTATTAAAAAATGTTCACATATCTATGTCTAACCTTGTTTTTGTATTTATTTACATTTTTACATTTATTTTAGCCATTTTAAGTGGGAATGAATGTGGGGGTGTCCTAAAAAAGATGGGGGGTGTCCTAATTTATTCCTTACTATTTGTTTAGAATTACGTTTTACAGTAAATTTGAAAGAAGTCTTTAATTCATTTTTAATTGTTTAGTTGTATTACATGAATCTGCCAGTATTTTTAACGCTGATATTAAATATTCATGTGTCCAAATATGTTAAAAAATACACAGGCTTATACAGGTTTCCTAATTTTTTCATATGACTGTAGATGTATCGACAAACTGTGTTAACTGACAATGGTTTTCTGAAGTGTTCCTGAGCCCATATGATAATATACTTTATAGAATGATGTCAGTTTTTAATGCAGTGCTGCCTGAGGGATCAAAGGTCACAGGCATTCAGTGTTTGTTTTTAGCCTTGCCACTTACATGCAGAAAATTCTGCAGATTCTCTGAATCTGAAACCAGAATGGTGGCCTAGTTGATAGAGCATCAGCCCCACACCAGGAGGTTGGGGGTTCAAGTCCTGGCCGGGTCATACTAAAGACCATATAAAAAAATGGTACTTCTTGCCTTCTAGCTTGGTGTTCAGTGTAATAGAATGGAGGAAGGAGAAGCTTTTTGTTGCAGTGCCTTGCATAGCAGCAACCCCTCTGATTCTACATGTGATTAACATTGGAGATAGGAGAAACGCAGTTTCGTTCTACTGTACATGATGAACTGAAAGACAACAGAGCTGGCTTCTTCTTCTTTTGATATGAACTGTAGATGATGAAATCTCTAAATTCCTTGCAGTTACACATTGAGAAACATTGTTCTTAAACTGGTGGACTCTTTTGCCCACACAGTTGTTCACAAAGTGGTGAACCTCACCTCATCCTTGCTTGTTTGTCATAAACTCTCCGTGCGCTTCTCCATAGCGCACGGAGGAGAGGAATGAATAAACCCAAGAATGAGAGTGGATGGTGCACGTTTATTAACAAACACGAAGAAAATAACAAATCCAACAATGTCCACAATACAGAGAGATGAATATGCTGAGATAAGGGCCACCAGACAAACAAGGGAGCCACCTGGATGTTCTACAGCCGGGGAGGAGAATGCCTAGTGCTGCCGAACTACTAAACGCACAACAGGGAAAGGCAACAGCCTAGTGCCGACGCAGCGATAGCACAAAAGGAAAGGCAAGTAAACACTTACGGCTGGAACAAATTCAGAGCTGTCCAAGTAGGCTGGTGGATGAGGATAGGAAGCTGCGGCAGCCGCGAACATCCAGGGATTGATCATCTTAAGATGTCGGGCTGAGAACGTGAAGGGAGTGATACGTCATTCATGAAAAGCTATCTGCCATGAACGAGGGTGAATGCCCCGACAATCTCTCTCCTCTGGAACGGCCAACAAATACTCCTGAAGCTAACGAGGAAAGAGATTGCCGGTGTGAGAATGCGTGGGCAGGACTGATTGGCACCCGGTGTGTGAGAGTGCGTGTGAATGAGAGTGAATGGAACATGTGCGTGTGTGTGTGTGTGTATGTGTGTGAGCACCCGTAACAGTGCAGCTGATGGAGCTTGACAGGAGGAGGGGGCGTGCCAGAGCTGTCAGGAGGAAGCTAAGACAAATCATAACAATAAGTCAAATCCAGATTAATGACATTGTTAACGACCGAGCCTTTTGGGGATGCTCCTTTTATACCCAATCATGCCATTCACCTATTTTCAATTAACCTGTTCACCTGTGGAATGTTCCACAAAGATTTTTTGAGCATTCCTCATCTTTCCCAGTCTTTTGTTGCCCCGCCCCAGTTTTTTTTTTTAATGTGTTGCAGGCATTAAATCCAAAATGAGTAAATATTTGCAAAAAAACAATAAAGGTTATCAGTTTGAACATTAAATATCTTGCCTTTTTAGTGTATTCAATTGAATATAGGTTGAAAAGGATTTGCAAATCATTGTATTCTGTTTTTATTTATGTTTTACACAACATTCCATCGTCATTGGAATTGGAGTTTATAGATGTGGAGTCACATTGTGGATTGGTTGCACTTGTACTCTGTAATCTAACAGCTTTAATGTTAAAGTCAACCCCATGGGGTTGACTTTAACATAAGGGCCTGGAGTGGCTGTTACTCTTTCTCTATCATAATTATGTTACCACATCAGAGTGAAGGCAGTAATGATCCATGATTGCTGTTGTGCGTCATTATCAAAGAGTGAGCTGAGGTGATGGAGCTGCTACGTGTGATAGGTGACAGGTGAAGATCGAGTTGTTCATGTGTGTCTCTGCCCTTCACTCACAGAGTGCCAGGTTGCTGACACAATTCCAACGAAGGCTGGGGGAACATCTAAGCCTTAGATGCTAACCCTTAGATTCTAAGGGTTTAGAATAACCCCAACTGAATAGGTATAGTGAACAAACAAACCATTTCATTTTTATCGTCCTTCAATCACTTCTCTTGGCATGTGTAAATGTTCGTATTCAGTATGTCTATGTACAGTGAGGGAGCTGAATTGTAAGGAGCAGCATTTTTGGTGTTGGACACGTTCTGGTTTTCATTAGTTGCCAGCTTCTGATCTGTATGCTATTAACAGATAAAGTTCTGGGATTTACTAGCAAAGACTACAACCTCTCTTCCCACTATGGTGTGTAAACGTACAGTCACAGCTCAAAATAATGGTACCACTGCATTTCTGTCACACAATGCACCGTTTCAAACTGGATTCTGTTGCGAATGCATTGCAGCAACACAAAAACAGAAAAAAATTCCAACATAAGACAGTGCAACCAGAACTCCAAAAGTGAACAGCATGGAAAAAAAAAAAAAGTTATTGGCACTTTCAGCTTCACAGCATTTCTAAGAAATAATCTTTACACCTCTCTACTGAAATTGTGGGCTATTCTTTTTTTTTTTTTTTGGCAACTGCTCCAGGTCTCCAAAATCTTAGGTGTTCCTTTTCCCAACTGAGGTTTTGAGATCTCTCAACTGGTGCTCTGTGTCATGGATGCCCAAACGTCTCACCCATATCAATCCTCGGGCACCTGGAGTGCACTACCTCATCCTGTGCTCACGATTGCACTTTAAGCGCACGCACACTTAGCATAGTGCTCCTCGCTGATCGGTGCTGTTCACTCAAGAGTATGAAAAGAGCTGTGTTTCTGTCAGAATGAGCAGAGGAAAACATTGACTCAAGCAGACTAGTGCACAGCAGTTTCAGCTCACTAAAGTGAACCAAAGCATCCAAGTCACAATTCAGGACTGGTTTATATGTTGGTCATGGGAATCAATGAAGAACTGATCCATTTGTTTGCACTTTCACATATTGAGATGATTGCGAACAGTAGCTTAAGTAGGAAAAACTTCCTGTCTGACTGTTTCAAAATAAGAGGAAAAGTGACAACATAACTAAAGATTGTAGCTGTGCTGAGAAACTTACTTCCTCTTTATATTGACCTGAATAAGCATATTACAAAGTGATAGCAAAACTGTAAAAGTATTCATTTTAACATGCATTAATTATTATGACACTGCTTTTTGTGAAGGACATTGGCTTGACATGTATTTTAAGAGGTAAAGTTAACCAATAAGGGACTGCTTTAAATATCTGTAACTTCCCATCCTTTCAGAGCAGTAACATGAAAATGCTCCCGATTTAAGCAAATTACAAGAAGAATGGACCATTCTGGACTCTTCTTGAAGCATGGTTTGGGTCATCATCCTGCTATAAGACCCCAGACCTTGGACGGAGACCCAGCTTTTTGACACTGGGGAACACAACGCTCCCCAGAATTCTTTGGTAGTCTAAGTTTCATAATGCCACAGTCAAGACATCCAGTGACTGAAGCAGCAAAACAACCCCAAAACAGCTGTGAATGTCCACAGTCCTTGACTGTGGTCTCCATTTAAAGAAGAGTGGTCCAGTAAAGAGGTGTAGGAAACTCTCTGATTGTTACTGCAAGTGATAGAGTTGAGGTATTTTTTCCAAAAAGTGTGCTCCCAAATATCATGCTCAGAGTGCCAATAATTTTGTCCACATTTTATCTCAGATTGTGTCGTTTTTCTCTGGTGTGTGTGTGTGTGTGTGTGTGTTGTTCAAGTGTAAACAAAAGAAATAAACATAATACCAAAACATTTGGAACTGCAACAACTTCCCAGAAGAAGTGATGCATTATCTGACAGAAATGCAGGCGTGCCAGTGATTTTAGCCATGACTGTAATTGTACTGACGGAAAATTAATGATTAGTAAAGAGCTCAGTCAGAGGATGTGGTGTGGAGAAAGCCTCTTTAATGATCTTGTAGTTCTGCTGTTCAGGTAATTGATTCCAAGTGTTGAGCTTGTGTTTGGTAAAGTGAAGGAGGCCATCATCAGGGTGAGAAAAAAAACAAAAAAACAAAACTATTAGACAGAAAACTAGAAGGCCAGGAGTGGCCAAATGACCAATCTGGTACATTATTAAAAAGAAAATTGCATTGGTCAGCTCAGAAATGCCAAAAGGTCTGGAAGACCACAGACGACAACTATGGTGGAGTGGCCTTCCAGGATGTAAAAGCTGGCTTAGAGGATTAATCTCTCTACTCACCACCGTCTCTGTTTGGGTTTTAAATTCAACCCTGTTTCACTAAATTTCTTCTTCGGGCTGCCTTCTTGTCATTAACTAATGAGTCAGTTTTTGACATCATAAAAAAACATAATTTGGATGTTGACACATTATCAATAGTCAAAGTAAAGTTTGTTGCCTTCAGCTGTTACTGGGAGTCATTCCTCTGTTTATTTAAAAATGAGCATCTTCAGTATCAGGTGCTTGATTTTTCAGGACGTAAACCCAAACTAGGCTGTTTATTTTACACTTCTATTATAGTTTACTGTATTCGTTTGTGTACTGTTGTCAGTGAGGTGTCACTCAGAGTCAATTCTTAAACAGGATTTCCACTGACTCCGGATGTAGTCCATTGCAGATGCAGTGCCGACGGAGCCCTGCTTCCATCCCTGCCAGCTCCGTTTGTGTTTTGAAGCAGCACGATTCATTTGATTGGATTTATTTTAAACTTTTACAGACGCCTTTAATTCATCAATACCTTGGAAAAGTTCGATTTAGAGATAAATCTAATAAGGGGTTCTACTGTATTTTTCCAGGAGGGGGACTTGTACTGTTTTCTGTCCATTTTCTATTGTTGCCAGTATAGCCTTTACATTTTTGATCGGACTGACTTCAGATTTACACAGACGCTTGAACTTATCAATACCTTGGGTGAGTTCAGTTTTGACATACATCTAATGAGGGGTTAACCTGAAAGTCAACCAACATCTAAAAGGACTTTAATATGAACTTTTTTCTATTGGAAAAAAGACACCAATTCCTTTGGCTACATGCCAGGTTTATATTTGCATCAGATGAGGTTCTGCATTACTATTTTCAGCAGGAGCTCTGATTTGGAGATGCGTGGAGTTTGTGAGCTTGCTCACTAAGGTTCTTTCGTTTCTCATATTTCTTATTAGGACTTATTTTAAGAAACATGTCTCACTAAATGACATGCCGATGTAAAGTTGCTTCTAAAATCTGGTCTTAGATAAGATTGATATAACGTCAGCATATAGTATTTAATATTAAAAGCACTACAGATGACATCATCCTGTCCTGTGCCCAAGCATTTCATGTAGTATTGAAGCAAGTGATTTTTTTTTCCCTTGTTGTATGATAACGACAACTAACTCCTACCCCACAGACTGTTGTACTTCCTGTAACAGGAAGGCATGAATTAAATTTTCTTTTCTTCTTTTCAGTGATATGATCAAGGTAGTTGCTCCTACTTTCTCCATTTCAGTAAAACGGTAGTGCTCAATTCACATTATGCATTTTGGTCCTATTTTGTCCATAGACATTAGTTTTGCCAGCAAAAAATCAGACCAACGCTGGTGAACATTTAAAAAGGGAATTTTAAAATGTCTAATAAGACTTTAGTGTGCCAGAACCGATTATCGTTTCCTGTATTTCCCCCTCTTCTACCATCAAAACTTTGGCTCATCAAAAGTCCCACAGTTCTATGAGACCTATAACAGGGGTCAATAACCTTTACCACTCAAAGAACCATTTGGACCCATTTCCCACAGAAAAGAAAACACTGGGAGCCACAAAAACCCTTTTGACACTTAAAATGAAATAACACTGCATATAACTTTTTTTCCCTTTATGCTATGTACAGTATAAACAAACTATAATGTGTTGCATTTATGAAATCAGGGAACTCCTGCAGAGAAAACAAAATTACATTTCTGCATGGAACAAAAACATTTTGAACTCCGAAAAAAAAAAAAAAGACATTGGGTTGAAGGTTGACGTTGGGTTGAAAGGAGAGTGCTATTTCTAGCACTGATGACTCCTGATCCTTCGATAAAAATCTCATAACTCCGCTGAAAACAATACCGAAAGCTCAGAATTTCAACACGAACCAGCGATGTGATTTGGGGTTGGGGAAATTATCTGAAAATTCAGCAGGGGGTCTGGGGGACACAGTCCCCCAGCGGGGTCCGGGGTGGGATGGGGGGCAAGGGGGGCAAAGCCCCCCGAAGCTCCTGGGTTTTTATGATTTTTAAGTACCAGAACTGTGCTTAAATGACATAAAACAAACAGCTGAATGCCACTTATTACTGTATAATATTGACTTATGTTCCAAGAAGATAGCATTCCTAAAATATTCCAACAAGCATTATCCATCACATGCTTTAACACTTGATCAAATCAAAATCAGTTAATTTTATCTGTTCCATAATAGAAATAAAATTCCAACATACCATTACTTTTTATAATTTCAGCATTCATTTCAGATCATCAGCTTCAGTCTCCATTGAGTCTTGAGCAGTTCATTTTGCACAATCACTGATGTAGCTAAGTCTTAGAAATATTCAAAAGTTATGAGTCAATGTCCACTGTGCACTGTCAATTTCAAACTGTTTGGAATCATAAAAGGGGATGGTTAACTTTTATTACCGTTTCATCCCTCGCGCCAGCTCAGCTCATACAGCCGTTGTAGAGTTAATGACCTTTCACCTGGCCATATCGATTACTGGTGGCTATACACCACTTCCAGTCCTGCCTGAAAGGGCGCAGCTTCACTGCGTTCGTGGACCACAAGCCGCTAACGTACTTAACGCACTTTATCTTCCTGGAAGATAAAATAAAGCGGAATTCGGCGAATTAACAGAAAATCACATCCCTGAGAACACGCCGCCATGAATCTTTGAAAAAGCATACAACGAGCCATTTGATTGGTCCAATCGTTTGCAACTATCCAATCGCAGGGCTGTTTACAATACAGCAGTAGCTTGAAGACAACACATCCGGGTTATCGCGGGAGATGACTTCCGGCTTCGTGTTGATTTTCGCTGATGGTGATTAAACTTTAACACGTTTTTTTTTTAGATTTTACAAGATCACCATAATCTTCAAATTTAGAATTACATTTTAAAAACTAATGAACTAAAATAAAATACATTTTAATTAAATACTCATTATTTATTTTCCAAAGCCACAGGGAGCCGCAGCAGAGGGATGAAAGAGCCGCATGCGGCTCCGGAGCCGCGGGTTGCTGACCCCTGTTCTATAACATCCAGCTCAATTGGGAGAAGTGCACTTTTGCCCGAATGTTTGACTTTTTCAGGCTGTTGTGAAAATATTGACTGAAATATTGGAATTTTTACCTCCGCCAAGGAGGTAATGTTTTTACCGGGGTTTGTCTGTCTGTTTACTTGTCTGTCTGTCTGTTACCAACATAACTCAAAAAGTTATGAATGGATTTTGATGAAATTTTCAGGAAAGGTGTGTAATGGCACAGGGAACAGATGATTAGATTTTGGTGATGATCTGAGAGTGCATACCTCCACCAAGGGCTTTGTTTGTATTTGTGCAGCAGGATTACACAAAAACTACTGGATGGATTTGGATGAAATTTTCACCAGAGGTGGTTCTTGGGCTGCAGAGGAACCCATTATACTTTGCTGATGATCTGAGAATGCATACCTCAGCCAAGGCTCTTATCTTCTCACAGTGTGTTTGCAACAATACTCCAAAACTGATCGACAGACTTTGATGCAATTTTCACCACAAGTGGCTATAGGCCTACACACAAACCCATTACATTTTGGAGGTGATCCATGAGAAACTGAAGGAGCCTTGGTGGAGGTATATGCTCTATGAGTGCTTTTCTAGTTTGAAATGTATTAATCAATATGTATGGCTCAATCTGGACAGCAGAATTTATGTGTAGATTTTTTTTTTTTTGGCTTGGTTTCAAAAATAACACCCCAAGTATTGCAAAAATGTATGGGAAATTCATGCTACCTATTTCTACCAATTTGAGAAACCTTATAAGATAAAAGCAAAACATCAAAACATTCATTTTTTTGTTTGTTTTTTGCTCAGATGCAAAAATGACATCTGAAAAGTCACATTTTTCCCCCTGAGCAATTAGTTCTATACTTTATGCCCCATAATGTCTGTATAAAACCATATGGTTTGATTGGAAGAACTGTGCTGTGTGGGTTTTTCAAATTTTTTTGCACGCTGATCATATCTGAAAAGAACCATTTTTATGTGAGAACTGAGATTCTATCTTGTTTTTTTAAGTTCCGTTACCTTCCGGCAAAGCCAAAAAGGTCAAGCTAAAAGTTCAGGACATCTGGGCACTTATGTGATTTCAGAAAAATTGCTACTTCTCCTAGGCAATTACCTTGATTCCCACCAAAACTCACTCAAAAGCATCTTCAGGTAGATCTACATTCAGGTTGACCTTAAGGGCAATGTCAGGAGATCTGCGCATTTGCAATTTAATGAAAATCGATACTTCTGCTGCACTATTGCCCTTGACCTTAAGCACATCCAAGATTGGTCTGCATCTAGGCTGTGCTTAAGGGCAAGGTCAACAGGCAGGATATCTGAGCACTCTTGGGGTGGTTTCGTCAGGCCGGAATTAACTACTCCATCACTGATGGTCTAGTTGATATATTCCAGGGTCAAAATGTGCAACTTGATCAGGAGAACTGCATGTACCTTGGTACACTGCCATAATTTCCTTTCCTTATACAAAAGAAAATATGTTTGACTTTAATTTCCCCGGTCTACAGCCCCATTTTGTATCCTCCTGTAGAAACCTGCTTTGCTTCACTTTCCTAACTTCCTGAAGTTTGCCCCGGTGATGTGCTGATATTTAGCCAAAACCCCTCTTCCTCATATGTATGTAGTGCTTTCTGTTCCGCTTGATGCTACACAAGCCCTAAGGAGAATATTTCCATCCACAGCAGCTGCCAAGGTGTTCTTTTCATCTAGTGTTTTTCATTTTTTTAAACTCCAGACATAGCTTGCTGATTGTTTCTTGAGCCACTCTGGCTGGTCCAGATGTTGCTCTGCATACATGGCATATTGACTTTTGTGATGAGGTAGCAGATGAGGTTTCTGATGACTCTTCAGAGTAGACGCTGCTGTGAATTGTCCACTCTGCATGGTGGAACAGTGCGCCATCAGTCCTGTGTCAGCTGCACATTCCTGCAGATCCTCCACAGTCTTCTGGGAGCGTTGTTCCCCCTCCTCCTCAGAAGGCATGCAGCAGGGTCTGAACACTTCAACACATTTCTGACTTTTCTGTCACTAGACTCACCTACCAAGTTTCAGGATTCTTTATAGGCTTGGATTAGTGTCACTCTCTGATACCCTGGTCACAGAATTGTGTTAGTAGAACTTGGTGAAATGGGTGGATATTTCATTTCACTGTTGGGGGGACAGTAACCCAAACATTTTCTCTAGAGTAAATATTGAGGGGGACACTATAAACATTATTGATTTCAGGGTCGTAGCTTTGTTGGGGCCCTATGGAAGACTGTGTCTGGGGACCCTATTTTTGTAATGGGGAAGAAATCAATCCCTTTATTAAAATGGGGAAAACCCTCTCTTCTTCTAACACAAACATTTAAAAAAAACATTAGATTTAGACAGTTTTATACAAGAGTTAGTTCCAACTGAGCAATCTGATTGGACAGTGGGGATTCCAGGAGTTACTGTATTTGCTGATAATAATTGCATTTGGATTTTTGACTGAACATGTATCACTCCACTTCAGTTATGTTCTAATAATCTTTAAATTATAGTTTATATCAGTGGCTTCGTATAACTTGCAAGAATAGTAATAGCGTGTTGGATACCTTAACTTCCACAGTGATGCGCTGTTTGAAAAGAGATGGTCTGAAAAATCCAGACCTAAGTGACCTGGAAGTGCTGCCCTTGTAAACATCTGGCTAGAAATTTCACGTCTATGTACAAGAAAACAGTCAAGCTAGAGTTGGATTTATTGTCTCGATTAGCCAACCATAATAACCTTGCAATAATGGAGTCTTTGTTTCATCTGAAAATACCCCCCCATACACACACACACACACACACACAAAGTGAGCGAAGTGCATTGAAACTATTATAGAAATGCGCCGAAGCTAAATCGCTGTTGTCTTCTGCTATCCACATCAGCTTGACCAATACAGTGGAGGAATGGACAACAAAATGGACAAGCTAAAGTTGTATTTACTATCCCGGTCAGAGATTCGTAATCCCTATGTGGTGATAACATGATTGTGGCTACGTAAAGGACTCCTTCAACGCAGCTGACAAGCTAACTAGCCATGCACTGGCACAAGTCACGTTTATGAGAAAGTTGCAAATTTGCAAGAAAAATAGTTGACGCTAATTTTAATTCTTCTCCAAAAGTTTTTGAGGCTGAACGTGTAGCTTGTGTGTGTGTGTGTGTGTGTGTGTGGGGGGGGGGGGGGCTGTGTAGTGGCTGAGGGGCCTTGTTGCATTTGTGTACTCTCCTCAACAAGCAGAAACGGCTGTGGTTTAAAGTATAGCCATTCTGCTCATTTAAAGCTAATTATTTTCACTGCAGGGTTCTATTAAAGTAGCTTTACATGATTCACTCTTCCACAGACCCCTTTCTTATATATAAACAGTAGTACAAATGTAACTGTATGTGACAGTAGCTAATTGTGAAATAATCAGCTTCTTCTCTTGTGAATCCAACAGTCCCCCGAGTTTTATTTTTGCTGATTGATTTCCAGCTTGCAATGCATATCCAGAGCAAAAGCAATCACAGTCAGTAGTGTTGGAAGTTGTCCAAGACAAAATAAAACCTGACACAGAGCCTAGATAAGTCTACTCGAAGGGAAACTGGGGAAAAAAAAAAAAAAAAAAAAAAAAAAAAAAAAATCAGAAATAGCTGGTTATCAACAGCTGAACTTCTAGTGTAAGTTAGTAAAATTAATGTATTTTAATTGATAAAATGAATAAAAATTAAACCCTGTTCCATCACTTGAAGGGTACATTAGTTTTAAGGCAACCTTCTTCTGTATTGCTACCCTGTATAAACAGAACGTTTTAACTGCAGGTGAATGGTGAGGTGATTATAGCTAGAAACATTTTGGGACCATCAACAGTGGTCACAAATTACTTTTGGTTATTTAAAAAAAAAAAAGATTAATCATTCAAATACTGCACTACATCCTCAAAAAAAAAAATAGACCAGTATGAGTAGACATGAATTACTGGAAAAATAAACCTGTCTCTTAGCGATATACATACCTGCCTTTAACATGACATGACGTTTGCTGCTGAACCAGTGTGTCCTATGGGATTATTTATTTCTGAAGTGGCATCTGATTCCATTATAAAAATGTATTATTTACTTATTTTGACTGTATTCAATATTCATCAAATACTGACTGACCCATCCTGTCTCTCTGGCCAGAAAAAATTGTTTAAATGTACCAAATGCCGCACTCTGAATTCCTCTTGGGTATGACCAGAGGCTGTGAATATTGTTTATTATTGACAGTTAACAGAAACAAAATGCTCTAAAATCTCTGTTCACTTTGAAATCATTATTCAATTCAACTTTATTTATATAGCGCCACTTCACAACAACAATCATCTCATAGCACTTAGCACTTGGCGACGGTGGAGAGGAAAAACTCCCTTTTAACAAGAAGAAACCTCCAGCATAACCAGGCTCAGGGAGAGGCACTCATCTGCTGCGACTGGCTGGCGGGGGGGGGGGGGGGATAGAAAAGAAGAAGAAAAGAACAGACATGTAGAGAGCAAACAGCATAACAGAGACTCAATCTGTGGGAGAGAACAAACAGATGTTAATGACCAGTAAAAATATTTCATTGAGAGTGAAGAAAGGAGTGAAGCTCAGTGCATTGTTGGAGGTCCCCTGGCTGTCTAAATCCATTAGCAGCATAACTAAAGGAGAGTTCAGGGGCACATGATCCCTCCTCAATTACAGGCTATATCAAAAAGGAAGGTTTTAACCCTATTCTTAAAAACAAAGATCGAGTCTGACTCCTGAATCCAGATTGGCAGCTGGTTCCACAGGAGAGGAGCTTGATAACTGAAGGCTCTGCCTCCCATTGTACCTTTGGAGATTCTAGGTATTACAAGTAATCCAGCATTTTGCGAGCGTAGTGATCTGTTAGGGTAATAGGGTAGTATCAGATCTTTTAAATAAAAAGGGGCCTGATTATTTAGAGCTTTATAAGTGAGAAGAAGGATTTTAAACTTAATTCTAAACTCTATGGGAAACCAACGAAGGGAGGCCAGAACCGGAGAGCTATGATTTCTCTTTCTAGTACCTGTTAAAACTCTTGCTGCAACATTTTGGATCAACTGAAGACTTTTTAAAGATGTTTTAGGACAATCTGATAATAAAGAGTTACAATAATCTAATCTAGAGCTAACAAAAGCATGGATTAGTTTCTCAGCATCATTCTGAGACAAGATGCTCCTAATCTTGGCAATATTATGCAAATGATAGAAGGCAGCCTTAGAAACAAGTTTAATGTGTAAATTAATACAAAACAGAGCTTGATCAAAAATAACTCCAAGTTTCCTCACAGAACTATTAAGAGAAAGAGTAGCCACATCCAAACTAAGAGTTTGATTTGGAAAGGTATTTCTAAGGTATTTTTGGACCAACTAGAATGACTTTAGTCTTATCTGAATTTAATAGCAGGAAATTACAGTCATCCAAGCTTTGATTTCCTTAAGACAGGCCTCTAACTTGGCTAATTGATTACTATCATCTGGCTTCACTGACAGGTATAACTGTGTGTTATCTGCATTACAATGAAAATGTATACTGTGGCCGCACATGGGCCGCACATGGGGAGAACATAATGTCTAGCATCTTAGATAAGAACAAAGTGCAGAGTTTCCTTGGAGATAACAGGAAGTTGTGAAAGTGTGATCTTTTGTGCGTCGGAGACTGCTAGGAGGCTCCTTTGTGTTCAGAGACTGCGAGGGGGATGTTAGGGGATTAAGGAAGTGAATGTATTGTGTCCTTTGATGTGAATGCAATGTGACTTTGAGCTGTAGGAAGACCTGAGTATTTAAGGGTCAAGTTTTTTCTGAGATGTCCTCTTGCTACGATGCTCATGTTGGAGATGTGTAATAAACTGCCTAAGACAAATCTGTCTCGTCACTTACACATCCCACACTGGTGACCCAAGACGAAGCATGCAACACGAAAGGAGTTCCCCGGAGCCAGCCTCGTTGGGAGCCCCCAGCCAAGCGTATGCCGTTGCCATCCAGCTACCGGATTTTTGGCAGCACAATCCGCGCTCCTGGTTCCACTTGGTTGAGGCGCAGTTCGTCCTCCGGGGGATTTCGGTGGATGACACGAAATTCTACCATGTGGTCACAAAGCTCGACACCCACACGGCTCAGCATGTGGAGAGCCTGCTGGATCAGCCACCAACCAGCGAGAAATACGGCGCGTTGAAAGCCGCACTCATCCAGCACTACACACTCTCGGTTGAGGAGAGAGCAGATGGACTCCTGACGCGGACCGGGTTAGGAGATTGCATGGCTATTGACCTGATGGAGAGGATGCTGAGATTGAAGGGCTCGGACGACGACCACTTCATTTTTACCCACCTCTTCCTCCGGAACCTTCCGTCAGCGACGAGAGCGGCCCTGGCCAATTCGCCGTGGCTGGACAAGCGGGACTACCGCGCGCTGGCCCGGGAAGCACACCGGATCATCATGGCCAGCAGAGAGCTCACGACCACGGCGGCAGCGACGGAGCTCGGCGCGACGGCCGGAGAGGGCGAGGAGCCATTGACGGCGGTAGCAGAACCACCGACGACGGCAGCAGCGGGGGCCAAGGAACGCGGAGGAGACATCCTTTGTTTCCATCACCGCTGCTTTGCAGAGAAGGCACGCAAATGTATACCATCGTGCCAGTTCAAGCGCTCGGGAAAATGCCAAGACCGGGGGTCGGTAGCAGCTGCGACCCTCGGAGAGGAGAACAAGCTGCTCTATTTGACGGACGCACGCTCCGGGAGACATTTCCTCCTGGACACCGGCGCCCAGCTGAGTTTCATCATGCCATCCTACGCCGACCGGCTGGCAGGTTCCAGCAGACCCCAGATGGCAGCAGCAAACGGCTCGGAGATTAAAACCTTTGGCGAGAGGACTCTACTTCTGTCGTTTCACGGCCGTGCATTTGAGTGGACTTTTGTCATTGCAGCATTGAATTTCATTATATTGGGGGCTGATTTTTTGTGCTCACATGGTTTGTTGGTTGATGTCGCTAACAGGTGCCTGGTTAATGCACTATCTTTTGATTCTATCCCCTGTACAGTTTGAGTGTCCCGGCCAACAGCACAAGCCAACGTCACAGCTGCAAGCGGTAAGTTCCACACACTGCTCACTCAGTTCCCAGCACTCATGGTCCCGACATTTTCGGCAGCCGTCGCTAAACACGGGGTGGAACATTTTATTACCACCACCGGGCCGCCTGTTTTTGCAAAACCTCGGCGCTTGGACGCAGCGAAACTGGCCATAGCGCGCGAGGAGTTCGCCAACCTGGAGAGGTTGGGCATCATCAGGCATTCAAACAGCCCATGGGCTTCCCCGCTACACATGGTCCCTAAAGCTGACGGTTCATGGCGACCTTGCGGAGATTTCCGCAGGTTGAACAACGCCACAGCGCACGACCGCTACCCAATTCCCCACATCCAGGATTTTTCCGTTCACTTGGCAGAAGCGCGCGTTTTTTCTAAAATAGACTTGGTCCGCGGTTACCACCAAGTCCCAGTGCATGCTGAGGACATACCCAAAACAGCGGTGATAACTCCGTTTGGCCTATTCGAGTTTTTGCGCATGCCATTCGGGCTTAAAGGGGCTGCACAGACGTTCCAACGCATGATGGATGCAGTGCTGCGCGATCTCCCTTTCGTATTCGTCTACCTGGACGATATCTTGGTAGCCAGCACGTCCGAAGACGAACACGAAACCCACCTCATGGCGGTTTTCCTGAGGTTGGGAGAGCACGGTTTAATAATCAACCTAGCGTGTCAGTTCGGGGTGACGCAGATTGATTTTTTTGGGGCACCGCGTCTCTCCTGAAGGAGCGGTTCCGCTGCCTGACAAAGTGCGCGCGGTAGCAGATTTTCCCCAGCCGCAAACGGTCAGGGCGTTACAGGAGTTTTTGGGAATGGTGAATTTTTATAACCGTTTCCTCCCCCGCGCAGTGCAGCTCATGCAACCACTGTACATCGCT
The DNA here is from genome assembly GCA_020510985.1 of Pholidichthys leucotaenia. NCBI lineage: Eukaryota > Metazoa > Chordata > Actinopteri > Cichliformes > Pholidichthyidae > Pholidichthys > Pholidichthys leucotaenia. The sequence continues at coordinate 320,950,149 of CM035840.1, read as the reverse complement.
CTCAAAAAACAGAAACCTGCGAATAAGATTGAATGGTCCCCGGAGCAAGAGCAGGCATTCTCGGAAGTCAAGGCAGCCCTGGCAAACGCTGTGTTGTTGGCACATCCAGACCCAACGGCCCGCATAGCGCTCACTACTGACGCGTCAGATGTGGCCATAGGGGCGGTCGTGGAGCAGCATGTAGCGGGGGCTTGGCAGCCGCTCGCCTTTTTCAGCAGGACTTTGTGCGATAGTGAACGTAAATACAACGCGTTCGACGGGGAGTTGCTGGCTCTCCACTTGGCCATTCGCCACTTCCAGTTCTGGCTGGAAGGACGCCGTTTCACCGCGTTCGTTGACCACAAGCCACTAACATTCGCGATGGCCAAGGTTTCAGAACCGTGGTCGGGCTGGCAGCAGAGACAGTTGGCCGCAATCTCAGAGTTTACTACCAATATTCAGCATGTGTCGGGTAAATTGAATGTAGTGGCAGACTGTCTCTCGCGCGCTGTGGCGGCCCCGGTCCGCGTGGGGATAGATTACACAGCCATGGCCGCGGAGCAGGTTAGTGACGCGGAGGTGCGCGCGCTCCAGTCTGGACCAACAGGGTTAAGGCTGGAGAGCAGGGTGCTGCAAGACGGTATGCCCCCCCTAATCTGTGATGTCTCCACGGGGCGACCGCGTCCCGTGGTACCAGACGCTTGGCACCGTCGCGTTTTTGACTCGATTCATTCTTTGATGCACCCGGGAGTGCGCGCGTCGGTCAAAATGGTGGGAGAGAAATTTGTGTGGCCGAGCCTTCGCAAACAAGTGAAAGAGTGGGCAGCAGCCTGCATGGCGTGCCAACAAGCCAAAGTACACAGATACACGAGAGCTCCTTTGGAGCCGTTTCACATCCCGGCTAAGAGGTTCGACCATGTTCACGTGGACCTCGTGGGCCCTCTCCCGCCATCACAGGGGTGCACGCACCTTCTGACAATGGTGGACCGCACCACGCGCTGGCCGGAAGTGGTTCCACTGGCGTCAACCACAGCCGAGGAGGTAGCGCGCGCTTTTTTAACAGCGTGGGTGGCACGTTTTGGAGTCCCGTCGGACATTACGTCCGACAGAGGCCCTCAATTTGTTTCCGAACTTTGGTCAACAATGGCCCGCAGCCTGGGTGTGACAATTCACCGCACAACCGCGTACAATCCACAGGCTAATGGGTTATGTGAACGTTTTCATAGGTCATTGAAAGCGGCTCTCAGGGCGTCACTGATGGATGCAAATTGGGTAGACAAGCTACTGTGGGTTTTATTGGGGTTACGTTCTGCGCTTAAAGAGGATCTGGAAGCTTCCCCTGCTGAACTCGTTTTTGCGCAGCCGCTTCGGCTGCCCGGGGAGTTTCTCCCAGATAATCCTGCGCCAGGCAGCTCCCCGTCTCAGCTGTTGCAGAGTAACATAGACACAAGCACGCTGCCGGGCCCCGTTCACCACAGTTTTCAGCGCGTTTTTGTGCCTAAAACTTTGAAAAACGCGGAGTTTGTTTTTGTCAGACACGATGCACACCGACCCCCACTGCGCCCACCTTATGATGGACCGTTCAGAGTGCTGGAAACAGGGGACAAGCATTTTTTGCTAGACTTGGGGGCTAGGAAGGAAAAGATTGGCATAAACAGACTCAAACCCACTTTTGTGGTGGCGGACGAGCAAGTGCTGTTGGCGAGGGCCCCTCGGCGTGGAAGACCCCCGCGGGGAGCTTCCCAGAGTAAAGTTTCTCCAGAACACCCACAGGGACAGTCAAAAGGTTTTCACCCCCAAACATCAGCTCCCCAGCATGACAGCACCGCAGAGGTGGTGAACCCTGGTTACAGCAGATACGGGAGAAGACTGAAGCCCAAGCAGCATGTGGACTGATGTTTAATGGTTCTGTCACAACATACGGACTGTTATTCTTTTGTTCTATCCAACATGCTCGGGGGGGTCGTGTGGCCGCACATGGGCCGCACATGGGGAGAACATAATGTCTAGCATCTTAGATAAGAACAAAGTGCAGAGTTTCCTTGGAGATAACAGGAAGTTGTGAAAGTGTGATCTTTTGTGCGTCGGAGACTGCTAGGAGGCTCCTTTGTGTTCAGAGACTGCGAGGGGGATGTTAGGGGATTAAGGAAGTGAATGTATTGTGTCCTTTGATGTGAATGCAATGTGACTTTGAGCTGTAGGAAGACCTGAGTATTTAAGGGTCAAGTTTTTTCTGAGATGTCCTCTTGCTACGATGCTCATGTTGGAGATGTATAATAAATTGCCTAAGACAAATCTGTCTCGTCATTTACACATCCCACAATACAGTGCTTTCTAATAATGTTGCCTAACGGAAGCATATATAAACTAGAAAAGCACTTGGAGAGCGCAGACCTCCGCCAAGCGCCACAGTTCCCCCCCCATACAGTCTTCAGATTCCTTGACCATGAAAACATATGACAAGCAGTGGTTCAGTAGTTATTCACGAAAATGGCATTTTCCGTAATGGCGGCCACAGTTCCCCCCATACAGTGTTTGTGTGTACGTTTTCAGATTCCTTGACCATGAAAACATATGACAAGCAATTGGATTGACAACAATTGGATTGACAATGATAGGATTAGTGGTTTAGTAGTTATTCACGAAAATGGCATTTTGCTTAATGGCGGTTTTCTTGTGGATGGTGATCCGGATCACCACCAAAATCTAATCATCTGTAGGATACCCCATTTCTGACAATCTGTGAAAATTTCATGAAAATCCGTCCGTATCTTTTTGAGTTATCTTGCTAACAAACAGACGGACAGACAGACAAACCAACGCCGATGATCACATAACCTCCCCCTTTGGCGGAGGTAATTATGAGGAGAAACATAGACTAAGTCATTAAATTTAGAGGCTTCATGTTTAATTTGAGTTTTACCAATTTTTTGTTTAATCACTTTGGGATGCTTATACATTATATTTTTATTTACTTTGAAACGAGCAGACAATGATTCTCTGATGGGGAAGACAGGGGCTAAGTTGAGGGGTGGCGGATGAAGAGGAGCTGCAGAGAGGCGTGTAAGACTGCAACTCTGCTTCCTGGTCTCAACTCTGAGTTGTCAATGTTTTGGAAATCTGGATAAAAATGATTCCAGATTGTTAGATTAATGAGACGCACCATCCAAAGTGGGATGAACGCCATCTCATCTAATAAGACCAGGTTTTCCCCAAAATGAGCTCCAACTGTCTATGTAGCCCACATCGTATGCAGGACACCACACAGACAGCCAGCGGTTGAAGGATGACATGCGGCTAAACATGTCATCACTGGTCAGATTGGGGAGGGGCCCAGAGGACACTACAGAGGCAGACATCGTATTATGCATTTTAATATTTCTGCAGAATGGGCAGAAGTGCTGTTTCTGCAGTCAGAACTTCTATTCTCAACCAGTTGTTGTCTGTGTAGAGAAGGGAGAGGTCATCAGCATAACCATATTGTAATTACGTATGTTATTCAATCTTAATATCATGGGGGCCAATGCTGATATCTGTGGAACTCTGCAGGTGACTGAACCGTCCATCACTTGTCTTCAGTATGAAACTATAGTTGGCAATGGAGGTCAGGGATGGCTGGAGAAGGTTTGGGATCAAACCTTGATGCCACACAGTGTCATAGGCTGCGGTCAAGTCTATCACAATGACACCTCCTTTATGGCCTTTTTCAAAATCAGCTTATGTTGTTTAAAAGTTTCACTGTCTGATGTACTGTGCCCCCTGCAAAACCCTGCTTGTGTTTTGGGTAGTTGAGAATGAATGACTCAATCCAGATGGGTCGGGAGGAGTTGTTCAGGGAGTTTGAAAGGTACACAGAGGACTGAGATAGGGGAAATAGTAGTTCTTTGGGGTGTCTGTGTGTTTCTTTAGTTTTGGCAGAGCAATGATTGTTGCCTTCCGCCAGATCTCGGGTATGGACTGACTGATAAAACAGGAAGAGTAGAACACCTGGAGCCACACTATCTGTTCATAAGGTTAATTAATAATTAAGTTAAAGCATAATCCACATGCTGTAGGTTCAAGATTAAAACTGAACATGTGAACTAAAACAAAAGCTATTCCATGTCATATGATATGAACACTAAAATGAGGGGTAATAATTGCTTATGGCAGAACTTTTGCAATTCTGTCTATCAAAATGACAGATAATGAGAAAGTCTTGTGCAACCTCTGTGTGTGACTGACAACTTCTTCCACTCCTGGACCACTATTTGAGAAACAAGATGTCTGCTCAATGTAGTACTTTAATACAACTGTGCTGTATGAGTCTAAATGAGTTGTGTCTAGAGGAAGCTCTCCAGACTCTTCTGTAGATTCACACTGTGTCGTTGTGCAGCAGATGGGATAGTGGATGCTCATTGTTTTCAATGGGAAAACACTCAAACTCCACTAGCAGAGAGGCTCGCCGGCCGCCTGCAGACACAGCATGGCAACAAAAGTTTAATCTTCCCTTCTGCCATCTGATGAAGACAAACAGGTTTGGAAATATTAACCCAAACTGATGCATGTACATTTATTTATTAACATGTACTTCATATTCTTTTCAGCTGAAGATAAATTATTGAAGTGACTGTTTCTGCCAAAGTTAACTAAACATTTTCACTTCCTTCCTTGGCCTGATTCCTCTGGCTTGGCGACACATGGGGATTTAAACTTCCAGTACAAAAAAAGGGCCTGTTAATGATTTAGATAAATAGACGTTTCTTGCCTGAGTGCTTGTGACTAAAATTTCAATCCTAAAATTGAAAAAAAAAGAGAGAGCTGCCTTAAAAATTCTGAACATTCAGATTTTGTTTATATTTTGCACACCAGGGCTTCACTAAATTCAATTCAACTTTGTTTATATTGTGCCATTTCATAACAGTCGTCTCATAGCACTTTCAAACTGTAGGGGAAAACCCCACAATTGCAGAAAAACCCCAACAATCAGGCGATCCCCTGTGAGCAAACACTTAGCGACAGTGGAGAGGAAAAGTCCCTTTTAGCAGGAGGAAACCTCCAGCAGAACCAGACTCAGGGAGGGGCAGTCATCTGCTGTGACTGGCTGGGGGGGGGGGGGGCGGTGATAGAGAAGAAGAAGAAGAAAAAAGACATGTAGAGAGCAAACAGCATGATGGGGACTCAATCTAAGGAAGAGAACAAACAGCTATTAATGACCAACAAAAATATTTGAGAGTGGAGAAAGCCCAGTGCATCGTGGGAGGTCCTCAGGCTGTCTAAACCTATTAGCTTTCTTAGTTTTTGTAGAGTGTAGTTTATGATGTTGAAGGGTCTGTTTTTATTAATATTACTTTTTCTAAGCCCAGCAAAGTTATGGTGTTACTAGGGCTGAGCGATATGAAAAAAATTCCAGTCATATTTTTTTCGTATTTATATTGACATACATTGCAATATGAATCACATTACTATTTCTGTCAAGTGAGATGTGAAGCTATAACAAGATTAATTTTAAATATTTATTTTCTGTCAGAAGTTGAACCTGACAAATGTAGTGTAGAACATTATACAACTGTATTTCAAATAATAATAAAAGATAAAATATAAAATATTTTATAATATTCTGCTCATCAACTTACCAATAGCTGAGTGAAGTACATGCCCAAAGCACTGAAGCCTTTGTCCCACTGTCTGTCATGATGCAGACTTGTTTTCACTCAGTCTCCAGGATGCAAGTGCTTTGGTCAGTCCTAAATGACTTCACCTGTATGGGCTTCAGGAAAGTTTGAAGACATTTGCTTTTCAAATTCCAATCTTGATCAATGAAGTGGGCAGTGAGACTCATAAGGTTCAGATGTGCGACTTGACCACAAATCTGACATAGAAGCGAAGTATGGCAGACTTTGCATCTCCTTTTCAACTGTTTCTCTACATTCCATGTACAGCTGGGAAAGTGTCTTCTGGGAGAAATATTTATGGCCAGGGAGTTGGTAACAAGGGTCAATTCCTTTAATCATCCACTTAAATCCGACATTCGGTCCGCACTACTGAATTCCTCGGACCCTTCTTTTCAACAATTTTCTCATTTATTGAGCGGCAACCATTTCGGTGTGTTCTTTGGTAACACTGTCACTGGACTTTTCATTGTTTTCTGTCATTTTCTTTTTAACCACAGTCCAACTTCTACACGGCTGCACTAGCCCAAACATTAACAGGTGTGCTAAGCCTCGGCTATTGGTCCTACACCTCTACGCATGCTGTTGTGTTCTCATTTTCATTGGCTTTTCGTGCTGTCTGTCAAAACACAGAAAAAATTAGTTCTATTGACGTTCTATTGAAAATGTATTATGTCTCTATCAAGAAAAAGTTATTTCACAATAATTATCATTTTATCGCCCAGCCCTAAGTGTTACCGTATCTGAACCCTAGTGTATCTATAATGGTCATACATACAGTAATTATATTATAAAGATCATTGTGCCACATGGGGCACAAAACCCTGGGTCTAACGAGAAATCCTGAGTCACCAGCTCCTTCGCTGACTAATACGAACATTCAAAGTCACTATCACAAAGCGCCATGACGGACTTGGTGTTCAGACTGAGTAAAAGTGAGATGAGATCACCATGATCACGAAACACATCGGCAACGTAGCCTCTTGGCCATGGGGAGGCTGGCTCTTACTCTAGAGACGGGGCTACAGCTATCCATGAAATCTGTTCTCTTTAACAAAGATTGACAGACTGCATGAATTCAGCCAGATAACCCAATTTCACTGTGGTCAATCGTCATACATCATCAGACCTGATTATGAACATTAGGAGCAATGAACAGCTCTATAGTGGGGCATAATCTATGAAGAGAGTGGTAACATGCAGCAGTGCCTCGTAACCCTGATTCAGCAGTATTAGCACATCAATATTTTTGGTACTTTCTGACCTAGTTTTACTGCCCCTTATGACACTCATTGGATTCCTACCACTGATCAGAAGGGTGACATTTGTGCTCACAAGTCTAAATGATTTACTTTTCACTCTAGTTCTCTATTCTCGTTTGCTTAGCTGGGCCCAATTTATCTATCTATAAATGTAAGATATCTGTCTGTTTGTGTGTGTGTTCCTCAGATATCTCCCAAACCATTCGTCAGACTGACCTCAGATTTTATAAGTGCTTTGCTGAGGTTATGAGGGTGTGCATCCCCAAGTATGGAGTTGCTCAGTGAAAATATGTAATTTTTATCAATAAAAGTTTTAGCCACTGCTTTTTTCATGCCCTGGCTTCTAGAAGTGTGGGCAAGGCTTCGGATTGACTCCATACTGATTGGATAATATGTGGCATCATGACCTGGCAGTTACCAGAGCGTTCCGCAAACAAGGAAGTGAAAAGCGACAAATCTGACCAGAAAAAGACAATACTGAGGATTTAATGCTCTCAGTTTCACATTTCAGTTTGAAAGTGGAAGAAACTCATGGACATAAGAAGCATTTGTACTTCTCACACCCTGATTTTTAACCTAATCCTTTGTTTTATGTACAGTATAATATTCCACTGACACAGCTTGTGTGTGTGCTACTAGTTTTACTGGTGTGAAACTTCATTTCTACTCCCTCCTTTATCCCCCCCAAAACTGTGAAAACTGGATGCAGATGTCCGCAGAGTCCATCTGCTGCCGAGGTTAAAGAGCCTGTGAGCGCTGATCTCCACACAGACACATTTGCTGGAGTTTTATCATTCAAACCACTGACAGATAAGTGTTAACAGAGTGCTGAAATGTGAAACGGCGAGGCAGCCGACTGCATGACTGAAGTGATTTCACACAAAAATAAAAGTAGATGGCTCATTGAGCTTGGTGCAGCCAGGACAGAGGAGGAAAAAACAAACAAACAAAAAAAAAAACACTTCAGACAGTGTGCACACCAGGACTGCTTAAAAAGCTCTTGGCAGGTATTGTGTGTTTGACCCAGGCCATGATTTTTGTAACTGGGAAGAGTTCACACCCATTAAAATGATCACATTCTCTCTCTCTCTCTCTCTCTCCAGGGGGTGCGGATCATTCCCCCGGACAGTAGTGTAACTGTGGAGGAGGTCCTTTTGGCTGTGGCCGAGCGGGTGGGCCATGATGCGATCTGCTTTGCGTCGCGAATGAATAGAGCTGTAGTTGTGTTTCTGGCTGCTGAAGAGGATATCCACACCTTGATTGCAAGCGGTGTTGTTATCGGGGAAACGTATGTACAGGTGTCCCCCTTATCTGTCCCATCAACGCGTATCACCGTCTCAGGTGTTCCACCTTTCATCATCGACGAGCAGTTGGTGACGGAGCTCCGCAGATTTGGGAAGTTTGCAGGCCCGTTTAGAACTCTGACTTTGGGATGCAAGGAGACCAAGTTAAAACATGTGAAATCACTCAGGCGACAGGTGTTCATGTTTTTGGACTCGCCAACTGCGACTCTGGAAGTGTCCTTCCGGGTCAAACACGGGGACGGCTCCTATATGGTGTATGCGAGCTCAGGACAGATGAAGTGTTTTGAATGTGGGGACGTGGGCCATAAACGGTTCACTTGCCCGCACAGGCAGCGGGCTCTGATGGAGCCGCGGCTGGTGCCGGCGGCGCGCCCTCCGCTCACGCTGCTACTACGGACGACGTTGCAGGGGCTTCTGCCGGTCCTGCTCTGGAGCCTGCCGCTGTGTCTGTGGACAGCCCGGCTGTGGCGTCCGCAGCCCAGCTTACGGCCGGGAGCATCGCTGGTGATGGCGCCCAAAATGTCACTGATGGTGCGTCAGAATCTCGTTGTGTGACATCAGCGCCTGTGCTTCCGGAGGCTGCTACCGTTTCAGAGCAGGGGACGGAACAGCGACAGTCGGCTGCTGTGGGTGGCATCCAGGAAAATGTGGCCCATGATGAATCCACTGGGCCAGATGAACCAAACAGTCAGCAGAGTTGCGCTGACGAGGAAATGGAATCTGATCCTGACACTGTGTCTATTACTGAGTCTATTGAGGCAAAATGCAGTACAAACATGAGTTTGTATTCACTGGAAGAAATAAATGCTTTTCTGGATGAAACCTATAACAAGGCCATTAAAGTCACTGACTACTTCAGTGACACTGATAAATTCATTAAGTCTGTTAATGTGCTAAGAAGGCAGGTTGGTCTTGACCTCCTGGATGAAAGGAAACGTTTTCGCCTCAGAAAACACCTGACAGCCCTGCGTAAAGCAGCAGGGGGAACAGGGGTCAAGCGCGCCCGACAGAAGGAATAAATGGCGGTCGTTCCTCTGCCTGTTTTACGCATTTTTGGGATATTGTTCGATCAGACTTTTATGACGTTTCTAATTGACTGTAATTGACTGTCACAGAACTGGATCATTACCGGTCTCCTGCCGGCGCGCAGCACTATCTTTGCTGCCCGAGGACGGGGACTTGGCCTGGCTTGAAAACGGGAGGCCTGTGGCTCTTCTTTGCACGGACTACAAGGTCACGGTTTACTCGCCTGCAGGGCATAGATGCCCCAACATTTTCTTTCTACAGTCTGGACGAGCCTGCTGCAAAGGTGACTTGCTTAAAAATCCCACATGGTCTAAGGACTACAATCCATCTGAGATGAGGAAAATGTCTCTGGGACGTACAACGGAACTGGCTACGGGCACGCAGCGCTATCTCTGCTGCCGGAGGAAGGGGACTTGGCCTTGCTTAAGAACTGGAGGCCTGTGGCTTGTCTTTGCACGGACTACAAGGAAGACTCGGACTACTGCCACTGGCAATGTGGAATAGGTGGACTGCAGGGAATACTTTGTGTTATGTGTGGGGGGGGGGGATGACTTATGTTTGCACTTTTCCAATGTGAGACACTTGGTGGAATGATATTGGTGCCCTTACATTTTTTTGAATTGTGCAATAAAGGCATTTTTTCAACTCTCTCTCTCTCTGAAACATTAATGAAAATAAATTTTGGTCATTGTCTAGAAAACAAACAAAAAAACCCACAAGAAACAGCATCCATCTGAGTGTTGCAAATTTACAAGAAAAAAGTTACAAAATTCTGAGGAAAAAAAAATTGAAATATTTATAGAAAAAAGTCCATGGTCCTCAGCTGGAAAAGGGTGCATTGTCCTCTCTGGGTTGGGGACAAGGTTGTGCTCCAAAGTATCTCAGAGTCTTATTCATGACTGACGGGAGAATGGAGTGGGAGGTTGACAGACGAACTGGAGCAGCATCTGCAGTGATGTGGATGTACCGGTCTGTTGGAGTGGGACCTGAGCTCCAAAACAAAGCTGGTGATTTACCGGTCAAGCTATGTTGCTACCAGAGACTGCACTAGAGTTTGTTGTCCATCATCTTGATGGACAGGGTTGTAAAAATGCCATCGTGACCTATTTATCCATCATTTAGATAAATAATTCAAATACAATTTTAACCAAAAGTTTTTGTTTTGCAAAAAGAAAGATTTCAAAGCAGAATTGTATCCATCCATCCATTTTCCACCTCTTATCCAATGTCCAGGTAAGAGGGGCAGCAGTCTAAGTAGAGAAGCCCAGACGACTGCCCGGTTCACACAGCACCATGATTCCCTCTGTGGATCACCACCTTATCGTGGTGGGGGGCTTTGCAAGTCCTCATGATCCCAAGAGCTATGGTGTCTGGGGCAGCTTGCCACTGGTAAGGTCTCCCAAGGTGAAGTGGTCTTGGGTGAAGGGCCAGACAAACAGTGGTCTAATGGATACCACTGAAGAAGTTAGAACAAAGATTCATGTGTACCTCAAGCATTCTGGGGTTACCAGGACTCAATAACAAGTCCTTGGAAACCGGGTTTCTGTCCATAAGGTTCAGCCCGAGTGGAGCCACATACTGTAGGTCCGACCTCTAGTAGGCTCACCACCTGCAGGAGGGATCATGGTGCAAAATTGTTAATGTATTTATTCATTTTTACTTTAAAATGTCATTTTTTTTTTTATTCAAGGTGGGAGATTTGTTTTTAATTAAAATATGAGGAGTCACATGTTTCAGTCACACAGAGGAATCCAATCCCAGGGAGGAGAAGAAATCTTTCCGGGTAAAAATTTTGTTTGTTATAGATCTGGCATTCACTCTGCTTTATTGTCAGAAACGGTTCTGCTGTGACCCAAGAATGATGTGAGTGAATGCCAGCGGCACAGACAATTGAATACTACCGGAAGTGTGATGTTTATGATGCTAGCAGAATGGCCGGACTGATCGGAGCTAGCCTGATGGCCAAAAAGTGAGCTGGAGACCCGATGGTCCACGAAGTCCATTTGTTCAACCTACAATATTTTATGCATGTGGTTAATCTTTCATCAGCACGCTCAGTATTCAATTTCCATCTGGTCTACTGATCGGGCCCTGAATGTTAAGCTGTTTATGCTCTCTCAGCCACTTTATACCAATACCGAGGTGTGTGTTTGAACTGTGCTCGTGTGTGTGTGTGTGTGTGTTTGTCTCAGACAGATTGCTTTGCCCTCTCCGCCCCCCTCCCCTGTGGTGGTGCGGTATTGTGTTCTGGTAGTAATGACGGGTTCTGTGCCTCCCAGTCTCCCTCCCAGCAGGACACACACATAAAAGGGTCCTTCTTGCGCTGGCGGCGGCCGTTGTTGTTGGGGTTTTTTTTTGGGGGGGGGGGGGGCTGGGTTCTCTGTGCATATGTGTACCATCTTTGTGTGACTCTAAGAACATCATTTTTGGCAGTGCATGCTGATTGCACTTCATGCTGTGCGCGTGCCCAACCCATCAAGGTTCACACTGGTATGCTCACTCGCCCTCTCTTTCAGCCCCTCTCCCCCTTTCTCTCCTTACACTCCCACCTCTCCCTTTTTCCATCTATCTTTCTGTTCCCCTATTTCTCCTCCCTGTATGACATTTCTGCTGTCCTCAGACTACTATTTTGCACTTCTCCTGTGTGTCAACTATTGGATTTTACCAGGGGATCCACTCTCTCCCTCTCTTCTCTTTTTCTCTATTGCAAATCAAAGGAGGCTCACTTCAGAAAACAACAATTCCTCTCCAAACAAACTTTGGTCTTCGCACAATCTGAACACTGTAAAGAATACATAAGAGTGCTTGCTTTAAGGTGGGCAGCTGTGAGCATCCCAGATGAAGAGCAGTTGATTGTAGTTGGCTACAAAAAGGAGAGGAAGCAGAGAGGGCAGGTGGAGCACTGGAACGGCCATGAAACTAGGACGCTCTCGGCGAGTGAACGTCAGATGAGTGGAATCAACCTGACGACTGGCAGGCCGCCCAGACCACTGATGTCGACCCAACAAACACACAGAGTGTTCTTGAAACGGAGAGTCACAGCCACCCCCCCATTTAATCTGACTGTAGCATGGTTGATTTGTGCTGCCAAAGCAAAGCACATAGAACAACTGAATGGTACTTTAGTTATGTCGTCCTATTTTTAGAAATGGAAACATTCAAAGAAGGTCCATTTAGCGTCCAGCTCAGGGCTCCAGAGGGCTGTTGTCGTTCACAGTTCTCAGACATCTATGTAAGCCTAAAAATCTGACAGTGCCAACAAATAATTAAGGAATATGTTGCATTCACACCAAACACAAAGCAGATTTTTGTTTTGAAATAGCTGGACCATTTTGCAGCCATTTTCCACAACAAGACAGAGAGATTACCTCTATCAATTCATTCTTGCTTTCAACAGAGACCCACATTTTAACACCAGATGATTCTGTCTTTTGTAGATGTCTCTATTATACCGGAAAAGCCTCCTGAAATGATGTCTGAGTCTGTAACAATATCTGGAAGTGAACACAGCTCGGCGAGTTTGGGTCTGAGATGACTGCCACCACTTGAAACTCTAAGAGTTCTACTCTACTTCCAAATGGAAGGGAGGTGGCATCCAGATGTTGACCACTTCTGGCACTGGTATGGCTCTGGTAGCCTCCTGTGGTCCAGACAAAATGTATATGTCTCAAGTGACCCACATGTAAAACACCAAAGTTTAGACTGGTGGTAGAGAAGCCTTTTGCGGAGGTGGATGCGGCAGAGGCAGGGGCTGTGGCAATCAGGGTGGAAAGTCCGAGGAACAACACTGGGTGTGAGTCACTAAGCTCGGCCGCTTGTTTAAGGACATGAAAATCAAGTCTCTGGAGGAGGTCTACCTGTAGTCTCTGCCCATCTAGGAGTATGAGATCATTGACTTCTTCCTGGGTCCTGGTCTTAAAAATGAGGTGCGGAAGATGATGCCCATCCAGAAGCAGAACAGCGTGGGTCAGCGTACCAGGTTGGTGACAACAGCCACCTAGGTTTAGAGGTGAAGTGCTTCAAAGATGTGACCACAGCCATCCATGGAGCAATCATCCTGGGCAAGCTGCCCATTGTCCACATCAGGCAAGGCTATTGGGGTAACAAGATCGGTAAACCCCACACTGTGCCCTGCAAGGTGACAGGCTGCTGCGGTTCTGTCCTGCTGCATCTCATCCCTCCATCCAGTACTGGCATCGTGTCTGCTCCCGTTACCAAGAAGCTGCTCATGATGGCTGGTATAGAAGACTGCTACACATCTGGCAGAAGTTGCACGACCAGCCTTGGCAACTTTGCTAAGGCCATCTTTAATGCGATTTCCAAGACTTACATCTACCTGATCTCTGCAAGGAAACCGTTTTCACAAAGTCCTCCTACCAGGAGTTCACAGACCATCTGGCCAAGACTCACACCGGGGTGTTAGTGCAGAGGGCCCACACTGCTTCCTCCTAAACTCTTCATATAGGGAACTGTTGAATAAATGTTCTGGAACACACACACAAAAAAATATGGGCCACTTTTGACCAAGATGGAACACTTTCAGAAAACTTAATTCTGAAATTACACACAGGAACCACAGCAAATCTGGCAAACATATAGTATCTTTAAACAAACATGGGCCACCTTTAGCCAAATTGCACCATATCTGGAATTGCTCTGATGTTGCACTGGCTTGCTTATATCCCAGTTCTGGCAAACAGGAGCAGGCAATTTTATTGCTGTCATTCCATGTGGGAAGTGGACCAGATCCAGTGTTGGGTTTGGACCACCAATATGGCTATATGGTCTTGTGCTGGTGACTTCGTTTGCAGCCAGAGTCTGTGCAGTAGCAACTGTAGAGTGGAGCCACATCTTAGAATTCCCATCCATACAGCCGCCAATCACAGTCTGTGCAGCAGCTCATATGCAGCTCTGACATGATTGCAGTGCATGACCGAATGACAGGTGGCATAGCAAGTACACAGGGACAGTATGCAAAGTTTTGTGATTTTATTCAAAGTTGTGTTGGCAGTTCTTGGGAGGATCTGACCTACAGGGGTTGGAGGAGAGGAGACGTGAGTATGCAGTAGAGAAATGACTGGTAAGGTACTGAATGAGAATATTCTTATAGTAGTAATGGACAGTGGTAGCTGCGTCCTTTCTTCTGCTAAACAGGAGGAGAACCGAGGATATTTATAGAGTGAGTATGAAGTTGATAGTCCACTTACAGGAGGAGGAGTATGTCGAACAGGTGAGACTGTGGGCTTCTCAGGGGTTAGTGTCTTACAGGTGGAGTTGGGGAATGGATTTGGTCACAGCGTGTTGTTTGAGAGGTGAGTATGGGGGTACCCCGGGCCCGTGGGTTCCTGTGAAGGGATGGTTGGGTATATTGCAATATACAGAATGACTGATCCTTACTTGTTTTATCCTTCCAGGTGGGAGCAGACAGAGGTGGACTGAGGAGGACCAGTTGCAGGAGACACTGAAGAGAGGCAGGGGAAAATACGAGGTAGGTAATGCTATCAATGTTCCAGGCTTGCATGGAGTCTGTTCGTCATCAAGGGATGAGCACACTCGGGCAGGGACACGAGAGCTTGGAAGCAGGAGAACCAGAGAGCACAGTGAGCTGTAGAGCCAAGGCAATCCCACGAGGAGCTAGAGCACACTGAGGTCTATTTATACTGAAGCAGCAGTTTGAACAGGTGTGCTGATGAGAGCAGCTGCAGGTAATGGGGTTAAACAATACTGCTGTGAGTATATCATAACAAGCTACTTCAGACACGGATAGTTAAGATTACACCCAGTTATGAAAACACCACATTTTTATACTGTCAAATATCTAAATAAATCCAAACTGTGTTGAAAAACTCATGAACTGAAAGAAACATGATAAGAAATGCATAAGAGGACAGAAATCATGTTTTTGAGAAATTTATTCAAGAAGTGCTTTAGTTTTCACTTTGGCAAAATGCCACACACAGTAATGGGATGGTGAAGGCGCTTATGTTCTTACTGCAGCCAGCCAGCAGGGCATAATAGAAATGCATGGGCTTAACTTTTGGAGAGCTCTCACCTGACTGTACCAATACATACTGAACCGAGAGGGTCATATAATATTCTGGTATGAGTACGTAGGTACTGTATATTCTTACCTTAGTTGCCATGGTTGTGGACCTTTAGGACCCATGTAGTCTCTATCCATTACTATTACTGAGAAATTAAACATTTTTTGTTTTGAAGAGCTATTTCATACTGACTCTACCTACAAGTTCAGATTATTTTAAAAAGTCTCGTCAGCACTCTGTGCACTGTATTGCACTCTGTCTATGTGCAACTTTTGTTCTTTTGACTGTATATTTGAAAGAATGAGATCACAGATACAAGTGGCTGAAATGCAGATTAAACTATGTGGTAAAGGCAAAGTAAAATGATCAGTTGGACTGTAGTTACATCAGGCAAACTTTGTGTTCTGTTATTTGTTTATTTATTTATTTGGTATGTTTTGTTGAGTTTGTATGTACGCCGTATTACAGATTCCTCTTTGAACTAATTGCATATTGAGAATATGCACCCAATCAAGTGGTGCTCATCATTTTAGGGAGCTGGAGAATGGTTCCACACAGTGAGACTGTACAGAGCAATCAGGCGATTACTCTGCCTCTGTGTAGTTCTATAAATGAGAAATCCGATTTTATTTCTAACCACAGTGCACACATTTTCTGATGAGCACGACGATAAGCGCACACACAGACAATCACACACAGAGGGCCACTTAAACCCATCCAGGGGCTCCTTTATGTGACAGTATATCCTTCAGTGTAACTACAACCTACCAGACTCCTGCTGTAAAACGATCTGTTTTTTTTTTTTTTTTTTTAAATCACATTCAGAAGCTTCAATACCTGTTTTTTTCTCCTTTTATGGGTCAGGTTAAACATTCTCTACGCAAAGGAAAGAGTCAACAGTAGCTTGGTGATTCTTTGGTCTAGGGTAACAGCATGGTTTACAAAGACTGATTTATCACAAAACCAGTCTTGGGCAAGTTACTAAAAAATAGTAACTAAAAACAGTTACTAGTTACTTCTTTTCAAAAAATAATTGAGTTACTTTACCAATTATTGCATAATTAAAGGAATTAGTTACTTGGAAAAGAAACTTTCACTTTACTTTTAAATGCATACATAAATTATCTTACACACAGCAAGATAATTTAATTAAGATAAGCCTTTATTAGTCCCACAATGGGGAAATTCCAGGATTGCAACAGCACAGGGATAGCAACACTCAGAGCAACAATCAGAAGGCAAGGGAAAAACAAGAGCAGCAAGTATACATATGTACATATAAATATAAATATATATATATAGACACACAGTGTGGAGCATTGTTGCTAGATGGAATAAATATATAAATATATAAACACACACAGTGCAGAGCATTGTAGCTAGATGGAATAAATATGTAAATATATAAACACAGTGTGGAGCATTGTTGCTAGATGGAATAAATATATAAATATATAAACACAGTGCGGAGCATTGTAGCTAGATGGAATAAATATGTAAATATATAAACACACACAGCGTGGAGCATTGTTACTAGATTGAATAAATATATAAACACACACAGTGCGGAGCATTGTAGCTAGATGGAATGAAACAGCACAACCGTCTACTTACAGTGGGGAAAAAAAGTATTTAGTCAGCCACCAATTGTGCAAGTTCTCGCACTTAAAAGATGAGAGAGGTCTCCAATTTTCATCATAGGTATACCTCAACTATGAGAGACAAAATGAGGAAAAAAAAAATCCAGAAAATCACATTGAAGGATTTTTAATGAATTAATTGGTAAATTCCTCGGTAAAATAAGTATTTGGTCACCTACAAACAAGCAAGATTTCTGGCTCTCACAGACCTGTAACTTCTTCTTTAAGAGGCTCCTCTGTCCTCCACTCGTTACCTGTATTAATGGCACCTGCACCTGTTTGAACTCGTTATCAGTATAAAAGACACCTGTCCACAACCTCAAACAGTCAAGACTCCAAACTCCACTATGGCCAAGACCAAAGAGCTGTCAACGGACACCAGAAACAAAATTGTAGACCTGCACCAGGGTGGGAAGACTGAATCTGCAATAGGTAAGCAGCTTGGCGTGAAGAAATCAACTGTGGGAGCAATTATTAGAAAATGGAAAACATACAAGACCACTGATAATCTCCCTCGATCTGGGGCTTCACGCAAGATCTCACCCCGTGGGGTCAAAATGATCACGAGAACGGTGAGCAAAAATCCCAGAACCACACGGGGGGACCTAGTGAATGACCTGCAGAGAGCTGGGACCAAAGTAACAAAGGCTACCATCAGTAACACACTATGCCGCCAGGGACTCAAATCCTGCAGTGGCAGACGTGTCCCCCTGCTTAAGCTAGTACATGTCCAGGCCCATCTGAAGTTTGCTAGAGGGCATTTGGATGATCCAGAAGAGGATTGGGAGAATGTCAGATGAAACCAAAATAGAACTATATTGTAAAAACTCAACTTGTCGTGTTTGGAGGAGAAAGAACACCATACCTACTGTGAAGCATGGGGGTGGAAACATCATGCTTTGGGGCTGTTTTTCTGCAAAGGGACCAGGACGACTGATCCGTGTAAAGGAAAGAATGAATGGGGCCATGTATCGTGAGATTTTGAGTGAAAACCTCCTTCCATCAGCAAGGGCATTGAAGATGAAACGTGGCTGGGTCTTTCAGCATGACAATGATCCCAAACACACCGCCCGGGCAACGAAGGAGTGGCTTCATAAGAAGCAGTTCAAGGTCCTGGAGTGGCCTAGCCAGTCTCCAGATCTCAACCCCATAGAAAATCTTTGGAGGGAGTTGAACGTCTGTGTTGCCCAGCGACAGCCCCAAAACATCACTGCTCTAGAGGAGAGCTGCATGGAGGAATGGGCCAAAATACCAGCAACAGTGTGTGAAAACCTTGTGAAGACTTACAGAAAACGTTTGACCTCTGTCATTGCCAACAAAGGGTATATAACAAAGTACTGAGATGAACTTTTGTTATTGACCAAATACTTATTTTACCGAGGAATTTACCAATTAATTCATTAAAAATCCTTCAATGTGATTTTCTGGATTTTTTTTTCTCATTTTGTCTCTCATAGTTGAGGTATACCTATGATGAAAATTGAAGACCTCTCTCATCTTTTAAGTGAGAGAACTTGCACAATTGGTGGCTGACTAAATACTTTTTTGCCCCACTGAAGTTATCCTACATGGTATGATTATGTACCCATACATATTCTCACCCTCCATAGCGACCGGTATTTTCCTAGTTAGAATAGAATAGACTTTATTTGTCATTATAACAAGTACAACGAAATTAAAATGCAAACCAGTCAGTGAATTAAATGTAAAAAAGAAGCTTAAAAAGATTATATGCATTACTAATTTTAAATATCACACACTCAGTTTCACAGTTTCAAACCTCATGTTCTGCTAGAGTTTAGGGAGGTAATTGCGGTCAGATAAAAACTGTTTTTGAATCCGTTTGTCCTTGTTTTAATTGCTCTAAACCGCCTTCCTGATGGTAGTAGTTGGAAGAGAGTGTGACCGAGATGAAAGGGGTCCTTCGAGATTTTTTGTGCCTTTTTAAGGCAGCGGGCGTGGTGCAGATCTTCAAGGCTGAGGAGAGGGCAACCAAGAATTTTTTGGGCTGTGTTGATGACAGTCTGAAGAGCTTTCTTCTGAGCTACTGTGCAGCTGCTGAACCAAATACAAATACAATAAGTTAAAATGCTCTCAATAGAGCAACGATAAAAAGACAACAGCAGTCTCTGACAGATGTTGTTTCCTCTCAACACCCTGAGGAAATGTAGTCTCTGCTGGGCTTTTTTCAGCAGCTCAGTTGTGTTCACCCCCCATGTCATGTCCTCCTGAATATGGACCCCCAGGAAGCGGAAAACCTCGACCCTCTCCACACCCGTACCACTGATAGTCAGAGGTTGAATGTCTGTTTTATTTCTTCTGAAGTCTACGATGACCTCCTTTGTTTTTGTGACATTTAAAAGAAGGTTGTTGTCCCCACACCACTCTGTCAACTGCTGCACCTCACCCCTAAAACCGATCTCATCTGCCCCGGTGATGAGCCCCACCACTGTGGTGTCGTCGGCAAACTTGATGATGCTGTTGCTGTGGTGTATGGGGGTGCAGTCATAGGTGTAAAGGCTGTACAGTAGGGGGCTCAGCACACAGCCTTGTGGGGAGCCTGTACTGAGACTAATGGTGATGGACATGTGAGGTCCCACTTTAACCCTCTGGCTGCGATCTGAAAGGAAACTTTGGCTCCAAGTACAAATGGAATATGGAAGTCCTAATTCCCTGAGTTTGGACACCAGTCTGCCGAGGAGGATGGTGTTATATACCCAAGGGGACCATTGTGTAAGTCTATTGCGTCTTTTGCATTCAATACTATTAGGTTGTCACGTCTTTTTGCTATCTCTGCGAGCAGCCCTGCTTAGGTTGTACAGTCTGACAGCCGTAGGTAGGAAGGACCTGCAAAACCTCTCGGTTGTGCACCTAGGATGATGTAGTCTGCTGCTAAATGAGCTCCTCAGTGCATTCAGTATGTCCTGCATAGGGTGGAACTCGGATTCCAGCAGAGATGACAGTTTAGCCACCATCCTTCTCTCTCCCCTATCTCCTCCACTGGGTCAAGGCACTGCCCCAGGACAGAGCTAGCTTTCTTGATCAGTTTGTTCAGTCTCTTCCTATCGGCTGCTGTAATGCCACTGCCCCAGCAGACCACTCCAAAAGTGATGGCTAATGCCACCACCGTGTCATAGAATGACTTCAGCAGCACCCCTTGTACACCAAAAGACCTGAGTCTCCTCGGTAGGAACAGCCTGCGCTGTCCCTTCTTGTAGAGTGCGTCGGTATTGTGTAACCAGTCTAGATTATTGTTCAGATGAACACCCAGGTACTTGTAGGATGTCACCGTCTCGATGTCCGTTCCCTGTATATTTACTGGTGCTGTGAGGGGTTGTCCTTGCCTGCGGCAGTCCACCACCAGCTCCTTAGTTTTCCTTGCGTTGATCTGGAGGCAGTTCCGATGGCACCAGTCCACAAGGTCCTGGATAAGCCCTCTGTACTCAGCTTCATCTCCGTTGGAGGTGAGGCCAATGATCGCAGAGTCGTCAGAGAACTTCTGTAGATGGCAGTGTGTTGTGTTGTGTGAGAAGTCTGCAGTATAAAGGGTGAACAGTAAGGGAGCCAAAACCGTTCCCTGCGGGGCCCCCGTGCTACCGATAATCGTGTCGGACACACAGTCCCGGGTTCTCACAAACTGAGGCTGGTTTGTGAGGTAGTCCAGGATCCATGATGACAGGTGCTGGTCCACCCCTGCGCACAGCAGCTTGTCCTTCAGGATTATCGGTTGGATGGTGTTGAAAGCACTGGAGAAGTCAAAGAACATGATCCTCACCGCATTCCTGGGCTTCTCCAGGTGGGACAGAGAACGGTGAAGGAGGAAGATCACCACATCCTCCACCCCAATGCCATGCTGGTAGGTGAACTGGAGTGGATCCATCGCTGGTCCAACCAGGGGGCGGAGGTAAGCAAGGAGCAGTCTCTCCAGGGTCTTCATCATGTGGAACATCAGGGCTACTGGTCTGTAGCTGTTCAGATCTTTGGGGTGGGAAGTCTTTGGTACAGGTACCACACAAGATGTTTTCCACAGCTGTGGTACCCTCCCCAGCTTCAGGCTCAGATTGAAGATGTACTCCACAATCCCACACAGCTGGTCTGCACAGGACTTGAGGAGCTTTGCGCTGATGCCGTCCGGTCCCGACGCCTTCCTCGCCTTGATCTTCCTCAGCTCCGTCCTCACCTGGGTCTTAGTGAGGGTCAGGTTGGGGGGGCTGTGTGCTGGGAGTGGGGGGGTGTTGGTGGAGTGGGCAGCAGGACTTGATGTCTTCAGAGGCAGCAGTGGTTGTTGTGCAGTCAGGGGGGAGGGCGGTTGGCCAAACCTATTGAAAAACAGATTCAGATTGTTCGCCCACTCCCTGCCCCCCGTGACCTGGGGGGAGGTATTCTGGAGCCCAGAGATGGTTTTAAGGTTTCTCCAGACCCCGCTGATGTCACTCTGTTGCAGCTTGTCCTCCATCTTCTTCCTGAAGCTGTCCTTGCCTTCTCTGATCCTTCTCCCCAGCTTCCTCTGTACGGACTTCAGCATCTCCCTGTTCCCCGACCCGAAGATCCTCCTCTTCTCTCTCAGTAGTGTTTTTATCTCAGGGTTGATCCAGGGTTTGTTGTTTGAGCAACACCGTATGGTCTTGGTGGGAATGGTGTTGTCCACACAGAAGCTGTTGTAGTCCGTGATGGTGTGAGTGAGGCCATCGATGTCCTCACCATGTGGATCGCAGAGCTGCTCCCAGGCGGTGGTTTCAAAACAGCCCTTTAGAGCGTCCATTGCCTCCTCAGACCATAACTTCACTGTATGCATGACCGGAGGTTGTCTGTGCACTAGGGGTTTGTACACCAGCCGGAGATGAACCAAGTTGTGATCCAATCTCCCGAGTGGGGGGAGTTGTGATGAGGTGTACACCTCCTTAGTGTTTGCGTAGAATAAGTCCAGTGTTTTATTGTCTCTAGTGTGGCATGTGACATACTGGGTAAACGTGGGTAGAATGGGAGACAGTGAAACATGGTTGAAATCACCTGAGATGAGGAGAAGAGCATCTGGGTGTTCTGTCTGCAGCCTGCCAGTTACTGAGTGGATGACGTCACGCGCTGTCCCAGCGTTCGCCGTCGGATTTGCATAAATAACAATGCAGATCACGTGTGAGTATTCCCTCGGGAGATATGTAGGCCGTATGCTAACAGCTAGCAACTCGATGTCTTTGCTGCAGTGTTGTTGTTTAACAGTGATATGTCCCGGTCTGCACCAGTTGTTGTTAACATACATTATCACTCCACCGCCCCTTGCTTTGCCACTGTCTGGTGTTCGGTCTGCCCGTATTGCGTGGAAACCCTCCAGTTCAATGTTAGCATCTGCTGCTAGTCCTGTTAGCCAAGTCTCTGTGAATAGGAACAGGCTACACTCCCGGTATATGCTATCGTAGCGGGAGATAGCCGCTAGCTCATCTACCTTTCCCATTAATGGATTACATTAAAGGCAGGGCCACCATAACTTGCCATTAGGCCCTTGGGCTGAGAGGTTTTGTAGCCCCCCAACAGAATCTCAGTTTAAAAATATGTAATAGCTATGTTTTTAATAATGGATTGCATTTACTATTGTGTAAAAAAGTGTTTGCCCCCTTCCTAATTTCTCTTTTTTTTTTTTGTATGTTTGTCACACTTAAATGTTTCAGATCAAACAAATTTAAATATTAGACAAAGATAACACAAGTAAACACAAAATGCAGTTTTTAAATGAATGTGCTTATTATTAAGGGTAAAAAAAAATAATACAAACCCTGTGTGAAAAAGTGATTGACCCCCCCTGTTAAAACATAAATTAACTGTGGTTTATCACATCTTTGAAAAGCGGAGTTGAATTTCTCTAGCCACACCCAGGCCTGATTACTGCCACACCTGTTCTTAATCAAGAAATCATTTAAATAGGACTTGCCTGACAAAGTGAAGTCGACCAAAACATCCTCAAAAGCTAGACATCATGCTGCAATCCAAAGAAATTCAGGAACAAATAAGAACAAAGTAATTGCAATCTAGATATAAAGGTTATAAAGCCATTTCTAAAGCTTTGGGACTCGAGCGAACCACAGTGAGAGCCATTATCCACAAATGGCGAAAACATAGAACAGTGGTGAACCTTCCCAGGAGTGGCCGGCCAACCAAAATTACCCCAAGGGCACAGCAACAACTCATCCAAGAGGTCACAAAAGACCTCACAACAACATCCAAAGAACTGCAGGCCTCACTTGCCTCAGTTAAGGTCAGTGTTCATGACTCCACCATAAGAAAGAGACTGGGCAAAAATGGCCTGCATGGCAGAGTTCCAAGACGAAAGCCACTGCTGAGCAAAATGAACATAAAGGCTTGTCTCAGTTTTGCCAGGAAACACCTTGATGATCCCCAAGACTTTTGGGAAAATACTCTGTGGACTGACGAGACAAAAGTTGAACTTTTTGGAAGGTATGTGTCCCGTTACATCTGGCATAAAAGTATCACAGCATTTAAGAAAAGGAACATTACACCAACAGTAAAATATGGTGGTGGTAGTGTGATGGTCTGGGGCTGTTTTTCTGCTTCAGGACCTGGAAGACTTGCTGTGGTAAATGGAACCATGAATTCTGCTGTCTACCAAAAATCCTGAAGGAGAATGTCCGGCCATCTGTTCATGACCTCAAGCTGAAGGGTACTTGGGTTCTGTAGCAGGACAATGATCCAAAACACACCAGCAAGTCCACCTCTGAAGGGCTAAAGAAAAACAAAATGAAGACTTTGGAGCGGCCTAGTCAAAGTCCTTACCTGAATCCGATTGAGATGCTGTGGCATGACCTTTAAAAGGTGGTTCATGCTCGAAAACCCTCCAATGTGGCTGAATTACAACAATTCTGTGAAGATGAGTGGGCCAAAATTCCTCCACACCACTGTAAAAGACTCATTGCCAGTTATCTCAAATGCTTGATTGCAGTTGTTGCTGCTAAGAGTGACCCAACCAGTTATTAGGTTTGGGGGCAATCACTTTTTCACACAGGGCCATGTAGGTTTGGATTCCCCCCCCCCCCCCGTAATGATAAACACCTTCATTTAAAAACTACATTTTGTATTTACTTGTGTTATCTTTGTCTAATATTTAAATTTGTTTGATGGCGGAGTGGTTAGCACTGCGGCAGCACAGCAACTCACCCTTGGCCGGGGGATCCTGGGTTCGATCCCAGCCCCTGACTAACAGTGATCTGTGTGGAGTTTGCATGTTCTCCTCATGTCTGCGCGGGTTTACTGCGGGATTTCTCTGGTTTCCTCCCACATGCCAAAAACATGCACGTTAGGTTAACTGGCATCAAACTGGGGATTCTAAATTGTCCTTAGGTATGACTGTGAGAGCGAATGGTTGTCTGTCTCTGTGTTGGCCCTGCGATGGACTGGTGATCTGTCCAGGGTGTACCCTGCCTCTCGCCCAAAGATGCTGGGATGGGCTCCAGCCCCCCCCCACGACCCGAAAAGGATTAAGCGGAAGAAGATGGATGGATGGATGATGATCTGAAACATTTACATAAGTGTGACAAACATACAAAAAAAATGAGAAATCAGGAAGGAGGCAAACACTTTTTCACACCACTGAATATAGCACTTTTCATGACAATCAACACTTTACATCACAGGTGTCAAACTCATTCCATGGAGGGCCAAGACCCTGCAGGTTTTACCTCCCCCCAGTGTCTTCAGCAGGTGATTTCTCTGAATTTCTTCCTACTGATTGCTGATCAGTGAAAACGCCTGCTGAAGAGACTGGGTGGAAGTAAAACCTGCAGGGTCTTGGCCCTCCATGGAATGAGTTTGACACCCCTGCTTTACATTGAGTCCATTATTCATTCACTCCACAGACAATGACAGTGGTAAGCTGCTTCTATAGCCACAGCTTCCCTGTGGCAGACTGACGAAAATGTGGCTGCAAATCGAACATTTATTCACATCAGTGTCGTGAACACACTGGAGGCAAAGTAGGTAAAGTGTCTTGCCCAAGGACACAACTGCAAGGTGGGGGGAGTGGGACTCGAGCCACCACCCTTCCGGTTATTGGACAACCTGCTCAACCTCCTGATCCACTGCGGCCTCATTTTTGTTTCTCTTTGAGAAATAATGCAACTGTGAGCTAGAAAACAACTGCACTGCAAGAAGTCAAATATAAGTGCCTCTGCCCCCCCTCACCCTCTCAGGCTCTCCCATCACCACTGCTGATTCCTTCCGCTTCCTAGGCACTACCATCACCAGGGACCTCAAATGGGAGCTGACCATCAGCTCACTCATCAAAAAAGCCCAGCAGAGGATGTTCTTCCTGCGGCAGCTGAGGAAGCTCAAGCTACCCACCAAGATGTTAGTGCAGTTCTACACAGCCATCATCGAGCCCATCCTCACCACCTCCATAACCGTGTGGTACGCAGGAGCCACTGCCAGGGACAGACTAAGGCTGCAGCGCGTCGTGCGCACTGCTGAGAAGGTGATCGGCTGCAAGCTCCCATCTCTCCAGGATCTGTACATCTCCAGGACCCGGAGGCGTGCTGGCCGGATCATAGCCGATCCCTCACACCCTGGTCACGTACTGTTTGCCCCCCTCCCCTCTGGTAGAAGACTTCGGTCCATCCAGACTAAAACCTCCCGTCACATGAACAGCTTCTTCCCCTCTGCCATTAGACTGCTGAACACTAAGTGACTTATTGACTCTCGTGCACCATGTACAGCAGCTCAACCAGACTCATGTCAATCATCACTGTTTTCTTCCTGCATTACCGACTGCACTATATAGTTCTCCACAGTATCTGCTGCTGGCTAATATATATTTTAACTGTTGACCAGTATTACTTAATCTTATCCTACACTTTATTACATGTATATTTTATTTCTCTTATCTTATCATGTTTAATGTTGCAGCATTGTACCGAGACAAATTCCTAGTTTGTGTACTACATGAACAATGGCAATAAACCTGATTCTGATTCTGATTCTAAGTAAAATGAAATAAATTAAGACTGTTTATGCTCGTCTTTTTGTCTGACAAGATATTTATTCTTGCTGTGCGGCTTACAGTGGGGCAAAAAAGTATTTAGTCAGCCACCAATTGTGCACGTTCTCCCACTTAAAAGATGAGAGAGGTCTCCAATTTTCATCATAGGTATACCTCAACTATGAGAGACAAAATGAGAAAAAAAAATCCAGAAAATCACATTGAAGGATTTTTAATGAATTAATTGGTAAATTCCTTGGTAAAATAAGTATTTGGTCAACTACAAACAAGCAAGATTTCTGGCTCTCACAGACCTGTAACTTCTTCTTTAAGAGGCTCCTCTGTCCTCCACTCGTTACCTGTATTAATGGCACCTGTTTGAACTCGTTATCAGTATAAAAGACACCTGTCCACAACCTCAAACAGTCAGACTCCAAACTCCACTATGGCCAAGACCAAAGAGCTTTCAAAGAACACCAGAAACAAAATTGTAGACCTGCACCAGGGTGGGAAGACTGAATCTGCAATAGGTAAGCAGCTTGGTGTGAAGAAATCAACTGTGGGAGCAATTATTAGAAAATGGAAGACATACAAGACCACTGATAATCTCCCTCGATCTGGGGCTCCACGCAAGATCTCACCCCGTGAGGTCAAAATGATCACGAGAACGGTGAGCAAAAATCCCAGAACCACACGGGGGGACCTAGTGAATGACCTGCAGAGAGCTGGGACCAAAGTAACAAAGGCTACATCAGAAACACACTACGCCGCCAGGGACTCAAATCCTGCAGTGCCAGACGTGTCCCCCTGCTTAAGCCAGTACATGTCCAGGCCCGTCTGAAGTTTGCTAGAGAGCATTTGGATGATCAAGAAGAGGATTGGGAGAATGTCATATGGTCAGATGAAACCAAAATAGAACTTTTTGGTAAAAACTCAACTTGTCGTGTTTGAAGGAGAAAGAACACCATACCTACTGTGAAGCATGGGGGTGAAAACATCATACTTTGGGGCTGTTTTTCTGCAAAGGGACCAGGACGACTGATCCGTGTAAAGGAAAGAATGAATGGGGCCATGTATCGTGAGATTTTGAGTGAAAACCTCCTTCCATCAGCAAGGGCATTGAAGATGAAACGTGGCTGGGTCTTTCAGCATGACAATGATCCCAAACACACTGTCCAGGCAACGAAGGAGTGGCTTCGTAAGAAGCATTTCAAGGTCCTGGAGTGGCCTAGCCAGTCTCCAGATCTCAACCCCATAGAAAATCTTTGGAGGGAGTTGAAAGTCCGTGTTGCCCAGCGCCAGCCCCAAAACATCACTGCTCTAGAGGAGATCTGCATGGAGGAATGGGCCAAAATACCAGCAACAGTGTGTGTGAAAACCTTGTGAAGGCTTACAGAAAACGTTTGACCTCTGTCATTGCCAACAAAGGGTATATAACAAAGTATTGAGATGAACTTTTGTTATTGACCAAATACTTATTTTACCGAGGAATTTACCAATTAATTAATTAAAAATCCTTCAATGTGATTTTCTGGATTTTTTTTTTCCTCATTTTGTCTCTCATAGTTGAGGTATACCTATGATGGAAATTGGAGACCTCTCTCATCTTTTAAGTGAGAGAACTTGCACAATTGGTGGCTGACTAAATACTTTTTTCCCCCACTGTATGTGAGAGAAAAATTGTCATGCTTTCAGATATCAAATTGCTTAAAACAAGCAAAAACTAGGTCAAATCTTCTTGCTCTGTTGGCAGATAATTTTACTTAAAATAAGCAAAAAATTCTGGCAATAGATAATTTTAGTTAAAATTAGAAAAAATATCTGCCAACAAAGTAAGATTACATTTCTTAAAACTAGAAAAGCACTCGGAGAGCGCAGACCTCCGCCAAGCGGCACAGTTCCCCCCATACAGTGTTTGTGTGTACGTTTTCAGATTCCCTGAGCATGAAAAGATATGACTAGCAATTGGATTCACAATGATTATTTGTTTATTTGACATGGACAGTGCAATAAACAGACAATTAATGAATGACAATCAATGTGATAGTGACAGGATTAGTGGTTCAGTAGTGTAAAACGGGGCTATAAGGGACGGCGGGTTAATAAGGGACACTTTTCTGGGAAATGTTTTAAATGTAATTCTGCTTTTTTTATTTTGAGCAGGACGCTGAGTTGTGTTGTTATTGTCAAATATCCATGAATCCTTCATCAAATCTAGGCGGAAGCAAAATTAAAAAAGCAGAATTACATTTAGAAAAGTGTCCCATATTACCCCGCCGTCCCTTATAGCCCCGTTTTACGGTTGTAAAAGCATTGCCTCCTTGGCGGAGGTAATAAACAGAAGTGTTGGTGTGTCCATCTCCTCCACTGACGGATGCAGATTGGTTAGACAGGTTGCCATGGGTTTTATATTATATTGGGGTTGCGCTCCGCGGCAAAACAGAATTTAGAATCTTCCCCGGCAGAGAGGTCGTTTTTACGCAGCGCCTATAGCTGGGCGGGGAATTTGTGGCAAATAATCGGGCGGCGGACAGGTGGCCGTGTCAGGTTTTGCAGCGTTGCGCAAAAACAGGCACGCTGGCGGGCCCAGGCCAGCAGTGTTTTCCGCGTGCTTTTGTGCCTAAAACGTTGAAGAACGCGGAGTTTGTGTTGGTCAGACACGACGCCCAGCGCAATGTGCGCAGCGCCTATGGCTGGCACAGGCACGCTGGCGGGCCAAGGCCACCAGTGTTTTCCGCATGCTTTTGTGGCTAAAACTTTGAAGAAGGCGGAGTTTGTGTTGGTCAGACACGACGCCCAGCGCCCTCCATTGCGCCTGCGCACATGTTGAAAATGGCCGTATGTCACAGTGTGGAAAAAGGCTTTAAAAAATTCCTGTATGCAGACGGTGATGCGGATCATCCCCAAAATTTAATCAGTTCTTCCTTGTACCATTTCCAACAACGCCTGAAAGTTTCATTGAAATCCGTCCAAAAGTTTTTGAGTTATCTTGCTAACCAACAGACAAACAGACAAACACACAGACAAACACACAGACAAACCCCGGCAAAAACATTACCTCCTCCTGGCCTTTCTGCCTGGCGGAGGTAACAAGCAAAAACTCTTAAAGCAAGTAAAATCTTACAGAAAATTGCACGACAAAAATAAATTCTTGTCAAAATTATCTTGTGAGAGAAAAATAAACATATAGATTTATTTTATAGATTTAGGATATTTTATCTTACTACGATTTTCATTTTTACAGTAACAGCTATTACTGCCTTCAGTAATACTGTCATAAACACAAATTAGTCTAATCTCGCTCTTTCAGACATACACACACACAGCACCATGGACGAAACACCAGGTATCAGAGGATGACACTGATCAACAATTACAGTCTAATGGTGACAGCAGAACAAAGTTATATCAGTCAAGTATTCCTGACTCAAACAATGCACAACAGCAGCAACTAGAAAAACACTTAGAAAGCTCATACCTCTGCCAAGGCTTCTTCCATCCCCCATGGTTGACCTCTAAAAAGGTAATTGGTTAGTGTGTAGGCCACGAGCCAGTTCTGGTGAAAATTGCATCAAAGTCTATCCAGTAGTTTTGGAGGATTCTTGCTAACACACTGTGAGAATAGTCTTGGCAGAGGTATGCGTCCTCCAATCATCACCAAAATGTAATGGGTTCCTCTCTAGCCCAAGGACCACCTCTGATGAAAATTTCATCCAAATCCATCCAGTAGTTTTTGTGTAATCTTGCTGCACAAATACAAACAAGGTCCTTGGTGGAGGTATGCACTCTCAAATCATCACCAACATTTAATGGGTTCATCCTTGGCCCAAGGGCTACCTCTGGTGAATATCTCATCAAAATCCATACAGTAGTTTTTGCGTAATCCTGCTAATAAACAGAAAAACAAACAAACAGACCACCCCAATCACATTACCTCCTTGGTGGAGGTAATTAAAAACCTGTACAGGTGACTGGAAAGCTACTAAGAGCATATCTTACCTTTTTTTGTAAAGTGCTTTCTTCTGGCCTTCTTTAATGAAAAATCCTTCATTGTGTCCTTTAAGTCCAACTCACAAATAATGTCATACTCTATGGACATCAATGTGAGGTTACACAGTCTGTTTAAGCAGTATGCTTGATCTAGTCTACTTTTTACCAAGCTCCAAGTCTGCTGTCTGGTGTAAGCAATGATGGCCTTGCATCAGACCTGGCTTTTCTTGTGCTGGTCTCCATCTCTCAGCTTGCCTTCTCCACTGGCCTGCTCTCTTTCGGCAGGATCTGGTGGTCTTCTCCTCTAGGTGAGTGCTTTAATGGCCCACCTGTCTCCTCGGTGCAGTAATTAGCAGCCCCACCTCCACTCATTGCTCCAGCTGAGAAGAATCCTTTACTCTTTGGGATTTTTTTGAGCACTTCATTTTCCCTAAGCTCTTTTCCTCTCAATAATTTTATAAGCGCCACTCACAAACTTTTTTCTGGACATTTTGACCGAGCTAAATACTTCTTACCTCTCACTGGTACTTGCATAGTCACATGTCAAAACAATTCCTCTGATAGGCTATTGTTACATGGTGACCCATGTGGGCCACATGTAAATTGGACCAATCAGCAGCCAGCCACACACGAATATCAAGTGATTCACATAGAATTTGCCCAATTAACAGCGATGTGATCTTTTTATTGGCTCGTGATAGGCCCCTAATCTTCACTGACCCCTGGGCTTCAGCCCAGCCTAGCCCGTTCATTAAGGTGGCCATGATTACAGGCTTTTTAACGGCAGTCCAAAAACAGACTGTTTCAGACAGAACTTCATAGACAGTTTTTTTTTAATGCTGGTGTTGCTGCACATGTATCAGTGTGGAAAATGAAAGCTGTCCATGTTTATCTTACCTTTATGTTATGGTCCATCTGATGTGCAATGATTCAAAGAAAATGTTAATTTTTCACTGTCGAAACATCTGCTGTGACAGATACAGTGGAGAAAATAAGTATTGAACATGTCAACATTTTTCTCATTAACCTGTTGAACTCTGGTCAATTTCCCTAAAAACGCCTCAAAATAACATGCCCAAAGTAAATCAAAAGCTGTTCTTCAACCCTTTGCAGCATCTTCATGGGGTTGGTCTCATTTAAAAGAAAACACTGAATTTTTTGGCAAAACAGTCATAATCTCTCTAAGTGCTCCTGCCACTGAGTAACAATCATCTAAACATACTGAATTTGAAGAAAATAAAGTTCGCCTGGGTGGTTTTTTTAGATACAAATGCTTGCAAATAACATACAGCTGTGTGAAACTTGCTGGAAAACAACAGAAATGTAGAACCAAGTGTTTTCAAGCTCAGGTCAAAATTTTGTAACAAAACCACAAAAAAATGAATATATTACACAGCTTTTTTCTCAGGTTGTAACAAGGCGTTCTTGAACTGTGCCAAACTGTGCCAAATGGCACAGTTTGGAAAGCTATGTTCCAGAGTTCACTATCTCAGCAGTTTACATAGTAAAACCAAGGGGTAACAACCCAGACATACACAGCACAGTTCCTGTTTTTTTTTTCTTTTACAGGCAAAAATAGCCTACAGTGTAAGAAAAATTATGCGAAAAATTAATACATTTCACTAAAGTAAACACAAAAACAACCCTCTTCACCCTCCAATTTTTCCAGAGTTCACTATCTCACCAGTTTACACAGATACAGGTCAACTGGACCCCTGACCAAGTGTGCACCCCAAGTGGACCAGGGAATCCAATCTGTACATGTACAGGTGCATTCTCCATCCAGTGATTTATAAATGCTGCCCCAGATGAAAACCAGTCTGTGGGACTATAATGTTCTGAATGAGGCTTTAGAAAATTATGAATCACTTTGTAAATCATCCATCCATCCATCCATCTTCTTCCGCTTAGTCCTTTTCAGGTGGCGGGGGGGCTGGAGCCTATCCCAGCATCTTAGGGCGAGAGGCAGGGTACACTCTGGACAGATCGCCAGTCCATCGCAGGGCCAACGCAGAGAGACAGACAACCATTCACTCTCACAGTCATACCTAAGGACAATTTAGAATCCCCAGTTTTGATGCCAATTAACCTAACCTGCATGTAAATCACTGGATTGAAAATGTACAGATTGAATACAGGTGTCCACCTGGGGTGCTCACATTAGTGTGCTCACATGGTCAGGGCTCCATTTCACCAGATCACGTTTACACAGTAAAACAAAGGCATAATAACCCAGACATACACAGCACAGTTCCTTTTTTTTACAGGAAAAAATAGCCTACAGTGAAATAAAAATTATACTAAAAAATTATTAAATTTTTCTGCAATATACACAGTAACAAATACCCCCCCCCCCCCATGGCGCACACAAAAACGTTGCCATGCGGGACCCTTGTAATTACCGCGATTGAAGTTATTTTTATTACTATTTTTATACAGTAGATAAAGAATAATTTGGATTGTAAGACTTACCTGTCCACAACCGCACTGTTGCTGGTATTGTCCACTGGCGTGTGACGATCGTCAGCTATTCCGTTGATCAATGGAAACCTCCGTTATTTACGTCGTCCAGGTCACCCCACCTAGTCAAGCCATCGATGTTTTCATGCACGCCCTTTCAGTTCATTTTGTGAACCATTTTTCAAAACAAGTAAAATAATGGCTAATCTTACCCTGACCCTTCTGCACAGTATCACAAAGGACTGCGCGTCACACAGCGGCGGAGTCAAAAAAGATTTTACGCATGAGAACGCATGGTATTTTACCGGAAATATAAACACTGAACTAGGTATGTAGGATGTCATTGAAGTCAGAAATCGATTGGCTAAACGACACGTCCATCGTCAGATTATTCGGCTTCAATTGGCTCGTTGTATTCGTGGTCGTTGATGGGCAAATATTTCTTGCTAGGTTTACGATCATTGGTTATTCAAGGTTTAAAAACCCAAATCAAGGCTCTTGTTGATCGAATGAGATGTCAGTCTCATTCTAAACCAATCAAACACTCCTTTGGCTTTCTGTTTACAGCTCTGTCTGTACTGGAAGACCGGAAATACAGCTTTTTTTTTCAGTGCACACTGAGACGCACTAAGACGCAGAGACGTGACCGCCCGCGGAATCTCCCGAGTTCAACCGGTTAAACTTATTTCTGATGGAGCCATTGACCTGAGATTTTCATCTGATATCAGTAGCAACCCAAGTAATCCATACATACAAAGAAATCAAGAAAACTGTGTTCACAAAACAAGTTATATTTAATAAAGTGGAATGACACAGAGATTAAGTATTGGACACATGAAGAAAAGGAGGTGCAAAAAGGCATAGAAAGCCAAGAAACCAGCTGAAATCCATCAGAATTTAGGAAGCCACCCCATCAGTGCAAATTAATTTCAGCTGGTTAAGGCCTGACTGACAGTCTTTAAAAAGGTCTGTGAACATTAGAATGTCACACCACAAATAACTCATGATGGGTAGAAGCAACAAGCTCTCTCTAGACCGTCCCAACCTTATTGCTGCAAAATATAATGATGGCATTGGTTACAGCTGCATTTCTAAACTGCTGAATGGTCCAGTGAGCACTGTTGGAGCCATCATTCGGAAGTGGAAAGAACATCATTTTAATATAAACCGGCCACGACCAGGAGCTCCTCACAAGATTTCTGACAGAGGAGTCAAAAGAATTATCAAAAATGTTATCTAAGAGCCAAAGACCACTCGTGGAGAGCTCCAGAAAGACCTGGAGTTAGCAGGTACTGCGGTTTCAAAGAAAACAATAAGTAATGCACTCAACCAACATGGGCTCTATGCCCGCTCACATCGCAAGACTCCATTGCTGAAGAAAAAGCATGTTGAAGCTTGTTTAAAGTTTGGTGCACAACATTTGGGTAAGGTAGAGAAATACTGGGAGAATATAGTCTGGTCAGATGAGACCAAAATTTAACTTTTTGGATGCCATAACACACAGCATGTTTGTAGGAGAAATGACACTGCACATCCATCAAGTTGTAGGGTTGTTTTTCAGCACATGGTACAGGCAGACTTCATACAGTATAAAGGAAGGAAAGATGAATTGACAAATGTACTGAGACATCCTTGATAAGAACCCGTTGCCATCTGCCAAGATGCTGAAGATAAAGTGAGGGTGGAGATTTCAGCAAGACAATGATCCCAAACACACAGCCAAGGAAACTCTCAACTAGCTCCAGAGAAGGAAAATAAAGCTGCTAGAATGGCCCAGCCAGTCAGCTGACCTAAATCCAATTGAAAATCTATTGAACGAACTGAAGATCAGAGTTCATAGAAGACATCCACGGAACCTTCAAGATTTGACAGTTTGTGTGGAAGAATGGGCTAAAATCACTCCTGAGCAATGCCTGCACCTAGTTTCTCCATACAGGAAGCATCTGGAAGCACCTTTTACCAACAAAGGCTTTTCTACTAAATATCAAATGAATTTCACCAAGCGTGTTCAATACATATTCCCTGTGTCATTCCACTTTATTAAATATAACTTGTTTTGCGAAGACAGTTGCCTTGATTCTTTGTATGGATTACTTTGGGTGTTACTGATATCAGGTGAAAATCTCAGGTCAATGGCTCCATCAGAAATATGTTTAACTAGAAAAGCACTCGGAGAGCGCAGACCTCCGCCAAGTACCTCAGTTCCCCCTAATATTGGGATTTTCCCCAAATATAATAGTCCTACATTGATTTTATCTATATTTTCAGATTCCTTGACCATCAAAACATACCTTTAGCATTTGGATTCACATTGATATCTTTATTAGTTCAGTAGTTATTGACAAAAATCACTTTTTCGGTAATGGCGGTTTTCTTCTGGATATAGCTCCATAGCTTTTGAAGATAGAACAAATCCATTGGCACACTACTGATTCCTCAGTGTCTTGGCTATATTTTGGTGTTTGTTGTATGTTTATGTCTTAATTTGTTACCTTACAGTGATGAAAATTCCAAAGATCCCCTATTATTTCCTGTTGTGGATCACAGGATCCGGATCAGTCTTTGATATTTCCTAGAACCTATTGGGATCTTATCCCATATTTTTTTTGGTAAGCGTCCTGACCATTTGTTGTGGAGTTATATACACATATAACACATATAAATCTGAGCCTGAAGCTGGGGAGAGTACCACAGTTGTGGAAAACATCTTGTGTGGTACCTGTACCAAAGACCTCCCACCCCAAAGACGTGAACAGCTACAGACCAGTGGCCCTGACGTCCCACATGATGAAGACCCTGGAGAGACTGCTCCTTGCTCACCTCCGCCCCCTGGTGGGACCAACAATGGATCCACTCCAGTTCGCCTACCAGCATGGCATTGGGGTGGAGGATGCAGTGATCTTCCTCCTTCACCGTTCTCTGTCCCACCTGGAGAAGCCCAGGAATGCGGTGAGGATCATGTTCTTTGACCTGTCCAGTGCTTTCAACACCATCCAACCGATGATCCTGAAGGACAAGCTGCTGTGAGCAGGGGTGGACCAGCACCTGTCATCATGGATCCTGGACTATCTCACTAACCGGCCACAGTTTGTGAGAACCCGGGACTGTGTGTCCGACACGATCATCGGTAGCACGGGGGCCCCCCAGGGAACGGTTTTGGCTCCCTTCCCGTTTACCCTTTATACTGCGGACTTTTCACACAACACAACACACTGCCATCTACTGAAGTTCTCTGACAACTCTGCAATCGTCGGCCTCATCTCCAACGTAGATGAAGCTGAGTACAGAGGACTTATCCAGGACTTCGTGGACTGGTGCCATAGGAACTGCCTCCAGATCAACGCAAGGAAAATTAAGGAGCTGGTGGTGGACTGCCACAGGCAAGGACAACCCCTCACAGCGCCAGTAAACATACAGGGAACAGACATTGAGATGGTGACATCCTACAAGTACCTGGGTGTTCATCTGAACAATAAACTAGACTGGTCACACAATACCGACACACTCTACAAGAAGGGACAGCGCAGGCTGTTCCTACTGAGGAGACTCAGGTCTTTTGGTGTACAAGGGGCGCTGCTGAAGACATTCTACGACACGGTGGTGGCATCAGCCATCACTTTTGGAGTGGTCTGCTGGGGCAGTGGCATTACAGCGGCCGATAGGAAGAGACTGAACAAACTGATCAAGAAAGCTAGCTCTGTCCCGGGGCAGCGCCCTGACCCAGTGGAGGAGATAGGAGAGAGAAGGATGGTGGCTAAACTGTCATCTCTGCTGGAGTCCGAGTCCCACCCTATGCAGGACATACTGAATGCACTGAGGAGTTCATTTAGCAGCAGACTACATCATCCTAGGTGCGCAACCGAGAGGTTTCGCAGGTCCTTCCTACCTACGGCTGTCAGACTGTATAACCTAAGGAGGGCTGCTCGCAGAGATAGCAAAAAAAACGTGACGACCTAATAGTACTGAATGCAAAAGACGCAATAGACTTACACAATGGTCCCCTCCAGTATATACAACTAGGACAGTATCGGTCGCTACGGAGGGTGACAATATGTATGGGTACATATTCATACTATGTAGGATAACTAAGTAGACGGTTATGCTGTTTATTCCATCTCGCTACAATGCTCCGCACTTTATATATATATTTATATATTGATGTGTATGTATGTATATCCACTGCTCTTATTTATATCTTCCGTATCTTCTTAATTATTGCTCTGAGTGTTGCTATCCCTGTGCTGTTGCAATCCTGGAATTTCCCCATTGTGGGACTAATAAAGACTTATCTTGTCTTATCTTATCTTATATGGTAAAAATGGCCCTATCTCACAATGATAAAGAATCCTTTAAAAAATTCCTGGATCCAGACGGTGATCCGGATCACTCCCAAAATCTAATCGTTTCTTCCTTGTCCCATTTGGGACTTGTCCTAAAAATTTCGTCAAAATCCGTTCATAACTTTTTGAGTTATGTTGATAACAGACAGACAAACAAACAAACAGACAAACAAACTCCGGTAAAAACATAACCTCCTTGGCGGAGGTAACAAGAAAAATGTTGATGTGTTCAATACTTTTTTCCCCGCTGTGCATAATCCAGTCTCTCAAATGCCTTTTGGAGATCAAAATCCATTTTTGAATAATTTTTATCCAGGTAGCAGGTAAATGTGTTTTAACAATTCATGTCTTCATTCTGAAACAATATATCTTGCAATCAGTCGGTTTAATTCTTGCTGGGTCACAAACTGTCCAGATGCATACCTGTGACTGAAATCCAGCCATGGGTGTTCAGATAAGAGTATTTCCACTTTCCATCCTGCTGTGAGATCCACTTCACGGTGTTAGTTGTTAGCATAGCTAGCAGTTACCTAGCACTAGCTTTGTCTGAGCTTGTTGCTGTTTGCAGGAGCTTCTGAAGAGGACTCCATCGGCACTTAGTTTGCAACTCACCAATATGCTTTTGTCTTTAACCATGGCAAAGAAAAAGTAATCTGTGTATGTCCACAAAAACAAAGTAGCTTGTTAGCTAGTAGTTAGTAATGAAGACTCGGTGTGGGTTTACTCCGGGATTTCTCCGGTTTCCTCCCACATGCCAAAAACATGCAAGTTAGGTTAATTGGCATCAAACTGGGGATTCTAAATTGCCCTTAGGTATGAATGTGAGAGTGAATGGTTGTCTGTCTCTCTGTGTTGGCCCTGCAATGGACATGGCGATCTGTCCAGGGTGTACCCTGCCTCTCGCCCAGAGATGCTGGGATGGGCTCCAGCCACCCCCCCCACCCCCGCGACCCGAAAAGGATTAAGCGGAAGACGATGGATGGATGGATGGATGCTTTGCAACAGGTCATGTCAACTGACGGCTCATCTCAGCAACAGTAGGGTCAGTGTGTATATTCATTTATTTGCGCTAAAAATATCTATCCATATTAATAAAATGAGTAACGAGTAACGCATCTGATCAGATTTCAGTAACTGTAACGCATTGCTGAATTTTTAAACAGTAATTTCGTTACACAACACTTTACTGCAAAAGTAGAGGCATTACAGTAGTTGCAACACTGCACAAAACTAACACATTTCCTAACATTACACAAATAATGCTTTTCTACTACTGAGTCAGGTGAGCTGTCTAATAAAAAAAGTTGCAAAATTATGGTTAAATGTTTTTTTTTTATTAAAGGAGAATATAATGCACTTCTAAGAATTTTAATAACAGAACAGCAATGTGTATTTTGTTATGAAGTGACCATATTAATATTTGAATGGTTTACACGTGTCCCATGTGGATGCATTTTACAAGGTTAAAAACCCACAACAACAACATTTTTGCACAATATGGGAACTTGAAAGAAGAAAAATAAATGCCACAAATTTATAATAAAATAGTCACAGGTTTACTGGGAAGAAGTAACAAATCTATG
Organism: Pholidichthys leucotaenia; assembly: GCA_020510985.1. Lineage (NCBI taxonomy): Eukaryota > Metazoa > Chordata > Actinopteri > Cichliformes > Pholidichthyidae > Pholidichthys > Pholidichthys leucotaenia. The sequence goes on along the minus strand of CM035840.1, from coordinate 320,911,890 downwards.
TGGAAGCTGCAAACTGAGGTAAAAGAAATAAGGCAAATTTAACAGAAATTGTCTCTTTTCGTGTAGGGTAAGCCGGGGCACAAAGTTAGATGGGGCGGGCTGTTGCACGCCATCCAGCCTTCTAAAATTAGAAAGGCCACACACATGCAATGTGGCAAGAAGGGGGTGTAACAACCAGCCCCATGTAATGTTGTGCCCCACAGGTCTTAATGAAATATTTATGACATAATTCGGTGAAATTGCTTTTAATTGTTTAATTATTGCAGCATCATTGTGAATCATCTTTTACAGCCTTCCTCAGACTGGGTCGTTTCAGTACGTGTCACTTTAAATGTCTAAGAGGATTTCACTTCCCCCTCCCCCCTTACATCACTATTGCTCATCTTCGTTGGCTAGCTCCTAGCTTGGATAGCGAGCCTCGGTCAACTTATATAAATTTGTCTTACCCCTTTATCAGTGCATGTCGCCAAACTGCGACATAACCCCTAGTGGTCAACAGTGGTAAAGATTTTTTTCAAGAAAAAATTCAGATCAGATGTCAGAACTTTACAAGGCTATAACTTGAAAGTGGTAAGAGATAATGGCTTACTGTCAATTAGAAAGATGTAGAATATGATCCAAAGTTTGAGATAGGAGTAAATTTACGCATCTAATTTGCATACAAACAAACAAAGACATTTGTCACTTACCGGTGTCCTTTTACAGCATTCTGGTTGCTATTTTGTCCTCTCCCGGTCATTTTAGCTTTCTCTCCTAAATCCACAAACTGTTATTCATTATTCCACCTTAATTTCGCTTTTATTCCACGGCAATTTAGCTTATATGACGACATGCAACTGGCGATTGCTCTCCAGTCACATGGCACTCCAGGTGCCTGGCAGGTCAAATCAACAAGCTTCACTCTCCCTGTGTTATAAGAACATGTAAACATCTACCTTCATAAGTTAAATAATCTCTTTTTAGAACCATAGTTGGCAAATTCAGGACCAAATCCTCCGAATATGCTCCTTGGTCTGGGATCGTGTCTGTCCACTACAATTGGTGCCCACCATCTTTGTGATGTAATCTCAAAAACAAAGAAAAAGAAGGAGGATTTCTTGCTCTTTGGTGTATTACGTGTCATCCATGAGTCATCCAACGCGTGCCTGCCACCTTGTGAACTGGCATGATCAGTGCAAATCCTCAGTACAGCTGGGCAGTGTTTCTGCACGTCATTATCAGTTGACAGGCGCAGTGCCGCGCTCTGCCACTAGGGGTACGCGAAATTACACAGCATAAGGGTTAAAGATGAAGAAATAATGCATCACCGGTGGACAGAAGTGTGTGGTTTCAGTGGTTAACAGGATATGACCTGTCCCTGGAGTACAATAAGCACAGAAACATTTATGAATGAGTGAATAGTGGCCTGAAGTTGCTAGCTCGCTTCTAGCATTGGCTAACTGCTAAATATTAAATCTCGAAGTGAAGTTTATGTAGTCAAGGATTGATAGGTGAATTGGGAAGGGGGGTGAATAGAATTTATAGAAAATAGCGATCAAAACCAGCTGGATTGAGAGTTAATCTAATACCAGGAAGCCCTACTGATGTCTGTCAGCAATTCCCTACTGAGGCGAGCTGTAATGTGGTTAGATTAACCAGCTCGCACCGCCTAGCCAAGCTGAGGTTAATGGTTCGATGTAGCTTCACTTCAAAATAAGCCAGAATGATGCAAGATATATTTTCGACTGTGGATTAGTGAACCAGGTAGAAACATGGATGACTGATGGGTGACTAAAATCTAAAGAAAATAACAATATAAACCACACTTTAGTCTAACTCCCGAATAGCACTGTTAGCTCTGAAGCTAGCATCTTGGGCTCCCCACTCATGTACATGTTTGCAGACAGACAGCTCCGGTAGGAAATGGGGCTTCCCAGAAATAGACCAGCGGGTGGATATCAAGGCTGGGTTTACCTTTTCATGACGTAACTCAGAAGAGTTAAAGTGTACCTGTGGTGGTCGTGAAAAAAAAGATATTATATTGAGCCCCTGTCTCACGTTCCAGTTCAAGTTTAAGTTGAAATTCACGTTCAAAGCAATTTGATATAAATCCATTGCTGATGTACTGGCTCAGCTATGTCAGCAAAACATGGGTACAGCCATACTAGCGGCTACATGGACTTCCAGGACGCTTCCTGTGACGTAATTTCGTGGCTACCGCGATCTGGATCAGTATTGGTTGAGCCTCGAGTACCCGGATGTGCAGCGGCTTTGGGGATATTCAAATTCAAATTCAAACGTTTATTTCAAACTCAGGGTTCATATTAAATGCAGAACTGAAACGAGTAGAAAATAAATAAATAAATAAATGCTTAAATTTGGCGGGTCCTATTGTCTGATCTGAGGTAGTTAACAGCCGCAACACGGGAGATTAATTCGGCTCCTCCCTCGCCACTATAAAGAGCGGCAGACAGCACGTTGCGTTATGTGAGGACCAAAATTCAAACGTTTATTTCAAACTCAGGGTTCATATTAAATGCTGAACTGAAACGAGTAGAAAATAAATAAATGCTTAAATTCAGCTGCTTGTCTCATCTGATCTCGTAACTGCCGCAACACGGAAGATGATTCTACAACTATATACAGAGCAGCAGACACTCGGTGCTCTTGTAAAAACAAAAACATACAATGCGATATGGATATCGCAACATGGCGGAATGTAAAGCCTTTGGATGTCTGAATAATAAGCGAAAAAAACAAAGAAACACTTTTTTTGTGTACCCAAACCCAGCTCACCTTGTCAGAAGATCGGAGCGGAAACAGGGCACAGACGAATAATTTCAGACGAAATTGCGTTGTGTGTGAGGACCACTTCGTCACTTTAACCCTCAGAAGACCTTTCTGGCTCAAACCTGTAGCCATGTTGGACAAATTCTTCCTCAGAGTCCGACAATTCAGCCATAATAGAATAAAAACACTCACAACAGCACCCTAGTCTCTCATACAGGCGGAGCATTGACTGTAGAGTATCAACGAAGTGACATCACATCCGCATGTGTCATGGCTGCGCCCACAGTTTTCATTGGCTGCCCATGGCCAAGGTCCTATTTGAATATATGTCTGGTGGTATATGGCTGGTATATGGCTGGCAAAAATTATTTACCAAAATAAGAAATACTTTTTCATAATGTTTTCAAGTCAAATGCATCTTCACAACCACCACAGGTATGCTTTAAAACAGCTCCTCAGAAACAGAATCGATATAAAGGCTGTGTGTTTTTTAAGAGAAATGGGTGTTTTGATGTTTTTCCGATAATCTCATGACCAATAGATGCACTTTGGAAGGTTAGAACCTACAAAACACAAATTTTCAGTGAATGGGAGCTTTGGTAATTTGATAAGCCAAATTAGTTTGTTCTGTTGGCCGATAATTTTCTTATTTTAAGCGAAATGATCTTGATTTGTTGCTTCAGAAAATTATTTGCCAAGATAATTCGACATATCAAATTACTTAAAAACAAGTAAAACTCTCTTAAAGCAAGGGAGATTTTCTTTCAGAAAACTGTGTGGTGAGAAGAAATGTCTTGTCAGAAAACAAGCCCTTTTTTTTGCCTTGATTTAAAATATTTCATTTTGCTTTTTGCAGCATAGTAGAGGATGCCAACCCCTGGTTTCATTGATGATCCTGGAACAAAACTGATATATTGCACTAACATTATCATCAGATGTTTGCCTTGTTGTTGCCATTATTTGTTGATCCCAAAACACCTTACTCAATTTTTCACCAGGACATTGATTGGATCTGACCAATACTGTTTTTAATTTGAATGCTCTATGATTTTTTTTTTTTTTTTTACATAAAGTCTTCTCACACCCATGATTCAATTCAACCGGTAAAATTTCAGGCTGATTACATTTATTCCAGAGGAACTGGAACCTGGTATCACTTGTATGGAAGGGGAAAATTTGCACCATTTACTAATGGACTGCCGCCCTGACAGCGTCGACCTTTGTGGGCGCCAAAAGCCAAAAACAGAGTCCAGCACGGTGGAAGCATCTGTGCCTTATTATCTGTGTTAGTCCATCTGTCACATAAGTCCTGGCCCACCAAAGAGCCAACACAGACAGTAGAAGGAAAATGCTTGAAGCCATACTGCCAGTTTCAGTAATTCATCTGCTGGACTTGTATGTGTTTGTTAGTTGATGAACTCACTGACTCTTTATGCACTTACAGGCAGTTTAATAGGTACACCTGTTCAACTGCTTGTTCATGCAGATATCATGAATGGATATTTCATTTCAGTGTTGGGGGGACAATAAACAGAACATTTTCTCAACAGTAAAGATAGAGGGGGACACTGTAGATGTTATTGTAGTTGGCGCCCGATGCAAGATTGTGTTCAGGGGCTCCTGTTTTTGTAACAGAGAAAAGTTTGAAACCCTTTAAAATAAAAATATTATAAAAACTTGTGTCACTGTCTAGATGAGCAGAGAAAAAGCTAAATTAACCAACATCCCTATGAATTGTGCAAATATTAAAGAAAAAAGTCACAAATTTAAGAGAAGAAAGTTGCAGAGTTATGACAAAAAATAGCAAATTTATGAGAAAAAATTGCAAATTCATGAGGAAAAAAAATCATAAATTTACAAGATTAAAGCAGCAAAATTATGAGAATAATTTTGGAAATGTCAATAAAAATACCAAGTTTGAGGAAAATAGTGACAATTTTATTAGAAAAAAGATGCAGATTTACAAGAACAAAATTGCAAAAAATAGTTGCAAGTGTACGAGAAAAAAAGTTACTGATTTAAAAGGAATTTGGAAGTAAAAATCACTAGTTTAGTAGAAAAAAGTTGCAAATTTACAAGAAAAAAGTTGAAATTTATGAGAGAAAAAGCTGCAGAAAATAAAAATTTGCATGATCATGAGGAAAAAATTGACAAATTTACAAAATAAAACCAGCAAAATTATGAGAAAAAAGTTGCAAATTTACATTGAAAAAAAGTTGGGTTTTTTTTTTTTTACATAAAACTCCAACTTTTTCCAGTTAATTGGTGATTCTGGGATTTTTTTTCTAGAGCTTTTGTTACTTTTTTCTTGAAAATTGTGAATATGTTTTCCTCAGAACATTTTCTCTAAATTTGCAAGATTTTTATTTTGTATAAAATTTCAAGTTTTCTCATTTTCTGTTTTGTTATGTTTTTCTCATGAATGCGCAAACAGTTTTCTTAAAAGTTTAAAGACTGGAAATATGTTTTTTTTTCTCAAGGCATCAGAGAGCCACTGGCCACATGTGGATCCAGAGCCACAGGTTGTAGACTCCTGGTCTGAGTAATTCAGAAACTGCTGGTCTGTTGGGATTTTCACCCACAGCCATCTCTCAGGTTTATGGAGAACGGTCAGAAAAAGAAAAAAAAAAATCCTGTGAGCAACAGTTCTATGGGCCCAGATACCTTGTTGGTACTAGAAGTCAGAGGACAATGGCCAGATCGGCTGGAGCTGACATAAGGGCAACAGTAATTCACATTACCATTCATTAAAAACATCCCTTAAGGAACAACACACTGACCCTTGAAGCAGATGGGCTACAGCGGCAGAAGACCTCAAATGGTACCACTGAGGCCACAGTTCACACAGGCTCACCTAAATCTGACAATAGAAGAATGGAAAAAAAAATCACTTGATCAGAGTCTCAGTTTTTCCTGCAACAGGGAAACAGTAGGGTCAGAATTTGGCATAAACAGAATGAAAGAATGGATGCATGCATGGAGCATCATGGATGTGCAGCAAACAAATTTGCAGCAACTGTGTGATGCTCGCATGTCAGTACGGACTGATATCTTTGAGGAATGTTTCCAGCATTTTCTTGAATCTACGCCATGAAGAACTAAGGCGGTTCTGAAGGCAACAGGGATTCAACACAGTGATAGCCGGTGTACTTATTAAAGTGACTGGTGAGGTGGTGTGTTAATAAATCCCTATAATAATAATAATAAATAACAAAAAGAGACTACCAAAAGAAATGTACAAATAGGGGTTCATACAAATGAAGGGAAATGAGGGGAAAATACAGAAACTCTCTCAAGCATGACGCAGTATGACATAACTCCAACACTTCGCTCACCATGTTTTTTTCCTCTCATTCCCCACCACTCTCCTAACAGCTCTTCCTCTTTCTCTTTAACCCTCTCTTAGGTGTACTACCAGCCCCAGGCCCCATCTTTCCTTACCCTGGCCCCTCCACCGACTGCGTGGAAGCCCATCAAGTGTGCTCCACCGACCCTCAGTGCAAGGCGCTGTACCGGGGCCTGGAGCTCTGCGCGGCGGACGCAGCGGTGTCCCCGCTGGGAGAGCAGGCGGCATCTGAGTGCCTGGAGAGACGGGACGCCCTGCTGGTCAAGCACCCCTCGCTGCTGACCTGCAAGTGCCAGCGGGGCTACCGTAAGGAGGAGAAGTGCCTGCACATATACTGGAGGATCCGCCTGCTGCCAGGTCTGTGTGGGTTTTCCTGGGATGTGCAGTGTGGGAAGGGGAGGGATGCGTTCATCTAAAACTGGATCTGGTTTGTCTGGATCAGAAAGGATCCCTGAATCTTGCTCATTTGCTTTGCGTTCTTTGGATCCAAAATTTTGCCATCAAAATGATTCTTTAAAGTGTTTCCATTCCACTTTTGGGGGTTTCCCAAATCAGTATCAGTAGGTACAAATTTGCAAGAATAATGGTGCAAAAATAGGGGAAAAAATGCTAATTCACAATTTAAAAAAGGCACAAATTTATAAGACAAAAATTGAAAATGTATGAGAAAAAAGTTGCCAACTATCAAGAAAAAAGTCACATATTTAGGAGGAAAATGTTCCAAATTTACAAGATAGAAGTCATATTCATGAGAAAAAAAAGTTGCAAATTTACTTGAAAAAATTAGCAAATTTTTGATCAAAAAAGTTTGCAACTTATGACAAAAATGTCAGATTTATGAAAAAAGGTCCAAATTTACAAAAAAAATGTCATATTATGAGAACAGAGTTTTAAGTTTACTTGAAAAAAAATTAGCAAGCAAATTTATGAGGGAAAAAAGTTGCCAATTTATGAGAAAAAATGTCACAAATCTATGAGGAAAGAAATGTTTACGAGAAAAAAAAATCTAAATTCATAAGGAGATTGTAAATGTATGAGGAAAAAGGTAATATACTGTATGTATCTACAAAAAAGCTGAAATCTATGAAAAGTTGCAGATTTATATGTTTTCTTGTAAAATTAATTTTTCCTTGAAAATTTACTTTTTCCTGGCAAATTTGTAACTTTTCTAATAAATTTAGTTCTTTTTGCCACTTATTGTGATAAATTTGTTACCATTTTTTTCTGCACAAGTTTATAATTATATATTCATGAATATTAAATTTGCAACTTTTTTCTCATAAATTTTCCACATTTTTCTTGTGCATTTACAACAATACTCTGACATATTCTTTTGTTCTATCCTTGCACTATTTATGGGGATGTTGGGGATGGCAGATTAACAAAGGATGTGCTTTTAGGCCATTTTGCTAACAAGGGTCTGCAGTGATGCGGACGTTGTACCGGTCTGTTGTGGTGAAGAGGGAGCTTAGTTCTAAGGCAAAGCTGTCGATTTACCAGTCAATCTACGTTCCTACTCTCACCTATGGTCACGAGCTTTGGGTAATGACCGAAAGAACGAGATCGCGGATACAAGCGGCTGAAATGAGCTTTCTCCGTAGGATTGCTGGACTCACCCTCAGAGATAGGGTGAGGAGCTCAGTCATCCGGGAGAGGCTCAGAGTAGAACCGCTGCTCCTCCACATTGAAAGGAGTCAGTTGAGGTGGTATGGGCATCTGATTAGGATGCCTCCTGGACGCCTCCCACTTGAGGTGTTTCAGGCACGTCCCACTGGGAGGAGACCCCGGGGCAGACCCAGGACTCGGTGGAGAGACTATGTCTCCCAGCTAGTCTGGGAACGCCTTGGTATCCCCTCTGAAGAGCTGGAGCAGGTGGCTGGGGAGAGGGAAGTGTGGGCTTCTCTGCTTGAACTGCTGCCTCCGCGACCCGGACCTCCGGAAAAGCGGTAGACGATGGATGGATGGATGGATGGATGGATGCTAACAAGGGGATGGCACCCCCCTCATCCCGTTTGAAATCATCAACTGCCTTTATCTTTGTGCGTTATGTAGGATTTTTGTGACAATACGAAATGGTTTGCAAAGTCAAACAGTCCAAAATCCGTCTGCACAAGAGTTCTCTTCTCCCACAGAAACTAGGACTACAACGCTGCCTGAAATGCCTCATTTTTATTTGCTGTTCTCTTCCTTAAGGTCATCACGCCATTACTTAACAGACCTGATAAAGACCTGCACAGTAGCTAGTCTGGCTTTTCATTTCCTTTCAGGAGAGGAGGAACTTCTCCACTGAGCCTTGAAGTTCACACAGCTACAATGCAGCTAGTGTTGCGCGCGTGTGAGCTAGCTAGCTAGCATCCTCACCGCTGCATTTAGAGCTCGTCCCTGTAAATTCTGTTCCCCCCACTCGACATCTCGTGGTCCCAGCGAATTCATTGATCCACAGTCCACAATCCACATGGTAATTCTCTTCCTCACTCATTGATTTAAGACGTCCGGTACCAAAAAGACGGAGATTTGCTGTCATTTTACAGCCCAATTTTATCCTGTGCAACCTCTGTCTATAGGTGTGTGATGTAATGAGTGCTTCTATCAGCCACATTCACCACACCCTATTCTTTGGTCTGTATACAGCTACAATCAATTTAACATCACCAATTAACCTAACGGACATGTCTTTGAACACCCACATGCCACTGTGATGGAGAGGGTTCCATCCTCGTGACCCAGAGATAAGTGTGGGAGATGAAGGAAACACTTCATCACTATAACTATTTAAATCTGAAAATGTGCGGTAGGTAGACTCTTTTAAATCCACCAGTCTCCTTGACCTGGGAGTTAGAAAGCTCATTGTTTGCACTGCGCTGCACTTTTAACACAGTGGAGATGTGTGATGGTCTGCACACAGACAATGCCCTCACAGCCAACGTTACAGTAAACTTACTACTAACTACTTTATTAATCCCAATCTTAACACTTGTTAGTGGGGGAAATAAGTATTGAAAAGCTCAGTTTTTTTACAGTACATATCATTCTAATGAGGCTATGCACACGACATTTTCACTAAACTGATATTAACTGAAGAGGTTTGAAGAAACACTTGTTTGCAATGAGAGCTTCCTGTTTGAAGAAACTAATCTCCTGCAGTGCACAGGTGGGAGTTTGGCCCATTCTTCTAAATAGACTGCCTTTAAATACTGAAGATTCCAGGGGGACCTCTTGTGAATCCTGATTTTTTAGGTCTTCCTACACATTTTCAATTAGATTTAGGTCAGATGATTGATTGATTGATTGATTGATTGTGGTGACCGCTTCGGGATCCAACATCATTGGGCTTTTACATCGCCAGTGACACCGGAGAGGAGTGGTCTGGTTGTGGCATGTGGGACCGACCTGCTCTGGAGATGGAAGACAGTGAAGTGTGGGACCATTACTGGCCTGACCTTGCAGGAGATGGAAGGGATGAACATCACGGTGCGCCTTCCCGGGATGGACCTGGTGCCAGTGTTCAAGTTACCCTTGGTGTGGAAACTGAACGGCATGGCGGGACCCCTGGGTCGGTAGGCGGGACCAACCCGGCGGCGCTGAACAGCACCGGAGCAAGACTGACGAGTGCAGTTTTAAGACCTTCGAAAAGGGCTTCTGGCTGGACTGAGAGTTCAACCAGTCCAAAATGGGAGGCCCGCTCGCAACATGGTGGTCCAAAGAGGTCTAACAGAGCATCCCTGCGTGTGGGTGATGTGGTTCATCCCAGGGTTGAGGCTCGACTGAGAGGGACTCATGCACGTCATGAGAAGAGTGATGACCAAGGGCGGCTACTGGTGATGGCGGCCCGGAGTGACGGCTATTTGGGCCTGTCCGACAAGACTTGGAGGCACCCCAACAAGCTGCGCCGCGTGGTGGAGAAGAGGAGATGGCGCAGTTCTTCTCCAGAGACCAGAAGATGGAGGGGCTCTGGGTGGGACCTACCAGATGGCGATCCAAAGGGGGGTGGGTGGTGCTCCACTAGGTCTGTGATGTGGCTGGGGTGTAGTTGATGTGTGTTTTGAGTTCCAAACCCCATGTCATAGTGTGAATAGTTATAATCTTATTGGGCTTATGCCCCGGGAGAATCTTTTAAAACAAATAAATTTGTGAAAACATTTGAATTGATTGCACTGTAAAAGTAAAGCAGAAATTTATTACTAAATAATTGTCATATATTTGGGTTTTGAAAAGGGTGGATTATAGTATGGAAATTTTGGTAAATTGCAAAAGAAAAGGGGGATTAAGGTGTTTATAAGTACATTGGATGTGATAATCACTGAGTTGATTACAGTAGGGGTAAATGGTGTGTAATTTTATAAGGGAGTAGAAATTTGAGTATATTGACTGACTGAGGGTGTATATTATTAAAGTGATAATTATGGTCTGGAATACCCAACACTGTGAATGTTATGATGTGCCCAGGTGGGGTGGGTGTGTTGGGGTGGGGGCCGCCAATAGGGGGTTATTTAGGTTCTGTTTTACGTTGTTAATTGTTGTTGTATATATGTGATAAATGTTCTGGGATTAATTTATTTAGAAACACGGCTTCTTTTCATTTGGGCTGCTAGGAAAAGGCAGCAGAATAATCCGCCTGGCCATGTAGGGGCGCTGGTAGTCTACTCAGCCCTCCAGCCTCGGTTGTGTGAATGGATAGGTTATTTGTTTGTTTCTGTACATTTGTTTTATGATTAGAGCATGAGTCGGGTGATAAATTTGGGGTAGGCCAACCCGTGTTACATATGAGTTTTAGCATTAGTAGTAGTAAGATGGCGGCGGGGTTGGCCGGGGATTAGACAGGGGTGGCGGACTGCCTTTTCCGGTGGTGACGCCACCCGAGGTATAATGGGCATGGGCAGAAGAGGCTCGTCCTCTTTGCGCCGTCGAGCCTTGGACTACGGAGCACCGTACACCTGTTGTATGTATAACTTATCATTGTAATAAAGTTCAGTTCAGTGCACCTCTGCCCTGCTCGTTATTATAAGAAATATGAACACAACAGTAGCCCATGAAGGTGGAGTACATTACCTATTGTTTTCTCTGTCACAATTGTACCTGCTGGCTCCAAGTCTTTCTGGTGCTTTTTCTGAGTTGTCCTTGGCTCTTGGGTTACTCTACTGACTATCCTTCTGAGTCTCTGGTCAGATATCTTGTGAGGAGCTCATGTGCATGGCCAGTTAATGGCAGATAATGGCCCTAGTGGTGCCTAATGTAAGATTCAAAAGTTTTTATATATGTCTGTAATGAAATCCATTAGTGTGTTTTACAACAATCAAGCTATAAAGGTCTAGAGAGAGCCCTTGTCTTTTACCCACCATGACATGTTTCTTTATGGATCGTCACCTTATCGTGGTGAGGGGTTTGCGTGCCCTAGTGATCCCAGGAGCTATGTTGTCCGGGGCAATTTGTCTCTGGTATGGTCACCCAAGACAAAGTGGTCCTGGGTGAAGGGCCAGACTAAGAACGATCCAACAGACTCTCATGATTAATACTTCAACAAAGATTCAGTGTACCCCGCCCGGTATGGGATTACCGGGGCCCCACCCTGGAGCCAGGCCAGGGGGAGGGGCTCGATGGCTAGAGTCTGGTGGCCAGGTTTCCGCCCATGGGACCCGGCCGGGCTCAGCCCAAAGGAGTTACATGGGTCTGCCCTCCAGTGGGCTCACCACCTGCAGGAGGGATCATGGGGTTCCGGTGCTATGTGGATCAGGTGGCGGTCAAAGGCAGAGACCTTGGCGGTCTGATCCCAGGCTTCCTAAACTGGCTTTTGGTACGTGGAATGTCACCTCTCTGTTGGGGAAGGAGCCTGAGCTGGTGCACGAGGTTGAGAGATACCAGCTAGATATAGTCGGCCTCACCGCAACACACAACTTCGGTTCTGGAGCCAGTCTCCTGGAGAGGGGCTGGAGCTGTGCTTACTCTGGGATTGCCCCGGGCGAGAGGCGATGAGCAGGGGTGGGTATTCTTGTATCCCCCCACCTTGCTGCCTCTATATTGGAGTTTTCACCAGTGGACGAAAGGTTTGTTTCCCTGCGCCTTTGGGTTGGGAAACGGGTCCTGACCATCATTTGTGCCTGCGCACCAAATGATGTTTCAGAGTACCCACCCTTTTTGGAGTCTCTGACCGGGGTGCTGGAGAGTGCTCCTCTTGGAGACTCTATTGTCCTGCTGGGGGACTTCAATGTGCACGTGGGCAATGACAGTGAAACCTGGAAGGGGGTGATTGGGAGGAACGGCCTGCCCGGTCTGAACCCGAGTGGTATTCAGTTATTGGACTTCTGTGCTAACCACAGTTTGTCCATAACAAACACCATGTTCAAGCATAAGGGTGTCCATATGTACACCTGGCACCAGGACACCCTAGGTCGCAGGTTGATGATCAATTATGTTATCGTGTCATCAGACCTGCGACCGTATGTCTTGGACACTTGGGTAAAGAGAGGTGCAGAGCTGTCAACTGATCACCACTTGCTGGTGAGTTGGATCCGATGGCAGGGGAGGATTTCATTCAGACCTGGTAGACTCAAAAGTATAGTGAGGGTGTGCTGGGAACGTCCAGCTAAGGCCCCTGACCGGGAGGTCTTCAACTCCCACCTCCGGAAGAACTTCAACCACATTCTGAGGGAGTCTGGAGACATGGAGTCTGAATGGGCCATGTTCTCCACCTCCACTGTTGAAGCAGCGGCCCAGAGCTGTGGCCGCAAGGTTATCGGGGCATCTCGTGGTGGCAATCCCCAAACCAAGTGGTTGACACCAGTGGTGAGGGGGGCCATTAAGCTGAAGAAGGAGTCCTTTCAGGCTTGGTTGGCTTGTGGGACTCCTGAAGCAGCTGAGGTGTACCAGCAGGCCAAGCGTAGTGCAGCCTGGGTGGTTGCTGAAGCAAAAACTCAGGTATGGGAGGAGTTCGGTGAGGCCATGGAACAAGACTTTCAGTCGGCCTTGAAGGGATTCTGGCAAACTGTCCAGCTGCTCAGTAGGGGGAAGCAGCTCCCTGTCCACACTGTGTATGGTGTGGATGGGGCGCTGTTGACTTTGAGTGGGGATATTGTCGGGCGGTGGAAGGAATACTTTGAGGATCTCCTCAATCCCACTGATACGCCTTCCATAGAGGAAGCAGCGCTTGTGGACGAGGGGGACGACTCGCCTATCACAGGGCCTGAGGTTGCCAAAGTGGTTAAAAATCTCTTTGGTGGCCGGGCCCCGGGGGTAGACGAGATTCGCCCTGAGTACCTCAAGGCCCTGGATGTTGTAGGGCTGTCATGGTTGACACGCCTTTGCAACATTGCGTGGAGATCGGGGGCAGTGCCTTTGGCATGGCAAACCAGGTTGGTGGTTCCTCTCTTCAAAAAAGGGGACCAGACGGTGTGCTCCAACTTTAGAGGGATCACACTCCTCAGCCTCCCTGGGAAGGTCAATGCCAAGGTACTGGAGAGGAGAGTTCGGCCACTGGTCGAACCTAGGATTCAGGAGGAGCAATGTGGTTTTCGTCCTGGCCGTGGCACATCGGACCAGCTCTTTACCCTCTCGAGAATCCTTGAGGTTTCGTGGGAGTTTGCCCAACCAGTTTGCATGTGTTTTGTGGACTTGGAGAAAGCATTTGATCGTGTCCCTTGTGGTTTTTTGTGTGTGTGGGGGGGGGTGCTTCGGGAGTATGGGGTATCGGGCTTGTTATTTGTTATCTCTGTACAACCATTGTGAGAGTTTGGTTCATATTGCCAACACTCGATCGGACTCATTCCCAGTGAGAGTTGGACTCCGCCAGGGCTGCCCTTTGTCACCGATCCTGTTCATAATTTTTATGGACACGATTTCTAGGCACAGCCAGGGAACGGAGGGTGTCATGCTTGGTGACCACAGGATCTCATCTCTGTTGTTTGCAGATGATGTTGTCCTGCTGGCTTCATCCAGCAATGACCTACAGTTCTTACTGGGACAGTTTGCCACTGAGTGTGAAGTGGCTGGGATGAGAATCAGTACCTCCAAGTCCGAGTCTATGGTCCTCAGCCGGAAAAAGGTGGATTGTCCTCTCCAGGTTGGGGACAGGCTCCTGCCCCAAGTGGAGGAGTTTAACTATCTTGGGGTCTTATTCACGAGTGATGGGAGAATGGAGCGAGAGATTGACAGACAGATCAGGGCAGCATCTGCAGTGATACAGACACTGTACTGGTCTGTTGTGGTGAAGAGGGAGCTGACCTCTAAGGCAAAGCTGTCGATTTACCAGTCAATCTTGTTCCTACCCTCACCTATGGTCATGAGCTTTGGGTAATGACCAAAAGAACGAGATTGCGGATACAAGCGGCTGAAATGAGCTTTCTTCGTAGGATCGCTGGACTCACCCTCAGAGATAGGGTGAGGAGTTCAGTCATCCTGGAGAGGCTCAGAGTAGAACTGCTGCTCCTCCACACTGAAAGGAGCCAGTTGAGGTGGTATGGGCATCTGATCAGGATGCCTCCTGGACGCCTCCTACTTGAGGTGTTTCAGGCACGTCCCACTGGGAGGAGACCCCGGGGTAGACCCAGGACTCACTGGAGAGACTATGTCTCCCAGCTGGTCTGGGAACGCCTTGGTATCCTCTCTGAATTGCTGGAGCAGGTGGCTTGGGAGAGGGAAGTCTGGGCTTCTCTGGTTGAACTGCTACCTCCGCGACCCGGACCTCCAGAAAAGCGGTAGAAGATGGATGGATGGATGGACATGTTTCTTGTATGACACCTTTCATAGCCACTCATGAAGTACCTACCTAATATTAATTTCCACAGACAGGAGGTAGAACTGTTTTTTAACAACTTATGGATTCCAGCTGATTGTTTGCCTTTCCTTGCCTTAGTGCCCTTCTCTTTCTAATATGTTCAAAACTTTTTTTTCTGTTTTATTCCACTTTATCAGACATAACTTTATGAACCTAAATGTCTTGATTTATTTCTGTGTGTGGATTTCTTGAGTTAATACCAAAGTATGGTGAAAATTTCATGTGAACAGCCTCATTGGAAATATATGTACTGGCAAAATGCTGATGAAATCAATACTTATTTTCCCCATCATGTGATTTAGTCTGTGTTGTAACCCATACCCAAATACCAACTATCCTAATTACAAGCACCATCCTCTGAATACACACTTACATGTCCGGAGTTTCTGGCAATGTGTGCATCAATAAGTGAGCTAACACGAGCTGGCGGACTTCTCCTCCCCTGTGGCCTTTTAGTCAGCGGAGCATTAGTGTAATTACACACTCTTCAGTTTCCAACGCAGCTAGGCCGTTCTAGCGTGTCATTACCATAAATATATAGCCTGGGATAGGATTTACATACATAAACACTTTACATGCCATTACATTCTTGATTGAGTTTGTACTTTGGAGCTGGCTTAAATAATTTGTGGGGACAAACGCCCTGTCCACTGCTCAATCAGGGCTTTGTTAATGGGTCTCACAATTCGACAAAAGCTTAGCTTAAACACACAAGCTGCAGTATGTGTGCCTTTGGCTATTGCCTCTTATTAGTCGCTTTGGTCAATGTTGATGAGATTTTGAAGCTATAAAGACAAAATTGAATTGAATTTGAATTACAAAAAGGATTTGTTATTGGTTGTGTTTTATGATGTTTCATGCACATAATCCCAGAGTCATGCTTTATTCTCCCGTAGATTTGAGGTTCTTTAGTAAGGGAAACATCACAAAGCAAAATATGTCCACATTTATGAGCTTTGTGTTTGTTTAGTTGTTAAATGCTAAAGGTTGGTTGAATATTTCTGATATATAATGGGATATACAAAACAAACCATGATAGGGGATTTTTTTTATTAATGAAACTCCTGGATTCAGTGATTAAAATGTGGGACCCAGTAGATTTGTTCAAAATGCAACCCATGGTGTGATCAGAAAGCAGTGTACCTTGACCTTGGAGTTCAGCTTGAATGATTTTGGATGGCTTCCTTGGGTCTTTTTCTACAAGACGCACTATCTTTCTGATCAACCTGGGGTTGCAATTCCTCTTGCATCCACATCCTGGGAGGTTATCTACAGCCCCATTAACATGATTCTTTTTAATAGTATTGGTAACTGTGATCACAGGAACATGAAGCTGCTTGGAGATGGTCCTATAGCCTTTTTTCTTTACCATGGTTATCTATAATCTTCTTTCTGAGCTCCTCAGACAGCTCTCTCCTTTGCATTCTCTGGTCCATGTTCAGTGTGGTGCACACAATGATATCAAACTATACAGGAGCATATTTTTTTCCCTTTTCATCGACTGAACGGCTGATGAAAATTTGAAGGCACCATTGATACTAATTAAGGTTAAACAATTAGTTTTAAACATGGAGGGCTGTATTACAAGGACACGGTCATTCGTCAGTTGCTTGAGGCGCAGGATGCATTTATGGGTATTTCCAAGTTAATTTCACTATCACAACCGCGCAAAACCGAATTTTCCGTGAGATGCAAATTCAAAAAAGGCTGTCCTAACGTTCTTAATTATTCAGAGGTGTGTTTGGGGCATAATGTGAAATAAACCAATTGCTGCCTTTGCTCTCATTCCCTTTAATAAACAGGGGTGCAAGATCAAAGACGTGATAGAAAAGCGATATGAGGACAGTTCCGTTTTGCGTTGAGGACAATGTGGGCTCATTCACAAAGTGAAAATTCATTCAAAAGCAAGGAGCCTTGAAGGAGCTTTTTAACTCCACAGCCTTGCTTGTCCACGGATGAGAGTCAGTTACAATTCAGACATAATGCCAGTCTTTCTCTTTGTCCATGAGTTTGACAGAGTTGTAAAATTCCTTCAATTATATCATCGTTCATCAGAGCTTCTCTTTTAAACCAAGAAAGAGCCAGCCGTTCATCTCAGCCTGAGGTCTGTTAATCTGCTCGGTGAATGCAAAATTGTAGATTTAATTCAAAATAACTATCGGGATATTTTCATTTTGAATCATTCTTTTAAAAGAATGACAGTGAATGAGGTTAAAATTTTATTTAATTTTTTTTTATGCAGGAGAAGTCCATTGAGAGGCAACCTCTCTTTTTCATGAACACCCTGTTCACACTCCCACAGATACACATTCACACCTGGAAGCTGCCCAGTACAACCACAGACTGACCTGTGGACTCTGAGCAGCCTTGCTCAAGGGTGCCACAGTGGAGTTAATGAGGGTGGGGTAAACACTGCTACATTATCAGTCCCACCCAGATCTGATCCTGCCTTCCGGGATCTTCCGCTCACCAGTCCACACCCCTAACCATTCGACCACCACTGCCCCCTTTAAAAACTATCATAATTAGATAATGAATATTGGGTTTGTGCGCCCATACCAGCTCTTCTCTGGGGTCAGGATGATAGCTGCCAGTAGAGCAGACTGGTCTGGCTGCAGTCCAGTAATCATAAACCCATGTAATGTTTTGTTTTTTTGTTTTTTTTTCCGTCTGTGTAGTTATAAACCTTGTTGTGTCTTTATTTCAGCTGAGTGTGTTTTTTCATTAATCGGGATGTGTGAGCATGAACGGACATGAGATATGGTGATGTGACATGATGACTCAACACATGACGGGTTAGTGGACAAAACATTTTCACAGAAAAGGTCTGTAGTTTAAAATTTTCAGACTGGCAGTAGCCTACCCCATCATCTCCCCCCGCATCCACCACATCCTTACCAGAACGCATACACGCTCCCCCTTCATTCATTCCCCTAAAAAAATCATACAATAATGCCTAATGTGCTGTATACCATAGACTCCAAAGATAAGTCCGCAATTAAAATGAGAATGTGGATGGAATTTAAAAAAAAATATATATATATTTAACGTATCATCATATACTGTAAATAAAATGACAGGCGATTATATTATGACTGTTACAACTCTCTCCATTAAAATAATAGAAAATCCCAGTGCGTGTTGTTTCCTTATGAGCTCTGGAGCTGCGTGATTTCAAAACATGCTGCTGAAATAACATTAAACAATACACTTCTGACAACAGACCACCTTTTCTGTGATCAAAAGCGCACTGGCGTAACATGTATCATAGTACCATTGCGCATGAGATTGCGCACCGCCACACCGCTTTGAAATGAGCCCCCTCCTGCCAGTGCAAAGCGGGCACACTGTCTACCGGTAATTAGATGGCGTGATGCAAAGTGTAAAAAACAGACAACGCACTGACCGAAATTAACAAAAACACTGACATACAGTAGTGATGGCCAGATAAGGCTTTCTAGGGGACTAGAGGCCTTTCATCAAAATGGTTCATATAGACGAGGTCTCATGTGACACTTCATTTTCTCTACTAAGCCATCTAGTGGAGAAAACGTATACAACATATTTTTATAAGGGCATTATTGGTTTAATTTGTATTTTTTTTTTCATTTCAATAAATGTGCTGTCTTTTAAGAAATATCAATGATCATAAGGGAAAAAAGAACTAATAAAACTGAGGCGACTACAGTAAATGTGCTTGTGCTACTTACCCATTTTTATTAAAAAAATAATAACTTTTCAACAGTCTTTGGACTAAGGCAATTTTTTTTTTGAGATTATTTCTCCAGCTTTGGAGAATACTCTCTCAGAGCACAGAGGATGCAGGTGTGCAAAGGAAGGCTACTGCAAGTTGTACAGTGTAGGATAGACACATTTCTGTCTTTCCCAGTACATTCACCTCTGTCCTTTTTCTCATGCAAGGCACAATAGTGCCTCAGCATAATGATGCGTAATAATGATCCAAGCTCTTTGAAACACAACAGACACTTCATCTTGCAAATAAAAATAAAATTGCAAGAACAACCTAACTGGGACTTGAACCCCAGCCTCCCAGTTGGGGAGACAGTTGCTTTACCCTTAAGCCACCACTTCAGTTAGAATAAGCATCAACTATTTGTAGAAAATGCATCAATGGGAGAAATGAGCTCAAAATGTTCCCAAATGGGAGAAGTCCATGTTTTTGGTGCTGGCTCCATCTGAAAATTGGCTGTGACAAATCCCTTACACAGTCAAACATCGACAACACAAAACATGAGGAACGGGGATTTCCATTGTGTATCGCTGCTCACTTTATTTTATGTTGTATGCAAAATCATGGGTGACTTCCTGACCCAGTTTGCTCACTTGCTGAGAACTGCATCCCATCATCGTAAGCAGGTGTTTAGTGTTAGTCAAAGTCAATACAACTTTTAAAAAGTGATTACCCTTTTTACCAATAATGTATACAGTGGGGCAAAAAAGTATTTAGTCAGCCACCAATTGTGCAAGTTCGCCCACGTAAAAGATGCGAGAGGTCTCCAATTTTCATCATAGGTATACCTCAACTATGAGAGACAAACTGAGAAAAAAAATCCAGAAAATCACATTGAAGGATTTTTAATGAATTTATTTGCAAATTATGGTGGAAAATAAGTATTTGGACAATAACAAAAGTTCATATCAATACTTTGTTATATACCCTTTATTGGCAATGACAGAGGTCAAACGTTTTCTGTAAGTCTTCACAAGGTTTTCACACACTGTTGCTGGTATTTTGGCCTGTTCCTCCATGCAGATCTCCTCTAGAGCAGTGATGTTTTGGGACTGTTGCTGGGCAACACGGACTTTCAACTCCCTCCAAAGATTTTCTATGGGGTTGAGATCTGGAGACTGGCTAGGCCACTCCAGGACCTTGAAATGCTTCTTACAAAGCCACTCCTTCGTTGCCCGAGCGGTGTGTTTGGGATCATTGTCATGCTAAAAGACCCAGCCACGTTTCATCTTCAATGCCCTTGCTGATGGAAGGAAGTTTTCACTCAAAATCTCACGATACATGGCCCCATTCATTCTTTCCTTTACACGGCTCAGTCGTCCTGGTCCCTTTGCAGAAAAACAGCCCCAAAGCATGATGTTTCCACCCCCATGCTTCACAGTAGGTATGGTGTTCTTTGGATGCAACTCAGCATTCTTTCTCCTCCAAACACGACAAGTTGAGTTTTTACCAAAAAGTTCTATTTTGGTTTCATCTGACCATATGACATTCTCCCAGTCCTCTTCTGGATCATCCAAATGCTCTCTAGCAAACTTCAGACGGGCCTGGACATGTACTGGCTTAAGCAGGGGGACACGTCTGGCACTGCAGGATTTGAGTCCCTAACGGCGTATTGTGTTACTGATGGTAGCCTTTGTTACTTTGGTCCCAGCTCTCTGCAGGTCATTCACTAGGTCCCCCTGTGTGGTTCTGGGATTTTTGCTCACCATTCTCGTGATCATTTTGACCCCACAGGGTGAGATCTTGCATGAATTCCCAGATCGAGGGAGATTATCAGTGGTCTTGTATGTCTTCCATTTTCTAATAATTGCTCCCACAGTTGATTTCTTCACACCAAGCTGCTTACCTATTGCAGATTCAGTCTTCCCAGCCTGGTGCAGGTCTACAATTTTGTTTCTGGTGTCCTTTGACAGCTCTTTGGTCTTGGCCATAGTGGAGTATGGAGGCTGACTGTTTGAGGTTGTGGACAGGTGTCTTTTATACTGATAACGAGTTCAAACAGGTGCCATTAATACAGGTAACGAGTGTAGGACAGAGGAACCTCTTAAAAAAGAAGTTACAGGTCTGTGAGAGCCAGAAATCTTGCTTGTTTGTAGGTGACCAAATACTTATTTTCCACCATAATTTGCAAATAAATTCTTTAAAAATCCTTCAATGTGATTTTCTGGATTTTTTTTTTCTCATTTTGTCTCTCATAGTTGAGGTATACCTATGATGAAAATTGGAGACCTCTCTCATCTTTTAAGTGGGAGAACTTTCACAATTGGTGGCTGACTAAATACTTTTTTGCCCCACTGTAAATGCACAATCTCAACTTTGAAGATTGTAAAGCGTGGAGTTGGATCACTATGATTTCTAATCCTGTCATGAATGGGCCTCTCTGGGGCAGGAAGACAGGTCTACACGCTAGACTGTTGTGTGACATTTTATTCAACAAAAAGACAAACAAAATCCAAACAGTGCATGACGAACAAAAACTACAAATGAGAAAAACTTACAGGCAAAAACACTCCAGAGCCGGCATCGCCCCTCGAGTGCTGGTAGGAGAAAATGGTAAATAAGCCAGTTAACATCCATATAAGATGGCCGCAAAGATAGAGTGACCAGGCAGTGTTTAAATGCATAGCACATAATGAGCAGCAGGTGTGAGAGGTGAGCTAGCAGGTAAACTAATTGCATAACTGCTCCCAGCTGAGAGGGAAACAGGCTTGGAACAGTGAATGGCAGAGTAGTGAGTGTCCTAATACATAATCACTCAAAGCTGGGAACTGGAAAACAGACTTTGAGTGAAAGGTGGGTGTGTCTGGGAGATGAGGAAAGAGGCTCTGAGTGTAAACAACCAAAATAACAGTAAACAGACAAGAAAATAATAACAGACATAAGATACTCAGAAAATACATGAGGAGTCTGAACTCTGGGCTCAGACTCATAACAAACCCTGTTTGAAACACTAAAATTTCTGGAAAATAAACATAATTTAAAGATAATTTCCAAGAGGTAATAACAATTTTTTCTTCTAACAATGTATAATGGATACTTCTAAAAATGCACAAATAGTTACAAGCCTGGCTGTAGTGTTATATTTTATAATTTTGGTGGATGGGATGCAATTCTCGGCAAGCAAGCAATTCTTGGCATAACACCGGCGAGTCTAATGACATCAATACATACATCAGCAATACACGCCTCGAAACGTGCTTTGCCAAATATTTCCTGGACAAGCTCGGAGCACCCTTGAAGCTTCAGAGCCTGCCATCCCATCACTAGCGTACAGCCGGAAGTCTGGCATAAAAGCCCGCTGATGACCGTCAAAATAGGGTTAGTAGGGTTAGTAGTCTCTTTAGACGTACCAATAAATCTGTCCATACAGTTTTAGCAGATCTATGTAAAATAAACACCAAATAATTTGTTTTCACAATTTTATCGGTTTATTTTGTCACATATTTAACGCATGCAAGTTTACATTAGACAGTTGTTTTTAACTGAATCTCTTTTCGGCAGAAATAAACAATTGTTTTAATGAGCTGTAAGGGTACCAACAAATTTGAGCACGTCCATATGTAAAATATCTTTGAGCTTTCTCTAGTGATGCATCTTGGTAAATAGAGGGTTTATAATCTGTTTTTACACTACAGCTGCTTTCCTGTTTGCTTAAAGTTAAATTATGCAGAAGGTTTCTTTCAGGGGCGCATATGTAACAAACCACATACGGCATCAGTGAGGTCTTCCTAGTTCACCACATTGTTTGCTGGTGTCACATCACTGGTTCAGTTGGAGAGGTGTCCAGACAACACACTACAGATTCTGACATTGTTTTGACAAATATACATACCTATTCTAGTTGATTCCACTCAGCTGGATGTTATTGCTGGGATGAATAACAATTGTGTCCAATAGCAATTGAGTCCATGCTTACCTTTAGCAAGCACTTTTGAATAGGAATCAATGGTGCATACTCGAGTAGTTTTCTTGTCACTGTCACTCACTCAGTGTAGTATCCAGGCTGCTGGAAAAAGAAGTGGGCTAATAGGGACTATGCTAGGCTAACCTGCACTAGCTAGGCTTCATCATTAACTGCTGCTGTCATTTATAATCAGCAGTTGAGTTCCGTGATTCTATTTCACGTAGCCCCAACTCAAGCATCTTAAAAAGACATTTATTACACTTCCAATCACCGACAAATGAGGCAGAGGTGAAACTAAATAGTGGCACAGTACGTTGAGGAACTAGCAGCCATGGTTAACTGCTAGGCTAATGCTGATGTAGACATCTGAAAACCCAGTGGACAGAGAAGTGATTAGTGCAGTCCCTTGTCAAGGAACATGCAGTTTTGTTACCCAGCCTTGTTAGGCACCCATGTGAGACAATATAGAAAGAGTGACTGTAAAAAAAAAGGCTAATTAAAACAATAATCCACAGTAGCAGCTACTACCACTGAACACCACTGTGCAGGGAACACAGGCTTCAGAAATGTCTTAAATCTACATACAGTGCAAGACAATGGTGGTGGAGATGAGCACTTTTTCCTCCTGAATTATGACGAGAAACTCAGAGCAAGTAATAGGGGAGCCAAAATTTGTGAATGTGTAGGAGATTTGCTTTACTTAACGGACCTCTCTGCACTGCAGGAGACTGTGGGAAGGCCTTTGTTCTCCTAATTAGCTTTTGGAACGCAAATGTCAGTTGAGCACAGTGAAGTGTCAGGAAATACACAGCCCAGTTTAATTCAGCAGATAGAGCTAAATATACTTCCAGATGGTTTACACACAGTGAGCAGCATGGTGCTGAGGTCAGTTAACTGTTTGATGCGTTAGCAGTGATCTGTGACAGAATAATATTTGACTCATGTCTTGGTCTCTTATCACTGTGGGATTTTCCACCAGTCGTGACTTTTTTATGTAAAGCTCTCAGTGAGTCACTGATGGCTCTATAAAATATTATCTGAGTTTCTGCAGAAACAACTGGAATCACATCCTTAAACACCCATCAGGACACATTTATAGGTGAAAGCTTGCTAGATAATTCTAATTAGTGGAAAACAACAATTACCATTGTCACGTATCCCAGCCCCTGGCTTGTCACAGTATGTGGTTTGTTTGTTTTTTTTGACTGAATGTCAATTTTCTTCCAAGTTTTTATGATTGGAGGGAAAATAACAATGCACATTAAAAAATACTTATACCATGGTCTGGCTGAATACTCTTATGTGAGTGGCTTGGAGGTGGACATTAGTTTGGTTCAAATTTGACCTTGACTTAAGCACATCCTAGATGAGTCTGCATCTAGGCTGTACTTAAAGTCAAGGTCAAAGGTCAGGAGATCTGAGCACTAACGGGGTGATTTCGTCAGACCGGAATGAGCGACTCTGTTATTGACAGTCTGGTTTCTAATCTTTATCTCTGTCAGTGAGGTTATGTTTTTAGTACCATTTGTCTGTTTTCAGTTTTTCTGCTAGCAAGATTATGCCCTTCCATTCATCAAATATAATTTCAATGAATCATGGCAGAAGGACGAAGTGCTGGGCATGGACGAACTCATGCGATTTTAGAAAGGATCCGAATCAAGGGGTGGAGCCTGTCAGATTGTGTTACATTTTTAGCTCATTCTGGTGAAGCTGAAAGGAGCTAATGTAATGGCACAGCATCTGTCCTCCATCTGACCGTCCATCCATCTGTCTGTCCGTCCATCTCACTCGCAGTGACCCCCAGGTGGGTTTACATGTAGGTTGTGCTCATGGTTCGGATCAAAGGTCAGGAGATCTCAGCGATTATATGATTTTTATGCATTTTATTTATACAGGGTAGTTCCAATGAGAAGCAACCTCCTTTTTTCAAGAACGCCCTGTTCAGACTCATACAGCTACACATTCATACCTGGAAGCTGCCCAGTACAACAACAGACCACTGTGGCCACTGAGCAGCTCCACTGGAGCAGTTGAAGTTAAAGGTCTTACTCAAGGCCACCACAGTGCGATTAATAAAGGTGGGGCAAACACTGCTGTGCTATCTGTCCCACCCACATCTCATCCTGCCAGTCCAGGGATTGAACCGGCAACTTTCCGCTCAACAGTCCACATCCCTAGCCATTAGGGATGTGGACTGTGGACTGTGGGCACCACTGTACTGTGTGGACCACCACTGTGTGGACCACTGTGTGGACTGTGGGCACCACTGCCAATGCAAATTGCTGTTCCTTCTAGGTAACTGCCCTAATTCTCAAACCACTCACTCACAATGGTCCTCAAGTTTGTCTGCATTAGGGATGAGCCAATACTTTTTCAAGTCCAATATCAATACCGATACTGTGACTTTGAGTGAGTATCAGCCGATACCAATTCAAACCCAATACGGTCTCTCTTATTTAAAACAACAAAAATACAGAACATACTTTGTTAATGACTACTTGTATTTAGTACACATATGAAAACAGAAATCTAAAAGTCAAAGAATATATTAGAAATTTGACTCAGTTCAGCAACGCTGCTGCTTTTTTTTTATTTTCAACTTTGCAACATTGGCAGCATTTCACTGGTCAGCACCATGTAAACATGCATTCTGAAGTTTTAAGTGCAAGTTTATACAAAACTTTGAAGCTGAGTATAAAAGTAAACATTCAGAAGAAATTCAAAGTGCTACTTTATGCATGAGGTAAAAAAAATGCTGTAGCTCACAAAATAAATGTACTAACCCTTTAAGTTGTATTTCTGTCATCCGTTATTATTATTATAAGTATTTTCCTGGTCCTTGGTTTATTTAGTAGTGTTTCTGATATTATTCTGTCCATTCTTAGATTTTAGGTTTGCTCTTATTTTGAAGTCATTCCTGTTCTATTTCATGTTCATGTAGCCTTAAACCCTCTGGAATTAATAAAGTATACAAAATACAAACAAAATACAATATACAAAAATACAAAAAAAAAGTTGCTATTTATGTTTTTGTCACCTACCTCTCATCAACTGTTAACTCTCCCTTGAAAGGTACGCTCCAGTCTGGTTTCAGTTTCATCCTTTTTAGGTTTAATTTTTAACGTTCAGCCTCCCGAGCTGGAAAAGCAGCAGCAGCTGCTGCTGCTGCACAACACATGTCCTTCTGCTCGGTTCTTAACAGAATTCAGCATACTCTTTTGCCGTGATACTTTTGTGAGTGTTTTATCAAGTTGGTGGTGTAAAATTATAAACACTGGTACGACACAGCAACATACTGAAGCGAGTCCCACAGACAGGCTCCAGTGATGTGACACTCATTGTTTGTGCTTACAGAAGCCACACACAACGTGGTTGAGAACATAATCGCTCCTTCATTTTATTATTATTAATGTATCGGATCAGTAGATTACTTTTATTCCTTACCGATACTGATCCAAACATTTTGCCTGGATTGAACCTGATACCAACACGGTGGATCGGATCGGCTCATCCCTAGTCTGCATCCAGTTTGAGCTTAAGGTTATCGTTACCCCTCCTAGGCAACTGTCCCATTTTTCAGCAAGCTTATGTACAATGATCATGAAGTGGGTCTGCATCTTATTCTGTGCTCAAGGTCAACGGCCAGGAGATCTGAGCACTCAGAGTGATTTCATCAGGTCAGAATGAGCTACTCCATCATTGACAGTCTTTTTATATATTTCATGGAGAATTATGCACAGAATGAGTATGAGCGTGTCCAACATAGTGTGGAACCAAATAAAAATACTATGCACCTAGTAGTACTTAACTATTGGTCAAGTATGTGGTATGTGCTGTTTGAGCACTCTCTAGCCACAGAAGAGTGCTTCTCAGTGGAGATTTCCTGTTTCTGTACGACTCTTTGACTTCACTCCTCTGTCTTTTTTTAACCAATATTTTTGTGTTTTTATTTTTTTACCAGGGGACGAGGAGCTGGAAATATCTCCGTATGACGACACGCAGGTAGACACCCATATGGCCTCCTTAGTGGCAGGTAATGTTCCATCCACACACACACACACTGAGTCAGCACACATTACTGTCACACATGGGCTCTTTAATGGCATTCAGCTCTATAGCTCTATCATAGCAGACATGCAAATACATGCCAGTGAAGCGGATCAATGAATCACTAAGGCTCACAGATGGGGTTCGATATTTATTGATCGGTGCAGTGTAACGAGTGAGTGCAGCTGCACTGATCCTTGTATTGGTCTTTTCTGCTCCCCATGTCTCTAAGTTCATTATTACAGACACAGCTGTGTCACCCTCACTGGGGTTCTTTGTATTCTCATGTTGGAGCTAGTGGTAACTCTCCTGCCAACAACTGTATGGTTTCATTGGACTGTTGTTAAAGGGCACCCAGAAACTGGATAGATGGATAAAATAGTACTGAGCATGCTTTAATAGTGGGGCAGTGGTACTATAGTATGGCTCAGGTTTTAAAGAAAACTAAGCCAGTATTTGAAATTAATTCCATATAATTAAAGACATGAAAAAACTTCATTTGTGTTGTTTCCTATATCTAAATCAGAATAAAACATTTACTGTGTTTAAGACTTTTGGATGATTGCTTACATAAAGCACTTTAAAGTGAGTGCCTGTGTAGCCCGTATGTTTCATCACTGGTAGGGTTGGGTAATAATTGTTTTTAATGGCATGGTTATTCAATTATTAATGTGGGTTTGAGAGATTAGACCAAAGTGGTTCCTGGCTCTAAAGCAGATTAACTCAATGCGATGGGTCCTCTCAGCCAGAAGGGGGCCCCCAAGTTACAAATTCACCCTGAACATGTCTCTGGATCCTGGATTTCCTGACTGAGAGACCTCAGTCTGTCCGGGTTGGAAACAACATCTCCAACTCTGTCACGCTGAGTACCGGAACCCCTCAAGGCTGTGTACTCAGTCCACTGTTGTTTACATTTCTAACACATGACTGTGTATCCAAACACGAGGGGAACCAGATTATTAAGTTTGCAGATGACACCACGGTGGTGGGACTTATTCAGAGGGATGAGGAATCAATGTACAGGGAAGAAGTGAGAGACCTGGAGGGCTGGTGCAGGGAAAACAATCTGGTGCTCAACATGGACAAAACAAAGGAGATGATTATCGACTTCCGGCGGTCACAGCCTGAGCACGTCCCCCTCAGCATCGGCGGCCGTTTAGTGGAGAGAGTAGAGAACATCAAGTTCCTCGGAGTGCAGATCTCGCAGGACCTGACCTGGAGCAAGAATTCCTTGGAGATCAGGAAGCGAGCTCAGCAGAGACTACACTTCTTGAGGAAACTCAAACAGGCCTCTCTCCCCATCTGCATCCTCAGGACCTTCTACAGAGGTGTGGTGGAGAGTGTTCTGACGTACTGCATTGCTACATGGTACTCCAGCTGCAGTATGTCAGACAAAAAAGCCCTGCAGAGGATAGTCAAGGGGGCGGAGAGGGTAATTGGAGTCTCCCTCCCCTCTGTCCAAGAACTTTTTCAGAACCGTTGTAGGAGCAGGGCACTGAACATTGTCAAGGACCGTTCTCACCCTCTGCATAAACACTTTGAACTTCTTCCATCTGGTAAACGATTCCGGAGCATCAGAGGCAGAACCACCAGACTGATCAACAGCTTCCTCCCACAAGCTGTCAGGATGCTGAACAGCTGACCCGGAATCTGACATACACACTACTGCACCTATGGACATTTTGTATATTATAGTTAGTTATTCTTTTTCCCCAAGTATGTCTCAGGGATGTGTGAATGGATGGGGGGGTGAGAGCTATGTGGGAGTGTGTCTTAATCATGCTGCTTCTTATATGGATGCCGAGAGAAACGCAATTTCATCTTGCCTGCACTACAGTTGTATGTACAGCAATATGACAATAAAGTTTGATTTGATTTTTGATTTGATTTGATCTACAGTAAACTTTAGAAAAGATGGATGAGCATGTTGTGGAGCCTTACACTCTTGACCCAGAGTCCGATCGGGAATTTGAGGTGCATGAGATACCACAGCGACCTCGAAGACGTTTACAGGAAGTGAAAGAGTTTTGCCGATCACTGCTCCGTTAGCTGCGCGGAGAAAGTGGGTGTGTGCGTTAGCCTGGGGGCGGTGCTGGCAGCACAGGCACTTCCTGGAGTGGGCGGCTCACCCACGTTCATACGTATGAACGTGGGGACCCAGTCATTATCAGGAACAGGGCGGAGCAGCAGCTCAGAGAGCAGGGTTGAGGAGGAATACTCAGAGATGCGTGAATGGAGCAAAATACCACTTTGGTGGTGTTTTTGGTGAGGAATTAACGTTATAACATGCTTAAAAGCTCAAAACAGTCAATTTTGCATGATATAGGCCCTTTAAAGTGGATATAAATCCCCTTAAAAAAGCACACATCTATATTGTCTAAAATGGTATCTTATGCCCTTTTTTCCCAACAAAAAACCTTACATTGTCTTACAGTTGCTTGTAATTTTTTTTTCCATTGTTCCCTCATCCTTCAAATGCCAGGATCTAATTAGATCCACCCCCATCCTGCCCATCAGGACACAGATGTCTGCAAGCTGGCAAATCTGAACAGTCGGTTCTTAGTCCTGATTGGCTCAACACTAAGGACCTGTTATAGTGACATCACCAAAAATGCTCTGTCTAAACTTGTCTTTTTCCCAAGGGGAGGCCCTTGACTGAACTTTCACAGCAAAAAACAGAGACATGACACATAAGAGTGATTTTGCTCTTGATATATCTTGTAAGTCATAAAAACACGAGAGACATGTTAACAAGAAAAAAATACTCGATTTTTTGGTGAAGTGTCACTTTAAACTGACAATTTTTTTCTTGTAAATTTGAAACATTTTCTCATAAAATGAGATTTGTTTTCCTTAAATTTGCAGGGTTTTTTCTTATAAATACTTTACTTTTTCATTGTAAAATTTTCTTGTAAATTTTGGTCATGTTTTTCCTGTAAATCAGTAACATTCATAAATTTTAATTCTATTGTATTTTTTTCTGCCCCCACCCCACAAACAAAATCTTGTATAGGGCCCCCAAAATGCTTGAAATGGCCCTGGATTTGGCCCACTGCACACACTGCCTTTGAAAAGGGAAATAATTTACACATCATATTCAGTAGCAAGTGACTTTAAGAATTTAATTGAGGTTCTTGTGGAGTAGTGTCTTAATGGCAGATAGGAAGTATTGTAATCTGTCCACTTCAGATAGCGGTGCATGTTAGTGTCAGCTGTGGGATCTATTGTAGGCAGATCTTCTCTGAGAATTTTCTCCCCCCTCCCCTCAGCCTCATCTTTCATGCAGCTGGAT
Source organism: Pholidichthys leucotaenia (assembly GCA_020510985.1). Taxonomy (NCBI): domain Eukaryota; kingdom Metazoa; phylum Chordata; class Actinopteri; order Cichliformes; family Pholidichthyidae; genus Pholidichthys; species Pholidichthys leucotaenia. The sequence goes on along the minus strand of CM035840.1, from coordinate 320,882,014 downwards.
GGGGAGAACCAGTGTCTGAAGGCAGCTCAGGACTGCGGCCTGTACGAGAAGTGCGGTAACCTGCGATCGGAGTACGTCCTGGCCTGCACCAAGCCGGTGCCCATGACCAACCGGCCGGCCGGCCGGTGCTACCAGCACAAGTGCCACAGAGCGTTGCGTCGCTTCCTGGAGCGGGTTCCTGAAGAGTACAGCCTGGGCATCCTGTTCTGTCCCTGCACCAACACCCTGTGTGGGGAGAGGAGGAGGAAAACCATTGTGCCCTCCTGCTCCTACCAGGATATGGAGGGAATACAACCCAACTGCCTCCACCAGCAAAGCTTCTGCCGCCGAGATGACCTCTGCAGGTTAGACACAAAGACCCAAAGAAATGCTACTGTACAGGAATACTTTAGTCTCTATTGTGGAGCTGATAGCATCATTACAAAAGTTTCTTTAGTAGCAACTACATGGAGAGAAAGGGAGAGAGAAAAAGAATCTCTCTAAACGTCTCCACTGACTACAGTTGAGTTCCATTATACAGTAACTCACAAAAGTGAGTACACCCCTCACATTTTTGTAAATATTTTATTTTATTTTTTCATGGGACAACACTGAAGATATGACACTTTGATACAATTTAAAGTAGTCAGTGTACAGCTTGTATAACTTTAAATTTGCTGTCCCCTCAAAATAACTAAACACACGGCCATTAATGTCTAAACCGCTGGCAACAAAAGTGAGTACACCCTTAAGTGAAAATGTCCAAATTGTGCCCAATTAGCCATTTTCCCTCCCCGGTGTCATGTGACTTGTTAGTGTTACAAGGTCTCAGGTGTGCATGGGGGCAGGTGTGTTAAAATTGGTGTTATCGCTCTCACACTCTCTCATACTGGTCACTGAAAGTTCAACATGGCACCTCATGGCAAATAACTCTCTGAGGACCTGAAAAAAAAAAGAATTGTTGCTCTACATAAAGATGGCCTAGGCTATAAGATTGCCAACACCCTGAAACTGATCTGCAGCACGGTGGCCAAGACCATACAGCGGTTTAACAGGACAGGTTACACTCAGAACAGGCCTCACCATGGTCGACCAAAGAAGTTGAGTGCAAGTGCTCAGCGCCATATTCAGAGGTTGTCTTTTGAAAACAGACGTATGAGTGCTTCCAGCATTGCTGCAGAGGTTGAAAGGCTGGGGGGTCAGCCTGTCAGTGCTCAGACCATACGCCGCCGCACACTGCATCAAATTGGTCTGCATGGCTGTGGTCCCAGAAGGAAGCCCCTTTTAAAGATGATGCACAAGAAAGCCTGACAGTTTGCTGAAGACAAGCAAATGAAGGACATGTATTACTGGAACCATGTCCTGTGGTCTGATGAGACCAACATAAACTTATTTGGTTCAGATGGTGTCAAGCATGTGTGGCGGCAACCAGGTGAGGAGAAAAAAAGACAAGTGTGTCTTGCCTACAGTCAAGCATGGTGATGGTCATGTCATGGTTTGGGGCTGTATGAGTGCTGCTGACACTGGGGAGCTACAGTTCATTGAGGGAACCATGAATGCCAACATGTACTGTGACATACTGAAGCAGAGCATGATCCCCTCCTGTCAGAAACTGGGCCGCAGTGCAGTATTCCAACATGATAATGACCTCAAACACACCTCCAAGACAACCATTGCCTTGCTAAAGAAACCGAGGGTAAAGGTGATGGACTGGCCAAGCATGTCTCCACACCTAAACCCTATTGAGCATCTGTGGGGCATCCTCAAATGGAACGTGGAGGAGCGCAAGGTCTCCAACATCCACCAGCTCCGTGATGTCGTCATGGAGGAGTGGAAGAGGATTCCAGTGGCAACTTACACTACCGTTCAAAAGTTTGGGGTCACCCAGACAATTATTTTGTGTTTTCCATGAAAGGTCATACTTATTTACCACCATGAGTTGTAAAATGAATGGAAAATACAGTCAAGACATTGACAAGGTTAGAAATAATGATTTGTATTTGAAATAATAATTTTTTCCAGATACTCAACCTGCTCAAAGGAAGGTCAGTTTTATAGCTTCTCTAACCAGCTAAACTGTTTTCAGCTGTGCTAACATGATTGCACAAGGGTTTTCTAATCATCCATTAGCCTTCTGACGCAATGAGCAAACACACTGTACCATTAGAACACTGGAGTGATAGTTGCTGGAAATGGGCCTCTATACACCTATGTAGATATTGCACCAAAAACCAGACATTTGCAGCTAGAATAGTTATTTACCACATTAGCAATGTATATTAGACATTAGAGTGTATTTCTGATTAGTTTAAAGTTATCTTCATTGAAAAAAACAGTGCTTTTATTTCAAAAATAAGGAAATTTCTAAGTGACCCCAAACTTTTGAACGGTAGTGTATGAAGCTCTAGTGAACTCCATGCCCAAGACAGTTAACCCCTTGCACTCCGGTCAATTTCCCTAAAAATGCCAAAAAATAACGTGCCCAAATTAAATCAAAAGCTGTTCTTCAACCCTTTGCAGCATCTTCATGGGGTTGGTCTCATTTAAAAGAAAACACTTTGAATTTTTTGGCAAAACAGTCATAATCTCTCTCAGTGCTCCGGCCACTGAGTTACAGTCATCTAAACATAGTGAACTTGAAGAAAATAAATTTGGCCTGGGTGTTTTTTCGGATACAAATGCTTGCAAATAACACACAGCTTCAGATCCGGGCTGGAAAATGCAACAGAAATGTAGAACCAAGTGTTATCCAGCTGAGTTCCAAATTTTGTAACAATACCACAAAAAATGAATATATTACACAGCTTTTTCCTCAGGTAGTTCCCAGGTGTTTTGGAACTGTGCCAAATTGTGCCAAATGGCACAGTTTGGAAAAACGTCTGTAACTTTTGAATGCTTCAATGTAGAAGCTTCATTTTGGGCTCTAATGAAAGGTCACACTCAGGGCTGTGTGTGTGTGTGTGTGTGTGTGTTTGTGGGGGGGTTGTCCCCCCCCTCGCTGCAGAGGATGGACATCGGCCATTGCTACATGACGGATTAGCCTCATGTGGCGATGTGAGACAGCAGCGCAGTCACCGCGGCTCCCCCCCCCCTCACTACAGAAGAATAGCGGGGGGGGGCGTTCACGGTCTGGACGCGGCGAACAACCCCTTGTACCGCGGCGCACGAACTTCAGACTTCGTGCGCCGCACAGTTGTAATTTACCGATCGGTCAAAAGTCATTTTGGATTACAATTTTCAGGGATAAAGAATAATTTAGCTTATAACACCGTACCTCTTCACAGCAGTGTCCTGGCGAACTTCTCTTCCTCACTGTCAGATGAACGCGACGCTGGTCTGCTCGTGGTTCTGGTCTCGCGACCCGATCAAAACATAATTCCATTATTGCGGTTTTGTGCTTCCATGATTGGGGTTTTTGGCGAACGATTTTTCAAAACAAATAACAGTAGTAATTAAAAAAGATTGGCGAACGCGTGTGTGTCACTCAGCCTTCGTCGTCAGCCTCCGTCGGTCTATGATGACCATGGAAGAAATCATAACGTCTACTCTGCTGGAACAAAAACAAAATAAGCACCGCCTGTGGCCGAACATGCCGATGCGTGAATGGCAGTCGCTGTCACACAGGTTGCATTTGTGGGTGGTCTCCGTGCTGCTGGGTCTGTGGGGTTCTTCCTGCGGGTCCTTTTTTGATCTGCTGCAGCAGTCTCTCTTCACCCAGCCTTAAAAAAAAACAGCTCGCGAACTTCTCTGCTTCAATTGGCTCACTGCATTCACAGCCTTGGTAGGCGGGTCCTTCTTGCTAGGTTTTCAGTCATTGGTTCTTCAAGGTTTCAGAAACCCAATTCAAGGCTCTTATTAGTCGAATGAGAGGTCAATCAGATGAACTAATCTGTTCGCGGCTGTGTCTGCAGCTTTTATTTTCAGTGCGCGCTTGGACGCCATCACCATCTCCATCATCAGCATCTCCATCATGCGTCCTAGAGCGCACGAGGGCGCACGAGAGTGCCCTCGTGCGCTCTAGGACGCAGAAACTTGCCCGCCCGCGGTACAACGGAGTGCAAGAGGTTAAGGTAGTGCTGGAAAATAATGGTAGCCACACAAAATATGGACACTTTGGGCACAATTTGGACATTTTCACTTAGGGGTGTACTCACTTTTGTTGCCAGCGGTTTAGACATTAATGGCTGTGTGTTAAGTTATTTTGAGGGGGCAGCAAATTTACACTGTTATACAAGCTGTACACTGACTACTTTACCTTGTATCAAAGTGTCATATCTTCAGTGTTGTCCCATGAGAAGATATCATAAAATATTTATATAAGTGTGAGGGGTGTACTCACTTTTGTGAGATACTGTAACTGCTATGTGGTTGCAAAAGCAGATACAATAGCTAACAATCTAGTCAACACCCATCTTTTCACCAAATACAGTGTGTTGCATCACAGTTCCACGTTGTCATGATGGATCACTAAAGATTGTCAACAAGTCTTATTTATTTTTTTTTAACATTTCATTTATTTGTTTAATTGACAGGAACAATACATACAACATTGCCACAAACAGTTGGGAAAACATGATGTACATAAGACGTCAAGCTTCAGCTAATTTGCAGTCTTTGTCCCTGGTCAGGCATTTGAATACAATAAATTAATTCAAGGAATAAAATACAATAAAACAGTTTATGCAACTGAACAGAGTTCACATTAAAACACTAAATAAATTTGACTCTGAACAGTGATAAAATGTCTGTTAATGATGCGTTGATGATAATTATAAGAATTGATGTTCACATCTGCTGTTGCTTGAGCCAACATTTAACTTTTGCACTAAACATGTTCAGTTCTGTCTGAGTTTTTATTTCTGGTGGCACACAAGGAAGTGTTGTGGTATCTATTGTGTTTAATGACTGTTTTCCACGTTATTTTCAAAGGTCCTCTCCTCCACCATTGTATCCAAGAGCAGAAACATGTGATTTAACATTCAAACACTTTACAGAATTAAAATTGACAGGGTACTTACCCATTATCAAAGCACAAATAAATCCAGGACAGCGACACGTCTGCCTTGCCAAGCTAGGCTAGTTATTTTCTTGCTGATGTCATGTGGTTTTTTGATCTCTCACGTAGTGTTGGAGTCAAGACCAGCATGATACTAGACGGAGACCAGAGTGTAGAAAGACCAAGACTTTAAGGGGTTGAGACCAAGTTAAGCCCAAAACACTCAGAGACCAATTTGAGCCCAAGACCACTGTACATGTACTACGTCTTGGTCTTATCTTGTTCATGGGAGACTCTGGTTTTGGTCTGGCCTTGAAATGATCTTGACTACAACACTACTTTCATGTTATAACATTCTCCCATTAACTTGTCATGTGAACTTTGTTGTCACATTCACAACTTGAGGGCATTGCCCAAGACTCAAACAGCATCACAACTGTAACTGGATGCCACCACATTCAGTGGAAATTAGGCTTAAGTCAGCCATTTCTAAAAGTCAAAGAGTCATTTTGAGCATTTTTAGCTCATTCCAGCAAAGCCAAAAGGAGCTAATGCAATTACCTGGCATTTGTCGTCCATCTGTCCATCCACATTTCATGGGAATTGCTACTCCTCCTAGGCATTTGCCCTGATGCTCACCAGACTCACTCACAATGATCCTCAGCTGGGTCTGTATCCAAGTTGTGCTCAAGGTCAAAGGTCAGGAGATCTGGGCATTTATGATTTCATGAGAAATGATACTGCTCCTAGACAATTGACCTTGACTTTAAGCACATCCTATTTAGGCTATACTTAAGGTCAAGGTCAATGGTCAGGAGATCTGAGGATTCCTGGGGTGATTTTCATCAATGAGCTACTCCGTCATTAACAGTCTAGTTTTCGAAACAAAGACAATGGAAACTCCTTCAACTTCTTTTAAAGACAGGATGAATTGATTTCCTCATTGGCACAGTAACGTGCCACAGACGCCCTTTAGAAACCCCTGATAATTAAACTGAGTTTGCTTTTTTAACAGTTCAGCCCTTCAGCGGCTCAGTGATCCTCTCTGTCCTGATCACTGAGTTTTGTGCATGTGAGGGTTTAACTCTTACTTGACTAAACATATTAAAGACATTTGCTGTTAGCAGCTGCTCATTTCACAGGCGCTCTCACAAACCCCACCACCCATAGCCTCCCAAATATCTTGCCTGCTTTTTTGTGTTTGATGTTGAGTTGTTGTTTGTGCTGTTGCCAGGTCCAGACTGGCGGATTTCCTTAACAACTGCCAACCATCTCATCAGACAGCCAGCGGCTGTCTGAAAGACTCAGCAGGCCTGTGCCTCAGAGCCTACGCTGGACTCATAGGTACAGTACACATGGGGATGTGTGAGTGAGGGGTTGGTGGGAAGACGGGAAAGATGAGTCGCTGAATTACACACAATAGAAGACTTCAATTTATCAGCACCAAGATGTAACTTCCAAAAGAGAATGATTTGACTGAAGGGCATTTTTTTTTTATATTAAAACCTATTTTATAGTTTCCTGAAATGTGGAGCACAGACAGAAGAGCAGGTGTTTTTGCTATGACTTACAGTTTGACTTTGACCTAACTCTGACGACTGGAGACTCTGAACCCCTTTACCTTCCAGTCAGCCTGACTCATCCCAGCAATATGTGAACTTGGAACACAACTACAAAACATTTATAGTACAGTATGTTAATTATTGAAAACTATTTGGCGATCAAAGGTGAAGAAATTATGGTAACTAATTTGAAAGTCATATTTTTGTCTTGTTTCACCTTATTTTCCCCACATTTTAAACACTTTTCCTTGTGTCATGTATCCCTTTAGTAAAAGTGTATGAAAGCTAATGCTGGACAATTTGACCTTAAATCAGCATCACAGTTAACTGACCCTTTCACATCGTTTTGCCCCCCTCCTTCTCCCTTATACAGTAGTTCACTGACAAGGCTTGTAATTAAGCAATATTAGACAAGAGTATGATATCATATCACTGTGATGTGGCAGCAAATTAGCATAATATAACAAATAATAATAATGGTGGCTAAACTGTCATCTCTGCTGGAGTCCGAGTCCCACCCTATGCAGGACATACTGAATGCACTGAGGAGCTCATTTAGCAGCAGACTACATCATCCTAGGTGCGCAACCGAGAGGTTTCGCAGGTCCTTCCTGCCTACGGCTGTCAGACTGTATAACCTAAGCAGGGTTGCTCGCAGAGATAGCAAAAAACGTGACGACCTAATAGTATTGAGTCACTACTCCTCTGCCCCCCCTCACCCTCTCAGGCTCTCCCATCACCACTGCTGATTCCTTCCGCTTCCTAGGCACTACCATCACCAGGGACCTCAAATGGGAGCTGACCATCAGCTCACTCATCAAAAAAGCCCAGCAGAGGATGTTCTTCCTGCGGCAGCTGAGGAAGCTCAAGCTACCCACCAAGATGTTAGTGCAGTTCTACACAGCCATCATCGAGTCCATCCTCACCACCTCCATAACCGTGTGGTACGCAGGAGCCACTGCCAGGGACAGACTAAGGCTGCAGCGCGTCGTGCGCACTGCTGAGAAGGTGATCGGCTGCAAGCTCCCATCTCTCCAGGATCTGTACATCTCCAGGACCCGGAGGCGTGCTGGCCGGATCATAGCCGATCCCTCACACCCTGGTCACGTACTGTTTGCCCCCCTCCCCTCTGGTAGAAGACTTCGGTCCATCCAGACTAAAACCTCCCGTCACATGAACAGCTTCTTCCCCTCTGCCATTAGACTGCTGAACACTAAGTGACTCTCGTGCACCATGTACAGCAGCTCAACCAGACTCATGTCAATCATCACTGTTTTCTTCCTGCATTACCGACTGCACTATATAGTTCTCCACAGTATCTGCTGCTGGCTAATATATATTTTAACTGTTGACCAGTATCACTTAATCTTATCCTACACTTTATTACATGTATAGTTTATTTCTCTTATCTTATCATGTTTAATGTTGCAGCATTGTACCGAGACAAATTCCTAGTTTGTGTACTACATGAACAATGGCAATAAACCTGATTCTGATTCTGATTGAATGCAAGAGACGCAATAGACTTACACAATGGTCCCCTCCTGTATATACAACTAGGACAGTGTCGGTCGCTATGGAGGGTGACAATATGTATGGGTACATATTCATACTATGTAGGATAACTAAGTAGACGGTTATGCTGTTTATTCCATCTTGCTACAATGCTCCACACTTTGTATATATATTTGAGATGAGATGAGATTCAACTTTATTGTCATTACACATGTATGAATACAAGGTAACGAAACGTGACTTGGCATTTGGGCACGCTCTGCAGAGCGCATCCAAGGCCGGGGCAGCCGCTAGGCGCCAGTCATTTACTGTATGTATATCCACTGCTCTTATTTATATCTGCCGTATCTTCTTAATTATTGCTCTGAGTGTTGCTATCCCTGTGCTGTTGCAATCCTGGAATTTCCCCATTGTGGGACTAATAAAGGCTTATCTTATCTTATCTTATCTTATAATAGTACTGTTGTCATTTTACACACACATTAAACATTGTCCAGTGCAGAAGTCTGTGTTTATTTACATATCTCTTATGGAACTATGGGTCACGTGACTCATGACGGCAGCTAATTAGTTTGTTAGCTGCATTGGGGGAGTTCCCCCCATCCTGTCCAGCACCTGGCAGCACCCTTATATCCCACACAACCTGCACCCCCCGCACAGCACGAATGCCCCAAACCACCAAACCCCAGGACTGCCAGGCACCCGCCCAGGGAAGAAGGGTAAAGGGGGGGGTGCTGTCGCACTTCAGCCCCAGGCCAGATGGCTCCCACCTCCTACTGGTTGGGAGAGTCCGTCACACAGCTATGATTGCGTTACCACCACATACAGATTATGAGTTTCTTATTGGTGTCATGACTCACTCTGGGCCGTCACCTGCTTCAGCTTCGCGCACACCTGCTGCCAATCATTCATGGGCTTTATAGCCTGCTCTGCCTGAGCCTCGGCATGGAGCCGTCTGTCATTTCTCCCTGACCTTCGTCTCCCTCACGACTGACTCCGAACAGGTCGCTACTTCGGCTTTTGGAAGACCTCTCTCATCTAAAAGTAAGCATCATGCTACTCACCTCCTTGTCAGTCTCTCCCCTGTGCACAGGTGGATTCCTCTGGCGGCGGAACCAATTCCCCGCGGCGGCGGAACATTTTCCCCTCGCCTCTCCAGACCTCACCACTCATCACCGGGAGTGCCCCGCAGACGCTGTCTTTGTGGCTGGAGCCCTCGGGCCGAACCTGTGCTTGCGTCGTTCCACCTGCTAGTAAGCCCCAGTCATTATTCTGCTCACACTAAAGTGGAAAGAACTAACGTCTGTGCTTTAGCTCTGTTCTAGGGCTGCCAGGTTGTATGGCGCTCTGTCTCACCCCCAGCTGCAGCATATCCATTGTCATCACATTCACACAATGCATACACACACCCACACACCCTCTGTTGGCACAATAAAGATTATTGAATTTCACTCGAGCCTGTGTGTGTGTTCCCTGGGTCCCGCAATATGTCAGTATGGCTCCGTCAGAGCGACCCAGCGATCAGCGGGCTTGCACACCAGCTTAACAACTTAGAGGCTCGAGTGGACCAATTAACTTACCAACAGCAGGTCATACTCAACCAGCTAGCTCAAATTAATAGCTGGTTGGATTGTCTGGAAGGACAGCGGGCTTTTCCTCCGGCTCCTAGCAGTAGGCCAGCTCCCGTTAGCTCCCCTCCAATTCAGTCTAGCCCGGGCCCTTTAACCCGTCTCACTCCGGTCCCCACGCCCACGCGCTTCAGCGGAAAGCTCGGTGAGGCTCGGGGCTTTATCTTTCAGTGTGAGACGGTGTTTCAGCGAGTCCCGGGAGATTTCCCCACCGATCACAGCCGCATAGGTTACGTTGCTAATCTGTTGGAGGGGCAAGCGCTAGCATGGGCATTCGCCATTATGGCAAAACCCAGCTCTGCCAGTTTAACCTATGCCCAATTCGTGCACGATTTCCACAAGGTTTTTGACCACTCGGACCGTGATAGCGTGCTTACCACCCGACTATTAAATCTTCAACATGGTGGCCGGTCAGTGGCCGACTACGCTGTAGACTTCCGGGTGGTGGCAGCGGAAGTTGGGTGGGAGGATGTCTCGCTTTCCAGCATCTTCATTAGAAGTTTGAGCCCTAGTCTGCGGGATGAGCTGGCCCACTTTGATAAGCCTGAGCGTCTCACAGAGCTAATTTCCTTAACTATTAGTCTTGACAACAGGCTGAGGGAGCGGGTTGCTGAGCGGAGATCTTCCGGCTGCTCGGGCAGACAGTTTCAGCGCTCCTCTCAGTCTTCACTTTTGGCGTTGCCCGTGCTTGAGGCCACAGACAATCCTGAGGCAATGATAGTGGGGTGGACCAAACTCTCGCTGGCCGAGAGACAGCGCTGCAGGGAGTTAGGTCTGTGTATGTACTGTGGGGATGATCAGCACGAGATCGAGTCCTGCCCGGTTCGGCCAAAAGAGGGGGGCCGCGCGTCACTGTAGGGGGACTCCCGGACTCATCTTGGCCTAATCCCCTATCAAAGTGTCTCCTCCCCATTAGGTTTTGTTACAAACACACAGAAATTCTCACACATGCACTGGTGGACTCGAGGGCTGAGCAGAGCTTCATTTCAGGGAAACTGGCAACCCGACTGGGGTTCCCCTACCATACCCTTCCGGCCCCCCTGAGCCTCGTCGCCCTGTCAAAGGCTCCTCTGGAGACAGTGACACGTTAGACAGCCCCAGTCTCTGCAATCATCTCAGGTAACCATCGGGAGGACCTTCGGCTGTTTGTGTTGTCCACCTCGGCTGCCTCCGTCATCCTGGGCTACCCTTGGCTCCGCCTCAACAACCCAACCTTCGATTGGTGTACAGGGAGCGTCGTCGCTTGGAGCCCCTTCTGCCTGAGTGTGTGCCTACAGTCTGCGGCATGTTCTCCCTCGGTGCCCTTGCCCTCCCCCGCCCCTCCTCCTCCTCCACCTATCTGGAGTGCCACCGGAGTTTCATGACCTTGAAGTGGTGTTCAGCAAGTCACAGGCGCTGTCCCCCCCCCCCCCACCGCCCGTACGACTGTGCCATTAATCTCCGACCTGGCGCCCCACTGTCATCGAGCCGCCTCTACAGCCTATCGGCTCCAGAGCAAGAGGCAATGGACGCTTACATCAAGGAGTTGCTCAGCTCGGGCATCATTCGGCCTTCTTCCTCGCCGGTGGGGGCGGGCTTCTTCTTCATAGGTAAGAAGGGTGGTTCCCTTCGTCCTTGTATCGACTTCTGGGCTCTGAATGACATTAAGATCAAGGACAAGTATACTCTCCTGCTCATGGACTCTGCATTTGGCTCCCTCCAGGGGGCCTCCTGGTTCACGAAGTCGGATCTCTGCAGTGCCTACCACCTCGTGCGGATCCGGGAGGGTGACGAGTGGAAGATGGGATTCCAGACCCCAAGCGGCCATTTTGAGTACCTCGTAATGCCGTTTGGGCTGACCAACGCGCCGGCCGTCTTCCAGCGCCTGATTAACGATGTTCTCCGGGACTTCCTCCAGTCCTTTGTCTTTGTTTATCTGGATGATATTTTGATCTTCTCCCAGTCACGGGAGGAGCATCAGGTCCACGTGAGACGGGTCCTCCAACGCCTCCTGGAGAACAAATTATTTGTTAAAGCGGAGAAGTGTGAGTTCTACACCAAGAAGACCTCTTTCCTTGGATTCATTATCTTACACAATCAATTCATCCTGGATCCTGGGAAGGTTAAGGCGGTGGTGGATTGGCCCCCTCCCTCGTCGTGGAAGTAGCTGCAGCAGTTCCTGGGGTTTGCCAATTTTTACCGCCAGTTTGTCCCCAACTACAGCACGATCACTCTTCCCCTGACCCGTCTCACCTCCCCTAAGGTGGCGTTCCGGTGGACGGAAGAGGCTGTGGCGGCTTTTGCGGCCCTGAAGACTGAATTCTCATCCTCTCGGGTCCTGATGCAGGTGGATCCCGCTTTCCAGTGTCTGGTCGAGGTGGATGCCTCTGACTCGGGGGTGGGGGCAGTCCTGTCACAACGCTCTCCAGTGGATGTGGTGATCCGCCCCTGCACCTTTTTCTCTCGGCGGCTGTCTCCCGCGGAGAGGAATTATGACGTCGGCGACAGGGAACTCCTGGCGGTGAAGCTCACGTTGGAGGAGTGGCATCACTGGCTGGAGGGGGCCACGCAACCTTTTGTGGTGTGGACCGACCATAAGAACTTGGAGTGCCTGAGAACGGCTAAATGCCTGAATGCCCGCCAGGCCCGTTGGTCCTTGTTCTTTGGGCGCTTCAGGTTCACCATCACCTACCGCCCCGGGATGAAGAACGCCAAACCTGACGCCCTGCCCAAGCAGTTCGCCTCGGAGGCTTCTGAGGGTCATGAGCACACCATCCTCCTCGCTTCGTGCGTCATGGGCGCCCTCTCATGGGGCATCAGGGACAAGGTCCTGAGGGCGCAGGAGGCTGAGCCGGATCCAGGAGGAGGGCCTGCAGGGAGACTGTTCTTCCCATCATCTGTCCGGGGTGACGTGATCCACTGGGCCCACTCATCCAAGCTCGCTTGCCATCCAGGGATTACCTGCTCGGTGGAGCTGCTCCAGAGGTCGTTCTGGTGGCTGGGCCTCCGGAATAACTTCATCAATTATATCCGTGCCTGTCCCCAGTGCGCCACCGGGGAAACATCGTCATCACCGCCGGCGGGTTTCCTCCATCCATTGCCGGTCCCTGGAAGACCATGGTCCCACATCGCCCTGGACTTCATAACTGGCCTCCCGGCATCCAACCATTTCGACACCGTCCTCACCATCGTGGACCATTTTTCTAAGGCCGCCCATTTCGTCCCTTTACATGGGCTCCCCACGGCACGAGAGACGGCGGACCTCTTGGTGCAGCATGTCGTGCGTCTTCACGGGATCCCCATGGATATTGTCTCCGATTGGGGTCCCCAGTTTGTGTCCCGTGTGTGGAGGGGTTTTTGCAACGCGCTGGGGGTGATGGTGAGCCTGTCCTCTGGTCATCACCCACAGAGCAATGGGCAGTGCGAGCGGGCCAATCAGGAGCTGGAGGCCGCTCTGCGCTGCGTCATCGCCTCCAGTCCCTCATCGTGGAGCAGTCACCTCCCATGGATCGAATATGCCCACAATTCGACCTTATCTTCAGCGATTGGCATGTCTCCCTTCAAGGCCTCGCCGGGCTATGATCCTCCGCTTTTTCCCAAGCAGGAGGGGGAGGTGGCTGTGCCTTCCATCCATGCCCACCTGAGGCGCTGTCGTCGGCTCTGGACTGCTACGCGCTGGGCCCTTTTACGCATGGCTGAGCGCAACTTGAGGACAGCGAACCGTCACAGAAGACCTGCTCCTCAGTACCAGGTGAGTCAACAGGTATGGTTATCAACCCAGCATATTGCTTTGAAGGCTGAGAAAAGGAAGCTGGCTCAGCATTTTATTGGGCCCTTCCCTATTGTTTGTGTAGTGAATCCTGTGGCTGTGCGCCTGGCTCTCCCCCCCTCTCTCCGTGTTTGTCCTACGTTCCACGTTTCCCAGGTCAAACCTGTCGTGTCCAGCCCTCTCTGCCCCCCTCCCAAGGCTCCATCCCCGCCAGTGTTGATCGATGGCGACCCGGCATGGAGGGTCAACTCCATCTTGGACGTCTGCCGCCGGGGTCACGCCTGCAGTACCTGGTGGACTGGGAGGGGTATGGCCCCGAGTGGAGGTCCTGGGTGCGTCCATCATTTGTGCCGGACAAGCGCCTTATCAGGGACTTCCATCAGATGCACCCAGGTAGGCTGGCGCCGGGAGGCGCCACTCGGGGGGGGGGGGGGAGTACTGTCATGACTCACTCTGGGCCGTCACCTGCTTCAGCTGCACGCACACCTGCTGCCAATCATTCATGGGCTTTATAGCCTGCTCTGCCTGAGCCTCGGCATGGAGCCATCTGTCATTTCTCCCTGACCTTCGTCTCCCTCACGACTATCTCCGAACAGGTCGCTACTTTGTCTTTTGGAAGACCTCTCTCATCTAAAAGTAAGCATCATGCTACTCACCTCCTTGTCAGTCTCTCCCCTGTGCACAGGTGGATTCCTCTGGCGGCGGAACCAATTCCCCGCGGCGGCGGAACGTTCTACCCTCGCCTCTCCAGATCTCACCGCTCATCACCGGGAGTGCCCTGCAGACGCTGTCTTCCTGGCTGGAGCCCTCGGGCCGAACCTGCACTCGCTTCGTTCCACCTGCAAGTAAGCCCCAGTCATTATTCTGCTCACACTAAAGTGGAAAGAACTAACGTCTGTGCTTTAGCTCTGTTCTAGGGCTGCCAGGCTGTATGGCGCTCTGTCTCACCCCCGGCCGCAGCATATCCATCGTCATCACATTCACACAACGCATACACGCACCCACACACCCTCTGTTGGCACAATAAAGATTATTGAATTTCACTCGAGCCTGTGTGTGTGTTCCCTGGGTCCAGCAATATGTCAATTGGGTTCTTAAATACAGCCTCAACTTGTCAGATTTGTCATCAATTCCCACTGATAAATGGTTGAAATGATGTGGATAGCCATCAGAGGCTAACAGCAACTTAGCTTCAGCTATCAACATTTCTGTGCACTTTGCTCACGTTTTCTTGGCATCTTAACATGAAATGAAGAGTTAGTCATCACATACTATGTGGAGGGAGACCACATTTCTTTTTGTTACATGCAGCTTTACTTTTTCAACCGTATTCTTCGAGAGCTGCTTCCAAGGTGAGGAGTTATGCGCCTGGACATGTAGCAACAGTTGTGTCCTGTGATTGGCTGTTGGGACTGAGGCTGTACTAATCACCATAGTTGCAGTCCTCTCAGTGTTTCTACTAAGAACAGAGCTGTTACTGACAATGTGGGCCCAGTCAGGCTATGGGGGAACTGACATTCACCTGGTCAAAGGTTGATGTACAGTACCATCAAAATAATTATGGAATTTTTTTAAGGTGAAAATCTTACATAGTGTTTCTTTAAAGGGGACCTGCTTATTACCAACACTCTTATTTTAACTCCTGACTCCATCTAGAGATGCTCTGACTTGTTGGACTGCCTTTATTACTGAGTGAACGCCATTTCCGCCATAACCTGTTTGGGCCTGCAAGAGTGCGATGTAACTTTGCAGATACCACTAGGAACACTGAAAAGGCAACTGGCACGTCCAATTATCCAATCATAGTGCATAACTTTAGCCACCAACTAACAAAGCACTCTGTGATTGACTACTGGGACTCAGTTAGTAAAACCTGCCAAATGAAGTCTTTTTAGTGTTTCTCCAAAGAACAGGAAAGTTACACAGTGCTGCATTAAAGTTCCTGTCGGCAGAAATCTGAGAAATAAACCAAAAAAAAAAAAATGCCTGAAATTTTGGGGGTAAAAAATCCACTCCCCATCCAGCAGTGTGTATGTTTGATATGTGTTTGCCTTTGTAGAGTAACTAATAGCAAAGCCTCTGGCTACCAAGATCTGTGATTGGTCAAATAAATCGTCATGGGCGTGAAATGTACTGCAGGCTGAACAGAGTCTAGAGGAGATGCTGTCAGTCCACTTAAACTACAAATTGCTATAGGATGATAATTGATTTATATTCAACTTTATACAAAGTCATCCTGCCTACTTCAGTTTTAAAGTTGAATTAAGCTAAGGCCAGCAGGTTCTGGACCCAAAATTGCCATTGTGCTGAATAGCAGACAAAAAAGGACTGAAAATAGAGCAAAAAGCAGACAAACAATAGTTTCACAAATGAGGCTGGAAGTGGAGGGAGCCGGAGAGTAATGAGTAATGTGGGGGAGAGGCTGAAAGAGTCTAAATGAAGGGATCAGACGGAGCAGAAGTGGAGGTAAGAAGCAGCACCAACGTGAGGAGGCATGACAGCTGACAACAGATGTGGATAGTGGAGTGTTGAGTGGCTTTCTGCTCGCACTGACACTGATGGATGACTTCCCTGTAAGGATCCAACCTATTTAAAGACACAGCCCTTTCCACAGATACAAACCTATGTTTATGGAGCATGTTGTTTTCTTTAAAAAAACAAAAAACAAAACACACACACAAAAAACAGACACACAAAAAAACATCATACAGTAGATTTTTTTTAATCAACACTGCCTAGCTCTGTCAGCTTAAATGTGTTCCCAGAAGGCGGTGACTGAATATTAGGTACATGTTGACTGTTCATGTATCTATAATAAAACTGTTTCCTTTCGGATAGTCAGAGTTTAGCAACATGGCTTTTTGTAGCTCCCAGCAACATTCTATTTCATAAAGATCTCCAATTCTTTTGTTCAAAACTGTTTTCTAAGAGCCAAACCTCTGGAGGTAAAACTGGTTAATAGTCTATTGTTTTGACTACAGTTGGGATATAAATCAAAAGTAGTGCAGAGTTGATGAATGCTCTTCCGATATTCAAACCCAACTGTTTTCACACTATGTTGCATCTAAATCATCAACAGCAGATTTTCTGCCAGAAAGGAGATATTGGGTCTCATCTGCAAACATTTCTTTAATCAACCGTAACCAAAATTATGTGAAAGCCTCAGGGTACACTTTCACTGTCCCATCTGTGCCATACTGACCTACATTTGAGCCCCATAGTCCAGATCTAGAGAAAGCAGATGATAGGGTGGCAAGAGAGGAAGTGTGGTACTGCATGAGGAAGTCAGGAGTGGCAGAGAAGCATGTGCAGGTGGTGCAGGACATGTATGAGGATAGTGAGGCGGTGGTGAGGTGTGCTGTCTGGAGATGGATTCAAGGTGGGAGTGGGATTAGATCATGGATCGGCTCTGAGCCCCTTCTTGTTTACCATAGTGATTGACAGGCTGACAGGTGAGGTCAGGCAGGAGTCTTTGAGGACTATGATGATTCCAGACCACATTGTGATCTGTAGAAAGAGTAGGGAGCAGGTGAAAGAGAACTTGGAGAGGTGAAGGTATGCTCTGGAGAGAAGAGGAATAAAAGTCAGTAGAAGTAAGACAGAATACATGATTGTGAATGAGAGGGAGACATGTGTAACCATGAAGAAGCAAGGAGTAGAGGTGGTGAAGTTGGATAAATACATGGGGTCATCCATCAGAGGCAATGGAAAATGTTCAAGAGAGTTGAAGAAGAGAGTGCAGGCAGGGTGTAGTGGGTGGAGATGAGTGTTGGGGTGATTTGTGACAGAAGGATAGTAGCTGGAGTGAAAGGGAAGATTTACAACATGGTAGTGAGACCTGCTTGATGTATGGCTTGGGGACAGCGACACTGACAAAAAAGACAGGAGCTGGAGCATGAGGTGGCAGAGTTTAAGATGCTATAATTCTCATTGGGAGTGACTAGGAGGGACAGGATTAGGAATGAGGAGGACATAGAGAAGGTTGGTGTTACATAGAAAGATGCAAGGGATAGGGTGAGATGGAGCCAGATGATCTGCTGTGGCAACCCCTAAACGGCGCAGCATAATGCTAATGTCTAGCCAATGAGAAAACAACCTCTTTAAGATGCATTCCCAATGTAAACTTTGTACACTGGGCCAGCATTGGTGGAATGTATGTGTGCTGTCGGGGTTATTGTTGGCACCATTATTATAATTTTTTATTTTATTTTTTTTATAATCCTTTATTAGTCTCACGACGGGGAAATTACAGGGCATCCACGGTGCGGCACCAATCCCGGAGTAAACCCACGCAGACATGGGGAGAACATGCAAACTCCACACAGAAGGGTCACCGATGGTCAGGGGGTGGGACTGAACCCACGATGATCAGGGGTGGAATCGATCCCGTGACCTTCTTACTGTGCTGCCACAGTGCTAACCACTGCACCACCGAACTGCACAAATTAGGCTCCAGTACTGTCTTAAAAATGAAATGTTGAATCGTTGACTTGAGTTAAGATTCTGTCACAAACCTTTGATCCCATCTTAACCACAGGAACCATCATGACGCCCAACTACATCAGCAACAGCTCTGCAGACGTGTCGCTGTGGTGCAACTGTGAAGGCAGCGGTAACCAGTGGCAGGACTGTCTGAGACTGCAGCGTCTCTTCACCCACAACTCCTGCCTGCGTGAGTTTGCAGTACACACTCTTTGTTTTATGTACAAGTGGTGAGAATCCAGCAAAGCCAAGGGCATAGTTCCTCTAGTTTCAGTACATTTTGGGTTCTGGTTTCTCTTTCCGGTAAAAAAACGAATGTAGGTGGTGCCTAAGACCGCCTAACTTTTTGATGTTAAAAACTGGTGGCTGTAATGGGAGCTTCCTTTAGATGGTCAAGTTCCTCACCCTGTCCTTCTTTTGGTTATCAGCTTTTGTACAAACAGAATCTCTAGCCACTCACATATTTGCTGATGATATTGTTCTTTTTCTCTTCGAGCACCAGCCTCAAACAGCACACCATATCCTTGGAGGAGAAGAGGACATTTCCTGCAGAGCCTTGCAACTCTCATAGCTTTAGTACAGTTAGCTTAGCTAGCAAGCTAGCTAGCTGTCAACTCTAAATTCTTCTCTCTAAATTAGTGGTGTGCGATACTGCAAGATTTGGTATTGATCTGATACCAAGTAAATACAGGGCCAGTATCCCCGATACCGATCTGATACCAATACTTTAATAATAACCAAAGTGGATGCATCATCAAATTACTAAATCTGAATGAATTTTCATGACCTTTAAAGTGTTTTGTGACTTTTCCTTTGGATTATTATTTAGCTAAAACCCAGGACAGAATTTGGCCAAAGTTTATAGGTAAACATAAAACACCTTATTATAATAAAACTTTTTGTTCAGAAACAATAGAACAGTAACAATTATTTTCTTAAATAAACAAAGTCTACAGAATGATTGCTCTACAACAAATGATATAAAATATTTAAAACAAATTCTTTTTTTCCCAGTAGAATGCGTGTTCGGGAAATACAATACAAAAAACAAAAAACTAAACTTCTCCCTTTTATTGCACTTCTTTTCTGACTTTGAAAAATAAAAAAAAGCAAGTAGTGGAAATACAATGAATAAAGTGTAAATAACTAAACAACCCCCAAAGCCTTAAGTTTAAAGAAATATTCCCCAGAACCCCAACCCAGAGTCTGTCGGTGTTGGGGCCAGGGAGTGGGCGATTTCTTTCCTCCTCTCTTCATTTCTGTAGCTTAACTTTTTCTTTTGGGTGATTTTTCATATGTTTGCATAAATTAGTTGTGTCACCACTGTATTTCAGCCTTTTTACATATTGTACAGCTTGCCGTTGTCTCACTTTCAGCCTGAAAATAGAGCCACACAGCGCTCTTCCTCTTCCTCTCTGCCATTCTTCTGCTCCGTGTGTTGCTGCTTGTGTGTGTGTGTGTGTGTGTGTGTGTGTGTGTGTGTGTGTGTGTGTGTGCGCACACCAGCTGCTGCTTGCTGGCTTAGCTTGCTGCTGAGTTACATGATGGCAAATCAAGAGGGAGGAGGAGGAAGTAAGGAGGGGTTTTTTTTAACTTTATTTGAACAACTAACACTACACAAACAATGACAAACTCAATTATGACTGTTTTTACAAGAAAATAAAATCACACCTCCTCTGTATATTCAAACACCAAACATAATTGCTGTGGCGGTTAATGAGATCCAACATAAGCAAACATTTATGATATTGTGGAGGTTCAGGCGAGGTACGACAAGCTGTGAGGTTGCAGAGTTTTATTTTCTTCCAACATCATGCGATACACTGTAGCGCTGTGCGCTGTGTTGTGCTGTGTGTGCTATTGAGGCATGTATAGCAAGCTCTTTTATACATGTTATACAAAGAGAGAGAATGCATGGCACATTTGCATATTGATGTACATATCAGTCAATACATATCAATTGCGTGACCAACTGGCGCCCGGACTTCCTCTCCTTAATCCGGGGATGTATAACAATAGTCCATTGTTCTGATTGTCTCCTAGGGGCTCTCTGTCCATATGCAAATTGTCCTCTGTTTCCTGCCGGCTAGCTGAGTGTGAAAATTGAATGTCCATGTAGATTGTGGTAGGTCACCACAATATAATTAAATTGCACGTACGATAAAAATCAAAATCAAAACGAGAATTTAAGGAAAATAAAAAAATAGAATAAAAGCATATTAAACAAACAAGAAAACAAGGGGTTTATGACAGAATTGTTGTTATTAATGTATATAACTTATTTGCGTATGTGTAATGTAAATAACTTCTTTTTGAGACACTGTTGGAGCAAAGAAAGTTCATTTTTAAAGGCAGACCATGGCGGGGGTGTGGGGTGGGGTGGGGGGGATTTAGCGTATCGACATTTGTGAATACAATATTTTGTAAAAATTATCAGATTATTGATTAAAAATTCAGATTTTTTATCTTTGAGGAAAACACCATCTTTAATATTTTGAAAGGACCACAAGTCTATGTTTATGGAACCGGATGAGAAAACATCATGGCGAGATTTCCACACATTTTGAACGGTCTCACATTCAAAAAACAGGTGTTCTGTTGTTTCTAGTAAGGAGTAGGTAAGTGGCAGTAATGGACCTAAATGCTGGTTGCCAACTGCCGTAAAACCACAGGAAGAAAAAGGGGCTGCACGGTGGCGCAGTGGTTAGCACTGCGGCAGCACAGTTTACCCTTGGCCGGGGGATCGTGGGGATCGTGGGATCGTGGGTTCGATCCCAGCCCCCGACCAACAGTGATCTGTGTGGAGTTTGCATGTTCTCCCCTTGTATGCGTGGGTTTACTCCGGGATTTCTCCGGTTTCCTCCCACATGCCAAAAACATGCAGGTTAGGTTAATTGGAGACTCTAAAGTGGCCCTAGGTGTGAATGTGTGTGTGAATGGTTAAGGGATAGCGCCGTATCGTGGCTGCTTCATCCATCCAGGTGGTGGATGACCCTCAATTTCCCCTCTGGGGATCAATAAAGTATACTAAGTCTAAAACTAAAAAAAAGAGGAGCAAAGTGTGACGGCACAGACGGAGAGTATCGATCCCATTACACGAGTATTGATCAAGATCAATACCCACGTTGGTATCGATACTATCAACTACTACTCTAAATTCTGTTCACACATAGCAATTCTTACATCATTCTGGCCTATTTTGTAATTTTTTTTCCCAGCGTGACATGGGTACCAGAACGATTAGCATGGCTAGCTTAGTGACAGGAATCAGTGTGACCATGGGTTTTATGGCTTTTCGTTGTAAATTGTAGTCACTGTCCTAGACCAGCTCATTCATTAATCCACAGTTGATTATATATTTGAGCTTATTTTGTTATATTTTAGACATATTAGCTGGGAAGATTAGGCTGCTAACATTATCTAGTTTGATTGGTGCCAGCCAGGTTTCTGACTTGCTAACTCCAATTTGCACTTACTATATTGACTGTGCCTTGAAATAAAATTAAAATACTACCCTTGAATGTCAGCCTATTTATCTCTGCTTTTGTCGATATGTGGTGTTGAAAGTCAAGCCATGGCTGCTTGACCGGTGGAACCTTGTGTTATGTCTGGAAATACCTTGTAATGACAAGGCCAGGTGCACAGTCGAACTTAGCTTTATTGTAGGGGTTGGCAACACACAAGATACAGCCACCAGGCAGGGGCATCAGCAGAGAGACCGAACCCTGATTCCCGCTGGTATTTACAGGGGTACGGTGTTGTGGTGGAAAAGGAAGTGAGCGCCACTACACTGCACTTCACAAATAAGAGCATTCCCATAACAACAAAACGATATAACATTCTCCCCCCAGAGAAAAGTCCAAAACACACACACAAGTGAGACCCTCCACAATTTGGGACCCGAATCACGCACGAACAAACTCAAACTGAAATTACCAAAGGGCCTATCACATTCATACGACAAAACCTAAAACTAGGGAAGACGGGTGGACAACCGTCCTACCCCACACGGCAAGGTGGGTTTTTCTTCCACCTGAAAATAAGTAAATAATTAAAGTCCATTCATAAACTAAAATGTTGCCGTGTTCCTAAACTAACAAAAATACATAAAATAATTCCAGAACAGGAACAGATTAATAATTAAATTTTTTTTCAAAATGCATGCAAACACATAAACACTAGAACTTTTTTTGCATTATTATTATTATTTCAAAACCACACTGAATTAAATGTATAAAACATACACTCACAGGTTTTTTGTTTTTACAAACCCACAAGACTTCCCACTGGTGAGGTAAGGGTGGAACTGGCCTGTGGGGCCTTCCTGGACAGTCTCTTAGTAAGTCCGCCCCTGGAGGCCACATGCCTCTGGGGCCGCAGCTGGTCGCGTAAACGACGGTGCACCTCCTCTTCTCTGCCGTCGGCCGCTCCTCCCGTCCGCACCCAGCATTGAAAGCCTCCTCCTGGGCACGCCGCAGCTCACTGGCGTGCCTCCACGAGCCATCCGACAGTTGAAAGTAGGCTGTGCCCCATTTAGCCACGATTTGCAGCCATCCCTGGTGATCTTCAGGCTGTTGTTTGGCCCGTATTCGCTGTGGGCGTCCCTCCCCACAAACCCAAACCTGGTCCGTAACTCCCAGGGGAGCTATGCTCGGCCTGTAGTGTTGCTGATCAGCACTCAGTGCCTACTGGTCTGGCTCTGACCCCTTGTAAAGCTGCTGCAGCAGTCGCCGTTGTAGTTCCAGATCCTCCGGTCGACTGCGGCCGAGCTCTGGAGGAAACCGAGGAGTGCAGTCATTTTTTTCCCATTCTGTAAGTGGTTAAAAAGAAATGCTAGAAACGCAATCTTTCGGATTAGTAACGGTAACAGGATTACTACATTTACCAGACTAATGTGTTACATTAGTGTGTTACACTTTGTAAGGTGTTACACCTAACACTGAAAGCAATACACCATTAAACATCCGATTTTGAGGAGAGCTGCATTGCCATCTGTAAAATGGTACTACAATAACTAAACCCTGAGTTGTTTTGGCTAATGCATCTCATGACATTTTATTAACACCTTTGGGAGCTGTGCCAACATGTGGAAAAAGTCCATAATAGGAGGTCTTTAACAAATCCTAAAATAGCTTCTTTACAACACAGATACTTTTGTTTTGGGGTTATAGAATGACACTTGCACAGTTAAAGATGCCTTTTTATCCTAATTTTTCATGGCAGAAAGCAGATAACCCCCACCATACCATACCCAGCCAAATCCAGTCCCAAGAAAACCCCTTTGAACAGAACCCAGACATCAGTCATAGCACCCTATCTCAGCATCTTCCACATTCATTACATTCATTGAACATATCAGAATCTGGGCTAAAATATATGTGCGAATACCCCAGAAGAATGAGAGCACTGGCTGTACTGAAAAGGCAGACAAAAGTGTGATATCAATTTTCTCTTCATATTCTCAGAAGGACAGCAAATAATCACATTTCCCAAATGTCAAACTATTCTTTTGAAGTGTATTCCTTCTTATTTGCTGCTAGCGCTGTTTGTGCGGTGCAAAATAGGGTTTAAGGAATTCCTCAGAACCCTTCTGCATGTATTTATTTAAAGATATGTCCTGAGGACATAGCTTAAACCACTCCGTGCAACCAGTGTTTTAAATCAAATATAGCTTATTGAAGAGAAGAAAATAATTGCTTATAGTTTAATGCTTTTTAGCCCAAAGCATTTGAGTATGTAGATTTGTGTGATTGTTTGAATATAGACAGCCGTGTATTTTTTTTTTTTTAATCAGGGATGGTTTAAATAATGTATCTGTGAATTAAAATAATGAAAATAGAGTTAATGTGTCACTATGGAAGACAGAGCGAGGAGCTGCTCAGAGGGAATAAAATGACTTCAACACTATGCCTGCTGAATGTGTCTGGGTGGCTGCCTCAAGCAGCGATGCACTCAGCAAGAACTGAACACTGCCTCTTTTATGTGTCAGCTACATGCTGCAGTTTCAGCAGTGGCAAGTCCTCCAGTGCGAGGGTGTGGTGGTCAGCACTATGTGGCTTCCAGCATGTCAGGTATCATTTGGAAATGGATGATGCAAAGAAGGACCTTGAAGACTCCAAACTGGAAGTTTATTGATCAACCAAACAAATCCCAGTACAGAGACAGATTTGACCAGCCCAACCTTGACTTTAATTGACACTTTTATAGAGGAGCACACTTAAGTAGATAAACGACATTTTCCCTGCCAAGAGAGTTCAGCTGCTTTCCATCCACCATACAGCCTGGTCTCAAACAGAGCACTTAATATGATGGCGTTCCTCGGGGTCCTTCTGCAAGGAACCCTTTGGCTGTGGCTTTAAAGGAGCATTATGTAATTATTACAGCTTGCATTTTTAAAATGCTAAAGCAGTCCAAATTCAAAACAGTACAGATGGTCATGCCCGCTCCTCTATTGACCAGAATCATGCAGTTGCCAAGCTGTGGACTGCACAAACAGGAGTCAGAGCACACACTGGAAAGCTGTGATGAATCCTAGACAGTAAGTTGTTCATTTTAGATCGGGTAGAAATTATCTCTTGTCAAGTGTAACAGGTATACCCCAGTTAGGGCTGTTCAATTTACCAAATGTATTCAATGTATCAGTACATTTGGCCTTCTGTGATACATAAAATACCTATATTGCACATAGTGAGTATAGGTTGTCACGTTAATATGAGCATGGTCTTCACTCCATGCAGCGTCTCCTGAGCAGTGGCTCAGCGCTGCTGCCCCCCACCCCCCCATGTGGCTGCCCAAAGATAATGTCTCTTGTCAGCCAAGATAAAAAGCCATTTTAAGCCATTTTAAGTCCATTTTAAGCACACAAAACACAGAGCGCCAGATGAAGATAAACATTTACAGTCTGAACTCTGCAGGTATGAAAATCAAGCTCTCTTTATGAGCAAGCTTTCAAATTAAGAGCTATCAGTCCTGCAAACCTTCAAAATAAGAGCAAGCAACTGACCAAATGAAGAACTGATGAAACGTAGATGGATAAAAACAACAATAAATGACATATTTCTGTCACTTATTAGACCCTCAAGTATTAACTGTATGTGGTAAACAAATATTTTTGCCTATGTGGATGAACTTGAATATTGTTAATGTGAGTTTTGCTCAGCAAGCGAAAAAAGACGCTTTCATCATTTAAGTTGGATTCACACTACATTTGGACTGACTTTTACTGACGTTTTGACAAACGTCTGGCTCTGCTGGCAAAAGTTAATGATAGTTGGTGTTTGTTGGCAAACACTGGCGAAAGTTGTGTTCTTTGAAAATTTTCAGCCTGCTGAAAATTTACCGACGTTTGGAAATAAATATTGGTGAAAGCTGTGCTCAGTTTGTAAAAGTTCCTGAGCGCTGGGCTAAGTTATGCAGTGTTTACCTAAGTCAGCCTAAGTTAAAGCTGGGATCACACTATAGCGTTTGAACAACTTGTACAGACGTTTTGAAAAATCAGACAAATATTCAGCGCAGTTCAGCTGACATCAGCGTCAGGCAATGCTCATACAAAGATCAGCATTTGTGGAGGCTTCCTGCCGTTCTGCTTTTGGAGTGAACACATCTCCTTTGGACATACATTTCAGTATTAATTTTTGTTTTATATTCCTATGTAGTTACTTCTGCATACCCCTTTCCCCTGTTCATTCATTCATTCATTTATTCATTCATCTTACGCATGGAGCAGAAAATTAAGAACAGTCAATGAAAATATATATATACTGCTCAAAAAAATTAAAGGAATACTTTTTAATCTGAGTAAGCTGGACTAGCCTGCCACAATTTCTTCACTTTAAGTTTTGGAGTGTTTTCATTTCCATCAAAAGATGTGGCATCTTTTCATTCTTAACACATTATCCAGTCCATATCAGTGTAGATATCCATCTTATTTTTTCCCATTAAAATCTGATGTGTTTTCAAAGTGTTCCTTTACATTTTTTGAGCAGTATATATATATAAAATCTCCCAAAAATGTGACAACCAAAAGAAAAAAAATCTCTTCATTGAGAAGTTGTGTACATATATATGTGTGCATGTGTGTGTGTGTGTGTGTGTGTGTGTGTGTGTAGCAGGCAGAGTAGACAGACTCTGAGTGAAAATTTCATGAAAAAAACATTGTTCCACGTACCAAGAAAATGTTTTTTCAGACAGAAAAAAAACAAAAAATTTTAAAAAATGATTGCGGTCTCTGTTTCCAAGGCAACCAGTATCTGTACTGGCAAAAGACACATTTGCACAACAGCCCAGCCTAGTGGTAGAAAAGTAACACTGCAAAGACACGAAATCCCAAACCACTCATCAGACCACACCCATCACACCATCAAATGCCCATTATACTGTATATATATATATATATATATATGTGTGTGTGTGTGTGTGTGTTATCCCGTACATTAAAAAACACGTCATACACACCTTGTTGTCACCAAGCAAATACTGGTCATTGTCCTCTTACATATATATTTTCTTTTTTTTAGTTCCCCCTTCTCTCTATTTCTCTTTCCTTCATGAATATATCTGCTTCCACCAGCATTTCAGTCAACGTTTGCCAATGGAGCTTAACTTAGACTGACTTAGGCCAACTCTGCATAACTTAGCCCAGTGCTCAGGAACTTTGACAAACAAAGCACAACTTTCACCAACGTTTATTTCCAAACGTCGCCAAATTTTTAGCATGCTGAAAATTCTCAACAAATACAACTTTCGCCAGCGTTTGCCAACAAACACCAACTATCATTAACTTTTATCAACTTTTGCCAGCAGAGCCAGACGTTTGTCAAAATGTCAGTAAAAGTTGGTCCAAATGTTGTAGTGTGTTTGTGAATCCACCCAAAAAAGCAGGTCCTGGATGGCAGGAAGCCTCCACAAACGCTGATCTTTATATGAACGTCGCCTGACGCTGATGTCAGAATCAGAATCAGAATCAGGTTTATTGCCATTGTTCATGTAGTACACAAACTAGGAATTTGTCTCGGTGCAATGCTGCAACATTAAACATGATAAGATAAAAGAAATAAACTATACATGTAATAAAGTGTAGGATAAGATTA
The DNA here is from genome assembly GCA_020510985.1 of Pholidichthys leucotaenia. NCBI lineage: Eukaryota > Metazoa > Chordata > Actinopteri > Cichliformes > Pholidichthyidae > Pholidichthys > Pholidichthys leucotaenia. The sequence continues at coordinate 320,855,015 of CM035840.1, read as the reverse complement.
AGTGATACTGGTCAACAGTTAAAATATATTAGCCAGCAGCAGATATTGTGGAGAACTATATAGTGCAGTCGGTAATGCAGGAAGAAAACAGTGATGATTGACATGAGTCTGGTTGAGCTGCTGTACATGGTGCACGAGAGTCAATAAGTCACTTAGTGTTCAGCAGTCTGATGGCAGAGGGGAAGAAGCTGTTCATGTGACGGGAGGTTTTAGTCTGGATGGACCGAAGTCTTCTACCAGAGGGGAGGGGGGCAAACAGTACGTGACCGGGGTGTGAGGGATCGGCTATGATCCGGCCAGCACGCCTCCGGGTCCTGGAGATGTACAAATCCAGGAGAGATGGGAGCTTGCAGCCGATCACCTTCTCAGCAGTGCGCACGACGCGCTGCAGCCTTAGTCTGTCCCTGGCAGTGGCTCCTGCGTACCACACGGTTATGGAGGTGGTGAGGATGGACTCGATGATGGCTGTGTAGAACTGCACTAACATCTTGGTGGGTAGCTTGAGCTTCCTCAGCTGCCGCAGGAAGAACATCCTCTGCAGCTGAACTGCACTGAGTATTCTTAGCTTGAGTTAAACTATGTTGGCAACTGCTACACATACACTAGCCTAAGTTGGCAAAAGTTTGACAACGCTGAATGCAACACTGGGAAATGCTAGCAAAAGTTCATTAAAGTTTGTAAAAGTTGGAGTGTGCTGGATTTAAAAAAAAAAAAAAAACACTTCACAAACGTAATTTCATCAATGCTTGGACTGATTTTTCAGATTTTTCAAAACGTCAATAAAAGTCGGTCAAAATGTTATAGTGTGAACCCAGCTTTACACATTGTTAAGAACTTTCTCTGAGAGGAGCTTTCATTTTATATTATTATGCAGCTATTTCATAAGTAAACTATAACTGTGCCCCTATAGTGTGTCTGCATCAGAGGTTTTGCTAGACTTTTTTGTTATCTATCATTTTGACAGATGGGCTTGTAAAAATTCTGTCATAATCTATTTTCATTTGTCATTTTAATTGACTTTAATTCGATCACCTCACTGTAATCTGTCAAATGACAGACAACTTTCAGAATTTTAAGTCATTGCTGAAAAAACCTGTCAGTGAAGGGCAATTTTCAGTTAACGCAACATCTGGTGTGAAATACATATTGTGATACATATAGATTATCGCAATATAGAGAAATTATATACAATACATTGTTTTTGACTATATCGCCCAGCCCTACCCCCAGTACAGACTATACCCAAGGTTAGTTTGGGTTCATTTAATTTATACCCTGGATATAGTCTGTCCTAGCCTAGTTTATTCCTTTGGGTATGAAGTAGGCAAGTCTGATTTTGACCCCATGGTATATTCAGGAATAAGCCATATTATACCTGGGAATATTCTGGACAGGGGTTAATCTGGCCTGCTACACCTGTAGACTTGCTTGTTTCCATGACATAAACATGAATAGTTGAATGAAAGTCCCAATTCATCTCAAACGCCAATCTGCAAAAACTTACTGGGCATTGCAGGAACTCAAAATGTGAGTGGCTTTGGCTCTAGATAGAAGGTCCAGGACAGATTGTAAACGTTTCAGGTAAGAATATCCAGGCTTAAACTTTGTTGTTGGAGAAGCAGGTTTTTTCGATTTGAATGTTTAATCCACGTCTTTGTCACCTCATGGTCATTTTTATGGATCATTATTTAAATTGTCAAACTGATATCTCATTTAACATAGCAAAGAGGTGTCATATAATATGGCTGTAATGTGACAAGGTTGAGGGTTATAGTAGCAGTAGCTATAATGTGTTTAAAGAAGGACTTAATGGTTTCTTAACATAACCATTACCCAAACATTAACCATGTAGGTTAGTGCTTCTCTTAAAAAGTTTATAGAATGTCTGAAATAATGACTGAGAGAATGTAATATTTAACACCAACAAAACAAACAAACAAACCCTCCAAAAAAACAAAAAACTAGAAAGCACCTGAAGAGTGCAAACCAAGGCACCTAACATCCAATAAGACTTCCTCCTTAGTCCTCCTTTTGAATTTTTTTGTTAAATCCTTTGGGTTGAGAGTGATTCAGCTCACTCCCAAAATCTAAGCGATTTGTCTGTGGTCCATTTTGAACCTCTCCAGAAAACATTGTCAAAATCTGTCCATGATTTTTGAGTTATGCTAGTATCACACACGTGAACAGAGCCAAAAACTGAAACTCCCTTGGCTTTAATGGGACATGAACTCACATCTCTTGCATTAAAACCCACCAACTTACCAATCCTCCACCCAAGTGTATCTCCTTATGTGGACTCCAGGGCTTTGGAAAGCAGGTGACATCATTGTTCCCCACTTTGTGTTGGAGTGTATTACAGTCTGAGAGTATCATGGTCGTTTGTGGAAGAGCACTGTGAATAGCTATCCTATGGAATGGCAACTTGCATGAAAGGGTCAGACAAGATCAAACTTGTTTTGACGCTGTCACAGTCATTGATTTCTCCTGGAGGAACATTTGCTTTTGGCGAGAATACCATAGCCACTGAAACAAACTGAGAGTGATGGAAACTCAACTGACTGTAACCCTAGCTAACTTCTACAAGGGCCAGAGGTGTGTAAAGAGCGAGCAGCTGAAGGGTAAAGCCCCTCCAGCTGTCCTTCAATCACAGCAGCTGTCAATAAGGCTGTCAATGCACACAATGAGTCTGTATGTCCAAACACTAAAGCCCCGATCGATGCGTCAATACATTTCCCATAAAGCTCTGCAATTTATCAGGCCGCCGACAGCTTGGGCTATAAAGCTGCCAGATAGATATGTTGGTTCACACCCACTCAGTTGCAGCTTAGTGGGCCTGCTGACTACACACACACACACACACACACACACACACACACACACACACACACACACACACACACACACACGCACACACACACACATACGCAGAGGCAGTGATGTGGCTGTGTCTCCATGCAGGTAACTCCATCAACATGATGGGGAGCCCTGGATCGCTACCCGCAGACATCACCCAGCCTCCCGGTCCCAGACCTTCCCCGCTGGTTCACGAGGACGAGCTGCTGAGCAAAAACAGCAACAACAACATCGTGAGTACACCTAAACTCATCACGCACGTCTTGAATTACCTTTCAGACTTTTATCCTAATTCTCCCTCCTATTATCTTTGGCTTGAGCCTGTCACGTCACTGTCTCACCATGTTGTTTGTTGTTCCTGTTTTATCTCTGTTGCCGGGCTCCTTATCCTCTGTGATTCCATTAGTGTGTCAGTGTTTTGAGTTTTACTGGTTTAAAACTTTGCGCTTGGGGAAAAAAAACACTGACATGTTTACTAAGTCGTTCTGCACATGCATGGTAATCTATCGTGTGTCCTCTGTCTCACCATTTTACCTCAGATACGTGCTGTGTCCTGCTGACGGAGGTGCGTTTGGCATCAGCAAAAGCAGATGTCCCAGTCAGAGGGGGTTTATTTTTATGTGAACTCAAAAACAGCTTCACGAGGTCACAGAGGAATGTGACATTATTTGCAAGGTCACAAATCAACTGAAAATACTGTCAAAACAAGGGATGTGAGTTGGTTATCTAAAGGAGACACATACAAAAATAGGACTGAAATACTTGCCAAAAATTAAAAAAAAACACGACTTTACAAAAAAGTAATAAATATACAAGAAAACCTTCAATAACTTAATAGTAAAAGTGAAAGTTGCAAATTTACAAGCTAAGATCCATATTTATGACTACAAAGTCAAGAATTTTTGAGAAAAAAGTTGGAAATTTTAGATGAAAAAAGTGATCCAAATTTGTTGGAAAACTTAACCCCCTTTTAAAAAGGGGGGGGGGGGGATTGTTGAGAGATCATTGAGTGTTGAGAAATGGCCTGGTAGAGAGCAGAATTCATGGTTCCATTAATTGCTGCAGCACCAAACCATCACACTACCACCACCATGTTTGACTGTTGGCATGGTGCTTTTCTGAAATGATATGTTTGTTTTGCACCAGATATAAAAGGACACACGCCTTCCAAAAAGTTCAGCTTTTGTCTTATCAGCCCACAGAATATTTTCCCAAAAGTCTTGGGGATCATCAAGATATTTTTTGGCAAATGTGAGACAAGACTTTGTGTTTTTTTTGGTCAGCAGTGGTTTTCACCTTGGAACTCTCCCATGGATGCCATTTTTGCCCAGTATCTTTCTTATTGGTGAATCATGGACCAGTGTTCAAACTGAGGCAAGTGAGGCCTGCAGTTCTTTAGATGTTCTAGGTTTTTGCTTCTCATCTGTTCTTGGATTTCTTTAGATCATGGCATGATGTGTTGCTTTTTGAGATCTTTTAGCCCAGGGGTGTCCAACCATGTGCCAAGGAGGGCCAAGACTCCGCAGGCTTTACCTCCAACCAGTGTCTTCAACAGCAGTGTCCACTGAATTTCTTCCCTCTGATTGTTGATCAGTGAAAACACCTGCTGAAGAGACTGGGTATAAGGGAAAACCTGCAGGGTCTTGGCCCTCCATGGCACATGATTGGACACCCCTGTTTTAGCCTACTTCACTTTGTCAAACAGGTTCTATTTAAGTGATTTATTGATTCAACAGATCTGGCAGTAATAAGGCCTGGGTGTGGCTAAACTGAACTCAACTTTACAAAAAATGTGGTTAATCACAGTTAATTCATGATGTAATGGGGGGGGGCAGGTAGGTTTGGGTAGCTTTTTTCCTTAATAAATGTGTGGTGATCCGAGCGCTGAGCTCATCCGCGCTCGGGTTACTCAGTATTTTCCCTTTTTCTCCCGTATTTCTGTTTGATTATAATTGGTGTTCCCAGGGCTTTTACTGTGACAGCGCCGCGGCTGAACTTCCGGCTGTCAAAGTCGAGCCAGCTCTGTCACAGCTGAGCATGATTTTGGTCATTACATTTCCTCCTCTCCTGTTTGGTTCTTGGTCTTTTGTTATCAGTATTTAAGGGAGCAGCTGAGGCTCACTCCTCGCTGCGACCTGCGTCTACCAGGACTGGAGTCCATATCCCAGGCTTCAGTCTTCCTTCTGTGTTTGATTCGTCCTCGCTTCATCATTCGTAAGTGTTATTCTATAGTGTCTGGTTCCGCCCTCGCTACGCTCTTGCTTTGATGTTCGAGTTCTTTATTTTGTGTTTTAGTTTAATGTATGTGTTTTGCCCCACGTGGCTCTTTATTTTGTTCCTTCTGTAAATAAACAAGCAAACTTTCCATTGGCATCTGGTGCCTCATTTATGCCCTGAAAGGGGCAAACATGACAGTAGGTCACAGCCAGCGAGGTGCCAGCCACAGTAGTTTGTTTTTTGGGCTTGAGTTTTTTTCCTTTTCCGGGTGCCTGTGTTATTTGGAGAAATGGTGTCGTCTGAGCTTGGGTATTGCATTGAGTACCTAATGGAGGTTGATGACCTCCTGTCCAATGCCCGTCTATTCACCCCCTCCGACACCGCTCACTGGTACCTGGACCTCGCGTAAAGGGCCTTCAAGCGCTGCCACCTGACCTCATATCCAGAGGGGAGGGAGAGGTTGGCGGCGTTGACAGTTTTGCGTCAGAGGAACTGCGAACTTATGGAGAATCTGGCCAGGAAGCCTCCATCTCCTCCCCGGGACACGGTTGTTCCGACGAGAGGGAAGCCTCCTGAGCGGGCCGGTCCTCCACGAGGTTCCCGTCCGGATCCTGTTCCAGGTTGCCAGAAGAACTCCGCTTCCCAGCTAGCTGTTTCCCCCACACCACCACGAAAGGTAAAGACAGCAGCCCCAGCTTCTGGGTCATCTTGTCCCGCTGTTCCGTCAGCTTCACGTCCCTGGACTGCCCCGGCTGCTCCTCCCTCCTCCTCGTCATGCCTTTCAGTTGCGGTGAGCCCAGCGAGTCTGTATCTGGCTCCACCCATCACCATTCCTCCGCAAGGTTCCCATCTGGATCCTGTCCCTGGCCGCCAAAGAAACTCCGCCTCCCAGCCAGCTGTTTCCCCTGCGTTTCAACAAAAGGTGAAAATTGCAGCCTCAGCCTCCGGGTCATCTTCTCTCGCTGTTCCGTCAGCTTCACGTCCCCGGACTGCCTCGGCTGCTCCTCCCTCCTCCTTGGCACTCTCTTCAGCTGCTGTGAGACCTAGGGTTCCTTGTCTGGCTCTGCCCATCACCAATCCTTTGGGGGCGACTCCTCCTTGTCTTCTGGGAGGGGGCCCTCCGTCATCATCCCTATGGGAGGAGGAATAACCAAGCCCGCTGCAGCAGTCACCATCGTTCCCCGGGAAGGAAGGCAAGTGTGTTTTCATTCTAAATCTCAGTGTAATGGATTACCTTGTCTGATTCCTGGGGGGGGGGGGGGGGGGGCTCAGGGTTCACAGTCCACTGAGCTTCCACCACCTGCTGCAGCCATTAAAATTGAACCTGCTACCTCTGTGTTCCTCCCCTTCTCTCCAAGCGTCCCCCGGTGCCAGGAGTAGACCGCCGGGCGGAGGAGGAGCCTGTGGCTCTGGAGAGCCTGGTTCCAGCCCCACAGTTGTGTCGCAGGTGGAGGAAGAGGGCTGACTGTCAGATGGAACCTGCGCCTATGATTAAGCATCCCTGGGTCTCCGTGGAACAGCAGTCAGCTCCAGCAGGCTATGGACCCCCTGCCACCACGCCGAGTGGGCCATCAGTGTGGGTTTCAGCGTCAGGGGGCTCTCGGACTGTGGAGACCATCATTCCGGCTGCGGAGGCCACTGCAGTTGAGTGGGAACCAAAGATGGACCTCCTGACTGTTGAGCCTGGATCGTTGGAGTCCTGGACAGCGGTAGAGCTCGAGATCAGGCAAGTGCTCTATTTTGTCTTCTTATTCTCTGTTCTGGAGCATTCTTACCTGTCTCTTGGGGAGGACAGTCGAGTGCAGCCAGCCGCTGCATCCAAGCTCGTCTTGCTGGGCTCTGCCGCTGCCGGTGATCCTGACCCCTGTTCTCCCCCTCTTTCTGAGCCTTCTTCCAGGGTCACTGGAGATGAATCTGCTACGGTTGATATCATGGCGGCTCCGGGTTCACTTCGGGAGGTCATCCCAGATGCTGCGTCAGCCCAATCAGGGTCTACCGTGGGTGCTGCACTGGCCCAATCGGGGTCCACCGAGGGTGCTGCACTGGCCCAGTACGAGGTTAGTGAGGGAGCTGCAGATCCCCTTCTGTCTGACACCAGACTGGTTCCCCGTTCACCCCCTTCCCCCCTATTCTCCACCACTGGACACCGCTGGGGTCCCTTTCTTTTGGTTTGGCTTCCCCTCCTTGTGCCTCTCGGTAAGGAAGCCGCCTCTGAGCTCCCCCCGCCGGTCCTGGTGGTCTAAGGACGTGGGTCGGCCGCCTGAAGGAGTGTTCCGCCGGTTCTGCGTCCTGGGTCGGCCGTCTGACAGACGGCTTTGCTGGTTGGATGACCTGGGTCAGCCGCCTGAGGTACTGGTTCCCCAGTTCTGGGACTTGGACAGGCCACCCACACTGTTTTGTGTCATAACCCGAGTGTCGGTTCTGGCCACACTCGGGTCTCATATCTTTTTGTTCCCTGGCTTTGGCAGCTGAGGGTTCCTTCCAGCTCCTCGGGCTCTTATTGTGAAGGTGCCCGGGGGAGCTCCCTGCTGTCAAAGTCAGCTGCTGCTCTGCTGTCATTAGCAGCAGCTGTGCCGCGTTGGGGTCATTAGCCGCCAGAGATATAAGCGGGTGCTAAATGTCCTCCAGCGCGGCAGTCTCTGTTATATTCTGTTATATCCTGTTATGTTCTCCTGTTACGATCATCTGTTTTATCCTGCTACGTTTTGATGGTGCTCCTTTATGCTCAGGTATGTTCCTGTTTGCCTAGCTCATCATCAACGTTGTCGTCTGGCGCATCGGGTGTTCCCCGGCTCAGACTTCACTCAGCCGCTGTATGTGTTCTGTGTGTGTTCATCCTTACTTTACAATAAATTACCACTGCAAACTCACTGGTGACTGAGGCGTCTTGTGACGGTCCGTGAGGGCCGTTGTGACAGTAGACTGCCGCCAAACGCCCGGAGAGGAGGCGTTGCATCGAGACGCCATTCACCGTGTAGTTTGCAGCAGTGGACTGTTTGTTCCTACCTGTCTGGGTGCCGTGTTGAAGCATGCCATCGTGGAGGTCTCGTGCTCGGAGGCAGGACGCTGTCCTCGCTGACACCCTCGAGCGTGTGGACAGAGTCCTTGTCGCCGCCTCCCTCCTCGAATACAACAACGAAGTGCCCTGGTACCTGGACCTAGCCGAGGAAATTCTGGATTCTCTCCCCCGCTTCACTAATCATCCAGAGGTAAGCGTGAGGAGAGATGACATCGCCGCCCAGCGTGAGATTCTCCGAGGGCTGGAGGGAGATCCTGGCAGGAAGCTGAAGCGGAGGAGACGTCGCCCCTCGCTTTGGGATCCCGCTCCTGCCTCTGTTCCGGCCCGGGAGTTCGCACCATCCGGAGGTCTTTTCCCATCGGGCATGTCGTCACTCGGGATTCCCCCAGAGAAGCTGCAGATGACAGCAGACAAGATCTGGGACCGGGTGGCAGCTGCTTGCTCCGCTGAGAATCCTCCAGCGTGTATGAAGCATGTGGTGGCAGCGGTCAGACTGGTGGAGAGGAATCCAGCGCTGCGTGAGTTTCCTGAGTTTGCTGACTTGCTTGCCGCCGTTTCTGCTCAGGAACGGCGATTTCCGGACCTCACCTTCGCCTCACCCCCTACAAGGAACCGTTGTCAATCCGGCTTCCAACCTCGGCTAGACCCCCGTCTGGATGCTGTTCCGGGTCGCCGCAAGGGCTCAACCCCCCACACAGCTGTCACTCCTGCGCCTCGTCAGAGGGGAATCCCCGCAGCCTCGTCTTCTCCCGGGCCCTCGCCTGCTGTCCCGTCAGCGCTCCATGCCCGACTGACCCCGGCTGTCGCCCCCTCCTCCTCGTCGCCTATCCTGGCTGCTGTGTGTCACGAGAGCTCCGTTTCGGCGAGCTTCATCCCGGATCCGCCTCGAGTGGCCTCGTCTCGTCTTCCCAGAGGGCCCTCTGTCGCCATCCAGCGGGGAAAGGAAGGAATGACGTCCCCCACAGCGGAGACTATCTTACCCTTAGGGGAAAGGCAAGTGCATGATAATTTCTCTTCTTTTGACATTGTTTTGCCTTGTCTGACTCCTAGGGGTGGAGTTCGGGGTATGCAGCCCCCCGAGCTCCCTCCACCCGCTGTGGATGAAAATATTAACCCTGCTTCCTCTGTGTCTCCCTCCGCTGAGCGGTCCTCGACGTCAGGCCAACGTCGCTGGATGAGGAGGGGGCCTGCGGTTCTGGAGAGCCTGGTTCCGGTTCCGCAGCCACGCCATGGGCGGAGGAGGAGAGCGGACTGCAGCGCGGAGCCATCGCCGATGAAGAAGCGTCCCCGGGGTTCCACGGAGGAGCGGTCCAGTCCAGCAGGGCGAGATTCTCCTGCCACCACGCCGTGCGGGCCACCGGCGTGGACATCGGTGCCGGAGGACTCTCTAGCTGCACGCACCATCATGCCAGCTGCGGAGCCCGACGCAGCTGAGTGGGAGCCTGAGGACGACCTCCTGACTTCTGAGCCCGGATCATCGCAGTCCTGGACGGTGTCAGAACCCGAGCTCGGGGTCGCCGGCGAGGGGCTGCTCTCGCCTGCTGCGCCAGAGGTTCCGGTTTTGGGGTTGGAGGTCAAGTCTGGTGCCACGCCGACCGGGTCCACCGGGAGTGCTGTTCTGGTCCAGTTGGGGTCCACTGGGAGTTCGGTTCCGGTCCAGTTGAGGTCCACCGGGAGTGCTGTTCCGGAGGCCCAATCGGGGTCCACCGTGGGTTTGGTTCCGGAGGCCCAATCGGGGTCCACCGTGGGTTTGGTTCCGGAGGCCCAATCGGGGTCCACCGTGGGTGCTGCACCAGCAGGTCCTAGGTTCGGTGAGGGAGCTGCAGATCCCCGGCCACCGGATGCTGGACAGGCTCGTTTTCTTCATCTCCACAGTCATCCTCCTCGTCTCCCTGAGGAGCACTACCAATCTCCACCTGGGGCCGTTGGGGTCCCGAACGCTCCGCCCGGTTTCCCCTCATCTCCCCCCTTTTCTGCGGGATCACCGGCTGCTTCCTCCCAACGGTTCTGGTGGGCTGGTGTTGCGGGGCGGCCGCCTGAAGGGCTGTCTCGTTGGTTTGGTTCTCTGGGCCGGCCCCCCGACCTGTTTATCTTCCTGTGCGGCGACCTGCTCCGGCCGCCTGAAACTCTCTTCCCCCGAGCATGGGACTGGGGTAGGCCGCCCGAACTGTCCTCTTTTCCCCTCCCTGTTCTGTGGCCTCTTGCTGCCGGATGAACCCCCCGAACCTTCTGCCCCATCCCTCCGGGCCTGGACTGCGCCCTTTCCGGGTTCCTGATCTCGTCTGTGGGACTGTTGGGGTGTTTGTGGGGGGGGGGATTGTTTTGTGTTTTTGTGTCACTCTGTTTGCCCAAGGGTGTGTTGCCTATTTTGTACTTATTGTGGTTTTGTTCTTGTTACCCGGGATTGTGGTTTTTTTTTTTTTTTTTATAGCCTTGTTGGTTGTTTCTCTCTCCCTCCTGCCAGCACCCCATCCACCCACCCTAGGGGGGTGGGGGTGGGGGGCTTGGGTGTTACTCTGGCCGCTCAGAGCTCGGCCTTGAGGGGGAGGTACTGTCATAACCCGAGTGTCGGTTCTGGCCACACTCGGGTCTCATATCTTTTTGTTCCCTGGCTTTGGCAGCTGAGGGTTCCTTCCAGCTCCTCGGGCTCTTATTGTGAAGGTGCCCGGGGGAGCTCCCTGCTGTCAAAGTCAGCTGCTGCTCTGCTGTCATTAGCAGCAGCTGTGCCGCGTTGGGGTCATTAGCCGCCAGAGATATAAGCGGGTGCTAAATGTCCTCCAGCGCGGCAGTCTCTGTTATATTCTGTTATATCCTGTTATGTTCTCCTGTTACGATCATCTGTTTTATCCTGCTACGTTTTGATGGTGCTCCTTTATGCTCAGGTATGTTCCTGTTTGCCTAGCTCATCATCAACGTTGTCGTCTGGCGCATCGGGTGTTCCCCGGCTCAGACTTCACTCAGCCGCTGTATGTGTTCTGTGTGTGTTCATCCTTACTTTACAATAAATTACCACTGCAAACTCACTGGTGACTGAGGCGTCTTGTGACGGTCCGTGAGGGCCGTTGTGACAGTTTGTTTTTTTTTTCTCCTTTTCTCCTGATGTGGAGTTGGGATGCCGGTAGGCCACCTGAACTGCCTTTTTTTTTTATCTCCCCACCTGCCGGTATCCCCCATACTTGTGTTGTCATGGTGGTTTTTCTCTCTCTCTCTCTCTCTCGTATACTGCTAAAAGAGCTTTTTTTTTTTTTCCTCTTGCCTTGTGATCGAGTTGCAGTGTACTTGTATATTTTTGTGTTCGCCTATTCAGCTGCTCTTGAGCATTTTCTAAGTTGAAGTGTACATGTATTTTTGTTTCCCTTATTTATCTGGTTTTGGACATTCTGTTTCATTATTCATGTTATTAGGCGAGTTTTAGCCGCGCTATTTTGTGCTTGAGACTTTATCATTTGTTCTTTGTGTTTTTCCCCCCCTGTATTTTGCTGTTAGACTTTCTGTGCTTATTTCCTTTCGGGTTTCTCTCCCTCCTAGCCTGTTTCCCCCCTCCGCCCACCCGAGGTCGGTCTTGTTAGCTTTCTGGGGGGAGGGGGCTTCCTGGGTGTCACTATGGGCGCCTGGAATGCGCCCTTTGAACAGGGGGTACTGTGGTGATCCGAGCGCTGAGCTCATCCGCGCTCGGGTTACTCAGTATTTTCCCTTTTTCTCCAGTATTTCTGTTTGGTTATTATTGGTGTTCCCTGGGCTTTTACTGTGACAGCACCACGGCTGAACTTCTGGCTGTCAAAGTCGAGCCGGCTTTGTCACAGCTGAGCATGATTTTGGTCATTATGTTTCCTCCTGTCCTGTTTGGTTCTTGGCCTTTTGTTATCAGTATTTAAGGGAGCAGCTGAGGCTCACTCCTCGCTGCGACCTGCGTCTATCAGGACTGGAGTCCTTATCCCCGGCTCCAGTCTTCCTTCTGTGTTTGATTCGTCCTCGCTTCATCATTCGTAAGTGTTATTCTATAGTGTCTGGTTCCACCCTTGCTACGCTCTTGCTTTGATGTTCGAGTTCTTTATTTTGTGTTCTAGTTTAATGTATGTGTTTTGCCCCACGTGGCCCTTTATTTTGTTCCTTCTGTAAATAAACAAGCAAACTTTCTGTTGGCATCTGGCACCTCATTTATGCCATGAAAGGGGCAAACACGACAAAATGAAATCGTCATTTAAAAACTGCATTTTGTATTTATTTGGGTTGTCTTTGTCTAATATTGACATTTATTTGATCAGAAACATTTAAGTGTGACAAATAAGCAAAAATATAAGAAATCAGCAAGGGGGCAAATACTTTTTTTTTCAAAGCACTGTATTTCCAGATACTTTCAGATCTGGAAAAAAAAAAATCTCCTGATTTTTAGATCCATTGTACAGATCCACACCAAATGAGGATTTCTTTGGTGATCTGGCCCAGATGTGTTTTGGAGTCGGCTCACAATCAGAATCTGATCAAACATCATTGGTAAAGCTGTGTGACAGCAGTAAAACAGATCTACAGATATGCAAGTTTAAAGCCAGATCCATTCTGGCATCAGCTGCTATCTGGGGTGCTAATAACGGGGGAGTCATAACTTTATTGATATGCTAGTTAGCCTTGTCGAACTGTCAGGAATTAGTGAAAGTTACAGTGGTGAAGTGAAGAGCAAAGTCAAAATAGAAATAGTCCCAACACTTCAGTTAGACAATAATGTGAGTAATTCCATACCATATTAACAGAGCCTTACCTTTAGCTGTTGGACTGTCTATCATTGGCAGTTGTCATCCTCAAGAGAAGGTCAAACCTCTCAGCGGTCCTAGGTGAACACAATAGTGAGTTAGCATCTGATCTAAAGATCAGAGAAGTAGCTCTGGGCCACGACTTATCAGAGTGCACTGGCAAGCCTTCAAAAGACGCAGCGTGTGTGTGATTCACAGGAGCAGTGTTTTTAAGACGGCCGAGGTCCAGATGAGGAGGCGCACTTCATCAGTTATTCACAACTACAAGCTGGTGTGAAATATTCACCTGCATGATACGCTGAAGATAAGCTAGTCAAAGGGTAAAGTTTTTTTTTTTTTTATGTAGACAAAATCATGTTCTGGAGAAAATCAACCCCAATAATGAACATGATCAGAATTCTAAATTACAGTAAATAACACTTTGAGATAGTTTTTCATGACATTTTATATCACCCAGCTTATTAATGGAATTCCAAATGTGGCAGCAGTGCAATATATTACATTTTGCAGATACTTGAAATTAATATTTAAATATTCTGTTCTGTGTGTCAAGCATGAATGTGTACTATTTTATCACCGATCTTTGATTTTTTTTAATGCAAACAAGAGTGTCACTTGTGTTCCTAGAGCAGTTTCAAAGCTTAAAACTCAGTTGGGATTTGGCAGGAATCTTTGGCCTTGATTTAACCCTAGAATCTATCATCTGACAGCTTCCAATTCCAGAGTAAGAACTGAAATTAGCCACCCATTGGCTCCAATACATTTTCCATCAGTGTAATAACTGTATCACAGCTGCAGTTGTTCTTGAGTCTGTCATAGTAGTGTGTACACAGCAGAACTGCTGTTTTTAATTCATCTGTGGTTTATAGGTGTTGATCCATGCATGCAAGGACCACTTCTGGGGAAAATTTAATCAAAATCTGTTGAGTAGTTTTTGCATAATCTTGCTAACAGAAAATCAGGCAGCCAAACAAACCGTCCACGTTACATTACATCCTTGGTAATGAGGTAATGACACACATTCACAGACAGTGTTACAACCAAGGAGATACAGACATATTTTCCACATTTCAATTTCACTGTTTCATATTGGTTTTTTTTCCACAATATTTTTTATTGAACCTTTTTTTACAAACATGACACAAACAATCAAATACTAACACTAAAGTAATTTTTAAAAAAATGTACTAAAAACACCAACAACCACGAACAAAGGCAAGTCATCAACAATGCTCCTCTGTTTAGTCTAGGTAATCTATTACATAAGTATACATATTATACATTTACCAATTTGGAATTTACAAGGTCCACACTCATCATTCACCTTCTTCTTCAAAAGTTATGTTTAATTTCTTTACATAATCAATGAAAGGTCTCCATATATTCTCAAACACATTTTCCTTTGATTTCAGTATGTATGTTATTCTTTCTAGTGGAAGGTTTGTTAACATCTGTCTTAACCACTGAGTCACATCTGGTCTATGAGTCTTTTTCCACAGTAGTGCAATACATTTTTTGGCATTAAGCAAACTGAGGTCTATGAATGTTCTTTCACTCTTATTAAAATTATGCTTTTCTGGGTACAGACCCAACAAAAACAATATAGGATTCAATATGAATTGTTGTGAAATTATTTTTTCAATTGTTACCCTCACCTCTTCCCAAAACATTCTAATTTTTCTACATTCCCATAAACAATGAAATAGGGTTCCTTTACTTTCAGAATCAGAATCAGAATCAGAACCAGATTTATTGCCATTGTTCATGTAGTACACAAACTCGGAATTTGTCTCGGTGCAATGCTGCAACATTAAACATGATAAAATAAAAGAAATAAACTATACATGCAATAAAGTGTAGAATAAGAATGAGTAATACTAGTCAGCAGTTTAAATATATTAGCGAGCAGCAGATAATGTGGAGAACCATATAGTGCAGTCGGTAATGCAAGAAGAAAACAGTGATGATTGACATGAGTCTGGTTGAGCTGCTGTACATAGTGCACGAGAGTCAATAAGTCACTTAGTGTTCAGCAGTCTGATGGCAGAGGGGAAGAAGCTGTTCATGTGACGGGAGGTTTTAGTCTGAATGGACCGAAGTCTTCTACCTGAGGGGAGAGGGGCAAACAGTACGTGACCAGGGTGTGAAGGATCGGCTATGATCCGGCCAGCACGCCTCCGGGTCCTGGAGATGTACAGATCCTGGAGAGATGGGAGCTTGCAGCCGATCACCTTCTCAGCAGTGCGCAGGACGCGCTGCAGCCTTAGTCTGTCCCTGGCAGTGGCTCCTGCGTACCACACGGTTATGGAGGTGGTGAGGATGGACTCGATGATGGCTGTGTAGAACTGCACTAACATCTTGGTGGGTAGCTTGAGCTTCCTCAGCTGCCGCAGGGAGAACATCCTCTGCTGGGCCTTTTTGATAAGGAAGCTGATGGTCGGCTCCCACTTGAGGTCCCTGGTGATGGTGGCGCCTAGGAAGTGGAAGGAATCAGCAGTGGTGATGGGAGAGCCTGTGAGGGTGGGGGGGGGCAGAGGGGTTGTGACTTTCCTGAAGTCCACAATCATCTCCACTGTCTTCAGAGCGTTCAGCTGCAGGTTGTTGTTGTTGCACCAGGACGCCAGATGGGCCACCTCTCTCCTGTAGGCGGACTCGTCGCCGTTGGAGATGAGCCCGATGAGGGTGGTGTCGTCCGCAAACTTGATCAGCTTGACAGACTGGTGGCTGGAGGTGCAGGAGTTGGTATAAAGGGAGAAGAGTAGGGGGGAATGTACACAGCCCTGGGGTGATCCGGTGCTGATGCTAACAGAGTCTGAGACAGTCTTTCCCAGCCGCACATGCTGCCTCCGGTCCGTCAGGAAGTCGGTGATCCACCTGCAGAGGGAGTCAGGCACGTTGAGCAGGGACAGCTTGTCCTGGAGCAGAGCGGGGCAGATGGTGTTGAATGCGGAGCTGAAGTCCACAAACAGGATCCTGGCGTAGGTTCCCGGGGAGTCCAGGTGCCGCAGGATGGAGTGGAGGGCCAGGTTGACTGTGTTGTCTACAGACCTGTTGGCTCGGTAGGCAAACTGCAGCGGGTCCAGGAGGGGAGTGGTGATGGACTTGAGGTGGGGCAGGACCAGGGGCTCAAAGGACTTCATGACTACAGAGGTGAGCGCTACAGGTCTGTAGTCGTTAAGTCCAGTGATCCGTGGCTTCTTGGGGACAGGGATGATGGTGGAGGATTTGAGGCAGGTCGGCACGTGGCATAGCTTAAGGGAGGTGTTAAAAATGTCTGTGAAGACAGGAGCCAGCTCTTTCGCACAGTGTCTCAGGGTGGAGGGAGACACGCCGTCCGGACCGGGGGCCTTGCGCGGGTTCAGTCTGGAGAAATGTTTGAGCACGTCCTGCTCACTGATGACAAGGGCGGGGGGGAGGAGGGGGGGCCGCCTTTGATGAAGTAGGGACCGTGGAGGCTATGGAGCTGGAGGGAGGGGGGGAGTTGGACACAGCTGACGAGGTGTCAAAACGGGCATAGTGTTGGGACAGTCTTTGACAAAGGGCTTTGTCATCCTGACCTTTAGGAGCCTGAGGCCGATAATTGGTGATTTGCCTCAGTCCTCTCCACACAGAAGCAGAGTCGTTAGCAATGAACTGCTGCTGGAGTCTCTCAGAATACACAGATTTAGCTCTCCTCAGCTCTCTGTTAAACCGATATTTAACCTCCCTGTAGCAGTCCCTGTCTCCACTTTTCAGCGCTGCTTCCTTCTCCTTCCTGATCTGTCTGAGCTTAGCAGTGAACCAGGGCTTGTCATTTGAGTAACTCACCCTGGTGCGCGATGGAAGAATGCTCTCCTCACAAAAGTGGATATATGAGTTCACAGTGTCCGTGTACTCATCCAAATCATGCGTGGCTCCTTTAAACATGCCCCAATCAGTTATTTCCATGCACGTTTCCAGCTTCTCCTCAGCTTCACTGGTCCATTTCTTCGTAGTGTTCACAACAGGTTTAGTGAGCTTCAGTCTCTATCTGTAAGTGGGAATGAGGTGGACCATCACGTGATCAGATAGTCCGAGCGCAGCGCGGGGAACAGCGCGATACGCGTCCTTCACTGTGGTGTAACAGTGATCCAGCGTGTTTATTCCTCTGGTGGGGCATTTAATAAACTGTTTGTAGCGGGGGAGATCGTGGCTCAGATTGCTCTGGTTAAAGTCACCAACTACAATAACCAGAGAGTCCGGAAAAGTCCGCTCCGTATGTTGGATGTGATCCACGAGCGCGCGCTGAGCTTCGCGTGCGTCCGCGTCGGGAGGGACGTACACAGCGGCAAGGATGAATGAAGCGAACTCCCGCGGGGAATAAAATGGCTTGCAGTTAATAAAAAGAAATTCCAGGGCGGGAGAACAGTGTTTGGAAATTACCGTTACATCAGAGCACCAGCTGCTGTTGATGTAGAAGCAGACTGCTCCTCCTGAGGATTTACCGGAGAGCTCTGTGTAACGATCAGCACGAAACAGCTGAAATCCCTCGAGGCGCAGCGCGCTGTCCGGTGTATTTTCCCTGAGCCAGGTCTCAGTAAAACAGAGGGCAGCCGAGGAAGAGAGGTCCTTAAAACGCATCAGCAGTCTTAGTTCATCTACCTTGTTAGAGAGAGAGTTGGCATTGGACAGAAATATGCCAGGCAAAGCTGTGCGCGTGCCTCTCCTGCGGAGCTGAACGAGAGCGCCTGCTCGTCTTCCTCTCTTTCGCCGTCTCACTTTTCGAGCCAAGCAATGAACCAGTTCGGCGGCAGGAGCTAAAAAAACTGGGAGTAGGTCCGTGGGAGTGAAAGTCCTGATATTTAGAAGCTCTTCACGGGTATAAGAGCAGGCAGACACACAATTGACAAACAAAAACAAACAAAGGGCGCAACAAAGCACCATGGCGACCACTGTGGGCGCCATCTTGCCCATTATCTTCCATACATTTTCCATACATTTTGTGCATGTATCTGGTATGTTTTTGTTATATCTATTTAACTCCACCGGTGTAACATACATCCGCATTAACCATTTAAAATGTATCAATTTAAGACGTACATTTATTGATTTGGTTTGAGCTTCTGTACAAGCCAATTCCCATTGTTCCTCTGAAATTTCAGTTTGCAGGTCTTCTTTCCAATAATTCAGTCTTTTCTGTGAATTTTCACTTGAGGATAGTGTCAATGAGTTATAAAACTCTGAAACAATACCCTTTCTCTTATTATCTTTCGTCAAAATTTTTTCCAAGGATGAATAAATAGGTCGGGTGAGAGCATTATTTTGATTTGATCGAATAAAATTCCTAAGCTGAAGATATTTAAAAAAATGTGTTCTATTAAGATTAAATTTGATCCTCAGTTCTTCAAAAGACATTTTGTTTCTGAACGTGGCAAATACAAGTCTTGAATCTTTTGAATCCCTTTTAAATTCCATACTTTAAACACAGCATCCGCTCTCCCTGGTGTAAAATATTGATTACCCCATACTGGGCTAAATTGTGACAATAAGTGTGGTTCTTTTAAATATTTTTTTGGTTTCACACCATATTTTGATCATATGCTTTACAATTGGATTAACTTGTTTCTGTAATTTTTTAGCCGAGTCTGAGTATATGAATAAGGGAAGAGGTAAAGGTAAATTGTATGATTCCATTTCAGTCCAGTGAGGGAGATCATTTGATGAAAAATAATATGTCATAGACCTCAGTTGTGCTGACCAGTAATACAACATAAAGTTTGGACATTTCAGACCTCCACGATCAAATGGTAAATATAGTAAGGACAGACGTAATCTAGCCTTCCTATTGTTCCATATAAATTCCACTAACTTTTTTTTAATTCTTGAGAATAGATCTGAAGGTGGTGGTAAAGGAATGTATTGAAATAAATAAAGTATTTTGGGTAAGATATTACTTTTAAGTATATTAATTCTCCCGATCATCGACATTGGTAGTGACATCCATCTCTGAAGTAACTCATTAATATCTGTCATTAAGGCTTCATAGTTGGCACTGGCGACTAATTCTAGCTTAGGCACAATTTGAATTCCTAAATATTTAAACTGATTTACAACATTGAATTGATTTACCTCAGGAGCTGGGCGATTTCTCTGGGTCTCATTTAGCATTAATATTGAAGATTTAGTTTTATTTATTTTGTATCCTGATATTTCCCCAAAGTTCTTTATTAAATTTAACAAGGTCGGAATTGATTTTTTAAGATTCGACATAAACAAAATTATGTCATCGGCATACAAGGAGATTTTATGTTCTGTTGGTCCTACTTTAATTCCATTTATTTGTGGATGTAAACGTATTGCCATCGCTAAAGGTTCAATTGCCATAGTAAACAGTAAAGGTGAAAGTGGACAACCTTGTCGACATCCTGTATTGATTTTTATTGATTTTGAGATATTGCTGTTTGTTAGGATTTCTGCTGTAGCATTATTGTATATTATCTGAACCCATTTTATGAAATTATTTCCAAGTCCAAACCTTTGTAGGACTTCAAAAAGAAAGGGCCATTCGACCCTATCAAAGGCCTTTTCAGCGTCCAATGATAGGAGAGCTTTATCCGGTGCTTCTTTATTAGAATAAATAATATTAAATAGTCTTCTTACATTATGGAAGCCTTGTCTTCCCATTATAAAGCCATTCTGATCTCGGTTAATAATATTTGGTAATATTTCTTGTAGTCGTCTTGCTAAAATTTTACAGATTATCTTAAGGTCAGCATTTAATAGGCTTATTGGTCTCATGTTTTCACATTTATTAGAGGGTTTACCTGGTTTTGGCAACAGTATAATTAAGGCATTATTCATGTATGGTGGTAAATTACTATTTTGAAATGCTTCTAAAACCATTTCCAAAAGTGGTTTTATTAATTTATTCTTAAATTTTTTATAGAGGTCAACTGGAAGACCATCTGGTCCTGCACTTTTTCCTGATTTCATATTATCAATGGCTAGCCCAACTTCTTCTTGACTAATTTTAGACTCCAGTATCTCCCTGTTTTCATTTGGAATACACGGTATAGATAATCCGTCCAAAAACCCATTTAGTTTTGTTAAGTCAGTTTCATTTTTTGTATCATATAGATTTTCATAATAATCTCTAAAGGCACTATTAATTTCTAAAGGATCTACAACTGCCTGTCCGTTACTTATAATACTGGTAATTGGTGTTTTAAATTCTAATTGTTTAATCTGCCATGCCAATAATTTCCCTGATTTTTCACCTTGTTCTTAAAAAGTTTGCTTCAATCTTAGAAGACTTGAGGCAGCTCTATTCACTGATTTTTTGTCATATTCAGCTCTCAGAATCAGTAATTCGTTCTCTAACTTTGGGTTACTTCCTGCATACACTTTTTCTTGAAGAATTTTTATTTTACATTCCAATTGGACTCTCTTCTCTCGAGTCTTCTTAGATTTTGAACCTGTATAACTAATAATATGCCCCCTAATAAAAGCTTTGAAAGCCTCCCACTTTATACATGCTGATGTTTGTGTAGTATTGATATCAAAGAACTCATCTATCTGTTTTTCTATGTACTTAACAAATTCCTCATCCTGAAGCCATTTATGCTGAAATTGCCACCTACCTGGATCCTTTGTCAATTTCTTATCTACATATATTAGACAGCAGGGTGCATGATCAGATATCACGATGTGATCATAGAAACAGTTTTGAATCTTGGACCTTAATTCTGTGGAGATCAAAAAATAGTCAATACGTGAGAATGTCTTGTAGGTATTAGAATAACAAGAATAGGCTTTGACTTGTGGTTTCATTTCTCTCCATATATCTAGCAATCTCAATTCTTTCATAAAACGATTAATGGTCATCCTGCATCCATTGTGCGTACAGTCCAGTTGATCTATCTATACTGGGATTCAATGTACAATTAAAATCCCCTGCTATTATATGTTGCCCTGTAAGTGATGATAAAGTAAGAAATAAATTAGCGAAGAAGTTTTGATCATCTATATTGGGAGCGTATAAGTTCACCAGATTTATATTTTCTAATAACAAAGATCCTTGGATGATTAGATATTTTCCAAATTTGTCTCCAATTACATTTTTCACTTAAAATGGGACTGTTTTATGTATGAGAGTCATAATTCCCCTAGCTCGGGATGAAAATGATGAGGTGAACACATTTCCCTGCCATCTTCTCCTAATTCTTTTTACATCCTCCTCTATTAGATGAGTTTGTTGTAAAAACACAATTTTTGAACCTGTGTCTTTTATTTTATTCATAACTTGTTTAAGTTTTTTTAGATTTTGTAGACCTCTGCAATTCCATGAAGTTAAATTAAGATTAACGCTTTGGTCTATGATCAATAAGGAGTTTGAGATTACCTTGCAATATAAACATGCTCATACAGAGAAGCAAAAACATGGGTGGTTGAACATTCATCCCACAAACTACACAAAAACAAATTCCCTTTCCCCACATTTGTGGTAATCCCCCCAAAATCAAAAAAAAAATCCATCTCCCGCTATAGCCAGTGACTGCTCCGCACCCGCGAGGATCAGTCAAACCACTCTCTCTTTCTCCTCTCAATCACCCTGACTCTACTACTTTTTAATGACATGACATTAACTCTCTTCTGTAGTTTTTCCAACTTAACTCCAAAATTTTATTGCAACTTTGTACATCATAGCTTTTTTTTTATATAATACAATCTATATTTTGTAGACATGCTATATGTTTCAGATCAGTCAGATGCCTATGCAAATGCTTAAATATTCTACCTTTATATCTTGTTCGTGCTTCATGCTTAGCTCCCACCAGTCTCTTCTTGGATCTGCTTGATAAGCTCCTGTGCCTCCTGAGGGGTCTTGAAGATATGGGTTCTCCCTTTATATGTGACCAGCAGTCTTGCCAGATGAATCACTCCATGACGAATCCCGAGGTTGCGCAGCTCTTTACGGGCGGGGTCAAACTGTTTCCTTAATTGTTGAATTCCTGTGGCCAAATCTGGGTAGAACCGCACCTGTTGATCCTGGTATTTAATTTCTCCTTTAGCTCACGCCGCGTTGGTGACCGTCATCTTGTCTCTGTAGCTGAGGAACTTCATAATCAGCGTCCTCGGTGGTGTCTTATTATCTCTCGGTGGGCCGATTCGGTGAACGCTCTCTAAGACGACCGATGACTGCAGATCCGCGTTGTTCAGCGCTTCTGGAATCCACTTTTCCAAAAAGGAACATGTATCCCGTCCCTCCGCTCCCTCCG
The DNA here is from genome assembly GCA_020510985.1 of Pholidichthys leucotaenia. NCBI lineage: Eukaryota > Metazoa > Chordata > Actinopteri > Cichliformes > Pholidichthyidae > Pholidichthys > Pholidichthys leucotaenia. The sequence continues at coordinate 320,832,942 of CM035840.1, read as the reverse complement.
GGAGGCCCACCAGCCTCAAATTATTCCGTCGCGACCGGGATTCTAAGTTCAGGACATTATCTTCCAGACGTTTATTTTTTAATTCCAATGTTTGTACCTTTAATTGTAGGCTGGTGACGTCATCTTCAGCGCTGGAGATTCGGAGCTCCACCTGCGATACTCACTCCATACAGTCGCTTATTTCTTTTCTCATTCCTTCTATCGCTGCTATAATCCCATCAAATTTAGATGAAAAGTCTGCTCTCATGGAGCTGATGGCAACAAGTACCGCATTCGTGCCCTCCTCAGCAGTCACCGCTCCGCCGCTAGCTCTCTCCTCCGCCATTGTCTTTGGAGATTTTTCTGCTTCGTCACAAGCGTGGAAGTCTGTTAGCTTGGATTGTTTCGACGAATCACTTTTTCCTCCGCCTAATTTCCCAGCCTTGGTCTTTCCCATATCCGCGCCTAAACGCTGGGATAGGTTTTTGTTCCAATTGAGAGAGTTTTAGCCTACTTTTTATTTTTAGGAGCAGAGCAGAGTGAAACACGTCTTCCTACGTGGCCGCCATAACCGGAAGTCCTCACTGTTTCATATTGTTAATAAATAAAAATTCTATGCCCTTTGAAAAGATGTTTATGAATTATTATTAATATATCACTACATCCAGGGCATAAAATGTTCTTCATGACACCAACGATAATATTGTGATCATTTCTGAAAAATTTATGGTCTGCCAAAATTTGTTATCGTTACAGGCCTAGGGAGAAAACACATACAGTCGTGAAAAAATTAGGGCACTCCATTAAATATTCAGCTCTTTATTAAAAAATGTTCACATATCAATGTCTAACCTTGTTTTTGTTTATATTAGCATTTTTTAACATTTATTTTAGCCATTTTAAGTGGGAATGAATGTGGGGGTGTCCTAAAAAAGATGGGGGTGTCCTAATTTATTCCTCACTATTTGTTTAGAATTACATTTTACAGAAAATTTGAAAAAGTCTTTAATTCATTTTTAGTTGTTTAGTTGTATTCAGTGAATCTCCCAGTATTTTTAACATTGACATTAAATATCCAAATGTCAAAATATGTAAAAAAAAAAAAAAAAAAAAAAAAAAGAAAAAAAACAAAAAACCACACGGGGTTATTTTTACAGGGTGTCCTAATTTTTTCACATGACTGTATCATGGTTTGATGTTTCAGATTTTTCACTTTAAGAACAACGTGGAAAAAACTGTCTTGTATATCTTCTCTTTCACTCCAGCTGCTATCCTACTGTCACAAATCACGCCTGACACTCGTCTCCACCCACTCCACCCTGCCTGAACTCTCTTCTTCACCTCTCTTGTGCACTGTCCATTGCTTTGGATGATTGGTCCCAGGTATTTAAACTCATCTACCTTCAGTACTTCCACTCCTTCCATCTTTACCGTTACACCTGCCTCCCTCTCATTCACAAGACATGTATTCTGTCTTGCTTCTACTAACTTTCAACCTTGTTCTCTCCAGTGTGTACTGCCACCTCTCTGGTTTCTCTTCCACCTGCTCCCTACTCTCACTATAGATCACAGTGTCATGTATGAGCATCATAAACAGTGGGTAAAATAAGCACTGGACATGCCACCTTTTTTCTCAGTAAATATATTTGTGCTAATGACATGAAATTTTCACCAGATGTTGGTAACAACCCAACTAATACATACATACATACATACATGTCCATAAATTATGTGTAATAATGTCAAATGACACAGGGAAAAAAGTATTGAATATGCTTACTGAAAGTTATTTAATACTTCACACAAAAGCCTTTGTTGGTAACAACAAGCTTCAAGACACCTCCTGTATGGCCTCCTGTCAAAGAGCCAAGTGGTCCTTGGGTTTTGGACATCTCTTCTCATTATCTTTTCATTCATCTATCAGAAATCGTGTGAGGAGCACCTGGTCTTGGCCAGTTGGTAACCAGAGTGGTGGCCTTGTGGTAGAGCACTCGCCCCTCAGCCGGGAGGTCATGGGTTCAAGCCCCGGCTGGGTCATACATACTAAAGACCATATAAAAATGGTACTTCCTGCCGTCTAGCTTGGGGCTTAGCATAATAGAATGGGGGAAGGAAAAATTGTAACCCACGAACAACAGATGGAAATTAGCCACTGGCTACAATCTGGCAAGTTTACATTGATTGATGTCGATGTTTGTCAACTTGCACTGTCCTTAAAAACAGCAGTTTAAAAAAATAATGTTCTTTCTACTTCCGGAATATGGCCCCAACATTGCTCTTTGGAGCATTCAGGAGTTTTGATATCCTTCTGTAACCAGTAGCAGCAATAAGGTTGCAAAGGTCTTACGAGAGCTCTTTGCTTTTTAAAATGAATTTTCATTTATACAAGGGAGGTTCACTGAGGGGCAGCCTCTCTTTTGGGGTAAATGAGGGTGGGGCAAACAGTGCTATGTTATCTGTCCTACTTAGATCTGATCCTGCTGGTCCAGGGATTGAACCAGTGACCCTTCAGTCACCAGTCCACAGCCCTATCACTTAGGCCACCACTGCCCCATCATGAAATGCTTCGTGTGTGACACCTTCGTAATGAGAAACTTTTTTATAGGCCATCAGTTGGGACTGAACCAGCTGATATTAATTTGCAATGAGAGGATTGCTTTCTAATTATTGATAGATTTCAGCTGGTGTCTTGGCTTTCTATGCCTCTTTACACTGATCTTTCTTCATGGGTTCAATACTTTTTCACTGTGTCATTTCACATTAATACACATAATTCATGGACATCTTTGCATGTGTGGATTTTATGGGCTATCTCTGATATTTTGTGAAAATTTCACTACGATAGTCCCACTAGAAATATATTTACTGAGAAAAATGGTGATGTGTGCTATACTTTGTTACCCGCTGTATATTTGCAACTACATTCATGTAAATTTGTGACTTTTTAAAATAAATTTAGTAACTTCATCATCAAGTTGCTATTTTTTTCTCTTGAGAATATGAGAAATTTTATCTTGTACCTTTAGCAGAATGGAGCAGTTTGGGGAAAGCAAATGTCCAAGTACCAAATTTGAAACTGAATACAAATTTAATGAATGAATATCTGGAAAACAATATCTGGGAATATTCCTGGTAAACAGCAGGAATTAAAGGTGCCATCACATGAGCATGCATAGAGACAGTATTTGTAGTGCCTGTGGAAAACAGAATGGAAAATCAAAAGTTTGAAGCTGTTCAGTGGTAATCGTGGACTTGGAAGCCCACACAGTCTACCACACACAATCAAAGTCCCAAGTCAAGTACTCCTTCAGTTCTTAATCAGCACATTTTTCTGGTGGTTGGTGTTCGGGGAGTCAGGATCAGACCCCGAATAAGAGCAAACAAAACCTTCCTCAGCCTCGACTGTGTCCGCTCAATTTGTCTCTCCCAACCAATCAAGCTTGTCCGTGGCGCGCAGTCAAGCCTTGGCCCTGAAGTGTTTTGATTTCAGTCCTGTTGGATCCCGCCCGAGTTAGCCAGTCCAGTTATGTACAGACGGTGACAGACGCGCACACAGACGGAGACGTGCTGAAATGTTTGCGAGAACACATATGCTTCGAGAGCGCCGCGACCACAGCTCCTGGCCGCCCTCGTCCGGCGCTGACCATCAAACCTGGTCCAATCCAATCGCGGCCCTGGCTACTGTAACCTTGGCTGGGCCACAATCTGCCTCAGCTTCGGCTCCCCAGGCTCCCAGAATGCCTTGCTGCCAGAGATAATCTGGGCCGGCGGACAAGAGGGGATTCCAGTTCTCTCTCCTCCTAGGCTGCCCTCCACTCACTCTCTCCTCCTTTCTGTGTCAGCCTACCTCCCTCGCCCAGTGAGCGGATTAGATGAGGTGTTGGTTGGAAGCAGTGCATCAGTCAGGCTTCATTAGTATGAATTTATTCATCCCCATATGTCCCCCCCCAATCACTCTCTTCTCCCCAAATCTCCTCTCCTCTATTACCTCCATCATTCCTTCCTCCCTTCCTTTGCTCCATCCTCCTTTGTCTTTATTTACGCCCTCGCTGTAGTCTTTCTGTCTTTCAGCCTCTACTGCACCCCCCTACCACCCCAATCCCATACCTGCTTCACATCTCCTCATCCGTCTGTCACTCAGCTGCTCATCTTCTCCCTCCGAGGAGCTTTCGCTTGTTTTTATAAAGTGATTTGAAAGGTTTCACTTCAAAAAGCTGAGTATCCGCTCCGGCAGTAAGAAAGGAAGCGAGAGAAAGATGGGAACAAAAAAATAAAATAAATTTAGAGGAACAGATGACTGCTCTTTGTTTTAAATGTTACATTTCCACAGAAAGAGATGAGTAGAGAGGTTGGTTTTTAATGTCAATTTGAATAGCGTTGGCCTGTTAATTGTCTCATACTGAGAGGAATTGGCTTTTGTTGTGACACAGTTGTTAAGGGCAGGAGTAAAAATTAAATTAAAATTGTTTGAATACAAACCCCAATTCCAATGAAGTTGGGATGTTGTGTAAAATGTAAATAAAAACACAATCATTTCCAAATCCCTTTCAACCTTTATTCGACTGAATACACTACAAAGACAAGATATTTATTGTTCTAACTGAAAAACTTTTTTTATGGCCACCAAAGGAGGACGGAGGTAATGTTTTTAGTGGCGTTGGTTGGTTGGTTTGTCTGTTAGCAACATAACTCAATAGGTCACAAATGGATTTTGATTAAATTTTCAGGAAAGGTGTATAATGGCACGGGAAATAGATGATTAGATTTGGGTGATGCTTCAGATCACAATGTGGATGCAGGAATATTTTGAATATTATTTTATATATTAATCTGGCGTGTTTCATATACTGCCCCTTTAAGACGTGTCCATTGAGTTACATGCGTGGTCACGCCATAGGGTCACGTGCCTCGGCAGCCCAGAAGCCAAACTGCAAAAAAAAAGTATCAGGGGGCGTGTCCTCCAAAATCGCTTTTTCTGCTGTGGGGACTATTTTCTATTCATTCTCTCTAGTCCAGCGCTTACAGCACTAAACGCCCTTGGCACTGAAATGCTGTGAGTGGTAGCCGCATTTTGTCGCGGTGTTCAGGGCTGAAAAAAGTTCAACTTGTCAGACTACTGTACAGCTGCGCTCGTCAATGTCAGACCTTTCTAAGCAGCCAATCAGAATTAAGGAAGGGTGGGTCATAGGACGCCGGTACAGGAAGACGAGAACGGTAGGTGACGGATGATGGAGGCTGAACTTTGCTGCATCAAACAACCCGGTACTCTTTGATCTGACACTAAAAGGATATCATGATCAAAATTTGAAAGCAAACGCTTGGAGGAACATGTCCGCATCTGTCGGAGTCTTGTTATTATTATTGATAACAGTCTTGTTATCATTATTATTATGCAGTCATATTGTTTTTGCTGTCGTTTTTTTCTGTCTGTTAATAATAATAATAATAATAATAATAATAATAATAATGGATTGTATTTATATAGCACCTTTCATTCAAATTTTCAGGAAAGGTATGTGCGGCGGCATGATAAATAAGGCAGCGTAGTGAGGGTTTTAAGTAAGTTTATTATCATACCGCCGTCACGGAGCTCGCCCCATGGGCGAGCCCGGAGGCTCTCCAGCAAAGTGTGCAGATGAACAGTCGTCAGAGTGAGAGAGTGAGTTACAGGGTAATGCAGCTTATATACCCAACTACAGACAATACATGAAAGGCATTCACAGCAGTAGGTATGGGCATTTGCATTTGAGAGACACACATAACAATAAGGAGATTGCTAGCCAGGATTCGCCTCTGCTCCAGAGCTGCAGGACAAAAGAGGTTACAAGGCACATCTACATATTGTCATCAGTGTATAGACACAGTAAGGACAGGAAGCATGAACACAATGCATGAATGGCACATTAACATCACAGTAGTGAGCCGGAAAAAGCCAGAAGAAGCGGGGCTGCCTGTAGACATTAATACACACATTGCTGTGCCTGTCCCAGTCTGTTGTGGGGGTTATCTCACACGCTCCCCCCCCAGAGGGCTCGGCAGGCGGCCGAGGCCTCGATAGTCCGGCTTTGGCAGCGAGCAGGGAAAGCTCTGTGCAGGCGGAGGTGGAGGGAGGAGGGTCGGGGGTAGTAAATGCCGGCCCTGGACAGCGAAATCATCTGAGCCGCGCAAAAATTGCTTGTGGATCCGCAATGTCGAGGGGGTGTACCGTTGAACGTGCGGAGATCCACAAGAAGAAAAATTAGTCACTGACTCCTCTCGCGATTAAGTCCTGCAAGGATTAATAGTGGCCGTGAAGAAAAAGGAAGTGGCGAGGATTAACAGCGGCCATGAAGAAAAACAGGGGCGGCTGAAAGAAAAAAAAAAAACAAAAGCAAAGGGACTTGGCGTGTTGACTTTAGGTGCAGGCACAACCTTAAAGCCCTCGGGAACCGCAGACTGCTGAATTCCCCATGTGCGCCGTGGCTAAGACCATTAGCAAATCCAGTGAGCAAGCTGCGTGCGTGCCTCAGGTGTACGAGCAACCCTGAAGGGCCTGTGTGCAGCGGCGAAGGAGGATGGGGGTCTGTAGAGCCGTATGCATCCTGTGCGTGGTGCGCCGTCCTCGTAACTCCCCGGTGTGTGTGCCGGGGCTCTGTGCGTGGGTGGGCCAGCTGGAGAGGAGAACCAGGGTCAGGGAGCTTAATCATCCCTGTTCATTGTGTTGGAGCGGTGAAAGGAAGTAGACGATCTTTGTCCCTCGAGCTCGTGTAGATGCATTGGAGCGGTGAGAGGGAGGAGACGATCTTTGTCACTCGCTCGGCCATGGTGCGTTCAGGTCCACGCGCTGCATTCTCCGTCGGCCATGGAGGTCGCCGTCGTGGAGAGAGGACAAGCTGCGTGCGCTCTCATATGGAGAGAAGCTGAGAGCGGCCGGTCCAGCGTGGATGTGCCGATCTAGGCGTGCAGATCCCACCATGAAGTTTGCTGCGGCTTTCCCGGTCGTGGGTGATGTCCGGAGAGTTCCCTGAAGCAGAAGGGAGCTGCTGTGTTCGCTTGTAGTCGGAGCATCACCGCCGGGTGCTGCGTTCGCCGGCAGCATGTTTTTTTCAGCGTCGGGTCGCCAGTGTAGCTGTCCAGACCAGAAGGCTGCGTCGCACAAAACGTGTGCTTCCTCGGGGTCACCAGTGCAGCGGCATGATAAAAATAAGGCAGCGAAGTGAGGTTTTAAATAGGTTTATTATCATGCCGCCATCACGGAGCTCGCTCCATGAGCGAGCCCGGAGGCTCTCCAGCAAAGTGCGCAGAGGAGCAGTCGTCAGAGTGAGAGAGTGAGTTACAGGGTAATGCAGCTTATATACCCAACTACAGACAATACATGAAAGGCATTCACAGCAGTAGGTATGGGCATTTGCATTTGAGAGACACACATAACAATAAGGAGATTGCTAGCCAGGATTCGCCTCTGCTCCAGAGATGCAGGACAAAAGAGGTTACAAGGCACATCTACATATTGTCATCAGTGTATAGACACAGTAAGGACAGGAAGCATGAACACAATGTATGAATGGCACATTAACATCACAGTAGTGAGCCGGAAAAAGCCAGAAGAAGCGGGGCTGCCTGTAGACATTAATACACACATTGCTGTGCCTGTCCCAGTCTGTTGTGGGGGTTATCCCACAGTATGTAATGGAAAACACATGATTAGATTTTGGTGATGATCTCAAAATGCATACCTCCGCTAAGGCTCTTATCGTCTCACGGAGTTTTAGCAAGAATGCTCCAAAACTACTGGATGGATTTGGATGAAACTTTCACCAGAGGTGGCCCTTGACCCAAAGATGAGCTCATTAGATGTTGGAGGTGATCTGTGAGTGCATATCTCCGCCAAGGCCCTATCTCACAATGTACAGATGGATGGACAAAGGGATGGAGGGGAGGACAAAGGGAGGGAGGGATGGAGCCTTGGCGGAGGTATGCACTCTCTTAGTGCCCTCTAGTTTTTTGCATATATTCACTCATTTTGAATTTGATGCCTGCAACATGTTTTAGAAAAGCTGAGACATTTCCAAGAAAAGGCTGGGGAACTTGAGGAATGCTCAAAAAATACCTTTTTGGAACATTCCACAGGTGAACAAGTTAACTGGAAACAGCTGAGTGTCATGATTGGGTATAAAAGGAGCATCCCCGAAAGGCTCAGTTGTTAACAAGTAAGGATGTGGTGAGGTTCATACTTTGTGAACAACTGCGTGGGAAAGTAGTCTAACAGTTTAAGAACATTTCTCAACACACAATTGTAAGGAATTTAGGGATTTCATCATCTACCATCGATAATATCACCAAAAGATTCCAAGAATCTGGAACCATTTCTGCACATAAGTGGCAAGGCCAAAAACCAACATTGAATGCCCGTGAATTTTCAGTCCCTCAGGTGGCACTGCATTAACCTCTTGCACTCTCGTGTACCGCGGACGGGCAAGTCTCTGCGTCCTAGGGCGCACGAGTGCACCCTCGTGCACTCTCGGACGCATGATGGAGATCCTGATGGTGGTGATGTAGGTGGTGTGGCGTCCAAGCGCGCACTGAAAATAAAAGCTGCAGACACAGCCGCGAACAGATTAGTTCATCTGATTGACCTGTCATTCGACTAATAAGAGCCTTGAATTGGGTTTCTGAAACCATGAAGAACCAATGAATGAAAACCTAGCCAGAAGGACCCGCCTCCCAACGCTGTTGTTTTTGTTCCAGCAGAGTAGATGTTATGATTTCTTCCATGGTCATCATAGACCGACGGAGGCTGACGACGAAGGCTGAGTGACACACACGCCTTCGCCAGTCTTTTTTAAATTACTACTGTTATTTGTTTTGAAAAATCGTTCGCCAAAAACCGCAATCATGGAAGCACAAAACTGCAATAATGGAATTATGTTTTGACCGGGTCGCGAGACCAGAACCACGGACAGACCAGCATCGCGTTCGTCTGACAGTGAGGAAGAGAAGTTGGCCAGGACAATGTGGCTGTGAAGAGGTAAGGTGTTATAAGCCAAATTATTTTTTATCCCTGAAAATTGTAATCAAAAATGACTTTTATTTAAATTACAACTGTGCGGCGCACGATGTCCGAAGTGCGTGCGCCGCATTACACGGTTCTTCGCCGCCTCTGGACCATGAACGCCCCCCCCGCCGCTACAATTCTGTAGCGGGGGTGGGGGTGGGGAGCCGCGGTGACAGCGTTGCTGTGGAAACATGCCACATCCGAGTGTAATCCGTCATGTAGCGAGGGCCGATCTCCGTCCTCTGTAGTGGGGGGGGGAACAACCCCCCACACACACACACAGACACAGCCCTGAATGTGACCTTTCATTAGAGCCCAAAATGAAGCTTCTACATTGAATCATTCAAAAGTTACAGACGTTTTTCCAAACTGTGCCATTTGGCACAATTTGGCACAGTTCCAAAACGCCTGGGAACAGCCTGAGTATAAAGCTGTGTAATATATTCATTTTTTGTGGTATTGTTACAAAATTTGGACCTCAGCTGGATAACACTTGGTTCTACATTTCTGTTACATTTTCCAGCCCGGATCTGAAGCTGTGTGTTATTTGCAAGCATTTGTATCCAAAAAAACATCCAGGCCAAATTTATTTTCTTCAAGTTCACTATGTTTAGATGACTGTAACTCAGTGGCCGGAGCACTTAGAGAGATCATGTTTTTTTTGCCAAAAAATTCAAAGTGTTTTCTTTTAAATGAGACCAACCCCATGAAGATGCTGCAAAGGGTTGAATAACAGCTTTCGATTTACTTTGGGCACATTATTTTTTGGCGTTTTTAGGAAAATTGACCGGAGTGCAAGGGGTTAAAAACTGATATTACCACATGGGCTCAGTAGCACTTTGGAAAACAACTGTCAGTTAACATAGTCTGTCGCTACTTCTACAAGTGCAAGTTAAAACTCTACCATGCGAAGCGAAAGCCATATATCAACAACACCCAGAAATGTGCCGGTTGCTCTGGGCCCAAGTTCATCTGAGATGGACTGACGCAAGGTGGATAAAGTGTGCTGTGGTCTGATGAGTCCACATTTCAAACTGTTTTTGAAACCATGGATGTTGTGTCCTCTGGGCTAAATAGGAAAAGGACCATCCAGATTGTTATCAGCACAAAGTTCAAAAGCCAGCATCTGTGATGGCATGGAGGTGTGTTAGTCCCCATGGCATCGGTAACTTGCACATCTGTAAAAGCACCATTAATGCTGAACAGTACATACAGGTTTTGGAGCAACATGTTGTATGCTGCATCCAAACAACATGTTTTTCAGGGATGCCCCTACTTTTTTCAGCAAGACATTGCCAAGGCACATTCTGTACATGTTACAATAGCCTGGCTTCATAGTATAAGAGTGCGGGTACTGCCTGCAATCCAGACCTGTTTCCCATTGAAAATCTGTGGCGCATTATGAAGAGCAAAATATGACAATGGAGACCCTGGACTGTTGAGCAACTGAAGTCACACATCAAGCAAGAATGGGAAAGAATTCCACCTACAAAGTTTCAACAGTTTCCTCAGTTCCTAAACACTTATTGAATGTTGCTAAAAGGAAATGTGATGTAACACAGTGGTAAATATGCCCTTGTCCCAGCTTTGTTGGAACATGTTACAGGCATCAAATTCACATATTTGCTAAAAAGCAATTAAGTTTATCAGTTTGGTTACAAGTTGAATAGGATTTGTAAATCATTTTATTCTGTTTTTATTTACGTTTTACACAATGTCCCAACGTCATTGAAATTGGGGTTTGTATTTGAACAGTTACGACCTTTTTGTTCATGTGCATTAGTCATGGATTAATAATGCTCTGCACAGATAATGCAATTCTCAATGCAAACATACAGCTATTTCACACTGGTATATGTGGATGCATGATGAGCGTATGGTCATTATGCCTCAGTGAAAAACAGAGGCATACAGTGATTGTTCAGTGTGTCTGTGTGTGGCTCTGTCCGCAATGTGTCTGTGTGTAGTTTTGTCCGCCTGTCTGTTTCAGTGCACCTGGTCAAAATTAAGTGGAACTAAAGGCTTGCATCATTGTATTGCCATATTTTCTTGACTTTTAATTTGCCAGAATTCTGAGATAAGGCTTTGTTTTTGAAATAAACACAAATTTAACACATCTGGACCGTCCAAACTACAAGTCCCAACATTGCTCGCCTGCAAAAGGTTGCAGTGAATTGCGCATCTGCCCGGAAACTCCTGCCAGAGGGAAGTACTGAGCAATTCGCCAATACTGGGTGAACAAATGTCCGTCTTTTTGCCCATCTGTTTTCTTCCTCTGCCACTAAACAGCAAAAGCTCCTGTTCGTCTTGATTGTCATTGTATTCACGTACCTCTATCGCCTCCGCCATTTAAAACATCTGCCACCTTGCTCTTCTTTTGAGTTTGGATTGCAGCTGTTCAAATCAGTTTGGTGGCTCTTGACTGCCGCTGACAGTACAGGCATGTGAACTGCAGATTATTTTCATTGTGCATGCGTGTACTCCAAAACTACTGGATGGATTTGGATGAAATTTTTACCAGAGGTGGTCCTTGGGCTAGAGAGGAACCCGTAACATTTTGGTGAGGATCAGAGAATGCATATCTCCCCCAAGGCTCTTTATCTTCTCACAGTGTGTTAACAAGAATACTCCGAAACTACTAGACGGATTTGGATGAAATTTTTACCAGAGGTGGTCCTTGGGCTAGAGAGGAACCCATAACATTTTGGTTATGATTCGAGGATGCATACATCCACCAAGGCTCTGGCACTGAGGCATCAGCACCTTGGTGCTTTCATTTAAACATTTTCATTATGATTAAGCCAACACTGATTACTGGTTCCACGCTCCTATATTTATGTGAGTTTTGAATGTGTGCCAAAGAAAACCTGCATGGAGCCACATAATAATCACATTAACTCCAAATATTTGCATTAATTTTTTTTTTCTCTTCCGGCACCACACGAATCGGCTGCCTTTTAACAGCGGCGGCTCAATTCTGAGTTTCTTTCTCGTTTTTATTTACTATCTGTCTTTTTCTTGCCACAACTTTATGATCTTGCAACCCGTATCCACCACAGACACCAAGGACACACAGATCGCCACACTGGTGCTGATAGTCGTTTTTCGTCTAATATCACAAATGTCTCCCGACCCGGTGAATGGAGGAGCCATTGTTTACAGTAGGAGTCAGCTGTTAGCACTAGACTTCCCCATGGTGCTAATGCAAAAATTCAACATACCAAGAGAAATCAGGCAAAAACGATGTGGGTGTCAAGCTGGGCTGAAGTGACACGTGAGGAAAACAAGGTACAGACCCGTCCTTCCATCCATTATTATGGGAAATGTGAGCTCGCTGCTTAGCAAGACTGACGAACTGGGGGCTATGTCCCAGTATGAGAGTGTCTTCAGAGAGATTAGCATTATGTTGTTTACTGAGACGTAGCTAACAGAACTAGCAACAGATGCTAACATTGATCTGGAGGGTTTCCACACAATACGGGCAGTTCGGACATCAAACAGTGGGAAGAGCAGAGGCAGGGGGCTAATTATGTATGTGAACAACAGATGGTGTAATCCTGGGCACATCACGATTAAAGAACAACATTGCAGCAAGGACATTGAGTTGCTAGATGTTAGCGTGTGACCGGCTTACCTCCCACGGTAATTTTCACATGTTGTCGGCATTGTTATTTATGTATCCCCCTCCGTGAGCTCTGAGGCAGCTCATGACATCATCCACTCAGTCACTAGCAGGCTGCAAACACAGCACCCAAATGCTCCCCTCCTCATCTCGGGTGATTTTAACCATACTTCACTGTCCTCCATTCTGCTCATGTTTACCCAGTATGTCACGTGCCACACCAGAGACAATAAAACATTGGACTTATTTTACACAAACACTAAGGAGGTTTACACCTCATCGCCACTTTCCCCCCTCGAGAGGTCGGATCACAACTTGGTTCACCTCCTCCCTGTGTACAAACCCCTGGTACACAGACAACCTCCTGTTACCAGCACAGTTAAAATATGGTCTGAGGAGGTGATGGACGCTCTGAAGGACTGTTTTGAATGCACTGTATGGGAGCAGCTTTGTGATCCACATGGTAAGGACATCGATGGCCTCACACACACTACCACAGACTACATCAAGTTCTGTGTGGACAACACTGTACCCAACAAGACCATACGGTGTTTCACAAACAGCAAACCCTGGATCAAGTCTGAGATAAAGTCACTACTGAAGGAGAAGAAAAGGATCTTCAGGTCGGGAAACAAGGAGGATCTGAAGTCTGTACAGAGGGAACTAAGGAGGAAGATCAGAGAGGGGAAGGACAGCTACAGGAAGATGATGGAAGACAAGCTGCAACAGAGTGACATCAGTGAGGTCTGGAGAAGCCTTAAAACCATCTCTGGGCACCAGAATATGTCCTCCCAGGCCATGAGGGGTAGGGAATTGGTGAACAACCTGAACCTGTTGTTTAACAGGTTTGACCAAGTGCCCTCTTCTCCGCCTGCCCATCAACCTCTACTGCCTCCACCTTCATCTAGTCCCACTTTCCATGGCCTCCCCCAAGCACCCCCCACTCCCAGCACACAGTCCCCCTGCCTCAACCTGACCCTCACTAAGACCCAGGTGAAAGTGGAGCTGGGAAAGATCAAGGCGAGGAAGGCCTTGGGTCTGGACGGCATGAGCTCAAAGCTCCTCAAGTCCTGCTCAGACCAGCTGTGTGGGATCGTGGAGCATATCTTAAAACTGAGCCTGAAGCTGGGGAGGGTACCACAGCTTTGGAAAACATCCTGTGTGGTACCCGTACCAAAGACCCCTCACCCCAAGGACCTGAACAACTATAGACCAGTGGCCCTCACATCACACCTGATGAAGACCCTGGAGAGGCTGCTGCTTGCCCACTTCCGCCCCCTGGTAGGTCCAGTGGATCCACTCCAGTTTGCCTACCAGCATGGCTTTGGGGTGGAGGATGCAGTGATCTTCCTCCTACACCATTCCCTGTCCCACCTGGAGAAGCCTGGGAGCACTGTGAGGATCATGTTCTTTGATTTCTCCATTGCTTTCAACACCATCCAACCAGTGATCCTGAAGGACAAGCTACCTTGCACAGGGGTGGACCAGCACCTATCATCGTGGAACCTGGATTACCTCACAAACCGGCCATAGTTTGTGAGAACCCAGGACTGTGTGTCTGACACCATCATCTGCAGTACGGGGACCCCCAGGGGACACTTCTGACTCCCTTCCTGTTCACCCTCTATACTATGGATTTTTCACACAACACACCACACTGCCATCTACAGAAGTTCTCCGACGACTCTGCGATCGTCTGCCTCATCTCTGATGGAGATGATGCGGAGTACAGAGGACTTTTCCTGGACTTTGTGGACTGGTGCCAATGGAACTGTCCCCAGATCAATGCGAGGAAAACTAAGGAATTGGTGATGGACTGCTGCAGGTGAGGACAACCCCCCACAGCACCAGTAAACATACAGGGAACAGACATTGAGATGGTGACATCCTACAAGTACCTGGGTGTTCACCTGAACAATAAACTGGACTGGTCACACAACACCAATGTGCTCTACAAGAAGGGGCAGTGCAGGCTGTTCCTCCTGAGGAAGCTCAGGTCTTTTGGAGTGCAAGGGGCACTCCTGAAGACCTTCTACGATTCGGTGGTGGCATCAGCCATTGCATCTGGAGTGGTCTGCTGAGGCAGTGGCATCACAGCAGCTGACAGGAAGAGACTGAACAGACTGATGAAAAAAGCCAGCTCTGTTCTGGGGCGGCAGTAGTGGGAATAGGAGAGAGGAGGATGGTGCTAAGCTCTCATCTCTGCTGGAGTCCGAGTCCCACCCCATGCAGGACACGATGAACACACTGAGGAGCTCATTTAGCAGTAGGCTGTACCATCCTTGGTGCATGACGAAGAGGTTCCGCAGGTCCTTCCTACCTACGGCTGTCAGACTTTATAACCTAACCAGGGCTGCTCGTAGAGGTCGAATTGAATGTACAAAATGTAACAACCTTGCACAATAGATGGTCCCCTCCATTATACAACAAGGACAATATCAATCATTAATGAGGTGAAAACATGGCTGATTCAAATACGAAATATACTGTATGGGTACATATTCATATTCTGTGAGGTAATCTAATAAGATAAGAGAAGATAAGATAAGCCTTTATTAGTCCCACAATGGGGAAATTCCAGGATTGCAACAGCACAGGGATAGCAACACTCAGAGCAACAATCAGAAGGCAAGAGAAAAAAAAAGAAACAAGAGCAGCAAGTATACATATGTACATATATATATATATATATATATATATATATATATATATATATATATATATATACTGTTCGAACCAGTCTGGCCATTCTCCTCTGACCTCTGGCATCAACAAGGCATTTCCGCCCACAGAACTGCCGCTCACTGGATATTTTTTCTTTTTCGGACCATTCTCTGTAAACCCTAGAGATGGTTGTGCGTGAAAATCCCAGTAGATCAGCAGTTTCTGAAATACTCAGACCAGCCCTTCTGGCACCAACAACCATGCCACGTTAAAAGTCACTCAAATCACCTTTCTTCCCCATACTGATGCTCGGTTTGAACTGCAGGAGATTGTCTTGACCATGTCTACATGCCTAAATGCACTGAGTTGCCGCCATGTGATTGGCTGATTAGAAATTAAGTGTTAACGAGCAGTTGGACAGGTGTACCTAATAAAGTGGCCGGTGAGTGTATATATATATATATATATATATATATATATAGACACACAGTGTGGAGCATTGTAGCTGGATGGAATAAATATATGAGTATATAAACACACAGTGCGGAGCATTGTAGCTAGATGGAATAAATATGTAAATATATAAACACACACAGTGCGGAGCATTGTAGCTAGATGGAATAATATGTAGATATATATAAACACACAGTGCGGAGCATTGTAGCTAGATGGAATAAATATGTAGATATATAAACACACCCAGTGCGGAGCATTGTAGCTAGATGGAATAAATATGTAAATATATAATCACACACAGTGCGGAGCATTGTTGCTAGATGGGATGAAACAGCACAACCGTCTACTTAGTTATCCTACATGGTATGATTATGTACCCATACATATTCTCACCCTCCATAGCGACCGGTATTTTCCTAGTTGTATGCCGGAGGGGACCATTGTATAAGTCTATTGCGTCTTTTGCATTCAAAAGTATTAGGTTGTCACGTCTTTTTGCTCTCTCTGCGAGCAGCCCTGCTTAGGTTGTACAGTCTGACAGCCGTTGGTAGGAAGGACCTGCAAAACCTCTCGGTTGTGCACCTAGGATGATGTAGTCTGCTGCTGAAT
The DNA here is from genome assembly GCA_020510985.1 of Pholidichthys leucotaenia. NCBI lineage: Eukaryota > Metazoa > Chordata > Actinopteri > Cichliformes > Pholidichthyidae > Pholidichthys > Pholidichthys leucotaenia. Next base: position 320,816,578 of record CM035840.1, on the reverse strand, counting down.
GAGCTCCTCATTGCATTCAGTATGTCCTGCATAGGGTGGAACTCGGACTCCAGCAGAGATGACAGTTTAGCCACCGTCCTTTTCTCTCCTATCTCCTCCACTGGGTCAAGGCGCTGTCCCAGGACAGAGCTAGCTTTCTTGATCAGTTTGTTCAGTCTCTTCCTATCGGCTGCCGTAATGCCACTGCCCCAGCAGACCACTCCAAAAGTGATGGCTGATGCCACCACCGTGTCATAGAATGTCTTCAGCAGCGCCCCTTGTACACCAAAAGACCTGAGTCTCCTCAGTAGGAACAGCCTGCGCTGTCCCTTCTTGTAAAGTGCGTCAGTATTGTGTGACCAGTCTAGTTTATTGTTCAGATGAACACCCAGGTACTTATAGGATGTCACCATCTCGATGTCTGTTCCCTGTATATTTACTGGTGCTGTGAGGGGTTGTCCTTGCCTGCGGCAGTCCACCACCAGCTCCTTAGTTTTCCTCGCGTTGATCTGGAGGCATTTCTGATGGCACCAGTCCACAAAGTCCTGGATAAGCCCTCTGTACTCAGCTTCATCTCCATTGGAGATGAGGCCAACGACCGCAGAGTCGTCAGAGAACTTCTGTAGATGGCAGTGTGTTGTGTGAGAAGTCCGCAGTATAAAGGGTGAACAGGAAGGGAGCCAAAACCGTTCCCTGGGGGGCCCCCGTGCTACCGATGATCGTGTCGGACACACAGTCCCGGGTTCTCACAAACTGAGGCCGGTTAGTGAGGTAGTCCAGGATCCATGATGACAGATGTTGGTCCACCCCTGCGGACAGCAGCTTGTCCTTCAGGATCATCGGTTGGATGGTGTTGAAAGCGCTGGAGAAGTCAAAGAACATGATCCTCACCGCATTCCCGGCCTTCTCCAGGTGGGACAGAGAACGGTGAAGGAGGAAGATCACCGCACCCTCCACCCCAATGCCATGCTGGTAGGCGAACTGGAGTGGATTCATTGCTGGTCCCACCAGGGGGCGGAGGTGAGCAAGGAGCAGTCTCTCCAGGGTCTTCATCATGTGGGACGTCAAGGCCACTGGTCTGTAGCTGTTCAGGTCTTTGGGGTGGGAAGTCTTTGGTACAGGTACCACACAAGATGTTTTCCACAGCTGTGGTACCCTCCCCAGCTTCAGGCTCAGACTGAAGATATACTCCACAATCCCACACAGCTGGTCTGCACAGGACTTGAGGAGCTTTGCGCTGATGCCGTCCGGTCCCGATGCCTTCCTCGCCTTGATCTTCCTCAGCTCCGTCCTCACCTGGGTCTTAGTGAGGGTCAGGTTGGGGGGCTGTGTGTTGGGAGTGGGGGGTGTTGGTGGAGTGGGGTGTGGGCAGCAGGACTTGATGTCTTTAGAGGCAGCAGTGGTTGTTGTGCAGTCAGGGGGGAGGGCGGTTGGTCAAACCTATTGAAAAACAGATTCAGATTGTTCGCCCACTCCCTGCCCCCCGTGGCCTGGGGGGAGGTATTCTGGAGCCCAGAGATGGTTTTAAGGTTTCTCCAGACCCCGCTGATGTCGCTCTGTTGCAACTTGTCCTCCATCTTCTTCCTGAAGCTGGCCTTGCCTTCTCTGATCTTTCTCCTCAGCTCCCTCTGTACGGACTTCAGCATCTCCCTGTTCCCCGACCTGAAGATCCTCTTCTTCTCTCTCAGAAGTGTTTTTATCTCAGGGTTGATCCAGGGTTTGTTGTTTGAGCAACACCGTATGGTCTTGGTGGGAACGGTGTTGTCCACACAGAAGCTGATGTAGTCCGTGATGGTGTGAGTGAGGCCATCGATGTCCTCACCATGTGGATCGCAGAGCTGCTCCCAGGCGGTGGTTTCAAAACAGTCCTTTAGAGCGTCCATTGCCTCCTCAGACCATAACTTCACTGTGCGCATGGCCGGAGGTTGTCTGTGCACTAGGGGTTTGTACACCGGCCGGAGATGAACCAAGTTGTGATCCGATCTCCCAAGTGGGGGGAGTTGTAATGAGATGTACGCCTCCTTAGTGTTTGTGTAGAATAAGTCCAGTGTTTTATTGTCTCTAGTGTGGCATGTGACATACTGGGTAAATGTGGGTAGAATGGGAGACAGTGAAACATGGTTGAAATCGCCTGAGATGAGGAGAAGAGCATCTGGGTGTTCTGTCTGCAGCCTGCTGGTTACTGAATTGATGACGTCACGCGCTGTCCCAGCGTTCGCCGTCGGATTTGCATAAACAACAATGCAGATCACGTGTGAGTATTCCCTCGGGAGATATGTAGGCCGATAGATAATAGACCAAAATGCTGTCTATACCATCTAGCTGCAATGCTCCCGCACTGTGTATATATCTGTGTACATTTGTTCTTATTATCCTATCTTATTAATTATTGCTCTGAGTGCTGTTATCCCTGTGCTACTGTAATCCTGGTATTTTCCCATTGTGGGACTAATAAAGGCTTAACTTATCTTAACTTGTCTTATCTAAAAAGTGATTCACTTGGCAAAACCAAATGAAGCAGAAGGAAACTATTTTTTCACATTAACACTAATGCACAGTTAAAAAAAAGAGTGAAGGAATAATGGGAGTAAAGGAGTCACTGCTAAAATCTAAAATCTGAATCACGCTGTACTTACAGTGTTAATTCAGGTAACTTGAATTGAATTAACACTTTTATGGTGTTATTTTGATAATACCCCCTTTACACAGGGGTGGAGATCATTAAGAGAATGATTTGTTTAACCAGTTATTTTGCTCCACCGAGAAAAATAGTCCCTTCTGAGTATACCTAGGTAACTGTTGCTAAGCAACTCAATGAGCATAATACCGAAAAGAATAGACCTATTGTCACTTCACATACATGGAACCAAATTAAATACAGTGCATCCGGAAAGTATTCACAGCACTTCACTTTTTTCCACATTTTGTTATTGTCGTGAATTCCCCGTGCGCTTTTATGCAGCGCACAGAGAAGAAGAGAGACAGATTTACGTGCAGGTTACGCCACAGATACATTTATTAAAGTAAAGGTTCACAGTTCCCAAAAGTGCAGACATACAAAAAATGGCAATCAGGATACACTTACGGGTAACACGACGGAACGTGTAACAGGCAGACCACAGAGTAAAGTGGCGAGGGCAGACCACGGAAGAACGTGGCTGAGACAGATACACATGACAATACAATAGTCCAGCCATGCTTGACTAACAATGAGCTGCTTAAGTACAAACACTAAAGGCTGAATAATTGGGTACACCCGAGCGAGGAGCGGGAAGAGTAATTACAGGGAGTGGAATCACCTGATTGTCAAGAGAGAGGGGGTGTGGTTGGACCGGCAAGCTGTCAGACAGCGCCCACACAAGAGTAGGCCAAAGAAGGCTGCCTCACAGCTGCTGGTCAGAAAACAGTGGCTACAGGTACGGGAAAAACTAGGAAACATAGAAACTACAAGAACAATCAAAAGATAACACAATACACAAAAAACACAGATGAACCTGACACACACAGAAAGGTCAGAACCGAGCCCGAAGGACAACTGGCTCGGTTCATGACAGTTATGTTACAGCCTTATTCCAAAATGGATTAAATTCATTTTGTTCCATAAAAATTCTACACACAATACCCCGTAATGACATGAAAAGGGTTTTTTTTTCTTTGAGATTTTTGCAATTTTAATAAAAATAAAAAACTAAGAAATCACGTGTACATAAGTATTCACAGCCTTTGCTATGAAGCTCAAAATTGAGCTCAGGTGCATCCTGTTTCTGTCATCAATTGCCCTTTTTAAGGGCTATTGAAGGACACCAAGCATTCACTGTGAGTCTGCACATTTATTAACAAAAAGACGAATATACAGAAAAACACTCCTTACATATAATGGGATGATAGAGGCACAGGAGGAGAACGGGGTTCAGTGTCAACAGGAGGAGAGAATAACCTGGATGGAGCTCTCCCTTTCACCTTGGTGCCAAACCAATTTCACTCACTCAGAGGTGGACTGAAACTTCTGAGCAGGGTAACAGTAGGACACAGCAACGAGAGAAATGTTGCCGTCTCCTAAAATAGGTAAGTGAGATGAGTGGTAGTGGATGACAGGTGTGGGTATGTGAATGAGGAAATCAACACAATGAATGACAGCTGTGCAGCCCGTGAAACAAAGTTTGACAGCTGGAAGCTACACAGGGCGCTGTCAAAATAAAGCACAGACCGGAAACTAAATAATGAAGCAAGAATAAGACACACAACCCCAAAAGATACAAATAATACCGTGGATACAAAATGACACACAATAAATGGACAGGACTATAAGGACAACCCTAAAACTACAGACAACTCATAAATAAACAGAGACCAAATACCATAGATTATAATAAACCAAGACACAAACAAACAGGAAAAGACTAAACCTAAGCTGGGGACTGAGCACAGCCCCCATCCGTGCTCAGGATCATGACAGTTCCCCCCCCCCCCCAAGGGGTGGTCCCAGACACCCCAGGGTAACATCAAAAACAGTTGATGACAGGTTCCACTGATCATCCTCCATTCTACAACTTAATTGGAGTCCACCTGTGGTAATTCAGTTGATTGGAGATGATTTGGAAAGGCACACACCAGTCTATATAAGGTCCCACAGTTGACAGTGCATATCAGAGCACAAACCAAGCATGAAGTCAAAGGAATTCTCTTTTGACCTCCGAGACAGGATTGTTTTGAGGCACAAATCTGGGGAACGGTACAAAAAAATTTCTGCTGCTTTGAAGGTCCCAATGAACGCAGTGGCCTCCATCATCCTAGAGCTGGCCGGCCGTCTAAGCTGAGCCATCGGGGGAGAAGGGCCTTAGTCAGGGAGGTGACAAAAAACCCGATGGTCACTGTGTCAGAGCTCTAGCATTCCTCTGTGGAAAGAGGAGAACTTTCCAGAAGGACAGCCATCTCTGCAGCAATCCACCAATTAGGCCTGTATGGTAGAGTGGCCAGCCGGAAGCCACTCCTTAGTAAAAGGCACATGGCAGCCCGCCTGGAGTTTGCCAAAAGGCACCTGAAGGACTCTCAGACCATGAGAAACAAAATTTTTAAACTCTTTGGCATGAGTGCCAGGCATCATGTTTGGTGGAAACCAGGCCAATACCATCCCTATAGTGAAGCATGGTGGTGGCAGCATGATGCTGTGAGGATGTTTTTCAGTGGCAGGAACTGGGAGACTAGTCAGGATAGAGGGAAAGATGAATGCAGCAATGTACATAGACATCCTGGAAGAAAACCTGTTTCAGAGCGCTCTTGACCTCAGACTGGGGTGATGGTTTGTCTTTCAGCAGGACAACAACTCTCAGCACAAAGCCAGGATATCAAAGGAGTGGCTTCAGAACAGCTCTGTGAATGTCCTTGAGTTGCCCAGCCAGAACCCAGACCTGAATCCAATTGAACATCTCTGGAGAGATCTGAAAATGGCTGTGCACCGACGCTTCCCATCCAACCTGATGGAGCTTGACAGGTGCTGTAAAGAGGAATGGGCGAAACTGCCCAGTGCCCAAAGATAGGTGTGCCAAGCTTGTGACATCATATTCAAAAAGACTTTAGGCTGTAATTGCTGCCAAAGGTGCATCAACAAAGTATTGAGCAAAGGCTGTGAATACTTATGTACATGTGATTTCTTAGTTTTTTTGTTTGTTTTTTTTTAATAAATTTGCAAAAATCTCAAAAAAAAAAAAAATTTTCACGCCATTGTGGGGTATTGTGTGTAGAATTCTGAGGAAAAATGAAATTAATCCATTTTGGAATAAAGCTGTAACAAAACAAAATGTGGAAAAGGTGAAGCGCTGTGAATACTTTCCGGATGCACTGTATTGTCAAGTGCAGAAGTCAGTGTTTATATACATACTGGTCACCTTTTGAGTACGGTTTGTGGTCACTATGATATCACGCCGGTGGCCAGTTAGCATGTTAGCAATTTGGCTTTGGCATATTTTGCTTGGTGTTTCTTGGCATTTTCAGTTTTTGTTTCCGTGATGTTACTTACAGTTTAAGGGGAGAATTTAAGTTGAAAACTTGAGGTACTAAACACAATGAGAAGCTTTTGTGTTACTGTGTGAGGTATAAAATTATGGAATGGTTTGTCAAGTGAGTTAAAGCGATGCTCAAGTATGAAAAATGTACGAACAGATGATTTTCTGGACGTATAGCAACACAAGAAATATTTGACTGATATGAGTTTTTCTAGTCTATTATGCTTTTGAGTGTGATATTGTTATAATATGTTGTGCTTATTGTTGATGGGACTATTCTAAGTTTGGTCTAGATCATGGATGGACAACTTTTGTGGTAGTGAGGACCACAAAAGTTTTTTCTCACTTCTCGATGGCCAGATTTACATGTAAACCTTCCGTGTGTGTGTGTGGGGGGGGGTATTACTTCCTGCAAAGTGAAAAGTTTCACAATTAAAACTATTAACTACAATTAAAAAGCTACTCCAGCAGCTACTCACTGCCTCTCGGCCAAAGATGCTGAGATAGGCTGCCCCCCCCCCCCCCGCAACAACCCAGAAAGGATTAAACTGTTGAAGATGGATGGATGGATGAATGGCTAAAATTATATCATGACCTTATTTTTTAAAATGATCACCAAAGGGAAATTCTGGATGCTAATTAACTAACAAAACAAGCCAAGAAGAAAAGGAAATATAAAGAGGCTTAGCTTGCTCTTGGATTCATTGTGGGTGTGGAGAGGCAGAGAAATAGCTGTGTGTAGGTAGACTTGTTAATCAGCTGGCTCCCCACAATGAGGAATGATATAAATGAACAAAACAAAACAAAAAAAATCAGTAGATTCCAACAACCACAGTCTCTGAACTTTTACTGCTGACATGGGATTGAAACTGTCAGTGCTTCAGTCACACTCTTGAGAAAGAAACCTCGAAGCTTTGAATATTTTTCTGCACAATTAAAAGAAAAGCCTCTGAGCTCTATGATGCTTCACCTGCCAGATAAGAATAAATGCTACAGCTTCTCAGTAGTATTTATTCTTTTTTAAAAGCAGCCTACTTTGCACATTTACTGCTGTTTATAGCCTATTAATGTGGTTTTAGCAGGCAACATACCTTAAAAAAACATTCTCCGCCGGTGTACTGTTCCCTCTGTGGCTCCTTCACTCTCGCTCTTTCACTTGACCACTTGCACAGAGCGGCACCTAGGTTTCAATTAGCGCTCTTTCTGCTGGTGGACTCTATAATTGCATTTAAGAATGGAGTTCCAAATACAGCAAACGTGATATAAATAAATAAATGATTTTTGGAAATGGACTGGCGGGCTGCAGTGGACGAGGGTTGCTCATCCTTGGTCTACATAATTGTTTAAGGGAGCAGAATAAGTTGTTGATGGAGAAGGGGTGGGGTGTAATAAGTTTGTAACTTCCCCTCACTCCTTTTTGAGCATCAATGTTCAATTCAGTTTGAAGCTACAGTTTATACTTGTGTCATTTATTTATTTATTAATACCCATGTTATTCATTTTTTGATGTATTTTCTCTCTTCATGCTCAAAATAAATTTGCTTGATTGAATTGATTGAATAAAAATACCATCACCAAAAAGGTATTGTGGTTTACTAATCAATAAATCCAATTATAGCTTGTGTATTGTTTTTAACAGACGAGAACTCTCTTGGGGATGTTGTAGGTATGATTTCTTTTCAAGCACCACCTCACTGTGGAAATTATGGTATCCAACACAGTATTACAGTTCTCACATACTTTATCTATAAGAAGCCTCTTATAGAGTTAACAGAGTTGATAGTAAATAATGGCTACTAATTAATGGATACTAGAACACCTTTGAAGCGGAGTGATACAGATCCAGTGAAATGTCAGTGTGCAATTATCAGGGAATATAGTAACTCCTGGAATGCCTATTCTCCAATCAGATTGTGTGGTTGGAATTAACTGTTGTGTAATGTTTATTAGAACACCACTGAAGCAGGAGTGATGCACATCCTGTGAAAAGCCAAAGTGCTGGGAATGAAGTAGCTCCTGGAATGCCTATGGTCCAGTCAGATTGCCGACAGCACAAAACTCATGGTAGCTTTAATGTTTTATACTGAAATGTCATATTTTTAATGTTTGAATTAATCATTCTAATATTAAGTTCAGTGTTTTTGTTATTTTATGGTTAAAGTTTAGCATTTTAGTGGTTGTACAATCAAAGTTTGTGTTGGTTAAGGAGTGCAGCACTCTGAGTGAGCCTTACATCACCACTGAGATCTGCCTTAAAGATTGCTTTTCTGAAATGTGTAGTGCAGCAAGCATGTGAATTACCAAGTAAACCTTAAATCTCTCTTTCAAGAGTCCTAGCTGTGGAAGTTTGTCACAGCACTTTAGACATTCACAAGCAAAGAGCAAAGAATATGGGCATGAGCATGAGATTAGGCTCTGAAATGCGATACTGGGATAGACTGACACTGCTGTGCTAAAGTTGTGGAAGAATTGACTTTTGTAGCTTTAACACTATTTACTTTGGGATCAAATGGTGTCTGGAAGAGAATTAAATTCAACTTAGAGATCTGGAGTTAATTTAAGACTGTTTTTTTTTTTTCTGCGATTGTGAAGTGTTTCTGCTTCAAGAAAACAAACTACTGAGGAGACACTGACAGTATGGTACATCTGGATGAATTAGGAAACAGCTCTTGGATTTAATTCAGGGTATAGCTACATAGATGCAATCAGTATTCTTAACGCAGCAAGTATTACATCTACACAGTAATTTAAGGGCTCCATCTGGCATTTTGCTATCTACATTTGATGACATGGAATATTACTTCACATTATGTAGGATGCATTCAAACTAGTAAATAATTTAGATATTGTAGTTGATGGTGTTAATGAAATGTCTGTGACATGATTATGTCAAAGCTGCTCAATGTTCAACTACTGCAGTTCCATAGGAAAGGGAATCTCTTCAAAAAGGGCTGTTTTTACAGAATATTGCTTTAAATACTATTATACAACAGTTAGTGCCGACTGAGCAATTTGATTAGACAATAGGGATTCCATGAGTTACTATATTCCATGATAACTGCAGTCCAACGTTTCACTGGATATGTATCACTTTGCTTCAAAGGTGTTCTAGTAACTGTTAGAATCAGAATCAGAATCATGTTTATTGCCATTGTTCATGTAGTACACAAACTAGGAATTTGTCTCGGTACAATGCTGCAACATTAAACATGATAAGATAAGAGAAATAAACTATACATGTAATAAAGTGTAGGATAAGATTAAGTGATACTGGTCAACAGTTAAAATATATATTAGCCAGCAGCAGATACTGTGGAGAACTATATAGTGCAGTCGGTAATGCAGGAAGAAAACAGTGATGATTGACATGAGTCTGGTTGAGCTGCTGTACATGGTGCACGAGAGTCAATAAGTCACTTAGTGTTCAGCAGTCTAATGGCAGAGGGGAAGAAGCTGTTCATGTGACGGGAGGTTTTAGTCTGGATGGACCGAAGTCTTCTACCAGAGGGGAGGGGGGCAAACAGTACGTGACCAGGGTGTGAGGGATCGGCTATGATCCGGCCAGCACGCCTCCGGGTCCTGGAGATGTACAGATCCTGGAGAGATGGGAGCTTGCAGCCGATCACCTTCTCAGCAGTGCGCACGACGCGCTGCAGCCTTAGTCTGTCCCTGGCAGTGGCTCCTGCGTACCACACGGTTATGGAGGTGGTGAGGATGGACTCGATGATGGCTGTGTAGAACTGCACTAACAATTAATTACTGTTAATTGCTAACAGTAATTTATTGTCAACTCTGCAGACTTGAGAATTGCAATACTGTGGTGGATTCCTTAATTTCCATTGTGAGGTGCTGTTTGAAAAGAGTTATACGGTGGGAAAAATAAGTATTGAACACACCAACATTTTTCTTATTAAACATATTTCTGATGGAGCCACTGACCTGAGATTTTCACAAGATATCAGTAACAAGCCAAGTAATCCATACATCCAAAGAAATCAAGGAAACTGTGTTCACAAAACAAGTTACACTAATTAAAGTGGAATGATACAGGGAATAAGTATTTAACACATGAAGAAAAAGCGGTACAAAAAGGCATAGAAAGACAAGAAACCAGCTGAAATCCATCAGAATTTAGGAAGCCATCCCATCCTCCATCAGTGCGAATCAATTTCAGCTGGTTAAGTCCTGACTGATAACCTTTAAAAAGGTCTGTGAATATCATATTGTCACACCACAAATAACTCATGCTGGGTAGAAGCAAAGAGTGCTCTCTAGACCTTTGCAACCTTATTGTTGTAAAACGTAGCGATGCATTGGTTACAGGCGTGTTTCTAAACTGCTGAATGTTCCAGCACTGTTGGACCCAGCATTCAGAAGTAGAAAGAACATCATTTTACCATAAACCGGTCATGACCAGGAGCTCCTCGCAAGATTTCAGACAGAGGAGTCAAACAAATTATCAAAAGAGTTATCTAAGAGCCAAAGATCACTCGTGGAGAGCTCCAGCAAGACCTGGAGATAGCAGGTACTGCTGTTTCAAAGAAAACAATAAGTAATGTGCTCAACATGGGTTCAATGCCTGCTCACCTCGCAAGACTCCATTGCTGAAGAAAAAGCATGTTGAAGCTCGTTTAAAGTTTGCTGCACAACATTTGGGCGAGCCAGTAAAATACTGAGAGAATATACAGTGGTGTGAAAAAGTGTTTGCCCTTTTCCTGATTTCTCATTTTTTTGCATGTTTGTTACACTTAAATGTTTCAGATCATCAAACAAATTTAAATATTAGACAAAGATAATACAAGTAAACACAAAATGCAGTTTTCAGATGGTGTTTATTATTAAGGATAAAAAAAAAATCCAAACCTACATGGCCCTGTGTGAAAAAGTGATTCCCCCCCGTTAAAATATAAATTAACTGTGGTTTATCACATCTTTGGAAAGATGAGTTCAATTTCTCTAGCCACACCCAGGCCTGATTACTGCCACACCTGTTCTCAATCAAAAAATCACTCAAATAGGACCAGTGAAGTAGACCAAAAGATCCTCAAAAGCTAGACATCATGGTGTGATCCAAAGAAATTCAGGAACAAATGAGAAACAAAGTAATTGAGATCTATCAGTCTGGAAAAGGTTATAAAGCCATTTCTAAAGCTTTGGGACTCCAGCGAACCACAGTAAGAGCTATTATCCACAAATGGCGAAAAAACATGGAACAGTGGAGAACCTTCCCACGAGTCGCCGGTCGACCAAAATTACCCCAAGAGCACAGCGACAACTCATCCAAGAGGTCACAAAAGACCCCATAACAACATCCAAAGAACTGCAGGCCTCACTTGCCTCAGTTAAGGTCAGTAGTCATGACTCCACCATAAGAAAGACACTGGGCAAAAATGGCCTGCATGGAAGAGTTCTAAGACGAAAACCACTGCTGAGCAAAAGGAACATAAAAGGCTTGTCTCAGTTTTACCAGAAAACATCTTGATGATCCCCAAGACTTTTGGGAAAATACTCTGTGGACTGACGAGACAAAAGTTGAACTTTTTGGAAGGTGTGTGTCCCATTACATCTGGTGTAAAAGTAACACAGCATTTCAGAAAAGTAACATCAGACCAACAATAAAATATGCAATTTCCTAGTTTGGGATCAATAAAGTACATCTATCTATCTATCTATCTGGTGGTAGTGTGATGGTCTGGGGCTGTTTCGCTGCTTCAGGACTTGAAAGATTTGCTGTGGTAAATGGAACCATGAATTCTGCTGTCTCACAAAAAATCCTGAAGGAGAATGTCCGGTCATCTGTTCGTGATCTCAAGCTGAAGCGCACTTGGGTTCTGTAGCAGGACAATGATCCAAAACACACCAGCAAGTCCATCTCTGAACGGCTTAAGAAAAACAAAATGAAGACTTTGGAGTGGCCTACTCAAAAGTCCTGACCTGAATCTGACTGAGATGCTGTGGCATGACCTTAAAAAGGCAGTTCATGCTCGAAAGCCCTCCAATGTGGCAGAATTACAACAATTCTGCAAAGATGATATTACCGGAGTGGTGGCTCAGTTGGTAGAGCATTTCACCAATGAATTTCACCAAGCATATTCAATACTTATTCCCTGTGTCATTCCACTTTATTAAATACAACTTGTTTTGTGAAAACAGTTGCCTTGATTTCTTTGTATATATGGATTATTTCCGTTGTTCTTGATATCAGGTGAAAATCTCAGGTCGATGGCTCCATCAGAATATGTTTAATGAGAAAAATGTTGACATGTTCAAAGCTTATTTTTCCCGGTGTACATCTGTGACCCGGAAGTCCCACCCTTTTAAAAAAATCTTTGAGTATGCAAAGTCTGCCCTTGTATAAATGTTGTTAATAATAATAATAATAATAATAATAATAATAATAATATCAACATATCAATATAATATCAACACGCACAGACTGCTGATATTATTTTGTTATTTTAGGTTATTTTGTGGCAATAACCCCGTGTGTATAAGCTGGTCTTTTATATTTATCGCTCAGTATGTTTTCATTATTGCTACATATTGTATTAAACTTTTAGGTAATATTGTTTCAAGCATTATTTATTGTTGTAATTCTAAGAATGTTAAATGCATGAGTGAACTGTGAGTGTGATAGTTTGTTTTTAGGGAGCAGCATCTCAATTTTGTTGCATTGTTTATTAACAATGCAATGACAATAAAGGCACTTTGACTTTGACTTTGAATAATAATAATAATAATAATAATAATAATATTGCACTTGACAATATTTAATTTGTTTACATGTATGTGAAAGGACAATGGATGTCTTCATGCTGACTGAGATATTTAGCAACAGTTACTGGCTACATTTAGAAGGGACTATTTTTTTCTCAGCTGCACAAAATAACTGGTTAAACAAACAAACAATAACATTTTGTCTAGTATTGCTGTCATTTAATAAATTTTGCTTGTGGAACTGTTGTATAAAAGCAATATTACACTCAAGGTCGTAAGGTGTCATGAATATACTAAATACAGCTGTGATACATCTAAATGCCCGACACGACCATAGTTACTATATTCATTGATAACATATTCCCTGTTGTGTAATATTGCTAAAATAAAGCATTATCAGAGATGGGTGTGCGGTTTGAGTGGTTGATAGCTTATGACTAGTCTTTGGGGTGTAATAAGCACAGAAACAACCCTGAATGGGTGAATAGCTAATTCTGCTACAGACGTGGACAAAATCATTGGTACCCCTCTGTTAATGAAAGAAAAACCCACAATGGTCACAAAAATAACTTGAATCTGATAAAAGTGGTAATAAATAAAAATTCTATGAAAATTAACCAATTAAAATCAGACAATGCTTTTGAATTGTGGTTCAACAGAATTATTTTAAAAAACAAACTCATGAAACAGGCCTGGACAAAAATGATGGTACCCTTAACTTAATATTTTGTTGCACAACTTTTTGAGGCAATCACTGCAATCAAACGATTTCTGTAACTGTCAATGAGACTTCTGCACCTCTCAGCAGGTATTTTGGCCCACTCCTCATGAGCAAACTGCTCCAGTTGTCTCAGGTTTGAAGGGTGCCTTCTCCAAGATGGCATGTTTCAGCACCATCCACTGATGTTCAGTAGGATTTAGATCAGGAATCATAGAAGGCCACTTTAGAATAGTCCAATGTTTGGCTCTTAACCATTCTCGGGTGTTTTTAGCTGTGTGTTTTGGCTCATTATCCTGTTGCAAGACCCATAACCTGTGACTGAGACCAAGCTGTCTGACACTGGGCAGCACATTTCTCTCTAGAATACCTTGATAGTCTTGAGATTTCATTGTACCCTGCACAGATTCAAGACACCTTGTGCCAGATGCAGCAAAGCAGCCCCAGAACATAACAGAACCTCCTCCATGTTTCACAGTAGGGACAGTGTTCTTTTCTTGGTATGCTTTTGTGTCTGTGAACATAGCACTGATGTGCCTTGCCAAAACGTTCCAGTCTTGTCTCGTCTGTCCATAGGACATTCTCCCAGAAGCTTTGTGGCTTGTCAACATGCAGTTTGGCAAATTTCACTCTGGCTTTTTTATGATTTGTTTTCAGCAGTGGTGTCCTCCTTGGTCATCTCCCATGAAGTCCACTTTGGCTCAAATGACGGATGGTGCGATCTGACACTGATGTACCTTGACCTTGGAGTTCATGAATGTGTGTTGTTCTGGGCTCCTTTCTTACCATTCGTATTATCCGTCTCTTCCATTTTTCATCAAGTTTCCTCCTGCGGCCACGTCTAGGGAGGTTGGCTACAGTCCCGTGGATCTTAAATTTCTGAATATATGTGCAACTATAGTCACAGAAACATCAAGCTGATTGGAGATGGTCTTATAGCCTTTACCTTTAACATGCTTGTCTTTAATTTTCTTTCTAATTTCTAATTTCTTTCTAATTTTTTCTAATTTTCTTTCTAATCTCCTGAGACAACTCTCTCCTTTGCTTCCTCTGGTCCAGGTTTAGTGTGGTACACACCATGTCACCAAACAGCACAGTGACTACTTGTCACCCTTTGAATAGGCCGACTGACTGATTACAAGTTTGTAGACACCTGTGATGTTAATTAGAGGACACATCTTGGTTGAACATGTCCCTATGGTCACATTATTTTCAATCTTTTCTAGGGGTACCATCATTTTTGTCCAGGCCTGTTTCATGAGTTTGTTTTTTTAAATAATTCTGTTGAACCACAATTCAAAAGCATTGTCTGATTTTCATTGGTTAATTTTCATAGAATTTTTATTTATTACCACTTTTGTCAGATTCAAGTTATTTCTGTGACCATTGTGGGTTTTTCTTTCATTAACAGAGGGGTACCAACAAATTTGTCCAGTCTGTAACCCCTGTTAATCAAGGAGGGGTCTGCTCCAGAGTATAATAATCTAAAATAAAATGAGTTAAAATAATGTCTGTTAGTGAAATATATGGTCAAGGGTTGGTAGATGATTTGGATGAGAAAACGGGTACCTTGCAGAAATGGATAGAATATATAGAAAATAGACAAAGACGGACATCTAGCAGCTAGGCTAGCAGACTCCTCTGTTTGTACGAAGCAGGCAGATCTCGAAATCGGTCAGAAATCCCAGCTGTGGCCACTCAAACCAGCTAATGGTAGCAGTCAGTTCTAGCTAGTTATTAAGGCAAAAATATAATAAAACTAGAAAAGCACCCCGGAGCACATATGGGGTGTGTGTGTGTGTGTGAAAACTTCATAGTGGCCAAATTTGACCAAATGTGGTTTATTTTTCAACATGGTCTCCCATTCAGTCCACACACGTCTTCCATCAGTGTTGCAGCACTTGGATCCCTGCGGCTGAAAAATAAACCATATTTGGTCAAATTTGACCTCTATGAACTTTTCAGCCCCCCCACCCCATACCTCTGCCAAGGCTCCTTCCCTCCCTTCCCTTTGTCCATCCTAATACTCCTTGGTAGTTAAGTACTGTAATGGCATGATAACTTCACAGAAGAGAATAGTGAAATCCAAATGAGTTGTTTCAGACAGCTCTGTAGTCCTAGATTCTGTGGGAGAGGAGAACTCCTGTGGACTTTTAGGCTTTGGGCTGTTTGACTTTGTACACCACACATTGCCACAAAACTCCCACATAATGGACTGAAAATAAAGACGAAACTTTCAAAGGCATAATAGGTTTTCTTTAAAATGAGCCTCTGTCCATCTGCTTCAATTCAGTTGTCTTCAAAGAAATGTTAACGATCTTCTTGAGACTATTTTTTTTCTGTCGAACACCAGTAACATAAAGACTGCAGATCAAAGGGCAGGTCACTCCAAATAAAAGAAAGTGTTTAATAATAATTGTTGACTGTTTTAGCTGGACAGACTGTTTAAGATCTAGCTGACAGAGCGACATGTGTGTGGATACTTATTAGAATGTGTTTACCCACTCACAGCCTACAGCTTAACTGCCCTGTTTACACCTTCTGCGACTGTCAGGCAGGATGATGAAAAGTTAAAAACGAGTCGAGCAGTGCCACTCAAAAATAAATGGATGCACAGAACAAGCAGGTACGAGAGGCAGTATTTCAGTGAAATGATAAAGCAGCATATAATTATCAGCAGAACAACAATCTGCACACAATAACCCGGCGCGGGCCTTGGGCTTCTCCAGATGTTGGTGCACATCCTGGGAGATGAACAGCTGGGCGTCGTCAACACTAACAATGCCCGCAACGCTGCAGCGACTCATATTCATCAGGGCTCTGATCAAAAGACTTTTAATCGTGCATGACACAAATAATTTCACCACAGATCACGCAGCAACACAAACAATCAAAAGTCAGTGGTGCAAAAACAAAATTACACCAAAGATTCCATACACAACATATATTAAAATCTGAAGTTTTTATGGGCCAAACTTGAACAGAAAACTTCGCGCTCTGTTGTGTATGTCTGTTTTCCATCGTTAGTATCACACTTCTTATTTCACTGGAAATGATACTCAAAAGTTAAAATGCTGTGTTGTCTCAGCATCTTATGGCCCAACTGGTAATGCCCGCTTTACTTGGGGTGGAGATCATCAGGATATCTTTGAATGATGGAAAAATGGCCAGATCTTTTAACGATCTTTCAAAGAACTTCCAGTTATCTCCATAGTCTCCTCAGCGTTTTGACTCAGTCCGAAACACACAAGCATCTCCCAAAGATTTTAAAAGAAATGGCTTTTTTTTCTAGGCTTTGGGAGATCATTGAGAGATCAGGCCAATTTTTGAGCTCTCAGTGGTCACCCAACGATCTCCGTACTGTGATAGAATTGTATTAAAAATGCAATTTAAGTACAATACGATTGCATACAAAGTCAATGGAAAGATGCAAACACATGCAAATCTGCACCCACACAAGTTGGATTTTGTTCAGCTTGGGCAAAAAATGTGAGTGATGTTTGGTTGTGATAGCCAATCAGTATTGAGCCTCTACAGTTGCTGGGAGGGAGTATCAGTAATGGAGGATAAACTGATTGAAAATGAGACTGCCACTCAAAAACTTTTGTCGCCAATCTGCAAATGAGGGCTAGCAGCTCATCAAACTGGACACCAGTCAGCCTAAGTTAACAGTGGAAACAGCTAGGGGTGGGCGATATGGCCTAAAAATGATATGATAATTCTGTGAATTTTCACGATAACAATATTCTTCATGATTTCAAAGAATAGTTTTTTGTCTTAAATTTATAAGGGACAGTTTTACGGGCCAGCGTTAATTATGTTCAACATATTCAGTTAAAGCAAAACAACATCTCTTATTTCTCCAGTTTCATAAAGAGCAGTTTAAGATGCATTTCAAACTTTTGTTTTTAAAATTCTGTATCAAATATTACCAGAAAATATTATAAACCACCACATCTTAAGCGCACTGAGGGGTGGACTGGGACAAAAATTCAGGTTGGGAATTTGACTTCATCCTCGGCCACCCTGTTGCTGGAAAGCAGAAACCACCACAGTTTTAGTAGGTTAATATTTTAAAATAACAGGTATCAAACTAGTTATAAATGTAATTATAATCTTCGGGTAGGACGAAAATTATAAATTTGGCTTGTAATAGTCAACTGATATATCCATCCATTCATCTTCTTCCGCTTAATCCTTTTCGGGTCGCGGGGGGGCTGGAGCCTATCCCAGCATCTTTGGACGAGAGACAGGGTCCACCCTGGACAGATCGCCAGTCCATCACAGGGCCAACACAGAGAGACAGACAACCGTTCACTCTCACAGTCATACCTAAGGACAATTTAGAATCCCCAGTTTGATGCCAGTTAACCTAACCTGCATGTTTTTAGCATGTGGAAGAAAACCGGAGAAATCCCAGAGTAAACCCACGCAGACACGGGGAGAACATGCAAACTCCACACAGATCAGTGTTGGTCAGGGGCTGGGATCGAACCCGGGATCCCCCGGCCAAGGGTGAGTTGCTGTGCTGCTGCAGTGCTAACCATTCCGCCACCGCGCTGCCCAACTGATCTGATGATTATTAAAACAACTGATTGACTAATCTTAATTTAAATCTGGTGCTGCTTATGATTTCTTCACCTTTTCAGAGTAAAAACACAAGGTACGAGGCTTTAGGTAAAAAGTTACAAATTTGCATGAAAAAAGTCACAAATTTGTCACCGTAAATGTTCAAATTTAAAAAAAATAAATAAAAAATGTACCTTTATGAAAAGATGTTTAATACAAATTTAGGAGACAACGGTAACAAGCAGATGAGAGTAAAGTTGGTACTGCAGACTACATATAGCCTGTAGTTTTAAAAATTCTGCAGATTTTCTTAAAACATCTGAATAGTCCTGAAAACATTGCCTTATAAATTTAAGAGCAATTTTGCTCTGGTTAATGCAACCTATTTGTTAAGTTAAAAACTATAGGCAGCTACAGCAGTATAATATAACCACAGACACGCTTTCACCACATTACTTCTGTCTGTCATGAGCCGGTGCACGGGCAGGGGCCGTGCCTAGTTATCTGATTAGTTTTGTCTTTTTCTGATTATTTCTTCTGTTCATCCTGTTTGTTGTATTTGGTTCCTGGTTTTGATTAGTTTATGATTAGTTTCTGTATTTCCTTTTTGGTTTATTGTTTTGATCATTGCGGGCTCTGCTCACGCGTCACTTCCGGCTGTCAGATTCTGTTCGCGGGCTGTCACGGCTGCCTGCAATGATCGCCACTTATGATCCCGCAGGTGTTTGTAATCAGGGGGGTTGACTATTTAAACCACTGGCACCACTTCCCTGGTGCAGCGCCGTCAAATCTCTCCCATCAGGCAACCCTTGGACGTCTTGTTAAGTTAAGTAATTATTTATCTATTCCTGCTCACGTCCTTGTTTATGTCTGTCATTTTTCGCTCCAGCTTCACAGCTGTGTTTTCTGTTGGTTTGTGTTTTGTATCTTGAGTTACTTTTAGTTTATAAAATTGCAAAAACTCACAGTCTGCGTTTGGCGTCCCGTTTGCCCTTGGGGAGGGCCAATTCATGACACTGTCTTCATCTCATTTCTATGGTCTGGGACATGAGGGGGTTTTGCTCCTTTTAACATATTAAATTACTGTAGTCTAGTCTGTTATTTCACCGGGTCAGGAAGAGGGTCTAAACAAAACAGGGAGGGAGTGGGCTAATTTAAAACTATTATCATTTTTATCATATTCAATATATGTATATTGACCTACCTGTCTGTCGTTTCACAAGACACTTCTGCTGGTAAATGAGCGCTGCATCAGACCTCCTGTCTCGCTTTCTCTCAGTTTACCCGCGTTAGAAATCATTGTTGCACACATTGCATAGCCAACTCCTGGGGCTGTTAACAGATTTTTTTTCTTTCGGTTGGTTGAATAAATCACGCTGGAGCAGCCACAATGGAACGAAAATAAACCTCTGGACACTTGAGACATCAACAACACCGCTTCAGGGTGAAGTAAAACTTTTCCACAAAGTGGCGTTGTTGACATGCAGAAAAAATGCGGACAGATTATTTGCATTGCTACACTGTTTTTTGTTTTTTTTGTTTTTTGTTTTTTTTTTTAAGATGGCAGCAGTCTGAAACGGCCTTAAAACTAAATTACTTTCTTACAACCAGACGGAAATGTTCCAAGCACGGAGCGCCGCTTCCCACGCCATTTTTATTTTCCCGTTTCTATGAGAGCATGTAACTTCTGTTGACAGGATAATGGACCCCATATATTGTGATATTCATTTTTACACCGGTATCAAAATTTATACCGGTATTATTGTGAATGATACGATATGGCACACCCCTAAAAACAGCCCTCATCTGGATGTAGTGAACTTCTTCCATATTCCCGCTGGATAATGGTGTGAAAGGACACACAATGGTTTCCATGGTAGCAACAGAAGTTATAGAGGTAACCTTGCTCACTCGTGCTTCTCGCCATAAGAGCTCAACTGTAAACACATCTCATCTAGACTGTGATTAAAGTTAACGTAAGGCTATTAATCAGTCCTTAATCTGTAAAGTTGGAGGTCTTGGGACACAGACAGGCTGATGTTCCTACAACTCAGTGGGGAAGTTAAAGGTACTGGAATGCAGAGCATGGGTCATGTTGGGTTGTGATAACAGCCGGTATAGTTATGATAACATGGCTTCTACCTCAGCACTGCTACCTGTCCTCCCGTTTCCACGTGTTCTCCTCACTCAGCTGATCCACATCCACCGAATGGTTTGTCCACCTTAAGATGCCTTCAAACCAAATGCGAACCGGCAGCGCAAATCCATACAAAGTCAATGGAAAGAGGCGAGCACACGCAAACTCACGCATTCACGTCTGAGGCGTTAACTTTGAGATTCTGCCATCACTGGAGTAAAAGTATCAACACTGGAGAATAAACTAGTTTAAAAATGAGACTGCCACTCACCTGGAGACAGAAGGACTGGGAGCTCTTCGGCTGAATCGGGATGTCAGAGTTACAGTATTTACCCACGGATTCCTGCCACGGACGTGCTAACAAGGCTAGCAAGCTAGCAACGGAAACAACCATCATCTTGCAAAGTTTTGGGGACAGGGACAACTTTGTCAGGTCAGCCCCCCATTGGATAATGTAAACCTAAAACATGATGTTATTTTGGGATTTCCACAGTAGGTTGAACACTGCTGCAGAAGTTATAAAGGCAACTTCGCCTGTCTGCATCTCATCCAGATGGTGAATTCATGTCTATTTGTGTACTTACATTGAGTTATAATGTAATTGTGCTTCGTGAAAAATTTGCCCATTCGCGTTTGGTGTGAAAGCACCTTTAGAGTTCGACTTTTCCGCTAGTCTAAAGAAATTCAATGAAGTTGCCTCTCTTTTGGCAATTCAGTTTCCTCCTTGATGCTGAGAGCTAACGCATACCATGTGCTGTGTCACCTACTGACATCCAATTTAAACTGAAGTTGAAAGTGGCGACTGAGAGATTTTTGTGCGACAAAAAAAATAAAGACTAATAACACAGATAACACTGAATAATAGGAAAAAACTTATTTACATATTTCAAAGTGAAAAAGAGCCCGGCCACCAAAGAAATTTTTTGGTGGATGAGGTTCGCTCCAGGGGTGGACGAGATCTGCCCTGAGTACCTCAAGCCCCTGGATGTTGTAGGGCTGCCATGGTTGACACGCCTCTGCAACATTGCGTGGAGGTTCAATTCAATTCAATTCAACTTTATTTATATAGCGCCATTTCACAACAACAGTCATCTCATAGCACTATCAACTGTAGGGAGGACCCCCACAGTTGCAGAAAGACCCCAGCAATCAGGCGATCCCCTGTGAGCAAGCACTTGGCGACGGTGGAGAGGAAAAACTCCCTTTTAACAGGAAGAAACCTCCAGCAGAACCAGGCTCAGGGAGGGGCAGTCATCTGCTGCGACTGGCTGGGGGGTGAGGGGACAGAGAAGAAGAAAAGAACAGACATGTAGAGAGCAAACAGCACGATGGGGACTCAATCTATGGGAGAGAACAAACAAATGTTAATGACCAGCAAAAAAAAAATATTTCATAGAGAGTGAGGAAAGGAGTGAGGCCCAGTGCATTACTGGAGGTCCCCCGGCTGACTAAACCTATTAGCAGCATAACTAAGGGAGGGTTCAGAAACACATGATCCCTCCCTAATTGTAGGCTATATCAAAAAGGTAGGTTTTAGCCCTATTCTTAAAAACAGAGATCGAGTCTGACTCCCGAATCCAGATTGGCAGCTGATTCCACAGGCGAGGAGCTTGATAACTGAAGGCTCTGCCTCCCATTGTACTTTTGGAGATTCTAGGTATTACAAGTAAACCTGCACTTTGGGAGCGTAGTGCTCTGTTAGGATGATACGGTAGTATCAGATCTTTTAAATAAAAAGGAGCCTGATGACTTCCGGTTATGGCTGCCACGTAGGACGGACGTGTCTCGCTCTGCTCTGCTCCTGGAGAAAAAAAATCGGCAAATAACTCTCTCATTTGGGACAGAACGTATCCCAGCATTTGGGCGAGGATATGTCGGCGAAGCCTAAGGCTGGAAAACCAGGAAAAGGAAAAAGCGAGCCGCCGAAACAGTCCAAATTAACGGACTTTCAGGTCTGTGACGCAGCAAACAAAACTCCATATATGGCGGAGGAGGCTGGCAACGGTGCGATGTCTGCGGGGGGAGGCGCAGATGCGCTGATGGCTGCCATGAGTTCAATGAGAGCGGACTTTTCCTCTAGATTTGATGGGATTATGACAGCGTTGGAAGGAATAAGAAAGGAATTGGGTGACTGTGTAGAACGAACGGCGCAGATGGAGCTCCGTCTCGCTAGTGCTGAAGATGATGTCACCCGTCTTCAATTAAAGGTGCGCACTTTGGAAAAAAAAATAAATCTCTGGAAGATAATATTTTGGATTTGGAATCTCGGTCGAGACAGAATAATTTGAGGCTGGTGGGTCTTCCAGAGGAATCAGAAGGTCGGGACATATGTTCCTTTCTGGAAAAGTGGATTCCGGAGGTGCTGGGCAGCGAGGAGTTGCAATCAGCAGTGGTTCTGGAAAAAGCACATCGTATTGGCCCACGGAGAGATAAGGGACCGCCGAGGACCTTAATTATGAAGTTTCTTAGCAACAGAGACAGGATGAAGATCTTCAACGCTGCACGTGCTAAAGGAGAGATTAAACACCAGGACCAGCAGGTGCGGTTCTACCCAGATTTGGCCACAGGAATCCAGCAATTGAGGAAGCAGTTTGATCCCGTACGTAAGGAGCTGCGCAACCTTGGGATTCGTCATGGTGTAATCTATCCTGCGAGACTGCTGACCACGTATGAGGGCAGAACCCACATCTTCAAGACCCCAGAGGAGGCGCAGGAGTTCATCAAGAAGATCAAAGAAGAAGAAGAGACTGGTGGGAGCTAAGCATGAACAAAATATAAGGTAGAATAATTAAGCATTTGCACAGGCATCTGACTGACTTGAAGTAAATAGTAAGTTTACAAAATATAGATTGTATTATATATTAAAAAAACAAAACAAAAAAAAAACAAACAAAAAAAAAAAACTATGATGTACAAAGTTGTTAAAAATTTTGGAGTTAAGTTGGAAAACTACAGAGGAGAGTTAATGTTACGTCATTAAAAGCAGTAGAGTTAGGGTGATTGGGAGGATGAAGAAGGAGTGGCTTAGGCTGTTCCCCGTGGGTGTGGAACGGTCGATGGCTATATCGGGAGACAGAATTTTTCTTTTGATTTTGGGGGGTTTGCCACAAGTGTGGGAAGGGGAAATTTGTTTGTGTGTAGTTTGTAGGATGAATGTTCAACCACTCATGTTTTTGCTTCTCTGTATGAGCATGTTTACACTGCAAGGTAATCCCAAACTCTCTATTGATCATGGACCAAAGTGTTAATCTTAATTTAACTTCATGGAATTGCAGAGGTCTACAAAATTTAAAAAAACTTAAACAAGTTATGAATAAAATAAAGGACATGGGTTCAAGAATTGTGTTTTTACAAGAAACTCATCTGATAGAGGAGGATGTTAAAAGAATTAGGAGTAGATGGCAGGGAAGTGTATTCACCTCTTCATTTTCATCCCGAGCCAGGGGAGTTATGACTCTCATACATAAATCAGTTCCTTTTCAAGTGAAAAATGTAATTGGAGACAAATTTGGAAGATATGTAATCATTCAAGGTTCTTTGCTATTAGAAAATATAAATCTTGTGAACTTATATGGTCCCAATATAGATGATCAGAAGTTCTTTGCTAATTTATTTCTCATCTTATCATCACTTACAGGGCAACATATAATAGCAGGGGATTTTAATTGTACATTGAATCCAGGTGTGGATAGATCAACAGGACTGGATTGTACGCACATTGGATGTAGGATGACTATTAATCATTTTATGAAAGAATTGAGATTGTTAGATATATGGAGAGAAATGAAACCACAAGTTAAAGCCTATTCTTGTTATTCCAGTACCTACAAGACATTCTCACGTATTGATTATTTTTTGATTTCCACAGAATTAAGGTCCAAGATTCAAAACTGCTTTTATGATAACATCGTGATCTCTGATCATGCACCCTGTTGTCTAATATATGTAGATAAAAAATTGACAAAGGAATCAGGTAGATGGCAATTTCAGCATAAATGGCTTCAGGATGAGGAATTTGTCAAGTATATAGAAAAACAGATAGACGAGTTCTTTGACATCAATACTACACAAACATCAGCATGTGTAAAGTGGGAGGCTTTCAAAGCTTTTATTAGGGGACATATTATTAGTTATACAGGATCAAAATCTAAGAAGACTCGAGAGGAGAGAGCTAAATTGGAACATAAAATAAAAAGTCTTCAGGAAAAAGTGTATGCAGGAAGTGACCCAAGGTTGGAGAATGAATTACTGATTTTGAGAGCTGAATACGACAAAAAATCAGCGAATAGAGCTGCCTCGAGTCTTCTAAGATTGAAACAATCTTTTTATGAACAAGGTGAAAAATCAGGAAAATTATTAGCATGGCAGATTAAACAATTAGAAATTAAAACACCAATTACCAGTATTATAAGTAATGGACAGGTAGTTATAGATCCTTTAGAAATTAATAGAGCCTTTAGAGATTACTATGAAAAATTATATGATACCAAAAATTAACCTGATTTAACAAAACTAAATGGGTTTTTGAACGAACTATCTATACCGTGTATTCCAAATGAAAACAGGGAGATATTGGAGTCTAAAATTAGTCAAGAAGAAGTTGGGCTAGCCATTGATAATATGAAATCAGGAAAAAGTGCAGGACCAGATGGTCTTCCAGTTGACCTTTATAAAAAATTTAAGAATAAATTAATAAAACCTTTTTTGGAAATGGTTTTAGAAGCATTTCAAAATAATAATTTACCATCATACATAAATAATGCCTTAATTATACTGCTGCCAAAACCAGGTAAGCCCTCTAATAAATGTGAAAATATGAGACCAATAAGCCTATTAAACGCCGACCTTAAGATAATCTGTAAAATTTTAGCAAGACGAATACAAGAAATTTTACCAAATATTATTAATCAAGATCAGAATGGCTTTATAAAGGGTAGACAAGGCTTCCATAATGTAAGAAGACTATTTAATATTATTTATTTTAATAAAGAAGCACCGGATACAGCTCTCCTATCATTGGATGCCGAAAAGGCCTTTGATAGAGTTGCATGGCCCTTTCTTTTTGAAGTCCTACAAAGGTTTGGACTTGGAAATAATTTCATAAAATGGGTTCAAATAATATACAATAATGCTACAGCAGAAATCCTAACAAATAACAATATTTCAAAACCAATAAAAATCAATAGAGGATGTCGACAAGGCTGTCCACTTTCACCTTTACTGTTTACTATGGCAATTGAACCTTTAGCGATAGCGATACATTTACATTCACAATTATATGGAATTAAAGTTGGACCAACAGAACATAAAATCTCCCTGTACGCCGATGATATAATTTTGTTTATGTCGAATCTAAAAAAATCAATTCCAACCTTGTTGAATTTATCAAAGAATTTTGGGGAAATATCAGGATATAAAATAAATAAAACTAAATCTTCAATATTAATGCTAAATGAGACCCAGAGAAATTACCCAGCCCCTGAGGTAAATCAATTCAATGTTGTAAATCAGTTTAAATATTTAGGAATCCATATTATGCCTAAGCTAGAATCAGTCGCCAGTGTCAACTATGAAGCCTTAATGTCAGATATCAATGAGTTAACTCAGAGATGGATGTCACTACCAATGTCGATGATCGGGAGAATCAATATACTTAAAAGTAATATTTTACCTAAAATACTTTATTTATTTCAATACATTCCCTGATCACCACCTTTAGATCTATTCTCAAGAATAAAAAAAAGTTAGTGGAATTTATATGGAACAACAGGAGGGCTAGATTACGTTTGTCTTTATTATATTTACCATTTGATCGTGGAGGTCTGAAATGTCCAAATTTTATGTTGTATTATTGGTCGGCACAACTGAGGTCTATGACATATTATTTTTCATCAAATGATCTCCCTCACTGGACTGAAATGGAATCATACAATTTACCTTTACCTCTTCCCATATTCATATACTCAGATTCGGCAAAAAAATTACAAAAACAAGTTAAAAATCCATTTGTAAAGCATATGATCAAAATATGGTGTGAAGCTAAAAACTATTTAAAAGAACCACAGTTATTGTCACAATTTAGTCCAATATGGGGTAATCAATATTTTAAACCAGGGAGAGCGGACGCTGTATTTAAAGTATGGAATTTAAAAGGGATACAAAAGATTCAGGATTTATATTTGCCATGTGCAGACAACATAATGTCTTTTGAAGAGCTGAGGATCAAATTTAATCTCAATAGAACACATTTTTTTAAATATCTTCAACTTAGAAACTTTATTCGATCAAATCAAAATAAAGCTCTCACTCGACCTATTTATTCATCCTTGGAAAAAATGATGATGAAAGATAGTAAAAGAAAGGGTATTATTTCAGAGTTTTATAACTCATTGACACTATCTTCAAGTGAAAATTCACTGAAAAGATTAAACTACTGGAAAGAAGATCTGCAAATTGAAATTTCAGAGGAACAATGGGAATTGGCTTGTACAGAAGCTCAAACCAAATCAATAAATGCACGCCTTAAATTGATACATTTCAAATGGTTAATGCGGATGTATGTTACACCGGAGGAGTTAAATAGATATAACAAAAATATACCAGATACATGCACAAAATGCATGGAAAGTAAAGGAACCCTATTTCATTGTTTATGGGAATGTAGATTAATAAGAATGTTTTGGGAAGAGGTGAGGGTAACAATTGAAAAAATAATCTCAAAACAAATCATATTGAATCCTAAACTGTTTTTGTTGGGTCTGTACCCAGAAAAGCATAATTTTAATAAAAGTGAAAGAACATTCATAGACCTCAGTTTGCTTAATGCCAAAAAATGTATTGCACTATTATGGAAAAAGACTCATAGACCAGATGTGACTCAGTGGTTAAGACAGATGTTAACAAACCTTCCATTAGAAAGAATAACATATATACTGAAATCAAAGGAAATTGTGTTTGAGAATATATGGAGACCTTTTATTGATTATGTAAAAAATTTAAACATAACTCTTGAAGAAGAAGGTGAATGATGTGTGTGGACCTTGTAAATTCCAAACTGGTGAACATAATATGTATACTTATGTATTGGATTGTCTAGACTAAACAGAGGAGCATTGTTGAAGACTTGATTTTGTTGGTGGTTGTTGGTGTTTTTAGTGCATTTTTTTTTGTAGTACTTTAGTGTTAGTGTTTGATTGTTTGTATCATGTTTGTTTAAAAAAAAAAAGGTTCAATAAAGATATTGTGGAAAAAAAAAAAAAGGAGCCTGATTGTTTAGAGCTTTGTAAGTAAGAAGAAGGATTTTAAACTTAATTCTAAACTCTATGGGAAGCCAATGAAGGGAGGCCAGAACCGGAGAGATATGATCTCTCTTTCTAGTACCTGTTAAAACTCTTGCTGCAGCATTTTGGATCAGCTGAAGACTTTTTAAAGATGTTTTAGGACAGCCTGATAATAAAGAATTACAATAATCTAATCTCGAGCTAACAAAAGCGTGGATCAGCTTCTCAGCATCACTCTGAGACAAGATGCTCCTAATCTTGGCAATATTACGCAAATGATAGAAGGCAGTCTAAGAAACAAATTTAATATGTGAATTGAAGGACAAATCCTGATCAAAAATAACTCCAAGGTTCCTCACAGAGCTATTAAGAGAAAGAGTAACTGCATCCAAACTGAAAGTTTTATTTGGAAAGGAATTTCTAAGGTTTTTTGGACCAACAAGAATGACTTCAGTCTTATCTGAATTTAATAGCAGGAAATTACAAGTCATCCAAGCTTTGATTTCCTTAAGACAGGCTTCTAACTTGGCTAATTGATTAGTATCATCTGGCTTCATTGACAGGTATAATTGTGTGTCATCTGCATAACAGTGAAAATGTATACAGTGCTTTCTAATAATGTTGCCTAACGGAAGCATATATAAACTAAAAAGAGTAGGGCCAAGCACAGATCCCTGTGGAACTCCATGACTAAGCTTTGAGCTGAGAGAAAACTCATCATTTACATGAACAAACTGGAACCTATCAGATAAATAAGATCTAAACCACTGCAACGAAGTTCCATTAAGTCCAACATAGTGTTCTAATCTATCAAGTAGAATATTATGATCAATAGTATCAAAAGCTGCACTAAGATCTAAAAGGACAAGTACAGAAACTAGTCCATTATCAGATGCAATGAGGAGGTCGTTAGTGACCTTCGCTAAGGCTGTTTCAGTGCTATGATGGATTCTAAACCCAGATTGAAACTCCTCAAATAAACCATTTCCCTGCAGGTGGTCAAATAATTGCGTAGCAACAACTCTTTCTAAAATTTTTGAAATGAAAGGGAGATTAGAGATTGGTCTATAGTTAGCTAAAGCTCCTGGATCTAGCGTTGGCTTTTTGAGTAAGGGTTTAATTACAGCCGTTTTAAAAGCCTGCGGTACATGGCCTAAAGTTAATGAAGAATTGATTATATGAAGAATAAAGCTACCATTAAGTGGGAAGACTTCTTTAAATAACCTGGTAGGAATAGGGTCTAAAAGACAAGTTGAAGGTTTGGATGAGGAAACTATTTTGTCTAACTCACAAAGGTCGATTGGAGTAAACTCATCAAGACAGACATCAATAGAAGGAGTTGTAGTAGTTACAGTATTTAAGTTAACTGTGGGAAGAATCTGATTGATTTTATCTCTGATGGATGAAATTTTATTATTGAAAAAGTTCATAAAGTCCTGACTAGTAAGCTCTAAGGGGATGCTAGGATTGACAGAGTCCTGACTCTTTGTCAACCTGGCTACAGTACTGAAAAGAAACCTGGGATTATTCTTGTTCTCTTCTATTAATGCAGAGTAATAACTCGTTCTAGCTTTTCTAAGAGATTTTTTATAAATTAAAAGATGATTTCTCCAAGCTAAATAGATTTCATCTAAATTAGTAGAGCGCCATTTTCTTTCTAATTGACGAGTCTTCTGTTTTAAGCTACGAGTTTCTGTGTTGAACCAAGGAGTTAAAAATCTCTGATTAGACTTTTTCTTTTTTAAGGGGGCCACCAAGTCTAGAGCCTGATGCAGAGAAGCTGAAACACTATCCACCATGTTATCAATTACAGAAGGAGCAAGCTGTCTATAGCTTATTTCCGTTGTGTTGACACATGGCATAGAGGAAACAATCTGCATAAATTTGGAAACAGCATCATCTGAGAGGCATCTACTGTGATAATATTTTTCTTTAGGAGCCAAATAGTCAGAAATAGTAAAATCAAAGGTTAACAGACAATGGTCTGACAGTACAGGGTTATGAGGAGACACTACAAGATTTTCTATTTCTATGCCATATGTCAGAACAAGGTCCAATGTATGGTGGAGGTAATGAGTAGAATTTCCTACTTTCTGAGAAAACCCAATCGAGTCTAATATTGAATTAAAAGCCACATTAAGGCAGTCACTATCTACATCCACATGTATATTAAAGTCCCCTACTATAATTATTCTATCAAATTTCAGCACTAAATCAGCTAAGAAATCAGGAAATTCGGATAAAAATTCTGAATAGGTTGATGGGGGACGATAAACTATGGCAAATAAAATTGGGTTTAACCTGGAATTGCTAAAGTGCCCAACACTGAGGACCAGGCCCTCAAAGGAATTATAACATGTTTTTTGCTTTACATTAACTAGTAATTTGGAATGGTAAATTGATGCTACTCCTCCTCCACGACCAGAACTTCTGGGATTTTGACAGTTTAAATAACCAGAGGGAGTTGATTCATTTAAACCAACATAATCCTCTTGTCCGAACCAAGTCTCTGTAAGGGAAATTAAATCAATCTGATGATCAATTAACAGATCATAGACTAACAGAGACTTGGGAGTTAGAGACCTAATATTTAATAAACCACATTTAATTTTTAAATTATGAGGAGGAACAGAGGCCAAATCATTCAATTTAGAGGCTTTATGTTTAATTTGAGTTTTACCAATATTTTGCTTTATCACTTTGGGATGCTTATACATTATATTTTTATTTACTTTGGAGGGAGCAGACAACGATTCTCTGATGGGGAAGACAGGGGCTAAGCTGAGGGGTGGCGGATGAAGAGGAGCTGCAGAGAGGCGTGTAAGACTGCGACTCTGCTTCCTGGTCCCAACTCTGAGTAGTCATGGTTTTGGAAATTTGGATAAAAAAGATGCCAGATTGTTAGATAAATGAGAAGCACCATCCAAAGTGGGATGAATGCTGTCTCGTCTCATAAGACCAGGTTTTCCCCAAAAAGAGCTCCAATTGTCAATGTAGCCCACGTCATTTTTAGGACACCACACAGACAGCCAGCGGTTCAAGGATGACGAGCGACTAAACATGTCATCACTGGTCAGATTGGGGAGGGGCCCAGAGAATACTACAGTGGCAGACATCGTTTTTGCAAAGTCACACATCGATTCTATATTAAGTTTCGTGACTTCCGACTGCCGGAGACGGATGTCATTAATGCCGGCGTGAATAACTGTGGAATATTTACAGTTACTTTTAGCCAGCATTTTCAAATTTGACTCGATGTCGCCTGCTCTGGCCCCAGGAATGCATGTGACTATGGCCGATGGAGTCTCTAGGTTCACGTTTCTGACTACAGAGTCGCCAATGATCAGAGTTTTTTCCTCAGCGGGTGTGTCGCTGAGCGGGGAAAAACGATTAGAAACGTGAACAGGTTGGTGGTGAACCGGGGCTTTGCGACTAGGCTTCCTTCTCACCGTCACCCACCCAGTCTCCTCGCTGCAGAGGAGAGCCGGGGAACCGGTGACAGGGGGACCTAAGCTAGCTAGCTCCGCTGCAGCTAAGGGGCGTCCGTCGAGATTAACTGGCGCAGACGGTGTTTCAATGCAGCGGAGCCGGGATTCCAAATCAGACAACCTCGCCTCGAGCGCCTCAAAAAGACAACATTTATTACATTTACCGTTATCACTAAAAGAGGCAGAGGTGTAGCTAAACATCTGACAGAGAGAGCACACCAGAGGAGGAGAGGAAAGAGAGGTAGTAGCCATAGCTAGTGGCTCGAGAGCTGGAGAGCAAACCACACAGGCAGACAGCAAAACAGGAAGTGACGATACGTTACCACAAGGAAGTGACGATCCTCCAATAGTTTTACTGAATGGTTGGGGGCAGTGGCTTTGGCTTGGCAAACTGGGGTGGTGGTTTCTCTCTTCAAAAATGGGGACCGGAGGGTGTGCTCCAACTTTAGAGGGATCACACTCCTCAGTCTCCCTGGGAAGGTCTATGCCAAGGTACTGGAGAGGAGAGTATTGCAAACACTCGGTCTGACTCATTCCCAGTGAGAGCTGGACTCCGCCAGGGCTGCCCTTTGTCACCGATCCTGTTCATAAATTTTTATGGACAGGATTTCTAAGCGCAGCCAGGGAACAGAGGGTGTCATGCTTGGTGACCACAGGATCTCATCTCTGTTGTTTGCAGATGATGTTGTCCTGCTGGCTTCATCCAGCAATAACCTACAGGTCTTACTGGGATAGTTTGCCGCTGAGTGTGAAGCGGCTGGGATGAGAGTCAGTACCTCCAAATCCGAGTACATTGGTCCTCATCCGGAAAAAGGTGGATTGTCCTCTCCGGGTTGGGGACAAGCTCCTGCCCCAAGTGGAGGAGTTTAAGTATCTTTGGGTCTTATTCACGAGTGAGGGAGAATGGAGCGAGAGATTGACAGACGGATCGGAGCAGCATCTGCAGTGATGCGGACATTGTACCGGTCTGTTGTGGTGAAGAGGGAGCTAAGCTCTAAGGCAAAGCTGTCGATTTGGGGTACCAAAGGCAAGGCAGAAGCTCAGAGGGGACAGAGCCTTTTCGATCATGGCACCCAGGTTATGGAATGATTTACCCCTGGACATCAAACAGACACGTTTACTGTCCATTGTTAAAACCCGTCTTAAAACACATTTTTACTCCCTGGCCTTTGACCCAGTGTGAGGCATTGATTTTATTGAATGAAATGGATTTATTTATTTATTTATTTTACCTTTTTTTATTTTATTTTGACTGTGGTTCTATATTGTTTTTGTGTTAGTGCCCTGCTTCCTGCTTTTATGTTTTCTTGCTGTACAGCACTTTGTGTAGCGAGTGTTGCCTTTAAAAGTGCTTTATAAATAAAGGTGATTGATTGATTGATTGATTCACTAGTCAATGTATGTTTCTACCCTCACCTATGGTCATGACCTTTGGGTAATGACCGAAAGAACCAGATCGCGGATACAAGCGGCTGAAATGAGTTTTCTTCGTAGGATTGCTGGACTCACCCTCAGAGATAGGGTGAGGAGCTCAGTCATCCGGGAGAGGCTCATAGTAGAACCGCTGCTCCTCCACATTGAAAGGAGCCAGTTGAGGTGGTTTGGGCATCTGATCAGGATGCCTCTTTGACGCCTCCCACTTGAGGTGTTTCGGGCACGTCCCTCTGGGAGGAGACCCCAGGACAGACCCAGGACTTGCTGGAGAGACTATGTCTCCCAGCTGGTCTGGGAACGCCTTGGTATCCTCTCTGAAAAGCTGAAGCAGGTGGCTGGGGAGAGGGAAGTCTGGGCTTCTCTGCTTGAACTGCTGCCTCCGCGACCTGGACCTCCAGAAAGGCAGTAGAAGATGGATGGATGGATGGATGGATGGATGGTGAAAAAGAGGTGCTGGATTCCACTAAAGAGATTCCGGTCCTGACGTGTGAGGTTTCGGATCTTGTTCCGGCAGGATCCTGCACAAATTAGGCCCCGCTGTTTATGTGTTAAAACATTGTCGAGCAGAGACTGCTGAGGATGGGGGTTAGGATTAATCAGGAAGGGCTGACCAGCACTGGTCTGGTGTACAAATGGTTTCACTGTTTCCATCACTCAACTTTAACTCACCTTCTGCTCCCTCACAGGTGGCGGAGAGCGAGGAAGAGGAGGACCTGACACAGGGAGAGGAAGAAGAGGAGGAGGAGGAGGGTGACGAGGGTGGCCAGTTTGACGTCATCCCACTTTACTCGGAGAAGGCCACCGTCTCCAACCTGGGCTCCTCTGAGACCGGCGGCGCCGCATCCCTCGCCAGCCCCGCTAAGCCCATGCTACTGCTCCTTCTGCTCCTGTCCTCTCCCCTCAGCTGGGGTTAGAGCAGAGGATTCACACAAAACACGCACATATTAACACACACATGCGCGCGCACACACACACACACACACACACACACACACACACACACACACACACTGCAGTCCTGCCAACTACCGGGGACTAACTGCTGTAAAATTATGGATAAACATACTGAAGAAATGGACTTCAGCTTTTTTTTGTCTGTAGCATCCCTCGGACTCCTGCCCCGCTCCTTCCCATCATTCGAGCATCTGTTTGGTATGGCCTGACACCACGTGCAGCAGGGCGTTTGCTGTCCTGAGAAAAGGGGAGGTGTAGCTGTGATGGAGGTCTCCACCCAATGAGCATAACGTTCTGTAGCTGTGTGGCTCCTGTGTATCCCAGTTGCTTATTTTATTGCTAGCAGAGAAATATTAGTTATATTTTTGCGTCGTATTGCACATCATTTGTTTCCAGTGGGAGAAAATGTTCAGATTCTTATTGTTTTGTGCCAATCGGTCAGTTATAGTTACAGTTATAGTTAATACCTGGTTTAATTGGATGCTATATATGTAGCATAATAATAATAATAATAATAAAAAACCTATACTAGTGATTTTCAAATGTTAATGCAGTGCCGCCATCATATTCTGGTAGCATCTCTGTTATGACCCTGGTGTCACGATCTAGATTTTATTTATTTAGTTTCACAAACACACAAAATCCCCGCTCAGTATTTCCACATAATACGTACATGAGCTAAAGGAGCAGGAAGTGGAGCACAGCCTCATGAACACCCGCTCCTTTCTTCCTAACAAATATAACCACCAGGTTCATGTTCAATAATAAAATCTTAACATGAGAGAAAAAGCTTTGAATTCATTTTCTAGTTTTAAACTTTTCTTTTACAAGCCCCTTGATCTCTTAAAGGAAACAACTGTTGGTTTTCAGCCAATAATTTCTTTGGTAATCCGGTAGCAGTACATCCTCGTTAATTATGTGTACTGCCACAAGTTACCCAGAGGTGGTCCCACTGTGCGTAGAACACATTCCAGGCGTTCTCCCAGTCAGTCACCGGAAGCTGTCGAATGCTGTGCCCCCTTGAAGTCACAGTTCTGACTACATGATGTCGGGCAACCAGAACCATAGCAAAGCTAAGGAGGAGTTAATGAATCAAGGGCAGCTCGGTGGAGCAGCGTTAACACTGTCGCCTCACACCAAGACTCTTCTGTGTGGAGTTTGCATGTTCTCCCCGTGTCTGCGTGGGTTTTCGCCAGATACTCCAGTTTCCTCCCACAGTTCAAAGACATGCATGTTAGGTTAACGGGCATCAACTGGGGATGAATTGTCCTTAAGTGTGAATTTCTCTCTGAGTTGGCCCTGCGATGGGCTGGCGATCTGTCCAGGGTGTACCCACCTCTCACCCACAGATGTTCCGACAGGCTCAAGCCCCCTTGTGACCCAAAAAGGATTAAGCGGTTAAGACGAATCAAAATTACTGCACCAGGCATCAACAGTAAGTGGAAGCCAAGGTCAAATCTTCTTCAGACAGAGTGAGAACAAAGCCCCTTTCAGAGTACCTGGGCAATCCAGGAAAACCAAGTATGGTCTGAATAGGTTACCCTTGCTACTGGATGCAGGCCCTCACCTCAGTAAGCATTTGAACAGGAAATGCAGATAAACACACAATGAACTAGGTGTCATCATCGCCACATTAGCACAGCAACAGATTGGAAATGAAACAGAAGGCTGTTGTCATTGTTCTGACAGATTATATTAAGTTTGAAGCTGCAGCAAACAATTGTGTGCCACAATTACACAAATATCACAGCAGCTGAGAGTGAGCAGTTTCTTTTGAAAGCATTTTCTCAGTTACTCCCGTAGAGCTTCCAGCAGCTCTGACCATCTTCCAGCTGCTGTGGAGCCGATACCAGCCTGTCCTGAAGTTCTGATTGCAAGTGGCAATCCCCCTGTTCAGTTCCGCTCTGTGCTCATTCGTGCATCCCGGTTCACCCCACATTAACTTATCTGCTGCTCCTCTTTTTTTTTTTTTTTACATGACAGCCCCCTCCGAAATAAAATGTACCCTGCTTTGTGCTGCAACACACATACACACATCCCCACCAAATAAAAATGCAAGTCCACACACACAAACACACAGTTTCTCTTCTTGTAAATATGAAAGCTATTCAGTACCCATATGGAAAAAAAAATGACAGTAATTTTGTAAAATGTTGGTGCATTTTGCAGTCCTCTCCATTGTAATGGAGGACAAAGAGCAGTAACCACTGAACTACATAGATCGGTCATGTATTCCTATATCCGCTGCTGATCTGCGCTGAGTTTGACATGGGGCAACAAAATTAAAAGAGCTATAAAAATGGCGGTGACTCTAAACTAATAGCAATAGCCATCACTAGCTTCTGGGTTGACTGGCGCATTTGTGTGACATCAGCAATGTGACGACATGAAACATGATATACTGGAGGAATGCACTGTTACCTGCAGGAATTCAGATCCACATCTCCTCTGAAGTCCAAAAAAAGTCATGGAGGGTTGTTGAGGTGTTCTTTTCTGCTCATGGAACCCACACCTGTGGCTTGCCAGATGTAGTGTGAATGCTGCTCAGCAGTGGCTTTCATGGATGTCTACCTCAGTTTTCCAGCTTTGTGAAAATGTTGTGCTGGAACTTGTTTTTGGACAGAAATGTGATTTTAAGGGGCTTGTGGACTTGTCAAAGCCCGTTTGGATTTTTTGTCCAAATTTGGGGTTCCAAAACGGATCTGAAGGAAGTAGGGCACACATTTCATGTCAAACGTTTAGGTCAAGTTATGGTGGTGCATGGTGTTAAGGCACAACTCCTCCAGCATTTTTCATAAAGCAAGGTGAGATACTTGTGTATTTAATCATTTATCTAAAAGGGACAATAGCTATTAATGAACTTCCATCAAGTTGTAGAAGTAAATAGGTCGGATTGTAGCATGTCTGCTAATTTCCATCTGTAGTCCCTTGGTAGGACAGAACCAATACCATAACATACGCAAACTTAAAACAAACAATTAAGGACAATATATAACAAACAAATGAGAGGCACATATGGTTAAAACAAACAAAAATAAACACCATATATTCAAGATTCAAAGATTCAAAGATTTTATTTATCAATACTACTATACGTACAGGACATACAGGAGAATTGAAATGGCATTTCTCTCTCTCTTCATTGTTGTGCATAATATAAAAAGAAAAAGGAATAAGGCTGGAAAAAAGAAAACAGCAATAGCAGTCTATGTACAGTAATGCAACCCATAGTGCAAATGGCGACAAACGCTAGACCCAGACATCCCATAGTGCAAATAGAGATAAACGATTAACGATGATAAAACCCAGCACTCCTATATACAGACAACTAGCGATGTAATATCCATAGTTGCAGTTCAGTGTGGTAGTGGAGGTGCAGATGATAACAGATAGGACTGCACATGATCAGTATAGCAAGGACAGACAGACAGCAGCAGATATGGTATTTGTGCAAATGGTTGCAGTTAAAGTGCAGAGACATACAGCAGCAAATATATTACTGTTGGTGTGCCAGTCTTTCTGTGCCAACAGCTGAGGTAGTTATTGTGCGGTTGACTGCATTACCATCCAGGGAGTAGGAAGTGGACAGAGTTCAGGGTCCTGATGGCCTGATGAACCAAGCTGTTAAGCAGTCTTGTGGAGTGGGCCCGGAGGCTTCAGTAGGGCAGGGGGCTGAAGAGGGAGTGTGAGAGGTGGGAGGTGTTGCCTGCAATGTTGATGGCTCTGGGGTGAGGCGGGTGAGGCAGATGTCTGAGAGGGGAGGCAGAGGGGCACCAATGACCTTGCTGGCCGCTTTCACTGTGTGTTGTTGTGTCTTCCGGCAGGAGGCGATGCAGCTTCCATACCACACCGTGATGCAGCTGGTGAGGATGCTCTCAATGGTGCCCCGGTAGAAACAGCACATGATGGGAGGGTGGGACTCATGCTCTCCTCAGTTTGCGGAGGAAATGGAGGCGAGTTTGAGCCTTCTTGGCCAGTGATGTGGTGTTGTTGAACCAGGAGAAGTCCTCAGAGATGTGCATCCCCAGGAACTTGGTGCTGCTCACTCTCTCCACAGCTGCACCATCGATGATCAGAGGGGGGTGCTGTGTGTGACCCCTCCTGAAGTCGACCACAATCTCCTTGGTTTTTCCCATGTGTAGAAAAAGGTTATTGTCTTTGCACCACTGGACCAGTTGGCTCACCTCATTTTTGTAGTTGGCCTCCTCGTTGTTGGTGATGAGGCCCACCACCGTCGTGTCATCCCTAAACTTGATGATGTGGTTGGTTTTGTAGGCTGGTACACAATCATGGATCAGCAGGGTGAAGAGCAGCGGGTTGAGCATTCACCCTTGTGGTGCCCTTGTGCTCAGTGTGATGGTCTGAGAGGTGTTGCTGCCAACCCACATGTTCTGTGGCCTTCCTGTGAAAAAATCCAGCACCCAGTTACAGAGAGAGGTTTGAGTCCCAAGTGTCTGAGTTTTTGTATCAGGTGCAGGGGGATAATTGTGTTGAATGCTGAACTGAAGCCCAAAAACAGCATTCGCACGTAGGAGTTCTTGAAGTCAAGGTGAGTGAGGGCTGGATGGAGAGCAGCAGCAATGGCGTCTTCTGTGGATCTGTTTGACCTGTATGCAATCTGGGATGGGTCGTGGGAGGGAGGCAGAAACGCTTCATCTAAAAGTCAACATTTCACCAAAAGTTTGACTTTTCAACCATGTTGACAGACTGATATTTAAAGCTGTGTCAGCGCAGCATCCATCCATTGGCCTTGGACTAATGCTTTGGACGGACAGAGAGACGGAGGGTTTAGGAAGTGGAAGCCCTGTTTGTTCTCATGCACATCTGCATGCAGCCCCTGCTACAGCTAAGGTCCCATCCTGTGGCAAACATTGAGCACATTGTTACTCTTTATTTGGGATTACTTTTACACCTTACAAGTTGCGTTTTCATTTTGTGCTTCCTTCAGTTTTTGCCTTATCTATGCATGCTGAGACTGAACTAAGCCACCATCAGATTCGGGCCATTTGTGTCCAGGAACACCACGCACTTGTTGGGGTGGTTTACGCGACTGTTTCTCCTTCTCCTCTGACGCCAGACTTGGGCAGAAATGCCGTCTCTGTTTTGTTTGCTAACTTACTGACGGACAGTGATTCATGTGGCTGGGTGTGACTTACCTGTCTGTGGGTCATCCCGGCAGTGACTGAAGGGGAAAGGGGCGTTGATTTACGACGCACGAGTCAAACTTTATCACGGTGATGAATGGCGGAGAGGGGGCCGCCACCACTCCGCAAACCGTGGTGAATGACAAATTACACACCTGCCTCTCACCGTTTGATGAGCATCAAGTGGCGAGCGTGTGATGGGTGGGGATCGGCCAGGGAGATTTGCAGAGAAAATTGGGTAAAGCATTTTTGTTCTAATTCGAGTCTCGCCCTCCGTCGATCCCACCCCGCACCAAGCCGACGCCGCTCTTTCCTGCTTTATTGCTCCGTCCCACATCCCCGCCACAGGTGCAGATATGAATAAAGGCGTCATAATAAAAACAACACGGCAGAAACAATATGAGCTCTAAAACGGCGGCAGAACAAATCAAATGGCTCCCCAGCAGGCTAAAGAACAGAACACTTATACTTCTGACACCAGCGCAGACAAAATGAAGAGAGAGCGGGAAAGAGAGAGACATTTGGAGGAGAAATTAAGGGCGGAGGAAGAGAGGGGGGGGATCAAACGAAATAAGGCCACGTCCCTGTGTGGTCTTTGTGCGTTTGATGTTTTACTTGTTTTTAGTTGGAAGGCTGATAATCAGTCTCTGACAGCATCTCTTTATCATCTGACAGGCTCCTGCAGGGAGGTCTGTGTGTGTGTTGGCCATCAGCAGTGATAGAAACGGTGCGCTATAGCGAGAACAGAAAAGGCCCCCGGAGCACAAACATAGCTGAGAGAATCGCCGGCTCTTGATTTTCTGTGTCTTATAAATCTTTTGCTGACACAAATTTTTTTCCCCTCCTTTTTTTTTTTTATTTCTGTGGAAACGTGTAAAATTAAGTTCCATCTGCAGGGGTGCCAGCAAGGAGACGCCGAAGAGGGGAGGGAGGAAGAGGAGGAGTAGAGAGGGGGGAAGGAGAGGAGGGACCAAAGAGATGATAGAAGAGGACAGAGAAGAACAGAAGGAAAGCAACAGGAGGAGAGGGAGTAAAAGAAGGGAACGGAGAAGACAAAGAAATGAGTTAGTGGAGGACAGAACCGAAAATGGTGGAAAAGTGAAGACAAAAGGAAGAATTGTGCAGAGAGGAAGGAAATGAAGGGGAGGAAATGTAGATGTGGGGAAATGAGGACTACAATAGGAAAAAGGTGGGCAGAGGAATGGCGTTCAGCTGTTGTGATGTGATAGACCGTCAGCACACTCGCCTGCAAACGCAAAATTCACAAAGCATCAGAAATCTCTTACAAAGGATTAGTGAGCGGGACCTTCACTCTGATTGTTTCAAGGCAGCTCTCTTACAGTTGGAATAGACTATTGTACAGCACACACAGACCGTATAGAAAAGACTGATGTTGGGTCTGTCTGGGTGCCTTAAGTTGGCATTCTGTCTGATAATTAGTCAGTAGGAAATTGGTTAGGGTCTTTTGTTTCCCACTCAGACACTTTCCTATTGAGTGCACGGCCTCAAACTACAGTTACTGCTGCCAAGGAGGTTACGTCTGCTGTTTGTGTTTTAGCAGGACTTTGCAAAAACTCCTGACCAGATTCCAATGATGTTTGGAGGATGGGTAGAGCTTCG
The DNA here is from genome assembly GCA_020510985.1 of Pholidichthys leucotaenia. Taxonomy (NCBI): domain Eukaryota; kingdom Metazoa; phylum Chordata; class Actinopteri; order Cichliformes; family Pholidichthyidae; genus Pholidichthys; species Pholidichthys leucotaenia. Next base: position 320,776,536 of record CM035840.1, on the reverse strand, counting down.
GTCATGGAAGATCTCATTAAAGTTTGTGCTGGACCCAGGATTTCTTTATTACTTGTTTAATTTGTGAGATTTGATTTTTTTTATTATTATTATTTCTCCTACAAATATGCGTGGAACTTGGGGAAAAAGCTAGTTGAGCAATGAAAAAATGGCCAGATCTCTCAACAATCTTTCAGCGATCGCCACGGTTGATCAATGAAACTGTTGAGATCTCACTGATCTTTCAATAAATGCCAAATTTTTCCACCCTAAAGGCAGAGGTGGCTGACAGATCAGTGAAGGGTCACTGAATGTTCAATGAAAGACCAACAGAGAGCAGAGAGATAGCCGAGAGATCATTGGGAGATCAATGGGATCGTTAAGCGATCGTTTCCCTTCGGTGATTGTTGAGAGAGTTGTTGACGCAAAACTTTCTGGACTGTGGAGATCACTGGAGGTCATTAAGAGATCGCTGAGAGATCTTCCCGATCACTGAGAGAGCACTGAAAAATTGAGTGTTCTGGCCATTTTCCATCACCCAATGATCTCCACCGCTGTGTAAAGGGGTTATAACCAGCAAGCGTTAATTTAGGGAACAGTAGGTAATAGCTACGTTCTACTGCGGTATAGTATGTGCCTTGTATCATTGATTTGTTTAAATATATGACACATTTTCTGCATCTCTTGTCCATATATTCCTTGCAAAGACCAAAACTAAATTCCATCCCACCTACAAGTACTGTGCGTGTGCGTGTGTGCATGTGTGTGCGTGTGTAACCCAAGTCTGATTTATCCTATTCATCTGCGCCACACAGCCACATTATTGTCCTAAACTATTAAAAACACATCAGTGAAATGAAATTTGTCTTCCACGTAGGTGTCAGCGCACCAAGACAGTGAATGGAAACAATTAGTTCTTTCTGCCCTGGAGGTCCTGCAAACCAACAAGACCAGGCCGTGGCTCTTATTAAAGCACCCGTAGGCGCTGTTTGTCAGAGGTGGTCGAGTGTTGAAGAAGATGTGGTTGAGGTTAGGATTTTTCTTAGAAATCGTTATCCACCGAGTCGGTGTTGCAAGGCTGTTATTGACTGCTTAATTTACAGCTTTTGATCAATTTGTCAATTTGAGTAGTTCATAAAGCCCTCTGCGACTGAGACTTATTGTATATCAATAAGTGTTCATTTTAAAGAAGGAGCACTGGGCTTAAGGGAATTGGTGGCCAGCGTCATAAAGCTCTTGATGTTCAGTGTAAAGGGAAAATGCCATGCCGATGCAAAAAGCTTGATAAAGAGAAGTTCCAGATGCAACAATTGAAGACTCTTTCTGTGCTTCATATAGATTCAGAAGCAGCTGATATTTGGAAGAAGGTGTGGTCCAAATGACTGATGAGGAGAAATATAGATTTATTCCTCTTGTACAGACTTTTTACTCAGTTGATTTATGAGGTGAGCAAATAGGAAGTGTAGACCCCAACCAACACCATGGTTCATAAACGTCAATACCATTAACAGGAATACAAATACTTCAAGAGGGACTGCAGTATCAATGAATAAACTGTATCACAGAGGTGATTCGGTCAACGGAATCACCGCAGGGATGTATTTATGATACCGTACGACCTTAAGTGTGATATTACTTTTATACAACAGTTCCACAATCACAGTGTCCTGTATGACAGCAACACAGGACAAAATATTATGATTTTTGTTTGTTTAACCAGTTATTTTGCTCCATAGAGATAAATAGTCTCTTCTGAATGTACTCAGTTAACTGCTGCTAAGCACCTCAATGAGCACAATATAGAAAAGAATAGCCCTATTGTCACTTCACACAAGTAACCAAATTAAATATTGTCCAGTGTAGAAGTCAGTGTTTTATGTTTGTCATGAATCTTTCCTTGGGGCAGGAACAAGACCCAGGCGCTGAACTGTGAGTTGTGCAAAGTTTAATTCAAACAAAGTCCAGTGAATGAACAAAAACTTACAATTAAGGCGAAGCAGGGAAACAGGCAGGATGGATGTGGGGAAACGCCTCAACAAGTTTTTAGACTGCAGTGAGGAGTGGACGGAGCAGCAGTCTTTAAATAGGGCATGAAACAGGTAAGTGATTGCAGGTGTGGATCAAATGAACGAGGAGTAATAGAAAACTGATGACAGATGTGCAAGACCGCGAGCCAAGCTAAAACAGGATGTCAACAAAGCACACTTGTCAAAATAAGAGCTCAGCCTGAAAGTGGCAAACAGTAACTAAAGGAGAGGGTGAGGGCTCGTGTCAGCAGGCAGATAATAAAGCGGTAAAGCACAGAAACTTACAACTGTAACACTCAAAACACATAACGCACCCAGAACTAACCGTACAGTCAAATAGTAACACAGAGCAGGGAAAATATAGGAAATAATCAGAAATAAACTGAGAGCATGAGCACGGTGGGCACATAGCGCTCAGCATCATGACAATGTTGAGTAAACTTTGTGGGTCATGTGACTCACGCCAGTGGCTAGTCGACTTGTTACTGATTTAGCTGCAGTGCATTTCTGTATTGGATTTTTTTTTTTTTTTTTTTTACCAGTTAGTATTTCGGTATTTCCGCACACTTTGATTGCTTTCCCTTGGTATTTTCAGATGAAATAAAGAGTCCATCACCACAACGGAATAATGGTGTGCTCGTTGAGACAATAAATCCAACTTTAGTTTATCTATTTTGTTGTATACAGATGTGGAATATCTAGCCAGATGTTTACTAGAGTGGAACTTCCCGGTCACGGAGGTTTATTTTACAGCCAAGACACTTTTATTCAGTTTCTCACTATGTAATGTAAGACTGGATTTATGCTCCACCCCTCCTCTGTGCGCTTGTGATGCTCCTACGTTTTGGACAACACCAGCATGTACATTGCCACATACTGTATATGCTAATTTTTGCGTCTACTAGGCCATGCACTTAATGCATGCACATAACCATCATCTGCAATTTCACCCCAGCCCAAAAGGTGGCGCAGATGTGCTGACGTGCCAGTTTGTTCACTGTCCATACAAAAGAGAAGCAAGAGCAATATGTGCATTTTAGCAACGACAATAGTGACTGCACAAAAGGGTTTACAACCACTAATCATCTTTTCTTTTTCTTTCCCTGGTCTCGTCACGTTTCTTTTTAATTCGTCTTCTTCTTCCGCTTCGTCTTTCTATGCTGTGTCAGTGGTGCCACCTCTGGAATGGGAGGTTGGATCTTGCGCAGGCTTTGTAGTCAGCGCACACAGTCAGTATGGTCACAAAATTTGGGCTGCATGCACTCAGCCGTGGAGGGATACCGCGGAGCCTAGTGGACTGGGGAGGGTGATGAAATTCACGCCACACAGGCATTGCACTTGAGCATAAACCCAGCTTCAGGTTAGTTCATGTAGAGGACTATTGGTGAGGCCAGAAAAATGAAAGAACACTTCCACGCACGATTTAGCTCATATTCTTTGCAGCATCATTGCTATAACAGTTAAAAGATAAAGTTAAGGTAAATAAATGCTGTCAGTTATATATTATATTGGTGCCACTTTATAAAAAGGCCAAAAAGGATTTGTCAATAGTTTAAAGCTGGTTATTAATGAATTATTACACAAGAGATGTAATTAAAAAAAAAACATACGCCTCATCCAGGAGCCCAAACAAACTGACAGATTTCTGGAGATTCTTAGAAAAAAGCCATGTCTTCCACTTGTGTTCAAAATGAAATATTAAAGATTTGCATCAGTGGTATAAAGAACTGAAGAGTTAAAAATGAGGAGAGTTGAATGTTTTGGATGTGTCTGTGAGATTTGTCATGCCAGTGTTGTTGTTTTTTATTGTCACAGCACGTTTTTTTTCTTTTTGTGGGAACCTTCATGGACTCCTGCAGCGTTTGCTACATTAGCCGAGATTTAGTCAGTGCTACCTGCTAGGCGATGAAGCAGACTGGTGCTGGCAAGGAGTCTGACAATATCAGAAACTGTAGTCTGGTCTCAGCTGTAACCTTTGTGTGTCTTTACAACTGAAAAATAAAGTACTTGTTTAGGTTGGCTGTGATATTTCTAGGCGTTCATGGACAGTTGGGTCTGGTTCTGTATTAGTGCAAAAAATATGGAATTTATCCAAGTACATTTCATTGTGGAGAGGCTTTTTTTTTTTGTTTTGTTTGGTTGGTACAGCAGGAATTTCTTTCGTCATCTCGGCTCAGCTTTCCATTCATCCTCCCAGGCTGTGTAGCACTCTTAACGGCCTCCATTAACCAACTGGCGCATTTGAGGCATCATGGTGCCGTTATAGCAGTTGTTTGAAATGGTTTGCTGAGCTTTGAATTGGTGCAGCATGTTGAGGTCAGACAGACTGAGAAGAGCCACATCACTTCATTCTGGTCCTGCTTCTGAATGGTGAATTTCAGACTGGCCAAATTAAAAAAAAAAAAAAAGAGAAAACTGCTAGTGTTGTATATAACATGGAAGCTACATTTTGTTGAATTTTAAGCATGTGCTCGGTGAAAAACAGAAAACCTTCGTGCTGACCATGGAAGGAACTAGCTTGGGAATAACAGCGCTACATAGACTGCACCCAGACATTGCTCATCCTCGTCATGTTTCTGCCAGTGACCATCACAATATCCAACTAGAGAGCACTCAGAGGGCGCATACCTCTGCCAAGGCTTCATCTGTTCCTTCCTTCCTCCCTCCCTCGCTTCGTCAGTCCAACAGTCCATCCCCCTTCCATCCGTACATTGCAGAGCATCTCCAAAATCTATTGGCTTCATCTGTAGCCCAAGGGCTACGTCCAGTGAAAATTTAATCAAAATCCTTTGAGTAGTTTTTGTGTAATCCTGCTAACAGACAGACAAACAAACAAGCACCCCCAATTGCATTACCCTCTTTGGAATGGTTTCAGTGATTCACTGAATGGGCTGCTCTTTGTGACGCGCCCCACCCATCACCTAAACCAGCAGACAGCTATGCAGAAAAACAAACAAACTAGCAGAGTTCTTCTTCTTCTTCTTCTTCTTCTTCTTTTGGCTGCTCCCTTTAGGGGTCACCACAGCAAGTCATCTTGCCTCTATTACATTGTCTCCAAACCTGAGCTGTCCCTCTGATTGTCCATTGTTTTGGATGGTTGACCCCAGGTATTTAAACTCATCTACCTTCTTTACCTCTACTCCTTGCATCTTCACCATTACACCTGCCTTCTTCTCATTCACACTCATGTATTCTGTCTTGCCTCTACTGACTTTCATACCTCTTCTCTCCAGAGCATACCTCCACCTCTCAATGCTCTCTTCCACCTGCTGCTTACTCTCATTACAGATCACGATGTCATCTGCAAATATCATGGTCCACGGAAACTCCTCCTTGACCTTGTCTGTCAGCTTGTCCATCACCATGGCAAACAAGAAGGGGCTCAGAGCCGATCCCTGATGTAACCCCACCCACACCTTGAACCTATCCGTCAACACAATTCACCACCGTCTTGCTGTCCTCATGGATGTCCGGCACTACCCTCACATAGTTCTATGTGTTGTGTATGTGTTCTAGGCCTGCCTCCCTCATACAGTGCCATACTTCTTCTCTTGACACCCTATCATACGCGTTTTCTGATTCACAGACGCAGTGCAACTCCTTGTGACGTTCTTCCCATCAACACTCTTAAAGCAACTACCAGGCAGCGTTCTTTAGCCATTTTAATCACCGAGCAGTCATTACTCAGTATCATCTTAGCTGCTAATGTAAGGGATTACAATGTGAAACTCAGTTTTTATTCTCCAGCTGGTGACAACAGTGTTTTTAACTGGCATGGCAGTGAGTGCTGACACAAGAAGCTAGCTTAACACTGGTGAGGAACATGAAATTTGAGCTTCACTGTCGTCCCCCTAAGGCTGTAAGTGAGTGACTGTACTGAGTCATTCAATATCATTTTCAGGTGATGTGTCCAACCAATTTGTGTACCATATCTCCAGCTGAGTAGTGGTGACCATCTAGCACAACAAATATTAAGGGTATCTCAAACAGGTTCATCTGTTTTCTTAATAATAAAACTGATATTGTTCTTCTATTAAGACAAAGCAAAGAGATGTCTCATACCTTTTATCAGAGATTTTGCAGTTGAGATTCCCACGTCTGGGGAATTCACAGGGGTCAGCACATCCCAGAGTGCAGAGGTTGGGCCTCACCCTGGGTGAACCACCACCTTGATCATGGCATCTTCTCTGCCAGGTAAGTATACCTGGCAGGGGAGATACCAGAGCCATTGCACTCTGGGCTGTGCTGACCCCTGTGACTATTAAAAAAAATACCCATGAATTGTCACAAAATTGTCACAAAATTTTGGGAAAAAAAATTAAAAAAATAACTGGAAAATGTAGTTTTATTAGAAAAATGTAACACATTTGTGTGAAAAAATGCTGTCGTTTTACCCATCCATCCATCCATCCATCCATCCATCTTCTTCCGCTTGATCCTTTTCGGGTTGTGGGGGGGGGGGGGGGGCTGGAGCCTATCCCAGCATGTATGGGCAAGAGGCAGGGTACACCCTGGACAGATCACCAGTCCATCGCAGGGCCAACACAGTGAGACAGACAACCATTCACTCTCACTGTCATACCTAAGGACAATTTAGAATCCCCAGTTTGATGCCAATTAACCTAACTTGCATGATTTTGGCATTTGGGAGGAAACCGGAAAAATCCCACGCAGACACGGGGAGAACATGCAAACTCCACACAGATCACTGTTGGCCGGGGGCAGGGATCGAACCCAGGATCCCCCAGCCAAGGGTGAGTTGCTGTGCTGCCGCAGTGCTAACCACTCCGCTACCGCGCTGGCCGCCGTTTTATCCATGAAAGGTAATAAATTAATAAATGAATGAGAATAGCTGAAAATGTATGCCAAAAACATTGGAAAATTAGGGGAAAACTGCAATTTTTAAAGAAAAAATCCTCACAAATTTGAAAAAAGTCACAAGATCTGCTTTTTAAAAAAATCATCAAAGCTACAGTTTTATTAGAAAAATGCCACAAATTTATATGGAAAAAAGGCTGCATGATTATGCAAAAAAGTCACAATTTGAAAAAAAAAATGTAAATTTTATTGGGAAAAATGTGACTAATTTGTGTGAAATTTCTAATTTTAGTAAACAAAGATACAAAATTTACAAAGAAGAATAAGCCAAATTTATGAAAAAAGCAAGACATTTATGCCAAAAACATAGCTAATCTTTCAAAGACATTAGTTTAATGATGAAAACATCCACATATTTTTTTTTTTTGCCAATTTTACAGGAAAAAGCTTCAATTTTGTGAGCAAATTTACAATCAAAAAAGCTGCAAATTTTTGACAAAAACTCTCACTGTAATTTTGCTGTTTTACCTTAGTTCTCAGCCTCAGATGTTTCTGTGGCACCATACAGACTTTTTAGGACAAAAATCCCTGTAAGTGGCTCTTTGTGAAGTACAGGCTACTGAATCCTGACCTCGACAAAAACCCAAGTTGTATTTTGATATTTTTGTTGGGAGAGGATGGATTGTTTTTCCCTCCCATTTTAAAAGGTTTGAACTTTTCCCCATTACAAAAACATTGCTCCAAAAGCACAATCATGCACAGGGCCCCCAAAAGCCTAGAGACGAGCAGTGACGTTATTAAGAAAGACGCTCATGAAACAAGTCGGTTTATGTTGGAAACAGATGGAAACAGACCAGACGCCTGCCACATCAAATGCCCTGTGAGGGTTTAACATATGGGTGCACAAGGACAACGTTTAACACTCCCCCGTCTAACCAGTTCACTGAGACGGCTTAAGTCCCGCCACCACTACGACTGTGCTGCAGAAATCCATCACACCCTTCTGGATATCGGTGCACTTAAGCTGTCACTGCTGGCTCTTTGGAGCCACACCCGCTGCCACCTGAAAGCCTCGCTGTCGTTTCTTGTTTCCATGGGCGAATGTGTCACTCCACTGTCCCAGCTGTGCTGAACTTGATGCATCTCTGTCATGGCATAGAGGGCAAATGTCAAGGTTTGGGACTGAAGTCCACACAGGGCCGTTTCTAGCTTTTTTGGGGCCCCTATGCAAGACTGTGTTTAGGGGGCCCATTTTATGTAATGGCGACTAGCTCAAACCCGTTAAATTTTTAAATAATAAAAAAATAAATAAATAAAATCTCTCCTCTTCCAACAAAAACATTAAAAAAATAAACCCTGGTCAATGTCTAGATGGCCAGAAACAAAGAGGCAAATTTATAAGAAAAAAGCTGCAAATTTACCAGGAAAAAAATGTGATAATTTGTAAGAAAAGAGTTACAAATTTATGAGGAAAAAAAATACTAATTAATGAGAGAAAATGTAACAGATTTCCAAGAAATTTTTTGGGGGAAATTTATGGGAGAAAAAAAACCCCAAATTGATGAGGACAAATCTGAAAATTCACAACAAAAAAAGAAAAAAAAATGTTGTAAATTTACAAGAAAAAAAATACAGATTTATATGGAAAAAGTTGCAAATTCATGAAAAAAAATTCCCAAATTTATGGGAAAAAAGCTCCAGATTTAAATGGAAAAAGTCACAGTTTATAACAAAAAAGCTGCAAATTTTCATGAAAAAAGTCAGAAATTTGACTAAAAACATCAAATTTACAGCAAAAGAGTTGCACATTTGCAAGAAAAAATTATGAGGAAAAAACATTGTGAAAATTCAAAAGAAAAAAGTTGTACACTTATGACAAAATATGCAAATTTTTGACAGAAATGTTGCAAATTTACATGAAAAAATTAATTTATGGGAAAAAAGTTTCAAATGTACATGAAAAAAAATCACAAATCTGAGGAAAAAACTTGTAAATTTAATATAAAAAATCAAAGAAAAATCCCAATTTTATGAGGAAAAAAGTTGCAAATTCAAGAGAAAAAAAAGTTTCTCATTTACAAAAAGCAGCTGCAAATTAAAAAAAAATGTATATACATATATATGAAAAAAATGAAAGTTTAAGACCCCCCCCCCCCCAAAAAAAAGGCAGATTTACAAGAAAAAAAGTTGAAGGTAATTTTATTTCTCACATAATGAATGTTGATGGTGAACATGTATGTTGGGGTTCCCCTGGTGGCTGAGAGACCAGGAGCATTTGCGTACTCTGCTTTACACCCAGAAACCCAGCTGTACTGCGCCCCATGTTTCTCCCACTTCCAAATGCCCCCCCCCCCCCCCCACCATCTCCTCCACTTCCTCTCTATCTCTCTGTCGCCACTTTATTCCACCACTTTTATCTCTCTGGATAAAGCTCTCCCTGCTGTGGAGTTTGTTTTCCCCCCTCTGCTCTGCCTTTATCTTCCCTCTGGATGCAGCAGAGAGGAGAGAGGCAGCATCCCCATGTCAGGCCAATGATGGATTAGAATACTAAAATACTGGAGAGGCAACGCAGACACACCAGACATTCACATCTGACATGGTGGCTGACTGTGTGCATAAGCAAATCTACTCCTGGGTAATAGAACAATAAAAAAGGAGAATTTCTCTGCAAGCTTCTCTATTCCTCTCATCCAGGAGCATGGGCGGATTTTTCATTTCACTGTTGGGGGGGGTTGACCACAGCAGAGAGGGGGACACTATAAGTACCATTGTAGTCAGGGCTGTTTCTAGCTTTTTTGGGGCCCTAAGCAAAGCTGTGGTGTGTGGGGCCCTTGCTTTTAGCAAAAAATTAAATACATAAATGAACCATTACATTGAATATTAAAAAAATTGGCTGCATGAATATTGCACATTGGCAAGAAAAAAATGTAATACATTTATGAGAAAAAAGTTGCAAATTTGAAAGGCAAATGTTAAGTTTACACGAAAAAAAAAGCTAATTTACAAGAAAAAATAAGCATATTTATGAGCGGAAAAATGGTAGGTTTAGGAAAAAAATAAAAATTTACATGAAGATGCAAATTTACAAGAAGACAGTCTTAAATTTATGAGAAGCAAGTTGCAAATTTACAAGGAAAGGTGAAAAAAATTTGGAAGATGAATGAATGAACATTGTAAATTTAAAAGGAAAAACACTGAAAAATTAGAAGAAAAGCATCTTTGCTAGAAAAATGTAGAACAATTTACAAGAAAACACTACAGCTTTAAGAGCAAAACATTGCAAATTTACCAGAAAAATGTTTAAAATTTACAAAAAAATGCAAATTTATGGAAAAAAAAGTCACAAATTTATAACAAAAAAAATGTAAATTATGAAAAAAGAAGTTATAAAGGGAACACTGAAAATTTTGGAGAAAAAAGTTGCAAATTTTCAAAAAACAATTATGAGAAAACATCACAAATTTATGAGAAAAATTATGCATATTTATGGGAAGAAAACTTAAGAAATGTGGAACAAAGCTGCAAAATTAGGAGAAAAAAGTCATATAATTCTGCGAAAAAATGTTGCGTATTTAAGAGAAAAAATTGCAAATTTATGACAAAAAGTTACAAATTTAGGAGAAAAACTATTGTAAATGTAGGAGAAAAAAGTTACAACTTTACTAGACAAAAGTCACAAAATTATGAGAAAAAATGTTGCATATTTACAAATTGCAAATTTGGGAGAAGAAAGTTGCAAAGGGAACACTGAAAATTTTGGAGAAAAATGTTGCAAATAAAAAAAAAATAAGAAAAAGTTGCAAATTTACAAGAAAAAAAAATATGAGAAAACATCGCAAATTTAGGAGAAAAATTATACATATTTACTAGAACCAAAGTTACAAATTAAAGGGAAGAAAGTTATAAATTTAAAAGAATAACATTACATATTTAAAAATGGAAAAAGCTGCAACTTTACTTGAAAAAAGTCACAAAACAACAAAAAAGTTGCATATTTACGAGAAAGAAAATTGCATATTTATGACAAAAAAGTTGCAAATTAATGACAAAAATGTACAAATTTACAAGAAAAAAGTCACAAAATTATGTGGAAAGAAAAGCCCTGAAAATGTAGAAGAATTTTTCATATTTACAAGAAAAAATTTGAATGTCTATGAGAAAAAAAAATACAAGAAAACAATGCAAATTTAAGAGAAAAAATATGCACATTTATGAGAAGAAAAGCTAAGAATTTACGAGAAAAAATAAATGCAAAATTAGGAGAAAATGTTGCAAATTTAATTGCAAATTTATAACAAAAAAACCTTGCAAATTTACAAGAAAAAGGTTATGCAGAAAAAAAACTGTAAATTTAGTAAGAAAACTGAAAATTTATGAGAAAAAAGTTGAAAATTTAACAGAAAAAAGTTGAAAATTTACGAAGAAATATGATAAATTTCTTCATTGGTGACCATTGGTGCTTCAAAGCCATTTTATTCAGCTGAGTAACATGATACAGAAATGTTTCTGATTATACTGGGGGGATCATTTTTCTTTTTTCCAGGTTGCCCCCCTACCCCCAGTAACAGAACAATAAAAAAGAGCGCTCCTCTATTCCTCCCTCGCCCCTGAGGCTCTTTCTCTCTCAGAGTTGATTTAACGCATGACTTCTCCGCTTATTTATTTCACCACATATCCATGTAAATCACTGCCGTCCACTCCTCCCTGTTCTCCCTCCGTCCATCCCTCTCGTCGTCCCCCCATCGGGTGTCGACCCCGGCGACAAACTGGCCGAGACGACAATTAAAATGAACAACGGGGACCGGTAAAAGGCCGTCCACCGCCGGCCACGTCAATCACACGCCCGCTCTCCCACGCTGATCTCAATTAACCCCTACAATTGGGTGGTTCAAAGGTGGTGGTGGTGGGGGGGGGTGTTCGGAGGAGGGAGCGACCTTGCCGCTGTCGTATTCTGTTTAAGGCAAAGAGGAGGGATTACGGGGAAACTCTGTCACCCTTTAAAGTCATTTGCTCTGCACCGTGCTCACTTCTGTACGATTTCAACAGAAACTACGGCAGACTTTATCAGAAACTTCTGCTGCCCCGTAGCAAGGCAGCAACTGCTAAAAAAATGTTCAAGAGGGGCAGAGCCGTTTCTGACTATAGAGCAGAGTACGCAAATGCCACGAGCCCCCTCGGCCACCAGGGGGCCCAACAGCTACAAGTTCAGTACAGTTTTCTGGTGTATTTGCAAAAATTTTTTTTTAAAATTTGTGACATTTTCTTGTAACTTTTAAATATTTTTGTCATAAATTTGTGACCTTATTTATGTAAATTTGCAACTTTTGTCTCAAACTTGCAACTTTTTTCTCATAAATTTGGTACCTTTGTTTTTTTGCAAATTTGTAAGTCTTCTAGTAGTTGGCTACTTTTTTCTAGGAAAGTCGAAATTTTTTTCATAAATTTTACATTTTTTTCCACACAAATTTGCTACTTTTTTCTTGTTAAATTGAATTTCCATCCATCTTTGTCTGCTTAATCTGTTTCGGGAGCCTATCCCAGCATCTCTGGGCGAGAGGCAGGGTACACCCTGGACAGATCGCCAGTCCATCACAGAGACAGACAACCAGTCACTCTCACCTAAAGACAATTTAGAATCCCCAGTTTTGATGCCAATTAACCTGACATGCATGTTTTTGGCATGTGGGAGGAAACAGGAGAAATCCCGGACTAAACTCCACACAGGTCACTGTTGGTCGGGGCCTGGGATCAAACCCAGGATCCCCCAGCCAAGGGTGAGTTGCTGTGCTGCCGCAGTGCTAACCACTCCGCCACCGCGTTGCCCCTAAACTGAGTTGTTTTCTTCGCAATTTTGTTACTCTTTTCTCATAATTGGCCAATTTTTTCCTAGTTAATTTGAAGATATTTTTCATAGATTTTACATTTTTCTCAAGTAAATTTGCTACGTTTTTCTTGTTAAAGTGTGATTTTTTTGTTCTTGTAAAAAAAATTTTAAGCTTGAAACTTTTTCTTGTAAATGTGACCCATGATGGCAAAATGAGTCACTTTGAGGAAATTATTAAAACTGAGGTAATATATTTTTTTTCCATATTCTGTATTGAAAGACCTTCAAAATGATATTTAATTTGTAGGAAGTGTGCAAAAGTGGACACAGAAAAGACGATTTGTTTATATTTTGGCTAGGTTTAAAACTCGCATTCGATTGGTCGGGAGTTACGTCTTCCCCAAAAACATGTATTTTCAGAAAGTACATGTTCTATGCTTTCCAATGATACCAGGCACTCATGGGGGTTTTCCCAGGACTTGCCGCTAGCAAACAAAGAAAGCGTCATGATTTGACTTCTCCTGCCTGCAGCTCGTAATGACGCGGTGCTCATTCCGACTCATTTTGCCAGCACGGGTCACAAATTTCCCACCTTTTTCTCTGAAAATTTGGAACTTTTCCTCAAAAATTTACAACTGTTTTTTTACACCACCAGAGCGGTGGCCTAGTTGATAGAGCATCTGCCCCACAGCTGGGAGGTTGTGGGTTGAAAGCCTGGCCATGTCATACCAAAGACCATATAAAAATGATACTTCCTGCCTTCTAGCTTGGTGTTCAGCATAATAGAATATGGGAAGGAAAAGTTGTTTGTGGCAGTACTTTGCATGGCAGTGGCCTCTCTGATTCTAGATGGGATTAACATTGTAGACAGGAGAAACATAATTTTGTTCTACGGTACATGATTGGCTGTATGGACTGAATGACAATAAAGTTGGCTTCTTCTTCTTCTTTAAATTTTCCGTAAATTTGCAACTTTTTTCAAATTATTATACAACGACAATAAACCAAACTAAAACTTGCAACATTTTTCTCATAAATTTGCTACTTTGTTTCTTTGCAAATTTGCAATGTTCATATGAATGCTGGTTAAATTTTTATTCTATGCAATAGTTTTATTTTTTAGCTCATTCCAGTAAAGCCAAAAGGTGCTAATGGGTTGGTTCATGAGAATGATTACTCCTCCTAGGTCAGGGGTGTCCACTCATGTGCCATGGAGGGCCAAAACCCTGCAGGTTCTCTCTTCTACCCAGTCTCTTCAGCAGGTGTTTTCACTTTTCATCAGTCAGTGGGAAGAAATTCAGTGGAATTTGCTGTTGAAGACACTAGTTGGAGGTAAAGCCTGCAGGGTATTGGCCCTCCATGTCACATGATTGGACACCCCTGTCCTAGGTAATTGCCCTCACCAAACTCACACACAATGATCATCAGGTTTGTTTGCATTCAGGTTGAGCTCAAGGTCAAGTTCGGAGATAAAGGTTGGGAGATCTGGGCGTTTATCATTTCACAAAAATCATTACTTCCCCTAGGCAATTGCCCCCAATATTTGACAAATCCACTCACAATGATCCACAGGTGGGTCTGCATCTAAGCTGTGCTCAAGGTCAAAAGTCAGGAGATCTGAGCACTCTCTTGGTGATTTCATCAGGCTGGAATGAGCTTCTCTGTCATTGATGGTCTGCTTTCTGTTCATCTAGACCGGTGGTCCCCAACCTTATTTGCATCGCAGACTAGTAACATAAAAAAAAAATAAAAAAAATAAATAAATCTGCAACCCGGCGGGGGTGGGAGGTGTGGATGTTAAAATGAACAAATACACTGACTTAAAAGCAAATCACACACTGACCTTTCAGCCCAGTCTCACCTAAAAAAATGTACAATTGCATGATTTTTCACTCTGAGAAAGTGTGCATCGTCACGGAAAAAGCAATTTTCACATGCAGTGGATACTTGGTGTTTGCAGCTTTAAGAAACGTGTCCGCCAGCTCTGTAGCCACATTCTCTTTCCTTCTCTTTAACCATTAGAGGTGACACATAACCAAAACATTTTTCCTAACCCTAACCATTAGAGGAGGCAACGCCTAAACTGAACAGTTTCCAAACCTTAACCATTAGTGGAGTGGAAAAAAAACAGTCACTCACAGCTCAGTGTGGGACGCGAATTCAAGTAAGTGACCGTCCGCTGTCCCCCGCCCACTAACCAAATGAGTGCTGGAAGCCTGGCTAAAACAGGTGTTGTTCTGCTCATGCGAGCACATGAGTAGTGAGTACAGTGCATTCTTGTCGTGCATGCATTTGCGCATGCTTAGTGAGTGAAGGCATTACCTCATATGTACTCCATATGTACCCCATTTGTAAAATGTATCCAGATACTTTTTTTATGTACAAATGCACATTTTTTTGAGGGGGTGGAAAACGTTCATTTGGTGCATTTTTTTTAGTGAGATCAGGTTGGACCTTCACTGTAGCACACTGAGTCGCAGATAGATTCCTACACAGTCCGTGTGTTTATTTGTGGCAAGAAAGTAATGCTAAAACTCTCTGACAATGACGGTTTTTATTCCTTTTGGCTAATTAGCTTCACCACTACCTACCGAAATATTTATATGTAAAGACGAGAAAACACAACGGACAGGAAGTCAGAGGGGAAAAGACAATCCTGTAAATTTTCAAAATAAAACACTTTGATAGTCAATATAGCAGAGGATCAGAAAAGATTACACATTTTTTTTCTCTCTGTAGCTCTCTGAGACCCAGTACTAAGTGGTCCATGACCCACCACTGGGGTTGTGACCTGGTGGTTAAGGACCACTGCTCACCCAAGGTTTTTTCCCTCCATTACAGATACAGGAGATATGGGACAAACGCAATCTTGCAAAGGCCTCCCAAAAAGCCAGAAACGGCCTTGGGAAGGAACAAAAAAATGAAAGCAGAGCAAATGTGAGGGGTTGGGATGGGCGAGAGAGCAACAGATAGTGACACAGACAGAGAGAGAGAGGTGTTTTTTGTTGCAGTGCTGCTCCATTTCACACTGTAGGTCCTGACGTGTCAGCGCTCAAACACACGCACACACACACACACACACACACACACACACACACACACACACAGACACAGGCTCTGTCTGTGGTTTTTGATTTCTGAATCAAAAATACACACTTCTCACTTGCATGCGCAGATAAACAAAGACACATGCTCACACAGTTGTTAAGTGAAACTCGTGCTGCTTTTGCCCAGGACTTCCTCCCTCGGTCTATTCCACCAGTTTCAAGCAGGGTCGTTTCTGGGTTTTTAAGGGTCCTATGCAGGATTGCATTTGGGGGCCCCAAGTTTTGGAATGGGGAAGAGTCCATACCCTTTAAAATGAAAAGCAAAATCTCTTCCCTCCCAGCACACACTTTAAAAAACAAATAAACTAGGGTCACTGTCCAGATGAACAGGAAAAAATTAAACCTTTACAGAGACTAAAAATCTAACAAGAATCCATACAAATGTTGGAAATATACAGGAAAAAGTTGCAAATTTATGAGAAAAAAATAGAAAGTTTAAGATGGGGAAAAAAATCACAAATTTATGACAAAAAGTTTAGAATTTACTAGAAGAGAGTTGCAAATTTAGAAGAAAAAAAGTCAGAATTTTACCAAAAAGCATTGGAAAACTTATGAGAAAAATGTTGCAATTTTACATGAAAAAGTCACATTTATGAGAAAAAAGTCAGAAATATATGAGGAAGAAGAAAGTTTACGAGATAAAGGATTCAAATTTACAGGAAAAAAGTCATAAATTTATGAGAAAAAGTATGCAAACTTTAATGTCTGTGCTAATAGGGACAAAGCAACAGAATAAGAAGTAACACATCACAACAACAAACTCCAAAGTCCCACAAAGTTAGCTTCTTTTCTCTTGTCAAATTTTGAATCATTTTGTGTTCAATCTTACTTTTGAGACCCAAACGCTGTCCATCAATCCAACCAGACGAGCAGCCTCTAATTTGGTTTGACGCCTTTGAAGCAGATGTGTCTATCACGCAGATTCTTGGTTTTTACCCGTCAGCGTGTATAATGAGGGAATTGTCTTCTGATTTGACAGTTCATTAGCACTGTTGTGTATAATGTCATGCTCAAGGGGAGGATAGTTATGCTTCTGGTTGAGTATTTGTCTCATATTTTTTGTATATTTTTTGTACAATTAAATGTGTGCTGATTGGAAAAGTGTGGGACCTCCTGACCACCCCTCCCCCGCGCTTCCATTCACAGACTCCCTGGACCTCCTGGACTCTTTGAGAACAGCATAACAGCATCCCACCGCGTCGCTTCATGAATTGATGTCTCTGATGTGTTTTTCTCCCCAAGTGCTTTTTTTTTGTTTGTTTGTTCCTCCAGATGCACAATCTCGTCTGGAAATGCGTTGTCATGGTTACCCCGGTCTCACCCAGGTTGCTGCACCCTGGGTGTTCCCGAAAAAAAGGTAAATGGAGCTGAGTGATCTTCTTGAGGAAGTTGGATTCTTTTTCAGTGACGCCAAGCACCTGGTGAGGGAGGGTGCGGAGGCCATGTTTTTGCCTCCCCATCCCCTCCTGTTTGAATGACTGAGCGAAACCCCACACCCACCCACCCACTCACCTCTTATCCTGGCAGGTGCCTGACTGAATAGGACATCATTGCCATGGAGATTGAAGCGATGGCACTTGCGCACACACAAACTCACTCATACAGGGGCATAGACAGACATAAAGTCACGGACTCGGAAATGAGGGAGGCTATGAAAAGTCGATGAAGAGCCGTCCCTTACGAAAGGAGAGACAGCCACCAGGATTGAGCTGTCACTTGGGAGGAAACCGCGTGAGAACGGACGGACCTTTTCCCGCTGCCTCTCATTCTGTCAAACGTAAACCTTTCCTGTGGGTAATTCCCGACTAAAGGAGAACGAGCAGGTGGAGAAAAATGTACTCCATTTAAAGAACACTGAATGAGGCTGAAAACACCCACCACTTAAAACCTCCAACCCCCCAGCACATCCCCCGCTTCCTGTCTAAAGCATGTCAAGTGTACAGTGCCAGAGTGAAGGAGGCACTTTATCCCAGGGCTTTCCCCACTCTCTTCTCATTTCTAGTGTGTGATCCATCCTGACGCTCCGTGCTTTCTGCCCGTTTGAACTGTTGGTGACTGTTTTGTAGGCACATGAACTCCAAGATGGGGGCTTTCCTGCACACAAAGGAAAAAAAAAGTCCATAACTAGAATAAATATTGACTCCAGTTGATAGAGATCGGTGGTTGATTGGTTTTAAACTGTGTTGGTGAAAAACTATCTATGTCCTGGGGCATATATGTGGCCCCGCATGAGATCTTTCTATTTCTGATCATTCGGTGACATTTTTGCCCCATGCTGAATGTGCCCCTGAAGGTGTATGAAACACTCCATGCCTCCGCTGTGTTCACCTGTGAATAATGAAATAAATGTACGAGCTGACATTTCCTTACCTTGACTTCCAGTGTGTCTGTTCTTTTCTAATGACTTTGTATAGATTTTGCATATTTACGTATCCTTTGCTTTCCGTCGCTGCACTGTACTGCAGCATATTGGATTTGAGGCTAAAGTGCTCCAAATGTTCTTCACGGACACACTGTAGAGATTGTTAAGCCAAAAAAAAAAAAAAAAAAGTAAGTATCAGTCCTTCAGGCTGTGTTCTGCTTAATTAAAAAATTCTCAGCTTTAATTTGGGTCCCCTTACACCAATAACGAACAAAGAGAGCTGGCTCATAAATTGAATTACCGCATACTTTGATCAGTGGCCTTGGTTGGTGCTCAGGGTTGATCACAAATGAAAAGGCAATGTGAAACTTTGCACATGAGTAAAAATGTCTGACTGATCTTAAGCTAATATGGAGCTTTTAATCAGTGTTACAGGGGACGCTTTTTTGCATCTATTTGGAGTAACCACCAACAGAAAACTCGTCAGGTTAGAGTCAGCCTTGGTTTCAGTACAATCTAAGTGCTGTTCATTCTTTCGGTATTTTGTTTCTGAAATGAAATGGAACCACCAGAAATTTTAATTTATTTTATTTTATTTTATTTGACCTTTATTTAACCAGTAAAACTTCACTGAGATTAAAAATCTCTTCCAAGAGTGTCCTGGCCAAGAGGCAGCAGCACATTTAACAATAATTACATACAATCAGCAGCCATATAAAACTTTTCTTCTTTCAGCTGCTCCCTTTAGGTGTCGCCACAGCGGATCATCTGCCTCCATCTCACCCTATCCCTTGCATCTTCCTCTGTAACGCCAACCTCTCCATGTCCTCCTTCACTACATCCATGAATCTTCTCTGTGGTCTTCCTCTTTTCCTCCTGCCTGGCAGCTCCATCTTCAACATCCTTTGTCTAGTATATCCACTATCCCTCCTCTGCACATGTCCAGACAATCTCAGCCTTGCCTCTCTTACTTTGTCTCCAAACCGCTCAACCTGAGCTGTCCCTCTGATATACTCATTTCTAATCTTGTCCTTCCTAGTCACTCCCAATGAGAATCTTCAACTCTTTCCCACTTTTTCTTTGCTAACCTCTTCCTTTGAATACTTTCCTGTACCTCCTCATTCCACCACCAAGTCTCCTTGTCTTCCTTCCTCTGTCCACTGGATACATCACATACCTTTCAACCCGTTTCCCTCACTACTTTTGCTGTACTTTCCCAGTCATCTGGTAATTCTTCCCTACCACCCAGAGCCTGTATCAACTCCTTTCTGAACTGTGTGTGACCTTCTTCTTTCTGTAACTTCCCCCACTTAATCTTTGGCTCTGCCTTAACTCTCTTGTGGGCAGCACGGTGGTGCAGTGGTTAGCACTGTTGCCTTACAGTTAGAAGGTTCCTGGTTTGAATCCCCAGGCTGGCAGGGGTTGGAACCTTTCTGTGTGGAGTTTGCATGTTCTCCCTGTGCTGCGTGGGTTTACTCCGGGTGCTCTGGTTTCCTCCCACAATCCAAAGACATGCATGTTAGGTTAATTGGCTGTTCTAAATTGTCCCTAGATATCTGTTTCCTATAGGCCCTTAGAATAGAGGGTTAGTACTAGTGTAAGCGCTTTGAGTGGTCTTTGTGACGAGAAAAGCGCTATATAAGTGTAGGTTAATTAGTTCTTGCTTTCCAAAGTCATCCTACAGACTACCATCCAATGCTGTCTAGCTACATTCTCCCTTTCCACCACCTTGCAGTCTCCTATCTTTTTCAGATTTCTCCTTCAGCATAAGATGTAGTCCACCTGTGTGCACCTTCCTCCACTCTTGTAAGTCACCCCATATTCTTCTCTCTTCTTGAAGTATGTGTTCACCACAGCCATTTCCATCATTTTAGCAAAACCCACAACCATCTTTCCTTCCACATTTCTCTCCTTAAAACCATGCCTACCCAGAACCTCCTCATCACCTCTGTTCCCTACACCTACATACCCATTAAAGTCCAATATACATAATATAAAACGTTAAAAACATAAATTATCATTTGCATAAATTACTGTCAGATCACCATCATAAAAAACCCTGTAGATTGTACAGAACATCTACAACCAAATGTTTCTGCCTCCAAATCAACCAACATTCCTTTAAAAGCAACCAATGAGACCAAGTCATTAAGCTTTAAGTCTTTTTGTAGTTCATTCAAGTTAAAGGAAGCAGCAAACATACATCCCTTTTTTCCCAGTTCAGTTCTGACCTTTGGGACAGACAAGGAAAAAAAACATCTTGTAAATGATGACAGTAAGTTCCAGAGCTCCTCTGACTGATGAGGGTCAGAAGGTATGAAGGGAGAAGACTAAGGATAGCCTTGTAAACAAGAATATGCAAGTGTTTTTGTCTATGTGAGGCTAAAGAAGACCAACCAACACACTCATACAGCAGGCAGTGATGGGGGAGAGGCCTGAAATTGGTGATGAACCTCAGAGCCCCGTGATACACCATGTCCAACGCACGTAGACTCTGAGACGAGGCATGCACGTATAAAACATCACCATAGTCCAAGATTTTTTTTTTTTTTTTTGATTTTGTATACTTTATTGACCCCCAGAGGGGAAATTAAGGGCATCCACCTGGATGGATGAAGCAGCCACGGTACGGTAAGATCAACATGAAAGCAGCAGCAACAAGTCTCTTTGGATTCAAAAGAAAGACAGGATTTAATCCTGAAATAAAAACCCAGTTTCACTCTCATCCTTTTAAAAACTGATTAATATGTGGAGAAAAAGAGACAGATTCATCAATTAAAATACCATGATATCTGTAACAGGATCTGTGAACCCTGAGTGGTGACAACTGGGGGCAGGTTCTGTGGCTTAGCCTTACCATTTAAATGTCATGACTTTAGTTTTATCTGCATTTAATAAAAGTTTAAAATCATAAAAGTTCTGCTTAAAATCAAGTTGTAATTTGGTCGGGGTGGGGACTGTGCAGTATATCACTGTGTCGTCAGCATAAAAATTAAACTTTACATTGGACACGTTTTGGTCAGTATTATTAACATAAATGATAATAGCCATTATATGGTTTTGACCTTGTTAAAATAAAATCGGAATTGAGGCAAAACAGGACGATGGATCTGATTTTATTAGTTGTGGGGTTTTTTTGTTTGTTTTATTTTGGTTGAAGTCAGAAGTTATGAAAAAGTATGCCTTTACAATTTTGCTCACAGTTCAGTTAATGTACTGGAAAGCAGCAAATGAGCCCTACCTGCTCCATCAGCCAACTCTTAGTTCAATTAGTGGTAGGCAGTTGGAGCTCCAGTAGCTCCAGCACTGAGTGATTTGGTGTACAAATATTTAGAACAGATCTTTTTAGAGAATGAACCGGAAGTGACTCAGTACATTTTAGTGAACTGTGGATCCCATCACTAGTAGGGTGACTAGAATTGAAAGAAAATAATACAAATCTAACTCTATAGGAAGCTAGCAGTAACCCTGCGAGCGGGGGTTTGGACATTCATGGGGATCCTCCCACCATCTTTAAAATGGGTGGAGACGAAACCAGGACGATCTTGGTCAATGTCCAAACCCACACTGACAGTGTTACTGCAAGCTTACTATCAACCATGTGCAGCAACACCCCCAATGAAAAGTCAAGCTGTCATCACTGCTATTTTGGATATCATGCTATAAGCCATGTATGTGATAAACCATGCTGAACTACACTGATCAGTGATTGTTTGCAACATTTTATGTTATTATCATATCTTGCTGTATTGCTGTGGGTTGGTCTAGTTCTAAAGGAATTTCATTTTATTGCTTTCCCGAGGAGGTTGAAAGGAGAAGGCTATGGGTCGCTGCTCTCTAACATGAGAGCTGCATACCCACTGAGCATTCAAGAATTTGTAGTCAACATTTCATATCTGGTAAGTGCACCCTTTTAAGCTTATTGAGGATTTGCAGCAACGTCACAAAATAATGTGACATTCTGTCTGCGCCCTTGATGGTAGGCAAGAAATGTATTGCCTTATTAATATTTTTGAATTTATGTCTGTATTTAACTGTTTTTTATCATCCTGTCCAAGCTCCAGCGTCTCCTCATAGGGAGCCACTCACAGGGAATAGTGTCTGTTTTCTAGCTGCAGGGTGCTGGTCTGTGATTGCTCTGGCCTTCTCTGCCGAGGGGATTGTATACTGTGGCGCCACACCTGCAGTGTCGACCCCTTGGACTGGACTTGGGCGGTCTCAGAGGTGGTGTCCCTGTAGCTGTGGACTCGGCCCTTTCCCTGCTGGTAATGGCTCCTTATGGTGCTTCCTCATGTAACAGAGTCAATAAAAGCATTCCTACTTGGCTTGCCAGGTGGGTCGACTTTCTTGGTGACACAGGTAGAGTGCCTGACTCCTGAGCAGGAGGTTGTGAGTTCAAACCCCCAGTTAGACTTAACTGCCCATCTCCTTGGTCACACTCACTTGGATCCCTGGTGCTCAGTCATAAGTCTCACATAGACTTGTGCGTATGGGGAGGTTAATTGTCTTTTATTTTTTTTCCACCTTGTCCTGTCAGGCAGCTAGGCAAGCAGAGCAGGGATCTGTCACCCTTATTGTGCCAAAACAGATTTACTTTGCCAAGAAGAGCTTATACAGTACCTAACTATGTATTGTATATTGTTGTAAACTCCTCCTGTAATAAATTTTAACACTTTATTTTAATTATTTTACCCATGGAAGACTCGACAGGATGGGGAAGAGGGAAAGGAAGTGTGTGGAGGGGGAAAGAAAAGGGAGGGGAACAGACAAAAAGACAAACAAACCAACAACTAAAACAAACAGAAGAAAAATTGCTTCTTCCATCAAAGATGTCTCAACACGAGTCTGGTTTCCGCACCTGTTAAAGGAGAGACACTTGTGCATGTGCATGTGCATGCATATATATGAGAGCGCACACAAAATGTGTGTGCATGTGAGTGGTTTGTGAGGAAACATACAAAGCGGGGGGCCAGTCGCAGCAGCTCTCCCCCCGGGAACCCCGAGTAGGCAAGGCAGCGCCACCAACCCCCACAGGGGACAAATGTACGAGGTCAGCAAGCCCCTGGAAAGCCAGGCATCCGCCCGCGGAGGGACAATCGAGGGAGGCCACGTTGCCAGGCGGCCGGCGCGGCGAGCCCACACCCCCAGACCCGCCAGCTCCCTAACCCCCCAGCGGGACCAATGCCCGCCCCCGGGCCCCAGGCACCAGGATGCCAGCGACCCCACCCCCCTGGCCGGATACCGGCTGCAACCCCTGGTGCGAGCTCCCCCAGGCACCCTCCCAGCAGGCCCACCTCCCCAACGCCACTGCCGCACACCCCGGGGACCCCCATGCCCAAAGAAGTCCCCCCCTCCCAGGGAAGCCCACATTGCCGAGAGACACTAACCCCCCTTAATCCAGCATCTCCTGACTCGCAGACACAGCCCTCCCCACACCTTCACACCCACATGCTCCCATGCACACCCATATGCACTCCCTCACTCTCACTCACCCATTCTCTCTCACCCACCCATTCTCTCTCACTCCTGTACCCGTTCAAGCTCACCCCTCATTCACCCTTGTTTCTTAAGGTTGCTGCGAAGCAGATGCAGAGAGCCTGAACGTGCACCAGCGCCCGGCAGTGGCTGGGGAGACCGCTGGCGCAGGCCACAGAAGCAGACCCCAACCCCCGGCGCCCACCCAAGTGACTGATCAGCAGACCATCACAGGGGCCCCGAGATCCCACCCGACACGCAAAGCGCCGCACAAAACTGACCCACCATCACCACCTCCATTCATCACCCCCTCCATCTCACTTACTCTCACATTCAGTCCTGCTCTCACTCCTTTGGTTGTATCTATACATTCAGTAGCACCCAGGGATTTTGACAACATGACGGGTCC
Organism: Pholidichthys leucotaenia; assembly: GCA_020510985.1. Lineage (NCBI taxonomy): Eukaryota > Metazoa > Chordata > Actinopteri > Cichliformes > Pholidichthyidae > Pholidichthys > Pholidichthys leucotaenia. The sequence continues at coordinate 320,752,535 of CM035840.1, read as the reverse complement.
CAGGCTCCCCATCGGTCCCCCATGCCCCCAATAGGAGGAGGGCAAAATGCCGCCAACCCCTGCACAAAACATAGTGGGTGTATGTTGGTTATATGATGTGATTGTGTGTAAATGTGTGGACTGCCAAAGTGCGATTAGAATTGGGGGGATGGTGATTGGAGCACCACTAGCCACTGCGATGGTCAGTGGGGCCCCCATCCCCCCAAGCCCTCAGTGTCTAAAATGCAATTAAAACTGAGGTGAGGGCAGCCCCACCGTGCAGCAAAAGTATTCCCTTAGCCGACACAGTGCGGCACACCCCCACCCCAAAGCACTAAATGTATCCAAGAAGATGTATTTACCTTTTGTTCTTATTAAAGACAAAAATAGAAAGGAGATGTCTTTACCTTCTTGACATGTTTCGACTGTTCACTGCAGCTTTCATCAGAAGAGTCAGCTGATCGCTGCCAGGTGACATTTATCAGCTGACTTTCGTAGGCGGGGCCAGCACAGACCTGCTGTCAGCAAAAGGTAAATAATTAAAAGAAGACAAAATGAACCTACTTGAGCTAAGAAGATGTATATTCCACCCAGAGTAAGGGGAGGGTGGGAAATAAGACTGGGAGGGAGGTGGTCCGACGGAAACACGGCCACCAACCTGCACCAACGGCCCCTCCAACCACCCCCGAGCACCAACACACGCCAGCCACCAATGACACCAGGGGCAATGCAACAAAGCGTCCCACCCCGCGACACAACAGCAGGGCGGCCGGGACAAGCAGGCCCCGAAATGCCAACCCCCATGCCGCTAGATGGACTGCCCCACCCCCGCCACCCAACAAAGTTCTCCTTCCCATACACACATCCTCTACCCCCAGACATCCACCCACAGGTAACCGCACCCATACACACACGTACCCCCACCCACCATCACACATGTCCACCTACACCCACACACAGCCCCACCTGCTCACTCACAACACACACACACACTTCCGCAACCACTCATACACAAGCCCCCACTCACACACACTCTCACACACATACACACACACACACACACACACATGCACACCCACACCCGCAGACCCCAGTGGATGGGGAGGGTGACCCAGGATGCAGGCACCTGCCCCAGGGTGCCTCCAGGGCCCCAGGGAGGACACGACCCCGCCGCAAAAGGACCCACCGGGGCCAACCCGCACCACCGATGCACACCCAACAGCGGCCCAGGGGGAAATGCCGCCCCCCCCCCCCCAGCACCAGGGGCCCAGGGCCAGACCCAGACCCCCCTGGGAGGCGAGGCCAGCTGGCCGGGGGCCACAGCCCACCCCGCAGCCCCCCAACCAATCCCCCCCAGGCAGACACACAGCCACCCCGGAACAGGCCCCCCGGACACCCGCGGTTGGGGCGCAGCCAGCTGCCAGAGGTGCCAAGGAGAGCGAGCCACTGCCCACCACCCCTCAGGTTATAGAATTAATAAGCCGGGACCTGGGAGAATTGAATTTTGTCATTTGATTATTTGAGGAGGCTGGCATTCTCTCCAGGCTAATATAATCTAATAGTAAGTTATTATAATAAGTCATGCATAAGTTATTTCTTGATTTCCAGTTTATGAGGATAGTCTTCTTTGTGATGCATAAGGTGGTGAGAACCATGTGTGACATCCTTGCATCTATATTCATTTCACTTAAATCACCTAATATGTGAAGTGTGGGTGAGGATGGGACACTATACCCAAGCCATGCCGACAAGTCCTCACATGTCTTCCGCCAGAGCTTTTGAACTGGTGCACAGGACCACATAGCATGCATATAGCTATCAGGGATGTTGCTGGTGCAGTGAGAGCAGATATCTGTGTGACTCAGGCCCATTTTGAACATCCTTTGTCCTGTGTAATGAATTCTATGTTGAACTTTATACTGTATAAGTTGTAAGTTAGAGTTTTTAGTCATCTTTAAAGTGTTTAAACATATTTGTGTCCAGAAGCTTTCCTCCTTATTGATCGATAGGTCTGTCTCCCATTTTGATATTTGAAGAGATACGGACTCATCCAGTTTTGATATTAGGTTCAGGTTCAGGTTCAGGTTACTTTATTTGTACCCGTAGGTAGATTTGTTTTGCAGTCTGGTGACATCCATATTTACAAGCCACAAATTACATTCAACATAGACACAAACACAGGCACACATGAAATTGACTATGAACATGATAAAAATACTCAAGGCTCCATCAATCAGGGTATAAAAAGACAAAGAGATGAGAGAAAAACCAGAGGTAAGAGAGAAGAGTCATAATAAAAGTTAAAAACTAGTCAAAGAGGTTAAAAACTCAAAGGTCTAAAACTCAATAAAATATTTAGAACCCAAGTAACATCCTACAAAAATAAGTAAATATAAAATGGAGTTAATAAATAGGTACCTAAATTATGTGCAATATATTGTTACAGCTTGTTCAACTCCTTGACAGCAGCAAGAATAAAGCTGTTTTTGTAGCGCTGGGTTTTACTTTTTGGGACAGCAAACCTCTGTCTTGAAGGAAGAAGCTGAAAGTGGCAGTGCAAAGGGTGGGAGTCATCATTTAAAATGGAGGTAGCCATCCTCTGTACTTGTCTGGTGTACAGGGATGTCAGGCTCAGCTGTGACTCACCAAGCAAACAACTGGACCATCTAACTACCTGATCCAATGATTTCCTCTGTTTCAGTTTTATCTGACCAAACCATGACACTAAAGAAAAGGATAAAACAGATTCAATAAAAGCCCAATAAAACATTGTCATTATGGTTCGGTCAATTTGGAAGCGTGCAAGTTTTCTCAAGCAATGCAAATGTTGCTGACCCTTTTTGCACACCCTTTCACAGTTCTCTTCCAAGTTTAAATTACTATCAATAATCGTCCCAAGATATTTGTAGGATTGTACACATTCGGTGGTCTGGCCTTTTAGGACGGTGACTTTGTGCCTGGGAGTTTTCCTCCTAAAGTCAATAATCATGTCTTTAGTTTTTGTCGTATTCAGCTGCAGATAGGAATCCTCACACCAGTGAACAAAATCATCAACTACTGGGCCGTGGCCACTCTCACCATCCTGGAGGAGACTGACAATAACTGAATCATCAGCATACTTTATGATATGTCTGTTGTCATGTCTGCTCCGACAGATGTTTGTGTACATGATGAAGAGTAGTGGTGACAACACAGACCCCTGAGGAGAGCCAGTAGAAGAGCACTTTAGGTCAGACAATGTACCATTGACCCTTACTCTCTGCGTCCTGTTGGTTAAGAAATCCAGAATCCAACCCACCAGAATTAGTCCATGTATTTTCGATATCAATTTAGGGGAACAGAGATTTAGAAACTCTGCCACCTTAACTGGTATGTCTAAATCTGTCTGATTGAGACTGAATCTTGCTTTTATTATGGATTTAAGCTGTTGGTATTAAAAATACTTTTTTTCACTGATGTCATACTTTGACACTAGTTCCTGAAATTGGATCAAATTTCCACCTTGAATAAGATGTTCTAAGTTATTTATTCCCTTCTCTTGCCATAGTGGAAAATTCAATGTCCTCTTTTGTTGCAAGATATCAGGATTATTCCAAATGGGCGTGAGTTTACAGGGGACAAGTGAAGACCCCATTATTTTTAAAAATTTCCATCAAGCCATTAGAGATGAGCTGATATTAATGCTTTTAAAACAGTCATGGTGTTTAATACAGGGAAGGTAAGTCAGAGATATTTAGTGACCCACAGAGAGCCTGTTCAACATCTAACCATGGGTTTCCTGGTGGGGTTGATTTTGTCCATTTAGAAACAAACTGCAGTCTATTGGCTAAAAAGTAATCAAGAAAATTTGGTAGATCTAAGCCTCCGCACTCTTTCACTTCTTGAAGAGTTTTTAAATTAATCCGTGATGGTTTATCCTTCCACAGAAAATTTACTTATATTTGAGTTTAGAGACTTAAACCAAGCTATTGATGGCTGGGTTGGAATCATTGAGAACAAATAGTTGATTTTAGGAAGGACCATCATTTTAACAGTTGCAACTCTTCCCATTAGCGATATAGGTAGTGTCCTCCAGTGCTTAAGGTCATTTGTATTGTTTTTAAAAGGGGAATTTGATTTAGTCACAATAACTCTGAGAGCCTGGAGGAAATGTCTGTTCCTAAATATTTAATATTACCTGATTGTATTGGAATAGTAGATCTATTTGAGAAATTGCAGTTTATAGGTAGGACTATTGATTTACCCCAGTTAATAGAGTAGTCTGATAATGATGAAAATTTATCAATGAGCGCCACTGTCTGAAGAAGAGATCTTTGTGAGATTTCAAGGAAAATCAGTACATCATCAGCATAAAGATGACATGACTGGGTGACCCAGGAACAGACGTGGACTCAGAATAAACACAATTATCTTTTATTATAAGAAGTGTGAGTGTAGATGTGTGCGTGCGTGTAGCAACAGGGCTAGCAGAGCATCGTTCCGACTGGCAACCCTAGGAGAAAACACAGACAGACGGAAGAGTGTTTGAGGTATGGAGGATCGTATCAGAGAATGTGCTGTCTTACGAGTAGGCAGGAGAGCTGAGGTGCTGAAGAACTCCCAAGGCTCCAGTCCAGTTGCTTCCTGTCAAGGCCGTCGCTGCCAACGAGGTGAAGAGGTGCAGGTTTGAACAGTGTAGGTGAGGTGCAGGTTGTACTGTATGGGAGAGGTGCAGGCTGTGCTTAGGTTTGCCACCAGGAGGAGGAAGTCCGCAGTCAGGAGGCTTCCACCTGTGCACAGGGGAGACAGAGAAGAATGGAGAGTGCAGGAAAAGATGAAGGCTTACTTGCCGGTGGGGAGTTCAGACTCCCAGGAGAAGCGCTGAGTAGGACGAAGCAGAGAAGGCGGAACTCCAGAGCAGGATGAGTAGCGTAGGTGAAAAGGTCTTACCAGATCATGGGAGCGTTGACTTCTCCATGCAGACCAGGGCACAGCACTGCTTAAAAGGCCGCCAGATAGGATGAACAGGTGTGCATGCAGCTGTGGAGATAATTAGGGCAGCAGGCACACAGAGCGGATCATGACAGTACTCCCCCCCATGGGACGCCTCTCAGCGGCCGATCCAACCTGCCCAGGTGCATCTGGTGGAAGTCCTTGATGAGTTGTGGATCCATCACAAAGGAGGGATGCACCCAGGACCTCCATTCAAGACCATTGCCCTCCCAATCTACCAGGTACTGGAGGCCACGGCCCCAGCGTCGGACGTCCAGGATGGAGTTGACTCTCCACATGGGGTCACCATCGATCAATACTGGTGGGGGTGGCGTCTTGGGAGGGCGGTACAGGGGGCTAGAGACGAACGGCTTGACCTGAGAGACGTGAAAGGTGGGACAAATGCGGAGGGAGGTGGGGAGAGCCAGACACACAGAGACAGGATTCACAGTATGTGTAATGGAAAAAGGCCCAATAAAATGCTGAGACAGCTTCCTGGACTCGGCTTTGAGATTAATGTTTTTAGTGGAAAGCCATATCTGCTGCCTGACCTGGTAGAGTGGGGCCAGAGTCCTGTGGCAGTTGGCACTGGTGGCGTTTTGGTCTGCTGTGCGCCAAAGAGCGGCCCGAGTGGCCCTCCATAGCCAGCGACAGTGCTTCATAGGGGCCTGCACGGAGGGCACCGCGATGTCTTCCTTCTTCTCCGGGAACAGCGGGGGATTGTAGCCCAGAGAGACCTCGAACGGGGACAGCCCTGAGTCAGAGAAGACCATGGTGTTGTGTGCATACTCTACCCATGGCAGGTAGGAGCTCCAGGATGCAGGGTTGGAGGGGGTGATGCACCGTAGCGCTGCCTCCAATTCTTGATTGGCACGCTCACACTGGCCATTGCTCTGGGGGTGGTACCCTGAGGACAGGCTTACCGTGGCCCCAACAGCCTTACAGAAGGCACGCCACACCTGCGAGACAAACTGGGGACCACGATCGGACACAATGTCCTTCGGGATGCCGTGCAGCCGCACCACGTGGAGGACGAGCAGGTCTGCCGTCTCCTTGGCCATGGGGAGACGCTGTAGGGCAACGAAGTGGGCCGCCTTGGAAAATCTGTCCACGATCATCAGGATGACTGTGTTGTTCACCGAAGGAGGAAGGCCGGTGACGAAGTCCAGCACCACGTGAGACCAAGGTCTGCCAGGGATGGGAAGGGGGTGGAGCAACTCTGCCATGGTAGAGGAGGATGTCTTACAGGTGGCGCACTGGAGACAGGCTCGGACGTACTGCCAGACATCCTTCTGAAGGGACAGCCACCAGCAGGTCCTCTGTAGCAGAGCCACTGTCCCCCCCACCCCTGGGTGGCACAGGAGCTTGAAGGAGTGGAACCAATCGATGACTTCGCCCCGGGCGGCAGAGGACATGAACATCTTTCCCACTGGCCCCCCGCCTGGATCGGGCTTGGTCTCCTGTGCTCTTCTGACCCTCTCCTTGATGCTCCACGAGAGGGCACCCATGATACACGAAGGGGGCACCACAGGATGTGATGGTGCCTCGGTGGCATCCAAGGAGAACTGTCTGGACAGAGCGTCAGGCTTGGTGTTCTTGGACCCCGGGCGGTAGGTGATGGTGAAGTCAAACCTGCCGAAGAACAAGGACCAGTGGGCCTGCCGGGCATTGAAACACTTGGCCGTCCTGAGGTACTCCAGGTTCTTGTGGTCAGTCCACACGATGAATGGCTGGGAGGCCCCCTCCAGCCAGTGGCGCCACTCCTCCAAGGCCAGCTTGACCGCCAGCAGTTCCCTGTCCCCGATGTCATAGTTCCTTTCGGCCAGGGAGAGGCGGTGGGAGAAGAACGCACAGGGCCGAATCTTGTCGTCCACAGTTGTTGGGACAGGACTGCTCCCACCCCAGAGTCCGAGGCGTCCACCTCCACCAAACACTGCAGCACGGGGTCCACCTGAGCCAAGATGGGAGGAGAAGAGAATAACTTTAATTCCAAAAAGGCTGCCTCCGCCTCCCCTGTCCACCTGATGGGAACCTTGGAGGAGGTGAGGCAAGTGAGGGGTAGAGCAATAATGCTGTAATTCTTGATGAAGCAGCGGTAGAATTTGTCAAACCCGAGAAACTGCTGTAACTGTTTCCAGGAAGATGGAACTGGCCACTCCACCACCGCTCTTTCCTTGGCAGGATCGGCAATGATCTCATTGTGAGATATGACAAACCCCAAGAATGAAGTGCAAGGGGCGTAAAACTCACACTTCTCCGCTTTGACAAACAACTTATTTTCCAACAGACGCTGCAACACCCGCCTCACATGGACTCAATGCTCCTCGAGGGACTGCGAAAAAATGAGAATATCGTCCAGATATACAAACACAAAGGAGCGTAAGAAATCCCTCAACACATCGTTGATGAGACACTGGAATACAGCAGGGGCATTAGTCAGACCAGATGTCATCACCAGGTATTCAGAGTGTCCACTGGGGGTCCAAAAACCCGTATTCCACTCGTCCCCCTCTCTAATCCTCACCAGGTGGTATGCGTTGCAGAGGTCGAATTTCGTAAACACAGAGGCCCCCTGGAGAGAATCAAAAGCTGTGTTACTTAGGGGGGGGAGTGTATTTGTCCTTAACAGTAATGTTGTTCATCTCTCGAAAGTCAATACAGGGTCTTAATGAGCCATCTTTTTTTCCCACGGAGAAGAAACCCACCCCCACCGCCAAGGAGGATGGCTGGATAATGTCTGAGCTCAGGGACTCCTTAATGTACTTCTCCATTGCCTCCCACTCTGGGGCCGACAGGCTATAAAGTCGACTAGATGGCAATGGGGCCCCCGGCAGGAGGTTAATGGCACAATCGTATGGGTGGTGGTGGGGAAGTGACAGCGCCTGCGTCTTACTAAAGATGGCGCCCAGGTCATGGTATTTGGGAGGAACTAGGGACAGATCAGGCTGGGGTGTGTCCGGGACACTGAGGGGAATGGAGGGAGATCAAGCAGCAGACTGCAGACAGGCACTTAGACAGAAGGAACTCCACGAGATGATATTCCCTGTGTGCCAGTCAATGGACAGGTTGTGCAGGTGCAGCCAGGGGTACCCTAAAATAACCGGGGACGCCGAAACAGGAAGCACAAAGAACCTGGTTTGCTCCCGGTGATTGCCGGAGATCAGAACAGAAACCGGGGCCATCTGTTTGGTGACAATGGCAAGCGGCGCTTTAGACAGAGTAATAAGTCTCAGGGGAGTCTTCAGCTGATGGCAGGGGAGCCCCAGCCGGGTTGCCAGATCTTCCGAAATAAAGCTCTGGTTGGCCCCTGAGTCGATGAGTGCGTGAGTGGAAATTTCCTGGTGATTGTGTGGGAAAAGGATGGGCAATAAGAATTTGGTAAGGGTGTTTTGCTGGAGTGAGTCCATGAGTCCCCCTATTGGGACCCACGGACCCCCTCTTTTGGGCGACTGGGGCAGGAAGCCAGCTCATGTTCCTCACTAGTGCAATACAAACACAGCCTGAGCTCCCGGCGGTGCTGTTTCTCGGCCGGGGACAGTTTAGACTGGCCCATCACCATAGGCTCAGTGGAGTCAAGGGAATCGGGGTGTGGAAGGGCCAGTGGGGGGGAGGGGCTGCGAGGAGCGGCGGAACTGTGAACCCGAATGACCGGAAGGTCGACGCTCGTTGGCCCGCTCCCTCAGCCGGCCCGCTCCCTCAGCCGGCTGTCGATGCTAATCGCTAGGAAAATTAGCTTGTTTAGTTTGTTGGGCTTCTCAATGCGAGCTAACTCATCCCTCAGGCTAGGGCTAAGGCTACGGGTGAAAATCCTGCCCAGGGAGGCATCCTCCCACCCAACCTCCGTCGCCACCACCCGAAAGTCAACAGAATAATCGTCCACCGATCTAATCACCTGTTTCAGATTGAGGAGCCGGGTGGTGAGCACACAATATCGGTCTGAGTGATCGAACACCTCATTAAAATCCCTCACAAACTGGTCATATGTTAGGTTGGCGTAGTCTGGCCTAGCCATGATGGCATAAGCCCACGCTAGAGCCCGCCCCTCTAAGAGATTAACGACATAGCCGATGCGGCTGTGACTAGAGGGAAAATCCCCCGGTACCCGCTGAAACACTATTCCACATTGCATCAAAAAACCCTGTGCTTCCCCTAGCTTATCGCTAAAGCGTGTAGGCGTGGGGACTGGAGTCAGCCAAGACTGCGGGGAAGGAGACAGGACAGAGCTGGATGGTCCAGTTGCCCTCCCGGGAGCTGGTGGAAAGGGCTGCAGATTAATGAGGCGGTCGAGGCATGTGTTAATCTGAACAAGCTGGGTGAGTATGACTTGTTGCTGGTGGGATAATTGGTCTACCCAAGCCCCAATGATGTTAAGTTTCTGTGCTAGTGCACCGTCTGCTGGGTTGTTCTGACGGAGACTTACTGACATGATTGGATGACCCAGGAACAGACGTGGACTCAGAATAAACACAATTATCTTTTATTATAAGAAGTGTGAGTGTGGGTGTGTGTGTGTGCGTATGTGTAGGAGTGTAGCAGCAGGGCGAGCAGAGCACCGTTCTGACTGGCAACCCTGGGAGAAAACACAGACAGATGAATGAGTGTTTGAGGTATGGAGGATCGTATCAGAGAATGTGCTGTCTTACAAGTAGGCAGGAGACCTGAGGCGCTGAAGAACTCCTGAGGCTCCAGTCCAGTTGCTCCGTGTCAAGGCTGTCACTGCCAACGAGGCGAAGAGGTGCAGGTTTGAACAGTGTAGGAGAGGTGCAGGTTGTACTGTATGGGAGAGGTGCAGGCTGTGCTCAGGTCCACCGCCAGGAGGAGGAAGTCCACCGCCAGGAGACTTCCACCTGTGGACAGGGGAGATAGAGAAGAACGGAGAGTGCAGGAAAAGATTGAGGCTTACTTGCCGGTGGGGAGTTCAGACTCCCAGGAGAAGCGCTGAGTAGGACGAAGTAGAGGATGCAGAACTCCAGAGCAGGATGAGTAGCGTAGGCGAAAAGGTCTTACCAGATCATGGGAGCGTTGATGTCTCCGTGCAGACCAGAGGGCAGCACTGCTTAAAAGGATGCCAGATAGGATGAACGGGTGTCTGTGCAGCTGTGGAGATAATTAGGGCAGCAGGCACGCAGAGCGGATCATGACAAAAGACTTATCTTGTGTTCTTTTTCTCCAGTTTGGATACCTCTGATATCAACATTTTGTCGTATGGCTGCTGCTAATGGTTCAATAAAGTTGGTAAAAAGTGAGGGAGATAGTGGACAACCCTGCCTAGTACCTCTCTGGAGATTAAAGCTTCGGGAAGTCTGATCATTTATTCGGACAGATGCAGCTGGACAGCTATATAGTGTTTTAATCCAGTTTATGAAAGATGAACCAAACCTGAACTTGTTTAACACCATAAAAACAAATTTCCACTTAACACGGTCAAAGGCTTTTTCTGCATCCAGGGACAAAATTGTAGTTTCTAAGTTATTAATCTTGCAGTAGTCTATTAAATTAAATAACCTGCTTGTATTATTAGTAGAGTGCCTACCCTTGATGAAACCTGTTTGATCTGGGTGTATAATAAACAGAATTATCCCTTCCAGTCTTTTGGCGAGAACTTTGCAAATTAAAATTTTAAGATCAACATTCATAAATGAGATGAAACGGTAGCTGGATTGAAGCATAGGTTCTTTTCCATGTTTAAGGAGCAGGATAATACTAGCAAAATTCATATTTGGAGGGATTTCATTATCTTCTTTAATTTGGTTCACCATTTTAAAGAAAGTAGGTGCCATCACAGGCCAGAATTCTTTATAAAGTTCTACAGGAAAACCATCTGGTCCCGGAGCTTTGTTGTTTGGGATGTGCCTCCTGGAGTTCAGACACCTGAAGAGATGCATCCAGTGCTGCAATCTGCTCATTATTTAATCGTGGTAAGTTAATATAGTCCAAAAATTTATTTATCTCTGAGTCAGATGGATTAATTTGAGATGAGTAGAGGTTTTCATAAAACTTTCTGAAGAAGCTATTTATTTCTTCAGGCTCATGGGCAATATTTCTAGTCATATCCTTAATAGAGTGGATAGTTGTTTTTTCTTTATTCAATCTATGCTGGTTCGCAAGATATCGCCCCAATTTATTACTGTGTTCAAATTTCTCAAGACGCAGTCTTTGTATTAAAAACTGTGCTCTTTTGTTTGTAATTTCTTTTAATTCCAGCTTTACTTTTCTGATTATTAAGTGTCTGTTCCTGTGGAGAAACGGCACAGGTCGTCTCCAGTGATTTAATTTTCTGTTCTAACTCCGGTACCAGTGCTTTTTCTTTTTCATTCTTATATGAACAGTAAGAGATTATTTTATCTCACATGACCACTTTTGCTGCTTCCCAAAGAACACATGGGGATATTCAGAATCAGAATCAGCTTTATTGGCCAAGTATGCACAACACATACAAGGAATTTGACTTTGGCTAAAAACTTGCTCTCGTTGTTCAGGTGGAGGATTTAAATAAGGATTCAATGACAACAGAGTATGTACAGTAAATTACAGTCTGTCCACGTTTCTATAAAAGGATGCAAATATATACAGGAATATATGCAGTTATTTACTCAGACTATCAACACTTTGCAGAAATATATGAAAAAATATACAGTCACACAGTATTTCAATGTGAACTCAGATTCAGTGATATAATATGAATGAAGTAAAAAGCAGTGTGAGAGTTATGTGCAATGTAAGAATGGATGAAAAGTCATGAGTACAGCAACAGGTAGGACTAGGTGAATGTTAGGAGTTCATCAGAGTGATGGCTTGAGGAAAGAAACTCTTCCTGTGATGGGTGGTTTTGACCTTCAGTGATCTGTAACAACGACCAGAAGATAGAAGTTCAAACAGTTTGTGGCCGGGGTGTGACGGGTCAGCACTGATGTTTCCCACCCGTTTCCTGGTTATGGACCGATATAAGTTCTCAGTGGAGGGTAGGTCGGTACCAATGATCCTCTCCGCAGACTTAATGATCCGCTGCAGTCTGGTCTTGTCCTGTTTAGTGGCAGATCCAAACCAGACAGTGATGAAAAAGCAGAGGACAGATTGGATGATGGCGGTGTAGAAGACAACCAGCAGCTCCTGAGGCAAATCAAACTTTTTGAGCTGACGCAGAAAAAACAACCTCTGCTGGGCCTTTTTCCGGGCAGTGTCTATATGGGAGGACCACTTCAGGTTCCGGGAGATTGTGGTACCCAGAAACTTGAATGAGTCCACAGTGGACACTGCTGTTGAGGATGGTGAGTGGGGGGAATGAAGGAGGGTGGTGCCTGAAATCCACAGTCATCTCCACCGTTTTGGCTGGGTTAAGTTCAAGATGGTTCTGGCCGCACCAGAGGATCAGCTGCTCCACCTCCCGCCTGTATGCAGACTCATCACCATCCCAAATCAAACCGATGACTGTGGTGTCGTCCGCAAACTTCAGGAGCTACACCGAAGGGTCCTCTGAGGTGCAGTCGTTGGAGTAGAGGGAGAAGAGCAGTGGGGAAAGGACACATCCTTGGGGGGCGCCAGTATTAATTTTTTGGGAGCTGGATGTAAATCTCCCTAGCTTCACCTGTTGCCACATGTCAGTCAGAAAGCTGGAGATCCACTGGCAGGTGGAGGGGGGCACCTTGAGCTGGAGGAGTTTCTGATGAAGAATGCCTGGGATGATGGTGTTGAACGCTGAGCTGAAGTCGACAAACAGGATCCTGGCGTACGTCCCTGGGGAGTCGAGGTGTTGCAGGATGTAGCGTAGTCCCATATTCACTGCATCATCCACTGACCTGTTTGACTGGTAGGCAAACTGCAGTGGGTCCATCAGGGGGCCTGTGACGACCTTCAGGTGGTTCAGCACCAATCTCTCCAAGGATTTCTTGACCACAGAGGTCAAGGCAACAGGTCTGTACATCATTCCTGGCACATCATTATATTCCAGATATGATTCCCACTCTTTATTGACCCTATGAGTGTGTATGTTGCCGAACTGCGACATAATTCCTAGTTGTCAAGAGTGGTAAATATTTTTTGTCAGTAAAATAGTTCAGATTTCCAAGGCTATAACTTGAAAGTGGTAAGAGATAATGGCTTACTGTCAATTAGAAAGATGTAAAATATGATCCAAAGTTTCAGATAGGTATAAATTTATGCATCTAATTTGTATAATGTCGCTTCACCTCTTTAATTTCCATAACTCAGTCAAAACTGGACTTTGGACGTATTTACACAAAAAAAATGGTTCAGTCTTTTGACACCATTTTTTGTACAGAGGTACCTCATCATCTTATCTTCAAAGTATATGAACAAGAAATCGGTACATTTAAAAAAAACCAGAAATTTCTCACTTACTTTTAACAAAGGGGGGCTGGCTGGCTGGCTGGCTGGGTGGCGAGGCCGCTGCGTTTTCACCCATCATGGTCCATATTTTGCGTTCTGCCGGTAATTTAAAATCTCTGCCACATCTACAAAGTCTTATGATTATCCCACATAAATTTTATTTGTACCCTGTGGCTATTTTCTGCGTACAAAGCCGAAAAAGTGACGGTGACGATCGTGGCCATATTAGCTTTCTGGGCTAACTGCTACAAACAGGAAAAGGAAATGAGGAGTTCTTCTTCTTTGTTGTATTACGTGTCATCCACTGAGTCCTCCAATGTATCTCTGCCACCTTTTGAAACTGGCAAATCAGTACAATCAGTACAAATTCCCAATGCAGGCGATCATGTCAGAGAGAGAAGGCAGGCACAGTGTCGCGCTCTGCCACTAGGGGCACGCAAATTCTCACACTCAAAAGGTTAAAGTAGTTAATAAAGTCTTTGTCTTTTAGTAGTGATATATTAAATTTCCAGCTCCTAGTTTCCCTTGTAGCTTTCCTATTTACTACTGTAAGAGATACTGGGTGGTGATCGCTAATGGCTTGATTTGAACATATTTCAGTATCTGTGATGTCCCTCACAGTAGAGTTACTGGCTAAAAAGAAATCTAGACATGAATGTGAACTATGAACTGATGAAAAAAAAAAGTGTATTCCCGAAGAGTTGGGTGAAGAGAACGCCTTCATCGCAAAGACCAAAATCATTCATGTATTGTTTTAGAGTGTCAGTAGTCTGCCATTTTTGGTAATTCCCTGATGCGCTGAGCCTGTTGATTGCAGGGTTTAACACCAGGTTGAAGTTTCCTCCTATTATGAGTGTAGTGTCCAAGTGCTCAGAAAGAGAAGTGAAAAAAGTGTGAAAATAGGATGGGTCATCAACATTTCGTCCATAAACACTTGAAATACATAGATCCAAATTTTTAAGTGAGATTTTTAGTATTATAAATCTACCTTCCGGATCTGTTATGGTATTATTCACAACAAGGCGTATTCTTCTGTTTCCCAATATAGCTACCCCTCTTTGTTTAGAACTAAAGCCGGCTGAGTACATGTGGGGGAATTCCGGGGAGGTGAGCGCATCTACATATGACTTAGAGACATGTGTCTCCTGTAATAAGACAATGTCTACCTGTAGATCCTTCAGTCAATTAAAAACTTTTAGCCACTTCTCCCTGGTACCAATTCCATGTATGTTCTACGTGACAAACTTAAATGTGGACATGTTTTCACTAACTGGTTATGTGCTAAAGGCTAACTAAATGTTGCCTATGTGATTATATGTCAGTAATGTATGCATATGTGTGTATATATATATATGTTGTGTGTAAAATATACACCTACACATGTATGATTGGGTGTGTGCGCATGATGTCTCCGTTCCATTTGCCTGCAATTGCAAGCAGATGGGGTGCATATACTTAAAGTTATTTCCTACAAACCAGAAATATGAGAGAAAACAGACATAAAGGTTAGTAAGTGGTGAAAAAATGCAGATAACATACAACAATGACCTAACAACTTCAATAAAATTAACTTCAGCAAACAAACAACCTCAGCAACAAAGAAAAAACAATTTGACAAATGTTAACAAATTAAACTGAGATCGAATAAGAGACCTGCGCACAGTCACACTCTTTTTCCACCTGTAGCTAAAAAAAACAAACAAAATAGGCTTTAGAATAACCAGGGCATTATAGTTTCATCCATAAACAGCTTGCCATCTATATACAGTCTATCCACAGAAACAATAGCTCGTTTACCTTCTTGGATGTTTTGTTTCATAATGGGAAAAAGTTTCCTTCTCCTTTTCAAGTTTTCCTGTGGAAATTGATCATTTAGACCATAATTGGTGTTTTTAAGCTGCCTGCCCTGCCTCTGTACCAATTTTTTTTGCTTGAAATGCTCAAATTTGGCAACAATAGGTCTGGGATGTTTATTCTGGGAATTTTTTTGCCCAATTCGGTGGACTCGATTGAAGGTAATTGATTTTGTGACTTTGGGGGATAGTTTCAGTTGTGTTGACATAAATTCACGGACCAGCTGATTTTGATTATTTTTTTCAACGATTCCAGAAAAAACAAGGTTATCTCTCATGCTGGGTGACTGCAAATTGAGAACTGTTTTCTGTCATTTTTCAGTTTTCTCTCTCAACAACTTCAAGCCGTGTGGTTACTGTGTTTACTGAATTTTTTAGGCAATTATTTTCCTCTACGAGAGAGACAAGCTGTGCTTGACTGAACTCCAGACTCTCACGCAAGCCCTGGAATTCTTTATGAAGCAGCTCTAGGCCGTGAGCAGCTCCCTCAAAATGTGGCTAGAAAATGATTTCCGTGGCACCCAACTGGGAACTACGGGATCTTTGATAATTTCTATGTTAAAAAAAACCTGCTGAATCCGAAAATCGATGTTCCCACTGTCAAAGGTGTGGATAGCTATGTCAAATTTGCATAAATCCAAGATGGCTGCCACGACTAACCAAGGGAATGGATGGCCTAACATTTCAACCAGTCTACCTAGAAACACGTTTGAGGCCTCTTTTTCGGATAATGTTGAGCCGAGGAATCGATTTCTGAGGTCGACTGTGTGATTGAGGGTCAAAGAACCACGCTAATTTGCATAAATCCAAGATGGCTGCCATGGATGGACTAACTTTTTAGCCATTCTACCTAGAATCACGTTGGGGACGTCCTTTTCGGCTAATGTTAACCCGAGGAATCGATTTCCGAGGTCATTAGTGTGACTGAGGGTCAAAGAACCCCACTAATTTGCATAAATCCAAGATGGCCATCATGGGTGTGGATGGACTATATTTTGAACCACTCTACCTATAATCACGTTTGAGACGTCTTTTTCGGATAATGTTGACCCGAGGAATCGATTTCTGAGGTCAGATATGTGATTGAGGGTCAAAGAACTCCGCTTATTTGCATAAATCAAAAATGGCCGTCATGGATGGATGAACTTTTTTAATCAGTCCACCTAGAATCACGTTTGAGACATCATTTTCGGATAATGTTATGCCCAGGAATCGATTTCTGAGGTCACTTGTGTGATTGAGGGTCAAAGAACTCCACTCATTTAAATAAATCCAAGATGGCCGTCATAGGCATGGATAGCCTAACTTCTTAACCACTCTACCTAGAATCACATTTGATACATCTTTTCCAAATAACGTTGACCCGAGAAATCGATTCCTGGTCAGTTATGTGATTGAGTGTCAAAGAACTCTGCTAATTTACATAAATTCAACATGTATAGCTGTCATATCCTGATACAACCTCCACCTTATTCATCACCAGAATCATCTCCCTCATTTTCTTCCTCCTCTGCTTCCACAGATCTTTCAGATTCTGTAAGAACACGATTCACGCAATCGATGCAGGCGCATAGATTAGTGCAGCTGAGATCCGATGCCTTGCATGTACATCTGCTGGCCTCGCACCTACTCCGCTTGCATGAACAAACAGTGAGCTTAACAGTGAGCTTATAATAGAGACCTTGTGCAACCTAGTCACTGCTCAATGTAAACTTGCAAAATGGCAAGCACAGACCGTATGCCCATATTTATTGAGAGCATAAAGTATACAGGCCACTGCTGCTGCCATGAGTTTAACCTTTCTTGGGTGACACATCACAGACATATGGGCTTTCCTTAACAGGCCATTTTCCATCCGCCTAAGGCTTGATAGTATGGGTGTGACTATGTGCAAACTATATAAATGTATGCCCAAACTTGTTCCTCCCTCACCTACTAGTACACTGCACCCCTTGGGCTTGGGCTGAGAAGTACATCCAACCCTCAGACTCAGAGTTAAGCTCATTGGGATTGCTACCCTTTTCCCATTTGAGCTACTTTGTGGTAGTGGTATATTTTGACTATAATTCAGGCCCAGGGTGGGTTCTGGGGATAGATGCATCATCACAGTGAGTCGATCTGCATCATCTAGATCTATACTAGGACTATGTTACCTGGCACCCAGAGTCCCTTGGTTATTAGCCTCCACACCCCCAGATCGGCCTACTCGGAGTCTTAGACCAGGACTAGGTCACCCTGTGAGCGGTTGACAAAGGTTTTAGACATCTAGGGTTCCATTTTAGTTCATATTTAGAGTTACAAATGATCGGAGCCAAACGGGTCCAGGGCACACGCAGTACAACCATAAACAATGGTTGCCACTCACCTTTCTCGAACAAGTCGCGACGTTGTTCTGCTACTTTCTCTTGGGGTCCGTCAAGTACAAGCCATTTTTGGACACACTCACGTACTTTTGCCCACGATGCTTCAGTAAAACGAATGATACTGCCCGAAAACTTATCGGAAATGTGAATAACACAGGAGAGGCTTTCAGCGCATGCTACCCCTGTGGGCGCTGCCATTTTGTTGTCATATGACCAAAGGGACGACGCTGATTGGTTAAAACGTCCCGGACTGGGCCATGTTTAAGGTAGCCAGACAATTATTACCGACTGACTTCAATCGCATTTTTCATACAGCTATCCACACCTTTGGAAGTGGGAACATCGATATTTTGTCTTACAATAATGTAATCTTAATTTAGAAACACTAAAATTTTAGTTCCCTGTTGGGTGCCACGAAACTGAACAAAAAGTGGCAGCTGCTCACGGCCTACTCGACCAGCGCCAGTCTACCATCCATGCTAGTAAGTTTATTGTCAATAGAGAAAAGGATGTCAGTAACCTCGGTGCCCTCCCGTGATTTTTCGGGCGTTATTTTTGGCGAGTCTGCTGGTCTCGGTCGTTTAGACTGAGAAGCAGGGATGGGACACACACTCGCCTGCTTCATGACACAACAACGGTAATAAAACTCGCTGATGTACAGTAGTTCTCTAGTTCCTCCAGCTCCATACAAAAAAAGAAAGATAGACACAGACAGTCAGTAAAGGGATTAATTACAAAAAGAGAAAAAAAAAAAAAAAACTACCTGTGGAAAAATTTGTTTATGCTCGGTCAGCGGGAGTGGCCATTTTGGATTATTGCATAAAAGTCTCAGAACGTCTCGCGATCACAACATCGGCCCCCAACTGTCTTTTATTTTATTGTGTGAAGCACTTTGTGTTACAACTTTTGTATGAAAAGTGCTATATAAATAAAGCTTTGATTGACTGAAGAAATGTATTGCTGCCAATACATTTGTGCTAGATTAGAGCCTTTTTTTTAATCTCCTGTCATATGAAGTTCTTCGACCCCTTTGGGCGAAGAATGAAGAGGGATTACATTATGGGTCAGTCAATCTGTCCCACTTTTGTGAAATCAGCTCCTCCTACAGTTTTGTTCTGATTGTTTTGAAACTTGGTACCATAGTTTGATATACACTGAGGATGCTCATATTGCAATTTGACTCTCATCGGATGACCTTGAGGTCAGAGGTCATATTTTCCCCAAATCTTGCAAATGCAATAACTACTGAAAGAATTGATGTAGGATTTTCAAATCAATACAGTAGCTGTATCTAAGACACATCTTGGACAACTTACACCCTGACCTGTCTATGGGTTTGGCGTCAAAAGGTCAAGGTTAAGATTCCCTATGCCTTATTACTGTGCAACAAGTACACCAAACTTGGAACACAGGTTCAACCTGTGACCCTGAAGTGTGACTGTGGTTTTGGCATCACAAGGTCAAAGGTCAACATCAAAATGGCTTTTAACCTATATCTCAACAACAAAGAAAACTAGGGTCACAAAATTTGCTACTTAGGTTCAGTCTGAGACCATGACCTCTGACAGCAGGTTTGGGGTAAAAAGGTCAAAGGTCAAGGTTGGCACTCCCTATGTCCTCTTACTATATAACATGTAAAGCTCTCTAGGGCCACAAAACTTGCTACACAGGTTCACCTCGGGAACCTGCCCCTCAACTATGGGTTGTATACTTTATTGTATATTTTCAAAGACAACGGAGGCGGAAGACATTACACTCACCTCAGAGTGCTCTTGTTATACTTTTGCCAACTTTTTTATAAAGTCTATGGAATAGAGTGGCATAGATTTCAACTCTGACCATGGTTACTACATGCATGGTGGAAGGTGTCATAATAGGCCAGATAAAACCATTGGAAAGTCTTTTTACTCTGCAGATGGATGGAGGGTTGCCAGCAAGCCACAACACGGGTCAGATCTGCAACGATCATTTTTAAGGGTGTACTGTACATGTACAAATGTTGACCCAAGGATGCTGATGGTGGGTCTCAGATTTATATTTGGGTTTTTTTATGCAGGGAAGCCCAGTGTCTCCCGACTATATGTTCCCCCGTTGTTTAGACATAAAAAAGCAAGACTGGCCGTTGATATTTTTCATGTAGGCCCCTGATCCTCTGACTTAGTGCCTGAAGTCAGGCGCTGTCAGACGCTGCTAGATGCTGTCAAACAATTGGGATTTTTTTTTGTTTGTTTTTGTCACACAGCCCTGAATTCAGGCGCTGTCAGACACTGTCAAACAATTGGAATCACTGCATCATCGTTCTCGATGATTTTTACCCACTTATAATTTTACTGGACCGAGGATTCTTGCTACTTGACCTTTCTTGGTCAACAAACCAGGCTAGGCCAACCTGTTTGTTTTGGGTAGCCACCCCTGGCCTGGAAAGCCATGGCTCCTTCTCTGACCTGTGACAGCTGCGTTTTCCTGTCTAAGATGGTTTCCGAGTTGGAACTGAGACTCTCTAACCTCTGTAAGATTCAGGAGGCTGAAAATCATCTGGATCATCATTTTTGGTCGGACGTCAGCACCAGTAACAGACTCACAACTAGCAGAGACAGCTATCTACCTGGGTGAAATTAACTTATCGCCATCCACCTGTGCTCCTACTCCGGTCACCTCAGCTGTCCAGGACTGCAGCACTAAACACTGGCTTCAGCTCGGAGCTAAACCTAAAGCCCCGGGTGGTTCTTCTCAGCCCTGGACCATGGTCAGGTCCAGTAGCAGACGTCGGCGATCGACCAGGCACGGCTGCACCTCCTCCCTTCCCCTCTCATTGGAAAACAGATTCAACATCTTTTCCTTGGAAGATTTCCCCCATTTGGATGCTGATCTTCCCCCCATGGCCGCCCCTTCTCCTTCAGCAGAGGCCCAAACCCACAAGCCCCGGATTAAAACTACCCTAGGTGTGCCAAACTTTACACCAGCTCCAAAAAGAAGAGAGGACAACCCCCCGTGTCACCCCCGCACCGGCATCCTGCCACCTCAGCAGCAACAACAACAATGGGGGGGGATAAGGGATAAGGATAAGAACCTGTACTTATATAGCATTTTTCTAGTCTCAAAGACCACTCAAAGCACTTCACTAGCACTAACCCTCTACTCTAAGGGCCTATAGGAGACAGATATCTAGGGACAATTTAGAACAACCAATTAACCTAACATGCATGTCTTTGGATTGTGGGAGGAAACCGGAGCCCCCGGAGTAAACCCACGCAGCAGAGGGAGAACATGCAAACTCCACACAGAAAGGTTCCTACCCCTGCCAGCCTGGGGATTCGAACCTGGAACCTTCTAGCTGTAAGGCAACAGTGCTAACCACTGCACCACCATGCTGCCCAATGGCAAAACTATTTACCACTACAGAAGCCACCGACAAAGTCCCCCCAGACGACACTGGTAATTAGTGATTCCATTATGAGGAACGTCAGAAGCAGGTACTGTGTTACAATTTTTTTCCTTGGGCTAAAGTGTCAGACATTGAGGCTCTCACCCCTGACCTATTAAATGAATACCCCCATGCTGATATTGTGCATGTCCGATGCAACAACATCCCAGACGAAGCGTCTGAGATCTTAAAGAGAGACTTCAGGAGCCTTCTGTCTACTCTGAAGAGCTGTGGCAGACGTGTGTTTATCTCTGGACCACTTGCTCCTTTTAGAAGAGGTTGCAATTATTTCAGCAGAACTCTTAGTCTTAATTCCTGGTTATGCTCAACATGTCCTACTTTTACCATTAGTTTTATAGACAATTTCAACCTGTTTTGGAACCGCCTATCATTTATGAGGCCAGATGGCATTCATCCAAATAAACTCGGTGCACATGTTTTAAGGGACAATCGGTTTTATTTGATTCAGCATTTTTTAGTACAGTGACTGAAAACTGGTGTGTCACTTCACCCCAAAGTGCCTGGGTCTGCCAACCAGCTTTCTTTTGCTTCCACCTCTCATATTACCCTTGTTAATCCAAATAATTCTCTCTGTTTTGATCAGTCTTCAATTCACAACCCTATAGAGATTGTGTCTGTCCCCCAATACCCAAAACATTATAACCCAAGACAAATACAACATAACTTAATAAAGATTAAAACCATTAATCTACCACAGAAAAATAAAATAATTAAAAGCAGACTGCTGAATATAAGAGCTCTGTCCCAGAAAGTGACCTTAATTAATGATATGATTATGGATTACATATAAATATACTCTGTCTTACAGAAACATGGATACGCCCTGACAACTTTGTTGGTATCAATGAGGCCACCCCCCAACCCAGCTGTGGTAATATTCTTATTCCTAAAAATAACTGGCTGAGGTGGTGGTGTTGGGGTAATATATGAATCCACATTACCAATGAACCCTCAACCTAAGCTAAACTCAAATTATAACTCTTTTGAATGCTTAATCAGTCCGCCAAGGTCTCCGCCTTTGACCGCCACCTAATCCACATAGCACCGGACCCCCATGATCCCTCCTGCAGGTGGTGAACCCACTGGAGGGCGGACCCATGTAACTCCTTCGGGCTGAGCCCGGCCGGGTCCCATGGGTGGAAACCCGGCCACCAGACGCTAGCCTTCGAGCCCCTCCCCCAGGCCTGGCTCCAGGGTGGGGCCCCGGTAACCCCATACCGGGCGGGGTACACTGAATCCTTGATATACAATTTATCATGAGAGTCTGTTGGATCGTTCTTAGTCTGGCCCTTCACCCAGAACCAGTTTGTCTTGGGAGACCCTATCAGAGGCAAATTGCCCCCGGACAGCATAGCTCCTGGGATCACTGGGGCACGCAAACCCCCCCACCACGATAAGGTGACGATCCATGAGGAGGGTATGAACTGTATGATATTATGAGAGTATGGGGTATCGGGCTTGTTGTTACGAGCTATTCGGTCTCTGTACGACCGTTGTGAGAGTTTGGTTCGTATTGCCAACACTCGGTCGGAGTCATTCCCAGTGAGAGTTGGACTCTGCCAGGGCTGCCCTTTGTCACCAATCCTGTTCATAATTTTTATGGACAGGATTTCTAGGCGCAGCCAGGGAATGGAGGGTGTCATGCTTGGTGACCACAGGATCTCATCTCTGTTGTTTGCAGATGATGTTGTCCTGTTGGCTTCATCCAGCAATGACCTACAGCTCTTGCTGGGACGGTTTGCTGCTGAGTGTGAAGCGGCTGGGATGAGAATCAGCACCTCCAAGTCCGAGTCCATGGTCCTCAGCCGGAAAAAGGTGGATTGTCCTCTCCGGGTTGGGGACAGGCTCCTGCCCCAAGTGGAGGAGTTTAAGTATCTTGGGGTCTTGTTCACGAGTGAGGGGAAAATGGAGCGAGAGATCGACAGACGGATTGGAGCAGCATCTGCAGTGATGCGGATGTTGTACCAGTCTGTTGTGGTGAAGAGGGAGCTTAGTTCTAAGGCAAAGCTGTCGATTTACCAGTCAATCTACGTTCCTACTCTCACCTATGGTCACGAGCTTTGGGTAATGACCGAAAGAACGAGATCGCGGATACAAGCGGCTGAAATGAGCTTTCTCCGTAGGATTGCTGGACTCACCCTCAGAGATAGGGTGAGGAGCTCAGTCATCCGGGAGAGGCTCAGAGTAGAACCGCTGCTCCTCCACATTGAAAGGAGTCAGTTGAGGTGGTATGGGCATCTGATTAGGATGCCTCCTGGACGCCTCCCACTTGAGGTGTTTCAGGCACGTCCCACTGGGAGGAGACCCCGGGGCAGACCCAGGACTCGGTGGAGAGACTATGTCTCCCAGCTGGTCTGGGAACGCCTTGGTATCCCCTCTGAAGAGCTGGAGCAGGTGGCTGGGGAGAGGGAAGTCTGGGCTTCTCTGCTTGAACTGCTGCCTCCGCGACCCGGACCTCCGGAAAAGCGGTAGAAGATGGATGGATGGATGGATGAATGCTTAATTTTTAGCTTACCACACCCATCCTGGAGGACAGAACAGCCTATTATATTTATCACAGCATATCACCCTCCCAGTGCTTCTTTTGCTGAATTTATGTCTGAATTCTCTGAGTTCTTAACATTTGTTCTCAGTTCAGACAAAGATTATCATAGCTGGTGATTTTAATATTCATATAGACATTGATAATGACAGTCATAATGTAGCATTTCTCTCCCTCTTAAATTCAACTGGCTTTTCTCAGTGTGCTAGTAAACCAACTCATCATCATATGATGACCCTTGACCTGGTCTTGTCCTGTGGTGTAGAAATTGATGAGCTGCTTGTCATCCCTCAAAATCCGACACTGACTGACCATTATTTGATAACTTTCAAATTTGTGTTATCTGATTTTACAGCATCAAGCAGAAATATAGTTACCAGATACTTGCCTGATAGTGCTGTGGCTTGCTTCAAAGAATTAATCCCTTCAGCACTTATTCTATTACCATGTCTCAGTATAGCAGACAGCACTGACTGCTTGAATCCATTAGAATTAGACATCTTAGTTGATAGTACTAAAGCCTCACTGGAGACAACACTTGACTCCATAGCCCCTCTTAAAAAGAAAACTATTAAAAATAGAAGATTAGCTCCATGATACAACTCCCACACTCCAGAGTTAAAACAGAAAGTTAGATTTTGTGAAAGGCTTTGGTGTGCAAATAAGGCAGAAGAATCATGTTCAGCCTGGAATGCCAGCCTTATCACCTATAAGAAATCTCTCCATAGCGCTAGGCAACAGTACTATTCATCCTTGATAGAAGAAAATAAAAACAACCATAGATTTCTTTTTAGCACTGTGGCTCAGCTAACCAAGAGCCAAAATGCCATAGATCCCTACATTCCTCCCACTCTTAGTGCTGATGACTTTTTGAATTTTTTTAATGATAAAATTGTCAGTATTAGGAATAATGTTCCAAAAAATAGCCCCCTTAAAAATACCAAGCCTCTGCCTAACACTGCTGTGTCCACAGGCTCAGAACTCCACTTTTCTGAATTTTCTCATATTAGTCATTCTGATCTAGCCCTAATAGTGTCAGCCTCTAAACCAACTACCTGTCTCTTAGATCCAATCCCCGCTAGACTTCTGAAAGAATCGCTATCTCTGATTAGTCCACTGTTTTTGAACATAATTAATATATCTCTATTGACAGAACATGTACCGCAGTCTTTTAAAGTGGCAGTTATCAAGCTCCCCTCCTGTGGAACAATCTTTCCAGTTCAGTTCGGGGGGCAGACACTCTCTCTTTGATCAAGAGTAAGTTGAAATCTTTTCTCTATGATAAGGCCTATAGTTAAAAATGTTGCCGCTGCCAGGCCTAACCAAGCTTGATACTGGAATGTCTGGCTTTGAATACTGTATTTGTTATGTTTGTTTTGAATGTAGCTTCTGCCAGGCCTCCTACTTTTTACCTCTTTTTTCAACCCAGCCGGTCAAGGTGGATGGCTGTTCTCTATAAGCTATGGTTCCACTCGAGGTTTCTGCCCGTTAAAGGGAAGTTTTTCCTTGCTTGTGTTGCCGCAGTGCTTGCTCTTAGGGGTCTCTGCTGAGTTCTATAAATTTGAGAGCGTGGCCTAAACCCACTCTTTTCTGTAAAGTGCCTTGAGATAACCTGTGTTGTGATTTGGCGATATATAAATAAAAATGAATTGAATTGAATGAGCAAACAGATGAGATTAGGCAGATTATTTTATTGTTTTGGGGTAATCGTTTACGCTAGAGGGGAGAAATATTTTCCCCTCCAGACTGAGTTGTTACAGTATGTGCATATATTTAAAATAAATTATCAACTAAAAAAGTCGGCAGGATTTTTTTTTTGACTGCTCTCCATTTCCCGTAGGCTGAAGCTGCTTGTGTCTGTTCATTAACAGTGTTGTCAACTTAGCGACTTTGTCACTTTAGCAAGTATTCTGACCCCTCTTGCGACTTTTTTTTCCCAAAAAAGTGACTAGCGACAAATCTAATGACTTTTTCTGGTGTTATATACAGAGACTTTGGAGACTCTGACATGAAAGCATGTATCGTTCTTACTCTTTTCAATGAGCAGTGGGTGCTGCTGTGGGCCCCTCCCCTGTCCCAGAACAGTCACAGGTGCCCCAGTCCTCAAGCAGCAGTACCTCCCAGCTGCAGTTGGAGGAGCACCTCACCGCATCCAGGGAGCAAATAAATAACACATGCATGAAGCCGCTGCTGGCTGATCCAGCTCACTCCCAGCTGTTCAGCCACTGCTCTCACAGCACTGAGGGTTGAAAAAGTTCACATTTAGGAGCACTTCAGTGCTCATCAGCGGCACACCTCTCTGACCAGCTGATCAGAATCAGGCTGAAATGATACCAGGCTCAGTATTTAACAGCAAAAGCTTGGAGTGATGCATGTTTTCTTACCTGTTTGATGATATTTAGTGCAGGTAATGGAGAGCTTCGGGGCAAACTGTGAAACCTCAAAGGCAAGCGTTGGCTGACAGATCAAGTAGTTGCTATGATTTAAAGTGGAAACCTTTTTTAAGAACGCCTGTGAAGCACCCAAGAAAACAGGTTCAGAGTGTTTTTATGCACTTGGTGGACAAGCAGCCTAAACAAAGTTGTCAGGCAACTCCTTCAGCATGATGAATAACCCCTTTAGGTTGCAGTGCATTGAGTTTTCTGGGTCACCATAAAAATACCTATCAAATTACATGTTTTCTTGAAGACTTTATTAACAATATAAGGATACCTCTTTGTAATCTACCAGAAATTGTATCCAAATTCCACCTGGCTCTATACAATATTTTAGTACCATAACATCAGTTTTTAGGAAGCCTAACTTTTCTCTTTTTGGTTCAGCTTCATATTTCTCAGCAACCTCTTTTGTAGCAGCACAGGTGGCTCCTTCAGTGAAAAGCTCTAAAAAGCCGAGGTACACTACCTGCTAAGCAACAAACAGCAGACGGGCTTGTTCAGACAATAGCTGGTGTACATAATGGAGCATTTAGCAGCCAAAAGGCTTGGTATTTTTCTCAGGAGTTGGTGGAGACTAATAGAGCTTAAAAGGAGACCCCAAGGCCAGTCCTGAGTGGTGGGCATTAATCACAAAAAACACTTCAAATAAATGATAAAATATCACAGCCACGAATCCATTCACCACATTTACTGTTAGAAAAAGAAAGTATGCAGACCTTTGTGCCTTAAGGGAATTAATAAGTGTTGCCACCTGGGGTTACTAACCTTATAACAGAATAGAACAAGGACACCTCTTTAATGATTTGATACAAAACCAAAAGCTTGTTCCTTTTATGCTGGGGAAAAAAGCTGTGTTAAAGCCATCCCAGTCTAACCAAAAAAAACAAACAAACATAAAAATTGCACATTTTTTCACTCTGACAAAATGTGCATAGACACCGAAAAAAAACCATTTTTTACTTGCAGTGGATACGTGGCATTTACAGCTTTAAGAAACATGTCTCCCAGCACACTAATGTTTGTCTGCAACTTTCTCTTTGTTTCTCTTTCATTCTCTGTCACCATCAGAAGTGACATCTCACCAAAACACTTTTTCCTACCAGGAGGTGACGCCTAAACCTAGCCTTAACCATTTAAGTTAATCCCTTCCACAGCATGTAGGACACCGTGTGGGGTATGGGGCAGCGCCTAGCTCTGTTTCACTGACCCTAGGCCACACAGCTACTACTGTGAGTAGTGAAAGCTACAGTGGGGAGTCAGTCCTCTGGTAGCTCTGTGCATTAACATTCTTCTCCCAATTCTATCATGCTGAGCACCAAGCTACAAGGCAGAAAGCACCATTTTTATATGGTCTTTTGTATGACCTGGCCGGTATATCAACCTACGGCCTCCCGGTTGTGGGGCGGATGCTCTACCAACTAGGCCACCACTCCAGAACCTTAACCATTAGTGGAGTGAAAAACAAACAAATAAAAATCGTGACGATCTTCCTTGGATCGTCACTTCCTTGTGGTAACATATCGTCACTTCCTGTTTTGCTGTCTGCCTGTGTGGTTTGCTCTCCAGCCACTAGCTATGGCTACTAGCTCTCTTTCCTCTCCTCCTCTGGTGTGCTCTCTCTGTCAGATGTTTAGCTACACCTCTGCCTCTTTTAGTGATAACGGTAAATGTAATAAATGTTGTCTTTTTGAGGTGCTCGAGGCGAGGTTGTCTGATTTGGAATCCCGGCTTCGCTGCATTGAAACACCGTCTGCGCCAGTTAACCGTGACGGACGCCCCTTAGCTGCAGCGGAGCTAGCTAGCTTAGGCCCCCCTGTCAGTGGTCCCCCGGCTCTCCTCAGCAGCGAGGAGACTGGGTGGGTGACGGTGAGAAGGAAGCCTAGTCGCAAAGCCCTGGTACTCCACCAGCCTGTTCACGTTTCTAATCGTTTTTCCTCGCTCAGCGACACACCCGCTGAGGAAAAAACTCTGATCATTGGCGACTCTGTAGTCAGAAACGTGAACCTAGAGACTCCAGCGGTCATAGTCAAATGCATTCCTGGGGCCAGAGCAGGCGACATCGAGTCAAATTTGAAAATGCTGGCTAAAAGTAACTGTAAATATTCCACAATTGTTATTCACGCCGGCATTAATGACATCCGTCTCCGGCAGTCGGAAGTCACGAAACTTAATATAGAATCGGTGTGTGACTTTGCAAAAACGATGTCTGCCACTGTAGTATTCTCTGGGCCCCTCCCCAATCTGACCATTGATGACATGTTTAGCCGCTCGTCATCCTTGAACCGCTGGCTGTCTGTGTGGTGTCCTAAAAATGACGTGGGCTACATTGACAATTGGAGCTCTTTTTGGGGAAAACCTGGTCTTATGAGATGAGACAGCATTCATCCCACTTTGGATGGCACTTCTCATTTATCTAACAATCTGGCATCTTTTTTATCCAGATTTCCAAAATCTTGACTACTCAGAGTTGGGACCAGGAAGCAGAGTCGCAGTCTTACACGCCTCTCTGCAGCTCCTCTTCATCCGCCACCCCTCAGCTTAGCCCCTGTCTTCCCCATCAGAGAATCGTTGTCTGCTCCCTCCAAAGTAAATAAAAATATAATGTATAAGCATCCCAAAGTGATAAAGCAAAATATTGGTAAAACTCAAATTAAACATAAAGCCTCTAAACTGAATGATTTGGCCTCTGTTCCTCCTCATAATTTAAAAATTAAATGTGGTTTATTAAATATTAGGTCTCTAACTCCCAAGTCTCTGATAGTCAATGATCTGTTAATTGATCATCAGATTGATTTAATTTCCCTTACAGAGACTTGGTTAGGGCAAGATGATTATGTTGGTTTAAATGAATCAACTCCCTCTGGTTATTTAAACTGTCAAAATCCCAGAAGTTCTGGTCGTGGAGGAGGAGTAGCAACAATTTACCATTCCAAATTACTAGTTAATGTAAAGCAAAAAACATGTTATAATTCCTTTGAGGGCCTGGTCCTCAGTATTGGGCACTTTAGCAATTTTAGGTTAAACCCAATTTTATTTGCCATAGTTTATCGTCCCCCATCAACCTACTCAGAATTTTTATCCGAATTTGCTGATTTCTTAGCTGATTTAGTGCTGAAATCTGATAGAATAATTATAGTAGGGGACTTTAATATACATGTGGATGTAGATAGTGACTGCCTTAATGTGGCATTTAATTCAATATTAGACTCGATGGGGTTTTCTCAGAAAGAAGGAAATTCTACTCATTACCTCCACCATACATTGGACCTTGTTCTGACATATGGCATAGATATAGAAAATCTTGTAGTGTCTCCTCACAACCCTGTACTGTCAGACCATTGTCTGTTAACCTTTGATTTTACTATTTCTGACTATTTGGCTCCTAAAGAAAAATATTATTACAGTAGATGCCTCTCAGATGATGCTGTTACCAAATTTATGCAGATTGTTTCCTCTATGCCATGTGTCAACACAACGGAAATAAGCTATAGACAGCTTGCTCCTTCTGTAATTGATAACATGGTGGATAATGTTTCAGCTTCTCTGCATCAGACTCTAGACTTGGTGGCCCCCTTAAAAAAGAAAAAGTCTAATCAGAGATTTCTAACTCCTTGGTTCAACACAGAAACTCGTAGCTTAAAACAGAAGACTCGTCAATTAGAAAGAAAATGGCGCTCCACTAATTTAGATGAAATCTATTTAGCTTGGAGAAATCATCTTTTAATTTATAAAAAATCTCTTAGAAAAGCTAGAACGAGTTATTACTCTGCATTAATAGAAGAGAACAAGAATAATCCCAGGTTTCTTTTCAGTACTGTAGCCAGGTTGACAAAGAGTCAGGACTTTACTAGAGCGAGCTTAATAGTCAGGACTTTATGAACTTTTTCAATAATAAAATTTCATCCATCAGAGATAAAATCAATCAGATTCTTCCCACAGTTAACTTAAATACTGTAACTACTACAACTCCTTCTATTGATGTCTGTCTTGATGAGTTTACTCCAATCGACCTTAGTGAGTTAGACAAAATAGTTTCCTCATCCAAACCTTCAACTTGTCTTTTAGACCCTATTCCTACCAGGTTATTTAAAGAAGTCTTCCCACTTATTGGTAGCTTTATTCTTCATATAATCAATTCTTCATTAACTTTAGGCCATGTACTGCAGGCTTTTAAAACAGCTGTAATTAAACCCTTACTCAAAAAGCCAACGCTAGATCCAGGAGCTTTAGCTAACTATAGACCAATCTCTAATCTCCCTTTCATTTCAAAAATCTTAGAAAGAGTTGTTGCTACGCAATTATTTGACCACCTGCAGGGAAATGGTTTACTTGAAGAGTTTCAATCTGGGTTTAGAATCCATCATAGTACTGAAACAGCCTTAGCGAAGGTCACTAACGACCTCCTCATTGCATCTGATAATGGACTAGTTTCTGTACTTGTCCTTTTAGACCTTAGTGCAGCTTTTGATACTATCGATCATAATATTCTACTTGATAGATTAGAACACTATGTTGGACTTAATGGAACTTCGTTGCAGTGGTTTAGATCTTATTTATTTGACAGGTTCCAGTTTGTTCATGTAAATAATGAGTTTTCTTTCAACTCAAAGCTTAGTCACGGAGTTCCACAGGGATCTGTGCTAGGCCCTACCCTTTTTAGTTTATATATGCTTCCGTTAGGCAACATTATTAGAAAGCACTGTATACATTTTCATTGTTATGCAGATGACACACAATTATACCTGTCAATGAAGCCAGATGATAGTAATCAATTAGCCAAGTTAGAAGCCTGTCTTAAGGAAATCAAAGCTTGGATGACTTGTAATTTCCTGCTATTAAATTCAGATAAGACTGAAGTCATTATTGTTGGTCCAAAAAACCTTAGAAATTCCTTTCCAAATCAAACTTTCAGTTTGGATGCGGTTACTCTTTCTCTTAATAGCTCTGTGAGGAACCTTGGAGTTATTTTTGATCAGGATTTGTCCTTCAATTCACATATTAAATTTGCTTCTAAGACTGCCTTCTATCATTTGCGTAATATTGCCAAGATTAGGAGCATCTTGTCTCAGAGTGATGCTGAGAAACTGATCCATGCTTTTGTTAGCTCGAGATTAGATTATTGTAATTCTTTATTATCAGGCTGTCCTAAAACATCTTTAAAAAGTCTTCAGCTGACCCACAATGCTGCAGCAAGAGTTTTAACAGGTACTAGAAAGAGAGATCATATCTCTCCGGTTCTGGCCTCCCTTTATTGGCTTCCCATAGAGTTTAGAATTAAGTTTAAAATCCTTCTTCTTACTTACAAAGCTCTAAACAATCAGGCTCCTTTTTATTTAAAAGATCTGATACTACCGTATTATCCTAACAGAGCACTACGCTCCCAAAATGCAGGATTACTTGTAATACCTAGAATCTCCAAAAGTACAATGGGAGGCAGAGCCTTCAGTTATCAAGCTCCTCTTCTGTGGAATCAGCTGCCAATCTGGATTCGGGACTCAGACTCAATCTCTGTTTTTAAGAATAGGGCTAAAACCTACCTTTTTGATATAGCCTACAATTAGGGAGGGATCATGTGTTTCTGAACCCTCCCTTAGTTATGCTGCTAATAGGTTTAGTCAGCCGGGGGACCTCCAGTAATGCACTGGGCCTCACTCCTTTCCTCACTCTCAATGAAATATTTTTTTTGCTGGTCATTAACATTTGTTGTTCTCTCCCATAGATTGAGTCCCCATCGTGCTGTTTGCTCCCTACATGTCTGTTCTTTTCTTCTTCTCTATCCCTTCACCCCCCAGCCAGTCGCAGCAGATGACTGCCCCTCCCTGAGCCTGGTTCTGCTGGAGGTTTCTTCCTGTTAAAAGGGAGTTTTTCCTCTCCACCGTCGCCAAGTGCTTGCTCACAGGGGATCGCCTGATTGCTGGGGTCTTTCTGCAACTGTGGGGGTTCCCCCTACAGTTGATAGTGCTATGAGATGACTGTTGTTGTGAAATGGTGCTATATAAATAAAGTTGAATTGAATTGAAAAAAAAAACTAAAAAAAAAAGAAGTTACTCACAGATCAGGATGAGACTCAAGCTCATGTCATGTTGCTTGAAACCTCAAGTACGTAAGTAACCATCTGCCATCACCCACCCACATCCACCAACCAAATAAGTGTTGGAAGACTGCCTACAGCAGGTTTTGTTATGCTCATGCATGGTGAGGGTGTTTTTTTTTCTTATGTGCATTTGCGCATGTACAGTGAGTGAAGGCATGACTCTGTAAAACGTAACCGGGTACTTTTTTTTTCATTTTACGTAAAAATGCACACTTTTTTGAGGGGTGGAAAATATTCATTATGTGGAGAAAGGAGGCAGGCGAGGCAATGAGCTGGACGACACAGAAACTTTATTCTTTCTCCAACATGAAGTACAGCACACAGCGATCCCGGGTCTTTGTGCATTCCACTTTTATCTCTTTATTTCCATGCATCGAGACCCAGAACTTCCAACCATAACACATTGTCGTTTGAACAAAGGAATGTGTGGCACATTAACATGACATTACGTCAGGGCCGCTCTTACACCCTTCTACCCTCAGTGCCTCCGACAGCATTCACTCTCCCAGGAGGACGCATAGACCCAACAGTCCCGTATGATACCCCCCGGTGACACCTCCTCCTTCAGTCCCTTGTTCCCCTTTCCCCCTGCCCTCTCTGGGTGGAGAAACCCCCACCGTGCCCCCACACAGCCCCTCCCCCCGGACACCCAGAAGGGGCACTAACCCCCCCCATCCTTTGGGCTTGAGCTGGCACCCATAGCGGCTGTAGCGGGGGGTCGCCAGTCCAGTTGAACCGCCCTGCTGGCGAGGTGAACAGGAAGGCACATCAGTCTGTGGAGGGATAAAGGAAGGGGGGGAGACATTTTCGTCATGAGCGCAGGTCCCTGCTGAGGGATTACCAACCTGCGGAGACACCAACAGTGGGCGTCCGAGCCGGGGGGCTTTGGCCAACACCACCTGCTTGTCTACCAACACAAAAGCGGGCTTCAGCCTGTCGATGCAGACAGTCTCCCTACGCCCCCCCAAGTCAAACACAAAATGCTTCTCCCCAGGTTCCACCTCTCTGAACGGTCCATTGTACGGTGGGCTCAGCGGGGTCCGGTGCGCATTGTGCCTGATGAAAACAAAACAGGCATTCTGCAAGCTTTTTGGGACGAATGTGCGGGGAAAACAATGGTGGGTCTGGCCCGGTACGCTCAAAACCTCCGTACTGTGTAAAAATTGCGTGGGCAGATCAGCAATGGGTGCAGGGTTTTCAGGTAAAAACTCTCGGGGATCCGCAGCGGCAGAGAAAAAACGAGTTCTGCCGGAGAGGCTGCCAAATCCTCCTCAGGTGTGGAACACAACCCTAAAAAAACCCAGGGCAGGCAGTCGACCCAATTTGTGTCCGTGAGCGAAGCTCTGAGTGCTGCTTTAAGTGACCTATGAAAACACTCGCATAACCTGTTGTATGCGGGTTGTATGCGGTAGTGCGGTGAATTTTGACCCCCAGGCTCTGTGCCATTGCAGACCAAAGTTCTGACACGAATTGTGGACCCCTGTCGGACGTGATGGCCAATGGTGATCAGAAACGCGCAACCTAAGCCGACAAAAAAGCTCAAGCCACTTCTGCAGACATGGTAGAAGCCAGCAGGACCACTTCAGGCCAGCGTGTGGTGAGGTCAACGACCGTCAAAAGGTGCGTGAAACCTTGTGACGGTGGGAGGGGTCCCACCAAATCCACATGGACGTGATCAAACCTCCTAGCCGGAATTTGGAACGGCTTGATGGGGGCTCTGGTGTGCTTGTGCACTTTGGCCCGCTGGCACGCAACGCAAGCTACAGCCTACTCTTTCATGTCTTTGTGCAAGCGCAGCCAGAGGAACTTCACCCCCAATAGCTTCACCGAAGCGCACACTCCTGGATGAGAAAGGGAGTGGACCAACTCGAAAATGCGATGTGGCAAGAGTTCATAACCACTGGGCGTGGACGGCTGGTGGAGACATCGCAGAGCAAGGGAGGGCACCCTTGTTGCACCACCCTGCTCTCCAGCCTTAACCGCAGACTGGAGCGCCCAAATGTCCACATCCCAGGCTTGCTCTGTGGCCATAGCAGGGAAATCTATTCCCATGTAGACCGGGGCGATTAACATGTGCGACAAGCAATCGGCTATGATGTTGAGCTTACTGGCGACGTGTTGAATGTCGGTAGTAAACTCGGAAATTGCGGCCAAATGCCATTGCTGCCGGGCCAACCATGGTTCCGAGACTTTGGACATTGCGTACCTTAGTGGCTTGTGGTCCACGAATGCGGTGAACTTGTGCCCTTCCAGCCAGAACTGGAAATGGCGCGTCACCAGGTGGAGAGCCAGCAATTCTCTATTGAACACACCGTATTTGCGTTTGTTGTCACGCAAAGTTCGGCTGAAAAATGCGAGTGGCTGCCACGAACCTGAGATGCACTGCTTCACCACTGCCCCTATGGCAACATCAGACGCATCCATAGTGAGCGCTATCCATGCAGACGGGTCCGAGTGGGCTGGCAATGCGGCATCCGCAAGCTCTGTTTTGGCATTTGTAAAATTCTGGTCTCGCTCTGGAGTCCAGTCGACGGTTTTCGCAGCCTTCTTTTTTTTTAAGCACAGCATACAATGGCTGCATCAGTTGGGCTGCTCGGGGAAGGAAACGGTTATAAAAATTAACCATTCCCAAAAATTCCTGTAGTGCTCTCACGGTCTGCAGACACGGAAAATCCAACACAGCGCGCACCTTATCCGGAAATGGGATTGCCCCCGCCGGTGAAATGCGGTGGCCCAAAAAATCAATCACTGGCAAAATGAACTGGCACTCTGGTTTAACTTCTAACCTCTGGAAAACTGTCTTGAAATGGGTGATGTGCTCATCCTTGGACACGCTGGCTACCAAAATGTCATCTAAGTAGACAAAAACGAAGGACAAGCCACAAAGCACCGTGTCCATCATCCTCTGGAAAGTGTGCGCCATGCCTTTTAATCTGAACAGCATGCGTAAAAACTCGAAAAGGCCGAAAGCAGTTATTACTTCTGTTTATGGGACGTCTTCCGCGCGCACCAGGACCTGATGATATCCGTAGACCAGATCCACTTTCAAAAAAACGCGCACCCCGGCCAGGTGCACGGAAAAATCCTTGACGTGCGGAATTGGATAACGATTGTGTTCCGTGGCATTATTCAAGCGCTGGAAATTGCTGCACGGTCACCATGACCCGTCAGCTTTAGGCACCATGTGTAGCGGGGATGCCTACGGGCTGTTGGAGCGCCTGACAATGCCCAACTGCTCTAAGTTGGCAAACTCCTTTCGCACGCTGGCCAGTTTAGCTGCATCCAAGCACCAAGGTCATGTGAACACTGGCGGGCCTTTTGTCGTTATGAAGTGTTTGGCCCCGTGTTTCCTTACCGTAGCTGAAAAAGTCGGTACCGTTAGTGCCGGGAACTGTGTGAACAACTGTTGGTACTTACCCCCTTGAACTATAATGTTAGCCAGTGTTGTTGACCCAGCTCCCCGAACTGTACAGGGCAGTGAGGTGAAAGAGACAGCATCCAGTAATCTCCTATTAGCAACATCGACTAACAACCCATACGCACATAAAAAATCTGCGCCTAGAATGGGGCCGGAACATGCAGCTATCCCAAAGTCCCACTAAAAGTTGCGTACATGTAAGCATATCGTCAGTGTCCACTCACCAAATGTCCTGATGGTGGATACATTAGCAGCCGTGAGCTTGGGACCTCTGCCTCCTGCCACCCTGTCTGCGTTGACCAGTAGGATGAGGCTCTTCTGGGAGCCAGAGTCCACCAAAAACCATCTCCCCGAATATGTGTCTATGACATAAAGCAGTCTGTTCCTGTCGCCATCAGTCGCAGCTGCAACCGAATTCCAAATGTGCCTTCTTCCCCGCTCCTTGAATTGGCATGGCGCTAGGCAGCATAGGGCATTCGAGACGAAACGGTGATGATAAAAACAGATCACCCCGTTCCTTCGTCTCCTGGTAAATGGTAAATGGGAACTGGCATTCACTTATATAGCGCTTTTATTCTTATCTCTTGATGACCAAAGCGCTTTACAGATCCTGCCATCAACCCATTCACACACTGATGGCGGCATGCTACCTAATATGGTGCATCCAGACCCACCAGGAGCAATTGGGGTGAAGTGTCTTGACCCAGGGACACAACGGCAGAATACCCGGGGAGAGCGGGATTCGAGCTGCCAACCATGTGGTTATTGGATGACCTGCTCTACCTCCTGAGCCACTGCCGCCCCCTGGTGTCCGTCCCGGCTACCACCCACGGCTCCTCGACCTCATTGGAGTCCCTCATGGATGCTGAAGCCACTGCCTGCACAGTGAGAGTTCTGGTCGCCGAAATGATGCGGTCCGCTTCCTGCGCCAGGGCACGGTAGTCCTTCGCAACCATCCATGGCGAGTTGGCCAAGATTGCCCTCGCTGTAGCCGGTAGGTTCTTGAGGAACAAGTGGGTGAACAGGAAAGATTCATCATCCTTCCCTGTCAGCAACGGCATGCTCTCCATGACTTCCACTATTGATCTGTCCCTTAACTCCGAACACATTAGGAGTTTCTCTGCCCTCTCACTGTCAGAAAGGGTGTAACGCTGGAGAAGCATCCTCTTGAGCGCTTTAAATTTACTTGGGTTGGCAGCTGCAGCAGGCTCGTCTCCTGTCATGTGGCGCGCATCCAGTGCAGCGACCCCGTAGTGGGAATCTATTATATATATATACATACATATATATATACGTATATATATATATATATATATACACAGTGGGGCAAAAAAGTATTTAGTCAGCCACCAATTGTGCAAGTTCTCCCACTTAAAAGATGAGAGAAGTCTCCAATTTTCATTATAGGTATACCTCAACTATGAGAGACAAAATGAGAAAAAAAAAAATCCAGAAAATCACATTGTCTGATTTTTAAAGAATTTATTTGCAAATCATGGTGGAAAATAAGTATTTGGTCACCTACAAACAAGCGAGATTTCTGGCTCTCACAGACCTGTAACTTCTTCTTTAAGAGGCTCCTCTGTGCTCCATTCGTTACCTGTATTAATGACACCTGTTTGAACTTGTTATCAGTATAAAAGACACCTGTCCACAACCTCAAACAGTCAGACTCCAAACTCCAC
The DNA here is from genome assembly GCA_020510985.1 of Pholidichthys leucotaenia. Lineage (NCBI taxonomy): Eukaryota > Metazoa > Chordata > Actinopteri > Cichliformes > Pholidichthyidae > Pholidichthys > Pholidichthys leucotaenia. Next base: position 320,715,401 of record CM035840.1, on the reverse strand, counting down.
TATGGCCAAGACCAAAGAGCGGTCAAAGGACACCAGAAACAAAATTGTAGACCTGCACCAGGCTGAGAAGACTGAATCTCCAATAGGTAAGCAGCTTGGTGTGAAAAAATCAACTGTGGGAGCAATTATTAGAAAATGGAAGACATACAAGACCACTGATAATCTCCCTCGATCTGGGGCTCCACGCAAGATCTCACCCCGTGGGGTCAAAATTATCACGAGAACGGTGAGCAAAAATCCCAGAACCACATGGGGGGACCTAGTGAATTACCTGCAGAGAGCTGGGACCAAAGTAACAAAGGCTACCATCAGTAACACACTATGCCGCCAGGGACTCAAATCCTGCAGTGCCAGACGTGTCCCCCTGCTTAAGCCGGTACATGTCCAGGCCCATCTGAAGTTTGCTAGAGAGCATTTGGATGATCCAGAAGAGGATTGGGAGAATATCATATGGTCAGATGAAACCAAAATAGAACTTTTTGGTAAAAACTCAACTTGTCGTGTTTGGAGGAGAAAGAATGCTGAGTTGCATCCAAAGAACACCATACCTACTGTGAAGCATGGGGGTGGAAACATCATGCTTTGGGGCTGCTTTTCTGCAAAGGGACCAGGACAACTGATCCGTGTAAAAGAAAGAATGAATGGGGCCATGTATCGTGAGATTTTGAGTGAAAACCTCCTTCCATCAGCAAGGGCATTGAAAATGAAACGTGGCTGGGTCTTTCAGCATGACAATGATCCCAAACACACCGCCCGGGCAACGAGGAGTGGCTTCGTAAGAAGCATTTCAAGGTCCTGGAGTGGCCTAGCCAGTCTCCAGATCTCAACCCCATAGAAAATCTTTGGAGGGAGTTGAAAGTCCGTGTTGTCCAGCGACAGCCCCAAAACATCACTGCTCTAGAGGAGATCTGCATGGAGGAACGGGCCAAAATACCAGCAACAGTGTGTGAAAACCTTGTGAAAACTTACAGAAAACATTTGACCTCTGTCATTGCCAACAAAGGGTATATAACAAAGTACTGAGATGAACTTTTGTTATTGACCTAATACTTATTTTCCACCATAATTTGCAAATAAATTCTTTAAAGATCAGACAATGTGATTTTCTGGATTTTTTTTTCTCATTTTGTCTCTCATAGTTGAGGTATACCTATGATGAAAATTGAAGACCTCTCTCATCTTTTAAGAGGGAGAACTTGCACAGTTGGTGGCTGACTAAATACTTTTTTACCCCACTGTATATATATATCGTCGGCCTCCGTCGGTCTATGATGACCATGGAAGAGAATCCTAAACGTCTACTCTGCTGGAACAGCACCGCCTGTGGCTGAACAGGCCGATGCACGAATGGCAGTCCCTGTCACACAGGTCGCACTTGTGGGTGGTCTCTGTGCTGCTGGGTCTGTGGCAGTTCTTCCTGTGGGTCCTTTTTTCATCTGCTGCAGCAGTCAGTCTCTCTTCACCCGCCTTGAGCTGTCTGGTCAGGGTGCCTCTCCATTTGGAGCGGTCCGTTGCAAGGTCCTCCTAGCGCTCTGTGTTGATCTCCAGGGCCTTCATGTCTCTCTTGCACACGTCTCTGAAGCACAGCTGTGGGCGGCCAACGTCTCTCCTGCCAGTCGCCAGTTCTCCGTAGAGGACGTCTTTGGGGATTCTGCCATCCTCCATACGGTGAACGTGGCCTAGCCAGCGGAGCCTGCGCTGCCTGAGTAGAGTGAACATGGAGGGAAGGCCGGCGTGGGACAGAACTTCTGTGTTGGGCACTTTGTCCTGCCAGGATATGTCCAAGATGTGGCGAATGCAGCGCAAGTGGAAGGAGTTCACTCTCTTTTCCTGCCGGGCGTATGTTGTCCACGTCTCACTCCCATAGAGCAGTGTGCTGATGACGCAGGCGTTGTACACTGCCATCTTCGTCTTGACAGAGAGTTTGGGATTCTCCCACAATCGTGTGGTGAGGCGAGCAAGTGTGAGGGCTGATTTTCCAATCCTCTTGTCGATCTCTGTATCAAGGAAGAGGTTGTTGCTAATCATGGACCCCAGGTACGTGAAGTGATTCACAACCTCCAGCTCGTAGTCGTCAATGGTGATGGTTGGTGGTGCTTCCGTGCCTTGCGCCAAGACGTTAGTCTTCTTCAGGCTGATGGTAAGCCCGAAGTCCTTGCATGCCTGAGAGAAGTGGTCCATCAGGGTCTGAAGCTCCTGCTGTGTGTGGGTTGCAACTGCAGCGTCGTCTGCGAACAGCATGTCTCTGATTAGAGCCTCGCGTACTTTGGTTCTGGCTTTCAGGAGGGCGAGGTTGAAAAGCCTGCCGTCAGATCTGGTGTGCAGGTAGATTCCCTCTGTTGCTGTGCTGAAGGCATGCCTCAGGAGCATAGCAAAGAAAATCCCAAAGAGGGTTGGTGCAAGTACACAGCCCTGTTTCACTCCGCTGCATATGTTGAATGGCTCTGAGATGTTGCCGTCGTGCTGCACTATCCCCTGCATGTTGGTGTGAAACGATTCGATGAGGCTTTGCAACTTTGGTGGGCATCCTATCTTTGGTAGGATCTTGAAAAGGCCCTCTCTGCTGACCAGATCGAACGCTGCCTTACAGCTAGAAGGTTCCTGGTTCGAATCCCCAGGCTGGCAGGGGTTGGAACCTTTCTGTGTGGAGTTTGCATGTTCTCCCTGTGCTGCGTGGGTTTACTCCGGGGGCTCCGGTTTCCTCCCACAATCCAAAGACATGCATGTTAGGTTAATTGGCTGTTCTAAATTGTCCCTAGATATCTGTTTCCTATAGGCCCTTAGAATAGAGGGTTAGTTCTAGTGAAAGCGCTTTGAGTGGTCTTTGTGACTAGAAAAGCGCTATATAAGTGCAGGTTAGTTAGTTAGTTAGTTAGGTTGATGAAGGCGACGTACAGGGGCATGTTCTGTTCTCTGCATTTCTCCTGGAGTTGGCAGATGGAGAATATCATGTCTACCGTCGATCGCTCAGCACGGAAGCCACACTGAGACTCGGGGTAGACACGTTCGGCAAGCTTCTGTAGACGAACGAGAACAACTCGTGCGTAGACTTTGCCAACAACGCTGAGGAGGGAGATGCCCCTGTAGTTGTTTCAGTTGCTTCTCTCCCCTTTGTTTTTGTAGAGGGTGATGATCTTGGCGTCCCTCATGTCCTGTGGTACGGCACCTTCCTTCCAGCACTGGCAGAGGACGTCATGCAATGACAGCAGTAGGGCGGTCTTGCAGTGCTTGATCAGGTCGGGGGGTATGCCGTCGTTGCTGGGTGCCTTGCCAGCGGCCAAGCTATCAATGGCCTTGCTGAGTTTGTCGATGGTTGGCTCGGCATCAAGTTTGTCCATGGATGGCAGGCAGTCGATGGCATCAAGGGCTGACGGTGTCACGTGTTCTGTCTGGAGTAGAGGTCAGAGTAGTGTTCCACCCATCTCTCCATCTGCTTGTTCTTTTCTGTGATCATCTCCCCAGTGGAGGATTTGAGGGGGGGCGTCTTGCTCTGAGCCGGACCAAGTGCTTTCTTGATGCCATTGTACATACCACGGATGTTCCCTGTTATGGCAGTGGTTTGAATGTCTTGGCTGAGCTGAGTCCAGTACTCGTTGGCACAGCGCCGAGCAGTCTGCTGAACTTTGCTTCTCGCAGCCCTGAGAATCTGGAGATTCTTCACGTTTGGGTACTTCTTGTACTCAGCAAGTGCTGAGCGCTTGGCTTCAATGACGGGGGTCATCTCGGTCAACTTGGCATCAAACCAGTCCTGTGACTTCGAGGTCTTCCTCCCAAAGGTAGCCAAGGCTGTGCGGTGGATGGTGTTTCACAGCTCTTCCCACTTCTGCTTTGCAGATTCTCCTTCTTGTGGTACACCAAGTTCCTTCTCAAAGGTGGAGGCAAACTGCTCAACAAGTTCAGGTTGGGCCATCTTGCTGGTGTCAATCCATGCCTTTCCAGGCTGTCTAGCACAATGGAATTTCTTCAGCTGCAGCTTGACCTTGCAACACACCAATGAATGGTCTGTGTCACAATCTGCACTCTGGAACGAATGGGTGATTAGCACGTTCTTCAGTGAGGTGCGCCTGGTCAGGATCAAGTCCAGCTGGTGCCAGTGCTTTGAGCGCGAATGTCGCCAGGAAACCTTGTGTTGGGGCTTGGTCTTGAAGAACGAGTTTGTGATGCACAGATCGTGATATGTGCAGAACTTGAGCAGCCACTGTCCATTGTCGTTCATTCTGCCCATGCCAAATGGTCCAAGACAGGAGGGCCAGGAGTCGTGGTCAGCACCCACTCTGGCATTGAAGTCTCCAAGGAGAATGAGTTGTTCAGAGTTGGGGATGATCCTGACAGTTGTTGCAAGATTCTCGTAGAACTCATCTTTTGCCTCTGGTGTGGCTGTCAGTGTTGGGGCATACACACTGATGAGGGTGACTGGGCCTTGAGTGGTGTTGAGGCAGAGGGTGAGGAGTCGTGCAGAGCCAGTGCTGCCCGGTTCCACCATCTTCAGCAAGGTGTTCTTCACTGCGAAGCCCACTCCGTGTTCCCTGTGTTCGTCACTGCCTTTTCCCTGCCAGTAGAATGTGTAGTCCTTCTCTCTCAGTGTGCCTGCGTCAGCCAACTGTGTTTCCTGGAGAGTGGCAATATCCACTCCCAGTCTCTTCAGCTCATTATTGATGATGGCAGTCTTCCTGGTGTCGTTGATGTCCTTGAGGTTAGCAGCGAGTCCTGTCATCATAGTGCGGACGTTCCAAGTTCCCAGTTTTAGAGTTGGTCTCTTTTGGTTTTTTGTCTTGCCTGGTGCGAAGGTTCTCAGCCTGCTGTTCGGACTTCTCCTCATCCCCATGCACCCAATGAGGAAAGCAAGCTGTGGCAGGACAACACCTTATTGGCTGGGGGCTGCCCAGCTTGATGCGGGCAGTAGCTGTCCAGTGAGATCTGATGATCCCTCCCACCATCGGGAACAACCCCTGGCGCCGCGCTCTACGCCAATTGAGCGGTGACTTATAACCGGTAACTGTCATTCCCCGTGTTTTGTCTACACCAAAGGTGAAGCTGGAGTGTCCTCTCCAGTGATCCGGTGTTCTACCTTCCAGCATTGGGCGTTGGTAGGATTCAAGCCTGGGCAGGAAGATATGGAGGACAAGATGTTGCACATGCAGCATGTCCCCCCTCTCCACGTCACTGATAAATCCAAAGGAACAGCAGGGCTGCTACAGTTTGGCACCAGCGCCGTCGCAGGAGCTGCCAGAACGATGTTGAGCACAACAGAGAACTGCCTTAGGGGCGGCTCCGACTCCGGATTTTTCCTCAGGGTTGACTCCAGAAGCCTTTCCCGTGACCGGGTGTGCCGCAAGGCAGCGGAGGCTTGAAATCAGGGTTTACCTTCCCCTAGATGGGCTACCTTCCCAGGTTGACGAGCCACCATCTACTCGAAGCATCTGGTTTTAAGGCGCCAGAGATCCGCCCTCGCCCCTTCTCCAATTAGTAAAAGCAGTTCCGCCGGGCTTAGAGACTAAACCACACGGGCAGGCTAGGAGTTGGACTTAGTTGTCAGAGGCTTTTCGAGACGCATGCCATAAGGAGCATTTTATGAGCACTGGGAGCTTAACCCCAGTGCCGCTCCTGGCTATGACAACCTTGGAACCATATATATATATATATATATGTATATATATATATAAAAAATATCTGGAATGTTTTTTCATTGTGGACATCTAAAATGAAAATTATAACTAGTAACAACTGGACTGTAGATATCTGAAATAAGAGTTTCTCTTAGTAAGAATTCTATTTCAGATATCAGGATAGTTCATTCTAGATAGGAAGAATGTAATTGTAGATATCTGGAAGTGAAAACCCAACATGAATGGGGAAAAGTGATGTCTTTCTCCTAGGAAGAATGATGTCATAGATATCTGAAAAGATCATTATAGAGAGGAACATGTCATTGTGGATATCTCAAATGTTCATTTTTACTAGGAAAAATTGAATTATTGATATCTACAATACTTATCCAGGCTAGCTATTACAAATGGCTTGCCATACATGTCCCCCCCTTGATATCCACCTACGTATGTGTATAACCCCCACAGGATTAGGAGACAGAAGACAAAAGGCTTTGCTAACCGTTGCTCGGAACACGCACCACATGCAAATGGATGACGGAGAAATAGCATTTGCATGCATCTGCAAAAGTGTGCATTGATCACATCTCCAAATGGCAGAGTGATACCTCCACTCTCTGGGGGAGGGCATTTACTCAAACATATGGCCAGAGTAATAAGAATGCACATGCATAATGACGCACGCATACTACATGGAGGGAATGCTGTAAGTTGGATCGACTTTACAGCGAGATAGATTTTCCTTCAGGCGGTGGTTTTAAGTACAGGACAGATTGCAGCCCACACAAATGGCCTGATACAGCAAGATCCAACCCTCAGTGACAATACCCCCAGTCCTGCATTCGACTCTCCGAAAAAGACTGAAAACCAGCTGAGCCTGAAGCTGCAAACTACTGGTCCTGCAGCTGCAATTACCAGCTCAGAGCACATATGGTAATATTAGCATGCAGTAATAAGTAAATCAAGTTGTAAAAAAAGACATTAAAATTGGATATGTGTTAACTCCTGTCTGCTCTCCATCTCGTCATCCCGCTTGCCATGGGAATTACTCCTGTCAAACTGTGACGAGAATGAGTCCAAGGGTGTTTTTAATAGAGCCTGTCAGTGTGGGACTGATGAAAACACACTGATATCTAAAAACTCATTTGATGTTGGCACAAAGAAAAACATCTACACACAGACCTGCACACGCACACATGCAAACACTGGCACAAATGTGGTTGCTATGCTTGCAAGGACCATCACTCATCACTCTCCTATTACATCTTTTTTGTTTTTAAGGGGAGACTGTGCTACTTTTGAGAAATAGCCCTCATGAGCAGAGAAATGCATTCACCACAGTTTGGGTTCTGTTGGCTGCGTCTTAAAGGAGATATTTATTTCACCTTTTCCACATGTTGACACAAGCTCCACAGGTCTTAATGAAATGTTTTTGACATACTTTGGTCAAAATATAGGGTTTACTCTAATTATTGTGGCATCATTTTAACCTGTCTTTTGCAGCTTTCCTTGGAATGGTTAATTTCAGTGCATGTCTCTTTAAATGCTCATGAGCTCCAGTTCACCCTACACACTCTCTTCCGTCACTTATGAGGTCAGTTGTTGATGCAGTATTGCTAATTTTAGCTGGCTAGCTCCTAGCTCTGGTAGCAAACACAGCCTGAGCTAACGAACATGAAATTGTGGAGAAAGGAAGCAGGCGAGGCAACGAGATGCACAACACAGAAACTTTATTCTTTCTCCAACATAACTTACAGCAAAAAAGGATCCCGGGTCTCTGTGCATTCCTCTTTTATATCTTTAATACCGTGCATCGAGACCCAGAACTTCCGACCATCATACATTATTTATTTATTTATTTATTTCAGACAAAAGGAAACAAAAAAGAACATCCAACAAATACACCAAAAGATATAAAAACACAATGTAAAGTGACGGAACACTTTCCTTGAGAAAGGCTTTCTCAAGGAAAGCCTTTCTCGCAGGCTTTGTTCTATGTTTAGAACAAAGCCTGTGTGGCACATTAACATGACATTACGCCAGCGCCATGCTCACACCCTTCTTCTCCTAGCGGCTCCGGCATTTACTCCTCTCTCTGTAGGGTGCATAGTCCTGACTGTCCCATCTGATACCCCCCGGTGACACCTCCTCTTTCGGTCCATTGTTCCCTGGGTGGAGAAGTCCAACACCAAATCCCCCCCCCCCCCCGAACACCCAGAAGGGGCACTAACCGCCCTGTCCTTTGGGCTTGAGCTGGTGCCCATAGCGGCTGTAGCGGGGGGTAGCCGATCCAGTCGAACCGCCCTGCTGGCGGGGTGTACAGGAGGGCATGTCAGTTTGTGGAGGGAAAAAGGGAGGGGGAGAAAACACATCAGCTTCGTGAGCACAGGCCCCTGGTGAGGGATCACCAACTTAAGGAGACACCAACGGTGGGCGTCCGTGCCGGGAAGCTTGAGCCAACACCACCTGCTCATCTACCAACACAAAAGCGGGCTTCAGCCTGTCAATGCAGGTGGTCTCCCTATGTCCCCTCAAGTCTAACACAAAATGCTTTGCCCCATTTTCCAACACCCTGAACGGTCTGTCGTACAGTGGGCGCAACGGGGTCCGGTACACATTGTGCCTGACAAAAACAAAACTGGCGTTCTGCAAGCTCTTTGGGATGAATGTGCGGGGAAAACAATGGTGGGCCAGGGCCAGTATGTTCAAAGCCTCCGTACTGTGCAAAAATTGCACGGACGGATCAGCCTCAGGTGCGGGATTTTCCGGAAAAATTCTCCTGGGATCTGCAGTGGCTGAGAAAAAACAAGTTTTGCTGGGGAGGCTGCCAAATCCTCCTTAAGATAAGATAAGATAAGATAAGATAAGATAAGATAAGCCTTTATTAGTCCCACAATGGGGAAAATCCAGGATTGCAACAGCACAGGGATAGCAACACTCAGAGCAACAATCAGAAGGCAAGACAAAAAAAACAAGAGTAGCGAGTATACATATGTACATATAAATATAAATATATATACATACATACATATATATATATATACATACACAGACACAGTGCAGAGCATTGTAGCTAGATGGGATAGGTATATAAATATATAAACACAGTGCGGAGCATTGTAGCTGGATGGAATAAATGTATGAGTATATAAACACACAGTGTGGAGTATTGTAGCTAGATGGAATGAATATGTGAATATATAAACACAGTGTGGAGTATTGTAGCTAGATGGAATAATATGTAGATACATAAACACAGTGCGGAGCATTGTAGCTAGATAGAATAAATATATGAATATATAAACACGGTGCGGAGCATTGTAGCTAGATGGAATAAATATGTAGATATATAAACACACAGTGCAGAGCATTGTAGCTAGATGGAATAAATATGTAAATATATAAACACACACAGTGTGAAGCATTGTTGCTAGATGGAATAAATATATAAATATATATATAAACACACAGTGTGGAGCATTGTAGCTAGATGGAACAAATATGTAAATATATAAACACACACAGTGCGGAGCATTGTAGCTAGATGGAATAAATATGTAAATATATAAACACACACAGCGTGGAGCATTGTTGCTAGATGGAATAAATATATAAATATATAAACACACAGTGCGGAACATTGTAGCTAGATGGAATGAAACAGCACAACGTCTACTTAGTTATCCTACATGGTATGATTACGTACCCATACATATTCTCACCCTCCATAGCGACCGGTATTTTCCTAGTTGTATACCGGAGGGGACCATTGTGTAAGTCTATTGCGTCTTTTGCATTCAATACTATTAGGTCGTCACGTCTTTTTGCTATCTCTGCGAGCAGCCCTGCTTAGGTTGTACAGTCTGACAGCCGTAGGTAGGAAGGACCTGCAAAACCTCTCGGTTGTGCACCTAGGATGATGTAGTCTGCTGCTAAATGAGCTCCTCAGTGCATTCAGTATGTCCTGCATAGGGTGGAACTCGAACTCCAGCAGAGATGACAGTTTTGCCACCATCCTTCTCTCTCCCATCTACTCCACTGGGTCAAGGTGCTGCCCCAGGACAGAGCTAGCTTTCTTGATCAGTTTGTTCAGTCTCTTCCTATCGGCTGCTGTAATGCCACTGCCCCAGCAGACCACTCCAAAAGTGATGGCTGATGCCACCACCGTGTCATAGAATGTCTTCAGCAGTGCCCCTTGTACACCAAAAGACCTAAGTCTCCTCAGTAGGAACAGCCTGCGCTGTCCCTTCTTGTAGAGTGCGTCAGTATTGTGTGACCAGTCTAGTTTATTGTTCAGATGAACACGCAGGTACTTATAGGATGTCACCATCTCGATGTCTGTTCCCTGTATATTTACTGGTGCTGTGAGGGGTTGTCCTTGCCTGCGGCAGTCCACCACCAGCTCCTTAGTTTTCCTCGCGTTGATCTGGAGGCAGTTCCAATGGCACCAGTCCACAAAGCCCTGGATAAGCCCTCTGTACTCAGCTTCATCTCCGTTGGAGATGAGGCCAACGATCGCAGAGTCGTCAGAGAACTTCTGTAGATGGCAGTGTGTTGTGTTGTGTGAGAAGTCTGCAGTATAAAGGGTGAACAGTAAGGGAGCCAAAACCGTTCCCTGTGGGGCCCCCATGCTACCGATGATCGTGTCGGACACACAGTCCCGGGTTCTCACAAACTCTGGCCGGTTTGTGAGGTAGTCCAGGATCCATGATGACAGGTGCTGGTCCACCCCTGCGCACAGCAGCTTGTCCTTCAGGATCATCGGTTGGATGGTGTTGAAAGCACTGGAGAAGTCAAAGAACATGATCCTCACCGCATTCCCGGGCTTCTCCAGGTGGGACAGAGAACGGTGAAGGAGGAAGATCACCGCATCCTCCACCCCAATGCCATGCTGGTAGGCGAACTGGAGTGGATCCATCGCTGGTCCCACCAGGGGGCGGAGGTGAGTAAGGAGCAGTCTCTCCAGGGTCTTCATCATGTGGGACGTCAAGGCCACTGGTCTGTAGCTGTTCAGATCTTTGGGGTAGGAAGTCTTTGGTACAGGTACCACACAAGATGTTTTCCACAGCTGTGGTACCCTCCCCAGCTTCAGGCTCAGGTTGAAGATGTACTCCACAATCCCACACAGCTGGTCTGCACAGGACTTGAGGAGCTTTGCGCTGATGCTGTCCGGTCCCGATGCCTTCTCGCCTTGATCTTCCTCAGCTCCATCCTCACCTGGGTCTTAGTGAGGGTCAGGTTGGGGGGCTGTGTGTTGGGAGTGGGGGGGTGTTGGTGGAGTGGGGAGTGGGCAGCAGGACTTGATGTCTTTAGAGGCAGCAGTGGTTGTTGTGCAGTCGGGGGGGAGGGTGGTTGGTCAAACCTATTGAAAAACAGATTCAGATTGTTCACCCACTCCCTGCCCCCCGTGGCCTGGGGGGAGGTATTCTGGAGCCCAGAGATGGTTTTAAGGTTTCTCCAGACCCCACTGATGTCGCTCTGTTGCAGCTTGTCCTCCATCTTCCTCCTGAAGCTGCCCTTGCCTTCTCTGAACTTTCTCCTCAGCTCCCTCTGTACGGACTTCAGCATCTCCCTGTTCCCCGACCTGAAGATCCTCTTCTTCTCTCTCAGAAGTGTTTTTATCTCAGGGTTGATCCAGGGTTTGTTGTTTGAGCAACACTGTATGGTCTTGGTGGGAACGGTGTTGTCCACACAGAAGCTGATGTAGTCCGAGATGGTGTGAGTGAGGCCATCGATGTCCTCACCATGTGGATCACAGAGCTGCTCCCAGGGGGTGGTTTCAAAACAGCCCTTTAGAGTGTCCATTGCCTCCTCAGACCATAACTTCACTGTGCGCATGGCCGGAGGTTGTCTGTGCACTAGGGGTTTGTACACCGGCCGGAGATGAACTAAGTTGTGATCCGATCTCCCGAGTGGGGGGAGTTGTGATGAGGTGTACGCCTCCTTAGTGTTTACGTAGAATAAGTCCAGTGTTTTATTGTCTGTAGTGTGGCATGTGACATACTGGGTGAACGTGGGGCACGGAGCGCACCCCTAAAAGAACCCAGGGCAGGCGTTAGACCCAATTTGCATCCGTGAGCGAAGCTCTGAGCGCTGCGTTAAGTGACCTATGAAAACGCTTGCATAGGCTGTTAGCCTGGGGGTTGTATGTAGTAATGCGGTGAATTTTGACCCCCAGGCTCTGGGCCATTGCGGACCAGAGTTCCGAAACGAATTGTGGACCCCTGTCTGAAGTGATGTCCAACGGGGATCTGAACCATGCGACCCAAGCCAACAAATAAGCACGAGACACTTCTGTGGACGTGGTAGAAGCCAGCGACCCCACTTCAGGCCAGCACCTGGTGCGGTCAGCGATTGTTAAGAGGTGCGTAAAACCTTGTGATGGCAGGAGGGATCCCACCAAATCCACGCTGACGTGGTTGAACCTCCTAGCTGGGATTTGTAACGGCCTGAGGGGGGCTCTGGTGTGCTTGTGCACTTTGGCCCGCTGGCACGCGATGCAAGCTGCAGCCCACTCTTTCACGTCCTTGCACAAGCACGGCCAGATGAATTTCACCCCTACTAGCTTCACCGAAGGACGCATTCTGGATTTTTAAAGGGAGTGGACCGACTCCAAAATGCGATAGCGCAAAGAGCTCGAAACCACCGGGCGCGAGCTGCTGGTGAAGACATCGCAGAGCAAGGGAGGGCACCCTTCTTTCACCACCCTGTTCTCCAGCCTTAACCCAGTAGGCGCAGACTGGAGCGTGCAAATGTCCACGTCCCCAGCTTGCGCTGCGGTCATCATGGGGAACTCTATTCCCCTGTAGACCGGGGAGACTAACACGTGCAACAGGCAATCGTCCACGACGTTGAGCTTACTGTCGATGTGTTGAATGTTGGTAGTAAACTCCAAAATCACGGCCAAATGCCGTTGCTGCCGGGCCAACCACAGTTCCGAGACCTTGGCCATCGCGTACGTCAGTGGCTTATGGTCCATGAATGCGTTGAACTCACATCCCTCTAACCAAAACTGGAAATGGAGCGTCGCCAGGTGGACAGCCAGCAATTCCATATCGAACGCGCTGTATTTGCGTTCGTTCTTGCGCAAAGTTCTGCTGAAAAATGCAAGCGGCTGCCATGAACCTGAGACGCACTGCTCCACCACTGCCCCTATGGCAACTTCAGATGAATCCATAGGGAATGCTATCAGTGCAGACAGATCCAGGTGGGCTAACAATGCAACATCTGCAAGCGCTGTTTTGGCATCAGTAAAAGCCTGGACTCGCTCGGGATTCCAGTTGATGGCTTCCGCGAGCTTCTTTTTTTTAAGCACAGCATACAATGGCTGCATCAGGTGGGCTGCCCGGGGAAGGAAATGGTAATAAAAATTAACCATTCCCAATAATTCCTGTAGTTCTCTCACGGTCTGCGGGCGCAGAAAGTCTGATACAGCACGCATCTTTAACCGGTAACGGAATGACGCCCTCTGGTGAAATGCAGATGCCCAAAGAATCAATCTCTGGCGCTCCGAACTGGCATTTTGCTGGGTTAACTATCAGCCCGTGTGCCTCCAACCTCTGGAAAACCGTCTTGAGTTGGGCGATGTGCTCCTCCTCAGATGTGCTAGCTACAAGAATGTCATCTAAGTAGACAAAAATGAAGGACAAGTTGCGAAGCACTGCGTCCATCATCCTCTGGAAAGTCTGCACCGCGCCTTTCAATCTGAACGGCATGCATAAAAACTCATAAAGGCCGAAAGGAGTTATTACTACTGTTTTTGGAACGTCCTCCACGTGCACCGGGACCTGATGGTATCCGCAGGCCAGATCCACTTTCAAAAAAACACGTGCATTGGCCAGGTGCACGGAAAAATCCTGGATGTGCGGAATGGGATAATGATCGTGTTCTGTGGTATTATTCAAGTGCCGGAAATCACCTCACGGTCACCACGACCCATCGGCTTTAGGCATCATGTGTAGTGGGGATGCCCACGGGCTGTTGGAGTGCCTGACGATGCTCAACTGCTTTAAGTTGGCAAACTCCTCTCGTGCACTGGCCAGTTTAGCTGCATCCAAACGCCAAGGTCGTGCGAACACCAGCGGGCATTCTGTCTTTATAAAGTGCTCGACCCCGTGTTTCGTTACTGTAGCCGAAAAAGTCGGGACCATGAGTGCTGGGAACTGTGCGAGCAATAGTTGGTACTTACCCCCTGGAACTATTACCTTTAGTCCCAGTCAAAATATAATAAATGATTGACATTATTTTACCTTATTATTTTACTAAGAACAACATACTGTATATGGTCGAGTTGAGAGTAGATAGATTACATAAAAAATAACAATATGACCCAAGCGCTATCTGACATTTCAGCCTTTCCCTGGCAAGGCGACCTCTAATGCGGTTAGACAGATTGACTACAGCTAACTAGCCAAGCTAATGCTATTGGTGTTGTCTACCAACTATCACGGTGTAAACATGACAAAAAGCCAGAATGATACAAGATATGTTAGCTGTGGATAAGTGAATCAGGTGGGAACAGGGATGTCTAGTGAGAAGGAAGGAGTGACAGAATTTTAAAGAACATAATAAAAACTGCACTAACTCCATAGTAGTACTGTTAGATCTGAAGCTAATGCCTTGGGCTCAAAAACTCTGGGGAGGGAGTGGATTGATATCACAGCTAATAGCACAGTGATGGTTGTTAATGAAGACCAGATTACAGTGGGGTAAAAAAGTATTTAGTCAGCCACCAATTGTGCAAGTTCTCCCACTTAAAAGATGAGAGAGGTCTCCAATTTTCATCATAGGTATACCTCAACTATGAGAGACAAAATAAGAAAAAAAAAAATCCAGAAAATCACATTGAAGGATTTTTAATGAATTAATTGGTAAATTCCTCGGTAAAATAAGTATTTGGTCAATAACAAAAATTCATCTCAATACTTTGTTATATACCCTTTGTTGGCAATGACAGAGGTCAAACGTTTTCTGTAAGTTTTCACAAGGTTTTCACACACTGTTGCTGGTATTTTGGCCCATTCCTCCATGCAGATCTCCTCTAGAGCAGTGATGTTTTGGGGTTGTCGCTGGGCAACACAGACTTTCAACTCCCTCCAAAGATTTTCTATGGGGTTGAGATCTGAAGACTGGCTAGGCCACTCCAGGACCTTGAAATGCTTCTTACGAAGCCACTCCTTCGTTGCCCGGGCGGTGTGTTTGTCATGCTGAAAGACCCAGCCACGTTTCATCTTCAATGCCCTTGCTGGTGGAAGGAGGTTTTCACTCAAAATTTCACGATACATGGCCCCATTCATTCTGTCCTTTACACAGATCAGTCGTCCTGGTCCCTTTGCAGAAAAACAGCCCCAAAGTATGATGTTTCCACCCCCATGCTTCACAGTAGGTATGGTGTTCTTTCTCCTCCAAACACGACAAGTTGAGTTTTTACCAAAAAGTTCTATTTTGGTTTCATCTGACCATATGACATTCTCCCAATCCTCTTCTGGATCATCCAAATGCTCTCTAGCAAACTTCAGACGGGCCTGGACATGTACTGGCTTAAGCAGGGGGACACGTCTGGCACTGCAGGATTTGAGTCCCTGGCAGCGTAGTGTGTTACTGATGGTAGCCTTTGTTACTTTGGTCCCAGCTCTCTGCAGGTCATTCACTAGGTCCCCCCATGTGGTTCTGGGATTTTTGCTCACCGTTCTCGTGATCATTTTGACCCCATGGGGTGAGATCTTGCGTGGAGCCCCAGATCGAGGGAGATTATCAGTGGTCTTGTATGTCTTCCATTTTCTAATAATTGCTCCCACAGTTGATTTCTTCACACCAAGCTGCTTACCTATTGCAGATTCAGTCTTCCCAGCCTGGTGCAGGTCTACAATTTTGTTTCTGGTGTCCTTTGACAGCTCTTTGGTCTTGGCCATAGTGGAGTTTGGAGTCTGACTGTTTGAGGTTGTGGACAGTTGTCTTTTATACTGATAACGAGTTCAAACAGGTGCCATTAATACAGGTAACGAGTGGAGGACAGAGGAGCCTCTTAAAGAAGTTGTTACAGGTCTGTGAGAGCCAGAAATCTTGCTTGTTTGTAGGTGACCAAATACTTATTTTACTGAGGAATTTACCAATTAATTCATTAAAAATCCTTCAATGTGATTTTCTGGATTTTTTTTTCTCATTTTGTCTCTCATAGTTGAGGTATACCTATGATGAAAATTGGAGACCTCTCTCATCTTTTAAGTGGGAGAACTTGCACAATTGGTGGCAGACTAAATACTTTTTTGCCCCACTGTATGTGTTAGTGACATATCGGCCAGTCATCAAAGTGCATAGGTTCCACAAAATTGGAGGAAAAGGTTTTCCAACAGAAATCAGTTCAGTGGTAGGTCTATAATGTATATAAAAAAAGTCTCACAAAATCCGAGCATGGGAAATTCCTTAAAATTAGTGAAATCCAAGATGGCCACCAACAGATTAGCGAAAATATGAAAGTTGTCAGAATTAGTTTACTGTCCATCTGTCCATCCATCCATCCATCCATCCATCCATTCACCTCTTAATTCTTTTCGGGTCGCAGGGGAGCTGGAGCCTATACCAGCATCTTTGGGCGAAAGGCAGGGTACACCCTGAATAGATCACCAGTCCATCGCAGGGCCAACACAGAGAGACAGACAACCACTCACTCTCATATTCATACCCAAGGACAATTTAGAATCCCCAGTTGATACCAGTTAACCTAACATGTATGTCTTTGGCCTGTGGGAGGAAATCACGAAGACACAGGGAGAACATGCAAACTCCAAACAGAAGGGTCACCGATGGCCAAGGGGTGGGATCAAACCCACGATTGTCAAGGGTGGGATCGGACCTGTGACCTTCTTGCTGTGCTGCCACAGTGCTAACCACTGCTCCACTGAGCTACATTATTTTACTAATCATGCTAAATTCATGTGTAATATGTGTATTTGTACTAACTTTTAAAGCCACATCTGATGGGTGCAGTTTGAAAACTGTTGCATCCAAAACAAACAAATTTGGTAACCTCATAGGACTGAAAAAGTTGAATTTTGGACATCTCATGGATATTAAATCCCATAAGTGAATGAAAAAAAGAAATACAAAATGTTCAACATGATATATTTTCAGCATTTGCACATCACACACAATCTTATGCATACATACACACATAAATTATTCAGTTTGGATCACACATTTTAGATCATTTAGGTCACTAATCATCACAGTCAGAATCAGCATAAAGACACTGCTGCTTTGGGCATGTTATGCCTTTGCATTGATCACATGCAAGCATACATTGGAGCCCATTTCTCCTGCAAGAGCAAGTGATCTTTCCACAATTTCTAATGCACCGGACTGATGTTGTCATGACTTAGACTGAGTTGTATGAGTGTCAGTGCTTTTGGCGTTGCCCATTAGGTTTGGGAAGGAGCTAGAAACATGAGACAACTGGATTTATGCTCCTTGGGTACTGTAGATACACACACTGTGAGCTCAGTCCCAATCCAGGCAAGGCTTCGCAGAGGTGTTAGAGGCCAAGACTCAAAAAAGCCTGCCTTGTGTAGGCCTTATCAGGGATGAAGACTGTCTAGACCCCCTAGAGCCACCAACTTTTACATGCTGATACTAGACTCCCTGAGAATTGGGCACACCAAATTTGGGGTCTCTAGCATCGTCCCGACCCCTTTGGGAAGGCAGTTCACATGAGAAGGCCTTTGAAAAAACTGTGGGCTTCATCTCTCTTTAGAAGGGGTCTGAAGCTTTGAAATGGCTGGTGAGCCATCCAGCCCATTGAGGTTTAAACCCTGCGAATGTTGTTGTCCTTGGACATCGGTGAGCGAATCCCTTGTGTATGATCAACTTCACCAAATGTCCCATTGGAATTTCCAATATCTTGACTCCCCATGTTAAGGTTTGCCACTTGACAGTTTAGAGTATTGCAAGTTGACATTAGACATTTGCAATACCTTATACTGTCAAGTGGCAATACCTTTACATGGGGACTCAAGGTATTGGAAATGCCAACAGGGTTATTGTATTGGGGTTATTGTATTGTGAATAAAAGATCTTTTTTGAGGTCCTAGGGACCTGATCTCAGAGTATGTGCATCTAGACTTCCCTAGGTGTGTCTGCAACAAATCTGAAACCTCTAGCTCCAACTTTGGCCCTTTTGTTGTTCCAGGGGGGTTGAGCTCACACTATGTGTATCCACAGTCCCCAAGAGGCATGAATCAAGTGGTCCCATGTCGCTACCTCCTTCCATGACCTAGAACTTACACAACTCAGTATAAATCATGATAACATTGCCATTTCCAATACCCTGGGTTCCCATGTAAAAGTATTGCCACTTCACAGTTTAGGTTATTGCAAATTAATATTAGACATTGGTCCTTCAAAAGGAATGTTTTATTAAAAACACTGGACTAAAAACTAATTAAAATACAAGACGTTTCAGTGTTCATCCGAACACCATCATCAGTTGTCAGACTGTAGCAGGAAGTGTTTCTGGCCAACAAATAACCTTCCTTTCTTAGCAGGAAGTGTCTCTGGCCAATAAATAACCAGCAAGGAAGTCACATGATTTGTGAGAAATGTAATTAAAAAAAAAAGAATGTAGTCCATGGTATGTGACATTGGTAGTGGGCTTGACCTTTTAACCTTCAAGCAATTAAGTCTATAGCGAAGGCTTCTCCAAAGAATTCGAGCACCATATTAACAGCTGCTGACCTCCACAATGCTCTGATTGCAGTGACATTAGGATTGTGTGCCTACAATGCTCCTGTAAGGAACTAGCCCTGGATGTGGATTATGCTAGGAACCTGCAACTCCACATTGCTGTTGGTCATGGTAGTAAATACACACAGTATAAGTTTGACCATTCTGGCACATTTTTTGAATGAGATACGAAACTGTCAACTTCCAACACATTTACATGGGATTTTCAACAAATTTTTCATCCCATTCATTTTGCATCAAAAATTGACACCTTGCCCCTAGACCTAGGAAGGAGTTAGGAACATTAGACCACTTGATTCCTGCATCCATCAGATGTGGCTTGTAAAGTTAGTATAAATAGACACATTACACATGAATTTAGCAAGATTAGTAAAATAATTATGACGTCTTTCTCCACAGCACTGTAAATGACTCACTGCAAGTTACCACAAACGCTTGATTGCAGTTGTTGCTGCTAAGGGTGGCCCAACCAGTTATTAGGTTTAGGGGGCAATCACTTTTTCACACAGGGCCATGTAGGTTTGCATTTTTTTTTAACCCTTAATAATAAACACCTTTATTTAAAAACTGCATTTTGAGTTTACTTGTGTTATCTTTGTCTAATATTTAAATTTATTTGATGATCTGAAACATTTCAATGTGACAAACCTACAAAAAATGAGAAATCAGGAAGGGGGCAAACACTTTTTCACACCACTGTAGATGTCAGCATCATGAATATA
Source organism: Pholidichthys leucotaenia (assembly GCA_020510985.1). Lineage (NCBI taxonomy): Eukaryota > Metazoa > Chordata > Actinopteri > Cichliformes > Pholidichthyidae > Pholidichthys > Pholidichthys leucotaenia. Next base: position 320,696,335 of record CM035840.1, on the reverse strand, counting down.
GGAACAAGACCTCTGATTCTTATCATAGATTCCAGGGCAAACACACCATATCAGTATCTGAAGCTGAGAACAAAGACACAGGAGCCCATTTTGTTCATAGGGTGGTTGCATAGAGCTGCAATCTATCATGTAGGAAACTGGATGTCATAAATCGCCCTTTTCAAGGGCAGATTGAAGAGACCAAACGCAGGCTGTGAGTTTGCACATTTATTAACGGAAAACATACAAGAACAAAAATACAGGAAATTTATTTATTTATTTAGCGAATGCAAAGTCCTTAAGCCAAGCAGTTGCCTCCTGGTTTGCTGTATGGAGGGTGTGTAATCCTCCTTCCAGTCTTTGGAGCGGGCAAACCTCTATGATGTGTTCCATTGTTTGCTCCTCTCCACATGTGCACAGTGGGCTAGGGCTACTGCCCCATCTGTGAAGGCTGGCCAAGCAGGGGCCATGTCCAGTCCTGAAGCGATTGAGTGTAGACCACTGTCTCCTTGGGAGGTTGGTGCCCGGGACCTGTTGGTTGGGGTTTATCACCAGCTGTTTGTTTGGGACCTCCTTGGTCTCCCATTCCTCTTGCCAAGCTGTCTGGATGGTAAAGTCAGCTGGGGGAGGGTTTTTCCAAATCGGCCGTCTGGATGAAAGTCGGGCAGTGGGTGGGGTGTAGATATCTGCATGGATTGGCAAGTGAGGAAAATCTTTAACTTTTTGGAGCATCCTTTGAGTTAATGCTGCTCGCCGGATGTGTGGAGGGGCTATGTTTGACAGTACAGAGAGCCAGGGGAGTGGTGTTGAGCGGATTGTTCCAGTTATAGTTCTCATTGTTGAGTTGAGCTGGGTGTCTACATGGTGTGAGTAAGATGACCTGGACCAGACAGGGGCACAATATTCTGCTACAGAGTATGAAAGGGCCAGTGCTGAGGTGCGCAGGGTGGAGACTGCCGCCCCCCATTTTGCACCAGCGAGCTTGCAGAGCAGGTTGTTTCGTACCTTCACCTTAGCAGCCGTCCCCTTTAGATGTTCCTTGAAGGATAAGGTCCTATCAAGGGTCACTCCAAGATAAGTTGGATTTGGGGCATGCTTAAGCTTGAGTCTGCTCAGGTGGATGTTTAGTTCTCTGGCAGCTTTTGCATTGTGGAGATGGAATACACTGGAGACGGTTTTTGCTGGGCTTGGTTTTAGGCGCCAGATTTTGCAGAACTGGTCCAGTTTGGCAAGATCTTCCGTGAGCACCCGTTCCAGTGGTTCAAAGTCTGGTGCTTGGAATGCCAAACAGATGTCGTCTGCATAGATGAATTTGCGGGATTTTGTAGTAGGCAGGTCGTTTATGTAGAGGTTGAACAGAGTTGGAGCTAGAACTGAGCCTTGTGGGAGTCCGTTTTTCTGCATTCTCCATGCACTTGTGTTCTGACCGAGGTGGACTCTGAACCTTCGGTTGGTCAGCAGGGTTTTTATAATTGCTGTTGCCCAAGCAGGGATCGCCTTTATAAGTTTCAGGAGGAGGCCTTTGTGCCAGACCGTATCATAGGCGGCTGTAAGATCGAGAAACACAGCCCCTGTCTTCAGTCTGCTCTCGAAGCCATTTTCGATGAAGGTGGTTAGGGCCAGTACTTGTTCTCCTGTACTGCGGTCCTTGCGGAAACCTGCTTGATCCACACTTAGAATATCCTCTATTTCTGGGGAAATGCGTTGCAGTATTAGGCGCTCCATGATTTTGTAAGGAACGCTGAGTAGGGAGATTGGGCGGTAGCTTGCTGGTAGTTTGTGGTCTTTGACAGGTTTTGGGATGGCAATGACCTTTGCTGTCCGCCATTTCTTTGGGATCGAGTTTGTTTGTGTGATCCTTGTGTAAAATTGTGTCAACCAGGTTAGGGCTCGGGGGCCAAGATTTTTCATGAATTCTGGGAAGATGTTATCGTACCCTGCTGCCTTTCCACATTTCAGGCCCTGTAGGACTTTCTCCAGTTCAGCAGCCTCGAAGGGTTCAGGGTTTGTTTCCTCTACAGGCATTTTTTGGTGTTTTTTTAGCTCAGTTGTAACTGCTCTTCTGGTGTCTTTGTCTTGGGGTGCTTTGGCGATAGTCAGTAGGTGGGATGCAACTTGGTTGGGTGTGACGGATGCTCGGCTTTGGCTAGGGGGCTTCTGTGCAGCTCCTAGGCGACGGATGAGGCTCCAACATTTCCTGCTAGAGTGAGTAAAGCTCTGGTCAGCAACTGTCTCCTCCCATTTCTTTCGCCGGGCTGTATTTAGCGATTCAATGAGATGGTCTGCTATCTCTGGGTCCCCTGATGTTTGATAGGATTGTAGGAGGGCAGCACTTTCTCCTTCCAAACATGGGACATAGAGGGGTCGGTAGCCTCGTGGGATTGCAGTATGGGCAGCCTTGAAGATTGCGCTGCAGAAGCGGTTGTATGCTTCATCTACAGTGATGGTGTGGAGTGGGATGGTAACAACGCTCCGGTCCAGAGTTTCACTGAATTTCTTCCATTTGGCTTTGCGGAAGTTCCAGCGCATCTTCCTTGGGCTGTATATGACTGGAAGTTGTAGGCCAATGTGTACAAGCAGGGGCCGGTGTTGGCTGTGTGGAAAATCATCAAGAATGAGGATCTGTGTAGGATATGGCTCCCCATTCAAAGAGCTGACCCAACACAGGTCAGGAGAATAGTCCTTCTTCCACCTAGCAGAGTGGAAGGTTCCTCTTTGTTTGGGGTCGTATATCAAAGCGAGGTCATTTCTGGATGCCCAGTCTGAAAGTGCCTCCCCATCACTGTCCACTGCTGGGTACCCCCAGTCAGGGTGATGGCTGTTAAAGTCCCCCACATAGATGGCAGGGTGGGGTAGGGTGGGTAAGACCTGCAGATCCCAGTTGGCATTAGGGGGCTTGTACACATTGACAATATGGAAGCCACCAATGATTATGGTGTCTGAGAAATGTGTTGTTATCAGGTGATTTGCTTCAACTATGTCAGAACGCACATAGGTGGCACGTCCATGTTTAACATGTAGAACATAGCACAGGAGGTCAAAGCCTTTGATGGTGAAGCGGCCAGCTTCCTCCGTGCCAATATGAGTCTCTTGGAGGCAGATTACATCAATCGAATGTTGGAAGGCGAGGACTTCAATAAGGCTTCGCTTGGCTGCAGATAGGCCTTCAACGTTTAGTTGTAATATGCGAAGGGCAGATCCTACCACAAAGTGCTCTTGGGGCTGTTTGCTTTCGGCTTTAGGACTGTGACTAGGATTCTTCTTTGACTTGGCACAGAGGCGTCGTCTCTTCGAATTTAGTCTGCTGGTAGGATCATTAGCTTCCCCAGGCGAGCCCGGGTACTGGCGGAGGGCGCGACGAGAACGCTGATCCATTGCCACCCATACAGGAAATACAAACTTACGGATAAAGGCAGGATACAAAAACGGAAGAGAGACGGGGAATTCCCTTGGTTACAAAGTATGAGAGACAGACGGGGACTCCGCCTGGAGATGAGAAAGATGTCAAATTAATGTCTAGGTTTCAAAAGACCGCTGCAAAGAATGAACTATGCCGCAAAGCTTAAAAAGAGATAAACCAAAGATCACCAGGTGTGGGTACATGAGTGAGGAAATAATCAGGTTAACAGTGAGAGCTGTCAAAGCCCACAAACAAGTTTTGACAGCAGGAAGTGAGCTCAGACAGCTGTCACACTGAGAGAAATAGTAACATCCAGTAACAACTAATGAACCAAAACAAAGACCAGATAACTATAAATGACAAGACTACTAAATGTACAACAAAAGGAAACTAAAGTGAGGACAAGATAACAACAAATGACCAAATAATACAACTGAAAATCACTGTAGACACAGGAGGGCAAAAGGCAGAGGTGAGGGTTGGCTCAATGTAAAAGTAAATAGATAAATATAAAGCAAGGATGCAGATAATATAATAACCATGAAAACTAAAAGACAAAAGGAGAGATAAAAATAAGGGAGATAGTAAACAAACAAGCGGAGAAATAAAATACAACACCGAATAATCATAGATAAACTACAGGAATTGGGCTAAAAATAATAAGACAAAGAATACAGGACAACTCAGATACCAAAAATACAGCAAACCCAATACAATACAAAACAACCCTGAAAAGAATAAAATACAAAACATAATTGGAAACAGGTGAAGCGTGTGCCCGGTGCTCCCGCCCGTGCTCCGCTTCATGACAGAGCTCCCCATTCAAGGGTTGGACCCCAGGCACACTAGGGTAACATCAGAAAAGAGAAGAAAAAACCACTCACAAAGAACCCCCTTCCCCAACAAGAATTACAAAAAATAACCCACCCCAGGAGGCAGGAGGGGGAACACAGGCCAGAAGGGACTGAAACTATAGCAACAACGCTCATGACCCACACACTGAACAGAACGAGGTGAAACAAGACTCTAGGACTAAGTGACAAAATAAGGAAGTTCAGGTGACCTACTGGAATCTCAGGACCACCATGTCACATGATGGAATAGGTCAGGTGGCCTCCCAGTGTTCCAGAGCCACCCATATAAATAGTATAGTCCGTTGGGTGGTCTTCTCACATCCCTGAGCCAACGGGCCATAGGGGACGATGCACCCCCACCTGGAGGCGGCAGTTGGAACCCATGCCCTTCACTGACCACAGGGACTGAGGGGTAGTTACAAATTGATGAGGACGGCTGATCAGCAGGGGACCCAGACAAAGCGGTGACTAATCAGCGAGGAAACCAAATGCAGAAGATGACTTACCAGCACAGAAGGCAAGCGATAAGGATTGCTGACCAGGGTAGCTGACCAGCGAGAGGACCAGATAAGGGCAATAACTGCTCAGCGGAGGCCTCAGGCGAAGGCAAGGAACCCACTGTGACCTCAAATGGAGACGGGAAACCCTCAATGACCTCGTGCAGAGACGGAGGACCCTCAACGACCTTGGGCAGAGACGGAGGACCACGGCAACCTCAGGCAGAGACGGAGGGCCCACAGCAATCTCAGGCAGAGACGGAGGACCCACGGTGACCTCAGGCGGAGATGGAGGCCCCATGGCAAACTCTGGCGGAGTTGGAGGACCCACAGTGACCTCTGGTGGAGATAGAGGACCCATGGTGACCTCTGGCGGAGATAGAGGACCCACAGTGACCTCTGGTGGAGATGGAGGACCCACGGTGACCTCTGGCAGAGTTAGAGGACCCATGGTGACCTCTGGCTGAGGGAAAGGACCCATTGCAACCTCAGGCAGAGGTAGAGGACCCATGGTGACCTCGGGCGAAGATGAGGGGCCCACAGTGATCTCAGACGGAGATGGCGGACCCACAGTGACCTCAGATAATGGTGGATGACCATCAGCGAACCCAGATCAAGATTCGAGCAGTGGACAAGAAACACACACCGGGTTACTGTGCCACCGGCAGCAGTGGAGCCTGACAAGGAGAATTCGGGAACAGCCGGTGGCTGTGACTGGTTCTCCTCACCAAGAGCTAAGCAAGATTTCTCTAATACTGTTAATGTGAAGACAAAGAAGAGAACCTGCCTTAGCTCGAGCTCCACCGCCATCCAGGACTCTGGCAAATCAGGCCGAAACATCTCAGATGCAGTCATCTGGCACTCCTACCCCGGCTCCGCAACCTCAGACAGGGAGGAAGAGAAAAACACTGGAACATTACCGGCAGCAGTGGAGCCCGGCAAGGCGAACGCAGGAGCAGAGGGCATCTGCAGCTGATTCTCCCTGCCACGAGCAAGACAAGATTTCTCTAAGGCTAATAATGGAATGACTGAGCAAAGCACTTGCCTTGACTCAAGCTCCATCACCATCCAGGACTCCGGCAACTCTGCTGTGATGACCCCAGCAGCAGGCACGATGGTCAATGCAGCCCAAAAACCTCCATGTGTGGCAACCGATGCAGGTGGAACTCCCGATGTGGCAGCTGAAGCTGGAGGTTGCCTCACCGATGATGCCGGCTCCCATGCTGCTGAAACCAGGGGACACTCTCCTGTCAGTTCAAGTTTCAGGACACAGGTAGCGTTCTTCTCCCCTCCGGGGTGTGGCTGCAGGGCTGGAACGGAATCTTCCAGGGGTGCAGGCTCCATCCCAGGACTGGCAGACACTCAGGAGACACAGGAGGAGACATGGAAGAGGCAGGTGAGGAACCGGTGGCAGCAGGAGGCAGTAAGGACTCAGCTCACGTGGGCTGCAGATGCTGAGCCTCACCACCGGGAATAAGGCAAGACATTTCATTTTTATTTGCAGGAAAATGAAAACACAATTGCCTTATCTCCAGGGACGCAATGGTATCTAATGCTGAATGACCTCCAGACGTGGCGACCGACACTGGTGTAACTCCCGGCGTGGCAGCTGATGCTGGAGGCTGCCTCACCGCTGGCACAGAGACTCGTGCATCTGAAGTCAGGGGACACTCCCTTATCAGCTCAGTCTTCAGGGCACCGGGGGGGGGGCGCTCTTCTCCCATCCAGGAAGTGGCTGCGGAACTCGAGCTGGACCCTCCGAACCCACAGACCCCTCCGTCATCCGATAGCGCCCTCCCAGGACCAGCGGACTCACAGGAAAAGCAGAGAAGGACATGGAAGAAGCAAGTGAGGCTAAAGTTTTAGTTGCAGCAGCAAGGTGAGGGCTCAGCTAAAATGGGTAACTGTTGCTGAGCCCCCCCTCCGGGAATAAGACAGCACAACTCATTTTTTGGGTGTTAAAAATGAAAGGGTACTTGCCTTAGTTCCCAGGACCTGGTGATTGCTGCTGTCGTAGAACCGGATAACTCCCTCTCGTTCACTGCAGCAGGCAAGGGCACCAAGGTGGAGAGTGGTGTAGCCGGCCCGGCAGACCTGAGGATGGCTGAATTCTCAGCAGCTGGTGGAGACGTCGTGGAGAAGAGGGAGGCAGCAGTGGCAGATGAGGAGGAGGAGACTGACGGAACAGCCAAGGGGGAAAAATTCAGAAATGATGAAGAGGCTGCTGCTGCGGTTCTCCAGAGTGGCAAGGAGGAAACTGCTGGGAAGGTGGAAGAATTCCTCAGGTGGACTTCAGCTGGATGGTGGTGAGAGACTGATGATGTCTGCACCCGGGGATGCTCCTTCGTCGGCTAAGGTACAGATGGGAAATGGTGAGAAGTGGAGGCTGGAAATGACGGCACCAAGGGATGTTTTTTCATCAGCTCAGGCACAATTAAAGGAGAGCTTCCTATCAGCCAGCGGAACAAATGTTGGAGGTTGAAAATGAACATGAGGAGATCTGTGAGTTCCGAATAACTCCTCAAGCTAGGGGTTGTCTCAATCAATTCCACCGCACAGTCCAGGCATTTCAGGGCTTTCTGGGGAGTATGGGCAGAGTGGGAGTCTGAGATAAGGTCTTGAATTAACTGTGCTGCCAAGCACTCATCTTCATCCAACCCAAGCAAACTAAAGTCCATGTGCATTGACATTCCAGCAAAAACACACACTTAACAAAAATATATGGGAGAGAAAAAGAGGAAAAAAAAGGCAAACTCACAGTCACTGGCATCTTGACTGGCAGTGGTCTTCTGTAATAAATTGCCCTTTTCAAGAGCAGACTGAAGATGCCAAATGCAGGCTGTGAGTTTGTACATTTATTAATGGAAAACATACATGAACAAAAATACAGGAAATACAAACTTACAGATAAAGGCAGGATACAAAAATGGAAGAGAGATGGGAGATTCCCTTGGATACAAAGTATGAGAGACAGACGGGCACTCCATCTGGAGATGAGAAAGATGTAAAATTAACGTCTAGGTTACAAAAGACTGCTGCTAAGAATGAACTATGTCGCAGAGCTTAAATAGAGATGAACCAATGATCACCAGGTGTGGGTACATGAGTGAGGAAATAATCAGGTTGACCGGTGACAGCTGTCAAAACCCGCAAACAAGTTTTGGCAGTAGGAAGTGAGCACATACAGCTGTCATACTGAGAGAAATAGTAACATCCAATAACAACTAATGAACCCAAGACAAAGACCAGATAACTATAAATGACAAGACTACTAAATGTACAACAAAAGGAAACTAAAGTGAGGACAAGATCAAATCAAATCAAATCAAATTAACCTTTATTGTCATATTGCTGTACATACAACTGTAGTGCAGGCAAGATGAAATTGTGTTTCTCTCAGCATCCATATAAGTAGAAGAACATGATTTAAGACACACTCACACATATCTTCACCCCCCCACCCCCCCATTCGTTCACACATCCCTGAGACATACTTGAAAAAAACTAACTATAATATACAAATAATGCACATAATGTCCGTAGGTGCAGTAGTGAATATGAAAGATTCCGGGTCAACTGTTCAGCATCCTAACAGCTTGTGGAAGGAAGCTGTTGATCAGTCTGGTGGTTCTGCCTCTGATGCTCCGGAATTGTTTGCCAGATGGCAGAAGTTCAGAGTGTTTATGCAGAGGGTGAGAATGGTCCTTGACAATGTTCAGTGCCCTGCTCCTACAACGGTTCTGAAAAAGTTCTTGGACAGAGGGGAGGGAGACTCCAATTACCCTCTCAGCTCCCTTGACTATCCTCTGCAGGGCTTTTTTGTCTGACATACTGCAGCTGGAGTACCATGTAGCAATGCAGTACGTCAGAACACTCTCCACCACACCTCTGTAGAAGGTCCTGAGGATGCAGATGGGGAGAGAGGCCTGTTTGAGTTTCCTCAAGAAGTGCAGTCTCTGCTGAGCCCGCTTCCTGATCCCCAAGGAATTCTTGCTCCAGGTCAGGTCTTGCAAGATCTGCACTCCCAGGAACTAGATAACAACAAATGACCAAATAATACAACTGAAAATCACTGTAGACACAGGAGGGCAAAAGGCAGAGGTGAGGGTCAGCTCAATGTAAAAGTAAATAGATAAATATAAACCAAGGATGCAGGTACTTTAATAACCATGAAAACTAAAAGACAAAAGGAGAGATAAAAATAAGGGTGATAGTAAACAAACAAGTGAAGAAATAAAATACAACACCGAATATTCATAGATACACAAACTACAGGAATCGGGCTAAAAATAATAAGACAAAGAATACAGGACAACTCAGATACCAGAAAATACAGCAAACCCAATACAATACAATACAATAAAACCCTGAAAAGAATAAAATACAATACATAATTGGAAACAGGTGAAGTATGTGCCCGGTGCTCCCGCCCGTGCTCCACTTCATGACACTGGAGTGTGTACCCCTTGATGTTTGTCAGTTGGAGTTTTTTATGAGATAACAGACACCCAAAGCATTGTAACCAACATGTATTGCAACTTACATTTTAGGAAAAAAGTGGCCTCTAGTGGCTGTAAAAAGTAATTGCATATAGTGACATGGTGGAAGGTTAGAGGTGTAGTAGGACCTCAAACTACTCCAAACCTAACAAAGTATTTTTTAACACTTAATCACCTAAGAATATGTAGTTAAACTAAAGCATACGGGGGTGGGGTCGTGGTGGTGGGGGGGCTGAAAAGTTCATAGTGGTCAAATTTGACCAAATGTGGTTTATTTTTCAATATAATCTCCCCTTCGGTCCACATACTTCTCCCATCGATGTTGCAGTGCTTGGATCCCTGGGGTTGAAAAATAAACCACATTTGGTTAAATTTGACCACTGTGAACTTTTCAGCCTATGAACTTTTCAGCCCCCCCCCCCAGTATATAACATAAGGATACCACCATTGCAGAAGTGAATGTAAACAGATTGATGTAAAAAAAATGCACCATCTTAGTTTTATTTTTTTTTTTTGCATGAAGAAATGAAAGAGCTATTTTTAGGGACACTCATTACACCCCCCCCCCCCACCCCATGAAATAACCTTGACGTCTAAGGACCATTATATTAAAACTGCTTTGAGACATTTCTGTTGTTTTTTTTTTTTTTCATAAATGGCTCCCAGATTTCCCAAATAAGTCCTTACATGTAGTTTTCGCTCTCAAGTTTGTAATGTCATGATTACTCTGTGCAGCACTGCAAACTATTTAAACTAAATTTCTAACCATAATGTACTTTGGCAAGTCCACTATACATAATGCTAACTAAGAGATGGGGCTGTGTCCGCATCTGCAGTCGAGGGGTGTCTGTTTGACTGTCAGTGGCCATATGGGTGTGTCCACTCATGTGTTTGATTGAGGTCTAAAGTAGGGTGACAGCACCCAAAGGCATCTGTGTTCTGCTGATTAGAGCTGAGGGCGAGTGTCTATGTTTGATTGATAGCTGCCAGAGGCATCAGTGTTTCATTAGCAACTTGGGAGGTGCTCATGTCCATGCTTATGTTTGACAGCACCTAGAAGAGAGCCAGTGGCCCCATGTTTCACTAAATGGCTCATCTGACAAGTTAAAGTCACTAACTCTGGCAGACATTGTGTTGTTTGTGGTGTTGAAGAATCAAAAGCAGAAAGGTTGCATTTATTGGTACATTTCAAAACACAGACTATATAAAAGAAGGGCATACTGTAGCTTCCTGTTCTAAGATGCAAGTACAAGCCAGAATGGGCTTGTGTCAGAATGCGAACTGGGCCCCATGTCCTCACCCTGAGTAGTAGCATTGTGCTGCCTTCTGGCAGAATTTGGGACTTTTATTCAATGTAAGTTCATGCAATAGGAAGTACTTTTAATTTGACTAGTGATGTCATAACGTTAGAAACAGGAAGTAGGAAGTAAAATGTCAGTTGGACCAAGGGTAAAGTCATGTTGCCATTCAGAGGAAGGAGTTCCTAAAAAATTCGCTTTTCATAGCCCAGCAGATGCATCCCTTGTATGTATTCATTCTTTATGTTCTTAGTATTTGTTATGGAAGATAATTTCATGGTTTATGTTGTTTAGAAACTGTTAAAAGTAAATGTAGAAAAAACGATTTTTTGAACATATGTTAATGGTAGCTAAATGTTAGCAATAGCATAGCTTAACCACTGTAATGAATGCCAGGGTCATTAGTTACCTTTTCTAGGTTGTGTTTTAAGTGCTAGCTTATGTAGAAACATTACAGAATTTAATTAGTCTCCTACTTGTTTCATTTTTAGTTTCACTTTATCTTCTGAAGCTGTGATGTTGAAGTCTGCTTGTCAAGAAATAAATCACCAATGAAGAAAAGTTTAACTTGCTGTCTAGCTAGTTCTTACAACTTAGTGAGGACAGTACAAGCATTACTTCTTGTCTCCAGGGCATGGGTTCCAGCCCACGTCCTCGCTTTGAGTGGTGTTTTTGGATTTTCTGTATTTAACTTTGTAGTGGATTTATGGGTTTTATGGGTGTTTTATTGTTGGTACAAGTATTAATGTAAATATGAATATGAGTAGGGATGAAAATTTCCTTTCCTTACACAAACATATCCTCGTAGGGCACCAGTCCAGATTATGGACAATTTTATTAACAATTCTTCATTTGTACCAATTATGAATCAGTCTCAAAAACAAAAAAACAAAAACAAAAAAAAAACAACTTGTGAGTTCTTGTCTGCTGATAATCAAGAAGATGGGCATGAAATCAAACAGTAACTCCTTTATGTCTTTCAATGGTTTAATAAGAAATGTCAGAATAGGTTAACACCTTTGGATAACTTGAGACAGGGAATTCAACATGTATTATGAGCATCATCGACTAGTACTGAGTTACTTTTGAATCAAGCATTTGTGGAACCAAATGAAGCATAGTTTAACTTGTCAGTATACTGGACATTTTTAAAACCACAAAATAACATTGGTTAAGAAAAGTGGATGCAACTTTATGAAGAAAATGATGATTAAACTATTTATAAAAATGGAAAATTGGTGTTACTCTGAAAAGAATGTAAATTAGTGAAAGGAAAAAATGCATTTGGAAATTCTGATGGGGGTTTGCATGAAATTAAGTTTAAAGAACTTATACCAGGAATACTCTGAAGAATTAAGTTTAAATTAAACAACAGACCGTCAGCCACAGAGTCAGATCATGTTCCTGGTGGCAGCAGGGCCCCCACGTGCCAACCTTGATTCAGCTGGATGTACGTGGATTCTGTTGATGGAGAGGGTGATAGACAGACTCTCCCATAAGGCCATGCTCCTGAGATCACAATTGGGCTGTTCTTCAGCATGCTGGGCGAGGTCTCCTCTTATGCACTGAAAAGGAATTTGTTTATTGTACAATGTCCCATCAGAGAGTCAAACTGAGACAAACAAAAGCCACAGAGCTGTTTCTTCTGATGTATTGTGGCTGGAATGAATTGGTTTAAACTTAGAAAAAAATCAAACAAAATCTTATTGCACGGTAATTTAAAGAAAAAGATTTAAATAAGAAAAAGGGAATTTTAAAGAAAAGAAACAGGATTTTCAAAGAGCCTGGAAGACTCTGGGCCTACATAAAAGATAGGAAAAAAAAATGGAAGAGCAGAAAAGGCTCCTTACAGCTTGACCACCGCCCCAAAACTGAAACAAAGGCAAGTTTTTTTTTGTTTTTTTTTCCGGGTGTGGCAGAATCTCACTGAATTTCATGGAACTTGAGCTGAACCAATTACATAGAGTTTGTTTGATTGGCAGAAGTTTTAAGCTGACTAAAAAGGCAATGAAGATAGGTTTGGGAGCCCATTGGTCAGTTCAAATTTCTGAAGTGGGCGTCTCCCACAGAGCAGAGATAGAGACATTTGATATAAGATAAGATAAGATAAGCCTTTATTAGTCCCACAATGGGGTAATTCCAGGATTGCAACAGCACAGGGATAGTAACACTCAGAGCAACAATCAGAAGGCAAGAGAAAAACAAGAGCAGCGAGTATACATATGTACATATAAATATTTTTTTTTTTTTGTTACTTATTTGTACCTGTAGGTAGATTTGGTTTGCAGTCTGGTGACAAGCCACCGGCTGCTGGTTGCTGCGTGCGCGAGCGCCCTAAACCTACATGTTTTTGGTGTGCGGGAGGAAACCGGAGAAATCCCGGAGTAAACCCACGCAACACGGGGAGAACATACAAACTCCACACAGCTCACTGTTGGTCGGAGGCTGGGATGGAACCCACGATCTCATGATCCCCCGGCCGAGGGTAAAACTGTGCTGCCACAGTGCTAAACCACTGACACACACACACACACACACACACACACACACACACACACACACACACACACACACACACACACACACACACACACACACACACACACACACACACACACACACACACACACACACACACACACACACACACACACAGACAGACAGACAGACAGACAGACAGACAGACAGACAGACAGACAGACAGACAGACAGACAGACAGACAGACAGACAGACAGACAGACAGACAGACAGAGCGGAGCATTGTAGCTAGATGGAATGAAACAGCATAACCGTCTACATAGTTATCCTACATGGTATGATTATGTACCCATACATATTCTCACCCTCCACAGCGACTGGTATTTTCCTAGTTGTATACCGGAGGGGACCATTGTGTAAGTCTATTGCGTCTTTTGCATTCAATACTATTAGGTCGTCACGTCTTTTTGCTATCTCTGTGAGCAGCCCTGCTTAGGTTGTACAGTCTGACAACCGTAGGTAGAAAGGACCTGCGAAACCTCTCGGTTGTGCACCTAGGATGATGTAGTCTGCTGCTAAATGAGCTCCTCAGTGCATTCAGTATGTCCTGCATAGGGTGGAACTCGGACTCCAGCAGAGATGACAGTTTAGCCACCATCCTTCTCACTCCCATCTCCTCCACTGGGTCAAGGCAGTGCCCCAGGACAGAGCTAGCTTTCTTGATCAGTTTGTTCAGTCTCTTCCTTTCGGCTGCTGTAATGCCACTGCCCCAGCAGACCACTCCAAAAGTGATGGCTGATGCCACCACCGTGTCATAGAATGACTTCAGCAGCGCCCCTTGTACACCAAAAGACCTGAGTCTCCTCAGTAGGAACAGCCTGCGCTGTCCCTTCTTGTAGAGTGCATCGGTATTGTGTGACCAGTCTAGTTTATTGTTCAGATGAATACCCAGGTACTTATAGGATGTCACCATCTCGATGTCTGTTCCCTGTATATTTACTGGTACTGTGAGGGGCTGCCCATGCCTGCGGCAGTCCACCACCAGCTCCTTAGTTTTCCTCGCGTTGATCTGGAGGCAGTTCCGATGGCACCAGTCCACGAAGTCCTGGATAAGCCCTCTGTACTCAGCTTCATCTCCGTTGGAGATGAGGCCAATGATCGCAGAGTCGTCAGAGAACTTCTGTAGATGGCAGTGTGTTGTGTTGTGTGAGAAGTCCGCAGTATAAAGGGTGAACAGGAAGGGAGCCAAAACCGTTCCCTGTGGGGCCCCCGTGCTACCAATGATCGTGTCGGACACACCGTCCCGGGTTCTCACAAACTGAGGCCGGTTTGTGAGGTAGTCCAGGATCCATGATGACAGGTGCTGGTCCACCCCTGCGCACAGCAGCTTGTCCTTCAGGATCATCGGTTGGATGGTGTTGAAAGCACTGGAGAAGTCAAAGAACATGATCCTCACCGCATTCCCGGGCTTCTCCAGGTGGGACAGAGAACGGTGAAGGAGGAAGATCACTGCATCCTCCACCCCAATGCCATGCTGGTAGGCGTACTGGAGTGGATCCATTGCTGGTCCCACCAGGGGGCGGAGGTGAGCAAGGAGCAGTCTCTCCAGGGTCTTCATCATGTGGGACGTCAAGGCCACTGGTCTGTAGCTGTTCAGATCTTTGGGGTGGGAAGTCTTTGGTACAGGTACCACACAAGATGTTTTCCACAGCTGTGGTACCCTCCCCAGCTTCAGGCTCAGGTTGAAGATGTACTCCACAATCCCACACAGCTGGTCTGCACAGGACTTGAGGAGCTTTGCGCTGATGTCGTCCGGTCCTGACGCCTTCCTCGCCTTGATCTTCCTCAGCTCCGTCCTCACCTGGGTCTTAGAGGGTCAGGTTGGGGAGCTGTGTGTTGGGAGTGGGGGGTGTTGGTGGAGTGGGAGTGGGCAGCAGGACTTGATGTCTTCAGAGGCAGCAGTGGTTGTTGTGCAGTCGGGGGGGGGGGGGGAGGGTGGCTGGTCAAACCTATTGAAAAACAGATTCAGATTGTTCGCCCACTCCCTGCCCCCCGAAATCCTGTGAAATCCTCCCAAAGTATGTGTCCTGCCTAGTAAAGCATAAATTCTTTAAACTTTAGTAAGATAAGATATTCTACTTGATAAAGGAATACACAATGTATCTACATTGCAACTGAAATTAATTTGTGATAGTAAGCATGCAAAATTAGTTTATTCCTGAGAATAAAGCAGCACATATCAAATCATATCAATAAAAGCATTTGAACAGGACAGATGTGGAGGAGTATGCTGAAACGGTCAGCAGCTACATCGCGAAGTGCACAGAGGATGTCACTATAGTGAAGACTATCACTGCACGGGGCAACCATAGGCCCTGGATGACTGCAGAGGTGCGCTTGCTGCTCACAGCCAGAGATGCAGCCTTCAGAGCGAAGGACAGGATCACCCTCCGTTCAGCCAGGTCTGCGCTCTCAAAGGGAATTAAGACGGTGAAGCGCGCCTATGCAGAGAAAATCCAGGGACACCTCTGTGACACTAGGAACACCAAGCAGATGTGGCAGGGAGTTTGGGCGCTGACGGACTATAAGTCTAGGTAGGGGGTCAATGATGACGATGCTTCACTTCCAGACAGGCTCAACAACTTCTTTGCATGTTTTGAAGCATCAAACTTGACAATCAGAGGGAGGGCTGGCCCATCTCCACCACTGGTTGGGCCAGCTATCACCATCAACACAGCGGACACACGGAGGACCCTAACCAGGGTCAACCCACGTAAAGCTGCAGGTCCGGATAACATCCCAGGTCGTGTGGTCCGAGACTGTGTGAGCGAGTTGGCAGATGTTCTAACTGACATTTATAACATCTCCCTGAGTCAGGCCATCATTCCCAGATGCTTTAAGACCTCTACCATAGTACCGGTGGCAAAGAAACCTGTTGTGTCTTGTCTGAATGACTATCGTCCTGTTGCACTGACACCAATTGTGATGAAGTGTTTTGAACGGCTTGTCAAACCACACATCACAGCCTTCCTCCCTGCATCACATGACCTGCTCCAGTTTGCATATTGTTCAAACCGCTCCACGGAGGATGCTATAGTCACCACCCTACACTCTGTCATCACCCACCTGGATCAGAAAGACACCTACGCCAGACTCCTGTACATTGATTTCAGTTCAGCATTCAACACCATTATTCCCCAGATACTGATGGAGAAATTACTCCTTCTTGGTCTGAACACCGCCACATGTCTCTGGATCCTGGATTTCTTGACTGAGACACCTCAGTCTGTCTGGGTTGGAAATAACATCTCCAACTCTATCACACTGAGCACCGGATCCCCTCAAGGCTGCGTACTCAGTCCACTGTTGTTTACACTTCTAACACATGACTGTGTATCCAGACACGAGGAGTACCAGATTATTAAGTTTGCAGATGACACCACAGTGGTGGGACTTATTCAGAGGGATGAAGAATCAATGTGCAGGGAAGAAGTGAGAGACCTGGAGGGCTGGTGCAGGGAGAACAATCTGGTGCTCAACATGGACAAAATGAAGGAGATGATTATCGACTTCCAGCGGTCACAGCCTCAACACGTCCCTCTCAGCATCAGCGGCCGTTTAGTGGAGAGAGTGGAGAACATCAAGTTCCTCGGAGTGCAGATCTTGCAGGACCTGACCTGGAGCAAGAATTCCTTGAGGATCAGGAAGCGGGCCCAGCAGAGACTGCGCTTCTTGAGGAAACTCAAACAGGCCTCTCTCCCCATCTTCATCCTCAGGACCTTCTACAGAGGTGTGGTGGAGCGTGTTCTGACATACTGCATTGCAACATGGCACTCCAGCTGCAGTATGTTAGACAAAAATGCCCCGCAGAGGATAGTTAAGGGAGCTGAGAGTGTAATTGGAGTTTCCCTCCCCTCAGTCCAAGAACTTTTTCAGAACCGTTGTAGGAGCGTTGATTGACTCTCGTGCACTATGTACAGCAGCTCAACCAGACTCATGTCAATCATCACTGTTTTCTTTTTGCATTACCGACTGCACTATGTGGTACTCCACAATATTTGCTGCTCGCTAATATATCTAAAAACTGCTTTGACTAGTATTACTCATTCTTATTCTACACTTTATTGCTTGTATAGTTTTTTTTATTTCTTTTATTTTATCATGTTTAATGTTGCAGCATTGCACCGAGACAAATTCCTAGTTTGTGTACTACATGAACAATGGCAATAAATCTGATTCTGATTCTGATTCTGAGCAGGGCACTGAACATTGTCAAGGACCATTCTCACCCTCTGCATAAACACTTTGAACTTCTGCCATCTGGCAAACAATTCCGGAGCATCAGAGGCAGAATCACCAGACTGATTAACATCTTCCTTCCACAAGCTGTTAGGATGCTGAACAGTTGATCCGGAATCTCTCATACATGCTACTGCACCTATGGACATTATGTATATTATTTGTATATTATAGTTCTGGTTAGTTTTCAAGTATGTCTCAGGGAAGTGTGAATGGCTGTGTTGGGGTGGGGGGTGAGGGTGTGTGTGAGTGTGTCTTAAATTATGTTCTTTTTACTTATATAGATGCCGAGAGAAACGCAATTTCATCTTGCCTGCACTACAGTTGTATGTACAGCAATATGACAATAAAGGTTGATTTGATTTGATTTTGATTTGAAACCACATTGTCCATCCCAAGAATTCAACCATGTCTTCAGTAGCGGATACTGTCTTGAGAGAAAGAATATGAATTTATTTATTTGTCCATAATGCATAAATTCCACTGCAAAGAGGAAAAAAAATATTCCTGATTCATCCACCAGATGGCACTGTGAAACTGTCTGGTTGTTTACTGGAGAATCTTGACTCCAAAGTCTGGATTATATCAACCATAAACCTGTCGATTGAAACATGTCTTTGCCAAACAGCAGAAAAGGGAGAATGACTAAGTTCTGGAGAAGAGATTAACTTCCACTTTATGGCCGATGGGTAGTGTTACAGTTCTGGTCCTTGGGCGAGAGATGCAGTTCATGGCCAGACTTTTGAGTTTAAACAATTTTTCTTCAGCAAAGAATGATTTTATAGATTGGAACCCAAGGTCAACGCTACATATTCCCCCTCTGTATCAATGGTGAGATTCGGTCAGCTTTGGTACACATTCTTGGTGGCTGGTTCCACCTTAAATATTTTATCACCTTTAATGGGAATTTTGATGTTGTTAGCTCAAGCTAATTGTATTGGATGTTTTATGTGTGCTATTTGATAATAGTAAGTTGATTGAAATTGATAAGAATTTTACAGAAGTCTTTAAGATTAGTTTAAAGGATAATTTGATTTTAATTTACGCTTTTTTCTTTTGGAAGTTTTGAAGCAGTTAACTGATTAGTTTGGAGAAATGCAACCAAATATACCTTGGGCTAATAGTTAGCTAATGGTTATTTCTCGGACATAGGCCTGATTTTATTCTTATTTATGGATTTACTGTGACAGTGTTGTACCCGACAAGTCCCATGGGGTTTTGATAAAGTTTACTCTGATTGCAATGGGCCCATTTGAAAATCTGGATTGGTACTTAACCTTTTTGAATGTGTCGGTCGCCAAATTGTGACATAACCCCTAGTGGTCAAGAGTGGTAAATATTTTTTGACAATAAAATAGTTCAGATTTCCAAGGCTATAACTTGAAAGTGGTAAGAGATAATGGCTTACTGTCAATTAGAAAGATATAAAATATGGTCCAAAGTTTCTGATAGGAATAAATTTATGCATCTAATTTGCATATTGTCACGGCACCTCTTTAAATTCCATAACTCAGTCAAAACTGGACTTTGGACGTATTTACACAAAGAATGGTTCAGTCTTTTGACACCATTTCTTTGTTCAGAGGTACCTCATCATCTTATCTTCAAAGTATATGAACAAGAAATCAGTACATTTAAAAAAAAAAGTCCTTGCTTATTTTTGACAAAGGGGGGCTGGCTGGCTGGCATGGTTGCTGCATTTTCTCCCATCCACCCATCGTGGTCGTTATTTTGCGTTCTGTCAGTCATTTATGCTCTCTATCACATCTACAAAGTCTTATGATTATCCCACATAAATTTCGCTTGTATCCCACAGCTATTTTATGCATACAAAGCTGACAAAGTAACAGTGACTGATCGCAGCCATATTAGCTTTCTAGGCTAAAATGCTAAAAACAGGAAAAGGAAATGAGGAGTTCTTCTTCTTTGGTGTATTACATGTCATCCATTGAGTCCTCCAGCAGATGTCTGCCACCTTCTGAAACTGGCAGCTCAGTACAAATCAGTACAAATCCTGAATGGAGCCGATCATGTCAGAGAGAGATGACAGGTGCAGCGCTACACTCTGCCACTAGGCGCACACAAATTCACACACTCAGAGGGTTAAGTGGCCAAAGTTTGTTGTTGACAATGTGTGGATTCATCCACCTGGGCAAGAATTTAGGAGCAATTTCCCTCCCTGTAGATTGATTTGTTGTGTTTGTGGTACAAATGTGTAGTGGAAGACCTTGTCCCCCCCTAGTGGTTTGCCATGGGAGGCTTTTTGGTCATTGTACACTTTTTGTCATTTGGCAGATTGGTCCAAGTGTTTTTGAAATGTGGCCTTGGGAGCATTGCATGTCATTTTGACACCTCTATGTTCTGCAGCTGGAAGGTCATGGGCATTGGCAGTCATCACTCCCCGCTGGTTTCGAGGAACTACGAGCGGTGGCAATGGCTGTTCATTGGAAGCAGGAATAGGAATGCCATTGCGTAGCTGCAGAGAAGGTCGCATTGCAGGAAGTGTTTTAAATTTTGGTGTGGAATTTGACACGGGGAGCGCATGTACAGTTGTGTCCGACCGGTGTTGGACGGTTTTATTGACCACGGGGCCACGGGCTTGAGTAGATGCGCGCCTAGTGTTCACAAAAGTTGGGTCCACCGATGCAGAACCCTTAGGTTGTGAAGGGTCCTGGGAGCCAGTTGATTTGGCTCCTGTGACCACGCAGGCTGCAGCGGTGGGTGGGTGGGATTCAGAAGGTGACACCAATGTTTAGTCAAAGGTACAAAGGGTGCCATGTGGAGCTTTCTGCTCAGCCAGTGAGTTCCCAAGGTCATTTGATTCCTTGGCAGTGTTCACCTTGGTGTTTGTGGTCGCTTTTGATCGGGTTCAGTTGTTCCAACAGTGCTAGTTGCATGAGACTCGGTGTGTCCGAGGTGTCAAGAACAAAACACTGTGATTCAGTTGTCCTTGGTAGGTCGAATGGGTGAGGGTGTTGAGTTTGAGCCCATAGTTTGAGATTCTTGAAGCCAATCAGTGGCTCAAAGTGATTTAGTAGGTTTTTGCCGACGAGCAATGGAATGGAGTCAAGTTTGGACACATAGACCGGATGAGTCAAGGTCCTTGGACCAATGGAAACTCTGATAAGTGACACGCCTGACAGAGTTGTGTTAGTGAGCGCATATGGTCAAACAGCTAACGGACAAGGTTCCAATTTTAAATCTTTGTGAGCGCAGTTAGCAACTACACGAAACTGGTCAAAAAGATTGTGTGACATAAGAGTGATGTCAGCGGCGGAGTCTAAAACTGCGTCCTGACACATCACATCTTCAAAGGTCAGTGGAAGACAGAATTTTTGTGCCACCCCCCTCTCGTTTAAATCGCACAGGAATTGTGGAACCGGTGGTTTGACACGGATTGCGAATTGTTGTTTTTAGAGGAGTGGTCTTTGGCGAGTGGTTGGGCTGCCATAACAACACTGGACTGCACTGGGTCTTTTGGTTCTTCTCTATCTGTAGGAGGGGTTTTCTTTTTGCCTTTTCTTTGTGATTTAGAACATTTCTTCTAAGTTGGTATAGCTGCAATAGCTAGGATGTCAGGTGTTTCATCTTCTCTGTTGTTTTGAATCTTCGCTAGGAGATGTTTGAGGGCTTCTGTATCTTCTCTACTGAGAGTAGGAGTTTCTTTCTTCTTCCAAGGTTTCTGATTGGTCTCTGCTTCTGAACTTCTTTGACGAGATGAAGGAGACCATTTGGCGCGGTTATGCTCATCTTTGGATTGGTATCTGTCATCTTGAGAGTCCATACCGTATTGAGTGGGATCCAGAGGACCTAGTTTGGGTTTGACCTCGGTGAGGTTGGTTGGGGAAACGTCTTGGATTTTCATGTGATCGCGGTGTAGGAGATGAAGTAGGGCGAGGGGCTCCTTCCAACTCCAGGGTGTCAGAAGCAGCGCTGATAGCTAGCACGGTGTCAGGCTCAGCGTGCTTGTTGTGACTTTATTACTGTTTTTGGAACGCATACTGTGCGAACTCTCTCAGCTGATATATTGAGCTTGACCTTGGGTTAGCTGTAACTCCAAGGTGGTGACTCACAGTGGGATGGAGGTTCTGGATGAAGAGGGTCTTAAAATTGTGGTCTTCTTCCATCCCTGGTGTATTTTGAGATCCAAAATATGCGAGAAGGAGTCGCTGGTAGTAGGCCTGTAGAGGCTCGGAGCGAACTTACTTCACAGCCAGGGCTGCTGATTGCCCTGATTGTAGGCAGTCATCAGAGAATTCCTTTTCAATGGCTTTGCAGAGTCGCATGTAATCCGTTCTGATGTCTGTCTATAAATTTTGATACCGATCTGTTAGATGTTCATTTAATTAAAAGATATGATTGTCAACTGTAGCATCAGGGTACTTACGCAGGTAATAGTCAATGTCTTGTAAATAGTCTTTGGTATCAGGTGAACCAGTAGAACCTGGATCAAATTTGGTAAGATTTCGTGCAATCTTGTCAAGGTCGCGGTCTGGAGGGGCACACACACACTGTCCACTCGATCGTCCTTACTCAAAACGAGAATCGGGTGATGGAGCGCGGGGGAAGTCCCGGTCTGGTGAAATGCATTCTCCTTTCGGCCTACCCAACCTGTTCGTGGTTTGTTGCTGTGGTTGGGGAGCAGCTGGAGTTTCTGGAGGTCGTGGAAGTGAATGTGGTCTTGCTTCCTTTTGCTATCGGCATTCCTCCACTTCTTCTTTTAAATCTTTTAGATTTTGGTGTGCTTCTTGTAGGAGCAGTTGACATTCCTTGTCGTCAGACTTCATGTTTTCAAGTTGACCTTCAACTCTTCTGAGTTCCTTCTTTGTGTCCTGAAGGACATCTTCAAGTTCACTGTTCTCTTGGTAAAAAAAGTTGTTGTCATGAGTCAACCGTCGCTTTTCTGGTTTTGCCTGGTTTAAATCTCGTAACGCGTTATCAAGTTGAGCTTGAGTATCGTCGTTTTCACCTTGAGATTGTTCCAGTTTCTTCCTTAATGATTTGTTCTCTTCCTG
Organism: Pholidichthys leucotaenia; assembly: GCA_020510985.1. Lineage (NCBI taxonomy): Eukaryota > Metazoa > Chordata > Actinopteri > Cichliformes > Pholidichthyidae > Pholidichthys > Pholidichthys leucotaenia. The sequence continues at coordinate 320,674,015 of CM035840.1, read as the reverse complement.
GAGAGAGAGGGTTGTTGATTGTTGATTCCTTAGCTCATTCTCGGTGTATAACGCTTTAGCTTAAGCTATTTTTAATCTCGCAACTAATGCTATCAGGAACTTTCCCAACACACTTCAGAGATTCTTCCCTTTTGGTGGGTTTTCCACGCAATCATCCAAAAGTTCTTCAGTGAGTTGCTTCAGATCTTCGGGCTGTGTTTTCTTGACCCGTGTTGTGAAGCTAGATATAAAATCAGAAGTCCATTTCTCCAATGTCGCTTGACGGTCATCCAGTTCGGTAAATCGGTCGGTTGTTTGTAGACCTGTTATGTTTTACCGTTGTTTGCTAGTTAGCTTTAAAATCAACTTGTTGATTGTAGCTAAATTTGTTAGTCAAGGGTTAACTTTGATTGTTATTTTATATTTGTGGTAGTTATACAGTAAGCTCTATTAGAACTTGTTCCAACCTACAAGCTTGTAAGAAGGGAGGTAGAATTTTGGAATTATGGTAGAAATATAGAGGTGTGTTAATTTATTTGTTGAAACTGTATTTTGATTTGTAGTTTAAAATTTGTGTTGATTGGCTTCTTTACTTAAATTTTCAAAGCCTAGTATTGGAATGGTCATCAAAAACTAGCTTTGGAATTTTGTTGGATGTCACTTTTAAAGTGAGCATTTTATTTACAAAAGGGAAACAACAAAAATAGAAAAGGTTAAATGCTTTACAGATTTAAGGTTATACGCTTTCATTTTCTTTTAAAGTTGTCTTTATTTGTTAAAGCCTATTTTCATTTGATTCTTTAAATGTTTTAATTTTTACAGATTAGGAAACACAAGTGAATTGTTTTGTGTATTTTCATCAAGGATTTCTTAGGATTAAAGCTAATACTTAATTGTAATCTATAAAGTTTTTTTTTAATTTACAGAGTAATCAGTGTTTCCACCTTTTGACTTTTCTCTTTTAAATCCTGGTGAGAAGTAGGGAGTTGGTTAATGTTTTCCTTTTCCTGAGAGAGAACATGAACCAAGAATAGCACAATGACTTTAGATAACACTTAGGGCTTTAAGTGTTAATTGATTAGTGTGGTTTCTTTATTTTGAAAAAAAAAAAGGTAAATATTCAGTGAATCACTAAATCCTTTAGTGCTTCACTACTCCTCTCACAGCAGTTAATGGCCAGACTTTTGAGCTGAAACAATTTTTCTTCAGCAAAGAATGATTTTATGGATTGGAACCCAAGGTCAACGCTACACCTTTATTATTGTCATTATCTTGGGTTATCATTTTCATTATTACCATGCTGTTGTCTGCCCTGGTCCTGTGTTCATGTCTCTTGTGCATCCTCTGTCTGATTATCTGTGCAGCCCCTCCTGTCTGGTTTCTGTGCCTATGATTATTCCCTGCCGTCTCTGTTTGCCTGTGATTGTACTCACCTGCTCTGTGTTATGTTGATTTCCTGTGTTTATATATGTTGGTGTCAGTCTGTGTTCTCTATGGATGTCCTCGTCATACGTGCATGAATAACACGCTCGTTGTTCCTCCCTGCCCTATATCCTGCCAAGCCTGTTTGTGAGGTTTTTTGCTTCAGCTTTCAAACTGTGTTTATTATTTTGTGTTTTCACCATTGAACTGCGCTTGTTTGGCCAGCTCATCAATAAATCAGCGTGAACTTTAAGTACCGCATTTGGGTCCAGTTCCTTCCAAACCCATCCAATGGACCCAACGTATTTAAAGTTCCGGCAGATAGGCCTTGACGAGGAGGAAGTGTGGGTAGCAACTAACATCGAGGCCTGCATGGAGGATGCCCGAACTTCCCACACGCCAGAGGATGCCCTCCTCAGCCTCTGGTGCGCCGATTACCTGAGTGAGGCGTTTCCATATCTGAGACGGTTCCCTCAGCTCGTTCGACTGCATGAGCAAAGCATTAACATACAGATCATAATTTGGGGGCTGATGAAGTCATTTTCAGCAGTGGGAGAGGAGTTGATGGAGGAGGGACTACAACCATGCGTTGGAAGATGTAGTCATTGCTGGCGCCGTATGACACGGCGGCGGCTTCTCATCCCCGGTGAAGGTTCCTCAGGCCTCCATTTCCTCCTCCTTCGACCTAGTGCCAGCTCTACACCATTGGGCAGATACTCCCCGTCTGACGAGTTCCAGCTGCCCCCGGGAGGACTCGCCTGATGGTTTAGCAGCAGCAGAGCAGGAGCAATGGCAAGTACCGTTTCACTATTTTACATCAATTAATGAAAGGCCTTGCCCTGTTCCTGGGAAGGGGCCTCTGCGACAGCCACCTACCACTGCTGAGCACTCTCTACCTGTTTCTGCTATAAACTCTGCTGCTCTTTTCATCCACCCATCCTCACCTGCATCTCCTGTGTCCACCTCTGTTCTTTCTGAGAGACTGGCCATACTGGGGGGAACTGGCTTGCCTGGAAGAAATTAGCTGCTCCAGAGGACCCCGTGGTTTGCCGGATTGCGGTAGCAGCATTTGTACCTCTGTGTGGGGGTGACGAGGAGGAGCAGGAGGAGCACCAGCAGGCTGTGCTTGCCCAGAAGGAACTAATGCTTGACTGCAAACCATGGCTTCTTCCCGAGCATGTGTCCCAGCTGGGCTGGAATCAGCTGGAGTTGGATGGCCCAGCTGCCCCAGCTCCAATGCCAGCTTCACATCACTCACCAGCTCCAGTACTAGCTCCACATCACTCTCCAGCTCCAGTATTAGTGCCACACACTTTCCCAGCTCCAGTACCAGCTTAACTGGTCATCCTGGCTGTGGCTCTAACAGAGGACGCTGCACCAGCAGCTCACTCAGTGCCTGCCTCTCCACCTGCAGTTCATCCTGATGTCATCACCCCGACAACAGGAGACCAGGAGTTAAGGCAAGTACCTTTCCATTTATTTTCCACCACCATTTTAGAAAAGACTTGCCTTGCTTCTGGTGAGGGAACCCAAGCGCAGATCCCACCAGCTTTTGGGTCCTCCCCACCGGTCTCTGTTGCTATTCACTGTAGTTTCACTTCACTGACCTCCTGTTCCCCTTCCTCATCCGAGATGGCCATGTCGAGGATGGAACCGCAGGAGGACCACGCTCCACCTCATCTAGCTGTCATTCAAGAGGTCAGAGGGCTTCCACCTGTCATTCCAGAGGTCAGGGGACCTCCACCTGTTGTTCAAGAGGTGGGGGGGACCTCGACCCATCATTCCAGAGGTCGGTGGGCCTCCATCTGGTGTTCCAGCGGCCGAGCTGTCCACTCCACCTGGTCCGTCGGCGCTGTCCACTCCACCTGGGCTGTCCAAGCAGGCCTCTCCAACTAGGCCTTCCGAGCAGTCTGCTCTACCCATCATCCAAGAGTCCGGCATGCCTCCAACCATCATCCAAGAGACTGGTAGGCCTCCACCTGCTGTTTCAGAGGCCAGGGTCAGCGTGCAGCAGTGACCGGTCACAGGGCATAGGGCTCCTTTGTGTTTGTTTGGTAAGCTCTATGTTCCTGCAGTCACTTTTCCACCTTGTTCTCCGGTTTGGTGGCCTAAGGACAGTGGCAGACTGCTGGACCAGCCCTGCATTCCAGTCTGGGGCCACGTGGACTGGGGCAGGCCCCCAGCCCATGTTGTTCTCCAGTCCTAGGGCCCATGGACTTTGGTAGACCACCCGGCCTGCTTTGTTTTGGGGTGTGGGGCCTTGGACTTTGTTTGGCCTCACAAACTGTTGTTTGTTTTGGACTGTGGGTGGGTTACAGTTTGTTTCAGCCAACCGGGCCTTGTAGCCCCATCACCCACTCTGTGTTTTTTTTTTTTCTTTTTGCTGGTGTTACCCTTGGGGGTCGTGTGGAAGGTGCCCCTTAAGAGGGGGGTACTGTCAGGGTGTGGACTGGGTCTCATGTCCTCACCCTGAGTTGTAGCATTATTTCTTGTCTCTCAGGTTTTGAGTTGTATTTTGGGATTTTCTGTATACACCTTTATTATTATAACTATCCTGAGTTATTATTATTATTATTATTATTATTATTAGTTGTTGTTGTTGTTGTTCAATCTTGTACATTCCTTTCCCTGTTGTTTTTTTCAAATAATCTATATTATTAGAGTGGTTACCGGAGTGGTGGCTTAGTTGGTAGAGCATTCGCCCCACACCCGGGAGGCCGGGGTTCAAGTCCCGGCCGGGTCATACCGAAGTCCATATAAAAGCGGAACTTCCTGTTGTCCAGCTTGGTGCTCAGCAATAATAGAACGGAGGAGGGAAATTTGTGGCAGCACCTTGCATGGCAACGACCCCTCTGATTCTATATATGTGTGTGATTAACATTGTATATAAGAGTAACATAATTTTTTTTCTACTGTACATGATTGGCTGTATGGATTTGAATGACAGTAAAGATGGCTTAGCCATTATCATTATTGCCATGGTCTTGTCTGCTCTGGTCCTCTGTTCATGTCTCTTGTGGATCCTCTGTCTGTGATTATCTATGCAGCCCCGCCCGTCCTGTTTTCTGTCCCTGTGATCATTCCCTGCCGTCTCTGTTTGCCCCTGATTGTACCCACCTGTTCTGTGTTATGTTGATTACCTGTGTCTATATATGTTGGCATCAGTCTGTGTTCTCTGTGGACGTCCTTGTCAAACATGCATGAACAACATGCTCCTTGTTCCTGCCTGCCTGGTATCCTGCCAAGCCTATTTGTGAATTTTTTTGTTGCAGCTTCCGAGCTGTGTTTATTATTTTGTGTTTTTACCATCGAGTTGCGCCGGTTTGGCCAACTCATCAATAAATCACTGTGAACTTTATGTACCGCATTTGGGTCCAGTTCCTTCCAAACCATGACAGCTTGCACCTGCAATCCATCTTCTCTTAGCATCCATCATCTCTGTCTTTGATTTACTGCATCAATTTTATTTTCTGAATCAATTTATCAAACAAAGACTGTGATGTAATATTCTACTTGTTGACTTTGACCCTTGGAATGACCATGGATCCCTAATTGTCAAGCTAACCCTGGATTTGCACTGACTGTGGATTCGGTCCGTTATGGATGCAGTGTAGACGGAGCCTTGTGTCCATCCTTACCAACTCTGTTTGTGTTTTGAAGTGGCATGGATAAGAACAAGGTGTGAAATACAAGACAGCATGATAATTACACAAAATAACACGAGATCTCGAGAAGACCCCAGCGATACCATGGAGAACCGATTGTGGTTATGTGATAACAACAAGGAACCATGATGTACCGGCTCTCCACCTGGATGTTTGTGCTGTAAATAATATGTAAGTAGCCCGTTAATTTTAATTCTATGAAGTGTATGTAATGTCACAGTTTCTTCTCTGACACAGTGGTGGAGGACCATACCTCAGAAAACAACAGCTGATCCTTAAATCATTTTTATTGAGCAAACAGCTATTAAATACCGTGAGATACCATGACATTTCCTTGTGGACTGGATCCGGTATCCATCAAAAATAGACTTATGCTTCATTAGTGATCTGAATCCGACGAGCTGGATTTGTTGCACAATGGTCTGGACCAGGTGGGAATTAGGAAATAGAGGGGAATGGGAACTATATGTGGCAGAGTCCGGATCGCAGCCGTAACAGACCGGATCCAGAGTCAGTGTAAATCCAGAGTAAGTGTTGTTGCTGATGAAGCACTCCTGGCCCACAGCAGCAGTGTTCTACATGGCCATGCCACAAAACCTGTTCAGGAGCATCTGAAGGAACAAAGAACCCAAAGTGCTGACCCAGACTTCAAATGTCCCTGATCTAGCGATGGGCGTATCGATACTTTCGCTGGTCGTTATTTTGGTGTTGATGCTTTTTTAAATATTGCAATACCACCATGTTAATACAAAACATGTGATTTGTTTAATTTCTGAGAGTTTTAGGCATTAAATTTATGTGTGAAAACCAGTGAAAAACCAGCCCGGGCATATTTTAGAGATGGTCTGCCATGTCATGTGAATATGGCAGCCTATCAGATGTTTGAACCGAAGACTCACTGCGCATTGTGCAGCCTCAGTCAAGCTTGCACTCACAGACTTCCATGCAGAGTGAGCTCAGCAGCGTCTCGGGAGGCAGAAGTATTACTTCTGACATGTTACACCATTCATGCAAATTCTATGGTGATACCAAGCAGCATAATTTTGAAAAATAAACAAAATAAGCACTATTTAAGTTTGTAAAATAGTAGTGTAAAAATAAAATAAATAAATAAAAATAATAATTAAAAAACAAACAAACATTACATTGTGAAAACAAATTACACATGTATGCTGCTTGGGATTCCCATAAAAGTTGGATGAATGTTGAAACATTTCAGAAGTAAAAAAAACATGAATCCAGTTGGCATGACTGAGCTTTCTTACAGCATACTTACCTGCCTGGATGACTGGGAATCTTCACCAAATTAAGAAATTGATTCAATTTTGCATTAATTTTAAGTCTTAAGTATTTTATTATAATTGAAAAAAATCATTTTATTTTCATTTACGTTGCTCATTGTTCTATTATTGTTTTATAAGCATTTCTTTCACGTATTTATGTTCATGAGTACAGACACATGCACGCAAGAACCTCACAGCAACAACAACAGCAACAAACAAGAGGCAAGGCATATGTGTGTGATGCATGGGCACATATATATATATATATATATATATATATATATATATATATATATATACAGTATATATACTGTATATATGTATATACAGTATATATACTGTATATATGTATATACAGTATATATGTATATGTATGTATGTGTGTGTGTATATATATATATATACATACAGTATATACAGTATATGTGTATACCGCAGAGCAAACACTAGTTATGGGTGCAGTTTTGGTTGTTCGAAATCTAACATTTACAATTAGTCTTAAAAGTGTTTAGTATGGTACGTTCTCTGATTGCAGGTGGTATGTTATTCCAGATCTTGGTGCCCCTCACTGATAGCAGAGATTGAGCAAATGTGGTGCATCTGTGGGGGACCTCACTGTCTCCTCTAGTGATTGCTTCAGATTTTCTTCTTGCTGTGGTGACGTATCGTCACTTCCTTTGTTGCTGGCTGTTGGTGTGGTTTGTTATGTGCTTAGCTCTCCTCACTCTCCTGAGGATTATTGCCTTTAATTGTATTTTAATCGCCTTTTTTCAATCTACCGTCACCTCTCACTTCTGTTTAACAGGCCTCTTGCACCTGTGTGTGCACTCAGTGTCACCTAATCACCCTCTTTAGCTTTCTGTTCACCTTTCATTGGTGTTTGTGTTAGCTTCGGGTTAGCCACTAGCTATGGCTACTAGCTCTCCTTCCCCTTCTCCTCTGGTGTGCTCTCTATGTCAGATGTTTAGTTACACCTCTGCCTCTTTTAGTGATAATGGTAAATGTAAAAAATGTTGTCATTTTGAGGTGCTCGAGGTGAGGTTGTGTGATTTGGAATCCCAGCTCTACTGCATTGAATCACCTTCAGCGCCAGTTAATAATGACGGACTTCCCTTAGCTGCAGTGGAGCACCCTAGCATAGGGCCTGTTAGCCATCCCCCAGCTTCCACCTCTCCTGAGTAGCCAGGAGAGAATGGGTGGGTGATGGTGAGAAGGAAGCATAGTCACAAGCTCTTGGTTCACCACCAACCAGTTCATGTTTCTAATTGCTTTTCCCCGCTCAACGACACACCCGCTGAGGAAAAAACTGTAATCATTGGCGACTCTACAGTCAGAAATGTGAACCTAGAGACTCCAGCGGCCATAGTCAAATGCATTCCCAGGGCCAGAGCAGGCAACATCGAGTCAACTTTGAAAATGTTGGCTAAAAGTAACTGTAAACACTCAATTCAATTCAAATTTATTTATATAGTGCCATTTCACAACAACAGTCATCTCATAGCACTTTCAACTGTAGGGGAAACCCCCACAGTTGCAGAAAAACCCCAGCAATTAGGCGATCCTGTGTGAGTAAGCGCTTGGCGACGGTGGAGAGGAAAAAAAACCCTTTTAACAGGAAGAAACCTCCAGCAGAACCAGGCTTAGGGAGGGGCAGTCATCTGCTGTGACTGGCTGAGGGTGAGGGGAGGAGTTACTCCACAATTGTTATCCACGCTGACATTAACGACATCCAACTCCAGCAGTCTGAAGGTACAAAACAGTGTGGTATCAGTGTGTGACTTTGCCAGAACAATGTCTGCCTCTGTAGTATTCTCTGGGGCCCTCCCCAATCTGACCAGTGATGACATGTGTAGCCACACGTCATCCTTCAACCACTGGCTGTATGTGTGGTGTCCTGCAAACGATGTGGGCTACATAGATAATTGGAACTCATTTTGGGGAAAACCTGGTCTTATTAGGAGAGACAGCGTCCATCCCACTTTGTATAGTGTGTCTCATTTACCTAACAATCTGGTATCATTTTTATCCAAATTTCCAAAATCTTGACAACTCAGAGATGGGGCCAGGTAGCAGAGTCGCAGTCTTACACGCCTCTCTGCAGCTCCTCTTCATCCACCACCCCTCAGCTTAGCCCCTGTCTCTCCCATCAGGGAAAAATTGTCTGCTCCCTCCAAAGTAAATAAAAATATAATTTATAAGCATCCCAGAGTGATTAAGCAAAAAGTTGGTAAAACTCAAATTAAACATGAAACCTCTAAATTTAATGACTTAGCTTCTGTTCTCCCTCATAATTTAAAAATTAAATGTGGTTTGTTAAATATTAGGTCTCTAACTCCCAAGTCTCTGCTAGTCCATGATCTGTTAATTGATCATAAGATTGATTTAATATCCCTTACAGAGACTTGGTTAGGGCAAGAGGATTATGTTGGTTTAAATGAATCAACTCCTGTTACAACCTGAGTGCCGATTCCGTACGCACTTGGATCCTATATCATCATTTCCAGGCTTTGACAGCAGTGGGTTCCTTCTAGCTCCCCGGGCTCTTATTGTGACAGCGCCCGGTGGAGCTCCCTGCTGTCAAAGTCAACAGCTGTGCTGCATTCGGGGTCATTAGTGCCCAGTGTTAAAAGCGGGTGCTGAATGCACCCCGATGCAGCAGTCTCTGTTATGATACGGTCTGTTATCTTTCCTGTTATGATACCTTCTGCTAAAATACCCTCTGTTAATCTCCGTGGAAGTTCTGTGAAGACTCCTCGCTGTCTGAGGCTTCGGGCATTCCCCCGGCTCAGACGCCGTCTTCTCATCATCTCCAGTTGTGAGTTATTCTGTTGTTTTCCCAATCCTTGTTATTAGTGTGTATTTTCCCCTGTTCCTAATCCCTTCAATAAAACATCACTGCAACTCATTGGTGACTGCTGGCGTCTTATGGTGGCTCATGAGGGCCACCGTGACAGTAGACTGCTGCCAGAAAGTCCGGAGAGGGGCATCGCACCGAGACGCCATTCACCATGAGTTTTTGCAGTATTGGACTTTGTTCTTCCCAGTCTGGGTGTCAACTCTGGGATCACGCCGTCTCCCAGGAGCCGCACTCGGCGCCTGGGTAGTGAGCTAGCGAGCGCCCTGGAGTACGTCGACGGGACGCTCTTCACCGCTAGCCTCTACGACGACCCTAACCAAGTGCGCTGGCACCTAGACTACGCTGAGGTTCTCCTGGACAATCTCCCTCGCTACACCAACCACCTCGAAGTCAGCGCGAGGAGAAAGGACATCGCCGTACAGCGTGAGATACTCCGTGGGTTGGAGGGAAATCCCGGCAGGAAGCCGAAGAGGAGGAGATGTCACCCCTCGCTTCGGGATCCCGCTCCTGCCTCAGTTCCGGCCCGGGAGTTCGCACCATCCAGAGGTCTTTCCCCATCGGACATGACGTCACTCGGAATCCCCCCGGAGGAGCTGCAGCTGACTGGTCTTAAGATCCGAGGCCGAGTGACAGCTGCTCGCTCCGCTGTTCATCCGCCCAGTCAACCTCAGCGAGAACCCTGTCCAGATCCTGTTCCGGGCCGCCGCAAGGGCTCAACCCCCCACACAGCTGCCACCCCTGCGCTTCGTCAGAGGGGAATTCCCGCAGTCTCTCCCCCCGGGCCATCTTCTTCCGCTCTCCTGTCAGCGTCCCGTGCCCGGCTCATCACGGCTGCCGCCCCCTCCTCCTCGTCGCCTATCCCGGCTGCTGTGTGTCTCGGGAGTCCCGTTTCGGCGAGTCCTGTCCCGGAACCTTCTCGAGTGGCTCCCCGTCGTCCTCCCAGGTGGTCCTCTGTCACCATCCAGCGGGGAAAGGGAGGAGCAACGTCCGCCACAGAAGGCACCACTCAGCCTTCAGGAGACAGGCAAGTCCAAGTTCATTCACACTCTCGTTATTGTGATTTGCTCTGTCAGACTCCTGGAGGTGGAGTTCGGGGCTCGCAGCTCCCCGAGCTCCCACCACCTGCTGTGGCTGTCATTATTAACCCCGCATCCTCTGTGTCTCCCTCCGCTGAGCGGTCCTCGACGCCAGGCCAACGTTGCTGGATGAGGAGGGAGCCTGCGGTTCTGGAGAGCCTGGTTCCGGTTCCGCAGCCATGTCATGGGCGGAGGAGGAGGGCGGACTGCAGCGTGGAACCTGCGCCGACGAGGAAGCGTCCCCGGGTCTCCACGGACGAGCGGTCCAGTCCAGCGTGTCAAGGGTCCCCTGCCACTACGCCGTGCGGGCCGTCGGCGTGGGCTTTGATGCCGGAGGATCCAGGAGCTGTGCGCGTCATCACGCCAGTTGCGGAGCCCGCCGTAGCTGAGTGGGAGTCTGAAGACGACCTCCTGCCATCTGAACCCGGATCATCGAAGTCCTGGACGGCGTCAGAACTCGAGATCAGGCAAGTGCCCTGTTTTGTCTTTCTTTACTCCGTCTTAGAGCATTTTTGCCTGTCTCTTGGGGAGGCGAGCCGGGTGCGGTCACCCGCTACATCCGAGCTTGTCTCACCGGGTTCTGGCGCTGCCGGTGATCCTGATCCCGGTTCTTTTCTCTCTCCCGAGCCTTCTCCCAGGGTCGTCGGCGCGGATCTGAATTTGCCCACTGTGCCAGAGGTTCTGGGTTCGGGGTTGGAGGTCGGTCCTGGTGCGGCGCCTACCCAATCGGGGTCCGACGCGGACACAACCGAGACCCAGTTGGGGTCCTTCGCGGGAGCAACCACGACCCAATCGGGGTCCGACGAGGGTGTGGCACCGGCAGTTTCCAGGTTTGGTGAGGGAGCTGCAGATCCCCTGCCACCGGATACTGGACGGGCTCATCTCCATCATCTCCATCATCACCATCGTCACCCTCCTCGTTTTCCTGAGGAGCACAACCCATCTCCACCAGGGGCCATTGGGGTTCCGAATGCTCCGCCCGGCTCTCCCTCGTCTTCCCCTTCTCCAGAGAGACCGCCGGCTACTTCCCCCCTACGGTCCTGGTGGTCAAGCAATGCAGGTCGGCCGCCTGAAGGACTGCTGCCCCCGTTTGGCTCTCTGGACTGGCCGCCCGACCCATTGGACTTGATGTTTGGAGACTGGGTCCGGCCGCCCGAAATTTACTGTTTCCGGGCATGGGACTGGGGTAGGCTGCCCGAACTATCCTTTTCCCCCCTGCCTGCATTGTGGCCGTTTGATGCTGGGCGACCCCCCCCGAACTTTCAGCCTCCATGCCTCAGAGCCAGGACTGCAGTCATCCCGAGTTTTTCTTTAGTGGTCATGTCTGTAAACTTTTGGGATGTGCAGGGGGCCTGATTTCTGTGATACTGTATCTCACCTTTTTCCCCTTAGCCTGTAATTTGTGTTTTTCTTCCCCTTGGTCCAAAACCCATGTTCTGTCTTGAGACTGTGGATGTGTGTATTGCCTTTTGGGTCCTGTCTTTGCGTTATCCACTCGTTATGGAGTATTATGTGTTTTTTTTTCCTTTTTGACTCTTTCCCTCCTGCCGGCGCCCCATCCACCCACCCTAGGGGGGGTGGGGTGGGGGCTTGGGTGTTATTTGGCCGTTCAGGAGCTCGGCCTCGAGGGGGAGATACTGTTACAACCCAAGTGCGGGTTCCGTCCGCACGCGGATCCTATATCATCATTTCCAGGCTTTGACAGCAGTGGGTTCCTTCTAGCTCCCCGGGCTCTTATTGTGACAGCGCCCGGTGGAGCTCCCTGCTGTCAAAGTCAACAGCTGTGCTGCATTTGGGGTCATTAGTGCCTGGTGTTAAAAGCGGGCGCTGAATGCACCCCGATGCAGCAGTCTCTGTTATGATACGGTCTGTTATCTTTCCTGTTATGATACCTTCTGCTAAGATACCCTCTGTTAATCTCTGTGGAAGTTCTGTGAAGACTCCTCGCTGTCTGAGGCTTCGGGCATTCCCCCGGCTCAGACGCCGTCTTCTCATCATCTCCAGTTGTGAGTTATTCTGTTAGTTTTCCCAATCCTTGTTATTAGTGTGTATTTTCCCTTGTTCCTAATCCCTTCAATAAAACATCACTGCAACTCATTGGTGACTGCTGGCGTCTTATGGTGGCTCGTGAGGGCCACCGTGACAACTCCCTCTGGTTATTTAAACTGTCAAAATCCCAGAAGTTCTTGTCATGGAGGAGGAGTAGCAACAATTTACCATTCCAAATTACTAGTTAACGTAAAGCAAAAACATGTTATAATTTCTTTGAAGGCCTGATCCTTAGTATTGGACATTTTAGCAATTTTTGGTTAAACACAATTTTATTTACCATAGTTTATCATCCTCCCACTGTCATAATTGGCCATTTCAGGGTAGAAATCAAGACCCCACTTGCCAGCTGTGAGTTTGTGTATTTAATAATAAAGAATAGAAATGAACCACGAAGGGCAACTTACAGATTAAAGACACAATGGAAAACCCACGAAGGGAAACTTACAAAAAAAGGCAATCCATGAAAACCCCGAAGGGTAACAGAATTATTCAGGCGAGGCTGAGCATTGAGCAGAAAATAAAACAGGAATCAGATGGGGGGATTCCTGTCTGCACAAGGTGAGGTCACAGTGAGGAATAAACCCCGCAAGAGAGCTTAAATAATAAGACAGGGAAAACCCAAATGTTGATCAGGTGTGGATGCATGAGTGAGAAAGTAATCAGAGATAACAAAACAGCTGGGACAAGCCCCAGACAGATTTGTAACATAATGGCGCTGTCAAAATAAAAGCACAAACCATAATGGACGAAAATAAAGAACAAATACATATACAGAAAATGAGTAGCAACAAGGAGACCTGAGGTGGTGGTGGGATCCAGGCCCAGAGGGAGAGACACAAAAAACAAACAAAACAAAACACACATGACCCACAACACTGACCAAATAAAGTGCAAAGAAAACCTTGTAATACTGGGTGACCGAGGAAACAGTTCAGGTGGCCTTTCAGAGTCCCGGCTCCACTCGACCATCAGGTGGAAGAGGTCGGGCGGCCAACCAGGTCTCCCAAGCCACCAAAATGAAGCAGAGAGTTCATCAGGTGGTCTTCCAGAATTCTGAAGCCACCCAAGCAACCCAGAGAGTTTGTCGGGCAGTCTCCTCGCATCTCTGGGGCAACAGGTCGCGGAGCACCACACACCTCCCCCCCGGAGGCGGCAATTGGAACCCATGCTTACCGTGGATCATGGAAGCCAGTAGATGGACACTTGATGAAGGGGATGGCGGAGACGGAACCGTGACGGAACAAGATGAAGATTGAGGACCCACAGTGAGCAAGGAAAACCTAGAGGCAGAAGCTGCTGTAATTCCTTTTTGACACGGCGATGAGGAAGCTGCTGGCTGAGAGGCGGAGGATTTCTTTTGGGGGCCTGTAGCTGGATAATGGCTGGAGGTTTTCGGTGTCTGGACCCAATGACTCTCCTCCATCCACTTCAGTACGGCCTTGTCTCGGGGAGGAGTGGAGGTCTGTGCCAGGAAGCGGTGTCTATGGGATTGTGACGAGCCAATCGCCAACCCATGGAATGACAGCTGGAGAGAGGAGACGGTTGACAACAGTTCCACGAACTCAGGATACTTCCTTAAGCCAGGATGCACCTCCACAATCCTGACCGCTGCCACCACATTCTCCAGGACTTTCTTCGGGCCGCAGGAGGCGAGGGCTTCAGCAACATAGCTCTGGATGAAGTGAGCCGCCCACTGTTCATCCACGCTGGGGCTCCTGGCTGCCAACCTCCTTCTGGAAGCTGAATCCCGGTGCACTGGGGACATACTGACAGCTCTCCCACCAGCAACAAAGAAGATGAGTGGAAAAAAGGAAAAAAAAATCAAAACCTACAGCTGCTGGCATCTACTGGCTGCGACCTACAGTAATAATTGGCCCTTTCAGGGCAGAAATGAAGACCCCATTCACCAGTTGTAAGTTTGCATATTTAATATTAAAGAACAGAAATGAACCACGAAGGGAAACTTACAGATTAAAGACACAACCGAAAACCCGTAAAGGGAAACTTACAGAAAAAGGCTATCCATGAAAACCACGAAGGGTAACTTAGAATTATTCAGGCGAGGCTGAGTACTGAGCAGAAAATAAAACAGGAATCAGATGGGGAGATTCCTTTCTGCACAAGGTGAGGTCGCAGCGAGGAATAAACCCCGCAAGCAAGCTTAAATAATAAGACAGGGAAAACCCAAATGTGGATCAGGTGTGGATGCATGAGTGAGAAAGTAATCAGAGATAACAAAACAGCTGGGGCAACCCGCAAACAGACTTGACAGGAGGAAGTAACATAATGGCGCTGTCAAAATAAAAGCACAAACAATAATGGAAGAAAATCAAGAACAAATACATATACAGAAAATGAGTAGCAACCAGGAGACCCGAGCGTGGCACTGACCCGCGCTCAGCATCATGACACCCTGTCTACTCAGTTTTTATCTGAATTTGCCAAATTCTTAGTGGATTTAGTGCTGAAATCAGATAGATTAATAATTATAGTAGGGGACTTTAATATACATGTAGATGTAGATAGTGATTGCCTTAATATGGCATTTAATTCAATATTAGACTTGATGGGGTTTTCTCAGGAAGTAGGAAATTGTACCCATTATCTCCACCACACTTTGGACCTTGTTCTGACATATGGCATAGCAATAGAAAATCTGGTAGTGTCTCTTCATAACCCTGTACTGTAAGACCATTTTCTGTTAACCTTTGATTTTACTATTTCTGACTATTTGGCTCCTAAAGTAAAAATATTACTACAGTAGATGCCTCTCAGATGATGCTGTTACCAAATTTAAGCAGATTGTTTCCTCTATGTCATGTGTTAACTCAATGGACATTAGCTATGGAGAGCTTGCTCCTTCTGTAATTGATAGCATGGTAGATAGTATGACAGCTTCTCTGCATCAGACTCTAGACATAGTGGCCCCTTTAAAAAAGAAAAAATCTAATAAGAGATTTTTAACTCCTTGGTTCAACATAGAAACTCGTAGCTTAAAACAGAAGACTCGTCAATTAAAAACATAATGGCACTCCATTAAATTAGATGAAATCTATTTCGCTTGGAGAAATCATCTTCTAATTTATAAAAAAAGTCTCTTAGGAAAGCTAGAACAAGTTATTATTCCGCATTAATAGAAGAGAACAAGAATAATCTCAGGTTTCTTTTCAGCACTGTAGCCAGGCTAACAAAGAGTCAGGACTCTGTCAATCCTACCATCCCCTTAGAGCTTACTAGTCAGGACTTTATGAACTTCTTCAATAATAAAATTTCATCTATCAGAGATAAAATCAGTCAGATTCTTCCCACCGTTAACTTAAATTCAGTAACTACTACAATTCCTTCAATTGTTATCTGTTTGGATGAGTTTACTCCAATTGACCTTTTAGAGTTAGATAAAATAATTTTCTCATCCAAGCCTTCATCTTTTAGACCCTATTCCTACCAGGTTATTTAAAGAAGCCTTCCCATTTATTGGTAGCTCTATTCTTCAAAAAATCAATTCTTCATTAACATTAGGCCATGTACCGCAGGCTTTTAAAACTGCTGTTATTAAACCCTTACTTAAAAAGCCAACGCTGGATCCAGGAGTTTTAGCTATCGACCAATCTCTAATCTGCCTTTCATTTCAAAATTTTTGGAAAGAGTTGTTGCTATGCAATTATTTAACCACTTGCAGGGAAATGGTTTATTTGAAGAGTTTCAATCTGGGTTTAGAATCCATAATAGTACTGAAACAGCTTTAGTGAAGGTCACTAATGACCTCCTTATTGCATCTGATAATGGACTTGTTTCTGTACTTGTCCTTTTAGACCTTAGTGCAGCTTTTGATACTATCGATGATAATATTTTACTTGATACATTAGAACACCATGTTGGACTTAATGGAACTTCGTTGCAGTGGTTTAGATCTTATTTATCTTATTGGTTCCAGTTTGTTCATGTCAATAATGAATTTCTTCAAACTCAAAGCTCATTCACAGAGTTCCACGGGGATCTGTGCTAGGCCCTATTCTTTTTAGTTTATATATGCTTCCGCTAGGCAACATTATTAGAAAGCACTGTGTACATTTTCATTGTTAAGCAGATGACACATAATTATGCCTGTCAGTGTAGCCAAATGATAGTAATCAATTAGCCAAGTTAAAGCCATGTCTTAACGAAATCAAAGCTTGGATGACTTGTAATTTCCTGCTATTAAATTCAGAAAAGACTGAAGTCATTCTAGTTCATTCAAAAAAACCTTAGAAATACCTTTCCAAATCAAACTCTTAGTTTGGATGTGGTTACTCTTTCTCTCAATAGTTCTGTGAGGAACCTTGGAGTTATTTTTGATCAAGATCTGTTTTTTAACCTTTTCACTGTCAGATTTAACATGTCCCTAGTGGCACAACACAGCAACTGCACCTGTCAACTTAGTCTGACATCCCTTTAACCTGTTGCACTCCGGGATACCGCGGGCAGTCATGTCTCTGCGTCCTAGTGCGTCTCAGTGCGCACTGTGCATCTCAGTGCGCACTGAAAAAAAAAAAAAAAAAAAGCTGCATTTCCGTTCTTCCAGTACAGACACAGCCACGAACAGAAAGCCTAAGGAGTGTTTTAATTGGTTTAGATTTGATTGACCTCTCATTCGACTAATAAGAGCCTTGAATTGGGTTTCTGAAACCTTGAAGAACCAATGACTGAAAACCCAGCAAGAAGGACCTGCCTACCAACGACCACGAATACAACGAGCCAATTGAAGCAGAGAAGTTTGACGATTGAAACGCGTGCGTCCCGTGCGTAAAATCTGTTTTGTCAATAAGCCGCTGGGTGACACACATTGAGACCTGTGTGTAACGGTAGCGTTCGCCAGTTTTTTTTATTACTACTGTTCTTATTTGTTTTGAAAAATTGTTCGCAAAAACCACCATCATGGAAGCGGAGATGGTTTGACCGGGTTGCGTGACCAGAACCACAAGTCCGTAACAAGCGGACCAGCTTCATGTTCATCTGACAATGAGGAACAGATGTTCGCCAATGACACTGCTGTTGTGAACAGGTAAGTGTTATAAGCTAAATTATTCTTTATCACTGAAAATAGTAATAAAAATGACTTTTGACTGATCGGTAATTACAACGGTGCGTCATGGCCACTTGACGGACCGTTTTTTGTGTGCCGAGCTCCTCTGTAGCGGGGGGGGGGGGGTTGTTATCCTCTACATTGCAGATATTTTACGATAATTTTTAGTGCACTGTAGATTATTTTTTCTTGTAAAAAAAAAGGCCACACATTTTTTACGTGGCATGCTTCTTTGTGTGTGTGGGGCTTGTTTGTTCATTCATTCATTCATGAATTAATAAACAATCCCACCCCCCCCACACACACACACAGCCCTGAGTGTCACCTTTCATTAGAGCCCAAGATCAAGCTTCTATGTTTAAGCATTCAAAAGTTATAGACGTTTTTCCAAACTGTGCCATTTGGCACAATTTGGCACAGTTCAAAAACGCCTGGGAACAACCTGAGAAAAAAGCTGTGTAATATATTCATTTTTTGTGGTATTGTTACAATATTTTGACCTCAGCTTGATAACACTTGGTTCTACATTTTTGTTGCATTTTCCAGCCAGTATCTGACAGCTGTGTGTTATTTGCAAGCATTTGTGTCTAAAAAAAACACCCAAGCGAACTTTATTTTCTTCAGATTCAGTATGTTTAGATGACTGTCACTCAGTGGCAGGAGCACTTAGAGAGATTATGACTGTTTTGCCAAAAAATTCAAAGTGTTTTCTTTTAAATGAGACCAACCCCATGAAGATGCTGCAAGGGGTTCAAGAACAGCTTTTGATTTACTTTGGGTATGTTATTTTTAGGCGTTTTTAGGGAAAATGACCAGAGTGCAAGGGGTTAACTCCCCAGCTGTACTGAGGATTTGTACTGATCATGCCAGTTCAGAAGGTGGCAGACACGTGTTGGAGGAATCATCGCTGACATGGAATGCACCAAAGAAGAAGAAATCCTTCTTCTTCTTTTTTTTTCTTCTTTATCAGAAAACAAATATGGCCACCATCCATCGTCATATAAGACAATCATATTCGACATCATATATGATAAATTGCCATGGAATACAAACAAAATTGACGTGGGATAATCATAAGAGTTTCTAGACGTGGGAGAGAAAGCGCAAATGACCGTCAGAATGCAAAATAACGACAACGAAGGACGTAAACGGACCGACCCCGCCAGCGAGCGAGCCCCCTTCGCCAATGGTAAGTGACAGATTTCTTTGTTTCTTTACACTGTCCTGATTTTCTGGTTCATATACTTTGAAGATAAGATAACAAAATGCCCCTGTCCAAAAAACGGTGTCAAAAAACAGAACCACTCTTTGTGTAAATATGTCCAAAGTCCACTTTTGACTGAGTTATGTAATTCGATATAGCTGCTGTGGCATTATGCAAATTAGATGCATAAATTTACTCCTATCTGAAACTATGGCTCATATTCTACATCTTTCTAATTGACAGTAAGCTATTATCTCTTTCAACTTTCAAGTTATAGCCTTTGAAAGCTGACATCTGATCTGAATAAAAAACCAAAAACCAAAAAAAGGTTATTATTGTGTGTGTTATTGTGTTATGGTGATTGTGATGGTGATGGTGTTGTCTGTGTTTGTGTTGAACATACCAGAAGTATTTATTACCTCCGCCAAGGAGGTTATGTGATCATCGGCGTTGGTTTGTCTGTCTGTCTGTTTGTTTGTCT
Source organism: Pholidichthys leucotaenia (assembly GCA_020510985.1). NCBI lineage: Eukaryota > Metazoa > Chordata > Actinopteri > Cichliformes > Pholidichthyidae > Pholidichthys > Pholidichthys leucotaenia. The sequence continues at coordinate 320,654,934 of CM035840.1, read as the reverse complement.
GTCTGTTTGTTTGTTTGTTAGCAAGATAACTCAAAACGTTATGGACGGATTTTCATGAAATTTTCACAGATTGTCAGAAATGGGGTATCCTACAGATGATTACATTTTGGTGGTGATCCGGTTCACCGTCGAGAAGAAAACCGCCATTACGGAAAATGCCATTTTCGTCAATAACTACTGAACCACTAATCCTATCATTGTGAATCCAATTGCTAGTCATATGTTTTCATGGTCAAGGAATCTGAAAACGTACACACAAACACTGTATGGGGGGAACTATGGCGCTAAACCGCCATTACGGACAATGCGATTTTCGTGAATAACTACTCAACCACTAATCCTATCATTGTGAATCCAATTGCTAGTCATATGTTTTCATGGTCAAGGAATCTGAAAACGTACACACAAACACTGTATGGGGGGAACTGTGGCGCTTGGCGAAGGTCTGCGCTCTCCGAGTGCTTTTCTAGTTTATTATTTTTACAGTTATTGTTACCTCCGCCAAGGAGGTTATGTGATCATCGGCATTGGTTTGTCTGTCTGTCTGTCTGTTTGTTTGTTTGTCTGTTTGTTTGTTTGTTAGCAAGATAACTCAAAAAGTTATGGACGGATTTTCATGAAATTTTCACAGATTGTCAGAAATGGGGTATCCTACAGATGATTACATTTTGGTGGTGATCCGGATCACCATCCACAAGAAAACCGCCATTACGCAAAATGCCATTTTCGTGAATAACTACTAAACCACTAATCCTATCATTGTCAATCCAATTGCTTGTCATATGTTTTCATGGTCAACGAATCTGAAAGCGTACACACAAACACTGTATGGGGGGGAACTGTGGCGCTAAACCGCCATTACGGAAAATGCCATTTTTGTCAATAACTACTGAACCACTAATCCTATCATTGTGAATCCAATTGCTAGTCATATGTTTTCATGGTCAAGGAATCTGAAAACGTACACACAAACACTCTATGGGGGGAACTGTGGCGCTAAACCGCCATTACAGACAATGCGATTTTCGTGAATAACTACTCAACCACTAATCCTATCATTGTGAATCCAATTGCTAGTCATATGTTTTCATGGTCAAGGAATCTGAAAACGTACACACAAACACTGTATGGGGGGAACTGTGACGCTTGGCGGAGGTTTGCTCTCTCCAAGTGCTTTTCTAGTTGGATGATGGTATTGTTGTCAATGTGGACTGCCGTTGTTTTGTCATTTCTGTTGCATAATTTGACTATGGGGTGTATTATGGTGAATGTGGTTGTGGGATGAATGATGACTAAGAGTGATGTTGTAATTTGTTGGGTATGGAAAAGGGGTGGGACTATATAAGTGTTGGCTTCTTCCCACTCCTTTTGAACATTTTATTTTTTGGCTTGATTTTTGTTTTAAATTTTTTTTTTTCTTCTTGTTGGAATGTTCAAATGAATAAAATCAATCAATCAATCAATCAATCAATATTTTCTTGACAAAAAATCATTACCACTCTTGACCACTAGGGGTTATGTCGCCAAACGGCGCCTGTGACAGTTAAAAGGTTTTAACTCACATATTAAGCTTGTGGCCCTGCGATCGACTGGCGATCTGTCCAAGGTGTACCCTACCTCTTGACCAGAGATGCTGGGATAGGCTTTAGCCCCCCATGACCCGAAAAGGATTAAGCTGAAGAAGATGGATAGATGGATATTAAACTTGTTTCGAAGACTGCCTTCTATCATTTGCATAACATTGCCAAGATTAGGAGCAGCTTGTCTCAGAGTGATGCTGAGAAACTAATCCACGCTTTTGTTAGCTCTAGTTTAGATTATTGTAACTCTTAATTATCAGGCTGTCCTTAAACATCTTTAAAAAGTCTTCAGCTGATCCAAAATGCTGCAGCAAGAGACTGTCACAGGCACCAAATGACGCCTAACCCCCTAGTGGTCAAGGGTGGTAAAGATTTTTGTCAAGAAAATATTCAGATCAGATGTCAGAGATTTTCAAGGCCATAACTTGCAAGTGGGAAGAGATAATTGCTTACTGTCAAATAGAAAGATGTAGAATATTATCCAAAGTTTGACAGGAATAAATTTACACATCTGATTTGCATAATGCCACAGCAGCCATATCAGAGATTTCCAAAGCTATAACTTGAAAGTGGGAAGAGATAATGATTTACTGTCAATAAGAAAGATGTAGAATATGATCCAAAGTTTCAGATAGGAGTAAATTTACGCTTAAAATCTGCATAATGCCTCGGCAGCAATATCAAATTACATAACTGTCAGTCAAAGGTGGACTTAAGACATATTTACACAAAGAATGGTTTTGTTTTTGTCACCTTTTTTTGTTTTGGACATTTTGTTATCTTCAAAGTATATGAACCAGAAAATCAGGAGAATGTACACAGCTGATAAAAAAACAATCAGACCTACCACTCATCGCGTCTTTTTATTCATCCATTTTCGTCATCCACGGTCCTTATTTCGTCTTCTGCCAGGCAATTTTGCTTTCTCTCCCACATCCAGAAAGTGTCACATGAATCTTGTGATTTATCCCAGCTTAATTTCGGTTACAAAACGCTGCTGAACCATCGTGATTGATCCAGCAATCCAGTGGCGATTGTTCTCTGTCATCACGTGCAGCTCCGTCGACGGCAGACAAAACTGGACACGGTCCAGACTATGTTCTCCTATCACAAAAGGTAAATTTTTCCCTTCATAAGCTAAATAATCTCTTTTTTGAATCATAGTTGGCAAATTCGGGAGCAAATCCTCCATTTCAGTCCATCGGCAGCAATGGGTAGTGTCCATATTAGATTGTCTTCTTCTTCTTCTACTCTCGGTTTCTCAAACAAGAAGAAGAATAAGAAGAATTTCTTCCTCTGTGTTTTTTTTCTGTGTCAGCCACGATTCCTCCAACATGTGTCTGCCACCTTGTGAACAGGCATAATCAGTACAAATCCTCAGTACAGCTGGGCAGTGTTTCTGCAGGTCATGTCACTTGACAGGCACAGTGCTGCACTGTGCCACTAGGCGAATGCGATCTGTCCATGAAATCTTGACAGTTAAAAGGTTAACAGGTACTAGAAAGAGAGATCATATCTCTCTGGTTCTGGCCTCCCTTCATTGGCTTCCCATACAGTTTAGAATTAAGTTTAAAATCTTTCTTCTTACATACAAAGCTCTAAATAATCAGGCCCCTTTTTATTTAAAAGACCTGATACTACCCTATTATCCTAACATAGCACAACACTCCCAAAAATGCAGGATTACATGAAATACCTAGAATCTCCAAAAGTATAATGTGCAGAATGCAGAGCCTTCAGTTATCAAGCTCCTCTCCTGTGGAACCAGCTGCCAATCTAGATTCGGGAGTCAGACTCAATCTCTGTTTTTTAGAATAAGGTTAAAACCTTCCTTTTTGATATAGCCTATAATTAGGGTGGGATCATGTGCCCCTGAACCCTCCCTTAGTTATGCTGCTAATGGGCTTAGACAGCCGGGGGACCTCCAACAATGCACTGGGCTTCACTCCTTTCTTCACTCTCAATGAAATATTTTTGCTGGTCATTAACATCTGTTTGTTCTCTCCCATAGATTGAGTCCTCGTTGTGCTGTTTGCTCTCTACATGTCTACACTTTTCTTCTTCTTCTCTATCCCCTCACCCCGCAGCCAGTCGCAGGAGATGACTGCCCCTCCCTGAGCCTGGTTCTGCTTTAGGTTTCTTCCTGCTAAAAGGGAGTTTTTCCTCTCCACCGTCACCAGTTTCTTGCTCACAGGGGATTGCCTGATTGCTGGGGTTTTTCTGCAATTGTGGGGGTTTCTCCTACAGTTGAAAGTGCTATGAGATTGTTGTTGTGAAATGGCACTATATAAATAAAGCTGAATTGAATTGAATTGCTCTGGCAGTTGTACCGGCGACCGTCCTAATTTTAACATATTCTGCCAGCAGCGGGGGGGGGGGGGGGGGTGTTGCATCGCCATTTAATTTTTTATAAATTCAACAGGCAAATTTGAGAGTTTTATAATTTTCAAAAAACAGAAAACTGTATTTCTTGTAAATGTGACAACAGTGATGTATGGGAGCTTTCTTATCAAAGATCTTTATGACTTTTTGTGTAAAGATTCAATGGGTTTGATTGTGGTTACACCAATGAGTGACCAGTTGGTAAAACAGTAATCAATGTGTGAGAAGATCATTGCATGCAGAAACATTTTTGGCCACACTGATAGATTATTCAGCCCACGTGCAAGATGCAGCAACAAAGAGACAATCAAACTATTACATACGTTTGAGAATCTTTTGTTGAATAGCAAAATCTGCACAGCTACAGAACAGTCACTTGCCAGAGGAAAGAGCCTGTGGGGAGAAGACGAGAGCTGTAAGCAGAGGAATGGAGTAAGGGAAAATGGGCGAGCCAAATTACCACCAACGTGGGCTTCAAGGGAGTGCCAGCAGGACTCCAGCGGGGAAGAGATGAGCCAGCAGGGTATGGGATGAGCTGGTGGAGCCTGACCGGGTGGAGGCTACTGTGGTGGGGGATGAAGTGGCAGGAGAGTGCGTGCAGCCCCTAGTGACACACCCGCACAATGGCAGCAACCTGCACAAAGGAAATAAAGCACACAGGTTAATAATTTCTTACACCAGTGTATAATGGACTGGCTGTCTTAGTGGCAGTATACCCAGACGAGCCAGCGTTGAATCAATGAAGGATACTTCCTTAAGTACGATGGCTGATGAGAGGGCGCAGGTGTGTCCCTCAGGTGTGATGATGAGCTGAGGAGAGATGAACGGGAAAGAGGGGGCACGCTCTTGCCACCCATGACAGGGCCCCCCTTCTAGGACCGCCTCATGGTAGTCTATAAGGTTTGTTGGGATAGGCTCCATGGTAGGACCAGAGCATTTCTTTGTCCAAGAATCGGGCTGAGGGAACCTAGGACCGTTCCTCCGGGCCGTCGCCCTTTCACTCAGCCAAATACTGGAGACCGGCCGTCGATAATCTGGGGAGGAGGAGGCAGCTTGTGGGGGAGGGGGGCAGAGAGGACTGACTGAGAGGGGCTTGATGTGAGAGACATGAAAGGTTGGGTTCACCCGCAGGGCCGATGGAAGTCTGAGCCAAACCAAGGGGTCGTTGACAATCCTGGAGATCGGAAACGGCCCGATGAAGCGTGGAGACAGCTTCTTCGAAGTAGTCTTCAGCGGAACCTGACTGGCTGCCAACCAGACCTGCTGCCCCACGGTGTACTTGGGAGCAGGCACCCGTCGCTTATCAGTCGCGGCCCGGTTGTGCTTGACAGAGTGGGCAAGGGTGGCACGCATGGACCTCCAGATCTGCCTACAGTGACGAGCATGAGCCCCCATGGAGGGAACCGCGACCTCCCTCTTGGTCATGGGTAGAAGCGGAGGTGTGTAACCTAATGAAGTCTCAAAAGGAGTAAGTCCCATTGCTGTGGAGATAGCCTAGTTCATAGAGTATTCCACCCAGATCAGGGGCAAGCTCCAAGAGGATGGGTGCTCAGCTGCCACGCATTGCAGGGTGACCTCCTAGGACTGATTGGTGCCCTCTGCCTGCCCGTTGCTCTGGGGGTGGTTCCCAGAGGAGATGCTCACCGTCATCCCCAGGGTGCAGCAGAAGGCCCTCCAAACCTGTGATGTAAACTGCGGGCCCCGGTCAGACACGATGTCCACAGGAATTCCATGGAGTCGGATCACATGGTCAGTCAGTAGGATGGCCGTCTCCAAGGCTGAGGGGAGTTTAAGGAGCACCACCAGGTGGACAGCCTTGGAGAAGCGGTCCACGATGGTCAGGATCACTGATTTACCATGGGAGGGGGAAGTCCAGTAATAAAGTCCACAGCGATATGTGACCATGGCTGACCGGGGATAGGAAGGGGATGGAGAAGTCCATCCCCAGTCAGACTTGCCCCAGATGCAGGTCTGGCAGGCCCGCATGTACTCCTGCACATCCCGCCGCAGCATGGGCCACCAGAACACCCGCCGAGCCAGATCCGACGTGCGGGTGATACCAGAATGACAGGTGAAGCGGCTGGTGTGACCCCAGAGGATAATGTAACTGTGGAGGGCAGCGGGGACATACAGGCAGTTCCGTGGGCACCCTGCTGGCACAGGCTCCCGAGACTGGGCCAGATGAACCCTGCGCTCGATATCCCACGTAAGGGCACTGAGGACACATGAGTGGGGAAGAATGAATCGGGGGTGGGAAGGGGGCGCTACCTCCTCGGAATCAAACTGTCATGATAGCACGTCCAGTTTGGTGTTCTGAGAGCCAGTCCGGTAAGTGATGGTGAAATTAAACCGCTGGAAAAACAAAACCCAGCAAGCCTGCCTGGCGTTAAGTCGGCGGGCCAACCGCAAGTACTCAAGGTTCTTGTGGTCAGTCCACTCGACAATGGAGTGAATAGCCCCCTCTAACCAATGTCTCCATTCCTTCAGTGCCACTTTAATGGTGAGCAGCTCTCTGTCCCCTACGTTGTAATTCTTCTCAGCCAGCGTAAGCCGATGAGAGAAATACATACGTGCACGGGTGGAGCTTCTGGTTGGAGGATGTGCGCTGTGAGAGGACAGCGCCCACCTCCGACTCCCTCCCTCCCTCCCTACTCACTATATAGTGAATTTAGATATAGTGGTCTATACAGTAAACTCAATATAACAATAAAATGAACCACTTTTGGACACTACTGGGCACAGTTAATGACATCATCACGTGAGACAGTAAAATGTAACAGACTATCGGTGGTAAAAAAAAAAAAAAAATGAATACCTGCATGTAATTTGTAGTAAATATGCTTTTAAATCAAATTGTTTGGCTGAATTATTAAATATAAATACCTTAAGGTAGTTTATGTTGTGATGTGAAGCTCTTCTCTCACTGCTCCGTTGGCTACGCATTCACTATATAGTACACTGATTGATTGATAGTGGATTGAACTTTGAGGTGAACTGTGAAAGGGTGTGCAAAAAGGGTCAGCAAAATTTGCATTGTTTGAGGAAACTTGCACGCTTCCAAATTGACCGAACCATAATGATTATGTTCTATCGGGCTTTTATTGAATCTGTTTTATCCTTTTCTTTAATGTCATGGTTTGGTCAGATAAAACTGAAACAGAGGAAATCCTTGGATCAGGTAGTCAGATGGTCCAGTCGTTTGCTTGGTGAGTCACAGCTGAGCCTGACATCCCTGTACACCAGACAAGTACAGAGGATGGCCGACTCGATTTTAAATGATGACTCCCACCCTTTGCACTGCAACTTTCAGCTTCTTCCCTCCAGACGGAGGTTTGGCAAAAAGTAGAACCCAGCGCTACAAAAACAGCTTTGTCCCTGCTGCTGTCAAAGAGTTGAACAAGCTATAAAAATTATATTGTACATATTTTATATTTACCTATTTTGTAAGATGTGTGCCTGTGTTTGTGTCTATGTTGAATGTAATTAGTGGCTTGTAAATATGGATGTCACCAACTGCAAAACAAATCTACCTACGGGTACAAATAAAGTAACCTGAACCTGAACCTGAACCTGAACACTATATGGGGAAGGAGTTTCTTTTTTTTTCCAGCCTTATTTCTTTTCTTTTTTTACTGTGCACACCAATGAAGAGAGAGAGAAACGCCTTTTCAATTCTCCTGTATGTCCTGTACGTATAGTAGTATTGACAATAAAATCTTTGAATCTTGAATCTTGAATTATAGCTTTTTTATAGCTATATTGTACCATTTTACTGAGTGGATATGCCTAAATCAGTGTGTCAATCATACTACATTGATGCTTATAGACATTCAAGTATGTTCCAGACAAACTAGCATGGTTTTCGGGACTTGTCTGTTTTTGCAGAAGAATTGCTTGTGGACTTATCTGTTTTTGCAAAAAAAAAGTACTAATAAATTGCCAAAAAGTAACAATGAGTTGATGTTTGATTTTTTGCTTTACTATGTCTGAGATACCCCCTCATGGATCGTCACCTTATCGTGGTGGGGGGGTTTGCGTGCCCCAGTGATCCCAGGAGCTATGTTGTCCGGGGCAATTTGCCTCTGATAGGGTCTCCCAAGACAAACTGGTCCTGGGTGAAGGGCCAGACGAAGAACGATCCAACAGACTCTCATGATAAATTGTATATCAAGGATTCAGTGTACCCCGCCCGGTATGGGGTTACCGGGGCCCCACCCTGGAGCCAGGCCTGGGGGAGGGGCTCGAAGGCTAGCGTCTGGTGGCCGGGTTTCCACCCATGGGACCCGGCCGGGCTCAGCCCGAAGGAGTTACATGGGTCCGCCCTCCAGTAGGTTCACCACCTGCAGGAGGGATCATGGAAGTCCGGTGCTATGTGGATTAGGTGGCAGTCAAAGGCGGAGACCTTGGCGGACTGATCCCAAGCTTTCTAAACTGGCTTTTGGTACGTGGAATGTCACCTCTCTGGTGGGGAAGGAGCCTGAGCTGGTGTACGAGATTGAGCGATACCGGCTAGATATAGTTGGCCTCACCTCAACACACAGCTCCGGTTCCGGAACCAGTCTCCTGGAGAGGGGCTGGAGCTTGGCCTTTTCTGGAGTTGCCCCGGGCGAGAGGCGACGAGCAGGGGTAGGTATTCTTGTATCGCCCCACCTTGCTGCCTCTATATTGGAGTTTTCCCCGGTGGACGAAAGGGTTGCTTCCCTGCGCCTTCGGGTTGGGAAACGGGTCCTGACCATCATTTGTGCCTATGCATCAAATGATGTTTCAGAGTACCCACCCTTTTTGGAGTCTGTGACTGGGGTGCTGGAGGGTGCTCCTCCTGGAGACTCCATTGTCCTACTGGGGGACTTCAATGCGCACGTGGGCAACGACAGTGAAACCTGGAGGGGGGTGATTGGGAGGAACGGCCTGCCCGATCTGAACCCGAGTGGTGTTCAGTTATTGGACTTCTGTGCTAACCACAGTCTGTCTATAACGAACACCATGTTCAAGCATAAGGGTGTCCATATGTGCACCTGGCACCAGGACACCCTAGGCCGCAGGTCGATGATCGATTTTGTTATCGTATCATCAGACCTGCGACCGTATGTCTTGGACACCCGAGTAAAGAGAGGTGCAGAGCTGTCAACTGATCACCACCTGGTGGTGAGTTGGATCCGATGGCAGGGGAGGAAGCCATTCAGACCTGGTAGACCCAAACGTATAGTGAGGGTGTGCTGGGAGCGTCTGGCTGAGGCCCCTGTCCGGGAGGTCTTCAACTCCCACCTCCGGAAGAACTTCAACCACATTCCGAGGGAGTCTGGAGACATGGAGTCTGAATGGGCCATGTTCTCCACCTCTGTTGTTGAAGCGGCAGCCCAGAGCTGCGGCCGCAAGGTGGTCGGTGCATCTCGTGGTGGCAACCCCCGAACCAAGTGGTGGACACCAGTGGTGAGGGGGGCCATTAAGCTGAAGAAGGAGTCCTATCAAGCTTGGTTGGCTTGTGGGACTCCCGAAGCAGCTGAGGTGTACCGGCAGGCCAAGCGGAGTGCAGCTCGGGTGGTTGCTGAAGCAAAAACCCGGGTATGGGAGGAGTTCGGTGAGGCCATGGAACAAGACTTTCGGTCGGCTTCAAAGAGATTCTGGCAAACTGTTCGGCGGCTCAGGAGGGGAAAGCAGCTCCCCGTCCACACTGTGTATGGTGCGGATGGGACACTGTTGACTTCAACTGGGGATATCGTCGGGCGGTGGAAGGAATACTTCGAGGATCTCCTCAATCCCACTGATACGCCTTCCACAGAGGAAGCAGGGTTTGGGGACGAGGGGGATGACTCGCCTATCACAGGGGCTGAGGTCGCCAAGGTGGTTAAAAATCTCCTTGGTGGCCGGGCCCCGGGGGTGGACGAGATTCGCCCCGAGTACCTCAAGGCCCTGGATGTTGTTGGGTTGTCATGGTTGACACGCCTCTGCAACATTGCGTGGAGGTCGGGGGCAGTGCCTTTGGCATGGCAAACCGGGGTGGTGGTTCCTCTCTTCAAAAAAGGGGACCGGAGGGTGTGCTCCAACTTTAGAGGGATCACACTCCTCAGCCTCCCTGGGAAGGTCTATGCCAAGGTATTGGAGAGGAGAGTCCGGCCGTTGGTCGAACCTCGGATTCAGGAGGAGCAATGTGGTTTTCGTCCTGGCCGTGGCACATCGGACCAGCTCTTTACCCTCTCGAGAATTCTTGAGGGTTCGTGGGAGTTTGCCCAACCAGTTTACATGTGTTTTGTGGACTTGGAGAAGGCATTTGACCGCGTCCCTCGTGGATTTTTGTGGGGGGTGCTTCGGGAGTATGGGGTATCGGGCTTGTTGTTACGAGCTATTCGGTCTCTGTACGACCGTTGTGAGAGTTTAGTTCGCATTGCCAACACTCGGTCGGAGTCATTCCCAGTGAGAGTTGGACTCCGCCAGGGCTGCCCTTTGTCACCGGTCCTGTTCATAATTTTTATGGACAGGATTTCTAGGCGCAGCCAGGGAATGGAGGGTGTCATGCTTGGTGACCACAGGATCTCATCTCTGTTGTTTGCAGATGATGTTGTCCTGTTGGCTTCATCCAGCAATGACCTACAGCTCTTGCTGGGACGGTTTGCCGCTGAGTGTGAAGCGGCTGGGATGAGAATCAGCACCTCCAAGTCCGAGTCCATGGTCCTCAGCCGGAAAAAGGTGGATTGTCCTCTCCGGGTTGGGGACAGGCTCCTGCCCCAAGTGGAGGAGTTTAAGTATCTTGGGGTCTTGTTCACGAGTGAGGGGAAAATGGAGCGAGAGATCGACAGACGGATTGGAGCAGCATCTGCAGTGATGCGGACGTTGTACCGGTCTGTTGTGGTGAAGAGGGAGCTTAGTTCTAAGGCAAAGCTGTCGATTTACCAGTCAATCTACGTTCCTACTCTCACCTATGGTCACGAGCTTTGGGTAATGACCGAAAGAACGAGATCGCGGATACAAGCGGCTGAAATGAGCTTTCTCCGTAGGATTGCTGGACTCACCCTCAGAGATAGGGTGAGGAGCTCAGTCATCCGGGAGAGGCTCAGAGTAGAACCGCTGCTCCTCCACATTGAAAGGAGTCAGTTGAGGTGGTATGGGCATCTGATTAGGATGCCTCCTGGACGCCTCCCACTTGAGGTGTTTCAGGCACGTCCCACTGGGAGGAGACCCCGGGGCAGACCCAGGACTCGGTGGAGAGACTATGTCTCCCAGCTAGTCTGGGAACGCCTTGGTATCCCCTCTGAAGAGCTGGAGCAGGTGGCTGGGGAGAGGGAAGTCTGGGCTTCTCTGCTTGAACTGCTGCCTCCGCGACCCGGACCTCCGGAAAAGCGGTAGACGATGGATGGATGGATGGATGTCTGAGATACTCATATTTCAAGTGACCATGTCTTAGAAGCTGATTTGGAAATACTAACACCTATAAACTTACAGAAAGCCGCTTGCCAATGAAGAAGGAGAAGATAATGCCTCATCTCGCCATTACCGCGCCACTGAAGAAACACTGTGGCCATCTTTGTTTTGACCTAAGCTCCAACTGCGATCGAAGCAGTCAAAATCTCATCTTGTGACTGTGGACATTGAGAGGTGCTGTACCTTGTCCAAATATCTGCTGGCAAGATATTCTGGTGTAGGTGCCATCTGCAAATAAAGCTTCAGGAGAAGCCGCCGAAAGAACTTCAACCCAGATTCACGTGAGCCCTCTTCGTTCCATCTGCTGAATGAATGTATAAGATTTGGGAATAATTCAGCATCTGATCAGATACAAAATTAAAAGAGAAATAATATAATTTTTCTTACTAAAATTCCATTTTTACTTTCTTAAGAGTAATGCAGAATTTTTCATATAATTAATTTTCTCAATAAATTTGCGTTCAGTTTTTCATAATCCTTCAAGTTCAAACTGCTCCAAACCAAACTTACATTTCTACTATGGTTCTGCAAATGTGCTCATATTCTGTTACTCTTTCCTCAGTTACAAGTTTAATGTGATGGCTTAATGTTGATCATTTCACTTGCTCACAAGTTATTTGAATGTAAGATCATTTAATCAGAGTTCATTTAATAAATCTATAAAATGAGAGAAGTTGTTGAGAATTTATTCCATTCTGAGTCTGTCTTTGAAGCCCCAGTATCGAATTCACTAATTTGAGACTGACTGATTGATTGATATAATTGATGATTAAAAAGGTATAAAGTGGAATTAATTGATAAATTGTTCACAAGAGAGTGAGCTAGTGCCCCCAAACGAGTGTATGAAAAGTTTGATGCCTTGCCATAATCATTCTATGACCATTCTGATGGCAATAACTCCGGTATGCATTGTCGGATTTCAACCAAACTCAGTATTATGGATAACAGTCCAATTCCAAACAGTTCTACAGAACAGTATTCATGGAAGTCTACAGCACCACCTATAGGAGGCAGAAAGTTTTTCATCAGAAATTTTTGCATCATCTTGTTTTTTTTAATACCTCGGGAATGGAATGTCAGATTGGCACCAAGATAGGTATGATGCATATGGGTATGCCTCTGAACAATTACAGTTATGAATATTCATGAGTAGCAATCGCACCCTCTCTTGGAGATATGAAGGTTACACCAAAGGTTTTCTTCAGTATATCTGAAATACAAAGTCTGATTGGTACCATTTATGGTGACAATCATCTATACCCATGTGCCATCAAAAGTTGTTGAAAACTTTACCAAATGCCTGACGGTTTGGCACAAGGGCCTTTGCCAAGTTTGCAGTATCACCATCACCCTTCCAATTGCTTTACTTATGGCATACATTGACTGATTTCAACCAAATTTTGTGTGGTGAATAGGCAGCTAATGCTGATAATTTATATAATAAAGAATGACACATAGAGACAGCGCCCCCTACTGCCAATGGACGGGAAGTTGCCATAACTCACATGTAGAATGTCCGATTGCTGCTAAACTTTATATACTGTATATATGATCCTAGCCAGAGCCAGAAAAAAAATAAATTGTAATGATAACAAATATAGCCATAGTGCCCCCTAGGGAAAAACAAAACAAAACAAAGCTTTATAACTCAGGCATAATTTGTCCAAATTCAACCAAATTTTGTGTGGTGCATTTTTAGCCTACATTGATCCTTTGTATAATGAAAAATGACACAGCTATAGCCCCCCCCCCCCCCCCCAGCAGAAAAAAAACAAAGCCTTATAACTCTGAAATACTTGGTCCAAATTCAACTAAATTTTGTGTGGTGCATGGTTAACCAACTCTGAACCTTTCTATAATGAACAATTACACATAGCTCTAGTGTCCCCTACCAGAAAAACAAAGCTTATTAACTCTGGCATACTTTGTCCGAAGTCAACATAATTTAGCATGTTGAATAGGCAGCCAGTTGTGAACATCTCTATAATATAGAATGAGATTCAGCCAGTTGTGAACATCTCTATAATATAGAATGAGATTCAGCAGTAGCGCCCCGTACCACCAGGGGACAGGAACTTGTCATAACTCACATGTACACCATCCAAATGGACCCAAACTTGATATACATGGTACTAGTACCACCCAGAACAGAGTTATATGACACCACGGTGGTGGGACTTATTCAGAGGGATGAGGAATCAATGTACAGGGAAGAAGTGAGAGACCTGGAGGGCTGGCGCAGGGAGAACAATCTGGTGCTCAACGTGGACAAAACAAAGGAGATGATTATTGACTTCCGGCGGTCACAGCCTGAGCACTTCCCCCTCAGCATCGGCGGCCGTTTAGTGGAGAGAGTAGAGAACATCAAGTTCCTCGGAGTGCAGATCTCGCAGGACCTGACCTGGAGCAAGAATTCCTTGGAGATCAGGAAGCGTGCTCAGCAGAGACTGCACTTCTTGAGGAAACTCAAACAGGACTCTCTCCCCATCTGCATCCTCAGGACCTTCTACAGAGGTGTGGTGGAGAGTGTTCTGACGTACTGTATTGCTACATGGTACTCCAGCTGCAGTATGTCAGACAAAAAAGTCCTGCAGAGGATAGTCAAGGGGGCTGAGAGGGTAATTGGAGTCTCCCTCCCCTCTGTCCAAGAACTTTTTCAGAACCGTTGTAGGAGCAGGGCACTGAACATTGTCAACGACTGTTCTCACCCTCTGCCTAAACACTTTGAACTTCTTCCATCTGGTAAACGATTCCGGAGCATCAGAGGCAGAACCACCAGACTGATCAACAGCTTCCTTCCACAAGCTGTCAGGATGCTGAACAGTTGACCCGGAATCTCTCATACACACTACTGCACCTACGGACATTTTGTATATTATTTGTATATTATAGTTAGTTTTTTTGTTTTTTGTTTTTTTTTCCAAGTTTGTCTCAGGGATGTGTGAATGGATGGGGGGGTGGGGGTGGGGGGTGGAGCTATGTGGGAGTGTGTCTTAAATCATGCTGCTTCTATTTATATGGATGCCGAGAGAAACGCAATTTCATTTTGCCTGCACTACAGTTGTATGTACAGCAATATGACAATAAAGTTTGATTTGATTTGATTTGATTTAATTTGATTTGATTTTGATACCACATATAGCTATAGTGCCCCCTAGGGCAAGAAAAACAAAAAAAACATTTATAGCAATGTCATAGCTTGTTTAAATTCAAACAAATTTCCTGGTGAAATTTTCACCCCAAGTGACCTTTAGGTTTAGGATTAACATAGATTTTTGAGGTAATCCACAAGTTTATACAGTACCTCTGCTGAGGCGCTCTCTTGCAATGTACAGATGGACAGATGGATGGACTGATGATGGATGGCGGTATGCACGGATGGACTGACGAATGGATTGATGGACATATGGATGGTGGATGGATGGGCGGATGGCATTATGAAAGGAAGGAGAAACGAAGAGCAGGAGGGAGAGAGTTTGGGAGGGAGGAATAGAGCCTGCGTGGAGTTATGTGCTCTGAGTGGCAAGGCCTAGGTCTAGCGAGGATGCGAGGACCCGTTTATCGCTGCTCACAGCTTTAACCCTTTGCACTCTGGTCAATTTCCCTAAAAACGCCAAAAAATAACGTACCCAAAGTAAATCAAAAGCTGTTCTTCAACCCTTTGCAGCATCTTTATGGGGTTGGTCTCATTTAAAAGAAAACACTTTGAATGTTTTGGCAAAACAGTCATAATCTCTCTAAGTGCTCCTGCCACTGAGTAACAGTCATCTAAACATACTGAACTTGAAGAAAATAAATTTCGCCTGGGTGTTTTTTTGGATACAAATGCTTGCAAATAACACACAGCTGTCAGATCCGGGCTGGAAAATGCAACAGAAATGTAGAACCAAGTGTTATCCAGCTGAGGCCAAAATTTTGTAACAATACCACAAAAAATGAATATATTACACAGCTTTTTTCTTAGGTTGTTCCCAGACGTTTTTGAACTGTGCCAAATTGTGCCAAATGGCACAGTTTGGAAAGACGTCTGTAACTTTTGAATGATTCCATATAGAAGCTTCATCTTGGGCTCTAATGAAAGGTGAAGGGCTGTGTGTGTGTGTGTGTGTGGGGGGGCTATTCATTCATGAATGAATGAATGAACAAACAAGCCCCCACACACAGAGAAGCATGCCATGTAAAAAATGTGTGGCTTTTTTTTTTACAAGAATAAAATAACCTACAGTGCACTAGAAATTATACTAAAATATCTGTAATGTAGAAGATAACAACTCCCCCCCCACCCCCCCACCCCCGCTACAGAGGACGGACATCACCCATCGCTACATGACGGACCGCAGTGACGGTGCGCCGCGGTCTACTACGCACAGTTGTACTAAAATATCTGCAATAATATCTGCAATCCGCTACAGAAGAGTAGCGGGGGGGGGGCATTCACGGTCCGGACGCGGCACACGGACTGGACCCGTGCGCCGCAGTCTTCATGTTGCGATGACGCACAGTTGTAATTTACCGATCGGTCAAAAGTCATTTTGATTACAATTTTCAGGGATAAAGAATAATTTAGCTTATAACACTTACCTGTCCACAACAGCAGTGTCATTGGCAATCTTCTCTTCCTCATTGTAAGACGAACATGACGCTGGTCCGCTTGTTACGGACTCGTGGTTCTGGTCACGCGACCCGGTCAAACCATAATTCCATTATTGCGGTTTTGGCGAACGATTTTTCAAAACAAATAAGAACAGTAGTAAGAAAAATTGACTGGCGAACGTGTGTGTGTCACCCAGCAGCTTACACAAAACAGATTTTAGGCAAGGGACACACGCTTTCGAACTTCTGTGCTTCAATTGGCTGGCTGTATTCGCAGCCATTGGTAGGCGGGTCCTTCTTGCTAGGTTTTCAGTCATTGGTTCTTCAAGGTTTCAGAAACCCAATTCAAGGCTCTTATTAGTCGAATGAGAGGTCAGTCACATCTAAACCAATCAAAGCACTCCTTTGGCTTTCTGTTCGCGGCTGTGTCTGTAGTGGAAGAACGGAAATACAGCTTTTTTTTTTTCAGTGCACACTAGGACGCACACTCATGCGCCCTAGGACACAGAGACTTGACCGCCCGCGGTATCCCAGATTGCAAGAGGTTAATCTTGTAATTGTTTTTTTTTTTTTTTAACACACAATTAGCATGATTTTTATTAGATATCTGTCCTCAGCTTGTATTACATTGTCACTTTTAAGATCACATAAATACATCAAGTTACAATTCAATGGTATATTATATCCTAGTATCCTTTGTATAATCCAGTGAACAGATTTCCAGAATTATGAAATTTTGCTAATTTCCAAAATATATGTCAGTGATTTAAATTCTGAACCCCACATCCTCTCCAGCAATAGATTTGTTATTTGTATATTTTCTTTTAATCTGTGGTGTGATGAAGTAACAAATCAGATTTTTCCACCTGAATTCCCGCCATGTCCGCAAACTTGTAGTTGTGAGCTGTGTTATCCAGATTTCTTTCCAGTTTTCTTCTGCTATGTTTAGATTTAGCTCTTTCTCCCATTTCTCCTGTATATAATTACTTGAATATTTGTTTGCCATAAGTTTCTGATACAATTTTGATATAATTTTGGTTTTACTTCCTGTGTGAGTTTAAAATAATTGCATGAATGAATCTTTATTTCGGATAGATTAGATTAAAAAAAGAAAGGAACAGGACAATATACGGGGGGGGGGGGATCCAACAAGCTTGAATTAAACAGTAACTCCTCAGATTATACAGTTCAACATAAATTATCTGAAAAGGGTGATGGCTGAAGCCGCAGCTTACGTATATTGCCCACCCATGTTCCATCTAAGAAGTCAAAAAAATACAAGTAATTGCAAAACAAAACAAAGCTAAAACAAAACGTGACAAAACAAAACTAGGCAACAACACAACACAGACTGGATATGATAATCCTTATGTGATTTTACATGTCATTTTGTATATATGTTTGGAGTATTTCTTCCTTTAGTTTTTGTTTAAATTGTCCAAGCGTTGTACATGATTTTAATTCTGCTCCAAAAGCGTTCCATAGTCTGACTCCCTGCACTGAGACACAGTGTTGCTTGGTGGTAGTTCTCACTGAAGGTTTTTGAAATATAAATGTCTCTCTGAAATGATATTGTTTCTCCCTTATACGGATCAACTTTTGGATATTTGCAGGCAGTGACAGATTCTTCACTCTAAACATTATGACTGCAGTTTTAAAGTCAACCGGATCTTTCAACTTGAGAGCTTTTAATTTAAGAAAAAGTGGGTTTTTTGGTTCCGTGTAAGCAGCTTTGTTTATTATTCTAATAGCTCTCTTCTGAAGTATAAAAACTGGATATATGTTTGTTTTATATGTATTTTCCCATACTTCAGTACAATATGTCATGTATGGGAGTATTGATGAATGATACAAAGTATATAGTGTGGGTTGATTCAGCAAATATTTCACTCTGTGTAGTATTGCAATTGATTTGGATATTTTACCTTTAATATAATTAATATGTGACTTCCAACACAGTTTATTATCAATCATTACGCCAACGAATTTAATTTTGGATACCCTTTCAATCTCTACACTATTTACACCGAGTTTAAATACTGAGTTGTTGTGATGGTTGTTAAAAATGATAAAAATTGTCTTACTTAAATTGAGCGTTAATTTGTTTGAATCAAACCACAATTTAAGCTTTTCTAATTCCTTTCCGAGTATATCCAAAAGTTGTTCCAAATTGCTTCCACTGCATAATAAATTAGCATCATCTGCAAATAATATATATATAGTAGTATAATCTCATTCACATCTGTTTGGGTGTTATGCCTAATCCTTTTCACATAATGATCTCTCATCTGTAGATATGTGAAGAATTCAGAGTTTTCTAGTTCAAAATTTCTTCTAAGGTTTATAAAACTCTGCAGATCTCTTTTTTTTTTCCAGAATAGCCCATGCTGTGATTCCCTTGTTCACAAAATTTTTGTATCCCCTATCTTGCAATACTGATTCAAATTTAGTGTCAAATGCTACTCATTTCAATAATTTTGGGTCATCTTTTATGTTATACTTTTGTACGATTTTACACACGTGGACAAAATTGTTGGTACCCCTCTGTTAATGAAAGAAAAACCCACTATGGTCACAGAAATAACTTGAATCTGACAAAAGTGGTAATAAATAAAAATTCTATGAAAATTAACCAATGAAAATCAGACAATGCTTTTGATTTGTGGTTCAACAGAATTACTTTAAAAAACAAACTCATGAAACAGGCCTGGGCAAAAATGATGGTACCCCTAGAAAAGACTGAAAATAAGGTGACCAAGGGACATGCTCAACCAAGATGTGTCCTATAATTAACATCACAGGTGTCTACAAACTTGTAATCAGTCAGTCGGCCTATTTAAAGGGTGACAAGTAACACCGTGCTGTTTGGTGACATGGTGTGCACCACACTAAACCTGGACCAGAGGAAGCAAAGGAGAGAGTTGTCTCAGGAGATTAGAAAGAAAATTTTAGACAAGCATGTTAAAGGTAAAGGACATAAGACCATCTCCAAGCAGCTTGATGTTCCTGTGACTACAGTTGCACATATTATTCAGAAATTTAAGATCCACAGGACTGTAGCTAACCTCCATGGACGTGGCCGCAGGAGGAAACTTGATGAAAAATGGAAGAGACGGATAATACGAATGGTAACAAAAGAGCCCAGAACAACCTCTAAACACATTCAAGGTGAACTCCAAGGTCAAGGTACATCAGTGTCAGATCGCGCCATCCATCGTTGTTTGAGCCAAAGTGGACTTCATGGGAGATGACCAAGGAGGACACCACTGTTGAAAACAAATCATAAAAAAGCCAGACTGGAATTTGCCAAACTGCATGCTGACAAGCCACAAAGCTTCTGGGAGAATGTCCTATGGACAGATGAGACAAAACTGCAACTTTTTGGCAAGGCACATCAGCTCTATGTTCACAGACGCAAAAATGAAGCATACCAAGAAAAGAACACTCTCCCTACTGTGAAACATGGAGGAGGTTCTATTATGTTCTGGGGCTGCTTTGCTGCATCTGGCACAGGGTGCCTTGAATCTGTGCAGGGTACAATGAAATCTCAAGACTATCAAGGTATTCTAGAGAGAAATGTGCTGCCCAGTGTCAGACAGCTTGGTCTCAGTCGCAGGTCATGGTTCTTGCAACAGGATAATGACCCAAAACACACAGCTAAAAACACCCGAGAATGGCTAAGAGCAAAACATTGGACTATTCTAAAGTGGCCTTCTATGAGCCCTGATCTAAATCCTATTGAACATCTGTGGAAGAAGCTGAAACATGCCGTCTGGAGAAGGCACCCTTCAAACCTGAGACAACTGGAGCAGTTTGCTCGTGAGGAGTGGGCCAAAATACCTGCTGAGAAATGCAGAAGTCTCATTGAGAGTTACAGAAATCATTTGATCGCCAGCCTCAAAAGGTTCTGCAACAAAATATTAAGTTAAGGGTACCATCATTTTTGTCCAGGCCAGTTTCATGAGTTTGCTTTTTAAAATAATTCTGTTGAGCCACAATTCAAAAGCATTGTGTGATTTCCATTGGTTAATTTTCATAGAATTTTTATTTATTACCACTTTTGTCAAGTTTGTCAAGTAGTCAAGTTATTTCTGTGACCATTGTGGGTTTTTCTTTCATTAACAGAGGGGTACAAATAATTTTGTCCACGGCTGTATACCATAATTCCAAAGTAAATTTAGTGATTGGTCTATTTGTTTAATTTGTTTATACAAATCTTTATCTCCCATTATGCTTTGCACTGTGAGTGCCTCAAATTCCCTTTCCATTTCTTTCCATTTTGCTTTGCATCCTCTATCACACCAACATAGGATATATTTTAGTTGTGATGATGAGTAGTAATGTTCTTTTAGACTTGGTAGGCCCATGCCTTCTTTCTCTTTTGGGAAATAGATTGGTTCATATTTCACCCTTGGCTTTTTGCCTTCCCAAACAAACTTTGATATTGTCATATTGACTGGACAATTAGCCTAAGTGCAAGATGCAACACCAACAGAATAACATACAAGAAACGTTTGACCCTTTATTAATTTTCAAAGACGTAAACTTGAAGAAAACCAGTCACTCGCCAGAGGAGCAGCAAACCTGCAGAGGGAGAAGAGATGAGGCCGATTAATGGAGGAATGAAGGGGGAAATGGAAATCCAAAATAATACCACTTACGTGGGAGGAGAAGTGAGCCTGGCACAGAACCCAGCAAAGGAGATGAACCAGCAGGTTAGGACTGCTGGTGGGGGAATGAGGAGCGGAGTCTGACCAGGTGGAGAGGATGACGGCAGCGGGGAAGAGCAACAGGCTGGCGAGGCGAGCGCACCAACACCCCTGAAGACGCATCTCCTAGTCGGCAGCAACCTGTGGAGAAGAAGGAGGAGAAAGTGTGTCAGGTAAGGTTAACCACAACACAAGTAACCACTTATTTAGATAGTTCTGCTTCACGGCAGTATACCCAAACGAGCCAGCATTGAATCACTGAAGAATGCTTCCTTATAAACGCTGGCTCAGCAGGAACAGCAGGTGCATCAAATGACTTAATTAGGAGTGCAGGAGGAAACGGGAAGGAGGGGGCAAGCGCTCGCCGGGACATGACAGGGCCCCCCTCTCAAGGGACGCCTCCTGGCGATCAACCAGGCTTCTCCGGGTGGGCTTGATGGTAGGCCCGGACCATACCTTTGTCATGGATTGCTGACCATGGAACCCATGACCGGTGCTCCAGACTGTAGCCCTCCCAGTGGACCAGGTATTGGAACCACCGTCCCCGGTGTCGAACATCTAGGATTTCTTGCATGGTGTGCATGACCTGGCTGTCGAGGATCCGTGGAGGAGGAGGCGGCTTCGGGGGAGGGGGGCAGAGAGGACTGGAGAAGAGGGGCTTGATCTTAGAGACGTGGAATGTTGGATGCACCCGGTGTGTCCGTGGGAGCTGGAGCCCGACAGCAGAGTCACCCACATTGCTGGTGACAGGAAAAGGGCCCACGAACAGGAGGGCAAGCTTACAAGCCTCAGCCTTCAGTAGGACCTGATCCGTGGACACCCAGACCTGCTGCCCAGTCTTGTAGTCCGGCGCCGGAACCCTCTTATGATCAGCATAACACCGGTTGCACTCTGTAGAGCGGAGGAGCGCTGCCCGGGTAGACCTCCAGGCCTGGCGGCAACAATGAAATTGGGCCCCCACGGACGGCACCGCAACCTCTCTCTCAATCATGGGTAATGCGGGGGACTGTAGCCCCAAATGGAGAAAGACCCGTGGCTGCAGAGACAGTAGAATTTAGAGAATTCTCCACCCAGGTCAGATGGGAGCTCCATGAAGAAGGGTCATCGGCTGCCACGCAATGAAGGGCAGCCTCCAGGGACTGGTTGGCACGTTCTGCCTGCCCATTGGTCTGCAAGTGGTAACCGGAGGAGAGGCTGACAGTGGTGCCAAGGCAGTGGCAGAAGGACTTTCACACCCGTGAGATGAACTGTGGACCCCGGTCAGGCACAATGTCCATAGGGATGCCATGCAATCTGATGACATGGTGGGATAGCAATTTGGCAGTCTTGGAGGCTATGTGGGACCAAGGCTGGCTGGGGACGGGGAGGGGGTGAAGGAGACCAACGGGGGGGGGGATTTGTTGCGGGCACAAGTTTGACAATCCTTCATGTACTCCTGCACATCCCGCTGCAGCACGGGCCATCACAATGCTCGCCTGATAATTTCTACGGTGCGTACCACACCAGGATGGCAGATGAAACGTCCGGTGTGCCCCCACTGGATAACCTCACTGCCGAGGACAGCAGGGACATAAAGGCGGTTGAGGGGGTAACCCATTGGTTAGGGCTCAGAGGACTGGGCCTGGCGGACTCTCTTCTCAATCTCCCAGCTAAGGGTTCCCATGACGCATGAAGGCAGGAGAATGGGCTGGGAGCGGGAAGAGGGGTCAGCCGGGTTCTTGCTGAACTGCCTGGAGAGAGTGACAGGCTTAACATTATGGGAGCCAGGCCTATAAGTGACAGTGAAATTGAAATGCTGGAAAAATAGGGCCCAGCAAGCCTGCCTAGAATTCAGCTGGCGGGCTGACCGCAGATACTCGAGGTTCTTGTGGTCGGTCCACACGACTACAAGGTGAGCAGCTCCCTCCAGCCAATATCTCCATTCCTCCAAAGCTGATTTAATAGCCAACAGCTCTCGATCCCCAACATCATAATTCCTCTCGGCTGGGGTGAGCCACCGAGAGAAATACACACACGGACGGAGCTTCAGGTCCAAGGCGGAGCGCTGGGACAAGATCGTGCCCACCCCTGTTTCTGAAGCATCCACCTCCAGGGTAAATTGGAGCTGGGGGTCGACCTGAGCCAAGATGGGTTTGTCAGAGAACATGCCCTTTAATTTCACAAAGGCATGTTCAGCTACCTCGGTCCATAAAAATGGTACCTTAATAGAGGTCAGCTTAGTTAACTTACTTACTTATCCTCTTCATCCCAGGTGGAACATAAGGCCGCAACAAGCAATCGCCACTTTGCCCTGTCCTTTGCAACATGTTGAGCTTGTCCCAAGGTGTATCCCATCTCCTGTAGTTTGGCTTGGACTGGACTTCTCCAGTTTAGTTAACCCTCCTGTTATGTTCATTTGTCAGGAACAACAATGGCGTTCCTGGGTCAATTTGACCTGGTGCATGTTTAATTATCCAAAAGATGTCCGAAACCAAAAAAATCCTAACAAACATTGTTAATATTTCATTACTAATTCCATTACTAACTATTCTATCAATATTTAGTGCATTGGTGTTCCTTACCTCTAATAGGTAACGGTTCAATTAGGATAATTCACTTGTTTTTCATTAAAAAAACCATGTTCAAACTTTTTTTTAATGTTTCACCACTTTATTACTTTTTAAAGACCAACATATAAAACATAACATTGAAACATAACATTTAAATTTTGTTTTACATACATGCACTGTTTGTGAACCACCAATGAACAAAATAACACAATATGAACAAGGTGTGTGTGTCTGTCTGTCTTTACGTCGACACAGCACATGAGTGACATGTCATCACACTGTGCTTTGTGCAAATGAATTTTCCACATTTCGCACAGGTCATGCTTGTCTTGACATCATCAAATGGCCTGCAGACCTGGCCCCTCTTCTTCTTTCTTTTCCCCTCAGCAGCAACCTAGAACCAAGTGGACCATGATTACTTTAATATGCTGTCTTTTTGCTGATCCCAAGACACACACAATGCACTGTCATACACTTATATATACACACAAACACTTACTTACCTCACGCACTGGTGTACTTGGTGCAGTCCTCTCCTGGATCTCCCTCACCGTGGCTGCAGCGGCTGGGGTCCTTGGCAGGTGCTCCCTCCGTTGGATGTGCGGTGTCACAAGCGCCTTCCCCAGCTCCTCGAGAAAGATGCGCTTCTTGTACAGCTTTGACACATTCCAGTCAGGAAAGATCTCAGTCCAAATGACAAATGCGTTGTAGGCCGATACATCGATCATGTTATAAAAGATGACCAATGACCAGCGCGTAGTCATTCGTTTGGTGCTGTAGGACCCTGTTACTTTGTCCAAGTTGTCTACCCCCCTTTGGTGGCATTGTAATCCAGGATCATGCTTGGTTTCTGGTCCTCTCTTGTGCTTATTTCAGCATTTTTGTGCAGAGTGCTCATGAGCACAACATTTTTTCCCTTTTTGGGGCAGTAAGACACTAGGGCTGTGGTGTCTGTGAAGGCAAACATGGAAGATTGAGGGGTCCTGTTCTTGATTACCAGCAGCTCAGCAGGGAGTTTAGCCCTCTTCTTTCGGATAGTTCCGACCATTGTGAGCTTTCTTTTCAGAAGCTCCTGACCCAAGTTGTAGTTTGTGAAAAAACTGTCACAGGTTGTGTTGTGCCCCTTGAGACCCTGTGCCATGTCGAGCACGACCCTTGTGCCCTGATTTTTCTCCAGGGCTCCTCCAACCGGCTTTCCAGTGTAAACCTGCATGTTCAATGCATAGCTGGTGTTTTCATCATATGCTGCCCAGATTTTTATTCCACATTTAGCTGGTTTGGAAGGCATATATTGCCTAAATGGGCAGCGACCTCTGAATGCCACCAGCCTTTCATCTACTGTGATATTAGGGCCTGGGTTATACAGTAGTGGAAGTTGCTCTACCCACTTGTCCCACACTGTCCTAATAGCTGCCAGCTTGTCTGTCTCCCGTCTACCAACCCTTGTCTCTCGATTATCAAATCGGATTACTCTGGAGAAAATGCAAAAAGTCTCCAGAGACATTGTGACTCGAAGTATCGGCCTCCCTGTCTCTGCATCCCACAGACTGGCTGTTGATTCATCCTTTGATTTATAGACCCCAGCCAGGATGAGGAGCCCCAAATACGCATCTAAATGTGTTTTGTCCAGCTCCTTCCACTTCTCCCCAAAAACACACCTCCCTTCTAGATTAGTCATTTCCAGAATGATTTTCTGTATTGAATCTGGCATGACCAGCTCAAAAGCTGACTTGATGTCAGTCACACGAGCTAATGCCATCCTAGTGGGCCCTGGCACTGTCTTTATTATGTTTTCTGCAGACAGTTTTGCCTGACGCACATTTGGGGATGAAGACCAATGTATTTCACCATTTTTTTGACATAAATGTCTTGCTTGGAGGGACAGGAATAGCTATTCCCTCATCTGGTTCAAAATCAGAATCATTAGAATCAGAATTTAGTTCAAGATAGTCTTCACCTTCAGACACATCCTCCTCTATTTCACTGTCATGATCAAAGATGGCTTCCAGAGCCTCCTGGACTGTCATCCTTTTGCTTCTGCTGCTCATTTTGTAAAGGTCTGCCTGACAGTGTAATGTTGGTAGGACTCCCATGCAGAGAAGATATGTTTTGCCCCTCCCCTGTTGAGTGTCCACTGAATATGGGTGGAGTTTTCCCACGAGAACATAAATGGCTCCCGTCAAAAGTCATAACACCTGCATCTGTGTGTGTGTGTGTGTGTGTGTGTGTGTGTGTGAAATATGTTGCAATAAGGTGCAAAGAAAGAAATAGTCTGATATTTCTGACACCCTTTTACCTCCAGTTTGACTGCTGGGTCACATTGACCCAAACAGTATCTATGTGATATAAACATGCAGGGGGTGATTGCAAATATGTGAGATGAACCATTTTCATATTATATGGTGATTACACTAATTAAGGCAAGGAGAAGAAGTTTCATACTGAAAAAATACTTTTAACTATTTTTCCTAGATGTTCAAACTTTAAAACGGGTCAATTTGATCCGTAACATAACAGGCTGTGCTATCCTACTATAGTTCTGAATGAACCTGCGTTAGAAATTTGCAAACCCCAAGAAGCGCTGCAGCTCCTTGCGGTTGTGGGGTGTTGGCCAATCAAGCACAGCCTTCACCTTGGACGGGTCGGCTCTCAGCTCCCCCTCTGCTTCAATAAAGCCAAGGAAAGAAGTGGAATTGGTGGAAAACTCACACTTCTCTGCCTTGACATATAGTTAGTTCTCTAAGAGCCATTGTAACACGGCTCTAACATGAGTCTGGTGCTCCTCTAGTGTGCGAGAAAAAATCAGGACGTCATCTAGATAGACAAAAATGAACTGATTTAACATATCGTGGAGGACGCCGTTAATTAAACGTTGGAAAACCGCTGGGGTGTTAATTAATCCAAACGGCATAACTAGGTATTCAAATTGCTCCAGATGTGTTCTAAATGCTGTTTTTCATTCGTCCCCCTCGCGTATTCTAACAATATGGTAAACGTTACGTAAATCGAGTTTAGAGAATATGTGTGAGTGCTGCAGGAGCTCGAAAGCAGAGCTCATCAGGGGCAGAGGGTATTTATCTTTGACGGTTATGGCATTGAGCTCCCGGTAGTCAATGCACGGACGCAGGGACCCGTCCTTTTTACCCACAAAGAAAACCCCGCCCTGAGGCAAGCCGAGGATGGCCGAATGAGGCCGACGTTCAGAGAGTCCTTTATGTACCTCTCCATCACCTCTCTCAGGTCCGGAAATATTATAAAACCTGCTGGATGGCAACCTCGCGCCTGGGAGGAGGTTGATGGCACAGTCATACAAGCGATGCGGGAGAAGCGCTAAAACTCGTGACTTGCTAAAGACTTCCCTGAGGTTGTGATAAACCTCTCCTGAAGAGAGGAGATGGGGAGGGACGGTGAACCCTCAGCCGAACTTAGACATGTTGCCAAATAGTTTGGGCTACAGGAGGTGATGGAATTTTGTGCCCAGTTGAGAATAGGATTGTGCCTCCGGAGCCACGGATACCCTAGAAACACTGCGTGAGAGGCACGTGGAAACACGTAAAAAGTGAGCCTCTCCCGGTGGTTACAGGACAGAAGAACGGATAGCTGCGCCGTGCAATGAGTAACGGATGCCACAGTGTGGCCAGAGAGGGTATGCACGGAGCGAGAAGCCGGCAATTTAACTGTCGGATTCCCCATCTCGCAAACCAATTGGGAGGAGATGAAATTACCCTCTGCCCCGGAATCAATAAGGGCAGAGACCCCCGGCCTCCTCTCGACCCACAGCAACTGAACCAGGGCCGAAATAGAAAAATTACTGGGGGGATCGGGTAGAGTCCTGCCCGCCAGACCTGCCCCCCACGGCTACTGACGGGCCATGTATTTTTGGCTGTAGGTGGCATGTGTCCCACTTGTGCTTCAGTGAACCACAGTAGGCACACGCCCTGATCCGCCACTGCCACTCAGCCTCTGCCCGCAGTAGGTGAGCAGAGCTGAGTTCCATGGGTTCGGCGGAGGATTTGGATTCACCTACGTCAGTAGGCACTGGGAGCGTGCATAAGGTAAACGGGCGAGAGGAGGTGCCACGCTCTCTAGCATGCTCGTGGTACCGGTTATCTAAACCGACCACCTGATCAATAAGACCGTCGAAGGTGGCAGGAACAGCATGAACCTCCAGGTCATCGCGGAGCCAAGGATTCCCAACCTGTGGAGGAACGCGCTTCTCAGTGCAACCTCGTTCCACCCCGAATCTGCTGCCTCGACCCGGAACTCCACCGAGAAGTCGGCCACCTACCGGCTGCCCTGGCAGAGTGACAACAGGTGACTCATGATATTCCCCTCACTCTCGGTTTGATCAAAAGTGTGAGAAAACTCGGTCACAAATTGATCAAACATTGGTGGCGCGTCCTCTCTGCTATCGATTACAGACCGTGCCAACTAAGTGCCCAGCCCCGAATCAGAAGGGTGAACTGATGGATTTTAGAGATGTCATCCGGAAACTCCCTTCCCACCTGCTCAAAATAAAGACGAATATGACAAAGAAAATCCTTACATTTCCCCACCTCCCTCGCATACGGGGCACGAGTGGAAATGGAAAGGGTTCAGCGGACGATGGAAGAAGTCAAAGGAGCAGGTAGGGGTGGAGTCGCTGGAGCAGACATGCAGCACAGTTGATCAGAAATTACACTCAGCTGCTACGTAATAGCCTGCAGCAGCTGAGAGTGTTCAGCCACCTGCCTCTCTGTAACGTTGAGGCAATGGAGCGCAGTGTGTTCTGCTGCTGAGGCACCTGCTAGGCTGTGACCCAGGCTGGCTTGTTCTGTCATATTGACTGCACAATCAGCCTAAGTGCAAGATGCATCACCAACAGAATAACACACAAGAAACGTTTGACCCTTTATTAATTTTCAAAGACGCGGACTTGAAGAAAGCCAGTCACTCACCAGAAGAGCAGCAAACCTGCAGAGGGAATGACGAGGCTGATTAATGGAGGAATGAAGGGGGAAATGGAAATCCAAAATAATACCACTTACGTGGGAGGAGAGGTGAGCCTGGCACAGAACCCAGCGAAAGAGATGAACCAGCAGGTTAGGACTGCTGGTGGGGGAATGAGGAGCGGAGTCTGACCGGGTGGAGAGGATGACTGCAGCAGGGAAGAGCAACAGGCTGGGGAGTGCACCAATACCCCTGAAGACGCACCGCTTTGTCGGCAGCAACCTGTGGAGAAGAAGGAGGAGAAAGTGTGTCAGGTAAGGTTAACCACAACACAAGTAGCCACTTATTTAGATAGTTCTGCTTCACGGCAGTATACCCAAACGAGCCAGCATTGAATCACTGAAGAGTGCTTCCTTATAAACGCTTGCTCAGCAGGAACAGCAGGTGCATCGAATGACTTGATTAGGAGTGCAGAATGAAACGAGAAGGAGGAGGCAAGCGCTCGCCGGGACATGACAGATATCATTCTGTCCCATTTTAAGAACTGAGCATCAGGAATCTCTATTGGTTGAGTCTGGAAAAGGTAAAGCAGTCTAGGTTGTATATTAATTTTGACTGTCTCACTTTTTGAATTCAGGTCTATGTTTAAGATTGACCACCTATCGATATCTTTTTTTATTGCTTGAACTAACCTATTCAAGATTCAAGATTCAAAGATTTTATTTGTCAATACTATTATACGTACAGGAAATACAGGAGAACTGAAATGGTGTTTCTCTCTCTCTTCAGTGGTGTGCACAAAATAAAAAAAAACAAAAGGGATAAGGCTGGAAAAACAACAGCAATCTATGTATAGTAATGCTACCCGTAGTGCAAATAACCACAAAAGATAGACCCAGACATCCCATAGTGCAAATAAAGATAAACGATCCTATATACTGAAAAAGTAGAGCATTAATACTCGTAGCTGCAAGTTTGATGCAGTAGTCTAGGTGCAGACAGTGACAAATAGGACAGCACATGAACAGTATTGCAAAACAGACAGCCGCAGATATGGCATTTGTGGAAGTGGTTCCAGTAAAATGCAGAAACATACAGCAGCAGATGTATTTCTGTTGGTGTGCCAGTCTTTCTGTGCCAACAGCTGAGGTAGTTATTGAGCGGGTGAGTGTGTTACAGACCGGGGAAGGGGGGAGAAGTGGACAGAGTTCAGGGTCCTGATGGCCTGATAAACAAAGCTATTGAGCAGTCTTGTGGAGTGGACCCAGAAGCTCCTGTACCTTTTCCCCTAGGGCAGGAGGCTGAAGAGGGAGTGTGAGGGGTGGGAGGTGTCACCTGCAATGTTGATGGCTCTGCGGGTGAGATGGGTGAGGTAGATGTTCGGGGGGGGGGGCAGATGGGCACTGATGATCTTGCTGGCTGCTTCTACTGTGGATTGTAGTTTCTTTCGGCAGAAGGCGGTGCAGCTTCCATACCACACTGTGATGCAGCTGGTGAGGATGCTCTCAATGGTGCCCGGGTAGAATGAGGACATGATAGGGGGTGAGACTCGTGCTCCCTCAGTTTGTGGAGGAAATGGAGGTGAGTTTGAGCCTTCTTGGCCAGTGATGTGCTGTCATTGGACCAAGAGAGGTCCTGAGAGATGTGAACTCCAAGGAACTTTGTGCTGCTCACCCTCTCCACAGCTGCTCCATTAATGATCAGAGGGGGATGCTGTGTGTGACCATCCTGAACTCGACCACAATCTCCTTGGTTTTTCCCACGTTCAGGAAGAGATTATTGTCTTTACACCACTGGACCAGTTGGCTCACCTCATTTCTGTAGTTGGGCTCCTCATTGTTGGTGATGAGACCCACCACCCTCATTTCAACCGCAAACTTGATGATGTGGTTGGTGTTGTAGGCTGGTACACAGTCATGGGTCAGCAGGGTGAAGAGCAGCTGGCTGAGCACGCACCCTTGTGGGGCCCCTGCTCTCAGTGTGATGGTATTGGATGTGTTGCTGCCAACCCACACATTCTGTGGCCTCCCTGTGAGAAAGTCCAGCACCCAGTTACACTGAAAAAAAAAATCTTTTGAACTAACATAATAAAATCATTGAAAGTTGTTCCGCAAAAAAGTTATGTTTTGCCAGCATAGTCAAATCATGTGCATGTTTCATGATCTGCATATGTTACCTTCACATTCATTCATCTTCTTCTGCTTAATCCTTTTCGGGTCGTGGGGGGGCTGGAGCCTATCCCAGCATCTTTGGGCGAGAGGCAGGGTACACCCTGGACAGATCGCCAGTCCATTGCAGGGCCAACACCGAGAGACAGACAACCATTCACTCTCACAGTCATACCTAAGAACAATTTAGAATCCCCAGTGTTGATGCCAATTAACCTAACTTGCATGTTTTTGGCATGTGGGAGGAAACCAGAGAAATCCCTGAGTAAACCCATGCAGACACTGGGAAACATGCAAACTCCACACAGATCACTGTTGGTTGGGGGCTGGGATCGAACCCAGGATCCCCTGGCCAAGGGTGAGTTGCTGTGCTGCCGCAGTGCTA
The DNA here is from genome assembly GCA_020510985.1 of Pholidichthys leucotaenia. Classification (NCBI taxonomy): domain Eukaryota; kingdom Metazoa; phylum Chordata; class Actinopteri; order Cichliformes; family Pholidichthyidae; genus Pholidichthys; species Pholidichthys leucotaenia. The sequence continues at coordinate 320,624,223 of CM035840.1, read as the reverse complement.
ACCACTCCGCCACCACGCCACCCATGTTACCTTCACATGATTTTGTTTTTTTTGGCAACATACTAAAGCCAACTTTATTGTCATGATTTTAGGAGTGGTGGCGTAGTGGTGGCCTAGTTGGTAGAGCATCCGCCCCCACACCCGGGAGGCCTGGGCTCAAATCCCAGACAGATCATGACGAAGACCATATAAAAGTGGAACTTCCTACCATCCAGCTTGGTGCTCAGCAATAACAGAATAGAGGAGGGAAATTTGTGGTGGCTCCTTGCATGGCAGTGACTCCTCTGATTCTAGATGTGATTAACATTGTAGATGAGAGAAACTTGATTTCGTTCTACTGTACATGATTGACTGTATGGATTGAATGACAATAAAGTTGGCTTTATTATGTTGCCAAAACAACAGAATCATGTGAAGGTAACATATGTAGATCATTAAACATGCACATGATTTTATGATGTTGCCAAAACAACAAAATTATATCAATGTTACATATGCAGATCATGAAGCATGCACATAATTTCATTATGCTGGAAAAACATAACTTTATTTTGTGGAACCATTTTCAATGATTTTATTGTGTTAGTTCAAAAGAAATATTTTTTCAGTGTACAGAGAGAGGTTTTGAGTCCCAAGTGTCTGAGTTTTTGTATTAGGTGCAGGGGGATGATTGTGTTGAATGCTGAACTGAAGTCCAAGAACAGCATTCCATGTAGGAGTTCTTTGAGTCCAGGTGGGTGAGGGCTGGATGTAGAGCAGCAGCGATGGCATCTTCTGTGGATCTGTTTGGCCTGTAAGCATACTGAGATGAGTCTTGAGAGGGAGGGAGGGTGAACTTGATGTTCTGCATGACCAGCCGCTCGAAGCACTTCATTAGGATGAGGGTCAGTGCTATGGGCCGCTAATCATTGTAGCTGGATGGGACGGGCTTCTTTGGGACTGGTATTATGGTAGCAGTTTTGAAACATGTGGGGACAACAGCTTGACTCAGGGAGATGTTGAAAATGTTGGAAAGGAAATTCTTGAGCTCCTCTGCACAGTGCTTCAGAACACAACCACGACCATATTGTCTGGTCCAGCTGCTTTGCGTGAGTTGATCCTGGAGAGGGCCCTCTTCATGCTAGCTGGATCCAGACTTATGGCCTGCTCATCTGGAGGAGGAGAGGTCTTCTGTGCTCATGTGCTGTTTTGTGTTTCAAAGCGGCCAAAGAAGTCATTTAAAGTGGTGTGAAAAAGTGTTTGCCCCCTTCCTGATTTCTCATTTTTTTGTATGTTTGTCACACTTAAATGTTTCAGATCATCAAACGAATTTAAATATTAGACAAAGATAACACAAGTAAACACAAAATGCAGTTTTTAAATGAAGGTGCTTATTATTAAGGGTAAAAAAAAATCCAAACCTACATGGCTTTGTGTGAAAAAGTGATTGCCCCCTCTGTTAAAACATAAATTAACCGTGGTTTATCACATCTTTGGAAAGCTGAGTTCAATTTCTCTAGCCACACACAGGCCTGATTAGTGCCACACCTGTTCTCAATCAAGAAATCACTTAAATAGGACCTGCCTGTCAAAGTGAAGAAGACCAAAAGATCCCCAAAAGCTACACATAGACGAAAACCACTGCTGAGCAAAAAGAACAGAAAAGTTTCATCTCAGTTTTGCCAGAAAGCATCTTGATGATCCCCAAGACTATTGAGAAAATACTCTGTGGATTGATGAGACAAAAGTTGAACTTTTTGGAAGGTGTGTGTCCCATTACATCCGATGTAAAAGTAACACAGCATTTCAGAAAAGGAACATCATACCAACAATAAAATATGGTGGCGGTACCATGATGTTCTGGGGCTGTTTTGCTGCTTCAGGACCTGGAAGACTTGTTGTGGTAAATAGACCCATGAATTCTGCTGTCTACCAAAAAATTCTGAAGGAGAATGTCCGGTCATCTGTTTGTGAGCTCAAGCTGAAGCGCACTTGGGTTCTGCAGCAGGACAATGATTCAAAACACACCAGCAAGTCCATCTCTGAATGGCTTAAGAAAAACAAAATGAAGACTTTTGAGTGGCCTAATCAAAGTCCTGATCTGAATCTGATTGAGATGTTGTGGCATGACCTTAAAAAGGCGGTTCATGCTCGAAAACCCTCCAGTGTAGTTGAATTACAACAATTCTGCAAAGATGAGTGGGACAAAATTCCTCCACAACGCTATAAAAGACTCATTGCCAGTTATCACAAATGCTTGATTGCAGTTGTTGCTGCTAAGGGTGGCCCAACCAGTAATTAGGTTTTGGGGACAATCACTTTTTCACACAAAGCCATGTAGGTTTGGATTTTTTTTTCCTTTAATAATAAACACTTTCATTTAAAAACTGCAGGTTGTGTTTACTTATGTTATCTTTGTCTAATATTTAAATTTCTTTGATGATCTGAAACATTTAAGTGAAGAGAACTATCACTATACACACCACTGTAGGTTGTTGAGCAGTGTGATGTCACTCGCACAGGTCTGAGGTGGAGGTTTGTAGTTGGTGAGGGTCTGTATGCCACGCCAGAGGAAACGTGCATCTCTGGTGTTGCTGAAGTGGCCGGATATTTTCTTGCTGTACTGTCATTTTACCTCCTTGATGCCACGGGACAGGTTGGCCCTAGCTGTTGTTAGCCCTGCAGTATTTCCGGCCCTGAAGGCTGCGTCCCGAGTCCTCAGTAGCCTGTGGACCTATGCTGCCATCCATGGCTTTTGGTTAGCACGAACAGTGATGGTTTTGCGGTAAGTGACATCATCAATGCATTTAACTATGTATGCTACAACAACCTCAATGTACTCCTCTAGGTTTATGTGTCCATTGTGAGTGGCTGCGTGCTTAAAAGTGTCCCAGTCTGTAGTGCTGAAGCAGTCTTTCAGAGCATCAGAGGCCCACTCTGGCCACACACGTACCTGCTTTTTGTTGATCTGATTGTTTTCACTCTGGGTTTGTATGCCGGCCTTAACAAGATGGTGATGTGATCAGAGAGACCCAGGTGGGGAAGGGGGTAGGCTCTATATGCTTTCTGGTGAGTTGTGTACACCATTTCCAGCAAATTGTCTCCTCTTAGCTCAAGTAGGTTCATTTTGTCTTCTTTTAATTATTTACCTTTTGTTCTTTTTAAAGACAAAAATAGAAAGGAGATGTTTTTACCTTCTTTACATGTTTCGCTGCAGTGTTCGAGAAACCAAAGTCTTTGGGTTCAGGGGGGAAAATGGTTGCAAAGCTGAAACTTAAAGGAATTGACGGAAGGGCACCACCAGGAGTGGAACCTGCTGCTTAATTTGACCCAACACGGGAAACTTTGGAAAGGATTGACAGATTGATAGCTCTTTCTTGATCCTGCATGTTTCTTCTTCGCTGCATGTTTCATTTACATGTTCACTGCAGCTTTCTGACGAAGGCTGCAGTGAACAGTCAAAAACATGTAACGAAGGTAAAAACATCTCCTTTCTATTTTTGTCTTTAATAAGAACAAAAGGTAAATAAAAAATTGTCTCCTCTTGCTGGAAAGTCCACATGTTGGTGTAGTTTCGGTAGGAGGGCCTTTAAACCTGCATGGTTGAAGTCTCCTGTTGTAATGAGGAATCCATCTGGATGCGCTGTTTGTGTCTCACTGATGGCCTGATAGAGTTCTTTTAGTGCCTTGCTCCTCTCGCCAATGGCGGTGGGCAGGACATACATGGTGACTAGTAGGACACGTGAAAATTCTCTAAGAATGTTAAAGGGTCGGCATTTGATTATCATAAACTCCATCAATGGAGAACAGTGTTTATGCACAACAGTCACATCTCTGCCCCAAGCGTCACTGATGTAAACACACACACCTCTACCTCGGGTCTTCCCTCCTTCCATGAGCAGCCTATCGGTCCGATAGCATGTTAGCCATACTAACTGAATGGCAGAGTCCAGTATATTGTCATTTAACCACGTTTTCATAAAGACAAAAACACAGCATAGTTTGCTTTGTAGATTTTACTCAAATTTTGGGGTATGTTCACTCCCAGGTATGTTATTTCTTTTTGTTTCCAGTTTAGTTTGATCTTATTGGTTATTTGGTTTAAGGGGTTGTAGTAGAATGTCAGTATTTGTGTTTTGATATATTTATCTTGTATCCTTATAATTTCCCATACATTTCTACCAAATCCATCATTTCTGGTATTGACTTATCTAGTTGTTCAAGGTAAAGTAAAATATTGTCTGCAAACAGTCTAATCCTGTGCTCTGTTCCCTTTACTATTACAGCTTTTAGTTTCTTATTTTGACGCACCAGTTGAGCCAGTGGCTCTATGAACAGAGCAAACAAAGTGGGTGATAGGCAGCATCCCTGTCTAGTTGATCTTTGTATATTTACCTTTTCGGTTAAGCTACCATTTATCTTAATTTTTGCCACAGGTTTATGATATAGCATATTTATGCATTGAACTGATATTTCATTAAATCCAAAGCGTTCCAACACTGTATATAGAAACATCCAATTAACCCTACTGAACACTTTTTCTGCATCTAAACTCGCTATTACTGTGCTTTTCCTTTCTTTATGTATTTGATTAATTATGTGTATTGTTCTCCTGATATTATCATGCATTTGGCATCCCACTATAAAACCAGTTTGATTATCCTCTATCAATTCTGTCAAGAATGCCTTTAGTCGTTTATGGATAATTGTCATATATATTTTATAATCCACATTTAATAAAGAGATTGGCCTATAATTTCCACTTTGTTCTCTGTCTTTTCCTGGTTTTAAAATGACTGAAAAAATAGCTTCATTCCATGATGGAGGTATTTTTTATTGTGAAGTGTCCAATTAAATGAGTTTAGGAGCTGTGGTGGGAGTTCGTCTATAAACAATCGAATCGGTGAATTCAAAAGGGGCCCAAGTCCCCTTTGAAAAAGTATGGACTTGGGCTCTTTTTGAATTCACCGATTCAATTTATACCACTCAGAGGGGTACCCATCGCTACCTTGTGATTTACTGTTTTTTAATGACTTAATCACATCTTTAATCTTTTGCATTGTTATTTCTGCTGTTAGCTTTTCATTTTGTTGATTTCCTATTGATGGCAGGTCCAATGTGCAGAGAATTTTTTTTATATTCCTGACATTTGTCTCTTCAGTTACGAGCATAGTTCTTGATAAATTTATGTAATGTTTCTTCACTATTTTCTGGGTTAACTGTTATTTTATTTGTGATGAAGTCCCTAATTTTGTATACATTATTCAGTTTGTTGTTTTCTTAACCGTTTTGCAAAAAAATTGGTGGCCTTTCACCCCATTTCATAATAATTTTGTTTTAAAAATTTATTTTTCTTTTCAATTTCATCCATTAGGATCACTTTTATCTTTGTTTTTTCTTCATTAATTTCTTGATATAGTTTTGGATCATTTGTATTTTGATGTTTGCGTTCTAATTCCCTCAACCTTTCACACCTTTGTTTATATGATTCTGATTTAGATTTTTTTTTTTTTTTGCATTTCCTGATTCAACAATTAATTTACCCCTTATAATTGCTTTTAGTGCATCCCATAACATTGTTAGATCTACTTCTCCATTACCATTCTCCTCAGTAAACCTATTGATGTTTATATTTATTCTTTCTTTTTTTTCTCATCATTTAATAATCCCACATTAAGTTTCCATGTTGTTTGAAGTTCTCTATTATTTAAATATATTTCCATATATATAGTTGCAGTTTTTTTAAGGACAGTGCAAATTTATGAATATTGATATCAATCAATGTAAACTTGCCAGATTGTAGCCAGTGGCTAATTTCCACCAGTTGTCCATGGGTTACAATTTAGGATTATGACCTGATACTTCTGCACCTCCAATCTGACATTTCCTCACCCTGCGTCTGTCACCTTCATTGATAAGGAAGTAATGTATTCTAGAGGGTACTTTGTGGACTACTGAATATGTGTATAATCTTTTTCGAGTGGGTGCATCCTGCATCCTCTGTATCTGTGCAGTCAGGGTCCGTAGTAGCTCGCTTGCCTCGTTCTTCCAGTCTTCCATGTGTGATATTTGAATTTGGGTTTCTGCAATGCACACCTGTTGAGTGTGCAGCTCCTCCATGTTTTCTGCTAGCTTGCAGTTCATTTCTTTTCAGAGACCAGTAATTTTCTCCTTCATCTCTTTTTTCAGTTCTTCTTTAAGAGTTGTTAAATCTTGTTGGAGTACTCGCTTGAAGTATTTTATATCCTTACTGATACTGGAAAAGTCAGTGTTCATAATATCGAGGTTGGCCTCATCCATCTTCTCTGATGAGGTCTCCTTGTTTTCACTAGGCTCATGTGCAGCGATTTCTCCAGTGTTGCTGAAGGGGGATTCCTTAGTTTTAACCTTCTTTTTTCATGTGTCCGGCCTCTTCGTGTTTTCATCCCTTGGTTTGTTGACTTATTTATGTCAAGTTACCCTATTTAGCAGAGATTTTAAACCCGGCTTAGGAGAGCTCTCTGTTTAAGCATTATACCTCTCCATCATCTTCCCTGAAGTCCTCAGCTGTGGTTGTTTTTAAAGTGCTTTATAAATAAAGTTGGATTGAGTTGGATTGGAATGTGCCTGTGTAGGGTACTGAGGACACATCCAGAACTGTTGGGTTGTCATTTTTTAAGACTCCTCCAGTTTGTTTTCTGGGTTGTTTTTAATTTCTTCAAGGTTGTTTCTAGACTCCTTCTCGGTACAGTGGGGCAAAAAAGTATTTAGTCAGCCACCAATTGTGCAAGTTCTCCCACTTAAAAGATGAGAGAGGTCTCCAATTTTCATCATAGGTATACCTCAACTATGAGAGACAAAATGAGAAAAAAAAATCCAGAAAATCACATTGAAGGATTTTTAATGAATTAATTGGTAAATTCCTCGGTAAAATAAGTATTTGGTCACCTACAAACAAGCAAGATTTCTGGCTCTCACAGACCTGTAACTTCTTCTTTAAGAGGCTCCTCTGTCCTCCACTCGTTACCTGTATTAATGGCACCTGTTTGAACTCGTTATCAGTATAAAAGACACCTGTCCACAACCTCAAACAGTCAGACTCCAAACTCCACTATGGCCAAGACCAAAGAGCTGTCAAAGGACACCAGAAACAAAATTGTAGACCTGCACCATGCTGGGGAGACTGAATCTGCAATAGGTAAGCAGCTTGGTGTGAAGAAATCAACTGTGGGAGCAATTATTAGAAAGTGGAAGCCATACAAGACCACTGATAATCTCCCTCGATCTGGGGCTCCACGCAAGATCTCACCCCGTGGGGTCAAAATGATCACGAGAACGGTGAGCAAAAATCCCAGAACCACACGGGGGGACCTAGTGAATGATCTGCAGAGAGCTGGGACCAAAGTAACAAAGGCTACCATCAGTAACACACTACGCCACCAGGGACTCAAATCCTGCAGTGCCAGACGTGTCCCCCTGCTTAAGCCAGTACATGTCCAGGCCCATCTGAAGTTTGCTAGAGAGCATTTGGATGATCCAAAAGAGGACTGGGAGAATGTCATATCGTCAGATGAAACCAAAATAGAACTTTATTGTAAAAACTCAACTTGTCGTGTTTGGAGGAGAAAGAACACCATATCTACTGTGAAGCATGGGGGTGGAAACATCATGCTTTGGGGCTGTTTTTCTGCAAAGGGACCAGGACGACTGATCCATGTAAAGGAAAGAATGAATGGGGCCATGTATTGTGAGATTTTGAGTGAAAACCTCCTTCCATCAGCAAGGGCATTGAAGATGAAACGTGGCTGGGTCTTTCAGCATGACAATGATCCCAAACACACCGCCCGGGCAATGAAGGAGTGGCTTCGTAAGAAGCATTTCAAGGTCCTGGAGTGGCCTAGCCATTCTCCAGATCTCAACCCCATAGAAAATATTTGGAGGGAGTTGAAAGTCCATGTTGCCCAGCGACAGCCCCAAAACATCACTGCTCTAGAGGAGATCTGCATGGACGAATGGGCGAAAATACCAGCAACAGTGTGTGAAAACCTTGTGAAGACTTACAGAAAACGTTTGACCTCTGTCATTGCCAACAAAGGGTATATAACAAAGTACTGAGATAAACTTTTGTTATTGACCAAATACTTATTTTACCGAGGAATTTACCAATTAATTCATTAAAAATCCTTCAATGTGATTTTCTGGATTTTTTTTTCTCATTTTGTCTCTCATAGTTGAGGTATACCTATGATGAATATTGGAGACCTCTCTCATCTTTTAAGTGGGAGAACTTGCACAATTGGTGGCTGACTAAATACTTTTTTGCCCCACTGTATGTTATTAGACTGTTTCAGATTGCTTTCAAATCCCAGGTTATTTCTAGATACTTCAACATTGTTTCAAGACTCTTTCAAGTTGTTGTCAGCCTTATCTGGGCAGCTTCTAAACAATTCAATGTTTCTAGAGTCTTACGGGTTGTTTTCAGACTCTTCCAAATTGTTTTTAAAATGTTTAACTTGTCTTCAGACTCCTACAGTTTGCTGTCATACTCTTTCGTATTGTTTTAAAGGCCCTTTGAGGTTGTTGCTAGACTCCTCTGGGTTGCTTCTAGAATCTACCAAGTTGTTCCTAGACCCTTTAGATTGTCTCTAGACTCTTCCAAATTGTTCTGGATTCCCAGTTTGTTTGTAGACAAGCTGGGAAATTGACCAAAAAAGTTCTGACCTGAGGCACGAATATCATTCCAAGGTCTCCAAGAAGTTGAGGAATAACTTCCCAAAGTCCTTGGAAAGAACTGCCAGGGACATCTCAAGGAGAGAGGCCATCTTCATGAAAAAAATTGGGCTGTTAGGAGCCGCAAAAGGAAATTGTCCAACAATCTTGTTGTATCTAACAGCACCTTTGGATGTTAAGATTTCTTTGTTCTTCTCCCTTTCTTCGTGCTTGTTCAGATTTATTGTAGTCTTATATCACGGGCAGATCTGTGGGGTGGAAGTTTGCAGCAAGCCTCAAGGGGTGATCCCCTTGAGGATCATGGGGACCCCCTTTGCATTGAAATAAAAACAGGAAAGGGTTCCAGACTAAGAATCACTGTTGCCACTTTTTAGGTACACCTTAAACTTATTGGGGAAACAGAGGGTGATTTTTTCCCAAGACGTAGCGAGAATTATCGCTTTTGATGTACAGGAAAAAAAGAAAACATTCCTTCATCTCAGGCAAGTGACTTACATGTACAATATCCGTGCTGTGAATTATTTCCACCCACAAAACACTGTCATGCTGCAACACATGGAATCTGGAGATAGTGACCTCATCTTCTATTAATTCACATTAGCAGCACTTCTGTTATGACTATAGTACCACAGTAACTAAATGTTCTGTCTCATCAAAACATAATTAATTTAAAGTGCTGTGGCAATTGTGCACATTCTTCTGCACAAGGACACCAGTTACCAACTTTCTCAGATGGCTCCACTCTCCTCTGATAGGCCCCCTGCTTTTTACGAGCAACAGAATGGGAGGGTAAGATTGGTCACGGCCACACCAGCTGTTAATGTATTCTGACTAATCCCACACTGTTTGCAACTCTGCAGTTATGCTGTGCACCTCAGGCAACAAAAATTACCACAAATCACTCGCCACACCCCTGTGCCCCTGCACCGCGCACCATTGATTCACGACGATAGAGCCCCAGGTACTTCGGAGCAGCAAATATAAGAGCTTTCATAAAGTGGGTTTTGGTTCAATCACCACTGTGTTGTAGCAATTTGTGATGAAACACAGAAAAGAAAGCGTTTATTTATATGCCACGGGTTATTAACTTTACTTTCAGCACTAAACGCCCAAACAAGCTTTTGAGCGTCCGGCTAATAAGTTGTCATCATGTGGGTCTGAAACACGAGCAGTCCTCACACAGATGGAATGGCACAAACACACTCAGGCACACACAGAGCTCCCTGTGAGGTCCATTTTCAGGCCTATTAAATAATCAGGTGGGTTTCTCCCCTGCCGGCAAAAATCAGAAACAATCGGCAGCTCCTCAGCAAACTGTAGCGTGTGTGATACGTGTGCCTTATGTGTGTGAGAGACAAAAGGAGGAAGCCTTTGTATAAACGCAGGCAGGATTCTTTATACATCAGTGTGTAGGTGTGCACTCCCAAATCCAGACATCTCATGTTGTGTGTCTCTGTGTGTTTCTTCTCTAGTGCTGCCACTCCGTCTCAGAGGAGCGGCACCAGAATTAGTGCCGAGTATTTTCAGCCTCCATGGCTCATCTCTCACCAGTGACCCTGTTTGAATTCAGACCTCGGCTTCTCCTTACCGCCAAATCCACCTACATCCCTTTGATCTCACCCCCCTCCCACCCCAAGCCCCTGTCAACACACTCACACAAACACACTTTTTTTCTCACTGTACACTTTGATATTCCCTCTTTCACTTCACTCTGCTCCCTGAATGATTCTTCTTCTTCCTTTTGCAAAGCTTAAATGATAACATTTATTTTGAAGGTTTCAAAGACCGACAATGATACTTTGATACTTCAACAAAGAAATGGGTTCTTCTGACGTGGAAAAATAATGCAGGAAGTTGAAACCAGCAGAGTGAAGAAGGAGAAAAAGCAGTATTGAGGAATTGTGGCCTTGAAAGAGTGGACTGTTATTTTCTAAAAAAAAAAAAAAATGTTATTCAAGGGTAATATGCTCAGTATGTGCCAGTGGATCTTGAAGCCTGGTGAATAATTCCTTGACTCCAATTTCTAGAATATTCCATTTGGAAAGCTTCACTTGAAGGTCAGCTTCTCGAGTACATCTTTAAAACAACAGTGTGCTTCAGTTTATGGTGGTAAATGATTGAACAATTTGGACAAAAACCAGCATTACTTCATGAACTATCCCATGAATATTAGACACATGAACGTGTATATATGCACTTTTGATCATGTATTCTATATCAGTATTGTTCCTTGCCATTGTTTCAGATCATCAAACAAATTTAAATATTAGATGAAGATAACACAAGTGAACACAAAATGCAGTTTTTTAATAGTGTTTATAAAAAAATTCAAACCTTCATGGCCCTGTGTGAAGAAATGATTGCCCCCCCCCCCCCGTTAAAACATAAATTAACTGTGGTTTATCACATCTTTGGAAAGCTGAGTTCAATTTCTCTAGCCACACCCAGGCCTGACTACTGCCACACCTGTTCTCAATCAAGAAATCACTTAAATAGGACCTGCCTGACAAAGTGAAGTAGACCAAAAGATCCAAGAAAACCACTGCTGAGCAAAAAGAACATAAAGGCTGGTCTCAGTTTTGACAGAAAACATTGTGATGATCTCGAAGACTTTTGAGAAAATACTCTGTGGACTGACGAGAGGTGTGTGCCCCATTACATCTGTTGTAAAAGTAACACAGCATTTCAGAAAAGGAACATCACACCAACAGGAAAATATGGTGGAGATAATGTGATGGTCTGGGGCTGTTTTGCTGCTTCAGGACCTGGAAGACTTGTTGTGGTAAATGGAACAATGAATTCTGCTGTCTACCAAAAAATCCTGAAGGAGAATGTCCAGCCATCTGTTTGTGACCTCAAGCTGAAGCACATTTGGGTTCTGCAGCAGGACAATGATCCAAAACACACCAGCAAGTCCACCTCTGAATGGCTTAAGAAAAACATAATGAAGACTTTTGAGCGGCCTAGTCAAATTCCTGACCTGAATCTTATTGACATGCTGTGGCATGACCTTAAAAAGGTGGTTCATGCTTGAAAACCCTCCAGTGTGGCTGAATTACAACAATTCTGCAAAGATGAGTAGGCCAAAATTCCTCCACGTGGCTGTAAAAGACTCATTGCCAGTTATGGCAATTGCTTGATTGCAGTTGTTGCTGCTAAGGGTGGCCCAGCCTTTCATGAACTGTGCCCCTCCGGGGCAGAATGGAGAGCTAAACACAGGCCTGTGAGTTAAATTAAATTAAATCACCCTTTATTGTCATTCAACCAATCATGTACAGTAGAACGAGATTGTGTTTTTCCTATCTACAGTGTTAATCACACACACCTCAAGTGTAGAATCAGAGGGCCGCTGCCATGCAAGGCGCCGCCACAGATTTCCCTCTTCCATTCCATTATTGCTGAACACCCGGCTGGACGGCAGGAAGTTCCACTTTTATATGGTCTTCGGCATGACCCGGCCGGAATTTGAACCCCTGTCTCCCGGGTGTGGGGCGAATGCTCTACCAACTGAGCCACCACTCCGGTGAGTTGCGGTGGTTTTAATAAAAACTCAAAAATATAACAGAGCAGGATTAACTTACAAGTTGACAGGGAATAGGCAGGATAACAAAAAGGCTGAATAGCACAACAGGCTAAGGCATGTGTAAAACACCAGATTGACAAAGTAGGATGTTGCTCTGAGCTGTAAGGTGGCGTCCCTTAAATTGGGCAAAGAGGAATAAACCAGATGATAAACGGGTGTGGATGATAACAAACCAAGGGTGAGAATAGAAAATAATTAACACCTGTGATGAACTGCAAAACTAGCTGAGAGAGAATGGAAGTAAATAAAGAACACTGTCAAAAAGCACAGGAGGAACAATGTCAAAAGGTGACTGACTAAGAATATGAAATGTTAAAAAACTGGCTGCACGGTGACGCAGTGGTTTAGCACTGTGGCAGCACAGTTTACCCTCGGCCGGGGGATCGTGGGGATCGTGAGATCGTGGGTTCGATCCCAGCCCCCGACCAACAGTGAGCTGTGTTGAGTTTGCATGTTCTCCCCGTGTTGCGCGGGTTTACTCCGGGATTTCTCCAGTTTCCTCCCGCATACCAAAAACATGTAGGTTTAGGGCGCTCGCGCACGCAGCGACCAGCAGCCGGTGGCTTGTCACCAGACTGCAAACCAAATCTACCTACGGGTACAAATAAGTAACAAAAAAAAAAAAAAAAAAACGAAATCCAGACCGGATAATACAAAAAGTGGAAAATAACCCACCAAGGCGAGAACAAGATAAAATACAAAAACCACGAGATGCAACAAGGACTGGGGATAACAATAATAATAAATAGCAATACTTCAAAAGGAAAACTAAATGTGAAGGGGTGAGAAGGCTCATGTCCAAACACACGAAGATACAGTTTGAAATACAAGATGATCCGTAACACGTAATATAAATAAACAAGGCTATAAAGACCAAACTAAGATTACAATAACAGGACAGCTCATAAACAAACAGAAACAAATGGCAAACTCAGGTAACATAATACATACAAAACCATACTCAAATTCAATAATAAAACTGAGGTTGGGAAAGTACAGAAAATAGTCTGAATAAAATGAAAGCGTGAGCATGGTCTCCCAACCATACTCAGCATCGTGACACCACCAGTTATTAGGTTAGGGGGCAATCACTTTTTCCACATAGGGCCATGTAGGTTTGGATTTTTTTTTTCTTTTAGTAATAAATGTTTTCATTTAAAAACTGCATTTTGTGTTTACTTTTGTTATCTTTGTTTAATATTTAAATTTGTTTGATGATCTGAATCATTTAAGTGTGACAAGCATAAAAAATAAATGAGAAATCAGGAAGGGGGCAAACACTTTTTCGCACCACTGTACCTATTGTTCCTGCTCCTCCTGTTTTCTGTGCCCATGGCAGCTCTCCCTCATGTGTGCTCTGTTCAGCCCTTGATTGTTCCCCAGCTGTCTTATGTTTAGTCAATTATCTGTTCTCACCTGTCCTATGTTCTGTGATTACTCCCCTGTCTATATATGTCAGTGTTCAGAATCAGTCTTGTTGTGGCATCATAGTCATGTGTTCCGTACAGTCTCCTGGTCATTTGAAGATACCCTTTCTGAGTGTTTTGCCTTCCACGGCTCCTTGTGATCCCCGTCTAGGCTGAAGCCTGTGCCGAAGAATAAGTGTCCCCTGGCTCCAGCACTTTTTGCTCCAGCCCCAGTACCAGCTCTACGATGCTCCCCAGCACCAGTTCCAGCTCCACACCCTGCGCTGGCTAGTCGTCGCCTCTTAGCTGTTCCTTGCCAGACTGCCTCATCCGCTGTTCTGAAAGCATCTCCAGAGGCCATCACATCCGCTCCTCCAGTGTCTCCTGAGGTCGTCACACCCCCTGCAGTTTTGCCAGAGACCATCATCCCAGCAGCAGTGGACCAGGAGTTAAGGCAAGTGCTTTTTTGTTTAACATCTAATTTAGAAAAGACTTGCCTTGCTCCTTGTGGTGGGTACCAAGTGCAGTTCCCAGCTGCCCCTGGGTCCTCTCTGCTGGCCTCTGCTGCTGGCAACTGTGGTGATCCATCTTGTATTTCTTACAGCTCCAGCCATCCCCAAGGTTTACATAACAGTTCCTGCTGTGTCGGAGGTGCACACAACAGCTCCCACTGTCTCCGAGGCACACACCACAGCTCCAGCAGTCTCCAAGGTGCACGCCACAGCTCCACCACCATCGCCTGAGCTGCACATTCCACCTGTCCTCCCAGAGGTCAATGGACCTCCACCTGTCATTCCGGAGGTCATGGGACCTCCACCCATCGTCCCAGAGGTCAGGGGACCTCCACCCATTGTCCGGGAGGTTGAGTGGTCCGCTTCACCTTTGCTGCCTGGGGTTGCCGCTCCTCAGTTGCTGTTGGCCCCTGCACCAAGGCCTTTCAGGTACTGTCTCTAGAGCAAAAAACTTCTATGTTGTTTACACTAGAGCAGAAGACTTCTATGTTATTTTCTGTGCAAGAAGCTCCACTGTTACCATCTACTGTGCTCAAGGCTTCTATGTGGTTTTCTCAAGCACAAAAGACTCCTCAGTTGTTGTCTTCTGAACTAAAAAAATCTCAGTTATTATGAAAAGGTCAAGAGGCCCCTGTTTTATTCCCCTCTGAATTAAAAACTTCTACGTTGTTGTCCCCTGAGCAATAGTCTCCCGAGTTATCTCCTAAGTTTAAAGATTCTATGTTGCTATTGCCTGACCTTAAATCGAAAAAAATCTCTGTTGAATGGCAAGAGCGAAATTATCTTTTGATCCTTTTGATCAAATTATCTTTTGATCCTAATCAAAAGTTAATTTCAATTTTGACCTTGAGCTTTGAGCCTGTGATAAAAAAAAAAAAAAAAACTTACGTAGACATAGGTAGACTGACATAGGTAATGCCAAACTTGACCTTTGTCCTTTTGACCCCAAACCTATAGTCACAGTTCAGGGTCACAGGGTGAACATGTGTACCACGTTTGGTGGCCAAAGCTTTGCTCATTCTATAGTAACAGTGCAAATGGAATGTTAACCTTGATCTTTTTACCTTTTGACCCCAAATCCATAGTTAGGTCAGGGTGTAACCCAGCCAATATGCGTCTTAGAGACAACAATGTTATCAATTTGAAAAGCCTACATCATTTCTTTGTACATCAGTGTATATCAAACCCTGACACGATGTTTCAAAATATTTACAACAAAACTATAGAAGGAGTTGATTTCACAAGACAGGTGAAATGTGAGGTGAAATAGGAGATCGTAAGTCAGTGGCTATAACGCTTTCAAAAATCAGCCAATCAGAGCCAAATTGCAATATGCACATCAGTGTATATCAAACCCTGGTACCAAGTTTCAAAACAATGAGAACAAAAGTAGCAAAAGCTGATTTCACAAAGTGGGGCAGACAGACCGCCCATAACATCATCCCCCTTTTATCTTTGACCGGTGGGGATAAAACAACAATTAAAAATTCAGGATTCATTATTGCTTTAGAGCTGGAATATAACTAAGAACTGTGTAATTACAAGGAAATTAAGCAAAGCAAACAATTTCAATTCAATGTGGAACAGATTTAAAGAAAATATCAGAAAATCATTTAACCCTCTGCAATATGCACATCTCCAATGCATGTACAAACACTGCATTAAATGAAAATGTATTAACTTGAAAACTGTAGGAGTTAGCCAGACAAACCATGTACCCTCTAATGAAATTTCATTCAAAAAATGACAATGTTCTAAAACCTGTAATCTTCACAAAAATGATCCAAAATCAAAATGCTTGTAATATCCACTTCTCTGATACATGTACAAACACTGTATGAAATTAAAAAAGGAGTCCTTGCTTGAAAACTGTGAGAGGAGTTAGCTGGACAAATTCGATTGGACAGATATGAATTCATATGAAAAGTGAAATTTTCATAATCTGTTCCCTTTATTGAATTATTTGAGAAGATTAATACTATTCATAATGGAGTACATTTAGGGTGTTCTACTCCCAGATTTGGAGATGGTGCTTAAAATAGAAATAAGATTTGACCTGGCAAGATTACTTTTTTAAAAATACTGACTCAAACTTCAACCATATATTTTAAGAAAATCTAAGTAGTAGCCTCCTCGTGCACTTTTACGCAGCGCAAAGAGGTGGGGAAGGAAGAATGGATTTATGTGCAGGATTTCACCACAACACATTTATTAAACACAAGAGCAGACAGTTCAAAAATAAAGACGCACAAAAAGGGAACAGAGTGCACTTAAGGGCATAACACGATAACGTGCAGCAGGCAGACCACAGTGCACAGTGGCCACAAAAACAAACAATACAATTAATGTCTTAGCTTGGGAAGCTAGAAGACCTCTAGGAGGCTCAACTGGCTGAAGATAAAACCTGGACTAACCAGCCAAAGCGTAGCAGTTGACTGCACGGAGACTGCTTGACTGCTTGACTGTGCTTGACTGGCAAAGGCCGCCAAAGTACAAGCACTACTGGCTCCACAAATTAGGCACACCTGGACAAGGCGCGGGAAAGACAATTACTGGAGAGGAATCAGCTGGCTGTCAAGAGAGAGGGGGCGTGGTCGGACCGGCGAATGTTAGACAATGACCACACGAATGTAGGTCAAAGAGGCTGCTTAACAGCCACCGGCCAGAGCAGTTAGCTATGGACACAGAAAAGAAAAGGAATAATGACATAAACACAACAAGAACTCAAACAATCACACAATACATAAATCACCCGATGCCTGATCCACAGACAACGGTCAGAACCGAGCCTACAGGAAACACCGGCTTGGTTCATGACAGAGCGACCCCCTTCTGGGGGTGGATTCCAGACACCCACGGCAACATCAAAAGGAAAGGACCCCCACCCCCCAAGCAGGAACAACAGCCACAAACTCGGGTGGGAGGTAGGGGGAACAGGCAAGGAGGGAACACGATACACCCCGCCCAGGGCCCACAATCACCCCCCCCCCCCCCAAGTCCAAAGGCGTGGAGGCTCGGGAGGCCGGCCAGAGTCCCAGGCCCAGCAGGCAGTCTGGTGAACAGCGTCCGGTGGCCTGCCAGAAAACACGGGCCATCTAGCCCAGAGACTAACTCCCTTCAGTGGTTGGCCAGCGCTGTTCAGCCACCAGGGCCAGCGGAGTGAAACAGGAGGCGGCCTGCCCACCGGGATGCTCACTGGTGGGTGATCAGACTGTAGGGAGGGAACCCCACAGGATCGGACAGGGAGGAGAAGGGGTCCACGGCGTCCTCAGGCTGACCCACAGCATCCTTAGTGGTACTGGCTTGGGACACAGCTGTACCCATGGTGGACCCTGACTGGGCCAATGCTGCACCCGCGGTGGACCCCGACTGGGCCAATGCTGCACCCTTGGTGGACCACGACCAGGCCAACGCTGCACCCTCGGTGGACCCTGACCCGGCCAACACTGCACCCGCTGTGGACTCCGGCTGGAGCTATGCAGCACCCACGGTGGCACCTGGCTGGAGTTCTGCAGCACCCGCGATGGCTCCCAGCCGGAGCTCTGCAGCACCCGCAGTGGCTTCTGATTGGAGCTCTGCAGCACCCATGGTGGACTCCAGCTGGAGCTCTGCAGCACCCACGGTGGACCCCACGCTGGAGCGTGGCGTACATGACGGGTCGGGACAGGACAGCAGCACCCATGTTGGGTTGATCCTAGGGCACAGCCCCCACGAGGTTCCTAAGCCAGCGCGCCGCACCCACGGAGACTCAGCCTGCGGAGGGACCCATACGACAGCCTCAGGCAGCAGGGGAGCTGGACCCACAACGTCGTCAGGCGGCAAGACCAGTTCCGTGGAGACCCTTGGAGATGGTGGTTCCTCTCTGGCGACCCTAGAAGGAATCTCAGCAATGGGAGAAAAAAAACAAAGTGATTAGGGTTACCGGCAGTGGTGGAGCCCAGCGAAGGGAGTTCAGATGCAGCTGCACGCTGCGCCTGACTCTCCTCACCTAGAGCCAGACAAGATCTCTCTAAAACTGATATTAGAAAAACAAGAGAGAAAACTTGCCTGGGCTCAAGCTCCACCGCCCTCCAGGACTCCAACGAGCTTGGCACTGTCTCGGGACCAGCCTCCAAGAGGTCCAGCTCAGGCTCCTAGTCCGCCGCCGTTGCCTCCACAGCAGGCGAGATGGTAGTTGCTGTCCTATAATTCTCCTGCAGCGGCGCTCCAATGCTGGGGACTCCTCCAGCGTGGCTGCAGGGGAACATCTCCAAGCAGACCTCTTGGCAGGATCTTCCAGGGCCCTGAGCTCCTCCAACATCCGGCGGCTTGGTTCTGGGGCCGGCGCACATTCCGGGAGAAAAAGAGGAGATGCAGAGAAAATTGGGGATGAGCATATAACTGCAGCCAGAGGAGAAGGCCCAGTGGACTGCTGAGACTGGGCCTCTCCCTCGGGAGACAGACAAGGTTTAGCATGGCTTAATTGAGAAGAATGAAGAAACACTTGCCTGTCATCCCGGTGTGTGATGTTCACGGCTGCAGCAGGTAGGTAGCTTGTCGTCTCTCTATGTGTCCACGGTGATCTTGGCCTCTTCTAAGGATTGAGGAGGAGCCGTCTCCCTGGCGACCGAGGTGGGCATTCCCGGGGTGGCCCTGGCACATCTCACAGCAGCTGGAGGAACGATGACAGCTGAAAGAGGAGAGGGCTTCTCCTGGCGCTTCACCACGGGATGACGTTCACATGGCAGAGCTGAAGTGGCTGGAGCAAGGGCAGATGGAGTAGAGCCATTCCTCCATGGAGTGCACCTGTGTGAGGGCGCCGGACAAGCTGGAGGCACTTCCTACATCAGCCCCGGGAAGGACCGTTGCAGATCGGCGAGCGTGGCCAGAACACTCGCGAACTCCGGAAACCTCTTCAGCCACGGGAGGTCCCGTAATCTCCTGACTGCTGCCTCCACGTTCTGGAAGATTCTCCTCGGGCTCCAGGAGGCTAGCACATCAGAGACAGAGCCCTGAATAAAGAGAGCCCTAAACTGTTCCTCCAGACTGGGGCTCCGGACTGCCCATCCTCCTCTGCATGCTGAGGACTGGTGAGCTGGGGACATACTGTATTTGCTCCAAACCAGGTGAGTGGAAAAAAAAAGAAAAAAAAAAACAGTTCAAAAACAAAAACAGATATGTGGGTGAACCCGCTAAATACCTCGCTGGCTGGATCATTCTGTCATAAGCCTCCTCGTGTGCTTTTACGCAGCGCACAGAGATGGGGAAGGAAGAATGGATTTACGTGCAGGAGTTCACCACAACACATTTATTAAACACAAGGGAAGACAGTTCAAAAATAAAGACGTACAAAAAGGGAACAGGGTGCACTTAAGGGCATAACATGATAATGTGCAGCAGGCAGACCACAGTGCACAGTGGCCACAAAAACAAACAATACAATTAATGTCTTAGCTTGGGAAGCTAGGAGACCTCTAGGAGGCTCAACTGGCTGAAGATAAAACCTTGGATAACCAGCCAAAGTGTAGCAGTCGACTGAATGGAGAAACGCCAACAGATTAACCCACAGTACAGGAGCGGTAGTGTAGCAGCCAACTACACAGAGAAATGCAAACAGATTACCTTACAGTACAAGAGCAGTCCAATAGTCCAAGCATCCAGCGAGCAAAACACAATCCTTCATTAACACAGGCAGTCACACGGCGATTAACATCAGTGTGACTAGCTCAATGGTCCAGCAGTGCTTGACTGGCAAAGGTAGCCAAAGTACAAGCACTGCTGGCTCCACAAATTAGGCACACCTGGGCGAGGTGCGGGAAAGACAATTACTGGGGAGGAATCAGCTGGCTGTCAAGAGAGAGGGGGCGTGATTGGACCGGCGAGTGTTAGACGACACCCACACAAATGTAGGGCAAAGAGGCTGCCTAACAGCCGCCGGCCAGAGCAGTGGCTACGCGCACAGAAAAGAAAAGGAACAGTGACATAAACACAACAAGAACTCAAATGATCACAAAATACATAAATCACCCAATGCCCGAGCCACAGAGAATGGTCAGAACCAAGCCTACAGGAAACACCGGCTCAGTTCATAACAAGTATTACCTGCTAGATAAGGGATGGGCAACTACCGGCCCGCCCCCTCGTCCACAGCAGCCTGCCAGTCCATTTCAAAAAATCAATTATTTATTTATATCACATTTGGAACCGCATTCTTAAATGCAATTATAGAGTCCACCAGCAGGGGAAGCTCTAATCAAAACCTAGTGCCACTCTCTGCAAGTGATAGAACATAGAGCAAGAGTGAGGGAGCCACTAGCGGGAACAGCAGTCACAGTGTGCATGGATTGTTGTCAGGTATGTTTTGCATGGAAAGACCATATTATTAGGCTGTAAACAGCACTAAATGTACAAAGTAGGTTGCTTTAAAACAAGAATAAATTGTATAGCTGAGGAGATGTAGCATTTATTCTTGTTGGGCAGGTGAAGCCCATGTCAGCAATAAAAGTTCAGAGTCTGGTCGTTGTAATCTGCTGATTTTTTTTTTTTTTTTTTCATTTATACCAGTGACTTTTAAACTTTTTTTCAATTCCCCATTTTGGGGAGCCAGACATTACCAAGTCCACATAGCTATTTCTTTGCCCTTCCACACCCACAATTAAACCATGAGCAAGCAAAGCCTTGTCATATTTTCTTTTCTTCTTTCTTCTTTGCCTCTTTCTTCTATCTTCTTTGCTTCTTTTGTTAATTATCACCTGGAATTTCTCTTTGCTCATATTTTGATGGAGGGTTTGAAAAATTAGGTCATGATATAATTTTATCCATCCATCCATCCATCCATCCATCCATCCATCCATCCATCCATCCATCCATCCATCCATCCATCCATCTTCTACTGCAGGGCTATTCAATTACAAAATCAGTTGGGCCACAATTTGAAATCAAGACATGTAACTGGGCCACACATGCTCAGCGATCTGTTGAATATGATAAATTTCAAACCAATACAGATCAATATGATGAAAAATATGCACTTTTTATTCATGGTTTTAGTTTTACATGTGCGGTTGGCACATGACAAAGGCACATCAAAAGTGCATAAAAACACAATAACAGTGCTGGGATTGAGCAGAACTTGAAGTAGTAGAATTATTTTTCCTCTTGAACAACAATTAAATAAATAGAATGAAAAAAATAAAATTCTGTAAATAACCATTTTGGTCACATCTTACTCAGGCACATCTCAAAGTGCATAAAAACTCAGTGTGCACTGTTAGTAGCATTAGCATTTGTTTCCCTTTTGAAATCAAATATACTCCACATCCTGGTCATACTACACATCCTGGTCATAACTGACCTTGACACATCACAAAGTGCATTTAGTTGAATAAAAAAGAACTGTCAAACACTTCAGTGCACAACCCCCCCCAAGAAAAGACTGATAACATTAACAAACATTGTAGATCCTCTATTGTGGTTTGTTTCGTTTTAAATCACCACATGTGCGTGGGAACCTCAGGGTACACGCTGGACAGATCGCCAGTCCATTGTAGTGCAGATATAATTTTATCAATAATTTTAATTCTAATATGATAAAACACTGAGGAGCTTTTATTTTCAATTGCATTTTCAGTTTTAATTGTGAAACTTTTAACTTTGCAGGTAATAATACACCTTCCCCCCACAGTAGGTTTACATGTAAATCTGGCCCTAGGGAGGTGAGGAAAAAATGTTATGGGTCTCACTACCATAAGTTTCCCATCCCTGTGCCAGATCCTCAACCTCTTCTCTTGCGTCCAAGTACAGTGGTGTGAAAAAGTGTTTGCCCCCTTCCTGATTTCTCTTTTTTTTTTGTATGTTTGTCACACTTAAATGTTTCAAATCATCAAACAAATTTAAATATTAGACTAAGATTGCACAAGTAAAGACAAAATGCATTTGTTTTAAATGAAGGTGTTTATTATTAAGGGTAAAAAAAAAACCTACATGGTCCTGTGTGAAAAAGTGATTGCCCCCTAAACCTAATAACTGGATGGGCCACCCTTAGCAGCAACAACTGCAATCAAGCGTGTGTGATGACTGGTAATGTCTTTTACAGTGCTGTGGAGGAATTTTGGCCCACTCATCTTTGCAGAATTGTAATTCAGCCACACTGGAGAGTTTTCGAACATGAACCGCTTTTTTAAGGTCATGTCACAGCATCTCAGTTGGATTCAGGTCAGGACTTTGACTAGGCCACTCCAAAGTCTTCATTTTGTTTTTCTTAAGCCATTCAGAGGTGGACTTGCTGGTGTGTTTTGGATCATTGTCCTGCTGCAGAACGCAAGTATGCTTCAGTTTGAGGTCACGAACAGATGGCCGGACATTCTCCTCCAGGATTTTTTGGCAGACAGCAGAATTCATTCTTCCATTTCCCACAGCTAGTCATCCAGGTCCTGAAGCAGCAAAAAAGCCCCAGACCATCATATGACCACCACCATGTTTTACTGTTGGTACGATGTTCCTTTTCTGAAATGCTGTGTTACTTTTACGCCGGATGTAATGGGACACACACCTTCCAAAAAGTTCAACTTTTGTCTCGTCAGTCCACAGAGTATTTTCCCAAAAGTCTTGGGGATCATCAAGCTGTTTTCTGGATAAACTGAGACAAGCCTTTATGTACTTTTTGCTCAGCAGTGGTTTTTGTCTTGGAACTCTGCCAAGCAGGCCATTTTTGCCCAGTCTCTTTCTTATGGTGGAGTCATGAACATTGACCTTAACTAAGGCAAATGAGGCCTGCAGTTCTCTGGATGTTGTTGTGGGGTCTTTTGTGACCTCTTGGATGAGTCGTCACTGCGCTGTTGGGGTAATTTTGGTCGGCCGGCCACTCCTGGGAAGGTTCACCACTGTTCCATGTTTTTGCCATTTGTGGATAAGTGCTCTCACTGTGGTTTGCTGGAGCCCAAAGCTTTAGAAATGGCTTTATAACCTTTTCCAGACTGATAGATCTTACTTTGTTTCTCATTTGTTCTTTAATTTCTTTGGATCACAGCATGATGTCTGGCTTTTGAGGATCTTTTGGTCTACTTCACTTTGTCAGGCAGGTCCTGTTTAAGTGATTTCTTGATTGATTCACAAGGGGCCTTGTAGGTCTGGATTTATTTATTTTTTTTACCCTTAATAATAAACACCTTCATTTAAAAAACTACATTTTGTGTTTACTTGTGTTATCTTTGTCTAATATTTAAATTTGTTTGATGATCTGAAATATTTAAATGTGACAAACATACAAAAAATGAGAAATCAGGAAGGGGGCAAACACTTTTTCACACCACTGTAGTCACAAAATGCTGTACAATAAAATGGAATAAAAGGAAGTTGATAGATAAAAAATAATTTTCAAAATACAAAAAAGTTAAAACACAAGATTAAAATAATTTAAAAATACTGTATGCCTGTAAAAAGCACTTCAAAAATAAACTTTACTTATTTGGCACTCAGAGAAAAAGTAAGCTCCATGCTGGTGTGCTTTTAGCTTAGCCATTGCTAATGTTGCTCTGAGACATGTGCTGGCCCACATGTTCTGAGTGTTTTTTTTTTTTTTTTTGTGCAGCACTTCTTGCGGGTTGTGTGTCATGTCATGATCTTTCCTTCCATCTTTGTTATAAAATCCAAAAAAAACTTGACATTTGAGCTAACTGCTCTATAACTTTCAAAACTTGCTTCAAATCTCCCAAGACAAGATTTGACTTCCACCGACAATAGTTGTTTTTGCGCCACCTGGCTGCAAATCTCACTAGAAAAGCTATGATTTCACTTGACTGGGTACTTGCTTTTTCCTATCTAGTGGACTGAAAACACAATTGGTTGTATTCCCAAGAGAGTATACAATATTTCTATGATAATTAATAAAAGATCGATCCATGCGTTTAGGGATCGGTGCATCGTCATTAGTGTTAAGTATCGAGATCCATCACTGAATCTTTCTTTCCACCCCTAATGGCTGATCAACTTTATTCCTCTTTGTTTTGATGGATCTTGAGAGTGACTTTTTATTGTCCTTGCAGGGACTGTCCTAGAGGAAAGACAAAACGACATGTTAAAGTTTTTTATGATAGAAATAAACAAAAAGAATAGAATAGAATAGAACAGAATGGGCTTTATTGTCATTGTACAGGAGTACAGTACAATGAAATTGTAGGTGCTCATCCAGGCTACTGCGCAATAAAGTAAGAGAGAAGGATTACACAAAACACGGTTACAGAGCACACAATTAGACACACGTCTGAAATAAAAATAAATAAAAATAAAAATAAAATAAGAATAAAAATGGCCCAGGATTATGGAAATATACACAGGTATGGTAGTGGCTACGCAGGTGGAGCTATGTGCATGACAGTGGGGAGTGCAGACACAAAATTGAACACACAATTGAGAAAAAAATATCACGTTCTGAGCGTGGGGGGATTCCTCTGGGCTCAGGCTGTCTTTTTTTTTTCTCTTATTTGTGCTGTGTTGTCATTTTGAGTTGTTTCCACTTCTTTGTCCTGGCTGTCATCACTGGAGACTGTGCTGCTGAGATAAGTAAAGCTGTGCACAGTCTGAAGTGGGTTTCCATCAAGGGACCACTCTGGATCGGCACTAGTCATGTGTTTAGGAGGCTGGAACAAGATCTTAGTCTTTTTGGTGTTAATATGAAGACCAAGGCTTTGAGCAGCTGAGGAGAAGGAATTGAACATGGCCTGAAGCTCAGCCTCAGAGTGTGACACCATGGCAGCGTCGTTTGTATCAAGAAGCTCACGAGCACAGACAGTTCTTGTCAGGGTCTTGGCCTTGAGATGGCTGGTGTTGAACAGCCCTCCATCTGTGTGTGTGTTTTGCAATAGACGCCGCTGTGCTTTGGACACAGTTCTAATATAGCCCTGAGGTCAATAGAGAACAGGGAAGGAGCCAACACACAGCCTTGCTTGACACCTTGATTCACAGTGAACTGGTTCGAGAGTGTGTTGTTGAAGGAGACTTGGGCCATCATGCCAGTGTGAAGCTGAGAGATGAGGCTGACTATGCCCTCAGGACAGTCATAATGATGCAGGAGAGACCAGAAACATTCCCTGTTCACCGTATCAAAAACTTTGGTTATGTCAATGAACACGATGTACAGGGACATGTTCTGCTCAAAGTCTTCTGCAGCTGGTGCAATGTGAAGATCATGTCAATGGTAGATCTGGATTTATGAAAGCTACACTGCAACTCAGGGAGAACTGCATCAAGAATTGGTTAAAGGCACTTCAGAATCACTTTCCCGAGCACTTTACCAGAGACTGACAGAGGTGACATACCTCTGTAGTTGCTGCACTCTTGCTTTTTGCCTTTCTTCTTGAAGATAGGAATGACAACAGCATCTTTGAAATCTTGTGTTACAAACATTTAATTCCAGATGGCTGATAGTATGTCATAGAGATTTTGGTAGATCTCTGTATGGATGCCATCCATTCCGGTAGATTTATTTGAGGTGAGGCTTCGTATATCCTGTTGCACTTCGTCTATGAGCAACAGGTTATCAGCACTGAAAAGCTGATAACCCATTATAATTCAATTCAATTCAGCTTTATTTATATAGCGCCACATCACAACAGAAGTCATCTCACAGTGCTACAAAATGCAGCGAAAACCCCACAATTTCAGAAAGACCCAGCAATCAGACGATCCCCTGTGAGCAAGCACTTAGCGATGGTGGAGAGGAAAAACTCCCATTTAACAGGAAGAAACCTCTAGCAGAACCAGGCTCAGGGAGGGGCAGTCATCTGCTGCGACTGGATGGGGGTGAGGGGATAGAGAGGATGAAGAGGACAGACATAAAACAGAAGCGGGGTTAAGAGACACAAAATCCCTCCCTAATCGTAGGCTATATTAAAAAGGAAGGATTTTACCCTGTTCTTCAAAATAGAGACCAAGTTTGACTCCCGGACCCAGAGTGGTAACTGGTTCCATAGAGAAGGAGTTTGATAGCAGAAGGCTTTGCCTCCCAATGTACTTTTGGAGATTCTGGGCATTACAAGTAATCCAGCATTTTGGGAGCGTAGTGCTCTATTAGGGTGGTAAGGTAATATCAGTTCTTTTATATATAAGAGGGCCTGATTATTAAGAGCTTTGAAAGTGAGAAGGGATTTTAAACTTGATTCTAAACTCTATGGGAAGCCAATGAAGGGAGGACAGAACCAGGGAGATATGATCTCTTTTCTAGAACCAGTTAGAACTCTTGCAGCAGCATTTTGGATCAACTGAAGATTTTTTTAAGGACATTTTAGGACAACCTGATAATAACGAATTACAATAATCTAATCGAGAGCTGACAAAGGCGTGGATCAGTTTCTCAGCATCATTTAGAGACAAGATGCTCCTAATCTTGGCAATATTATGCAGATGATAGAAGGCAGTCTTAGAAACAAATTTAATATGTGAATTAAAGGACAGATCTTGATCAAAAATAACTCCAAGGTTCCTCACAGAACTATTCAGAGTGAGAGTAGCGGCATCTAAATTAAGAGGATGATTTGGAAAGGAATTTCTAAGGTGTTTTGGGCCAACAAGAATGACTTCAGTCTTATTTGAGTTTAATAGCAGAAAATTACAAGTCATCCAGGCTTTGATATCCTTAAGACAGGCATTTAACTTGGCTAATTGATTACAATCATCCGGCTTCAATGACAGGTATAGTTGTGTGTCATCTGCGTAACAATGAAAATGTATACAGTGTTTTCTAATGATATTGCCTAACGGAAGCATATATAAACTAAAAAGAGTAGGGCCTAACACAGATCCCTGTGGAACTCCGTGACTGAGCTTAGAGTTGGAAGAAAATTCATCATTGATGTGAACAAACTGAAATCTATCGGACAAATAAGCTCTAAACCACTGCAGCGGAGTTCCATTTAGTCCAACACAGTGTTCTAATCTATCAAGTAGAATGGCATGATCGATAGTGTCAAAGGCTGCACTAAGATCTAAAAGGACAAGAACAGAAACAAGTCCATTATCAGATGCAATAAGGAGGTAATTAGTGACCTTCACTAAGGCAGTTTAAGTGCTGTGATGAACTCTGAACCCCGATTGAAACTCCTCAAACAAACCAACTCCCTGCAAGTGGTCAAACAATTGCACGGCAACAACTCTTTCCAAGATTTTTGAAATGAAAGGCAGATTAGACATTGGTCGATAGCCAAAACTCCTGGACCGAGCATCGGCTTTTTGAGTAAGGGTTTAATTACAGCAATTTTAAAAGCCAGTGGTTCGTAACCCAGAGTTAAAGAAGAATTAATTATATGGATAATACGGCTACCAATAATTGGGAAGACAATTTTAAATAACCTGGTAAGAATAGGGTCCAAAAGGCAAGATGAAGACTTAGATGAGGAGATTATTTTATCCAACTCTAAGAGGTCGATTGGAGTAAACTTATCTAAACAGATATCAATTGAGGGAGTTGTAGTAGTTAATGTACTTTAGTTTATGGTAGGAAGAATCTGATTTTATCTCTAATAGATAAAATTTTATGATTGAAAAAGTTCAGAAAGTCCTGACTAGAAAGCTCAGGAGGGATGCAAGGATTGATGGAGTCCTGACTCTTTGTCAGCCTGGCTATAGTGTTGAAAAGAAACCTGGGGTTATTCTTATTAGCTTCTATTAATGCAGAATAATAACTTGATCTAGTTTTTCTAAGAGATTTTTTTTATAAATTAAGAGATGATTTCTCCACGCTAAATAGAACTCATCTAAACCAGTAGAACGCCATTTCCTTTCCAACTGACGAGTCTTCTGTTTTAAGCTACGAGTTTCTGAGTTAAACCAAGAGGTTAGAAATCTCTGGTTAGACTTTTTCTTTTTTAAAGGGGCTACCAAATCTAGAGTCCAATGCAGAGAGGCTGTAACAATATCTACCATGCTATCAATTATGAAAGGAGCAGGCTCTCCATCTTTTATTTCCGTTGTGTTGATCAGGGTTTATCAGGGAGAATGGGAGACATGTCCCCCATGTTTCCCATTCTCTGGATTTCTTCAGCTTTCTGGTCCCACCACTCATCTTCCATGAGTCTAAGTGTGCGCTGAAGTTCTGCCTTCACTTAAGTGAACTCAGATTTGGTTCTCTGGCATCTGGGCTTAGCAAGAGATGCCTAGTGAGCTTTACGCTTTTCCTTGATGAGCTCTGAAATATGGGAGTCAGAGTCATCAAATCAGTCTTGATTCTTGCACTTTATGTGCCCCAATACTTCTTTAGTAGCTTTGTAAAGGCATGAGCCAAAATTCTGCCACTTCTCAGCAGCGGTGAAATTCTTGGTGCTCGGCAAGAAGCACTGACAGAAGGTAGTATAGAGATCTTCCCTAGCACTGGCTTCCCTGAGTCGGTTGACACTGAGCTTCTTGCTTAGGTGTGGGGCTGTTCTCTATTTAGGCCAATGGATGGAGACATTGAGCCTACACCTTATCATGTAGTGGTCAGTGCCACATTCTGGGCCTTTCATTGCCCCAGTAATGCACACATCATGGGTCTTGTTCTGGCTTATCAGAATGCAGTCCAGAAGATGGGCATGTCCAGATCTTGGGTATCTCCGGGAGAAGAAGTGATGATCAGGAACATTAAAGAAGGTGTTAGTCACTGTGAGTGAGAACTCAATGCACAGCTGCAAAAAGAGCTTGCCGTTGCTGTTATAAGATCCCCGTCCAAATCTGCAGAGGTCTCATGACCATGTATTTTGGTTGCATCCGACTCTGGCGTTGAAGTCGCCAAGCAGCACAACCGTGTCTGTGCTGGGGATATTTTGCAGCATTTTTTAAAGCTGAAAGTAGAAAGCAGCTATGTGGACAGGGTTGTGAGTCATTGTTGGTGCATACACACTGATCAAGGTCATGTGTGTAGTGGTGGAGATGGCAAGACATAGGGTCATCAATCGGTCAGACACTGGCTGAGACATCTCAGTCAACTGGGGGAGTAACCAGTTTGCAATGGAAAAAACAGTGCCAGAAGTGCCCTGTAGACTTGATCCCTTGGGGTTACCAGACCAGAAGAAGGTGTGGGTCTTTTCTCTCCTTTCCTCTGTGTCCGAGAGCCTCATCTCTAAGAGAGCAGCAATGTCTGTGGCAGTCAGCTCCTTGGCAAACAAAGCAGTTTGTCTCTTGGGAAGGTTGGGGTTATTATCAAGGAGTGTTCGCACATTCCAGTATGCAATCTGTACCTTTGATTTGTGCCCACTGAAACAGAGAACCCACTGAACATGGGCAGCCAGCCAGGTTACTTGAGGGTGAGCCTTTTCTACCTCATGTTTTCTAGAGGCATCCTCGTATTGAGGCAGGTTGGCCATCCCTAAAAAGGGCTTCCTGGTCACCCAGAAAGGACCTCACGGGACTGTCACCCATCAGCAGCTGTGCAACCATCACTCCTGGACCGCACAAATGCAGTTCTCCTGCTACTGACTTCCAGCTTCTCAGACCTGCCGGCATCACAGGAGACCTGTCACTTTGTGACTTAGGTTGCCAAAGTGGCCTGCACAAAAATTAGGTGAGGATAGGATTGTGCAGGTACTCTCCCAACCTCTGGGTCATGTGGCTGGGGAATCAAGTGGCAGGAAGAAGACCCAGAAGACTTGCTAGCAGCATGACTGCCCCACAGTGTCAGACTTATGCTGATAATCTCACTCAGCTGCTACTTTGAAATGTTGAAGACACCTGGCCGAAATCCTCCTGTCACTACTCCAAAATTTCGAAGACACCAGAGAGGAAATCCACCGCCTGTTGCGGTGGTTTCACTATTTAGAGCCATAGCTGGGGATTGGATTGGTGAGTGTTAGGGCATGTTCACACACTGGTGGGCCATGCACACTGCACCTCTGAGACTCCATCCTGCTCCGAGATCCACTGCATTTCTGCCTGGGACTGCAAGGTACCAAGTATCTGTGGTGAACCATGAAGAGGAAAAGCAGGAGTCTGCTATCACAGTCCGTCTCACAGTTTCTATCACAGTCAGCCTTACAGTTTTTATCACAGTCAGTCTCAGTTTCTTTCACAGTCAGTCTCACAGGTTCCTTCACAGTCAGTCTCAGTTTTGATCACAGTCAGTCTCACAGTCAGTCTCACAGTTTCTCACAGTCAGTCTCAGTTTCTATCACAATAAGTCTCACAGTTACTCTCAGTTTCTATCACAGTCAGTCTCACAGTTTTTATCACAGTCAGTCTCACAGTTTCTTTCGCAGTCAGTCTCACAGTCAGTCTCTGTCATACCCGGCTCTAGGGAGCCGCGCAATAAGAGCCAAGGGCGAGCCAGTGAGTCGAGATGTTTTATTAAGGGTGAGGGATAAGGGATGAGGAGAGCACAGATACTCATACAGACGTACATTCACAGGTTGCACAGCGCAGGGGTAGGTAGCTCGTACCGGACATAGGGGTAACAAGGCGTGCATACTCACAGCGGGTTACAAACACAGGAATGCTGCAAGGGGAGTAGAGGCTGACACCAGACGAAGGGGCTTCAGCCTAGCAGTGCTTATGTCGCAGCCCCGAGTCATCGAGGCTGCTCCTATTTATTCTCATTGGCAGCGCCCCAGCTGATGAGGACTAACTGGCCCCAGCCGTCCGTAATGCTGCCAGCTGGGAGCCTGCTGAGACGCTGCTCAATGGGAAGCAGGGATGAGGGAAAACATGGGCTGAGCGCCGAGATGGCATCTCAACCCATGGTGACAGAGTCCCCCCCTCAAGGTCGGGCTCCTGAACGACCAGAAACATCCCAGCCCCCCCCTCCCCCACCTAGGGCGGGAGGAAGGGAGGCAGGGCCGGAGGGGACGAAGCAAAGGGGAACACCAACAGGCCAATGTAGGGTAACAGGGCAAAAGAAAAACCCAAACACAGTACTCTACATCGCACCAAAAAAAAGAAAAAAAACCCCAGGGCACAGATGGGGAGAAAAACTGGGTCAAAACGCCGGTTACACACTACTCAGAGAGTACCAACAATGCGTGACCCAGAGCAAGGGAGAAAAAAAAACCACTAAAAAGGTAACAGGGCAAAAAAAACGCTGAGAATGGTTAATAAAGGGAAAACACAATACACAGCGCTAATATACAGTATATACATACACACAGTCACCAAGAGAAGTGAAGGTGACTGGAACCAATGGACAATTACAGAGCATGGTGTTAAGGAAAACAAAGCGCATGACTCTTTTTTTTTTTTTTTTTTTTTTTTTCTCCTCTCGGCGCCACACCAGTCGGCTGCCTTTTGCAACAGCGGCTCGATTCCGAGTTTTTTTTCCCTTCCTCTCTCTTTTGATCACTTTTTTTTTTCACCCCACTTATATCACGGACACACAGATCATCCCAAATGTCTCCTGAGCCGGTGGACGGAGCCACTGTTTATAGCAGGATACGATATAACAGGGAAGAGCTGCTAGCATTTAACCGCCACCCGGTCCCACTAGAAAAACTCGACATACCGAGAGAACTGAGGCGAAAACGCCGCGGCTGCCGGGCTGGAGTAAGGCGGAGGACAAAAAATATAAGGTACAGACCCTCCCTTCCATCTGTTGTCATGGGAAATGTACGGTCGATACTGGGAAAGTTAGATGAGCTAGCGGCTATCTCCCGTTATGATAGCACTTACCGGGAGTGCTCTCTCCTTTTGTTTACTGAGACGTGGCTAACTGAACTAGCAGCAGATGCTAACATTGAGCTGGAGGGTTTTCACACGATACGAGCTGACCGAACACCAGAGAGTGGCAAAACTAGGGGCGGTGGAGTGATCATGTATGTTAACAACAACTGGTGCAGACCGGGACATATCACTGTTAAACAACGACACTGCAGCAAAGACATTGAGTTGCTAGCTGTTAGCATGAGGCCTACATATCTCCCGAGAGAACACTCACACGTGATCTGCATTGTTGTTTATGCAAATCCGACGGCGAACGCTGGGACAGCGCGTGACGTCATCCATTCAGTAACCAGCAGGCTGCAGACAGAACACCCAGATGCTCTTCTCCTCATCTCAGGCGATTTCAACCACGTTTCACTGTCTCCCATTCTGCCCACTTTCACCCAGTATGTCACATGCCACACTAGAGACAATAAAACACTGGATTTGTTCTACGCAAACACTAAGGAGGCGTACACCTCATCACAACTCCCCCCACTTGGGAGATCGGATCACAACTTGGTTCATCTCCGACCGGTGTACAAACCCCTAGTGCACAGACAACCTCCGGCCATGCACACTGTGGAGTTATGGTCTGAGGAGACAATGGACACTCTAAAGGACTGTTTTGAAGCCACTGCCTGGAAGCAGCTCTGCGATCCACATGGTGAGGACATCGATGGCCTCATTCACACCTTCACGGGCTACCTCAGCTTCTGTGTGGACAAATCCGTTCCCACCAAGACCATACGGCGTCACTCAAACAACAAACCCTGGATCAACCCTGAGATAAAAACACTTCTGAGAGAGAAGAAGAGGATCTTCAGGTCGGGGAACAGGGAGATGCTGAAGTCCGTACAGAGGGAGCTGAGGAGAAAGATCAGAGAAGGCAAGGACAGCTTCAGGAAGAAGATGGAGGACAAGCTGCAACAGAGCGACATCAGCGGGGTCTGGAGAAACCTCAAAACCATCTCGGGGCTCCAGAATACCTCCCCCCAGGCCACGGGGGGCAGGGAGTGGGCGAACAACCTGAATCTGTTTTTCAATAGATTTGACCAACCGCCCTCCCCCCTGTCTGCACAACAACCACTGCTGCCTCTAAGAAATCAAGTCCTGCTACCCACTCCCCACTCCACCGACACCCCCCCCACTCCCAACACACAGCCCCCCATCCTGACCCTGACCAAGACCCAGGTGAGGACGGAGCTGAGGAAGATCAAGGCGAGGAAGGCGTCGGGACCGGACGGCATCAGCGCAAAGCTCCTCAAGTCCTGTGCAGACCAGCTGTGTGGGATTGTGACGTATATCTTCAACATGAGCCTGAAACTGGGGAGGGTACCACAGCTGTGGAAAACATCTTGTGTGGTACCTGTACCAAAAACTTCCCACCCCAAAGACCTGAACAGCTTCAGACCGGTGGCCTTGACGTCCCACTTGATGAAGACCCTGGAGAGACTGCTCCTTGCTCATCTCCGCCCCCTGGTGGAACCAGCGATGGATCCACTCCAGTTCGCCTACCAGCATGGCATTGGGGTGGAGGATGCGGTGATCTTCCTCCTTCACCGTTCTCTGTCCCACCTGGAGAAGCCCGGGAATATGGTGAGGATCATGTTCTTTGACTTCTCCAGTGCTTTCAACACCATCCAACCGATGATCCTGAAGGACAAGCTGCTGCGCGCAGGGGTGGACCAGCACCTGTCGTCATGGATCCTGGACTACCTCACGAACCGGCCTCAGTTTGTGAGAACCCGGGACTGTGTTTCCGACACGATCATCAGTAGCACGGGGGCCCCCCAGGGAACGGTGCTGGCTCCCTTCTTGTTCACTCTTTATACTGCGGACTTCTCACACAACACAACACATTGCCATCTACAGAAGTTCTCTGATGACTCTGCGATCGTTGGTCTCATCTCCAGCGGAGATGAAGCTGAGTACAGAGGGCTTATCCAGGACTTTGTGGACTGGTGCCATCGGAACTGCCTCCAGATCAATGTGAGGAAAACTAAGGAGCTGGTGGTGGACTGCCGCAGGCATGGGCAGCCCCTCACAGCACCAGTAAATATACAGGGAACAGACATCGAGATGGTGACATCCTACAAGTACCTGGGTATTCATCTGAACAATAAACTAGACTGGTCACACAATACTGACGCACTCTACAAGAAGGGACAGCGCAGGCTGTTCCTGCTGAGGAGACTCAGGTCTTTTGGTGTACAAGGGGCGCTGCTGAAGTCATTCTATGACACGGTGGTGGCATCAGCCATCACTTTTGGAGTGGTCTGCTGGGGCAGTGGCATTACTGCAGCCGATAGGAAGAGACTGAACAAACTGATTAAGAAAGCTAGCTCTGTCCTGGGGCAACGCCTTGATCCGATGGAGGAGATAGGAGAGAGAAGGACGGTGGCTAAACTGTCATCTCTGCTGGAGTCCGAGTTCCACCCTATGCAGGACATACTGGATGCACTGAGGAGCTCATTTAGCAGCAGACTACATCATCCCAGGTGCACAACCGAGAGGTTTCGTAGGTCCTTCCTACCAACGGCTGTCAGACTGTACAACCTAAGCAGGGCTGCTCGCAGAGATAGCAAAAAGACGTAACAAACTAATAGTTTTTTTTTTTTTTTTTGAATGCAAAAGATGCAATAGACTAGACACAATGGTCCTCTCCGGCATACAACTAGGAACATACCGGTCGCTATGGAGGGTGAGAATATGTATGGGCACATAATCATACCATGTAGGATAACTAAATAGACGGTTATGCTGTTTCATCCCACCTAGCAACAATGCTCTGCACTGTGTGTGTTTATATATTTACATATTTATTCCATCTAGCTACAATGCTCTGCACTGGGTGTGTTTATATTTATATATCTATATATTTATTCCATCTAGCTACAATGCTCCGCACTGTGTTTTTATATATCTACATATTATTCCATCTAGCTACATTGCTCCGCACTGTGTGTGTTTATATACTTGCATATTTATTCCACCTAGCTGCAATGCTCCATACTGTGGGTGTTTATATATTTACATATTTATTCCATCTAGCTACAATGCTCTGCACTGTGTGTTCATATATTCATATATTTATTCCATCCAGCTACAATGCTCTGCACTGTGTGTCTGTGTGTGTGTGTGTGTGTGTGTGTGTGTATATATATATTTTATAGTAATATGTACATATGTATATTAGCTGCTCTTGCTTGCTTGTTTTTTCTTGCCTTCTGATTGTTGCTCTGAGTGTTGCTATCCCTGTGCTGTTGCAATCCTGGAATTTCCCCGTTGTGGGACTAATAAAGGCTTATCTTATCTTATCTTATCTTATCTTATCTATAATGAACAAACAGGGCACAAAAAGGAAATGCTGAGTGCGGGCAAAGGAAAACCCACACACACGAATATATAAATACCCACAGTCACCTAAAGAAGTGAAAGTGACTGGAGCGACGGACAACTGCAGAGTATGGTCTGATAGGAAACAAAACACAACTCTACAATGCAAAAACGAGGCTAAAAACATGGTACAAAAAGTAAAATGCTGAGTACGAGGGATGGAAAACACACAGCACTATAAATACATATCCACCAACAGGACAAAATATTACACCCGAGTGACCTTAATAATGATAAACGAAAAAGTGACACCCGAGGAGTATGGCAGGCAGAGTCCAAAAATGGCCGAGATGGCTCCAGAGATCTCCCCGCCCATTGTCCAGTTGGCGAACCAGGGGAAGAGAAATGTTCGGACGGCGAACTCCGGACCCAGATCCCAGGAATCCAGTCCACCGGCAGCCGAACCAGGCCGCCCAAAGGCAAACACAGACCAGTGGGGGGAACCAGATCACCGAACCGAAAGTTTTGTGGGTCGGGTCGTCGACCCGCATCACTCAACCACCATGACCGTTGAGACGGACGAAGGGTCAGAGCGGATCCCGGTGGAAGAGGCTCAGGGGAGAGCCGATGACGAGGGCGACGGGCATCAGGCCGCAGGGAAACGGCCACCTCCTCACCGGACCTGGACAACACTGGGGCAGCACCCACGTTGGACCCCGATCGGGCCTCAGGCGAACCCACGTTGGACCCCGATTGGGTCTCGGGCGAACCCACGTTGGACACTGCACCAGAACCGACCTCCAACGTTGAACCTGGACCCTCCAGCACCACGAGGAACAGCAACTCCTCGCCGGTGACCCTGGAAGAAGGCTCAGAAGAGAAAACAGAACCGGGATCAGGATCACCGGCAGCGCCAGAACCCGGCGAGACGAGTTCAGACGCAGCGGGCGGCTGCACCCGGCTCGTCTCCCCTAGAGGTAGGCTGAAGTGCTCAAAGATAAAAAAGGGAGAAAAGAAAGGAGAGCACTCGCCTGATCTCGGGTTCTGACGCCGTCCAGGACTGCGAAGATCCAGGATCCGTCGTCAGGAGGTTGTTGTCAGGCTCCCATCCAGCCGCGTCGGGCCCCTCAGCCAGCACGATGGTCAGCGCAGCTTGAGATTCCTCCAGCTCCGGTAACCCTGCCGATGATCCACTCGGCGTGAAGCCAGAAGAATCTCGTCCCGCTGGACCGAACCGCTCCTCCGTGGAGACCCGGGGACGCTCAGTCGTCGGTGCAGACTCCACGCAGCAGTCAGTCCCCCTCCTCCGTCCGCAACGTAGCTGCGGAACCACAGGCCCTCTCCTTATCCCACCACGTTGACCCGGAGCCGGGGATCGCTCGGCGGAGAGAGACACAGAGGATGCAGGATTAGGAGCACAGGTTACAGCAGGTGGGGGGAGTTCAGGGAGCTGCGAACCCTGAACTCCTCCTCCAGGAATGTGACAGAGCAAATCATTAAACAGATGTGACAAAACTATGACTTGCCTGCCTCCTGGAGGTTGAGTATCGCCTGCTGTAGTGGATACTGCTTCTTCCTCTCCCCGCCCGGCGATAACGGAGGACCCCCCTGGGAATTCGTCTGAGGATCGCTCGCGTTGTCTCCAGCAGAGAGCTCACCAGGCCGGGATTCCAGGCACACACAGTGGTCAGGAAGCGCGTCGAGGAGGAGGGGGAAACAGCCGGGGTGAGCCAGCCCAAATGTCCAGGAATGACAGCGGGGGAATGAGGCTCAGGGAACGAGGCTGTGGAATCTCCACACTGACGAGACGAGGAGGTGGCAGCTGCGTGGGGGAAACGGTCCTGGCGATGGCCCAGAACTGGATCTGGACGAGGTTCGTGCAGAGGTGACTAGGCGATCTGATGACGGCTATTCCCAGGGGACGAAGCAAGGGGGGAACCCAGGATTCGCCGCTCCAGATCGAAGATCGAGGCGAGGAAGGCGTCGAGCACGGGAAAGCTTCGTAGCCCTGGAGTCCTCTCCATCAATCTCACTGCCGCCGCCACATGCCTGAAGATGGTAACAGGACACACAGTAGAGCTCGCGACAGCCACTCGACCCCAGACATAACTGCTGTCAGCTGCGGCTCCTTGAAGGGAATCTCGAGTGACGTGGCGCAGGTCGGGGGAAGCCCTCTGGTCGGCGCGAACTCCCGGACTGGAATAGTGGCAGGAACGGGATTCTGAAGCGGGGGGAAACGTCGCCCACTTCGGCTTCCTGCCGGGATTTCCATCCAACCCGCGGAGCTTCTCTCGCTGTGCACCTGTGGCGTCTATCCTGGCATTGTCCTCCAGATGGTACACAGAATGAGGGTAACTGTCCAGGAGTTCCTCAGCACGGTCCGGATGCCAGCGTCTCGCATTGGAGGCGTCGTGCAGGGTGAAGAGCGTCCCGTCGACAGCCTCCGAGATAGACCTCAGCTCGTCGCCCTGGCGCCGGAAGTGACTCCTGGGAAACGGCATGCTAGCAGCGCTGACACCCGGACAGAAAGGTACAATTCCACGGCGACTCACGGCCGCCGGTAACTCGCTTGGCTGCGACATACTGTCATACCCGGCTCCAGGGAGCCGCGCAATGAGAGCCAAGGGCGAGCCAGTGAGTCGAGATGTTTTATTAAGGGTGAGGGATAAGGGATGAGGAGAGCACAGATACTCATACAGACGTACATTCACAGGTTGCACAGCACAGGGGTAGGTAGCTCGTACCGGACATAGGGGTAACAAGGCGTGCATACTCACAGCGGGTTACAAACACAGGAATGCTGCAAGGGGAGTAGAGGCTGACACCAGACGAAGGGGCTTCAGCCTAGCAGTGCTTATGTCGCAGCCCCGAGTCATCGAGGCTGCTCCTATTTATTCTCATTGGCAGCGCCCCAGCTGATGAGGACTAATTGGCCCCAGCCGTCCGTAATGCTGCCAGCTGGGAGCCTGCTGAGACGCTGCTCAATGGGAAGCAGGGATGAGGGAAAACATGGGCTGAGCGCCGAGATGGCATCTCAACCCATGGTGACAGTCTCAGTCTGACAATATCCTAACAAAGGGGAGCAATATCTTAACATGGGGAGTCAGGGCATTGGAAATGGCAATGTTATCATGACTTAGACTGAGTTGTATAAGTGCCAATGCTTTTTACATTGCTTCAAGTCTTGGAAAGAGGTAGAGACATGGGACCACTTAATTTATGCTCCTTGGAGACTGTGGATCCACATATTGTGAGAGAATCCCCTAGGAAAACAAAAGGGCCAAAGTTGGAGCTAGAAGTTTCAGATTTCTTGCACACACACCTCGGGGTGTCTAGACACACATGCTTTGACCTCAAACCACTGCGACAACAAAAAGGCCAAAATTGGAGCTAGAGCTTTCAGATTTGTTTCCCACATACCTACGGGAGTCTAGATGCACATACTCTGAGATCAGGCCTCTAGGACCTCAGAAAGCTCTTTTATCCCCAGTAAAGCTGAGACCTTTAATCAACCCCAGTTGGCATTTCCAATACCCTGAGACCCCATGTAAAGGTATTGCAACTTGACAGCTTAGCGTATACCATTGGGGCAGCTCGGTGGAACAGTGGTTAGCACAGTGGCAGCACAGTAAGAAGGTCACAGGATTGATTTCACCCCGACCATCATGGGTTAAATCCAACCCCTTGACCATCAATGACCCTTCTGTGTGGAATTTGCATGCTCTCCCCGTGTCTGTGTGGGTTCACCCCTGGTACTCCTGTGTCCTCCCACAGGCCCAAAACATGCAAGTTAGGTTAACTGGAGAGTCCTGGAGAGTCTAAAGTGGCCTTAGGTGTGAATGTGTGTGTGAATGGTGAAGGGATTGTGCCGTACCATGGCTGATTCATCTGTCTAGGTGGATGCCCTGAATTTCTCCTTTGGGGATCAATAAAGTACACAAAATTAAAAAAAAAAAATGGCCATGGCCTGATAACTTCAAATACCCCAGATGGCAATTCCAATACCCTAAACTGTCCAGTGACAATACCATAACACACTATTGCAGGGTATTTGGTTTGGCTGCCCATCCCCCACAAGCCAAGACTTAGTCAGAAATGAGTCAGAAATTAGATTCTCTGACAGGTCTCATCGAAATCCAATACCCTACAAAAGCGTTTCAAGGTATTGCCACCTGACACTTAAAAGTATTGAAAGTGACAATAGTATTGGCATTTGTAATACCCTGCCTTCCCATGTAAAGGTATTGCCACTTAACAGTATAGGGTATTGCAAATGTCTAATGTTAACTTGCAATTTCATAAGCTGTCAAGTGGCAATACATTAACATGGAGACCCAGGGTATTGGAAATGCCAATGTTATTATGACTTAGACTTAGTTGTATGAGTGTCAGTGCTTTTTGGCATTGCCCATTAGGTTTGGGAAGGAAAGAGGTGTCATGAATCTGGGTTTGGCTCCCAAACCCAGTTCTACTTATTGTCATGTTTTGCCCTATTTTCCTCCTGACAGCTTGGGCACGCCTCCTCCTCCTGTTAAGTGCCATCAGCTGCACTGTCAAGGGTGTTCACACACACACACACACACATGCACACACTCCATTCATTCCCATCCACACACTGATACATGCTCTCTCTCACACCTGGTGCAATCAAGTTCAGCCCACACTTTCTCGCACCAGCAATCTCTTTCCTCATTAGCTTCAGGAGTATTTGTTCACTGCTTTGGGGGGAAAGAGCTTGTCGGGGCATTTATCCCCATACACGGCAGCTAGCTCTCCTCGTATGTGTCCATCACCTTCGTTGTTGTCCAGCCTGCCTCTGCTATTCCGGTTATTCTCTTGGAGTTTTGTCTGGCCCAGCTCCTCTTCCTTATCCTCCAGGCTGCACGGTTCACCCCGGTATTGCTCCAGCTTTGTAAGTGTCATTTTTGCCTTCCCTCTCGTGTTTAGCAGCCCTGCAGCACTAGGCTGATCACCTTTCCTTTTTGTGCGCTTAGCAGCTCTGTAGCACTAGGTTGATCTCCCTTTGTGCGTATCGCAGCCCTGCAGCACTAGACTCGGTATTGACCAGGCTGTAGAGCATTCGGCAGGTGCCCTGTATGTCTGGTGGCCTTAATTCCATCATCTTATCTCTCTGTATGTTGTGGTTGAACTGAACTGTAAACTTTGTGGTGAACTTTAATGAACATGGCACTCTCTACTCTTGCGATTGGTTTTTTATTCTCTCCCTCGTGCGCCATGACATGGCGCATGGGGATTTGTGACAGGAGGAGCATGACGCTGTCATCGAGAGGCGTTCCGAGACTATTGTGCAATAATCCAAAATGGCGACTCATGTGGACCAAGCATAAAACAAACTTATTTACAGGTAGAATTTCGGTTTTTTGTAATTAATCCACTAACTGACTATCTGTTCCTATCTTATATCATTTGGCTATCTTCTCGACAGAGCTGGAGGAACTTGAGTATTATATAGACTGTGGAGGATTGATGTGATGAGACACGAGAGCTGCCAGTTCAGAACTTCATTCAGCTCCAACAACAAAACTGACTCTCTGGCGCCAAGGCGCATACATTTATATCTTCTGCCTCCTCCCGCTTGGTGCCAAGGCACATACATTTACATCTCCTGCCCCAGGTGCCAAGGCGCATGCATTTACATCTCCTGCCCCAGGTGCCAAAGTGCACACATTTACACCTCCTGCCCCAGGCACATACATTTACATCTACTGCCCCCTCCTCCTACTCCCCAAGTCTGTGGGTGAGAGTGGAACCTCTTGTTGGTCCACCACACAGCCCCCCCCAACACTCAGAAGGGGCCTGAACAGTCTAGTGCAGGGGTGTCCAATCATGTGCCATGAAGGGCCAAGACCCTGCAGGTCTTCTCTTCTACCCAGGCTCTTCAGCAGGTGTTTTCACTTATCAGCAATCAGTGGGAAGAAATTCAGTGGAAACTGCTGCTGAAGACACTGGTTGGAGGTGAAGCCTGCAGGGTCTTGGCCCTCCATGGCACATGATTAGACACCCCTGGTCTAGTGCCTTGGGCTTGAGCAATCGCCTGTAACGGCTGTAACGTGGAGTAGCCGGGCCGACTGAGGTGCCTTCCGGTCGAGGTGAGGAGGGAAAAGACTCGGTGTCCGGTGAATAGAACCCACCACAGGCGGGCGTCCACTCTGGGGAGTCTGGGCCAGCACCACCTGCTCATCTTCCTACACATAAGAGGGCTTAACCTGTTATTTGTCTATGGCACAGCAGTGCTCTCATCAGCTCACCTCCCTGTGGCAGTCAAGTTTTTTTTCAAGAAAATATTCGGATTACATATGAGAAATTCTAAAAGCTGTAACTTGAATGTGGTAAGAGATAATGGCTTACTGTCAATTAGAAAGATGTAGAATATGATCCAAAGTTTGAGATAGGAGTAAATTAATGCCTCTAATTTGCATAATGTGATGGCAGCCATATCAAATTACATAGCTTTCGGTCAAAAGTGGACTTTGGACATAGTTACACAAAGGATGGTTTTGATTTTTTGTCACCATTTTTGTTTTTGTTTTTTTGTTAGCTTATCTTCAAAGTATATAAACCAGAAAATCAGTGGAATGTACACAAACCGATAAAAACCGATCAGACCTACCGCTCATTGTGTCTTCATTCGTCCATTTTTGTCATCCACGGTCCTTATTTCGTCTTCTGCCAGTCATTTTCGCTTTCTCTCCCATATCCAGAAACTCTCACATTTATCTTATGCTTTATTGCACATCAATTTCAGTTACATTACACTGCGAAACCGGCGCAGTTGTTTTCTGTCGTCACGTGCAGCTCCATTGATGGCAGACAAAAGTGTACACACTCCAGACATTCTTCTGCTATCACAAAAGGTAAATATTCCCCTTCAGAAGCTAAATAATCTCTTTTTAGAATCATAGTTGGCAAAATTTGGAGCAAACGCTTCCTCCGTGTGAAAATATATGTTGGGATGGAGACTTTGTTTACATTCTCTTTTTCGCGTTTCGGAAATGATGTTTTGAGGCGGCTCATTTGGGTGAAGTCCTCCAGTCCTCCAGTGAAGAGCAGTAAGCTATATGTGTATGATATCTTGTGATGTGAGATGCTTGTTACAACTGGGTTTTCTGTGCTCTTGGGAAACATCTAGTGATGGGCACAGACCTGCGACATAGGCAGCAGGTGACACACATGTTTTATGACAGCTGGAAAGTTCAAGCGTTAAGTCTGTCTATACCAATGGTTTCCCTGCATCCCCCAAAATCCAACACAAAATGTATCACCCCCGTTTCCAAAACTCTGAAAGGGCCATCGTAAGGTCGACACAACGGGGTTCTGTGGGCATAGTGTCTGACCAAAACAAACTCGGCATTCTCCAACCGCTTCTGAACAAAAGTGCAGGGAAAACAATGGTGCACTAGCCTAAAAACGTTACTTTCCTCTGCCCTAGGAAAAAGGCACATGGACAAGTTGGTACCGGGCGTGGGAAAAAAAAATTCCCGCAGGATCCTCAATGGTTTACCGAAAACGAGCTCAGCCGGGGAAGCTGCCAGATTCTTCTTGGGCGCGGAGCACAATCCCAGTAGACCCAAGGGAGGCGGTCGACTGAATTTGCGTCGGTCAACGAGGCTCTGAACGTGGCTTTATGCGACCTGTGGAACTTCTTGCACAAACCATTAGCCTGTGGGTTGTATGCGGTGGTACTGTGAACTTTGACCCCCAGGCTCTCAGTCATAGTGGACCAGAGTTCCGAAACAAACTGGGGACCGCTGTCAGAGGTGATGTCCGATGGGAAACTGAAACGTGCGACCCAGGATGACAAAAACGGGGAAATGTCAGCAGATCAGAATCAGAATCAGAATGAGATTTATTGCCATTGTTCATGTAGTACACAAACTAGGAATTTGTCTCGGTGCAATGCTGCAACATTAAACATGGATGTGGTGGAAGCCAGTGGAACTGCCTCTAGCCAACGTGTGGTGCGGTCCACTATCATCAAAAGGTGTGTGAAACCCTGCGACGGTGGAAGGGGGCCCATTAAGTCCACATGGACGTGGTCAAACCTCCTGCTTGGAATCCGGAAAGGTTCGAGGGGGGCCTTGGTGTGCCTCTGAACCTTAATGTTGGCACACAATGCATGCAGCAGCCCACTCCTTCACATCCTTGTGTAAGCGGGGCCAAATGAATTTAGACCCTACCAGCTTAACTGAAGCCCGTATGCCAGGGTGTGAGAGAGAGTGCACGGACTCAAAAAAGCAGCAGCGCCAAGAGCCCGGAACAACCGGGTGAAGACAGCCAGTGGAGACGTCGCAAATTTGGGGTGGGGCCAACCCTCTTGCACCACCCTGCTCTCCAGTTTAAGGCCCGTACCCATGGAACGGAGCGCACAAATGTCCTCGTCCCAGTTGGTCGGTGGCCATGGTGGAAAAATCAATACCCAAGTAGACTAGAGAGACCAGCATGCTCGACAAACAGTCGGCCACAACGTTAAGCTTACAGCCATATGTTGAATGTCAGTCGTGAACTCCGATATTGCAGATAGGTAACATTGCTGCCGCGCCGACCATGGTTCCAAGATTTTGGACATCATGTAGGTTAGAGGCTTGTCCTCGACAAACGTGGTAAATGCGTGACCCTCGAGCCAATACTGGAAGTGACGCATGGCCAGGTTGAGGGCCAACAACTCTGTCGAAGGTGCTATACTTACGCTCATTATCGAGCAGAGTATGGCTGAAAAAGGCGAGAGGTATTGTTCCATCACTGTTCCGACCGCAGCGTCAGACACATCTGTAGTAAGTGCGAGCCGTGCTGACGGGGATGGGTGGGTCAGCAAAGCTGCATTGGCGAGCGCAGCTTTGGTGCCTGTAAAAGGCTGGACCTGATCAGGTGTCCAGTCGATGCTATCCATGGGTTTCTTCTTCTTGAGCATGCCGTACAACGGTTGCAGCAGCTGGGCTGCCCAGGGAATGAAACGGTTGTAAAAAATTGGCCATTCCCAAAAATTCCTGCAGTGCCCTCATTGTCTGCGGATACCGGAAATCTGACACCGCCCGCACTTTATCTGGCAGCGGGATCGTGCCCTCTGACGAGATCCAGTGGCCCAAGAAATCGATCACCGGCAACCCGAACTGACACTTTGCCAGATTAACTATCAGTCCGTGTGCTTCCAGCTGATGGAAAACTTGTTTCAGATGGGAGAGGTGCTCCTCCTAAGATGTGCTAGCCACCAGAATGTCATCTAGGTAGACGGACACGAATGGCAAGTTGCGGAGCACTGCGTCCATCAACCTCTGAAAAGTCTAGACTGTGCCCTTCAGCCCGAATGGCATGTGAAGAAACTCAAAAAGGCCGACTGGGGTTATATCACCACCGTCTTTGGTAGTCTTCAGTGCGAACTGGGACCTGGTGGCAGCCGCAGACCAGATCCACCTTAGAAAAAGTGCACATTCCGGCCAGGTGTATTG
Organism: Pholidichthys leucotaenia; assembly: GCA_020510985.1. NCBI lineage: Eukaryota > Metazoa > Chordata > Actinopteri > Cichliformes > Pholidichthyidae > Pholidichthys > Pholidichthys leucotaenia. The sequence continues at coordinate 320,579,600 of CM035840.1, read as the reverse complement.
AAAGATCTTGAATGTGCGGGATGGGTAACAGTCATGCTCAGTGATCTTGTTCAAGCGACGGAAATCACCGCACAGCCGCCACGAAACATCAGACTTGGGCACTATGTGCAGTGGGGACTCCCAAGGGCTATTGGAGTGCCTAGCAATCCCCAAACTTTCCAAGTTAGCAAACTCTTCCCACGCGAGGGCTAGCTTAGCTGCGTCCAGGCGGCGTGGGCACGTGAATACTGGTGGGGCCTTTGTAGTGATAAAATGCTCAGCCACATGCTTGGTAACAGTAGCGGAAAAGGTTGGCATGGTGAGCGTGGGAAAATCAGAAAGCACATGTTAATACAAATCCCCTAAGGCTAAAAAATTAGCATGTGTTAGTGGCCCAGCTCCCCGAGTCATACAAGGCAGTGAAGAAAAAGACATAGCATCCACCAAACGTCTATTAGCAACATCTACAAGGAGACCACAAGCACATAGAAAATCAGCACCTAAGACAGAAACCAAGCAGGCAGCTACCACAAAGTCCCACTTGTAGTTGTGTCCACTTAGCGGCAGTTAATGATGGGCCACAGCCTTCAGCCAGCCTATCAGCGCCCGACTGGCAAAATAATGGGAACCAGAGTCGACCACAAACCATCTCCCAGAACGTGTGTCCTCTATTAAAAGCAACTTCTCCCGGTTGCTTGCGGTTGCAGCTGCTACTGACCACTGGCTGGCCCAACTGAAACGGCATGGCAGGAGACAAAGCTGCACATCAGCGCCACAATGCTGATGGAAGAAACACACCATCCCGTTCTGGCATCTCCGAGTGGCTGTCCCGGCTACAGCCTTCTGCTCCGCAACCTCAGTGGACTCCGTCAAAGATCCTGGTGTCACCGCCTGGACTCTGAAACTCCTATTTGCCAGGATAATGTGGTCTGCTTCTTCCGCCAGCGCACAGTAGTCCCTGGCAGCCAGCAGTGGTGAGTTGGCCAAAATTGTCCACACCGAAACAGGCAGTTTCCTCAGGAAGAGATGGGTGAATAGAAAAGTTCCATCATCTGTGCCCAGCAAAGCCAGCATGCTTTCCATTAACTCCACAGCCAAGACGTCTCTTAACTCAGAGTGGGAGAGGAGCTTCTCCGTTCTCTCCCCGTTGGAGAGGGTGTAACGCCGCAACAGCAGCTGTTTAAGAAAGTTGTATTTCCCCCAGGGTAGGGGGTCTCGGAGCAGGCTCACGGCATGCTGAATGGAGTGCAGGTCTACACCGCATTCCAAATTATTATGCAAATAGGATTTTAGTGTCATAAACATTCAATTTTTTGTTTTTCAATTGAACTCATGGATGGTATTGTGTCTCAGGGCTCTTTGGATCACTGATATCAATCTCAGACACATGTTGTAATTAGTTTGCCAGGTGAGCCTAATTAAAGGAAAACTACTTAATAAGGATGTTCCACATTATTAAGTATGCTACAGGTTTCAAGCAATATGGGAAAGAAAAAGGATCTCTCTGCTTCCAAAAAGAGTCAAATAGTGCATTGCCTTTGACAAGGTATGAAAACATTAGATATTTCATGAAATGAGTGTTGCTATCCCTGTGCTGTTGCAATCCTGGAATTTCCCCATTGTGGGACTAATAAAGGCTTATCTTATCTTATTTTATCTAATCTAAAACTTAAGTGTAATCATCATCCTGTGAAGAAATTTATGGCTGATTCATAGCACAGATGGGTTTGTGCAGATAAAGGCATAATGAGAAAGGTTTCTACCAGACAAATTCATCAGATTAAGAGAGCAGCTGCTAAAATGCCATTACAAAGCAGCAAACAGGTATTTGAAGCTGCTAGTGCCTCTGGAGTCCCATGAGCCTCAAGGTGTAGGATCCTCCAGAGGCTTGCAGTTGTACATAAATCTACAATTCAGCCACCCCTAACCATTGCTCACAAGCAGAAACGGTTGCAGTGGGCCCAGAAATACATAAAAACTAATTTTCAAACAGTCTTGTTTACTGATGAGTGCCGTGCAACCCTGAATGGTCCAGATGGATGGAGTAATGGATGGTTGGTGGATGGCCACCATGTTCCAACAAGGCTGCAACGTCAGCAAGGAGGTGGTGGAGTCATGTTTTGGTCCCGAATCATGGAGAGAGAGCTGGTAGGCCCCTTTATGGTCCCTCAAGATGTGAAAGTGACCTCGGCAAAGTATATAGAGTTTTTTGACAGAACACTTTCTTCCATGGTACAAAAAGAAGAACCGTGCCTTCTGTAGCAAAATTATTTTCATGCATGACAATGCACCGTCTCATGCTGCAAAGAATACTTCTGTACCATTGGCTGCTATGGGTATAAAAGGAGGGAAACTCATGGTGTGGCCCCCATACTCCCCTGACCTCAACCCTATTGAGAACATTTGGAGCATCCTCAAGCAAAAGATCTATGAGGGTTGCAGGCTATTCTGATCATCTTGCAAAGAAATTCAAGCAGAAACTCTCCAAAAACTCACAAGTTTAATGGATGCAAGAATTATGAAGGTTATATCAAAGTAGGGGTCCTATATTAATATGTAACTTGGCCTGTTAAGATGTTTTTGATTGAAATAGCTTTTGATTTCAGTAAATATGAACTCTTAATGCTGCAAATTCAACAAATGACCATTTTCAGTTCTTTACAACAAATAAAATGTTTTGAAACTCTGTTGTGCATAATAATTTGGAACAGTACATTTTGATTTTTTTTTTATTTTTGAAAAAAAAAACAGTGATCATTGGGAGGTTTGTTCAATAAAATTTGAATTATGCTCTTAACAGCTGATGACTTGAAAATTATACTGACTGTCATTTGCCTCAATTATTTTGGAAAATGAGAGATAAATATCATTTACATAACAAATCTCCAAAAAAAAGCATATCTCCAACATCACTTTCCTTCATTTGTAGAATATTTCCAAGATTAGGAACAGATTGTTTCACAGTGTTGCTATAAACAATCATTTACTTCCAAGGTAGAATATAGTTTTTCATTAGCCTTTTGAAGGGGTCATTGACTGAAAGATGGTTTGTTTGTAGGTTGTAACTGTCTGAAATGTGTCTATTGGTCATGTAATTATTCATAAAATATCAAAACCCCACCGCCATACTTGAGACCCACCTACTGCTCTATTATTGGCTCAACCTAGATGTCTGTCATGTGGATGGGAGGGGTGCTAAAGGGAGCCTGTTAGCCCCTGAACTATTGGCCCCTGAACTATGAGTCTCCCAGCCAACACTGGTAACAGGAGACTCTCAAAAAGCGTGGCTTATATTGTTATTTTCTTCAGATTTAGTCACCCTAATAGGCATCCATGTTACCACCTGATTCACCAATCCACAGTCCACAATATACCTTACATCACTCCGGCCCATCTCACAATAATTTTGCCATGATTCCACATTAAATCGCCAGCACTGGCTGCAGCAACCACTTACACCGGGACTGCTGGCTGGAGGCTGTTTGAACTTATGGCTAGTTCCCCCACTGTCCCACAGGGCTCTGCATGACTCTGCTCTGCTCTTACAGGCAGCAAAGGGAAGCCGGCTAGTGACGGGGCATCCCCCAGCTGGCCATGGGAGTGGAGCACAGTCCTGCAGAGCAAGACACTGCCCTTTGAGATCCTGTGGTTCGGCAGCTTGGTTCAGTCAGCAGCCTCGGGTCCTGGGCCAGGTCAGTTACAATGATCAGGAAAGGGGTGGGGGCCCCCGGCAAGTGGTACTAATGATTTGTTGTGGAATCATGGCAAAATTATTGGGAGATGGGCCAGAGTGACCCGAGATACACAAGCCACTGTGGATCAGCACTGCTCATCTAAGTTGGAAGGAAGCTAGATGCTAGTCAGCTAATGGCTAACTGGTGTAAGAGGGAGGGCAGAGTTGAAAATGTGAAGGACATTTCTTAATGTGGTGGCCGGAGGTGGCTTAGAGGTAGAGCATCCGCCCAACAACCGGGAGGTGGGGGTCCAAGCCCAGGCCGAGTCATGTCAGAGACCATATAAAAATGGAACTTCATGCCCTCCAGCTTGGTGCTCAGCAAAAATGGAACAGAGGAGGGAAATGTGGGCAGCAGTGGCTCAGGAGGTAGAGCGGGTCATCCAATAACCGAGGGGTTGGCGGTTCAAATCCCACTATCTCCAGCCATTCTGCCATTGTGTTTCTGGGCAAGAGACTTTACCCACCTTGCCTCCAGTGTCTATGACAGTGAGTATAAATGTTTGGTAGTGATCGGAGAGGCCATTGGTGCGGATCGACAGCCACGTTTCTATCAGTCTACCCCAGGGCAGCTGTGGCTACAGAAGTAGCTTACCACTACCATTATCTGTCTGTGGAGTGAATGGATAATGGACTCATTGTAAAGTGCTTTAGGTAGCTTGAAAGGCACTATATAAATGCAATCCATTATTATTAAAGTGAAAGACTTTACCTTAGAGTGTTTCAAGAAAGCTAGGAAAAATACAAAATAAATTTGATTCAGTAATTAAAATATTAAAGAAAATATGAACAAAATATGTCACAAACATTTCATGAAGACATGTGAGCTGTTAAAATGAGGAAAAAGTGCAGTCAGTGATCCCTTGAACTTATACAAAAGTCTTCAGCTGACACAAAATGCTGCTATAGGGAACAACTTCCATTCATAGAATCCAAAATTAAATTTAAAATTATTTTTCTCACATACAAAGTACTTATTATTTTTCAGGGCAAATGACGTTAGAGCCATATCCTCCTTGCTGAGCACCACTCTGAAAATACAGGATTAATTGTACTACCTGTGGTATACTCTCACTGGGACCAGTTGATTAGAGACTTGTGGAGAGTGATTTTTTTTTTTTCCTGCCATCCACATTCTGGCTGTTCTGGCTCATACTGTTGTTAGTTCAGCTGGGCTTGAGCACTGCTACTTCTAGTAGAGATGTAGCTTACTAGTGCATGAAAAACCAAGTGGTGTGGTGCAATCACACCATTGAAAAGAAGAGTTTGGATTATGCTGAGGGCAAACTATAGTGTGAGAGGGCTCCTAGAGTCTCTTAAAGTGTAATGAGTCATAGAGCTTTAAGTTATCAGACTCCTCTTCTGTGGAACTGGCACATAGATTGCATTTAGGAGAAAGACACATTCTCTATAAATTTTTTTTCATAAATTTCCAGCTTTTCTCTTATAGATGTGCGACTCTTGTAATTTTTTTTTTTTTTTTTGTAAATTTGCAACATGCTGGTTAAAATTTTATTCCCTGCAATGGTTTACATTGATATGTAGGCAGCACGGTGGTGCAGTGGTTAGCACTGTTGCCTAACAGCTAGAAGGTTCCAGGTTTGAATCCCCAGGCTGGCAGGGGTAGGAACCTTTCTGTGTGGAGTTTGCATGTTCTCCCTGTGCTGCATGGGTTTACTCCGGGGGCTCCGGTTTCCTCCCATAATCCAAAGACATGTATGTTAGGTTCATTGGTTGTTCTAAATTGTCCCTAGATATCTGTCTCCTATAGGCCCTTAGAATAGAGGGTTAGTACTAGTGAAGCTCTCTGAGACTAGAAAAGCGCTATATAAGTACAGGTCCTTATCCCTTATAATATACAGCTCTGGAAAAAATTAAGAGACCAATTCAAAATTTTTCCTAAATTAGCATCCCTGCATGTATGCCAGCTATTCAATTTGAATATCTGTTGAATTCTGACACAAGGGCACCTCAGTCTTCTTGGTATGACACATGAAAGCTGTGGATAAAAATCAGAGCTATTACACAAATACAGATTTGAGTTCTTCACACGTTAAAACTTAAGTATTGCAGTGTTTAAGAAGGAACATGAACTTGTTTTCTTTGCATTATTTGATCTAAAAGCACATAAAAAAACAATTAAAAGCAACAAATTTCTTGTTGTTTTGACCAGTTGCCATTTTTTTGTAAGTAAATGCTCTAAATAACGATATTTTGACTTGGGATTTGGGCGAGTTGTTTTCAGTAGGTTAGAAAATAAAACAAAATTGTTCATTTTACTAAAACACATATGTATAAATAGTAAAACCAGATGAAGTATTAGTTATGTAGTGGTCTCTTTGGCCTCTGAAGTTTTTCCAAAGCTGCATATTATTAGCTTAGCTCCAAAGCAAAGTTGTTGCTTTACTGGGCAGTCTGCATTCTTACCCTCACCTATAGTCATTGTAGTGGTTATGCAGGGTACAAATATTAATATACAGCATGGAGAATAAGTATTGGACACGTCAACATTTTTCTCATTAAACATATTTCTGATGGAGCCATTGGCCTTAGATTTTCATCAGATATCAGTAACAACCCAAGTAATTCATACATACAAAGAAATCAATGTTCAATCAAGAACAAAACAAGTTCTATTTAATAAAGTGGAATGACACAGGGAATAAGTATTGAATACATTAAGAAAAAGAGGTGCAAAAAGGCATAGAAAGCCAAGAAACCAGCTGAAATCCATCAGAATTTAGGAAGCCATCCCATCCCCAATCAGTGCAAATTAATTTCAGCTAGTTAAGTCCTGGGTGATAGCCTTTAAAAAGGTCTGTGAATATCAGATTGTCACTCTACAAAGAACTCATGATGGGTAGAAGAAAAGCACTCTCTCTAGACCTTTGCAACCTTATTTTTTGAAAACATAATGATGGTATTGGTTACAGGCACATTTCTAAACTGCTGAATATTCGATTCCAGTTAGCACTGTTGGAGCCATCATTCAGAAGTGGAAAGACAATCATTTTACCATAAAATGGCAATAACCAGGAGCTCCTCGCAAGATTTCTGACAGAGGAGTCAAAAGAATTATCAGAAGAGTTATTTAAGAGCCCAAGATCACTTGTGGAGAGCTCCAGAAAGACCTGAAGTTAGCAGACACTGCTGTTTCAAAGAAACAATAAGTAATGCACTCAACCAACATGGGCTCTATGCCCGCTCACCTGGCAAGACTCCACTGCTGAAGAAAAAGCATGTTGAGGCCCGTTTAAAATTTGCTGCACAACATTTGGGCAAGCCAATAAAATACTGGGAGAATATAGTCTTATCAGATGAGACCAAAATTTTACTTTTTGGATGTCACAACACACTGCATGTTTGGAGGTGAAATGGCACGGCACATAATCCTAATAACACCATACCAACAGTGAAGTTTAGGGGTAGCAGCATTGTGGTGTAGGGGTGTTTTTCAGCCCATGGCACAGGCAGACTTCATATAATTGAAGGAAAGATGAATGGACAAATGTACAGAGACATCATTGATAAGAACCTGTTGCCATCTGCTAAGATGCTGAAGATGAAGTGAGGGTGGACATTTCAGCAAGACAATGATCTCAAACACACAGCCAAGGAAAATTTTAACTGTCTCCAGAGAAGGAAAATAAAGCTGCTAGAATGGCCCAGTCACCTGACCTGAATCCAATTGAAAATCTATGGAATGAACTGAAGATCAGAGTTCATTAAAGACACCCATGGAACTTTCAAGATTTGAAGACAGATTGTGTAGAAGAATGGGATAAAATGACTCCTGAGCAATGCCTGCACCTACAGTAGTTTCTCCATACAGGAGGCATCTGGAAATTGTTATTACCAACAAAAGCTTTTCTAGTAAATATTAAATGAATTTCACGAAGCATGTTCAATACTTACTCACTGCGTCATTCCACTTTATTAAATAGAACTTGTTTTGTGAAAACAGTTGCCTTGATTTCTTTATACGTATGGATTACTTGGGTTGTTACTGATATCTGGTGAAAATCTCAGGTCAGTGGCTCCATCAGAAATATGTTTAATGAGAAAAATGTTGACTTGTTCAATACTTATTCCCCCTGCTGTAAATATATATGTGAGTGGGAATGAAGATTTCTTTTCATTACTAGCACACATAAACTCGTTTGGGGGCACCAGTTCAGAAAGAATGGACAATTTTATTTATAATTCAATATTTGTACCAGCGATGAATCAGTTTCAAAACCAGTGAGTCCTTTCTGCTTTTAATCAAGAAGATGGACGTGAACTTAAACAATAACTCCAATATGCTTTTTTTTAACAGTTTAATAAGAAATTTCAGGATAGATGAACACATTCAGATGACTTTAAGACAGTGACTTCAACATGTATCATGAGCACATTAAACTGTTAATGGATTATTGAGCATAACATGTATTATCAGACATTTGAGGAACGAAAGAAAAACATAGCTTAAATTGGCACTGTATTGAAAATGAACAAAACATTCTGTAAAATAGCTGTAAAGCAGAATGGGGATAAATGGGCACAATTTTATGAATAAAATGATGATTAATAGTTAGTTTATAAAAAGGAAAATTTGTATTACTCTGAAAAGGATTGGAGATTAATGAAAAGATAAATGTATTTGAAGTTCTGAAAGGAGTTTGAAGATGTTAGGTTTATAGAGCTTATAAAAGGAATATTCGGAAGAATTAAATTTAATTTTGATGACAGACCTTAAGCACAGCCGATGAAGCCAGATTGTGCCTTATGGTAGTAGCAGGCCTTTCAGGTACCAACCTTGGTCCAAATGGATGGTCACTGGTGAAGTTGAAACGAAAGGGCAGGTTCTGCCACAGAATGGTCAGGTACTGGCCACTGCAACTTTGGGTCACGACCACAGAAGATGGATGCTGGCCACACAGATCGTAGTTTCAGTTTATACACAAAAAAAGGAATTTGTCATCTGGCTAGGATGTCAAATTCCAAATGACAGTTGTTTATAGTTTAAAGTCCAATCACAACCACAAACTTGATAAATAATAGAAACAAACCACAAAGTCCAATTCTTCCAATGTGTTGTGGTCAGAACAAAGTTGACTTAAGCTTAGTGACAGTCAAAACAAAATCTTCTTAGCATGGTAATTTAAGAAAAAAATGTGTAAAATAGGAAAAAGGTAAATTCTAAAGAAAAAGTTGAAAAGGTTACATGAGGAACATAGAGCTCATGCTCAGGGCCTGGGCTTAGAAAGGAGAGAACATGGTTGACTCTCCCCAGACTTTTCAAGACTGTTTTAAAAAAAAGGGAAAGTTTTTTTAAACTTCCAACAGGACAGCCCAACGCTTATGAATGACAACTGAGCCTGACATTCAAACATTAGGACCGAATCTGTCCAATAGTGTAAACTTTTGACCAATTGCACTGAGTTCCTTTGTTTGAGCCAGGGTTGTAAAAGTTTCCCAAAAGAAGAGGTATGGAGACTTGGAAGCTGAATGGTCAGTTCACAGTTTTTGGAATGTGAGCCTCACACAGGGAGAGAGAAAGATGCATAGTTTTTGATATGTAGACTGGAAATTATCTTGAAACATATACTGCCTATTAAAGCATGAATTCTTCAAAACAGTGATTAACATTCTACTTAATAAATGAACAAAACACTGTGTCTACATTGTAAATACAATATTTTTTTATGGTGGACATGCAAAATTAATTCTTTGTGAAGATAAAGAAACACATATCAAATCATATCAATAAAAGCATTTCAAATCCATTAGATTCCATTCATGTCCATCCATATTCTCCGATTGCTGATGTTGTTTGTGGAGAATGACAAGTTAGTTCATTCTTCACAATTCATAGCTTGAAGGTACAGAGAGAGAAATTATTCAGTCCTCAGGGTAAATATTACTATTTTATCCATCGTAGAGCTATGTTGGACTTTTTGAGTCTTAATGAGAGGATTCTTGCAGGTTAGCTGGTTATTATCAGCTTGACAAGTTGTCATACAAATGCCTAAACATGAGTCCTCTGGGTAGATTGATGTAGGGAAGGTAACTCCAAACTTCCTTGCAGGAGGGTCAATTTGGCCATTGGAAGGTGGCTTTGAAACTCTGGCTTTCTTGTCTGTTTTGGAAAGGGGGTTTTACGACAAGGATCTGAATTCCAAGACTTTCTCTTCAAGGAAAAGGATGACTTTTGATTCCAAACTAGCTGATGATGCTACATCATGAACTTTGTGTAATGGCCAAAAGGATGACATCATGGATACAAGTGATTGAAATTAGCTTTCTCTTTAGGGTGGCTGGACTCACCTTGAGAGATGTGGTGTGAGGAGCTCGGTTATTCAGGAGAGGCTCTGAGTAGAGTCACTACCCTCCACATTGAAAGTAGCCAGCTGATGGCTCATGGACGCTTCCCATATTAGGCATTTTGGGCACGTCCCACTGGAAGGAGACCCTAGACACACTGGAGACCTTATGTCTTCCACCTGGTCTGGGAATGCCTTGATATCCTCCCTGAAGAGCTGAAGCGGTGGCAGAGTAGGTAGGGGTAAGTCTGAACTTCTCTGCTTAGACTGCTCCCTCCACAAGCCTGACCTCAGGATAATCGGTAATTTTTTTTTTTTTTAGATTTTTTTTTTCTGTTCAGTTAGACAATTAACCAAGCTGCCCCCAAATAGCTAGAAACAGCCCTGTACTGTCACAACCTTGGTAAAAGGCATCATGGAAGGGACCCTTTGGCTATTCTTACATTCTCAAACCTGTTCTGTCTAGCCTTTTCCACTCTTCCTCATCTGCACCATTAGCTACCTAAACAAAAATGACTCTTCAGAGTCCCAGCTGACAAATGCACGATGATGCATGATGGTAAGCAAGGATGAGAGGTAGGTGGAGGAAACAAAGTAAAGCTTTTAATCTGTAAATGGAGAAGGGTAATGGTCATTTAAGCATTAAGATATCCCCTCTGTCCGTTTGCTTCGTGTGTGTCTCCTTAATGCTCCTTAAACATTTATGAAGGCTGATAACAAAGAAGGACTGTAGCTGCACACAATAATCAAATCACCGCTGGTTATAGGGCTCTACTCGGAAAAGGCAGGCAGGGAAGGAGGGGGGCAACGAGAGTGGGCCAAATTAAAGAGAGTGTCAGTGTGAGAAATAGAGACAGAAAGGGGAGAAGACAAAGAAAAACATATTAACTCTTAAAGTAATCATCTTGCAATGTGTAAATAAACTGCAGTGTGTTGCTGTCAGGCAGAATACACCGCTACGTACATTTCACTTTCCCTAAACACATCTCTCTGTTTCTAAAGGGCTCTACACCACCACCACGCCACATATTCATTTTAGAGTATGTGTGCTGGAATTCATAACTTGTTATTTTCACAGGTTATCAGAGAGGTGTTAAGTTAGATTTGACCCTGTTTATTTTCAATATGACTTCTGCTGTGAACGCTTCTGTTTTTACCAGAGCATAAGAATGGTTTTAAAGCAGAATCAAAGCTGCAAGCATCTGTAAGCAGACCCTCGGCCCCCGCGCCCATCGTACCTAGCTGGCTCAGAAAATTTCCTGTCATCGTGGCAAGCGCTGCTTGAAAAATAAAGTAAACCAATTGGTACAGTACTTCCTGTGAGCAGTAGGTGGTGCTATAACTTATGTCAATCATTTTTATGTTGGAGCATGTGGGGCGGGACTAACATCCATCGTAGAAAATTTGGTGAAAATCAGACAAAGTTTGTCCATGTTAAAAATTTCTGATGTTCCAATATGAGGAGTCAACCTTTGCCATGTCGCCATGGTAACACTTACCCATCAGTTATGTGTTGCTGACCCATATATGACTACAAAAACAGTTACCTCTACCTATGCTCCAATCTTCATGACTCCACGACCTTCCCAACCCTCCCCACAAGATCACGGATTGAATGGGGAGGAGGACGTGTCCATGTTAACAAGTGTTACTTCATGGTAAAGTTGATGTGCAGTTATGATCATCCGTGGGGTCTGATGAATCAGAAAATTTCACGTCATTCTGGCAAGTGACTCGTGAGTAATAAATAAAACAGTTTTCAGCAATTCTTCCTTTAACCACTAGGTGACGCTGTATATTTCTATGCATATTGTTCTATAGAACTGTTTGGAATTTGACTGATATCTATAATCTTGAATTTGGTTGAAATCCAAAAATGCATTCCAGAGTTATTGCCATCAGAATGGTCATAAAATGATCATTGCGAGGCATCAAACTTTGCCACCCCCCCTACGGCCAAACCATCAAGCTTTTAGAAAAGTTTTCAACAACTTCAAACAGCAACGAGACGCTTCCTGTGGTAACGTATCATCACTTCCTGTATTGCTGGCTGTCCATGTGGTTTGCTCTGTGGTTAGGTCTCCTCAATCTCCTGAGGATTATTGCCTTTAATTGAATCGGTGAATTCAAAAGGGGCCCAAGTCCCCTTTGAAAAAGTGTGGACTTGGGCCCTTTTTGAATTCACCGATTCAATTGTATTTTAATCACTTTTTTCCATCTACTGTTTGCTCTCACTTCTGTTTAACAAGCCTCTTGCACCTGTGTGCGCACTCAGTGTAATCTAATCACCCTCTTTAGCCTTCTGTTCACCTTTCATCTGTGTTTGTGTTAGCTTCGGGTTAGCCACTAGCTATGGCTCTTAGCTCTTCTTCCCTTTCTCCTCTGGTGTGCGCTCTGTGTCAGATGTTTAGCTACACCTCTGCCTCTTTTAGTGATAATGGTAAATGTAATAAATGTTGTCTTTTTGAGGCGCTCGAGGCGAGGTTGTCCAATTTGGAATCCCAGCTCTGCTGCATTGAAACACCGTCTGCGCCATTTAATAATGACGGACGCCCCTTAGCTGCAGCAGAGCACCCTAGCATAGGGCGGCCTGCTAGCGGTCCTCTGGTTCCGACCTCTCCTGAGCAGCCTGGAGAGAATGGGTGGGTGACGGCGAGAAGAAAGCTTAGCTGCAAGCCCATGGTACACCACCAACCAGTTCATGTTTCTTTTCCCCACTCAGTGACACACCCGCTGAGGAAAAAACTCTGATCATTGGCGACTCTGTAATCAGAAACGTGAACCTAGAGACTCCAGCAGCCATAGTCAAATGCATTCCTGGGGCCAGAGCAAGCGACATCGAGTTAAATTTGAAAATGCTGGCAAAAAGTAACTGTAAATCCTCCACAACTGTTATCCACGCCAGCATTAACGACATCCAACTCCAGCAGTCGGAAGTCACAAAACTTAATGTGGAATCGGTGTGCAATTTTGCCAAAACAATGTCTGCCTCTGTAGTATTCTCTGGGCCCCTCCCCAATCTGAGCAGTGATGACATGTTTAGCCATGTGTCATAATTATAGCCGGGGGCTTTAATATGCATGTAGATGTAGATAGTGATTGTCTTGATATGGCATTTAATTCAATATCAGACTCGATGGGATTTTCTCAGAAAGTAGGAAATTCTACCCATTATCTCCACCACATGTTGGACCTTGTTCTGACACATGGCATAGAAATAGAAAATCTGGTAGTGTCTCCTCATAACCCTGTACTGTCAGACCATTGTCTGTTAACCTTTAATTTTACTATTTCTGACTATTTGGCTCCTAAAGAAAAATATTACTACAGTAGATGTCTCTCAGATGATGTTGTTACTAAATTTATGCAGATTGTTTCCTCTATGCCATGTGTCAACACAATGGAAATAAGCTATAGAGAGCTTGCTCCTTCTGTAATTGATAGCATGGTCGATAGTGTTACAGCTTCTCTGCATCAGACTCTAGACATGATGGCCCCTTTGAAAAAGAAAAAGTCTAATCAGAGATTTCTAACTCCTTGGTTCAACACAGAAACTCGTTGCAAAACAGAAGACTCGTCAATTAGAAAGAAAATGGCACTCCACTAATTTAGATTAAATCTATTTGGCTTGGAGAAATCATCTTTTATTTTATAAAACAAATCTCTTAGAAAAGCTAGAACAAGTTATTATTCTGCATTAATAGAAGAGAGCAAGAATAATCCCAGGTTTCTTTTCAGCACTGTAGTCAGGCTGACAAAGAGTCAGGACTCTGTCAATCCTAGCATTCCCTTAGCGCTTACTAGTCAGGACTTTATGAACTTGTTCAATCATAAAATTTCATCTATCAGAGATAAAATCAGTCAGATTCTTCCCACCGTTAACTTAAATACAGTAACTACTACAACTCCTTCAATTGATTTCTGTTTGGATGAGTTTACTCCAATTGACCTTTTAGAGTTAGATAAAATAATTTCCTCATCCAAGCCTTCAACTTGTCTTTTAGACCCTATTCCTACCAAGTTATTTAACGAAATCTGCCCATTTATTGGTAGCTCTATTCTTCAAATAATCAATTCTTCATTAACATTAGGCCATGTACCACAGGCTTTCAAAACTGCTGTAATTAAACCCTTACTCAAAAAGCCAACGCTGGATCCAGGAGTTTTAGCTAACTATAGACCAATCTCTAATTTGCCTTTCATCTCAAAAATCTTAGAAAGAGTTGTTGCTACGCAATTATTTAACCACTTGCAGGGAAATGGTTTATTTGAAGAGTTTCAATCTAGGTTTAGAATTCATTATAATACTTAAACAGCCTTAGTGAAGGTCACTAATGACCTCCTCATCACATTTGATAATGGACTTCTCTCTGTACTTGTCCTTTTAGACCTTAGTGCAGCTTTTGATACTATTGATCATAATATTATACTTGAAAGATTAGAACACTGTGTTGGACTTAATGGAACTTTGTTGCAGTGGTTTAGATCTTATTTATCTGATAGGTTCCAGTTTGTTCATGTCAATAATGAGTCTTCTTCAAACTCAAAGCTCAATCATGAAGTTCCATGGGAATCTGTGCTAGGCCCTACTCTTTTTAGTTTATTTATGCTTCTGTTAGGCAACATTATTAGAAAGCACTGTATACATTTTCATTACTATGTAGATGAAACACAATTATACCTGTCAATGAAGCCAGATGATAGTAATCAATTAGCCAAGTTAGTGTCATATCCCGAGCACTTTTGTCCGCGCTTGGGTTATTCCTCATCCCTGTCAGGTTTTGACAGCAGGTGTCGTCACACGGGTTTCCCGGGCTCTGATTGGCCAGACGCTCGGGAGCTCTCAGCTGTCAGAACTTGAGCAGGTGCGCCGCGTTTCCAATCATGAGCAGCTGGCTTTAAATGTCAGTGCGAGTGAACTGGACTCTGCGGCTGTCTCGTCAGAAGTCTTATGTCTTACCCCTGTCTCCTTACCACATGCTCCCTGGGTTCCTCGACGTATCCCGCTGCATGTAAGTGATTCATTATTTGGAATTGTCTTCTCCCTCGCTGACGTTCCTTCCTTATTACGGCGGACGAGAGCTCCTCGTCTCTGCCATAACTCACTCCCTGTTCCACGTTTTATATTCCCTGCCTTTGCGGCATACGAGTGCCCCACGCCCTAGCCGCTAACCTTTATTGTGAATTTACATTGTGTTGTGTAACGAAGCCTGCGTGGCAAGTTGTGTTGTACACCTAAGTCCTGTGCGTTATAAATAAAGGAACTGAATTGCAACTTACTGAACTGTGGCGTCTTATGCTGGCTCGTGAGGGCCAGCCGTGACAGTAGACAGCCGCCAGAAGGAGACGCCGTTCTCAGTAAGTTGCGTTCTGGGAACTTTGCCCCTTCCTGTCCAGGTACGTGGTGTTGGAAATATGCCATCTCAGCGGAGTCGTTCTTGGGGTTCCCACGTCCTGCTGACCAAGGCGCTGGAGGAGGTAGATGAAATCCTCATCATCGCCTCTGACCTTGATGGGCATCCAGACACCTCCCTCGCCCCTCCTCTCCTCGGTTATCAGCCCGATGAACAGTGGTATTTAGACCGGGCTGAGGAGGTGCTTGACCGTCTGCCTTCCCGCTACAACGGTCACCCCGAGGTCGACGCGAGGAGACTCGACATCGCTGCCCAACGCCAGATAATTCAGATGTACGAAGAGGAGGAGGCTGCAAGGTGGGGTGATCTCTGGCTCCAGCTGCCTGAGGCGCTGGAGGAGGTGGATGACTTCATCAGCGCTTCCGCCAGCCTTGACGACTCATCCGAAGCGCACTATTACCTGGACTGCGCTGAGATAACGCTCGCCCGATTGTCTCCCCGCTACACCGACCACTCGGACGTCCAAGCGAAGAGACAAGAGATCGCCGCCCACCGCGAGGCGCTCCAGGATATCGAGGAGGAACGAGGCCAAAGGCGGAGTAATCAGAGCTCCCGCTGCCCGCTCTGAAATCCGGATCCTTCCCTCGATCCAGTCCTGGAGTTCGCACCACCCGGGGCCCGTCGTAGACGTCGGCGCCGTGGTCAGAGACGTTCTCAGCGCGACTCCCTTCCGGAACCCGCTCCGGTTCACTGGGCTGACCCCATTCATCCCACTGCTGTCTCCCCAGCGTCTCACCAGGAGGAGATCCCTGCAGCCTTTCCCCCCGGGCCTGCTTCCCCCGCTGAGCTGTCAGCGCGTCACGCCCGGCCCGACTTGGCTGCTGCCCCCTCCGCCTCGATGCCTTCTCCAGCGGCTGGGTGTTTGAGAAGTTTTGCTCCAGTGGACAGCGCGGCTACACCATCCCGAGTGGCCCCCTCTCTTCCTTCAAGAGAGTCTCCGGCCACCACCCGGTGGGAGGAGGATGGAATGACGTTCCCTACGGCAGGTTCCACTGCCCCTCCGGGAGGCAGGCAAGTACAAGTTCACTTTTTTCCATCTAATAGTGATTTGTTCTGTCTGACTCCTGGGGGTGAGGCTCGGGGTTTGCAGCCCCCCGAGCCTCAACTCCCTGCTGATATGTTTATTAAACCCGCTGCCTCTGTGTCTCCCCCTGCTGAGCACGCTTCGACTTCAGAGGAGCGTCACCAGATGAGGAGTGAGCCTGCGGCCCTCAGGCGGAAGACCCCAGCCCCGCAGCCATTTTCTGGGCAGAGGAGATCGGACGACTGGTTGGAGCCTGTGCCGACGACGGAGCGTCCCCGGGACTCCGCAGATGAACAGTCCAGTCCAGCGGGCCGAGAGCCCCCCACCTCCACGCCTCATGAACCGCCAGCGTGGACGATGACGTCGGGGGGTCCTCGAGCTGCAGGAGCCCCTCCTCCAGGGGCGGATGACGTCACGACGGAGTGGGAACCGGACGACGACCTCCTCCCGTTTGAACCCGGAGCATCGAAGTCCTGGATGGCGGCAAAACCCGAGATCAGGCAAGTGCTCTATTTTCTATCCCTCATCTTCTTTCTGGAGCATTATTGCCTGTCTCTCGGGGGGGCGAGCCGGGTGCAGCCGTCTGCTGCGCTCGAGCCTATCCCGCTGGGCCCTGCCGCTGCCGGTGATCCTGATCCTGGTTCCTTTTGTCCCTCTGAGCCTCTCCCCAGGGTCACTGGAGGCGAACCTGCTCTAGGTGCCACCTTGGAGGTTCCGGCTCTCGGCATGGGGTCCGCCAGGAGTGCTCCGCCGGTTCAAGCGGAGCTCGACGTCAGGGAGGTTCCGGCCCAATCGGGGTCCGACGCGGGTGCTGCTCCTGCTCTCGCTCGATCGGAGCTCGACGTCAGGGAGGTTCCGGCCCAATCGGGGTCCGACGCGGGTGCTGCTCTCGCTCGATCGGAGCTTGACGTCAGGGAGGTTCCGGCCCAATCGAGGTCCGACGCGGGTGCTGCTCTCGCTCGATCGGAGCTCGACGTCAGGGAGGTTCCGGCCCAATCGGGGTCCGACGCGGGTGCCGCTCTCGCTCGATCGGAGCTCGACGTCATGGAGGTTCCGGCCCAATCGGGGTCCGACGCGGGTGCCGCTCTCGCTCGTTTGGAGCTTGACGTCATGGAGGTTCCGGCCCAATCGGGGTCCGACGCGGGTGCCGCTCTCGCTCAATCGGAGCTCGGCGCCATGGTCGTTTTGACCCAGGCGGGTTCCGGAGATTGTGTAGCTGACCCACCGCTGAGCGCTTTCCAGGCCATGCCCCGTCCTCGCCATGGCCCCTTCTTCCCCGCTTTTGAAACTGCGGGAGTTAATTCCAGCTGGCCCGGTTCGCCGACCTTCCACCAGCCATTCTGTTGGCAGGCCGATACTGCCCGACCACCCGGTGACCGGCTCTGTCCTTTTGGCGTCCGGGCCCAGTTTCCTGACGAGCAGGATGATTCTTTCGGCGCCCTGGTCCGCCCGCCGGAGACATGGTTTCCCTCGGCCCGGGGTTTGGCTGGGCCGTTAGGGCACGTTCCACTGCTTTTGCTGGCGGCCTGGATGCTGGGTGCTGGGAGGCCTCCTGAGCGGAGTTATTTAACACTATTCCCCAATGTTTTTTTCCCTCTCCTTCTCTTTCCCCACCACTGACTTGTGACTGGTTTTTCTTTTTCTCTCCTCCCCTCTCAGACTGAAATACCCCACAGGGGATTGAACTTCATGTTTAAGGTGACTGTTTTCCGTTGATGGACATATGTTCTCTTGCCGTAGCTGTCTTTCATGTTGTTTTCTGGGATGACTGTTTGGGTTTGTTCCTTGCACTCCCGACTTGAGACTCTTTTGAGCAGAATTTCCTTTTCATTTTGACAGTATGCTATCATGAGTATTGTATGTTTCTTTAGAGTGTGATTGTATATTTCCTATGTTACTCCCTTACTCGGGTCTAGTTCTTTTTTTGGCACCTGTGTTGTCTTTTGGTTTTGAAGATTTTCTGTACACATTAACTTGGAGAAAAAGGTATTATTTGTCCTTTTATTTCCTTGATCCTGCCTTGTGGTATTGACTGGTTTTCCATGTATCCTCATCTTGGCTTTTTTTTTGTGGTTATATGTGAGAGATGTCCAGCTAGCGTTGACTTTTCTTTTTATTCACCTTTTTGTCCCCGTTTATGTACGGTTTCTGCCTTTTTTTTTTCTCTCTCCCTCCCTTCCCCGATGTTTTTGTCCCCTTGTTGTGAGTTGACCCTGCTCCCCCTCCACCTGCTTCCCCCTCCACCCTCCCTGGGGTGGGGTGGGGGGGTCTGGATGTTACGCGCAATCAGGAGTTCGTGTAGAGGGAGGGGCTCTGTCATATCCCGAGCGCTTTTGTCCGCGCTCGGGTTATTCCTCATCCCTGTCAGGTTTTGACAGCAGGTGTCGTCACACGGGTTTCCCGGGCTCTGATTGGCCAGACGCTCGGGAGCTCTCAGCTGTCAGAACTTGAGCAGGTGCGCCGCGTTTCCAATCATGAGCAGCTGGCTTTAAATGTCAGTGCGAGTGAACTGGACTCTGCGGCTGTCTCGTCAGAAGTCTTATGACTTACCCCTGTCTCCTTACCACATGCTCCCTGGGTTCCTCGACGTATCCCGCTGCATGTAAGTGATTCATTATTTGGAATTGTCTTCTCCCTCGCTGATGTTCCTTCCTTATTACGGCGGACGAGAGCTCCTCGTCTCTGCCATAACTCACTCCCTGTTCCACGTTTTATATTCACTGCCTTTGCGGCGAACGAGTGCCCCACGCCCTAGCCGCTAACCTTTATTGTGAATTTATATTGTGTTGTGTAACGAAGCCTGCGTGGCAAGTTGTGTTGTACACCTAAGTCCTGTGCGTTATAAATAAAGGAACTGAATTGCAACTTACTGAACTGTGGCGTCTTATGCTGGCTCGTGAGGGCCAGCCGTGACAGTTAGAAGACTGTCATAACAAATTCAAAGCTTGGATGACTTATAATTTCCTGCTATTAAATTCAGATAAGACTGAAGTCATTCTTGTTGGTCCCAAAAACCTTAGAAATACCTTTCCAAATCAGACTCTTAGTTTGGATGTAGTTACTCTTTCTCTGAATAGTTCTGTGAGGAACCTTCACATATTAAATTCGTTTCTAAGACTGCCTTCTATCATTTGCGTAATATTGCCAAGATTAGGAGCATCTTGTCTCAGAGTGATGCTGAGAAACTGAGCCACGCTTTTGTTAGCTCTAGATTAGATTATTGTAAATCTTTATTATCAGGTTGTCCTAAAACATCTTTAAAAAGCCTTCAGTTGATCCAAAATGAGTTTGAAATCTTTGGACCAAGAGTTTTAACAGGTACTAGAAAGAGAGATCAAATCTCTCCGGTTCTGGCCTCCCTTCACTGGCTTCACATAGAGTTTAGAATTAAGTTTAAAATCCTTCTCACTTACAAAGCTCTAAACAATCAGGACCCTTTTTATTTAAAAGATCTGATACTACCCTATTATCCTAACAGAGCACTATGCTCCCAAAATGCGCAATTACTTGTAATACCTAGAATCTCCAAAAGTACAATAGGAAGCAGAGCCTTCAGGTATCCAGCTCCTATCCTGTGGAACCAGCTGCTAATCTGGATTCGGGAGTCAGACTCAATCTCTGTTTTTAAGAATAGGGTTGAAACCTTCCTTTTTGATATAGCCTTCAATAAGGGAGGGATCATGTGTCTCTGAACGCTCCCTTTGTTATGCTGCTAATAGGTTTAGATAGCTGGGGGACCTCCAATAATGCACTGGGATTCACTCCTTTCTTCACTCTCAATGAATTGTTTTTGCTGGTCATTGACATCTGTTTGTTCTTTCCCATAGATTTAGTCCCCATCGTGCTGTTTGCTCTCTACATGCCTATTCTTTTCATCTTCTCTATCCCCTCACCCCCAGCCAGTCGCAGCGGATGACTGCCCCTCTCTGAGCCTGGTTCTGCTGGAGGTTTCTTCCTGTTAAAAGGGAGTTTTTCCTCTCCACCGTCGCCAAGTGCTTGTTCACAGGGGATCGCCTGATTGCTGGGGTCTTTCTGCAATTGTGGGGGTTTCCCCTACAGTTGAAAGTGCTATGAGATGACTGATCTTGTGAAATGGCGCTATATAAATAATGTTGAATTGAATTGAATTTTTAATGGCACATGGGTATAGATAATTGTTACCACAAATCAGCTCAATCGGACAAAAACCCTAGGACGAGTTCGATCAAATGCGCGTCAGTTGCACAAGGTGGAAATCAGGTCACTGCCACTTCCTGCCAAAATTGCCGACTTCCTTTTGGGTGTAGACCATCACTTCCATGGAGTTTTTTGCATGTCTTTACATGATAAACATCTCACCCAATTTTCATCTTTTACATGTGAAAGTAAGCGTATGCCACTCCCCATTGACTTCACATGTTAGGTGGCGCTGTAGAGCCATTTTTGTGGGGTCATTCATATTTCCTCCAAAATATTACATTTTTTGCAAGTCTTGAGGTCCATTCAAAAAATGATGAGTTTTCATGCACGTTCACTCCCCCAAAAATGAGATCTTAAGTGGAGAAGAAAAAAAAAATTCTCGCAATTACAATAGGGCTCTCGCCCACTGACTTTGTCAGTGGCTCGGGCCTTACAAATTCTAGCAATTACAATAGGGCTCTCGCCCACTGACTTTGTCAGTGGCTCGGGCCCTAACAGTTACATTCAGGCTCTCGCCCACTGACGTTGTCAGTGGCTTGGGTCCTAAAATTTCTAACAATTATAATTAGGCCCGAGCTCTTAAAAAAAAAAAAAAAAATTCTAACAATTGCAATAGGGCTCTCGCCCACTGACGTTGTCAGTGGCTTGGGCCAAATTTGTGAGCTGGATTGAATCATATCTGCATGATCGAACACAATCTGTATCAGTTAACAACTGCAGATCTGATTCTCTTAGGTTAACTTCTGGAGTCCCTCAGGGATCAATATTAGGCCCCCTTTTATTTAGTCTTTATATTAATGATTTGCCCACTGTTTGTTCTGAAGCTGAATGCTTAATGTATGCAGACGACACGGTTTTTTTTGTTCATGGTCGCTCCAAAGACACTGTTGCTGCTAAACTTAGTAAAACAATGTCCTGTGTCACAACTTGGTTGCAGGAGTGCTGTCTACAGTTAAATGTTTCTAAAACTGTAGGCATATATTTCACTAAAATAAATAGAGTGTCACCTGACCCTGACATACATGTTAATGGAGGAAAAATACAAATTGTTAGCCAATATAAATATCTTGGGTTAATAATAGATTCACAGCTTTCTTTTAAAGCCCATATTGCTAAATTGTGTAAAAAAATCAAGTTAAATCTTGCAAATTTCCGTGCAATTTGAAATGAAATGTCAACTGATGCCGCAAAAATATACTTGCATTCAATGATTCTGAGTCACTTCAACTATTGCCTAACTAGCTGGTCCCAGGCGGGTTTGAGTGCAGAAAAACCATTGGAAGTTTTGTACAAACAAGCACTTAAAGTTATGGATAAAAAACCTAGGCATTATCATCATTGTGCAATTTAAAAAAAATACAGTCTTTTAAATTGGGATAGTCTTCATACATTTGCAAATTTAAATTTGATTTATAAAGTACTGCATGATTTGGCTCCAGATCCTCTGGCAGAGTTCATCAGCCAAAGAAACAGCTCTGAGCGTGTCACTCGAGGCTCTGTCAGAGGTGACTGTTTCATTCCTCTGCGCAGGAGCACTTTCAGTAAGTCGGCCTGGTCAGTGAGGAGCGCTAGTGAGTGGAACTCAGTACCTGAGGAGGTTAAACTGCTCACAACATTCAAGGCCTTCACAAAAAAATTGAAAATGTGGCTTATAAACACCTACAGCTGCCAACACTAAAAGATAAGTCTGCTGTGATGTTTGATGTTGTGTTTAAATGTACAGTTTGTTATGTATATGTTATTTGTTACATTAGTGCCCTCTTAAATCTCTAACCATGTTTTTTCTTGTAGATGCATTTTACTGCTTTTTTACATCTTGGCCAGGGGACTACAGATGAAAACTAGCCTTTTGGCTAATTCTGGCTTTTTTTAACCATGTGTAATCATGTGTTTTATGAAATTGCATTGTCCCTTTTCAACTAAACTAAACTAAACTAATTACAATAGGGCTCTTGCCCACTGACGTCACTGTCTTGGGCCCTTAAAATTCTAACAATTCCAATAGGGCTCTTGCCCACTGACGTTGTCAGTGGCTCGGGCCCTAACAATTACAATAGGGCTCTCACCCACTGACATTGTCAGTGGCTCAGGCCCTAATTATGTAACCAGGATTTCTTTTTTCAGGGTGGGGGAGGTGCAGTGAAGACTTGAAGTGTTTTAAAATGGAGAAACATACAGTATTTCTCCAAAAAAACCCACATTAAAATATAATCAGCATCAATATGAACAATGGAAATTTACAATTAAAAAGTCCAAATTTTATGAGAAAAAAGTTCCAAATTTGCAATGAAAAAAGTAGAGAATTTATGAAAAACTGGACCTCGTGCACAAACCGTTAGTACTAATGGATTTGTTTGTAAACGTGATGTACAAACAGTGTATGTGAAATTGTTGGACTCACCAATTTGTTCGTATCTTGAAATTTAGTACAGGTACTAACAAAATTCATGAGTGGTCCAGACTAGTTGTAAGAGTTTTATATAAATAGTTTGCTGTTATTCTAACTTTAGATTCCACTAAATGGCTTTACTGCGGCAGCACAGCAACTCACCCTTGGCCGGAGGATCCTGGGTTCGATCCCAGCCCCCGACCAACAGTGATCTGTGTGGAGTTTGCATGTTCTCCCCGTGTCTGCATGAGTTTACGCTGGGATTTCTCTGGATTCCTCCCACATGCCAAAAACATGCAAGTTAAATTAAGTGGCATCAAACTGGGGATTCTAAATTGTCCTTTGGTATGACTGTGAGAGTGGTTATCTGTCTGTCTGTGTTGGCCCTGCGATGGACTGGTGATCTGTCCAGGGTGTACCCTGCCTCTCGCCCAGAGATGCTGGGATAGGCTCCAGCCCCTCGCGACCCAAAAAGGATTAAGTGGAAAAAGATGGATGGATGGATGGCTTTATGTTGTAGCAGTCACCAGGCTGGTGAAGGTAGCAAAGTCTCTGATGTACTACTGGTAATACGAAGCCAGACCCAGAAAGCTCCGCCGCTCCTTGATGTTCTGTGGTACTACTCAGTCCCTCAATGCTGCAACCTTGAATGGATCGGTAGACACCCCGGCAGCACTGACCACATGACCCAAGAAAACGGTCACTCGGTGGAAGAGGTGGCACTGCTTTGGGTGGAGTGGGAGGGGCGCTTCCCGGAAGGCCTGGAAAACATTCCTCAGGTTTGCCAGTGCTCCCTCAAAGTCAACAGCATGCACCAGGAAATCGTCCAGGTAACCAATGCATCTGGTAAGCCAAGACTCTCTCCCTTAGATGTTCAAAGGTAACTGGTGCATTGCAGAGGCCGAATGGCATCACCTTAAACTGCCACAATTCACAGCCAATGGTGAATGCAGTTTTGGGCTGAGCCTCAGGGGACAACTCCACCTGCCAGTAGCCGCTGCGGTGGTCAAGCTAGCTGAACCATTAGGAACCAACAATGTAGCTGATGTCATGAATTGCCCCTTGGGGCACAGAGGAGAGACCCACGTGCTGGACTGCAGTTTGTGAAATTTATTAACGAAAACAAAAAGTTCAACTGTGCACAAACACAAAATCCAAATAGTGTACAAATCAACTTACGAATGAAGCGAAGAACACAGGATACCAAGTAAATGCCAGAACGAGAACAGGGTTCTGACACAACGATTCTTAATCAAGTCACCAGCAAAATAGAAAGGAGAAAACCGCCCTAAAATAGGGCCAAAAATAATTTAATTCAAATAGTAACCGGTGTGAATCACATGAGCGGGCTGGGGAGAAGATGACAATCAGCTGTGAGTCATGAGGAGAGGAGATGGGGCTGACAGCTTGACAGGGGCACCGCCCACAGCCAGGGAAAAACCCGGAAGTGCCTCTGACAGCTGCAACCCCAGAGAATGAAAGAAAGAGAAGAAAACCGGCCAATACAATGTGGGGACAAATAAAGACAAATAAACCCAAATATGTAAATAACAAACTACAATGAATGTAAACAGGAAAATAAATCATACGAAGAAACAATACAGAATATGTGAAAACAAACTAGAGATAACATAACAGGCATAGAACTCAAAAATACAACATTATACAAATAAGGAAAAAAAAAGGCAAAGAGACAGAGTGCGGTGGAATCCCCCCATGCTCAGATTGTGACAGTCGAGGGCTTCATAAATCTGGGGTAGGAGTCTTTGAGGGTGACAGCATTAAGGTGGCGGAAGTCCACATAGGGCCACCAAGAGAGGTCTTTCTTCCTCACCATTACTAGCGGAGACACCCAGGGACTGCAGGATGGCTCGATGACCCCTGCTGCTGCCATTTCCTGAATCTTCTCCTCTGCTGCAGCCTGCTTGGTGAAGGATAAGCAGCAAAGCTGGAGTCGTATCAGTGCAGCACCACCAGTGACAATTTTGTGCTGTATCAGGTTTGTATGGGTGCAGTCCTCATCTCTGGCAGCCAAGATATCGGCAAATTGGTGTAAGAGCTCTCATAGTTGATACTGTTGGGCCGGCTGCAGTCCCTCACAGCTGTGGCAATACAGTTCCTCAATGGCCTGTTGTGTCTCAGTAGAGGGCGCTGATGTGGCTGAAGGACTGTTCTCTGTCACTGAAGGCGTCACTGTGGCACTGCTGGACTCAGGTGCTGGAGACTGGGCGACACACCCACTGTTCACCATTAGGATGGAGGAGCATTGGGCAGCTGCAGATGTGAGGCAGGGACTGTCTATCCTGGCATTGCATTGCAATAACAGACAGCAGTAGGTATGGCTTTTGTGCAAATGGTTGCAGTAAGGTGCAGAGACATGCAGCAGCAGCTGTATTACTGTTGGTGTGACAGTTTCAGTTGTGCTGCTGTGCTCAGCTGTGTCTTCATATCTGTTTGTCCGCTGCAGGTACTACTTAATAGGGGTGGGTTCAAAAGATCAACACAATGATTTGAATCGATCCCCTTTTGACAGATATCCATATCGAATCACAAAATCCATGGATCAGTCTTTTAGTATCATAATTTTACAGCAGGAACAATAGGTAAACAGATATGCACACAGACCCAGGACCAAACAGGAGAAGACACAGACGACAATGATAAGGGACTCAGGAGAACACAGAGGGCAAATGGTGCAAATAAAAATCATAAGTAATCACAGAAAGGCAATAACAGAACTTAAAGCGCAGATTGACAGTCCCTCCCCGCCCCCAAGAGTGTATTCTAGATGCCCTTCAAACAAAAACCAAGAAATACCTCAATATGGAGGGAGGAGGGAGACATAGGCATTGCGGAGCAAAACGAGAACACAAACAAAGGAAAAATGTTCATCAGGTGGTTGGCCAGAGTCCCTGGACCAGTGGACTGGTGGAAATGACATGTCGGGTGGCCTACCAAAGTTGAAGGACCACCAGCCGGAGGAACAAGGCACCACTGGAGCACAGAGCCCAGGGGTCAGTTGCAAAAGAGACATGAGCTCAGGGGGCAACAACACAGGGGCTCTAACCTCAGGAGGTAACATAGTACCCTTTTAAACTCAGAAGTTGGCAACAGTGGACACGTTAAACTCAGTAGATAACATAGGAACACGTTGCTCAAAAGAAGTCAACATGGGGGTTTTAAAGTCACGAGATGACATTGGGGCTCTGCTATGGGGACAACAACAAAGGAGTTTTAAGCCCTAGAGATATCAACACAGGAACTCTTAACTCCTGAGACCCCAACATAGGAATTCTTAGCTCTAGAGGCACCAGTACAGGAGCTTTCAATTCAGGGGTCAGTAACACAGGAGGTTTTAGTTCAGAAGATATCAATACAGGAGATTTTAGTTCAGAAGACAGTACCTGAGGGGCCTTCAGCGCAAGCACTAACAGCAGCTGAGAAGCGGTGACCCCAGGTGGCAAGGGGGGAGTGGACTGCTCACCCCGTGGAACTACAATGGCCTGAGAGGACTGCTCGCCCCCTGGAACTATGACAGCCGGAGCAGACTGCTTACCCCCTGGAACTACGACGGCTGGAGCGGACTGCTTACCTCCTGGAACTACGACAGCCGGAGCAGACTGCTCGCCTCCTAGAACTATGATGGATGATGGCCACAGGTCTCCTAACTGCTTGCACAGCAACCGGAGGTCTCCTGACCTCTTGGACAACGGCCGGAGCGTGGTCCTCATCTGACTCCATCCTTGACACCGTCACCTCATACATTGGAGGGAAACAGGAGGACAGTGAGGTGACACCACGGTCATGAACAGCAGAGACTGGTGGGGAGGACTGGTGGAATGTGTGCTTGGGTCCCCCCATCAGGAGCTAGGCAAGACTTTTTAAAAATAGTGGTAGTACATAAATGAAAAGGTACTTGCCTTAACTCCTGGTCTCCTGCTGCTGGGGTTACAACCTTGGAGACAACTGGGGCTGTGGCGTGCACCTTGGTGTCAGCTGGAGCTGTGTATGCACCTCAGAGTCAGCTGGAGCTGTGGCGTGCACCTCAGGGATGGCTGGAATCATGATGTGCACCTCGGGGATGACTAGGGCCGTGGCGTGCACCTCGGAGAAAGCTGAAGCCAGGAGGAGCCTTACAGCAGGTATTGGAGCTGGGATGTGCACCTCGGGGTCAGCTGGAACAGGCTTGTGCTCTTCAGAGACTCCCTGTCCTCCCTGTCCGAGGAAGAAACATCGGATGGGTCACCACAATTGCCAGTAACAGAGACCAGTGGAGAGGACTCAGAGGTGGATGGAAACTGCATTTGGGTCCCCTCACCAAGAGCAAGGCAAGCCTTTTCTAAAATAGATGTTAAAACAAAAAGCACTTGCCTTAACCCCTGGGCCACTGCTGCTGGGAGAACGGTCTCTGGCAAAGCTGCTGGGGGTGTGACGACCTTGGGAGAAACTGGAGGACAGCCTCTGGAGGAGCTGGTGGAACAACGGTTGAGGCTATCCGAGGAGCAGCAGCGGGTGAGGGCACCAGCACAGCAGTAATGGGAGTCGGCACTGCAGCTGTCATAGAAACAGGTGTAGCAGCTGCTGTCACAGGGACCAATGCTGGAGAGCCCTACGGGGCTGGAAAACTCTGTGGAACTGGAGCTGGGGGCACTGGAGGAGTAGCAGTGGAATGCCAGGAGGAGCGGTGTTTCCTCAGAGCTCACATCCTCGCTGGGACCTTTGAAGTGTGTTGGTCTCCAGAAGGCGGAAAAAAACAAGTTCTGGTGTGAGGCAGGGCTTACACTCCAGTAAAAGTTCAGTCTGTGACAGCAGAACCTGCCAGCACTCCTCCAGCTTATCGTTGTTGGCGACACAGGATGATACAGATGTGGGAATGGTGGAAACCAGGAGACATTTTACTGTCGACTCAGGCTTCCATGACGCTGGGACTGGTGAGCGGTGAGGAGGGGAAATGGCTTGAGTTGAGAACGGTAAAGGCTCCACTGGAGGAGTAGCGGTGGAACACCAGGAGGAGCGGCGTCTCCTGGAGCCTCCCTTTGAACCCGGGCCACTGGGCGCCCAGTAGTTCCCACTGTATTCCATAAACTCGCCAAGATCGGTGGCTGGCAGTAGGTTGGGGATGACTGGCTGTGGTGAGGAGGAGATGGTAGGTCATAGTGGCAGCACCAGGAGAGCGAGTTCCAGCACCTGGGAGTGGAAGCGCAAGCACGGCCTGGCTTCCAACAGGTTGGTAATTCCCCCCCAATAATCCATCTCATCTTCCCGGTAGGAGCAGCTCCAAGCTGCGGCCGCTAAGTCCTCAATCTCCCAAATGAGCTGCTGCTCCTCCTGACTCCACCTCTTCCTCCCCTTGCCAGTCTCACCTGCAGAGTCCCCGTTTGGTGGCATCATACTGTCATGCAACCCTCCGGTGGACAGGTAAGGAGGACTCTTGAAGCAGGCAGTTTTCCAGTGTAGCATAATGGTTTATTAATGAGCATCAATGAACAAATGAAAAACAGCATAAGGACTGTAAAACAACTGATGACACAACAAAAAACTGAACTTACAGGAATTCCAGATGCTAGGATAAGTGGCAGGGGATGTTAGACGACAATGCTGTTATGCCCTGTTATGCCCACAAACCTGGAATGAAGACGGATGAGGATGCTGTGCTCAAACTGAACTTTATTACACAACATTTAATAAGTACACTGCACACTTAACACTCTGTTATATACCTGAGGACGAGCCGGAGCTAAGAGGGCCATGAGATGGCCGACTGTCCCCTATATATAGTGGCGTGATGACATCACCAGCCGGCTGCATCATCAGCCGCCCATCGTAGCAAATCCCATCACTACATTCTTCCCCTCCATTGCAAAACACAGAACACATACAAATCAGCCCTCCCCCAATTTGGTACACATGCAACTGAACATTCAGAACTATGAAATAGGGTCAGCAGGTAGACCACCGTTGGATCTGACGCAGCTGGGTGGATTATTCTGCAACCTCCTCTTAGTTGCGTTCCTACCTAAACAGTCGCTGTTTCTTTTTTACAGTCTTCCATGGGGAAGGCGGTTCTGCCCGAGGGGCCTTGTAGCGAGCCCATGGTAGATACGTCCCTGGAGATGCTGGGCCCCCGGGGTCAGGACCAGTCTTCATAACGTTGGGGCTCGAGTCCCACACTGCATCAACTGATTCCCACGAAGCCTCGCCATCTGGAGCAGCCACCTGGGCATGCCGAAGTTGGTTTTTATGCTAAGCCGAACCATCTGTCAGCCAAAAACACGCTGATCCTAGTTTTGCCGTGATCCTCAGCAGCGTCCACTGTCCCATCGGTTGTGACTTGGTCAGCCACTGTCCCGGTCTCTCGTCAATGTGGACTCGAACCCAGTCCATGACTTCGAGTGGTGCCTTGCTCAGTCTCATATGCCACTGTGATTGCTGTGGCGCTGCATGGTCATCTGTTTTGGGACCTCTGTCATGCCGTAACAGTTCTGCCGTTACTGTGTTTGTCACGGACCCTTTACCAGACTTCACCATCGTTGTTTCCATAGTCCAAAGCTGTTTGTGCATACAGAAGGTGTCCGGCATCTCCCGTGTCGTTCGCTGTTGCGGACTCTTCACCCGTTGGCTTGGTCATAAGATAAGATAAGATAAGATAAGATAAGATAAGATAAGCCTTTATTAGTCCCACAATGGAGAAATTCCAGGATTGCAACAGCAATCAGAGCAATAATTAAGAAGATAAGAAAAATAAAAATAATAATAATAATAATAATAAGAGCAGTGAATATACATACAGTACGTACACATAAATATATAAATATATATACACAGTGCGGAGCATTGTAGCTAGATGGAATAAACAGCATAACCGTCTACTTAGTTATCCTACATAGTATGAATATGGACCCATACATATTGTCACCTTCCATAGCGACTGATATTGTCCTAGTTGTATACTGGAGGGGACCATTTGTGTAAGTCTGTTGCGTCTTTTGCATTCAATACTATTAGGTTGTCATGTTTTTTTTTGCTATCTCTGCGAGCAGCCCTGCTTAGGTTATACAGTCTGACAGCTGTAGGTAGGAAAGACCTGCGAAACCTCTCGGTTGTGCACCTAGGGTGATGTAGTCTACTGCTAAATGAGCTTCTCAGTGCGTTCAGTATGTCCTGCATAGGGTGGGACTCGGACTCCAGCAGAGATGACAGTTTAGCCACCATCTTTCTCTCTCCTATCTCCTCCACTGGGTTAAGGCGTTTCCCCAGGACGGATCTAGCTTTCTTGATCAGTTTATTCAGTCTCTTCCTATCGGCTGCTGTAATGCCGTTGCCCCAGCAGACCACTCCAAAAGTGATGGCTGATGCCACCACCGTGTCGTAGAATGTCTTCAGCAGCGCCCCTTGTACACCAAAAGACCTGAGCCTCCTCAGTAGGAACAGCCTGCGCTGTTTCTTCTTGTAGAGTGCGTCGGTATTGTGTGACCAGTCTAGTTTATTGTTCAGATGAACACCCAGGTACTTGTAGGATGTCACCATCTCAATGTCTGTTCCCTGGATGTTTACTGATGCTGTGAGGGGTTGTCCTTGCCTGCGGCAGTCCAACACCAGCTCCTTAGTTTTCCTCGCGTTGATCTGGAGGCAGTTCCGATGGCACCAGTCCACAAAGTCCTGGATAAGTCCTCTGTACTCAGCTTCATCTCCGTTGGAGATGAGGCCGACGATCGTAGACTCATCAGAGAACTTCTGTAGATGGCAGTATGTTGTGTTGTGTGATAAGTCCGCAGTATAAAGGGTGAACAGGAAGGGAGCCAAGACCGTTCCCTGGGGGACCCCGTGCTACCGATGATTGTGTCGGACACACAATTTCGGGTTCTCACAAACTGTGGCCGGTTAGTGAGGTAGTCCAGGATCCATGATGACAGAGGTTGGTCCACCCATGCGCACAGCAGCTTGTCCTTCAGGATAATCGGTTGGATGGTGTTGAAAGCCTCATAGACTGATGCTGAGCATGAGTACTGAAGCAGTCCGGTTCCTTCTCTCTCCCGTCTGATGTGCTTTGTCGTAGATAGTGCCTGTGCCCAGTTGTTGTGCTTCGAGGTTCTCTGTGTGCACGGACTCCCTCTCCTGTGATTCTACAGTGGCCTCTGGCTGGGCAAGGATCTGAGGCGAGTCCTGCCACTGCCCCCTTCCGGGGCAGCTCTCCTCCTGTGTGCACGAGGTTGATGGTTTGGTATCAGTGTCGCCCTTTAAAATTTATCGCACACCTTGTTATCATCGTAGATGTCTGTCGTGTCCCAGTTTCCGCCAATGGACCATTCAAACCAGGTGCTGTCACGGATAGTGAAGCCCAGTCTGTAGAAGAGGTCACATGGGGGGCGCATGCGCACACAGCGACCGGCAGTAGGTGAAAAAAGTTTGACGTCGGTGTCTTTGTTTTTATGCACTTTCATGTGTTTCAATGTAATTCTCTGTCATTTTTATCCTTGAATGTTTGTGGACTATATAACAAAGAGCTCCCTGGTTCCATCAGTATGGATTTCCTTCTTGTTTTTGCACTGTTGTTTCTTTCCTACCGGCTCTTTGTCTTGGAGGTAATCGCAATTATACCGGGTAGAATACAGTATTCCAGAGACATGTTACTGCATTGAAACATGGATAATGCAGCATCTGTGTCTGAGTCCGTGCCACAACTGCCGGACTTTATTTTAAGAGATTTTCATGGACACAGCAATGAAAAGAGAGAGAAGAGGAGGAAACACGGAAAGTGTGGAGGCGTAAGACTAAACCTGAGGAGGCGTCAGCTTAACCGCGTTCCTCTTCCTTTCATTATTATGGGGAACGTACAATCCCTAAGAAATAAAGTGGATGAAATTCAAGGGAATGTATGATATCAGAAGGATTTCAAGAACTTCTGTGTCATGGCTTACACGGAGACGTGGCTTACGGCGCATGACCGGGATGCAGACCTGTGGATTGACAGCTTTGGAGCCCCACTTCGCTCGGATCAGCAGGAAGAGGTAAAGGGGAAGCGTCAGGGGGGCAGCGTATGTTTATATATTAATAAACAGTACTGTACATCTGTCACGGTCAGAGAGCGCATCTGTACACCAGATGTGGAGCTGCTGTCCATATCGCTACGCCCCTTTTATCTGCCCCGCGAGTTCCCCCAACTTTTCATAACGACTATGTACATTCACCCGAAAGCGGATGCTGACTCCGCCTCCAGCACCATCTTTGATGTGGTACAGCGGTTGCAGTCGATTTTCCCAGAGGCTCCAAATTTTATCCTTGGGGATTTTAACCATGTTTCTTTAAAGAAGACACTTAAAAACTTTTATCAGTATGTCTCCTGCCCAATCAGGCGAAAAAAGACATTGGACCTGTGCTATGGATCCATTGAGAGGGCCTATAAATCTATTCCTCTTCCTCCTTTAGGATCCTCAGATCACAACTGTGTACATTTGCTGCCCACATATAAAACTGCTCTCAGAATAGACAAGGCAAAGACCAGAGACATAAACGTGTGGACAGAGGATTCAGTGCACTGCCTCCAGGAATGCTTTAACTGTATGGACTGGGAGGTGTTCACACTGTCCTCGGAGATGTTTTGGACTCTTTAGTGGACGTGACATGCTCATACATGGCTTTCTGTAGAGACATGATCGTTCCACGTAAACGCGTCAAAATATATCCCAACAACAAGCCATGGGTTACAAAATCAGTTAAATCCTGCTTACAGAGGAAAGCACTTGTCTTTAAACGGGGGGTTGTTTCTGAGCTGCAGGTTGCCACAAAAGAGCTGAAGTCCGAAATTTTAAGAGCAAAACAGAATTATAAATCAGAATTGGAAAGCAAGATGGCAACAAAGAAACTTGGTTCAGCCTGGGCCAGTATGAAAACTATTGCAGGCCTTCAGAGCACAGAGCGCAGTAATCGTGTGTTTTTAGAGGGTTTTAATTCAGACATAGAGCTGGCTAAAGC
The DNA here is from genome assembly GCA_020510985.1 of Pholidichthys leucotaenia. NCBI lineage: Eukaryota > Metazoa > Chordata > Actinopteri > Cichliformes > Pholidichthyidae > Pholidichthys > Pholidichthys leucotaenia. The sequence continues at coordinate 320,546,605 of CM035840.1, read as the reverse complement.
TCTTAATTGTTTTTATGGTCATTTTGACTCCTTTGATTTTAGCACAGAAACCCAAGGTTTGAAACAGAAACTCAAAGACAATCAGCACTTTAATATTGAGGTGCAGGATGTTAAAAGGGTGTTCTGTGCTGTAAAAGTGAACAAAAGTCAGGGCCCTGATAATATATGCGCTTGGTAAAGTCCTGTGCACATGAGCTGAGTCCTGTATTTCACTACATTTTCAATAAGTCCTTACAGACACAACATGTGCCTAAGATCTGGAAAGATGCTGTGGTTGTCCCCGTTCCAAAATCCAGCTGTCCTAAAACAGTAAATGATTTTAGACCAGTTGCTTTGACTTCAATTTTAATGAAAATTTTTGAAAAACTGGTCAGATTTGAAGTCCTAAAGCAGACTGAGCATGCATTGGATCCTTTGTAGTTTGCCTATAGGCCTCACAGAGGAGTAGAGGATGCCACTGTCACTCTGTTTAACATGCTTTTTGAACATCTGGATTTTAATGGGGCACACGCCAGGCTCTTATTTGTGGACTTTTCTTCCGCTTTTAATACAATCCAACCTCATATTTTAGTTGAAAGGCTCCTGCAACAATTATTATTGTTGCAGGACGATTATTCATAGTAATTTAAACTTTGAAGAGAACTGTGAAAGGGTGTGCAAAAAGGGTCAGCAACATTTGCATTGCTTGAGAAAACTTGCACGCTTCCAAACTGACCGAACCATAATGACAATGTTTTATCGGGCTTTTATTGAATCTGTTTTATCCTTTTTTTTAGTGTCATGGTTTGGTCAGATAAAACTGAAACAGAGGAAATCCTTGGATCAGGTAGTTAGATGGTCCAGTCGTTTGCTTGGTGAGTCACAGCTGAGCCTGACATCCCTGTTCACCAGACAGGTACAGAGGATTGCTACCTCCATTTTAAATGATGACTCCCACCCTTTGCACTGCAACTTTCAGCTTCTTCCCTCAAGATGGAGGTTTGCTGTCCCAAAAAGTAAAACCCAGCGCTACAAAAACAGCTTTGTTCCTGCTGCTGTCAAAGAGTTGAACAAGTTGTAACAATATATTGCACATAATTTAGGTACCTATTTATTAATTCCATTTTATATTTACTTTTTTTGTAGGATGTTATTTGGGTCCTAAGTATTTTATTGGGTTTTAGACCTTTGAGTTTTTAACCTCTTTGACTAGTTTTTAACTTTTTAATATGACCCTTATCTCTTACCTCTGGTTTTTCTCTCATCTCTTTGTCTTTATACCCTGACTGATGGAGCCTTGAGTATTTTTATCATGTTTATAGTCAGCTTCATGTGTGCCTGTGTTTGTGTCTATGTTGAATGTAATTGTGGCTTGTAAATATAGATGTCACCAGACTGCAAAACAAATCTACCTACGGGTACAAATAAAGTAACCTGAACCTGAACCTGAACCTAAAAGCTCAAAAAAGTCGATTTTGCATGATATAGGCCCTTTAAACTCATTTTATGTTGCTCTTGGTATAATTAGTCATATTCGGCACTTTCGCACTGTAGGAACCTTTTGCAGTTCCTATAACCTTTTAACTACCTAGGCCGGTTTTCTTGTGTTCGGACAGCATAGGAACTAGGAACCACAGACCTCAGCTACTAGAACCATTTTAGCACCAACTCTGAGGCAGGGTCTTTTCTGGTTCCATAGAAACTCATATGACGTAGGTGTTTGCTGATTGTAAGAACTCGTAAGCTACGCCCACTACCAGAGACTTCTGCTTCTCATGGTGCCGTCATGTTTAAAAAGAAGCTTTGCTGTGTTTTTTCTTGTAATCGCTAATGGACATAGAAGTTTTAATATGAACAAAACACTGACAAATGGACCAATGAGGAGGTCAAAGCTCTTCTGGCCTTGTACGCCACAGCTTTGTGAGAACTTGAGGGCTTGCTGTGGAGCGTAATAATTTTCAGAAAATACTGTAAGCTCGCAGTTAGCGGGGATTTTTCACAATGTGAAGTAGTGAGGAAGACGATTACAAAACTCAAACAGGACTGTAACAAATAAGGACCCCAACAATCAGAACCAGGAGAACCAGAAGACCAGGAAATGTTCCGACACTTTGGGCGCAATCTTGCATCGACTTGCCTACATGGGGCATGAAACCCCGGCCCTGCTGCCACAGGACACCACAGTCTGCAGTCAGCGTTCTCGCAGGAGCTGAAGGTTGGTAAATACTTGCAAAAAATATGCAATTTATCTCATAAATTTGAGGCTTTTTTCCACCCTTTTAACTTCTAATTTGTATCTCCCAAATATGAAATCAATTTGCAACTCCTTTTCTGGACATCAGCACTTTTTGCCATGTAAACCTGCAATATTTTTCTCTTAAATTCTTAACTTTTTCATCTCAATTTGTTACCTTTTTTTTTCATCTGAAATTTGTGTTTTGTTACAAATGTACATCTTATTTCACAGAAGTTTCCATTGTTTTTCTCTCTGATATGCATTTTTTTTCTTGTAATGTACATTAATTTTCTCACGTTTGCATCTTTGTCCTCTTTCATCTGCAGTTTTTTTTACTGTAAATTTGTAACATTTTCCCATATAAATTTAAGGCATTTTTTTAAACTCTTTTTTCATTAATCTGTGGCTTCTTGTAAATGCACTTTTTCCTAATAATTTTGTACTTTCTAAAACGTGCAACACATAAATTTGCCTGTTTTTCTTTTTAATTTAGAATGTTTTTCAAATAAAGTCACAATTATGGTCTTATAAATAAACAACATATTCTTGTAGATAATACTTATTTTTCTCTCATATTGCAGAGTTTTTCCCTCTTGATTTACATCTTTTTCTTGTATGATGTGGCGTAACATTATGTAGCTCACATATTCCTTGGCAGAGACCCAAACATAAAAGAACTTTGAACTCGCGGTGTGTATTAACATCACACCTCAAATGGACAATGAGTCTGGACCACCTGCAAACTGGGGAAGAAGTGAGAAGATCTGGAGAGTGAACCTGAAAGGACTGTCTGACCTCCTGGGGTCAGACAGAGGAGCCGAGAGGACAATGGAGGGATTAAATGTGGATGTGATTCTGTGTTTGATGTGGAGGTATAAATGTATGTGGTTTACCGCAGCTCGCTCTCTTATTCCCTGACTGAGAGAAGGAGCTGTGGGACGTGAGATGGAAATAAACCAATACTGAGAAATCATCCAGTGTCATCATTTCACGATTCCTACAATATCAGTGAATCTATTCTGTCATATATACACGTGACAGTTTTTCTGTCCACTGAATATGGGCAGAAGAGCCACATGTTTCAGACCTCTGGCCCCCCGATCTACCTTGCCAGTTTTGCCATCTTCTTTTTTTATAATATGGTTCTGATCCTGAAATGTGTCTTTATTCAGACTGTCATCTGCCTGACATCTGCTGCTGCCAGCACCCTCTGCCACCTTAGACCAGGTAAAGGAAACATTACTGCTGCATTGCCCATACATGTTGTTGAATCTCAGAACTGCATTAGAATTGTTGTCTGTTAATATTTGCCTCAATCTTCCCTGTGTTTTTTTCCAGGAAAGAAAAAGTGGAGTGAAACTCTTCTGGCTGGTGTGCATAACATGCTGGAGTCAGATGCCAAAGCACGAAGAAACCATCCATCCATTTTCTACCGCTTTTCCAGAGGGCTGGGTTGTGGAGGCAGCAGCTCAAGCAGAGAAGCCCAGACTTCCCTTTCCCTGGCCACCTGCTCCAGCTCTTCAGAGAGGATACCAAGACATACCCAAGCCAGCTAGGAGAAATAGAAACACCGGAGTGTATTAGTTTTCAGTAAATTTATGGTGTGTGTTTGTTGCATGTGTCGTGAACCGAGCTGGGGATTCTCCCGAGCTCAGCTTCATGGCTGTTTTCTGTTCCTCAGTTATCTGTGCTTTATGTTACCTTTTGAGTTCCATATTGTGTTTCATTGTTTAGCCATATTCTGTTGCACTTTTGGTGCTTATTATTGTCTTTTGGCCATTTGATTCTTTTGAGTCATTTGTATTATTCTTAGTCTGCATTTGTTTTTTTGTTTTTGTATCTGACAGCCACGCCTCCCTGTCTACTACTGACAGGTGATTCAAATCTGTCATTGTCTGCTCCTCTCCCTGCTCAGGTTCACACACCCACTCTCATGCACACGCATGCACACATACACACACACACACACTCACCCATACCTGGACTCACTCAGTTCTACTCACACCGACAATCACTTGGGTCATCATGTCTCATGTTATTTAAGCTCTGGCTTCCCACTTGTGGTTGCCGGATTATTGTATTGTCCTCTGCCGTCTTCTGTACCATCTCCAGTTCAGTCAACTCTGGATTTCCACTTGGGATTTTTGCCTCAGACTGCTCTGTTTCTGGCCAGTGAGTAATGTTTGTTCCCCCCACTCTCCAGTTACATCTGGAGGCACATTGGGCTTTTCTCGTTTGCTTCCCCCCGCTGTCAGTTTTGTCTGATGCGCCTTGGGTCTTCTCTAGATGTACTCACCTGTGAGCTGAGGGGCATCCTGCGTGCAATCCCAGTGGTTCCTTGTTGCTCCATGTTCACCTGTTTGTTTGTTTGTACTGTATTATTACGTTTTGTTCAATAAATACACACAACATCCTCCTGCATTTGGGTTTCAGCCTCTCCTGCCTCAGAAAGACAGGAAATCATGACAGTATGTTTGAAGTTTTTGAAGTATTTTACTGGAAAATAAATAAATGAACATTTGAAGCGTCAGAAATTTGCTTTGTTGTTAACAACAGTGATGTTAGATGTGATTGGGTCAGAGCTATGAAATATGAAATCATCCATCTTTGCTCACTGCATCTTAAGCCTTTCTGATCCTCAAGTGTGCTGAACTACAGGCTATACACTTCTTTTTAAAATGCACCAAGTTTATCATGTTTAACAAAAGGTCTGGCATTCACATACAGTCAGGTGATACAGTTTGGACACCCTATTAAATATTGAGTTAGTTATTAAATGTTCACGCTATGACCAATGTATTTTTTTTTTTTATTTTAGCCATTTTAAGTGGCAGTAAAGGTGGGGATGTCATAATTTACTCCTGTTTCTTTAATGAAATTTTAAAGACTTCTGTTTTAATTAAATAGCGTTAATCTCCCAGTATTGACATTAATATTAACCACTTGCACTCCGGGCAATTTTCCTAAAAATGCCAAAAAATAACGTGCCCAAAGTAAATCGAAAGCTGTTATTCAACCCTTTGCAGCATCTTCATGGGGTTGATCTCATTTAAAAGAAAACACTTTGAATTTTTTGGCAAAAAAAACATAATCTCTCTACGTGCTCCGGCCACTGAGTTACAGTCATCTAAACATACTGAACTTGAAGAAAAAAAAATTGGACACAGTGTTTTTTTGGATACAAATGCTTGTAAATAACACACAGCTGTCCGATCCGGCTGGAAAATGCAACAGAAATGTAGAACCAAGTGTTATCCAGCTGAGATCCAAATTTGGTAACAATACCACAAAAAATGAATATTTTACACAACTTTGTTCTCAGGCTGTTCCCAGGCGTTATGGAACGGTGCCAAATTGTGCCAAATGGCACAGTTTGGAAAAACGTCTGTAACTTTTGAATGATTCAATGTAGAATCTTCATTTTAGGCTCTAATGAAAGGTCACACTCAGGGCTGTGTCTGTGTGTGTGTGTGTGGGCGGGGGGTCGTTTTTCCCCCCCCGCTACCAAGGACCAAATTCGGCCCTCGCTACATGACGGAATACACTCTTTTTTTTTTTTTTTTTCCTTGCATGTTTTCACAGCGGCCCCCCCCCCCCTCGCTACTGTGTGTGTGTGTGTGGGGGGGGACCGTGAACGGACCGTGAACGCCCCCCCCCCTCGCTACAGAAGAGGGCCATCGCTACATGATGGAATAGACTGATATGCTTCCCCCCGCGGACCCGGGAGCGTTCGGACCGTGCCCCCCTCCCCTGCTCCTCTTCTGCAGCGGGGGGGGGGGGCGTTCACGGTCCGAACACGGCAAATGAACCGTTTATCGCGGCGCACGCACTTCGTACTTCGTGCGCAGTACAGTTGTAATTTACCGATCGGTCAAAAGTCATTTTTGGATTACAGTTTTCAGGGATAAATAATAATTTAGCTTATAACACCTTACCTCTTCAAAGCAGCAGAGTCGTGGCGAACAGCTCTTCCCACGCGTCAGACAAACGCGACACTGCTCCGCTCGTGGATCCCGATCAACATAATTCCATTATTGCCGTTTTGGCGAATGATTTACGACTTTTGTCGTCGGCCTCCGTCTATTCTGCTGGAATGAGTGCAGGTCCCACTTGTGGGTGTTCTCCATGCTGCTGGGTGAGCCTGGGTCTGTAGTAGATTCGTACAGAGTCCTTCTGCAGCAGTAAATATCGCTTCACCCAGCCTGAATTTCTGTGCTTCAATTGGCTCCTGCGTTCACAGTAGGCGGGTCCTCCTTCCTAGATTTTCATTCATTGGCTCCTCAAGGTTTCAGAAACCCAATTCAAGGCTCTTATTAGTCGAATGAGAGGTCAATCAGATGAACTAATCTGTTCGCGGCTGTGTTTGCAGATTTTTTTTTCAGTGGCGCTTGGAGGGCACACCACCTACACCATCACCATCAATATCCTTATCATGCGTCATGCGCACGAGGGTGCACGAGCGCGCTCTCGCGCGCCCTCGTGCGTGATAGGACGCAGAGACTTGCCCGCCCACGGAACAACGGAGCGCGCAAGCGGTTAAATATCAATATGTTTATGTTTAAAAACACAAGGCTTATACAGGGTGACCTGATTTTGTCACATGATGCACTTGTGGCCACGTATAAAAGTAAAGCAAACATTTCACCACATTCCTTCCACATTTTAACCCTCACATACTGCTCATATACTGTGACAGTGTCCCCTCATAATTAAACATTTTTAAACCACAAATAACCCCTTCAGTCACTGATTAATTCTTAACCTCTAAAGTCTACTACTGAAGTACTACTGATAGATTTCATAATGCATACAGAGCTTAAATGCAGGAAATCTTTATTTCACACAACATAAAAAATGCTCACAACGCTTATTGTGAAAATGTTTGTTGTGATTAGTTGGAAGGCACAAGGTAACACATCCAGACTGCACACACTCCATCTCCTATCTGCAGCAAGTGGCTATACAGCCAGACGTAAATTTTGTCCATTCTCTCCAGTTCAGGCTTCAGGCGGCGACACACATATTGAAATGTCCCTCTGGACATACAGAAATTCTTTGTCCACTGTTTAACCTTTATTCTACCAGTTCAACCTTTTTCTACTCTGCTCCGGATTCAGACGGTGAGCAGCATTGCACAATGAGCTGCAGCGACATCTGAAATGCAAACAGTACATGTTACAATACCATCTGAAATATTCAATTGTTATAATCAGCTCAATGACATGAGTAAAGTACCATCGGAAATATTTACCCATATGACATGCATACAATCGGCACATGTTTAATAAGTTAGACTTTTGTCTGTAGCGCTGCTCTTTCTTTCTCCATGGAATGAATAAGGGTCACCTGCTGTTGGATTCTTCATCTCATTTCTGGACTCTCACTGTGAACTCCTCCAGACTGGACATTAGACGCCCCATTTGACAGTCCAAAATAATACTGCAGTGAAGAACATGAGTGCTGTAGCCTCCTCACTCTCCATGCTAGCTTCCTTGTTGTTGTTGAGTGTGGCTCTTAAATACACGTCACTGTCACAGATCCTTGCGTCGCACCAGTCCCTACCATGCCTCCTCACTGCCTGTGTGAATGCAAAATGAAGATGTTCCCTGGGGGAGGGTAGTTCCTAAAACTAAACAGTTCTAGAACTGAGTTCTTAGAACTTCTCTGTCAGAAAGTGCCTATTGTCATTTTAAACTGTTTTGAGTTTAAATGGGTGGTGTTTATGATTACCTTTTTATTATCAAATTATGTATCTTCTTATCATCACTCTATTAAAGCAAGAAATCTGTGTGTGTGTGTGTGTCACCTTTATAGGACATTATAGGATGGCCTATGATCTCTGCCTGAACATCATAGGACGTCCTATGATCTCAGGCATTAGAGGACTCGCAATGTCGATATGACGGCACATAGACAAATGTGTCTTTATGATGATATATAGGACTCTCATGCGATGCCTATATGATGGCACATAGATATATGTGTCTTTATGATGTCATATAGGACTCTCATGTCTTTATGATGTCATATACAGTGAGTCCATGCCCGAAAGCCTCTTTTTGCTCAGATCTATTTTCATTATCCTGTCCATGAAATGGAATTACGACACACCTATCCCTCAACCAGTGGTCTCAACGAACAAGAAGAAGAAGAAGAAGACCCACCAGATGGACAGCAATAGAATGAGAAGAACTGCTGCACATCAGAAAAAATGCCATGAAGATGAAACACCTGAGGTTCCAGCAGTACATTGCACCCGTCTGAGACAGGAGGAGACCCTTCACCAGCACAGGGTAAAACAGACCAGGGATGCACAAACAGACAGGAAACATGTGGCAGTGTGCCATGCACATGTTGAGTCACTTGAAGCCCGAAATGCCCACAAAGTGAGCAACGTTGCACGCCAGGCAAGGCACAGACAAGCTGAGACTGAGGAGATGCAGAATAGTCGGCTGGCCAGGAACAGTGAATTCCATGCAAGGCACAGAGAAGCTGAGACCGAGGAGATGCGGAATAGTTGGCTGGCCGCCAACACTGGAATTACGACTCACCTATTCCTCAACCAGTGGTCTGAACGAAGAAGAACCACCAGATGAAGAGCAATAGAATGAGGATAACTGCTGCACGTCAGAAAAGATGCCACGAATATGAAACACCTCAGGTTCCAGCAGTACGCCGGAGGCATGACTGTGAACAACACAGCCGTTTGAGACAGGAGGAGACCCTTCAGCAACGTCGGCGGCGGTGGCCTCCGTCGGTCTATGATGACCATGGAAGAGAATCCTAAACGTCTACTCTGCTGGAACAGCACCGCCTGCGGCTGAACAGGCTGATGTGCACCGGTGTTCTACCTTCGAGCGTTGGGTGTTGGTAGGATTCAAGCCTGGGCAGGAAGATATGGAGGACAAGATGTTACCCATGCAGCATGTCCCCCCTCTCCACGTCACTGATGAATCCAAAGGAACAGCAGAGCTGCTATAGTCTGGCACCAGCGCCGTCGCAGGAGCTGCCAGAACGATGTTGAGCACAACAGAGAACTGCCTTAGGGGCTCTGACTCCGGATTTTTCCTCAGGGTTGACTCCTGAAGCCTTTCCCGTGACCGGGTGTGCCGCAAGGCAGCGGAGGTTTGAAATCAGGGTTTACCTTCCCCTAGATGGGCTACCTTCCCAGGTTGACGAGCCACCATCTATCCGAAGCATCTGGTTTTAAGGCGCCAGAGATCCGCCCTCGCTCCTTCTCCTATTAGTAAAAGCAGTTCTGCCGGGCTTAGAGACTAAACCACACGGGCAGGCTAGGAGTTGGACTTAGTTGTCAGAGGCTTTTCGAGACGCACGCCATAAGGAGCATTTTATGAGCACTGGGAGCTTAACCCCAGTGCCGCTCCTGGCTATGACAACCTTGGAACCTTGGAACCTTCAGCAACAGTTATGCACAAATACTTGCTTATACTTGGTTTCTATGGGCATGGATGGGTATGCACGGGTATGTACTAGTTATTATTTATTATTGATAGTTTTATTCATCTTATTATCCTGTCCAAACTCCAGTATTTCCTCATAGGAGACCCTCCCACAGGGGGTTGCCTGGTTGTGGTTGCAGGGCGGTGACCTGTCACTGCCCTCGCCCACCCAATGACTGGTCTTGGGCGGTCACAGAGGTGGTGTCCCTTTAGTTGCGGACTCTGTCATGATTGGCTCTGTCATGACTGGCAATAATTAGACGGCTCACGTGCAGGGAATGACACCAAAGGAAACAAACAATGACACAGAGTAACAAGTTTGGTTGAATTTTATTAATACAAAAGAATGCTTCCGCAAGAGAAAAACACCACTCGCCAGGGGAGACATACAGCCTGTAATGAGAGACGAGAGCAGGTGAATTAGGAGGGAGACAAAACAAGGAAAAATAGGACAATACTCACATGGGAGTATTAGAGGATCCGGCAGAAGAACCCAGCACTTTCAGCAAACTTCCCGATGAAGCAGGATGGCAAGGGTGAGCTGGGTGAGGTGTCTGACTGGGTGATGATGGTTGCTGATGTAGTGATGATGATGGGGCAGATGAGCACACAGCAACCCTGGAGACGCACCACAAAGGAGGTAGCAACCTGTGAAGAGGTAAGCAAATGATTAAAGGGTTTTTCAAGTTTAAGGAAAATAGATATTCACTGCTGAAGCAGGTAGTTTACCCAACAATCCAGCGTTGAGGCGTTGAAGAGAAGATCTGTTTAAGCGGTGGCAAGTCAGAGGAGCAGGTGCGTCTCATCACGCAGGTGGAGATGATTACCAGCGGAGTAGGTGATGGTTCAACTGGACGGGCAGGGGAGGAGTGTGCTCATAAAACCATGACAGTGCCCCCCCCCCAAGAAATGCCTCCTGGTGGTCCACTTGGATTGATGGCATGTGCCTTGTGAAGGGCCCGAACCATCTCCTTGTCATGGAAGTTGGAACCAGGAATCCACAACCTTTCTTCTGGTCCATAGCCCTTCCAGTGGACGAGATATTGGAGCCCCCAGCCCCAAAGGCGAACATCCAGAATACTCTGGACCATGTAGGTGGTCTGGCCGTCGATGATCCGAGGGGGAGGAGGCAGCTTAGGGGGAGGACAGAGAGGGCTGGCAGAGAGGGGTTTGATTTTGGAGACATGGAAGGTGGGGTGTATCTACATTGCCGACGGGAGCTTCAAGCGGATGGTGACATCATTGATGATCTTGGAGATGGGAAATGGGCCCAGGAAACGAGGAGATAGTTTCCTGGACTCTGTCTTCAATGGTACCTGGTCCACTGATTGACATAACGCACGGCTCAGGAGACACGCACACACAGGCTTAGAGTAGTTCAAATAGTTTATTAACAGCAGGGGTAAATGAGTGTGTGTCTGCGGGATGCAGATGTGTTGGTGGTGGCGTCTGCTTCAGGCACAGAGGCAGATGACCGTTCGGCCGAGCAACCCTATGGAGAGAGCACAGGGAGAGGGTGACGGGCATACACCAACACAGGATGAATTATGGCAAGAGAAGATCTTACTTGAGTTGTCAGGATAGCTGGCACAGCAAGGGGAACGTAGCCCGGGAGACAGCCACCTGGAGAGCTCCGTGCAGCAGCGAAGGATGGGCGATGGAACGGAGACGTCCGCCGCCGGGAAATCCACCTGTGCACAGGGGAGCAGACTGGAAAAGGAGGTAAGGGTTCTTACCCAGAATAGCGATGCTGAAGAAAGGAATGCTCACGGCGGTGAGGGAACGAAGTCTGACGGCTTCAGGCCGAGCCTCCGGGCGAGGCGGCTTTTATCCTTCGCCGCTGATGAGAATCAGGTGTGTGAGCAGGTGGCGCCGCTGATGAATGGCGCGGCGTGACAGTACTCCCCCCTCTAGCAGCGCCTCCTGGCGATGGCTTATCCGGGTGCGCTCGGTGGAAGTCCGCGATGAGCGATGGGTCCAACACAAACGACGGGGGCACCCATTGTCGATGCTCGGGCCCATAGCCCTCCCAGTCCACCAAGTATTGCAACCCACGACCCCGGCGCCGGGAGTCCAGGATGGAGGAGACGGACCAGGCCGGGTGGCCACCAATCATCCGGGGCGCGGGTTGCGCTGCAGGAGGAGGGCAAAGGGGGTCGGTGACTGCCAGCTTCACCTTTGATACGTGGAAGGTGGGATGGATGCAGAGGGAGGGGGGAATAGCCACGCGCACAGCCACCGGGTTGATGATCCGGGTGATGGGGAAGGGACCCATGAAGCGCTGTGCCAGCTTTCTCCTCTCGCCTTTTAGGGTGACGTCCTGGGTGGAAACGTAGACAAGTTGCCCAACTCTGTACGCCGGGGCAGGTCTTCTACGTCGGTCCGCCACGGTCTTGTTGCGCTCCGCTGTGCGTAAAAGCGCATGACGCGCGGCGGCCCAGGTGGAGCGGAACTGCCTCACGTGCGCCCTAACTGACGGAACAGTTACCTCGCTCTCCTGCGCTGGAAGCAGCGGGGGGTCGTAACCCAGGGACGCCTTGAAGGGGGACATCCCCGTTGCAGAAGAGCGGGCGGTGTTGTGGGCGTACTCCACCCAGGCGAGATGGTTGCTCCATGATGTCGGCTTGGATCTTGCAACACAGCGGAGCGCAGCCTCCAGCTCCTGATTGGTCCTCTCACACTGCCCGTTAGACTGGGGGTGATGGCCGGAGGAGAGGCTCACCTTGGCTCCGATGGCGTTGCAAAAGGATTTCCAAACCTCGGATGAAAATTGGGGGCCCCGGTCCGAGACCACGTCCACCGGGATCCCATGCAGCCTGACCACGTGTTGGACGAGGAAGCCCGCCGTCTCCAGGGCGGTAGGGAGACCTCGCAGGGGGATGAAGTGTGCCGCCTTGGAGAAACGGTCCACGACGGTCAGGATGGTGTCGAATGAGTTGGAAGCTGGGAGCCCGGTGACGAAATCCAGTGCGATGTGCGACCATGGCCTGCCAGGGACGGGCAGAGGCTGGAGCAGACCCGCTGGAGGGGCGTTTCCCGACTTGCTGGTGGCACAAATTGGACAAGCCCGGGCGTAGCGGGCTGCATCCCTCCGCAGGCCCGGCCACCAAAAGGACCGTTGGAGGAGGCTGATCATCCGAGAGGTGCCGGGATGACAGGTGAGCCGGGAGGTGTGGAGCCAGTGGATGACCTCTCCTCGGACCGCAGACGGAACGAACAGTCTTCCCTCCGGTCCGCCGCCAGGATCAGGTTCCACCTCCTGTGCCTTCCGGATCTTGTCCACAATGTCCCAAGAGATAGCTCCCACGACGCACGACCTGGGCAGGATAGTGTGGGGCATCTCCTCAGCCCCCGCGGGGGTGAACTGTCTAGAGAGGGCGTCAGGCAGGCCATTCTTGGAGCCTGGCCTGAAGGTGATAGAGAACCGGAACCTGGCGAAGAACAGAGACCAGCGCGCCTGGCGGGCATTCAGGCGCTTGGCAGATCGTAGATACTCTAAATTCTTATGGTCCGTCAAGACCACAAACGGCAGGTCCGCCCCCTCTAACCAGTGGCGCCACTCCTGTAGGGCGAGTTTAATGGCCAGGAGCTCTCTGTCCCCCACATCATAGTTCCTCTCCGCCGGGGACAGGCGCCGGGAGAAGAAGGCGCACGGTCGCTTGGCGCCATCGTCCGGTGATTGCTGGGATAACACTGCTCCCACTCCCGTGTCCGATGCGTCCACCTCCACAATGCACTGCAGCGCGGGGTCGACCTGGCGAAGGACCCGGGGGGAGGAGAACTCCGCCTTCAGCGCCTTAAAGGCAGCATCGACCTCTTCGGTCCACCGGAACGGGACCTTCGGGGACGTGAGGCGGGTCAGTGGTCCGACGATCCAGCTGAAATTCGGGACAAAACGGCGGTAAAAATTGGCGAAGCCAACAAACTGTTGCACCTGCTTCCGAGATGCGGGAGTAGGCCACTCCACCACCGCCTTCACCTTCTCTGGGTCCGGGAGCACCTGGTCTTGGGCGATGATGAATCCCAGGAAGGATGTGGTCCTAGCGTAAAACTCGCACTTCTCAGCCTTCACGTACAAACGATTCTCCAGCAGTCTTTGAAGGACCCGCCTCACATGGATCCGGTGCTCATCTCTGGACTGGGAGAAGATCAGAATGTCGTCCAGGTAGACGAACACGAAGAGGCCGATGAAATCCCGGAGGACGTCATTGATGAGGCGCTGAAAGACGGCAGGAGCGTTGGTCAGCCCGAACGGCATGACGAGATACTCAAAGTGGCCGTTCGGGGTACGGAAGGCTGTTTTCCATTCATCTCCCTCCCGGATCCGTACGAGGTGGTAAGCGCTGCGGAGGTCCAGCTTGGTAAACCAGGTCGCCCCCTGGAGGGAGTGGAAGGCAGTGTCCATGAGGGGCAGGGTGTAATGGTCCCTCTCAGTGATGTCATTAAGTGCTCGGTAGTCAATACAGGGACGGAGGGAACCGTCCTTCTTCCCTACAAAGAAAAACCCCGCCCCCACGGGTGATGACGATGGGCGGATAATCCCAGCGCTCAGTGATTCCTTCAGGTACGTATTCATAGTCTCCTTCTCCGGCGCCGACAGGCTGTAGAGCCGACCAGATGGCAGGGGGGGGCCCCTGGTGGAGATTGATGGCACAGTCATATGGTCGATGCGGGGGAAGAGACATAGCTTTTGACTTGCTGAATACCATACCCAGGTCATGAAAATCTGGGGGCACCAGTGACAGGTCCGGGGGTGCTGTATCCGCCACAGGAGGAGCCGCGGACGGGGAGCAGGCAGCGGACTGAAGGCAGGTGCCCATGCAGAAGGTACTCCACGCCGACACCCCAGCTGACCTCCAGTCTAGGACAGGATTGTGGAGGCGTAGCCAGGGATACCCCAGGATGACGGGCGACACAGAGTTGGGCAGGACGTAGAAAACCATTTCCTCCCGGTGGTTCCCTGAGATGATGACTGGGACAGGAATGGTTTGATGGGTAACTCTCCCAAGGGAGGCACGGGAGAGATGGACCAGGGAGATGGGGTGTTTGAGCGCCTGACAGCGGATGCCCAATCGGGTTGCCAGGCCTTGTGAAATGAAGCTGCCCTCTGCGCCCGAATCCACCAGTGCGTGGGTGAGGTGCCCAGTGGAATTGTGGCAAAAACGGATGGGCAGCTTTAATTGAGTGAGGGGACTTTGCCGATTGACGTCCGCGAGGCCCCCTACAGTGACTCGCGGACCCCACCGTTTGGCTTTTGTGGGCAAAGCTCTACCGTGTGTTGATTGTCTCCGCAATACATGCAGAGACCCAACTCACGGCGGCGCTGTCTCTCTGCCAAGGAGAGCTTTGCCCAGCCCGTCACCATCGGCTCCGACTCCTCGGGGCACGATGGTGGCGGCATCGCCAGGGGGCGAGCTTGGGGCAGGCGTAGCGGAACTCCTCGAGGGCGAGAAGCAGACGGCTTCCGTCCTGAGGAGCGCTCGCGCAGCCTGTTGTCCAAGCTGATTGCTAATGAGGTTAGCTCCGCTAACGTTCCGGGGATATCCCGTCCAGCCAGTTCATCCCTCAGATCACTATTGAGGCTGCGGAGAAACAGGCCGCAGAGGGAGCGCTCCTCCCAGCCCAGTTCCTCCGCCGCTACCCGGTATTCGATGGCATAATCCGCGGCCGACCGGCTTCCCTGCTGGAGAGCGAGAAGCCGATCGACCTGGACCGCCTCAGAACGGGAGTGATCAAACACCTCCAGGAAGCGCCTCACGAACTCGGCATAGGTGAGGGTGGCATAACTGGGTCTCGCCATAATAGCGTAGGCCCAAGTTAAAGCACGCCCCTCCAGGAGGTTCCCTATGTAGCCGATCCGGCTGTGATCTGAGGGAAAGTCTCCGGGCACACGGTCAAACACGGACTCGCACTGCATCACAAACCCCCGCGCTCCGCCGAGCTTTCCGCTAAAGCGGGCGGGGGTCGAAATTGGTGTGAGTCGGGCCGGTGCCACTGGAGCTGGCTGGACGGCCACCGGAACAGCAGGAGCTGCGCCACCCTGAGGAGCCGGGGGGAACGGCTGCTGGGGGTCCAGGCGGTCCAATCGGCCAGTGATAGTTATCAATTGATTCAGGATAACCTGCTGTTGATAAGCAATTTGATCCACTCTAGCCTCGAGAGTGGTAAGCCGGTGTGCGAGCCCGCTGTCCGCCGAGCCGCTCTGCTGAAGCCGTACTGACATAACGCACGGCTCAGGAGACACGCACACACAGGCTTAGAGTAGTTCAAATAGTTTATTAACAGCAGGGGTGAATGAGTGTGTGTCTGCGGGATGCAGATGTGTTGGTGGTGGCGTCTGCTTCAGGCACAGAGGCAGATGACCGTTCGGCCGAGCAACCCTATGGAGAGAGCACAGGGAGAGGGTGACGGGCATACACCAACACAGGATGAATTATGGCAAGAGAAGATCTTACTTGAGTTGTCAGGATAGCTGGCACAGCAAGGGGAACGTAGCCCGGGAGACAGCCACCTGGAGAGCTCCGTGCAGCAGCGAAGGATGGGCGATGGAACGGAGACGTCCGCCGCCGGGAAATCCACCTGTGCACAGGGGAGCAGACTGGAAAAGGAGGTAAGGGTTCTTACCCAGAATAGCGATGCTGAAGAAAGGAATGCTCACGGCGGTGAGGGAACGAAGTCTGACGGCTTCAGGCCGAGCCTCCGGGCGAGGCGGCTTTTATCCTTCGCCGCTGATGAGGATCAGGTGTGTGAGCAGGTGGCGCCGCTGATGAACGGCGCGGCGTGACACTGATAACCACACCTGCTGCCCGATGGAATACTTAGGAGCCGGAGCTCACCTGCGACCAGTGTATTGGCAATTCAGTTCAGCTGACCAGGCAAGGGGAGCCTGAGTGGCCTTCCATAGCCGGCAACAGCGACGTGCGTGGGCCCCCACATATGGAACGGCCACGTCTCTCTCCGCCATGGGTAAAAAGGGACAGGTGTACCCCATGGATGCCTCAAATGGGGTCAACTCGGTGGCCGTTGAGACAGCAGTGTGGTGGGAGTACTCCACCCAGGTCAGGCGGGTACTCCAAGAACTTGGGTTGGAGGCTGCCACACACCTCAGGGTAGCCTCCAGGGATTGGTTGGCGTACTCAGCCTGCCCGTTACTCTGTGGATGATACCCAGATGTGAGACTGACAGTTGTGCCAAGGGAGCGGCAGAAGGCTTTCCAGATTTGAGACGTGAACTGTGGACCCCGGTCAGACACAGTGTCCATGGGAATGCCATGTAACTGGATGAGGTGGTTGGTGAGGAGGTTTGCCATTTCAAAAGCGGAAGGTAGTTTGGGGAGGGGCACCAGGTTGATCGCCTTGGAGAAGCGATCCACACAGGTGAGGATAACAGTGTTACCCTGAGATGGAGGAAACCCAGTGACAAAGTCCAGGGCAATGTGGCACCAGGGTCTGTGAGGAATGGGGAGTGGATGACGAAGGCCAGAAGGGGATGAAGAGTCTGTCTTGTTGCGGCAGCAGGTCTGACAAACATTGATGTACTCCCAGACATCAGTTCGCAGAGTGGGCCACCAAAACACTCAACGAATGAGGTTAATAGTCCAGGTAATGCCAGGATGGCAGGCAAAAAAGCTGGTGTGGCCCAACTTGATGACGTCGCTGCGAAGAGAGTCCGGGAAAAACAGTTGATCATCAGGGCTCCCTTCTAGTACGGGCTCTGTGGATAGAGCCTGCCGGACCCTTCGTTCAATGTCCCACAAGAGTGCTCCAAGGAAACAGGAGGGTGGGACAATGGATTGGGGAAGGGAGGGAGGGGTAGGGGGAATGGGACAGAACTGGCGGGAGAGAGCATCCGGTTTAATATTGCGAGAGCCAGGCCTATAAGTAATGTTGAGATTGAATCTAGTAAAGAATAGGGCCCAGTGGGCCTGCCTGGCACTCAGCCTGCGAGCCGACCAAACATATTCTAAATTTTTATGGTCGGTTCAATTCAATTCAATTCAGCTTTATTTATACTGCGCCACATCACAACAGAAGCTGTCTCGTGGTGCCACAGTGCAGAAAAAAACACACAGTTGGTCCACAACTGTGGACGGTTGGTCCACACAATTACATGCTGGGGTGCTCCTTCCAACCAGTGCCTCAATTCTTCCAGGGCCAATTTAATGCCCAACAGCTCCCGCTCTCCACGTCGCAATTCTTCTCCACAGGCGTGAGCCACCGAGAGAAATACACGCATGGATGGAGTTTCTGATCTGAGGCTGAGTGCTGCGATAGGACAGCACCCACCCCTGAGTCAGAAGCATCCACCTCTAAAATAAACTGAAGCTGGGGGTTAACCTGGGCCAAGATAGGGGAGTTGGAGAACAGATCCCTCAATTTGTGAAAGGCCTGTTCAGCTGCCTCGGACCAACTAAAGCCACTTTTCCACTAGTGTCACTTCGGCACGGTACAGTACGGTACAGTTCGGCCCAGTTGTGTTTCCATTACACCCGAGTGCTGCTTTTCAATTCAATTCAATTCAACTTTATTTATATAGCGCCATTTCACAACAACAGTCATCTCATAGCACTATCAACTGTAGGGGGGAACCCCCACAGTTGCAGAAAGACCCCAGCAATCAGGTGATCCCCTGTGAGCAAGCACTTGGCGACGGTGGAGAGGAAAAACTCCCTTTTAACAGGAAGAAACCTCCAGCAGAACCAGGCTCAGGGAGGGGCAGTCATCTGCTGCAACTGGCTGGGGGGTGAGGGGACAGAGAAGATGAAAAGAACAGACATGTAGAGAGCAAACAGCACGATGGGGACTCAATCTATGGGAGAGAACAAACAAATGTTAATGACCAGCAAAAAAAAAATTTCATAGAGAGTGAGGAAAGTAGTGAGGCCCAGTGCATTACTGGAGGTCCCCCGGCTGACTAAACCTATTAGCAGCATAACTAAGGGAGGGTTCAGAAACACATGATCCCTCCCTAATTGTAGGCTATATCAAAAAGGTAGGTTTTAACCCTAATCTTAAAAACAGAGATCGAGTCTGACTCCCGAATCCAGATTGGCAGCTGATTCCACAGGAGAGGAGCTTGATAACTGAAGGCTCTGCCTCCCATTGTACTTTTGGAGATTCTAGGTATTACAAGTAGTCCTGCATTTTGGGAGCGTAGTGCTCTGTTAGGATAATACGGTAGTATCAGATCTTTTAAATAAAGAGCAGCCTGATTGTTTAGAGCTTTGTAAGTAAGAAGAAGGATTTTAAACTTAATTCTAAACTCTATGGGAAGCCAATGAAGGGAGGCCAGAACCGGAGAGATACGATCTCTCTTTCTAGTACCTGTTAAAACTCTTGCTGCAGCATTTTGGATCAGCTGAAGACTTTTTAAAGATGTTTTAGGACAACCTGATAATAAAGAATTACAATAATCTAATCTCGAGCTAACAAAAGCGTGGATCAGTTTCTCAGCATCACTCTGAGACAAGATGCTCCTAATCTTGGCAATATTACGCAAATGATAGAAGGCAGTCTTAGAAACAAATTTAATATGTGAATTGAAGGACAAATCCTGATCAAAAATAACTCCAAGGTTCCTCACAGAGCTATTAAGAGAAAGAGTAACTGCATCCAAACTGAAAGTTTGATTTGGAAAGGAATTTCTAAGGTTTTTTGGACCAACAAGAATGACTTCAGTCTTATCTGAATTTAATAGCAGGAAATTACAAGTCATCCAAGCTTTGATTTCCTTAAGACAGGCTTCTAACTTGGCTAATTGATTACTATCATCTGGCTTCATTGACAGGTATAATTGTGTGTCATCTGCATAACAATGAAAATGTATACAGTGCTTTCTAATAATGTTGCCTAACGGAAGCATATATAAACTAAAAAGAGTAGGGCCTAACACAGATCCCTGTGGAACTCCATGACTAAGCTTTGAGTTGAAAGAAAACTCATTATTTACATGAACAAACTGGAACCTATCAAATAAATAAGATCTAAACCACTGCAACGAGGTTCCATTAAGTCCAACAAAGTGTTCTAATCTATCAAGTAGAATATTGTGATCGATAGTATCAAAAGCTGCACTAAGGTCTAAAAGGACAAGTACAGAAACTAGTCCATTATCAGATGCAATGAGGAGGTCGTTAGTGACCTTCGCTAAGGCTGTTTCAGTACTATGATGGATTCTAAACCCAGATTGAAACTCTTCAAGTAAACCATTTCCCTGCAGGTGGTCGAATAATTGCGTAGCAACAACTCTTTCTAAGATTTTTTGAAATGAAAGGGAGATTAGAGATTGGTCTATAGTTAGCTAAAGCTCCTGGATCTAGCGTTGGCTTTTTGAGTAAGGGTTTAATTACAGCTGTTTTAAAAGCCTGCGGTACATGGCCTAAAGTTAATGAAGAATTGATTATATGAAGAATAAAGCTACCAATAAGTGGGAAGACTTCTTTAAATAACCTAGTAGGAATAGGGTCTAAAAGACAAGTTGAAGGTTTGGATGAGGAAACTATTTTGTCTAACTCACAAAGGTCGATTGGAGTAAACTCATCAAGACAGACATCAAAAGAAAGAGTTGTAGTAGTTACAGTATTTAAGTTAACTGTGGGAAGAATCTGATTGATTTTATCTCTGATGGATGAAATTTTATTATTGAAAAAGTTCATAAAGTCCTGACTAGTAAGCTCTAAGGGAATGCTAGGATTGACAGAGTCCTGACTCTTTGTCAACCTGGCTACAGTACTGAAAAGAAACCTGGGATTATTCTTGTTCTCTTCTATTAATGCAGAGTAATAACTTGTTCTAGCTTTTCTAAGAGATTTTTTATAAATTAAAAGATGATTTCTCCAAGCTAAATAGATTTCATCTAAATTAGTAGAGTGCCATTTTCTTTCTAATTGACGAGTCTTCTGTTTTAAGCTACGAGTTTCTGTGTTGAACCAAGGAGTTAGAAATCTCTGATTAGACTTTTTCTTTTTTAAGGGGGCCACCAAGTCTAGAGCCTGATGCAGAGAAGCTGAAACACTATCCACCATGTTATCAATTACAGAAGGAGCAAGCTGTCTATAGCTTATTTCCGTTGTGTTGACACATGGCATAGAGGAAACAATCTGCATAAATTTGGAAACAGCATCATCTGAGAGGCATCTACTGTAATAATATTTTTCTTTAGGAGCCAAATAGTCAGAAATGGTAAAATCAAAGGTTAACAGACAATGGTCTGACAGTACAGGGTTATGAGGAGACACTACAAGATTTTCTATTTCTATGCCATATGTCAAAACAAGGTCCAATGTATGGTGGAGGTAATGAGTAGAATTTCCTACTTTCTGAGAAAACCCAATCGAGTCTAATATTGAATTAAATGCCACATTAAGGCAGTCACTATCTACATCCACATGTATATTAAAGTCCCCTACTATAATTATTCTATCAGATTTCAGCACTAAATCAGCTAAGAAATCAGCAAATTCGGATAAAAATTCTGAGTAGGTTGATGGGGGACGATAAACTATGGCAAATAAAATTGGGTTTAACCTAAAATTGCTAAAGTGCCCAATACTGAGGACCAGGCCCTCAAAGGAATTATAACATGTTTTTTGCTTTACATTAACTAGTAATTTGGAATAGTAAATTGTTGCTACTCCTCCTCCACGACCAGAACTTCTGGGATTTTGACAGTTTAAATAACCAGAGGGAGTTGATTCATTTAAACCAACATAATCCTATTGCCCTAACCAAGTCTCTGTAAGGGAAATTAAATCAATCTGATGATCAATTAACAGATCATGGACTAACAGAGACTTGGGAGTTAGAGACCTAATATTTAGTAAACCACATTTAATTTTTAAATTATGAGGAGGAACAGAGGCCAAATCATTCAATTTAGAGGCTTTATGTTTAATTTGAGTTTTACCAATGTTTTGCTTTATCACTTTGGGATGCTTATGCATTATATTTTTATTTACTTTGGAGGGAGCAGACAACGATTCTCTGATGGGGAAGACAGGGGCTAAGCTGAGGGGTGGCGGATGAAGAGGAGCTGCAGAGAGGCGTGTAAGACTGCAACTCTGCTTCCTGGTCCCAACTCTGAGTAGTCATGGTTTTGGAAATTTGGATAAAAAAGATGCCAGATTGTTAGATAAATGAGAAGCACCATCCAAAGTGGGATGAATGCTGTCTCGTCTCATAAGACCAGGTTTTCCCCAAAAAGAGCTCCAATTGTCAATGTAGCCCACGTCATTTTTAGGACACCACACAGACAGCCAGCGGTTCAAGGATGACGAGCGACTAAACATGTCATCACTGGTCAGATTGGGGAGGGGCCCAGAGAATACTACAGTGGCAGACATCGTTTTTGCAAAGTCACACACCGATTCTACATCAAGTTTGGTGACTTCCGACTGCCGGAGACGGATGTCATTAATGCCGGCGTGAATAACAATTGTGGAGTATTTACAGTTACTTTTAGCCAGCATTTTCAGATTTGACTCGATGTCGCCTGCTCTGGCCCCAGGAATGCATTTGACTATGACCGCTGGAGTCTCTAGGTTCACGTTTCTGACTACAGAGTCGCCAATGATTAGAGTTTTTTCCTCAGCGGGTGTGTCGCTGAGCGGGGAAAAACGATTAGAAACGTGAACAGGTTGGTGGTGAACCGGGGCTTTGCGACTAGGCTTCCTTCTCACCGTCACCCACCCAGTCTCCTCGCTGCTGAGGTGAGCCGGGGAACCGCTGACAGGGGGGCCTAAGCTAGCTAGCTCCGCTGCAGCTAATGGGCGTCCGTCGAGATTAACTGGCGCAGACAGTGTTTCAATGCAACGGAGCCGGGATTCCAAATCAGACAACCTCGCCTCGAGCGCCTCAAAAAGACAACATTTATTACATTTACCGTTATCGCTAAAAGAGGCAGAGGTGTAGCTAAACATCTGACAGAGAGAGCACACCAGAGGAGAGGAAGGAGAGCTAGTAGCCATAGCTAATAGCTGGAGAGCAACCACACAGGCAGACAGCAAAACAGGAAGTGACGATACGTTACGTTACCACAAGGAAGTGACGATCCTCCGTCCTTGATGTGGGTGGGATTTGTTACAGGAAGGTGGTGTAGCATCAGCTTTCCTCAGGCCAATTCAGGAGATCACTCTTCATCTTATAGAAACTCTCACTCAAGGTCTGGGCAAGAATTGCTGTTTCGTCATCATCAGGACCCCAGTGTAAACAATTTCCCTTTTGTAGAGAAACCTGATAAGGACTTGCTTTCAAAGGATTAAGTGCACTATAAAACTTCTGGAGTCAAACCTCAACCAGACAGTTCATGCTGATAGCATCCCTTCGTTCCAGGAACTGATACTCAAAAAGTCATAAACTCCTTAAGCTGACAGGTATATGGTTGCCTCCTTTTTTTTTTTTTTACATATAGCAGAAGCTCCATAAAACTCTCTCTGGGTTGCCCCCTCTTCACATACCAAGACCTAAAAATTATCTACAGCTCAACAGTACCTCCTAGTGGACATCTACAAAATATATTCATTACAAGCTGGAACTTAGAAAGCTTGGGCGAGAGATCGACAGACGGATTGGAGCAGCATCTGCAGTGATGCGGACGTTGTACCGGTCTGTTGTGGTGAAGAGGGAGCTTAGTTCTAAGACAAAGCTGTCGATTTATCAGTCAATCTACGTTCCTACTCTCACCTATGGTCACGAGCTTTGGGTAATGACCGAAAGAACGAGATCGCGGATACAAGCGGCTGAAATGAGCTTTCTCCGTAGGATTGCTGGACTCACCCTCAGAGATAGGGTGAGGAGCTCAGTCATCCGGGAGAGGCTCAGAGTAGAACCGCTGCTCCTCCACATTGAAAGGAGTCAGTTGAGGTGGTATGGGCATCTGATTAGGATGCCTCCTGGACGCCTCCCACTTGAGGTGTTTCAGGCACGTCCCACTGGGAGGAGACCCCGGGGCAGACCCAGGACTCGGTGGAGAGACTATGTCTCCCAGCTGGTCTGGGAACGCCTTGGTATCCCCTCTGAAGAGCTGGAGCAGGTGGCTGGGGAGAGGGAAGTCTGGGCTTCTCTGCTTGAACTGCTGCCTCCGCGACCCGGACCTCCGGAAAAGCGGTAGAAGATGGATGGATGGATGGACAAGCTGGAACTGTTAATTCTGATTGAACATTAACTCTTCTTCAAGCTCTTGTTCCCCAGGATAACACTGGACACTGTGAAGTTAATCTCCCTCATGATGGACAATAATGGTTTGCAATAATTCATTAATTCTTGATTTCATTGTGATCGCATGTTGGAATGCACATTAATCTTATTCTGATGTGTGTCATCTGGGGTGTCTTTGGTGCCTGGGGACGGATAGTACCTCTGTAGGGTGTGCTTGCCATGTCCTTTTTAGGACAGCTCATTCTACATTGGTTCCCACCTGGCACCCAACTCTCACCTGTGGCTCCTCGAAGCTGTAGGATGTGCAGCGGCCACACCCCGGTAAACCACTTTGGCAGGCGGGCTGAACCAGGTGAGGGTAGCCGGTCAGGCCTCAAACCCTCCGGTGAGTTAAACAGGGTATGCCTACCCAAGTATGTGAAGACTGTAGTCGGCAGATTGAGCAGATGAGGTCATCTTTTGTCCCAACGGTCATGAAGGCGGTGACAGCAGGCGTTGTGGAACGCAAGGGCACGGCAAGGCACTATAGACGTCGTGGTCATCTACTGCAGCCGAGGAAGTCCCTGGTCGTGACGGCTCTTTTCGTACCACCAGATCCTGGCTTTTGAGGCCGAGAGAGTGGGATTGCCCCTGTGCATCGACTTTCCCACTTTTAAAAAAACCTTTCCAGCACAGGTTTTCCTCATGTGTGTTAGTCCTCACAACCCTACAACAGTCCTGCAGCGATGGGGAATGAGTGAAGTAACAGGTGGAGGTGACCACTGACAGTTGTAGCTTGAACCCTCCACACAGGCGGCTTGGTGGCAATAGTCGCTCTCCTTCTGACCCTGGGACAACAGTGAAGTTCAGCGTTCCCCCAGGCGACTGAACAGCCTCTTTAGGACAGCACTGCTCACCCTCACATGAGGGAGGGGGCTAGAAAATGAACTAATTCTTGGTGCGTGGAATGTACGCACGCTCATGGACAGAGATGCCTCCTCGAGGCCTGAGAGAAGAACAGCCCTCATTGCAAGGGAACTGGCCTGCTACCGCATTGACATCGCGGCCCTCAGTGAGATCAGACTAGTCGAAGAAGGTTCTGTGGCCGAACTAAAGGGTTGCTACATCTTCTTCTGGAAAGGCAAGGCCAAAGATGAAGAGAGGATCCATGGAGTAGGACTGGCCATCAAGACAGCGGTTCTCAAGCAACTTCCTGACCTACCAATGTCAGTTAATGAACGGCTGATGAAACTCCGTTTCCCCATTAACCATAACCGGCACGTTACCCTCATCAGTGCGTATGCCCCAACTCTCACCAGCAGCGATGAAGAGAAGGAAGCCTTTTATGAAGAGCTCAGTACCCTCATGATAGACACTGCCGCCAATGACAAACTCATTCTGCTAGGCAATTTCAACGCCAGAGTCAGAACAGACTGCTGTAACTGGAAAGGCGTGCTGGGGCCACACGGCACTGGAAAATTGAACTCCAACGGCTTGATGCTCTTGAGCCTTTGTGCTGAAAACCACCTCGCTATCACAAACACACTGTTCTGGCAAGCAGACAAATATAAGACAACATGGATGCACCCAAGATCCAAGCAGTGGCATTTGATAGGCTTCGCCATTTGCCATCAGAGAGACATCTGTGACGTCAGGATCACCAGGGCCATGCGTGGAGCAGAGTGTTGGACAGACCACCATCTAGTCAGATCCATCCTATCCCTGCATATTGCCCCAACACATCACAAGACGCCAAAAGTCATCAGGCCAGTGTTCAACGTCACCAAACTTGAACAACCTCAGCGACGTAATGAATTTGCAGAAGATCTGGACGGCCGACTGATTGCCCATGGACTCCTGACTGGCTGCCCAACACAAAGGTGGGATCAGTTTAGAGCACTGGTGACGGAGTCAGCAAAAACCACCATCGGCCCCAGGAAATGAGTGCACCAGGACTGGTTCGACGAGAACAACAAGAACATCAAGACACTCCTGGATGACAAGCAGAAGGCCTTTATTGAGTGGCAGAATGACCCCACTTCCATTTCCAAGCGTGATCACTTCAAGCACCTCCAGAGACAGGCACAAGCAGCACTGCGAAGCGATGGAGAGAGCACTTCAGCTACCTGCTCAACAGGCCCTCCATTGTAGAGCCCCATGCCCTCGATCTGATCCCACAAAAACCCACCGTCCACTGCCTCGACCTCCCTCCTACAATGGACGAAGTCTTGAAGGCGATTAGGCAGACCAATTCAGGCAAAGCACCTGGGATGGATGGAATCCCAGTGGAAATATTCAAATCAGCTGGACCTGTGGCCCTTGAAATCTTCCATTCCCTCCTCACCAGCATCTGGGATGAAGAACAACTGCCCAAAGACTTCAGGGATGCCACTGTTGTCTCCCTGTTCAAGAATAATGGTAGCAAGTCGGACTGCAGCAATTACCGAGGTATCTCCCTTCTATCTATAGCCGGAAAAATACTGGCCCGGGTCCTCCTCAAACGACTGATTAACAACATCTCTGAAGGGAACCTGCCAGAAATGCTCAAACCGCAGCACCGTGGACATGATCTTCTCTGTCCACCAAGTGCAGGAGAAATGTCTAGAACAAAATATGGACTTATACGCGGTCTTTATCGACCTGACTAAGGCCTTCGACACAGTGAACAGGGAGGCCCTCTGGATCATCCAATCCAAGCTTGGGTGCCCAGACAAGTTTGTAAACCTCATACGCCAGTTTCACAACAACATGGCTGGGCATGTTCTCTCACGTGGAGAGGTATAGGAGCCATTCAATATCAGCAATGGCGTCAAGCAGGGGTGCTTTCTGGCCCCGGTCCTCTTCAACCTCTTTTTCTCTTGTGTCCTCAACCATGCCTTCAGGGACTTGGACCTTGGGGTATACCTGCGATACAGACTTGATGGCTCACTGTTCAACCCCCGCCAACTAAAGGCTAAGACCAAGGTCGCAGAAAAGATTGTCCTGGAAGCACTTTTCACTGATGACTGTGCCCTCATAGCCCACATGGAGTTTGATCTCCAGATCATCGTGAATAAGTTTTCAGAAGCCTCCCGCCTTTTGGTCTTGCCATCAGCCTTGGCAAGACAGAGGTACTGTTCCAACCAGCACCCGCCTCCACCGTCCTACCCCCCTCTATCTCCATCAAGGGTACCCAACTGAAGACGGTAGATGACTTTAAATACCTCGGCAGCACCATCAGCAATGATGGCAGCCTGGATAAGGAGATCAACGCCAGAATCTGCAAGGCCAGTCAAGCTCTCGGTCGTCTCCGAGCTCGAGTCCTGAACCAGCACAACATCCAGCTGTCCACGAAGCTCAAAGTGTACAGGGCCGTTGTCCTCACCAGCCTTCTCTATGGATGTGAGACGTGGACCATGTACAAAAAACACTTGAAGCAGATGGAGAAGTTCCACATAAGAAGTCTACGGATGATCATGAACATTCACTGGCAAGACTAGTTATAGTTCTGGCAAGAACTATAACTGGAACAATCCGCTCAACACCACTCCCCTGGCTCTCCGTACTGTCAAACATAGCCCCTCCACACATCCGGCGAGCAGCATTAACTCAAAGGATGCTCCAAAAAGTTAAAGATTTTCCTCACTTACCAATCCATGCAGATATCTACACCCCACCCACTGCCCGACTTTCATCCAGACGGCCGATTTGGAAAAACCCTCCCCCAGCTGACTTTACCATCCAGACAGCTTGGCAAGAGGAATGGGAGACCAAGGAGGTCCCAAACAAACAGCTGGTGATAAACCCCAACCAACAGGTCCCGGGCACCAACCTCCCAAGGAGACAGTGGTCTACACTCAGTCACTTCAGGACTGGACATGGCCCCTGCTTGGCCAGCCTTCACAGATGGGGCAGTAGCCCTAGCCCACTGTGCGCATGTGGAGAGGAGCAAACAATGGAACACATCATAGAGGTTTGCCCGCTCCAAAGACTGGAAGGACGATTACACACCCTCCATACAGCAAACCAGGAGGCAACTGCTTGGCTTAAGGACTTTGCATTCGCTAAATAAATAACTGGCAAGACCAGGTCACAAACCTTGAGGTCCTGGACAGAGCTGAGATGACCAGCATCAAGACGATGATTCTGAAAGCCCACCTCCGATGGGTTGGTCATGTGATCCGGATGGATGGCCACAGGCTGCCCAAGCAGCTCATGTACGGTGAACTCTGCTCTGGGAAGCGGAACCAAGGCAGACCATGCAAAAGATTCAAAGACTGCGTGAAGCTCAACATCAGACACACTGGCATCCTTCCCAAACAATTAGAGCTGTGGGCTATGGACAGTCCAGGCTGGTGCACCCTCACTACCCAGGCACGAGACTACTTTGAAGAGAAGAGGCGAGCTGATATAGCTGAAGCACGGGCACAAAGAAAGGCGTTATTACCTGGGCAGTTTCCTTGCCCCTACTGCAGCCGTGTCTGTCTATCGAGGATCGGCTTAAACAGTCATCTCCGTGCTCATGCAAGAAGAGGACTTAACACATAAGGGACAGTCATCATCGGATCGATGGACAACCAAGAGTTAGATTTTATATTGAGTATATAATGAATTTCCAGTTAAAATTGTGCATGTGTACTGAAACTCTGTTGTCCATCTTCTGACTATCAGCCAATCCCCAGGCTGCCTCTCTGTTGGATAATGCCCTTGCATTTGATTGGCTGTTCACAGACACTGTTCCCTCATTGGACAAAAGCCCATTCAAACTCCTCTTTATGGAAGATAATTGGTCCGTCTTGCTGCCAGTCATACTTTAATGATCTCAGAAGCGCAACCCTTTAAAAATGGAGAGAGAGCCACCCTAAGCAGTCTAAATGTTCTGTAAGCTCATGTTCTGTGCATTCTGTGAGTTGGTTTGTCTGTGTATGTCTGAACCTTGTGAAGTCCTGTGCTAGCTTTCTTAAATCGTCTTTTGATAAGCTTTTTCCTGTTTTTCTGGCAACTGAGGTGAAACCTCAACCTCAACCTCAAACCTGAGGGGAAACTTAAGAAAGGAGAGAAGCAGGAGTGGGCTTTGCAGTTAGAAAGGAGATAGCACCGGTTGATGAGGAACTGGTGCCAATCAACAACAGTATAATGACTATGAGATTCCCACTACAGCGGAAAATGTATGCCACACTCATCAGTGTATGCCCCAACAATGACTCAACACAGAGGAGGTGAAGGAAGAGTTCTACAGTGATTTATATGAGACTATCAGGCGTGTACCGACTGATGACAGGCTGATACTCGTTGGAGATTTTAATGTCAGAGTTGGTTCGGACACTGAGAAATGGAAAGGAGTGCTAGGCAGTCATGGAGTTGGCAAGTGCAATGCTAATGGAGAACTTCTACTTGCACTATGTTCAGTGTACAACCTTGTGATAACCAATACTCTATTTAAGCACAAGGACACACACAAGAAGACATGGATGCACCCATGATCCAAGCACTGGCACTTATTAGACTACATCATAGTCAGGCAGCGAGACATAAGGGATGTATTGGACACCAGAGCAATGAGAGGCGCGGACTGTGGTACTGATCATGTTATGCTGAGATCTAGATTAAGGATTTGGAGATGAAAACAGCACTGCAGGACAGGTGCAAAGCCACCACGGAAGCTACACACTAGTGCACTGAAAGGCAAAAAGAAGCAGGAAGAACTTACAAAGGAAATGGATGAAAACTTGAAAGACTGGGACAGCAACAACTCAGAGAATGACATAGAAGAGAAATGGGCAACACTGAAGGATACGGTGTATCAGACTGCGAGTGATGTATTAGGCTACCCTGAGAGGAAACATTAAGATTGGTTTGATGAGCATGATGAACACCTGAAGAAACTACTAGAAGCGAGGAATACAGCTAGGCAGGAAAACCTAGTGTAACACAAGGTCGAAGAAGAAGGAATACTCAGAGGCTCAGAGTGAGCTACAGAAGTACACCAGAGAGATGATGTCCAACTGGTGGGATGAAAAAGCAGAGGAACCTCAAACTGCAGCAGACAGGAAGGACATGAAAACATTTTTCACAGGTTTGAGAGAAATCTCCGGCCCTAAACCAAGAGGACTGATCCAACTAAAGGCTATGGATGGTGAAACAGTTTTGCAGGAGAAAGACAAGATCCTGGACAGATTTGCAGACCACTTTGACCAACTACTAAACAACCCTGGAGATCTCACTGAAGAGGCTAAAGAAGTTCTAGTGCAGCGACCAGCTGTATCAAGTCTGGATGAACCACCAAATTTTGATGAACTAATGGCAGCTATCAGGACAACACAGGATGGTAAAGCTCCAGGAAGGGATGGAATTCCAGCAGAGGTGTGGAAATTTGGTGGTGTTAAGCTGACCAACTGCCTGCACAAGCTCATCCAAGAGATATGGGATGCCCAGAAAGTACCTCAAGACTGGAAGGATGCAAGTATTGTGCCTTTGTTCAAGAAAGGTGACAGGAAAGATTGTGGAAATTACCGAGGTATATCACTGCTAGCCACTGTTGGTAAGATTCTCTCACGTGTACTACTGAACAGACTCAATGAACACATCTCACAGAATGTACTACCGGAAACCCAGTGTGACTTTAGAAGTGGAAGCAGCACAATGGACATGATTTTCTGTTTGAAACAGGTTCAAGAAAAGTGTATCGAACAGAACATGGCACTTTATATAGTCTTCATAGACTTCAGTAAAGCCTTTGATATTGTCTTGCGACAAGGACTTTGGCAGGTACTCAAGAAATATGGCTATACAGAGAAGTTTGTCAGCCTGATGGAAGTACTCCATACAGGTATGCAAGCAAACATGGCAATGAGTGGTTCAGTATCTAAAGACTTTTCAGTAAGCAACGGGGTGAAACAAGGGTGTGTGCTGGCGCCTACACTCTTCTCGCTATATCTGGCAGCCATGCTTGAAGTGGCCTTCAAAGACACTTCAGAAGGAGTATACATTCAAACAAGGAAAGAAGCAGACTTGTTCAATGTGGCACAGTGTAAAGCCAAGAGTAAGACATCAATAAAGGTAATAAGAGAAATGCTCTTTGGCGACGACAGTGCTCTAGTTGCACACAGTGTGGAAGACATGCAATCTTTAGTGGAGAATTTTGCAAGAGCAGCTAGCTAATTCAGCCTCCAAATCAACATCAAGAAGACAGAGTGCCTTTATCAACCACCAAAGTTCCAATTATCAACATCACTACCGGAAGAGATCAGCATTGGTACAGAGCCACTAGTCAAGTGCAAGACTTTCAAGTATCTAGGGAGTACTGTTTCAGAGAATGCTAGGCTGGAGGATGAACTATCTCTCAGAATGGGAAGCGCGAGTGCTGTGTTTGGAAACTTGAGAGACTGTGGAACAATCGACATGTGTCTATCCGTGTGAAATGCAAAGTGTACAGAGCGACAGTACTGGCTACTCTATTGTACGGTGCTGAAACTTGGACTGTCTACAGAGTGCAGGTGAAGAAACTCCACGCATACATGACGAGACACCTTCGAACCATAATGAACATCTCATGGAAAGACAAGATAACCAACATAGAAGTGTTGAAATGAGCTGGTCTACCATCAGTGGAGGACATGTTTATACAGATGAACCTGAGATGGCTCGGACATGTTGAGAGGATGGACCACCAGTGTCTCCCTCGGCAGTTACTCTACTCACAGTTATGCGAGGGCAAATGCAATCAGGGTAGACCAAGGCTCAGATTTAAAGACACTGTAAAAGAAACTTGAAGAAGTTGGACATAGACAGGAGTTCCTGGCAGCAGAAGGCTAAGGACAGGGCTGTGTGGAGGAATCTGATCAGACCTAAATGAAACAGTCATTATCGTCCATGACAGACTGCCATGATGATGATGACGACGATGATGATGATGAGGGGAAACCATCCTTTTCCTGTGAGCTCACCTCTATATGTGTCAGACTTCCAAAAACCCTTTTTCTTCCTCACCTCAGAAGCCGTGCTTATTCTATTGAAAGTTTTTGTCTTGGACTTTTTGACTTTTCTTGTGGACTTTTAATTTTCCTGCCTTCAAAGTGAACTGATAGAGATTTTTGAACCTTCTTTCCCTGCCTCACCCACGTATGACAACGTTAAGAAACCAGGAGTTGGCAGGTGAAACTGTCAAAATACATTTTTCCTCCAGCCTTTAGCTGTCCTGTGGGCCATGGACATCCTCAATTTCAGACTGGTTGCCAAAAGATGTCACGCCTGGCCTGGGGCTTAGTCGCTAACTCCACTGGCTACACTGTTGTAAGCCCCCCCCCCCCCCCCGGTTGAGTCCTGTGTTCCGAACACCGTCTGGGAGAGCCGCTGAGCCTTCCCCGAACAATACCACCGGCTGGCACCAACCACCACTGAATACCTGGAGCTACAGCTGTTCATAAGTGAGACTCCCACTTTCCTATCTGCTGGATTTAAACGAGATGTCCTAAATATCAATTATAATTGAACAAAACCAATATTTCATGGTACAATTAGTCCCTCAGCCACAGGTCAAAGCTATAAACTGAAGGAAAATTCTTATTCTTTTTTTCCAGCAACCTCCGTTCATTTTTGTAGATTAATTCAGAAGTTTCTTTTTTTTTTGTTTTCAGATAATCAGCTTATGTAATTTTTCCCCATAAAATTGTGTTTTGATTTTGTTGGTTACCTTAGCCTTCCATTGCATTACAGTTGAAACATAAAATCTGGCTTTGTAGCCACCCATGTGACTTACTTAATGCCTTGCATAATGCCTCACATCTTAGATAAGAACAAAGTGCAGAGTTTCCTTGGAGATAACAGGAAGCTGTGAAAGTGTAATCTTTTATATGCAAGAGACTGCTTGGAGGATTCTTTGTGTGCCAAGAGGCTGCTTGGAGGATCCTTTGTGGGCCAAAGACTGTGAGGGGGATGCTAGGGGATTTAAGAGGAAATGCAAAGTTACCTTTGATGTGAATGCAATGTGACTTGTGAGCTGTGGGGAGACCTGGGTATATAAGGGACGAGTTTTTTCTGAGATGTTCTCTTTCTACAATGCTCATGTTGGAGACGTGTAATAAACTGCCTTGAGAAAAACCTGCCTCGTCAATTACACACTCCACACTGGTGACCCAAGACGTATCATGCAGCAAGAAGAGAATTCCCCGGGGCCAGCCGCGTTGGGAGCCCCCAGCCAAGCGTATGCCATTACGGTCCAGCTACCGGACTTTTGGCAGCACAACCCGCGCTCCTGGTTCCACCTGGTTGAGGCACAGTTCGCCCTCCGGGGAATATCGGTAGACGACACGAAATTCTACCATGTGATCGCAAAGCTCGACAACCACACGGCTCAGCATGTGGAGAGCCTTCTGGAACAGCCACCAGCCAGCAACAAATACGACACGTTGAAGGCTGCACTCATCCAGCACTACACACTCTCGGTGGAGGAGAGAGCAGAGAGACTCCTGGCGCTGACTGGGTTGGGAGATTGCACGCCCACTGACCTGATGGAGATGATGCTGAGGTTGAAAGGCTCGGACAATGACCACTTCATCTTTACCCACCTCTTCCTCAGGAACCTGCCGTCAGCGACGAGAGCGGCACTGGCCAGTTCGCCGTTGGTGGCCAAGCAGGACTACCGTGCGCTGGCCCGGGAGGCGAATCGGATTGTCATGGCCAGCAGAGAACGCACGGCCATGGCGGCAGCGACGGAGCTCGGCGCGACGGCCGGAGATGGCGGGGAGCCATTGACAGCGGTATCAGAGCCACCGACGACGGCAGCGGCGGGGGCCAAGGAATGCGGAGGAGACACCCTTTGTTTCTACCACCGCCGCTTTGCAGAGAAGGCACGCAAATGTGTACCACCATGCCAGTTCAAGCGCTCGGGAAACGCCAAGACCGAGGGTCGGTAGCAGCTGCGGCCCTCGGGGAGGAGAACAAGCTGCTCTACTTGACGGACGCACGCTTGGGGAGGCATTTCCTCGTGGACACAGGCACCCAGTTGAGTTTCATCACGCCTTCCTACGCTGACCGGCTGGCAAGGTCCAGCGGCCCCGAGATGGCAGCAGCGAACGGCTCAGAGATTAAGACTTTTGGTGAGAGGACTCTGCTTCTGTTTCTACATGGCCGTACATTTGAGTGGACCTTTGTCATAGCAGCACTGAATTTCAATATATTGGGGGCTGATTTTTTGTGCTCATATGGTTTGTTGGTTGATGTCGCTAACAGGCGCCTGGTTAATGCACTTTCTTTTGATTCTATTCCCTGTACAGCTCGAGCGGCCCGGCCAACAGCACAAGCCAACGTCACAGCTGCAAGCGGTAAGTTCCACACACTGCTCACTCAGTTCCCAGCACTCACGGTCCCCACATTTTCGGCAGCCATCGCTAAGCACGGGGTGGAACATTTTATTACCACCACCGGGCCTCCCGTTTTCGCAAAACCTCGGCGCTTGGACGCAGCTAAACTGGCCATAGCGCGCGAGGAGTTCGCCAACCTGGAGAGGTTGGGCATCATCAGGCGTTCGAACAGCCCATGGGCTTCCCCGCTACACATGGTCCCGAAAGCTGACGGTTCGTGGCAACCTTGCGGGGATTTCCGCAGGTTGAACAATGCCACAGTGCATGACCGCTACCCAATCCCTCATATCTAAGATTTTTCCGTTCATTTGGCTCGCATTTTTTCCAAAATAGACTTGGTCCGCGGTTACCACCAAGTCCCAGTGCGCGCTGAAGACATACCCAAAACAGCGGTGATAACTCCATTTGGCCTATTCGAGTTTTTGCGCATGCCATTCGGGCTTAAAGGGGCTGCACAGACGTTCCAACGCATGATGGACACGGTGCTGCGCGATCTCCCTTTCGTGTTCGTCTATTTAGACGATATCTTGGTAGCCAGCGCGTCTGAAGACGAACACGAAAGCCACCTCGCGGCAGTTTTCCGGAGGTTGGGAGAGCACGGGTTAATAATCAACCCAGCGAAGTGTCAGTTTTAAGACACCGCGTCTCCCCCGAAGGAGTGGTTCCGCTACCTGACAAAGTGCGCGCGGTAGCAGACTTCCCCCGGCCGCAGACTGTCAGGGCGTTACAGGAGTTTTTGGGAATGGTGAATTTTTATAACCGTTTCCTCCCCCGTGCAGCGCAACTCCTGCAACTGCTGTATGCCGCGCTCAAAAAACAGAAACCCGCGAATAAGATCGAGTGGTCCCCGGAGCGGGAGCGAGCATTCGCGGAAGTCAAAGCAGCCCTGGCAAACGCTGCGTTGTTGGCACATCCAGACCCAACGGTCCGCATAGCGCTCACCACTGACGCGTCAGATGTGGCCATAGGGGCAGTTGTGGAGCAACATGTAGCCAGGGCTTGGCAGACACTTGCCTTTTTCAGCAGGACCTTGCGCGATAGTGAACGTAAATACAGCGCGTTTGACAGGGAGTTGCTGGCTCTCCATTTGGCCATTCGCCATTTCCAGTTCTGGCTAGAAGGGCGCTGTTTCACCGCGTTCGTTGACCACAAGCCACTAACTTTCGCGATGGCCAAAGTTTCAGAACCGTGGTCGGGCCGGCAGCAGAAGCAGCTAGCCGCGATCTCAGAGTTTACTACCAATATTCAGCACGTGTTGGGTAAACTGAATGTAGTGGCAGACTGCCTCTCGCACGCCGTGGCTGCCCCCGTCCGCGTGGGGATAGATTACACAGCCATGGCCGCGGAGCAGGTTAGTGACGCGGATGTGCGCGCGCTCCAGTCTGGACCAACAGGGTTAAGGCTGGAGAGCAGGGTGCTGCAGGATGGTATGCCTCCTCTAATCTGTGATGTCTCCACGGGGAGACCGCGTCCCGTGGTACCGGCAGCGTGGCGCCGCCGCGTTTTTGACTCGATTCATTCTTTGGCGCACCCAGGGGTGCACGCGTCGGTCAAAATGGTAGCAGAAAAATTTGTGTGGCCGGGCCTCCGCAAACAAGTTAAAGAGTGGACGGCAGCCTGCATGGCATGCCAACGAGCCAAGGTACACAGACACACGAGAGCTCCCTTGGAGCCATTTCACATTCCGGCTAAGAGGTTTGACCACATTCACGTGGACCTCGTGGGTCCCCTCCCGCCATCACAGGGGTGCACGCACCTTCTGACAATGGTGGACCGCACCACGCGCTGGCCGGAGGTGGTTCCTTTAGCGTCAACCACAGCCGAGGAGGTGGCGTGCGCGTTTGTAACAGCATGGGTGGCGCGTTTTGGAGTCCCGTCGGACATTACGTCTGACAGAGGCCCTCAATTTGTTTCCGAACTTTGGTCAACAATGGCCCGCAGCCTAGGCATCGCAATTCACCGTACAACCGCGTACAATCCACAGGCTAACGGGTTATGTGAACGTTTTCACAGGTCATTGAAAGCAGCTCTCAGAGCGGCACTGACGGATGCAAATTGGGTAGACAAGCTACCGTGGGTTTTATTGGGGTTACGTTCTGTGCCTAAAGAGGACTTAGAGGCTTCCCCAGCCGAACTCGTTTTTGCGCAGCCACTTCTGTTGCCCGGGGAGTTTCTCCCAGATAATTCTGCGCTGGGCAGCTCCCCATCTCGGCTTTTGCAGCGTAGCATCGACACAGGCACGCTGCCGGGCCCCGCCCACCACAGTTTTCCGCGCGTTTTTGTACCTAAAACTTTGAAAAACGCGGCAGTTTGTTTTTGTCAGACAGGATGCACATCGCCCCCCCATTGCGACCACCTTATGATGGACCGTTCAGAGTGCTGGAAACAGGGGACAAGCATTTTTTGCTAGATTTGGGGGGTAGGAGAGAAAAGGTTGGCTTAAACAGACTCAAACCCGCTTTTGTGGTGGCGGACGAGCAAGTGCTGTTGGCGAGGGCCCCTCGGCACGGAAGACCCCCACGAGGAGCTTCCCAGAGTAAAATTTCCCCAGAACACCCACAGGGACTGACAAAAGGTCTTCACCCCCAGACAGCAGCTCCCCAGCATGACAGCGCCGCTGAGGCGGCGAATCCTGGTTACAGCAGATACGGGAGAATACTGAAGCCCAAGCAGCATGGGGATTGATGTGTAATGATTCTATCACAGCATGCAGACTGTTATTCTTTTGTTCGATCTAAAATGTTTGGGGGGGTTGTGTAGCCACACATGTGACTTACTTAATGCCTTGCATAATGCCTCACATCTTAGATAAGAACAAAGTGCAGAGTTTCCTTGGAGATAACAGGAAGCTGTGAAAGTGTAATCTTTTATATGCAAGAGACTGCTTGGAGGATCCTTTGTGTGCCAAGAGGCTGCTTGGAGGATCCTTTGTGGGCCAAAGACTGTGAGGGGGATGCTAGGGGATTTAAGAGGAAATGCAAAGTTACCTTTGATGTGAATGCAATGTGACTTGTGAGCTGTGGGGAGACCTGGGTATATAAGGGATGAGTTTTTTCTGAGATTTTTCTGAGATTTTTCTAAGAATTCACCAATTCACCAATTTTTCTAAGAATTCACTAATTTTTGAGACTGATTCATTAAGTGAAAGTACAGAATTTAATTAATTAATAATTTGTTCTTTTGGAACTGGTGCCCTTATTTACGAGCGCTTTTCTTTCTTATTTAGTGAGTGTCGGGGTGACTGTTCAACTCTGTCCCCCACGCACACCCACTTCTAAATAAAATAAATAATTCCTGTACTTTATTATACTATATTTTGTTAAATATTGCTACAGCGGCACAACCCTGCCCTGACACATGATCAACACAGTATCAAAACACAAGATGGCAGGATACAAGGCGACTGAGGTCTCTGGCTTTGTTTTGCCAGAGTAAAGGCAGAAAAGCAGAGCAGAAGGCTATAGGCAGCAAGACGACACACTCTGGAAAAGTACTGGATGACATAATGCACGGCTCAGGAGACACACACGCAGGCTCAGAGTAGCTCAAATAGCTTTATTAACAACAAGGGTGTATGAATGTGTGTCTGCGAGATGTAAATGTGTTGGTGATGGCGTCTGCTTCGGGCACAGAGGCAGGAGACCGTACAGCCGGACAACCCTATGGGAAAAAGCACAGGGAGAAGGGTGACGGGCACACACCAACACAGGAGATGTACAAGTTGGAGAGGAGCTTACTTGGAATGGGCAGGTGGCTGGCACAGCAAGGAACGAGGTCCGGTAGACAGCAACCTGGAGAGCCCGGTGCAGCAGCGAGGGACAGGCGACGGAGAGGAAAGGTCCGCCGCCGGGAAATCCACCTGTGCACAGGGGAGCAGACTTGGAGAAGAAAAGGTAAGGGCTTCTTACCGCGATGCTTGCTGAAGTATGAGAGGGAACTCACAGCAATCCGATGAGTGAAGTCTGACGGCTTCAGGCCGAAGCCCAGGGCGAGGCGGCTTAAATCCCTCGCCGCTGATGATGTGCAGGTGTGCGTGCAGCTGGCGCCGCTGATGAGCGGCGCGGCGTGACACTGGAGCGTTTAGGAAACCATATAGAGCAGTATGAAGCAGAAGGCATGAGGATATGAACTACATCACGTATGACGGTAAGCTAATGATTGCTAATGCTACTTTTCTTTAAGTCCTCTGTCCGACATTGTAATGTTGGCAAGTTATCGCTATTAGGTACTAAAATATGTATTCTCTCTGTGTATGTTTCAGATGGCTCTCTTGTGGCAAAATTATCGCTTCAACCGTCGGTCTGGCCGTTCAACACAGGCTCCCACTGATGTCACTCCGGATTCAAGAACGCGCAGTGGTTGTAGTTATGGGGTTATATTAGCCATAAAATCATGGAGAGACTGCTGAGACATCATGGGATGTACCTGCTCCAGCTGCTGGTGTCGTGACAAAACATGATCAGCTGCCAAATCTTGATTGCCAGGTGCTATATTGTAGTTATGGGGTTATATTAGCTGTAAAATATATTTCAACAGGTAAACAGTACTGAGTTAGGTATAATAAGATATATTTAAGACTTATGATGCATTTTAAGCCAAAACAAACTGGATCTAGGATAAAAAGTAATTAAAATAACACAGTCATAAGGTGACATGGAAAATATTTGATTTACTGGATATATATCATATTGAGTATTGCTGACTATATGTAGATACTGTATAAATATATATTCTCTGCATCAACAGTGAACTATACATGTGTTCATTTAGTATGGCACTATAAATTTTGACAATAAACCTTTGTACTTTTTACAGATGTGTCTCTACTTTTATGTATAAAGGTTACCACCAAATGATATAAATTAAAAACTAAAAGATTGCAAAAGCTGTCTAAGAACAATCCAGCAGTTTGAGAAATCACTTTTGGTTTGGTGTAAAGTGTACAGGGTCTTCTACACTGGCACATCTAACAATAGTCTTCAGTAAATAACATAATTGTTTTTTGGTTACCTTTTCTTAAAAATGAGCCATTAATTTCAAAGTCTCTGATAAATGGTTTGTACCATTGATTCTTTTCCCACTGGTGTCTTAACAGACAAAATAGAAAATCATGATGCAAACACATAAGTCACTAAATTGCTTATTACAATCAGTAGCAAATTACAGATTATTTAGAATGTGCAAAATTCAAACTGAAAAAAAAAAAAAAAACTTAGAATGGGTCACACACGCCGGCCACGCTGCCTCACTGAGAATCAACTGGATGTGTCGCTCAAGCTGTTCCCGGTTCAGCAGATCTTCAGCCTGCATCTCTGTAAATAGTGACGCAAGGTCCAGTTTGGGGTGGATCATTTTGCTCTTGCCTAGATGAAAGACACAAAAGGGTGGTGGTTAATTAAAGCAAGTTTAAAACATATTTGAGAAATACAGTTGTTGCTAAAAGCCAGTGGTGGAATGTGACAAAGTGCTTTGTTTGTTGTATTTAACCACAGTTTTCATGTAGCTGTGCATCAGTAAAGTAGATTTTACAAGGGCTGGGTTATGTTTAAAATCATTTGTTTTTACTGTGGCCTCAGCAATCAGAATGAGTTGATATTTTCAGTTGAATTGAATCTAGTACTTTTACTGTAATATGTAATTTTTATCAAAAAATGTTTAACCACCACTCTGCCACTGCTGTGTCACCCTGGCTTCAAGTGTGGGCAGTGTTTTGTACTTGTATTGCTAAAATATAAAAGGAAGCACTACAATCGGTCTCAATTATTTGTGTGTTCTGTTATACTACTGCATGAATTCATTGACGACAGACTATAAACTACACATACAGTATAAACTAAATTATAATGATGACTGAACAACTCCCACTCCCCAAAGTGCAAGACACACAATTATGAATATAACTCTTAAAGGATCACACAAGTGATCTGAAAATAATTAAATAAACAAGCGGTTTATTTTACAGTGGCTAATATTGGACGTGCCATTCATTTTCAATTATTCTGCAATTATTCACACAAGCAAATAAATCTCAGTTCAGCCCCTTTCATATTAAGTGGAAATTGTGCTGCTTTAATTTTGGCACTTTACCTATACTTTACCTTAAAAAAGCAACGTATTTCAATATAAATAACGAGATGTGCAGCTTACCAGTCAAAACACATTCTGTGTGGTGCCAAACATTGCCACTGTCAGCAGATGCTGGTCGGACTCTACAATGAAAATACACACAACTTTAGTACATGCACAGCACAAAAGTGCAACATGTAAAAAAACACCTTTTTAACCAGGATTACAACTAACTTATTTGATCAAATATTGTCAACACAAGCGCTAAATACAAGCAGCACACGGAGTTAGCATTGACGGCTAACTAGCTAGCTCATTGTTTTCACAAGCAACTACGTTGCTGTGTGTTCAAAGTGAGCTTTCAACTGCTGGGATAAATAACATAAAAGATGCATAATATTACATAATATCACATCACTCACCAGCCTCTATATCCTACTATCACGGCTTTCAACTGCTGAAGTTCGGTGCTCCAGCGGCCGTAAATTCATTCCAGGTGACTCCGTTTTACTCCTTCTGGATCCTATCGTCACCCACAATGCCAAGAAAAGTCTGCACCTCCTCGTGGGACCGTGGTGCTGAAGTAGAAGATTTATGTTAAGCCGAAGCCATTCTACTGTTTGCAGTGATTACTCGCCAAAGAGTTTTGCAAATGGCGGCTGTACATATGCAGAACAACTGTCATGATTCCTCGTGCGCCATAACGCGGCGCACGAGAGAGGGAATGAAAAACTCAAGTGCTGGAGTAGACCGTGCCATTTATTAACTTAAACCACAATGAAATAACCAGTCCAGTTGGCCACAAAAATACAGAGAGTTGTAATGATGAATTAACAGCCACCAGACATACAGGGAAGCCACCCGGATGTTCCACAGCCTGGAGAGATGCCTAGTGCCAACATCCACTGGGCACACAGAGAAAGGCAAACGTACTTACGGCTGGAACGATCCGAGGCTGTCCGTGTTGTCTGGTGAATGGGGAAGTAAGGCAGAGTCAGACGCTAACACCAAGGAATCCTCCGTCTTGAAATGTCAGGCTGAATACACGAAGGTAGTAATACCACATTCATGGAGGAACACGCTGCCATGAATGAGGGTGAATGCTCTGACAATCTCTTCCCACAACCGCAGCGTATTTGTAATCATAATGCTAGAGAGGGAAGAGATTGCCAGTATGAGGAAGCATGGGCTGAACATAATTGAACCCTCGTGTGTGTGAGTGCGTGTATGAGCATGTGAATGGGAATGAATGGAGTGTGTGCGTATGTGTGTGTAAACACCCGTACTGAAGCACAGCTGATGGCACTTGACAGGAGGAGGGGGCGTGCCCGAGCTGTCAGAGAGCGAAGGCCAAAAGCTCCCTGAAGCGTCTGGTGGAAAATAGGGCAAAATAACCATAAGTCAGAACTGGGTTTGAAACCATCAAACCCAGGTTCATGACAACAATGGCACTCTTATGGCATTACGCCCACTCTCATGACGTTACGCCCGGACCAATCAGTGGCCTGCAGTGTTTTTACGTGACATTTTCATATCAATACGGTATGCTTCGAACCCCAATCTAGCAGGTCCAAAAAATCAGGACTGTTACAGTCCCTAATGGAAAAGCCTACAAAGCATACCGTACCGTACCGAACTGGTACTAGTGGAAAAGGGGCTTAAAGGGCACCTTTATCGAGGTCAGCTGGGTCAGAGGCTGTGCTACCCCACTATAGTTTCTGATGAAAGGGCGATAAAAATTTGCAAACCCCAAGAAGCATTGAAGCTCCTTGCGGGAGTGGGGTGTAGGCCAGTTCAGCACAGCCTCCACCTTGACCGTGTCGGCCCTCAGCTCTCCTTCTGCCACGATAAAACCCAGGAAAGAAGTGGAGCAGGTGGAAAACTCGCACTTCTCGGCTTTAAAGTAAAGCTGATTCTCCAGGAG
Source organism: Pholidichthys leucotaenia (assembly GCA_020510985.1). Classification (NCBI taxonomy): domain Eukaryota; kingdom Metazoa; phylum Chordata; class Actinopteri; order Cichliformes; family Pholidichthyidae; genus Pholidichthys; species Pholidichthys leucotaenia. Next base: position 320,504,468 of record CM035840.1, on the reverse strand, counting down.
CCGTTGCAAAATGGTCTGGACATGGACTGTGTATTCCTCTGCTTTGAGTGAAAAAATCAAAATGTCATCGAGATAAACAAAAACAAATTGATTGACCATATTGCGAAGGACATCATTGATCATCCGTTGGAAGACGGTGGGGGCATTGGTGAGCCCAAATGGCATCACTAGATATTCAAATTGCCCCAGGTGTGTTTTAAATGCCATCTTCCACTTGTCCCCATCGTGAATGCAAACCAGATGATATGCGTTCCACAAGTCCAATTTAGTAAACACTTGTGTGTGCTGGAAGAGCTCAAACGCAGAGTTTATCAGGGGCAGAGGATACTTGTCCTTAACAGTAATGGCAATGAGCTCACGGTAGTCAATGCACAGGCATAGGGAACCGTCCTTCTTACAGACAAAAAAAATCCTGCCCCAAGAGGAGCCGATGAAGGCCGAAAAAGGCCGGCGTTCAGATAATCTTTAATATAGCTCTCCATCACCTCCCTCTCTGGCCCAGAAATACTGTAGAGCCAGCTGGACGGCAGCCGTGCACCTGGAAGAAGGTCTATAGCGCAATCATAAGAGCAATGGGGAGGTAAAGAAAGTGCTCTAGACTTGCTAAAGACCTCTCCGAGGTCATGATAGATCTCGGGCACAAGGCTGAGGTCCGGCGGCTCTACTGGAGGGGAAGACATGGATAGCATAGGTGAACACTTGGCCGAACTAAGACAAGATGCCAAACAATACGGGCTCCAGGAAGAGATGGAATAATTAGCCCAATTAATCATAGGGTTACGCTTCTGGAGCCACGAGTAACCAAGAACCACCAGGTGACCAGATTTAGGGAGAATATAAAACGAAATCGTCTCCCGGTGGTTGCCGGAAAGAAGGACGGACACCGGCTCAGTTTTCTCAGTGATGGTAGCCACCTTTTCGTCTGATAATGTAATAACATTTAGGGACCTGGGCAATTTCATCGTAGGGATGGCTACATCCCGTACGAAACGTGCAGAAATTAAATTCTGCTCTGCCCCTGAGTCAATCAAAGCCTTAGCCCTCTTCTGACCCCTGGAAACTGAATGAGGGCCGAAATGGATAAGTTACCGGAGGGATGACTGGATTTCCCGCCCGTCAGATCTCCCACGACTACTGATGGGCCGCAACTTTTGGCTTCAGCTGACACCCCTGCAGTGTGTGCTTGAAGGAGCCACAGTACATGCAGGCGCTGATTCTCCTTTACCTCTGGCGTGTCAGACAGACCCGGCCGAACTCCATAGGCTCAGAAAAAGAATCGGCTCCAGCTGTGTCAGAAGCCAAAGGGGATGCACGTGCACTGGACGGGTGGGAGGCGCCTTTGTGCGCCTTCGCGTGCTTGCAGTATCGGTTGTCAAGACTGACAGCCTGATCAATTAAACCATCCAAGGAGGAGGGAACCGCATGAACTGCAAGGTCATCCCAGAGGTGTTCATTTAAACCCTGGAGGAAGATGCTTCATAACGAAATGTCATTCCATCCCAAGTCCGCCGTGATGACCCGAAACTCCACAGAGTAGTCGGCAGCTGACCGGCTACCCTGACGGAGTGACACTAAGCAGCTCATGATGTTTCCCTCATTTTCTGAACGGTCAAACGCGCAAGTGAATTTGCCCATAAATCTTTCAAATGAATGAGTGGGACCCTCTGGACTGTCGAGAATGGCTTGGGCCCAGCTGAGGGCCCTGTCCTGCAGTAGGAGGTTCATAAAATGAATTTTGTCTGTACCATCTGGGTACCTCCCCCCCCACCTGGACCAAATGCAGCCGAACATGGCATAAAACCCCCTTGCATTTCCCCACCTCCCCCGCATACGAGGCAGGCAAGGGAACGGAGATGGTTTGGCACACGATGGAAGAAACTTGGGCAACAGATGGAGGAACAGGCACCGACTGAGACAGATGGCCCAAATGCTCGGCGACCGTGCCCAGCTGCTGATTAATGATTTGCAGCTGTTGAGTCAGCACGGCCACCTGCCTCTCTGTGGCATCTAAACGGTCTAACGCAGAGTGTTCCGCTGATGTCACTCCCGCTGAGCTTGCAACATGGCTGGCTCGTTCTGTCATGATTGGCAATAATTAGACAGCTCACATGCAGGGAATGACACCAAATGAAACACACAATGACACAGAGTAACAAGTTAGGTTGAATTTTATTAATGCAAAAGAACGCCTCCGCAAGAGAAAAACGCCACTCGCCACGGGAAACAGCCTGTAACAAGAGACAAGAGCAGGTGAATTAGGAGGGACACAAAACAAGGGAAAATATGGCAACACTCCGGTGGGAGTATAGGAGGACCCAGCAGAAGAACCCAGCACTTACAGCGAACCTTCCGATGAAGGAAGATGGCAAGGGTGAGCTGGGTGAGGTGTCTGACCGAATGATGACGGTCGCTGATGTGGTGATGATGACGGGGCAGGTAAGCACACAACAGCCCTGGAGATGCACCACAAAGGAGGAAGCAACCTGTGAAGAGGTAAGAAAATGACTGGCCATGACTGGCGCCTAGCGGCTGCCCCGGCCTTGGATGCGCTCTGCAGAGCGTGCCCAAATGCCAAGTCACGTTTCGTTACCTTGTATTCATACATGTGTAATGACAATAAAGTTGAATCTCATCTCATCTCATCTCAAAATGATTAAAGGGTTTTTCAAATTTAAGGAAAATAGATATTCACTGCTGAAGCAGGTAGTTTACCCAACGAGCCAGCGCCGAGGTGTTGAAGAGAAGATCTATTTAAGCGTTGGCGAGTCAGAGGAGCAGGTGCATCTCATCACGCAGGTGGAGACGATTACCCGCGGAGTAGGTGAAGGTTGAACCGGACGGGAGGGGGAGGAGTGCGCTCACCAGACAGACGCTTCCTTCGTGTTGATGGATCTCTAGGATGGTGCTTCTACACTTGGCTCCTTGGCACTCAGCCATGTCTCACATTGATGTGTGTATGTGTGTGTGTGCTTGCGTGCGTGCAGGGTTGGGTGGGTGAAGGGGTGAGGTGGGAGGGGGGTGTAACTGTCATATTTTAAATTTATGAAGCACTTTGTACTACAACTTTTTTGTATGAAAAGGGCTATATAAATAAAGTTTTGATTTGATTGATTTTTACTGACAAAGGGGGACTGGCGTTTTAAAATTTTTGCAAAGATTTTATCATTTGAATGGAGAGTTTATATTTTATTTATTGAAAGAAAAGCCATTTTCTGATTTTTTGCAAATATTTATTTATTTTGAACAGACATTTATTTTTCAGTGGAAGCTGCTCATATTTTGTCGTATAAATACATAATCAATGATGAAGACCATGGTTTCTGTGTGAGTTGATTTTGTAAAAGTCTATGGCAGGGCTTTTCAATTACAAAATCAGGAGGGCCACGATTTGAAATAAAGACATGTAACTGGGCTGCACATGTTCAGCGATCTGTTGAATGACAAATTTCAAACCAACACAGATCAATATGATGGAAAATATGCACTTTTTATTTATTGTCTTGGTTTTAAATGTGCGCTTGGCACATGACAAAGGCACATCAGAAGTCCATAAAAACACAACAATAATGCTGGGATTGAGCAGAACTTGAAGTAGTAGAAATATTTTTCCTCTTGAACAACAATTAAATAAATAGAATGAAAAAATAAAAATTCTGTAAATAACCATTTTGGTCACATCTTACTCAGGCATATCTCAGAATGCATAAAAACTCAGTGTGCACTGTTAGTAGCATTAACATTTGTTTCCCTTTTGAAATAAAATATACTACATCCTGGTCATAACTGACCTTGGCACATCACAAATTGCATTTATCTGAATAAAAACGAACTGTCAAACACTTCAGTGCACAAACCACCCAAGAAAAAATTGATAACATTAACAATCATTGCACATCTACTATTGTGGTTTGTTTTGTTTTAAATCACCACATGCGTGAGTAGGAACCTTTTTATAACTACACATTCAATTACACACACATATCAGTCAACCAAAAAATTCTAGTACAGTTAAGGATGCAAAAAGCACCCACTTAAAAACTTGAGTAATGACTTCAGTCTTGAAGGATTGGGTTTTTTCTCCAAAATCTATAACAATTTTCTTACAGTTTTCTACTTTTCTCTGTAAATTTATCTAAATTTGGAACAATTTTCCTCAAATTTGTAATTTACTCTCGTAAAATTGACTTTCCTTGTACATTTGAGACTTTATTATAAATTTGTGGATTTTTTTATGGCTGATTTTTGTTTATTTTTTAAATAGAATTGCATTTTTTAATGAATTTAGGGTGTTCACATTATAGCTGGTGATTTTAATCAAGCATGCTTGAAAACCGTGCTGCCTAATTTCACACAGTATGTGAAACGTGCCACTAGGGGAAAGAATTGTCTTGATTGGGTGTATTCGAACCTGAAGCATGCTTACAGAGCTGTGCCGTGTCCACATCTTGGCCTGTCAGACCATCTATCATTGCTCCTCATCCCAGCATACACCCCCCTCAGGAGAACTGCTAGACCTACTATGAAGAACATCACAACATGGCCTGAGAGAGCTCTTTCTCAGCTGCAGGACTGTTTTTCAAACACTCTATGGGATTTATTCAAGAATGAGGATCTGGAAATGTACACACAGACTGTATTATGCTACATCACCTACTGTATCAACCAGGTGACTGTGGAAAAACACATCAGGGTTTTTCCTAACCAGAAGCCTTGGATGACAAAAGAAGTCCAGGCACTCCTCAGAGCCTGTGATACAGCCTTCAGGTCAGGGGATACAGATCTGTATAGCAGGCTAATCTGAAGAAAGGCATTAAGGAGGCTAAACAGACCTATAAGAAGAAAGTCGAGGACCATTTTTCTTATAATGATTCAAGACGAGTATGGCAAGGCTTTCACCATATCACAAACTATAAGGACAGCAGCATCATTTCCAGTGACATCAGCACCTCACTGGCAGAAGAATTGAACTGCTTTTTCGCAAGGTTTGAGGCAAACACACCTCGCCCGGACCCACTGACGTTATTGAATGCCAGCTCTGATGTGCTTACCCTGCAGGATCATGAGGTGAGACAGACACTGAGAGCAGTTCACCCGAGAAAGGCTACTGGTCCCGATGGAGTGCCAGGAAAGGTGCTCAGAGCATGTGCAGATCAGCTATGCTCTGTTTTGACTGACATTTTTAACTTGTCTCTCAAGGCAGCCATTGTTCCACAGAGTTTAAAATCTGCAGCCATTATTCCTGTGCCTAAAAAACATATTAACAGTCTGAATGACTATCGACCAGTAGCATTAACACCCATTGTTATGAAGTACTTTGAGAAAATGGTATTGAAACATCTTTTGCCTTGTCTCCCCCCAGACTTTGATCGGTACCAGTTTGTCTACAGGCGGAGCAGATCCACTGAAGATGCTATTGCTATAGCTCTCCACTCGGCATTCAGCCATTTAGAAGACAAGGGGAGCTATGTAAGAATGTTGTTTGTGGACTATAGCTCGGCATTTAATACAATTATTCCCAACATTCTCATCACCAAATTGCTTCAGCTTGGTCTGCCTACTCACACTTGCAGCTGGATTAAGGACTTTCTAACAAACAGAACACAGACTGTTAGACTCGGACCCCATTCCTCCTCTACAGTCATGCTTAACACAGGCTCGCCACAGGGCTGTGTGTTCAGCCCCACTTTGTATTCATTGTACACATATGACTGCATACCTGTTCATCCCACAAACATTATAGTGAAGTTTGCAGATGACACAACAGCAGTGGGGCTCATATCAAGAGGAGATGAGTCTGCATACAGAGGTCCAGAAACTGGTGAGATGGTGCTCAGATAATAATCTGCTATTGAATACAAAAAAAACAAAAGAACTCATTATTGATTTTAGGAAGCACAGCAGTGAGCCGTCTCCTCTATATATAGGCAAGGAGTGTGTGGAGAAGGTGGAGGCTTTTAAGTTTCTAGGTGTTCATATTTTTCACAACTTTACCTGGGCAGTTAACACCATAGCTACGATAAAAAAGGCTCAACAACGTCTACACTTTCTGAGGCTCCTCAAGAAGAATGGTCTGAATGCACAGTTGCTGGTTTTATTTTATCGCTCTGCTATTGAGAGCATTTTGTCATATGGCATCACGGTTTGGTATGAGGGCTGTTCAGCTGCAGACCGCAAAGCCTTCCAGAGTGATTGAGACTGCGCAAAAAATCACTGGCTGTTCTCTCCCTTCTCTGGAAGAGATTTCCAGGTCTCGGTACCTCAACAGAGCTACTGACATCATTAAAGACTGCACTCATCCAGGCCATGATTTCTTTCACTTGCTCCCCTCGGGAAAGCAGTACAGATTCCATAAAACCCGGACTACCAGGTTTAATCATAGTTTTTTCCCAGCAGCAGTACGTATTTTGAACGGATTTATGTAACACGTACAGACTGCTGATATTATTTTAGGTTATTTTAGGTTATTTTGTGGCAATAACCCTGTGTGTATAAGCTGGTCTTATATATTTATCGCTCAGTATGTTTTAATTATTGCTATGTACATATTGTAATCAACTTTTAGGTAATATTGTTTCAAGCATTATTTATTGTTGTAATTATAAGAATGTTAAATGCATGAGTGAACTGTGAGTGTGATAGTTTGTTTTTAGGGAGTAGTATCTCAATTTCGTTGCATTGTTTATTAGCAATGGAATGACAATAAAGGCACTTTGACTTTGACACTTTGAATTTGAAACAGATTGTGGTAAAATTTTGACTTTTTTTCCTTATACAATTTACACTTTTGACCATAAGTTTGCAGAGCCAGAACAGAACAATAATTTAACTCTGATTTCAAAGAAAAAATATTAATAAAATTATGTTTAATGAAATAAATTAACTTAAATGACCAAAGATGCAGTTATTTCTGTTAAAATATTTCTTTATATTTTTTTTTAGAAATCTCACCATTTAGAAAGCAGGGAATACCTCCCTTATTTTGAAATCCAAACGATGGCATGTTTAGTTTGTCTGAAGGCTGTTGATGGATTAAAGTCACTGACTTCATGAATTTTGGTCATCTTAACTTGCCAGGTACATAATATTCATCCATCCGGATGAATATTGCAGTAGCTAGTGAAGTCAGTCCGAAGCGATTCAGTCACTGTTGCCTTTCCCTGCATACAGTATGAAGCCTTACCACATGTTTGCTAAGCAACTTTTCATTATTGCTCCCGTTTCCAGCGGGTTAAAACTACCATAAACGTCTCCACTGCTTACATATCCCTTCTGCTTTTTTCTGGGTTTAAAGTACTTTAATAAGCTCATGTGACTATCAGACAGCAACGCTAGAAAACCAGTCTCTCTGCCTGCCGACTGGAACGCTTACACGGGCGGGGCGCCGCACAGATGCTCCGCGCAGATGACAGTCACGTGTGTTGTTCGTGTGCATGCTTGTGGACTGTCATTCCTTCATATGTTTTTCTTAAATTTATATTTCCTTGGCGTGACTTGGACCACTCAAAGAGGTTGGTTCTGGGCCACATGTGGCCCACGGGCCGCTAATTGAGTAGGCCTGATCTATGGGGTATTAAATACCTCCATGACTATATAGGTATTAAAATAAAATTGAAATACCAAGTAAATACAGTAACATTTGCTCTACTATATGTAACTTAACTGTTTTCAGTATCTAAGAGTGCTCTTTTTTTGGTTGAGCACCAGCCCCCCGAAATGTCTGTGCACATTACTGAGTGCTACCATAGTGACTTTGAATGAAAGGTGGCAACTGAGGCTTGAAGTCTAACTCTGGATTGTTCGTTTCTTTCCTGTGGTGAGTTGTGTGCAGTATTCAACCCTGAGGTATGGATCCAGTTTGCAGTGAGTAGCTGTCATCCATCAACTGTCTGTCAGTGGCTTTTAGGAGTCCACATCGACTTCTACGAACATCTTTTTATTGTTTTTTTCCTCTTCTTTTTTCTTCATTTCAGCATGCAGAAGTGAATCTAAATATTAGTGGGACATGATACCACTGTTTTTCCAACCCTCTGGCTGTGTGCACATCGCCCGATGGATTTTTAAATGGAGCCCCTTTCTCTCTGGGACCGCTTAAGATTTTGCTGTGAATGATCAGTTCAGCATGACGAATGTTTAATCACCCACATTCCCCGGGATATTAATCCCCTGTGAATGCGACGGCTGACAGTGTAGGCTACTCAACATTTAGGAGAGGAAAAGAAATCCATCTTATCGCACTATAATTTCGTGTTGCCGGTTGCACCACGACAATCCAGTATTTCGGTTTTCTTTTTTTTAGCTAGTCATTAAATGTGTATGATATCAGATGTGGAGAGTTGTGACTGCACCCAATGAATCTGTGTCCATGATCTCAGTTTGGGATCATTTCTTAATTTCTGCCTGGTGTATCCTCGGTCTCTGAAATCTTTCCATGTGTGAGCACTGATGGGTTCCCATTTTGTGCTGAATCGGAGCAGATGTGACTGAGACAGCACGGCCAGGTAACGGTGACTGGGTCAGGAAAGATAAAGATGAATTTTAGCCACCGAGAGCAGGTAAAGATAGCAGTGAAAGTGCACTTCATATAGGATCCATTCGGCCTGTAGGTTGGCAGCAGCTCAGCCAGCCATCCAGCTTGGGGGGGGTGAATGGGTTACTCGGGGTTAAATGGAGCCAATCACAGACAGAAAAACAGCATTACACACCACATTAGGCATCATCTCCTGCTCTCTCTCCCCCCGTGTCTCCCCTTTCTCTCTCCACCCCTCTCTTTCTCTGTCTCCAGGTGTGCAGCCAGCTGATAGTGTCACCTCTATTTGCACATTCACTCGAAATTCTCCAGAACTAATAGATTCCACCAGATTCGAAGAACTCAATACTGCTGATCTGCAGCTTATTGCAGGCGCCAACCAGCCAACTAGCCAATCATTCAGCCAACCAGCCAACCAAAGGGCCGAGCCACAAATACAATATGGATATGAGCTCTGTGTTTGGAGTGTAATCTATAAAGTCGATCTTTTATTATTGTTTTACGATAAGCTGAGGCAAGGCAGAAAGCTTAATAACATCTTCTGGTTGACTGCCTGCTGCACAGCAAACACACTCCATCTCTACTAAATGTATTAATCTTGTATATTGCTGTGGTCAGATAAACACACACCTCACCTGCACAATGCAGAGGGAGAGGAAAATATTGCAAAGTATGAAGAATAGCGAGCACTACATGTACTCAAGAGTGACGCGGCAGCCCCTCGTATTCATGACAGAGCAAAAATGAAGCCAACATGAGTGGCAGTGTGTTTTTGACCATGTGTGTGTTCCAGTGAAAAATAAAATGCTCATTTAAATATTCCAAAAAACCTAGAGCTGTAGTAGTAAATTAATGTGTGGCTGAACTCAAGCTGTGAAGCACACAAGGAAACCTGCATAAATGCTGCAGGAATGGGTTGATTATAAGCTACATGGTGTTTTTGTTTTGCCAAACCCGGAGGATGTTTGAGATAATTTCAAACTGTTAAATATTAATTACCCTACATCCGTGAGTTGTAAAAGTCTGATCATTTTCAACAAGCTGATACCCATCAATCCATCCATTGTAGAATAAATGACATGTTTGGTCGACCCAGAAGCAGAAGCGGACTCGAAATAGACACAATTTATCTTTTATTATAAAGAGTGTGAGTGTGAATGTGTACGTGTGTGCAGGGGTGAGGCAGCTGGGCGAGCAGAGCACAGTCAGACTGTCAACCCCAGGAGAGAGCACGGACAGGTGGATGAGTGCACAGAGGTTAGAAGGGATACACCAGTTAATGTACAGTCTTATGAGTTGGTTGGAGAGCTGAAGCGCTGAAGAATACCCAAGGGCTCCGGGCCAGCTGCTCCGCGTCCAAGCTGCCGTTGCTGATGAGGTGAAGCAGTGCAGGTTTATACAGTGCTGGTGAAGTGTGAGTTGCGCTCAGGTGCGCCGCCAGGAGGCTACCACCAGTTGTAAGTTAAAAACCCCAGTTGGGCTTAACCTCCTGTCCCCTTGGTCACACAGAGCAAGATAATTTAATTAGTGGATTACATTATGGGCTTATTGATGTCAGGCTGAAAACAGACTGTTTCAGACAGAGCTTTTAGAACATGTTCAGTTTGCTTTATCCTGCCTTGAGAGTTCTAATTGTGAGAAAAATCTGAAGAAAATAAACATGACATTGCCAGTAATTTCCTAACTTTGGAGTGAGAAATAGGGTTTGTGAAGTGAGGGAGAGGGAAAAAGAGTGAGACTCACTCCAAAAGAGTGAGTTGGCAGCACTACATAAAGCTATCCATATATTACCTCTATATTATGGATTTAATCCGATGTGCAGTGATCCAAAGAAAATGTCCATTATCCACAATCCAAATGTCTGCTGTGACAGAGACATGATCCAGTCCCTCAAATTCCTTTTGGAGACCAAAAGCCATTTTTGAATAATCTTTTTCCAGGTAACAATTCACAGTCTCAGCTGTCTGATGGAAAGTGACTGTACATCACGTCTTCATGTCTGTAACCACGTATCTTGCAATCAGTCGGTTTAATTCTTGCTGAGCCGCAAACTGTCCAGATGCATACCTGTGCTTGAAATCCAGCTGTGGGTGTTGAGACAAGAGTATTTCCACTTTACATTCAGCCATGGCTGTTCAGAATACAGTAGATCCATTAACACAGTGTTAGTTGTTAGCATAGCTAGCTGTTACTTAGCACTAGCTTTGTCGGAGCTTGTTGCTGTTTTCAGGCACTTCAGAAGATTGCAGTAGGTCTCAACCGGCACTTAGTTTTCAACCCACCAATATGCTTTTGTCCTTAACCGTGACAAAGGAAAAATAATCTCTCTATTTCCACAAAAACAAAGTAGCTTCATCTTTTCCTCCACTCAGTAGTGAAGACTCAGGGTCTCTGCAACAGGTTACGTCGACTGACAACTTATCTTAACTATGGTAGGGTCAGTTTGTATATTCATTTATTTGCGCTAACAATATCGATCCCATCACTCTATCACTCTATAAATTCAAGAAATCTCTGTGTGCCTGTGTGTCTGTCACGTTTATAGGACATCATAGTATGGCCTATGATGTCTGCCTGATGTCCTATGATGCATCATAGGCCGTCCTACGATCTCAGGCATCATAGGACTCGCGATGCCGTCATAAAGATATTTGCGATGACATCATAAAGATATTCGCGATGACGTTATAAAGATATGATGTGTATATGATGGCACATAGACAGATAGGCATCGTAGGACTGCCTATATGACAGCACACAGACGATACGCATCATAGGACTCGCGATGCCGTCATAAAGATATGATGTCTATATGATGGCACATAGACAGAGCACATCATAGGATGGCCTATGACGTCTGCATGATGTCCTATGATGCATGATGTCCTACGATGACCCTAAAAGATATGATGTCTATGTGACGTCATATAGACATAGCACATCATACAACACCCTATGATGTCTGCATGATGTCCTATGATGATCTAACGATATCAGGCAACATAGAACTCATGATGCCGTCATATAGACAAATGTGTTTTTATGATGTCATATTGACCATCACTCACGATGCCTAGACTAATGTATGTGTCTTTATGATGTCATATGGCTCAAAACTGGCAAGGTGAATAAGTCACAGGGCCAGTCTTTACAGCGCATTCGTGTTTTCTGTACAACAGATTTCTGCAGCCATGGCCAATCCTACGTTGCAGTGAGCAGAGTTGCCAGCTCAAACAGTCTTCGTATTGTTGCTCAAGATGAAGAAACTAAGCAAAAGCATCGCATTCTCAGCAATGTCGCTTTTAAAGAGGTGCTGACACAGTAAAAATGTGTAACCTTGAAGAATGCCAGTCTACACTACAAATGTGTAAAATGACAAGCGAGATAGATAGATAGATACCATGATTTTCTCTGTGTATCCTTTTTCCTGGTGATAAAGGTCACGTGAGCTCCATTGTTGAGGACCAGCTTCAGCCCTTCTGGGGTCCCTGGGAAAAAAGCAAAGCGCTGATTTTCTCCAGGTGCTCCGGTTTCTTGATTTCTACGGGCATGCACGGGTCTTCCTGAACAGGGTTGAAAGCCACTTTTTGCTCAGATCTATTTTCATGATCCTGCCCATGAACTGGAATTACAACGCACCTATCCCACAACCAGAGGTCTGAACAAAGAAGAGGAAGACCCACCAGATGGAGCGCAATAGAATGAGGAGAACTGCTACACGTCAGAAAAGATGCCGTGAACATGAAACACTGCAGGTTCCAGCAGTACGCCGCAGACATGACTGTGAACAACACACCCATCTGAGACAGGAGGAGACCCTTCAGCAACGGGCATGCAGAAATGCTTGCTTATGCTTGGTTTCTACAGGCATGGACGGGTATGCACGGGTATGTACTAGTATTAATAAAACGAGTAACGAGTAATGCATCTGTTCAAATTTCAGTAACTGCAATGCATTACTGAATTTTTAAACAGTAATTTCGTTACACAGCACATTACTGTAAAAGTAGTGGTGTTATAGTATCGCCAAAAATACATTACAAAGAAACGCGTTACTCCCAACACTGGTCTGCATGCACACACATGCAAGGTTTGGGGGCAAATCAGGTGTGTATCTTCACACTTTGTGTATCATTGAGATGGTGACATCTTATAAGTACCTGGATGTTCATCTGAACAATAAACTAGACTGGTCACACAATACCGACACACTTTACCAGAATGGACAGCGCAGGCTGTTCCTACTGAGGAGGCTCAGGTCTTTTGGTGTACAAGGGGCGCTGCTGAAGACATTCTACGACACGGTGGTGGCATCAGCCATCACTTTTGGAGTGGTCTGCTGGAGCAGTGGCATTACAGCAGCCGATAGGAAGAGACTGAACAAACTGATCAAGAAAGCTAGCTCTGTCCTGGGGCAGCGCCTTGACCCAGTGGAGGAGATAGGAGAGAGAAGGATGGTGGCTAAACTGTCATCTCTGCTGGAGTCCAAGTCCCACCCTATGCAGGACATACTGAATGCACTGAGGAGCTCATTTAGCAGCAGGCTACATCATCCTAGGTGCACAACCGAGAGGTTTCGCAGGTCCTTCCTACCTACAGCTGTCAGACTGTATAACCTAAGCAGGGCTGCTCGCAGAGATAGCAAAAAAACGTGACGACCTAATAGTATTGAATGCAAAAGACGCAACAGACTTACACAATGGTCCCCTCCAGTATACAACTAGGACAATATCGGTTGCTACGGAGGGTGACAATATGTATGGGTACATATTCATATTCATACTATGTAGGATAACTAAGTAGACGGTTATGCTGTTTATTCCATCTAGCTACAATGCTCCACACTGTGTGTATATATATTTATATATTTATTCCATCTAGCTACAATGATCCGCACTGTGTGTTTATATATTTATATATTTATACACTACCGTTCAAAAGTTTGGGGTCACCCAGACAATTATTTTGTGTTTTCCATGAAAAGTCACACTTATTTACCACCATGAGTTGTAAAATGAATAGAAAATATAGTCAAGACATTGACAAGGTTAGAAATAATGATTTGTATTTGAAATAATAATTTTTTCCAGATACTCAACCTGCTCAAAGGAAGGTCAGTTTTATAGCTTCTCTAACCAGCTAAACTGTTTTCAGCTGTGCTAACATGATTGCACAAGGGTTTTCTAATCATCCATTAGCCTTCTGACGCAATGAGCAAACACATTGTACCATTAGAACACTGGAGTGATAGTTGCTGGAAATGGGCCTCGATACACCTATATAGATATTGCACCAAAAACCAGACATTTGCAGCTAGAATAATCATTTACTACATTAGCAATGTATATTAGATATTAGAGTGTATTTCTGATTAGTTTAACGTTATATTCATTGAAAAAAACAGTGCTTTTCTTTCAAAAATAAGGACATTTCTAAGTGACCCCAAACTTTTGAACGGTAGTGTATGTACTTATGTATATTCGTTGCTCTTGTTTTTCTTGTCTTCTTGATTGTTGCTCTGAGTGTTGCTATCCCTGTGCTGTTGCAATCCTGGAATTTCCCCATTGTGGGACTAATAAAGGCTTATCTTATCTTATCTGAGCTCCTGACATGAGTGCCTGTGTTAATGAAAAACAGCAAATTAAGGACATTGTCATATGTGCCCAGTCAACATGGACAAACAGAATTTATATTTTTTTAATCTAATTCTCAAGTCATAGCACCCTCCCAGAGATTGTATATACTGTAAGTTGGATACAGATGGCACAAGTTCACTTCTGCCATGCCGGTAGAAAGGACTCTGTGTGTTCTGTTTTGTATTTGTCCGGTACAGTACTTATTAAATGCACATTTGCAAGGAATTCTACTGCCTCGTAAATTATTCTTCAAGATGATTTTGGGAGCCTTATTAGAAGCCCTGTTGTTATAAGTCGTGTGTGGCCCAAACGTTCCTACCATGACACCATCCATCATCTACTGCTTTTCCAGGGGTCCGGGTTGTAAAAGCAGCAGTCTAATTAGAGAAGCCCAAACTTAAGTGTCTCCAGCCACCTCCTCCAGCTCTTCAGAGAGGGCACCTATGCGCTCCCAGGCCAGCTATTAGACATAGTTTCTCCCGCATGTCCTGGGTCTGCCCCATGGCCTCCTGCCAGTGGAAGATACCTGAAACACCTGATGTGGGAGGCACCCTGATCAGATGCCCAAACCACCTGAGCTGGCTGCTTTTGATGTGGAGGAGCAGCAGCTCTACTTTTGAGTTCCTCCTGGATAACTGAACTCCTCATCCTATCTCTGATGGTGAGTCTGGCAACGATACAGAGAAAGGTCATTTCAGCCTCTTGTATCAGTGATCACATTCTTTTGGTCAATACCCAGTGTTCATGACCACAGGTGACATTAGGAATGTAGATAGAGATCAACAGCTTTGTTTTAGAGCTCAGTTCCCTTTACACCACAACAGACCGGTACAATGCCCGTATCACTGCAGATGCTG
This sequence comes from Pholidichthys leucotaenia, assembly GCA_020510985.1. Lineage (NCBI taxonomy): Eukaryota > Metazoa > Chordata > Actinopteri > Cichliformes > Pholidichthyidae > Pholidichthys > Pholidichthys leucotaenia. The sequence continues at coordinate 320,489,448 of CM035840.1, read as the reverse complement.
CTCCAATCCATCTGTCAATCTCCTGTTCTATTCTCGTTTCTCTCATGAATAAGACCCGTGATACTTGAACTTCTCCACTTGGGGCAGGAACTCATACCCAACAAGGAAAGGACACTCTACCCCTTTCCCAGCTGAGGACCATAGACTTCATGATACTGATTCTCATACTGGTCACTTTACTCACACTCCATAGCAAACTTTCTCAGCAAAAGCTGTAAATCATTGCTTGATGAAGCCAGCGGGACCACATCATCTGCAAACAGCAGAGAGGAGATCCTATGGCCACCAGACATGACACCCTCCATTCTTTGGCTGTGCCATGAAAATCCTGACCATAAAAATTTTGAAAAGGATTGGTGACAAGCTGATACCTAAAAAGATAAAATGCCCATCTCTTTCATACATTCTCATCCAGGGGTATCAGTCTGGAGTTACTGTGGAAGGGTGGTTACAACCAATGCTGGAAACGTTTCTTCTCCCCAGCTACAGTGGCTGGTAGATTCTAAATTCTACAGCCACTCCATAATCTTCACCAGCCACCATTCTGTAAAGGTAGTTTTATGTGCAGTGTTTTTCTTGCCTTGAAAAAAAGAGGGAAAAAATCCTTTAAAAATGATTTAATGACTTCCTTAAATAATTATTCATTTTTGTGATCCTAAAAATTAAGTTGTCACACTCGGTCTTAAAAAAAGTGGTATTGTCCAGTCTCTAGCTGTAGTTGTCCATCTAAAAGCCTCTGATACACAGAATACAACAAAGGCTAATATGACTAGTTGTTAAAAATACTAACCAATAATACACCAATAAAATTAAGACAGAAACAATACAAGTTAACAGAGATTATTTTTATACTCAGAAAAAGGAATGAAATCTGGGTTTGTGTAAGCAATGGAAGGTACACGTCTGTTATTCACTTTTATATATAAACATACAGTAAATCAATAATAACTGTCAGTTTAAACTCTGTATAAAAGCACCACAAACTTTCACAATTCAGTAAAGATGTTGTTGCATAAAGCTTATTCCTGATAACTTCTACAGTTTGGTTCACTATCTGCCAAGTCTTTCTGAATTTTGCCAAATGTAAATGGTCTTCATGCCCAACACATTCATCAGTGGCATGCCAGTTAATGTGACAGAAGGGGGGAGATGTTCAAGATCAAAGATAATCAGCAAAATGGTTGGTGTTTTGACTAATCTGTTTAAAACCATTCTGGTGCCGGAGCTGAGGTCACATTTAACCTTAGATTTGACTCCCACTTTTTCCCACAGTCACTAAGTGTTTTTATTGAATCATCGAGTTATAACTGTAATGCCTTTTCAAACATTTTCTAACGTTAAAGGCGATCTAAAAAGAAAGAAAGTTAATCTTATCAGATTCTAACATGAACAAGAAGCAATAACCAATGTTCCTCTGTTGTCTCTATCATCCCCTGTGGTTGTTTTTACTTAAAGTGCATTGAAACAAAACAACAAGCAAGAATTCACCTTGCTCATGTGAATACAGCCGCCAAAATTGAGATCAACAAGCAAAAATTCGCCCAGCGGAGGAGTATGGTTACCTTCATAAATTCTGCTGTTGTTTTGTACCTGCTGTGGAAATCCCCAGAAATGCTCTAAAGTTTGGGTTTACAATGTTATCCAGCCACACACACAGTTCTACCTCCCCCTGAAACTGCATCTTGAGAACAGCTGTTTTTTCAGCACTAAATTGAGGCTGACTAGTGTCCAGTTTGAGCTACTGCCATTGTTAGCACATCAGTAGCATGATGTCAGAGGTGGGTACAAACTATAGACATAGCTTACATAGCAATTTTCAAGAAAAAAAAGTCACAATTTTATGAGAAAAAAGTTCCCAATTTGATCAAAAGTTTTATATTTATTTTAAAAAATTAGCAAATTTTTAAGAAAAAAAATGCTAATTTGAGAAAATTTTAAATTTATAAGAAAAAAAGGCAAATTAACAAGAGAAAAAAATTGCAAATTGATGAGGAAAAAAGGCGGAAATTTACAGAAAACAAGTAACAAATTTATGAGAAAAAGTGTCATGATCCTGGCCATGGTTGGGCGCCGTGCCCAGTCTTCACTTGTTTAGTCTTTTTCTGTCTGCTTATTTCTTTGTTTATCCTGTTCAGTTATTGTGTTATTTTGTAGTTGTAGTAATGTGTACATTTTTGGGGTTGTGTTGTTGGTGTTTCATTACGGTTTCCGGTTTGTGTTTTATTTTGACAGCGCTGTGCAGTTTGCGGTTGTCAGACTATTCAGAGCTGCACAGCTGTCATTCATTCTGTTATTTTCTCCACTCATGTATCCACACCTGTCACATATTAAGCATGGTACACATGTGGACAAAATTGTTGGTACCCCTCGGTTAATGAAAGAAAAAAACACAATGGTCACAGAAATAACTTGAATCTGACAAAAGTGTCAATAAATAAAATTCTATCAAAGTTAACCAATGAAAATCAGACAATGCTTTTGAATTGTGGTTCAACAGAATTATGTTAAAAAACAAACTCATGAAACAGGCCTGGACAAAAATGATGGTACCCTTAACTTAATATTTTGTTGCACAACCTTTTGAGGCAATCTCTGCAATCAAACAATTTCTGTAACAGTCAGTGAGACTTCTGCACCTCTCAGCAGGTATTTTGGCCCACTCCTCATGAGCAAACTGCTCCAGTTGTCTCAGGTTTGAAGGGTGCCTTCTCCAGACGGCATGTTTCAGCTCCTTCCACAGATGTTCAATAGGATTTATATCAGGGCTCATAGAAGGCCACTTTAGAATAGTCCAATGTTTCACTCTTAGCCATTCTTAGGTGCTTTTAGCTGTGTGTTTTGGGTCATTATCCTCTTGCAAGATCCATGACCTGCGACTGAGACCAAGCTGTCTGACACGGGGCAGCACATTTCTCTCTAGAATACCTTGATAGTCTTGAGATTTCATTGTACTCTGCACAGATTCAAGACACCCTGTGCCAAATGCAGCAAAGCAGCCCCAGAACATAACAGAACCTCCTCCATGTTTCACAGTAGGGACAGTGTTCTTTTCTTGGTATGCTTCATTTTTGCATCTGTGAACATAGAGCTGATGTGCCTTGCCACAAAGTTCCAGTTTTGTCTCGTCTGTCCATAGGACATTCTCCCAGAAGCTTTGTGGCTTGTCAATATGTAGTTTGGCAAATTCCAGTCTGGCTTTTATGATTTGTTTTCAACAGTGGTGTCCTCCTTGATCGTCTCCCATGAAGTCCACTTTGGCTCAAACAATGACGGATGGTGCGATCTGACACTGATGTCCCTTGACCTTGGAGTTCACCATGAATGTGTTTAGAGGTTGTTCTGGGCTCTTTTGTTACCATTTGTATTATCCGTCTCCTCCTGCGGCCACGTCCAGGGAGGTTGGCTACAGTCCCGTGGATCTTAAATTTCTGAATAATATGTGCAACTGTAGTCACAGGAACATCAAGCTGCTTAGAGATGGTCTTATAGCCTTTACCTTTAACATACTTGTCTATAATTTTCTTTCTAATCTCCTGAGACAACTCTCTCCTTTGCTTCCTCTGGTCCATATTTAGTGTGGTACACACCATGTCACCAAACAAACAGCACAGTGACTACATGTCACCCTTTAAATAGGCCAACTGACTGATTACAGGTTTGTAGACACCTGTGATGTTAATTAGAGGACACATCTTGGTTGAACATATCCCTATGGTCACATTATTTTCAATCTTTTCTAGGGGTACCATCATTTTTGTCCAGGCCTGTTTCATGAGTTTGTTTTTTAAAATAATTCTGTTGAACCACAATTCAAAAGCATTGTCTGATTTTCATTGGTTAATTTTCAGAGAATTTTTATTTATTACGACTTTTGTCAGATTCAAGTTATTTCTGTGACCACTGTGGGTTTTTCTTTCATTAACAGAGGGGTACCAACAATTTTGTCCATGGCTGTATATAAAGGCATGACAACCTCTTCCTATTGTCATGTCCTCCTACCATTTTGATGTCCTCAGATGTTCAGTTCGGCGCTGAGTGTATTGGTGCTGCTGTCGAGGAGAACGGGAGTGCTCTGCCAGGTTAGTTTTTCCCTCTTTTTTCAGCCGTGAGCCCCGCTGTCTCTTGGGAGCACTCTGGCTTGTTCTGCCCCTTTGCCCGGCATTCCCAGACTTCCGTTCCCCTGTGCGTCGAGGCCCGCTCTCCTCCAGTGCTCCTTCAGTCACGTTTTGTATTTGTTTTGTGTCCTCTGTATGTTCGTCTTTATGTTAATAAATGTGCAATCTCACAGAGAGCGTTTGGTGTACTGCTTAGCCCTTGAAAAGGGCAATTTATGACAGAAGGACATGACCAGTGTGACACCAGCCTCTGTGGGTTTGTGTTTTTTTCTTTTCCTGTAATCATTTTTTTTCTTTTTACGCACGCTTCCCCATGCCACGAGCGTGTCGGGGTCCTGCTGACCAAGGTAAATCAGCAGCTGGGGACCCCATCGTTGAACTGTGGGCGGAAGACTTCGCCCAGGACTTTTTGGATGCAGCGCTCACCTCTCGCACATGGGAGGAGGTGCGCAGGAATGTGGAGGGGGCAGCGGCCATAGTGAAGGTGCACCCGGGATTAGGGAGCTATTCCAGGTATGCGGGCCTGTTGTATTCCACTGCTACCCTCCAGATGGACCCTCACAGTCTGGTTGGTGATCTCCAATCATCAGTACCGAGGGCCAGGTCCATGAGGAAGCAGCCCCGAGCTCCGGCATCCGCCTCCCTCACCAGAAGTCTGAGCCTCTGCCTCCTTCTCTGAATATGTCAGCGGTGGCCAGAGATGCATCAACTGGCCCAGTTTCAACAGCAGGAACCATTGTGCCCCAGGAAATAAGGGAAGTGGGTTTTCATTCCTCTTCTCATTTTAATGAAATACCTTGCCATATTCCTGGTGATAAGGCTCAGCGACAGTAGCCAAATTTAGTCCTCATCACCTGCTGCTGTTGCCTCACCTTCGCCTCCTTCTCCTGTGTTTTCCTCCGTTGCTTCCGAGGGTCCACTGGTCCTGGGAAGGAGCCGCCGGATGACAGGGGGGTCTGCCACCCTGGGAACCCCTGCTCCAGACCAGCGGCCAAGCTTGAGATGGAAGACAAGCGCTACCTGTGCTCTGAATCCTGAGCTGACAGACAGGTGTCCCCTGGGTTCAGCAGCATGGGACCCAGCGCCATTGGTGAGGCCACCTCCAGTGTCAGCCACCCCGCTGAGTGATACACCAGTGCCGGTTGTCATGCCTGGAGGTCAACTGGCTGCGCCCGCCATCACGCCTGCTGCCAGGGCTGCTGCAGCAGAGTCACCAGAATCCTGGATGGTGGTGGAGCTCGAGCCCAAGCAAGTGCTCTGTTCTGTGTTATCACCTTCAGATGCAGAGAATTCTTGTCTGGCTCATGGTGAGGAGAATCAGTTGTGGATGTCCTCTACTCCTGAGCTCTCCTCATCGGGTTCTACTGCTGCCAGTGATTCTTCTCCAGTGCTTTTTTCTTCCTCTGGGGTGACTGTGTCAGAAGTGGATGCACAGGTGGAGAGAGGTGAGACATCCCAGCCAGGATCGCCAGAGTCCTGGACGACGGTGGTGCTCGAGCTCAGGCAAGTGCTCTTTCTTGTTTTCAATTTTTCTGTCCTAGAAAAATCTTGCCTGGCTCTTTGTGGGGAGGTCCAGGTGCAGCTGATGGCTGCACCTGAGCTCTCCTCACTGGGCTCCACAGCTACCAGTAACTCTGACCCGGTGTGTATCTGTGTTCATCTGTGCTCTCTTTTGAGGTCCTTCCTCCCTGTCTGAGGCCGCCACAGGTATCATGCCGCCATCTGAGGTCACCGTGGGTGTGACATCTTTGTCTGAGGCCTCCGCGGGTGCTACACTTCGGTCTGGAGCCTCCGTGGGTGCTGCACCTCGGTCCAAGGCTGCCGTGGGCCCTCCTTCTTGGCCTTCGGCTGGTGCTCCACTGGTCGACCGCCTCCTGGGCCTGGTTCTTTCGCGGGTCAGCCTTCCTGCCATGGGTGCTGTGCTCCAGTCTGGGGACATCGTGGGTGCTATGCTTAAGTCCAGGGCCACTGTGGGTGCTGCGCCCCAGTCCGGGGCTGCCAAGGGTGCTGCACCCCAGTTTGGGGCTGCTGTGGGTGCTGCACCCCTGTCCAGGGCCGTCGTGGGTGCTGCGCCCCTTCTGTCTGAGGTCTCCATGGTTGGTGCCCCCCCTCCATCCAGGGCCTCTGTGGGTGCAGCTCTTCCGCCTGAAGTCACCGTGGTCCCTTGCCTTCATCAGGGTTCTTTGGGGGTTGTCAGGCATCACTGGAGGTTCCCATTGATTGGCCACCCTACTCAGGAGGATGCCGCCTCCCGGCTCCTGAGCTCTGTCGGGAACACTTAGCCTGGCTGCCACCTCCAGTGGGGCGTGTTGTATGCCATAGCTTGCTGGCTTAGGGATGCTGGGAGGCCGCCCGATGGGGTGCCCCTCCTGCTCGGATGGTTCTGGAACACAGGGAGGCCACCCAGTGTGTTCCAGCACAGGCGCCAGTGGTCTTGGGACTCTGGAAGGCCACCCGAACTGTCTCTTCCACTGATCTGTCGGGGTTAGAGTCCCATGCTGCCACCTGTTGTACAGTGTTGTGGGTCATGGGTGTTTTCCTTTGTTTTTTTTTTTGTTTGTTTGTTTTGTCTTGGCCCCTCCATGCCTGGGTTCCCCCTCCTCCCTGCTGGGGTGGGTTGTTTTTCTTGTGGGGGGGTCTTCTCTGTGGGGGGGCTCTTTGTCCTTTTTGATGTTGCCCTGGGGTGTCTGGGTCCCACCCCTTGGGGGGGGGCACTGCTATGATTCTGGGCACGGGTGGGTGCCGTGCCCAGTCTTAAGTTAAGTTTAGTCTTTTTCTGTCTATTTGTTTCTTTGTTTATCCTGTTCCGTTATTGTGTTATTTTGTATTGTTCAGCTTCTGCCTGTCAAACTGTTCGGAGCAGCACAGCTGTCATTCATTCTGTTATTTTCTCTACTCATGTATCCACACCTGTCATATATTAAGCACGGTATATAAGGGCATGACAACCTCTTCCTGTTGTCATGTCCTTCTACCATTTTGACGTCCTCAGATGTTCAGTTCGGCGCTGAGTGTATTGGTGCTGCTGTCGAGGAGAACAGGAATGCTCCACCAGGTTAGTTTTTCCCTCTTGCCATGAGCCCCACTGTCTCTCAGGTGCGCTCCGGCTGGTTCTGCTCATTTGCTCAGCGTTTCCAGGCTTCCATTCCCCTGTGTGTTGAACCCCACTCTCCTCCTGTGCTCCTTCAGTCACATTTTGTATTTGTTTTGTGTTCTTTGTATGTTCGTCTTTATGTTAATAAATGTGCAAACTCACAGAGAGCGTTTGATGTCCTTCTTAGCCCTTTAAAAGGGCGATTTATGACAAAAAGTTTCAGTTATGAGGAAAAAGTAATTAATTTACAATACAAGGCTGCACATTTCTGAGGAAAAAGCTGCAAATTTATAAGAAAAATAGCAAATTTGTTTGTTTTTTTTAAATTAAAACATTGTGGAGAGAGGAATAATCAGGCAGAGCGGTCCAGAGCAGAGCAGGATTAATCTCTCTCTCTCTCACATTCTCCAGAATCACAAGCATCAAAAGAATCACAGGTTGCAGGCACCTCTCCTTTTATAGCATACAACTTGCCCTGTGACCTGTGGTGCTGCATTAACATAAAAAGACTTTGCAATTCCCATTCTCCTTGTTACTGTTCGCATCAACACACAAACCCCCCATGACCATTCCCCTTGTCCTTCAGTCTGAGTGGAAACATACTGAGTGGATTCCCCACAATATAACAAAAACAAGCACAAACCTAATATTAAACATCAAAGAAAAGAAAAAGACAATAAATATACATTCATCAGTCAAATATACACACTAAACAAAAAAGAGGGGTTCGTTCAGAAACTTTTCAAAAAAAAAGGAGACAAAAAAGGCTTCCATTGTAATTTACAATACTCTGAGTTTTATTGAATCAGACATGATTTCATCATATGCAGCACACATCAAAAAAACCACCAGTATGTATAGCTGATTGTGCATCTCATCTGAACACCATGACCTACAAATCAACCACAAAAGATAGAATCATCAGCGACTAATCCAGAAGGTCCATATAACTGTCCACAATACTTGTAGTATTAATGAATTTTTAAAAAAAATCCTCTAAATCAAAAAGTAGCAATTTTTTTTAAAAAAAAGTTGAAAATAATTTTTATTCTCTTCCTCGAGTTGCTAAGAGGGCTGTAGCATTTGTATACTCTGCATTTGAGTCAAAAATGGCTCTGCCCCTTTACCGCATGCAGAAACTCATCATCCAACATGCTAACAGCACTTGTTTCATATCAAACCTTAATCATTTTAGAGGTGATGCAAAGACAAGTGGGTAAAACTGATCTTGTTCTTCTATTAGGACAAAGTAAAGAGATGTTTAAGAGATGTGTTATGACTGGCACCTGTCAGTCAAAACGTGTCAAAGGTATGAAACATCTCTTTACTTTGTCTTAATAGAAGAACAAGATCAGTTTATCACTAAGAAAACAAAAAGAAGCTGTTTGAGATACAAGTATGAAAAACTTATGAGACCAATCATTCAGTGAACTGTGTGCTGCAATTAAAACTGCATTTTGACTTTGAAGCAAGTTGTCTTTCCTGCTGCTCAGTGACCTTTCGTTAGTTATTTCTGAATACGGTTGTGACAAACAGCAGCAAAGAAACAAACAGAGCAGGCCGTATCTCTAATTGCTCAGTGGGAAGACAGGCCCTAATTGTACCTGTGCGGCGCTTGACGCGCTTTCGCCTGGCACCTCATCGCTATATTTGTCATTTAAAGATGGACGGACAGAGATGCGCTGCCATGGTAACCAGCGCAGCCACCACAAAGCAACACATTACCACTGCTTCCATCCTCACAGTACTAGCTGGTATGAAACAAACACATGGGTAGGTGTAATCGGTGTGCTCCTGGGCCGTTTGGTGAGCCCTCTCTTTTCTGCTGTGTTCACCGCTGTGAGTACAGCAGCCCAAACTAGACATGTCGTCACTCTGCCCACAGAAACCACAGACGAGTTCTTCTCACTTGATGATCCTCCACCATGATTCATCCGAGCATTTCCTAATATATACACGAGAGCATGTACAGGAGTATGATGAGATCAGGTCATCGGTGTTTTCCTGCCAAGGCTGATGATGCTCAAACTGGAAAAAAAGCCTGAGATGAGTACTTTTTAAATTCAAGTCATTGTATTCTTTACTGAATGTGAATCATTTTATATTTCAGCTGCTTTTATTCCCTCAATATCAGACAAGAGACACTGGATTGTAAGGATGGATACTGAAAGAAAAACCAGCTCAGTTCACTTCAGAAACCTTATTCAAAAGTCTCTATTCTTGAATGCTATTAAATATTAAATACATTTTAATTACTGTGTTCAATGCTTTTTTTCCTGTTTCATTCTACTTATTTATTAACTTAAATGCAATGATTTCTTTTTATGCGTGGATTTCTTGAGTTCCACGTTAATAGCCTCATTGGAAAATGTACTTAAAAAAATATTGATGCACTGAATACATTTCCCCCCTTCTGTGTGGTTTTAAAGCTCCTCAATCTGTGTGCTCGTCATTCTTTCAATATTTTGTTTCTCAAATGAAAACAGAACAACCGGAAATAGCTGTTACATCATTTTGACCTGGTCAAAATAAAAATGAGAAAAAAACAACTAAACAACTTTGTTTTATTGTTTCAGTCAGGGCCAGGATTGCAGCTGGAGTATCGCTGTCATATTATATTGACATTTGGACCGTAGATTGCATTTACATAATTATACACTGAAATGCGCTTCTGTGGGTAATTCACCTTAAGCAAGTGCGGTAAGGTAACCGGAAGTTAGCCAACCATGGCTAAAAATTTTTCCCGGCAAACAGCTTTGACAGCTCCTGCAGATAAAATGTGATAACAGGACATACAAACAACTGTTTGTAGTATTTATAGTAATTGTATACAGTCATGGAACATCATAAACACAGATACATACTGTTTGCATTTTGCAGTACATGTACAAAGCAAGAATAATAATGATAGGAACCAGTGTTTGAGGACTTGAGTCCGGCCTAGGCTTCAAGACCGATGGCCTCAGTAACTCAGGCGAGGCCATGTAATTTCAACATTGTTTTTTTTGTTTGTTTTTTTTTCTACAATTAATTCTCCTTAAATGATTTCCAGATATTACTTTTTGATGAATATAAATCAAAATCCACCTCATAAGTTTGGGAAATGTAACATTTTTCATAATCTGACAATGCCCCACCCCCCTTTCCACTGTCGAAGATTTGGTATCACCCAGCCTGTTCTTTCCCAGCTCCTCAAAATCGGTCACTGACTAAACCAGGGTTGATAGTTTCAAAACTGAATGTTACATTCCTCATTTTAGCAAAAACATTTAGATTTTGTCCCATTTCTTCAGCAAAGCCCTCATACCATCAATGTCCTGTCCCTCCTCTGATAGGTGTGTGCCAGTGTCTGGGTGTACTGCTCCGCTAAGTTCCAGAGGAGGAGCGGTTCGCTTCAGTGTGTGGTTAGACTTAGCACCTTCCTTGTATCCCAACTTGCGGGTGTGCTCGGACCATTTTGTAAAAGGTTTGTAGAAATAATAATATTGTTGAAGAGTCTGTGACACTCTGTGGACATTTTCACAGATTTGCCTACTCTCTGTTCTGATTAGCTCAGCTGCTGCCTGCAGCACACACATTAGTATATTTGAGAACATCCCAATTTTTCCAGTGTTTTGCTGAAATTCAAGCAGTTTCCAATGAATAGCTTGAAATGGTACAAAGGTAAGTGCTGAAATTCCAGAGGCTAAAACAAAAGGTATGGTTACCCAAAAATGAAAAAAAGTACATTTCAAAATTATACAAAAAGGCCTTTTTCGGGGAACACGAAATGGGGCAAAAACTTAAAGCTGTTCTGCAGCAGTGGAGGTTACTCAAGCCTTGAAAGTTGGTGCTACCAATTCCTACAGTTGTCCCAACTTTTCTTGATTATGTAAGAGTTTGGACATGACTATGCTCATGTCCATGCTTTATGTTCATATTTTTTTTTTCTGTTATCTTCAAGACATAACTTCAGTTGCCCTTTGTGATTTTGTTTCTCTGTTTTCCTTGTAGCCACATACTTTTAGTTATCGTGATTATTATTATTATCATTATTGTCATGGTTGTGTTTCCCCTAGTCCTCTGCTCATGCCTCATGTCTTAGTCTATCATGTTTTTCCATATCTGTAGTCATTTTCTGTGTCTCTGATTGCCCCTGATTGTGCCCACCTGTTCCTTGTTGCAGTGATTGCTCCCTGTCTATACATGTCTCTGACAGTCTGTCAGGTGTGGCATCACTTGCATTTCAGTCAGTTCTGTTCCGTGTGCTTCCGTGTTGTGTGTAATCTGTAAGTTTGGTTGTCAGCTCACGTACTGTCATTTGTTGTTTATTTTCGAGTTTTGTTAATTACCATCTTTTGCACCATATTCCTTCCTGTGCCTGAGTCCAATTCACCACACCTTTACAGATTGCTTACAACCCCCTCTGTCTGCATGAAAGTAGCGTTGCAACACACTGTATAATTTTCAATAAAAACTGGAAAAACTGGGGTGTTCTAAAACTTTTGACTGGTAGTGTACACACTCAGAGATATAAACACACGTACTCATTCATGTAACGGGACCTGTCGGGGACCTGTCAGAGTCAACTTAAGTGTAACACTTTCAAGCTACAGGATATTACGAAGATCCAAATCACTGTTTAGCCCTCCTTGCCATACTTTTGCCTTTGACTGCAGTCTGTACCATCAGCTGTCCACACAGGCAAGACAGAAAATGATGAAGTAGTAACCCAAGGCATGCTGTTCTGATAGGTATGCCAAAATGTCAGAACACCGGCTAATTAGCCTTTGGCTTTGAGAATTATTGCAAGTACCAGGGAATCTACAAATCAACTGCTTATTGTTAACAATGAGGATAATGATTAGACACCAAAACAACGATGTCTAACTTCATCTGAAAGCACCTGGACAGGTGAGTGTGCTGAAGCTAGTCTTTAGCTAATGCTAATTCAGATTAGATCACATATCAAACAAGAGCACTCTGAAGCAAGTGCAATATCCCCCGCCTCTTTTTTCTTTGAAGATCCCAATGCTTACCGACGGACAGCGGCTATCAACTTTTCAGTATAATTACTGTGGCAGAACCAAATTATGATAAGCCCACCATCCACGAATGTACAACAAAGTATTGAACCCATAGTTGTACGGCAGGATCCCAAGGTGAACCCGTATAGCAAGTTTGATGGCCCTAGAGAGCTTTATACATTCTGAAGTAAGATAGAATAGGGAGGGCCAACCTTGACCTTTGGCCTGTCGACACCAAACCAGTAGTCAGAGGTCATGGTCTCAGAGTGAACTTGTGTACCAGCTGGGGGTCTTTGTTGTTGAGATATAGTTAATAAGCCATTTGGATGTTGACCTTCGACCTTGTGATCCCAAAACGATAGTCAGACTTCAGGGTTGCAGAGTGAACCTGTCACCAAGTTTGGTGACCCTAACTTTACTCATTGTACAATAACAAGGCATAAAGAATGCTAACTTTGACCTTTGACCTTTTAACCACAAACCCATAGTCAGAGGTCAGGATCCCTAGGTGAACCTGTGCACCAGGTTTGGTGACCCTAGCTTTACTCGTTTTATAGTAATAGTAAATGTAGCATTTACCATTTGCCATAGTGCAACTGCACTTTTAAGTTTAACCTTTGACCCCTTGACCACAAACACATAGTTAGGTCAGGGTGTAAACTGTAGAAGATGTGTATTAGATACAACTACTGTATTGATTTGAAAAGCCTACATCATTTCTTTCAGTAGTGATTGTACTTACCCCTCATAGATCGTCACCTTATCGTGGTGGGGGATTTGCATGCCCTAGTGATCCCAGGAACTATGTTGTCCGGGGCAATTTGTGTCTGGTAGGGTCACACAAGACAAACTGGTCCTGGGTGAAGGGCCAGACTAAGAATGATCCAACAGACTCTCATGATGAATGCTAGAACAAGGATTCAGTGTACCCCGCCCGGTATGGGGTTACTGGGGCCCCACCCTGAAGCAAAGCCTGAGGGAGGGGCTCAGTGGCTAGCGTCTGGTGGCCAGGTTTCCGCCCATGGGACTCGGCCGGGCTCAGCCCGAAGGAGTTACATGGGTCTGCCCTCCAGTGGGCTCACCACCTGCAGGAGGGACCATGGGGGTCCAGTCCTATGTGGATCAGGTGGCAGTCAAAGGCAGAGACCTTGGCAGTCTGATCCCAAGCTTCCTAAACTATGAAGCGGCTTGGATGAGAATCAGTACCTCCAAGTCCGAGTCCATGGTCCTCGGCCGGAAAAAGGTGGACTGTCCTCTCTGGGTTGGGGACAAGCTCATGCCCAAAATGGAGGAGTTTAAGTATCTTCAAATCACATCAAATCAAATCAACCTTTATTGTCATGTTGCTGTACATACAACTGTAGTGCAGGCAAGATGAAATTACATTTCTCTAGGCATCCATATAAGTAAAAAGAACATAATTTAAGACACACTCATACACCCCCTCATCCCCCACCCCAACACAACCATTCACACATCCCTGAGACATACTTGAAACTAACTAGAACTATATACATATAATATACATAATGTCCATAAGGTGCAGTAGTATGTATGAAAGATTCCGGATCAACTGTTCAGCATCCTAACAGCTTGTGGAAGGAAGCTGTTAATCAGTCTGGTGGTTCTGCCTCTGATGCCCCGGAATTGTTTGCCAGATAGCAGTTCAAAGTGTTTATGTAGAGGGTGAGAGTGATCCTTGACAATGTTCAGTGCCCTGCTCCTACAACGGTTCTGAAAAAGTTCTTGGACAGAGGGGAGGGAAACTCCAGTTACCCCTCTCAGCTCCCTTAACTATCCTCTGCAGGGCTTTTTTTTCTGACATACTGCAGCTGGAGTACCATGTTGCAATGCAGTATGTCAGAACACTCTCCACCACACCTCTGTAGAAGCTCCTGAGGATGCAAATGGGGAGAGAGGCCTGTTTGAGTTTCCTCAAGAAGTGCAGTCTCTGCTGGGCCCGCTTCCTGATTCCCAAGGAATTCTTGCTCCAGGTCAGGTCCTGCGAGATCTGCGCTCTGAGGAACTTGATGTTCTCCACTCTCTCCACCAAACGGCCGCTGATGCTGAGAGGGACGTGTTCAGGCCGTGACCACCGGAAGTCGATAATCATCTCCTTTGTTTTGTCCACGTTGAGCACCAGATTGTTCTCCCTGCACCAGCCCTCCAGGTCTCTAACTTCTTCCCTGTACATTGATTCCTCATCTCTCTGAATAAGTCCCACCACTGTGGTGTCATCCGCAAATTTAATAATCTGGTTACCCTCGTTTCTGGATACACAGTCATGTGTTAGAAGTGTAAACAACAGTGGACTGAGTACGCAGCCTTGAGGGGATCCAGTGCTCAGCGTGATAGAGTTGGAGATGTTGTTTCCAACATGGACAGACTGAGGTCTCTCGGTCAGGAAGTCCAGGATCCAGAGACATGCGGCAGCGTTCAGACCAAGAAGGAGTAATTTCTCCATCAGTCTCTGGGGAATAATGGTGTTGAATGCTGAACTGAAATCAATGTACAGGAATCTGGCGTAGGTGTCTTTCTGATCCAGGTGGGTGATGACAGAGTGCAGGGTGGTGACTATAGCATCCTCCGTGGAGTGATTTGAACGATACGCAAACTGGAGTGGGTCTTGTGATGCAGGGAGGCAGGCTGTGATGTGTGGCTTGACAAGCTGTTCAAAACACTTCATCACAATTGGTGTCAGTGCAACAGGACGACAGTCATTCAGACAAGACACAACTGTTTTTTTTTTGCCACCAGTACTATGGTAGAGGTCTTAAAGCATCTGGGAATGATGGTCTGACACAGGGAGATGTTATAAATGTCAGTCAGGATATCCGCCAACTCGCTCATGCAGACTCGGAGCACACGTCCCGGGATGTTGTCCGGACCTGCAGCTTTACATGGGTTGACCCTAATTAGGTACCTCTGTGTGTCGGCTGCGTTGATGATGATAGCTGGCCCAACAGATGGTGGAGATGGGCCAGCCCTCCCTCTGATTGTCGGGTTTGATGCTTCAAAATGTGCAAAGAAGTTGTTGAGCCTGTCTGGAAGCAAATCACCATCATCATCGACCCCCTGCCTAGACTTATAATCCGTCAGCGCCCGAACTCCCTGCCACATCCGTTTGGTGTTCCCTGTGTCACAGAGGTGTCCCTGGATTTTCTCCACACAGGCACGTTTTGCCGTCTTAATTCCCTTTGAGAGCGCAGACCTCGCTGAGCAGAGGGCAATCCTGTCCTTCGCTCTGAAGGCTGCATCTCTGGCTGTGAGCAGCGAGCGCACCTCTGCAGTCATCCAGGGTTTATAGTTGTGCCATGCAGTGAAAGTCTTCACTATAGTGACATCCTCTGTGCACTTCACGATGTAGCTGGTGACCATTTCAGCATACTCTTCCACATCTGTCCTGTCTCCCTGGGAGGCTGCTATTTTGAAAACCTCCCAGTCTGTGTGCAGAAAACAGTCCTGAAGTGCCGAGGCTGCACCCTCTGGCCAAATCCTGATTTGTTTCTATACTGGCCTGCTGCTGTTGGGGTCTTATTCACGAGTGAGGGGAGAATGGGGTGGGAGACTGACAGATCGGAGCAGCATCTGCAGTGATGTGGATGTTGTACCGGTCTGTTGTGGTGAAGAGGGAGCTAAGCTCTAAGGCAAAGCTGTCGATTTACCAGTCAATCTACGTTCCTACCCTCACCTATGGTCATGAGCTTTGGGTAATGACCGAAAGAACGAGATTGCGGATACAAGCGGCTGAAATGAGCTTTCTTCATAGGATTTCTAGACTCACCCTCAGAGATAGGGTGAGCTCAGTCATCCGGGAGAGGCTCAGAGTAGATCCGCTGCTCCTCCACATTGAAAGGAGCTAGTTGAAGTGGTATGGGTATCTGATCAGGATGCCTCCTGGACGACTCCCACTTGGGGTCCCTGGCACAACTGGTACTTAGGCCCCAGTTTTACAGCATTTAAATATTTTCTGTAAAGCTTTACAAAATATGTGCAAGTGAACAATCCATATTTTGTTTTACTTCTTCACCCCCCCAAAAAATCAAATGTTTTGTTTACCTTGGCTATGGGCACACAAAGGTTGTTGATTTCTCACATTACCATGTCTCAGACCCAGCTGTTGTAAGCTTCTAGACCTTTCAAGGATCTTATTTTTTTTTTTTATCAGAGTGTAAGCACTTGTACTGTACAGTAATAAAGATGACTTTTTTAGACTTTAGACTTTATTGTCCCCGAGGGGAAATTCTTTTTCACAGACCTGTACATTAGAACACCACATAATAGACAATAAAAACACATAACAAAGGTAGACAAATACTTTACAGGACAAAACAGAATAACACAGTGAACCAGGACATACTCAGCAGGGTCTGTTGTTCATGGCAGCTATGACTGCAGGGATCAGGCTTTTCCCAAAACGATCCTTTCTGTATCTTAATGTCCGATACCTGTATCTTGAGGGCAGTGGAGTAAGATATTCAGTAGTGGGTGTGTAGAGTCCTGTTCTATTAAGATTGCACTGTGTGTAATGGCCCTATTTTTAAGCTCAGTGAGGTCGGGTACGGGCAGACCAATGATTTTCATAACGGTACTCATTATGCGTGTAAGTTTTGCCCAGTTTTTAACAGAGAGCATGTTGTAAAAACAGGTGGAACAGTACAATAGAATGGGTTGGATGATGCTTTGATGTAATAATAGAAGGAGGTGTGGAGTAATATGAAGTCCATTGAGCTTATGGATAACTGTCTCTGGTGATACTGTTTTTTAATATCCATGGTGTGTTGGTCAAAAGTAAGTATATTGTCCAGTGTAACTCCAAGATATTTGAAACTGTCTACTTTTTGTACCATTTGGCTATTAATAGTAATAGGGTGCTGGGGAGTAGGTGGGCTGATTATTATCTCTAACTATATACAGGCACTGCAGCCTGCCTGACGTCACACCACACACAGCGGCTACGGCAAGCCCTAAGGACCATACACACACACTCTACACACAACATACTCCTCTAGGTTTGTGTGTCCATTGTGAGTGGCTGCGCGCTTGAAAGTATCCCAGTCTGTAATGCTGAAGCAGTCTTTCAGAGCATCAGAGACCCCTCTGGCCACACACGTCCCTGTGTTTTTGTTGGTCTGACTGTGTTCACTCTGGGTTTGTATGCCGGCCTTAAGAAGATGGTGATGTGATCAGAGAGATCCAGGTGGGGAAGGGGAGAAGCTCTGCATGCTTTCTTGTCAGTTGTGTACACCAGGTCCAGCAAATTTTCTCCTCTTTTTGGACAGTCTACATGTTGGTGTAGATTTGGTAGGAGGGCCTTTAAATCTGCATGGATGAAATCTCCTGTTGAGATGAGGAATCCATCTGGATGCATTGTTTGTGTCTCACTTATAGCCTGATAGAGTTCTTTTAGTGCTTTGCTCCTCTCGCCAATGCCAGTGGGTGGGGCACACACGGTGACTAGTAGGACAGAAGAAAATTCTTTCGGAATATAACAGGGTCGGCACTTGATGATCATAAACTCCATCAATGAGAACAGTGTTTGTGTACAACTGTTGCCTCATGACACCAAGCATCACTGATGTCAACACACACGCCTCCGCCTCACGTTTTCCCTCCTTCCGTGAACACTCTTGTCACTGCGATAGCATGTTAGCCCTGCTAACTGAATGGCAGAGTTCGGTATATTGCCATTTAACCACATTTCCATAAAGATAAAAGCACAGCAGTTCCGTGCATCACTTTGTAGTTCTCAGGAGCTGTATGTGGTCTATTTTGTTGTCAAGTGAGCATACGTTGGCCAGAATGAGGGAAGGAATTGGGAGTTTATGTGGGCTAGCGGTTAGCTTCGTTCAGATACCTCCACATTTACCTTTCTTTTGTCACCACTCACACCGTCTACAGCTTCTCCATTTGGGATGAGAAACAGCAGTTGAGTCCAGGAGTGTGGAGGTCTGGTGGAGAAGACCTAGGCCATGGAGTTCCTCTGTAACGCTCTGATCCAGGACATAATGTTTGGAAATATTCCTTATCTCCAGGAGGCTGTGGCGAATGTCGCTTGTGCACAGCATCATCATAGCAGTCTGTCGTGGGCGACAATGACTGTTTCATTTAGGTCTGATCAGATTCCTCCACATAGCTCTGTCCTTAGCCTTCCGCTGCCAGGAACTCCTGTCTATGTCCAACTTCTTCAAGTTTCTTTTTACAGTGTCTTTAAATCTGAGCCTTGGTCTACCCCACAGGTGTCAAACTCATTCCATGAAGGGCCAAGACCCTGCAGGTTTTACCTCCACCCAGTGTCTTCAACAGGTGATTTCACTGAATTTCTTCCCACTGATTGCTGATCAGTGAAAACACCTGCTGAAGACACTGGGTAGAAGCAAAACATGCAGGGTCTTGGCCCTCCATGGAATGAGTTTGACACCCCTGGTCTACCCTGATTGCGTTTGCCCTCACATAACTGTGAGTAGAGTAACTGCCGAATGAGGCGCTGGTGGTCCACCCTCTCAACATGTCTGAGCTATCTCAGGTCTTGGCCCTCCATGGAATGAGTTTGACACCCCTGGTCTACCCTGATTGCGTTTGCCCTCACATAACTGTGAGTAGAGTAACTGCCGAATGAGGCGCTGGTGGTCCACCCTCTCAACATGTCTGAGCTATCTCAGGTTCATCTGTATTAGCATGTCCTCCATTGATGGTAGACCAGCTTGTTTCAACACTTCTATGTTGGTTATCTTGTCTTTCCATGAGATGTTCATTATGGCTCAAAGGTGTCTCATCATGTACGCGTGGAGTTTCTTCACCTGCACTCTGTAGACAGTCCAAGTTTCAGCACCGTACAATAGAGTAGCCAGTATTGTCGCTCTGTACACTTTGCATTTCACACTAATAGACACATGTCAATTGTTCCACAGTCTCTCCCTCAAGTTTCCAAACACAGCGCTCGCTCTTCCCATTCTGAGAGATAGTTCATCCTCCAGCCTAGCATTCTCTGAAACAGTAACTGTACAGGAAGTTACTGTTCAGAAACTGTACAGGAAGATTGAAAACAACACGGTGGTGCTAAGAGCTCTCCAGGATATGATTTCAAAGCCTGGCAATGATGGAATTGGAGCACTGAATCCGTAAGAGAATGGAAAGTTTTCCTCTGAAGTCAGTGCTATTCGACCTGTTTCGGCGCCCTCAGCACTCAGTCCTCCTGATGAATAACAGTATAAATGTTGATTTTCCCTTTCATAAACATTTGGCGCACAGTATCTGGACTCTCAAGGACAGCCATGTGTCTTGACTCAGAGAATTCCATCTGCCGTGTTCAAGGACATGTGCCTCTGACTTTCAGACACTAGTCATAACATCTGCTGAGAGAGAGATCTTTGCTGTTCACCAGTAGCTGATAACTGCCACCCTTGCATCCAACACACACACGACTGACCCATTTATACTGATGAAAGACACACATTCACTCACACATTCACACATTCACTGTTCTCTCTACTGTCTACTGTTGCTGTTTGTTAAGTGTGATTCATTGTCTGCTAATTGTGCATTGAGGGTTTTTTTTTCTGGGTGATCATAATTTCTGCTCACTTGAGCTTATTTGAGCTTACGAGCGTTATTTTGATAACTATGTTTTTTTCTCTCTACCTATTGTTTTGTTCCTTGACCCTTGCCCCCTATTCCCCTCCTGTTGACAGGCGCCTCCATGGCTCGCCGCGTCATTGGGAAGCGCCTATCAGGCGCGCCCAATGTCAAGTCAAATTCCTCGTATGTTTACTTGTTTACTTGTAAATGTGCTTGGCAATAAACTTGATTCTGATTCTGATTCTGAGTACTCCCTACATACTTGAAAGTCTTGCACTTGACAAGTGGCTCTGTACCAATGCTGATCTCTTCTGGTAGTGATGTTGATAATTGGAACTTTGGTGTTTGATAAAGGCACTCTGTCTTCTTGATGTTGATTTGGAGGCTGAATTGTCTAGCTGACCTTGCAAATTTCTCCACTAAAGATTGCATATCTTCCACGCTGTGTGCAACTAGAGCACTGTCGTCGGCAAATAGCATTTCTCTTACTACCTTTATCGATGTCTTACTCTTGGCTTTAAACTGTGCCACATTGAACAAGTCTGCTTCTTTCCTTGTTTGAATGTATACTCCTTCTGAAGTGACTTTGAAGGCCACCTCAAGCATGGCTGCCAGATATAGCGAGAAGAGTGTAGGCACCAGCACACACCCTTGTTTCACCCCGTTGCTTACTGAAAAGTCTTTAGATACTGAACCACTCATTGCCATGTTTGCTTGCATACCTGTATGGATTGCCTCAATCAGGCTGACAAACTTCTCTGTACAACCATATTTCTTGAGTACCTGCCAAAGTCCTTGTCGCGAAACAGTATCGGATGCTTTACTGAAGTCTATGAAGATTACATAAAGTGGCATGTTCTGTTCGATACACTTTTCTTGAACCTGTTTCAAGCAGAAAATCATGTCCATTGTGCTTCTTCCACTTCTAAAGCCGTACTGGGTTTTCAGTAGTACACTCTGCGAGATGTATTCACTGAGTCTGTTAAGTAGTACTCGTCAAAGAATCTTACCAACAGTGGCTAGCAGTGATATACCTCGGTAAATTCCACAATCCTTCCTGTCACCTTTCTTGAACAAAGGCACAATACTTGCATCCTTCCAGTCTTGAGGTACTTTCCGGGCATTCCATAGCTCTTGGATGCGCTTGTGCAGGCAGTTGGTCAGCTTAACACCACCAAATTTCCACACTTCTGCTGGAATTCCATCCCTTCCTGGAGCTTTACCATCCTGTGTTGTCCTGATAGCTGCCATTAGTTCATCAAAATTTGGTGGTTCATCCAGACTTGATACAGCTGGTCGCTGCACGAGAGCTTCTTTAGCCTCTTCAGTGAGATCGCCAGGGTTGTTTAGTAGTTGGTCAAAGTGGTCTGCAAATCTGTCCAGGATCTTGTCTTTCTCCTGCAAAACTGTTTCACCATCCATAGCCTTTAGTTGGCTCAATCCTCTTGGTTTAGGGCCATAGATTTCTCTCAAACCTGTGAAGAATGTTTTCATGTCCTTTTTGACTGCTGCAGTTTGAAGTTTCTCTGCTTTTTCATCCCACCAGTTGGACATCATCTCTCTGGTGTACTTCTGTAGCTCACTCTGAGCCTTTGAGTATTTCTTCTTCTTCGACCTTGTGTTACACTGTAGATTTTCCTGCCTAGCTGTATTCCTCGCTTCTAGTAGTTTCTTCAGGTGTTGATCATGCTCATCAAACCAATCTTGATGTTTCCTATCAGGGTAGCCTAATACATCACTCGCAGTCTGATACACCGTATCCTTCAGTGTTGCCCATTTCTCTTCTATGTCATGCTCTGAGTTGATGCTGTCCCAGTCTTTCAAGTTTTCATCCATTCCCTTTCTATGTTCTTCCTGCTTCTTTTGGCCTTTCAGTGCACTAGTGTCTAGCTTCCGTGGTGGCTTCGCACCCGTCCTGCAGTGCTGTTTTTGTCTGCAAATCCTTAATCTAGATCTCAGCATAACATGATCAGTGCCACAGTCCACACCTCTCATTGCTCTGGTGTCCAATACATCCCTTCTGTCTCTCTGCCTGACTATGATGTAGTCTAATAAGTGCCAGTGCTTGGATCTTGGGTGCATCCATGTCTTCTTGTGTGTGTCCTTGTGCTTAAATAGAGGGTTGGTTATCACAAGGTTGTACTCTGAACATAGTGCAAGTAGAAGTTCTCCATTAGCATCGCACTTGCCTACGACATGACTGCCTAGCACTCCTTTCCATTTCTCAGTGTCCGAACCAACTCTGGCATTAAAATCTCCAACGAGTATCAGTCTGTCATCAGTCGGTACATGCCTGATAGTCTCATATAAATCACTGTAGAACTCTTCCTTCACCTCCTCTGTGTTGGTCATTGTTGGGGCATATACACTGATGAGTGTGGCATACATATTCCGCTGTAGTGGGAGTCTCATAGTCATTATCCTGTCGTTGATTGGCACCGGTTCCTCATCAAGCATTGCTGCTATCTCCTTTCTAACTGCAAAGCCCACTCCTGCTTCTCTCCTTTCTTGAGTTGATCTCCCACTCCAAAAGAAGATGTACCCATGTTCTTCCAAGCTATCATATCCAGGCAATCTTGTTTCACTAAGTGCAGCTGTGTCTACATTGTACCTGTTCATTTCCAGGGCCACAAGTGCAGTCTGTCTTTTTGGGCGCTGTGATGTTGTTCTGTCCAACAGAGTGCGTACATTCCATTCTGCTACACACAAGGCTGCTGTTTTCCTCTTCTTTTGTCTTCTGGCTCCTAGCTTACTTTTTGCTGCCTGTCAGAGTGTGAACAGATCAGCACGGACCTTGTACGCCCGGGCGACGTCCCAGCTAGTATGAGTTGCTTTCTGATTGACCATTTCATGAAACTGCTTGCAAAGTATTTTGAGTACTGCGAGCTTTTGCTGGACTAGCAGCACATTCTTGGCAGATAACGGTATTATCAGTGGCAAGGACAAGCCAAGACAAACTGACTCCAGTATCTGTTGCAGTGACTGACCAGATGATAGGTTTGTTTATCTCTGCTCTTTGTGTAGTGCATGTCACAATGCACTGACTGGCACAGTCCACCACAGACCTTGCGACAGATGTGTTTGTCTGCCAGGATGTCCAGTCTCACCCCATGTAACTGGGAGTGGTCCACCACAGACCTGTGGCAGATATTGTTTTTAGTTCTGCCAGGATGCCCTGTTTCACCCTCCACGCCCTCGGAAGGGCGGGGATGCCGGTTGAGTCACCGACGGCCCGACCCATGAGACAGGTAGTACCAGTTTTCATGGTTATCTGGTAGCAAGCAAGCCAATGCCTGACCTGACAAAAAAAAGGATGTAAGTCTCAGTTAAAAGCTGCCAATTTCTGACCAAAAAAAGGTGGAATTTTAAGGGTAAGAAGCTGTAACTTTAGCAAAAAGACAAAAAAGGTGTAAATTTCCAACTGTTTACAACATAAAACGCTGCAGATATAAGATTTGAGTAAAATGCTGCAAGTTTAAGCTTTTTTTTTTTAAAACCGCAAATTCAAGAGTAAGAAAAGTTCTGAATTCATGAGGAAAAAGATGCAAAATTATGAATAATAAAAAGTTGCAAATTTTCAAGTAAGAAGCTGCACATTTCTGAGTAAAATGGCTCTAACTCTGCAGGAAAATCCTGCAAATTTATGAGAAAAATCCTCACATTTACAAAAGAATGTTTCTAATTTACATGAAAAAGGATGTGATAAATTGGCGTGTGTTGGCCATTTTTTTTATTTATTTTTTTTTTTAAAGACAGCCGTGAGGAGGAACTAAGCGGTGGTGTTCGGAGATGTTAAATCCTGCAGATCTGCATGAATCAGCAGGGAAAAGGAGAAGAACAGGAATAGGTGGTCCACAGCAGCAGAAATAATCCAGTTAACCCTGCAAGAGTAAACACATGACACCCCATGACACCCAACAGATCACCCCCCATGACATTAGCGGGAAAAGCTGGGCCAAACTTCACACCTCTGTCAATTTACATGTTCCGTACATGTGCGCAGCATCATATACAGACATTAAACACATGAATATACACTTTGGCGTAATTTAAACAATACTAAGTGGCACAAAACAAGAAGAGAGAAGAGAGGCTGTTGCGTGTTCACACGCCACCTAGCGTTCCACATTATATTGACTTCCTTCAGATATTTACACAATAAGAGCTCTCAAGGCAGCACTGTCAAGGTATGGTCAAGGCTGATTTCCATGGCAAGCAGACTGAACATGTTGTAAAACTTATTCTGAGATAAATAATTGTATGTGTTGAAAAAAAATGGCTGTTAATCTGTATTGTGCCTATGCAGACTCTCTCCATCCCTACCCCCCAAGCTTTCCTGCGATTAATTGCAATTAACTAGTTAAAATGATCATGATAATGATGTTTTTGAAAATTTTTGGGATTAATTATTTTTTTAAAAATGTTAACAGATTCCCAGCACTAGTTAAAATAACAAAGTGAAGAGAAAGCTGGAGGTGGGCAGCGAGTGTAATCAGATGACGCAAGTTTCTGTTTGGCAAAAATTAAAAATCATCAAATTTCCTGATAACCTGAAGGTTGGTAAAGCCTGGACAAACATTATTACTACTATTGAGTAAATTGCTACTGTTAACTCTCACCACTGTAGCATCATCTCACTTTGGCTCAGCAACAATTATTCTTCTGCTTAAAGACATTTTTGTTTCATCCAGGAATAACGCAAATAAATGGATTTTCTTCCTCCAGGCCACAGCTGAAATCCCCTTTTGTTAAAACCAGCCTAAGGAATTTCCCCAATGTCCGGCTGCACTTTTATTGCCCCCATAAAACCTACACAGATCCACGACTCAGTTAATTTCCTTAAACTGTGGACATGCTGGATTTAAACAACTTTAAAGTACATTATTACAAACTCAATTCTAAACCTTCATTCTTTTCAGAACTATGAAAATGCAGATGGACTCTGATGTTTTTGATGTGGAAAATCAATAATATGTGTGAAATGCATTAATCTGTGATTTTATATATATATGCATGTTGATGTTAAATGAATGTTTATTCCTGCATGTTGATTTAGAAGCACTGCTTATAAGATACACTAAGGTTAGTTTAGTTATACATAAGTTTGTAACAGTACATTCCAATGCATTTAAAACTGTGTATTCCTGTGGACTGATATCATGTGTCACCAGTCTTCATAGAACCCCAGCTTCTTCATCCTATTGGTCTCTCACAGACAAGGCCTGTTATTGGACTAAAGGTTCATCGAGCCCGCCCACGAAGGACGCTCATTGGCTGAGATTCCGGTCAGGCCGGAATCCCGCGAAACTCAACAGAGCTTATAAAAAGGAGAGAGACTCTTTTCCCAGCCTCTTTCTGCTCCGGATTCTCTTTTCGCCTGCTCCTTTCTTTCTGATCTCCTCCATTGTCTACACACAGCAAGGGAGAACAAAGGACCACATGGCGCTTTTCTGAACACAGCAGATAATTTGTTTATGTAACTTTGTATTTTCTTTTTCTCTTAAATGCCTAGGAATTCCTTTTTCTTTGAGCTCAATTCTTAATCGGAGTCAAACTCCAATTCTTAATTTATCACTTTTTGTTAAACTTTCTGTAAACCGCCGTTTGTTTAATTTTAAGGTAAACTTTAATCTTGACTTTATTTTTATAATATTTTTCTTGACCAAGCATCTCCCAAAACTATTTTTATCTAAAGTCCGAAAGTTTCTTTTCTAATTTGAAATCGGATTAGATATCTCTTAATTATTACCGAAGACCTCTTGAAGAAAGACGCAGCTCCCACATAACGTGCAGCTGTAGGATCAACACACAGCTGTCCCACATCACTCTGAAGAGACGTCGGCACCATCTGGCTAAGACCCGTTTCAACTGTGGGTCATGCAGCCCAGAATCCAGCCTCCTTCGACCGCTTGAATCTAAAGGTCGAGCTGTGAACCCTTAAAGTATCTGCTGGCAGATATTTCCCTCACATCCACAAAGTCTTGGGCTGAAAAAGGACGACAGAACTGCCATCACTGAGGATCACGTGAGCTGAAAAAAACTTTAATTCATCTGCTGAATTAAACTTGAGGTTTGGTACTAATTTATATATCTGGATTTATATATCTTATATATCTTATATATGGAGGGTTTTCACACGATACGAGCTGACCGAACACCAGAGAGTGGCAAAACTAGGGGCGGTGGAGTGATCATGTATGTTAACAACAACTGGTGCAGACCGGGACATATCACTGTTAAACAACGACACTGCAGCAAAGACATTGAGTTGCTAGCTGTTAGCATGAGGCCTACATATCTCCCGAGAGAACACTCACACGTGATCTGCATTGTTGTTTATGCAAATCCGACGGCGAACGCTGGGACAGCGCGTGACGTCATCCATTCAGTAACCAGCAGGCTGCAGACAGAACACCCAGATGCTCTTCTCCTCATCTCAGGCGATTTCAACCACGTTTCACTGTCTCCCATTCTGCCCACTTTCACCCAGTATGTCACATGCCACACTAGAGACAATAAAACACTGGATTTGTTCTACGCAAACACTAAGGAGGCGTACACCTCATCACAACTCCCCCCACTTGGGAGATCGGATCACAACTTGGTTCATCTCCGACCGGTGTACAAACCCCTAGTGCACAGACAACCTCCGGCCATGCACACTGTGGAGTTATGGTCTGAGGAGACAATGGACACTCTAAAGGACTGTTTTGAAGCCACCGCCTGGAAGCAGCTCTGCGATCCACATGGTGAGGACATCGATGGCCTCATTCACACCTTCACGGGCTACCTCAGCTTCTGTGTGGACAAATCCGTTCCCACCAAGACCATACGGCGTCACTCAAACAACAAACCCTGGATCAACCCTGAGATAAAAACACTTCTGAGAGAGAAGAAGAGGATCTTCAGGTCGGGGAACAGGGAGATGCTGAAGTCCGTACAGAGGGAGCTGAGGAGAAAGATCAGAGAAGGCAAGGACAGCTTCAGGAAGAAGATGGAGGACAAGCTGCAACAGAGCGACATCAGCGGGGTCTGGATAAACCTCAAAACCATCTCGGGGCTCCAGAATACCTCCCCCCAGGCCACGGGGGGCAGGGAGTGGGCGAACAACCTGAATCTGTTTTTCAATAGATTTGACCAACCGCCCTCCCCCCTGTCTGCACAACAACCACTGCTGCCTCTAAGAAATCAAGTCCTGCTACCCACTCCCCACTCCACCGACACCCCCCCCACTCCCAACACACAGCCCCCCATCCTGACCCTGACCAAGACCCAGGTGAGGACGGAGCTGAGGAAGATCAAGGCGAGGAAGGCGTCGGGACCGGACGGCATCAGCGCAAAGCTCCTCAAGTCCTGTGCAGACCAGCTGTGTGGGATTGTGACGTATATCTTCAATATGAGCCTGAAACTGGGGAGGGTACCACAGCTGTGGAAAACATCTTGTGTGGTACCTGTACCAAAAACTTCCCACCCCAAAGACCTGAACAGCTTCAGACCGGTGGCCTTGACGTCCCACTTGATGAAGACCCTGGAGAGACTGCTCCTTGCTCATCTCCGCCCCCTGGTGGAACCAGCGATGGATCCACTCCAGTTCGCCTACCAGCATGGCATTGGGGTGGAGGATGCGGTGATCTTCCTCCTTCACCGTTCTCTGTCCCACCTGGAGAAGCCCGGGAATATGGTGAGGATCATGTTCTTTGACTTCTCCAGTGCTTTCAACACCATCCAACCGATGATCCTGAAGGACAAGCTGCTGCGCGCAGGGGTGGACCAGCACCTGTCATCATGGATCCTGGACTACCTCACGAACCGGCCTCAGTTTGTGAGAACCCGGGACTGTGTTTCCGACACGATCATCAGTAGCACGGGGGCCCCCCAGGGAACGGTGCTGGCTCCCTTCTTGTTCACTCTTTATACTGCGGACTTCTCACACAACACAACACATTGCCATCTACAGAAGTTCTCTGATGACTCTGCGATCGTTGGTCTCATCTCCAGCGGAGATGAAGCTGAGTACAGAGGGCTTATCCAGGACTTTGTGGACTGGTGCCATCGGAACTGCCTCCAGATCAACGCGAGGAAAACTAAGGAGCTGGTGGTGGACTGCCGCAGGCATGGGCAGCCCCTCACAGCACCAGTAAATATACAGGGAACAGACATCGAGATGGTGACATCCTACAAGTACCTGGGTATTCATCTGAACAATAAACTAGACTGGTCACACAATACTGACGCACTCTACAAGAAGGGACAGCGCAGGCTGTTCCTGCTGAGGAGACTCAGGTCTTTTGGTGTACAAGGGGCGCTGCTGAAGTCATTCTATGACACGGTGGTGGCATCAGCCATCACTTTTGGAGTGGTCTGCTGGGGCAGTGGCATTACTGCAGCCGATAGGAAGAGACTGAACAAACTGATTAAGAAAGCTAGCTCTGTCCTGGGGCAACGCCTTGATCCGATGGAGGAGATAGGAGAGAGAAGGACGGTGGCTAAACTGTCATCTCTGCTGGAGTCCGAGTTCCACCCTATGCAGGACATACTGGATGCACTGAGGAGCTCATTTAGCAGCAGACTACATCATCCCAGGTGCACAACCGAGAGGTTTCGTAGGTCCTTCCTACCAACGGCTGTCAGACTGTACAACCTAAGCAGGGCTGCTCGCAGAGATAGCAAAAAGACGTAACAAACTAATAGTTTTTTTTTTTTTTTTTTTTTTTTGAATGCAAAAGATGCAATAGACTTACACAATGGTCCTCTCCGGCATACAACTAGGAACATACCGGTCGCTATGGAGGGTGAGAATATGTATGGGCACATAATCATACCATGTAGGATAACTAAATAGACGGTTATGCTGTTTCATCCCACCTAGCAACAATGCTCTGCACTGTGTGTGTTTATATATTTACATATTTATTCCATCTAGCTACAATGCTCTGCACTGGGTGTGTTTATATTTATATATCTATATATTTATTCCATCTAGCTACAATGCTCCGCACTGTGTTTTTATATATCTACATATTATTCCATCTAGCTACATTGCTCCGCACTGTGTGTGTTTATATACTTGCATATTTATTCCACCTAGCTGCAATGCTCCATACTGTGGGTGTTTATATATTTACATATTTATTCCATCTAGCTACAATGCTCTGCACTGTGTTCTTATATTCATATATTTATTCCATCCAGCTACAATGCTCTGCACTGTGTGTCTGTGTGTGTGTGTGTGTATATATATATATATATTTTATAGTAATATGTACATATGTATATTAGCTGCTCTTGCTTGCTTGTTTTTTCTTGCCTTCTGATTGTTGCTCTGAGTGTTGCTATCCCTGTGCTGTTGCAATCCTGGAATTTCCCCGTTGTGGGACTAATAAAGGCTTATCTTATCTTATCTTATCTTATCTAATCAGATGCAAATTAAGAAGCCCTTAACATAACTCTCCTTTTCATTAAAATTCCGTTTTTATTTTCTTAAGATTAATTTAGGACTTTTTCATAATTAGCAAACTTTCTCCATAAATTTGCGTTGTTTTTGATAATCTGTTAACTCAAACTGATAGAAAGGCGTGGTTTTATGGACTGAAGCTTGAGCTCTGCATCCACGTGGCACGTGCACGCTCAGTCGCGCAGGCGACCGTCAAGCTGTGCATGACGCGCATGTGTAGATCGGCTCAGCGACACCATCTTAAGTCTAGGTAGAGTTCCCTGTAGCCGCCATTTTGAGTAGAGATCCTTGACTCCTTGCGACGTCATTGGGTTTCCTCTTCTGGAAGTGCAGACGAAAACTGCCTCCATCTTGTGGTGAAACATAGGGACTACAATTTTATTTAAACTTATAATCTTTAAAGACGATTTATAACCAAATTAAGTCTTCAAAGTAACTTCAAAGCCATTCATATTATTCGGAATAAACTAAATTTAACACTAATCCAAACTTTTATGCCAAGAATAAAAGGAAAAGGACCTGTTGGCTTCTGAAAGTTTTTTTTCTCAGGGGTGGAATCCCACTCATTACATAGATACCTATAGCAGGAACATATACAAACACCTCTATTGTATTTAATCACTTATATAACCACATATTATAATCTTTTAAGCTAAAAGCAAACATATTTACACACTTTTAAGCAAAAAGTTACAAACTTTGAAGCTATATGTGTGCTTATTTTGCTGTTTTTAAATGTGATATGGTGTGATTCCCTTCCCACAGAAACCCAGTTTTAGATTAAGGATTCTAATGCTGATGTTTACTCAAGAGTAACATTAAAGTAGGATTAGTCCTGTGCATTTTGACAAATTTACAGACTTATTGAATATTTATAATTTTTCCTCTTTCTCAAATTTAGGAAACCACATTACGCAATTAACACTTAAGCAAAGCTCTAGGTGTTATTTAAACTCATTGTGTCATTTCTGATTCATGTTTTCTCTACAGGAAAAGAAAAACATTTAACCAACCAGCATAATTTTAGAATTTTTCCCAGGATTTAAGAAAAGTCAAAAAGGTGCAAACATTGATTATTCTGTAAATAAGAAATTTATAGATCACAATCAAGAAAGATCACTATTGGCTTCAATCCTAAGAAATCCTAGGACACCAAATATTCAAACAATTCACTTGTTTCTAATTTGTAAATATTTTAAACATTTAATGCTTCAAAGGAAAATAGGCTTTAACAAATAAAACCAAAGGAAAGCCTTAACTTTAAAAGAAAGTGGAAACTTATAATCCTAAATCTTCAAAGCATTTAGCCTCTTTTGCTTTTGGATTTCTTTTGTAAATAAAATCCTCACTTTCAAAGTGACATTCTGCAAAATTCCAAAGCTAGTTATTGATGACAAATTCCAATACTAGACTTGAAAATCAAAGGAAAGAAGTCAATCCACACCATTGAAATTTCAGTTTTGTTTTGCGAAACAAATTCAAACCAATTTCAATTTAACTTTATTTAACAACATAGTTTCAACGAACGAATTATTTGAAGCATCACTACATTTCTAAATAATTTCAAAATTCTATTTCCCATCCTGCAAGCCTACAAGTTGAAACAAATTCTAAAGGAACTTTCAACTATTACGGTTGTAAAATAAATCTCAAGGTTAAACCTAAGAATAATCATCAAGTTGAATTTTTTTTTTAGAAGCTAAATAACAACAACGGTCAAACATGATGAGTCAACAGACAACCGACCAATTTACCAAACTGGATGACCTTCAAACAACATTGGAAGCATGGACTTCTAATTTAATTTCTAGCTTCACAACACGGGTCAAGGAAACACAGCCCGAAGAATTGGAGCAACTCACTGAAGAACTTTTGAATGAACACACTGGAAAACCACCAGAAGGCAAGGACCTCACCAGTGTGTTAGGTAAGTTTGCGCTAACATTAGTCGCAAGATTAAAGGTAGCCGAGAACGAGCTAGCAAATCAACAAACAACGATCTTATCTCTCCAAGAAGAGAATGAAACACTGAAAGGAAATTTGGAACAATCTCAAGAGGAGAATGACAAAACTCAAAATCAACTGGATGAAGCGGTACAAGATTTGGACCGTGCAGAGTCACAAAAGGAACGGTTGATGCATAACAATGACACGCTTCATCAAGACAACAATGAACTTGAAGATGCCCTTCAAGACACAAAGAAGGAACTCAGAAGAGTTGAAGGTCAACTTGAAAATGTGAAGAAAGACTACAAGGAATGTCAACTGCTCCTAAAGGAAAGACATGAACACCGGGACACCCACCGCGCTCCCTCGCCCGATTCCCGTTTCGAATACGGACGACCGCATGGACAGCGTGCGTGTGCCCCTTCAGATCGCGACCTTGACAAGATCGCGCAAAATATCACCAAATTTGATCCAGGACCTACGGGTTCACCTGATGCCAAAGTCTATTTACAGGACATTGATTACTACCTGCGTAAGTACCCTGATGCTACGACAGATGATCGCATCTATCTGATCAAACTAACATCTAACAGGTCAGTATCAAAATTCATAGACAGACAGCCGGCAAACATCAAAGCAGATTACACGCTGCTCCGCGAAGCCATCGAAAAGGAGTTCTCCGACGACTGCCTACAGGCAGGGCTAACCGCAGCCCTAGCCGTGAAGCAAGGTCGCTCAGAGCCAACACAAGCCTACTATCAGAGACTCCTACTTGCATATTTTGGATCTCAAAATACACCAGGGATGGAAGAAGACCACAATTTCAAGACCCTCTTCATCCAAAACCTCCATCCCACTGTGAGTCATTACCTAGGAGTTACAGCTAACCCAAGGTCAAACTCAATAAGTCAGCTGAGAGAGTTTGCACACTATGCGTTCCAAAAACAGCAACAAAGTCGCAACAAGCACGCTGAGCCTGCCACAGTGCTAGCTATTAGCGATGCATCTAACACCTTGGAGTTGGAAGGAGCTCCTCGCTCTACTCCACCTCTTACACCGCGAGTACATCAACAGCCGAAGCATTCTCCCAAGCGACCTCAGCAAGGTCAAAACCAAACTAGGTCCTCTGGATACCACTTTGGACCAACTTTGCGAAAACCCGACTACCGTCGTAGACCATATCCGAGGGATAGGTCACGAGAACACGATACGGACTACCATGATGACAGATACCGATACGAAGACACGCGTAACCGCGACAAATGGTCTCCATCCCATCACAGAAGCTCAGAAGCAGAGACCTATCACAAACCTTGGAAGGAAGAAGAAACTCCTACATTCAGTAGAGAAGCTATTGAAATTGTCCAACACCTCCTAGCAGAGATTCAAAGCAACAAAGAGAATAAAACTTCTAACATTCTAGCTATATCAGCTGTGCTAACTCAAAACAAGCGTTCCAAACGAAGGAAACGCAAGAAGAAAATCCCTCATGCAAATGAGGAAGGACCAAAGGACTCAACGCAGTCCAGTGCTGTTATGGCAGCCCAACCACAGGTCACAGACCACTCCTCTAATGACATTTCGCAACTCTGTGCCGAACCACCGGTTCCACAATTCCTATGCGATTTAAACGAGAGGGGGGTGGCACGGAAATTCTACCTTCCACTGACCCTTGAAGACATGGTGTGTCAGGACGCTGTTTTAGACACCGCTGCTGACATCACGCTCATGTCACACACCCTTTTTGACAAACTACGTGTAGCCGCGAACCGCGCTAACAAACATTTGAAACTGGAACCCTGTTCATTAGCTGTGCGACCATATGCGCTCACTAAAACAACCCTGTTGGGCGTATCACTACTAAACATGTCCATTGGACCCATGACCTTGACACATCCGGTCTACGTGTCCAAACTTGACGCCATTCCATTACTTGTTGGCAAAGACCTACTGAACCGTTTTGAGCCACTGATTGATTTCAAGAACCTCAAACTATGGGCTCAAACGCAACACCCTCACCCATTTGACCCAACAAGAACAACTGAATCACAGTGCTTTATTCTGAACACTGTGGACACCCCAAGTCTCACACAACTAGCACTGTTGGAACAACTGCAACCGAGTGAAAGCGACCGCCAAGACCAAGGTGAGTACTGTCCACGAGAAGTCAAAAGTCACCTTCAAATACAAGGTCAAGCCAAACACTCAAATGATCTTGAAAACTCAATGGCCGAGCAGAAAACCCCAAACGGCCCTCTTAAAACCCTTGATACCCATGATTCAATGGTGGTGTCACATTTTGAAACCCTCCCACCCGCCCATGAGGCCTGCATGGTCACAAGAGCCGCACCAACCGGCTCTCTAGACCCTCTGAAATCTCAAGTTTTTGCAACAACGAACCCAACTTTTGCAAACGCAAGGCGCACAGTCACTCAACCGTGCAACCAAATGATCCATGAAACCATCAAACACCGGTCAGTTAAAACGGTACATGCGCTACCCGCATCTAAACCCTATAACATACCAAAATTGAAACCACTTCATGCGACACAATCTTCTCTGCAGCTATGCAATGGCACTCCTGATAATGCTTCCGACGAACCATCATCGCCACCGCTCAGAGTTCCTCGAAACCAGAGGGGGGTGATGACTGCCAATGCCTATAACACTCCAGCTGCAGAACACAAAAACGTCAAAACAACATACAAAGCTCCCAAGGCTGTATGCCAAAACCATTCGGACCAATTCGTCAAACGACAGAAAGCGTATAACGATCAAAAACTCTTGCATGACAAACTGCGAAGGGGGGACAAGATCTTCCATCCCACATTTGTACCACAGACACCTGAAATAAATTCACAGGAAAGGAAAATCACTCCTAAATTCCTACCCGAGTGGATGAATCCACACATTGTCAACAACAAACTTTGGCCACTCAAGAGCCAAATCCAGGACCCCATTTTCAAATGGGCTCACCAAAATCAGTGTAACCTTTACCAAAACCCCATGGGACTTGTCGGGTACAACACTGTCAAAGTAAGTCCATAAATAAGATTAAAACCAAACCTATGTCTGAGAAATAACTGTAGCTAACTACTAGCCTCAGGTACACTCAGTCAAATTTCTCCAATCAGTTAACTGCATCCAAACTTCCAGAGAGGAAAGGGTATATTAAAACCAAATTAGCCCTTAAACTAATTTCAAAGACCTCTGTAAAATCTAATAAACTTCAATCAACTTACTATTACCAAATAGTATACACAAGACATTCAACACCATTAGCTTGAGCTAACAATCTTAAAACTCCCATCAAAGGTGAAAAACAAGCACAAGGTTTAGAGTTCAATCTCTTAAGCTCTATTCTGTAATTTCCCAGTTTTGGGATCAATAAAGTACATCCATCTAAAAGAAATCATTCCACCTCTAAGAGGAATTTTCATTTGCCAACCAGGTATCTAAAGAAAGATCAACAAGAAGATTAAGATCCAAAACCACTCACTTTTGTTTGCCAAGATGATGGCCCTCCTGTTTATCAGTTTAGCCATCTGCCTAGCAATCACACCCACTGTTACCCAGTCAGAATTGGGCCAAGCCAAAACAAAAGGTCAAAGATCCTCGGATGGATTCTTAATAACAGCCTCATCGTTAGAGCCTCTAGTTAACCTTAGCATGCCCACTGTTAACTCGGTCAACACCGCTAAACCGAAACGCCAGGTTGTCAAACCACAAATGGTTACCAAAATCTTACAAGACACTGTGTTGGTTTTGAATGCTTGCTCCGAAGCTTCAATCAAACTCAACAAGGTCTTGAACTCTTTGCTCTTTGTGTTAAAGGTTGACTATACTCACACACAGCCAATGTCTATGTTACCCTCAGAAGTAGCTAGAAACATTAGCTTTTCAGTTAACGCTTTAGCAATGAATATGCTTTCTCATCATATCCTTTTTGCAGTAAATCCAAATTTACTTCTCATTGCCATCCAAAGAATGATAACGACATGCTATGCCCACTCAGTTTTTCTGAACAAAAGCCTCAAACACCCTATGATTTGGACATCTATGGAACCATGGTTTAGTCTAACTAAACAAATTCAATTTGAACCTCCTTGAGTCACCTCAATATTGATTAGTCTGAATCTACCTCAAATATGAAAGAATTTTATTTTTGCTTTTGACTAAGATTTTTGGATACATGCATGTGTATATACAAATAATCCTTTATACTTTATTTAGATTTTATGCACATTTAAACTGTTTTTGAAATTTTTACTAGATATTTTTTTCAGCAAACCCAAAACATTTATATCAAGTATGTCAAAACCCACATACTTCTAGTTCACTTTTTTTTTTTTTTTTTTGTACCCAGAATTTTTAAGTCTTTACAGGCTTATACAGAACTTTAGTATATCCTAGACAATTATGCAATGTTTATATTTGGTCACGCCAAAATTATTTTTTCGAAATTTCCAGAAGTTTTTCAGAAAACCAAATTTAAGGACCTACACTTTGGAATAGATACTGTTTACAAGCTTAAGACTTACCGACATCAGAACTTTAGTTCAGCATTTGGATCAAGCCTCGCCAAATTGGGATTTGATGCCTAGGATTGCTATCAACGCTGAATCAACGTCACCATTGATACCAGAGGGGGGACTGTAGCATCATCTCACTTTGGCTCAGCAACAATTATTCTTCTGCTTAAAGACATTTTTGTTTCATCCAGGAATAACGCAAATAAATGGATTTTCTTCCTCCAGGCCACAGCTGAAATCCCCTTTTGTTAAAACCAGCCTAAGGAATTTCCCCAATGTCCGGCTGCACTTTTATTGCCCCCATAAAACCTACACAGATCCACGACTCAGTTAATTTCCTTAAACTGTGGACATGCTGGATTTAAACAACTTTAAAGTACATTATTACAAACTCAATTCTAAATCTTCATTCTTTTCAGAACTATGAAAATGCAGATGGACTCTGATGTTTTTGATGTGGAAAATCAATAATATGTGTGAAATGCATTAATCTGTGATTTTATATATATATGCATGTTGATGTTAAATGAATGTTTATTCCTGCATGTTGATTTAGAAGCACTGCTTATAAGATACACTAAGGTTAGTTTAGTTATACATAAGTTTGTAACAGTACATTCCAATGCATTTAAAACTGTGTATTCCTGTGGACTGATATCATGTGTCACCAGTCTTCATAGAACCCCAGCTTCTTCATCCTATTGGTCTCTCACAGACAAGGCCTGTTATTGGACTAAAGGTTCATCGAGCCTGCCCACGAAGGACGCTCATTGGCTGAGATTCCGGTCAGGCCGGAATCCCGCGAAACTCAACAGAGCTTATAAAAAGGAGAGAGACTCTTTTCCCAGCCTCTTTCTGCTCCGGATTCTCTTTTCGCCTGCTCCTTTCTTTCTGATCTCCTCCATTGTCTACACACAGCAAGGGAGAACAAAGGACCACATGGCGCTTTTCTGAACACAGCAGATAATTTGTTTATGTAACTTTGTATTTTCTTTTTCTCTTAAATGCCTAGGAATTCCTTTTTCTTTGAGCTCAATTCTTAATCGGAGTCAAACTCCAATTCTTAATTTATCACTTTTTGTTAAACTTTCTGTAAACCGCCGTTTGTTTAATTTTAAGGTAAACTTTAATCTTGACTTTATTTTTATAATATTTTTCTTGACCAAGCATCTCCCAAAACTATTTTTATCTAAAGTCCGAAAGTTTCTTTTCTAATTTGAAATCGGATTAGATATCTCTTAATTATTACCGAAGACCTCTTGAAGAAAGACGCAGCTCCCACATAACGTGCAGCTGTAGGATCAACACACAGCTGTCCCACATCACTCTGAAGAGACGTCGGCACCATCTGGCTAAGACCCGTTTCAACTGTGGGTCATGCAGCCCAGAATCCAGCCTCCTTCGACCGCTTGAATCTAAAGGTCGAGCTGTGAACCCTTGAAGTATCTGCTGGCAGATATTTCCCTCACATCCACAAAGTCTTGGGCTGAAAAAGGACGACAGAACTGCCATCACTGAGGATCACGTGAGCTGAAAAAAACTTTAATTCATCTGCTGAATTAAACTTGAGGTTTGGTACTAATTTATATATCTAATCAGATGCAAATTAAGAAGCCCTTAACATAACTCTCCTTTTCATTAAAATTCCGTTTTTATTTTCTTAAGATTAATTTAGGACTTTTTCATAATTAGCAAACTTTCTCCATAAATTTGCGTTGTTTTTGATAATCTGTTAACTCAAACTGATAGAAATTTGTTTCTCAGTTTAACCCTGGTTCCGAAAATATTGACATTGTTAATCTATCATTTACAAGATTGATTTTATGATTAATGAAATTATTTCGATGTCTATTAATCATTTTGTTTAATAAATATTTAAAAATGAGAAGTTGTTGGGAATTTATTTCATTCTGAGTCTGTTTCAAGCCCAGGTATCGAATTCACGGAAAATTTTTGAGACTGATTATTGATTAATTTATTGAGTGATCAAACAGGTATAAAGTGAAATTAAAGATCAAATTGCTTCTTAAAGATAGAAGCTGGTGCCCCTTACGAGTGTTACTAACTTTTCTGAGGTATATGAAATGAGATTTGAGCTCAGATTCCAATACATCAATATAAATTAAATAATTCATACCTGATCATATTTATTATTTATTAATATCCATTTTTACGTTACACCACTATCATTGCTATACAGAGAGTTGACACAATTATTTCCAGGTGACTTTGCAATATGACACATTTTGAAGAAGCCAGCTCTATTGTCATTCAGCCCACACAGCCAATCATGTACAGTAGAACAAAATTACGTTTCTCTTATCTAAAATGTTAATCTAACTAACTAACTAACTAACTAACCTGCACTTATATAGCGCTTTTCTAGTCACAAAGACCACTCAAAGCGCTTTCATTAATACTAACCCTCTATTCTAAGGGCCTATAGGAAGCGGATATCTAGGGACAATTTAGAACAGCCAATTAACCTAACATGCATGTTTTTGGCATGTGGGAGGAAACCGGAGAAATCCCGGAGTAAACCCACGCAACACGGGGAGAACATGCAAACTCCACACAGATCACTGTTGGTCGGGGGCTGGGATCGAACCCACGATCCCACGATCCCCACAATCCCCCGGCCAAGGGTAAACTGTGCTGCCGCAGTGCTAACCACTGCGCCACCGTGCAGCCACATCTAGATCACATCTAGAATCAGAGGGGTTGCTGCCATGCAAGGCGCCGCCAAAAACTACTTCTCCTTCCCCTATTCTTTTACACTGAGCACCAAGCTAGAAGGCTGAAGTACCATTTTTATGTGGTCTTTGGTAAGACCCGGTTGGGACTTGATGCCCCTGGTGGTGGGGCGGATGCTCTATCAACTAGGCCACCACTCCAGCTATAAAAACAGCTATTTTCAGAGCACAGCTGAAAATTAACACTTCACGTATTGTAAACTAAAACTGACCCTGTATTTTACATTTAAAAGTTATACTTCCAAAACATATTATGAAGAAATTTTCTATTTTTTTTTCAAAAACATCATTATCATGATCATTTTAACTAGTTAATTGCAATTAATCGCAGGAAAGCTTGGGGGGTAGGGATGGAGAGAGTCTGCATAGGCACAATACAGATTAACAGCCATTTTTTTTCAACACATACAATTATTTACCTCTATTTTTTTTGCCTGCAATGTTCAGGTTTTGCAGTCACATGACCTCTGCAAGTGATCCAGGTCCTCAGGAGTGAAAAGTTTCATGTTGTTATGGCTACGCCATACACACCAATGCATTACTAAAATGAGATTTAGCACCAATCCAGTCAACACAGCATTTTAAAACTGGGTTGTGTGACTTTGTTGGAGCATATGACAACTGCACAAGTGTCGGTATGTTGAGAAATTATCAGTGAATGGTCTGAAATGTGATTCTTAACTCATGGTTGATTGTTTCTTTACATTGTGTCAAGATGCTAGCAGCATCTTGGAACTGCTCTATTGTGATATTGACAATTACTTAATTAGCTCAAAATCCCTTCATACAGCAGAAACTCTGGAAGTATGTAAACGTCTAAATGGACACCAGTACTTTGTTGTAGATTTAAAGCAACATGACAAGTCTCTGGTGCTCATTACAGCTAAGGTAAGCTCTGTCTACATATCCAAATACAGTGGTGTGAAAAAGTGTTTGTCCCCTTCCTGATTTATCATTTTTTGTATGTTTGTCACACTCAGATGTTTAAGATCATCAAACAACTTTAAATAAGATAAGATAAGCCTTTATTAGTCCCACAACGGGGAAATTCCAGGATTGCAACAGCACAGGGATAGCAACACTCAGAAGGCAAGAAAAAAACAAGCAAGCAAGAGCAGCTAATATACATATGTACGTATTACTATAAAATATATATATATATACACACACACACAGACACACAGTGCAGAGCATTGTAGCTGGATGGAATAAATATATGAATATATGAACACACAGTGCAGAGCATTGTAGCTAGATGGAATAAATATGTAAATATATAAACACCCACAGTACGGAGCATTGCAGCTAGGTGGAATAAATATGCAAGTATATAAACACACACAGTGCGGAGCAATGTAGCTAGATGGAATAATATGTAGATATATAAATATATAAACACACCCAGTGCTGAGCATTGTAGCTAGATGGAATAAATATGTAAATATATAAACACACACAGTGCAGAGCATTGTTGCTAGATGGAATGAAACAGCATAACCGTCTACTTAGTTATCCTACATGGTATGATTATGTGCCCATACATATTCTCACCCTCCATAGCGACCGGTATGTTCCTAGTTGTATACCGGAGGGGACCATTGTGTAAGTCTATTGCATCTTTTGCATTCAAAAAACTATTAGTTTGTTACGTCTTTTTGCTATCTCTGCGAGCAGCCCTACTTAGGTTGTACAGTCTGACAGCCGTTGGTAGGAAGGACCTACGAAACCTCTCGGTTGTGCACCTGGGATGATGTAGTCTGCTGCTAAATGAGCTCCTCAGTGCATTCAGTATGTCCTGCATAGGGTGGAACTCGGACTCCAGCAGAGATGACAGTTTAGCCACCGTCCTTCTCTCTCCTATCTCCTCCATCGGATCAAGGCGCTGCCCCAGGACAGAGCTAGCTTTCTTAATCAGTTTGTTCAGTCTCTTCCTATCGGCTGCAGTAATGCCACTGCCCCAGCAGACCACTCCAAAAGTGATGGCTGATGCCACCACCGTGTCATAGAATGACTTCAGCAGCGCCCCTTGTACACCAAAAGACCTGAGTCTCCTCAGCAGGAACAGCCTGCGCTATCCCTTCTTGTAGAGTGCATCAGTATTGTGTGACCAGTCTAGTTTATTGTTCAGATGAATACCCAGGTACTTATAGGATGTCACCATCTCGATGTCTGTTCCCTGTATATTTACTGGTACTGTGAGGGGCTGCCCATGCCTGCGGCAGTCCACCACCAGCTCCTTAGTTTTCCTCGCGTTGATCTGGAGGCAGTTCCGATGGCACCAGTCCACGAAGTCCTGGATAAGCCCTCTGTACTCAGCTTCATCTCCATTGGAGATGAGGCCAACGATCGCAGAGTCATCAGAGAACTTCTGTAGATGGCAGTGTGTTGTGTTGTGTGAGAAGTCCGCAGTATAAAGAGTGAACAGGAAGGGAGCCAGCACCGTTCCCTGGGGGGCCCCCGTGCTACTGATGATCGTGTCGGACACACAGTCCCGGGTTCTCACAAACTGAGGCCGGTTCGTGAGGTAGTCCAGGATCCATGATGACAGGTGCTGGTCCACCCCTGCGCGCAGCAGCTTGTCCTTCAGGATCATCGGTTGGATGGTGTTGAAAGCACTGGAGAAGTCAAAGAACATGATCCTCACCATATTCCCGGGCTTCTCCAGGTGGGACAGAGAACGGTGAAGGAGGAAGATCACCGCATCCTCCACCCCAATGCCATGCTGGTAGGCGAACTGGAGTGGATCCATCGCTGGTTCCACCAGGGGGCGGAGGTGAGCAAGGAGCAGTCTCTCCAGGGTCTTCATCAAGTGGGACGTCAAGGCCACCGGTCTGTAGCTGTTCAGGTCTTTGGGGTGGGAAGTTTTTGGTACAGGTACCACACAAGATGTTTTCCACAGCTGTGGTACCCTCCCCAGTTTCAGGCTCATGTTGAAGATATACGTCACAATCCCACACAGCTGGTCTGCACAGGACTTGAGGAGCTTTGCGCTGATGCCGTCCGGTCCCGGCGCCTTCCTCGCCTTGATCTTCCTCAGCTCCGTCCTCACCTGGGTCCTGGTCAGGGTCAGGATGGGGGGCTGTGTGTTGGGAGTGGGGGGGGTGTTGGTGGAGTGGGGAGTGGGCAGCAGGACTTGATTTCTTTAGAGGCAGCAGTGGTTGTTGTGCAGTCAGGGGGGAGGGCGGTTGGTCAAATCTATTGAAAAACAGATTCAGGTTGTTCGCCCACTCCCTGCCCCCTGTGGCCTGGGGGGAGGTATTCTGGAGCCCCGAGATGGTTTTGAGGTTTCTCCAGACCCCGCTGATGTCGCTCTGTTGCAGCTTGTCCTCCATCTTCTTCCTGAAGCTGTCCTTGCCTTCTCTGATCTTTCTCCTCAGCTCCCTCTGTACGGACTTCAGCATCTCCCTGTTCCCTGACCTGAAGATCCTCTTCTTCTCTCTCAGAAGTGTTTTTATCTCAGGGTTGATCCAGGGTTTGTTGTTTGAGTGACGCCGTATGGTCTTGGTGGGAACGGATTTGTCCACACAGAAGCTGAGGTAGCCTGTGAAGGTGTGAATGAGGCCATCGATGTCCTCACCATGTGGATCGCAGAGCTGCTTCCAGGCGGTGGCTTCAAAACAGCCCTTTAGGGTGTCCATTGTCTCCTCAGACCATAACTCCACAGTGTGCATGGCCGGAGGTTGTCTGTGCACTAGGGGTTTGTACACCGGCCGGAGATGAACCAAGTTGTGATCCGATCTCCCGAGTGGGGGGAGTTGTGATGAGGTGTACGCCTCCTTAGTGTTTGCGTAGAATAAATCCAGTGTTTTATTGTCTCTAGTGTGGCATGTGACATACTGGGTGAACGTGGGTAGAATGGGAGACAGTGAAACATGGTTGAAATCGCCTGAGATGAGGAGAAGAGCATCTGGGTGTTCTGTCTGCAGCCTGCTGGTTACTGAATGGATGACGTCACGTGCTGTCCCAGCGTTCGCCGTCGGATTTGCATAAACAACAATGCAGATCACGTGTGAGTGTTCTCTCGGGAGATATGTAGGCCTCATGCTAACAGCTAGCAACTCAATGTCTTTGCTGCAGTGTCGTTGTTTAACAGTGATATGTCCCGGTCTGCACCAGTTGTTGTTAACATACATTATCACTCCACCGCCCCTAGCCTTGCCACTGTCTGGTGTTCGGTCAGCTCGTATCATGTGAAAACCCTCCAGCTCAATGTTAGCATCTGCTGCTAGTTCAGTTAGCCACGTCTCAGTAAACAAAAGGAGAGAGCACTCCCGGTATGTGCTATCATAACGGGAGATAGCCGCTAGCTCATCTAACTTTCCCAGTATCGACCGTACATTTCCCATGACAACAGATGGAAGGGAGGGTCTGTACCTTATATTTTTTGTCCTCCGCCTTACTCCAGCCCGGCAGCCGCGGCGTTTTCGCCTCAGATATTAGACAAAGATAACACAAGTAAACACAAATGCAGTTTTTAAATGAAAGTGTTTATTATTAAGGGGAAAAAATCCAAACCTACATGGCCCTGTGTGAAAAAATGATTGCCCCCTGAACCTAGTAACTGGTTGGGCCACACTTAGCAGCAACAACTGCAATCAAGCATTTGTGATAACTGGCAATGAGTCTTTTACAGCGCTGTGGAGGAATTTTGCCCCACTCATCTTTGCAGAATTGTTGTAATTCAGCCACATTGGAGGGTTTTCGAACATGA
Organism: Pholidichthys leucotaenia; assembly: GCA_020510985.1. NCBI lineage: Eukaryota > Metazoa > Chordata > Actinopteri > Cichliformes > Pholidichthyidae > Pholidichthys > Pholidichthys leucotaenia. The sequence goes on along the minus strand of CM035840.1, from coordinate 320,446,258 downwards.
ACCGCATTTTTAAAGTCATGCCACAACATTTCAATTGGATTCAGGTCAGGACTTTGACTAAGCCACTCCAAAGTTTTCATTTTGTTTTTCTTAAGCCATTCAGAGGTGGACTTGCTGGTGTGTCTTGGATCATTATCCTGCAGCAGAACCCAAGTGCGCTTCAGCTTGAGCTCATAAACAGATGGCCGGACATTCTCCTTCGGGATTTTTTGGCAGACGGCAGAATTCATTGTTCCATTTACCATAGCAAGTCTTCCAGGTCCTCAAGTAGCAAAACAGCCCCATAACATCACACTACCACCACCATATTTTACTGTTGGTATGATGTTCCTTTTCTGAAATGCTGTGTTACTTTTATGCTGGATGGAATGGGACAGACACCTTCCAAAAAGTTCAACTTTTGTCTCATCAGTCCACAGACTATTTTCCCAAAAGTCTTGGGGATCATCAAGATCTTTTCTGGCAAAACTGAGATTAGCCTTTCTGTTCTTTTTGCTCAGCAGTGTTTTTTGTCTTGAAACTCTGCCATGCAGAGTTGCCCAGTCACTCTCTTATGGTGAAGTAATGAACATTGACCTCAACTGAGGCAAGTGAGGCCTGTGTAACCCAGTGTTAAAAACGTGGATGGAATTATGAATGTCGATACCGCTTTAAGAAGAAGGGGGGACACTCATTTCACAATGGGAATAGATATTTTGAAAATGAGTATATAAATACAATATAAGTTCATAAAATATGTTCATAAATAGGAACATTTTCTGGAAAGTTTTGATAACGTTCCCAATATTTCATTTGGTATACTGAGCAACAAATGGCTGCGTCGTTTGTTTGGCAGCAACAGCCAATGGGGTCCCGCCAGCCAATGGGGTCACGTACTCCCTCGCTCGGTCTGTGTGTAATTTGCAGAACGCTGTCAGACACTGCTGAGACACGACCGAGAGAGTGCGATTCCTCACGGAGCCGATGAGCTAACGTGCTAATAGCAGCCTTTGCTTGGACAAAACTTGATATTGGTAAGCCTGAATAAACACCAGCAATGAGACGTTGCTGTATTAGCAAATTCTAATGCCCCGTTTATTAAATTTTAAGATTGAGATCCAAAGGCTGTTAACGCCGTTGAGCGCGGGAACCCCATGACGCACATGTCACTTAGCATGGTGAGTGCCATTCATTGTGTATGGGAATGCTAATCGCTAGCTTGAAATGCTAACCGCCGATGCTAATTTCGGCTAGTTTTTTCATCAGAAAAAGTCAGTTTTCAAAGCTGTAACGATTAGCAAAGGACCCAGTTCCCTCGCCATTGATTGCTGCTTGGTGATAAATGTTGAACCTGTGATTGATATGTGTTTTAAAGTGCAAAATTAGTGATAAATTGTTGCTCTCGCATTGATGACCTAGTTATAAGTGGACTAGACATCAGATATCAGTCCTACGCCCATGCCGCAACAGGACTGAGTGGTGAACATGCTTCCATAAGTGAATCAATGTCCCTAGAAAACCAAGTGCTTCAGTTCCTTAATGATAAAGACATTAAGGTAGAAGCCAATGCGATCTCAGCCTGTTATGCTTTACCGAAGAAAGATAACAAAACAAAGAAATCAATTGTGATGCGCTTTGTGAACAGGAGGGTGAAAAATGACATACTGAGGCAGGCCAGAAAACTAAAGGAAACTCAAGTTTACCTAAATGAACACCTGACAAAAAAAAAACGCTGAATTAGCACGGCAGGCACGGATGCTAAAAAAACAAAATAAGATACAGTCAACCTGGACAAGAAATTGTAGAATTTGGATTAAACTAAATGGAACACCTGAGCAAGCAAGGAGTATAATGATCAGAGATGCTACTGACTTAGATAAATACAAATGAACACTGACTATGAAACACAGAGTGAGGAAACTCAAACTCTAAAAATATGCCACTATGCTGAACATAAACCACATGAGATGGAGAATGATATTGATCCTGATAACCACTTTTTCAATAATATTCATAATCACTGTGAAGAACATGTCTGTTCTTTTCTTCTTCTCTATCCCCTCACCCCCCAGCCAGTCGCAGCAGATGACTGCCCCTCCCTGAGCCTGGTTCTGCTGGAGGTTTCTTCCTGTTAAAAGGGAGTTTTTCCTCTCCACCGTCGCCAAGTGCTTGCTCACAGGGGATCGCCTGATTGCTGGGGTCTTTCTGCAACTGTGGGGGTCCTCCCTACAGTTGATAGTGCTATGAGATGACTGTTGTTGTGAAATGGCGCTATATAAATAAAGTTGAATTGAATTGAATATTACACTGAAAAGCAATTCAGAAGTCAAGTGCAATTAGATGGTAAACTGTCAATAATACACTTCAATAGCAGAAGTCTTAACAAAAACTTCTCACAGATTCAGGACTATTTAAAACAGCTAAACAGAAAATTCACAGCTATTGCAGTCTCTGAAACCTGGCTTAATGCAGACCAGGCTCCCCTGATGGCAATAGAGGGATATCAGATGTTTAACATTAACAGATCTCAAAAAAAGGGTGGTGGTGTTGCACTGTATATTGATGACCTATATACTGTAGATGTAAGCTTGTAAATGAAATGTCCTCAGCACTACCAGGGATTTTGGAATGTGTTACTGTTGAGATTGACCTAGACAAAACAAAAAATCTAATCATAAGCTGCATATACAGAACGCCGGGAACTTGCATTGAGACATTCAGAGATAAATTAGTCGAGCTGTACAATAATATTACTAGTAAGAAAATGGTAGCAATTTGTGGAGATTTCAATATTGACCTACTTAATCCACATCAACAAAATGTAGTTACAGAGTTCATGAACTCTATGTACAGCATGAGTCTATATCCCACAATAACACATCCCAGTAGAATCACAGTTCACTCTGCTACACTTATTGACAACCTGTTTGTCAATGTTCTCGATAAGAAAATAGAAAGTGGATTATTGATAAATGATATAAGCGACCACTTGCCAATCTTTGCACTTATCCATGGCCACACGGGGCCCAACCCAGAAAAAATCGCAAAATCGTTCAGACACAAATCACCAAACGCAATCAGTTCTTTTAAAGAGGACTTGCTGAAGCAAGACTGGACAGAAGTCTATGTATCAGATGTAAATGAAGCCTATGACACATTTATAAACATTGTAACCACTCTTTATGAAAAAAACTGCCCATTAGTTAAAAAAAAAGCTTAAACACAAATTTGCTGACAAACCATGGTTAACCAAAGGACTACAAAAGGCATCTAAAAAGAAAAATTTATTATATAAAGCTTTCATAAAGAAAAGGACAAAAGAAGCAGAGCAACGGTATAAAACATACAAAAATAAGTTAACATATATAATAAGATGCAGTAAAAGAGACTATTACAGTAAAGAACTGGAAAAAAACAAAGACAATATTAAAAATACATGGACAATAATCAACAGTATCCTTTGAAATAAAAGCAGAAATACTAGCTACCCAACTAATATTCCAAAAAATAATAAATCGACTCCGAATGTGAATATAGCTTCACCTGCAGATGAATTTAATAATTTTTTTGTTAACATTGGACCTAAACTGGCCCAAGAAATACCCACTACGGCGCCTACAGGTGATACAATATGCAATAACACTGCTGTAAAAGACACCATCTTCATAAAGAACACAGACAAAAGAGAGGTCATTGAAATTGTTAAATCGTTCAAAAGTAAAACATCTACTGACTGCGATGGTATTGACATGCTACTAGTCAAAACTGTTATCGAATGCATAGTGAAACCACTGACGTATATCTGTAACCTGTCTCTCCAATCAGGTATATTTCCCAATGCAATGAAAATAGCTAAAGTAATTCCGATTTACAAGACAGGCGACAGAGGGGAACTCTCCAACTACAGACCAATTTCACTATTACCGCAATTTTCCAAGATACTTGAAAAAATATTCTATGAAAGAATTGACAACTTCATACTGAAGAATGATTTATTGTGTGAGCAGCAATATGGGTTCAGACACAAAAGGACAACAGCATATGCCTTAATGGAATTTACAGAAAAAATATCAACAGCCATTGAAAATAAAGAGTATTCAGTTGGAGTATTCCTGGATCTTAAAAAAGCATTTGATACAGTAGATCACAATCTATTATTAAAGAAACTACAAAATTGTGGTATTAGAGGGGTAGCACTGTCCTGGTTAAGTAGTTACTTAAAGAATAGATATCAGTTTGCATGTGTTAACAGCAAAAACTCAGAGTTACTGAAGGTCACCTGTGGAGTCCCACAGGGTTCAGTTTTGGGACCATTATTATTCAATATGTATATAAATGATATATGTAAAGTTTCAGAAAAAATGGAATTAATATTGTTTGCTGATGACACTAATCTGCTATGCAGTGGAAACAATTTGGAACAACTTCTGGATACACTCGGAAAGGAATTAGGAAAGCTGAAACTGTGGTTTGATTCAAACAAATTAACGCTCAATTTAAGCAAGACAAAATTTATAGTCTTTAACAACCATCACAACTACCCAGTACCCAAACTCAGTGTAAATGGTGTAGAGATTGAAAGGGTATCCGAAACTAAATTCCTTGGAGTAATAATTGATAACAAACTGTGTTGGAAGCCACATATTAATTATATAAAAGGTAAAGTATCCAAATCAATTGCAATATTACACAGAGTGAAAAATTTGCTGAATCAACCCACACTATACACCTTGTATAGGTTAATACTCCCATACATGACATATTGTAATGAAGTATGGGGAAATACATATAAAACAAACATATATCCACTCTTTATGCTTCAAAAGAGAGCTATTAGAATAATCAACAAAGCAGCTTACAGGGAACCAACAAACCCACTTTTTCTTAAACAAAAAACTCTCAAGTTGAAAGATCTGATTGACTTTAAAACCGCAATAATAATGTTCAAAGTGAAGAATCTATCACTGCCCGCAAATATCCAAAAGTTGTTCCAAACAAGGGAGAAACGATATCACTTCAGAGGAACATGTATATTTCAAAAGCCTACAGTGAGAACAACCACCAAGCAACACTGTATTTCAGTGCAAGGAGTCAGATTATGGAACGATTTTGGACCTGAATTAAAATCATGTACAAAGCTTGGACAATTTAAACAAAAACTAAAGGAAGAAATACTCCAAACATATTTACAAGACGACATGTAAACTCACATAAGGATTGACATTTCCAGCCTGTGTTGTGTTGTAGCTTAGTTTTTCTTTTTTTCTTTTTTCTCTGTGACACTATGTCTTAGATTTGTTTTTGAATAGTAACCGCTTAACTTAGACTAGCTCAGTTTTCTTTTTCTCTCAGTCACATTTTGTCTTAGCCTTGTTTTAAATCTTGTCTTGTTTACTCTTTTTTCTCCTTTGAATTCTTGGATGGAATATGGGTGGGCAATATAAGCTGCGGCTTCAGTCATCACCCATTTCGGATAACTCACGTGGAATTGTATAGTAGAAGGAGTCTTTGTCTAATTTGACCTTGTTGTTATATTATACAGTTTCTTTTAACCTGTAATGTACTATCCGAAATAAATAAAATTCATAAAATTCATTCATTCATTCATTCATTCATTCATTCATTCAAATGCTAAACCTCCAATGCTAAATCTAGCTAGGTTTTACATAGGAGGAGGTTGTTTTTAGAGCTGTAATGATTAGCAAAGGTTTTATTTCATTTACTATGGACTGTATTTAGGAGTAAATATTACATCTATGGTTTAAAGGTGTTTAAAAATATAGTTTGTTATATAACCTGGAATTATTTTGTAATAAGCTTAGAGCAATAGCTTATTTGTTGTGTTCTGACCTATTTTATAGGTCAGGTTTTTTTTTTTTTTTTGGACTGGTTGGACCAGAAGAGCGTGAATCTCCAGATCTGGATGGCGAGCCGAAGCCCGAACCCCATTTTGTGTTTGCTTGTGTTATCTTTGTCTAATATTTAAATTTGTTTGATGATCTGAAACACTTAAGTGTGACAAACATACAAAAAAATGAGAAATCAGGAAGGGGACAAACACTTTTTCACACCACTGTATTGTATTCAGTATGTAACATTGTAAAATAATCAGTATAACAAAAATATGTTAACTTTTATTAAAAATGCTAGTGATGTTTACAAAAATGGGTGCATAGTTAATATCAAGCTAGGACTGGAATACACACACACACACACACACACACACACACACACATATATACAGTATATATACTGTATATATATATATACATAAAATAGAAACATCCTTAACTCCCACAAAAAGTTCATTAGCCCTTATTTATCAAATATGTGTAAGACAGAAAAGTGGTTGTATAATCATTTCAGTGGGCAGATCGGTATTTATCAATCTGAATGTGGTACTACTGGGTGCTCAAATCTCACATCAGCTCTGACTTGGGGTAGCAAATTTTCAAGTCTTTGTAGTTAGAAAAACCTGCTGTGTGGGAGAATTATTTCAGCATATGAAATTATAATGAGCAGTACAATCTTTCAGGAGATGTCTTTGTCTTCTGTTATATTTAGATGAGAGATTTGATGATTTACTTTAAAGACTAAAGGGATAAGGACCTGTACTTATATAATGCTTGTTCTCGTCTCAAAGAGCTTCATTAGTACTAACTCTGTATTGCAAGGGCCTATCATTAACAGATACAGCCGTGGACAAAATTGTTGGTACCCCTCTGTTAATGAAAGAAAAACCCACAATGGTCACAGAAATAACTTGAATCTGACAAAAGTGGTAATAAATAAAAATTCTATGGAGGGAAATTTCAGGGAGGTTGGCTACAATCCCGTGGATCTTAAATTTCTGAATAATATGTGCAGCTGTAGTCACAGGAACATCAAGCTGCTTGGAGATGGTCTTATAGCCTTTACCTTTAACATGCTTGTCTATAATTTTCTTTCTAATCTCCTGAGACAACTCTCTCCTTTGCTTCCTCTGGTCCATGCTTAGTGTGGTACATGTTTAGTGTAGTAAACACCATGTCACCAAACAGAAAAGTGACTACTTGTCACCCTTTAAATAGGCCAACTGACTGATTACAAGTTTGTAGACACCTGTGATGTTAATTAGAGGATACATCTTGGTTGAACATGTCCCTATGATCACATTATTTTCAATCTTTTCTAGGGGTACTATCATTTTTGTCCAGGCCTGTTTCATGAGTTTGTTTTTTAAAATAATTCTGTTTAACCACAATTCAAAAGCACTGTCTGATTTTCATTGGTTAACTTTCATAGAATTTTTATTTATTACCACTTTTGTCAGATTCAAGTTATTTCTGTGACCATTGTGGGTTTTTCTTTCATTAACAAAGGGGTACCAACAATTTTGTCCACGTGTGTATATCTGTACTGTAAGGAGTTTCATGTGTGAGAACTGTGTTAAAATACTCCAAAAAGTATTTGACTAAGTTTTTGTTATGTAGTACAGTATCTCATAACATTTATCCTTTACAAATTATCCGTTAACTAAACCACAACACAGCTTTACAAACAGGAGTTCCTGGTGGAGGTGGTCCGCTGCATCTGGTTAAAAAAAAAAACTGCTCCACATTAGCAAAAGTCGGAATAGCAGAGAAGGTGGAGAAATTATTTTGTTTTGTGCATTTCTACACATTATTGAGAGATGACAGAGCTTTTGCTGAGCAGCAGGAACCCTGTAAATGATGGCAGATCAGGGTCTATGACTCTGCTACTAGTAACATGGTAACCCAGTACAACCTGACGCATGGACGGTTGGTCGGCGTCTAAACTGGCTCCCCCACCAGTGCATACTGGTGAGGAGGGTGGCATGTCACCCTGCAGGACTAAAAACAAGACCTGTCAAAGGGTGGATGAGCACCTTGTGGGCCAATGGCCAGCATGCACCCTGGGTAGGTAGCGCTCAATAGTCCCAAATTGCATGCCCTCTAGGAGAAGGTAAACTCTGAATGGAAAACCCGAATGCAGGCATTGCGAACCACACTCCGATCTAGCAAGCGAAAGGACATATGACAACAACTAAAATCCACACCAGGGTCCCAGTCCCTGCTACTCAAGATTCAAGTCCTATCCTTGTACCCTCAGGTAACAATGGCCGAAATACCCTAAATCCGTCTGGGCGGGTATCTCGTGATGGAGGCAGGAATGGATCGACATACTTACTGAAATGTAAGAAACAAACACTCTTTAGTACTTTCAACGCCCATACTTTGTCAAAGGACAGCAGACTTCTAGAACTTGTCAACTGTGCAGAACAACATAGGATTGACATCCTGAGCATTCAAGAGCACAAATTACACCACCCAGATACTGCAATTGAGCGCAAGACAAGTGATGGCTATCATCTGATTACATCGCCGGCATGGCGAGATTCCCAAGGCTCGATTACTGGTGGAGTAGGCTTTTTGTTATCCCCTCACCCCACTCAACAGCTGACATCCGTTGAGAAGATAATCTCCACACATATTAGTGGCATAATTCTACGGCAACCCCAAAACCACCGCTATAGCATGTTATGGTCCAACTAATGTCAGCAATGAACTGGTTGTAGATAAATTTTTTGAAGATTTAAGAAGTGTCGGCGAAAATGTTCCAGCTCACAACCTTTTGGTTGTGGCGGGAGATTTTAATGCACAAATTGGCCCAGAGGACGTACCATTCTCATTCAGCCAAGAAACAAACCGCAATGGAGAGAAACTGCTTGACTACGCTGAAGAGTTCCAGCTTTTGGTAGCTAATACCAAATTCATGAAACCCAAGAACAAATTATGGACATTTCAACTGCCTATGGGAAAGCAATCCCAGGTCGATTATATCCTTGTCCACAACAAGTGAAGGAACAGTGCTATGAACTGTGACACCTAGTCATCATTTTCAAATGTTAGGTCAGACCACCAAGTTGTCTCGTGTAGCATACGGCTGAGCCTCAGGCAGTCCAAGAGGCCCACTCTAAATCCTATTAAGGAAGTTGACTGGAAGCTTGTGTGTGCCACCCCAGAGCTTTCCTCAGCAATCACCCTGGAAATTCGAAATTGCTATGACGCACTCTCACAACCTGATGACAACACTGAAATATCCTATAATAACCTCATATCTGTCACTGAGGAAATCGCTTTGGAAACGCTTTCTAAAAAGAAGGACAAGGACAAGTTACTCAGCGCTCATGCCCTAGTTAGCGATGCTCGCAAGGCTGTTCACGAAGCCACACAACATCATGAAAACAAGCCAACAAGAACCACTGTCAGAAACATGACCAAAGCACAGAAACAACTTGATGAAGCCTATGCACAAGCTGAAGCAGATTGTATAGAAAAGGAAATCGACAATATTAATTACTTCAATTCCTCAAACCAACATACAGCTGTGTGGCCTATTATCAACAACCTTGCTTGACGGAAAGGCAGACCATTGGTCCGCATTAAAGGAGGATCAGCTGAAAAGCAACGGAGGGGCTAGCTGAGGCCCCAGCTGGATCCGAGGTCAGCTGGACCAGATACTGACAACACCAGCAGAAATAATCCTGCTATCATCAGGTCAGTAAAAAATGGCACCAAAGAAAGAGGAGATGGAAGAGATTAAAAAATCTCTGAACTTCATGTCAGAAAAAATTACCAAAGTGGCCAATCAGCAGTTCAAATTATTAGGGATAATGGAGGAAGTCCGAGAGTTGAAATTAACAATTAAGGAAAGAGACAAAAAAAAATTGCAGACTTGGAATGAAGCATCGAGGATCTTGAACAATATACTTGTATGGATGATTTAATCATTAGTGGACTAGACATTAAATATCATTCATATGCTCATGCTACAGCAGGAATGAGAGGTGAGGAGGCTCCCCCAGGTGAATCAGTCTCCTTGGAAAACCAGGTGCTTCAGTTCCTTGAAAGCAGAAACATAAAGGTTGATGTAAATGCAATTTCAGCCTGCCATACTCTACCCAGAAAGGATAATAAAGCAAAGAAATCAATTGTGATGCACTTTGTGAACAGAAGGGGAAAAAATGACATACTGAGGCAGGCCAGAAAGCTGCAGGGAACAGAAGTTTACCTAAATTAACATTTAACAAAGACTAATGCTGAATTAGCACGGCAAGCATGGATGTTGAAAAGACAAAACAAGATCAGAATCAGAATCAGAATCAGAATAAACTTTATTGCCAAGCATGTTAAAAACATACGAGGAATTGACTTGACATTAGGCGCGCTCGATAAGTGCTTCCTAATGACACGGCAGCCATGCAAGGCGCCTCATCAAACAGTGGGGGGTAAAGAGGGGGAGGGGGAAGGGGAGGGGATGACCCATTGGGCAGAGAGAAAAAAACCATAGTTATCAGAATATCGCTCGAGTGAGCAAGATTATGATCACATAGAAAAAAAAACCCTCAATGCACACTTAGCAGACAAGTTACAATACACACATTGACAAAGCGCAAAAGAGAGAGACCAGTGTGTGTATCAGTCATGTGACATCAGTATGAATGCAATGTGAATGTATCAGTTGCTGGTGCACAACAAAGGACATCTCCTAGGCAATGGCTGGATGTTATGTTCATGTATTCTAAACATAGATAAGCATGTCCACAGAGTCCATCTCTCTTCAGTGCATGCCAGATGGTAAAGTTCCATATTAGACACATGATCACGCTGTCCTTGAAGAGTTCAGGTTGCTGCACAGCAGCAATTGTTTGTTAATTGTTTGGGTTAAGAGAAGCCAAACTCCCTTCTGCTTATCTTTTCTCCTGGAAGAAGGACGCCGAATCAAGGCCTGATAAGCACAGTTCACTTAGAGCATAGAAATTTCCTCTCTTATGCGATTATGTGCATCACAATTTACATACAGGCTTTAAAATCATTCCCTGGAGAGCACTCAGCGCCTCCAAGATGTTTTCCACCTACCGAAACATAGATAAACATGTCCAGAGTCCATCTCTCTTCAGTGCATGCCAGATGGTAAATTCCATGTTAGTCATTTGCCGCTATCAGTGCTCTCCCCAGCTGGTCGAATTTGTTGAGGGAGCTACGCCGGGTCCTCATTTTGATTAGCTCATCCAACATCTATAATTTTCGATACACCAGGAAAACTTCAGAGCCAAAGAGCAGAAATCCTGTGATCATGCCAAAACAGGTAGATGTCTTCTACATCTTCAGTCGAATTACGCAGACACATGAGTTCCAATTGTTCCATGAGTCTCTCCACTTGGGCTCCCCCTGGCCCGATTTTCTGTAAAGTGGTGTCAATAGCATTAAAGCCCACAATTCCATAATTTCCATAATTTCCGTTTGGATCGAGATGCAGCAGAAGAAGAGCGAGACACAGACAGGACACAGCAAGCTGGGATCAGTATCAAGGGAGGAGGAGAGGAGAGAAGGAGAAATGCATCTGCTCTCTCTGAAAGCCGGAAGAAGATACAGGCAACATGGACAAGAAACTGTAGAGTCTGGATTAAACTAAATGAAACACCTGAGGAAGCAAAAGCCATAATAATAAGAGATCTCACTGATTTAAATAAATAAATAATGAATGAATGAATCTTTATTTCAGATAGATTAAAAGTAAAGATTAAAAAGAAACAGAATAATATAACAAAGGGGAAAAAAGAAAAAAAATCCAACAAGGTCAAATTAAACAATAACTCCTCTGATTATACAGTTCAACATAAGTTATCCGAAATGGGTGATGGCTGAAGCCGCAGCTTATATTGCCCACCCATATTCTATCCAAGAATTCAAAAGAAAAACAAAACAAGAGTGATTACAATTCGCAACAAAGCTAAGACAAAATGTGACAAAAAAAACTAAGCAACAACACAACACAGACTGGATATGACAATCCTTATGTGATTTTACATGTCATTTTGTATATATGTTTGGAGTATTTCTTCCTTTAGTTTTTGTTTAAATTGTCCAAGCGTTGTACATGATTTTAATTCTGGTCCAAAATCATTCCATAATCTGACTCCTTGCACTGAAACACAGTGTTGCTTCGTGGTAGTTCTCAATGAAGGTTTCTGAAATATACAAGTTCCTCTGAAATGATATTGTTTCTCTCTTATTTGGAACAACTTTTGGATATTTGTGGGCAGTGATAGATTCTTCACTTTAAACATTATTACTGCAGTTTTAAAGTCAACCAGATCTTTCAACCTGAGAGCTTTTAATTTAAGAAAAAATGGGTTTGTTGGTTCCCTGTAAGCAGCTTTGTTTATTATTATAATAGCTCTCTTCTGAAGCATAAAGACTGGATATATGTTTGTTTTATATGTATTTCCCCATACTTCAGTACAATATGTCATGTATGGGAGTATTAATGAATGATACAAAGTATAGTGTGGGTTGATTAAGTAAATATTTCACTCTGTGTAGTATTGCAATTGATTTAGATATTTTACCTTTAATATAATTAATATGTGACTTCCAACACAGTTTATTATCAATTATTACTCGAAGAAATTTAGTTTTGGATACCATTTCAATCTCTACACCATTTACACTGAGTTTAGATACTAAGTTGTTGTGATGGTTGTCAAAAACTACAAATTTTGTCTTACTTAAATTGAGCGTTAATTTGTTTGAATCAAACCATAATTTAAGCTTTCCTAATTCCTAATATTACACTGAAAAGCAATTCAAAAGTCAAGTGCAAGTAGATGGTAAATTATCAATAATACACTCTAACAGCAAAAGTCTTAACAGAAACTTTCCACAGATTCAGGACAATTTAAAACAGCTAGATAGAAAATTTACAGCTATCACAGTCTCTGAAACTTTGCTCAATGAAGAGCAGGCCTCTTTGATGGAAATAGAGGGATAGCAGATGTTTCATATTAACAGATCTCAAAAAAAGGGTGGTGGTGTTGCACTGTATATTGATGAACTATATAGATGTAAACTTGTAAATGGAATGCCCTTTGCACTACCAGGGATTCTGGAATGTGTTACTGTTGAGATTGACCAAGATAAAACAAAAAATCTAATTATAAGTTGTATTATAGAATGCCGGGAACTTGCGTCGAGACATTCAGAGATAAGTTAGTCAAGCTGTACAATAATATAACTAATAAGAAAATGATTGTAATCTGTGGAGATTCAATATTGATTTACTAAATCCATTTCAACAAAATGTAATTACAGAGTTCATGAATTCTATGTACAGTTTGAGTGTATATCCTACAATAACACATCCCAGTAGAATCACAGTTGACACTACTACACTTATTGACAACCTGTTTGTTAATATTATTGGTAAGAAAATAGAAAGTGGATTATTGATAAATGACATAAGTGGCCATCTGCCAGTCTTTGCACTTATCCATGGCCACAGGGGGGGCCAATACAGAAAAAACTTTAAAATCTTTCAGATACAAATCACAAAATGCAATCAGTTCTTTAAAGAAGACCTGCTGAAGCAAGACTGAACAAAAGTCTATGTATCAGATGCAAATGAAGCCTACGATACATTCATGAACATTGTAACCGCTCTATAAGAAAAAAAAAAATTGTCCATTAGTAAAGAAAAAACTTGAACAGAAATTTGTCGACAAGCCATGGTTAACCAAGGGATTACAAAAAGCGTGTAAAAAGAAAAAATCACTATATAAAGTTTTTTCTAAAGAAAAGGACAAAAGAAGCAGAGCAGCGGTATAAAACATACAAAAATAAGTTAATATATATAATAAGCTGTAGTAAAAGAGACTATTACAGTAAAGAACTGGAGAAAAACAGAGCTAACACTAAAAATACATGGGCAATACTTAACAATATTCTTGGAAATAAAAACAGAAATACAAGCTACCCAACCAGTCTTTCAAAAATAATTTAAAAAAAGACTTAAGAGTGTGAAAGCAGTCTCACCTGCAGATGAATTTAACAAATTTTTTGTTAACATTGGTCCTAGTTTGGCACGAGAAACACCCATCACAGCACCTATAAGTGATACAATAAGCAAAAACATTGCTATGAAAGACTCCACCTTCATAAAGAACACAGATGAGAAAGAGGTCATTGAAACTGTTAAATCGTTTAAAAGTAAAACATCTACGGACTGTGATGGTATTGACATGCTTTTAGTCAAAACTATCATTGAATGCTTAGTGAAGCCACTGACGTATATCTGTAACCTGTCTCTCCAATCAGGTATATTTCCCAATGCAATGAAAATAGTCAAAGTAATCCTGATATACAAGATGGGTGACAGAGGGGGATTTTGAAACTATAGGCCTATTTCACTATTGCCGCAATTTTCTAAGATACTCGAAAAAATATTCTGTGAGAGAACTGACAACTTTATAATGAAGAATAATTTATTGTGTAAGCAACAATATGGGTTCAGACACAAGAGGACAACTGCATTTGCTCTAATGGAATTTATAGAAAAAGTATCAACTGCCGTTGAAAATAAAGAGTACTCAGTTGGGGTATTCCTGGATCTTAAAAAAGCATTTGATACAGTGGATCATAAATTATTGTTAAAGAAACTACAAAATTATAGCACTGTCCTGGTTATGTAGTTACTTAAAGAACAGATATCAGCATGTATGTGTTGGTAGCAAAAACTCACAGTTGCTGAAGGTTACTTGCGGAGTCCCACAGGGTTCAGTTTTGGGGCCATTGTTATTCAATATGTATATAAATGATATATGTAAAGTTTCGGAAAAAATGGATTTAATACTGTTTGCAGATGACACTAATTTATTATGCAGTGGAAGCAATTTGGAACAACTTTTGGATATACTCGGAAAGGAATTAGGAAGGCTCAAACTGTGGTTTGATTCAAACAAATTAACACTCAATTTAAGTAAGACAGAATTTTTAATTTTTAACAACCATCACAACAACTCAGTATCTAAACTCAGTGTAAATGGTGTAGAGATTGAAAGGGTATCCGAAATTAAATTCCTTGGAGTAATAATTGATAATAAACTGTGTTGGAAGTCACATATTAATTATATTAAAGGTAAAATATCCAAATCAATTGCAATACTACACAGAGTGAAATTTTTGCTGAATCAACCCACACTATATACTTTGTATCATTCAGTAATACTCCCATACATGACATATTGTACTTAAGTATGGGGAAATACATATAAAACAAACATATATCCAGTCGTTATGCTTCAGAAGAGAGCTATTAGAATAATAAACCAAGCTGTTTACAGGGAATCAACAAACCCACTTTTTCTTAAATTAAAAGCTCTCAGGTTGAAAGATCTGGTTGATCTTAAAACTGCAGTAATAATGTTTAAAGCAAAGAATCTATTGTCGAGGGTGCGAAGGAAAGGATGTGGAGGCGAGGCACGAGCGTAGGTCAGCACAGATTCTTTATTTACCCTCTAACATGAATACAGCTTGCTGGCCCCAGCGTTGCCGCTGGGGCCCAGTTAGTCGTGATGAGAGTAGAGTGTAAGAGCTAAGAGCTGAGACAGAGATGAGGGAGAGCAGCTCTTTTTTATTGTCATACATACAGAGAGAATGCATGGCACATATGCATATCAGTTGTCATCTACTACCATTGGTCAATACACATGATTAGCATGACATTGGTTGATACAAAGACGCATGCATTCAGTCCTGTCTGACTGTCTCCTGTGATTCTTTTGGTCGTGTGTCAATTGTCCTCTGCTTCCTCCAAGCCCCTGCTGGGTGACTGCTGGGTGTGAGGAATGCTTCAGAGAAATGTCCCAGAGGAATGTCTCCCCGCTGTGTTTAGTGTCGCCACACTATCACTGCCCGCAAATATCCAAAAGTTGTTCCAAATAAGGGAGAAACAATATCATTTCAGAGGAACATGTATATTTCAAAAACCTTCAGTGAGAACTACCACCAAGCAACACTGTGTTTCAGTGCAAGGAGTCAGACTGTGGAACGCTTCTGGACCTGAATTAAAATCATGTACAACGCTTGGACAATTTAAACAAAAACTAAATGAAGAAATACTCCAAACATATATACAAAACAATATGTAAAATCACATAAGGATTGTTATATCCAGTCTGTGTTGTGCTGTTGCTTAGTTTTTTGTCACGTTTTGTCTTGGCTTTGTTCTGATTTGTAATCACTCTTATTTTATTTTCCTTTTGAATTCTTAGATGGAACATGGGTGGGCAATATAAGTTGCGGCTTCAGCCATCACCCATTTCGGATAACTTATGTTGAATTGTATAATCCAAGGACTTTTTGTTTAGTTTGACCTTATGGGATTTTTTTTCCCCTTTGTTATATTATTCTGTTCCTTTCTTTTAATCTTTTAATCTAATCTATCCGAAATAAAGATTCATTCATTCATTCATTCAAAAGCGGAAAGAGAAATGGTTATCTCACTTGCAGAGCCTGTTAGTGGGTCAGCCAGTTACTCAGGGAAGCATAGATCTACCTCTTATCCAGATTGCCAAAACTCTAGACATAAGTACTTTTCCGTTCACTATACAAGAGCTGCGTGATGCGGTTAGGTTTTTGAGGGCTAATAAATCAACCGGCCTTGATAACATCCCAAGTCTTATCTGGAAAGATTCTCTGTTCCATGACCTCCTGCTAAAGATTTGCAATCACACCTTTTCCGACTTTCTTCCACCATCTGCTTGGAAGAAATCTGGGATTGTACCTATCCCAAAAAAGGGGGATTTGACGCTGACTTCTGTCATGCCGCGCCATTCATCAGCGGCGCCACCTGCTCACGCACCTGACAATCATCAGCGGCGAGGGATAAAGGCCGTCTCGCCCGGAGGCTCGGCCTGAAGCCGTCAGACTTCGTCCCTCACCGTTGTGAGCATACTTCCCTTCAGCGTCACCATTTTGGTAAGAAGATCGCTTACCTCTTTTCTTCAGTCTTCTCCCCTGTGCACAGGTGGATTCCCCAGCGGCGGACATCTCCACTCCATCGCCCAATCCTCGCTGCTGTACGGAGCTCTCCAGGTGGCTGTCTTCCGGGCTTCGCCCCCTTGTTGTGCCAGCTGTCCTGACCCACCAAGTAAGTCCTTCTCTCGCCATAAATCCCTCCTGTGTTGGTGTATGCCCGTCACCCTCTCCCTGTGCTCTCTCCATAGGGTTGCTCGGCTGTACGGTCACCTGCCTCTGTGCCTGGAGCAGACACCATCACCAACACATTTACATCCCGCAGACACGCACTCATTCACTCCTGCTGTTAATAAACTCTTTGAACTACTCTAAGCCTGTGTGTGTGCGTCTCCTGAGCCGTGCGTTATGTCAGTACGGCTTCAGCAGAGCGGCTCGGCGGACGGCGGGCTCGCACACCGGTTTTCCACTCTCGAGGCTAGAGTGGATCAAATAGCTTATCAACAACAGGTGATCTTTAATCAATTATTGAATTTAACTAACCGGTTGGGCCGCTTGGATCCTCAACAGCCGTTCCCCCCGGCTCGTCAGGGTGGCGCGGCTCCTGCTGTTCCAGCGGCCGTCCAGCCGGCTCCGGTGGCACCGGTTCGGCTCACACCGATTCCGACCCCCGCCCGCTTTAGCGGTAAGCTCGGCGGAGCGCGGGGGTTCATTATGCAGTGTGAGTCCGTGTTCCACCGTGTGCCCGGAGATTTTCCCTCGGATCACAGTCGGATTGGTTACATAGGGAATCTTCTGGAGGGGCGTGCGTTGACTTGGACCTACGCCGTAATGGCGAGGCCCAGTTATGCCACCCTCACCTATGACCAGTTCGTGAGGCGCTTTCTGGAGGTCTTTGACCATTCTCAAACCGAGACGGTCCAGGTCGATCGGCTCCTCGCTCTCCAGCAGGGAGGCCGGTCGGCAGCGGACTACTCGGTCGACTTCCGGGTAGCGGCGGAGGAATTGGGCTGGGAGGAACGCTCCCTCTGTGGCCTGTTCCTCCGCAGCCTCAATAGTGATCTGAGGGATGAACTGGCTGGACGGGATATCCCTGGGACGCTAGCGGAGCTGACATCCTTAGCGATAAGTTTGGATAACAGGCTGCGCGAGCGCTCCTCGGGGCGGAAGTCTTCTTCTTCTCGCCCTCGTGGAGTCTCGCCGCACCTGTTCCAAGCTCGCCCCCTGGCGGTGCCGCCAGCATTGTGCCCCGAGGAGTCGGAGCCGATGGTGACGGGCTGGACCAAGCTTTCCCCTGCGGAGGAACAACGCCGCCGTGAGTTGGGCCTCTGCATGTATTG
The DNA here is from genome assembly GCA_020510985.1 of Pholidichthys leucotaenia. NCBI lineage: Eukaryota > Metazoa > Chordata > Actinopteri > Cichliformes > Pholidichthyidae > Pholidichthys > Pholidichthys leucotaenia. Next base: position 320,428,122 of record CM035840.1, on the reverse strand, counting down.
CGGAGGTGACCAACACACTGTGGAGCGTTGCCCGCGGAAAGCCAGTCGGCGGGGTCCGCGAATCGCTGTAGGGAGCCTCGCGGATCCCAACCGGTTAGACTCTCTCACTCAATTAAAGCTGCCCATCCGTTTTTGCCACAATCCCACTGGGCACCTCACCCACGCACTGGTGGATTCGGGCGCAGAGGGCAGCTTCATTTCACAAGGCCTGGCAACCCGATTGGGCATCCGCTGTCAGGCATTAAAACACCCCATCTCCCTGGTCCATCTCTCCCGTGCCTCCCTTGGGAGAGTTTCTCACCAAACCATGCCTGTCCCAGTCATCATCTCAGGGAACCACCGGGAGGAGATGGTATTTTACGTCCTGCCCAACTCTGTGTCGCCCGTCATCCTGGGGTATCCCTGGCTACGCCTCCACAACCCTGTCTTGGACTGGAGGTCCGGTGGGGTATCGGCATGGAGTACCTTCTGTATGGGCACCTGCCTTCAGTCCGCTGCCTGCTCCCCATCCGCGGCTCCCCCTGTGGCGGATACAGCACCTCCGGACCTGTCACTGGTGCCTCCAGAATTTCACGACCTGGGTATGGTATTTAGCAAATCGAAAGCTATGTCTCTTCCCCCGCATTGACCATATGACTGTGCCATCAACCTCCGCCAGGGGGCTCCCCTGCCATCTGGTCGGCTCTACAGCCTGTCGGCGCCGGAGAAGGAGACCATGAATACATACCTGAAGGAATCTCTGAGCGCTGGGATTATTCGCCCATCGTCGTCACCCGTGGGGGCAGGGTTTTTCTTTGTCGGGAAAAAGGACGGATCCCTCCGCCCCTGCATAGACTACCGAGCGCTGAATGACATCACTGAGAGGGACCGTTACACCCTGCCCCTCATGGACACTGCCTTTCACTCCCTCCAGGGGGCGACCTGGTTTACCAAGCTGGATTTACGCAGCGCTTACCACCTCGTCCGGATCCGGGAGGGAGATGAATGGAAGACAGCCTTCCGTACCCCGAACGGCCACTTTGAGTATCTCGTCATGCCGTTCGGGCTGACCAACGCTCCTGCCGTCTTTCAGCGCCTCATTAATGACGTCCTCCGGGATTTCATCGGCCTTTTTGTGTTCGTCTACCTGGATGACATCCTTATCTTCTCCAGGTCCAGGGACGAGCACCAGGTCCATGTGAGGCGGGTCCTCCAAAGACTGCTGGAGAATCGTCTGTACGTGAAGGCTGAGAAATGCGAATTCTACGCTAGGACCACATCCTTCCTGGGATTCATCATCGCTCAAGATCAGGTGCTCCCAGACCCAGAGAAGGTGAAGGCGGTGGTGGAGTGGCCTATTCCCGCATCCCGGAAGCAGGTGCAACAGTTTGTTGGCTTCGCCAATTTTTACCGCCGCTTTGTCCCAAATTTCAGCTCGATCGTCGGACCGCTGACCCGCCTCACGTCCCCGAAGGTCCCGTTCCGGTGGACTGAAGAGGTCGCTGCTGCCTTTAGGGCGCTGAAGGCGGAGTTCTCCTCCTCCCGGGTCCTTCGCCAGGTCGACCCCGTGCTGCAGTGCATTGTGGAGGTGGACGCATCGGACACGGGAGTGGGAGCAGTGTTATCCCAGCGGTCACCTGACGATGGCGCCAAACGGCCGTGCGCCTTCTTCTCCCGGCGCCTGTCCCCGGCGGAGAGGAACTACGATGTGGGGGACAGAGAGCTCCTGGCCATTAAACTCGCCTTACAGGAGTGGCGCCACTGGCTAGAGGGGGCGGACCTGCCGTTTGTGGTCCTGACGGACCACAAGAACTTAGAGTATTTACGATCTGCCAAGCGCCTGAATGCCCGCCAGGCGCGCTGGTCTTTGTTCTTCGCCAGGTTCCGCTTCTCGATCACCTTCAGGCCGGGCTCCAAAAACGGCCTGCCTGACGCCCTCTCTAGGCAGTTCACCCCCGTGGAGGCTGAGGAGACGCCCCACACTATCCTGCCCAGGTCGTGCGTCCTCGGTGCCATCTCTTGGGACATTGAAGACAAGATCCGGAAGGCGCAGGAGGTGGAACCTGATCCTGGCGGCGGACCGGAGGGAAGACTGTTCGTCCCATCTGCGGTCCGAGGAGAGGTCATCCACTGGCTCCACACCTCCCGGCTCACCTGTCATCCCGGCACCTCTCGGATGATCAGCCTCCTCCAACGGTCCTTTTGGTGGCCAGGCCTGCGGAGGGATGCAGCCCGCTACGCCCGGGCTTGCCCAATCTGTGCCACCAGCAAGTCGGGAAATGCCCCCCCAGCGGGTCTGCTCCAGCCTCTGCCTGTCCCCGGCAGGCCCTGGTCACACATCGCACTGGACTTCGTCACCGGACTCCCCGTTTCCAACTCCTTTGACACCGTCCTGACCATTGTGGACCGTTTCTCCAAGGCTGCGCACTTCATTCCCCTGCGAGGTCTCCCTACTGCCCTGGAGACGGCGGGCCTCCTCGTCCAACACGTGGTCAGGCTGCACGGGATTCCGGTGGACGTGGTCTCGGACCGGGGTCCCCAATTTTCATCCGAGGTTTGGAGATCCTTTTGTAACGCCATCGGAGCCAAGGTGAGCCTCTCCTCCGGCCATCACCCCCAGTCTAACGGGCAGTGTGAGAGGACCAATCAGGAGCTGGAGGCTGCGCTCCGCTGTGTTACTAGATCCAAGCCGACGTCCTGGAGCAACCATCTCGCCTGGGTGGAGTATGCCCACAACACCGCCCGCTCTTCTGCAACGGGGATGTCCCCCTTCAAGGCGTCCCTGGGTTACGACCCCCCGCTGTTTCCAGCGCAGGAGAACGAGGTGACTGTCCCCTCTGTTAGGGCGCACCTTAGGCAGTTCCGCTCCACCTGGGCTGCCGCGCGTCATGCGCTTTTACGCACGGCGGAGCGCAACAGGACCGTGGCGGACCGGCACAGAAGACCTGCCCCGGCGTACAGAGTTGGGCAACTCGTGTATGTGTCTACCCAGGACGTCACATTAAAAGGCGAGAGGAGGAAGCTGGCACAGCGATTCATGGGTCCCTTTCCCATCACCCGGATCATCAACCCGGTGGCTGTGCGCGTGGCTATTCCCCCCTCCCTCCGCATCCATTCCACTTTCCATGTGTCGAAGGTGAAACTGGCAGTCACTGACCCCCTTTGCCCTCCTCCTGCAGCGCAACCCGCGCCCCGGATGATTGGTGGCCATCCGGCCTGGTCCGTCTCCTCCATCCTGGACTCCCGGCGCCGAGGTCGTGGGTTGCAATACCTGGTGGACTGGGAGGGCTATGGGCCCGAGCATCGACAATGGGTGCCCCCGTCGTTTGTGTTGGACCCATCGCTCATCGCGGACTTCCACCGAGCGCACCCGGATAAGCCATCGCCAGGAGGCGCTGCTAGAGGGGGGAGTACTGTCACGCCGCGCCATTCATCAGCGGCGCCACCTGCTCACGCACCTGACAATCATCAGCGGCGAGGGATAAAGGCCGTCTCGCCCGGAGGCTCGGCCTGAAGCCGTCAGACTTCGTCCCTCACCGTTGTGAGCATACTTCCCTTCAGCGTCACCATTTTGGTAAGAAGATCGCTTACCTCTTTTCTTCAGTCTTCTCCCCTGTGCACAGGTGGATTCCCCAGCAGCGGACATCTCCACTCCATCGCCCAATCCTCGCTGCTGTACGGAGCTCTCCAGGTGGCTGTCTTCCGGGCTTCGCCCCCTTGTTGTGCCAGCTGTCCTGACCCACCAAGTAAGTCCTTCTCTCGCCATAAATCCCTCCTGTGTTGGTGTATGCCCGTCACCCTCTCCCTGTGCTCTCTCCATAGGGTTGCTCGGCTGTACGGTCACCTGCCTCTGTGCCTGGAGCAGACACCATCACCAACACATTTACATCCCGCAGACACGCACTCATTCACTCCTGCTGTTAATAAACTCTTTGAACTACTCTAAGCCTGTGTGTGTGCGTCTCCTGAGCCGTGCGTTATGTCAACTTCAAGTTATAGAGGCATCTCCCTAATGCCTATTGCCGCCAAAATCTACAATAAGCTTCTTCTAAATTGTCTAGTACCCGCTGTAGACCTCTGCTGCACAATAACCAAAATGGTTTCAGGAGAGGGCGGTCAACAATCTCTCAAATACTGTCCCTGCGTAGCATAATAGAAGAAATGAAGAGACTTAACAATGATTTCACTATCTGTTTTGTAGACTTTCAGAAGGCATTTGATTCCATCAATCAGGACATGATGTTTAATATCTTACCTCTCTATGGTATCCCACAACCGATCGTCACAGCCATTCAAGCACTCTATACCGACACCAAGGCTAGTCAAAACAGCTGATGGTGAAACAGCATTCTTTGACACTGAAGCAGGGGTTTTTCAAGGCGACACTCTAGCACCATTCTTATTTATTATTGTGCTAGATTATGTTCTACGCCTCTCCCTAGACACCATAAATGACAAGGGTCTGCAACTCCAACCTGTCACCATGGGTTGAGATGCCGTCTCGGCACTCAGCCCATGTTTTCCCTCATCCCTGCTTCCCATTGAGCAGCGTCTCAGCTGGCCCCCAGCTGGCAGCATTATGGACGGCTGGGGCCAATTAGTCTTCATCAGCTGGGGCGCTGCCAATGAGGATAAATAGGAGCAGCCTCGATGACTCGGGGCTGCGACATAAACACATTGCTAAGCTGAAGCCCCTTTGTCTGGTGTCAGCTTATACTCCTCTTGCAGCATTCCTGTGTTTGTATCCCGCTGTGAGTATGTACGTCTTGTTACCCCCACGTCCGGTACGAGCTGCTTACCTCTGCGCTGTGCAACCTGTGAGTGTACATCTGCATGAGTATCTGTGCTCTCCTCATCCCTTCCCCTTTACCCTGAATAAAATATCACGACTCACTGGCTTGTCCCTGGCTCTGATTGCCCGGCTCCCTAGAGCCGGATATGACAGTATGTCGCAGCCAGAAGAGTTGCCGGCAGCCGTGAGTCGCTGTGGAAATGTACCTTTCTGTCCGAGTGTCAGCGCTGCTAGCATGCCGTTTCCCAGGAGTCACTTCCGGCGCCAGGGCGACGAGCTAAGGTCCATCTCGGAGGCTGTCGACGGGACATTCTTCACCCTGCACGACGCCTCCAACGCGAGACGCTGGCATCCGGGCCGTGCTGAGGAACTCCTGGACTGTCACTCTCACTCTCTGTACCATCTGGAGGACAGTGCCAGGATAGACGCTGCAGGTACACAGCGAGAGAAGCTCCACGGGGTGGATGGAAATCCCGGCAGGGAGTCGAAGTGGGCGACGTCTTTCCCCGCTTCGGAGTCCCGTTCCTGCCGCCATTCCAGTCCGGGAGTTCGTGCCAACCAGAGGACTTCCCCCGACCTGCGCCACGTCACTCGGGATTCCCTTCTAGGAGCCGCAGCTGACAGCAGTTATGTCCGGGGTCGAGTGGCTGTCGCGAGCTCTACTGTGTTTCCTGTCACCACCTTAAGGCATGTGGCGGCGGCAGTGAGATTGATGGTGAGGACTTCAGGGCTACGAAGCTTTCCCGTGCTCGACGCCTTCCTCGTCTCGATCTCCGATCTGGAGCGGCGAATCCTGGGTTTCCCCCTCGCTTCGTCCCCTGGGAGTAGTCGTCATCACATCGCCGAGTCACCTCTGCACGAACCTCGTCCGGATCCAGTTCTGGGTCATTGTCAGGACCGTTCCTCCCACGCAGCTGTCATCCCTTCGCCTCGTCAGTGTGGAGATTCTACAGCCTCGTCCCCTGAGCCTCGTTCCCCCGCTGTCATTCCTGGACATTCGGGCTGGCTCACCCCGGCTGTTTCCCCCTCCTCCTCGACGCGCTTCCTGACCGCTGTGTGTGCCTGGAATCCCGGCCTGGTGAGCTCTCTGCTGGAGACAACGCGAGCGACCCTCAGACGAATTCCCGGGGGGTCCTCCGTTATCGCCGGGCGGGGAGAGGAAGAAGCAGAATCCACTACAGCAGGCGATACTCAACCTCCAGGGGGCAGGCAAGTCATTGTTTTTTCACACCTGCTTAATGATTTGCTCTGTCACATCCCTGGAGGAGAAGTTCAGGGTTCGCAGCTCCCTGAACTCTCCCCACCTGCTGTAACCTGTATGCCTAATCCCGCATCCTCTGTGTCTCTCTCCGCCGAGCGGTCCCCGGCTCCGGGTCAACGTGGTGGGATATGGAGAGGGCCTGTGGTTCCGCAGCTACATTGCGGACGGAGGAGGGGGACTGATTGCTGCGTGGAGTCTACGCCGACGACTGAGCGTCCCCGGGTCTCCACGGAGGAGCGGTTCGGTCCGGCGGGACGAGATTCTTCTGGCTTCACGCCGAGTGGATCGTCGGCGGGGTCACCTGAGCTGGAGGAATCTCAAGCTGCGCTGACCATCGTGCTGGCTGCGGGGCCCGACGCGGCTAGATGGGAGCCTGACAACGACCTCCTGACGACGGATCCTGGATCTTCGCAGTCCTGGACGGCGTCAGAACCCGAGATCAGGCGAGTGCTCTCCTTTCTATTCTCTCTTTTTATCCCCGAGCACTTCAGCCTATCTCCAGGGGAGACGAGCCGGGTGCAGCCGTCCGCTGCGTCTGAGCTCGTCTCGCCGGGTTCTGGCGCTGCCGGTGATCCTGATCCCGGTTCTGTTTTCTCTTCTGAGCCTTCTTCCAGGGTCACCGGCAAGGAGTTGCTGTTCCTCGTGGTGCTGGAGGGTCCGGGTTCAACGTTGGAGGTTGGTTCTGGTGCAGTATTCAACGTGGGTTCGCCCGAGACCCAGTCGGGGTCCAACGTGGGTTCGCCTGAGGCCCGATCGGGGTCCGACGTGGGTGCTGCCCCAGTATTGTCCAGGTCCGGTGAGGAGGTGGCCGTTTTCCTGCGGCCTGACGCCCGCCGCCCTCGTCATCGGCTCTCCCCTGAGCTTCTTCCACCGGGATCCGCTCTGATCCTTCGCCCGTCTCAACGGTCCTGGTGGTTGAGTGATGCGGGTCGACGACCCGACCCACAGAACTTTCGGTTCGGTGATCTGGTTCCCCCCACTGGTCTGTGTTTCCCTCTGGGCAGCCTGGTTCGGCTGCCGGTGGACTGGATTCCTGGGATCTGGGTCCAGAGTTCGCCGTCCGAACACTTCTCTTTCCCTGATTCGCCAGCTGGACAATGGGCGGGGAGATCTCCGGAGCCATCTCGGCCATTTTTGGACTCTGCCTGCCATTCACCTCGGGTGTCACTTTTTCTTTTGTTATTAAGGTCACTCGGGTGTAATGTTTTGTCCTGTTGGTGGATTCGTTTTTATAGTGCTGTGTTTTCCATCGCTCATGCTCAGCATTTTACTTTTTGTGCCATGTTTTTAGCCTCGTTTTTTGTATTGTAGAGTTATGTTTTGTTTTCCGTAACACCATGCTCTGCAGTTATCCATTTATTCCAGTCACTTTCATTTCTTTAGGTGACTGGGTATTTATATATTCGTGTGTGTGGGTTTTTCTTTACCTGCACTCAGTATTTCTTTTTTGTCCTGTTGGTTCATTATAGAGTCATGTGCCTTGTTTTCCGTAACACCATGCTCTATAATTGTCATTTGTTCCAGTCACCCTCACTTTTCTTGGTGACTGTGTGTATGTACTTAAATTAGCGCTGTGTATAGGTTCCCCTTTATTTAACCGTACTCAGCATTTTTTGCCCTGTACCTTTTTGGTGGTTCTTTTTTCCTTGCTCTGGGTCACGCATGGTTGGTACTCTCTGGGTAGTATGTAACCGGCGTGCTGACCCAGTTCTTCTCCCCATCTGTACCTGGGTTAATTATTCTGTTTTGTCAGTATTGTATTTGGGTTTTTCTTTCCCGCTACCCTACATTGCCCCATTGGTGTTGTCCTTCCCTTGGCTTCTTCCCCTCCGGTCCGCCTCCCTTCCTCCCACCCTAGGTTGGGGGGGGGGGGGGGGCTGGGATGTTCCTGGTCGTTCAGGAGCCCGACCTTGAGGGAGGGGCTCTGTCACCATGGGTTGAGATGCCGTCTCGGCACTCAGCCCATGTTTTCCCTCATCCCTGCTTCCCATTGAGCAGCGTCTCAGCTGGCCCCCAGCTGGCAGCATTATGGACGGCTGGGGCCAATTAGTCTTCATCAGCTGGGGCGCTGCCAATGAGGATAAATAGGATCAGCCTCGATGACTCGGGGCTGCGACATAAACACATTGCTAAGCTGAAGCCCCTTCGTCTGGTGTCAGCTTATACTCCTCTTGCAGCATTCCTGTGTTTGTATCCCGCTGTGAGTATGTACGTCTTGTTACCCCCACGTCCGGTACGAGCTGCTTACCTCTGCGCTGTGCAACCTGTGAGTGTACATCTGCATGAGTATCTGTGCTCTCCTCATCCCTTCCCCTTTACCCTGAATAAAATATCACGACTCACTGGCTTGTCCCTGGCTCTGATTGCCCGGCTCCCTAGAGCCGGATATGACACAACCAAGATGTAACCAGAGGCATCCTGCTTAGTATGTTATAGATCTTGATTTTGCTGATGATATTGCCCTAGTATCAGACCTTGTCGTGAATGCAGAATCGCTTCTTCGGTCACTAGAAAAAGCAACAAACCTGGTAGGGCTTTACTGCAACAAAACCAAAATGGAGTTCATTTCTACAACACTGAACTGTAGCCTGCTTTCTCTGGCTGACGCAAGCATCACCCAAGTTGAAGACTTCAAATACCTTGGCTCGTATATAATGGACTCTCAAAAGAATATGAAGTCTCGTAAAGCTCAAGCATGGGTAGCGTGTAATAAGCTTAAGATATGGCATTCGACTCTCAACAACCAAAAGAAAATTCACGTATTCAGGATGCTGATAGAGCCAGTTTTGCTCTATGGCTTGGAGACGTGAACTCTAACTGCATGTCAAGAAAAATGACTGGACGGGACATATATAAACTTAGTGAGGCATATACAAAACATCCATTGGTACGAGCATACCGGGCAGCATGGTGGCAGAGTGGTTAGCACTGCGCCAGCATAGCAACTCACCCTTGGCTGGGGGATCCTGGGTTCGATCCTAGCCCCCAACCAACAGTATATCTTTGTGGAGTTTGTATGTTCTCCCCGTGACTGCGTAAATTTACTCTGGGATTTGTCCAGTTTCCTCCCACATGCCAAAAACATGCAAGTTAGGTTAACTGGTGTCATGTCCGCTGCGTAATTGTGCAGCGAACATATAAATTGATTCAAGCCCAAAATGCAGTTCATGTAATGTGTTTATTTACAAAGGGAAAATGTATAAAATGTCCAAATAACAGTCTGTGTAGAGGAAAGATGGGACAACCGGCTACAAGCTTCAGTGGTTTAGGTTAGATGCCATACATGCTCCAGGCAGTGTAGGAGCAGAGAGAATAGGCAAAAAGGAGGAAAGACTTACACTCATGTTGGAGCGGAAAGGCTCTGAGGGACAACATAGCTCAGTCCAGGGTAATCCCAACAGTTGTGAGGAAGGAAGTCCAATGTTGACTTAAGCTGCCACACTGACTGATCACACTGCCAAGTGGACACAGCTGTGTGGCAAGCAGGTGAGTGGCTGATTGGAACTATGTGTGTATGTACGTGTGTGCGTGTGTGCATGCATGCGTGCATGTGGTGAAGAATGCAACCGGTGAATGTCTGGCAAGAGGAGGAGGTGTGGCCGTAGGACTGGCAGAGAGCAATGCTCAATTAATCTGCCCGCTGGAATTAATAAGCAGTAAACAGAGACCTACAACCACAGAACGTGGACGGGGTTGAAAACAACTCTGAACATAACAGAGTTCCCCTCCTCAAGGGGTGGACACCAGACACCCACCGTACCATCAAAAAACAGAAGACAAAAACAAGAAGAAAACCTGCCCCCACCACCACCACCACTGGAAGGTCAACACAACAAACCAGGGTGGGAGGTGGGGGGAAACAGGTTAGGAGGGATTAACTAAAGAGGAAGAAACACCACAATACAACACAAGAAACCCACACTTCCCAACCCCAAATTCACAATAACCCCTCCCCAAATCCCAAGAGTCCCAAGGCTCAGGATGCCGACCATTGTCCCAGGCCCACAAACGTCCATGAACCAGACCGAGTGGCCTGCCAAAGTCCCACGCCAGCCGGACCGCCAGGCAAGGTCAGTCGGGTGGCCTGCCTGGAAAACCTGGCCACCGACCCCAGTGATACAGTTTCTTGGGCGGCCGATTGGGGTTCCTCAGCCTCCAGGCCAGGTGAGGCGGCCCGGAAAGTGGTCCCCTAAATGGGCAACACTGGCCTTCAGGTGGTCGACCCACATCGTTGGGCCACCAGGACCAAGGTGGAAAGCAAGGGGGCAGCCTGCCCACCGGGAGACTGGGAGGTGGGCGGCTGGAGCAGGGAAAGAAGACCCCTGCAGTCACTGGTGGCGGGACCCCGCATACCATGACGGTGCCCAGCAAGAAGAGTAGGCTCACCCACCAGGCCTCTGGAAAAGGAAAGGAGACCCTGGTGTCCTTGGACTGGCCGGCAACACCCTCGGTAGTACAGATGCTACGCTGAGACTCTGTAGCACCCACGGTGGACCCGGACTGGGCCATGGCTGCACCCGCGGTGGTCCCGGTCTGGGACGACGTGGCACCAGCGGTGACCGCTATCTGAGGCCTCATTGCTCCTGTGGTGAGCCCAATTGGGCCAGTGTAGCACCCATGGTGGACCCCAAACGAGCCGTGGTTGCACCCTCGCTGGAGCCCGGGAGGACCCTTGCTGCACCCGCGATGGACCCCGGCTGGGCCACTGCTGACCTCCATGCCGTCCTGACCCTGGGCCAGCCGGCCCACATGAGAATCCAAGCCAGAAGGTGGTCAATCACAGGCACCCCCAGGGACCCAGGCAGATGGGGAGCTGGACCTACAGGAACCACAGCGGGGATGGCAGCAGCTACGATAACCTCCAGTGGCGAGCCTGGATCCTCCGTCTCATTCGGCAACATGGACCTCTCTCTGGCAACCCTAGATGAGGACTCAGACATCGAGGAGGACAGGTCAGGGTCGCTGGCAGCGGCAGAGCCCGGCGAGGTGAGCTCAGGTGCAGCATGTGGCTGCAGCCACCTAATCCCAACAGTCATGAGCCAGGAAGTCCAATGTTGACTTAAGCTGCCACACTGACTGATCACACTGCCTCCCTATAAGTACACAATACATTAACGAAGGCAAGTGGACACAGCCGTGTGGCAAGCAGGTGCGTGACTGATTGGAACTATGTGTGTATGTGTGTATGCGTGTGTGCATGTGTGTGTGCGTGCGTGCGTGCGTGCGTATGCATGCATGTGGTGAAGAATGCAACCGGTGAATGTCTGGCAAGAGGAGGAGGTGTGGCCGTAGGACTGGCAGAAAGCAACGCTCAATTAATCTGCCAGCTGGAATTAATAAGCAGTAAACAGAGACCTACGAGCACAGAACGTGGACAGGGTTGAAAACAATCCCGAACATGACAATTGGCATCAAACTGGAGATTCTAAATTGTCCTTAGGTATGACTGTGAGAATGAATGGTTGTCTGTCTCTCTGTGCTGGTCCTGCGATGGACTGGCGATCAATCCAGGGTGTACCCTGCCTCTCGCCCAAAGATGCTGGGATAGGCTCCAGCCCCCCCGTGACCTGAAAAGGATTAAGCTGAAGAAGATGATGGATGGATGGTCCGAGCATGCCACTCTCGAGCGTATATATGGTGACATCCCGCCCCTCTGTCAGAGGGTTACCAAACGGAAACAGATTTGCTGGCCATTGCCATCGAGCCACCAGAGAGATTATACACTCCCTGCTCCTTTGGAAGCCTATTGGCCCAGTCCAGTCCCGGAAACTTACATCCCAGAGGTACTGTATCTATAAGTATGTATGCATGTATGTGTCTGTCTGTCTGTCTGTCTGTCTGTCTGTCTGTCTGTCTGTCTGTCTATCTATCTATCTATCTATCTATCTATCTATCTATCTATCTATCTATCTATCTATCTATCTATCTATCTATCTATCTATCTATCTATCTATCTATCTATCTATCTATCTAGGGATTCAGGGATAGCAAGAGAGGACTTGGTGACAGCCATGGAAAATCGGTGTGTGTGGCAGCAAGTTGTTAGTGTGCCCCGACCCTTCGGGCCACTACATGATGATGATGAAATGATGGCCCTCATTCTTTTTCCTGTAATTTTGACAACCTACGGCTACACAGTTAAGGTCTATAGTTGGAAATAATCCAGTGCTAGCTACCAATTAAGACTTATTCTCCCAGAAACATTACTGAACTATACGTTTTCTACAGCATAGCTCTATGTGTCTTCCTGCCATTTCACTCCAGTGACTTCAGAACCTGCTCATGACTTAAACGGTGACGACAACTGCAAAACCTGAATACACTTTAAGTGATGATAGAAAAGATAGCTCTGACTTCTTATATTCTCGGGCAGGTTGTTCCAGAGTCAAGGGGTCCTGTCAAAGAAAGACAGGAAGTTACTAAAACTGAAACAGAATGACACCGTGGAGGGAAACACAGAAGAAACAGGTGCAGGGCAATGAAAACTCTCAAAAAAGAACAAATCAAAAACTATGACTCACCATCTTAAACCAAACCCAATAACTGAAGCAAATAAGAAGATAGTGACACACGTTACATTTATATTTTAGGGGCAGAAATTCTTATTTCGTCTCTGACTTTCTCCACTTTTTCTTTCTGTATTGATTCATGCTTTGTCTATTTTTGTTTCACATTCAAATCCTGATGTAACTTTGGAGTGGAAAAAAATATAATATTTTCCCTTAACCAACCAGCAACCTGCAGCATCAATTATCAAACAGCCTAGAATCTGTGGATGAAGGATGCTCGTGAGGCTGCTCATGCTGTTGAAATGTTAATGTGTTGACTTAATAAAGGACTGCACATTAATCAGTGTGCTCTGGTCAATTAGTTCTCTCAGTGATACAAGAGGTAAACACAGCTACCATCAAGTGCAGTTCAAGAGACACACAAATGAAACTTTTTTTTTTTTTTAAAAGAACAGTTTTGTTACTAAAGAAGTTGCCCCGGGAACTGCCCGCAAATGAGTTATTAGTTATTAATGTTTGGGATAAATGAAAACAGCACGGTGGCTGCTGTGGAATTATGTCGCTGTGACACTGTGCCATTTGTTCTGTTGAATAATGGAGTGAGAAGAAGGAAGGGAGGAGGAGGGATGAAAGGAAAAAGAGAAAGTGAATGGTAAGGATGCAAGAGGGAAGAGGGGGCACACAGAGATGTTTCTGGCTATAAAGCAGAGTACGCAAATCCTACAGGCCCCCTCAACCATCAGGGGTCCCCCAAGCTATACAGTAAGTTCAACTTGTTCAGATTTTTCCTCTTAATCTTAAGACTTTTTTTCACAACTTTCCCATTTTTTTCTTGTAAATTTGCAGTATTCATATACAGAGACCACTGCAAAATTATCACTTTATCTGGTTTTATTATTTATATAAACTAGTGCAGTGCCCGGTCACATGACCATATAAAGAGTTGTTCAGTTCCTGTTGAACTCCTGATAAGGTGTTGTTCAGTCATAGAATTCCGGTTACATGACCATGTAAGGGGTTGTTCAATTCCTGCTGAACTGAACAACACGTTATAAGGAGTTGTTCAGAAGTCCTTATAAGAACTCCTTATAAGAAGTTAAGAACACAGACACACTGTGTTCTGATGTGAGTTCACGTGACCATATAAGGAGTTGTTCAGTACAACATCTAATAAGGAGCTGCACTTGTATGTGCAAGGAGTTATTCAGAACTCCTGATATCAGGAATTGTTCTTCTTATATGATCACATTACCATATAAGGAGTGCCTGCTAGGTTCTTCTAAGGAAGACCCAGTTCTGGAGCTCGGCTCGGGCCCAAATTTTTAAGATTTTATCCATCTCCAGTATCTGCCCTATGAATTTCAGCCCCAACTCCCAGCATTTATACCTTTTCTGCCTCTGTGTTTATTTAATAGCTTCCCTGAGGATGTTCAAAAAAGATTTCCCCTCCTAAACTTCCACATATTCAGGAAGGATGAAATTTACAGGGGTCATTGGGCTTAATATTATAGCCGTAAATCCAAATTTTCAGTCCCCAAATCCCAGCGTTTAGACCTTTTCCACCTTTGTGTTCCTTTAATAGCTCCCCTAAGGACGCTCAATAAAGATTTCCCCTCCTAAACTTCCATATAACTAGGGAGGCTGAAATTCGGAAATGCACACCCTCGTAACCTCAGCAAAGCATGTATCAAATCTGAGGTCAGTCTGACAAATGGTTCAAGAGATATGTGCGTAACAGGCAGAATTACACAATCTCTCTCTCTCTCTCTCTCTCTCTCTCTCTCTCTCGTGCGCATGCGTGGGCGTTTGTGGGAGCAGGGGTGTGGAGTGGTGTCGAGTGAGTACTTTAAACTTTGTATTTTCTAACTTTTTCTCTATCTTGTGTGTTTGAGGTGTGTGTGTTTAATATAGTGGGTTGAGTGTGTGTGTGCTGGGGTGTGAGTGTTGGAGTGAGTGTGTTGGGGAACGGTAGCTTCTGCTGCCGGTTTTTCCCGGCCGGCATCATGCCGGTGATTGATGGTGGTGTGGAGTTTGAGCGCTTAACCCGGCGTCATGGTGTGAGAATCCTCCCGACAGTTCCCTGTTCTGTGGAGGAGGCCAGCCTCGCTGTAGGACAGGTGGTTGGGCATGGCAGCATAAAATCAGCATCGAGGATGAACAGCGCAATTGTGATCTTTCTGGATTCGACTGAGAAAGCTGATCAGGTGGTGGCACAGGGAGTGGTCCTAGGTGACACTTTTACTCCCGTTTTACCGCTGGCGAATCCGTCTAGGAGGATCACCATCTCAAACGCTCCTCCTTTCGTTAAAAATGATCAGCTGATTAGAGAGTTGTCCCGTTTTGGCCAGGTTGTGTCCCCTATCAGAATGGTCTCTCTGGGTAGTAAATCACCCCTGCTGAAGCATGTTGTATGTCACAGGAGGCAGTGTTTCATGGTGTTGAAAGACAGCTCTGCTGAACTGAATGCGTCTTTTAATTTCAGGATTGACGGCTTTAGCTACTTGGTGTTTGCAACATCTGAAACCATGAAGTGTTTTGCGTGTGGCGCAGAAGGCCATCTTATTAGGTCATGTCCTGAAAAGGCGAACACAAAGAGCACTGGCGGTAAGAAAGGTGACGCCGCTGTTTCTGGTGGTCCGGAGGGTAGCGCTACATGTGGTGCGGCGGATGCCGCTGCGGCGCCCGCTTCTGCTGGGGCGGTCGCGGCCGCGACTGCGGCCGCGTTAGCGTCCGCGTCCGCGTCCGCTTCTACTTCTGCGGGGGCGTCCGCGTCCGCGTCCGCTTGTGCTGGGGCGGCCGCGGCCGCCTCTGCTGGGGTGGCCGCGACGGGCGCGGTAGTTGCCCCCCCAAACAGTGATGGTGGGGAATTTCTGTCTGGCGGCAGCTCTGATCATTGTGACGAGCCTGTCGCCCGGGGTAAACAGGTGGAGGGTGTAAGTAAAAGTGCAGTTAAACGAAGGAACGTAAATGAACAGACTTTGCAGGCGGGGGAGGAGCGGTTTGAGGCTGTAGGGGACACACAGAGCAAACACTGCATGACAAACGTTGCAGTTCATGAAGAAATGCAGGAATGTAGTTTTGCTGAAGAGGATCCTTTTAAAGCTGCACAAAAAAGAAAAAGTGCTGAAAACTTACAGAGCTCTGCTAAATCTAGTAGGGTTGGGAAGTTAGATTTACTAGATGAGAGCGTCTCTGACGAAAGTGGAGCTGAGTCTGAAATGATGCAGACGCAGACGCAGGAGGAGCAAAGCTCCTATTGTTTTTCCAAAATTAGGCAATTTCTCCAGGTGACCAAGGGGAGCAGAGCTGTGAAAGTGGAAAATTACTTTCCAGATCTGGAGTTATTTGTGGCATCAGCTCGCAAGCTGATGAAACTGAATGATGGGAATGAGACTTTTACTGATCAGGAAATTTTTCGTTTAAAGAAACTGGTTGTCAAACTGAAATCACAAATTACTAACAGTCATGTTGACTCTTAGTTTGTTTCTTCCCTTTTATGCTATGTGTGTGTTTTTTTACTGTACCCTATTTTTATCCTTTTTAATGCCCCACCTTAGAATTGGCACTCTCAATATTAATGGGGCCAGGGATGATGTAAAAAGGGCCTCTTTATACAAGCTTTTTAATTTAAAGAAACTTGACGTGCTGATGGTCCAGGAGACTCACAGCACTGTGGACATTGAGAGCCAGTGGAGAAAAGAGTGGGATGGCTGCATTTTTTTTAGCCACAAATCCAGTAGCAGTGGGGGGGTGGCTGTACTTTTCTCTAGGGGTTGTGTGCCTGTCTCTTATGAGGTAGAAGAGGTGGTGAGAGGTCATTTCCTCTTATTAAAGGTACAGTTTGAAAACGTGAACTTCGTTTTTATAAACGTGTATGTGCCAACACAGAGAGCAGAGAGGATCAGGGTCTTTGACGTGCTTTTGGATACGGTTAAGTCCTGTGATCCAAATAGTTTTTTATTTCTGGGGGGTGATTTTAACTGTACATTAAACCACAGACTAGACAGGAACCATCAGGAGCCTCACCCTGCTTCTGCCAATAGGCTGAGAGAACTGGTGAAAACACATGAAATGGCCGATGTGTGGAGATCACATCATGGGGACCAGAGGCAGTACACCTGGAGCCATGTCAAAGATAACCTTTTATCTATGGCTAGGTTAGACCGTTTTTATGGTTTTAAACATCAAATGAGTGTTTTTAAAAATAGTTGTATCTGTCCTGTTGGTTTCACTGATCACTGCCTGCTGTTTTGTTCTGTGTTTATTGAAAATGTAAAGTGTAAGAGTGCTTTTTGGCATTTTAACAATACACTTTTAAATGATGTGTTTTTTAAAGAGGTTTTTCATGGTGTTTGGAAGTCACACAGGGAACAAAAACCCTCTTTTAGTTCTCTCCAATTGTGGTGGGATTTTGGTAAGGCCCAGATAAAACAACTCTGCCAACAGTACACTCAAAATGTCACTCGTAGCTTGACCCAATCCTTGAAAGTTCTGGAGACTGAGGTGGTAGAACTAGAGGAGTTGCTCAGTTCTACAGGAAAACAGGAGCACTTAGAGGCTCTCAAGTCAAAAAGGTCAGCCTTGGCTAGCTTGCTAGGGGTCACCGCACAGGGTGCTCTGGTCCGCTCACGCTACATGGATGTAGCTCTGATGGACTCGCCCTCCCAGTACTTTTTTGGACTGGAGGGGAAAAATGGACAGAGAAAGCTCATTTACTCCTTGTTGGGCGATGACGGGAGAACAATCTCCACAGCAGCAGAGATCAGGAAACACGCTGCTAGCTTTTACAGTGAATTGTTTAGAGGAGAGTGGAGGGAGGACACGTCACTGGGCCAGGTTTTCCTTGATGGTCTTCCAGTGCTCTCAGAGGACCTTGTTGCCGGCTTGGATGCTCCACTGTCTCTGTCTGAGCTGCATACGGCGCTAATGAGCCTCCAGAATGGAAAATCACCAGGCATAGATGGTCTCTCTGTGGACTTTTTTAAGGAATTCTGGCCCCTGCTTGGTCCAGACCTGCTGGAGGTTCTCCAAGATAGCTTGGAAAGGGGGACCCTACCCACGACCTGCAGGAGGGCCATCATCACACTGTTGCCGAAAAAGGGGGACCTCCAGAGCCTAAAGAACTGGAGGCCAGTCTCTCTGCTCTGCACAGACTACAAGATTCTCTCAAAAGCTCTGGCCCGAAGACTGAGAAGGGTGATGAGCGAGCTCATTCATGTAGACCAGACTTACTGTGTGCCTGGCAGGCTGATTAGTGACAACGTCACTTTAATTCGGGATATTTTGGAGGTCTCTGGTTCATTGGCGGTAGAAACTGGTTTGATTTCAATTGACCAGGAAAAGGCGTTTGATCGGGTTGAACACCAATATTTATGGACAGTTTTAACAGCTTTTGGGTTCAGCCCAGGCTTCATAGCCAGGATACGGGTCTTGTACAGTGACATTGAGAGTGTGCTGAAGATAAATGGGGGCCTGTCTGCCCCTTTAAAAGTCCAGAGGGGGGTTCGGCAGGGCTGCCCTCTCTCAGGGATGCTGTACTCCCTCGCCATAGAGCCTTTGCTTCACTGCCTGAGAAGGGATCTATCAGGAGTTACTTTTCCTGGCTGTGACACCACGTTCAAGCTGTCGGCCTATGCAGATGATGTAGTCATTCTGCTAAACAAGCAGAGTGACATTGACGTTCTGGTTAGGAGTGTCAATCTTTTTGGCCAACTTTCCTCTGCAAAGATAAACTGGGGAAAAAGCGAGGCTCTGATGGTGGGGGAGAAACTAGAAAATCAGCTTACGTTGCCGGGTGGGTTGATTTGGAAAAAAGGAGGTTTTAAGTATCTTGGTGTCTTTATTGGAAATCAGCAGTTTGAGCAAAAAAATTGGGATGGGGTCATAGAGAAGATTAACGGGAGACTAAACAAGTGGAAGTGGCTAATGCCGAGAATATCTTTTAGAGGAAGAGTGCTCATTTTAAATAATCTTGTTTCCTCATCCCTGTGGCACCGCCTCATGTGCATGGACCCCCCTGCTGGTTTGTTGTCCAAAATTCAGTCTGTTTTGGTGGACTTTTTTTGGGGGGGTGGACTCCACTGGGTTCCTCAAGCCCTGTTATTTCTTCCCAAAGAGGAGGGGGGGCAAGGAGTGATTCATTTAGCTAGTAGAGGTGCTGCTTTTAGACTGACTTTCATACAGAGACTGCTGACGGGCCCCCAGGACCTGGTATGGAGGCCTTTGGCCTGTGTTATTTTACAGAGAGTCCTTGGGCTTGGGCTAGACCTCCCTGTGTTTTTAATGGATTTTAAGAACTCTAATGCACTGTCTTTACCCAGTTTTTACCGCAGTCTCTTTTCAGTGTGGACTCTTTTTAAAAAACAAAGAGGGCCATGCGATTCCCTCTACTGGTTGTTGAGGGAGCCGCTGGTTTTTGGTGGTCGCCTTGGTGTCCTGCCGGGAGTTGGAAGGACCTTCCTTGATAGGCTGTGTTCCAGGAACATTCTCACTCTGAAGCAAGTGGTGGAACTGGCTGGTCCTGGCCTCAACAACGCCTCAGCTTTAGCAGCTCATCTTGGTGTCAGGTCGATTCGTTTCATCGATGGTCTTCTTGCACACTGGAAACAGGAGCTTCATTGACTTGGGGGGCAATGGATCAGCGTTCTCGTCGCGCCCTCCGCCAGTACCCGGGCTCGCCTGGGGAAGCTAATGATCCTACCAGCAGACTAAATTCGAAGAGACGACGCCTCTGTGCCAAGTCAAAGAAGAATCCTAGTCACAGTCCTAAAACCGAAAGCAAACAGCCCCAAGAGCACTTTGTGGTAGGATCGGCCCTTCGCATATTACAACTAAACGTTGAAGGCCTATCTGCAGCCAAGCGAAGCCTTATCGAAGTCCTCGCCTTCCAACATTCGATTGATGTAATCTGCCTCCAAGAGACTCATATTGGCACAGAGGAAGCTGGCCGCTTCACCATCAAAGGCTTTGACCTCCTGTGCTATGTTCTACATGCTAAACATGGACGTGCCACCTATGTGCGTTCTGACATAGTTGAAGCAAATCACCTGATAACAACACATTTCTCAGACACCATAATCATTGGTGGCTTCCATATTGTCAATGTGTACAAGCCCCCTAATGCCAACTGGGATCTGCAGGTCTTACCCACCCTACCCCACCCTGCCATCTATGTGGGGGACTTTAACAGCCATCACCCTGACTGGGGGTACCCAGCAGTGGACAGTGATGGGAAGGCACTTTCAGACTGGGCATCCAGAAATGACCTCGCTTTGATATACGACCCCAAACAAAGAGGAACCTTCCACTCTGCTAGGTGGAAGAAGGACTATTCTCCTGACCTGTGTTGGGTCAGCTCTTTGAATGGGGAGCCATATCCTACACAGATCCTCATTCTTGATGATTTTCCACACAGCCAACACCGGCCCCTGCTTGTACACATTGGCCTACAACTTCCAGTCATATACAGCCCAAGGAAGATGCGCTGGAACTTCCGCAAAGCCAACTGGAAGAAATTCAGTGAAACTCTGGACCGGAGCGTTGTTACCATCCCACTCCACACCATCACTGTAGATGAAGCATACAACCGCTTCTGCAGCGCAATCTTCAAGGCTGCCCATACTGCAATCCCACGAGGCTACCGACCCCTCTATGTCCCATGTTTGGACGGAGAAAGTGCTGCCCTCCTACAATCCTATCAAACATCAGGGGACCCAGAGATAGCAGACCATCTCATTGAATCGCTAAATACAGCTCGGCGAAAGAAATGGGAGGAGACAGTTGCTGACCGGAGCTTTACCCACTCTAGCAGGAAATGTTGGAGCCTCATCCGTCGCCTAGGAGCTGCACAGAAGCCCCCTAGCCAAAGCCGAGCATCCGTCACACCCAACCAAGTTGCATCCCACCTACTGACTATCGCCAAAGCACCCCAAGACAAAGACACCAAAAGAGCAGTTACAACTGAGCTAAAAAAACACCAAAAAATGCCTGTAGAGGAAACGAACCCTGAACCCTTCGAGGCTGCTGAACTGGAGAAAGTCCTACAGAGCCTGAAATGTGGAAAGGCAGCAGGATACGATAACATCTTCCCAGAATTCATGAAAAATCTTGGCCCCCGAGCCCTAACCTGGTTGACACAATTCTACACAAGGATCACACAAACAAACTCGATCCCAAAGAAATGGCGGACAGCAAAGGTCATTGCCATCCCAAAACCTGGCAAAGACCACAAATTACCAGCAAGCTACCGCCCAATCTCCCTACTCAGCGTTCCTTACAAAATCATGGAGCGCCTAATACTGCAACGCATTTCCCCAGAAGTAGAGGATATTCTAAGTGTGGATCAAGCAGGTTTCCGCAAGGACCGCAGTACAGGAGAACAAGTACTGGCCCTAACCACCTTCATCGAAAATGGCTTCGAGAGCAGACTGAAGACAGGGGCTGTGTTTCTCGATCTTACAGCCGCCTATGATACGGTCTGGCACAAAGGCCTCCTCCTAAAACTTATAAAGGCGATCCCTGCTTGGGCAACAGCAATTATAAAAACCCTGCTGACCAACCGAAGGTTCAGAGTCCACCTCAGTCAGAAGACAAGTGCATGGAGAATGCAGAAAAACGGACTCCCACAAGGCTCAGTTCTAGCTCCAACTCTGTTCAACCTCTACATAAACGACCTGCCTACTACAAAATCCCGCAAATTCACCTATGCAGACGACATCTGTTTGGCATTCCAAGCACCAGACTTTGAACCACTGGAACGGGTGCTCACGGAAGATCTTGCCAAACTGGACCAGTTCTGCAAAATCTGGCGCCTAAAACCAAGCCCAGCAAAAACCGTCTCCAGTGTATTCCATCTCCTCAATGCAAAAGCTGCCAGAGAACTAAACATCCACCTGAGCGGACTCAAGCTTAAGCATGCCCCAAATCCAACTTATCTTGGAGTGACCCTTGATAGGACCTTATCCTTCAAGGAACATCTAAAGGGAACGGCTGCTAAGGTGAAGGTACGAAACAACCTGCTCTGCAAGCTCGCTGGTGCAAAATGGGGGGCGGCAGTCTCCACCCTGCGAACCTCAGCACTGGCCCTTTCATACTCTGTAGCAGAATATTGTGCCCCTGTCTGGTCCAGGTCATCTTACACACACCATGTAGACACCCAGCTCAACACAACCATGAGAACTATAACTGGAACAATCCGCTCAACACCACTCCCCTGGCTCTCTGTACTGTCAAACATAGCCCCTCCACACATCCGGCGAGCAGCATTAACTCAAAGGATGCTCCAAAAAGTTAAAGATTCTCCTCACTTACCAATCCATGCAGATATCTACACTCCACCCACTGCCCGACTTTCATCCAGACGGCCGATTTGGAAAAACCCTCCCCCAGCTGACTTTACCATCCAGACAGCTTGGCAAGAGGAATGGGAGACCAAGGAGGTCCCAAACAAACAGCTGGTGATAAACCCCAACCAACAGGTCCCGGGCACCAACCTCCCAAGGAGACAGTGGTCTACACTCAATCGCTTCAGGACTGGACATGGCCCCTGCTTGGCCAGCCTTCACAGATGGGGCAGTAGCCCTAGCCCACTGTGCGCATGTGGAGAGGAGCAAACAATGGAACACATCATAGAGGCTTGCCCGCTCCAAAGACTGGAAGGAGGATTACACACCCTCCATACAGCAAACCAGGAGGCAACTGCTTGGCTTAAGGACTTTGCATTCGCTAAATAAATAAATAATGGACTTGAGCACTCCCTACTCTTGGACTTTAGCAATGGCACGCTGCAGCCAGAAAGCACTGACCCCTTTCCCTCTCTCACGCTCTATATGGACTTTGACGTCGCTCCTTGCTCCTTACTGGCATTCTGTGCTCCCACTGGTGTGGACTTTGGAGGAGCCAGTGGTAAGGCACTCTACAGACTGGTGGTGATGGCACTCAACAAGGACCGATTGAACACCTGTGTGGACACTCCTTGGAGAGCCTATTTTAAACTAGGAAAAGGGCATCGGCCTGCCTGGAGGGCTCTTTACAAAGCCCCTCTCCCTAAGAGGCATGGAGACTTACAGTGGAGGGTCCTGCATGGTATTATAGCTGTCAATGCTTTTGTTTCTGTGATTAACAGCAGTGTCAGTGATCAGTGTGTGTTTTGTTCCTCTAGGGAGACTGTTTTTCATTGTTTTATTGAATGTCAGTGCCTGAGTGGCCTCTTTGAACTTCTCACAAAACTTTTTCATTTTTTTAAGGAAGTTTTCTCTAAGCAGGTTTTCATTTGTGGTTTTATGTACAATCGTCGTTTTAAGCAGAAGTGTCAACTACTGAACTTTGTTTTAGGACAGGCAAAGTTGGCTATCTATGTAAGCCGGAGAAGAAAACTTGAAAATGTTGAGAATGATGTTGATGTCAAAATTTTATTTGTGAGGCTACTTAAAGCCAGAATCAGGCTGGACTTTCAGTTTTTTATGGGGAATGGGGATGTGGAAGGTTTCAGGACCCTCTGGTCCCTGGAGAATGTCCTCTGTTCAGTTCATGATGGACAGCTTTTTTTTGGGCGTTTTTGGGGGGATTAATTTTCTGTGTAACATAGCATGATATAGAAATTGTATTGACTGATGGACAAGTGTGTTTATTAAAGATCTTTTAAAAATCAAAATCTCTCTCTCTCTCTCTCTCTCTCTCTCTTTCTCTCTCTCTCTCCCATCAACACATATCACCATCTCAGGTGTTCCTCCTTTCATCACTGACGAGCAGTTGTAGATGGAGCTCCACAGATTTGGGAAGTTTGCGGGCCCGTTTAGAACTGTGAGTTTGGGATGCAAGGATACCAAATTAAAACATGTAAAATCACTCAGGTGACAGGCGTTCATGTTTTTGGACTCGCCCACTCAAACACTAGAAGTGTCCTTCCGGGTCAAACATGGGGACGGCTCCTACATGGTGTATGCGAGCTCAGGACAGATGAAGTGTTTTGAATGTGGAGACGTGGGCCATAAACGGTTCGCTTGTCCGCACAAGCAGCGGGCGGGAGCCTCTGATGAAGCCGCAGCTGGAGCCGCCGGTATGGCCTCCGCTCACGCCGCTACTACAGACGACGTTGCGGGGCCTTCCGCCGGTCCTGCTCCGGAACCTGCTGCTGTGTCTGTGGACACCCCGGCTGTGGCGCCCGCAGCCCAGCTTACAGTTGCGACCGTGGCTGGTGATGACACAAACAAGTCACTGATGGTGTGTCACAATCTAGCTGTGAGAAAGAGCTTGTGATATCAGCGGCTGTGTTTCCGGTGGCTGCTGCCGTTTCAGAGCAGCCAACGGAAGAACGCCAGTCAGCTGTTGTGGGTGGCGTTCAGGAAAATGTAGCTCATGATGAATCAGTTGGGCCAGCTGAATCAATCAGTCAGCCACGTTGTGCTGACGAGGAAATGGATTCTGAATCTGACACTGTGTCTATTGGAGCAACTTGCAGTAGAAACACGAGTTTGTATTCACTGGAAGAAATAAATGTTTTTCTGGATGAAACCTATAACAGAGCCGTTAAAGTCACTGATTACTTCAGTGACACTGACAAATTTATGAGGTTGGTTAATGTGCTAAAAAGGCAGGTTGGTCTTGACCTCCTGGATGAAAGAAACCGTTTTCGCCTTAAAAAGCACCTAACAGCCCTGCGTAAATCAGCTGGAGGACAAAAGGTCAAGGGCAGCCGACAGATGAAATAACTTACATGGCCACAGCACGGTGTTCCTTAGATCTATCTCTCTATGCAAAACATAAAATTAGGATCCCTAAACATCAATGGTGGGAGGGCCAATCATAAGAGGGGATTAATTGGTGACCTGTTCAGACAAAAAAATCTTAACATTTTGTTTTTGCAAAAAACTCATACCACTTCAGCAGATGAAGTGGACTGGGGCTTGTGGTGGAAGGGTCCTTTTTCACTCAGTCATGGTACAAATTTTAGTGCAGGAGTAGCCATTTTGTTTGGGGAATCTGCAAATGCAACAGTTTTATCTGTGGTGGAGTTAGTGAAGGGCAGGCTGCTCCTTGTTAGGGCCGAAATAGGGAATTCCGTGTTTTGTTTGATCAGTGTTTATGCTCCAAATCACAGTTCTGAAAGAGTTGCCTTTTTCAATACACTGGCAAAAGCATTGCAGAGCTATCACCAAGACCAACTTATTGTTGCTGGTGATTTCAACTGTACCTTGGATTTCAATCTGGATCGCACTAATGCAGAACCTCATCTGCAGTTTTCTCAAGTTTTAAAAAATGTCACTGTACAGTTCGACCTCTTGGATACATGGAGAGTTAAACATGCAAACACTAGACAGTATACTGTACCTGGGTCAGAGTCACAGATGCTATGGTCAGTGCTGCTAGATTAGACAGAATATATGTTTCTCGAACTTTTGCCTCAGGAATCCTCCACAGTAACATAAGTCCCGTCGGTTTTACAGATCATCATCTGGCCTCTGTGGTGTTAATTAGCTCACCAGGGGAAAGAACTAAATCTTATTGGCACTTCAATAACAAGCTCCTTCAGGACACCACTTTTTGTCAATATTTTGTGTGTTTCTGGGAACACTGGAGGACTACAAAGCCTCGTTTTAGTTCCCTGGAACAGTGGTGGGAGGTTGGCAAGGTGCAAATTCGCATTTTTTGTCAACAGTATACTGTGAACTCGACTGCCATCATCAAAACCAAAGTCGGTGAACTTGAGGACGCTGTCAAGAGGCTGGAAGAGACTTTGTTTGTCCTCTGTTGCAGGAGAAGAGATCAGCCCTGAGCTCTTTCCTGCAGGAAAGAGTGAAGGGGGCACTTGTTAGGTCACAGTTTACTCGCCTGCAGGACATGGATGCCCCAACATCTTTTTTCTTCAATCTGGAGAAGTCTGCTGCAAAAAAGAAGTTGATGACTTGCTTAAAACTCCCACATGGTCAGATGACTACAAATCCATCTGAGATGAGGAGCCATGCAGTGGATTTTTACGGGGCCCTGTTTGGTGCAGAACCATGTTGCATAGAATCTCAAAACCAACTCTTTGAAGGTCTTCCCAAGCTCAGCCCAGAGGACAGGGCTGCTCTGGACTGTGAACTGACTTTGGATGAGTTGACTGTAGCAGTTAATCAAATGGCTCTGGGACGTGCACCTGGACTTGACGGTCTTTCTTCTGACCTTTTTAAGCATTTTTGGGATATTATCGGATCAGACTTTTATGACGTTTTAATTGCCTGTTACAGAACTGGAACTTTACCTGTCTCCTGTGCAGTACTATCTCTGCTGCCTAAGGAAGGGGACTTGGCCTTGCTTGAAAACTGGAGGCCTGTGGCTCTTCTTTGCATGGACTACAAGGTGCTTTCTAAAGCCCTGTCAAATAGACTGAAAAATGTATTGGATTTAATCATAGATAGGGATCAAACATATTGTATTCCTGACCGAACCATTATGGACAATATTTTTCTTCATCTCAGTAAATGTTATGATTTAGAGTTTGGTATTGTGTCTTTGGACCAAGAAAAGGCTTTTGATAGGGTTGACCATTCTTATTTGTTTTCCACACTGATGGGGTTTGGTTTTGGCAATATGTTTTTGAGGTGGGTCAATCTGTTATATACTGGAGCTGAGTGTTTGGTAAAGATGGGGGCAGGGCTGAGTCGGCCAATCCCTGTACGTTGGGGAATAAGGCAGTGTTGTCCAATCTCGAGTCAACTGTATAGCTTGGCTATTGAGCCTTTGCTGTGCAGGTTGCGCACTCAGCTGGGTGGTTTACTTCTGCCGGGGCCTTCCAGTAGTTGTCGTCCAATCGTCTTGTCTGCTTATGCGGATGACGTCAACATTTTCATCACATCCCACAGGGATGTACAGCGTCTGGTGGACACTTTATCTATTTATGAAAGAGCATCTTCTGCATGGGTAAACTGGGCCAAGAGTGAGGGTTTATTGGTGGGGCAGTGGTCACATCAGGACATTCCTCAGCTACCTGGAGGTCTTCTGTGGGGGAAAGCTGGTCTCAAAGTGTTGGGGGTATTTTTGGGTTCTGAGGACTTTGAACGCAAGAACTGGGAGGGAATTAAGGAGAAGGTGTGTGCTCGCTTTTCTAAATGGAAATGGTTGCTACCACAGCTGTCATATAGGGGAAGGGTTCTGGTCGCCAATAATCTGGTCGCTTCGGCTCTTTGGCATAGGCTTATTGCTTTGACACCGCCCAGGAGCCTGGTTGAGGAGGTTCAGAAGATCATCGTGGATTTCTTTTGGTCTGGTTGACACTGGGTTCGTGCGGCTGTTCTCTACCTGCCTGTTGCCGAGGGAGGACAGCGCCTGGCGGACATACAGTCCAAGATCGCCTGTTTTAGGCTTCAGACTGCGCAACGGCTCCTTTATGGATGTGGCCCCTGCTGGATGGACACTGCAAAACTGCTCCTGAGGCGAGTTGGCCGCTTGGGCTATGATAAGCAGCTTTTCCTCGTGAAGTCCGGGGAGGTGGACCTTACTGGACTTTCTTCTTTTTATACATCTGTCTTGCATGCATGGCAAGTCTTCACCGTAGCCCGCATTCCTGAGGAGACACCAGGCATGTGGCTGTTCGAGGAACCACTATTTTTCAATCAATTCATGGACACTCAAGTGCTGCAATCTGTTAGTCTGTGAACTTGTTTAAGAGAGGCAGGCTGTACCAAGCTTGGTCATCTTATGAAGTTGTCAACCATGTTGATAGAAACGCTGGGGCAGAGTGCCAACATTACATCTGTCAGACTGGTGCATAGGGTGGTGAAGGAAGTGTGTGCTGCCCTGCCACGACCGCTCTCAATGGGACGAGGACACTGTGTCCAACTTTCCTGCCCTTTCCATAAGTCCAGCTGTGGGAGAGTGGCAGGAGGGGGACGATCACCTGCTGTCCTTCGGAAATCCTCATCTGGGCAAATTCCAGTTTGTAGGGAAGAAGACGGTGTATCACATTTGTGTGAAAGTTCTGAATCTGCGCTCTCTGACGGAGGTGAAAGAGTTGAAGTGGGCGGGGTTTTGGGGGCCGATATTCTCCCCGAAAGGCAGCTGGCGGTCCATGTACAAGCTCCCTATTGAGAAACGGACGGCGGATCTCCAGTGGAGGATTGTACATGGGGCAATAGCTACGAATAAATACAGAGCACACCTGGATCCTAATGTGGGGGAGGAATGTTTGTTTTGTTCCCAAGTTGAGACCCTGGAGCATTTGTTTGTTCAATGTTTTCATTTATCTGGTCTTTTTGATCTTCTGAAAGTGTGGTTTCACAGTTTGGGTGAATGTTTCTCTTTTGGTTTGTTCATTTACGGTCCAAAATATAAAGTGGCAAAGAGGTCTGTGCACACTTTGATGAACTTCCTATCTGGTACTGCTAAACTTGCCATGTGGCTGACAAGGAAAAATCAGACTATCAAGGAAAAATCGGACTACTAACACTGGCAATGTGGATCCTGTGTTTGTTTTCAAGGCTTTGTTAAAAGCCAGACTCCAGGTGGAGTACTCTAACTATAAAATGGTGGACAATTTGGAGGTATTCACCAACAGATGGACTGTAGGGAATATTTTGTGTTCTGTGGGAGAGGGGGATGAGTTATGTTTGCACTTCTGAAATGTGAGACACTTGGTGGAATGATGGTATTGGTGATCTTACATTTTTGAATTGTACAATAAAGGGATTTTTTAAAACTCTTTCCCTCTCTCTCTGGTGGCTGAAGATGATGTCCACACCCTGATTGTAAGCGGTGTGGTTATCGGGGAAACGTATGTACAGGTGTCCCCCTTATCTGTCCCATCAACGAGAATCACCGTCTCAGGTGTTCCATCTTTCATCACTGATGAGCAGTTGGCGACGGAGCTCCGCAGATTTGGGTAGTTTGCAGGCCCGTTTACAACTCTGCCTTTGGGATGCAAGGCCACCAAGTTCAAACATGTGAAATCACTCAGGCGACAGGTGTTCATGTTTCTCGACTCGCCCACTCAGACTCTGGAAGTCTCCTTCAGGGTCAAGCACGGGGATGGATCTTATATGGTGTATGTGAGCTCGGGACAGATGAAGTGTTTTGAATGTGGAGACGTGGGCCATAAACGGTTCGCTTGTCCGCACAGGCAGTGGGCGGAGGGCCCTGATGGGGCCGCGGGTGGTGCCGGCGGCGAGCCCTCCGCTCACGCCGCAGCTGCGGACGGCGGCGCGGCCTCTGCTCCCGCTGCCCCTGCTCCTGTGCCGCCCGCGGCCCAGCTTGCGGCCGGGAGCGTTGATGGCGATGGCGCCACAAGGGTCACTGATGGTGCGTCACAATCATCTCACTGTGTGATGTCAACGGCTGGGCCACCGGCAGCTGCTCCCGCTTCGGAGGAGGGGACGGAGCACCGACCTGATGGTGCGTCACAATCATCTCGCTGTGTGACGTCAGCGGCTGTGCCTCCGCCAGCTGCTGCCGCTACGGTGGAGGGGACGGAGCACCGACCTGATGGTGCATCAGAATCTCGCTGTGTGACATCAGTGGCTGTGCTTCCGGGGGCTGCTACCGTTACACAGCGGGGGATGGAACAGCGACAGTCAGCTGCTGAGGGTGGCGTCCAGGAAAATGTGGCCCATGATGAATCCACTGGCCCGGGAGGACCAAGCAGTCAGTTGAGTTGTGCTGCCAAGGAAATGGAATCTGATAACGACGTTGTGTCTAATACTGGGTCTATTGAGGCAAAATGCAGTACAAACACGAGTTTGTACTCACTGGACGAAATCAATGCTTTTCTGGATGAAACCTATAACAAAGCCATTAGGGTCGCCGACTACTTCAGTGACACTGATAAGTTCATTAAGTCTGTGGATGTGCTAAGAAGGCAGGTTGGTCTGGACCTCCTGGATGAAAGGAAACGTTATCGCCTCAAGAAACACCTGACAGCCCTGCGTAAAGCAGCAGGGGGAACGCCGGTCAAGCGCGCCAGACAGGAGGAATGAATGGCGGTCGTTCCTCTGCCTGTTTCACACATTTTTGGGATATTGTTTGAACAGACTTGTATATGACATTTAATTGACTGTAATTGACTGTCACAGAACTGGATCTTTGACTGGGTGGGCTGCAAGGAATGCTCTGTGTGGTGTGGGGGAGGAACATTTCAGTTTGCACTTTTTCCAATGTGACACACTTGGTGGAATGATGTTGGTGTGCTTACTTTTTTTTGAAGTGTGCAATAAAGGCTTATTTTAAAGGTCAAAGGTCTCTCTCTCTCTCTCTCTCTCTCTCTCTCTCTCTCTCTCTCTCTCTCTCTCTCTCTCTCTCTCTCTCTCTCTCTCTCGTGCGCATGCGTGGGCGTTTGTGGGAGCAGGGGTGTGGAGTGGTGTCGAGTGAGTACTTTAAACTTTGTATTTTCTAACTTTTTCTCTATCTTGTGTGTTTGAGGTGTGTGTGTTTAATATAGTGGGTTGAGTGTGTGTGTGCTGGGGTGTGAGTGTTGGAGTGAGTGTGTTGGGGAACGGTAGCTTCTGCTGCCGGTTTTTCCCGGCCGGCATCATGCCGGTGATTGATGGTGGTGTGGAGTTTGAGCGCTTAACCCGGCGTCATGGTGTGAGAATCCTCCCGACAGTTCCCTGTTCTGTGGAGGAGGCCAGCCTCGCTGTAGGACAGGTGGTTGGGCATGGCAGCATAAAATCAGCATCGAGGATGAACAGCGCAATTGTGATCTTTCTGGATTCGACTGAGAAAGCTGATCAGGTGGTGGCACAGGGAGTGGTCATAGGTGACACTTTTACTCCCGTTTTACCGCTGGCGAATCCGTCTAGGAGGATCACCATCTCAAACGCTCCTCCTTTCGTTAAAAATGATCAGCTGATTAGAGAGTTGTCCCGTTTTGGCCAGGTTGTGTCCCCTATCAGAATGGTCTCTCTGGGTAGTAAATCACCCCTGCTGAAGCATGTTGTATGTCACAGGAGGCAGTGTTTCATGGTGTTGAAAGACAGCTCTGCTGAACTGAACGCGTCTTTTAATTTCAGGATTGATGGCTTTAGCTACTTGGTGTTTGCAACATCTGAAACCATGAAGTGTTTTGCGTGTGGCGCAGAAGGCCATCTTATTAGGTCATGTCCTGAAAAGGCGAACACAAAGAGCACTGGCGGTAAGAAAGGTGACGCCGCTGTTTCTGGTGGTCCGGAGGGTAGCGCTACATGTGGTGCGGCGGATGCCGCTGCGGCGCCCGCTTCTGCTGGGGCGGTCGTGGCCGCGTCCGCTTCTACTTCTGCGGGGGCGTCCGCGTCCGCGTCCGCGTCCGCTTGTGCTGGGGCGGCCGCGGCCGCCTCTGCTGGGGTGGCCGCGGCGGGCGCGGTAGTTGTCCCCCCAAACAGTGATGGTGGGGAATTTCTGTCTGGCGGCAGCTCTGATCATTGTGACGAGCCTGTCGCCCGGGGTAGACAGGTGGAGGGTGTAAGTAAAAGTGCAGTTAAACGAAGGAACGTGAATGAACAGACTTTGCAGGCGGGGGAGGAGCGGTTTGAGGCTGTAGCGGACACACAGAGCAAACACTGCATGACAAACGTTGCGTTTCATGAAGAAATGCAGGAATGTAGTTTTGTTGAAGAGGATCCTTTTAAAGCTGCACAAAAAAGGAAAAGTGCGGAAAACTTGCAGAGCTCTGCTAAATCTAGTAGGGTTGGGAATTTAGATTTACTGAATGAGAGCGCTTCTGACGAAAGTGGAGATGAGTCTGAACTGATGCAGACGCAGACGCAGGAGGAGCAAAGCTCCTATTGTTTTGCTAAAATTAGACAATTTCTCCAGGTGACTAAGGGGAGCAGAGCTGTGAAAGTGGAAAATTACTTTCCAGATCTGGAGTTATTTGTGGCATCAGCTCGCAAGCTGATGAAACCGAATGATGGGAATGAGACTTTTACTGATCAGGAAATTTTTCGTTTAAAGAAACTGGTTGTCAAACTGAAATCACAAATTACTAACAGTCATGTTGACTCTTAGTTTGTTTCTTCCCTTTTATGCTATGTGTGTGTTTTTTTACTGTACCTTATTTTTATCCTTTTTAATGCCCCACCTTAGAATTGGCACTCTTAATATAAACGGGGCCAGGGATGATGTAAAAAGGGCCTCTTTATACAAGCTTTTTAATTTAAAGGCACTTGACGTGCTGATGGTCCAGGAGACTCACAGCACTGTAGACATTGAGTGCCAGTGGAGAAAAGAGTGGGATGGCTGCATTTTTTTTAGCCACAAATCCAATAATAGTGGAGGGGTGGCTGTACTTTTCTCTCGGGGTTGTGTGCCTGTCTCTTATGAGGTAGAAGAGGTGGTGAAAGGACATGTACTCTTGCTAAAGGTACAGCTTGAAAATGTAAACTTGGTTCTTATAAACGTGTATGTGCCAACCCAGAGAGCAGAAAGGATCAGGGTCTTTAATATGCTATCAGATACGGTTAGATCCTGTAATCCAAATAGTTTTTTATTTCTGGGGGGTGATTTTAACTGTACATTAAACCACAGACTGGACAGGAACCATCAGGAACCTCACCCTGCTTCTGCCAATAGGCTGAGGGAACTAGTGAAGGCGCATGAACTGGCCGATGTGTGGAGATCACATCATGGGGACCAGAGGCAGTACACCTGGAGCCATGCTAAAGATAACCTCTTATCTATGGCTAGGTTAGACCGTTTCTATGGTTTTAAACACCAAATGAGTGTTTTTAAAAATAGTTGTATCTGTCCTGTTGGTTTCACTGATCACTGCCTGCTGATTTGTTCTGTTTTCATTGAAAATGTAAAGTGTAAGAGTGCTTTTTGGCATTTTAATAATACACTTTTAAATGATGTGTTTTTTAAGGGAGTTTTTCATGATGTATGGAAGTCACACAGGGAACAAAAACCCTCTTTTAGTTCTCTCCAATTGTGGTGGGATTTTGGTAAGGCCCAGATAAAACAACTCTGCCAACAGTACACTCAAAATGTCACTCGTAGCTTGACCCAATCCTTGAAAGTTCTGGAGACTGAGGTGGTAGAACTAGAGGAGTTGCTCAGTTCTACAGGAAAACAGGAGCACTTAGAGGCTCTCAAGTCAAAAAGGTCAGCCTTGGCTAGCTTGCTAGGGGTCACCGCACAGGGTGCTCTGGTCCGCTCACGCTACATGGATGTAGCTCTGATGGACTCGCCCTCCCAGTACTTTTTTGGACTGGAGGGGAAAAATGGACAGAGAAAGCTCATTCACTCCTTGTTGGGCGATGACGGGAGAACAATCTCCACAGCAGCAGAGATCAGGAAACACGCTGCTAGCTTTTACAGTGAATTGTTTAGAGCAGAGTGGAGGGAGGACACGTCACTGGGCCAGGTTTTCCTTGATGGTCTTCCAGTGCTCTCAGAGGACCTTGTTGCCGGCTTGGATGCTCCACTGTCTCTGTCTGAGCTGCATACGGCGCTAATGAGCCTCCAGAATGGAAAATCACCAGGCATAGATGGTCTCTCTGTGGACTTTTTTAAGGAATTCTGGCCCCTGCTTGGTCCAGACCTGCTGGAGGTTCTCCAAGATAGCTTGGAAAGGGGGACCCTACCCACGACCTGCAGGAGGGCCATCATCACACTGTTGCCGAAAAAGGGGGACCTCCAGAGCCTAAAGAACTGGAGGCCGGTCTCTCTGCTCTGCACAGACTATAAGATTCTCTCAAAAGCTCTGGCCCGAAGACTGAGAAAGGTGATGAGCGAGCTCATTCATGTAGACCAGACTTACTGTGTGCCTGGCAGGCTGATTAGTGACAACGTCACTTTAATTCGGGATATTTTGGAGGTCTCTGGTTCATTGGCGGTAGAAACTGGTTTGATTTCAATTGACCAGGAAAAGGCGTTTGATCGGGTTGAACACCAATATTTATGGACAGTTTTAACAGCTTTTGGGTTCAGCCCAGGCTTCATAGCCAGGATACGGGTCTTGTACAGTGACATTGAGAGTGTACTGAAGATAAATGGGGGCCTGTCTGCCCCTTTAAAAGTCCAGAGGGGGGTTCGGCAGGGCTGCCCTCTCTCAGGGATGCTGTACTCCCTCGCCATAGAGCCTTTGCTTCACTGCCTGAGAAGGGACCTATCAGGAGTCACTTTTCCTGGCTGTGACACCACGTTCAAGCTGTCGGCCTATGCAGATGATGTAGTCATTCTGCTAAACAAGCAGAGTGACATTGACGTTCTGGTTAGGAGTGTCAATCTTTTTGGCCAACTTTCCTCTGCAAAAATAAACTGGGGAAAAAGCGAGGCTCTGATGGTGGGGGAGAAACTAGAAAATCAGCTTACGCTGCCTGGTGGGTTGATTTGGAAAAAAGGAGGTTTTAAGTATCTTGGTGTCTTTATTGGAAATCAGCAGTTTGAGCAAAAAAATTGGGATGGGGTCATAGAGAAAATTAACGGGAGACTAAACAAATGGAAGTGGCTAATGCCAAGAATATCTTTTAGAGGAAGAGTGCTCATTTTAAATAATCTTGTTTCCTCATCCCTGTGGCACCGCCTCATGTGCATGGACCCCCCTGCTGGTTTGTTGTCCAAAATTCAGTCTGTTTTGGTGGACTTTTTTTGGGGGGGTGGACTCCACTGGGTTCCTCAAGCCCTGTTATTTCTTCCCAAAGAGGAGGGGGGGCAAGGAGTGATTCATTTAGCTAGTAGAGGTGCTGCTTTTAGACTGACTTTCATACAGAGACTGCTGACGGGCCCCCAGGACCTGGTATGGAGGCCTTTGGCCTGTGTTATTTTACAGAGAGTCCTTGGGCTTGGGCTAGACCTCCCTGTGTTTTTAATGGATTTTAAGAACTCTAATGCACTGTCTTTACCCAGTTTTTACCGCAGTCTCTTTTCAGTGTGGACTCTTTTTAAAAAACAAAGAGGGCCATGCGATTCCCTCTACTGGTTGTTGAGGGAGCCGCTGGTTTTTGGTGGTCGCCTTGGTGTCCTGCCGGGAGTTGGAAGGACCTTCCTTGATAGGCTGTGTTCCAGGAACGTTCTCACTCTGAAGCAAGTGGTGGAACTGGCTGGTCCTGGCCTCAACAACGCCTTCAGCTTTAGCAGCTCATCTTGGTGTCAGGTCGAATCGTTTCATCGATGGTCTTCTTGCACACTGGAAACAGGAGCTTCATGGACTTGAGCACTCCCTACTCTTGGACTTTAGCAATGGCACGCTGCAGCCGGAAAGCACTGACCCCTTTCCCTCTCTCACGCTCTATATGGACTTTGACGTCGCTCCTTGCTCCTTACTGGCATTCTGTGCTCCCACTGGTGTGGACTTTGGAGGAGCCAGTGGTAAGGCACTCTACAGACTGGTTGTGATGGCACTCAACAAGGACAGATTGAACACCTGTGTGGACACTCCTTGGAGAGCCTATTTTAAGCTAGGAAAAGGGCATCGGCCTGCCTGGAGGGCTCTTTATAAAGCCCCTCTCCCTAAGAGGCATGGAGACTTACAGTGGAGGGTCTTGCATGGTATTATAGCAGTCAATGCTTTTGTTTCTGTGATTAACAGCAGTGTCAGTGATCAGTGTGTTTTTTGTTCCTCTAGGGAGACTGTTTTTCATTGTTTTATTGAATGTCAGCGCCTGAGTGGCCTCTTTGAACTTCTCACAGAACTTTTTCATATTTTTAAGGAAGTTTTCTCTAAGCAGGTTTTCATTTGTGGTTTTATGTACAATCGTCGTTTTAAGCAGAAGTGTCAACTACTGAACTTTGTTTTAGGGCAGGCAAAGTTGGCTATCTATGTAAGCCGGAGAAGAAAACTTGAGAATGTTGAGAGTGATGTTGATGTCAAAATTTTATTTGTGAGGCTACTTAAAGCCAGAATCAGGCTGGACTTTCAGTTTTTTATGGGGAATGGGGATGTGGAAGGTTTCAGGACCCTCTGGTCCCTGGAGAATGTCCTCTGTTCAGTTCATGATGGACAGCTTTTTTTTGGGCATTTTTTGGGGGATTAATTTTCTGTGTAACATAGCATGATATAGAAATTGTATTGACTGATGGACAAGTGTGTTTATTAAAGATCCTTTAAAAATCAAAATCTCTCTCTCTCTCTCTCTCTCTCTCTCTCTCTCTCTCTCTCTCTCGTGCGCATGCGTGGGCGTTTGTGGGAGCAGGGGTGTGGAGTGGTGTCGAGTGAGTACTTTAAACTTTGTATTTTCTAACTTTTTCTCTATCTTGTGTGTTTGAGGTGTGTGTGTTTAATATAGTGGGTTGAGTGTGTGTGTGCTGGGGTGTGAGTGTTGGAGTGAGTGTGTTGGGGAACGGTAGCTTCTGCTGCCGGTTTTTCCCGGCCGGCATCATGCCGGTGATTGATGGTGGTGTGGAGTTTGAGCGCTTAACCCGGCGTCATGGTGTGAGAATCCTCCCGACAGTTCCCTGTTCTGTGGAGGAGGCCAGCCTCGCTGTAGGACAGGTGGTTGGGCATGGCAGCATAAAATCAGCATCGAGGATGAACAGCGCAATTGTGATCTTTCTGGATTCGACTGAAAAAGCTGATCAGGTGGTGGCACAGGGAGTGGTCATAGGTGACACTTTTACTCCCGTTTTACCGCTGGCGAACCCGTCTAGGAGGATCACCATCTCAAACGCTCCTCCTTTCGTTAAAAATGATCAGCTGATTAGAGAGTTGTCCCGTTTTGGCCAGGTTGTGTCCCCTATCAGAATGGTCTCTCTGGGTAGTAAATCACCCCTGCTGAAGCATGTTGTATGTCATAGGAGGCAGTGTTTCATGGTGTTGAAAGACAGCTCTGCTGAACTGAACGCGTCTTAATTTCAGGATTGACGGCTTTAGCTACTTGGTGTTTGCAACATCTGAAACCATGAAGTGTTTTGCGTGTGGCGCAGAAGGCCATCTTATTAGGTCATGTCCTGAAAAGGCGAACACAAAGAGCACTGGCGGTAAGAAAGGTGACGCCGCTGTTTCTGGTGGTCCGGAGGGTAGCGCTACATGTGGTGCGGCGGATGCCGCTGCGGCGTCCGCTTGTGCTGGGGTGGCCGCGGCCGCCTCTGCTGGGGTGGCCGCGGCGGGCGCGGTAGTTGCCCCCCCAAACAGTGATGGTGGGGAATTTCTGTCTGGCGGCAGCTCTGATCATTGTGACGAGCCTGTCGCCCGGGGGTAAACAGTGGAGGGTGTAAGTAAAAGTGCAGTTAAACGAAGGAACGTGAATGAACAGACTTTGCAGGCGGGGGAGGAGCGGTTTGAGGCTGTAGCGGACACACAGAGCAAACACTGCATGACAAACGTTGCAGTTCATGAAGAAATGCAGGAATGTAGTTTTGTTGAAGAGGATCCTTTTAAAGCTGCACAAAAAAGGAAAAGTGCTGAAAACTTGCAGAGCTCTGCTAAATCTAGTAG